>CM077013.1:18108596-28038596 GCA_039090855.1 Macrothele yani
TGTTATTACTATAACACAATGGAAAAGTTCCTCATTAGAAAGAGGAAGCGTTCTACTGACGACTCTGCAAGTTCGGCATCGAATGCTACGATTTTAAACAGTGAAATATTGCTTGAGAAATGTAGTGAGGCTGTTCCTGCTGTCCCTCAAACTAAATTTTAAAAAATCTGAACTTTCAAGAGAAATGGCGCAAAATGTACAACTGGCTTGAAGTCAAAACCGACGAAAATAAAACTATTTTGATGTTTTGTTCATTTTGCAAGGAGTCATCAAAACCAGCGTTATTTGCAAAAGGTAAGTTAATGCCATTCATTATTATTTTATCAATATATAAATGGTCTGTTTTTTCTCTGGTCTGTTTTTTCTCATCTGAAGAACTCTTTTCTAAAATTTGGCTCATGCTTGTATTGAAACTGAGAATTTTTTTTTTTAATCCTGTCTTAATTTTTGGGCTAAAAGCAACGGCTCATACAGTGTTAAGTGATTTTTTGTTTTCGGTGTTGTAAAGGTCCTTATGTTTATTTTATTATTCATTATTGTGAAAGGAGCTAATTCGCTCAAACGCTTTTGGGATGGGAAGTAAATATCCTCATCGGTGTCATGCAAATTTGTTTTGAAGTTGTTAGACCACTTCAAAGATTTTGAAGATTTGAAATGCCTGTTGAGTAAATATCCATATATATTTATTCTGCTAAAAAATAGCTATGCTAGTTTTAAATTTGCAGATGTTGCAGAACTTTTCATCTGCAGGTATAAAGATGTGTATGCAAACACAGTGTTGTTGTATGAAATTGCTTTGGTTGTGCCAATATGTTCTGCACCAGTAGAGCGTTCTTTTAGCACACAAAATCGAATAAAAGATAAATTTCGCAACGGACTGAAAGAATAAACTTTAAAAATTTGATTCAAATATCAGCAACAAATGTAACACTAGAAAGCTTTCCATTTCACAAAGCTGCTGAAATATTTAATAACAAAATTAGAAGATAGGTATAAAATATTTATATTTTTGTGTTTTTTCGCCCCCCCCCATAAATGTAGTATTTTTCTTTAAGTTTACGATTGTTTAAAATTCACCCGATTTTTCAAAATCACCCCCAGAAAAAAAAAAGCCTGGGGGACATTTTCACCACTGATTCTGGAACCCTGCCACTTTTTTTTCCTCCTGCCCTTTTATTCCCTAAAATGACAATTTATCCATCGTGCTGAAAGAACTTTCAGCCTGAGGATCAGGAACGCATGATATCAAAGCTTTCACTACTTTAGATAAATGGTGTGACTTTCGGAATATGAATACTTTTGAACACCATGCACCAATTCTAACAAATTTTCAAACTCTGTCACTTCCGTTTTTGAAATTTCCCTCCCTTATCAAGCTTAAGTGCAGACATTTATGGGGGAAAGTAACACTTAAAAAAACAACACAGGGTAGCGAGAACATCACGGGAAGAAAAAAATGTGATTTCTGCAGAAAGCTTCGCCCCACCGACTTCCGTTTTCAGAAACTTCTTCCTCCATTTTCAGGTTGAAGTGCAGTATTTGTGGAATAAAAGGATATTTAAGAACAATGCAGGAGGAACATCGTGAGAAAAAATATATATATAAGATTACGGGAGAAATCTTAGCTGCATCTAACTTTTGTTTTCGAAAGTTTCGTAAGACAGAATCCCGTCGCCAAACAAAAAACGGAACCCTCTCCCCCACCATTACTCTCCCCCCAATTTCTGTTCAGTTGTGCATTGATCTCGAGAATGCCCAAAATGATAACGGAAATGGCGGAATTCTTCAAACCCACGGAAAAATCTTTGCACGGTCTTAACTTCCGCTTTTGGAAATCGTTGCCCACAATTTCATGCTGAAATACAAACATTTATGCAATAAAATGACATTTAATAACAATATTGGGAACAGGTAACATAATGAGAAAAAAGAAATTACGATTACGGGAAAAATTGTCACTCCATTTAACTTTAATTTTCGAAAGACGAAATACCACCCCCAGACGGAAAACGACCCCCCCCCCTTTCCCTTTATTTCTGCATCATTCTCGAGAATTACCCAAATTATGACAAAAAAGGCGGAATTCTGCGAATCCGCGGAAGAATCTCATGATGGTTAAAGTTTCTTTTGTATAATGTTAATAAACTTTTGCTAGTAGACAATGCAATTTGCTAGTAAAAAATAAGGCCACTAGCAAGTGTTGCTAACTGCTAAAAAAAGAAATCAAGTAATTAACACATAACATACTATTGATGTGGATTAGGAACATCAAACAGAAGTCGTTGCACTTTCCACGTTAATAAGTGAGTCACGGATAAAACGTGGAAAGAGCGATGACTTCTATTTGAAGAAATCAAGGCCTGCACCTTGATTTCTTCAAACAGAAGTAATCGCTCGATTTCTTCAACAAATGAAAATTTACTGCACCTTGATTTCTTCAACAAATGAACCTGAGGCTGATGCCAAATGGTTTCAGTAACTTGAACATTATACATGCTGGATGCTTACACTTGTGTAGCACAATAACTGCAATAGTTTTCTCTCAAAGAGCAGTCCACACTCAACAGCTGATAATATCCAAAGTCACACAAACTATGCTGCACTCAGGACTGTGCATCCCACATAACCCAAGGTGTTGCCACTGTGTAAAACTGGCGGGTGAAATGTTAAGAACTTATGGTACGACTAGGTACATTAATGTTTTGGCAATTAAATATGTATTAGACAATACATACAAGCAAACACAAAAATGCAACAACTGTACAAATATTTTATTTCAAAACATTACCTATGGGTTCTTCAGTAACATCACTAGCACCATGGACTCCTTCAGCAGCACCAACATCATATTCACCATCATCATCCTCAGCATCATCATAGCATCCTTCTTCCTCATCTTCAAGCACACAAAAATTTCAATATTTTAAATTTATTTTGACATAAAAATTGAGATACATGAGACTGTACCTACTAGAATTATTTTAACAATTGAAATCTTTTGTTACCAGAAATATAGCAGAATGACTGAACACTAAATGAATAAACATATACTATTTTATACAATCACTGTAAAACAATTAATATTTTCTGCATTTCATTTTTGCATGTATGATTTTGTAAAAACAATATAGCCCATGTTTCTCAATAATCTGTGGTTGTAAAAAATACATTAATAAAAATGTAATGTAGCCCTCAAGGAAAACTGCAGAAGTGTAAAGGTTAAGTTCACTTCCAAAACACTGTATTAGCAACATCACATTTAAACTCTGTCTTCAATCTAAGGTGTGGATGCATGTGTGTGAAGTTCAAGGGCATATGCTGTGCTACCTACAACACATACTGTACTTCACCAGTTGAAACTGAGATGGCTGTTGTAATGGTGGACGAGATTTGACCCCTTTGGAAAAATGAACAATCACTGGATACAAAGCAAAGGATGTCAGTATCATGGAAATGGAGAACTTTGTCGACTGTTCCCAAACTGCCATAGTTAAACTGTACTGAGGATGGACGGAAAAAGGTGTGATGCATAAACAGGTGGGAGGATATTTGGATGGCCATGGCTGCTTAAAGCTCGAAGGGAGAGCTTTAAGCAGCACCCAATTGTTGACCAATATTACGCTCCGTTAAAGCATGCGGAACCCACTTATCAATCTTCTGGATCTTTCCCAAAGGCCTGTAAGACACTGTACCACCGTCAATTGAGCCACTTTAAAAGACACTGTCGAAAAGCTTCTGCGTTTTTCAATTTTTCTTTAATGTAACAAGTGTGCCATTTCAACTACCTTCAGTAATTCGTTACGTGTGCACTGCATACTTATTTAGAGTGCAAGATGACATGACTCCATGGGTTCAGGAAGGTAGTGTGGGTGTAGTCCTCTAGGGGATGTTTTCTTCCGACACTCTTGTTCCCCGCGATAGCAGTGAATAGCCCCCTGAATGACACCCTGTACTAGTCCATCATTGCAGTTTAAGTTAATATCCATATAGGGTGAATACTCTTATAATGTATTTTTGCTATAATAATATATGTTAATATAACATTACAAATGCTTAAATATTATGAAACAAACCCTTAACCACTCAGGAGAGGACGCAAATTTCTTTTGGACAAAGGAGTTCTCTGGACTTCCGTTTTCATTTGAAAAAATTATTAACATGTTCAACCTCCTAATAAACCTGAATTATTTTTTCTATTAATCCATGGGAAAAACTACAAGTCAGACAATATGAAAGTGAACCATTATCATGAAGGAGCCTTCCGGTCGAAATCACCAATGCTTCAAAGAAAGTTCATCATTCAACTAGCTTTTTATCATTTTCGTTTAATATCCTGAACAGAGGTTCAACTAGGTATTTCTGTGCCCACGGCAAACCACAAAATACTGTGCCCCTATGGTTAAGATATGTAGACGACATTTTCATTAGCTGGCCACATTCTGAGTCTGAATTACAGATACTGATCAACTCCATTACGGAAAAATTTCCTTCCATTAAGCTCACTATATCTAAGGAAGTAAATCAGAAAATTTATTTCCTGGATGTATCTATCTGCAGAAACGCTGATCTCTCCATTACTCGTTCCGTCTATCGAAAACCTTCTGCGGCCACTAACATCATTCCCTACAAATCTTGCAACCTGCATCTCTACAAACTTGCAGCATTGAAGTCCTACATCCACAGGGCTCATATCATTTGCAACAACCAACTCTTTCTTCAAGAAGAACTCTCCAAAATTTCTACAATAGCCCTCTCTCATGGTTTCCCTTGCTGTTATAGTCAACTCCCTCATACAGAAATATGAAAACCATTCGAAAATCGAATGCCTCCTTCCTCACAATAAAGAAGACCTGAAATTCTGTGGTTCTGTTCCTTACCATCCTTCCTATGCTTATAAGTTACAGATTCTTTTTAGAAGTTTTGGTTACCATCTTGCCATTAAATCTACCCCAAACATCTTGAAACTTCTACAAAGGGATAGGGACAAAGTTGAAAGCCTGAACCTCCCAGGAGTTTACTGCATTCCTATCTCTTCTTCTACTGGGGATAACTTATACATTGGAAGCACATACAGGAGCATTAGCCATAGAATTTTAGAACATAGAAAAGATGTTTTGAAAGCCAATCCCAATACTGCCTTGTCTATTTTGACAATGGAAGACACATCTGCAGTTCCCCACTGGAACGAAGCAAAACGAATTGCTTCTTTTGACAATCGTTTTGCCCTCCGTTACCGTGAAAGCATAGAAATTATGTTCAACTCAATGACTTGCAACTCCGAATCTCCTCTCTACATTCCGTTGATCTGGAGATCAATTCTAAGTTTTGGCAACAAAAATAAGAAAAATTCAAATGTAGAATCTGGCAACAATCTTAGTCCTCCATTGGCGTGATGAAGACCTAAGATAAGGTCGAAAGCTTCCAACTTACGAACTTTTTGTAAAAGTTTCAGTTAACGTAACTAGCGTGATCAAGTTACCTTTATTTGACAGTGACATTTGCTTAATGTTATTAAAACAAAATCTTACCCACCAACTAGATCTTGCGAGGGAAAGCAAATTTTTTTTTTTGACAAACTACTTTTTTCCGGTTTAAGATTTGACTTGAAAAAACGTCATTACAGCTAACACTACTAAATCTGAATTATATCCTTATAACATATTTTTTGCTATTTATCCATGGAAAAAGCTACAAGTCAGACAATATGCAGGCGAACCATCATCAGGCTGGAGACTTCAGATGGAAACCGTGAATGTTTCAAGCAAAGGATATCATCATTCAAGTAGCTTACCATGAGTTTTGCTTAATATTATGAAACAAACCCATATAACCAACAAGTAGACATCAGGTGAGAAAGAACATATTTTCAGGAATAAAGACTTTTTTTGGTGTTTTAGCATTTGATCTGAAAAAATTATTACAGCTAACTCTAATAAACCTAAATTATATCCATATACCATATTTTTGCTATTTAACCATGCAAGCAGCTACAAGTCAGACAAAATGCAGGCGAACCATCATCAGGCTGGAGCCTTCCGGTGGAAACCGCGAATGTTTCAAGCAAAGGACATCATCATTCAAGTAGCTTACACAGTGACATTTGCTTATTGTTATTAAAATAAAATCTTACCCAACAACTAGATCTTACGAGGGAAAGCACATTTTTTCTGGACAAAGAACTTTTTTCGGTTTTAAGATTTGATTTAAAAAAAGTCATTACAGCTAATACTACTAAATCTGAATTATATTCTTATAACATATTTTTGCTATTTATACATGGAAAAAGCTACAAGTCAGACAATATGAAGGCAAACCATCATCAGGCTGGAGCCTTCAGATGGAAACCACGAATGTTTCAAGCAAAGGATATCATCATTCAAGTAGCTTAGCATGAGTTTTGCTTAATATTTTTTTTTTTTTTTGATTGGAGGTTTAACGACCACCGTGAGCAACTCAATGGGCTATAAGCAGTCGCCCGTCCCTAATTTAGGGTCACTGGTTCTAGGGAAGGGAGAGAGCCAGTGCCGTAAGACAAACACAACATCCATGCCTCACAGGGATTCGAACCCGGACCAATCACGGACGAATGATCAGAGGCCAGCGCCTTAGACCACTGCGCCACCGGGGCGGCACCTTAATATTATGAATCAAACCCATATATAACACACAAGTAGATATCAGGAGAGAAAGAAAAAATTTCTGGAATAAGGACTTTTTTTTTTGTGTGTGTTTTAAGCATTTGATTTGAAAAAATTATTTCAGCTAACTCTAATAAACTTAAATTATGTCCTTACACCATATTTTTGCTATTTTAACCATGCAAACAGCTACAAGTCAGACAAAATGCAGGTCAGGCTGGAGCCTTCCGGTGGAAACCGCAAATGTTTCAAGCAAAGGACATCATCATTCAAGTAGCTTACACAGTGACATTTGCTCATTGTTATTAAAACAAAATCTTACCCAACAACTAGACCTTACGAGGGAAAGCACATTTTTTCTGGACAAAGAACTTTTTTCGGTTTTAAGATTTGATTTGAAAAAAAGTCATTACAGCTAATACACTGCCGGACAATTAAGGACGGATGACAATAGCAACGATAGCAAATACAAAATGGAAGGCAGGAAAATGTGGAAATTAGCATAAGTGCGGGATACAGTTAGACGTGTTGTGCGTATGCAAATTTTGGATTGCTGAACTTGTTAGTAACGTCATAGCGCTGATAAGAGATATAAAGGATTTGACGCGTATTGACCGTTGTTGTTCAAACGCAAAATTAAAAGGTAAAGAATCAGTTGACAAACTTGCAAT
The DNA here is from genome assembly GCA_039090855.1 of Macrothele yani. Lineage (NCBI taxonomy): Eukaryota > Metazoa > Arthropoda > Arachnida > Araneae > Macrothelidae > Macrothele > Macrothele yani. The sequence continues at coordinate 18,115,906 of CM077013.1, forward strand.
TTTCAGTATGTCTTCCCGACATCACCTAGATGATTTTACGCGTGGCCAAATTATTGGCAAGATTGAAGAAGGGCGAAAAATAACAGATGTTGCCAGGAATTTCGACGTCAGCCACAGTGTTGTTTCAAGGCTTTGGAAATCATTTCAAACAAATGGAGAGTGTAGCAAACGTCACCGGGGAGGTCCTGTTCGCAGAACGACACCTGCAGGAGATCAGTACATAGTGCTATCAACAAAAAGACACCGGCGCAGCACAGCTAGTGAGGTAGCAAATCAGTTTATGGCTGCGACTGGCAAGCGGATCTCCCGAAAAACTGTCGCCAGACGTTTGCATGAAGGAGGACTATATGCCCGCCGTCCTGTTGTGTGCATCCTATTGTCCAGACGTCACCGTACCGCCCGTTTGCAATGGTGCCATCAACATCGCAATTGGACTGATAACGACTGGTCTGCTGTCCTCTTTTCAGATGAGAGTAGATACAGTCTATCATCTTATTGTCGACGACAACTGATCTGGTGTGATAGTGGTACTGCATATTGTCCAGCAAACATACAGGAAAGGGACCGATGTCCGACATGTAGTGTCATGGTATGGGCTGGCATCATGATCAATGGCCGTACGTCCCTCTATGTGCTTCCAACTGGGACTATGACTGGCTAACGATACATTAATGATGTTCTGCTACCTCATGTTCGCATGTCCTGTGGTGCTGTCGGTGATAGATTCATTTTCATGGACGACAACGCAACATGTCATCGAACAGTCGCTGTTCAGGAGTGTCTTGAGAGCGAGGATATTCAACGCCTCGTATGGCCAGCACGTTCTCCAGATCTGAATCCCATTGAAAATGTGTGGAATGCTTTGGGGAGGAGTCTTGCTGGTCGCCAATGCCCTCCAATAAACAAGGACACCCTCATCCGTGCACTGACAGAGGAATGGGATAAATTACCCCAACAGCTGCTTGATAATGTTGTGCAAAGCATGACACGACGTGTGGAATCTTGCATCGCCCTCCGTGGTGGCCATATCCCGTATTGACATCTTACGCCGGAACGCCTGCCGGAGCACGTTCTCCAGATCTGAATCCCATTGAAAATGTGTCGAATGCTTTGGGGAGGAGTCTTGCTGGTCGCCAATGCCCTCCAATAAACAAGGACACCCTCATCCGTGCACTGACAGAGGAATGGGATAAATTACCCCAACAGCTGCTTGATAATGTTGTGCAAAGCATGACACGACGTGTGGAATCTTGCATCGCCCTCCGTGGTGGCCATATCCCGTTTTGACATCTTACGCCGGAACGCCTGCGGACCGTAATTGCATTTTTTTCACGTTTACGTATTCTGCACAAAATGGCCTGTTTGTCCCTTGAACATGTTCCAAAGCCTTCTGGATTTCAGAGCACAATAAATTGGCTTTCTTATAATGTCCTGGCATTCTGACATTATTTTATTTCAATTGGCATCCAACCACACTTACTTTTTTATGCGCTATATAGCCGTTTATGATCTGTCCTTAGCAATTGTCCAGCAGAGTACTACTAAATCTGAATTATATCCTTATAACATATGTTTGCTATTTATCCTTGGAAAAAGCTACAAGTCAGACAATATGCAGGCAAGCCATTATCAGGCTGGAGCCTTCAGATGGAAACCACGAATATTTTAAGCAAAGGATATCATCATTCAAGTAGCTTATAACCGTGAGTTTTGCTTAATATTATGAATCAAACCCATATAACCAAGAAGTAGATATCAGGACAGAAAGAATTTTTTTTTTTTTCTGGAATAAGGCCTTTTTTTTTTTTTTTTTTTTGTGTGTGTTTTAGCATTTGATTTGAAAAAATTATTTCAGCTAACTCTAATAAACCTAAATTATGTCCTTACACCATATTTTTGCTATTTATCCATGGAAAAAGCTACTAGTCAGTCAATATGCAGGCGAACCATCAACAAGCTGGAGCCTTCCGGTGGAAACCGCAAATGTTTCAAGCAAAGGACATCATCATTCAAGTAGCTTACACAGTGACATTTGCTTATTGTTATTAAAACAAAATCTTAGCCAACAATTAGACCTCTCGAGGGAAAGCAAATTTTTTCTGGACAAAGGATTTTTTTGGGGGGGTTAAGATTTGACTTGAAAACACGTTATTACAGCTAACACTAATAAATCTAAATTATATCCTTATAACATATTTTTGCTATTTATCCATGGAAAAAGCTACAAGTCAGACAAAATGCAGGCAAACCATCATCAGGCTGGAGCCTTCCGGTGGAAACCGCAAATGTTTCAAGCAAAGGACATCATCATTCAAGTAGCTTACACAGTGACATTTGCTTATTGTTATTAAAACAAAATCTTAGCCAACAATTAGATCTCTCGAGAAAAAGCAAATTTTTTCTGGACAAAGGATTTTTTTTTTTTGGGTTTAAGATTTGACTTGAAAACACGTTATTACAGCTAACACTAATAAATCTAAATTATATCCTTATAGCATAATATTTTGCTATTTATCCATGGAAAAAGCTACAAGTCAGACAAAATGTAGGCAAACCATCATCAGGCTGGAGCCTTCAGATGGAAACCACGAACATTTTAAGCAAAGGATATCATCATTCAAGTAGCTTACCATGAGTTTTGCTTAATATTATGAATCAAACCCATATAACCAAGAAGTAGATATCAGGAGAGAAAGAAAATTTTTTTTTCTGGAGTAAAGACTTTTTTTTTTTTTTTTTTTTTGGTGTTTTAGCATTTGATTTGAAAAAATTATTTCAGCTAACTCTAATAAACTTAAATTATGTCCTTACACCGTATTTTTGCTATTTAACCATGGAAAAAGCTACAAGTCAGTCAATATGCAGGCGAACCATCATCAGGCTGGAGCCGTCAGATGGAAACCGCGAATGTTTCAAGCAAAGGATATCATCATTCAAGTAGCTTACCATGAGTTTTGCTTAATATTATGAAACAAACCCATAAAACCAACAAGTAGATATCATAATTACAAGGTTGCTTACCTTTTTCACATTTCACTGCACGTTTTATTCTTTTTGTTGTCATGCTTGGTTTAAGCCTCCGGTGCAGTGTTCTATTTTTTTTCTTCAGGTTCTTTGAAATGTTCTACAAATGCTCAAGTCCATGAAGTGCTTAGCTGTCCAGGTTGCAAAATTGTATCCTCCCCCCCCCTCACATCCGCGTGTAAAACCTAACCTTCGTTGATCAAGACCCCAATTCTTGAACTCAAAATCTTTTGATATTATCAACCGAACATAAACTGCTTATTTACATACATACAAAATGCGAACAAAAATGTTAAAAACGTATATACAACTATTATTTACATACGACTCATCTTATGCTTTCGACTCTCCTTCTCAACACCCCATGAACAACCAGAACATTCATTCACCACACCCCAAGCCATTCCAACGCAGACTGCCTCAAGTACTTTCTACCCTCAGCTGGGTTTATCTTCAGGAGGTATGCTAGATGATTTCTCTTCTGCCACTGCAGCAAGAGTGAGCGATGCGCTCGGCTTAATTGCCCCGCCCCCAAATCATCCACGAAAAACCTTCCACCGTGGCTCCATCTGTTATTGACTTTAGTGAGCTCTTTATTTTTCTTCTTGTTTTTCGGTCAATTTTTATTAGTTCTTTCCATTAAGGATATTTGGATCGTTATTAATACAAATTCGATCTCTATTTTCTTCAATTAGTACAGACTCTGCAATGCGTAGGTATCTCTCATTGCGACATGATTTTACTATTTTAATATCTTCAAACTTCGGGTATGTCTGGTTATCCATACAGTGCTGTTTTTGCTTTTTTTTTTTTTTTTTTTTTTTTTGCCAATTTTTAATATGCTGTTGTAGGCGATGTTTTAACTGATTTTTAGTACTTCCAATATATTATACTGGTGGGATTCTACTTATGCGTATTTCATACACACCAGCTTTTTCCAAGATACTACATTTTCCAGTGTTATTAATTGCAACCTGGACAGCAAGGCCCTACATGGACTTGAGCGTTCATAGAACATTTGAAAGAACCTGAAGAAAAAAAACACCACCACACCGGAGGCTTAAACCAAGCATGACAACAAAAAGAATAAAACTTGCACTGAAATGTGAAAAAGGTAAGCAACCTTGTAATTATTATAACTGCATGCACGTAAATTTAAAAACAACTGTGGCTTCTGCTATAGATGTTTTAACCTGAATTTAAGTAGATATCAGGTGAGAAAGAACATTTTTTCTGGAATAAGGATTTTGTTTTGGTGTTTTAGCATTTGATCTGAAAAAATTATTACAACTAACTCTAATAAATCTAAATTATATCCTTATACCGTATTTTTGCATTTTTGCTATCTGACCATGCAAACAGCTACAACTCAGACAAAATGCAGGCGAACGAACCATCATCAGGCTGGAGCCTTCCGGTGGAAACCGCGAATGTTTCAAGCAAAGGACATCATTCAAGTAATTTACACAGTAACATTTGCTTAATGTTATTAAAACAAAATCTTACCCAACAACTAGATCTCGCGAGGGAAAGCACATTTTTTCTGGACAAAGAACTTTTTTGGGTTTAAGATTTGACTTGAAAAAAAGTCATTACAGCTAACACTACTAAATCTGAATTATATCCTTATAACATATTTTTGCTATTTATCCATGGAAAAAGCAACAAGTCAGAGACTATTTATCCATGGAAGAAGCTACAAAAAATGGAAAAAGCTAAAAAGCTACATGGAAAAAGCTAAAGTCAGGATGCTATTTATCCATGGAAAAAGCTACAAAAGATGCAGGTGAACCATCATCAGGCTGGAGCCTTCAGATGGAAACCGCGAATGTTTCAAGCAAAGGATATCATCATTCAAGTAGCTTACCATGAGTTTTGCTTAATATTATGAATCAAACCCATATAACCAACAAGTAGATATCAGGAGAGAGAAAAAAAAATTTCTGGAATAAGGACTTTTTGTGTGTGTGTGTGTGTGTTTTAGCATTTGATTTGAAAAAATTATTTCAACTAACTCTAATAAACCTAAATTATGTCCTTACACCGTATTTTTGCTATTTATCCATGGAAAAAGCTACAAGTCAGTCAATATGCAGGTGAACCATCATCAAGCTGGAGCCTTCCGGTGGAAACTGCAAATGTCTCAAGCAAAGGATATCATCATTCAAGTAGCTTACCATGAGTTTTGCTTAATATTATGAAATAGACCCATATAACCAACAAGTAGATCTCAGGAGAGAAAGCACATTTTTCCTGGACAAATAATTGTTTTCAGTCTTTTAGGATTTTTATTCAAAAAGTTATTACAGCTAACCCTAATAAACCTCAATTATGTTTTTATACCATATTTTTGCTATTTATCAATGGGGAAAAGCTACAAATCACACAATATGCAGGCAAACCATCATCAGGCTGGAGCCGTTTGGTGGAAACCTTAATATTGTGAAAATGTTGAAAAACATCTGTATCAACCTGCCCATTTAATACAAATATCAAGAGGCTGAAGGCTGCCATTTATCGACTTTACAATGCCTGGCTTTCATTGGGAGAAACGGAGCTAACCAAGACTGGCCATGTTAAACAGGGTGTCTACCATTTTCAGGAGACTAAATTTCTTGACCTTTACGGGACATTTCTTGACCCTAAAGAAACGCTCTCCAACAAAGAAAGAATTTTTCAAATCGTACTCTTGGAAGCAAAGATATCAACAATAAATAAGATATACATCTATGCCCCCTAGCAGGAAATGTATGCGCTATTTGAAGCAAGAGGTGTTCTCAAAACATTTTTTGAGGTGAGCTGTATTGGTGGTCTACGAAAGAATTTTTCAGAAGTTCGGATTTTGCTGCAAATATATCAGAAGCAGAAAAAAACACTTATGCCCCTGGTGGCCAAACCATACTTTATCAAAATTTTGAAATTACATGAAAAACATTTCTCATTAGGAGCAGTATATGATGCAGAAAGAATTTTTCAAATCACAGTTTTAGAAGCAGAGATATCAGGGTAAATGCGCTACCTTTACGCACCCTAGAGGAAAATCTATGCCTTACTTGAAAAAGAAACTGCATCTAAAACAGTCTTCATTATAAATGGCATCCAAATGGAAGAAAGAATTTTTTCAATCTGATATTTAGAAGCAAATATATAGCAATAAAATGCATTTTAAATTCGATATCTGCATTTACGCTCTCTAGCGACGAAGTTGCGCATCTGAAACACCATCATTCTCACATTTTATTTATGCTTCCCAATGCAAAAAGAATTTTTCAAATCGGACTAATAGTTGCAGAGATGTGGACACTCTCTGCAACTAATAGTTGCAGAGAGTGTCCACATACGGACGGATGGACAAACCGATTTGTATGCACAATCTTTTTACGAAAGACGTGCTAATTACTCGCCAACTACTTTCCCAGACTGCGGTAAATTCCTAAGATCCCGGAGATTGCAGTCACAGCATACAAACAAGCAGCTCAGCGTTTATTATGACTTGGAATGATTTGCAGTTTTGGAATCGTACTGAACAAAACCTGTTCGAACATCATCCTGCTGGCAGATAGCAGTAAATGTGAATTCACCGACTTGTGCCATCATCGACACGCGACGGCCCGATAAGAACCGGTTTAAACATCGTGTTTGCTTCGTGATGGATTCCCATCATTCCTGAAGGATATCCGCGATGCAATCATGTGATTTCATCAACATCGTACTTCACGATACATGATATCGCGAAGGACGACGCATCGTAGTACCATTAGCTAAAAACGGAGCCTCGATGTAAAACTTAAAACCTGTTTTCTGCATTATACTGATACATCGTTCAGACCGAATGGACCACGACGAATTTTTCTGTGAAGCAAACAAGCAGGTTATTGGTTACTTTCAACAAAAAGGCCTTTACTGTCGGCCCACAGTTGGCAAAGTGCCAAGCAGAGTCTATGAAAGCTGAAGGGAAGAACAGTATTACGGTGTATCTTTTCAGAACTTGCCTGAAGGAAGGAAATGATGCCATCGACATTGGCAAAGACTTCTCCTCTTTAGCTCAAAGCTGAAATTTGATTTTTTTCAGGGTAAGGCACAAAGGGAAAAAATAAAAAAATAATAAAAACGAAAAAATTGACCGTGACCTTTCCCTTGACTTCCATGACCGTTTTCTCATTTCATGACCTGGTAGACACCCTGTTAAAAGACCACCCCTATTGACGGTATGCGAATGGATTATTGCTGCTTGGGAATCCATTCCAAATGAACTTGTGCAGAAATCCTTTCTTAAGTGCGGAATTTCCAATTCTTTGGACGAAACAGAAGACGACACATTGTTTGAAGTGAGCTACGACAACGAACAATTGGAAGTAGAAAAGCCCTGTTAGTGACGGTGACCGATTTTTTTTAATTTATTTTTTTCAATCATGTGTATTGTATCTAGTATGTATCAGAAATAAGGTAAATATACCTATTTGTTAGCGTTTTTCGCAGATTTTATTTTTTACTTGGGTACGCTGTATATTTCTTCTGATTCCTAAAAATGAAGCCTAGAGTTGGGGGTGCGCGCTACATTTGGGGTCGCGTTAAATTCGAGTAAATACAGCGTGAATGTTTCAAGCAAAGGATATCATCATTCAAGTAGCTTACTGTTAAGTTTTCCTTAATATTATGAAACAACTCATAACTAACAAGCAGATCTATGGAGTTCTACAAAGCACATTTTTTCTGGAAGTTTTTTTTTTTTTTTTTTTTTGTCTTTTAGGAATTTGATTCAAAAAAAGTTGTTACAGCTAACACTAATAAAACCTGAATTATATCCTTATACTGTATTTTTGCTATGTATCGATGGGAAAAGCTACAAGTCAGACAGTAAGCAGCATAGATACCAATCTCTAAAAGTAGTATTCAGTAGCCCCCCCCAATTCCGTAAGTAATTCAGTCCACATTGGAAAATTCGGGAATTTAACACAGCAACAAATTCCCTGTTTCTCACAACAACCATAAAAAAAAAAAAAAAAATATATATATATATATATAACAAACAATTTTTTGCTAGTGGAAAAATCAAAAGTAATATCTACTGGGAAAAATATAAAAAATTACCTCCAGACATGAAGAAAAATCATTCCTTGAAATGTTCATGCTTCTTTGATTCTGTGTGTGTTCTGCAATCATCCTGCCTACTAGTGCAGCATTCAGGATTTCTTTATGGGGTAGGCCCAAAATACTGAAGATGCAAATGAAAAGACCCTGGAGTAAACATCTCCAGAAAAATTGAGAAGCAATAATATCTCCACCTTATATGCTTCTAATTATTTGCAAATTATATATTTAAAAATATGGACAAGGGCAATCCCCACTGAGTGTGCCACTGCAGTTTACCTAGAGTAGAGCGATACTAAAATATCATCAACGAATGCTGCAAAACAAATGGTTCACTTAAACCTGTGATTTTTAAAAACAAGGCCAGTCTCTGTTGTATGTTTCTAAAACTTTCCTTTTAGATGAAGAAGGTTGTCCAGAAAAACGCTTCATTTTAAATAAATAATAATAAAAAAAACTTCACGATTGCATAACCAATTGCCACTAGCACGTGCTCCAGAGAGTATAAAGAAAGGGCTATCAGAGCAGCGTCGGTACAACACGCATTTTGTCCTGCGTAGCTGCAGGTGGCACAGAGTGGATCATGGGAGGTGTAAGAAAACAAATGTCAGAGCAGCATCCATAGTTGCGGGTAATACAGAGACATCATGGGAGGGTGGGTGCGAAAGGCTGAGCCAGTGTCAAGTGGCTACTATTATTCCCTGTCGTTGGATTTCCTTTTGTAAACAGATAGCACAGGATTACCAATTAAGATACAGGAACTTGTATTATGCAAAACACAGCTTTAAATTTTTTTCACCCAGATAAACTTGAAGAACAAACAAAAAAAATTTCAATTGATACGAAAATTGCTTTCCATATCAGAAAAATCAAATAGTGATTTTCCGTAATTCCATCGCTATGTCCATACTTTTGCAACAGCAACCAAAAATTGGTACCAGTTGGCACCCATGTTACAGCTAACCCTAATAAACCTGAATAATACCCTTATAAATTATTTTTGCTATTTATCCATAGGAAAAGCTACAAGTCAATGTGCAGGCAAACCATCATCAGGCAAAAGCCTAATGGTGGAAACTGTGAATGTTTCATGGAAAGGTAATCATCATTCAAATGGCTTACTGTGATTCTTGCTTAATATTCTGTAACAAAGCCTTGAACAGTAAGTCCCAGAGGAGGAAGTACATTTTTATTTTGTGCACAATTTTGGGCTTTGGTTTGAAAAAAAACAGCTGATTTATTTAATAGATGTGCACTATATTCTTATAGTGTTTTGTTAGCAACTCATGAGTCATTCCACAGTAACTGACCTAATCTAGGAGATTATTGTGCTCCACTGCCTTAAATTTTACTGAAATTTTCAGAAGACCTACATGTCACAGATGAACTCCTACAAAATTTTAGCTTGAGATACACAGTGTTGTTACAAATTAGCTGGGCAAAAAGAAAATGTTATTGTGCATAGGGTACAAGGATGCATATGATAATAAGTACAAATAATATATACAGTGATGGAAAGTTGCAAAACCATTTTTGGAGCAGCAAAATGTGTTTTTGGAGCAGGTAAAATACATTTTTGGAGCAGCAAAATGCATTTTTGGAGCAGGTAAAATATGTTTTTGGAGCAGCAAAATGTGTTTTTGGAGCAGGTAAAATACGTTTTTGGAGCAACAAAATGCATTTTTGGAGCAGGTAAAATATATTTTTAAAGCAGGTAAAATACATTTTTGGAGCAGATAAAATACATTTTTGGTGTAAGAAAACATTTTATAGAGCAAAACATTTTATAGAGCAGGTAAAATATTAGTAGATAGAACAAGCTCTTAAGCAAAAAATGTTTTGGAAATAGATGCACCCTACTCAAATTTAAAACATCTTGCATTGAAATATACACACTTATATGCAAACATTTTAGTTTTCAAATAGATCAAAAAATTTGTAACCATAGCAGGATTCTATTATTAGTCATTTATTTTACAAAAACATTTTTAATTTTTTGCTGCTTTTCTCAATATTTAATTGCTCACTTCTATTCTTTTCTCATTTTTTAAAGATAGTTAGCAATGTTTTTTTTTAATAGTATCTGTCCACTTTCAGTATCTGTCCACTTTCAGTATCTGTCCACTTTCTATTGCACTCGTGATTTTTTTTTGTTTTTTTTATGCCACATTCACTGTTTATCTCAGCATTGTTTAACATTTTATGAGAGAATCTAACTGCTGCAAATGTTCAGCTTCTTCCCATTTCAAATCACCTTGCAAACATTCAATTTCTTCTCTTTTTTTGCTTGTTTTGATGCATTTTTCCAGCACTAATCTGCTCTTGATATTTTTTTTCAGGATTTTTTATAAGCTATCAGAAGTTTTTTGGTTACATTAATTTTACTCACATCTCCACTTAATCTTTTGACATGATCTTTGTGCTTTTTGCTCTCCGCATGCCGCCTACAATCATCGCTGCCGCCTTGCGACAGGCTAAAATCGCAGCCACATGGCTTATAAAATGTGATTCAGCAAAACTTTAGATGCTTCATAAAAAGGCCATTCTTTACTATACATACCGCGATACACTTGATGATAAGTTTTACCTGATTTCATTCTTTTTGTTGTCATAGCTGTTTCACTGCTACGTTTTGTTTCGTTTCGTTTTAATCTAAATTAACCCTTTCCACTCAAAACAACTTTTCACCCATACTCACACAGAACTCGCATTTTTTTTTTTTTCTGCAGTAGAAGCTACAACTTAGCAGTGAAAGCTCAGCTTTAGCTCGCCAGCCCTGACATACGAGTTATAGAGGCATGATCAATGTGGCGGCTGACACCCGACCTATTCGGCAAAGCGAAATGTCTCGCGAGCGTCGACATGCGAGCTACAGAGGCGTCATCAGTATGGAGGGTGCCACCCTACACGGGCAATATTCGGCGAAAAAGAAATGTGTCTGCTAGCCCCGACCCATGAGCTATAGAGGTGTCATCAGCATGGAGGGTGCCACCCTACACAGGCGATATTCGGCGAAAAAGAAATGTCTTGCTAGCCCCGACCCACGAGCTATATAGGCGTAATGAGCACAAAGGATGACACCTCACACGCAAGCTATTCGGCGAGAAGAAATTACTCGCGAGAGCCAACATGCGAGCTATAGAAGCATCATTGGCATGGAGGGTGACACCCGACATGCGAGATATTCGGCGAAGAAGAAATGTCTCGCAAGCCCCGACATACGAGCTATAGAGGTGTCATAGATGTGGCGGATGACACCGAACCTATTCGGCGAAAAAGAAATTCCTCCCTAACACCGACATCCGAGCTACAGAGGCGTCGTAGGCGTGGCAGATAACACCCGACATGTGAGCTATTCGGTGAAAACGAAATTCCTCGCGAGAGCCAACATGTGAGCCATAGGGGCCTCATCGGCATAGCGGGTGACACCGGAGTTATTCGGTGAAAACGAAATTCCTAGCGAGCGCCGACATGCGAGCCAGAGGAGTCATCGGCATGGCAGGTGACATCCGACACGCAGATGACGTTTCTTTTCTTTATCCTGTGAAAAAGAAACGTCTCGCGAGCCCTGACATGCGAGCTATAGGGGCATCATCAACGTGGCAAGTGACACCCGACCTATTAGACAAAAAAGAAATGTCTCGCAAGCACCGCCATGCGAGCTAGAGAGGCGTCATCAGCATGGCGGGGTGCCACCCGACACGTGCGATATTCGGCTAAAAAGTAATGTCTCGCAAATCCCAACCCACGAGCTAAAAAGCCGTAATGAGCGCGGCGGATGACACCTGATACGCAAGCTATTCCGCGAAAAAGAAATGTCTCGCGAGCGCCAACATGCGAGATATAGAGACATCATTGCCATGGAGGGTGACACCCGACACGCGAGATGTTCGGCGAAAAGAAATGTCTCGCAAGCCTCGACATACGAGCTATAGAGGCGTCATAGACGTGGTGGACGACACCCGACCTATTCGGCGAAAAATAAATTCCTTGCGAGCGCTGACATCTGAGCTATAGAGGCGTCGCAGATAACACCCGACACGCGAGCTGTTCGGTGAAAACTAAATTCCTCGTGAGCGCCTACATGCGAGCCATAGAGGCGCCATCGGCATGGCGGGTGACACCCGACACGCAGATGAAGTTTCTTTTTCTTTATTCGATGAAAAAGAAACGTTTCGCAAGCCCTGACATGTCAGCTATAGGGGCGTCATCGGCGTGGCGAGTGACACCCGACCTATTAGAGGAAAAAGAAATGTCTCGCGACCACCGACATGCGAGCTATAGGGGTGTCATCAGAGTGGCGGGTGAGCTATTCGGCGATTTCGTAATGTCGGAGTCACCCGACAGTCGAGTGGAACGGGTTAAAATGTTTGCACCGAAATTTTCACAAGCACAAAGTCACATGCAATCAATGTAAAGATTTAGTTGGCAAAAGACGCTGAGCTGAGTTCCCTCTCGACTTTTGCGTACAGTACTCTCAAATGGCTGTATGGGGAATCACGTGACAAGCTCCGCCTCCGTTGGCGGGGGAAGTCAGACATCGAAGGCGCATAAGGGACTACCTGTAAAGCGCGTTTTTTCGACCAAAAGACGGTGAAAAAATAGAAATTGTGTGCAGGGATCTTGCGAGTTTTTTAGGGTGACTTCCGTAAAACCGGAAGATGGAGTAAAAGTTTTCATCTCTGAATACCTATGAATCCTTTAGAAACAGAACCATTGTATCCTGCCACGAGAGAGCGATTTTCAGTCGTCCTTCGCATCAACGAAATAGCTAATGACTGACCTTACGCTGTATTTATGTAATCGCACACCTCGCCCGGAATGAAATAACAGCACTATCCCAAAAAGCAGGGAACCACATATAAACAATCTCAATTGTACAGCACTCCAAAAGACAGCCAAAATATCAGTAAACAATCTTCATCAGGATTTCATAACGTACAACATCGTTTCACCTACATACCACGCGATTACAACAAAACTTCTCCTCCATTAGCAAAAACAATTTAATTTCCTACATCACGAAAATCGTTGTTTTTTCGTCACTTTTGCCAAAAAAAACAGCGAATTAGAAGGTAGGTGAAAAACATTCAAAAATTTTGGGATTGGCGGTACGGTACGTGTTGATTAAGCGTCGTTTTCACCAAATTAGACGTTCACCTAAAAAAGCGTCATTCGATTCGATGTTTAAAACAACATTTTTGGCCGTGAAAAAAAAAAAAAAAAAACTCGGCAATTTTTTCTGTGGATTGCCGTTTCGGCTCAAATATTAAAATTTTTCGTAATTTCTAGCAGTTTGGCGCAAGATAATGAAATTGGCGCAGTTTGGCGCAAACTTTCCATCACTGTATATAGTTAAACACACCAAGTTTACCTTTTGTGGACCTTTTTTATGAACAGGTGGTGCTTACTCACTACTACAAGGACATCACTTTTTACCTTGATGCTGAAGTCCCAGTTCGGATTGGTTGCAACGGCCCAATTGCATGCCTCCTCCCAGATCCCATCACTGGACCAACATCCCTAGATTTTGGTCTACAGGGTTTTGTAAAAGATCAGGTTGACCTTCCACCACTTCCCAAATCCTTTCTTGAACTGAAATCAAGAATCAGTGCTGCACTCGCATTGGTCGATGCTGACATGCTGACAGCAATGTGGGAACAACTGATTTACAGATGGGGCATTTGCAGAGTAACCATGGAAAGCCACATCGAGCATTTGTGAAAAAAAGTAAACTCTGTGTGTTTAACTACATATTATTCATACTTATTATCATATGCATCCTTATAACTATGTATAAAAAAAAATTCTTTCTGCCCAACTAATTTATAACCACCCTGTATTATGGCTGAGGCACAAGGGCACTTTCTGTGGAGATCACATGAGCAACATAAATAAAAATCATGAAGAATTAGCAAAGTTTGACATGTTGCTGCTCCTCAAGGAGACTTATCATTCTGAGACTAGTTACCCTTGCTCCACTTTATGTGTATAACACAAATATGGTTCTGGGAAGATCAAAAAGCAACACATTTGTCACAATTTGGCCCTAAAAGGAGTAATGAATTTCACTGCAACAAATTGAAGCCATACTTGCACATCCCATAACTTGTAAGAAAACCCATTGTTAATTTACTACTATTTGGAAAGTTCATTTATTAGCAGATCCAAGTACAGCATTGGATAAGTAGAAACCTTCCTGCTTGTTGAGATATTTACATGCAAATTTGACCCCAAAAATTGAAACAGCAAATCTGACATTTTCAGAGCCAAATATCTCAAAAAGGGCTACCTCCATTTTCCTTTTCTTTAGTAGCATTCGAAAGGCACATTTTGCATTATTAGGATCTTGTGTTCCCATCCTGGTAACTTTGTATTTAAAGCATGAAAAATTCCTTTTAAAAGTGGCAGATTTCTGCAAACAAAAACAAAATGACTCAAAGGTCAATTTTTACATGAAGAAATGCATTTATAGAGCAAATCTGAGATATGCAGGATCCATATTGTACATTTCTGGATTTACTAAACACATTTAAAAACCTGTTTAAGAGGGGTAGCATTGATGTATGCATAAGATCCCAAAGATCCATGGCAAAATTATAATTAATATCAATAAACAAAAGATACTAGGTAGCTACTGTAGGGGCATATAAAATACCCTCATCATACCAAGAAGGGCATATATAGGAATGACCAAGATAGGTCCCTTATAGCTAGACTCAAAGAACACAGGACTGATGTTAAGAGAGGGAAGAGCCATGACTACCCTATCCAGAGAAGTAAAAACAAACTCAGCACGTGGCCCTTCAGACATAATCAGGCAACTGTGGACATGTGTGGTGGCGCATTGTCGTGTTGAAAGTGGTTGCATCCATCAGAGAGGTTGCATGACATGAACGGGATATCCTTAGCCTGACATGAATGGGTGCACCTCAGCCTGGCAAACATGAGATAGTGAACCTGTAAATGTGTGCCTATCAAGCAAATAATTTAATGCACTGAGATCCTGTTCTGTTCCGTGCATATATAATTAACGAAAGTAGGAACTCTGCTGAATAAACTTCTGAATTTCAACTTAGTCATGCTCTAACCTCTTTAGCCTTGAGAAAACCAGAGAGTGGGAGGTGTGTGAAAGCCTGGTATTTGTAATATATATTAATTTTATCATTCAAGAAGGGATTTAGGACTGCAATAGTCTAAGTTCACTTTTGTATGGTTTTTAGTAGTTAATTTGAACTATTTAATTAATAAACACAATCTATAGAATCAACTTTTACAAATCTGCATCATAATGCTAACTACTGAAAATAACATTGCACGATTAAGTTTTGTTTAACTAAATAGAATTAACAACAGAAGCAAGCAAATTCACTACACACATTAGAAATGCTTAATGCAATTTATAACATATAGATAAACTACAAAAAAAAAAAAAAAAAAAAAAAGATTGAACTATGGGAACCTAAAAGACTTCACATGACACATGCTTTGTTAATATGTATATACTTGTTTGGTATCACTCTGAAAGTTTTCAAACACAGGTCCATAACGGATGTTCTTTGTAATTTCAGTGTGGATTTACAACAGGCTTTGAATAATTAGAAAGTATGTGCGGGCATGTTAAAAATTTATTAAACCCTTACTGTGTACACAGGACACAGTTAAAGTGAATTAAACATTACAGGTTAGCACAAAAGCTGAAAAGACAATAATGATGAGACAATGTGACCACATGCTGTTTCTTGTGTGCAATAGCACATAGATGTATTTGCATGTACAGAAAAAGAAATACACTTGCATATATAAGTGATATTAAGTGATGTGTTTACCTTCTGAAGTTACGTCATCACCAGGATGTAAAGCCTGACACTCTGACATTGCTTTAAAGATGGCATCCACTGTGAAGAATAAAGGACAGTACACATTAGAAATCAATATTAAAAAAAAATGAAAAGAAAAATTCATTAAAAAAGGAAACAATCTGTTGGTATGATTACATTGTCATAGTACACAATATGATGAGAATCTGAAAAATAATTACGAGTAGTTGCAATTAATTTTGGAAATTTTTTCCTCCATGAATTTTTTTTTCGAGGTTCCACAGAGTTGTATAAAAATAAAATGTATCTGCGTACGCAACTACTGAAACAGAAAACTTGCTGAAAACCCACATCACACAATAACAATAGAATAAAGAAAAAATTAATTAAATAAATAATTATTAGAACATTTCAGATTCCAGTGAGGACATAATAAAGTACATTACAACTGAACATACAGCAATGTGTGTGAAAATGGACCTTTATGGCAAAATATTAAAATATTGGACCACAAACCTCATAAAAACAAGAGACTAAAGGAAGTTTTTATATCCAGAGAAACAGTTTCATTAATGAGCCTTCAAAATTTATAAATAGCATTTTCAACAACTTAATTAAAAAAAGTAGACTTACAAAATACATAAGGAAAAGATTTTAATTTAATTATTGGAAAATGCAAGAGGAACCTGGCAAAGTTTAAATTCTTTCTTTGTAAATGAAACTTTTGATACAGTTCCTATACGTTGAAAAAAGGCTGTGATAAGATCTAGAGGCCAGAAAAGTCTGTAAAAACAAAAACTCAGAAGATGTGAAAAAAATAAGTTCAAGTTTAAATAGAATTAAATATATTAATCTGAGTAAAGATTAATATATTGCGAAAGTGTTTTAATTGCTGTAAGTAACATTTTATTTATTTTTTAATCTACAAGCAATAACTATCTGCAAAATCTGCTAATAATTTGGAAACTATCCACGTATGGCGTACGTGTGTAGGTCTATATTATGCTACTCTAGTTCCATACATTCCTCAAGCATACACAACCCACTATTCAAAAACATCCTGAATAACCTAACAAGGTTTTTTCTCATTAGAATCATTTCCTGCACACAATAACAACTTCAAAATAATGCAACTACTTTTGCCAAGCCCCATGAAAAATTCTATTGCACATCTTTTTCACTGAATCTAAGAATACCATTTCTTTCTTCTCTCTCTCTCTCTCTCTCTCTCTCTCTCTCTCTCTCTCTCTCTCTCTCTGTATCATCATCATTGTCAACCATTACTAATCCACTGCTGGATGAAGGTCTCCCCAAGTTTCCTCCACAACGGTCTGTCTTGTGCCAGTCTCCTCCATGTCACTCCCGCATACTTTCGAATTTCATCCACCCATCTTCCATGTGGTCTTCTTCTGGGTCTTTCCCCAGAAATGATGGGTTCTCAAGAAAGTCCCAAATGGCTGTATATGAAAGTGTAATTATTCCTACTCTGACGTACGCAAGTGAAACCTGAGTACTACAGAAGAGACCTAGGAGTTGTTTGTGTGCTGGAGAGAGATGCATTACTTACGGGAGTTTGTGGCAAGACACACTCTGATCGTGTGATGAATGAAGACGTGCTGCAGTTGTGTATGTGAAGCAAAATGTTGTTAGTAAAGTGGAAACTAATATTCTTAAGTGGTTTGGCCATGTTGAAAGAATGAGTGATGAGATGCTTACTAAGAGAATGTATTCAGCCTAAGTGGCAGCAAAGAAAGGTAGAGGAAAGCCAAAGAAATCATGGCAGGACCAGATTCAGGAATGTCTGCACAACAAAAAGATTATGAGTATGAAGTACAAGAGGTCTTGTGTGTGTTGTGTGATGGATGTAAGTGACTCTAGCTGTGTGCTGAGATTGCATTAGATGGAGACATTTAATACAGCAACAGTAAGTTCGGGGTTTTTTTAAAGAGCTAACCTCTGAATATTAGAGAACAGCTTAGTGATATGTAAAAAAAAAAAAACTCAATATACAGGTATAAAATCTATAATTAGAATATAAATGTTTCATTACTCTTGAAATGCATTCAATACACCACAGAATCAATATAAAAACTAAATACCATTTATATTTAATTATTTTGAAATAATGCTTACATTGGAAGTTTAAGGACAAAGAAAGGTAAAATATTTGTAACTTTTTTAAAGGAACAAAATAACTTATTTCCTTATTTCTTTAAACAGGTATTCATGGCAGCAAGAACTTCTGTTGCATTTTATTTTAGTAAGGAATTTTCAACATATTATATAGTTCTAATATTGATGCTCTAGCTATATTATTTTTTATTTTTATTTACCAGTAAACAAAGTGTGCACAAAACTTCCCAAAATGAAATAAAACAGAATAACTGGAAAACCTTAAATCCAGGCTTTAGTGTAGAGCTGCATACATCAGTGATCAAAACATCGCACAGGGACAAAAAGGAAGGAATGGAAAATTTCAGGACGTGTAATAGAATTTTAGGACATTTCCAAGATTTCCAGAACACTTATGAACCATGTGATATGAGATAACTCGTATGAACCCAAAACAAGGTTCCAAAAATGGTGTTGCCAGCTCGCCATTGGTGATCACAACTTCAGTACTATTGTTATTTACTGTACATATAATGAACAGCAGTAATTTTTTCTAATATACAGTATATCAAGAAAGAAATGCATGAAAGTTGTCACAACTGGCTACAAAGAAACAAGCAAAAAAAAAAAAATAATAATAATGGCATAGCATGTTTAGGACAGGGGTGAAAGCAGGGAATGGAATGAAATGGTGGTACTTTAATTTTTTTGACAGGACACAAGATGTACAAGGTCACTATACTATTTGCGATGGATGTTTAGTGCTGCCATAATGAAGGAAGAACAGAGCATGACTAATAACTAACAGGTTGACTAATACTCTAAGCACAAGAGGAGAAATGCTCAGTTACTGTTATTGTTTAGTTTTTGACTGTAGTTCTCCACTGTCAGCAAGTCTGTCAAAAATAAAAGAGCTTCAAAAGAGGAGACACAAATATCTTGACCGCTTTTTTCAATAATACGCGATGCAAAAAAAAAAAAAAAAAAAAGAAATCCTGATATTTGAATTAAACATCATTTTAGAACTGTGAATGTGACTTGGTTTGTGTTGGCCAAATTTTAATGAACTATTCCTTCAAAAACATTCACCAGACATTAGAGTCAACTTCCGCAGCTGGCTGCCAAATTTTTAGAAATTTCTAGAGCCCCGACCATAAACTTGCCTGATCTCAACCAAACTGAACGTCAGTGGGATGTTGTGGAATGGCAGATGAGGCAGCTGGAAACACCACTTGGCTACATACCAGAACTGTGTACCAAAATACAAACAGCTTGATTGTAGATCCCCACAAAACTACACAAACACTTGTGGAGTCTATTGTCAAACCTTATGGCGGTTTTTCTCCAAGAAAAAGGAAGGATCACGCAGTATTAGGTAGAAGGTGTAAGAATTTAGTGAGCACTCAGTGTACACTCAATGGACAAAACATTACATATACCTATCTAATAAGAGTGTTGGTCCTCTTCCAGCATGAATAACAGCCAGTACACGACAAGGCATTGACTCCACCAGATGTTGGATAGATATACCTACCTAATAAGCGTGTTGGTCCTCCTCTAGCATGAATAACATAGCCTGTACATGACAAGGCATTGACTCCACCAAATGCCGGGGTTTCTGAAGATAATGCCAGCCATGCTTGTTATATCATTGCCCACAACTCTGCCCGATATGTCGGTCCAGGATACATGATTCTGATGTTCAGCTCCACAGCATCCAGAATAGCTTCCACGCAGTTTAAAGCCAGGGACCTTGGGGGGCCACTGGATAGTTCCAAATTCAGATGAGCATTCCTGGAACCATGCCTGGGTGGTTGTGGCCCAATGGATGGCATATTGTCCTTCTGAAACATAGCATTAGCCGCAGGATGCACAGGGGCTATCAAATCGGGTAGGTGAGCAGCCAGCACATGATAGTGGGCAGCGGTTAAGAACCTTACTTTATGTCTTCACTTCTTCAGAGTTCTTTTATTTTATTCGATATTTCTGGCCCCTTGATTTTTGTCAAGGCCTGTTCTCAATGAGTAGAAACTTTATATAAAGATTTGTTTACACTAGAAGAATTTAAAAGTAGTTGGCAGTTTCCTTTTGCCATTTATTCAATTAAAAACTTTTCATTATTTGTTTGACTATTCTTTTTGAACTAGGTTGTTAAAAACCCTGTTTACTTGTTTTGTTGGTTCATTGATAGAACTGTTTTTTGTTTTGTTTTTAATGTAAAAACTTTCTTTGATCAGTCTCCAGTTTTTATGAGGTTCATAGTCCAATATTAAAATTTTTTGCCAAAAAGGTTCACATTTGCATATGTGTATTATTCTGTTTTCGCATGTAAATTCTTCTAGTGTAAACAAATCTTTATATAAAGTTTCTACTCATTGAGAACAGGCCTTGACAAAAATTTAAAGGCCACAAACGTCTGATAACAAAAACTCTGAGAAAGTGAAGACATAAAAGTAAAGTTCTTCAAGCTGGAAGTTAATTAAATGCATTTAGAACCTTACGCAAGTTGTTTAATTCCTGTTAAAAACCTCTCCAGACACACTGAGGGACCCAATGTGTCCCATGAGGCTTCCCAAATCATCACAGAGCTACCACCACCTTGAACAGAGCTGATCCGGCATGACGGGATCATGTCCTCATGCTGCTGAAGGCACACTCACACCCTCCTGTCTGCTTTGTACAGCTGAAAATGTAATTCATCTGATAATAACATGACACTGTGCCACTCTGCAGAGATCCAGTTTTGATGTTGTTCCTGGCATCAGACAAGGCATAATGTTCGACGATAAGCAGTCAGCATTGGCACACAAGTAAGGCGTCTACTCCCATAGCCTGCGGTATGCAGTGTGTGTTGTACCATTTGGTTGCTGACGCCGCTTGTGCCTCCGACATTTAACCTGGATGTGATTTGCACAGCTGTTGCCAAGCGGTCTGTCTGTCTGTATGCGCCTAGACAGTCTAAGTCGACCCTGATCATCAATGGCATGTGGGCGGCCACGCTTGCTTTTTGGGCACTGGTACATCCATTGACAAAGGGTTCGTACACTTGGGAGGGGGGGGGGGGGGGGGATTCAAGGATTTTTCAGGCCTTTTCCAGGACATATATACAAATAAAATTTCAGAATGATTATTTCACTTTACAGTAGTGGTCTCAAACTCAGACCCTTGAAAGGGCCACTTTCCAGTTTTGAAGGAACTTAGGGGCCCGCATGAATATTAATAGATTTCTTATGAATAGATATCAACCTTACAAAACTACACCAATGGTTTGGCACTAGAGTGGAATATTATTTCTAATTATCAGTAAATAGTAAAAACAAATGCTTCATCAATCGCTAAAAACAATCACTTTTATGTAACAATTATTTTCACTTAAATCTTAAAGCAATCACAATTTACCAATACAACACAGTACAGAAAATATTACATATTCTGACCAGAAACTTGGGCTCGCTTTTCTGTCGCTAACTTATCAATATCTACAATAATGTCCTTTGAACATGCTACTTTTAAAAGTGAGCATAAAGGATTGTCACTTAACCTGTTCCTTTCAAGACATTTTACTTGGTTCATTCTTGAAAACAACTGTTCACATGAGTATGTTGTTCCGAACATAGCCAGAACACGTGCAGATAAGTTATGAATGTTTATGTACTTGTCCTTTGAAACTAACTAGAAAAACTCTGTTAGATTGCAGCTGTTCAATTTTTCTTTTAGGAAAGAATCACACTGAAAGTCTATTAATTCAAGCTGAAGTTTTTCAGGTGAGTTGTCAGCATTATAGGAAAATGTAGACTTGAATATTTTGCTTATTACAGTTATATTCTTCGTACATAAACTTGTTACTTATAAAGAGGATGGTTTTTCTAAGCATTACTATGTTTATGTTATATTTAATATCTTATAATATACTTGAAAAAAGGGCGATTTATTTTTATTTTGTAATCATTCATGCAGGCCGCAAAACAGTTGGCACAGGGCTGGGAGTTTGAAACCACTGCTTTACAGTATCATGATCAAATTATTTTTTAAAAGCAATTTTGGTTTTAAGTAATAAAAATGATGAAAGATATTAGGAGAATTCAAGTTCGTGCAGAAATAGTCAAAAGTAATCGAGGTGGTTGCCTTCAATGTACGATCTTAATAACAAGAGTCACTCACAATACAAATTTAAATTTGTTGGCTGAATTTAAAGATTTTATTGTGTATACAAATATAAGAACTTTCAGGTTTCCCTAGAACCCATTATCCACTGTAATTGATGAAGTTAGTTGAAAGTTGTGATCGATTCTGGTTAGGCCTACGTGTACATGAGGTACGGTTCTTCTCAACAACGTCCTGGTCCACAAGATTCCGTAGTTTATCGATGTGTCTTTTCTGGGCTTGCTTAACTTCAGATTCAATAATAGCCATAAGTACCGTGAGGTATTTATTAAAGTGAATAGCATGGCTAACACTAGCCAGTCGCAGGTATGGGTTCTAGGGAAACCTGAAAGTTCTTATATTTGTATACACAATAAAATCTTTAAATTCAGCCAACGAATTTAAATTTGTATTGTGAGTGACTTGTTATTAAGATCGTGCATTGAAGGCAACTACCTCTATTACTTTTGATGATGAAAGATGTAAATGGATTAGTGTGTTTTTTTACTCATTAGATTTCTTTTTAATGTTTTTAATTGGAGAATTGTGCAAACCTGAATCACGGTGGCACAATTACCACAAGGCCTATCTCAGAAAATCCTTTCCCTCAATCTGAAAATGATTAATTCATCACTATTCTGCACTATCTTTCCATGTAACCAGTCTACTATTGATAACAGTTGAAATTCTCACAAAACAAAGGCAGATCTAGAATTTAAGAATGGGGAGGGCACACATCTAATCAGTTAAAATAAGAAATATAAAAGGAAACATGATAGCGGAAAAATTGAGAATAATAGAAAAGTTGAAAATAGGCGAAAAATATTCTTCATGAAAAATGCTATGCTAAGGAAAAAGAATTTTTCAATTATAAGTCTCCCAGAAGAGATGGCGAGAAGAAAAAAAGGTTTTGACCTTTACACCCCTAGTGAGAAATCTCTGCATTATTTAAAGAAGATAATGCTCCACATCATACATAGTAAAGAAGAAATTTCTCAATAGGGTTTTTAGAAGCAGCAATACAGCTGCAAACTTAAGTACAAACACACCACCTAGCAACAGAACTGTGAACTACAAAATTCCTCATATACTAGCTTAAAGTGTTCTACAAGGTAAATGGCATCCAGTGTTGAAAGAATTTTTTAAATCACACATGTAGAAACAGAGATATTGGGAAAACAGATTAAAACTTGACGACCCATAGCGGTGAAATTGTGCATTATTTTGGGAAGAAAATACGCCCGCAGAGTTTGCATAGTTAGTAGTATCTGACCAAAGAAAGAAGTTTTTCTATTGGATTTTTAGTCCTGCAAATATTGCTGTAAACGGAAATGTGAACTTAAGCTCCCTGGTGGCAGACTTCTGCATTAAGAAAAATTTGAAATTATATATGAAACATTTCGCAGCAGAAATGCTCTCTAGGGAAGAAAGAATTTTTAAATCTGACTCTTAGAAGCAGGGGTATTGACAAAAATAAGATATACATCTATATCCCCTGGCGGAAAAACTATGCATTATTTTAAGAAAGTATTCTCAAAAAATGTTTTGAGGTGAGCGGTATCGGTCCACGAAAGATTTTTTTTTTTAATTGAGTTTCCAAGAGCTCAAGTTTTGCTGCAAATATCGAAGCAGAAATAAACACTTGCACCCCTGGTGGCCAAACCATTATTTACCAACTGTTAAAAATTATACGCAAAACATTTCCTATCAGGAGCTGTATCCAAAACAGGAAGAATCCGAGTTTTAGAACGAGAGATATTGAGGGAAACGCAATCTGCCTTTCACGCTTCCTATTGGAAAGTCAATGAATTACTTGAAATTTTTGAAGATATATGAGAAACAATTTCGCACCCGAAATGCTATCCGACAGAGAAGGAATTTTTCAAATCGGATTCTTAAGAAGCAGAGATATTGACAAAAATAAGATATACATCTACGCCCCCCCCCCTGGCGGAGAAACCATGTCTTACTTTGAGAAGAAAATACTCCGAAAAAGTTTATCGGCATGAGTGGTATCAGTCCAGGAAAGAATTTTTTCAATCGAAATTTTAGAAGCTCAGACTTTGCTACAAATATATCAAAAGCAGAAAATAACATTTACTGGTGGCCAAACAATTCTTTACTAAAAATTAGAAATTATATGCAAGCATTTCCTATCAGGAGTTGTATTAGGTTTAGAAAGAATTTTTCAAATCGTAAGTTTAGAAGAAGAGAAATCGTGGAAAACATTTACTTTTATGCCCCCTAGTGGAAAATCTTTTCGTAAAAGAAAAGAAAAAGTGATTATACCTAAAATAGTTTTTGACATAAATGGAATCGAAAGGTAAAAAGAATTTTTTCAATCGGATGTTTAGAAGCAAATATATGGAATAAAATATATTTTGAATTCGATATCTTCTGCATTTACACCCTCTAATTTTGCACCATAAAAAAAAAAAACGGAATGCAAGGATCATCATTCGCCCATTTTAAGCTTCCCAATGCAAAAAGAATTTTTCAAATTGGACAAATAGTTGCAGAGATATGGTGTCCACAGACAGACGGAAGAACGGACAGGCGGGAGGACAAACCGGTAACATAAGCACGATCTTTTTTTTTTTTTTTTACAAAAGACACGCTAAAAAAGAGGTAACACTGATTTTCTGAAAGAAATTCAAACATTTTTATGCACTAATTTCAAATGTTTTTTCAGGATATTCCAGGCCTTTGAAAACGTTATCATGATTTTCAAGGACTTCCCAAATTTTCTAGCACGCGTGCGCACCCTTGTTGACAGTATATTCGTGGTACACCCTTGATACAGTTGCCCTCGGGTTATTACTTGAAGGACAGAATGATCCATCTGCCTTGCACATACAATGCTTCCAATGATTGAAGTCGCTCAGATCACCATGGTTACCCATGTTCATTCATTGAGATACACTGTTGGGAAGCTCTGCTGTCCACCTATTTATTGTCTGTTCCGCACTGCACGGGAGATGCCCATGTCAACTGCCCATCACTCCTATCTCTAATGTTTTGTCTACTGAATGATTATACAGGGTGTCCACAGAATTATCAAACCTGATTTCCCTGACCTTGCACAAATAGATTTATTTGAGTTTTTCAATATATGTGCCATGATAATAAATAAAATTGAATTGGATAATTGAGAAACTTATTTTATTTAAAAGTTTTTCCATTTGACGTATAAAGTTTCCCAAATAACTGATTCATTTAATTATTATAATAATTATTATTATTTCTTTTAAATCGGCCTCCACCTTCCCCATAGCCATCCAACCCGCACCTTTTTAATTTTAAAGTTTACTCTTTTTTTCATGGTTTTACATTTATTGAAGAAACACTCAAACAAACCCATACACAATATTCAGAACAGTTACTATAAAAATATTACAGTAGGAACCAGTCACTGTTTTTATATCACACACTACTTTTCTTCTTTTCCCAATCTGAAATCTTCGCCTGCAATGCTGCTTCTTCCAACTCTAGTTCCTTCCGTACTCTGTCTTTTTTCCTTCAATTCCTTTATTTCATGATTTTTCTTTTTCCTTCAGTTTTCTTTCTTCTTCATTTTGAAGAACATTTTTTTCTCAAGATAATCCTGATATCTTCGTCTGGAGGCTCTTACAGAAAGAAGAAGCCTTCTTCTTTCTTTGGGAGGAGTAGAACACATTGATGGCAATGTGTTCTACTCCTCCCACATTTTTAATGGCATCCAAAACTGTTCTCTGACAAATCAGGGATTCTTCCAGGAGATTTTCCACAAGAAGAGACTTATTGACAGAAAATCCACCTTCCACTGAAGCATTTCTATGAGACATAATGAGACAAATTTTTATTACATCCCAAAGTTCACCGAATTGTTTTTGGCTGTCAAGTAGAGAGATCACTGTAAAATTTGTCCCATCCAATAGAATCATCATGACTGTCTAAAAATTCATCAAACTGAGACTTTAAAGCAGATTGAGCTTCTACACACAATGAAGAGTACTGTTTATTAGCTTTTTCAGCACAGTCATCTGAAATCCTGCTTGCACTAACAAGGGGACCTCACAGCTGACCACCCGCAGATTTCGGTGAATTTTTTTTTAAAGAAAGTAGAGGCAAAATGAGGATATATGTGTCCCGGCATTTGATCTAACGCCTCTTATTTTCGGAATAAAAACAGGGTTCGTACTCTTTTTGGGGGAAAAAAATTCAAGGACTTTCCAGGCCTTTTCCAGGCCATATACAAAAAATTCCAGGATGATTACTACGCTTTACAGTATCATGCTCAAATTAGTTTTTAAAAGCAATTTCAGTTTTAAGTAATAAAAATGATGAAAGATGCAAATGGATTAGGGATGATAGGGGGAAGGGAATAGAACTGTCCATAATTAGCATGTTCTCGTTGCGCTAGGCGCTTAAGCACTGCTGAATTCAGTCAGACAGCCAATGGTCAAATGATTGAAATGTGCTGATGTTCATGGAATGAAATGGTTGATCAGCTATGATAACCGCATAAAAGTTCGAAGGGGGGCGATTTCTTTTTTACGTTATGCAACATTCTACATTACTCCAGTATTTATCTTGTCATCATCAACAATAGCAATGTAACTACCACTTACGATCGCGGATATCGGCCAACTGAAAATCTGCCATACAACTAAGGGATACAACACACAGGTATCATGTTACAGTGTATTGTAATTGAAAAAAAAAAAAAGATTTCAGAAATTAAAATCGAAAAAAAAAAAAACTTTCAGAAATTAATATCATCAAGTCATGGTGTTTCAAAAATCCGCTTTCCTTTATAATGTTTAAAAACATGTAATGTTTTTTCTTTTTTACCTGTCGTGTATAATAAAATGGGTTGATTTTTTTTATGGAATCAGACGTCCATATGTCCAATTGTCTTCGTCTGAGTTCACACGTTAGCTACTGTGTACAAGTAGACATATTTTTTCAGCTCAAAAATATGTAGTTTTGTATGTATTCACAGTATAACTCATTCCGTATTCCCACAGAACAAAATTCAGCAGATACAAATGAAGAACATCAAGACCCACCCAACACCATGTTTCCGATTGTCTGCTGTTTATATTCAAGAAATGCGAATATGGATCAATGGTGAATGCAGCAACTATGGTTTTTATTTATTACCAAGAAAAAAAAAGGAGCCTGAAAGCTGTAAAGCTGAAACGGATATTTCTCCCCCTCCCGAAAACATTCCGATTAAGTTCAAACAGCAGGAGCACGCGTCCACGCACACTCAACCTCTGGAATGTCCTGATGGAACGGCTTCTTTTCATTTGGCACATCGCCATAAATCACCACCTGCAGCTCACTGAAGTGTCTTCCTCCTTCACCCTAACTATAGGAGAAAACGCAAAAAAAAAAATGCTGCCCAATTTTCGACAAAATGACCAAATTTACGTCATAACGTTGCAATTTACTAAAATACGTTTATCTGCTGAATTTCGCCTAAATCCATTGAAAACTTTTTAATTAGATTTTTTTATTAAAACAGTAACTCAGATATCTGAATAAAAATGTATGTTTGTAATTAAAATAGAGTCCATATCATCACAGAAACAAAATTTAAGGATCACTCTGTTTAAATAAACCATGGCATCTAAAAAAAAAAAATTTGCTTGCTTTTCCCGTAATTTATAATTGCCGTTTCTTTTTTTTGAATCCGATTTTGCAACGGAAGATTTTTTTTTTTTGCATCTGCTAAAGTTTCAAACGGAATTCGGCGAAATTTGCACTAGAACTTTATTGTGATGTATTTTAACCACTGTAAAAATTTTACTGTGTTATTTTCAAAATTCCGGAAAATGGATTTCTGAAAATATCTCTTAGTCCTTTTGAGCCGTGGAAGTGATAAACAGGTGTTTGCTTTCTTCCCAACCAAGGGCTTCGGATCAGCGCTCCCAGCTGTCAATCAACCGTTGCTATGGTAACACCCTTTCTGCTCAAGGCTCACTGTCTAAAGAGGCACACATAATAAAAATTTCCAATGCTAACTTTTTAAGTTTTAAACCGATTCAAATGGAATTTTGGGAGTGAGCTCCTGTAATCCAATTATAGTAAATGTAAAAATTTCAGCCACTTTTGTGAAAAAATTCGCAAAGATAGTTTTCTTATTTTTTATCATAAGTAGCCGAAGTCTCTTGAGGGGTGGGCCGGAAGCAAGCGTCTTAATGCAATAAACAAGGAGCAGATGAATGTGTTGTTCAGGCATACTCTTCACTGGTGGATGCCAGCTGACTTGGTAAACACGCGACCCCCTTGCAAATGCTAAATGTCTCTTCTTTCCCCTTCTGTTGTTCTCAGTAGTTGTCTGACGGACATCAAAGCTCAGGGCTAGAGAATGCATCAAGCTCCCCTTCCCTAACAGACCTGCTAGTAATCATCCAATTTTATTGCACTGGAAGTAGTGCTTCCCCCCCCCAGCCAAATTAGGATTTGGGCACATCCGAAACACCACTGTAGCCGGCGGTTTCTTTGAGAACAGAGGAGAGGAACTTAAAAAAATTAAGGGGTAACAGTCAGTAACACGATTTCCTAAAAGGGCATTTTTTTTTAAGCACTAATTTCAAATTTCAAGGCTTTTCAAGACAGCATTAAAAAAATACCGTTTTTCCAGGATATTCCAGGCCTTGAAAACGTAATCATGATTTTCCAGGACTTTCCAGGTTTTCAAGCACGCGTGCGCACCCTGAAAAAATTATAACGATCAGGGGACGGAAAAATGAACACAATTTGTGATTTCCTGTAAATGATACTTTACTGTAATGTCATGAGGTCCTGCAACAGTGTGTTATGGCATACATTTCCTGTTATAGTGGCTAATGTCAAAAAGCGGGAAATGAACAGTGAACTATCAATAGCAGCAAAGAACGGAATGCCTGTATTTTCCCATCCTCCCTTAAAGTTCTCTTGTTCTCACTTTTCAGAATTCAGTAAGAAGTTACAACAGCATTGTGTGATATAGGTAGATAATGAATGAAATAGGACAATTTGGACCTCTTGTTTCTAAGATTGTGGAAGGACTAACGACGGAATATGGAAATGTATTCGTAACATCGTAGAAATCAGGGAAATTAACGAAAGAGCATTTCAGTAGTGTCGTGAAAAACATTATCTGAACATTTTGCGAAGAAGAGAAGTTTCTATTGATCTTGGATTCATGGGGAGGTAAACAGATCCAGCACACTTTAACAGGGTCTTCACAAAGGACGACAGCACTTGTTCTTCTACTGTTGAAATCATTCCACCTAATTGTACCCCATATTGTCAACCTTGTGATGTGTACCTTTTCCGTCAAGTAAAAAATTTTATTAAAAAATTAAAACTCTGTCAAACTTTTAAAAGAAAATAGGCATTTAAACAAGCAAAAAGATGCCCTGAAGATCCATTCACTTATACATCAATTTGCTGCCGATTTTCAAGAATATGTTGCAGTACGCTTGGTTTGCTGCAAAGTTAATAAATGAAAGAAAAGTTTTTGGAAATGTGAACGAAGTTCGACAAACGAAATGTAAGTGCTCGAACAGTTCTTTTATCAAATGCTCGCGTTATAGAGAAGTGTTATGTTTTCATTGTTTTTATGATAATTATCATCCGCAACTTTGTGTACCAATAAACGATAGTGAAACCTCTGATAGTGGTACCTAACAACATATATGTTAGGTCTTCAAATAAAAGTACGTAATTATACTTTATAAGCTAAAATGTGATATGTCGATTCTTCCAGCAATTATTCTGTCCCCATATGTGCTGTTTATTATTAAACTCCATTATTCAACGATTACTTCTACAAGTTCCTTATTATTTGTTTGTGAAACTACACCGAATTGCCATTGACATTAGCTAACTCATGCAAATATTGCACAGAAATACATATTTCATTCAGTATCTACCTATATCACACAATGTAGTTGTAACTTCTTACTGAATTCTGAAAAGCAAGAACGAGAGAGCTTTAAGGGAGGATGGGAAAATCCAGGCATTCCGTTCTTTGTTGCTACAGATAGTTCACCGTTCATTCCCTGCTTTTCGACATTAGTCACCATAACAGGAAATGCATGCTATAACACACTGTCGCAGGACGTTGCGACATTACAGTAAAGAATCATTTACAGGAAATCACGAATTGCGTTCATTTTTCTGTCCTCGGATCGTTATGATTTTTTATTCCAAAAATAAGAGGCATTAGATCAAATGCTGGGACATGTATATCCTCATTTAGCCTGTACTTTTATTTAAAAAATATGAAATCCGCGTGAGGTCAGCTGTAAGGTCCCCTTTGTAAGTAAAACTTCGAGCACAATTTCCACTCTCTTCTTGCCTAGACTCGGCTGCTGCATTATAATATTTGGGTCCAAACAAGTTACCCCACGGACAAACTTAAATTTTAGTGGACTTTTCTCACGAAGTTTTTCAATCATACTGGTCACAAGTTTCCTAAATTCAAGCTTAAACTCTAATTTCTCCCTTTCTGAGCACTTCACTTCTTTTAATAGCTTTTTAGCACTAAATCCAATATAAACTTTCTCAATTGAGAGAAGATTTTCACTTTTAGATACATCTAAAGTTAACAGTTTTGAGACACTATCAGCTTCACTTAATTCGTCAGGCTTCAAGCTTCATGCCATCTTCATCAGATCCAGCAAATCAGTGTGTAAGAAAGGAATTAAAGGTTTTGGGCTCTGGAACCTCCTCAAAAAGATTCACACTTTGAAGCTATAGTCCTAAATCCAGCCAATTTGCATTTCAACAGTGGACTTTCCATGAATTCTGCAAGAAACATGTGCTGTTTGCTAGAAACCGATGTTTCTTGAACATATTTCTTGATATGATCATAGACAAGCAATGCCCTAGTCAAACAATTAACATTTTCCAACCACCTTACAGTGCAAAATTTCAAAGGGAAATCTTTACATCCAGTAATCATAGTATAATTTAAAAGGCGAACAGGATTATCTTTTGAAAGGTAATACAAGTTACGCAGAAAGTGATGTATATCCCATTTCACTGCTACAAGTCCAGTTTTCATAACTCCATTGACACCACGTGAAGACCACATACTCCAATGTCAACTAATAATTTACCATCTGGATTTTTAGTTCTAAGTTTACCTTTCAGCTTTTGAAGAAAGCTGAGATTAATGTTAGGTCCATCCACTGACACTTGTAGCATGTTATTCAAGGGAAGAGGTGCACCTTTAATGAATTTCTCTAAAAGGTCATTAGCTGTTGCCCATCCTAAAAAACACAAGTATCTAGTGGAAACTTTTTGCAGATTGACGTCCCAATAACGAAGAAACTGATCCATTTGCCCACGCTGAGCAATTTTGTTTAGTGATTCATCAAAACAAATTACAAAGTCAGTGCACTGCTTAAGATCATCCATTAGACACTCTTTGAAATGTGGTGCCAATCCATGGTTTATCACATAAGATCCTTTGCTTTTGCCTAAAGTAAATTTTGAAGCTAGCGCACTGTCAGGAAACATTAACTGAAATTTTGTGTTAATCTGTGTACCAGAGTTCAGAGACATTCGCTTGGACAACACTTACATGGCCCATATTATTTCCAACTTTGTTACATCATCTTTCACTACATAAGCATTAAGGTCACTGGGCTTCACATCATCTTTCACAACATAAGTATTTGAGTCATTAGACTTAATATTTTCTAGAAGTACTGATACCACATTTCCTGAGCTTGTTGATGGCAAGAGTTCATTATTACAAAGAGAGTTCTTTTTCACAGAGGAAGTGAAAGAAGCAAGACTGGGCTGAGACATGTTAGTACGGATATTTTCCAAATGATTAGGGTCATTTCCGTGGCTGGAGACTGCCCGACGCCCCATGTTGCTAAGCTTGAAAGTTTTAGAGCACACTTTACAAAATGTTGATTCATTGTCACCGTTCACAGCAGCTATCCAACCAGAAAACTCAGGATTTAATTGTTCGTCCAACCATTGTTCATTAAACACACAACGCTTTGAGATTGTTGCAGTCTTAATTGCCTTTTAACAAGGTATAACTTATATCACAAATTTTCTTCTACTCCTTTGACCTAAAACAAAAAGAGAAATGTTTACAAGTAATGTAACACAACTTACAATAATAGGTAGGAAATATAAGGTTACATTAGTAGGATGGGGAAGTTAGTGACTGCAACACCAAGTGGTTGGTTGGTTGTTCGATTTTTATGGTGCAAGGGCCATGGTTGGCCAAAGAGCGCCAGAAACAAGACAAACAAATAGTATTAAAAGTGTGGTATAAAGCTTAAAATCTGACTGATCATGTAAAACTGAAAAATGAGAACGATAGAAGGGCTAAAAAAGATAATGGAACAAACAGTATTAAAAAACATGATACAATTAATTAAAATCTAGCTGATGCAGTAAAACTGAGAAATGAGGATGATGATAGGCTAAAATCTAGATACGTTAGTTAGTTAGTTAGTTAGTTAATTGATTTTAGTGGCGCAAGGGCCAGGCTTGGCCAAAGAGCGCCAGACATAGAACTATCAGCTAATGATTTTTAAAAGCGGGGTGAAATGATTAAGAGCAGACAGGCTTTGTAAAAGTTAGAAAAGAGGATGATGAAAGATGTTGTGAAGACTAGTTAGTTAATTAGGTTTATATATAACTTTATTAATTTACTATTATATTTATTATATAACTTTTTTTTTTTTTTTTTTTTAAATAAGTTTTAAAACGTTAATCTGTTTTAAAAAGGAAAATACTGCGAAAGTGTCGCAGTGGTCGCCCAAAAGCTTTTGAAGCGTAGCTGCGTCCTCGTCCAGCAGATGAGACTGAAAATAGTGAAACCGATGATGACGAAAACGAACACAACTGCACAATACATGAGAGACGGTGAGTAAACAGTCGCACGCCTCACACATTGGGGCAGCGTCGCCACACAGCAAATAGCTATGCGTGAAGCAACAATGCCCAATGCGGAGACGCGCAAGAACAACTTCTTCCCTACGGTTCCGGCGACACGATGATTTTCAGACTCCAAGGATGGGTTTAACACGGTGCAGTTTATTCTCCACCTGTTGGTCCCACAGACCCCGCCACGTTCGTCTGATATGATCGTGAAGAAGAAAGCGAAAATCACGGTGGAACAGTGGCAACGGTGTGACAACCAAAGAAGAGGCAGATCTAGCAGCAGCATCAGCAGACTCGTTCCCTGGGATCCCAACATGCCCAGGAATCCAGCAGAACCGAATCTGGACATCGGCCTCGAGCAAAGAACGAAGAAGTCTCCGTACGGTAAAAAGAAGTGGGTGGCCAGAGAAATCCAAAGATGACAATGATTGCACAACACTCAACGAATCAGTGTACACAATAGCACGCTGATGAGAGCTCGACTGCACGTGAACAAGTGCAAGATACACAGCATGCATCTCCGCCGAAAACACCGTGGCCTCGGCAGGAATGCGGGCAACAGAAACTTCGTCAATGCAGACGGCGGCGCATCCAACGACACCAGCCGCCTTAGATCCATCGGTGAAAACAGGAATAAAGTCTGCGTTGACGTAACGGTGTTCAGCGAAGAGCTGCTGGTATACTGACGCAGGGGTTGAGGACTTGTCAAAAGATGTAAAGCTGGTATCAACCATGACACCAAGAGGGTGCCATGGGGGATCCTCAAAGCCCCTGGTCTCTCCAACTAGTGACAAGTCGAGCCCTGCATCACGAGCTACGGCCGCCAAACGAAGACCGAAGGTTCGGATGCAAGAGGGACGGATCTCGAACAAACGAGCATGCTGGGGATGAAAAACTGCATCGTGTAAAGTATGTTCTGAGAGAGATCTAAGTTTCAGGTAAAATTGAAGAGACAGCTGCAGACGGCGTATATGAAGCGACGGTTCGTTCGCGTCGGCATAAAGGCTGGGAATGGGTGACGTGCGAAATGCTCCTGTACAAAGACGCAGCGCTTGATGGTGGATGGTATCCAACGGCCGGAGAACGGAAGGACGCGCAGAGCCATACACCATACAGCCATAATCCAGTTTAGACCGAATGAGAGAATGGTAAATACGGAACAGGGAAGTCCTGTCTGCACCCCAAGAGACTGATGCGAGGATCTTGAGGATTGACAAAGCTCTCAGACAGGAAGTCCGGAGTCGTCGAACGTGCGAGCGAAAGGTGAGCGCACGGTCGACGGTCAAACCAAGGAACTTGGTTTCCGGCAAAACTGGAATGGCTGCATGGTCCAAATAGAGTTCTGGATCGGGGTGGAGACCACGCCTCCGGCAGAAATGTACACACGCTGTCTTTTCAGCAGAAAGAACGAAACCATTGTTGTTAGCCGCTTTAACTATCTGGTTAATTGCAGACTGCAGCTGCCTTTCAATGAAATGCATGCTTGATGACGAGCAGAAGATGTGAAGGCCGTCAACATAAATGGTAGTCGAAACCGTAGGAGGAAGATTTTTAAGCAAACAATTAATGCGGAGGATGAACAGAGTCACCGAAAGAATGCTGCCTTGAGGAACAGCTTGTTCTTGATGGAAAAAGGCGGACAGCGTTGTACCCAGGCGCACCTGGAACACACGGTCACGAAGAAAGTTGGCAATGAAGGTTGGCAGGTTTCCCCGCAACCCACTTTCGTGGAGGTCACGGAGGATACCGTGGCGCCATGCTCTATCATAAGCTTTGTTGATGTCAAAAAAGACAGACACCAGGTGCTGCCTACGTACGAACGCCTCACGAACAGACGTCTCAAGGAGCAGGAGATGGTCAGGAGCTGAACGATGACGACGGAAGCCGCTTTGTGATGGCGACAGAATTTGATGTTCTTCTAGGAAGTAAATTAGTCTAGAATTAACCATGCGTTCAAGGATTTTGCACAGACCGCTAGTGAGGGCAATTGGCCGATAACTAGAGGGAGACTT
Organism: Macrothele yani; assembly: GCA_039090855.1. Taxonomy (NCBI): domain Eukaryota; kingdom Metazoa; phylum Arthropoda; class Arachnida; order Araneae; family Macrothelidae; genus Macrothele; species Macrothele yani. Next base: position 18,151,004 of record CM077013.1, read on the forward strand.
GGGGTCTTTGCCAGGCTTGGGAAAAGGTAAAACAAAAGCTTTTCGCCAGGAGTCCGGGAAACTGTGTTCCAACCAAATGCGGTTGAAAAGCACTAACAGATTCTCGAGAGACGACTGCGAGAGATGACGGATCATGTCATAGTGGATGCCATCGGGACCTACAGATGTTGCACCGGACCGATGCAGAGCCACCCGGAGTTCAACCATGCTGAAGGGGGAGTTATACTCGGTGTTATGAAAAGGCGCAAAGGAGAGTCTCTGGCGCTCAGCAGCTGGTCTAGTCCTCTGAAAGGAGAGAGGGTACGCCTCAGAACTAGAAACAGAGGCAAACGCCCTACCCAAACAATCCACTATCTCCCCGACTTCAGCATACGTGCAGCCGTTACTCTCAAGAATAGAGATCTGATGGGAACCATAGTTTACCCGAATCCTACGAATTTTTTCCCAAACAGTTTTTGAACTGGCACGTGAATTGATAGAGGAAACATACTTCATCCAAGACTCCCTCTTGCTTCGTCGACGCACCAACCGAGCGTAAGATTTTGCTCTTTTAAATTCAACAAGTTTAGCATCGGTTGGATAACGCCGAAATATACACCAGGCCTTATGTTGAGCTCTCCTAGCCGCTGTGCAATCAGAGGTCCACCAAGGCTTCGGACGTCTTGGGAGCGTCGTTGATGTCTTTGGGATAGAGAGATCTGCTGCCTGAATGATACACGTGGTGACATCAGTAAGAGTTGCATCGATTGACCCTCGGGTCACCATGACAGAAGGTATCACTGCGGACGATGTGAAGACCTCCCACTTGGCACGATCCATCCTCCATCGAGGAGGGCGGGAAGCAGAAGATGGCACGCTCTCATTATAGCCAAGTACAATTGGGAAGTGGTCGCTCCCATGGAGGTCGTTGCACACCGTCCACGAACCAGTCAGCAGTAACCGATGGTGAACCCAAAGATAAATCGATCGCACTGAAACTTCTTGTAGGCTCGTGGAAATAAGTGTCAGCACTGGTGTTAAACAGGCACAAAGAGGTCGATGAAAGAAGAGATTCGATCCTACGGCCTCGTGTGTCTGTTCTGACACTACCCCACAATGGATTATGAGCATTGAAGTCACCCAGAAGAAGAGCAGGTGACGGCAGCTGCCCAACTAAGCTCTCAAGAACGGACGCGCTCACGTCCTCATCCGGCGGCAGATAGACGCTGCAAACAGTTAGAGGCACAGGCATGGAGATACGCACCGCAACGGCTTGTAAAGATGTTGAGACCGCAACGGGAGAAACTGGAACACTGTGGGGGACAAGAATGGCAACTCCCCCGCAAGCTATATCTCCTGAAACATTATCTTTCCGAAATGCACTGTAGCCTCGAACTGAGAGCAGGTCTGATGGTTTAAGTTTTGTCTCCTGGAGGCAAAGGCACACCGGAGAGTACGACAAAAGCAGATGTTTGACGTCGTCATATTTTGTCCGAAAACCTCGACAGTTCCATTGAACGATTGAAACCATGATTTGAGGGGTAGATAGAAAGAAAGAAACGTGGATCAAATGAACTGACCGGGCCTAGAAGGCCTCGGAGTCCATAAATTCCTCAGTCTGGTCTGCAGTGCCCCTCGCCGGCGTGGTAACCGGGGGAAGGACAGGTGGGTGTCTTGAGGATAAAGACCAGGGCTGATTCGTTCCGGCTTGAACCTTTGTTTGAGATTGTGTGGCTGAGGTTTGTTTGGTCTTGCCTTTGTGTCTAGCAGGCGAGGGATCAGGGCTCGTAGAACGGGAAACCTGTTCTGCAACAGCGCGCTTGGGCGAGGATGCAGGACCCCGAGCATTGGTCTGTGGTGGCAAAGATAAACTGTCAGTGGTGGAAAGTCGAAGGGCCTTCAGCCCAGCAGCATAAATATCCTCGAGAGAGAAAGGGCAGTCTTTTGGTATAGTGGTGTCTGTCTGAGTGGCAATGGATGTTTTAGGAGCCACAACGGAAGAGTAGGTGCGTGCGCTTGGAGCAGCGGGAACGACCTTCCGTCGAGCTTCAGGGTAGGACAGGTGTTCAAGTGTCTTAACCTCCTGAATCTTCCGCTCCTCAATCCACTTCGGACAGTTCTTGGCATTGGCAGCATGGTCGCCTTTGCAGTTCCCACAATGGGCAGCTGCAGCAGAGCAGTCAGACTGAAGATGGTCGTGTGAACCGCAACGATTGCAAGTAGCAGCACCACGGCAAGACTGCTGGGAGTGCCCGTACACTTGGCATCGGTAGCAACGAAGGGGTTAGGAATGTACGGGCGCACAGAGCAGTTCAAATAGCCCGCATGGATGGAAGATGGAAGAGTCGGGCGATCAAAGGTCAGAATCACTGTTCTGGAGTTGACCAGCTCCCCGTTTCGGCGGAACTTGATCCGACGAACCGCTGTGACACCTTGGTTGGCAAGCTCCTCCAGAAATTCTTCCTCTGAAACATCCACGAGGTCGCGCTCGGAGATGACACCTCTGGATGAATTCAGGGACTGATGAGGTTTGATGTCCACAGGGACACCACCCAAGTTGGAGACGCCCAAGAGCAATGAACCATGGCGTGGACTTGACATTTCCACCAATATATCTCCCGATTTTAACTTCTTCACACTGGTTGGTGACGCAACCGCTCCTTGCAGGGCTTTTTGAATCCAGAAGGGAGATTTGGAGCCAAGCTTGTGAGATTCTTCCCGTGCATGGATGATAAAAAATCGGGCAGTGTCCGGCGGCAAAGTACGCAGTTTCTTATTGGTGGGGTTAGGATCCGTGTCCAAAGATTTCTTTAGTTTGACAGAAGGGGGAATAGTTGAAGAATCCATATATAATGCGAAAAATTCATCCGCCAGCTTCCCCGCCCACTACCGAGCCCAACAGGGGAGAGCCGGAGGTCCGCAGGCCAACATGGGCGCAGGACACGGCCCTAGGGTTAGGCGGCGGATATAGCATGTTGATCGTGCAGACATGCGCTCAGCGAGTACCGCGACTTTCCCGGGTCTTGGTAATACCCCTTTGGCATGCCCACACTATCCCCAAACTCACCCCGTCGTACGAAATGACAAGCCGATTGACTAGGAGTAGGTTAGTTCCTAGCCTCCCGTTTAGGGTGAAGCAGGGGGCAAAGAGGAGTGTTGGCGACTGGTGACAACTATAGCCTGGCCCCCAGTAACCTCAGCCTCCAGCATCCCCTTTTCCACCTGTACGGGTCACCGCACACGGCAAACGTGCAGGTAGGTCTAGCTAACCAACCCGAAGAAACGAAGAAGGAACAGAAAATGAAAAAGAAAAGGAAGAGGAGTAGAAAATAGAGAAAAAGGAAGAACAGGGAATGGAGAAGAAAGCAAAAACAGGAAAGTGAGAGGAAAGGGCTGGCGCATAATCACAACCTCAGCAACCAACACCAAGTGCAAGTGGTGTTGGGCGATGAGGGCATCACTCCCAGATGGCGGGTTAAAACTAGTTGTAGTCTAACTGCGATTGAAATTTCCCCGACTTTTTTTAAATATCACTGATTTTCCCTGACTTTTACTAGCATTTCAGGCATTTCCCTGACTTTCCCTTACCAATTTTCATTTCCCTGATTTCGCCTGACTTTCCAGAATGTGGACACCCTGTATGAATGAGGCATTCTGCAGCTCACTGAAAGATGGCAAAAGGTTATCGAACAAAACGGGCATTATATCATTGACTGATCTTTGTTCTTTCTATCAATAAATGACCTTTGCAAAACATGGCTAAAATACGTGATGACTTTTCCAACAACCCAATCAATATACAGACCTGCCAACTTTCAGAAACAGAAATCCGTAAAAAAATGTAATCGATATATTCGATGAAATTACTTGTCGCGCATATTGATTAAATGTACCGAACATATTGATTTTAAAAACGATGTTACCCAAATGAACCATCAACTTTTAATTGAAGTGTCTACAGATGTTTAAATTTATCGGCACATTCATATCGATTAAAATAAATTCTATACATAATTTCTCATTAATATGCTATCATTATGACCTATAAAGTGATAAAAATTTACTTTTACAGAAGTTTGCATCTAAAGGGAAGGATGTTCTACCCTTTCAATGGGATCTTGTCCCACGCAGTCATGAAACATACTAAAATATTTTCAAAAACGAACCATTTTCATGTTAGGTTTTTATCTTACGGAGACACGGACGATGAGACAGTCAAATAAAAAAATTAAATAAGTAAGAGTGACTGAGAGACACTAACTGGTAAGTTATGTTCAACTAAAAATGAAGTGAACAAACATTTTGTACGAATCGCATAGAAGTTCATTATAACTTTTAACAAAGGAAGTTAACTTCGTTATTTTTTTTTCCCACGCAGTCAACGTTATATTTATGCTTGTCACTAGAAATATGATTTGTAATATCATTCCTTCCACCATGCGAAATGTTGAAATTGCATCGGCACATATCGCGAAATGCATATTTTCCTTTCTTGAAGATTTCGCAATACACGGGAATTCCGCAGAATACGAATCACGGAATATTTTATAGTACTTTTTTTCCCCTTTTATGTTGCTGCTCATAGCGAATCACTAATACTAAATTTATTACCACTCGGGGGAAAAAAATGTAAGTAAAAACTGCTATAGTAGAGGAAAAATACCGATTACAGAGTTATCCGATTCGAGCTGGTCAGCTAGGAAAGCAGAGAGCAACTGAAAGGTTCTTTCATCTTGAAACAAAGGTTTAGGTTTTAGTTACGAATGTCATTCCCTTGAGTTCGTCCCCTCCCTCCCCATTATTCCTCACAGGCGGATCGATGCCTTGTCTTTTACTAAATCCGATCCCTTTAGCGGCATCCGTTACACTTCTAAATGGCACTGATTTTATAATAAAGTTCTGTCTTCTCTTCCTGTCCTCCCCCTCCCTTCATCTTACCGAATAGAGCTTCTCTAGTCATTCCTTTTAAAAACAATCTGGGCCCATCAATGTCTGAACCAACCCCTCTCCTGCAGTAAACTAACACAATTGTTTTGCCGGAACAAAACCAACTGTCTTTTACATCAGGCGTAACTGGAACGATACAGCCACTTCGTCCGTGACATCCTCCCCATCTCGTCCATTGCTCCCTTTGTGGCGGTGTAACCACGGCATAAAACGTTTGAACCGGGATTTTAACTCCGATCTTATGTCTCTGCAAAAAAAAAAGGCCTAACGTGACAAACTGTAGAGTACACGTACTGTTTTAAAAAATGAAAATCTCTAAATATCACACAATTCAATTCGGTTTGATAGAAGTTACCATGCCAATGGCGCTTTTTTATCAAACAGATAAAAAAAAATCCACTTCCTCTCTAGATTAAACTCGTGCTGTCAAAATCCGGATATTTTAAAATTCAGAGTTGTTTACTAAAAGCCCAAAATTTCATACCTACAAAAAAGTGTGGGTTTGCAAAAGCAACAGTGTTCTCCCGATACTTTACTATTTTCTTTACGAATCCCTTAGTATGAATTAATTGATATTTTGCGTGTTTTTGCTTTATTATAGAACATTTTTTGTGCCCGTTTAATTTCTAAATTAAAAAGCTGCCACACACCTGTCGTTTTATAATTAAAAATTCTATCCAAATCGGTTAATTTCCATGGAAGATATTGTGCTAAAATTCTGAAACGCGAGCGAACAAATCTCGCGCATGTGCTACTACACTGTCCCCGTGAATACTGATAGCAACTATTTTCAATAGGATAGGTCCACTATGGGTGCTGAACAGCATACAATCATGCAAGTCATCACGCAAAAGGGCGGAAGAATGAATCCCGCTCCTACGTCTTGACCTTACCTTTGGCCATTTTCAATAAGGATTAGATGAATTAGTATGTACCCCAAACATATTAATGTCATTGAATCAAGCCAAGACATTTTTATGAACGTTACCGAGCGATGAACAAAGCACGGTTGGAAAGCGAAAGCGTAGAAAACTTGCTAACGGACCAGCAAAATAAATCTTTGCTGGAGCAGCACTGGCTCGAATGAACATTGGACTTACTTCTTTTTTTTAACTTCCTCTTATACACTGCTGGACAATTGCTAGGGACGAATTCTAAATGGCTCTATAGCGCATAAAAAAGTAAGTGTGGTTGGATGCCAAGTGAAATAAAATAATGTCAGAATGCCAGGACATTACAAGAAAGACAATTTATTGTGCTCTAAAATCCAGAAGGCTTTGGAACGTGTTCAAGGGACAAACAGGCCATTTTGTGCAGAATACGTAAACGTGAAAAATTCAATTACCGTCCGCAGGCGTTCCGGCGTAAGATGTCAATACGGGATATGGCCACCATGGAGGGCGATGCAAGAATCCACACGTCGTGTCATGCTTTGCACAACATTATCAAGCAGCTGTTGGGGTAATTTATCCCATTCCTCTGTCAGTGCACGGATGAGGGTGTCCTTGTTTATTGGAGGGCATTGGCGACCAGCAAGACTCCTCCCCAAAGCATCCCACACATTTTCAATGGGATTCAGATCTGGAGAATGTGCTGGCCATACGAGGCGTTGAATATCCTCGCTCTCAAGACACTCCTGGACAGCGACTGTTCGATGACATGTTGCATTGCCGTCCATGAAAATGAATCTATCACCAACAGCACCATGGAACATGCGAACATGAGGTAGCAGAACATCATTAATGTATCGTTGGCCAGTCATAGTCCCAGTTGGAAGCACATAGAGGGACGTACGGCCATTGATCATGATGCCAACCCATACCATTACACTACATGTCGGATATCAGTCCCTTTCCTGATGTTTGCTGGACAATATGCAGTACCACTATCACGCCAGATCAGTTGTCGTCGACAATCAGACGATAGACCAGTCGTTATAAGTCCAATTGCGATGTTGATGGCACCATTGCAAACGGGCGGTACGGTGACGTCTGGACAATGGGATGCACACAACAGGACGGCGGGCGTATAGTCCTCCTTCATGCAAACGTCTGGCGACAGTTTTTTGGGAGATCCGCTTGCCAGTGGCAGCCATAAACTGATTTGCTACCTCACTAGCTGTGCTGCGCCGGTGTCTTTTTGTTGATAGCATTATGTACCAATCTTCTGCAGGTGTCGCACTGCGAACACGACCTCCCCCATGACATTTGCTACACTCTCCATTTGTTTGAAATGATTTCCAAAGCCTTGAAACAACACTGTGGCTGACGTCGAACTCCCTGGCTACATCTGTTATTTTTCGCCCTTCTTCAATCTTGCCAATAATACGGCTATGCGTAAAATTATCTAGGTGATGTCGGGAAGACATACTGAAAATTGCAAGTTCGTCAATTGATTCTTTCCCTTTCAACTTTGCGTTTGAACAACAACGGTCAACACGCGTTAAATCCTTTTATATCTCTTATCAGCGCTATGACGTCATGAACAAGTTCGGCAATCCAAAATTTGCATACGTATAATACGTCTTACTGTATCCCGCACTTATGCTAATTTTCACATTTTCCTGCCTTCCATTTTATGGTTGGTGTATTTTAATGGCGCAAGGGCCAGGTCTGGCCAAAGAGCGCCAATCACGAAGCAATTAAAGAAAAGTTAAAAGCTAGGTAGAGTAATAAGAAGCACGGCGGAGTAGGACAACTGAAAAACAAGAACGATAAAAGCTTGGTAATTTAGATTAGTTTAAGAAAGTCAATTTGCCTGAAAAACGAAAAAACTGCGAACGTATCACAACAGTCACCTAAGATTCTTTGAAGGGAAGCTGAATTGTCTTCCAAAGAATAAGCTCGGAAATATTGAAAACGGTTGTCACGAAAGCGGACACAAGTACACAAGACATGAAGGACACTGAGACGACTGTTACACGTCTCGCACATTGGGGCAGTGTCGCCACACAGCAAGAAGCGGTGGGTGAAATGACAATGCCCAATGCGCAGACGCGCAAGAACCACTTCCTCGCGACGATTCTTTCGCAACCCAAATTGCCATAGTCCGATCTGCGGTTTGATGGAAAGAAGTTTGTTGCTGCTCTGTTGGGTCCACAGGGACTGCCACTCCTCCATGATAAATTTGCGGATGCACGGGTGAAAATCTCGAAAAAATAGTGGCAGTCGGGTGATTGCCAAGGATGGAACAGATCTGGCTGCGGTGTCGACTAGCTCGTTACCCCGAATCCCAACATGGCCGGGGATCCAACAGAATCGGACCAGGTACCCAGAACCCGTCAAAGTTCCCAGGAGCCGACAGACATCTCTGGTGATTGGTGAGTCACTATTCTCCGGGGAGAATAAGGCTTTAATAACGGATTGAGAATCAATACAAATCATAGTGCGACGAAGTTGTTTGGAATGAATGTGGCGCAACGCGAGGTGCACCGCATGCATCTCTGCTGTAAAGACTGTCGCAACCGGCGGAATCCTCTCAGCATAAGTCTCATCCGCACAAACAAAGGCGGAACCCACAAAATCACCGGATTTCGAACCATCGGTGAAGACAGGCACGAAATCGGGATAGAGGGAAAGGTGTTCATCAAAAAGTTTCTGGTACACCAGTGCAGGTGTTGAGGACTTAGGCCATCCAGAAAGAGAGAGGTCAGTCACTGCCTGAACTGGCTGCCAAGGTGGATCGTTAAAGGCACGGGTCACACCGATTAACGACAAGTCTATGCCGGCATCTCGCACTATGTCTGACATCCGAATTCCGAAGGTGGGAACACAAGAAGGGCGGTTGGAAAATAGGCGAGCACATTGTGGCGTGAAGATGGAATCATGAAGTGGGTGATCAGGGAGAGATTTCAGCTTGATGTAGAACTGGAGAGACAGTTGCTTACGGCGGAGGCATAACGGTGGCTCATGAGATTCGACATACAGGCTGTGGACAGGAGACGTACGGAAAGCACCGATGCACAGGCGTAAAGCTTGGTGGTGGACTGGATCGAGGAGCTTTAATACCGAAGGCCGTGCAGATCCGTAGGTTATACAGCCATACTCTAACTTTGACCGGACAAGGGAGTGATGAATGCGAAGCATTGAGCACCTGTCGGCCCCCCAAGATGTTCCGGAGAGGACTTTCAGGATACTCAATGACTTTGTGCACTTCACCTTTAAGGAATGAATATGAGGCCGGAAGGTGAGTGCGCGGTCAAAAGTCAATCCCAAGAATTTGACCTCAGTCACAACTGGAATGGTGGTGTTCCCCAGACGGAGGTGGGGGTCTGGATGAAGACCGCGTTTGCGGCAGAAATGTACGCAAACAGTCTTCTGTGACGAGAAGCGAAAGCCGTTGCGTGAGACCCAGGAAGAGATCTTGTTAATAGACGATTGCAACTGTCTCTCAATGGTGCGCATGTTGACGGAAGCACACGAAATCTGAAGATCGTCCACATACATAGTGCCGCGAACCATCGGAGGAAGTAACTTGAAGATATGATTCACCCGAAGGATGAAGAGAGTGACCGATAAGATGGAGCCCTGAGGGACACCCTGCTCCTGCGGGTACACCGCGCGGAGAATGTCGACCCGACGCGCACATGGAACATCCGGTTCTGGAGAAAACCGGCAATGAAAGTTGGTAAATTTCCCCGTAATCCACAGTCGTGCAGATCACGGAGAATGCCGTATCTCCAAGTCCGATCATACGCTTTTTCCATATCAAAGAACACGGAGACCATGTGCTGTCGTCGAACAAACGCCTCTCTGATCGATGTCTCAAGGCGAAGGTGGTGGTCAGTTGTGGAGCGAAAACGACGGTGTCCACTTTGATGGGGTGACAAAAGGTGATGGGTTTCCAAGTGGAAGATCAAGCGGAAATTGATGATGCGTTCAAGCACCTTGCAGAGGCAGCTTGTCATGGCAATTGGTCGGTAGTTGAACGGGTTTTTCGGATCTTTACCAGGTTTGAGAACAGGTATCACAATAGCTGTGCGCCAAGAATCGGGGAAAACGTGTTCTTGCCAAATCCTGTTAAACAGGATTAGCAGACAGTCGAGAGATGATGGAGAAAGGTGCTTCAGCATTTCGTAAAGGATGTTATCAGGTCCTGCAGATGTTCGGCCAGAGCGATTTAGGGCAATCCTTAGTTCCACCGCTGTCAACGGGCTGTTATAGTCCTCCGAGGAAAACGGTCGAAAGGACATTCGTTTTCTCTCCAGCCGTGACTGAAGCTCTTGGAAAGAAGGAGGATAATTGCAGTTGCTGGAAACTGAAGCAAACGCTGTGCCAAGACAGTCAGCGATACCCCGAGCGTCGGCAACCATTCCTCCACCACTCTCGAGGATGGAGATCTCGCCAGATGGGTACTTTCCCCGAATCTTGCGAATCCTGTCCCAAACCATTTTGGAGTTTGCAGATGTGTTGATGCCCGATACATATTGGATCCAGGATTCCCGTTTATGGCGACGACGAACCAGTCTTGCATAAGCCTTGGCCTTCTTGAAAGCAAGAAGGTTAGTGTCGGTGGGATAGCGACGAAATTTGCCCCAAGCCCTATGCTGGGCCTGACGTGCTGCCTTGCATTTCGAATTCCACCATGGCTTTGGGCAACTTGGAAGTTTAGTTGACGTTTTAGGAATGGTGAGTTCTGCCGCTTGCACAATACAATCTGTGACCGCTGCAACCGCATCGTTGATCGTACCTGTGGCCACCATAGTAGAAGTAATTATCGCTGTAGCACTGAATGCGTCCCACTTGGCTCGATCAATATCCCATCTAGGGGGACGGGTAGGATGGCGGTAGCCGTCACCAGCGAGTCGAAGAAAAATTGGAAAGTGATCGCTGCCAAGGGGATCACCAGACACGCTCCAAGACCAGTCAGGAAATAAGGATGGTGAACACAGCGACAGATCAATGGCCGAGTACGAGCGGCTGGGTTCGTGGAAGTAGGTATTTGCTCCCGTGTTATGGAGGCAGAGTGATGTGTTGTACAGCAGGGACTCGATAACGCGGCCCCTGGGATCACGACTGCAGTCTCCCCACAACGGATTGTGTGCATTGAAATCTCCGAGAAGGAAAAACGGAGGCGGTAGCTGGTCAACCAAATCTTCCAAGTCTGAAGGGCTAACAGCTTCATCTGGTGGTAAGTAAATGCAACATACTGTGATCAGAGTGTTAGCGGATAGTCTTGCTGCAACTGCTTGCAGATTCGTGCGCAGAGCAATCACTGGGACACCATGAGGAACGAGAATGGCCACTCCTCCACATGCGATAGCTCCGCGCGTATGGTCTTTGCGAAATGTACTGTATCTTCGCACCGAAAAAGTATCGGTAAAGCGGAGCTTTGTCTCTTGGAGGCACACGCAGAGTGGGGTGTGTGAAGAGAGCAAGCCCTTCAAATCGTCAAATCGTGAACGGAGGCCACGGCAATTCCACTGTATGATGAGATTCATGATGAGAGAATGTGAAGTTTGGAGAAGGAAATGGGACACTTAAAAGGTGTCGGAGTCCATCATTTCCTCAGGTGGCTCTGCAGCACTTTTAGCCGGCGGGTTGTCTGGGGGGAGTACTGGTGTACGTTTCCGAGAGGAGGGCTGGGATGGATTTGTTCCGGTTTGAGTCTGAGTGGCTGCTTGAGTCTGGTTCTTTCCTTTGTTCTTACTAGTCAAAGAATCGGGCTGTGCAGCACGATTCGCCTGTGCAGGAGCCACCCGCCTAAGCGAGGCTGCAGAAGGTTTTCCAACAGTGGGCTGCTGTTGGGAAGGCAAAGGTTCGGTGGTGGAAGCATTAAGGGCTTTTAGACCAGCAGCATATATTTCTTGCAGTGAAAAGGGACAGTCCTTTGGAATGCTTATATCCGTCTGGGTGGAAACAGACGTTTTGGAAGACAAGACTGAAGAGTAGGTGCGTCCTCCCGGAGTAGCAGGAACAACCTTCCTCCTTGCTTCCGGGTAGGAGAGGTGTTCAAGGGTCTTCACTTCCTGGATTTTTCTTTCCTCAACCCACTTCGGGCAGTCTTTAGCATTGGCTGCGTGGTCTCCGTTACAGTTAATACAGTGAGGGGCTGCGGCAGAGCAATCGTTCTGAAGATGGTCGTGAGAGCCACAGCGGCTGCAAGTTGCAGCTCCACGGCATGACTGCTGAGAGTGACCATACCTTTGGCATCTAAAGCAACGAAGTGGGTTGGGAATGTAGGGACGCACGTCACATCTTAAATACCCTGCATAGATGGAGGATGGAATAGCCGGGCGATTAAATGTAAGAATAATAGTTCTGGAATTTACCAGATCCCCATTCCTCCGAAACTTGATTCGTCGGACTGCTGTGACATCTTGATCGGCAAGCTCTTTAAGTAGTTCATCCTCTGAGACATCCACGAGTTCTTGATCAGAGATGACACTTCCATTTTATGGTTGCTATCGTTGCTATTGTCATCAGTCCTTAGCAATTGTCCGGCAGTGTAGTAGCATTCTTTCGTTAGGTCAAATTTATTGCCAGAGAAGAAGTTACGAAACCCTGCACCCTGCATGCCCCAATGCATTTTTAATTTCACAAAACTGGCAGTTTTTGCTTAATTTCGTCATGTTGGGTATCGATCTGGGGTTAAAAATTTCACAGATTTAAAATCCGTTGGAATTTTTTTCTACAATAACTACGTTCTGAGATAGAATTTCGAACTGGGAGGAATAAAGATAAAAGACACCTGCTCCAACGCGGACACACCCCATGCTGGCCTTCTGAGAAGTTGCGACTCGGGAGATGAACAACGCATGATCTGAAAAGAAAGGCTGGGGGAAACAGCGTGCACAAGAGAGGAAGAGAACCAAACGGAAGGTTAAATAAGCCCAGCTGGTTGGTGTTCTAGTGTTTAAAAAAAGGCAAAACAATAACCTAAAACGTGGGAAAACTGCAGCAAAATGTTCCCAAATAAACACATGTAACTAAAAACTCATTCGTAACTTACATCGGCACTTTACTTTGAATGGATTAAGTTTAAAAAAAAAGTTTTAATAGTGGGTGCAAAATAGTCAGAAAAAGAAAAAAATCTCGGAGAATCTCCAAATCCGTAAAATTAACATTTTGCCCGTAAAACAAGTTACATTTCCGTAAATTTTACGGGAAAACCGTTAAACCTGGCAGGTCTGAATATATTACATAATGGAAACACTTTTGTGATGAAATGCTGCTATCAATTGCTAAATGTGCTACTTAAGATCTAGCATGTTACTTCACTATATACAGCAGAACCATTTACTGAATTCTGGGTATTACAGCACCGGTAAAACAATCTCCTACATAATGCAATACACAAACAACATGTTAAAAACTTAAAGCAGACTGTAAAGTAAAAACTTCTATTTGATAAATTTTAAATGAGAGTGAAATGAAGAAACAAAGACTACTTACAAGTAGACGAATTTTCTGGAACAAAACGGATTTCAGAAAGAGCATCACAATCTTCTTCATCATCATCATCATCATCACTACTTTCTTCATCCTTCTCTGAAAACAGTAAACACAACGGGTTTGGTAAAAAAAGAAATGTCATGACGCAAACAACAATTATATTTAAATTTACTTCGTAAAAAAAACAAGACACAGCCGCTTACTGATGTACAAATATGACCAAAAGTTATGGCACACACTTGTGGTAGCATGAAAATTGTGTTTGATGACAAAAACAAGCAAATGTCTTTGCTATAAAGGTTGCATTGTGTTGCTGCCACAGCTACTAATAATCAAGTGCCATGTCAAAAACATACCTGACCTGCAGAGTAAAACTGCAACATTTGCACGTCTCCAAATCTGCAGCATACCACAAAACTTTACACATGGGGAGGAAATTTTACGTTGCATCCCTCAACTACAAAACTCAAAAACACCAGTGCTCTACTGGGTATGTTTTTACAGAATGCAGATTTAAAAAATAACTTCAGATCATTTTTTGATGTGCAAAGAATGGTCAAAAGCTCATACTGACAAGTAAATGTACACATGGAAATCACTAAATTCGTGATATGGGTGTCTTAACAATCACACTGTCGCACCTGAAGTAAAAAAGAAAAAAATTACTTAAACTTCAACAGCATGTGTGGCACATGGTTTCATTTTCAAGCAAGTGACTAATAGAAATGGGGCATTTAACACAGCACAGAAATTTTGTTATCTACTATAGCCTGCAGTGAATATGCATCTCAAAATAATGTTCATTAATTACACTTAAGCATTGTATGGGTATTGGTAACTATGAGATCAATGTATCTGTACAATTTTCTGATTATGTTTTGGCATTAATTTGTATGCTTTTCATGTAAAATGAAATATTTTTTTCTCTCACTTCTTTGCAATACTCATACCAGAACTTCTTGCTTCCCTTGACAATATTCCAAAATGGCTACACATGAAACACATATTACATGACCAAGGCAGAATGAAAGCCAGGAATAATTAAAATGATTATATATTATCCATATTAATTGAATACACCATATCACTTTTTAGCAGAATGTTTTTATCCTTAAGAACTTAATATATTCATAGTTCATTAATGAAAGTGATCCTCTGCCACCATTTGAGAAAAGAAAACTCTTGTACTACTTATATGCACATACTATGGTGGTGCCTAGAAACCCCAAAGCAGAAAGCTCTGGACCAGTCTGCAATGGACACCATACCATGGTGCCATAAAATAACCTGCATAATGGTCCCTGGCCAAGATAACTACTGGTGTGGAAAAACTATAAATTTGCACAGGTAGAAATTTAAAAAAATAAAAAAGGAACTGACCACATATTTTTTCTAATTAAAAAAACTAGCCTAAGTACCACATCAATTAATGTATTGTTTTAACAATACATGACAGAATAATTGCTCGAGAAAAACAATTTCAGGAAAAATGATAGCTCCACCATTCTGCTATGGGGCCTGGGAGAATGTCTCAAAATTATTTGGGTGTCCGACAAAACTTTTAACTCTTCCACATACATTCATACAGAAAGGCCATTAAAAATTTTATTAGAAGACATACAGGACTGAAGAGAGAAAAAAGACAGTATGAGGAAGCATTCCAATTTTCTAAATCAAGTCTTTATGGGTGCCTTTTAAAGAGGGACTAACTGAGCAACAGATGAGTTGTCTGCTACCTTCTGAAGCCCTAGTAGATACAATCATCAACTGACAGGATATGAGTATCCAGCAATCTCCCATTTCCCAACAAAGTGTACTTGCTGTTTTATGAGCAACTGTAGTTAAATGATTTCTGACTAATTCTACTTTCATTTACTTCATTTTTTCATTGCATCTTTCCTTATATGAAATATGGAGTGTTTTAAATTGTCCGTTATAAAACTCAACAATGAAAAAGGTTTCAGATACTGACAAACTGACAAAAGCCTGCTGAAACTAACCGTCCTCAATTTTTTGTAAGACATCACCACCTGTGGTATCCCTGCAGTTGAATTTATAATCACATGGAAGCCAAAACAGGAGAAAAAGAATTGGCAAAGCATAATATGGATATGATAAATACAAATTACCGTATTTTTCAAAATATAAGACATCCTTATTTTTGAGAAAAATTTATGAAAAAGTAAAATGGCATTTTAAAGATTGGAATTACAAAAAAAAAGTTTATGCATAAAAAGAGCAGCTTATGGAATCATTGAATCCTCGAGATTTGTAAAATTAGCAATGTGCGATACTGCTGATGAAAACAACATAAAGAAAACCCACTTAGCACACCAGCCAATGGCATATGTGTTGCAGGATTTCCCCACGATGTCTCACCTTCATATAGCCAATGACCTTCAATAACAGTTCCGATGGTCATTCTCATCATATGTGTCAAAGTAAGATGGCTTTGGCTGAAGTCTGTCAGCATTTTGTGGCATAGTAACAATTCCTGGAAATGGGGCATTGTTTTTTGATGTAAAGCTTGCCAAGAACCATTCAAAATAAAAAATACCATCAAAGAAGTGAAAGGGCTGACCTCTGCACATTGCAGGCAAACAGCAAGTCAGATATGGCAGCATCTTCCATCATAAACTGCAAATAAAAGCTGATTCCCGTAGTTAAAGTGCATGTTTCACGAATGGATGTTTTCAAAACTTACAACTCCACAGTACTTATGTTACAGTGAATCAATAAGATTTTTGCGTTTGCCTACAAAAGTTCTGCATAACCCAAAGAATTTGCAGTAGCAATGATGTAACCAGTACTAATGCATTTGCACCCCCAGTTTGCTGGTGGATGTCTTAAGTATCCATTGTGATATTTTGTCCTGAGATGAGGTTCTTTCTCTTCAGTTTCTATCACTTTGCTTTCTAAATGAATTATGATAATCCTTTTATGTCCATTTCAGAACACTATGTACAACATATGATGTATGCAATTGAACTGCATTTAACATTAATTCACAAAAACACAGGTACGCACACGGGCACAAATAGATGTCTAGCACGATAGCAGGCCTGGCTCATAAAACACACGTGTAGTTTAACAATGGTAAAACATAAAAGTATAGTATATACAAACATTCACAATACAATAACATTGTAGAAAAAGTGCATAAGAATATCAATTACTGTACCTAAGATAAAGTGATAACATTTTTGACTCATTTAACAGCATTTATATGCAGTTGTATTCGTGATGACAAGGACCTTTGGTACAGAAAACAGAGGGATTTTGAACCAATTTTTTTTTTCTTGTTTTGCACAACTATAGAACTGCACTACTGTAGCAGCATTTTTATTAAAACATGAACACGGAGACAAGAAAGAGGAAATGAACCCACTAACCTGCACATACAAAATGAAGAAAGATTGTGACACTACCAGTTGAGTTTTTCAGCCTAATCTGTACAGAAGGTTAATCCTAATGCACAGGCCCATTTTGTACATCTGCCACATACCACCAGCTGAACCAGTAAAAGTGCACAGCGTGGTACAGAAATCTGAAGAGTTGATGTCAGTGACTGTAGTTAGTTTTGAAGTGACTTTGCCACTGAAAACCAGTCCATTTTGGGTATGTTAGATCAACTACTATTTCTGATGCAAAATATTCTCAATTGCAGAGGAACTGTTAGAACTGAATGCAAAATAATTCTTAATGGCACAGAGATTGACCAGGTGAATGAGCTTGTATATTTAGGAAGTATTTCTGACAGAGAAAACAAATTGCATGGCGAAATTAGAAGGCAAGTGAATTCTTCATTCAAAGTCATAGCTGCCTTAGGAGGATTTCACAAGAATAATGGGTTCTCAAGGAAGTCCTGAATGTATGTGCATGGGAGTGTAATTGTTCCAAATCTCATGTATGGCAGTGAAACCTAGGTACTGCAGAAAAATTATAGATGTGTGTGTGCTCGGGAGATGCATTACTTAGAAGGGGGGTTAAGACGTGCTGATCATGTGAGTAATGAAGATGTGTTGCAGATGTGTAATGTGACACAAAATGTTGTTAATAAGGTGGAAACAAATATTCTTAAGTGGTTTGGCCATGTTGAAAGAATGAGTGATGAGGTGCTGACTAAGAGAATTTTTTTCAACCCAAGTGGTAGGAAAGAGAGGTAGAGGAAGGGCCAAGGAAATCATGGGAGGACCAGCATATGCTTGAGCAAAAGATTATGAGTATGAAGTACAGAAGTCTTGTGTGCAGCATGTGATGGATGTTAACAAAGCTTGAGCTCTTGCTGAGATCGTTGTAAATGGAGACATTTGATACACCAACTGTAAGTAAATTCTAGTTCCATCAGGTAAATGTTTACTTGGCAGATAGTCTTTCTTTGAGGAGCTAACCTCTGAATCTCAGAGAACAGCTTAATGATATGTATGTATGCATGCATGCATGTACAAATTACTGCAATTTGCAAGGAATGGGGATTCATTGTTTCCATAGACCTGCACAGAAATACCAAGTCTAGGATGGACAATCTACGTACAAGTGATTGACCAATAAAAAAAATCGGATAGACTGTGTCGGAGGTTTTACATGAATACGTCTCGTTCGCGCATAGTATTTATTTGGGACTAGTAAATGAAAGAAAGACAAATTCAGTAGTCAATTACAAGTTTATTAATCATTGGTCTATGGTAAGAGAAGTAGGATACAAACTGGCTCCATGGATTCGATCGGACACTCACTATTCATCTGCTCGCTCTTGTCAAATGCTTCCCAATTGATATGGATATTGTAATGCTTGTACTTGTAAACAGCTGGTTCACCAAGAATCGAAGCCAATCCTTCACCACAGACTTCTTTACGAAACCACTCAAGTACGTCAACTTGTGGATCAAGTTCTTCTTGATCTTGAAAGCATGATTATCGTCCAGACGCCATGGCAACTGCTGCACCATTGTGTTAATATTCTCTGGAACGTTTATGACTTGGCCAACGATTCCATAGTTGCCCTCATAGTGAAGTTGACGGATCTGCATGAATGGAAACCTTGGAGAAATCAATCTGGTAGTCATCAAATCCAACGGTGGCAAACCGATCAGTTTTGGTGGATACTTGAAACCGTTCAATCGCAACAACTTCGGAATCTTATTGCTGTCCAATGATTTACGACACATAATGCACAACTTGAACTCCGCTACGTTCTCTTCAGGAAACGTGTTTTCAAGCAAATCCACGTTTTGGCTTCACTGGCTTCAAATCCTTCAGAAACCACAGTCTGCTGCAAACCCCACACGAATGACCAAACAGATTGCACACAAACATGTTCTCGAAACTTTCACTTGCCGATCTCCAACACTTCTCAAAACGTGCCGATCTGTCGAAATCCACTTCCATTTCGTTGTTTCCGTGTTCTGAAGCATGGGCAGAATCATTTTTATGCTCCATGTCCATGGGCTCATGCGTCCCTGCAGCTGAAGTGCTCACGCTGTTGCTAGTGCACTGAGCCGCAGCAAATTTCTTTCGTTCCCGATACTTTCTCATGAATTTTGCCGCGGACATTGTGGTGTTTATCAAAAGCTGGCAAGTTGTTCTTCACGTGCAGACTACATTCGATGTACTTCTGCTTGGCTTTTCGACAAGTATATGCCGACGTTGTGAAATAAAGTTTCACAATCAACACTGCGATCCAAAGTTTCACAATCAACACTGTATTCAATTTCACTTCTAATGTCTTAAATCGACAGATCTCTAAGTTAGCTTTCGTTTGAGACCAATTTCGAAGTGCGCAAGATCTGGACTATAACCAGGGTGGGGCATAAATGCTCAACACCCTTCAGCTTCCTCTATGTTTCACTTAGTTTTTTTTTTTATTGGAGGTTTAACGACCACCGTGAGCAACTCAATGGGCTATAAGCAGTCGCCCGTCCCTAATTTAGGGTCACTGGTTCCGGGAAGGGAGAGAGCCAGTGCCGTAAGACAAACACAACATCCATGCCTCACCGGGATTCGAACCCGGACCCCGTTCGGACGAATGATCAGAGGCCATCGCTTAGACCACTGCGCCACCGGGGCGGCTTCACTTAGTTGACCGGGTATGATAAGAAGGAGCATTATCCTGTTCAGGGTTCGAAACGAACGGGGGGCCATGAGCGAAATGCAATTGCATTTTTGCATTTGGCGACCAGCGATTTGACATCAGGGGCCAAATCGTGATTACATGTATTTTCTACTGCATTTTATTATGATTCTTTTTAATCTGAATGACTATTTTTGTTTGCGATTCTTAGTGGTTTGCAAGAATTGCTCCCTTTCCTCTCGCTCAGTTTCTTAATTCATCTTCAAGATGCACTTAACATGTAAAACTGTGTATCAATCGTGCATGCTCGCATTGCTGACTTCCTCTTCTCGCCCGCACTAATGTCACACAATCAAGTTCAAGAAACTACCTTGAACAATGAGCAGGATCCTCCCACGGTGATCATTGAACCTTTGCGAGTACCCCTGCCCCTCTCAACCTGAAGCAGAGCGGAACCCAACAGAGCCACGGCTTGCCTGAAATTCCATAATTGCAATTGAAGAATTGTATGATTATTTGTTCATCGCTTTACACATCGGTTGTCCTTTGAATTCAATTCATTGTAAATTTAGCGTCAATATAACTTCTTGGCTTATGGCACATAATTTTTTAGCTTGTTGCACTAACCAGAGTTTGCCAAAATGCATAATTACGTGTTTAGTACGCATAGAAAAGCGTGTTTATGCATCAAAATTTTACCAAAGCGTAAAAATACGCATTGGGAATTTTTCTCGGCACGTAAAAATATGTCTCGAGAAATGCGTAAAATACACTCTGAAGAGTTTTACCAACGTGTAAAGATACACATCGGGACAGTATTTCGTCTTTCAAAAACGGAAGTAAACGAAATAAAGATTTTTTCCGTAATCGTAATTTCGTTTTCCTGTGATGTTGCCTCTGCCCAATATTGTTGTTACATATCATTTTATTCCATAAATATTTGAATTTCAGTTTGAAACTGGAGGAAAAATTTCCAAAAACGGAAATTCGACGGCTCAAAAATTCCCGTAATCTTTAGGCACGAGAGTGCCGCAGCTTCTTGAATTTCTCCTTTTCTGTCTTAATTTGAATTATTCTCGAGATTGATGCGTAACTGAACGGAAATTTTGCAGCAATTGGTACTGGTGAAGGATGCTTTCCACCTGAAAATTTCGTAAACGAACATTTTGTCTTTCAAAACTTTCAAAAACGGAAGTTAGACGCATTAAAGATTTTTCCTGTAATCGTTAATTTTATTTTTAACGCAATGTTTCCTCTGCCTAGAATTGTTGTTAAATATCATTTTATTTCATAAATATTTGTATTTCACCTTGAAAATGGAGGGAGAAATGTTCGAAAACGGAAATCAGACGTAGCAAAGATTACTCCCTTAGCTGAATTTTTTTTTCTGAACGATGTTCCGAACATGTGTCCTGCTTTCCTAAATATTACCCCCAAAAAATTTGCATTTCATCTTGTAGGGGGTGAGGGGGGGTTCAAAAACGAAAGTGACGAAGCTGAAAAGTTTGTAAGAATTGATGCATGGTGTTCAAAAGTATTAATATCCTCAAAGTTACACTTTATCTTATCAAAAATAGTGAAAGCTAATCATGCATTCATGGTCCTTACAGACAAAGTTTTTCAGCATGATGGATACAATTGTCATTCAAGCATAGATGCCAACCTCTAAAAGTAGTTTACAGTAACCAACATCTTCATTTTTCAGTAACAAATTTTTTTTTTTTCAGTAATCCAGTCTACAGCAGCAAATTTGGATATTTAACACTGCAACAAATTTTAATCTGTCAGAACTATTAACAAAATAATAAATAATAATAATACAATAAAAAATAATTTGCTAGTGGGAAAATTTAAAATACTGTCTATCAGAAAAATATAATAAATTACCTCCAGACATGAAGAAAAATTATTCCTTGGAATGTTGGCCAAATTATGATAAACTGGCTGTAGTTGCCATTTTGGCCTTCCTTAGTTCAATTTGCGAAAACTTCTTCTGATAGCGTAGTTCACTGTGTGCAATGCTGTTTATTTTTTCTACTAATAAAGAAGACAGCACATGAGTACTTAAATTAGGTCTGAATTCATTCATGTTTTTGTTTTTTTCACAATACAGAAAATTCTTTCTGTACTTGCATTGCTATGAGGGACTATTAAACTCATTTTCATAATTTTGCTTATGATTCATACTTCAACTGGCCACTTTCATTTTTCATTTAAGAAATTCTGTGCCACACTTCATCCATTCTCTCAGAAGTAACAGCACAGTTAAAATTTTCAAACTGGTAGTGAGCAAATACAGATTCCAACTTGTCAGATTCTTCTGGTTTCAAAACTGGAAACAGGGAACACATATATTGGACTGATGCAAAAGAAACACTTTGCCTTAATGCTACATCTGCAATTTCAGCATGACTCAGAAATTCATCATTAAGTGGAAATTTTCTTAAAATGTAATTGCAGCCTGCCTCGTAAAATCCCCTTACTTCAGAATAAAAAGTAGCCACTGTGTCTTCACTCAGATCTGCAGTTGTGCCTATATAAGATCTCGCTTTTGACCCAATTACGAGATCACAGTTTTCTTTTTGATTTCTCCTTCTTCCAAAATTTCCATCTGCAAGAGATGTTGCTGTCACATCAAATGCTGATGGCTTGATAAATCGTACAAGAAATTCAGATAACAAACTATGAAGTTTTCTTTTTAATACATGCACAAGGGGAGCTTCCTGCTACAAGGACACGTTAACAGATGTAAACAAAGGAAGAGTAGCAGATAAAAAAAGACAATAAAGTTTAGATGAAGGATTTCCAATCATACTTGCAAGGTTCTTATACTGTGGATTAGCTTCTTCATTGTCACTGAAATAATATTCTAGAGCCTCCCACTGTTCTAAAATTCTGTCAATGGATTCCAAAAGTGATAACCAGCGAGTATTGACATGCTTTGGAATTTTGTGTGGTTTAGTACCACAACAGCTTGACTCAGTTTTAGATTGTGTTTCCTCTTTGAACTTTTCTCCAAAAAAAGTACAACTGTATCAGAAACTGCTGAACATTAAATCCTTTCAGTTGAGTAGCAGATTTCTGCGCAGCTAAATTTACTAAATGGCATGAACATCGCTGCACTATGATTGCAGGCTGAACCTTCTTATGTGAGAAACAACACCTTTTACTTGACCTATCATAGTGTTAGCATTGTCACACAGGAAAATGACACACAGTTGCTCCACGAGATATTTTTTTTAACAAACTCGTTATTCAAAACGTTGAATATTTCTTCACCTGTATTATTACTTGGTTCAACCAATGATAACAAAACAGTTGAACTTTTCCCTATTTTTTCGTCAAAATATGTTATTGTAATGGGATACAGTTTATTTGCTTGAGCATCATTACTTCCGTCCGTAGATAGAGTAAAAGGATTTTTTTAACTTCAGATACGATGTTACTTGTAGAAACACTGGCCTTGTGCTGAATTAGTGCAGTAGCCTTGGTTCTTCCACACGAATATTTTTTTGCGGTCACTAAATTGGGAAACATGGCTTGAAATAACGGTTTTTCAAGCCTTCAGTTTTCGGAAATTTATCCAACATTTTCAAGCTGAAATACAAATATGTATGGAATAAAATGATATCTAACAATACTGGGTAGAGGAAACATCGCGAGAAAAAAATTTACGATTACCAGAGAAACCTTACCTCCGTCTACTTTCCGTTTTCGAAGGATGAAATTCCGTCCTCCGGCGGAGAAAACGATCCCCCCCTGCCCCCAATCCTCCCAAAATTTAAGTTCAGTTATGCATCGATTTCGTACATGGTCCAAATGATAACAAAAAAAAAGGAGGAATTCCTCGAATCAGCGTGAGAATCTCGTCGCCGAAGATTACGGGGAAATTTTCGGGCGGCCTAACTTCCGTTTTCGGAAATCGTTGCCTACAATTTCAAGCTGAAATTATGCAATGAAATTTCATTTAACAATACTGAACAGAAGCAACATTGCGGGGGGGGGGGGATATGATTAGGGAAAAATCTGCACTTCGTTTAACTTCCGTTTCCGAGCGTTTAAAAAGACAAAACAACGTCCCCAGACGGAATACGATATCCTGAAAATTATATCCCGAAAATGTCTTCTATTTATCCCGAACTAATATCCCGAAAATTTCTTCACTTTTGGCATCGATCTCGAAAATGATAAAAAAAAAAAAAAACGGCAGGGACTCCGCTAATCCGCCGAAGAATCTCACGTACGAATTAACCGCTGAATCGATTTCGAATTCCGTAAGATGATGCTAAAATATCGATGACCTGTAAATTTTAACTTTTGGCCCAAAATTGGCGCAGATTTCGTCGAAATGGCGATTTTTTAGCAGAATGGCGCACGAACAACGTTTTGGCGCGGGCTGCCGCAATTGGCGCTGGTCTGGCAGCCCTGAATGTAGCATTTAATTTTTTTCCCCCAGAAAAATTTGAAAAACAAACAAAAATTTTTAAGTTGATGAAAATTTCCTTTCTATCTCAGAAAATTAAATCAAATGGAGATTTTCCGTAATATCAGCGGCGTTTCCGTAACAGGAACCAAAAATCCGTAAAATTACAGAAAATCCGTACTAGTTGGCATCTATGTTCAAGGGCATAAAAGAAGGAAAGAAAAAGTGACAATAAAGAAATGGGAAGGGTAACAAAGATATCAACAAAATGAAAATTTAAGCACTGGATGATGCTTAGCTGCAGAGTCAACAAAAGACAAATGTCGCTGTGGTGCTTGCTGAGAAGTTTATGCTGGACGAAATCGCTGTCCAGAATTTTAGTTACTGTTCAAATGTGTATGTAAAAAAAATTAATTTTTGGCTCCTAAAAAATGTGAATCGCTTCTAAATACACTGCTGGACAATTAATTGCTAAGGACGGATCATAAACGGCTATATAGCGCATAAAAAAGTAAGTGTGGTTGGATGCCAAGTGGAATAAAATAATGTCAGAATGCCAGGACATTACATGAAAGACAATTTATTGTGCTCTGAAATCCAGAAGGCTTTGGAACGTGTTCACAGGACAAACAGGCCATTTTGTGCAGAATACGTAAACGTGAAAAAAATGCAATTACCGTCCGCAGGCGTTCCGGCGTAAGATGTTAATACGGGATATGGCCACCATGGAGGGCGATGCAAGATTCCACTCGTCGTGTCATGCTTTGCACAACATTATCAAGCAGCTGTTGGGGTAATTTATCCCATTCCTCTGTCAGTGCACGGATGAGGGTGTCCTTGTTTATTGGAGGGCATTGGCGACCAGCAAGATTCCTCCCCAAAGCATCCCACACATTTTCAATGGGATTCAGATCTGGAGAACGTGCTGGCCATACGAGGCGTTGGACAGCGACTGTTCGATGACATGTTGCGTTGCCGTCCATGAAAATGAATCTATCACAGACAGCACCACGGAACATGCGAACATGAGGTAGCAGAACATCATTAATGTATCGTTGGCCAGTCATAGTCCCAGTTGGAAGCACATAGAGGGATGTACGGCCATTGATCATGATACCAGCCCATACCATGACACTACATGTCGGATATCGGTCCCTTTCCTGTATGTTTGCTGGACAATATGCAGTACCACTATCACGCCAGATCAGTTGTCGTCGACAATCAGACGATAGACTGTATCTACTCTCATCTGAGAAGAGGACAGCAGACCGGTCGTTATCAGTCCAATTGCGATGTTGATGGCACCATTGCAAACGGGCGGTACGGTGACCTCTGGACAAAGGGATGCACACAACAGGACGGCGGGCGTATAGTCCTCCTTCACGCAAACGTCTGGAGACAGTTTTTCGGGAGATCCGCTTGCCAGTAACAACCATAAACTGATTTGCTACCTCACTAGCTGTGCTGCGCCGGTGTCTTTTTGTTGATAGAACTATGTACCGATCTTCTGCAGGTGTCGTACTGCGAACACGACCTCCCCCGTGACGTTTGCTACACTCTCCATTTGTTTGAAATTATTTCCAAAGCCTTGAAACTACACTGCGGCTGACGTCGAACTCCCTGGCAACATCTGTTATTTTTCACCCTTCTTCAATCTTGCCAATAATACGGCCACGCGTAAAATCATCTAGGTGATGTCGGGAAGACATACTGAAAACTGCAAGTTCGTCAATTGATTCTTTCCCTTTCAACTTTGCGTTTGAACAACAACGGTCAATACGAGTCAAATCCTTTATATCTCTTATCAGCGCTATGACGTCACGAACAAGTTCGGCAATCCAAAATTTGCATACGCACAACACGTCTTACTGTATCCTGCACTTATGCTAATTTCCACATTTTCCTGCCTTCCATTTTATGGTTGCTATCGTTGCTATTGTCTTCCGTCCTTAGCAATTGTCCTGCAGTGTATTTAGCTGCACGGGCCATTTAGCACATGGCAATTTTTTTTAGTTTTGTACCCTGATCCTGTTGGAGGATAACTCGTTTATGGTTTACCAGAGCAGGGTATACAAGGGTAAATCAAAAAGTAAGATCAATGTTGTCATACATTAAAGAAACTAAGAGGCATACAGATAAAAATTACCTTATTCCTCAACATAATCCCCCTGTCATTCAACGCATATTTTATATCTGTCTACGAGCTTCTGGATTTCTGCAGAGAAGAATGTTTTGGGTTGTTCCTGCAGCCACGAATACACCGCTTCCTGTAACTGGACATCACTTTCAAAATGGCGGCCTCGCAAAGCATCTTTCAGAAGCCTGAAGACATGAAAGTCGCACGGAGCGAGATCGGGGCTGTAAGCAGGACGTGGTAACACCTCAAACTTCAACTAGGTAATTATTTGTTGAGTTGCCGATGCCGTACGCGAACAAGTGTCGTCATGCAGCATCAACACTTTTTTTAATAACATCCCCATTATTTCGTGCGAATTGCTGGTTTCAATTTGTTTTTCAGCAAGTCACAATATGACCGACTGCTAATTCAGTCACCCTGTGCTTAACAGTGTTCAACAATTAGTCCTTTCATGCCAAAAAAGAGAGTCAGCATTAATTTTCGTGCTGAAGGGATAACTTTGAACTTCTTTTTGAATGGGAAGCTCGGATGTTTCCACTTAATGCTGCCTTTTGCTTTCGGGGTCGTAATGATGAACCCATGTTTCATCCCCAATGACAATTCCCTCCAGAATACTGGGATCTGACTCACAATGCTGCAAAAAATGCCTGCCAATTTCCAGGTGCTGCTACATCAGACAACTAATGCGCCACCCATCTGGCACACACTTTATGATATCGGCCTTTTCCATCTCAATTCAAGCAGGGGGTGTCAGGTGGCCATCACCGATTTTTTGAAAAAAATATATATGATACCATAAATAATAACACAAGGAACTGTACACCAACTATATATAAGATAGTACAACTGTACTAGTTATCCGAATTTCTTGGCGTATATAAAATCAAGCTTCCCACCGCATGGACTTACTCAGCGTCAAGCGCAAGAGTGGGCACGGAGAATTTACTGTACGGAAGCCCCAACGATGATGATGGGGGAACAGAGGTTCTGGCGCCCAATGACGCAAAACCTGCCTTTTGTAGCAAGACGGCGCAAGACTTTTGTTTTGGCACATTTTGGGCGCAGAATTTCCATCCCTGGAAGAGGTGACGTCATTCCCAGCCATACCATACCGCCGTTTGAAGTCATTACGATTTTGCTTTCCACAAGAGTGAAGCATACCCCCCCCCATTTTAGTGCATTTTTGGAATAATATCGGTAACACCAAAAACAGAACACAAAACAGCGGATTTCCACGTTTTCGTGGAAGTCTTTCATGCCTGAAACATGCATTTGCTTAATTTAAAATATCTCGACAGCTATAAGTACTAGACAGCTGATTCTTTTTAGTTTTAAAGCTCTTTAAAAGTTGTTTCATTTGGTGTGTATGAAAAGTACTACATGTAGGTAGCCACAAGCTATTTTAAAATTGTGTTAAAATTAAAAAAATATTTGTCTATGTGCATACTTCACAAAAAAAATTTCACTAGTATTTTCTGTACTCAACCTTTACTATCAGGCCTGATCTGAAGTGCCCTCAAAGCGTTTTTAAAGCAATTTTTTTCTCACCCAGAGTTATACCTAAGGCTAGTTATAAACCCTTAAAATACAAAAAAAAAATATTCAAATTCAGTACTACTTTACAACAAATTTTCTCAAAAAAGCCAATTTTAAAGAGTGAAAATCTGTGGGAAAGTAGTCCAATTGATGCTTGATTAAAACCTCTGAAATCAGAATGAGCAATGTTTTTGTTGTTGATTTTTAATATTTTTAATAACATTTCTTTCATTTCAGCTATGCTGCATTAATAATCACTTTAGGAGCACATTCCTAAAAGCAAAAATCCTTTTTCAGTTAAAATATATGTAATTAAGTAGTCCATTTGGTGGGTGTTTTATCCCTAAAATTTCATGTGGCAATTTTTTTGGTAACTAATGAGTTTAAAAATTTCTTAAATTGTTAGCTTTTATGTGAAAATTAATTTCATTCCACTACAATATACAGTATTAGAAGTAATCTGGGCCTGTTAGTAAAAAATTAAAATTTTAATGCTTGGGACTATAAGCATATGCAATGTAGGCTGCCACATGATCAAGTAAGTGAACTTACAAATTATAAGAGGGAGAACAATTCTTCAGTTTTTCTCATCTCCTCATCCGCAAACTTGTGAAGACGCCCCAGTTGCCCGATAGGAGTTGGTGGCTTCACCTTCAGCAGAACATCTATCTTGATAGGGCAGGTGATAGTTTTCACATCTGTGGATCACTTGAAGCCATTTGCAGGCCCGTGAGGCTCCATAAATGCCACAGTGATGTCACTGAGATCATGAGAAACTTCAGTCACTCTTGCCATCCACCATTGCTGATCATATGTAGGCTACACGAGATGAAACCTCCAATGTTGAATTCATTGATAGAATAGTTTGACCTTCCTGTGTCTTTGTTTGGCCCATCTATACAGTGACTGATTTTTTGAAGTGAATGTTTTACAGCCCGTGATGTATGCATTCTGCTTTTTTTAACTGACCATAGATCATTATTCTGAATCCCTCAGCATATTCCTTTTCAAGAATCATCACTGTTACTGTTTTCAAAAGAACTTGTACTTTAGATGCAAAGTCTTGGGCATTTCTGATGGCATCGAGGTTATTTTCACAAATTATATGTTTTTGCATAATGTTTGCTCAAACCACCAATGCCATCATATGCATTCTTTCCATGTCCTGTGGCTGAGAAAACCCACTTCTTAGAATCCAAAAGACAAAGATTCATGGACTTAATATGAGGTGAACCATCAAATCTTGCAGTGATAGTGTCAAGTATGAGTTGAAGGGCACACAATGTATGGGCAGTGTCAAGAGTGAGAACATCGCATACTATGGCACAACTGTTTACTTCGACAAAAGTAAGCTACGCAAGTGAAAATGGAGACTTGTGTGTTCTGCCAGTGATAACTTTGTATTTCATCTGGCAGAACTGCAGACTAATTCTCAGCAAAATCAAAGTTCACTCAAAGGTGTGAGTGAGTCATGAGAATAGGAACTGAAGTTCCATGTGTTGACACTTCCAATACTTTCATTTACCCTTCACTTCCTGCCTTGAGCTCTCTCAACAGTTATTTAGTTTGCTGAGTAAAAAGTGTTTTTACAACATACAATAATACTGTAAACAACTTGCTGTTTGAAATGCCATTATACTTCCTTTAGTTATTGTACAGTACTTCATCTAACTACAAATTTTCCCATGAAAAAATGACTTTTTTAGGAATGTGCTAAACTGATTTTTAATGTAGCATAGCTGAAATGAAAGAAATGTTATTAAATTTTTTATTAAAAATCAACAAAATTGCTCAGTTTGATTTCAGGGTTTAATCAAGCCAGAGGTTACATTATCAACTCAAATCAGCACAAAGCTCTATGCTGAATCGAGCATATTTTTACGTGGCTCAAAGTATTACTATATTAACGCATAAACGTTTACTGTTCATCACGTTATTGTTGGTGCAAATATAGCTCTCCGATGTGACGTCCAACATATAACATGCCGTAAAAGTTATTCATGTCGACATACACTGAACATTGTATGAACCGTAAAAGTTATTCACATCGACATACACTGAACATTGTATGAACCGCAAAAGTTATTCATATCGACATACCAAGCAGCTCACTCCGAATTACATACACACTGCTGGACAATTGCTAAGGACGGATCATAAACGGCTATATAGCGCATAAAAAGTAAGTGTGGTTGGATGCCAAGTGGAATAAAATAATGTCAGAATGCCAGGACATTACATGAAAGACAATTTATTGTGCTCTGAAATCCAGAAGGCTTTGGAACGTGTTCACAGGACAAACAGGCCATTTTGTGCAGAATACGTAAACGTGAAAAAAATGCAATTACCGTCCGCAGGCGTTCCGACGTAATATGTCAATACGGGATATGGCCACCATGGAGGGCGATGCAAGATTCCAAACGTCGTGTCATGCTTTGCACAACATTATCAAGCAGCTGTTGGGGTAATTTATCCCGTTCCTCTGTCAGTGCACGGATGAGGGTGTCCTTGTTTATTGGAGGGCATTGGCGACCAGCAAGATTCCTCCCCAAAGCATCCCACACGTTTTCAATGGGATTCAGATCTGGAGAATGTGCTGGCCATACGAGGTGTTGAATATCCTCGCTCTCAAGACACTCCTGGACAGTGACTGTTCGATGACATGTTGCGTTGCCGTCCATGAAAATTAATCTATCACAGACAGCACCACGGAACATGCGAACATGAGGTAGCAGAACATCATTAATGTATCGCTGGCTAGTCATAGTCCCAGTTGGAAGCACATAGAGGGATGTACGGCCATTGATCATGATGCCAACCCATACCATGACACTACATGTCAGATATCGGTCCCTTTCCTGTATGTTTGCTGGACAATATGCAGTACCACTATCACGCCAGATCAGTTGTCGTCGACAATCAGACGATAGACTATCTACTTTCATCTGAGAAGAGGACAGCAGACCAGTCATCAATCCAATTGTGATGTTGATGGCACCATTGCAAACGGACGGTACGGTGACGTCTGGACAATGGGATGCACACAACAGGACAGTCCTCCTTCATGCAAACGTCTGGAGAGTTTTTCGGGAGATCCGCTTGCCAGTGGTAGCCATAAACTGATTTGCTACCTCACTAGCTGTGCTGCGCCGGTGTCTTTTTGTTGATAGCACTATGTACCGATCTTCTGCAGGTGTCATACTGCGAACACGACCTCCCGTGACGTTTGCTACACTCTCCATTTGTTTGAAATGATTTCCAAAGCCTTGAAACAACACTGTGGCTGACGTCGAACTCCCTGGCAACATCTGTTATTTTTCGCCCTTCTTCAATCTTGCCAATAATACGGCCACGCATAAAATCATCTAGGTGATGTCGGGAAGACATACTGAAAATTGCAAGTTCGTCAATTGATTCTTTCCCTTTCAACTTTGCGTTTGAACAACAACGGTCAATACGTGTCAAATCCTTTATATCTTTTATCAGCGCTATGATGTCACGAACAAGTTCGGCAATCCAAAATTTGCATATGCACAACACGTCTTACTGTATCTCGCACTTATGCTGATTTCCACATTTTCCTGCCTTCCATTTTATGGTTGCTATCATTGCTATTGTCATCCGTACTTAGCAATTGTCCGGCAGTGTATATAAAAAAGTGCTCTACCTTCGATGTCGATGAGTATGTCCCAAAAATCATCCACTGCTAATGCTCAGCGTAGGCCTAGTCAAATATTCCTCTTTCTTTCAACATTCAGGAACGCCGGTGGTGAAATCGTATGTGTGATAAAATATGCTGTC
The DNA here is from genome assembly GCA_039090855.1 of Macrothele yani. Lineage (NCBI taxonomy): Eukaryota > Metazoa > Arthropoda > Arachnida > Araneae > Macrothelidae > Macrothele > Macrothele yani. The sequence continues at coordinate 18,182,290 of CM077013.1, forward strand.
CTACTGAACGAAGTCAGACTTAAAACAAGACACTACAAACGACCACAAGACAAACAAAGACACAACAATATAAACTGGAACCAAGATTAAAATGAATTTAAAGCAGACGGACCGTCACAGTCGTCAAACTACATCACCAGACCGGTTCAGCAAGTTTCATGCTATCAACAGTGCTTCTTCATCCTATGAACGTGCACATATCAATGGCGAACTCGTCAGACATGGAGGCCACAGCCTTGGTCTCCTAAATGCAAAGTATCCTGAGATCACAAGAACACAAAACCCATGGTGCCATCTATGGTGAGATCAAGGACTTATTTACTTTTGGGTCTTTTGTATTTTCTTTCTTTTATTATAATAATGTTTATCAAAAGACCAAAAAGAAAATAAGAAAATACAAAAGACCCAAAAGAAAAAAGTCCTAGATCTCACCATAGATGACGCCATGGGTGTTTTGTTCTTGTGATCCCAGATACTTTGCGTTTAGAAGAACAAGGGTGTGGCCTCCATGTCTGATGAGTTTGGCATTGATTTGTACACGTTCATACAATGAAGAAGCACTGTTGGAAGTACCACTGATGATAGCATGAAACTTGCTGAAACCGGTCTGGTGATGTAGTTTGACGACTGTGACGGTCCGTCTGCTTTAAATTCATTTTAATCTTGGTTCCAGTTTATATTGTTATGTCTTTGTTTGTCTTGTGGTCGTTTGTAGTGTCTTGTTTTAATTCTGACTTCGTCCAGTGGAACCGCATATTTTATCACACATACGATTTCACCACCGGCATTCCTGAATGTTGAAAGAAAGAGGAATATTTGACTAGGCCTACATTGAGCATTGGCAGTGGATGATTTTTGGGACATACTCATCGACATCGAAGGTAGAGCACTTTTTTATATATATGTAATTCGGAGTGAGCTGCTTGGTATGTCGATATGAATAACTTTTACAGTTCATACAATGTTTAGTGTATGTCGATATGAATAACTTTTACGGCACATTATATGTTGGACGTCATGTCGGAGAGCAATATTTACACCAACAATAATGTGATGAACAGTAAACGTTTATACATTAATGTAGTAAGCCATGTGTTTTCAAAGCAAGGTACGAAACCCTGAAATTACCGGCGTCTCCCAACAGCGCAAATGCATAAACTCAAGACATGAAGTAACATGTGTGGGTACCTTATGTCTTGAGTTGAATAACTTTCACAATTCATATAATGATCAGTGTATGCCGATATGAATAACTTTTACGGTTCATACAATGTTTAGTGTACGTCGATATGAATAACTTTTACGGCACATTATATGTTGGAAGTCACGTCGGAGAGCAATATTTACATCAACAATAATAAGATGAACAGTAAACGTTTATACGTTAATATAGTATGCCAGAAGTGTTTGCAAAGCAAGGCACGAAACTCTGAAATCATCGGCGTCTCCCAACAGCACAAATGCATAAACTCAAGACAAGAAAAAACTAACTCGTGCACCAAAAGCTATTAAATCGAAAACAAATGCCGTCTCCTGCACGATACACTTTAATTATAAAAAACTATGCACAACGAAAATAAATATGTTTAAGAACTTTCAACGCCACCATCCTTAGAAACAGTGCAGCAGTGAGCACAGAAGTGAGTAGCCTATATACTTTTCAAGACACATAGCAGTTAATGCGCATGTGCAATAATCGGCAAAGTCCAAATTAAGTTCAGTGGGTACAAGCATAGTTGGTGGGCGTGACCTGGCCCAAAAGTGTTCTTCAAGGAAGGGGGATAAACACGGGGTTCGTCGTTACAGCATCTTTCACCATTGACGAATATGTGAATACTTTCGCAGAAAAGTGTTGATCGACGGTTCCTGGGAGAATCCAGAATAATGGTGTCATTCCAACATGGTAGGTAAAAACCGTTTAAACAGAGTCTCGACAAAGATGTAGCACCAGAATGCGTCCTGAGATTATACTGATGTTCGTAAATGCGGTGTCCCAAATTACGAGTGGTAGAGCCCACATAACATAATGTGAACATAACATGCTGTGGGTGTCCGTTCTTCCCCCAGAAGACGTCATGTTCTTCCCGCAGAAGAACGGACAACCACAGCACGAACTGCCAGCTTCATGTCGAGACTTCAGGCGTCAAGCTCGAGTCGGCTGCATCGGCAAGGAAGACATTATTATTGTCACATTAATTCATTGGTGAAAAGCAATTTTTTTTAGCAAATACTTTTGCCATGACTTGTTAAATGTTTTTTTTTTTTTGCTTTGTCGCCTTATTAGAACTTAAAATTTAAGTCTTAAAAATGTCTTCAAAGCTAAACATCCGGAATTCCGGGTATGAAAGATCGCCAAAACGCGGAGCACAAACAGCCCCGTCAAGCATCAATTGGACTACTTTCCCACAGATTTTCAGATTTTTTAAAATTGGCTTTTTTGAGAAAATTTGCTGTAAAGTAGCGCTAAATTTGAATTTTTTTGTATTTTAAGGGTTTATAACTAGCCCTAGGTATAACTCAGAGTGAGAAAAAATTGCTTTAAAAACACTTTGAGGGCACTTCAGATCAGGCTTAATAGCAAAAGTTCAGTACAGAAAATACTAGTGAACAAAAATTTGCAAGTATGCACAAAATAGTTTTTTAATTTTAACACACTTTTAAAATAGCTCATGGCTGCATGTGGTACTTTTCATACACACCAAAATTAAAGAATTTTTAAAGAGTTTTAAAACAAAAAAAGAAATAGCTCTCTAGGACTTATAGTTGTAGAGATATTTTAAATTAAGCAAATGCATGTTTTCCGAAAAGTGATAAAATCAGTAAAAAAAAAAAAAAAAAGGGCAAATTTCAAACTCGTGTAACTGTGGGAAAAAAGCTTTTGGGGAAAAATCCTTTTAGAGTGATTGATAACCCAGGTAGGGGCAGAGTAGCAGAATGTAGACGTACACGCGTACGCTGTACGCGGATAATTTCCAAATTATTAGCAAATTTTGCATAGTTTTTGCTTGTAGATCAAAAAAAAAAAAAAATTTCATTACTCAAGGCCAAATTTACTCAGATTGATATACTTAATTGTACTTTATCTTGAACTTTCAATTATTTTTCACATGTTCTCAGTTCTTTTGTTCTTAAACATTTCTGGCCTATAGATTTTATCATGGCATGTCCTCAATGTTTAGTAACTATCAAAAATTTCGTTTACACAAAAATAATATAAATTTTACTGCCAGGTTCCTCTTGCAGTTGCCAGTTATTAAATTAAAATCTTTCCCTTTTGTATTTTGTAAGTTTATTTTTATTAAATTGTTGAAAATGTAATTTATAATTTTTGAAGTTCATTATGGAGCTGTTTTTCTGGATATAATTTTTTTTTCTTAAGTCTCTTTGTTTTTATGAGGTTCATGGTCAAATATTTTAATATTTTACCATAAAGTTCCATTTCACCCACATTGCTGCACATTCAATTGTAATGCACTTATTTTGTCCTAATTGGAATCTGTAATGTTCCAATAATTATTTATTGTTTTATAAATATATCTTTAAATTATCTTATTGTATTGCTATCGTGATTCGCGGGTTTGAAGCAAGTTTTCTGCTTTAATTTTTGTGTACACAGATACATTTTATTTTTATACAACTCTGGGTAGGGGTATCATATATTTTTTTTTTCAAAAAAAGTGGCGATGGTTACCTGACAAATTTACCTATGGTCTGCTTGAATTGATATGGAACAGGCCTATCCGAGATTGTCAAGTACTATTGAGAATGCAGAACCCATAGCTAATGTTTACCTTTTGGGCGATCTCCGACAGAGTAACCCGGCAACCTTCTTTTTAATGAGCGCGTCGATGCGATACAGATCAGGGTTCCCACTCTGTTTTCTCCATAAAACATAAGCACTTTTTAAGGACTTTTAAGCAGTCTCCTAATTTTTTTAAGGATCTTACTAATTGCATGTGCAACAATGACATGCACAAATATATTTTTTACATACTTAACTATGCAAATCAAAGTATGCTGATGAAGTTTACAACATTTCCCCATATAATTTATGCGTGTGAATGTAATAAACTAGAATTTATGCAATTTAAAATAAGTTCCCTTGGTCAAGTCAGTTTTCCTATTTGAGAGAATAAAAAAATCACATTCCCAGTTAACGAGGATGTAAATCGTAAAACTGTAGATAAAGCTACGAGTTCAACATTTGAATTTTGCACATAACTCATACATAACCAAAGTCAAAACTGCATATTCAAGATTTCAATTTTGCACTTCATCTTCTCATGGCATAACTGAATTATTTTTATTCACATATGCAAAACGGGCAAGTACAAGTGTGAAATATGAGTACCAAGAAAGGGGTGACGGGCTTGTTGGGTGGAATCTGCTGGATGCATTTAATTTAGCACATGGCTCACTTTTTTCTGCAAATTACTTATCTCACACTGTCCCTTGCTTTCACATGGGCTTTGAGCTGATGTCACATGGTGTCATCAACATAGCCAACCAGTGGCAGCAGCCTATGCACATCATAACTTCTGGATTTTATAAAGCCAGTTAAGAAAAATAAGTACTTTTTAAGGACTTCTAAGCACCCTACCAAAAAGTAAGCACTTTTTAAGGACCGTGGGAATCCTGCAGACGGTGCTTTGTGCTAGAGGTTGACAGATGGCCCGAGCGAGCTTCAAACACATTCGTTCTACCAGCTTGCAACTTTTCTTTCCACTTGTACACATGTCTCTGGCTCATACACTTACCTACCCATATTGCACAAGCATCCTACGACGAATTTTAGCAGGTTGCACACCCTCAGCCCATAAAAATCTCACTACACTTCGCTGCTCGACGATGCAGCATTCCAACAAACGAGTGGCCATCTTTACACCCTTATGACTGGTGGGTAACTGCGGTTAGAAGATTAGTAATTGCATCCACCACTTATGAAGGTCATCTGCTTTTCCCTCCACCACATAGCAATCTGCCGCAGCTGTGCTTGCCTACATAATGAGAGCATTGACCTTACTTTTTTATTCACCCTCATACTTTCAGCTTAAAGTGGCATACATCCACTCCAACTGGCCACAGTACAGCTACTCATTAATGTCTCAGCAATCTGGAAGCAATTCCCAATGAATGGGGCCTTCAAAATTCCACCATATGCATAGCATAACTTTGTGCTCAAACTGTCCCCTTTTTTGGAACTGGTTCTGGTGGCTTTCGGGGATCTAAAAAAAATCTGTCAGGATTCCAGAAAAATGTCCAATTTTCATCACGTCATAATTTATCTTAAAGAAAACATTTATTCTGCGGGTTTTCCAGCAATTGGTGACACATGCATGTGTTGCTGAGCTTCAGCAGCAACGTGTGTATGGATACCTGTTGCAAGCTGTGCGTGTCTTGCCGAGCTTGTGCAGTTCACGAACAATTGAGAGCTGAGGCATTCCCAGCTCATTTGACAATTGTCTAGTGCAGTGGTTCCCAAAGTGTGTGCCGCGGCTCCTCACAGGGGTGCCGCAAAATATTACAAAATTTTCATAATTTTATTTCCCTTTTCAATTCAATGTGATAGGATGCGACATCTAGCAGACCTGGTACAAACCAGTAACCCGCTTAGTAATAACTGTTTTCAGAAGGCTCTACAAGTGGTTACTAGACGGCACTCTACAACAATGTTACAAGCGTGAGCTTTCCCCGCACGATTGCCCTCCGTCGGGCGCACGTGTGGTTTTCGCGCTGCCGCTACCGGAAGTAACCTGAGCTACTTCCGGTAGCGGCTTTATCAGAAGCCTCCGTGCTTCTGATAAACATTTCTCCCTTGTTCTCTGAGCGTCTAGAAACGAGACTCTCGGTCCAGATTTTTCGAGAAAGTAACCAGATCCTTTACATATGCTCATCCGTTGTCCTCTGGGACTCATTTGGTGGTTAGCAGTCTGTTATATTAACGCTCTGTCGCTGAGTTTTGGCGTTTGTAAGCTTTCGGCGTATCTACTGAATATTGTTGTGATTAAGTGAAGTGAAGTTTTTCTTCTTGTATCTATTTTTAAAAATGGATCTGTTTTTACTAAACAGTAATAAGCATTGTGAAAGTGAAAATAAAAAAGGCACACCGTCAAATAGTGGCAAGAGTGTGAAGAAGCGTAAATATCGAAAATATGATGACTTATTTGGACTTTGGTTTTACGTAGACAGAAGTCAATGGTGAAGAAAGGCCGCAGTGTGTACTGTATATGAAAATTTTGGCGCCAGAGTACATGCTACCTACCAAGTAAGTTTAAACGCCATTTAGAAACCAATCATTACAGCATGCTTAGTAAATCTCGTGATTGCTTTACAAGAAAGTTACAAGAGTTAAATAAAAAAAAGGTAGTTTTTATAAGCAGGCATCAATACCAAGCAATGTTTGCTAGCATCTTACAAGATGGCATATAGAATCGCAAAATGTAATAAGCCTCATACCATCACAGAAGAACTCGTGCTACCAGCTGCTGTAGATATGGTGCACATTGTGATCGGCGAGTCTGCTGGAAAGCTGCTTTCAAATGTGCCTTTGTCAAATAACACCATCAGTCGCAGAATACAGCACATAGCGGAGGACCTAGTGATCAATTTATTGATAAAATGAAAGGTAAGGAATTTGGGTTGCAGCTGAATGAGGCCACAGATAATAATAATGATGCTCACTTGATTTGCTATGTATGGTTTATAGATGGTAATAACATTGTAGACGACCTTCTCTTTTGTAAAAGAATCACTGATAGTGCTAAGGCTCAAGACTTGTTCGAGATCCTTGATACTTTTATATCCGAAAATAATTTGGAGTGGACTAAGTGCATTGGTGTCTGTACTGATAGTGCTAATTCTATGTCCGGCTGCAATGGAGGATTGCAGGCATTTATTCGAAGCAAAGCCCCTGATGCACTGTGGACCAATTGCGTTATTCACAGGAAGCACTCGCGTCAAAATATCTGAGTCCTAATTTGAACCAGGTCGTAGAATATGTAGTGAATGTAGTAAACTTTATAAAAACTCGGCCGCTGAAGGCAAGGTTTACCAAAAAACTAAGTGAGGATATGGGATCCAAGCTCACGTCTTTGTTGTACTACAGAACTTCGCGATGGCTCTCTTGTGGTAATGTTTTGTTTCGTACGTTTGAAGTGCGACAGGAAATTTATATTTTTCTTAAAGAGGAAGACCACAAGTATGCCGAAAATTTTGTAAAAATTGTTTGGTAAAACTAGCATACTTATGTGATATTTTTGAAAAGATGAATGCTCTGAATCTCTCCCTGCAGGGTAGCAACATGCACCTTTTAAAGTAGATTAAGGAAATTTCAGTTTTTATAAAAAAAAACTAAAACTATGGAAAAGAAAAAGAATGGAGACGGAGGTAAAGAATGTTTCCCCTTGTTGCAACTGTTTTTGAACTAAAATGGAGTTGATTTCTCTCGAGGCATGAAATCCATTTTTGAAGAACACTTAAAACAGCTTATCACCTGGTTTGAAAAATATTTTCAAAATGATAATATCGATAAATTTGTATGGATTCAAAATCCATTTCATGCCACTACTCCATCTGAATTTATTGCTGCAGAAGAAGGAAATCTTAATGAGTTGTCTTGCGACAATATGTTGAAAACAAAATTTAGCAGCATGAAGTTACCGTATATACTCACATATAAGTCGACTTCGCGTATAAGTCGATCCCGGAATGAGAAAAAAAAATTTCAATGAATTTATTCAAAAACATTTGAAAACGAAAAAAATTATATATATATAATACTAAATTTAATTTGCATACCCAAAAACTTCATCAGAACCCTTCAAAATCCGATTCCGAGTCAGACTCGCCAAACAGTTAAAAAAAGTCTTTCTCCGTCATTGGCGCGTCATCATAAACATCAGTATTCCCATCTATGCCAGTGTCATCAGAATCACTGTCATCATCACTCATAAAAATCTCATCATCCTCTGTGCCATCAAGTTTGTTACTAATGCAACATTTCTTGAATGATTTCACGACCATTTCCGCAGGTATCGCATCCCAAGCATCCTTGACCCATCGCGCAATCAAAATGATATCCGGCTTTTTTAGATTTCCACCCTTGGTTTCAGTCGGCAAATCGGAACTTATCCAATCTGCCCAATACCTCCCGCACATTGTCCTTGAAGGGCTTATTAAGGCAGACATCTAGTGGTTGAAGAACAGATGTCAACCCACCTGGGATGACAGCAAGAGTTGTTTTTGAATTTTCTGCAGTTTTTTTCACTTCTGCACAACGGTGTGCAACAAACATATCCCACACCAAAAGAGAAGGTTTCCTCAAAAGTGCACCTGGCCTTTTGTTCCACACATTCTTTAACCAGTCAATTGTTCCGGATTCGTTCATCCATCCTTTTTCATGGGCACGAACGAGCACACCAGACAGAAAGACAACGCTTTTCGGCAGAGTTTTACATTTGAAAATAATTACCGGAGGTAGCTTACTGCCGTCGGCCAAACAGGAAAGAACAACTGTGAAACTGAATTTTTCGTGGCCAGTCGTTTTGATCAACATATTTTTTTCGCCCTTTTGGTTCACCGTCTTATTTCCAGGAAGGTCGAAACACATGGCGGTTTCATCCACGTTCCCTATTTGGGAAAGTTCAAAAGCAGTCTCTTTTCTCTTTTGAATTACATACTTTTGAAATTCCATTATCTTTGCTTCGAGGTCACGAGGTAACTTTTGTGCAATTTTGGTGCGCTGGCGTAGACACAACCCATAACGGTTCATGAACCTTGTGCACCAACCTGGTGAGGCACGAAAAGTGTTATTTGCGGCTGCAAACTTTTCATCTTTTGCGAGCTTCATTGCTCGCAAACGTATACCAGTTCGTGTTACAATGTAACCATTTTGTCTCCAGCCCACAATCCAATCATTCAACACTTTCCAGCTCTGGGAAAGATGTCGTTCCACGGCGCTGCGCCTTTTGCGATTTTCACCAAGTCCGGTTTTTTTACGCCAATCTAGAATCAGTTTTTCGCTAATGCTAAATTGACGTGAAGCAGCACAGTTGTTAGTATTTTCTGCAAAAGAAACCACTTTCAACTTGAATCCTGCGTTATAGGACATCAGTTTCTTTACACAATCCGTGTCACCCATAATAGGAGAAGCGAGACACGTGCGATTAAGAACAAGAAAAACACGTGCGATTAAAAACAAGCAACACCTAACACTGGCTGTCACATGGCTCCGTTACCAAAGAATATAAACGCTTTGCGCGATATTCTTTGCCGTTACGTCCAAGATCAGTGCAATCAACTGGTAGTCGGAAGGGCAGAGCTTTCTATGCGCGGCTGTGACTGCGCTGTGGATATGCAAAGCCAGGAGAGAGGAGACTTTTCAAAGCGCAGAGAAATTCGGAGGGTTGCGATTTCATAATTCTACCACATTAGTGTTGTTTTTTTCTTTTTCTGTTTTTTTCTTTTTCTGTTTTTTTTTTCTTTCGGAGGGTTGCAATTTTGTAATTAATACCGCATCGGCATTTTTATTTCTTTTGGGATGGATTGCCTTTTGCCTCACGGGAAGAACTTTTGGACGATTTTTTTAGACCCCGCGTATAAGTCGACCCCATTACTTTGAAGCTCTCTCATTTTGTCCCAAATTTCTCGACTTATACACGAGTATATACGGTACGGGATGTAAGGTCAGGTGATGCGTAACATCACAGCCTCTCCTTGACAAATGTCAACCCCGCCTTCTCGTGGTGCATCCTGTTCCCACTAAAGGGGCTCTGACGACCGCAAATAGCGGTATAACTATACCATCGGGATCAGAGGAAATGCTATCCCACACTCACCAACCCGCTTGGCCAGCGTGGTGAGTTATGGCCAAACACCTCCAAAATGACTCTACAACTTAAATCTTGGCCCTCAGTCTCCGGCAGCTGGAATGTACCTGGCCAAGGCAGCGGCCAGTGCGACATGAAGGCAGAGGGTGCTAAGAATCCCCGGAAGACCGGACTAGGCTGCCATTTGATGCTGACCTTGGCTACCTACAACGGACGCTCCCTATCTTCTGATTCAAGGCTTCTTGAATTGGAAGAGGAACTACAAAGGATCAAGTGGGACATCGTCGGGCTGAGTGAGGTAAGGAGAAAAAGGAGAAGATCTCATTGAACTGAAAAGTGGACATCTCTTCTATTATCGTGGGACAGATACTGGCAGAACTAGTGGTGTTGGATTTATAATAAACAAGAAACTGAAGGATAAAGTGGTAGAAGTTGAAAGTTCCTCTGACAGAGCTGCACGACTCGTTATCCAACTATCGAGAAGATACCAGGTTCAGATTATTCAAACTTATGCACCCACCACAAGTCATCCTGAAGAAGAAATTGAAGAATTTTATGAGGAAATTCGTCATCTAAATAATAAAGGTAAGCAGCACTTGAAGATAATTATGGGAGATTTCAATGCAAAAATAGGGCACCGGCAACAGAATGAAACTTCAGTAGGTAAATTCGGTCACGGCAACAGAAACCAGCGTGGAAATACTCTCGTTGAGTTTGCAGAGGCAGAAGGATTTTTCATCTTGAATTCCTTTTTCAAGAAAAAGCCACACAGGAAATGGACATGGAGACATCCAATTGGGACGACAAGTGAAATTGATTTTATTATGTGTAACAAAAAATTCGTCATCGAAGACTGCAGTGTGCTAAACAAGTTCAACACAGGTAGTGACCATAGATTGGTGAGATGTAAGATGCACCTCAACACTAAACTGGAACGTGGCAAGCTCATAAGACAAACAAAATGTATTGACATAACCAACCTTAAAAAACACCATAATACTTTCAAGTTGGAACTGAAGAACAGATTCTCTGCTTTGGAAGGCCTAACATCGGAAGAAGTGGATATTTCTGAAGTTAACAGAAAAGTAACCAAAGCTCTTATGGAAACAGCAACAAAATTAGCTGGGTCTAAGAACAAGTTGCATGTAAACAAATTATCAGGAAAAACCAAAATGTTGATGCAAAAAAGAAGAGAGATGAGGACAACTAAAGAAGATGTGACTTCCAAAGTGGAATATATAGAGCTATGCAAGACAGTAAGAAAAAGTATCACTGAAGACGTAAGAAAATTCAACTGTGAACTAGTAAGGAAAGCAATTGAAAACAACCAAAGCCTAAAGATAGCAAAGGGACATCTCAGTAAGGGAAGAAAACAGATTATGGCTCTGAGAAAAGAAGATGGTTCTATAACAAGAAATAGAGGCGAAATTTTGACAAGAGTGAAAGATTTCTACTCCAAACTATATGAAAAGGATGATACATGTACTCCAGACATCATGAAAGGTACCAGAGTTCTTCCAGTCCTCCCAGCAGAAGTTGCTCATGCAATCAAGAACATGAAGCGGGGGAAAGCTCCAGGAGAAGATGGAATTACTATAGACATCATACAAGAAGCAAGTCGAGAAATTGAAACATTACTCGCCCAAATTTTCACTCGATGCCTTAATGAAGGGAAGATTCCTGAGGATTGGAACAATGCTACAATGATCCTGCTACATAAAAAGGTAACATTGAGGATCTCAGGAACTACAGACCTATCAGCCTCCTATCAGTGGTTTATAAAATCTTCACTAAAGTTCTTTCACACCGCTTGAAGGTAACACTGGACATGGCTCAACCGAGAGAACAAGCTGGATTCAGGAGTGGCTACAGCACAATAGATCATATCCACGTACTGAGAGAACTAATTGAAAGAGCGAGGGAATATGAACTTCCATTGTGCATGGCTTTTATCGATTATGAAAAAGCCTTTGATTCGGTGAAACCATCAGCAGTTACCACGGCTCTGAAATCCTGCGGTATTGAAGATGCATACATCAATATTATTAATAACATCTATGAAAATGCAAGTGCAAAGATTCGGCTGTTTGAAAATACAACACACATAAAAATTGGAAAGGGAGTGAGACAAGGTGACACCATATCTCCGAAGCTCTTTAATGCCACATTGGAAAATGTCTTTCAATCACTGAACTGGGAAAACAAAGGGATAAAGATTAATGGAGATTATCTAACCCACCTTCGTTTTGCTGATGACGTAGTCATTTTTGCAACTACCCCATCAGAGCTGCAGAGTATGACCCAGGAACTTGCTGACAAGAGTAAAGAAGTGGGATTAAAAATGAACTTTCAGAAGACAAAAGTGATGTTCAATGCTTTTACAAGAAATGAAGATTTATCGATTGATGGAGAAAAACTGGAGATAACAGATACGTATGTTTATCTTGGACAGCAGATATCAAGTGAGGGTCACATTGATGAAGAAATTAATCGGCGTACAAAACTTGCCTGGAGAGCTTTTGGAAGAAACAGCATAATTTTCAAGAGCAATATGCCGTTATGTCTTAAAAGAAAAGTGTTTGATCAATGCATCCTTCCAGTGCTTACGTATGGTGCAGAGACGTGGACCTTAACTAAAAGAGACATACAAAGGCTGCAGACAACTCAAAAAAGCATGGAGAGGTGCATGCTTGGTATAACCAGGAGAGATAAGAAGAGGAACTCGTGGATCCGAAAAATGACGAGAGTGGAAGACATCATGATCAGAGTTAAATCCCTGAAATGGCAATGGGCTGGACATACTGCCAGAAGGACAGACCATAGATGGACAGCCCGAAATTTTAGATTGGATTTCAAGGGACAGGAAAAGACCCAGAAAAAGACCACATGGGAGATGGGTGGATGAAATTCGTAAATATGCGGGAGTGACATGGAGGAGACTGGCACAAGACAGACCGTTGTGGAGGAAACTTGGGGAGACCTTCGTCCAGCAGTGGATTGATAATGGTTGACAATGATGATGATGATGATATACGGTACTTGAATTTTGGATATCAGTAAAAGATGAATGTCCCCTTCTGAGTGGTAAAGCTCAGAGAATTTTAATTCCATTTGTGACTTCTTATTTGTGCGAAGCTGGGTTTTCGGCGGTCGCTGTGATAATAACTAAGAATTGCGCGAAAATCAATGTGGAGAAGGAAATGAGGGTGGCTGTGTCCAGTTTGATTCCAAGATTTGAGAAAATGTGCGGTGATCAACAGGCTGATCCATCTCACTAATTATAATTAGTTGAATTTTTTAATTACATTTTTATTATCTTCAACATGTGTTTTATTTATTTTTACCTAAGTGTACTTGTTAGAATTTGACATAGGCAAAGTGTTCTTGTTAGAACTTGACATAGGGCACCTTGGGGATAACCTGGATTCAGCAAGGGCACCGAGAATCAAAAAGTTAGGGAACCACTGGTCTAGTGCTTGTGCAAGAATTTGACTCTACGGCTTGGTGTACAGCTTCAGAATTCACCATAAAAATCTTTTAGCACGTGCTTTGTCTTCAAGGCTGTAGTCTCCATTTTTAAATTGATGAAACCAAAATCTTGCCATTATTTCTGACACTGCTCCTCCTTCACCTTTCACAACACAAATTTCCCTTGCTGCAGCAGTCAACTTTAAAAAAAAAAAAATTGCAACAACACTTTGATCGTGTATTTCTCATCTATAAAACTTTTGACAGCGGAAAATTTTCCAATAAACCATGGCAGTGTGTGCTTCTATTTATACCAATTAAACAATAACTGTTTTCTGGTCATGCATTGTTTTTATCTGCATAATACATGCAACACCGAGTAGTTGATTGACACAAGATGACTCTTCAAAACAGCAATGACTTTTGAATTGCCCTAATACTTGCCAGCCTTTCAAAAAACTGCATTGTACATACAAGGCCCAACTACCACAATGTGTGTACATTCACTTTATTAAAAACCTGCAAAATAATTTCATTGATGGATACAGCAAATTTTGGAAAACACTAAGGTTAATACCAAAAGTTTTAACAAATACACAGAAAGCACAATTTATCATACATACCGCACCCATACACAAACAAACCTACCCTACAACAGTAATGTGGCCAGCTGAAGCTTCCAGCAGGCTACAAATAGGCAAGATACTTAATAGGTTTAAATAATAGTCACTAACAACCAACCTTATTTGCAACATAAGAACATAAGGTTATTAGTGACCATTATTTAAACCTATTAACTATATACCATATAAATTTGATTACGCTATATCTCTGGGTGAAATGTATCACATTTAAAAAGCAAGATACTTACCTGCTGTACAGCATACCAGAAACAGTGATGATGGAAAAACTCAACCTGAGTGAGTTTGACTGTGGGCAGATAGTCTGTGCAAGAAAGATGGGATGCTCCATCTCCATGACTGCAGAATGTCAATACAGGAGTTATTTCACAACCAATACCAGGACTACATCAAAGCAGACAGCCACTGGGGGAAAGGTGGCGATTAACAGGTCATTGATGTTTAAGGTGAGCACCACCTCTCCTGAATTGCAATATAAGAACAGAATGCCTCAGTAAAGTGGCATTTAATAATGGGGCAACTAAGTAACTTTGTATAAAGACCATTCAACATATGATGACACAACTGAACTACAGGAGCCAAAACCCAAGTCAAGTAACCATGTTAGCAGCATATCAGTGGGCTATGGAGCTGCAGTGCATGAAAGAACACCACTGCAGAATAATGGAAAACTGGAAACTAGTAACTTGGTCCAATGGATGAAAGTTCTAATTACACTTCACATGATGCCATGGATTCCAGCTAAGTTAGGGTGTTGCAGTCTGTTGGAGGCAGCATAATGATCTGGAAAGTGTTTACATTCTGAGAAACCTTGAGGCCCCTTGTACCTACTGAAACTTCTGTCACCACACAAGGCTATGTTGACATATTCACTGACCACCTACAACCATTCATGGTTATCCACTTCCCACAGCAGGATGTCTTCTTTTAACAGTAAAGGACTTGCTCAAGTGAGTTGGCACCCTTGAAAGACCCTCACTCCTTAGATTTGAACCCAATTGAGCATTTGTGGGACAAAGTGGGAGAATGCTTTTGAGCCCAAAATCCACAAGTGGCAACTCTTAGCCCTTTACAGACATCCTGGAATCATGGGCTACAATACCACTTGATGTTTTCAACTGGTAAAGTCCATGACACATGTTGCTGCTGTTGTGAGGGAAAAGGTAGGCTCACATGTTATTAATTAGGTGGATGGGTGTAATGAACAGTCCTTTTAGTGTGTAACCCCAGCATATATATATATATAAAACATAGCACTTTAAGAATTCAAATGTTATGGTTTTATCCTTACAATCAATACAGGGGAGATACTTCAGTTCTGGAAACACATTCATTCAACACATTAATATAAAAAAAAAAAGAACTAAGACCTTCATCTTCCAAAACAGATGCTATCATGAGATAAAGGCACTCATGTGGAAAGTTGTTGAGATCCCTTGATACAGCATGAAGTGAAATAGATGGATATTCTAAAGAAAATCCTTCTCCTTTCTCACTAACCCAGGCTAAGCGGCTGGAAGTAAAAAAAAATTAAAAAATTAAAAAATTACAACACTGCAGTGCATTTCTTTTCACGATATATTATGCATAAAACTGAACAAATTTTAGAAACGGTAGATGCAATTTTTACATATAAAAGGTTGTTGACTACAAAATACTTTTAAGGTGTGTTTTATTTAGTGAGCATGAAATTTATGCTTAAGGGTGTTGTTACTTTCCCCTTTGAATCCCCCTTACTTTCCCCCTTTTGATCACCCCCCTTTATTCTGTACTATTTTCTTTTCTTTACTTTTTTTAACAGAGATGTGTGTGCAGACAAGTTTAGATCTGTTTCCATTATGATTCCCATCTGAAACAAGTTTGGGAAGCTGGCTTCATTTGGCCTCAGGATGGTTGTATATTATGAAGCATTTTAAGATTGCAAGTTTGCTCTAGACACTTAATCCCATAATGACAAGGGAAGTATGAATTACTCAAAAATGCCCACATTAAATTGCTATCAAAATTTCAGGATTTCATTAATGGTTTGGCCCTATTGAGGCCTACAAAACTTGCAGTTAGGCATAAAATGCATTCCCCAAGTCGTGATTGAGTTAGCAGGGGGTATTAGTATGAAAACCATTTGACATAAATAAGAAATTATGCCAGGACAATCAAAATAATTACTAAATATATATATATATCTGGGACATGAAATCAAAACTGATAGGAACTTAAACAATGAAACAAAAAAGAGAGAGAGGGAACACAACTAGCATGGATAGCATACAGGAGCTAAGGGATATTTTTACAGGAGATACTCCCTTAAATCAAAAGAAAAGCATTTAAATCAATGTGTTATTCTCCTACGAGGAAGAGACTTGGACACTTACCACATAGCATCTGACTACACTAAAAGTGTGCCCGAGAAGAATGAAGAGATTGTTAAGTACAGTAGAGAATAGATTATACATTTTTCCAGGGACCAAAATAAAAAACACAACTGTGAAAAATGTACAAACGAAACTTCAAATTTTAACGATATTACTATAAAAGATACAAACCCCTACATTTTAAAAATACAGTATTTAAAGTAGGAGCAAATGTTTGATGCACTTACCACTAACAGAACATTATTCCTTGATTTAATCGCCTTTCATTTTCCTTAATTTCTTTCCGCTTCTAAATAATAGTGGTCAACGTGGAAACAGGCATATCAAGTTTTTTAGCAAGTTCCACCTTTGTTAAAAGTGGATTGTCATCCACTTGCTTTAAAATTTGCACCTTATTGCTTAGCGACAGAGCTCTTTTACAAGAAGCCATACTGATTTGAAGAGAAGAGGAAAACAAGAACCTTTTAAGACAAAGCAGAACAGGGTGTACACTAAAGAAGCTAATTTTTAGACAGAAAAAGGTTGGCAAAGGTACCCAAACATAAGTCAAAGTGCAAAGGTCACACTGATTACAGAGGTCTGTTTTTGCCCAAAGGAAGAATGGTATCACAAACAAAACACTGCTTTCAACCCACTCCCCTCATAAAGACGGCGTCGTGGTTTATGGGAGTGGGCGTTTCACACACCTCTGTCCTCCTTACTAGATGCCTACAGGTGGCAGTGATTAAGAGAACAGAAGCGTAAATTTACAGCAAAAAGAGCATGTGGTTCTCGTTACTCTTCTAAAGCTTAATAAGAGGAATTTTTCTTTTTCCCTAGAAAATGAAAAGGTTTATACACTGAGTGGCAATTTTATTATGACCACCCCCTCAGTACTTCGTTGGGCCACCTTTTGCCTTTAATACTGTGTCGATTCTTCGTGGCATGGACTCCACGAGATGTTGATAGGTGGTTTGTGGAATCTGAGACCATGCTTGATGGAATAGCACTTTTCAGGAGTGCGAGATTGCAGGGTTGTGGATCCAGCTGTCTGATGGCTCGTTCAACTTCATCCCACAACTTCTCAATGGGGTTGAGATCTGGAGATTGTGGGGGCCACCTAAGCAAAGTAAAACTCACCGGCATGTTCCTGAAACCAATCCTGTACAATACGAGGACTATGGCAGGACGCATTATCTTGTTTAAAGTAGCCCTCGCCATTGGGATAAATCATCCACATGACAGGATGCCCTTGGCCCGCAACGATGTTTAGATATGATGTGCCAGTCAGACGTTGATCAACACGAATTAAAGGGCCCAAAGCATGCTAGGAAAACATTCCCCAAATCATAATGTTGCCTCCACCAGCTTGTAGGGTTGTAGCAATGCATTTGGGGTCCATGCTTTCGTGCTGTTTCCGCCAAATTCTTACTCGGCCATCGGCATGGTGCAACTGAAAATGTGATTAATCGGACCACATAATTTGTTTCCAATTATAGACTGTCCAATCCTTGTGCTCCTGTGCGAACTGGAGACGTTTTCTCTTGTTAACTGCAGACAGCAAAGGTGTTCGAACAGGCCTTCAGCTGCCATATCCCATCCGATGCAGTGTACGGCGAACAGTGCGTGCAGAGATCATTTGAGGGGATCCTTGATTAAGATGGTCTGTAATTTGCTGCACCGTTGCCCTTCTGTTGCCTGTTACCAGTCTGGACACTCTCCGTTCCACTCGAGCAGTCACTAGTCGATGACGACCACACGTTGCACGTAGAGGCCCAGTTTTTTGGCTGACAGTCCAGTCTTTAAACACTTTAACAACAGCTGCTCTGGAACATTTCATGAATGCGGCGGTTTTGGTGATACTCGCTCCATGGCTCCGAGCTCCTACAATAATCCAACGCTGGAAGTCCGTGAAATCACAATTTTTACCCATCTCGTCACCCAAAATTCACTTCTTACTGTCGCAAGCACTAAGCTTCCCTTTTTTATACTAGCCTCGCCCTCTGGCGGCAACAGCGTGCAGCTAGAGCTCATTTGCTTAAAACTGTCAGGTGGTCATAATAAAGTGGCCACTCAGTGTATAAACGAAGCTTACATACTGATGAACAATGTATAACTGAAATAAATGAATGTATGCGCCTATCAGTCTGCCAGGACTGCAGCAATTCAACGTATAAATGATAAAAACATTTAATAGAGAAAAATATAATTGGCGTTCTACTGTGTTACACTAAAAGATACAAAAAGGGCTGGATTTGACAGCAAAGCAATGAACAGACGTAGCAAAAATGACAGACTGCAAATGGACAAACAGGGGGTGGGGGGGTTACAATGAGGAATTCACATGATAGCAACAATCTAAAAAGGTAAAAAGACAAAGATGGAAGGATGACAATACACAGCTGATAGAAAACAAATAGTTGCAGCAACTCAAGACAGACTACACTTGAAAATGTTGGGAGAGACCTTTGTCCAGCAGTGGACCAATAATGGGTGAAAAGGAAAAAAGATTAAAAGTACCCAAAAAAAAAATTTGTTTCACAGATGCAGTTGTTATTGAAAATTATCTTGTGCTCTTTGAAGCAATCACATTAAAAGGTGTAATATACTGCCATTGTATCAAGGTGTTCAATCTTGCTGTGCAAAAATTTTATAGCTCACTGTATTACACAAAACAATCAAGGTTTCTAATTTAATGACTCCCTATCTGAAATGAATAAAACACATTACCAATTTTACAGAATAAGGTTAGTTACTAGTACTCACCTAATTCATGATACATATATTGTACAAGTTCAACACAGGTAGTGACCATAGATTGGTGAGATGTAAGATGCACCTCAACAC
Organism: Macrothele yani; assembly: GCA_039090855.1. NCBI lineage: Eukaryota > Metazoa > Arthropoda > Arachnida > Araneae > Macrothelidae > Macrothele > Macrothele yani. The sequence continues at coordinate 18,201,424 of CM077013.1, forward strand.
TAAACTTGAACGTGGCAAGCTCATAAGACAAACAAAATCTATTGACATAACCAACCTTAAAAAACACCATAATACCTTCAAGTTAGAACTGAAGAACAGGTTTTCTGCTTTAGAAGGCCTAACATCGGAAGAAGTGGACATCTCTGAAGTTAACAGAAAAGTAACCAAAGCTCTTATGGAAACAGCAACAAAATTAGCTGGGTCTAAGAACAAGTTGCATATGAACAAATTATCAGGAAAAACCAAAATGTTGATGCAAAAAAGAAGAGAGATGAGGACAACTAAAGAAGATGTGACTTCCAAAGTGGAATATATAGAGCTATGCAAGACAGTAAGAAAAAGTATCACTGAAGACGTAAGGAAATTCAACTGTGAACTAGTGAGGAAAGCAATTGAAAACAACCAAAGCCTAAAGATAGCAAAGGGACATCTCAGTAAGGGAAGAAAACAGATTATGGCACTGAGAAAAGAAGATGGTTCTGTAACAAGAAATAGAGGCGAAATTTTGACAAGAGTGAAAGATTTCTACTCCAAATTATATGAAAGCGATGATATATGCACTCCAGACATCATGAAAGATACCAGTACCAGAGTTCCTCCAGTCCTTCCAGCAGAAGTTGCACATGCAATCAAGAACATGAAGCGAGGAAAAGCTCCAGGAGAAGATGGAATTACTGTAGACATCATACAAGAAGCAAGTGGAGAAATCGAAACAGTACTCGCCCAAATTTTCACTCGATGCCTTAATGAAGGAAAGATTCCTGAGGATTGGAACAGCGCTACAATGATCCTGCTACATAAGAAAGGTGACATTGAGGATCTCGGAAACTACAGACCTATCAGCCTCCTATCAGTAGTTTATAAAATCTTCACTAAAGTTCTTTCACACCGCTTGAAGGTAACACTGGACATGGCTCAACCGAGAGAACAAGCTGGATTCAGGAGTGGCTACAGCACAATAGATCATATCCACGTGCTGAGAGAACTAATTGAAAGAGCGAGGGAATATGAACTTCCATTGTGCATGGCTTTTATCGATTATGAAAAAGCCTTTGATTCGGTGAAACCATCAGCAGTTACAATGGCTCTGAAAACCTGCGGTATTGAAGATGCATACATTAATATTATTAATAACATCTATGAAAATGCAAGTGCAAAGATTAGGCTGTTTGAAAATACAACACAAGTAAAAATTGGAAAGGGAGTGAGACAAGGTGACACCATATCTCCGAAGCTCTTTAATGCCACATTGGAGGGTGTTTTTCAGTCGCTGAGCTGGGAAAACAAGGGGATAAAGATTAATGGAGATTATCTAACCCACCTTCGTTTTGCTGATGACGTAGTCATTTTTGCAACTACCCCATCAGAGCTGCAGAGTATGATCCAGGAACTTGCTGACAAGAGTAAAGAAGTGGGATTAAAAATGAACTTTCAGAAGACAAAAGTGATGTTCAATGCTTTTACAAGAAATGAAGATTTATCGATTGATGGAGAAAAGCTGGAGATAACAGACACGTACGTTTATCTTGGACAGCAGATATCAAGTGATGGTCACATTGATGAAGAAATTAATCGGCGTACAAAACTTGCCTGGAGAGCTTTTGGAAGAAACAGCATAATTTTCAAGAGCAATATGCCATTATGTCTTAAAAGAAAAGTGTTTAATCAATGCATCCTTCCAGTGCTTACGTATGGTGCAGAGACGTGGACCTTAACTAAAAGAGACATACAAAGGCTGCAGACAACTCAAAGAAGCATGGAGAGGTGCATACTTGGTGTAACCAGGAGAGATAAGAAGAGGAACTCGTGGATCCGAAAAATGACAAGAGTGGAAGACATCATGATCAGAGTTAAATCCCTGAAATGGCAATGGGCTGGACATACTGCCAGAAGAACAGATCATCGATGGACAGCCGAAATTTTAGATTGGATTCCAAGGGACAGGAAAAGACCCAGAAGAAGACCACATGGGAGATGGGTGGATGAAATTCGAAAGTATGCAGGGGTGACATGGAGGAGACTGGCACAAGACAGACCGTTGTGGAGGAAACTTGGGGAGACCTTCGTCCAGCAGTGGATTGATAATGATTGACAATGATGATGATGATATTGTAGTATTTTTTTTATCTTTGAGTCACCCCCTAATATAAAACCAATAATAGGGGGCAGGGTCAACTCAAAGATAAACACTGTATCATGAATTAGGTGAGTACTAGTACAGGGTTCATACCCTTTACTGTGGGGGGAAAAAAGGACTTTTTAAGGACATACACTCCAATTGATATTCTGCGTCATTAGAATACCACCAGGTGTGTGTGTGTGTATTTACAGTATGTATATATATATAGAAACCCATTTCCAACTAGGTCTTTGTGGAAGTGAGAAAATGCAGAGTTTTTGCTGGTCCTTGATAAAGCCAAGGCTCAGTATTCTCGACACCTTCTACATTCAGTTGTTTTATTTTATTTTTTACCTTTTTTTCCTTTTGATCACACAGGTAGATACATAACCTTTTCTATGTTGTACTAGGTGTGAGTCAAAATTATATATGTATTTTTTTGCTTAGGTATCTTCTTTATAGAATATATATATATATATATATATATACATATCATCATCATCATCATCATTGTCAACCATTATCAATCCACTGCTGGACGAAGGTCTCCCCAAGTTTCCTCCACAACGGTCTGTCTTGTGCCAGTCTCCTCCATGTCACCCCTGCATACTTTCGAATTTCATCCACCCATCTCCCATGTGGTCTTCTTCTGGGTCTTTTCCTGTCTCTTGGAATCCAATCTAAAATTTCGGCTGTCCATCGATGATCTGTCCTTCTGGCAGTATGTCCAGCCCATTGCCATTTCAGGGATTTAACTCTGATCATGATGTCTTCCACTTTTGTCATTTTTCGGATCCACGAGTTCCTCTTCTTATCTCTCCTGGTTACACGAAGCATGCACCTCTCCATGCTTCTTTGAGTTGTCTGCAGTCTTTGTATATCTCTTTTAGTTAAGGTCCACGTCTCTGCACCATACGTAAGCACTGGAAGGATGCATTGATCAAACACTTTTCTTTTAAGACATAATGGCATATTGCTCTTGAAAATTATGCTGTTTTTTCCAAAAGCTCTCCAGGCAAGTTTTGTACGCCGATTAATTTCTTCATCAATGTGACCCTCACTTGATATCTGCTGTCCAAGATAAACGTACGTGTCTGTTATCTCCAGCTTTTCTCCATCAATCAATAAATCTTCATTTCTCGTAAAAGCATTGAACATCACTTTTGTCTTCTGAAAGTTCATTTTTAATCCCACTTCTTTACTCTTGTCAGCAAGTTCCTGGATCATACTCTGCAGCTCTGATGGGGTAGTTGCAAAAATGACTACGTCATCCGCAAAACGAAGGTGGGTTAGATAATCTCCATTAATCTTTATCCCTTTGTTTTCCCAGCTCAGCGACTGAAAAACACCCTCCAATGTGGCATTAAAGAGCTTCGGAGATATGGTGTCACCTTGTCTCACTCCCTTTCCAATTTTTATGTGTGTTGTATTTTCAAACAGCCGAATCTTTGCACTTGCATTTTCATAGATGTTATTAATAATATTAATGTATGCATCTTCAATACCGCAGGTTTTCAGAGCAATTGTAACTGCTGATGGTTTCACCGAATCAAAGGCTTTTTCATAATCGATAAAAGCCATGCACAATGGAAGTTCATATTCCCTCGCTCTTTCAATTAGTTCTCTCAGTACGTGGATATGATCTATTGTGCTGTAGCCACTCCTGAATCCAGCTTGTTCTCTCGGTTGTGCCATGTCCAGTGTTACCTTCAAGCGGTGTGAAAGAACTTTAGTGAAGATTTTATAAACTACTGATAGGAGGCTGATAGGTCTGTAGTTTCCGAGATCCTCAATGTCACCTTTCTTATGTAGCAGGATCATTGTAGCGGTGTTCCAATCCTCAGGAATCTTTCCTTCATTAAGGCATCGAGTGAAAATTTGGGCGAGTACTGTTTCAATTTCTCCACTTGCTTCTTGTATGATGTCTACAGTAATTCCATCTTCTCCTGGAGCTTTTCCCCGCTTCATGTTCTTGATTGCATGTGCAACTTCTGCTGGAAGGACTGGAGGAACTCTGGTACTGGTATCTTTCATGATGTCTGGAGTGCATGTATCATCCCTTTCATATAATTTGGAGTAGAAATCTTTCACTCTTGTCAAAATTTCGCCTCTATTTCTTGTTACAGAACCATCTTCTTTTCTCAGTGCCATAATCTGTTTTCTTCCCTTACTGAGATGTCCCTTTGCTATCTTTAGGCTTTGGTTGTTTTCAATTGCTTTCCTCACTAGTTCACAGTTGAATTTTCTTATGTCTTCAGTGATACTTTTTCTTACTGTCTTGCATAGCTCTATATATTCCACTTTGGAAGTCACATCTTCTTTAGTTGTCCTCATCTCTCTTCTTTTTTGCATCAACCTTTTCGTTTTTCCTGATAATTTGTTTACATGCAACTTGTTCTTAGACCCAGCTAATTTTGTTGCTGTTTCCATAAGAGCTTTGGTTACTTTTCTGTTAACTTCAGAGATGTCCACTTCTTCCGATGTTAGGCCTTCTAAAGCAGAGAACCTGTTCTTCAGTTCCAACTTGAAGGTATTATGGTGTTTTTTAAGGTTGGTTATGTCAATACATTTTGTTTGTCTTATGAGCTTGCCACGTTCAAGTTTGGTGTTGAGGTGCATCTTACATCTCACCAATCTATGGTCACTACCTGTGTTGAACTTGTTTAGCACACTGTAGTCATCTATGACGAATTTTTTGTTACACATAATAAAATCAATTTCACTTGTCGTCCCATTTGGATGTCTCCATGTCCATTTCCTGTGTGGCTTTTTCTTGAAGAAGGAGTTCAAGATGAAAAACCCTTCTGCCTCTGCAAACTCAACGAGAGTATTTCCACGCTGGTTTCTGTTGCCGTGACCGAATTTACCTACTGAAGTTTCATTCTGTTGCCGTTGCCCTATTTTTGCATTGAAATCTCTCATAATTATTTTCAAGTGCTGCTTACCTTTATTATTTAGATGACAAATTTCCTCATAAAATTCTTCAATTTCTTCTTCAGGATGACTTGTGGTGGGTGCATAAGTTTGGATAATCTGAGCCTGGTATCTTTTCGAGAGTTGGATAACAAGTCTTGCAGCTCTGTCAGAGGAACTTTCAACTTCTACAACTTTATCCTTCAGTTTCTTGTTTATTATAAATCCAACACCACTAGTTCTGCCAGTATCTGTCCCACGATAGTAGAAGAGATGTCCACTTTTCAGTTCAATGAGATCTTCTCCCTTTCTCCTTACCTCACTTAGCCCCACGATGTCCCACTTGATCCTTTGTAGTTCCTCTTCCAATTCAAGAAGCCTTGAATCAGAAGATAGGGAGCGTCCGTTGTACGTAGCCAAGGTCAGCATCAGATGGCAGCCTAGTCCGGTCCTCCGGGGATTCTTAGCACCCTCTGCCTTCATGTCACACTGGCCGCTGCCTTGGCCAGGTACATTCCAGCTGCCGGAGACTGAGGGCCAAGATTTAAGTTGTGGAATCATTTTGGAGGGGTTTGGCCATAACTCACCACGCTGGCCAAGCGGGTTGGTGAGTGTGGGATAGCATTTCCTCTAATCCCGATGGTATAGTTATACCGCTATTGGCGGTCGTCAGAGCCCCTTTAGTGGGAACAGGATGTACCACGAGAAGGCGGGGTTGACATTTGTAGGGGATTAAACAGTGCTAGTGGCCATTAACCAGGCATTTTGCCCCAAATATAAACTACTTTGCCCGCAAAGAACAAAATTAAACACACCAAAAAAAAAAGGACAAACAGGAGGGAGAGACACAGCGACAATGAAACAAGGTCAGTTGAGTAGAGCAGTAGACACTAGATAGATCAGACCACATGAGACAACTCACACCATAAATTGTGAAGTCAAACAGACCCCCCCCCCCCGCTGACCCCGGAAAAGACACACAACACAGATGTTGATCCCACTGGTAAGGTCATGCAGGTTCTGATAATTCGTCCATGGGTCCGGGTTTGAATCCTGGTGAGGCATGGATTTTGTGTTTGTCTTACGACGCTGGCTCTCTCCCTTCCCTGGAACCAGTGGTCTTAAATTAGGGACGGCCTCTGCTTATAGCCCACTGAGTTGTTTCACGCTGGTCATAAACCTTCTAATAAAAAAGTCATGCAGGCTGCAATGGCAAAAGGGGGGGGTCATTTCTAAGAAAATTCCAGGGGATTATCTCCCTTCAATGAGCTATAGAAGAAAGCTCCCCTGATGAATGGGTTAACATATTTATAGACACCACACAAACAAAAATGGAGGCAGGGTTGCGATGGCCATTACTGCAGCGCAAAATCAAGATGAGGAGAAAAAATAAGCACTTGTTTTAAAAAATAAGGACTTTTTAAGAACTTTTAAGGGCCTTAGAAATGGAAATTAAAAATAAGGAGTTCTTAAGGACTTTTAAGGACTGTACAAACCTTGCTAGTAACTAACCTTAAGTACTAACATTCTTGAAAGTAAGTTGATAAATAATGAGTATTCAATATATTTGGCTCATAGTTTTAAAACATTACCAATTAGCACAAGAATAATCCCTAATTTTTTATAGTTTACATGGTATAACATTACATGACAATAGATACTGCAATAACAGAGCTCTAGCCAACAATTACCTCAAGATGCAGTTAAATATAACTTACTATGAGGAACTAAGTTTCTAGAATCAGCTAAATGATGTATCTGGTGTGCAGCACACCAGGGCTAGAAAAATTTCTAAACTATAACATGCCCAGTTAAGCATGTTACCCAAGAAAATACATACCTGAATAAAAATTTTATACGCTTGAATACACACATTATGCACATACTGTACTATTTTTTCTAAATATTTCAGAAACAATATAAGAAACAAAGCAAAACACTTTTACTGCATTTCATAAATTGTCCCCTGGCAATGAAATTTAAATTCACCTATATCTCACTGCATTTCATACATTGCACCCAGTAGTGAAATATGAACTCACGTATGGGCCATTTCATGTTAAATCAGCATACATTTTTTTTGCTTTTGACCTGAACCCTTTTGATTTTCATGAAACTTGGTGAACTTGCAGACTTCATAGAGAAACTAATCAGTGCAAATTTCAGCTTTCTACATGCAGTACTTCTATAAATATAAAACTTTGAAATTTACACACACACACACAGGCATTTTGTCTACTATGGTTATCACAAATGACAATAACTGTAGACCTCTAGGTCAACGCAGCTCATATTAGGCCCACCAGAAAGCTTATTACATGACCTTTCTTGCGTGATATCACACAATCATATTGCAGGCAATTTAGTTTTCGGTCATCCATTTTGCTTAGTATAATTATTAATAACAGTATGTTTCATTTTGCATATTTCAATTACGTAATCCTTAAAAGTTGAAACTGAAGTAATAAAATACACAAATTAATCTCTGTAGTTTGGTCAGCGAGATTTCACGCTGTCCTCCCACCTATAAGTCTTATTGCATCTTGAGGGTCAAAATTATTCATTTTTATTCCTGATGTTTTGATCCTAATCTGACTTTCAAGTGTGTTCTTTTTCATTAGAAGGCTTCTTTCACCAAATGTGTGTTTAACTGCTGACCAAAGACATTCCACATGAGCATTCAACAGTGATACCGTTAAAAGCACAGTTACTAGATCTCATGATTTCAAAAGGCTTTAGATTATCTGAATTCTCTAATTTGTGTAATAAATCTTTTAAACTAGATGAAATTCTGTTAGGATTCACACTGATGAGAATCTTATTTAGTTGAAGCCACAATTCCAAAGCACAATCAGGGTTAAACTTTAAAACTTTGCATATTTCAGTTATTGCATCATTACCACGATTGTTTAAACCTTCAGAAGATTTGAGAAATAGCACTTCATCTAAAGAGCACACATTTGCACAAAATAAATGTTTGGACATTAAATCTTTTATTTATTTTTTGAAGTTTTTGTGTAACTCAAAATTCAATAATTAAATCAATGCAATTTTCTGTAGAACCTAGTCCTATATCTTTATCATCTGCAACACATCTTCGTTGATCGCATGCAGTGTTGATTTGGTGACCTGAAAATGTTGATGGCACGTCATCATTTTGAGACATTCCTTAAAAAGGGACCAATTTGCCCTTTCATATGCAGGTTTTAAAACAGCCAACTCTAGTTCAGTAACAAAGCGCAAAGCACTATTGATGTCCACATCAGTTTTTTCCAGCTTCCTGGAACATTCAGCAACACGTGAAATTATGTCAAAAACTCTGTTGTTCCTCTGTCATCATCATCATCATCATTGTCAACCATTATCAATCCACTGCTGGACGAAGGTCTCCCCAAGTTTCCTCCACAACGGTCGGTCTTGTGCCAGTCTCCTCCATGTCACTCCCGCATATTTACGAATTTCATCCACCCATCTCCCATGTGGTCTTTTTCTGGGTCTTTTCCTGTCCCTTGGAATCCAATCTAAAATTTCGGCTGTCCATCTATGGTCTGTCCTTCTGGCAGTATGTCCAGCCCATTGCCATTTCAGGGATTTGACTCTGATCATGATGTCTTCCACTCTCAACATTTTTCGGATCCACGAGTTCCTCTTCTTATCTCTCCTGGTTATACCAAGCATGCACCTCTCCATGCCTCTTTGAGTTGTCTGCAGCCTTTGTATGTCTCTTTTAGTTAAGGTCCACGTCTCTGCACCATACGTAAGCACTGGAAGGATGCATTGATCAAACACTTTTCTTTTAAGACATAATGGCATATTGCTCTTGAAAATTATGCTGTTTCTTCCAAAAGCTCTCCAGGCAAGTTTTGTACGCCGATTAATTTCTTCATCAATGTGACCCTCACTTGATATCTGCTGTCCAAGATAAACATACGTATCTGTTATCTCCAGTTTTTCTCCATCAATCGATAAATCTTCATTTCTTGTAAAAGCATTGAACATCACTTTTGTCTTCTGAAAGTTCATTTTTAATTCCACTTCTTTACTCTTGTCAGCAAGTTCCTGGATCATACTCTGCAGCTCTGATGGGGTAGTTGCAAAAATGACTACGTCATCAGCAAAACGAAGGTGGGTTAGATAATCTCCATTAATCTTTATCCCTTTGTTTTCCCAGTTCAGTGATTGAAAGACATTTTCCAATGTGGCATTAAAGAGCTTCGGAGATATGGTGTCACCTTGTCTCACTCCCTTTCCAATTTTTATGTGTGTTGTATTTTCAAACAGCCGAATCTTTGCACTTGCATTTTCATAGATGTTATTAATAATATTAATGTATGCATCTTCAATACCGCAGGATTTCAGAGCCGTGGTAACTGCTGATGGTTTCACCGAATCAAAGGCTTTTTCATAATCGATAAAAGCCATGCACAATGGAAGTTCATATTCCCTCGCTCTTTCAATTAGTTCTCTCAGTACATGGATATGATCTATTGTGCTGTAGCACTCCTGAATCCAGCTTGTTCTCTACCTTGAGCCATGTCCAGTGTTACCTTCAAGCGGTGTGAAAGAACTTTAGTGAAGATTTTATAAACCACTGATAGGAGGCTGATAGGTCTGTAGTTCCTGAGATCCTCAATGTCACCTTTTTTATGTAGCAGGATCATTGTAGCATTGTTCCAATCCTCAGGAATCTTCCCATCATTAAGGCATCGAGTGAAAATTTGGGCGAGTACTGTTTCGATTTCTCCACTTGCTTCTTGTATGATGTCTATAGTAATTCCATCTTCTGGAGCTTTCCCCCGCTTCATGTTCTTGATTGCATGAGCAACTTCTGCTGGGAGGACTGGAAGAACTCTGGTACCTTTCATGATGTCTGGAGTACATGTATCATCCCTTTCATATAATTTGGAGTAGAAATCTTTCACTCTTGTCAAAATTTCGCCTCTATTTCTTGTTATAGAACCATCTTCTTTTCTCAGAGCCATAATCTGTTTTCTTCCCTTACTGAGATGTCCCTTTGCTATCTTTAGGCTTTGGTTGTTTTCAATTGCTTTCCTCACTAGCTCACAGTTGAATTTCCTTACGTCTTCAGTGATACTTTTTCGTGCTGTCTTGCATAGCTCTATATATTCCACTTTGGAAGTCACATCTTCTTTAGTTGTCCTCATCTGTCTTCTTTTTTGCATCAACATTTTGGTTTTTCCTGATTATTTGTTTACATGCAACTTGTTCTTAGACCCAGCTAATTTTGTTGCTGTTTCCATAAGAGCTTTGGTTACTTTTCTGTTAACTTACGAAATATCCACTTCTTCCGATGTTAGGCCTTCTAAAGCAGAGAATCTGTTCTTCAGTTCCAACTTGAAAGTATTATGGTGTTTTTTAAGGTTGGTTATGTCAATACATTTTGTTTGTCTTATGAGCTTGCCACGTTCCAGTTTAGTGTTGAGGTGCATCTTACATCTCACCAATCTATGGTCACTACCTGTGTTGAACTTGTTTAGCACACTGCAGTCTTCGATGACGAATTTTTGTTACACATAATAAAATCAATTTCACTTGTCGTCCCAATTGGATGTCTCCATGTCCATTTCCTGTGTGGCTTTTTCTTGAAAAAGGAATTCAAGATGAAAAATCCTTCTGCCTCTGCAAACTCAACGAGAGTATTTCCACGCTGGTTTCTGTTGCCGTGACCGAATTTACCTACTGAAGTTTCATTCTGTTGCCGGTGCCCTATTTTTGCATTGAAATCTCCCATAATTATCTTCAAGTGCTGCTTACCTTTATTATTTAGATGACGAATTTCCTCATAAAATTCTTCAATTTCTTCTTCAGGATGACTTGTGGTGGGTGCATAAGTTTGAATAATCTGAGCCTGGTATCTTCTCGATAGTTGGATAACGAGTCGTGCAGCTCTGTCAGAGGAACTTTCAACTTCTACCACTTTATCCTTCAGTTTCTTGTTTATTATAAATCCAACACCACTAGTTCTGCCAGTATCTGTCCCACGATAATAGAAGAGATGTCCACTTTTCAGTTCAATGAGATCTTCTCCTTTTCTCCTTACCTCACTCAGCCCGACGATGTCCCACTTGATCCTTTGTAGTTCCTCTTCCAATTCAAGAAGCCTTGAATCAGAAGATAGGGAGCGTCCGTTGTAGGTAGCCAAGGTCAGCATCAAATGGCAGCCTAGTCCGGTCCTCCGGGGATTCTTAGCACCCTCTGCCTTCATGTCGCACTGGCCGCTGCCTTGGCCAGGTACATTCCAGCTGCCGGAGACTGAGGGCCAAGATTCAAGTTGTAGAGTCATTTTGGAGGTGTTTGGCCATAACTCACCACGCTGGCCAAGCGGGTTGGTGAGTGTGGGATAGCATTTCCTCTGATCCCAATGGTATAGTTATACCGCTATTTGCGGTCGTCAGAGCCCCTTTAGTGGGAACAGGATGCACCACGAGAAGGCGGGGTTGACATTTGTCAAGGAGAGGCTGTAAAGTTGATTTAAGAAAATTGGAAAATTGAGCTAAGAATTGGAATTCCCGAAAATGATCATAAAAAAATCTTATGGATTTAAATTATGTTTTTTTTAATGGGCTGCTGCCTATTTTACAGTTTGAGTTTAACCACGTCTAAGAAACTATCAGATTCAATTATTTTAACAAGTATGTATTTTGGTAAAAAAACCTATATATTTTAATGTGAATCTGTTTCACATTTTTCAAAAAACAGTTCGAAAAACGTGAAGAATGTTAACAAAGTGAATATTCGCATTATGTTCCAACATAGAAACTTTATTTTCCACGGAAATTAGGAAGTGGGATGTTTTTCTTGAAGTCTATTAAAAGCACACTGATTACAGTAAAAAGTACTTTGGAAGGCAGATAATATAAAAAAATGTCTTTGCTTTTTGCTGACCGTGATAAGTCATAGGTATAAATCAGGAAGAACATCCAGATAATTCATTTAGGGGTTACCACTCATTTTGCCAAATTAAATACCCTGAGTTTTCCCATCTGCAGACAATAGTATTTTTAAAAGCCACATAAACTGTATTTGAACTGGATGAACAGTATTACAGAAGCAACACTAACAGACAAAACTGAACTAAATCATCTGCTGATGGTAAAATGAAAAAAAAAGCAGTCTAACACGCGAAAAAGAAAGATCTTCGCCGATCTTGTAAACATCAGAACTGGTATAAGAAATACTTATGCACAGGAATACCATACCTGCCAACACAGGCAAGAGCCTTGTCAGTAGTAACCAGTATTATTGCAATGCGGCATGCATACACTTGACGAAACAATGCACGTTTTTGTGAAAAAGAAATATGCGCCACAAAAAATATTACAACAAACGAGGACACTAATGAAACTAACACATGCAAAATACAAATTTAATTCCCCTGGTGATGGCATGATGGGTAACATTGCGAGATTTAAGTTTCAAACTTCCACCAGTAAAAATCAGTCAGATGTGTTCTAAATCCCACAATGTTTGACAGACAGGAAATCCAAGCAAGTAAACCTGCAGTGCATGAACCTCTCCACTTACCATATGATCATACTGCCTCTAAAATTATAGTTTTATGTCAAGATGAGACCAAAGAAGGAAAAAAAAAAAAAAAAGCTGAAAGTTAAAACTGGGTGAAAAATCAAAACACACAGCAAGAATGCTGACAACTGTCAGTTTGTCTTGTTGACTCTGCAGCTGAACAGCATCCATTACTTAATTTCTCTTTCTGCTGATATCTTTCTCTCCCTATTTCTTCATTGAATCTTTTCTTTCTTTTTTATACCCTCTGATAACAATAACTTCATCCATCATGCTGAAAGAACTTTCAGCCTGAGGACCATGGGCGCATGATCATGTCAAAGCTTTAACTATACAATGTGGAAGAAACATCCTTCTCATAATATGTGGCCAATACATCATAATAAACATGGCAATCAGACATTGTTGAATTGACTGTAATTACTGTTTCGCATGTAATATCAATCACATCAGAAAACTTGAAAATTTCATTGCTCTGGAACTTCCTTGTCCTGGGTGGTGTAATGAATAGCATACTCGACCGGAAATCCAGAGATGCGGGTTCGATTCCCGCTCCAGGACGATAAAAATTTTAAGTTTTCTGATGTGATTGATATTAGCGCGAAACAGTAATTACTTTCAATTCAGTGATATCTAATTGCTGTGTTAATTATCATGACGTATTGGCCACGTATTATGAGAATGTTTCTTCCACATAGTATGGTGATGGCAGCACAATTAAGAACGCGGTTGAAGAATATTCTGATGCTCTTAACACTCAGATACTCGGAACTTCGATGTCCTGGGCGGTATATAATAATGGATAGCATGCTTGACAGGAAATCGGGAGATGTGAGTTCGATTCCCGCTCCAGGGACGATGAAATTTTCATGTTTTGTGATGTGATTTATATTACGCTCAAAACAGTAATTATGGTCAATTTAGCGATGTCTGATTGCTGCATTAATTATCATGAAAGCTTTAATTATTTTAGATAAATGGTGAAACTTTGAGAATATTAATACTTTGGAAAACCATGCATCAATTTTTACAAATTTTTCGACTTTGTCACTTACATTTTCGTGAATTTCCCCCACCCATATCAAGCTTAAATGCAAAAACTTAGGGGACGGGGATATTTAACAACGCAGGAGAGTGGGAACGTGGGGTTGCGATTACGGGAGAAATATTTGTATCGTCCGACTTCTGCTTCTAGAAATTTTCCCACTATTTTCAAGCCGAAATACAAATATTTATGCAGTTAAATATTATTTAACAATAATACTGGGCAGAGGCAACATCGCGAGAAAAAGGAATTACGATTGCGGAAAAAAATCTGAACTCTGTCGACCTTCCATTTTCGATATTTTCGTAAAGATGGAAGGAATTCCGTCTTCCTCCGAACATCCCATCACCCCCCCCCCATTATGTTCACAGGTGCATTGGTTTTGTGCATGACCAAAATAATAACAAAAAAGGCGGAATTCTTTGATTTCGCGGAAGGATCTGATGCCTGAAGATTACAGGGAAATGTTTGCGCCGTCTAACCTCCGTTTTCGCAAATTGTTGCCTACAGTTTCAAGCCGAAATACTTTTAAGCAATAAAATCATATTTAACAATAAAACTGGACACAAAGGCAACATCGGGAGAAAAAAATTACGATTACAGTAACTTTTTTTACTCCGTTCAACTACAGTTTTTGATAGTTTTGAAACACAAAATACCATCTCCATATGGGACACCCCCCCCTCCTGCAAATTGTCTTTAGTTTTACATTGATACTGAGCTGAGAGCGATCTAAATGATGACAAAAAAAAAACCTCCTAATTCCGCGAATCCGCTTAAGAATCTCGTGTATATTATAAAACAATAAAAAAATTTCAAAAAAATTTAACAAAATGAAAATTCGTATAATCCGTAGTTTCGACGGGGAGATTTTTTAGTTCCATAGTCAGAAAACTAAATCCGTAGAAACTATGGGCATTGTGTTGTAGTTCGCAGGTATGGGAATACTATTATTACAGTACAACCTCAAAAATCCAGAATCGTCCGGAGCTCCGGGCTTTGCCGATTCCGTATTTTAGAATTTTCCTATGGACTATGCAGGCTTTCAGTGAACATTCATTAAAAATAATAAAAAGAAAATGCCTAACTTCTAAAGCTTTCATCGGATTTTGATGAAATTTCACATGGGAGTTTATTTTGACGTGTCTTGGTTACTGTAAAATTTGCATTTATTTATTTAAAAAATTGGAGAATTTTTTTCATAAAAATTTCTCCCAGTAGGACTTTCCCAACACAGGCAGAGCTGTCCACAAATGGCAAGAAGCTTTCATCCTCACCGCAACCTTGCGAACCTCGCTTCCCCACGATGGCCCACCAACCCACCCTTGGCACATTCTTTATGATCAAAAACCGATGCCCTTGCCATTTTTCATAAACTTTTTTTTCTTTTCTGCTCTTCAAGCAGAATAGCAGAATGAAAAAGGTGATGGCAGACTTTCGTACAACTCAAATTTTGTGTTATTTCATGCGATTTCCGTATATTTGGAGTAAAATTTTTCAAAAACGTGCGAGTTCCACACAAGTTGAAAAAAATTCCGTACAGTACAAGTTAAATATAATTGTTTTTTCCGTACAGGTCGCCAGAATTGGCGATTTAATCAAACATCTTTAGTCGTCACGACGACGAATTTTATTGCCAGTGGAGACCTGGCGACCGTGAGCCTGGATCTTTATCATGAACTTCACAGTTTTGGCTCCATATATAAGGGACTTGCATACAATGCCCCCAAATTTGAAAACTACTATACTTGTTTGTGTACAATACAATATATAAACAAAATACATTTACTAACCTTTCAGCAACATACAGAGTTCCCTTTCCTAGATCTCTTTGTTTGATCAAAGCAGATGTGTTAGGTTCTTCATGCCTAATGCCTTCTGTAGGAGGAGGAAAATTGGTAATTACAACCATCCTAGTTGATGACTTCCAAGTGTTCTATGGATTTATGAATAAAAAAAAAAAAAAGGAAACTTATCAAGAAGCATTTTTCTATACATTTTCAGGAAAACAAAGCAGGAGCAAACAAATAATACTTCAGAAAGCAAAATAAGACAAAATTGATGAACACCAGTATTTGGGGGGAGGTAATGACAACCATGAGCAACTCTCAGGACAACAAGCAGTCAGTCACCTGTCCATCCTTTGGAGCTAATGGCTCCAAAAAAAAGTGTTAAAAGATAATCAATGCCTTCAAGTAGTTTCATGTATTACTGCATTTTGTTTTCATAAGCCTGCACCAGGGTTTTAAAAAAGCCCAGCCCAAGTGGGTTTTATTAGGCTTTTTAAGTTTTTATTCTTTACAGTTTAAACAAGGTTCTTCAATATTTAAACAATGATAGGCAATTATCAATGCTTAAGAAATGCATAATACAACAAAAGATGACTAAAGGCATTTATTGCACAGGTTAATTATTTACTCCATAGAAACTGAGCTCTGGAGGGGGTTTTAACTTTTAACTCTTAAAATCCTATACTGATTGTGCCCCTTTTCATACAACAAAATTGGATTGCGATTAGAATCAGATCACCAATTAGCCTTTTGGCTAGGTGGCAGTGCTGAGCCAGGCTTCACCTGAACTGGACTCATGTAGCACAATAGCTACTACACTTCAGATTTTTTTTTTTTTTTAAGTGTGATTTATGTGATTTAGCATTGAGTTTTTAATTACATTTCCAATTTGGTAAAGAGAATTCAGCTAGGTCTGGGATGGGAGAGGGACTATTTAATTCTGCACTTGCAATCAAATGCCATAGACACATTAGTGGATTTCCACAGAGGAAAAAAAAGCTTCTTTAAGAACTGCAGATTAAGCTAGTAGATACCATTCAGTCAAAAGTCTGTACCCTCCCCACGCAGCAGTTCTTTGCTAATTGTATTGAGCAACACAAATTGCAGCACAGCTTGATTTTGCTTGATGCCCAGTTGCTGAAAGCACTTTGGGAGGAAACGAAAAGTAAAACAAAATTGTGTAGCTGTACTTCAGAAACAGATAGACGACCCTTCTGTACAGTGTACACCCCTGTTGGAAAAGACATTGAAGCAGAAAAAGAGTTTTTTTTTTTTATTATTATTATTATTAACGCCAAGACCAATCGCAGTTTTAGAGCTCGTTCAGGCTCTACTGATATAAAATTCAGGCATGGGCTGAAACTGAAATACTTTGGTATCAGGCTCTTAAAATTGAGTCCCGCTTTTTTTTTTTTTTTTTTTCTTATTCAATTGCTCAGCTCATATAAATACTATACAATTTTTTTAAAGTGAGCTTATTACTTTGTTATTCCTAGATTTTTTCAAAGCAGTCAGTTTTAAACAATGATCTGAAACATAGATGTGGAATTTCATCAAATGCTTTCCGACAAACAAATCCCCGCATATGGATTCAACAGAGAGAATCTTTGGCCCAGCTGAAGAAGTGTGAACTTTGGCAAACAAATCCCCACAACCGGGTACCATGAAAAAGGGGTCATTCTATGTAAGTGATCTAATATTTTAACACTTAAAAGCCTTACCCTCTTGGATTGTTTTTTTTTTTTTTTTTCCAGATTTGGGGCACCTAATGTACCCCCAGGGATAGCGAAAAAAATCCTAATTTTTAGACTTTTATCTGCAGTAAGTTTTCAAGTTGCTACCCTCTGAAATCTCTAAAAAAAAATGCAATTTTCTGCGAACATGCAATTATAAAAAAAAATATTTAAGCTAGAAATGAGATAAAAGGCTGAGGTAAAAGCTATTTTGTAGCTTATTTTATAAGCTTTTATATGATAATGTATTAATACGAAAGTTTTGGACAGTTTTGAATTTCAAGGTCATGCCATAAAATTTTTTAACTTGAATTTCTCCCCAATTTTTTTTAAATTGAAAAAAATCACACATAAACCTATAGTTTAGTATCACTTGTGAAAAGTTTCATCATGTGTTTCGTCCTGATGATGCCGAGCCAATAGCTCTGCTAAACTATAGTCAATGTATAATAAACCTTTGATTAAGGTAAACATTTGTATTTGTATTTTATCTCAAAACCACAAAATTTTGTAGTCATAAATTAGTGTTTGTCAATTTAAAAATATATATTATGCAAAGGAAAAACAATCTGGATGTGAAAAGAAAATTGTAATTTTAATTCACAGCTTTGCTTTGGACAAGGATCACATTTTTTTTTTTTTATTTTATTTTAGAAGTTATACCAGCATGCTAAAATAGGCTAAATAAATTAACTTGAAAGGGGGGTATGCTGTGATGAGGTAAGCATAGGTTAGAAAAATATAAAAAATCCTTAAAATAAAAGCTAATTTACTGAAATTTAAACTAATTGCACCTTTCTGCCACTTATTACCATCCCATCTTCGATGTTAACAACTTCAACAATCCCTGAAGTTGTTATCGTAATGTTGAAGAGCCATAGTTGATGGATCCATCTCTTCCTTGCAAAGATATGTGCAGCCGGTGTGACATCTGGATTCCACCAATTTGGCAAACAGGCACTTCAAGTTTATCTTCAAAGTCCTGTGGGTACGTAAAGGCACCGCCTTCTATATATACACTGAAGAGCAATTGAATTAGAGACAGCTGGCGTTGTGCAAATGTGGCGCTGTGGGCAGCCCTGTAAACAGAAACTACACGACGTATGCAGCGATCCGACAATATAAGGAGTGATGCGATGGGAATCAGTAAGAGTCAGACGCAGTATGGGTAAGACGAAGGATCTAAGCGTATTTGATCGTGGGCAAATTGTAGGGGCTCAACAAATGGGTCACTCCATCTCGGAAGTGGGATTTTAACAAGTCACTGTGTCACGGGTGCACCGTGAGTACATCGAATCCGGTAAAACCATCCCTGCAAGGGCCAACTGCCATGGACAATATCGTGTGGATGAGCGGGGTCATCGTTGGCTAGCTCGCATTAGAACAGCAGATAGACGGGCCACAGTGCAAGAAATCAGTCAGCAATTTAACGCTGGTGCACAAAAACGTGTAAGCAGCCACACCATCCCCTCACTATGGGGTACAGAAGCCATCGTCCCACGAGGGTACTGCTGCTGACCGCACATCACAGGGTGCAAAGATTAGCTTGGGCGCCGGAACATCGCCACTGGACCCTAGACACGTGGGAAAATGTTGCCTGGACTGATGAGTCGAGATTCCTGTTGGTACACAAGTACGGCGCAAACAACATGAAGCGATGGATCCTTCTTGCCAGCAGAGTAGTCCTTCAAGATGGTGGGGGTGGCATTCTCGTCTGGGGACTGTTTATGTGGACTGAAATGGGACCCCTGGTACATGTGACATCGTCCCTCACAGGTCAACGTTACCGGGATATTCTGGACGAGCATTTGCTCCTGTTTGCACATCTTCAACATCCCACTGGGGACCTCATCCTGCAACAAGACAATGCACCGTGCCATCGCTCCCAAATTGTATCCGAATGGTTGGATGAACACTCCACCGACGTGGCCTAGTTTCCTTGGCCAGCTAGGTCACCTGACCTCAATCCCATCGAGCACATCTGGGATGCCATCGAGAGAGATGTTTGAGGCTCTGATCCCCCTCCATCAAATCTTCGTGAACTTTTACCATTTTCACAAACACATTCCTTTACCAGGGTGAACATTGCTTTACCAGGGTGTCTGGTTTTGTAGACACCCTGGTAAAGCAATGTGTTTGTGAAATCTGAGAAAAACAATTTCATGATAAAGAATTTTCATGACCACTTTTAAAAGACTTCAGTCTTCTGTATGTGAATTCTGAATATCCATAACTGCTGCGTTGCAAGTCTTGATCCTCAGGTTATTTTGCAAATTTCGTTTTAAATTCTTAGGTAATATATATATACAATGACCACCAGCTCAGTACTTCGTTGGGCTACCTTTTGCCTTTAATACTGCGTCGATTTAGTTGATAAGTGGTTTGTGGGATCTGAGACCATGCTTGGTGAATAGCACTTTCCAGGAGTGTGAGATTGCAGGATTGTGGATCCAGCTGTCTGATGGCTCGTTCAACTTCATCCCACAAATTCTCAATGGCGTTGAGATCTGGAGATTGTGGGGGCCACCTAACCAAAGTAAACTCACCAGCATGTTCCTGAAACCAATTCTGTACAATACGAGCACTATGGCAGGACGCATTATCTTGTTTAAAGTAGCCATCGCCATTGGGATAAATCATCCACGACAGGATGCATTTGGCCCGCAACGATGTTTAGATATGATGTGCCAGTCAGACGTTGATCAACACGAATTAAAGGGCCCAATGCATGCCAGAAAGACATTCTCCAAACCATAACGTTGCCTCCACCAGCTTGAAGGGTTGTAGCAATGCATTTGGGGTCCATGCTTTCGTGATGTTTCCGCCAAATTCTCACTTGGCCATCGTCATGGTGTAACTGAAAATGTGATTTATCAGACCAAATAATTTTCTTTCCAATTATAGACTGTCCAATCCTTGTGCTCCTGTGCAAACTGGAGACGTTTTCTCTTGTTAACTGCAGATAGCAAAGGTGTTCGAACAAACCTTCGGCTGCCATATCCCATCCGATGCAGTGTACAGCGAACAGTGTGTGCAGAGATCATTTGAGGGGATCCTTGATTAAGATGGTCTGTAATTTGCTGCACTGTTGCCCTTCTGTTGTCTGTTACCAGTCTGGACACTCCGTTACGCCAGAGCAGTCAGTAGTCGATGACGATCGTACGTTGAGACGCAGTAAAACACTTAACAACTTTAAACACTTTAACAACAGCTGCTCTGCAACATTTTACAAATGTGACTGTTTCGATGAAACTTGCTCCATGGCTCCGAACTCCTACAATCATCCCACGTTGAAAGTCCGTCAAATCCCATTTTTTACTCATCTCGTCACCCAAGTCTCTTCTACTACTGTCGCTAGGCTTTCCCTTTTTATACTAGCCTCGCCCCTGGCGGCAACAGCGTGTAGCCATAGCCAATTTGCTTAAAACAGTCAGGTGGTCATTATAAAGTGGCCACTCGGTGTATATATATATACACTGAAGAGCAACTGAATTAGAGATACCTGTCTAGTAACATGTAGCACCACTTTTCACCCTGATGATGGCGGCGATTCGTCTCCGCATGTACTCGACAAGACACTGGAAGCGTTGGGAAGCCATACGGATCCATGACCCCTGAACAAGCTCCCATAGTTCACGAAGATTTGATGGAGGGGGGTCAGAGCCTCGAACATCTCTCTCGATGGCATCCTAGATGTGCTCGATGGGGTTGAGGTCAGGTGCCCTAACTGGCCAAGGAAGCGAGGTCACGTCGGTGGAGTGTTCATCCAACCATTCGGATACAATTCGGGAGCGATGGCACAGTGCATTGTCTTGTTGCAAGATGAGATCCCAGTGGGATGTTGAAGACGCACAAACGGGAGCAAATGGTCGTCCAGGATATCCCGGTAACGTTGACCTATGAGGGACGATGTCACACGTACCACCACACCAGGGGTCCCATTTCAGTCCCCAGACAAGAATGCCACTCCCACTAGCTTGAAAAGTACCCTGCTGGCAAGAAGGATCCATCGCTTTATGTGGTTTGCGCCGTACTCGTATCCTGCCATCCGCATATACCAAAGTGAATCTCGACTCATCAGTCCAGGCAACGTTTTTCCACGTCTAGGGTCCAGTGGCGATGTTTCCGCGCCCATGCTAATCTTTGCACCCTGTGATGAGCGGTCAGCAGCGGTACAATCGTAGGACGATGGCTTCTGTACCCCATAGCGAGGAGATGGTTCTGAATGGTGTGGCTGCTTACACGTTTCTGTGCACCAGCGTTAAATTGCCGAGTGATTTCTTGCACTGTGGCCCGTATATTCGCTGTTACAATGCGAGCTAGCCGATGATGACCCCGCTCAACCACATGATGTTGTCCATGGCAGTTGGCCCTTGCAGGGATGGTTTTACCGGATTCAATGTACTCCTCATGGTGCACCCGTGACACAGTGGCTCGTGAAAATCCCAGTGCCTGCACAACTTCCAAGATGGAGTGACCTATTCGTCGGGTCCCGACAATTTACCCATGATCAAATGCACTAAGATACTTCGATACTGCGTTCGACTCTTACCGATCCCTGCCGCATCACTCCTTATCTTGCCGGATTGCTGCATACGTCATGTCGTTTCCGTTTACAGGGCCGCCCACAGCGACACATTTGCATAACGCCAGCTGTTTCTAATTCAATTGCTCTTCAGTGTGTGTATATATATATATATATATAGGGATGTACGGTCAGGTGATGCGTAACATCACAGCCTCTCCTTGACAAATGTCAACCCCGCCTTCTCGTGGTGCATCCTGTTCCCACTAAAGAGGCTCTGACGACCGCCCATAGCGGTATAACTATACCATTGGGATTAGAGGAAATTCTATCCCACACTCACCAACCCGCTTGGCCAGCGTGGTGAGTTATGTCCAAACCCCTCCAAAATGACTCCACAACTTAAATCTTGGCCCTCAGTCTCCGGCAGCTGGAATGTACCTGGCCAAGGCAGCGGCCAGTGCGACATGAAGGCAGAGGGTGCTAAGAATCCCCGGAGGACCGGACTAGGCTGCCATCTGATGCTGACCTTGGCAACGTACAATGGACGCTCCCTATCTTCTGATTCAAGGCTTCTTGAATTGGAAGAGGAACTACAAAGGATCAAGTGGGACATTGTGGGGCTAAGTGAGGTAAGGAGAAAAGGAGAAGATCTCATCGAACTGAAAAGTGGACATCTCTTCTACTATCGTGGGACAGATACTGGCAGAACTAGTGGTGTTGGATTTATAATAAACAAGAAACTGAAGGATAAAGTGGTAGAAGTTGAAAGTTCCTCTGACAGAGCTGCACGACTCGTTATCCAACTATCGAGAAGATACCAGGCTCAGATTATTCAAACTTATGCACCCACCACAAGTTATTTCTACTCCAAATTATATGAAAGGGATGATACATGCACTCCAGACATCATGAAAGATACCAGTACCAGAGTTCCTCCAGTTCTTCCAGCAGAAGTTGCACATGCAATCAAGAACATGAAGCGGGGAAAAGCTCCAGGAGAAGATGGAATTACTGTAGACATCATACAAGAAGCAAGTGGAGAAATCGAAACAGTACTCGCCCAAATTTTCACTCGATGCCTTAATGAAGGAAAGATTCCTGAGGATTGGAACACCGCTACAATGATCCTGCTACATATGAAAGGTGACATTGAGGATCTCGGAAACTACTGACCTATCAGCCTCCTATCAGTAGTTTATAAAATCTTCACTAAAGTTCTTTCACACCGCTTGAAGGTAACACTGGACATGGCTCAACCGAGAGAACAAGCTGGATTCAGGAGTGGCTACAGCACAATAGATCATATCCATGTGATGAGAGAACTAATTGAAAGAGCGAGGGAATATGAACTTCCATTGTGCATGGCTTTTATCGATTATGAAAAAGCCTTTGATTCGGTGAAACCATCAGCAGTTACAATGGCTCTGAAAACCTGCGGTATTGAAGATGCATACATTAATATTATTAATAACATCTATGAAAATGCAAGTGCAAAGATTAGGCTGTTTGAAAATACAACACACATAAAAATTGGAAAGGGAGTGAGACAAGGTGACACCATATCTCCGAAGCTCTTTAATGCCACATTGGAGGGTGTTTTTCAGTCACTGAGCTGGGAAAACAAGGGGATAAAGATTAGTGGAGATTATCTAACCCACCTTCGTTTTGCTGATGACGTAGTAATTTTTGCAACTAGCCCATCAGAGCTACAGAGTATGATCCAGGAACTTGCTGACAAGAGTAAAGAAGTGGGATTAAAAATGAACTTTCAGAAGACAAAAGTGATGTACAATGCTGTTACAAGAAATGAAGATTTATCGATTGATGGAGAAAAGCTGGAGATAACAGACACGTACGTTTATCTTGGACAGCAGATATCAAGTGAGGGTCACATTGATGAAGAAATTAATCGGCGTACAAAACTTGCCTGGAGAGCTTTTGGAAGAAACAGCATAATTTTCAAGAACAATATGCCATTATGTCTTAAAAGAAAAGTGTTTGATCAATGCATCCTTCCAGTGCTTACATATGGTGCAGAGACGTGGACCTTAACTAAAAGAGACATACAAAGGCTGCAGACAACTCAAAGAAGCATGGAGAGGTGCATGCTTGGTGTAACCAGGAGAGATAAGAAGAGGAACTCGTGGATCCGAAAAATGATACGAGTGGAAGACATCATGATCAGAGTTAAATCCCTGAAATGGCAATGGGCTGGACATACTGCCAGAAGGACAGATCATCGATGGACAGCCGAAATTTTAGATTGGATTCCAAGGGACAGGAAAAGACCCAGAAGAAGACCACATGGGAGATGGGTGGATGAAATTCGAAAGTATGCAGGGGTGACATGGAGGAGACTGGCACAAGACCGACCGTTGTGGAGGAAACTTGGGGAGACCTTCGTCCAGCAGTGGATTGATAATGGTTGACAATGATGATGATGATATATATATATATAATAGGAATTCATGTCAAACAGACAAATAAAAAAATATTTTTGGACCTTGATGTCTCAGATTTCAATTATTTTTGGTTTAGTTAGTACCTATGGAGCACAGAAAAATCTAAATTTTTCAGATTTTTTGGGTCAGCAGTTTTTTATTTCTGATTTTCAAAAACAGCAAATTTTGCAAGAATGCCATTCACAAAAAAATAAGACTGCAGTTAGTGATGCTAGAGGGCTCAATCTATAGCTCTTTTTATGGGCTTTAATTTAATATTTCACACAACCCACTTTAGAACAAAAAATTTTGACAAATTTTCAGAATCTGATTTTGAAAATCTCAAAAACACTCCTTTTGAATTTTTTCAAAAAAAAAAAATGTTTAGTGGTATGCAAAGTTTGAAGGTGAAGAAATAATGGGTTTTTGAGAAACAGATTTCTTAATTTAATGATATACTATTAAAAATCACCAATCACTTACCCTAAAGATCATGGTAATTTCCATCCACAAAAAAAAAAAAAAACCAGAGCAAATTATAATATTAAACACAACTGAATATAATCTAAAAATGAATAGAGCTATAGAGGATCTGAATTGCAGCATTCTGGCAAAAGACCCAACCAAATCTCAAGTAAGGTACTTAGCTAGAATAAGAAATCACAGCACCTTGCCTGAAGAAATAAAGAAAGCGTACCCACCAATGGGTACTGGAATACCAAAAATGTTTGCAAAAATAAAAACTCATAAGCCTGATACACCTATGAGAGTGATAGTATCAAAAAGGAATTCCCCACTAATAAAGCTGGAAAAAAATATCTACAAATATTTGGCACCTTTGTTCATGAAGACAAGGTTCACTGGGAGGAATACATATGAATTCATTGAGAAAATTAAAGTAATTAAACAAGATTTAAGTGAATATCATATGGCTAGTATGGATGTGAGAGCTCTTTTTCCTAGCACACTAGTACCTCAGGCAATTGAAACAATTATTGAAAAATTATATGTGTTACAGACAATGAATGCAATACAAATAGAGGAATCAAGAGAAATTTTATTGTACATATATGAAAATAACATTTTTAAGTTTAACAACAAGATGTACAAACAAAATTATGGTGGGCCTATGGGGTCACCATTGTCAACTTTATTTGCTGAAATTATAATGAGTGACAGAGGCAAAAATAATAAGTAAACTCGAGGATCCACCACTGATATACTGCAGATATGTCGATGACATTTTTCTGTTGTCCAGACTAAAAAATGATGAGCTTGAAGACTTGACAAAAAAGTATAGTGAAATTTATCCATCTGTTGAATTGACAGTAGAACAAGAACATGACAATACATTGGCATTTTTGGATATTATGATAATTAAAACAAATGATATGCAATACAGAGTGCATAGAAAATCTTCATATATCCCGGTACTAATACCTTTTCAGTCATCGCATCCATTAACACATAAAAGAAATAGTGTTAAAACACTAATTAAAAGAAGTTTAACACACTCAATAGAAAAATAGAAAAAAGAAGAAATTGAATATATTGAAAAAATTGCATATGATTTTGGTTACCCTAAACAGGTATTAAAAAAATGGATTTATGAAGTAACTCAAAGCTAACAGTAAAGCCAAGATTGATAAAAAAAACTAGTAAAATATGTAGGGGCAATAACCATATGTTGAAAACGTTTCAGCTGAAATTAATAAAGTTTGTGGCAAATATGACATACAGGTAGGAAATCAGGTACTTACTGTAAAAAATTTAGTGATAAAAAATGAAAAAAATCAGCCAATTGGATAGAGCAGGAATTTATGAAATCCCTACAAACCAGCAACCACTTGTGTCATATATAGGCAGCACCAAGAATAAATTAAAGTATAGATTAAACCAGCATATAAATAATTGGAATAAAAAGAAGCTAAGACAGCATTAACCCAATACTGTATGGAAAATCAACAATGTCCAAGGTTTGAGGATATTAAAATTATTAAGAGCTGTAAAAACGAAAGGCAGTTGAGAATTGCAGTCAGTGTTAATTGAAAAAAACAGATCAAGATTATGCAACATTAATGAGCCTAGCAACTTAAACGAACAATGGAAGGCCTTAATAAAAATTGAACAACAGCTTAGAAAGAAAAAAGAAAAGAGAGCAGCAATGACAATAGATGGTGCCAGAGACACAAAGATTCAGAGATTGCAACTGGAGCCCGTGCCTCGATGGCTCTGCTCACTTGAGCTGTGGTGGGCGGGTGAGACACACCTGTCTCCTGAGGACGACAGTAGCCTGTTGAAAGCGCTAGAGGATTGTGTGTGAGGGGCTGAATGAGAGTGACTTTTGCAGTAGGATTAGCACGGGTTTTGAAACGGATGGAGCATTTTGTTACTCACAGTTGACAAAGGTTTAACCACCTGGGAATGTAATGTAAATATGTACATAGTTTTTTAATTGAATGTATGAATGAGTAGTATGCTTGTGTGGTTTTTATGGAATTGACGAGCTATGGTTACATCTCATATGGCTAAAAAAAACCAGAGTTGTTTATCTAGCAAATAAAAAAAATAATAATAATTCGATGTTTCATCCCCGGAAGAAGGAATTGTAGGTAAGGTGTCTGTAAACCTTTGAAAGCCAACAACATTACGATAATTGACGTGCTTGAAGTGCTTTGTGGATGGAAGTTACCATGATCTTTAAGGTAAGTGATGGGTGATTTTTAATAGTACATCATTAATGAATTGCACATAAACTATGCGCACTTCGCAGGGGTTTAATACCTTAAAAGTGCATATATAATAATTCGTAATTTAAGTTTACATGTACACTGGCGTGCAAAAATAAAGGACGAGACAGTTTTTCTAATGTAACGTCGTGCAGAAAAGCTCCACATTGACTCAAATCATACCATAAGATCCCCAAGATGTAAGAATATGGGACAAGTGAGCAAAACCATCCAAACAAGGAATCCAAAGGATACAAAGGCACTTTATTGAAAAGGTAGCTTCGAGCACATCTGGACAGAGGACAGAAACATCCATGTGACAGGCGGCTGCCAAGAAAAATCCAGTCTTTAGTAGAGGATATGATCACCACCCCTGACTGCGTTGCAGGATTTACAACGTCTGTCCGTGCTGAGGATGAGGTTGTCAAGGAGCTGTTGAGGCATCGCGTCTCATTCCTTTCGTAGCGCTAATCGCAGCTGCGGAATCGTTGCTGGGGGCTGGTGACGTGCTGCCAAGCGTCTCCCGAGAAGGTCCCACGCGTGTTCGATTGGATTTAGATCCGAGGACTTTGCGTGCCAATCCATGCGTTGAATATCTTCCCTCTCCAACAGCTCTGCGACAGCCACTGTACGACGAGGTGAAGCGTTGTCATCCATGAAGAGGAACTCGGGACCCACAGCACCTCTAAACAGACGCACGTGAGGCAGGAGAACCTTGGTACAATAGTGGACACCAGTGACTGAACCTCCTTGCAAGATGTGGAGGTCAGTACGGCTACCAAGCATGATACTGCCCGAAACAAGAACTCCGCCACCTCCAAACCGGCCCTTTTCTTGTGATGTTGGAGGTGTGATTGCGTGTTCCCTGCTCTCTCCAAATATGTATATGTCCAGAATCGCTTGTCAGACTAAGTCTGTTCTCATTCGTAAACAGAACTCAACCCCACTGCTGATGTGTCCAGGTCTTGTGTTCCTGGCACCACAGAAACCGCCGTCTCCGATGAGCAAGCGTTAATGGCACACTGTACTGGTCATCGTGCAAATAGACCACCTTTGTGCAGCCTCCTGGCCACTGTAAAACGCAATAACAGACGTCCAGTTGTCAGTTGCATGTGCCTTGCGATTTCTCCTACTGTCTGCTGTGTCTCTTCTCGCCTATAGGGCAATATACCGGTCGTCCGCCGCCGTGGTTACTCGTGGACGATCACTGCTAAACTCTCGGACAGCTGTTCCTGTCATTTGAAATGCTCTCCAAGCTCATGAAACAATGGTGTGAGCAATTCTGAACTCCTCGGCCACACTAGTCCCACTTCGACCTTCTTCCAACTTCCCAATGACGCGACCTTGGGTAGTCATCCAGATGTCGTCTACTGGATTGCCTGTTGGCCATATCACAAGGTGGCAACAACTCGACGTCGTTCAAACCAATGTACACCGTGCAATAGCTTTCACTGAATTGCTGAGCATACACCGCCCATGTGCTTTATACCCTTCCAACACACACACACACACACACACACACACACACACTACGTCATGCTGCATATATGTGCATGCCCTACTGTACTAGACCCTAGTCTATCTCCTGAGTGGTCTTTCGGTCCATTCTGCCTTTATGCTAATTTCTCCTTTTCGTCCTTAATTTTTGCACACTAGTTTAGTTACGATAAAGAGCTATGAAAGTTCTCATGTGCAGTAATTTGCAAGAACATGCAACAGAAAGGAACAGGTAATAAACATGAAGTAATGCTGATATTATTCAAGACACAACATGCAGCATAACCCCATACCTGCTTCCTATTTACACTTATGTTGCTTCCTGTTAGATAATGACTCCTTCAGCTTTGTGATTTTACAAAAGAAAACATACCATGATTAATATTATTAAAACAACCAATCACTTACCCGAAAGATCATGGTCACTTTATTCCTTTTAACACTTCTAGCACGTCCATCGTTGTCATGCAAATCCGCTGGCTTTCAAAGGTTGAAACATCGTATTTTCCTTTTTTTTTTTTTTTTTTTTTGTTATTTACTGGACAAAACACGCAGGTTTCCCTCTGCCATATGATACGTAACTATAGCTCGTCATCTCCATAAAAACCTCACAAAACATACACATCATACCATTCATTCATACATTCAGTTAAAGAGACTATGTACATAATTACACTATTTACATTCCCATGCAGTTAAACCTTTGTCAACAGTGACTAAAAAGTGCTTCATCTGTTTCAAAACTCTGTGCTAACCCTACTGCAAGTGTCAACCTCATTCAGCCCATCACACACGATACTCGAGGTTGACACTTGCAGTAGGATTAGCACGGAGTTTTGAAACAGATGGAGCACTTTTTTAGTCACTGTTGACAAAGGTTTAACTGCATGGAAATGTAAATAGTGTAATTATGTACATAGTTTTTTTAACTGAATGTATGAATGAGTGGTATGATGTGTATGTTTTGTGAGGCTTTTATGGAGATGACGAGTTCTAGTTACGTATCATATGGCAGAGGGAAACCTGCGTGTTTTGTCCAGTAAATTAAAAAAAAAAAAAAAGGGGGGGAATACGAGATGTTTTATCCCCGAAAGAATGAATCTTATCGGCAAGGATTTTCAACCTTTGAAATCCAGCGGATTTGCACGACGACAATGGAGGTGCTAGAAGTGTTAAAAGGAATAAAGTGACCATGATCTTTCGGGTAAGTGATTGGTTGTTTTAATAATATATCATTAATAAATTGCACGTAAATATGCGCACGTTGCTGGTGTTTTAATACCTTGAAAGTGCAAATATTACGATACCATGATTAAATTTCATGTACTGCACAAATGAAGAGTAGGCCTATAAAACGAGAAAAAAAAAACAGTATACGGAATACAGAAGATTCATGCAGTCATCCCACTGTCTGACTCGCAAATGGTGACAAAACCATATTCTTTCGGTACTCCAAAATCCACAGGCACCTGTAACTTTAGAAAGCACAACAGAGTTTCAAGAAGTTGACTCTGGATTCCAGGGGTGCAGAATTTGTCCGAACTTCGCGAACGAGGTTCGGGGGAAATTAAGGCAGCTCTGGGGAAATTTTTGCCTGCAGGTAAAATAATAATAGTAGTAATAATAATAATAAAACGAAAAATGTACTTATTAACAACGAGTATAACGCAAAAGATAAGAGTAATTTACTGCACAGCAATCACGTAATCATTTTGAAAAATGCCATGTCATTATAAATACAAGAGGTTATGAGCACAGCGACGTACTGCAGACTGCCGCTGGCATACGATTCACCGAGCCCAAACGACTTTACTAATGCCAAGGCGTAGACAGTGTGGCACGAGTAATAAGTATGGCGCAACCACTAGTCATGCTAATAAATTAAATTTTTTCCGAAACTAATGGCAGCTTATGTGTCGTAGGCGCCGATCTAAAAAATTATTAGGGGCTCCGCACATTTTAAAAGCGAATGACCCATGCATTTTTCAAAGGATTTAAGTCTAATTTAAATTCCATTCAGTAAAATTATCTGGCACAATTATACGCTTGAAATGCTAGAATGAAATAAATTATAGTTAATTGCAGATTTTTTATTTAGCTGTTTATTTTTCGGCCTCTCTGCCCCACCACTGTTTTCACCTAGACCCAAAAATGTTTGACATTTTGAATCTAAAATAAATATTAGGTTTGTTTGTTTTTTTGTTGTAGTTTTTTTCTAATTTTTAAGCAATAGGCTTTAAGGATTAGTTCTTAATCATCAACATATAGATCTAATACTCGCTTAAACTTGTATGAAAGTCCGCTACAATTTTGGGGGAAATATTGAATCCTGAAAATTTTCTGCACCCCTGCTGGATTCAACCCAGTTGTTTATATGATGGTTCTTGGTGGCTTGCTTGTACTCTTGCTAAAAAACATGTATCAAATGATTACAAAGTTAGCTTTCTTCACCCTAAAGGACCAGCTCCATCATTTTACTATCCCATACCTCGATTTGATATTATAGATGTTTCAGCTGATACTATCTTGAGAAAAGTAAATCACAGGAAGAATGTACACACTTACACAGGAAGAAATGTTCGCTTCAACAACTATTTTAGAGAAAAAGTTACAAGCAAAGTAGATTCACATAAACTTATTTAAAAGAAAGAACATAGAATTTGAAAATCTGTAACTTGTATTATAGGAGTCTTAGCTAATAATTATTTACTGTAAATATTTTTTGCTACTGGACTGCATGACCATAAATGACGAACTGTGATGTACAGTATAACAGCAAATGAAAACTGAAACATGTTTTGAGTTTTAAAATATTTAACTGCCACTCTACTTCATTTTGAACAACTTCACCCAGATGATTTAGCCTATCAGGTAATATGGTTTAATGTTAAATTACCAGTTACTATACGTATCTGTCCATTATCAGAATAGTTGCCATGTTAGTGGTGATGAAAAACCATTCATAGCCCATATTTCCAATAATTCAGCTGAATACTTTAATAACTAGCTCAGTAACTATTGATAATCACCTATATACTACAGATATCAAAGTTTGGTTTCTCAAAAACCCATTATTTCTTTATCTTCAAACTTAGCACACTTTTAGCCAACATGTTTTTGTTTTTTGGTTTTTTTCTTCAAAAAATCCAAAAGGTGTTTTCCAGATTTTCAAAATTACAAATTTTGAAAATTTGTCAAAAAAATTTAATACTCCAAAGTGGGTTGGGTTGCATATCAGATTAAAGCCCATAAAAAGAGCTATGTAGATGAGCCCTCTAGCATTACTACCTGCAGACATTTTTGTGAATGGCATTCTTGCAAAAATTTTTTTTTGGGTTGGAGGTTTAACGACCACCGTGAGCAACTCAATGGGCTATAAGCAGTCGCCCATCCCTAATTTAGGGTCACTGGTTCCAGGGAAGAGAAAGAGCCAGTGCCGTAAGACAAACACAACATCCATGCCTCACCTGGATTCGAACCCGGACCCCGTTTGGACCCCGAATGATCAGAGGCCATCGCTTAGACCACTGCGCCACCGGGGCGGCTCTTGCAAAATTTCCCATTTTTTTTTCTTGGTGTTTTGGAAAATCAAATGAATATGCCCGACCCAAAAAATCTTAAAATTTACACTTTTCATATACTCTATTCATACAAACTATAAACCAAAAATCATTGAAATCTGAGACATCAAGGTACAGACCAATCATTGTTTCACATGGAAAGACTATGTATGAGTATAATACCATGACTGGTGAGATACATGCAAATGCAATCACATATACTAAAAGAGGAGAACATTGTTCCCCTTCTTTTCTTCCTACGGGAAAAGTGTCCCTTTGAGCGAGTTTAAAGTAAATTTGCTAAAAGATTTCATTACACAATCTTCAACATTTATTCCTAAAAGATGTCCTGATTCCATAAGTATGTTAGGGCATGCCAAAGGGGTGTTCTCCGGGCACGGGAAAGTCTGGGTGCATGCCGAGCGTGTGTCTGCCCTACCAAAGCACAATTTAAATTGCTAAATTCACCTCAAAATATTGTACATCATACATGTAGTATTTCTATGATAACACATTTTTTGCTCCATCAGTTTTCTGAGGTCAGAAAACAAGTGCCATTTCTTTCGACACTTAATTTGTTAGATGGAGTGCATTAAGAATCATTTAATATTTCTGCTAAAAAAAATGAACAATTACTAAATATAAATTCATGACCCCAAAGCACAATTCGCGGCTTTCGCCTTTCGTGGCATTTTTCTGAATTGGTGACTTTCGTGATCAGTAGACACCCTGTTGACCAAATTCCGCTGACAAAGGTGATTTCCTTGAATCAGAACATATACTAGCTGTGTTCTCACAGAAACGGATCATTTCGAAAATTCCAAGCAACAGCCATCTTCGATTTCCTCACATAAAAACTGAATTACGCAGAAAGCTAACTTTCCCAGCTACCAAGGATTCTAAAATGAAGGGCAGCCATGCATTTATTTCATTGCAGAATTCGACACTTACCCCAAACTTGAACATTTCAGAAGCTATACTATTTATGTACGTATATTAAGTAAAATACAATGAATTTGGAGGCTTAAGTGTCTTTTTCTTACAAAACTAAGAACACATTTTTGCCTATCTTTTGTGACATCACACATGAACAATACTCTTCACACAAACTCTATACAGCAAATAATTACATACCAGTGTGCACAACTACTAGCTAAAGTATATCCCACATAAATCGTAAATATAAGCACTGAAAATACCTTTAAATTCCAGTAACGAAAATAACCGGCAAATGAAGAGAACAAACGAGTTGAACAAACTGAAAAGCGCCGTTGTTACTATAGGTTGCGGTTATACCAAGGTCTTTTTTTTTTTTTTTTTTAAATTGAATAAGACGATGAGGCTTATAGACAAAGCTTTGTGCCTCACAGCAACTAGTTGGCCATGCGGAAATAGCTAAAATATCTCCTGATCAGTAAGACACGAAGATGCAGGTCTTTAGACATATCTCTTGGTATAAGATTGGGCTCGCTACGATGTCCGCCTCTCATTGGCTGCTGAAATGACGTCGGCGTGGACGCTCGGGGCTCGGCAGCCAACATGGCAGCCTTCTAGCGTCTTGTGGCTTTGGGTTACGGCATACGAAATGATCGTAATAATCACACTTATTATAATAATAACGAAATAAAAAGGCAAAAAAATGCTCATACATAAATCAAAATCACAAAATCAAACCATTTACCTTCCGTGAAGCACAACATTTCTAAATTTATTTGCCTATATGCGAACTCACATTTTAATACTTACCGCCAAGCCACTACAAAACAAACAACTACAAGAATTAAGGTTAAACACTGATACTTAAATTATTTCTGAAATTTACTTCATCAAAAAATGCCAACAAAGGCGGCGATACGCCTTTGTTGGCATTTTTGATCAATCAGTTCCATACTGTGAACAACACGAAAACTATTGTCTCTCTATATATTCATTCTTGAAACATTTTTCAACATTCCTTCATGGTGTGAATGTATATAACACATAAGCAAGCTAAAAGAAAAAAAAATATATGCGCAAGAAAACCAAGAGTTAAGTGTTATACGTCCTTTTTTTTTTTTTTTCTTTTTCAAGATTACTTTTTCCTGTAAAGTTAAATAAGCTTATTATTTTGCTCAAAGTTTAAGAATGTGGTTTTCACTTTAAACCTTTTTTACCAGCATTTGTGCTAGCTGGTTGTTTTAGTAGTTTACAGGTTTAGTAGAAATTAATGTTCAAAGATTTTATTAACTTACAAAATTTATATTTGGTGCACTTAAGCAGATGTAATATAGCAGAAACCGACTTCCGACTTTCAGGTCTTTGTAGAAATGAGAGAGGGGTCATTTCTGTTTGACCTTGAAGAAGGAATAAGTGATTATTCTCAACATGTTCTACGTTACATGTCTCCCTTCATAATCTCACTTTCAGAGTTTACAGTTTTTTAGTTTTAGCCCTCATCAAGGGAAGAATATAGCTCGGTGACAGGGTTTTCATATTCTTCTTTTTTTAGGTTTTTATTTTTAAAATTGTTTGTACACACCCACACACATCATTTAGGAAAGTTGAATTTTTTTCTGGAAGTGAAGATATATCTACTTAAAAAATGACATCTTGAAAAATACACACCATATATACATACATATATACACACACCATATATACATACATATACACACACACCATATCATCATCATCATCATTGTCAACCATTATCAATCCACTGCTGGACGAAGGTCTCCCCAAGTTTCCTCCACAACGGTCTGTCTTGTGCCAGTCTCCTCCATGTCACTCCCGCATACTTTCGAATTTCATCCACCCATCTTCCATGTGGTCTTCTTCTGGGTCTTTTCCTGTCCCTTGGAATCCAATCTAAAATTTCGGCTGTCCATCGATGGTCTGTTCTTCTGGCAGTATGTCCAGCCCATTGCCATTTCAGGGATTTAACTCTGATCATGATGTCTTCCACTCTTGTCACTTTTCGGATCCACGAGTTCCTCTTCTTATCTCTCCTGGTTACACCAAGTATGCACTTCTCCATGCTTCTTTGAGTTGTCTGCAGCCTTTGTATGTCTCTTTTAGCTAAGGTCCACGTCTCTGCACCATACGTAAGCACTGGAAGGATGCATTGATCAAACACTTTTCTTTTAAGACATAATGGCATATTGCTCTTGAAAATTATGCTGTTTCTTCCAAAAGCTCTCCAGGCAAGTTTTGTACGCCGATTAATTTCTTCACTAATGTAACCCTCACTTGATATCTGCTGCCAAAGATAAACGTACGTGTCTGTTATCTCCAGCTTTTCTCCATCAATCGATAAATCTTCACTTCTTGTAAAAGCATTGAACATCACTTTTGTCTTCTGAAAGTTCATTTTTAATCCCACTTCTTTACTCTTGTCAGCAAGTTCCTGCATCATACTCTGTAGCTCAGATGGGGTATTTGCAAAAATGACTATGTCATCAGCAAAACGAAGGTGGGTTAGATAATCTCCATTAATCTTTATCCCTTTGTTTTCCCAGTTCGGTAATTGAAAGACATTTTCCAATGTAGCGTTAAAGAGCTTCGGAGATATGGTGTCACCTTGTCTCACTCCTTTTCCAATTTTTATGTGTGTTGTATTTTCAAATAGCAGAATCTTTGCACTTGCATTTTCATAGATGTTATTAATAATATTAATGTATGCATCTTCAATACCGCAGGATTTCAGAGCCATTGCAACTGCTGATGGTTTCACCGAATCAAAGGCTTTTTCATAATCGATAAAAGCCATGCACAATGGAAGTTCATATTCCCTCGCTCTTTCAATTAGTTCTCTCAGTACGTGGATATGGTCTATTGTGCTGTAGCCACTCCTGAATCCAGCTTGTTCTCTCGGTTGAGCCATGTCCAGTGTTACCTTCAAGAGGTGTGAAAGAACTTTAGTGAAGATTTTATAAACCACTGATAGGAGGCTGATAGGTCTGTAGTTCCTGAGATCCTCAATGTCACCTTTTTTATGTAGCAAGATCATTGTAGCGTTGTTCCAATCCTCAGGAATTTTCCCTTCATTAAGGCATCGAGTGAAAATTTGGGCGAGTACTGTTTCGATTTCTCCACTTGTTTCTTGTATGATGTCTACAGTAATTCCATCTTCTCCTGGAGCTTTTCCCCGCTTCATGTTCTTGATTGCATGTGCAACTTCTGCTGGAATGACTGGAAGAACTCTGGTACCTTTCATGATGCCTGGAGTACATGTACGTATCATCCCTTTCATATAATTTGGAGTAGAAATCTTTCACTCTTGTCAAAATTTCGCCTCTATTTCTTGTTACAGAACCATCTTCTTTTCTCAGTGCCATAATGTGTTTTTTTCCCTTACTGAGATGTCCCTTTGCTATCTTTAGGCTTTGGTTGTTTTCAATTGCTTTCCTTACTAGTTCACAGTTGAATTTCCTTACGTCTTCAGTGATACTTTTTCGTACTGTCTTGCATAGCTCTATATATTCCACTTTGGAAGTCACATCTTCTTTAGTTGTCCTCATCTCTCTTCTTTTTGCATCAAAATTTTGGTTTTTCCTGATAATTTGTTCACATGCAATTTGTTCTTAGACCCAGCTAATTTTGTTGCTGTTTCCATAAGAGCTTTGGTTACTTTTCTGTTAACTTCAGAAATATCCACTTCTTCCGATGTTAGGCCTTCTAAAGCAGAGAATCTGTTCTTCAGTTCCAATTTGAATGTATTATGGTGTTTTATAAAGTTGGTTATGTCAATACATTTTGTTTGTCTTATGAGCTTGCTACGTTCGAGTTTAGTGTTGAGGTGCATCTTACATCTCACCAATCTATGGTCACTGCCTGTGTTGAACTTGTTTAGCACACTGCAGTCTTCTATGACGAATTTTTTGTTACACATAATAAAATCAATTTCACTTGTCGTCCCATTTGGATGTCTCCATGTCCATTTCCTGTGTGGCTTTTTCTTGAAAAAGGAGTTCAAGATGAAAAACCCTTCTGTCTCTGCAAACTCTACGAGAGTATTTCCACGCTGGTTTCTGTTGCCGTGACCGAATTTACCTACTGAAGTTTCATTCTGTTGCCGTTGCCCTATTTTTGCATTGAAATCTCCCATAATTATTTTCAAGTGCTGCTTACCTTTATTATTTAGATTACGAATTTCCTCATAAAATTCTTCAATTTCTTCTTCAGGATGACTTGTGGTGGGTGCATAAGTTTGAATAATCTGAGCCTGGTATCTTTTCGAGAGTTGGATAACGAGTCGTGCAGCTCTGTCAGAGGAACTTTCAACTTCTACAACTTTATCCTTCAGTTTCTTGTTTATTATAAATCCAACACCACTAGTTCTGCCAGTATCTGTCCCACGATAGTAGAAGAGATGTCCACTTTTCAGTTCAATGAGATCTTCTCCTTTCCTCCTTACCTCACTTAGCCCGACGATGTCCCACTTGATCCTTTGTAGTTCCTCTTTAAATTCAAGAAGCCTTGAATCAGAAGATAGGGAGCGTCCGTTGTACGTAGCCAAGGTCAGCATCAGATGGCAGCCTAGTCCGGTCCTCCGGGGATTCTTAGCACCCTCTGCCTTCATGTCGCACTGGCCGCTGCCTTGGCCAGGTACATTTCAGCTGCCGGAGACTGAGGGCCAAGATTTAAGTTGTGGAGTCATTTTGGAGGGGTTTGGCCATAACTCACCACGCTGGCCAAGCGGGTAGGTGAGTGTGGGATAGCATTTCCTCTAATCCCGATGGTATAGTTATACCGCTATTGGCGGTCGTCAGAGCCCCTTTAGTGGGAACAGGATGTACCACGAGAAGGCGGGGTTGACATTTGTCAAGGAGAGGCTGTGATGTTACGCATCACCTGACCTTACATCCCACACACCATATCATCATCATCATCATCATTGTCAACCATTATCAATCCACTGCTGGACGAAGGTCTCCCCAAGTTTCCTCCACAACGGTCTGTCTTGTGCCAGTCTCCTCCATGTCACCCCTGCATACTTTCGAATTTCATCCACCCATCTCCCATGTGGTCTTCTTCTGGGTCTTTTCCTGTCCCTTGGGATCCAATCTAAA
Organism: Macrothele yani; assembly: GCA_039090855.1. NCBI lineage: Eukaryota > Metazoa > Arthropoda > Arachnida > Araneae > Macrothelidae > Macrothele > Macrothele yani. The sequence goes on from CM077013.1 coordinate 18,239,374, forward strand.
ATTTCGGCTGTCCATCGATGATCTGTCCTTCTGGCAGTATGTCCAGCCCATTGCCATTTCAGGGATTTAACTCTGATCATGATGTCTTCCACTCTTGTCATTTTTCGGATCCACGAGTTCCTCTTCTTATCTCTCCTGGTTACACCAAGTATGCACCTCTCCATGCCGCTTTGAGTTGTCTGCAGCCTTTGTATGTCTCTTTCAGTTAAGGTCCACGTCTCTGCACCATACGTAAGCACTGGAAGGATGCATTGATCAAACACTTTTCTTTTAAGACATAATGGCATATTGCTCTTGAAAATTATGCTGTTTCTTCCAAAAGCTCTCCAGGCAAGTTTTGTACGCCGATTAATTTCTTCATCAATGTGACCCTCACTTGATATCTGCTGTCCAAGATAAACGTACGTATCTGTTATCTCAAGCTTTTCTCCATCAATCGATAAATCTTCATTTCTTGTAAAAGCATTGAACATCACTTTTGTCTTCTGAAAGTTCATTTTTAATCCCACTTCTTTACTCTTGTCAGCAAGTTCCTGGATCATACTCTGCAGCTCTGATGGGCTAGTTGCAAAAATGACTACGTCATCAGCAAAACGAAGGTGGGTTAGATAATCTCCATTAATCTTTATCCCCTTGTTTTCCCAGCTCAGTGACTGAAAAACACCCTCCAATGTGGCATTAAAGAGCTTCGGAGATATGGTGTCACCTTGTCTCACTCCCTTTCCAATTTTTATGTGTGTTGTATTTTCAAACAGCCTAATCTTTGCACTTGCATTTTCATAGATGTTATTAATAATATTAATGTATGCATCTTCAATACCGCAGGTTTTCAGAGCCATTGTAACTGCTGATGGTTTCACCGAATCAAAGGCTTTTTCATAATCGATAAAAGCCATGCACAATGGAAGTTCATATTCCCTCGCTCTTTCAATTAGTTCTCTCAGCACATGGATATGATCTATTGTGCTGTAGCCACTCCTGAATCCAGCTTGTTCTCTCGGTTGAGCCATGTCCAGTGTTACCTTCAAGCGGTGTGAAAGAACTTTAGTGAAGATTTTATAAACTACTGATAGGAGGCTGATAGGTCTGTAGTTTCCGAGATCCTCAATGTCACCTTTCTTATGTAGCACGATCATTGTAGCGGTGTTCCAATCCTCAGGAATCTTTCCTTCATTAAGGCATCGAGTGAAAATTTGGGCGAGTACTGTTTCGATTTCTCCACTTGCTTCTTGTATGATGTCTACAGTAATTCCATCTTCTCCTGGAGCTTTCCCCCGCTTCATGTTCTTGATTGCATGTGCAACTTCTGCTGGAAGGACTGGAGGAACTCTGGTACTGGTATCTTTCATGATGTCTGGAGTGCATGTATCATCCCTTTCATATAATTTGGAATAGAAATCTTTCACTCTTGTCAAAATTTCGCCTCTATTTCTTGTTACAGAACCATCTTCTTTTCTCAGTGCCATAATCTGTTTTCTTCCCTTACTGAGATGTCCCTTTGCTATCTTTAGGCTTTGGTTGTTTTCAATTGCTTTCCTCACTAGTTCACAGTTGAATTTTCTTACGTCTTCAGTGATACTTTTTCGTACTGTCTTGCATAGCTCTATATATTCCACTTTGGAAGTCGCATCTTCTTTAGTTGTCCTCATCTCTCTTCTTTTTTGCATCAACATTTTCGTTTTTCCTGATAATTTATTTACATGCAACTTGTTCTTAGACCCAGCTAATTTTGTTGCTGTTTCCATAAGAGCTTTGGTTACTTTTCTGTTAACTTCAGAAATATCCACTTCTTCCGATGTTAGGCCTTCTAAAGCAGAGAACCTGTTCTTCAGTTCCAACTTGAAGGTATTATGGTGTTTTTTAAGGTTGGTTATGTCAATAGATTTTGTTTGTCTTATGAGCTTGCCACGTTCAAGTTTAGTGTTGAGGTGCATCTTACATCTCACCAATCTATGGTCACTACCTGTGTTGAACTTGTTTAGCACACTGCAGTCTTCTATGACGAATTTTTTGTTACACATAATAAAATCAATTTCACTTGTCGTCCCATTTGGATGTCTCCATGTCCATTTCCTGTGTGGCTTTTTCTTGAAGAAGGAGTTCAAGATGAAAAACCCTTCTGCCTCTGCAAACTCAACGAGAGTATTTCCACGCTGGTTTCTGTTGCCGTGACCGAATTTACCTACCGAAGTTTCATTCTGTTGCCGTTGCCCTATTTTTGCATTGAAATCTCCCATAATTATTTTCAAGTGCTGCTTACCTTTATTATTTAGATGACAAATTTCCTCATAAAATTCTTCAATTTCTTCTTCAGGATGACTTGTGGTGGGTGCATAAGTTTGAATAATCTGAGCCTGGTATCTTTTCGAGAGTTGGATAACAAGCCGTGCAGCTCTGTCAGAGGAACTTTCAACTTCTACAACTTTATCCTTCAGTTTCTTGTTTATTATAAATCCAACACCACTTGTTCTGCCAGTATCTGTCCCACGATAGTAGAAGAGATGTCCACTTTTCAGTTCGATGAGATCTTCTCCTTTTCTCCTTACCTCACTTAGCCCCACGATGTCCCACTTGCCACACACCATATATACATACATATATACACACACCATCTATAGATACATATAAACACACCATATATACATGTATATACACACACACCATTTATACATATACACACACACCATGAAGGAATGGTGAAATTTTTTTATCTTTAAAAACTGTGTCTCTCCTATATATGTGTGGCACTTTTCTTTTTATGTTAATGACTAGCAAATAAGTTAGTATACTCATTACCACTGATGCTGTGCTACTTCAATTCTACAACTTTTCCTTTACTAGATTTGTTCTTTTACACAATGTGCCCATGACAGATGTATTGAAATAAAATTTTTCTTTCTCAGATGAGGCTATATAATAGCTATCAGAAAAATTGCAAATACTTGCATACATGCATACGAACAACGAAAAATTGAAATTAAAAAAAAACTTAGCTTTCTGATGGTCAGAATTCCTTGGCATTATTCCTGCAGGTTGCTTACATTTTCTCCATGGCATGAAAAATCTGGTTTGGTCATGTGCATCCAGGAAACTTTCACTTTGATGAAGCCTGCCAATTACGTGCTTTTCTGGGTTGAGCCTCTTCTGCCTTCCTAACTTTTGCTTTTGCATTTAAATGTCTTAGCCGTATAAAGGTTCGGGTTCTAACATATAACTTTATCACCTCTGTAGGAACATCTGGAAACCTCTGACCAATTTTCACACATAGTTTGTGTACAATCTTGTGTTCCTGGGATAAAGAGTCATGTCCATGCACTTCTGCAAACATCAACTCAAACTGGCTAACTTTCTCCAACCATGGATCTGATGTAACAAGCAGGCCACCTCGTGAAAGGGTCTCAATCCAGCCAACAGGTACTGATTCTGTAGTTGATGGTGGATTAAGTAGCTGGCCAGTTGGCGTACCCAGCGAACAGTCATATTTTCTTCCTCGGTAAGCTATGTAACCTGCAAGGTAACGAAAGCCTTCTACAGAGCAATCAGAGCCAAAGAGAGTAGCAGGTGGTACCTGAATACCTGTAGAGTCTTGTAGTATAATATCCCGAATCTCAGTTTCACCTTCAATCATTGCCAGGGTTCTGACATATCAGGTAAAACGGCACTAAACAATTGAGATGTCAAAAAGTAATCATCAGCACCATCATGCGCAACAGGAGCAGCACTTGAAAATGGAATGTCACTTACATTGGCACCTAGAAGCAAGAGACGTAAACGGGATTTCACTTCTGTTGGCAATGGATGATCATAGAAGTGGCCAAGCCCACGTATTTGTGAAAAAAATTTTTCAAGGCAGTCTTGATTGAGTCGAGCAGTTAGGATGTATTTTATGTTCAGAGGCTTAATTAAGGTCAGTGAAGAGTCCCAGTAATGAGCGAATGGTTGTGATGAATCCTTTCTGAAATGGTAACAGATGTGTTGCATTACCTACTTTCATTTATCGGATGCATGCATGCAGCTGTCGTAGAATCCTCTCTTGGGTTTCACGATGAGTTCCAAATCCGCATGCCAGAGACTTCTCATCTGTAGGCCTTCTTAAATTTAGCACATCAAACGAGTCGTTCAGAAGCTTAACAAATTTCGCGCCGTGTTCTTCATGTGGCATAAGAAAGCGCATTCCTTGTGCAGTGTGGTTCGAAAAGAGCTGAGTTGCCAAATATACACGGCCGCCCCGGTGGCGCAGTGGTCTAAGGCGTTGGCCTCTGATCATTCGTCCGTAAGGGGTCCGGGTTCGAATCCCGGTGAGGCATGGATGTTGTGTTTGTCTTACGGCACTGGCTCTCTCCCTTCCCTGGAACCAGTGACCCTAAATTAGGGACGGGCGACTGCTTATAGCCCATTTGAGTTGCTCACGGTGGTCGTTAAACCTCCAATCAAAAAAAAAAAAAAAAAAAATATACACGTTGGCGGTCACGGCCCTTCACACTAATGTGACAACTTGGGGCATATCTTCGTCTCACTGCAATCTAGAGTAAGGAGCTGTTCAATAGTAGCTTTTGTAATTTTATTACCTGGAAGTGTTAGTCCATCATCGAGAAAATGATTTCTTAGCAGCTTGTAAAGGTGTGGAACATCTGCAAACACCCAAACTCGTTTATTTGGTATTTGAGGATTGGGGAAGCATGTGTTTGTGTGTGTTACTTGTAATTCCTTCCATACAGCACGACCTTATTTATACCAGTATTATTGCTTGTGGGAAGATGTAGTGTAGGTACTGCATCAGGCTTCAACACTTTCCTGCTAGTTAACTCAAGTAACTCTGCCTTTAAGTCACACTGGTAGTTATCCCGTGTGAAATGTTGAGAACACACTCTTGCATTGGAAACTTTAATCCTGACGCTTACATTTCTGAATCCACAATTTTTGTAGTAATAAATCCTTCAGAAATACATGGTACATAATGTCAGTGTTCTTGGTTTTCCTATTGTACTTAGTACAACAGGCCATTGCACAACCCGGCATTGCCGCCCCGGTGGCGCAGTGGTCTAAGCGATGGCCTCTGATCATTCGTCCGAACGGGGTTCGGGTTCGAATCCCGGTGAGGCATGGATGTTGTGTTTGTCTTACGGCACTGGCTCTCTCCCTTCCCTGGAACCAGCGACCCTAAATTAGGGACGGGCGACTGCTTATAGCCCATTGAGTTGCTCACGGTGGTCGTTAAACCTCCAATCAAAAAAAAAAAAAAAAAAAAAAAAAAAAACCTCCAATCAAAAAAAAAAAAAAAAAAAAAAAAACAACCCGGCATTATTGCGTTTGTTACGAAACACAGAAGCAATGAATTTCAGTGATAAATACGTGTAAATATCAAGATAAACCAAACATAAACATAAAACTATACGATACGAACTTCAAGCTGTTGAAAATCAACTGCGTTAATAGAGAAAACTCCGGCACACCAATTGTAAACAAACAGGGATGCCAGAAGTCGAAAGACTGGGCGTCCACACCGACGTCATGCGTGGTTTCAAAATAACCGCGTCTGGTACTGCGCAACCCAAGCGTACAGGAAGATCTTAATTTATCGGTTACGGCTATTAGTGTTCCCTATCGTTCCCTGTAATGTTTATTTGCAGCCGCCCCGATGGCGCAGTGGTCTAAGGCGCTGGCCTCTGATCATTCGTCAGTAAGGGGTCCGGGTTCGAATCCCGGTGAGGCATGGATGTTGTGTTTGTCTTAAGGCACTGGTTCTCTCCCTTCCCTGGAACCAGTGACCCTAAATTAGGGACGGGCGACTGCTTATAGCCCATTGAGTTGCTGACGGTGGTCGTTAAACCTCCAATCAAAAAAAAAAAAAAAAAAAAAAAAAATGTTTATTTGCCGCCCCGGTGGCGCAGTGGTCTAAGCGATGGCCTCTGATCATTCGTCCGAACGGGGTCCGGGTTCGAATCCCGGTGAGGCATGGGTGTTGTGTTTGTCTTTTTTTTTTTTTTTTTTGGTTAGAGGTTTAACGACCACCGTGAGCAACTCAATGGGCTATAAGCAGTCGCTCGTCCCTAATTTAGGGTCACTAGTTCCAGGGAAGGGAGAGAGCCAGTGCCGTAAGACAAACACAACATCCATGCCTGACCGGGATTCGAACCCGGACCACTTACGGACGAACGATCAGAGGCCAGCGCCTTAGACCACTGCGCCACCGGGGCGGCGTGTTTGTCTTACGGCACTGGCTCTCTCCCTTCCCTGGAACCAGTGACCCTAAATTAGGGACGGGCGCCTGCTTATAGCCCATTGAGTTGCTCACGGTGGTCGTTAAACCTAAAAAAAAATGTTTATTTTTTTTTTATTGGAGGTTTAACGACCACCGTGAGCAACTCAATGGGCTATAAGCAGGCGCCCGTCCCTAATTTAGGGTCACTGGTTCCAGGGAAGGGAGAGAGCCAGTGCCGTAAGACAAACACAACACCCATGCCTCACCGGGATTTGAACCCGGACCCCTTTCGAACGAATGATCAGAGGCCATCGCTTAGACCACTGCGCTACCGGGGCGGCTGTAATGTTTATATCACGCATCCAAAGACCTAGGAGGAGAATAGACTCGCAAATATCTAGCTACTCCCGTCAGTGTTTAAAAACCAGATGTTCCGCCGTTAGAAGGACTGACATCTGTTAATGACTTAGACCATGAATATGGTAGACACAGCTGCTTCCGTTCACGCAGTGTTGAGAAAACGGCACAAACATGCCAACCGGGTTTACCTTAGACCATGAATAAGGCACTTACACGGTGACCCGTTCAATATAATTTTACTAAGTTTATCTTCATAAAAAATCCTAGCGATCAATTATCTTCATAAAAAAATCAAGTGGTTAGCTGGTTGGTCCTCCCGCTGAAGTGTTAGTTTACATATTTTTACGCATTTTTGCTGCCTCCCCCTACAACGCAGGATTTTTTTAGCAAAATAACCATTATTCTTTGCACCTTTAGCTTTCATTGTGTATACTTATTGTTGTTATAGAGCGCACACATATTATCTTCTATGATTTTTTAAAGTTGTACCACTACGTGTATATTCTCCAAGGATGTTAGATTACAATAGGAGGTGCCCTAAGCAGTTTCCCGTGAAGCCAATTGGCTGCGACCCCCGCCCACATAGCGTCCATCTTGTTTGGTACAAAACATTCTGTTCTGCTGCATGTGTGAGAGCCTGTTGACTCATGCTTTTACACGTTTCAGTTATTTCAGGATCGAATAAAAGTTTTATTTACAAAAAGCAAAGTTGTGGAGTTATCGACTGCAATAACTGATAACCTGGGGAATTAAATTTATGACGTTCTGATATCTGGATGATTCTCAGGATCAGATTATAGTGTCTTATCCGCAAAATGCCGGGATGTGTTGCTATAGGCTGCACTAATCGATCTTCCAAAAAAAAAATGCCAGGGATTACCTTTCACATGTAAGTACTTGCATTTTTATATTGGAATAAAATATGGTATGGATGTTTGATTAAGAAATATGGTATGGATGTTTGGCAGTGGTGAAAATTTGGAAATGCATTTTTCTTAATAAACTCCTGACTGTGTCCTCACGTGGATCTAATTTGAAGTTAATGCAAAATCAATCGACTGCACAAAGTTCTGTTTTGCGAAGGTATGCGGGAGTGACATGGAGGAGACTAGCACAAGACAGACCGTTGTGGGGAGACCTTCGTCCAGCAGTGGATTGATAATGGTTGACAATGAGGATATATATATATAAAGGTGGCTGTATATATATATACAGCCACCTCCAACAAAAATTCTTGTTATATAAACTATATATACAGCCCCCACCAACAAAAATTCATGGGTGCGCCACTGCAAGGGACTGTTATTCATTACGGGAATACTATAAAAAGTTCTCATTTTCTTAGTCTTCGGATGTGAAATGTTTTATTTTTTGTTATATTGCTTTAGCACTTCATGTTTGGAAATTTCAATAGCCATTGATTGTATAATTTGTTGAAATAAGTTTCTAAGCTATCATTTTTGTTGAAAGGATATGCTCTGAAATTATTAAAACTTTAGCGTACTTTTAGTTTCTTTTCTAGGAGGAAAGCAAAGAGTTTTTTTTTCCTTTTTTTTCGCAGTAGGTGTTTCGAATAGCCTTTTAATTTCATGACTAAACTTAACAAATTGATACGAATGTATACGTATTTTTTAATGGCAGGAGATAATTCCTTGAATTTTAAAATGAGATCTTAATGTACTCGAGATCACACACAATTATTGGGTTCGTCAATGTGTAAACTTATTTATTGTTGATTTTTAAAACTTATTAAATAAAAGGCTTTAATGTTTCTTATCGATATTCCTGCTTATTATGAATTAACAAAAATGTGAATATTTCGTAAGGAGATATTTTTCAAAGAAGCTAAATGCTTCAAATCCAAATTTTTTTGCATCAGGTAAGCTCTGATAATGGAAGCAACTGTGATGCTCAGAAACATTATGCATGGCAAATATTACGAAAAAATTGTATAGAAAAATTGAAGAGCTTTACAAAATCTGTGGAAAGCAATTAAATTTATTGTCATTTTTAAACAAATTACGTGAATATGCAAACTAGTGATGAATAGCGTACTATCGAATCACCAGTTTGTCATTGTCGCCTAATAAAAACAGAACCGACCTTTGTCATTGTCGCCTAATAAAAACAGAACCGACCGCCGATCGTATTATGTGTATGTTTAATTCAAATGGCCTTCCTCATTCAATTTTTTCCATTCCAGTTTTTTTGTAGAACTGTTGCTTCAAAAATTTACCTTCAGATTCACCTTCTCAATTTTATACACAAAAATATTCAGTTCAAATTAATTAACAAATAACGTCGCTCGCGAAAGTATAAGCAAGTTTATAAGTGAACTACGACAGTTTGTTTTGGGCCGAGACACAGGCTCAATGCGCAATCTAACGACGTGAATTTAAAATAAAAATTTGGAAATGTCAGAATTCAAGCGGGACCGGTATTGGTTAATGCGCCAAAGCAGGAACCGCCCAGACCACGCCTGCGAGATCACAGTGACCAATCACAGAAGGAGCGTGAACCTAGTCTGTGGGCTAAATTCACGCATAGCGTGCATATAGCCTCAGCCTCTCAGTGCTGCTGGGATGTCATTGCAAGAAGAGTTTTCTAGCTTGCGCTTTATTCCACCAAACTAGATTATTTTATCGTTAGCGATATATTTATTAATGTATATGTAAAAAAATTAATTGTGTGAATATTTAATAGTGCATTTATATAAATAGTTAGTTTAGCTGCGTAAATCGTGCGCTTTTTTGTTTTTTGAACAATTTGTTTCCGTGTTCCGCTGAAACGTGTCGGAATAAACACAGGTACCGGAAAGGACAAAATATTGTATTGTTTGCTTTTTTCCCGAAATAAACCAGTGCTGGTAAATGAATAAATAAACAAGTCTCGAAGACTGGACTATGTCAATGTTAAGTACGCCAGAACTTGTAGCGACCATTTCAGCTTTGTGATTATGAAGATAATATGAACAATTGATTACTTGGATTGCCTTTGCGAAAGGTACTGAAATCTGACGCTGTGTCGAGAGTAAACGTACCTTCTTTAAATTCTGAAGGAATAACGCAGAGGACCCAAAGACACACGAAAAAAGAAATATGTTCGAAGTGCTTTGGAACAATTGAGACCGAAGAAAATTAATCTGGTAATTTTTTCACCTTCAGTTAAGGAAATTAACTAAAAGTGAAACGAACGCTGGATTACGAAATGCGGAATCAGTAGCAATGTATTGACGACAGAATGCCGTAAATGAAATTTTTTTACAAATCTGTAATGATAATTTAATGAAAAAAATACAATAGCCTACTTGAGAAAGATCTCCAAACCAAAAGGAAAAAAAAAAAAAAAAAAGATATCGCAAAGTTTCTGTTTAGCGATGGAAAAGATGGGCCACCTTTAGTAGATTCTACTTTCTGAAATTCAGCAGTTAAAAAGCAGGATTCTTTTTTTTTTTTTTTTTTTTTTGATTGGAGGTTTAACGACCACCGTGAGCAACTCAATGGGCTATAAGCAGTCGCCCGTCCCTAATTTAGGGTCACTGGTTCCAGGGAAGGGAGAGAGCCAGTGCCGTAAGACAAACACAACATCCATGCCTCACCGGGATTCGAACCCGGAATCCGTTCGAACGAATGATCAGAGGCCATCGCTTAGACCACTGCGCCACCGGGGCGGCAAAAAGCAGGATTCATGTACAAGTGCTTTAGAAAAGGCAAATTAAAAACTTTGAAGAAATGTGCCAATTGCATTTTCATTACGACTCAGTTCGATATGCCCAATTACTGTAATGTTGAAAAAACATGTTTAAAGAATATTTTGTTTCATTTAAATTAAGATAATGACAGAGTTTAGTTCGTTCTCGTCCCCTTTATTCCATGGCTTCAGGACATAATTTTTCTTACCCTTTCCACTGATTATTTCGCAGTTTCCGTGCGGCAGTGGCTTCAAATGATCATATGTAGAGGATTTTAGGAAGAGTGTCTGAACCCAGGTCTTAAACAACCCTTAGAAATAGGAAGCTAGGAGATTTGGGCTAGAGCACCCGATAGGAAAGTGACGCGGAAGTGAAGTAGAAAGGGGGAGGAAGCCGCCCTTATTTATTACCGGGGGGCCAGTACCCGGGGTTCGACGGCTTAACGTGCCCATCCGACGCACGGCGGATTTTTAGTGGATCGAGCGTTCGTACCTGGCTGGGATCGAACCTGAGGTCCTTTCCATGGCAGTCACGAACGTTGCCCACTAGGCCACGCGCTGCCCGTCAGTGGCTTCAGAGAACCCACCACCATGCTACTGCTGCAGCATAACTACGTCATTACCTCCAACTTCCGGTTTCTGGATAGCTAGCTCTAAGGACCAGCCCTTCTCTTCCATAGCCCTGGCAATATCTGGCGAATATGACGGGTGGGGTAGAACTTCCCAGTCGGATCCTTCTAAATACTTTTCAACAGGTCGAGAAACATGTGGTCTTGCGTTGTCATGCTGTAAGATGACTTTGTTGTGTCTATTCTCCCATTCCTGACGTTTTTGTGTGAGAGCTCGTTTTAAACGCATTAATTGGGTTCGATACCGATCACCAGTAATAGTTTCTGACGGTTTCAGCAGTTCATAGTGGATCACACCCTTCTGGTACCACCAGATACACAGCATTACCTTTGAACCATGGATATCGCGTTTTGGCGTTGAAGGACCTGGTTCACCTGGCTTCACCCATGCTTTCTGCCGTTTAGGGTTATCGTACCATATCCATTTCTCGTCGGCAGTAATGATACGATGCAAAAAAACCTTTCTTTTTGCTTTTTTAAGCAGCAATTCGCAAATGTTTTTTCGACGTTCAAGGTCTCTTTCCCGCAAAGCATGTCGAACCCAATTCCCATGGCAGCTAAACGTTGTGAAATGCATGGTTGACTAACATTTAATGCTGCTGCTAGTTCTTTTTGGGTCTGGCACGGATAATCGTCGAGTAAAGCCTCCAATTCGGCATCAGCAATTTTTTTGGGTGGTCCAGAAAGTTCTTTATCACTGACATCGAAATCGTTCCTTTTGAATAGTCTAAACCAATACTAACATGTTTTTATGGATGGGGAATGTTAACCATAGATTTCTGACATTAAGCGATAGCTGTCGGCAGCACTTTTCTTGACAATAAAGTAATGCACTAACACTTCACACAAATGCTGTTTTCTCGGAACGAGAGTTGCCATTTTCCATCGAGGAAAACAAATACGTCTTCGCACCTCAATCGAACGTCGTATACTGACTCTGACGTCTTGTACTGCAATAGCGCAGTGTTGCCGCCTTAAAATACATACGAGCAGTAATAACTACGACACCGAACGGAAATCCCTCAAAACCTTTTTATATACCCAATACAAGTTACTAAAATACAAGAAAAATAATTGATACAATTAATCATTAATATCTTATTATTCTTAAAAATGCTTTAAAAAAGGGTTTCGTCTATTTTAATGTTTTCAATTTATAAAAAAATTGGCTATACCAACTGCTGGAGCCCCCCCCCTTATGGGCGCCCCCTTTTTTTTTTTGATTGGAGGTTTAACGACCACCGCGAGCAACTTAATGGGTTATAAGCAGTCGCCCGTCCCTAATTTAGGGTCACTGGTTCCAGGGAAGGAGAGAGCCAGTGCCGTAAAACAAACACAACAACATCCATGCCTCACCGGGATTCGAACCCGGACCCCGTTCGGACGAACGATCAAAGGCCATCGCTTAGACCACTGCGCCACCGGGGCGGCTGGGCGCCCTTTTACACAACCTTGTCTGATTCCTGCACCAATAGAAAACCATTTTGAAAAAACACCCTTCACACATACACAAGCTCTACTGCCAGCATACACTGCTTTTACACTATTAAGTAGATTTCCAGTAACACCATATTAATTAAATACCTTCCACAAAAGTGTCCTATTTACTCGGTCATAAGTTTTCTCTAAATCTATGAAGGCAGAAAAAACTTTCTTACCAACAGCCAGATACTTTTTAGTCGTCATGCGTAATGCAAAATTTTGGTTAGTGCAGCCTTTACCAGGCATAAAACCCAAAGACCTTTTTAAGATACATAGAATGGAAGTTCTTGTGTAAATGAGTGGCAGCAGCTGGCGACATTTTGATCGCAGGCTTGTATGGCAAAACCGCATGTGTCCTAAGCAAACATTAATTAAGCTCTTTTACCTGTGGGATAGAAGAAATTTTACGTTGTTTTAATACTGCATATTAATTGTTTTTTCAATGGGGTATAAATTAGGCATTGCACCTTTTGTAATGGGGGGGGGGAGGGTATGAAATAACTGAAGGGAAACATTGCTTGTCCTACGTGTAAAATATATTTCAGCTTCAGTTGCTTGCAAAGTGCGTGATCTAGTTGCATAAAACTCATATTTCACACTCTAAGTAATGTCAAAAATCATTTTAATATGGCCATTTGTTTATTCTTAAGAGAAGTTACCGAGAACAACACTTTTAATTTTGGAAGTTTTTCTCACAGTATTATGAGTTTGTAATAACGTGTTTCCCTGAAAATAAGACCAGGTCCTATATTAATTTTTGCTCCAAAAGACGCATTAGGGCTTATTTTCAGGGGATGTCTTATTTTTTTCATGTACCGCCAACTTTTTTTTTTTTCATCTACATTTATTCATTTATTCATGTACAAAAATCTACATTTATTCAAATACAGTCATGTCATCTTCTGGAACATCGTCATAACTCTCCAAACCCCGAATTCCGTCCTGAATTTCTTGAGACTATTTCCTGTAGAACCATTGACCCTAATCTCTCATGTCCAGCAATGAAGCTCTCCTTAAATGAGCACTTCTTGTCCATGTAGCCTACTCGTAGTGCATTGGCAACACAGCTGTCAGTGATTTTATCCCATGAATCCTTCACCCAAGTCACAACCTCTAGCAGGCTAGGCTTCACAAAGTTTTCATGCTGATTTCTCTCCAATCTATTTTCAATGTAGTATTTGATTTCCATGTGCAAATGATCCTTGAATGGCTTGTTTATTGCAATATCAAGAGTCTGGAGATAGGCAGTCATTCCTGCGGGAATCATTATTTGATCTATTCTTCTTTCTGCAAGGAAGTTCTTCATGTCTTTAGCGTGGTGAGTGAAGAATCCTAGACTAGCAGACCTCTTTGGCCACCTCGCAAAACAAGTGGCAGCATTAAATCGACCCATTTCCTTATAACTGCTTGTGTGCACCTGGCCTTTTCGGTTTCAAAAACATAAATGCCTGAAACACGTTCAATCTTATCTTTCTTGCCCTTAATGATGATTAGAGGTGGGGCTTTCTTTCCATCCAGACGAATTGACAAAACACAGGTAACACGTGAACTTTCGTAACCAGTGGAGGGAATGTAGATTGACAAGGCACCACTCTGATCAATTGTCATTTGAGATCCTTGGCCCATAAACACTGCAGTTTCATCCATAGCAATCATGTTGTAGAGTTGGTATTTAGAAAAGTCGATGCCATCAACAAAGGACTTGAATGCAAGTGCATGTTTAATAACTTCAGTATCTTCCAGCTTGAACAGTGCTGTCGATCTTCTTAGAGACAGTTCATATAGCTGAAGGAAGCCATCCAGCCAGTGTTGTGATGCTTTGGATTCTTCTGGGGATATTTCTAAATGTGGTGCCATTGCAAAGGAAAATGCTTGAATATCAGCCCTGCGCACAACCAAAGCCTTTGCTCTCCTGTCAGCAATCCATTCACAGATACAGATGATATCTTCCAGCTCAGGAAATAATGGTGGCCAACCTGATCAACACTTGCGCTTCTTAGCATTTCTCTCGTCCACCTGTTGATTGAGTTTATTGTACTCTGCTCGCCATTTTCAGACCATTTGGAGATCTAAGTTCTTCTCTTTGCAGAAAGCCGTAAGATTCTTGCCCCGGAAGTCCTCCGCGATTCCTTTCTTTTACACGACGGAATAGCTCTTTCTTTTTGTACTCATCTTGTCTGGGGGTCAAAATATCATTCCCTTTAAATCTACAATGAAATCAAATGTTTATTGAAGACTGTGTTAATTGTTAATCGAAACAGGAGTGGCAACAATCCTGCGTCAAATGTACGTTCGGCACCGAAATATTAACTCTCTGATTTTTAAAGAATTATTTCAGTCACTGTTGCCAACACAATAACTTGGACATGGATAAAGAACCTCTTTTGTAATCCATTGAAGGCGGTTGGAACATGTCTTACTTTTTCTCTGAGTTAACATGTCCCCCCACCCCCACCCCACTTCTAAAAACACACACCGCCTGTTGATGAATTACTTTTTCGCCAAAGATAGCGTTCACCGGTAAAGTTTCGTCGGATTCCCTTTTTGGAACTGGATGTTACAGCTGCTGAACAAAAGACGGCTTCTTTTCATCTCCCGCTAGCTCTCTGAACCGAACTGAATGCATGCGCCATAATTACAAAAACCATATCCTTGGCTGAGTTCAAAGTTAATCGGCTTTTTTTCTTACTCTGGATATTCAAAGCAAAACTCATGAACAGGGTATCCTCCAGTGATTTTGGCACCAGCTTCAATTTTTTTGAACAGTGATAGGCTGGCTGACTACGGTACTATGTATCGTAGCTGGGGCTTATTTTCAGGGTAGGGTTTATATTACGAGCATCCGGAAAAATCATGCTATGGCTAATTTTCCGGTTAGGTCTTACTTTTGGGGAAATAAGGTACCTACTAAACGGGAGAAAAAAATAAGTAAAATTAAATATGACAGAAATAAATTCCCTCTTCATGTAATTTAGACAATTACAAATCTTGAGGATGAAAAGTCTCTGAAAAGAAACACGAGTTAGCAAACCATGTGTAGGTTTAACCAGAAACCTTCACTTTAGAGCCATACATATTCTGGTGAATGACACAAGAGTCTGGTAAAAACTAAGTCCCTCAATTTAATATTTAGAGATCAGACAAGTGAAAAAGGTTACTAGCTAACTATCTTGCACTTAAAAAAAATACTTAAACAACTCTATTATTTCCTGGGAAAAATTACAAAAGAAGGTGAGAAGCCTACACTGAAACTGCAAGTCACGGTAAATGACACAAGGTTCTAGTAAAAACTGAGTACCTCAACTTAATATTTAGAGGTAAAGTACGTGCAAAAGGTTACCAGCTAACTATCCTGCACTTAAAATACTAAAACACCTCTATTATTTCAAAAGAAAGATTAGAAAAGGAGGTGAGAAGCCTACACTGAAACTGCAAGTCACAATAAATGACACAAGGTTCTAGTAGAAACTGGGTCTCTCAACTTAATATTTAGAGATAAAGTAAGTGCAAAAGGTTACTAGCTAACTATCCTGCACTTAAAACACTAAAACACCTCTATTATTTCACAGAGAAAAATTAGAAAAGGAGATGAGAAGCCTAGGCGAGATGTGACAGATTCTTGCTGTACAATGCTGAACTTCAAATGTCGCCTGGTTAACTTACAGTTTTCCAGTCCATGTATGTATCTTAAAGGTCTTTGATAAAACCACTGTGAACATTCCACACTTTCTCCGATGTAAGACATCATACTTTTTCAATAATGACTTTACCAAACACTTTCCCTGGCACACTCAGTAGGCAAATACCACAATAGTTCTTGCAGTCAGTCTGATCACCTTTTCTCTTATACAAGGGAACCCTTCCAATCCCGACAGACCATTCCTAACTCCCAGTAAAACTGGCAAATTTTAGTTAACCAATTCCTCAGGATAAATGGTCTCCCTGACTGTGTGCTACTACTGGTGATTAGCGGCCTGTGTGCTTGCCAGGATATAGCACCTGAAAGGGAAGTTAAAGACAGTATGATGAGAAGATGGCAAATATATATGTACTGGATCAAAATGATAACCATGCACAACAAATTCAGAAAAGTGAAATGGGAGTGACATGATAAATACAAGTAATCAACATTTGGACATAATCAGCACTTTTAGAAGGCTTTATTTTTTCATTTGTACAAGTGCTATCTTGCTGAAGGTGAATACAATGGTCGTGCTGACAGTGAAGAACCATAATTTGTAAATGATTTCCTTGGAGATGGACTATGCTCATCCAGCATAAAATCTTCTTCCTGGTATAAAAAAAAAAAAAAAAAAAAAAAAAAGGGGGTGAAGCATAACATTTGAAATCATACTGTTACGAATTTCACATATGCATTACATTCATAGGTAAGCGGCAGTTGCACTGGCTTTTAAAAAGTTTTCACCAATTTATTTGCCAAATTCAATTTTTTTTTCACCAAAGTATCATAACAGTACAATAAGGTAATTGCCAAACCTTCTTTTCCATTGCCAAAATGATTTCTTTTTCGCAAATTGCGAAGAATGTGATACGCAGTGAACCCTGGGTAAGACTGCACACCTTGCAATAGTAACCAAACTATTTTACTGCTAACAGTAATCTTCACTCACTGCAAGATCAAAATGATGTAAATACACCACCATCCATCCATTAGTCAGTTTTGGGAAATATGTATCTGTAATTGAACTACAATGCTTTTACAAGAACTGAAGATCTGTGACAGTAACTGATGAGTTTCACAAGGAATAAGTTGACAAATTCATCAAAGGAAAAGTTGCCAAGTTTGGCATTTTTACAGGA
Source organism: Macrothele yani (assembly GCA_039090855.1). Classification (NCBI taxonomy): domain Eukaryota; kingdom Metazoa; phylum Arthropoda; class Arachnida; order Araneae; family Macrothelidae; genus Macrothele; species Macrothele yani. Next base: position 18,256,558 of record CM077013.1, read on the forward strand.
ATTTGTGAGTCACATTTTTCATATTTTTTAATAATCAATGGGTTCCTTGCAGGCTACTGGCAGAGACAAAAGCTCTGAGAATTGAAACTTGCCAGCTGCTTTTGTCACACTACAAGAATGACAGGGATTTTCTTTGTAACACTGTGGCAGCTGATTAAACATGGTGAATCATTATGAACCTGAAACCAAGCACCAGCCTATGAAATAACCTCCTCACAAAGGTTTACTGGAGTAAAAAAAAAAAAAAAAAACAGGCTTCAGCAGTAGAACTTATTGCTACAGGTTTTTGGGCACAGATTGTGTTATTCACAAGGATTTCCTTTAACCCGAAGACACCATCAACTTTAAAGCATTGCATTTCAACACTCAAACTTCGAAAATTACAGAGGGCGAGTCGAAAATTTTCCAAAATTTGCATAAACACATGTGTTGCAGTGGGTATGTCATGTGTTTAAACTAGTTAAAGTCGTGCACCGCAGTCAGTTGAAAGGGATATAAAGTGGTAGTCGTTGCCGTGAAAAAACATTACATGTTGTCGTTCTATCTGTGGTTGGGACGCCTAAAAGGTGAACAGCCACAACTGGATAATTAGGGAATTTTAGCTTTATGAGTTTGAACTCGGCCATAATGCTGCTCAAGCAACATGAAACGTTTGTCATGCGAAAGGGGAAGGTTTAGTGGACCACAGCACTACAACCAGATGGTTCAAGAAATTTCACTCAAGTGACAGAAACCTTGACGATCAGCCAAGGTCAGGTAGACAGCGAACCGTGGATTCACCAGGACATAGAGGCACATCCGACAACCAGCACTCGGAGATTATCAGGCGAGCTGGGCATATCACAAACCACCGTGGCTTGTCACTTTCAGGACCTTGGCAAGGCCTACAGGAGCTGTGGCATTGTCCCTCACGAACTGATGCCAGCAGATACAAACCGCTGAGTGGATGTGTGCACAAAACTCCTAGAAACTAGCACAATGCACGTTTCATCACGATAATTATTATGTGCAATGAAAAGTGGGTCTATTTCATAATCCTAACACACAACAGCAGTTGTTGAGCCTAGGCCAGCTTCCTGAGCCTGTTGCCAAATGTGAGCGATTCAAGTACATGGTAACGCTCTGTGTCTAGTGGAATTTCATGGAGATAATCCATTACGAATTTATTCCAGACAGTCAGACCCTGAACGCCAACTTCTATTCTGAACAGCTGGAGTGGATGTATGCCATTTTGGAGGAGAAGTACCCGGCACTAATGAACAGAAAGCACACTCTCCTGCAGAAGGACAACGCTCGGCCTCATACCATGCGAATGACCTGGGCAAAACTCCAGGAACTTGAGGGCATCAAATTGATGCCATACCCAGAATATAGTCCGGACCTTGCCCCGTTGGATTATTACCTGTTCCGTTCCACGGCCCACTTCCTTCGTGGGTGGCGGCAGCTGGGGTGAAGGAGTTTTTCGCCTCGAAGGACGAGAACTGGTACTGCCGCGGAATCAAAGAGCTAGCAGACAGATGGCTAAGAACGATGCAACACGATGGCCTGTACTTTGAATGCTAGTCAGTTTTTGTAGTAAAGGTATGTATGAAGACATAAAGTGATCCAAATATTGCAAAACTTTTGACTCACCCTCTGTATTAAGAAGAGTTTGAAAGCACAAGAACATTTTGCTGAAACTCTTGGCTTCACAGCTTGTGAACCACCATCGATTAACCTGAGAAGTTGGATCTCAACATATCACTTCTATCATGCAGTCCAGACTTAACACCATGTGACTTCCATTTTTTCTGAAACTGAAGGGAAACCTATGTGGACATCTGTACTACTCAAATGAAGAGATAAAAAGCACAGTCAGGGCCTGGGTGAAGAGACAACATGAGTTTTTTATGATGACTTTGAGAAACTTGTTCATCACTCACAGGTGTGTGAGGAGAATGGTGGTAATTACGTGGAAAAGTACATCCAGGTATCAAAAAAAGTAATTTCAAGAATTAGTTTTGTGTTTCTTTTACTTTAAGATGTCCTTATTACAGAAAACATAGTCAAGATAAGGTGGTACACAAGAGTGAGATGACAATGAAAGGAAGTATGTAGGTACTGTTTCAAATGTTTCTTTGTTTGCAAGCATTCACATATAATATATGAGAGAACTAATACATTACTCACACTACCAAAATGCCAGCACTGTGTGAATTATATTGAAAAATACCCTTGGTGAACGAGAAAGAAATATAAAATTCTGGTTCTAAATGAATTTGAAAAGCAGCATTAAAGAACACAATGATTTTATAATTCAGGTGAAAACTAAAGTTTATAACTAACTACATTCCCTTACAAAACAGAATGATCTGTACTGACCCAAAAAATCTAAAAATGAAAGGGAAGGGGAAAAAAAAAGCCATTATGAGAACATTCACTCTTCTACCTTTAAAAGATAATTCTGTCAGCAAACACATGTTTCCTATATTTGTTCAGTATGTTCATTCTGCTACTTTAATAGCAGGTAACTCAACACCACCAATACTCAAATAAATTTGTTTTTACGGTCATGTAACTTTGAATCAAGTGAAAAGGTCAGGGAGGAAGGAGGATTTAATCCTACAAACCTTTAACTACAATAGTATTTCACAAATACATTATTACACATACACTGAAGAGCCAAAACAATATGACCACCTGCCTAATATGATGTTGGTCTGCCAAGTGCTACCCAAACAGCTCTTACCTGGCAAGGCATAGATGCTACAAGATTTCTAAAGGTGTCTTGTGGTATCTGGTACCAACAATTTACCAGCAGATCCTTTAACTCATGTAAGTTACATGGCTGAGCTGCCACAGATCCGATTTGCTGTTCCAACACAAACCACAGATGATCAATTGGGCTGATGTCTGGGAATTTGGAGGCCAGGGCACTAAATGGAAGTCATCCTTATGAAGAATTATTTGCAAGATATCACAGAAATCCCATCATTCTTCTGTTCCTCACGTTTTTAAAAAGTTCGTTAAAAATCACGATGTCCGGACTCCATAGCTTCCTATTTAACCAGTGGGTGTCATACTGTGAGTGAATGATATATTTATTAAAATATGAACTAAAAACAATTAATTCTTAAAAAAATGTTTTTAGTTCATATTTTAATAAATATATCATTCACTCACAGTATGACACCCACTGGTTAAATAGGAAGCTATGGAGTCCGGACATCGTGATTTTTAACCAACTTTATAAAACGCGAGGAACAGAAGATCATGACGGAATTTCTGTGATATCTTGCAAAGAATTCATTATAATAAGCCACGTACTGACGTTCAAGGGTTAGAAATAACAATTTGAATGGATATTAGTCTTCCTTATGTTTGCAAACCATTCTCAAACCATCACAGCAGTGTAGCAAGGTGCATTACTATTTCGAAAGAAGACACTACTAAAGGGGAATACATACATACATACATACATACATACATACATACATACATACATACATACATATCGCTAAGCTGTTCTCTGAGATTCAGAGGTTAGCTCCAAAAAGAAATACAAACTACCAGATATTTTTACTTATTGTTGTCGTATCAAACTTCTTCATTTACAGCGATCTCAACACACAACTCGTGCTTCACTAATATCCATTACACGCCGTACACAAGATCTTTTATACTTCATACTCATAATCTTTTTCTCATGCAGACACTCCTGAATCTGATCCACCCATGTCTTCCTTGGCCTTCCTCTGCCTTTCCTTCCTGCCACTTGGGCTGAAAAGATTTTCTTAGTAAGCATTTCATCACTCATTCTTTCAACATGGCCAAACCACCAAAGCATATTGGTCTCCACCTAGCTAACAACATTTTGCTTCACATCACACAACTGCAATACATCTTCATTTCTCACACAATCATATCGTGTCTTGCCACAAACCCCACGTAAGTAACGCATTTCTCCAGCACACAAACGACTCCTATGTTTCTTCTGCAGTACCCAGGTTTCACTACCATACATCAGAGTAGGAACAATTACACTTTCAAACACAGCCATGTGGGACTCTCTAGAGAACCCATCATTCCTGTGAAAACCTCCCAGAGCAGCTATGACTTTCAAAGAAGAATTCACTCGCCTACTGATTTCACCATCCAACTTGTTCTCTCTGTCAAACATGCTTCCTAAATACACAAACTCACTCACCTGGTCAATCACAGTGCCATTTATACTTACATTACATTCAGTGCTAACAGTTCCTCTCTCAAAAACCATAACTTTGGTTTTTCCCTTATTTATACTCAGTTTGAATTTCATGCAAACTTCGTGCATCCAAGTCAATATACTCAGCAACTCACTTTTGCTCTCTGCCAACAGGACAGTGTCATCAGCATACAGCAATCTGCACACACGGATATCACTAAGATATAAACCACTATTATCTATTTTGGCATCATGCATGCATGCATCCATAAATATATTAAACAGCCATGGTGACAATACACAAACTTGTCTAATTCCTGCACCAATGGAAAACCATTTTGATAAAACACCATTCAATCATACACAAGCTCTACTACCAGCATACATGGCTTTTACACTATTAAGTAGATTCCCAGTAACACCATATTCATTCAATACCTTCCACAAAAGAGTCCTATTCACTCTGTCGTAAGCTTTCTCTAAATCTATGAAGGCAGTAAAAACTTTTTTCCCAACAGCCAGATACTTTTCAATCATCGTGCGTAATGCAAAAATCTCGTTAGTGCAGCCTTTTTCCAGGCATAAAACCACTCTGAACATCCCACACTTTCAATGATGTAAGACCCCGTACTTTTTCAATAACAACCTTACCTAACACTTTCCCTGGCACACTCAGTAGGCTAATACCACGATAGTTCTTGCATTCAGTCTGATCACCTTTTCCCTTATACAAGGGAACAATGATAGCATCTTTCCAATCCTGAGGGACCATTCCTAACTCCCAGCACAACTGGCAAATTTCATTTAACCAGTCAATTATAGAGTCACCACCATATTTCAACATCTCTGCAGTTATGCAATCACCTCCCAGAGCCTTACCATTCTGAAGAGATTTTAGAGCTTTACACACTTCTTCTCTTGAGATCCCTCCTTTGCTTTCATCTCTCATTGTGACATCATCTGCATCTGTCTCAGAAAAATCTTTGCTTTCTTGATCTAATAACTTACAGAAGTATTCACCCTATCTGTCACTTAACTCATTGGGCTCCCATATCATTTCCCCAATCTCATTCTTCACACAACTTACAACTTTGTTTCCCCTATTTTTCCCTGAGTCTCATGTACTTCCAGAAGGACTTCCTATCTTTCCAAAAAGCCAGTTCATGCCTTTCCACTTTCTCCTTCCTATCTTTTGCCTTACTGTGGGAAACCAGCTTAGCAGCTTCACGCTTCTTACAGCGATATTCATCCACAGAGACTCTACCTTATAACATCTCCAAATAGGCTTCCTTCTTTCTCTTTACTGCCTCTTCAATATCACTATTCCACCAAACATCACCTCTATTGTTATCCACTATTGTGGTGCCACAGACCTCTTTAGCAGCAGTGACAACACAGTTCTTAAAACATTCCCACTTCTTTTCTATATCCCTCTCACCAGACTTCAGATCCTTCAGCCGTTCTCTGAGTAAGTCAGAATACCGCTGATGATCTTCAAGGAGCCTATCAACCTTTATTCTTTCTATCCTGGGTCTCTTCCTATTCCTTTTCCTCCAACCAACATTAAGAGTCACTCGTGACACTACCAAGTAATGATCAGAACCAACATCCGCACCTCTCATCACACGGGTGTCAACAACTAAGTATTTCAAACGCTGATCGTAGACAACAAAATCTATCACACTCTTTTGACCAAGAATACGATTTTCCCAAGTATATGTGTGGATATACTTGTGGTTGAAAAATGTATTAGATACACACAAAGCATTCTCAATGCAGAGTTCAATTTAATCTTTCACCATTATCATTCACACAAGGATCATTAAACTTACCCAGAACATTGTCAGAAATTGCATTCTGCACACCTACTCTAGCATTGAAATCCCCTGCTATTATAACTTTTTTTTTTAGCACCAAACTGGCTCAAAACAGCTTTTAGCTCATTCCAGAAATCTTCCTTCTTATCAGAAGGTTCCGAGTCACAAGGAGCATACACTACAACAATTATAATTCTATGAAGTTTCACTTTCAAACGAATCCATAGAATTCTCTCACTTACGCAACTATAGTGAATCAAGTTGTTCTTCATCTTTTCACTTAAAATCACACCTACACCAGCCTGTCCTCTCATATTATCCAATACTCCAGACCACACACTCACCGTGCCAGTCACTTCTTCTACCCCAATTTCCTTCTTTTTGGTTTCACTTACACACAGCACATCCAGTCTATACTTATTCATCTCCTCAATCACCTCACTCATCTTGCCATTTATACCTCTAGTATTCCATACGCCAATCTTACATTCTCTCAGCCAAGATCTATTTCTCATACGCCGTTTAGAAAGTCCAGGTCGATTCCGTGGTGGACTGTCCTTCTCAAGTGTGGTAGGTCCACCATATCCCACACTTGAGTCATTCTTAATATTTCTTTTTGTCTTTTTAATCAGGTAAGTACATCAGTGTGGGGGATTAGCCCACAGCTGAGGGTTCCAGTTGGTCATTCAACCTAAGGATTCTGGAACAAAACCCAGTGAGTTCAGGTCTTTTTGCCAATGTCACACAGAACTAGCTTGCACCTCTCCAAAATTCACAGAGGTCCTAGTTGCTGTTGTGTGTGCCATTGTTACCACAGAGTGCCCCGAGGAGGCAAACCCATCGCTCACTACGACCGCCCGAATGTACCTGGTCTGCAATGATGTTTGGTAGGTGGTAGACATTCTAGTTTTGCTGCACCTGAATAACTGGATCAAGGGCTTCCTAGAAGAATACTGCCCAAAGCATTACACTTCCTCCACTCGCTTGTTCTCATCCCAGGGTGCACACTGGTGCCAACACTTCCCCAGGTAAACGACTACCAGGTAACCAGCTGTCCGTGTGGAACAACAGGAGGTGAGATTCATCAGACCAGACAATCATCTTCTTCCAATCAATCAAGGTCTATCTTCCAATTCTTTCAAGGTCTGCAACAGTATCCCTTTTGTTGACTTGTACTATACAGGATAGCCTTCACTCACCTCTAACATCAACGGGCCATGGATGGCACACATCTTGCTGGTGGTTTGTGGGTTTTCCCTCATCAGTTGACACAGCTGACCATGAGCATTCCACAAGTCTTGCCATCTTGGAAATGCTCTGACCCAGCAGTTGGGCCACTACAATTTGGCCTTTGTCAAACTCACTTAAGTCTGCTGCCTTTTCCATCTGAAGAACAAGAATAACACTGATTACAATGTTTTGGTTCTTTGGTGTATGTATTAGGAATATTCAAAAGTTTCCACCATTTTAAGGTGACGGGAGACAGGAACAAGCAGGAAACCAGTACACATTTGTTCAATGAAATATTGGCCATTAGCATCAATGACCTTTTGCCATTTTTCAGGCAACAAATGAATGCCCCTATGATAGGACTTTAGTTTTGAGCTAAAGAACGCAGTGATGAAATTTTGCACCTCTGGAAATGTGGTGAACCGCCGTTGGGCTAGGGCATGTTTCATAGAGCGAAACAGATAAAAGTCTGAGGGTGCAATGTTCAGGGAGTAAGCCGGGTGCGGTAATACCTCCCAGTGTAACAGTTCAAGGGTTGATCTCAGGGTGGCACCGACATGTGGTCTAGCATTATCATGTAACAGGATGACTGGGAGGTGTCCTTTACTTGTCCATGGGTGTTTTTGCTTGATTGCAGCATTCAGTTTCATTAACTGGTCACTATACCGTTGTGCAGTGATAGTTTTGCCCAGTTTCAACAGTTCGAAGTACGGAACTCCATGTATATCCCACCACACACACAGCAGCATCTTTTCCCTGTGAATATCCTGTTTTGCCGTGGATTGGATGTTGATGGCTGGCCTGGGTCAACCCAGGATCCCTTGCGTATGGGGTTGTCACAATAGACCCATGTTTCATACCCGGTGAGAGCCTCCCACAAGAAATTCTTCCCTTGAAACCTCTTCAGCAACGACATGCAGATGTCCAATCATTGACCAATATTACGCCCCATTAATGTGTGCAGAACCCACTTACCAATCTTCTGGATCTTCCTCAAGGCCTGTAGACGCTGTGCCACCGTCAATTGAGCCACTTTCAAATGTTTCACCAGTTGCGTGGCTGACTGTGTGGCATCCTCTTGCAAGTGATTCCAGCTCCTCATCTGTGAGTTCCTGTGAACTACCTGCACGTGGCTTGTCTTCCAAGCTTAGATCATCTTTCTTAAACCTGGCAAACCATTCTCGACACGTCCCCTCACGTTTCGCCATATGCCTGACATATTGAACCGCATGCTTCACTTGCATTTTTCCCTAAATTAAACGTGAATAACAAACAGTGCTTCAAATGAACTTCATCGACCGCCATGCTTGGCTTCATGTACAAACTGACAGCATGGGTTGCCGGCCGGTTAGACCCCTACAGCGCCTGCTTGCGGGGCGGCAGAAACTTTTGCGTACCCCTAATACAAAGCATTTCTTTACTAAAAATTCATCACACATGAAGGTATGCGACTGTTGTGTCATATTCAACATATTTGAAATGGAAGTACATCAGATGAAAGAAAATATGGGAAACACAAAAGAGTGGTACAAGGACACCATTAAAGGAACCTGTAAAACTCTTGCATGATGATTTAATCCACATTAAGAGCATGGAAATTAATCACAAGTAGTTTTTTTTTTTTTTTGGGAGGTTTAACGACCACCATGAGCAACTCAATGGGCTATAAGCAATCGCCCGTCCCTAATTTAGGGTCACTGGGTCCAGGGAAGGGAGAGAGCCAGTGCCGTAAGACAAACACAACATCCATGCCTCACTGGGATTCGAACCCGGACCCCGTTCGGACGAATGATCAGATGGCATCGCTTAGACCACTGCGCCAATCAAAGAAGTGTGAATCAATAACCAATCACAGTGGTTAACTGGTTAAGCTGTTAACTTCTTGTAGTGAGCAAGAGAGTTCAAAGTTTTAAGTGAAATCTGAGGTGCTGAATTTTTCTTTTTGTTTTATTCTGGTTCTTTCCCTTGATTTGCGTAAGTAACCCCAAATCAGAAAAGGCCAATTAATCATCTTCAATGCTAATGGGAGTGGTTAACACCACATACACACACAGGGAAAGAAAGGGTATGTGCATTAACAACTAAAGATATTTTGAAAATAGCAAAGGCAGCCACAGTGGCAGAAACGGTGTGGCATGGCGGTGGGCACCACAGACTTTAACCCTTGCAGATTGCTTTCAGAAAGTTTCAAAAGTTTATATCTATTATTACATATATTTAAAAAAAAACCTAGCAAGGCTCTTCACAGATGTTTGTAAAGGTGTGCAGACTGTTTTTTCTGGCTATTTCTTTAACATTCATTGTCCAATCTAGCATTCCTTTCAATTTTAAAGCTAAGGAAGGGAATTTTTTCCGCGTTTTTAACGTAGACTCCCGCTTTCAGACGTAAAGTTAAAGTTGATATCGACAGATCACATACGCAATTGTTTCATTTCCTTTTATTTAAATTTTCTTTCTTATTTTATAAACAGATAATTTTGAGTTGACAAGACATATTGCTTTCTTTCAATAATCAAGCTAGGAAGCGATACTTTTGTGCACTTTTAACGGCTTCACCGTTTGCGCTGCATTCCGGAAGCTAATGGGCGTAAATTTTATTTTTTGGCGTCAGTGTAGCTTCGTTTCAGTTAGATTTATGTGATTTCTTTTTCTTTTACAAGGGCAATATTTTTTAAGGGCTTTCAATTTTCCTTTCTCTATTTTCACAGCCGTCAGTATTTTGGAACTTGATGTCAATTTTTTTTTTTTTTTCCTTCTAGTAGCTTCACCTCAGTTAATTTTTTTTTTTCAATAATCATATTTTTACGTTTTTTTTTACTTTTTTTTTAATCTGTTTTCATAGACATATTATGTGGCATTCCGGAAGCTGACAGTCGCAAATTTTCCTTTTTTGGTTTCCAGACAGAGATAGCGGTGTGGCAGATAGATTAAAGAGGTGCGTATGTGTGTGTTTTCAAGAGCCATACTAAAAAGTATGGCTTCTTGATTTCTGTTGCATTCTGGAAGTTGACAATCACAGGGTTTTTTTCTCTCCCCCCCTTCCAGATAGCTTCACCTTAGTTAAATTGAGGAGAAAGATTTTTTTTTTTTTTAGTAATTTAGTAAAATCATATTTCTATGGACTTTTAATGTCTCCTTGTAGCATTTCCATGACCTTATTATGCAGCATTCTAGTAGCTGACAATCACATTTTTTTTTCTTTTTTATTTACTTCTAGATAAATTTATTTCACACTGATTAGGGTAAGTTTTCTTTTTTTTTTTTTTTAATTTTGCTTTTACAAGAACCCCTGCATTGTTTACATGGATTTATTTCTGAACAAAATAAAATCTCTTTTTTCTAATCAGAGAAAAGCTAGTTTGAATATTGCGACTAAATACTAATGTGTACAGTTATCAAAATCACAAATTTTGCTCATTTTTTAAAACTGCTTTTGTCATGGTGCAGAATGATAAATTTCATAGAAAAATTACTATTTAGGCTTCCCTTTATCTTGCAGACAGTTTCTAGCTTTTCCTTTCTGCATTGCAGACTCCTGAAAAAGATTCTGCTTCAAGGAAGCCAGTTAAAATTACTTTCTGATGTGGCACAATGCAGGAGACCTACTTTAACAGTGAAAATTTTTTGAGGTAGCCACTAAGTTTATAAATTCTAAAATGATAAACCACACCTTTACAACAATCAGATTACCAGACTTTTGAGTTTACACATCTCCTATAAAATTTTTTGGTTGGTGATGTTTATAAATCCCCCGATGGTATCTTCACCTTGTCGTGGTGGTGGTGGTGGTGGTGGGGGGTTGAGTGCTTTGACAACCCCGAGAGCTATGCCGGCAGTAGTTTGACTACCAGCAGGGACATCCAAGCTGGATAAGTCTTCGTGGGGTAAAAGCCAGACTAAGAGAGATACCCAGGAGACGAATAATTCTGAAAGCAAATCCTGTAAGTGGGAAGCAGCACTTGCTGTTGATACGGTGATAGTCCAAGTCTACATGCCAACTACAGGACATGATGATCAAAAAGTGGAAAATATGTATGAATGTTTGGAAGAACTACTGAGTTTGACAAAATCAATTGACAATGTAATCATAATGGAAGACTGGAACGCTGTGGTCGGGGAACGTCCGGAAGGAGATATCCTAGGAAGATACGGATTGGGACTGAGAAATGAGAGAGGTCAAAGGTTGATCAACTTCTGTGAACAAGAAAAATGAGTAATTAAAAATACGTGGAATCAAGTTCATAGACAGATAAGATACACACAGAAAAGCCCGGGGGATGGGAAAGTGATTACATTTTGGTTAAGACGCTATAGAAATCAGGTGAAAAAGTCGATAGCTTACCCGGGAACAGATGTTGATTCTGATCATAACCTCCTTATGATGACTTATCATTTAAAACGGAAGAAGATAGAAAAACCAAAGAGAAGAATGAAATTTAATCTGGAGGCATTAAGACAAAAATATAAGGCTGAATTATCAGACCAGGATTATAAATGGTATTGAAGCAGTTCAGATGGACATTCAAGAACCTGAACAACATTGGAAGATGATAAAAACATAGTAATAGATGCTGCAAAGGAAACAACCAGAAGTCAAAACTTAGAAATGAGAAAGAAATGGCTGACACCGGAGGTGATAGCCAAAATAGAAGAAAGACGTAAATGGAAAAATATTACCACAGAACAAGGAGTATTCATGTATAAGAAACTAAAGAATGAAGTGGATGGAGAATGTAAATAAGCGAGAGAAAAATGGTGGATGGATCGTCGTGAAGAAATAGAGGAAATGGAAAACCAGGGCCAGTCAGACCTCGTTAACAAGGCTATCAAAAGCACGGCACAAAGGATGGAGGAGTGCAATCCCATACCATCCAAAATAAACAGGAAAAGCACCTGACTGACCCGAAGGAGAAAAAACAGATGGAAAGAATATGTGTCAGAATTATATAATGAGGAGAAGGAACAAGAACCACATCGGTCAAATTCAGACCACCAATGATGGAATGGAGAGGGGTCTGGGAATTACAAGAGAAGAATTTGAGGAAGCACTTAGATTAATTCCAAACAACGAAGCTCCAGGAGTGGATGAGATACCCATTGAACTACTTAAAGCAACTGGAGAAGTTTTAATTAATCAATTATTCATCTTTCTAAATTGTTGCTATCAAAAAGGAATTTGGTCTGCTGACCATACAACCTCCATAATTATTTCTATACAAAAGAAACCTAAGGCAACAGAGTGTGAACAGTACAGAACCATAAGTTTATTTCACATGCATCCAAGAGTCTGCTGAAATTTATTAAAAAGAGATTGGATTTTATAGTGGAAGAGGCATTGGGAGAGTACCAATTTGGATTTAGAAGAGGAAAGGGTACTAGGGATGCGATTGGCAACTTGAGATTCTTGGTCGAAAGAATAATCGACAGGGGGCACTCCCTCTACATATGTTTCATTTATTATGAGAAGGCCTTCGACAAAGTGCCTTGGACAAAACTTTTCCAATCCTAGAGAGACTCGGCATGGATGATAACAGTATCCAGCTTATCAAAAATCTCTATGTAAATCAGGAAACATTGATTTCAATTCAAGAGGGAATGACGATTCAGTCCCAATAAATAAAGGTGTAAGGCAGGAATGCTTGTTGTCACCTGGCCTTTTTGGTATTTATGCCAAAGTTATGATAGATCAGGCCTTGGGGAGTGCCAGTGAAGGAGTTTGGGTTAATGGAGAGAAAATTAAGGCCATTAAGTTTGCTGATGACCAGACAATAATTTCCGGATCAGCCAAAATAGGGAAGGATCCAAAACAGGCTTTCCTTAAAATTGAAGGACAATACATCAAAGAAGTTAAATCATTTCACTATTTGGGCCAAATTATTACTGAAGATGCGAGATGTGAAAAGGAAATTAGAATGAGACTGGGGATGGTAAAAACGGCCTTTGTGATGACGATTTCAAAAATTCCTTTAATGTTTTGTGTGTTATGTGTATTCCTGCCAATTCTTCTCACTATGATCAGTCACAGATTTACACAGTTTCACTTCTTACTTGAAAAAGTTAGTAATAGATCCCACTGCTCCAACAATCTGGCTAAACATTTTTTTAAAGAGAGCAATCTTGTTGATACATGTTTTAGTATTTTTCTTGTTTCAGCATCACACATATTTTGAAACTTTTCTTTTAGAGCTTCTCTGAAAATAATAAAATATATCAATAAAATATTCTTCAATATTACCTGGAAGGCACGCTGCTTCCTTTTCTGCAGCCAAATGAATTAGATGGCATGGGTGCCTTATGGCAGCCAAATGGCTGACATTCTTTCTTTAAAAAGCTGCAACACCATTATATTTACCCACCATGACAGGTGCATTGTCCACACTCAAGGCAATGCAATTTCCGAATGGAATATTCTCCTCTTGACTATCAATTCGGAAATATTTTTCGCAGTGCTATCTCCAACTAAAACAGGCACTTGAAATAATGAACTTTCAATTTGATTGCTTTTGGCACTAAATAGTGTTACAACAAGTGGGTAGTATTTTTCAGACTTATTGCTGCCACCTGTCTCAATGGAAAATGGACCGTTTTGCATAGAATGAATCAAGTGCATTTTTGAAAATTTCCCCATTTTGGCAATGATTAAATTTTCTTTCTTTTTTTTTTTTTTTCTTGGCAATGATGAAATGTTTTTTTTTTTTCCTGGCACATGCATATATTTTTGCAATGTTACTATCTGGGAACATTTTCTTAAAAAGCACACTTGCGTGGTCAGCACAGCTTAAAGGTAAGTTCTGTTCCGCGAGGAATAAAGTAAACAAGCACTCAACAAACATAAATAATGGCATCGGAAGAGGAAATATCTCCAGAAAAATTTAATGTTTTATTATTTTCTACGTACTTAGAATTGTCCACATGTTTTTGCATACGAATGTGATTAACAATAACAATATCTCCTTTGCCCTTGTTGACAACGGAAAAATTACACCTACAAATAGAGCAAAAGGCAAATTGTTGGACCTTCCTTGATAATGATTCGATTATACATGATAATCTGTCGTATAACACTTCTTAAAAACAGACGGATATTTTCTACCAGCCATCACATGATTAAACACGTGCACGAAAAGTTCACAGAAATTCCTGTGAAGTGAGACGAAGTACATCAAACAAACCAAAACACTACCATGCGCTTCCGTAATCGTCGACAGACGAGAAATCTGCGTCAGTACGTACGGTGTGCGCCAACACCAAGCCTGCTCCATGCCTGCAGCACCAGAGATCATTAGCGGACAGAAGAGTAAACATCGCTGCCAACCGCAGAGCAGAACTGCTGACTCAGAGTGGAAAGGAATTCTGGGAAATGTAATGAAATACGGCATTGCCGGCCTAAACCCGGAGGGTTGGCAGGCCTGGACATACTATTACTTGAAGAGAACGGCGGAGAATAGAGAGAAACGGAGAGACAGAGGGTATATCTACTGAACAACCAGTCCTTGGACTGAGTAACCAAGGAGAAGAAGATGTTTATAAACTTTGTCACATTTTTTGCATGCAGGTAACCTTAAAAAAAAAAAATCTTTTTTTTTTTTTTTTTGGTGAATAGGAAAAGTTCAATTTAAAAAAAAAAAAAAGAAGGCAAATGGAAAAAAGAAATATTTTAAAGCAAAATTTCCAAATTTTAAGGCAAAAATAACTTGTCATTAAAAATATGCAACACAACTCAAATTACTAATGGGCAGACACATTAGTTCATTTACATTATACAGCAACACCCTAAAAGTGCATTCAGGGTGGAAGAAAGAAGCTGAGCCAGACACAATTGGCATACTAACTACATACCTACCTCACAGCAGTAGGTTTCATACATACACTACATTAAGTATACAAATAAATGCATTTGTTTGGTGCATTTGAGCCTGCCCCTGTGATTTTTAATTCTGTATCTTCAGCATCACATCTACCAAAAAAGACAGGAAAACCTTGCAGTTGTAGATTTCCCCTTCTTGATTTATCAGATTTTTTTGCACATATTTGCCAGTTACCAAAATGACGTACTATTCAGTTTAAGAGTAATATAGTTTGATATATGTATTTAATTCCACCATCTTATTTTAATATGTTGCATCTCTCTCCTGCCTGTTTCAAAAAATTTTCTGTTCACTTAAATACTTCCTCTGAAATTACAGCTTGCTTCAGCCTTTCAATATTGTATTTTTTTTAAACTGACTTTTGTAAAATAATTTATATCTGGTTGCATTTACTTTATAAAAAAATTATCAGTTTTAGTTGTTTTATCTAAAAAGGGACAGAAATCCACATCAAATATATATATAGATAAACTATATGGAAAAGCATTTAAAAAGTTCAGAATTTTTTTCTCCTTCAGAAGATAAGGACAACTGCACAAGAAGAAGAAAAAACAATACTTAAGTGCAAAAGGACAACTTACTTGTTCATCCATAGATTCACAATCCCCAGCATCATACACACGGTAGTTCGATTCAATCCATTTCTTTGAACTAAAATAGAGATAAATAAGTTTTCAGTTACTGCTAAGGTTATATAATACAAAAAATAATGATATGCCATTAAATTTAAATCAACTACAGCTTTTACATATGTTATTGTATAGTCAAGGTAACACTTAAACAAAACCAAAAATAAAAAAATTGAACCAGCAAAAGCAAATGTATGAATAAGAAAAATAATACAGTCTAGTCCTAAAACTTCTGTTGCTTTATTCTAAATAAAGTTCATCATCATACAGGTATTTCCTCATTTATGTGCTTAAAACTGATTTCATCATCATCATTGTCAACCATTATCAATCCACTGCTGGAAAAAGGTCTTCCACAGTTTCTTCCACAATGGTCTGTTTTGTGCCAGTCTCCTCCATGCCACTCCTGTATGCTTTTGAATTTCATCCACCCATCTTCCATGTGGTCTTCTTCAGGGTCTTTTCCTGTCCCTTGGAATATAGTCTATAGTCTGGGCACACCTAACCTGATAACAGGAGATATGCTACAGCGACCTATTCACACCCACTGCACGAGTATCTCTACGCCACTTTAAATGAATTGGAAAGACTCCAGACAGCAGAACCAGTTTACCATAATTCCACTGAACCCCAGCCGTACTCCTGCGAAGAGAGAGAAGCTGTGGGAGTGGTCAGATCATTGTATGATGTCATACTCTCACCCGCTTGTTGTAGTGAATATGATTTTGTAAATACATTACAGATCACACTTTAATTACACAAATATCCCAACATTTTATCAGTTTCACCATTGTTTTAATATTTCATGTCTGAAATGTATCTTTTATCAACTCTGTTAATAGGCGAAAGTGCGAACTATATTGCAATGGCAGAATCGTCCTGCTCTAGGCTTCCCACCCATTACCAAGTTAGGTGTGCCCAGAGTATAGAATTTTTGGTTGTCCATAGGTGGTCTGTTCTTCTGGCAACATGTCCAGCCCATTACTATTTCAAGGATTTTACTCTGACCATGATGTCTCCCATTCTTGTCATTTTCTTATCCATGAGTTCCTCTTCTTATATCTCCTGGTTGCACCAAGCATGTCTTACTTAGCACCCTCTGCCTTCATGTTGTACTGGCTGCTGCCATGGCTAGGTACATTAAACTGATTTATACAAATGGAAATACCAATACACAATCAAAGGTAAATAAATATGAGTTAGCAAAAAAGGTACTATAAAAAGGCCAAGGATCACCCAAATCATTTAGTCAGAGAGGCTTTTAACTATGATGTTAAGGCCCCAGTAAAACACGAAAGACCATTATTCACTAAGCTGTTCTCTGAGATTCAGAGCTTAGCTCCAAAAAGAAATACAAACTACCAGATAATTTTTACTTACTGTTGCTGTATACAACTTCTCCATTTACAGCAATTTTGACATACAACTCAGGCTTCACTAAAATCCATTACACGCTATATGCAAGATCTTCTATACTTCATACTCATAATCATTTTCTCATGCAGACATTCCTGAATCTGATCCTCCCATGACTTCCTCTACCTTTCCTTCCTGCCACTTGGGCTAAAAGATTTTCTTAGTAAGCATCTCATTATTCATTCTTTCAACATGCAGACACTCCTGAATCTGATCCTCCCATGACTTCCTTGGCCTTCCTCTACCTTTCTTTCCTGCCACTTGGGCTAAAAAGATTTTCTTAGTAAGCATATCATTATTCATTCTTTCAACATGGCCAAACCAGCGAAGCATATTAGTCTCCACCTTGCTAACAACATTTTGCCTCACATTACACAACTGCAACACATCTTCATTCCTCATTCCTCACACAATCAGAACATGTCTTGCCCCCCCCCTGTAAGTAACGCATTTCTCCAGCACACAAACAAATCCTATGTTTCTTCTGTAGCACCCAGGTTTCATCACCATACATCAGAGAAGCAACAATTACACTTTCATACACAGCCATGCAGGACTCTCTTGAGAACCCATCATTCCCGTGAAAACCTCCCAAAGCAGCCATGACTTTCAATGAAGAATTCACACGCCTACTAATTTCACCATCCAATTTGTTATCTCTGTCAAACATGCTTCCTAAATACACAAAATCACTCACCTGGTCAATCACCGTGCCATTTTGACTTACATTACATTCAGTCCTATCAGTTCCTCGCTCAAAAACCATAACATCGGTTTTTCCCTTATTTATACTCAGTTTGAATTTCATGCAAACTTCGTACATTTGGGACAACATACTGTGCAACTCACTTTTGCTCTCTGCCAACAGGACAGTGTCATCAGCATACAGCAATCTGCACACATGGGTATCACCAAGACATAAACCAGTATTATCTATTTTGGCATCATGAATGCATCCATAAATATATTAAACAGCCATGGTGACATTACACAACCTTGTCTGACTTCTGCACCAATAGAAAACCTTTTTGATAAAACACCATTCATTCGCACACAAGCTCTACTGCCAGTACATATTAAAAAATGTGCCTGTCAGAAAAAAAAAAAAAAAAACTATAAGAACTTGGCCAAGAAACCCGTCAACTAACTGGGACTAAAATATTTAGTAATTTCATTTCCTAAAAAAAGAGTAGGAACAGGAGGAGGGTGTGTGTTTATGTGAATAAAATGCTAAAAAAAAATTCTAAGTCCAAAAACCTAGAAATTTCCTGGTGCTGTGACGTCTACAGATGCCTTTTTGTACCTGAAAAGCCAAGTTGGTGAAAGTGGGGGAAAGAAGAAGAAGAAGAAAAAAAAAAGGATCATTTACGTTCTGACTGTGTATCACAGGTTGTGTGTGTGTGTGTGTGTGTGTGTGTGTGTGTGTGTGTGTGTGTGTGTGTGTGTGTGTGTGTGTGTGTGTGTGTGTGTGTGTGTGTGTGTGTGTGTGTGTGTGTGTGTGTGTGTGTGTGTGTGTGTGTGTGTGTGTGTGTGTGTGTGTGTGTGTGTGTGTGTGTGTGTGTGTGTGTGTGTGTGTGTGTGTGTGTGTGTGTGTGTGTGTGTGTGTGTGTGTGTGTGTGTGTGTGTGTGTGTGTGTGTGTGTGTGTGTGTGTGTGTGTGTGTGTGTGTGTGTGTGTGTGTGTGTGTGTGTGTGTGTGTGTGTGTGTGTGTGTGTGTGTGTGTGTGTGTGTGTGTGTGTGTGTGTGTGTGTGTGTGTGTGTGTGTGTGTGTGTGTGTGTGTGTGTGTGTGTGTGTGTGTGTGTGTGTGTGTGTGTGTGTGTGTGTGTGTGTGTGTGTGTGTGTGTGTGTGTGTGTGTGTGTGTGTGTGTGTGTGTGTGTGAGATGCCTTCTTTTAGGTTTGCCTCTCTCATTGTCCCTTTGCCCCTTTACCTCATATTGGTGTGGTGTGCAGTTTCCAGCCAAGTATGCATATCAGGGCTGCTTATAACTTCACTTAACTGGACCCCTGAAAACTAACATTTTCCTTATTTTTTCCTTTTGGGTCTGTCCTATCAGGGAACTCTGTTTCCACATGTATTCCTTTCATTTCTTCTTCCTTCCAAGAGACTCTGCGAGTTGCAGATTGAAGGGTACTAAACCTATTTTAGGGTCATCTGGTAGTAGTAGAATCAAAGGTAAATGTACACAGTGGATTCACCACCACCCACCATTATCAATAGACTCTGCTGGATGAAGGTCTCTCTAAGTCTCCTTCTGAATGCTTTTAAATTTCATCCACCAGTCACCCACATTGTCTTCTATGACTTTTCTGGTCTCTTGGTATCCAGTCTGGTGTTTTGGTTGCTCAATGTTGGCATTTCTAGCAGTATGTCCAGTACATTGTCGCCTTTACTTTGATCATGATGTCATCTACTTTTGTCGTTTCCCTGATCCAAGCATTCCTCTTCCTATCTTTACTGGTTGTATCAAGTACACAGAGGATTCATCATCATCAACCATTATCAATCCACTGCTGGACAAAGGTCTCCCCTAGTTTTTTCCACAATGGTCTGTCATGTGCCAGTCTCCTCCATGTTACTCCCGCATACTTTCAAATTTCATCCATCCATCTCCCATGTGGTCTTCTGCTGGGTCTTTTGCTGTCCTTTGGAATCCAGTCTAAAATTTCAGCTATCTATTGATGGTCTGTCCTTCTGGCAATATGTCCATCCCATTGCCATTTCAGAGATTTTACTCTGATCATGATGTCTTCCACTCTTGTCATTTTTCTGATCCACAAGTCCCTCTTCTTATCTCTCCTGATTACACCAAGCATGCACCTCTCCATGCTTCTTTGAGCTTTCTGCAGTCTCTGTATGTCTCTTTTAGTTAAGGTCCACGTCTCTGCACCATACATAAGCACTGGAAGTATGCATCAATCAAACACTTTTCTTTTAAGACATAATGGTATATTGCTCTTGAAAATTATCCTGTTTCTTCCAAAAGCTCTCCAGGCAAGTTTTATATGCCGATTAATTTCTTCCTCAATGTGACCCTCACTTGATATCTGCTGTCCAAGGTAAATGTAGGTATTGGTTATGTCCTGCTTTCCCCCATCAACCGATAAATCTTCATTTCTTGTAAAAGCATTGTACATCACTTTTGTCTGCTGAAAGTTCATTTTTAATCCCACTTCTTTACTCTTGTCAGAAAATTCCTGGATCATACTCTGCAGCTTTGATGGGGCAGTTGCAAAAATGACTATGTCATCAGTAAAACTAAGGTGAGTTAAATAATCTATGTTAATCTTTGTCCCTTTGTTTTCCCAGTTCAGTGATTGAAAGGCATTTTCCAATGTGGCATTAAAGAATTTGGGAGATATAGTGTCATCTTGTCTCACTCCCTTTCCAATTTTTATGGGTGATGTATTCTCAAACACTGGAATCTTTGCATTTTCATAGATGTTATTAATAATATTGCTACGCCTCGGGCGCCAGATTATCGAATAAAAAAAAAGCTTTAAGAATTTAGATGTCAGGATGTCAGGCAATGGCTTACGATCTGGAGGTAGACATTAGAATTTTGAATAAATATTTGTGAGCCCTTTTTGTCGCCGAAATCTTATGTACAGGTGAAAAGAATTTAGCCAATTAAAACCAAGAAATTATTCCGACACTCATTAATTATTCATGCAACTTCAGGACTGACATGAGACAACAGACATTTAATCAATTAAAAATAAAACAAAGATAATGATGAAGGTGTCTACATACAGAGGATGGTCCAATAGACTCGCCCCTTTCGGCATAGCTCTGAGGCTGAATTTATCATTAAAGTTAATGATTATTTGTTCGCATGATTATTTAGTGTCCGGCTTTAAAAACAGTTTTCAGCTGATGAAAGTCTATTGGCTGACCGGAGCCAATTCATTCATAACTGGCATGCATAGATAAATAGTACTTACGGATATGCAGCTTTTCCTCGGGTATCCATGTTTGATGCACTCCATTATTCTGGCTTTGGAAACGCACATGTGTGACAACACGCCCATTTCAGAGCGTGCACTATGACCAATGGAGAGGGGAGTAGAACCCCATCTCCCATTTACTCTCATGCACACACCTTTGTTGATTCACTTGCATGATGCCAGGTGCGCATCTATGCGCACCTATGTCGAGGTAAAACAAGGCTGCTTAATGACAGACCATTGTGGCCCATTTCAGAGCGTGCACTATGACCAATGAAGAGGGAGTCGAACCCCATCTCCCATTTACTCTCATGCACACACCTTTGTTGATTCACCTGCATGACGCCAGGTACGCATCTATGCGCACCTATGTTGAGGTAAAACGAGGCTGCTGACATGATAGCAGGATCCGTCTGTCTGTCCTAAGGTGATTCTCCTTACATCACCGGTTGTACACCTCAGTCACTCGGGGCTGCAATTTCATCACTTCGGGTGACCTCCAAGATGCTGCTGGTTTTCTCGGCATCTAGGATTACGTGCAATCTAGCACCAGGAAAAGAGGCATCTTCCCCTCTCCTCTATCCTCGCGGTAACGTCAACTGCCCAGCCGCTCTTTGTTTAGCTGGCAGACTTCGGGCAGAAGCATTTCTTCTGCCGCTAACGCCGAGCTGGATCAATCCAGATCCGGCTCCCTGAGTCTAGCTTCCTTCACAGCTTTTTCCCAGACTAATCTTTTTCGATTGTTCGTATTTCGTCAACAGATTCCTTGCTTTGTTGTTAGAGGTCTGTTTTAACTCTCTTGTCAGTCTGATTGCTTCTAAAAGCAATCAGACTGACAAGAGAGTTAAAACAGACCTCTAACAACAACTGTTTTAACTCTCTTGTCAGTCTGATTGCTTCCTGCATGGTGAAGAGGTAAAAAATGCATGTCTCTGCATTCGGAATATGTGGTGAGTCCGCTCACCGATAAGTACGGAAACACATAACTTAACTAACACTCCTTTGTCCTGCCAAGTTTTGGATTAGCAAACGTCATAAGTTTTCCAATCTGGTGACACTCTAATGGTTTCTCCAAACATCCCACCATCTCACACTTACATGGCCATCCAACTTGACCGATATGCACTTAGGGGCGCAGCATCGCGTTCCCCACACCAGGCTTCAGATTTCTCCCTTCCAAGAAAAGGGACTATTATCTCTTCTCTTCTTTTGCAATGCGGGAAACCACAAGCTGTTAATTTTTCACACAATAATTAATGTTGTACCCGCCTCTTGCAAAACCAGCTAATCGAATTAATTACAGCACCCCAAAGTCGTAACAATATTAATGTATACATCTTCCATACCACAGAATTTCAAAGCCATTGTAACTGCTGATGGTTTCACTGACTCAAAGACCTTTTCATAATCGATAAAAGCCATGCATAATGGAAGTTCGTATTCCCTCGCTCTTCCAATTAGTTCTATGAGTACATAAATCACCAGTGCAAAACACAATTTCCCTGCATATGGCAAAACATAGTTACATACCAGTTTAGTTTACAATAACCATCATCCTTATCTCACAACCATGTACCTGTCAGTGTTCAAGCATTAAACAGGTATTTAAAGAAAAAAAAAGAAAAAAAAAAAAAAAACATACTCCTTGACTATGAACTTTTTTTGTGTGTTTTGCATATCAGTTTTAAAAGGGCCTGTATTCAAAATGCACAAAAACGTGTATCTCAAGTTCTAAGATGCTGCTGAAATTTGTATGAAATAGTATGATGATGAAATTGGTATTTCACAAATTTAGTGATTCTACCATGTTTCTTTTGTTGAAGTTTTTGCTCTTTGTCACTAAATATTGGAGGCTTGTTCTGCTGACTATAAACAAGATTTGGGGCAAAACTACTTATGGATCCCATTTTTGAACCTAGAGCATAATATAATTGAAAAGGTGATATTCTTCTGTCCTTGGCACTCTATAACAATAATACAGCTTCTGGTGATTAGAGTGAAATGAAACACAACAACATGTGAAGACTCTTTTTTCTTGTAGTAGGAAATTCTAATCCAAACCTTTTTATTTTCAAATGCAGTTGCCCGGAGCAGGCACCTAAATTTTTATTTACCTGCCAAGAAGTGGCGTAACTACCACCCCACCCCCGCAGTCCCCACAGTGGGTGGGTGGGGTGGGGGGCATAAGGTGCAGGTAGCGAAGGGGCGTACTACAGCTTCCAGTTATATTTTTATGAAAAATTTTGAACACATACATTAATTGACCCAAGTTTCATATTTTGCTTTAAGACATATTTAGCTTTGCTTAAATAAATGCCTAGTTTCATTTTTAAAACACTGAATGTCCTACAGATTGAAAGTGTTCGGCTCTTTGACTTCGGGTTGTAATGTGATTGCTCTGCAATGGATTGTAAATAATACGATCACTCTCCAATCACCCTCTCTCTGCTGCTGAAGAAAAGTGCGAGGCCACAGTGAGATTCTCATGGAGGATGTGGGAAAACAGTCAGTTACCTAGGATTACGTGCACGACGGGCATCAACATTTATTCACAGCAGTTGCAGATCTGCCATGTGTAAAAGGGTGATTTCTTCAAGTGATTTATTTTAGTTTTGGACAAAGCAATTACATGTATTTTCATATCTATTACTTAAAAAGTTAAAACTACAGGGCCCTAGGTACCACCATTACTTTTGCAGACAATCCCCCTGACTTCCCAAACCCCTCCCCCTCGCACACCGGGAAAAATGCATCCTCCCTCGTGTTCGAAAGAAATCGTGGTA
The DNA here is from genome assembly GCA_039090855.1 of Macrothele yani. NCBI lineage: Eukaryota > Metazoa > Arthropoda > Arachnida > Araneae > Macrothelidae > Macrothele > Macrothele yani. Next base: position 18,280,430 of record CM077013.1, read on the forward strand.
AAATTACTGTGCTTAGGGGTGCTGAAATAAATCTTTGCTGGGGGCATGATGGGCTAGTTATGCCACTGCTGTCAAGGCCAATAATTCAATAATGTATATGTCTCAGGCATGATAGGTATGGTATTTTTTAAGCCATGTCTGTGTATACGTTGGGGTACAAAATTGAAGGATAATAGAGAAAATTGCATTAAACACGTGGTGCAGCCGCCCTGGTGGCACAGTGGTCTAAGCAATGGCCTCTGATCATTCGCCTGAAAGAGGTCCAGGTCCGAATCCCGGTGAGGCATGGATGTTTTGTTTGTCTTACGGCACTAGCTGTCTTTCTTCCCTGGAACCAGTGACCCTAAATTAGGGACGGGCAACTGCTTATAGCCCATTGAGTTGCTCACGGTGGTCGCTAAACCTCCAATAAAAAAAAAAAAAAAAAAACACTTGGTGCATGGACATACTGATGCAGCTAAAGTGGATGAACATGCAAATATAGTGATACAGTGAAACCTCCGAATAACAGTCACCGCTCGGGTTGGAAAAAGTGACTTGTTAGGAGGTGACCATTGTTCGGAAATTAGGTCTAAGTTAACATTGCTAAGGCCGTTGCGTTTCTGCAAAAGCGGAGTAAATACATGAAGCTTATGCACAATAAAAAAAACGTTGCAGTGCTTTTTCCGAATGTTGACTGGCACTGCTGAATAAAACTGAATATACTAAGTAGATAATTCATGGCGTAGGGGATTTTAAGAAAACAGTGTCTGACATCGGGTGTTAAACAGCCCTTACAAATAGCTATCCAGGAGATTAAGATTAGAAGTTTCATACAGCAACAGTAAGTAAATAATCAGTTAAAAATTTATATGGTAGTTTATATTTCTTTGTGGAGCTAACCTCTGAATCTCAGAGAGCAGCTTAATGATATGTATGTATGCTATAGGAAAGAAAAATGTTAGACAATAAAGCGTAACTGAACAGTTATCTGGCAGAGTGCTGTAAAGCTGGAACAGTGTCAACAGGGACCAAACCAAGAAACATTCTAATAATTAATTACTTCATGGCTTCCTTTTATTACTTTCAGTATTATAAATATGTAAGACGCAAGAACTCCTGACGAAGATCTAGTGTTTTGATTGAAAATTTGAGAGGTAATGTACCTTAATAAATTTATCCTCGACAATTCCCCGTTAAATATTTATAATACAAGAAACATTTGCCCCAACAGGCAAAATTTCATGGCCCATCAGCCACCCCTGGGACTGAAATGTATCAGGGGTATACAAAAAGTTTCCACCGCCCCCGTTAGCGGTGGTAAAGGGATCTAACCGTCCGGAGACCCGTGCTGTCAGTTCATACAAAAAGCCAAGCACGGCAGTTGATAAAGTTCATTTGCGGCACTGTTTGTTATTCATGTTTAATTTAGGGAAAAGTGTGTGTGAAGCATACGGTTCAATATGTCAGGTGTATGGTGAAATGGTTATGGGTGAGTAGTTGGTTAGTTGGTGGTTGAATTTTTATGGCGCAAGGGCCATGTAGGGCCAAAGAGCACCTAACACAAAACAATCAAACAAACAGTATTGAAAACATGGTATAATGATTAAAATCTGGCTGATTCAGTGAAAGTGAAAAATGAGAATGATGGAAGGGCTAAAAAATCTAGATACGTTTAAAAAAGTCAATATGTGTCAAAAATTAAAAGACAGCGACAGTATCACAGTGATCGTCTAGAAGCCGTTGCGCCGTCCTCAGTCAACAAATGAGAATGAAAGAAGTGAAAGTGCACATCATGAAAACGAACACAACTACACAGAAGATGAGTGACAGTGAGTCGGCAATTGCACGTCTCACACATCGGTGCACTGTCGCCACACAGCAAGAAGCGGTGAGTGAAACGACAATGCCCAATGCGGAGACACGCAAGCACAACTTCCTCCCTACGGTTCTGACGATATGAGGATTTCCAGATTCCAAGAATAGGCTTAATATGATGCAGTTTGTTTTCCACCTGTTGGTCCCACAGACCCTGCCACGTTCGCTTGATGTGATCGTGAACAAGAAAGCAGAAATCTCGGTGAAACAGTAACAAGGGTGTGACAACCAAAGAGGAAGCAGATCTAGCAGCCACATCAGCACACTCGTTACCCGAGATTCCAACATGCCCAGGAATCCAGTAAAACTGAACCTGAAAACTGGCCTCGAGCAAACAACGAAGCAACCATCTCACATCCAAGAGAAAAGGATGGTCATGACAACCTGCAGATGACAAAGACTGCAAGACACTTAAGGAATCCATATCTAGACCATAGCACGATGATAAGAACTCGACTGAACATGGAGAAGAGCGAGATACACAGCATGCATCTCCGCTGAAAACACTGTGGCCTCAGCTGGGATCCGCGCAACAGAAACATTATATACACAGACAGCTGTGGATCCAATGACTCCCTGCATCTTGGAGCCATCAGTGAAAATGGGAATGTGGTCAGAATTAAAGGAAACGGTGCTCAGCGAAGAGCTGCTGGTACACAGAAGCAGGGGTTGAGGATTTATCAAATGATGTAAAGGTGGTATCAACCATGACACAAAGTGGGTGCCATGGAGGATCCCCAAAGCTCCTGGTTGCTCCAACAAGAGATAAGTCGAGCCCTGCATCACGAGCCGCGGCCGCCATACGAAGACCGAAGGTTGGAATGCACGAGGGCCAGTTTTCAAATAAACAAGCATGCTGGGAATGGAAAAGTGCATCGTACAAAGAATGGTCTGGAAGAGATTGAAGTTTCAAGTAAAATCGAACAGACAGCTGCAGATGGCGTAATTCAAGTGATGGTTCGTTCGTGTCAGCATAAAGACTGGGAATCGGGGATGTTCGAAATGCTCCCATACAAAGATGCAGCGCTTGATGGTGAATAGTATCCAAAGGCCAGAGAACGGAATGACAAGCAGAGCCATACACGATACAACCATAATCCAGTTTCGACTGTATTAAAGAATGGTAAATGCGAAACAAAGACATCCTGTCTGCACCCCATGAGACTCTCAAAAGGATCTTAAGAATAGATAGAGCCCGCAGACAGGAAGTCTTTAGCTGCTGGTCATGTGCACGGAACGTAAGCGCATGGTCAACGGTCAATCCAAGGAACTTGGTCACAGGCAAAACTGGTATGGCTGCACGGTCTAAATACAGCTCGGGTTTAGGATGGAGGCCATGCTTCCGGCAGAAATGGACACGCTCTGTCTTGTCGGGAGAAAGAACGAACTATGGGTGAGTGGACACGTCGAGAATGGTTTGCCAGGTTTAAGAAAGGTGATCTAAGCTTGGAAAACAACCCGCGTGCAGGTAGATTGCAGGAACTCACAGTTGAGGAGCTTGAATTGCTGTTGCAAGAGGATGCCACACAATCAACAACGCAATTGGTGAAACGTTTGAAAGTGACTCAGTCGATGGTGGTATGTTGTCTACAAGCCTTGGGGAAGTTCCAGAAGATTGGTAACTGGGTTCCGCATACTTTAATGGAGCGTAATATTGGTCAACCATTGGGCATCTGCATGTCGCTGCTGAAGAGGTTTCAAGGGAAGAATTTCTTGTGGAAAGTTGTCACCGGGGATAAAATATGGGTCTACTGCGACAACCCCGTATGAAAGCAACCTTGGGTCGACCCAGGCCAGTCATCAACATACACTGCAAAACAGGATATCCACGGGAAAAAGGTGCTGTTGTGTGTTTGGTGGGATATGCATCAAGTGCTGTACTTCGAACTGTTTAAACCGGGTGAAACAATCACTGCACAACAATAAAGTGATCTGTTGATGAAACTGAATGCTGCAATCAAGCAAAAACGCCCTCGAACAGCTAAAGGATGCCGCCTAGTCATCCTGTTACACAAGAATGCCAGACCACATGCTGGTGCAACCACAAAATCAACCCTTGAACAGTTACACTGGGAGGTTTTACCGCACCCAATTTACTCCCCGGACATTGCACCCTCAGACTTTCATCTGTTTTGCTCTATGCAACATGCCCTAGCCCAACAGCAGTTCACCACAGTTCCAGAGGTGGAAAATTTTGTCACCGAGTTCTTCAGCTCAAAACCGGAGCTTTTCTATCACCGGGGCATTCATTTGTTGCCTGAAAAATGGCAAAAGGTCATTGATGCTAATGGTCAATATTTTGTTGAATAAATGTGTACTGGTTTCCTGATTGTTCCTGTCTCCTTTCTTCTTAAAAGAGCAGAAACTTTTGCATACCCCGAATACACGGAAGTTGCAGCTCGCCTCACACAGAACTGAACTTTCAACTCCTTTTTTTTACTTAACACACCACTGTACAAACTGTAATCCGACCCATTGTGACTTTAGCAATAAATATTCAATGTCCTTATCTTATCCCTCTTGCTGAACAGTACCAAGGAACTACGTAAAATCCAAGGGACAGGATATACAAAATAATTGTCCAGGGCATTTAGGTAGAGCTTAGCATTCATAGTTTTGTCTAAAATGACTTAATGGGCCCAAGCTGAGCAACAAAAAACAGCTCTATAATCACACTGCCCCCACCAAACTTCATTGTTGAGATGCTACAGTCCAGATGGTACCTTTCTCCTGTCATCTGCCACACTTAGGACTGACCACCAGACTGTGTATTGTGGCTCATCAATACAAAGCAAAGCTTTCCATTTGTCTACAGTTCAGAATAGACATTCCTTACACCACACTAATTGGCATTAGCTGAAGTGATTAGCGACTTGTGGATGGCTGCTTGTCTGTGGTAACCCACGCCCTGTAGCATTCATTGGTCTACAGAGTCCAAGATTGATATCCCATACACCACACTAAATGGCAAGTGACATTATTTAAAGTGACTAGCAGCTTGTGGCTTCACCACGGCAGCCCATTTCTTACAGTGTACTGCGCACTGCACTCAAACATCAACCTTAGTACTTTCATATAGGGTTTGTTGTTTTTCTTTTCAAATTTTGTGTGTACACTGTTTCTGTTCAAAAATGATAAAAAAAAAATATTTAGAAACAGTACCAACAGATTTTAAACCCTAGGAAATATTTCTGCCATCATACCTGAATTTCAACTAAAAAAACATGCTTATGGGTTTTAAAGGTATCGCAAAAACAGACACTAAAAAAGCAAAAGTAAGAAAACACTTTCTAAATTTTCACTCAGGTGGATGCAGAAAATCTTACAATAATCAGACACATTGACAATGCTCACTGCAAAGAATTTTTTTTTTTTTTTTTTTTTGAAGTGATCTAAACCAAAGCCATGTCTGAACACTATTAGTAAAACAGGTATCATATAATGATTATGATAAATAGTCTTAACTGATTTAGTAAATAAGAATACTAGCATTAAATCTGCTGAAATTAATAAACATTTTTTATAGTGTTGTAAATATACATCTTACGTTTTGTGAATAACACAGCACTGTATTTTTTAGCTTATAAGTCCACATAAAGCATAAGTCAAATGGGGTAAATTTCTCTCAATTACTTTCTTTTCATTCATAGATAAGTTAATCCTAAGTATAAGACAAAGCTAGAACAAACACACTTAATGTTCCAAAATTCTGTAAACATATTTTTAACATTTCAGTAAATATTTAAAAGGAAGAGAAAAGGAGGAAATATCTACATTTTTCTTTTTAGCAAGATGTTGAATTATTTTTTTTTCTCTTACGAACTGCCACTACACTATTCCTTTCCTCTGACCGACCAGTAGAAGTTGCTATTACCACGCCCTCAACTGTGGATGTGAACCACTGTGTTAGCAATTCACAACAATGGAATATTTATTACTTTTAAATACTTCCAGAATTCACATGTTAAAGAAAAATGGAAACACCTAGGGAATTAACAACTTTAAAGTCAGATTTCCTATCCTTTATAGGAATTCCATGCTCAAAGTTGCAGACAGATTAAGCATTGTGTTTCACCTAAATCGTAGCGGGAATTCCGCTTAAACTTAGGTGCCGCAAAAATTAAGTTAAAGGTCAGCAGGTAGCATGCTAATAAAATGTAAATACTCATACATATTATGCACACACAAAAAATAAAAATAAAAAATGAAAAACTGCAGATATAGAATTAACGACAAAGGGGTAATGTTAAAATAAGATGTTTATCCTGAATAAATGCTGCTTAAAACTAATAAATGTTTTTGGTGGAAGTGATTAATTTATTTAAATCATTTTCTAAAGAGATGTTACTTTTCAGTTACAATTTTATCAATGTATTGAGAAATTTCCCATTTAAGATGTGAAGGGATATGATACCTCGCACAGGACATGGAAAGGTATAGGGAACTGACAGTGAAAATTCATGTTACCCAATTTTTAGGTTAGCGACGTCTCGGAAGTTTTCATGGGACGAGTGTCCTCCACTCCATTTCTAGAAAAACTCCCACGTTTACTTCTCTAACCTATGTCTCTCTCCCCGTATGCATGTTATCTAGATAGCAGTCCCCAAAACTCCCCCCCTCTCCTTTTCTTTTCTTCTTCAAAAATCAATTCCCTTATATTTTCTTATTTCTCAGTTTCGCTTCTACAAGGGGAGGGGGTTAAATTTGTGGGTGTTACCGTGAATTTTGATAGGAAGTTACCTTGTTTCCCAGGCCCACGATTGGCTAGCAAACTTTCTATGGCATTCCAAAGGGGTGCAAGGGGTCGCCATTAGTTTACCTGGTCGGTCACTATACGTAACTCTCCTTGTTGTGGAATATTGGGAATTTAAATGGACTGTCACTCGTAGCAACAGAAAAGATACCCACCTACTTGTTTGCTTGAATCGAGTGCATACCCTAAGTGAAAGGGAAAGTGGCATTACATTGTTATATCCCTGTTTTGTGAAAGAGTGGATGGCTGCTCCTTCATAGCCCTTTCCCTGTCCAAGGAATTCCTGGGCGATAGACAACTTTTGTTTGCGTCATGTACAGGGTTTCCTGTGTTTTTGTTGTTGTGTCCCTTGTGCTAAAGAAATAAAAGGATGCTATATGGGGATGTCAGCTGCGCAGGAAATCCCACCTTAACGAGTAACTAACCGGGGCTTAGGGGGGCTTTAACATTTCCACTCCAGGCCTAATGCTAAAATTAAAAAATTGATAGTGCTTAAATTTAGTCTTTCCTTTCCTATCAATGTATAGAAAAATAATGGAAAACAGATTATTAAAATTAAATTATGAATTCTGTGGAGTGGGTTCCTTAAGAAAACCGTGAGTTGGGACATTAAATATTTAAATTGCTGGTTACATAGAAATCATTATGAATATTTAAATTACTTGTCAATGGGAAATCGTGAGATTTCGCGGGTCATGCAAGTGCATCAAATTAGAGTAATGCTTGCAGCACAAGTTATTGTTCACTGTTTTGTGACAGAGTCTGATTAAAATCAGAAACCAAGAGCTTCTGATTTTAATCAGAAACAAGAAATAAAATAAAATAAGCATAATAAAAGAAGCAACTGACTTTAATTCAGCCAAGAATTGAGAGATATAATTCAGATATTGACAAAGTGAAAAAAAAAAAAAAAGACTGCCTCAGCTACTAGCCATTGGTCATTGGGTGTGTGCGCTAGCTGTTGACACGACTGTCACCAGCCAATCAACTGCGTGGCAGTGACATGTTTCAGAGGTTTAATCACTGTAAAATAAATTTGTAGTTCAAACATTATAGTTCTGGTGGCTTTGTAACAACAGGAATGAATATCAATATGAATTTGGAAGATGTAAATCCATTTACTGGTGCAAATATGACTTGCATGTTAAGTCAGATAATATCAGAAAACTTGAAAATTTCGTCGTCCTGGAGTGGGAATCGAACCCACGTCTCCCGGATAGTGCCCGAGTATGCTAACCACTACACCACCCAGAACGACCAAGTTTCCGATCAATTTGTATATAAAATCTGACTTAACATCCATGTCATATTTACACCAATAAATGGATTCACATTTTCCAAATTTGTATTGTACAATGGTATAATCCCATATTTCATTCATTGATACTCTGCGCTTCCGGGCAATCATGGGAATGAATTCTAAACCTCCAGATTCATTTTTCTGTAGACAGTGCTTTTCATACAGTGGAACTTCATTTACACGTTTTTCTAGGGGATGATGTTAAAAAATGTATGAAAGAAATTTTGAAATGTTAAATACTATTGCAAAATTTTGAATTCCATGAAAAAGAAAAACAAGGGGGGGGGCTTGCAATTTTTTTATTGCACTAATTTATAATGTAAGACATACATACATACAGGAGTGCTTTGTTTGCTTCCTTAAGCCTGTCTATTTTGCCTTTAGTATTTTTTTTTATTTGAATTATATTATAATTATCAGGTTAAGAAATTTTGTATGATTTCATATTTTCAATACACGTAAAAAAAAAAAAAAAACACCAAAAAAGCCTTACCTTTGAAATACTAGGTAGTAAATCTGAATATGACTTTCTTATATATAATGCCCCTATTACACATTCTTTATTTATAAGCATTGCACTATTCAAAGCAGTTTGTCCACTAGTTGATTTAGTTAGAATTAGTACAGAGAAAAATATTTACTAACTTTTGCTTTTTAAAAACTTCTTGAATTCAGAGAATAATAATAATAAAAGAAAGAACTGTGAATATTTCTTAGCAAATTTTTTAGTTAAATCATCTATTCAACAGTTGAAAAATTAAAAAAAAAAAATCTGCTGTCTCAGTTCTCATGAAATTACAACATGCCGGGTTAAGTATAAAAGTATAAAACAATAGTGTTTTTTTGATAGTCTGAAATTAAATTTAATGTATAATTGCCCAAAACATATAAATGAATCATGTATACCCGAATTAAAAATGCGATAGAAACTACAATATAATATCGGGACAAGTGCAGAATTACGTATAAAAGGGAAAAACGGACGATTGAGGTTCCACTGCATACAGTACGTATCATATTACTATAAAGTAAAATTCATGTTATGAAATTATTAACATAAACCAGGACTCACCGTTTTAATAAATAAGGATCGAATGGAAACATGGTGTGAAGAACTGCCAATTTTACACACTCAGTGGTGCCATTAGATGACTGTGCCATGGAGGCTACAAGATTCCTGTTGTTCCTTTCAATCACTGTATAACAATATGCCAACTGATAACTCCTAGAAATACTAGCAAAATTCTGAACAACAGTTGGTAGGCACACTTTCAAGGGATTTAGCCTACACGAAATGATACGTTCAAAGTTCAAATTTTGAAGTACTTTCAGACCTAAAATAGAAAGTATAAAGAAACAATGAACTTTAGCACTTTTGTTAAAGCAACAAAAATATCAAAACAATAAAACCCTAAATAGATGAGAAACCAAACAGAAGAAAGGAATTCAACATGACTGATTGAGCATTGAAGTACCAGAACTCGTGTACCTTTTTTATTCCCAATTTGGAAAGTACTATGAAGCTTAACATGTGCGACTTAACAACATAATTTAGACTCAAGCATCGGTAACATTTCCTTACTATACAATAGCCCTTTGTTAATAACAAATTCCACAACTGTACACTGGAATTTTATTGCCTTAAAATTATTTTAGAAAAACTGACAGTACCTGTATTTTAACACTGAAATCTAGAGAAAAATTATGAGAAACTTGCCATGCTAGGTAATTAAATCAATTGCAAAGTAAAGTACAGGAACAATTACAAATAGCAAAAGGTGATTTTATCAGGTGTTCTAAACGGATCAGTAAAAGTATAGACTGGTGGATCTCAATAGATGATTAAGTTTCAGTGCATTGTGTGACTAAGTGACCCACTCCCCATTAAAAAAATATTAAAAAAAATGTAGAAAACAGTGATGTAAGAATAGATGAAGTAATCATTATTGTTAATGCTCCTACTATGGATGAAGCATCAAAGCCCAAAAGTATTTCATAATTTGGAATGGAAGCACAGAAAGATGACAATGGAAACTGGGATGCACTTTAGAGTTCGGCCCCCGTCGTCTGCTTCAACCAACGAGCTCCTGGAATCATGGGAGGAAATGTTTCGCGATAGGTGGTGCTGTAGCTGCATCACCGTTGTTTGCTCCTTCACTGCCTGTGCTACACAATCGGTGTGTGGTGTGAGCGGGACTGACTGTTCTGTTAAGGACGAGAAATATGTGGCGTGAGTTATTTTTTAAAGGAATGGATTTATTTGGTAATATGGCTGGCCCTGAAAAGGGCCTTTATGGAAGGCGAGTAGTTCAGGTGTTGTTAAATATTTATAACGACAGAAAAGAATGTTTCCTCCTCATCGAGAACCTGTCTATCTAGTACAAATATTTCACTGGAAAAAATTATGTACTACGGAAGAACTGTTTGATGAAGCCAATCTTCATCTCAAAGCAGTGGTTCAGAGAAAAGACGACAATTTTGTCGGAATAAATATTCCAGAATGTGGTCTGCCAAGTGATCTTTGTGAATTCCATTAGACAGTGTGCGTTTAAGGGGTCGCCAATTGCTCTCAATACCTTGAGTATGCGCCCCAGAAATGGGATCAACGAAATTGAGCGAGTGGTTAACTGAGAGATGTTGGAAACCACAGGATGGGAGGTTACGGTATGCAGCCCACTGATTCGTCATTACAGTAATTCCAGGTTGAACATGTTTCTGGATGAGCGGCAGCAGACTAACAGAGCTACAACGCATGCTGGAAAAAACATAAGCCACCTATCGCTTAAAACAGGGTGAACAGAAGTAAGTGAAGGGGTCTCATGGCTCACGCACTGAGCAAGAACGTAACGCAGACAGCACGGGAGCAAACACCGATTACGAGGAAGCAACAGCAGCCCTACCTATCGCTACATGTGTCATTTCCCGTCATTCCACGAGTGCGTTGGTTGAAGCAGACGATGGGGGCCAAACTCTAAAGTCCACCCGAAAACTGTTACACATGGTTTTAATGATGATTTTCATTTTTCATAAAAAGGGCTTATATTAAAATACTCATGTAATAGAGATAGTACAAAACACACTACAAAAGCAAATTTTGAATAAGTTCATAGAAGAGTATAAGTAAAAAAAACTTCATTTGTTTAACCTTAACAAAATATTGTGTACAAAAAAAAAAAAGCAGCACTCATTTTTGCAGACATAAAGATCATATGCAAACAACCTACTGAAAAAACTATTAGATACACAGAGTCCATAATTATAGAAAAACAAAAGATACTAATTGTAATGTCAACAGTGGTGTACACATCCGATGGTCTTGGAAAATTTTGATTAAAAAGATGGACAAAAAAGGTTTCCATTGAAGATACATCACTCTGAGGAAGACACTTCAACATTTCCACCACAACAGAATTGTATATCGGTAGTGACAACCGCAAACTCGAGTGATGTAGAGGGTAGAGATGAGCTCGGATGGGCTCAGAATTCATTAACTACCGGAAAACCCTGGCCCGGCTCGGAATTACACGTCTTGAATTTCATTACTGTAATTAATTCAACACGTGTAATTCCGAGCCCAGTTTTTTTTTTTTTTTTTTTTTTTTTGATTGGAGGTTTAACGACCACCGTGAGCAACTCAAATGGGCTATAAGCAGTCGCCCGTCCCTAATTTAGGGTCACTAGTTCCAGGGAAGGGAGAGAGCCAGTGCCGAAAGACAAACACAACACCCATGCCTCACCGGGATTCGAACCCGGACCCCTTCGGACGAATGCTCAGAGGCCATCACTTAGACCACTGCGCCACCGGGGCGGCCCGAGCCCAGTTGAATTACACGTGTTGAATTTCATTGTGGATTTGTTACTATGTTGGAAGGATTTTCAATTTCCTAAGCTAGCTGCCATTGCAAGACAAATTTTGCTTAGCAAGACTTGCATTATGCATTGTCCAAAGCTATGGCCCATGCAAGGATTAGTTTAAGGAGGTCTGGTATCGAAAAACTGGGAAAAAAAATCACATTCCCATTTTTTGTATTTTATTAAAAATCAAGAATCTTATCTTTAAAATGTATTAATTTCCAAAATTGTGTAGTTAGAAATATTGTTATTTATTTTTTTAAATTTCCTCACTCCCATGATTTTTGGGGTGACGTTAGTTTTTAGTGCAGCAGGTCGAGTTTTAGAGAAAAGAAGATCAAGTTGAAGTGCTGAGGCATTAGATGCAATTCTCTCTCTCTTTTTTCATGATGAACTTCATCTAGAAACTGCACACACATTTGATAATATTGTGATTATTATATTATTAAGCGCAAAGCTTTGTTAATGCTACAAAATGCAGAATAATCTGGTCTGGAATACTTTTACGTTCTTTTCTTTTTTAATTTTGGAAATTGCCTTACATGTTTTTTTATATTCTACTACATCACTCTAAACTACCTTTACCAATTAGCATAAATGTAAATTATATTTCAAAGATTAGTTTTCTAGAGTCAAAATTTCAAACACTTACAACGGCGTTGTACGTTTTATAATGCAATTTATTTAAAATAAAAGTAAATTTAGAAATCAAAAAGAAATAACGAATGGAATTTTTTGTTTCTAAACAATTTTCTTTTCTTCAGCTATTACAAAAATTACTAATTCCCCGATACAGTCGAAGGGCACGTTGATTATTTATTTATTTTCAAATCCACATTTTAGAACATTTGGCTTTATGCGTAGTATTTCTAAAAACATATTAATATTGTGAAGTGGATTAACTGAACTAAACTTTTTAAACTAATGATTTTTAAACTAATCCTTGCTTGGACCATATCTTTGGCCAGTGTATAATGCATAAATGCAAGCCTTGATAAGCAAAATTTTCCAAGAATCCGGGCTCGGGCTCAGGCTCTAGGCATTTGGACCTGGGCTCCTAAAATTGAGCCCGAACTCATCTCTAGTAGAGGGTCCAAAGAAGTCCAGTGGCGACACGCTCAATGGCTGTGGCAGTCTATGATAGATGGTAAGAAGAGCAGTGGATTATGCTTATTGAGCTGCCTGATGATAGTGAACAGGTATTTCACTGAAATGCATTGGAGGACATGACAATTACTGTGTCACACGAAAGATTTTGCTATCGTCCTGTTTTTACTCTTCTGGTCTTAATCTCAGGGTGTGGACACACATTTGTTTTCTAGGTTCCTTTGTTTGATATGGCTGTATTTCATTAGTAAACCTTTCACCTTGTTTATGTGATGTTTCTAGTAGAATTCGTATTTTTCAAAGACCTTGTTTTTTGAGAAGCATTTCTGTTATTGAAATTTTGTCATGCCCTTTGTAACACTTCGGCCATGCAATTAGGTCGCGCGTGTGTGTGTGTGTGTGTGTGTGTGTGTGTGTGTGTGTGTGTGTGTGTGTGAGTGAGTGAGTGAGTGAGTGAGTGAGTGAGTGAGTGAGTGAGTGAGTGAGTGAGTGAGTGAGTGTGAGTGTGTGTGTGTGTGTGTGTGTGTGTGTGTGTGTGTGTGTGTGTGTGAGTGAGTGAGTGAGTGAGTGAGTGAGTGAGTGAGTGAGTGAGTGAGTGAGTGTGTGAGAGAGAGAGTGAAATTGGCAACACAGGCAACAATTAGGTAAGATTCCCAATACAAGCACACAGAACTGTGTTGTATTTTCACTTCACTGCTCGATTCTGATCACAGTTACACACTGCTAAGACAGTGTTTTGAGTTTCCCCAAGGAAAATGAAATATTGTTGAATTAAATATGGACATTTCATCATCATTGTCAACCATTATCAATCCACTGCTTCCGCAATGATCTGTCTTGTGCCAGTCTCCTCCATACTTTTGAATTTCATCCACCCATCTCCCATGTGGTCTTCTTCTGGGTCTTTTCCTGTCCCTTGGAATCCAATCTCAAATTTCGGCTGTCCATCAATGGTCTGTTCATCTGGCAGTATGTCCAGCCCATTGCCATTTCAGGGATTTACCTCTGATTATGATGTCTTCCACTCTTGTCATTTTTCGGATCCAAGAGTTCCTCTTCTTATCTCTCCTGGTTACACCAAGCATGCACCTCTCCATGCTTCTTTGAGTTGTCTGCAGTCTTTGTATGTCTCTTTTAGTTAAAGTCCATGTCTCTGCACCATACGTAAGCACTGGGAGGATGCATTGATCAAACACTTTTCTTTTAAGACATAATGGCACATTGCTCTTGAAAATTATGATGTTTCTTCCAAAAGCTCTCCAGGCAAGTTTTGTATGCCGATTAATTTCTTCATCAATGTGACCCTCACTTGATATCTGCTGCCAAAGATAAACATACGCGTCTGTTATCTCCAGCTTTTCTCCATCAATTGATAAATCGTCATTTCTTGTAAAAGCATTGAACAACACTTTTGTCTTCTGAAAGTTCATTTTTAATCCCACTTCTTTACTCTTGTCAGCAAGTTCCTGGATCGTACTCTGCAGCTCTGATGGGGTAGTTGCAAAAATGACTATGTCATCAGCAAAATGAAGGTGAGTTAGATAATCTCCATTAATCTTTATCCCTTTGTTTTCCCAGTTCAGTGATTGAAAGACATTTTCCAATGTGGCATTAAAAAGCTTGGGAGATATGGTGTCACCTTGTCTCACTCCTTTCCAATTTTTATGTGTGTTGTATTTTCAAACAGCCGAATTTTTGCACTTGCATTTTCATAGATGTTATTAATAATATTAATGTATGCTTCTTCAATACCGCAGGATTTCAAAGGCATTGTAACTGCTGATGGTTTCACCGAATCAAAGGCCTTTTCATAATCGATAAAAGCCATGCACAATGGAAGTTCATATTCCTCGCTCTTTCAATTAGTTTTCTCAGTACGTGGATATGATCTATAGTGCTGTAGCCCCTCCTGAATCCAGCTTGTTCTCTACCTTGAGCCATGTCCAGTGTTACCTTCAAGCGGTGTGAAAGAACTTTAGTGAAGATTTTATAAACCACTGATAGGAGGCTGATAGGTCTGTAGTTCCTGAGATCCTCAATGTCACCTTTTTTATGTAGCAGGATCATTGCAGTGTTGTTCCAATCCTCAGGAATCTTCCTCTTCATTAAGGCATGGAGTGAAAATTTGGACGAGTACTGTTTCAATATGAACATTTACAGTGGTTAAAATTGCTGTTATTTTAAACATATACCATATACACTTGCATGTAAGCCGAAAGTTTTTGAATGAACTCCTGTTTTCAAATTCGGGGGGTCAGCTTATATGCAGGTCAGTAAAAAATAGGGCTGGACTTCCGTGAATTCTCCTGCGGAATTTACTGACAGATTATTTACATTTTAAGATTGCAGCTTTCCACGTGTCAAAAACATAAACAAATCAATTTTCGACTGCAGCTTTCCATGTGTTCCTCAATAGTACTTCCACAATAAATTTAAAAAAAAAAAAAAAAAATATTAAAATTTTTTCTGCCCAGGGGATTCCTACTGGAATAAATGCTGCTAATAATGATAAGCGAAAAACCTAATCCAGTTTTAAATTGAGACTGAAATTTCTTGCTCATATTTCACTGCTTTCTGTGTGCAACCACGTAACACTGTGAGTCAAGCATCATGCAAAATCACTTAGCTGTTGGATTGGGCCACAGCCAATCAGGCATCTCTCTCCTCTCATGAGTTTTTACGGCAAGCGTGGCTTGCATGTCTTCGGCTCCGCACTGGCGAAAGCCACTCATGCAATCAAACAACAAAGACAATGCTTTATAAAAGGTGGTGAAACTGAAAAAAAGGCCAACTTGGCCTTGTTACTTCTTGAGTGAAAAAACTGTGGCATGCAATTTCATCAGAAATGATTATCAAGTCTGTCAAATAATGCTGCATAAGTAATGCATTGAATGCTACTGAAGTTATTTGGGAACTCTAAAAGTGAATTGTACTTCAAAGGTGTTTTTTACACAAGATAATCTCAGAAATTTGCATAATTCATTTCAATAAATATATTTACCAAACTCTTAAAATTTAATGTCGGCTTATACATGAGTATATACACTATTTGTTTTCTTTTCTTTCCTTACACTGTATTAATATACAGCATGCAAGGGAACTAGTTTCTCAGTTGTTTCCACATAATACAGCCCCCCCCCAATAACATGGAGAAAATACCAACTCCCCAACACTTGCACTGTATTTAAGGTGAATTGTATAAATCATACTCTCTTTGGCCTAAGTGCTGCATTGGCATAAGAGCCACACCAGCATAACAACTGCATCTCAAAATTTTGTCCATTAGACATTGATGTAAAAGCTTTAACAAATAGCAGCATTGTAAACTTGTTCGGATCACTATTTGAATTCTCTTCATATATTTTATTTTTCAATGGAAATTTCATAATACCCTGTAAGTTATTTTCAGTAAATTAATGAGATAATATAGAAAATAAAGAATGATATTGAAAATTCTGATTATTTTTTCTTATTTTTTCTTACTATTTAATTTATCTTCTTGCAAAAACATTAATGTTTAGAGGATGAAGATGATTATGAATTCCAACTTCTAAACAGCCTTAATAGTAGGAATTACTGGTGTTAATTTCAGGTGAACAAAAATATTTGCAGAATCAAGAAGTGTCTGAACAAAAATTAGTTGAGAAAAGTTAGCCATTTCTTATAAAATAACTTTCATGTAAAAAAAAAAAAAAAAAAAAAAAAAAAGTACAAATAAAGTTCTGCTTCAGGATCAAAGTCATTAACATCAGACCAGATGTCTTCTCAAATTTCTTCAGGTTGGACTGTGAAACTTCTGCTCATGAAATGTGGATGTTGTCTATCATTTTTCTGATGTAAAAGTTCTTCCAAAAAGTCTCTTAACTTAATCTTTGCCATTGGTATCCTTAACTATACAAATAAACAATCTCTGGAGATAGCTACTTACACATGCTAGATAAGGAATAATGTGTTTGGTGGAAGGAACACAATGTTAATGTTCACATAAACATCTATGATGCTCAGGAGTATTCATGTGTGTGTTATCCAGGACAAAAATTTTAAAAGATATATTATCCCTCTCAAGGTAAATCTTCAATCCACAATGGAGTTCAATGGAAAAGTGGGATTCAAACATTGCTGTAATCTGAGCTTTAAAAGTTAGTCTGCCATTTGGAGTGACAAACTATTAGGAGTTTAGACTTTATGATTCCCAGAGGCATTTACACCTAACAACATTGTAAGGTGACCCTAGGAGGCTTTAAAGCTCAAGGCCAGCTTTTCTTGCACTGCAAATGTTCTGCTTGGTATAAGCTTGCAGGATGATCCTGTACATCCAGACTGAACACTAGCGGAGGAAAATAACCATGTTCTAAAATTGCTGTTCAAAGTTGAGCTGTACTGTTCTCAGCAGCAACTTGTCCTACCTCTTGGTATGGCAAATTCATAATGCAGTGAGTACTATACTGTCAGACCGAGCTTGTAATATAGCAGCAGTAGAAACTTAGAAAAAAAAAAAAAACTTTACCGGTTCTACAGACCAGTGTATACCAGAATTTGGTGGTCCACAAATAACAATAGCAAAATGTTGTAAGCAAGGTGGAGACTAATATGCTTCGGTGGTTTGGCCATGTTGAAAGAATGAGTGATGAGATGCTTACTAAGAAAATCTTTTAGCCCAAGCGGCAGGAAGGAAAGGCAGAGGAAGGCCAAGGAAGTCATGGGAGGATCAGATTCAAAAGTGTCTGCATGAGAAACAAATTATGAGTATGAAGTATAGAAGATCTTGTGTATGGTGTGTAATGAATGTCAGTGAAGCCTGAGTTGTATGTCGAGATCGCTGTAAATGGAGAAGTTTGATACGGCAACAGTAAGTAAAAACTTTCTGGTAGTTTGTATTTCTTTTTGGAGCTAACCTCTGAATCTTAGAGAACAGTTAAGTGATATGTATGTATGTATGTATGAACAAATAACAAAAATGTCAATGCATTTAATATGCACACTGTACTGTAGAATTTAAATTCCCTTCTTGAGGGCGTAGCACAGTAAAGTGTAAACTTTAATTTCAAATTAACTAAATAATAGAGTACAAATATAAGGAAACATTCTCAAACTGATTAAAATTAGGATGCCAACTAATGTGTGAATGCATTTATTAACCAATTATGGGGTATACTGGATGCATGCACCATGACAGTATCAGTTTCAAGGTGAATGGCAGCATCAGACAAAGCAAATACAACATTTTGTCTATTTCAGAATAGCACTGGAGCCAACAAAGTCTTCAGCCACTGCTGCCACCTGTTTGCCAATCACAATTATATTTTCTATCATGGATGCTTCTGGATTTATTTATTCAACTAAGGTTTGGAAACAATATAAAAGTTCGGAACTGATGAACCATGCGCCACGTTCTAATGAATTACCATTCACAAATGCAAAAGAAACCTGGATACCTGCATTTTAAACTGATGCTTCCCAGTCAATCACTGCAACAACACACTTGACTTCCCACCCCAACATTCTTGCACTCAAGAGAGAGAGAGAGTAACCTAAATTTTCTCCCAGTATTATCCCAGTGCAACGGGGATTCTTATCAGTAACATGCTTGGATGGCTGCCAAATCCGCAGCTTTTCATGCACAGCATACTTCGAGGGTGGCCAATTGCATTCTTCGCAATTTGCGAAAAAAAAAAAGTTTTGGCGATTACTTTTTTGCACAGCTGTAACATTTTGAAAAAAAAAATGAATTTGGCAAATAAGTTGGCAAAAACTTCAAAAAAGCTAGAGCAACCACGATTCTTTACTTAGGAATTTTACCTCACCAATGCACAGACTACACAATTTTCATCCACTGAACTTCAGAGAAGATTGTAATAGGTTATTTGCTATCAACTATGAATGAAACATATTTTTGCAAATTCCCTTGGGAGGGAGATGCTACACATTTTTTTGAAACAAATAACATTACCTGCAAAAAGTTTTGGTCCACCAAAGAATTCAAAAGCTGTATAGTTAGTGAGAAGCATTTCTCTCCAATGAGTAAATATAAGACTTTTTTTGCAAACTTCAAGCTGAAAGTGACTGATTTTTATTTCACCACATGACTGTCTTTATTAGCGGTTGCACTGTACTAATTTGCACAGAAAAAAAAAGGCATAAAATATACAGCAGTTCTGTGAAGAATTACTGTACACACTACATGCGAAGGCTATGTTCACAAGGTAATCTGCACTGTAGTTTTGACATAAGCAGAGTGCTAACTAACCCCATTGATATCTAGCCATGTTTATACACAACATTGCTAATTGCTCCAGTTCTACCAGTCATGCAATTAGACAACTCTTATTTTGATTTTTATAAAAATAATATTCTAGCAAGAACACATAAAATGAGAAACATTTGCATATTTTCTCTGCCTGTACAACAATTGATGGGTGAAGAACTGCAATTGTAAATTTACTAAAACTAGAAATAAGATTTTAGCAATTTCTTCTCCATTCTGAGAATATAAGGCATGTGAAAACACAATGCATATCAAAAATCCAACCTCAAAAGAGCATTTACAATTATCTTGTGATTAATATGGTTCATAAAGGTGATTATCAAATTCATAATGAGTGAAATACCAAGTATAGCCAAACAAGTTTCACTTTTATTTATATTTGAAAAATAAAAAAGTAATATAGCTCCATAAGAGCCAGATGATATGGGTATGTAATTCATCTCCCATCTGAAGTTTCCATTTTAAAACAATGCTATTTAGCATTACTGTACAACACAATAACAAATTGCTGCATACTTCAAATACTCACCATTTTTCATTTCTATTAATTCCCTATGACGAAATGCAAAGATGTAAAAGACTGCTTGACAAACGGCGTAAAACGTGGCATGGACAAAAATATCAGCATAATTATGATAGCTCTGAGAATCAATGTATTGGTGAATCCATTTACACATCAAGTCTAAGCAAACTGCCACAGTACTATAAAAAGAAAAACATTTAAGAACTTTAATAAAAAAAGTAAAAAAAAAACAAAAAACAAAAAAAAAACGACCAAATTAATTTCACATGATTTTAGATATGAACACATAACAGAGTTTGCCAATATTCTAAGATATATTCAATAAATGGAGAAAAGGATTTCATAAAAAAAATCCTTGTATGTTAGCACATAATAAATTTCATTAGCCAATAAAAGTATAATACTAATGGTAAAATTCACACAGAATAACACTTATTCTTTTAAACAGAAACATGTTGCCTTTTCTTTTTGTGACCCTTCATTTGAAAATGAAGATTAAAGCATACTTTTTCATCAACTTTAACGCTACATCCTTCAATGACTAATGCTTTTAAAGCATGAAGTCTTAAAATACACCTACACTCAGTTAAATTTTCTAGGTACCAGAAACTCTTTTACATGATGCATTCCTATATGGAGTTAGAATTGTTAACAAAAAAATCTGGTAGTAATTTATATTTTATACATCAATTATGATCTTTTCTGTTTTTAACTAATGTCCATTCTACATCAACTATCACAGTTAATAATTTCATCATTTAAGACATCAATCTAGAACTACAAATTCAGCTTCTATAGCCTTTCTCCTCACAAGGAAATAAACCTTTGGAAATATTGTACAGAGCAAGAGTTTTTGTTTGTCCTTTAATGTTGGCAATCTCTGCATGTTGGTACAATCTGTATAGCAAGGAATTTTTTTTTTTTTATCATGTACTCGAAAAATTTATTGAAGTACTTTCTCACAGAGCCAGTAAAATGGTTTTTTTTCTGCAAAATCTGAGATGCTTCAATTATTATTAATGAACTGTAAAGTCTTGAGACTAATGATCAACTTCTGATCTGACTTAGCTTTTTACTTTCATGAAAATGAACACTGAAAATCATTTCAGCAGCCACAACTGTAGAGGGCTTTACATACCATGATAATAAGCCAGTGAACAAAAGATGCGATTCCACAAAAGATACGAGTCACAGACGTAACAGTTTGAATTAACAGATTTATTTAAACTGAAGAAAAAGTAAATACAGTTTTGTTAAAGAGACTTAAAAAGTTTTTCAGTTTTTTTTTAATCTGAAAAAAAAAAAAAAAAAAAAAGCAATGGAATTTCCCTTTTCTTTCTCATGAAAGAATTTAAGAAGTGTCCCACTGATCTGAAAGATGATCAATTACACTTTTCATCAAAATCCATTTTAAACTCTTCCAAACCACAAATATCTTAACAAAACCTCAGTACTTGAGGCCTCTTAGCACTTTTCTTTTTCAGATAGAAATAAATATTAACTACAATTTCTTCAATATTAACTTCACCAAACTCCTTATATGCATGATAAGCAGCTAAATGTATCAAATGACAGACACAACCATGCATTATATGTTAGGAATGGAAACTTTTATGAAGTAACTTACCCCTTTAAACTGTGCAGTCATAATTGATATCAACCATTCAAAATACTACACAGTGTTTCTATGAGAGTTCCTTTCTCTGCAGCTAAAAAGGTTGAAAATGTTTTCACCCACTGAGCCTTCTTCCAAACAGGGAAGTGACAATAACGATGTCACAATATTTCCAATGTTTCAATCATGATATGTTAACTATGACAGAAATAATAATGAGACAGCAAAGACACATAAATCAGTGAGACGGCATATATTGAAAATGTATTTTAATCATGCAGAACTTTTGCCTATCAAAGGGATGCATTGTCAAGGCAAACTTATGCTAGATGAACAACGATCCGTTTGGAGTTTAAAACCAGAAAATAGCACGATTATTAAAAACAAATATATTGTAACACTCATACCTGCCAACATTGGCAAGAGCCTTGTCAGTAGTAAACAGCATTATTGTGCAGCATACATAGATGCAGGAGAGTAGAAACATCATGGGAGGGGGCAATTACGGAAGAAATCTTTGCTTCGTCCGACTTCCGGTTTTGGAATTTTCCCCCTATTTTCAAGCTGAAATACAAATACTTATGCAGTAAAATGTTATTTAACAATAATACTGGACAGAGGTACCATCGCGAGAAAAAAGAAATTACGATTATGGAAAAAATCCAAACTCCGTCGACCTTACATCTTGGAAAGTTTCATAAAGATGGAATTCCATCCTCCGACCCCCAAGCTCCCTCTGTTAACTAGGGTGTCGATCACCCGAATGACCAAAATAATAATGAAAAAGGCGGAATTCCTTGAATTCACGGAAGAATCTTAAGCCTGAAGATTAAGGGGGAAATTTTTGCAGCATCTAACTTCTGTTTTCGCAAATTGCTGCCTACATTTCCAAGCTGAAATACAAACATTTATACAATAAAATGATATTTAACATGAATACTGGATACAAAGGCAACATCAGGAGAGAAAAAAATTACGATTAGGGCAAAATTTTTTACTCCGTTTAAGTATTGTTTTCAAAAGATTTAAAACACAAAATATCGTCCCCAGACGGAAAACGAACCACCTCCACTCCAAATTCTCTTCAGTTTTGCACTGATCTTGAGAATGATCTAAATGATGACAAAAAAAAAAAAAAAAAGCGGAGTTCCACGATTCTGCTTAAGAATCTCATGTATATCAGAAAATAATAGCAAAAGAAAAAAACCCTGAAAAGACGGAAATTCGTAGAATCTGTAGTTTCGACAGTGAGTTCCGTAGTAGTTGGTAGGTATGTAACACTACAAACACGCAAAATGGAGGTCCACAGTAATGGCAGTTCAACAGATACCGCATCATTGCACACATCACTTCTTGTGATAATCTCAGTTGGCTCCCTGATCATAGTTCCCATATAAATAGTGAACTGGGCCACCAGTTTCCTTTTATCTATTGAGATTATCAAAAGAGGCGATGTATGCAATGATGGGCATCCGTTGAACTGCCATCACAGTGGACCTCCATCTTCTGCAGCCTCTGAGATTGAGACTAACAAAATGACTTGATATCTTATATGTTACACTACATGAACATTGGACCCATGTAATGATTAATGCAAGTTCATGTGTTTGTAGTGTTATATTTATGTTTTTAATACTCATGCTATTATCTGGTTTTAAACTCTAAATGGATCGTTGTTTGTCTAGCACAAGTTTGCCTTGATAAAACTTCTCATTGGCAGGCGAAAGCTCGGCATGATATTTTTTCCATATACATCATCTCACAGATTTAGGTGACTTTATTGTCTCCTTAGTTATTAGTGGTGAACTCAATATCTTTTGGACACATCCTTACAATCTCTCTCATATGACAGAAATAGTTTATCATCTGCAACAGAGTTACTGCCACCATTTGTCAAAGTCAACTTGCTTTGCCTGACAGAAAAATAGTCAAGTACTATTACAATGATGAATCAAAGCATTTTACTATAGCTGTTGATTTAGTATGCACAAAAATAAACTTTCTCATGATTTTAGACATGGGCGTACTGATAGTCTCCGTACCCCCACCACGCAGTGCAGGGAGGCTCACGGCTAAGATGGCCTTTAGCCTCAATAGGTGGATTTTGCTACATTTTTTGGGCTGCGGGTTGCCTAGTGGGCAACGTTCATGACTGCCATGGAGAAGACCTCAGGTTCGATCCCAGGCAGGTAGGAACACTCGATCCACTAAATATCTGCCGTGCGTCAGATGGGCACATTAAGCCATTGGACCACGGGTGCTGGCCCCACGGTAATAAATAAGGGCATCTTCCTCCCCCTTTCTACCTCGCTTCTGTGTCACTTTCCTATCGGGCACTCTAGCCCAAATCTCCAGCTTCCTATTTCTAAGAGTTGTTTAAGATCTGGGGTCAGATACCCCCTTCCTAAAATCTTCTACATATGATCATTTTGCTACATTTTTTGCAGAAATTTCATATGAAACTGGTGAAAGAAGTAGGCAGGAATTTTTGACGGTACCTTTGAATGAAGTATTAAAAAGAAAAGCAATTTTTATTATATGCACAGTGTATAATATGTACTTTACAAAGGAAAACTGAGGGTTTGCTCTTTGCTGCACAAGAGCAGGCTCTTCAGACAAACGTGATAAAGGCCAAGATAGAGGGCTCAAGTGACAATAGCCTTTGCCGCCTGTGTAACAACCGTGAAGAAACAGTTAATCATTTGGTTTGCGAGTGCACGGTCATTGCCAACACAGAGTAGAAAAAGAGGCCTGACGATGTGGTCCGAAAGGTTCATTGGGCACTCTGCAACAAATTTGGATTCCCAACTTCTGAAAAGACCTAGCAACATATAGCAGATAAAGTCCTGGATAATGGCCAGGCGAAAATCTTATGGGACGAATACAGACTGACCAGCACATAACCGCAAATACACCCGGCATCACTGTGATTGAAAATCAACAAGTGACCTTAATTGATATTACCATCCCTTGAGATTGTAGAGTACAGGAAAAAGAGAAGGAGAAAATAGACAAATACAGGGCTCTGGCTATGGAAACTACCCAACTTTGGAAGAAAAACAAAACAGTGCTGCCAATAATAATCGGTGCATTAGGGACTATATCACCCAAATTGATGGACTACTTTACCCAACTTGGAACAACAATAATAACAACTGCCGAGTTACAAAAGACTGCAATCATCGGCACTGCAGCAATTATTCGTCAATACTTGTCCGAGGCTTGCCTTGTACAAAAACTTCAAGTGATAACGTGATGTCATGTGTCATTTGTGTGAACGTTACACTGTGTTATTTCTGAAAGAATAAAATTTTATATTATATATATATAAATAAGTAAAAAGTAAACATAGGACGAATAACCAATCCAAGAACAGACACCACCAAACCATTAATCCAAAAAGGACACAAAGCCCAAAAATACCAACACACAATCTAATGGAATAAAAAACACAATGAAGCACGACATGAACCCCGCAGCGCAAATATCAACCTACAAGAGGTCTGTCATAATATAAAAACGCAAGTAACCAATATTCCAAAAAGAACACCCAATCAACCAAAATCAAACAACCCAAAAAACCATGCACATCAATAAAATCCAAAACAAAATCTAAAATAAAAGAGAATCAGACTATCTTCCAAACCTCAGAACATGTGGAAGCACTGTTTTCTGGTGTTTAGTGTGTGCCAGCCATTGTAAACATTTGAAAAGCCATGCTCTTCTGAGTGCTGACTGTTTTTGAATGGGGTCGGAACCCGAGGTTAAGGTAGCCCCATACAAAATTTTCGAAAAAAATTAAAACTTTTTTATTTTGAATTGGTATAGTATCTTATGGTACTCAAACTTAGACCGTAGATAGTTATTAGGAGTCGGAGCCTGGGGTCAAGAGGCTTTCACACAAAATTTTCGTAAAAAGTTCCATTTTTTACTTTTTTATTTTGAATTCGAATTTAATACTTTTTGTTGTGATAAGTGCAAGAATTGATTTTTTTGTGACAAGTACTTTCCAGTGAAGAACTGCATCACAATTCAGCATTGGAACTGAAAGTAAGTAAACAACAAAACTAAAATGGAAAAACTAAAAATACTGTGCCTAAAGATTCTACAGATAATAAAATTCAAATTCAATGAAGAAATGAAATACAGTATTAGGTGCAATTCATGCTATAAAAAAAAAAAAAAAAATTCAACATTTTCATTTGATTTGCACAAAATTAGTGAATTATTTATTACCAAATTATCCTGAGCAACACTGGGCAATTCAGCTAGTAACTAATAAATTTAGTAGGTGACAACTTACCGTGCAGTAACAAAGGAAGCTCTTGCAAGAAAAGATCCCACATAAAACATTGCTGCCTGCCGGAGTGTCCAAGCAGTATTTGGGTCTTGCACCTTCTTCCATAAATAATCTATATAACCTTCTTGTAAGTCCTGTAAATATCAGAGCAATTTACAAAATGCAAATAATGTTTCTCTCTCTCACACAACAATAAATTATTATAATAAATATAATGAGCCTAATATTTAGTATACTCGCTAAAATAAAAGAGAATCAGACTATCTAAAATAAACAAAATCTAAAATAAAAGAGAATTTACCCTTCTTATTTTAATAGTCTTTTCAATAAGATTAACACATTCATCAACTGATCAGATGATCTACTTGATGATAGAGGCACAGGCCTCACTCAGAAAGTACTTGCAGCACATACCAGGCTTGAGCTTTGACCATTCGCTTACTTATTAATTGTAATACAGCATTAATTTAGATATGCATATTTTACTTCAAATTAATTAATATTCTAGCTTAATGTTTCTTAATCACAGGTGAAAAGCATAAGGGTTACTATGTTTATAGTCTCTTGGTCATAATATGTAAATATCATTTTATTTATTGCGGGTGGGTGGGGGTTGATTCAAAGTTCAAAATGTACTATGCATATGTTAAGTGAAAAGAAGTGACTAACCTTGAATGTATTAATAAACTATTAGTACAATATCCTACAAAAACTTAGCTGCATACAACAAACATTTTGCTATTCTGAATCAAATCATATTCCTACCAAAATTTTAGAATTACTTTTGTTCTTAAATTCTATGAAAAATACTATATCAAACTATTCCACACAGACAGAAATAAATGTAATTTGATCCAGTTTTTCAATAGTACAAAAATAAAACATTTGGAATATTCTTTATTTTGAACACACAAAATCTATGACATGATTAACATGCTATATGGGATTTGGGGAAAATAGCAAAAGAATTTTTTAAAAAGAACTGAACTCTTCCCCCACAGGTGATGAAAAAAAAAAAAAAAAGCCTACAAAAAAGAATAAGGCCATCCCCATGGCTGAGTAGTCAGAGGCACTGGTTCTTGGGGCTAGATGTCCCAAGCGAGGCCTGGGCTTGAGTCTTGGATGAGGCATGTTCTAGCAGTGTTGGCCCTCTCCATTCTCTGTAACCAGGAGCCACAAATTAAGGATGACAAGCTTCCTTTAACCCTAAGAGCTGCTCATGGTATATACATTTGCTGTACAGATGGAGTTAGTGAATACACCATCTGTACTGATGAAGCTGGGCAATATACACAGAGAAAACACAGTTGAAAAGACACGAAATTTGCATCTAAAACATTGAAATGTGCATTCTAATTTAACTGTACATCAGTCACCAACTCCTTGTTGCTGTTAACTACTTGAATGGTCTTTTACAATGATATGCCTGAGTATAGTGTTTAGTACACAGGCATGAGATGAAAATGATGTCCCCCAATATTAATTGATATAATTTCATGAAAAATCTCCTCAGCAGAGTGCAAAATCTCTCTATTTGGAGCACCTAGATCTTACTGATTGATTTTCATATTGATCAATTATACAAAATCTTAAGCTCTTGCATTTCAATTTTTAGATCTTTATGAAATCTTATGTTTCAATGCGTTTCTCCTCAAATTATAAGTATGTTAATTATCTCACACAGAGGCTGAGATTTATGACATTATCCCAGAAAATTGATGAACTCAAATACACTCTGAATAAGATGGACAATGGATTTAGTTAACTGATACAGCACAAATAATTAGCCACAACCTCGGCAAATCAGGTAAGTGGACAACATTGTTTTTATTATTATTCTAAATAATTAAAAAAAAATCCATGAGTTTGTAAAGCTAAAAGGAGTTGAGAACTATTTATTGGGCCACCGATTTCACAAAAGAGAAAGAACCAACATCACAAGACTCCAACCTTGATTGGAAATATTCAGTAGTAATGCGGCCAATATTACATTAACAGAGCTATAACGCATTCCTCTACAGCAGAGTTCGAACTTACAGAAATACAATGGATTGAAAATATAGCTGAACATTTTGGATACAATAAACGTTTGATTAATTCAATATGTAACAATCTTAAGAATAATCAAAACCAGACAAAACAAAAGAACATATATAAACCTTACATCTCTTTTCTATATTTACTACCATTAAGTAACATATTAAAGAAAGAATGTGTTTCGAATGAAATAAATCTTGCAGAAACCATCATTGATAATGGCTCATTACTAACTTCTGTTAATAACAAAAAATCCATCCTAGATCGATCAGGAGTATATGCCATTCCAACCAAGACAGACGATAATCAACAAGATTCCATTTATATCGGAAGTACAAAAAGACGTATGATTACGGGATTGAAAGAACATATTCAAGATTGGCAAAAGAAATGACCAAGAACGGCTCTGATACAACACTGCATGGAAAATCAATCGCAACCTGACTGGGAGAATATAGACATTTAACATCACACAGGACTCATAGACAGATCATAACACTGGAAGCTGTAGTAATTGAGAAATTCAGAAATAAATGCTGCAACACTAATTTGCCAATTGAATTACTTCATGCCTGGCGATATCTGATCGAACAGGAAAACAATCGATTTCAAAAGGCTAATAAACACAGGTTCAAAGATCGCAGGTGCGGAATGGCAAAAGTAGACCAAGAAGAACACAATGTCATAGATGTTTCCACTAACGGCTTGCGCAGTGATACGCAGTTGTCCATGATCTGCGATGACGAAGGCTGAAGGCAGAGCGATACAAGATATTACATCAGTCTTTCGAGGATCGTCGACGAGGACTTGGTGCGCATGTACACCTTAAAGTTTCCACTGAGGAAGGCAAATTTCTTGCCGAAACATGTTTGGAAGTGTGTTGCGGTGGTGAATTATGTTTGGAAGTGTGTTGCGGTGGTGAATTATGTTTGGGTCCATCTTTTATTCCTTTGTGTCCTTTTTTATTTATTTGGGTTTTTAACTTTCACATTTTAATCATCATTCCTTGCAAACACCTATACAAGGGTATAGAATTTTAACTCAAAATAGTGCTTTTTAATCCGCGAATCTTCCGTTCGGGCAGAACTTGGATCTCATCTAAAACAGCAAATGTCCATTCTATAGAGCAGATGCTTTGCCACAGTGACTAAAATGCCGACATAAGATAAGCCTAAATTATTTATGAGTAAGGGAATTTTTTTACCATTAATGTTCATTTTGTATTTTCATATCATTATATGGACCTAACTACTCCACCCGGCATACTTAAACAAAATATACATGGCGGACAGTATTGTCACTGCTTTTAATAGCAGTTCTACATTAAAGTCTTTGACCACATAATATCAAGCCATATGCCTTTTTGCGTATGCGAATATAAGGATGCTGATAAGTTTCCGGCCTCACCAAGGAGGAATTGGGCCAGAGCCGTGAAACTTACAGACTATTCCACATAGTCATCCCGATGTTTAACACACTTGGCACAGCATTTTTGGAGCTTCTTTAGCCCTTCCAGAAAAAAAAAAAAAAACTTCTGAAGTCTGATCACTCAAATACTGCTCTGCTGCTGATATTACCTCTGAATCATTCAAAAAATGCTTTCCTTTCAAACTTTTTTTAAGGTTTGGGAACAGGAAATAGTCAGATGGAGTAAGGTCTGGTGAGTAGGGTGCATGGTCTATGAACTTAAACCCCAGATCACTCAAAACATCCATTGTCATGCCAGCCTTGTGAGCCAGTGCATTGTCTTTCAAAAAGAGAACACCTTTCTGCAGTTTTCCTTGCCTTTTTTCCTTCAACGCCTCTTTTAACCAGCACAGCAAGTTGGAATAGTATTCAGCATTTATTGTTTGGCCCTTCAGGAGATAGTCAGTAAAATGCCTTTCCAATCCCAAAAAACTGTTGCCATGACCTTTCCTGCAGACCTTTGAGTCTTGAATTTCTTTAGCCTTGGAGAACCCGAGTGCCGCCATGGCAGGGAATGTTGTTTCGTCTCTGGATCGTAGTGATGTAACCATGTTTAGTTAACAGTGACAAGTCGCTGCAAAAAATTATCCCCCAATAGCTCAAAATGCTACAAAACCGATTTAGAAGTGTCCACTCGCTTTCATTTCTCATCAGTGTTCAAACTGTTGGGCACCCACTTTGCTGACATCTTCTGCATATCCAAGTGCTCATGAATTATGAACCCAACATGTTCCCTTGATATCTCCAGTGTCTCAGCTATTGTTTTAGCTGAGATTCGCCGATCTGACAAAATCAAGTCACGAACACGATCAACAATTTCAAGTGTTGTCACTGTTGAAGGTCTCCCAGATCTTGCCACATCTTCGATCTCAAAGTCTCGATGCTGAAAGTTGGCACACCATTTCTTCACAGTGGAATATGAAGGGCACTTGTCACTTAATGTTTGTGTCATACACTTATAGATTTCCTTTGCAGTTTTCTTCTGCGGGAACAGAAATTTCATGACAGCCCAATGTTCCACATTCAAAAATTCAACACTTTGCATTGATGTGAGTTCAGGACATCAAACATCTGCAAAAAAAAAAAAAAAAAAAAAAAGAGCTATTAGTCTGAAAATTGGCACTTTAAAATACAAAAGAACACTCTTTTGAGCTGCAGTGATAAAATAATGCTATAATTACAGGAAGTGTTAGGCTGAGAACTTTTCAGCATCCCTTTGTACAGCTGAAAGAGTCCTCATTGAGAGCAATCATGATAATAGTGAAGATGAAACTGATGTAGGAAATTCTCCTCAGTGACATGGTGAAAATAAGTGAAACTGTTTCAAATGAAGGTAATCATAATGGTAATAGTTAAAAAAGCAGAAATAAGTATCTGCATATAACACAGTGAACATGTGTGATGGACTTGCTCAAGATCTGCCCATAGTTTATTACAGTGTGTGTGTGTGTGTGTGTGTGATATTTTTAACTCACTTATACATAGTATCACTACGCTTGTTCTCTGAGTCCTCAAAGAAATCTCATCTGCCAAAGAAAAGTTTAAAACATCATGGTGCTAGATTTTGCTTACTCTTGATGTATCAAACATCTTCACTTACAATGATCTTGGCACAGAACTAGAACTGCACAGTCCTCATTACAGATCTTACAAGACCTTTTGCACTTCATACTCACTAACTTTTTCTCATGACAACATTCCTGAAAATCAGGGCATTCTATGATTTCCTTGGCCTTTCTCTACCTTTATTTCCTGCTACTTGGGCCGAATAAATTATCTTAGCATCTCATCACCCATTCTTTCAACAAGGTCAAACCACCTCAGAATATTTGGTTTGACTTAATTATGCATATGAATCAGGGCTTGAAAAATGCAATACTTAAGATGCCTAGGGCAGGTAAATTATTGGCCTGGGCAGGTAAATAAAAAATCTAGTTGCCCGGTCTAGGCAACTTAATTTTAAAATAAAAAAGTTTTTAATAGAATTTCCTATCACAAGAAAAATGACAGTCATCGCATGTAGTGTTTCATTACACTGCTAATCACTGGAAATTGTACTATTGTTAAGGAGTGTTAAGGGCAGAAGAATTAGTTTAACTTCTTTAATTATATTATGTTCTGGGTCCATAAATTGGAACCATATGAAGCTTTGCTCCAAATCAATTGAGATGCATGCCTCTGATGGAACCTAGCCTCTGGTGTTTAGTGACAAAGGGAGAAAACTTCAACGAAATGAACATGGCAAAATAACTAAATTTCTCAAATACCAATTTTATTATCATCGTACCATTTCATACCAATTTCAGCATAATCATCATCTTAAAATTTGAGATACAAACATTCATGCATTGAAAATTTTGAATTCAGACCCTTAAAACAGAAATGCAAAATATGTAAAAAGTTCTTTATATTTTTTAACTAAAAAAAAAAATATATATATATAAGGGGTTTGATTTGTTATCTCGAAAGGTAAATTTTCCTGGGCACCCAGCTTTTACTACCTGGGCAGGTACAATTATTTCTGCTCATGCCCAACTAACTGGGCACGTAACTTTTCAGATATTTTTCAAGCCCTGCAAATAATCTAATCCTTTTTATCCAACATCTACAGTGCTTGATTTGCAGTGTTTTTCAAGAATGGAACTGCACTGAATAATGAAGAATCAGTCACTTACAGTAATTGTACTCTGAGTGGCACACAACAAAAAATGCCCCCCCCCCCCCCCCAAGGTGCACTATACACAAAGCTAAGATGATTAACAATTAATATGTTCCATCAAATGATACTTATTTTACCATTTTCTGCTCTTAAGGACCTTGCTTTTGATCATTAAAAGTGTTTTTCACATCTTGACTTGTTTGAGTTTTGCCTCAAGTTTTATGCCCTACTACTACACATCAGCCATAAGCATGTGACATTACCAATATGGCATTTTGCTAATAATTGTTCAAAAGTTCAACTACATTTCCCACATTACAGTTTGCACTGAAACACAAACAGCATGCCAGTGAGGTACAGCATTAAATATATATATATATGTATATATATTTCTTTACAGAGCCACTGGTGCACTGTAGCGGTTTCTACCTGCTTTAATTTTTAAGTTAGGGGCAGTGCGAGTACGCTTTTCCAAAACCTGAAAAACTTTGTGCAGCACTTAGAGAGTTGTTATTGTTATTCAATATAGTAGTAAATAGAGCAATGGACTACAAAAATAATGGGAAAAGGTCTGTGGGCTTTTGTTTGTGCACAGAGAAATTAGTTTCTCCATGTGATGCATAGCCTGCATACTGCCACTGTGAAAGGAGAGTCAAAGAAACAAGTTCTTCGACAATGATAGCTAGAGATCATCATGGTATGACCCATTGGGATCTGTTGATTACGATGTTTTTGTATCTGCTGATTTACTAGAACTAGAACTTTTAGTTCATGTCATACCTGAATGAAGGAGAGAGAGCACATTATTATTATTATGCTTAGCTACATTTCAAAGAATAAAATTTTCAAATGCCACTAAATATCACAATCAGTAATGATTCATATTGTGCAATTATCAAATACTGAGATACTTGGTCATTTGCTAATGAAAAAAACCAAAGCTGTCCAATTTATGTAAACAAATTATTGAAGCCACTGAACAGATATCAGATTTCTAGCAATTTTGCATGTTAAAGTACTTTTGCTGCAAAACAATGTACTCCTAAGCACTGTTTTGAAAGCATAGGCTATCATAATTATAAATTCCAGTGCATGGAAGAGCTTTTCCTTTTTTCCCAAAAGACAAAATATCTGTTATTTACAGTAACAAACAAGAAAAACTACACTTAATTTTTGATTGCGATGAGCACCTCTTTTAAATCCTTTCTGACATGAAAAAATATTTCGAAGTTATTCATAGCCAAAAGAACCTGTTACCGAACCCCCTCCCCCCCTCCTTGATTTCTGTGACTAATAAAGAAGATATTTTGAAATGGAACAGTTACAAGAAGAGATATAAAGGAAAACATGATGTAAATTTGAGCCCCACAGTGGAAGAATTTTGAATAATGGAAAAGTAGAAAATATGGGGAAAATATTCTTCACAGTAAAAGCTACATGCTAAGGAAAAAAGAATTTTTCAAAGTGTCTACTAGAAGCAGAGACATCAAGAAAAAGTCTTGACATTTATGCCCCATAATGGGAAAATTGTGAGCTATTTAAATAACATAAAATTCCTCATCTTTACTGTAGCAAATGGCATACAGTAAAAAAGGAAATTTTCAATATGATTTTTAGAAGTGGAGATACAGCTGTAAACAGAACATATACACTAACACCACCTAGTACTGTGAAATATAAAAAAAACAACAGCACAAATACAGGCAAAGTATTCTACAAAGTAAATAGCATCCAGTATTAAAATTATTTTTTTAAATCAGACTTATAGAAGCAGATATTTTGAGAAAAACAGATTAAACTTTTGCACCCCTAGCAGAAAAAATTGTGCATTATTTTTTGGTAGTTGGTAATATCTAACTCAAAAAGTATTTTTTTTTTTTCTGCTGGGTGTTTAAACACACAGGTATTGTTGTTGATATGCTGCACATGGAAACCTGAACTTATGCTCTCTAGTGGTACACTTGTGCATTAAGAAAAATTTGAAGTTATATATAAAACAACCATGTACTATTTTGAGCAGATGGTATTCTCAAAAGTTTATTGGTGAATAGTATCTGACCACAAAAAGATTTTTTTAAATCTAAGTCTTCAGAAGTGCAGATATTGCTGCATTATTTTAAATAACACAAAAAAGCTATGTGGAACATAAAAAACTGCTAAAATTTTAGAATTTTTTTATCTACTGATATATCAGCAATAAAAATTGAAACATTAGGAATTTTCATATGTTGGATGACATTAACATGCTGAAAATTTACAAGAACCAGTAATGGTATAAACAGGGGTGGACCCATGTAGAATTTAATACTGTTGGGTGGTATCTTCACAAAAATATTTTGAACTGTCTTTATTTCAGGAAAATTTTATCTTAAGAAAAATATTTTAGTATCAGAGGCATCTTGAGTAATAATTGTATTTAACTGTGCTTTCTTTTTTTTTTTTCATCGTTACAAAGCGTTTTCAGTAAAACGGTCTTTGAAGGATGTGTATCAATCACTACTTCATCACTAGAGGCAGCACAGTCCATGAGCAAGAGCCTTTTTCGTGGGCTGCATAGTGGCAGCTGAGGCCTGCTGAAAGGAAACCCAAAGCATTATGGAAGCATTTGCTTCCCTGCATGCATTTTTCAGGTCTAACTCAAGAGTGGG
Source organism: Macrothele yani (assembly GCA_039090855.1). Taxonomy (NCBI): domain Eukaryota; kingdom Metazoa; phylum Arthropoda; class Arachnida; order Araneae; family Macrothelidae; genus Macrothele; species Macrothele yani. The sequence goes on from CM077013.1 coordinate 18,314,813, forward strand.
GACAAGCACATCGGTAGATACTCATTTCTGAAACATTCATGCATCCACAGTATGGGTAGAAATTTTTGATGTATCAGTGAAAACCTCGATGTTTTGCTAAAGATCCGAAGAATTCGCATTTTCCCCATCTGCAGCAGTTATGGGCACATCGATGAATAAATCGCTGTTCAATATATCAGTGATAGTTCACTAATTCAACATCGAGTAACCATAGTATTTGTTAAAGCACTATATGTATCGGCTCTTGTAACATCGAGGATAAGAACTCAATTTTTGGCGATGAAACATTGAAAAAAAAAAAAAAAAATGACGAAAACATCGCTAATTCGTGACACAGAAAGGCAATATTCTTTTTCTCTTTATAAGAATACAAAAAGATAAATTCATTTACTTATCGCAGAAAATTTTTGAGTGGATTATGGTTTTGCAGTTTCAAACATCGGTCATGAAACCTTGATTTCTTGGGGGGGGGGTCCTTATCGGTTCCTGTAACATCGAGGAAAAGAACTCAATTTTTGGTAATGAAACGTCAAACAAAACGGCGAAAAAATTGCTAATTAATGACATAAGAAGATTATACTCCCTTACTCTTTAAAAGAATGCAGCAAAGAGAAATTCACTGACTTCACATAGAAAATATTCTTTTGCAGTTTCAAACATCGATGCTCAAAAACACCAATATTTTTTGCCCATACCTACTCAAATTAAGTTTGCTGCACCAGCCAGGATTCCTAGAAATGTATTTAAATATGAGGAAAAGGAGCATGATGGGGGAGGTGCTGACTGTTCGCTTTATGGGGGATTGAGTTGTGACACACGAGTGACAGTTTTTTTTTTTTTTTAATATTATTTTAGTTAATTCCCTTCCTCCAGAACTTAAAAATTTTGACCTTTGATTACTTTCCTGGTTTAACACAACCTGGAGGGTTATTATTATACTATTATTACTATTATTATTTTCCGAGATCTCAGCAGGAGCATAAGGACAGAGTTGTATATATATATATATATAAAAAAAAACTATTTGCATACACAATCATCAAAACAAAAAACTTGTCACTTCAGAAAGAGTGAACCATGATTAGCAATAGAATAAATTAAAATAAATAAAAAATAACTGAAAAGGTACAAAAATAATTAGTCAGAATAATAATTATAGAGGATTTAAAATTACTCTAAACACACAAATAGGCAATTTTGCAAAAAATAGGGTAAATTTCACAAAAGTAGGTGTCCCAGAATTTCATAAAAATGGGTATGACCTTTAAAAACCTGGATCAACCCCTGATAAAGTGAACTCAATTCCAGCTGATCTGGATCTGAGGTGGAATGACCCAGTACTGAATACATAATTTGGTCCTACTAAAGCATTGTTGCTATAAAACTACTCAGAATTCCTTCCAAATAACTATATTATTTTCTGAGGAACTCAAATCCTGAAACTAGTTACAATGATGGGTGGAATTCTGTAAATCTTATTTTCAACGTTGCGTCACTGCATAAACCTGAGCATAATTAAAAATGATCATACAGTTCCATTTTTTTTTTCTAAAAAAATGCTGGAATCCTTTTTCTAGCATTTAAGAAAATGAAACTGTGATGTGAAATGCTTTTAGGAAGTTTGAAAATACGTTTATGACCAAAAAGTGTTTCCAAACTTTTGACATGGTTTAATGATTAGTATGTGTGCGAGTATGGAGGAAAAAAATAGGGAGAAATGAATATATAAAAAAACTAAAAGAAAGATACTGAAAAGTGAAAGCACAACAATAAACGAAGGGTGGGGTTGAGGTTGTGGGGGTCGGTGCTCCCAAATCAAGACGATACTCTGATAAAACAATCTGAATAGCATTAAGCAGGCTGCACAACATATTAAAAAATTCTCTACAGGAAAGGTCAAAATGATCAGCTGTTAAAGATATTTTTATGTGTACAACATTTAAACCAGCATGCAAATTACCTTTGATTATGAGATCACAAATTAATGATAAAACAGGGTTTCCAGAATGTTCAGATTTAATAATTCAATACTGAGTTATTAAAACTCATTATACCCATTAAAAACATCATATTGTTTAATATTACTATCAAGTCATGTAGCAAAGATATCGTAGAATAAAAATATGAACTCGCATACCTTACAAGCTTCGGCAACTTTTTCATATTATCTTCAGGTGTGGTTTATGCCAAAGGGGCATTTAAGTGACTGTAGCATTGCGGTTTTTATCATTTTTTTTTTTTTTTATTGGAGGTTTAACGACCACCGTGAGCAACTCAATGGACTATAAGCAGTCGCCCGTCCCTAATTTAGGGTCACTGGTTCCAGGGAAGGGAGAGAACCAGTGCCGTAAGACAAACACAACACCCACGCCTCACCGGGATTCGAACCCGGACCCTGTTCGGACGAATGATCAGAAACCATCGCTTAGACCACTGCGCCACCGGGGCGGCTAATTATTAATTGTAACTCACTATTTTAAATACACTATGAATTATAAATAAAAATTTGAACATTTACATGACAAATTCTTCATTACTAATTAAAATTTGGTAAAATACTTACATATCAAAAGACTTAAATTATCTACATTCTACAATTATACCTACAATTATCTATCAAAGAATAAATTACCAAAGTTTATTCACAGTTAAACGCTTTGTTAGCATCGACTATAGTTTCACAGAGTGCAACTATAGTCGATGCTAATAAAGCGTTTTATGCTAATAAAGTGTTTAATTGTGAATAAACGTTGATAATTTATTCTTAATCAACATCACAAGTGTGTAGTCTTGAATTATATATAAAATTGTCTATCTACTTACATATTAAAAGACTTAAATTAACTCAATTTTGTAGATAATAATTTAAGGCTTTTAATACGTAAGTATTTTAGTTACAGTATTTTAACCGAATTTTTAATTAGTAATGAAGCATTAGTCTCCTTAATGTTCTAAATTTTATTTTAGAGTTAAATAATTACATTTCATAATATATTTAAAATAGTGGGTTACAACTGATAATTATGATAAAAACAGCAACACTACAATAACTTGAAGCCTTGGCCACACCTCAAAATAAAGTGAAAAAAGTCATCAAAAGCGTGTAAGGTGCAAGAGTTTATATTTTTACTCTAAAATATCTTTGCTACATTTGCTGCACGACTTCAAAAAAGTTCAGATATAATTTTTAGTAAAAGATGTAAATGAAATATTACTTACTGGCTTTAGACTACACAGATAAAATATAATAAACTGTACATGAGTACTGCCATGTATTGGTAGAATCACTTTATCAAACAACGTGAGGATTTCTTTAAATAATTTTTTTGTTGCTTCCCATTTAAGTTCCTTTCCATCTAAAGAAAAATAAATTAGTACGATTAATTTTATTATAAATAAAATATTCAGATCATTAACATCTTCTATCAGTCAATATTTTAAGGAACATTTCTGTTTCCTCAAAAACTAACTTACCTCCTTGGAAACACACGCTCCGCATATACTGAATTAAATAATCCATTAATACATCGAGGGTATTTGCCACAGGATTAGCCATGCTGTCTTTATCAATAATTGCAGTTCCATCATGATCCTATCAAAATTTAATTGATTTTACATTGAAGTAAAAAACAAACAAACCACAGATTCATCAATCAATAATAATAAAAATAACTAGCATTAAAATGAAATAGTTTAATGACCCTGAAAACAACATTAATACAAAAGTTAATTACAGGACAATGAATCAATTCAATGGATATGATGCATATCAGCTCATAGTTTTTATTAAGAGTAAATTTAATAAGAGCAAGTTGATAGGAAGTGTTCAGTGTCAATTTCCTGGTCAATTAACAGGAAGAAACATCCAGATCTAGTTTTCCTAAGTATAAATAGTTCGAGAAAAATGTACGTCAACCATGTTGAGTGTCAGACTCGTATTCAAGTATTGGTAGTGAATTGTAGCTCTGATTTTTTGTTGCTTCTGCGAAAGACTGCCTGTCTAAAACATTAAGTGCTCATTTGCAAATGAGAAATGAAGAAACTTTATTGTAATTTACACACAACAGTCAAGAAATAGAATAAAAAATATCCACAGTCAAGCAACATTACACTGAACATGACAGAAAGCTTCCCTACTAATAATTCACAAGAAAAAGGCCAAAAGTGATTAATATATAACATTTCAAGATGGGGACCCTATTTTCTTCTATTTCAGTTGCTTCCTAGCCCTCGAGGTATGTGGATGCACTCTGCTTCATCAAAGATTGCAATTTTTCTTCAAAAGTAAATAATTCATACTTCATACATTTGCTACATTCTGCTTTCTGGTGTGTGTGCGCGCTCGCATGCTTGTGCTGCCAGCTGAGAATATTTTTGACTGATTTGAAAAGTTCTGAAGCATTATGTATGCATCAGTTGTTTGCTTTATTACATTACCAGACAACAAGCTCTTGGTCTGACCTAATTTTCATGCTATCACAGCTTCTACTCTGAAATAGTTCATTTTATTATTTGGTTTGCAAATGCCTGCTGATGGGAGAAAAATTAACAGATACAGTACAAACAAATCTTATTTTATATGACACTAGTGACCATAGATTGGTGAGATGTAAGATGCACCTCAACACTAAACTGGAACGTGGCAAGCTCATAAGACAAACAAAATGTATTGACATAACCAACCTTAAAAAACACCATAATACTTTCAAGTTGGAACTGAAGAACAGATTCTCTGCTTTAGAAGGCCTAACATCGGAAGAAGTGGATATTTCGGAAGTTAACAGAAAAGTAACCAAAGCTCTAATGGAAACAGCAACAAAATTAGCTGGGTCTAAGAACAAGTTGCATGTGAACAAATTATCAGGAAAAACCAAAATGTTGATGCAAAAAAGAAGAGAGATGAGGACAACTAAAGTAGATGTGACTTCCAAAGTGGAATATATAGAGCTATGCAAGACAACACGAAAAAGTATCACTGAAGACGTAAGGAAATTCAACTGTGAGCTAGTGAGGAAAGCAATTGAAAACAACCAAAGCCTTAAGATAGCAAAGGGACATCTCAGTAAGGGAAGAAAACAGATTATGGCTCTGAGAAAAGAAGATGGTTCTATAACAAGAAATAGAGGCGAAATTTTGACAAGAGTGAAAGATTTCTACTCCAAATTATATGAAAGGGATGATACATGTACTCCAGACATCATGAAAGGTTCCAGAGTTCTTCCAATCCTCCCAGCAGAAGTTGCTCATGCAATCAAGAACATGAAGCGAGGGAAAGCTCCAGGAGAAGATGGAATTACTATAGACATCATACAAGAAGCAAGTGGAGAAATTGAAACAGTACTCGCCCAAATTTTCACTCGATGCCTTAATGAAGGGAAGATTCCTGAGGATTGGAACAATGCTACAATGATCCTGCTACATAAAAAAGGTGACATTGAGGATCTCAGGAACTACAGACCTATCAGCCTCCTATCAGTGGTTTATAAAATCTTCACTAAAGTTCTTTCACACCGCTTGAAGGTAACACTGGACATGGCTCAACCGAGAGAACAAGCTGGATTCAGGAGTGGCTACAGCACAATAGATCATATCCACGTACTGAGAGAACTGATTGAAAGAGCGAGGGAATATGAACTTCCATTGTGCATGGCTTTTATCGATTATGAAAAAGCCTTTGATTCGGTGAAACCATCAGTAGTTACCACGGCTCTGAAATCCTGCGGTATTGAAGATGCATACATTAATATTATTAATAACATCTATGAAAATGCAAGTGCAAAGATTCGGCTGTTTGAAAATACAACACACATAAAAATTGGAAAGGGAGTGAGACAAGGTGACACCATATCTCCGAAGCTCTTTAATGCCACATTGGAAAATGTCTTTCAATCACTGAACTGGGAAAACAAAGGGATAAAGATTAATGGAGATTATCTAACCCATCTTCGTTTTGCTGATGACGTAGTCATTTTTGCAACTACCCCATCAGAGCTGCAGAGTATGATCCAGGAACTTGCTGACAAGAGTAAAGAAGTGGGATTAAAAATGAACTTTCAGAAAACAAAAGTGATGTTCAATGCTTTTACAAGAAATGAAGATTTATCGATTGATGGAGAAAAACTGGAGATAACAGATACGTATGTTTATCTTGGACAGCAGATATCAAGTGAGGGTCACATTGATGAAGAAATTAATCGGCGTACAAAACTTGCCTGGAGAGCTTTTGGAAGAAACAGCATAATTTTCAAGAGCAATATGCCATTATGTCTTAAAAGAAAAGTGTTTGATCAATGCATCCTTCCAGTGCTTACGTATGGTGCAGAGACATGGACCTTAACTAAAAGAGACATACAAAAGCTGCAGACAACTCAAAGAAGCATGGAGAGGTGCATGCTTGGTATAACCAGGAGAGATAAGAAGAGGAACTCGTGGATCCGAAAAATGACGAGAGTGGAAGACATCCTGATCAGAGTTAAATCCCTGAAATGGCAATGGGCTGGACATACTGCCAGAAGGACAGACCACAGATGGACAGCCGAAATTTTAGATTGGATTCCAAGGGACAGGAAAAGACCCAGAAAAAGACCACATGGGAGATGGGTGGATGAAATTCGTAAATATGCGGGAGTGACATGGAGGAGACTGGCACAAGACAGACCGTTGTGGAGGAAACTTGGGGAGACCTTCGTCCAGCAGTGGATTGATAATGGTTGACAATGATGATGATGATGATGACACTAGTCATAAACATTATCATGATAATATGATTGAAGACAAAGTGTAAAAAGGAATAACAGAAAATTTCACTGAATCTGGTAAATGAATATGATTTTTATATACTTTTCACATTTAAAAAAATTATGATTTGTCTAAAAAATACATAAAAATAGTGACCATTACAGTGTGTGTGTGTGTGTGTAAGTTTAAAATTTAGTAATCAGTGTAGTTTTATTTTTCATCTATGTAGGTATAATACTATTATTTTTTAAGTCCATAGCTTTTACTGTTAACAAAGAAAAATAAATGCTACTTCATTAGAAGTCCACATATTTCCCCTTTATTGTGCTTTTCTTTTCTCAGTTGATCATTCCATCCTGCCAGTCTACTCAACCTTCTGGTGAGTTGAAATACGCTTTTAAAATTTTCTGCATGTTGAAAACTTTGTCAAGTGCTATATTACCATCAACCTCAGGCAAGCATCGCAACGTAGCTCTTGGCTTTCTAGTTCTCCGGGTGTCACAAGCTTTCATCATCTCCTTGTAGGAAACAATGCAAGCAGGTTGTTGCTAAAATCTGGCTGTTTGCTAAATAAACAACTTAATAATTATATTGGTTATGTCAAAAAATAATATAATGCTTGCAATTACAGTATGATGGGTTCTCAAGAAAGTTCTGAATGGCTGTGTATAAAAGTGTAATTGTTCCTATGCTGATGTACAGGGTGGTCGAGAACTCCCTAGGGGTTTCGATTACCAACTGTACAAAAACGAACAGATCTACAGCAATGAGGTTTCCGGCATTTGAAAGAGTAAATATTCAAGTTTTTAACGCCATCTCTTTCCAACAGATGGCGTTATCTGCTTACAAATACCAATGCCGACTGCAAAACAACTGAAAATGTCGTCGCTGCAGAAGAAAGCAATGTGTGTGTGCTGGTTTTCTGTGACGAAGTCTGTATCCACTCAGTGATTTCAGTATCAGAGCATAGCAGAAGAAATTCTTGGATACTGGTAGCACCTGGACCAGCAAAGTGGCAGACCCTGTGTCAGTGAAGAAACTGTGCAGAGCATACATCGATTTGCCCTCTGTTACCGTGAAAGCCTGAAATTTCTTTTCAGCCCAAAGACTTGCTATTCAGAATCTTCACTCTACATCCCAATGATCTGCAGATCGATTCTAAGACCAAGCAACAAAAATAGCAAAAATTCAAATGTAGAATCTGGAAATAATCTTAGTCCTTCATTGGCTCACGTGATGAAGATGGAAGACAAGGTCGAAAGCTCCCAACTTACGAACTTTCTTGTAAAAGTTCTATTTTAATGTAACTAGCATGATCAATTTACCTTTATTTGTTATTCTTGTTATGTGTTTTGCCCATCATTGTCATGTTTCAAAAACCACATAGTGAAACCTGGATTATTTCAAAAAACTACTGTAGCAAAACCTAAAATATTTCAAAAAAGTGCTATAGTGAAACCTGGATTATTCTTTTTCAGTTAAAACCATTTAATGGTGGTTTAACTGTTGTAACATTTTACATGTTATATTTCCTCTGTGTGAAATGCAATTTCTCAGTTGGAAGTTATTAATATTCACTGCGAACATATATCTCTGTAATCGAATGTAATTCAAGGAAAAATCATTCACGTACCTTTCGGTTGTAAGTGGTCAATGTTCAAATCCTTGCACGGTTGTTTTCATCAGGTTCTTGAGTGTAGACTTTTTTAGAAGTTAGTCCACACATTTTCTTGACTAGGATATACTATTTTTTGTTGTACTACGGGAGGCACGTGAAGACAAAGCAGATGTGAAATTACGCTGGAAAACTTGAAAAACGGAAAAATGGATCACTCGAAAAAATATTCGCATGAGAAAATGCAATCACCAAAAAAAAAAAAACTTCGTCAGACTTCCTGGATGTACTGTCTGATGCATTTCGGCAGATCTGTCTGCCATCTTCTGGGACCTCTGGTCGTCCGTTTTCTCTGCAGTCCACATTGAATATGCCACATGCTCATTCTGGGAATCTTTGTGTGTTATACGTCATCGAATCGTTTGCATTGCCACTCCTGGGATTTGAAGACTCGGTAAGTTTTTTTTTCACTTAATGTCTGCGTGTTTGCATTGTTTCCGTTCTGTTTGCCTTCCCATTTTTTGTTCTCTTCTTTTATCAGTATTGTCCATGGAATCGGCATTTCTACTCCACTACTAATGTTGAAGTTGGTTTTTTCAATTACTATTGCTTCGGCGAAAAGGATGGTCTTTTCAGTTGGTTGTTTGGAGACAATTTTGATACTTTCAAATTCTGGCATTGTGTTATTTTTTATGCAATATTGTAAAAGTGCTATAAAGTAATTAACCGATGCTGTCACACATACGGTCATTCACGGAAATAATTTCCAATTGCAAGTCAAGATTAAAACACTTTATTTACAACTAAAAATTAATATTTACACGTGAGATCTTTCGGGGCTGAACATAGCACCCATCATCAGGCTCAAGCACCACAAAACACAGGAGCAGACATTATATATTGTCAACACAACCCACAATTCACTCGGTCTTCTCAATCACCGGTGATGCCATCAACAAATCGTTAAAGTCCAAAAATCAAGTCTTAATTTCTTATCATATAAAGTCCTCTTCTTCAGAGTTGTGTGAGGAGGGGCAACAATCTTTCTCCACTGTCTTGGAACAAACGTCGGGAGTTCAATGTTACAGCATGTTTCCCCTATGCAATAATGAAGAGGCTTTCCGTAAGGAAGACAGTACGTTTATTAACACTTGAGTTAAGTACCCCAACATTTGTCCAATCTGGGGAGTAACCTCCCTGGTTAACAGCTTTAGTGAAAGCTGTTCCAGAACGAAGAGTGTATTTAGGTTCACCCATTCTAACATTTACAGTTCTTAGGGTAGAACCTACATAATATTTAACTGCACTATCTTCATGAATTAATGGTATGCAGTAGATGCCTGGTTTGTTAAGTGCTGGGACTCATCTCTATCATTTCTTATCAAGGAAAAAAAGGTTTCTGGTGGACACTTCAAATGTTAGATTGTGTTTGTGACAGGCTTTTCTTAAGATAGACACAAGAGGTGGAATGAAATCAACTTTGCCAATGTACTTAGTAGGTTTTTCCCTCAGTGGACAAAGTCGTGAATCTCAGTCTTTGAAACCTTCCTCTGTGCCTGCAATCAACTCATGCTTTGCTATACGCTGATGACACTGTCATTTTTCAAAAATGTCATGATTTGCATAAGTTACAGATAATGTTCAATAATGATCTATCAAATTTATCTCACTGGTTATGCTCTAACAAATTATCACTTAATATTCTAAAAACCAACACCATATATTTCCGAAACGTTCATAAAAGAGAGGACATAAATAACTTTCTAGTGAGGATTAATGATCTCCCCTTAAAATTATGGACAAAGTTCAGTATCTTGGTGTTTGGTTTGATGAATTCTTTAACTGGAATATGCATGTTCAGTTTGTTTTAAAAAGTTTCCTTATAGGTTGGCCTGCTTGGTAAAATTAAGCATCTCTTCCCTATCAATGTCCTAAAAACATTCTACTATGCTTTTATTTATACCCATCTCTCCTATTGTCTGGAATCTTGGTATTCAAATATAAGTGCAAACAATAAGTTATGCTTGCTCAAATTACAGAAGAAATCTGTTTGCTATATGCTGAACACAGATTACATGTCTCATTCAAAAACCATTATTTCTAAAACTAAATATTCTAAAAATTCATGAAATTTTTACCTTGAAACTAGGTATCATGTTTTTTAAAATAATGCATCTTAAACTGCCTATTTTTCAATCTGACATCAAATATCTCGATTATTCTATCTTAACCAGATCCGTTGCTAACAAATTATGTCAGCCGTGTGTTAGACTTAATTATAGTTTAAATAGCATACTGTATAAAGCCATTATCCTATGGAATAATCTCCCAGAGAGCATCAGATCCCTGGAAAATATCAAAAAGTTTTCCTTGTCTCTGCGAAATTACATTGTAAATCACCCTGATCTCCATAACGAATCTCAACCCTATCCTTAAATTGTAGTTCCAAGCATGCTGCTAACAGTGGTGCTTCTGTTATAACCATCTTACTTGCTTTCACATATGCCATATGTTTTATTCTTTTTTACATCTGATAGGGGGAATTGCCTTACAACCAATGTGTTCAGATTCCTCCTGGTGTATTGCATTTTCATATAATTGTAAGTTTTAAATGTGGGCAATAAATAATTGTACTGTATTTGCATTGTATTGCTGTGGTTAAAGTGTATCGTGATTGGAGAAATGGCACCATTGCGAATAAGTGATGTGCAAACTGCGGAGCACCACGTGCCATCAATGTGAGAGGTGAACGTTAGCTTTGAAAGTGCGCGAGGGTCGACTGATATGCTACGGTGGAACAACTTACTGGCCGAATGAACCAGGGGGCTACCGGAAGTGTGTCTAAAATGACAGTTCAGTGAACTCTGCTGCATATGAGGATCTGATGTAGGTGGATGGTCACTGCACCTATGCTAACAAAGGTGCATTGGCAGAAAAAGCTTACATTTGCACAGCAGTATCAGAATTGGACCTTTGCTGATTGGCAAAGGATTGCCTTCTCCAATGAGTCATGTTTTCTGCTTCACCGAACAGATGGACATTGGCGTATAATAAGGCGAGAAACATTAGAGAACAAACACTCTTTTCAACTACTGCTGGAAGAACACAAGCTGGTGGGGGCAGTGTTAGCATGGGGAATGCTTTCATGGCATTCTCTGGGTCCACTCATACCTGTGGAAGGCAGCGTGGACAGAATTCATTTTGAATCCATCCTTGCAGACCACATGAATCAACAAGACACTGATTGTCTTCCCTGTGGCAGATCGGATCTTCCAGCACAACAATGCGACATGTCACACAACTCGAACTGTCCGAGAGCGATTGGAAGAGCATGATGAAGACTTCAAAGTACTTCCCTGGCTCCCTAATTCCCTGACTTAAACCCAATTGAGCATCTGTGAGACCACCTCAATTGTGTTGTTAGCTCTATGGATCCTCCACCATGAAACCCTCTAGCAGCTGTCAGATGCCCTGCAGTCAGCATGGCTCCACATACCTGTGAATACCTTCCAGCACCTTAATGAGTCACTCCCAGCCCATCTAGTTGCTGTTCGTGCTTCACACGGCAGTCACTCAGGATATTAGCTGGTGGTCACAATAATGTGACTAGACCGTGTATATGAAATCTGCTCAGTTCTGGCCCAATGTGTAATTCCGACCTGAGCTGGAAGGTTTAGCCTTTTGCTCCTGGATTAAATAAAAATATTTTGACTCACAAAATGAAGAACCTTGTGAAATAATCAAATGGTGAAATCACCGAGTAAAAATGAAGACATGTAAGTGCATCTACACCAACAGATGTGCTATTAATTACAACTGAAATCAACAAGCCAGGTTAGGTTTTCCAAATTAAGGCTCACATAGACCTCAATGAAAGTAATCCTTTAAGATCACCTCATTTAAACAAATGTACTAAGTCAGTTAGAGGTGGTAAAAAATCAAAGGAAAAAAGTAGGGGGGGGAGATACACTGTGGCAGATTATGAGAATGCTCTTCTGATCAAAGCAGAAGAAACTGCCTACCATATTTTAAAACTGAAAAAACAGAAAATGCGAGTCAGATACTTCCCCGCTGTATAATATACTCACAGCTCTGATGATGAGTAAACATGGCAACCTGAGCAGGTTCATCTGTACATATAGTCAGCACAAGGAAGGCGGCTTGTTCTATTCCCAAGACTGCAGAGCATCTGGGATTTAGGCACTCAAACATTATACATGTGGACCATTACTACCTTAAAACAGGCAGCCACTGAAGGAAATGTGGCCATAGATGAGCTGCTGACATTCAAGGTGAGAACTGCCTCTCCCACATACATGACATGGAGCAGTTTTCACACTGAATGTCAATGGAGTGGGCCAAGGAATATTGCCACTGGAACATGGAAGACTAAAAATGCTTAGCTTGGTCTGACAGATCAAAGTTCCAAGCCCAGCCCCCAGCACATGTGGAGCCATCGAAGGCCATGAACATGAAATCCAACTATCAAGTCAAGGTTCGTACTTTTCCAAGCAAAATAAATTCCAGCACTTTTCAAAACCAAATTTCAACATATGTGTGTGCCAAGGCACAACTTCAATTTTCCAAGCAAAATAAATTCCAGCACTTTTCAAAACCAAATTTCAACATATGTGTGTGCGGTTGGGCAGTAGGCAGGTATTTTAGTAAGTGCAAACCATTAAACTTAGCTGTGGGACAGGCACAACTTCAATGACCTGCCTGCTAACCCCCTGTTGCTTTTTTTATTAACTTTGAATTTCCTCTTTGCTTTGCTGTTTTTCAAAATTATTTTGTTTTGTGGAATATTTTGAAAGGGTACATTATTTTCGTATTCATCTGCTGGTATGACATTTATTGTTAGACTTTTTTATTTTCGATGCATGACTTTGATGCAGCCAAGATACAAAGGGTCCACATATGAAGCATACGCAATTCCTAGAAACTCCACCCTTTGGCAAGAACGCGTCCTGAATAGAAGCCCAACCTGATTTGTGAATACATCATTCCACTTATTTTACTACAGCAGCCCAATGAGTTAAGTGAAAGATGGGGTGAATACTTCTGTGAGTTATTAGATCAAGAAAGCAAAGGTAATTCTGAGGCAGAAGCAGATGCATCACAATGAAAGATGGAACCACAGGAGGTATTTCAAGAGAAGTGGTGTGTAAAGCTCTAAAATCCCCCTTCAGAATGGTAAGGCTCCAGGAATTGAGGGCATAACTGCCGAGATGTTGAAATGTGGTGGCGACTTTGTAATTGAGTGGTTAACTGAAATTTGGCAGTTGCGCAGGGAGTTAGGAATGGTCCCTCGGGATTGGAAGGATGCTATCATTGTTCCCTTGTATAAGGGAAAAGGTGATCTGCCTGACTGTGGTATTAGACTACTAAGTGTGCCAGGGAAAGTGTTTGATAAGGTCATTCTTGAAAAAGTACGGGGTCTTACATCAGAGAAAGTGTGGGATGTTTAGAGTTGTTTTATTTTATGCATGGTCAAGGCTGCACTAACCAAATTTTTGCATTACACATGATGATAGAAAAGTATCTGGCTGTTGGCAACAAAGTTTCTGCTGCCTTCATAGATTTAGAGAAAGTCTACAACCGAGTAAATAGGACACTTTTGTGGAAGGTATTGAATAAATATGATGTTATTGGGAATCTACTTAATAGTGTAAAAGCCATGTATGCTGGTAGTAGAGCTTGTGTATGCATGAATGGTGATTTATCAAAATGGCTTTCTATTGGTGCAGGAGTCATGCAAGGTTGTGTAATGTCACCATGGCTGTTTAATATATTTATGGATGTGTGCATCCATGATGTCAAAATAAATAATACTGGTTTGTCTTGGTGATATCCCAGATTGCTGTAAGCTGATGACACTGTCCTGTTGGCAGAGGGCAAAAGTGAGTTGCAGAGTATGTTGTCCCAGATGTACAAAGTTTGCATGAAATTCAAAATGAGTAATAAATAAGGGAAAAACCAAAGTAATAGTTTTTGAGAGAGGAACTGGTAGTACTGAATGTAATATAAGTCTAAATGGCACAGTGATTGACCAGATGAATGAGTTTGTGTATTTAGGAAGCATGTTTGACATAGAGAACAAATTGGATGGTAAAATTAGAAGGCGAGTGAATTCGTCATTGAAAGTCATGGCTGCTTTGTGAGGTTTTCACAGGAATGATGGGTTTTCAAGAAAGTCCCGCATGGCTGTGTATGAAAGTGTAATTGTTCTTACTTTGATGTATGACAGTGAAACTTGGCTACTACAGAAGAAACATAGGAGACATTTGTGTGCTGCAGAAATGCACTAGTTACGGGGGTAGGGGTGGGGGGTGACAAGACACGTTCTGATCATGTGAGGAATGAAGATGTATTGCAGTTGTGCAACGTGAAGTAAAATGTTGTTAGCAAGGTGGAGATTAATATGCTTCGGTAGTTTGGCCATATTGAAAGAATGTGTGATGAGATGCTTACTAAGAAATTTTTTTTAGCCCAAGTGGCAGGAAGGAAAGGCAGAGGAAGGAAGTCATGGGAGTATCAGATTCAGGAGTGTCTGCATGAGAAAAATATTATGAGCATGAAGTATAGAAGACATTGTGTACGGCGTATGATGGATGTCAGTGAGGCCCGAGTTGTATGTCAAGAACGCTGTAAATGGAGGTTTGATATGGCAAAAGTAAGTAAAAATTATCTGGTAGTTTGTATTTCTTTGTGGAGCTAACCTATGAATCTCAGAGAACAGCTCAGTGATGTAGATATGTATATATATATATATATATATCCTGAAGAAGAAATTGAAGAATTTTATGAGGAAATTTGTCATCTAAATAATAAAGGTAAGCAGCACTTGAAAATAATTATGGGAGATTTCAATGCAAAAATAGGGCAACGGCAACAGAATGAAACTTCAGTAGGTAAATTCGGTCACGGCAACAGAAACCAGCGTGGAAATACTCTCGTTGAGTTTGCAGAGGCAGAAGGGTTTTTCATCTTGAACTCCTTCTTCAAGAAAAAGCCACACAGGAAATGGACATGGAGACATCCAAATGGGACGACAAGTGAAATTGATTTTATTATGTGTAACAAAAATTCGTCATAGAAGACTGCAGTGTGCTAAACAAATTCAACACAGGTAGTGACCATAGATTGGTGAGATGTAAGATGCACCTCAACACTAAAGTTGAACGTGGCAAGCTCATAAGACAAACAAAATCTATTGACATAACCAACCTTAAAAACACCATAATACCTTCAAGTTGGAACTGAAGAACAGGTTCTCTGCTTTAGAAGGCCTAACATCGGAAGAAGTGGACATCTCTGAAGTTAACAGAAAAATAACCAAAGCTCTTATGGAAACAGCAACAAAATTAGCTGGGTCTAAGAACAAGTTGCATGTAAATAAATTATCAGGAAAAACGAAAATGTTGATGCAAAAAAGAAGAGAGATGAGGACAACTAAAGAAGATGTGACTTCCAAAGTGGAATATATAGAGCTATGCAAGACAGTAAGAAAAAGTATCACTGAAGACGTAAGAAAATTCAACTGTGAACTAGTGAGGAAAGCAATTGAAAACAACCAAAGCCTAAAGATAGCAAAGGGACATCTCAGTAAGGGAAGAAAACAGATTATGGCACTGAGAAAAGAAGATGGTTCTGTAACAAAAAATAGAGGCGAAATTTTGACAAGAGTGAAAGATTTCTACTCCAAATTATATGAAAGGGATGATACATGCACTCCAGACATCATGAAAGATACCAGTACCAGAGTTCCTCCAGTCCTTCCAGCAGAAGTTGCACATGCGATCAAGAACATGAAGCGGGGAAAAGCTCCAGGAGAAGATGGAATTACTGTAGACATCATACAAGAAGCAAGTGGAGAAATCGAAACAGTACTCGCCCAAATTTTCACTCGATGCCTTAATGAAGGAAAGATTCTGAGGATTGGAACACCGCTACAATGATCCTGCTACATAAGAAAGGTGACATTGAGGATCTCGGAAACTACAGACCTATCAGCCTCTTATCAGTAGTTTATAAAATCTTCACTAAAGTTCTTTCACACCGCTTGAAGGTAACACTGGACATGGCTCAACCGGGAGAGAACAAGCTGGATTCAGGAGTGGCTACAGCACAATAGATCATATCCACGTGCTGAGAGAACTAATTGAAAGAGCGAGGGAATATGAACTTCCATTGTGCATGGCTTTTATCGATTATGAAAAAGCCTTTGATTCGGTGAAACCATCAGCAGTTGCGATGGCTCTGAAAACCTGCGGTATTGAAGATGCATACATTAATATTATTAATAACATCTATGAAAATGCAAGTGCAAAGATTAGGCTGTTTGAAAATACAACACACGTAAAAATTGGAAAGGGAGTGAGACAAGGTGACACCATATCTCCGAAGCTCTTTAATGCCACATTGGAGGGTGTTTTTCAGTCGCTGAGCTGGGAAAACAAGGGGATAAAGATTAATGGAGATTATCTAACCCACCTACGTTTTGCTGATGACGTAGTCATTTTTGCAACTACCCCATCAGAGCTGCAGAGTATGATCCAGGAACTTGCTGACAAGAGTAAAGAAGTGGGATTAAAAATGAACTTTCAGAAGACAAAAGTGATGTTCAATGCTTTTACAAGAAATGAAGATTTATCGATTGATGGAGAAAAGCTGGAGATAACAGACACGTACGTTTATCTTGGACAGCAGATATCAAGTGAGGGTCACATTGATGAAGAAATTAATCGGCGTACAAAACTTGCCTGGAGAGCTTTTGGAAGAAACAGCATAATTTTCAAGAGCAATATGCCATTATGTCTTAAAAGAAAAGTGTTTGATCAATGCATCCTTCCAGTGCTTACGTATGGTGCAGAAACGTGGACCTTAACTAAAAAAGACATACAAAGGCTGCAGACAACTCAAAGAAGCATGGAGAGGTGCATACTTTGGTGTAACCAGGAGAGATAAGAAGAGGAACACGTGGATCCGAAAATGACAAGAGTGGAAGACATCATGATCAGAGTTAAATCCCTGAAATGGCAATGGGCTGGACATACTGCCAGAAGGGACAGATCATCGATGGACAGCCGAAATTTTAGATTGGATTCCAAGGGACAGGAAAAGACCCAGAAGAAGACCACATGGGAGATGGGTGGATGAAATTCGAAAGTATGCAGGGGTGACATGGAGGAGACTGGCACAAGACAGACCGTTGTGGAGGAAACTTGGGGAGACCTTCGTCCAGCAGTGGATTGATAATGGTTGACAATGATGATGATGATGATATATATATATACTAAAGAGCAAAGCCGAAAACATAAGAAAAACTTTAGAATTTAAAACGAAAGTTGCAAAATAACCTGAAGATCAAAACGCGCAATGCAGCAGTTATGAAAATTCAGAATTCACATTCTATTAAGAAGAGACTGAAGCAAAAAAATTTTTTTGACTCATACCAAGTACAACATGGAAAAGGTTATGTATTGACCGGTGTGAGTAAAAACAGAAAAAAATAGAACAACTGAATGTAGAAAGTGTTGAGAATACTGAGCCTTGGCTTTATCAAGGACCAGCAAAAACTCTGCATTTTCTCACTTCCACAAATACCTATTTGGAAATGGGTTTCTGCAAAGTCATAGATGCAAGTAATAAGCCCACCAAAAAATTTTTTAAAAATATATATATGTCATGACCTCCGCAGAGTTGTATGACCAAGCTTTAAGTTAACAATTTAGCTTGCATCCATAACTTTCCTGGCCCGACCCATGCTCTTCATCTGTTACTATTAAACAGAAAGAAGATGATTATAGAAAACTCAAGTTGTAAGAGTGACATAATGAATCAGAAATAATGTTCAGCAATAACAAATTGCCAAGTTTGCCTGAGAGAGAATTAAAACCTGAATAGCAATACAAAAGTATTACACATTCTCAAACAATGCAATAAAAAAGGAAATATTGATTTTTTTCTAAAGCACAGATTCTTGAAAGAAAACTGGATTATAAAACCCCCTACTCCACAACTTCTGACAACACAAAAACGAGAATAAAATATAGACAATAATAAACTAAAGAAATGCTTTGTGAAGGTAATGTGACAAACAATTAGTTGCAATATGTACAAAGTATTTCAGAAGTGCTTTAAGTGCATAATTAAGTAGTTATTAAGACCTTAACTACATTGAAAACACATCGCAGACTACAAGAACAATGAAACGGTCGGCTGCTTAGCCTTAGTTCCCTAAAAATGCGCAAAGTTACCAAGAAAAGAAAAAGTTAATAGACTTGCTAGTGTCTAAATGCTTAAAGCAAAAAATAGAAAAATGTTCAAGTTCAAACATTGAACCTGGATAACCTAAAACCCAAAGACAATGAAGAGAGCTTACCTCTTATGCAACTTAACTTCTTCCACTCTTGAGGAAACATGGCCGACCTTTTAACCCAAACTTCCAAACACCCCTGCCACTCCCTAGTCGCTGGGGGCAGAGTGGGTGGGGCTGAAGGCCTCCACACACTGAAAAATTCTACTCGCGGAGATTTTAACTCAAGAAAAAAATATAATTAAGATTGTGGACCTGTTTGATCAGAAAGAGCAGAATTAACTCTCCAGAATACATGAGAAATATTATGAAATACACAAGTAGTGTATCTAATAATCTTTGCATGTATTTAATCACCTTAGTGAGCTTCTGTAGACTATTCAGAATCCTATTAATTTTAACGTTAGTTTTACTGTTTTTAGTATAGCTATTCTAGTGAGTGAATAACTAGTTTTCTTTTATATTTATTAACCTTAGTGCTATGGATAAGAAGGTCCTATTAAAAATAAAAAATTAAATAATATAGACAAAATCACAAAAAAAAACCCCTTAAAAATCTGTTTATAAAAGAAAATAGAAATAAATATAAAAGAAAACTAGTTATCCACTCACTAGAATAGCTATACTAAAAATAGTAAAACTAACGTTAAAATTAATAGGATTCTGAATAGTCTACAGAAGCTCACTAAGGTGATTAAATACATGCAAAGATTAATAAATACACTACTTGAGTATTTCATAATATTTCTCATGTATTCTGGAGAGTTAATTCTGCTCTTTCTGATCAAACAGGTCCACAATCTTAATTATATTTTTTTCTCAAGTTAAAATCTCCGCGAGTAGGATTTTTCAGTGTGTGGAGGCCTTCAGCCCCACCCACACTGCCCCCAGCGACTAGGGAGTGGCAGGGGTGTTTGGAAGTTTGGGTTAAAAGGTCGGCCATGTTTCCTCAAGAGTGGAAGAAGTTAAGTTGCATAAAAGGCAAGCTCTCTTCATTGTCTTTGGGTTTTAGGTTTTCCAGGTTCAATGTTTGAACTTCTTGAACATTTTTTCTATTTTTTGCTTTAAGCATTTAGGCACTAGCAAGTCTATTAACTTTTTTGCGGATTTTAACTCTTTCTTTTCTTGATAACTTTGCGCGTTTTTAGGGAACTAAGGCTAAGCAGCCGGCCGTTTCATTGTTCTTGTAGTCTGCGATGTGTTTTCAATGTAGTTAAGGTCTTAATAACTACTTAATTATGCACTTAAAGCACTTCTGAAATACTTTGTACATATTGCAACTAATTGTTTATGTCACATTACCTTCACAAAGCATTTCTTTAGTTTATTATTGTCTATATTTTATTCTCGTTTTTGTGTTGTCAGAAGTTATGGAGTAGGGGTTTTTTATAATCCAGTTTTCTTTCAAGAATCTGTGCTTCAGAAAAAAATTAATATTTCCTTTTTTATTGCATTGTTTGAGAATTTGTAATACTTTTGTATTGCTATTCAGGTTTAAATTCTCTCTCAGGCAAACTTGGCAATTTGTTATTGCTGAACATTATTTCTGATTCATTATGTCACTCTTACAACTTGAGTTTTCTATAATCATCTTCTTTCTGTTTAATAGTAACAGATGAAGAGCATGGGTCGGGCCAGGAAAGTTATGCATGCAAGCTAAATTGTTAACTTAAAGCTTGGTCATACAACTCTGCGGAGGTCATGACATATATATATTTTTAATTTTTTTTTTTGGTGGGCTTATTACTTGCATCTATGACTTTGCAGAAACCCATTTCCAAATAGGTATTTGTGGAAGTGAGAAAATGCAGAGTTTTTGCTGGTCCTTGATAAAGCCAAGGCTCAGTATTCTCGACACTTTCTACAATCAGTTGTTCTATTTTTTTCTGTTTTTACTCACACCGGTCAATACATAACCTTTTCCATGTTGTACTTGGTATGAGTCAAAATTTTTTTTTGCTTCAGTCTCTTCTTAATAGAATATATATATATATATCATCATCATCATCATTGTCAACCATTATCAATCCACTGCTGGACGAAGGTCTCCCCAAGTTTCCTCCACAACGGTCTGTCTTGTGCCAGTCTCCTCCATGTCACTCCCGCATATTTACGAATTTCATCCACCCATCTCCCATGTGGTCTTTTTCTGGGTCTTTTCCTGTCCCTTGGAATCCAATCTAAAATTTCGGCTGTCCATCTATGGTCTGTCCTTCTGGCAGTATGTCCAGCCCATTGCCATTTCAGGGATTTAACTCTGATCATGATGTCTTCCACTCTCAACATTTTTCGGATCCACGAGTTCCTCTTCTTATCTCTCCTGGTTATACCAAGCATGCACCTCTCCATGCTTCTTTGAGTTGTCTGCAGCCTTTGTATGTCTCTTTTAGTTAAGGTCCACGTCTCAGCACCATACGTAAGCACTGGAAGGATGCATTGATCAAACACTTTTCTTTTAAGACATAATGGCATATTGCTCTTGAAAATTATGCTGTTTCTTCCAAAAGCTCTCCAGGCAAGTTTTGTACGCCGATTAATTTCTTCATCAATGTGACCCTCACTTGATATCTGCTGTCCAAGATAAACGTACGTGTCTGTTATCTCCAGTTTTTCTCCATCAATCGATAAATCTTCATTTCTTGTAAAAGCATTGAACATCACTTTTGTCTTCTGAAAGTTGATTTTTAATCCCACTTCTTTACTCTTGTCAGCAAGTTCCTGGATCATACTCTGCAGCTCTGATGGGGTAGTTGCAAAAATGACTACGTCATCAGCAAAACGAAGGTGGGTTAGATAATCTCCATTAATCTTTATCCCTTTGTTTTCCCAGTTCAGTGAATGAAAGACATTTTCCAATATGGCATTCAAGAGCTTCGCAGATATGGTGTCACCTTGTCTCACTCCCCTTTCCAATTTTTATGTGTGTTGTATTTTCAAACAGCCGAATCTTTGCACTTGCATTTTCATAGATGTTATTAATAATATTAATGTATGCATCTTCAATACCGCAGGATTTCAGAGCCGTGGTAACTGCTGATGGTTTCACCGAATCAAAGGCTTTTTCATAATCGATAAAAGCCATGCACAATGGAAGTTCATATTCCCTCGCTCTTTCAATTAGTTCTCTCAGTACGTGGATATGATCTATTGTGCTGTAGCCACTCCTGAATCCAGCTTGTTCTCTCGGTTGAGCCATGTCCAGTGTTACCTTCAAGCGGTGTGAAAGAACTTTTAGTGAAGATTTTATAAACCACTGATAGGAGGCTGATAGGTCTGTAGTTCCTGAGATCCTCAATGTCACCTTTTTTATGTAGCAGGATCATTGTAGCATTGTTCCAATCCTCAGGAATCTTCCCTTCATTAAGGCATCGAGTGAAAATTTGGGCGAGTACTGTTTCAATTTCTCCACTTGCTTCTTGTATGATGTCTATAGTAATTCCATCTTCTCCTGGAGCTTTCCCCCCGCTTCATGTTCTTGATTGCATGAGCAACTTCTGCTGGGAGGACTGGAAGAACTCTGGTACCTTTCATGATGTCTGGAGTACATGTATCATCCCTTTCATATAATTTGGAGTAGAAATCTTTCACTCTTGTCAAAATTTCGCCTCTATTTCTTGTTACAGAACTATCTTCTTTTCTCAGAGCCATAATCTGTTTTCTTCCCTTACTGAGATGTCCCTTTGCTATCTTTAGGCTTTGGCTGTTTTCAATTGCTTTCCTCACTAGCTCACAGTTGAATTTCCTTACGTCTTCAGTGATACTTTTTCGTGCTGTCTTGCATAGCTCTATATATTCCACTTTGGAAGTCACATCTTCTTTAGTTGTCCTCATCTCTCTTCTTTTTTGCATCAACATTTTGGTTTTTCCTGATAATTTGTTCACATGCAACTTGTTCTTAGACCCAGCTAATTTTGTTGCTGTTTCCATAAGAGCTTTGGTTACTTTTCTGTTAACTTCCGAAATATCCACTTCTTCCGATGTTAGGCCTTCTAAAGCAGAGAATCTGTTCTTCAGTTCCAACTTGAAAGTATTATGGTGTTTTTTAAGGTTGGTTATGTCAATACATTTTGTTTGTCTTATGAGCTTGCCACGTTCAAGTTTAGTGTTGAGGTGCATCTTACATCTCACCAATCTATGGTCACTACCTGTGTTGAACTTGTTCAGCACGCTGCAGTCTTCGATGACGAATTTTTTGTTACACATAATAAAATCAATTTCACTTGTCGTCCCAATTGGATGTCTCCATGTCCATTTCCTGTGTGGCTTTTTCTTGAAAAAGGAGTTCAAGATGAAAAATCCTTCTGCCTCTGCAAACTCAACGAGAGTATTTCCACGCTGGTTTCTGTTGCCGTGACCGAATTTACCTACTGAAGTTTCATTCTGTTGCCGGTGCCCTATTTTTGCATTGAAATCTCCCATAATTATCTTCAAGTGCTGCTTACCTTTATTATTTAGATGACGAATTTCCTCATAAAATTCTTCAATTTCTTCTTCAGGATGACTTGTGGTGGGTGCATAAGTTTCAATAATCTGAGCCTGGTATCTTCTCGATAGTTGGATAACGAGTCGTGCAGCTCTGTCAGAGGAACTTTCAACTTCTACCACTTTATCCTTCAGTTTCTTGTTTATTATAAATCCAACACCACTAGTTCTGCCAGTATCTGTCCCACGATAGTAGAAGAGATGTCCACTTTTCAGTTCAATGAGATCTTCTCCTTTTCTCCTTACCTCACTCAGCCCGACGATGTCCCACTTGATCCTTTGTAGTTCCTCTTCCAATTGAAGAAGCCTTGAATCAGAAGATAGGGAGCGTGCGTCCGTTGTAGGTAGCCAAGGTCAGCATCAAATGGCAGCCTAGTCCGGTCCTCCGGGGATTCTTAGCACCCTCTGCCTTCATGTCGCACTGGCCGCTGCCTTGGCCAGGTACATTCCAGCTGCCGGAGACTGAGGGCCAAGATTTAAGTTGTAGAGTCATTTTGGAGGTGTTTGGCCATAACTCACCACGCTGGCCAAGCGGGTTGGTGAGTGTGGGATAGCATTTCCTCTGATCCTGATGGTATAGTTATACCGCTATTTGCGGTCGTCAGAGCCCCTTTAGTGGGAACAGGATGCACCACGAGAAGGCGGGGTTGACATTTGTCAAGGAGAGGCTGTGATGTTACGCATCACCTGACCTTACATCCCATATATATATATATATATACGTATTTCACTCTCATGGGAGACATCTTATTCCATAGTGATGTCATAGCCAAGGTACCAGCAGTCCACCACGCACTCTCCAAAGTGCAACTCAAGTTCTGCACCATTTGATCAGCTTTGTGTTATCATAAATACACAGAAATCTCCTATACAACATTTTAGCACAATTATTTTACACATGCTCTTTCATATCATTACTTAAAAACAAAACAATATTTTTTTTCAAGTACTATTTATAGAGCCATGAACTTTTTCAAGCACTTTCAGGGACTTGAAAATGAACTTTTTTTCAAGGACTTTTCAAGAAGTGTACGAACCATGCACGTTGGGGATATTACAGGCCGGTGGTGGTGGTGTTATGTTCTGGGCTGTGTTTGCATTGGCCACCATGCAGCTAATGAGACTCCCATCACCACACAAAGTTATGCTGACATGATAGCAGACTCTCCTTCCACACACACAAATTCGTCGAAATCTATTTCCCATAGCAGGATGCCTTCTTTCAATAAGACAGCACCCAGTCTCATCTCTCCTGTTTGGAGACACTCCAGTTCGAGGTGCATTCCAATGAGTTTGCAACCTTTAAATGGTGCCCTTACTCTTTGGATCTGAACCCAACTGAACATCTATTGGATAAAGTGTAGCCAGGGTTCATATTCATTTTTAAGCACAAAAAATTACGCACTGTTTAAGCACCAAAACAATTTTAAAGGATTCTCAAGAATCTGGATTTCCAGGCTCTATGTGTAATGTATAAATATATTTAACAACAATAACGGACAGAGGGAATATCACAAGAAGAAAAAAAAAGTGATTACATAAGAAATTTTTACGGCATTTAACTTACGTATCCAGGATCCGAAAACTTTCACCCATGGATATACACACATGCACACTAAAAAGTAAAAAAAAAAATACATGCTATTCTTCATAATAATACCCAAAGAACTTTTACCATATGACCACTCTAGACCATGAAATGGCCATAACAATTCTTCGTGCTAGGAAATTTAAATGAAATTTTAAAAATTGTCAAATGGATGGAGAAAAAAAAAATGGTATCTTTTCATGATCTTAGCACAAATTTAACAAAAACTGGGAGAATTTGCAATAAATCAGGAATTACCAAGGTAAAACTGGGTGGGCTACTAGCTAGGTATATAAAAAAAGGCTGGCAAGATGCTCTGACACCAATTCCAATAAAATAGTTTCCTGCTTTCTGATTAGCAATTCATATATGGAATGTTCCACTCCAAAACTGGTTCTCATGTTCACATGTAGCAGTCGGCATTCAACAGTAGGCAAACATGGCAAATTTAAACACATTTACCCACACAACATGGTAAGCAGAAAAAATCTAAACATCTGTTTTGAAAAATAAGAACTTTTTAAGCACTTTTAAGGCCTTAAAACGCAAATTCAAAATAAGGAGTTCTTAAGGACTTATAAAGCACCAT
Organism: Macrothele yani; assembly: GCA_039090855.1. Taxonomy (NCBI): domain Eukaryota; kingdom Metazoa; phylum Arthropoda; class Arachnida; order Araneae; family Macrothelidae; genus Macrothele; species Macrothele yani. The sequence goes on from CM077013.1 coordinate 18,340,143, forward strand.
ACACATCATGGGAGCAATACAAACTTACCACTGGACACTTTTTAGTCCTTTACAGAAGGAAGTCCTGGAGTCATGGGTCGCAATGCCACCCAAACGTTTCCAACCTATTCGCTAAATTTAAGTTTTTTCGACAAATTGTTATAATAGTACAAAAAGGTAATCAATATTTTCAACAAAACTTTTTCTATCATCAAAATGATTTTTCAGAAATTGCGAAGAATGCGATTGGCAGCACAATCCTTGTTTACATTAATGTGATTATTTTGTTCTATTAGCACTCAACTAATAACATTACCAGGGCTTGACAAATATGTCCCATATCTAGGAGCTATATCCCAAAATTTAGGACCCAGGTGAAATGAAGTCTAATTTCAAAGAATAGTGAACAAACAAAAACATGTCTGCTGGTGATGCTGGAATGAAAAATATTTTTGTTGGTATATTTTTCTTTTTACCTCCAACGTTTCAATTTGCTTTGTGATTTTCTTTTACCGCTCTTCCTGCTGCTCTCAAAAAAGTACAATTTTAGATTTTGATTTTATTAAAACACTATTTGGCAAAGGTATATTTTGTACATATTAATTCAAAGAACCATGTTTTCCTTTGTATAATTCATAGATCACAAAATTTGAAGAAAAACAATTTTATCCTTCACATAATCCGTGGTGGCACATTGGAGACCACAAAATTTGGGAGAAAAAAAGTTTATCGTATAATTCACATCTGCCATGTTAATTGTGAGCTGTAATTTTTGCCAGTTTAACAGCCACGATTCTCAGAATGACTGACTCAGAAGTCCAAAGATATATGAAAGAAACAATTATCTTATTAAAAAAGTAACTCATTTTTAAGTACTTTCATGTTATTTTTAAATAAATAAATAAATAAAATCCCAAGTTTTGGAAGCAATCATCATCATCATCATTGTCAACCATTATCAATCCACAGCTGGACGAAGGTCTCCCCAAGTTTCCTCCACAACGGTCTGTCTTGTGCCAGTCTCCTCCATGTCACTCCCGCATACTTTTGAATTTCATCCACCCATCTCCCATGTGGTCTTTTTCTGGGTCTTTTCCTGTCCCTTGGAATCCAATCTAAAATTTCGGCTGTCCATCTATGGTCTGTCCTTCTGGCAGTATGTCCAGCCCATTGCCATTTCAGGGATTTAACTCTGATCATGATGTCTTCCACTCTCAACATTTTTCGGATCCACGAGTTCCTCTTCTTATCTCTCCTGGTTATACCAAGCATGCACCTCTCCATGCTTCTTTGAGTTGTCTGCAGCCTTTGTATGTCACTTTTAGTTAAGGTCCACGTCTCAGCACCATACGTAAGCACTGGAAGGATGCATTGATCAAACACTTTTCTTTTAAGACATAATGGCATATTGCTCTTGAAAATTATGCTGTTTCTTCCAAAAGCTCTCCAGGCAAGTTTTGTACGCCGATTAATTTCTTCATCAATGTGACCCTCACTTGATATCTGCTGTCCAAGATAAACATACGTGTCTGTTATCTCCAGTTTTTCTCCATCAATCGATAAATCTTCATTTCTTGTAAAAGCATTGAACATCACTTTTGTCTTCTGAAAGTTCATTTTTAATCCCACTTCTTTACTCTTGTCAGCAAGTTCCTGGATCATACTCTGCAGCTCTGATGGGGTAGTTGCAAAAATGACTACGTCATCAGCAAAACGAAGGTGGGTTAGATAATCTCCATTAATCTTTATCCCTTTGTTTTCCCAGTTCAGTGATTGAAAGACATTTTCCAATATGGCATTCAAGAGCTTCGCAGATATGGTGTCACCTTGTCTCACTCCCTTTCCAATTTTTATGTGTGTTGTATTTTCAAACAGCCGAATCTTTGCACTTGCATTTTCATAGATGTTATTAATAATATTAATGTATGCATCTTCAATACCGCAGGATTTCAGAGCCGTGGTAACTGCTGATGGTTTCACCGAATCAAAGGCTTTTTCATAATCGATAAAAGCCATGCACAATGGAAGTTCATATTCCCTCGCTCTTTCAATTAGTTCTCTCAGTACGTGGATATGATCTATTGTGCTGTAGCCACTCCTGAATCCAGCTTGTTCTCTCGGTTGAGCCATGTCCAGTGTTACCTTCAAGCGGTGTGAAAGAACTTTAGTGAAGATTTTATAAACCACTGATAGGAGGCTGATAGGTCTGTAGTTCCTGAGGTCCTCAATGTCACCTTTTTTATGTAGCAGGATCATTGTAGCATTGTTCCAATCCTCAGGAATCTTCCCTTCATTAAGGCATCGAGTGAAAATTTGGGCGAGTACTGTTTCAATTTCTCCACTTGCTTCTTGTATGATGTCTATAGTAATTCCATCTTCTCCTGGAGCTTTCCCCCGCTTCATGTTCTTGATTGCATGAGCAACTTCTGCTGGGAGGACTGGAAGAACTCTGGTACCTTTCATGATGTCTGGAGTACATGTATCATCCCTTTCATATAATTTGGAGTAGAAATCTTTCACTCTTGTCAAAATTTCTGCCTCTATTTCTTGTTACAGAACTATCTTCTTTTCTCAGAGCCATAATCTGTTTTCTTCCCTTACTGAGATGTCCCTTTGCTATCTTTAGGCTTTGGCTGTTTTCAATTGCTTTCCTCACTAGCTCACAGTTGAATTTCCTTACGTCTTCAGTGATACTTTTTCGTGCTGTCTTGCATAGCTCTATATATTCCACTTTGGAAGTCACATCTTCTTTAGTTGTCCTCATCTCTCTTCTTTTTTGCATCAACATTTTGGTTTTTCCTGATAATTTGTTCACATGCAACTTGTTCTTAGACCCAGCTAATTTTGTTGCTGTTTCCATAAGAGCTTTGGTTACTTTTCTGTTAACTTCCGAAATATCCACTTCTTCCGATGTTAGGCCTTCTAAAGCAGAGAATCTGTTCTTCAGTTCCAACTTGAAAGTATTATGGTGTTTTTTAAGGTTGGTTATGTCAATACATTTTGTTTGTCTTATGAGCTTGCCACGTTCCAGTTTAGTGTTGAGGTGCATCTTACATCTCACCAATCTATGGTCACTACCTGTGTTGAACTTGTTCAGCACGCTGCAGTCTTCGATGACGAATTTTTTGTTACACATAATAAAATCAATTTCACTTGTCGTCCCAATTGGATGTCTCCATGTCCATTTCCTGTGTGGCTTTTTCTTGAAAAAGGAGTTCAAGATGAAAAATCCTTCTGCCTCTGCAAACTCAACGAGAGTATTTCCACGCTGGTTTCTGTTGCCGTGACCGAATTTACCTACTGAAGTTTCATTCTGTTGCCGGTGCCCTATTTTTGCATTGAAATCTCCCATAATTATCTTCAAGTGCTGCTTACCTTTATTATTTAGATGACGAATTTCCTCATAAAATTCTTCAATTTCTTCTTCAGGATGACTTGTGGTGGGTGCATAAGTTTCAATAATCTGAGCCTGGTATCTTCTCGATAGTTGGATAACGAGTCGTGCAGCTCTGTCAGAGGAACTTTCAACTTCTACCACTTTATCCTTCAGTTTCTTGTTTATTATAAATCCAACACCACTAGTTCTGCCAGTATCTGTCCCACGATAATAGAAGAGATGTCCACTTTTCAGTTCAATGAGATCTTCTCCTTTTCTCCTTACCTCACTTAGCCCGACGATGTCCCACTTGATCCTTTGTAGTTCCTCTTCCAATTCAAGAAGCCTTGAATCAGAAGATAGGGAGCGTCCGTTGTAGGTAGCCAAGGTCAGCATCAAATGGCAGCCTAGTCCGGTCCTCCGGGGATTCTTAGCACCCTCTGCCTTCATGTCGCACTGGCCGCTGCCTTGGCCAGGTACATTCCAGCTGCCGGAGACTGAGGGCCAAGATTTAAGTTGTAGAGTCATTTTGGAGGTGTTTGGCCATAACTCACCACGCTGGCCAAGCGGGTTGGTGAGTGTGGGATAGCATTTCCTCTGATCCCGATGGTATAGTTATACCGCTATTGGCGGTCGTCAGAGGAAGCAATACTGTAGTTCATTAATTAAACCTAAAAAATCTGTAGATGTTACTGACAGTCCGTAGTATTTGTATCTTCTAAATGTTTCAACTAAATAGCAAAAAAAAAAAAAAAAAAAAAAAAACATAACTAATATGATTAGTGCAACAAAACTAACGAATGTGATTCCCAAAATGACTTTTCCACCATGGATGGAATAGCCCTGTGAGCTTCTCAGCACATAGGCTTCTGCGTGTGGTGTGCAGATAGTATAACCTTTGGTGCATCATATTGTCTGTCAGAATGCTCGTTAAGTAAATAAGAAAACAAAAGTTTTTACAATCTCATTGTGGCCCTCTATCTGTGTCATGTTACATTTTTCTGTTACTGCATTTTTGGCAGCTGTAACATTTTAATTTTTTTTTTTTTTTGCCCCCTTTGCTGGTATCCACTGCATCTAAATATATAACTTTTTAACAGATAATCTACGGATTATTCAACAGAAATTACAATATTTACTGCAAATTACGAAATCTGAATCTGAAATAAATAAATAAGAAATGGGTGCCAGGGTAATCTGACGCACGGGATTTGTCGAGCCCTGAACATGATCAACATAATCTTCACAAAAGCTCACCTGCACAGTCAAATTTTAATAAATTTCACCTGGATACAGCAAACTGCATGCAAATTTATTTTATTTCTCATAGAAATATATGGACTGATAGTGGATAATCCGAAATAAAAGGATGCACAATATAAGAAACAGAATGAAATACGGGATTACACCATTGTACAATACAAATTTGGAAGATGTGAATCTGTTTATTGCTGTAAATATGACGTGGATATTAAGTCAGATAATATCCGAAAACTTGAAAAGTTCGTCATCCTGGAGCGGGTATTGAACCCGCATCTCCTAGATAGCGCCCAAGTATGCTAACCACTACTCCACTTAAAACGACCAAGTTTCAAAGTCCCTATCAATCTAAATATAACCGTCACAGGATTCACTAGTCGAAGCAACTGGCATTCATAAATAGCGAATCTGGAGATTTAGAATTCATTCCTGTGATTGGCCAGAGGCACAGAATATCAATGAATGAAATACGGATTTATACAATTATACAATACAAATTTGGAAGATGTGAATCTGTTTATTGGTGTAAATATGACATGGATGTTAAATCGGATTTTATATTCGAATTGATCGAAAACTTGAAACTTGGTCGTTCTGGGTGGTGTAGTGGTTAGCATACTCGGACGCTATACGGGAGACGCGGGTTCAATTCTCACTCCAGAACGACTAAATTTTCAAGTTTTCGGATATTATCTGACTTAACATCCATGTCATATTTACACCAATACATGGATTCACAACTTCCAAATTTGTATTATAAGAAACTGATTTGAAAAAGAAAAAAAAATTCTACAGCCTGCTGCATTTAGGCTCAGCTATTGATGTATAAAATCAAGTCCAAAATGATAATTTATAATGTGCTAATAATGCATATAAGTACCGAGAGCTTTCTCATAATTCAAGTCGCACAAGCTCTTGGCATTATATGTTAAGCATATCCCTTGCTTTGGTGTATGTAAATTTTACTACACACATGCAGACAAAGTTAAAGAAATTAATAATCAATGAAACAAAGAATGAAATTTTCATACCATAGAAAATGTTTTTTCATCAACATCAGACTTCTCTATTTCATCCATTTCTATCTGGTGTCTAGCGCATAAAACCTAAGGGAAGGAAAAATCTTATGATTATGTCAGGATTTAATTACAATAATAAATACTGAGCTAAAAAGCACACAAAATTTGTGCTAAGCATATTCATACTTACTAGGCACTAAAACAATTTCTCAGTGCAAATACTGTTGTGATCTGTGTAAGATTATAAACAGATTTCCCCATCCTATAATATACTTGTTCAGAAATAAAATATTTTCATTTTATTTTTTTACTTTTAAGAATGAAAAGTTTTAACAAATTTAATCCGTACAGTTAAAATTACAGTGAACCAAAGTTATGGTTTTTGAGCAAGGAACTGTTAGCAATGAAGGCAAGATAAGTCTAAATGGAACAGAGATTGACCAGACAAACGAATTTGTACCTCTATATTTGGGAAGTGCGTTTGATAGACAGAACAAATTAGATGGTGAAATAAGTAGGTGAGTGAACTCTGCATTAGGAGGATTTCACAGAAATATGGATTCTCAAGGAAGCCCCAAATGGTTATGCCTGAAAGTGTAATTAATTGTTCCTACTTTAATGTATGGTAGTGAAACCTGGGTATTACAGAGGAGGCATTTGTGTGCTGGAGAGATGCGTTACTTATGGGGGGTTTCTGGCAAAACTCGCTCTCATCATGTGAGGAATGAAGATGTGCTGCAGTTGCGTAATGTGAGGCAAAATGTTAGTAAGATGGAGACTAATATTCTTAGGTGGTTTGGCCATGTTGAAAGACTGAGTGATGAGCTGCTGACTAAGAGAATTTTTTCAACCAAAGTGGCAGGAAAGAAAGGTAGAAGAAGGCCCAGGAAATCTTGGGAGGCCCATATTCAGGAATGTCTGCATGAGAAAAAGATTATGAAGTACAAAAGGTCTTGTGAGTGTTGTGTGATGGATGTCAGTGAAGTTCGAGCTGTGTGCCGAGATCGCTGTAAATCGAGACGTTTGATATGGCAACAGTAAGTGAATTCTAGTTCCAACAGTTAAACATTTATCTGGGGATTTGTCTTTCTTTGGGGAGCTAATCTCTGAATCTCAGATAACAGCTTAGTGACATGTATGTACACTGAAGTTTTTGGTTACTGATAAGAGCTTGGAGAGGGTGGAGGGTGGGCGGTGGATATCTGCAAATGCAGATTTTCTTTTAAGAATGTATCTGCAAATGCAGATATCCACAATATTCCAGAATGCAGATTTTCTTTTAAGAATATCTGCAAATGCAGATATCCACAATATTCCAGAATTACTAGTTAAAGCATTTACTAAATTCCAAGGTAACAACAAAGATGTGTTCACAGACGAACAATATATTGTTAATTAACAAGGAACAATGCACCAATTGTACTTAAATAGTATAACTATACTAGTGATCCGACATTTCTTGGCGTAGAATTGAAATAAAAGTTTCCAAGCTTTCGCACATCAACCAGAGGGCTTTCTCAAGGAAGGTAGACAGCTAACTGCAAGCTGGATAATAGAACAGTTCAACAATTTGAACGTGGTGACATGACAATAACGAATAGATGCGAACGTAATCAGGTATTCAAAGACACGAGGCGTTATGCTCGCTTTGGCACGCGGAATCCTGGAAGGAAAACCAAGAGGCAGTCACTATTTGAAGAATTGGTTCCAAACTCGTGGCAACTCCAGTGAGATGCTATCATTGCACGACTCGCTGTTGGTTATGATCTCCAAAGTTTCTTGAATGTCCCCACCTTCCAATGAAGCAGGTGTTTATGCCATTCCTCTACTATATCCGGACGGATTGGCGAGATACTACAATGAAATGACTAAGCGTTCATTTAGAATTAGAGTTGACGAACATAAAAGAGACAAAGAACGGCAAAGTAACCACGTCCCTATCCAGAGATGTCAAGTTCAAGTCCGCTGCTCCCATGTAGGATGACGTAGAGAAATTAGCTTCCTACTCCACCCCAAAATCAACTGCCATTCGCGAAACTTTGAACGAATTTGTAAAAATCACCAAAAAAAAAAAAAACCATTGGAATATCTGTAAAGACACAAAGAGATATGGTGATAAAAAATAAAGATGAAGTACAAATATTGGAAAAATCAGGCGTATATTGTATATCAGTAAAAATGATTAACAATACCGATAAAAAAATAAACTATATAGGTAGCACTAAAAACCAATTAAAAACCAGGCTGAACCAACACATAACAAACTGGAATAAAAGGGATAAAAACAAACCGCATTGGTGCAATATTGTATAGAAAATAATACAGAGCCAGAATTTGAAAACATCAAACACCTGAAATCCCACAGAACCAAGAAAGAGATTAGAATCGCAGAATCGGTAATTATTAAAAAACTGAAAGTACTAATTGCAACATTAATCTACCCAATGAATTACATGTGCAATGGAGAAAATTTATTACCGACGAGAAAAAAAGAAAAAAATAGAATATAATGTATTTCCCAATAATGACACCAGAGGACACCACCAAATATATACGAACGAAAAAATAAGTAACATCACCAACGAATCAACGGCGAGAGGGGAGGAGGGACCAAGTGAAGAAAACTCCAAAGAATTTCAGGTGACAGCCATTTGCAATCTTTGCTGACTCTGAAGATGGGCGTGTGTGCCGAAACACGTGTAAGTTCCACCCTAGTGGGAGTGTCCTTTGCGACACAGCACGAGGACCAAGGAGGACGGCCGGAAATGTTTGAAAGGTTGAAAGACAGCGGTCCCAAGGTTTTAAGATTTGTAACTTTTTATCTGTTTCTTTAGGTTTTCTAACCTGAATTTTTCTTTGTTTCTTAAGGCTTGAATGCTCACCTAAGTAATTTTCGTTTGATAATTAGGGTTAACAAAAAATTTCGTCAGTTCCATTGATTTTTAGCCAAGACTTCGTTTTGTAAATCATAATCACCTTTTAGGCATAAACCAAGATATTTTAACGTCAAGAATTGAAAACAATAAAATGAAGAGGACCACCAAGGAAAAAAACATTGTGAGTAGAGCCTTTTTATTCTTTTTATAGTAATATCATGTCTCAAATACAAGAAAAAAAATTTCAACTTTCCGACGTCCAGAATATAACGTGGCAAAAGCGAACTGCTAAGAATTTTTCAAATAATTGAAGATACTCAATATAAATGTAAATAGTGTTATAAAGTTTTGAGGTTATGTAGATAGTTTTCTTTTAGCATGTTAAATAAAAAAAAATAAGCAAAACAATTTTTAAGCACATTTTAAATTGTGATGAAGTTTTTAATAAGTTATTTTAGTTTTGAGATTTATACGCTAAATTATTAAAATCAGTGTTTTCAACAACGAATTCTAAGTTCAATAAAACAGTGAACAACACGTTTGGTTTCCTGAAAACTTCCTCAGATGATTTACACCTTTAAAAATGTGGATGTCAACACCACTGGTAATGAAAATGTAATGTCAACACTGCAGCATGGCACAGTACCAATCAGCATTGATAGGGCTGTAAAATAGGAACTTCCACGCACAAAAGTGCGGAATGATACATTGACACTTTATGACTTGAGAGTGTGGTGAGTGATGTAGGGGAGTAGCGTGAGAGATATTGAAGGAGTAGGACATGACGAGCTTTGGCTAAGACAACAAGTTCAGTTTGTACCGCGGAGTGTATTCCAGTTTATGTTTTTGTGTAAAATAGTAAAGTAATAAATGTTTTGTGTTGTGATCGAGTGTCTGTGATGTTACAGACAAAGAGAGAAGTGGAGGCACTGACGAGATCCGAGCTTCGCGGCGTTTTTAGAACCGTGGGAAAGTGATGAGTTGAAAAATCTTAAAGCGTGAGAACGAACCGACGCGACAGGGATATTTTTTTTCCCTCTTTGTTATGGGAAGAACAAAGAATGGTGACTCCTGTTTTTCGAAATTAGTTGGTGAGAAAACAAACAAGTTCCCAATCGGATTTACACTTACGTTAGATGTTTATGTAAGTACTGTTTTTGTTGTTGTTCTTAGAGAATTATCCAAAGGAATGAGATATCAAAGCAAGCTTTTTAGAAGTTTCCGAGCATGGAATTGAATAGAAGGAAATAATTTCTGTCAAGAAATAGTACATTCAGATCAACTGTTTGAGCCTAGAGTATAGGTAAATGTAGAATATTGTAGTAAACAATTTCTGTAAACGTATACACATATACGATAATAGAAGGAATTAATTTCTGTCAAGAAATAGTACATTCAGAACAACTGTTTGAGCCTAGAGTATAGGTAAATGTAGGATATTGTTGCAAACAATTTCTGTAAACGTATACACATATACGATAATAAATAAACATTGGGTACACGTAGAACTTGTCTAAATTCGGCATTGTTGAAATGGCTTTCTTAGGAAGAGTTCGCAAAGAAGAACTTCTGCAGTTGGCGGAAGAATTGGGTATAGAAGTTACGCAAAATATCAAAATTCTGGATTTAAAAAATAAAATTGTCAACTTTGAAGGTTATGAAGAGGATTTCGTGAAAGAACTTTTGGCAGGTATAAAAGAGCGTAGAGAAACAGAAAGACAAATGGAATTGGAGCTTGAAAAACGTAGACAAACAGAAAGACAAATGGAATTTGAGCTTGAAAAACTCAGAATATAAGCTGGACGTCAGTCGCTGGGAGGCAGTTTGGAGCAAAATGGAAATTCTTATAAACCGAGATTAGAACTTCGTCATTTGATAAAAACATTTGACCCAAAAGATAGTGATTATAAGTATTTACTTAGTTTTATTTGAAAGGCAAGCACAACAAGCAGAAATAAAAAGGGAAGATTGGGTCGCGAATTTGATAGGACTTTTGCCCTACGAAATATCACTATTGATTGCCAGAGAAAATGTGGAAGATGCTAAAAACTATGAATATGTTAAAAGGTTACTTCTTAAAAGATATATGTTAAGTCCAGAGAAATTTAGATTGAAATTTGTACAACACATGCGTACATCAGAGAAGACCTGGAGAGATTTTGCCTTAGAGTTAAAAAATTATTTTAATGAATGGATTTCAGGACTTAAAATAGGCCAATTTGAAGGGCTAAAAAATTAATGATCACAGATCAATTGAAGCGGAGAGTGCCTATAGAAATTAGGGAGCATTTTATTGATAAATGGTCAAATATTGTCTCACCTTCAGATTTGGCTGATATGGTGGACAATTATGAAAGTGTAAGAGGAGGAACCAAGAACAACTCGTCGAATGAATTTTGTGCTTCAAAGAAAATGCAAGGCAGTGAGAAAAACTAGAGATAACTATGATCGGGGAAATTTTATGAAAAATGGATTTTATAACAAAAATTATGTTAAGTCAGATGTAGGACAAGGGTGGTCAAATCGGAATGTATCTCAGAATGAAGAAAAGTATGATCGCAGACGGAAGATTCAATGTTACGAGTGTGCATCTTATGATCACATTCGACCTCAGTGTCCTAAGCTAAAATCACAGAACTCAGGAAGCATAAATAGAATCAGAGAGGAAACTGAAGGGGATCTCTTGGCACCCTATACCTTTGAAGGGAAAATAAATGGAGTTACCATGCCTATTCTCCGGGATACAGGTTCATCAGTTGATATCATTTGTCAAGAGTATGTGTCGCCAGGTGAGTTTACTGGAGAACATGTGTGGGTACAGCATCTTCTGGATGAACAAAAGGTTTGTTTACCATTGGCAGAAGTTGAACTAGAATGTGAATTAGGTCATATTGTAACTAAGGCTGCAATGATTAGGAAGTCGCTAGATCAAGGTAGATATTTACTTGGAAATAAGACTGCCGCTTTGTTAAAAAAATGATATGGAGTGGCCACTTAATTCAGAACAGGTAAATGTTGTGGTTACTCGGTATCAAGAAAAACAGAAACAAAACAACAAAGAGAGAAATTCAGTAAAGAATGATTCAGGGAAGAAAGAAAAACAAGCCCTTGAAGGAGAGGCTGTGGGTTCCGAAGAATCAGGTGAATTAGAAGAAGAAATTCTGCCATTGAGGCATGATGAAGATAAAGCCATGTTAGAGTTGGTAAAAATGGATTAAAAAAGTTTCAGGGAAGATCAACGGCAAAGTTTGGAATTGAGAAAAATTCTTAAAGAAATAGAGAAAACAGATTTTAAAAAGGCAAATGGTTATGCTGTACTAAGCAATGGGATGTTGGTGAAGAAGAAGATCAACAAGATTGGCAAAGAGGAAGATCTTATAGTTGTTCCAGAACAATATAGAGAACAAATAAAAAACATGTGTCATGAGGGAACTTCGGGGCATTTAGGAGTGACAAAAACCAAAGACAGACTAGCGAAGTATTTTTATTGGCCTAACTGTTATAAAGACATTGAAGAATTTGTAAAATCTTGTGATTCATGCCAACGTGCTGGAAAAGCTGGGCACAAAAAGAAAGCACCTTTGAAAATAGTTCCAATTATTCCTGAAATTTTTACAAAGATCAACGTTGATGCCCGTGGGTCTTTGCCCGAGACTTCAAGCGGAAATAGATACATAATTACAGCTATGTGTTTGTCAACCAAATATCCAGATGCGGTACCAGTCCCAGACATAGGATCCAAGTTGGTAGTTGACACTTTATTACACATTTTTAGCCTCATGGCGGATTTCCGAAAGAAATTCAAACTGATCAAGGAGCCAGTTTTGTAAGCATTTTGACACTAGAATTTCTGGAGCGGTTTGGAATAAAAGTTACTCATAGTTCTGTATATCATCCCCAAAGTAATCCGGTAGAACGATTCCATCAAACTATTAAAAGGATGTTGAGAGTTTTATGTCTTGAGTCTGCACCGGATTGGGAGAAACAGTTACCGGCAGCGCTGTTTACTTTGAGAACTGTGACACATGAAAGCACAGGGTTTACGCCTGCTGAATTGGTGCATGGAAAAAATTTGAGGACGCCAATGACACTATTGTATGAAAAATGGATGGGTCATCCTGAAGAAGAAAACTATGTCCCTGAATATGTATTTGAGTTAATAAATAGGATGAAAAGATGTCAAGAACTTGCCATTAAAAACATGGAAGTGGCTCAATTGAAAAGAAAATATTCGTATGACAGAAATGCGGTAAAACATGAATTTCAAGAAGGAGATTTAGTATTGGTTTTTGCTACCTGCAGGCCAAATAAGTTAGCGGAACAGTGGAAAGGTCCAAGGAAAATTGAGAAAAAAATTTCAGAGACTAATTATGTAGTAAGCTTTGAAGGCAAAAATGTAAAGCATCAAGTATATCACATTAACATGCTGAAACCATACCATAAACGACCAGAATTTGTGAACTTATTGCCCGGTTGTGAAAATGGTGAAATGGATTTAGAGATTAAATTTCCACAAGTTGAAAAAAATCCAAATATATTTAACTTCTCTGATATCGAGGAGAACAGTAAACTTCGAGAGCGCCTAAGTGGCCAACAAATTCAGGATCTGAAAAAACTATTATGTCATTACTTGAAAATGTTTTCTAATATTCCAGGAAAGACTCATTTGGTCGAACATGATATCGAGCTAGCTAGTAATGCTATTGTAAGAGTTAAGCCTTATAGAATGTCGCCCAGGCAGATAAATATTCTTAAAGCCGAGATAGATAAAATGCTGCAGTACAAGATTATAGAAGTTGGTGAATCAGACTATACATCACCCATGATTTTGGTAGAAGTACCCGGAAGAGATCCACGCCCATGTATTGATTACAGGCGATTGAATGAAGTGACAAGGACCCAGTTCTATCCGTTGCCCAACATAGAAGAAAGAGTCGAAAAGGTTTCTGGAGCGAAGTATATCAGAGTATTAGATTTAACAAAAGGGTACTGGCAAATTCCATTAAGTGCTAGAGCTCAATGATTGGCAGTGTTTGTGACTACTTTTGGAATGTTCGGCCCTTAAAGATGCCATTTGGCCTTAAGAACGCACCTTATTTCTTTAGCAAAATGATGTCGGAACTTTTGAGAGGCTGCAAAGAGTTTGAAGTACCATATCTAGACGATGTTGCCATTTTTTCCGAAAACTGGGGGGATCATTTGTTACATCTTGAAGAAGTGCTACAGAGGTTGCAGAGGGCTTCCTTGACCATAAAACCTTCCAAATGTAAGTTTGCTCAAGATCACGTCTTGTATTTGGGTCATATTGTTGGACAAGGATATCGGAAGCCAGCGGAACGAAAGGTTCAGGCCATACAAAATTTTCCTACGCCAAAGAACAAGACGCAAGTAAGATCTTTCTTAGGCCTGGCGGGATATTACAGCAGATATATTCCAATGTTTTCTTCGATAGCAGCTCCCTTGACAGACATCTTGAAGGGTAAAAATTGTAAAGAGGAAATTATATGGTCAAAACAATGTGAGAAAGCTTTTGTGGAACTAAAAAAATCTTTATCTAGTTTTCCTGTTCTGTATGCCCTGACTATGAACGTAGATTTATTCTACAAACTGATGCTTCAGATCAAGGAATGGGAGTCGTCCTCTCGCAAGAACAAGAAGATGGCGCTGAACATTCTGTACTCTATCTAAGCAGAAAACTTTCGACAGCAGAGAAGACATACAGTACCAGTGAAAAAGAATGTGCCGCCATTATATTTGCGGCACAGAAACTGAAATGCTATCTGGATGGTCAAAAATTCCTCATACAAACTGATCATAACCCTCTCGTTTGGTTACGCACCAACGCAAGTTCAAATGCTCGTCTGATAAGATGGGCCCATGCTTTACAAGCATATGATTTTGTTATAATTCATCAATCAGGAACTGTGCACAAAAATGCAGATGAACTGAGCAGAATTCCAAATTTAGATGACCCACCTTGATCATGTGTCTGCTAGTGAAAACATTTTTTTGTTTTGTGTTTGGTTGTGGTATATAATACATAGAAATTGTTGGAAAACACGTAAAGATAATTGTTAAATTAACTCATATATTTCTCTTTGTAAATGGATTATGACTCATTATGTGAACTATGACTATTGTATTGTAAAATGGCAAGAACTTTTTACCACTGGAAAAAGTTCCTCTGGAGTGAAGAGGGGTTATAAAATACGAACTTCCACGCACAAAAGTGCGGAATGATACATTGACACTTAATGACTTGAGCGTGTGGCAAGTGATGTAGGGGAGTAGCGTGAGAGATATTGAAGGAGTAGGACATGCCGAGCTTTGGCTAAGACAACAAGTTCAGTTTGTACCGCGGAGTGTATTCCAGTTTATGTTTTTGTGTAAAATAGTAAAGTAATAAATGTTTTGTGTTGTGATCGAGTGTTTGTGATGTTACAGGGCATCCATGCTCTAAGAAGTCCACCAAAAGTACACCCAAAAAATCCCAGAAAACTGATGCCATGATTTTTCCAGCCGACTGTGTGACTTTAAACTTCCCACTTGGTGGTCAAGCAATGTGTTTTCATTGCATGGAAGCTCTCTTGTTGGTGGGAGCAAAGTGGTGGAGCCACGTCTTGTCTCCAGTCACAATGCGGTCAAGAAAGCTCTGTCTATGCCTTCAGTGTAATGCTGCAGGAACTTTAAATGCGCCATCATTTGTGCAGATTTGTGATTGATGGTTAATGAATGTGGCACCCATCTGGCACAAACCTTGGATTACAGCAAAATATCCACCACAAGATGTTGAATAATGCAACAGCTCAATCACAGCTCAGACGCAATATGGCGCAATGTTACCCTTTGTTGTTTTGAATCATTTCATCCACACATGCAGTGTTGATATCTGTTGTCGACAAACTTGGACACCCACTGTTTGTGCGATGTTGGTTCCCCACATCATCCATGCTGGATTGAAAGGAACAGCACCATTTCGCCACGAGCTGTCAAGACACATCACGTTGACACCATAAACTTCAACAAGGTGCCAATGAGTTTCAGCTGCAGACACATTCTTGGCCCATAAAAACCTTATCGCTGCTCTCGCTTCGACATGAGACCAGGCTGCCATTTCAAAATGTCACAGCATATCACACACTGGGCACAGGAGTTCATACAGGTGCCTGGAGCACTAGCCATCTCATGAACATACAAGTCATCTATGCCCCTCGCATGACATCTGACATCTACTTTATAGCATGTGCAACCTTTTTTTTTTTTTTGATCAACCTGCATATAAGAGTATCATCCCTGTGAAGTCCGAGATAACAACAGAAATTACCTAGCGACCATGGGATCAAAACATTCATAAACATATCTGCTAACCATTCATTACTGACACATTGGTAATGTTAGACCATAAGACTACCCACGCTACAAAAAGAAATAGGTATGTGGAACAGACTACAGAGATTAAACAGATGTGGAAGCTGAAAACAGTTCATACACACATCCACTGATTATCTTTACAACTGATACAATTCCTCACAAAGTTTTATTGAGCAGCTTGATGCTTTAAGAAACTTTTTGTATCTTTTTAATCAGGCAAGTATACCAGTGCAGGGGATTAACCCACAACTGGCAACTCCAGTTGGTCATTCAATCTAAGGATTCTGGAACAAAGAAAGCCCAGTGAGTTGGGGTCTTTTTGCCAATGTCAAACAGAACTAGCTGGTACCTACCCAAGATTCACAGAAGCCCTAGTTTCAGTTCTGTGTGCCATTGTTGCCCATGGAGGGTCCCGAGGAGGCAAACCCATCTCTCACTAAGACTACTCATTAAAAGATGTCTGTGGCCCCATAATAGCCAGTAACAATAGAAGTGATGCTCGGTGGAATAGTGCAATTGAACAGGCAGTAAAGGGAAAGAAGGAAGCATATTTGGGGCTGTTGCAGTTTCTAAGGATGAAAGAAGTGTGAGGCAGCTAAGATGGCTCACCAGAGTAAGGCAAAAGATAGGAAGGGGAAGGTGGAAAGGCATGAATTGGCTTTCTGGAAAAACAGAAAAACTTTCTGGAAGTACATGAGACTCAGGAAAAATAGAGGAAACAAAGTTGTAAGTTCTGTGAAGAATAGGATCAGAGAAATGATATGGGACCACAATGAGTTAAGTAAAAGAAGGGGAGAATACTTCTGTGAGTTATTAGATCAAGAAAGCAAAGATGATTCTGAGGCAGAAGCAGATGATATCACAGTGAAGGATGGAAGCACAGGAGGGATCTCAAAAGAAGAGGTTTGTAAAGCTCTAAAATCTCTTCAGAATGGTAAGCCTCTGGGAGTGGATGGCATAACTGCTAAGATGTTGAAATATGGTGGTGACTATGTAATTGGCTAGTTAACTGATTATTTGCCAGTTGTGCTGGGAGTTAGGAATGTTCCCTTGGGATTGGAAGGATGCTATCATTGTTCCCTTGTATAAGGAAAAAGGTGATCAGACTGACTGCAAGAACTATTGTGGTATTAGCCTACCGAGTGTGCCAGGGGAAGTGTTTGGCAAGGTCATTACTGTAAAAAGTTTGAGATCTTACTCAGGGAAAGTGTGGGATGTTCAGAGTGGTTTTATGCCTAGTAAAGGCTGCACTAATCAAATTTTTGCATTACACATGATGATTGAAAAGTATCTGGCTGTTGGTAACAAAGTTTTTGCTGCCTTCATAGATTCAAATAAAGCTTACGACCGAGTAAATAGGATACTTTTGTGAAAGGTATTGAATAAATATGGTGTTACTGTGAATCTAAATAGGATACTTTTGTGGAAGGTATTGAATATATATGGCGTTACTGGGAATCTACTTAATAGTGTAATTAAGCAATGCATGCTGGCAGTAGAGCTTGTGCATGAGTGAATGGTGTTTTATCAAAATGGTTTTCTATTGGTGTAGAAGTCAGACTAGGTTGTGTAATGTCACCATGGCTGTTTAATATATTTATGGATGCATGCATGCGTGATGCCAAAATGAACAATACTGATTTATGTCTGGGCAATATCAGTGTGTGCAGATTGATCTATGCTGATGACACAGTCTTGTTGGCAGTGATCAAAAGTGAGTTGCAGAGTACGTTGTCCCAGATGTACAAAGTTTGCATGAAATTCAAACAGAGTATAAATAAGGGAAAAACCAAAGTTATGATTTTTGAGCAAGAACTGTTAGCACTGAATGTAATATAAGTCAAAATGGCACAGTGATTGACCAGGTGAATGAGTTTGTGCATTTAGGAAGCATATTTGACAGAGAAAACAAATTAGGTGGTGAAAATAGTAGGCGAGTGAATTCTTCATTGAAAGTCGCAGCTGCTTTAGGAGCAGGCCTCGCAAAAGTTGGTCGCCAGTTGCCAAATGGCGACCAGATATTTTGCAGTGGCTAGTAAATTTTTTAGCATAGTAGCCAATGATGAGAGTAGATCCCCCTCCCCCTGCCCAAGTGAGCAACTATTTGTTCCTACTCTTATGTATGGCAGTGAAACCTGGGTGCTACAGAAGAAACATAGGATTTGTTTGGGTGCTGGAGAAATGCGTTACTTACGGAGGGTTTGGGGCAAGACATGTTCTAATTGTGTGAGGAATGAAGATGTGTTGCAGTTGTGTAATGTGAGGCAAAATGTTGTTAGCAAGGTGGAGACTAATATGCTTTGCTGGTTTGGCCATGTTGAAAGAATGAGTGATGAGATGCTTACTAAGAAAATCTTTTTAGCCCAAGTGGCAGGAAGGAAAGGTAGAGGAAGGCCAAGGAAGTCATGGGAGGATCAGATTCAGGAGTGTCTGCATGTTGAAAGAATAAATAATGAGATGCTTACTAAGAAAATCTTTTTAGTCCAAGTGGCAGGAAGGAAAGGTAGAGGAAGTCATGGGAGGATCAGATTCAGGAGTGTCTGCATGAAAAAAAGATTATGAGTATGAAGTATAGAAGATCTTGTGTACGGCGTGTAATGGATTTTAGTGAAGCCTGAGTTGTATGTCAAGATTGCTGTAAATGGAGAAGTTGTATACAGCAACAGTAAGTAGAAATTATCTGGTAGTTTGTATTTCTTTGTGGAGCTAACCTCTGAATCTCAGAGAACAGCTTTCTTAGTAATATGTATGTATGTATACAGGAAATTATGAAATTTCCGGTCGCCAGCTCGCCATTGGCGAATGAAGAATTGTTGTTGGCGAGTAAAACTTTTTTCATTGAATTACCGCAATTTCGTTGTTAACAGCCGCAGCTATTACGATGATAAAAGTTTTTTTTAGTTTTTTTTTAATATGCGGCATGCTGCTGATATGCTGAATTTGTTTTCTGTAATTACTTTTTTTCCTCCCTCTGAAATTTCCACACTGATGAGTAAACTTTTTCAAAGCATTTTTTTTTCTCTTCCATGAACTGCTGGGTTCTCAGTGCTCGTATTGCTCGTTTGAAATCTGTAAAGATCACTCTGCAAGCTTGTGTATGTGCCGCTACTGGGAACTGACTCACTCGAATGAACTTCGACCAGGGGGGGGAGTTTAATCCCATCAAGAGATGCAGGCAGGCTACAGCAGATACAATCCCTCAAACAAAGAAAGAAAAGTAAAAAATAAACAAGCTTTCCTCAGATTTATGACACCTGCAATTGAGCTACTAGAACAAACTTTTAAGCAGTGAGCGAAAACACAAAACACCGGGTCTTCAGCACTGCATTTTTTTTCTTTACTTTTGATAGCAAAAATATAACAGACAAACTTCGTTTACGGGGAAAAAATAAAAATATGCACTATTTTAATCGCATTTTTAAAAACTGGGAAGAGCAGTGTTTTTTCTTTGCGAAAACAATTTTT
The DNA here is from genome assembly GCA_039090855.1 of Macrothele yani. Classification (NCBI taxonomy): domain Eukaryota; kingdom Metazoa; phylum Arthropoda; class Arachnida; order Araneae; family Macrothelidae; genus Macrothele; species Macrothele yani. The sequence goes on from CM077013.1 coordinate 18,359,489, forward strand.
GTAAGTATTTTACTGTTAAAAAAAAGTGTGAATCACTGTAGATACTAATTTTCTAAGAAAACTGCTCACTGTCAATGGTTGATCGGAGGATTTTCACCGTCATCATTAAATTCATGAAATGTTTTACCTAATAGAAAAAATATTTGGAAGACGTGAATGAATAATAAAAAATTATAGTAGGATAAAAATGTGAATTTAAACACAGTATTTCTATCCTATGTAACCAAATGGTTTAACTTTAGGGATCGGCTCATAAAATGACTGTTTTCTACATGTCCCCAGTTTAATAGGGCTACAGCTGTTAACGCGTGTGCTGCACATACGGCAACGTTTGCTCCCAAGATGATTAAATTAACACTTCGGCAAGTCCTTAAAATTTTATTATAAATACCATATATATTCGCATAAAAGCCGAAAGTTTTTGGAAGAAATTCTTTCTTTTTTTTTTTAAATGAAAGTGTCGGCTTATATGCAGGTCCCGTTTTTTTTGCCAATTTCTAGCTGTTGAACTAGGGGTTGGCCGCCCCGGTGGCGCAGTGCCCTAAGCGATGGCCTCTGATCATTCATCCGAAAGGGGTCCGGGTTCGAATCCCAGTGAGGCATGGATGTTGTGTTTGTCTTACGGTACTGGCTCTCTTCCTTCCCTGGAACCAGTGACCCTAAATTAGGGACGGGTGACTGCTTATAGCCCATTGAGTTGCTCACGATGGTCTTTAAACCTCCAATCAATCAAAAAAAAAAAAAAAAAAAAAGAACTAGGGAGGCTCGGTTTATACGGTATGTAAAATGCTGGGTTTTTTTTTTTTTCACTAGCAGTATTCTCCTTTCATGTGACGTCATGATCTTTGATTGGAGATTACAACCTTTGCTTTAAAGCCTTCATGCATTGTGAACTATCAAAGTTCTTTCTGAATTGGTGGAATCCTTAAAACAAATTGAAAGTGATGTATATTATTCGATTATTCTTATGAAACCATGCATGTATAATTGCGTAAACCAATGCTATCTGTCATTTGGTGGACAAGGGTTCGAAATGCTAAAATACCTGCCAGGTTTTGATTTACCGATAAAATTTATGGAAATGCAACTTGCTTTACCGGCAGTGTTAATTTTACAGATTTGATTCTTCCAGATTTTTTTTTTCTGATGAATTTGCACTCAGCATTAAGACTTTTTATTTAACATAATCCATTTAAATTGAAGCACCAATCAATGTAAGTTACAAATAAACTTCTCAGTTACTTGGGAACATTTGTCTGCAGTTTTTCCACATGTTGTTTCGGGTTGTTTCAAACATTAAAGAACTTACACCGTGCATAAAAGGCATGTAAACAGCTGCAGCTGGGCCTGTTTATCTCTCAACGTGTTGACAGACGGGCGGGCATCCTCCATTGGAACAATTAAACAAAAGCTGCCAGTTTTGTGAAATTAAAAATCAATTTGGGGCATGGTTTCGTAACTTATCTGGCAATAACTAATGAAAGAATGCAGTATTATAGGAAATAAAAAAATAAAAAATCCAATGCTCATTCGACCCAGTGCTTCTCCAGCAATGATTTATTTTGCTGGTTCTTTAGTCAGTAAGTTTTCTACGCTTTCCAATCGTAGATTGTAATATGTTCCAGATTTGTCTGTCCGTACGATAATTTGCATGATGTCTTCGCTGGATTCAACGAAATTAGTATGTTGGGGTCCATACTAATTCATCGTATGATGTTCGTAACTAAACTCTAAACCTTTATTTCTTGATAACAACTTTCAGTTGTTCTCGGCTTTCCTAGCTGACCAACTCAATCGGATAACTCGGTAGTCGCTATTTTTTCTATTTTTTCCTCTGCAAATTGCATCTCTTTAAGCTGTTGCTGTTTCACTGTAGCAGTTTTAGTTGCATGTTTTTTTTGCTATGAGCAGCAATGTAAGAAGGAGGGGGGATTACTATAAACTATCAAACATTCTGTGATGCAAATTCTGCGAAATTCCTGTGTATTGCAAAATATGAAAAATACGCATTTTGCACTACATGTCAATGTAATTTCAGTGTTTCGCGTGATTGAATTATATTACTAATAATATTTCTAGTGCCAAGCATAAATCTAACGTCGAATGCGTGGGGGAAAAATATGAAATTAACTTCCTTTGTTAAAAGTTATTATGAACTGATGCGAATTAAGCACAATGTTCACTTCATTTTTAGTTGAGCATAATTTAACAATTAGTGTCCCTCAGTCACTCCTTTTATTTCATTTGACTGTCTCATTGTCCGTTACTCCGTAAGATAAACCTAGCATGAAAATGGTTCGTTTTTGAAAATATTTTAGTTTGTTCTGTGACGGCATGGGATACAATCCTTTTGGATTTGGGGGTCAAAGTGTGGGACTTCCATAAAATCAAGTTTTTATCTCTTTATAGATGAAAATGATAGCATAGTAATGCAAAATTAAGTATAGAATCTATTTTAATCGAAATAAATGTGGCGATAAATTCAATCTGTAGTCACATTATATCATTAACATATCGTTTTTTAATTGATATGTTCGATATATTTAATCAATATGCACGACAAGTAATTTCATCGAATATATCAATACATCATTTTATGGATTTCGGTTTCTAAAAGTTCGCAGGTATGCGCTAAGGAATGGCGAGTGGTTTTTTTTTTTTTTTTTTTTTTTTTTTTTTTGGCGTGTGCATTTGATCTCGAATTTTCTCCTCGATGTATGTATAACGTGCCGATAAATTCAAACATCTGTAGTCATATTATATCATTAACATATCATTTTTTACTTGATATATTCGATACATTCAATAGCATAGTAGCCAATGCACTAAGGAGTGGCGAGTGGGTTTTTTTTTTTTTTTTTTTGGCAAGTGCATTTGATCTCGAAATTTCTCCCCCTGATGTATGTATGTATGTAAGTTGATGGTTTAAGTCTACAGCACTTACAGTGATGGAAAGTTGCAAAATCATTTTGAGCAGCAAAATGCATTTTTGGAGCAACAAAATGCATTTTAGAGCAAGTAAAATACATTTTTGGAGCAGCAAAATGTGCGTTTGGAGCAGATAAAATATATTTTTGGTGTAAAACATTTTTTTGAAGCAAGTAAAAAATTAGTAGATAGAACAAACTCTTAAGCAAAAAATGTTTTGGAATTAGATGCACCCTACTTAAATTTAAACCATCTTGCATTGAAATACTCATGCACATATGCAAAGATTTTAGTTTTCAAATAGATGAAGAAATTTGTAATCAGCAGGATTCTATTATTAATCATTTATTTTACAAAAAAATGTGAAATTTTTTGCTAATTTTCTCAATATTTAATTGATCGCTTCTATTTTTTCTAATTTTTTAAGATGGTTAGCAACGTTTTGTTTTCCTTAGCTGTCCACTTTCTATTGCACTCATGTCACTTTTTTATGCAACATTCAATGTTCATCTCAGCATTGTTCAACATTTTATGAGAGGAATCCAACTGCTGCAAAAGTTCAGCTTCTTTCCGTTTCAAATCACCTTGTGTACATTCAATTTCTTCTTCTCTTTTTCGCTTATTTTGCTGCATTTTTTCAGCACTAACTTGCTCTTGATATTTTTTCTAGGATTCTTTATAAGCTGTAAGAAATCTTTTGGTTACATTAATTTTACTCACATCTCCATTTACTCTCCTGACATGATCTTTCTGCATCTTGCTCCCTGCATGACACCTACAATCATAGCGGCAGCCATACGCTATGCTAAAATCGCAGCCACGTGGCATACAAAGCGTGATTCCGCAAAACTTTAGATGCTTCATAAAAAAGGCCATTCTTTACTATGTATATTGCAATACACTTGACGATAAGTTTTATCTGACTTTGTTCTTTTTGTTAGTCATAGCTGTTTCACTGCTACGTTTCATTTCGTTTGAATCTAAATGAACCCTTTCCACTCGAATAACTTTTTACCCATACTCACCTAGCACTTATTTTTTCTTTCTTTCTTTTTTTTTTTTTTTTTCTGCAGTAGAGGCCACAGCTTAGCAGTGAAAGCTCAGCTTTGGCTCGCCAGCCCCGACATATGAGCTATAGAGGCATGCATCATCGGCGCGGCGGGTGACACCTGAGCTATTCGACGAAAAAGAAATGTTTCATGAGTGTTGACATGCGAGCTATAGAGGTGTCATCGGTATGAAGGGTGACACGCATGATATTTGGCGAAAAAGAAATGTCTCGCAAGCCCTGTCCCACGTGCTATAAAGGCGTCATAATGGGTGTGGCAGATGACATCCTACACGAGAGCTATTTAGAGAAAAATAAATGTCTCTTGAGCACCGATATGCGAGCTATAGAGGCGTCATCGGCATGAAGGGTGACACTTGACCTATTTGGCAAAAAAGAAATTCCTCGCGAGCACCGACATGCGACCTATAGAGGCATCATTGGCTTGGTGGGTGACACCAGACCTATTCAGTGAAAATAAATGTTTCGCGAGTGGCGACGTGCGAGCTATAGAAGTGTTATTGGCATGGAGGGTGACGCGCGATATTTGGTGAAAAGAAATGTCTCGCAAGCTCCGACACACGAACTATAGAGGCGTCATGGGTATGGCAGATGACACCCGACCTATTTGATGAAAAAGAATGTCTCACGAGCGCAGACATGCAAGCTATTCGGCGATTTTGTAATGTCGGATTTTTTTTTTTTTTTTGATTGGAGGTTTAACGACCACCGTGAGCAACTCAATGGGCTATAAGCAGTCGCCCGTCCCTAATTTAGGGTCACTGGTTCCAGGGAAGGGAGAGAGCCAGTGCCGTAAGACAAACACAACATCCATGCCTGACCGGGATTCGAACCTGGACCTCTTACGGGCGAATGATCAGGGACCAACGCCTTAGACCACTGCGCCACCGGGCGGCAATGTCGGGTTTGACCCGACATCCAAGGAGAAAGGGATAAAACGTTTGCACCGAAATTTTCACAAGAACAAAGCCATATGTAATCAACGCAAAATGTTCGCCAAAGGTGTTGAGCTGAGCTCCGTCTCGGCTTTTGTGCATGGCACTCTCAAATGGCGGTATGGAGGATCACGTGACAAAACTTCACCTCCATTGGCGGGGAAGTCAGAACATCGAAGGCATATATAGGGAATATTTGCAAAGTGCATTTTCTCGACCAAAAGGTGGTAAAAATAGAAAATTATGTCCAGGGATCTTGCGGGGATTTTTCTGTAGTTTTTTGAGTGACTTCCGTAAAACGTAAGATGGAGTGAAAATCCGAAAAAGTTGGCATCTTTGAATACCTATGAATCTTTTAGAAACAGAAGCATCGTATCCTGCCATGGGAGAGCCATTTTCGATTGTCCTCCGCATCAACGAAATAACTACCGACTGACCTTATGCTGCATTTATGTAATCGCGCACCTGGCCCGGAACGAAATGACTGCGCCATCCCAAAGAGCAGGGAACGACATATAAACAATCTCAAATGCACAGCACTCCATCTATAAACAATCTTCATCAAGATTTCATAATGTACAGCATCGTTTCTCCTATATACCACGTGATTACAACAAAACTCCTCCTCCATAAGCTCAAGCTACATCGCGAAACCTATTCGCCCTTTATGTAAAAAAACCCCAACGAATTAGAAGGTAGGTGAAAAACATTCCGAAATGTTGGAATTGGCGGTACGGGTTGATTAAGCGTCGTTATACGTTTAAACAAATTACGTAATTCGATTCGCCGTTTAAAACAACATTTTTTGCCATGAAAACATTTTTTCGCTTGCCGATTTTTGCTGTGGATTGCCGTTTTGGCACAGTTGGACATAAATATACATTTTTTTTCATAATTTGTAGCAGTTTGGCGCAAGATAATGGAATTGGCACAGTTCGGCGCAAGATAATGAAATTGGTGTAGTTTGGCGCAAACTTTCCATCACTGCACTTAAAAGCACAGTATCCAGGAGGCAGTGATTCTTGATATGTGACATATAGTAAGGTGATTCTTAAAGCATGAATGACTTGGTGCATATTGATAGGAGAACCATGCTATAGAAGAGAAAAAGGTAATAATAATGTGGATGATGTCTGTACAGAAAAATATAATAATTACCAGTAGACAAAACCCCAAAATTTTCAGGTGCCCCAGCACATTTTTTCAAAGACATGTGAAGAAAACCATGGTCAATCTAAACAAATACTATACATACAGAATTATGACCTTTGACAGTCAAAATTAATGCATTATTTCTTAGATATTGTTCAATACTTCAGAGCGATACTTTCAACTAAAACCTGAGAACATATTATACACTTGTATTAACAGTTGCATTTCAAAACAAGTTTTCATTTCAAAAAGTTCAGCTTTGTCTACCGATGTATAACATCCAAAAAAAAAAAAAAAAAAAGTCACTAACCAATAAATGCCTTTATGTGCACCCAGCATAAAATCCACGTCATGCCATAGCAATGAACATCTGTGATGCTTACTCTATCTAGATACATGCATGTATCTCTCTTGGACTGCAGCAATGTGAGACTTCAGCCTGAATCACTACTGCAAATAACTAATCCACCTGCCTCCTATCATAGAGATCACTGAACTATGACCATCTATCTAATACTTTGTAAGTTAGTATAGCATCTATCCGACACGACATCGATTCAATAAGATGCTGGAAGCAGTACGGAGGCATGACTAACCAAGCTGTGTGTAATGCGGTCTTCAATGCAAGTATGGAGGTGATTGGTGCTTCCAGACGCCTGATATGCTGTTCCATAGTGTCCCACAAGTGCTCTACGGGATTGGCATCTGGGGAGTTTGGAGGCCGATCGAAATGCTGGAAGTCGGAACTGTGTTTCTCAAACCATTCGTGCATAACATTGGATCTCTAGGTTGGTGACTGTCATCTTGGAAAACACTGTCACCATTCGGGAAAAGTGCAACACTGTTGGCTATACAGAGTCAACAAACAATTCATGACAGTGGGCACCAGTCACACATTGTTCCACATGCATCACAGAAGACAAGTTTTATGCACCACACCATACAACTGCCTCCACCAGCTTCACTGTGGAGACCATTCAGGATGGATCAAATGCCTCATGTAGTTTGCACCAGATACATACATAAACATCTACAGAGTGCAGCAAAAATGCAACTTGTCTGACCAGCATGCTTTTCTTTCCAGTCTTCCAACATCCAACTCGCATGATCTTCACACCAGGAGTCTTTTGCGCCAATAAACTGTGGTTAGGAGAGGATATTGTTGGGGTCGTCTGCTGTTATAGCCCACACATGTGAGTGCGCGATGCATTGTCCCGACAGATACTGTTCTGGGTTGATCATTTTTATTTTGGGTAGTCAACGTTGAACAGAACTGTGTCTGTTTGTACGAGTCATCAGACTAGGCACTCACCTCTCACATCAACCTATCATTGTCCTGTGCAGTTTTGCCTCTGGGTTGTTGTTTGACCATTTTCACACCAGTCCTGATACACTTTTACTACAGCAGCTCGTGAATAACCCACCAGTTCAGCTGTTTGGGAAATCGAGGAACCCGTTCTCTGAGCTCCCACAATTTGTCCATTTTCAAAGTCCGATAAATCCTTCCGTTAACCCATCACACTCCAAATTTTACTACCTACTGTTCCACTCACATGTTATATATGTTATGTCTGTCAAGTAATCATGACCTCTAGGTCAACAGGCCATATCCACTTTTGATAGGGGTGGTCATAATTCAGTGATCACTCAGTGTATATTCACAATCATGCAGCTAGTGAATAGAAACTTGAACTGAGCTGGATCTCCCAACAGGTACGAAAGTTAGTTGGATTTTAGACACTAACTGACAGCATAAGGAAGAGCAGGCAGACAACATTCTGTCAATACAGCCTGGTTAGTTAGTTTTTGGATGCCTATGATGCAAAAATCAGAACTGACCACAAGATATATTAAAATAAATGACAGAGTCACCTATCTATTATGCAGAATGGTATTAAATAATTTCAAAGCTCAAAATCAACTTTATACTTACATCTAAACGAAGCAGATGCTTTATTAAGTCCTCCATAAGAGTAGGCCGATGTGAAGGTAAATAGGAACACATTTCCAACACATTTGTTACATAGCAGACATGTACATGGATATCTCTCTTTACATAAGGGTAACCTTTCAATACCACTTTACATAACTCTTCTCGAGCCCTGTGAGATATGCAAATAAAAACAACTGTATCTATGTACTTCTAAAAAGAAATAATTCTGAAAAATCAACCATCAAAATAAGCTTAAAAATATATCTGATTAATAAACACATAGAATAGTTGTGCTGCTACAGAAAAAAAAATTTAAAAAATGCTGATAGTATTTCTCCTGTTTATCTGAAAGAATACATTGCTTAATAATATAGAAATTACTCAGAAATACATCTTCAACATCCGTATCTCCCAAGATTTTTAATGCCACATTGCAGAATATATTTCAATCATTGAACTGGGAAGACGAGGGGATAAAGATTAATGTAAACTATTCAATTCACCTTTGTTTTGATGACAGCAAAATAATTATTGCAAGTACCCCCTCAGAGGCACGGAGTATGATCCACGAACTTGTTGACAAGAGTACAAAAGTTAGATTAACCCTTTAAGCAGCCGATGTATCTGAACCAAATGGTGCCCCAAATTTTCTGCCCTCCTCAAACAGAACTGCTGATATAGTGGCCGGGTCAGACGAAAGCTATGGCAAAACTATTCCTTTCCCTCTCTCATCTCATTAGAATTGACTATATATCTGATGCTGATAGTAAGTGCTCCCTTATGGTCTATAGTCCGATTCCCTTATAGTACATTATTCTCTGCTCCATGGCCCAAGAAATGATTGAGAAGGGCTAGTTAGTCCCCTTGACATGGACATCATGTCCCTGAGTAGAAACAAGTTGCTCAAATATCTTTTCTCTGCTTTCTTAAGTTCTTCGCTATTTTTGTGGAATTTTCGGGGGAAAAGGGAATATGATAAAAAGGATTAAGGAAAATCATTGCCCGTAAATGCCCACTTTGAATGACAAACCTAAGGGAAAAGCAATGCTTTCTGATGCGCAGGTTCACTAGTTCCCATTGAGTTTGACCCACACAGCGAATATATATATTCGTCTGAGCTGATTTCAAACCATTTTGCTAACCCCGAGTTAATTCGTTCCAGTCAGTTAAAGGGTTAAAGATGAATTTACAGAAAAAAAAATTGATGTGCAATGAATGCTTTTACTGATTTCCAAATTTCTTAAACTGATTTTCAAAGATGTGAAACCATTTGATTCACTAGGTGTTTTATTCTATCCCAGTCAACACTTTGAGGTTTAATTATTACATTGGAAGTATCTACTGCAGTATTAATCACCATTTCACTGAACATATTTTCAATGTTAAAAAAGGGTATCCTACAACATTGTTACCTTCATTAACTTTAATTGCATGTCTGCAGTTTCTGATTGGCAAAACACCACTTGTTGTCTTTTTCATGAATCAGCAAACCCTCAGCTTTCATGGAAGTTCAGAAATTTACATTAACCCTATGGAAATATTTCCTAAAATCTGGCAACAAGGAAATTAACATGCATTTTTCTTTTATTTGGTATTTACATACCACTGTGGGCAACTCAATGGGCTATAAACAGTTGCCTGTCCCTAATTTAAGTCTACTGGTTACCGGGAAGGGAGAAAGTCAGTGTTGCACAAGAGAAACATAGCACCCATGCCTCACCAGGAATGGAACACAGATTCATCTCAGACAAAAAGCCAGAAGCCAGAACTTATATTACTATGCCAACCAACATGCATGTACAACTTCATGTTATCTTAACTCACAGTAAGACTGAAACGTTCCTAAATTAAAATTTTTGTCACAAAACTTTTATGCATAGCATTCTAATGGCATTAGAAGAAACTACCTTATATTTTTCATCAGATGTAGTTCTCACAACCAGTTGGCAATCATTCATCAAACAAGTGACGTTTGTTTTCAAGCCTTACTTCATAGTGAGTTTTCTATGATGGACATTTATGAATGACAACTGTTAATGAGAAACAATGTTGATAATGAAATAGCCTTATACAACCTTATGTTGACTGAGATGATGAAAAAGGCTTACCATCCAATGCTTGCAGTGTTTCTTTGTCAGTCCAGCAGTGCTTCTTGGCCAAAAACTTAAGGAGAAATGGCAATAATGCAGTATCCCCATACAACCATATGTTGGTTGAGAAGATGAAGAAAGCACACAGTAAATACTTATGGTGTTTTTCAATCAGCCTAGCAGCCTTTCTCAGACAGGAACTTCAAGCACAGAAGGTCCTTCTCAAATGGTCAGCATTGAATCGGACAGTGATTTCAATTAAGCCTGCGACTGTTTTGTCAAGTTCTTCAAAATTTTACAATTTCTGATGTACTTGTTATAGAAATGTAAGCTCATTTGAGGTCCACACTTTTGTTTATCACTAGTCTTGCATTACCTTACATAATCTATATAAGTATTATTACACAAAACTGTATAAAGATGTCACTTAAAGTGATCTTGGAACCTAGCCCATTATTTTCTACCATTTCATAAGCTCTGTTTGCACGAATTTAATGTACGCAAGGTTTCTGAAGAACAGAACACTCACATACATGGAGGGTTGAGTATTTACAAAATGTTTTAATTTCATACATGATCCAAGAAAACATTTTGTAGCAGACCTTTCACAGATAATGCATCTGTTTAGCACACAATTGTTCCACATAAATGCTTTTTCTTCAGCATAACTGCCAACTACTATGGAATGTTCATAGTTTCTACGGATTTAATTGTCTGACTAAGGATTCTACGAATTTTCATTTTGTTTAATTTTTTTATTTTGCTATTACTTAATGATATACATGAAATTTTTATAGCAGATTCACGGAATTCTGCTTGCTTTCCTTCTTTTTTTTTTTTTTGTCATCGATTAGATCATTCTCAAGGTTGATGCAAAACTGAAGAGAATTGGTGGTGGTGGGTGGTCATTTTCCGTCTAGAGATAGCATTTCGTGTTTCCTGTAATAGTAATTTTTTTCTCCCAATGTTGCCTTAAGTCTAGTACTCCTGTTAAATATCATTTTATTGCATAAATGTTTGTGTTTCAGACTTAAAACAATTTGCAAAAACAGAAGTTAGACAGCGCAAAAATTTCCATGTAATCTTCAGGGATAAGATTCTTTCGTGAATTTGAGCAAATTCTGCCTTTTTTGTTATTATTTTGATCATTCAAGAAATTGATACACAAGTGAACAGAAATTTTGGAGGGCTTGCTGGTGACAGGAGAGGAGGGATGTTCGTTGGAGGACGGAATTCTATCTTTTCAAAACTTTTGAAAACGGAAGATCGACAGAGTTCAGATTTTATTCGTAATCATAATTTCTTTTTTCTCATGATATTGTCTCTGTCCAGTATTATTGTTAAATAAAACTTTACTGCATAAATATTGGTATTTCAGCTTGAACATATGGGGAAAAATTTCCAAAACCTGAAGTCGGACAAAGCAAAGATTTCTCCCGTAATTGCAACACCCCCTTCCCACGCGATGTTTCCACTCTCCTGCATTGTTAAATATCCCCTGCCCCATAAGTTTTTGCATTTAAGCTTGATAAGGGAGGGAGAAATTCCCCAAACTGGAAGTGACAAAGTTGAAAACTTTCTAAAATTTGATGCATGGTGTTCAGAAGTATTAATATTCTCAAAGTTGCACCATTTATCTAAAGTAGTTAAAGCTGAAAAGTCTTTTATCATGATGGGTGAAAATATTGTTATTAGAGGGCATTAAAAAAAAAAAAAGAAGAAGGAAACGAACTGACAGCAGTCCACATTATTGCTGTGTGTTTTGATTTTTTACCAAGTTAAAACATTATACTTTTTTTCCTTCTTTGGTCTCATCTTGTCATGAGCTTCAATTTTAGAGGCAGTATGATCATATGGTAAGTCAAGGTTTCTGATTTGTGCATTCACTTGCTTGGATATCCCATCTGTCAAGCATTGTGGAATTCTGAACACATCAGACTGATTTTTACTGGTGGAAGTTTTGAACTTAAATCTCGTAATGCCACCTATCATGCCATCGCAAGGGAATCAAGTTTGTATTTCATATGTGTTAAGTTTATTTCATTGAAGTACTTGTTTGATGCAACGTTTTGTTATGAGGCATATTTCTTTTTCACAAAGGGATGGGTCATTTCGTAAAAAGCGTGTATGTATGCCACGCAATAATACTAGTTACTACTGACAAGGTTCTTGCCAATGTTGGCAGGTATGCTTTAATGCCTAGGTTTAACTATGACACAATAATCAAACTATCATGCACTACCATCTTAAACCTTTCTTAACCAACCATCTTCTAAAATGAATCAAAAGAAACTCAAAACTGAGCTGATTAACACTGATTTCACTAGTTAACTTTTATTTCATACGTGTTAACAAAGATGAGTCTGATTTCACTGTACAATCTATTGTCCCTGTCGTGTGGACCACTACAGAATGTTAACCTATTCACTTATTCCGACTTTGCACCACTGACATTGATTCTACATACCATTCTAACAGCATGTCACTTAAAAATCAAGATATTCCCCTGCTACCACTGGTGGTAAAGAGGAATTTTGTACTTCCTATTTCTTTTGGAAAGACAAAACTTCAGTTTGGTACCATATGCTAAAACATGGAGTTTCACGTAAGAAAATTTTCTTATTATTAAAAATAAGGTATCCTATTTTTTTTCATCCCACTTGTAGCATTCTGTAGCACAGTAACAGTGATTTTTTTTTTTTTTTTGCTTATAACACCCTGCTACTACTCTTTATCACATAAAAAAATGCTACCAGTGAAAATATAAACAATTTTATCAACTAAAGAAAAAATGCATTACATAGTAAATACAGCTGAAGCACTATTTAACAAACTGTGACTTAAAGAATTCGCCGATTTTACATACATTTCTTATGGTCCAGACGGAACCACACTAAAATTAATGCTTGGCGTTCCCTGATTTAACAAACACATTTCCTCAATTTAGCGAACATTTTGAATTTTTTTAAACCACCAAACCATGTTAACCAGCCTTTTTACGTTAAAAGTTAGCAAGATAGAGAGCCTCATGTAACAGGAAACGTTTACGCATGCGGATAACCAGCATTTCAAAGAACACCATCTGCGACACAGCTTGACGGAAGGGGTCATTCCGTATAAACTCAACACAGCGACTTGACTTGACCATCTCAGATTTTAATCAAATTTGGTACATAGGTGGCCTCTATATAGATTAAGAAAAATACCAAATTTCATCATCATACATCCACCGGTTTTGAAAATACAGCTATATAAAATGTCCAAAAACACCCCAAAATCAGAAGATTGATATGTTTTTAAATTGTGATTGCAGCTCCCCTAGTTAAGATAGAGAGATGGGAAAGGTATCTTTTTGTAGTATTTTTTATGCTCTTTTATTTGATGTACACCACCATAAGGGTTAAGATTAAAAAAATTCACATTTTAAAATTAAAATTAAAATTTTGAATTTTTCAAAATGTTACGCTCCAAAAAATTCGAAATTTTTTTAAACAATCTTTATATGTTTGGTATTTGATTGTGTGAGTTGTAACTTGGGATGATAATGGGTTTACTTAAAAAGCTATATTCAAATTTAGCTTAACACAGGAGTTTTATGAAAAAAAATAATAATTAAAAAAAACATGTAAACTGAAAATGAATTTGGGCTAAATCTTAAAAAAGTTTCATTAATAACAATAGATATAGTATTTTTGTTATTTAAAACCATTTATTTAAACAATGGTTTATTTTTAATTGATTTGTTTAAAATCTGAGACTGCATGGGTTTAAAATTTTTATTAATTTCATTATTCAGAATTTGTAATAATTCACAATACAATATAAAAAAATAAAAGACTGTGAAGTTGTACTGTAGGCTACCATTTTGTTTTGGACAAAACTCTGCATGTTCTGACTTGAAAAACTGATTCTGTTGTTTAGATCATTGGTAACGAGACCCAACAAGCAGCAACATGCATTCCTACCTTGCAGACCTTAGTCTGCTTTAGGTTTTGATGGTAATCATATATGTTTCATGTAGTGAAAGTGATATGTGTTTGAAAACTTTTGTGGTTGAAAACTTTAAATTGAATAAAGTATATCCTTTTCAGTTTTGAAACTAGACTTTTATAAATTGAAGCTGTGCAGGATTTTTTTAGGAAAAATAAAAAGAACAGATAATGGGAGGCAGTTATTTTACTATTTGAATTTTACATTTTATGCACAAATAATCAACAATGGAAAGTACAAGATATGCAGTAATACAATGTTTCAATCCATTTAAAAAAAGTGACCATAGAGTAAGGGATAAAAGAAAGCTAAGAAATGTGGCAAACTGGATGTTGGAAAATTTTGATGAAAAGACTAAAATTTGTGATTCTTGCAGAAAGCAGCTGAAAACTTTAAAAATTAGTCAAAAAGCAAATGAAACCTGTGCTGATGAGAAAATGGACGAAAATTTTGCATCTACATCAGAAGTAATTGAAACACTGAATACTTCGCTCCATGAATTGGGTGAATCGCCTGTCAATAAGAAAAAGCTAAAATCTAAATGTTATGCTTCAACCAAAATTCAAAAAATCAGTTCTGCTATGAAACAAAAGCTTTTTACAAATATTCATGAGTCATCTGATGACGAGGATGAAATACTCCATGACTCTCTTATGGACGATCTTAAAGGTAATTTTTCTAACTGCACTAGAGATAAACAGTTGATGATTTTGACTTGCTTACCAGAGTCATGGAGTGTTAGGAAAATCATGCGAGTTCAATGCTCCTAATTATATGGTAAGACAATTAAAAAAATTCTGAAGGAATTTTGGAAAGCCTTAATAGAAAACCAGGTATGAGTCTCTCTTCTGAAGTAGTACGATCGTTTTACCAAAGTGATGAAATTAGTCGGGTTTTACCTGGAATGAAAGATTGTGTTTCTGTTAGGACTGAAAACCGAGATAAAGTTGAATTGCCAAAGAGGCTGATTTTATGTAATTTGACAGAAGCTTATAAGTCATTCAAAGATAAATTTGCAGGCACGAAAGTCAGTTTTTCCAAATTCGCAGAGCTCAGACCAAAAAACTGTGTCCTGGCAGGGTCTATTGGTACTCATACGGTATGTGTATGCACCACACACCAAAATGTAAAACTGATGATGGAAAATGCGAGAATTGGTTCTCTAACAAATGGACAATTATCTTCCTACAAACATTGTCTTGCAAGAGTATTGTGCAACCCTGCTTCCATAGATTGTCATTTGGGGAAGTGTCCCGCCTGTCCTGGGAATGAGGAAGTAAGAAATGTAATGGGACAAGGTTTTGAGGAGAACTTGGTTGAAAAACTAACTTTTCGCCAATGGATTACAGTTGATAGATGCAACTTGGAGACAGTAGAAAAATTAACTTCAGATTTTATTGATTTGTTTTGCGAAAAACTGTCTGCTTTGGTCAGACATGACTTCATTGCTAAGCAGCAAAGCTCTTTTATGAATAGTACTAAGGAAAACCTCAAGGACTCAGAATTTCTCATCATTTGTGATTTTGCCGAAAATTATAGTTTTCTTCTTCAAGATGAAGCCCAGAGCTATCACTGGACCAGTGGGCAAGCCACAGTCCACCCATTTGTCATCTATTACAAAACAGAAAAGACTGAACATGTAAGTTTTGTAGTAATTTCTGAATGTGCACAACACAATTGCACTGTACTGCTTCCAAAAAAAAAACTTATTAACTTCTTGAAAAGTAAGTTTGGTGACAACAGCGTCAAAAAAACTTGCTATTTCTCTGACGGGTCTGCAGCCCAGTACAAAAATCTGAAAAATTTCACAAACTTATGTTTCCATCAAGATGACTTCAACATTGATACTGAATGGCATTTTTCAGCAACAGCACACGGGAAGGGGCCATGTGATGGCGTTGGTGGAACGGTGAAAAGGTTAGCTGCCCGAGCCAGCTTACAACTCCCTTACGAGAATCAAATTCAAACACCATTTCAGCTGCACGAATGGGCAATTCAGAACATTTTTGTGGCAAACTTTACATATATGTAAGTCAAGAAGAATACACAGAAACAGACCAATTTTTGGAAAATCGCCTAAGCAAGTCTCTAACAATACAAGGCACCCAGAAACTTCATGCTTTTATTTCTATCCCATTGAATAATTCAAAAATAAAAGTGAAGATGTTCTCAGAATCAAACGAGTCAGCTACTGAAAAAGTATCAGCATTACAAGGCTGACTGCAAATAACAGAAATTAGTGGTTACATAACCATAATCTATGAAAACAACTGGTGGGTAGCGTATGTTCTAGCAAAAGAAGAGAGTGAGAATGAAGTTAAGATCTCTTATTTACATCCAGCTGGCAGTGGCGGCTCGTGGTAGGAAAAATAGGCGAAGAGCTACAAGAGCAATATGAAAAGATATCTACTGTCTTCAATAAAAATCAGTTAATGAGAACTTACCTATTTTTTTATATATTAGATCAATTCTTCTTCCCTTTAAAGCTGGAAATTTGTCGATTATGTCGTCAGAAAATGTCTGTTTCTTCGTGACATCAAGAAAATGTCTTTCTGAATAGAAAGATTTGCCAAAGAAGCAAGTTTATCTGGAGAAATAGTGTTTCTAGAGTAAGTTTGTATTCTTTTAAGGCAAGAAAAACTTCTTTCCACTGAAACACTTGCACATGCAATTGTTGAAATCAGGGAAACCAATTTATAAGCTTCTGTAAAAATGCCTTTATCTCCATGAAGCACTCGAAGAAGTTCATGAGTCGATATATTCCTTAATTTTTTATCAGCATATACAGGACTCAGTTAATCTTTAAGGCGCTGGTGTTTAGTAAAAAAAATTTCCGTAAAAATGTTGAAGATTTTCAAAAGTGTGAGAGGGAAAGCATGAATTAAATTGGTCGAATTTGGTTGTATCAGCAAGCCAGGCAAATTGAAGTTTAAGTTTCTCACAGTCTTGAAATCTTATATCCATTTCCATAAGAATGTGGTACAAAATTTCAAAATACAATTGTTTATAATTTTGAAAAATTGTTTCTGGTGTAAGAGCAGCATATTCCCGTTTAGATCTGCTTATTTCTGTGATTTTGCTAGCTTTTCCAAACAGTGTTCCAAATACCTCATCGTTCCTTTTATGGCTCAAAATTTCATAATTTGTTTTTAATTTGAGTAACACAGTAGTTTATGTCTATTGATTTTTTCTGCAAAATTTCGCACAATAGATCGGTTAAGTCAAATATTTCATTAAATACTATTCCCAAAAATGTAAATTCAAAAGTGTTCATATCATTTAAAAACCCTTGGGCAAGTTGAATTGATTTTTTTTTCTAATTGGTCACTATTTGTGAGAAATTCGAATACTTCCTTCAATTTATCCCAATCTTCAAACTATTACACATGCTAACTTCGAGGTGGAGGACCATCGAGTTTCCGCTATGGTTTGCATGCACCTTGCGGTTGTTGATGTGAGTGTATTGTTTTTCACCACTCAGCGAAGCGATCTCTTCGCTGAGTGGTGAAAAAACAAAGGAATTACACTGAGGCTTGCAAAAAATATTCGAAACTTAGAAATTTTAGAAAAACTCTGCTGTAATACAAGGTTTAAACAATGTACTAAGCAATAACAAAAACAGCTTGAGAAGCTTTATGCTTCATTTTTTTCTGGAGCCCAGTTCAGTGTCCAGACATTACGTTTGCCCCATCGTAACAATATCCTATTGACTTGTGTTGATAATCAAACTGTTCTAAAACTTTGTCTAGCATTTTGTATAAAGCTTCTGACGTTCTATCTTCACTCACACCATGGAAACCTAAAAATCACTCAACTAATACACCTTCCGAATCAACAGATCGTATTATTAAAGAGCACTCAGAAGTCTGGTTTGGCTTCCCATCTACTTGAATGTAAAAGCATTGAACTTCATTTATTTCATTTTTGACGTTATCGTTTATATATTCAGAAATACATTCAATTAATTCGTTTTGAATAGTTTTTGAGTCACCTGTGAAGACATTTTTTATCGTTTCGTACTGATTTTGAATTTTTAAAGGAGTTCTTGATATCAACAATTCCTTGAATTTCTACGATTTATTGAGTCAATGCCTTCGTCATGGTCATGGAATTCTAGTTCTTGTTTACTCAAATACAATACTGCATCAATCATTGTCTGCAGGAAAAAAGTCTATTTAAACGAATGCTTTCACCGAAATGCATTTTCAAAAGCCTAGCATTCTCCCTCAAGGCATCGGCAATGGTATTCTGATTCTTTTCAAAATTATTTAGCATTAAAATTCGCATTTCAGGTGTTCGCTAGAATCACCACGTTTGTGAAGTGACCGTTTTATATTTAAGAAATCTGAAAATTGTCTTTATTCCACGCCGAATTTTATTACCAAAAAATAAGCAGGGCCAACAAAATAGTTTTTGTAACACAGAAGGGCTACAAAGCCATTTATATTCAGCAAACCAACAATTTTTAAAATTAATATTGTAAGATTTACCGCTCTTCTTGATTTCTTTCTTGGCGACAATTGTCAGTGAATCCGTCGGTCGTTGTTGAAGTAAAATGTCTCTTTTATTTTCATCTTTCCACCGATTGAACGGAGTTTGCAATAGATTACAGACAATGTCGTTCGCAGGATACATACTGAAAACTAATACTATCTCTGTCAGTTAAACTGTACACAAAACTAAAGTAACTAATGAAGTTTTTAACAAACAATCACAAAACACGAAAAAACAAATCTCTTTCGGAAAGTATGTACCGAAACACCGCAAAGCCCTAGTGGATTGCCAAGGATTCCCGTTCCACTGCGATCTCTTTGGAAGGTCACGACTTCAGGTGCAGAGGTTTGGCGTCTCAAGCTAAAACACTTCACTTGCCCAGCAGATAGGGGAGGGTGACGTCACAGTTACCATGGCAACTCGGACGAAAACTGCAGACCTCCAAGCATTCTCATTTCAGCTCTTCACTTGAACTGTTTTGCGTATAAGGACTTGTTTTCCGTATTGGACGCGCATTGTTAATTGATATCTAATCAAAATTTTGGGTATTTTAGCACGCAATAAAGGCAAAAAAAAAAAAAGAATATATTATACGAAATTATTAAATGAAACTTTATTTCAAATAAAATAGGTCAAGAGGCACTTCACCTACTTCACCTGAAAAGCCGCCATTGCCAGCTGGTCCATCTACATCCTTTTCCTACCCTAGCCCACAAGATTATCATGGTTTCCTGTAAGTTACGTCTTGTGTAAAGTAAATCCTGTGACTCCAACAGGAAGACTCTACAATCTCTCTGAAACGGAAATACACCAAACTACTGAAGGTTTTAAAGACTATATCAAGGATCTACAGGTGTGTTTTCACTTCAAAACAATGATGCAACTTTTTTAAAATTTTAGGAGATTCTGCTTTAAGTGACGATCTAAGTTTAAGATTAGGAATATAATTTGCATAAATGTAAGCAGTTCAATGCCATATGTTATTATTATTTTGAAGTGTTTCTTGAGCAGTAATTGAAATTACTTTTTAAAGTCCGTATATTTTTTTTTATTGTATTGTGAATTATTACAAATTCTGAATAATGAAATAAAAATAAAACATTGTTTAAATAAATGGTTTTAAATAACAAAAATACTATATCTATTGTTATTAATGAAACTTTTTAAAGATTTAGCCCAAATTTATTTTCAGTTTACAAGTTTTTTTCATTTTTTTTTTTTCATTAAACTCCTGTGTTAGGCTAAATTTGAATATAGCTTTTTAAGTAAACCCATTATCATCCCAAGTTACAACTCACACAATCAAATACCAAACATATAAAGATTGTTTTAAAAAAAATTTGAATTTTTTGGAGTGTAGCATTTTGAAAAATTCAAAATTTTAATTTTAATTTTAAAATGTGAATTTTTTTAATCTCAACCCTTATGGTAGTGTACATCAAATAAAAGAGCATAAAAAATACTACAAAAAGATACCTTTTCCATCTCTCTATCTTAACTAGGGGAGCTGCAATCACAATTTAAAAACATATCAATCTTCTGATTTTGGGGTGTTTTTGGACATTTTATATAGCTGTATTTTCAAAACCGGTTGATATATGACGATGAAATTTGGTATTTTTCTTAATCTATATAGAGGCCACCTATGTACCAAATTTCATTAAAATCTGAGATGGTGAGGTAAAAATGTCTTCAAATTGTATTGAGTTTATACAGAATCACTCGGAAATCATAAATCAGGTCGCCTTTCCTCCAACTATCAAGCGTAACTTACGCTTCTGTAAGCTACTTACCGGTAAATGACCAACAAGTTCCAAAGGAGCGCAATGTTTTCTTGCATGGGTGGGAAACAGGAAAATGAAAGTCGGTGCAGGGGAGGAAATTTAGAGTACCATGGGGATTCTTGTTTTTAGCTACAGACAGAACAATAGCTTTTTGTGAAGCCAGGGGACACACATTATACATACCTGTTCCTGAACCTCTGGAATTCTTTCCCAAATTGCATTTCTTTATTTCTCAGTGTTAAATCTACAGGTCAAATTAAACAACACAGCTTGTTTCCGGATAAAGCTTTGATGAACATAGATAGCACTAGGAAGATTAGAAGTGAGTGAAATTCACTGATCACTCTAGTGCACAAGTGCATTTTGTGAGAGCATTTTAAAAAAATGAATAACTGCAGCATAAAAAAAGTAAAAAAAAAATCGAAAAATTTTCCAGCAGTGAAAAATTGGATAGATCACAGGCTGCTGTAGCAGAGAAACTCGGAATTTCCAAATCAGCGTTTGTACCATAGCGAAAAACAAAAAAGAAACTGAAAGCTGTGCATCAAAGTGTGAGCAATTTTTGAATAAGAGGAAATCTAGAAAAGCATTGCCCCTGAGTGAGTTGGAAAATGCTCTTGTCACTTGGTTCCTAAAATCACAGGCTAGTACGAGTAATTTGCCTATTAGTGGATCACTTTTTAAGGAAAATGCAGTTCATCTTGCCCAGCAACTCCAAATAAAGGAATTCACTGCATCAAATGGATGGATTGATCCTTTTAAGCATAGACATAACATAGTGTATAGAACTCTATGCAGTGAAAGCAAAGATGTTGATCCTGTGATGGCACAAAGTGAAAAAATGAACATCTGCCACAAATTATTGAAGGGTACATGCTGGGTGACATCTGTAATGCTGATGAAACTGGACTGTTTTATAGAGTGCAGGCAGACAAAACACTGTTTCTGAAATGACACCTACCATGGAGGAAAGAAATCAAAAAACAGAATCACTGTTCTTCTAGCTGCCGATGCAGCCGGGTCAGAAAAATTGCAGCTGTTAGTCATAGGCCAATCTGCTGAACCATGTTGCTTCAAAAATGTGAAATCTTTGCCTACCAAATATGAAGCAAATAAAAAGTCGTGTGTTACCACAGTTTTATTTAAAAATTATGTAGAAGCCTTGGATACTCAGATGTAGGCAAAAAAGAGAAAAGTCCTCTTATTCATTGATCAGTTTGCCCATCCTCAAGTAAACTCTGAAAATGTTCAAGTCACTTTTTCCCAGCAAATTGTACTAGTGAATTACAACCTCCGAATCTGGGCGTCATTAGGTCTTTTAAAAGCTCATTATCGAAAGCTTCTCATGCGAAAAGTACTTTCTCTTTGAATAAAGCTCATGTTGAGAAATGGCTTCCTAGTTTAATTGAATTAATAATCTAAAGCAACTTTTATGGGAATTTTACTAGGAAATTTTTTCATTAATAGCAAATTTTCGGAGAAAACTCTTCTCCTTCTTCAGGCTGTCTTGTTGTTGTCACTTTTTACTTGTCACTATCACGGTTACGGTTTACCTTGACGGTTACGGTTAACCTTGACGGTTTAGGTTATTTTTCAACAAATCCTGCCAGATGTTAGGCAGGGAAAATCCTTTGCAGTCATTGATGATGGAATTTTGATTTTTCTCAATCTCTATTCCTTCTTTCAGTTTTCTTTTTTGGAAATTGCTTTGGAAACTGATTACTTTAAGGGAATTCCAATCCATGCTGTGCCCAGTTTCTCTAACATGCCTATCTAATCCAGTCTTGTTGGAGCAATTTTTTATAGCTGCTTTATGCTCAGCTATACGAGTTTCTAGTCTGCGACCTGTTTCACCTATGTAAGATAGTCCACAACTACAATTTACTTCATAAACTACTCATAAACTACTAGACTCATTCAATGAATTAGATGATTCCCTTAAGTTCACTATGGAACTTCAAAAAGAAAGAAGAATAAACTTCTTAGATATTACTATCTATTATGAAGATGAAAAATTCCTCACTAGTTGGTATAAAAAACCAATGAATACTAAAAGACTACTGGATTTCAATTCCTATCATCCAGTTTCTATTAAGAAAAATGTAGCAAGTCAGTTTTTAGAAAAAATTAATAAAATAGTTTCTACTGCAGATAAAAAAGAAGCCCATAAAGAAGAGCTTAAAGTCATACTTGCAGAGAATAACTATCCTAAAGAAGAAATTGAAAAGCTTCTGAATTTTAATGGTACAAAGAACCCACAAAAGCAACAAGTAAAATTCACTAGAAAAATTTCTTATCACAAAGGTTTATTTGAGTCTTTAAAGAGAATTAGTAAAAAATACAATATTAGGCTAGCTCCAAGTTTAGAGAACAAAGTTAAAAAATTTTTTCCCTAAAATAGTTCAAAGAGAAGAAGATATTTTTAAAATGCAAGGAGTGGTTTATGAAGTAAATTGTAGTTGTGGACTATCTTACATAGGTGAAACAGGTCGCAGACTAGAAACTCGTATAGCTGAGCATAAAGCAGCTATAAAAAATTGCTCCAACAAGACTGGATTAGATAGGCATGTTAGAGAAACTGGGCACAGCATGGATTGGAATTCCCTTAAAGTAATCAGTTTCCAAAGCAATTTCCAAAACAGAAAACTGAAAGAAGGAATAGAGATTGAGAAAAATCAAAATTCCATCATCAATGACTGCAAAGGATTTTCCCTGCCTAACATCTGGCAGGATTTGTTGAAAAATAACCTAAACCATCAAGGTTAACCGTAACCGTGATAGTGACAGGTAAAAAGTGACAACAACAAGATAGCCTGAAGAAGGAGAAGAGTTTTCTCCGAAAATTTGCTATTAATGAAAAAATTTCCTAGTAAAATTCCCATAAAAGTTGCTTTAGATTAAGTACTTTCTGTTATCGGTGACAAAGGATGATGCACTTAAAGTTACATTCTCAGTGCAATGCATTTCTTGCGACAGTCATGGAATGCAGTTACAAGAGATCATTAAAAACTGCTTTAACAAAGCTGGCTTCTCAGTACAATTTACGTTCTGATAGTTCGTATTATAAGCTTATCGAACCCTTTACTACGTGGCTTATGTTACTTTACGATAGCTGTCAAGAATATAATTGTGACGCTCGCAATACTGTTTCACACGTTATTCATGAACAAGTTGACTATCCGTGGGAGCATGTCGTATGTAATGTATTATAAATACACATTTATTGCGTGCTACCCATGGTGGCAACCAGTTCAAGATTTTACATCATGTCACTCATCATACGAATCTTCATACTTTCAAAACTTTCAACCTTTAAGAGAAAAGACGAATATCAAGCATTGCAGTAATAACCCTATTGGATTATGCAAACGAACTGAAGCCTGGTGAGTACATTTTGATAACACTGATTAATTCCATAATTGAATGCATAATGTTTTACAGAGGTGCCAACCTTCTGCAGTAGCTATCAGTAATCACCATATGAAGCCTCATCGTTTACGCATGGGAAGGGTATTTCATGAGAAATTAATGTGCGAAATGTGCAATAACCTTATAAAATCAAATACCTCACAACATGACCCTTCTATTTTAATGGTTAATATTTTTAATAACCCAAGTGGCAACGAATACTGGTTAGATATCGAGCCGATATTGGTTATGACAGTTAAATGTCAGTTAATATCGGACGCATACCTGCCAACCAAAATTTTCCTAAATCAAGAAGATTTCCCCATAAAATAAAATAAAAATTACCCTAAAATTAAGAAGATTTATCTTAAAATCAAGAAGATTTGTGACAGTACCAGGACTATTAATTCATGATTATCTATTTTTAGGGGAGAGTAGTAATGTATGGGATGTGCTAGCAGTATGTTTGATGATACTTGTTTTCAATTATTTTTCTGTATCAGTCGCTCATAGATGGAGTTCAGAAATTGCGATGATTTTCAAGGTTTTGAATTTTTTTTTAATTGAATGACACAATTTTAGAAAAAACTTGATTTTATTTAAACAATGACATGACAGTGACTTTTTTTTCTTTTTTTAATGTCCTTGGATGAAAATTTTATCCAGCATGAATGCATGATAGCATTATCTTATATAAAGGATGAATAGTGTAACTTTGAGAACATGAATAATTTTGAACACCATGCATCAATTCTTACAAATTTTCAGCTTCGTCTCTTTCGTATTTGCCCCCCCCCCCCCCGCCCTCCACCCCACTTTCTCTTTGTCATGCTGAAATGCAAATCTTTTTCTTGGGGGGGATGGAGAAATCTTTGCTACGTCCGATTTCCATTTTCGGACATTTTCCCTCCATTACAAGTTGAAATACAAATATTTATGAAATAAAATGATATTTAACAACAATACTAGGCAGAGGAAACATTGCGTGAAAAATAAAATTACGATTACGGGAGAATTCTTTACTGTGTCTAACTTTCGTTTTCGAAAGTTTAAAAAGTTTCAGGCGAAAAACATTCTCCCACGCTGTCAACTGCCTCGAAATTTTTGTTCAGTTATGCATCGATCTCAAAGTAACTCAAATTATGATGGAAAAGGAGAAATTCCTTGAAGCCATTGCACACTCATGCCTGAGGATTACAAGGGAATTTTTGCGCTGTTGAATTTCCGTTTTGGGAAATTTTTCACCCATTTTCAAACGGAAATACAAATATTTTGGGAATAAAGTGATGTATAAGAACAATACTGGACAGAGGCAACATCGCAGGAAAAAGAAATTACGATTACGAAACAAATCTTTAATTCGTTTACTTCCCCTTTTAAAAGACGAAACACCATCTTAATGCATATTTTTATGCGTTGGTAAAATTCTTCGATGCAAATTTTTACGCGTTGATGTGTATTTTGCGCATTTCCGGGTGCGTATTTTTATGCGTTGGTAAAATTTAGATGCATAAACACACTTTGGGATGCGTACTAGAAGCGTAATTACGCATTGTGACGAACTCTGCACAGCGCAGAATTAAAATTTTTAGCACTTTGGCGCAATTAGCAAAGCTATTTAAACACAGAGAGAGGAAGTTTGGAAGAATTGGCAGGAGGGGGTGTGTGCAATCTATAAATAAATATTGCTCACTGCTAGAAACATGAGATAACATAAGGTTCAATCGCTACGAGATCATACTAAAACAAAAGCAGGAGTTTACACTAAGCAACAATAACAACAATATCAATTTCCATCAATAAAAAAACAATTCATGAGCCATTTTGGCGAAAATCCCGAAGAAACTATCTTCTGACCATAAAACCGTAAAACTACCCAAAAATCCGTAAAGTTTCCGGGAAATCCGGAATACTTGGCAGGTATGATGACGTCATTGTGCCAATATCAGCTTTTCTAACATATTATTCAATATTGCCTTGCCATTCTTCACCCGATATCAGCTTTGCCAATGCATTCAATATCTGAATTTCAATGGTGCTTACTTAGAAATGGGACCAATTAAACATTTTTGCATTTGTGTGAAAAGGACTATAAATATATTCACGAAATGTGATCGCAATTTAAACCGAAGTTTAAACAGTGATTCTAACAAAAAAAGAAACGCAAAATTCAGAACTTTTACGAAATACACTGAAATCTGCAATTCTTCCAACCTGTCCATAATTCCGTAATCAGGCAGCCGAAATCGTAATAATTACAGAAAATCCGTAATGGTTGGCACCTCTGGTTTTATATATTACGCTACATATGACATGCTCCCGTGGATAATCAACTTTTTCATGAATAACGTGTGAAACACTATTACGAGCGTCACAATTCTATTGTTGGCAGCTATCATAAAGCAGGCTTCTCAGGTTGTGAACAACAAGAAAGTGGATCCAATACCGAAAATCCTGCTGAAAATTTTGCTGATGACGATATTGCAGAATAAAATGAAATTCCCTCGTCAGGTACTGTGTTTTCTGATTATGTTGATTGTGACACAAATGTGCGTACCTGGCAAATTCAATCCCTTGATGATGTTTTGGATGAACAGACTGAAATAAATGAGTCAGGCTCTGATGAAGAAGATGAAGCAGAACTGAAAGTTAGCTGCTTTAGTGATGCTGCTAACAGTACAGAATGTATAAGATAGTACAACTATACTAGTTATCCGAATTTATTGGCGTATATAAAATCAAGGTTTCCAAGCTTTCGCACATCAACAGATGGCTTTCTCAAGGAAGGTAAACTGCAAATTGGATAATAGAACGTTTCAATAATTTGAACGCAGTGAGTTGACTTGGCAATAAACAAAGAGATGCGAACGTATTCATTCAATAAAAACACGAGACGTCATGTTCGTATTGCACGCGGAATCCTTGGAGGAAAACAAAAGGCATTCATTATTTGAAGAATTGGTTCCAAATTCATGGTAATTCTAGCGAGACGCTATCATTGCAGGCCTCATCGTTGGTAATGATCTCCAATGTTTCCCGAATGGCAGTGGATTTAGGAGTACAGTAGGCAGCTAATTTCTTTATGTTATCCCACATAGGATCGGTGGACTTGAACTGGACTTCTCTGGATAGGGCCGTGGTTAATTTGCCGTTCTTTATGTCTCTCTTGTGCTCGTTGACTCTAGTTCTAAATGAACGTTTAGTCATCCCTATGTAGTATCGCTTGGAGCCATCCGGATATTGTAGAGGGACGGCATAAACACCTGCTTCGTTGGAAAGTGGGAGCTCGTCAGTATTTTGCTTAAGCATAGCATATAAAGGTGTCGGAGATCTTATGTCGACACCGAGGTTCATCTTTCTGAGCACGTTCTTGAGTTTATAGGAAGCATTTGGTATGTAAGGAATAGAGCCCAGATAGCGTAGCCGCGGCATAGAAAGATCGGTATGCCTCTTTTTGTTTCTTTCGATATATCTATGTACCGTGTTCGGATCGTATCCTGCCTCGGTCGCCAAATCGATAACGCTTTTTAATTTGCTTAGTCTAGAAGGAACATCGGAGGAGATGTCGAATGCTCTTCTGATTCGAGAACGAAATAAAGCTGTCTTGTAATCAGCCGGGCAGAATGAGCTACGGAGCATCAGGTTGGGAACGGAAGTGGGTTTGTAATTGACTTGTGTACGGAAGCGATTTTCAGGCGATTTACTCAGTAAAACATCCAGATAAGGCAATGCATTATTGTGTTCTAACTCCATAGTGAAATTGATCGTAGGGTGTATATCATTGATTTTATCCAAAAAGAGCGGGAGAGTCTCCTTTCCATGAGGCCATATGAAAAATACGTCATCAGCATATCGGAACCAAGTGGTAGGTCTTGGGGTAATGCTGGTGAATATGTGCTGCTCGATTGGGCGAAGGATAAAAAATCAACTATCGTATTTTTCTTGCAATTTTAAAGTACGCTTAAATTTTTATGCTACATATTGAAATCTAATATCTATGAATATGTATTTAATCTTCAAAGTAAATGTGTAGTATTATATTAGTTTTGATAATAAATTTTGTAATTAAAAGTACTATACATAATTTAAATTTCACTGAAAGAGAACTTAGCTAGTTACGTATTCTGTTATGAACACTAACTTAATTTGAATGTTCATTCGAAAGGCTTCCTCAATTTAGCAAATTCTGCGGTTTTACGTACAAGACTGTTGGTCCCTTGAAATTCGTTAAATCAAGGTTTGATTATTTGTTCATATCTTCAATTATTGATATCTTTAAGCAGAATGAAATGAAATATCTTCAATTATTAATTCCATGAAAACATTGTCTACATTTTTCAAGTTTTCATATATTATCTGACTTACCATCCTTGTCACATTTACGCCAAAAATCGGATTGTCATCTTCAAAATTTGTATTGTCTACAACTTTCATATAGTGGGCTTACATGCATCAGCTAATTACAAAACATTTCAAATTATCATGCAACAACACATGCGTAAATAAAGTAAAAATGAAAATGCGCAACACATTTTTTTCAGGATTTGTGGCTGAGTTAAAAATTCTCAACTACACTGGTGCTCAAAATTAAAGAATAATCTGCAAAAATGTTCATAGCCGTCAATGTATGTAAAATAAAGCACTGAAAATTGGAGAACATGCAAATTTTACTATGTGGAAGACCATCCCGCATTTATTTTTGTCACAGGTAAAGAGCAACATGCAAATCTGCCACAGTTCCACTGGGCCTGGCTCTATATGCTGATGACAAAGTTCTGCTGTCAAAGAGCAAAAGTGAGTTGCAGAGTTTGTTATCCAGGATGACATGTTGAAAGAATGAGTGTAAGAAATTCAAACTTAGTAAAAATAAGGGAAAAACAAAAGTTATGGTTTCTGAGTGAGGAGTTGTTAGAACTAAATGTGAGATCAGTCTACGTGCTACACAGTTAGACCGGGTGAATGAGTTTGTATATATATTAGGAAGTATGTTTAACAGAGAGAACAATTAGATGGCAAAATCAGTAGGCGAGTGAATTCAGCTTTGAAAGTTACAGCAGCTTCAGGAGGATTTCATAGGACTGATAAGAGACAACACCTTTAGAAAGATTTCATACGATTCTAAGAAAGGTCCTGATGACTGTTTATGAAAGGGCAATAATTCCTGCTCTGATGATCGGTAGTGAAATCTGGGTACTGCAGATGAAACAACAGTCATCTGTGTGCTGGAGTGATGTGTTACTTAGGAGGGAAGGGAGTAAGACACATTCTGATCATGTGAGGAATGAAGATGTGTTGCAAATGTGTAATGTTAAACAAAATGTTGTTGGACAAATATTTTGAGGTGATATGGCTATGTTGAAAGAATGAGTTGTGAGGTGCTAACTAACAGAATTCATCTGAAGTGGCAGGAAAGAAAGGAAGGCCAAGGAAATGATGGGAATGCCAGCAAGCCTCGTGTGATGGATGCCAATGAAGTTTGAGTTGTGTGCCAAGATTGCTGTAAATGGAAACGTTGGACATGTCATCAGAAAGTAAAATCTAACCTATCACATTTATTTCAGTTGTGTACATTGAACATGCACACAATAGATGTAATATTACATCTTCAAACTAAGAAGTTATTGAAATCAAAAATCAAATTTTATTTTTTACAATGAATTAAGAAATGCTTTTAAAGATTCTATAGGCTTTGAAAAGTTTTTTCTAATTACTGTAAAAATATGTGAACATTGACCAAATCATTGCAAATGTAATACTACTATATAAGTAACGGCCAAATTAATTTAATATTGAAATTAAAATAAATTGAAAACACAAATCACAAAAACTGTTGTGACTACCCTTTTTCAAAAACATCTGTACTTAAATCTCTCATTTAAAACAAAATGGATTGCACTAAAGCTTGACGACGATGGGCACAACACGTAACAATATTAACAATAAAGGTAACTTGATCACGCTAGTTACGTTAAATGAAAACTTTTACAAAAAGTTCGTAAGTTGGAAGCTTTCAACCTTATCTTAGGTCTTCATCACGCCAACGCCAGTGCTGTAAGACAAACACAACATCCATGCCTCACCGGGATTCGAAGACCTAAGATAAGGTCAAAAGCTTCCAACTTACGAACTTTTTTGTAAAAGTTTTCATTTAACGTAACTAGCGTGATCAAGTTACCTTTATTGCACTAAAGCTAACAATTATTATTAACAGTTTCATTTTGATATCTACAGTTATTCATATTTTAAATGCACAGGGCAGTTTAGTTCATTCAAAAAAAAAAAAAAAAAACCAGAATGATAAAAACAAGAAATGAGTGAAAGTGAAAAATAAAATAAAATAGTATTCTAGAAACGCTACGCAATGCGGCAAGTAGCTACACTACCGTTGTGAAAATTGCAACACCATGGAGGCCTGCTGGTATTTGGTATTAGCTTCAGACTTGCAGGATACATACAACAGGTTGGGGCATGCAAATGATTAAAATGACAGTGAAAATTCACATGCAGTTTTGGAGCAGCACCCTCTGAACTGTCTGATCTTGAGTATAAAGAACTGGCTCAAACGAGATGTTGCAATCAGTGAAGAGACGACACTGATTGACTCTTCCCTTTAAAAGTGACAAAATGGTGCAATACCAAAAACAGAATAATATGCACATTTTTTTTCCACCACGAGTGAACTTTTTGCAATGCTACTGTCAGGAAACATTAAGGTCAGTACAGATTGGATGTTTTCACATAACTTATATGAATAATGTGAAGCAATGACTTTCAACGTCCATAGAATTTCTGCTTTTAGCACATTGATTTGGGAAAACGAATTTTCAAGACTTATGTCAGATACTGCAGGTTTTTTAATAGGAACAGCACCATGTGACTTTTGGTAAAAGTCTTGGGTATCTACTGTTTGCTTTTGTTTAGCTGCCAATAAAGAAATATGCTTTTTACTAGCCACATGACTAGTAATGGCAGACTCACCCATATTTGAAATATCAAAGCAACGATCACATACTTTGCACTTTGCTTTAAACTTAGAAGTATCTTTCTGTTTCAGCAAAAAATCCTTATACTTAGCCAAGCTGGATTAAATATACACTTACCACCTGGCATAATTACACAACAATAATTTATTCTGACTAATAAAACAGAACAATGTTCTCGTTACCAATTTACAAGGAAGACAGCCAAATGCCTCTGCAATCAGCATTACATATTGGTCACTATACTCTTGAGTTAATGTAAGACTGTAACACTGTTTAAAATAGAACAAAAAGTCTGGGGAACACACAAGAGCGGTATCAGTCCATCTGCATCTCACTTCCACGATTACCCCTCACCACATTTAAAGCTTTATAACCTAACATTTATGTAACCGTAAGAATACTGTAAGCTAAAATCAAGGTTTGGAGGATCTTTTCCATCTCATCTCATCCAGCCCCTCCCACCTGCTACTCTCATACCTGCCAACTAAATTTAATGAACATGCAGATTTCTTTGAAAAATTTAGAAGATTGTATAAAAATTCAGAAGATTTTTTTAACGTCAATTTGTCACACGATAAAGTGATTTAGAACTCATACTGCTTAAACAAAAAAGGAATAAAGGACACTTACCTTTATATTTTTGTGTGTTTTTATTGATTGGTTGGTTGGTTGGTTGGTTGGTTGGTTGGTTGATTTTTATGGCGCAAGGGCCATGGTTGGCCAAAGAGCGCCAGAAACAAGACAAACAAATAGTATTAAAAGTGTGGTAAAAAGCTTAAAATCTGACTGATCATGTAAAACTGAAA
This sequence comes from Macrothele yani, assembly GCA_039090855.1. Taxonomy (NCBI): domain Eukaryota; kingdom Metazoa; phylum Arthropoda; class Arachnida; order Araneae; family Macrothelidae; genus Macrothele; species Macrothele yani. Next base: position 18,391,061 of record CM077013.1, read on the forward strand.
AATGAGAACGATGGAAGGGCTAAAAAAGATAATGGAACAAACAGTATTAAAAACATGATACAATGATTAAAATCTAGCTGATGCAGTAAAACTGGGAAATGAGGATGATGATAAGGCTAAAATCTAGATACGTTTAAAATAGTCAATTTCTTTAAAAAATGAAAACACGGCAACAGAGTCACAGTGGTCATTGAGGAGCCGCTGCAGTGTAGCGGCGTCCTCGGTCAACAAATGAGAATGAAAGAAATGAAAACGTACATCACGAAAACGAACACAGGTACACAGAAGATGAGTGACAGTGAGTCGGCAGTTGCACGTCTCACACATTGGCGCAGTGTCGCCACACGGCAAAAAGCGGTGAGTGAAACGACAATGCCCAATGCGGAGACGCGCAAGCACCACTTCCTCCCTATGGTTCCGACGATATGAGGATTTCCAGACTTCAAGATTAGGTTTAATACGATGCAGTTTATTTTCCACCTGTTGGTCCCACAGACCTTGCCATGTTCGCTTGATATGGTCGCGAACCAGAAAGCGGAAATCCTGATGAAACAGTGGCAAGCGTGTGACGACCAAAGAGGAAGCAGATCTAGCAGCCGCATCAGCACACTCGTTACCCGAGATTCCAACATGCCCAGGAATCCAGCAAAACTGAACTTGAAAACCGGCCCCGAGCAAACGACGAAGTAACTGTCTCACATTAACGAGAAAAGGATGGTCACTGCAATCTGCAGATGACAAAGACTGCAAGACACTCAAGGAATCCGTATAGACCATAGCACGATGATGAGAACTCGACTGAACATGGAGAAGAGCGAGATACACAGCATGCATCTCCGCTGAAAACACAGTGGCCTCAGCTGGGATCCGCGCTACTGAAACGTCATCTACACAGACAGCCGCGGATCCAACGACTCCATGCATTTTGGAGCCATCAGTAAAAATAGGAGTGTAATCAAAATTTAGGTCACGGTGCTCAGCGAAGAGCTGCTGGTACACTGACGCAGGGGTTGAGGATTTATCGAAAGATGTAAAGGTGGTATCAACCATGATACCAAGTGGGTGCCATGGCGGATCCCCAAAGCCCCTGGTCTCTCCAACAAGTGACAAGTCGAGCCCTACATCACGGGCTACGGCCGCCATACGAAGACCGAAGGTTGAAATGCACGAGGGCCGGTTCCCGAATAAACGAGCATGCTGGGGATGAAAAACTGCATCGTATAAAGGATGTCCTGGAAGAGATCTAAGTTTCAGGTAGAATTGAATAGACAGCTGCAGACGGCGTAATTCAAGCGATGGTTCGTTCGCGTCAGCGTAAAGGCTGGGAATCGGAGATGTTCGAAATGCTCCCGAACAAAGACGCAGTGCTTGATGGTGAATAGTGTCCAAAGGCCGGAGAACGGAACGACGAGCAGAGCCATACACGATACAACCATAATCCAGTTTCGACCGGATTAAGAAATGGTAAATACGAATCAAAGACGTCCTGTCTGCGCCCCACGAGACTCTCGAAAGGATTTAAGAATGGATAGAGCCCGCAGAAAGGAAATCTTGAGCCGCCGAATGTGCGCACGGAACGTAAGCGCACGGTCGACGGTCAGACCAAGGAACTTGGTCTCCGGCAAAACTGGTATGGCTGCACGGTCTAAAAACAGCTCTGGGTCAGGATGGAGGCCACGCCTCCGGCAGAAATGGACACACGCTGTCTTGTCGGGAGATAGAACGAAACCATTGCTATTCGCCGTTTTAAAGATCTGATTAATTGCAGACTGCAACTGCCTTTCAATAAAATGCATGCTTGATGACGAGCAGAAAATGTGCAAGTCATCAACATAGACAGTAGCCGAAACCGCAGGAGGAAGATTTGTGAGGAGACAATTAATGCGAAGGATGAACAATGTGACAGATAAAATGCAACCTTGAGGAACACCTTGTTCTTGATGAAATGTTGCCGATAGCGTCGTACCCAGGCGCACCTGGAACACCCGATTGCGAAGAAAATTTAAAATAAATGTCGGAAGATTTCCTCGCAATCCGCATGCGTGGAGGTCACGGATAATACCATGCCGCCACGCTCGATCATAAGCTTTTTCAATATAAAAAAAAACAGAAACCAGGTGCTGCCTACGCAAGAACGCCTCGCGCACAGATGTCTCAAGGTGCAGGAGATGATCGTGAGGTGAACGATGACGGCGAAAGCCGCTTTGTGATGGTAAAAGTACTTGATGAAATTCTAAAAAATGAACTAACCGGGAATTAACCATGTGATCAAGAACTTTACACAGACAGCTAGTGAGAGCAATTGGACGATAACTAGAGGGAGACTTGGGATCCTTGCCAGGTTTGGGAAAAGGCAGAACAACTGCTTTTCGCCAAGACTCCGGGAAACTGTGCTCCGACCAAATACGATTGTAAAGGATTAAGAGATTCTCGAGAGACGACTGCGAGAGATGACGGAGCATGTCATAATGGATGCCATCGGGACCGACCGATGTAGCGCCAGACCGATGCAGAGCCACCCTGAGTTCAACCATGCTGAAGGGGAGTTATATCCGGTGTCGAGAAAAGGCGCAAAGGAGATTCTCTGGCGTTCCGCAGTGGATTTAATCCTCAGAAAGGAGGAAGGATATGCCAGGTCACTCGACACGGAGGCAAACGCCTCCCCCAAACAATCAGCAATCTCCCGACTCCAGCATATGTGCAGCCGTTACTCTCGAGAATGGAGATCTGGTGAGAGCTGTAGTTACCCCGGATCTTACGAATCTTGTCCCACACACTTTTCGAACTGGCACGTGAAGTGAGAGATGAAACATACTGGATCCAAGACTCCCTCTTGCTACGTCGACGCACCAACCGAGCATAGGATTTTGCTCATTTGAATGTAACGAGATTAGCATCGGTTGGATAACGCCGAAACGTAGACCAGGCCTTATGTTGAGCTCTCCTAGCCGCTGCGCATTCAGGGGTCCACCAAGGTTTCGGACTTCTGGAGAGTGTCGTAGATGTTTTTGGTATAGAAAGATCAGCTGCCTGAAGAATACAATTTGTGACTTCAAGAACCGCTGCGTCGATTGACTCTTGGGTCACCATTGCAGAAAATATCAAAGCTGACGGTGTGAAGACCTCCCATCTCGCACGCTCCATCCTCCAACGAGGAGGGCGGGAGGCAGAAGATGGCATGTTCGCATGATGCGAGAGGACAATTGGAAAGTGGTCACTCCCGTGGAGGTCGTTACACACCGCCCACGACCAGTCAGCAATAATTGATGGTGAACCCAAGGTCAAATCGATCGCACTGAAGGATCGCGTCGGTTCATGGAAGTACGTGTCAGCACCGGTGTTAAAAAGGCACAAAGAGGCCGAGGACAGAAGAGACTCTATGCGACGACCTCTCGTGCTGATGCTGACACTACCCCACAAATGATGATGGGCATTGAAGTCACCTAGTAGAAGAAAGGGTGAAGGCAGCTGATCAACCAATCTCTCCAGTACCGAGACGCTCACGTTCTCGTCCGGCGGCAGATATACACTGCAGACAGTAAGAGGTACAGGCATAGAAATACGAACCGCCACGGCCTGCACAGTTGTGGAAACCGCGACGGAAGATACCGGAACCCTGTGAGGGACGAGAATAGCGACTCCCCCACAGGCTATATTTCCAGACGAGTTATCTGTCCGAAATGCACTGTAGCCTCGAACTGAAAGCAGGTCCGATGGTTTAAGCTTCGTCTCCTGTAAACAAAGGCACACCGGAGAGTAAAATGAAAGCAGATGTTTCACTTCATCAAAGTTCGTCCGAAAACCTCGACAGTTCCACTGAATGATTGAAGCCATGGTTATAAGTGAAATGAAAATAAAAATGATCAAACGAAGTCCGGCTCCATCGCCTCTGCTGGGGGTTCCCCCAGATCTGGAGGCGTGTGACCAGGGGCTAAGATGGGAGCATGTTTTGTCCCAAGTGTCTTACCGGGAGGCGCACGACGTTGAGTCGTTTCCTGAGATTTTGTAGGAGAAGAAATGCTTTTCTTATCCTGGGCTTTGGTCTTTTTGTTAGAAGAAGTGGCCTGAGTTCCCTTGTTGGTGGTGGGATGAGTCTGCTTCGGCGAAGTGGTGGGTGGCGCTTTCAGACCCCTAGCTCGAGACTGGAGTGCCTCCAGTCCGGCTGCGATGATGTCGTTAACATTGAATGGACATTTAAGGGGGATCTGAATGTCGGTCTGAGTGGCAACCGTAGATTTGGCAACCACCACTGAAGCGTATGATCGCCGATCAGATGTAACAGGAACCACTTTTCTTCTGGCCTCAGGATAGGAAATATTTTCCACCGTTTTGATCCTTTGGATTTCCTTCTCCTCCTTCCACTTGGGACAATCTTTGGCTGATGCCGCGTGTGAACCCTTGCAGTTCACACAAAACTCAGCCTCGGCCACACATTCCTGTAGAAGATGTTCTGTGGCACCACAGCGTGCACACCGGGGATTGCTCCTACACGACTGCTGAGAATGGCCATAAGACTGGCACCTAAAACATCTCAAAGGGTTAGGGATGTACGGGAGTACCTCAAGGTGGAGGTACCCTGCCTTGATGGATGTAGGCAGGGAAGGGCTATCAAAAGTTAAAATGATGTTCCGGGATGGGACGGACTGCCCATTCCGCCTGAATAGAATACGCCGCACACCCATAACGTGTTGACTCCTCAGTTCTTCAAGTAATTCTTCCTCAGCACACTCAACGAGGTCCTGAGAGGAGACAACACCTCGAGATGAATTTAGGTATCCATGAGGTGTTATTTTTACCGGAGTCTCAAGCAGCGTGGTGGTGTTAAGAAGTGTAGAGCTGTAGGCCACAGTGGACATTTCTACCAGAAGATCTCCAGATTGGAGCTTCTTTACGCTCTTAGGAGAGCTTGCGATGGATTGAAGTGCTTTATTTATCCAAAATGGACTTTTGGCACTCAGAGGCTTTGAAGGGTCTAATGAATGAACAAAAAAGAAACGAGCATTCGAAAAGTCAGGCACATGCTTTTTAGCGGAAGGGGATGAGCCTTCCTCATTACTTCTTTTGCTTTTTGGTTCGTGGGAAACTTTATTTTCATCCATAAAGAAAAATTAATAATTCGTCCGCCGACTTCCCCACCCACAATCGAGCCCAACGAGGGAGAGCCGGAGGTCCGCAAGCCCAAGTGGACGCAGGACACAACTCTAGGGACAGCAAGCGGATATAGCAAGTTGATAGGGCAGACATGCGCTCGGCGAGCACCCAGACTTTCCCATGCCTGGGAAACACCCCTTTGGCATGCCCACCCTATCCCCAGACTCACCCTGTCGTACGAGATGACAAGCCGTTAGAGGTCTGGGCTCCACTCGGCCACAGACCTCATTGACTAGGAGTGGGTTAGTTCCCAGCCGCCCGTTTAGGGTGAAGCAGGGGGCAAAGAGGAGTGTTGGCAACTGGCGACAACAACACCCAGGTCTCCAGAAACCTCAGCCTCCAGCATCCCCTTTTCCACCTTACGGGTCACCGCACACGGCAAACGTGCAGGAAGGTCTAGCTAACCAGCTCGGAAAAACAAAGAAAGAAACATGAAATGGAGAAGACAGGAAAGAAAACGAGAAACTAAAATCCTGAGCTGGCGCATAATCACAACCTCAGCAACCTACAACTGAGGCGGGAGCGTGTCAAGTGAAAAAAACACAAAACATAAAAAATGTGAAAATTCACATCTAGTACATGTCGGCTCGGGCCGTGGGGACGCCATCCCCCAGCAGCTGGATGAACAGCTGTCCCTTCGGTGATGTAATCGTACAATACGAAAAAGAAAGATGTTCCGTCACAAGGTCAGCTCGGGCCGTGGGGGCGCCGCTCCCCAAATAACTGGAAAACCAGTTATCCCCGTGCGGGGTGTGTTTTTATTGAAGGGAACTTTTATTTATAGTAATTTAACAGTTAGCTAAACTTTTTAGAGTGGCATTTTTTTTTTTTTTAAGAATTCTTTGGAGTACTCTTTTTGAAAACAAAGCAAATTTTCTTTGCATTTAATTAACAGAAGACTCTCAAGCGATTCACCTGACATTAATGATCGAAACATTGTGCGATTTTTTTAACCAAAGAAAAATTTTTTTTTGCATTATTAATTAAATGGCAAATACACCCTATAATTATTATTTCACTTTGGTGTTCTTTTAAACGACGAGCCACGCCATTTTTCTCTCCTATCATTACTGGAGCATTGTCTGCTCCAAAAGCAATGCAATTTTTGAAAGGTATCCTGTGCTTACTAAAAACATCAACTGTAGCTGAGAACCATGAATTCTGATATCAGAGCTTTCACTATTTTAGATAAATGGTGTAATTTTCAGAGAATGAATACATTTTTTTTTTAAACCATGCATCAATTCTTACAAATTTCCAAACTTCGTCACTATAACATTTAACAAATATATAGGAGTGGGGGATCACATCGCGGGGGGAGGGGGATACAATTACTGAAGAAATCTTTGCTCCGTCTGACTTCCGTTTCGGAAATTTATCCAACATTTTCAAGCTGAAATACAAATATTTATGGAATAAAAAGATATCTAACAATACTCGGTAGAGGAAACATCGCGAGAAAAAAAATTACGATTACCAGAGAAATCTTACCTCCGTCTACTTTCCGTTTTCGAAGGATGAAATTCCATTCTCTGACGGAGAAAACGATACCCTCTCCCCACCACCAATCCTCTCAAAATTTCAGTTCAGTTGTGCATCGATCTCGTAAATGGTCCAAATGATAACAAAAAAAAAAAAAAAAAAAAAACAGAATTCCTCGAATCAGCGTAAGAATCTCGTGGCCAAAGATTACGGGGAAATTTTCGAGCAGCCTAACTTCCGTTTTCGGAAATCGTTGCCTACAATTTCGAGCTGAAATTATGCAATGAAATTATATTTAACAACAATACTGAACAGAAGCAACATCGGGCGAGAAAAAAAATATGATTACGTGAAAAATCTGCACTCCGTTTAGTTTCCGTTTCCGAACGTTTAAAAAGACAAAACAACGTTCCCAGACGGAATACGACCCACTCCCACCCCCAACTAATACCCTGAAAATTTCTTCACTTTTGCATTGATCTCGAAAATGAAAAAAAAAAGGGTGGGGGGAGGGGGACTCCACGAACCCATGGAAGAATCTCATGTGCGAATTAACCGCTGAATCGATTTCGAATGGCGTAAGATTACGCTAAAATATTGATGACCGGTAAATTTTAACTTTTGGTGCAAAATTAGCGCAGATTTCGTCGTCAAAATCGCTATTTTTTTTGCAGCAAGAACAACGTTTTGGCGTAGGCTGGAGCAATTGGCGTAGGTCTGGCAGCCCTTAGATTAAGACTAGTAAGTTACAGCTGCGTTTTTCAACTTTTTTTTTTTTTTTTTTTTTTTATTTGAGTTTTCTAGGAATTCCAGGAGGCGTACGAACCCTGATCAAGCGCCTTCGCCAGTCACCGTAAACAAATTCTGATCTATCATCCTGGGGAATAGCAGCTTGGCAGGCTATTCCCCAGGATGATATGAAAATCCTCTTCCATTCAATGCCACGCTGTGTAGAGACTTATTGTTTCTCAAGATGGTTTCACACAATACTGAGTTTTGAAGCAAAATATTTTTTATAGCTCTACAAATGCAATCAGTTATTTCCTGTAGCATGAGAAATCGGAGACAAATTTAATTTGAATAGCGTATTCTTTCTTGGTGTTGCGATTTTCACAAACAGTAATGGATACTTCACATTTTACACTGGTAGTTACAATATGGCAAACAATACTGTATTATCAAGTTACAACTGACAGCATAACACATAAGACTGCTAATATACCTGAAACACCAGAGGTCATATGTAGCACAGATGTCAAAAGTACAAAAAATTTGCATCTTGCATATACCTACATTGGGACCAAAGCTATTATTCCTTTCATTAATTGATGGCCTTTACTGTAAAGTTCCTTTTCTTTTTCTGTCACATAAACTGTTCCATCATCACCTGGAAATACGTATTTCACAAAGTTAAAAACAAAACTTCTGAATTACAGATATCATGTAAATATTTAAAATTGTGAGAGAACTGGGCAGCAAAATGTAACTGAAATAAAGGATGTGAAAAAAAGCAACAACAGAGGAATATGCTTAAGTTACTTAAAAATTATATTTTGCATGGAAGCTTTTGAACTATTACTTTAGTTCTTTTTCAGCCAGATCTTCACCATTTAGCTTCTTGTAATGGTTTACAGATTCATGAATGTTGTACTTATTTTGAAAGAATATGGAGTTCTAAATCATTGGGATCATATATGGAGATTCCAAATTTTAGTTTTTTTTTTTTTTTTTTTTTTGGAGATTTACCGACCACTGTGAGCAACTCAATGGGCTATAAGCAGTCGGCTTTCCCTAATTTAAGGTCACTTGTTCCAGGGAAGGGAGAGAGCCAGTGCCGTAAGACAAACAACAACTCACCGGGATTCGAACCCGGACCCCTTTCGGAGACGAATGATCAGAAGCCATCACTTAGACCACTGCTCCACGAGGCAGCATTTCAGTTATTGGAAAAAAGATAAATTTCCAAGCTTTCATTGCAGTAAAGAGCAGATAGTGAATTGCACCATTTTTCCAGTTCCTACGCTCTTTGCTACTGTGAAAGCTTGAAAATTTATCTTTCTTCCAATAACTACAATTTGAAATCTCCATATATCATTCCAATAATCTGTAAATCCATACCCTTTCAAAATAAATACAACATTTGCAATTCTGGCAACCATTTACAAGAACCAAATGACAAAGATCTGGCAACAACCTAGTCAATTTCCATCCAAACTCTGGTCTAAGAAGAACTACAGAAATAGTTTGAAAGCTTCCATGAGAAATATAACTTTTACATAACTTAAGCATGTTCCTCTATTTTCTTCACATCCTCAATTTAAAATCCCACAACACAGCATGTAGAAGAAGGAAACATTAAAATTGTACATTACAGAAGACAAAGAGATTACTTTGTTCATGACAGCTATTAAAAAACAAAAACAAAAAAACTACAGTTGCTTTATTTTATGTACAGGGTGTCCGAATAGTGACTGTGTGCTGAATGCATGAATTGCAAATTGCAGTAATGTAATAATAAAGATATTTTGAATGGAATTACAGTAGAAGTGACCTGCCACGTGGAAGTGCTCCGTGTCAGGTAACCTTTATGTCTCCCAACTCAGAGACGCGCGCAACTGTCATTCCGATCGAAGGTAATTCCTGAGCGCTTGGTCGATGAAGGCACACGTGTCGATTGATCATTCGTTTTGGCACAGGGACAATGGTGTTGATGGTTGAACAAAGAGTGTTCAGTGGAACATGTCTTTTACCATGACGACAAGTACATGGACGAAGTACGAAAACAGTTTACTGGGAAATTTCATGATGCAGACATTCCCCATTGTAATGTGGTACGTCAGCTCATAGGAAAGTTTTGGGACATTGGCAATGTTTTGGATGCCCCCCACCCTGGTAGGCCATCCATAGCAGACAAGACCATACATGATATCCAGGACAGGATACAGAGGTGTCCACACAAAGCTGAGAGGCGGCTGTCACAACAAGCTAATGAGCCAAAGAGTACAGCCACGATATTCTGAAAAGGAAGTTGCGTTTTCAATCATACAAAGCGCCTGTTGTGCATCAGCTGAAAGAAACACCGGAAGGCCCGTGTTTGGTACTGTAGGTGGTTCTAAGAGTTCCTGTCTGAAGAAGTTGAGGACATTCTGGACATGACTTTCTTTAAAGATTAAGCATGGATCCACCTGTCCAGGCACATGAACAGCCAAAACACTTGTCTGTGGGGTATTGAAAATTCCCACAAATTTAAGAAAGTGCCTTTGCCCAATCAGAAGGTCAGTGTTTTGCCATGATTTGTATGAGCATTATTGGGCCCATTTTCTTTAGTGAAATCAACAAAGGACGGTTCCAGCAAGACAGTGCAACTGCTCACATCGCTAGAGCATCAATACAGCCTCTGGAGGAATTCTTCGGAAATCACATCATCTCCCAGGGACAGTGGCCCATCCGGTTACCGGATCTGATGCTGACTGAATTTCTTCTGTGGGAGCATTGAAGGGGAAGGTGTGCACAGGTAATCTGCATACACTTCAAGAGCTACAGGCTGCAATATTGACCCACATCCAACAAATCACACCACATACCCTGAGAAAAGTTTTTACCAACATGCAGAAGCATGTGCAGATATGTCTGGATGTTGGTGGCGTTGATTTTCAACACCTCCTGCAGGAACCAGTTCGACATGGTGTTACTTTCAGTGCACAGTTATTTTTGGACACCCTGTACTATGATTACTGAAACTATATGGAACAGTTATGGTACAATAGATCCAAAAAAAGGCACCTCTGAATTCGATTGCTATTTTGTTTCGTGGACCTTGGTGACATGGAGTTGCTTGTCTTCTCATTTAGAACTGGAGATAATTCTTGTGCATGATCATTTAGCATGTAGTGAGGTATATAGTCAGGAATAACAACTGCTGCCATTTGAGATAAATGATTAGCAGTACTGTTGTGACTATGCACATCAGCAATTGTAGGGTGTTATGCTTCACTATTTTAATCATTTATAACACAAATCTCAATGTATCTGCTTCTAAACGTCCATTTAAAAAAATTATTTTAACAACGAATGCCATTTATCTTGCGGAACACTTTGCCGCACATGCTCACAGCAGCAACCTGGACATACACTATATTGACAAAAATCACCGGACACCCCTTCAAAATCAAATAAATGGATCTGCTGTTTTGTTAAGATGAGGGGTACAGTTGCAATCGGTATAAAAACAAGCCTGCGGCTGATCGCGATCATATCATACTGTGAAGTTGAGTGAAAATGTTGGGGCGGGGGAGAACTGACTTTGAGAAAGGAAAGATTGTTGGGTGTTATATTAGTGGGTTGTCCATAAGAGAAACTGAGAGGCGTTTAAACATACCCAAGTCAACTGTTTTGGATATACTGAATAAGTGGAAGACACATGACATGTCTGAAGCAGCAAAACATACCAGAAAACCAAAGAAAACAGTGATAGAGGACATCAAAGCCTCAGGAGAGTTGTTACAGCTAATCGACTGAGTACTGCGCAAGACTTCATTCAGAGTACAGGTGAGTAAAAATGCTGGAACCTCAGTATTTACACATACCATTCGCAGAGAACTTCATCCATGCGTTACTGAGGTCGTGCAGCTGCTCATAAGCCTTTTATCTCCACTCGGAATATTACTCGACGTTTCGCATGGTGTAAAGAACATTTATCGTGGACAGTAGATCAATGGAAATGGGTCCTATGGACTGATGAATCCAGATACACGATCCATCAGTCTGATGCCCTTGTGTGGGTATGGTGGTAGCCAGGGGAACGCTGTTTACCACAGTGTACTACTGTTTCTATGGTCAAGTTTGGAGCTGGAAGTGTACTCCTGTGGGGGTGTTTTTCGTAGTATGGTCCCGGTCCGTTGGCGGGGGAATTCATTACATTGAAGGCGTATAGGGACTACCTGTAGTGAGCGTTTCGTCGACCAAAAGACGGTAAGAAATAGAAAATTGTGTGCATCGGCTTTACCATAATTTTTTAGGTGACTTCCGTAAAACTGTAAGATGGAGTGAAAATCCGTACAAACTACGGAAAATCCGTAAAAGTTGGCATCTCTGGAGATATGGTGTTGACAGAAACAGATGGATGTAGCAATACTACAAACATCAGGGGGCTTGAAAAATATCTAAAATATTACATGCCCCGCTAGGCATGTGCAGAAAAACTTTACATTCCGAGCTAGGAATGTGCAGAAAAAATTTACATCCCCAGGTAGTCTAGAAAAATTTATCTTCCTATGCCAAAATTAGAAGTCTCATTTTTTTAGGTTAAAAAGTACATTAAACTGTTTTTAGAAACTCAGTACTCCCTCTGCTAAATGTAAATAACATTTTGAGCAAAATATGCCTCAATGTCTGCCTATATCTAGATCACAGGACAGCTACAAAAGTGATATATGCATATATATCTCTGACCACAGCAGTAATACAAAATCTTTGGTTTGCAGTGAAATCAAAAATGACAGGCAAAAATTGCCCTTTTTATTATGGCAGAAAATTCAGCAATTCGAATTCTTTTTCCAAATGCAGTTAGTTACCAAACCCGGCACAAATTCCTTTTTTATCTGCTCATACCAAAAAGCTTGGGCATGGTATTTTCTAAACCCTAAAACCTTTTTGATGAAAACAAGAGTCCTTCACAAGAAAGTTATCTCTGTGATATAACTTTCTGTATGTTGTCTCCCGGTCTCCATGTATGGCATAAAGATAAAGAGGAAACTCATTGATAACTCTGAAATCACAATAGATAAAAACTTTACTCTAGAACTCTTAAAAGTACTGTAGTTCCTACAAAAATAAAAGATAATACATCAAAATGAATTGGGAGAACATACCTTTCACTGTAGTGGCATTCGTTGAGTGATTACGTTGTTACTTGTACGATGTTTCAACCAAATGTCCGATATAACGGGATTCCTTCAAAGTATGCACCACACTGAAATTCAATTTTCAACCCAGTATGTCACCAAACATCATAAAAAAGAATATGAAATAACCCACAAAAATACCAACTTAAAACACCAAAAATCTTGAGTATGAAAATGGTTGAACCCATGTCATATATGATGTGAAAACACAGCTGAAGCATTACAACACTGCATTAAAACAAAGTGAAAATTATACTGAATAACATAAAACCTCAGAAATGCCAAAACTTTGGTCACCATGCTTTGGCATTTCGGAAGGTTTTTATGTTATTCAGTATAATTTTCACTTTGTTTTAATGCAGTGTTGTAATGCTTCAGCTGTGTTTTGCCATCGTATATGAAATGGGTTCAACCATTTTCATACTCAAGATTTTTGGTGTTTTAAGTTGGTATTTTTGTAGGTTATTTCATATTCTTTTATGATGTTTGGTGACATACTGGGTTGAAAATTGAATTTCAGTGTGGTGCATACTTTGAAGGAATCCCGTTATATCGGACATTTGGTTGAAACATCGTACAAGTAACAACGTAATTGCTCAACAAATGACACTACAGTGAAAGGTAAGTTCTCCCAATTCATTTTGATGTATTATATTTTATTTTTGTAGGAACTAAAGTACTTTTAAGAGTTCTAGAGTAAAGTTTTTATCTATTGTGATTTCAGACTTATCGATGAGTTTCCTCCTTATGCCGTACATGGAGACCGGAGACAACATGCAGAAAGTTATATCACATACATAGAGAACTTTCTTGTGAAGGATTCATGATTTTCGGCAAAAATTACATTTCAGCATGTTATTGGACACTTAGAATGTCATATTGGTGAAGCTCACGTACTTGGGTTGTGACTTAGGATATTTAAGAAGTTTTTCTGTTTTAAAACATGTTCTATTTTTCAAAAGATATGCTAAAAATTTACACTCTGTTTTTTACAGTAATTTAAGGTTTGCAGGTTACTTTTTTTACAATGAAATTGTTGCTAGTTGCTCCAAAATTGCTCAAAGTGCTCACAACATTAAAAAACATTATGCAATTTTATTTTTCCACCATATTAACAGAGTAAATAAAATGACACACTAATGAAAACAATTACCTGTACTGAACAACAGTATCAGCATTACCATCACAGGTCGTAGATAATATTGGTGAGCAGAAATCAAGTTTAGCATAAAGTCTTGGTACGCAGTGACAACTTCAGAAGTCTTGTGAACCCAATCGAAATGTCTCTAAAGGAAAATAAATGTGTTAAAAACAAGCAGCAAATTGAGATACTATATTTTTCATAATATAAAACGCAATTTTTCTCCAAAAAGTTTGGGGTCAAAATCCCCTGTGTCTTATATAACAAAGGTCATTATTATCACCATGAATATATACATATGCATGCTGCTATAAAGACTACTAAATAAGTTTAAAATGCTATTGGGTTGGCCAAAAAGTCATTGTGTTTTTTACACATAGATGGCGAAACACGTCTCGAAATGTAACGAACCTCATTAGAAACCGCAAGTTTATTATGTAACATGACAGCTGACAATTCAAGCTTGTTTTAGCAACAGAAAGTGCACAATTTCATTAACAAATGTTTGTTTGCCATTGATTTTCAAATGGACAATCAAAAGGAACATTTTCGTCATGATTTTCTTACTTTTGAAACAAAAAAAATGCTGTGCAAGCTCATAAAAAGTTATGTGATGTGTATGGTGAAGACGCCTTAAAGCTACGGCAGTGTCAGAATTGGTTTACGAAACTTCAGTCTGGAGATTTTGATGTAAAAGATGCACAATACTCAAGAAGGCCAATCAAAGTTGAAGACGACAAAATAAAGGCATTGATCAAATCCAACTGGCATTTAACAACACGAGAGATTGCAGAGAATCTGAACATATTGAAATCGACTGTTGAAAACTATTTAAAGCAGCTGGGATATGTCAGTAACCTCGATATGTGGGTACCAGGAGCTCAAAGAAATTCATCTCACCAAGTGCACTGACATTTGACATTTGCTCTTGAAATGTAAAGAAAATTATCCATCTTTGAAACATATAACAGGCGATGAAAAATTGATCATCTACAACAATGTGGAATGAAAAAGATCATGGAGCAAGTGTGATGAACCTGCTCAAAGCACTTCAAAAGCAGATATGCACCAAAGGAAGGTTATGCTGTCAGTCTGGTGGGATTTCAAAGGTATTGTGTATTTTGAATTGCTTCCATGGAACCAAACCATTAATTCGGACGTGTACTGCCATCAGCAGGATAAATTACATGTTGCATTCAAACAGAAGCTTCCAGAAGTGGTGAATCGCTAAGGTGTTTTGTTTCACCATGATAACGCACGACCACATAAAAGTTTGTTCCCTCGTCAAAAATTGTTGCAGATTGGGTGGGATGTGTTACCGCATCCACTATATTCGCGAGACCCGACATCATCCAAGTACCATTTGCTTCACTCATTGCAAAATGCCTTGAATAGTAAAATCTTCAATGCTGATGAAGCTATCAAATCATTCTTGGAACTGTTTTTGGCCGAAAAAAACAAAAACCTTTTTGAGCGCAGAATCATGAGCTTTCCTGTGAGATGGCAAATGGTCATCAAACAAAATGGACAATATGTTGTTGACTAAAGTTTTTGTTTGCCATTCAAAATTTGCCTTTCATTTACACAGGAAAAAAACAATTACTTTTTGGCCCACCCAATATCACTTTATCTTAGGCACAGCAATTTATATTCTGCACTTTTTCTACAATGTCATTGTATGATGAATGCTTGTACAAACAATAATTTAATGTTCATCCCTTGCTGTCTACTCACATGCTTTTATATGAGCCATCTGCTATCATGCTAGATATGTGTATATGTGTGTATTTGTGCCCGTGTGCATACTATGCGTTCAGGAGTTAATGACATAAAACACAGTTCAAGCTCATGCCTTGTATATCATACATAGCAATCTAAAATGAACATAGAAGGACTATCATAATTTCCTTCAAATGAAAAGCAGTGTTAGAATAAGAAATAAATCTTCTACAGACCCAGCAGACCACTCGAATTTGCAAATAATATGTCTATCAAAATGCCCACATTTGCAAATCACTGGTCCATCAAAATGCCCACTGGTCCATGAAAGAAAAACCTTATATACTTACTCTCCCTAGAGTTTTTTTACAGCTGGGTGGTAAGAAATTTTAGCTGGATGGTACTTTAAATGACTCCTTCCTCAATCGAAAAAAAGAAAGGATGTTTTGCTTAACATGACTGTACTTATTAAATATTTACTGATAAATCATGTTGAACACAGATTTCAGTTGTTTTCACCAATATTTATGGTGTATGTGGGAGTAAGTTTTCCACTCTTACTATTATGTGTGTTGTGAAAACATTCATTAAAGAAATTTAGCTGGGTGGCAGAGAAAATTAGCTGGACGGGCCACCCAGTAAAAAGGCTCTAGGGAGAACACTACAGTTACAACAGTGTGCGAATTACCTGTTAGTCCACTGGCCATTAGCTGGTAAAAATTCAATCAGACCACTGAAAAATTTATTTTACAGGCCCAGGTGGCCAGTAAGTTTTTTTTTTTTTTTTTTGGTCAGTTTGTTTTGGAATTGGTAAGTTTATAAAGAATTGAACCAGGCTTCATAATATCCAGGTTTCACCATGGCAGGTTTTTTTTTTTTTTTTTTTCAAAACAGTCCAGGTTTTACTATGGATATATTGAAATTCAGATATTTACTACTCAAAACCTGAATATTAGATTTGCTAACTATATTTAAGTTTTATGAAAATTTTGGACTGTAGGAAACCGAGGTCACCGACTCAAAATATTTGGATTAAGACAGCACCACTGTTTTGCACAAAGTAGTAACTGCAGAGTATAGATCTTTCGTAATGTTTTCCAACTGGAGGTCAAAGAACCATTCAGGCTCTGGCTTTGCCCATCTGCCTTTCTGTCCACATAGGAAAACTTTGCCTTTCACACTGAAACAAGATATTCCGTGAAGGTGGCTTTTGGTATATTGCAAAGCGCTTCATATCAGTGCCATTATAACCAGTGTACCGTACTGCATACTAGCATCAAGTGCTCACAAATTTATTAATCTTTGTGCCATTTCTGGACCAGTGAAAATGAAGGAACTGCCAACTTCTGGTATTCACTGGTCCTGCAGACCAGTAAAGTTTGTTTGTTTTTTCTCAAATTTCAACCACTACATAGCATGTTTTGTGTTTTGTTTATTAGTACTATTTGCATGAGTACATGTGCATATTCTGTTTTAAATTTGTGACATACAGCTCCAGTGAGATGATTAGTTATTTTCTACATATAATGTAAATATGTAAGTAGCTTTTTTTTTTTTTTTTTTGCACAGATCATTAGGCACTTTGGCAGACCGATGATTTGGAAATTTGAGTGGTCCACTGGACCTGTAGAACATTTATTTCTAATTCTAACACTGTACAGTATATGCAAAAAGTAATGTATCATTTCACTGAAGCTGTATATAACAAATTAAGAGAAATGGAATGTGTACATGTACGCAAGCAAATAAATTTTACTGATAAAAAAAACACAATGCACAGTAGGCAGTCACAGAAATTTGAAAAAAACAAAACAATCACTGGTCAGCTGGGCCAGTGTACACCAATATGTTGGTGATCCAATCATGTTTACTAGTCCAGAAATGACACAAATACTAATACACTGCCTGACAAAGAAAATGCCCCACCATGAAGGAATGCTTGAAAACAGACCAAACTACACACACAGATAGCCAAGTAGGTCCTGAACAAATGATTTAATTGTCACATACAGACTAAGCTCCAGTGGCTGAGTATAAAGGAGAATCAATAAGGAGTGTGGCACCCATTTTGGGTGATACAAAGTCCACAGTTTTTCATTTTGTGAGGGTGGGAGGGTACTCAACCGACGTCCAATCATGTCCCACAGATGCTCGATGGGTGAGAAGTTGGGTGATCGTGCTGGCCACGGAAGCATCCGCACACCATGTACAGCATTCAGGCTGACCCAAGTAGTATGCGGCCGGGCGTTATCCTGTTGAAAACGGCATTTGGGATGCACTGCAGATACGGTAGTGCCACGGGCCGCAGCACCTTGTCAACATAGTGGCGTACTATCAATGTGCCCGTAATGCATACCAGAAGTGAGTGGCTGTTGGAGCTAATAGCAACTCACACCACGACTCCACATTGCTGGGCCATGTGGCGCTCCACAATGGCGGAGGAATCCACCCGTTGGCCACGTCACCTCCAGACTTTCACACGCCGATCATCCGTGGCGAGACAGAACAGCAATTCGTCACTGAACACCACACTGCTCCATTTAGCACCCCACACACCTCTGGAGTGACACCACGCCAAGCGGTGACAACGATGGCTCGCTGTTAAGAGTAGCCTTTGCAACGGATGGCTAGATAGCAAACAAGATGCAGCCAATCGGCGCGACACTGTTCGCGTTGATATTGGAGCATCCAAGCCTCGCCATACACTCCGCAAAATGTTGCCCGTTGTGGCTTGTGGGTCTGCTACGACATGACTTCAGGTGCAACGATCGGTGGGCTCGGACAGATGTCTCCGTGCTCTGGCCGCCCGATGACGTTGCACAGATCCTTCCAGGGACCACTGTCTTCAAATGCGACCGCAATTGTGGCATCATCTTGCGTTTCGTTCACAATATGATGCAAGGTCCATCTGGCAGTACGAAGGCCTGTGATGGCACCTCTCGTGAACTCATCCGTTTGACGAAATCACGTACGACGGAGTCTTAATGGCATTGGCACACCTTGTTCATTCTCCAGATATGGTTACAGCAGAACCACTCATTTCTCGCAGCTGTGACATCTCAACTAATGGCCTCAAGGACTAGTTGTCTGCTTACATCTCGTGCGAATGGCCTACAAATGCAATCATTTGTATAACTTGTATGTGTGCACCCACCCTGCAATTTGCATGGTGCTGCATTCACGTCTTTGTGGTGTGGTATCTTCTCTGTCAGGCAGTGTACATTTAGTATGCACATAGTATTGGTGTCAGGGATGGTATACTGAAGCGTAACACATAGTTAATTTCAAATTAAAGTTTATAGTACAAATATTAGGAAAAATTTTGATTGCCATTCACAAATGCAAAAGTGATCTGGGTTGCTGGTTTTTAAACTGACACTTCCCAGTCTGCCACTGCAACAACACACTTCTCTTCAAATAATTCCTTGCACGTTTTAGTCCCATAGGGAATGCTAATGTTGAATGCAAAGTGCTGTTTTACAAAAATAACCTATACACATCCATTTGAACTCTCCTGCCAGTATCTCTCCCTGGGCAGAAACAAAAGCTGGCTTTTTTTTTTTTTTTTTTGATTGGAGGTTTAACGACCACCGTGAGCAACTCAATGGGCTATAAGCAGTCGCCCGTCCCTAATTTAGGGTCACTGGTTCCAGGGAAGGGAGAGAGCCAGTGCCGTAAGACAAACACAACATCCATGCCTCACCGGGATTCGAACCCGGACCCCAGACGGACGAATGATCAGAGGCCAGCGCCTTAGACCACTGCGCCACCGGGGCGGCAAAAGCTGGCTTGCATCTGGTTTCATGGGGAGATGCAGAACCCCTTTTTGTCCTTGTGGCTTTCCTATCACATTTTTGTATTTTCACAGTTTTGCCTTTGCTATGCAGCAGGAACAAGAGTTTGCAACTGTAGTTTTTATTCTGGTGTGTATTTCTGCAAAATTTTGATCTTGAATGATTAAATTTATAATTTATCAATCGGATTGTGATATTTACACAGATATTTTCATTTTCTAATAACAGAATACATGGAGTAACAGTTGATTAAGCCAAAAGGTTTCTTTTTGTAAATCATGAAATTGAATGCATGCATATACATGCATGGCAAATGAAGGTGTAAGGAAGAAAATAAATAAGAGAAAATCATACAGTGTACTGATTATGAAGCACTTTGTAACATACCAAAAGCCACCTACATGAAATGCTTACCTTCAGTCTGAAAGGCAGGAGGTTCCCCCATGTGGACAGAAGGACAGATGGGCAAAGCCAGAGCATGAACAGACTTCAACCTCCAGTTGGAAAAAGCATTATAAAAGATCCATACTCTGGGGCCACTATTTGGGCAAACAAGTGGTGCTGTCTTAATCCAAATGTTTTGATTCCGACCTCTGTTTCCTACAGTCCAAAATTTTCATAAAACAAAAGTATGTGGTTTGAAATTCTTATATTCAGGTTTTGACTAGTAAATATTTGAATTTAAAAAAAAAACTGAAAACTGTTATAGCCAAACATGGATATTTTGAAATTTCATTCAGTTCTTATATAAACTTGCAAATTCTGAAACAAACAAGGGTAAAAAAATTACTGGCCATCTAGGCCAGTAACATAAATATGTAGTTCACAGGTCCAATGGAATGTTTACTGGCCAGTGGACCACTGGGTAATTTGAAATGCTGCAACGTGATAAATAAAGAAGGGGAGGAACCACATTTTAGGATGAAACATCACACCAGACACTTAAAAGACATTAACCAGCAAACTCAGGGTGCAAACGCATTAGTGCTGGCAGCTTTGTTGATGCAGCAAATATATTCTTCAGTTTACTCAAAACTTTTGTAGGTAGAACCAGGGTTTATACCCCCCCCCCCACACACACACACACACACACTCCAAGGTGGGTTTTATTGTTGTTGTTTTTTTTAATTTTTAGAGCAATATCACAATTTTAACCTGTAAACTACAATAAACAATTCCCTATAAGCTTCAGCAAACTTAATGCAGAAAGTTGAAAAACACGTCTGTTCAGCCTGTAAACCAGAATAAACAATTCCCTACATGCTTGATCAAACTTAATACAGAATGCAAAAGGTTGAAAATGATGTCTGCTGCAGCTAATAACAAACTTAGAAGCATAGATAAATACCAAAAAATCAAAACTGTCACTGAAAATGTAACCACGTTTAATTTCTACAAAACTTTTATATACATTATACTATACTGATTTTGAGAAAAATTTATTTTTCTACTTTGGCTTTTGTTCAATTACTGAAGCAAATTATAGAATAAAAGAAAAACATAAAAGTCAAAAATATATAGCTATAAAATCTATAGTCAGAACATAAATGTAGCATTACTCTTGAAATGCTTTCATATACCACACAATCAATACACAAACTACTATTTATATTTAATTATTTTGAAATAATGCTTACATTGGAAATTTAAGGATAAGGAAAGGCGAAATATTTGAAACTTTGCCAAAGGAACAAAGGGATTATTATTTCTTAAACAATATTCATGGAAGGACGGATTCATGTTACATTTTACTTAGGAGAGGAATTTTCAACAAAATATTGATGCTCTAGTTTCTAATATTAATGCTGTAGCTAAGTTTTAAATTTGTACTCACCAACAAACAAAGTATGCACAAAAAATTCCAAAATGAAACAAAAGAGAATAATGGGAAAACCTTAAATCTAAGGGTTATGTGTACAGCTGCATTCATCAGTGATCAAGGCAATTTAATTGGACATGATTTAAAAACTAATTACAGAAAATGGAATATATTGCATCGACTGTAACTGTGGACTTCGCTATATAGGAGAAACAGGGAGAAGTATTAAAGTCTGAATGAAAGAACACCAAGCAGCTATTAAGAACATTAGTAACAAAACAGGGCTAGACAGACATATACATGCAAGTAGACACTTCATAAATTGGGACTCGGTAAGAATAATCGCCCACCAGTCAAACTTAGTAAAGAGGAAACTAGAAGAAGGGATCGAAATAGCAGGAAGAAGTACCACAATTAACAATAATTGTGGTTGGACTTTTCCAACTGAGTGGCAGCAACTACTCCAGTGACGTAGTCCTGATGACGAACTAGGCTTTAGTTCCAAAATTTGACCACCAACTTTTTTGAATAATAACCTCTATAAGACCCGTAAAAAAGTTAATTCCACAGGAAAGTCATTAGTTGGCTCAGAAAAACTAAGAAACAACTAGATTTAAATTTCTGATATTAAAAAAACAATCTGATTTTATGGCAAATTTTTTCATAAAGCATTCATCAGCAAATTTCAGTAAAGGTCAAAATATGCCACACACACACACACACACACAAAATCAGCTACTTATAAAGCATTAGCTACTTTCCCCCTGTGGCTAAAAAGTATGTTACAAAAATTAACAAATGGTGCATAAAAAGTTTCTCATAGCAGAAAGAGTACCAGAGACAAAGAGATTTTAGAATCGAACAGTTAAAAGAAGAGATATAGAAGAAAACATTATATAACTTTATACTTTCTAGTGGAAGAGTTCTGCATAATGGAAAAGTTGAAAATAGGCAAAAAAGTATGCTGCATGGCAAAAGCTACGCTAAGGAAAAAGAACTTTTCAAATATGTCTCTCAAAAGCAGAGATAGAAGAAAAAGGTTTTGACTTTTACGACCCTAGGGGTAAAGTTGTGCATTATTTAAAGAGGATCTTCTTATTGCAGCAAACATCTTATTTGTTCCCCATCTTTATTGTAGCAAATGGCATACAGTAAAAAAAGAAATTTTGCAATAGGGTTTTTAAATGCAGAGACACAGCTGCAAACACAAATATACAACCACCTAGTGGCAGAACTGTGAACTACAAACCTCCTCACATGCAAACCTAAAGTGTTCCATAAGGTAAATGGCATCCGGTGTTAAAGAAATTTTTCAAATTGTACCTTTAGAAGTACAGATATTGAGAAAAACAGATTAAATATTGGCACTCCCTATCAGCGAAATTGTGCATTACTTTGTGAAGAAAATATATGCGAATAGTTTGCATAGTTAGTAGTAACTAATCGCAAAAGAATTTTTTCAACTGGGTTTTTAATCCTGCAGATATTACTGTAAATGGAAATGTGAACTTACACCCTCTGGTGGAACACTTCTGTGTTAAGAAAAATTTGAAATTACATGAGAAACATTTTGCACCGAAAATGCTCTCCAACAAAGAAAGAACTTTTCAAATCGGACTCCTAGAAATAGAGATATCAACAAAAATAAGATATACATCTACGCCCCTGGTGGAAAAACTATGCACTATTTCAAGCAGGAGGTATTTTTAAAAAGTTTTTCAAGGTGAGTGGTATCGGTTTACAAAATAATTTTCAGTATTATAAATACTTAACAGGAATTATCGAGGATAAATTTATTAAGGTACATTATCTCTCAAATTTTTTATCTAAACACTAGATCTTCGTCAGGAGTTCTTGCTTCCTTCTACTTCCACAGGTCTGGTGACCAAGCCTGATGGATTTTCCATCCAGCATGGTCATTGATGTTGCCACCTTGTGTCTTGTAAATTTCCAGGGATTCCTCTAATTTCCGGATAATTGCATGGGATTGATGTTTGATCACTTTTAAGGAGTCCCAGTCCATTTTGTGGCCAATTTGTCGTATGTGCCTGTCTAATCCTGTTTTATTTGAGCTGTTCTTTACTGCTGCTTTGTGTTCTTTAATTCTGGTGGTTAACCTTCTTCCTGTTTCTCCTATATATGGTAATCCACAAGAACAATCTATTTTATAAATGACTCCGTTGTATGTGCCTGTCTAATCCTGTTTTATTTGAGCTGTTCCTTATTGCTGCTTTGTGTTCTTTAATTCTGGTGGTTAACCTTCTTCCTGTTTCTCCTATATATGGTAATCCACAAGAACAAACTATTTTATAAATGACTCCGTTGTATGTGCCTGTCTAATCCTGTTTTATTTGAGCTGTTCTTTATTGCTGCTTTGTGTTCTTTAATTCTGGTGGTTAACCTTCTTCCTGTTTCTCCTATATATGGTAATCCACAAGAACAATCTATTTTATAAATGACTCCGTTGTATGTGCCTGTCTAATCCTGTTTTATTTGAGCTGTTCCTTATTGCTGCTTTGTGTTCTTTAATTCTGGTGGTTAACCTTCTTCCTGTTTCTCCTATATATGGTAATCCACAAGAACAATCTATTTTATAAATGACTCCGTTGTATGTGCCTGTCTAATCCTGTTTTATTTGAGCTGTTCCTTATTGCTGCTTTGTGTTCTTTAATTCTGGTGGTTAACCTTCTTCCTGTTTCTCCTATATATGGTAATCCACAAGAACAATCTATTTTATAAATGACTCCGTTGTATGTGCCTGTCTAATCCTGTTTTATTTGAGCTGTTCCTTATTGCTGCTTTGTGTTCTTTAATTCTGGTGGTTAACCTTCTTCCTGTTTCTCCTATATATGGTAATCCACAAGAACAAACTATTTTATAAATGACTCCGTTGTATGTGCCTGTCTAATCCTGTTTTATTTGAGCTGTTACTTATTGCTGCTTTGTGTTCTTTAATTCTGGTGGTTAACCTTCTTCCTGTTTCTCCTATATATGGTAATCCACAAGAACAAACTATTTTATAAATGACTCCGTTGTATGTGCCTGTCTAATCCTGTTTTATTTGAGCTGTTCCTTATTGCTGCTTTGTGTTCTTTAATTCTGGTGGTTAACCTTCTTCCTGTTTCTCCTATATATGGTAATCCACAAGAACAAACTATTTTATAAATGACTCCGTTGTATGTGCCTGTCTAATCCTGTTTTATTTGAGCTGTTCCTTATTGCTGCTTTGTGTTCTTTAATTCTGGTGGTTAACCTTCTTCCTGTTTCTCCTATATATGGTAATCCACAAGAACAATCTATTTTATAAATGACTCCGTTGTATGTGCCTGTCTAATCCTGTTTTATTTGAGCTGTTCCTTATTGCTGCTTTGTGTTCTTTAATTCTGGTGGTTAACCTTCTTCCTGTTTCTCCTATATATGGTAATCCACAAGAACAAACTATTTTATAAATGACTCCGTTGTATGTGCCTGTCTAATCCTGTTTTATTTGAGCTGTTCCTTATTGCTGCTTTGTGTTCTTTAATTCTGGTGGTTAACCTTCTTCCTGTTTCTCCTATATATGGTAATCCACAAGAACACTCTATTTTCATAAATGACTCCGTTGTATGTGCCAGTCTAATCCTGTTTTATTTGAGCTGTTCCTTATTGCTGCTTTGTGTTCTTTAATTCTGGTGGTTAACCTTCTTCCTGTTTCTCCTATATATGGTAATCCACAAGAACAATCTATTTTATAAATGACTCCGTTGTATGTGCCTGTCTAATTTTGTTTTATTTGAGCTGTTCCTTATTGCTGCTTTGTGTTCTTTAATTCTGGTGGTTAACCTTCTTCCTGTTTCTCCTATATATGGTAATCCACAAGAACAAACTATTTTATAAATGACTCCGTTGTATGTGCCAGTCTAATCCTGTTTTATTTGAGCTGTTCCTTATTGCTGCTTTGTGTTCTTTAATTCTGGTGGTTAACCTTCTTCCTGTTTCTCCTATATATGGTAATCCACAAGAACAAACTATTTTATAAATGACTCCGTTGTATGTGCCTGTCTAATCCTGTTTTATTTGAGCTGTTCCTTATTGCTGCTTTGTGTTCTTTAATTCTGGTGGTTAACCTTCTTCCTGTTTCTCCTATATATGGTAATCCACAAGAACAATCTATTTTATAAATGACTCTGTTGTATGTGCCAGTCTAATCCTGTTTTATTTGAGCTGTTCCTTATTGCTGCTTTGTGTTCTTTAATTCTGGTGGTTAACCTTCTTCCTGTTTCTCCTATATATGGTAATCCACAAGAACAAACTATTTTATAAATGACTCCGTTGTATGTGCCTGTCTAATCCTGTTTTATTTGAGCTGTTCCTTATTGCTGCTTTGTGTTCTTTAATTCTGGTGGTTAACCTTCTTCCTGTTTCTCCTATATATGGTAATCCACAAGAACAATCTATTTTATAAATGACTCTGTTGTATGTGCCAGTCTAATCCTGTTTTATTTGAGCTGTTCCTTATTGCTGCTTTGCGTTCTTTAATTCTGGTGGTTCTTCTCCTGTTTCTCCTATATATGGTAATCCACAAGAACAATCTATTTTATAAATGACTCCGTTGTATGTGCCTGTCTAATCCTGTTTTATTTGAGCTGTTCCTTATTGCTGCTTTGTGTTCTTTAATTCTGGTGGTTAACCTTCTTCCTGTTTCTCCTATATATGGTAATCCACAAGAACACTCTATTTCATAAATGACTCCTTCCTGGAGTAAAGTATTTTCTTCTTTTGTTTTAGGGATGGTAAGTATTTTTTAATTTTGTTATTCAAACCTGGAGCTAAATATTTTGTGCTGATTTTCTTCAGTTTTTCAAACAGTCCCTTGTGGTAAGTGACTTTTCTTGTGAATAAATATTCAATTTTCTCTTTATTTTTGTCTGTAGTGCCAGTTCTGCTCCTACTAGGATCTTCTTCCAGTAGTTCACAAATTTCTTTTGAAGGGTAATCATTTTCTAATAAGATTGATTTTAACTTATTTTTGTGTTTTATAAAATAATTAAAATAGTTTTTTCAATTGAGTTTCTAGAAGCTCATGTTTTGTTGTAAATACATCAGAAGTAGAAATAAACACTTATGCCCCTGGTGGCCAAAACATTCTCTACCGAAAATGAGAAATTATATGCAGAATATTTTCCATTAGGAGCTGTAACCAACAAAAGAAGAATTTTTTCAAATCGGACTTTTAAAAGCGGAGAAATCGGGAAAATCACGATTTACCTTTAAGCCCCCTCATGGAAAATCTATGCATTACTTGAAAAAGAGACTGTAACTAAAATAGTCTTTGATATACATACATACATACATATCACTAAGCTGTTCTCTGAGATTCAAAGGTTAGCTCCAAAAAGAAATACAAACTTCCAGATATTTTTACTTATTGTTGTCGTATCAAACTTCTCCATTTACAGCGTTCTTGACATACAACTCGTGCTTCACTGATATCCATTACACACCGTACACAAGATCTTTTATACTTCATACTCATAATCTTTTTCTCATGCAGACACTCCTGAATCTGATCCACCCATGTCTTCCTTGGCCTTCCTCTGCCTTTCCTTCCTGCCACTTGGGCTGAAAAGATTTTCTTAGTAAGCATTTCATCACTCATTCTTTCAACATGGCCAAACCACCAAAGCATATTGGTCTACACCTTGCTAACAACATTTTGCTTTACATCACACAACTGCAATACATCTTCATTCCTCACACAATCAGATCGTGTCTTGCCACAAACCCCACGTAAGTAACGCATTTCTCCAGCACACAAACAACTCCTATGTTTCTTCTGCAGTACCCAGGTTTCACTACCATACATCAGAGTAGGAACAATTACACTTTCAAACACAGCCATGCGGGACTCTCTAGAGAACCCATCATTCCTGTGAAGACCTCACAGGCAGCTATGACTTTCAAAGAAGAATTCACTCGCCTACTGATTTCACCATCCAACTTGTTCTCTCTGTCAAACATTATTCCTAAGTACACAAACTTATTCACCTGGTCAATCACAGTGCCATTTATACTTACATTACATTCAGTGCTACCAGTTCCTCTCTCAAACACCATAACTTTGGTTTTTCCCTTATTTATACTTAGTTTGAATTTCATGCAAACTTCGTGCATACGAGTCAACATACTCTGCAACTCACTTTTGCTCTCTGCCAACAGGACAGTGTCATCAGCATACAGCAATCTGCACACATGGATATCACCAAGACATAAACCACTATTATCTATTTTGGCATCACGCATGCATGCGTCCATAAATATATTAAACAGCCATGGTGACATTACACAACTTTGTCTAACTCCTGCACCAATGGAAAACCATTTTGATAAAACACCATTCACTCGTACACAAGCTCTACTACCAGCATACATGGCTTTTACACTATTAAGTAGATTCCCAGTAACACCATATTCATTCAATACCTTCCACAAAAGTGTCCTATTCACTCGGTCGTAAGCTTTCTCTAAATCTATGAAGGCAGTAAAAACTTTCTTCCCAACAGCCAGATACTTTTCAATCATCATGCGAAATGCAAAAATTTGGTTAGTGCAGCCTTTTCCAGGCATAAAACCACTTTGAACATCCCACACTTTCAATGATGTAAGACCCCGTACTTTTTCAATAACAACCTTACCAAACACTTTTCCTGGCACACTCGTAGGCTAATACCATGATAGTTCTTGCATTCAGTCAGATCACCTTTTCCCTTATACAAGGGAACAATAATAGCATCCTTCCAATCCCGAGGGACCATTCCTAACTCCCAGCACAACTGACAAATTTCAGTTAACCAGTCAATTATAGAGTCACCACCATATTTCAGCATCTCTGCAGTTATGCCATCAACTCCTGGAGCCTTACCATTCTGAAGAGATTTTAGAGCTTTACACACTTCTTCTCTTGAGATTCCTCCTGTGCTTTCATCCCTCATTGTGACATCATCTGCATTTGTCTCAGAATCATTTTTGCTCTCCTGATCTAATAACTCACAGAAATATTCACCCCATCTGTCACTTAACTCATTGGGCTCCCATATCATTTCCCCAATCTCATTCTTCACACAACTTACAACTTTGTTTCCCCTATTTTTCCTGAGTCTCATGTACTTCCAGAAGGACTTTCTATTTCTATCTTTCCAAAAAGCCAGTTCATGCCTTTCCACTTTCTCCTTCCTATCTTTTGCCTTACTGTGGTGAACCAGCTTAGCAGCGTCACGCTTCTTACAGCGATATTCATCCACAGAGACTCTACCTTGCAACATCCCCAAATAGGCTTCCTTCTTTTTCTTTACTGCCTCTTCAATCTCACTATTCCACCAAGCATCACCTTCATTGTTACCCACTATTGTGGTGCCACAGACCTCTTTAGCAGCAGTGACAACACAGTTCTTAAAACATTCCCACTTCTTTTCTACATCCCTCTCACCGGACTTCAGATCCTTCAGTCGTTCTCTGAGTAAGTCTGAATACCGCTGATGATCTTCAAGGAGCCTATCAACCTTTATTCTTTCTATCTTGGGTCTCTTCCTATTCCTTTTCCTCCAACCAACATTAAGTTTCGCTCGTGACACTACCAAGTAATGATCAGAACCAACATCTGAACCTCTCATCACATGGGTGTCAACAACTAAGTGTTTCAAACGCTGATCGTAGACAACAAAATCTATCACTCTTTTGACCAAGATTACGATTTTCCCAAGTATATGTGTGGATATACTTGTGGTTGAAAAATGTATTAGATACACACAAACCATTCTCAATGCAGAGTTCAATTAATCTTTCACCATTATCATTCACACAAGGATCATTAAACTTGCCCAGAACATTGTCAGAAATTGCATTCTGCACACCTACTCTAGCATTGAAATCCCCTGTTATTATAACTTTTTCTTTAGCACCAAACTGGCTCAAAACAGCTTTTAGCTCATTCCAGAAATCTTCTTTCTTATCAGAAGGTTCCGAGTCACAAGGAGCATACACTACAACAATTACAATTCTCTGAAGTTTCACTTTCAAACGAATCCAGAGAATTCTCTCACTTATGCAACTATAGTGAATCAAGTTGTTCTTCATCTTTTCACTTAAAATCACACCTACACCAGCCTGTCCTCTCACATTATCCAATACTCCAGACCACACACTCACCGTGCCATTCACTTCTTCTACTCAAATTTCCTTCTTTTTGGTTTCACTTACACACAGCACATCCAGTCTATACTCATTCATCTCCTCAATCACCTCACTCATCTTGCCATTTATACCTCAAGTATTCCATACACCAATCTTACATTCACTCAGCCGAGATCTCTTTCTCATACGCCGTTTAGAAAGTCCAGGTCGATTCCGTGGTGGACCGTCCTTCTCAAGTGTGGTAGGTCCACCATATCCCACACTTGAGTCATTCTTAATATTTCTTTTTGTCTTTTTAATCAGGTAAGTACATCAGTGTGGGGGATTAGCCCACAGCTGAGGGTTCCAGTTGGTCATTCAACCTAAGGATTCTGGAACAAAACCCAGTGAGTTGGGGTCTTTTTCCCAATGTCACACAGAACTAGCTTGCACCTCTCCAAGATTCACAGAGGCCCTAGTAATGGCATCAAAAAGAAAAATAATTTTATCAATCTGATATATGAAAAAAAATGTATTTTGAATTTGATAAGATCTGCATTTACGCCCTCTAGTGGTGAAATTGTGCATTAGAAAAAAAAAAAAAAAAAAAAAAAGGAATGCTAGGATCATCATTCTCACATTTCAAGTTTCCCAAGACAATAAGAATTTTACAAATCGACCTAATAGTTGCAGAGATATGGTGTCTCCGGCTGGACAAAGTGATAACACAAGCACGATCTTTTTTTACGAAAGACATGCTAATAACGCAGCTTGAGTACTGCTAACAGAAAAGAAAACCAACAGCTCCTCCCCTGCATTTTGCAGTGGGTAGGGAGGGAAATTTGTCAGACATAAGTTATATCAGTAGAAAAATCCTCAACTGCAAAATATCGTGCAGAGACAAAAAAGGCAGGAATGGATAAAAATTCCAGGATGTGCAACACAATTTTCAGACATTTCCAGGACTTTTTCAGGAAAACACAGAATTGCAGGACACGTACGATCCATGGAGACAGTAATCGAGGAAACTTGAGGAGACCTTCATCCAGGAGTGCATTGATAATGGTTGACAATGATGATGATGATGATTATTACTCTGGAGGTAGAAGTCTGTCTTAGTACGAGTTATACTTCCTCTACAAACAAAGGCACCAAAATTTTATGCAACGTCAATAGTTACTTTTAAAGTGCCATTTTTGTGGAAAATACGTAAAAAAACACACTCCCCAGAACTGTGCACTTACCCATTTTATGCTTTTGCTTTCCGATCACTCAATAGCATTTTTTCATAATTTTTCTAAACTTAACGGTACGCACCCCCAACAGTTTTAGAAATAAAATAAAAAGCTGTTTACTTCTTAGCAGATAATGCAGCAGGGTAGAGGGGGAAGCAGAAGTACCACCAAAAAGATGTTCTTTACTACCACTATAAATAAATTTTTGAAGAATATAAAACTATGCAAGTTTAAAAGTGTCTATAAAAATTAAAAGCAGGAGAACTAAAAAAAAATCAGCATGGTCTGTAAGTGATTTACAACAAATCTAACTCTTGATTAACCATGACTTATTTGCATCTTATTTAAAAATCATTTATCTTTTAGCTTGCAGTTTGTAAGCCTGGTCAGAAGAGTATTTCATATAGGAATTCTGGAATAAAGGGGATAATAGTTACCAGCAAAAATGTTGCAATATCTCCATTATCCTTATCATGGAATAGAATGTTATCCTTCAACTGTTTCAACCACATGACAAGCAAAGAATCCTGAAATGATACAGGGGGGGATTAGTAGTAAAGTTACTTTACACACAAAATAAAAGCATTCACTTCACATAAATAACAGGCAATGCTTTAGCTTAACTGACATTTCAATTGTCACTCTATAAAACAAAACAAAACAAAACAAAACAAAAACTAGTCTGTAGCATTTATATTTATGCCAACTCTCTTCCATAATATGAAAGCATAGAGAAATGAAATTATTTTTTCCTTTCTTTCTGGAAGCAGCTGGTATGAAAGCACGAAAAAATAAAACTCTTTTTCTTTTTGTGTTGGAATTTGACAATTCCTTTAAGAAGCTCCCCTATATCAAATTAGAGCCACTGGTGTGAGAAGGGTGAGAAGTACTACAAGAACAAAACAACATCGACATAATAAATGGCATCATGACACCCCTCTAGTTACCTATCTCAGTGCTATTCAACCTTTTTTTGCTTGCGTACCTCACAATACAAATTTTCTTAACTTTGTACCCCAAGATTGTTTACAATTTATGAATTGCCAAATGGAATTATCTAATACTAAAAATACATATGGATTGCCAAACAACATTAACATTACAAATATGTATGAATGGGGAAATGGCAATACTTATTATGAATCATTCAAAAAATACTGCAATATTAATCTTATTATGAAATATCCATTTAGTGAGAAGGCTGGGCTTGTTTTTTTCATACCTAGAAATTCAATTCATGGACAAATGTTAGTGAATGCAAGGATAAGGCCTGGATCGAGGCAGTTCCTGTTAGTTCTGATTGATGTTAGTGCAGAGAAGCCATTTTCACACAAGTAAGTCGACGGAAATGGAAGAAGCTTTGAAATAGCAAGGTAATTTAACTCCATAAACTCTATTACTAATCTAAAACAACTATTATGGGAATTTCCTAGTAAAATTCCCATAATAGTTGTTTTAGATTAGTAATTGAATTAAGAAACTAGGAAGCCATTTCTCAGCATGAGCTTTATCCATATACTCTTTTTGAGCTGCTGTCCAAAAATTAGAGGCTGGCATGTTCTCAAATGTTGCTTTTAGTGTGCTATCAGCAGACATTTCAATTAAGTCTTCGTTTAATTTGATGAAAAAATCAGATGGGAGTGCATGCAATAGTATTAAAGAGATTTGTAACCCTTGTCGTGTTTTTGTCCTAATTCTCAACCTGTGGGAAGTATTTCAAGAATGCTTCACTCAGTCGGACCAAGAGGATGATTTTCACTATGGTATCACTAACAGCGACTCCATTTTGTTAAGTATATTTATAGAGTTGGAAAAATTGCAGTATTTCCAACACTAATACAGGGTATCCGAATAATGACTGTGCACTGAATGGATGAATTGCAGTAATGTAATAATAAAGAAATTTTGAATGGAATTACAGTACAAGTGCTCTGTGTTTGATAACCATGTCTCCTTGCCCCAAGGTGCACGCACGCACCTGTCATTCTGAGCGAAAGTCATTTGCTATTACATCCAGGTCTACTGAGCAACTGTGTCATTCTCCTTCACAATGACATGAGGTCGCACACCACCACCACCATGCAGCACTTGCTCCACAAATTCTGGTGGAAGGTGTGGAAACACCTGGCCTACAACCCAGACTTGGCTCCTGGTGACTTTCACCTCTCTCCTACCCTGAAACAGCACCTGTCTGGTACTATCTTTACCAGGCCTCATGAATGTCAGTCGCCAGTCGCCAAATGGCGATCAGATATTTCGTAGTGGCCAGTAAATTTTTTAGTATAGTAGCCAATGATGGCAAGTAGATTGTAGATTTTTTTTCCCCCAAGTGAGCAACTATTTTGTCCAACTTTTCCCCCCACTAGGACTCTGCAATGTATCGATACATCACAAAAAACTGGTGTGAATTTAACATCGATGTTACAGTGTTTCAACTGCCAAAACTACGATTCATCACCACCATGATGTAAACATCAAGTTTATACTCGATGGATGTAAATGTTCGTGATGTAATCGTCATCGAGCGCCCCCAAACTTTGACCAAGCACTATTGTTCAAACCGGTTTACCAAGTCCGAGACATGTGAACATCGGCTAATCCTCATGCACACGCGCGTCTCCAATGTATTTTCTCGCAGTGTCTCGCTCCAGACATTACATCGGGGGATTGCTCATCGGAAATTCGCCTGCCTGGCGAGTAATCGTGGACATCGTAGCTTCGTGAGCGATCACATCCGGAGTCCTATCATGATGTTTAACAGGTTTCTTATCGGGCCTCTGTGCGTCGACGATGCTATTAAGAGGCCACGTGTTCCACGCATTGGATCTCAGAAATTCACTACAGCTTAGGAACAATAAGAAGTATGTGGCAGGGTTTTTTTTGACGTGAATATGTCTTTATAATATGACCAGTACTAGGTGGCCAGTACGAAAAGTTGAGCGTTACGAAAAATGGGAATCGAGTTTGGTCTAATAACTCATAACTCCTATCTTATCAACGCAAACCAAACAACCTAGTGTCATTCGATAGCTAAGGGAACAAAGACGTTAGTGACCTTGAGTTACCGTGCATCGATAAGCGGTGGGGAGGGACTGCGCTGTGCAGCGCAAACTTCTAATCAGTATAACTCAGCACTGCAAAGCGCTACGACATCGAAATTAGTCTCAAACGAAAGCTTATGTCCAGATCTGTCAATTTAAAACATTAGAAGTGAAATCAAATACAGTATTGGTTGTGAAACTATAGATCACAGATGAAAAATTTTACAATGTTGGCATATACTCGTTGAAAAGCCCAGCAGAAATACATCGAACGTAGTCTACGCGGAAGAGCAACTCGTCAGCTTTCAATAAACACCACAATGTCCGTGGCAGAATGCATGAGAAAGTATTGGGAGCAAAAGAAAATTGCTGCGGCGCAGCACGCAAGCACTTTGGCGGCAGCGACGTATGAGCCCATTGACATGGAGTATCAGCAATGAACCTCATAAAAACCAGTAATTGGGCATGTCTGAATAGTGACACTTTAAACGACTTAATGATGATTAGATACAATGGCACTTTAATTGAAGATTTTGATCTTCAAAATGCTATTCAATTGTAGTGGGCAGATACCTTTGATGGGAAGATCAGACACAGTACATACCAGTGGTAAACTGTATCAACATTATTAGTGCCACTTTATGTATATATATCCTAGCTTTTGTTCCTTTGTTTTAAATATTATTAAAAGAAATCAGACATCTAAATTCAATGGCCTTTCAAAAAGAAATTATGTATGTGTAAATTAAGATAGTAAGAGTAATAATACAGCACTGAAAATAAACTATAAAAAAAACAAGTATTTTGGAACAAAAGCATATGCAATATTTACAATCAATCTAATGATCCTATGAAGTAACTGCTCTGCATCTATTTTTATGAAGTTAATCGGGAGGTGTCTCATCAGAAAGAAAAAAACAAAACAAAAACATGTACCCATTTAATTTCATAGAAACATAAGTAGAGAAGTTACTGATTATTATTTTTTTCAATTTCGTATGGCCAGTAGATTTTGTCATTTGGCTAGTAAAATTTTTATTCCACTAGCCACATTGGCTAGTAGAAATTTCAGCAGTTTCGCAAGGGCTGATCTTCACGTACGACGATGACATGAAAACAGCTGCAACAAACTGGCTACATGAGCAGGGATACAAAGTTTTTTGTTCTGGGATGGACAAACCAGTCATGTGGTCCAACAAATGTCTGAATCTTCATGGTGATTTTGTTGGGAAATAAAGCTTCGTATCCTTTGTCACATCACACAAACACTGCTTGGTTGGCAAGTTTTCCTTTCTCCTACTTGAATGTGCGACCCTTTTTTTTTTTTTTTCTGATCAACCATTGTAGTAAGAAGAAAATTATGATTTGAGGTATTTTCCATTCCATGTATTTTACTCATTTCATTGAAAAATACACAGCTGCTCGGTGGTGCCGTGGTCTAAGCTCTGGCTTATGACCGTTCATCTAACAAGTGTCCAGGTTTGAATCCCACTGAAGCATGGATGATATTGTGTTTGTCTTACTGCCATGATTTTCTCCCTTCCTTGGAACCAGCGGCCCTAAATTAAGGACGGGTGACTGCTTATAGCCCATTGACTTGGTTATAGTGGTCATTAAACATGCAATAAAAAAAAAACATACACCAAGTGATCACTGAATTATGATTACCCCTATCAAAAATGGATGCTACCCACTGACCATGTGATTTCCAAAAGGCCACGTTTAGTTGCCCAACGTATCGTATATAAGGTGTGAGTGGAGCAGCTAGTAGTAAAATTCAGAGTGCCATCAATGAAGGAAGAAATATTCCTCATAATACATGGGAAATTATTTCCCATGTATTATGAGGAATATTTCTTCCTTCACTGATTTATCTGTGGACTGGTGATTTCCAACCTACATTCGTTTCTGGACGGGAGATGGGTCAAAACGCTATGAGGAAGCAACGATGCTTCGACTAGTGAACATCTGAAGATGTTCAGATTTCTAAGCTAAGTTTGCTTAGTCTCAGTTGCTCGGAACTTCACTATCCTGGGTGGTATAATGATTAACATACTCGAACGGAAATCGGGAGATGCGGGTTCGATTCCCCCTCCAGGATGACGAAATTTTCTTAGAGGTGTTATAAGTAGTATAAGCACATTCAGAATTTATATTCTGTTTGCTTTGAATATTATAATTCAGAGTGCGATGGGTAAATGGAAGGATTTAACAGACTTCGAGACAGGATAGATTGTGGGAGCTCAAAGAGTGGGTGCCTCGGTTTTCCAAACAGCTGAACTAGTAGGCTGTTCGTGAGCAGGACTGGTGCAAAAATGGTCCAACATGACCCAGAGGCAAAATTGCACAGGAAAGGGAAAGGTTGATGTGAGGGGTGAGCGCCAGGTCCAACTACTCGGACAAGCCGATATTTGCAGCACTGTTCAACAAGTTGACAACCCAATGCAACAGAATCTGTCATGACCATGAATCACACGTTTGCGCATACGGGCTATAACAGCAGATGACTATGACTATCCTCTCCTAACCATGGTTCATTGGTGCAATAGACTCGCCTGATGCAAAGATCCTGCAAGTTGGACATCAGACGACTGGAAAAAAGTGTGCTGGTCTCGCGAGTCACATTTTTTATTCCGTTCCATGGATGGTAGTGTACATATTTGACACAAACAACATGAGGGACTCCATCTATCCTGCATGGCCTCTACAGTGCAAGCCAGTGGAGGAGGTTGTATAGTGTGAGGAATGTTTACCTGGCAGGAAGTTTTTTTTTTTTTTTTTTTTGAGTGGATGTTTAACGACCACCGTGGGCAACTCAGTGAGCTATAAGCAGTAGCCCGTCCCTAATTTAGAGCCAATGGTTCCAGGGATGGGAGAGAGAGCCAGGGCTGTAAGGCAAACACAACATCCATTCCTCACCAGGATTCAAACCCAGACCCATCTCAGATGAATGATCAGAAGCCATCGCTTAGACCACTGCACCACCGGAGGCACGAACTTGGAACCCTGGTGCATGTGGAACAACATATGAGTGGTGCCCAGCCCACTATCATGAATTGCTTGCTGACTCTGTACACCCAGTAACATTGCACTTTTCCCTGAATGGTGACTGTGTCTTCTAAGACAAACCCCAGATTTGAACTCACAAAATATGACTTTCCAGATGGACAATTTTTTTTTTTTTTTTTTTTAAATGTGTCAGCAACCACTCCTGGGCGATTTTCCGCAGAATGATCTAAACATCTCTAACTGTTGTTATGTGTTTTTCTTTAATCCCCGTGAATGTCTTACAGACTTTAATTTTGGACACCAGTGTAGTAGCTCCAATTGAACAATGGGATAATTTGAATTTTTGGTGTAGTACCTTTCAGGTTTCTATCTAGTAACTCCAATTGAACTAGGGTATGATTTAAATTTTTGGTTTGGTATCTTTTGAGCTCCCACCTAGTTGCTTCAATGCCTCAGCTAGTAATTAAGGTTTCATGGATACTATACTGGAGTGCCTAATTTCATCCATTTATATTACAAGATGTTAACTGAAGGTTCTGCATCATCACAAATCAATTTTCATGCATAACAAATGGTAAACTGTCAGGTATATACAGTATATAACTAGTACAAAAACTGCTAATTGACTAAAACACAAATGCACTACACTTTAAAAACATAATTCCATGAAAGGAGGAATACAAATGTTTGCTCAAAAATTCAACACGAATACTAACCTTTGTCTCAGGAGATAGCATAGCAGTGGCAAAGGCTCTGTATGCTAAAAAATACTTATTATTTTTTCTGCTTTGTCTTAGATAATCAACAATATTTTCTGTTTCATTCAAAGGGATTAAATTTGCCATATTTGTAACTGGGGATGCTTTTGCCAGTTTAGTTGACTTCATTTTGTTCATACTTCCTAGTTAATCTTTTCCTAGAAAAAATTATATAAATATATATTTTAATAACACACCATAAAGCATTATTACATATGTCTGTAATAAACTCTGAGCAGTACATATTAAATTCTGAAACTTGAGAAGTTACTATGGGTTTTATTCAGAAATTAAACATAGAATTAAGTCAAATTTTTGGATAGGAGCCCTATCCTTTTTCAGAACGACGCCTGCATACAGTGAAGCCATTCTCTCGTAAGTGTCCATCCTCTAAAATCATTCATTGTCGTACTTCTTCTTGTAATTCTCCAACTTTTTGTGAGTTTTCTTTAAAGGAAGTGTAGTTCACAGGCAAGAATTTCAATGGAGTCCCATAGAATTTTATGGCCCATGTTTTGCACATGCAATAACGCAACAGTAAGTAAATAATTAGTTAAAAATTATCTGGTAGTTTGTTTTTTATTTGTGGAGCTAACTTCTGAATCCCAGAGAACAGCTTAGTGATATGTAATGTAATGTAAAAACCAAAATCTTGTGGCTGTAATTTGGATAGAACAGCTGTTGGCTTGGCTGTAAAGACAGTAGCACCATACAAAAGATAACTTTCAATATTCTTTGAACCTATATCTTCCATCAAGGTTAAAGTTCAAGTCAGTCCATGCATGCCAATGACACAGAATAAGCGTTTTTCAGAGAGGTGATGGACAACTAATAGATCTGACAAATTTTGCAGAGCTCATAGTGAGAAAGATTGGCAGTGAAACACATACCATGCTAAAAATGAGAAGAATTCCTAATATCCTCCTATCACGCATTTGTTAAGTTATGGAACTGTAAATGGTGGAATGTTTTAGTAGTTGACTTCCACCTTCCTCAGCCGTGGAATGAACTATTTGGTATTAGCATCAGTTGCTGCTATTTTGAAAACTGGCAACTGATGCTAACACCACATGGTTCATTCCACGGCTGAGGAAAGTAGAAGTCACTTACCGAAACGTTCCTCCGCCATTTACAGTTGCATACTGTAACCAATGTCCGATAAGAGGATATCAGGGATTCTTCTAACTTTAGAGCTGCCTGAATTTTCCATTCTATAGGAAGTCAAAAGTCTGCAAGTCCTTCCTTTTCCCTATTGCACAAGCATCATTATTGATGAACTGGAACACACTTTCCAGGCCGTTTATATGCAATCCACACAACTCACTGGCATTATTACTGCATGCTATGGGAGGTGTATACTCACGTAGACAGATGGATGCATCCCAATATGTAGGAGCCTTAAGAGAAATAATTATCTGTACTGAAAGTATACTGATAATTTACCGTAACTAATGACTCAACCTTTATTTTATTTTTGGAAGTTTAATGACCACCATGAGTAACTATATGGGCTATAAGCAGTCACCTGTCCCTAATTTAGGTCAACTGGTTCCAGGGAAGAGAGAAACAGCCAATCCCATAAGACAAACTCAACATCTATATCTTACTGGGATCCCAACCTGAACCTATCTTGAATGAATGGTCAGAAGCAAGTGCTTAGACCACTGCACCACCTAGGTGGCATGACATGACTTCACTGATCAATTAATATGGCTTGTGTAGTACCTAAATTTGAAGAACGAACAAAACCAGCTTTCCTTAGCATCACACAAAATTTAAGGTTTTACTTCAGTGGTAAACTCATTGCCTTTAATAAATAAGAAGAAATCAATACATACATGCAGCAAATAAATGAAGGCTGTAGGAAAAGCATGCTAGTTACACAGGAAGCTTTACAGGTGTTCAAGACCTTTGCTGGATCGAAAAGCTTTCAGTTTCTACATTTCTTAATGTAACCAGATGCTTTTCCTACAACCTTTGCTCACTGCCTTGTTTACAATTTTAGGATTATACTTTCCAATGGCTACCTATCACTGATTTAAAAAAACTTAATTGCATTATGTATGCATCAATGTGATATTTACTATTCTTTACTTCACCTCGTATTATTTACTTCCTCCTAATAAAAAAATGCTTGTTGACTGTCATACTTCCCTCTGTGGTAACATGACTCACACTGTCAGGGTGTTCTTTAATTACCCCATAAATTATGCCAATCTAGTACCAGGACTTTTAACAGCCTTACTGGTAGTATTTGTCGGATCTACCAACTGAGCCATAAAAGCTTATAGAACATTGCATATGCGTCTATAAAAGGGGATAACAAAACCACTTTCTAAGAATCACCAGCCTTGGTTCTTGGTCCACAGTAATTATCGGAGACTTTAATGATTTCGCAAGTTTTTAATGTTAATCCCAGGACCTCGTATGACCAAATGCCCGGCAATACTTTCAAGTGTACAGCTGAAAAACGTTTCTCCAATAACTTGGCCGAAGCATTTCAGTCTGTTGTTTACAGTAATTATTTCATTTGATCATTGAATAGCTGCCAACAGTAATCACCCGCGAATCTGATTATCAGCTGTTCAACAATATGCCCATGAAGAAGTTTACAAATCATATCATACACTCCAAAACAATATGTACAAGAAAACTTACCTGACCCGCACGCACACTGATCGCTTAACACAGTTCACCACATCCACATGCACGGATGTGACAACTTCAACTTAGGGACTATATACAGGTTGCGGGTAAACAACTACGACGTAGTCTTTCAGCTGTTTATGGACAAAAGGGCGTGGCGTCCCCAAATTGGCAGTTCATTCGGGGACATATACGTACTCAAAATAAATATGCAACTGTTTTTGTCACAAAACTGTATTGCTTCAATAAGTGTGATACATATGAAAATTTATGTCTCAAAAGGATACACTGAAGAGCAATTGAATTTAAGACAGCTGGCGTTACGCAAATATGGGGTTGGGGGCGGCCCTGTAAACGGAAACGACATGACGTTTGCAGCGATCCGACAATATAAGGAGTGATGCGACAGGAATCAGTAAGAGTTGGGTCGCGGGAGGCCTAGTGGGCAACGTTCGTGATTGCCACGAAAAGGGTCTCAGGTTCGATCCCAGGCAGGTACGAACGCTCGATCCACTAATTATCCGTCGTGCGTCGGATGGGCACGTTAAGCCGTCGGACCCTAGGTGCTGGCTCCCCGGTAATAAATAAAGGCGTCTTCATCCCCCTTTCTACTTCGCTTCCGTGTCACTTTCCTACCGGGCGCTCTAGCCCAAATCTCATAGTTTCCTATTTCTAAGGGTTGTTTAAGACCTAGGGTCAGACACTCCCTCCCTAAAATCCTCTACATATGATCATGATCAATCAGTAAGAGTCCGATGCAGTATGGGTAAGACGAAGGATCTAAGCGCATTTGTTCGTGGGCAAATTATCGGGGCCCGACGAATAGTCACTCCATCTCGGAAGTCATGCAGGCACTGGGATTTTAGCGAGCCACTGTGTCATGGGTGCACCGTGAGTACATCGAATCAGGTAAAACCATCCCTGCAAGGGCCAACTGCCGTGGACAACAGCGTGTTGATGAGCGGGGTCATCGTCGGCTATCTCGCATTGTAACAGCTGATAGACGGGCCACAGTGCAAGAAATCACTCGGCAATTTAAAGATGGTGCACAAAAACGTGTAAGCAGAAGCGACACCATCCAGAACCATCTCCTCGCTATGAGGTACAGAAGCCATCATCCTACGATTGTACCACTGCTGACCGCACATCACAGAGTACAAAGATTAGCATGGGCGCGGGAACATCGCCACTGGACCCTAGACATGTAGAAAAAGGTTGCCTGGACTGATATGTCGAGATTCACGTTGGTACATGCGGGTGGCAGGATACGAGTACTGCACAAATCACATGAAGCGATGGATCCTTCTTGCCAGCAGGTGGGGGTGGCATTCTCGTCTGGGTACTGTTTACGTGGACTGAAATGGGACCCCTGGTACGTGTGACATCGTCCCTCACAGGTCAACGTTACCGGGATATCCTGGCCGACCATTTGCTCCCGTTTGTGAGTCTTCAACATCCCACTGGCACCTCGTCCGTGCCAACACTCCCGAATTGTATCCGAATGGTTGGATGAACACTCCACCGACGTGACCTCGCTTCCTTGGCCAGCTGGTCACCTGACCTCAATCCCATCGAGCACATCTGGGATGCCATCGAGAGAGATGTTCTAGGCTCTGACCCCATCCATCAAATCTTCGTGAACTGTGGGAGCTTTTTAGGGGTCGTGGATTCGTATGGCTTCCCAACGCTTCCGGCGTCTTGTCGAGTCCATGCCGAGACGAATCGCCGCCGTCATCAGGTCGAAATGTGGTGCTACACGTAACTAGACAGGTATCTTTAATTGAATTGTTCTTCAGTGTATATTTTGTAGAATGTTGGTAATTTGTATTCACAAAGTAGAATTATGATGGCCAGAACATATTGGCAAAAGTGAAATGCTTTACCTTGCATATGTTTTCTTTTTTTTTTTTTTTTTGATTGGTGGTTTAACGACCACCGTGAGCAACTCAATGGGCTATAAGCAGTCGCCCGTCCCTAATTTAGGGTCACTGGTTCCAGGGAAGGGAGAGAGCCAGTGCCGTAAGACAAACACAACATCCATGCCTCACCGGGATTCGAACCCGGACCCCAGACGGACGAACGATCAGAGGCCAGCGCCTTAGACCACTGCGCCACTGGGGCGGCCCTTGCATATGTGTCGAATTAAAATCAAGCTGCACACCAAACTAATTGCATGGCAAATTTTTCATTTTGCCAAAGTTTTTGGAGAAACTTAGATCGAGTGCAGTCGAAATTTGACCGCACCAGTAGTTCAGTTCCTAGTGCCGGCCACTGACCATTCGTACAAGTGGGTACGGGTTCGAGTCCCGACTGAGACATGGATGGGGTGTTTGTCATGCAGCACTTGCTCTCTCCCTTCCCTAGAACGAATGTCTCCAAATTAGAGACAGGTGATAGTCCTTAGACTTGCTCGCGGTGGTCGTTAAACTCGTTAAGAAGAAGAAAAATTCTGAATTTCTTTTCACAAGAAGCATGTCGGAAAATTAATACAACGAAACTACTTTTAACAACATTTTTCGTTAGAAATCTAACGAGCTAATGAGGAAGTGTACATTCGAGGACATTTAAGGGCAAACATCAAAATTTGAGGACAATTTTCATCCCCAAAGGCATTAGACGTTTTTGGGGACAGTAAACTAAATTCGAGGACTGTCTTCAAGAATTAGGGATTTCATTTAGTCATGTGACCAAGAATGTCTCAACTTCCATGATCTGAACTGCAGGTGAAGTCCGTTAGTATGTTGCTGTGAAGTTGTTTATATTTTATTATTTTTATTTATTATTGTGATTTTCTTTCCAAAGAAAAGAACTTAACACTCGTAATAACATATAACGTTAATTTACCAATACAACAGAAGAAAATGTTGGAGCGATTATTACTTCTATTTGCTGGTTCCTTCTTTTACTGATATACAAAATTCCTTTTCTGTCTTAAGTAGTATAACGTGCAAAGTTTAGTTATTTATATATACATTGAAAAAAGGATTTGTTGGTAAAGCTATCTCAGTTGTTTAACGGTTTAGCATTTCAGTAAGATGTATACATCTTACGGAAACGTTTTTTGCACTGCCTTTGTTTTCCTTAGTGGTAGATTTACTATGTGCTGTAAGTTCAAACGACAAAAGTTCGCCTTTCCAAAAAAAAAAAAAAAAACGACAGTAAAAAAACTCTGAAAATATGTTCACGTCAAGCAAAAGAAATACAAAAAGTATGTAGGCTTCCTTTCTTTAGTAATCCATGAATAAGGAACACACTGACACCGCACACCGGTAATGTTAACATTATTACAGATATAGGCCGAAACCAAAAATACTGACGCAGGAACCTCGGCAATGGCGGCGGAGCGAAGTCCCTTAATAAAAATAGAAAGAAATTGAAAACAGTTCCGCAAAAATT
Source organism: Macrothele yani (assembly GCA_039090855.1). NCBI lineage: Eukaryota > Metazoa > Arthropoda > Arachnida > Araneae > Macrothelidae > Macrothele > Macrothele yani. The sequence goes on from CM077013.1 coordinate 18,434,303, forward strand.
CAACAGGGAGTTTCCCAGGAACGAAACAGAAATTGTAAACAAGCCGCCATTTTGGAATCGATGTTTTTTTTTTTTAATTGGAGGTTTAACGACCACCGTGAGCAACTCAATGGGCTATATGCAGTCGCCCGTCCCTAATTTAGGGTCACTGGTTCCAGGGAAGGGAGAGAGCCAATGCCGTAAGACAAACACAACATCCATGCCTGACGGGATTCCAACCCGGACCCCTTACGGACGAATGATCAGAGGCCAGCGCTTTAGACCACTGCGCCACCGGGGCGGCGAATCGATGTTGACATATGCCATCAAACACATTAAAATATTCGCATTTAGTGCCACAACTTTTTAAATAATTTGTCAACAAAACAACAGCAGATTGCCGCCCCGGTGGCGCAGTGGTCTAAGGCGTTGGCCTCTGATCATTCGTCCGTAAGGGGTCCGGGTTCGAATCCCGGTCAGGAATTGATGTTGTGTTTGTCTTACGGCACTGGCTCTCTCCCTTCCCTGGAACCAGTGACCCTAAATTAGGGACGGGTGACTGCTTATAGCCCATTGAGTTGCTCACGGTGGTCGTTAAACCTCCAATCAAAAAAAAAAAAAGAAGTTTTCAATTTTATCGTTATGTTTTGTTTAGAATTCGCGCTAATGTCCGTATATTTCAGTTTAAAATAAAACTGGGAAATAGACTCAAAATAATTAAGAATTTTATAAATTCAGCATTTTCTCACGCATTGGCAGCAAGTTACGATGCGAAATCGGAAACATTTGAGACGAAAGAAGGCGAATCAGCCAACACGAAATGCATTGCAACCATCAACTTTCCCACACTTTGACGGCCGTCTCTTGCGGTTTTAGGCTTCACGCAAAGTGGTAATGCTCGTTAAGAAGGGCATCTCCAGATATCTTATTCTAACCTCCTTGGGTAAACCATCCTAGCAGACGCCCTGGTGATCAACTGGTGTAAAAGCACTGATTGGATTTGCATTGTGGAGCGTTAAGGAAGATGGTGTTATGTGCTATTTTCGGCTGTAGTACTCCAACTGGGAGAGATGATGATGTGGCCTATTATAGATTATCATCTGAACAAACGAAGTGGGATCAGAATTATAAAAATTTAATACAGAAGCGCCAAAATTTGTGGTTATCACGTATCAGCAGAGTTGACATTGAAGACCGGAAATGAAGGAACATTAGTGTGTAGTTTACAGGTATGTTCAAAAATTTACTGATGCATTATCTGCCAAAACTCTATGAAGATCTTTAGACTAGAATTAACCTTTCTTAGGAGTAAGATTATGCTGTTCTTTATCGTGAATGTATCGACTGCTATAGGGGAGTAAATATCTTATGGAACCTTCATATGTTGGGTTTCCAGGCCGATTTTAGAAATATGATCACATGAAAACATTCACCAGTTTATTGTTATTGCCACTGTTATATATAAGGTAGAGAGACTTAGTGCTACTCGCCAGAATTATTATTATTATTATTATTATTGTTATTATTATAGCCTTGCCTGTGTAAACTGATTATTTTCAGCTTAACTTAAGTTTCAGTTTGGGGAATACCTAAATTATTGAAAGTTAAACTTTTAAATTAAATAATTAGGCAAAGGTAACACGACGTTTTTATCTTAACTAACTGTGTGACTATGCTGTTAGCACAGGAGCGGGTGGCTATGCTGGAATGCAAGATTTTTAGTTCCTTTCAAGTAAAAACATTCTCTTTCGTACAATATTGTTCAGAAAATGTGAAGATGGAATTTCATATGGGTCACCACAATTGCCCAATAACTTTAATTTATCTGAAAAAAGCTGCTTTTGATCACCAGATAACCCATCTTTGATCTCACTTGTACACTAGTTGTTCTGCAAGAAAGCAGCAGACGGAAGAGTGATGTTAACCGCGGTTTCGTGACGTCAATGCATACGGTCGATGGGGTCTATACTCTATACTTCCAATGGGAAAACTTTTGTACACATTTCCTTCACAATCAGTGTGTTCCCAAGGATAAAAATTTTAACATCGGTTAAAAAAATTTCATGTTATAACTTGGAATACTTAATATTTTCTAAAACATAACCATAATTATATTAAAAATCAATAACTTTTCCTTTGGTGGTGTTGAAACCAGAAAAAGATGACGCGACCTGTACTTTGATGACGTCAGTAGATAAGCAAATGTTGGATTGCATAATTATTGTTATGTTTTAGAAAATATTAAGCATTCCAATTTATAAAATAAAGCTATTTTAATCGCTGTTAAAATTTTCATCCTTGGGAACGCATTAATTGTGAAGAAAATGTGTGTGTACAGAAGTTTTTTTTTTTTTTTTTTTTTTTTAATTGGAAATTTAACGACCATCGTGAGCAACTCAATGGGCTATAAGCAGTCGCCCGTCCCTAATTTAGGGTCACTGGTTCCAGGGAAGGGAGAGAGCCAGTGCCGTAAGACAAACACAACATCCATGCCTGAGCGGACCCCTTACGGACGAATGATCAGAGGCCAGCGCCTCAGACCAATGCGCCACCGGGGCGGCCAAACGTACAGTTTACTATTCACATTGAAGACTATTCATGATCAAGCAGAGTAATTAACGTAGCATTGTTAAAATAACACTGTTTAGAAGTTACCAAAGCGTTTAATTGTCGTAAAGTTTTAAATCGTAAATACAGTTTCTAAGACTGCTTTTCCCATTCAGAAAATAAAGCACTGAAACCAAATTCAGAGGTGAAACATTTTTATTTTTTATTTTTTGGCAAAGACTGAACTGAATAACGTGCAACAAACTTTGGGATATTTTTCAGTAAAAGGGAGAACACAGTTTTAGCCGAGACGGTCGAAGGTCTTATTTATTTATTTATTTATTTATTTTTGATCGGGGGGTTGATAACCACTTTTTTTTTTTTTCGATTGGAGTTTTGACTACCACCGTGAGCAACTCAGTGGGCTAAAAGAAGTCGCCATTCCCTAATTTAGGGTCACTGGTTCCAGGGAAGGGAGAGAACCAGTGCCGCAAGACAAACACAACATCCCTGCCTCACCGGGATTCGAACCTGGACCCCGTTCGGACGAATGATCAGAGGCCATCGCTTAGACCTCTGCGCCACCGGGGCGGCCATTAATAACCACTGTGAGCATCTCAATGGATTATAAGCAGTCGTTCGTCCCTGATTTGGGGTCAACACTGATTCATGGGATGGGAAAGAACCAATGCCGTGTGACAAACACAACATCCATACTTTACTTATCGGGATTCGAACCTAGACACATGTCGGAGGAATGGTCAGGAGCCAACACTTAGACATGGCCACCGTGGACATGGCTTTACAATTAATTGCGGGAAGCCAGGACTTAGACTACTGCGCCACCGGAGCGGCGGTCTAGGTTTTACTACTAGTGTTGTTGTTTTTTCCGAAATCATTGTATACTTTATGAACGCACCCAATCCAAGGCATAATTCTTTACAGATTAGACTTTGCAGTTCCAAAATAGGTAAAATTTTCGCGGGAAGTTTTATGAAATCAGTATTTATTTTTTAAGTTATCTTGTAAAATGGAGCATTCTGGGGCTGTAGAAGAATCCAATGTTGATAAGTCGTTGATTATAAGATTTAATAAATGCCTTGTGTTGGATAAACTCGTTATACTTGTAAGTCATAAAATACCGTATAAATGAATCCCAATACTAAGTCCTGGGGTAGACTAAAGTGAAATATTTGAAAAATATAAATTATTATTATTTTGACGTATTTTGTAGTTTCTACCAAGTAATCATAAGTGTACGTTAGACTTCGTATTCCCTTTCAAGTGCTGGGTTTGAATTACAACTTCCTCTGAGAAGTCCTCAAAATTTAAGAGGCTCGTTTTTCTTCCTTCCCTGGTGGGCCTAAATTGTGTGATTTCCAATACTTCTAGGCATGCTCTTATTATTGATACTACAAATAAAAAAAAATAATAAATTGTCCACAGAAACTTGACGATTTACATCGTTTGTGTTGTCTGGCTTTAATTTTTTTTTTAATTGAAAAAATGCACAATGTGAAGGCGTGTGTAGTGAAAGAAGTCTACACCTTTAGCTGCAAAATCAGTTTAAAAAGAAAAAGGTTTTTCTTTAGTTTACCTATTCAACCACTTGCAAAATATTTCATAAAGAATAATTTGTGCTGAAATAAGAAATATGCCGCTCTGGTGGTCTAAGAGTTGACTTCTGAACATTCGCCCAAGGTCAGCCCCTGATATTGTTCATGCATGGGCAATGTGGAGGTCTGGCCACCTGTAGATAAATTAAGATGTTTTGTTACACACATTCCCCCCAAACACACTTCCTTTAGGTACATAGTGATGGCATTATTTATGGAATTATCTGTCAAAAATTCAGTGAAAAACTGCACAAGTTACCAGTTTGTATTTTGAGGGAGAATACTGTAAGAAAATACATCGGGAAAAAATACTTCCTACGGGAATACTTCCAAAAACTTACAGAACAGGCAACAGAAAAAAAGAAATATTGGAAAGTGACTGTGGAATGTACACTGAAGTGCCAGAAAAACTGGTACTGACAAACTTATGCAAAATACATAGCAATGTCACCTATGCACATACTCGGTTGCGTCTGCCAGTGCGTATATAAAGCAATAGACATCCTTGCCAGCTGTCAGAGCTGTTTTTGACAAGTAATAATGATTTAAGCGATTTTCAATGCAGTGTCATAGTTGGGGCTCATGAGATGGGCCACAGTATTTCGAAGGTAGAAACGAAGTTCGGATTTTCATGGACGACCATTGCAAGGGTGTACCGTGACTACAAGAATTCCGACAAAACCTCCAAAAACATTGTGTGAACGTGACCATCGTCGGCCGTCAAGAATCGTTTCATGTGATAGGCGTGCAACATTCTCGCAGGTATCGTCGGAATTCAATGTTGGAGCCTCAACAAGCATCAGCGTCCAGACTGTGCAACGTACTCTGCACGATATGGGCTTTGGGAACTGACGCCCAACTCGAGTCCCCTTGATAGGTGCAGAGCACAGAGCTATGCGCCTCGCTTGGACACGGCAAAACCTCCACTGGACACTTGATGACTGGAAACAAGTAACCTGGTCTGACGAGTCGCGTTTCCAACTGTATAGGACAGATGGACGAATTCGTGTGTGGCGCAAACCCCATGAAGCCATGAATCCCGCCTGTCAACAGGGAACTGTACCGGGGGTGGGCTGGAATGGTATGGGGTGTGTTTAGCTGGACTTCACTGGGACCTCTGGTACATATGTGATGGGCCAACTCAATGTGCGCATCCTTTCTGACGAGGTACACCCACATGTCCTGCATTCATGCTGATGGGTTGGGCCTGTTCCAACAGGACAATGCACCTCCACACAAGTGTCGGGATGCTACATTATGGTTAGAGGAGCATTAATCTGAGTTTGGCTTTTGTCATTCCCACCCAAGTCCCCAGATCTGAACGTGATAGAACACATTTGGGATGCCATGCAACGAGTTATCGAACACAGGAATCTGAGACCTCGGAATACACCCGAATTGTGGAACGCTCTGCAGGAAGTATGGTGTGCATTGCCTACAGCATATTTCCAGAAGCTAGTGGAGTCCATGCCTTGTCATATTTCTGCAGTCCTGGCCTCCCGTGGGGAACCTACCAAGTATTGGACTGGTGTACTAGTGTTTTTCTGGCACTTCAGTGTATATCAGAAATGACGACGGGGTATGTTTCTTTTATAGAGTGGGGGTGGGTGGGGTTAAACTATTTTACATGGAAAATTCCCAAATACTGATTTTACAGTTTAAAGTTCACAGGAATTTTTTTTTCTTTCGATTAAAACGTTAAGTTGGAGTCCCTTGATTAATACGAGGCTCGAGACTGTGTGTACGAAGGTATCTAAAGAAAAACAGAGATTCGGCAGTGGTCTAAGCGATGGCTACTGATCATTTGTCCAAAAGGGTTCTGGGTTCGAATCCTGGAGAGGCGTGGATGTTCCAATAAAAAATAAATAAATCTGAGATTGAGGTGTACCTGAATTTTGCAGTGTGCGCATTTTTATTTAGTTTCTCTTTTTATTATATTAGCAATCTGGATTTCATTAGCGATTAGGTTAAAACAAATAATTCAAAATCCGTCAAAAATGAAATTAAAAAGAAACAAAAAACGTTTCCCTCCCCATTAAAATCCCAATTTTCCTCCCCTCTAAATGATTAAAATATTTAATTGTTAAATCACATGTTGAAAAATTAGTACCCAATCGACTCATATTCCCATCGGAGCAGTCATACCGTCCTCCAGAGTCGCAGAATATAGGCGTACGTGGATAATTTCAAAATTATTGGATTTTGCAGATAGTTCTGGCTTGTAGATTAAAAAAATAAAAAAATTATTTACAGCAATTCAAACACTTACTCAAGGCTTTACTCAGATTAATATATTTAATTCTGTCTTAACATGAGAATGTTCAACTATTTTTCACATCTTCCGATAGTGAGTTCTTTTGTTTTTACAGACGTTTCTGGCCTCTTGATTTTATCAAGGCCTGTTCTCATTATATAGAAACTGCAACAAAAGTTCCGTTTACACAGAAAGAATTTAAATTTTATTGCCAGGTTTTTCTTGCAGTTGCCAGTTATAAAATTAAAATCTTTTCCTTTTGTATTTTATAAGTCTACTATTTTTGAGTCAAGTTGTTGAAAATGCTATTTATAATTTTTGAAGATTCATTAACGGAACTGCTTTTCTAGATATAAAAACTTTCTTTAATTGGTGTCTTGTTTTTATGAGGTTCATAGTTCAATATTTTAAACTTGGTCTTAAGGTCCATTTTACACACATTTCTACGCATTCAGTCGTAATGTACTTTTGTCCTCTCTAGAATTTGTAATGTCCTAATAATTATTTATTGTTATATTAATTTTTCTTTAAATTATCTTATTCTATTGTTATCGTGATTTGCAGGTTTGCAGCAAGTTTTCTGTTTTAATGGTTATGTACGCAGATAGATTTTATTTTTATACAACTCTGCCGCCCTCCCTTGTATGGTGTAATTAGTTTAAATTGCGGATGCAGTCACTTTGAAAATGATACTGTGCTATAGTGGTAGGGTAAAGGGGAGAGCGCCTAGGGTTGTTTTCATCCTGCTCCTGCTTTGAAAAACTGGAGGTTGGTCAAGAAGCGAATGACAATCGTACTTTGGAGACAGTTTCATGACTGTATCCTCAAGGCGAGTAATGTCTCAGGTCCAGGAAGAGACAAAAATAGAGACTTCAAAAGCAAAAGGGTTAAATATACTGGCTTAGAAGAACTGCAGAGAATGAGAACTGCTATAAAATATTGCAATTAGGAATTTGATTTTATGTAATAATATGGATGAAACAAACACTACTAATTCACAAAGAAAAAAGGGCAAACAATATGTATTTTATGAAACAGTATATATTGCCGCCCCGGTGGCGCAGTGGTCTAAGGCGTTGGTCTCTGATCATTCGTCCGTAAGGGGTCCGGGTTCGAATCCCGGTGAGGCATGGATGTTGTGTTTGTCTTACGGCACTGGCTCTCTCCCTTCCCTGGAACCAGTGACCCTAAATTAGGGACGGGCGACTGCTTATAGCCCATTGAGTTGCTCACGGTGGTCGTTAAACCTCCAATAAAAAAAAAAAAAAAAAAACAGTATAATTCAGATTATTATCATATAAACATAATATATGTATATATTTATATAAAAAAGGTAAAGAAAAAAATAAGGGCAGTCTACCGGCCAGCCGCCTTCCATATGGCCGCCGAGATGAGCTTATGCCTAGAGCTGGCCCTGGAGATGGGTCCGGGTTCGAATCCCAATGAGGCATGGACCCAGTTGCAGAATTAAGCTGTCTGCAACGCAGATATTTGAAACCCAAAATTAGTCTGCGGACACTCGCCCCTACCCACCCCTCAGGCCCTGAAGTATATATATGTCTGTCTTTCATTCCTTGCCACAGTCGGCAAGCTTTGATCAGCTGTTGTTTTACTTTTGAGGGCTTATCTGGCCCAATTTTAGAATTAATATGCATTAAGATTTTTGCTGCTCAGTGAATCTCTAAATTTTGACTGAATTATGTTTTCTGTGCTAAAGTCACGTTCACATGGTACGTTTCTTAAACGCAACATAAGACATTTAAAGCAGAACTTCTTGACACTAATGGGAATGTGTGCTTATAAAACTCTTAGAAAACTTTGGACATTTGCACATGTACTCTTCATTTTTTTCAGCTATGTTTTAATAGTGAATATTCCATAACTGCATCTTCATTCATTTTGGAAAAAGAAAAAAACTGGTCTGCCAAGCTTTTTGTCTACCAAAAGTTTTGTGTGTGTGTATTGCTTCAGAGATTCAAGCTCTACACACTCAAAACTTCAAAAGGAGTTCCATTGTGGAGGAAGGAAATCTGCAATCTATCTCAATCACAAAAGATAAAATAAACCTTCACTGGACATTGTGATGTACAAGCTTAGTAATACAAGGGTCAACTAATTTATTACTTTTGAACATGTTTCCCTTCAGCTCTGAAAAAACAATAATCTTGAATTCTATGTATGAGATGTTTGCAGTTCACATAATTGAGACTTGGTTGATTCAACCATTCTTCTGATATGATGAATGTGCAGTCTTTCCAATTGCAACTACTTATGGAGGGAAAAGGACATTTGATTCAGGACACTGGGAACATCACAAAAAAAAAAATTACGATTACGGGAAAATCTTTCCTCCGTCCGCCTTCCGTTTTCGGAAATTGTTCCTCCATTTTCAAGCTGAAACACAGTCAGTTATTGAACAAAATTATTTTACAACAACACTCAGCAGAGGGAATATCGCGAGAGAGAAAAATTACAATTACAAATTAAATCTGCAGTTCATCTAACTTCACTTTTCGAAAGTAATTATCTTTAGTTTCGAGAACGATGCAAATGATGACAACAAAGTCAGAGTTTCTCGAATCTGCGGAAGAAACTTGTGCCAAAAGTTTACATGGAAACTTTTGCTCCGTCAAACTTCCGATATCGAAAATTGTTGTCTACACTTTCAAGATGAAATACAAACATTTACGCAATAAATTTATATTTAGTAACAATACTAGACAGAGAAAACTTCGCGAGAAAAAGAAATTACGATTGCGGGAAAATTTTTCACTCAATTTGACTTTCGTTTTTGGAAGTTCTGAAAAACGGAATACCGTTCCCCAGACGGAAAACGTCCCCCCCCCACTAATCCTAAAAAAAAAAAACATTCCGTTTTTTTTTTTTTTTTTTTTGCATTGATCTCAAGTATAACCGAAATATGGCGAAAAAGCGGAATTCCACGAATCCGAAGAAATATCTCATGCTTGATTCCTAACAGTCCGCAATATGCAAAGCGAACTGCTCATGCAGCTACATATGAAAGCCGATTCATGTGTCCCTAAACTGATTATGTTCCCAACATGAACAATGTATTCAATTGCATATTCGGAACTCTGAAAGGTCGTCATCATCATCATTGTCCAGCATTATCAATCCACTGCTGGACGAAGGTCTTCCCAAGTTTCCTCCACAATGGTCTGTCTTGTGCCAGTCTCCTCCATGTCACTCCCGCATACTTTAGAATTTCATCTACCCATCTCCCATGTGGTCTTCTGGGTCTTTTCCTGTCCCTTGGAATCCAATCTAAAATTCCGGCTGCCCATCGATGGTCTGTCCTTCTGGCAGTATGTCCAGCCCGTTGCCATTTCAGGGATTTAACTCTGATCATGATGTCTTCCACTCTTGTCATTTTTCGGATCCACGAGTTCATCTTCTTATCTCTCCTGGTTACACCAAGCATGCATCTCTCCATGCTTTTTTGAGTTGTCTGCAGCCTTTGTATGTCTCTTTTAGTTAAGGTCCACGTCTCTGCTCCATATGTAAGCACTGGAAGGATGCATTGATCAAACACTTTTCTTTTAAGACATAATGGTATATTGCTCTTGAGAATTATGCTCTTTCTTCCAAAAGCTCTCCAGGCAAGTTTTGTACGGCGATTAATTTCTTTATCAATGTTACCCCCTCTTGATATCTGTTGTCCAAGATAAACGTACGTGTCTGTTATCTCCAGCTTTTCTCCATCAATCGATAAATCTTCATTTCTTGTAAAAGCATTGAACATCACTTTTGTCTTCTGAAAGTTCATTTTTAATCCCACTTCTTTACTCTTGTCAGCAAGTTCCTGGATCATACTCTGCAGCTCTGATGGGGTAGTTGCAAAAATGACTACGTCATCAGCAAAATGAAGGTGGGTTAGATAATCTCCATTAATCTTTATCCCCTTGTTTTCCCAGTTCATTGACTGAAAGACATTTTCCAATGCGGCATTAAAGAGCTTCGGAGATATGGTGTCACCTTGTCTCACTCCTTTTCCAATTTTTATGTGTGTTGTATTTTCAAACAGCCGAATCTTTGCACTTGCATTTTCATAGATGTTATTAATAATATTAATGTACGCATCTTCAATACCGCAGGATTTCAGAGCCATTGCAAGTGCTGATGGTTTCACCGAATCAAAGGCTTTTTCATAATCGATAAAAGCCATGCACAATGGAAGTTCATATTCCCTCGCTCTTTCAATTAGTTCTCTCAGTACGTGGATATGATCTATTGTGCTGTAGCCACTCCTGAATCCAGCTTGTTCTCTCGGTTGAGCCATGTCCAGTGTCACCTTCAAGCGGTGTGAAAGAACTTTAGTGAAGATTTTATAAACCACTAATAGGAGGCTGATAGGTCTGTAGTTCCTGAGATCCTCAATGTCACTTTTTTTATGTAGCAAGATCATTGTAGTGTTGTTCCAATCCTCAGGAATCTTCCCTTCATTAAGGCATCGAGTGAAAATTTGGGCGAGTACTGTTTCGATTTCTCCACTTGCTTCTTGTATGATGTCTACAGTAATTTCATCTTCTCCTGGAGCTTTTCCCCGCTTCATGTTCTTGATTGCATGTGCAACTTCTGCTGGGAGGACTGGAAGAACTCTGGTACTGGTACCTTTCATGATGTCTGGAGTACATGTATCATCCCTTTCAAATAATTTGGAGTAGAAATCTTTTACTCTTGTCAAAATTTCGCCTCTATTTCTTGTTTCAGAACCATCTTCTTTTCTCAGTGCCATAATCTGTTTCCTTCTCTTACTGAGATGTCCCTTTGCTATCTTTAGGCTTTGGTTTTCAATTGCTTTCCTTACTAGTTCACAGTTGAATTTCCTTACGTCTTCAGTGATACTTTTTCGTACTGTCTTGCATAGCTCTATATATTCCACTTTGGAAGTCACATCTTCTTTAGTTGTCCTCATCTCTTTTCTTTTTTGCATCAACATTTTGGTTTTTCCTGATAATTTGTTCACATGCAACTTGTTCTTAGACCCAGCTAATTTTGTTGCTGTTTCCATAAGAGCTTTGGTTACTTTTCTGTTAACTTCAGAAATGTCCACTTCTTCCGATGTTATGCCTTCTAAAGCAGAGAATCTGTTCTTCAGTTATAACTTGAAGGCATTATGGTGTTTTTTAAGGTTGGTTATGTCAATACATTTTGTTTGTCTTATGAGCTTGCCATGTTCGAGTTTAGTGTTGAGGTGCATCTTACATCTCACTAATCTATGGTCACTACCTGTGTTGAACTTGTTTAGCACACTGCAGTCTTCTATGACAAATTTTTTGTTACACATAATAAAATCAATTTCACTTGTCGTCCCATTTGGATGTCTCCATGTCCATTTCCTGTGTGGCTTTTTTTTGAAAAAGGAGTTCAAGATGAAAAACCCTTCTGCCTCTGCAAACTCTACGAGAGTATTTCCTCGCTGGTTTCTGTTGCTGTGACTGAATTTACCTACTGAAGTTTCATTCTGTTGCCGTTGCCCTATTTTTGCATTGAAATCTCCCATAATTATCTTTAAGTGCTGCTTACCTTTATTATTTAGATGACAAATTTCCTCATAAAATTCTTCAATTTCTTTTTCAGGATGACTTGTGGTGGGTGCATAAATTTGAATAATCTGAGCCTGGTATCTTCTCGAGAGTTGGATAACGAGTCGTGCAGCTCTGTCAGAGGAACTTTCAACTTCTACAACTTTATCCTTCAGTTTCTTGTTTATTATAAATCCAACACCACTAGTTCTGCCAGTATCAGTCCCACGATAGTAGAAGAGATGTCCACTTTTCAGTTCAATGAGATCTCCTTTTCTCCTTACCTCACTTAGCCCGATGATGTCCCACTTGATCCTTTGTAGTTCCTCTTCCAATTCAAGAAGCCTTGAATCAGAAGATAGGGAGTGTCCATTATACGTAGCCAAGGTCAGCATGAAATGGCAGCCTAGTCCGGTCCTCCGGGGATTCTTAGCACCCTCTGCCTTCATGTCGCACTGGCCGCTGCCTTGGCCAGGTACATTCCAGCTGCCGGAGACTGAGGGCCAAGATTTAAGTTGTGGAGTCATTTTGGAGGGGTTTCGCCATAACTCACCACGCTGGCCAAGCGGGTTGGTGAGTGTGGGATAGCATTTCCTCTAATCCCGATGGTATAGTTATACCGCTATTGGCGGTCGTCAGAGCCCCTTTAGTGGGAACAGGATGTACCACGAGAAGGCGGGGTTGACATTTGTCAAGGAGAGGCTGTGATGTTACGCATCACCTGACCTTACATCCCATATATATATATATTTCTTAAATTAAAATTTCTTCAGGAGGGAGGCGGGTAACAACTTTATTTCGGCGGGAGTTTAAATTTTTCTGCGGGAATCCCTTCTTGAATTTTAACCCCTGATACAATAATCAGGAAGTTTCTTCTAAAGGAAAAAAAAAAAATCCTTTTTGGAAATAAAATATTTCAGAAAAAACTTCCTGATTACAGTATTGTATTTATACTATGCTGTAATCAGGAAGTTTCAGGGCACAAAATTTTCTTTCACCCACTTGCCACTGCCGATCGAAAATTAATTTTTGGTGAAGAAAAAATAAATTTCAGGTGTTTTCTATTCCACTTCGTCAAAAATATGTTGGCCGCCCCAGTGGCGCAGTGGTCTAAGGCGTTGGCCTCTGATCATTCGTCCGTAAGGGGTCCGGGTTCGAATCCCGGTCAGGCATGGATGTTGTGTTTGTCTTACGGCACTGGCTCTCTCCCTTCCCTGGAACCAGTGACCCTAAATTAGGGACGGGCGACTGCTTATAGCCCATTGAGTTGCTCACGGTGGTCGTTAAACCTCCAATCAAAAAAAAAAAAAAAAAAATGTTGCTGATGTCCGGCGGGTCCCCATTTGTTTTCGCTTGTACGAGTATCGAATCCGCCATCTGTCATAGGTGAGAGTTATTACCCATATCTATGCCCCGCCCCATACGGGAGAGAGCGCAGTTGAGGACAGTATCCTATAGTTTATTTGCATTTTGACTGAAGCGCGGACTCAATCCATCACTTACTATCGCATCGGTAATGATAAACAATGTTAGGCTTAGATAGTCGTGATGCATTTTGCAAAAAAAAAATACAGTACCTGGGCTTTGCTGTGCAAAATATGAAAGTTTTGTTACTTTTCCCTTGTTATATGTTGGACAGGGAAAGCTATGAATAAATAACAGCCATACAAGATAGCTGCAAAAATGTAAATAAACTGGAAGTGGCTTTCTCACCGAACATCGGTCACGTATTTTTGATAAAGTTGTATGAATAAAGAAAAAAAAATGTGAAAAAATATAATTTCCGCTAAAAATACACTCTTAGAAATGCTTAAGCAGCGGGGCGAGGAAGCTATGGATACTAACAGTCGCACACGAGAGCCGTGAAAGCGTAAACAAACAGGAAGGCACTTTCCCGCCGAACAGCGACCACATATTTTTGACGAAATTACATGACTGAAAAAAGATGTGAATTACAATTTCTGCCATCAGAAATGTTTGTTTAAGCAGCAGAACAAAATAAAATTAGAAAAGTGATTCACTCATTTGCTTAAAAATTCATAAAACTAGCCCGTTAATTTGGTTGATTTATCAGGAAATAAGAATTGAGGGGTGTATACGGACTGGAGAAATATATTTCTTTTTGCGAGTGAACAATTCTGAGGGAGCAGTCTCCTGCTCCCTCAGAAATTGTGACTTCGCTCTTTCTGGGTCATCTGATAGCTGCACGTCGCGTTTTCTCGGGAGCCAACATTAAGCCCTGCAACATTCCACTTTCGAGAATGGAGTCCCCTCGTAATCCCATCCCCCCACCCGCTATGGTTACGGCTGTGCCGAGATGTGCCTTGACCACCCACCCACATGGCACTGACATTTCGTCTACAGGAGGAAGGCGGGGTTGGGGGAAATAAAAACGGTACTTGGATCCATTTATTTGTCTGCAGATTTGTTAAGCAAAGCTGCAGAAAAGAAAAAATGAGGACCTTTTTTTTTTTTTTTTTTTTTTGGTGCGAATTATATCGGAAAAGAAAAGAGTAAATTGACTGCAAGATTTGTTGAACGATCTGAGACGCCCGTCGCCGCGTTTCTGCGACCGGGGGCATGGATGTTGCATTTGTTTAACGGCACTAACTCTCTCCCTTCCGTGAAACCAGTGGCTCTAAATCAGGGACAGGTGACTGCTTACAGCAGCCCATCAAGTTGCTCACGGTGGTCATCAAACCTCCAAAAAACAAAAACAAAACGTAATAAGATAAGGTTAGTGTAGATAGGATTGAACACATATCTGTACTCAATTATAACAAAGCATAATTTAATACTAAGTGCAAATATTGTACAAGATCTTTCAAAATGCAGAGCATTTAATAATATAGAATTATGCTTTGTTATAATTCAGATCTATATGTGTTCAATCCTACTGATCATCGTGTAAAACGATGGCTTTATCTACACGAATTATACTATGCACGACAATTCTATCCAGATATCAGGAATAAAAACTTTAACAATCCACTTTTATGTAGCTGAGGAACTGCTTCTGATCCACAAATCAGTTTTCTTGTTTCACACATATTTTCTAAAATTTGTGTGATAGCTTGAGCTATGGAATAATAAGTACACTGATGGACAATTGCTAAGGACGGATCCTAAACGGCTATTTAGCGCATAAAAAAGTAAGTGTGGTTGGATGCCAAGTGAAATAAAATAATGTCAGAATGCCAGGACATTACAAGAAAGACAATTTATTGTGCTCTGAAATCCAGAAAGCTTTGGAACGTGTTCAAGGGACAAACAGGCCATTTTGTGCAGAATACGTAAACGTGAAAAAAATGCAATTACCGTCCGCAGGCGTTCCGGCGTAAGATGTCAATACGGGATATGGCCACCATGGAGGGCGATGCAAGATTCCACACGTCGTGTCATGCTTTGCACAACATTATCAAGCAGCTGTTGGGGTAATTTATCCCATTACTCTGTCAGTGTACGAATAAGGGTGTCCTTGTTTATTGGAGGGCATTGGCGACCAGCAAGACTCCTCCCCAAAGCATCCCACACATTTTCAATGGGATTCAGATCTGGAGAACGTGCTGGCCATACGAGGCATTGAATATCCCCGCTCTCAAGACACTCCTCGACAGCGACTGTTCGATGACATGTTGCGTTGTCGTCCATGAAAATGAATCTATCACCGACAGCACCACGGAACATGCGAACATGAGGTAGCAGAACATCATTAATGTATCGTTGGCCAGTCATAGTCCCAGTTGGAAGCACATAGAGGGACGTACGGCCATTGATCATGATGCCAGCGCATACTATGACACTACATGTCGGATATCGGTCCCTTTCCTGTATGTTTGCTGGACAATATGCAGTACCACTATCACGCCAGATCAGTTGTTGTCGACAATCAGACGATAGACTGTATCTACTCTCATCTGAGAAGAGGACAGCAGACCAGTCGTTATCAGTCCATTGCGATGTTGATGGCACCATTGCAAACGGGACGGTACGGTGACGTCTGGACAATGGGATGCACACAACAGGATGGCGGGCGTATAGTCCTCCTTCATGCAAACGTCTGGCGATAGTTTTTCGGAAGATCCGCTTGCCAGTAGCAGCCATAAACTGATTCGCTACCTCACTAGCTGTGCTGCGTCGTTGTCTTTTTGTTGATAGCACTATGTACCGATCTTCTGCAGGTGTCGTACTGCGAACACGACCTCCCCTGTGACGTTTGCTACACTCTCCATTTGTTTGAAATGATTTCCAAAGCCTTGAAACAACACTGTGGCTGACGCCGAACTCCCTGGCAACATCTGTTATTTTTCGCCCTTCTTTAATCTTGCCAATAATACGGCCACGCGTAAAATCATTTAGGTGATGTCGGGAAGACATACTGAAAATTACAAGTTCGTCAATTGATTCTTTCCCTTTCAACTTAACGTTTGAACAACAACGGTCAATACGCCTCAAATCCTTTATATCTCTTATCAGCGCTTTGACGTCACGAACAAGTTCGGCAATTCAAAATTTGCATATGCACAACACGTCTTACTGTATCCCGCACTTATGCTAATTTCCACATTTTCCTGCCTTCCATTTTATGTTTGCTATCGTTGCTATTGTCATCTGTCCTTAGCAATTGTCCGGCAGTGTATATATGAGAGGCTTTTACAGTGTGGTCAATTTAATTGTATTAACAGTGTTGCCACTGATGCGCTGCAGCACGTAAATTACCCAAAAACAAAACAAAAAAGGACCCATAATTACAAATTCTACGTGTCCTTTGGGACTCTCCCAAGAAAGTGGTTTCAATCCTGATGAAACTCTGTGCGCAAGTACTTCAAAGCCAAATGTCAAACATGCAAATGATTGAAAACTAACAATCAATAACTAAATGGCCCGCCACAGTGCATGGAAACTGTGCATCAAGAGCAAAGATCGCACCCAGGGACGATTGTGGCAGTGGATTGTAGTTGCATTAACCTCCATGGACTGTGAGGATGCCTTGATGTCTGATCTGTGCACAATAACAGTTGAGCGAGTTTGAGAGAGGATTTGTAATTAGGCTGAGAGAGGCCGTTTCATCAAGTCGCCACATTGCTAGGCATTTAAGGCAAAACGGTGTGGCAATCGAATGTGTTGAGAATGGTACAACCCAGTGCAGTGTTAGAATTAAATAATTAAAAATAAATCTTTTTCTGTCCCAGTGTACCACTAGAATTTGCTAACCACTGGTCCACCAAAATGTCCACTCGTCTGTGAAAAATAATAAAGAGCAACTTAAGACATTTACAACTTATGTAGAAAATAACGTATCATTTAAATGGAATTATCTCTAATATTCGTTTCTAAAACATCTAGCTTGAATGTGCAACTGATAGGACAAAGAATGTTTTCAGAATAAAATTCCGATGGATTGGTGATATAGCAGAGTAAGAGTACATTCTTAACCAGGGTTCCCACGGGTCGAGGAAAACCTGGAATTGTCAAAGAATTTGATTTTGTCCAAAAAGTAAGGGAAAATTGCTATTTTTCACTGAAACTGGGAAAGTCCACACAACTATCCTGGAAAATGAGCGATCCCTTGTCAGACCTGTCAAGTGTTATGATTTTGTACCCGAATCCTCCTTCACTAGCTGGGTTTTGTTCGCTGCTGAATCCGTAAGTCCTAGGGAGAAACAAGGTCATGTGCCACTCTTGCAGAGAGAGAGAAAGAATGATTGAGAAGGGAGGAACGCATGATATTTGTGCTGAGGCGAAGATTTCCAGTGCCTCTGCTGTCTCCTCTTCAGGATAGGGAGGAAGGGAATGCCAGTGCTAGCAGTGCTTCCCTTCCCCCTTCCAGCTCTTTGTTGACATGAACTTGCTCCAATGAATGAGAACACAACCATAAGTACAGGCTATCTAAAGATCCAGACTTACAAATTTTGCTAGTAGACATTGGCCACCAAGACCAAAATTGTTAGTGGCCATAAAAAAAAACTCGGTGGCCAAACTTTGAAAAAAAAATCAAATTGTATATTTCATACTAAATTATTTTTATAAAATTGCTTAGTATAATATCAGTATGTTTTATTTTGCATATTTCAGTTATAGTATTCTTAAAAGTTGAAACTGAAGTAATAAAACAATGCAGGAGAGTGGGAACATCGCACGGGGAGGGGTGTGCGTTTACGGGAGAAATCTTTGCACCCTCCGACTTCCGGTTTTGGAATTTTTCCCTCTATTTTCAAGCGGAAATACAAATATTTATGCAGTTAAATATTACTTAACAATAATACTGGGCAGAAGCAACATCGCGAGAAAAAAGGAATTACGTTTGCGGAAAAAATCTGAACTCCGTCAACCTTCCGTTTTCGAAATTTTCGTAAAGATGGAATTCCGTCCTCCAACGAACATCCCCTGTCCCCCCTCCAGTTGTGTTCACTGGTTCATTGATCTCGTGAATGACCAAAATAATAACGAAAAAGCGAAAAAGGCGGAGTTCCTTGATTTCGCGGAAGAATCTGATGTCTGAGATTACGGGGAAATTTTTGCGGCGTCTAAGCTCCGTTTTCGCACATTGTTGCCTAATTTCAAGCTGAAATACTTTTGTGCAATAAAATCATATTTAACAATAAAACTTTACACTAAAACAACATTGGGAGAAAAAAATTACGATTACTGTAATTCCATTCAATTACCGTTTTCGAAAGTTTTGAGACACGAAATACCGTCTCCAAACGGAACTCCCACCCACCCGCAAATTATCTTCAGTTTTACACTGATCCTGAGAACGATCTAAATGATGACAAAAAAACCCGCGGAATTCCGTGAGCCCGCTTAAGAATCTCGTGGAATCCATAGTTTCGACAGCGAGGTCCGTAGGCAGCCAACTAAATCCGTAGAAACTACGGACATTCTGTAGTAGTTCGCAGGTATGGAAATATTATTACAGTACAACCTCGAAAATCCGGACTATGCCGATTCCAAATTTTGGAATTTTCCTATGGAATATGCAGGCTTTCAGCAAACATTCACTAAAAATAATAAAAAGAAAATGCCTAACTTCTAAAGTTTTCATCGGATTTTGACGAAATTTCACATGGGAGTTTATTTTGACGTGCCTTGGTTACTGTTAAATTTGCATTCAGTTATTTAAAAAATTGGAGAATTTTTTTAAAATAAAAATTTCTCCCAGTTGGACTTTTTCGATGCAGACGTTGAGCTGTCCACCACCGGCTTTCATCCCCACCGCAACCTCATTCCCCTACGATGAACCATCCGCCTTGGCGCATTCTTTGTGATCAAAAACCGACGCCCTCGCCTTTTTTAAATTTTATAAACTTTTTTCTTTTTTTTTCTGCTTTCAAGCAGAATGAAAAAGGTGATGGCCGACTTCCGTACAACTCAAATTGTGTGCCATTTCCATACATTTGGAGTTAAATTTTTCAAAAATGTGCGAGTTTCGTACAAGTTAAAAAAATTTTCCGTACAATACAAGTTAAATAAAATAAACGTTTTCCCCGTACAGGTCGCCAGAATTGGCAATTTAATCAAACATTTTTAGTCGCCACGACAATGAAGTTTATCGCCAGTGGCGACCTGGCGACCGTGAGTCTGGATCTTTAAGGTTGTTGTATTATAGTATTATCTATGACATTTTGCACTAGAGGAGAAGAAAGAACATAGGGAAGAAAAAAAAGAGGGCTGAAAATGCAAAGGAAAGAAGAATTTGTGACCAAATTAAAGTGCTTCAGCAAAAAAGAGCAAGACTTAAAACAGAAAAAAACATTAAAAGCAACAACAAAAAAAAAAAATCGAAGAAAATACTAAACTAAAGAAAAAGATTGTGTACATGTAGGAGTAATTTATTTTTGCAAGCAATGTAAGTTAATACAGCCAATTCCTTATGGGTTCCAATTTTGCTGAAGTTCCCGGTTTAATGATATTCCCAATTTAGCGATTATTTTTGCCAGTTCTGTGAGTCATAAAACTAGGCTTTAATTGTGTTTTAAAATATTTTGATTGCTAATTACTAGTAAGGTATATGGTTTTATTATTAATCTGTTATATTAATACGCTTAAGATAATCTTTGCTTAGGTCGATTTTACTGCATATATTGAGTAGAAATCCTGTTTTTCTACTGTAAAAGTGCTGTGAATTGTAAAAGTATGGTCTAAAATTTTGTGGAAATTTTTCTGGAAAACCTGGAAAAGCCAGGGAACTTCATTTCTGAAATTGAGTGGGAACCCTGTTAACCTGTTTTTAAATAAGAAGGGAATGAGGAGATTCTACAAAAATTCACATACATTTACAGCCTTTTTTTAATGTGTTTTATTGTTTAGCTTTGAATGGTGGGGATGGAGGTAACAAAATACTGCTGTCGTTACAAGACAAAGACTCAGGGCTGCCAGCCCGTGCCAAAACGTTGTTCTTGCGCCATTCTGCTAAAAAAATCGCGATTTTGACGAAATCTGCGCCAATTTTGAACCAAAAAGTAAAATTTACCAGTCATTGATATTTTAGCGTGATCTTAAAAGACATTTGAAATCAATTCAGCGGTTCGTACGTGAGATTCTTCCGCAGATTCGCAGAGTTCCCTCCCTTTTTTTGCCATTTTAGAGATCGATGCAAAAGTGAAGAAATTTTCGGGGTATTAGTTGGGATTGGGGGGATATGTCTGTGGACATTGTTTTGTCTTTTTAAACTTTCGAAAACGGAAATTAAATGGAGTGCAGATTTTTCCCATAATCATATTTTTTTCTCGCATGATGTTGCTTCTGCTCAGTATTGTTGTTACATATAATTTCAGCCTGAAACTGTAGGCAACGATTTCTGAAAACGGTAGTTTGGCCGCCCGAAAATTTCCCCGTAATCTTCGGCCACGAGATTCTTACGCTGATTCGAGGAATTCCGTCATTTTTGTTTGTTATCATTTGGACCAACATGAGATCGATGCACAACTGAACTAAAATTTTGGGAGGATTGATGGTGTGGTGGTGGTGGTGGGGGGGGGGGTAGTTTTCTTCGTCGGAGGATGGAATTTCATCCTTCGAAAACAAAAAGTAGTAGACAGAGGTAAGATTCCTCTCATAATCGTAATATTTTTTCTCGCTGTTTCCTCTACTCAGTATTGTTAGATATCATTTTATTCCATAAATATTTGCATTTCAGCTTGAAAATGTTGGATAAATTTCCGAAAACTGAAGTCAGACAGAGCGAAGATTTCTTCCGTAATTGTATTGCCCCCCTTCCCCGCAATGTTTCCACTCCTATGTAGTTGTTAAATGTCATCACCCTCATAGATGTGTGTGCATTTTAGCTTGATAAGGGTGGGGGAAATTTCCAAAAACGGGAATTGACGAAGTTTGGAAATTTGTAAGAATTGATGCATGGTGTTCAAAAAAAGTATTCATTCTCTGAAATTATTCATTCTCTGAATTCACCATTTATCTAAAATAGTGAAAGCTCTGATATCAGAATTCATGGTTCTCAGGCTGAAAGTGCTTTAAGCATGAGAGATGAAATTGTCATCTGAGGGAATAAAAGAAAAAACAAAGAAGAATAACAAAGAAAAATGGTAAGGGAATTTAACTATCGGCAGAAAAAAGAGTAAAACAGTGGATGTTGTGTAGTGACAGAGTCGACAAAAGACAAATATGGCCGTGGAACCTGCTGAGAAGAAAGTAGGGTTTGCTCGCAAGAGGAAACCAGAGCTAATGTCCTAGCAAGTACAAGAACAAAACCAGGAAAAAAAAATATATATTTGAAGCTATGTCTTTTAAAACCATCCTATTCAGAGTTCGAATTACCCAGTGGTCTGCTGGCCATTGTCCAGTAACACTTCCGTCGGACCACTGAACTATTTATTTTACTTGCCAGGATGGCTAGTAAGTTTTTTTTTTGTTATTTTCTAATTTGTCACAAGTTAAAAAATGAATGTGTTTCTTTTACCTTGCTGTATGGTTTTCTTTTTAGGCTGCAAACTAACAATAGGTTTAAAAACAAATATTGGATATAATTCCATTGAAATGATACATTATTTTCTACATATATTGTAAATGTCTTTAAATTTTTTATTATTATTTTTTTTTTTACGGACCAGTGGCTTGCAAATTCTAGTGGTCTGCCAGGTCAGTAGAAGATTTATTTCTAATTCTAACACTGCTATTTTGTTTGGAATTCAGTAATTTTATAATTGTAAATATAGTGGTGTGATCTAGTCAAATATTTTCATAAATAAATATCAGTGAACGATTCAGTTTGCTCATGCTGTGTAATATTCACACTTTCTCACCGCGCAGGCTGATTTTTCACCAAATTAAAAAGTACAGCTTCGTTTTTTTTCTTAATCAGTCTCATGTATGTTAATTAAAATTGCTCACGAGCACTATGGATAAATGATAGAAATGTTTATATCGCATAACTTGTAATCAATTATCAGGAATACCGATCTTTTTGTTCTTAAAGTCTGAATTTTGCCCCTTACATTAAGGGAGCAGAATTTTTAGGTTTTCTTTTTCTCATTTCAACCTACCTTGGGGAACATCTTCACCCTCACACTTTTCTTTTTCCAGATGAAAGGTGTGTTGAACGACTTACTAACTCGCAATCGTTTGCTTAATGTCCATGTCCATACATACAGGATCCCACGTATGCAAGAGCAGTGGCTCTTTCAGAAAAGTCATAAACTAATTTTACTACTACTACTGAAGAAGGGGGGCAATCCCACGCCAAAATGTCACTGCGCAAGCGTTAAGCAATGGAAGCAGCTTTTATCTAACCAACTTTACTAAATCTCACTGTTATCTTATAGTTTTGGTTCCAGTTGTAATTTTTCACAGCAATAACGAAAGTTTGACATTGATAATTACTTAATGAAAAGCATTGTATGAAGAGTGTCATGGTGAAACTGATGAAAGGTGATTTTACAATTTGATTATTAAATGTTACATTAGTTTTCCTTTTGTATTGAAGGTACGCTTTTCTTCAGAAAACCTTAGGAGTTTGTGATGCACACACAAACTATGCACAGATGGCTTGCCGGTTGGTTGGTTTGAGAAATGTATTTTCGTCTGAATGCCATGAATTCCAAAAAATGCTGCTAAAAACCAACCAAACAACAAGCAGTAATTACATAATATTTCTTCTTCCTAAGTGTCTGTTCGCAAGCGTTCAGTAACAATACCAACAGTTCTTGGACGCGGCAGCATCCTATTCATGTTACAGCAAAACAAATGCATTATGAAGAAAATCCCTGATATTAATGTTACGCTTAAAATATTGCAGGTCATGTAGTTTTCAATAAATTGTGGGTAGTATAATTGTTTTCCCATTTATCTCACTGTAGGAACGACAGAAATGCTAATTAACAGTCGTAAGAGAAACAGTAAAATGTCAACAAACCTGAAATATAAAATTGTTTCATAGTTCATAAAATAATAGTAATTCAGTATATAAACATAACTTACACAGCATGGATTTAAAATAATTAAAAATGCTATCATTAGCTGCTCCAAAACCTGAGTTTTACTCCAAAATGCAAATTTTCTTGCTCCAAAACCCAACGTTTCTGCTCCAAATTGCATATTTCCCAGTATGGTACTTCTGACGCAGATAGCCGTGCATCCTGAACTAATTGTTGATGTATTATCTTAGCAAAGTTGTGTATAATCAATGCTAACTAGGTGGCACTGTGCTCACCACACAGTAGCCACCAAATGCTGTACAAAAACTGAAAATGTTTTGGAAATAAAAAGTCGTTTCATACTAATATAAAAGTGCTAAGTCCTGCTATGACATTAAAAATTGGTAATTGTGTCATATTTTGAAATGGAAGTAGAACTGCTGGGTTCCAGACTACAGCAATGAAATCTCCTTGTTAGGAGATTTCATTGCTGCTCCAAAACCTGTGTTCTGCTTCAAAATGCAAATTTTCTCGCTCCAAAACCCAACGTTTCTGCTCCAAATTGCATATTTTCTCGCTCCAAGAATTGCTCCGAAACATGATAGGGGCACTAACACCCCTGAAGACTGGATAACTGCTTTTCTGTATTTGTTGTTTCTTCCACTCTTTATGAATCATGAGGGATAAAAAAAATAGTTGTCATCCAATAGCATTTCATGAACCAATTACTAGTTTGCAGCCTAGAAAGAAAGCCATACAGCAAGGTAAAAGAAATAAAAATTCATTTTTTGATTTATGACAAATTAGTAAAAAAAAAGCCCAACCCTACTGGCCATCTGGACCAGTAAAATCCGTAGTTCAGTGGTTTGACGGAAATTTTACTGGCCAATGGCCAGCGGACCACCGGGTAATGCGAATGCTGCAGTGGATGGCCGAGGGCAACAACAGAATGCAAGGATCGAGCGATTGTGAGAGCTACATAAACAGAACCAGATTCGTCACTCTCAACCATCCGTGGCCATGTTGCGTCATCTACAGGTACGGAAATGGCCATCTGGACTGTCGCCAGATGGTATGTGGCACGGCGACTACATTCGAGGAAGCCATTTTGCCATCTACCACTGACCAGCAAGCATTGCTGGTACTGGCTGCAGTGGTGTCGTGACTCATCAACGTGGAATAGCTTCCAGTGGCATCATGTTGTCTTCAGTGATGAGTCGTGGTTTTCACTTGGTGTTGATGACCAGTACATACATGTCTGGAGACAAGCCAGCCAGCGCATGGATGCCGCCTTTACCGTGGAGTGGCACACAGCTTGCACACCAGGAGTGACTGTCTGGAGAGCCATTTCCTATGATAGTGGGACACCTTTGGTAGTCCTCCATATCACCCTCAAGGCTCAATGGTACATCGACAACATTCACCAACCTGTTGTGTCTCAAATACTGGAACTATTGTAGAAAATCTGCCCTCATATTTTCTGTAGTTTTATTAATTATATGGAGCTTTGTTAATGAACTGTGAGGATATTGATAAAATGATTCTGTGAATGCCATTCATTCATTTGCCTTGGTTTCTTGGCAGTACTAAATACAATGGAACTTCAGTTACCATGTTTTTCTCTATTATATGTAATCCTGTCTCAGCCCCAACATTTTACTGTAGTTTCGGTTTTTTTTTTAACTTGGTTTTACATAATTCATTTATACGCTTTTTGAGATTATACGTTAAAATTTGAATTCACAGAGATGCCAACAACTACGGATTCTCCGTAGTTCCTGTGGAAAAAGCTCTTGTACTACGGAATACGGAAAACCGTGATTTTTCTACGGAAAATTAACATAAGTTATTAATTTCTATTTTGCTTGTTCTCCTTCCCAACACAACGGTGGCCACTTGACGATCCGTCATGCTTGCGATGCTGCTCACTTCCAGTTCTGCCTCACGAAGCTGCTTGGACCTTAGCGCGAGTGGCCGGTACTCGAAACCCTCCCTCCCCAGCATGCAACATTCTGGGGACGTTGAGCGTAGCTCGCTTTGGTGGTGGACGTGGGCGGAGTTCGGCCTGAAGGTCTTTTGCAGTGCAGCTACAAGCTGTTGAAAATCGTTTGGTGCAAGATGTGAGTGTCATTGCCTGGCATCAGAGTTGTTTTTTTTTAATCGTGCATCAACCATTCATATCAGTAATTAATATTTTGAAGTTTTTTTCTTGCGTTGCAGAAAAGTATGCTTGGATTTCGTTGCAGAGTTTGTCAAAACACGTAATTACGCGTCTAGTACGCATCGAAATTTTACCAACGCGTAAAAATATGCATCAGGGCAACATTTCGCCTTTCAAAAACGGAAGTGAATGAAATAAAGATTTCTTCCGTAATCGTAATTTGTTTTCCTGTGATGCTGTCTCTGTCTAGTATTGTTGTTATACATAATTTTATTCCATAAATCTTTGTATTTCACTTTGAAAATGGAGGGGAAATTTTCGAAAACGTAAATTCGACGGTGAAAAAATTCCCGTGTAATCTTCGGCTTCGAGGAATTTCTGCTTTTTCGTCGTAATTTGGGTTATCCTCGAGATCGATGCATAATTGAACAAAAATTTTGGGGCAATTGGTAGTGGTGAAGGATGTTTTCCGCCTGAAACTTTCGAAAACAGAAATTTCGTCTTTCAAAACTTTCGGAAACAGTGAGGATTTCTCCCGTAATTGTAATTTTATTTTTCAAGCGATGTTTCCTCTGCCTAGTATTGTTGTTAAATTTCATTTTATTTCGTAAATATTTGTATTTCACCTTGAATATGGAAAGGAAATGTCGGAAACGGAAATCAGACGCAGCAAAGGTTTCTCCCGTAACTGTAATCCCCCCCCCCCCAACGATGTTCCAACATGTATCCTGTGTTCTTATATATTCCTCCAAAAAAGGTTTGCATTTCAGTTTGATAAAGGGGGAGAGTCCGAAAACAAAAGTGACGAAGCTGAAAATTTTTGAAGAATTGTTGCATGATATTCAAAAGCATTCATATTCTCCAAGTTACACTGCCATTTATCTAAAATAGTGAAAGCTATCATGCATTCATGGTCCTCAAACTGAAAGTTCTTTCAGAATGATGGATAAAATTGTAACGGCATCCAAGGGGTTTGTGAAGGCTACTCTCGTAGCTGATGGTGATGTTGAGCTTAATTTTTCAAAATAACAGTTTTTCAAAAAAGAAAAATCAGAAAGGACACAACTGGTAATTGGAGTAAAAACAAGAATGTATTAAAGCGAAATCATTTTAAACGAAAATGAACTTTCTAAGTTGTATACATGTCTTTCTAAGTTCTATACATCTGTCGGAAAAGTTCGCGTTGAAGAATGTTCTTATATTCAAGAAAAGATACTGATCCATGAATTTTTAAAACATGCAGAAGTAGTAGATCCTTCACTTAGAGCCATGACATTATTTACTTCTGAGTCAAATGCCTTCCATTTATAATAACTGAAAATAAACTTGATATACTGGAAGTGGAATTCCTTTTTATCAAGCTGACAAATTAGAGACCATAGCAGTAACAGATAGAATAGATGTCACTTGGTCAGAAATCTCAAAATTAAGAGGCTGTAATGGAGCGGTTAAGTATACTAGTCTCTCGAAAGTAATGTTTGCAATACTTGTAGTTCCACACTCGAATGCTTGTGAGTAAGAGAGATTTTAGTTTAGTGCGAAAAATCAAGCCTGTTTCCAACCTAATTTAGGTTTAGAAACTGTAGAAGCATTTCTTATTGCAAAAATGAATATGTTCTCCTCTGGGCAAGTGTGTTATGGAAAAAGATTTTCTGCTGAGGAACTCAAATCTGCAAAACACTGTACAGCGAAATCACTAAAGAAAGCTGTTTAATCAATTGTTTGTTGTGTAAAAAATGTATCAGTCATGGTGTATATTATTTTCCATGTGAAAAATTTGGAATATTTTGATACAGATTTTCATGTATATATATAAATGAATAAGTAAGTAAAAAAATGCTAATTAAATTAAATGAGTTGTTTTCCTTGGTTAAAATTATTCTTTTTGGTATAACTACTGAAAATTTGTACAAGTACTACTGAAAATTTGTATGAGTACTACTGAAAATATCTGAAACAGGTTGTCATCTCTGATTATTCAGATTATCAAAAATACCCAGTTCTTTTATACATAACCCAGTATGTCAAAAATTCTTTGAGAGAAGTGGAACAGCACTGTAGTGTTTCTCCTTGGTGCAGATAAAGTTGAACCTTGATCCCATCAGTGAAGGGTATGCTCTTTACATTGAGTTTGGATGAAAAACTGGTTCGCATTTCACGACTCTCACACATATGCGCTATTTAAAAATTGATAAATCCCTGGAACATAACTTTTTGGCTCGACTATTTCGGGACATAGTATGTAGAATGGAATCCCCTGAATGTATCATCAGTATTCAACATTCTGGTTTCAAGTTCAAAGATCCACTTCTAGAAGAGAAAAGCTGTTAAATTTTTGAGTTCCATACTGAAGTACAGGTCTAAGATTCTTAGTTGTAATGATGTCACTTAATCTAGAATCAAGATTTTTATTGACAGAGTAGTCAAATGAAAAGTTTGATTTTCATAGGCTTTATGATGTTTGCAATGTGATAAAATCACAAACAATGCAATTTCCTTTGGTAGAGCATTTGCCTCACTTTGGTGGTGCAGTGGATAGAGCATTTGCCTGTTTTAATTGTCGAATCCCTGTCTTTAACCAGTACATGTTTTTTTTTCTATTGTTGTAATGTTTATGAAACACACTTTCACATTTGGATATCATTAACAAAAAGAATGCATAATATTAGGCAAATTTTGCATTTAGGGTTTTACCTGTTATGCAGTAAATACATGGTTTTATTATACAAGGTTTAAAATTATAGATGTAGATTAGCACTTGCCACTTGGCGATTAATTGGCAACTTTGGCGATAAAATTTATTTTAGTGGTCGCCAGTTTGGCCATTTGTCATTTTTAGTGCCAATTTGCAAAACGTATAGTAATTCAGAAGTAAAGGTAAAAAGATGTGAAACCATTCTTTACTAGAAATTGCAAAAAACCTCGAATGTTTTTGAAAATTGAAGTTTTGCCGCCAATAATTGATGTTTAAACCTTGATGTTGCAGAATTCTTTTAGTGCGACATGGCCAATTCGCTGGCCCATGTGAGTTGTGCTAAAAATGCGGTGAGTGGAAGAATATCGGGCCTAGATTTTGACCCGAGTAGTTCCTGAATCAGACAGCAGATATCAGCATGAATGATCATATCATTTATTAATCATATTTTGAAGAGAAATCTCCACGAGTCATACCGTCAAACAGCAATATTATTGAAAAAATCATAAGAATATACAGTAACAATCGTATTGTAAATAAGTTCGCGTTCATTATAGCCTGCACATGCACTTTTGCTGTGTGATGGGAGGAAGGCTAATTTTAGCCAAAACTTTTCCTACTACAGTTAAGGCATGGCCCTTCATATGGGATTGTGGATTAATTATGGAACGTGACACTGTCGAAAATCACTTTATTGAGCCCCATTCAAACCTCAATAGCGTGCAACTCGTCCCAACCCATGGTCCCATGACCATGGTGTGGTTATTTTTCTTGCGGACTTTTGCTGTGCAGGAGAATTAAATGTGGTGTTTTATTACTAGAAGCTTCACAACATTTATTTCTTTTTTCCCAAGCAAACCGACACAATAAAAAACACTCAGAAAATTATGAATCCTCCATCTTTTTCCTAAATCGTGTGTTAGCTAAGGGTGAACTTTATTGACGGCCAGCCGTTACTCTTTCAGAAGTCGTGCAGAGCTGGTCAGAAAGGGAGCTGTCATAGCAACAGTCGGTTCATTGACGGCTTCAGCACACGGAATGTTGCATCATAGCTGTGAACTGGATGGAGGGGTGGGTGTTGCAAAAACTTCCTTGTTTAAACTAGCGCACGATGTTGAATGATAAACATCTCTGGTACGCTACTGGAATCAAAAATATGATTTTCTATCTTCACAAAATTTTGACAAAACTGGCTGCAAATTTAATGAACTCCATAAATTGTTAAAAGGAACAAACCCACCAACTTTCACGCGAAACGGATTAAAATTGTGAAAACGACGGCAGTTTTCTGCTTTGAATGTCATAATAAAAATTGTTATGAGCAATTAAAAGTTTTCATTTGATTGTAGTGACATTTGCAGGATAACCTTGTATGACTCAGTTATGACATTTTACATCTGTAAAAAATTCAGATCTTGTAATTGAAAATTTCGAAGAGAGAAATGCGGCGCTTCGCTGCGTCATTAAAAGTTGACCCAGAAACCTTTCTTGTAAACACAGGAGGAAACTGTCTTTTGATCTAAAAGCCAGACGTATGGAATGATGAGACAGAAAGTAAAAACAAATCACCCTCCAATCCGAACGCGTCAAAAATCCAAAATAAAACAATAACATACCCTTAGGCCGGTGTAACGATGTTTTCTTACACCAGCCGACCGCCGAGGGTGGAGAATGTATAGCACAGCATACGTTTACTGTGATTCAACCTCATTGCCCCAGCACCCAAAGTTTGTCATCGTTAAATACCAGCAGACTTGGGACAGGAAGTAATAACGATATCCTGAGCCCGCAAAATGCTGCAACTTTTTTGCTAGTCAAAACACAGAATTGTTATTATTATTTTTTTGTGAGTAAAGTGTTGGATGCTTTAAGGTTAATTTTTTTTTTGAAATAGAATTGAAAAAAAAAATGCTGTTACACTAAAATCTTAGGCGCCAGCCATTTATTTTCAGTCGCCACGGCGACCGGGCGCCTTGGTTTTGTCTACCCCTGACTGTAAGTATGCCTACAACTATAGTTACATAGTACAACTATGTGAATGTAGTTATTTCTGTACTCCTATACCTCCCTTTATAATTGTAAAAAGGCCTGAACTTCATTTCAGATGGGCCAGGATTTCCCTTAGACTTGGATAGAAAAATAAAAGATGTATCTTTGCAAATATTTTATGAAACTGGCTGACATTTTAATGACCACCATAAACTGCTAATAAAAACATGACCTCCAAATTTTGCCGGAATCGGTTAAAAACTTTTTCAATTAGCCCTCAAAATTTTATTAACCGTTTTTGTGTATATCATTTGTGTTACTGTTTACCGATGATTAAAAATTTCCATGGCTAATTAAAAAAGTTTGCAACCGATTTTGGCGTAATTTGGAGGGTGTCTTCTTGTTACCAATTCATTTTGTTGATCAAAATTTCAGCCAGTTTTGTGAAGATTTCGCAAAGTTAGTTTTTGACTTTTTTTATCCCTAGTTCTGAATCAAAGATGGTGGGAGACTG
This sequence comes from Macrothele yani, assembly GCA_039090855.1. NCBI lineage: Eukaryota > Metazoa > Arthropoda > Arachnida > Araneae > Macrothelidae > Macrothele > Macrothele yani. The sequence goes on from CM077013.1 coordinate 18,464,979, forward strand.
GGACTTCACCATCTTTCTTTTGATTGGGGGTGAGGGTGGCAGAAATGTAGGCACCTTATTTATTACTTATTGTTGCGATGAGTCGGGGCGGGGAGGGCTGTCACTTTGATTGACTGGTTAACTAAAATTTGCCAGTTATGTTGGGAGTTAGGAATGGTTCCTCAGGATTGTAGGGATGCTATCATTGTTCCCATTGTACAAGGGAAAAGGTGATCAGACTGAATGCAAGAACTACCGTGCCATCAGTCTGCTGAGTGTGCCAGGAAAAGTGTTTGGGAAGGTTGTCAATCAATTAATGAACAGGTTTTCTTCTTTTCATAAAGCTGGGGAGACCCATTTCAAAGCCAAAAGCCTCGTGGATTTCTGGTGCATTGAAAGCCCAAGGTGCAGTTTTAAACGGTAATTTCCTGTTAAGAATCAGTACTATGTACTTATGTTTTAGAAACAAAAAAAAATCCTTAAAACTCAGCATTTTCCCTGTTCATCTATTTTAACTCTTAAATATCCATAAAAATGGCAGGCTTGATCTAACCCAATAGTTCTGCTAAAAATTTCAAAATAGGAAAATGTAAATTCCGTAGTGAATGGCTGGAAAAGACAGATAATTCGAAGGCTAAAGTTTCTGCATGGGGTAGAAAGCATAGTGTAAGTGAACTATTTTGTACTGTGTGTTGCTGCACCATTAACTTTGAAACAAAAGGTTTCCAGGCGATTTTTAATCGCTTGCTTACATCAAAACATAAATCAAACTTTGAATCTAAATTTGGACTAAACCAACTACGCTTAGAACTTGCACCTTCTGCTGCATGCTTAGAGCACTTACAACCTTCAAGTTCAACTTGTGCACCAACACTTCACATTTATAGTGCCAAGGAAAGTTCTACTACTGCTGAATTGATTTGGACGATGAAATCGGTGTGTAGTAATTATTCAATGGAATCATCACAAGATATTCATGATGTTTTTAAAAAAATGTTTCCTGACAGTGTCCCTGAACATTTTTCTCTTTCCCCTAAGAAAATGCGATACTTAATCACTGATAGACTGGCTCCTTATTTCTGGGAACTAATGTTAGAGGAAGCATGTTCATCGTACTACACATTGAGTTATGATGAAACAACTAATGTTAGAGATAAAAAGGAGCTACAAACAACCATCACATTTTGGTCAGAAAGCAAACGTGGCATAACGACACGACACCTCAGAACTTTCTTTTTAGGTAAAGCGGATGGTGAAACATTGCATAAAAAACTATGTGAAGCACTTTCTGAGGCCAATTTATCACAAAACAGATGCCTAATGCTTGGATCAGATGGACCTAATGTTAATAAAAAAGTTTTTAGGCTTTTCAATAGTAATGTCCAGAAGATACGAGGGACAAGTCTTATAAACATAGGTACCTGCAACATCCACACAATGCATAATGCATATGTAAAATCATTGGAATATTTAGGTGAAGAAGCTTCTGAGCTGCTGATAAATATTTATCATTATTTTGATGGTTGGCCTGTCCGTTGGGAAGAGTTTGAAGAAATGCAATCTAAATATAATGTTCCACACCACAAATTTTTGAAACATGCAACAACAAGGTGTCTTACCTTGGGGCCTTCGGCCAACAGGATTTTGGAGCAGTGGGACATTATTCAGTTCTATTTCCCTAAGCACATTCCTCTGAGAAAAAATTCTGCTGCTCTTCAATCCAGATCCTACAAGACTATTGTGAATTCCTTAAAGAAACCTTCAATAAAAGCTGAACTTCATTTCATTATTTCATCTGCAGAACTATTCATAAAGTTCACACAACATTTTCAGTGCCAAGCACCCATGGTCCACAAATTGCATGAAGAAATAAGGAACGTTCTTCAGACCTTCATGGCTCGTGTTCTGAAGACTGCGATCATTAGAAAAATCACTAATTTTTCTAAAGTTGATCCTGATGAACTGTTTACAGTTGGTAATCTGCTTCCTCTTGAAAAACTTGTCATTAATGAAAAGGTCACAGATGAGCTTTCTAAACTGAAAGAAAGAGATAAGTTGTTGTTTCTGAAGGAAGCTCAAAAGCACTATATTACTGCTTGTAAGCATGTGATAGAAAAGACTTGTTTATCAAATGGATCACTTAAAATTTTTAGATTTTTAGACCCAAAAGAAAGAATGAATGATAGAAGCTGCAGAGACATATTGAAAGTTGCAAAAATTATGCCATTTCATGTTCAACTGGATTATTTATTAGATGAATGGAAAATTTTGCAACTAGAAAAAGATGATACAGCATTTGAAAACAAAACTATTGATCATTACTGGCAACAACAAATCTCAAAATGGGACTCATTATCAAAAGATATAAAGTTTCCAAATGTTGCAAAAGTCATAAAGGCAGCTCTTACTTTGTCACATGGAAATGCTGACATAGAGAGATGATTTTCCATTTCTAAGCATATATTAGGAGAAGATAAATCAGCAATGACTGAAAGATTTTTAAACAGTATACTGATTGTGAGGGATGCCTTGAAACAGTATCCTAATTTTATTTTCGTACCCATTAATCCAAAACTCATTAAGTACGGACAACAAGCACATTCAAAGTACACTGCCTTTATGGAAGAATGTAAGAGGAAAAAGAAAATTGAATTAAAAGAAAAGCAAAAAGAAGAACAAAAAAGAATGGATTATGAAGAAGATATGAAAAAGATGAAAAAGATAAAAAAAGTCAATCAAATGTGAGACTGCTGCTCTGAATGACAAGAAAAAAGAACACCTACAAACTAAGGAGGCAAGAGAAGAACTCGTTTTGAAAGCTTCAGCTAAACTGAAGAAAGCACTCGAAAACAATGATTTAAAGGGAGCAAAATTAGCTAAAGGCATGCTCGAGGGAGTAAAATGTATGCAAACAGAAGAAAGACTGAAAGAAAAGGAAGTGGAAATTATTCAGAAGAACCTTGAGAAAAGAAAATCAAGTATGATTATATCATTTTTTGCTAAGATGCCTAGAAAACAGTAAGCCAAACAGTTTTTTTCTTCAAAACTGTTTTTTTTTTTTTTTTTTTTTTTTGGAACATTAAAGAAAATTAATTGTATGTCATAGATTTTCAGAATTTTGTGTAAATTTTTTTTTCTGTAATATTATATAATGACAATAAAATGGCCATACCCCATCCAGGACCATAATAAAGAAATGTATTATGATCTTACCTGGCCTTTTTTGGTAGATGAGTATAAAGAAAAATAAAAAAATATGTTTTTGTAACTGTATTTGGTGTTTTGTGCTATTGGCAAGAAGTATCTTTTAATCACCTTTTAGTCACCTTTTTTAAAAAATTGTCACCTTTTTCAAAGGTCACCTTGGCTCCTGACCCTGATTTTGCTGCAGCACTGAATTTTGAATTTTTTCGTAAGACTTAGTTTGAAATTGCTAGTTGCAGTGAGAGTAAAAGTTTGCCAAGTGATAGGGATGATTTTGAATCACTTTAGAATAACATGAATATGAGGGGGTGTATTCAAAATTAAGGAAGTTATCAGTATATTTCCTTTTTTTTTTTTTGCAGAAGAAAGGCTAGTCTTTGAAAATTTGTTTTGAATTTGCAATTTATATTTCAAAAATTATCTAATGTAAAGTCATTTTTTTTTAAAAATCCAATTATCTGAGATGTAATATTTTTAAAATATATATATATTACATTTATAGAATTGTTAGAAAACATCTTATGGTATTCATAAAAAAATGTTGGCCCAAAATATTAAAATTTATGGAAAATACATTTTTTTCTTGAAGCTTTCAATTTCTAAGAAAATGGCTTAGCATTTCTGGCATATACACACACATTACATGTAGCACTAAATGGGCATAAATCTCGATGTTGCAATTGCCGATGCATCGAAAAACATCGAGGTTTCATGTCCAATGTTTGAAACTGGTAAAGAATATTTTCTACATAAAGTAAATTAATTAATTTTTGTTGCATTCTTGTAAAGAGGAAGGGAATATCATCCTTATTATGTTGTGAATTGACTGTTTTGGTCTTTAGCGGTACTGCTATACATGTTAAAAGTACTTATTACCAGTGAGATAGGGTTAAGCTTTTCTCATTGAAGGTTATAGTAAAGCATTATACACTGGCATGCAAAAATTAAGGACGAGACGGTTTTTCGAATTTAACGTCATGCAGAAGTGCTTCACATCGACCCATATCATACCATAAAATTCCCAAGATGTAAGAATATAGGACAAGTGAGCAAAACCGTCCAAACAAGGAATCCAAAGGATACAAAGGCACTTTATTGAAAAGGTAGCTTCGAGCACAACTGGACAGAAGACAAAAACGTCCATGTGACAGGCGGCTGCCAAGAAAAATCCAGTCTTTAGTAGGGGATATGATCACCCCTGACTGCATTGCAGGATTTACAACGTCTGTCCATGCTGAGAACGAGGTTGCCAAGGAGCTTTTGAGGCATCGCGGTCAATTCCTCTTGTAGCACCAATCGCAGCTGTGGAATCGTTGCTGGCGGCTGGTGACATGCTGCCAAGCATCTCCCGAGAAGGTCCCACACATGTTCGATTGGATTTAGGTCCGGGGACCTTGCGGACCAATCCATGTGTTGAATATTTTCACTCTCCAACAGCTCTGCGACAACCACTGTATGATGAGGTGTAGCATTGTCATCCATGAAGAGGAACTCAGGACCCACAGCACCTCTAAACAGATTCACATGAGGCAGGAGAACCTCGGTACAATAGCGGACACCAGTGACTGAACCTCCTTGGAAGATGTGGAAGTCAGTACGGCTACCAAGCATGATAATGCCCCAAACGAGAACTCCGCCACCTCCAAACTGGTCCCTTTCGATGATGTTGGAGGTGTGATTGCATGTTCCCTGCTCTCTCAAGATGTGTATACATCCAGAATCGCTCTTCAGACTAAATCGGCTCTTATCCGTAAAGAGAACTCGACCCATTGCTGATGTGTCTAGTTCTTGTGTTTCTGGCACCACAGAAACCGCTGTCTTCGATGAGCAGGTGTTAATGGCACATACCGTACTGGTTGTCGTGCAAATAGACCACCTTTGTGCAGCCCCCTGGCCACGGTAAAACGCAATAACGGATGTCCAGTTGTCTGTTGCATGTGCCTTGCGATTTCTCCTGCTGTCTGCCGTCTGTCTCTTCTCACCTGTAGGACAATATACCGGTCATCCGCCGCCATGGTTGCTCGTGGACGACCACTGCTAAACTCTCGGACAGCTGTTCCTGTCATTTGAAATGCTCTCCAAGCTCGTGAAACGATGCTGTGAGCGATCCCTAACTCCTCGGCCACACTAGTCACACTTCAACCTTCTTCCTACTTCCCAATAACGCGACCTCAGGTAGTCATCCAGATGTCGTCTACTGGATTGCGTGTTGGTCATATCACACGGCAGCAGCAACTCGCGACGTCATTCAAACCGATGTACACCGTGCAATAGCTTTCACCGAATTGCTGAGTGTACACCGCCCGTGTGCTTTATACCCTTCCGACCCCCACCCGTCATGCTGCATATATTCGCATGCCCTACCGTACCGGACCCCTGTCTATCTCCTGAGTGGTCTTTCGGTCCATTCTGCCTGCTCGTTCCGCTGTTATGCTAATTTCTCCTCTTTGTCCTTAATTTTTGCACACCAGTGTATGTGGGGAGATACAAAGAAGTGTTTTGTGATTTTGCTAATTCATTGTTTTCAAATTGTGCATGCATTTTTCTGTAGTTGGATTTTTGACTGATACGTTACCACTATCAAAAATCAGTATACTGTTCTTAATCTGAAATGTAATTTATTATTATTATTATTTTGTAGGTTGTGTGTGAAAAAGAATTCGAGAAAAGAACTATTGCTAAAGCCCTTGTTGGTGTGAAAAAGCAGTACAAAATAAAGGTGTAAGTTAATTCTTCTAAGTTATTGACTTTTCTGAACTGTTCAAAATCACTATTTTGGCATAAGAAACACCATCATTAAATATGTGATTTGTGTGGCTGACTCTTTGAAAAACTTTGAAATTGCATTGTGTCTAGGTGAGGAAATTTGTACTGGCATTTCATGTTTTCCATATGAATATGTGACCCTTACACCACCCAGGATAATGCATTTCCAAGCAGCTGAAGTAATATCTGACTAAACATCCAGAATGCAGAGACTTTCTTCTCACTTCATTGCAGCAAATCAACTTCTCTTCCTGCTAACAACAGGCACTCATGTGAAAAATGATTGAATTTAAAACACTAGAAGTACAGGACTAGGCCTATCATCTGCCATACCACAATCGAATCCAGAATACCCCCAAAATGACATTGGGGGGGGGGGGGTCTGCAGGAGAATATTTATTTCTTCAATAGTTTTTGGAAAGATATATTTTTTTTAAGGCAAGATTTGTGTTGTTGCTGGTGGTGCATGTATTTTACAAAGCCAGTAACACCTACAACTAGGAAAATCTGTGATCTAGGATAGTGAAAGTAAATGCAGCTGAAGATAGAGGTTTGTAGGGGCATATCAGAAGGGGTGAAAAAGATTGGCTTTAACTCTCCTGTGGTAAAAGCTGCCACGCATGCCAAAATAGTTCCTATCTTGGTCATTTGAGACTGGGATAAAACAAATAATGAAAATTTGTTTTGCAAAATATTCAAAAAACTGGGTGTAAAATAAACTAATAGAACTTTTGGTAAGTTCAATTAAAAAATAACATATATATATATATGCAGTTGAACCCATTTTTATCAAAATTAAGGGGACGGTCGTAATTGTTTGACATACAGAATTGTATAAAATAAACTGTACATGCATACACAACCACTAAAACAGAAAACTTGCTGCAAACCCGCGAAGTGCAAACCACGATAGCCGCCTCGGTGGCGCAGTGGTCTAAGGCGCTGGCCTCTGATCATTCGTCCGTAAGGGGTCCGGGTTCGAATCCCGGTCAGGCATGGATGTTGTGTTTGTCTTACGGCACTGGCTCTCTCCTTCCCTGGAACCAGTGACCCTAAATTAGGGACGGGCGACTGCTTATAGCCCATTGAGTTGCTCACGGTGGTCGTTAAACCTCCAATATAAAAAATAATATTAAAACCACGATAATAAAATAAGATTATTTAAAGAAAAATCAATAAAACAATAAATAATTATTAGAACATTACAGATTCCAATGAGGACAAAATAAGTACATTGCAATTGAATGTGCAGAATTGAATATGTGTGAAATGGATCTATTTATGGCAAAATATTCAAGTATTGGACTATGAACCTTGTAAAAACAAGAAACTAATTAAAGAAAGTTTTGTATCCAGGAAAACAGTTCCATCCGTGAACCTTAAAACATTTTAAATAGCATTTTCAACAATTTCATTAAAAAATTGTAGACTTAAAAAATACATAAAAAAAGATTTTAATTTAATAACTGGCAATTGAAAAAGGGACCTGGCTATAAAAAAAAAATTGTGTGTGTAAACGAAACTTTTGATACAGTTCCTATACATTAAGAACAGGCCTTGATGAAATTTAGAGGCCAGAAACATCTGTAAAAACAAAAGAACTCATAAGACATGAAAAATAATTGAAAGTTCTTCAAATTAAAATAGAATTAAGTATATTAATCTGAGTAAAGCCATGAGTAAGTGTTCTGCTTCTAAAACTCCAATTTGAAAAATTCTTCCTGTATCACATACAAACATACAAGACCTGATGGAAAATATTTTTCACATAATTTCTAATGTTTGGCAAAGAATGGTTTGGCCACCAGGGGGGGCATAAGTGTTAATTTCTTTCTGCTTCTGATGTATTTGCAGCAAAATCTGTGCTCCTGAAAACTCGACTAATTTTTTTTTTCTTGGACTGATACTGCTCATATGGAAAAACCTTTTGACAATACTTTCTTCCTAAAATAATGCATGGTTTTCCCACCAGGGGACATAAAGTCACATCTTATTTTTGTTGATATCTCTGTTTCTAAGAGTCTGATTTTAAAAATTCTTTCGCTGTTGGAGAGCGTTTCCGGTGCAAAATGTTTCTCACATAAATTCATGTTTTTCTTAATGCACAAGTCTGCAACCAAAGGGTGTAAGCTCACAATTCCGTTTACAGCAATGTCTGAGGGATTAAAAACCTGATTGAAAAATCACTTTCTTTCGTCAGATACTATTGTTTTCCATACCGATTCCATTGACTTTGAATAGCTTTGATAAATTTAATTTGCATCAGAACGGATTCAAAAGACGTGTGTTATTACAACCGAAAATTTGGTGTCATCTTTCTTGTTTAATCATGATTTTAGTAAGCCCTTATGCATTAGTTATCTGTATATCAACTTATGCTGCCCAATACAGTTTTCTTTAAATGTGTTAGTATCTTTCAAAATAATTAGTTTTCCACTAATGTCCAAAGTGTTGTTGGTGTGAACGATTAAATTTATCTTAGCATTTACTGAGCAACAAAAGTTGCTAATTTCCTTTAGCATTTTGCTATAACTTTTCTACCAAGTTTCAGCATTTTTGCTACAGCATTTTTTGAGCAAGGTGAAGATGCAGTGCCTTTATATAGCTTACCCATCCTCACAATTTGACCTTCGATTTTCACTCTGCCCCAAGGTGGTGCTGTAGTCTAAGCTCTGGCTTCTAACCATTTGTCCCAGTTGGCACAAGTTATAGTTCTGGATGAGGCATGGTTTGTCTTGTGGCACTGGCTCTCTCCCTTCCCTGGAACTAGTGGCCCTAAATTAGGAATGAGTGACTGCTTGTTGTCCTTGAGTTGCTCATGGTGGTCATAAAATCCAGCTAAAATAAATAAATAAAAAAGGATTCATCACATCTGAATGAAGTTTTTACTTCTTCCCAAATGGGTGTAAACCAATTAATAATAATAATTATTATTATATATTAATGATGTTTTGGTGATGGGTTAAAGCTTGCAACCAGGACCTCTGCATCAAAATTAACAAATATCTGTGATAATTTCCTTACGTTTTCCCAAAATGTAAGTGACCAATTAAAATTTCCTGAAATTTCAGCAGGATCTGGCCAAAAGATAGCAGCACAAGACCACAGCCCTGTGATAAGAGTTTCAAAAACAGATCAAGAACGGAACAACCAGAGTTGTATAAAAATATAATGTATCTGTGTGCACAACCATTGTAACAGAAAACTTGTTGCAAACCCGCGAAGCGTGAAAACAATAGAATAAGATAATCTAAAGAAAAATTAATAAAACAATAGATAATTATTAGAACATTACAGATTCCAATGTGGACAAAATAAGTACATTACAATTGATTGTGCAGCAATGTGTATGAAATGTGCCTTTATGACAAAATATTAAAATGTTGGACTATGGACCTCACAAAAACAAAAGACTAACTAAAGAAAATTTTTATATCAAGAAAAACAGTTCCATTAATAAACCTTAAAAAATTATAAATAGCATTTTCAATAATTTAATTCAAAAATAGTAGACTTACAAAATACACAAGGAAAAGATTTTAATTTAATAACTGGCAACTGCAAGAGGAACCTGGCAATGAAATTAAAGTTTTTTCTGTGTAAATGTAACTTTTGATACAGTTCCTATACATTGAGAACAGGCCTTGATAAAATCTGGTGGCCAGAAACGTCTGTAAAAACAAAAAACTCAGAAAACGCGAAAAATATTGAACGTTCAAGTTAAAATAGAATTAAATATATTTATCTGAGTAAAGCCTTGAGTAAGTGTTTTAATTGCTGTAAATAACATTTTAATTTTTTTTAATCTACGAGCAAAAACTATCTGCAAAATCTGCTAATAATTTGGAAACTATCTGCATACAGAATACACCTACATTCTGATGATACTCTGGAAACAACGTACGCGATTTGATGGCTGATGAGAGCCCCAGTGGCTGAAACCATAACCCCGTTTTGTACCTTTGCTGGCATTTAGAAATACAGGGTGATTCATAAAGAAGTATACAGTTTCCAGATGCTGTAAAACAGTAACAGTTGAAGACACGGGCCACAATTGAAAACCGTTAGGTAGATGTACTCATAAAGTTTGTGTCCCGCTACTGAGGGAAGTGACGTAGACGATAGTGTGCATGTCACGTGACTAGTCAGTCAAAATGGCAGCGTCTGCAGTGGAGAAGGCGTTCTGTGTTCTTGAATTGAGCAAAACTGACCCAATGGCTACCCAGAAGTCCTGACTTAACACCTTGTGACTTTTTCCTATGGGGATAGTAAAGGACAAGGTATTCGTCACTCCCCTTCCTGTTGATCTAGCGGAGCTGTAACAGCGTATCACAGCAACTATCACTGCACTTGATTCAGATATCTTACCTCGCATTTGGGTGGAAATGGATTACCGGCTTGATGTGTGTCGTGTGACTAAGGCACACATAGAACATCTGTGACTGTCTCTAAAAAAACTTGAAACATTCCCCTACAATTCTGTTACAGGCAACCTAAAATATCTTACATTGTTCTTGTTTTATAGTGCGTTGAAACTGTATACTTCTTTATGAATCACCCTGTATAATCTTTGATTCAAAAAATGATCTATGCAGATATTTTCTGTTGCTTCAAGTCAGATTTGGTAAGTTTCCTATCCATTTTAGGGCATTTTTTTATTATGAAATTGCTATTTTTACTGCCATGCTCCTTCTCCACAATAAAAAAAATAAAATAAAGGAAAACATAAAAGAGGAACATTTCAGGATTGGTACAAATGACCTTCCTTGCCCTCATGAGGGATATTTAGCTTCATAGGGAGTGCCAACCTGATTTCCAGTGTGTGAGACAAATTGGCAGAAACCTCACCTGCTTCTGTGAGAAATCCATATTGTTTGATATGCAAATCAGGTTAATGTTTTCCTTGTTTGCAGTCATTGCTATGCTGTCTTTCCCACTAATCCTCATTGACAGTCTACAAAAGTGAATAGCAAAACTGAAGTCATAACCTGAAATGATTTGAGTAATTTTAAAATGATTATAATCATTGGAGCCTAATTAGGAGATGCATTGATATCCAAAGCTGTAAAAATATCTGGAATTCACTGTATCAGAAGTTACTTTGACATGGAAATAATCCGGTAAATCATCATCATCAAAATGTAGTCAAGAGATGATGATGGCAGATAAGAGGTGTCTGCCATACTGTGGACAGTGAATTCTAATAATGCTAAATTCGGTACAGCATGAAAGCAGCCTGTTTCCATGAAAACAGGCTTTTGGGAGTTGCACAAAGTGAGGTGTAGTAGCCAAGTTACTGTCACAGTGCATATTTGTAATTGCAGTGTTTTGAGTAATTCCAATCCTAGAGCAATGGCAGCTGGCATGGTCAAAAGGTTCTGCCTATACTACTATTTGCTTCATTCACCTGTGTGTATGTGTGACAACCCTGTGAAATAAATAAAAATGAAATAATTTCATTCCTGCATTTATTAACACACTTGTCTTGTACCACTTAAAAAAACCAAAAAAACTTTAAAATTGTATGTGTGAGTATTCATTGTTTTAAGTAAAATGATCAACTGCTCATTATTAGATATTGTATGTGAACATTTAACGTTTTCAGGCATGTAACAAGTAGACTTCCACTAGCCTCAAAAAAGACATCTGTCTTAAATTTTGATTTCATCATCTTTGTCACGTGTGAAGCAAGCAGATCCAGGTATTTTTAATTTTATTTTTTCAGTTTAAATGAAAAATTTTGGTGACATCAATTTATTGTTTGTTTTATTAATTTAGTCCACATTTAATTCTAATTTTGTAGTTATGCAGTTTTACTGAAAGATATTATTAAGGGATGATGAAGTTAGAGCACAATATAACCAGTAACTTAAACCGTTTACATACCTCATACTCATCACTCTGTCAACCACCGAACACATTCTCTGATTTTCACGGAAGGAATGTTCAACTTAAACAAAGTACATAATACATACATACATATCATTAAGCTGTTCTCTGATATTCAGAGGTTGGCTCCTCAAAGAAAGACCATCTGACAAATAAATATTTAATAAATAATGCAAACCACCAGGTAAATTTTTAACTGATTATTTACTTCTGTTGCCGCATCAAACTAATCCTTTACAACGATCTTGACACACAACATGGGCTTCAGTGACATCCATCACACAATGTACACAAGACCTGTACTTCATACTCATAATCTTTTTCTCATTCAGGCACTACTGAATCTGATCCTCTCATGACTTCCTTGGCCTTCCTCTGTCTTTCTTTCCTGCCACTTGGGCCGAAAATTTTTCTCAGTAAGCATCTCATCATTCATTCTTTCGACATGGACAAACCACCTAAGAATATTAGTCTCCACCTTGCTAACAATATTTTGCTTCACATTACACAACTGCAACACATCTTCATTCCTCACATGATCTGAATGTGTCTTCCCACAAACCCCAGTAAGTAATGCATTTCTCCAGCACACAAACGTTTTCTATGTTTCTTCTGTAGTACCCAGGTTTCACTATCATACATCAGAGTAGGAACAATTACACTTTCATACACAGCCATGCAGGACTCTCTAGAAAACCCATTATTCCTGTGAAAGCTTCCTAAAGCAGCTATGACTTTGTGAAAACACAGTTTTGTCCACGCCGGGCATCAAACCCAGATCCCTTCACTCCGGAATAAGTCGATCTCCCAACTGAGCTACGCAGACATGTGCTCTCTTGCTATCTGCCTTTATCTCACGTGCGTCCTGTACTGTAGGGCAGGCACGTCACCCCCCCCCCCCCAAAGAGAGCCGGGGATATGGCCCACAGGTCAGCCGTGACCATGTGTCGCTGAAGAAAGTGTGTTTGAGAAATCCCAGACAATTTGATGTGTGGAACATTAACATCACACACATTTATTTTTATTCAAAGCACTGAAACAGGGATTATAATTTTTCCTGTCTCGCAGTGTGAAAAGAACATCACACCATTGCGAGAAATCTAATGGCCAGGTCATCCTTGAAGTTTGGGCGCCAATGTGAAAACACAGTTTTGTCCATGCTGGGCATCAAAACCAGGTCCCCCTCACTCTGGAGTAAGTCGCTCTCCCAACTGAGCTACGTGGACATGTGCTGTCATTGCTATCTGCCTTTATCGTCACAACTTTCAATGAAGAATTCACTTACCTACTAATTTCGCCATCTAATCTGTTCTCTCTGTCAAACAAGCTTCCCAAATATACAAACTTATTCACCTGGTCAATCACAGTGCCATTTAGACTTATATTAACATTCAGTACTACCAGTTCCTCTTTCAAAAACCGTAACTTTGGTTTTTCCCTTATTTATACTCGGTTTAAATTTCATACAAACTTCGTACATCCAGGACAACATGCTCTGCAACTCAATTTTGCCCTCTGCCAACAGGACTGTGTCATCAACATACAGCAATATGCACACATGGGTATTACCAAGGCATAAACCAGTATTCTCCATCTTGGCATCACGCATGCATGCATCCATAAATATATTAAACAGGCATGGTGGCATTACACCTTGCGTGACTCCTGCACCAATGGAAAACCATTTTGATATGACACCATTCACTCGTACACAAGCTCTATTGCCAGCATACATGGCTTTCACACTATTAAGTAGATTCCCAGTAACACCATATTCATTCAACACCTTCCACAGAAGTATCCTATTTACTCGGTCATATGCTTTCTCTAAATCTATGAAGGCAATAAAAACTTTCATACCAACAGCCAGATGCTTTTCAATTATCATGCGCAAAGCAAAAATTTGGTTAGTGCAGCCTTTACCAGGCATAAAACCACTCTGAACATCCCACACTTTCTCTGATGTAAGACATCGTACCTTTTCAATAATGACCTTACCAACCACTTTCCCTCACGCACACTCAGTAAGCTAATACTACCATAGTTCTTGCAGTCAGTCTGATCACCTTTTCCCTTATATAAGGGAACAATGATAGCATCCCTCCAGTCCCGAGGTACCATTCCTAACTCCCAGCATAACTGGCAGATCTCAGTTAACCAGTCAATTACAGAATCACCATTATATATCAACATCTCAGCAGTTATGCCATCAACTCCCAAAGCCTTACCATTCTGAAGAGATTTTAGAGCTTTACGCACCTCTTTTCTCGAGATCCCTATTGTGTATCCATCTCTTACTATGACATCATCTGCTTCTGCCTCAGAATCACCTTTGCTTTCTTGACCTAACAACTCACAGAAGTATTCACCCCATCTTTCACTTAACTCATTGGGCTCCCAAATCATTTCCCGATCCTATCATTTTAGCACGTCTTTTGTAAAAAATGTCGTGCTTAAGTTACCGGTTTTTCCATCCATCTGTGGACACCATATCTCTGCAACTATTTGTCTGATTTGAAAAATTTTTTTTGCATTAGGAAGCTTGAAATGTACGAATGATGATCCTTCATTTCGTTTTATTTATTTATTTATTTATTTTTATGATGCATAGTTTCGCTGCTAGAGGGCATAAATGCAGATGATATCAAATTCAAAATATATTTTATTTTATATATTCGCTTGTAAACATAGATGCACATTTTATTTTTGTCGATATCTCTGCTTCTAAGAGCCCGATTTGAAAAAATCTTTCTTTCTTGGAGAGCATTTCTGCTGTGAAATGTTTCTCATACTGATTCAAATTTTTCTTAACACACAAGTCTGCCATCAGAGGACAGAAGTCCATGTTTCCGTTTACAGCAATATCTGCGGGACTAAAAATCAATTGAAAAACCTCTTTCTTCGGTCAGATACTATTAACTATGCCAACTCTGTGTGTGTATTTTCTTCCCAAAATAATGCACAATTTTGCCGCTAAGGGCTCAAATTTTTAATCTGCTTTTCTCTGTATCTCTGCCTCTACGTATGCAATTAAAAAAATTCTTTCAACACCAGATGCCATTTAACTTGTAGAACATTTTAGGCTATTATATGAGAAATTCTTTAGTTTATTGTTCAGCCAGTAAGTGGTTGTTACATACTTCAGTTTGGAGCTGTAGCGCTGCTTCTAAAAAAACTATTGAGAACTTTCTTCTTTACTGCATGTCATTCGCAATAATAGAGATGTGGAGTATTATCTTCTTTAAATAATTCAAAGATAATCCGAAGTAAATGTCAAAAGTCTTTTTTTTGCTATCTTGGCTTCTGGGTGATGAATTAGAAGTTTTTTCCTTAGCATAGCTTTTTATATGAAGAATATTTTTTGCCTATTTTCAACTTTTCCATAATGCAAAATTCTTCAGTTAACAAATGTAGACTTATATCATGTTTCCTTCTATATTTCTTCTATTAACTGTTCAATTTGAAAATCTCTGTCTCTAATACCTTCCTTGTGCTATGAGGAACTTTTTGTGCGTGATTTGTTAATTTTTGTAACATGCTTTTTAGCCGCTGGTGGAACTAAGCAGATGTTTCCATTTCTGGATGTTTTGTTGATTGTAGAAACTGGTTGATTGTCTCCCAAACCGGTTCTGTAGACTTTGAATAGCTTTGATAAATTTAATTTGTGTCAAAGTGGGTTCAAAAGATGTGCTCATTACAACTGAAAATTCAGTGTCATCTTTCTTGTAGTTTATTCTTGACATTGTAGCAAGTGTAGCACAGAGATGAAATTCCATGCGTTTTTAGCTATCCCCTGCCCCCATGGCCCATTATAAAGTACTCTTTGGTTGAGATTACGTGTTTCTTTTTGTTTAGAGGGCAAAAGTGAAATTTTTAGGCATGTGCATTTTCACTCCCCCCATATCCCATTTCCATTCTGTAGCACTCCGTGAAAAAATGACCACTGTACTCTTGAAACAGACATTTTTTAAGGTTTTTAATTTAACTATTCAGTCTGTGTATTTTGTTTTTGAAATATGTATTAGGGTGATTCAAAAGCCATTGCTGTTTTGAAGAGACACCCTGTGTCAGACAATTACATGGTGTGTGTGCCTTGTACAGATAAGAACTAAGCATGACTGGAAAACCGGTATTGCCTAGTTGGTATAAATAGGAGCACATTCTGCTATGATTTATTGGAAAATTTTCTGTTGTTAAAAGTTATGTAAAAGAAATACACGATTCAAGTGCTGTTGTGTTTTTTCTTAAGAAAAAAATTACTGCTGCAGCGAGAGATATTTGTGCTACAGAAGGTGAAGAAACAGTGTCTGAAAGAACGGCAAGATTTTGGTTTCAGTGTTTTAGAAATGGGGACTGCTTACTTAAAGACTAAGCAAGTGCTGGAAGACCTTCAACAGTAAATTCTGAAGCTGTATGCCAAACTGTAGAGTCAAATCTGTTCACAAGAACTAGACAACTGTCAAATGAGTTGGGAAATACTTCAGCCACAATTGTACATGACATTCACAAGCTTGGCAAGACACACAGAAGCTGTTGATAAGTACCCCATTAACTGACTGCTGCTCAAGCTGAGTGACATGTACATGTATGTTGTCAATTGCTGCAAAATCCACAGGACAACTGTTTCTGTAGGTGAATTGTAACATGTGATGAAAACTGGATATTTTTCTGGAATCCTGACATAAGAAAACAGTGGTTAGATCCCACTGGTCCCAGAAAGGGGATGATTTGAGCACAAAATTATGCTTTGTGTATGGTGGAACTTTGATGGCCCCCATTAATTGGAAATTGGTTCCAGATGGCTAAGGCATTAATGTGCAGCTGTTCTGCGGCCAGTTGGAGCAGATGTATTCCGCTTTAATCCAAAAGTACCCTGCTCTGGTGAACGATAAACAAATTATCCTCCAACAGGGTAATGCTCCTGCTCATCGTGCCTGGTCAACAAAGGAAAAATACAGGAACTGGAGAGTATTGAGCTAATGCCCTTTCCTGCTAACAGTCCATATCTTGCACCTTTGAACTACCACTTATTCCAGTCCATGGCACATTTTCTACATGGGGAACACATCTGAAACATCCACAGTGTTGAATTTGGGAACCAAGACTTTTTCACCTTGAAGCCAAAGGAATTTTTTCACAGGGGAATTCAAGACATGGCATCACAATGAGGTAGGGCTATCATACAGGATGGACTCTATTTTAAAGATTAAACTTTTACGTTTAGGCATTTATATTGGGTTGTCGGAAAAGTCATAACGTATTTTGGCACCCGATGGCGGTTGGGCGGTTTTGGAAGTACTAGAGGCATGTGCAGCTCTGTTGTCGCTATGGCATTCGACAGGTGCCAGTTCTAGCTGCAGTCTAAAAGGAATAGCGAGCGATTTGGTTGATTTCGGAGATTTGACATCAAATTGAAGATGGAAGACCAAACTGTGCATTTTTGCCATATTTTACTGTTTTACTTCTGTAAAGGGAAGAATGCGAATCAAGCTTGTGAAAAGATGCGTAAAGTGTACGGTGATAATGCTCTACAAGAACATCAGTGCCAGAGGTGGTTCGCAAAATTCCGTGCTGGTGATTTTGACCTCAACGATGCTCCTCAGTCCGGGAGGCCAACCGAGGTTGATGACGACCAAATCAAGGCATTGATCGAGTCAAACCCACGTTGCACGACATGAGAAATTGCAGACACATTGCACATCCATCATTCAAGCCTTCAAGACCACCTGAAGAAGCTGGGATACGTAAGCAAACTCGATATGTGGGTTCCTCGTGAACTCAAAGAAGCTCAATTGACGGCGCGTATAAACATCTGCGATATGCTCATTAAACGTGAGGAAAACGATCCTTTTTGAAGCGACTGATAACTGGTGAAGAAAAGTGGATTGTGTACAACAATGTGCTTCACAAACGGTCTTAGTCCCGACATGCTGCTTCGCCTCAAACGACATCCAAAGTAGACATTCATCAGCGGAAGGTTCTGGTCTCAGTGTGGTGGGATTTTAAAGGTGTCGTGTTTTTCGAGCTCCTACCACGGAACCAAACGATCAATTCGAATGTGTACTGTCGGCAATTGGACAGTTTGAATGAATCTATCATCAGAAACGTCCAGAGCTTGTTCATCGTAAAGGTGCTGTGTTCCATCACGACAATGTGAGACCACACACAAGTTTGATCACCCGCCAAAAATTATTGGAGCTTGGGTGGGATGTGTTGCCACACCCAGCATACTCACCTGACCTTGCGCCGTCAGACTTCCACTTGTTTTGCTCTCTTTAACAGTCCTTGCATGGTATAACATTCAATTCAGATGAGGCTGTAAATCAGCACCTTGTACAGTTTTTCGCCATGAAAGACAGGTCCTTCTATGAACGAGGAATTTTGTAGCTCACTGAAAGATGGCAAAAGTTTATCGAACAAAGCGGGCATGGCATTATATCATTGATTGATCTTTGTTCTTCCTATCAATAAATGACCTTTGCAAAACATGGATAAAATACGTCATGACTTTTCCGACAACCCAATACATGTTTTATAGCTGCCAAGTGTCCCGGTTTACCCGGATTCTGTCCGATTTCGAAAATATTTTCTGGGAATCCAATTTTTCTACAAAAAATCAGGTTTTGTGATTTTCTTATTATTTTATTTATTTATTATGTACGTTTTTTTCTCCTCATTAATGTTATCAGCCATCATTTTTCTCCAGCATCAACGCTGTCTGTGGGAATCGGTTACGAATGGAAACAAAAAACTAATGTTCTTTTGTTAATCCACGGCACTTCCAGCACCAAGGTCGTGTGCCCTGCGATGATAGCAAGATGGCAAAAAGTTCCGCTAGCTCAATCGAGCCAAGCCATGGTCGGAGACTTGGAAAGTTGAAGTACTAGTTTATGATGTCACATCCAAGCAGCTTGTGCGGATCCTCGTGGGAGTAGAAAGCCATTTGCTACTGCTCAAGTTGAACGCCGATTCCATGCTTTGATCTTTCCAACCAAACAAATTATGTTGCAAGTTATTATTTCAGTTCACAGCCAGAATGGGTCAAAATGTCAAGACCAAAGATTTTTGAAGAAATACTCCAAAGAATTTGACTTTGCAAAACCATCACTTGAGGGGGAGTTTCATGCATATTGCACTTCGTGTTACACTGATTTCTCTGTCTCTCACGCTGGTCAAAATGACATCAGCGCACATGTTGGGATGAACAAGCATGTAAAAAACCATGATAGCACAAAAAGTTTGTGCAACATGGATCGTCTTGTTTCAGTGCTGAATGATTTTCAAATGATTTGTGCAGAAATTCTGTTTACTGGGATTTTGTTAGAGCACAACATACCACTAGCAGCAGCTGATCTTGTTTCCCGAATGTTGTCAGCTATATTTCCTAACTCCCTAAAAGAGAGTAAAAATATATGCATGTGGCAGAACAAAAAACTTTATTGTTCAAGAAATGGCAGAATATCATTCAAAAAATGTTCTCTGTGCTATTAAAAGTTAACCGTTTGCTGTCGCAACAGACGGCAGTAATGATGCTGACAATCAACTTTATCCAATTATGGTAACATACTTTGATAATGATTGCAAGCATGTGAGACATACGCTGCTCTCTTTGCCATGCCTGTAAACCAGTTCAACAGGTGAAAATGTTGCCAAATTTGTGTCCGAAGAATTTTAGCATCATGATATTCTGTGGATAAACTGTCTTGTCTTATCCTATGATAACACTCCTGTAATGGTGGGGAGAAAACATAGTATCTCACTCTCTAAAAATGAAACTCATTAACAAGGTTTGTTAATCTTATTTTATACTTAAATACTAATTTTTTTTTGTAAATATATGTTTATTTGTATTAAGTAATTAACTGTAATAAAATAATGAAGGAACAAATAATATATAATTTTATTATTTATAAATTGCAAATACACACTCAGACGAACGTGCATTGATGTCCCGGTTTTTGATTTTGAAAAGTTGGCAGCTCTGATGTTTTCATCAACTGTCCGAAAATGACAGTCACTTTTGAATCACCCTGGTACATGGAAGTCTATGCTACACCATTTTTAGAAACTGTGTAGCACAAATTTAGGTGATAAAAAAATTTGTCTGGTTTTGTTTACATTCTCTATAGAGTGAATGTTTGATGCATGTGTACAAGCACTACCATTATTTTGTCCATGAACCGAATATTGTATTAGTTCATGAACTATATTATAATCAAGCATCTAATGCGCATTATGACTCTGGTAAATGTCCTCAACTCAACCTTCTCCACTGATCATAAGTACAAATTTCCTGCCAAATGATTTATTCTGTTCACCAATCATCTGAAAAAATGAAGAAAAAAAATTAAAGATATGATTTAAAAAAAAGATGTGCAGCTTGTAATTATGTTTGGTGTTCCTAATCACTGGTACTCTATAAAAAGTAGGATGCTGGTAAGTCTGTAGGAACTTGTCATTTTTTTTATGAACAAGCACTGTAAATTATATAAAGAACATTATGCATTAGACAGCAGTTGTCACCATTGTTTCATTGCTGTTCTTTTTTAACTCTTCCTCTTAATGAGTAAAATATATTTCATTTACAAGAAGAGGGAGGGATGTGTAAAAGTCAGTGTTTCACATTGGAGGTGTTTGTTATCAACCCTAAGTGACTGGAGCCTAATGCTGTTTTAGTCTGATGTTTAAAAACAAACAAATAAATAAATCACATACAGTGGTTTATGTGTTTAGAAATGGGAAGACACCACTGTAATTTCATGTATGGTAGTTGAAGTGCCTACAGTTTTGTGGCTTTTCATGTTGTGGGCTTGCTGACTGTGCTTGCATGATGAAAAGAAATCCACATTTACCTCCCTGAAAAAGAAATCCACATTTTACCTCCCCTAGATTGAGATACAAAAAGAAAAGAAGAAACAAAAGGTTCAAAAATATAAATTCATTAATCCCAAAGAAAAATTTTCAAACAGTAAATCACAAACCACCTGCAGGCAAAACAAAAGGCCAGATTGAATCCATGCCATTCTCCAAATTACCCATTCATGTAAAATCATGCAGGTGTCAAGACTTCATTTATGCAAACACTAGGCTGCCACACAAATAATGAATGAAGAGTAGGCACTCCAAATTCTTTATAGCTCAGTGTCTACCATAAATGATTCACAAAATTATCTGTTTTAATATCGCAAAAAACAGATAAACTTCATACAGGGTGATTCAAAAGTCCCTGAACTTTATTTTTAAAATGTATTTGCTGTAAACCCATAAAAATATCTGAGTATTGCTGCTTGTGGCTGTTGTGTGTGACCTTGGGAAACGAGCTGCGCCACGTGACCTATGCTTACAAAGGCGCTGGCAAGCAGCAGTAACGTTCAGTCAGCCATGAATCTCACGCAAGAACAGAGAGTCACTTTGTTAGAAGTTTATTTTGCGGAAAAATCTTAGCAACGTTGCATCCAGCTCTTTCAAAGTAAGTTTTCTTATGTTCCTATACCAGCGAAAACAACTGTGTATGACCTTGTGAACTGGCTTCGTGAGACAGGCAGTGTTAATGATAAGCCTAAAAGCGGCCGGCCATGGTGACTACCATGTTTCTGGAGAAAATTCACGTTTCCCTGCAATGCCCTCCCCGGAAGTTACTTCAGCGGCTGTCTCAAGAGTTAGGGACATCGTATTCAGCCTGCCAGAAGGCTACTAAACGTCTAAAGCTACGGCCGTACAGAATTTGAGTAGTGCAAGAGCTATGTCCTTTGGACTTGGAAAAGTGCATTGCCTACTGCCAATGGTTTGAGTTTCATGCACACCAATGTGACTAACCAGCTTAACACCTTCATACCTGCCAGGTTTTACGATTTTCCCGTAAAGTTTACTGAAACGTGACTAGTTTTACGGTTTTACGGACAAAATGTTAATTTTATGGATTTGATGGATTCCAAAATTTATTTTCCTTTTTTTGATGATTTTGCATCCGCTATTAATACTTTTTTTATTTAACTTAATCCATTCAAAGCAAAGTGCCGATGTAAGTTGCGAACAACTTTTTAGTTATTATAAAAATAAGCTTATTCGTAATGTGTTTGTGGGAACATTTGCAGCAGTTCTCCCACGTGTTAGGTTTTGCGTTGTTTCAAACACTAAAACTTGCACCGCGCATAGACTGATAAGTATAACAACCAGCTGGGCTTGTTTAACCTTGGGCTTGGTTCTCTCTCGCTGTCGCCATGCATTCTTCATCCCCCCGAGTCGCAACTTCTAAGGAGGCCAAAGTGGGTGTGACTTGCATTGCAGCACACACTTGGGAGCAGGTGTCTTTACTACCCTAGTTCGAAATGCGATCTCAGAAAGTAGTTATCGTAGAAAAAAATTCAAACGGATTTTAAATCTGTGTAATTTTTAAGCCCAGATCGGATACCCAACATGACGAAATTAAGCAAAAACTGTCAGTTTTTTAAATTAAAAATGCATTGTGTCATGGTTTCGTAAATTCTTCTTTGGTAATAAATTTGACCTAACGGAAGAATGCTACTAGGAAGTTAAAAGAAAAAAAGCAAGCCCAATGTTCACTGGAGCCAGTGCTTCTCCAGCAATGATTTATTTTGCTCGTCCGTTAGTAAGTTTGTACGTTTTCCAACCAATGCTTTGCTCGTCTCTCGATAACGTACATAAAAATATTTTGCCTTGATTCAACCAAATTAATATTATTATGTTTGCACTTTTAAGGTATTAAACTCCTGCAAAGTGCACATAGTTTACGTGCAATTCATAAATGAAAAACTATTAGAAAGTACCAATCACTCACCCTAAAGATCATGGTAATCTCCATCGACAACACACTTCCAACACGTCAATCATCGTAATGTTTCTGGCCTTCCAAGGTTTACAGACATCTTGCTTACGATTCTTACTTCCGGGTGTGAAACATCGTATTTTTTAAAAAAATTTTTTAGCCTTATTAGATGTAACTATAAAGCTTGTCAATTCCATAAAAAAACACACATACTACTCATTCATACAATTCAATTAAAAACTATGTACATATTTACATAACCTTACATTCCTAGGTGGTTAAACCTTTGTCAACTGCAAGTACCAAACTGCTCCTTCTGTTTCAAAACCCCTGCCACTCCCACTGCAAGTGTCACACTCATTCAGCCCTTCACACACAATCCTCTAGTACTTTCAACAGACCACTGTCGTCATCAGGAGGCAGGTGTGTCTCACCCGCCCACCACAGCTCAAGTGAGCAGAGCCATCGAGGCACGGGCCCCAGTCGCTATCTCTGAATCATTGTGTCTCTGGCGCCATCTATTGTCCTTGCTGCTCTTTTTTCCCGTTTTCTTTCTAAGCTGCTGTTCTATTTTTATTAGGGCTTTCCATTGTTCGTTTAAGTTACTAGGCTCATTAATGTTGCATAATCTTGATCTGTTTTTTTCAATTAACACTGATTCTGCAATTCTTAACTGCCTTTCGTTTTTACAGCTCTTAATAATTTTAATATCCTCAAACCTTGGACATTGTTGATTTTCCATACAGTATTGGGTTAATGCTGTCTTAGCTTCTTTTTTATTCCAATTATTTATATGCTGGTTCAATCTATACTTTAATTTATTCTTGGTGCTGCCTATATATGACACAGGTGGTTGCTGGTTTATAGGGATTTCATAAATTCCTGCTCTATCTAATTGGCTGATTTTCTCATTTTTAATCACTAAATTTTTTACAGTAAGTACCTGATTTCCTACCTTTATGTCATACTTGCCACAAACTTTATTAATTTCTGCTGAAACATTTTCTACATATGGTATTGCTCCTACATATTTTACAAGTTTTTTATCATTCTTGACCTTATTGTAAGCTTGAGTTACTTCATAAATCCATTTTTTTAATACCTGTTTAGGGTAACCAAAATCATATGCAATTTTTTCAATATATTCAATTTCCTCTTTTTTATACTGTTCCATTGATGAGTGTGTTAAACTTCTTTTAATTAGTGTTTTAACACTATTTCTTTTATGTGTTAATGGATGTGATGACTGAAATGGTATAAGTACTGGGATATATGAAGATTTTCTATGCACTCTGAATTGCATATTATCATTTGTTTTAACAATCAAAATATCCAAAAATGCCAAAGTATTGTCATGTTCTTGTTCTACTGTCAGTTCAATAGATGGATAAATTTCACTATACTTTTTTGTCAAGTCCTCAAGTTCATCATTTTTTAGCCTGGACAACGGAAAAAGTCATCAACATATCTGCAGTATATCAGTGGTGGATCTTCGAGTTTACTTATTATTTTTTCCTCAATGTCACTCATTATAATTTCAGCAAATAAAGTTGACAGTGGTGACCCCATAGGTCCACAATGATTTTGTTTGTAGATCTTGTTAAACTTAAAAATGTTATTTTCATATATGTACAATAAAATTTCTCTTAACTCCTCTATTTGTATTGCATTCATTGTCTGTAACACATATAATTTTTCAATAATTATTTCTATTGCCTGAGGTACTGGTGTGCTAGGAAAAAGAGCTCTGACATCCATACTAGCCATATGATATTCACTTAAATCTTGTTTAATTACTTTAATTTTCTCAATAAATTCGTATGTATTTTTCACTGTGAACCTTGTCTTCATGAACAAAGGTGCCAAAAATATGTAGATATTTTTTTCTCCAGTTTTATTAGTGGGGAATTCCTTTTTGATACAATCACTCTCATAGGTGTATCATGCTTATGAGTTTTTATTTTTGCAAACATTTTTGGTATTCCAGTACCCATTGGTGGGTATGCTTTCTTTATTTCATCAGGCAAGGTGCTGTGATTTCTTATTCTAGCTAAGTACCTTACTTGAGATTCGGTTGGGTCTTTTGCCAGGATGCTGCAATTCAGTTCCTCTATAGCTCTATTCATTTTTAGATTACTACGTGTCGATGTAGTTTCAGCGTTTCGCGTGGTGAAAGGAATGATATTACTAATCATATAGCGTCAAGCATAAATTTAATGTTGACTGCATGAAAATAAAAATACAAATTAACTTCCTTTGTTAAAAGTTATAATGAACTGGATGCGATTCGTGCAAAGTGTTATTCACTTCGTTTTTAGTTGAGCATAATTTACCAATGAGTGTCACTCATTTATTTCATTTGACTGTCTCATCGTCCGTCTCTCCGTAAGATAATCCTAACATGAAAATGGTTCATTTTTGAAAACATTTTAGTTTGTTCCGTGACGGCGTGGGATACGATCGTATTGGATTTGGAGGTCAAAGGGTGGAACATCCTTTCCTTGAGATGCAAACCTCCATAAAAATTTTTTTATCTCTTTATATATCATAATGATAGCATAGTAATGAGAAATTATGTATAGATTCTATTTTATTCGAAATAAATGTGCCGATAAATTCAAACATCTGTAGTCATATCTATTAAAAGTTGATACTTGTTTCAAAGGTAACATATCATTTTTAATCGATATGTTCAGTACATTTAATCAATATGCGCGACAAGTAATTTCATTGAATATATCGATTAAAATTTTCATCGAACATATCGATTAATTTTTTTACGGATTTCGGTTTCTGAAAGCTGGCAGGTATGCACTTTTTTCAGTGACGAGGCATGGTTTCATTTAAATGGATATGTCAATAGTCAAAACACTCGCATATGGGCTGCGGAGAATCCACATGCATTGCATGAGGTTGGACTTCACTGTCAGAAAGTTGGAGTGTGGTGTACCGTGTTTAGATGGCGAATTGTAGGGCCATTTTTTTTTCGACACAACTGTAAATTCCGCTGTGTATGCAGACATCATCCATCAATTTGTAGCGATGCTGGAAGAACTTGAACGTTACTGTTGGTTTCAATGAGATGGAGCAACGTGCCACATATCAAATGACACAAATGGAGATGCTCCGCGAGTTCTTCCACGATTGATTAATCTGAAACAAATGTGGCCGCCTCGCTCAACAAATTTTTATTTGTGGGGCTATTTGAAAGACACAGTTTACTACAACAACCCTAAGATGGTACAGGACCTGCGGAACAACATCATTACAGCCGTGAGGGACATACCAGCCAACATGCTGAAAAGAGTGTCCGCCGACATGTGTCGTCAGGTGAATTATGTCTTTTCAACAGAATGGTGGACAATTCCAGCATCTATTGTAAAGTGGATTTTATTACCTGTAAGTATGAGTGTCAATATATCAACTTTGAAAAAGTAGTTATACACCACTGTATTCATGGTAAAAATATTTGAATTCAGTGTTCCGGGACTTTTGAATCACCCTGTATTACTGAAAATGGTTTGAAACTACACTAAGCTAAATGCTACATTTCAGAGGTTTGTAAAATTGAGTTAATGCCACTGTAGTATAATCAGAAAATATGGTTATTTACTGATGTTAACATACTAGTGCTTACCTCAATATTTATTTTATTTTTCACAACAGTTTTACTTAAATTCACCAAATGGGTGGTAAACAAAAAACCTGGTTTAACTCCCGTGTCTAGTTTGTAATGTTTATTTGAAAACATAGTAGGGCTGTTAATAAACTGAAAGGTGGTGTAAGTCCTGTTGATGTTTACTTGTGCATCATTCCAATCCATTGATTCAAATGTATGCTGCAGATTAGCAAGAAAAATACAAGCCGGGTTATCTCTGTCTGGACCACCACTTTATATTTTATTTCATTTTATATTAATATCTTAATCAGTCAGAACATTTGCTCCTGCATATTGACATCTTTTGCCATGTGAAGCATGTCTTCTCATTTGTGGATGTCTTATCTACGCAGCTGTTAGATTAGACCCCCCTCCCCCTCTGGAACTTGGTAGCTTAAACTATGAGGTGTACATGCACACTATGCAGGCGCTGCCCATAGGATGATGCAATCGCTCTGATTGTTGCACCAGTTGTGAGTCAAACTTCAATATACAAAGTTGTGTTTAAGTTTTCTGGCTAATTTGTTCCTGTTCCAAAAAATTGTGCTTAGAAATGGAAGAAAAAAGTGAGTCAGGTCAGATCACGTAGCGACCAGCGATCCTACATTAAAATTGAAACTTTGTGAGGAAAATCCTCTACCAAAATTCATAAAGCTTTGTGTGTGACAGAATGCCCGAGGGAACCACTGTAACAGCGGAATACTACAGAAGGTTTCTGTAGAATGTTTTGTGCCCAGATTCACCAAAGATGGCCTGACATGCTCGAAGCTGGTGTCATCATTTGGCACAGCAATGTGAGGCTGCATGTTGCCCATACAGTAAGAGACATTCTGGAAAAGTATGGATGGGAATTGCTTCCCCACACACCATACAGTCCTGACATGAGCCCACCAGACAATAACTCGTTCCGGAAACTGAAGAAGCTACTCTGCGAGAAACGATTCAGGATGTTTCTAATGAGGTGACCCGAGTAATCCAACGCCGCAACAATGGAGGTGTCCTGACTGGAATACAAGACTTTCCCAAACATTGGGCTGCTATCATAAAGAAAGATGAAGATTACTTCGAAGGTATATTTTCACATTTGCAGTTAACTATAACTTTTAATGTTGGATTTCTTCTGATTCAATATTCATGTTCTTTTTTTATTTTCTACACAGCTTGAATACCATTGAAACATCTATTCCTTATGTGGATATGCGATATTTTCAAGGTTATTGTTGCTTTGTTGCAGTGGCATGTGAGTAAGATTCAAAGTTGATATCTGGTATCTTGATAAAAGCTATAATATTCAACTAAATACTTCAGATATAACTAATTTTGATGGTCACCTGTAAAGTTTATACATACTTAATTTAATGAAATATGATTCTGAAATTTCCAGCGTTCACACAAGGCATGGAAAAGTTGTGGAAATTCTCAATTTTGTGAAAAATTCAGGGAAAATAACTAAAAGTCATATAAATGATGTACTCTAATTTTTTTTTAAATTTTTAATGCAGAGTTGGAATTTGGGATTGGTTTCAGTTTTTTCTTTTGCAGAAATCAGTGAACAAGTGAGAAAAGTATTTTCTGCATCTCTACTGTGTTACTCTTTCCCATTGGTGAAAATGCACAACACATGACCCGGTAGGATAGGTTTGCTTCTTTTGTAAAGCACTTTAACAGTGGGAAACTGTGCTATGTTTGTAATCCACAACAAATCTAGTTTTGGAGTGTGATCCCAGAATACTTTACATGGATAAAATCTTTTGATTCCATTGTAATTAGTAAGAGGGAAGGGCATGCCTGTTTGTATAAGTAACTAAGTTGGAAGACTTGAGGAATCTCTGTGATGTTATAATTATCACTGAAATGTGCCCTGACTCAAAACATTGTCAGTGTTATGTTTTAGAGTGTGCTAAAAGTGGAAATGAATATACTTTACTGTTGTGATGGGTTGGTTTCGTCCCTAGCAAAATGTGGTACCTGGCACGGATGAAACTTTGGGTACTTGGCTAAAGTTCAAATGCACTCCTACCATTTAATGACACTTTTCCAGTGTTAAAACTTTCATTTGTTTTGTTTGTGATAAATCAGTTTCATCTTTTTCTTCTTAGAGCAATTCAAAGCATTTCATGTATGACTATTACATTGTCATAACGTCACATCTGCACCAATGTGTAAATTCTGTGAATCACTTTTTTTATATGCATGGTGATTATGAAATCCCAAAGGAAAGTAATTTCTCCAGTGTTTAAGAGCGTAGA
Source organism: Macrothele yani (assembly GCA_039090855.1). Taxonomy (NCBI): domain Eukaryota; kingdom Metazoa; phylum Arthropoda; class Arachnida; order Araneae; family Macrothelidae; genus Macrothele; species Macrothele yani. The sequence goes on from CM077013.1 coordinate 18,493,510, forward strand.
TGAGTGTTACTTTTTGGTTGCAAGCTTGCTGTTCAAAATAAGGGTTGGGCGCCTATCGTGTACATTGCAGCAAATGTTAGCATCTTTAGAGGTTGGTTAAACATCACACAGCCTTCAATGCCATTTACTATTCCAGTGATATGGGAAAAGCAAAGGAACCATTAGGGTGTCCCAAAATTTAATGTAAAATTTTTTTTTTCTTAAAAAAGATGGGTCTCACCCTCTAAAAAGTTTCTTCTACTCCTATTATTAAAATATATGAAGTTAGAGCTTATTTGGAAAAGATTAAGAGGTCCCTCAAGGTCACACAAGCAATGCTGATTTATGTGAAAATCAGGAATTTTAATCAAAAGCATAAGTGATGATCAATTATATATTTTATTTTCATTATTAATAAATTTTTAGTATCTATATAACAAAAAATAAAATAAAAAGCATAATTAAATATAAAAACATAATTAAAAGCTGCACCTGCTTCTGTAGTGCAATTATATATCTATATATGATTTCTAAACCTTAACTGTAACCACTAGCATCACTTATTGCACCTTAACTGTAACTTTAACCGTAACCACTAGCATCATTTATTGCACCTTAACTGTAGTTTTAAACTTTAACCGTAACCACTAACATCACTTATTGCACATGTGTTGTTGTTTGTTCTATTGTATGTGTTGCCTTTTGCTGTTTGTTGAGATGGGTATTTTTGCTGTTTGTTGAGATATTTCTATTGTATGTGTTGCCTTTTTGCTGTTTTGTCCAGAAGAGAAATTTGTTTTAGGTTTCTTTTTAATATAATGGCAAAACAAACTAGGAGTAGTAATTATGTATGGCTTATTGGATATCCTACTGAATCAATAACAGGTTCACGTCTGCCATCTGGAAGAGATGTTATGACCAATTTTATGTACTTTCACCGTACTAAGAAGCTTTCGATCAGTGAGTGCTGTTCTTGTAAACAATAACATTGTACCATTTTGGGAAAAATCAAGGTTGCCAATAAGACATAAGCAGCATATCTTAAAAAAGATTAAAGATTTATATGGCAAACAAGTAGGCTTAATGAGAAATCGAAAAGGAATAATGCAAAAGACCAAGAGAATCAAATAATGTATAGTAAAAACCTGGATATGTTATTTGACATAAGTAACGCTAATGCGGAACAGCTCATTAAAAATGAAGAGGATCGTCAGTTTCTCAGATTACAAAGACAATCTAGGACAAGGTTCTATTAGATCTCTAGACAGAAAGCTTTGTACACATGAGAAAAGATCAGCTTAACGACAGAAAAAATTTGCAAAGCGATTAAAAGAAGCTGCTTCATCTCAGAATTCCTTTGCTTTATCAACTGCATCTTCTACGTCAACAATGGATGAGATTGAGACTGAAAGTGAAAACTCTAAAGAAGACTCTGATAATGAATGTGCTGCAGAAATTACACCACACACACAAAAAATATTATGTGAGAAGCATACAGGTAAAGATGAACGAAGTCGAAGGTCTGTCATAACACCAAAAGTTGCTGCTGCTTTTGATAGAAATAATATAAGTATAAGAAAGTCAACAATGTTATTTGCAACTGTCTTGAACATGGCTGGTGGTGGTGGTGAAGCAGACTGTTCAAAGAGTAATGGAACTTTAAAATCTGTAATTATTTAAAAAAGCACTGTTCATCGTGAACGTCAACGCTTACGTAGTGAAACTGCGCAACAGATAAAAATGGAGCTTAATGCCTCAAAATCAGTAGTTCATTGCGACGGAAAGTTATTACCTGATTTATCATTAAATGAAACAAGAAAGGTAGACCGTTTACCAGTGTTAGTTTGCTCTCTAAAAGGTAGTTGTACAAAACTTCTTGGAATTCCTAAGCTGTTATCTGGTACAGGGGAAGCAGCAGCTAATGCGGTTTTTGAACTTTTAGTCATGGAAATGCGATTCTCAGGTTATTGGTATGTGCTTCGACACAACCTCCTCAAATACTGGAAAGTTCAAAGGAACATGTGTTCTTCTTGAAAATAAAATAGGAAGAAGCCTTCTATGGTTAGCCTGAGACACCGCATGTTTGAAGTGTTACTTTTAGATAAATTTCATGTATGTCTTGGACCGTCGAGTGGACCCGAAATTATTATGTTTAAAAGATTTCGAGAAAAATGGATTGAACTTAACCACCGCAACCCAAAATGTCAAACATCGCCATTGATAGCAGCATCCGACACTTTGAAATTTTTTATTACTAATCAACTTCAGACAGCTGCTAAACACTTTCTTAGAGATGATTACAGAGAAATATGAAAACTTTCCGCTCTTATGATTGGAATAGATGCGAACAATATTATTCGGAAACCAGGTGCTCTCCACAGAGCTAGATAGATGGCAAAAGCCATTTATTCATTAAAAATTGAACTACTGTTTGATGGAAATGAATCTATCATACAATTGACACCTCAACAATTTCAAGTCCTTCAAAGGTTCAATCGGTTTGTTGTATGCGTATACATTCAATCATGGTACACATGTCAGTCTATTGTAGATGCACCAGTGAATGACGTTTTACTGATACAAAGATTGCATGAATATGATAATATACAACTACGCAAAACAGGATTAAAGATGATTTTACGTCACTCCTGGTATTTAAGTGAAGAGCTTGCCACTTTGTTTTCAACACTTCTTAGTGCCAAGGAGAAATATATGTTAGTTAGTAAAATCAGTGAAAAAATGAATTTGCACCTATTACAGAAACTTCCTTTAAAATTGGATGACTTAAATATCTCTCGCAGCTTCTTTCACACCGCACAAATAGACGACAGCTTCCTAAGCGTGCCTGTTGAGAAATGGCCAGAAACACAATCTTTTAAAGAAGCTGAAGAAATTGTTAAACATTTGCCATGTGTTAATGACTGTGCTGAGCGAGGCATAGCATCAGTCGAAAGTTTTAATGATGCAACAAAAGATGAAGAACAAAAACAGTATTTATTGCAGGTAGTTGAAATGCATAGAAAGAACTTCGCTAAGTGCAACCGTAAAAATCTTAAAGATATGTACAAATTATTAATTATGTTATTTATAGAATGTTAGGCAATATTTTCCTCTTTATTATCTTGTTAAACTTGACAAGTGAATTTTGCTGTAAAACATTATTTTTACATTGCATTTTGCAATGTTGAATAAAGTTCATTTTTTGTCATTTTCTTAATAATTTTTCTTATATTTTCTACACTAAATATTAACAATAGAGTACATTTTTTTATAAACGACATATTAAAAGCATGTAACATTTTTAATAAAAAATATATTTAAAAAATAATAATTTCGTAAGTAACTGCAAAAAATTATCGAATTAAAACTGTTTTTTAAACTTTTTGGCGACCTTGAGGGACCTCTAAATATTTTTTTTTAAAGCTGAAATTTCACAGGAGATCTTAAGTACACCAAACAAAACTTTTTAGGGGGTGAGAGTCAAAATATTTAATTTTTTTTTTTTTTTTTTTTTTTGGGACACCCTAGGTTCCAACTGCTACTTCCATGTATCTGGCTTTTCTTCAAATAAATAAACACACCACAATTTACCTGAATTTGCCATTTAGCCATAAGACCTGTTAAGCACAATGATTCCATACCAATTCCCCAGCTGCCAGAAAAATGGACCCCAAAACTTCAAAACCTTCTGAAGCTGTACAATCCTAATCTGCCGATCCTGACTATCCTGAATTGGAAGAACCTCATGTAACTTTACAGTCTGAGCTAAACAACCTTATGAGAGGCCTGTACTTTATGAAAAACTAAGCTCTGAACTGCTTGATTCTTGGCTGTAAGGGTGGCGTTTTCAGCCTGGCATAAACTCAGACCCTATAGAAAGTGTCATCACAATTTGTCATCTTTTTTTCTAAGAGTGGCAATCTGGTTTATTGTAATGATGTAAATGGACTATTTGCAGAGTTGGGAAGAGACCATATTTCTCAAAAATGGTGCCTCTTCATAGCTTCTTCCATACTAAGTTTAAAGGCACTGTTATATATTAGGGTCATTCAAATGAAGGTGGCAGCAGCAGCATAATGAAAAAGGGGGCATGCAAGGCAGTAGTAGTCAAATATGATCATTTAATAAGCACCTTAAGTTCTGTAGCAGTCATTCTGTTTGAAAGTATCGTAACATGCAGTAGTGCAAGGAAATTTGCGCTGCTGTGAATGATGGATTTGTTCAAACATGCACAGAGGGCAGTGATTCAGTTTTTAATGATGGAGGGCACAACTCCTATGGATAATTATCGATGGATGTGGGCCATGTACAGTGAGGAAGACGTGTCAAAATGTACTTTGTTTTGATGGGCAGGCAGGTTTTGACAGGGACGTATGTCGATGGTAGATGTCGCGAGGCCAGGACTAGCGAACAGGAAAATCACAAAAGAAAGCATCCTGGCGCTTGATGCTCACATTAATGAGAATAGGTGAATAACTATGCAACAGCTGTGTGCTGCATTGGAACTAAGCAGAGGAACTGTGCACACAATATTCCATAAGCACTTAGCATACAGCAAGGTGAGGCAGTGTGGGTTTCCAAATTGTTGTCAACAGAATACAAGGCTGAAAGAATAGGCCTGTCCTTAGAAACTTGCTTTGGTATGAGAAAGAAGCTAAAAAGTTCCTTGACAGAATTGTGGCTGGTGATGAAATATAGTGTCGTCACTTTAACCCAGCCACCCAACTCATGAGCTTGCAGTGGAAGCACCTGTCATCGTTCCTTCATCGCAAATCACGCAGCAGCATTAGCACCAGTAAAGTGGTGCTCATATTTTTTGTCGCAGTCCTGTACTGCTGGACTGACTACCACATGGCGCAACAGTGAATAAGGAATTATGTTGTGCAATGCTCAAAAACCCAGAAGGCGATCAAGTCAAAATGGCCTGGAAAGTTAATGCAAGGTGTGGGTTCTCTTGCATGATAACGCAATGCCACATACCTCCAATGTTACATGCGCTAAATTGGACAAACTGCAATGGGATGTCCTGTCGCAGCCACTCTGCAGTCCAGATATGTTGCCTTGTGACTACCACATTTTTGGCACCTAAAAAAACACTTCAAAGGATGCCGCTTTACAGACAACAGCGAGGTCAAACAGGTAGTCATGGATTAGTTCCCCCAGCAGCCTCTTCACTCTTAGATCATGCCATCAGTTCACTAGAGTCAAATTGGGATGCTTGCCTAAATGCTCATAGTGATTATATCTGGTTTTAGCTTATCCTTGTAAGTTACCATGTTCATTGCCACTTTCATTTGAATAAACCAAATATACTGCACAGCGGAAACATTTACCCATCTGTACCAATGACTTATGTTGCATACATTAAAGAACTTCACCAGAATATGTATCTAATGATAAAATCTATAAATTACGCTGCACATGTGTGTGTCAAATATGTAGGAAGTATTTGAAGGAAGATTTTCCTAGATTGAACAGGGCCAAACCAAACGAAGGTACTTTCACTGGGCCACAAATCTGAACTGGGATAATCAGTAACTTTTGTTGCAGACATTAAATTTATCAATTATTCTGCACACATATGACAAATATGTGGGAACCTCGATTAATTGGACTTCTAGAATTTGAAAGAAAATTTTCCTATATTGTGAACGGGGCTAAAATTAAAAGAAGGTACTTTCACTGGGCCACATATCTGCCCTGCGACAATCAGCAACTTCCGTTGCAAACATGATTAATTGCAAAAATAAAACATCTACATTAAAACGTGCAAGTGTGCATTGGATTTCAAATCAACATGTCTAAACATAAAAAAAGGATATGTAATAATGGCAGCACAAAAAATCGGTTAAAAACAGACTAAATCAGCATGTAAAAAAGTAGCAAAAAAAGAAAAGACATCATTTATCCAATACTGCATAGAGAGTAAGAAATTTCCTAATTTTGAAAATATCAAAATTATTAACAGCCCTAGAAATGAATTTGAATTGTGTTATGCTGAAGCAGTTGCTATTGAAAAAAATAAATCAATAACTTGCAATAATCACGACCCATTTGAGATATCAAGCCTGTGGAAGATGATTAAAAAACGAACCACAATTACTGAAACAAAAAAATAGAGGTTTTAGCAAAAATGCATTTAGTTTCCCCCCAAAAAAGATAAATGGCAGCACAATACCTTCTGTGTTTTCCCCAATGGTGTTTCCCTATTGGCTGTACTCATACATACTCCAGGTATCAGAGAGAACTCTATTTTCAGAGCTGAATTTTTAAACATCCTTGTAAAAGTAATAATGCGCATTCCTTGCAAAGGTAATAACACATTTTTTTAAAGATGCGGCCTAATGATGCAACATGGTTTGTGGAAAACATTCATCATGTACAGGTGATGTTTAAGTGGAGTTTAATGTGAGGTTTTCTGTAACTTTTTAATAATAATTGAAATTTTTAATTTTCTGTAAATAGTTTTGATACTTTTAAAATTTTGTAAATGGAAACTCATAATATAAAAGATTGCAACTATATATAGTCACACTTGGGCCCATGTGGACAATTTTTTAGCGTGACATGAAAAGGATTGCATTATTTTAATTAGTATTGTTTTTCTTAATTTGTAAGTTAATGCACGAGTTTCTCATTATATATGTTAAAAACAACAACAAACAGCCGTGTAAGTTACGAGGGAACATACCTAAAATTTCAGGAGGTGAGCACCCCCTAAAATAAACATTTTGAAATCTGTTTGTTGTTCTTACAATTATGTAGGGTATTCAAATATACCACTCTTATGGTGTTGGCCCACATTTAAGCACAATGTCTTTCCATTGGAGGATGGAACTCCGACTTTTGAAATCGGTAGTTACGCAGAGTAAAGATTTCTCCCGTAATCGTTATTTTTTCTTGCAATATTCTTTTACCCAGTATTGTTGCTAAATATTTTATTCCATAAATATTTGTGTTTCAGCTTAAAATAGAAGATTTTCAGAAAACGGAAGTCAGATGGAGCAAAGATTTCACTCATGATCGTATCCCCCTAGCTCCCACCGCTGTGATGTTCTCTCTATTCCGTGTTCTTAAATGTCAGTAATTTTATATTTGAATAGAATGGCGTTCTCCAGTTCAATATTTATACACTGCTCAACATAGAAATTGCCCCATCCCAAAGGAGGTGTGCTACAAACATGCAAATTGCAGGGCAGTGTACCCTCATGAAATATGCAAATGATGTTAAACAGGAGCCAACGACATCACACATTTGTGAGATGAAGGTGCCAGCAGCAACACGGATGGTAATGTGTGGTCGCTGGTGGAAGTGTCGCGGATGTTTCAGATTTGTTGTTTGTGCTAGCACACTGCTCAGCGAAGGCCGAAAATGCTGGGTGCCTGCTGTCGGCAGGTTTATCGCCATTCAGATGAATTTCAGAGAGGAAGGATTGTAGGCCTGTGTGAAGCAGGCTGGTCTACACATTGTATCGCTGCGTATGCGGGAAACTGTTGACACCAGTGGCTACAGGAAGGTTCGTAAGTACGTCGGAGCTGCAATGGTGCAGTCCAACAGACATCAGCATGCCTGAAGTGGCGGATTGTTTGACACACTCATTCGTCACCAGAAAGCGCTGCAGCCAATATTCGATGTGCTGTGTCATCAGCCATGGATGTCACCATAACGACCCAAACTGCAAACTGGAGGTTACGTGTGGCAAACCTGCGCAGTAGGCAACCGTTACATTGACTGCCATTGACGGCCAGCCATCACAGTGCTTGTCTGGCTTAGTGCCGAAGTCATGCAAACTGGGGTCACAAATGGACCACTGTGGTCTTCAGTAATAAATCCCGTTTCTGTCTGGGTGCTGACAATTGACCAATCCATGTCTGGCGATACCCATGTGAGGGGACGGATCCCAGTTTCATTCGTGATCGCCACACCGCCCATCAGGTAGAAATCATGGTATGGGGTGCTATTGCGCATGACAGCAGGCCACCTCTTGTTTGCGTCACGGGCACTCTGACAGCTGCATGATACGTGAGCGAGGTTCTGCAGCCCATTTTGACACCATTCCTGAATGGCCTACAGCATCCCATTTTCCAGCAAGATAATGCTCGTGTACACACCGCTCAGGTCTTCAGACCATTAATGTTTCCAACATGTTGAAACACTGCCATGGCCCGCGAGATCGTCCGATTTATCACCAATCGAAAACCTGTGGGACCACGTTGGATGCCGTCTGCAATCTAACCAGCCTACTCACGATCTCAATGAATTATGGGAGAAAGTTAATCGTGCTTGGTGTTACATTCCTCGAGGCAATATCCGTCAACTGTATGACTCATTGCCACGCTATATTGCTGTGGTGCAACCACTTACCGAGTTGTACCCATTGTGCTCTTTATCTCATCTGATAAACACTGTACGTGACTGAAAATAACATCAAGGTAAACCCTTATGTATTCCTATTTGCATGCTCAATTTCAACCACCCCTCACTCCTTTGGGGTGGTGCAATTTCAGTATCAAGCAGTGTATAAAAAATTAACATGAACAATTCTGTTTTGCTCATGCTGCATTATATTCACTCTGTATCTCCACGAGTTCTGTTTTTTCACCCAGTTAAAAAGTTCAGCTTTTTTTTCTTCATAAGTCTCGTGTTTGTAGTGACAATACCTCATATCACTGCATCTATGTTTAAAAAATAAAATAAACAAGACATTGATTTCTGAAAAGAATTACAATATGTAGAATTGTTAGAAGTACATTACAAAGCTTGTTTGCTGTGCTCAAGTTGTACTATTCCTACATAAAGCTTTTCTTTCAGATGGCTTCTTTTGCACTATTGCTGTGACATGCATGCTTTTGGAAACCCATCTGACATCTTTCCCTCTATATTTTTATACCGAAACTTTTTTCTTAAATAAAAATACTTCACTTTTTATGTAGGAAAAAAAGTTAAGTATTTAAATACAAGGTTATGGTAAATGTGTAAAATGTTTGTATATAATAAAACAATTAATTGAAACATAAATATACATTTTATTGAAACAAAATCTTGTACAAAGTTGATGCATAAACACACTTTGTAATTATTCAGCAAACCTGCCGTTGATTGTGATGACGGCCTCGATCCTGGAATGGAATTGGTTGCAGGCCTTACTGACCTGGACCTTGTTCATGTGGATCATAACATTGGTAGTGGCATGTCTGGCTGAGTCAAGGATGTCATGGGGATGCTTGTTGATCTTATTTTCAACTACGCCTCACATATCAAAATCAAAGGGATTCAAGTTGTGGAAGCTGGAGGGGGGGGTGCAAACATCTTGAGACCAGTTGTAGGGAATGTTCTCTTCAAGCCATTTATGAGTCACTTTGGCCTTGGGGCTGGGGCAGAGTCCTGTTGGAAGATGTAAGGCCTGCTGTTTGCAATGACATCCATCTAGGGCTTCACAACATCTCTCAGCACCTTTAAGTACTCATTTGCATTGACCCTTAAACCCTTCTCAAGGAAGTAAGGAGACATGACATCTGCCTCTCTGGAATTGACTCCGAGGACCATGACGTGGAAAGATATTTTGTGTGCATGACCCTGGGTATGTTTTCGGAGTTCTAGCACAACCACATGTCATTCTCCTATTGGCCTTCTGGTCCTGTTAAAAATTCTTCTTATTTGAGAAGAATCTCAGCATGTTCTTCTTCGGGTGCTTGACTTTGTTGAGCAATTTCTTTGCCTTTGTCGGATGTGTTTCCTGCATAGCCTGGTCCATGAACTGACCCCTCTAATGAGTGTGGGAGCTGTAGTGGTGGTCCTCATGGATGATGCATATCTGCCAAGTTTTATGGTTTACTCTTCAAATTTACGGAAATTCTACTTGTTTTATGGATATTTTACGGGCGACTATTTTACAGATTTCCTTTTTTATTATTGTTGTTGTTTTGTTTTCCCAAGATTAGTCCAATTTCAAGGGAAGAATAAGTGTCTCGAAAACCACAGTGCCTGAATATTTTGATTTATCCAATCAGATTTACTTCCTTTTACTTCTGAGTCCCCAATCCTCTATGCTAGGTAAAAAAAAAAAAAATGCTGTAGGATTAGGATTGGCGATAGCTTCTAAAAAAGAGAAAAAAATATCTGCCTTACATATAAAAGTTAAAATTGTGTTTTTAAAAATATTCTATCATGTTGGCACAAAAGTTTAAGGTCACAGCCTTAGTTGAAGTAAAAATTTACTGCAATAGTGCTGTAATTTCACAGTAACTAATGAAATTCTTATCTGTATATGTAGGCTAATAATAACATACTAATGAGATAATTATGTATTGATTGCATTTTAATTGCTGTAAGCATTAAATAATGCCAAATATTTTAATTATGACATATGGAATCAGTTAAAATTAACAAATCATTTCCATAATAAATCGGCTTTTATAATCGATATGTTCGATACATTTACAGAGGTGCCAACTATTATGGATTGTCCGTAATTATTACGGTTTTGACTGTCAGATTACAGAATTACGAACAGGTTGGAAGAATTACGGATTTCAGTGTGTTTTGGAGAATCTCAATTTTGTATCCTTTTTGTTAACCCTTTTAGTGCGACACAGCCGATTCATCGGCCTTCAATTTTGATCCGCGTATTTCCCGAATGAGACGGCAGATATCGGTGTCGATGATCATATCGTTTTGAAATGGAATCTCCATGAATCATATCGTCAAACAGCAATATTATCGAAAGAATGGTAATATGCCGTAAGTGTCGTATCGTGAAAGAGTTTGCACTTGCTATCGGCTTCCCGCACACTTTCTCCGTGTGACGGGAGAAAGGCTACTTTAGCCAAAACTTTTCCTACTGCAGTTGAGGCAGGGCTGTTCACTTGGCATTGTTGGTGAATTATAAGGCGTCGTACTATCTAAAATAACTTTTTCGAGCCCCGTTCAAAGTGCAATAACGCGCAACTCGTGGTCCCGTGATGACGGAGTGTATATTTCTTGCAGACTTTCGCTGCGCGGGAGAACGAAGTGCGGTGTTTTATTACTAGAAGCTCTTCACATTATTCTTTTTTTTCCAAACAAACAGACACAATTGCAAAACTCTGTGAATTACGAATCCCCCTCTTTTTCCAAACTCGTGTTAGCAGAGGATGACTTTATTGACAGCTTGTTCCTCAGACTAGCAGACATGCTTTTTCCTACTGCCTGAAAATTTTTTGTAAGGTTATTTAAAATGGCTTGTTGTAGTGAGAGTAAAAGTTTGCCAAGTGATAGTGATGATTTTGAATCATCTGAGAGTGATATTGGCCAAGCAACATCAAGCCAGAAAACTAGTCACCGTGCCATGCACACAATATCTTCTTCAGAAAGTGAAGATCTTGATAGTGAATCTTCAGATCATGAAAGTTCTGAAAGTGAATGGGAGGATGTAATAGAGGGAAGTGATGAACATCCTCAGCATCCTTTTGATTATCATGAAATGCAGGGGCCAAAACATGCTCCTGCAACTGATGCAGCACCTATTGCATATTTTGACTTGTTTTTTACCAATTTCATCCTTGGAATTATCGCTTCTGAAACAAATAAGTATGCAAAGAGGTTTCTCCAGGAACATCCAAATCTTGAGCTAGGAAATGGAAAAATGTTACAAATGCTGAAATAAAGGTTTCCTTGCGTGCCTTCTAATATGGGAGTAATCAGTAGCCCATGCTGGATGAGATGATTGCAGAAGGCATATCCAGTCAAAAAAACATGAGGATTATGTAAAATTAAAGACTCAATCAAAGCCTTTGGATAATTTTTTTGCAAAAAAGAATGAAAATAGCTTTGATAAATGCTGAATTGCTGTTTACTACATTCGTTGTGAAGCATAACCTACCTATAGCAAGCTGTGATCATGCTGGTCCCTTGTTTCATGCTATGTTCCCAGACTGTGATATTGATGAAGCTGGTTATTCTAGAGCAGATGTGGCATGGAATGAAATATCTAAGATGAAGGATTCATCTGGCCTTCCCAAGTATTCTGCATTGCCTAAACTAATGTTGACAATATTGACTATCCCTCACAGCAATTCCTCTACAGAGAGAATATTTAGTATAGTGAGGAAAAACCTCGCATACTTCTGCCCAACAATGAGCACCAACACATTATGTGCCCTTCTTGTACAGAAAAGTAAAGCATTTTCCTCAGATGAGCCATGTTATAAAAAGAAGTTTTCTGAAAAAGAATATACCACTGCAAAACAAGCAACAAGGGAGTCTTTATGTCAGCAATTACATGAGGTAAGTACAATACTGATAATTTAATTTCATAATTTTTTGTCAGGATAGTGTAAACATATAAAGTTATTACACATTTCATGCATTAATTTCTCATGAAATACCCTTTCCGTGCGTTAACGATGAGGCTTCGTATGGTGATTACTGATAGGCTCCTCGGAAGGTGGTCACATCATACAAGTATTACAGGTTACACAGTAATACTATAATATTGTCATTAACTTTAAAAAAATATGGTGTGTTACATTACTGAAAGTTTGTTTTCCATTATTAAAACATTACTGAAAAATCCCCTATTGATTACTGATACGTTCTGCTAGAGGTTGGCACCTCTGTATTTAATCAATACATCATCACTCGAACATATCGATTAAACATTCACAAATGTTTTTACGGATTACAATTCTTGAAAGTTGGCAGGTCTGGATGATGTGGTGGATAGTACCATAAGCAACACTCAGCTTCTTGGATAAGGCATTCATTGACTTCCTGGGGTCATTGTTTGTCATCCCTTGCACCTTGGTGACAAATTTGGACGTTCTGATAGTGTCGGAGCAATGGTCATGCTTCTCACGCTTGGTAAGGATGTCATCAGGATCCTCTGCATTGTCAGCCTTGCTCTTGATTTTGTAGACAAAGGTCAAAGAGAATTTGTGAAACTCCGCAATCTCCTTTGAGGTTCTCCCGGTGCTGAGAGCACGGATGCTCTTTTCATTTCTCCTGTGACAGTGATGACCATGACAATGTTATCAATGATTTACCTGGAAAGATAATAAACTGAACTTTTAAATGATGGTTTCTTAACTTTTCCAGGTAAAATCATTCTACATTTACCATGATAACCCTGTATAATATATGCTTTCTTACACCTTCTAGAAACATTACAATTTATTATGTGCATGTTTGTTGATAAGTTCATCATGTTTTGACAAATTACATGTCACTTATAATCCTAACATTTACAGGTTCACAGCTTGAAACAAGGAGCACAGATCTGGGTGAAATAGACCTCTTAGGAAAAACTTATTCAACTCATGTGCTGCACACTGCTTTACAGGTGGGTTCCTTTTTATCATGATGTGAGAAATCAGTCAAAACATTCTCTCCTCTTTAGAATGCTCAGAAAGTAAAGGAATGCATTGTACTTCCTCACACAAATGTCAAAGCATCACACTGCTGTAAGTTGCTGTATTAGAGTTTTATTTTTGGATAATTGTGGCTACATGGAAAAAAAAAAGAAATGTCTATTTTGAAGTTAAAACACATCCTCAGGCATTAATTTTTAAGTTTCACAAAATATAGAGTATGCAAAGCAAACAATATAAATTTCTGGATTTGCTTGTAACACTTGCTGGTCACCTATGTGACATCTCTCAGAAAATTTGAAAATTCCATTTCCCTGAAGTAGGAATCGAACCTGCATCTCCAGACTTCCATTCGAGTATACTAACTGTTACACCACCCAGGACAGTGAAGTTCCAAGCAAACTTAGCTTAGGAATCTGAACATCCTCAGATGACCTTCATTGATTCACAAAATATGTTTTTATTTATTTCAGTGTACCCCAATGGAAATACTAGCTGGAATAATTTTTGTGCTGTGTTTAATACAGTTACTTACTGTATTACATATTAGTTGAGCAAAAAGAGATTTAAATAACTGGATAGAAAATGATAAATGCTAAAAAGGGAGTTTCTCATAATAAAAGACAAGTTTCAATTGCACATGCTCAGTGTGACTTCCTTTTGTCATTCAACAAATATTCCACCTGCAAGAGTTTTCATCCTAAATCCTATGAAGAATATCTGCATTCACGATCTGAGCACATTACTCATCTAAGGCACAAGAAAATGAGGAGAAATTTTGTTCTTGTCAGGGGTGTAGGCGACATTGCATTTGCCGTTCTGGGGATAGAGGTCAAAGTGATATGGCAGTTTGCAGCCATAGAGGTTTACAATGGGTTGGATAGCGTGCAGTGTTGTTGTCTGTAGTTTGTAGTTTTGTTCAATAAAATCCAGCATGACTATGCAGAGATTTTGAGCAAAGTATACAGCTTCTGGACCTGATACCACTTAATTTCTGTCTATGGGGCTGTGTGAAGGAAATGTCTGCCTCCCCATTTCCTTCCACCTTAGCTGAGTTGTGTGCATGGATCATGAATGCAGTCGCAAAAATCATACCTGCCAACTTTTCCGCATTTTAACTGTTCTTTACGATTTTACGCATTCGCTTTTTTACACATTTCCGTATATTTAAAAAAAAAATTAAATCTTCTTTGAGAAATATTTGTTAATGTTTCAGTTAAATCATACCTGCAACTCTTCCGGGTTTTGCGGAAGTTTCCGTTTTTCATAGTCTTCCGGTTTTCCTGCCAAAATAACTTTTCTTCCGGATTTTAAAAATTTTCTGCACCTTTTTGCTAAAAATATCCCTATAAATAAAATATATAACAGAGATGGGAATTTTGTGCCGTTGTGCCCCAGAACACTAGTGCCCCATTGTAATCGTCAGGACTTCTGCATAATAAATTCTCTGTGCACACTATTCCGCTTGATGCTGAATAAGATCATGCAGTGGGAAGAAAGATTCAGAGACTCCAACTACTTTGGATTTTACGTAGTTACTATGAAAATAGTTGGTTCGCTACAGACAACAGGAAACATAGAGTATGCTATGATAATCTTCAGTCTGCTATGGACGATGGAAAACGTTGAGCATGCTATGATAATTGTCAGTCTGCTACGGACGACGGAAAACTGAGTATGCTATGAAAATCTTCGGTCCGCTATGGACGACGGAAAATGTCGAATATGGTATCAAAATGTGATATTTGTTTGTATTATAAAAATCTAAAGATTATCAGATGCATAAATATTTACATTTATTTTTACTTGTCATAGTTAAATTCATTATAAATGTTGTTTTGCGCATAGTTAAGAAAAAATATTATAAATGTTGTTTGCATAGTTTAAAAAATCATTAGAAATGTCGTTCACGCTCGGTTTTACACATTTGAATTTTCTCAGGTTGGCAGGTATGAAAAATGGATGCAGATATACTTTGGTGTATTTAAAATGAAATCTCTCTTACAGGTTGGATATCTGTCAAGTGACACCTTAAGAAAGCCACATTGAATATTCGTAATTAAAACTTATAGTTATGTTGCATAATTGAAAAATCACTTTTTTGTACTAGGTCGTTGCAGATTAAATGTCAGAATATTGATGGAAACTTAAAACACCCAAAATACAGTGTAAAATAAACTTTATTGATCAAACTAATCACCACCAGCAGCAACATACTTTTACCAACCAGATCATCATCATTGTCAACCATTATCAATCCACTGCTGGATGAAGGTCTCCCCAAGTTTCCTCCACAACGGTCTGTCTTGTGCCAGTCTCCTCCATGTCACTCCCGCATACTTTCGAATTTCATCTACCCATCTCCCATGTGGTCTTCTTCTGGGTCTTTTCCTGTCCCTTGGAATCCAATCTAAAATTTCGGCTGTCCATCGATGGTCTGTCCTTCTGGCAGTATGTCCAGCCCATTGCCATTTCAGGGATTTAACTCTGATCATGATGTCTTCCACTCTTGTCATTTTTTGGATCCACGGGTTCCTCTTCTTATCTCTCCTGGTTACACCAAGCATGCACCTCTCCATGCTTCATTGAGTTGTCTGCAGCCTTTGTATGTCTCTTTTAGTTAAGGTCCACGTCTCTGCTCCATATGTAAGCACTGGAAGGATGCATTGATTAAACACTTTTCTTTTAAGACATAATGGCATATTGCTCTTGAAAATTATGCTGTTTCTTCCAAAAGCTCTCCAGGCAAGTTTTGTACGCCGATTAATTTCTTCCTCAATGTGACCCTCACTTGATATCTGCTGTCCAAGATAAACGTACGTGTCTGTTATCTCCAGCTTTTCTCCATCAATCGATAAATCTTCATTTCTTGTAAAAGCATTGAACATCACTTTTGTCTTCTGAAAGTTCATTTTTAATCCCACTTCTTCACTCTTGTCAGCAAGTTCCTGAATCATACTCTGCAGCTCTGATGGGGTAGTTGCAAAACTGACTACGTCATCAGCAAAACGAAGGTGGGTTAGATAATCTCCATTAATCTTTATCCCTTTCTTTTCCCAGTTAAGTGATTGAAAGACATTTTCCAATGTGGCATTAAAGAGCTTTGGAGACATAGTGTCACCTTGTCTCACTCCCTTTCCAATTTTTATGTGTTCAAACAGCCGAATCTTTGCACTTGCATTTTCATAGATGTTATTAATAATATTAATGTATGCATCTTCAATACCGCAGGATTTCAGAGCCATTGTAACTGCTAATAGTATCACCGAATCAAAGGCTTTTTCATAATCGATAAAAGCCATGCACAATGGAAGTTCATATTCCCTCGCTCTTTCAATTAGTTCTCTCAGTACGTGGATATGATCTATTGTGCTGTAGCCACTCCTGAATCCAGCTTGTTCTCTCGGTTGAGCCATGTCCAATGTTACCTTCAAACGGTGTAAAAGAACTTTGGTGAAGATTTTATAAACCACTGATAGGAGGCTGATAGGTCTGTAGTTCCTGAGATCCTCAATGTCACCTTTTTTATGTAGCAGGATCATTGTAGCATTGTTCCAATCCTCAGGAACCTTTCCTTCATTAAGGCATCGAGTGAAAATTTGGGCGAGTACTGTTTCGATTTCTCCACTTGCTTCTTGTATGATGTCTACAGTAATTCCATCTTCTCCTGGAGCTTTTCCTCGCTTCATGTTCTTGATTGCATGTGCAACTTCTACTGGGAGGACTGGAAGAACTCTGGTACTGGTACCTTTCATGATGTCAGATACAAGCTTCTATATGCAGTCGTAAAAAAAGGTTGAGCTTTGGGATGGGACAAACTCATGGTATAATGTTTCAGCTCATGTTTGATTAGGAAATGATTTGCCATGTAGAAAGGTGTCCAGGAGCTGAAAAAGTGATAGTTTGTAGGGAACGAGTCAGGTAAGTAAGGTGCGTAAAGCAAGGTTCCATACCCTAACTGCTGCAGCTGTCATACAGCATCCATTTCTCATCCACATGACTTAACACCTTACACTGTTGTTCGGGTAGTTGCAGGAGAGCGTAGAAGCGCAGATGCCAAGTCAACATGTTTTGCACTGTTCTGTCAACTCACTTGCGACCCTGTATCAAAAGTTTTGTTTACACAGGAAGAATTTAAACATTGTTGCCAGGTTCCTCTTGCTGTTGCCATATATTAAATTAAAATCTTTTCCTTATGTGTGTATTATTTTTTAATTAAGTTGCCAATTTAAATGTTCTGAAGGTTCATTGATGGAACTGTTTTATTTATTTTTTTTTTTTATTTTCTGGATGTAACTCATTAGTCTCTTGTTTTTATGAGGTTCAAGTCCAATATTTTAATTTTTTTGCCATAAAGTTCATATTTGTGTGACTGTGTGTGATTTGCTAATACACTATTTTGATAAGTTTCTGGCCACTTGGTTTTTATCAATGCCTGTTCTCAGTGTATAGATACTGTATGTAGCAGTGTCTACATATGTATAGAAGTAAGGAGCATTACATACATACATCTCACTAAGCTGTTCTCTGAGATTCAGAGGTTAGCACCACAAAGAAATACAAACTACCAAATAAATTTTTAACTGATTATTTACTTACTGTTTGATACA
Organism: Macrothele yani; assembly: GCA_039090855.1. Taxonomy (NCBI): domain Eukaryota; kingdom Metazoa; phylum Arthropoda; class Arachnida; order Araneae; family Macrothelidae; genus Macrothele; species Macrothele yani. Next base: position 18,511,446 of record CM077013.1, read on the forward strand.
GCAACACTAAGTAAATAATCAGTTAAAAATTTATCTGGTAGTTTGTATTTCTTTGTGGAGCTAACCTCTGAATCTCAGAGAACAGCTTAGTGATGTGTATGTATGTCATGTTCCTTAATTCATCATCATCATCATTGTCAACCATTATCAATCCAGTGCTGGACGAAGGTCTCCCCAAGTTTCCTCCACAACGGTCTGTCTTGTGCCAGTCTCCTCCATGTCACCCCTGCATACTTTCGAATTTCATCCACCCATCTCCCATGTGGTCTTCTTCTGGGTCTTTTCCTGTCCCTTGGAATCCAATCTAAAATTTCGGCTGTCCATTGATGATCTGTCCTTCTGGCAGTATGTCCAGCCCATTGCCATTTCAGGGATTTAACTCTGATCATGATGTCTTCCACTCTTGTCATTTTTCGGATCCACGAGTTCCTCTTCTTATCTCTCCTGGTTACACCAAGCATGCACCTCTCCATGTTACTTTGAGTTGTCTGCAGCCTTTGTATGTCTCTTTTAGTTAAGGTCCACGTCTCTGCACCATACGTAAGCACTGGAAGGATGCATTGATCAAACACTTTTCTTTTAAGACATACTGCCACACACAGTGTCTATACATTGAGAACAGGCATTGATAAAAAACCTAGTGGGTAGACATGTCTGTATAAACAGAAGAACTCAGAAGACATGAAGAATAATTAAGTTCTTCAAGCTGAAATAGGATTAAGTACTGTAATTTTTGGACTAAGAGCCGCAGGTGAGAAATTTTGCGATCTTGGAAGCAAAAGTTGCTGTAAGGGCCGCACCTGTGAAGTCGTGGTGCTGCTCAGAAAACTAAATTATCTTCCTTGTTTTCATGAATTAACTCACACCCTATGTGATTATATGTTTACTTCATAGGCTAATCTGCAATTCAGTGTCGATCTGCTTTATGCACTTATTTTTTCATACTGGCAAAATTTTTTATTTATACATTTGTTATTAATCATGCTAATGATGTCATTTGTTTGCTTTTATTAAATGCTCAAAACCATTTATGTAATCAATATAAATCACAGTTAATCTTAAGACTCCCATTAGAATATCGCATTGCTCGTAAAACCGCACAATTGTCTAAATTCCATTCAATGTGGATGTCTGCTACAGGATGGTTCTCTGTTCACTGCAATAGAATCCATCTTAGAAGTAATTAACTTATAAATTATCACTTGTAATGCTTTTGATTAATGTTTTCTTTAATAATATGCTCCTTCTATGTTATGCCTTTTTTTCTCATCTACAAATGTTTTTGTTAGAATGAAGTTGCGCTTCCTTTTTCCAGCTGCCTTGCACGTGTTCACAGATCTGGCCGCCAACACTTCGAAACAGCGATGCCACTTTCTCTCTTTCAAGTGGTTTGACCTACTTTCATTTACTGCGCACTGAGCCTTCGCATTGAGCTCCGCTTTTATATGAATGGGAAAGCTCTCCGTTCTTTTTTCTTTTCCAGCCAAAGCCTTCAACTTCCACTATCATCAGTCAACAAAAAAAAAAAAAAAAAAAAAAATCGAGGCAAAACTCAGGAGCATGAGCCAAGAAACACCTGTACGCATGCCAGATTAACCAAGAAGAGTGAAAAGAATTTGTCTTTCCGTCCCGCCAGTATTGTTTGGAATAGGTCTTTGCTAATGGAATCATCCTGGTGCCGGCTTTTGCATTGTTCATGTTCTTAAGCTTTTGTTCAGGAAAGTGCCCATCAAACTGGTCTCCCCATTCCAGTGAAATTCAACGTTCCTTCCCTTGGTTGCATCGTACCTTCCTGCATGATGTATGCTGCAGCCAACGAAAGATATGCTGGGCGCGCTATCCACAGAAGTCTCGGACGTCACACTACTCGTCTGTGTGCTTATGTCCTCCCCTATGCAAAGGGCATTTGAGTCAGGCATTTCTGTCTTCCCCCACTTTCCCTCCTAAACCAACATCAGGACAACGGAGTTATCGTTTAAATAGACGTGTCTAACGTATGAGTAGAGAAAGGGGAGAATACTTGATCATAGTTGAGTTTGTGAAAAAAAAAGACGTGGTTTGAAAAAATTTACTAAGCATCTGCATGAAAAAAAAAAAAAAGGGAGGGAAGAAACAGCGTTATCGAAAACAAATTCGGCATAAGGGCCGCACACCCAAAAAATTTCACTTTTAGTAACATAAGAGCCGCTGCTCTTAGCCCCAAAATTACGGTATATTATTCTGAGTAAAGTCTTGAATACATGTTTTAATTCATGTGTGACCCATTTTTCCATCTTCTTCACTTTGCCTGTGACAGTTAAATGTTGGAAAATGGCTGAATAGTGTACTCAATAGAGTTTGTCACCAAGATCTCGTACTATTTGTCATGGATCAGATTTAATCAAGGCCTCTAATGCCATCCTAGTGGTGCAGTGGTCTAAGTTCTGGCTTATGGCCATTTGTCCGAGAAGGGTCCAGTTTTGAATCCGAGTAAGGCATGGATGTTGTGTTTCTCTTATGGCACTGACTCTCTCCCTTCCCTGGAACCAGTTACCTTAAATTAGAGATGGGCAATTGCCAATAGCCTATTGAGTTGCTCACAGTGGTCATCAAATTTCCAACATAAAAAAGGGCCTCCAACTCTTTATCACCCATAGCTCCTTCAGGTGTACCACATGGTTCATTTTCAAACTTCATATTTCCAGATTGAAATTTAGCAGACAAATGTTGTATTGATGTCGTGGGCCACCTCTGGTGCATGGTGTCCAAGTTAAAACTCATATATGAAGATGAATTTAGCTCTGGTCCATTATTTTCTTTACTATAGCACAGTTCCCTTGGGGTTGGTGTAATGGTCTAAGCATTGGCTTCTGACCATTTGTCCAAGATAGGTCTGGATGTTTATTTATCTTATCGCACTGACTCTTTTCCTTCCTTAGGACCAGTGGCCCCAAATTAGCGACAGGTAGCTCCTTATTACCCATTGAGTTGCTTATGGTAGTTGTTAAACCCCCAAACAAACAAACAAATCCACTTAGGACTGATGCCACTTATAAAATGACTGGTGCTGCATAGGCGAAAAGCCTTGGTACTTTAAATTTACATATCTCAAGTCAGTGTGTAATGTGTTAATTCCTAAGTTACCTGCTAACTGTTTGAGTCTGCAAAATTCAATATTTCATCTGCAACAACCTGATAGCTTTAGTTTTCTGTTCAGAAGTTATTAAAATCTTTTTTTGATCAAGTAATTTGTAACAATCTGGTATACCAATTTGAGCAATAACAAAGATAATGTTTTAAGGATTTAAATGAAAAAAATTGTTTCCAAGATTCCCACAGTCCTTATACACTGACAGAAAGTGAAAAAAGAACACCAAGAAAGGAATTGGCGGATGATCGTGAAATTTACATATGTTGATGGGGTTGAGTTTACGTAGGTGTGATGTTAATTTCGGGACCAACCGGTGAGCACTTACGCTACAGCACGGCATAATATGCAAATTATCGTCGGTGGTATTTAAGGAGTGCGGCGAAGTGAATATAATCAGTCGTCGGCGTACGGACACGTGCAAAGACCCTGAAGAAGCTGCAATGCCTGGACATGGAAGACGTGTACGATTTCAGCAGTTATCAGACTTTGAGCGAGGTCGTCTAGTCGGACTCCGCGAGGCTGGGTGGTCGTATCGTTGTATTGCGGAGCGAATTGGACGGGAAGTATTGGTGGTGGTACGATGGTGGCGTAGATGGTCCGAGGAACATTCCCACACGAGAAGACGTGGAACCGGGAGTCACAGACGGACTGATGAGTGGACCGATCGACGCATAAGAAGAGCGGCGTTGTCAAGCAGAACATCCACTGCGACGCAAATCCGAGCTGCCGTAGCACCTGAGGTGACTGTGCGAACAATCCGCAACCATCTACTGGATGCAGGACTATGTGCACGTGTGCCTCAGGCATGTGTACCTCTGACTCCAGCCCACCCTCAGGAACGGCTGCAGTGGTGTCGCCAACGTCTGCACTGGAGAACGCAATGGCAATCTGTCGTGTTGAGCGATGAAAGCAGATTCTGCTGGGGAGCCTCCAATGGCCGTATGCGTGTTTGCAGACGCACAGGGGAGCGTCTCCACCCTTCTTACATCCGCCAGCGACACACAGGGCCTACACTTGGTTTCCTGGTGTGGGGAGCGATCAGCTATTACTCCCGTACACAACTAGTGTTTGTACCGGGTAGGTTTAACAGCACCTCCTACATCAACAACATCATTCAGCCCGTTGTTGTGCCATTTGTAAGGTCGGTCCATCGTGGTGTTTTCCACCAAGATAACGCACACCCACACACAGCACGTGCAACGCAACATGCACTTCAGGGTGTAAGATAACTTCCATGGCCTGCACGTTCACCGGATTTGTCCCCTATTGAGCACGTGTGGGATTTTATGGGACAAGAACTTATCCGGTCTCCAAGGCCAGCCATGACCATCCCGGATTTATGCGTCCAGGTTGAAGATGCTTGGAACTCAATACCCCAAACTTACATCCAACATCTGTACAACAGACTCCATGCCAGAATTGCACAGTGTGGCGCAGTTCATGGCGGTTCAACCTCGTACTAACCATGTTACATGGAAATGTTATTTTTCAGTTTACCAGCAAATACAGCTGTATTTTGCCATAATGTTTTGATCACGTTATCCTCTGTATTCCGTTATTATGCTGTATAAATTTCGTTGGTATCAGACGTCTCTTTCTTGGTGTTCCTTTTTTACTTTCTGCCAGTGTATTTCCTTAAAAGTCCTAAATTTTAGACAAAAATTCCAAAGGTACTTATTTTTCCTAACTGGTTGTATGAAATCCAGAAGTTATGATGTAACACAGAGGTTAGAATAAGACTTCTGAAAGTCTCCTGGGCCTCTTAACCATAAAGCCAGAAAGTGTGGGAATTTTGATGTTTACATAATACCCTATGGAGTTTCATGCAGTGTGATATTTTTATAGTACTGTAGCTGTTGTGGTTTTCAGCTGAAAAAATTGTGTTAATCCCAAATTGGAGAGGGTTACGAATTCACAGACAAGTGAAATTTTCAATTTTAACATTTTGTTTTGTTTTTAACTGTCACTAACATATTTCTACTTTTTACTAGCATACAGTGGTAATTATTTCAATTTAAAATATAAATGGGAAGTTGCTTCAAAGTAATTAAGAATTTTTTTAAATCCAGCATTTTTTCACTTATTGGCAAAAAGTTACGATGCAAAATTAAATTGGAAACGTGCGATGAAAGAATGCAATTTGGCTAATGCAAAATGCATTGCAGTAGCCTTGAAAGCCACCATCTTTCTGACACTTTAACAGGTGTTACTTTGCAGTTACATGCTTCATGCAAATGGTACTGTTCCACTGACAAGTTACTAAAATATCACCTTATTGTAATGACTCTTACTAATTAACATACACTATATTGACAAAAGTCACCGGACACCTAGTAGAGAAACACAACATATAGCATTTATTGACATACATTAGTACAGTGTCGGTTTGGCCTTAATGCATGCACTGACTCTTCGAGACATGCTTTCGACAAGGTTTTGATAGGTATGATAGGTATGCGCTTCCATTCAGTACATAATGCTGCCGCTAACTGTTGCTTAGGAGTATGTCTTGGCTCCAAACTTCTTATACAGTGCTCCAATTCATCCCACAGGTGCTCTATTGGATTAAGATTAGTGCTCTGTGCTGGCCAATCCACACACAATACGGAATTATTATCAAATCACGCCGTAACAGTCCTTCCTTTATGGCTCGGTGCATTATCGTGCTGGTACCAACAAGGCTCGGTTTCATAGTATTGCCACAGAGTTGGTACGGCTCAATTGTTCAGAATGTCGAAGTAGATGTGCTGGTTAACAGGTTTCTTCACAATCACCAGTGGGCTGGGACCATACCACAAAGAACACCTCCACGTGAGTACACCTTCAGATTCAAACTTGACTACAGGAACAGTACACTGTGGTAAATAGCATTCCCCCGGCTGCCACCATACCCACACATGGCAATCAGACTGATGGATCGTGTATCTGGATTCATCAGTCCATAGGACCCATTTCCATTGATCTACGGTCCACGATAAATGTGCTTTACACCATGCTAAACGACGAGTAGCATTCCAAGTGGAGATGAAATGCTTATGAGCAGCCGCACGACCACGGTAACCCATGGAATGAAGTTCTCTGCGAATTGGTACATGTACATTCCAAGGTTCCAGCATTTTTACTCACCTGTACACTGAGGTCTTGTGCAGTACTCCGTCGATTAGCTGTAACGACTCTCCTGAGGCTTTGACGTCCTCTACCACTGATTTTCTTTAGTCTGCCGGTACGTTTTGCTGCTTCAGGCATGCCATGTGTTTTCCACTTATTCAGTATATCCAAAACAGTTGACTTGGGTATGTTTAAACACTTCTCGGTTTCTCTTATGGACAACCCACTAATATAACACCCAACAGTCTTTCCTTTCTCAAAGTCAGTTCTCTCCTGCCACGACATTTTCACTCAACCTCACACTGCGATATGATTGAGGTCAGCTGCAGGCTTGTTTTTATACCGTTTGCAGCTGTACCGTGCATCTTAACAACGCAGCAAATCCGTTCATTTGCTTTTGAAGGGGTGTCCAGTTACTTTTGTCAATATAATGTATATATGCATGCATAACCCCAGTGAACCTTTGAAACAGTCATTATGCAGTGGTTGCTCTGGCTGTTTTAATAGTTTTCACCAATGTATTCTCCAAAAATGATTTTTTTTTTTTGCTAAGAATGCAATTGACAGCATGACCCCTGATTATATTGAGGTGAGATTATTGTAACTCCAAAATATTTATTTGTAAATTTTGTGTTGTGTTAAGTACAGAAATATCACACAATCAATAACACCCCAAAAGAATATTTTATTTAATCACTCCAGCCACAAAATAGTATTTTAGCTTCAGCAAGAGTTTGTCAAATTCCAATTTGAACTTATACCTCTAAAGTTTCTTACATAGGCAGCACCAAAAATACGACTAATGTCATGCTTAAAACTAACATATTCGAAACTGGGCAAAACTAGAAAATAAAACTGCCTGAATTCAATACTGTTAAAATGATGAAGATATCCCTAAAATTTAAGACATACTTTTGACCACTTCAAAAGCAGAAAAATGATTGCACATTACATAATCTATTTTAATTGAAAAAAATAAGTCTAAATTATTGTCCATACCTCATCTCTCAAAAAATTCTGGTTTAAAAAAAACAAAAAAAAAACAGTATTCACAAGAAAAAAAAAAAGAGTAGAGAATAAAAAAAATTGCCTATTATCAGTCAGACTGTCAAAGATATAAAAGTGATTCAAAAGATGACACCACAATTAACCTTACAACAGATGACAAATGTTTGTGACATATGAGGTTCTCACTGCTCTTAAACCTGTTGTGTGAGGTAACTCGAGGAGACTCACTAGTGCATGAAGCCAAATCTGTTTTGCACAGTAGTTCTGCATGCTGAGGATGATAGATGGTCATATTGAAAGGCTCCCATGCATTGGTGTTTTTTATAATGTGCGTTCTGCATCTGCTTCCTTTTGTTTTTATTCAGAGGTGTTTTTAATTAGGACTTAGAGTTGAATTACAATTTCAGATTTGCTGACTGGAGCTGCAATGGTTAGAGTATAAGCTTTTTACTAAAAGAGTTTTAATATTTTCATAGTGTTTCTTTTTATTCTTGCAGTCGTCTTTCATTAAGCACATGATGCAAAAATTTAGAATTACCAAGTATCATGCTAGAAATGTTACCGAAGAAATGGGCAAATGACATGTTTAAAAAACTTCATGTTAATATAAGAAATAATTAAAAACATTAGTATCCTGAGTCGATCATGTCCTTTACTAGTGTTTTTATTATTTTTATTTGGGTAAAAACTTATATAATTGCATGATGATTTACAATATATCTCATTTGCACATGCATGGAATATATATAGGCTTTGCATTTTTAGGGTGAAGAGACAAAGCAGTTGGCAATGGATGTACTAGCCCTTGCTGAATGTGCTTCAGGATTGAAAGGCAGTGTTACACCAGCATTTTTGGAAGGATGCAGTGGACTGTACTAATTGACTAGCATTAACTGAAAAAACGTGATTGAATTATTCAGCATCAAATGTCATACAAAATCTGTTAGATTTTCATTTTGTATATTTGTTTTTCAATTTAATGCATTGTAAATTTTACATGCTTTCTTTGTAAAATAACTTCATTAAGAGCGTATTTTATGTACAAATTATTAAATAAATATTTTTCTACTTTTTGCCAATACATATCTCCCAAGTGTTTTCGATAAGTAACATGCAATTATGCATTGAAATGAAGTACATCATCATGAGTTGAAATCCATTTTAAATGATTTAAAAAAGAGAGAGACAGAGACCCCCCCCCCCCCAAGTGCCTGTAAGAATTTATGGCTGTTAATTATTGAATTTCTTTTGCAAAATGTGTGCTTTTATTTTTTTCCCCTCTCTTTTTCAAAATGTCCTTTTAAAAGCATTCTTGAAAAGCCTTGAATTAAAAAAATGATTAAATTAAACAATTAAAAACACTCAAAATGAGTTTTCTGTTTGATTGACCTGAAAGTTAGTAAGGAAAGAAAAAAACATTTTTCTATTTGCACAAGAATTGAGGGAAAGCTGTAATTTAAAAACATTGTGGTATCTTGTGAGGGGGGGGGGGGGGGTATAAAATGCAGCAGAGGATAGATGAGTGTGGAGGAGCTATTAGAGGAGAGAGATTGGCTGAAACTCTCCCATAGTAAGAATCGGCATGCACACCAGAATCGCTCCTCTCACCTTTTCCCAGCCAGTTGAGACTGGGATAAAAAAATAACAAAAAATTATTTATGCAATATATTCACAAAACTGGCCAAAATTTTAATGAACTTCATAAATCACAAATACAATGGACCTCCTAAATTTTGTGTGCAGCAGATAAAAAAAAAGTTTAAACTAACCATGAAAATGTTTAACGCATTTACACAACTGCTGTAGGCAAAAGCTGGGGCCTACATTTCAGAAAAACACACAAAGCTAAAACAGTGCAATAACTTGCTTCATTTTTTAAAAAAGTGATTCTCAGATACTCTGTGTATCAACCAACGAAAGAGTAGCATAAATTAAAACAGTTTAGCTGTAAAATAATCTACATGCGTTGACAGTTTTTGAGCAATGAATCATGGCTCAGATGAGTTTTATTGCCTAGCATGCAATCAATGCCCAACCTTCAATTTATGGGTTCCAGTACAAGCACATAAGCAGGACCCCTTCCAACCCTAGGAAATGCCAATAGCCCTCATCTTCTATGGGGGAGGGGGTATTTTGTACGATCAAAAGAAATGAAAAAAAATATAAAATGGTGGTTTCTGCTTCACTGTGGTTCTATGCATAGAATAAAAGATTAAAAAAATAGAATTAGATTTTTTTTTTTTCACAGTTATAATCACTGAGCAAAAAATCTGGATACCTGTAGCAGTGGCAGCTGAAACTATTAGGGATGAATATTTCCTTGAGATTTATGCATACTGTCTCCCCTACATTTCCCCCAGATACTAAGTATAGCATTTTTAATGGATTTACCCATGATCATGATTTTATTAGTACGCAATAAATGAAATTTAATCGATCAGAATCTTTAATGTGTACGGTTCTATCTAAGCTGCATTGCAAAATTTAAAATAATTCCATTTATGGTTTAAAAGGGTTGCAAAACAAATAAAAAATAATATAACTAAAGCTTAATTTTAGATCAGTTGAAAAAAATTCTATAATATCTTCTGCAGTAGAGGAAAGCAAATAAGAGTTCAAAGGTTAAAAAAAAATGTATTTCCCAAGAAAAAAAAAAAGTTGGGCACTTGGAACAAATAAATCTGTCCCCCTTTTCCTCCTCTAATCTCCCAACACACACACACAGAGGAGAGTGTGTTGGGAGACTAGATAAGAGCTTCTCCTTTTTCAAAAAGAATGTTTGGCCTCATTTTTGAAGAGATATCTTTGGTATTTATTCCCAGGCAAAAACTTTCTTAGATAGGTATTTTCACATACATTTCACAGTACACCACCATGCTTTTTCTGTTTAATCTACATTTTTTGTGCTTAAAATTTAAACTCATTTGTCCTGTGTTGTCAGACTATGGGCCCCCTGGAAACCAGGCAATCTGTCCTCTTTTCCCCCTCATGGTTGGAGGGGGAAAATGGGGATAGATGCAACAAATAGATTCTTTATTTACAGTATATAATTCTTAGATGTTGATGCACAACACTGCATATCATCACAAAGTTTAGAATAATCGGGCACATATTCAGTGAGGGACTGTCAGACACACGCTTCTAAATGAGCATCAGTCAGGCAGCTCCTGTATTTCAACTTCATTTCTGAAAAAGCTGCTTCACAGAGACATGGATTCAAAGAAAGCAGTCAACTGCAAAGCAACAGATCTCAAGCAGGGATATTTTTCTTCTGATAATAGAGTCCAAAATGTGTTATCTGATGCTTTTGCTTTCAGTACTTTGTCGGATTGAAGTTTCACAATTTCCGATTCTAAATCTGAAGAATTGAAGTGGAAAGTAGAAGAAATGTTTGACGAAACTTCCTTGATATCACATCACATTTGCCAAAAGGGTGGATCATATGAACAAACAAATGATCAGCTGTTTGGACTCCCCTGGTCTAGTACATTACTAAAATTTGAGATGAGGATTGAGCCTGTGTTCTGGACTTTTTGCATAGTAATTTGTTTAAAAAGTGCTGAATTTTGCCAAAATTGTAATATGTATCTGGGGATGAACTTTAATAATTCTTTTAAAAAAATTTTTTATTTCTTAAAAGCATCTCAGGTATCCAAAAAACCACATATATTGTTCTGTTTGTCATGGGGATTTTTTCATTATGCATGGTAGAAGAGATGATTTCCATCAGCATGTGCATTCCTAAAAGCACAAACTATATTTTGGAATGGACAGCAACAAAGTATAAAAATGATTTTTTTTTTCTTTGCTGCATGCATATATTTAAAAATTCCCAATTGAGGATTTTATTCTTGAAGGATACAGAGGATTTCCTGATCCCAATTATTATTATTTTTTTTATTTTGGAGATGATTAGTGCCTTTCCAACTAGTAAATGAAAGTGGGTTGGGCAAATTAGAAACTGAATTTGCAGCCTATCAATGTAAGGATTTAGAAGAGATTATTAAAATCCACAAATGGACATTGTTTGGCTGGAAATTTCTGAATTTAAGAATGTGAGTGGAAGTGTTCTGTGTTTCCTGAAGTTATGTTAGCAATTTTAGTTGTGCCACATTCCAGTTCATCTACTACATGAATAATTCTATAAATCTGGTGTACTTATTTAAAAAATCAAAATATGTTATTAAAAAACTTCCATGAAAATATGTTAAGAAATGAACTTGTCTTAAATGTTGTACAACTATATTTAGTAAGTAAAACTGCAATCCTCTGAAGTCACCGATATCCCCTTAATTTGCAAATATAAAATTCAAATTTAAAAAGTAAATATTTATATGCACATAACAATTTCTTATCAGTAAGAATTTATGATCTGTAACATTAACTTTATCACATGTAAAACCTAATGAATGCCACGTGGATAGCAGTTTTGTCCAATTTCCTCTTCCACATTAAAAACCACTAATTTGTAATTAAAAAGTCAAAAGATAAAATTGCTGACCACGTGACTTTAGGTGTTATGTGTATATAAGAAACTGTTAGTATGTAAATTACGTGACTTTAGGTGTTATGTGTTATTATAAGAAACTGTTAGTTGTGTGTACATATACTTACTTTAAATTTTATAATTGTAAATAATGTTAGTTTTTATATTTGTGTGAAATTAATTAACATCTGCAAATTAAGGGAACCTGTGACTTTGGAGGATTAGTCTTTTTATGACCTAAAATATGAAGCGTACAACATTTTAAGGTAAGTTCTTCCATGTTTTATGTATATATAACGAAAATTGAAAAAAAAAAAATATATAAAAAAAAAAAATTGTCACAAACCAACTACAAGATGCTAAGCCAGCCACTACAATTATGCTTGGCAGCACATAAGAACAATATATGCATGTGTAATTAAAATATATATATTCACCAATACCATCAAGCAATCATTAGCCGAAATAGGATATGGCAGTCGCCAACCCACCAGAGTCCCTTGCTAACGCCACATCATCACAGATAGGTCTCCTAATCAGAAGAGTCCTGTTTCCAGTTATTTCGTGCAGATGGGAGGTTGCGTGTCTGGCGGAAATCGCACGAAGCAATGGACCTGGGGCATGTTCAGCTGCCATGTGTTGGCACCTCTGATATGGCTAAATGTATATCTGAATAGTCCATATGCATCCATTCATGGTCATCATGTACCCACAAAATGCAATGGACTCTTCCAGCAAGGCAATGCACCTCCAAACAGAGAAGTGGTTACTAAAACATGGTTACAATAGCATTTCACAGAAGTTAACCAATCCTGAAATGGCCTCCGCATTCACCAGACATAATTCACTGTGGAAAGATATGTTTAAGTTTTTTATCCTGTTGCCAGGAATGCAATGGAATTATGGACAGTGATGCAGCAAGCATGGGTGGAGATACCTGAGGAATGCTTTCATGACTCAGTGTATTAAATGCTTCACACCATGTGACTACCCTTATCTGGGCAAAAGGTGGAACTACCCTTTACTAGGTAGGTATCCCATGATTTGTGTCCACTCAATGCAAATCTATGATTATCAAGAAGCTGAGTCACAGAGAATAATGCTCTGGAAAACATTTTGTGCCATTTTTTGCCAACTACGATGTCTGTAGGTGACAGTGGGGGAGTGGGTAAAGCTCCCCATGGGAGGCACTCTATGGGCAACAGTGTCATTGATATGGGCTTTTGAGACTTTGAGAAACAAATTATTATTCATCAGATATATGGAGGTATTAACCAGAACTGTGACACTGAAGAAAATGGCTGTGGTTTTGTTTCACAATTTGTATGTGGAATTACCAACTGGATTTGTGTAGGGATATGGTGTTGCTCTCATTTTTGAGCAATCCACTGTGAAAATGATCTAACTATAAAAAAAATGGTAAATGAAGAAAAGATTATGGTTAAGTGACTGTAAAACTAATGTATAGTATATTGCAATAAATGGGAAGATGAACAAGTTGATTGTAGACATTAATAATTTTGGATTTAATGTGTATATTGTAAGCAAAACTAAAAAGGAAGTACTCAGAATAGAGGAAGTGAATGGACTGCAGTGTATCTAGGGTACTGGACGGAGAAGTAACCAGATGGAATAGGTGTGATTTTAACTAAAAAAAATAGAAAGAATATCATTGTCTACAACTGTGTAAGGAAATTTTGTGGCTACACCTGAAAGTGAAGTGTCAAAGAATGGCAATTGTAGTAGTGTATACCTCTAGCGATTCTGAATCTTATTATACAAAGAATAATTTCAGAAATTAGCATAGTTGTCTTAAGTCAATTTAGAGCTAAAAGAGAGTTCTTTTAGCAAGAGATTTTAGTGGTACAATAAGTATTCAGAAAAAATGTGGGCAAGTTTATGAACCTAGTTGGTAATGGTGAATGATATAAAAAAAAAAAATTGCATTTTAGAACAGGTTGTGTATATCATACATTTTTTCAATCACAAGTACCATATACACTCATATAAGGTGAAAGTTTTTTTTGAAGAAACTGTGCTTTCAAAGGAGGGGGGTCAGCTTATTCAGGGGTCAGTAAAAAATAGGGCTGGATATCCAAAGCTTTACATTAATTCTCTGATAACATTTTTCTGGCGGGTTTATGTTTTGGACTGCAGCTCTCCATGTGTCACTACATGATAATTTTCTGACCTGTCAGTTATATCCTTAGCCGTATCCCCCTCCTGGGATGTGGTCACTTGATAATAACTGGCAGATATGATAATTCTGCTCTTAAGACATCATAAAGAAACATCACTCCAATGGCATATATGCAATGCAGGAGGCATGATTTCACACTGAAGTAAGTAGAAAACTATGATTACAGAGATTTTTCACATTCTATTCTACAGGGTTGTTGGAAATAGTGAATTTCTGCAGTGCTTCACAGCCTGCTCAAAAAAACCATTCACAATCATGCAAAGTAGCGGCGTTGACGTATTGCGTCACAAACCGTCATCAAGCCGCTATAAAGACGAGCCGTCTTCGGACAGAGGCGGAGTATGTCTCAGTGTACGACGCAAAGGTCATACACTGAGACATGCCCGAGTCGGACGTCGACAAAGTCTGATGTCAGTTTGAAGGAATTAATGAAGCAACTACGAGGATCTGATATGAATGCCTCAAGTGTTGATACAGTGCATACTGCCCTTTTGGGACTGACGACGGATCCAACTCAAGTGTCTAGCGAAGTTTTTTTTTCTCCGAGCAAGGTGACAAGTAGCTGTCTTCTCAACGTTTCTAAGAACAGTAAGCCTAAAGTGTCTTTTCAACAAAGTTGAATTTGAACTCTTTCTAATAGTGTGTTGTATTTATATGTTTTATTAGTCAGTTCAACTGAACGTCCTTATTTTGAGAGTTGCAACATGGCAACAGAAGTGTATAGCTTAAGTCAACTGTATATATGGTATGAAGAAATTAACTCTTGCACTAAAAGCTATTAAATTAAAATTAAATGCCGTCTCCTGCACGATACACTTTAATGATAAAAACTATGAACAATTAAAATAAATATACGTTTAAGAACTTTCAACGTCACAACGAGGATCTGACATGGATATATCGTTGCAACATCTTTCGCCATTGACGAATATGTGAATACTTTCGGAGAAAAGTGTTGCTCGACGATTTCTAGGAGAATCCAGGATAATGGTGTAATTCCAACATGGTAGGTAAGAACCATTTAAACAAAGTTTCGACAAAAATGTACCACCAGGATGCGTCCTAAGATTATATTGATGTTCGTAAATGCAGTGCCCCAGATTATGATTGGAGCACTTTCTAAGATTTGTTCTTTTATGTCCACCAACACTTCCCACTTACTGTTTGGCTTCACTCGACGTAGTGGCTCTTTTTCCAAACACCCCCATTTCTTTTATTTTCATGATCTCATTCAAGCCAAACTTGTTGGTTTGTGAATTTATCCTTCTGATGAAATTTCTTCCATAATGTGTACTCTTCGATTCATTTCGAAGAGATCTTACTTTCGGTTTAATGGTTCCATTTATCAACAATTAGCAGGTGCCCCTATGGGGTCCCCCTGTCTCCGTTGCTTGCTGAGGTTTTGTTGCAGAACTTAAGAGGATGCTCTCATTCCTGTTTCCCCATAAAACCACTTCTTTACATCAGGTACGTCAATGACATATTGGTTGCTTGGCCTTCAGGTTTCAATGAGCTTAGATCTTTCGCCAATTTACTTTCTTCACGACATCCTTCTATCAAGTTCGAGAATTTAGGCATTTTGCCTATTCTCTACTTTTGCCTTTTTTGCAATCTTTCTGATAACTCCTTATCATTTTCTGTTTACAGTAAACCAACTTTTTCTGCCACGTTTATACTTTTACTTCTTCTCATCCAATGTCGCAAAAATTATCTGCTTTTCAATTTCTTATTAATTGTGCATTTACTCGCTCGTCCACACTTGAATTTTGGTTAACCTCGTCACATCATTGATCACTTGATTGTTAGGAAATCAATTGGTCGACCGCAGACAGCTTTGCTTTCAGATAAATATGACTATCAATTTGTGGGACCCATTCCATATATACCACCTGTATGTAATATCTTAAAGAACATATGTCATAAAGTACAAACTCAAGTTTGGTGTAAGGTCTCATACTTTATTTCACACTATTAAAAAGTACAGAGAATGTGTGAACTGTCACAGTGTACATTTGATTCCACTAAAATCTACTAACCCTGCTGAGCCTGATTTATGCTATGTTGGCTCTACCATTCGTAATCTAGGGCACCGCATTTACAGACATCAATATAATCTTAAGACACATCCTGGTGTTACATCTTTGTCCAGACTTTGTTTAAATGGTTCCTACGTACCATGTTGGAATGCCACCATTATCCTGGATTCTCCTAGAAATCGCCGAGCAACACTTTACTCCGAAAGTATTCACATATTCGTCAATGGCGAAAGATGTTGCAACAATGAACCCCTCGTGTTTATCCCTCTTCCTTGGAGAACATTTTTGGGTCAGGTCACGCCTACCAACTATGCTTGTACCCACTGAACTTTATTTGGACTTTGCTGTTATTGCACATGTGCATTAACTGCTATTTGTCTTGTTAAAGTATATAGGCCACTCACATCTGTGCTCACTGCTGCATTGTTTCTGAGGATGACGCCGTTGTAAGTTCTGAAACATATATTTATTTTAATTGTACATATTTTTTATCATTAGAGTGTACCATGCAGGAGATGGCATGATTTTAATTTAATAATATATATGTTATATTCATTTAAGCTTCAGATAAAGCTAATTTTTTTCTCTCATTAATGTGGCATCATATTTAGCAGCTTGTGTTAAAATTTACTTAGCATTCCTTTATTGCTAAAAGCAACTGCGCCCTTCAAACATAGTCTTTCCACATTACAAAGTTTAATGTAAAAAATTAAGCAACTTAAAATAAAATGGTTGGTAAAATAATAGCAGCACTCATAAAAGTTATTTTTTTTCTATTCTTTAGGTGAGCACTACTGCTGAATAAGAAGAGCATTTCATCAATAATGGCTTCCATGCAAAAAAAAGTGGCGTGCGTGTTGTGGTTCCACGAGACCAAATCGGCGGTTATTGTCCAGTGTCATTTCGGAAAAGAGTACAGACGATCACCACTAGATAATAATAATAAAAAAAAAAAGCATAAAAGCTTGGTACAAAAAGTTTAAAGTGACGGGTAGTGTTGGCAATCTCCCCCGAGCAGACCAACCACTGGTTCCACAAGAAACAGCTGCAGCAGTTCAGGAGACATTTCTGCAAAGCCCCAGGAAATCCATTCGTTGTGCTTAATTTAAAACTAGAATTCCCTGTGCCACAGTTCACAAAATTTTATACAAACGTGTTCATCTGTATGCTTATAAGGTACAGATCATTCAAGCTCCTCACCTTGTGACTGGCCTCACTGTGCTGCATTTGTAAACGGAGATGTTGCAGCACATAGCTCATGATGTGATTATCTGCACTGTGTACGTTTCTCAGATGAAACCACATTCCATGTCTCTGGTACAGTAAATAGGCACGACATGCGAATCTGGGGATCAGAAAATTCCCATTATGTAATCGAATAACAGAGTGTTAAGCCCAAAAGTCAACGTATGGTGCAGCCTGATGCAAGACAGAATCATCGGACCCTTCTTTTTTACACACCCCACAATAATGTGTACCTAGACATGCTGCAACGTTTTGTAGCACCTCAGTTGCATGCATTCCAACCTTTGGTTATTTTCCAACAAGATGGTGCCCCACCACATTGGTCAATAATGGTTCGTGAGTTCCCAAATGCCACATTTCCGTACAGATGGATTGGTAGCAACAGTCCCAAGACATAACCCCTCTAGACTTTTTCTTGTGGGGTTATGTGAAAGACCAAGTTTACTCTAGCAGTGTTCCGGATGTCGAGACCGTTGAAGAGCAGAATGACGAGCGTCATTGGTTCTGTCTCTGCTGAGATGTTAAATAAAACATGGCATGAAATTGAATATCACTTCTGGGCCACAAATGGCGCCCATATGGAGGTGTACTGACACTGGAAAAAAAATTGACTAATGCACCATCATTGTTGTGCAATCCCTTTCTTGTACCTGTAATACATTTTTTTGTAATGTGGGAAAGACTTAATGGACACTCTGTATATCTTTTACTTGTGTTTGTCAAAATATATATATGTATTCTTAAAAAAGAAATCCAACACTGTTTTGCATTTAGTATTCATTTCACATAGTGGCACACAGAGAGCGCAGTCTCTCACAAACAAATCACCAGCAATGGCAGGATTCATGTAACACTACAGAAGTACTTATGAAATATTTTTTCACCCCAAGTAGGATACCTACTAGAATAAGTGTTGCTAATATGATAAGTGCAAAACCTAATCCTGTTTCAAATTGAGACCATTGAATCTCATTTTCCCTATGGGACAGCAACACTCCATCTTTGGAAATGGGCACACAGTGAGTCAGACACCAGATAAATGCTTGGCTGTTGGGAAGGGGCACAGCCAATTGGGCATCTCTCCTGATTTTTCACAGCAAGTGTGGGCATCTTCTGGCCTTGCTCTCATCAGTTGTGTCAGGACTATGGAAGTGCTAAGACAAACTTTTTACAAAAGGTGGCAACCCGAAAAGGTTGACAATGGTCTTGTTATTTGTGAAAGAACAGTGGGATAGAGACCTGCATGGGTCAGGCCACTCAGGATAAACCCATCAGGTTAGGGCTGATCTCTGGTAACTCAGGCTGTGGCAGCATTTCAATCATCTCATAAAAATCGGGCCTTCAGGTGGTTCCACCTAAAAAGGGCCATTGATGGCCTGGTGGTCAACATTCGTGACTGCTATGGAGAAATCTCAGGTTTGATCCCTGGCTGGTACAAACGCTTGAACCACTAAATATCCGCCATGCATTGGATGGGCACATTAAGTCGTCGAACCCTGGGCACTGCCCCCCATTCGGTTATACACGAGGGTGTCTTCCTCCCCCTTTCTACCTCACTTTCCTATTGGGCACTTTAGCCCAAATCTCCTAGCTTCCTATTTCTAAGGGTTGTTTAAGACCTGGGGTCAGACACTCTCCCAAATCCTCTACATATGATCTGATCGGTTCCACCTAAAAACTCTGCCCTATATTTCCAATGGTAAAAACTTCTGTTGACATTTTCTTCACAATGTATTCCCAAGGACGAAAATGTGCACATTGATAAAAATAACTAAATTATAGTATAGCATACTTAATATTTGCCAAAACTTAACCATAAATATATAAAAAATAATGTTTTCTTTGGTAATGTCGACACCTGCTAATAGATGGCATGACCTGCTCATTGATGATATCAGTGGACAAATGTTTGATGGCATAAATTATATCATGGCATACTTAATACAGGGTGCGCACGCGTGCTTGAAAACCTGGAAAGTCCTGGAAAATCATGATTACGTTTTCAAGGCCTGGAATATCCTGGAAAAACGGTATTTTTTTAATGCTGTCTTGAAAAGCCTTGAAATTTGAAATTAGTGCTTAAAAAAAATGCCATTTTAGGAAATCGTGTTACTGACTGTTACCCCTTAATTTTTTTAAGTTCCTCTTCTCTGTTCTCAAAGAAACCGCCGGCTACAGTGGTGTTTCGGATGTGCCCAAATCCTAATTTGGCTGGGGGGGGGGGGGGAAGCACTACTTCCAGTGCAATAAAATTGGATGATTACTAGCAGGTCTGTTAGGGAAGGGGAGCTTGATGCATTCTCTAGCCCTGAGCTTGATGTCCGTCCGACAACCACTGAGAACAACAGAAGGGGAAAGAAGAGACATTTAGCATTTGCAAGGGGGTCGCGTGTTTACCAAGTCAGCTGGCATCCACCAGTGAAGAGTATGCCTGAACAACACATTCATCTGCTCCTTGTTTATTGCATTAAGACGCTTGCTTCCGGCCCACCCCTCAAGAGACTTCGGCTACTTATGATAAAAAATAAGAAAACTATCTTTGCGAATTTTTCACAAAAGTGGCTGAAATTTTTACATTTACTATAATTGGATTACAGAAGCTCACTCCCAAAATTCCATTTGAATCGGTTTAAAACTTAAAAAGTTAGCATTGGAAATTTTTATTATGTGTGCCTCTTTAGACAGTGAGCCTTGAGCAGAAAGTGTGTTACCATAGCAACGGTTGATTGACAGCTGGGAACGCTGTTCCGAAGCCCTTATTTGGGAAGAAAGCAAACACCTGTTTATCACTTCCCGGCTCAAAAGGACTAAGAGATATTTTCAGAAATCCATTTTCCGGAATTTTGAAAATAACACAGTAAAATTTTTACAGTGGTTAAAATACATCACAATAAAGTTCTAGTGCAAATTTCGCCGAATTCCGTTTGAAACTTTAGCAGATGCAAAAAAAAAAAAAAAAAAAAGATCTTCCGTTGCAAAATCGGATTCAAAAAAAAGAAACGGCAATTATAAATTACGGGAAAAGCAAGCAAATTTTTTTTTTTTTTAGATGCCATGGTTTATTTAAACAGAGTGATCCTTAAATTTTGTTTCTGTGATGATATGGACTCTATTTTAATTACAAACATACATTTTTATTCAGATGTCTGAGTTACTGTTTTAATAAAAAAAAATCTATAATTAAAAAGTTTTCAATGGATTTAGGCGAAATTCAGCAGATAAACGTATATTAGTAAATTGCAACGTTATGACGTAAATTTGGTCATTTTGTCGAAAATTGGGCAGCATTTTTTTTTTTTTTTACGTTTTCTCCTATAGTTAATGTGAAGGAGGAAGACACTTCAGTGAGCTGCAGGTGGTGATTTATGGCGATGTGCCAAATGAAAAGAAGCCGTTCCATCAGGACATTCCAGAGGTTGAGTGTGCGTGGACGCGTGCTCCTGCTGTTTGAACTTAATCGGAATGTTTTCGGGAGGGGGAGAAATATCCGTTTCAGCTTTACAGCTTTCAGGCTCCTTTTTTTTTCTTGGTAATAAATAAAAACCATAGTTGCTGCATTCACCATTGATCCATATTCGCATTTCTTGAATATAAACAGCAGACAATCGGAAACATGGTGTTGGGTGGGTCTTGATGTTCTTCATTTGTATCTGCTGAATTTTGTTCTGTGGGAATACGGAATGAGTTATACTGTGAATACATACAAAACTACATATTTTTGAGCTGAAAAAATATGTTTACTTGTACACAGTAGCTAACGTGTGAACTCAGACGAAGACAATCAGACATATGGACGTCTGATTCCATAAAAAAATCAACCCATTTTATTATACACGACAGGTAAAAAAGAAAAAACATTACATGTTTTTAAACATTATAAAGGAAAGCGGATTTTTGAAAGACCATGACTTGATATTAATTTCTGAAAGTTTTTTTTTTTTTCGATTTTAATTTCTGAAATATTTTTTTTTTTTTTCAATTACAATACACTGTAACATAATACCTGTGTGTTGTATCCCTTAGTTGTATGGCAGATTTTCAGTTGGCCGATATCCGCGATCGTAAGTGGTAGTTACATTGCTATTGTTGATGATGACAAGATAAATACTGGAGTAATGTAGAATGTTGCATAAAGTAAAAAAAAAATCGCCCCCTCCTCCCCCTTCGAACTTTTATGCGGTTATCATAGCTGATCAACCATTTCATTCCATGAACATCAGCACATTTCAATCATTTGACCATTGGGGGTCTGACGGAATTCAGCAGTGCCTAAGCGCCTAGCGCAACGAGAACATGCTAATTATGGACAGTTCTATTCCCTTCCCCCTATCATCCCTAATAATTGAGAGCGCATACTGTAGTTTCAAATATTCTGTGTATGAGCTAGTTTTCACGCTGTTCGTAATGTTTTTATTTTAGAAATTACTAACCCTTTCGAACTGTAGGTTGCAGAAACGTTTATGCTTTGTTTTTTTCCATTTGTCCGTACGATAATTCACGTAAAAGGGGTTGGATTTTTGGCGAAATTTTAGTATGCTGTTAGGTACAACCTAGGAACCTACCCTGTTGAAAATGGTCGAAATTAAATTCAAAGGCATAGATATAAGAGCAGTATTCATTCTCCAAGCTTAAAGCCCTACGTCCACTCTCCAGCTGGGTAAGTATGAAAGATTTGAAACTTGGAGGAGGAGACCCAGTACACAGTTTTGCTTCCCTCAGGCACTAAATGTTTGTTAACATTTCCTTTCCTCTGGTTTGGAGCCCAGCTGTAAGAAGTGATGCTTTGTAAGTCTTTCAGCACAACACTCTGTCTACTGATTGGCATACAGGTCATAAAACAGTAACTTCACTAAGTGTTGTTTCCTTGTTTTGAATGAAGACTAAATCAATGCCAAAGCATTTGCAACCCAGGCTGCCTAAAGGACAAAGCTGGGGGAGCAGGAAAGAACATAGCAGTAAGACCCCTTTTTCTTTAATTACTTAAAATCTGGCCTATAGTAATTGGTCACATGTGTAGCCCCTTACTCAGGGAAATTCTCAATTTTTAGTTGTGTGGCTCCTGATCTTAGATATTTTTTTTGGTTTTCATTTACTGTTTCAGTTGATTTACCCATTTTTTCACCCCCCCTTTAAATATGGGTAAGTGTACTTTTAGTGATCTTTGGCTAATAAATTCTAAATATGCTGGATGGATTAAAAAAGTTGAAAGCAATTGCCATGTTGCAAAATGCATTTTTATCCATTAAAATAATAGATGTTTCGAATATGGGGGAATCCGCTTTAAGAAGCCACATGAAAGGAAAAAACATAGTATTTTGACAGAAAGCTGTAAAAATGTTTCACTAACTGTTGATAAATTGCTATGTGTATCAAGTGATAAACAAGTACAGCCTATTGCATCCACATCTAATCCTCTGCATATTCCTCTTGAAAAAAATGCAACCATTAAAGCAGAAGCATTGTGGTGTTTAAAAGTGGTTAAATCCCATTACTCTTACAGGTCTTGTGCAGGTAATGATGTTTTATTCCGCCTAATGTTTTCTGACAGCAGAATTGCTGGAAACTTCAGCTGTGGCGAAAAAAATGTTCCTTTTTTTTGTTGCTTTGGTTTGGCACCTCACTTTAAATCAGTGTTGGTTCAGGAAGTCAAAACTGAAAATGAAAATTTTGTGATTTTGTTTGACGAAAGTTTAAACAAGTTTAGTCAGTCAAAACAAATGGATATACATGTTCGTTTATGGGAAAAAGGAACAGTTTCAACCAGATATTTGTCATCAGTTTTTTTGGGTCATGCTAGTGCAGACATAATGATGGAAAATTTTCTTGAATGCATGGCGTGCCTCCCACTGTGTAACATTGTGCAGTTATCAATGAATGGACCCAATGTTAATTGGAAGTTTTTTGATATGCTGCAATCAACACTTAGTGCTGACTCAAATGTCCAACTCCTAAACACAGAGAGCTGTGGACTTCACATTGTAAACAATGCCTTTCGACATGGAGCCTCAGCAACAGGGTGGGAAATTCAAAAGTTGCTTTCATCATTATTTAGGCTTTTTTAAAGATTCACCTGCAAGGAGGGAAGATTTTTCTAAAATAATTTTAGCCAGTAAGATGCCATTAAAATTCTGCCCACACAGGTGGCTAGAAAATACTCCTGCCTGCGAGCGAGCATTAGAAATTTGGGCAGACATTGAAAATTATGTTAACCAAGTTGAAAAGAAGTGCATCAAGAATCCCCACACTGTATCATTTGATGCTATCAAAACTTTTCACTAAAGATCCTTTTGTTTTGGCTAAACTGCATTTCTTCAATTCAGTTTCAAAACAGCTGGTACCATTTCTCAAGGCATATCAGTCAGATAAGCCAATGATGCCTTTATGGCCACAGATCTTGAAAAGATGCTAAGAAATATGATGAATCGCTTTGTTAAAAGAACCGTAATGGCAGAAGCTAACTCTGCCTTAAAGCTGTTACAAGTAGACCTTACAGATGCATCTCAGTGTTGTCATTATAAAGAAATTGATGTTGGGTTTCAAACAGAGAAGGTATTGAAAGAATTAAGTGCTAAGAACATTAGTGAACGCAAACTTATGGAGTTTAGAATGGAATGCCGAATATTTTTGCAAAAGCTAGTTGTGAAGCTATTGGAAAAAAATTCACTTAAGTACTCCCTTGTTCGCCACATGAAGTGTTTAGATCCTCGGTTGATGTCAAAAAATAGTGAGACTTGTATTAAGAATCTAACATCCATTCTCACACTTCTTGTTGATGCTCATAGAATACAACCAGAATTATGTGATGGTGTAATATGGCAGTTTAAGGAATTTGTGACCAGTGTTGCAGCAGTAAAATCTTCATTCATAAACTTTGATCCAGAAGATAAACAACAAAGAGTAGACACATTATTGTATGAGTACATGTCTTCTACTAAAGCTTTTAGTGAACTGTGGAAAGTTGTGAAACTTCTTTTACTGTTGTCACATGGGCAAGCTTCTGTTGAGAGGGGTTTTTCAGTCAATAAGGAGCTCATTGTAGAAAACATGAGATAGGAGTCAATTGTAGCACAGAGAATTATTTATGATCATATATCCTATATAGGTGGTATTGATAAGGTAAATATCTCAAAATCCCTTCTGTTATCAGTTGGAGCTGCAAGGCAAAAATACATACATTATTTGGATGATAAGTCCAAAGAAAAGGAAAAAGCAGCCATATGTGGAAAAAGGAAAGCTATTTTAGATGAAATTGATAGCATAGAAAAGAAAAGGAAACTCATTGAAGGAGAAGTCAAAGAATTACTTAACTCTGCTGATGATTTAGCTTTAAAAGCTGAAACTACAAATAACATTACATACATTGTAAAATCTAATAGTTTTAGAAAAACTGCTCATGAGAAAAGAGCAGTACTTAAAAAAATGGATATGGAACTTGAAACCAAAGTCAGCAATCTTAAATCTGTATAACCATCCATTGATACTCCATATTTGTGGTATCTTCCAAGCATATAGAGAATTAATACTAAACATAAAATTTTTATATTTGTACAATTTACAATAGAAATTAACTTTTTTTTTTCTTTGAAGCATGTTGAACTTCAAACCAGTTTTGATCTTATATCTTCATAATTATTTAGTGTTTTTCATATGAAGTTCATGTAAATAGACTAATGAACTCTTCTGTTCCAAAACTTATAACTTTCTGCAACTAACTTCCACAATTGGGCTTCTTATTGGACTAAAACTTTGGTAAGTAATATAAAACCTTATATATACTTGTACAGTAAATACTCATGGGCTCCTAAAACATATTTTTGCTGTACATTTTACTATGAATTTGTGGCCAAAACAATTCAATCAATTGTCCTTAATGCATTGATCAGATTTTGGTTTATATAACAGACAAACTTCAATTTTTTTAAAAAAGCTTTTAAAAACTTAATTCATATAATTGTCTTATGTTTTGGGAGTTGAACCAAAAGTGGTTATTCTGATTCTGGTTATGATTGAAGCTTAACTGGAGGTAGAGATTCCTTATGCTCATCATTTTTCATTTATGTAAAATACTTAAGAATATCCTAATTTATACCAATAAAAAACTGAAATTGTTTTATGTTTAAGGTTTTTATAAATAGTTTAGCTAGTTCCACATTTTGGGGTAGCACTTCATAAATTTAGTTTAGCAGTGATTTTGATTTAAAAAAATAAAAGTAAATTGAGGCAATCTTGTTTGATATGAAAAATAATTTTTGGAAAGTAATATGAGGCAAGTGTACTGGTAGACATAAAGGTGGTTAGATTCTTTTGGGTTGGGTGGTGGGCCAGGACTTTCTGACTTCTATGATGAAACTTATTTGAAATTTGTTGCCATGTTCCTAAAATTACACTTTCTGTTTTAAACTCTATTGGTTCACCTTTCTATGATCGTCCACTCGAATCATTTCTTGAGGTGCATAGTGATTCCGTGGCTTATGCTTTTTGATTTAACATAACTGTACTACAATTGGATGAAATTTTCCTTAAGTCTGGAACATATTCTGTCTAGTAATTAAGATTTTCATTGCCTTCAAAAGTCACATCCCAATATGCATCCACCAGTGGCAGTCATTGGGAATGTTAAAAAGAAAAAAAAAATCATTCCCATGTATGGAAACACTTTTTATCAGAGCTAGAATCCACCTGTGGGCATAACAGGCACATGCCCCATTTCAAAAAAAGGGGGGGGGGGGGGGTGAGTAAGTAGATAAGTGCTTTGCTTTGTCTCACGTTTCTTGTTTTCAGACACACTTTTTCACTTATGGATTTGCAACTCCACGTTTTGTCTTACATTGGCCCGAACTTTTCAGTGATCCACACAGCAGTACTTCAGAACTGCTGTTTGTGATGTACTCTGACAGGCAAGCACCCCATCTCCCCTTATGGGTCCTCCATGTTTTACCACCGTGTTTTTTTGGAGGAAATAAATCTCAGAGATTTTTTTACCAGTCCTCTGTTAGACGTGCGCCCTCCCCATTCTTAAATTCTGAATCTGCCCTCACTTTATTTTATAATAATTTCAGTTGTTATCAATAATAGTCTGATTACATGGAAGATAGTGCAGAATAGTGATGCAGCTAAAATGACATTGAATTAATCATTTTCTGATTGAGGGAAAGGATTTTCTGAATAGCCTTGTGGTAATTGCATCATGATTCAATTTAGCATTATTGGGTAATTCGCCAATTAAAAACATTAAAAAGAAATGTAATGAGTAAAAAAGCACACTCATCCATTTGCATCTTTCATCATTTTTATTACTTAAAACTGAAATTGCTTTTAAAAACTAATTTGAGCATGATACTGTAAAGCGTAGTAATCATCCTGGAATTTTTTGTATATGGCCTGGAAAATCCTTGAATTTTTTCCCCCAAAAAGAGTACGAACCCTGTTAATATTTGATAAAACTGAACCAAAGTTATATTAAAAATCAATAATTTTCCTTGGTTAAAGTTAAGACCTGCTAACAAATAGTGCGACATGTACATTGATGATGTCAGTGGACAAACAAATGTTTGATGGCTTATTTCGGAATTAGAAATCAGCAATACCTACACAGTACTGCAGATTTCTTTTCAATTACTTTATTAATTTTTGGAATGGAATTGAAATTGAAGTCTAACCGTACGATAGTCTGGAGTGTTCAGAATGATTTGAGCCACTTAGATTAAATTTTCTGTTAATAATTTAGCTGAAAATGTCAACAGAATTGTAGGCACTGTTCATTTCTAATTCCGAAATAAGCCATCAAACATTTGTTTGTCCACTGACATCAATGTACATGTCGCACTATCTGTTAGCAGGTCTTAACTTTAACCAAGGAAAATTATTGATTTTTAATATAACTTTGGTTAAGTTTTATCAAATATTAAGTATGCCATGATATAATTTAAAGTTATTTTCATCCTTGGGAATACATTTACGAAGAAAATGTCTACAGAAGTTTTTACCATTGGAAACATAAGGCAGAGGTTTTTAAGTGGAACCACATTAACACCAGTTTTTTCCCATAACTATATTTCTTTGTTGAAGTTTGTTTTCAGAAATAAATTGGCATTGATCACTGGTGCAAGTCTTCAATATTAATTAAGGACTGCTGAGAGTAATTAACCATCTTCCTGATAATGTTATCACCTGAGGAGGCAACTGAAGGGGAGTCTCTCACAAAAGGCAGGAGAGCCACAGACAGGTTTTTTGCAAAACAAGTGTACCAATATCTATCTGTACAGCAAGCACTCATCAAGTTAAAATAATTTCAGTGGCTGGGAGGATGTCAGTTTGTTTTTTAATTGGGAATTTAACGACCACCATGAGCAACCTACGGGCTATAAGTTGTCGCCTATCGCTAATTTAGGGCCACTGACTCCAAGGATGAGAAAGACAGTCAATGGCTTAAGACAAACATAAAATGCATTCCTTACTGGGCTTTGAACCCGAACCCATCTTGGATGAAAGATCAAGAGCCAGTGCTCAGACCACTGCACCACTGGGGCAGTGATGATGTCAGTACTAAAAGAAAAAAGATTCATTGAATTGGCTTATTACATGATTCACACCGATTTGTTAGCATGGTTGGAGTTCAAATTCAAGCCAATGTTCACAACCAGCCAGGGCCAGTAAGCACATTATCTCAATCCCTATCTCAAGTGCAAGCAGCGAAAGACATTTTGTTACTGCCGGGAGGATGTTTGAAGAAAGAACCAATTTAAAGTCTGAGACTGTAGACAGCATTTTGCTCCTTATGATAATTTACCAAGATGAATTTTGTGTTCATATTAATTTAGACATTTCTGCCTGACAACTCCCAAATCCATCTCCTTTCCTCATGTTATTCAAGATTAGCATTTACTATAAACTTGCAGAATTTACATTACAAAGGAAAGTATTTCAACCATGTTCCTTTTGCTGTACAGGAGAGATAAGTGTTATACGTGGACAATGGGACCCTAAAATGATTGCTACTGATAATCCATTTATAGCAGGGACCAAATTTCCATGACAGTTAATGTAACTAAGGTTTAAGTGGGACTGTGACAGATGAAATGACACCCTTAGCAATGGATTTATTGTATTTTGAAATGAACGACTTTTAGCGTAACCACTATTCCTACCTTAATAATGGTAACACCCAATCCTAGGTATAGTACACTTTCTTTTAAGCACAAGAGCTGCTCAACCGATTCTGTTAAGATCTGTGACATGGGTGCAATAATAATTTATACAGTATGTAAAATAAAGCGCTGTAGATCAAACGAAATGAGAAACAAACATTGACGTGCTCATCAATTCACAACAGAAAGGGGGGGGACTTGAGCAAACAATATCTTGCATTCTTTTCTCCTCTCACATGGTACTCAAAGGGTCATATATGAAAGTTACAAATATCTTTCAAACACGTAACAGTAAGTTGGTATGTTGAAGTTACAAAGACCTTTTACTGTAACATATCAGCTATGTTTCAAAGTTATGTAAAGTTTGCGGACATTTTGACGTAACCATAAGGTTTCTGAAACATTACTGTTACATTGTGCAACGTATCTGAAAAGTCCATGTTTCAGTGTTACGTACCTGTAACATATACGAAATATTCTGTGCTGTGTGGGTTAGTTATATGTATGCATGCATAACTTTTCATTATTGGATCAAAGCTGCATAACCAAAAGTGGGTGGTCTGGTTCGTGAGGCACCACACAAAAATTCAGACTACACAGACAAAAGAAAATTAATGCAAATTATCCACAAACTTGCTCTCTCTCATTTTACTGCAAGATTTTCTGCCACTGTCAAATTACCTATATGAATGCTTACATAACATACAGATTTGAATTTGAAAGAAGGAATTTTAACAAGTTAGTAAAATCATGCAATGCATTGATAATGGTACACTTTCCAACATACCAGAAATCATAGGAAAATGCCTTGGTTTTGAGGGCACTAAACTGTGGTATAACATTTGAGGTTCACTTATATCAAAATTAAATCTCTTAGTGGCCGTGTTACCTATTTCTATTATCAAAAGCTAACGCACATAAACCGTTTTATAATTAAAAATCCCATTCAAATCGAGCAATTTTTATGGAAGTTATCGTGCGAAAATAATGGTTAACGAATCTCATGCATGCGCACTGCCCGCAATTGCTGACAAAAAAGCTTTTTCGTGGAACTGCTTCCAACGTAGTTACGGAACAACATATTGTATTTTGTTGCAATCTAAGCATTTTTACGCAAGTTATTACTCAAGTTATGAGGATAATGGCTGTGGAATAAATCTCTCTCCTGTGCCCTGACCTTTGACCCTATTTCGATGATATTTAACAGAACCAGTTCAGTATACCTCTGGAACATGATAAAGTTTTGTCACAATCTAAGCATTTTTACTTAAGTTATGACACATAAGGGCGATGGAATGGATCCTGCTCCTATGTCTTGACCTTTGATCCCGTTTAGTCCGTTTTCAATAGGGTTCATCATCAGGTTGTTCCCCTACCACATACTAAAATTTCGTTGAAATCGAACCATTTTTATGCGAGTTATTGTGCGGACAGACAGAAGGACAAAGCTGGAACATATACGCTTCAACCTACGGTTGGAAGCGTAAAAAATGACACATGCATCACAACACACTGCCTAATCTTGGTTCACATTCTCCACTGAATAACAAATATATAAATTCCAGTGAATTGTGACACCAGTTATTTAGAACAATTCTTGAAGAACATCCCAAATTAGCTTTTTGGGATAAAGCTTCGAATAATTGGGGCAGCCACTTAGTTGAGCCAACATGTTCTAGCCCCAATTAACCACAATATACAGCTTGGTGCAAAAGTGCTGCAACATTTCATATAAATATGTATTTTAAACACTTGACTGCAGTTTGAAAAGTAAAGCCAATTTAAAACATAATAAGGAATGTCCTGTTACCAAATTGCCATGAAATGTGGCTGTCACCACTTGACAGTTAGCAGGTGCATTAGTCATTTCAATATGGCTAACACTTGGAAGATCCACACAGAAAGGGAGGACCAAGAAAAGCTTTGATAGCTGTGGAAATTGAGCCGTAAGAGGAAGTTGTGTAGTTTAATTATCGTTTCCAGGTGGATTGTAAATTGCAAACTGAATGTAAATGGCTTAGGAGCCCACAAGCCTGCGAAGAAGCCTTTCATTAATAACAAACAGAGGGCAAAGTGTATACAGTGGGCAAGCAATCATAAAGGATGGACTGTAGATCAGTGGTGTAAGGTCATCTGGAGTGACGAAACAACGATTTCTTTGACAGCCAACAAAGGAAGAGCATTAGCGTGACGTTGACAAAATGAAGAATTCAAACATTACTGTTCTGTTAAACAATGAAGCGTCCTACTGCTGTTATGATCTGGAGTCCCATCTCGGCTCATGGAGTGGGTAGACTGCATATCATTGAAGGTAACATGAATGCTGCCCAATATATCCACATACTGGAGAAAAAGAGCTTCCTTCATCTGTTCACATATTCCCAAACAGTGATTTCATCTTCCAGGACAACAATGTGTCCTGCCATCGGGCATGAGTAATAGATGCAAGATTTGTTTCTAAATTGGTTTGGGGATTGCAATGGCATCCTCAATCGCTGGATCTTAATCCAATCAAAAACACTTTTGGGTGTGCAAATAATCCTACAAATAAAGTACAGTTAACTGAAGCTATAATTTCATGCTGGTCATCAATGGCTATAATTTCATGCTGGTCATCAATGGACAAGCTTGAACACCTTGTGAGCAGTATGTCCAGGAGATGTGCCTTAGTAATTAAAAACAAAAGCTTCCCAATTAATTCTCTGCATGTCTTTAAACATATTTAACATTTGTTGGCTAAATGAAAAAAACTTTCACAAGAAAAAAAAAATTGAAACTTGTTACTTAGTTTCTTGTAGCTTACCAGAAATTAAAAAAAAAAGTTAATTAGCTTTATTGTTTGTCTACTTGTACAATATAATGCAGATATGGTAAATCTGTAAGAAGTTTTGACTTCTTTACAAAATTATCTTGAAAATGATGTACTATTTTATTATGTTTGGAATTGGCATTACTTTTCAAACTGCGGTCAAATGCATAAAATACATGTTTACAGAGGTGTTGCCGGACTTTTGCACCATACACTACTATATTTTGAACTTAAAATTATGGTAATATACATACATTCCTCCTAAATGTAGAGTAGCAACAAAGTTTTCTGCGCATCATTAACAGTAAGCATATTAAACAATTTCAACTTTACAACCAATGAAGTTGAACTGGTGTAATTTTATGCCTAAACACTAGAAACTACAAAACATAACTGTTCTGTGAACTTTAATTTTTTTACAATTGCATACATCATGGGTTGGAAAAAAAAAAACATTTAGTAACAATGTAATCAAATGCTATGTTCATTGTTTTTTGGATCACAGACCATAATTCATAATGTTGTTCCTGATTATATAAGTTTGGGCCCAGTCATAATTCATAATGTTGTCCCTGATGATATAAGCTTGGGTTCAATCAGTGAAGACCAAGGCACACAGACCTAATGAGAAATGCATGAAAAATAATGTACTTCAGCAAATTGAACAAATTATATTTCAGCTTAGATGTACATTTCTTATAAGAAAATAAACTTATTTAAATAACTAAAATTATGTTTCAACAGTGGGATGTGCATTACATTACCACATAAAAGAATACATAAATAAAATTCAATGGTATCCAATGTCACTGATGTTTTTAGACTGCAACACAAGACAAAATGTAAGTTGATGTTGGCAAATCACTATACTAATAATAATTACCAGGGGTCAATAATACAATATGCAGTAAGAAATGCATGACTAATAATTGCAAGCAGTCCAGATGTGATAGCAGTGCAAAATGATTGATGAACAACAATGTACACCACCACACCATTTGTGTGAAAATCCTTATTTCAGAAGACATG
Organism: Macrothele yani; assembly: GCA_039090855.1. Lineage (NCBI taxonomy): Eukaryota > Metazoa > Arthropoda > Arachnida > Araneae > Macrothelidae > Macrothele > Macrothele yani. Next base: position 18,543,644 of record CM077013.1, read on the forward strand.
CATTATGTTGTTTATATTACTACCACTATCAATGATTGATAGATGTATCTGCAGTGTGTTGGAGTCAGATCCAGTTCTCGGTTTTAACACCTATGACAGCAAAATTAAAAGGGCAGTAAAATTTGAAAGGTGACACAATTTTTGGAAGTCCTGCTGTCATTCCATGATGCTGTGAATGATACAAAACTTCTATTCTTTCTTATAAGACAATAGTTTGCAGCTCCCCTCAGTAGTTGCTGCCACCATAATACACAAACTCATACTTCTGACAACACCTTAGCTGTTAAAGAGATGAATTATTGCTGATATACTTTACATTCGTATCATTACAGTTTGAAGAATTGTAAAAGGGTTAGTTTGCCGTAATGTGGTAATAGACAGTGAAAAAAAAACTTGTATTAAAAATCTTTGTTTAAGCAAGAAACGTTTTGTATTTATGTTTATGTGTAAAATGGTTTTTTGACTCTCCTCAAAGAAAGAAAATCAAAACGTGTTATGTTTCTTACTATTTAAAATATAATTATTTTATTTTCTGTCACCGTATGAATGTTTGAGAATAGATAGCTCAAGAAAAACAACAAAAGGAACTGTGTCATTATTTCTGAAATTTGTTGATTATGAAGACTTACTTGTGGTGGTGTTTCTGTTCTCTTTGGAATGTATGGTGATTCTAGTATTACAAGTACAACATTCATCATAAATTTGAGTTCACCATGTCTACAATTGACATCTTACTTCTACTTATTCTGGAGCACAACAATGAACAACAATAGAATGTCAGTCACATGGGGCTCGGCCAACCACACAATGCATCTGCAAATTGTGAGCTTGGCTGACATCAGACAACCAGGTGTTGTCCCTTCAGCCAACAGCTAAGTAATCACAGTAACAATTTTGCACACCTGTACGCCAGAGCTAAAACATTATGACCAGCACATCTTTATACAAATCGAAGCAACTGCAGGTAAACAATTGTTGTGGCGGAAATCTCAGCCACGTAATATAAAGTTATTATCATTGATAGCCAAAAGTAAACCTGAAGGGAAATTTTGAATTTAGACTAAAATTTAACTTTGGAAGATGGGTAGATGCATTTTGAAACAACCAAAAATTAAGATTTATAAGAGGAAAAACCTTGAGATGTCATATTTGTTATAGCACACATAAGTTTTCACCGGTGATATTGTTTATGTGAATACTGAACATGTTTTTTCTTGTTTTTCACACCTGAGGAATAACTACAGCACTGTGTTTTTGGTACATGTGTAACATGTGTCAACTCACAGAGACCGTATTTATGAACTCGTGTTTGTAAGCATGAAAAAAAAAGAAAATATCAGATCGTAATTATTTTAATTATTAGGACATTATCATTATTTACACAACACCCAAGGGACTTCCTAGCCAACGTCAGAGCGTTGGGTGATGAGTGCCATTGCTCAGAAATTTAGAAGACATTAAGAAACTGAATTGCCACTTTTTACCAAAAGTTTGGTTTTTCGAAAGGCTAATGCCTATATTTATTTGTAAAACAATAACAATATGGTATCAAAAAAGAATATTAGAAGAACAAAACTGTACTGATAGTGTTTCGAGATCACAACCTTTTTCATATGTCATAACAATTCCTGTTGATACATTTTTGCCTGTTTTTGTAGATTTGGTTTCACGTGCCTTTCCCATTTTCAGGATTTTTGAGGCCATTACAAAACATCATGAGTGAGTTTCATGATTTTTAGTTTCTTATTCTGAAGAATTTTTTTTTTTTTTCTGAACTATAACACTAGTTGAACATTAGACTCTTACGGTCAGCTACAGCCTCTTCCCTTCCATAGGGCCTCGCTCTTAAATTTTTTTTTTTCAGCAAATTTATACCCCCTATCCAAAAAAAAAAACTTTTATCCAAATTATGATGATACAAGCCAATGAAAAAACAACTTACATACGTAAATCAAGGGAGACATCCATCGTTGTGTCCAGTTGTTTCTTATTGTTATTATTAGCACAGTCCATATAGTCAGCTCGCAGGGAGAGGTTGCTATCTGGAAGCTGGTTTTCACCCAAAATTTTGGCCGGCCTGTCGGTTTCGCTGGTGGTTCCTCCAGCTGTCGTTAGGTCTACATTTCTGTGTGATTGTATTTGATGACAACGCTCCTCTGCCTTTTCTTCGATATCTCGAGTTCCAATAGTAAAAGCATGCAGCACGGCATTAGGGTTAGGGTGCTCCTCCAGGAAACTATTCTGGCATGGGCACTCCGGAGGACTTCAGCTCATCAGCATTCTGGTGAGAACGTTTTGGCAGCATGCTCGGTGATGGTATCATCATCATTCTAGCATTCTGGTGAGAATGTATCATCAGCAGCAATTTTGCACGTTTCCGGCAAATTGTAGCTCCCAAGGTGGCGGAAAACCCCCTAACCACAATTGTTGACTTTTGGAGGCCTTCTGAGCCATTTTTTCTTGACTCAACAGCCAGCTACCTCTTTTTCCTCCTCCCTCTAGCAGTTAATTTTTGCGACTTCTCTCGAAAATCAAAATGGACGTGCAGAGCTCCTCTCCCCTTGGGAGGGTCACGCGACCAATCGCATCAGGCTGGGAGGACGCCTGCCATCCCATTGGCTGCTTCCCGCCAAGAACACGTGAAATGCACGTGTTTGACACCTGAATGCTTCGCAAGGGTCCACATTTCGTAAACAACCTCATAAATTTTGGCACGAGGGACTGCTGCTTCCCACATTCAACCAGCCACCATCTCTCCTTTCATAGGGCTTTACACGGGTATCTATCTCTTTCCTAAGCCCCTTCTCAGCTAGTGAGATTTGCCAGACCTCGAAAAAAAAAGAATGTTTGCCCTCCCGGTGGTCTTTTCTAGGAAAGGAAATCTCCAAAAGGGTCGAAAGAATTTGCTGCTTTAATCCCCTTTTCTGGAAAACCTCGAGCAATGACTGCTATCTGTTAAAGGAGAGACACTGCAGCTGGCTTACAAAATGTTTTAGCATGTTACTTCATATACTGAACAAAGCAAGAAATACAAAAAAAAAATTTTTTTTCTCCATAATTATTTTTAATGAGCATACCCCAAGTTTATTCTCATGAATGTTGCGACATCGCACCTTTTGGTACTGCAGGGATCATAGCATACTTCTGGAAAATTTTAGGTAAGAATTTTAGGAATTTTAGGAATTTTTAGAAAAATTTTAGGAAAATTTTAGGAGTGTATTTCAATAAAAACTAGATGTATATTTGTATACATCTAGTAAAACAACTTTGTATACATTGTAAAGAGTTTGCTTCACACCCTTCAACCATATATACTGATAGACTGCGCATGACATCAAAATTTCTGGCTCCAACATAAAATCACATGACAACAGTCAAAAGATGGGTTACACCTGCTGTGCTTATGGTTGCTCTGAACGATATAGTAAAGAAAGTTCTATGATTTTTCATGGGTAACGAATTAAATACCTAAGTCAATAAAGTTCAATTACTTAACCAGAAACTTGCAACTATTGATATAAAAATATAGTAACTTAAGAAAAAAAAATGGAATGCATGTTCCAAATTCTTCGCAAATGTTCATCACATTATAAATCACAAAATGTAAACAACACGATCATGCATGTATATAGCTCATAAGTAAACTTACCTGAAGAGTTTTCATTATATATGAGGTGCATTCACATAATACACCGAAAACACTGAAGTTCTGCAGCGTAAATTAGTAATCATAACAGCATTTGTACACGAAATTTGGAGTCTGATGATGACGTGCCCAATGTTTGAGCCATGGCGGCTTTGATGCAGCTATTGCCAATGCGCAGTCCATTGGTATATATGGTCGAAGTTCACACCCAAATTTTTTGCATAACGTCTAATGTCTAAAGTTTAAGTATGATTTACTTCTAATGTTCAGTTCTTATCTTTTCACGTGTTATTATCATATTCAAGTATATTTACCACATTCAAGTTTCACTTTGAACATTAATATGCTGTTGAACCAGAAGCAATTCACGATTTTCACAGTAAAGTTTTCAGGTTTCACATTAAACTATAATATCCTAAAAAGGTAATTGAAAACCAAGAACTATGTACAATTGTTCACTGAATTACTTTTTCATATTATTGTTTTAACCTTTTCCTGATTAGCCTATCTTTTTCTGCTTCCACCACAACTAATTTACTTTCAGTTTTCTTTATTTCAGCTGAACCTTGTATGATCAAGTTAGAGGCAACTGCTATTTCAACAGTATTTTGTTTTTCTACAGCTTTTCTCATTCTTTCTGTTCCCTCTTGAATTACTGCTAGGGAGGCTTCTTTATCTTTTTTAAGCCTATTTATTTCTGCATCATTTTCTTTTATTTTGTCATCAAACTCAGCTTTTCTTTTTTTCTCTAGCTGCTTTTCCTTATTTTCCTCTCTTTCTTCGAAAATAAAAGCATAACAAACAGCGCGAAAACTAGCTCATAAATAGAATATTTGAAACACTCTCAATGTATGCACTCTCAATTATTAGGGATGGTAGAGGGGAAGGGAATAGAACTGTCCAAAATTAGCATGTTTTCGTTGCGCTAGGGCGCTTAAGCACGGCTGAATTCCTTCAGATACCCCCAATGTTCAAATGATTGAAATGTGCTGATGTTCATGGAATGAAATGGTTGATCAGCTATGATGACCGCATAAAAGTTCGGGGTGGGGTGGGGGGGAGGGCTTAATAGGAAGCCATTTCTCAACATGAGCTTTATTCAAAGAAAAAAACTATGTTGATTTTTTTTTATGGAATCAGACGTCCGTATGTCTGATTGTCTTCATCTGAGTTCACACTTTAGCTACTGTGTACAAGTAGACCTATTTTTTCAGCTCAAAAATATGTAGTTTTGTATATATTCACAGTATAAGTCATTCCTTATTCCCACAGAACTGAATTCAGCATATGCAAAATGAAGATCATCAAGACCCGCCCAACACTATGTTTCTGATTGTCTGCTGTTTATATTCAAGAAATGCAAACATGGATCAATGGTGAATGCAGCAACTATGATTTTTATTTATTACCAAGAAAAAAAAAAAAAAAGAGCCGTGAAAGCTGTAAAGCTGAAACGGATATTTCTCTCGAACCCCCCATGCACAAAAACATTCCAATTAAGATCAAACAGCAGGAGGACGCGTCCACACAACACAACCTTTAGAATTACCTGATGGAATGGCTTCTTTTCATTTGGCACATCGCCATAAATCACCACCTGCAGCTCACTGAACTGTCAAGTTGCATCCTTCCTCCTTCACTTTAACTATAATAGAAACTGTAAAAAAAAAAAATGCTCCCCACTTTTCGACAAAATTAAATTACCAAATTTACGTCATGATGTTGCAATTTACTAAAATACGTTTGTTTATCTGCTGAATATTGCTTAAATCCATTGAAAACTTTTTAATTATAGATGATTTTTTTATTAAAACAGTAACTCAGACGTCTGAATAAAAATGTGTTTGTAATTCAAATAGAGTCCATATCATCACAGAAAAAAATTTAAGGATCACTCTGTTTAAATAAACCATGGCATCTAAAAAAATAATTCACTTGCTTTTCCTGTAATTTATAATTACTGTTTCTTCTTTTTTTCAATCCGATTATGCAACGTTTTTTTTTTTTTTTTGCATCTGCTAAAGTTCCTAACGGAATTTGGCGAAATTTGCACTAGAACTTTATTGTGATGTATCTTAACTACTGTAAAAATTTTACTGTGTTATTTTCAAAATTCAGAAAAATGGATTTCTGAAAATATTCTCCTAGTCCTTTTGTGCTGTGGAAGTGATAAACAGGTGTTTGCTTTCTTCCCAACCAAGGGCTTCAGATCAGCGCTCCCAGCTGTCAATCAACCGTTGCTATGGTAACACCCTTTCTGCTGGAGGCTCACTCTGTCCAAAGAGGCACACATACTTGTCCATAATAAAAATTACCAATGCTTAACTTTTAAAGTTTTAAACCAATTCAACTGGAATTTTGGAAGTGAGCTTCTGTAATCCAATTACAGTGAATGTAAAAATTTCAGCCACTTTCGTGAAAAATTCGCAAAGATAGTTTTCTTATTTTTTATCATAAGTAGTGGAAGTCTCTTGAGGGGAGGGAGGGTGGCATGCACATAAACAAGAAGAAGATGAATGTGTTGTTCAGGCATACTCCTCACTGGTGGATGCCAGCTGACTTGGTACATACGCGACCCCCTGCAAATGCCTCTTCTTTCCCCTTCTGTTCTCAATTGTCGGACGGACATCAAGCTCCCCTTCGACCTACTAGTAATCATCCAATTTTATTGCACTGGAAGTAGTGCCCTTTTTTTTTTTCTTTTTTTCCGCCCAGTAACACGATTTCCTAAAAGGGCATTTTTTAAGCACTAATTTCAAATTTCAAGGCTTTTCAAGACGGCATTAAAAAAAACACTGTTTTTCCAGGATATTCCAGGCCTTGAAAACGTAATCATGATTTTCCAGGACTTTCCAGGTTTTCAAGCACGCGTGCGCACCCTGCGTAATGGTAAATTTATTGGCGTTAATAACGGTTGTGTTTTTAATAAATAAGCTTACGAAAATTTTAGGATGAATAGCAAATTTTAGGTATAATTTTAGGAATTTAAGGAGGGTCACAAAATATTAGGAATTTTAGGAGGAATGCGATCCCTGGTACTGCGGCGTATAAATGCTACATTTTGTTCATACACATAGAGAAAAAAATTATTAACACTGCTCTTACTTTAATTCTGCTGAGTATGTTTTTCCTTTCCTCCTGCTGGGCTGAGTAATCCCAAAACAAAAGGAACAGCATTGTGACTGCCAGTTCACACTATATACATTTTTTCTTTTCTTTCGTGAATAAAGCGAACACCTTTCTCGCAGGCCCCACAGAACAAAGAAGGAAAAAAAAACAAATGAGAAATAGAATTTCTGTAACTTTTTCTTGACTTTCTCACTCTGGATCCAAAGATCGAACCCAGGGGAGGTGAAATCTAAGTTTACGAAAAGTTTAACAGCAAATCACTCCAGGGAAGAATCATCACCCTTTCCTGAACTGATCACTATTACCCCTTCGATTAATTTTTTCCTTTCAAGAAAAACGTGGATAATGTTGATGAAAATCTGAAAACATTGATCAGGTGTCCACAGATTTTCAGCAACATATCACAATGGCACATGTGAAAGTTACGAAATGGTATAAATAAACACCTGATACTAAGCTTTATTAATCAGTGTTATTCTTCAGATGGGGAAGGCGTGGACTTAAGAGAGAGTTTGATGACCAAATTGAAATGGCCAGATGACCCTGGGTCACAGCATTTCTGAGACAATAACTATAAGGCTTGAGGAATGCTCACACAGTCAGCCGTGGTTAATACCTTCAAAAAGTTGCCTGAAGGGAGGAAACACCATAAACAGCTGGCAAGGTGTGTGCCAACTACGGCTCATTAATGCTGGAGGTAAGTGATGGCTATCCTGTATGTTGTAAGCTAAAGAAGGGATACTATGGTACAACTCGCTGATAAGTCGAATGCTGGTGACAGTAACGTGGTACAACACACAGTACATCAAACCCTGCTGAAAATGGGGGCTGCATAGTAGAAGGCACCTCTGAGTGCCTATACTAACCTTGGTGTACCATCAAAAGCTCTTGAAATGACTGGCTAAAGAGATTAAACAGATGTGGAAGCTGCAAACAGTTCAACTATGTCCACTGATATCCTCTACAACTAATAAAATTCCACAGACTAACTCAGCTTGATGCTTTGGGTCTGCAATACCTCAAGTCCAAACTCTAGGAGGCACGATTCTTGATATGTTCTACATAGTATGCCAAGTTTTGAAACATGAATGACTATGTTCATATCGAGAGGAATACCCTGCCATATATGGAGATAATGAAAATAAAATATCAATCTTTCAGATGTAATCTTTAAGATTGAGAAAAGTTAATGGATATATGCTGTTTTGCTATCAAGAAGTCAAATTACAACAATGTATACATAAAGCACTGAAAAGATAAAGTTAACCCAACAGGCAAAACTTATTAAATAGTGTTCAAAGGATCTTTAAAAACAATTAGTTGGTTTCCAAAACTGACATGTAGTTGCTTCATTATTAGTTAAAAAAATTTATATAATGCAAACAAATGAATTAATGGAGTTACTGGTTTGTGTACACCTTAAACAGAGAGTAGTTCATCACATACAAAATGATAAGAACAAAAGATACCCAACATGAAGAAACAGAACTCCCTCACAACTATTGTTCTGCAAAACAGACTGCCATAGTCTGATCTATGGCTTTACACAAACAGCGTGTTCCTAACCCCACGTGGCAAGTGATGCAAAATTCTTGGAAGTATGACAATATACCAGCGAGACTACAGGAAAGAAAATAACTGGGGTGGAATGACTTGCACCCCAGTAAAACTATAAACTATTTTTATTTTATATTCTAGCCTTAATATATGTCTTCAGCATACACCTCACCAACATAATTAGCAGAGAACAGTCACCTCCTGGTGATAATGCAATAATCAATGTGACTGCTGCAGGTATTGCTGCTTCCAACGGAATCTACACAAGTGCTCAACTACCACCAGGAACGTAGCAAGCTTTTCTTATCTGGAAGGGCAAGACTTGAAATTATACATCCCCTTTGAGTTCAAAAATTCTTTACTTCCACTCTAATAGTTAGCAGTTTTTACTTTCTCATAACTTTGTTATAGGAAAGTATTATGATCTTTAAAAATTTCACTTCCAGTATTAGACATAATTTAATTTAAAATTGAAAAATTAGGTGAATACCCAAGAGCCAATGGTTTTAAATATCAAGTGAGATGTAAAAGTTATGTGAATACTGACATGTGCAGAAATACAGAATGAAAACAAACCAGCACAGAACGAATGAGTGTAAGACAGTAAACATGACAATAGGAAAATGATTACAGAGTGGGACTTGGAAAAATTTCTGTTCAAGGTTAAATGCTCAGAGGAACTTTTGGCGACAGAGTACAAATGACTAATTAGCTCTTTATCCCTACAATGTATTCAGTAAGGTCATGGAGGTTAGGTTTATCTACACATTGCTTTACATACTTCCATCCACTATTTCGGACAATTCCATGCATCCCTATAAGGTGTTCCAGAACTCACAGTGTAAGTTCTGTGAGCTGGTTAACTGCATGTAATAGTGTATGTTGGCTAACTAAAGTATTTCCAAAAGAAGATACACTTAAGTGCATAACTTTATTTCTGAGTTAAAATGTTTGGCAAATTTATTCACACTATTCATTTCTACCTCCTCAGAGTATGAAATTATGCCCCTGGTATGACCATCCTGGTACGGCAAGTAGCCCTGACTATCACAAAACATAATTTTCACAATTTCATCAGGCTTCAGAGACTGGCATAAAATTGGAATGGAAGTGTTAATCAACAGTGGGAGGAACCGATATCAGCTTGTACAGATAACCAAGCAGGCACCCAATAATCATGTCAACCATACTTGCATGTACATATTGTGGTACACAATTTATGAGATTATGGAAGATTGCAGCCAGCCAATCATGTAAAGCAAATAGAATTCCATAGTCTCATGTATTAGTGAGCAATGATCTGTGTATGCTTGACAAGACAGATAAAATAAATCATGGGCAAGACTTGTGGTTTACTTTCCTTTAACACCTACAATTAAATTATTACCTTATTTATTCTTGTAGGGCTTGGGACTTCATTAGGATATATGTTTTCAAATTTTCCTTGACGAACTAGAAAGCAAAAAATAAGCACTGTTAACATTTAATATCCATGCATTTGTCACTAAGATCTAAATAGAAAGGACATCTAGGCAGTGGTGCAAACACATGAAATTATCAGCAGTAATGCACACACAAGAGTAAAATGGCAAGAAATTTAATCATGAAAAGTTTTGTTTTGTATAAACATATTGCATATTTTGGCTTTACACAAAGGTAAGAAGTCGTAATATTTGTTCAAAATAAAAGATACTTCTTTTCATCTGAGTTGTTATACATGAAATATAGCCCTGTGCTGAATTCCTTGATTACCATCTGCCTTAAGCCAAATTCCTTAATTACCATCTGCCTTAAGCCAAATTCCTTGATTACCGTCTGCCTGGCTCTTCTGCAATACTGAGGTGTCCCTGGTGTACATCAGAGTAGGAACAATTACACTTTCATACACAGCCATTTGGAACTTTTTCCGAACCTGTCATTACTGTGAAGTCCTCCTAAAGCAGCTACGACTTCCAAAGATTAATTCACTCAACTACTAATTTCACCATCTAATTTGTTTTCTCTGTCAAACACTCATCCTAAAAACACAAATTCATCTATCAGGTCTATTTCCATACCATTTGGACTGAACCTGCATTCAGTACTAACAGTTCCTTGCTCAAAAAGCATAACTTTGGTTTTTTCCTTATTTAAACTTAGTTTGAATGTCATACAAACCTCAGACTTCTGCAGACAACATACTTTGCAACTCACTTTTGTTCCCAGCCAACAGGACTGTGTCATCAGCATACAGCAATGTGCACACATGGATATTACCAAGCCATATACTGTGGTTCACTATAATAAATTTTAGCATCATGCATGCACACATCCACAAATATATTAAAATGGCCCTGGGAACATTACACACTCTTGTCCGACTCCTGCACAATAACAAAAACATTTCCATAAAACACCATTCACTCATACACATGCTCTACTGCCAGCATATATAGCTTTCACACCATAAAATAGACTTCATGCTATACCACATTTATTCAAGACCTTCCACAAAAGTATCCTGTTTACTCGCATGCATACAGTCATGGTCTTTCTCTAAATTTATGAAGGCAACGAAAATTTTCTTACCGACTGACGTACTTCTTAACCATCATACACAATACAAAATTTGGTTAGTGCAACCTTTACAGGACATAAAAAACCACTCTGTACATCCCACACCTTCTCTAATGTAATACCTCATACCTTATCAATAATGACCTTTCCAAATACTTTCCCTGGCACACTCAGCAGGCAGATACCAAAATAGTTCTTATATTCAGTCTAATCACCTTTTCCTTTATACAAAGGAACAATGATAGCATCACTCTAATCCTCAATCCTAAGGACTGTTCCTAACTTCCAGCACAACAGGCAAATTTCATTTAACCAGTCTATTACAGTCACCCCAACATTTTAACAACTCAACAGTTATGTCATCTACTCCAGAAGTTCTACTATTTTGAAGAGATTTCAGAGCTTTACAAATCTCTTTTCTTCAGATCTCTACTGTATTCTCACTCACTCACTCACTCTTTCTCCATCTTGCATTTAACTCATTAGGCTCCCATATGATTTCTCCAATCCTATGCCTCACATAACTTGGAAGCTTTATCTCCCCAGTCTTTCTTAGTTCTAAATTAGCTGCTGATACAAATAATTACACTTTACCTTATCTAAATTTTTTTATTGCTATCTACAATGAAAAGCAATTGAATTAGAGACAGCTGGCGTTATGCAAATGTGGCACTGTGGGTGGCCCTGTAAACAAACGATCCAACAATATAAGGAGTGATGCGACAGGAATCAGCAAGAGTCGGACGCAGTATGGGTAAGACGAAGGATCTAAACGCATTTGATCGTGGGCAAATTGTTGGGGCCTGACGAATGGATCCCTCCATCTCGGAAGTCGTGAAGGCACTGGGATTTTCATGAGCCACTGTGTCACGGGTGCATCGTGAGTACATCGAATCCGGTAAAACCATTCTTTCAAGGGCCAACAGCCGTGGACAACAGCGTGTGGATGAGCGGGGTCATCGTCGGCTAGCTCGCATTGTAACACTGGACAGACAGGCCATAGTGCAAGAAATCACTCGGCAATTTAATGCTGGTGCACAAAAACGTGTAATCAGTCACACCATCCAGAACCATCTCCTCGCTATGGGGTACAGAAGCCATTGTCCCAGGAGGGTACTGCTGCTGACTGCATATCACAGGTTGCAAAGATTAGCATGGGTACGGGAACATTGCCACTGGACCCTAGATATGTTGGAAAATGTTGCCTGGACTGATGTGTCGAGATTCACGTTGGTACATGCAGATGGCAGGATACGAGTACGGCACAAACCACATGAATCAATGGGTCCTTCTTGCCAGCAGGGTACTCTTCAAGCTGGTGGGGGTGACATTCTCATCTGGGGACTGTTTACATGGACTGAAATGGGACCCCTGGTACAGGTGACATTGTCCCTCACAGGTCAACGTTACCGGGATATCCTGGACAATCATTCACTCCTGTTTGTGTGTATTCAACATCCCACTGGAGACTTCATCCTGCAACAAGACACGTGCCATCGCTCCCGAATTGTATCCGAATGGTTGGATGAACACTCAACCAACGTGACCTCGCTTCCTTGGCCCCAGCTAGGTCACCTGACCTCAATCCCATCGAGCACATCTAGGATGCCATTGAGAGAGATGTTCGAGGCTCTGACTCCCCTTCATCAAATCTTCATGAACTGCTTGAGCTTGTTCAGAGGTCGTGGATCCGTATGACTTCCCAACGCTTCCGGTGTCTTGTCGAGTCCATGCTGAGACGAATAGCTGCCGCCATCAGGGCGAAAGGTGGTGCTACACATTACTAGACAGGTATCTCTAATTCAATTACTCTTCAGTGTATATGGCAAAGAAGTTCTTTATTATCATTTATATGAGGAAGAATTTCTTTATTATTGTCTATCTCAAGGCCTGTGACATATGGTATTTGCAACTGGGTAGGCAGTATATACCTTGATATACGCTCTTTATTGTTCGCAAAATTACCAACACGTGTCTGCAGGGCATTTTCTTGTTCAATCGATAATGTAGCTAACCCAACAAATTTCTTTCCCGGATTCCCTGGTAAAAAAAAAAATAGAAAGAAAAAAGAAACAAGAATGCCAAGTGAATAAATATAGTAGTATGGCCTCTCTTACTCTTGCTCCTGTTATTATTGGAAAATAGAGTATGACTGTTTCTTCTCTTTAAGCAAGCAGCCCCCTGTGGCACAGTGGTCTAAGCTCTAGCTTCGGACCATTCGTCCGAGGTGGGTCTGGGCTTGAATCCCGGTGGGGTATGGATGTTGTATTTGTCTTACGGCACTGTCTCTCTCCCTTCCCTGGAACCACTGGCCCTAAATTAGGGACGGGCGACTGCTTATAACCCACCATATTGCTCACGGTGGTCGTTAAAACCACAGCAACAACAACAAAAAATTTGGCGTTGAGCATTGCTACATTTGTGATAGAAGAAATGGTCTTGATATTTTCACCGAAAGACGGATTAATATAGAATTCATTGCCACCCCCAGGTGTCACATGGCTTCTTGCCTGCTGCATAGGGACGAACCTGGTTGATGGCAGTTTTTCGACAGAGTCACACTGTCTCATCGGCTTCTCATTTGACTTACCTAGTCTGTAAGCATAGGTCTCAGTTTTTCACTTACTCAAGGAATATAAGAAATCACAAGTTATACAGAATATCGAAAAGTGCAACAGAAAATAAAGTTGCTTTTGTTTTATTTTTTGTCTCATTTATTAACTCATTTTATTTTATCAACTCTAAATTTCGGCACCCTAGGCAGTCGCCTAGTGGTTCAACCGGCCCTGGACATATGTACAGTATGGAAAAGTATGAAAGGTGAAGAAATAAAAAATATATCCTCTGCAGCACTTATTCACTGCTGGACAAAGACCTTACGATATTTTTCCCAGAAATTTATACTGAGGATATTTTTAATTTCATGGTGACCAATTGAGTGATTTCTGGGGTTTTGTGGAGCATTATCTGAAAGGAACAAAAAATGACAAATAATTTCCTTACTGCACCTATGAACTGTCTAATTTCATTTATCTTATCACTTTTATATAATTATTTGCAGGTCATCTGCAGAGTTGTATAAAAATAAAATGTATCTGTGTACACACCCATTGAAACAGAAAACTTGCTGCAAACCCACAAAGTGCAAACCACGATAACAACGGAATAAGATAATTTAAAAAAAAATGAATAAAACAAATTATTAGAACATTAGATTCCAATGAGAACAAAATAAGTACATTACAACTGAATATGCAGCAATGTGTGTGAAATTGACCTTTATGGCAAAATATTAAAATATTGACCATGAAGCTCATAAAAACAAGAGACTAATTACAAAGTTTTTATATCCGGAAAAAAGTTCCATTAATGAACCTTCAGAAATTATAAATAAGATTTTCAACAACTTAATTCAAAAACAGTACACTTACAAAATACATAAGGAAAATAATTTAACTAGCAACTGCAAGAAGAACCTGGCAATAAAATTTAAATTCTTTTTGTGTAAATGAAACTTATGATATAGTTCTTATACACTGAAAATAGGCCTTGATAAAATCTGGAGGCCAGAAATGTCTGTAAAAACAAAAGAACTCAGAAGATGTGAAAAAATAATTGAAAGTTAAAGTTAAAATAGAATTAAGTACAATAATCTCAGTAGAGCCTTGAGTAAAAATTTTGATTGTTGGAAATAACATTTGTTCAATCTACAAGCAAAAACTACCTGTAAAATCTGCTAATAATTTGGAAACTATCCGCATATAGCGTAGGTCTACATTCTGCTACTCTGGTTATCTGGTTTCCAGTTAAATTCTTGTGTTGAGAGTTTGGTAAAGACATAACTGTGGAAGGCATAGTGCAAATCTACATATGGTGTTTGCACGTTATTCGTAGTTAAAATTTCTGTTTGCCCCCTCCTGAAGACTAAGCTATGGGTGCTCATGGCTGTTTTCAATCGCAGTAAAGTGCCAAGTACATAGCTTTCAGCTTACCAATGTCACTGGACCTAAGCAGTAGTGTATGGCCAAATTAAAGTTTAAAACTGATACGGTGCTTTTAGATTTTACTTATTGTTGATGTAACAAACATTTCCATTTACAGTGATCTTGGCACACAACTCGAGCTTCACTGATATCCATTGCATGTCTCACTTAAGACCTTTGAACTTTGTACTCAATCTTTTTTCTCATGCAGAAATTCCTGAATTGGGTTTGCCCATGATTTCCTTGGCTTTCCTCTTTCCTTCCTGCAACTTGGGTTGAATAAAGCCTCTTTGAACCCTGTGCTGTTCCTAAAACACATACAGTGACTTCCTCTCAAAGAAAAGTCACTAAAAAAAGTAGAGACTAAATATGTACACAACCTACATGAAAATACATAATACACAATCAAACAGTGAGGAGTACATTTAAAGGATTTATATAAACATTTCAGAGAAGTACGTTATGACCAGGGCTCGACAAAACCCGGGCGCCAGGTCGCCATGGCGCCTAAAAATTTCATGCGGGCGACAAGAATTTTTTGCGTTTAATTTATGTATTTAACAGATGTTGTTTTCCTATTCTAAAGTGGGAAAATCTACTTTGTCAATGTTTTTACTGTAATTAAATTGATGAAAATGGCAAACAGCTTTTGCGTGAAGAGGGAAGTCCCGCAATTTACCAGTGACTAACTAGATCGGCGTGTTTGTATCTGTCGCACACAAAAGCTGCTCCGTAGTTAGGGCGCTGAAGCGTTCAAGGCACCAGCTGTTTCAAGGTCTCCTCTGTGGGTCAGGTCACGACCTTCGGTTGAGGTGATCTGCTAAAGTAGAAGGATCTTGCTCCCCGCAGAGTTAGTGGCGTCTGCCACTGCAAGCACGTAAAGAGCGTGTATTCTGGTATGATTGTGATCAAAATTATTAGAATGTCAGGAAGGTACTTTATGACAACTACACAGGGTCAGAATAAAAATAATTATCCATTTCCTTTGTAGTATACTCCTATAACTAAAATTATAATTTTTCTCTTTATAAACACTTCAATCGGGACTCGCATGTAGCTTCTAATATATTTAATTCTTCAGACTTATACAACTGCATGTGAAATAATTTATATACCTACTGGATTATTTTATTTTAATCATTTTAGCATGTATAAGGCTGTGTGAGAGAGAAATTAATTCACCAGTGGTAATAACTTTACTTTTCCCCAATTGCTCTGTAATGGTTTAGCGGAGAGGGACTGTGTTATTTCCTTCAATGCTATTTTCGATGCTGGCTCAATTATTATTAATTACTAGTCGTGAATCCCATATTCATAACGAGATTTTTTCTGTTAAATGTTTTAAGGCCATCCAAAAATAAAGGAAAGCTGCTTCTCCCACGCCGCTTGATCCTACAGGTGGAACGCACGCATCAATAATAGCAAGTGTGCGTGCTCAAAGCAATTCCTCCTTTAGTGGAGAAGCACACTTTGCGCTTGGAAGTGGGAACTCATAACTTATCGGGAGCGAATGGGCTGATGGCTGAAGCTTCGGCAATTACGCTTGCCGACAACTACTGCCTTTGTTCAGCGGATTAAATTTTACATCAATTTTTTTCCTTCGGATTTTGTATGTTTAAGCTTCAAAGTTAGCTGAAATTCAGTTGTGCAGGAAGAGTTTTGACCAGGCCCATAGCCAGGCATAGAAATTAGGGGGGGGGTAGGGGGTAGGTCATTGAGGTCGGGCGGCTCTCCTCTGGCTACGACCCTGGTTTTGACCTTTGTCCGTCCGGTTTCTTTTCACCCTTCCTCTCCCGCGTGCCGCAAGTCGGCAAAACAAAGCATGTGACTAACCATTGACCTGGGGCGAGTTGCAGCGGAAAACATTCCATTTATTTCTCTGGCTCCACTTTCATTGTTCCCCTTCTACTTTACTCTCCCTGCAGGCAGATAGCGTCACGAAAGGTCGCGTACCTGCAAACTGGTTGTAATTAACAGAGAACCCTTCTGTGGTGATAGTTCAACTTTAGTCGCATGCTTACGCATTTTATTTTATTTTGGTTTCAAGATTCTGTTGTGTTTTTTAACCTCAGCTTTGTGTGTTTTATTCATTTCAAAAAATGAAACGAGCAGCTGCAAGCAGAGATTTGGAAAATGGGAAGCAATCCCGTTTAACAAGTATTTTTGTGATTCCACAAAAAGGAAAGATCCTGAGCCTTTCATTTCATTAGAAGAAACTGAGGTGGAAGTTAGTACAGAAGATCTGAACCTCCATTCCCCTTCACTGAGTCAGGCATACAGTGGAAAAAGGAGGAAATTTCAAACAGCATGGTTAAAGGATTTACTGTGGCTTACTTTTAATGAAAGAACAGGTATAGCACAATGTGAAATATGTGCTGCATTTCCTGGGATAGTGGATGTCAGTTCTAAAGTGGTAAAGGGTTTTGTTGGACCTTTCAAACTGGAAACATTTAAAAAACATGAGAAGTCATATCAGCATCAGAAATGCATGGTAGCACAAAATACAGAATTACATCCAGAAACTACCCCTATTGCAGTGTGTGTGTAAAAAAATGGATCAAAAAATGTTTGAGCACATGAAATCTGTTTTTAATATTGCCTATTTCATTGCTAAAAATAATAAACCTTTTAGCGACTTGGAAGGGCAATTGTTATTGGCAGAAAAATTAGGTATTGAAGTCAAAAGAATATAACAATGACAAAAGATGTAAATAATTTGTGTCTTATATTGCAGCAGGGATAAAAAATGAGCTGATTTGTGAACAGAAAGATCAGCATTTTGTAAGTTTATTGCTGGATGGATCAACAGACAAAGGAGGTGTAGAAGAACTTATATTATATGCAAGATATCTGAAAGACAAAGGAATAAAAGAAGTATTTTTATCCATCATTCCACTTGAAAGTTCAACTGCAGATGGATACATTAAAGCAATTTATAGTGAAATTGAAAGAATAGAGCTGTCAGAATGGTTAAGTTTCAATTATCTGATTGGTATTGAGACTGATGGAACAGCCAGTATGATTGCTGAGAATGGTGTAGTTCAGAAGATTCGTCAAACATTGAGCCATGTGGTAGGTGTTCACTGTATTGCACACAAATTAAACTTAAGTGTCTTGAGTGCTGTAAAAAATGTAAAATTCATTGATGGCATTGCTACAGTTCTTAAGAAACTACAAATTTTATCGGTCATCACCAAAGAGAATGCGTCAACTGAAGCAGGTATCTGAAATTTTGCAGGGCCAACTTTTAAAATTTCAATTTCTCTACAAAGTAAGATGGGTTGCCAGTAAAGTTTGTGCACTTGCTGCTCTGGTAAAAGATTGGAAATGTGTGGTGGTACATCTTGAAGATATTTCTAATGAGAAAGGTGATACTTTTGCAGTTGCAAAGGGTCTGTTGAAGAAACTGAAGGATTTCAGGTTTGCCCATATGCTACACTTTCTGTTAGATTATCTTACTGTATTTAAGAACCTGTCTCTCATATTTCAAAGGAAAGAACTTTTCATGAGTGCTGTTGAACTGCACATAAAAAGTACTGTAACAACACTCACTGCATTGATCGATGTTCCTGGTCATTATGAAGACATGTTCATCAGTAGCACAACACTGAAAGGCATTTATCAAGAAGTGCAACTGCATGGACTGAATGCCAGTTCAAGTACTTCCTTTGAAGTTGACAAAAAAACCCTGGTGCAATGCGGAGCACAATATTTACAGGAAAGATTTCTGAACAATCATAACATCATTCAACATAGCAGGGTTTTTGATACCTTCACGTGGCCAACAGGAAAAGATCTGGAGAAGTTTGGAGTTGATGAGGTAAGAGTCCTACCTCAACATTTCAAAAAACAACTATCATCTCCAGATATGAATAGCAAAACATGCATAAATCTTCTAAAGAACGAATGGTATGAGTTTAAGGTGCTTGGACAAGGGATGAAGCTCAGCGAATTGTTGAACAAAGTGATGTCTAACAGTGACAGATTTCCAGTTTTAGGGAAACTCTTATCAATAGTGTCAGTATTGCCTGTTTCCACTGTAAGTTGTGAAAGAGGTTTCAGCTTGATGAACCTTATTAAAAACAAATTTCGATCATCAATGGAAGCGGAGAGCTTAAATGATTTAATGATGATCAACTTTAATGGCCCCTCCTTATCTGAATTTGACCCTTCAAAGGCTACTGACAGGTGGTATTTTGGTGCTAAAACCACAACACATATTCATGGCCATAATAGAGCATCTGGGATTTAGTTTTCTTACAATGCTCTTTTCTTTTCTTTTCTTTCCTTTTTTCTTTTTTTTGGCTTTTACTCAGTAATTTAATTCTATCTCATTTGTTTAAAAAAGTTTCCACATTTCAATCCTTCAATTGCTGCACAATACCAGCTAATATTAATATAATTTAATTGAAAGCAATATCAAACAGTCTCCATATTATAGGAATTGTGAAAAATCACCTGCTTTATTGTCATAAGTAAATTGAAAGACAAATATAAATTCAAAGACATAATTCTAAAGAAATTATGAGTCATGCAGCAAACTTACTGCACGTTGTGGTTCTGGAACTGAAATATCTTTGTGATTTCAACAAGCACCTAGATGTCAGGTATGTTTCTTATCGATATGTTTCATGTTATTTGTCAATGGTATGTAAAATACATTCTACTCGATTATATATTTTTATGCTGCCCAGATTTCTTAAAATTGAGAGTAAATAAGAGGTAAAAACAATAAACCTTAAGCCTTCCCCTTTCTGTTTATTGATATTTTATTAACTTTAAAGATACCCCCACCCCCGGCTACACAACCCTGGCTCCTAAATTTTGGAGGTGGCTCCTAAATCTGAATCATATTTGTCAAGGCCTGGTTATGACCATAGAAAGTACATGAATAACTGATGTGATGTGTCAATGCTGAAACTGCTGGAAATAATAGAGAAATATATGTGACAGAATTTTGGAAGAGAAATTCACAATTTTTACTTTTTCTTTCTTTCTTTCAAATTTCTGCAAAACTTGTGATATGAAATAAAATACGAAACTTGCATTACCTATAACTTGCTCTTCAAGAAGGTCTATTTCTAATTCATCAGTGCTCGGATTGATATTGACAATTTTCCCTTCCTGAATATCAAAAGAAAAAAACTACATATAAAACAATGAGGAATCTTTGATAAAATACCCTTTCTCAAACAAAAATTCAATAGAACAATTTTATTATCATGAGACAATTACATAAATTATATCAAACTATACCAAACTAGAAAAACGTAGCTCTGGATATTTTTATTTGGTGAAAACTCACCACACAGTTAAATAATGAAACAGATGAATGATCATTGCTATTGCTAGCACTCTGCAGCAATGTGAATTACCGTATTTTTCAGCTTATAAATCAATATCAAGTATAAGTCAAATGGGTTAAATTTCTAGATTTCATCATTATTCATAGATAAGTCAATCCTGAGTGCGAGATGAAGTTGAAACAGATACAGTTAGCATTCCAAAATTCTACTATATTTTTAATGTTCTTGTAAATATTAAAAAGAAAATATGCATTTTTATGCATTTTTCTTTTCGGCAAAAAGTTAAGTTTTGTAAGTTTATTATTTCCTTTCTTATGAACTGAAGCTACGGTATTGCTCTGAATTTAGACAGTTGATAGTTCTCACAGGGCCAATAGATGGCAGTACATCAGCACTTCTCTTCTTCCATCTCCTGCTCTCTTGCACAGTACCTTTTAGCTTAGCAATGTTTTGCAGTGATAAGTTGTTTAAATGTGTTTTTTTGCTCAGCATGTTAACTCTCAGTGAACATAATTTGTTCCATTATGGTAGTTTCTGTATTCTAAAAAAAGTAACTAAAATGTTTGCGACAGTCACGCTTTTCTAGCTCGCAGCACAAAAAGTATTTAACACAAAAATATGAAATTTACATCGTTTGTAGAGAATTGTTTGGAGAACACACTGAAATAAACCGTTTTAATATTCTGGCAATACTTCAAGAGATATTGTATTTCAAAGTTAAGGTAAGCAAAAAAAAAAAAGCTATCAGCTTGTGTTCCAGACACACTAACAGCAACAGAACCACAAAACTTTGTAGGCATGTAGGGCCATGGCCAAATTTTTGCACCTGTCACCCTTTTTTTGAATTTTGATTCAGTTTATGAAAAATTAAATTTTTAAATTTCAGGAAATTCTTTATTTTGCGATGGGATCCATTTAAAAAATGGATATATGGCAAATTATAAATCATAACGCATTGGAATTTTTACAGCGTAAACTCAACTATCATCCCTCTACCCAAAGTTATGGTTTTTGAGAAAGGAACTGGTAGCACTAAATGTAATGTAAGTCTAAATGACACAGTAATTGACCAGGTGAGTGAGTTTGAGTATTTAGGAAGCATGTTTGACAGAGAGAACAAATTGGATGGTGAAATTAGTAGGCGAGTGAATTCTTCATTGTAAGTCATGGCTGCTCTGGGAGGTTTTCACAGGAATGATGGGTTCTCTAGAGAGTCTCACATGGCTGTGTATGAAAGTGTAATTTGATGTATGGCAGTGAAACCCAGGTACTACAGAAGAAACATAGAAGTTGTGTGCTGGAGAAATGTGTTACTTGCAAGACACGTTCTGATTGTGTGAGGAATGAAGATGAGTTGCAGTTATGATGTGAAGCAAAATGTTGTTAGTAAGGTGGAGACTAATATGCTTCGGTGGTTTGGCCATGTTGAATGAATGAGTGATGAGATGCTAACTGAGAAAATCTTTTTAGCCCAAGTGGCAGGAAGGAAAGGCAGAGGAAGGCCAAGGAAGTCATGGGAGGATCAGATTCAGGAATGTCTTCATGAGAAAAAGATTATGAGGATGAAGTATAGAAAATCTTGTGTATGGCATGTGATGGATGTCAGTGAAGCCCGAGTTGTATGTCAAGATTGCTATAAATGGAGAAGTTTGATACGGCAACAGTAAGTAAAAATCTTCTGGTAGTTTGTATTTCTTTTTGGAGCTAACCTCTAAATCTCAGAGCACAGCTTAATGATATGTATGTATGTATGTATAAATCATAACGCATTGCAATTTTTACAGCATAAACTCACAACTATCAACTCTCTTTTACAATATTTTTTTTTAAGAAAAAGTCATTTTCCGATTTTTAAGCATTTTTTAAAGACACAAAGGAAAGAAATGAGTAGCTTACTCTGCCTCCAGCGTTAACCACACAAGAAAGGTTTGGTCCTGTGACCTGCTGCAATGGTGACGCAGCTATTTTTAACACTTCTTGTTGGGTGAAAGGACGGGCTACAATCAAACTGGCAATGATGCAATGCTTAACAATGTAGCAATGCTTTTAAAGCTCAGCATTTTCCGCCGGCATACATGAATACCTATGTAAATATAGGCTTTCGCCTCGTACATAAAAGGCAAAGAGGGAAAATGTGAGTGTGTTCGTCTACGAATTGTTCAACTACTTCTAAATGACCTAGAGATATTAAAATTGTCATGCTGATAAGGTTTTAAGGTCCATATACCTAGAAAAGTACGAAAAAAAAATCAAAATGGTGGCTTTGGAACACTGTCTGCTTGAATTTTTCACAAATTGTTTGACCACTTTTAAATGACCTAGCGATCTGAAAATAGACATGCTGGTAGGTCTTAAAGTCTGGATACCTGCAAATGCACGAAAAAACATCAACAGCACTTTGAAACATTGTCTGCTTGAATTTTTCTACCACTTCTACACCTAGAAAAAAGTCTGAAAACCAAACAATTCAAAAGGGTGGCTTAGATTTCCTGTTTCAAAATGATGATAGGTTTAAAGATAATTTTGTCAGCATCACTGAAATGCTTTGAAAATTTCAAATTTTGATTTAAAATTAAAAGGCGCCAGTGCTCCGATTTACTTCAAACCCAATGCACTGATGTCACGACGCTGTTCTAAATCAGAAAACAGTTATGAATTTTAAATTACTTTTCCCTTTCTTTAATTTTATGTTCAAAAAATGATTTTATAGATTCACCATTTGGAGAACGTGCACGATTGCTAGTGCCTTAAAAGAAACTACAGGAATGAGAGGAGTGAGCACTGACATGCTGCCATCCATCGGGTGATCTGTAATCAATATATCGAGCTGAGTGAGCCAAATTCGGAAGGAGTGCTTGTAGAGTGATCATGAGGGAGAGGCAACTAACATATGACAGCTGCCACA
Source organism: Macrothele yani (assembly GCA_039090855.1). Lineage (NCBI taxonomy): Eukaryota > Metazoa > Arthropoda > Arachnida > Araneae > Macrothelidae > Macrothele > Macrothele yani. Next base: position 18,566,726 of record CM077013.1, read on the forward strand.
CCAAATTTATCACGGCAATTTAAATGTTTGTCGAATTAAAATATCCATTTTTTAACAGCTTTTGAACAAATTCTTAATGATTGTAATATTACATTTTGTACAGGTTCATTCGGAATGGTTTCTTACAAAAATGTGTTTCAGGTGCTCAGATCACAACCAAATTTTAGCATCTGAAGGTCACTGTTCGGAATGTCTAATTTTTATTTAGATCAATCGTGGTTTTCTCCTCATATCTCTTGAAAAAATGTGATGGCTCCTCAAAAAGTGGAGCTGGCAGCTCAAAATTTTGTGTTTTTGTCTACCCCTGGATATATGTATGAAATTCAAAGTATAAATAAGAGAAAAACTGATCATAGTATTTCAGTAAAGAACTGTTAGTATGGAATGCAAGATCAGTCTGAGTGGTACACAGTTAGACAAGATGAATGAGTTTGTGTACTTATGTTTCATTAGAAAACCAGCAATTAAGTCAGCTTTAAAGCTTATCGCTGTTTTATACAAGAAATGCACTGTTGAAAGGCTCCTCAATGTTTGTGCATGAAAGTGAAATTGTTTCTACTCTATGCTGCATGGTACTAAAAACCTGGGAACTGCAGAAGAGAGGCAGGAGCCAGTTGTGTAGAAAAGTTCTACACACAATCTAAAACGGAAGCAGATGATGCAATCGAGAAAATGATTGTGTCATGTCAAGGTCAGACTCTCAGCAATGCAGTGGTGTCAGAACGACGTGCTATCATTTGCTGTGGGGACGTGGGAGGACTTGGAAATGAAAGCAAACAGCTCCTCAGGTAGAGTCACTGCATTAGACAAGCGCTTGTACACGAAAATAGAAAAACAACTTTAGGGGAAAACTCCGATACAAATCCACACTGCTTTGCAAGAAGTTTGTGGGGAAAGAACTCTTGCTTGGAGCACAATTTCTCGCTGGGAATCACGCTTTTGGGAGGGCCGAAGCAGCATCAAAGATTATCACTGCTCAGGCCAACCTCAAATGGCGACAGACAAAACATCTGTCACCATTGTTGCAATGCTTCTCAAAGAGAATCACCGTTTAACAGTTGAGGAGATTGCTCATCAGGAAAATTTGTCCACCATGTCTGTTCACCGGATCACTAGGAAAAAAAAAAAAAATGCCACATGCTGGGTGCCCCATCAACTCACCCCCGAGCAGAAGGCAGCCAGAGTGAGCATCGCACAGGATCACCTCCACAGGTTCGAAAAGGAGGGCGACACCTTCCTGAACAGAACTGTCGCAATTGATGAGAACTGGACACGTGATTTTGAGCCGAAACTGAAGTCACGATCAGCGGAATGGAGGCATCCAAGTTTCTAACGCCCCTCAAAGTGTCGTCTGCAACAATCCAAAGTGAAGCAAATTATTATTTTTGCATACGATGTCCAGGGTGTTGTAGTCTCTGATGGGCAAAATGTAAACACACAATATTATTTTGACTTTCTGAGGACAAAGTTGATATAAAAAATTTGTCAAAATCACCTCAACTTGTTGGAAGGCCAACCGATCTCACTGCCATGACAACGCGTCGTGTCATGGTGCAGCATCGGTACGTTGACTTTGTCGAAATGTGGCTGGGAAACTGTATCCCACCTACCATACAGCCCTTATCTCAGTCTACCAGACTTTGATCTTTTCCCAAAGTTAAATCAGCTGCGTGGCATCCGCTACAAATCGTTGGACAAAATGTCATTGGACACGACCCGAGTAATACGGCAACTGAACAAAGATGGCCCACTACGGGGCATCCAGGACCTACCTCACCGCTGGCAAGCTGTCAGTAGTAATGGAGGGGAGAATGGCAATAAGGTAAGTTTTCTCTGTTACTTCACACTTTTGTCAAAAATGGACAGTGTGCAGAACTTTTGTTAGAACACCTGTAACTAAGTGAATTTATTTTCCCCGTGTGGCAGAAGAGAAAAGTATATGAAGGGCAAAAAAATTATGGAATGCCTGAACGAAACAGAAAGGCACAATTAGTATAAAGAACAAAAAGTTGTTTGTGTGACGAGAGATGGATGTGTGTGTGTAGCTCAAGTTGTGTACCAAGATCACTGTAAATGGAGACATCTGATACCTCAACAGTATGTAAAACCTAACATTACTAACTTTAGTTTAACAGGGTTCATACTCTTTTTTGGGGAAAAAAATTCAAGGACTTTCCAGGCCTTTTCCAGGCCATATACAAAAAATTCCAGGATGATTACTACGCTTTACAGTATCATGCTCAAATTAGTTTTTTTAAAAGCAATTTCAGTTTTAAGTAATAAAAATGATGAAAGATGCAAATGGATTAGGGATGATAGGGGGGAAGGGAATAGAACTGTCCATAATTAGCATGTTCTCGTTGCGCTAGGCGCTTAAGCACTGCTGAATTCAGTCAGACCCCCAATGGTCAAATGATTGAAATGTGCTGATGTTCATGGAATGAAATGGTTGATCAGCTATGATAACCGCATAAAAGTTCGAAGGGCGATTTCTTTTTTACGTTATGCAACATTCTACATTACTCCAGTATTTATCTTATCATCAACAATAGCAATGTAACTACCACTTACGATCGCGGATATCGGCCAACTGAAAATCTGCCATACAACTAAGGGATACAACACACAGGTATCATGTTACAGTGTATTGTAATTGAAAAAAAAAAAAAAAAAAAAAAGATTTCAGAAATTAAAACCGAAAAAAAAAACTTTCAGAAATTAATATCATCAAGTCGTGGTGTTTCAAAAATCCGCTTTCCTTTATAATGTTTAAAAACATGTAATGTTTTTTCTTTTTTACCTGTCGTGTATAATAAAATGGGTTGATTTTTTTTTATGGAATCAGACGTCCATATGTCCAATTGTCTTCGTCTGAGTTCACACGTTAGCTACTGTGTACAAGTAGACATATTTTTTCAGCTCAAAAATATGTAGTTTTGTATGTATTCACAGTATAACTCATTCCGTATTCCCACAGAACAAAATTCAGCAGATACAAATGAAGAACATCAAGACCCACCCAACACCATGTTTCCGATTGTCTGCTGTTTATATTAAAGAAATGCGAATATGGATCAATGGTGAATGCAGCAACTATGGTTTTTATTTATTACCAAGAAAAAAAAAAAAGGAGCCTGAAAGCTGTAAAGCTGAAACGGATATTTCTCCCCTCCCGAAAACATTCCGATTAAGTTCAAACAGCAGGAGCACGCGTCCACGCACACTCAACCTCTGGAATGTCCTGATGGAAAGGCTTCTTTTCATTTGGCACATCGCCATAAATCACCACCTGCAGCCCACTGAAGTGTCTTCCTCCTTCACCCTAAATATAGGAGAAAACGTAAAAAAAAAATGCTGCCCAATTTTCGACAAAATGACCAAATTTACGTCATAACGTTGCAATTTACTAAAATACGTTTATCTGCTGAATTTCGCCTAAATCCATTGAAAACTTTTTAATTATAGATTTTTTTATTAAAACAGTAACTCAGACATCTGAATAAAAGTATGTTTGTAATTAAAATAGAGTCCATATCATCACAGAAACAAAATTTAAGGATCACTCTGTTTAAATAAACCATGGCATCTAAAAAAAAAATAATTTGCTTGCTTTTCCCGTAATTTATAATTGCCGTTTCTTTTTTTTTGAATCAGATTTTGCAACGGAAGATTTTTTTTTTTTTTTTTTTTTTGCATCTGCTAAAGTTTCAAACGGAATTCGGCGAAATTTGCACTAGAACTTTATTGTGATGTATTTTAACCACTGTAAAAATTTTACTGGGTTATTTTCAAAATTCCGGAAAATGGATTTCTGAAAATATCTCTTAGTCCTTTTGAGCCGTGGAAGTGATAAACAGGTGTTTGCTTTCTTCCCAACCAAGGGCTTCGGATCAGCGCTCCCAGCTGTCAATCAACCGTTGCTATGGTAACACCCTTTCTGCTCAAGGCTCACTGTCTAAAGAGGCACACATAATAAAAATTTCCAATGCTAACTTTTTAAGTTTTAAACCGATTCAAATGGAATTTTGGGAGTGAGCTTCTGTAATCCAATTATAGTAAATGTAAAAATTTCAGCCACTTTTTGTGAAAAATTCGCAAAGATAGTTTTCTTATTTTTTTTATCATAAGTAGGCGAAGTCTCTTGAGGGTGGGTCGGAAGCAAGCGTCTTAATGCAATAAACAAGGAGCAGATGAATGTGTTGTTCAGGCATACTCTTCACTGGTGGATGCCAGCTGACTTGGTAAACACGCGACCCCCTTGCAAATGCTAAATGTCTTTTCTTTCCCCTTCTGTTGTTCTCAGTAGTTGTCGGACGGACATCAAGCTCAGGGCTAGAGAATGCATCAAGCTCCCCTTCCCTAACAGACCTGCTAGTAATCATCCAATTTTTATTGCACTGGAAGTAGTGCTTCCCCCCCCAGCCAAATTAGGATTTGGGCACATCCGAAACACCACTGTAGCCGGCGGTTTCTTTGAGAACAGAGGAGAGGAACTTAAAAAAATTAAGGGGTAACAGTCAGTAACACGATTTCCTAAAAGGGCATTTTTTTTAAGCACTAATTTCAAATTTCAAGGCTTTTCAAGACAGCATTAAAAAAATACCGTTTTTCCAGGATATTCCAGGCCTTGAAAACGTAATCATGATTTTCCAGGACTTTCCAGGTTTTCAAGTACGCGTGCGCACCCTGTTTAACAAACAATCTTGCTTTGTGGAGCCAATCTCCAAGTCTTAAGTAACAGCTTAGTGACATGCATGGATATACACTGGGATGCCAGTTTATTAGGCACACCTGCCCTCATCACATAAATAGCTCACTCCAACACATAAGATGGCACATTAGCACAGCTTGAGGTACAATCAAGCAAGTTACCCAACGAAGCACTAATCAGAATTTGGCTGAGGATGGGAATAAGCAAAACGAGTGATCTATGTAATTTTGAGCACAGCACAATAGTAGCCACCAGGCATGTAAGTTTCAGCATCTCCAGCAGTTTTCCTGGGCTTTTCACAACTATAGCAAGGGTTTACCTGAATGGTGCAACATGCAAAAATACTTCCACCAATTGTAGATCCTGTGGATGGAAGGATGGAAACAGCTGGTGGGTCACAGGGAACTGGTAAGAATCATGCACATGAACTGATAGGTTACAACCCTGAAAATGACTGCAGAATTCAACACTGGTGTGCCGAGGGTCATCTTTGAACATACTACCGTAATTTTAGTCATATTATCCGCACCAGCATATAGTCCGCAGACTGTGACGTTTAAAAGAAAATGCAGTATAATCCGCACATCATAGGTGTTGAATCGAAAGTGGAATTTCCGACAGAAAAGTCGGTCACATAATGACTCAGGAGTACAAAGAAGTAAGAAAAGAAAACATTTTATTAAATGATTAAATGAAGAAATTAATTTTTAAAGGTTACTTTTTTATATTTTTATCTCCGAACAGATAAAGCTCAGTGGCGTGACATCCATAGATCACACCAATGCACCTCCAGAGTACTGCATTACACCTTACCAATGGCGAAATGCTGATACAGAAGAAGTAATAGAAATACTGTATGTACTCTCGTATAAGTCGAAAGTTTTTGGAGGAAATCCTGCTTTCAGAGTTAAGGAATTGGTTTATATGTGGGCCAATAAAAAATAGATAGGGCCACTTCTGCGAATTTTCCTGCAGAATTTACTGACGGATTTGTTTACATTTTAGACTGCGGCACAATGGCTTTCCGGGCGTTACAGCGAGATTGTTTTTCTGATCTCAAAACTATTGCGCAGTGACATGATCATATCCTCAACTGTGCACACCAGCTTAAGTTTAAATTCGGCAGTGTAACTGAAACGTTTCCTTTTCAAAGACATCGTGAATAGCAGTGAAAGAAAATATCAACAGCAAAAATGACGGTCAAAACGGCAAAGGACAAACTAAAAACACAAGACACAGCAGCGCACATTCAATCCGAAAGGAGGAACACATAAGTTCGTGCAGCAAGCGCTGTGCGTACGTTCTCATTGGCTGACTTACAAAAACATAGATGACACAACAGTCAGAGTTGTCCTTCTCAACAATAAAAAATGACTCCCACCATCCCTCCCCAAAACTTTCCCGATGTTTCATTACGACACCCCCACCTCCACTCCCCGTTCCCCGCTGCTCCGTACAAACTCCTGAACTGAGGAAAATTTTTCTGAGGGAGTTCCTTTTCCAATTACACCCCTCCCCTTCCTGCACAATTACTCTGCATATTTTTTTTAAAAATCAAAGCGCTGTAATTTTTTTTAATCAAGTCTATTATCTACTTTCGGTGTATAACCACAAAACCTATATTTTAAACTTTTTAGCAGATAATCTGTGGATTATAAGATGAAAATTACGGTACATTTCAGACCATGTTTCAAATGGGCTACAACAGCTGACAACCATGTCCCGTGCTGATGTCAGTGCAGAATACAAAAGCGCTCCTCCACTGGGTGTGGGAGCAGTCATCTTTGCAACTACTCCTTCAGAGCTGCAGAGTATGATCCAAGAACTTGCTGACAAGAGTAAAGAAGTGGGATTAAAAATGAACTTTCAGAAGACAAAAGTGATGTACAATGCTTTTACAAGAAACGAAAATTTATCGATTGATGGAGAAAAGCTTGAGACAATTGATTCCTACATTTATCTTGGGCAGCAGATATCAAGTGAGGTTCACATTGATGAAGAAATTAATCGGCGTATAAAACTTGGATGGAAAGCTTTTGGAAGAAATAGTATAATTTTTAAGAGCAGTACACCAGTATGTCTCAAAAGAAAAGTGTTTAATCAATGTATCCTGCCAGTGCTTATGTATGGAGCCGAGACATGGACCTTAACTAAAAAAGACATACAAAGACTGCAGACAACTCAAAGAATCATGGAGAGGTGCATGCTTGGTGTAACCAGGAGAGATAAGAAGAGGAACTCGTGGATCCGAAAAATGACAAGAGTGGAAGACATCATGATCAGAGTTAAATCCCTGAAATGGCAATGGGCTGGACATACTGCCAGAAGAACGGACCACCGATGGACAACCGAAATTTTAGACTGGATTCCGAGGGGCAGGAGAAGACCCAGAAGAAGACCCCATGGGAAATGAAAGGATGAAATTCGAAAGTATGCTGGAGTGACGTGGAGCAGACAGGCCCAAGACAGACAATTGTGGAAGAAATTTGGGGAGACCTTCATCCAGCAGTGGATTGATAATGGATGATGATGATATGGCAACACCATGATACTAGTGTATTAGAGACTGCAGCTGAGTAGATAACAGATCAGAGGGTGTGCGACTGATTCTGATAGTAACAGAGGCTCTGTGTATGGTGGTTATACTGTGTCTTATGATAGTCACAGTGAGCTTTGATATATGCTGTGTTTACCACATTAAGTTTGCTCATATGCCAAGTGATGCATGTTTGTGCAAGACTTCAAGGAATAAACATGAGGTTAACCTTTTATAGTGCTTTTCCTCTTTTCTTCATATCTTAAAGGTAGGATGATTAAGCTATTATTTCTATCTTGAACATCACAACAGATCCAGGTTCGAATCCCGGTTAGGCATGGATGTTGAGTTTTTCTTACGTCACTGGTTCTCTCCTTTCCCTGCAACCCGTGGCCTTAAATTAGGGACAAGTGACAGCTTATAGCCTATAGAGTTGCTTATGGTGGTCGTTAAACCTTCAATCTATAAAAAAAAAGAAATCTGTATCGAATATAATTTGTTAGTAAATACTCATTTTTTTTAACCATTTTTGTACAACTTTTTAACTGTTTATCATGTTATGTTACAATAATGCCTACCACACTGCTAAAGATGTTTGATAAGTATAATGATGTTAAGGAAAACTTTTTTTTTTTCGATTGGAGTAGGGGTCATTAAAAGAATAACCCAGCTAAAATGTCTTGCCGCCTGACTGTAAAAAAATCTAGAGGGAACACTATGGTTGATGTGCGAAAGCTTAGAAACGTTTATGTATATATTCCTACACCAATGAATCAGATCACTAGTATAGTTACTATTTTCTACATAATTGGTGTACTGTTCTTCGTTATCAATTTGACACAATCCACATTTGGGGCAAGAAACATAAGGCCAGGGAGTTAACCTGTCAGGTGTCAACAGTAGTGGCAGTGTGCTCATCTGGGGAATGTTTTCTTGGCTTGAATTAGGCACCCCAGACACCTTTTGAAGGAGATCTTAATGCCACAATGTAGCCCAACATTGTCTTTAACCAAATTTATGTCTTAGGAGGCTATGGTTTATTTATCAAGCAGATGTATACAAACAGAAAAATGATGTACCCAATCACGAGGCTCGCATCATTACTAAAAGGTTCTGGAACATTCCAACAAATTTTCCTTGCTTTAGTGGACAGCACAGTCCCTGGATATAAACCCTATTAAACATCTCTGAGATGAGATGGAATGGGCTGCTTGCTGTTTACTCTTCTGCCATCTAATATATATGCAGCAACTGCACAACTGAATCATTTCTGCATGGTATGACATTCCTGCACAGCAATTCTAGAATCTGGTAAGTTGCACATCCTGATGAATTTAAGCTGTTCTGAAGGCCAAGGATGGTGCAACATGCTACTAGTTAGGTGTACCTCATTAATTGGCATCTCAGTGCATGTGCATTTTACACAGAAAACTTTGAAAACTCCACATCCTAGGGTGACTTGTGCTGTTTACTGTTGGACAAGAGAGTTGCATTTTTCTTGGGATCATCATCATCATCATCATTGTCAACCATTATCAATCCACTGCTGGACGAAGGTCTCCCCAAGTTTCCTCCACAACGGTCTGTCTTGTGCCAGTCTCCTCCATGTCACTCCAGCATACTTTCGAATTTCATCCTTTCATTTCCCATGGGGTCTTCTTCTGGGTATTCTCCTGCCCCTCGGAATCCAGTCTAAAATTTCGGTTGTCCATCAGTGGTCCGTTCTTCTGGCAGTATGTCCAGCCCATTGCCATTTCAGGGATTTAACTCTGATCATGATGTCTTCCACTCTTGTCATTTTTCGGATCCACGAGTTCCTCTTCTTATCTCTCCTGGTTACACCAAGCATGCACCTCTCCATGATTCTTTTAGTTGTCTGCAGCCTTTGTATGTCTCTTTTAGTTAAGGTCCACGTCTCTGCACCATACGTAAGCACTGGAAGGATGCATTGATCAAACACTTTTCTTTTAAGACATAATGGCATATTGCTCTTGAAAATTATGCTGTTTCTTCCAAAAGCTCTCCAGGCAAGTTTTGCATGCCGATTAATTTCTTCACCAATGTGACCCTCACTTGATATCTGCTGTCCAAGATAAACGTACGTGTCAGTTATCTCGAGCTTTTTTCCATCAATCGATAAATCTTCATTTCTTGTAAAAGCATTGAACATCACTTTTGTCTTCTGAAAGTTCATTTTTAATCCCACTTCCTTACTCCTGTCAGCAAGCTCCTGGATCATACGCTGCAGCTCTGATGGGGTAGTTGCAAAAATGACTATGTCATCAGCAAAACGAAGGTGGGTTAGATAATCTCCATTAAACTTTATCCCCTTTGTTTTCCCAGTTCAGTGATTGAAAGACGTTTTCCAATGTGGCATTAAAGAGCTTCGGAGATATGGTGTCACCTTGTCTCACTCCTTTTCCAATTTTTATGTGTGTTGAATTTTCAAACAGCCGAATCTTTGCACTTGCATTTTCATAGATGTTATTAATAATATTAATGTACGCATCTTCAATACTGCAGGATTTCAGAGCCATTGTAACTGCTGATGGTTTCACCGAATCAAAGGCTTTTTCATAATCGATAAAAGCTATGCTCAATGGAAGTTCATATTCCCTTGCTCTTTCAATTAGTTCTCTCAGTACGTGGATATGATCTACTGTGCTGTAGCCACTCCTGAATCCAGGTTGTTCTCTCGGTTGAGCCATGTCCAGTGTCACCTTCAAGCGGTGTGAAAGAACTTTAGTGAAGATTTTATAAACCACTGATAGGAGGCTGATAGGTCTGTAGTTTCCCGAGATCCTCAATGTCCCCTTTTTTATGTAGCAAGATCATTGTAGCGTTGTTCCAATCCTCAGGAATCTTCCCTTCATTAAAGGCATTGAGTGAAAATTTGGGCGAGTACTGTTTCGATTTCTCCACTTGCTTCTTTGTATGATGTCTACTGTAATTCCATCTTCTCCTGGAGCTTTTCCCCGCTTCCTGTTCTTGATTGCATGTGCAACTTCTGCTGGGAGGACTGGAAGAAGTCTGGTACCTTTCATGATGTCTGGAGTACATGTATCATCCCTTTCATATAATTTGGAGTAGAAATCTTTCACTCTTGTCAAAATTTTGCCTCTATTTCTTGTTACAGAACCATCTTCTTTTCTCAGTGCCATAATCTGTTTTCTTCCCTTACTGAGATGTCCCTTTGCTGTACCAGCCACTTTATCATCCAAGGGTAGCTGTGTTAATATTAAAGTTTCTACAGAAGTGCTAAGAATTCAGGCTTACAGTGCTAAGAATTCAGGCTTAAGGGATAGTTTGTTCTTTCTTTCATAATAAAAATTCCTTAATCTCCCATGCCCAGAAAACACATTTTCTTAAAAATGCTTTTCTGTGAAACTTGACACAATTCTTGAATCTTTAAAGCTTTATTTAAGTACATCATAATTTCAGAACTTAGATTACGGGAGATTTTTAATTTTGTGACACTTGTTACCACAAAAGTGCACAGCTAAAAATATTTTCCAATATCAAATTAACTAAGGAGGTACAATATAAGAAAAATATAGTAAATGGTACACTCACTTTGTAATTAGACACTTCAGGACAATATGAAGCTCCTAACTCAAGAATCTGTATTGCAAAATAATTAGAGAAAATAAATTTATAGATGAGAACTTATTTCAAACTGAATGGATAAAAATAAATACAACACTTATGATACAAAGAGTGGGCACAACATATCTGTTAATATTTTGAAAGCTTATCAACTTATCAACTTACACTAGGGCAACTTTTGTCAAAGTAACTGAAATTAAATTGTATTACAAGATAATTTTTATATAAAATTAGGATGATATAAAGCTAAACTTAATGCAAGTTTCAGGACTTTTATTCCTGTTCAGCACTACAGATTAATAACTTCACATGCCTTTCCACAGTTCTGTCTTAAATGGTTCTTTTAAACACAGGGTCCAGTTTGATAATTTCACGCACTCAGTTTTCGTGAAATAGGTTAAAAAATGGTCTGTTCCAGAATATAATATGTAATAGGACAAGAATAATTAATTTATGTAATATTGAAACAAAACCAAGCGCAACTAGTTTTTTTTTTAATACCATGACAAAACAAACAACTTAGCAAAAACACAGATCTAGCATATCCATGGAAATCCTTATGAATACACAAAACAAGAGACACAGAAAAGTGAAAAGATTGCACATATATTGAAAACATGTGTACATATATATGTGTGATTTCCACCACATTCATGAAGGAGGAATACAATATATAATTGACTAGGGTCTGTATTTTGATAAACCAAAAACCCCTTACAAATGATCTAACAGGAAATGAACTTTATAATGTAGAACAAAATTGCCCTTAAAATTGAGAAAAAATACCTTTAAAAATGAAAGGAAACCAGCATATAATAGTTTTATCTTAATTTTTCTCAAAAATTACATTATATTATCTTTATTAAAGTAATATATATATTTCTAGTCTTTAAAATAAATATTAAGTGTCAAAAATGCTGAAACAACTTCAGAGGAAAAACATTACATACTTGTTAAGCATGAATTTTATTTGCTTGCACACTAAAAATCCCTTTTCATGTGAGTGCATAAGAGTTGCACTGAATTATTAGTTGCACCTTAATGCTTTCTAAAATGAATGGATATCTATTGTCTGAAAGTAAGGTTTTTGCTTGAAGAGCATCTCTCAACATTTACAAATGTGACTAGAGTATATTTGAAAAAAAAAAAGAAAGAAAGAAAAGAACATTTGCTTTAGATATATATTTTTTATTTCAAAAGTACCGGCTTCTCCAGTCAAACAGAGATATGGGATATTTTCCTCAGAATCTGGAACCTAGTGTTTTCCCCAAAAAAAATGTTTGACTTGGCAGTAATAGAGTGCCTAATCTTGCCTTCGGTTTTCTTAAGAACTTGGCTTGCTTTGTCAATGTAAGTGATCACACTGACAAATTACAAGTGGATTCTCTTTTTCTGAAGTTTTCTGAAGTTGGGGGGACACCAGCTTTTTTTTTTTTTTTTTTTTTTTTATGGGAGTTGTCTAAATAAAGTTTTAAATTTCTGCAAATTTTCGGAGAGAACTCCTCTACTGTCAGGCAGTCATTCATTCAATCAATCTCCATCACTGTTAACCTTGACAGTTATGGTGATTGTGCAATATATCTTGCCAGATGTTAGGCAGTGATAATCCTTACAGTCATTAATGATGAAGTTCTGGTATTTTCCAATTTCAAGTCCCTCTTTCAATTTATGCTTCAGGAAGTTGGATTGATGTCCAATAACAGTTAAAGAGTCTCAGTCGATGTAGTGTCCCATTTCTCTAACATGCCTGTCTAATCATAGGAGGGGGACACATATCTTCCCTTACCCTCCCTACTCTCTTGTTCTTCTCACTATAAAACAATGTATTATTTTTACTTGACAGCTCCCCTTTCCCCAACCCTGTCAATTTATCCACCTTTAGATACTTCATGATGCATTAACCAGACTTTATGTCAGGTGTATTTTACGAGTAATTAGGGGTAAAATCATTACATTGAACTCTTTCAAACGTGTGTCAACAATGTATTTATTCAGTTAAAGTAAATTTTTTCACCTATACTTCAATGACATTTCATATGTAGGCCTAGTTTATAGAATAAAATCTTGTTCTACACAACCTTGGGAAGCAGGAACATAATAAGCCTATAGTTTCCATTTAATCACAAACTGATCCAAAAACGCTCCTCCTCCAGTCCCTGTTTGATATGAAAATTTTTGCCACTTTGTCCAGGTCAACAGCATCAACTATGTTCTGCTGGATATAGCACAACGCTATGTGGTTAAGCCATATTAGTGTATTTAGTACAGTAATAAGAAATTCTCAAGGTTTTGATTGATTTGTAAAAGACATTCTCAATATTTTAATTGATTTGTAAAAAACATTTTCCCACGTCAATGTAGCCTGTCCCTCGGTTCCCCATTTGGCAAAATAATGAAGGGGGGATGTGTCCCCGGATCCCCATAGGCCGTGATGCCCGTGGCCTAATCCTGTCTTGTTCGAATAATTTTTTATTGCTGCTTTGTGCTCCGCAATGTGAGTATCCAGACTATGACCTATTTCCCCTATGTAGTATTTTCCACAGCTCCAAGTTACTTTATAAATTACTCCTTGCATTTTAAACAAGTCTTCCAGTGGCATATATTCGAGTCTAGCTGCAAAGTCGAGAGAATGCACAAATAAAAGTGAATTAAATATACACAAAGAAAAGTCAATTATCAATGGTATTAAGATATGTCTATGCTTTCGCTGCAAGAAAAACATGTGCAGATTCGCTTCTTTTACTCAGTCTGGCAAGGGAAAACTAATGGTGTAACGCAACCAGCTCTTCCAGTCTTCGTTGTTTTGATTTGAAAACCTTCCATACGATTGCCTGCTAGTGTTTCCATGACAACATGAATCAGCTGGTTGAGAGGAATGGGCCATTGCTTTGGGAAACGGTTCGCTCTGAAAAGAGAAGACTTAAGAATATCTCAGTCACTCGCGTACTCCCGCCCATAAGAGCACATGTTTTGCGAGAGTTGTTTCAGTTTGTGTGAAGTGTCAATGAATTAAAATCAGTGATATTATATCTTAAATTCATAGCTTTGTTAGATTCGAACTGTTTTGATAAACTTTGTGAAAGCTTCCCTGAACATCTACTGTCAGAACTTAAAGAACTCTATGCTTCAAATTTTGATACAGCTTGACTAAAAGATGAACTGAAGGTGTTTTATTCCTTTGACAAATACAAAAACAAAACAGTAAGAGACATTACTTGTTACATAAAGTTGAATAAATTGGACAAAGTGTTTAATGAGGAGTACAAATTAACAAACCTAGTATTAACATTTCCACCAGCAACTGCAGAAAGAAGTTTGTCTGCATTAAAAAGAATCAAGATACCTCTTAGAGCAACACAAGGACATTTACATTCGAGCAACTTGGCTGTTTTGTCAATTGAGAAAAACATTTTTAAATATGAAAAACCACTTGGAAGAAACATTTTATGAAAACTTAACACTCAAGTTCACACAAAAGAAAAGAATGGAGTTCATGTACAAATAAAGTATTCAGAAGAAGAATGGAGTTCATGTACAAATAAGTGTTCAAATCCTAATCCTCATACTTATTTGGTGTCATGCTAGCAATGGCATGTACCTAAAATTTAGAAAAAAAAGTTAGTTCTATTACCTAATAATAAAAAATCAAACTTCACAATTTAAAAAAATGGGGGGGGGTGAGATAGCCCAAGCCTCAGAACCAATGTACGCCACTGAAGTCTTCTCTTTGAATCAAGCTAGGACAAAATTTCTTAAGTTTGTTGTCTAAACTGGGAGCTAATCTAATATTATATTTACTGCTTATTCTCTTTAAAGATTTAAACATACCTTTTTGATACATAATTTTTCTTTTGAATTTAATTTTTCTGCTTGCTTGTACTTTTTTTGCTTATCTTGTGTGAGTAATTTATCTATTTTCTGTTTTAGATACTTATTAGGTGTGCAACTTAATTCTCGGCCCCTAACCACAAGAGATCATTGAACGTCGGCAAATACAAATAGCTGTGTGCGTTAATGGCTGATTGCAGCGCCTTCCAACAGCTTTCCAGGCAACTGTAACCGCTCACAGCTGTAGTTACAGAAGGGACGAAAGTTGACTGTGAAAGCAATGTCGTTCAAGAAGCAACATTTGAGCCACCACCTCCTGTTTGCGTTTTGTGTTTTAGCTGAAAAAAAGTGCTGTGGAAGCCCAGCAAATGATCTGTGCTGCTTTGGGTGAGGACGCTGTGTTCTACAGTACGTTCAAGAAGTGGTTCCAGTGGTTTAAGCAGGGAAATTTCAATTTCTGTGATGCAGAACGTCCGGGACAGCCACAGAAAGTTGACTATGAGGAACTGGAACAACTGTTGGGTGCAGATCCCTGTCGCACACAGTCAAGAGCTTGCCCAGGAACTTGGAGTAACACGGCAAGCCATTGCAAAGCACCTGCACAAAGCTTGGACGGATTCACAAGGAGGGCCGTTGGGTGCCCCACCAACTCGCAGCTGCGAACAAGTCTAGGCGCTACAATGTTGCTGTGTCCTTGCCCTCCAGATTCAAGAAGAAGGATTTCCTCCACAAGATTTTGACCTGTGATGAGAAGTGGATCCTCTACGATAATCCTAAGTGGCGCAAATCGGGGGTTTATCCACGTCAGCCTACCACCAGTACCGTCAAACCGAATATCCATGCCAGGAAGTTGTTGCTGTGCATATGGTGGGATCAGCGCGGTGTCATACACTATGAGTTGCTAAAACCTGGTAAAACGGTCAATGCTGAGCGTTATTGTCAACAACTCATTCGTGTGAGTAACACAATGGAGGCGAAAAGGCCATACACCGGCAAGGGTCAGAATGTTGGTCCTGTTGCTTCAGGCTTACGCACCTCCTCACACAGCGAAAACTACTTTAAACACGATCACCGACCTGGGATGGGAGATTTTGTCCCACCCAGCGTATTCTCCAGACTTCGCTCCGTCAGACTATCGCCTCTTTCACTCCCTGCAACATCATCTGAGTGATACGCACTTTTCTGTCAAGGAGGTCCACACAAGTGTTGACTTTATCAACTCAAAACAGACCTCTTTTTTCCGCAGTAGCATTCAGCAGCTCCCTGACCGATGGCTCAAACGTATCAAACATGACAGGGATTATTTCCCTGATTATGTACATATTCGATTTGCTGTAATTTGCCGTCAATGTGCTGTGCCTATGGCCGAAAATTATATTGCACACCTAATATTTTCTGTTACAATACTTTCAATTCATCTATGTGGGCTTTTTTTCATATCTTCTGAGGAGACCAATTATTTATTTTTTCTAAATATTTGCTTGCAACATTCTTCTTTAGTGAGTATGGATGATAGGGGTTAAAATCCAGTATTTTATTAGTATCCCTTTAAAGGTTTTTTGTACATTTTTGTGAGGAACTTATCTTTCTGGACATAGTCAAATCTAAAAAGTTTAATTTCCCTTCAGTTTGAACCTCCAAAATAAACTTCAGGAAATCACCCAATTCATTAAAGCATTCATTCTATGTTGCTATAGCTTGAGAAAAAATTATTCGCTTAATTATATAATAAATGGTTATAAAAAAATCAAAACTGTCCAAAGCAGTAGCTAGTAGAGTAAAATCAATCCAGAGCAGGAGTAGAGTAAAGTAGAGTAAAATTCAGAGCAGGAGCCTCAAAACTAGGTCTGACAGAGTTAGGATAGGGAAAAAAACCCCACCAGATTTGGGATGTTTTAAGGTCATTTTCTGGCACTTTACATGGCTGGACAAAAATTTCTAACATCTCCAAAACAAAAAAAAACGAGACACTTAATAAAATTTAAGCGCGGGGGGGGGGGGGGGGTCCGAAGGAAAAATTTAACTTAAAGGAAAAAGCAGAGTAATTTATTAATATTATGCAATTTAGAAAACACATAAAAATTATTACCATGGGCAGATTGGCCTACCAGGACATTTTCCATAGACCACTGGAAAGATGGCCCACTTTTGAAATTTTTTCATTTGGATTTTTTGGAACAAACAAACAATAATTTTGGTACTTATGAGAACAACAATCATTAACTTCATTTGAGCTTTATTTCTGTCTAAAAAGTTACTTTCTTAAAAAATAAAGAACATTTCTTTCTACAGCGGTTGAGGTGAAAAGTAGTGGCAATGATCAGTACAGATGACTGCGGCGCACCCTGGTGGTAACACAATGAAGTATAAGAACACATTTGAAGTGTTGGACTTTACTTGAGTGTGTGTGGAACAAAACAGGTAGCTTACGGAGCACATAAATTATAGCTGTTGTGTGAAGGCAGTCTAAAGCATGTTTACGAAGTTAGAACAATACAGCTGGATAAAAATTGAGGTCGCATGTGGTTGCAACACAAAGGAATATTGGTTTGGAATTAAGGATGCATGCGGGGATGAAGCACTACCCTACTGTACAATTACATGATGAATATTTTTCACAGTGGTTGAGAACAACCAGCAGATAATGAACAATCAGGACACCCACATATCCTACAGCAGAAGGCACAGCTCATGCAATCTGTGCTTGATTGTGATAGGCACTGGTCCAAGCACCAACTGGCAAATAAAGTTGGAATCAGTGATTTCATTAAGTGCCATATTTTGCACGATGTCCTTGGCATGAGAAAAATCGCAGCAAACTGGGTCCCTCATCATCTCACATAAGTGCAAAAGTGGCATCGAAACACCATAACAAAACACTGGACCAATATCATAATGAGGGAGATACATTTTTTCATCGAATCATTGCCATTGACAAAACTTTGGCACAAGTGTATAAACTGGCAATCAAATGGCAATCAAATGAATGGCGGCATCAGGGATAAATTACAGCAGGAACCCAGTAAAGTTAAAGTAATGCTGATTACTGTTAATGACATGGATGGTGTAATCACTCATCATGCTGTTCCTGAGAAACAAATTGTGAATGCTGAGCACTATTGACTGTTCCTGGAGAACATTACCTTAGTTCCTGGAGAACTGTGTCTGACATTACAAAAGAAGTGGCCATAATTCATTAAAGACAATCCAACAGTACTTATTCATGCCAACGCTCGTCATGTTGCCCAAACAGTGCAAGAACTTTTGATAAGATGGTGTTGGGAAACCTTGGAGCACCCTACTGTATTCCCCAGACATGAGTTCCCATGACTTTGATCTGCTTCACAAACTGAAGACACTCATACGAGGAAAACGTTTTTGTGGTGTTCCAGAGGTACTCCGTGCCTAGACCAAACTACCACATTGAGTCATAAGTTTGTAGCATTTCGCTGTACAGATGGAGAAGCTCTGCTGTACAGGTGGGACATGTGCAGTAAGGTGGAATGTTTTTCCCGCCTGATTAGGTGACATACTCCACTGTTCAGACAGGTAAGCATGCGACAGGCCCAACACGTGTGTGCCGCTCATATGACACGAGAATGTCGGAAGAGAATCTTGTTGTTCGTGTGCTCCTATGCCATTATTGGAAAAAAAATAAAGGGGTTGAACACTACAGCTTCCACGAAGGAAATTTGTAGTGCAGAAGGTGAGGAGACAGTACACCCTGCAACAGCAAGAAAATGGTTCCAAAGCTTCCTGTCCAGAGACACAGAGCTCACTGACAAATTGAGGTGTGGGAGACCAAGTCACCATCAACACCGAAGCCCTGTGTCTAGCTCTCGAACAGCATCAAGGAATCAGCACCAGATGATTAACATAGGAGATCCATGCATCACAAACCACCATCGATTGTCAGCTACACAAGCTCAGGTTTAACTCCAGATGTCCATGAATGGTTCTCCACTAGTCGAGTCCAAAGCAAGCTGAGGAGCACGTTACTTTGTGTCAAGAATTGCTGCAAAATCCATGTGATTACCAGTTTTGGCGGAGAATTGTAACGAATTATGAGAAATGGGTTTTCCTACATTATCCTGATATCAAAAACCAATGGCTGTGGCCAGGGGATGAGGCTCAAGCAGTGGTTCAAAGAGGGTGTTTTGAAGTGAAGATAATGTTGTGTGCATAGTTGAAGGGTCCTGTCCACTGGGAGCTTGTACCACATGGTCAGGCCGTTGATAGGAACCTGTATGCCAACCAGCTGCAACATGTATACGACGTTTTACACCAGTGCTATCCCACAATGGTGAACTAAAAGAAGGTCCTCCTACAATTTGATAATGCCTGATGTCATAGGTCACGGATTGCCAACAGAAAATTCAAGATTTGGATGGTGTCAAAATCCTACCCCACATAGCCTATAGCCTGGATCTTGCCCTCCCCCCCCCTTCGGATTTTCACCTGTTTTGTTCCATGGTGTACTTCTTGGCCAGCAGACAGTACTATTCCTTGGAGGCTGTGAAAGATGGCATCACCGAGGTTTTTGCAACCAAGCAAGCTGCCTGGTATCGCAACAGTATTTAATCTTTGGCTGAATGTTGGCAAAGGACCATAGACTCTGATGGACTGTATTTTGCTGAATAGCTGTATGTGGTCAACATGTGTTACCAGACTGACATTGTACCCAAAAATGCTACAAACTTATGATTCACCCTGGTATTGCAGCTATCAATAGAAACAGCTGCAGGCATCCACCATCCCTTACAGGTATGGACTAAAGTTCTTCATATGGTTGGTGATTACACTTAGGGCCAGTGATGTTAAATTCATGTCTAGATAAAGCATAATGTGTGTGATACATTTCCACTACTTTTCACTTAACCCTTGTACATATACATTTGGTGCTTGCTCTGAAATGACACTGCAGAACCTTCTGTACATATGTGAGAAATGTGCCACCAGACAAAGAAAGCTGCTATGAAATAATTAACCTAAAACTACAGTTAAATATAGATCATTGGACTTGGAGCCTCATGT
Organism: Macrothele yani; assembly: GCA_039090855.1. NCBI lineage: Eukaryota > Metazoa > Arthropoda > Arachnida > Araneae > Macrothelidae > Macrothele > Macrothele yani. The sequence goes on from CM077013.1 coordinate 18,586,441, forward strand.
CATCGATAGGCCCTGCCCACCTTTCATAATTTTGAAGGATAGACTAGTATCTATTTGTGATGGCCTATCATCCCCACGTCCTTATTCACAGACTGACACAGAGCACAAAGCGATTCTCCCACACAGAGAGTCCAAAATCAGTGTTACACCCATGTTTATCTTTAAAAAAAAAAAACCAAAAAAACGATGTTTTAGCAGTACTGGTACCTGGGTCAAATGATGGGTAGACATCTACTCAAGGAAGAGACTAAATGAATCTAAAAATTAACTCCATAGGAAAATTGCCATGTGGCATGTTCACATTTCAACTTCCAGAATGGGCTTTTGGTGTGATTTATTTGGAAATGGAGTTTAATAAAAAAAAAAATCTTGACTTTGTTAAAGTCAAATCAAATTTTTCAAGAAGGAAATAATTTTCTGGTACAACACCCCATTTGGAGTGTGGTTTAATGCTATATATAGGGTTGTCCAGACAGTTCTGAGCGTTTGAGACAGGTATACAGATAAGCGTGACATATGCAGTTTTTTTAAACACATTTTCCATTTTTTTTTAAAACACACGAGATGTTGGCAACAATGAAAGGTGGCATTTGCACGTGGCATTCAGCCACGTGTGGTTGACGACAAGTGGAAGTTGCGTTTGTTTAGTACACATTAAGCATGGACGATCAAAAGTTGCATTTTCGGCTTGTGATGCTATTCCTCTATAATAAAAAAAAAAAGGGGGGGGGATGCTGCACAGACGTGCAAAAACATTTGTGAAGTGTATGGAGAGAATGCTAATGGTGAATCAACATTTCAGAGGTGGTTTGCGAAGTTCAAAGCTGGCGATTTCCGTTTAGACGATAGGGATCGATGTGGAAGACCTTCGGCAGTGGACGACGATCTCATGAAGGCAGAAATTGAGTGCAACACAAAACTAATGGCCCGGGAATTAGCAGAGACTGAAAATGCCAAAAAGTATTGTTCATGAACATTTAGTGAAGCTTGGATACACTTCTTGTTATGGTGTTTGGGTCCCACACAAGCTGTCAAAGAAAAACTGCATAGACCAGTATTTCCATATGCGATATGCTCCTAAAACGCAACAACAGGGACCCATTTTTGAAACAATTAGTGACAGGAAATGAAAAATGGATAGTCTATGCCAATGTAGTGTGGAAGAGATCCTGGGGTCACAATTCTGAACCATGTAAACAAGCACCGAAGCCGAATATTCATGGATGCAAGGTTATGCTCTCTGTTTGGGGGGCTTGCAAAGGCATTATTTACTATGAGCTCTGCCAACACAATTAAATGATCAATTTGGATGTGTACTGCAGCCAGTTGGAACAATTGAACCAAAACCTGCAACGGAAGAGGCCAAAGCTTGTGACAAAAAGGATGTGTTCCAACAAGACAATACGCAGTCGCATGTTTCTTTGGTCACCTGCAGAAAGTTGCATGCCATTGGCTGGGATGTTTTACCTCACTACCTTATTCCCCGGACACTGCACCTTCCAACTCCTATTTGTTTCAGTAAAATTCTTTAAATAAAAAGTTTGGTGATCTCAACGCTGTCAAGAAACATGTGAATGACTTTTTTTGCCTCCAAGTCAACCACGTTCTACAGGGATGGCATTCTAAAATTGCCCAAAAGATGGACTAAAGTCGTGGAAAAAAATGGACAATACTTTGAGGAATAAATGTATGTTCTTAAACTCATTGCATTGGTTTCATTTCACATTAAAAAAGTTTTCAGGAGTTTCTGGACAACTCAATTCAATCATGAGCAAATTTTTAAAATCCTTTCACTGAAGTGGTTAAAATTTGTTTACGAATTAATTCATTTCACAATACCTATTTCAAACCATACTATTTTCATTTGAGATCTAACAGAATTTTTGTTCATGATGGAATTCAAGTGGTGTTTTCCATTAGAGTAATGTGTTTTTGTAGTGGATCAAAAGACTAAAAAATTTCCCCTGGTTTGGTTGTCCGAATTCATTCCTGATTATTACATATGGAAACAAAAAGAGAAAACAAATACAAAGAGATTAGTACTCAAACTCAGTTGTTTACTGACTTTTCTTTACCTGTATGTATCCATACAGGAATCAAGTTAATAGCGATCGGCGTCCTTATACATACATAGCATACTTTTTAATGCATTGTCGTACAAAAATGCCACCTAATTATGCTAAAAAGCCAAACAAAACAGAAAATTGGGTAATACCAATAAGCAAATTTAAGTATTTTTTTTTAATGTTTTACTATATACTACAAAGTTTTTATTACACCTTTTTGATATATGTATATTCATGGTGTAAACATTTAAGCACCTGCATTAATATTTTAATTATGTTGCAACATAGATGAAAAAATAACAGATTTACAATCACTTAAAAAAAAAAGACTCATCTTTTTAAGAATAAAACAACGTCATACACCAGAATTAGTATGTTCACAGTGACTGACGCACTGAAAAGTTCTGAAATTTAAATCCAATAACTTGAGCACATGGATTGCTGCTGCCAAGAGTTTAATATAAGCAGTTTTTCCTTATCCTTGCATTTCCAGATATTTTTTTAACAAGACTAAATAAATAATTTCCCCCAAAATACAGTGGAGTCTATTTAATGAAGTCCCATCGCTCCACTTGAAAATTGTTATAAAGAAAATGAAATAGAAATAAATTTGATTTGTAAAAACTAAATAAAAAAAGTGAAAAAGGTGGTACGATGCTGTTGAATTTAGACAGTATTAGGTGTACAAATAAGTTTTAAAGCATTTTAAGAAAACACAGCATGTAATTTGAGAGAAAACAATACCTTTAAGAATAAAAATATGCACCGTCATTATCTATCACCTTCCGCCATCGGTCGGGGAGCTGACAGATTCCAGCCATGAAGAATACTTCGGCGTGCGAGGCAATGAAACCGACAACCCATTTTTGCACTTCATCGCGTCAGGAACCGTACAGCAAACAAACCATGTTGCATCGATTGGAACAAAAGATAGTCTGAAGGGGCTATGTTGGGACTATACGCCGAGTGCTCCAAAACTTCCCAGCCAAGTGTCAATAATGTTTCCTTGACTGATTTCGCGACATGCGGCCTAGCGTTGTCATGTAGTAATTTCACGGGATGCAATCCTTTGCCTGTGAAAGGAAGTTTCCGACAGATTTCCTGGGTTCAATCAAAGCAATTGTTGCTTGTAGCGATCAGCAGTAACAGTTTGATCCTGTTCCAATAGTTCATAATAGAGCACACCCTTCATATCCCACCAGATGCACAGAGCTTTCTTGGAGTGAATATTGCGTTTCGGTGTGAAAGTTGTTGCTTCACCAGGATTTACCCAGTGTTTTTGCATTTGGGATTGTCATACTATATCCATTTTTCATCACCCATAACGATTTTCCACAGGAAAGACTGTTGTTTATTCAACAGATTCAAACACTTCATGACAAGCTCATCCTTTTTCCTCTGGCTCAGATCATGGGGCACCTATTTTCCTTCCTTCTGAATCTTTCCCATTGCACGTAAACAATTGGAAATGGTTTGTTGAGTTACCCCCAGTTTTTCAGCTAGATCGTTTTGCATTTGAGACGAATCTTCATCCAGCAATGCTTGCAGATCCTCATGTGCAACCTTCTGCGAGGTGCCATTATGTTCTCGAGTGCTAACATCAAAATCACCTGCTTTAAACCATCTAAACTAAAACTCACATGTGCTTTACGATACAATATTCTCCCCCAGAACAGATCAATGCACACGCTTTTGCAGCACTTTTTCCTTGATGAAATTCGTAATGAATGCAGTGTCAAATAAATGCAGTATCGCTTGCCATCTTTGACTGTTGGGCAAACTTTTGCGTCACATTTTATACTCTGGACCAGTTACGGTCACATGCCAACAACGCAGGGGAATGTTGGATATGTAAATTAGTAATATAAGTCACACAAAAAAACTCTAAACTAAACCTTATCTCTCCTCTTTATTATGCTAATAACATATGTACTTATTTTAAACAGGAAAAAAAACCTGTTCTGTACAAATTTCTTACGAAAAGCATTTTGTTCGTTAAAGGTTCCACGTTTTTATAAACAAACATTGGAACATTTCATCTAGAACACTTTCTTAAAACCGCAATCATCATCGAATTGTACCAAATGCTTTGACCATTTGTTCATGGGAAGTTTTTTGGGAGTCTCTTCATCATCACTCATTGCAATTCCTTCACAACATTTTATAACACTGCTTGTGGCTATACAGTACTTTATAGCCCCATCTTTCTTCATTCCTAGATCAACAACATCTAAAATTTTCACTTCATCTGCAAGAGACAGGCATTTTCTTTTTGAAATTTTGAGCGAACAACACAGGCAAGTCAATTGTACCGACTGAATGAGAATGAATACGTAACTTCTACAGAGTCAGGTGCACACTAGCTACAATCTGTTTTACCCTGTGAATGCAGTTTTCACACTGAACCTTCTATTCACATTTGGAAAAAGAGCTGCTTCATGCCATCTCCGTGGACACGCATTCTCGCACATAGTCTGCCTTCCAACAAGGCTCCCAGCACCTCACAAAACCAAAAATTTCACGATAGGGAAAAAAGGGATGCTTTTCTTCCATCTGCGTGCTAAAAAACTGTAAAGCAAAACATGAAGCGCACACACGCACACTGGTAATTTTTAGTTGTTATATAGAAGTTGATTTTTGTAATATGGCGATTAATTTTCATGCAAATGTCGTTCAAAAGTCAAGGTTCTGCAGAAAATTTCATTAAATAGAAGATTTCATTAAATGGAAGTTCCTTATATAGAGACTCTACTGTACTTACTTTATAAGCAATGACATCACCAATTGATGGAAACTTTCTAAGAGGAGGAAAGTTGGCATATGATTTTGGGGCATCAGTTACTTCTTCACTCTTACTTAATGTCAGGTTGCTCTGAAAATTAAAGGTATCAATTAAGAGATGTTTATACATTAAAATAATTCAGACATTTCTGTAATAAATAATTTAATCCCATTATGGTCTACTATTAAAGACAACAAGGCATTTTAGTTCTGTTTGAAAATTTTGTTTCACATGAAGTGCCGTAACTAGCTTTTCATGTGCCCTGTGCAAGGTTTTATTTTGGAGCCTCTTAAATTTTTAGTTTAGGAGGGGGGGGAGAATAAATAAAAACAATTGTTTATAAACAATTTTTGTGCATTTCAGGGCTCTCTTTGTCCTGGACCATGCGCACCTGTCTAGTTACAGCACTGTTCACACGTCAACGGTTATTCTTACTTAACTAATAATATGTTAAAGCATTATTTGAGAAACTGCAGAAGGCAGAAAAATTACATTTGACTGGGAAAGGGATTACCAAAGAAAGCAAAAAGTTATTAAAAGAGAAAAATAAATCATTTTTTACACTTTCCAACCGTAGGTTGGTTGAAGAAACGTATATGGTCCAGTCTGTCTGTCTGCACAATAACTCGCATAAAAATAGTTTGATTTCGATGGAATTTTAGTATGTGGTAGGGGACAACCTGTGAACGAACCCTATTGAAAATGGACTCAATGGGGTCAAAGGTCAGGACATAGGAGCGGGATCCATTCCATCGCCCTTATGCGTCATAACTTACATAAAAATGCTTTGATTGTGACAAAACTTTATTACGTTGTTCCGGAGGTATACTAAACCGGTTCTGTTGAATATCATTGAAATGGGGTCAAAAGGCGAGGTTTATTCCACAGCTATTATCCACATAACTTGACTAAAAATGCTTCTATTGTGACAAAACTTTAGTATGTTGATCCAGAGGTATACTGAACCAACACTCTTTAATAATATAATCAAAATAGGGTCAAAGGTCAGGGCACAGGAGCAACATTGATTCCACAGCCATTATCCCCATACCTTGAGTAATGATTTCTGGTATGTTGGAAAGCATATCATAATCAATGCATTGCATGATTTTACTAACTTGTTTTTATAGGAAGGAGTGATCTATAATGAATAATATGAATCAGAATGTGTTCTCGGGTATGGGGGGGGGGGGGGGGGCTAAGCAGCTTCCATACACTCATGTTCATAAAAAACAGAACACCTGAAAGGAGTTAAGTATGACTGATTTTTACAGGATATGCTAAACAGGTAATATTGCAGAAATGATTAGCATTTAGGAGTCATAGGTGCACAAGTACCATGTGGCTCGGTTGGCATATTAGTGCTTGGTCAGCAGTGGACAAGGATGCCTCGTTGCTGCGTAAGACAGTTGTACAGTCACATGAGCAAGTTCAACAGAGAGAGGTCACATTATTGGCACGAGAAACTGCAGTGCTTCCTTGCAGGAGATTGCCAGTCGTGTGGGGCACAGTGTGTCCATTGTGGCAGGAGTGTGCAGAAAATGGTACAGAGGGCATAGAACACGAAAAGAAGGTTCTGGATATCGGTTACACAACAAAAGGGGCAAAAGGGCGATGTGACAACAGCGCACGACTACCAGACTAATGATTCACTAAACTAGGAGAACTATTTTTAACCCCGTGGTTCCCAAACTTTTTCGATTCTCGGCACTCTTGCTGAATCCAGGTTTTCCCAAGCCGCCCTATGTCAAATTCTAACAAGTACACTTTGCCTATTTCAAATTCTAACAAGTACACTTAGGTAAAAATAAATAAAACATGTATTGAAGATCACAAAAAAATTTAATTGAAAAAATTCTACTAATTATAATTAGTGGGATGGATGAGCCTGTTGATCATCGCACATTTTTCTCAAATCTTGGAATCAAACTGGACACAGCCACCCTCATTTCCTTCTCCACATTGATTTTTGCACAATACTTAGTTTTTATCACAGCGACCGATGAAAACCCAGCTTCTCTGAGCTTTACCACTCAGAAGGAGGTATTCATCTTTTACTGATATCCAAAATTCAGATAACTCCATGCTGCTAAATTTTGTTTTCAACATATTGTCACAAAACAACTCAATAAGATTCTCTTCTTCTTCTGCAGCAGTAAATTCAGATGGAGCAGTGGCAAGAAATGGATCTTGAATCCATACAAATTTATTGATATTATCTATTATAACCATATGAATATGATCAATTGTAATGTGCTGAGACTGAAAAATAAAAGGCATTCAGAAAAATAAAACTTCATTAAGTTGACAGCCCAATGCGGGTAAAAGTTTCAAAAACTAATTTCCCTCTTATACACTTGGAGAAGAACTTATTTAATTTTTTGTTACCACTCTTGATGAACTCTAGTTATAATAATCCAAACAGTCCCGTTTTTGTTGAAAGAGTTAAGCAATGTTCCTTTGATATTACTTCCTCATATTTTGTTAGCATGGACGTAAAATCACTGTTTCCAAATACTCCAGTAACAACAGCTATACAACTCATATATAATAGACTTTATATGTAATGACTTGTTACCTAAAGAAATTGACGATATCATTTCAGCGTAATCATACATACAAGAAAATAACTTTGAATTTTTTGGAAAAATTTACAGGCAGAAATCCGGTGCGCAGATGGGGTCCCCTCTATCTACACTATTTGCCGGGTTGTGCTGCAAGAAATAGAATACAATGTGCTCCCTATGTTTGCTGATGATATAGCTCTATATGGGAGATATGTAGACGATACCTTTTTAATTTTCAGTTTTAATTTTCAGAAAGTCAAACCAAGAAATAAATAAAACAGTTCGTAAAACTTTCAATAGTTACTTCCCAACTATTTTTCACCAAAGAAGTAGAACAAAATAAAGAACTATCCTTTTTAGATCTTGCACTCCGGGATTTATACCTGCAAAGTCATTTCATCCGTGGGCCCACAAGATTTCGGCATTTTGCTATTTAATACAGTGAGCATTTGCCTTGTGCAGCACTGGTAGACTTTGAAATGAAGAATTGAATTGGATCACCAATGTTGCAGAGGAATATGGGTACAGGAGTCAAATGATTAAAAAAACTGATTTATAAATTTAAACATAAACCAAGACAACAGGAAAAAGAAAAAATAGTGTATTGTGGGGCTTTCCCTTACTACCCTGCTATTTCCTCCCTACTACGGAGAGAGTAGTAAAGTTCAGAGAGGTATAAGGAACAAGTGTTACCACTTATGACATCCTTATAAAGAATAAAGCACAAAAAAAAAAAAACCCCACAAAGCAAGACGGGGGTCTACAGTATCCCAATATTATACCAAGATGGAACTGCAAAAATGAAATACTATGTCAGTAGCATTAAGAATCAACTTCGATACCGGATAAAACAACATATGGATAATTAGAGAAAGCAGGGGGGGGAGAGCGTTAGTTGAATACTGTATTGATAATAAGTGCATTCCAGAATGCCAAAACCGTTACGGACCAGAGTTCCGAACAAATGATAAGATTTTCTGAGGCTTTAATTATTGAAAAGACATGGGAGAGTAATTGCAATAAAGTTAACCCTGTCGAAATTCCATACCCTTGGAAACAGATTATAAAAACTGAAATTGATAGTCAACATAAAGAAAGATGTAAATCAGGCCAGCATGGTGTTCCTTTTGATAAAATTCAGCCTCGGTTTGACAGTCTGAATCTACAAGTCTACTTGCAGCAACCTGTCGGCGAGATGCTCGGTCGGACGAATTCAACATGTGACCATCGAGGACGACGTGGGCAGTGGCATGACAGCCACTGATTGGCAGTCTTTGGATATAATTACCCGATCTTCCAGCACAGCCACCAGAACACAGCTTGATAATGGTACGAACAAGTACTGAAATGCATAGCATGTGCCCTAATATTGCACACTGTTTGCTTATATTTTTGTGAAGAAGCGAGGTCTCCGTCTCTTTTTCTGTAGCCAAGTGGGGAGTTAAATTTTGTTCACCTTACATTCGTTATATGCGTTTACACTAAATGTGAGTTTGGATGTGCCTTTTGAACTGTCTACATACTTAGTCTTGCAACTGAGTCCTAACCTTTGCAAAGTGATATTCTGATATATAGGACAGTGGAGCTGCATTGGACTAGTATTATACTACATACTTCGACCTGCAACCAAGTCCTAGCCTTTTTTAAGTGTTACTCCGATGTATTGGACAATGAAGCAGAGTTGATTACTATTACATCTATGCAGAACTATGTTGCTTGTTGGACGTAAGGTACCTTTTTTAACAATATATTATTTTGTGTAAAGTGCTTCAGTTTTGCAACATTCACTTCCATAATTTTGTGTTAATTTTTGTGCTTTGCTTATAGACATTAAAGAATTGGACTTTGCTTCTCACATGAAGAAAATGTGCATAGTTTTTTTACTATTTTGAGTAATGTATGATATACATCTCAACTGATTATCGATATTATCATTTTGAAAATATTTCTCAAACCAGGTGATAAGCTGTGATAAGTGTTCTTCAAAAATGGATTTCGTGCCTTGAGAGAAATTAACTCCACTGGAGGTCAAAAACTGTTGCAACAAGAGGAAACATTCTTTACCTCAGTCTTCATTCATTTTTCTTTTCCATAGTTTTAGTTTTTTTATAAAAGCTGAAATTTTCTCAATCAACTTTAAAAGGTGCATGTTGCTTACCTGCAGGGAGAGATTCAGAGCATTCACCTTTTCAAAAATATCACATAACTATGCTAGTTTTACCAAAAAAATCTTCATTCACAAAATTTTCAGCATACTTGTGGTCTTCCTCTTTAAGAAAAATATAAATTTCCTATCGCAGTTCAACTGTACGAGACGAAACATTACCAGGAGAGAGCCATCGCGAAGTGCTGTAGTAGAACAAAGACGTGTGCTCGGATCCCATATCCTCCCATAGTTTTTGAAAAACCTTGCCTTCAACGGCCGAGTTTTTATAAAGTTTACTACATTCACTACATATTCTAAGGCCTAGTTCAATGTAGGACTCATATTTTGACACGAATGCTTCCCTGTGAATAACGCAATGGGTCTACAGTGCATCATGGACTTTGCTTTGAATAAGTGCCTGCAATCCTCCATAACAGCCGGAAATAGAACGAGCACCATCAGTACAGACACCAACGTACTTAGTCCACTCCAAATTATTTTCAGATTTTGCCAGTGTGCCCCCTTTATTTTCACTTTCACGAAGCTTATTACTGTTTATTAAAAATCGATCCATTTTTAAAAATACACACGAAAAGAAAAACTTCACTTCACTTAATCACAACAATATTCAGTTGATATGCCGAAAGCTTACAAACGCCGAAACTCAGCGACAGAGCATCAACATAACACTGCTAACCGCCAAATGAGTCACAAGTGACAACGGATGAGCATATTTATAGGATCTGGTGACCTTCTTGAAAAATCTGGACTGAGAGTCATTTCTAAACGCTCTGAAAATGAGGGAGAAATGTTTAACAGAAGCACGGAGGCTGGTGCGAAAGCGCAGGTTACTTCCGGTAGCGGCCACGCAGAACACACGTGCGCCTGTCGGGCGGTAACCGTGCAGGGGAAAAGCTCACGTTTGTTACATTGTTGTAGAGCGCCATCTAGTAACCATTTGTAGAGGCTTCTGAAAACAGTTATTACTAATGAAAGAAATACGGGATTACGCCATATAATACAAATTTTGAAGATGACAATCCGTTTTTGGCGTAAATGTGACAAGGATGGTAAGTCAGATAATATCCGAAAACTTGAAAATTTTCATCGTCCTGGAGCGGGACTCGAACCCGCGTCTCCCAGAAAACGCCTAGGTATGCTAACCACTACACCACCCAGAACGACCAAGTTTCAAGTTTCCGATCAATTTGAATTTAACCATCACAGGATTCGCTAGTCGAAGCAACCGGCATTCATGTTTAGCGAATCTGGAGGTTAATAATCCTATCCCGTGATTGCCCGGAGAAGCAGATAAATCATGAAAGAAATACGGGATTACGCCATATAATACAAATTTTGAAGATGACAATCCGTTCGCTAAACATGAATGCCGGTTGCTTCAACTAGCAAACCCTGTGATGGTTAAATTCAAATTGATCGGAAACTTGAAACTTGGTCGTTCTGGGTGGTGTAGTGGTTAGCATACCTAGGCGTTTTCTGGGAGACGCGGGTTCGAGTCCCGCTCCAGGACGATGAAAATTTTCAAGTTTTCGGATATTATCTGACTTACCATCCTTGTCACATTTACGCCAAAAAACGGATTGTCATCTTCAAAATTTGTATTATATGGCGTAATCCCGTATTTCTTTCATGATTTATCTGCTTCTCCGGGCAATCACGGGATAGGATTATTAACCTCCAGATTCGCTAAACATGAATGCCGGTTGCTTCAACTAGCGAACCCTGTGATGGTTAAATTCAAATTGATCGGAAACTTGAAACTTGGTCGTTCTGGGTGGTGTAGTGGTTAGCATACCTAGGCGTTTTCTGGGAGACGCGGGTTCGAGTCCCGCTCCAGGACGATGAAAATTTTCAAGTTTTCGGATATTATCTGACTTACCATCCTTGTCACATTTACGCCAAAAAACGGATTGTCATCTTCAAAATTTGTAGTTATTACTAAGTTACTGGTTTGTACCAGGTCCGCTAGATGTCACGTCCTATCACATTGAATTGAAAAGGGAAATAAGATTATGAACTTTTTTAATATTTCGCGGCGCCCCTGTGAAGAAGCCGCGGCACCCCAGGGCGCCGCAGCACACTCTTTGGGAACCACTGATTTAACCAATTTGCAAGAAACATTAAGAAGACATAAATTTCCATATTGCTTATTGTATTGTATATTCAAATCCCAACTGAAGGCAAATTAAAAATTTTCTGTACTTCAATAACCTATAGGGAGTGCTTTCAAAAAGATTGTTTCCAAAATGACCAGTTAGGATTTCAAGCAAATTACTCATTTCTTTGTGTATTCAAATCCCAATTTAGCGCAGATGTGACATTGTTTGTACTGAAATGCAACCTATATAGAAGGCTTTCTAAACGATGTTATTTTAGAAAAGCCCCAGGAGCCCTTTGAGTAACTGCTTATTTCTTCAACTGTATGTATGGAAGACCTGAAAACAAAAAGTGGAATTTTATGGAAGGAAAAGGAGATTTTTTGATGAAGGAAAATTAACAAAATCTTTTTCTTAAAAACAAGAAATGAAACAAAATAAAGTTTCTGGGGCCCTTTTCGAAATATCTCTTAGGCCATTTCTGCAAGTTGTAGTTGAAGCACAAAATTTTTTATTCATACGTAAAATTTCGCTTTAAACTTACAAAGAAGGCAATTTCAGAAAGGGACTCTGTAGCCTTTTTGGAGAAAAACCATCTTTTAGAAAGCCTTCTACATAGATTTCATTTAAAGTGCAAAAGATGACGCATCTTATTTCGGTTGGGATTATTTGAATACACAAAAGAACAGAAGTCGAAGTGACACAGAGTTACTGCCGGTATGGTGTAGTAGCTCTGCTGGTATGGTCAAACACCAAGATTTTAAATTGAAAGCCATTCTGCTTCAGTATGTTAAGTGCTCTGCTGCTACACTAAAACTGTAGTGTAACAGCAGAGTACTTAACGTCTTTTAGTCCCAGCTGCTAATCATTTATCAATTTTATCCGTTAAAAATGTCATTTGCCAATTTTTACAATAAAATTTGAGCTTTCATACTAATTTCTTTCCGTAGTTTGCGACAGGTTATAATTTATTACATACCGGGATGGCAAATAATGTTTTTTTAACTGCCGGTATGTTCACTCCTATTTTTGTTAATTACTGGTATGCCATACCGGCCCACTTCGAACACTGACAAAGAAAATCGTGAATTTACTGAAAGGGCCCAGGGGTCTTTTTGGAAATAACATCGTTTAGAAAGCCTTCTGTGTAGATTTCACTTAGAGTTCAAAAGATGACATGTCTGATTTCATTTGGGATTATTTGAATACACAAAGGAATACTGAATTTACTGAAAATGCCCCGGGGCCTTTTTTTGAAAAAAAAAGCAAAAAAAAAACCATCGTTTAGAAATCCTTCTGTATAGATTTCACTTAGAGTTCAAAAGATGACATGTCTGATTTCAGTTGGGATTTTTGAATACCCAAAGAAATACTGAATTTACTGGAAGGGCCCTGGGGCCTTTTTGAAAATAACATTGTTTAGAAAGCTTTTTATATAGGATGAGATGTCTGATTTCAGTTGGGATTTTAATACACAAAGAAATATGTAATTTGCTCAAAGGGACCCGGTGCTGTTTTTGGAAATAATGTCTTTTAGAAATCTTGCAGTTGAAGAAGAAAAATATCATCAAGCCTGTGCTTGGGTTTGCCCTTTTGTTGTAGCGCCTTTTCCCCCCTTTTGTCATGCGCCCTTTTGCGTATCGCCCTTTTGTTGTATCGCCTTTTTGGTGTGCACCTTTTTGGCGCATCACTCTTTTGTTTTGCGCCCTTTTGTGGTTCACCCTTTTGATGTACGCTTTTTTGTGGTGCACTCTTTTGTCGTGATACGCTGGATATCATATACAGACAACACCGAGGGACAACCATCATCTCATGAAGATGTCTTTGAGTGACTGTTTTGCATCATCGACGGCGTTGGAGCAGCAGTGGCGTACTGCGACACATTCTCCCATGTCACCTGTAACAGTACATTGCCGGTTATTAGAGTGCATACTGCAGGCTACCTTTGACACTGCACATCAATGGACTGCCAGGCTGCAATGGTTCATCGAACAAAGGAAGTGATGTGACAAAAGGCACAGTGTGTTCTTGGATGAAACATGCTTCTGTTTAGGCAAAAATTGTGGCCATACCTGTGTCCATTGATGACAGTGGGAGAGACGTTGGGAAGACTATTCGCACCAGACATACCACACCAACTTGAGGTATTATGGCCTGGGGTACTATCGGGTATGAAAGCAGATCACCTCTTGTAAGAGTCCATACCACCATAATGAGTGCTCATTATGCCCATAATATTCTATGGCTGGTCACCCTTCCATACTTGCAGGATGTCCCCAGAGCCATATTTCAGCAAGACAATGCCACATGTTGCAGCGAAAACATGTACCTTCTTCAGGGAAAACAATATTCCACTTCTGCCGTGGCTGGCTAGATCACCAGATCTATCACCCATAGAAAATCTCTGGGACATGCTCAAATGACAGGTGCAGCGGTACGACGATCTGCAAGCAATTCTTTATTAACTGTGGATGCGAGTCAATACAGCCTGGATAGCTATTCCAAAGGACACCATTAACACATTATTTGATTCCATGCCTCAGTGCATACAGCGGGTGAAACAAGCCAGAGGTGAACACACCAATCATTAGCTACATCGATGCAAGTGGTACGTATGACACCAAGATGCTAATCATTTGTTCTGTTTTGCCTAATTAACATATAATGTAAAAAATCTAAATCATAGCTCATCTCCTTTTAGGTGATCTGTTTTTTATGAACATGAGTATACATACATCACTAAGGTGTTCTTTTGAGATTCAGAGCTTTGCTCTTCAAAAGGGAGATCAACTGCCAAATCAGTTACTGATGATATATTAGGTTTACTTACTGTTATGTATCAAACATCTCCATTTACAGTGACCATGTCACACAGAGTTTAAGCGACATCCGTCACATGTCTCGCACGAGCTCTCTTGTACTTCATACTCATTATCTTTTTCAGATGTTCCCCAATCTCGTCCTCTCATGATCTCCTCAGAATTTTTCTGCCTCTCCTTTCACGTAGGCTGAATAAATGCTTTTAATCATTACATTACACTTATTTTTTCAACACTGCCACACTGCCTAGAAATATTTTTTTATCCCTACTAACATTTTGCTTCACATTACACATCTGAAAACACATTTTTGTTCCCCACATGTTCAGAATGTGTCTTGCCACAAACCCCCTATAAGTGAGGCATCTCTGCAGCATACAAACAAATCTGCATCTATGCCAAAGTAGCTTTGTTTTGGACTCCCTACGTAGCATTCGGTTCCCCCACTGTTAAAGGGAAAAGTGCTTTTTACAAGATGCAAACATCTTGCAGCTCTGAATTGAAAAAAAAATACAGTACATCTTTTTTCCACAATTTTTTCCTGGATTTTTCACCTCAGGTACATCTGAAAACACATTTTTGTTCCACACATGTTCAGAATGTGTCTTGCCACAAACCTTCTATAAGTAAGGCATCTTTGCAGCATACAAACAAATCTGTATCTATCCCAAAGTAGCTTTGTTTTGGACTCTCTACGTAGCATTCAGTTTCCCCACTGTTAAAGGAAAAAGTGCTTTTTACAAGATGCAAACATCTTGCAGCTCTGAATTGAAAAAAATAACAATAAAAAAAATACAGTACATCTTTTTTCCACAATTTTTTCCTGGATTTTTCACCTCAGGTATTAGTTGTACGCCATATAGTGAAAAATCAGTCCAAAATTTCCATCGGTAAAAAAAGAAAAAAATCTTTTGGCAACTGTACTCTTTGCCTCTTTTAAAACTGCAGCTCTCTTATGCACAGCATGGACAAAATGTGCTTGGATCTAGTAATGTTTATGAATTTTTAGTTTTCCTCTTATTAACTCCCATAACAGAAAAGTTTCTGATCACTCTGAGACAGATACCATGGTGCCACAATAAATCTGGAAGTGGTCACTGGGCAAGATGTACTAGATGCGAAAAACAACAAAAGTCTGCATGAACAGAGATAAACAAAAAAAAAAAAAAAAAAAAAAAAAAAAAAAAAAAAAAAAGGAGGGGGGGGACAAAAACTGATAACCTTATATTTCTTCAACTTGCAAAAAGGCCTAGTTTCAGTACCACACAGCAGTTTCATTTCATTTATTTATTTATTCATTCAGTCAGTCAGTTGCCACTACAGCAACTAGGAAAAGGAGGGAAAAGGCTGTGAGGCCTGACATAGCCATCCTCTCTCCCCAGAATACAAAAATCATAAAGCTCAACAGAAAGGGCAAGCCAACACATATATGGCAGGTTAACATGTGAATATACATGTACTAGCTCACAACCAACACATATATCAATGTGTTCCATCATCAATAGTCTTCCTTATATCTAAACAAACAACAAGTGTCATATACACTTCATTATATAATCACATATATATTTATAAATAAACAACAAATAACGTTTGCACCTCACTTTATAATCATACTAACCCACATTTCTTCCATTCAATTGAAATTGCCAATTGTTTATTAATTATTTCATAAAATGTGCCTTTAGTTTTATTTTTAATAAGTTAAAATTACACTGCTGGACAATTGCTAAGGACGGATCATAAACGGCTATATAGCGCATAAAAAAGTAAGTGTGGTTGGATGCCAAGTGAAATAAAATAATGTCAGAATGCCAGGACATTACAAGAAAGACAATTTATTGTGCTCTGAAATCCAGAAGGCTTTAGAACGTGTTCAAGGGACAAACAGGCCATTTTGTGCAGAATACGTAAACGTGAAAAAAATGCAATTACCGTCCGCAGGCGTTCCGGCGTAAGATGTCAATACGGGATATGGCCACTATGGAGGGCGATGCAAGATTCCACACGTCGTGTCATGCTTTGCACAACATTATCAAGCAGCTGTTGGGGTAATTTATCCCATTCCTCTGTCAGTGCACGGATGAGGGTGTCCTTGTTTATTGGAGGGCATTGGCGACCAGCAAGACTCCTCCCAAAGCATCCCACACATTTTCAATGGGATTCAGATCTGGAGAACGTGCTGGCCATACGAGGCGTTGAATATCCTCGCTCTCAAGACACTCCTGGACAGCGACTGTTCGATGACATGTTGCATTGTCGTCCATGAAAATGAATCTAGCACCGACAGCACAACGGAACATGCAAACATGAGGTAGCAGAACATCATTAATGTATCGTTGGCCAGTCATAGTCCCAGTTGGAAGCACATAGAGGGACGTACGGCCATTGATCATGATGCCAGCCCATACCATGACACTACATGTCGGATATCGGTCCCTTTCCTGTATGTTTGCTGGACAATATGCAGTACCACTATCACGCCAGATCAGTTGTCATCGACAATCAGACGATAGACTGTATCTACTCTCGTCTGAGAAGAGGACAGCAGACCAGTCGTTATCAGTCCAATTGCGATGTTGATGGCACCATTGCAAACGGGCGGTACGGTGACGTCTGGACAATGGAATGCACACAACAGGACGGCGGGCGTATAGTCCTCCTTCATGCAAACGTCTGGCGACAGTTTTTCGGGAGATCCGCTTGCCAGTAGCAGCCATAAACTGATTTGCTACCTCACTAGCTGTGCTGCGCCGGTGTCTTTTTGTTGATAGCACTATGTACCGATCTTCTGCAGTTGTCGTACTGCGAACACGACCTCCCTCGTGACGTTTGCTACACTCTCCATTTGTTTGAAATGATTTCCAAAGCCTTGAAACAACACTGTGGCTGACGTCGAACTCCCTGGCAACATCTGTTATTTTTCGCCCTTCTTTAATCTTGCCAATAATACGGCCACGCGTGAAATCATCTAGGTGATGTCGGGAAGACATACTGAAAATTGCAAGTTCGTCAATTGATTCCTTCCCTTTCAACTTTGCGTTTGAACAACAACGGTCAATACGCGTCAAATCCTTTACATCTCTTATCAGCGCTATGACGTCACGAACAAGTTCGGCAATCCAAAATTTGCATACGCACAACACGTCTTACTGTATCCCGCACTTATGCTAATTTCCACATTTTCCTGCCTTCCATTTTATGGTTGCTATCGTTGCTATTGTCATCCGTCCTTAGCAATTGTCCGGCAGTGTATTAATTGATGTTAGTTCTTGGGGCAATGAGTTCCAAAATTTTGGGCCACTATAATTTATATTCATTTTAAGTTTCTCAGTTTGTGGGAACATTGGAATTAGTAGTGATTTATCCCTAGTATTGTGGTAATGAGTATGTATATTTAGTGTTATTATATCATTGTGTATACCATTTTTAATTCTTTTATACATTATTTTTTCCAAGTTATAGTACAGTACATTATATGAGATTGGTTGAAAATTATTTGATGTTTTAAGGTCCATTAGTCACATAAATCTATTTTGCAGTACCTGTAGTTTGTTGATATTATATTGTGTGGTTTGTTTCCAGGTTAAAATGCAATAATTAATGTGTTTGAATTAGAGTATGATAGAGATTAAATTCGAAAGTATGCGGGAGTGACATGGAGGAGACTGGCACAAGACTGACCGTTGTAGAGGAAACTTGGGGAGACCTTCGTCCAGCAGTGGATTGATAATGGTTGGCAATGATGATGATGGTATCGAGATTAATGTTTTTGGTGTTAAGTTTGGCAAAGTATTACTTGACCATCTCAATATTTCTAGAAATCTTGTTACCTAAATTTTCAATGTGTTTGTTCCATTTCAAGTCATTGTGTATACTTGTACCTAGATAAGAGTGTGTTGAGACGGTATTAATCCTGACTCCATTCATCAGAATCGGTAAATCGTATAAATGTGAAGTTGCAATGATAACCATGACCAAGAACACTCTGCCTTCTGTACCTAGAATTTTGCCTTAATTTTCAAGCTGAAACAAGAAGGATTAAGGAATAAAATGATATTTAACAGTACAGGAAACATCGCGAAAAAAAATAAAAAAATAACGATTACGGGAGAAATCTTCGTTTTGTGCTACTTCAGTTTTCGGAATTTTTTTCTATTTTTGATCTTATATACAAATATTTATGTAATTAAATGATATTCAAACAATAATACAGAGCAGAGAAAACACTGCACGTGGGGGTCAATACAGGAGGAATCTCACCTGCCTTAAGTTTCCATTGTCGAGAATTTTCGCCTCCATTTCACGATTATGGGACAAATCTTTGCTCCGTCCAACTGCTTTCAGAAAAAAATTCTCTATTTTCAATCTTAAATACATAAATTTATGCAATAAAATGATGTTTAACAACCATACTACAGGGAAAAGCCACCATCACAAGAAAAAGAATTTAAAATTACATGGCTGAGTCTAACATCCGTTTTCAGAAAGTGTAGACTATTTTCAAACTGAAACACACACATTTATACAATAAAATGGTATTATACAGAGTTCATCGCAACAAAATAAATATGATTACAGGAGAAATCTTCACTCCATCTAACTTCAGTTTTCCACAAGTTTTTGAAAAACAGAAAACTTGCATTTACAATCCTGAGTCTGGAAGAGAGGATTTAACAGGGTTCTGAGGATACTGCTTTTTGACTGCAGGACTAAAATACAATCTGCTACATGTGTCACCTGTTGCAACAATTCTGCTATGGGGTTATTAACCACAGCTCAAGAAGTTAATTTCCACCATTTATCAGTGATTAAATTTATTTAAAACGCTGCGAAATATTCATGTCCAAATACTACTAGCCGTATTAAATATTAGGTCTCCCCCTCCCATTTTCAGTCCTTACGTTTTGGTTAATAGAAATAAGCATGAAAAGATACAGGAATTCCCCCCCCCGTTATTATTATTGGGGATTTAATGATTACTGTGAGGAACTCAATGGTCTATAAGCAGTCTCCTGTCCTTAAAGGAACAGTAAACTCATTTCGGGGGAAAAAATTCAGCGCAAAAATATGTCGAAAGATACATGAAAACTGACACAATCAAAAATGCTTTATTGTAAGTAGTTCTCCAGCTAGAGCATTTCTTAAAATTGGCAGTTATGTCACACTAGACAAGAGTCAGTGCTGTTTACCATTCTGTGCACTGCAGTCAATCCCATCAATCTGTAAAATGGCTGGTGTAAATCCTCATTCATTGGAGCCACAATATTCTGCCGGTACAGTATGAATGTTTAACAAGGAATGTGAAAACAAATCTGAGGGTAGAAAAGGTAATCTTAACTGGTGCCAATGTGATAACTGCGAGAGAAAGTCAACAGACGCCGAGTGTTTGTGTTGCAAAGAGAGTGATCAGATGATGAAAATAAAAGGTTGTGCCCAATGTATAATAAACCACAAATCATTCAACAGTGTTGTTTTAAACATCCACACCTTACAGGCATGTCATTATCAAATAATTCTTTGGGCAGAAAAAAACAAGAAAAAATATGAACTTGTTGTAACAAACTATGGAGACACGTTGGTTGCATACAAAAAATTTGTATATTGGGTAAATGCCTGGATACCTGTAATTCGAAAAATCAGAAAATAATCCCTTCCTGTGTTGTGAGTAAAATTAGAGAATGTTTTCCTGAATCTAATGAACAATATTCGGATTGGGTTTTGTTTGTTGCCCTGGAAATGACCCAGACTATTTCGATTAACTTCCACTGTCACTAAAGATTTGTCAGCTGCTGTCTATATACAAGTATATAAAAGTATTTTTCATTGAACTAAGTGCATATTTATTGTTTTTTATTTTTAGTTTCTCCTATTGTCATTGGAGAAACAACTTTATGAGTATTTCTTGTAGCCCACTTGCAAAGCCATTAATGACCCCCCCCCCCACACACACACACAAATAAAAACACTGCAATAGTTGAACATGATATATAGCTCTAGAAATAAGTTAGATAAAAAGGCAGGATGAAGCAAAAATGTATGCAGCACAGATGGGTATATTTAAAAATTGGAAAACATTTTTAAAACGGGGTAGACTGATATAATGTCGACGAGGTGGGAATACGTCTTCAGGAAAGGTGGAATCCCCTGCCCCTACGTTGATTAAACCCCTGCTGAAGTACAAAATTATGTTACAGCCTAGATTTAGTCTGCGGAGGATGTCAATGTAAAGGTACAAAAACAACAATTTGATAAAAATGAACACCAGCAAAAATGTTTAATCGAAATTCTTTATGATATTACTAGAGTACTGTAGTAGCTCAAAGTTGTGCATTCAAAAGCAATGAGTTAGTGCAAAAATGTTTCCCTGCAAAATTCACATATGACCTAGGGTGGTTCCGCAACACCAAAACTAAATAGTGAAATATTATTTCTACTTACATCATTAGAATCTGCAAAAATAATGGTGACTAGTTTCTTCCATAGATGGCCTAAGCTACGTAGCTATGGACTTTGGTGTGCCCATATAGTGAAATGTATCTTCATACTGTGGAATCTGAAAACTTCCACTAGCATATTCAGAAATCGTTTTTATCAATTTGAGTCGCCAATCGTTATACTTTTCATCATACTTCACTTGGACTTATACACCTATTTTTGGGGGATTTTGAAAATCTTTGAGATGCACCAACTTTTTTTAGGCCAACGTTAGAGTTGTGGTCTAATACTGCTAGCATACCCCAGCACCATAAAAGTGATTTTCTTTTGGTAGGTATTTCAGCCTTTCACTGTGATAGCTCTCCAAAGCACCGGTATGACAATATTTATTTATGGTACATCTTTCAGAAAGGATTTATTTGCAACCACTGACTTCGAAACAGAAACGTCGTTAGAACACGGAAGTAACCACGCTATGTCTTTAGGGTCGTCTTCGTTCAAAGGTCCTCAGTGCTCACATTCATGGAAGTGCTTTTTTGCCAGTCCACATGTGTTGGTTAGTAATATGGTTAGTCACAGATAGAATTTTTTTTACCAGCAGTTCAGCATTTCCATTAACGTTTGAGCTGACCACCATAAATGGTTAGTTATACTGGACCGCCATGCTTCTAGTAAAGGAGTTTTCTTTACAGCAGCTTTTAGATTTTTAGTCAAACTTTTGGCCATGTGCCACACATCAAACTGATGATCAATTTGGAGATATTTTTTCTTCATGAGGGCACAAATGCTTCTATGTCTATCTGATAAAATAAACTGATATCTTTATTTCTTCATAGAGCCCCGAGAGTAATACATTGCACGCATTCTTTTCCAAGTCCCAGTTAAAAACACCTTTTTGGACAACAATAAAATCTACAATATTTCCCTTGCCAATATCGATAATGGAATATGTACAGTACAGGGGTTAAAATTCAGGGTGGGATGGCGGGATTCCTGCCTAAAAATTTAAGCTCCCGCCGAAATAAAATTGTTAGGCGGGTGCTTCCCTCCCGCCTTACGAAATTTCAAGAAAAAATATATATAAATATAAAATCTTGGGTCTGTGTTTGAACCACTCGCAAAATTTGCACGTTAAAAACATATCCTTTGTAGAAATACACGCTTTAGAAACGGACCATTCAGAGTTCTGAAAATTGAAATCGAATACATTGTTCATATCGGGAACATTATTAGTTTATGGACGTGTGAATCAGCTTATGTGCATAGCCACACAAGCAGTTCATTTTGCATATCGCAGGCTGTTAAGAATCAGGCAAGAGATTGTTCTTTGGATTCATGGAATTCCGCTTTTTTCGCCACATTTCTGTTATACTCGAGATCGACGAAAAAAAAAATTGAAGATAATGTTTTATTTTCCGACAATTAGTGTGAGTGTGTGGGGGGGCTAGTTTTCCGTCTGGGGAATGGTATTCCGTTTTTCACAACTTCCGAAAATGAAAGTTAAATGGAGTGAAAATTCTTCCCGCAAACGTAATTTCTTTTCCTCGCGAAGTTTCCTCTCTTCAGTATTGCTATTAAATATCAATTTATTGAATAAATGTTTCTATTTCAGCTTGAAAGTGTAGATAACAGTTTCCAATAACGGAAGTTCGATGGAGCAAAAATTTCCTTGTTAACTTTAGGAACAACTTTCTTCCACAGGTTCGAGGAACTTCGACTTTGTTGCCATCATTTGAGTCATTCTTCAAACGAAGCAAAACTGAAGATAATTTTTTGGGGGTGAGGTGTTGGTGTGTGTGTGGCAGTGGAGTTTTCCAGCTGGGGATGGAATTTCGTCTTTCAAAACTTTCGAAAACTGAAGTTAGACGAACTGCAGATTTAATACGTAATGGTAATTTTTTTTTCTCATGATATTCCCTGTGCTCAGTGTTATTGTAAAACATAATTTTGTTTGATAACTGATTGTGTTTCAGCTTGAAAACGGCGGAAAAATTTCCGAAAACGGAAGTCGGACAGAGCAAAGATTTTATCGCGATCGTTATTTTGTTCGCAATGTTTCCATTGCCCTGAATTATTGTTAAATGTTATTTCCCCTCTATAAATAATTGCAAAGGGAAAAATTGGACATTCCTCATATCAGAAGAATGGCTGAATCAACCAAGTCTCAATTATGTGAACTGTAAACATCTCATACATAGTATTCAAGATTTTTTTGATTTTTTCAGAGCTGAAGGGAAACATGTTCAAAAATAACAAATTAGTTGACCCTTGTAATACTAAAGTTGCATATAACAATGTCCAGTGAAGGTTTATTTTATCTTTTGTGATTGAGATAGACTGTAGATTTCATTCCTCCAAAGTGGAATTCTTTTTGAAGTTTGAGTGTGTAGAATCTGAATCTGTGAACACACACACATGCTTTGCTACAGTCTTTCAAAAGCCTGACAGACTTTTTTTTTTTTTTTTTTTTTTGAGAATTAATGAAGATGCAGTTATGGAATATTTACTATTCAAACATAGCTGTAAAAAATGAAAAGCATATGTGCCAATGTCCAAGTTTTATAAGCAACCATCTGCACATATTTCCATTAGCGTCAAAAGGTTCTTCTGCAAATAAGTCTTGTGTTATGTTTAACAAATGTACCATGTGAACGTGGCTTTTGGTTGGTTGTTTAATTTTTATGGTGCAAGGGCCATGGTTGGCCAAAGAGCACCAAACAAAAGACACTCAAAACAAGACAAAACAAATTAATTAAAAATGTACAAAAGGTTAAAAACAGGTTGATTCAGTAAAAGATGAGAGTGAGCACGTTAAAAACTAGACTAGTTTGAAAAAGTAAATCTCTTTTAAAAACGAAAACACTGCGAACACGTCACATTCTTCACCCAAGATAGTCTGCAGCGTAGCTGCTTCATCGTCCAACAAATGAGAATGAAAATAACGAAACCGATGATCACAAAAACGAACACAAAACATGAGGGTCATTCCATGTCAATTCACCCAGGGTATGACACCCACCGACTCAGATTTTCATGAAACTTTTTTTACTTGTTACTACCACCAAGTTACTAATCCATGTAAAAATTTTTCTCTCTAGGCCAAATAGTTTCTGAGATATAAAATGTCAAAGTTTTGGAAAATTGCACATTGATGACGTTTCCGAGATTCCACTTTTAGACGCAGTATTTGAGAAAAATTTCTTAGTTCTGTGTCAAATCAACATATCACTACCAAATTTTTACCACATGTCAAGCAAAGTATGTACATTTCAGAAAAAAATATTATATAAATCTTGCCTACCTCTGAGAGACACTAAAATTTATTAAAAAATTTTATAAACAAATTTTTAAGTGCAAAGACGTTGCTTCATTAAATGAGTATTATGGCATAAGGTAACTCCTGTGTTACCAGAGCACTTTTTTTTAATTGAACCTAAAAGTATAGTCTAAAAGGCTGTGAAAGAAAAATAGTGCAATTTTGATTGCTAATATAATTATTTTAACTTACAACTCATAATTTGACACATTCTATGCAGACACTCCAGTGCGACATGAAGGCAGAGGGTGCTAAGAATCCCCGGAGGACCGGACTAGGCTGCCATTTGATGCTGACCTTGGCTACCTATAACGGACGCTCCCTATCTTCTGATTCAAGGCTTCTTGAATTGGAAGAGGAACTACAAAGGATCAAGTGGGACATCGTGGGGCTAAGTGAGGTAAGGAGAAAAGGAGAAGATCTCATTGAACTGAAAAGTGGACATCTCTTCTATTATCGTGGGACAGATACTGGCAGAACTAGTGGTGTTGGATTTATAATAAACAAGAAACTGAAGGATAAAATGGTAGAAGTTGAAAGTTCCTCTGACAGAGCTGCACGACTCGTTATCCAACTATCGAGAAGATACCAGGCTCAGATTATTCAAACTTATGCACCCACCACAAGTCATCCTGAAGAAGAAATTGAAAAATTTTATGAGGAAATTCGTCATCTAAATAATAAAGGTAAGCAGCACTTGAAGATAATTATGGGAGATTTCAATGCAAAAATAGGGCAACGGCAACAGAATGAAACTTCAGTAGGTAAATTCGGTCACGGCAACAGAAACCAGCGTGGAAATACTCTCGTTGAGTTTGCAGAGGCAGAAGGATTTTTCATCTTGAACTCCTTTTTCAAGAAAAAGCCACACAGGAAATGGACATGGAGACATCCAATTGGGACGACAAGTGAAATTGATTTTATTATGTGTAACAAAAAATTCGTCATCGAAGACTGCAGTGTGCTGAACAAGTTCAACACAGGTAGTGACCATAGATTGGTGAGATGTAAGATGCACCTCAACACTAAACTGGAACGTGGCAAGCTCATAAGACAAACAAAATGTATTGACATAACCAACCTTAAAAACACCATAATACTTTCAAGTTGGAACTGAAGAACAGATTCTCTGCTTTAGAAGGCCTAACATCGGAAGAAGTGGATATTTCGGAAGTTAACAGAAAAGTAACCAAAGCTCTAATGGAAACAGCAACAAAATTAGCTGGGTCTAAGAACAAGTTGCATGTGAACAAATTATCAGGAAAAACCAAAATGTTGATGCAAAAAGAAGAGAGATGAGGACAACTAAAGTAGATGTGACTTCCAAAGTGGAATATATAGAGCTATGCAAGACAGTGCGAAAAAGTATCACTGAAGACGTAAGGAAATTCAACTGTGAGCTAGTGAGAAAGCAATTGAAAACAACCAAAGCCTTAAGATAGCAAAGGGACATCTCAGTAAGGGAAGAAAACAGATTATGGCTCTGAGAAAAGAAGATGGTTCTATAACAAGAAATAGAGGCGAAATTTTGACAAGAGTGAAAGATTTCTACTCCAAATTATATGAAAGGGATGATACATGTACTCCAGACATCATGAAAGGTACCAGAGTTCTTCCAGTCCTCCCAGCAGAAGTTGCTCATGCAATCAAGAACATGAAGCGAGGGAAAGCTCCAGGAGAAGATGGAATTACTATAGACATCATTCAAGAAGCAAGTGGAGAAATTGAAACAGTACTCGCCCAAATTTTCACTCGATGCCTTAATGAAGGGAAGATTCCTGAGGATTGGAACAATGCTACAATGATCCTGCTACATAAAAAAGGTGACATTGAGGATCTTAGGAACTACAGACCTATCAGCCTCCTATCAGTGGTTTATAAAATCTTCACTAAAGTTCTTTCACACCGCTTGAAGGTAACACTGGACATGGCTCAACCGAGAGAACAAGCTGGATTCAGGAGTGGCTACAGCACAATAGATCATATCCACGTACTGAGAGAACTGATTGAAAGAGCGAGGGAATATGAACTTCCATTGTGCATGGCTTTTTATCGATTATGAAAAAGCCTTTGATTCGGTGAAACCATCAGCAGTTACCACGGCTCTGAAATCCTGCGGTATTGAAGATGCATACATTAATATTATTAATAACATCTATGAAAATGCAAGTGCAAAGATTCGGCTGTTTGAAAATACAACACACATAAAAATTGGAAAGGGAGTGAGACAAGGTGACACCATATCTCCGAAGCTCTTTAATGCCACATTGGAAAATGTCTTTCAATCACTGAACTGGGAAAACAAAGGGATAAAGATTAATGGAGATTATCTAACCCACCTTCGTTTTGCTGATGACGTAGTCATTTTTGCAACTACCCCATCAGAGCTGCAGAGTATGATCCTGGAACTTGCTGACAAGAGTAAAGAAGTGGGATTAAAAATGAACTTTCAGAAGACAAAAGTGATGTTCAATGCTTTTACAAGAAATGAAGATTTATCGATTGATGGAGAAAAACTGGAGATAACAGATACGTATGTTTATCTTGGACAGCAGATATCAAGTGAGGGTCACATTGATGAAGAAATTAATCGGCGTACAAAACTTGCCTGGAGAGCTTTTGGAAGAAACAGCATAATTTTCAAGAGCAATATGCCATTATGTCTTAAAAAGAAAAAGTGTTTGATCAATGCATCCTTCCAGTGCTTACGTATGGTGCAGAGACGTGGACCTTAACTAAAAGAGACATACAAAAGCTGCAGACAACTCAAAGCAGCATGGAGAGGTGCATGCTTGGTATAACCAGGAGAGATAAGAAGAGGAACTCGTGGATCCGAAAAATGACAAGAGTGGAAGACATCATGATCAGAGTTAAATCCCTGAAATGGCAATGGGCTGGACATACTGCCAGAAGGACAGACCATAGATGGACAGCCGAAATTTTAGATTGGATTCCAAGGGACAGGAAAAGACCCAGAAAAAGACCACATGGGAGATGGGTGGATGAAATTCAGAAATATGCGGGAGTGACATGGAGGAGACTGGCACAAGACAGACCGTTGTGGAGGAAACTTGGGGAGACCTTCGTCCAGCAGTGGATTGATAATGGTTGACAATGATGATGATGATGTGATAATTTGGCCTAATATAGAATAAATGTAGACTTGTCAAATAATTTAAAATATTGTACTGTTCAATGCCAAACTTTACCGGCTTGGTATAAATTTGATAACGAAAAAATCAAATTGAATTAGTCACGATTCAATTTAAAAATTGTTTTGAATGAATTAGGTTTTTTTTTTTTTTAACCGGATTGAATACTTTGAGGCAAAAGGGATAAAACTAGCTGTACCAGCAATTTGAAAGCATGAGGTGACTCAGCATGTATCAGCAATCTAAAAGCATGAGCTGATTCAACATGGAGTCATTCTTCTGTGTACAGGATTCAACTGGATTGCACTACTAGTCAGTCTCAGCTCAGTCATCTGCTATCTATTGTTGAGTGAAGGTGCTTTATGCTGCTTCAAATGTTCAAAAGTTTTCAGAAGTGGGTTATTCCTCTTAGTTACAGTTAAAGATCATTTTTCTGTTCCAAGGTTTAAAAGAAAGTGCTTTTAGTAACCCTTTGAAATATTAGTTTTAAAAATGTCCCAAACTGAACAGCTTGTTGAACAATGTAGTATAGGAAAAGAAAGTGGAACTGAGTGCCATAAGAAGAGTTACACACAGGAGGTGAATCTGATAAACTTTGAAACAGTAAGTGCTTCAGAAAAAGAATTTTTGGCCTTGAGAAGTGAGGTTAGTTGTGAACTTCTGTTTAATATTTGTGAGCATCATAAAACATACTACCTGAGGAAATATGAAAATTACCAGAAAAGTTGTTTTGATCCATTCAAGTGCCACAAGAAAAAAAAAAAAAAAAAAAAAAAAACATCGAGGAATGTGACCTTTGACTTTTCAGAGAAAATTAATAAAATTCCAATGATTATGAAATCAATTCCTGGACAGAAGATATGTGATGCATGTAGAGAAAATGTGCAGAAACACTCACAATTTTTAAATGAAAATGATGACATTAAAGAGGTGGACACAGATAGTGACCAGAGTATTTGTAATTTAGAAACATCAATTTCCAAAGAAGAAACATTAGGGAAAATTAATACATCACTGGCAGAGATAGAGATAGGGAGTCTCCTTTGAAAGTCCATACCATTGCATCACACAGCAAATCTGCCTATGCAAAAAAAAAAAAAAGTTTGAGTCAGCATGCTCTAATTTAAAAAGTAAGGTTAGTAGGGTTATAGAAAAAGAATTTTCTCCACCTGAAAAAGATGCCAAAAAACTGCCAAAAGATTTAAAATAAAAAGTAGATGATATGAACGTGCTTGTAGGTTTACTTAAAGCAAAACTTGAGGCTTCAATGACACGGAGAGAAAAGATACAACTTTTGATGCTTGTTCCTACTTCATGGAGCAGGGAAAAAATCATGGAAGAGTTCCATGTAAGTGAATATGCCATCCGTCAAGCAAGATACCTTCTCAGAGACAAAGGAATCATGGCTTTACCCAGAAAAGGAAAAACACTCAGTGAAAATATAATTGAATTGGTGAAGAACTTTTACCAAAGTGATAAATACTCTCGAATCATGCCAGGAAAAAAGGACACAGTCAGTATTTCTAAAAATGTTCATGTACAAAAGAGATTATTACTTGCTAATTTAAATGAATTGTATTCTGCTTTTAAATTTGAGTATCCCAACATTAAAATTGGCATCTCAAAATTCTGCATGCTGCATCCAAAATGGTGTGTGTTAGCAGGGTCTTCTGGAACACATTCCATTTGTGTTTGCCCAATCCATCAAAATGTAAGTCTTTTACTTCATGCTTTTTGTATAGAAGAGACATACCAGGACCTGACTGATTATTTAGTCTGTTCTAAGGATAACAAAGACTGCATGCTGCAACACTGCTCTCAATGCCCATCCAGTGAAAATTTGAAAAGTTTTGTACTCGAAAAATTTGAAGAGTGGGACCCTGAAGATGAAGTGTCATACAGTTCATGGGTATCGACAGACAGAACACAACAGGTGAAATTCACTGTGACATTTGATAGCGACTTTAATTGAGAAACTAGAGAAACTTGTGACCCATGCATTTATAACTAAATCCCAAGTAAACTTTCTAAAGAAAATGAAAGCAACCCTTTAATCGGATGCAGCTATTGTTCTCCTAGACTTCAGTGAAAACTACTCATACACAATTCATGATGCAGCCCAAGGGTATCACTGGACAAGCGACAGTTGTTCGCTACATGCAGCTGTAATTTACACAAGTGTCCACCACTCTGAAGACCTACTTTGTTTTCAAGTGTGTGCATCTTGTCCGATGATTTAGAGCATAATGTAGTCTTTGTATACGAAATACAAAAAATAATCACTCAGTATATAAAGAAAAACTTTCCCATTGTAAAAAATGTATTTTATTTCAGTGATGGATGTGCTGCACAGTATAAGAACTGCAAAAACTTTCTCAATCTTTGCTACCACAACCAGGACTTCTCTTTAGCGGCATCATGGATATTTTTTGCAACCAGTCAGTTTAGCTGCTGGTTACCCGAGCAAGCCTTCAAAAATGTGCCCTAGCGATGCAATAGACTCAGTTGAAAAAGTCTTCAATTTCTGTGAGGCAAGAGTCAAAAACATAAAATTCTGGATGGTAAAAAAAGAAACACTTTCAGAAACACGTCAGCAGCTAGAAGCCCGATTCTCCAAAGCAAAAACAATTCCTGGTACACATGGCTTTCACCATTTCATCCCTGTGCCTGAAGATTCCATTGGAACAAAGAGAACTAGCTTTGATGAACATTTCAGCCCTATTTTCCACTTCTCTGGAGAGCAACCACCTGCAGGCAAGATGTCACAGATCTCTACAAATTTATACATTGCATGTATTTATGACAGTGACTGGTTTTTGGATTAGTACTTTCTAAACATGTGGAGGAAGGTGATGTAAAAGTAAAGTTCAGGCACCCATATGACCCAGCACTATCATTTCACTGGCCTCCACAGAAAGACATCTGCTACGTTCCCCTGTGTAACATCATTTCTTGTGTTAGTCCTCCCACCACCAAGGGCTCTGGAAGGGTGTACTACTTTCCTGAAAAAGAGGCTGATTTAATACAACACCAGTACAATAAGATACAACATCTCAGATGAAAAGTAAGATTAATTATTCAAGCTTTTAATTTGTTGAACTAAAATATTCCATTGCTTGATTAACCAAATTAGCCATAGGTACCTACTAATTGTTACACTTCTTATGTTTTTATCACTTACAGTCGAAAATTTTGTGCTCTACACCAGTTTTTATTTATTTAAGTTATTATGACAAAAATTTTCCTTGTCATAAGCTTTCTCCACATTACTAAAATTTGTAATTTATGCTCTTCATACACTTATAAAAAAATTCTAAAATTTACCTATGAACATTTTTGTCTATTATGATGCATAGTGTCCTATTTGAAACTATCTGTGCTTAGATAGAATAACTTAATTTATAAGTTAAAATAACTATATTAGCAATCAAAATCCCACTATTTTTCTTTTACAGCCATTTAGACTATACTTTTAGGTTTAATTAAAAAAAAAAAAAGCACTCTGGTAACTCCTGTGCCTTATGCCATAATACTCACTTAATGAAGCAACGTCTTTGCGCTTAAAAATCTGTTTATAAAAAAATTTAATAAATTTTAGCGTCTCTCAAAGGTAGGCAAGATTTATATAATATTTTTTTCTGAAATGTTCATACTTTGCTTGACATGTGGTAAAAATTTGGTAGTGATATGTTGATTTGACACAGAACTAAGAAATTTTTCTCAAATACTGCGTCTAATAGCGGAGTCTCGGAAACGTCATCAATGTACAATTTTCCAAAACTTTGACATTTTATATCTCAGAAACTATGTGGCCTAGGGAGGAAAAATTTTACATGGATTAGTAACTTGGTGATAGTAACAAGTAAAAAAAGTTTCATGAAAATCTGAGTTGGTGGGTGTCATTTCAAAATTAAGCTGGGTGATCTGACATGGAATGACCCATATGAAGGACTATGAGACGACAGTTGCACGCCTCACACACTGGGACAGTGTTGCCACACAGCAAGAAGCAGTGAGTGAAGCACATCTACACATTGGGCACGACAGTGCCCTATGTGGAGATGTGCAAGAACAACTTCCTCACAACGGTTCTTCATCAAGCTAGACTTCCATAGCCCGATCTGTGGTTTGATGGTATGAAGCTTATTGCTGCCCTGTTGAGACTATAGGGACTGCCACTCGTCCATGATAAATTTGCGTATCAAAGGTCGAAAATCTTGGGAAAACAGTGGCAGCCGTGTGGGTGTCATGGAGGAAACAGACTTGGCAGAAAGATCTGCCAGCTCGTTACCCCAGATCCCAACATGACCAGGAATCCAACAGAATCGGACCAAGAATCCTGCACCCGCCAAAGTTCCAAGACAACGAAAAACATCATTGCTGACTGGTGAGTCCGTATCTTCTGGAGAGGATAAGGTTTGGATGACTGACTGGGAATTGATGAAAATCATAGTGTGACGATGGGATCTACACTGAATGTTAGGCAAAGCGAGGTACACCGCACGCATCTCTGCGGAAAAGACTTGATTCCAGAGGAAGCCTCTCAGCACGAGTCATTGACACACATAAAAGTGGACCCAACAACATCCCCAGACTTCAAGCCATCGGTGAACACAGGCACGAAATCCGGATAGAAAGATTGGATTGTTTCACTTCATTTATTGCATTTTAGTTGTTACAGACATGGTATTACGTAATCATAAATATATAACACAAATTATATTTTTGTAACAACAGGGAATGAGGAGGGAAAAGGCCTGATAGGCCTGACGTGCCTCTTCTCCCAAAGCATCAAAATTTTCATGAAAATAAGAAAATTCAAAAAAACATAAACAAGTCAAGTCCACACAATATCAAACACAGCTAGGGTGGTACTATAAATTAATAAAAGTAATAATACATTATGAGCTTTTTGGTCAGTAAGAAATACCAGAGTTTTCGTTTAAATATTAATATTATTAAGTTATACAATATCAGTAGGAAATGTATTCCATAATGCAGGACCAGTATAATTAACAAATGATCTAAATCGTTCTGTTAGTGGAAACATGGGGATTAGTGTTGTTTTTTGTCTCGTGGAATAATCGTGACCACGAGTACTTATTGAAATTAAATCTTGGTAGTAACCATTTTTAATTCTCAAAAACATTAGTTTACCTGTACTATAGATATGTAATTGTTAAATAGTTAGTATATTAAAATCATTTGGACTGAGTCTAGCCTGAAAGACTATTTGAAAATTGTGTATATTGTAGTTTAAACTGTAATAGTCTTATGAATCTATTTTGTAACGACTGAAGTTTTTTCATATTATATAAGGTAGTTGATCCCCAAACAGATATACAATAGATTAGATGAGACTGAATTAAAGTATAGTATAATAAAATAATTAGTTTTTGGGTTAAATTGGCCACTGCACTACTAATAACCCCTATATTTCTTGAGATCTTATTAGATAGGTAGTCAACATGTGAATTCGATTTTAAATCATGCTGAATAATGATACCAAGATAATTATGATTTTAAACCACTTCTATAGATGATTCGAGTAAATTAATATTCTGAATTAAGGAAATAGGGGTTGACGTACTTGAAAAAATCATTACTTTTGTTTTGTTAATATTAATAGCCAGATCATTTTTAATTAACCAATTAGTGATAGATATAAAACGGACTCGTAGTTGTCGCACCAGTGTCTCAACATCATTTCCATGTATTAATATGGTTGCATCATCTGCATATAAAATATTTGAATTGTGTAAACAGGTACAGAAGTCATTAATATAAATATTAATGGAGCAAGTACCAAGCCCTGAGGGACTCCTGAAATGACTGATTGTAAGTTAGATTTGGTATGCTCAATTTCTGTATATTGCTGGCGACCAGTGAGATAGTTTCTAAAGAGAATATGGTAATGTACCCCGAATACCAATTGCATACAATTTTGAAAATAATAAGTTATGATTTAAAGTACAAATGATTTTGATAAATCAATGAAAAGTCCCAATGTAAATTTATTATTAATAAAATTAGATTGAATTTTATCTTTTAAATGTAAAAGTGCAATTTCTGTTGAGAAATTTGGTAAAAAGCCAAATTGATTTTTGTGCAAAATTTTGTATTTTTTGATATAAGCAAATAATCTAACAAATAGTAATTTTCAAAAATTTTAGCAAATATGGACAATTTAGCTATAGGTTGATAATTATTAATATCTGTCAAAGAACAATTTTTAAAGATAGGGGTAATTTTTGTAATTTTTAACGAATATGGGAAAATACCTGTAGCTAGAATGGAATTAAAAATGTATAATAGGGGAGTAACAATGTAAAAAGTTATAGTTTTTAAAATTTTGGGAAGAATATCATCTGGACCTGGTCCTGTATTTAAGTTAATATTCTGCAGTTGGTAGATTAATTCGGTTCTAGTAATTTCCAAAGTATGCATTGAATTTAAGGTGCATGAGTTGGAGTAATGAGGTAATTGTTGATCATTCAGCTTAGGAAGTTGTATTATACGTTGTGGTGATACGTACAATAAAATGATTATTAAATTGATTAGCAACTTCAGTTTGATCAGTGATTTTGATGTTACCCCGAGTGAGGTGAATCGAAGTCTTTGGTACATTCCTACGACCTAATAATATGTTTAAGTGCTTCCAGGTTACTTTTGGATTATTTTTAGAAAAAATATGAAAATAATAATATCTTTTTAATTTTCTAATGTAGGAGTTAAGATTATTTCTAATTTTTTTTTTAAATATTATAATCAATTTGCGACCTTGATTTTAAGAATTTTGTGAACAGTTTATTTTTTTTATTTATCTGATTAAGACAGTGCCTTGTTAGCCAAGGTTTCCGCTCTTCTTTAGATTTAAACGTGGTTCTTTTAAATGGAAAAGCCTTATCGTACAATCTCTTCAAAGTTATTTCAAATAAATTATAAGCCACATCAGGATTAGGAATTTGCATTATTTCATCCCAGTTCATATCTTGTACTAGGTTTATCCAACTCTCGAGAAGATACCAGGCTCAGATTATTCAAACTTATGCACCCACCACAAGTCATGCTGAAGAAGAAATTGAAGAATTTTATGAGGAAATTCGTCATCTAAATAATAAAGGTAAGCAGCACTTGAAGATAATTATGGGAGATTTCAATGCAAAAATAGGGCACCGGCAACAGAATGAAACTTCAGTAGGTAAATTCGGTCACGGCAACAGAAACCAGCGTGGAAATACTCTCGTTGAGTTTGCAGAGGCAGAAGGATTTTTCATCTTGAACTCCTTTTTCAAGAAAAAGCCACACAGGAAATGGACATGGAGACATCCAATTGGGACGACAAGTGAAATTGATTTTATTATGTGTAACAAAAAATTCGTCATCGAAGACTGCAGTGTGCTGAACAAGTTCAACACAGGTAGTGACCATAGATTGGTGAGATGTAAGATGCACCTCAACACTAAACTGGAACGTGGCAAGCTCATAAGACAAACAAAATGTATTGACATAACCAACCTTAAAAAACACCATAATACTTTCAAGTTGGAACTGAAGAACAGATTCTCTGCTTTAGAAGGCCTAACATCGGAAGAAGTGGATATTTCGGAAGTTAACAGAAAAGTAACCAAAGCTCTTATGGAAACAGCAACAAAATTAGCTGGGTCTAAGAACAAGTTGCATGTGAACAAATTATCAGGAAAAACCAAAATGTTGATGCAAAAAAGAAAGAGATATGAGGACAACTAAAGAAGATGTGACTTCCAAAGTGGAATATATAGAGCTATGCAAGACAGCACGGAAAAGTATCACTGAAGACGTAAGGAAATTCAACTGTGAGCTAGTGAGGAAAGCAATTGAAAACAACCAAAGCCTAAAGATAGCAAGGGACATCTCAGTAAGGGAAGAAAACAGATTATGGCTCTGAGAAAAGAAGATGGTTCTATAACAAGAAATAGAGGCGAAATTTTGACAAGAGTGAAAGATTTCTACTCCAAATTATATGAAAGGGATGATACATGTACTCCAGACATCATGAAAGGTACCAGAGTTCTTCCAGTCCTCCAGCAGAAGTTGCTCATGCAATCAAGAACATGAAGCGGGGAAAGCTCCAGGAGAAGATGGAATTACTATAGACATCATACAAGAAGCAAGTGGAGAAATTGAAACAGTACTCGCCCAAATTTTCACTCGATGCCTTAATGAAGGGAAGATTCCTGAGGATTGGAACAATGCTACAATGATCCTGCTACATAAAAAAGGTGACATTGAGGATCTCAGGAACTACAGACCTATCAGCCTCCTATCAGTGGTTTATAAAATCTTCACTAAAGTTCTTTCACACCGCTTGAAGGTAACACTGGACATGGCTCAACCGAGAGAACAAGCTGGATTCAGGAGTGGCTACAGCACAATAGATCATATCCACGTACTGAGAGAACTAATTGAAAGAGCGAGGGAATATGAACTTCCATTGTGCATGGCTTTTATCGGATTATGAAAAAGCCTTTGATTCGGTGAAACCATCAGCAGTTACCACGGCTCTGAAATCCTGCGGTATTGAAGATGCATACATTAATATTATTAATAACATCTATGAAAATGCAAGTGCAAAGATTCGGCTGTTTGAAAATACAACACTTATAAAAATTGGAAAGGGAGTGAGACAAGGTGACACCATATCTCCGAAGCTCTTTAATGCCACATTGGAAAATGTCTTTCAATCACTGAACTGGGAAAACAAAGGGATAAAGATTAATGGAGATTATCTAACCCACCTTCGTTTTGCTGATGACGTAGTCATTTTTGCAACTACCCCATCAGAGCTGCAGAGTATGATCCAGGAACTTGCTGACAAGAGTAAAGAAGTGGGATTAAAAATGAACTTTCAGAAGACAAAAGTGATGTTCAATGCTTTTACAAGAAATGAAGATTTATCGATTGATGGAGAAAAACTGGAGATAACAGATACGTATGTTTATCTTGGACAGCAGATATCAAGTGAGGGTCACATTGATGAAGAAATTAATCGGCGTACAAAACTTGCCTGGAGAGCTTTTGGAAGAAACAGCATAATTTTCAAGAGCAATATGCCATTATGTCTTAAAAGAAAAGTGTTTGATCAATGCATCCTTCCAGTGCTTACGTATGGTGCAGAGACGTGGACCTTAACTAAAAGAGACATACAAAGGCTGCAGACAACTCAAAGCAGCATGGAGAGGTGCATGCTTGGTATAACCAGGAGAGATAAGAAGAGGAACTCGTGGATCCGAAAAATGACGAGAGTGGAAGACATCATGATCAGAGTTAAATCCCTGAAATGGCAATGGGCTGGACATACTGCCAGAAGGACAGACCATAGATGGACAGCCGAAATTTTAGATTGGATTCCAAGGGACAGGAAAAGACCCAGAAAAAGACCACATGGGAGATGGGTGGATGAAATTCGTAAATATGCCGGAGTGACATGGAGGAGACTGGCACAAGACAGACCGTTGTGGAGGAAACTTGGGGAGACCTTCGTCCAGCAGTGGATTGATAATGGTTGACAATGATGATGATGATGATGATGACTAGGTTTATGAATAGATTCGTATTATTCTCATTAATAATTCGAGTGAAAGTATTTGTTGGTCTAGATGCTTGTACATCCCTATCTATATGTGTAAATTAAGAAAATTGGTAGATGATCACTGAAATGAAAATTAAGAATACCCGATAAAATAAGAGTCCGATGGTATATTTGTTATACATAGATCCAAAATTGAGGCCGTATATTGAGTTATTCTTGTAGCTGAAAGAATAGTGTTATAAAATCCTGCACTAGCAATTGCAGAATTAAATTCTCGTGGGTATGAAAGATTCCGTGACAGATCAATATTAAAGTCTCCAAGTAACAATCCTTTTTTTTTTTTTTTTTTTGTAAAATTTATATAATTAAGTATATCAAGATAGTGCAGTGTTTCAAATCAAAAGGTGTTGACCTCGTTGGACCGCTGTTTATTCGAGGTAATAAGAAAGCTTGGATAGTACTGTATACTTGTGCGGTCTGCAGGGCTGTGCATTTCGAAGTTATTACATCCTTATCGACCGAGGCATGGATAGAAAATCTAAGAAGATTCATTGCAAGGCGAGGAAGACCCGAAGTGATATATTCGGACAATGGAAGTAATTTCACAGGAACTGAGAATTTGTTCAGGAAAATAAATTGGGAAGAAGTACATAAGACAACAACAATTAACAAGATAAAGTGGAATTTCAACCCTCCCACTGCTCCATGGTGGGGAGGATTTTGGCAAAGGCTAATTAGGATAACGAAGGACTTGTTAAAGAAAATTCTTGGTAAAACCAGCCTAAGTTATGAAGAACTAAGCTTTATTTTGTGTGAAATTGAGAATGTCACAAACTTCCGGCCTTTGACATATAATTCGGATGATATAAACGATTTAATTCCTCAGACTCCGAATATGTTTCTGAGAGACAATGTAGGAGGTTCTACAGCTGATCTCGATTATGCTGAACAAGTGGAGTTCAATAAGCGGTGGCAATATAGACTAAAACTGAAAGAAGATCTTAAGAAAAGATTCAGAATAGAATACTTAGGACAACTTAAACATTCTAAGAAAAGTTGCCGAAATAAGGACACCATAAAAGTAGGACAGGTGGTTTTGCTAGGGAGTGATAAGAGCAAGTGAATGGAGTGGCCACTTGGTAAAATAGTGGAACTGTATCCAGCGAAGGATGGACAGGTACAGGTGGTCAAGGTGAAGACGAAGACAGGAGAAATGATCCGACCCACACAGCGTCTCTTCCCAATGGAGGTCAGCAATGAGATGGAAAGGCAACGGAAAAGAAGTGTGATTCGATCATTTAAACAGGAGCTCCCGAAGGGAACATTGTCGAGGATTTCTTCACGAGTCGTGACAAGAATGGACAAGTGACAAAATCGCCGCACAAAATTCAGTTTGTGGTTTTGTTGAGAACAATTAGTAATACTCAAGGTGGGGAGGATGCTGCATTTGGCGGCTTGCCAAGTAAGCTGGATGGAAACATTTCACAATAACAGCTGCAGTTGATGATCTCGCGTTTTGACCCGACTGACTGCAAGAGGGAGACAGCGGAGAGAAAAAAAGAAGTTTTTGTTGTTGTTGGGGGCTTCGAGGAAAAGAAGGGGGATTATGGCGGTGATTTGTAAAACTTCGGCGTGTATTGTGATATGACCAAAAGTGTGTGTCTTAGTGCTGTATTAAATAAACCAGGATTTTTTTGTGAACTTACAGTGCTTGATTATCTCTGAATACATAACAGTTCTCAGACGGATTTTATTAGGTGGAAGATTTTCTTTATTTGGATAACTACTTGCAGCGGCCTGAACGAGATACGTAAGTATAGGTTTATCGTTTAGATATCTTGTCTTTCATCATAAAAGGTTACTCCAAGGAACTTGACTTCTGACACCACAGGAATGGTAGTACTCCCCAGACAGAGATTGGGGTCTGGGTGAAGACCCTGTTTTCGGCAAAAATGCACGCAAACGGTCTTCTGGGATGAGAAGCCAAAGCCATTATGAGAAGCCCAGTTCAAAATCTTGTTAATAGCTTACTGCAGCTGTCTTTCAATGGCACACATGTTGACAGAAGCGCAGGAAATCTGTAGCTCATCCACGTACATGGTTCCACGAACCATCGGAGGGAGCAGTTTAAATATGTGATTCACATGAAGGATGAACAAAGTTGACTGATAGAATGGAATCTTGAGGGACACCCTGCTCTTGTGGGTACATTACAGAGAGGGTCGACTGACAGACACATGGAA
The DNA here is from genome assembly GCA_039090855.1 of Macrothele yani. Classification (NCBI taxonomy): domain Eukaryota; kingdom Metazoa; phylum Arthropoda; class Arachnida; order Araneae; family Macrothelidae; genus Macrothele; species Macrothele yani. The sequence continues at coordinate 18,625,658 of CM077013.1, forward strand.
CATCTGGTTCTGGAGAAAATCGGCAATGAATGTTGGTAAATTTCCCTGCAATCCGTAGTCGTGCAAGATCATGGAGACTGCCGTATCTTCACATGCGATTGTATGCTTTGTCCATGTCGAAGAACACCGAGACCATGTGCTGACACCGGACAAACGCCTCCCTGATAGAAGTCTCAAGGCGAAGATGATGATCAGTGGTGGATCGAAAACGACAGAATCCACTCTGATAAAATGTGACGAGTTTCCAAACAAAATATCAAACGAAAATTGATGATGCGCTCTAGCACTTAGCAAAGGGAGCTAGCTCGTCATAGCAATTGGCCGGTAGTTCAATGGGTTGGTGGGATCTTTACCAGGTTTGAGAACAAGTATGACAATAGCAATGTGCCAAGAATTGGGAAAGTCGTGCTCATGCCAAATCCTGTTAAACAGCATTAGCAAACATTCAAGAGAGGACGGAGAAAGGTGCTTCAGTATGCCGTAGTGGATGTTATCCAGTCCGACAGATGTCCGGCCGGACAGATTCAAAGCAATCTTCAGTTCTACCACAGTCAGCGGGCTATTATAATCCTCTGAGGAAAAGGTCCGAAGGAAACTCCTTTCCTCAAGCCGCGCCCGATGCTGTTGGAACGAAGAAGGACCATTGCCGCTGCTAGACACTGAAGAAAATACAGTGGCAAGACAGTCAGCAACTCTCTGAGCGTCAGCAACCGTTCTGCCATCACTCTCTAGGATGGAGATCTCCCGTGAAGGGTACTTTCCGCAAATCTTACGAATACTGTCCCAAACGATCTTAGGGATGGTAGTAGTGTTAATTCCGGATACATATTGTATCCATGAGTCCCGTTGACTACAATGATGAACCAATCGCACGTAGGACTTTGCTTTCTTGAAAGCAAGTAAGTTTGCGTCGGTGGGATACCGACGAAACCTACCCCAAGCCTGATGTTGAGCCTGATGTGCTGCCTTGCAATCGGAATTCCACCAAGGTCTTTGGCAACATGGAAGTTTAGTCAACGTCGTTGGGATGGAGAGTTCTGCTGCTTGCACAATGCAATCCGTAACAGCTTCACTGATCATGCCTAAGGACACCATAGTAGGAGAAATGGTCTCTGAAGCTGTGAATGTGACCCACTTGGCTCAATCGATGTCCCATCTAGCAGGACGAATCGGATGGCGGTATCCTCCACCTGCGAGATGAAGAAAGATAGGAAAGTGATCGCTGCCACGGGGATCACCAGACACGCTCCAGGACCAGTCAGGATATAAGGATGGTGAACTCAGAGACAGATCAATGGCTGAGTATGAGCGGGTAGGTTCATGAAAATATGTCTTTGTCCCCATGTTGTGGAGACAAAGGGACGTGTTGGAGAGTAGGGACTCAACAACGCAGCCCCTCGAGTCTCGAGTGTTATCACCCCACAACGGACTCTGCACATTGTTGAAATCTCCTAGAAGGAAGAAAGGAGGCGGCAACTGGTCAACTAAATCTTCCAAATCTGAAAGGCTCACAGCTTCATCTGGCGGTACGTAGATGGAACAGACTGTGAACAGGATGTTCACAGAAATTCTCACTGCCACTGCTTGCAGAGTCGTCCCAAGAGCGACCGCAGTGACAGGAACACCATGAGGAACAACAGCCACTCCTCTGCAGGCGATAACTCCGTCCTCATGATCTTTGCAAAAAATAGAATATCTGCGCAGCGAAAGAGTGTCCGTCGTGCGGAGCTTTGTCTCCTGGAGACACACGCACACAGGACTACATGAAGACAGTAAGCCTTTCAAATCATCAAGTGGTCGTTGCAGACCTCGGCAATTCCACTAAATGATTGAAGCCATTATGAGAAAAGGAAAAAAAAAAAAGAAAGATAAATACTGATAAAGACTGAGACGACTAATACGTCTCAGAGTTCATGAGCTCCAATAAGTCTTCAGTGTCTGGAGGTAATACAGGGGTGTGCTTACTCCCCGTGTTCTTGGATGATGGTGCCCGACTCTGAGTGTTAGAGCAGGGTTTTGGGGAGGATGTGCCTGGCTTCTGCTTCTCGGGCTTCTTCATTGTAGTGCCCTTAGCCCGAGTCCCAGTGCTGGCAGAGGATCTTAAATCTTTTTGGCGACAATGTGGGTGTCACTTTGGACTCCGACAAAACTTTAGTGCCTCCAATCCAGCAGCAACGATGTCCTCAAAATCATAAGGACACCGCACTGGGATGTGCACCTCAGTCTGCACAGCAACAGTGCACTTCTAAACTATGACTGACGCGTACGATCGCTGGCTTGGTGTTAAAGGAGTGATCCGCCGCCTGGCCTCAGGATAAGACAGATGTTCTGTTGTCTTCAGGCGTTAGATAGCCTGCTCCTCTATCCACTTTGGACACTGCATGGAAGATGCAGAGTGCGACCCATCACAGTTAACGCAGTGATCTGATTGTGCTGAGCATTCCATCAAAGAATGATCCATGGAACCACAGCGCCCCCACCTTGCTACGTTATGGCACGATTGTTGAGAATGACCGTAATATGCTGGCACTTGTAACATCTCAAAGGATTGGGGATATATGGGCAAACATCAAGACGTAAGCAACCTGCCTTGATGGAAGTTGGCAGGGTTGGGGTGTCAAAAGTGAGGACGACGTTCCGGGAGGGTATAGACTTCCGATCTCGCCTAAAAAGAATTCTCCGAACCCCAGTGACATGTTGGTCGCCAAGTTGCTCCAGTAGTTCCTCATCTCTGCATTCAAGCAAGTCCTGGGAGTTGACAACACCGCAAGAGGAATTCAAATAACTATAAGGTGTTATTTGTACTGGAATATCCAGCAGAACAGTCATCTCCAGCAAGGTGGCACTATGTCGCGAATTAGAGGTTTGCACAAGATTCCCTGATGGGAGCTACTTAACATTTTTCGGAGGGCCAGCAACCACCTGAAGAGCCTTATTAATCCAGAAGGGGCTCTTCGAACTCAGAGACTGAAGGATCAACAGAATGAATCTGAAGAAACAGAGCATTACAATCAGTACTAAGGAGTTTCTTTGAGGAGGAGAATGTCCCTTCCTCCATGCGGCACTTCACATTTATAGCATGGGGAACACTGTTGTTTGCCATAGAGAAGAAAAAAAAAAATCATCCGCCGACTTCCTCACCCACAACAGAGCCCAACGAGGGAGAGCCGGAGGTTTGCAAGCTCAAGTGGGCGCAGGACACTGCTCTAGGGATACAACGCGGATATAGCAAGTTGATAGGGCAGACATGCACTCGGCAAGCACCCAGTCTTTCTCGTGCCTGGAAAAAACACCTTTGGCATGCCCACCCTATCCCCAAACTCACCCTGCCGTACGTAACGACAAGCCGTTAGAAGTCTGGACTCCACTTGGTCACAAACTTCCTGACTAGGAGAGAGTTAGTTCCTAGGCGCCCGTTTAGGGTGAAGCAGAGGGCAAAGAGGAGTGTTGGTAGCTGATGACAACTACATCCCAGCTCCCAGAAACCTCAGGCTCCCCTTTTCCACCTTATGGGTCACCGCACACAGCAAACGTGCAGGTAGGTCTAGCCACCAGCCCAGAAAAACGAAGAGGGGAACATAAAAAGGGGAAGAGAGGAAAGAAATTGACGAACTAAACTCCGGCGCTGGCGGCTAATCACAATCTCAGCAACCTACAACTGAGGCGGGTGCATGGCAATATAAGAACAAAAACCACAAATTAATAAATCGTACGAGAAATGTCAGCTCGGGCTGTGGGGTCGCCATCCCCCAGCAGCTGGATGAATAGCTGTCCCTTCGGTGATGTTATCGTACAAGACGAATATGCAAGATGTTCTATCACAAGGTGGGCTGGGGCTATGGAAGCGCTACTCCCCAAATAGCTGGTAAACCGGCTATCCCGTGCAGGGGAACATGGCTTTAGCACACACAAAACAAAATTCAGTCAAAATTTAGAGATTCACTGAGCAACAAAAATCTTAATGCATATTTCTGAAATTGGGCCAGATAAACCCTCAGAAATAAAACAGCTGATTAAAGCTTGCTAACTGTGGCAAGGAATGAAAGACAGACATATATACTTCAGGAGCAATTTTATGATATTAACGTACTGCAAAACGAACAACACTAATTTTTGTAAAATGAATCGTGGTAATTTGTATTAGATTGAATGTAATAAATTTTCTGATCTAATTCACCTGTTTGTTTTAAGAACCAAATATAGCTTATATTGTTTGAAAAATCACTGTTTTCCTGGAGTCTTAATATATTTTTAAGTCACATATTCAAAACACCCCACCTGAAATTTTCAATTCCCTCCATTTGCAAACACAAGTGGGGAGACTCCCTTCCATTTCAAATTTGAATTTTAACCCCTGCAGTATTTGGTGCAAAAACCTGGCGAATCAAACTGTCCATCTCCGCTCACCCAAATTTTGGAAACGCATAATTTTAAATCATCAGTAATTTGATTTTTCATACTGTGCCATATAAACTTGATTATTGGCCCAACTAAAAATTTCACCATTTTATAAAAAGTAGTGCTAATGAGCAATTGTAAACCAAGGGTTTCAGCAAAATCTGTAAACTGCTTAAAATTCATTCCAGCTGTGTAAATTGCGCAGAAAGTTTGATATTGCCTAAGGCATATATTGCAGATGTTCTGAGAGCACCAAACATAAATGTGTGTATTTACACATTTCAAAGTAACTATTAGCAGTGTTCCTTTTGGGTTTAGTTGCAACATCAACATTTTTACCACATATATGACACAAAATGAAATAACTTCAAAATTACATTGAAAATTACGAGAAATAGTGCTTCACTACTTTGTTATTTTTTTCAGATCTAGTTCTGATTCAGTGGTGTTCATTTTTTTTTCTATACAATAAAGGCCATGTGAATCTTCGTCGCTAACCAATTCGGTGTCAGTCGAATTGTCCGTATGGCAACTGTTTTCTTTCAATGAAATGAAAGCTTTTTCTGCTGCTATGTACATTTCATTTCCCATCTCACATTGGACAGCAACACTAGAATAGAAGTGGAGCAACGCTCTTCTGCTTCAACTGGAGTTTCAATGACTGCAAGAGAAGCTGCTGAGTCATAAGTGGTTGCATTGAACTCTAAGGTGCTGCCTGCTATTATTTCTTGGACTTCCTTGCTTCTAATGTATCGGGATTTCCTCCTCTTGTGTGGAATGTCACAACTTGATGGTGCATTGAGGACAAGTGACGGTACAGCATTTTTTTTTTTTTTAGAATTATTTTCGATGAACTACTTCCCAGTAATTCCCACTGCAAAACAGAACACAGTTCATAGTCTTTTTTAAAATGTGCAGAACATACAGCACTATAATTACTAGGCATGAAACTCTTAATTTTGGCTAACCATACTTTATAACACTCAGAAGATTTATGGAAACTCACAGACTGGTTTTTACATTTATTGACACTTGCAACACAAGGAGAGAAATTCCTGACACTAAATACCTGGTACTTTCCCTCAACCCCTACCGCGCCCAGTATGCAGATGGCGCTGGCATGGGAGAAGTGGCCTGACAGCTTGTCTAGTGTGACGTCATCACCAGAAACTTTTTGGCTGTTTACTCAGCTCCCAATGGCTGTAGGGAAACAAATTTCGGCTCTATGAGCAGCAGCAACAAAGGATCAAGTGGGACATCGTTGGGCTAAGTGAGGTAAGAAAAAAAGGAGATCTCATTGAACTGAAAAATGGACATCTCTTCTACTATCGCGGGACAGATCCTGGCAGAACTAGTGGTGTTGGATTTATAATAAACAAGAAACTGAAGGATAAAGTTGTAGAAGTTGAAAGTTCCTCTGACAGGGCTGCACGACTCGTTATCCAACTCTCGAGAAGATACCAGGCTCAGATTATTCAAACTTATGCACCCACCACAAGTCATCCTGAAGAAATTGAAGAATTTTATGAGGAAATTCGTCATCTAAATAATAAAGGTAAGCAGCACTTGAAGATAATTACGGGAGATTTCAATGCAAAAATAGGGCAACGGGAACAGAATGAAACTTCAGTAGGTAAATTCGGTCACAGCAACAGAAACCAGCGTGGAAATACTCTCGTAGAGTTTGCAGAGGCAGAAGGGTTTTTCATCTTGAACTCCTTTTTCAAGAAAAAGCCACACAGGAAATGGACACATCCAAATGGGATGACAAGTGAAATTGATTTTATTATGTGTAACAAAAACTTCGTCGTAGAAGACTGCAGTGTGCTAAACAAGTTCAACACAGGTAGTGACCATAGATTGGCGAGATGTAAGATGCACCTCAACACTAAACTCTAACGTGGCAAGCTCACAAGACAAACAAAATGTATTGACATAACCAACCTTAAACACCATAATACCTTCAAGTTGGAACTGAAGAACAGATTCTCTGCTTTAGAAGGCCTAACATCGGAAGAAGTGGATATTTCTGAAGTTAACAGAAAAGTAACCAAAGCTCTTACGGAAACAGCAACAAAATTAGCTGGGTCTAAGAACAAGTTGCATGTGAACAAATTATCAGGAAAAACCAAAATGTTGATGCAAAAAAGAAGAGAGATGTGGACAACTAAAGAAGATGTGACTTCCAAAGTGGAATATATAGAGCTATGCAAGACAGTACGAAAAAGTATCACTGAAGACTTAAGGAAATTCAACTGTGAACTAGTGAGGAAAGCAATTGAAAACAGCCAAAGCCTAAAGATAGCAAAGGGACATCTCAGTAAGGGAAGAAAACATATTATGGCACTGAGAAAAGAAGATGGTTCTGTAACAAGAAATAGAGGTGAAATTTTGACAAGAGTGAAAGATTTCTACTCCAAATTATATGAAAGGGATGATACATGCACTCCAGACATCATGAAAGGTACCAGTATCAGAGTTTTTCCAGTCCTCCCAGCAGAAGTTGCACATGCAATCAAGAACATGAAGCGGGGAAAAGCTCCAGGAGAAGATGGAATTACTGCAGACATCATACAAGAAGCAAGTGGAGAAATCGAAACAGTACTCGCCCAAATTTTCACTCATTGCCTTAATGAAGGGAAAATTCCTGAGGATTGGAACAAAGCTACAATGATCCTGCTACATAAAAAAGGGGACATTGAGGATCTCAGGAACTACAGACCTATCAGCCTCCTATCAGTGGTTTATAAAATCTTCACCAAAGTTCTTTCACACTGTTTGAAGGTAACACTGGACATGGCTCAACCGAGAGAACAAGCTGGATTCAGGAGTGGCTACAGCACAATAGATCATATCCACGTACTGAGAGAACTAATTGAAAGAGCGAGGGAATATGAACTTTCATTGTGCATGGCTTTTATCGATTATGAAAAAGCCTTTGATTCGGTGAAACCATCAACAGTTACCATGGCTCTGAAATCCTGCGGTATTGAAGATGCATACATTAATATTATTAATAACATCTATGAAAATGCAAGTGCAAAGATTCGGCTATTTGAACACACAAAAATTGGAAAGGGAGTGAGACAAGGTGACACTATGTCTCCGAAGCTCTTTAATGCCACATTGGAAAATGTCTTTCAATCACTTAACTGGGAAAACAAAGGGATAAAGATTAATGGAGATTATCTAACCCACCTTCGTTTTGCTGATGACGTAGTCATTTTTGCAACTACCCCATCAGAGCTGCAGAGTTGATTCAGGAACTTGCTGACAAGAGTGAAGAAGTGGGATTAAAAATGAACTTTCAGAAGACAAAAGTGATGTTCAATGCTTTTACAAGAAATGAAGATTTATCGATTGATGGAGAAAAGCTGGAGATAACAGACACATACGTTTATCTTGGACAGCAGATATCAAGTGAGGGTCACATTGAGGAAGAAATTAATCGGCGTACAAAACTTGCCTGGAGAGCTTTTGGAAGAAACAGCATAATTTTCAAGAGCAATATGCTATTATGTCTTAAAAGAAAAGTGTTTGATCAATGCATCCTTCCAGTGCTTACGTATGGTGCAGAGACATGGACCTTAACTAAAAGAGACATACAAAGGCTGCAGACAACTCAAAAAAGCATGGAGAGGTGCATGCTTGGTGTAACCAAGAGAGATAAGAAGAGGAACTTGTGGATCTGAAAATGACAAGAGTGGAAGACTTCATGATCAGAGTTAAATCTCTGAAATGGCAATGGGCCAGAAGGACAAACCATCGATGGACAGCCGAAATTTTAGATTGGATTCTAAGGGACAGGAAAAGACCCAGAAGAAGACCACATGGGAGATGGGTGGATGAAATTCGAAAGTATGCGGGAGTGACATGGAAGAGACTGGCACACGATAGACTGTTGTGGAGGAAACTTGGGGAGACCTTCGTCCAGCAGTGGATTGATAATGGTTGACGATGATGATGATGATATGTTTCCTATTCTATTCCTGATAACACTTTGAAATAAAAAGTATTTTATCGGTTAATATGTTTTAAGCCTTTTTACTTATTCTGTAACTTTTTTATTTATTGGAGGTTTAACGACCACTGTGAGAAACTTAACGGGCTATAGGCAGTCGCTCGTCCTTAATTTAGGATCATGGGTTCCAGGGAAGGGAGAGAATCAGTGCCATAAGACACACACAACATCCATGTCTCACTGGGATTCGAACCCGGAAAATGAACAGATGAATGGTCATAAGCCAGTGCTTAGACCACTGTGCCACCAGGGCGGCATTCTGTAACTTCAGAATCAATTCTTATTTTGTTGTGCAACACTATGGTCATTGTAAAATGCCACAGTTTCAATTCAGTGGTGTGTAATATACGTTCAGATTCAGCTGCGTATAATATTGTGCAAAGCATCAAACTATACAAAGATTTATGCACTGCACCACTGGGGCAGCAGAGAAGATATTGAAATGAAGAACAATATAACTCAGAATGTGTAATTCCTTTTTATACCTCATTTCTTTCCACAGTCTCTCTCATTTAGTAAAACTCCAACAGTGCTGAACAATACAGTGTGGAAAAAATATTCTTATAATACGTGGCCAATACGTCATGATAATTAACACAGCAATTGGACATCGCTGAATTGACTGTAATTACTGTTTCACACTTAATTATCAATCGCATCAGAAAACTTGAAAATGTCATCGCCCTGGAGCTGGAATCGAACCCGCTTCTTCTCCTGATTACTGTTCCAGCATGCTTGCCGTTATACCATCCAGGACAACAAAGTCCCAAGTATCTGAGTGTTAAGAACACAGGAATATTCTCTGATCGCATTCTTAAAGCAATTTGTGCTGCCATCTAGTGCTATATCGCAGCACAATTTGCGTTAAGAATGCGGTCGGCGAATATTCCGATGCTCTTTATACTCATTTAGATACTTGGGGCTTTGTCGTCCTGGATGGTGTAACGACTAGCATGCTGAAACAACGGTAATTGGGAGATGCGGGTTCGATTCCAGCTTCAGTGCAATGAAATTTTCAAGTTTTTTTTTTTTATGTGATTGATATTAAGCGTGAAACATTAATTACAGTCAATTCAGCAATGTCTGATTACTGTGCTAATTATCAGGAATTCTGAACAAGTTTCATGAACTGAGATTTCCCACTGTAAAACTCTTCAGACAGTTCTCAGAATCATTTTACGCCAGCTTGAACTACCATCTGGGTAGGTAGGATGATAACAATACCAATGGCTTTAATAATATAACAAAATATAAGCATAAAATATGAATACTCACATTAGAATTACTAGTAACATCACTTTTTGACACAGGCAAAATTTCTTCTTGATGGGGTGAAGCTTGATTCACATAATCTTTGAAAGAACTACCTGCTTCATGTTCAGAGGAAATGTTCATTTTGAACGACTCCTGTGCTGTACAACTTGCATCAATATCGGCCAGCATTTCATTTTCAATACTATCAACAGAATATTTCCCATTCAAAGCTTCACATATGGGACTATTTTCTGGGGAATTTAGAAATCTGATATGTTTCCCATCATGACTAATATCTGTAACCTGGTTAGACTCAGAAGCAGAGTTTTGGAAACTAGAAGGAGGCGACTGTACAGTGAGAGAACAACTCTCATTGTTGCTTCCAGAAGGTTCTGCTGAATTTCGGGGAGCCTTTTTCGCCTGCGCTTGCGCTTCTTCTTCGGACAGTTATTTCCCAATGACTGAGTGCAGTCACCTGCCACTTGCAGGAGGGAATTACTCAATGGAGAACACAATACATTTTCCACAATTTCCTTCGGTGATGAATGTTTCACATTAGCATTACTGCTTTCAATTGGAGTCGTAAAATAACTAATTTCAACTTGACTGTTTTGTAAATCCAATGAATCATAATCACACTGAGATTTCCCATTCTGCTCTTTTGTACCTGAATTATCTTCAAGCACTTTAGAAGTGTCACGTGCTTGAACTTCCAACTCAACAGTTGTGTTCATGGGAAGTTCTTCCTCACTTGTCCTGAAATTTTTTGGACTAGCCAGTTCACAGACACTACTACAGGAAACTTCTTTCTGAATACCCTCACTAATTAAACCCTCACTACCAATTTTATTGGGTCTTGTCTCAGTACAATTAGTCTCTGTTTTGGATAGATAATTATCATTTATGCTACTTACAAGGTGAACAATGGAATGTTCTTTTACTTTGTGCTTTAAGTTTTCCACTCTGCTGCAGCTACCTTCCTCAGTCATTTGTTTCTGTGTGTTCACTGCAGGCAAAATCACATTTTGAAGTCTATCACTATTGTTCCCATTAGTTTCATGTGTATTTGAACCACAATCATTTTTTCTTTCTTCCAACACAAGGAAATTTCTGCTTTCATTTTTTTCCTTTAAGTCATTTTTATGTTTTTTGTGCTTTTTTCTCATAGAGTCAATTTTGCTGGTGTGAATATCTGCAATATTTCTTACATCACTATACCTACTATCATCAGGGGACATGTCTAAATCCAGAATACCTTGAGCAGATTGTACAGTGCGAATAGGAGATCGAGCTCTAAATTTTTTAGCACTCGGAAGCGACGTAATAGATTTCATAACAGTACGATGCCTTTTCAAATCTTTTTCACTGTGTGATGTGAAAGTTTCAACATCTGTACACTGCCATGCACTCCTTGATGACTGGAAATCATCATAAACAACCCTGGAACAAAGGAACAGAAATTATATGATTTCAATAGTATACACAGGAATATATCAATTTTTCACAATTTTAGATTATTAATCATTGTTTCCAAAATGCATGACTCTTTTCTAGTACCTGAATTGGAGAAGTTTCATAATTTACCATTTACTTCATCTAGAATTATTTCAAGAACTAAATATAATACACAAATTTTCAGGAAGCAGGTTTGGAAACTGAAGACTGGCTACAAAGAATCACAAAAAGTCATTTGAGTTAACCCCTTCCATAAGAATACCTGCAGTAATTTGGGGATCGATTTTGAAATAAATTATAAATCAACAATTTTATGAATTTACAGGAATTTGTGAAAAAAGACTTTTTTGCTTAGGTAGGTGTTTAGCAAATTTGATGAGCATTTAAGATAACAAGGGGTTGCATTAAAGATGAAAATTAGCAGTCACCAACCGACCACCACATGGTGACTGGATAAAACAAAGTGGCCAATAGAAAAAATTGTCACGCTCAAAAATTTGCCTGTCCACATAAACTGGTGGCCGGCCAAATTATTTTTTCCTTGCTAAATAATTTATTTGCATGTTTTAAACAATTCTGTTAATTAGGAAATGCATTTAGATCATCTAACTCACACATGATGAAAAACAGCCCTTTCCTCCACAAATAAGTTAGTGTAATCAATTTATAGATTCACCCTTCAAGAAAGGGGGCAGCTATTTTTGTTTTCCCATTTATGTTGAGGCACGAACTAACTATATTGAGAATGGACACCAGTGGCTTTAGATGGCACTGTGATATCACAAGCCAGAAGGTCTTCAGCACCTCATCTTGTAAAGTTTAGTTTCTTTGAAAATGTATAGTTTCCCATTGCTTAGCTTCTTACTTATCAACAATCAAAAAAGGGGGGCAAGCATTTTTCCTTTTGTTGACAAAAAGAAATTAGAAGTTCAAAATCGGGACTTGACTTTTTGTTGCAGTCTTTCATTCTACATAGTCCCGTTTCCTTCGCACATGTGCACAAATAGCTGTTTGGAACATTAATTTTTCTTTAAAAAAAAATAAAAAAAATTCTTTCTTTGCCCCTTAATACAGCAAAATGTTACTAAGGAATGGGGAAATGCAAGTTTTTCAGCAAAATTAAATATAAAAAATCAGTATAGTACATTCCGCTGTGATAATTTTATAGGTTACGGAAATGGCCAATTCCATCACGGGCAGATTAAGTACTGATTTTAAAATTTAATTTAGCTTCAAAAAAGCAGAAGGAAAAAAATACTTTCTGTACTGATTGGCTTTGAAGAACAGACTATTTGAAACAACTAAAACTGTACTTCACTAGAAGAAATTCTTAAAATACGAAATTGCTCTTATCACTATTACCAAAGATAGTAAGAACGAAGAACATAATTAGAAAAATATAAAAAATAAGAATATAACCAGAAAGGGAAAAAACATGCATCTTGGGGTAAGAAAAATCTGAAGCATAGAAAATTGTGGAAGATTTTCATCCATGCGAAAGCAAACAATTTTGGGCAACAGATAGCATGAAGACAACCAAATCATATCGAACAGATGTCACGATACTAAAAACATCCAATAAGCAATAAAAAAATGTTTTTTTTTACATTAGAATCTTGAAAACGTGAAAAACTTTGCACAAATGTTTAATAACTTCATTTCACAGAGATTTTCTATTTTTGTTGTATATTCGATGTTTCCTGTACTCCACAGTGGATCATCAAAGATTCCCGTAATTACTACAGGAAATACGTAGCACTAACAATGACAGTGGTGGTAGGTAGCAAACAGAAAAAAATTACAAATAATTAAAATTCCACCAAAACTGGATGTTTTCTGGAGAGAAAAAAAAAAATGCCCGACACTGGATTCGAAAACCGGACACAATTCGATTGAATCAGGAAATTTGGTAACGGCCATTATCTACTGTTAACAGCCAGTCCAAACAGGTCCAGTGAGAACTTCTTGTGTCAACAGGATGTCAACTCAAACTATCAATCGCCTTCAACAAGGTGCCTTTTACACATGTAGAACAATGGTGTGTGTCCCTTTACCACTTTCACTGTGGCAACGTCATCATGCAATACTTAGCTCAGGTGCCGCCGAATGGAGTCGTGATCGTGACTTAATCAGGGCTTTACAAATCCCGGGCGCCACGCCGAGTTTTCTTCTTAATTGCGATTTCGTAATTTGCAGTATATACCGTAATTTCTGTTGTATAATCCATAGGTAATCTATTAAAAAGTTATAAATTTAGGTACTGCTGTCACTGGTAGAGAAAAAAGAAAACAAAAGGTGCGACGTTTTAAAAAGTCTGCGAGGTAATTGTCAGGAGGTGGCATTATTAGGAAAGTACCGAAAATGTGGTAACACAAAAACTGTAACGTAACAGCAAGATAGAAGACTGCAAAGAGATTGTAAGAATATATGTATATATATTTTACTTTAAAGCATTTTGACAGAAAATATGACGCAATATTATTATGATGGCTTCACTATTTGTGCGTGCGGAAGCCTACATCGTGTGAGAATCTGTAGAATCCATAACTTTCGATCCCGCAGAGCTATTCCGTAGCATGTAACCATTCTGCGAATCACATTGCTTTGTTTTGTTGCGCTAATTGTATTAAGTTAAGGGTTGTTTTTTATTCAGTTGAAGCATGTTCAGAAATAAGACAATGTTATGGACTGCCCGCAATATCAACGGATTTTTTAGTGTAACTAATGAACTACGGTAATGCTGCAACAGCTAGCGATTTTACTTCTTTATTTATTTAAAATTAACACAAAAGTACTTCAAAATGACAGTTACTTTTTCAATAAGACTATCATTTCTTCCTCACATCTTTGGATTTCTGAGTCGGTCCTATGAATCGCAATTAACACGATAGGTGCGGATTATATGACTGTCATACATGCCAATTACTATAGAACGTCCGTAGTTTCTATGAATTTAGTTGTCTGACTATGGAACTCTCTCTCGGAACTACGGGTCCACGAATTTTCATTTTGTTTTTAAAAAAATATTTTGCTATTATTTTATGGTATACATAAGATCCTTAAGCAGATTTGCGGAATTCTCCAGGGTTTTTTTTTTTTTTTTTTTGTTATCATTTAGATTGTTTGCAAGATTGATGCAAAACTGAAGGGAATTTTTGGGGGGGGGGGTGTATGGTCGTTTTCCATCTGGGGACCATATTTCGTGTTTCAAAGCTTTAAAAAAAAAGTAGTTAAATGGAGTAAAAAGAATTTGCCCTAACTAATATTTTTCTCTCTCCCGATGTAGCGTTTGTGTCTAGTATTCTTGTTAACTATCATGTTATGGCATATACACTGCTGGCCACCCAAAATGCAACACCAGGAAGGACACGAGATAGCAAAGCCAGATTTACTGGACACACAACAACAGACACAAAGATGAAACAATTGAGCTTACAAGACTGTGCGGCTTGCGGAACCCGCAGACATCAATAGTCCACGCGGCCCCCATGGCTGGCAATAACAGCCGCTACATGCCGCAGCATCGAACGAAAGAGGCTTTTGGATGTGGGCTTGGGGTATGTCGGTCCAGGCTGCTTCCACACATTGCCACAGTTCATGAGGCGTAGCAGTGGGTGGTGCTTGCCGGGCCACTCAGTTACCGATCAGCGACCAGACGTGTTCGATAGGCGATATATCCGGAGAGCAGGTGGGCCATGGCAGCAGTGACACCTGGTGGGCCGTGAAGAATTGTTGCACGATGCGTGCCATGTGCGGGCGCGCATTGTTCTCTTGAAACGTGGCCGCTGCCAGATCCTGCAGGTAAGGGAGGACTACGGGCTCCAAAACGTGGAGATGGTGCGGTGGCTGTTGAGTGTACCGGCGATGTGTACCAAAGGGGTGCGGGTGTCATATCCAATTGCGCCCCAAACCATAACGCCAAGCGACGGACCAGTATAGCAATGCAAAATGCAGGTGTCATACATTCTTCCGCCGCAGTGCCGCCAAACGCGGATCCGACCATCGTGGTGTTCAGGCAGAAGCGGGATTCGTCGGAGAAGACAATGTCTTGCCATTCCGTAGTCTAGGTGCGGCGTTCAATGACCCACTGCACTCGCAGGTGGTGTAACATCAATATATAATCGGAGCAATGGCCGCCGTGCAAGTCCCCGCGCCTGCAGACAGCGTCGAACAGTAAGTGCTGACACAGGTTGTTGCGGAATACACCCTAATTCCTGCACCAACATTTGTAATGGGGCGGTGCGAGCCGTCAATGCCCGCCGCACAACATGCCGGTCTTCTCGTTCGGCGGTGTGCCGCGGCCCAGAAATCGCTCACGTCGGTCCGTCCGTCCCTCCTGCACCCACCGAATCCATACTAACCTCACTGTCGCTGGACGTCGTCCCACACGGGCGGCGATGTCTCGGTATGATAAACCACTGTCGCGATAAGCCACTATTTGTCCTCTGTCGAACTCCGAATCGTGCTGGAATGACTGCCGTTTTCTGCGACGAGGCATCAGGAAGCTTCCTTATAGTGCTTCTCAGTGGCGTGGCGGGCGCACATGATTTACATATGCCCTGCAATGCTAATCGTTTGCATGTCCTTTCGCGGGCGACGCATGCTGTGAATTTCAGGCCAATCGGATGCTTCCTTCTTGGTGTTGCATTTTAGGTGGCCAGCAGTGTATGTTCGTATTTCAGCTTGAAACTGTAGGCAAAAATATGTGGAAATGGAAGTTTGACGCTGCGAAAATTTCCTCCTAATCTTTAGGCACGAGATTCTTCCACGAATTCGAGAAATTCCTCCTTTTTAGTCATTTTTTAAGAGGGGTTGGCAGATGTTTGTCAGAGAATGGAATTCCATCTTTATGAAACTTTCGAAAACGAAAAGTCGATGGTGTTCAGATTTTCTCCGTTATCGTAATTCCTTTTTTTCGCGTTGTTGCTTCCATCCAGTATTTTTAAGAATCATTTTACTGCATAAATTTTTGTATTTCGGCTTGAAATTAGGAGAAAAATTTCCCAAAATCGGAAGTTTGACGAATTTCCCATAATTGCCACTCCCCGGTGCGATGTTCCCACTCTCCAGCGCTGTTAAATACCCCCCCCCCCACGCATAAGTTTTTGCGTTTAATCTTGATAAGGGAAGAAGGAAATTCTTGAAAACGAAAGTGATGAAGTTAGAAAATTTGTAAAAATGTATGCATGGTGTTCAAAAGTATTAATATTCCCAAACTTACACCATTTATGTATAATAGTTGAAGCTTTGATATCATGCACTCATGGTCGTCAGGCTGACTATTGTTATCAGAGGGCATAAAAAAAAAAAAAAGAAAAGAAAAGAAAAAAAAACGACAATGAAGAAGTAGAGAGATAATGATATCAGCAGAAAGAAAAATTAAGTAATAGATGCTGTGCAGTTGCAGTCAACAAAAGACAAACTGACAGCAGTCCACATTTTTGCTGTCTGTTTTGATTTTTCACCAGTTAAAATGTTCAGTTTTTTTCCCCCTCCTTCTTTGGTCTCATCTTATTTTAAACTGCAATTTTAGAGGCGGTATGATAATATGGTAAGTGGAGGTTCGTGCACTGCGCATTCACTTGCTTGGATTTCCTGTCTGTCAAGCATTGTGGAATTCTGAATGCACCTTACTGATTTTTACTGGTGGAAGTTTAGAACTTAAATCTTGCAATCCTGCCCTCACCGGGGAATCAACTTTGTGTTTTGCACATGTTAAGTTTATTTCATTAGAGTCTTGGTTTGTTGTAAGGTTTTGTTGGGGCGCACATTTGTTTTTTTTTTTTTATAAAGAGATGGATCATTTCGTAAAATAGAGTTTATGTATGCCATGCAATACTAGTTATTACAGTAGCAAGGCTATTGCCAATGTTGGAAGGTACGAACTGTCATTTTTGCTTTTTAAATATCATGGTCTGAGACACGCAGCCCCAGATCATGCAACAGAAAAAATTATTTTTCTCAGAATTTCATGATCTATGGATCATATGCGATATTTTTTATTATTTTTTAACAGCGTTTGGATTATCATCTCACGAAGGAAAACATTTTCTGAATTTTATGCTCTACAGATTATACAAGGAAAAAAAAATGGCACTTTGAGTTAATATGTACAAAACATGACATCCACAAATAGTATTAATTAATAGAATCGAAATCTGAAATTTTAATTTTTTTAAGATAGTCTAATGAAAGAATGGAAAAAGAAAATTATGAACAAATTGGAAATTTATTTTGCAATAAGTGGTTTGGGTAAAAAGAAAAAGCAATTGACAAATATGGTTTACCACTTTTCGTTCCAGCGTCATACCAAACATGTTTTTGTTCATGCATTATTGACTTTGTTACACCTGGTGCCTAAATTTTGGAGCTGGCTTCTAAATCTAGAACATATTTGTCGAGCTCTGGACTTAATATTTCCCTTCCCCAAAACCTTTGGCACTTTACAGTTATCTATTTTGTTACAGGCACTGAGAATGAGTATCCAACTGCCTAAAAATGACAGTGGTTTTGGGATAGTGGATTTTTTTCCACATGGTTTAGGGAAAGGAAAGTAAGTTGACTCTACGTAGACTTAACAAAGTGTGCGCTTTTCACTGCAATGTTTATTTTCCTTTGAAAGTCACTGGTTTTGCAGTGAAGGGAACTGATGATAAATAAATGCTCAAGTGCAGCCCTTGCGAATGTCAGTAGCCAAATGGCGACCAGATATTTTGTAGTGGCTAGTAAAATTTTTAATATATTAGCCAACGATGGCCAGTAATTTTTTTTTCCTCAAGTGAGCAACTATTTTATTTTGTCTAGCTTTTCCTGCCACTTGTGAATAAGCATTGCGTTCAATTTTCTCGTCTGTGTTCCTGCAGCTACTTCGAAATTGAATGGAAGCGAAGGTCGGCTTCGAGATAAACTTAATCTGCCGACGGATCAGCTGGAGTGACCACAAAGTCTAGGTTACTAAAGCAACACCTTTGCCATGGTATATTTGATCTTTACCATGCCAACCCTTGCCATGGTATACCTTGCACAAAGTATGCCATCTACAGGGGAAAAAAATATCTTTGAATCTCTGTTTAGTCACCTATATGCTCAATAAAAAAGAAAAACTGTTATGGCAAAGTTTTTAAGATGATGCAGCTGTTAGATCTAATGCCATGCTCCTTGTGAGCACAGCTTTTCAGCAAATGAACATAAAAACGAGTAATTGGGCATGTCTGAATAATGACACTTTAAATGACTTAAGATGCTTAGAATGCAATGGCCCTTCAATTCAAGATTTTGATCCTCAAAATGCTATTCAGTTGTGGTGGGCAGATAACTCTGATGGCAACATCAGACACTGTACATATCAGCGGTAAATTGTATCAACATTATTAGTTCCACTTTATATATATCCTAGCTTTTGTCCCTTTGTCTTAAATATTATTAAAGAAATTAGACATCTAACTTCAGTGGCCTCTCGAAAATAAATTATGTATGTGTAAATTAAGATAGTAAGAGTAATGATATCGCAGCACTAAAAATAAATTGTGAAAAAACAATCATTGTAGAACAAAAGCATCTGCAATATTTGCAGTCAGTCTAATGATCCTATGCACTAACTGCTCTGCATCTGTTTTCAGACGTGCCAACCTTCAAAATCTAAAAATCAGGAGATTTTTTTACAGCTCATAAAATCACATGAGCGCTATTTTTTTTATCAACATTTTTCAGATGCAGGAGCAATTTTCAAGAAGTAGTATTATTGGTACATAGCATTTTTAATGTTTAAAAAGTCATTCTAAATGCAGACTATATATGTTTATATGCAAAATATAAAGCATAGCAAAAATAGCTGTCAACCAGATACAATTAATAGCATTTTTTTCCCGCTCTCGAATTTCCACTTTTGTAAATTTGTCCTATTTTCAGACTGAAATACAAATATTTACGGAATAAAATGATATATAACAACAATATTGGACAGAGGCAACATCACAGGAAAAAGAAATTATGATTACGGAAAAAATCTTTATTTCGTTTACTTCTGTCTTTGAAAGACGAAATACCGTCCTGATGTATATTTTTACAAATTGGTAAAATTCTTCGATGAGTAGTTTTACACGCCGAGAAAAATTCACGATGCATATTTTTTACGCCCTGAGAAAAATTTCCGACACGTACTTTTACACGGGGAGAAAAATTCCAGATGCGTATTTTTACGTGTTGATAAAATTTCGATACGTACTAGACGCGTAATTAGATTACGCATTTTTGGAGAACTCTGGTCGGCACATCACTTGAGCTACTGCACGACGCGGAGACATCGTTGTACTTGATGGCTCTGCACGAAGCCGGCAAGTCAAAGATGACATCACGTAACACGGAGCTCGTAAGGTCCGGTAGAAAATCTAAATGGATGGTTGCAGCCTGCAGGGGATTTAAATATTTTGATTGAGCAATCGAAATATTAAAAAATCTGTAACAAAAAAAAAAAAGACTTCTAACTGCATGCCCCACTGCGATTTGAACCCGGACCCATCTCGGACAATTTGTCGAAAGCCGGCGCTCAGTTTCACAACTTTATTATGCAGCAAAGACAATAACAGCTAATATGTAAAGAAACAAATTGCCAAAGATATGACATAAAATAAAACATTAAAAACCGCCAAAGTGGCATAATGCAAAAGGAAAAATTCTCCCGCAAAAAGTAAGTGAAAGGAATGAGAAAAAAAAAAAAAATTCACAAACTTAAGTGTACACAAAATTCTACAATAGAAGATAAAACAAAGCTGACAATAACAGATTCGCAATTAGAGATGAATAAAGGAGCACATTAATCTTCTACAAAATGCGACGAAGAAAGGAAAAGAGATAAACATGGTGCAAAACAAGAAATAAAAATCTCCACAGTAAAGCAAAACCTAAAAGCACTCCTCAAAACTCTGAAGAAAACAAACAGAGCTCATAGCTAAGAGCGGGGAGACGTGAAACTATAAGTAGGTCACAGCTGGCGCGCGAGTGTTTGTAACCAACATAAAATAGACAGCTGCGCCACCGGGGGTGGACTTCTTTTTGCAGATTTGAGGAGAGGAAAAGTATGATACTGATGACTGTAAATGCCGTCTTGCATTGATGCAGAAAGAAAAAGATTTCATAAGCAGTTCAAAATCTTTTTCTTCTACGTCGATCCAAGGCAGTGGTTGATGGAATTTCGTTATTTCGACCATCGCAACAGCTAATTATCTGCAAAAATCAGGAGAATTTGACATTTATCCAGAGGGCAGGAGGAATGGCTAAAAATTGGGAGTCTCCCACCCAAATCCAGAGAGTTGGCACGTCTGTGTTTTTATGAAGTTAATGGAGGAGGGGTCTCTCATTAGAAAAAAAAAAAACATTCACCCATTTAATTTCATAGAAACGTTAAGTAGAGAAGTTACTGAATTATTATTTTTTTTAACTTTGAATGGCTAGTAGATTTTGTCATTTGGCTAGTAAAATTTTTATTCCACTAGGCACAAGTAGACATTTTAGGAGATTCGCAAGGGCTGCTCGAGTGGCAATAAAAAGCATTTGCTACTGAGAGTTCATACATAAGAGGACGGTCTATTGAGGATGCTAAAGGTATTTCAAAGAAACCCATATTGACTTAAATACTTAGTTTTGTGGAAACATTGGATATATTCAGACAGGATATCTCTGGTCCCTCTCAACCAAAAGTTTTTTGGCGGGCACATCCTGCCGTGGAAATAGATGATCCTGATAATTTGTTAAATGCAGAAATATATTCTTTCAGTAGCTGCAGTTTGACCAGCAGTGAAAGTGAAAATAAAGAATGTGACTTACTCTCTCATACTCCGCCTCAACAAATTTTAGCTACACACTGGTATGGTGTTCCCAACGTCACGAGAATAATTCTGAGCACTGGTGGACTAGTACTGAAAATTAATTTGACAGATATTGAACCAATCTAATTTTTTAATCTTTTTGCGAAGGAAGAATTTTACAATTTATTAGTTACTGTCTACAAGATATGCACGTCTATAGCATATGTATTGCAAAGCAATGCATATGCTGTAGACATGTTTATATATCGCTGGAGTTACTAAAGGTTATAATTACGAATATCAATTATGGATAAATTTTCTTGTATTTTAGAATAGGGGAGTCATGCAAAGCCATGAGGTGTAAACATGGCTAAGTTGATCCAAATGCATAAAAGCTCATTCGTAGTGCCGTGTGAAGCCTTGTGGAATATCGGGAGATTTGCCCGAGTTTCTTACCAGCACCGCGTGCTTGCCATTAAAATAGCACAGAAGCATCGAATGTGTTAACCGGGGTGTAGCTCCAGTGGCCCATAGAAACTGGGCTGACGAACATGTGGTTGGGGACACAACGAACGGAATCACGTTATCTCTGACAAGTCAAGATTCAGTCTTTAGTCTGATAATCAACAAGCTCTTATCTGGAGGGAAATAACCCAGCATTTGTGCAGGAAACATCACATTACAGCAGACATAGATTAATGGTTTGGGAAGGCATTGACATAGGGGAATGCACGGACCCATAAGTCATCTAAAACAGCAGTCTGATGGCTCAGAGATATAGAGGCTAGATTCTCAGACCAGCTGTCATGCTGTATGCTGCAGCCATTGGCAATTCATTCCTTTTCATGGATGATAACTATGGCTAGGATTTTTATGACCTAAAAATTACAATGAAATGCCCTATAAAAAATGCATTATGACCCAAAAAACTAAAAAAAAAATGTATCAAACAAAAAATCACCTAACAAATGCAGTTCTTTTTCTTTTTATTTCCTTTCCTTGCAAAACTAATTGACAAAAAAGAAGAGGTGCATGAAACAAAGCAAAAAGAATCTAAAATTTTTTTTATCTGTTGATTTCTGCTGTGTCAACTGAAATTCTTTATTTTAATAAGGCCTGCAGAACAAAAAGAATAAGCAAGATGTACAACTTAATTGTTTTACAATTTCTGTGCCAAACTAAAAATTTATTGCCCAAAAATATGCTATATAAAAAAAAAAAACTCTTAAAAATACAATTTCATTGTTTAGGGTGTCTGCCAAACTTTTTAGTGGTGGTGTTACCAAAAAATATGCCCTATGAAAGAAAACAAGAAAAACACATTAAAATGTATGCCGTTCTGTACCGAACCTAGCCTTTCGACATAATAGCAGCAGCAGTAGTCCAAATGGGAGCAGCTCATCACTGGATTGAAGGAAGAGACTGAAGGGCTGGAAATGCTTTTACCACAGTCATGATGCCACTGTTTGCTATGCCACGTGTACAGATGTTCTTAACTTCTTAACACAAGCACCCCCCCCCCCTCCATTTTCTCAGTCTTGCTTCTGGCTTTAAGGAGAAAATGGAGTTTCAGGAAAGTCATCGAAAAATGACCTTTTTATTGAAATTGGGCACACACACACAAAAAAAAAACAAAAAAACAGGAAAAATGCCACATGTAAAACTCAGAAAAAAATGCAGAAAAATGCCTTAAAAAGGTACTTAAATCAGCTTATTTTTGTATAAAACATTTGTATACACTTTAACAATGTTTTAGTATTGCTAAAAAAATATATACAAAATCATAAAAATCCTAGCCCTAATGATAACGCTCAGCAGTGGACAACATGCTTCAAGAGGAGGGAATCGAGCGCACAGAGTGTCCAGCATGCTACCCTGACTTAAATCCAATTGAGCATGCACGAGACACTTTGCAGCATGGCTAACACCTCTGTTGACTTTTCGTTAACTGGAGACTGCCCTTATTAAGGATTGGTGATGAAACCCCCAAAATCTCCTTGCTAACTTCAATTCCATGTCATAGCTGTCTTAGACACTTGAGGGGACTACACACCTTACTAGACATCACTTACCACCTTCAAAAAGTCATGCTCTTGTTGTACAGATATGCATACTGTTGTTTAGCATAACGCATCATGTGTATCAATTGATATTGCCTAAAAATTCACTGTAAGGGCGAAAATTAACTATTAAAATTATGTTCGATAATGTATGCTATTATGTTAATTTATGCATATTCATGAAAAAGATATGCCATGTGTTTGCCTATGAAAGACTGAATTTTCCCTCAAGGAAGAACTTTTCTATCACACGGAGAAAATAACTTTCTTTTTCAAAGCCACTGTTAAAGACTACAAATGTCTAGCGTTGGTCTAATGACGCCAATGAAGTATAAGGTGGGTGAACAATCGCAACGGAAACATGAGATTCCAGAGAGTTATTAGTGACTAAATAAATCCCTACATTTGGATGATTTTATCATAGAGCTGGACAAAGCTCGATGGCAAAAGGCGCCAGTCAGTCTGGTAGATTATATTCTTACTTTGTAGTCCAAGTATGTAGCTAATGTTTGTATTGTATTGATGTATCTGTAGAGAGCCTAATTTCAAGCAAAGGTGGCAGAAATGGAAATGCAGTGTGGAGATCTCGACGGGAGATAAGGAAGATGGGTGCACGTGATGGTGGGCCAGCCAGGGGTGGCCATCCGAGTTGGGAGCCATTGTAGCCGGAGGGCGTAAGTTAGAAGGAACGAAGAATTGCAAGTCAGATCGCCGTGCCTAAGGGCAGCGAACCAGGAGGGATGATGGGTATTCTCCCAGGAGGAGGAGAGGTCACGTGGGCAAGAAGGGAGTGGAGTGTCAGGTGTGAAGTGGGTTTCTGGAGTGTTAGGACATGGGGGCAGGAGCTCCCATACGAAATGTTGAGTGGAGGACGAGGCAGAGGGCTTCACGAGTGAAGACTCGAAGTTGCGATAAATTGTGTCCGGTCGGTGTGTGGATACACCGAGGTTTCCTGAAAGAATAGCAGCAAAGCACGGAGTATATGCAGAGAGAATCAGATAGATTCCGAACATAGGTGACTGGAAGAGATAAGCCGTGAAGACGATTGCAGGTTCAAGCAATAAGGTGGCAAACTAACTAAACCATAGGGCATTTCCAACAAAGCCGTACATCACGAGGAATCAGACTCAAACTTTTAACTTTCTCAAATAAATTTGTTGAGTTACGTCACAGAGTGATTATTGTATCTAGTATCAAAATGCCTTATTTAAAACCTTCCCTCCCTTCCTCGATTAGCAGATAAACCATAGTAAAACTCAGGAAGAGAGTCTGGACTTTCGTACGTACGAAGTTAAGTACAAACAAACTTTGTTAAATTTGCTGGTGTGTGGGCAGGTGCTAATGAAACAAGCTGACACCCTCTTGAGTGGAGGCGGGTTATAGCACTAGGCGATACACTCACCCCTACATTCACTGATGTGCTTTTTCTTACTCATATTACAGAATATTCAACTGCATCTTACATACAAAAAATATTTTATTTTCCATATTAGTCACACTATTTTCCTTAGAATATCTCGTTCCACTATTTCTTTTGAGCAGAGAGAGCGAGAGAGAGTGAGTGTGTGCATGTATATATTGAGTGGCCAAATTATTATGACCATTTGGTTAAGTATGTTCCATCTTCATGGTGTAGTTGGAAACATGATTTGTCAGAAACAATCCCTTTTCCATTTATTTACTGTCCAATTCTTGTACTCCTAAATGAACTGAAGAAGATGCATGTGGACGTGTCAGTCCTGTACTTTATATGCCCAGTAAATAAAGGCCAAAATTGGGTCAAACCCAGAACAAATAGGTAAAAGCTGAATTTTTGCAGGCTGGTAGAACTCATTGGGCTCAGCATTTTCACAAAAGCCCCTCCCCCCACTTGCTTCCCCCACACCCCCATAAAGGGGGGAAATTAGGTCTAATACTAATCCGCTCATAACTTTCAAAATAATTGACGTGTCACACAGCAATATTTTTTTTTATTCCTCTTGATATGATCTATAAATTTTGTTCTATTCATTTTTACTATATCTCCTATAGTTTTGCCGCAATTTTCGAAAACCTGCAAAATAGCACCTTTTTTTTTCGACATTTTACCGATAAATTGTAATTACCGCTTCACAGAGCCAAGATTTCTGAAAAAGGCTTCCAATAAAAGTTGTAGCAAATTTTATAACCTTTACAATGATATGTTATGTCTTACAGCAACATATAGTTTCGCTTTCACTGTATCTAAACCATGTCTGCCTTAAGCACTTCTGTTGCGAAGAATTTGCATCGCGGGAAGACCATGGCACTGATAGAGAGAGATAAGAGGCACTGACTCACACAACTGGTTTATTTATTTGACACATGGGGAGAATAAAATGCATTCCTAAAACTTCCCCACAGTCCACACATATGCCACAAAGCAAATGGAATTAAGTCATTGGATAGGTAAGGAGCCCACACGAGAGATTCACTGAGTCAAAGAACGAAATGTAAGATGATCGTTTTTTTAGCCTCTAAAAAGTAAAGCAAATTCTGAATGCATTCCCGTACTGGTTTACCTAACTGAATAAAAATGGACAAATGCATGATTTGCTATAACCATCTCTGTGAGGGAGAATCAGTAGTTGTCCCCAAAGGTTTAAAAAGGATAACTGATTCTAGCCTGAAAAGAAAAGGCAGTTTCTTTTGAAAAATTAGAGAATGTTACTTCTATTATGGTTCACCAGATTTGCCTGCGGAATTACATGCCAGAAAGTAGTATTAAGGCTTCACATGTTACAAGTATTTCTTCAGCATCAACGTCTTCAAATCCACTTTTACAGACTTTTCAACAAACTTTTGACATTAAAAATGACTGCTTATTCTGTGAAAAGGAAGCCACTGTGAATATTAAGCTTCCTCTCAAATACAAAAAAGCGGTCCATATGGTATCGACTCTAGAAATAAAAGATAAAATTTTAACTTTCTGTGAAAACCGTAACAATGAGGGGGTATGTGGAGTCAAATTCTCGGGGTTATTGACCAGTTGAAGCAGGATATCATTCAGAGTGCTACAGAAAATTCAGAAAAATAAAGCTGTTTAGAGCACCTGGTTGGCCACAAGATTAGAGCACTGAAACTGCTTTATCATTACTGTGTGACTACATTGAAAAAACAGATGAATGCCACTACACCCTAAATGATTTGCAAAATATCATGCCTTTCTACACCCATTACTGATAAATATTGGGAGCAGCGACTGTTACAGCATTTCGAAGACAGGATAGTGATAACAAATATTTCTTTTTTTTTTTGATTGAAGGTTTAACGACCACCATGGGCAAAACTCAAGGGCTATAAGCAATTGCCCGTCCCTAATATAGGGTCACTGGTTCCAGGGAAGGGGGTGAACCAGTGTCGTAAGAAACACAACATCATCCATGCCTCACCGGGATTCGAACCCGGACCCTTCTCGGATGAAAGGTCATAAGCCAGCGCTTAGACCACTGCACCACCGGGGCCGCACCAATATTTCTGGGAAGAAAAATATTGTACGTATGACAGATGTTAATTATAAATTGCTGACTGATCGATAGTACAATGAGAGAAAGAAAGATAAAGTTTGTGAACAAAGAAGAGTTATTGAAGCAGCAGCAGAAATTATTAGAGAGGACATACAGAAAATGATTTACAACAGTACCAAATATCCGAATACAAACGATATCAAGGAGAATTGATTGTTGTTCCCGAAATGCTGCAAATATTTACAGATATGGTTACAAAAAAAGAAGGGGTGATGGCAGCACATCCAGGATTATTCACTAACTGTAATGAACCATGCTATAATACCTGCTGTAAGACCTAGGTCATTTCTGCCAGCTGTTCAAGTCAGCATTGCATTTCATTTAAGTTGCAGATATGGTTCCAAACATTTAGTTCAATTGTTATCATCGATGGGTATGTGTTCTTCATACTACGAAGCAGAGCAATATCAAATTTCTCGAATTAGTGCAGGATTACCTTTTGTGAGTAATGAAGCATTTATTCAGTACGTGTTTGGTAGTGCAGAAGTGAACATACATACTTTAGATGGATTAAAGACTTTTCATGCAATGGAAGGAATTCAATGCATTACACCAGCCATCTATGTTGACAAGAAGGTTGATGTTTCACGACTACAGTCTGGAAACATTTCTAAACCTCAGGTAAGCATACGGCAACGCCCTTATCCTGAGAAAAGGCTATTCGGCTTACAGAACACCACAGTTCAAGACTTCAGTAACATAAAGATGACAGATAATATGCAAGCATCTTTAAAGACATTGTTTCCGTTAAATCGTCTGTGGCTCAGTGGCTTTGCAGCTGTTTCAAAGTCTCGACCAGGCTGAAGTCAATAAAGACAACAACTGTTCAACAGAGTTATTTGTTTCAATTTACTTCCGATATTGGAGGTTATATTATTTAACGTGCATTAATGCATTTGCATTTTTGAACTTCACTTTTAGTTGGTTAAGTTCGATGAACACTTACCGCACGTGGGGCTTGGCTTTCAATTCCTATTTCCGTTATGTGGATGCCGCACGGGGGTTTTTCATTTGGCCACGGGTCCGCTTCTTTTTTTTTTCCCATT
Organism: Macrothele yani; assembly: GCA_039090855.1. NCBI lineage: Eukaryota > Metazoa > Arthropoda > Arachnida > Araneae > Macrothelidae > Macrothele > Macrothele yani. The sequence continues at coordinate 18,653,240 of CM077013.1, forward strand.
GGAATTTATTTTGTCTCATCACCAAATGAGTTTTTCCTTTGCTGCATCCTCATTTACTTCAATATTTATTCATACCCGAGTACTTTCAGTAAAATTCCTTTACCGTCTTCGAGGGGACGTTTTGCTCCGACTAGCACGGACCGTGTCAGCTGGGCATTTCGGTGGTTCTCGCGGGCTGCTTCTGTCATCGGCTATCGCTTCTTCTTGGGCGTTGTGGCGCCATCTCTTGTTGGTCAGTGATCTCACTTTTCGAACTTTTTCATTTTTTTGCTCAATTTTAATTAAATTTTTCCAGCTGTTTCTCAAATTATTAGGGTCATTGTGGTTGCAAACTTTTGTCCTATTTTTTTCAATCGTTACCGACTCTGCTATTCTGAGGTGTTTTTCGGATTTACAGCTTTTGACGATTTTTATATTTTCGAATTTAGGATAATTTTGGTTATCCAGACAGTATTGGATAAGTGCTGTTTTTTCTTCTTTTTTCTGCCAGTTTTTTACGTGTTGTTTTAATCTGTGTTTAAGCTTATTTTTGGTACTTCCTATATAAGCCATTGGAGGATTTTCAGTAATAGGAATTGAGTAAATACCTGCTTTTTCTAACATTTTTATTTTTTCATTTTTTATTACTATATTTTTGATGGTATTTACTTTTCCTCCAATTTGAATGTTATGTTTTTTACAAATGTTATTAATTTCATTGGTAGTACCTTTTACGTAAGGAAAACCATTTAAATATTTGACATCTTTTTTATTTACTACAGCATTATTTTTTATTTTCTTTATTACTTCAGTGTCCCATTTTTTTATTAAATGGTTAGGATAACCAAAGCTGCCTGCAATTTTTTTTATGAATTTGATTTCTTCATTGATGAACTGACTATTTTCAGAATGCGTATATGCTCTTTTAATTAAGGTTTTTATACTATTGCATTTTTGAGGATAAGGATGTGCTGAATTGTACGGGATTAGGACCGGAACGAATGAACTTTTCCGATAAACCCTGTATAATAACTTACCTGTGGATTTGATAACCTGTACATCCAAAAAGGCTAATGCATTATTTTTTTCTATTTCAACAGTGAGTTCTATAGTTGGATATAAAGCGCTGTAACATTTTGTTAATTTTTTTAATTCTTCTTCGTTCAGTTTTGATAGAATGAAAATATCATCCACGTATCGACAGTACACTTCTGGTTTTTCTTCCATACGATGCAGGACATTTTCTTCAATTTCGTTCATCACAACCTCAGCATATAGAGTTGATAATGGTGAGCCCATTGGGCCTCCTGAATTTTGCTTGAATATTTTGTTCTTGTATGTAAAAATATTATTTTCATATAAATATACTAAAACTTTTTTGAATTCATGAATTTGTGTGTTATTTAAAATTTTAAGATTTTGCAACTTCTTAATGATAATTTCAATAGCATCTGGAACAGGAGTGCTTGGATATAATGCTTTAACGTCCATGCTTGCCATATTTAAGTCCTTTAGGTCAGTTTTTACATTTTTGATTTTCTCTATAAATTCATGTGTTCTTGATGGTGAACTTGTTGTTCATGAAAAAGGGTGCTAGGAATTTATAAATGTTTTTCTCTAAAGTTATCAATGGTGAGTTTTTTTTTTGAAACTATCAGTCTCAATGGAGCATCATCTTTGTGCGTTTTTATCTTTGCAACGATACGTGGTATGCCTGCTCCCATTGGTGGAAAAGAGCGCTTGATTTCATCGGGTAAGGTGCTATGATTTCTTATATCCGCTAAGAATTTAATTTGATTATCAGTTGGGTCTTTCATAATTTTGGTACAATTTAATCCATTGATTGCAGCTGTCATTTTTTGTTCAAATTCATCAGTGTTGAGAATAATGATTTGGCCAGATTTATCTGCTTCACAGAATTTGATATCTGGGTCATTTTTCAATTCCAATAGTTGTTTTTTTTCATATTTTAATTTTTTCTCTATATAGAAGTTTTTGTTGTTTTTGGCATTATATTCTTTTAGAATAACTCTATATAATTTGTTCTCTACTTCAGTTTTATTCTCTGCGCCTGGTATATTTTTGAGAATATCTTCGAGGCAAGGGATGATTTCTTCAGTTTTAGGGAGGCCTTGTGGAAAGGCAAATTTTTTCCCTTTTTGTAAAATTGCTTTTTGTGTAAAGCTTAAATTCTTATCAGACCGATTTTCATATACATTATATTCATTTATGGGTTCCTTATTTAATTTTTGTTCATCAAATAGTGCATTTAAATTTTTATCAACCGTAACGCTATTGGAGTTGGCTTCTTTGTTAGCAATTTCGTTAATTTCGATGAACGTAGTATCCAAAATGCGATCTTTCCAAGTGCCATCAAATTGTGCATCCAATGGGCTCACCATTATCAACTCTATATGCTGAGGTTGTGATGAACGAAATTGAAGAAAATGTCCTGCATCGTATGGAAGAAAAACCAGAAGTGTACTGTCGATACGTGGATGATATTTTCATTCTATCAAAACTGAACGAAGAAGAATTAAAAAAATTAACAAAATGTTACAGCGCTTTATATCCAACTATAGAACTCACTGTTGAAATAGAAAAAAATAATGCATTAGCCTTTTTGGATGTACAGGTTATCAAATCCACAGGTAAGTTATTATACAGGGTTTATCGGAAAAGTTCATTCGTTCCGGTCCTAATCCCGTACAATTCAGCACATCCTTATCCTCAAAAATGCAATAGTATAAAAACCTTAATTAAAAGAGCATATACGCATTCTGAAAATAGTCAGTTCATCAATGAAGAAATCAAATTCATAAAAAAAATTGCAGGCAGCTTTGGTTATCCTAACCATTTAATAAAAAAATGGGACACTGAAGTAATAAAGAAAATAAAAAATAATGCTGTAGTAAATAAAAAAGATGTCAAATATTTAAATGGTTTTCCTTACGTAAAAGGTACTACCAATGAAATTAATAACATTTGTAAAAAACATAACATTCAAATTGGAGGAAAAGTAAATACCATCAAAAATATAGTAATAAAAAATGAAAAAATAAAAATGTTAGAAAAAGCAGGTATTTACTCAATTCCTATTACTGAAAATCCTCCAATGGCTTATATAGGAAGTACCAAAAATAAGCTTAAACACAGATTAAAACAACACGTAAAAAACTGGCAGAAAAAAGAAGAAAAAACAGCACTTATCCAATACTGTCTGGATAACCAAAATTATCCTAAATTCGAAAATATAAAAATCGTCAAAAGCTGTAAATCCGAAAAACACCTCAGAATAGCAGAGTCGGTAACGATTGAAAAAAATAGGACAAAAGTTTGCAACCACAATGACCCTAATAATTTGAGAAACAGCTGGAAAAATTTAATTAAAATTGAGCAAAAAAATGAAAAAGTTCGAAAAGTGAGATCACTGACCAACAAGAGATGGCGCCACAACGCCCAAGAAGAAGCGATAGCCGATGACAGAAGCAGCCCGCGAGAACCACCGAAATGCCCAGCTGACACGGTCCGTGCTAGTCGGAGCAAAACGTCCCCTCGAAGACGGTAAAGGAATTTTACTGAAAGTACTCGGGTATGAATAAATATTGAAGTAAATGAGGATGCAGCAAAGGAAAAACTCATTTGGTGATGAGACAAAATAAATTCCAATGGGAAAAAAAAAGAAGCGGACCCGTGGCCAAATGAAAAACCCCCGTGCGGCATCCACATAACGGAAATAGGAATTGAAAGCCAAGCCCCACGTGCGGTAAGTGTTCATCGAACTTAACCAACTAAAAGTGAAGTTCAAAAATGCAAAAGAGTTATTTGTGTTTGCGACAGTCCTTTGAAATTGAAATCATACTTCAGATATGAACTAGCATCTCGTCCACAAGCTTTATTTGACAAAGTGTCACTGCGAAAAGGTGTGAAATCCTCTATAACTAAATCTTTCGTTGGTGGTACTGTTGAACAGGAAAATATACCTACTGATGCAGCTGTTATAATACACTGGCGGAAAGTGAAAAAAGAACACCAAGAAGGAATTGGCGGATGATCATGAAATTTACATATGTTAATGGGATCGAGTTTACGTAGATGTGATGTTAATTTCGGGACCAACAGGTGAGCGCTTACGCCACAGCAAGACATAATATGCAAACTATCGTCGGTGGTATTTAAGGAGTACGGCGAAGTGAATGTAATCAGTCGTCGGCGTACGGAGACGTGCGAAGACCCTGAAGAAGCTGCAATGTCTGGACATGGAAGACTTGTACGATTTCAGCAGTTATCGGACTTTAAGCGAGGTCGTCTAGTCGGACTCCTCGAGGCCTGGTGATCGTATCCTCGTATTGCGGAGCGAATTGGAAGGAAGTATCGGTGGTGGTACGATGGTGGCGTAGATGGCCCGAGGAACATTCCCACACGAGAAGACGTGGAACCAGGAGTCACAGACGGACTGATGAGCGGACCGATCGACACACAAGAAGAGCGACATTGTCAAGCAGAACATCCACTGCGACGCAAATCCGAGCTGCCGTTGCACCTGAGGTGACTGTGCGAACAATCCGCAACCGTCTACTGGATGCAGGACTATGTGCACGTGTGCCTCTGGCATGTGTACCTCTGACTCCAGCCCACTGTCAGGAGCGGCTGCAGTGGTGTCGCCAGCGTCTGCACTGGAGAACGCAATGGCGATCTGTCGTGTTCAGCGATGAAAGCAGATTCTGCTTGGGAGCCTCCGATGGCCGTATGCGCGTTCGCAGACGCACAAGGGAGCGTCTCCACCCTTCTTGCATTCGCCAGCGACACACAGGGCCTACACCTGGTCTCCTGGTGTGGGGAGCGATCAGCTATCACTCCCGTACACAACTAGTGTTTGTTCCGGGTACGTTAAACAACACCTGCTACACCAACATCATCATTCAGCCCGTTGTTGTGCCATTTGTAAGGTCGGTCCATCGTGGTGTTTTCCAGCAACATAACGCACGCATGCACACTGCACGTGCAACGCAACATGCACTTCAGGGTGCGAGACAACTTCCATGAACTGCACGTTCACCGGATTTGTCCCCAATTGAGCACGCGTGGGATTTTATGGGACAACGACTTATCCGGTCTCCGTGGCCATCCCGATTTACGCGTCCAGGTTGAGGATGCTTGGAACTCAATACCCCAAACTTACATCCAACATCTGTATGACAGACTCCACGCCAGAATTGCACAGTGTGATGCAGTTCATGGCGGTTCAACCTCGTACTAACCACGTTACATGGAAATATTATTTTTCAGTTTACCAGCAAATACAGCTGTATTTTGCCACTTAAGCTTCTAATGGTGTGGCATCCATATAGCACAAAATTTCAGCACGCTGATGCAGCTCTAGATTATTGCATTACAACTGCCACTGACAGAACAACTTCACAGAAATACTGTATGTACTCATGTGTAAGACAAAAGTTTTTTGGAAAAAATCCTGCTTTCAAAGTTGAGGAGTCAGCTTACACACAGATCAGTAAAAAAAAAAAAAAAAAAGGTCTGGACTCCATTGAATTCTTTGGTGAGTTTACCAACAGGTTTGTTTAAGTTTCAGAGCACGGCGCTAGTTCTCAGGACTTTTAAAAACTATCGCACAGTGACACGATCGTGCCTCCCTCCCTTAGCTATGCCCAGCACTCAAAATGGGCTGGTATACACCAATATAGCATACAGTTACTTCTTTTTTACTACTATTTCATACCGGCACTAATTTTAGTAGTGGGAACTGCAGATTTTTTTTTTTTTTTTTTTTTTTTTTGGTCCCTGGGCTTACGAGCATGCATTCTTAAACACAGAAACCTTATGTGCCTCGTGCACTTGAGAAATAACTTTGTGGAAACTAAAGCGTAAGGGAGTGATGCACACATGAGCTACAAGTTCAATCCCTCAAAGGATAGAAATGATGTTACCCATAGCTAGCGCATGATCACATCTTGTCCAAGTCTCCGACCATCCTACTAAAGACCTCTGTAATTTTTCTTATATCGTTACTTTACTATATTCAATTTGAAGAGCTTCTTCATATAATGAAGCATTGGGAATAATAAGTTAAACACAAATTTTAGTTTTGCAGCAATGAGTGTAAAGTATAAACTATTTTGGGGTGGGGGGGGGTGCTATTAATTTAAGACAATGTTTATTGTTATTTTGGAGATTCTAACTGCCCAACTTTCTACTTCATGAAAGTCCCTATTGGAAGGGGCTGCCTTCTTGGCTTGGAACCTTAAAGTTCTGGGTCCAAGTCCAACTGAATCACTAATGATTAGCAGAGGTTCGGAAGTCCTGTTAATTCTGGATAGACTCCTCATTCTAAACAAGTCTAACACCAGTCCTCGGTGTAGCATAAGTAGTGCCCACCGGATCCATAAACCAACTGAATCTACCACCATTGTTTGACTTATGGTGCAATAGTATTCCACGGAATTGTCAATTACATTTTCAAACAAAGGAGATTTTCTTCAAGGGACTTTTTTCACTTTCTCAGTTTTGGAGATTTTCTGGCGAAGGTATATCTTCCGAATGATTTTTAACTAAATATTAGCATACCGGCATTTTAAAATTTCCATTTCGAACACTGGCTGTGCCCCCCACTTTAATTTTAAATTCGGCAGTGTAACTGAAATGTTTCCTCTCAAAGACATCATGAATAGCAACCAAGGAAAAAATCAGCAGCAAAGACATTGGTGAAAACGGCGAAGGATGAACTAAACACAATGTACAGCGCACACAAGATCCAAAACAAGGAACTTTGAAAGGAGGCATCAGGGCCCAGCAGTAGCATCAGGCGGCAAGGAGTCTGCATAACGTTTTAAAATTTTGGGGCGGTATTTCAACACTTCAGCGTACAAAAAAGGGGTGGCATTTATGCTTGCGTAGGGCAGAATTTACACAATTCACCTACTTTTTTTAAGAGCCACTGCTGGGTCCGGGGAGGCATGCATATGTAGGTTCATGCTGCAAGCACTGTGCATACATTTTCATTGGCTGATGGACAAAGAGGGCACAAAAAGTCAGCGTTGTCTTTCTCAATAATACAAAATGACTCCTGTCTCCCTACAACTTCCAAATCTATTATTATGATGCCCCTGGAGTGCATCATAATAATAGATTTGGAAGGAGTGCGGAGCAGAGAGGAGGGAGGGATGGGGGTCATAATGAAAAACCACTAAAGTTTTAGGGAGGGACTGAGGGAGTTATTTTGTCGGGAAAGACAAAATGCTTGCTTGTGTCCTCTCTTCGGCAATCAACCAATAAAAATGTATGCACAGCGCTCGCTTCACGAACCTACACATGCATACTTCATTTCAAAGTTCCATGTTCTGGATCTCGTGTGCGCTGTGCTTTGTATTTTAGTTTGTCCTTCGCCATTTTGACCAAAGTCTTTGCTGCTGATATTTTCCTTCATTGCTATTTATGTTTTCGAAACGGAAACATTTCAGTTACACTGCCGAATTTAAACTTAAGCAGGGGGAGGGGGCTGAGGATATGATTGTGTCACTACGTAATAGTTTTTAAAAGGTCAGAAAACTAGGACGCAGTGACACACGAAACGCTGTGGTCTAAAACGTAAACAAACAATCTGTCGGTAAACTCCGCGGGAGAATTCACGGAAGTCCAGCCCTATTTTATTTTTTTTAACCTGTGTGTAAGCAGACTCTCCTACTTTAAAAGCAGGATTTACTTCAAAAACTTTGGACTTACACGCGAGTATATACGGTATTTCTACGAATTGTTCGGTATCAGCGTTTCATCACTGGCAGTGTGTCATGCAATTGGAGTTGCTGAATCGGCGTGATTAAATTTTGTGCTCTATGGATGCAACGCCACTAAGCTTTGGTGTCCGAAGATAAAAATATATTAAAAAAAGTTTCCTTTGAAAATGAATTTCTTTAATTAATAAGATCGGTTTTTCTTTTTTTATTTCTTCGGACTCTGGGGTCTTTACGTGACGGACTTTTCTATCAAAAATTCCGCTTTTGGATCAGCATTTGTGATGTGTGGATTTTAAAGCGATTTTTTTTTTCTGAATGTCACAATCTGCGAATTATAAGTCGGCGCAGATTATACGAAGGTAAAAAAAAAAAAATGTACAAATTCCAGGGTCTGGGGATAAACGATGAAAATTACGGTAATTCAAGAATTTGCGAGCCCTAGACAAAAAAAAAGAGTGAGTACCGTTTAAAGACCGGAAAGTTTTAAGAATTGGAAATGGTTTTACTACAATGTTTCCACCAAGCTCGTAGCTTAAATTTGCCAATAAATGGGACGTTGCTGACGGGGAAAAGTGCACAAAATTGCAAAGGAACTCCACATTAGTGATTTTACTGGATCGAGTGGATGGATTGACAGATTTAAAACTGCGTAGGTTTTATTTTCTATTCCTGGCTAAGAAAGACGCTTTCCCGTTTAAGGCGCTAATTTGCGTCTGTCCCTTGAAAATCGTATTAAGTGTATTTCACTGTAGTACGAAACCTTTAGTGATTATAAGTTTTGAGAAATTGGTAAGTTAAATATTTTCCCTTGGGTTCCATATGACCCCAAAGGTGAAGTATGTACATAAGTTTTGAGGAAATTAGGAAAATTAATTAATGTTACACTAATACCTACCAAAATATCTGAAAATATTGGTAATTGTGAGCAAGCACTAAATTTTGCAACTGTAAGGCTGAACATTTAGATGAAAATGCCCAACTGGAGACTGAAGTAACTTAGATTTTCAGTTTCTTCTAAATTTGTGCTGTCGTGAAAATTTGTACCTGTGCTCAAAATACTTCTCATAGAACAGAAACTTAGTCATATTTTATGCTTTGTAACCATTAATTTCCCACCTGTTAAAAGCATTAAAGCTGGCACTGTCCACAGCTATTATTTATTATTAAGCATCTAGAGTTATTACCTGAACTATTATTTAAGCAAATACTTTATTACAGATCAGAGCTTTTATCTGAACTATTACTTTAATAAATATGCTGCACGGAATATATGTGAAGCAAGAATTTTTACCCCAAAATGGTGGAACTATACATTTAAAGTTAGAAACTATGTGATGGTGTCATCTTTTTTTCATGTGAGTGCACATCAGTATTTTAAAAGATTACCTTGACATTACATGTGAATATGGCCCCCTCTGCTTTGGTGGCCACATCTATATAAATAAAAATGTAAATGTTCGTTTGTTCAAAATCTTAAATCTCCGAAAGTTCACCGATTGCTTTGAAATTTTGACACAACGTTGCATTCGAATACGTGCGTGTTTTTATATACCTATTATATAATGTCACACCTGTGACAGGTAAAAACATGCTTTTTTGAAAAACAGCGCGATCTGTTGGACATAAAAAGCAACACACGCTATACTAAATATTTTACGATTCCATTTTACGATCCATGTGTCGTTTACCATAGCGTTCATTTCGTGAGTATAGTTTGTTTTTTTATTTTCATTGTTTTCCATTTCGTTTTTTTTAACTGTTTTTCTTATTTTTCAGTGCAATTGGCAGTGGAATTGAGCTGTGTCGATTGCTCTGCGTTTGAATTGAAATATTTTGTTAGTATTTTTATTTTTATTTTTTCTTTGTTTTTTAGTTTGTGTTTTTTCCTTTTTTAATGTTTTGCAATTTTATATGTTTTTGTTATAACTTTCTTCTTTTTCAGTGCAATCGATCTGCTTTAGTTCATCCACATAATGCCTCGCAGAAGATCAAACTTAGGTCGTCGTACTCGCAGAGCGGAAGCAGTGCGCCGAGTAATTGCAAATCAAACTGAGGAAGAACGGACATCAGCGAACGAGCGAAACAGACAAAGAATGGTTAAAATACATGCCAAGGAAGCAGCAGAGCGACATGCAGCCAGACTTGAGGATGCACGGCGATCGCGTTCTGCAGCTTCAGATCTGCTTCGTTCTCAACAGAATGAACGCGACAGGCTGAGAGTGGCTGAAAGAAGTCAACGAGAAACAGTAGATCAGCGTCAAACACTACTCCGTGCTCAGCAATCACAATCGCCTTGCATTCCGGTACAAACCAGCTGATGATTATAGTTTGAGCCGGCATGTTCTCATCGGCACTATGACTGAAGTGTGTCCTTATTGCAAGGCTCTGAAATTTAATGGAGAAACGAAAGGAATGTGTTGCGCCGCCAGGAAAAATTAAACTGCCTCAACTTGGAGAACCGCCAGAGCCATTAAAATCTTTGCTTGCCGGATATACCGCTGAATCAAAGCATTTCCTATCTAACATCAGGAAATACAACTCATGCTTCCAAATGACGACGTCCGGCGCAGAAATCGTAACAGCTCAATTCATGCCAACTTTCAAAGTGAAAAGACAAATTTATCATAAAGCTGGCTCCCTGCTTCCGTTACCAGATAGTCAACATAAATTTCTACAAATGTATTTCATCGGTGATGGCAAGGATGAATTGAATGCAAGCTGCGGAATTTCTACCGGGATAAAAAGGTCCGTCGTTTCCCAACTGCAAGAGCTTCTTCATGAAAAAAACAATTTAATGCGTTTGTTCAAATCAGCAATTGACATGATGCCATCTGATACACACAAGATTGTTATTCATGCTGACAAAACGCCTGCTGGAGAACATGTGCGAAGATTCAATGCTCCAACTATAGACGAAGTGGCAATTGTTATAGTCTGAGATCAATTCCAACCTAGAGATATTGTTCTTTATCGGAGAAACAATCAATTGGCAAAAGTTGCAGAAACTCATCGATGCTATGATGCCCTGCAATATCAATCATTTTTTGGGATGGTGCCGATGGATATCACTTCAACGTTAAGATGATAAATCCAGTCAGTGGCAAAGAAACAAATATGAAATTCAGCGCAATGAACTATTATTCATACCGATTAATGATTCGAGAGAATGAAGACAATCACATTTTGAAATGCCGTCAATTGTTTCACCAATACATCATAGATATGTATGCAAAAATTGAAACAGAACATTTGATATTCATCCGTTTGAATCAGACCAAGCTTCGCTCTGAAAAATACGTTCATTTGCGAGATGCAGTTGTAAATGACGGTAATACAACTAACGTTGGAAGACTAACGATTCTGCCATCTTCATATACAGGCAGTCCACGTCATATGCACGAGTACGCTCAAGATGCAATTGCATATGTTCGTCACTACGAGCTTCCAGACCTATTCATTACATTCACATGCAATCCAGCTTGGGACGATATACAACATCTCTTACTTCCTGAGCAATCGCCAGTGCATAGCCATGACATCACAGCACGTGTTTTCAGACAGAAGCTGAAATCGCTGATGGATTTCATCGTAAAACATGAAGTGTTTGGGTCTGTGCGCTGCTGGATGTACTCAGTGGAATGGCAAAAGAGAGGATTGCCACACGCACATATACTAATCTGGCTCTATAAGAAAATCACTTCAAACGAAATTGACGATGTAATATGCGCTGAAATACCTGATGCCGACGTCGATAAGGATTTGCATGAAGTTGTGACGAAAAATATGATACATGGACCTTGCGGTACACTGAATCCAAATTCACCATGCATGATAGACAGAAAACGCTCTAAGCGATATCCTCGATCATTAGTATCCAACACAGTTACAGGAAACGATGGATATCCTTTATACAGAAGAAGATCAGCAGAAGATGGCGGTAAATTAGCAACCATACAAATGCGAAACGGTGACATTGAAGTAGATAACCGGTGGGTTGTTCCATATTCGCCTTTGCTATCAAAAACATACAAAGCGCACATAAACGCGGAATACTGTAACTCTGTTAAATCGATCAAATACATTTGTAAGTACGTGAATAAAGGCAGCGACATGGCAGTTTTTGGCGTGCAACCGGAAAGAAGTGATAGGAATGCGGTCATACACATTGATGAAATCGCACAGTATCAGGCTGGAAGATACATAAGCAGCAATGAGGCTGTATGGCGAATTCTTTCATTTCCCATACATGAACAAAGTCCAGCTGTTGTTCACTTAGCAGTACATCTAGAAAATGGACAACGCGTTTATTTCACAGCTGCAAATGTGCAACAAATAGCCCCGAATCCTCCAGCTACAACGTTAACTGCTTTCTTCACGTTATGTCAAAATGACGCGTTTGCGAAAACACTGCTGTATTCGGAAGTGCCTACGTATTACACATGGGATGCGAGTAGAAAATCATTTGAACGAAGCAAACAAGGAGAGCGAGTCGACAGACAACCTGGCATATTCAAAGAAACTACGATAGGCAGACTGTACACCATGCATCCCAATCAAGATGAATGCTCCTTCGCATGCTGTTGGTAAATGTGCCCGGTCCAATGTCTTTCCAACAAATGAGAATTGTCAACGGCGTTACACATGCCACTTTCCGCAGTGCATGTCAAGCTCTGAATTTTTGGAGAACGACCGACACTGGAATGTATGCATTAATGACGCGTGTAACACATCACATCCAAATCAAATTCGTGCATTGTTTGCAATCATATTGACCGCCTGCTCTCCATCTCCAACAGAGTTATGGGAGAAATATAAATCGCACATAGCTGAAGATATTTTCCATCGAATACGCAACGAAAATTCAAATATGAACATGGATTTCATAGCAGAAATCTACAACGAAGCCTTGATAATGATTGAAGATTTGTGCTTAGAAATCGCGAACAAAGTTCTCAATCAATTGGGAATGCCATCACCGAATAGATCTGCTGCTGCTTCGTTCGATGTAGAATTGCGTCGTGAACAAAATTACAACACGGGTGATCTTTTGTCGTATGTGCAATCAAATATTCCTAAGCTAACGCTTGAGCAAAAAGGCATTTACGATCAAATAATGCAAACTGTCAATAACGGGGTTGGAGAAATCTTCTTAGATGCGCCAGGAGGAACTGGTAAAACGTTCCTAATTAGATTGATTCTGGCAGCAATTCGATCCCAAAATGACAGCCTTCTCTTGCGTCGTCCGGAATAGCTGCGACATTGCTACCAGGTGGAAGAACTGCTCATTCCGCTTTGAAATTGCCATTGAACATGCAATTCATTGAAACTCCCAGGTGCAACATTTCCAAAGCATCTGGCATGGGAAAAGTATTGCAGAAATGCAAACTTATTGTTTGGGATGAATGCACAATGGCGCACAAAAAATCGCTCGAGGCTCTTGATCGATCATTGCAAAATTTGCGTGGAAACATCAGACCATTTGGGAACGCATTAATATTGCTTGCAGGAGATTTCAGGCAAACATTACCTGTAATTCCTCGATCGACACCAGCGGACGAAATAAATGCTTCCCTGAAATACTCTACTTTGTGGGGACACGTAAAGACGTTAAAATTAACTACAAATATGCGTGTCCAGCTGCAAAACGATCGATCAGCCGAGATATTCTTTCATCAATTGCTGGAAATTGGCAATGGAAAGGTGCCGATTGATCTGACCTCAGGGCGAATTTCATTGCCTCATAACTTCTGCAATTTAGTGACGTCAAAAGAAGAATTAGTTGAAAAAGCATTTCCCAATATTCAAACCAATTATAAGAATCACAATTGGCTGAGTGAACGAGCTATTCTTGCAGCCAAGAACATAGACATCTACGAACTTAACAATATTATTCAGTCTAACATTCAAAGCGAGGCAGTCACATACAAGTCCGTCGACACTGTTGTGGAACCAGATGAAGCGGTTCATTATCCAACAGAATTTTTGAATTCACTCGATCTGCCAGGGATGCCACCGCACGTACTGCAATTGAAAATCAGCGTGCCAATTGTCATTTTGGGAAATATCAACCAGCCAAAGCTTTGCAACGGCACGCGCCTTACAGTAAAAAAATTCACGAGCAACGTCGTAGAAGCAACAATCTTGACAGGACCTTTCAAAGGTGAAGATGTCCTCATTCCTCGCATTCCTACGATTCCAACGGATATGCCATTTCAATTTTAAGAGATTGCAATTCCCAATTCGATTGGCGTTTGCAATCTCCATCAACAAAGCTCAGGGCCAATCTTTAGAATTGTGGGGTTTAGATCTAGACACGGATTGCTTCTCACATGGACAATTATATGTTGCGTGTTCTAGAGTCGGCAAACCAGACAATCTCTATATCTGCACAGACAATGGAACAACAAAAAATATTGTATACCCACAAGCATTGTGAAATTAAACATATTAGAAAAGTGCGCTTTCTCTTTTCTTTCTTTTCCATTTTACCAGACTGAGCCACAGCAACGCGTGGCAGGGTACAGCTAGTTGGTAAATAAATCTAATATGGCCTTTCACTAAGAGAATATGATGCACTTTTCAGGTATAAAAATACCAGTCTTTGAAAAATTGGTCAGCAACCAACTGTTTTCATATTGGGTGATTTTTCCAAGGAATGACCCTTATAGCAAAACCAATTTCAGCAAGTTCTCCACACTTCAAAAGAAAAAGAAAAAAAAAAACATTTCCTACTAGTCAAGAATATTTCATGTTTCCAAGTTCACAAATTAAGTACCATTTGTATTTGTTCTTTGGCGGTTTGCATGACTTCCCAGAGCATGGAACTCTGAAGTTTGGAATCATTAAAAAATTTGGGAAGTCAAGCATTCCAGGCAAATAAATTTTTCCAGAAGTTCTGACATTATATGAATACCCTAATTCCAATGTCATGTTTTTCTTACAGGTGCTATATCTTCAATAATAGAAAATGCAGAGCAATTTTACTATGGTATCAAGGTGGAGTGCACGCAGGTCACACAATAACAGCAGAGCTACAAGACCCATAGAACACTGGAAAAACTACCATTCTTCTCTTGACTTATCATACAATTTCAACCAAACTAGAAAACTACCATTCTTCTCTTGACTTATCATACAATTTCAACCAAACTAGAAAACTACCATTCTTCTCTTGACTTATCATACAATTTCAACCAAACTAGAAAACTACCATTCTTCTCTTGACTTATCATACAATTTCAACCAAACTAGAGTTGTTCCACAAAGGTTCCTATTTTGAAACTTCTTTCAATTGAATTGCTTTAGTATTTTTTGTTTTCAAGTTCAAGACTTTTAATTTCTTACTAGCAGACACACAGGAAAAACTATTTAGAGTAGCAAAACGTAGACGTACAAGCATACACTGTACGTGGATAGTTTCCAAATTATTAGCAGATAGTTTTAGCTTGTAGATTAAAAATGTTATTTACAGCAATTAAATACTAACTTAAGGCTTTACTCAAATATATACTTACTGTTATTTTAAACTGGAAGAATGTTCAATTATTTTTCACATTTTCTGAGTTCTTTTGTTTTTACAGACGTTTCCATCCTCTTTATTGTTCTCAATGTACAGGAACTGTATCAAAAGTTTTATTTGCACAAAGAATTTAAATTTTATTGCCAGGTTCTTCTTGCAGTTGTCAGTAATTAAATTAAAAACTTTTCCTTGTGTATTTTGTAAATCAACTATTTTTTATTTAAGTTGTTGAAAATGCTACTTATAATTTTTGAAGGTTCATTAATGAAACTGTTTTTATGGGTATAAAATTTTTCTTTAAACAGTCTCTTGAATTATTATGAGGTCCATAGCCCAATATTTTGCCATAAATAGATCTATTTAACACATTGCTGCACATTCAATTGTAATATACTTATTTTGTCCTCATGACAATCTGTAATGTTCTAATAATTACTTGTTTTATTAATTTTTCTTTAAAGTTTCTTATTCTCTTGTTACCATGGTTGTGGGTCACACTTCACAGGTTTGTAGCAAGTTCAGGGCTTGAAAAATAACTGAAAAGTTACATGCCCAGCTCGGCATGTGCGTAAATTATTTACCTGCCCAGGTAATAAAAGCTGGACGCCCAGGTAGTAAAAGCTGGACGCCCAAGAAAATTTATCTTCTCAGATTAAAAAAAATAAAAAATAAATAAAAAGAGGGTTCTGATTTGTTAAGTTAAAAAGATATGAACTTTTTTTTTTTCACATATTTTGCATTTCTGTTTTAAGGGTCTGTATTCAAAACATTCAATGCACAAATGCATGTATCTCTAATTAAGATGCTGAAATTGGAATCAAATGATATGATGATGAAATTAGCATTTGAAATATTTTTAGTGATTCTGTCATGTTCCTTTGGTTAAACTTTTTCCCCTTTATCACTAAACAGAGGCTAGTTCCATGAAAGGCATGCATCCCGTCGCTGACTATAAACGACATTTGGAGCAAAACTACATAAGGTTCTAATTTCTGGACCTAGAACATAACATAATTAACGCGATATTCTTCTGTTTTTGGCACTCTGTAACAATAATACAACTTCTAGTGATTAACAGTGAAATGAAATACAACATGTGGCCACTGTCTTTTTTCTTGTAGTAGGAAATTCTATTCTAAAGTTTCTTATATTTAGTTGCCTGGACCAGGCTACTAGATTTTTTACCTGCACAGGCCAATAATTTACATTCCCAGGTCATAGTATTTTTCAAGCCCTGAAGTTTTCTGTTTCAATGATTGTGTATGCAGATACACTTTATTTTTATACAACTCTATGTACTTGTTTATACATTGGTACCATTTTTTTTATCACAAAAAATAATGTAAAGAAATGTGAAGTCCTAAGTTTGTGAAAAATTCATACATAGCTGGGATTTTTACTTGTTTGCTTTGGAGTTTTTAAGGAGCACCATGGGCAATTTTATGGGCTATAAGCAGTTGTTCACCCTTAATTTAGGGCCATTCGTTCCGGGGGCAAGGGAGCCAGTGCTGTCTGACAGGTACGCCACCCATGCGTCTTTCAGACATATCTGAAGCAGATGTTCCGAAGCCCGCGCCTCATAGCATTCGGCCACTTGGGCTATTAACACTGCAAGGTAAGCATATCGAACACTTCTTTACAAACTCCAGCTGAACGCTACAGCTCCTGAGCAGTTTTTTTTTCTTAAAAGTAAACAAACTCCATGTCAGCCTATACAGCTGCATGAAATATTGCGGTCGAAACAAGTTGTCTGCAAGTCCATGGAAACATCATAAATCTTATAAACGGCATATCTACGATTTATATAGCCTAAAAATTACGTTTATTCACTTTTACCTGATAACATCTTCATCTCGAAGGACAAATATACTTTCTTCTTCAAGGAGCAAACACCTTTGAAGATACAGACTAATATCACGATCCTCTTGAAGTTTGAACTTCTGATATAAACTTTGTTTGAAATCTTTGACTGTGCGTAACAAAACACGATCAACGCAAACCCAGGCCAGTTTGATGAATGGTATATCTACTTCACTGAGATCCACACGAACTCGAATGTAATTGGAAGGTACCTCCATTACGACTCTTTGTACACATACAACTCTCTTATTTTTACTCTAACACTAATTTACTTCAAAACTGCAGACACCATTTAAAAACCCCATCATCTCCGCCACTCTAATACAAATAAATCAGTTACGGTTAGTGTTTTGAAAAATTAGTATGACTTTATTTGAATACAAACACGTGGATTATGCTGCTGAAAAAAATGTAAGACAAGACTGACACCAGACCAGGAATGAACGACAAAATTAAAAAATGCGCCCTCGATCCTGAAACAAAAAGAAGACAACATCCTGCTACAAAAAGGAGTAGTCTAAAGTTAGTCTGTGAATGTGGGCTAGGCTACATAGAAGGTGCGCGAAGAAAAGTGTAAATCCGTTAGGAGAAACACAAAACAGGCGTAAAAAAACGTGGCTAACAAAACTGGTCTGTCCACTCTGGGGATGCTACTGACCGATTCGGGGCTCTGATTTCTGATCATACGTCTGAGATGGGCCCGGTTCGTATATAGGCATACTGTGTCTGAGATGGGCCCGGCGCGCATATAGGCATACTAAAACGATCGAGCCGCCCCGGAGGCGCAGTGGTCTAAGCGATGGCCTCTGATCATTCGTCCGAACGGGGTCCGGGTTTGAATCCCGGTGAGGCATGGATGTTCTGTTTGTCTTACGACACTGGCTCTCTCCCTTCCCTGGAACCAGTGACCCTAAATTAGGGACGGGCGACAGCTTATAGCCCATTGAGTTGCTCACCGTGGTCGTTAAAAATCCAATAAAAAAAAAAAAAAACGATCGAGCAATTTCAGCCAATCACGACGACGATAACGAATTTGTGACGATTTTTCGGAGGGTGGAGCTTCAACTGCTGCGTGGGCTGGGATAACCAGATAACCCAGGGGATATCCATCGTGCTGTTTGGTGTCAATTGTTCTACAGATTTTCCTCGTGTTTTAAGTTGGATTTAACGAAAACTTTCCAGAGAGATTTCACTATGCAACGGAGTGCATCAATGAAGAAGCCAGTAAGAAGAGTGGATTTGAAATCAATGGTTCATATAGCTAGGAAATGAATAAAATCATTAACAACATGCATCGAAAAGGCACAAAATATTTTCAAGGGGGCAATTATTTACACCTCACTCGAACACCACAACATATGATATCTTACTTCAAACAACACTCGCCGATGATTGCTCAGACTTTTTATAATTCTTCACATCTCTGCCTGTATTGTGGCGCCCTCTCCCGATCCTGAGAAGAGACGCAGTCAGATATCATACGATACAAATAGTTGGGTAGTAGAAGCCATGGAGGTAGGGAGCCGCGGATGGCTTAGTGGTTAGCGCGTCAGACTATCAATGCAAGGTCCTCAGGTTCGAACCTGGGCTGATCTTTCAGAGATAGTGTGATTTACTAAAAATCGCTGAATATCGGACGAGCACGTTAAGTGACGGCCCCCAGGCTGGACCCACTGGTTAAATGGGTATCCTTTCCTATGTCCCCCCTGAAATTCTCTCACCCCTCTGTGTCCAACATCGCACTTGTACGGTGTGCCATCTACTGTAAACTGCTCTGTCAAAGTCGCTAGACTTGCTCTCATTCCTTCCGTTTCTGTGTCCTACCCAAAAGGCGATCTCGCTGTAGGTGGCTGGGACCTAAATTCTACTCACTGTGGACGGAAGTCCTACAAGGAAATGACAAATACTGTGACGCCATGGAGGTGGGAATAAGAGGAGGCGCTGTCGCCAACTCTTCCGAAGGAGGTTAGAAGAAGGATGAGGTGGCAACAGCAACTCTCCGTGGCTTGCTGACGTTCAGACCCTTTTTATCAGCTGACTATGCCAATGCGCCCACCCCCAAAAAATCTCCTGTACATCTCTATGGGGAAATAGCGATTTTGAACGGGTTTTTTGGACCCTTACTCTACCTATACAGTCATGAAAAAAAATTGAGGCTGAAATATTCATTCCCACAATTAAAAAAATCCAAAAAAAAAAAATAAACAAATATGTGTTGGTATTTCTTTAAAAAATTGAACAAAATAATGACTTTTTGAGCGGAAGTGCATACTGTTCATGGCTACGTGCATACTGCGCTTCTGCAAGTAGTCATGTTTAAAAAATTACCAAAACTCTAATGTTGAGAAATACGAAGTCCGAAATATTCCTTGTTTGTATCCTTGGGTTGCATGCGCCAAGTGTAACTGATTCAGGCACAAGAAGTGACGTCACGTTGCTGAACTCCCGCAAACTCACACTACCGCAGATATAGTATCAAAACAGCTGATCTGTTTCGGCTTCACTCAAAACGGCTCCTTTCACCTCATCTTCTTCTAACCTCCTTGATGCTAGCAAAGTGAAGCCGGGTTTGTACGCTTCCGCGGTGAAAGTAGTTCCGCCAGCTTTGGCGTGTTTACCCTCAAGATTCCAAAAAGCCGCCCCGGTGGCGCAGTGGTCTAAGGCGCTGGCCTCTGATCATTCGTCCGTAAGGAGTCCGGGTTCGAATCCCGGTCAGGCATGGATGTTGTGTTTGCCTTACGGCACTGGCTCTCTCCCTTCCCTGGAACCAGTGACCCAAAATTAGGGACGGGCGACTGCTTATAGCCCATTGAGTTGCTCACTGTGGTCGTTAAACCTCCAATCAAAAAAAAAAAAAAAAAAAAAAAGATTCCAAAGCAGACGATTTTCCGTAGGAAAGCATTAGAGAAACCCTGTTCGTTTTTTTAAGATTTTACATTGTCTTAAATTATAAACGAAATGGAAAAGCAGTGGAATAGCTTTAAGAAACCTTTAGATTTATATGAAAGGAATTTAAGTACAAAAACTTAGATTTTCATGGAGGAAAAGAGATCTAAAAAAGCGTCTTCGTAACGACTGAGACGTATATGAACTGACGATTTAAAATGTGTTTATACTAAACATAACTTTATAAAACGTTTAAAATCTTTCTCTGTCTTAGCGGATTATCGTAAAATATTGTTTATCATAGAAATTGTAACGATTGAGCTTCAGAGAATTTGTATTATGAGTGAAATTTTCAAAAGATCGCACTTTAAAGGGAACGAACACTTCTGCCATGTTGCCAGGAGAAAAATTACAGTAAACAACGATTTTAAACGTATGTTTTACTTAAAGAACAATTATGATTGTTCTTAAGCAAAGGGAGGGGGGAGAATATTCTCAATGAACATTATTATTTAAAAAAACAAAAAATCATGAAATATCTAGATTTTATTTCCAAGCCTTTATAGAAAAAATGGGAAATCTGCGAGCTTGTTCAAAGAAATTCAAAAAATCAGACTCAGAATATGATGTTACTGTGTCTTCATTTTATTTTTTATAATTGCTTTAAGCACTTGACTGATTTTAGTTTCTTCTAATGTAGGTAGGAAATTCCAACAGGTTTGGTTAGAACTGTGGTGGACTTCAAAGGTATGAATGTAAATAATTTTAAAACTACAGGCCTTAATAGGAAGGGAACTTTTTTCGGGAGGGGTACTTTTTATCTTTTTAAAGGGTGCAGTTTTAAAATATAGCACGAAAATATACAATTTATTAGTTTGTGGAAATAGGATTTACAAATCTTGCTGATAGAAAAGGAAATCTGACTTGATAAAAACAGATTTACATAAGCAGCAAAACTAATTCCTACTGTAAGATCTCTTTTAAGAGAAATCCAACTGCATTCAAAATATTATACTTTTAATACACATCACTATTAACAGAGGCACATTCATAATGTAATAAGTTAATAGCTTTCAAGTAGTAAATGAAACAGACGTGTGTATATAATCAGGATTTTTAATTTGGTTTTTGAAATATACGTATACCATTTATGAGCAAGGTTATATTTATTAATAACGAATTCATTGAGGATAAATCCTGCAGTTTGCTGCTAGCACAACATATGTTTCAGAATAGGAAAATCTTATCACATAAGGTGTGCTTAATCAACACAACAAAGTGATTAATTTTAGCTCTAATGACAGAGAGCATTGCTAACAGCAGCCCATATGCTAATGCACATTTAACCTACATTTTATGGCCACAAAAATTAATGGATAACTAATCAGAAGTGCATGGGAAATATAGAAGTGCAAATTTTCTGCCATCAGATACTAAATCATCTTTAGTTTACTGTTATCCATGTAACATCTCCAGTACCAAACTCTGATTTCCAAAAATTATGCTGACATTTTAAGCTAGAACTTCTTACGACCGCCTATTTCATCTGATTAGTTAAGTAATAAAGTTTTCACTCAAGTAATTTATTTGTTTATCATAACTATACATTTTCATATATTGCAATTAATATCTTTATAATTTTATGCTGTTATATTTTTACTTCAGCTGAATTCAAGATTTCTCCCCATTTCTGTCATCAAAAAGCCTAGCTGTAAGCTGCATTTCACACTCATTATGTAAATTGTAAGCTGTAGAAAATATGTCAGTACTATCAATTTCTAATGGGGATTTAATATACCTCTAGTTACACAAGACAAAAGAGAATGAGCTATTTAGAACATGAAGAAATATTATTATGAGTTGATTCCCACATACATATTAAACTTCTTGAATTCATTTTTATATATGCGAGGAGAGAAAAGCTTACCCAACAGTATTTGTAGCTGGAACTTACGTTACTGCTGCAATTCAAACCAATAAAGGCAAATGTTTGTATGGAAATTTATATGTACATCCAATACAAAACACTTATCTCAAATAGTTAAATCTCATTTTCAGTAACCTTCACTAGCAGCAGCAAAATGCTTTCCTTCACATACAAATAGTGCCACACGAGGTATGAGTGTCTTTTCTCTTAAATGGCTTAGTCCTTCAGTCCTAATGGGAAAAAAATGAAGGATGGGGATGCATGGATACACAACAAGAATACCAAAGAATATAAAATATATATATATATCATCATCATTGTCAACCGTTATCAATCCACTGCTGGACGAAGGTCTCCCCAAGTTTCCTCCACAACGGTCTGTCTTGTGCCAGTCTCCTCCATGTCACCCCTGCATACTTTCGAATTTCATCCACCCATCTCCCATGTGGTCTTCTTCTGGGTCTTTTCCTGTCCCTTGGAATCCAATCTAAAATTTCGGCTGTCCATCGATGATCTGTCCTTCTGGCAGTATGTCCAGCCCATTGCCATTTCAGGATTTAACTCTGATCATGATGTCTTCCACTCTTGTCATTTTTCGGATCCACGAGTTCCTCTTCTTATCTCTCCTGGTTACACCAAGCATGCACCTCTCCATGCTTCTTTGAGTTGTCTGCAGCCTTTGTATGTCTCTTTTAGTTAAGGTCCACGTCTCTGCACCATACGTAAGCACTGGAAGGATGCATTGATCAAACACTTTTCTTTTAAGACATAATGGCATATTGCTCTTGAAAACCATGCCGTTTCCTCCAAAAGCTCTCCAGGCAAGTTTTGTACGCCGATTAATTTCTTCATCAATGTGACCCTCACTTGATATCTGCTGTCCAAGGTAAACGTACGTGTCTGTTATCTCCAGCTTTTCTCCATCAATCGATAAATCTTCATTTCTTGTAAAAGCATTGAACATCACTTTTGTCTTCCGAAAGTTCATTTTTAATCCCACTTCTTTACTCTTGTCAGCAAGTTTCTGGATCATACTCTGCAGCTCTGATGGGCTAGTTGCAAAAATGACTACGTCATCAGCAAAACGAAGGTGGGTTAGATAATCTCCATTAATCTTTATCCCTTTGTTTTCCCAGCTCAGTGACTGAAAAACACCCTCCAATGTGGCATTAAAGAGCTTCGGAGATATGGTGTCACCTTGTCTCACTCCCTTTCCAATTTTTATGTGTGTTGTATTTTCAAACAGCCTAATCTTTGCACTTGCATTTTCATAGATGTTTTTAATAATATTAATGTATGCATCTTCAATACCGCAGGTTTTCAGAGCCATTGTAACTGCTGATGGTTTCACCGAATCAAAGGCTTTTTCATAATCGATAAAAGCCATGCACAATGGAAGTTCATATTCCCTCGCTCTTTCAATTAGTTCTCTCAGCACATGGATATGATCTATTGTGCTGTAGCCACTCCTGAATCCAGCTTGTTCTCTCGGTTGAGCCATGTCCAGTGTTACCTTCAAGCGGTGTGAAAGAACTTTAGTGAAGATTTTATAAACTACTGATAGGAGGCTGATAGGTCTGTAGTTTCCGAGATCCTCAATGTCACCTTTCTTATGTAGCAGGATCATTGTAGCGGTGTTCCAATCCTCAGGAATCTTTCCTTCATTAAGGCATCGAGTGAAAATTTGGGCGAGTACTGTTTCGATTTCTCCACTTGCTTCTTGTATGATGTCTACAGTAATTCCATCTTCTCCTGGAGCTTTTCCCCGCTTCATGTTCTTGATTGCATGTGCAACTTCTGCTGGAAGGACTGGAGGAACTCTGGTACTGGTATCTTTCATGATGTCTGGAGTGCATGTATCATCCTTTCATATAATTTGGAGTAGAAATCTTTCACTCTTGTCAAAATTTCGCCTCTATTTCTTGTTACAGAACCATCTTCTTTTCTCAGTGCCATAATCTGTTTTCTTCCCTTACTGAGATGTCCCTTTGCTATCTTTAGGCTTTGGTTGTTTTCAATTGCTTTCCTCACTAGTTCACAGTTGAATTTTCTTACGTCTTCAGTGATACTTTTCGTACTGTCTTGCATAGCTCTATATATTCCACTTTGGAAGTCGCATCTTCTTTAGTTGTCCTCATCTCTCTTCTTTTTTGCATCAACATTTTCGTTTTTCCTGATAATTTATTTACATGCAACTTGTTCTTAGACCCAGCTAATTTTGTTGCTGTTTCCATAAAACTTTGGTTACTTTTCTGTTAACTTCAGAGATGTCCACTTCTTCCGATGTTAGGCCTTCTAAAGCAGAGAACCTGTTCTTCAGTTCCAACTTGAAGGTATTATGGTGTTTTTTAAGGTTGGTTATGTCAATAGATTTTGTTTGTCTTATAAGCTTGCCACGTTCAAGTTTAGTGTTGAGGTGCATCTTACATCTCACCAATCTATGGTCACTACCTGTGTTGAACTTGTTTAGCACACTGCAGTCTTCCATGACGAATTTTTTGTTACACATAATAAAATCAATTTCATTTGTCGTCCCATTTGGATGTCTCCATGTCCATTTCCTGTGTGGCTTTTTCTTGAAGAAGGAGTTCAAGATGAAAAACCCTTCTGCCTCTGCAAACTCAACGAGAGTATTTCCACGCTGGTTTCTGTTGCCGTGACCGAATTTACCTACTGAAGTTTCATTCTGTTGCCGTTGCCCTATTTTTGCATTGAAATCTCCCATAATTATTTTCAAGTGCTGCTTACCTTTATTATTTAGATGACAAATTTCCTCATAAAATTCTTCAATTTCTTCTTCAGGATGACTTGTGGTGGGTGCATAAGTTTGAATAATCTGAGCCTGGTATCTTTTCGAGAGTTGGATAACGAGTCGTGCAGCTCTGTCAGAGGAACTTTCAACTTCTACAACTTTATCCTTCAGTTTCTTGTTTATTATAAATCCAACACCACTAGTTCTGCCAGTATCTGTCCCACGATAGTAGAAGAGATGTCCACTTTTCAGTTCGATGAGATCTTCTCCTTTTCTCCTTACCTCACTTAGCCCCACGATGTCCCACTTGATCCTTTGTAGTTCCTCTTCCAATTCAAGAAGCCTTGAATCAGAAGATAGGGAGCGTCCATTGTACGTTGCCAAGGTCAGCATCAGATGGCAGCCTAGTCCGGTCCTCCGGGGATTCTTAGCACCCTCTGCCTTCATGTCGCACTGGCCGCTGCCTTGGCCAGGTACATTCCAGCTGCCGGAGACTGAGGGCCAAGATTTAAGTTGTGGAGTCATTTTGGAGGGGTTTGGCCATAACTCACCACGCTGGCCAAGCGGGTTGGTGAGTGTGGGATAGAATTTCCTCTAATCCCGATGGTATAGTTATACCGCTATTGGCGGTCGTCAGAGCCCCTTTAGTAGGAACAGGATGCACCACGAGAAGGCGGGGTTGACATTTGTCAAGGAGAGGCTGTGATGTTACGCATCACCTGACACAATACAGGATATCTGTAGCAACTATCAAAATATTGGGTACAAGAGATTTACATTGATGTGCAAAACAGTACAGGCTACTTACACTGAGCTAATCAGAACATGAACTATGAGCAAATAAACCACAATAGATATTTGAATGTTTCAGCTACCACAAATACCCCAGCTTTAAAAAAATGACAATATGCTGATAAAACAGAGACAGATCATAAGCTCGATACACAAAACACACATGCCACACCCACTGTGCAAGGAATTACCTTTACCAAAAAAAAAAAGTAAGATATGATGTAAAGGAAGAAAAGGTACCAAGAAGGACTTTAAATATCAACAGAGAACCAAAAGAGGAAAGTTTAATTAGAGCATATATGCTGTAGAGCATTAATGCTATAATTAATATTTGACAGAGGAAGCGGATTATTCATGAGAGAGTTAAAATGCATGAAAACAATGTTTAATCTCAGAACATATGCATGCATTACAGAATAGCAACTAAATCAGATAAAGAAAACATTTAGTACCAGAAGTGAATGATATACACTGGCGGAAAGTGAAAAAAGAACACCAAGAAGGGGACGTCTGATACCAACGAAATTTATACAGCATAATAACGGAATACAGAGGATAACGTGATCAAAACATTATGGCAAAATACAGCTGTATTTGCTGGTAAACTGAAAAATAACATTTCGATGTAACATGGTTAGTACGAGGTTGAACCGCCATGAACTGCGCCACACTGTACAATTCTGGCATGGAGTCTGTCGTACAGATGTTGGATGTAAGTTTGGTTTATTGAGTTCCAAGCATCCTCAACCTAGACGCGTAAATCGGGGATGATCGTAGCTGGCCGTGGAGACCGGATAAGTCGTTGTCCCATAAAATCACACACGTTCTCAATGGGGGACAAATCCGGTGAACGTGCAGTTCATGGAAGTTGTCTCACACCCTGAAGTGCATGTTGCGTTGCACGTGCCGTGTGTGGGCGTGTGTTATCTTGCTGGAAAACACCACGATAGACCGACCATACAAATGGCCCAACAACGGACTGAATGATGTTGTTGATGTAGGAGGTGTTGTTTAACGTACCCGGTAAAAACACTAGTTGTGTACGGGAGTGATAGCTGATCGCTCCCTACACCAGGAGACCAGGTGTAGGCCCTGTGTGTCGCTGGAGGATACAAGAAGGGTGGAGACGCTCCCCTGTGCGTCTGCGAACACGCATACGGCCATCGGAGGCTCCCAAGCAGAATCTGCTTTCATCGCTGAACACGACAGATCGCCATTGCGTTCTCCAGTGCGGATGTTGGCGACACCACTGCTGCCGTTCCTGACGGTGGGCTGGAGTCAGAGGTACACATGCCAGAAGCACACGTGCACGTAGTACTACATCCAGTAGACGGTTGCGGATTGTTCGCACAGTCACCTCAGGTGCAACGGCAGCTCGGATTTGCGTCGCAGTGGATGTTCTGTTTGACAACACCGCTCCTCTTATGCGTCGATCGGTCCGCTCATCAGTCCGTCTGTGATTCCCGGTTCCACGTCTTCTTGTGTGGGAATGTTCCTCGGGTAATCTACGCCACCATCGTACAACCACCGATACTTCCCGTCCAATTCACTCCGCAATACGACGATACGCCCACCTGGCCTCGTGGAGTCCGACTAGACGACCTCGCTCAAAGTCCGATAACTGCTGAAATCGTACAAGTCTTCCATGTCCAGCCATTGCAGCTTCTTCGGGGTCTTCGCATGTGTCTGTACGCCGACGACTGATTATATTCACTTCGCCGTACTCCTTAAATACCACCGACGATAATTTGCATATTATGCCGTGCTGTGGCGTAAGCGCTCACCGGTTGGTCCCGAAATTAACATCACACCTACGTAAACTCGACCCATTAACATATGTAAATTTCATGATCGTCCGCCAATTCCTTCTTGGTGTTCTTTTTTCACTTTTCGCCAGTGTATTTTGACTGATAGCTTATTTATGGAATATCAAACTAACTGACGATCCTAAAATGTTTACTGCTCTGTAAAATGAATAAGAGAACATGAAGTTTTAGAATACCAAAAATGTGCAATGACTGGAAATAGGGTGGACGAAGAGAATCAAATCTATTTTTGGAATGAACAGGAAATACAGGCAATTTAGAGACGTATGATTGCTGTGTTAAAATTTCTAATGTATTTCCATGTATTATGAGAATATTTCTTCAAAAATCAAAATGTCCATACATATATTTACAGGATCATACATAGGCGTAGCCAAGGGGGTGGTCCTCGGGTCTGGACCCCTCCCTCGAGGGGAGATTTAGTATGACATTAAAGCGATATATATGTGTATACATGGGGCTTTTGCTTTCATCAACGAACCAAACCCATGACCGCCGCCCCGGTGGCGCAGTGGTCTAAGGCGTTGGCCTCTGATCATTCGTCCGTACGGGTCCGGGTTCGAATCCCGGTCAGGCATGGATGTTGTGTTTGTCTTACGGCACTGGCTCTCTCCCTTCCCTGGAACCAGTGACCCTAAATTAGGGACGGGCGACTGCTTATAGCCCATTGAGTTGCTCACGGTGGTCGTTAAACCTCCAATAAAAAAAAAACAAAAAAACCCATGACCCCCCCCTTCCCGTTCTTAAGGAATTTCTGGCTACGCCACTGTGGTCATAGCTTGAGAGGAGCCAGAAGTGTAAATCTTCACTGTAAGGTACTCATTTTTTTAATACTCAACCCCCAGCACCTAGCTGAAAGTTTGAAAATAACTATAAATTTCACTTATACACCTGAAAATCAAAACACAAAATTTATCAACTTTGATAGCTCTTAATCTTTAGTTTAAAAATGGCGAAGGTATTTGTATGGTTTATAGTGAACGGCAGTATTTCTTTTTAAAATACTAGCTACTTAGATAATTAATTTTACTGCGATTTTAGGTTTTGCTTTAAACAGTTTCTAAGCGCAAATTTTAATTTTTTGACATATTTTTCAATATATTTAATCGAAATACAATTTGTTGCCTTGTATTTGAAGATACTCTCCATTAATGCTGTGTAAAATATTCTGAAATATTTTAAGAGTTTTCCATAAAGTCTTGAAGTTTTACTCCCAGAGTCTTCTCTCAAAAGCTTGTAAAACGCTAAACAGAATACTTCGGTCCTTAGCTGCTTTGCACCTTGGACGTCACAGGAGTGTGGTACCGAGCAGACAATACCGCTCGACCGGCTTATGGACCTACCTCTACTATCTACTTACCTTGAGCCTTAGCAGCAGGTCAAGCTCCACCCTCCGAAAATTGTCACTAATTCGCTATAGTCTGATTAGGTGAAATCGTTCGATCCTTCTAGTAATACACAGAATGTCATATAAAGCGTCAGTGTTTAAATTTCCCGAGAATGAAGCCGCGGATGGCCGAGTGGGCAACGTTCGTAACTGCCACGGAAAGGACCTCAGGTTCGATACCAGCAGGTACGAACGCTCGATCTACTAAATATCCGCCATGCGTCGGATGGGCATGTTAAGCCGTCGGACCCCGGGTACTGGCCCCTCCGGTAATAAATAAGGGCGTCTTCCTCCCCCTTTCTACTTCGCTTCCGTGTCACTTTCCCATCGGACACTCTAGCCCAAATCTCCTAGCTTCCTATTTTTAAGGGTTGTTTAAGACCTGGGGTCAGACACTCCCTTCCTAAAATACAATTCCTCGAGATTTCAGGCTTACAGGAGCTTTCAAGGGTATGTGTGTTTTGTTAGCTCTTTTATAATACATTTTCTTTGCCATTTTATATTTAGTGTGAAATATAGTCTAGTTGAGAGAACGATCTTTAACCTTAGTAATGTATAGCAATAAAGTGTTCTATCTGAAGATGTTTGCACAAGCATTAAAGCGCGTAGTATATAATGGTTACCAATCTGTAAACTAGGTTGTAATGTACTTTTAATAAAATTAAATAATTATAAAAACCATCCAGACAGGAGATGTTACACGTGTGGCTCACTGAGATATATATGCTGTTGGATGATTTGAACCATGAAAGTACTATCAGTATGAAACTGTTAGATATCGATATTGTAGTCAGTAATGGCTTTGCTCTTCCACTTTGAAATTTTAAGGGAAATATGTATTTTCATATGTTTTGATTATAAAATAAACAAATTGGAACCTTTTTACATATATGATTTTTGATATATGAACAATACACTGGACATATTCATAGTTATGATAATATAGAAGGGGGAGGGAGCACATGATATGTTAAGGCTGTCCTTGAATGAGTGTAACAGAAGTTCTGTCCTATATCTGTAATGCAAATTCTTTTGTACAAATTTTCTCGAAAACTATTACTTTGTAGAGCTTCAAATTTTGAGCACAAATAAAAACGACCCATAGCTAATACGTGATGCAGTTATTATTCCGAAAAAAGTTGTCAGATTTTTTTTTAAATTCAATTTATCTGACTGGAAAGTATTCCCATTTGGCGCTAGATGGCGCGAGAAGTTAGCTTGGCAGTGTTTCTGTCTGGAAGATACGAAATCTCTCATGCCTGATTTTTTTTAATTATCTAGGCCAAATAGAAATCATAGAATGCGCCATGAAGTGAGATTGGCCCGCCCCGGTGGCGCAGTGGTCTAAGCGATGGCCTCTGATCATTCGTCCGAAGGGGTCCGGATTCGAATCCCGGTAAGGCATGGATGTTGTGTTTGTCTTTCGGCACTGGCTCTCTCCCTTCCCTGGAGCCAGTGACCCTAAATTAGGGACGGGCGACTGCTTATAGCCCATTGAGTTGCTCACGGTGGTCGTTAAAATTCCAATCAAAAAAAAAGTGAGATTGGAATCTTGTCTTCCATAGAACATCTGAAATCCTATTATACGTTCATTTTTTGAAGAGAAAATGTGTACATTAGCAGGGAACCCCTGAATCTAAGCTATAGAAACTCCGCCTACTACTAGGCTCCACGCCCAAATAACGCCATTGATGAAATACGTAACACCGCGCGTGTTTTATCTTTTCATTCTCACTGTGTTTTCTGATTTCAGTGCGCTAGGAAAATTATAAAAATCCATGAGCAGTTGTGGTTTTAAGTCAGTTATTTTTAACTGAAAAGTACTTATTAGAACTCCCTGCTGGTAAATCTATTTTGTCATTATGACTCAAAACAAGTTAGTAAAATCATGCAATGCATTGACTATAATATGTTTTCCAACATTACAGAAATCATTACTCAAGTTATCACTCAAGTTATGAGAATAATGTCTGTAGAATAAATCTCGGTCCTGTGCCCTGACCTTTGATCCCATTTCGATGAATTCAACAGAACCGGCTTGGTATACCTCCGAAATAACATGATAAAGTTTGGTCGCAATCGAAGCATTTTTACGTAAGTTATGATGCATAAGGGCTATTCCCATGTGATCCCCTACCAGATACTAAAATTCCATCGAAATCCAATGGTTGTTACGCGAGTTATCGTGCTGACGGACATACGCGCACAACGCGTGACGTAATGAGGCAGATGGGAATTGCGACCATCTGCCCGCCGCAAAAGTGTGACGTCATAAATCTTTAATAGGATCTACACACAACGCGTGACGTAAAGGGACAGATGGCGTGACCACGCGCCAACATTCTTAAACGCGAGTTGTGACGTCATAAGATTTCTAAGCATTGGTAACATTAATGGAACAACGCCATCACTAAAAAACGTTATAATTCGGGGTGGTTATTTTACCCACTAAACGAATTATTCTAAAGTCGAGATCAAGCTAAATCGATTTCTAGTACCAGAAAACGGTAGGTTAACGACTTTCATCAAAATTCTTAGAGCCGTTTTTTTTTTGTGTGGAGGTACCGTGAGCAACTCAATGGGCTATAAGCAGTCGCCCGTCCCTAATTTAGGGTCACTGGTTCCAGGGATGGGAGAGAGCCAGTGCCGTAAGACAAACACAACATCCATGCCTGACCGGGATTCGAACCCGGACCCCTTACGGACGAATGATCAGAGGAAATGTACATACATACATACAAGAATTGCTACTTTAAGGTGGACGTCAAGTAACTTTGCTTCCTATACTTCCAATGGAAAAACTTTTGTACACAATTTATTCACAATTAATGCGTTCACAAGGATGAAAATTTAAACACCGATTAAAATAGCTTCATTTCATAACTTGGAATACTTAATATTTTCTAAACCATAACCGTAATTATGCAATCCAACATTTTTTTGTCCACTGACGTCTTCAAAGTACAGGTCGCGCCATCTTTTCTCTAGTTTCAACACCACCAAAGGAAAAGTTATTGAATTTTAATATATTTATGGTTATGTTTTAGAAAATATTAAGTTTCCCAAGTTATAATATAAAGTTATTTTAATCGATGTTCAAATTTTCATCCTTGGGAACACATTAATTGTGAAGGAAATGTGTACAAAAGTTTTTCCATTGGAAGTATAGGAAGCAAAATTACTTGACGTCCACCTTAATAATATGGGATAAGGACAATGGAATGGATCGCAATCCTATGTCCTGACCTTTGACCACATTTCGTCCATTTTCAATAGGGTTCGTCCCCAGGTGGTCCCGTACTACATACTGAAATTTCATCGAAATCGAACCATTTTTACTCACGTTCTGACGCATAAGGGCAATGGAATGCATCCCGATCTTATGTCCTGACCTTTAACTCTACTTCACCCATTTTGAATAGGGTTCGTCCCCAGCAGTCTCCTACCACATAGTAAACTTTGATTGAAATCGAACCATATTTACGCAAGTTATGACGCATAAGGGTAATGGAATGCTCCCGCTCCTACGTTGTGACCTTTGACCCCATTTGTCCTATTTTCAATAGGGTTCGTCCCCGGGTGGTCCCCTACCACATACTAAAATTTCATCGGAATCGACCTATTTTTACGCCAGTTATCGTGCGGACAGACGGACGGACAAAGCTGGAGCATGTACGCTTCTTCAACCTACGGTTGGAAAGCGTAAATAACAAAAGAGCAAGGCGTCCTGTACACAACAAGGCATCTAGAGTCCAGGGATTACAACATTCTCTAAAAGGCTAGGAACGTGTGACTGTGATCTACATTTTTTTTTTTTTTTTTTTTTTGTCATACGTCTGTTGCCTGTTTTAGGGTAGCTGCAATTAGGACACACAGGCCAAATTGCAACTGCCTATGAATAATTACGTTTCTTCTGACCATTATTCGTTCCGCTATTCCAATGCATAAATTTGAAAAATGTTTGAAGAGGTTTTTTGTTTTGTTCAATATAATTCGAGGTATGTTTGATGATGGGCCTTTGGCATGATGTTATAAATTCTTGTTCATTCTGTTTTTTTTTTTAACAATTATTGTATTTTCGTCATTGGGCCAACCTGTGGCGGGTCTAGACATAAAAATGGGGGATGGGGGGGCTAGAACCGCCACTGGGGACAACGCAAAACGTTTTGGGCACCACACTTTTTTCTTGCCATTTAGTTTGCATGTGCCATTTTGATAGATATCACGTATATTCAGATTAATTGTGACTCAGCGTTTTACAGCTTTTTAGGTGTTCTTTACTTAGTAACAGAAACAACGGCAAATGTACAAGTCGTGCCCGTTTATCTGTTTGTCCATTCGTCCGGGACCTAATATCACCATACTTGTAGCCGGATAGAGAAGTTTGCAGGGAAGGCTGATGATTGAGGTCTGGCAAAGGATATAGGATGTCGGGCGAAAAACATAAAAGAGGTCGGGCTGGATTGTAGTATGAGTCGCTCGGACGGGCAAAATGAGGTTGCCGAAAAACCGCCACACAGGAACACTGCCACACGTCTTTCAACAACTTGGAAAACTGCCACACATTGGAAAGCCGCCACACAAGAAAACTGCCACAAGCTTTTCGCTAAGTTCCCTTGCACAAATTGCTGTTCCTCTGAGGAACACTTTGAATGTGTGGTAGTTTTCCAAGTTTATGAATTATGTGTGGCAGTTTTTCAAGATGCCTATAACGACGGGGAAGGAGCTCTTTTGTTTGTCTGAATTTTCACGCCGGTTCATACGAGTTTAGGGCAATTGGCAACAAAAGTTGAAGGACAGGGGGGCGGTATAAAGATTGCTGTTTCTTGACTTATATTGAGAACTGAATTGGAAACTCCAAACAAATTTCGAGAAACCATTCTATGTAAGCCAAGCGAGAATTTTACTTTAATTTGAAGGAATAAATTACCGAGACTTAGAACATTTCTTAAAACTACAGTGTTCGACGAAACGACGGAATTACAGCATGACTGTAATTCCGTCGTTTCGTCCAACACTGTTCAGAAAAGGACGGTAAGGTGGGATTTTTTAGTAATGCTGCACTTTTACTTAGGCACTAAGTATTTACATGTCAAATTTGCAGTATTTCTCTTTCACTTAATTCATTCATAGGCCCAACACCAAGGCCTCTTTAACAGCTTTTAATCTGCCGACTTCATATTCATAATGTTTACGTATCAAATCAAGTTAACAGCATTGCGTTTTTACTTAGGCACTAAATATTAGTTCATAGGCCTTAGGCCTTTTTAACAGCTTTTAATCCGCCAGTCTATTTCCTGTCATTCCAGCATGCTTTCGAATTTAATCCACCCATCTCCCACGAGGTATTCTTCCGGGTCTTTTTATGTTCCTTGGTACTCAGTCTAATACATTAGTAGTCCATCGGCCGGTGGTGACTACTGATGGGAAGGTAGTCAATCGGGACTTTGTCCGCCTACATGCACGTACCGGGTGTACTTTTGGGTGGCACCCGCCGTTCAGGCCCGTAGCCAGACAATCAAGTTCGGAGGGGCGGCTGATGATTGAGATCGGGCGAAGGACATAAAGTGGTCGGGCAAACGATGTGAAAGCGGTCGGGCACTATACTATTGTGTGAGTCGCTAAGACGGGCAAAGAGAAACGCAGGTCGGGCTCAACCCGGCCCTCCCCTCCCCTGCCGCCGTTCTAGGTGACTCCGCCGACGGTATGTGAGTGGGTCCGTTCGAGTTCTTCGGCGGAACAGAGTGTCTTGGGGGTTCGACTGGCGTTGCCTGTTGATCCGTAGTGAGAGTATCGGGGAGTAAGTGTAAACATCGGTAACCCAAATACATGTGACTTAACGAACAGTGTGAGGATGTTGCTTGGCAACAAAAGTTCGTGTACTGGGGGCAGGGCGCCGTGCGGAAGCACAGGATGGTGTCCCTTCCTTCCAACTCCTTAACGGGGGTCTTATGCGAAAACAACATCGGAAGACAAGTAAACACATCCAATTTGAGAACCATGAAAATTGCTCTTCATAAAAAAGATGCACTGTTCTTATACTTTCCTCTAATGGAGTAATTGTCGTGTGCAAATTTTTTTTTCATATATTATTATTATTAAATCGAAAACGAATGCCGTCTCCTGCACGACACACTTTAATGATAAAAAACTATGTACAAGTAAAATAAGCATATGTTTAAGAACTTTCAACGCCACAACGGCGTCATTTTCAGAAACAATGCAGTAGTGAGCCCAGAAGTGAGTAGCCTATATACACTGGTGTGCAAAAATTAAGGACAAAGAGGAGAAATCAGCATAACAGCGGAACGAGCAGGCAGAACAGACCGAAAGACCACTCAGGAGATAGACTACGGTCCGGTACGGAAGGGCATGCGCATATGTGCTGTCGGAAGGGTATTAAGCACACGAGCGGTGTACGCTCAGCAATTCGGTGAAAGCTATTGCATGGTGTACATCGGTTTTAACGAAGTTTCTTCCACCGTGGGATATGACCAACAGGGAATCCAGCAGACGACATCTGGATGACTTTACCTGAGGTCACGTAATTGGGAAGAAGGTCGAAGTGTGACTAGTGTGGCCAAGGAGTTCGGGATCGCTCACAGTATCGTTTCACGAGCTTGGAAAGCATTTCAAACGACAGGAAAAGCTGTCCGAGAGTTTAGCAGTGGTCGTCCACGAGCAACCACGGCGGCGGATGACCGGTATATTGTCCTACAGGCGAGAAGAGACAGACGGCAGAAAGCGGGAGAAATCGCAAGGCACATGCAACAGACAACTGGACGTCCGTTATCGCGTTTTACCGTGGCCAGAAGGCTGCACAAAGGTGGTCTATTTGCACGACGACCAGTACGGTGTGTGCCATTAACGCCTGCTCATCATAGACGGCGGTTTCTGTGGTGCCAGGAACACAAGAACTGGACACATCAGCAATGGGGTCGAGTTCTCTTTACGGATGAGAGCCGATTTAGACTTTTTTTTTTTTTTTTTTTTATTGGAGGTTTAACGACCACCGTGAGCAACTCAATGGGCTATAAGCAGTCGCCCGTCCCTAATTTAGGGTCACTGGTTCCAGGGAAGGGAGAGAGCCAGTGCCGTAAGACATACACAACATCCATGCCTGACCGGGATTCGAACCCGGACCCCTTACGGACGAATGATCAGAGGCCAGCGCCTTAGACCACTGCGCCACCGGGGCGGCCCGATTTAGACTGACGAGCGATTCTGGACGTATACACATCTGGAGAGAGCAGGGAACATGCAATCACACCTCCAACATCATCGAAAGGGACCGGTTTGGGGCAGTATCATGCTTGGTAGCCGTATGAACCTTCACATCTTCTAAGGAGTTTCAGTCACTGGTGTCTGCTAATGTACCGAGGTTCTCCTGCCTCACGTGCGTCTGTTTAGAGGTGCTGTGGGTCCTGAGTTCCTCTTCATGGACGACATCGCTACACCTCATCGTACAGTGGCTGTTGCAGAGCTGTTGGAGAGTGAAGATACATATTCAACGCATGGATTGGCCCGCAAGGTCCCCGGACCTAAATCCAATCGAACACGTGTGGGACCTTCTCGGGAGACGCTTGGCAGCACGTCCCCAGCTGCCAGCAACGATTCCGCAGCTGCGATTGGCGCTACAAGAGGAATGGGCCGCAATGCCTCAACAGTTCCATGACAACCTCGTCCTCAGCACGGACAGACATTGTAAATCCTGCAACGCAGTCAAGGGTGATCATATCCCCTGCTAAAGACTCGATTTTCCTTGGCAGCCGCCTGTCACATGGACGTTTTTGTCTTTTGTCCAGTTGTGCTCGAAGCTACCTTTTCAATAAAGTGCCTTTGTATTCTTTGGATTCCTTGTTTGGACGGTTTTGCTCACTTGTCCCATATTCTTACATCTTGGGGATCTTATGGTATGATTTGAGTCGATATGGAGCACTTCTGCACGACGTTACATTGGAAAAACCGTCTCGTCCTTAATTTTTGCACGCCAGTGTACTTTACAAGACACATAGCAGTTAATGCGCATGTGCAATAATCGGCAAAGTCCAAATCAAGTTCAGTGGGTACAAGCATAGTTGGTGGGCGTGACCTGGCCCAAAAGTGTTCTCCAAGGAAGGGGATAAACACGGGGGGTTAATCGTTACAGCATCTTTCACCATTGACGAATATGTGAATACTTTCACAGAAAAGTGTTGATCGACGGTGCCCCTATGTGGTCCCCTCTGTCTCCATTGCTTGCTGAGGTTTTGTTGCAGGACTTAGAGGATACCCGCATTCCTGTTTTCCCCATAAAACCACTTCTTTACATCAGGTACGTCGATGACGTATTGGTTGTTTGGCCTTCAGGTTTCGATGAGCTTCTTTCCTTTGCCACTTTACTTTCTCCACGACATCATTCTATCAAGTTCGAGGTAGAGTTCGAGAATTTAGGCACTTTGCCTTTTCTCGACTTTTGCCCTTTTCGTAATCTTTCCGATAACTCCTTATCATTTTCTGTTTACTGTAAACCAACTTTTTCTGCCATGTTTATACCTTTTACTTCTTCTCATCCAATGTCGCAAAAATTATCTGCTTTTCATTTTATTAATCGTGCATTCCCACACTTGTCCACACAGGATCTCCGGGACCAAGAGTTAGCTAGGATTAAACAGTTTGCCTTGACTTTCGGTTACCCTCGTCACATGATTGATTGTTAAGAACTCAATTGGTCGACAGCAGACAGCTTTTCTTGCAGATAAATTTGACTACCAATTTATGGGATCCATTCCATATATACCACCTGTATGTAACATCTTAAAGAACATGTGTCATAAGCAGGTCCGGCTGGACCATAGGGCAACCGGGGCGGTCACCCCGGGCCCCGCAGTTTAAAAAACAAAATAATTTCCGGTAAAAAAAATTAACTACACTTTATTGGTAATTTTTGGGGTGCAAGGCCCTTAAAAATATATTTTTGAAGATTTTTGTTTGTTTCCAATCTCCCTATTTTTGAATACGTTATCCCCCCTGTTCGTCGTACAGACACTGAGCACTGAGATTTGCAGCTTCGAAATGATTTTTGTAACCACCTTAATCTTTTCCGCATTCATGAAATAGCAAATTAAATTTCATCATTTTGTGGTCCCCTACTTTTATATATCTAACAATTTGTTTGAAAACCTGATACTTAAATTTAAGGAAATAAAAAGAACAATATCCAAGTTACTTTCGGACCACACATGGAGGCCACTTTTCCAACATTAAAAGAAATTAAAAAAAAAAAAAAAAGGCACCTTTCATATGTGAACGCGTATAAAAGTTTAGAATGTCACTAATTTGTCAGTTACTCTACTGTGCATTAAAAATCAATCACTAAACATGTATCAGAGGGAAAAAACTGTTTATACCAATTTATTTTAGAGGGATCCTTATTATACACTGACGGAAAAAAAATTCCCAAAGCCACGAAAAAGTAGTTGTAGAGGAATGAAATGGCGGCAATACATTTGTATAGGTAGCATATTTAATTGATTAAGGTTTCAAGATCACAGCTTATTGTAAGCGCGAGAAGAGCCATTTTAAATGTGAAATGCTGGTACATTAATAACCGGTGTAACCGCCATGGTACATTAATAACCGGTGTAACCGCCAATGCATGAACGCAAACGTTCATGCATTGTGTCGTACAGGTGCTGGATGTCAGTTTGTGGGATGAAGTTCCATACCTGTTGCACTTGGTTGGTCAATACAGGGACGGTTAATGCTGGTTGGGGGTGACGCTGGAGTTGTCGCCCAATGATGTCCCTTACGTGCTCGATTTGTGAAAGATCTGGTGATCTAGCAGGCCACGACAACATGTCGACACTCTGTAGAGCATGTTGGGTTACAACAGCGGTATGTGGACGAGCGTTCTCCTGTTAGAAAACACTCCCTGGAATGCTATTCATGAATGGCAGCACAACAGGTTGAATCACCAGATCGACGTACAACTGTGCCGTCAGGGTGCGTGGGATAAGCACGAGAATGCTCCTGCTGTAATAGGAAATTGCTCCCCAGACCATAACTCCAGGTGTAGGTCCAGTGTGTCTCGGCCGCAGACAGGTTGGTTGCAGGCGCTCACCTGGCCTCCTTCTAACCAACACACGGCCATCACTGGCACCCAGGCAGAACCGGCTTTCATCAGAAAACACAACAGATCTCCACTCCGTCCTCCAATGAGCTCTAGCTTGACACCATTGACGTCGCAAACGGCAGTGGTTTGGAGTAAGTGGAATGCACGCTACAGGGCGTCTGGCTCGGAGCTGTCCTTCAAGTAACCGATTTGTAACAGTTCGTTGTGTCACTGTGGTGGCAACTGCAGCTCGAATTGCTGCCGTAGGCGCAGTACGATGCGCCACGGCCATACGCCGTACACGGCGGTCTTCCCTCTCAGTAGTGCCACGTGGCCGGCCGGAACCCGGTCTTCTTGAGGCAGTACCTTCCCTTGACCACCGCTGCCAACAATCATGCACAGTGGCTACATTCCTGCCAAGTCGTTCTGCAATATTGCGGAACGAAAATCCACCTTCTCATAGCCCTATTACACGACCTCGTTCAAACTCCGTGAGCTGTTGATAATGGCTTCTTCGTCTTCTTAAAGGCATTCTTGACTAACATCAACACACTACGTCGAATCTCGATGATAACTAACGTTCACGAATGTTACAGGGCGTATTTACAGCAAACCTGCTTTGCATGTTTCGAGGTGCCACTAGCGCCACACGTATGCGCCGAGCACGAAATTTGCATAGACGTCATCTTACAGATGTACTCTCACCGCTTACCAACTGTCGTTTATTTAACATAACCCCTTCTTGGTGTTGGGATTTTTTTCCGTCAGTGTATTTCCTATACAAAAATATTCGCAATGCCAAAATATTCACTAAGCAGGTATCTTTGTATCATTTTGTGAATAAGCTGTTATAAGAGTCACAATACAACCTAAACCTCTTCTCCCGGGAAAGAAAATCGTAGATTTTAACACTTTTACTCTCTTTCTCTCTCACTCCCTCTCTCTCCTTTTTCTCTCTCTCTTCCGTCGTCCCTCTATTTCTCCCTCCCTCTCTTTTTCTGTCTCTATCGCTATCTTTTTTCTCCCTTTCTCTACCTCTCTCTTTTTCTCTCTCCCTCCCTCTCTTTTTCTGTCTCTATCCCTATCTTTTTTTCTCTTTCTCTCTCTTCCCTCCTGTCTCTATTTCTCTCTCTCTCTCTCCCTCTCTTTTTCTCTGTCTCTATCCCTATCTGTTTTTCTCTCTTTCTCTACCTCTCTCTTCCCTCCTGTCTCTATTTCTCTCTATCTCTTTTCTCTCTCTCTCCCTCCCTCTCTTTTTCTCTGTCTCTATCATTATCTTTTTTCTCTCTTTCTCTATCTCTCCCTATATCTTTTCTCTCTCTCTCTGAACTTTCAGTCGGTATTTTGGTCTTTTAAAGCAAATACTTCTTTGAAATAATCATTTTGTCTTTACGGTAGTGTTCGTGTGTCTTCCTCACGAAAGATAATTTTCAGAAACGACTTTATTAAAATATGAGATTTATTTTTTAGTGCCCACAATGAAATTTTGCTCTGGGCTCCGCAATGAAATTTCACCCAGGGCCCCGCAGGAGCTCATCCGGCCCTTGTCATAAGTACAAACTCAAGTTTGGTGTAAGGTCTCGTACTTTATTTAACACTGCTAAAAAGGACAGTGATTGTGTTGAATGTGTGAACCGTCACGATGTATATTTGGTTCCTAAATATACTAACCTCTACAGAGCTCGATTTATGTTATGTGGGCTCTACCACTTGTAATTTGGGGAGCCGCATTTACGAACATCAGTATAATTCTCAGGACGCATTCTGGTGCCACATCTTTGTCGAGACTCTGTTGAAACGGTTCTTACCTACCATGTTGGAATGACACCATTATTCTGGATTCTCCCAGGAATCGTCGATCAACACTTTTCTGTGAAAGTATTCACATATTCGTCAATGGTGAAAGATGCTGTAACGATTAACCCCCTGTGTTTATCCCCCTTCCTTGGAGAACACTTTCGGGCCAGGTCACGCCCACCAACTATGCTTGTACCCACAGAACTTGATTTGGATTTTGCCGATTATTGCACATGCGCATTAACTGCTACGTGTCTTGTAAAGTATATAGGCTACTCACTTCTGTGCTCACTGCTGCATTGTTTCAGAGTGACGCCGTTGTGGCTTTGAAAGTTCCTAAACATGTACTTATTTTAATTGTACATAGTTTTTTTATCATTAAAGTGTATCGTGCAGGAGACGGCATTTGTTTTCGAAATTTATTTCGAGTTCCCATTTCAATTCTCAATATTATAGGCCAGGAAACGGCAATCTTTATACCCCTTCACCCTCGAACTTCTGTGGCCAGTTGCCCTAAGTATGAGCCGACATAAAAATTCAGACAAACAAAAGAGCTCCTTCCCATCATTAGGCACCTTGGGAAACTGCCACACATAATTCGGAAACTTGAAAAACTGCCACACATTCAAAGTGTTCCTCGGAGGAATAGCAGTTTGTGCCTGGCCCCTTAATGAAAAGCGAGTGGTAGTTTTCCTGTGTGGCAGTTTTCTAAGTTGCTGAAAGATGTGTGGCGGTCTTCTGACAACCCATATAAACAATCTTAATTGCAAAGCACTCTGAAAGACCGCCAAACTATCCTCAAACAATCTTCCTCAGGATTTCATAACGTACAGCATTGTTTCTCCTACATAAAACTTGATTACAACAAAACTCTTCCATAAGCAAAAAATAATTTAATTTCCTACATCGCGAAAATCGTTTTTTCATCACTTTTGCCGAAAAAACAATGAATTAGAAGGTAGGTGAAAAACATTCCGAAATTTTAGGATTAGCGGTACATGTTGATTAAGCATCGTTTTAACCAAATTACGCGTAGACCTTAAAAAAGCATCATTTGATTCGACATTTAAAACGGCATTTTTTGCTGTTAAATTTTTTTTCGCTCGGCGATTTTTGCTGTGGATTGCCATTCCAGCGCAGTTGGGCGCAAATATTAAATTGTTTCTTAATTTGTAGCAGTTTGGTGCAAGAAAATGAAATTGGTGCAGTTTGGCGCAAACTTTCCAGCATTGCAAACGAAGAGTACTATGAAAATGAGAAAAGACTGTCTTCATGTTTCTATGAGTCACAAACAGTATACGAAACACAGAAGATTCATGAAGTCATCCCACTGTCTGACTCACAAATTGCGACAAAACCATATTCTTCCAGTACTCGAGAATCCATGGAGGCACCTGTAACTTCAGAAAGCACAACCGAGTTTCAAAAAGTTGATTCTGCATTCATCACAGTTGTTTATGGTGGTTCTTGGTGGCTTGCTTGCATCCTTGCTAAAAATCATGAATCAAATGATTACAAATGTAACTTTCTTCACCCTAAAAGACCAGCTCCATCATTTTACTATCCCAAACCTCGAACTGACATTCTGGATGCTTCAGCTGATACTCTCTTTCAGAAAAGCAGATCCCTGCACAGCAACAGGAAGAATGTACTCACTTACATAAGAAGAAATGTCAGCTTCAATAGCTATTTCAGGCACGAAAGTGGTTATGGCAGAAAAAAGGCTAAACTTTTCCCACATAGAAATATGCAAAAATAATTAACCTTTTAGCATTTATTAACTACACAAAGCACCATATATGCATATATAAAACCATAAAATTGTCTAACATTTCTTTAGGAATGAATAAGAATTTTATTTTAGTCAATGTGCTTACACCAAACCAATAATGTCAATTCCATATTTATACTGATCTATTTACACTTCAAATGGTTGAAACAGCAGTGAACACTTTATTTACATAATATATTAAATCTGCACATAAAGTGCACAAAACTCCCACTCAACTTGATAGTTTCTCCAACAGTTAAAACACACATGTGCGCATTGCAAACTTTGAGCTTCCAACTAGACTATAAAATGATTATGATGATGAGTAATAAAAATAATGCATCTTGAAAAAGCAGTTACTCAATCCCCTATAGTCACGTAGAAAACTGCGGTCAGCGCAAAATGATCGACATCTTTGCACCCACGCTAGTGTCACATCAATCAGCTGTAAGACCAAGCCTTCACCAGGGGGAGCCCCACTTATCACCTTTACAGATGGCATGTTGCAGCCAATCACAGTGAAGTTCTCCAGCCCAGAGGCATCTTGGCTGGAGAACTTGATGCTGGTGTTGCTCAGGGTTGTAACTCATCCTCCCGATCTGCGATAACTTTATTTGCTTCCAGCTTTGTAATACAGTTTAAACAGAACCCCCTCCCCCCACCACAGCACACACAAAAAAATTATTGCATTTCTGCATCAATCTCAGAAACTCCCCAGACGAATTCCAAAAGGCCGAATTCTGCCTCTTGGCAGAACTCTTTCACCCCTGCTATTTTAAAGAAAAAGTTACAAGCAAAGTAGATTCACATCAACTTATTTAAAAGAAAGAACATAGAATTTGAAAATCTGTAACTTGTAAAATAGGAGTCTTATTAGCTAATAATTATTTACTGTAAATATTTCTTGCTACTAGACTGCATGACCATAAATGATATGAACTGTATAAATAGTACAGTATAAGAGCAAATGAAAACTGAAACATGTTTTGGGTTTTAAAATGTTTAACTGCCACTCTGCTTCATTTTGAACAACTTCACCCAGATGATTTAGCCTATCAGGTAATACATTTTTATTTTAAATTACCACAGCTACTATTAGGGGTATGCAAAAGTTTTCGCCACCCCCGCTAGTAGGTGCTGTAGGGATCTAACCGGCTGGCGACCTGTGCTGTCAGTTTGTACATAAAGCCAAGCATGGTGGTAGATGAAGTTCATTTGCAGCACTGCTTGTTATTTATGTTTAATTTAGGGAAAAGTGCGAGTGAAGAATACAGTTCAATATGTCAGGTGCATGGCGAAACGGTTATGGGGAGCAGACGTGTCGAGAATGGTTTGCCACGTTTAAGAAAGGTGATCTAAGCTTGAAAGACAAGCCATGTGCAGGTAGACCATAGGAACTCCTAGAAGAGGAGCTGGAATCACTGTTGCAAGAGGATGCCACAAAATCGACCACGCAACTGGCGAAATGTTTGAAAGTGGCTCAATCGACGGTGGTATGGCATCTACAAGCCTTGGGGAAGATCCAGAAGATTGGCAAGTAGGTTCTGCATACTTTAACGGAGCATAATATTGGCCAATGATTGGGCACCTGCATGCTGTTGCTGAAGTTGTTTCAAGAGAAGAATTTCTTGTGGGAAATTGTCACCGGGGATGAAAAATGGGTCTATTGCGACAACCCCGTAAGCAAGCGATCCTGGGTCAACCCAGGCCAGCCATCAACATCCACTGCAAAACAGGATATCCACGGGGAAAAGGTGCTGTTGTGTGTATATGGTGGGATATGCATGGAATGGTGTACTTTGAACTGTTGAAACTGGGCGAAACAATCACTGCTCAACGATATAGCGATCAGTTGATGAAATTGAACACTGCAATTGAGTAAAAACACCCATGGATAGGTAAAGGATGCCACCTAGTCATCCTGTTACACGATAATGCCAGACTACATGTCAGTGCCACCACGAAATCAACCCTTGAACAGTTACACTGGCAGGTTTTACCACACCCGGCTTACTCTCCAGACATTGCACCCTCAGATTTTCATCTGTTTCGCTCTATGCAACATGCCCTAGCCCAACAGCATTTCACTACAGTTCCATAGGTAAAAAATTTCATCACTGAGTTCTTCAGCTCAAAACCAAAGTTCTTCTATAACAGGGGCATTCATTTGTTGCCTGAAAAATGGCAAAAGGTCATTGATGCTAGCCGCCAATATTTTATTGAATAAATGTGTACTGGTTTCCTGATTGTTCCTGTCTCCTTAAAACGGTGGAGACCTTTGCGTACCCCTAATATATGTATCTGCTCATTATAACAATAGCTGCTATGTAGTGCTGAGAAACCATCCATAGCCGATATTTTCAATAATTCAACTGAATACTTTAATAACTAGCACAGTAACTATCGATAATTACCTATGTACTACTCTTTAAAATTTGGTTTCTCAAAATTCCATCATTTCTCCATCTTCAAACTTTGCATACCTCTAGAACATGCATAAGATTAACATGCGTTTTTTGAA
Source organism: Macrothele yani (assembly GCA_039090855.1). Classification (NCBI taxonomy): domain Eukaryota; kingdom Metazoa; phylum Arthropoda; class Arachnida; order Araneae; family Macrothelidae; genus Macrothele; species Macrothele yani. The sequence goes on from CM077013.1 coordinate 18,698,098, forward strand.
ACAATTCAAAAGGAAATTTTCAAAATCAAAAATTCTGAAATTTTCAAAATCAAAAATTTTTGAAATTAGATTTTTTATGTTCCAAAGTGGGTTGTGTTGCATATCAAATTAGAGTACATAAAAAGAGCTTTAAAAAGAGCTATAGATGAGCTCCCCAAGCATCACAACCTGCAGACTTATTATATATTTTGTGAATGGCATTCTTGTAAAATTTGGCATTTTTTTTCCATTTTTGAAAATCAGAAATAATAATAAAAAAAAAAATGCTGACCCAAAAAACCTGAAAATTTAGATTTTTCATATACTCCATAGGTACAAACTGTAAACCAAAAATAATTGAAATCTGTGACACCAAGGTCCAGATCCCCTCGTTGATTTCACATGAAATGACCCTTTATAAAGAAGTGGAGATGAGCTCAAGTGCTAATTCAAGCATGTTTAAACCCTGTTTCTACATGTTTTGCTGCCCTGTTAGCCTTGTTTTCCCTCAGTACTTTCTCCTCTCCTCCCCAAGTGTTACCAGACCTGTTACACAAGTTTCAGTGGCACAATTATTTTGCTGGAGATCGGAAACAATATATTTTGATATTGATACAAGAGCACGTTTTGTCCCCATTTATTTAAAGAACAACAAACAATAATTAAAAAAATATTTATTTCATACCTTTCTTCTAGTAAATAAAACAGTTTTTTCATTACCTAGTGCAGCTCCTTCTAAATAGTTGGGAAGCCCATAGTATGATAAAAAACACTTTATATTATTCAAAGACCGTTCATTTTCATTTACTCCTATCTTTGTTAATAAGTTTGCAGCCATTGATGGAATGATGGGTTGCAGGAGCAATCCTGCTATACGTAAAGTTTCTAGAACTACATGGAGCACAGTATGTAGTTTTTCTTGTGAGTCAGTGTCTTCTAGTTTGGCTAGCTCCCAAGGCTTGTAAGCTTGCATAAATCCATTTGCATCTCTAACATGTGCCATGATGTGCTCCAAGCCTCTATAAAAATTACCTTTCAAATAATGTTCCAGAACCACATCTGAAAACAAGAAAAATGCTACATAAAAAGTCTGACAAATTATATTTAATTAGAAATACTTACAATAACAAGTCAGCAAATATTCAGGCAAAAAAGATATAGGTTGGAAGTGAGGTAATTTTCAGGTGACAGGAGAATTACTTGCGGATTATGAAACTGTCATCATAAGATGTGCTGAGCAAGAAAGAAGACTAACTGGTACCTTCAGTAAGATAAAAGGGTTTAATATCTGGCACACATTTACAGGAAAAGAAATGGTTTAATATTCTGTTGGTTTCCAACAGAAAACTGATCACATACAGGGCTTGATTTTGACCGGTAGTTAGTAGCAAATTGCTAACAAGCAAATGCATTTTGCTAGTGATAAAAAGTGGTTCTAGCAAAAGTTGCTAGTGGAAAAATTTGAATGTTTTAGTGTGAACTGTTAAGCGCCACTGCATTGCGTGTGTGGAATATTTTAGACACATCATACAAAAAGGAACAACTGCTTTCTGGAAACGAATTTTTCTTAAAAAGTACAAACATTATAAAAACATTTTGGCACTAGTAAAAACATCTGGTACATTTCCCTTATCTACTTCTGCATATGAGGTTGGGTTCAGTTTCATGAAGTTAGAATCCAGGGTGATTGGAGGGGCACTTTAAACTTACAAACATTGAATGCTCTGATGGGTATTAAGGTTGAAGGTCCATCCGAAGAAAAGTTTGACTCCAACCTGCTGTTCTAAAGTGGTATGATGAAACGACCAGAAACTGAGATTGTAAACCATACGGAAAATAACTTAAGATTTTGAATAGTGTTCTTGAATTTTGTGAATAAAGCTAAATAAAAAAAAATGTTTTTTAAATATCTGCATTCAAATTAAATTGTTAGAATTAATCTGTCAGGTCATGAAAAGGTGAGTTATATCTAAATATTTGTAATCTTTTCAGCATTACAATGTGACAGATACAGAGGCAAAATCAAAATTTGTCATGATTGACTAATGGAGGGGGACATGTTACAGTTTCTTTTGTATAATGTTAATAAACTTTCACTAGAAGATAATGCATGCAATTTGCTGGTAAAAAATAAGGCCACTAGCAAGTGTTGCTACTGCTAAAAAAAGAAAAAAAGAAAAAAAAAAAAAGAAATCGAGGCCTGATCCCATATGAGATGGATACTGCTTCTAGTCTATGGAAACTGCTTCTGAATTGTAGGTCTCAACCCACTGAGGTTCACTTGGTGATTTAAAAAATGCTGAACACTTCCAATTAAAAAAAACAAAAATTTGTTAGCATAAAATTCCCAAAGAGCAATTTCAATTCATTACAGATTAGTGATAATAAAGATACTGTATCAAATTCAATTTTAAGTCATATTTTTTTACTGCAGTAGTTTCCAAACTGAGGTACAGTGGAGCTGTCCAAGTGGTACACAAGACCATAAACAAAAATGGACTTAAAAAGAAAAATGTATTTTAAGTGAGAATAGAAAATAATCACAGTGAAAATATACTTAATTATGGGTTTTATAGAGGTAAATTATAAAACATTTGGTGGTCAAATGTTTGAACTAGAACCTAATTGATTGTCAGGACCATCACTGGAGTAGTTGTTGTTAGTCGGTCAGAAGTGCTCAACTGCAATTATCGCTCAGCGTGGTATCTCTTCTTCTCGCCATTTCCATTCCTTCTTCAAGTTTTCTCTTTACAGCATATGATTGGTGGGTGATTATTTTTATCGAGTTCCATTTTATGGAGTGTCCACTTGCTTGTACATATGTCTGTCTAATCCTGTTTTGTTCTCTATGTTTGTAATAGCTGCTTTATGTTCCTCCATACTGCTTTTACACTTCTTCCCATTCCACCTATATAAAGGGGTCCAAAATTACACCACAGCAATGGAAACCAAACCTAAGACTAAAATTACTGACCATTTTGATTACAAAAACTGACTTTACTAATTTGGACATAAAAAAAAAAAAAAAAAAAAAACAGACTAAATACTGACTCAAATTTCTCATTAGGAAAGAAGGGTCAAAAGCATTTTTTTAATCTGGCCTCTACCATCCCCATAACCAGTCAACTCACACCTATTTATTGTTTAAATTGTAATCAACATATAAAACTATTACAAAATTACATATAATAATAATAATAAAAAAAATAATCAGAAAAATCATTGCACTTTATAATAATAATACTGACATGCTCCTATTCAGCGCAAATATACCTAAAACAAGAAAAAGCTTTAAAGTGCAGCTATACAGTACCATTTTCAGAATAATACGAACAAAATGTTTACAACTTTGAATTTTTAAATGTAATGTGGAAAATCATCTAGACTTCTTTACAAAATTAGGTCATTAAGTCTCACTTTGTTTTTGCTTCTTTGAAAAAAATGTTGTTATAACACTGCTTTTTCGCTTATCAACTGCTTTCTGTACCTTTTCTATGTCTTTAATTTTCTTCACTTCTTGTTCCCTAACTTTCGTAGCACTCTCCAACATTGCTTGGGCCACACTAATTCCCACCAAGTCCTTTTTATTTATTGCTTCTTTTAAGCACTTGTTTGCATCATCCAGTAATCTGTCAACAGTCAATCTTTTCTCTTTTTCTTCCTCTTTCATTTTCTTCAGTGCCTGTTCACAGTGTTCAATATTTACTTTTTCTTTTTCAAACTTACTCTTCATACTTGCTTGCAACAATTTTTCTTTTTCCTGTTCTTCTTGTTTCCTCAGTTTTTCCTCAGCCACTCTCTTCTCATTTTCACAGTATTGCTTATATCTGACATGAGCTGTGAGTGCCAACTGAAGAAGTTTCTGAGTGATAATTACAAAGTGAGCCTTCCCCTCAAACACATTCACCTCAGCATCTCTTACAGTCAAATAAGCATCCAATGTTCATTCACACATATTTGCAGTGTCTTCATTCAAGATGTTCCCCGACAATGAGAATCCCCTTTCTACATCTGCATTGCCATGCGAAAGTTGTTCCCCGACAATGAGAATCCCCTTTCTACATCTGCATTGCCATGCGAAAGTTGTTCCCCGACAACGAGAATCCCCTTTCTACATCTGCATTGCCATGCGAAAGTGAAAGTGCAGCCTTCACAATTTTTGTAACAGTAAGGTATTTCTTTTCTCCAGAGGTATATGTCTTCTTAAAAAACTGACTCCAGTAAACGTCCACTGGGTTCTTGTCACTACTTGATTTTTCTTCTTCTAATGTCAATAGTTTCCATTCATCAACTAATGCATGTTCACTGTACTCAATTGGAAGAACTGCAGCTAATTTCACTATGTTTTTGTATGATCCTTCTTTCACTCTCTTTGCAGGATGCAAACATCGAAGATACCACAACACAGGTTTATCCAAATAAGACTTTTCCAAAATTTGTGTACAAGCAGACACATAGTGCTTTCTAGCTTTCATGGAAATATAGCATCTTTCTTGTGCGCTTAGCTTCTTGAGATATTCACTTTCTCTAGTGTCGAACACTATGTTTTTCAATGGCAAGTAATACTTATCACAAAATGCTTCCAGACGCAATGGAGCAGCACTAACACAAAATCGATTCATGAGTGTTCTGATGAGACTTGTGAGCTCATTATAGATTAGATGCATTAAAGGATCTCTCTTCTGAAGGAAACCACTGAATCTTGAACATGTATGAGCACTTGCACAAGCAAACATAATTTCTGCTTTGGTAGTTTTGTCTTTTAATAGTTTAACAATATTCTTGTATTTTAAGGAACTAATCAACTTGCTTTTGTGCTGGGGTATGAACTGAAGAAAGTATTTTTCAACAGCTGACCATTGTTCTAAAAGTCTCTCTCCAGCTGGTTCTAATGTCAGCCATCTAGAGGAAACATGTTTCATAAACCGATGACCCAGAAGTTTCATATCTGATTGTATTTTTTCAAAATCTTCCCAGTGAGATGTTTGGCCATCAAAAAAATTATAGAGAAACAAGATCATGTCCAAAGCATTTTCACCAAAGTCTTGTAATCCTTTTTGGAATGCATTATGGATGATGTGCATGTTACATGTGCCAACATCAATCAACTGTTTTCTTCCTAACAGGATCAGAGAATCATTCATAAGACAATTCACAGTTTTGTTAACATTGGGTCCATCACAACCTAGCATCAATAGCTTTGAACGAGAAAGCTGGGCATTATCCAAGGCTTCATTTAACTTGGAGTAAATATCACTAGCAGTGGCTTTACCAATGAAGTAAGTCTGTAGATGTCGTGTCATAATCATTTGTTTGGAATCAGACCAGTATTTAACTACAGTTTGAAGCTCTTTCTTTGAAGCTCCATTCACAGTTTCATCAAAACAAAGAGAGAAATGTGTTCCTCCAATATCATACACCAACTGCTTTTTAAAATATGGAGCTAAAGCATCACATACTAAATATCTTGCCTTTTTCCTTGAAAGGGTGAACTCAGAAGGAACACTTCCAGGAAACATTGCCTCAAAGGTTTCTTTGACATCTTCACAAGCTGGCTGAACAGCAAAGTTCCCTCCAATCATTTTCAAACACCAGATTAACTCTGCCCTTGAAGCAGCTTGTCTAGCAGAATAAAGCTGTATTGATGGTGTAGCTCCGGGAGATGAAATTACACCATCACTGCTACATCCAGGACGGACTGAAGACAAATGTAGTTGTGAAGAACTCAGTTTCACTTTACATTGTTCTCTGTGCTTCCGAGTAGAGCATGCTGCTCTGTAGCACTAAAGCCCCAAGAAACTGAAAATGTTTGTGCGCACAACATACAAAAAACTTCACTGTCACTTTTTTTCTGTCCCCATTCAGAAACCATGAAACCATTGCTGTCCTTTTTTTGGAACCATTCTGATTTTACAGTACATTTCCCCATACTTTTGTCTAAGTAATCCAGTTAATCAAAAAACGTATGATTTTATAAAAACAGCTGCATTACCTGAAACAACAAATAAAAAAAAATTAGGATTACTATTCATTACAGTATGAAGTGAAGAAAAAACACATATGCACACACAACTATTCCCCTATATATATATATATATATATATATATATATATATAGAGAGAGAGAGAGAGAGAGAGAGAGAGAGATCCAGAGAAATTTTTAAGCAGGGTGTCTATTAAATTCCTACAGTAAAATTTACTGAGTATTCCCAGGTTAAGATTTTTGTGCTGGTATAGGGCCCCACCCTGCCCTACACAGTGGTGAACTACCAGGACACTACAATGTCCAAATTTCCCCTCCGTATTATTATTTTCAGAGAAATAAATTAAAAAAAAAAAAAATCAGCACTGATTAGTTAAAAAAAAACTTCACAATTAACCAGATAATTATGCAGTTATGGTGGACACAAACTACAGACAGACAGACAGACAGACACACAAACAGACTGACACACAGAAACCACTTTGAAAATAGTGAAATCGTATTTGGGGACCCCAAAACATGTATTTCTGTTGAAATCTCGAATTCGAATTTTTGCACGATTACAATACTTCCTCATACTAATGTATGATAAAGTAATAAGAAAAATTATAGGAAATACAGTACAAAGGCTCAAAATATAGGAAATATAAGATGGATAGGAGCATTGTTTGCGTATATGCGCACACACAAATCTTCTCCAAACCAAAATAATACATTTGGCAAAGGAAAGTTAACCGAAATTTACTTTTTGCACTTAGATAACATTCCCAATATAGAGATCAAAAATCACTCTCTAGTTAGTGCACAAGGTTGTTAACAAAGTTATAACTCAGAACCTTCTCAACGGCATTTTCTAATTTTTCAATCCATCTGCCACATAAAACATTACTTTACCAACCACAAACTTTTTTTCATATCACATAAATCTTTTTAAAAAAAGCCATGGTATAAAACTGACTTTACAGACCAAAATTGAAAAATACAGACTAAAACTGACCAATCTGAAAAATACTGACTTTTACTGATTTTACTGACCATTTTCCATCAATGCGTGACACATCCACTTTTCCATAATGAGTCAAAATTGACGAGTGATGCTACAAGACATTTTTTTTTTTAATTCCCAGTCAAGTTAAACCCACAGGTTTTAATCGTTGTCACAAAATATTTAAAAAATTCCTGCTTTTCTTGTGTAAGATAGGTCAGAACAAAAATGTAATTAATCATTATATATGACTAATTACGTTCTTGTTCCACATTTTTTGAGAATAGATAAGAGTCTTGCTTTAACCCTTTAAGCGGCTGAAGTACCTGAACCATATAGTACCCAAAATTTTCGCACTTTCCGAACAGAAATGTTCACAAAGTGGCCGAGTTTTATGAAAAGTACGGCAAAACAATTCCTTTCCCCCACTCATCTCAGCAGTATGGGCTATAAACATGTCATTCGTGAGAAGATATCCTCTCTAGTCCTATATTATTTGCTCCATGATTGAAGGGATGATGGGGAAGGGACTACCCCTTCCGATATGGACATCATGCCACTGAGCAGAAACAAGAAACTAAACATCTTCTCTCTCCTCTCATAGGGTTGTTGTCATTGTTATTGCCCTTTTAGTAAGTAACCAGTCAGAAAAGATTAGGGCCAATCATCACCTGTAAATGACCATTTTCTTTGAACAAGAAAGCTGAGAGGAAAGAAGCAATTTTCTGATGCACAGATTCACTTCACTGGTTGCAGTCTCTTTTTAGATAGCAAATATATTTGTTGGAGCTGATTTCAGCTCATTTTGCTAACCCTGAGTCAATTTGTTGCAGTTGGTTAAAGGGTTAGGTCAAAGAATAAAAGCAGAAGCTCTGTCCTGCAAATGCTAACAGCTGTGCCAGGAGAGCTAGCAAGTTGCCTGGCAGCATGAGCTGTGCAGGTGGGGGTGGAAGCATGCATGAAATGGTGGGGGCCAGTTTTATAATATAAGACAAGCAACACGTACATGAAATGTTAAGAAGTGCCTAGGGCTCCAATTAGATTGCCAACTTTTGAGGGTAGAGAACACCAACTACTACACAAATAAAGCCAGACAATGCCTTGGGCAGCTAGCTCCATTATTCCAACAAAGTTCCCTTACAAAACGGCACAAAGTACTGCTGTATAAGACGGTTGTCAGGCAACTGCTCACCTATGCCATCCCCACCTGGATAAGTGTTAGTAGGAGTCAGTGACAGAGAATCGAGAGAGTGAAGAGCCAAGCACTTTGTATGATCACTAGATCTCCCATGTGGACCCTTCCTTGGAATCTGAGGAACAGACTTTGAGTTGAGAAGGTACACGAGTTCTCCACCAGACTTGCCAAGAAGTTCTTCAAGAAAGTGGAAGCCCACCCTAATAAACTAGTTACGGGTGTAGTTGACTATGATACCAGCGAGTTCCTTAGGTATCCCAGAACAAAGGTGGCAATAGTTGTTCCCCCTGACTGGGACATGGGGAAGGGTAGCACTGTTTCCTGGGCCGGATGCTTTGGATCAGATGGAGGACTGGATCGGATGGAGAGTAGGTGTGTGAACATTATGTGGGTGTTAGACAAACAACCAAAACCCTTCTTTTACATTTTTTTAAAAGACAAACATTTACAAGAAGGAGTAGTCTACAGCATAAACTGTACCTGCAGACTAAGCTATGCAGGTGAAATGGGAAGAAGTGTAAAAGTCCATATGGAGGAACATAAAGCAGCTATTAGAAACACAGGGAACAAAAAGGGATTAGACAGACAGGTACAAGCAAGTGGACAATTTATAAAATGGGACTCAATAAAAATAATCACACACCCATCACATGTTGTGAAGAGGAAACTTGAAGACGGGATGGAAATAGCAAGAAGAAAAGATATCATGCTGAATGATAATTGCGGTTGGGCACTTCCAACCGACTGGCAACAACTACTCCAGTGATGGTCCCATAATTAAACATTTGTCACTGTGATTAATATTTGGAGATGCCATGACATCATTAATTACTAAGAAAAAAAAATAACATCTTGTCATGTTTATTGCTTGAAGGAAAAAAACAGTACAAATAAAATATGAAATGTAGCAATTAATTGAAAGCAAATTACTCTTCCACTGACAGATTTCTATAAAGTCAATTTTTATACTGGTATGTAGAAGTATGTTATTTAATGCAGCATATTATATATTTTAATACACAAGATTCTGAATGGCAACTGGAACTTTTGAAAAAGCTAGGCATGCAGGTCATAGACGGTTACAACAGTACAACTGAGTGTTGGCCTAGTAATACACTGCATGAATTATTTAAAAACAACAACTGACTATGGAAACCAAGAAGGAAGAAGTGAATTAATATAAAAAAATCATCAAAAAGAAGTATGGATTTCTTAAAAAATCAAAAGAATTAATGCATTTCAGTGCACATATTTGCATTTCATAAGAGCATATTTTAGTATTTTTTGTTGCTAGATGCATACCTGTTTTACCCAGCTTTAATGTGCATAAAGTCAATGTCTAATCACAACACATATCCAAATTAAGGAAATACAGAAAACAAACTAAATTTTGGATAAATTAAGGGCAATATTCAAATTTATATTAAAGTAAAAATACAAAAATTAGGAGAGAGAGGTCTGGTATGTGGTCATTATCAGTTTTGCAGGCCACCAGATTTTTTCAGTGGGCTCCTGAAATTTTCACTGTTATATGTATATGACTTTGCTAGTCCAATCTGAAAATTGCTTTTACACTGGGAAGAGAAACAACTGTGGGAAAGTTTTTTTTAACATGCAGTTTCACTGCTAGGGGATGCAAATACAGATGCAGACGTGCCAACCTTCAAAATCTATTATTATTAGGAGATTTTTTACAGCTCATAAAATCACATGAGCGCTATTTTTTATCTAAATGCAGACTGTATATTTATATGCAAAATAAAAAGCATAATGAAAATAGTTGTCAACTAGATATAATTAAAAACATTTTTTTTTTTGCCCTCAAATTCCCGTTTTCAGAAATTTTACTCCATTTTCAGACTGAAATACAAATATTTACGGAATAAAATGATATATAACAACAATACTGGACAGAGGCAACATCACAGGAAAAAGAAATTACGATTACGGAAAAAATCTTTACATTGTTTACTTTGAAAGACGAAATACCGTCCCGACGAGTATTTTTACGAATTGGTAAAATTCTTCGATGAGTAGTTTTACACCCCGAGAAAAATTCCCAACACGTACTTTTACGCGGGGAGAAAAATTCCAGATGCATATTTTTACGCGGGGAGAAAAATTCCCGATGCATATTTTTGAGTGTTGATAAAATTTCAATGCGTACTAGACGCGTAATTAGATTACGCATTTTGGAGAACTCTGGTTGGCACGTCACTTGAGCACTCCCATGGAGAGAGAGAGAGAGAGAGATAGATAGAGAGAGAGAGAGAGCTACCGCACGACGCAGAGCCATCGTTATACTTGATGGCTCCGCTCGAAGCCAGCGAGTCAAAGTCATCATCGTGTAACACAACGCTCGTAAGGTCTGGTAGAAAATCTAAATGGATGGTTGCAGCCTGCAGGGGATTGAAATATTTCGATTGAGCAATTGAAATATTAAAACAATTCGTAAAAAAAAAATAAAAAAAAAAAAAAAGACTTCTAACCGCAAATCAGTAAAATTAAGCAGAAATCTGTAAATTTTACGGATAATCCGTAAAAGTTAGCAAGTATGCAACATCCATGCCTTACTGCGATTCATACCCGGACCCATCTCGCGTCTTGGACAATTTGTCGAACGACGACGCTCAGTTTCACAACTTTATTATGCAGCAAAGATAATAACAGCTAATAGGTAAAGAAGAAACAAATTGCCAAAGATATGACATAAAATAAAACATTAAAAACTGCGAAAGTGGCATAATGCAAAAGGAAAAATTTCCTGCAAAAAGCGAAAGGAATGAGAGAAAAAAAAAAAAATTCACAAACTAAGTGTACACAAAATGCTACAATAGAAGATAAAACAAAGCTGACAATAACAGATTCGCAATTAGAGATGAACAAAGGAGCACATCCATCTTCTACAAAACGCGACGAAGAAGGGAAAAGAGACAAACATGGTGCAAAACAAGAAATAAAAATCTCTACAGTAAAGCAAAACTATGAAGAAAACATAAACAGAGCTCGCAGCTAAGAGCGGGGAGACGTGAAATGATAAGTAGGTCACAACTGGCGCGCGAGTGTGTTTGTAACCAACATAAAATAGACCACTGCTCCACCGCAGGTGGCTTTCTTTTTGCAGATATGAGGAGAGCAAAATTACGATACTGATGACTGTAAATGCCGCCTTGCATCGACACAGAAAGTTGTTGTTGTTGTTGTTGTTTGGAGGTTTAACGACCACCGTGAGCAACTCAATGGGCTATAAGCAGTCGCCCGTCCCTAATTTAGGGTCACTGGTTCCAGGGAAGGGAGAGAGCCAGTGCCGTAAGACAAACACAACATCCATGCCTCACCGGGATTCGAACCCGGACCCCTTCGGACGAATGATCCGACACAGAAAGAAAAAGATTTCACAAGCGGTCCGAAATCTTTTTCTTCTGTGTCGATCCAAGGCGGTGGTTGATGGAATTTCGTTATTTTGACCATCGTAACGGCTAATTCTTGGCTAAAATCAGGAGAATTTGACATTTATCCAGAGGGCAGGAGGAATGGCTGAAAATCGGGGGTCTCCCACCTAGATCCGGAGAGTTGGCACGTCTGCAGATGCTATGGAATTCAAAATATATTTCACTCCATATCACTGCTTCTACAAATTGATTGAAAAAATATTTTTTTTCATACCTTTTACCACAATGATCATTTAGCATAGATTCTCTACTTTGAAGAATACATAGTTTTTCTGTTGAGGTCATAACTATAAATTCTTCTTATTAATATCTTTCAGTGGTTGCTCTGGCTTTTTTAAAGTTTTTACCAACCCATTTGCCAAATTAATATTTTTTTTTTTTGCTAAAGTGTTATAATGGTACAAAAAGGTAATTGCAAATATTTTGGCCAAAACTTTTTTCGATTGCCAAAGTGATCTTCTCTTTCGCAAATTGCGAAGAATGCTATCGGCAGTTTGACCCGTCTTTGCTTCTATACGTAAAAATCCAATTTGAAAATTCTTTTTATGTCACACAGTGTTCATGATGAAGAATATTTGCCATATAATGTCTAAATTTGATACTTCACAATTTTACCATTAGGAGATGAAAGTGCATATTCCTGTTTGCAACATATGTGCAGTTGTATCTATTATTCTAAAAGACCAATTGAGAATTTTTTTTGTCAAATATCACTGACTACAGAAAGCTACAGTAGGACTCACTTATAAAGAGGAGTTTGGGACCAACAGAAACCCTCATTAAATTCGAGCACCTGTGAAAACTGCTTTTGTGTGAAAATTCCTACCACGTAAAAATATGTATGTGTGATGATATGCATTAATATTTATATTATATATTCATAACAATTGAATATACTTGAAAGATTTAATTAAGTACATTAGTACAATAAATCTTTCAAGTATATTCAACTTGATAGCCACGTGAGACTGACCGCTGTTTAATTACATGACACACATTAAGCAAAAGCAGCACCGATCCTCCCAATGCAGCACTCACTCGGAGGGTGAAGGCAGCAATCAACACAATTCCAGGAATTGTTATATCCTGTTTCCTCTCTGGAGACATCCCATTCCAGTAATCCCTTATCCCTCTCTGCAACTGTTGCTGAGAAATCCACTTACATGTGCATGAGAAACACACATTTTATTTTTTGCCTAGGATATAACTCTGCTGATGCAGTGCACCCAAGGCCCTTAGGAGCAGGTGATGGAGAGAATCTCCTGTACAACTCGGTTGTTCAGCATTTGATGTACTGAATTCCCATTGCTTTTCTAACAACATTCTTTCACTAGAACTCCCAGTGTTGCTGCAATTTCGTCTTCTGTGCCATCATTTTTAATTCTCCATTTCCAGACAGTGTGTAGCAGATTTTTTCTGCTTCATTAAACATGAAATGTCATTAAATTTTGTCATTTTGCTTGTTAAAAGTGATCATGTTAGCTTTTCACTTCTTTGCTAAATCTGGGGACTTCATTAAATTTTGTTCATTAAAAACGATTAAATGAGCTTCGAATTAACATTACAGCAAACAAAAGTTCCTGTTTTGCTCACAGAATCCAAGATTTCTCTAAATATGGATATGGCCACAATGCCATGCAGAAGATGGTGGGAGACTTAGGGTATCAGAAAGTGTGTGCAAAGTGGGTACCTTTGGCAGTTGACACCCAATTTGAAGGAGAGAAGGGTGGAAGTCTGCTTTGATATGGTGGAAGCATTTGAAGCCAATGAAGACACTTTTTTCTGATCTGGTGACAAGGGATGAAACGTGGACATATCTTTATGATCCAGAAAAGAAGAATAAATCCATGGAATGGCGTCACACCTTTTCACCAAGGCCTAAGAAGTTCAAGAGCCAGCAATCAGCACTGAAAGTCATGGTGACTGTTTTTTGGGATGACAGGGGTGTCATTCTCCTTGAATTTCTGGAACATGTCTGTATCATGACCTGCAAGAGGTACATGAGACACTCAAGAAGCTTAGAAAAGCCATAAGGAGGAAGAGACCAAACAAGAATCTGAAAAGAATCCACATTCACCATAACAATGCGAGACCACACACATCTTTGGCATCAGGTGATCAGTAAAATAGGCAGTTCAGTGGTCTCCCATTCACCGAACAACCCAGATCTGGTGCCCTCCGACTTCCACCTGTTTGACCCAATGAAAGACAGTCTTTGGGGGACAATGATCTGATGATACAGATGGGGTGAAAGTGGCTGTGAAGAAGTGGGTACTCCAATCCACAACCAAAGTTTTTCAAAGAGGATTCAAGAGTTGGGTTCAGCGATGGCTCAAATGCATCGCTTGTGATGGAGACTATGCTGAGTAGTACCTTTGCATAGATGAAGAGTTACTCTACCAACATGTACAATTTGAACGACCTCTGTCAGTTAATAAAAAAGTTATGCCCACACTTGCATTACTTTTGGCACAACCATCGTAACTTTAACACACTTTATGAGTTATTTAAATCTTTATAATACACATGGAAGTGAAAATGAATGTGTGTGTGATGTGTGATCAATTATACAATGCATATTTCTGAAAATCATTGTGGAAGGATAGTGTTGCATATATATCTATAAAAAAAAAAAAAAGGAGGGGGAGGGGATGTCTTGTTTAGATAATTTTATCTCTTTCAATCATAAGAAGTTACAATGATACAGACAACCCTAATTGTATTAAGAAAAATGAAGTAAACTACATACCAGGTAAAGCCAATGAGCTTTCCACAAACTTATCCCCAGTAAATCCACAAAGTGATTCAAATACAGGTTTATGAAATTCTGGAAAGATCTGTTGCTTATTAACAGCAGGAGCAGTGCAGCGACTCAGCAGATTTCCTAATGCATCAGCTAATTCAGCATTTAACAATCTGAAGATTTTGGTTTCACTGTAATCTAAATAAAAGAACAATACACAAACATTACACAAACCAAATTTTAGAGAAACTAAGGAAAAACAGAATTTCAAGAATTTATGTATGCTCTTCTCTCTCCCTCTAAAGGAAACATTACTTAATGAAACTGAATTATGCATGCTTACACACCAGCATAACAATAAATTTTGAACCTGACTCGAACACAGCACTCAAAATGGTGCTCTTTTTTGATTCCCACTCCTACAACCCTTTCAACTTTTGTTACGAGGGTTGGAATTTCAATAGTGGCAACACATCTGTAGAATTGAAGCGGAAAGCAACAAGTTTATGCTGTTTACGCCACACGTTGGTTGGATACCTACCACACCCCACTATGAAATGAACTCACCCTCCCAACTGCATGTGCCAGCGCAGTAACGAGAAGAACATGAGCTGTCGCTACCCATCGATCGAGTCACGAGTTTTTGAAATTGGAGCAGCAGTGTTGGATAAAAATTCAAAGTGCCAGAGGTCCTACTGAACGACAGTGTCATCAAGGACTTTTAGAAGCTTGTGGGGAATCTGCATTACCATACAGAAAAGTTGCAACATGGGTAAAAGCCTTCAATGATGTTAAAATGTGAAAGATGAGCTTTGGCCAGGTCGTCCCAGTGCAAGTGAAGAACATGTGGGTGCTGTTTTCGCATTACTGGAGACATATCAGTGCTTTACAAATCATCAGTTAGCCAATCAGACAAGAGTGCTGCATACAACTGTGCTACACATTGTGAAGAAATGCCTGGAAATAAGAAAAATTGCATCACAATGGGTTCTGCACGCTCTGAGATTAAGAAATGGCAGCGATACGAGGCTGCTGGTATCCACTTGGAATGCTACAAGCGTGAAGGAAAAGCTTTCCTTCACCATATCATCATGCTGGATGAGACATGGGCTACATCATATGAGCCAGAAATGAAACACCAATCTAATGAGTGGCGTCATTACGGGTCATCACGCAAATCCAAATTTCATCAGAACCCCAGCAGTGTGAAGGCTATGGTTATTCTCATGTACAACTGTGATGGTGTTATCCTGAGGCATGCCGTACCCTAACGCTAGACCATCACTGCGCAGTATTACTCTACATTTTTGGAACAAAATCTATGACCAGCTTTGAAGAAGAAGCGGATACACATTATGCAGAACCTACCCATCATTTTGCATGACAATTGCTCGAACTTCCACATCATTGGCAATGGGTGTTACGCAATGTTGGTGACTACACTGAAGGACTGTAAAACTGAAACAGCTATGCGCTTTGTATGCGTAGTAATTATGCAGTTGCCACCATTAAAATTCCAACCATTGTAGATAATGTGAGGCTGACTGTTTAAGCCCATTATGACTATCAGAAGAGATGCTTCAAAATTTCTGCGCTTCTAAGCCCCGATTCAATCAAACTTCCTTTACTGAGTTTAACTGGTTTCAGAAAATCATCACTAAATAGATTAGTTGTGTGAATTGAGTATAAGAATTTTTACACAAAAAAGGCCTGCTTTTCAACTTTTATTCAATGGATATTTTCAAGTACAGCAGTATTCCACGTACAATCAGGAATAGAATGAGATAAAAGAATCCTAAAAGATTGCTAATGTTTGAAATATAAAAAAGTTAAAATAAGATTTCAGAAGAATCTCCTTCTACAAGAACTTTTGGTGGCCCTGGATTGGCAGGAGCTGCAGAGAACTGATTAGATGATTGTTACTCAAATTCTGTTTTTTCCCATTCTTTCTGCTTTTCATTTTAATCATACCGACATGAAGATATTTTTCTCTTTTTTAAAGAAAGCATAACAAGAAACAAAAGAGCTGTTTACATTGACAGAGCATCAAAAAATTACATCTGTAAAATGACACTGACTGGTTGAGTGCCACTCAAACCCTTTTTGACCTCTACGATTGGTTTAAAATGGCACTGGTAAGTAGATTGCCACAATTATAAAAAAATCGTTAACAAATACATCAGTGGTATGGTAACAGGTTCAATGTAACCTAAGACCAGACAGTAGTGAAATGACTGATCATCAATAGATTCCACAATTAAAGGGGTTTCAACTGTATTGCTCATGGTACACTGTCTTGCAATCTACTGGCTAAAGGATTCTCTTTCCCTCTCTTTTTCTGAAATTAATCTCCTAAAAGAGAGGTAGGAATAGTTACTGAAGAACCAGGATGGCTAAATGGCATGCATGCCTGATGCTATGTGAAAAAGATCTTTGTTAAAAGGTAAAAATGTTATGCAAAAAGAAAGGGAGAAATAAGTACACTAAAACCTACACAGTGAAACAGTAAGCAAACAGAACATACATAAAACATAATTATGACACTCAAAATCACCAGAAGACTGCATACAAATCAAATAAAGAGAAATGCCTACATGTCATCAGCGAAACACACATACAGAGAACAAAATGTTATATTAAAAATTTCCTGAAAAAAAGAAAGAAAAGAAAAACTAAAGGAGGTGTATAAGTCACTGAAAAGTTACACTGATAAAATATATTGAAAGTTTATATTTAAAGCATTTAAAAACACGCTCATGATAGATAACTGATATCACCCAGCATGGCAAATAAGCCAACTAAATCTTGGATGTGCCCTCAGTTATTCTATGTCAACTGAACAGAATGATATCCCTGTGTTTGGTGAAGGAGAGAGGAATTAGCTTGGACCAGTGAATGCTTTGCTCCACTGTATTGTGGTCCACAGTTCAGGTATGGAGCATGATGGTGTGTCCAACTGCCTCACCCCATGTTTCCACATTCCACACAGGGTCTTCTTCTTAGCCTGTTGACACCCACTGAAGGGTATAGCCCCCCCCCCAATCTTTTCCAAATTCCTCGATTCTTAGACTCAGTCTACCATTCAGTACCTCTAAATTTCTGAAGGTCATCTCTCCATCTTATTCTCTGGTGCTCTCTTTGTCTCCTTCCATCTCTTGGTTGCCATTCTGTTATTAATCATGTCCATCTTTCAGTCTTCCAACATGTCCAGCCCACCTCCACTTTGATTCTTTTATTATTTTTATAATACCTGTTATTCCTGTTCTTTCTCTTACAATTTCATTTCTAACTCTATCTCTTCTTGTAATCCTTAACATTCTTCTCTCCCCCGTAGCAAAATCGCAGGAACGGGCGACATACGTCACAGATTTATTTTGGTCCTGCAGACAAAAACGATATCCCCAGAACTCTATTAAAACCATCTTGCAGACTATCATAGATGCAAGTTTTCTGCCTTTCAAAATTTCTGAAAATGGAAGTTTGGCGTAGTGAGGATTTCTCCCGTAATCATAATTTTTTTTTTTCTCGCGAAGGATGACGTACGCCGCAGAATTATTTTGTACTCATCCCTGTAGAAGAATCGCAGCGATGTACATCACAGATTTATTTTGTACTCATCCCCGTAGAAGAATCGCGGCGACGGGTGACGTACTTCGCAAGTTTATTTTGTACTCGTCCCCATAGCAGAATCACGGCGACGCCCGACGTACATCGCAGGTTTATTTTGTACTCATTCCTGCAGCAAAATCACAGCGACGGCCGACGTACATCGCAGATTCATTTTTACTCATCCGCATAGCAGAACAGCGGCGACGCCCGCCGCACATTTATTTTGGTTCTGCAGACAGAAACGATATCCCTAGAACCCTATTAAACCATCTTGCAGACTTCCTGTCATAGATGCAAGTTTTCCACTTTTCAAAATTTCCGAAAACGGAAGTTAGGCGGAGTGAGGATTTCTCCTGTAATCGTGATTTTTTTCCCCCCGACGTTTCCTCAATGCTTGAAAAGAGAATTATCCGATATTGTTGTTAAATATCATTTTATTGCATAAATATTTGTGTTTTGGTTTGAAAATGGAGGCAACAATTTCCGAAAACGAGAGTTTGACAGAACCCAGTAATCTTGAATTATTTTTCTTGCGATATTCCCTCAGCCCTATATGGTCATTTAATGGCATTTTATTAGATAAATGTTTGTATTTAAGATCGAAAATGAAGGAAAATTTTCTGAAACCCAAACTTGTACGGAGCAAAAATTTGTCCCTCTAATAACTGAAAATAGAGGAAAATTTTCTGAAAACCAAAGTTGTACGGAGCAAACAAATTACCCTCTAATAACCCTCCACCCACTGTGCTTCTGCATTATTGTTTAATCATCATTTATTTACATAAATGTTTGCACTTGAGATGGGAAATGGAGAAAAATGTTCTGAAAACGAAGTAGAATTAAGCGAAGATTTCTCCTCTTATGACAATTTTTTCCTAGTGATGCCTCTGCACTTTATTGTTGTTATATCATTTTATTCCATAAATCTTTGTGTTTCAGCTTGAAAATATTGGCAAAATACCAGATAGAGGACCAGAATGTTCTTGATCCTAATTAACATTGCAATTGCTGTAGTACCTAGGTTAGACATGTTTTTAGGTAGAAAAATATGTCTGTGCAATTTTTATTGTTTTTTGCATTTTAAGTAGTTATCTTGCATAGTGGCCACCCACAGATTATTTTGTGGCACAATTATATCTGTCGCAGACTGACCAGGAACTTTCTGCTATGGGGCTTCTCTCTAACTTTCTTACCGATACTCTTAGTTTTTTACATTGTCGATCTGTGATTCTCCATGTTTCACTTCCATAAGTAAACATGGGGATAATACATACATTGAAGATTTTTCTTTTTTAACACAATGGAAGATCACTGGTTAAATAGGCTTTAAGTATCCAAAAAGCTCAATTACCTTGGATAATTCTTCTATTGATTTCTCTTTTTTGTCTTTCTTTAAAACTGATTACTTGAACTAAATAGATCTATTTGCTTACTTTTTCAATTTCTTTTCTTTCTAACAAAATCTTTTCTGTATCATTTTCTGTATTGTTCATACACTATCTACAAACAAGTAATTGGACACCCCTGCAATCGACGATATCTGCGGTCCTGATACACGTCACAGCCGCCAACATTAAATATTGTATGGGAAGCAACAAAGCAACCAGTCGCATGCAAGATGCCATGCAGTTCAGAGCTCTCCGATTTCGAGAAAGGTGTAATCGTCGGGTATCACAGAAATGGCCGATCCATACGTGACATATCCAGCGAGTTGAAGTACCCAAAATCGAAAGTGGCCTATGTGATTGGCAAGTGGAAGATGAGAGGTGACTGTCGTAATGTGCCCCGACCTGGCAGACCCACAAAACTGGGAGATAGAGACCGACGGGTGCTGGCCAGAGAAATTCAGAACCGCACCAAAGCGATGGGCCACATTCGCGAGGAGTTTCAACAGGCATCCGGGAGTGTTCTTTTGATGAATACCATCCGTAAGGAAGCCCATCTGCTCGGTTATCATGGACGTGCTGCCGCCCACAAGCCTTTGATCACCAAGTCCAATAGCGCTGCTCGGCTAATGTGGTGCAAAGAACGTCGACAGTGGACTGTTGAACAGTGGAAACAGGTTCTCTGGAGCGACGAATCAAGGTTCACCCTCTACCATTTGGATAGCAGGGTATGGGTTTGGCGTCTGCCTGGAGAACGCCTCCTGCCGGAATGTATTGTGCCAACTGTGAAGTTCGGCGGCGGTGGAATTATGCTATGGGGGTGTTTCTCTTAGTATGGCATGGGACCCTTGGTTGCAATTCCTGGTAGACTCAACGCCGAGACCTACTGCATCATTTTGGATGACCATGCGCTTCCTACGTTGTGGCAGTTTTACGGGGTGGACCCATGTTACTTTCAGGATGACAATGCCACCTGTCATGTTTTGAGGTCCACCATGGCTTGGTATGGTGACAATGGGGTTAATCGAATGGACTGGCCTGCGCAGAGCCCGGACCTTAACCCTATCGAGCATCTCTGGGACAAGTTGGAGCGTCGACTTAAGGGGTGCCCCCACCGTCCGAAATCGGTGAAGGAACTTACCTGTCTTCTCCAAGCCGAGTGGAAGAAAATTCCGCTAGCCGTTGTACAACGCCTGGTTGAGAGTATGCCCTGGAGGGTAGCAGCTGTAATCGCCGCTTGTGGATGCTCCACCAACTATTGAAGGTGAATAAACTTCGTTTTCCTTTGCTATCACAGGTGTCCAATTACTTACTGGTAGATAGTGTATATTTAGTTTTTGCTGGGTTCATTGTTAAACCTTTTTAAGACTTTCCAACCGTAAGTCCCTTAACATATTCTGTATTTCTCTATTGCTAGTCACAATGATGACTATGTCATCAGCAAATCTTAAGCAATTTAGGTACCTTCCATTTATGTTTAAGCCCTTTTCTTCCCAGTTTAAATTTCTAAAAATATCTTCTAATATAGAGTTAAATAATTTTGGAGATAGTGGAATAGTGGATCCCACCTCCCCTGCTGTATCTTGAAAATCGAGCCTAGGCTCTCCAACTTTATTGTTGCTGTAGCCTTGCTATATATTTTATTTATTAAACTGACATATTTTCCTTCCAATGCTTGTTTTTTTATTGAAAATTCATTTCGTTTTGATATATAGAATCAAAAGCTTTGCTATAGCATATAAAAACTAAGTGAACTTCTTTTTGAACTTTACACATGGTCAGCTGGGTTTAAATAAGGAGAGTTTGGGGGCTATTTGAGATATTTTATATCAGAACTGTGTTTGTCAAATAATTCCAGCATGAGATGGGCACGACACAAGGTATTATCATCCTGGAAGAACGCATCCCCCTCTGGGTGGAATTACAACATTGTGAAGTGTATATGGTCCACAAACTATCTCTGGTAGTAGCTGGAGTTTATATGTTGGCCCACATGCACTAGAGGTCCCAGTTCATAACAGCTAAACATGCCCCATTTCATACAACTGCCAACACCAGCTTGAGAGTTGATGCCATAAACTCACGCTATTAAAGTAAATACAGACTTAACTATGAGCAGAATGGTGCACACATTATGATTCAACACACTGCACACAAGCTTCCAATCGTCTATCATCCAACCAATATGCAGTTGGCACCAGGAATCATTTACATTGATGGACTGTTCTCACGAGAGAGTGGCATATAGGGCATTCACTCTTGTGGCCCACTCATGCCAGTGTGTGAGATGTAGTATGCTAGATATTATTTCTGGTTGACCTATATTGTATTACAAAATTGTGCTGTGCCAACTGCCCTGTAAAAGGTGACACACTCACTGTTCACCTCTGGAGTTCATCTTTCTGCATCCTTCACAGCTGTAAGGTTTTTATGGTAGTTGGAAGCATGCTTAAACTTACGTATAATGTTTTTTAAGGCAAATATATTTCCACCATTGCTACAGCCTTCATCAGTGTGCCTAGGATTTGTTGCATTGCCAGATTGGAAAGGTAAGGTTTTTAACAGTAACTCCGGGTGAAACAATGAGTGATTTCCAGATGTATGCAACATAAATGGGAAGATCAGAGTCATAATTTTTGGAAAATAAAATTTCCAAACTTTCTCCGAACCTCAGAGCAAATCGATTTTGGAAAGTAGCCAACTTCTTTGTATTGGACCAAAGTGGAACAGCAGAAGTGGTAAGTTGAGACAGGAAAGAGGAAGGTTTTCCATATTTAACATTAGATTTGTGTTCCTGAAGTCTTGAAAGAATTTTCCGGAATGAATTTTCTACATATGCTGTTAATCCGTCGCTTGTCTTGATAGGAATTTTATACACTCCCGATTATTCCTATCAAGACAAACGATGGATTAACAGCATATGTAGGAAATTCATTCAAGACTTCAGGAACACAAATCTAATGTTAAATATGGAAAACTTTCCTCTTCTCTGTCTCAACTTACCATGGCCTACACTTCTGCTGTTCCACTTTGCTCCAATATAAAGAAGTTGGCTACTTTCCAGAACTGGTTTGCTCTGAGGTTTGGAAAAAGTTTGGAAATTTTGTTTTCCAAAAATTGTGACTCTGATCTTTCCATTTATGTTCCATACATCTGGAAATCACTCATTGCTTCATGTCACCTGGAGTTACCATTAAAAACTTACCTTTTCAATCCGGCAACGCAACAAATCCTAGTCACACTGATGAAGGCCATAGAAATGGCTGAAATATATTTGCCTTAAAAAACATTATACGTAACTTTAAGCGAGCTTCCAACTACCATAAAAAACTTCTTGTTTTTGGTTGCGTGCATTGCCTACCACTCATTTACTTCACAGCTGTGTTGCCATTTGGTTGTTTTGCCAATCTTGCCCCACTTCTGGTACACTTTAGCCACAGAGGCTCTCAAGCAACCCACAAGTGTTGCCACTTCTGAAATGGATGCACCAATCTTTCATGTATCCACAATTTGGCCTTTCATGAAATCTTATGAACCCTTGGTTCCACCCATCACATCTGTAACTTCACTCTAAATGGAATCATCAAATTCTTACATACACCCTTTAGCTTACAGGCCATGCCATTCTCTTTGTTATACCAGTGCTGCAACTCACTATGCATAAGGGTGGTTGGAATTCAGAGCACACTGAGTGCATATTCTGTGCCAGTTGGGACATAACTGCTATGTGCTGAAGGACATGTTCATGCATGGAGACAGGAGTGGTCATAATGATCCAACCCATAAGTGTACACACACACAATTCAATAATATATGAGAGACTTGCTTCTCTCCCCTTGCTCCATATTCAGAACAGAAAGTCTGAACAGATAAAATAAAAGCCAGCACACCCAAATCAGTGATAAACAGAACATGACATATGAACCAAATAACAATGCATGCAATTTTATTTGTTTAAAGTTACTAAACAATTTTTTTTTTTGTTCTGTTACTTGTTTAAAGTTAACTGTGCTGTATTACATTTTCAGGATAAAAAATACATGTCAGCAGTACGGTGAAAAGTTATTACATACTTGAATCAGAATGAGGAACTGCAGCTCTTAAAAGAAAATAACGAAATCCATCACAACTGTACGCATCAATTAGTTTCCATGGATCAACAACATTCCCTTTACTTTTTGACATCTGAATAAAAAAAAAAAAAAAGTATCAAGAAATGAAAAAATGAAATAAAAGAATAAAAAATGTGAAATTATGAATGATTAGTTATTTCATGGAAATTATTTTCTTTCACAAAAGCCAGTTGCATAAAATGAAAAATATGACCACACTTGTTGTTACTATTAAAACCTGTTTCTTGTAAGTTTCAGTTTGAGACTAAGATCATACATTGAAGAGATAGTTTACATTGGTCAGTATAGGTATCAAAATATATGAGAGTCACATGCCACAAAGCTGTAGTTAACATGTTTGGTTAAAATTATTTGCAAATAGGTTGATGATGGACCCAAAAAGTCTTTCTTAGAGAGAATATTAAGAACAGTTTTGTAGGTTGAATATTCTGCTATTAAATTTGATCCTTGTGTTTTTTATGGTTTGCACATGTTTTCATGATAGAAAAACGGTTTGTGAATGACATGCTGAATTATTACAATATAAAAATGTGTTATAACAGGTAACTCAGATGAAGATAAATTTTCGAGAATAACGAGAACTAACTGCATGCATACACAAGCAATAGGTACAGGAAAACCAACTTTTTACTTTCCTTTCTGAAAATCAGTTAGCACCATAACAGTATACTCTTTCATGTATCATCAGCTACTACACTAAAAATCATAAGGAAGAAAGAAAGAGCATACAGAGGGAGAGGGACGGGGACAAGGGGGGGGTATCATTATAAAGAGTATGCTTTATAAAATGGCTACTTTTAAGCACAACAGGAAAATTTCTCAGTTCTGTGATATCATGAGCTCATTTGGAATGAATACTATCAGCCAGAAATCTGTCTCCTGTCACATATCGCATAGGGAAATGACATCAATCTAAATTTTGCACACAAACAGATAAACAAACAAACAAAAAACATTTCATTGATATATATGCACAGATGGGTTACTTAAAGAGTAAAGTACATATACAGTAAAACCTCAAAAATCCGGCATCTAAGGGATCGAACGAGTGCCACATTTATGAAAATTCCGGATTTCTGAAGCTATCCGAAAATTGCGTGACGGGCGTTATGTAAAGCACATACTTACACGTAACAGGTCAGTTTAACAAAAACTTGCGCATCTACGCCTTACAAACATGAAGGAGGGGTCGTGCTGCCGATCGCATTCTTCACAATTTGTGAAAAAAAAAAAATTGTTTTGGCAATGGGAAAAAGTTTTGGCAAAAATATTGGTGATTACCATTTTGTACTATTTATTATAAAACTCTGTTGAAAAAACTTGAAAAAAGCCAGAGCAATCGCTAGGGCTGAGTGATGTATCAATACATCACGAAAACTCGATGTGAATTTTACATCAATGTTACGGTTTTTTGACTGATGAAACTATGATGCATCATGAATGCCGATGTAGATGTCCTTTCACGATCGAATCCACATACTGCCACCACCAAACACAGCTTATCATCACACGTTCAACATGCATTTCAAACGTACATGCCCATCCGTAGCCTCAGTGGTCCACATCACTTCGGTGCAGCCCAATGACATGATGAATTTGAGAAACCTCCCGACATTGCATGTAGGTGGCTATCGGCAATTCACACGCTGAGATCGAAAGATCTCGCGATGCGTTGCTGAGATGGTACATTGGGAGTTTCCCATGGTTATTGGTGAAACATTTGATGTTCTCACGAAAATTGAAATCAGAAAAGTGCCGGATTTGTGAAGGTTCCGGTTTTCTGGATGCCGGATTTTCGAGGCTTTATTGTACATCAAAAGGGTAAAGGGTGTGAGTTAGTCATGTGGATTTATGATGCAAGGGTGAGATGTGCCCACACAGCATTAAGCACAAGAGGTGGACAGTTTGGGCAGTGAGAACACACATATTCATACACCTGGCATATAAGCTCACACTCCGTGGGAAAAAGAGTAAATGAAAAAGATTCAGAATGTAGCCCTAAAGCTGAATAATGAACAGCTGTAACCTCATTGATGTGGAAACTATTGTGTTTTGCCAAACAATTCATGACTACCTAATGGAAGTTGACTTTAACAAACTTGCAGGAATAGTGCTTTGTTTTGCAGATAAGTGACTTCCAATAGCACACTTCTTTTGGGGAGTATAAACAACTTAATATATACTGTATGTATACATATTTTTGCAATTAATAAGCCTATGGAACTTAAATTTTTATCAAAAACCAATGTAAATATCTTAACAACTCAATAATAAATTGGTTACAATATTCAATGATACAATTACACTAAACTAGGTAACATACCGACGAGCCATTACATTATGACAAAACAAAGGCCACTGGGCGAGGCATTGATTTAATGAGGTGGCGGTATTGGCACCATAATGTCAACAGCAGGTCCTTCAGTTCCCATACATTTCGTGGTGGTTGTGATTTAGCACGAACCCGCTTTTTCAAGTCGAACCACACATGTACAATTGGGTTCATGATAGGTGAATTTGGAGGCCAGGGCCTTAACAGAGCCACCAGTATGTTCCCCGAACCAATACTTGACGATTCTGGTACTGTGGCATAGTGCATTATTCTGTTGGTAATGGCCATCACCAGCAGGGAACACAGTTGCCATGAATGGATGAACTTGGTCCGCAACGATGTTCAGATAATAAATAAATAAATACATCGCTCTTTCCACGTTCCAGAAACACACAGCATCCGAAAAATTGTTTTTCAGCCGCCGCTGTGGAATTGAACCAACAGAACTTTCGATATCGCCGAGTGCGTTACATTTACGCCATGGTGGCCAACAATCCACGGTGCTATGTGTATTTTTAAGTCAGCTTCTGACATCATTAATCCGTGAGATGGGCTCAGCTACTGAGACGTCTGCATCTGGTGGGCATTAACGGCACTAGCTATATATATTATAGCAGATAAATTCAAAGGGCGAGATCCAAGGTGAAAATACTCCAAATACGTGCCAACAGTTAATAAATAAATACATCGCTCTTTCCACGTTCCAGAAACACACAGCCTTCGAAAAATTGTATTTCAGCCGCCGCTGTGGAATTGAACCAACAGAACTCTCGATATCGCCGAGTGCGTTACATTTACGCCACGGTGGCCAACAATCCACGGTGCTACGTGTATTTTTAAGTCAGCTTCTGACATCATAAATCCGTAAGATGGGCTCAGCTACTGAGACGTCTCCATCTGGTGGGCATTAATGGCACTAGCTATATATATTATAGCAGATAATAAATCATAATGTTGGTTCAATTCCACAGCAGCGGCGGAAAAACAATTTTTCGGATGCTGTGCGTTTGTGGAATGTGGAAAGAGTGATGTATTTATTTATTAACTGTCGCCACGTATTTGGAGTATTTTCACCTTCGATGTTCAGATAACTGACAGCTGTCTGGGATTGTGCTATTGGGATAACTGGGCCTAAAGTGCCCCAAGAAAACATCGCCCACAGCATAACACTACCGCTGCTCGTCTTTTTCTGCCTAACAGTGCATCTAGGCGCCATAGCCTCCGTTAGTAATCGGCATATCCACACTCGGCCGTCTACCTGATGCACTACGAATCTTGATTCATCAGACAAGGCCACTTTCTTCCAATCATCCACAGTCCAATCTCGTTGATCACGGGACCATTTGATGCATTGTTGGTCATGACATGCAGTGAGCATGGGGACCCAGCTGGGTCTTCGGCTACACAGGTCCATGCACAGAGGGCTGCAATCCACTGTGTGCTATGACACATTGCCCTGACGACTACTGTCATAGCTGTAGGTGAGTTGTGGCACTGTAGCCCTGCAGTCGCTGTGAACAATGCACAACAGTCTCCGCTTCCTTCTGGCATCAATGAGTTGTGGATAACACATGGCTGGATGACGGTTTGTCGTTTGGCCATCTACGCACCACTTTTGATACATACCCACTACAGTGGCACATGAACAAACCACAAGCTACGCTGTTCCCGAGATTGTAGTTCTGAGGTGCAGTGCAATCACAATTTGTCCTTTATCAAACTCTGATAAATCAGCAGCTTTTACCCATTCTGACTTTGAACACTCTGCTAACTGAAAGCTGGTCCTCGGCTTTTATATATACCGCTCTGTGAACTTAACCTGCACCACCATTCGGTCTCCAGGTGCATTCATTTCTCTAGGATGGGGTGGTCATAATGGAACACCTCATCGGTGTAGAGTTGTAATGCTGTGAAAATTGTTCTCAAAAAAAAAAAAAAAAAAAAAAAAAAAAAAAAGATTTCTGAAATCCATGATGGAGTACTTTACTAATTATTGGCGAAGGTATAATTGTTGTCCTGGTAGTCTGCTTGTCCTACAATGCTGGGCTCTCTGCCTTCCCTAGAACCAGAGACCCCACATTAGGGACATATGACTGCTTATAGCCTTCATAATTGCTTACTTATGGTAACAGTTAAACACCATTTTTTTTTTAAGTACAGCTATGGCAAGTTGATTTTCCAATGCTCAGTCTTATTTACTCAGTCACTCATTTGACAGTCTTTCTCGCCCACTCAACTGCTTGCACAAATCCACACACGTGTGTATGTATGAATGTTTGCATTAATGTATTATGTGTTTGTGTCTCTTTCTACAAAAAGTTACAATTTAGCTTCAATGCATTTCTACATATGAACATGATGATGCCTAATACTATAACGAATGCAACCCTAATTTATCAAAACATTTTTAAATGCTGCTGTGCATTAATGGTACAACAACAACAATAATAACAATAAATAATAATAATATGGACAATAACATTAAAAAATGACGAGAAAAGCTTCTATCATAACATTACCAAGAAAGACATCAAAGGCAAAGGACCGTCAGAATCTGAAGCGGTAGAAAAATTCTAGAGTAAGCTCAGGGAGAGGAATACGAACCACAACAGCAAAGCCTCATGGCTACAGCAAGAAAAAAGAACAGCGAGCCAGTATCAGGAAATGACCAACTGGAAGATCACAACACAGGACCTTCAGCAAGCCATAGCTAGACAAACAGTTGCACCAGGTGTTGATAACACTCACAACTACTGGTACAAAGAGATTCACGTTCCTAATATTTTGTTATAACGTTCCTAATATTTTGTTGGGTGACCTTTGGATTTAACGACCGCTGCACATCTCTTGGGCATGGAGTCAACCAAGTTACCCAACATCTCGGATGACATGCAGTTGTTCCAAACGTGAGTAATGGCGTTAATGAGTTCCACTTAACTGGTGGGGTGCCTGTCGTGCACCTTTCTTTTGAGAATGTGCCACAAATTCTCTATTGGGTTCAAGTCTGGGGAATTACCAGGCCAAGGCAGAGGCACAACATTTCCTAAAGACGTCACATAAGCTTTAATGCTTTCTGCATGGTGGCATGGGGCCGAATCATCCTGGAAGATGTATGGTTGACCCTGGAACAAATCACATCCCGAAGGAACCATCTTGTTCTGGAGGATACTCTTGTACAACTGTGCATTAACATTGCTGTCACACACATGGATTCTGCCCACTCCAGCAGCAGCGAAACATCCCCAAATCATAACACTGGCTGGGTACTTTGTGGTCTTCAATGCCTCATTTTGTCGGCGAAACACTCGGCCCCCTGTGTCGTTACATTCAATGTTCAATTTGGTCTCATTGCTGAATAAAACTTGATCGCCACCGATCAGTGCTCCAGTCCTTATGTTCCTTAGCCCATTCTACACGTTTCTTGCGTTGCACACGGGCTAGCAAGGGCTTCTTAACCGCCCTATGAGCCACATCACGTAACCTGTTCCTCACTGTTCCAGGACAAACAGCAACACTACAGCTCTTCCAGAATTCTTTGGAAAGAACTGTTGATGATTGGAACCTGTTTTGCAGACATAACTGCTACAAGGCCCTGTCAGTTCTTACCGTTGTTTTCCTTTTTCGGTCACATTTACCCAGCCTGTAATTGTTGATACCACCCATATCACGGATCTTCACCAGGTGCTGTCCAATAGAGCTCATGTGCACCCCAGTCATGCGGGCAATTTTGGCATTGCTTTTGCCACTGTCGCTTAATGTCACCATTCTGGAAGCCTTTCGTGGTGAAACATCACCTAATCTTCTCATACCTGCAACACAATTTGCAATCGGAAAGGACAAACTTCAGATTTGCACTGCAGTCCAGAGCACGCACACCCACACACACAGCAATGCAACCGACTACCTACGATCACACCGAAAACTTTGGGAATGACCCCAGGCACCTCGGCTGCTCTTTATATCGCATGTACCCGGACGCCGGAGAAAGTTCTGTCGCCTTGTACAACGACGATGACATTTCACATCACGACGTGTGCTTCCTTCGCAGCACATTTCTGCTCATAACTTGAGTTCTATTTAAGCTATTCCCATTCTGTAACCTGATTTGGATTCTGCATAAAATTTGCTTTCCAATGATATATTGTCCGTATTCTATGCATATTTACTTTTCTAGCAACACTCAAACCTAAAAAATGTTCAGAGTTGCTATTAATTTTCCCCTATTGTATGTAACATACATCGATTACCGTAAGACCAATTTAGTACACCACAGCTGGCTGATAGAGGTCCTTAAGATCTACAGAGTAAATTCTGTAGTCATTAACTTCTTTAAGGCAGCCATGACAGGGTGGAAGAAAACAATAAAAGTTGAGAACATTCATTCACATAAGGAGACGCATCTTCCAGGGAGATTCACTTATCCCACTATGGTTTGGTCAAGCACTCAACCCGCGGTCAAACATGCTCAACGAAAGCAAGTATGGGTTTACCATCAAGTGCAACAAAACCAACAAATACAAACTCTCCCACCTCATGTACATGGATGACATCAAGCTGTACGCATACCTGCCAACATTGGCAAGAGCCTTGTCAGTAGTAACTAGTATTATTGCGCGGCACACATAGACACTTTTTTTATGAACCGATCCATCTCTTTGTGAAAAAGAAACAGGCGGCGCAACAAAGACACACTAATGAAACAAACTTAACACGTACGAAACACAAAGTTGGTTCGCCTTGTACGTGCATGATAGATAACATTGCAAGATTTAAGTTCAAAACTTCCATTAGTAAAAATCAGGAGATGCATTCAGAATTTCATGCTTGACAGATGGGAAATCCGGAATTTGTAAAACATGCATCAATTTTTTCAGATTTTCTAAATTCGTCACTCCCGTTTATGGGATTTCCTCCACCCTTATCAAGCTTAAATGCAAAAACTTATGGGACTGGGGATATTTAACAATGCAGGAGAGTGGGAACAACGCGGGGGTGGTGGGGGTGGTGGGGTGGTGGTGGGTGGTGCTATTACGGGAGAAATCTTTGCTCCGTCCGGTATTGGAAACTTTCCCCTATTTTCAAGCTGAAATAGAAATATTTATGCAGTAAAATGTTATTTAACAATAATACTGGACAGAGGCAACATCGCGATAAAAAAACTTACGATTATGAAAAAAAATCCGTCGACTTTCCGTTTTAGAAAGTTTCGTAAAGATGGAATTCCGAATTCCGTCATCCGACGGACATCCATACCTCCCCCTATTTCTGTCCAATTATGCATCGATCACGTGAATGACCAAAATAATAACGAAAATGGCGCAATTCCTCAAATTCACGAAAGAATCTTGTGCCTGAAGATTACAGAGAAATTTTCGCGGCGCCTAACCTACGTTTTCGCAAAATGTTGCCTGAATTTTCAAGGTGAAATACCAAAAATAAAATGATGTTTAACAATACTGGACCCAAAGGCAACATCGGGAGAAAAGAATTACGATTACTGCAAAAAATTTTGAAACGCGAAAACCATCCCCAGACGGAAAACGACACCACCCGCCCAAAATTCTCTCCAGTTTTGCATGAATCTTGAGAATGATCTAAGTGATGACAAAAAAAAGTGGAATTCTGCAAATCCGCTTAAGAGACTCATGTATATCACAAAATAATAGTAAAATAAAAAAAGTTTAAACAAAATGAAAATTTATAGAATCCGTAGTTTTGACAGTGAGTTCCGTAGTTCCGTAGTCAGACAAGAAAATCCGTAGAAACTACAGACATTCCGTAGTAGTTGGCAGGTATGTGTACGCATCGTCGCAGAACCAACTCCAGCAGCTAATGCGAATCCCCAAGGGCTTCAGCAATGACATCGGGATGGAATTCGGCCTAGATAAATGTAAGACATAAGGCATGAACCAAGGAAAGCTTGATGTGTAGCTACCAATTGAAGACCGGAGAACAGATCGCAGCTATGGAGGTAGGAGAAGCCTATAAGTACCTTGGTATGCTTCAGGCACAACATCTACAACACAAAGAAATCAAAAACATTCTAGCCGTCAAATACAACCAAAGACAAAGCTCAACACTCGCAACATAACTACGGCTATCAACACATATGCAGTTCCAGTCCTCACATATTCTTTTGGAATCATCAAGTGGATCACAACACAGCTTGAGGAAATAATGCACAATACCAGGACAACCCTCACTAAACATCACCAGCACCATCCGAAGTCAGCAGTAGAAAGGCTGACCACTGGATGGGCAGGAGAAGGACGGGGAATGATTGATCTCCTGGAACACCGAGACACAGAAATCAGCAGCCTCAGAAACTACTTCCATCACCGCGGTGGTGGTGGTGGTGGGGGGGGGGGCTTCACCATGCGATAAACCAGAGTGACAAGTACACAGCCCTAGACCTCTCTACCATCGAGATTGGAACGAGGGAGACAAAAGAAGCTTGGGGCAAGAAAGTCCTACATGGACAGCACTACAACGATCTGCAATCCGACCATGTGGATAAGATTGCCTCCAATGCATGGCTAACAAACGAATCACTCTTTCCTGAGACCAAAGAGTTCCTGATGGCTATACGAGATCAAGTTGTAAATACCAGAAACTACCAGAAGAATATCCTGACGGACACATCAGTGGAAAGTGACACATGTCGGCAATGCCATCAAGTGCCAGAGAGCATTCAACATATCACAGCAGGGTGCTGAGTCCTCACACAAACAGATTACATGAACAGGCACAATCAAATCACCAAGACCCTCCATCAGAAATTGGCAATAAAGCACCACCTCATTACAGCAGAGCCTGTGCCCTACTACATGTATGAGCCAACAACACTTCTAGGAACAACACCCACAAAATGTACTGGGACAGATCAATCAGAACATATAAGACCATCCCCCACAATTGGCCCAACATCGTCCTGGTTGACAAGGAGAAGAAGTCAACATACCTCATTGACATAGCCATGCCCAACATGTACAACATCCAGAAGATACATGGAGAGCAGCTGTCAAAGTATATCCACTTGCGATACAAAATCAAGGAAATGTGGCATATGGAGAATGTCACCACCATCCCCATAGTATGACGATTATGGGCAAAACACATAACAATATTAACAAATAAAGGTAACTTGATCACGCTAGTTACGTTAACTGAAACTTTTATAAAAAGTTCGTAAGTTGGAAGCTTTCGACCTTATCTTAGGTCTTCATCACGCCAATGGAGGACTAAGATTGTTGCCAGATTCTACATTTGAATTTTTCTTATTTTTGTTGCCAAAACTTAGAATTGATCTCCAGATCAACGGAATGTAGAGAGGAGATTCGGAGTTGCAAGTCATTGAGTTGAACATAATTTCTATGCTTTCACGGTAACGGAGGGCAAAACGATTGTCAAAAGAAGCAATTCGTTTTGCTTCGTTCCAGTGGGGAACTGCAGATGTGTCTTCCATTGTCAAAATAGACAAGGCAGTATTGGGATTGGCTTTCAAACATCTTTTCTATGTTCTAAAATTCTATGGCTAATGCTCCTGTATGTGCTTCCAATGTATAAGTTATCCCCAGTAGAAGAAGAGATAGGAATGCAGTAAACTCCGGGGAGGTTCAGGCTTTCAACTTTGTCCCTATCCCTTTGTAGAAGTTTCAAGATGTTTGGGGTAGATTTAATGGCAAGATGGTAACCAAAACTTCTAAAAAGAATCTGTAACTTATAAGCATAGGAAGGATGGTAAGGAACAGAACCACAGAATTTCAGGTCTTCTTTCTTGTGAGGAAGGAGGCATTCGATTTTCGAATGGTTTTCATATTTCTTTATGAGGAAGTTGACTATAACAGCAGGGAAACCATGAGAGAGGGCTATTGTAGAAATTTTGGAGAGTTCTTCTTGAAGAGAGAGTTGGTTGTTGCAAATGATATGAGCCCTGTGGATGTAGGACTTCAATGCTGCAAGTTTGTAGAGATGCAGGGTGCAAGATTTGTAGGGAATGATGTTAGTGGCCGCAGAAGGTTTTCGATAGACGGAACGAGTAATGGAGAGATCAGCGTTTCTGCAGATAGATACATCCAGGAAATCAATTTTGTGATTTACTTCCTTAGATATAGTGAGCTTAATGGAAGGAAATTTTTTCGTAATGGAGTTGATCAGTATCTGTAGTTCAGACCCATTAAATCTACCCCAAACATCTTGAAACTTCTACAAAGGGATAGGGACAAAGTTGAAAGCCTGAACCTCCCAGGAGTTTACTGCATTCCTATCTCTTCTTCTACTGAGGATAACTTATACATTGGAAGCACATACAGGAGCATTAGCCATAGAAAAGATGTTTCGAAAGCCAATCCCAATACTGCCTTGTCTATTTTGACAATGGAAGACACATCTGCAGTTCCCCACTGGAACGAAGCAAAACGAATTGCTTCTTTTGACAATCGTTTTGCCCTCCGTTACCGTGAAAGCATAGAAATTATGTTCAACTCAATGACTTGCAACTCCGAATCTCCTCTCTACATTCCGTTGATCTGGAGATCAATTCTAAGTTTTGGCAACAAAAATAAGAAAAATTCAAATGTAGAATCTGGCAACAATCTTAGTCCTCCATCGGCGTGATGAAGACCTAAGACAAGGTCGAAAGCTTCCAACTTACGAACTTTTTATAAAAGTTTCAGTTAACGTAACTAGCGTGATCAAGTTACCTTTATTTATCCCCATAGTAATATCACCCAGAAGAGCTCTATATAGACACTAGACATTCAACCTAACACCTATATGGTACTAAAGAAGACAGCAAACCTGAACACTTGTAGGATAGTAAGGAAGTTCCTGGACAACTAAGAGAAAGAAATACCGCTCCCTAGACTTGGTATGTTGTACCCATCCCGGAAGGAAGAGAAAAACATCCTCAGGAAGAGGTGGAATCATCATCTTTTTAATAATAATAATAATAATAATAATAATAATAATAATAGAAAGCATTTAACATCATTTCTACAGACAGCAGTCCTGGTAAATGTCTTGCTTTACTACATATAAAATCATTTCCCACAAAACAAAAGAAAAATACTACTACTACTAATGATACAATGACAGTTTGATATTTTAACTGGATTTGATTTACCAAAAATAATCACTCTGATGATTTAAATTCTGTTTGACAGATCGAAGTCATGAGCTATATTTCAAAATAATTACTGTAAAAAAGTTCTAGTTGTGGACCATTGTTGGTGTGGTTATTTTTATGTATTGAAGTGGACATGAACTTATCAGATCATTGTTTGCAGGTTCCTGTCATTAGAGCAGGGAATCAAATAAATAAATATTTAAACAAATAGAACATAACAACAGATGATTTCGCTTGCACAAGTCTTTATTCTTCAGATTGGGGTGAAAAGGGAAATATCAGTTAATCTGAATTAGTAGTATATACTTCTAGCGGGAGATGGATATTTTTGGGTGGCTTTCTCTATGCATTTCCAGCCAAATCTGTTCTCATTCATGCTTGTGTAAAAGATGTTTCTCCCTGCCTAGAGCCTGAGAAAAATCCTTCTGAACTGTCCCCAATCTTGTACTAGACTCCGTTTATGACTACTCAGCTTTTTCTCTTTTGCTTTCTGTCCCCAAGGAAGATGTTCTTGACGTAAGAAGTTGACTGCTTTTAATTGCTTACCAACGGATTGTCCCTGGCAGGCTCTCTATGAGGAAGTGTCCTCCAACGAGGAGGGGATAGAGAAGGGGGTGTTATTTTGTTCGTGGGAGGTCCCATGGTCCGTGAAAGAATGGCTTTCCCCAATGGGGTCTGTGCTAAGCACCTTTTTTTAACCGAAGGCGAATTTTAGCGGTGGTTCGTGCACAGAATAACCAAAGTTACTGTTTAATTATTGGGTTGGTGCGAATGAAATGTGTGGCACAGGACCATCACACGTGGACGATGAGAATGGAAAAGTAAGACAACTTATCTAGGCAAAATAATCTCCCTCGGCATTGACACATAGTTGCCATCTGTCCAGCAAGGCCATGATCCCAGAACGAAAAAAGTCTTGAGGCTGAGACCAGAAGAAGTCATCAACTACAAGTTGAAGCTCGTTGTCTGTCGTGAACTGTTTCCAGGACAGGAAGTGATCCAGGCAACGAAACAGATGATAGTCTGTCAGAGACAAATACGGGGACTAGGCAGTATGAGGCAGCGCTTCACAGTCCAAGGCACTTAGTGTCAGCAATGTTCGTTGTGCGACATGAGGGCAAGCATCGTCCTGGAGCAGAAGAACACCATGTCTGTTGACCAAAGCTGATTGTTTCTGTAGCAATTTCAGGTGCATCTGGTGCAATTCAGCACAATAATGTTCTGCAGTGATGGTGAGGGCAAGCATCGTCCTGGAGCAGAAGAACACCATGTCTGTTGACCAAAGCTGATTGTTTCTGTAGCAATTTCAGGTGCATCTGGTGCAATTCAGCACAATAATGTTCTGCAGTGATGGTTTGGCCTCTTGCCAAGAAACTCCGATGAATTATCCCGACTATGGACCACCACACAAGGAGCATCATCTTCTTCGTGAGCAGGGTGGCTTAGGATGTCGTCCAGCAGGTTGTGCCTCGCTTAACCATTGGGCAGATTGTTTTCAATTATCGTAAAAGACCTACTTCTAGTTGCAGGTGACGATTTGATGCAGTATAGGTTCCTGTTTATTCCTGGCAAGCTGCGACATGATGACTTCCAAACGTCTAGTCTTGTTGGCAGTTGTCAACTCATGTGGAAGCCACACATCCAGCTTTTCGACCTTACCCAGCGCAACCAGACGCTGAACAACTGTCGCGTGGTGGACATCTACCTCTGCCGCTATCTCATGACACGTTTTTTTTTGCGATGACCAAAGCCAGTTGTTTCTGCAGCAATTTCTGGTGCATCTGGTGTAATTCAGCACAATAACATTCTGCAGTGCTGGTTTGACCTCTTGCCAAGAAACTCTGATGAATTATCCAGGCTGGGGACCACTAGACAAGGAGCATTATCATCTTGGTGTGTAGGGTGGCTTAGAATGCAGTCCAGCAGGCTGTGCCTTGCTTAACCATTGTGCAAATTGTTTCCGATTATCATAAGGGACCCACTTTTAGACAAAGGAGGGCCAAAAATAAAACAAGAAAATTACAGCAAGAACTGCAAAAAGAATTAGCTTAATGACTAGCAAATACCACATAACAGAACATTGTCAGAAACAGCAGCAGGTCGGTGACCACGCGCTGAATTTTGCAGGTCCGTATCTCAGCTTTGAAACTTCACAAACCATAGCCGAATGGTTTGTTTGTTGGCTGTATTCTCTCCAAACGCTTTGTTAACGTTTCGAGCGAAAATTTCTGCAGAACGGCCAAGTTTAAATTCATACAGGAAGATGACTCTCAAATCCGGTGTCTGCATGTTTCCTTTGCAAGCCACGTAACGTCCAAACGAACCACTCCTGAACACACGTGCTAGCTATTTATAGTAACTCTGTGATGTAATACCCCTACACCTTGTAAAATACGAACTTCCACGCACAAAAGTGCGGAATGATACATTGACACTTAATGACTTGAGCGTGTGGTGAGTGATGTAGAAGAGTAGCGTGAGAGATATTGAAGGAGCAGGACATGCCGAGCTTTGGCTAAGACAACAAGTTCAGTTTGTACCGCGGAATGTATTCCAGTTTATGTTTTTGTGTGAAGTAGTAACGTAATAAATGTTTTGTGTTGTGATCGAGTGTCTGTGATGTTACAGACCAAAGAAAGAAGTGGAGGCACCGACGAGATACGAGCTTCGACGGCGTTTTAGAACCGTGGGAATCGATGAGTTGAAAAATATTGAAGCGTGAGAACGAACCTACGCGACAGGGATATATATATATATTTTTCCTCTTTGTTATGGGAAGAACAAAGGATGGTGACTCTTGTTTTTCGAAATTAGTTCGTGAGAAAACAAACAAGTTCCCAATCGGATTTACACTTACCTTAGATGTTTATGTAAGTACTGTTTTTGTTGTTGTTCTTAGAGAATTGTTTAAAGGAATGAAATATCAAAGCAAGTTGTTTAGAAGTTTCCGGGCACGGAATTGAATAGAAGGAAATAATTTCTGTCAAGAAATAGTACATTCAGAACAACTGTTTGAGCCTAGAGTATAGGTAAATGTAGAATTTTGCTGTAAACAATTTCTGTAAACGTATACACATATACGATAATAGAAGGAAATAATTTCTGTCAATAAATAGTGCATTCAGAACAACTGTTTGAGCCTAGAGTATAGGTAAATGTAGGATATTGTTGTAAACAATTTCGGTAAATGTATACACATATACGATAATAAATAAACATTGGGTACACGTAGAACGTGTCTAAATTCGGCATTGTTGAAATGGCTTTCTTAGGAAGAGCTCGCAAAGAAGAACTTCTGCAGTTGGCGGAAGAATTGGGTATAAAAGTTACGCCAAATATCAAAATTCTGGATTTAAAAAATAAAATTGTCAACTTTGAAGGTTATGAAGAGGATTTTGTGAAAGAACTTTTGGCACGTATAAAAGAGCGTAGAGAAACAGAAAGACAAATGGAATTTGAGCTTGAAAAACTCAGAATAGAAGCTGGACGTCAGCCGCTGGGAGGTAGTTTGGAGCAAAATGGAAATGCTCATAAACCGAGATTAGAACTTCGTCATTTGATGAAAACATTTGACCCAAAAGACAGTGATATAAGTATTTACTTAGTTTTATTTGAAAGGCAAGCACAACAAACAGAAATAAAAAGGGAAGATTGGGTCGCGAATTTGATAGGACTTTTGCCCTACGAAATATCACAATTGATTGCCAGAGAAAATGTGGAAGATGCTAAAAACTATGAATATGTTAAAAGGTTACTTCTTAAAAGATATAAGTTAAATCCAGAGAAATTTAGATTGAAATTTGTACAATACATGCGTACATCAGAGAAGACCTAGAGAGATTTCGCGTTCGAGTTAGAAAATTATTTTAATGAATGGATTTCAGGACTTAAAATAGGCGATTTTGAAGGGCTAAAAAATTAATGATCACAGATCAATTGAAGCGGAGAGTGTCTATAGAAATAAGGGAGCATTTTATTGATAAATGGTCAAATATTGTCTCACCTTCAGATTTGGCTGATATGGTGGACAATTATGAAAGTGTAAGAGGAGGAACCAAGAAAAATTCGTCGAATGAATTTTGTGCTTCAAAGAAAATGCAAGGCAGTGAGAAAAAAACTAGAGATAACTATGATCAGGGAAATTTTATGAAAAATGGATTTTATAACAAAAATTATGTTAAGTCAGATGTAGGACAAGGGTGGTCAAATCGGAATGTATCTCAGAATGAAGAAAAGTATGATCGCAGACGGAAGATTCAATGTTACAAGTGGGCATCTTATGATCACATTCGACCTCAGTGTCCTAAGCTAAAATCACAGAACTCAGGAAGCGTAAATAGAATCAGAGAGGAAACTGAAGGGGATCTCTTGGCACCCTATACCTTTGAAGGAAAAATAAATGGAGTTACCATGCTTATTCTCCGGGATACAGGTTCATCAGTTGATATCATTTGTCAAGAGTATATGTCGCCAGGCGAGTTTACTGGAGAACATGTGTGGGTACAGCATCTTCTGGATGAACAAAAGGTTTGTTTACCATTGGCAGAAGTTGAACTAGAATGTGAATTAGGTCATACAGTGACTAAGGCTGCAGTGATTAGGAAGTCGCTAGATCAAGGTAGATATTTACTTGGAAATAAGACTGCCGCTTTGTTAAAAAAAAAAAAAATTGATATGGAGTGGCCATTTAATTCAGAACAGGTAAATGTGGTGGTTACTCGGTATATCAAGAAAAACAGAAACGAAACAATGAAGGGAGAAATTCAGTAAAGAATGATTCAGGGAAGAAACAAAAACAAGCCCTTGAAGGAGAGGCTGTGGGTTCCGAAGAATCAGGTGAATTAGAAGAAGAAATTCTGCCACTGAGGCATGATGAATATAAAACCATGTTAGAGTTGGTAAAATTGGATTCAAAAAGTTTCATGGAAGATCAACGGCAAAGTTTGGAATTGAGAAAAATTCTCAAAGAAATACAGAAAACAGATTTTAAAAAGGCAAATGGTTATGCTGTACTAAGAAATGGGATGTTGGTGAAGAAGATCAACAAGATTGGCGAAGAGGGAGATCTTATTGTTGTTCCAGAACAATAAAGAGAACAAATAAAAAAACATGTGTCATGAGGGAACTTCGGGGCACTTAGGAGTGACCAAAACCAAAGACAGACTACCGAAGTATTTTTATTGGCCTAACTGTTATAAAGACATTGAAGAATTTGCAAAATCTTGTGATTCATGCCAACATGCTGGAAAAGCTGGGGACAAAAAGAAAGCACCTTTGAAAATAGTTCCAATTATTCCTGAAATTTTTACAAAGATCAACGTTGATGCCTGTGGGCCTTTGCCCGAGACTTCAAGCAAAAATAGATACATAATTACAGCTATGTGTTTGTCATCCAAATATCCAGATGCGGTACCAGTCCCAGACATAGGATCCAAGTCGGTAGTTGACGCTTTGTTACACATTTTTAGCCGCATGAGATTTCCGAAAGAAATTCAAACTGATCAAGGAGCCAGTTTTGTAAGCATTTTGACACTAGAATTTCTGGAGCGGTTTGGAATAAAAGTTACTCATAGCTCTGTATATCATCCCCAAAGTAATCTGGTAGAACAATTCCACCGAACTATTAAAAGGATGTTGAGAGTTTTAAGTCTTGAGTCTGCTCCAGAATGGGAGAAACAGTTACCGGCGGCGCTGTTTGCTTTGAGAACTGTGACACATGAAAGCACAGGGTTTACGCCTGCTGAATTGGTGCATGGAAAAAATTTGAGGACGCCAATGACACTATTGTATGAAAATGGATGGGTCATCCTGAAGAAGAAAATTATGTCACTGAATATGTATTTGAGTTAATAAATAGGATGAAAAGATGTCAAGAACTTGCCATTAAAAACATGGAAGTGGCTCAATTGAAAAGAAAATATTGGTATGACAGAAATGCGGTAAAACGTTAATTTCAAGAAGGAGATTTGGTGTTGGTTTTTGTTACCTGCAGGCCAAATAAGTTAGAGGAACAGTGGAAAGGACCAGGGAAAATTGAGAAAAAAATTTCAGAGACTAATTATGTAGTAAGCTTTGAAGGTAAAAATGTAAAGCATCAAGTATATCACATTAACATGCTGAAACCATACCATAAATGACCAGAATTTGTGAACTTATTGCCCGGTTGTGAAAATGGTGAAATGGATTTAGAGATTAAATTTCCACAAGTTGAAAAAAATCCCAATATATTTAACTTCTCTGATATCGAGGAGAACAGTAAACTTCGAGAGCGCCTAAGTGGCCAACAAATTCAGGATCTGAAAAAACTATTATGTCATTACTTGAAAATGTTTTCTAATATTCCAGGGAAGACTCATTTGGTCGAACATGATATCGAGCTAGCTAGTAATGCTATTGTAAGAGTTAAGCCTTACAGAATGCCGCCCAGGCAGATAAATATTCTAAAACCTGAGATAGATAAAATGCTGCAGTACAAGATTATAGAAGTTGGTGAATCAGACTATACATCACCCATGATTTTAGTAGAAGTACCCGGAAGAGATCCACGCCCATGTATTGATTACAGGCGACTGAATGAAGCGACAAGGACCCAGTTCTATCCATTGCCCAACATAGAAGAGTCTAAAAGGTTTCTGGAGCGAAGTATTAGATTTAACAAAAGGGTACTGGCAAATTCCATTAAGTGTTAGAGCTCAACGGTTGGCAGCGTTTGTGACTACTTTCGGAACGTATCGGCCCTTAAAGATGCCATTTGGCCTTAAGAATGCACCTTATTTCTTTAGCAAAATGATGTCGGAACTTTTGAGAGGCTGCGAAGAGTTTGCCGTACCATATCTAGATGTTGCCATTTTTTCCGAAAACTGGGGGGATCATTTGATACATCTTGAAGAAGTGCTACAGAGGTTGCAGAGGGCTTCCTTGACCATAAAACCTTCCAAATGTAAGTTTGCTCACGATCACGTCTTGTATTTGGGTCATATTGTTGGACAAAGATATTGGAAACCAGTGGAACGAAAGGTTCACGCTATACAAAATTTTCCTACGCCAAAGAACAAGATGCAAGTAAGATCTTTCTTAGGCCTGGCGGGATATTACAGCAGATATATTCCAATGTTTTCTTCGATAGCAGCTCCCTTGACAGACATCTTGAAGGGTAAAAATCGTAAAGAGGAAATTATATGGTCAGAACAATGTGAGAAAGCTTTTGGGGAACTAAACAAATCTTTATCTAGTTTTCCTGTTCTGTATGCCCCTGACTATGAACGTAGATTTATTCTACAAACTGATGCTTCAGATCAAGGAATGGGAGTCGTCCTCTCGCAAGAATAAGAAGATGGCGCTGAACATCCTATACTCTATCTAAGCAGAAAACTTTCGACAGCAGAGAAGACATACAGTACCAGTGAAAAAGAATGTGCCGCCATTATATTTGCGGTACAGAAACTGAAATGCTACCTGGATGGTCAAAATTTCCACATACAAACTGATCATAACCCTCTCGTTTGGTTACGCACCAACGCAAGTTCAAATGCTCGTCTGATGAGATGGGCCCTTGCTTTACAAGC
The DNA here is from genome assembly GCA_039090855.1 of Macrothele yani. Taxonomy (NCBI): domain Eukaryota; kingdom Metazoa; phylum Arthropoda; class Arachnida; order Araneae; family Macrothelidae; genus Macrothele; species Macrothele yani. The sequence continues at coordinate 18,740,586 of CM077013.1, forward strand.
ATATGATTTTGTTATCATTCATCGATCGGGAACTATGCACAAAACTGCAGATGGACTGAGCAGAATTCCAAATTTAGATGATCCACCTTGATCACGTGCCTGCTAGTGAAAACATTTTTTTTTTTTTGGTTGTGTTATATAATACATAGAAATTGTTGGAAAACACGTAAAGATAATTGTTAAATTAACTCATATATTTCTCTTTGTAAATGGATTATGATTCATTATGTGAACTATGACTACTGTATTGTAAAATGACAAGAACTTTTTACCACTGGAAAAAGTTCCTCTGGAGTGAGGAGGGGTTGTAAAATACGAACTTCCACGCACAAAAGTGCGGAATGATACATTGACACTTAATGACTTGAGCGTGTGGTGAGTGATGTAGAAGAGTAGCGTGAGAGATATTGAAGGAGCAGGACATGCCGAGCTTTGGCTAAGACAACAAGTTCAGTTTGTACCGCGGAATGTATTCCAGTTTATGTTTTTGTGTGAAGTAGTAACGTAATAAATGTTTTGTGTTGTGATCGAGTGCCTGTGATGTTACAACCTGTGGGTGGTTCCATTCTGCTGTGGTGGGGACCTGTCTCCACTGCTCATTTGAGCCAGACATTTCATTTGCACCAACCAATATATTTTAAATATTTCCATGTAACACCATTACTGCAAACAAAGCCTAATGTTTACTCTTTGGTCTTTTATTTACTACAGCAAAATTTTTTAATTTGGCTAAATCATTCACGATAAAAATTGATATACACACCTTCTCATGGTCAACAGTCCAGTGTGAATGACAAAATATTAATCTTGGTGGTTCTAAGTCAGCTGCTAACAAGAATGCTGGCCAGTATATTGCATGGAACCTAAGAGACAACAAAGCATTTTTACATTTGCATAACATATGCCATATAATAAGTTGGTTTAATTGAAAACATGTCATGAACTTTTTTCATTTCATTCATTACTTTTTACATGCTGAAGCCGAGGTACAAGAAAATACCTCAAGTTCTACTGCTACACATAAAAGCTTAGAAAAAATCAATATAAAGAGAAAAAAAAAGTGAGAATCTCAGTATAACAAACATGTAATTTGATATTTAAATAATATTTGTGAATGCATTTCATTAAATATATTGCTCAACTTTGATTGAAGCATTAAAATGCATTTTTAGCACCTCTTTTGTAAAAAAAGATCGTGCTTATGTTATCGGTTTGTAGGTCCGTACCCACGGTATCTCTGCAAATATTAGCCCGATTTGAAAAATTCTTTTTGCATTCGAAAGTTTGAAATATACGAATGATGGTCCTTTATTTCGTTTTTTTTTTTTAACGATGTACACTTTTGCCGCTAGAGGGTATAAATGCAGATGATGTCGAATTCAAAATTACGTTTTATTCCACATATTTGCTTCTAAACATCCGACTGAAAAAATTATTTTATCTTTCAATTCCATTTATGTCGAAGAGTATTTTAGATACAGTTTCTTTTTCAAATTACGCATAGATTTTCCGCTACGGGGCATAAAAGTAAATTACATTTTTCCCGATAACTCTTCTTCTAAAACTCCGATTTGAAAATTTTTTCAGCAGATACATCTCCTGGTGGAAAATCTTTTGCATATAATTTCTAATTTTTGGTAAATAATACTTTGGCCACCAGGGGGCGTAAGTGTTAATGTTTGCTTCTGATGTATTTGCCATAAAATCTGAGCTTCTAAATTCTCGATTAAAAAAAGTCTTTCGTGGACTGATGCTACTCACATCGATAAACCTTTTTGGAATATTTTCTTCCTAAAATATTCCACAGTTTCTCCGCCAGAGGGCATAGATGTATATCTTATTTTTGTCAATATCTCTACTTCTAGGGGTCCGATTTGAAAAATTCCTTCTTTCTTGGATAGTGTTTCCAGTGTGACATGTGTTTGATATAATTTCAAAATTTTCAAGTAATTCATAGACTTTCCGCTAGGAGGCGTAAAGGTAAATTGTGTTTCCCCCTATATCTCTGCTTCTAAATCTCCGATTAAAAAAATTCTTTCTACACCGGATACAGCTCCTGATGGGAAATCATTTGCACATAATTTCTAATTTTTGTAAAAAAATGGTTTGGCCACCAGGGGGCATAAATCTTAATTTCCACTTCTGATGTATTTGCAGCAAAATATGAGCTTCTAAATTCTTGATTGAAAATAACGTCATTTGTAAACCGATACTACTCATGTCGACAAACCTTTTAGAAACATTTCTTTCTTAAAATAGTGCATGGTTTCTATGAAAGGGGGCCTAGATGTATATCTTATTTTTGACAATATCTGGACTTCTAGGAGTCCGATTTAAAAAAATTCTTCTTTGTTGGATAGTGTTTTCCCTATAAATTCAAAAATTTTAATTAATTCATAGACTTTCCGCTAGGGGGCGTAAAGGTAAATTGTGTTTCCCTAAATATCACTTCTAAATCTCCGATTTGAAAAATTCTTTCTGCACCGGATACAGCTTCTGATGGAAAATCGTTCACACATAATTTCTAATTTTTGTAAAAAATGGTTTGGTCACCAGGTGGCGTAAGTCTTAATTTCCGCTTCTCATGTATCTGCAGCAAAATATAAGCTTCTAAAATCTCGATTGAAAAAAAAGTCAGTTGTTGACCGATACTACTCATGTGGACAAACCTTTTAGGAACATTTTCTTCTTGAAATAAAGCATGGTTTCTACGCTAGGGGGCATAGATTTATATCTTATTTTTGTCAATATCTCTACTTCTAAAAGTCCAATTTGAAAAATTCCTTCTTTGTTGGATAGTGTTTCCGATACGAAATGTTTTTCCTATAAATTAAAAATTCTCAAGTAAATCATAGATTTTCCGCTAGGCGCACAAAGGTAAATTGCGTTTTCTGCTCCTAAAACTCCGATTTGAAAAATTCTTCCTGTATCACATACCAGACCTGATGGGAAATATTTTTCACATGATTTCTAATGTTTGGTAAAGAATGGTTTGGCCACCAGGGGTCATAAGTGTTAATTTCTGCTTCTGATGTATTTGTAGCAAAATCTGGGCTCCTGAAAATTCGACTACATTTTTTGAGAATACTTTCTTCCTAAAATAATGCATGGTTTTCCCACCAGGGGACGTAAAGTCACATATTATTTTTGCAGTGATGGAAAGTTGCAAAACCATTTTTGGAGCAGCAATATGCATTTTTGGAGCAGCAATATGCATTTTTGGAGCAGCAATATGCATTTTTGGAGCAGGTAAAATGCATTTTTGGAGCAGGTAAAATACATTTTTGGAGCAGCAAAATGTGTTTTTGAAGCAACAAAAAGCATTTTTTGAGCAGATAAAATACATTTTTGGTGTAAGAAAACATTTTTAGAGCAGGTAAAATATTAGTAGATAGAACAAACTCTTAAGCAAAAAATGTTTTGGAAATAGATGCACCTTACTCAAATTTAAAACATCTTGCATTGAAAGACACACACACACACACATATGCAAACATTTTAAGTTCTCAAATAGATAAAAAAAATTGTAACCATAGCAGGATTCTATTATTAATCATTTATTTTACAAAAAATGTTTAATTTTTTGCTGCTTTTCTCAATATTTAATTGCTCACTTTTATTCTTTTCTCATTTTTTAAAGATAGTTAGCAATGCTTTGTTTTGTTTCTTGTAATAGTATCTGTCCACTTTCTATGGCACTCATGTCTTTTTTTTTTTTATGCCACATTCAATGTTCATCTCAGCATTGTTTAACATTTTATGAGGGAATCCAACCACTGCAAATGTTCAGCTTCTTCCCATTTTAAATCACCGTGCGAACATTCAATTTCTTCTCTTTTTTGCTTGTTTTGATGCATTTTTCCAGCACTAATCTGCTCTTGATATTTTTTTCAGGATTCTTTATAAGCTGTCAGAAGTTTTTTGGTTACATTAATTTTACTCACATCTCCATTTAATCTTTTGACGTGATCTTTGTGCTTTTTGCTCTCCGCATGATGCCTACAATAATCGTGGCCGCCTTGCGACAGGCTACAATCGTAGCCACATGGCTTATAAAATGTGATTCAGAAAAACTTTAGATAATTCATAAAAAGGTCATTCTTTACCATACATACCGAGATACACTTGATGATACGTTTTATCTGACTTCGTTCTTTTTGTTGTCATAGCTGTTTCACTGCTACGTTTTGTTTGGTTTCATTTTAATCTAAATAAACCATTTCTACTCACACTTTTCACCCATTTTCATGGCATGGAGGGTGCCAACCGACATGTGCGATATTCGGCGAAAAAGAAATGTCTTGCTAGCTCCGACCCACGAGCTATAGAGGCGTAATGAGCACAGAGGATGACACCCGACACACCAGCTATTCGGCGAAAAAGAAATGACTCGCGAGCGCCAACATGCGAGCTATAGAGGCATCATTGGCATGGAGGGTGACACGCGAGATATTCGGCGAAAAATAAATGTCTCGCAAGCCCCGGCATGCGAGCTATAGAGGAGTCATAGATGTAGGGGATGACACACGACCTATTTGGCAAAAACGAAATTCCTCTCGAGCGCTGATATGCGAGCCATAGAGGCATCATCGGCATGGCAGTGACACCCGACACACAGATAACGTTTCTTTTTCTTTATCCGGTGAAAAAGAAATGTCTTGCAAGCCCCGACATACGAGCTATAGAGGAGTCATAGACGTAGCGGATGACACCCGACCTATTTGGCGAAAACGAAATTTCTCGCGAGCGCTGATATGCGAGCCATAGGGGCGTCATCGGCATGGCGGGTGACACCGGAGCTATTCGGTGAAAACGAAATTCCTCGCGAGCCATGGAGGCATCATTGGCATGGAGGGTGACACCCGATACGCAAGATATTCGGCGAAAAAGAAATGTCTCGCAAGCCTTGACATACGAGCTATAGAGGCGTCATAGACGTGGTGGACGACACCCGACCTATTCGGCGAAATAGAAATTCGTCGCGAGCACCGACACGTGAGCTATAGAGGCGTCATCAGCATGGCGGGTCACACCCGACATGCAGAAGAAATTTCTTTTTCTTTATCCGGTGAAAAAGAAACGTCTCGTGAGCCCTGACATGCGAGCTATAGGGGCGTCATCGGCGTGGCGAGTGACACCCGACCTATTCGACGAAAAATAAATGTCTCGCGAGCACCGACATGCGAGCTATAGAGGCGTCATCAGCATGGAGGATACCACCTGACACGTGCGATATTCGGCGAAAAAGAAATGTCTCGCAAGCCCCGACCCACGAGCTATAGAGGCGTAATGAACGCGGCGGATGACACCTGACACACAAGCTATTTGGCAAAAAAGAAATGTTTCGTGAGCGCCAACATGCGAGATATAGAGGCATCATTGGCATGGAGGATGACACCCGACATATTCGGCGAAAAAGAAATGCCTCGCAAGCCTCGACATACAAGCTATAGAGGCGCCCTAGACGTGGCGGATGACATCCGACCTATTTGGCAAAACAGAAATTCCTCGCGAGCGCCAACATCCGAGCTACAGAGGCGTCATAGATAACACCCGACACGCGAGCCATAGTGGCGTCATCGGCATGGCGGGAGACATCGGACATGCAGATGACGTTTCTTTTTCTTTATCCAGTGAAAAAGAAATGTCTCGCGAGCCCCGACATGCAAGCTATAGGGGCATCATCGGCGTGGCGAATGACACCCGACCTATTTGACGAAAAAGAAATGTCTCTCTCGACCACCGACGTGGGAGCTATAAAGGCGTCATCGGAGTGGTGGGTGAGCTATTCGGCGATTTCGTAATGTCGGGTGTCACCCGACAGTCCAGTGGAAAGAATTAAAACATTTGCAGCGAAATTTTCACAACCACAAAGCCACATGCAATCAATGTAAAGAGTTGGCAAAAGGCGCTGATGGCTGAGTTCCCTCTCGACTTTTGCGCACTGTACTCTCAAATGGCTGTATGGGGAATCACGTGACAAACTCCGCCTCCATTGGCGGGGGAAGTCAGAACATTGAAGGCACATAAAGGACTATCCGTAAAGTGCGTTTTTCGACCAAAAGACAGTAAAAAAATAGAAATTGCGTGCAAAGATCTTGCGAGGTTTTTCCGTAGTTTTTTCGGGTGACTTCCGTAAAACCATAAGATGGAGTGAAAATCCATAAAAGTTGGCATCTCTGAATACCTATGAATCCTTTAGAAACAGAACCATTGTATCTTGCCACGGGAGAGCCATTTTCAGTCGTCCTCCGCATCAACGAAATAGCTAATGACTGACCTTACGCTGTATTTACGTAATCGCTCACCTTGCCTGGAATGAAATAACTGTGCTATCCCAAAGAGCAGGGAACAGCAACATATAAACAATTTCAATTGCACAGCACTCCGAAAGACCGCCAAACTATCAGTAAACAATCTTCACCAAGATTTCATAACGTACAGCATCGTTTCTCCTACATACTACGTGATTATAACAAAACTCTTCCTCCACAAGCAAAAACAATTTAATTTCCTACATCGCGAAAATCGTTGTTTTTTCGTCATTTTTGCCGACAAAACAATGAATTAGAAGGTAGGTGAAAAACATTCCGAAATTTTGGGGTGTTGATTAAGCGTCGTTTTCACCAATTACGCGTAGACCTTAAAAAAGCGTCATTCAATTCGACGTTTAAAACGGCATTTTTTGCTGTGAAAACATTTTTTTCGCTCGGCAGTTTTTGCTGTGGATTGCCGTTTCGGCTCAGTTGGGCGCAAATATAAATTTTTTTCATAATTTGTAGCAGTTTGGCGCAAGATAATGAAATTGGCGCAAACTTTCCATCACTGTTTTTGTCGATAACTCTGTTTCTAGGAGTTCGTAAGCTCACGATTCCGTTTACAGCAATATCTGAGGGATTAAAGACACGATTGAAAAACTTTTTCTTCCATCAGATACTATTGTTTTCCATACTGGTTCCATTGACTTTGAATAGCTTTGATAAATTTAATTTGCACCAGAACGGGTTCAAAAGACGTGCTTATTTATTACACCCAAAAATTCGGTGTGATCTTTCTTGTTTTAGAATGGAGAGATTTGATTTGATTTATATGTCAGGAAGGCATTAATTTGAAAGTTTTTACAGAAGATAATCTCAGAAATTTGCATAATTCATTTCAATAAACCTATTTTCCAAACTCTTGAAATTTAAAGTCTGCTTATATGTGGGTCAAGGTTTTTCACAAATTTTTAGCGCTTGAAGCAGGGGGTTCGGCTTATACACAAGATCGGCTTATATGCAAGTATATACATTTTTTTCTTTTCAGTTTTTAAAGAGTGCTAAAAATGAAGGCACAACATGTAGCTACTTCGGATTTCTTTATAACATAGGTATCACACCAATTACATCACTCCTTTACCTAAAAGGTTAAGTTTTAGGATTCAAAAGGTCTCTGAAACAACCGATATTCATAATTAACACATGATTCAGAAAAAGTTGAAAATCCATGACAGGAAGCAAAGATACATGCTTCACTGATAACGTCTAGGAACACATAAAAGCAACCTCTCAAGTTTAATACGTCATCTTTGTTTTAACTTTCTAAGCATACTTTTAAGCTAAATGTTCTTGTAACTCATATCTGATGCCTTGCACATGTACATTGTGAAGCCACTGTGGTGTGCTGAAGGTGTACACTCTTATCAGAAGAGTCACCATCAGTGTGTTATTAACTGATCGCACTGCTGAGCAAAAAAGGCCTGAGCAATATTGCCGATATACACTATCTACCAACAAGTAATTGGACACCCCTGCAATCGAGGATATCTGCAGTCCTGATACACATCACGGCCACCGCCGTTAATTATCGTGTGGGAAACAACAACGCAACCAGTCGCATGCAAGATGCCACGTAGTTCGGAGCTCTCTGATTTCGAGAAAGGTGTAATCGTCGGGTATCACAGAAATGGCCGATCTATACGTGACATATCCAGCGAGTTGAAGTACACAAAATCGACAGTGGCCTACGTGATTGGCAAGTGGAAGATGAGAGGTGACTGTCGGAATGTGCCCCGACCCGGCAGACTCACAAAACTGGGAGTTAGAGACCGACGGGTGCTGGCCAGAGAAATTCGGAAGAACCGCACCAAAGCGATGGGCCACATTCGCGAGGAGTTTCAACAGGCATCCGGGAGTGTTTTTTTTTGATGAATACCATCTGTAAGGAAGCCCATATGCTCCGTTATCATGGACGTGCTGCCGCCCACAAGCCTTTGATCACCAAGTCCAATAGCGCTGCTCGGCTAACGTGGTGCACAGAACGTCGACAGTGGACCATTGAACAGTGGAAACAGGTTCTCTGGAGCGACGAATCAAGGTTCAACCTCTACCGTTCGGATGGCAGGGTCTGTGTTTGGCGTCTGCCTGGAGAACGCCTCCTGCTGGGATGTATTGTGCCAACTGTGAAGTTCGGCGGCGGCGGCGGCGGAATTATGCTATGGGGGGTTTCTCCTGGTATGTCACAGGACCCTTGGTCGCAATTCCTGGTAGACTCAACGCCGAGACCTACTGCACCATTTTGGATGACCATGCGCTTCCTACGTTGTGGCAGTTTTATGGGGTGGACCCATGTTACTTTCAGGATGACAATGCCACCTGTCATGTTGCGAGGTCCACCATGGCTTGGTATGGTGACAATGGGGTTAATAGAATGGACTGGCCTGCGCAGAGTCCGGACCTTAACCCTATCGAGCACCTCTGGGACGAGTTGGAGCGTCGACTTAAGGGGTACCCACACCGTCCGAAATCAGTGAAGGAACTGACCTATCTTCTCGAAGCCGAGTGGAAGAAAATACCGTTAGCCGTCGTACAACGCCTGGTTGAGAGTATGCCACGGAGGGTCGCAGCTGTAATCGCCTCTCGTGGAGGCTCCACCAACTATTGAAGGTGAATAAACTTAGTTTTCCTTTGCTATCACAGGTGTCCAATTACTTGTTGGTAGATAGTGTAGTTTACTCAACTTGCCGTTCTACATATATATACACTGAAGTGCCACTGGTACAGCAGTCTAATACTTGGTAGGTCCACCACGGGAGCGCAGGACTGCAGAAATACGACGGGGCATGGACTCCACTAGCTTCTGGAAATATGCTGTAGGCAATGCACACCATACTTCCTGCAGAGTGTTCCACAATTCGGGTATATTCTGAGGTCTCGGATTCCTGTGTTCGATAGTGCGTTGCATGGCATCCAAAATGTGTTCTATCACGCTCAGATCTGAAAACTTGGGAGGGAATGGCAACACCCCAAACTCAGATGAATGCTCCTTGAACCATAATGTGGCATCCTGACACTTCTGTGGAGGTGCACTGTCCTGTTGGAACAGGCCCAACCCATCCGCATGAATGCAGGACATGAACGGGTGTTACCTCGTCAGAAAGGATGCGCACATAGCATTGGCCGATCACAGACGTTTGTAGATGTACCAGGGGTCCCAGTGAAGTCCAGCTAAAAACACCCCATACTATTACGGACCCCCCACCTGCCTGTACAGTTATCTGTTGACAGGCGGGTTCCACGGCTTCATGGGGTTTGCGCCCCACACGAATCCTTCCATCTGCCCGATACAGTTGGAAACATGACTCGTCAGACCAGGCTACTTGTTTCCAGTCATCAAGTGTCCCGTGGTGGTGTTGCTGTGCCCAAGCAAGGCGCATAGCTCTGTGTCGTGCACCCATCAAGGGGACTCAAGCTGGGCATCGGCTCCCAAAGCCCATATCATGCAGGGTACGTTGCACAGTCCGGACGCTGATGCTTGTTGAGGCTCCAGCATTGAATTCCGATGATACCTGCGAGAGTGTTGCACGCCTGTCGTGTGAAACCATTCTTGACAGCCGACGATGGTCACATTCACTCAATGTCTTTTTATGGAAACACTGGTATCGTAGGTTGGAGGTTTTGCCAGAATTCTTGTAGTCACGGTACACCCTTGCAATGGTAGTCCGTGAAAATCCGAACTTCGTTTCTACCTCCGAAATACTACATGGCCCATCTCGCGAGTGCCAATTATGACACTGCGTTGAAAATCGCTCAAATCATTACTACTTGTCATTCTCATGCCGAAAACAGCTCTGACAGCTGGCAAGGATGTCTATCGCTTTATATATGCACTGGCGGACACAACCGAGTATGTGCGTAGGTGACGTTGCTATGTATTTTGCATAAGCTTATCTGTACCAGTTTTTCTGGCACTTCAGTGTATGTGTGTATATATATATATGTATGTATGTGTGTGTATGCGTATATATAAATATATATATATATATATATGTATGTGTGTGTATGTGTATATATATATGTATGTGTGTGTAGGTATAACTATACCATCGGGATTAGAGGAAATGCTATCCCACACTCACCAACCCGCTTGGCCAGCGTGGTGAGTTATGGCCAAACCCCTCCAAAATGACTCCACAACTTAAATCTTGGCCCTCAGTCTCCGGCAGCTGGAATGTACCTGGTCAAGGCAGCGGCCAATGTGACATTAAGGCAGAGGGGGCTAAGAATCCCTGGAGGACCGGACTAGGCTGCCATCTGATGCTGACCTTGGCTACGTATAATGGATGCTCCCTATCTTCTGATTCAAGGCTTCTTGAATTGGAAGAGGAACTACAAAGGATCAAGTGGGACATCGTTGGGCTAAGTGAGGTAAGGAGAAAAGGAGATCTAACTGAACTGAAAAGTGGACATCTCTTCTACTATCGTGTGACAGATACTGGCAGAACTAGTGGTGTTGGATTTATAATAAACAAGAAACTGAAGGATAAAGTTGTAGAAGTTGAAAGTTCCTCGGAGAGAGCTGCACGACTCATTATCCAACACTTGAGAAGATACAAGGCTCAGATTATTCAAACATATGCACCCACCACAAGTCATCCTGAAGAAGAAATTGAAGAATTTTATGAGGAAATTCGTCATCTAAACAATAAAGGTAAGCAGCACTTCAAGATAATTATAGGAGATTTCAATGCAAAAATAGGGCAACGGCAACAGAATGAAACTTCAGTAGGTAAATTCGGTCACGGCAACAGAAACCAGCGTGGAAATACTCTGGTTGAGTTTGCAGAGGCAGAAGGGTTTTTCATCTTGAACTCCTTTTTCAAGAAAAAGCCACACAGGAAATAGACATGGAGACATCCAAATGGGACAAGTGAAATTGATTTTATTATGTGTAACAAAAAATTTGTCGTAGAAGACTGCAGTGTGCTAAACAAGTTCAACACAGGTAGTGACCATAGATTGGTGAGATGTAAGATGCACCTCAACACTAAACTCGAACGTAGCAAGCTCATAAGACAAACAAAATGTATTGACATAACCAACCTTAAAAAACACCATAATACCTTCAAGTTGGAACTGAAGAACAGATTCTCTGCTTTAGAAGGCCTAACATCATAAGAAGTGGATATTTCAGAAGTTAACAGAAAAGTAACCAAAGCTCCTATGGAAACAGCAACTAAATTAGCTGGGTCTAAGAACAAGTTGCATGTGAGCAAATTATCAGGAAAAACCAAAATGTTGATGCAAAAAAGAAGAGAGATGAGGACAACTAAAGAAGATGTGACTTCCAAAGTGGAATATATAGAGCTATGCAAGACCGTACAAAAAAGTATCACTGAAGACGTAAGGAAATTCAACTGTGAACTAGTGAGGAAAGCAATTGAAAACAACCAAAGACTAAAGATAGCAAAGGGACATCTCAGTAAAGGATGAAAACATATTATGGCACTGAGAAAAGAAGATGGTTCTGTAACAAGAAATAGAGGCAAAATTTTGACAAGAGTGAAAGATTTCTACTCCAAATTATATGAAAGGGATGATACATGTACTCCAGACATCATGAAAAGTATCAGAGTTCTTCCAGTCCTCCCAGCAGAAGTTGCACATGCAATCAAGAACATGAAGCGAGGATAAGCTCCAGTAAAAGATGGAATTACTGTAGACATCATACAAGAGGCAAGTGGAGAAATCGAAACAGTACTCGCCCAAATTTTCATTCGATGCCTTAATGAAGAGAAGATTCCTGAGGATTGGAACAGCGCTACAATGATCCTGCTACATAAAAAGGTGACATTGAGGATCTCAGGAACCACAGACCTATCAGCCTCCTATGAGTGATTTATAAAATCTTCACTAAAGTTCTTTCACACCACTTGAAGGTAACACTGGACATGGCTCAACCGAGAGAACAAGCTGGATTCAGGAGTGGCTACAGCACAATAGATCATAACCACGTACTGAGAGAACTAATTGAAAGAGCGAGGGAACATGAACTTCCATTGTGCATGGCTTTCATCGATTATGAAAAAGCCTTTGATTTGGTGAAACCATCAGCAGTTACAATGCTTTGAAATCCTGCGGTATTGAAGATGCATACATTAATATTATTAATAACATCTATGAAAATGCAAGTGCAAAGATTTGGCTGTTTGAAAATACAACACACATAAAAATTGAAAAGGGAGTGAGACAAGGTGACACCATATCTCTGCTCTTTAATGCCACATTGGAAAATGTCTTTTAATCACTGAACTGGGAAAACAAAGGGATAAAGATTAATGGAGATTATCTAACCCACCTTCGTTTTGCTGATGACATAGTCATTTTTGCAACTACCCCATCAGAGCTGCAGAATATGATCCAGGAACTTGCTGACAAGAGTAAAGAAGTGGGATTAAAAATGAACTTTCAGAAGACAAAAGGGATGTTCAATGCTTTTACAAGAAATGAAGATTTATCAATTGATGGAGAACAGTTGGAGATAACAGACACGTACGTTTATCTTGGACAGCAGATATCAAGTGAGGGTCACATTGATGAAGAAATTAATTGGTGTACAAAACTTGCCTGGAGAGCTTTTGGAAGAAACAGCATAATTTTCAAGAGCAATATGCCTTAAAAGAAAAGTGTTTGATCAATGCATCCTTCCAGTGCTTGCGTATGGTGCAGAGATGTAGACTTTAACTAAAAGAGACATACAAAGGCTGCAGACAAATCAAAGCAGCATGGAGAGGTGCATGCTTGGTGTAACCAGGAGAGATAAGAAGAGGAACTCGTGGATCCGAAAAATGACAAGAGTGGAAGACATCATGATCAGAGTTAAATCCCTGAAATGGCAATGGGCTGGACACACTGCCAGAAGGGCAGATCATCGATGGACAGCTGAAATTTTAGATTGGATTCTAAGGGACAGGAAAAGACCCAGAAGAAGACCACATGGGAGATGGGTGGATGAAATTAGAAAGTATGCGAGAGTGACATGGAGACTGGCACAAGACAGACCGTTGTGGAGGAAACTTGGGGAGACCTTCGTCTAGCAGTGGATTGATAATGGTTGACAATGATGATGATGATGTTGATGATATATCTCAACAACAACAAATAAAATATACTTAAACTTACTTTAAAATATCTTTGCCAATTACATGGCAGTCTGGAGGCCAAATCATCTGCTGATCTGGGTATCCTGCAGCAGTCAGATAATTAATCAGAGCATCAAACCAAACATATATCTATATTTAAAGAAAAAAAGAAAAGAAAAACAACGATGCACATAAAAATGAACCCATTTAAAGAGATTAACATGAACATTTATACACATCTAGGGGTTGCATAATACTAATACACTGCTGGACAATTGCTAAGGACGGATCATAAACGGCTATACAGCGCATAAAAAAGTAAGTGTGGTTGGATGCCAAGTGAAATAAAATAATGTCAGAATGCCAGGACATTACAAGAAAGACAATTTATTGTGCTCTGAAATCCAGAAGGCTTTGGAACGTGTCCAAGGGACAAACAGGCCATTTTGTGCAGAATACGTAAACCTAAAAAATGCAATTACCGTCCGCAGGCGTTCCGGCGTAAGATGTCAATACGGGATATGGCCACCATGGAGGGCGATGCAAGATTCCACACGTCATGTCATGCTTTGCACAACATTATCAAGCAGCTGTTGGGGTAATTTATCCCATTCCTCTGTCAGTGCACGGATGAGGGTGTCCTTGTTTATTGGAGGGCATTGGCGACCAGCAAGACTCCTCCCCAAAGCATCCCACACATTTTCAATGGGATTCAGATCTGGAGAACGTGCTGGCCATACGCGGCGTTGAATATCCTTGCTCTCAAGACACTCCTGGACAGCGACTGTTCGATGACATGTTGCGTTGTAGAAAATGAATCTACCACCGACAGCACCATGGAACATGCGGTAGCAGAACATCATTAATGTATCGTTGGCCAGTCATAGTCCCAGTTGGAAGCACATAGAGGGACGTACGGCCCATGATCATGATGCCAGCCCATACCATGACACTACATGTCGGATATCGGTCCCTTTCCTGTATGTTTGCTGGACAATATGCAGTACCACTATCACGCCAGATCAGTTGTCATCGACAATCAGACGATAGACTGTATCTACTCTCATCTGAGAAGAGCACAGCAGACCAGTCGTTATCAGTCCAATTGCGATGTTGATGGCACCATTGCAAACAGGCGGTACAGTGACGTCTGGACAATGGAATGCACACAACAGGACAGCGGGCATATAGTCCTCCTTCATGCAAACGTCTGGCAACAGTTTTTCGGGAGATCCGCTTGCCAGTAGCAGCCATAAACTGATTTGCTACCTCACTAGCTGTGCTGTGCCGGTGTCTTTTTGTTGATAGCACTATGTACCGATCTTCTGCAGGTGTCGTACTGCGAACACGACCTCCCCCGTGACGTTTGCTACACTCTCCATTTGTTTGAAATGATTTCCAAAGCCTTGAAACAACACTGTGGCTGACGTCGAACTCCCTGGCAACATCTGTTATTTTTCGCCCTTCTTCAATTTTGCCAATAATACGGCCACGCGTAAAATCATCTAGGTGATGTCGGGAAGACATACTGAAACTTGCAAGTTCGTCAATTGATTCTTTCCCTTTCAACTTTGCGTTTGAACAACAACGGTCAATCCGCGTCAAATCCTTTATATCTCTCATCAGCGCTATGACGTCACGAACAAGTTCGGCAATCCAAAATTTGCATACGCACAACACGTCTTACTGTATCCCGCACTTATGCTAATTTCCACATTTTCCTGCCTTCCATTGTATGGTTGCTATCGTTGCTATTGTCATCCGTCGTTAGCAATTGTCCGGCAGTGTAGTTACTGTTTTAACTCCACAGTATTTTCAATGAATGGCTAATGATTCAGTATTCAATTAAATTACTTCCACTGTACATTTAACACTTGCAAACAATCAGAATGTATATTTGAGGAAAACATACCTATATGGAAATAAATACGCCAGATAAATGCACATTTATCCACTTTGTAGAAATGGAAACAGCAAAGTGTTACATTTGCCTGTTTTGGGAATTTGTGTGCAGTGAACAACACACATGTATAATGATGTATATACACTGGTGTGCAAAAATTAAGGACGAAGAGGAGAAATTAGCATAACAGAAAAACGAGCAGGCAGAACGGACCGAAAGACCACTTAGGAGATAGACTAGGGTCCGGTACGGTAGGGCATGCGCATATATGCAGCATGGCGTGGGGGGTGTCGGAAGGGTATAAAGCACACGGGTGGTGTACGCTCAGCAAGTCGGTGAAAGCTATTGTACGGTGTACAAGAACGACGTCGAGTTGCTGTCACCGTGTGATATGGCCAACAGGCAATTCAGTAGACGACATCTGGATGACTTTACCCGAGGTCGCGTCATTGGGAAGTTGGAAGAAGGTCGAAGTGTGACTAGTGTGGCCGAGGAGTTCGGGATCACTCACAGCATCGTTTCACGAGCTTGGAGAGCATTTCAAACGACAGGAACAGCTGTCCGAGAGTTTAGCAGTCATTGTCCACGAGCAACCACGGCGGCACACGACAGGTATATTGTCCTACAGGCGAGAAGAGACAGGTGGCAGACAGCGGGAGAAGTCGTAAGGCACATGCAACAGAAAACTGGATGCATGTTATCGTGTTTTACCGTGGCCAGGAGGCTGCACAAAGGTGGTCTATTTGCACGACGACCAGTACGGTGTGTGCCATTAACCCCTGCTCATCGGAGATGGCGGTTTCTGTGGTGCCAGGAACACAAGAACTGGACACATCAGCAATGGGGTCAATTCTCTTTATGGATGAGAGCCAATTTAGTCTGACGAGCGATTCTGGACGTATACACATCTGGGAAGAGCAGGGAACACGCAATCACACCTCCAACATCATCGAAAGGGACCGGTTTGGAGGTGGAGGAGTTCTCGTGTGGGGCGGTATCATGCTTGGTAGCCGTACTGACCTCCATATCTTCCAAGGAGGTTCAGTCACTGGTGTCCGCTATTGTACCGAGGTTCTCCTGCCTCACGTGCATCTGTTTAGAGGTGCTGTGGGTCCTGAGTTCCTCTTCATGGACGACAACGCTACACCTCATCGTACAGTGGCTGTCGCAGAGCTGTTGGAGAGTGATGATATTCAATGCATGGATTGGTCCGCAAGGTCCCCGGACCTAAATCCAATCGAACACGTGTGGGACCTTCTTGGGAGACGCTTGGCAGCAAGTCACCAATGATTCTGCAGCTGTGATTGGTGCTACAAGAGGAATGGGCCGCGATGCCTCA
Source organism: Macrothele yani (assembly GCA_039090855.1). Taxonomy (NCBI): domain Eukaryota; kingdom Metazoa; phylum Arthropoda; class Arachnida; order Araneae; family Macrothelidae; genus Macrothele; species Macrothele yani. The sequence continues at coordinate 18,757,227 of CM077013.1, forward strand.
ACAGCTCCTTGACAACCTTGTCCCCAGCATGGAAAGACGTTGTAAATCCTGCAACGCAGTCAGGGGTGATAATATCCCCTATTAAAGACTGGATTTTTCTTGGCAGCCGCCTGTCACATGGACGTTTCTGTCTTCTGTTCAGTTGTGCTCGAAGCTACCTTTTCAATAAAGTGCCTTTGTATTTTTTAGATTCCTTGTTTGGACGGTTTTGCTCACTTGTCCCATATTCTTACATCTTGGGGATCTTATGGTATGATTTGAGTCGATGTGGAGCACTTCTGCACGACCTTACATTTAAAAAACCGTCTCGTCATGAATTTTGCCCGCCAGTGTAGAATCTACAGTGCTTTTTTATATGTGTATATTTCAGTGTAGCATTGTATTTCACTAGGTTTAAGATACATTAATGCAGGTGTACCCTTCCTATGTCACATTTTAACAACTTCTATATGCTCCACATTAGAAACCTTGGAAAAGTGTTTATAAACAAACAAATGCATAAGTCAATTCCTTGAATAGCCTGTTATAGGCACTAGAGCAGGGATCATAGCATACTTCTGGAAAATTTTAGGTAGGAATTTTAGGACTTTTTAGAAAAATTTTAGGAGTGTATTTCAATAAAAACTAGATGTATATTTGTATACATCTAGTAAAACAACTTTGTATACATTGTAAAGAGTTTGCTTCACACCCTTCAACCATATATACTGATAGACTGCGCATGACATCAAAATTTCTGGCTCCAACATAAAATCACATGACATCAGTCAAAAAGATCGGTTACACCTGCTGTGCTTATGGTTGCTCTGAGCGATATAGTAAAGAAAGTTCTATGATTTTTCATGGGTAAGAAACGAATTAAATACCTAAGTCAATAAAGTTCAATTACTTAACCAGAAACTTGCAGCTATTGATATAAAAATATAGTAACTTAAGAAAAAAAAATGGAATGCATGTTCCAAATTCTTCGCAAATGTTCATCACATTATAAATCACAAAATGTAAACAACCCGATCATGCATGTATATAGCTCATAAGTAAACTTACCTGAAGAGTTTTCATTATATATGAGGCGCATTCACATAATACACCGAAAACACTGAAGTTCTGCAGCGTAAATTAGTAATCATAACAGCATTTTTACACGAAATTTGGAGTCTGATGATGACGTGCCCAATGTTTGAGCCATGGCGGCTTTGATGCAGCTATTGCCAATGCGCAGTCCATTAGTATATATGGTCGAAGTTCACACCCAAATTTTTTGCATAACGTCTAATGTCTAAAAAGTTTAAGTATGATTTACTTCTAATGTTCAGTTCTTATCTTTTCACGTGTCATTATCATATTCAAGTATATTTACCACATTCAAGTTTCACTTTGAACATTGATATGCTGTTGAACCAGAAGCAACTCACGATTTTCACAGTAAAGTTTTCAGGTTTCACATTAAATTATAATATCCTAAAAAGGTAATTGAAAACCAAGAACTATGTACAATTGTTCACTGAATTACTTTTTTCATATTATTGTTTTAACCTTTTCCTGATTAGCCTATCTTTTTCTGCTTCCACCACAACTAATTTACTTTCAGTTTTCTTTATTTCAGCTGAACCTTGTATGATCAAGTTAGAGGCAACTGCTATTTCAACAGTATTTTGTTTTTCTACAGCTTTTCTCATTCTTTCTGTTCCGTCTTGAATTACTGCTAGGGAGGCTTCTTTATCTTTTTTAAGCCTATTTATTTCTGCATCATTTTCTTTTATTTTGTCACCAAACTCAGCTTTTCTTTTTTTCTCCAGCTGCTTTTCCTTATTTTCCCTCTCTTTCTGCTTTCTTTCTTTTACCATTTTTGATTCTTCTTCCTTCAGCTTATCAACATACTCTTTATAAAATTTATGTGAATCACGAACACTATTTAACAAATTTCTTGTTATGGGAACTTTACTTACACATCCATAGTGTTTAATGGCCCCTTTAACTATTCCTAATGATGTTATAGTTGAGTCTTTTAAGTTAGCCTTGTCCTTCCTTAACAGAGCAGTGTTAACCAAAAATCCCCTTTCTGCATCAGCATGACCATGAGGTAAAACTAAAATTTACTTGATGAGTTTAGCAAGATTTGAGTATTTTTCTTTTCCGCTAGAGTCTTTAATACTAAATATATTACGCCAGTAATGATCAATCCGCACTGGAATATGCCCTTCCTCTGAAAATTTCACTAGTTCATCTAGAGTTGGCTTATCGCAATTTAAAAGTTTCCACTCTTCTCTTACTCTATCAATTTGTTCCTCAGAAAGATGCAAAACACTTGAAATTCTGGTTATTTCCGAAAGTCCTTCAGTGACTGAAAGTTGAGTTGACTCTTTCTTTGGTTCTTTTACCTTTAAAACTTCTATGTGCTTTTGATTGCAGAATGGCAAATTTGACTTTAAATATTTTGTGGTTGCAATTAGTGATGATCTTACATCTAAGAGAAATAATTTCTGCCTGGTCTCCTGAACATTCCTGAGGAGATTTTTTGTCTTCATACCAACTTCTAACTCCCCTAGTTTTTTCCATGAATTTTTGTTTTCAAAATCTACATTCTTTAGGTCTTCTCCAACTTTCCCTGCAATAACATCATCTTGGATAAACTGAGCCATAACATTCCTCATTAAAGTATTTAAATCAGAATATAACTGGTGTATTTTTGGTTCTTCACTCTGATAACATAATGAAAACTTTTCAAAATTTTGGTGTGAAAATGAAATTAATGCTAAATAGCAAGGAGTTAGCTCATTTTTCAGGAAACAGTGAATTCTTTTATACCTTGCCGAATTACGTAGTTGTTTTTCAAATATTTTTTGAGATGGCAAGAAGTTTAAAAAATATTCTGTAATATTTAGCCATTGATCCAAAAGCCTCTGGGCTACAGAACCAACGGTTAACCATCTGTTGCTGACATGATGCAAAAGAAATTTGGCTGTGACCAATGTTATATCCTCGACAGATTTATAATCCTCTCGTCTTGCAGCACTACTCTTTAAAAAGTAATGCATATCAGTAGCAAATTCGTCAAAATCTATATTTAAGCTTGTCAAAAATTTTTTAAATGCATTACTAACAACATGCAGGTTGCAAAAACCTAGTTCCAAAGATTTCTGGCCTGTTTCTTGTTTTACAACTTCATTGAATTTGCGTAAAAAGCACTTATTTACATTTGGGCTGTCCATGGATACACAAATAATTCTGTTCAACGAAATATTGAAGGATGATAACACATCAAGAATTTCTTTTAGCAAAATATCTGCTGTTGCACGACCCAGAAAAACGCTTGTTAGGTATCGGCAAGAAACTGAATTTATTTCTGAAGACCAGTACCTGAGATACACAGCCAACTGCTGTTTCACTTGTGTATTTGTAGTTTCATCAAATGCTATAGTAACCTTTCCTGGGCTACTAGATGCAATGTCTTTTTTCAAATCCTCTTCAAAATATTTTGACAATCCATGTGATATCACATAAGCAACTTTTTTCTTTAAGTTGCATTTTGGCTGCAATAGAAGAATCAGGAAACATTTCTTCGAAAAGTTCAACTGTTTCAGTGCATGAAACAAAAGACATATTGTCCTTAGCAACTTTCATGGCCCATAATGCTTCGGCTTTAGCCAACTGTAAATCATGACTCAGTACTTCACTAATATTTGTTTTGGGCTGAAGATCCCGTCCTCCAAAGGCTTTCAGGATGGACTTATTTTGAAATTTACTTTGAAATTTCTGCAAATGTTTTTTTCCTTTATGATGCGCTTTTACTTGTGAAAAGCCACTATTAGAAATGTTGAAAATTTCTGAACACAATATACACTTAGCAGAAAATATTGTTTCAGTTGCAGAACACCATTCTTTCAACTTCACTCCGTCCAATTCTTTGGCGAGCCACGCATCTTGAAATTTCGTTTTGGATTTAGGCATCTTAAACACTTGTTTTACTAACCAGAAAATGAAAGGGAAGTACAAAAACACTTTCCAATATTGCAAAACCAGACAACTTCCCGAAATTTGGCTGCGAGGATGTCAGAAGATAGAAAAAAAAAAAAAAAAAAAAAGAAAAAAAGCAGGTCACCACTAGAGAAAACTGAACCTGCACACAGCACAGAGAACACCATAAAAGACGCAAAACCAGAAACTATCATACGCATCTCACGCAAGTTCAGTCAAAGCGAGTCGGAGCCGAGATATATTGCGCATCGAAGGTCGCTGTCGCCGACGCACGATCGAAGGTCAATGATCACGTGCTCTACTGCCTGCCACGATAACACTCAGCTACCATCCCATCGTCATTACCGGAGGTTACGGAAGGAGACCACATGTTTCCTCTTTGCTTCCACCCACCTGCGGTTTACAATAACAAAACATCAGCAGAAAGAGGAGGTTCCACAAGGCATGTACAAAAATAAAGTACGATCTTCTGCGTGCCACGGAGTTCGTCTGCAAAGCGCAAACCAGGGGTGAAAATGACCCCTCCCCTTTTCCCTTAGATCTCTTGTTACTCTCGAAAACTGTCCGAAGGCAAAAAAGTGGAGCGCCCGCCCCGAAGCAAGTGCATCTCGATGGCGTCATTTTCCCTCCTTCAGCAGCACAGCATATAGGCTGTGTTTCTACAATAACAGGTCTTTTTTACCTTACTGTAATGGTAAATTTATTGGCGTTAATAACGGTTGTATTTTTAATAAATAAACTTACGAAAATTTTAGGAAGAATAGCAAATTTTAGGTATAATTTTAGGAATTTAAGGAGGGTCACAAAAAATTAGGAATTTTAGGAGGAATGCGATCCCTGCTAGAGAAACAAATGAATTATATTTTCATTTCCAAGCTTCACAACTGAAAGAAAACAATATTCAGATGAAGCCATCAGAGGGGGAACAGTGTTGATTCTGTAGTATCTCATTTCTTCGGTTTTTAGCAAAGCGTAAATCGCCCTTTCAAATCAGTTCTAATGAACCATCTGACTAAACTAAAAGCTATTACATTATTTTGTTACATGGGTATAATGATTATACACCATGTAATATTCTGTTAAAATGCATTCATACAATGCTTCAACTACCCCCCCCTATTCTTTCAGTCAACACAACTAACTTTAACTATTTTAACTAGCTTACTAACCATCCAGTGGAACGTAAAACAAATGCATGACTATGCATCCCTGCCGTATACATATAAGTTTATGATGTGTTCAAACAACCACAATTGTTTCTGGAAAGGCCAGCACAATTAAAATACATACATCAAAAATGAGAATTGTAACTTGCAAGAAGTCCAGTCATCATTATCAGCACTGTGCAATTAATAAAATGCTGCTGAGTTTATTCTTCACACAAAAGAGAATGAACACAGCAAAGACATACAAAGAATGTAAGTAAAGGTGCATGGAGAAAAAAAAAAAATGTCTCTCTCCCTCCCAACTTTAACATAGAATACAATGAAAGCCTATAATCTGTATTCCTATCATATCTAGTGTCTGTAAGGAAACTTATTCTAGCTGCACCAAGTACCTGAAATCTAGTTTTCCCAGAGGATTTTACTAAGTTTAAAATCTGCATCCATACCAATGTTACGATAAACTCTTGCAACTAGCATTTACGAGGGGATGCTGATAAGTTTTCGGCCTCATCAAGAAGGAAATTGGCTAGAGACATGAAACTTACAGACTATTCCACATATTCACCCCGAAGTTCAACACACTTGGCACAGCATTTCTGGAATTTCTTTAACCCTTCAAAAAAAAAAAAAAAAAAAAAAAATCTGAGGTATGATTGCTCAAATGCTGCTCTGCTGCTGATATCACCTCCAAATCATTTTTTAAGGTTTGGGAACAAGAAATAGTACGATGGAGCAAGGTCTGGTGAGTAGGGTTGATGGACTATGCATTTTAACTCCAGATCCCTCAAAACATCCATTGTCTTGCTAGCTTGTGAGTCAGCGCATTGTTGTGCAAAAAGAGAACACCTTTCAGCAGTTTTCCTTGCCTTTTTTTCTTCAATGCTTCCTTTAATTGGCACAGCAAGTTGGAATAGTATTCAGCATTTATTGTTTGGCCCTTTGGGAGATAGTCAGTCAGTAAAACGCCTTCCAAGTCCCCCCCCCCCAAATGTTGCTATGACCTTTCCTGAAGACCTTTTGAGTCTTAAATTTCTTTGGCCATAAAGAACCTGAGGGACTGCTGTATTGTTTCTGTTTTGTAGTGATGTAACCATGTTTCATCAACAGTGACAAGTTACTGCAAAAAAAAAAAAAAAAAAAAAAAAAAACCACCAGATCGCTCAAAATGGTGCAAAACCGATTTGGAAGTGTCCACTCATTTTCATTTCTCATCCGCATTCAAACATTTGGGCACCCACTTCACTGGCATTTTCTGCATATCCAAGTGCTCAGGAATTGTGAACTTAACACGTTCCTGAATATCTCCAGTGTCTCAGCTATTGTTTTAGCTGAGATTGGCCAATCTGACAAAATCAAGTCATCAACAATTTCCGGTGTTGTCACAGTTGAAGGCCTCCCAGATCTTACTGCATGTTCGGTCACAAAGTCTCCATGCTGAAAACTGGCACACCATTTCTTCACAGTGGAATATGAAGGGCACTTGTCTTTGCATCATACACTCATAGATTTACTTTGCAGTTTTATTCTGCAGTAACAGAAATTTCATGACAGTCTGGAATTCCACACTCGAAAATTCAACACTTTGCATTGACATGATTCAGTTCAGGAAATCAAAAATCTGCAAAAAAAAAACAAAAAAAAAACTCGAAAATTCAACACTTTGCATTGACATGATTCAGTTCAGGAAATCAAAAATCTGCAAAAAAAAAAAAAAAAAAGAAAAAAAGAAAAAAAAAGAAAGAGCTATTAGTCTGGAAATTGGCACTTTACAATACAAAAGAGCACTCTTTCAAACTGCAGGGACAAAATAATGCTACAATCACAGGAAGTGTTTAGGCTAAGAACTTTCCACATCCCCCTGTACATTTGACAAACATCAACCCCAATTCCATGAGGGCCCACAATGACTATTATTGTCATCCATATTTGAGCTAGCACTATCAGATACCAGGTTACCAGTCATAAAGTTGACAACATGAAACTCTGCTTCCTACATATGCAGCCCAGTCCAGCTAGAAGATGTACTGACCACATTGTTACACACAATTTTTGCACAATGGCACTTTACAGTGGCTGCCCCAATATGCTAGTGATATTGGACTAGTAGTCATATGGATGGTTCTGATATCCCTATGTAACCCAGGGGAATTATTAAATGGCTAGTATGATCTTAGTAGAGATGGGTTTGCCTCCACAGGGCGTTCCACTGGGCAACAATGGCACACACAACAACAACAACAACAACAACAACAACAACAACAAGGGCTTCTGTGATTCTTGCAAACTGACAAAATTTTAAGTTTCAGTATAAATTAGTGTTGAGGTCCACAGGCTTCTGTTCCAGAATCCTTAGGTGGAACAACCAACTGGAACTGCTAGTTGTGGGCTAATCCCCCACAATGGGTGTACTTTCCTGATTAAAAAGATACAAAGCAATACTTTTACGGACTCTAGTGTGGGATATGGTTGACCAACCACACTTGAGAAGAATGGTCCATCATGGAAACAATACAGAAATGGCAAACAGCACATGAGAAAGAGATCTCAGCTCAGTGAGTGTAAGACTGGTGTATGGAATACTAGAGGAATAAATGGACAGATGAACAAGATGATAGGAAAAATGAATAAGTATAGACTGGATGTGCTGTGTGTAAGTGAAACTAAAAAGAAGGAAATTGGGATAGAAGTGAATGGAACCTTGAGTGTGTGGTCCGGAGTGTTAGATAATGTGAGAGGACAGACTGGTGTGGGTGTGATTTTTAGTGAAAAGACGAAGAACAACTTGATTCACTATAGCTGCATAAGTAAGAGTATTCTTTAGATTCATTTGAAAGTGAAACTTCACAGAATAGTAATCTTTATTGTTCATGCTCTTTGTGACTCAGAACCTTCTGATAAAAAGGAAGATTTCTGGAATGAGCTAAAAGCTGTTTTGAGCTAGTTTGGTGCTAAAGTGAAAATTATAATAGCAGGGGATTTCAATTCTAGAGCCTGTGAGCAGAATGCAATTTTTGATAACATTCTGGGTAATATTTGATGTCATGGCTATTCCTAGACTTGATACACGATAAATTTCACTAAATTATGGGCTTTACTCAGGAATAAAAGAAATTACTTACCATCAGATTTTTGGGTAGCACTCTTACATTTCTTCAGGACTACACTATAGTAGGTGTTCACCTACTATAGTGTAGTCCTGAAGAAATGTAGGAGTGCTACCCAAAAATTTGACTAAGTGATTTCCTTTATTCCTGAGTAAAACCCATAATTCAGTGAAATTTATAGTACTGGGTATGTTTAACGATCCTTGTGTGAATGATAATGGTGATAGATTAATTGAACACTGCATTGAGAATGCGTTGTGTGCATCTAATACATTTTTTAACCACATTTCGGCATATATGCTTGGAAAAATCGTATTCTGGGACAAAATAGTGTAACAGATTTTGTTGTTTACAATCAACATATGAAACACTTAGTTGTTGACACTTGTGTGAGGAGAGGAGTGGATGTTGGTTCTGATCATTACTTGGCAGTGTCACGAGTAAAACTGAATGTTGGTTGGGGGAAAAGGAATAGGCCTAGCATTGAAAGAATAAAGGTTGAAAGGCTCTTTGAAGGTCATCAGTGTTACTCTAATTTACTCAGAGAATGACTGAAGGTGCTGAAGTCATGTGAGAGGGATGCAGGAAAGAAGTGGGAATGCTTTAAGAACTGTATTGTCATTGCCATTGAAGAGGTCTGTGGCACCACAATAGAAACATTAGAGGTGATGCTTAGTGGAATAATGAGATTGAAGAGGCAGTGAAGAGAAAGAAGGAAGCATATTTGGGGATGTTGCAAAGTAGAGTTTTTGAGGATGAATATCACTGTAAGAAGTGTGAGGCAGCTAAGCTGGTTTGCCAGAGTAAGGCAAAAGATAGGAAAGGAAAAGGTAGAAAGGCGAATTGGCTTTTTGGAAAGACGAAAAAAACTTTCTGGAAGTACATGAGCCACAGGAAAAATAGGGGAAACAATGCTGCAAGTTGTGTGAAGAATAGGAGTGAAGAAATGATATGGGAGCCTGATGAGTTATGTGAACGATGGGGTGAATATACTTCTGTGAGTTATTAGATTAAGAAAGCAAAGCTGATTCTGAGGCTGAAGTAGATGATGTCACAGTGATAGATGGAAGCATAGGAGGGATCTCAAGAGAAGAGACGTGTAAAGCTCTTAAAATCTCATCAGAATGGTAAGGCTCAAAGAGTAGATGGCATAACTACTGAGATGTTAAAATGTGGTGGTGACTCTAATTGACTGGTTAACTGAAATTTGCCAGTTGTGCTTGGAATTGGGAATGGTTTCTCGAGATAGGAGGGATGCTGTCATTGTTTCCTTGTATAAGGGAAAAGGTGGTCTAACTGACAAGAACTATCATGGTATAAGCTTACAGAATGTGCCAGAGAAAGTGTTTGGTAAGGTCATTATTGAAAAGATACAAGGCCTTACACCAGAGAAAGTGTTTGGTAAGGTGATCATTGAAAAGGTACAAGGCCTTACACCAGAGAAAGTGAGGGATGTTCAGAGTGGTTTTATGTCTCCTAAAGGCTGCACTAATCAAATTTTTGCATTACACATGATGACTGAAAAGTTTCTGGCTGTTGGTAAGGAAGTTTTTGCTGCCTTCATAGATTTAGAAATAGCTTACGACAGAGTAAATAGGATACTTCTGTGGAAGGTAATGAATAAATATGGTATTACTGGGACTCTACTTGATAGTGTAAAAGCCATGTATGCTGGTAGTAGAACTTGTGTACAAGTGACTTGATAGTGTAAAAGCCATGTATGCTGGTAGTAGAACTTGTGTACAAGTGAATGGTGTTTTATCAAAATGGTTTTGTATTGGTGCATGAGTCATACAAGGTTGTATAATGTCACCATGGCTGTTTAATATATTATGGATGCGTGCTTGTGAGATGCCAAGATGGACAATACTGGTTTATGTCTTGGTAACATCAGTGTGTGCAGATTGCTCTGTGCTGATGACACAGTCCTGTTTGCAGAGAGCAAAAGTGAGTTGCAGAGTATGTTGTCCCAGATGTATAAAGTTTGTATGAAATTCAAACCGAGTATAAATAAGGGAAAAACCAAAGTTATGGTTTTTGAGCGAGGAACTGCTAGTACTGAATGCAAGATATGTCTAAATGGGACAGTGATTGACCACGTGAATGAGTTTGTGTATTTAGGAAGCATGTTTGACAGAGAGATCAAATTAGATGATGAAATTAGTAGGCAAGTGAATTTTTCATTGAAAGTCATAGCTACTTCAGGAGGTTTTCACAGGAATGATGGGTTCTCTAGAGAGTTCTGTGTGGCTGTGTATGAAAATGTAATTGTTCCTACTCTGATGTATGACAGTGAAGCCTGGGTACTGCAGAAGAAACATAGGAGTCATTTGCGTGCTGCAGAAATGCGTTACTTATGGGGGTGTTTTAGGCAAGACATGTTCCGATTGTGTGAGGAATGAAGATGTGCTGCAGTTGTGTAATGTGAGGCAAAATGTTGTTAGTAAGGTGTGGAGTAATATTCTTAGGTGGTTTGGCCATGGTGAAAGAATGAGTGATGAGATGCTTATTAAGAAAATTTTTTGAAACCAAGCGGTAGGAAAGAAGCAAAGGCCAAGGAAGTCATGGGGGGATCAGATTCAGGAATGTATGCATGAGAAAAAGATTATGCGTATGAAGTACAAAAGGTCCTGCATATGTTGTGTGATGGATGTCAGTGAAACCCAAGTTGTGTGTCAAGATCACTGTAATTGGAGAAGTTTGATATGGCAACAGTAAGTAAATAATCAGTAAAAAATTTATCCAGTGGTTTGCATTTCTTTGTGGAGCTAACCTCTGAATCTCAGAGTAGAGCTTGGTTATAGTCCATAGCAATCTCTTGAATACCAAGCTGGAATACAGCATGATATTGATAATGTTCTCCATTCCCAAACACGCTCATGGCAATTTTTTTTTTGCATTTTACACTACACAAATGCTGGCACATATGTGGATGATGGATGCCCACCAGCTGCAAGGCCAAACATGTGCAGATATGGGATCAAAAAAAGTTTTTCATTTAGCAGTGCCACTCCTTTTAGTTACACAAAGTCAACTACTTTTCCACATAATTACAGGCTGTTGTCCCAACAGTTTGAGCTAACCTTTGAAACTATCATTTGTGAGAATGATGCTATTGACCAAACTTGTCTCCAAAAAATTCTTTTAAACAAACAAACAAGTCTTTCAACATGTTTCCTTCAGTTTCTTAAACACTTGCACACATCATAATGAGAAGGATTGGCAGTAAAGCACGTAACATGATAAAAATTAAGAGAAGTACTAAAATGCTCATATCATGCATTGGTTACGTTATGAAAAAGAAATTGGTGGAGCGTTTTGGTAGTTGACTTCTACCTTCTTTGGTCATGGAATGAAACACATGGTATTAGCATCAGCTGTTGCCATATTTCAAAATAGCTTTCTAAATGACAGATATTTGAAAAGGTGCGTGCATCTACGTGGCAAGTGTAAGGGGAAAGGTAAATTTCAATGCTTTCACAGTACCTAAAGGATTTCTGATTACTGAACGTACCAATACTTAGAAATTTTGAAGATGACAATCCGTTTTTTGGTGTAAATATGAAAAGGATGGTAAGTCAGACAAGTCATCATATAGTCTGGTCATATTTACACCAAAAAACAGATTGTCATCTTTAAAATTTACATTGTCTGGTGCAATCTCGTACATTCCATTCATGAGGACCAATACTTGTTACGTTTTGCCAATCAGGAATCTCAGACGTATCACCGATAATTAAAATTGAAAGGGAGGTGGAATGGTTGCCTTTCTTAACATCAGCGATATGTTCCACCAATCGCTGATTGATGCTATGGTATGCATTGGGTTGGTGCGAGAATGAAATGTCCAACAAAGGACCAGCACATGTGGACGGCGAGAACGGAAAAGTAGGACAACTTACCTAAGCAAAATAATCCCCCTCAGCATCAACTCAGAGTTTCCATCTGTCCGACAAGGCCATGATCCCAGATCGAAAAAAGTCTTGTGGCTAGGACCCAAAGAAATCATCAACTGCATGTTGAATCTCGTCTGTTGTGAACTGTTTCCAGGACAGGAAGTGACCCAGGTGACGAAACAGATGATAGTCTGTCGGAGACAAGCCCGAGGAAGAGGCAGGATAAGGAAGTGCTTCATAGCACTTAGTGTCAGCATTGTTCGTTGTGCGACACGAGGGCAGGCATTGTCCTGGAGCAGAAGAACACCATGTCTGTTGACCAAAGCCAGTTGTTTCTGCAGCAATTTCTGGTGCATCTGGAGTAATTCAGCACAATAACATTCTGCAGTGATGGTTTGGCCTCTTGCCAAGAAACTCTGATGAATCATTCTGGCTGTGGACCACCAGACAAGGAGCATCATCTTCTTTGTGTGTAGGGGTGGCTTAGGATGCCGTTCATCAGGCTGTGCTTTGCTTAACCATTGTGCAGATTGTTTCTGATTATCATAAAGGTCCCATTTCTGGTTGCAGGTGACGATTCGATGCAGTAGAGGTTCTTGTTTATTCCTGGCAAGCAGAGACGTGCACACTTCCAAACGCCTAGTCTTGTTCACAGTTGTCAACTCATGTGGCAGCCACACGCCCAGCTTTTTGACCTTACCCAGCACACCAGACGTCGAACGACTGTCATGTGGTGGACACCAACCTCTGCCGCTATCTCACAACATGTTTCTCGGGAGTCAGCTTCAACCACATGTAACAGAACATCGTCAGAAACAGCATCAGGTCGGCAACCACGTGCTTCATTTTGCAGGCCCGTATCTCCGTTTTGAAACCGCACAAACCATCGCTGAATGGTTCGTTCGTTGGCTGTATTCTCCCCAAACGCTTTGTTAACGTTTCGAGCGGAAATTCCTGCAGAATAGCCCTGGAGTTTGAATTCATACAGGACGATGACTCTCAAATCTGGCATCTTCACGTTTCCTTTGCAAACCACATTAGGTCCATACAAACCATGCCTGAACCTTGTTCTTCACACACATGATAGCTATTTATAGTAACTCTGTGACACAATACCCGTAACACCTGTGGGTGGTTCCATTCCGCTGTGGTGGGGGCCTGTCTCCACTGCCCGTTCACGCCAGACATTTTATTCGCACCAACCCAATACTACCAATGGAGTGGTTAACACCTTGGAAGTGTTGACAGGAATAAAGTAATCACCTTGTAAATCCAGGGATTTATTGGGATCTCTATCTTTAAGAATGAGACTGAGAAGAGGTGGAATGGTTTAACTGCAATCCAGTAGCCAAAAAATTTGAAGATTGAGCAAACTTTTTTATGTGAAGGACAAGTGCCAACCAACTGATGAGTGGTGGAAGGTTTAGGAAGTAAACTAGTAGTTCTACTCTGTGACTTTAAAGAGACATGCAAATCTGTGGAAATATTACTATATTTTTCACAAAAGTAAATTCGTTAATTATTTATGATATTAAAAAAAAAAAAGTCAAGAGGGATGGATCATCGTTTTTACAGTTCAAGCTTCTAATGCAAAAGGATCTTTTAATATCAAAAATTTCTTAATCAGTCTATGCACTAAGGAGTGTGGAAAGCCATGCAATTTGCCTATGTTGATGATGTAATCAATGTGTGATAAGAGGATTTTAGTGCTTCTCTTAACTTGTGCACATTTTTTGTCATTCTTTCAACTATGAAATTTTAGTGCTCAACTGCAAGCATGTGCATTCTATTTATAAACACTGTGAAGAATGATTTAGTGTTTGAAAACATATCTTGAGAGTTACTGAAGGTCAGAAACTTTCGTGCAAGAACTAGAGAAATTTTATGGTTACATAACACCATCAACAAAATTATTTTTCTGAGCTGAAGCCTGTACTATGGGTGTTTCTATCCATACACGTAATACAGGTGGGCAAACAACCTATGTGTTACTCAGAGTGAGTTTTGGAGAAAGGTTAATATGTGCATGCATGCACAAACACAAAAGTACTCATTCAATTCAGCAATTTAGTTAATGTAAGCAACTAGTGACACTACTAGTTGATGTAAGGAACTAGTGACACATGTAGCTGACATGAGCAACTAGGGACATTACGGAGTAAGAGCAATATTTGTTCAGTTATAAAACCCCACATTCCTTTATATGTAACAAACAATGAATATTTCATTACCATTTTTAAAGCAACACAGTTAAAACTAGCTTATAAAACAAATTGAGAATAGCGTAGAGTAGTTTTTCATCACAGGGATTACCACTACTGAGACTGAACAGTAATAAAGACTGCATTTATGTTAATTATTTTGTCTAGAAAGAAATCCTTTAGATTTTTTCAATTCCTAAATATTTTACACCCACATTATCATCTGGATAAAGAAACTCAAAGTATATGATAAAGTGATATGGCAAACATCTAACAGCAACAGAATTATGAAGGAGAAAAGAAGTACACATACAGTTTGACTAGAGTCATTTGGAACTGGAATGCCCCAGCTTAAACGGGATCGTTGACGAGAGATGGATATGTCAGATAAATCTTCCTTTATAAATTTGTACAGATCATCAGCATATATGGAAGGCTGGATCGCTGAAAAAAATATCGTACAAAATGTTACATCCCATCACTAACACAAAAAGAATGAAATATTAAATGAGTAAATAAAGTAAATATAAATATACGAGGGTTGCAGCGAAAGTAATACAAAAGTGGGCATAATTTTTCTATTAACTGACAGAGGTTGTTACAAGCAATGCATTTGTGCCATCGTTGAACCCAATTCTCGAATCCTCTTTGAAAAAATTCAGGCGTGGGACAGTTGCACCCACTTCTGCACAGCCACTTTCACCTCGTCTGTATCATCAAATTGTTCTACCCGGAGACTGTCCTTCGTTGGACCAAACAGGTAGAAGTTGGAGGGTGCCAGATCTGGGTTGTATGGTAGATGGGCATATCCCAAAATGACCCGATTTGGTTCAGCAGAAAAAAAATTATGGTCGAAAAAGTGTTTCGCCAAATACTTTTGTTCGCTACTGTAGATACATGGTATAACTTTCAGAATATGAATACTTTTGAACACCATGCATTAATTCTCACAAATTTTCAAACTTAGTCACTTCCATTTTGGGAAAATTTCCCATCCCTTATCGAGCTTAAGTGCTGACATTTATGGGGGAAAGTTACATTTAACAATAACACAGGATAGTGAGAACATCACAGGAAGAAATAAATACACGAGAAATTTTTGCTTCGACCGACTTCCGTTCTTAGCAACTTTCCCTTCCATTTTAAAACTGATATGCAGTATTTGAGAAATAAAATGTTATTTAAGAACTCCATCGGGCAGAAGAAACATCGCAAGGAAAAAAAGAAATATTGCAGGGGAAATCTTTACCCCGTCTAACTTCTATTTCAAAAGTTTTGAAGCATGGAATTCCATCCTCAAACAAAAAAACAAATCCCAGTCTCCACCATTCCCTGCAAAATTTCTGTTCAGCTGTGCATTGATCTCAAGAATCACCAAAATGATAACGGAAATGGCGGAATTCTTGGAATCCATGGAAGAATCTCATGCCTAAAGATGAGAGGGAAATCTTCATGCCGTCTAACTTCTATTTCAAAAGTTTTGAAGCATGGAATTCCACCCTCAAACAAAAAACAAATCCCAGTCTCCACCATTCCCTGCAAAATTTCTGTTCAGCTGTGCATTGATCTCAAGAATCACCAAAATGATAACGGAAATGGCGGAATTCTTGGAATCCATGGAAGAATCTCATGCCTAAAGATGAGAGGGAAATCTTCATGCCGTCTAACTTCTATTTCAAAAGTTTTGAAGCATGGAATTCCATCCTCAAACAAAAAACAAATCCCAGTCTCCACCATTCCCTGCAAAATTTCTGTTCAGCTGTGCATTGATCTCAAGAATCACCAAAATGATAACGGAAATGGCGGAATTCTTGGAATCCATGGAAGAATCTCATGCCTAAAGATGAGAGGGAAATCTTCATGCCGTCTAACTTCTATTTCAAAAGTTTTGAAGCATGGAATTCCATCCTCAAACAAAAAACAAATCCCAGTCTCCACCATTCCCTGCAAAATTTCTGTTCAGCTGTGCATTGATCTCAAGAATCACCAAAATGATAACGGAAATGGCGGAATTCTTGGAATCCATGGAAGAATCTCATGCCTAAAGATGGGAGGGAAATCTTCATGCCGTCTAACTTCTATTTCAAAAGTTTTGAAGCATGGAATTCCATCCTCAAACAAAAAACAAATCCCAGTCTCCACCATTCCCTGCAAAATTTCTGTTCAGCTGTGCATTGATCTCAAGAATCACCAAAATGATAACGGAAATGGCGGAATTCTTGGAATCTCATGCCTAAAGATGAGAGGGAAATCTTCATGCCGTCTAACTTCTATTTCAAAAGTTTTGAAGCATGGAATTCCACCCTCAAACAAAAAACAAATCCCAGTCTCCACCATTCCCTGCAAAATTTCTGTTCAGCTGTGCATTGATCTCAAGAATCACCAAAATGATAACGGAAATGGCGGAATTCTTGGAATCCATGGAAGAATCTCATGCCTAAAGATGAGAGGGAAATCTTCATGCCGTCTAACTTCTATTTCAAAAGTTTTGAAGCATGGAATTCCATCCTCAAACAAAAAACAAATCCCAGTCTCCACCATTCCCTGCAAAATTTCTGTTCAGCTGTGCATTGATCTCAAGAATCACCAAAATGATAACGGAAATGGCGGAATTCTTGGAATCCATGGAAGAATCTCATGCCTAAAGATGAGAGGGAAATCTTTATGCCGTCTAACTTCTATTTCAAAAGTTTTGAAGCATGGAATTCCATCCTCAAACAAAAAACAAATCCCAGTCTCCACCATTCCCTGCAAAATTTCTGTTCAGCTGTGCATTGATCTCAAGAATCACCAAAATGATAACGGAAATGGCGGAATTCTTGGAATCCATGGAAGAATCTCATGCCTAAAGATGAGAGGGAAATCTTCATGCCGTCTAACTTCTATTTCAAAAGTTTTGAAGCATGGAATTCCACCCTCAAACAAAAAACAAATCCCAGTCTCCACCATTCCCTGCAAAATTTCTGTTCAGCTGTGCATTGATCTCAAGAATCACCAAAATGATAACGGAAATGGCGGAATTCTTGGAATCCATGGAAGAATCTCATGCCTAAAGATGAGAGGGAAATCTTCATGCCGTCTAACTTCTATTTCAAAAGTTTTGAAGCATGGAATTCCATCCTCAAACAAAAAACAAATCCCAGTCTCCACCATTCCCTGCAAAATTTCTGTTCAGCTGTGCATTGATCTCAAGAATCACCAAAATGATAACGGAAATGGCGGAATTCTTGGAATCCATGGAAGAATCTCATGCCTAAAGATGAGAGGGAAATCTTCATGCCGTCTTAACTTCTGTTTTAGGAAATTGTTGCCCACAGTTTCATGCTGAAATACAAACATTTATGCAATAAAATGGTATTTAACAACAATACTGGGCACAGCAGACATCGTGAGAAAAAATAAATTATGATTACGGGTAAAATCTTTACTCTGTTTAACTTCTGTTTTCGAAAGTTTTGAAAGACAAAATACTGTTCCCACATGAAAGATGCCCCCCCCCCATACCACGGCTTCAAATTTCTCTTCAGTTCTGCATTCTTTTTGAGAATGACCCCCCCCCCCCAAAATAATACCACGAATCTGCGGAAGAATCTCACGTATGGATGAATGTGAATTCTTTCCAGATTCTTGTTCAGTCTCTTCCATACAGGAGACCGGCCGATGACAAAAAATGCTGAACTTTTTAACTGGGTGGAAAATTGGAACACGCGAACGCGCGGTGATCAAATTCAAATACAGCGTATATACAATATTTAAGAGTACGCTAGCCATATGAAATTATTTTCTGTAATTATGTAAGTAAATATTAAAGTGAAGCACATTATTATATTCACAATAGAAAAGTAGGGATTTAAGAACAAAATAAAATGAAATATTTTAAAAAATCAGATTTAAAACTTACGTGTGAATCTTTACTAGCTAAATCCTTAGGTGAGAAGTATTTGTCTAGGAAAGTTTGTGAATTTAGTCAAGCAATTAGAAACTTGCAAGAATTACAAACATATATCCACAGATTAGTTTTTAGTTATTGAAGAAGTCAATAAAGTATTTCTCAATGTAACCTTATAAAATGACTTGCAAAATGTTTTGCTTGCATTGTGAATATGATGACATGAATCTCCATCAATGTCAAGCAAGTGGGGAGATTTTCTCTGCCGAATTCTTGTTTTTAACCATGTTTTTGAGCCCTTCATGACACATTCTTTGCACTTAGCTTTCAAACAAGCAAAACAAACTCCCTCTTAGAAAGAAAGAATGAAAAAAAAAAATTCAACGGAAAGCTGCGACACGAACTTTTTAGAGGCTTCGGGCAGACGTAATACTGGCCCGAAGCCATGCTTTCCCCCACTTAGCTTTCAAACATGCAAAACCCATTCTTCCTTAGAAAAAAAGAAAGGAAAGAACAGTGTTGCGTCACGAACTTTGTTCAGCGGCTTCGGGCCGATGTTATCCTAGCCGGGCGCCGGTGCTTTCTTTCCAGTAAGTTTTCAAACAAGCAGAACACATTCTTCCTCCTTAGAAAAAAACCAAAGAGGTGCGTCATTAACATGGTTCAGAGGCATCGGACCGACGCAATTCTGGGCAACAGCGAAATAAGCACGTCCGAGCCAACGTAATTCCGGATCACGGCAAAAGAAGCACGCCAGGCCTACATAATTCCGGCGCGGCGCCGTGCTTCCTTTCCACTTAGCTTTCAAACAAGCAAAACAAATTCCTTCTCTTCGGGAGGTGGGGGTGGGTAGAACGAATTTAAGAAAAGAAAGCTGCGTCCCGAACTTTATTCAGATGCCTCAGGTCGACGTAATCCCGGGCCACGGCGAAAGAAGCACGACAGGTATTTTTTTTTTCACACTTTGAAACAAGCAAAACAAATCCCACCACCTCAGAAAAAAAAAAAAGACAAAGGGCTGTGTTACGAACTTTGTTCAGAGGCTTTTACATCGATTATTTACAAATGCAGTACAACTTTCTTAATAACAGCGAAAATCTGAATATCCATAATTTTTTTGTTAGTAACCCGTATTCCCGGGGATATCCGTAATAATTACGGAGATTCCATAATTTTTGGCATCCTCCGTAGGAAGAGGTTTCACGAGCGCTTCGATTCTCGAACGATCTCAGAAAAGCGTGAATGCATTCGGGTACATTTGCAAATCACAAGAGAGTTTCTGGCGATGACGTCATGGATAGAATCAAGCGGATAGAATGCAGAGTGGCGCTTTTCCCGCAAGACACGGAAAGGGCTGCAGGAGTTTCCCTAAAGCCCGAAGTAGGTGGAGCTTCCACCCTTTGCGCTGCGATACTCAAGTGACTGACACCCCATCCATTGTTGACAGCAGTAAACGAATTGAGCTCCTGACTCCACCCTCCAACATTTCTTCTTGCCCCCGCATCTGCTCCAAAAACAACGCTTTCAGCTAGAAAGCGCTTAGTTCTTTTACTCCACAAAAAAGCGGAATCATGGAATTCCGCTTTTTTTTTAATTTTTCTATAGAACGACGACCTAAAAAATTTCTCTTCATTTGTGCAATGACCTTGAGAATGACCAAAATCATGCCGAAAAAGCGGAATTCCGCGAATTTGCGGAAGAATCTCATGTATGGTCTCTTTCTCCTAATGGCTTCTCTAAGCTTCTTGAGTGTCTCAATGTACCGCTTGCTGGTCATGGTACGGCCTCGTTCCAGAACCAAGAGAATGACACCCCTGTCATCCCAAAAAACAGTCACCATGACTTTCTCTGCTGATCGCTGGCTCTTGAACTTCTTAGGCCTTAGTGAAGAGGTGTCATGCCATTCCATGGATAGATTCTTCATTTCCAGGTCGTAAAGATATGCCCATGTTTCATCCCCTGTCACCAGATCAGAATAACGCTTCTTCATTGGCTTCAAATGCTTCAAGCAGATCAGGGCAGACTTCCACCCTTCTCTCCTTCAAATCACTTGTCAACTGCCAAGGCACATACTTTGCACACACTTTCCGATACCTTAGGTCTTCCACCATCTTCTGTATGGCATTGTGACCACAGTCCAATTTTGCAACAAGCTCACAGATTGTGACTCGTCTCTCTGCGCGAAACAATTCATCCACTCGCTGACGATTCATGCCAGTGGTTGCAGATGATAGTCTCCCACTCCATGGTTTGTTTTCAATGCCTGTTTCTCCTTCTTTAAACTTCTTCATCCATCTGTGCACATTGCTCTTGTTAATGGTGACATCTCCATAAACATTCTGTAGTCTTCTGTGGATGTCGGACAGCCTTCACCCTACCTTCATCAGGGCACATTGCTTCTGCTTGGAATCCATTAATTACCAGCAATGAAGAAGAAGAGTTACTACAGAGGGAGAGTTACTCTACCAACATGTGTAATTTGAATGACCTGTCAGTTAATAAAAAAAGTTATGCCCACTTTTGCATTACTTTTGGTACAACCCTCATATACAGGGTTCTTAGGAAAGTCAATTTATCCCCCTCTAACTTTTAAACCGTGTATCGTGCCGCCACGAAAGAAACTTGTACCTATAGGAAAGTGACCATGCACAATCGATTGGATGTGCTTGCAGCCTCCCTAGTGGCGAAATATGGAACTTGGCATAACTAACTTAGAAACCAAGAGAGATACGCAAAAAGGTCCAATTACAAAATGAAAGAGCAATGTTTAATGAGTACAGAACGACACTTGGTTCAACAGAAACACTTACAGGAAAGACAAGAAAACACAAACAAAGCGTTAGATGTCTGGCTGCTAGCATTCGACAGCAACAGAAAAGTGGTTACGTGATATAACACATAGTTACGCTAATTTCAAGTTTGATGTAAAATGACGTCAAACAGGCGAAGGGCTATAAATGATGGGTGAGAACTGAGAGTGAATCAGAGTACGAGGTCGGCAGGTAGATGGCTATCTTCACGAATGACGAGTACTGTGAAATGGTCTTGCTGTACGGCGAATGCCAGCAGAATGCAAAAAAGGCTGCAAGGTTGTATGGAGTACGGTTTCCCACTCGTCAGCATCCAGCTGCACAGACAATTAATTGCCAAAGGTGTCCAGCACCTGCGAGAAACAGGAAGTGTTACTGAGTGTCATCGCTTCAGTCGTCCCATTGGTGCTGGTGTGCGAGTACATCCTGCGGATATTTTGGGCTATGTTCTTTCAAATCCCCTAAGCAGTATGAAGGCAGTGAGCCGTGCGTGTGGATTAGCGGCATCACAGGTGTGGCAAATCTAGAACGAACATGGTGCGCATCCCTACCGTGATGCTGTCATACAAAACCTGATTCCTGGAGACCTTCACAGGCAGTATGACTTTTGTAACTTCGTCTTGAACACCTTATAGGAAAAGCCGTGGTTTGTGGACAACATCCTATCGACATGGACTGACAAGTCACCATTTACAAGGGGCGAGATCATCAATCACCAGAACTCTCACTACTGGGATGTGAGAAATCCACACATGATGAGACAAGCACACCATCAAGTATGCTGGTCACTTCATGTGTGATGCTTAATGTGGCTAACATTCGTAATTGGACCTGTGTGCATTGAGGGAAATTTAACAGGTCAGCGTTACTTGCAGCTGTTATGTGGTCCAGTAAGCGATTGGTTGGATGATCTTCCTTTGCCTACATTACTATGCATATGGTTTCAACATAACGGCTGTCCTTCCCACAAAACCTTTCCAATTTGCTCGTTCTTATCTGGCACGTTTGGCAACAATATTATTGGGTATGGTGGTTGTACGGAATGGCCGCCACAGTAACCCGACCTAACACCGATGGACTTCTTTTGGGAATACCTGAAGGATGAAGTGTACTCTACGGAACCTTCCAGCGTGGCAGATTTAAAGGAACGTATCATCAAGGCCTGTAATTTTGTAACCCCTGAGATGCTGCATGCTGTTTGAGATGCATTCCTGTCCCGAGTCCATATGTGCATCTATTAACTATATGTCAACAAAATAGTTTCCATATCATCTACTGTTTCGCACGTTACTAGAAATTCGAGCACGGGAAAAACGTCTATATAATAAAAATTTTTATTTCAACTTGTCACTAATATTCCTTTTTTTCTTTTTGATGTTTCTTATAATAGTTTAGAATTTTATTATGAAGATTACAAATTTATATGAAAAAATGTTTTTATATGTGCAGTCAAATGCATCATAAGTTGTCAAAGTCCTCCAATACGTAGAGACAATATGTATTAAATGATTAATATTATTCCAGTTTTTTAACTCATGATTCACGAAATTAATACAATAGAAAAGAACTTTCGAACCTTTTGATTATGATGCGTTGAATCAGTAATAAGCCATCTTGTTATCGAAGAAGGCACGATTTTTCTTTCCTGTGGTATCAGCTTTCAAGTTGAACTTCGATCTTATAATTTCTTATTATAGATGATGGTTGCATGTTTCATTTTCCGTGGCTCGATATCCCAAACTAGTTTCAATTCCTTCTTTTTGGAATCATCTAACATATGTGCATCGTCGCTGATGGTTCACACTTCGAACAATGTGTACCGTAGACTACTCGCCAGGTTAGTTGCACCTGTACTACACGAACTGTGTGTTGCATCTGTGTTGGTTTGTATGTAATTTAAAGTTTACTACTTTAACATGTCTTGTCTTTTCTGTAAGTGTTTCTGTTGAACCAAGTGTCGTTTTGCACTAATTAAACACAGCTCTTTCATTTTGTAATTGGACTTGTTTGCATATCTATCTTGGCTTCTGAGTTAGTTTTGCTAAGTTCCGTATTTCACCACTAGGGGCGCTACAAGAACGTCCAATTGATTGTGCATGGTCACTTTCCTATAAGTACATGTTACCGTAATTTTCGGACTAAGAGCCGCAGGTGAGAACTTTTGCAATCTTGGAAGCAAAAGTTACCGTAAGGGCTGCAAAGGCATAAGGGCCGCACCTGTGTCAAAGTCATGGTGCCGCTCAGAAAACTAAATTATCTTCCTTATTTTCATGAATTAACTCACACCCAACGTGATTATATGTATACTTCAAAGGCTAATTCTGCAACTTAGTGTCGATCTGCTTTATGCACTTATTTTTTCATACTGACAAAATTTTTTATTTATACATTTTTTATTAATCATGCTAATGATGTTTTTTTGTTTGCCTTTATTAAATGCTCAAAACCATTTATGTAATCAATATAAATCACAGTTAAATCTTAAGACTCCCATTAGAATATTGCATTGCTCGTAAAACTGCACAATTGTCTAAATTCCATTCAATGTGTATGTCTGCTACAGCATGGTTTTCTGTTCACCGCAATAGAATCCGTCTTAGAAGTAATTAACTTATAAATTATCGCTTGTAATGCTTTTGATTAATGTTTTCTTTTACAATATGTTGCTTCTATGTTATGCTTTTTTTCTCATCTACAGATGTTTTTGTTAGAATGAAGTTGCTTTAAGCTTCCTTTTACCAGCTCCCTCGCATGTGTTTGCGAATTGCGGGTCTCGCTGCCAACACTTTGAAACAGCGGTGCCACTTTCTCTCTTTCAAGTGGTTTGACCTACTTTCATTTACTGCGCACTGAGCCTTCGCGTTGAGCTCCGCTTTTATATATATGAATGGGAAAGCTCTCCCTTCTTTTTTTCTTTTGCGTCTGTGAAGATTTTATCTTCAGCCAGGTATTAAATTAATTACCCGTAGTTAACATCAGATGATGATGCTACAGCGCTTATTAGTGAGAAAGCATTTCCAGCCGAAGCCTTCAACTTCCGCTATCATTAGTCAATAAAAAAAAAAATTAAAATCAAAGCAAAACTCAGGAGCACAGAGCCAAGAAACACCTGTATCGCATGCCAGATTAACTGCATTGTTCATGTTCTTAAGCTTTTGTTCAGGGAAGTGCCCATCAAACCGGTCTCCCCACCCCAGTGAAAATGAATGTTCCTTCCCTTGGTTGCATCGCACCTTCCTGCATGATGTATGCTGCAGCCAACGAAAGAGATACCCTGGGCGCGCTATCCACAGAAGCCTCGGACGTCACGCTACTCGTCTGTGTGCTTATGTCCCCATTCCATCCCCCACGCAAAGGGCATTTGAGTCGGGCATTCCTGTCCTCTCCCACTTTCCCTCCTAAACCAACATCAGGACAGTGGAGTGATCGTTTAAATAGACGTGTCTAACGTATGAGTAAAAGGGGGGGGATGATCACAGTCGAGTTTGTGAAAAAAAGACATGGTTTGAAAAAATTTACTAAGCATCTGCATGAAAGAAAAAAGGGGGATGGAAGAAACAGTCTTATCGAAAACAAATTAGGCATAAGAGCCGCTTCGACATAAGGGCCGCACACCCGAAAAATTTCACTTTTAGTAACGTAAGAGCCGCTGCTCTTAGCCCAAAAATTATGGTACTTCTGTGGCAGTACAATATGTGGTTTAAAAGTTAGAGGGAGGTAAATGAACTTTCCTAAGAATTCTGTATACATAAAATAATGCTGTAAAAGCAGCAGCACTCAAACACAATTAATTCAGCCCTGAGTTAATTTGCGATTGAGTGTATAATCAGTTGATCATGAGCACAGGACACACAATATTATTTTAACTGGTGCAAAATCCATTCAACTGAACATGAGCATCAGACACACAATATTGCGGTTTACAGTGGACAAGCGACTACACAAAGGGTGACGACTGTTTGCCTGATGACCAGTACACTGTGTTACATTAAAAAATGCTCTCTGGCACTCTGGAGACACCATTTATAGTGGTCCAGAGAACATAAGAATTGGACAGCGGAACAGTGGGGTATGGTACTCTTTACCGATGAGAGAAGATTTAATCTCTCTAATGATTCTGGACATGAGGTAATCTGGCATGAGGTAGGCACTTGGCATCGCCCTGAAAACATCAATGAAAGGGATTGATATGGCAGCCGCAATGTTCTTGTATGGGGAGGCATTCTGACAGATGGCCATATGGAGCTCCAAATACTAGAAGGAGGTACTGTAACCGACATGTGCTACTGCAACTTAAGGTAATCTTTCCTCATGTTCGTCTGCTCACAGTTCATGTTAATGGATGATAACACCACACCCCATTGTACGGTGGCTGCTGGTGAGCTGTTGGAAAGTAAAGATATTCTGTGGATGGATTGACCAACGCATTTTCCTCAGACCTAAACCCCATAGATAATGTGTGGGACGCTCTGGGGAGACGCATTGCGATGCATCAACACATACCGGAAACTGTCCAACAGCTGAAGATTGCCCTGCTGGAAGAATGGGATGTGTTACCGGCAAGAGCTCATCAAGAACCTAGCGCAAAATATAAACAGATGGCGTTAATTATGCATCGAAGTTATGGATGATCATATCACCTACTGAGGATCACCTCTTCCCTTTGTATCATGGCACCCAGTGCTATGTAGCCAATTCTGAATGAAGTCCCACCATATCCTTTAGTATCTGCAGTTGTCTTTGGCAGTGATGCATCTGTATCATGGCACCTAGCACTATGTAGCCAATTCTATATAAAGTTTCACTATATCTTTTAGTATCTGCAGTTGTCTTTGGCAGTGATGCATCTGTATCATGGCACCCAGTGCTATGTAGCCAATTCTGAATGAAGTTCCACCATATCCTTTAGTATCTGCAGTTGTCTTTGGCAGTGATGCATCTGTATCATGGCACCTAGCACTATGTAGCCAATTCTATATAAAGTTTCACTATATCCTTTAGTATCTGCAGTTGTCTTTGGCAGTGATGCATCTGTATCATGGCACCCAGTGCTATGTAGCCAATTCTGAATGAAGCTTCACCATATCCTTTAGTATCTGCAGTTGTCTTTGGCAGTGATGCATCTGTATCATGGCACCTAGCACTATGTAGCCAATTCTATATAAAGTTTCACTATATCCTTTAGTATCTGCAGTTGTCTTTGGCAGTGATGCATCTGTATCATGGCACCCAGTGCTATGTAGCCAATTCTGAATGAAGCTTCACCATATCCTTTAGTATCTGCAGTTGTCTTTGGCAGTGATGCATCTGTATCATGGCACCTAGCACTATGTAGCCAATTCTATATAAAGTTTCACTATATCCTTTAGTATCTGCAGTTGTCTTTGGCAGTGATGCATCTGTATCATGGCACCCAGTGCTATGTAGCCAATTCTGAATGAAGCTTCACCATATCCTTTAGTATCTGCAGTTGTCTTTGGCAGTGATGCATCTGTATCACGGCATCCAACGCTATGTAGCCAATTCTATATAAAGTTTCATTATATCCTTTAGTATCTGCAGTTGTCTTTGGCAGTGATGCATCTGTATTATGGTACCCAGTGCTATATAGCCAATTCTGAACAAAGCTCCACTATTTTCTTTAGTATCTGCAGTTGTGTCACTGTTGTTTCCTCCGTCATCATTTCGGTAACCTATGGAGTTCCTACAATTTGAATTTCACGTATCCAGGCTGCTCCTGTGTGACTCTACAGGTCAAACCCTGGCTTGTCCTTAAATTTCGCACACTAGTGTGTGTATACAGGGTGATTCAGAACTCATGGGACAAACTTTAAGGGGTGGTAGAGCACACTGCAACAAACATTTTTTGACTTAGCAATCAGAAGGCCAAACACTTACCTAAAAGTTCTTGGCTTCATTCTTTTTATACACTTCGTGCACTTTAACGAGAACATTTTGTTATGCAGCTGGCCTTTTAAGGTTGAAACTTTCATCATATCTGCTCAACGGTTGTTGTTGTTACTATAATTCCTCAGGTCATGAAACATTCATATTTTCATTCACAGTGCAATTATGTAGATAGTGGTTTTAATTGAGTGTATGAATGTGTTCTATATATAGTATGTAAATGTGTTAGTATGAGGTATGTAAATTGCATGATGTGAAATAGGTATTGAATTGAATATGGGTGTGATGTATGTGAGTATTTATTAGGTGTATGGGTATGTGTTTTAGAATTGAGTACCGTTTTTAGAATTGTGAATTTTAAGGGCAAGTTGCTGAGGGAGGAGTGAAGGAAGGAGAGAAGTAAAAAAAAAAAAAAGAGCGAATGAAGGTCGACAACTCTCATGTAATAGTGAGTATGCGTCTAGCGTTGACGAGCTATCACGCATGTCAAACAGCAGTCAGAATTTAGCGTTTTTTACTGTCCTGTGAATGAAAATATGAATGTTTAATGATTTAATGACCTGAGGAATTATAGTAACAACAACAACCTGTGAGTAGATATGATGAAAGTTTCAACCTTAAAAGGCCAGCTGCATAACAAAATGTTCTTGTTAACGTGCACAAAGTGCATAAAAAGAATGAAGCCAAGAACTTTTAGGTAAGTGTTTGGCCTTTCTGATTGCTAAGTCATTAATGACTTGCACATAAATAGCGCACTTTTTGGTGCTTATTGCCTATGAACATGCAAATAATATAAACATTTTTTGTATAGGAATGTATGGGCGCAAGTGACGCACAAACACAAGAAATAGACATGAAAGGAAACATAAATTGTTTACTTACGGCATCGTTGACAAGTGCTTCTTTACAGCAATGTTTACAATAATTGCTCAAAATTACGCCCACCAACAGTAATACATGCGTGGCAGCGTTGATCTTGGCGTACAGTTTCAAAGATGCCAGGCATTTCTTGCACACGTACAGCTGGAACAGATATTCGAGCGACGAGGTCCTCAACAGAGTCAACTGGAGTCTCCTAAACGAGGGCCTTCAGATGTCTCTATAAGAAGTAATCGAGGCTCGATAAATCGGGCGATTGTGGTGGCCAAGGGACTGGTCCACCACAGCCAATCCATCGCACCCCAAAAGTGACATCCAGGTAATTGCGCACATTAATGCTGAAATGGGCTGGCGCCCCATCATGCTGAAACAACCACAGTCCTTGTCGGATGGCCAGTGGTGCATCTTAAAGCAATTCTGGTAAAACCCTCTTACAGAAAAATACGATAGCATCTGCCATCGAGTCGCGTTGGTAGTAGATATGGGCCAAGCAGGAAGTCGCTCACAATACCCGCCCACACATTCACAGAGAATCATTCTTGGTACGTCGACATTGCCACGCATATGGTGTTACTATTGGTGGATGCAATTTTGAGCAATTATTGTAAACATTGCTGCAAAGAAGCACTTGTCAATGATGCTGTAAGTACACAATTTATGTTTCCTTTCATGTCTATTTTTTGTGTTTGTGCCTCAACGCGTCACTTGTGCCCATACATTCCTATACAAAAAATGTTTGTTGCAGTGTGCTCTACCACCCCTTAAAGTTTGTCCCATGAGTTCTGAATCACCCTGTATATATAGTTGACCATTATTACAGTTGTAATGCATGGTGGAATAGCTTCTCCCCTCCCCCATAAAATTTAGTAGTGCCCTGCTGGGTATCAAATTTAAAATAGTTAACTGTAAAATGCACACAACAATTTTATAACAGATCAAAAGCCATAACTGAAGTTCATTACCTATTTGAATTTAAAGGTTTAAGAACATATCTAAAGAACTAAAATGGTACGTAATAATGCTTCAGTTTCTATGAATTAATTTCTTATGTCCACTTCTGTCAACAGTACATGAAAATTATGAAGCTAATGAATGCAGGTCTAACTCTGTGCATTTAAAGTAAACAACTGTTAATCAAGCACATTTAAATTACCCTTAAGAAAGCTTTGGAATCATTTCTGTAGTTTAGGCAAAAGAATATTTCCTTGTTTTGAAACAACCCACATGAAACACAAACATGTTCAAGATTTAAATTTTTTTGGGTCCATGAATTTTCCCTTTAAGCTTTTACTGCACAAACTTTACATGAGTCTGTACACAAAACAATACAAATTATTTACCATAGTTCTTTTCATTACTTAATTAACCAAGAGAAATTGAGTTAAAAAAAACGTCATTCTGTTACAAAAGGAAAAACAGTAATGAAAAGGATTGCATTTTATACTTCACAACAATTAATATTGTTACTACTTAGCCACATGGGTGCAATGACTTGATTACTTATGTAAAAAAAAAAAAATGGTTTTGTGCAGCACAGAATGAAATTTGAACAATGAGGGCAAATTCATGATTTTATAGAACTGAAAAAACTGCCATAAATATATTAGTCACAGCTTGTTATAAGCAGAAAATAACTTTTACTTACAACTAGTTGTAGTAATTAAAAATTACTTTTGTGATATGTTTGTACACGCAGAAAAGGAAGTTCCTTCTTACCATTTGTAGATAGCCAGTACAGCAGCTCATCTTTGAATGCTGAAAGAGTGAAAATATAGTTTTCTTCTTCCATTTTCTGCAGTGGCTGTCCAGATTCAGAAGTTGCCTACAAAAGGTAATTAAATCCAGAGTAATAGCCCAGATGAAACAGACAATAATTATAATTAAACACTCTCCCATTCTGGGTTATACACCAATGCCAAGAGTACTTAAATTTTACCAAGAAATTTATGAGATATAGACCACAACAAGCATTTAATTTGCTGTCAAATGAAGGGGTACTGCTATATTTGCCTGAAGTATTTTTTTTGCCCTCAACACCAGTGGACAAGTCAATTGGTTTTTGCCACTTGTCCCTGACTTGACATTATCTTTTGCAGGGCATGCCAAGAGATCAGATCTTGAAAGTCTTAGAAAGAAATTCTTTCAAGCTTAGAAGTTGGTGAGTTGGTGGGAAGCTGAAAAATGAATTTACTAACACAACCAGCATAATAATAATAATAATTATTATTATTATTATTTCAGTGACCTCTCTCTCTCTCTCTGCACATATGCACATACTATATATATATATATATACACTGAAGAGCAATTGAATTAGAGAAACCTGTCTAGTAACGTGTGGCACCACCTTTCGCCCTGATGACGGCGGATTCGTCTCGGCATGGACTTGACAAGACACCGGAAGCGTTGGGAAGCCATACGGATCCACGACCCTTGAACAAGCTCCCACAGTTCACGAAGATTTGATGGAGGGGGCCAGAACCTCAAACATCTCTCTCGATGGCATCCCAGATGTGCTCGATGGGATTGAGGTCAGGTGATCTAGCTGGCTAAGGAAGTGAGGTCACATCGGTGGAGTGTTCATCTAACCATTCGGAAGCGATGGCACGGTGCATTGTCTTGTTGCAGGATGAGGTCCCCAGTGGGATGTTGAAGACACACAAATGGGAGCAAATGGTCGTCCAGGATATCCTGGTAACGTTGACCTGTGAGGGACGATGTCACACGTACCAGGGGTCCCACTTCAGTCCACATAAACAGTTCCACGACGAGAATGCCACCCCCACCAGCTTGAAGAGTACTCTGCTGGCAAGAAGGATCCATCGCTTCATGTGGTTTGCGCCATACTTGTATCTTGCCATCTGCATGTACCAACGTGAATCTTGACTCATCAGTCCAGGCAACATTTTCCCACATGTCTAGGGTCCAGTGGCGATGTTCCCGCGCCCATGCTAATCTTTGCACCCTGTGATGTGCGGTCAGCAGCGGTACCCTCGTGGGACGATGGCTTCTGTACCCCATAGCAAGAAGATGGTTCTGGATGGTGTGGCTGCTTACACGTTTTTGTGCACCAGCGTTAAATTGCCGAGTGATTTCTTGCACTGTGGCCTGTCTATCCACTGTTACAATGCGAGCTATCCGACGATGACCCCGCTCACCCACACGTTCTTGTCCACGGCATTTGGCCCTTGCGGGGATGGTTTTACCGAATTTGATGTACTCACGGTGCACCCGTGACACAGTGGCTCGTGAAAATCCCAGTGCCTGCATGACTTCCGAGATGGAGGGACCCATTCGTCGGGCCCCGACAATTTGCCCACCATCAAATGCTCTTAGATCCTTCGTCTTACCCATACTGCGTCCGACTCTTACTGATTCCCGTCGCATCACTCCTTATATTGTCGGATCGCTGCATACGTCATGCTGTTTCCGTTTGCAGGGCCGCCCACAGCTCCACATTTGCATAACGCCAGCTGTCTCTAATTCAATTGCTCTTCAGTGTATATATGCTTTAACAAGAAATGAAGATTTATCGATTGATGGAGAAAATCTGGAGGTAACAGATACCTACATTTATCTTGGGCAGCAGATATCAAGCGAGGGTCACATTGATGAAGAAATTAATCAGTGTACAAAATTTGGTTGGAGAGCTTTTGGAAGAAAAAGCAAAATTTTCAAGAGTAATATATCATTATGTCTTAAAAGAAAAGTGTTTGATCAATGATCTTTCCCGTTCTTATGTACGGAGCACAGACATGGACCTTGACTAAAGAAGACATACAAAGGCTGCGGACAAAAACTGAAAGAAGGATGGAGAGATGCATGCTTGGTGTAACTAGGAAAGATAAGAGGAGCATGTGGATCAGGAAAATGACAAAAGTGGTAGACACCATGATCAGAGTAAAATCCCTGAAATGGCAATAGGCTGGACATATTGTTATCCAGTGTTAAATTATGGACAACCATAATTTAACACTGGATAACAAGGGACAGGAAAAGACCCAGAAGAAGACCTTGTGGTAGATAGGTGGATGACATTCGAAAGCATGCCAGAGTGATATGGAGGAGACAGGATAAAGACAGACTGTTGTTGAAGAAACTTGGGGAGATCTTCATCCAGCAGTGTGCTAATATATAATGGTTGAAAACGATGATGACACACACGCAAACAGAAAGAACTTTATGAATCGTCCTCTCTCTCTTGTGCAGCTTTGAACTTGTCATCTCCCTTGTGTGTATCCTTGGTAATCAAATCCCAAAGAGTTAGCATCAATTGCTGCAGGGAGGATGGTGTAGGCTTGCAATGGCATCAAACAGAACCTGTGAGCTGCAGTGGGGCACAGATTCTTTTAGGTGTAGAAATAGTAAATTTGTTTATTACAGGCAAAGTTCAATGACTTGCCTGAAGTAATTTTTTTTGCTTTCAACACTGTCCAGTTTAATCTTATTACTCACCATCTTTTTTATGCACAAGAGCTATCACCTATGGAGCAAATCATCAAGATATACTGCACATAGGGTCTCTTCCAAAAACTTATTTATTTTTAGACTACAAATCAGTATACAAGAAAAAACTCGACTATTCAACAAAATAAGAACAGCCTCGATAGTTCAAACTCTAAACAATCTCTCTTTACAATACAGATAATTTTACATAATGATTTTGAATGGAGAACATGAGCATTGGTTGCCTCAATTGCTAGTGGAAATTATTGCCCAATTTTTTTACAGCCTAAATTGCTGGCCATAACAATTTGCTCATGTCAAAAACTATTTTAATTTTATGTCCCACACATACAGTGTTTTCATGTAATAAAAAGCTTATTGGTACAAAAGTTATGCTTCATATATCTGCAATTGACCACTCTTCCCATAATTCGTGAATATTTAATTAAAAATAGCAAACACATAACATCACTTTAAAAAAGAGATCTTAAATGAATCAAAAACACCCATGTATACTGAATTTACACATATTACTTTCCTAAGCATCAGTTAGCACTGACAGCATATACCATGTTATTCTAATTATTTGACACTTCTTGGGCTTAGCAATGCCATTCTACAGCACAATTTAAAAATTACTTGCATGGTATATACATTGTACCTATTTTTGGTAGTCCATTTAAGGAGATTTCCACGAATTGATGATGACATCAGAACTCTTTAAAACTTTCTCTGAAAATGCAAGATTTCTGATTTTTTAGTCAGTTCTTGCTATATCAACAGACATTTAAAAGGGCAAGCATTAATAAAAAAAAAAATTAAAGTTCAAAATTGGAATTTCAACTCCCCACCTTTCATTCCCCATGAAGTCCTTTTTTCTGCAGAGTGAGCATGCAGTAGCATTTATGAACAATGATTTCCCTTTAAACAAAAGAAAAACTGCTTGCTCTCAGAAGTGACTAAGGAATACAAAAGCGCATGTTTTAATGGAAGTTAATTATCAAAAATTGGTACTTTGCTATGAAAACAATTTTATAGGTCATGGAAATGGCTCAGATTCCATCACGGACAGGTTAAGAACCGACTTTAATATTTAAGCACACTTTAAAAATCAGAATGGAGCAAAAATGCTTGCTTTTCTTATTGGTTCTGATGAAGAGACTGTTAGAAATAGGAAAGCAGGCATTTCAAACACAAGTGATAGAAACAGGTAGTAGTCATATGCCAAACAGTAGCAATAATAGCAATGGAAGATCCGTTTATTAGTGTAAATACACCTCTATTAGTAGCAAGCTTTTGACACCTATGGGTGCTTTCATCAGGCTTAGAAATGGTTACGCTTAAAAGTAGAGGGAAGCAACAAAGGTAAACAAACAACTACAAGAATAATTCAAAATAGTACTAAGTCATTAGTAAAATGAAAACGTGATGATAATGAAATGTTATGTTATATCACGCACAGGTGATACCCATGAATAGTCAATCATGGGAGTAAATGTATTTCATGAATCAGTTACATAGTAGAGCACGCCAAATACGAGGTAAATTCATAGAAACATTGCCATTGCAGGTTTCTACGCCAAATACGAGGTAAATTCGTAGAAACATTGCCATTGCAGGTTTCTAGTTAGTCAGAATCTCTATTGACTCTCTGATGGCAGTTCCTTCGGCAGAGGTATAAGTATAGGTGCAAACTAGAATTTTAACTAAGTGGCCAGTGGCTAGTTAGTGGCCACAAAAAAAAAAAAAAAAAACTGGCTGGTAAGTTAATAAATCTAAGTGACCAAAAAGAAGCCTTCAGCATAATAAAATAAAAGAGGGAGCAAGCGATTAATGGGAACTTTAATGCAACTGCTATCATTTACATAGATGGCTTAAAATAAAAACCTGCACAAAATAAAAACCATTTTGTAAATCTTTTTTTCCCTCTAGGTTTACTCATTCCCAAAACATCGATAGTATAAGTGGAAATTTACCATGTATCAGTGAAAACCTCAATGTTTCGATGCGTTTGCTAATAAGCCGATGAATTCATACTTTTCCATCTGCAGCAGCAAATGGGCACATCGATGGATAAAATCTCTCCTCAATATAATGGTGATTACTCACCAAATCAAATCGAGTAACCAATAATACTTGTTAAAACGTTCGATGTATCGGTGGAAACCTCGATGCTTTTTTGATATATCAGTTACTGCAGCATCGAGGAAAAGAATTTGATTTCGCTGATGAAACATTGAACAAAACAGCCAATTCATGACATAAAAATATGGTATTCTCTTCCTCTTTATAAGAATGCAACAAAAAAGAAATTTATTTACTTTACGCAGAAAACATTCTTTACCAGTTTCAAACATCGATGTTTAAGCCCTTTTAGTGCTACATGAAATGTGTATGTATATGCCAGAAATGCTAAGCCATTTTCTTAGAATTTGCAAGCTTTAAGAATAAAAGCTGTACTTTCCATAAATTTCAATATTTTGGGCTGAAAATTTTCCCTGAACTTTATAAGATTTTTCTTAACACAACTAACCATTTCAAGGTTTCCTTACAAGCTGATGTAAAAATGCATGTCTGCAAATACTGAGGAACAAGCTGTCAATAAAGTTCGTCCTCAGTTAACACACGAATTTGGAAAAAGATGTGAGGGATTCGTAATTTGCTGAGTTTTGTGATTGTGTCGGTTTGTTTGGGAAAAGAGAAATGAATAATGTGAAGAATTTCTAGTAATAAAACACATTTCGTTCTCCTGTGTGGCAAAGTCCGCAAGAAAAATAAAAACATGGCGTTGTCACTTCACCACAAATTGTGCATTGTCGCACTTTAAACGAGGCTTGAAAAAGTGATTTTCGACAGTGTAACATTGTATAATTCATCCACAATCCCACATGAACAGCCCTCCCTCAACTGTAGTAGGAAACGTTTTGGTTAAAATTCGCCTTCCTCTCGTCACATGGCGAAAGTGGAAAGACTACAATGAACGCAAACCTTATACCTATAGGTGCAAATTCTCGCGATTTTTTTAAAGTATATTCTCGCGATGTTTTAAATAATATTGCTGTCTGATGGTATGATTTGTGGAGATTTCATTTCAAAACAATATGATTAATAAATGATATGATTATTCACGCAGATATCTGCTGTTTGATTTGGGAACTACTCGGGACAAAATCAAGTGGTGATCATTCAGCCCACCGTGCTTTTAGCACAACACGCGCAGGCTGATGAATCGATCGCCACCGCACTAAAAGGGTTCTGCAATATCAAGGTTTAAACATTGATTACTGGTGGCAAAACTTCAGTGTTTTTGCCATCCCTAGTTAGGACTGGTTT
This sequence comes from Macrothele yani, assembly GCA_039090855.1. Taxonomy (NCBI): domain Eukaryota; kingdom Metazoa; phylum Arthropoda; class Arachnida; order Araneae; family Macrothelidae; genus Macrothele; species Macrothele yani. The sequence continues at coordinate 18,792,836 of CM077013.1, forward strand.
CACTTTCTTTTACCTTTACTTCTGAATTATAATACTTTGGTAAATTGGCACTAAAAATAACAAACGGCCAAACTAGCGACCACTAAAATAAATTTAATTGCCAAAGTTGCCGGCTAATCGCCATCTGGCAAGTAGTAATTTGCACCTATAGGTATAAGGTGAGATTTGCCTAACCTCGGACCATGATGGGACAGCTGAGGATGTCAACACTTCTCGTGCGAGGGCGATTGTCAATTTCTTTTTTAAGAAGTCTCTTAGGTGTTTGGTGAGGCGGACTACGAAAGATGTTTTGGTCAAACCAATATAATATTTGGTTGAGCCGTCTTGGTATTTCAATGGGATGGAGTAAACTCCTGCATTGAATAGTGAGGTGGATTGGCTCTTGTTCGATATCAGGTATTGTGACAACGGTTTTGTCGGTTGTATCCACCAACGCCAAGCCCTAATCTCCTTAGTGTGTTCTTGAGGCAGAAGGTCAGTCCAGGAACATGCGAGCTACTGCCAATGTATTGTAGTGGGCGGACGACAGAGTTGGGCAAAAACGTAATTGAATTAATTGGTAATGCATTACAGTATAATGGTAATGGGAACAAGAACTTAGCATTACCATTACATGGTAATGGTGAACTGGTCATTAGAATTACAAGGTAATTGTAATGACATGTAGCAATTACCCATTGTAATGGTTAATGGTTAACTATATGTTGGTAATTAACCAATAACTTATTTGTAAAAATAAAACGTGAATAAACCAGCAACCAGTACACCCTTACACGTTGTGTAGGTTATTTGACAATTGTTCCACCCCTCGGACTTCAAATGCGTGTATGTAGGTATTGGAGATTGTATGTGTATGACATGAGTAGTTGCCCCGTCTTCGCCGCAAGTAAAGTGATTTGAACGAAATAATACATATGAAGTAAGTAAGAAAGGGATGTTTATTTCAGTTAGAGATAGTCATTTTGTCTATCTCCAGTACAGTATTTTTGTCCATTACATACGTTTCACTGTCCAAAATAATTACTCCACTATAGCCACAAGCACATATTAACACTACACTCACAGTTCAGCAAAACAGGGTGCACTGCCGAATATTACAGAAATTTGTGAACTCTTGGCATTTTTGCCGCATTTCTCAAGTGTTGTTGTCCATTACTTGTCCGATACGAAGACTGGACTAGTGAGCGACTGACTCCTTTATATATACTTCGCAACAGGACCTGAACCTTCTGGAATATTCTTGATTTACATAAAGCTCTCCAACTTCCCACTGCGCTATCATTCTGGAACATTGTACAAACGTCTAATCCATTCTTGCCGCTTCTAGAACATTCTACACGACAATTCGGTCTCTGTCTGCTATGTTACATGGCCAACTTTTCTAGACATAGCTTTTGGCACACGTACATTTCCATAAACTATTAGTATGTAATTATTATTTGCAAATTGTAGAATTTCATTACCAAATAATTCCATTGCATTTGAGTGGCATTATTAAATAATTGAATTATATCCTCTTCATTGTAATGCATTACACATTACTTCCATTACCTTGTGCAAACCATACAAACCATGTAATGATTACCTTGTAATGCATTACCTGTTACTGCATTCCACGTTAATTGTAATCGGTACTTCCATTACTTTGTAATGCATTCCTGCCCAACTCTGGCAGACGGCAGCGTTGCGCTTGCCTGGTCCTGGGTAATCAGATTCCGCTTTTCTAATGATTTCGTCTATCACTTCTCTAAATTTGGTTGCTGTGGCCAAAGATTTAACATGATTAATTTCTGCAGACCTGGCTGAAGTGTCAGAGGAGATAATGAATGCAGGTCTAACTCTGTCTAAAAAGTGCTAGTTTGTATGAGGTGGGCCCCATAGAAGATGGTAGAATCACATTCGGGATATACGTCCAGTGGCGCCCATATGAGTACTTTCAGGAGGGGGGATAAGAAAAAATCCTCACCTCCTTCAAGGCTTTCAAACATTTTAGTAAATGTACAAGATACTAAAATACAAACAAAAATAATTGATACAATCAATCATTAATATCTTATTGTTTTTAAAAATTCTTTAAAAAAAGGTTTCATCTATTTTAGTGTTTTAAATTTATCAAAAAATTAGCTATATCAACGGCCCGCCCCGCCTTATGGGCGCCCTTGTATACATCGGTTTAAAGTAAACTTCAGTGTGAAAAGTTCCCAATGGCGATTTCTTAACTAAGATGTTTAAAAATGGGATGCAGTTGCCAGTACCACAGTCCATGGTGAATAAAGTTGAACACGAAAAACTCTTCTAGCCCAGCCTTGCTATGTGGCCATATATAAACAGGGCCATTTCTATTTAAAATATGTGACTCTAGTGGTCTGAGAATGGACTCAGCTAACACAGACGACAGAGGAGAACCCATGGCGACACCTTTGGACTGTTTGTAAATTCTGTTGTCATAACAGAAAAAAATTGAGTCTGTTACAACATCCATTGCATAGTAGGTGCCAGACACAGATTCTTCTGTAAACAACGTAAATTTTTCTAGCGCTTCTTTCAAGTCCGAAGCTACCTCAACAGGTACTGAAGGAAAAAGAGACTATGTCAAAACTACCGAATATGTGATGTGGTGCTATTGTAAAGCTCCTAAGTCTGGTGACAAAGTCTTCGGATGATCGAAGGGTCATGTCTCGGGTAGGTAAGAACGTTGCTAAGAAGCTTGCAAGCCGGTGTTCTAAGTTGATGGAAGGGGCTGATTTCCTTGATACAGTAGGTCTGAATGGGATATCTGGCTTATGGTGTTTGACTCTCGCAAACAAGGGTGGAACTTTAGGACCTGGAGGAAGCCAAGCAGCTTTATAGATGCTACCTGGAATGCCTGCCATTTTTGCCACTCTTTTCACTTTAGCAATTCATTTATTTAAGAGACACGTGGTTACCAAAATAAAAGTCAATTCTCGAATGAAGTCTATGATTTTCTGGTTGTATTGGGTTGGTGCTAAAGATTAAAATTGGTGATTTTTTTGAGTGGCCATTGGTCAGTGGGTGGACAAAATCTTGTGGCCACTTTCCTTATGGCTAGTTCGTGTTGTATACACATTTTATCACTGCACTGAATACCTTTCATTTATTTAGACATAGTTAAATTTAAGCTTGGTAGTTACAAGGGCACACTGTCTATTGTCCAGTGCAATTAAATGAATAAATATAATCTTAAAAGTTATATTTTTCTTCAACCATATCAACCAAATTTTCAAGACAGTTTTTATTGGAAAGATAATTTAATCATTTTTATTTGGTCTCTCGCTATGTTCACAAAAAATAAAAATAAAAATCTCTCAATCTCTCCACCATAAATTGATAGCAGTGGATGGGTCAAAATTTTCAAGCAGTACTTACTTTGGCTTACTTTATTTAACTTGCTCTATTTTCTAGTCATTCTTTGCATGAGCATTGTCTTGTCATCAAGAACATTGCCCACAATGCTTGCATTCTCTTAACTTCTGCATTGCTTGGCATAACAGTCAGCAATATTGAGTATTTCAACAATTTGTGCTATGACCTTCATGTACTAAAAATTGCTTGTTTTTAGTTTCTCTAGCCGTTTTTAGTGAGTTATTGATGGTAAAAAATGTTCAGACATTATGTTTCGAAGTTGCTTCCATTCTGCTAAATTTTTCTTTTCATTCCATTTATTTTTGGTTAGGTTCTTCTTGGTGTCAAAATGAAAACTGGCTGTATAGCTTTCAAAAGTGAATTTCATATCTTATTGCAGAATCATTGTGTGGTACAGCTGAGATTGGGAGAAATGTGATACCAACCTGGTCACTTTATTTTACAGACTCGCAATGATTCATGACCACAAACAGAAAATATTCAGTAATTTCCTGGGTTGTTCTAATAAATATTAAATTAAAAACATTGATAAACCTTCACAGGTGTTGAAAAAATAGTCATGACGAAATAAGAACACTTGCAGAGTATCCTGATTCCATCAGATTTTGTCCGGTTTATGGTAGAATTTTAATGATTTGTCCTTTTTCCTGTTTGCCCGCCACAGACCTTCCAAATACTACGAATTCCCCATAGTCACTACGAAAATTGTTGATCGCTGCGGTGTACATACAGGAAACATCGAATATACTACAGAAATAAAAAATCTGGTTGTCGGGGTTTATTTTGTTTGTTTTTTCCCCCTTCAGAAAACGTTGTTTTCGTAGAATTTTAATGATTTGTCATTTTTTCCTGTTTGCTCACCTCAGACCTTCCAAATGCTACGAATTCTCCATAGTCACTACGGAAATCGTCGATCGCTATGGAATACGGGAAACATCGAATATACTACAGAAATAAAAAATCTGGTTGTCGGGGTTTTTTTTGCTTGTTTTTTCCCCCTTCAGAAAACGTTGTCTTGGTAGAATTTTCATGATTTATCATTTTTTCCTGTTTGCCCACCTCAGATCTTCCAAATGCTACGAATTCTCCATAGTCAATACGGAAATCTTCGATCGCTACGGAATACGGGAAACATCAAATATACTACGGAAATAAGAAATCTATGAAATAATGTTATTCAATCATTTGTCCAAAGTTTATTTTCATGTTTTCAAAATTCTAACATTCAAACATTTTTGGGACTGTTTATTGGATGTTTTTAATGTCGCGACATTTGTCCAACATAAATTGAGCATCTTTCATGCTGTTTGTCGCCTGAAAATGACTGTTTTAGCACGGATCAAAATGTTCCGTAGTTTTCTAAATTTTGAATTTTTCTTACTCCAAGATGCACTTTCTTTTCATTTTCTGGTTATATTCTTATGTTATATTTTTTTCTGATTATGTTTCTCGTTTTTAATAGCTTCAGTAATAGTGAAAAAGAACAACTTCGTATTTTAAAAGTTTTTTCTAGTGAAGCGCAGTTTTTGTTATTTCTAACAGCCTGTTCTTCGAAACTAATAAATACGGAAAATGTTTTTTTCTTTTCCGCTTTTTTAAAGCTAAATTAAATTTCAAAATCGGTACTTATTCCGCTCGTGATGGAATCGGCCTTTTCTGTGACCCGTAAAAATGACTATCACGGCAGAGTGAACAATACAGTACTGATTTTTGATATATAATTTCACTGAAAAATTTGTGTTTACCCATTCCTTAGTAACATTTTACTGTATTAAGGGGCAGACAAGAGTTTTTTTTAAATTTTGTTTAAAGCCAACTTCATATGTGCAAAGGAAACACGACTCTGCGAGGAATGAAAGCAGCGTGCGGCGCAGAAAGTGAAGTCCCGATTTTCTACCTTTGATTGCTTTTTGTAAACAAAAGGGAAAATGCTTGCCCATTTTATTTGAAGATAAGCAAGATGTGCCTAAGCAACGGAAAATCGTGCATTTTCAGAGAAACCAAACTTTAAAAAACGAGCTGCTGAAGACGAGTTGTGATGCCACAGTTCCATCTAAAGCCACAGGTGTCCATTCCCCATATGGTTACTTTGTGCACCAACTTAAGTGGAAAAACAAACAGCCACCCTCGTTCTTGAAGAGTGAATCTATAAATAGATCTTACCCACTTATTTGCGGAGGAAAGGGCTGTTTTTCATAGCGCCAGTTGGATGATTTGAAAATACATTTCCTATAACAGGAGCATTTTAAAAATGCAAATTAATTCTTTAGCAATGAAAAAAAGGAACATTTTTGAGCGTGGCGACTAAAGTTACTTTTTCTACTGGACATTTTATTTTATCCAGTCGACTCGTGGCAAGTGGCGACCGCTAATTTTAATCTTTAGTTGGTGCGAATGAAATGTCCGTTAAAGGACCAGCACACGTGGACAGCAAGAAAAGAAAAGTAGGACAACTTACCAAGGCAAAACAATCCCTCTTGGCATCAACACATAGTTGGCATCTGTCCGGTAAGGCCATGATCCCAGAACGAAAAAAGTCTTGTGGCTGGAATCTGAAGAAGCCATCAACTGCACGTTACGCTGAACCTCGTTGTCTGTCGTGAACTGTTTCCAGGCAAAGAAACAGATGACAGTTTGTTGGAGACAAGTCTGGGTAATAGGCAGGATGAGGCAGTGCTGCATAGCACAAGGCACTTAGTGTCACCATCGTTCGTTGTGCAACATGAAGGCAGGCATTGTCCTGGAACAGAAGAACACCATGTCTGTTGACCAAAGCCAGTTGTTTCTGCAGCAATTTCCGGTGCATCTGGTGTAATTTAGCACAATAACGTTCTGCAGAGATGGTTTGGCCTCTTGCCAAGAAACTCCGATGAATTATCCCGGCTGTGGACCACCAGACAAGGAATCTTCTTGGTGTGTAGGGTGACTGATGTCATTCAGCAGGCTGTGTGTTGCTTTACCATCGTGCAGATCGTTTCTGATTATCATAAAGGACCCAATTCTCGTTGCAGGTGACGATTGGATGCAGTAGAGGCTCCTGTTTATTCCTGGCAAGCAGCAACATGCAGATTTCTAAATGTCTAATCTTGTTGGCAGTTGTCAACTCATGTGGCAGCCACATGATTCAAATTTTAATGATTCATTACCAAAAATTGAGTTCTTTTCCTCGATGTTACAGGAATCGATAAGACCCCCCCCCCAAAAAAAATAATAATAATTGAGGTTTAATGACCAATGTTTGAGACTTCCAAAGCGTAATCCACTCAAATTTTTTTGCCTTTTTTTCAATGTTTCATCGCCAAAAATAGAGTTCTTATCCTCGATGTTAACAGGAGCCGATACATCGAGGCTTATGATACGTCAAGCGTTTCAACAAATATTATGGTTACTCGATGCTGAATTAGTGAGCTATCACCCATATATTGAACGAAGATTTATTCATCGATGTGCCCATAACGGCTGCAGATGGGAAAGATGCGAATTCTTTGACTCTTTAGCAAAACATCGAGGCTTTCGCTAATACATCAAAAATTTTCACTCATACTACAGATGAGTGAATGTTTCGGAAATAAGTATCCACCGATGTGCCCATCCCCACTCTGAGTTAGACCTGGAAAATGCATACAGGGGGAAAAAACACTCTCATAATGCTTTGGGGTTTCCTTACAGTGAGGCTGCCGCTAATGATGCAGTGATTGATACACAACCGTCAGAACCGTTTTACTGACAACAGTTCATAATAACGAAAGAAGAAAAAAAAAAAAAAAAAAAAAAAGAAACGGAGAAAGCACAGTTAAATACAACAATACTCAAGATGTTTCTCACATAAAATTTTACTGAAAGTGAAGACACCATCACAGTTCAAAATATTTCTGTGAAGATACCATTTGAGCTAAAAATATTTTTGTGAGATACTGCGTAACAGTATGAAATACTGCCTGGATCAACCCACGCACCTGGAGTGTCTGAGTCTCTCTGATGCAACGGCATGGCATGTTATGATGTTTATCCACTCATGCCTGCTGCTTACCCCATTGGCAAGAGAGAGCCTAGTGCATGTCAACAGGAAAAGGTGAAAAAATTTCACCTTCTACCAGGTAAATGAGCAGGGGAAGACACAGAAAAAGTCTTAAGCACAGTTATTTCCAGGAGTCAAAATTACATTTAGAAACATTTTCAGGAATCTGAGAGGGAATAGGGGTGTAAAAAGGCTCATTTAAGTTCTTAAATTCCAAGAGGGGTATTGACCCTGATATTATTGGACTAAAGTTACTTTCTCAGTCCACACATCATGTAGGTTTGTATCCATGCATATAAACATAGCAGACTTTAAGATGTGTGAATGAATGTACATTGATGTTTTTGATGTTCAGTGGTCAGATGTGGGAATGGAATGACGCAGAAGAAGATAGCTCAAGAAACAAAGCAGTCATGTGTCCAGCTCCGGCTATGCTGATGCCACACCATAAACTGAAATGTAAAAATGGAATTGGAAACCTTTTTTTCAATGCTTCCACTCAGAACTGATATCATCAATAAATTTTATAAGCTGCATTTACCTTTCCTACTAGAATGGCTTAGCAAAAAGGTTAATTACTGTCACAGTGTATATGTGTACACACACTGGAACCCAACATAATTTACACCAACAAGTAATTGAATCCAGAGGGAGAACATAAAAACTTACCACTTTAGTACCACGAGCATCAGTCACTTCGATAACTTGAGACGATGGAACAAAGACTTCCTCAGATACATTATACCACCCACTGTAGTGCCCTTTATATATGTGGCCCTTCATAAAAAGTTCATTCTAGAAATTCAAAGAAGAGCATGAACTACAGAGGGGAAGAAAAAAGACAGACAAAGAAATATAACTACAGAAAAGCCTTATTTGGAACTGAAAAATCAGACTGCAAGGGTTTCTATTATGCAGGATTTTCAATGAGGGTTTGCCTATTAGGTTGACAGTTGAAGTTACATGGTAAATCATGACTCCTTATTTAATTGATATAAGATCTCCATTTTTTCTCTTCTTTCTTTATTTAAGTAAATACCATGGAACCTTAGTTATACATTTTTCACATTTATACAGAATTTTGCGGTAGTCCTGATATTTTACTGTAGTTTCTATCATTCTTTAAATTCAGTTGCATGTGATTCATTTATACGGGTTTTGCAATTAAAAGTTAAATTTTGGATTAGCATTAAATAAGCAGTTCTTCTTTTATACATAACCCAGTATGTTATATTTTTGAGAAAATTGAGACAGCATTTCTGTCTTCCTTCTTGGTGCAGCCAAATTTGAACCTTAATGCCATCAGAGAAGGGTATGTTGTTTACTTTCAGTTTGGATGAAAAACCGGTTTTGCATTTCATGACTCACACTATTTAAAAACTGATAAATCTCTCGGATGCAACTCTGTGGCTCCACCATTTCATGGAATAGTAGAATAGAATCCTAGATATATTGGTAGCTTACCTTTTGAGGTTTGCCTCGTTGACATTTCTTGCATGTTGTCATCGGGGTTTATTGTAGCTTCCAGCAGGGCAAGTTCCTGATTTCTTCTACTGTTCTGCACATTATGTACTTATATGAGCAGGTCAGGTACACAAAGCATCATTACACAGGCTTGTAGTTCGTTTATACCTCTTGAGTTTAACTCCCCCCCCCGCTGTATTCCTTCGTATTTTGCTTTTTTTTTCTTCTCCTTCCCTTCCTTATAAAATACACAATATATAAATACTCCTTTAAAATATTTACAACTCAACTCAATTCATATCCTAACACTTAAACTGAACTCAGGTAACTTAAAAAACATACTCACAGACATTCACCCCACCTATGGCACCATCAACAGTACTCACACATAATTCTAAACCAGCACTTTAACACCAAACAAATTGCAACTCAAATCTAAAAAGCTTATATACACTATTTACAATACATGCTGACCTCAACTCTATATCATCCTATCTTTATGTCATGACTCCTCCTGTTCTTGCCTAATGCTCAAGAATGTGTTAACCCGCCTCTTTTACTGAAACCCTACTTTCGCTACAATTTTGCCTCTAGTACTTTCAGCTGCCCCGCAGCCATCCTCAGGAAGCCCTTGCGATGTTACCCTATTCTGCAGCTACATAAGTGAGCGAAAGAGTAGACTCCTGGGCCGGCCTCAATGCCATCATCAATCCTCTACTGTGGCTCCATCTCTTGTTTGATTCTGGTTTTTCCTATTTTTTTCTTTTTTTCAACTTGAACAACAGATGGAAAGAATTAATTAAAATAGAACATAAAAAAATCAAAGCAACAGAAGAGGGGGGAGGTAAACCCAGAATCAAACAATAGATGGAGCAACGGTAGAGGATTGATGACGGCATTGACGCCGGCCCAGGAGTCGACTCTTTCGCTCACTTGTTCTGCGGCTGCAGACAGGGTAACATCGCAAGTGCTTCCTGAGGATGGCAGCGGGGCAGCTGAAAGTACTAGAGGCAAAACTGTAGTGAAAGTAGGGTTAAGTAAAAAGAGCGGGTCAACATGTGCTCGAGCATTAGGCAAGAACAGGAGGAGTCATGAAATAAAGATAGGATGATATAAATATAGTTGAGGCCAGCATGTATTGTAAATAGTGTATATAAGCTTTTTAGATTTGAGTTGCAATTCATTTGATGTTAAAGTGTTCGATTAGAATTATGTGTGAGCACTGTTGGTGGTGCAGTAGGTGGTGTGAATGCCAGTGAGTACCTTTTTTGTTACCTGAGTTCAGTTTAAGTGTTAGTATATGAATTGAGTTGAGTTGTAAATATTTTAAAGGAGTATGTACGTACTGTATATTTTATAAGGAAGGGAAGGAGAAGAGAGAAAAAAAAAAAAAAAAGCAAAATACAAAGGAATACAGCGGGGGCAGTTAAACTCAAGAGGTATAAACGAACTACAAGTCTGTGCAATGATGCTTTGTGTACCTTTTTTTTTTTTTTTTGATTGGAGGTTTAACGACCACCGTGAGCAACTCAATGGGCTATAAGCAGTCGCCTTTGCGTACCTGACCTCCTCATATAGGTATGTAATGTACAGAACAGTAAAAGAAAACAGCAACTTACCCTACTGGAAGCTACAAAAAACCCCGATAATGAAGTGCACGAAATGTCAACGAGGCAACCCTCAAAAGGTAAGCTACCAATATATTACCATTATGCACGTGAATTAATGATAGCATGGGCATTAGACAGCCCAACAAACTATTATACGGTATAGAATCTCATATGTATCATCAATTTTCATCATTCTGGCTTCAAGTGGATACACCCAGCATCAACAGTAAAAAAACAAAAACTGTTAATTCACGAGTTGCATATTGCAGCACTGATCTCAGATTTTTAGTTGTGAGGATTTCACTTAATCTAGAATCAGGATTTTTATCGCCAGACAGAGCTGCTGACAGAGAAGTTTGATTTTCATAGGCTTAAGGATTTTTGCTATGTGATAAAATATACTACTACATTCAAAAAGTTCCGGAACTTTTTGAATATTTGCCAAATGCCAGTGAATTACGTCATTCCCCGCCGAGCAAGCAGAGAGCATGATGTGACCGACCAGCCAGAACCGGTTTGATCCAGATCCAACACGTACAGCATATGAGACTTTACAAATGATTAAGTCAGCGTACGGTGAGAACACAATGAGTCGAACTAGAGTTTATGAGTGGCATCGACGATTTGAAAACGGGCGACAGAGTATCGAGGATGATGAGAGGTCAGGACGACCTTCAACATCCACGACGGATGAACAAATCGTCATCATCAAAGAAATTGTGAAAAATGACCGTCGAAAAACTGTTGCAGCGATTGCAGAAGTTGCCGGCATCTCAGTTGGAAGTTGCCATGCCATTTTAACAGAGAAACTGGGCATGCATCACGTGTGCCAACAAATTGTTCCCAAAAACCTGACAAGAAAAAATGGATGAGCACATGCAAGTTTGCGGGGATAACATCGACACAGTGGATTCAGATCCCGATCTCTTGAATCGATTGATCACTGGCGATAAGACTTGGTGCTTTCTGCACAACCCCTAATCCAACTGACAGTCAAAAGTGTGGAAATCACCGTCGTCACCACGACCAAAAAGTTCAAGGCTGACCGCTCCAACGGGAAGGCTTTGCTAACAGTTTTCTTAGATTGCAAGGGGCTCGTCACAAGGAATTCCTTCAACATGGTCGTACAGTCACTGAAGAAGAGTACGTCAACATCCTGAAACATCTCTGAGAATCAGTGAGAAGCAAGCGACCTGATCTTTGGAAGACCAACTGGTGGGTGCTCCATCACAATAATGCGCCGGCTCACAGATCCCTCCTGGTGTCCGATTACTTGTCCAAACACCACATTCCCGTTCTTCCAGAACCAGCTAATTCCCCTGATCTCGCCCCCGTGTGACTTTTCTCTTTTTCCCCGGATGAAGAATTTGCTTAAGGGGCGATGCTTCTCAATTTCCGAAGAAGTGCAACGAGCGGTGATGGAGTCACTGGAGGATGTGGCAAAAGAAGACTTACAATCTGCATTTAAATTTTTGTATGAGCGCTGGCAAAAACGCATAGTTGCACAGGGTAACTACTTCGAAGGGGAACACCACATAAACAGGTATTATCTGTACTCATTCTTTTTTATTATAAAAAGTTCCGGAACTTTTTGAACATAGTAATATTATAATTTACAATACATACATTAATACAACAGTGTTGTACGTTATATACATGGCTAGTTGTAAATATAATGTCACTAAATTAATAGTTAAAATACTGTTTTGCACATTAATTGAGACTGCATGGGCACTTGTATCTAAGTATCATAGAACAAACTGTTGATATCTGTAATAGAACGTGCAAAAAGTAAGAATAAAATAAAACTTTAAGACTCACCAGCAGTAGTTCATCTAGGTCAGAGTATAAGTGCATGTGCACTAAGATGGAACATGTTGAGATGACATCAAGTGCATGTGCCCTGAGACGAAACATGGTCATACATACATACATACATATCACTAAGCTGTTCTCTGAGATTCAGAGGTTAGCTCCAAAAAGAAATACAAACTTCCAGATATTTTTACTTATTGTTGTCGTATCAAACTTCGCCATTTACAGCGATCTTGACATACAACTCGTGCTTCACTGATATCCATTACACGCCGTACACAAGATCTTTTATACTTCATACTCATAATCTTTTTCTCATGCAGACACTCCTGAATCTGATCCACCCATGTCTTCCTTGGCCTTCCTCTGCCTTTCCTTCCTGCCACTTGGGCTGAAAATATTTTCTTAGTAAGCATTTCATCACTCATTCTTTCAACATGGCCAAACCACCGAAGCATATTGGTCTCCACCTTGCTAACAACATTTTGCTTTACATCACACAACTGCAATACATCTTCATTCCTCACACAATCAGATCGTGTCTTGCCACAAACCCCACGTAAGTAACGCATTTCTCCAGCACACAAACGACTCCTATGTTTCTTCTGCAGTACCCAGGTTTCACTGCCATATATCAGAGTAGGAACAATTACTGTTTCATACACAGCCATGCGGGACTCTCTAGAGAACCCATCATTCCTGTGAAAACCTCTCAGAGCAGCTATGAATTTCAAAGAATTCACTCGCCTTCTGATTTCACCATCCAACTTGTTCTCTCTGTCAAACATGCTTCCTAAATACACAAACTCACTCACCTGGTCAATCACAGTGTCATTTATACTTACATTACATTTACTGCTATCCGTTCCTCTCTCAAACACCATAACTTTGGTTTCCCCTTATTTATACTCAGTTTGAATTTCATGCAAACTTCGTGCATCCGAGTCAATATACTCTGCAACTCACTTTTGCTCTCTGCCAACAGGACAGTGTTATCAGCATACAGCAATATGCACACACGGATATCACCAAGACATAAACCACTATTATCTATTTTGGCCTCACGCATGCATGCGTCCATAAATATATTAAACAGCCATAGTGACATTACACAACCTTGTCTAACTCCTGCACCAATGGAAAACCATTTTGATAAAACACCATTCACTCGTACACAAGCTCTAGTACCAGCATACATGGCTTTTACACTATTAAATAGATTCCCAGTAACACCATATTCATTCAATACCTTCCACAAAAGTGTCCTATTGACTCGGTCGTAAGCTTTCTCTAAATCTATGAAGGCAGTAAAAACTTTCTTCCCAACAGCCAGATACTTTTCAATCATCATGCGTAATGCAAAAATCTGGTTAGTGCAGCCTTTACCAGGCATAAAACCACTCTGAACATCCCACACTTTCTCTGATGTAAGACCCCAAACTTTTTCAATAACAACCTTACCAAACACTTTCCCTGGCACACTCAGTAGGCTAATACCACGATAGTTCTTGCATTCAGTCTGATCACCTTATCCCTTATACAAGGGAACAATGATAGCATCCTTCCAATCCCGAGGGACCATTCCTAACTCCCAGCACAACTGACAAATTTCAGTTAACCAGTCAATTATAGAGTCACCACCATACTTCAACATCTCTACAGTTATGCCATCAACTCCTGGAGCCTTACCATTCTGAAGAGATTTTAGAGCTTTACACACTTCTTCTCTTGAGATCCCTCCTGTGCTTTCATCCCTCATTGTGACTTCATCTGCATCTGTCTCAGAATCATTTTTGCTCTCCTGATCTAATAACTCACAGAAGTATTCGCCCCATCTGTCACTTAACTCATTGGGCTCCCATATCATTTCCCCAATCTCATTCTTCACACAACTTACAACTTTGTTTCTGCTATTTTTCCTGAGTCTCATGTACTTCCAGAAGGACTTTCTATCTTTCCAAAAAGCCAGTTCATGCCTTTCCACTTTCTCTTTCCTATCTTTTGCCTTACTGTGGCGAACCAGCTCAGCAGCTTCATGCTTCTTTCAGCGATATTCATCCACAGATACTCTACCTTGCAACATCCCCAAATAAGCTTCCTTCTTTTTCTTTACTGCCTCTTCAATCTCACTATTCCACCAAGCATCACCTCTATTGTTACCCACTATTGTGGTGCCACAGACCTCTTTAGCAGCAGTAACAACACAGTTCTTAAAACATTCCCACTTCTTTTCTACATCCCTCTCACAAGATTTCAGACCCTTCAGCCGTTCTCTGAGTAAGTCAGAATATCGCTGATGATCTTCAAGGAGCCTATCAACCTTTATTCTTTCTATCCTGGGTCTCTTCCTATTCCTTTTCCTCCAACCAACATTAAGTTTCACTCGTGACACTACCAAGTAATGATCAGAACCAACATCCGCACCTCTCATCACACGGGTGTCAACAACTAAGTGTTTCAAACGCTGATCGTAAACAACAAAATCTATCACACTCTTTTGACCAAGAGTACGATTTTCCCAAGTATATGTGTGTATATACTTGTGGTTGAAAAATGTATTAGATACACACAAATCATTCTCAATGCAGAGTTCAATTAATCTTTCACCATTATCATTCACACAAGGATCATTAAACTTACCCAGAACATTGTCAGAAATTGCATTCTGCGCACCTACTCTAGCATTGAAATCGCCTGCTATTATAACTTTTTCTTTAGCACCAAACTGGCTCAAAACAGCTTTTAGCTCATTCCAGAAATCTTCTTTCTTATCAGAAGGTTCCGAGTCACAAGGAGCATACACTACAACAATTACAATTCTCTGAAGTTTCACTTTCAAACGAATCCAGAGAATTCTCTCACTTATGCAACTATAATGAATCAAGTTGTTCTTCATCTTTTCACTTAAAATCACACCTACACTGGCCTGTCCTCTCATATTATCCAATACTCCAGACCACACACTCACCGTGCCATTCACTTCTTCTACCCCAATTTTTTTCTTTTTGGTTTCACTTACACACAGCACATCCAGTCTATACTTATTCATCTCCTCAATCACCACACTCATCTTGCCATTTATACCTCTAGTATTCCATACACCAATCTTACATTCACTCAGCCGAGATCGCTTTCTCATACGCCGTTTAGAAAGTCCAGGTCGATTCCGTGGTGGACCGTCCTTCTCAAGTGTGGTAGGTCCACCATATCCCACACTTGAGTCATTCTTAATATTTCTTTTTGTCTTTTTAGCCCACAGCTGAGGGTTCCAGTTGGTCATTCAACCTAAGGATTCTGGAACGAAACCCAGTGAGTTGGGGTCTTTTCGCCAATGTCACACAGAACTAGCTTGCACCTCTCCAAGATTCACAGAGGCTCTAGTTGCTGTTCTGTGTGCCATTGTTACCACGGAGCGCCCCGAGGAGGCAAACCTATCGTAAGAGATCAAATTACAAAGAATTGAAATCAAACGAGCAGAAAACAAAGCAAAACTTTATAAAAGATGGAAAACCAAATACCACGACGTTGCGTTTATGATTCTCTTGTTTTTAATGGAAGCTTTTATATGTCTACAATGGTGTTTGGTTTCTCATCTTTTATAAAGTTTTGCTTCGTTTTCTGCTTGTTTGGTTTTAATTCTTTGTAATTTGGTGTCTTACCATGTTTTGTCTCGGAGCGCATGTGCTTGATGTCTCAACATGTTCCATCTCAGTGCACATGCACTCAGACACTGACCTAGATGAACTACTACTGGTGAGTCTTAAAGTTATATTTTATTTTTACTTTTTGCACATTCTATTAGAGATACCAACAGTTTATTCTACACTGCTGGCCACCCAAAATGCAACACCAAGAAGGACACGAGATAGCAAAGCCAGATTTAGTGGACACATAACAACAGATACAAAGATGAAACGATTGAGCTTACAGGCCTGTGCGACTTGCGGAACACGCAGACATCAATAGTTCGCGTGGCCCCCATGGCTGGTAATAACAGCCGCTACACACCGCGGCATCGAACGAAAGAGGCTTTGGATGTGGGCTTGGGGTATGTCGGTCCAAGCTGCTTCCACACATTGCCACAGTTCATCAGGCGTAGCCGCGGGTTGTGCTTGCCGTGTCACTCGGTTGCCAATCAGCGACCAGAGGTGTTCGATGGGCGACATATCAGGAGAACAGGCGGGCCACAGGAGCAGTGACACCTGGTGGGCTGTAAAGAATTGTTGCACGATGCGTGCCACGTGCAGGCGCGCATTTTCCTGCTGAAACGTGGCCGCTGGCAGGTCCTGCAGTTAAGGGAGGACTACAGGCTAAAAAAACATCAGAAATGTAGCGGTGGCTGTTAAGTTTACCGGTGATGCGTACCAGAGGGGTGCGGGTGTCATATTCAACAGCGCCCCAAACCATAACACCAGGCGACGGACCGGTATGACGATGCATAATGCAGGCGTCATACAGTCTCTCACCGCGGTGCCACCACACGCGGATCCGACCATCGTGGTGTTGCAGGCAGAAGTGGGATTCGTCGGAGAAGACAATGTCGTACCATTCCGTAGTCTGGGTGCGGCGCTCAATGGCCCACTGCCGCCGCACTCGCCGTTAGTGTAACGTCAATGGTAATCAGAGCAACGGCGCCGTGTGACAAGTCCCCGCTCCTGCAGACGACATCGAACGGTACGTGCTGACACAAGTTGTTGCGCAACACACCCCAATTCCTGCGCTAACGTTCGTGATGTGGCGGTGACAGCCGTCAATGCTCGGCGCACAACATGCCGGTCCTCTCATTCGGTGGTGTGCCGCGGCTGCGGCAATCGCTCACGTGGGTCCGCCCGTTTCTCCTACACCCACCGAATCCATACTCACCTCACTATGGTAGGATGTTGTCCCACACGGGCGCCGATGTCTTGGTACGATAAACCGCTGTCGTGATAAGCCACTATTCGTTCTCTGCTGAACTCCGAAACGTGCTGGAATGACTGCCATATTCTGCGATGAGGCATCAGGAAGCTTCCCACGCACAGGTCCGGCAGCACAAGACATTTCCACTACTTACACTCCGCCTTCTGTGCACCCTTCTTATAGTGCTTCTCGGTGGCGTGCCGGGCGCACATGATTTGCATATGCCCTGCAATGCTAATCGTTTTCACGTCCTCTCGCGGGCGACGCAGGCTGCGAATTTCAGGCCAATCGGATGCTTCCTTCTTGGTGTTGCATTTTGGGTGGCCAGCTGTGTATGATACTTTGATACCAGCGCCCGTACGGTCTCAACTAACATGCAAAATAATATTTTAACTATTAATTTAGTAACATTATATTTATATTATAATTTCTAATGCTTTTTTCTTCTGGCCACGAATTCGACTTTAAATAAATCATTATAAAGGAATATCTTGTACTCCTTCAAAGCATAAATTTCACAATATAGCATTTAACATTTTGAGATTTCTTTTATGTTTTTTAAGGCCATCCCCTAAAAAAGGTACAGGTGAGGTATGGTACTATGTTGTTAAACACAATTTACATTAAAATGCAAGCTTGCAAACAGCAATTAGAGTCCATGAAACTTTGATCTTAGTTTATTGTTTCTTAAAATATGACTCAATTGACTTTGGCTTAATGCATTCTTACATACTTTTGATAGAAAATTTTGAAGTTTATCTATAACTTTAACAATCCAATCAGTGCCATCACTTGAACTCATAGCAGACAATAACTGACAAAGGCACTGGTCCATCTTTCAGATGCGACCGCACCAGAAGCAATTATGTATTTCATCTGTCTAAAAATGAAATTACTGATTTAACATTGACTGTATTGTACAACCAGCAGTACAGCTGCCAAGAAGATGCCAAAGTCTTACTCTGTATCACTGACACCACAAAGACTTATTCATATTTCTTTTTTGTCAAATTAGTGGGAATTACACCACTGAAATAATTTTATATAATTCACATTTTAACTTAAATATTAACTGCATTTCAAATTAAACAGTTAAAAAAAAAACACTGAAAATTGTATACTTTAAGCTGTAGATTTCATTCCCTTTGAATTAACTAATACCAAATTAATGAGGCCTAGCCAGATATTTTAACTGAAACAAGCAGTTCATGGCCAATTCCTTTCAATGGAAAATATCTCAATCCCATAGTTAAAAAAAGGACAGAAATAATAACTGTTCAAAGTAATAATGCTGAAACATAGATTAAGCAAATATAAACATTGATAAACTTTGCCAGATTTTAAACAGTAACTTCTATCATCACTGATGCATGTAACAATTTTCTAATATTCCAAACATAAAGGCACTCCTATGTTGAAGCTCAGTTAGTTAATCCTAAGTGATCCCCCTACAGTCGTAAAAAATAAAAAAAATAAATTTTTTTTTTTTTTCGGAATGACTTGAAGCTGAAGAACATTAGGTACTGTCATAAAAATTTATACTAATGGCTCTTCGCAATAAGAACTTGATCATATTTCAGCAATACATCACTAGATTACAGTAACATACCACAAAACTGCATCCCATGAAAAATTATTTTGGCTTTTCCTCCCTGCAAAAAATTAATTTTGTAGATTTTTGACAATTTTGAATGGATCATGACAACTTTTAATCACACATACATGACAGTACCTAATGTTCTGCATGTTAGTATATTAAAAATATTAGGGGTATGCAAAAGTTTCCACCATTTTAAGGAGAAAGGAGACAGGTACAAACAGGAAACCAGTACACATTTATTCGACAGAATATTGGCCATTAGCATCAATGACTTTTTGCCATTTTTCAGGCAATAAATGAATGCCCCTATGATAGAAGGACTCTGGTTTTGAGCTGAAGAACGGTGTGATGAAATTTTTACCTCTAGAACTGTGGTGAACCACTGTTGGGCTAGGGCATGTTGCATAGAGCAAAACAGATGAAAGTCTGAGGGTACAATGTCCAGGGAGTAAGCCAGATACAGTAAAACCTCCCAGTGTAACTGTTCAAGGTTTGATTTTGTGGTGGCACTGACATGTGGTTTGGCATTATCGTGTAACAGGATGACTGGGCGGTGTCCTTTACCTGTCCATGGGTGCTTTTGCTTGATTGTGGCAGTCAGTTTCATCAACTAATCGCTACATTGTTGTGCAGTGATTGTTTTACCCACTTTCAACAGTTCGAAGTACAGCACTCCATGCATATCCCACCACACACACAACAGCACCTTTTTCCTGTGGATATCCTGTTTTGCAATGGATGTTGATGGCTGGCCTGGGTTGACCCAGGATCACTTGCATACGGGGTTGTCGCAATAGACCCATTTTTCACTTTCGGTGACAACCTTCCACAAGAAATTCTTCCCTTGAAACACCTCTTCAAAGCAACGACATGCAGATGCCCAATTGTTGACCAAAATTACGTTTATGCGGAACCCACTTACCAATCTTCTGGATCTTCCCCAAGGCCTGTAGATGCCGTACCACTGTCGATTGAGCCACTTTCAAACATTTTGCCAGTTGCATGGTCGATTGTGTGGCATCCTTTTGCAACAGTGATTCCAACTCCTCGTCTGTGAATTCCTGTGGTCTACCTGCACGTGACTTGTCTTCCAAGCTTAGATCACCTTTCTTACATCTGGTAAACCATTGTCGACATGTCCACTCACCCACAACTCTTTTGCCATACGCCTGAATATTGAACCATATGCTTCGCTCACATTTTCCCCTAAATTAAACATGAATAACAAACAGTGCTGCGAATGCACTTTATCGACCACCATGCTTGGCTTCATGTATAAACTGACAGCACGGGTTGCGGTCGCTTAGACCCCTATAGTACCGCTAGCAGGGGCGGCGGAAACTTTTGCATACCCCTAATATATATCAGCTGGATTAACACAAGATAAAATCAAATGCAGATGTATCAATATTAAATTAATATTCTCAAAATTATGAGACACAGGGTATTGGTCATCACAAAATTGGGCACTTGTTGATTTTCTTTTCTTTCTAGATCATAATCCTTAAATTTTTCAATTTATGAAATCACAATTTATTTAAATTTGTATATAGAATGAGTGATACAGAAAAAGAGCTATCTCACTCAACATCTTTGAAGCTAGATTGGAAATTTAATATTTCTGTAGCACTTTTTACATTTAATATTTTACAAAAACTGGAAAAAAAGAAAGAAAGGAAAGATAGAAATAGATAGATAGAGGGGGTGGGGGTGGCAGGGAGGTAATCTTGAAAGCAAAGCAACTTGAAAATCTTTTTTTAATAAAATATGGTGTATCAGAACTGTAGCTTACCCAAAATGTATGAACAGCAGAAATGTGCTTGTCACTTGTAGTTCTGGTGAAATGAGTGTAAGTGATGCCAGTTCCATCAAAAACATCCTAAAATATAAATGATAAAAAACCCACTAAAGCACCAATAAAAATTAAACAGAATTTCCAACTAGTCCTAAACTTGTGTGCTTTACATTACATGCTTTCAGGAAAGTGCAGCTGCACGAGTTTTCTTTTCAGTACTTTAATGTTGATTGACCTGCCCCTCAGTAGATTAAAATTATTATGAAATATTAAGGTGTGTACCTCGCCAACAAACAGAATTTCTCTTACACAACTGATTAATCACAGTACCACACAAGCTAAAAAAAAAAAAAAAAAAAAAAAAAAAGAAATACATGCAAGGAACATTCAGACAGGCAGTAAGAGCTACAAAAGGTGAGAAAGAAACATCATTGAAGCAGTTCTGGAAAGAATACAATATTTACAACTTAAGAACATCATCAACTATGAATGGCGTTTAGAAAAACTTAACCCTTCAGTTTTTTCCAGACCCTGTGATATTTGAAACAAGATGTAGCAGTTAACTTCATTAACATGGAAAAAGGATTTTAATGAACTATTACAAAGTCATGCAAAGGAAATGAGCACGGAGGATTTGATGGAGCTTGAAAACCATGGACAGATCTACCAATTTTTAAGAACTGAAATCCGTATACTACAATTCAGCAGTGAATGTTTGATCAATATTTTTGATTGACTAATGTATTGATTAAATTGTTGTGCCAACATGTTAGTATACTTTTAAAAACTAACCTGGAGAAAAACACACACACACACACACACACACACACACACACACACACACACACACACAAAAACAGCAACAACAACAAAAACAAACAACAATAATGGAAATCTGCAAAATAAGTGGTCCATTATAGTAATAATAAAACAAGTAGAATTTCAATAAATTTGTTGAGTAAACCATAAAATTGAACAGGTATGCACGAGTAGATGGTGAGGTTTCAGAAGAATATGAGGCTCAATCACAAAAAAGATTTGCAACAGCAGAATATTTTAAAAATATGACAATCACAGATGATAATTTATGGGGTCATGACCTAACCACTGAAATAACTAGGTTGGGGGGGGGGCAGTGCATTAAACTATCACATGCTATGAAGTGATTTGTGATCAGAAGCAAGAAAGCTAAAGTACAAATTTCACTGATAAAAAACAACAACAGATTTTTAAATGAGCCAACAAAAATTTATTAACAAATGCATGCCTTTTTTTTACATATCTGCCAAATAAATTGTGTTTTATTTTCTTAAAATTTTTTCCCTAGACTTCATTTCCCCCTAGAAATCTCACCTAAATAGCAACTATAGTCATATGAAATCTTGGTGATTGAGGCTCATATACACAGTTGTATCAGAATAACATGACCACCTATCTAATAATGGGAATACCCACCCTCCGCTGGGATGACAGTGGCGAAACGGTGTGGAATGAAAGCAGTGAGGCCCTAGAAGGTTGCCCGAGGCACATGTGCCCATTTGGACTGCAGCAGAGCAGTTCTTGTGGATTCGCACGCCGAACCTGTCGATCCAAATAGTCCCACAAGTGCACTATGGGATTGAGGTTGGATGATTTTGCCAGCCAAGGGAGAATGGAGACATTGCTGTCATGTTCCTGGAACCTGTAACACCCCCCATAGTGATGTGGCATGGTGCATTGTACTGTTAGTAGACAACATAAAGGGATGCATGTGGTAACCATTGGCATTCCGAGACACATCCAGTGGTACCAGCGGTCCCAGGTCTTACCAGGAAAACATCCCCCAGACATGTACACTGCCACTGTTGGCCTGTACTTGACCGACAAGCGTGTCCAGGTGTTGGTTCTCATGTGGCTGACGTCATATCGGCCACTGCACATCACTTCTGTGGAGTACAAACCTCAATTCGTTGGGGAAGGCAACCTTTTCCCACCCTTCCACTGTCCAATGATGGCAGTCCCATGTGAACTGCAGGTGTCGTTGCCGATGGACCTGGGTTAACATAGGTGCCTTGACGCAGTGTCAACTCCGGAGACACATACGTAACGGTGTTCGCTCTACTGTTATCAACAACACGTATCTGGGTGTCCCAACGTTCATTTGCATGGTCAATTCCTGCACTGTTGTGCGTCAATTGCCCTTTACCAGTCGACGGAAGCGACGTTCTTCTCTGGCCTTTGGGGCTCCACAGTTATGATATTGGGAGGTACTCGGTTTGCCAGCGGTCCATTCTTGGTGCACCCTTACTACAGCAGCTAGTGAACGGCCACGAATTGTGCTGTTTCTGAGATGCTTTTACCCTTGGCATGGTAGCTGATGATCATTCCTTTCTGAACGCCTACCAAATCACTGCCTCTGCCGATTGTGCTCACGTTATGCATTATGACTCATCTGTCCTCACCGGATGCTTATATCTCCTTGTGGTCGACCTTGTCATGTGCCGTGCACTCTGTGACGCCCCTGAGGTGGCACACCGATTCTGGGGGTGGTCATATTATTCTGACATGACCGTGTATATTTTCTTAACATTTCCCCTCTTAGAAGACCTGCTTCAGCATTCTCATTACTTCACATAGCTCAATGATGTTCTTTCTCAATGAATTTAGGGTTAAGACTATTGCTAAATTTATTTAACTAATATTCAGATGACCAACTGTCTAAATTTACTCTGAAACACTTCCTAAAATTAGATTCTCAGGAAAAGCTGCCAATTTCGATAGACTTTTTCTTTTTTAAAGCTGCACAGCAATTAACAAAATGTCCCTGTTGGGTGGGTGGTCAGAGGTGTGAAATTCTGGCTAACTGCCTAAGTTCAAGTCCCAAATGAAGTACAGGTCAGGGTGCTTGTTTTGTGGTAATGATACTGCCACATCCTTGAAATCAGTAGATCCAAATTAGGGATGGCTGAGGTTTAGATACATAAAACAAACAAGATCCAGTTTAATGACTGTCTTTGTGGCTTAATTGCATTTCATCTAATTAGCAGAAAAGAGGACATACTATTACTAGAGGCACATCTATGTGTCTCCTGTGTTAAGACAATAAAAGTTCTTGAAAAATATTCATAATTTAAGACACCAATGTAAACATGATTTTTAATTCATGTAGTATGCTAAACATTTCCCACTAATGATCAAATTATCAGTTTGTACTGCACAAACAGTTTCAAGATGTGTGATTTTCACATAATCCTTAACCAAGATTCACAAAAGAAATGTATCTTTTATTTGATAACATTTTTCTAAATTTACAGTTTACTCACATTTAATCAGAAGACAATTTTTATAGATAAAATTTCAGATTTTGCAATTTTGGCACAAATTTCAATTTCCATTGTACACTGCCGGACAATTGCTAAGGACGGACGACAATAGCAACGATAGCAACCATAAAATGGAAGGCAGGAAAATATGGAAATTAGCATAAGTGCGGGATACAGTAAGACGTGTTGTGCGTATGCAAATTTTGAATTGCCGAACTTGTTCGTGACGTCATAGCGCTGATAAGAGATATAAAGGATTTGACGCGTATTGACCGTTGTTGTTCAAACGCAAAGTTGAAAGGGAAAGAATCAATTGACGAACTTGCAATTTTCAGTATGTCTTCCCGACATCACCTAGATGATCTTACGCGTGGCCGTATTATTGGCAAGATTGAAGAAGGGCGAAAAATAACAGATGTTGCCAGGGAGTTCGACGTCAGCCACAGTGTTGTTTCAAGGCTTTGGAAATCATTTTAAACAAATGGAGAGTGTAGCAAACGTCACGGGGAGGTCGTGTTCGCAGTACGACACCTGCAGAAGATCGGTACATAGTGCTATCAACAAAAAGACACCGGCGCAGCACAGCTAGTGAGGTAGCAAATCAGTTTATGGCTGCTACTGGCAAGCGGATCTCCCGAAAAACTGTCGCCAGACGTTTGCATGAAGGAGGACTATACGCCCGCCGCCCTGTTGTGTGCATCCCATTGTCCAGACGTCACCGTACCGCCCGTTTGCAATGGTGCCATCAACATTGCAATTGGGCTGATAACGACTGGTCTGCTGTCCTCTTCTCAGATGAGAGTAGATACAGTCTATCGTCTGATTGTCGACGACAACTGATCTGGCGTGATAGTGGTACTGCATATTGTCCAGCAAACATACAGGAAAAAGGCCGATATCCGACATGTAGTGTCATGGTATGGGCTGGCATCATGATCAATGGCCGTACGTCCCTCTATGTGCTTCCAACTGGGACTATGACTGGCCAACGATACATTAATGATGTTCTGCTACCTCATGTTCGCATGTTCCGTGGTGCTGTCGGTGATGGATTCATTTTCATGGACGACAACGCAACATGTCATCGAACAGTCGCTGTCCACGAGTGTCTTGAGAGCGAGGATATTCAACGCCTCGTATGGCCAGCACGTTCTCCAGATCTGAATCCCATTGAAAATGTGTGGGATGCTTTGAAAAGGAGTCTTGCTGTTCGCCAATGCCCTCCAATAAACAAGGACACCCTCATACGTGCCCTGACAGAGGAATGGGATAAATTACCCAAACAGATGCTTGATAATGTTGTGCAAAGCATGACACGACGTGTGGAATCTTGCATCGCCCTCCATGGTGGCCATATCCCGTATTGACATCTTACGCCTGCGGACGGTAATTGCATTTTTTCACGTTTACGTATTCTGCACAAAATGGCCTGTTTGTCCCTTGAACACGTTCCAAAGCCTTCTGGATTTCAGAGCACAATAAATTGTCTTTCTTGTAATGTCCTGGCATTCTGACATTATTTTATTTCACTTGGCATCCAACCACACTTACTTTTTTATGCGCTATATAGCCGTTTACGATCCGTCCTTAGCAATTGTCCAGCAGTGTACTTTTGTCTTGGGATTCACATTTTTTGAGCTCAGTAGGATCACTTGTATCAAAAGTTCAAGAACTAAGTTCAGTATCCTATTTGACAAATTCTGCCCCACCCCTCCTAAACAAACAAACAAACCAAAACCAGGTTTGTGTGTTTCTAAATGCAATTTGGCACTAGCAAAACTATTACTCTCCTGATGTTTTTTTTTTTTTTTTTGATTGGAGGTTTAACGACCTCCGTGAGCAACTCAATGGGCTATAAGCAGTCGCCCGTCTCTAATTTAGGGTCACTGGTTCCAGGGAAGGGAGAGAGCCAGTGCCGTAAGACAAACACAACATCCATGCCTCACCGGGATTCGAACCCGGACCCCTGATGGACGAATGATCTGAGGCCAGCGCCTTAGACCACTGCGCCACCGGGGCGGCGCTCCTGATGGTTATCTGTATTGTATGTTGCTGGGTAAAAATAATTTTAATTGCTCTCTCTGTTCAAGTATGACAAAATGCACATTCAAACAAGATGATTTGAATTATAAACCCTAATGTTTATTTCATCACAGACATTCCAAGGAAAAAAATACACTGACAGAAAAAAAAATCCCAACACCACGAAAAAATAATTGTAGAGGAATGAAAGGGCGGCAATACATTTGTACAGGTAACATATTTAATCGATTAAGGTTTAAAGATCATAGCTTATTGTAAGAGCGAGAACAGCCATTTTAAATGTGAAATGCTGGTACAGTAATAACCGGTGTAACCGCCAGAATGTTTAATGCAAGCACGCAAACGTTCATGCATTGTGTCGTACAGGTGCTGGATGTCAGTTTCTGGGATGGAGTTCCATTCCTGTTGCACTTGGTCGGTCAATACAGGGACGGTTAATGCTGGTTGGGGGTGACGCTGGAGTTGTCGTCCAATGATGTCCCATACGTTCTCGATTGGTGAAAGATCTGGTGATCTAGCAGGCCACGGCAACATGTCGACACTCTGTAGAGCATGTTGGTACAACAGCGGTATGCGGGCGAGCGTTATCCTGTTGGAAAGCACCCCCTGAAATGCTGTTCATGAATGGCAGCACAACAGGTTGAATCACCAGACCGACGTACAACTGTGCCGTCAGGGTGCGTGGGATAACCACGAGAGTGCTCCTGCTGTCATAGGAAATTGCTCCCCAGACCATAACTCCAGGTGTAGGTCCAGTGTGTCTCGGCCGTAGACAGGTTGGTTGCAGGCGCTCACCTGGCCTCCTTCTAACCAACACACGGCCATCACTGGCACCCAGGCAGAACCGGCTTTCATCAGAAAACACAACAGATCTCCACTCCGTCCTCCAATGAGCTCTAGCTTGACACCGCTGACGTCGCAAACGGCGGTGGTTTGGAGTAAGTGTACTGCACGCTACAGGGCGTCTGGCTTGGAGCTGTCCTTTAAGTAACCAATTTGTAACAGTTCGTTGTGTCACTGTGGTGGCAACTGCAGCTCGAATTGCTGCCGCAGACGCGGTACGATGTGCCACGGCCAGAACCCGGTCTTCTTGAGGCAGTACCTTCCCTTGACCACCGCTGCCAACAATCGTGCACAGTGGCTACATTCCTGCCAAGTCGTTCTGCAATATTGCTGAAAGAAAATCCACCTTCTCGTAGCCCTATTACACGACCTCGTTCAAACTCCATGAGCTGTTGATAATGGCTTCTTCGTCTTCTTAAAGGCATTCTTGACTAACATCAACACCCTACATCGAATCTCAACGATAACTAACACTCACGAACGTTACAGCGCAAATTTACAGCAAACCTGCTTTGCATGTTCCGAGGGCGCTACTAGCGCCACACGTATGCGCCGAGCGCGAAATTTGCATAGACGGCATTTTACAGATGTACTCTCACCACCTACCAACTGTCGTTTATCTAACACAACCCCTTCTTGGTGTTGAGATTTTTTTCCGTCAGTGTATATATACTTAAGAAAATGTGGGTGTTGTGAAACTGGAAAATCTTTTCCCCCATACATAATACAAACATAGTGTCAGTAGAACTTCCATTTAACGAAATCTTTTATTTAATGAAATTTTCTGCAGAACTTGACTTTGAACAACATTTACATGTAAATTAATCTCCATATTATAAAAATCAATTTCTATATAACAAAGTTTCTTTTCAACAAAAAATTACCATTTTGTGTTTTTTTTTTCAAAAGTTTTGCTTTACAATTTTTTAGCATGCAGATGGGAGTAAAGTGTCCGTAATTCCTTACCTTGAAACTTTTGGTTTTGTGAGGAACCGGGAGTCTTATTGAAAAGGGGATGAAATGCGTGGAGTCGTTTCCATGGTGATGGTACGAAGCAGCTGTTTTTCTAAATGTGGATAGGAAGTCCAGTGGGTAAAACCTGTTGTAACAGGTATGGGGTTGACTCTGTAGAAGTTACGTATTCATTCTGATTCAATCAGTACGCTTGACTCGCCTGTATTATTCACTCAAAATGTTGAAAAGAAAATGCCTGTCTCTCGAGGATAAAGTGAAGCTTTTAGATGTTGATCAAGGAACGAAGAAGACAGATGAGACTACAAAGTATTGTACAGCAGCAAGCAGAGTGTCAACAATTTCAAAAAATCGATTTTCAATTTTTTTTTTCCTTTTTCACAAATTGCTAAGAATGTGATTGGCAGAGCGACCCCTGCATTTTTTTGGTGTTTCAAAATGATCCCCAAACAAGCAATTTTTTTAAGTAGTCATTTTTGGGAGCAGAAGGGGTAATTTTTTTTATTTCCTTGATATTTTAAACATTTTTGGGGAAGAATTTTTTCGAGAAGAGAGTGGGCAAGGTACGTGACACTGCTTATACCAGCTTTTTATGTGGTGGCAGTGATACACAACTGTGGGATTTCCTTAACAGTATCTATCAACATCCTCACCCAAACTCCTTCCCACTGCATTTAGTTCACAGATCAGTTGAGACTGGGACAAAAAAAAAAAAAAAAAAAAAAAAAATGGTGAAAAATAATTTTTGTGAAATACTCACAAAACTGGCTGAAATTTTAATGAACTTTATAAATGGCTAATATGCAGGAACAGATTTCCTAAATTTCACATGAATTGGGAAACATTCTAGAAATGAAAATATTCAATATGTTTAAGAAGTTGCCCAAGCCAGTAGAGCAACTGTAAAGCACATGAAGTTAAAACTGTGATAACTTAAGGATTTTTGACATATCATTAAATAGCCAATTACTTACCCGAAAGTACTTGGTCACTTTTTTCCTTTACACTTCAAGCACGTCAATTATCATCATGTAATGTAGTTGCCCTTCAAAGGTTGAAAGACTCCTTGCTTATGAGATTCGTTCTTCCGGGCATGAAACATCGTATTTTTTTTATTTATTTTTTTATTTCATTTTTTTATTCACTGGACAAAAAATGCAGGTTTTCTTCAGCCGTATCATAGCTAAACATAGCTCGTCATCTCCATAAAAACCACACAAATATACACACCATACAACTGATTCATACATTCAGTTAAAAACACTATGCACATAATTACACTATTTACATTCCCAGGCAGTTAAACCTTTGTCAGCTGTGACTAAAAAGTACTCCATCCGCTTCAAACACCGTACTAACCCTACTGCAAGTGCCAACCTCATTCAGCCTGTCATACACAATCCTCTAGCGCTTTCAACCGGGCTACTGTCGTCTTCAGGAGGCCAATGTGTCTCTCTGCCCACTACAGCTGAAGTGAGCAAAGTTATTGAGGTTCCGGCTTCAGTCGCAATCTCTGCATCTTTGTGTCTCTGGCGCCATCTATTGTCAGTCCTGTTCTCTTTTTTTCCCCCTCTTAGCTGTTGTTCAATTTTTATTAAGGCCTTCCATTGTTTGTTTAAGTTGCTTGGCTCATTAATGTTACACAATCTTGATCGTTTTTTTTTTTTCAATTAATACTGATTCTGCAATTCTCAACTGCCTTTCGTTTTTACAGCTCTTAATTTTAATATCTTCAAACTTCGGACATTGGCGATTTTCCAGACAAAATTGGGTTAATGCAGTCTTAGCTTCTTTTTCATTCCAATTACTTATATGCTGGTTCAATCAATACTTTAATTTGTTCTTGGTACTGCCTATATATGACAAAGGTGGTTGCTGGTTTATAGGAATTTCATATATACCTGCTCTATCCAATTGGCTGATTTTTTCATTTTTAATTACTAAAGTTTTTATAGTATGTACCTCATTTCCTACTTGTATGTCATATTTGCCACAAACCTTATTAATTTCAGCTGAAACACCTTCAACATATGGGATTGCTCCTACATATTTTAATAGTTTTTCATCATTCTTTCCCTTATTTGCTTGAGTTACTTCATAAATCCATTTCTTTAATACCTGTTTAGGGTAACCAAAATCATGTGCAAGTTTTTCAATATATTAAATTTCTTCTTTTTTATATTGTTCCATTGATGAGTGTGTTAAACTTCTTTTAATAAGTGTTTTAACACTATTTCTTTTATGTGTTAATGGGTGCAATGACTGAAAAGGTATTAATACAGGATAATATGATGATTTTCTATGCACTCTGTATTGCATATTATCATTTGTTTTGATTATCATAATATCCAAAAATGCCAATGTATTGTTATGTTCCTGTTCTACTGTCAATTCAATAGATGGATAAATATCATTAGACTTTTTTGTCAAGTCTTCAAGTTCAAAATTTTTGGGGGGATTCCTTTTTGATACTATTACTCTCATTGGTGTATCAAATATAATAAAGCTGGAAAAAAATATCTACAAATATTTGGTACCATTGTTCATGAAGACAGGGTTCACTGTGAGGAATACTTATGAATTCATTGAAAAAATTAAAGTAATTAAACAAGATTTAAGTGAATATCATATGGCTAGTATGGATGTTTGTGCTCTGTTTCCTAGCACACCAGTACCTCAGGCAATTGACATAATTGTTGAAAAACTACATATGTTAAAGACAATTAATGCAGTACAAATTGAGGAATTAAAAGAAATTTTATTGTACATATGAAAATAACATTTTTAGGTTTAATAACAAGGTGTACAAACAAAATTATGGTGGACCTATGGGATCACCATTGTAAACCTTATTTGCTGAAATTATAATGAGTGACATAGAAACAATAATAATAAGTAAACTAGAAGATCCACCACTGATATACTGCAGGTATGTTGATGCCATTTTTTTGTTGTCCAGGCTAAAAAATGAACTTGAAGACTTGACAAAAAGTATAATGATATTTATCCATCTATTGAATTGACAGTAGAACAGGAACATAACAATACATTGGTATTTTTGGATATTAATATAATCAAAACAACTGATAATATGCAATACAGAGTGCCTACAAAATCATCATATATTCCTGTATTAATACCTTTTCAGTCATTGCACCCATTAACACATAAAAGAAATAGTGTTAAAACACTTATTGGAACAATATAAAAAGGAAGAAATTGAATATATTGAAAAAAATGCACATGATATTCATTACCCTAAACAGGTATTAAAGAAATGGATTTATGAAGTAACTCAAGCAAATAATAAGGGCAAGAATGATAAACTATTAAAATATGTAGGAGCAATCCCATATGTTGAAGGTGTTTCAGCTGAAATTAATAAGGTTTGTGGCAAATATGACATACAAGTAAGAAATCAGGTACATACTATAAAAAAATTTAGTAATAAAAAATGAAAAAATCAGCCAATTGAATAGAGGTGTATATGAAATTCCTATAAACCAGCAACCACCTTTGTCATATATAGGCAGCACCAAGAACAAATTAAAGTATAGATTGAACCAGCATATAAGTAATTATTATAAAAAAGAAGCTAAGACTGCATTAACCCAATATTGTCTGGAAAATCACCAATGTCCGAAGTTTGAAGATACTAAAATTATTAAGAGTTGTAAAAACGAAAGGCAGTTGAGAATTGCAGAATCAGTATTAATTGAAAAAAAAACCAGATCAAGATTGTGTAACATTAATGAGCCAAGCAACTTAAACAAACAATGGAAGGCCTTAATAAAAATTGAACAACAGCTAAGAGGGGGAAAAAAAGAGAGCAGCACTGACAATAGATGGCACCAGAGACACAAAGATGCAGAGATTGCGACTGAAGCCGGAACTCAATAACTTTGCTCACTTCAGCTGTAGTGGGCAGAGAGACACATTGGCCTCCTGAAGACGACAGTAGCCCGGTTGAAAGCGCTAGAGGATTGTGTATGACAGGCTGAATGAGGTTGGCACTTGCAGTAGGGTTAGTACGGTGTTTGAAGCGGATGGAGCACTTTTTAGTCAGAGTTGACAAAGGTTTAACTGCCTGGGAATGTAAATAGTATAATTATGTACATAGTGTTTTTAACTGAATGTATGAATGAGTTGCATGGTGTGTATATTTGTGTGGTTTTTATGGAGATGACGAGCTATGTTTAGCTATCATACGGCTGAAGAAAACCTGCGTTTTTTGTCCAGTGAATAAAAAATAAATAAAAAAAAAATAAAAAGGAAAATACGATGTTTCATGCTCGGAAGAACGAATCTCATAAGCAAGGAACAACCTTTGAAGGCCAACTACATTACATGATGATAATTGACGTGCTTGAAGTGTAAAGGAAAAAAGTGACCAAGTACTTTCGGGTAAGTAATTGGCTATTTAATGATATGTCATTAATGAATTGCACGTAAATATGCGTACTTTGCTGGTGTTTAATACCCTAAAGGTGCAAATATTATGTTAAGGATTTTAATTTTTATTTGATCCTCAGGTGCTCTGCATATCAACCAATGAAAAAGTAGCACAATAAAAACAGTTTTGCTGTAAATTAACTTATTTTACTGAGTGGTTATTCACTTACGGCAGTTTTTGGGCAATGAAACCTGGCTCACACGAGTTTTATTGTAAAGCGTGCAATGGGTATGTGGTTCCTTATAAAATATAAGCTTTGAAGGGAAAAGGAGAGACAAATATCCAATTAATTAGTTTGCAATTTTTCTCCTCCTTAATAGATACAAAACTAATTGCTTCATTTGTGGGCAAATTAGGCTGAAAATTAGAGTAATTTTGTGGTTAGAAAAATAAATAAGTTCACACAAATTTGTTGTTTCTTAAAGTAAGTACTCTACTCTCTTCACATCACCTTGGTCATTATTATTTTTGTGACTAAAAATTGATTTAACTTGAACCAAGCATACTCTCTGCGTCATGTGATTTGCATTATGCACCACATGATTTGCACATGCAACACTATGAACCCAAATTCTGGAAAAACCCAGAAACTGGCAACAATATTATTCAAGCTCTACAGAACAACTCATTTAATATCATTCAGTATCAACAGCATTGGACAGAGAATGTTAATTGAACAATACTTTACTCATATGGTTTAGAAAAAACATTTTAATTGAGTAACTTCAAATGTCCAATATAGATTTTCTTCACCTAGGGTTCATACACATTTCCAGAAAATAAATTCCAGGAATTTTCCACCTCATCAAAAAATTTCGGGAGCTTAAATTTTAGCTAGAATCATTGTGTTTTGTTTCATACACTCATCGTCATAAAAATCTGTGCACCAAGAAAAAATTGTGCGATTAACGTAAGAATTGACGAATAGCTATTGGGATGGCACACATGCAAATGATTAAAATTTCATGCGATTCCTCATGTCACACATGTCCAAGACTGGCGCTGCAATCGCAATCCTTGGGGCTTATAAGGCGCTGTGCAGGGAACTCCACATTCGTGCCGAAGTGTACGGTAAGAGTCAGGTGAGATCCCTGAGCAATAGACATGCTGCTGAGCCGCAGTAGACATGAGTACGGGCAACTGACAGAGTTTTAACAAGGCCGTATTGTCGGGATGAGAGAGGCAGGGTGGGCCTCTCTATGATGAGAGAGGGTGGGCCTCTCTCATCATTTGGGCCAGTCATACAGTACAGTGTGATCGTGTTGGGAGCAATGGACACAGGAAGGCACCCAGATACGGTGGACTGGCTCTGGATGACCCAGAAACACCACCAGCAGAAAGGGCCATAGGATCGTGAGAGCGGCACGCACAGATGCAACAGCGTTTTGTCCAATATCCAGAGACACGTGACGGCTGTACAAGGGACTGCTGTGTCTGCCAGAACAATTTCCAGATACCTGGCAGAGGTGCATCTGCACTTTTGACGACTCTTACGTTTCCTGCCTTTAACACCTGACCATCGTCGGCGTCAATTGAGTGGTGTCAGCAGCGAGCAGCGTGGAATGCTACGGACTGGCAACATATAGTGTTCAGTGACGAATCTCGCTTCTGTATGGTAATGGACGACCACTCCGTGTCAGAGTGTGGAGAACCGCAGGTGAGCGTTACGATCTCAGCCTCACTGTACTAGCAGCACACGTCCCGAACTGCAGGCGTGATGGTCTGGGGACCCATCACGTATGACAACCGGACTTCCCTCGCAGTGATCTGAGGGATATTGACAGCCCAGCGCTACATACAGGAGATCCCAAGGCCCCATGTGCTGCCTTTCCTGGCAGGGCGACACGGAGCCATTTTCAAGAAGATAATGCCCATCCACACATGGCTCGGGTTTCCCAGAACTGTCTACATCATGCTTCAATGCTTTCATGGCCTGCCAGATCGCCTAATCTCCCGCCCATCGAGCACGTGTGGGACCAGATGGGACACCAGCTTTTTCCATGTTCCAGTGTTCATGATTTAGAGTGTCAGTTGCAAGAAGTGTGGGCCAATCTGTCCCAGGATAACAAACATCTTTGATTCCATGCTGGACCATGTCACTGCATGTATCCGAGCATGAGGCGGTACTAACGCTGACTGGAATGTATACTGTATGTCTGCAGGAAAACATCCTGCTGCTGTGATATTGTAATCACTTCTGTACTTGGTATGTACCATCTCACTACTAAAATCTCATTTCAATCTGACGTCTCTTTCTTGGTGTGTGGATTTTTATGACAATGAGTGTATTTTGCAAAAATTGTGGTGAAATTTACTACGCATTTAGAATTATTATGGAATCCTTTGGGTTCTGCTGTAACAGTATAATGTTCTACAGTATGTGTGTGTTTGTTACATCTCCAATAAAATGGCAAAATTTCCCCGTACAAAGATTGTTCTGTATAAAACTTATATGAAGCAATCTGGAATTAGCACAATTGGTAACACAAAACAATTTTGCCATGATACTGAAAATTCCCTATTCCGTAGTTATCTACTACTATGCACATTGGTGGCTGGGAGGCTAGATATCAATCTTCTTCAGTGAGTAAAATGTGTGCTAGAAGGAAAGGCCATCTTGAACTAGTGAGAAGTTTTCCACATGCTGTTGAGACTTCAACAGCACACAATGGGTATATCACAAGCCAAAGTCACTAGAAATGTGACACTCAAACATTTTACACCGCAGCATCACATGAGATGAGAGATGACATCATGCCCCCACACTCCATGAAAGGAAGTGATGTCATTGTGAACAGGTGCTGCAGTGAGCTAGAACAAACTGATGCAATCAATCCCAACTTGATCGATTTTTTTTTTCGTTGCGAGAAAAAATTACAGGACTGTTCCAGGACCGTTCACAAAAATATGAAAAATCAAGGTGGACTTTCCAGGCCTGTGAAAAAAGGGATAACAAATGATCAAATTCCAGGAATTTTACAAGATTCCAGGAGCTGAGCAAACCCTATTCACCATGACTGATTTCACTTAAAATTACCCAAAACAAAATCCTAAATCCTATAAACCTGAAAAAGTAGTGAAACAGAGAGAATGAATAAAAAACAGTTTGGGAAAAACAATAAAAAATTGGGGGGGCAGTAAAATATATATATACATACCCTGAATTTTTTAGCAATTTCTTTACAAAATTCAGATGGTAATTTGCCCGATAGTTCAGCAGCTTGTTGAATCTGAAAAAAAAAAAAAAAAAAAAAAAAATCATACAATTGCATAGTTAATCAAATAGCTAATGCAGTAAAAATGTCCACAGAAATGCTAACATTTTTTGAATCACTACACACAGGGTAAGGGTGAGTCAAAATAATGTCCCAATTACAAAACAAATTAAGGGAATGAAAGAATTCACAGAGAAATTGAACTTGCACAATTTGCATGAAACACACTGCAATAGTTTTAATGTGCACATGCCCCAGACATAGCTAATTGCAAGCTTTGCTGCCACAGTAGAGAATTGTAGCAAAAAAAGGTGAATTAATAAGAGAAAGTACTTCATGCATGCACTCGGAAAATTTTGTGGAGAATTAACTGAAAATGATTTACTCTACATAGTCTTAATGATTGAAGTTGTTGCAGTTACATTATGAATTATGTTGAAACATGATGGCTGGTACTAAGGAAGATGGAACTTAGTGACCTAATTCCAGACATGCCAACCTTCAAAATCTAAAAAATAAGGAGATTTTTCACAGCTCATAAAATCACGAGTGCTATTTTTATCAACATTTTTCAGATGCAGGAGCAATTTTCCAGAAGTAGTATTACTGGTACATAGCATTTTTAATGTTTAAAGTTATTCTAAATGCAGACTGCATGTTTATATGCAAAATAAAAAGCACAGTGAAAATAATTGCCAATCAGATACAATTAATAACATTAACAATTAATACAAGATATGTACTTAATTTTTGATACATTATTTAATCATAATTAATTTTTATTCTTATTTAGTGAATACACAGTAGCCAATTTAGCTCTCTTTAACAAAGATCTACAAAAGTTTCGTTCAAAGCATTTTTATTTTATTCTGGATTTAACTGTCAGCAGTTTTTCCAGTGTTGGAATAGAGAGAGAGACAGAGGTATCTGTCAAAACAAATGTGGAAGTGACAAGCTTTCTTCTTGGTTGGAGGCTTAACGACCACAGTGAGCACCTCAGTGGGCTATAAGCAGTTGCCCATCCCTAATTTAGAGCAACTGGTTTCAGGGAAGGGAGAGAGCCAGTGCTGTAAGACAAATACAACATCATACTTGCCAACTTTGGAAAATGTGCATCAGCAACACTTTTGCGTGAGCACCATTTACCACAAAACAAAACATAATTATATTAATAAATATGCAGTAAAAATCTCTGAATATGCCACAATAACTAAACTAGTATTATCTGTGTTTAAAATAATTAAAAAAAACATAAAATAAAATCTTAATTTTGTTCAACCTGTGGTGTTTCAATACTAAACTAAAATTTTCATTTGCTGATATCTTTGTTTCCCTTCCCATTTCTTTATTATCGTTTTTTTTAATGCCCTTGGATGACAATTTTATCCATCATGAATGCATGACAGCTTTCACTATTTTAGACAAAAAGACGAACAGTGTAACTTTGAAAATATAAATACTTCTGAACACCATGCATCAATTTTTACAAAATTTTCAGCTTCGTCACTTTCGTTTTCTGACCCCGCCTCCCGTTTATCAGACTGAAATGCAAAATTTTTTTGGTGGGGGGGGGGGGGTATTTAAGAATACAGGATACAGTTCTGATCCCAATTGGGGGAAAAATTACAGTTACGGGGGAAATCTTTGCTACGTCGGATTTCCGTTTTCGGACATTTTCCCTCCATTTCACAAGTTGAAATACAAATATTTGTGAAATAAAATGATATTTAACAACAATACTAGGCAGAGGAAACATAACGTGAAAAATAAAATTACAATTACGGGAGAAATCTTCACTGCGTCTAACTTACGTTTCCAAAAGTTTCAGGCGGAAAATATCCTCCACCACTACTAATTGCCCCAAAATTTCTATTCAGTTATGCATCGATTACGTGGATAACCGAAATTATGACAGAAAAGGAGAAATTCCTTGAAGCCGTCGCACTCTCATGCCTAAAGATTACAGCAAAATTTTTTCGCCCTTGAATTTCCGTTTTCGGAAATTTTTCCTCCATTTTTAAACTGAAATACAAATATTTACGGAATAAAATGATATACAACAACAATACTGGACAGAGGCAACATCACAGGAAAAAAATTACGATTACGGAAAAAATCTTTATTTCGTTTACTTCCGTCTCTGAAAGACGAAATACCGTCCCGATGCGTATTTTACGAATTGGTAAAATTCTTCGATGAGTAGTTTTACGCTCAGAGAAAAATTCATGATGCACATTTTTACACGTCGAGAAAAATTCTCGATGCGCATTTTTAAGCGCCAAGAAAAATTCCCGACGTGTACTTTTACGCGGCGCGAAAAATTCCAGTTGCGTATTTTTCCGCATTGTTAAAATTTTGATGCGCACTAGACGCGTAATTAGATTACTCATTTTGGAGAACACTGATCGGCACGTCATTTGAGCACTCCCATTACAGTGCTATCTAAGTGGATGGCTGCAGGGAATTGAAATATTTCAATTGAGCAATCGAAATATTAACAAATCTGTAAAAAAAAAAAAAAAACTTCTATTTGTAAATCAGTAAAATTAAGCAGAAATCTGTAAATTTTACAGATAATCTGCAAACTTTGGCAAGTATGCAACATCCATGCCCCACTGCGATTCGAACCCGGACCCATCTCGGACAATTTGTCGGAAGCCGGCGCTCAGTTTCACAACTTTATTATGCAGCAAAGACAATAACAGCTAATATGTAAAGAAGAAACAAACTGCCAAAGATATGACATAAAATAAAACATTAAAAACCGCCAAAGTGGCATAATGCAAAAGGAAAAATGCTCCCGCAAAAAGTAAGTGAAAGGAATGAGAAAAAAACAAACAAATTCACAAACTAAGTGTACACAAAATGCTACAATAGAAGATAAAACAATTAAAGCTGACAATAACAGATTCACAATTAGAGATGAACAAAGGAGCACATTATTCTTCTACAAAATGCGACGAAGAAGGGGAAAGAGACAAACATGGTGCAAAACAAGAAATAAAAATCTCCACAGTAAAGCAAAACTGAAAAGCACTCCACAAAACTCAAGAAGACAAACAGAGCTGGCAGCTAAGAGTGGGGAGACGTGAAAAGATAAGTAGGTCACAGCTGGCGCGCGAGTGTGTTTGTAACCAACATAAAACACCACTGCGCCACCGGGGGTGGCTTTCATTTTGCAGATATGAGGAGAGGAAAAGTACGATACTGATGACTAAATGCCGTCTTACATCGACGCAGAAAGAAAAGGATTTCACAAGCTGTTCAAAATCTTTTTCTTCTGCGTCAATCATTTCGACCATCGTAATGGCTAATTATCAGCGAAAATCGGGAGAATTTGACATTTATCCGGAGGGCAGGAGGAATGGCTGAAAATTCGAAGTCTCCCACTTAAATCCGGAGAGTTGGCACGTCTCTAATTCATTAATGATGCAACATTTGTTCTTTTTAAAACATCTGCACACCATATAGAGCAGTCCACAAGCCATAACTGATCATATAGTGCAGGACTGGAAAAATATATTCCAGATCTAGGAGCGAGTGCTAAAATTTAGAAGCCAGGTGAAACAAACTCAAATTTCAAAAAATACACATAAACTAAAATGTGTGGTGGTGATATTCAAATGTAAAGTAATATAGTGCATTAGCAGCAATTTTTTTTTCCTCTATCCTAACTGTTACATAAAATTTTAATTTAGTCCATAGTTTTCTTCTCCCCTGTTCTTCCAGTTGCTTCTCTCAAAAAAATTACAATTTTAGACTTCAATTTTACTACAACATAATGCGTTGATGTTAAAATTTGCACATACAAACTCAAGGTATCATAGTTTCTTTCATACAATCTGCAGATCATGAAATTAAGAATTTTTTTTTTTTGGATACATATAACCTGCACGCTATGAAATTAAAAAAAAAATAAAAAAAATGTTATGCATGATCCAACAGTGCCTTATAATCTGAAGATTAGGAAATTTAGAAAAAAAAATTCTTCCTATAATCTGAGAATACCATATATCTGGGAACATGAAATAAATAAAAAAAAAATGTGGTAAAGTCTGCAGCTGTTGGTGATAATCCTGAACTGTAATTTTGAACAGAACTTTACAGGATGACCCAAAAGTCCAAAGCAGTAAGAAAGAAATGATCTTCTAATTTAAAAAAAAAAAAAAAAAAACCCTTCAAAACTAATGAATCTTATTTACGAAGTGATTACTTTACCGAGGAGGCATGATTACATATAGTGTGGAAGAAATATTCTTCACATAATACGTGGAAATACATCTCAATTATTAACGCGGCAATCAGACATCTCTGAATTGCATGTACTGTACTATTCAGAGATGTCTGATTGCTGTGTTAATAATTCATAATCACATATCGTCGAATGGCTCAGTGGACCTCCCACACAACCTTCCATGATCACAAATAGTACCGCCTTCCTCACATTATATTTTCTATCAATATGCTCAAAAGTAAAAAAGAACAAACCATATTTCTGTCTCTTTATGGCTTTCTGCCTGTGTTACATTTCCCCCACTGTTAACGCACTTTCAATGCTTTTCCAATACCACCTGCTATCTTGATATCATGTGGATTTTTTACAAATTAAAGTGCCACATTTTCTTAAAGTGGTGTTATTATCCACAAAATTTAAACATAACTTTTGAACAGTTAATTCACTTATTATACAATGGAAATTACAGTATTTACTACAAATTAGAAAATTTGAAGTTAAATAAAAAATATCGTTTGCCAGTGCCTAGTTTTTAGGCTCCAAGCCAGTGATTTTCCAACACTTATTTATGTAGTGACAGTCCAGAAGTAAATGTTTTTTGTTTTTTTATCTATGGTAAAGTGAATGGATACAATCACTTTGTACAAAAAAAAAATGAAAAGAATTGTCTATTATGACATATTGGAATTTTAGATGATGTACTAACTATTTGAGGAAAAGGCCAATCCTACTTTCCAACAAGATGGTACACCTCCACACATTGCAATTTCAGAACATTTTTTAATGTTAGAATGCGATGTTGCCTGAATGATAGATGGGCTGTGGAGGTCTATCGTGGTATGTGTTTGTAAAGGATCATGGTTATCTACCATCACATTAAGGAATACTGGATACCTGAAGTGATTGAATACAAACATCTGGTGCACAAAGTTGTTGCCATCTGCTGCAAGCATTTGGCAGAAAGTTTGTTATAACTTGAGTGTGTGCATAGCGTAACATGAGAACATAGTGAATTTTCGTAAAGTATGATTTAAAACTCTTTTGTTGTTTTTTAAATGTTAAAAGTGGCATCTATAAGTGCACAGCATTTTTTTGTCTAAATAATTGTTTGCAACTGGCCAAATCCTTGCAGAAAATTGTGACACTTATGCCATCATCACATGTATCATTTCTGAAAAATATGTAGTATGCTTGTACGTTTTCAATTTTGTGACCAAACCTATCAACGCAACAAAATTTGGTATTGTTGCAGAGTTTCAAGTTCTGAAACATGTTACATCTACTCCTGTGGTTCCAACAACAAAACTTCAGATTCAAATCAAAATAGATTTTTTTTTTCTCAGAAATTTTCGGGCCCTAGACACAGCCAAATTTGCGGCCCCTAATAATTTTTAAATGCCTTCGACTGTCCTTCACAGCATTGTTAATGTTGATTTGGAAAATATTTATTTTATAGTAAACACTATTTTAACAAATACTTATCTGAAATTGTCTATTATCAAAAAATGTCTGTGTTTCTAAACATTTGTACTTTTTCAAATAACAAACCTATTACTTTGTACTGATCTACAAGGGTACAAATGTACACGGCCTACTGAAAATTTTATTTCACTGGTCTTGCTGATTGACCATTGAGCAATAAAATGATTCTGTCTATTTCTATGCTTCAGGTACCTGTTTACTGTAATTATTTTAACATTTTTAAACCATTTTAAAATTTCTATACAGTGCCACCTGTTTTAATGTTTGACTGAGTTAAAGTTATTGCCAAAATTAATTGGTACAAACTCTTAGCATTTGTGTGATGAGATACGGTTCCCCACGACCCTATCACAAAGGTAATTCTGATTTTAATAAATTAAAAAAAAATAGTTAGCTAAAATGAGTGATCCAGAATTTACTAACAGGTTCAGTTTGTTTTTTAACTAAATTAACCATTACACCTATGAACTACATTTATACCTAACTTATGACCTAACAACTTACATTTGAACTACACTGGTTCCTTCCTCAACTTCAAAGCTACAAAATTTGATATCATATCATCATAATCTAGTTTTTGAGCAACATCATTTTCAATACACAATAATGACAATGTGCAAAGTTTGTTTTGTTCCATTCTGGACTGTAATGGGGATTTCAAGTGTTTTAACAAAGAAAATGACCTCTCCCTAGAACAATTTGATTGGGATTGTCAAA
Organism: Macrothele yani; assembly: GCA_039090855.1. Lineage (NCBI taxonomy): Eukaryota > Metazoa > Arthropoda > Arachnida > Araneae > Macrothelidae > Macrothele > Macrothele yani. The sequence goes on from CM077013.1 coordinate 18,834,682, forward strand.
AACATTTTGAAAGCTGTTTCTACATTTCGAAATACAGATGAAAAATTTAAGTTCTTCAGTTTTTTCAGCATATGGTAAACTTGATCACCTTTATCTACAAGACAACTAAACTGCTAAGTTCAACACAGACCTCTTCCGACAGATCGTTAGGATAACATTTTTGAAAACATTTTGCTTCTTCAGTTACTGGTGTTTCCGATTTTAGATTAAATAGACAAAAATATTTCGGGGCAAAATTGTCATATGGAATTTTTCATCTTGACAACTGTGTGATTAAATCACCACAAAGCACATAATGATATGTTGTGATAAATTTCATTCTTGGTGTTAAGTCTGCTTCAGGCGTATTTGTATCGTCTAAATCTTTGCTTCGTGGAACAGTTTGCTTCCTTGATAATGCAGTCATTATCTGACATACGTTTTGCTTCTTTTTCATTTTCATCAAAATTATTTCTCACAAATTGGACAAATCCAATTAAGGATGTAAAGATCTTTCAAAGGATTCTGAAAGAGCTTGCTTACCTTGTTCAGACATTGCAAAATAGTGTCCCAAAGAATAGCATTCAACGCAGTTTCAAGCTTTAATTTCTTAAGCACACCCCTTGCTTCAGTTTTCGTTACTGCTGTTTCGTTGCTGCTTTCGGCTAAGTTATGCAGTGTTTCTTCGATGCACCTGTAATGTTTTCTGAAAGCTTTTGTTTCATTTGAGTCTGAACACCTTGTAGTTGAATGACTTTTCAATGGGATATCTGAAATCACAGAAGATTTGATTGCATTTGATAAACCCTGCCAATGCTGTGGGGATACAGAAAAAAAATGATAAATCTGTTGAAGTACAGAAAAAAAAATCACTGTCGTACATGTTTCTACAGCACTTACTCCAACTAAATTTAATGAATGCGCTGCACAAGGCATAAACTCTACCAATGGATTTATTTCTTTGATTCTCGCTTGTAAGCCAGAGTACCTGCCCGCCATGTAGCTCGAATTATCGTAACTCTTTTTTTTTTTTTTTTTTTTTTAATTGAAGGTTTAACGACCACCGTGAGCAACTCAATGGGCTATAAGCAGTTGCCTGTCCCTAATTTAGGGTCACTGGTTCCAGGGAAGGGAGAGAGCCAGTGCCATAAGACAAACACAACATAAGACAAACACAACATCCATGCCTCACTGGGATTCGAACCCGGACCCCTTTCGGACGAATGATCAGAGGCCATCGCTTAGACCACTGCGGCACCGGGGTGGCATCGTAACTCTGGCCTCTACAATTCATGATATCAAGACCCAATTGTTGCAGACAAGCCAGGACTGTACCTTCTAACACCTTGGCATCATGACCATTAATAGGCACAAAGGTCAAAAAACGCCCAACCAGTTCATCATCAATAGCAACGTATCTAATTACAAAACATAACTGATCTATATGCGTAATATCTGGTGTCGAGTCAACTATGAGTGAAAAGTTCTTGGCGACCTTAATTTCTTCAATTATTTTCTCTTTCACTTTCTGTGACATAAGTTCAATAAATTTGTCAAGTGCAGTTGACGACAAATAATTTGTTTTTCCAGAACCAGGATTGCCATATTTTTGCAAATGTGTGGCTAAAAATGGATTAAACTCTGAAATTAGTTCCAAGCATTCCAAGAAATTTCCATTGTTCACAGATCCTATTGTTTCATTTCTACCAAAGAATGGCAGGCCTCTTTCCACCAAAAACAGAACAGTGGCTACAACTATTTTTAAAACATCACGCCAATATCGGAATTCAGTTTCATGTCGTGAAACTACGCTGAAGTCAATTCGCTGTGACAGCTGTAATCGGAGCAACACGTTAACTGCCTCTCGACGAGAAATGGAATTTTCATGTTCTGCTAACCGCACAGATACATGTTTCCAGTCATTGTACCCTTTGAGAGAGCAGTGTTTTTTCTCACTGCTTCCGCTAAACAGTTTGCATACCCAACAGAATAGTGCAAAAATTGAGGAAGAAAGTACCAGCCACTGTCTACTAGCAGACTCATTATTTTGCTTTATTTGAATGAAATGATCCTTGGTCAAACACCTTTTCTTTCCTAAAATGAATATTTCTGTTTCCGAAACTAGGTGCACATTTTGGTTTGGAGGATTGCTGATGAAATGCTCTCGTAAATCATCCGTTACGTTAGACCAACAAGCTGGATCTGGATTATAACCCTCAGCAACAGTCTCATCGCATCTTTCATTACTAGCAGCAACAGGTTCGACAGGACTGGGTAAAGATTCCTTTTCACAAGTACAAGTAGTAGGATTATGGATATGAGTATCAGGGTCATGACGCTCAACAGGATTTTTTCCTGCAAGCGATAGTCCACCAAGTGGTTCTTTACAAATAAACTTTTGCAAACTACCCTTAAAAAGTTGATCTTCAGCTTTCCTTTTATCTAGTAACTTGCATCTCGCTGCGCCTGACTGATATTTTCTAGGCATTTTTATTCCACCTGATCCTACTTACTAATCTTCTTTCCTTCTACTTAAAAACACTACTTTACTAATAAATTTTGTTTAAACAAACGCAAATCACATTAACTCACCAAAAGAACTAGAAAGGAGTTAAGAACTAAGTTGAAGCTTGAACGAATGAAATAAAAGTTGTGGTAAACAAAATTAGCTGTAACAGCTATGGTTAACATGAAGGTAACTGGCCACTCCAATTGCCAATAGGCGTGGCCATTTGTGAGTTAGGTGCATTTGTATTTCTAGTGCTTTTAAAGTGTAGCAGATGGCTGGTAAAATCGTCAAAGCTGACATCAGCAGTTCTGCATTCTGATGTCACACCTGCCAATCAGAGTTAGCAGCATCTCAACATCAAAGTGGGATTTCAGAGATATCATCACAAGCAATTGTATTACAGACGTGAACACGGCAAGATCATGAATATCAGATTGGCTTTGCGAGTGTGCTTTTTTCTTAATTTTCTTTATCTCATTATTCATTTGTTTTTACTAAAGTAGTCGGGCCATTCCGCGTCGAAGCAACACAGTTTGGAATTAAATTCTCCCTTGACCTCTAAGATTTTGATGAAACTTGGTATACTAAGTGTCTTTACATAGTTATGAATGACCCCCCCCCCGCCCAATTTTTTTTTGCATTCCTTTCAAATGTTATTAAGTATTGATTACTATAATATTTTAATTTCTATTTAAAAAAGCTGCAACCTGAAATAGTTAAATGCCGTTTTCTCAGGAACCAGATGAGATACAGACCTGGCCAACGTCTCATTTTCAAGCTCTTTTGATGGGCTTTAATTTGATATGCAAGACGACAAAATTAAAAATATAAAAAAATTCTTAAAACCAAATGTAAATTTTAAATTTAATTTTTTCAAAAAACGACAATTTTAGAATTTTGGAAAAATTCACAAAATTACTTTATACTATCCTTTTACACCTCCCAAAGTTTCATTTTGGGATCATAATGGGATCAGATTATACAGGGGGTACAAGTTTCACATGCACGGAGAAAATGTAAATTTCATTTTTAAAATACCATGGTAAATTTTTGATGAAAAAAATACAGTAAAACCTTGGAAATCCGGCATCGACGGGACCGGAAGAGTGCCGAATTTACGAAAATTCAGGATTCTGAAGGTCTAAAAAAATTGCATAAAGGGCAACGTAAAGTACGAACTTACATGTAACAGTACACTTTAAACAAAAATTTGCGCATCTACGTCTTATAAATATGCATAAATAAATAAAAGTGCTCTGAAGGAGTGAAGGAGAAACTAAATACGTACTATTTACTGTATTAATAAAGATGCAGATTGGAAATTTATCTAAGTGGCCGGCAAGTCATCAAAACTTAGTGGCAAAAAAAAAAAAAAAAAAGAATAAAATTCCTCATAAGTCAACGAAACTTAGAAATACCACGTAAAATATGGTATTTCTTTGTCGTTACACAGAATCATGGTAAATAACCCTCTTGTATTTAAACATTTCAGCACTTCCTTTTAATTCCGCAGACTCTCCTACTAATGTAATCTTTTGATGACCCGTGGTAGGTTGAAAATAAGAAAAAAGTACTAATTTGTGAGGAGAAGGAAAAACAGAAGGCCCCGCATCGATGATAGAGAATGAATTCCATCGGCCGGGGGTTTGTCCAGTAGCCGGCGATATTGGGAAACATTAAAATAAATAAAACAATCTGAGAGGGATTTTTAAAACAGCACAGATGATTTTTTAAGAAGTAAAAATACGTCCCGAATGTTTTTAGGACACAATTTTTGTTATTCACGCGTGAAATAAGCCGGTTGAGGAGGTGTTAACGCTATCTCTGGTTACACATGTTTCAATTATGATTCCAATGCCAAGCTACCGATATGACGGGTTAATAAATTTATTTTGCGTAACTTAAAAATTTTTGATGGGCACAGGAGAAATTTGAATGGATATTTCATCAATACAAATTATTGCCATAATAAAAATATCAAAACATTTACTCGAAAATTCACGAAAATGGGATATCGTATTTTATTTCCTAGTTAGCAATAATTCTTCACTGAGCAAGCCGCCATCCCCATTCCCCCGCAAACTTCACTCTGGAAGGAGGGGGGGGTTCAACAAACGAGGTTATAAGGGTAGCTGAATGTTTCAGCAAAGAACACCTGTCTGCAATGTAGTGTACTTGTCGACAGATTTATGTTCCCTTTATAAATAAACTGCATCATCACTTCAGCAGTTTCTCCCCCATTATCCCAAACTTCCATTCCATGAGTCAGCAGAGCAAGGAATGTGTACGTCCAACGAGGATAACGGCAGTATCTTTCAATGACAGAATTAACGGCAGTATCTATACTGCTTGCAAATTTTTCACACATCATACTACTTGCTAATTTTTAACCAAATTAATAATCCCCTGTATCATGAATCCCAGTAGAAAGACAGTGGATGCTTTAAATTGTTTTAACCCTTTAAAACAGCCTCATCATTCCCATGTAAGAAAGGGATTAAGATCTGTTATGCCTTGGATGTGTTCATTGATACCAGGAATGACTGAAAATTCCAAAGTCTGTGATAGCTGTAGAAAGGAACTTTTGAAGCTGAAGAATGAGAATAGGCATACCACAGAGGATCTCCCCAGCACCAGCCAGTGTGACCCTCAACTTGTGAATGATAGGAGATCTGATGATGATCTTGACACTGCTGCTTCATTTGGTAATCAGTCTGAGTCATTAAGATCATTTAATACCTCTCTTATGGAGATAGGTGAATCTCCAATACACAAGAAAAAGGCAAAATATAAAAAATATTCTAAGCAGAAAGCTAAAAAAATGAGTTCTGCAATAAAAAGAAAACTTATTCCAAATGCTGATTCCTCTGATGATGATCAAGATAGTGTTTCAAAAGATGAGATGGTGAACCACTTAACCAATGCCTACCAAAATTGTGAAAGCAGGATAAAGAAGATTATGATACTGACCTTGCTGCCTGAGAGTTGGAGTGTTAGGAAGATCGTTAAAGAGTTCAAAGCTACAAATTATCAGGTTAGGCAAGCCAAAAAGCTCTTACAACAGAGGGGGATTTTGTCCACACCAGATCAAAGGCCAGGGAAAAACCTACCCATACAGACTGCCAATGTTATTAAGTGATTTTACGAGAGTGAAGAAGCAAGCAGACCAATGCCAGGCATCAAGGACTGTGTTTCAATGAAGGACAGTGAACGTAAGAAAATTAAAGTTTCCAAAAGGTTAATGCTATGTAATTTGAAAAAGCATACAAGCTCTTCCAAGAAAAGTTTACTAAAACTAAAGTTGGCTTTTCAAAATTTGCAGAGCTATGGCCAAAAAACTGTATACTAGCCAGCCAGAGTGGTACACACTCAGTTTGCATGTGTACTATCGATCAAAATGTCAAACTCATGATGGAAAAACTCCAAGATGAGTTCTATCATGGATGGGCAGATTCAAAACTACAAGGATTGTCTTTTAAAAATGATGTGTAGTCCAGCATCCATTGATTGTTACTTTTCAAATTGTGGTTCTTGTCCTGGTGGTGATGAAATAAGGAAAATTGTGAAGGATGGATTTGAAAAAACTTACTTGAAACAGTAGCTTTTCACCAATGGATCTCAGTTGACCGGTGTAACTTGGAAACTCTACAAAAACCTGTTTATGAATTTGCTGATCTTTTTTGTTTGCGACCATCTCAAAGTTCTTCGTCATGATTTCATTGCCAAGCAACAGAGTGCTTTTATGAGTCATACGAAGGAAAAATTTGTCCCATTCAGAGGTGGCAGTAGTTTGTGACTTTTCTGAAAACTACCATTTTGTTTTACAAGACGAAGCACAATCCTATCATTGAAACAGTGCCCAGGCTATTGTTCACCCTTTTGTGGTTTATTTCAGGAAGGAAGATAAGGACGAACACTGTAGCTTTGTGGTCATCTCAGAGTGCCTTGAACACAACAACGTGGCTGTCCATTTATTTCAGAAAAAACTTATTCAGTTTTTAAGGTCCAAATTTAATGTTGAATTGAAGAAAATTTTCTATTTTTCGGATGGCTCAGCTGCCCAATATAAAAATAAAAAGAACTTTCTGAACCTTTGCTTTGCAATCATGAAAATGATTTTGGAATTGAAGCAGAATTGCATTTTGGACTAATTGAACTTCTTGGACTAATTGAAGCAGAATGGCATTTTTCAGCTACTGCTCATGGTAAAGGCCCATGTGATAGAGTGGGGGGAACGGGTAAAAGAGAGGCAGCAAGGATGAGTCTACAAAGGCCATACCAAAATCAGATCATGACACCTTTTCAACTCTATGAATGGGCAAAACTTGACCTTTCCAGGTCCATGGAATTTACATATGTTATGCAAGAAGAGTACATAGAAAATGAACAACATCTGGCCCATCGGTTCAGTCAGGCTGTGGCAATTCCAGGAACTCAAAAGCTCCATGCTTTCACTCCCTCAAGGTATGGAACAAAAGTTTATGCTAAGCCATTTTCATTTGCTCCATTATCAACTAGCTATCCAGTCATCTCTTATGGAGAGAAGTTAGAATTTCATGAACTTAATGGGTATGTCATTTCTATATACAACGACAAATGGTGGCTGAGCTATGTTTTGGGAAAAAATTAAGATGAAAATGAAGTGAAAGTTACATTTCTCCATCTATCAGGACCTTCTTTTTCTTACCCCTCAACACCTGATGTGCTCTGGATTCCTTCTACTGATGTCATTTGCAAAGTGAATCCCATCACGCCAACTGGTCGAGCTTACCTTCAACCAGAAGGGGAAAAGAAGAAGATTACTAATGTCATTAAACACTTCTTGGACTAAAGCAAAGACTGATAGACTTGAGTTAGCAGCAGCCACCACCTCCAGCATATTGACGAATACTATGTTAATTTTTTGGGGTAAGCTGCTAAAACCAATGTTTTCTTCTTGTAAATCAAATTCAATTTTTTAGTTGCCATATAGTTAGAAAATGTAGAATAAAATTTGTAATAAGCACTATCATAAATTCTTAAACTACAGGTAATAAGTCAGCCAGATTTGTCTAAAGCCAGACTTTTGTGAAAAGCTAAATCTGATATGTTAGCTATTTCTCCATACATGTGAAACTTGTACTCCCTGTATCACCTAATTCCATTATGATCCCAAAATGAAACTTTGGTAGATGTAAGAGCATAGTGCAAAGTAATTTTGTAAATTTTTTCAAAATTTTAAAATTATTAAAATCAGTTTTGCCACAAATCAACACTTGTAGTTGCAGGAAAGCCAATTTATTTATACACACTACCTGTTCACTAAAATGAGATTCAATAAATGTGGGGAAAATATTACTTTGTTTGTACAAAATTTTAACAGGGACCAGAAAAAATTCACTAAATGCAGGAACATTAAATTGGGGTTTCACCAAATGAGTTCAATACCTTTAAGCCATGTTCATCTGTACCAGTGGAAAACAATGTCTTATACCCCAGCAAATGGTGAACTCTGCTCAGAGCATCGGCATATAAACATGATTGCAGATGACCGATGTGGGAGCTATGATTAAAAAAAAAGTTTTTTTAAATGTAAAACAAACACAGCTTGTATCACACACATAATTTAACTTAATGAAAACAAAAATAATTTTAACTAATATCTAAGACAACAAAGAACAAACAAATAGATCAGTCCTCAATTAAAATGAGACTTACTCCACCAACAGAAACACACATCACTAAAAACTATTACTCTTATTGCAGTTTTTTAACATGAAGTATAGTATTTTTAGCACGTCTTTTGTAAGAAAAGATTGTGCTTATGTTATTGGTTTGTCCGTCCGTCTGTAGACACAATATCTCTGCAACTAATAGTCTGATTTGAAAAATTCTTTTTGCATTAGGAAGCTTGAAATATGCGAATGAAGATTCTTTATTTTGTTTTTTTTTACGATGCAAAATTTTGCCGCTAGATGCAGATGATATCAAATTCAAAACACATTCTAATCCACATATTTGCTTCTAAACATCCAATTAAAAAATTCTTTTACTTTTCAATTCCATTCACATCGAAGATTATTTTAGGCATAGTCAGTTTTTCCAAGTTAGGCATTTATTCTCCACTAGGGGACGTAAAAGTAAATTGCTTTTCCTCAGATAGCTCTGCTTCTAAAACTCCCATTTGAAAAATGTTTTCTTCAGTGGGTACAGCTTGTGATGGGAAATATTTTGCATATAATTTCTAATTTTTGGTATAAAATAGTTTGACTGTAAGCGTTGATTTTTGATTCTAGTGTATTTGCAGCAAACTCTGAGCTTCTAAAATCTCGACTGAAAAATTCTTTTATAGACTAATACTACTCGCATAGACAAACCTTTCCGGAATATTTTCTTCTTAAAATAATGCATGGTTTCTCCGCCAGGGCGTAGATGTATATCTTGTTCTTGTCAACATCTCTGCTTCTAATGATCTGATTTGAAAAATTTCTTCTTCGTTGGGCAAAGTTTCCTGTGCATATGTTTTTAATATAATTTCAAAATTTTCAAACAATTCATTGACTTTCCGCTAGGGGGAGTAAAGGTAAATTGCGCTTTCCCCGATACCTCTACTTCTGGGACATTTCACGTCAGATCAATAAAAAAAATAAGTTTTTGACCTCACCATTTCTGATTTTGATGAAATTTGGTATGAAGCACACATATGACAAGGTAAGTAATTCTGCCAATTTTCAGATTTTTATTTTGAAAATTGTCCAAGATACACACATAATAAAAATCGAAATTTTCGTAAAAAATGACAAACTCGCACACTTATAAATGGCTGTAACTGTTTTCCTAATTGTAGTACAGTGACAGTTGAAACATAGCTGCAAAGCTAAAGCATTGAGCTTTCTATAGATACCATACATGACCTTTTTACAACAGATAAAAGTTTCAAGGTCATCCACTGTGACCTTGACTATCTCAAAACATACCATCTTAAAAAATTACAAAAAATATATATTTTATTGCTACAACATTCTTCTACCCATGTGCCAGATATTAGGCTGGCACTGGCAAGGCAGTGTAGGATTAATAGGAGTATATGTCCTCCAGGTTAATTTCGGACAAATGTACAATAACTGTTTTCCAGATGCATGTATGTATTAATTTCACAATGTGTTACAGGTTATATTAGTGGTGTACACATACAAGTGAACTGCTTGGTTAATAAGGTTGCAAACCAAAAGAATGTGATGCCATCTTGCTAGTGACCATCTCTATTTCGCTTCTCTCCATAAAATATGTCCAACCTGTTGCTGTTCGTAGGTCAACCTTCGTAATGACCGCTGTTTTATCCACTTCTAATATATCTGGCTTCTGTGGGTATGTGAAAGACACTGAAGGTCCATGTGGGTGCAGAAAACTTATCTTAACTTGTTCTGTATAAATGTTCACATCCAAAACACAACCAACCCACCACTGGTTATCATACTCAACAATAACATAGCCACGAATATCCTCCAGATCCAGTTCTATTGGATTCAGCAATACTGACTCAACCTTGTATTCAGTTGAGTTTGAATACATCTTGGTTTTAATAGCTGTGCGGCTTACTGGTATTACACAGTGAAGTTTTTGAGTACCAGGAATTGATCGAGCACTAGCATGACGTATCTCGAGGAACTCCTTGTGGTTCTCATAGTCCTTGTCCGTGCTGTATTTAAAATGGCACGAAGGAATGTTTCTGGAAGCCCAATCATACAGTTGTCGCGGTGTCATAATTTGGTCATTGTATGAACACTGAAGGCTGGCACGTGCAGCTAATCTCTTAATGGTGTCTGCCACGCCATCACATGGCCCCTTTCCATGTGAGGTGGCAAAGAAATGCCACTCAGCTGTCATACCAAAATCTACATCATGATGGCACAGACTGACAAAATTCTTCCTGTTCTTATACTGTGAGGCTGCACCGTCTGAGAAGTAATAGATGTGTTCTACTTTCTTGTCAAAATGTGATGATATAAACTGCAACAATTGGCTCTGGAAAAGGTGAACACTGATAGTGTCATGCTTAAGACATTTTGAGATGACAACAAAAGAAACATGATCCAACTGAATGTGTGAACTTTTGTAGTACATGACAAAAGGGTGAATAGTAGCTTGGGAATTGTTCCAGTGGTATCCTTGGACTGCATCCTGCAGTATGAAGGAATAATTCTCAGCAAAATTGCACAACACAACATACTGATTATCATCAAGGTTTTCTTTCAGATTTGACAGAAAGTATGACTGCTGAATAGCTATAAAAGAATGTGGCAATAGCAAATTTCACTTTTGATTCAAAGGTCTCAAGGAATTCTTCTACAGTGTTACAGACTGTCATAAGTGTTGTGCAATCAGTTGTAGTCCACAATTTATATACAATTTCATCAATCCCATTCATGGTGAATAAGCTACTTATTTGCTCTAGTAAGTGTGCTATACCAGGACAAGAATCACACTTGAAGAAGAAGCATTCTGGAAGAGGAGGGTTACAAGTTATTCTTGCAAGGCAATCTTTGTATGTCCTAACTGGTAATTCATCATTACGAGTTAAGTCTTGCAATTTGCACCCTGCTAGCATGAGTTTTACATTTTCATGAGCACAACACACACAGACACAGTGTGTTCCACTTGCACCAGCCAGCACACAATTCTTTGGGCGTAAACCACAGAACTTTGAAAACCCTACTTTGACATTAGGATTCTTGTCTTTAAATCCTTGAAATATCTCTTTCAAATTTCCTAGAATAAGACGTTTCTGTTTTTGTACTTTTGATCCTGATTCCATCATTGTAACAAAATTTTTTTCCCTGGTAAACAACGGCTCACTTCATCACTATTATAGTATGCAATAACGTTTTCAACTGTGCTGTCACTGAGAGTTTTCCCAGACCTAGGATTTGGAGTTGCTAAAATACCCTGCTCTTCCACAAGATTTTTAGACTTTCGTGCCATGTAATATGTTACACCAAATTCTTCCTGAATTTTACGAATACTCCAGGTTCTAGGTAATATTGTTAGTATTTGGACTTTAACACTGCTAGAGCCTGTTTCTTGAAATTTTTCTTTCAACTGTGAAATCATGACCGATTCATCAGACAATGTCACAGGATTATCACATTCTGGAACACCTAAGTAGTCTTTTATCACTTCACCAATTTTCTGATATTTCTTCTTACTGTACTGTCCAACACCTAATCTTTTTTTTTTTTTTCACAGGAGATTCGCCTAGAGAAAGTAACGTATCATTCAGACTATCCAAAGTTGTGTCTCTGTCAGTCCATATCTCACTCTTCACCACTCTTTCTGAATTATCTTCACTTAACCGAGGTTGTTCTGCCTCTGCATCTGTTTCAATTATACATGAAGGACCTGGCATTTCAGAGATAGATTTTCTGCATGAACTACATATTTTCTGTTCTAATGTTATATTTGGACATTTCTGAACCATCCAAGGCTGTACTGTACTTTTCTCAGATTCTTTCTAAACCTTGTGTGTCCACTTTTACCCAGAGGATTGCAACAAAAAATTTGACTTTTAAAGTCCATTTTGGATAATGAAACTGCACCTGCAAAAAAAAATGATAAATATAGTTTGATAAAAAGAAATTGATTAAATAAAGATAAAGATAAAATAAAATAACAATTAAACAGTTAACAATGTTACAGATAAATTGATAACCACACACTCACAAGCTCAGAATTGAAATAACAGCAAATGTAAAATGGTGAACCAGTAAGATTTCTCATTGGCTGTAATAAGAAGCCTTGCCATTGGCTTTAATAAGAAACCCTGTCATTGGCTCTAATAAGAAGCTTTGTCATTGGCTAAGAAGAAGCCCTGCCACTGGCTAAAATGGGTGGAGTTTCAATCTCTGATCTCAAAGATTTGTTGACATTATTTACTGCTGAAAATTGTGTCTATCAAGTAAAATTGCTGTCACATAGCATATTTCTGATAAATCTGTTGATCTGTTATAATATATACACATTTCATGCATAATAAACACAAATCCTCAACGTAAGAAATATTTATTACATGGTATGTCTCTGTGCCTTACATACAGAAGGGTGCAGCATGACACTCCTATTAATCCTACACTGCCTTGCCATAGCGGTGCCAGCCTAATATCTGGCACATGGGTAGAAGAATGTTGTAGCAATAAAATATAATTTTTTCGTAATTTTTTAAGATGGCATGTTTTGAGATATTCAAGGTCACAGTGGATGACCTTGAAATTTTAATCTGTTGTCAGAAGATCATGTATGGTATCCATAGAAAGCTCAATCCTTTAGCTTTGCAACTGTGTTTGAATTGTCACTCTACTACAATTAGGAAAAAATTTACAGCCATTTATAAGTGTGCGAGTTTGTCATTTTTTACGAAAATTTCAATTTTTATTGTGTGTATCTTGGACAATTTTCAAAATAAAAATCTGAAAATTGGCAGAATTACTTACCTTGTCATATGTGTGCTTCATACCAAATTTCATCAAAATCAGAAATGGTGAGGTCAAGAAGGTGATTGATCTGACATGGAATTGCTCTTCTAAAACTCCGATTTGAAAAATTCTTCCAGCACCGGATACAGCTCCTGATGGGAAGTTTTTTTATTGTAATTTCTAATTTTTTTTTATAAAATATGGTTTGGCCACCAGGGGGTAAGTGTTAAATTTCTGCTTCGTAAGTATTTGCAGCAAAATCTCAGCTTCTAAAAGCCCGATTGAAATTTTTTTTCGTGGACCGATACCGTGCCTGTCAATAAACATTTAAGAATATTTTCATCTGAAAATAATGCATGGTTTCTCCATTAAAGGGCGTAGATGTCTATCTCATTTCTGTCAATATCTCTGCCTCTAAAAGTCGGATTTGAAGAATTCCTTCTTTGTTATATAGCGTATCCGGTGTAAAATGTTTCTCATATAAGTTCAAAATTTTCAAGTAATGCATAGACTTTCCGCTAGGGGGCGTAAATTACGTTTTCCTAAATATTTGCGCAATTAAAACTACGATTTGAAAAATTCTTTCTGCACCGGATACAGCTCCTGATAGAAAATTTCTCAGCATGTAATTTCTAATATTTGATAAACAATGGTTCAGCCACCATGGTGTATAAGAGTTAATTTCTGCATCTGATGTATTTGCAGTAAAATTTGAGCTCCTGAAAACTTGATTGAAAAAAATTCTTTTATGGACCAATCGCGCTCGCATCGAAAAACCTTTTGAAAATACTTTCCTTTTTAAAATAATGCATGTTTTTTCCGTTTTATATTTGTCAATATCTCTGCTTCTAAGAGCCTGATTTGAAAAATTCTTTCTTTGTTGGAGACTGTTTCCACTGCAAAACGTTTCTCATATAAATTCAAATTTTTCTTAACGCACAAGTCTGCCACCAGAGGGCGTAAGTTGACGTTTTCGTTTACAGCAGTATCTGGGGGATTAAAAACCCGATTGAAAATTTTTTTCTTCAGTCAGATACTACTGTTTTCTATACCGGTTCCACTGATTTTGAATAGCTTTAGTAAATTTAATTTGCATCAGAACGGATTCAAAAGACGTGCTCATTACATACGAAAATTTGGTGACATCTTTCTTGTTAAATCAATTTTCAAAGATTTTAATTCATATTGAACTGTAACTATCTTTAAAAAGGCTTATTTCATCTCAGACTCAAAATCTAACACCTGATCGATCATGACACTTCAATAGCTTTCACCTAAGTACTTAACAACTATACACAGTGAAGCAATTGGAAACAGACTGATTCTAAAAAAAAAATGCTCCCATATACAAGTAAACTAACTTTGGTTTATTCAAAGTAATTTCCTCCTTTGGCTACACACTGTAAAAAATATCATATTATTTGCATTTTCATAGGCAATAAGTACCAACAAAGTGCACATATTTACGTGCAAGTCATTAATGACTCAATCAGAAAAGCCAAACACTTACCTAAAAGCTCTTGGCTACTTTCCTGCTATACACTTCATGCACGTTAATTATAACATCCTCTTATGTAGCTGGCCTTCAAAGGTTGAAACTTTCATCTTATCCGCTTATAGGGTGTTGTTTTATATAATTCTTCAGGTCATGAAACATCATATTTTATTCACAGGGCAAAAACGCTGACTTCTGACTGCTGTTTGACATGCAACATAGTTCGTCAACACTAGGTGTATACTCACTATTACGTGAGTGTTGTCAACTTTCATTACGCCTATTTTTTATTCCTCCTTCATTCTTCCATCACCAACTTGCCTTTAAAATTCACAATTCCAAAAAATGGTACTCAATTCTAAAACACATATCCACATACCCAATAAATACTCACATACATCACACCCTACAATTTACATACCCCATACTACTACTACATTAATGTACAATATGTACAACACATTCATACACTCAAATTAAAACCACTATCTACATAATTACACTATTTACATTTCACGGCAGTCAAACCACTGTCAACTGTAATTTACATAGTGCTCCACTTGCCTCATATATCGCAAATACCCTACAGAAAACCCTAACCTCATTCGGCCAGTCACACACTTGAAGCGCTTTCAACAGATACTCTGTCATCCTCAGGAAGTCGATGTGTCCTTCTGCTCTGCTACCCACAGCTCAAGTGAGCAAACTCATCGAGGTTCCGGCTTCAGTCGCAAACTCTGCATCGTTGTATCTCTGGCGCCATCTATTGTTAGTGCTGTTCTCTTTTCTTGTTTCCCTTAATTGTTGTTCTACTTTAATTAAGGCTTTCCAATGGTAATTTAAGTTGTTTTATATAGTTAATGTTACATACTCTTGATCTGTTTTTTTCGATTAACACCGATTCAGCAACTGTCCACTGCCTTTCGTTTTTACAGCCCTTAATAATTTTTATATCTTCGAATTTCGGGGATTAGTGATTTTCTAGACAATACTGGGTTAATGCTGTTTTAGCTTCTTTTTCATTCCAATTACTCATATGTTGGTGTTATCTATACTTTAACTTGATTTTAGTGCCGCCTATATATGACAAAGGTGGTTTCTGATTTATAGGAATCTCATATACACCCGCTCTATCTAGTTGGCTGATTTTTTCGTTTTTTATTACTATATTTTTTATAGTATGTACTTGATTTCCTACTTGTATGTCATACTTGCCACAAACCTTATTAATTTCAGCAGAAATACCTTCAACATATGGAATCGCTCCAACATATATTAATAGTTTTTTTACTATTTGTGCCCTTATTATTTGCTTGAGTTAACTTCATAAATCTATTTCTTTAATACCTGCTTAGGGTACAATATTCTAGAGGATAATGCTTACCTTGGCATTCCTTGCTAGCGACGAGAAACATTTCACACACGTGTTTTCCAGTCTTTGTTGCTTTATTGTCCTAAAGTCCGTTGTATAAGATGAAATAACTTTACTTCACACACTTTTCGCTGGGTATACTTTGCGGATCTTCGCTGTAGGATTCAAACACACCAACTTTTACCGTTCTTTATACTCGAAATTTTTGCCCAGTCTCTGGGCATTCTCAGGAACGTGGCAACTTTTTCACCGATTTTCGTGGTTAACTTCGCACTAATGGAGTCCAATACTCCTCGTTGCCATTCATCGGATATACTTTCTTGGATATATTTCGTTATCAAGCCCGGTTGGCGCCATCTATGTTTCATCAAAATAACATTTTTTTTAATTTATTTTCCTATCCCGTTTTTTTTTTTAAATTTATTTTCCTATCCCGTTTTTTTGTCTTTTTTGTCGGTTTTTCTTTTGTTGTTCTTTTTCTTGTCTTATTAGTTCTTTCCACAGGCTACATAATGTGCTAGGGTCATTCTGGTTACATACCCTTGTTTTATTTTTATAGATTAAGATTGCTTCTTCCCTCCTCATTTGCCTTTTAGATTTTTTATTCCTTTTCAGCATTTTAATTTCATCGAATTTTGGGAAAATCTGGTTTTCTATGCAGAATTGCACTAAAGCAGTTTTGGCTTTTTTTTTTTTTGCCAGTTAGATATGTGTTGTTTAAGTCTGTTTTTTAACCTGTTTTTCGTACTTTCAATGAACAATATTGGGGGTATGTGTGCTATTGGAATTTCGTAGGATCCTGATTCTTTTAGTATCTTTTCCTCTGTTTTTTTGTTAACAATCATATTTTTCAAGGTGTTCGCTGAGCTTCCTAGTTGTAAATCATATTTAGCACATTATCTATTGATTTCTTTACTAACTCCTTCCAAGTATGGGAATGCACCAATGTATTTCAATTTTTTATTCCTCATCTTCCTTTGGTTGTGCACTTCTTGGCCTTTTCTCTGAGTCATATGCTTTTTACTCTCATGTATCCATTTTTTAATTAGCGTACTCGGGTAATCATACTCTTGTAATATTTTCGAGATAAACTCTAGCTCTTGATTTTTAGCCTGTTGTTAGATGACACATCTAATTGGAAACACGAGTTTTCAGCAGTGTTCAACTTGTGGCTTTTATTGCCTGTCTCTAAATGCATGTGAAACAGGCCCCACACAGATTTTTGTTTACTTCAAAATCTAGGTTGTTGTTTGCTGAATCGTTTCCTTATTAACAAAAAGATCATTTGAAATCACTGACTGTTGAATGTCGGTCATTGTTAATGATTTCTGGCACCTTTTTAATCAAGTCTGGCATTCAAACCATATTTAGCTGGGCCCAGATACTCATTATATTCCACAGACTCTTCCATGGCAGAAACGTTTATGCTACTCAAAAACACATGCATGAGACAGACCATACTCTTGTTTCACGTGGAAATTCTGTCCAGTCAACCATAAAATTTGATATTTTCTCTTTGTTTCATTGTCCGTTAACAACACAGAGACATAAGACAGCTGCAATTCAGATCACACAGAGTTTTCAAATGGTGGCAATTTCCACTGATCTGGACTGCACTGCTCATGAAACAATCACTCTTTCATTTCACATGTACTTATAACAAATGACAGCACCAGAGCTCAGCTCATAACATCTCATTTTCTAATTGTTGCATTTTGTACATCTAACAATTATTCTTTTTAGCAGCTCTTGAATATTTTGCAATTTAGTTATTTACTTACACAAAGCTTGTCCACTATCATGTTTACACAAATCACTGTACATATGATCATTATGATATCAACTCGTCTGTTTTCTGATCAAAAAGTTCCTCTTCTTATCTTTCCTGGGTAAACCAAGCATGTACCTCTCTCTGTCCCCATACTACTTTCAATAGTCTGCAGCTTCAGAATGTCTTTTTTTTTTTTTTTTCAGTTAAGGTCCATGTCTCTGATACATAAGTATGAACTGGAGAAACACAATGATTAAACACTTTTCTTTAAAAATTTAATGATAAATTGCTCTTGAAAATTTCATTTACTCCCAAATGCTCTCCAAGGTTTATACGACCATTAATTTCTCCTTCGATGTGGCCCTTGCCCGATATCTGTTGCCTATGGTAAATGTAGGCATAGGTTATGTTTTGTCTACTAGTGTATTATGTTTAGTCTACTGAGTGTATCAATATAATTATGTGTTTTTACGATTAACTATGTCAGTTATTTATTAAAGGCATCAATTTGAAAATATTTCAAGATTTGCTCCATCAATCACTAATAAATAATTTTGATTAATTTTATCAACTTGTCTTTACAGTAAAATTGAAAAACATGTCCTTTGACATTACAGATACCTACCAAGTAGCGTGGTTTTCTTCCTCTAGTGCAAACAACAGTCTGTACACACTAAGGCATCGACTCCACCAGATGCCGGAGGGCTTCTGGTGGAATGCCAGCCATGTCTGGTACAGCATTGTCCACAACTCTGCCCGAGATGTCAGTCCATCCATGGATATGATGTTCTGCTCTACAGTATCCCAGAGAGCTTCACAGGGATTAAATCCGGAGACCTTAGGGCTGACTGGAAGGTTCCAAACAACGAAGTGCGTTCCTCGAGCCATGCCCGAGTGGTTGTGGCACATTGTCCTGCTGAAACAGACAATTGGCTGAAGGATACGAGAATGCTATGAAGGTGTGTAGGCGATCAGCCAGAACATGCTAGTGGCACGCAGTGGTTAAGGAATCAAGACACATTAAGGGACCTAATGTGTGACATGAGAAGAGCCATCACTGCCTTGAATGGAGCCATGGCAAACCATCACAGAGCCACCACTGCCTTGAACGGAGGCATGGTCTCATGATGTCGGCGCCACACCCGCACCCTCTTGTCAACTTGGTACAGCTGAAAGCACGATTCATCTGACCACACGATGCGGCACCACACCTTAGAGGTCCAATTTTGATGTTTCTGGCATTAGGCGAGGTGTAATTTCTGATGACGAGCAGTCAACAGTGGCACACGAGTAGGGCGTGGGATCCAGTAGCCTAGGGTACGCAGCATGTGCCATACCACTCGCTCGCCGATTCTGCTTGGACCTCCAGCATTTAACCTGGATGTGATTTCCACTGCCATCGTCAAGTGGTCAGTCTATACGAGCCTGGATAGTCTAGATCGACCAAGGTAATCAATGGTGTGTGGTCAGCCAGCGCTTGCTCTCTGGGAGCTGGTATATCTGTTGATGGTATACTTGTGGTACACCCTTGATATGGTTGCATTCTGAAACCCCAGGGTTCTTACCACTTGGGTGATAGAATGATCCATTTGTCTTGAGCCGACAATGCATCCACAATCAAAGTCACTCAGGTCACCATGTTAATCCATGTTTGTCAATAGCGATACATTGTTGGAAAGCCCTGCTAAAGCCTATTTATCACCTGCATTCGGTTTGGGTCTGTCCCACTCTGTGCAGGGAATGTCCAGGCCAACTGCCCACCAACCCTATCTCTTTTATATTTTGCCTACTGAGTGCATAAATATAATTATGCATTTTTATGATTAACTACGCCAGTTATTTATTAAAGGCATCAATTTGAAAATAATTTGATGACAAACCTTTTCCAGTAAGAACTTCCAAATTCACAAATAAACAATGACACTTAACTAATTTTATGTACATATTGGGTTGTCGGAAATGTCATGACGTATTTTGGCACAAGATGGTGGTTGGGCGGTTTTGGAAGTATTAGAGGCATGCACAGCTAGCTCTGTTATCGCTATGGCATTCGACAGGTGCCAGTTCTAGCTGCAGTCTAAAAGGAATAGTGAGCGATTTGGTTGATCTGCGGAGATTTGACATCAAATTGAAGATGGAAGACCAAACTGTGCATTTTCGCCATATTTTACTGCGTCAAGCTTGTGAAAAGTTGTGTAAAGTGTACGGTGATAATGCTCTACAAGAACGTCAGTGCCAGTGGTGGCTCGCAAGATTCCGTGCTGGTGATTTTGACCTCAACAATGTTCCTCGGTCAGAGAGGCCCACCGAGGTTGATGACGACCAAATCAAAGCATTGATCGAGTCAAACCCACGTTACAAGATACGAGAGATTGCAGACACATTGCACATCCATCATTCAAGTGTTCACGACCACCTGAAGAAGTTGGGATACGTAAGCAAGCTCGATGTGTGGGTTCCTCATGAACTCAAAGAAGCCCAATTGATGGCGCGTATAAACATCTGCGATATGCTCATTAAACGTGAGGAAAACGATCCTTTTTTGAAGCGACTGATAACTGGTGACGGAAAGTGGATTGTGTACAACAATGTGCTGTGCAAACGGTCTTGGTCCGGACATGCTGCTTCGCCTCAAACGACATCCAAAGCAGACATTCATCAGCGGAAGGTTCTGGTCTCAGTGTGGTGGGATTTTAAAGATGTAGTGTTTTCCGGACTCCTACCACGGAACAAACAATAAATTCGAATGTGTACTGTCGGCAATTGGACAGTTTGAATAAATACATCGTCCAGAAACGTCCAGAGCTCGTTCATCGTAAAGGTGTTGTGTTCTATCACGACAACGCGAGACCACACACAAGTTTGATCACCCGCCAAAAATTATTGGAGCTTGGGTGGGATGCGTTGCCACACCCAGCATACTCGCCTGACCTTGCGCCGTCAGACTTCCACTTGTTTCGCTCTTTTCAACAGTCCTCGCGTGGTATAACGTTCAATTCAGATGAGGCTGTAAATCAGCACCTTGTTTTTGCCACGAAGAACAAGTCCTTCTATGAACGAGGCATTCTGCAGCTCACTGAAAGATGGCAAAAGGTTATTGAACAAAACGGGCATTATATTATTGATTGATCTTTGTTCTTTCTATCAATAAATGACCTTTGCAAAAAAAGGCTAAAATACGTCACGACTTTTCCGACAACCCAACAGATGCTACGACTGTTTGACTACTTTTCCATCACATAATGAATAACAATACTCTGTAATTGCAATAACTTTCCATTTTGAAGATTTTTTTTAATAAATACAACTTTTTTAAAATTCCAAATAATATCAATATGAAGAATACCTGAATTAACATAAAAAATTGGAGTAGTCACAAAGAAAAAAGGAGCTTCGCTATGTAACTTGCAGTGGTTAACTTTGCACTTTCTTTTTACCAGCAATGAAAAGAATAAACTAGACTTCTGAGCAGCAAGCATGATCTGTACAAAATAGAATAAAGTAAAAATTACCCATAGTTACAAACAGCAACACAAATAATTCCTTATAACATTGATCCAACAATGGGGTCATTCCATGCCAAATCAACCAAAAAATTTCAATATTCAACATGACCGTCATCTCATATTTCAACGAAACCCTTCAGGGATCATTCTCCCTAATGATATAAATGAGAAAATATTTTTTAAAGTTTTTTATCTCATTGGGTTTTCATGTAATCAATTTAAAAATTTTTTTAAAATTGTCATTTTTTTGGCTTGCATAAACTTTTTAATCTTAAATTTCTCAAGTTGTATAAGGCCTAGAGAGTTGTTTGACCCCTCACTTTAAAGAGAATTTCATAAGTTTTAATTTGATATGCAACTTGACTATGCTTGGTAAAAAAAAATAATTAAAAAAAAATGAAATTTTTTTAGGCAGTGTTTTTTAAAAATTTTGAAAAAATATGTTATTTGTAATATAAGT
The DNA here is from genome assembly GCA_039090855.1 of Macrothele yani. NCBI lineage: Eukaryota > Metazoa > Arthropoda > Arachnida > Araneae > Macrothelidae > Macrothele > Macrothele yani. The sequence continues at coordinate 18,856,222 of CM077013.1, forward strand.
TTTAAATCCTGAAACTTTTAGAGTGGGATCTCAATGGGATCGGGAGCTATGGCAAAAAACTTAGTTACTGTACAAGTAATAATAGATTATGATTCTTGTTTTAGTGTTTTTACATGATAACAGACACAGAGTTTAAAAATCTACATAATACATCATACTAATACATAGTGAAGCATTATTAAAACAAGGGAAGGATAGTCCCAACAGGCTAAAAGTTTTACCTAGTAAAATTAATAAAAGTTTCTTCTAGTTTGCATTCAGAGTTGTAGTTATGCCAAAATAGCGACCTCTTAGCTCTTTATTTTAACAAATAATTTCTTGTTTGCCTTTTTAGTTTCTCAGTCTGAATCGATAAACTCCTCCTGTAGCTGTTGTAGGATCAACTTTTGTTAAAACCTCACTTTTATGCACAACTAGTATGTCAGTAAATTGTGGGTATTTGAAAGTTGAAGAAGGGCCATGTGGTTCCAAAAAACTTACTTTTACTTCATCTCCTTCTATTCCTAACACACAACCTAACCACCACTTGTATATAATGTATTGGCATGTAACAAACCAATAATGTCATTAATGTCCAGATCATCAGTCAGTGTCATCAGCTGAAACTATTTCTACACTTGATTCCTCTGAAAATGAGTAGCGTTTCACTAAAACTCTAGTCTCATTCACAGGACTGTAACTGTGAAATTGTTGAGTACCCTTTATTGTTGTTGCTGCTTCAAACCTACTCTTCAAGGTTTTTTCCTCTGCCTCGTATTTGTCTGTAGTGGAACACAAAAAACTGATTTTGACAATATTGTCTTTAGCCCAATCATAAATTTTATGTGAAACACTTTAAGTAACACTGCCACAACTAACTGTTCACTCACTGAGATCTTAGAGGAAACTAAGCAAAAGTTGAGCTCGAGTGGGCATGAGTCACACTCCTGCAAGAACATGAATCAGACAAGTCTGTACAGGCTTGTGCCAGAACACCTGTGATTAGCAGACTATTTACTCACATGCTATCCCTAATTTGTCTGTAGGTTTAGTAAATCATTATCTGTAATAGACCCTAATGTAAATTGGTTACCTTATAGCCAAAAAATTCTGGAAGAATCTAGATAGATCTTCATTCAAAATTGGAATAACTGTTTTTGTCCATGTTGATGATGATACAAATATAATAAAAGTATCCGGATATAATTATGGAAAAAAAAAATAAAGCTGTAAAACAATGTTTTTACAGCTTTATTTTCCGAATTACATGTAAAATGCATGCTTCCGCCAACAGAAATTTAAACTCACTTTACATTATCTACAAACTGTTTAATATAAATTAGGAATTGGTCATAACAAAAAAAATTAAGTGTATTTTTTTTGTTATTTTATTTTTTACCTTACAAAAGTTAAAGGAATGTAGCCTTAACTGGTATTTAAAATGATACCATTGGTACCATAACTCCTGATCCCATTGAGATCCACTCTAAAAGTTTCAGGATTTAAAGCTTATATTATTACAAAACACATATATTTTTTCCATTTAAAAAAAAAAAAACACTATCTTAAAAATGTTAATGTTTTTTAGTTAAAATTTTGTTTTCACCAAGCATAGTCAAGTTGCATATCAAATTAAAACTTATGAAATTCTCTTTAAAATGAGGGGTCAAATAACTCTCTAGGACTTATAGAACTTGAGAAATTCAAGATTGAAAAAGTTTATGCAAGCCAAAAAACCATTATTTTTCAAAATTTAAAAAATTAATTACGTGAAAACCCAGTGAGATAAAAAAAATATTAAAAATATATTCTCGTTTATATCACTAGGGAGAATGATCCCTGAAAGTTTCATTGAAATCTGAAATGGTCAGGTTGAGTGACTGTTTGATTTGGAATGCCCAATATGTTAGGCATTCCAAATCAAAACTTAAAATGCAAAAATGTTCAAATTATAACAACTTGTCATATATGAAAATTACACAACATGTTAGATGAATTATGCATCTGAGCACAGTGCCTTTCCATCTGCTACAGATGATATTACATGCTGCTACATCCATGTGCCCACATGATGTGATGACTGTAGCCAGAGAGGCACTGTATTTTTTTTTTTAGCGTTTGTACTAGAGAAAAAGTGAAATTTCATTTCTTATGAGAGCAATATCATAACTTCTGGTAGTAATGAACAGAATTACCTCCCAGGAAAGGAATGACAAATAACAAACCAATGATTTGAATTTATGTTTGCACAAAAGCCTGCCGTATATTCGGAACAAATATTTGAACAAGTGCGGGCTTATAATATTTCGAGCCTCTAGTAAGGTGGTAGCATTTGAGGGAATGCCATGAGCTTTCAATGCTGTGAGTGTGAAACCTGGTTTGTGGATCAGTGAAACTGGTAGAGTCGCTGACCATCAGGTGTATCCCTTCTGCTGCAGCAGATGATGATACGTGGTCCACAGGTCTGTCTTTTATCACGGACACAGCAATGACATGTTATTGAATTACAGGAATGAGGGTGACAAAAGACTGAATTTTTCTGCGAAGCAGTGAAGTGATGCCAAAAAGCATTCCTTCTTGGGAGTTCATTCATCATTCACACAAAAGACCCATTCACAAATGATCATTCAGTTTCCAGGTTGTAACTATGCCCCCTGAGTAAATTATTCACTGCATGGATCCCATGTTTACAACCAAAGCGCTTTAAAAGGATCTAGCTCTTCGTCATTCACCTTGAGACAATTCGGGCATGTCATTCATTGGAATATGCTTCATACACGAATGGCATTCATGTACAAGGCATATTCAGAAGTGTGACTGGTTAAAGCCATTCGAGTAGCTCACGATGGTCGTCAAAGCCCCAATAAAAAAAAATATATGTATGGAAAATAAGCACCGTTTGCAAATATTTTTGCAGCAGTGCTGCGGTTGTGACATTGTGCATGCGTGCTGACTTCCCTTATTTGTGGGCAAGCCACAGACGCCATTACACGAACATCAGATCATGTTTGCATGTTGTTCTGTGCATTTAACATGCTTAAAAAGATCAAGCGGCGCGCCAAATATGAGTAACGCCCTTCATTTGATTTTTGAATGCAAGAAATGTGAAACTGGATGACATTCATTGTCAGATTTGTGAGGTCTATGGTCAAACTGCCATGAGTGATGGAATGGTCAGGAAATGGGTCAAACAGTAAAACAAAGGTTGTGAGAATGTACACAATGAGGAGCCATCTGTGGTTAACAATGCTTTGGTGCATGTGGTCAATGCAAATGTTTGTGAGGGCCAACATTTCACAAATTCTTTGCATTTCCTGCAAATTTTCAAGGATTGTGCTCTATGAAATTGTAGCAGATTATTTGGGGTTTCAGAAATTGTGCTCATGCTGGGTGCCGAAGATGCTCTCTGAGAAGCACAAAAGCAAGCATGCTGGCCGTGCGCTAAGCTTTCTCATGCAATACAAGGAGCAAGGTGATGGCTTCTTGAGCCATATTATCACAAGTGATGAGACATGGGTATCTCATGTGACCTCGGAATCAAAGAAGCAATCCACGGAGTGTTAGCACAACTCATCGCCAAAAACGAAGAAATTCAAGCCACAAGATCACATGCAGTGTTTTGGGACAGGCAAGAAGCTTTGCCCATTGAATTCTTGCTTAAAAGCAGAACAGTAAACTCACCAGCCTATTGTGAGACCCTGGAGAAACCTCTTCGAGTGATCCAGAAAAAAGGATGTGGCATGCTTACTTGCGGCATTGTCTTGCTTCATGACAACACTCAGCCTCACATTTCTACACAGACTCAAGCACTTATCACGTCATTTGGCTGGAAACAAATGAATCATTCCCATCCCTTCTACACTCTAGACCTAGCACCAAGTGAGCATCACCTATTCTTGCACCTGAAGAAGTTTCTTGTTGTCATCATTTGTTTGACGAAAAACTCAAAAGGAGCAGTGCATAAGTGGCTATATTCACAGGCGGCCTCGTTCTACAACCAGGGGATACAAAAACTGGTGCCCTGTTATAATAAATGCTGCAATAATGGCGGAAACTACGTAAAAATGTAGTTTAAAGTATGGTGAATAAAATAAAAATAACAGTTTTTGCAAATACATACTCATTTAACTTTAATAGCCAAACAATACTTGCTTACTTTCCGAATATGCCTCCTATCATCCCCATTCTTTAGTTTCACATGATTTCCTTGCTGACTGCTGATTAATCATTTACATAATGGTTGACACTTATTACAAATAATTTTTGGCATTACTTTCCTTATTGGGAATTTGTTTCCAAACCCATGGGGTGGAATAAATTTAATGTGTTTCCACTTTAGTGAGTGTCGTCATAATGGCGGACTGAATATCATCCACAGCTCATTTTAGAAAACTGCCCCAAAAGAATGTGTCCTCTTCACTGTTCTCATGGCGAACGGTTCAGGAACACAATTCAAATGAATGGCATTCACATATCATTCCCATTCTTAAGTTTCACCCTTATTTTCTAGGTGACTGCTCACTCACATAACAGTTGACACTAATTAATTCCTGGAACATTAATTTTCTTATTGGGAATTCATTTTTGAACTCACTGGGGTAGAATAAATTTAAACATGTTGCAACTGTGTGTGTTGCAGTAATGGTAGATCGAGTGATTGTTCACAATGATGAGAGTTAACTATTCAAGGTAAATAATCATTTGTTCTCAACAAAGTGTTCATGAATATCCCATCACTACTGGGCAGGCCTCCACCTGGAACTTCTTTGTATTTCCTACGTACATGCCCCACAATTAAGGTGCCCTCCACCAGCAGGCCACAGTTGCTTTTTTAAAACACAATTGTGAGCACATGAAGTCTGCAATTAGTCAGCTTAGGTAATAAAACCATTAATAAACTGTTGCAGGAGACTTGGTGCTAGACCTGCCCAGTGTAGCAGAATGTAGATGTATGCATGTATGCTTGCTGTATGTGGATAGTTTCCAAGCTATTAACAGATTTTGCAGATAGTTTTTTCTTTTTGATTTAAAAAAATTAAAAATGTTTACAGCAATTAAAACACTTACTCAAGGCTTTACTCAGATTAATATACTTACTTATATTTTAACTTGAAAAACTTTCAATTATTTTTCACAGCTTCCGAGTTCTTTTGTTTTTACAGCCGTTTCTGGCCTCTAGATATTTATCAAGGCCTGTTCTTGATGCATAGGAACTGTATCAAAAGTTTTTTTTTACACAGAAAGAATTTAAGTTTTATTGCCAGGTTCCTCTCGAAGTTCCCAGTTATTTTGAAAAATAATCTTTCCCTTATGTATTTTGTAAGTCTACTATTTTTGAACTAAGTTGTTGAAAATGCTATTTATAATATTTGAAGTTTCATTGATGGAACTGCTTTTTTGGATATAGAAACTTTCTTTAATTAGTCTCTTGTTTTTATGAGGTTCATAGTCCAGTATTTTAATATTTTGCCATAAAGGTCCATTTCACACACATTGCTGCACATTCAATTGCAATTGAATTTTGTCCTCATTGGAATCTGTAATGTTCAAGTAATTTATTGTTTTATTAATTTTTCTTTAAATTATCTTATTCTATTGTTATCATGGTTTGCAGCAAGTTTTCTGTTTCAATGATTGTGTACACAGATACATTTTATTTTTATACAACTCTGGACTTGCCAATTCAATGATAAATGTAAGCTTTATCATTGAATTGGCTGAGATGCAAGGGTTTTCAAACAATGCTCTCTACTGTGAGCAGAATCCTCATTTCTCACTGATGCAAGATTTGTACTGAACCTGAAATGCCTTAATGTGTGGCCACGGATCAGTTTCATAGGCAAACAATTGCTCAAAGAAGCTCATTGTCTGAAACAACAGATTTCTTCTTGCCAATTTTGTTTCATTCATGGGAGTTACGTGGAGTTTACACCCAGAGCTGGATTATGACAACTTGTGGTCCCTGTCTCCTCTTTGATATTCCACCCATAAATACAGAATATCAATTCTCTACCTTCTGCAGGTTATATGTTACTGAAACCAGTATTGAAGGGGGTTTCTTCCTTTGTCCTTTAAAACAGGCACTTACCCTGTTTTAATCTGGTGCAGTTTGTACTGCTTGTGGAAAGAAGTGATTAAGAGTGCCTGGCTCGAACATGAAATATTTCTTCCTACACCTAAGCAAAGGCCATGAAATGATTTTAATAAGACAATAATGAGTCTCACCATTGGAAATATTTCACTGTAGTAAGACTTGTTCTAACTGTGAGGAATTATGATTTTCCATGTGAAAGGCACTCAGTTTTCCAAAACTATACTTTCTCCTGAGAAAGTCATGTTTCTGACTTAATGCTTTACTGAGGAGTAATCACATGCTGTGGCTTTTTAAGAAAGCAGTAAGAAAGTATACATATCAGCTCTGTGAAACATCTTATTGCTATTTCTACTGCCAGGTATTCATTTTAGCTCACTAAAATTTTCAAAACTGGGAGTACATAAAATTTTCCAGATTCTCAGAATTTTTGTAATCCAAAGCATGGGTTTCAACCACAATTTCTAGAAGAACCGCAAGAGTCACCCCAGGCTTAGGTTCAATTTAAGCTACTTCACCTAACCAACTTTGACCCACCAGGGGGACTGTAATTAAGGTAAGGACAAATCACAGCACACACTAAAACAACAGTCACTATACACACAGTCATATAAGAATAATATGACCATCACCAGAATCACAATGTGCCCATTCAGGTGTGTCACAGAGTGCATGTAATTATAAGTGGCCAGCCAGGACAGATGAGCCATAATATGTAATGTGAGCACAATGGGCAGAGGTAGTGATTTGATGGACGTTTAAAGAAGAATGATCATTGGCTACTGCACCAAGGGTGGAAGCACTTCAGAAACAGCACAATTCATGGGCTGTTTGTGAGGTGTGGTACTAAGAATCCGCTTGGCACACTGAGTATCTCCCGATGTCATAACTGTGGAGTGGAGCCCCAAAAGGCCATTGACCCCAGAAGAAAACTTTGACTGGTAAAGTCCAATTGAAGTGCAACAATTGACCATGCAAATAAGCTCTGGGGCATCCAGGTACATGTCTCTGATAACAGTAGAGCAAACCCTGTAACGCATGGGTCTCTGAAGTCGACACTGCATCAAGGCACCCATGTTAACCCAGGTCCATTGGCAATGACGCCTGCAGTTTGCATGGGACTACGGTCATTTGACAGTGGAAAAAGGTTGCCTTCTCCAATGAATCAAGGTTTCTACTCTGCAGAAGTGATGAGCGGTGGCAGATACAACATCAGATGCAGAGGAACCAACACCTGGACACACTTGTCAGTCAAGTACAGGCTGGCAGTGGCAGTGAGCACCGCTGGGGGATGTTTTCCTGGTATGACCTGGGACAGCTGCTACCACTAGATGGGTCACTAAAAGCCAATGGCTACCTGTCCCAAGTACAGGCTGACGGTGGCAGTGTGCACCTCTGGGGGATGTTTTCCTGGTATGAACTGGGACAGCTGGTACCACTGGATGGGTCACTAAAAGCCAATGGCTACCTGTCCAAGTACAGGCTGGCGGTGGAAGTGTGCACCTCTGGGGGATGTTTTCCTGGCATGACCTGGGACAGCTGGTACCACTAGATGGGCCACTAAAAGCCAATGGCTACCTGTCCATTCTCGCTGACCATATGAATCCCTTCATGTTGCATGTTTTCCTAGTATGACCTGGGACTGCTGGTACCACTGGATGGGTCCCTGAAAGCCAATGGCTACCTGTCCATCCTCGCTGATCACACATATTCCTTCATGTTGGATGTTTCCCTAGTATGACCTGGGGCTGCTCTGGTACCACTGGATGGGTCCCTGAAAGTCAATGACTACCTGTCCATCCTCGCTGACCACATGCATTCCTTCATGTTGGATGTTTTCCTAGTATGACCTGAGAAAACTGGTACCACTGTATGGGTCCCTGAAAGCCAATGGCTACCTGTCCATTCTCGCTGACCACTTGCATCCTTTCATGTTGGATGTTATCCTAGTATGACCTGAGACTGCTGGTACCACTTTATGGGTCCCTGAAAGCCAATGGCTACCTGTACACATGCATCCCTTCATGTTAGATGTTTTCCTAGTATGACCTGGGACTGCTGGTACCACTGGATGGGTCCCTGAAAGCCAATGGCTACCTGTCCATTCTCGCTGACCATATGCATCCCTTCATGTTGGATATTTTCCTAGTATGACCTGGGACTGCTGGTACCACTGGATGGGTCCCTGAAAGCCAATGGCTACTTGTCCATCCTCGCTGACCACACGCATTCCTTCATGTTGGATGTTTCCCTAGTATGACCTGGGACTGCTTGTACCACTGGATGAGTCCCTGAAAGCCAATGGCTACCTGCCCATCCTCGCTGGCCACATGCATCCCTTCATGTTGGAAGTTTACCCTGGTGGCAATGGTTCCAGGAACAAGACAGTAATGTCTCCATTGTCCCTTGGCCAGCAAAATTGCCCAACCTCAATCCCATAGAGCACTTGAGAGACTATTTGGATCTACAGGTTCGATGTGCCGACCCACAACCGTGTCATCTTCGTGACCCCAGTGCTCTGCTGCAGTCCAAATGGGAACGTGTGCCTCGGGCAACCTTCCAGGGCCTCATTGTGTCCATGCCACTCCGTCTTGCTGCTGTCATCCGGGCCAAGGGTAGTTATTCCCATTATTAGTTAGGTGGTCATATTATTCTGAAAAGACCGTGCATAGTTAATGCTTTTATTATCGGAGGAACAAGACCACTCCTGTCTGAAGGTATTACAAGAAAGCTCAGAAAGACATTACCTGGCATACAAAAACTGTCCACAAATGCTAGAAATAGCAACTCATGTGAAAACTAGAAATTCTGGACTGCCAGAGACAGACAGCTTTCAAGGGTGATTCCATGCCAAATCAACCAGTCACTCAACCTGACCACTTCAGATTTCAATGAAACCTTCAGGGATCATTCTCCCTAGCGATATAAATGAGAATATATTTAAAAAAAATTTTTTATCTCATTGGGTTTTCACGTAATTAATTTTTAAAATTTTGAAAAACAGTCGTTTTTGGCTTGCATAAACTTTTTAATCTTGAATTTCTCAAGTTCTATAAGGCCTAGAGAGTTGTTTGACCCCTCATTTTAAAGAGAATTTAATAAGTTTTAATTTGATATGCAACTTGACTACGCTTGTTGAAATAAAAAAATTTAATTAAAAAAAATAAAAAAATTAAGATAGTTTTTTAAATTTTTTGAAAAAATATGTTTTTTGTAATAATATAAGCTTTAAATCCTGAAACTTTTAGACTGGGATCTCAATGGGATCAGGAGTTATGGTACCAATGGTATTGTTTTAAATACCAGTTAGGGCTACATTGCTACCTTTTACTTATGTAAGGTAAAAAAAAATACTTTGGCTATGAGGTAACCAATTTACATTAGGGTCTATTACAGATAATGATTTACTAAACCTACAGACAAATTAGGGATAGCATGTGAGTAAATAGTCTGCTAATCACAGGTGTTCTGGCACAAGCCTGTACAGACTTGTCTGATTCATGTTCTTGCAGGAGTGTGACTCATGCCCACTCGAGCTCAACTTTTGCTTAGTTTCCACTAAGATCTCAGTAAGTGAACAGTTAGTTGTTGGCAGTGTTACTTAAAGTGTTTCACATAAAATTTATGATTGGGCTAAAGACAATATTGTCAAAATCAGTTTTTTGTGTTCCACTACAGACAAATACGAGGCAGAGGAAAAAACCTTGAAGAGTAGGTTTGAAGCAGCAACAACAATAAAGGGTACTCAACAATTTCACAGTTACAGTCCTGTGAATGAGACTAGAGTTTTAGTGAAACGCTACTCATTTTCAGAGGAATCAAGTGTAGAAATAGTTTCAGCTGATGACACTGACTGATGATCTGGACATTAATGACATTATTGGTTTGTTACATGCCAATACATTATATACAAGTGGTGGTTAGGTTGTGTGTTAGGAATAGAAGGAGATGAAGTAAAAGTAAGTTTTTTGGAACCACATGGCCCTTCTTCAACTTTCAAATACCCACAATTTACTGACATACTAGTTGTGCATAAAAGTGAGGTTTTAACAAAAGTTGATCCTACAACAGCTGCAGGAGGAGTTTATCGATTCAGACTGAGAAACTAAAAAGGCAAACAAGAAATTATTTGTTAAAATAAAGAGCTAAGAGGTCGCTATTTTGGCATAACTACAACTCTGAATGCAAACTAGAAGAAACTTTTATTAATTTTACTAGGTAAAACTTTTAGCCTGTTGGGACTATCCTTCCCTTGTTTTAATAATGCTTCACTATGTATTAGTATGATGTATTATGTAGATTTTTAAACTCTGTGTCTGTTATCATGTAAAAACACTAAAACAAGAATCATAATCTATTATTACTTGTACAGTAACTAAGTTTTTTGCCATAGCTCCCGATCCCATTGAGAAATAAAGGTAACTTGATCACGCTAGTTACGTTAACTGAAACTTTTATAAAAAGTTCGTAAGTTGGAAGCTTTCAACCTAAGATAAGGTCGAAAGCTTCCAACTTACGAAACTTTTTATAAAAGTTTCAGTTAACGTAACTAGCGTGATCAAGTTACCTTTATTTGTTAATATTGTTACGTGTTTTGCCCATAATCGTCAAGATCCCATTGAGATCTGACTCTAAAAGTTTCAGGATTTAAAGCTTATAATATTACAAAAAACATTTTTTTCAAAATAAAAAAAAAACACTATCTTAAATTTTTTTTTAATTTTGTATTTAAATTATTATTTTTTTCTTTTTACCAAGCATAGTCAAGTTGCATATCACATTAAAACTTATGAAATTCTCTTTAAAATGAGGGGTCAAACATATAACTCTCTAGGCCTTATAAAACTTGAGAAATTCAAGATTGAAAAAGTTTATGCAAGCCAAAAAACGACGATTTTTAAATTTTTTTAAAATTAATTACTTGAAAACCCAATGAGATAAAAAAAATTTAAAAACATATTCTTATTTATATCATTAGGGAGAATGATCCCTGAAGGTTTCATTGAAATCTGAGATGGTCAAGTTGAATATTGAAATTTTTTGGTTGATTTGGCATGGAATGACCCTCAATGAAGCAGCATGTAGACAGTTCAATGTAGGATGGCTGGATGGACAGCAAACAGTTCAATGAAGAAAGCAGTACTATAACTGGATGGACTGCAGTAGAGAAGCAGCAGGCAATGTTTCATGTTGGAATGGACAGTGGTATATGGACACTTCCTTACACCCTCCCCTTCCCCCAAAGAGGTTACCAAGCAATAGTGACATTCATGGCATTCCATTCAATGATGGAAAGAGAGTCCCCAGGCAATTGCACAAGAGCTAAAATGAAAGAGCAACAGCTCAGGTCACACGCAAGCCAGCAAAAGAGAGCAAGCCCAGGGAAACCATGATGGAATCGAAAACCATGCCATATCAATCAAGAATGCATGTTATCTCTGTTTTAAAGACAACATCAAAGGCAGAAAAAGCTGGCATGCAAGGGCTCTAAAATTCTGCCTAGCTACAGAAGTGGAAAGAGTGGTGCTTCAATACCCCAAGAAAGCAACTGACAGGAAACCACCCCTCCTACCTCTCTCTAACAGTTAGTAAGTTAATAACAATATAAAACATGTTACAAACTCTCCACTACTTTCTGTGCATTCTTCAAAGCCAGTCATTAAAACCAGGGTTGGGTTTCTTCCAGAAGAAACTGGAAAAAAACGGAAGAAACTGGGATAAAACAAACGAAACTGGAAGAAACTACCAGAAAATGAAAGCAATGGCAGAAATTAAAGATATCATCTAAAAAGAGTTAACTGTTAAACGATGTAACATTATAAAGTATGAAATATTAATTTTGGACTATAAGTATGTAAAAGAAAAGAATATCTTTCAGAATAACTCAAGCTTTAGGTGTCCTACAGCTGTTAATTTTTAAAGCAGGATTTGAATTTACATCATGACCTAAATTAGGTAAATTCATCTTTAAAAATTAACTTTATGCTACATATCAATAGCTGATATAGTCAGATAATGTCTGAATATGTATAAAAATGATGAAAAATAACTTGGATATAAATTATAAAATCATGTTTTAATTTATAATTTTACATCATAACCGCTGTACTTTTTTTTTTTCACAATTGGTTGTATCAGGGTGACAATGTTCACTCCAAGATATAATAAGCCAATCACATTAAATCTTGCCTAATCTCCTCTAATCCAACCAGCAAATCACACTTAAATCTTTGCTAGTCTCTAGTCAAGACAACCAATCACATCTCTCAACTCCATTTTTTGTATTGCTACTATTGGCATATTTTCACTGTATTCCATGTAACCATTTCCTTCAGAAAACTTGAAAATTTTTTTCGTCAGGAATCGAAACTGTACCTTCCAATTTGCGGCCGAGCATGCTAGTCATTACACTACCCAGGAGAAGGAAATTCTAAGCAACTGAAAGTCGATATTCAAGAACCTTCAGATTTGCGCTAGTCGAAGCTATTCCTGCTGCATCGTAGCGTCTCACGACATTTTCTCACATTCAGGGTCAGATGTAGGCCACAAATTCCAGTGATGAAATTACGTCATATACAATTGTTAAACAAATTTCCCCAAAGAAATAATTCTTCATAAATATATGGTAGGCATTATAATACTATTACAATAATATATTCGGTGTAATGCTATCCATCATTTTTTTTGTTTGTATTCAACTGGTCTCATTTCTCTATTTGCAGTGGAGCACATTGCACCTTAGGAAAGTGACATTAAGCAATTTTGTTTTCATCTGAACATTGTCTACAGCCCAACCAATTTTGATATCTTTTAACATTCCATTATATAAAAATGAATAAGAGAGGTTGAGAGAAAGATACTATTTGGGTGAAATTCCAAGAGATTGAGGAAAATGGCAAAGTAGTAAAGACTAAATGTAAGTCATGTGGTCATGAACAAAGTATAAACGCACTGTAGAATGTGTGCTCATGTTAAATCAAGTGAACAACTCATTAAGTAACTCTGGTAATTATGCCAGTGATAAAGTTGGAATCCAAGTAGCTGATAATGCACTACAGTTAGTGAATACCTTATCAGTTCCTGAAGTTCAAGTGATAGAATTTTTTTTAAAAAGGAGAAAAGTTCAAGGTTCAATGGATAATTTTTTTGTTGCACTACAAATGACAGTGAAAAAAAATAAATTGGATAAGCTAATAGGTATGTTCTTTTATTCTTGCAGTGACACATTTTCACATGCAGAAAGTGAGCATTTCAAAACACTTGTTTCTAAACTTAGACCAGGATACAAGCCACCAACCAGAAAGGCTCTTGCTGGAAATTTTTTAGATCAGATTCAAGATGAATTGCAGAATCAAATGGCAAGGAACCTAAAAGGAAAAAATTCGAACCACTCACCCTGGCAGCCTTGTATACAGAAGGGAAATCTTATCTCATAGATGTTGTTGATACTGGCAGTTCCCATAAAACTTCAGAGTACCTGACTGATTTAAGCAAAAGAATCATTATAATGGAAAGTGACAAGTATGATTGACAAGTCAAAAGTGTTGCCACTGATAATACTAACTGTATGGTCAAAATGTGCCAAGAGCTTGAAAAAACAGATTTGATTTTAATTTCCCATGGATGTTCAGCCCATTATTTAAACCTGCTTGGGCAAGATATTACACCACAAAATATCATCTCTCATGTTGTAAAAGTACAAAGGTATTTTAGGAATCACTATAGACATGGGGCATGGTTAAGGGAGTGTGTTGGTACTGTTAAACCACAACTGCTAAGTGATACTTGGTGGAACAGCCAGTTAGAATGTCTTCAGTCTTTCTTAAAAAACCATGCAGCTTATTTAAGTATTGTAAATGAACATTTGGATGAAACTGATAAAGCAATTACAGAAATTATTAGGAATTTTCACCTACATAAAAGCAAATTAAAGATCATGTGAAGCAGTTACATTTTATTTCTATTGCATTACATCATTTACAAAAAGATGCAGCAAATATTGCCCATGCAACCCATGAATGGCTTGGACTTTTAGAAAATGACAAACTGGAACCTCATGCCCAAACTATAACGGAGAGGTTGAAGCAAGCAATTATTTCCCATCACATGTTTGCCTACCTTATGTACTCACGCTACAAAAGAGAAAGAATGAGTCAAAAACAGAAAGAAACTGCAAGAAAATGGATAGAAGAAAAAAAAAAGTGACCCATTGCCTGTGGTAATATTTTTTGAAACGGAAAGTGGCCCATGTTGAGATGCTTCTAAGTTCTCCTTCATTCAGAAGGATTGAAAGAATTTTTTCTTCTTTTGCATTCATCCACTGTCAGTTGAGAAATCAATTGCAGCATCCTACTGCTAATAAAACTTCTGTTATACTATGCTGCACTCTAGTGATGCAATTTATTATGATATTTTTTAATATTGTAATTATTGCAGATTAGTTCATTAAATAAAAGAATAAAGAGTGCAAAATCATAATACTGTTATTTAAATAGCCTATAAATATCTGTTTAAATAAAATGAAATAAAGGTTTCATCCCTCAGAAGTTAAAAGATCATGCTATACATATTTTTCATAAAATAAAAAAAAAAAAAGTTTTCTTCAGTTAAATCTTACAAACTGTTTTTCAAAGGATTTTGCACTTTAGAAAAATCTGCCCAACCCAGGTACCTAACAAAAAGCATCAGTAAGGTGTGTGACCTTGATTAAAAGAATGGTGTAATTATTAATTTAGCATATATAACTGAATTGTTATAATTAAATTAAAAGTTATCTATAAGAGAAAATCATTTACTATAGCTTACAAACATAATTATAATTTAGGTAATAAATTATTAAAGAAAGCCAGTTTCTTCCGGTCGTTTTTTTCCACTTTGGAAGAAACTTACCAATCCTGATTAAAACATTAATGCTAAGTTTGTTTTGGGATGACTCAAATTTGTTATTTGTAGGAAGCATTGGCCCCTCTACTTGACACTCAAAATGATGTTCATGTAGCTTTTCCCTTACATCTGAGGATAGGAAAACATCATACCATGGTTCAAACATCTCTGGCTAAAAAGAAATAAACATAGTTCCCACTCTTTTTCCACCAAAAAAATCAAGAACTTTTCCAGTTCTTTTCAAGGACTCATAAGCGTTTTCAAGACTGTATTCGTGCCCAATAAGAACTCTCATGAAACACTAAAACAAATTGTAACAAACAGTCAAACAGTTCAATTAAAATAATAGTTATATCTAAACACAGGGACATACTTTGGTGAGGTCTTATTGTTTTAAACGATTTCAGGTTTACACATTTGACAAAACAGTTAAAAGCAAAATATTTTTCATTAAAGTCAAACTAAGTGAAGAGTAAAATATAAGAAATTGAAAGCAGCATCCCCTTAGGCACTATGGAATATGGTATTAGTTACAGACAAACACAAGGAAAACGCCAGAAACAAAGTAACGCTTGACAGCAGAAACTTAGTTTTAATTAGTATTACTTAAAGCCAAAAGCATCAAGTTGCAAGTATAGTTTCTATGCCAAAATTTCATCTTTAATCCATCATTTGATTTGACTTATAAAATGCATATTTGGTTTTACTTACATTTGAAATTCTTCTGGCTCCTGCACAGAGCTACAGATGTATAACGTATCTCTTTATATATACACTATCTACCAACAAGTAATTGGACACCTGTGATAGCAAAGGAAAACGAAGTTTATTCACCTTCAATAGTTGGTGGTCTCCACGAGCGCCAATTACAGCTGCTGCGACCCTCAGGGGCATACTCTCAACCAGGCGTTGTACGATGGCTAGCAGTATTTTCTTCCACTCGGCTTGGAGAAGACAGGTCAGTTCCTTCACCGATTTCGGACGGTGGGGGCACCCCTTAAGTCGACGCTCCAACTCGTCCCAGAGGTGCTCGATAGGGTTAAGGTCCGGGCTCTGCGCAGGCCAGTCCATTCGATTAACCCCATTGTCACCATACCAAGCCACCAATGCCACCTGTCATCCAAAATGGTGAAGTAGGTCTCGGCGTTGAGTCTACCAGGAATTGCGACCAAGGGTCCTGTGCCATACCAGGAGAAACACCCCCATAGCATAATTCCACTGCCGCCGAACTTCACAGTTGGCACAAATACATTCCGGCAGGAGGCGTTCTCCAGGCAGACGCCAAACCCAGACCCTGCCCTCCGAACAGTAGAGGGTGAACCTTGATTCGTCCCTCCAGAGAACCTGTTTCCACCGTTCAACGGTCGACTGTCGACGTTCTGTGCACCACGTTAGCCGAGCAGCGCTATTAGACTGTATTCATCGAAAGAACACTCCCGGATGCCTGTTGAAACTCCACGCAGATGTGGCCCATGTATTTGGTGCAGTTCTTCTGAATTTCTCTGGCCAGCACGCATTGGCCACTCCCAGTTTTGTGGGTCTGCTGGGTCGGGGCACATTCCGACAGTCACCTCTCATCTTCCACTTGCCAATCACGTAGGCCACTGTCGATTTTGGGTACTTCAACTCACTGGATATGTCACATATTTTTTTTTTTTTTTTTTTTTTTGATTGGAGATTTAACGACCACCGTGAGCAACTCAATGGGCTATAAGCAGTCGCCTGTCCCTAATTTAGGGTCACTGGTTCCAGGGAAGGGAGAGAGTCAGTGCCGTAAGACAAACACAACATCCATGCCTAACCGGGATTCGAACCCGGACCCCTTACGGACGAATGATCAGAGGCCAACGCCTTAGACCACTGCGCCACCGGGGCGGCCATGTCACGTATGGATCGGCCATTTCTGTGATACCCGACGATTACACCTTTCTCGAAATCAGAGAGAGCTCTAAACTGCGTGGCATCTTGCATACGACTGGTTGCATTGTTGTCTTCCCACACAATATTTAACTGCGGCGGCTGTGACGTGTATCAGGACTGCAGATATCGTCGATTGCAGGGGTGTCCAATTACTTGTTAGTAGATAGAGTATATATACTGTATATATGGAAGATATCATGATCAAAGTAAAATCCCTGAAATGGCAATAGGCTGGACATATTGCTAGGACAGACCACCGATGGACAACCAAATTTTTAGACTGGATTCCTGGGCTACAAGCATTCACCAGATCGCAAACCCGGTTTGGGGCGTTAGTACCTTACACTTGCACCCCCTCGCGTTCGTGTGTCGTAGATCAGAAGAATTCCTCCCACTCATAGTTCAGAATCACAAATGCACGAAAACCAAAAATGTGACAGCTATGTGCTCCCGATTCGAAGAGTGTGTTCCACAATACAGCGCAACCACATGTGACATTTTGGCGATAGCTTCTCTTCAACGAACTGTGGCTCTTCTGAAATTTGGTGAATGGGGGAAAAAATTTAAAGTACTTTTCAAGAACTAACAAAATTCAAGGACCCCTGAAAAGGAAAACTAAATTCAAGTTTTCAAGGTCGCACAAACTTTTTTCAAAGACTTAATCGCATTTGAATTATGGTAAATTCACACAGATGCAATCTTCAACACATACCCATGTATGCAAACATAAAATAATTTTAAGAAACTTACTCTGTTCATGGTCCTGCAGATTTTCTGAACACAAATTACAAAAATTATTAACGTCTACGTATTTCGATAACCGCTGGGTAATAAAAATGCTACTCAAGGTGCTGCAGCTCTTCGTAAAGACAGATAGGAGCTCACAACTTCAGGTGAAAGAGTGCGGATTGTTTGAAATTCTGAAGCATTGGCAAATCTGAGTTTTGTCAAAGGATCAGTATAATTTGCTAGAAGACCACTAACATCAGAGTACTTTTTCGGTGGTTTGATAGATGGAGGACTATCCAAATTACTGTAAGTGACAGCGTTAGGTATACTTCTTTCAGCAACGACCAACTGTTTCAAAGTTTTCCACACGCGATTCTTTTTACCTACGGATAATACACTCTTCCCAGAATTAACGAACTTAGGATCTTTGAATACGGGAATATTTTCTGGAACTTGTTCTACGTCCCCCAAAATTCCAGAATTAATCTTTTCTGCACTCGTATTACTAAGGCTGTCAGACTCTGGTAATTGTTCTGCTTGAGCGAGCGCCGATGCAGGTCGCTTTTTCTTACCCATTACGAAAAATCAGAACACATTCTTCTTGCAATACGACAACACTCTTCGAAAACAATCGAATTACGTACAAATGTTTTTGCCTAACAACGGTTATGGTTATTCGCACATAACAGCGTGACTTTTTCGTCTGCTACACTTGCAATGCATTGCATTTCGTGATTGGTCACATTTCAGCGCAGCTGCAGTTAGTCTAAGTGGTCGAAATGTAAAAATGCCATTGCGGAGAATAAAAATTCCTCTGAAACCTGAGTTGGTTGCTCATATTTACGTAAAAATCTCGGGAATCAGCAGCATTAACCATTATCCGACATGGCCGTGGAAATGCAGCAGAGGCAGGAGCAGGTCTTATTGCCATGTTATTGTTATTGCTCCGAATTCGGGTAAAGACCAAGGAGGTTGGAATAAGATATCTGCAGATGCCCTTGCTATAGCGTCTAAAAGGGGAAGTGTGCCGTGCGAACTCAAAATCTGCGTTCGAAATATGTCCCACGCCGCATCGCGGCGCTGCAGACGGCGTCTGTGTCAAAGATTGTGTGTACAGTTGTGCAATGTGAACCAAACAACAGGGGTTGGATTAGGATATGTACGATTTTCTTAAGTGTGTGATTATGGAAACACATTTTATGGTTCAGTGAAATGTCTACGTCTGGCGCAGAGTGCAGCGTCGGCAAATGTAATTGAAAGTATAATTATGCGTGATTTAAATTGATATGCTACCTCCTCGAAGAATGCCTACCAAAAGGCTAACAAATGGCTTGTATGTGCCAAGTAAAGAAGTGCTGTTTGGAAAATTTAAATGTATGTCACTTAGTAGCGGCTAGTGGTAAGCTGAGTCGAATCTGACGAAAAAGACAGGCTACGGTGCGAAATAGTCACGTGCACAACTTAGTGCTGTCGCCAAGTCAATCGGTTGAACAGCCATTGCGTTTCATTGTTGGTTCACATTTGTTTGTATTGAGTGAGTGTTCCGTTTATTGCCATTTGGATACACGTATAGTTTTTGTAAGGTAGGTATTATTATATTTCTAAGGTAAGGTTAATTCTTAGTAAACGTTTTATTTAGTTTTAGTAATAATTATAGGTTTAATGAGTAGATCTTAGTTTCACACGTGTTGAAATCTGTTCATGTCTCGTGAATAGTGAAGTATAAAGAAGTGAGTTATTCTGTAGTGTTGAATTCTTATTTCAAATAGAATAATTAATATATTTTGCCAATGCCGATTCACATAGAGCTTGAATATTACCAGAAATCAGGGCAACTTTTCAGGAAATTAGCCTTCGTAATTTGTATAACATTTGCATCTCCAACAATCGTTAGCCCTTTCTTTACGAAATTAATGCTTGAACTGTTGTTGCATTGTAATGTGTCTCTGAATTAAAGAGTACATTTTTTAATTTCGTAACTTAATGCAACTGTGATATAGCATTTGTCTGATTGAATTTACTAAAGCTGTCTGAACAGTGTGGACAGATTATGTTGAAAAACTTGCATGGTCAACTTTATTCTAACTGTACAAAACATAGGGAACTACTTTCGATTAAAAATTTCATATCTAGTTCTTCACTTGTATTAAAAGGTGTAATTCTTTTTACAGGAATTGCCAAAATTTGCCATGCCACAGTGTTGCAGTGTTAGTGGCTGCTAGTTAAATTATAGAAGTCAAAAGGAGACTTACAACTTTTGCCATACCAATTGTCTTATACAAAATCTGCTGCATACATTTAAACAGACAAAGTTCTGATTTTAGATTTCCTTGTTCATTTTCCGTGGAATGTTTGTGTATGAGTAGCTTGAAAACTAAATAGGAAAACATAACTCTCCTCAGCTGGAAAATACTCTTGAACAACTTAGTGAAAGCCAAACATGACAACTGAAATTATTTGAAATCACGTGAAAGGAAAATTAAGAAGTTGAAAGTCTGAACGCTTAGTTTTGTGTGCCTCTCCTTAGTGCATAGTGTGCACAGAGTAAGTCCTGAGATAGGAAAAAGAGTTCAAACTTATCAAATATTTTATATGCAAAAGTGTATAGCCAGGTTGGTTAAAGTATTGAAATGTATTTTTCTTCTGTAATAAATGAAGATAACATTTCTGAAAAGTTATCTTTGAAACTGGAAAGTAAAGATCCGTCATATTTGGTTTAATTTTATTTGAAACTTGTATACCAGGAAGCTAAAAGGTGTAATTCTTTTTACAGGAATTGCCAAAATTTGCCATGCCACAGTGTTGCAGTGTTAGTGGCTGCTAGTTAAATTATAGAAGTCAAAAGGAGACTTACAACTTTTGCCATACCAATTGTCTTATACAAAATCTGCTGCATACATTTAAACAGACAAAGTTCTGATTTTAGATTTCCTTGTTCATTTTCCGTGGAATGTTTGTGTATGAGTAGCTTGAAAACTAAATAGGAAAACATAACTCTCCTCAGCTGGAAAATACTCTTGAACAACTTAGTGAAAGCCAAACATGACAACTGAAATTATTTGAAATCACGTGAAAGGAAAATTAAGAAGTTGAAAGTCTGAACGCTTAGTTTTGTGTGCCTCTCCTTAGTGCATAGTGTGCACAGAGTAAGTCCTGAGATAGGAAAAAGAGTTCAAACTTATCAAATATTTTATATGCAAAAGTGTATAGCCAGGTTGGTTAAAGTATTGAAATGTATTTTTCTTCTGTAATAAATGAAGATAACATTTCTGAAAAGTTATCTTTGAAACTGGAAAGTAAAGATCCGTCATATTTGGTTTAATTTTATTTGAAACTTGTATACCAGGAAGCAGTACTTCAGTTAGCTTCTCGTAACATATTTCCAATCTTTTTTCTGCTTCATCACATATTCACACAGTGATGCGGAGTGGTTGGTGGCATTCTGTACTGAAGATTTGTATTTAATATTTGGTGGTGTCTTTTTTTTTTTTCAAATTGGAACTAATACTGTTTGTGCAGTGGTTGCCCGTCTTCAAAATGGACCAGAGGTCCTCATTTACTAGCAGGTTTGATTTCATCTGTCAAAATTCATTTGAAAATCTATGGACTATTTTCTTTCCGTGGAAGATGATGCTGTACTCCTTCGCGTCATGGGGTCCGGCTAGTCCCTCAACGACACCATACCCGTACGAGTTCCATGTCACTTATTTTCAGATTAATAAATGTTAGCAGTAATATTGTAGCATTTTTGTTTATGTTTCAATACTGTACCAAAAAATTCCAGGAAATTTCTCTTATTTTTCATACTTACCACTATGACTTCATTGCCATAAAATTTTGATAAAAACACCTGTGAGAAATTAACTGAAGTGTTACTGTGTGTGTGTGTGTCAGAGCTGAGTTCGGGCTGAATTTCAAGATCCTGAGCCTGAAGTATGTCAGCTCGAACGAGCCCGAAAACTATGATTAACCTGTTAAGCATTGAAAAAAGTCTTCCAGACTTCCACTCTTTCCTACCCATGCAATTAACTGATGTCTTTCTCAACTGCGGAGTGGAGAAGGGATGTCTATCTATTTCTATAGTTACCTTTAACCATTCATTTATTCCCGAAATGTTTTTTTGGGGGAGGGGGGGGACATCTGGAGGCACAACAAACTATGTCGTATGTTGCTCAATAGAATTAGCAGGAGCTGCCCCTTTGAGGTAGGGAGCAAAATTCCGTCAGCTTGCTATCTACTATCTATGCTTCTTAAAACTTATCCTTGGCAGAAATCCTGTAATTCATGGCCTATGGTATTTTGTTATCCAAGCCCGGAATGGATAGCCCTGCAGAATTCCTACTCCCCATTTGACCCAGTTGCTGAAGAATTCTCTTTCACAACTAGAAAGTGTAAAAAGTCTCGTGTGCTAAATTATATAAAATCACATTAAAAGAAAAAGGAAGAAAATTCTTCCCCTCTCTCCAAGCCCGAACTCCAGTAAGTATTACACAGCCAGCGCCCGGTTCGGGCTCGGCCCGTCTCAGCACTGGTGTGTGTGTGTACTAGTGCTTAGCTTGACATTTATAGTAGGTATATTGAAAGTAAAAATTTAATTTTACTATAATGAGCAAATTTGGCTTCTAGTAAAGAATGTTAGTAAAATGTATAAATTCCCTAGTGTTATGAAAAACTACTAACCAATTCTGCTTAATTCCTTTAGAAATGTGTGGGAAATATTTATTTATACTGTTAAAATGTTGTCTAATCTAAAAGTGATATCAAATATGTTTTATAAAAAAGTAGATCACAGGTATGAACATTACAAGAGTAGATTTTAGGTAAAGAAAATAATTGACATAACTCATACATAAAATATTCAGATGGTAACACACACTGGAGGATCTAAAGCTGAGATAATTTTGATGTAACTTGTGATGATTCAAACTATTTGAAACAGATGTCTTAATTTCTGCCATTGGTTAGCAAGAATTCTTTTTTTATTTTGTTGTGTGTATCTATAACTTTGTTGCAGATGCTATCACATAAAGGAAGTTTGGGTAACAATCTGAAGCTGAATACTGTTTAGCTTGTGATGACTTCCTTCTTTCAAACTATTTGAAACAGACATTTGAGGTACATTTATGTAAAAGAATGGACCCATTTGTTTATTTTTAATAGTATTTTTTACTTTGTTCCGCTTGAAGATACAAGACAAATTCATAGTCAATAGGTAAGTTGATACTTTATCCAAATGTAGTATTTATGCTAATTTTTAAAACAAACTAAAAAATTAATTTCTGAATTGTAGCAAAGTGCTTTAATAATATGAGGGTGGATCAAAAAGTTAGTTACACTGTTGAATAAAAAAATCAAGGATATACTCAGGGGATGTATGTTGGTTTACAACATTAATTCATTTTTCGACATAGTCGCCTAAGGACTGTAAACATTTATCGGAACGTGCGATTAACTTTCCCATACCTGTACAAGAAAAGTCCAGTTTGGTGCAACTAGTTAAGGACCGCACTTTTCACAGCCTCATCCGTTGGGAATCATTGTCCACTAAGCTCCTGTTTCATTTTACCGAACAAATGGTAGCCGCATGGGGATAAGTTGGGGCTATAAGGTGGATGCTGCCACAATTCCGACTTGAATTAATGCAGCAATTCCCTTAGTTTTCCGTGCTGTGTAATGTTCTTGGACATCAGTGTGACACCTTCGCTCAACTTACCCCGGCATCTGTCCTTAATTGAATTTCGCAAATTTAATGGTGTTTGGCAATATGAGTCACTTGATGGTTGTCTCTTTTGACAGAAATTCTGTGTAAACAACAGATTCACAGTCATCATGACCACTCCCGCAGACAGAGACAGTTGGACTTTTCACGTCTTCCTTGTTGGGGAGGTGACATGTTTCCATTCCATGGACGATCGTTTGATTTCAGTTACGTAACAGTAAATATGCGATTTCAGATTGCTTATAGAGATATATTTCCCACGTATAATAAGAAGAAATATTTCTTCCCCAGTGTTTACCTGTATAACTGGGAATTTGCTAAGCATCGACCTGACTCTAAATAGCTGAGCTACGATGAAGCAAGGCTCGCTTTGACTGGCGAAAATCTGATATGAAATGTAAACTAGAACAATCTGTAGGATGCATAATGCTGTATTTAGTTCCAGAACAGTCTGCTGATATACCAAATGTCTTCCACATATTCCTGGTCCAAGAAGCCCCATCACACGTAATGAAATTAACAAACAGACCTGCATTTTCAGTGAGAATAACAGCTTTAATAATTAATTTTGCTAGCAAAGTTCCACTTATATTGTTACTTGTGGCAAAAACACCAATTATTTGGGTCCAATCTCCATTTAATGGCTGAAACACCATTACCAGTCCGTGATTACATGGGGTATACTTAACAGTTTTTGAAGTGTATGGCCCAATATGAACAAACCCTAATATTTCACCAGATGATTTTGCATGCAGTTTTTCTGTAAGCTTCACTTCATCTATTAATATACCACCATGTCTTGCAAAAGGCTCCATTTCACTTGTTTTCTTTGAAATAGTTTCAAACGTCAGTGCATTGAATCCAAAACTGCTGTTGTAATTTGAAATATACTTTCTAATAGTTGTTCTATTAGGTAGGATCATGATTTTGTGTTTCCGTATGTGCTCGTACAATTTTGGACTTTTTATGTGCATTAGTAAGCATTCAAGTAACCATTCTTTGGTATATGACATACCTCTTGCAGATTTCTTTTTTGCTGCCTTATAACAATGAATAACCATTTGCTGCTGCTTAATGCGTAATTCTGCTATTTTTTCATTAATGGAAAGTTCTGTAAAATTCCTTTTTTTTTTATTTTTTTTTTTTTAAGTTTAATTAGAGAGCGAAATAACTAGTTTCTTCAGCCTGTTGATTTTCCGAACTGTATTTTGATACTTATTTTTAAATGTAGCCTTTCTTCTATGATAAGCTATTTTGTGCAAAAGTAAGCCCTGCAGATACTTACATCTGAGGCAAGTCTTTGTTGTTCCTTTTCGTTACACAATTTTTGCTGTACAAATTATTCTAAAAAAATAACTCCACTTTCAAGGTACTTCATGTTATTTTCAAATTCTGAAATGGAGCCTGTGCCATGACATACTGTTAGCCTATCAGTGTCTCGAATAATGGATTTTGATTCATCTTTAGAAGTAATATTAGAAACTGAGTTAATTTTTATTCCACGTAAATACACTTTACAGGTAACCTCTGGTTAACTTTTGGTAACAACAACCAGTTTTTCTGTTGTCAATGAATTTGACAATTCACATTTGAATGAATGAACATGGAAAATTATGCACTTTGAATTATTTGCAGGAATTTGCTTACCCCAAAATACTGAAGGCTGTGATATTCAGAAGGCAGTTCCGTGTAACTCTTTGGGAAGTGAATTCCAAGCTATTTAAATTACCATCAGGCTTATCATCGGTTTCCCTAACTTTCCTGTATTTTGCCAGAGTTTTTGACAAATAATGGGGAAGGTTTGGAAATATTGTTGGAATTGCATCTGGTGTCAAGATGGGCCGATCTCTGGGTATTAACACAGTCTCCTCATTTATTTTATGCACAAAATTTCGAACCACAAATCTCTCAAAGTGCAGTTCACATACAGCACTAAATTTGTCGTAAGTTTTTATCTGCACATCTGCACCGGGAATCAATCTTTGCCACTGCTGTAAAAGTTTATCATTTTTGGGTATTCCAAAGAGTGACGGCTTACTGTTTTTGTACTGAGTATTGCAACCTGGCACAAAACTATGGTTATTTCTCTTCCGCATAATGAGCTAAGTATAACTTATATACAATATTTAGGTAATCCACATTCCTTCTAAAACCTAAAACATAACACGTTTTCGTCTAAATTACCGTTCTTTTCACAGTAAGCAACACGAATTTAGTTTCCCGCTCCCATCACAGTAAGAAAGAGGGAAGGGAAGGCGATCGAAGCGCCATCTACGAAGGGGACAAATTTCGGTATCCACGCCAATCATTACGTACGCTAGGCGCTCGGCACACTTTCCCTTCTAGACGCTATACCCTTGCTAATGGAGCAGTACCACTTTGATTGAAGCCCAAAGCCGTAAGTAAACCGGGCGACATTTGAAGTTCAGCGTTGTACGGAAATAATCTGTCACATCTCGTTCTTTACTATAGGCGTTCGTGCGTTTATATCAATTACATCCATTTTTTAAATGTATAACCAGTAAGATTTCATTTTTTTGTTTTTATAAATAGTGTGTATACACTAAAGAGCAATTGAATTAGAGATACCTGTCTAGTAACGTGTAGAACCATCTTTTTGATCTGATGACGGCGGCGATTCGTCTCGGCATGGACTCGACAACACAACGTAAGCGTTGGGAAGCCATACGGATTCATGACCCCTGAACAAGGTCCCACAGTTCACGAAGATTTGATGGAGGGGGTAAGAGCCTCGAACATCTCTCTCGATGGCATCCCCGATGTGCTCGATGGCATCCCAGATGTGCTCGATAGGATTGACGACAGGTGACCTAGCTGGCCATGGAAGCGAGGTCACGTCGGTGGAGTGTTCAGCCAACCATTCGGATACAATTCGGGAGCGATGGCACGGGGTATTGTCTTGTTGCAGGATGAGGTCACCAGTGGAATGTTGAAGAAGCACAAACAGGAGCAAATGGTCGTCCAGGATAT
Organism: Macrothele yani; assembly: GCA_039090855.1. Classification (NCBI taxonomy): domain Eukaryota; kingdom Metazoa; phylum Arthropoda; class Arachnida; order Araneae; family Macrothelidae; genus Macrothele; species Macrothele yani. The sequence goes on from CM077013.1 coordinate 18,882,534, forward strand.
CCCGGTAACGTTGACCTGTGAGGGACAATGTCACACGTACCAGAGGTCCCATTTCAGTCCACGTAAACAGTCCACAGACGAGAATGCCACCCCGACCAGCTTGAAGAGTACCCTGCTGGCAAGAAGGATCCATCGCTTCATGTGGTTTGCGCCGTACTCGTATCCTGCCATCCGCATGTACCAACGTGAATCTCGACTCATCAGTCCAGGCAACATTTTCTCACATGTCTAGGGTCCAGCGGCGATGTTCCCGCGCCCATGCTAATCTTTGCACCCTGTGGTGTGCGGTCAGCAGCGGTACCCTCGTGGGACGATGGCTTCTGTACCCCATAGCGAGGAGATGGTTCTGGATGGTGTGGCTGCTTACACGTTTTTGTGCACCAGCGTTAAATTGCTGAGTGATTTCTTGCATTGTAGCCCGTCGATCCGCTGCTTCAATGCGAGCTAGCCGACGATGACCCCACTCATCCACACGCTGTTGTCCTCGGCAGTTAGCCCTTGCAGGGATGGTTTTACCGGATTCGAAGTATTTACGGTGCACCCGTGACACAATGGCTCGTGAAAATCGCAGTGTCTGCACGACTTCCGAGATGGAGTGACCCATTCGTCGGGCCCCGACAATTTGCCCACGATCAAATGCGCTTAGATCCTTTGTCTTACCCATACTGCGTCCGACTCTTACTGATTCCTGTCGCATCACTCCTCCTCCCTGGAACTAGTAGCCCCAAATTAGGGTCGGGAGCCACCACATATGTTCCTTAGAGTTGCTCATAATAGTCGCTATATCACACACACACACACAAGACCAATTCAAAAAAAAATTTAAAATTTAAAAAATTCGAATTTATTTACCGATTACGATACCCAAGATGCAGTTTTTTCATTCTCATAGATGTTTGCATTTCTGATCTCAGAGCATTCATGCGCATTTTTTTTATTGAAGGTTTAATGACAACCGTGAGCAACTCAATAGGCTATAAGCAGTCGCCCGTCCCTAATTTAGGGCCACTGGTTTCAGGGAAGGGAGAGAGTCAGTGCCGTAAGACAAAAACAACATCCATGCATCAGAGGGATTCGAACCCGGACCCCTTTCGGACGAACGATCAGAGGCCATCGCTTTGGCCACTGCGCCACCGGGGTTGCTTTATGCGCGTTCAGTAAGAAATAATCAACCCCTGACTTGTGATGAAATAAATACAATCAATTTATAAATTTATGTGCTCAAAAATTAAAAATTATATTTTATCCAAAGAAGAATTTTACACAATATATGTCGGAAATGTCGTCGTGCTTCTCATTGAAGAAACTGACTGATTAATGGAATTTAATGATGTGAAAATTCATCCTCATCATCAACCATTTTCAATCTACCCTAAGTCTCTTCTAAATCCCTCTGTCTTGACCAATTTCCTTCCATGCCACTCCGACATGATTTTGAATTTCATCCATCTTTCTTTCACATCCTTTTCCGGATTTTTTCTTGTCCTTTGGTATACAGTATGTCAGTTATCCAACGGTGCGGTCAGTTCTCCTAGCAACATTTCAGTTGATTGCAACTTAAGGGTATTTTCTTTGATCAAGAGGTTATCAACTCTTGTCATCTTTCTGATCCATAAATTCCCTTTCGTATCGTTTTTGGCCACTCCAAGAATGCATCTTTCCATAATTTTGAGTTGTCAGTAGCCACTGTATGTCTTTTTTAGTTAAGGTCCATATCTCTGATCCACAAGTGGGAAATGGGAGAATGCATTGACTGAACACTTTTTTACGCTTTCCAACCGTAGGTTGAAGAAGCGTATACGCTCCAGCTTTGTCCGTCCGTCCGTCTGTCCGCACGATAACTGGCGTAAAAATGGTTCCATTTCGATGAAATTTTAGTATGTGGTAGGGGACCACCTGGGGACGAACCCTACTGAAAATGGGACATATGGGACAAAGGTCACGACGTAGGAGCGGGATCAACTCTATTGCACTTATGCATCATAACTTGCGTAAATATGGTTCGATTTCAATGAAATTTCGCTATGAGGTGGGGAAGGGACGAACCCCATTCAAAATGGGTGAATCGGAGTCAAAGGTTAGGACATAAGACCGGGATGCATTCCATTGCCCTTATGCATCATAACTTGCATAAATATAGTTCGATTTCGATGAAATTTTAGTATGTGGTAGGGGGCCACCTGGGGACGAACCCTATTCAAAATGGGTTAATTAGGGTCAAAAGTCAGGGCATAAGAGCGGGATGCATTCCATGCCCTTATGCGTCATAACGTGCGTAAAAATGGTTCGATTTCGATAAAATTTTAGTATGTGGTAGGGGACCACCTGGGGACGAACCCTATTGAAAATGGACGAAATGGGGTCAAAGGCCAGGACATAAGATTGCGATCCATTCTATCGCCCTTATCCCATATTATTAAGGTGGACGTCGAGTAACTTTGCTTCCTATAGTTCCAATGGAAAAACTTTAGTACACATTTCCTTCACAATTAACGTGTTCTCAAGGATGAAAATTTGAACATCGATTAAAATAACTTCATTTTATAACTTGGAATACTTAATGTTTTCTAAAACATAACCATAATTATATTAAAAATCAATAACCTTTCCTTTGGTGGTGTTGAAACCAGAAAAAGGATGGTGCGACCTGTACTTTTATGACGTCAGTAGACAAACAAATGTTGGATTGCATAATTATGGTTATGTTTTAGAAAATATTAGGTATTCCAAGTTATAAAATGAAGCTGTTTTAATCGATGTTCAAATTTTCATCCTTGTGAACGCATTAATTGTCCAGAAAAAAGATGGCGCGACCTGTATTTTCATGACGTCAGTAGACAAACAAATGTTGGATTCAAGGAGGTTATATTACTGGAGACACCACTGGCTCTGCCGCCAGAGGTCACAGCTAATCTGTGGTGTGACGTCACAAGCAGGCAAAAACGAACTAAATTATACCGTTGATAAAACAGTAAGCTTGTGTATCATTGATAAAATTATTGAATTGCTCCTTTTATGTGTTTATACGCTTAGAAGCTTTTGTTCCATTGGTTTCAAAGAAGCTTCTTTGCTGTGGCTGCATCGTGCCTGCACATGACGCCATTTGCAGCACGGACGGTGACTTATGGTGGCCAATGCTGCATGGATAGGAGTGGTGTCTCCAGTAATATAACCTCCTTGGTTGGATTGCATAATTATGGTTATGTTTTAGAAAATATTAAGTATTGCAAGTTATAAAATGAAGATATTTTAATCGATGTTCAAATTTTCATCCTTGAGAACGCATTAATTGTGAAGAAAATGAGTACAGAAGTTTTTTCATTGGTAGTATCGGAAGCAAAATTACTTGACGTCCACCTTAAAGGAGCAATTCTTGTATCTATGTAAATTTTATTTTGAAAACGGCTCTAAGGATTTTGACGAAAGTCGTTAATCTACTGTTTTCTGGTACTAAAAATCGATTAAGCTTGATCTCGACTTTAGGAAAATTCGTTTAGTGGGTTAAATAACCACCTCGAAATACCACGTTTTTAGTGTAGTGTCATGGCGTGATCCCATTAGATGTTGGCGCGCGGTCACGCAATCTGTCTCATTACGTCACGCGTTGTGTGTGGATCCTATTAAAGTTTTATGACGTCACACTCTTGCTAGCAGATGGTCGGAATTCCCATCTGCCTCATTACGTCACGCGTTGTGTGCGTATGTTCGTCCGCACGATAACTCGCGTAAAAATCGTCCGATTTCGATGAAATTTTGGTATGTGGTAGGGGAACACCTGGGAAGGAACCCTATTGAAAGTGAACGAAACGGGATCAAAGGTCAGGACAGAGGAGCGGGATCCATTCCACTGCTCTTATGCGTCATAACTAACGTAAAAAAGGTTCGATTTCGATTAAATTTTAGTATGTGGTAGGGGATCACCTGGGAACAAACCCTATTGAAAATTGGCGAAATGGGAGTCAAAGGTTAGGACATAGGAGCGAAATCACTTCCATCGCCATTATGCGTCATAACTTACGTAAAAATGTTTCAATTTGGATGAAATGTTAGTATGTTGTAAGGACCTGCCTGGGGACGAGTCCTATTGAAAATGGGCGAAACGGGTCAATGGTTAGGACACAGAAGTGGGATCTATTCCATAGCCCTTATGCATAATAACTTACGTAAAATTGCCTCGATTGCGACAAAACTTTATCATGTTACTTCGGAGTATACTGAACCAGTTCTGTTGAATATCATCGAAATGGGATCAAAGGGGTGAGATTTATTCCACAGCCATTTCCCTCAAAACTTGAGTAATAACTTGAGTAATGATTTTCAGTATGTTGGAAAGGGTATCATAATCAATGCATTGCATGATTTTACTAACTTGTTTCTTTTAAGCGGTAATCGTAAATTGCTCTCGAAAATTGTAATGTTTGTTCCAAATGTACTCCAGCCAAGATATGTTTGCCTGTAAATTTCTTGTTCGATGGTAATAAGATTATATCGGTTGTCCGAATTAGATTTAGTTATTTTACTTCTGTATTTGTCCCATTGATATCTAAATCTTGATGTGAAACTTAAATGTGTAAAAAAAAAAAACCACACTCACACACACACACACACACACACAAACAACAGGACTACACATGAACGCTCTTTCTCTCTCTTTCACTCGCGCAAGCATTTGCCTCCAGTACTACACTATATTGACAAAAGTCACCGGACACCTAGAAGAGGAACACAACATAGCATTTATTGTCATAAATTCAGACGTGTCAACCTTCAAAATCTAAAAATCAGGAGATTTTTTACAGCTCATAAAATCACATGAGCGCTATTTTTTATCGACATTTTTCAGATGCAGGAGCAATTTTCAAGAAGTAGTATTATTGGTACATAGCATTTTTAATGTTTAAAAAGTTGTTCTAAATGCAGACTGTATGTTTATATGCAAAATAAAAAACATAGTGAAATCAGTCGTCAACCAGATACAATTAATAGCATTTTTTTTTTTTGCCCTCGAATTTCCGTTTTGGGAATTTTCCCCCTTCATTTTCAGACTGAAATACAAATATTTACGGAATAAAATGATATATAACAACAATACTGTGTAACGTATACTCTATATTCACTTTCCTTTTGATTTTACTATCTCTAGTTATTTTATTTTACTATGTAAATTATCTTCCTACTGAACGGAATATTATTTCACCCGCTGAATGAGATCTGGCAATGAGTGTAAGTCATGACGTGGTGGTAGCTCGTATATAGGGGCGTTCATCGAGACGAGTGTGTGTTGTGTTGTTGCGTTGGAGTTGAGGTTGTGTTGGTGGTGTGCGTACTATAAGAGGAAAGTTTATTCATTATTATGTACAAGATATATGAGTGCCTTAGTTGACCACGAGTCTGGGAAATAAATAGTTGTTCAGTAAGTTCAGTCTTTCTCAATTCTTAGTTTTGTCAGACCTCTGTCTGGCTGTTAGGTTTATGACTTTGATTACTTAATATAAATAACCAGCGTTGAGACTTTGTTTAAGTTCATAATTAACGAGTAACAACACCCTTTTGGGAATTCATTAGTTTGAAGCTTAGAGCATTATTCATTCATAATAATTAGCTTAGCAAAAAGATAAACAAAGCTAATTCATTATAATTGGCGCCCGAACTTTTCTCGAACACGAGATTCTGACTATTATTACCCATGGCTTCTTTACCTGAGACAACTTCAAATTTCCACCTTCCGGCAAGTCTCGAGGGTAATGGTATTTTTTTGGACAATTTACGCGAAGCCTGTGGCTCTGACTTTGATATGAATGATCTGCACATACCCAAGCATTCTTCACCATTTCGGAATGCACCAGCTTCTTATCACTCTGAGTCGCGGGTCGTAGCTGAGGGAATTCAATCCTCTCAGCGAAGCAGAATGCTTGCCCATTTCGTGCCGCATGCAGGAACAATTCATTTCAATGGTTTGGAGGGGTCTTTAAAGTTCCTTGAAGATCTGGAAGATCATTTTGATCTCTATAATATTCCGGAAGACTGCAAGGTCCAAATTGCCGGAACTTGCTTGAGAGATACCGCCAAGACCTGGTATCGGCAGTGGCGAGGGTCGAACCCAGATTCTCATTATGAGAATTTCCGTGCAGAATTCTTGGAGGTCTTTCCTTTCGGCCTCAGTCGAGCTAGCCTTGCTCAACAGCTGTTTTCTCGTCAGCAGGGTCCCAATGATAGCCCTGTTGCATTTGCGTTGGAGACTACACGCTTATATAATCTATGGGATCCACATGCCAGTCATGTTGACATGTTGGAGACCCTCGTACAGCAGCTCGACCCATTCTTACAAGATTTTCTTGAGGTTCGACACCCTACCACTATTCATGAATGCCTTCGCCTCATACGCACGTATGAAGAGCGACATGGCAAACATGCTGCAACTCACCATGCTCGGGCACCCCGCGAGGCTTATTCCGAAAACCCTCAGCGGCATAATAGACAAAACTTTCAGCGCGAGCATACACACGTGCCCACCCAAGCTTCATACGTTCCACCACACAGAAGAGTGGCGAACCAGCAACGAGTTTCGGAGCAAGCTTCGGGATATCGTCATAATGCACAGTATGCTCGACCCCGTTCCACTCAGCAGCATTCGGAACGTTCTCATGCCCAGGGCAATAATAATTTTTCTGCCCGTGCTGAGGGCAGACGTAACGAATATGAAAACGTCAACAGACACGCGGAGTTCCCGACGCAGAGTTCACGCAATTTTCCTTATGAAAATTTTCCCGATACCCGGCAGGGTCGAGGTTTCCGACCACATGATAACACCACCAGAATTCCTTTAAACTTCCACAGGAAGTAGACGAAGGGTCGGTCCTTCTTCCTGATACCAAACATTCTGACCCTAAAACAGTATTAGTGACTGTTCAAACTCCTCAGTTGCCTGATGTATTTTTGACACTTGAAGACGTTATTGTCGAGACAAAGTTCGACACTGGGTCTGAGATATCAGCCCTAAATACAAAGTTTTGCAATGACGTTTTTTCTGCAATACACGTTCAGCCTGCAACGCAGTATTTGCGAGGTGCCAATAATGAAATTTTCAGTATCGCAGGAACTGTCACATTATCTTTAGGGCTGGGAAAAGCTCGTTTTACACATTCTTTCCTGCTTATAGACGAGCTACCCGTGAAATGTCTCATGGGTATGGACTTTATTAACAAGTTTCAAATAACTTTGAATTTTGTGCAACATGTGATTTCCTTTCCGGAACCTGTCGAAATGATTCCGACGGTTCCTGTAGATATTACGAGTTTATTGTTGAGTGACCAATTGAATGAGGGGCAACGAGACCAGCTTTCTCTCCTTTTGCAGGAAAGCCCTGGTTTGTTTTCGGATCAACCTGGTTTCACACAGGTGGTTTATCATGTTATTGACACTGATGGTTCGAAACCCATTGCGACGAAACCTTACCCTTGTGCTCCACATAAAAAACAGGAAATGCAAAGTCAAATTGCTGAAATGATTAAGCAGGGCATAATCAGGGAATCAACAAGCGCCTGGGCTGCTCCTGCCTTCTTGGTTCCAAAGAAACAACCAAATGAATTTCGTTTCGTGACAGATTTTCGCAAACTCAACCAAGTCACAAAAACTATCAATTATCCACTACCTGTCATGTCACATATTCTAAATGACTTGTCGTCAACCAAATGGATGTCAACTTTGGATTTGGCGAGTGGATATTGGCAGGTGGCTGTACATCCGGACTCTGTCGATAAAACAGGCTTTGTGACTCCTTTTGGGGCCTATGAATATTTACGTATGCCTTTTGGTTTAGCTTCTGCACCTGCTACTTTCCAAAAGCTTATGGACACGGTTCTCAGACCTGTCCTGGGTCCCCATGTGCATGTCTATTTGGATGATATTATTATAACATCAGAGACTTTTGACGAGCACCTTTTTCTGCTCAAACAGGTGTTCCAACTTATATACAATGCTGGCTTAACGTTAAAACCTAGTAAATGCCAGATAGCGAGGGACGAGATTGTATATCTGGGGTTGAAAATCACTCCCCACGGTTTATTCACTGATAATGAAAAAATTAGGCCTATTGTTGACTTTCCTCGGCCTAAAACAGCAAAAGAACTATCCCGCTTTCTGGGAATGACCGGTTGGTATCAGCAGTTCGTCCCCGCTTATGCTACAATATGTGAGCCGTTGTATGCTTTAAAGCGTAAATACAAGAAGTTTATTTGGACACCTGAAGCTAACGCTGCATTCGAAACACTGAAGTCTGCATTGACTCAGCCTCCGGTGTTGGCTTTCCCGGATCATACTAAAGAATTTGATATTTATACTGATGCATCCGGAGTTGGTCTTGGTTGCGTTTTGTCACAAGCTGGGCATCCAATAGCTTTTGCGTCTCGTACTTTAGCCAAAGCTGAACGCAATTATTCAGCTACGGAACGTGAATGTCTTGCTGTTGTGTATGCACTGAATAAATTTCAATGTTATCTTAATGAATTGACAGTTAACATAATTACGGATCATTCTGCCCTTCAGTATTTAAATTCTGCTAAGCACTTATCTCAAAGACTTATGAAGTGGGCTCTGAAGTTACAAGAGAGCAATATCAAAATTTCGTATCAGCCAGGTCATAAGAATCAATTACCGGACGCATTATCTCGCGTTCCGATTAGTGGGGTCCCCACCGAAACTACTCCTGAATGTCAGCCTTTACTTCTGATAGCTGATATCACATCCAGAGAGCAGATAATGGCAGAATTAATAAATGATCCAGATTTTGGGGATATTTACAATTTTTTGCTTGCGGGTTCGCCCCCACAAAGTGATCCTTCTCTGGCTGGAAGGTCACAACATTTTGAAGTAATAGAGGGTCTTCTTTATTATACAAAGTCTAGGACTACTAGGGCAGAGTTTCGCCCATGTATTTCGCGAACCCTTAGAATGGCTCTTTTAAATGAATTTCATGACAAACCTCTTGCAGGCCATTTAGGTATTCGCAAGACCCGTTTTAAATTGCGGGATGTTGCCTATTGGCCTGGAATGTACCAAAGTGTGCTCGCATACGTTCAATCATGTCAGTTGTGTCAGATTAATAATTATCGTAATGTAAGACCGGCCGGTCACTTGAAATCTAGTTCAAGTTCTCATGTATTTGATATTATTTCCATAGATTTATTGGGACCTTATCCATTATCTGTTAAAAATAAAGCTCGTTACGTTTTAGTACTAACTGATAATTTTTCTAAATGGGTTGAAGTTTTTCCCATTAAAGCCGCTACGGCTGAAGTTATTTGTAATGTCTTAGTTACTGAAGTATTTTCTAGATATGGTGCACCTAATAAAGTAGTTTCGGATAATGGTCCTCAATTTATTTCTGACATTTTTGAAAGAATGTGTGCGAGACTACACATTAAACATAAATTCATTTCCCCATATCATCCCCAGAGTAATCCTGCGGAACGTGTTAACCGAACGTTAGTGAAAATGATTGCGACGTTTGTAATGGATCACCATGAAAGATGGGATGACCATTTAGAACTTTTTGCGTTCGCCCTCCGCTCGTCTGTCCACGAGTCTACTAAAATTACTCCTGCAGAACTTTTTCTGGGTCGCAAAATTAAAACCCCTTTTGAAAATTTAACGGGGATTATTGACGAATTAAACCAGCGACCAACTCCGCAATCAGTACGAATCATGGCAGAGAAAGCTCGTGTTGCAATGCTAGGAGCACAAGCGGCTCAAGCACGATATTATAATTCTAGGCGTAGGGAACCAGATCTTGTCGTTGGAGATCTCACTCTCGTAGAAACGCACTTCCAGTCTTCTGTTTCGCATACTTTAGTGAAGAAATTTGCACCCAGCTACGAAGGTCCATATCGGGTGGCAAATGTCTTTGACAATAATATTGTTCTGGAGAAACCGAACAACAATTTTCAATATGTACATGTTGATCAATGTCGCAAGTATCACGAACGGAATATCGATTTCATTATCAATCCTACTCAGCCTTCTGTTCCACAGACTCAAGAATCTATATCTCATGTTCAACCGCCGGAAATTGTGGACGAACCACCGAACATTTTTGACGAATCACCAGTGATTTTTCCTTCACCCTCCCCTTCTCCAGACGAGTTTCTAAAACCGCAACCTGATTCTCCCGTGAGACAAAGGCTCGATTCGAGTTCGTCGAATGCTAGTATCGTTCCTTTCCCTCCAACCATTGCCAAGACTATTGCTGCGCCGTTTCCGGTTACCTCGGCACCGACGCGGGATACTTCTTCTTTGAACTCCTCATCGGAAAGTATCCCTATAGGCAAATATAAACATCGCCCTGCACGACCGCTGAATTACAGCAGCGACTCAGAGGCGTCGGACATTTCTGATTTGTCAGTTATGAATCCTACTTTTAATATTCCACACCGTCCAGCACCACCAAAAGCTGGGCGCAAACGTGACTTGTCTCCCCAATCTGCTTCGCCGCAACAGCGACGAAGGCAGAAATCTTTGCATCCACCCGGGTTTCGCCCCTGGAACCTCCGTTCAGGGCAAACAGGGCCGATGCCTGCTACTACTATCATGCCCCGTGGGCGTAAACGAAAGCAAGCGATGTGGCCGGAGACACGTCCGTCCAAAAGGATACTGGCAGGACACAACGGGCCCCAGCACCAAGGGACTTCATATCCAAAGCCTGGGGAGCCCGTTCCTATCAGCCGCAGCAGGGATTTCCGGACCGCCAGACTTCTGATGTTCCTGACCGTTCTTCTCAGCCGCAAGGGATTCCGGACCGCCAGACTTCTGACGTTCCTGACCGTTCTTCTCAGCCGCAGGGATTTCCAGACCGCCAGACTCCTGACCGTTCTTCTCAGCCGCAAGGGATTCCGGACCGCCAGACTTCTGACCGTTCTTCTCAGTCGCAGGGATTTCCAGACCGCCAGATTCCTGACCGACAACAGACCGATGTTCCATTTCCGTCCCGGAAGAGATCCAAGCCACCTGATTTCACCAGTCCCATTAGGCCTGGAAAACGTTACCGCACTAGAATTTTTTATGCGTCCTCGAGATAAGTAAGTTCTCGTGGACAGGTTCTTTTCTCAGTTTGTTGTTTTTCCTGCACGACCAGTTGGCGTGTCAAAATTTCTTTTTTTCGTGTGGGCCTATGCATTCTTTTTTGTGTATATATGTGTTTTTTTTTTTTTATATTTCTTCTATGTCCATCTACTAATCCACTTTTTTTGTATATATCTATGTGCTTAGGGGTAAAATAATAAAATTGTTACTGTTAGGCAGCTCCAGGTAAATTTCGCTGCTGATACAGTTGTTCTGTATTTCAACGAATGAGGCGAACGTAATTTGAAATGAAAATAATAAAATTGTTACTGTTAGGCAGCTTCAGGCAAATTTCGCTGCTGATACAGTTGTTATGTATTTCAACGAATGAGGCGCACGTAATTTGAAATTAAAAAAGTGATTCCTGCTAGGCAGAATAAAAGGAAAGTATGCCGATGCAGGTTTGGTTTGTTCTACACTACAAATTTCACAGTCGAATACAGATTCGTAAATTGTCATGCCAAGGTTGATAATGTAAATACGGCTACCACCAAACAAATCAAAAAAGAGATCGAGAAACGTCAATCATCGAAATGTAAGACTTACACTCCAAAATTGATAGGTTTTTCGGACATAAAAAAAAAGAAAAAAAAGAAAAAAAAAAAAAAGAAAATTAAGGGGGAGATGATGTAACGTATACTCTATATTCACTTTCCTTTTGATTTTACTATCTCTAGTTATTTTATTTTACTATGTAAATTATCTTCCTACTGAACGGAATATTATTTCACCCGCTGAATGAGATCTGGCAATGAGTGTAAGTCATGACGTGGTGGTAGCTCGTATATAGGGGCGTTCATCGAGACGAGTGTGTGTTGTGTTGTTGCGTTGGAGTTGAGGTTGTGTTGGTGGTGTGCGTACTATAAGAGGAAAGTTTATTCATTATTATGTACAAGATATATGAGTGCCTTAGGTGACCACGAGTCTGGGAAATAAATAGTTGTTCAGTAAGTTCAGTCTTTCTCAATTCTTAGTTTTGTCAGACCTCTGTCTGGCTGTTAGGTTTATGACTTTGATTACTTAATATAAATAACCAGCGTTGAGACTTTGTTTAAGTTCATAATTAACGAGTAACAACACCCTTTTGGGAATTCATTAGTTTGAAGCTTAGAGCATTATTCATTCATAATAATTAGCTTAGCAAAAAGATAAACAAAGCTAATTCATTATAACTGGGCAAAGGCAACATCACAGGAAAAAGAAATTACGATTACGGAAAAAATCTTTATTCCGTTTACTTTCGTCTTTGAAAGACAAAATACCGTCCCGATGCGTATTTTTACGAATTGGTAAAATTATTCGATGAGTAGTTTTACGCGCCGAGAAAAATTCACGATGCGTATTTTTTACCCCCGAGAAAAATTCCTGACGTGTACTTTTACGCGAGGAGAAAAATTAGAGATGCGCATTTTTACGCGTTGATAAAATTTTGAATGCGTACTAGACGCGTAATTGGATTACGCATTTTGGAGAACTCTGTCGGCACGTCACTTGAGCACTCCTGTGGAGAGAGAGAGAGAGAGAGAGAGAGAGAGAGAGCTACCGCACGAAGCCGGCGAGTCAAAGATGACATCATCGCGTAACACTGCGCTCGTAAGGCCCGGTAGAAAATCTAAATGGATGGTTGCAGACTTGCAGGGGATTGAAATATTTCGATTGAGCAATGGAAATATTAAAAATTTCCCTAAAAAAAAAAGACTTCTAACCGTAAATCAGTAAAATTAAGCAGGAATCTGTAAAAGTTAGCAAGTATGCAACATCCATGCCCCACTGCGATTCGAACCCGGACATATCTCGGACAATTTGTCGAAAGCCGGCGCTCAGTTTCACAACTTTATTATACAGCAAAGACAATAACAGTACAGAAGTGGATATTTCTGAAGTTAACAGAAAAGTAACCAAAGCTCTTATGGAAACAGCAACAAAATTAGATGGGTCTAAGAACAAGTTGCATGTAAATAAATTATCAGGAAAAACCAAAATGTTGATGCAAAAAAGAAGAGTGATGAGGACAACTAAAGAAGATGTGACTTCCAAAGTGGAATATATAGAGCTATGCAAGACAGTACAAAAAGTATCACTGAAGACGTAAGGAAATTCAACTGTGAACTAGTAAGGAAAGCAATTGAAAACAACCAAAGCCTAAAGATAGCAAAGGGACATCTCAGTAAGGGAAGAAAGCTGATTATGGCACTGAGAAAAGAAGATGGTTCTGTAACAAGAAATACAGGCGAAATTTTGACAAGAGTGAAAGATTTCTACTCCAAATTATATGAAAGGGATGATACATGTACTCCAGACATCATGAAAGGTACCAGTACCAGAGTTCTTCCAGTCATTCCAGCAGAAGTTGCACATGCAATCAAGAACATGAAGCGGGGAAAAGCTCCAGGAGAAGATGGAATTACTGTAGACATCATACAAGAAGCAAGTGGAGAAATCGAAACAGTACTCGCCCAAATTTTCACTCGATGCCTTAATGAAGGGAAAATTCCTGAGGATTGGAACAACGCTACAATGATCTTGCTACATAAAAAAAGTGACATTGAGGATCTCAGGAACTACAGACCTATCAGCCTCCTATCAGTGGTTTATAAAATCTTCACTAAAGTTCTTTCACAACGCTTGAAGGTGACACTGGACATGGCTCAAGCGAGAGAACAAGCTGGATTCAGGAGTATCTACAGCACAATAGATCATATCCACGTACTGAGAGAACTAATTGAAAGAGCGAGGGAATATGAACTTCCATTGTGCATGGCTTTTATCGGTTATGAAAAAGCCTTTGATTCGGTGAAACCATCAGCAGTTACAATGGCTCTGAAATCCTGCGGTATTGAAGATGCATACATTAATATTATTAATAACATCTATGAAAATGCAAGTGCAAAGATTCGGCTGTTTGAAAATACAACACACATAAAAATTGGAAAAGGAGTGAGACAAGGTGACACCATATCTCCGAAGCTCTTTAGTGCCACATTGGAAAATGTCTTTCAATCACTGAACTGGGAAAACAAAGGGATAAAGATTAATGGAGATTATCTAACCCACCTTCGTTTTGCTGATGACATAGTCATTTTTGCAACTACCCCATCAGAGCTACAGAGTATGATCCAGGAACTTGCTGACAAGAGTAAAGAAGTGGGATTAAAAATGAACTTTCAGAAGACAAAAGTGATGTACAATGCTTTTACAAGAAATGAAGATTGATCGATTGATGGAGAAAAGCTGGAGATAACAGACACGTACGTTTATCTTGGACAGCAGATATCAAGTGAGGGTCACATTGATGAAGAAATTAATCGGCGTACAAAACTTGCCTGGAGAGCTTTTGGAAGAAACAGCATAATTTTCAAGAGCAATATGCCATTATGTCTTAAAAGAAAATTGTTTGATCAATGCATCCTTCCAGTGCTTACGTATGGTGCAGAGACGTGGACCTTAACTAAAAGAGACATACAAAGGCTGCAGACAACTCAAAAAAGCATGGAGAGGTGCATGCTTAGTGTAACCAGGAGAGATAAGAAGAGGAACACGTGGATCCGAAAAATGACAAGAGTGGAAGACATCATGATCAGAGTTAAATCCCTGAAATGGCAATGGGCTGGACATACTGCCAGAAGAACAGACCATCGATGGACAGCCGAAATTTTAGATTGGATTCCAAGGGACAGGAAAAGACCCAGAAGAAGACCACATGGAAGATGGGTGGATGAAATTCGAAAGTATGCGGGAGGGACATGGAGGAGACTGGCACAAGACAGACTGTTGTGGAGGAAACTTGGGGAGACCTTCGTCCAGCAGTGGATTGATAATGGTTGACAATGATGATGATGATGATGATGATGTAAAGAAGAAACAAATTGCCAAAGATATGACATAAAATAAAACATTAAAAACCGCCAAAGTGGCGTAATGGAAAAGGAAAAATTTCCCAGAAAAAGTAAGCGAAAGGAATGAGAAAAACAAAAACAAAAAAACAAAACAAATTTACAAACTAAGTGTACACAAAATACTACAATAGAAGATAAAACAAAGCTGACAATAACAGATTCGCAATTAGTGATGAACAAAGGAGCACATTAATCTTCTACAAAATGCGACGAAGAAGGGAAAAGAGATAAACATGGTGCAAAACAAGAAATAAAAATCTCCACAGTAAAGCAAAACTATGAAGAAAACATAAACAGAGCTCGCAGCTAAGAGCGGGGAGACGTGAAACGATATGTAGGTCACGACTCGCGTGTGTGTGTGTTTGTAACCAACATAAAATAGACCACTCCTCCACCGGGGGTGGCTTTCTTTTGCAGATATGAGGACAGCAAAAGTACGATACTGATGACTGTAAATGCCGCCTTGCATCGACACTGAAAGAAAAAGGTTTCACAAGCGGTTTGAAATCTTTTTCTTCTGCGTCAATCCAAGGCGGTGGTTGATGGAATTTCGTTATTTTGACCATCGTAACAGTTAATTATCGGCGAAAATCGGGAGAATTTGACATTTATCCGGAGGGCAGGAGGAATGGCTGAAAATCCGGAGTCTCCCGCCTAAATCCGGATAGTTGGCACGTATGTACATCAGTACGGTGTCGGTCCACCTTTGGCCTTAAAGCACGCACTGACCCTTCGACACATGCTTTTCATAAGGTTTTGGAACACAGCGATAGGTATGTGCTTCCATTCAGGACATAATGCTACCATGCACTAACTGTTGCTTAGTATTAAGCTTTGGTGCCAAATTTCTTATGCGGCTCTCTAATTCATCCCATAGGTGCTCTATGGAATTAAGATCAGGGATCTGTGCTGTCCGGTCCACACACGATACAGAATTGTCGCCAAACCACGCCGTAAAAGCACTTGCTTTATGACTCGGTGCATTATCTTGCTGGTACCAACAAGGCTCGGTTCCATAGTATTGCCACAGAGTTGGTAGAGCATAATTGTCCAGAATATCGAGGTAGACGTGCTGGTTAACAGGTTTGTCCACGATAACCTGTAAACTGGGACCATATCATGAAAAACTCCCGTACACGAGTACACTGCCAGCTGTAAACTTGACCGTAGGAACAGTACACTGTGGTAAATAGCGTTCCCTTGGCTGCCGCCATACCCACACACGGCCATCAGACTGATGGATCGTGTATCTGAATTCATCAGTCCATAGGACCCGTTTCCATTGATCTACGGTCCACGATAAATATTTTTTACACCATGCTAAACGACGAGTAGCATTCCGAGTGGAGATGAAAAGCTTATGAGCAGCCGCACGACCACTGTAACCGATGGAATGAAGTTCTCTGGGAATGGTACGGGTACATACCGAGATTCCAACATTTTTACTCACCTGTACACTGAGGTCTTGTGCAGTACTCCGTCGATTAGCTGTAACGACTCTCCTGAGGCTTCGACGTCCTCTACCACTGATTTTCTTTGGTCTGCCGGTACGTTTCTTCCACTTATTCAGTATATCCAAAACAGCTGACTTGGGTATGTTTAAACGCCTTTCGGTTTCTCTTATGGACAACCCACTAATATAACACCCAACAATCTTTC
Organism: Macrothele yani; assembly: GCA_039090855.1. Taxonomy (NCBI): domain Eukaryota; kingdom Metazoa; phylum Arthropoda; class Arachnida; order Araneae; family Macrothelidae; genus Macrothele; species Macrothele yani. The sequence continues at coordinate 18,899,204 of CM077013.1, forward strand.
CTATCTCAAAGACAGTTCTCTCCTGCCCCGACATTTTCACTCAACCTCACAGTGCGATATGATCGCAGTCAGTTTCAGGCTTGTTTTTATACCGTTTGCAGATGTACGACGCATCTTAACAACGTAGCGCATCCGTTCGTTTGCTTTTGAAGGTGTGTCCGGTGACTTTTTTCAATACAGTGTATTTTCAAAAGCTTTGGATCATACATTTAGCTTAAACCTCTACACGACACTTCTTCGTAGGCAAATATTATAACTTCGAGGAAGTTTTTCAAATATTATAACTACGAGGAAGTTTTTTTAACAGTTGCCTAGCATTTCATAACCCCTTATTCAGTGAAAAACAGTGTTTTAGTCTTCAGCACAATTGCGCCTCCACCTTCGCCTCTTTTTTTTTACAATGTTTTTACAAATTTTACGTTTCTTCTAAAAAAAGGTGGTACAGAAATATTAGCACAACGGTTTTCACTGATTTACATCGGGGAGTCATTTCTTTTGTGTTATATTACAATTTGTTTTCGCCCTGTTGCAACTTAATTTTGTTTTTAAAACAAAAATCGAATAAGTAAATAAATTAAGTAAAAGTATTTACGCTTATAATGAAATACAAAGGGTTTTTTTTTATAAACTACCGATCAGAGAATTCACAGCAGCGTCCATTTTTGGAGGGGGAGTGCTTGCTTGCCTTTGAGGTGAGGGAGAAGCCCCCTCTAGCCCCAGGTAGCTGCGACCCTGAGTGTCGTAGAGCATTAGCGTGCCGTAAGGCGCTTTCTTTCTAAGTTTAGGGGCGCAAAGACACTATGCATTTTTAGCTGGAAAGAAAAGCAAGGTAAAGAAAATTTTTTTGGTGGTTGGTTGGTTGGTTGGTTGGTGTATTTTAATGGCGCAAGGGCCAGGTGTGGCCAAAGAGCGCCAATCATAAGGCAATTAAAGAAAAAAAGTTAAAAGATAGGTAGAATAATAAGAAGCTCGGCGGAGTGGGACAACTGAAAAACAAGAACGATAAAAGCTTGGTAATTTAGATTAGCTTAAGAAAGTCAATTTGCTTGAAAAATGAAAAGACTGCGAACGTATCACAACAGTCGCCTAAGATTCTTTGAAGGGAAGCTGAATTGTCCTTCAATGAATAAGCTCGGAAATATTGAAAACAGTTATCACGAAAGCTGACACAAGTACACAAGACATGAAGGACACTGAGACGACTGTTACACGTCTCGCACATTGGGGCAGTGTCGCCACACAGCAAGGTGCGGTGGGTGAAACGACAATGCCCAATGCGCAGACGCGCAAGAACTACTTTCCATCAAACCACAGATCGGACTATGGCAATTCTGATTGCCATAGTCCGATCTGTGGTTTGATGGAAAGAAGTTTGTTGCTGCCCTGTTGAGTCCACAGGGACTGCCACTCGTCTATGATAAATTTGCGGATGCACGGATGAAAATCTCGAAAAAACAGTAGCAGTCGGGTGATTGCCAAGGAGAAAACAGATCTAGCTGATCAAAGGAAGATTTTTAGGTGATCAAGAAAAGATTTTTAGGTGATCAAAGGAAGATTTTTAGGTGATCACACTGTGTTTTATATGAAAGCGTATTCGTATCTTAACCGAATTTCGGTGCTGCAGGGGTGAAATTAAGTAGTCGGTTCACATAAAAGGCATCCCATGAATCGTACGGGTCCCAGTATAAAGAGAATGGTAACTCTTTTATCAAGATGACAGTCCTTAAAATAAACTTATTGGAGGTGGTTTCTATTTCCACCGCAAGAATACAAAGGTGGAAACAGAAGTAACACAGAAAATTTAAGAAGCATGTAAGCTGAGTAAGAAGTTCTTTATGTTGCGAAGGAATTTCTAGTAAACTTGTCAGCAGCTCAAACAAAAGTAATCTCCCCATCACATTTTCTAATTTCTTATAGGTAATACAGAAAGATGTCCCAGTTGCCAAGTTGTCAGAACCGATTGGTTTTGGCTAATTTCTTCAGCAGCCCCCCCCCTGCAGAACCTAACCCTACCCTTTCCGGAAAAAGTGGCCCCAAATCATAGTTTACGATGTTCATTAAAACACCACTCAGCAAACAAGAAACACAAAATATATGTTTTACTCCCACCCCGTAATCTTAGCAAACGGGGAGTACACTGAGTTAGATTTGCATTAGGAACATCCCCTGTTTTACATATTCAGAGAGATAACGAAGTACTACGTGATACGTAGTGCGATCAAAAAAGTTCCGAGAGTAGGTACGTAGCGCGCCAACAAATGGCAGAACGCGGATGCGCGAGCAGTGGTCGAGGGCAGTGACTTTCATGAGTCATTGTGCCAAGGGACGTTGTGCTGTGAACATCGGGAGCTGTGATACACGACATTTGGTGACCACGCGAAGAACACAGCTGCGATTTCGGTATGGACTGCAAACTAGAGCTGCGAGCGAACAACAAATTCTGCATCAAACTCGGCCAATCAGGAACGGAGACGCATGAAATGTTGCGGCAGGCTTACGGAAATGAAGCAATGAGTCGTGCGAGGTGTTTTGAGTGGCACTCGCGCTTTAAAAGCGGCAAAACGGCACTGGAAGACGACGAGAGGTCAGGGCGACCATCCACGAGGAAATCCCCCCAAATGTAGACAAAACTATTTGGGAACTGGTGCACAAGGATCGTCGGAGAACTATTCAAGACATTGCTGCCATCGTCGATGTGTCATACGAAACAATGCAAGAAATTCTGACGTCGGTTTTAAACATACACCGCATTGCTGCAAAGTTTGTGCCAAAGATTCTGAACCCCGAACAGAAGGCGCTCAGTGTCGAACTCTGTCAAGGTCTTCGTCAGCAGGTGGTGAATGATTCAACGTTCCTGTCGCGGGACATCACTGGAGACCAGACTTGGGTCTACGGTAACGACCCGAAGACCAAACAACAGTCATCGCAGTGGAAGAGCGAGGCATCTCCACGACCGAAGAAGGTCCGACAGGTCTGGAGCGCAACCAAAAGCATGATCATCGTGTTCTTCGACATTCGTGGGGTTGTGCACTCTGAATTCGTCCCCCCAGGGCCAAACCGTCACCTCCCGTTTTTACTGCGATGTTCTGCTGCGTCCTAGGGAGGATATTCGCCCCAAACAACATGAAATGTGGTGCAGAGGCAATTTCCTGCTCAATAACGACAATGCAGCAGCTCACAGAGCGTTAGCAACACGCCAGTTTTGCAGCCGCAACAGCATGACTATCCTTCCTCACCCACCTTACTCGCCGGATTTGGCCCCTGAGACTTCATTCTGCTCCAGAAGATGAAGCTGAAGCTCAAGGGTCGCCGTTTTGAAACCGCGGACGAGATCCAGCGCGAATCGCAGACGGTGCTTGACACGATTCGCCAACAGGACTTCCAGGGAGGGTTCCAACAGTGGCAAAAACGCTGGAAGCGATGTATCGCTGCCCAAGGAGACTACTTTGAGGAGATCATAGTCAGACTTAAGTAACGTAAGTACTTTGTTGTATATCGGCCTAGTCTCGAAACGTTTTGATCGGACCTAGTATCAACGTCATGTGCGGCTGTTGTAAATTGTGTACATCTATCCTCTGTACGTAATCAGTAAACGTTTGCCAGTAATGTGGAAATGAGGCGGCTTAAGCCGATTCAACCGCAGTCAGATAGTTGGAGTCCCGAGAATAGATGCCAGTATTTCGGAAACAGCTGCATTTGTTGGTTGCACCAGTACAACTGTATCAAGGGTGTACCAGGAAAGGATTAACCGTGCATAGAAACCCACCAGAAGGCTCACATTGGCCAGCCGTGTGCGGTTGATCTTATGGGTAAGCGTTGGGTGTCGAGACTGGTATCTCAGAAACGAAGTGCAACAGTCACCCGGCTCATGACTTTAAATCACAGACTATGAGGAAAAAAATTTTATTTCGTAAACTCTGAATAACTTGGTTAGCATTTTATTACATTTTATCTACCTTGTTGCTGGGGAAAGAAAAACACATGAATATTCGAATGGGAAGCTATAATGAATAAAATTCTCCGGCTGGAGGTGTAGTGCAGGAAAGCTTACGTTAAGTCACGTTAGGGTTATTGAAAGGTCACTTGACGCAGCTAAAGTGTGCTTAATCTTCATAGTGCTAGAGTTTGTTTAGGTAAGACACGCACGTGCAATAAATTCCAAGAATATGGAATTTATTTTTACTCAGCGTTCCTCATTATCTTGAATATCAGTAATATAACTTCGGTTTTAGTACATTAGTACCTTGAAGGCTCCTTATTAGAACGGTAAACACAATATTCCCTGAACTTAACGTAAACACTCAATGAAATAGACTTAACTGCCAGACAGAGGTCTGACAATAAAATGAACTAAGTAAACGTACTCACTTTTAACCTTTTATTGGGGAGCTCCTGGTATTACTCAAATACACACTCCAAAATAACACAACTACTGATAGCCTGAACTTTCGTACTATCGTAGAAAAGTAGGTAAATCGCATATCAATAATCAGGAAGAACCTATCACATATAAAACGAAGCTCTCTGGTATACTTGAGCGCGCCTATATATATATACTGCATACCACCACGTCATGACTTACACTCGTATAACGAAGTAAATTTCTCCGTCATTTTTGTCCGCGCCGGGGTTCGAACCCGGGTCCACTCATTCCGGAATAAGTTGCTCTACCAATTAAGCTACGCGGACGTTTTATTCTGATTCCTATCTGCCTTTTTATGTCGTGTGCGTCCTTCTGGCAGGTACGTCACATCTCCTGGTACGTTACATCATCTCCCCCTTATTATTATTATTTTTTTTTTTTGAAGTGCTGGAGAAAGGATTCTCTTATTTTTCCTATCTCGCGGTGTGGAAATTACATCACACCAATGCGAGATTTTGAACGGTCGGGTCATCCGGGTAGTTCGGGCGCCATTATAACGAAGTAAATTTCTCCGTCATTTTTAGTCCGCGCCGGGGTTCGAACCCGAGTCCACTCATTCCGGAATAAGTTGCTCTACCAATTAAGCTACGCGGACGTTTTATTCTGATTCCTATCTGCCTTTTTATGTCGTGTGCGTCCTTCTGGCAGGTACGTCACATCTCCTGGTACGTTACACTCGTTGCCACATATAATTCAGCGGGAGAAACAACATCTCGTTAAGTGAGAAGATACTTTGCATAGGAAAATAAAATAACAAGAGATAGTAAAATAAAAAAAGAAACTGAATCTAGAGTATACGTTACAAAGCAGAAGGATGAAAACTGTAATTACTCCGCACAAACCAGGAATTGTTCTTCATGCAGAAATGTTAAACAAATATCAGCGATGTTTGTACATGATTTGCACTAAGAGCTTCCATAATACAGGTTGTTGTTCTGTTTAAGTGAATTTTTCGAAAAAGGACCGAGACTAAGGCTAAATAACGGCAACGGTAAGCATGGTGTGTAATGATTTTTCGAAGTTGAAACTCTCATGAACAGTCACTTGAATTCAAACGTATGTGGGTGTGGTAATTTCACCTAATATGAAAAACTGTTATAATCTGCTGAAAATCAATTTTATTGATTAAAAACTTATGCATTTTCAATCCATCGAACCTAATTGATCCAATTACGAACATGTAGTTATAGAAATTAAACTGTTTACTGGTCAGAGTTGTGGCCCTCTGTGAAATCGTCGAGCTGGTGTCCTGAATAAGGAGTACAAACTTATCCACTTATCCTACAACACTGGGCTCGTGTCCTGAATGAGGAGTATGAACTTATCCTACTATCATACGAAACTTGTTTTGAGCTCGTGAGTACAAACTTATCCTACGAAACTGGTTCTGTCTTTTCCCTAGAGCCATCTCTCTACATTGAGGACGAGCGATTCCTTACAATTTTAATGCTTATCGTGGTCGTTTTACGCAGAGCAAAAAAGAAAGAAAGAAAAATGACACCGAAATTTCGTTTGTAATGAGCGCGTCTTTTGAATCCTTTTGGACACAAAAAATGTATTTCAAAGAATGTTTTTAAAAAATCTAAAAATTCAGCAAAGAGAAAATATACTTACACCACCTAGGGAAAAATTACGCATAATATAAAATACCTAACGTGAGCAGGATTATTAATAGTCAATGGAGCCGACTAAAAAAAGCATTAACTGGATTTCTACAATCGATAAAACACCCAGAAATAAAAATAGTTACACTGCCTAGAAGTTGGAAAGTATGTTACGAAAATTACCATCAAAAGTTTCTTTTAGCAGAAGGGACATATCAGAGAAAAAAGGAGTTTTCAAATCGAAAATTTAGAAGAGATCCCACCAAAATACAGTGTTGCTGGGCCAGCACTCAAGCCAGCAGGGCCAGCAGTGGCCCAGTACTCTGTTGCCGCTGCCCAACTGTCAATAAAATGTTCCGGCAGCCACTACATGGGCCGGCAGTTTAGGCCAGCAGCTAGCCAACAGTTGGCACCCCATCAGTTGTCACATGCCGGAACTGGGCCATCAGTTATCCATCACAGGCAGTGGCTGCCACAAGCGGCCGTGCAACCACGTGCCATAAATGATATCTAGCCTAATGCGGTACGCTAGTTTCCCGGCAGTGGCAGCCGACAATCACGTGACGTAACTGATGGCTTGCCGAATCTTGTCTGCCAATTTCCCAGTAGTAGCCGTAAAAAAAAAAAAAAAATGACAACCACAGTTTTCCAACGGCAGAACATTCAGATCTTGCCGTGAGCGGCAGATTTCAGCCAGCAGTGACCCATTACTGCCAGCTGGTGGCCAGCAGTTTCCCAACAGTTATGTTTTTTCTGGGATATAGAGAAAAACATGATATAATTTTACGCCTCCTAACAGAAAAGCTTATACTGTTTTCCTGCAAGAAGGAGGGGAGTGTTAAAGAAGAAAAGGGTTCAAAATACTGTTCATAACGAAGAGTATTCTTACAAAAAAAATATTATCCTAAGGGATTTTAAAATCGAATCAATTTTTTCACAAATAGAAATGCACGCTGATGTTCCCTGGACGCTGAATTTTGAATGATGGAAAAGCAAAATTATGCCAAAAGTATTCTTCATAGAGACAGCTATGGTAAGGACAAAGATTTTTCAAATTCTCTTGAAAGCAGAAATAGAGAGAAAAAGTTTTAAAAATTTACGCTGCCTAGCCGAAAAACTACCTTGTTTAGAAAGTGTAATGTTCCCCATCTTTACTGTAGCAAATGACATACTGTAAAAAAAGAAATTTATCAATAGAATTTTTAAAAACGGAGCGTTAGTATAAAGGTGTTAATGTGTATTTACGGTTGCAAACATAAATACACACCAACACCACCTAGCGTCAGAAATGTGAATTACAAAACCAATGAGTACATGCGGTGAATGGTATCCGGTGTTACAAGTATGTTTTAAATCGGACTCTCAGATGCAGAGATATCGAGAAAAACAGATTAAACTTCTGCACCTAAGCGGGGAAAATTCCGCATTATTCTGGTCAGGAAATGCACACAAAATATTTTTGTAGCTAGTAGAACCTGTCCTAAAAAGGATTTTTTGTTCGGGTGTTTAGACGCGCAGATATTTCTGTAAATATACTGTAAACGGAAACCTGAACTAGTGGCAAACTTGTGCGAAAAGAAAAATTAGGAAATATAAGCGAAATATTTCACGTCAGAAACACTCTCCTACGAAGAAATAATTTTTCAAATAGGACTATCAAAAGTTGAGATATCGAGAAAAGTAAGTTAAACACCTACTTCTCATGGTGGAAAAACCATGCATTATTTTAAGTAGAAGGTATTCTCAAAAGTTTTCCGTGGTGAGGGGCATACGATGGCAAAATAATTTCTGCAATCGAGTTTTCAAAGACGCAGATATTGCTGCAAATATACTAAAGTGCCAAAACAAAAAAACAAAAAAACTATACCTCTCTAATATCGCGCTGGTCCTCCTCGCGATCGGATAACGGCAGCAATGCGACGGCGCACGGACTCCACGAGCTCTCTGTAGTACTGTCGAAACAGTGCACACCATGCTTCCCGAAGAACGTCCCACAATTTCGTAATATTCGCCGGTGGAGGATTCCTGGCATTGACGACACATTGAACAGCATCTCAAATGTGTTCGATAGTGTTGAAATCTGGCGAACGAAGGGATTCAGGGTGCCAAACTACGTTGAATGTTCCTCCAGCCATAATCGGGCGACTGTGGACGTATGCGGTGGAGCATTGTCGAGTTAAAAGAGGTCGCACCCGTCGAAATAGTTGCATGACATGAACGGGCGTAAATGATCCCCAAAGATGGTTACGTAGCCTCCACCGGTCAGAGTGGGCTGCAGACGTATGAGGGGTTCTAATGTGTGCCAGCTGAAAACACCCCACGCCATAACACAGCCACTGCAGGCCTGTACTGTCCTTTGTAGACACACGGGATCCATTGTCCCGTCAGATTATCGCCACACCCGGAGTCGGCCATCTGCCCGAAGTAGTTGGTACCGCGATTCGTGAGACCAGGCTACACGTTTCCAGTCATATGGCGTCCAATGGCGGTGTTCCCGAGCACAAGCGATACGCACAGCCTTGTGACGTCACATCAGCAATGTCACCCGGGTGGGTCGTCGGGCCAGCAATATCACTCGGGTAGGTCGTAGGCTCCGGAACCCCATTGAACACAGGGAATGTTGCATTGTTCAAACGCTTATGCTACTACTGGCCCAGCAATGAATTGCACTATGATTTGCGGCAATGTTGCACCCCGGGAGGATGTTATGATGCGTGGCAGTGTTTTGGATGAAGCACTGGTGATATGTTTGCTCTCAGTTCTGGTTCTCTCACTTCTCTGCAGCAAGTTGCGCTTGTTAATAGGCGATGGCAGCCGCAAGTGCCCTCCGGGGCTGTAGATATAAAATAAGCATTTGCAGAACTTTACGGATTCTTTTCATTTTCATTGTAACTGCACATGAGTCATGCTGAAAACAGTTCCTCCATTTTATAAAGAATCAGTTAAATAATGCGGTTAGGAGAAAAATAGTCGTTACAGTCAAAAACTAGGAGTACTACCCGTCTCCTAATACGATCAACTATTATACAAGAATGTAAAACCAAGAAATTGGTTCACGTTTCAAGGTAGAAAGTAATAACTGAATGTGACACCGTGGCCAGTTTGTGGAACGAAATATAAGAAAGAAATACAGTTTGACGGAATTGCAAAAGGGATAGACGCTTCGTTAATAACACGACTGGATGTCTGAGCATGCAGTGCGATGAAAGGTCTTTAAGGATGATCACACTCAAATAATAGATGGAAACGAGCAGCGACGACATGAGTTGAGTCAAGTGGAACGGCTCGCAACGGCGGTAGGCACACTAAAGTGAGCACCATGATTTCCCAGTTGAATTCATCCGCTGCAAAATTTCCGTTGAGCATTACAGCGTATTCTGCAACGGACGGTGTACAAAAGTAGATGCCACGTTTTTCATGCTATTCTCACTACTAGATTCAAACAACTGCTTTGGATTTGGCTTTGGATTGGAGGTTTAACGACCGCCGTGAGCAACTCAATGGGCTATAAGCAGTCGCATCAAACAACTGCAGCTGTGCTTAGTATTAAGAGCATTCACACTGGAAAGTCCATGGCCGACAAAAGGTTTGAAACTCTTTTTGGTCTGATACGTCAAGATATCTAATGCATCACGTGCAGCAGAATGAACAAAACAATACATAAAATTAAGGACACTGCTTGCCTAGTGTGGACATTCCAAGGAGATTGCCTTTATGCTCTTGTACGAAGATTATTCTCTATTCAGTTGGAACTTTTGAGTTCTTCAAATGCATGTTGAAGACTTCCTGAATGGTAAGGGCTATCGAAACACGAACGCAGATTATTTGCCTACAAGCTTATGCATCATGTTTTAGGTCAGCAGTGGTGTGTGTTTCAACTAGACAACACATCCTTCCACTGTACCTGATGCATCCAGGAATAGCTAGAATTGCATACCAGGCTGTGCCAGTGGTCGAGTTGTCAGAAGTGTAGGTTTCTGGTTAGCCCGCCGAGCTAGCCCGGGAGCGAGTTCCTGATGAAGCATTACTAGCGCGTCCGCCCCACAGGACGGGCTATCTCCAAACCAATGGCCTCAAATTTGGAACGGAAGACTGATTATAACCTTTACAGTTGATCATAGTGATGGTTCAACCACCAGAAGAAAAGAAAAGCACATTGGGGATATTTGTTTCCTCCTTTGGCTTAGAATTTGCCTGATTTAAATTCCCTGGGGCATTTCTGGGACGGATTGGATCGAGTTCCCAGGTGTTGAGATTCCTGATCGCCCACCAGTGATGTTTTATGTGATGGTCTAAAGCGCAGATGACCAACTTCTACGTCCTCAAGGGACATTCAAGTTGATCATTTGGGCTTTAGATCATCCATTTCTATCGCCTACCAGTGAATATCTATAGACATTGGAGACCTCCCTTAGTTTATGGTCCATACAAATACGTATGAATATCATTATTTACAGCAAATATATTATAAAGTACAAAGAGTAATTGTTATAACATTTATTACTGTCTGAGAAAAACTACATGAATTTTGCGCTACAGTGAAAATTATTCATGATTGGAAAGCGAATATCAAAAAGTAGAATGAAAAATAAAATGAAATTTAAAAATCTGTCCCTTATTGACGAAGTGTATGAAAAGCGTCAATGATCACACTATCCGCGCTTTATAACGTCAGAAGTCTCTCAAGGTTGACTTTTAATGCAGATAGTTGTAATAGCTCTTAAGCAGCAGTCAATCGATTTCGTTGCGTTGATTTCATCGCCTTCATTGGAGATGTTTTATAATCACACGTGTTTCTAAATGTTTCTTCATTTATTGATGTTTTGTAATCAACATCGAAACAGTTTTTCTAGGAAACTTATCTTAGACCTATGAATTAATCACTTGGAAGTAGTTTTCAAAACTCATTTCCTATTTTACGTCACTATAAAAGAAGATGGTATAAGGGTCGCCCGAATGAAAGTGAGACTCTTGTGATAGCGTCGTTGTATAATTACACAGAGCCGTGCATTTGCTCCGGTACATGGCGTGTCATGCCAGGAAGCACGCTGTTATCGGCTGCACGTGTGCTGTTTATACGAGCGGCGGCAAGTTGACTACGTAGAGTCGTGACCTAGATTCGTCCAAACAGGCCCAGCTGGCAGTTATGCAATTTTTGAAGACAGAAGGTGTTAGTGGAGCCGAAATTTATCGTCGCATGATGAGAATGAGCTTCAGTTACGGTGTACAGTGTTCTATTGGTGTAGTGAATTTCGTAAAGGATGTGTGAGCACGGAGGACATGCCGATACCTAAGCAAGCACACGTAGCCATCACCATGGAATCAATTGCTGCCATGGACAACCTTGTGAATTAAAATCGCCGAATCACCACCCGCGAGCTTGCGCAACATTGTTCGTGAGTAAGGGAACTGTTAACACCATTCTCTATCGGCGATTGGGATACAGCAAGGTCTGCGCACAATGGGTCCCCAAGCATCTCCAGGAGGAGCAGAAGACTTGGCGAAGAGGTGCTTGCCTGGAACATCTGCGTCGTTACCACGCAAAGGTGGAACAGTTTCTTTCCACGTTTGTGGCCGCAGATGAAACTTAGTGTCACCACTTAGACCCGAAATGGAATGGCGGCATCCCAACTATCCTCGCCCGAAAAAAAGCTCAGTCCTCCTTAAGAGCTGGAAAGGTGATGCTCACGGTTTTCTTCGATGAGAATGGCCCATTACTGTTGGATTGGCTGGACGCGGGAAGTACGGTCAAGGCAACCATATACTGCGATACGTTACGCAACCTCAAAGCGGCCATCAAGCGTAAGCGATACGGTATGTTGTCAAATGGGGTTATTCTGTTGCACGACAACGCACGCGGACATGTAGCGACAGTGTTCCAAGATTTGCTGCTTAACTTTCGCTGAGAGGTCCTCGACCATCCACCCTATAGTCCTGATCTGTCGCCCTGTGACCACCACATCTTCGGGCCACTGAAAAAAGCTCTCAAGGGCCGCCGGTTCGCTAACGACCCTCAGGTCCGGACAGGGTGGGGTTTTTGCCGACAGAAACTACTAGTTTTTGCCGTGCCGGTGGCAGAAACTGGATATAACCGGTTTAAACTGGCAGAAAATGGCAACAACTGGTAGAAACTAAAAAAAAGTACTTTAATTTTTTTTAGTTTCTATCAATTAGTACTTGATAGAAACTAAAAAAATTAAAATCATTTTTGTATCAATTAGTACTTGAAATTTACAGTAAATCAGAGAAAAAATTTATTTTTTATTACAATAATTTAGTATTATAGTAATTTGTAATAAATTTGGTTGACTCTAATGGATGATGATAATCTCATGAAAACTAATGAAAGCAAGATTAAGAGTAGATTTAGTCAGGCAATAACTCAACATCATATGTTAGCTTATATGCTTCATCCAAAGTACATCAACCCAAATTTTGTGCCTTGCATCATAGCTTTCAAGCAAAATCAGCTGCTTTTTTTTAAACATATTACTGCAATGAAGTCTTAGAAAATGTCTCAGCTTCTACATGATGGTCTAGTTTAAAGAAAAAAAATTATAAATGAAGATTTCACAACTCTTGCTTGCACAATGATATTGCCGGAAAGTTCTGCTGGGCTTGAAAGAATATTCTCAAGTATGGCGTAGAAGTCTTGTCTTACTTCTACGTTAACTTAAAACATCAACATACTAAGAAATAGTTCCTAAATGAAAGAAACCTTAACGGCCACACGAAACAACATGTAAACAACAGAAGTCACACTTACGGAAACAGATGCTTTATTCAGGATGTAGCAAACACATCGTAGCATAGCATATTGCACTAACTCTCCACACTCCACACAACGCTCTTTTCACAACGCTCCTTTCAATAATCAGTTTACAATCCAACGCTCTCAAGCAATAGATCAGTCGTCGTTTTTATCTCTTGTTCTTATCAAAACTCAAGCATACGTCACGTTCATTCAACCTCAATTGTGTTGCCAAACGTATTCGTCTGAGAGAAAGATATCACGTTAAGAGTGAAGAATAACAGAATAAACTCAAGATTTACATAGGGAAAGAAACTAAAAAGGAAAGTTAATTTAGAATATACGTCACACAAGCTTTTCGTTTATTAACAATAAATTAAGAAATAGGTTGGGTTTGGAAACAGCAGCAAAATTGGTCTTAGTGCAATTGAATGGTGAATTTACTGCGTGTAACCTTTGAATAAATACTGTAAACATTGCAACTGAACTTGTTTTACTTTAAAATGCATTTCCCTATGCTATTTGTGGTACTTCAGTAACTCCTTATATGCTATTTGTGGTACTTCAGTAATTCATTATATGCTATTTGTGGTATTTCAGTAATTCATTTTATGCTATTTGTGGTACTTCAGTAAGTTCTTCTTACAAGACACAATTATTTTCTGGGTTTCTGCCAGTTATTGCCACTTTTATGGCACAAACTAGTTTCTGCCATGACGGTTTTAACCGGTTACAACCAGTGGCTTTAACCGCCTTGGCAGAAACTTGCCAACCCTGGGTCCGGAACGCTGTTGAAGACTGGTTCCACAACCAACCACAGACGTTCTTCGCTCAGGATACACACAATTTCGTGCAGCGCTGGGACACTTGCTTGAACAGAGAAGGCGACTATGTGTAGCGGGTATGTAGCTCATGTATTACTCGTACTTCCTATATGTTCACATATTCCAACCTACAAACAGTTACGGCAAAAAAACCGACAGTCTCAGTTTCATTTGGGCGGACCTTATACTTCGAGGATCACAGAGATCCAAGTGGATGCTTACCTATACCTCAAACGGAAATTTGGGAGACTTTTACAGTTTCTGTGAAATTCTGCAAAAACCTTTAATGCTGGTGACTGTGTGTTGAGATACTTTACTAGCTGTTTTTAATTTAATTTTCACTTGAGATACCTTATGACGGGCCGCACGAACTGACATCTAAGAGAGCATACGGACAACGGTTTGCGTGGGTATACATCTCCCTCTGTATGTGTTTTAACATTAAAAAATGGGTAGAAGCCTTTTCAGGGGCGCAGTGGTCTAAGCGCTAGCATCTGACCATTCATCTGAGTTGGGTCCGGATTCGAATCCCGGTGAGGCAGGATGTTCTGTTTGTCTTATTTCATTGGATCTCTCCCTAGCTTGGAACCAGTGGCCCTAAATCAGGGACGGGAGGCTGCTTATAATCCATAGAGTTGCTCACTGTGGTCGTTAAACTCCCAGTAAAAACAAACAAACAAAGAAACATTCCTCTGAGTCTATTAGGCAATAAAATGCCACGGTTCTGAAAGCCAAAGATGGTCCCACGCCTTACTAGGTAAGTGGTCATAATTGTTTGCTACATGTGCTCGTATATCCACGATTTTGCGTTGACCAACTTCTACTAATTTTTTAACGCTCCTTGTTTCTGTACCTAATGGCATTTTCTTTGCCCGTTTTTCTTTCTTATCTTTCTGTTTCTTTTTCTTTTGTTTTGATGCTCTTGGTTCATAAATAAATGAAAGCACGCAAGTGTTACGTCCAGGTAGAAGCTATCTAGAACTTGGTGCAACCATTGCTTGACAGTTGCAAGTCATCCTTGCAGACTCAAGTCTGTTACCCACGAAGTGCATTATTTTAAAGGCTCAAACAGACAAAAATCTGGATTTTCTAGGTTTTGGGAAGGAATGAATCATTTCGAAAACCTTAAAATCGTAAAGGATTATCAGAAACGACATTTCATTTTTCTCATGCATTGCATTTTCCTAAAATTTACCACAATAATCTTCATAACCGTACATTTTAAAAAACTTATCTGTGCAATATGAATTATTGCACAGATAAGATTTTAAAAAGTTATCATTTGTTGGGCATTAATATTTATAATTTTTTAATTTCCTAAATGATAACTCCGTTCACCAGCAGTTATTCGTTCATCATATGCTTATCATATATTAAATTCCACGTTTTTGTTATGCATGACAGTCTCAGGTCATCCTGAACAAATCCTACGGTACGCGCCCTAATAATTTTAACTTTTATACAATATACATGCAATTATATATAATTTATGACTACGAAGCTTGCGGTGTTAAGATAGAATAATAATAACAACGTTTCGCACAATAAAATGTTTATTATACATCGACTATAGTTTCGCAGAGCGATTGGCTCGGCTTCCTCAGGACGAAATTCATTCGTCCTGAGGAAGCCGAGCCAATCGCTCTGCGAAACTATAGTCGATGTATAATAAACATTTTATTGTGCGAAACGTTGTTATTATTATTCTATACATGCAATTTTGTCCAGATAGTAATAAATATTAATAACCACGTAATGTTTCCATTTTGTTATATACTATACTCATTAATAAAAATGTACATTTATATTTTGTTCCCTATTTTGTGTTGGCCATAAACTTACGTGAGGCCTCAAGAGCTGAAAATATTCAGTCTTGCCTGTCCAAGACATAGAAGTCGGTCATATCTGCTCTAAACGCACAACATACGGCTTCATGTTCTCCATTTTCGCTACATCCATTCATGGATGGAGATTTTGTAAAGAAAGAAAAATTTGTTGCTCTCTGAAAAACCCTGCTCTGAAAAGAAATAAGTTTTTCGACATATAAGCTTATCAAGAATACAAATACAGCGTAGAATTTCTTTATATCAGGAAGTGTAACTGATTTCGAAACACAGAAATATAAACAATTTGTTTTATATTCTGTAACATTAGCCGAATGTTGCTACAACAAAGATACGGTCCAGCTGTTTGCATGCATACACATGACAAATATTAAATTTAAAATCACCGAATTTGCCGATTTGTATTAGCTGCATCTTGATTTTTGCTGTCTGGAAAATTATTAAAGAATTAAAAGACTAAATCTTTCAACAGAGAAAGTAGCTACACTTTCTAAAAACAAAACAAAACAAAACAGGATTTAACACATTTTTGACGGCTTTAATCATGCACAGTGTTATTGTTTTATACTAAATGAGAAAAATTCGTACAGCAATACTACAAAAATTTGATCTCCTGTGGTCGGTTGTAATGAAAGAGTGTTGAACCATCTCAAGTTCCTAGATTATTCTTGAGAAAGACTGATCCAGAATGTATTGATGTTACGCATCACAAAGAATTATGAGGAAAAGTGGTGCGAGTATTTTTGAGTTCTTTCGTGTCACTTAGAAATGAAGTAAACGAAAGCTAAATAAAAATACAACATATCACACTCTCTTTCTCTCTCATATCTTGTGTGAATCATTTCTTTGGTGAGGTCCACGTAACTATGAATTACTTTGAATTTGGTCCTGGAAACGAAGTTAGTTTGACTTATGAAATTTTGTGGTGCAAAAGCGAGAAGAATCGAAGAAACCCACAGATGGGGTCTTGAAGATGTTATCTGTCAATAAACCCTATGTTGCAAACGGACTTGTCACTTGTATTTTACGAATAGTACTAACTGCTGACATTTTGTAACTGCGTGTGTGACAATTGCTCTTATTTCTTAAATTTAGGATTTAGTAAACATATGTTTTCTGTAACACCTGCAAAGTATGCAAATAAAAAGGCGGCGCGGAAAAAAAGTTAAAAATGAAGTGTAGTTTACGATAATGCCGGTAGTTTTAGCCGGTAGTCTCCAAAGTTTTTTTACGATCTGTCGAAAAGTAAATCACATATATATTTTTTATTGGCAGTGAAAGCAGTATTGAAAAAAAAAAAAACAGTCAACTTTTTTTCTGTTTCTCCAAATATTTTTAATAATTCATTTGTGAAAATGCCGAGGAAATAAATATTTCATTTAAATGAAATTTGTGCTATGGGATGTAATTTAAAATGTATGTTCTCATCAGGAAATAAACACTAAAATATAACTAATTTAATATTAAAATGTTTTATAAAATAGCATTATTTTCACAGTTTTTCTGTCTACATGCATTTCTGGGAATTTTAAACAGTTTTATTTAAGTCTGATTATAATGAAAAAATTAACAAATGCTTAAAAAGTGAAAATATTTTTGGATTTTTGTCCGCTACGTGGCGCTCAAACTCCACAGAAAAGGCGAAGATGTTATTTCAGTAACAAGCTAGAAATGAACAAGAGGATGCTGTGTTACATTGTGGGCTGGTGGATCAAGTAACAGCAATGCTTTTGGAACAGATATAATTTACTTTAAAAGTTTGTGTTTTCTAGCCAAGTTTATGAGGCGAATAAATTCAGTGCTTTTTCTATATATAAATACCAACTATTTCCTCATTTAGATATACAACAAAATGGCTTTCTGGTCGAGACTAGTGTTAAGCACGATCATTTGGATAAGCTTTCTGTTTCCATATTCTCAAGAATCCTGGGAAACCGGTGAGTCGAATATTTTCAGTGTTAATTCTACATAACTCTGATTTTAAATCACTCTGTATTAGCAAGAATCGAACCGAGCGGTGAATCTTTTATCAAAGGGAATGCTTGCAGTCGTTAGCTACCGAAAATGAATAAAGTTAGCTTCTTTCTCAAGTGCGTGATTTTACATTCTCAGATTTAAAGTTTTAAACCAAACAACCATGGGACATATATTCGTCTTTGCATATCACAGCAACAAGTATTAGTTTGCTATAGGCTTCTTGATTAGGTGACTTTTGTTTTCAACAAAAAAGCACAAAAACGAAATATTGGTAAGCAAAAGAGACATAGTCTTATTTATATCTGTTGGAAATATTGAGTACGGATCACTTATATATATGAAGAATTGCTAATGAAAATTATTAGAGAAACAAAGTATATTTCAACGCCATTTAAAAAACGAAGTGAAGAAGTTTTAACAGTTGAGGTGTGCTGTATATCTGCATGTTAACTTGAAAGTACCTTTGAAGTAAATAAAAGAGATTCTTTGGCAAAGAAAGAGTGAGTTAACCTACCAGAATAAATGTAAATGAAAATGTTGAAGACATGTAGTTGTCCTCAAACAAGACATGATTTCAACGTTTTCTTGCTGAGAAACGAATTGTGATCTGGACGGTTATATAAATCCCCGTCCTTAGCAGAAATTCACTACACCGCAAATATCAGATGCAAAGTTTCCGGATGTATGCATCGCAAGAAAGTATAAAAAGTTTATTCCGAGCTGCTATATTTTACAGCAAAGAAAACAATATATTCTAGTATTTTCTATCATAGTTAGTATATACTATGTACTTGCCTCACGCGTAAACAGGGCAATACAAATTTGTTTCCTAACTCGTAAAAAAAAGAATGAAGAATTGGACTTTGATGTAGTGGATTAAACAGCTCCTAAAAATCGATTAAAAACCTTTCCTAGAACAAATAAACAAAAGTAAAAGACACACACAAACGTAAAGCTTTAAGTTGCCGAACGAAACAATTAACAAAACATCTTTAAAATATTTGTAGTATTTCATGCAGAGAGAGGGAGAAAGAGAGAGAGAGAGAGAGAGAGAGAGAGAGAGAGAGAGAGAGAGAGAGAGAGAGAGAGAGAGAGAGAGAGAGAGAGAGAGAGAGAGGGAAAGAGAGAGAGAGAGAGAGAGAAAGAGGAAAGAGGGAGAGAAAGAGAGAGATAAAGAGGGAGAGAAAGAAAGAGAAAGAGAGAGAGAGAGATTGATTTATCTAATAAATGAGATAACAAATTAAAAAATATGTCAGAGAAAGAGAGAGAGAGAGTCAGTCAGAAAAAGAATAGAAAGAGAGATATAGGTCGACAGAGAGAGAGAGAGAGAGAGAGAGAGAGAGAGAGAGAGAGAGAGAGAGAGAGAGATTGATTCATCTAATAAATGAGATAACAAATTAAAAAATATGTCAGAGAAAGGAGAGAGAGAGAGTCAGAAAAAATAATAGAAGGATAGATAGGTTGACAGAGAGAGAGAGAGAGAGAGAGAGAGAGAGAGAGAGAGAGAGAGAGAGAGAGAGAGAGAGAGAGAGAGAGATTGATTTATCTAATAAATGAGATAACAAATTAAAAAATATGTCAGAGAAAGAGAGAGAGAGAGAGTCAGAAAAAGAATAGAAAGAGAGATAGGTCGACAGAGAGAGAGAGAGAGAGAGAGAGAGAGAGAGAGAGAGAGAGAGATTGATTCATCTAATAAATGAGATAACAAATTAAAAAATATGTCAGAGAAAGGAGAGAGAGAGTCAGAAAAAATATAATAGAAGGATAGATAGGTTGACAGAGAGAGAGAGAGAGAGAGAGAGAGAGAGAGAGAGAGAGAGAGAGAGAGAGAGAGAGAGAGAGATTGATTTATCTAATAAATGAGATGAAGATATACAAAATAAAAAAGTGAGAGAAAGAAAGAGAGAGAGTCGAAAAAAGAATAGAAAGTGAGATAGGTCGACAGAGAGAGAGAGAGAGAGAGAGAGAGAGAGAGAGAGAGAGAGAGAGAGAGAGAGAGAGAGAGAGAGAGAGAGAGAGAGAGAGAGAGAGAGAGAGAGAGAGAGAGAGAGAGAGAGAGAGAGAGAGAGAGAGAGAGAGAGAGAGAGATTTATCTAATAAATGAGATAAAAAATATTTCAGTGAAAGAGAGAGAGAGAGTAAGAAAAAAAGAACAGAAAGAGAAATAGATTGACAGAGCGAGAAAGATAAGATATACACGGAAAAAGGGAAAAATAGGCAGACACAGAAAAAGAAAGAAAGAGAGAGAGAGAGAGAGAGAGAGAGACAGAGTGACTTATTTAGACTTTAGACTTCATGAATGATATTACTAGCAAAAATTTATTAAAATATTTGTCGGATTAAAATCAAGAGAGAGAGAGAGAGTGTGTGTGAGAGAGAGAGAATCTTAGTATGCAATATGAGAGAGAGAGCCTGAAATCATGTGGGAATCTAATTTTTTTCTTTAGTTCAGCCGAAAATGTACTCGACTGGAGAAAATGCTTACATTTCTGATGGTATTAATTAATTTAATAAATGAAATATTCATCTAATGAAATACTTTACCTAATAAATGAAAAAACAAATAATTCAGCGAAAGAGAGAGAAAAAAGAATAGAAAGCGAGACAGGTTGGCAGAGCGAGAAAGATATACAGGGCGAAATCGGCAGACAGACAGAAAGAGAAAATTATTTCGACTCAATGAATGAAATTATTTGTAAAAAGTCATTAAAATTTTTTTCGGAAGAATGAGAGAGAGAGAGAGAGAGAGAGAGAGAGAGAGAGAGAGAGAGAGAGAGAGAGAGAGAGAGAGAGAGAGAGAGAGAGAGAGAGAGAGAGAGAGAGAGAGAGAGAGAGAGAGAGAGAGAGAGAGAGAGAGAGAGAGAGAGAGAGAGAGAGAGAGAGAGAGAGAGAGAGAGAGAGAGGTATTGATCCAAATTCTGACATGAAATGACTTATTTTATTCACATGAGAACTTCTATGACGCAACAGCTCGTTGCATGCGCTTACTGGTAGAGCGTTGTATTGGTAGAGCGTTGTATTGGTAGAATAAAAAAAATGAATGATTAAAAAGATATACATGTAGACTTCAGAACTAGCATATTTAAAGAGTGTTTCGACGAAACGAATTTTGATTCGCCTTTACTGAAGAACTAATAGCTGTCAAATTTTGCATGCGCATTAAAATATATTTTTGAAACTGTGGCGCATAATTTTTTTGAATACAACACTTCTGTGCAGCTATACAAAATTTTCAAGAGATTTTAAGGTACTATTATTCTGTCATCGGAAAATGCGAAAGATTATAGTCACAATATATGAAAAACAAACTAATCAATATACAGCTAACGTTATATTCTTTCATTAATTTGAATTATCTGCATTTCTGCTTTTTAACAAATTTGGAGAAATGTACACATGTGCTCAGACGTATGTCAGAAGGTATAAGGAAATCTTTTACATGTTACATGAAAATGAAACCTTACCTCCAAAATTATGGTTTTTATTTTTACACATTCCACAACATATACATTTATGAACTTGCAAGTTTGCTCAGTTTTTGACGCAAGGTCCTGATGCTATGTACATAATCGAAATGAAGTTTCTTAAAAAGAAATCAAAATCCCACTTTTAGCTGCAAACTGATCTTTCCAGAATGAGAGATGATTACTAGGAAGCCGAAAACATTTTCTGGTTATGTGTTGAGCATGATTTGATTCATTCTAAATTTTATATTCCAAAAGGCCTTATTGTGTTTAATATTTATGTAGCATAGATTTGTTGTTCACAGTTTGCCAAAAAAAAAACATGTTTACCATTGTATCGCGTGTCACGCACACACCCAAAGTTCTCGCAATTACCGCACCCACACATACGTACATAATTCTTAAAAAATATATTATTCCTAGGAAACGACTGAAAGAATTTATCAGAAAAAAATTCAAATTATACTTCGAAAACGGTTTAGAAGAATGAAATATATTGAATATCGAGATCTGTATTAGAACATGTTTAACTATGCAGCAGTAACCATCTGCTTATTGCAAACGAATATTGACAGCACAAAACCATTTATTGACAAAATTTTGTCTTTCGACATAACATTGAAATGAGTCTCAAAATATGAAATTTTACACCTGATCCTTCACGGCGGTAGGAAAGCAGCAAGGCAGTTTTGAAACAATTACTTTGAATTATCTTTTTAACAGTATTTGAAAGATTTGCAAGATATTAGTTAGTTGGGACCTCATTTAAGAACGATTTAACCTATTTTAAGAATCTTAATACACAAACTTATAACTTTGCGTAGTGTATTTTATATAATAACAGAAACATATATTGGTAATTAGTGTGAACCGTATTGAAAATAAGTTCTGGAATGTTCTATCTTGGGAAATCTGGCGAGGTTACCTAAGGCGCAGATGCTGTTAAGGTTCTGATTTGAGAAGAAGAATATTGGTTTTCCTTTGATTTTCAAACTTAAATTCCTCTCTATTTGTCAGTCGAATGGCGATCAAGAAGTGGAGTTCTGAAAGCACAACGCAGGGTAACTCATTTTTTAAAAGTAGTTATATTACACTGATAATGGTAGACGTTTTATTATAACTATTTTTAACACGCTTGCTTGGTAAAGATCACGAATATTAGGGTAAAGAATATTCTTCAAGGGAGCCATTAGAGAAAAAAATTATGTATAAAATTTGCCTAGGGTGTATTTGGAAGAAATAATGCGACACTATGGCGAAAGCTGTCATTTTTTTCTGCAAAGGAAAATATTCAATCAGAGGGTTCTACCAGATCTCAGTTAATGATCAGAGACTTGAACTTTGACCAAAATCGATATATAGTCAACACAGTAAACTGGAAGCATCAGAGGTGGGTGATTAGTGTGTCAAAGCACAGAAAATGGAACACATGAATCAGAATAAGTTAGAAAAACACACGCGGATCAGAATAGATCAGAAAACAAAACACGTGGACTAGAATACGTCAAGAAAAAAACACGTGGATATGAAAAAGAAACGGTAAGAAAGAAAAAAGATCAGAAAAGGAAAATGTAGATAAAAAAAGGAAACTCGTGGACTGAAAATCAGAAAAAGAAACGCGTGGATATGAAAAAGAAAGAGTAAGAAAGAGAAACACGTGGATATGAAAAGAAACAATAAGAAAAAGAAACACGTGGATCAGAATAGATCAGAAAAGGAAAATGGGAATAAGAAAAGAAAGCACGTGGATGAGAAAAGGAAACACGTGGATAGGAAAAGAAAATACGTGAATCAGAAAGTTATAGACTTAGGGATATGTATCAAGACGCTCAAATGGCAATAGGTTGAACGTGTTGAGAGACGAACAAACCAGCTCTAAAACACAGAATATTTAATGGATAGGAAGATACCAAAAAAGTACAGAATAAAACTATATGGTAGATGGATGAATGAAATGAAATATAAGGAGGAGCGAAATTGGAGAAATATGAATAAGACAGAAAATTACGGAAGACATGTGTGCGTGTGGAGTGTGAATTTTCCCCAATTCTGTACATATTTACACAACTCCTTGTCTTCAGTAAATTCTCTCTCTCTCTCTCTCTCTCTCTGTGTGTGTGTGTGTGTGTGTGTGTGTGTGTGTGTGTGTGTGTGTGTGTGTGTGTGTTATTTCAAAATATAAGATATGAAAATTTTGCGGATGTGGGACATGAAGACATATCCAACATGGAGCAGTCGGTAAGTTTGAGAGCTTCTGGAGGTAGCGAAAGGTAATGTCTCATTCGCATGCACGCAGGTTGTTCTTTATGGAGATTAAACCTATACATTACTTTGATTTAATAATACGAAAACTATTTAATATAAAATGCTATCAAATCAAAGTAACCGAAATTTATATTTCTTCTCTCAAGTTACTGGAAATAATATCTTAAAAGCAATGCAAGCCCGAGTAAGCAGTGGGGGAAAATAATTTCCTTATGTCACAGAGAGAAAAATATGTTCGCTTTGTAGAACATATAAGGGAACCTATGTAAGAGCCAGGAGGAGATCATTGTCCAATCCTGACTGGATTCTAATATTTTACATAGATGTCGGAAAATCATCAGCATTTAAAATTGAGATGTTTTATTTGATTGCTGGAGAGAAGAGTCATGCTGACATCAAGGATCCTAAAGCGAACCAAATGCTCAAATATGCAATTACGAAAATGAGCAAATTTTTACATTGATGTACCAGACAAAAAAATTCAGTTGCTGTCATTGAAGATGATATGAGATGTTCTGACTTAAAATCAAGTGTTTGAATGTCTTAGTCTTAAATTTCTCAACGGAAGGATGTGGATGTGAAACTATGACTGACACAGTTTCAGGTTATTTTGAGTAAGGCGTTTGTTCTGAAATAAGTGACTCATAGCTACACAGTTGATCTGTGTAAGTCGTTTTCGTGCATTAAAGCATTAAAGCTATGCAAATGAAATCCCCATTTACTGCTCTTTTTACTATGCTTATCAGATTCATTTCTTAGGAGTTCGTTCAGAATAGAACTCTTTCATATTTTTTAAAGAAGAGCTGCCTTTTGTGCTTCTTTTCTAGAAATACACCTAAAGGTTGACAACTATTCTTAATATTTTCATGATGCAAAATGTACAAATATTAAGCCTTCCGAAGTCCTGGTGTTTAATATCCTGGACCCCAGAACTTAGTTTAAAATCCCAGGCGCTCGATGTATCTTAATTTTTTACCTCTCTTTCTTTCGCTTGAAGTTAACAATAGTGAAATAGCGTTGTGTGTGACTTTTCAAAAATTTCCATAATGACCTTCCTTAAACTTCAGGAAAATTTATGCTCCATTTTGTGATGTGTTCTGAAAAATTATTTCCAATGTGTTTTTTAGGCAATGAAAATACAGTACACTTATATTTGTATTTTAATCATTAAGAGTATTACTTCACTCCATTTGCTTTATGAAAAAACAGACAAACAAACAAACAAAGCTAATATAATACAAAGGGCGAACAATAAGTTCTATGCCCTGGTACAGGGCAATTATGTATGGATGTTGAGAAAACTGCAAATGTAAGACAACAGTTGAATTTTAAAAAAATAAAGGAATTCCACTCACCTATATTCACGAGTATATGGTTCGATTTTGTAGGGATTCTACGCTAACTTGTGCTATCCTGGTTTCTTCATTGCCTTCGAAAGACTGGAATACAGTTCAGAGAAGACAATTCGTTGCTGACAGCTTAGGTACATTCGAAATTTCAAAGCGGTATATGCCTTTTTCACTTTTTCTGTGTCTCAGCGTTCCCTTGGAAAGGCGGAGATCTTTGCAGCATCTGGAATTCAGTTGTTAAAATTGAATTCCCAGTTAAAACGTTTGATATTTATTTTAAATGCTCTGAATTAGCTATAACCTTTAGGTATTTCATCCCTTCCCTGAATATCGTTCGGAATGCAGTAGTTTGTTGGTGGAAAACCACTGATAAAAATAATATGTCTCTTACTTTTGAATAAAATAACATAATTGAAAAATAATAGATGAAAAAGTTGAATTCCACTTTTGTCTTATTTAAAAAGAATGAGCAAATCACATGCGTATCTCAGATAAAGCAGAGTTTTTGGGAAATTTTCTAGCTTTTTCTTGAAAAATATCTTTTGCTGACAGATTGTAATATGAAGATTACATTAGCGGGCCATTTCCCCCATGAACTTCAGAGGATGCACGTTATCCTGCGTTTCAAGAAAGCACAGAAAAAAAAATGTAAAAGATTGATGATTGTTCGAAATCTTTTATGTTTTCCATGTATAAACATCGAATTAAATTGTCCAAAGTAACTGAAATTATCGAGTCTACGATAAAAACTAACGGTATAACATTTTCAGAATGAAAAACATAGGTCTGGCAGTCAAGATACGTTCTTGACACTCCTACTTGTTTGAAATACAATAAATAATAATTAAACTATTCCAAAAGGAAGTAGTTTACTTGCAATGGGTAAAATGGGTTGTGGAAGTTTTAAATATGTTTTATTTCTTTATAGTAACTTCGTTACTCTAATACGGTTATAATGTTCTTGGTTTTTATTCAGGAAATCCAATGATTCAGCCTTTTTTCTTCCCCAAACAAGTAATAATTGGCCAGAAGGTAAGTGCAATATGTACTGCTACATCTGGAAGACCACCTTTACATTTCACTTGGCTTAAAGATGGACGACCATTGCCGCCTTCGGGAAAATTTTCGGTTCAGTCTTACAAAGATTACTCTGTAATGCTAATTGAGCATGTGACTGTTGAAGATGTAGGAAACTACACTTGTGTCTTAAAGACAGCTTCGGAGGCCACATCTTTCAGCGCTATTTTACAAGTTCAAGGTAATTTTTATGACTGTTTCAAGATGTGTGCTTTATTGCAAAACTCAGCCTGCCTTTATATGAATTTTAAGTAAAGTATGCTTTTAGAAGTTTCACTTAAATTTGATGATGTGCATGGTTTGTTCTCCTTACGATGATGAACTGAAAATACAGTAAAAAAAATTCGCTTTTAATTATAATAAATAAATATTCTGTAAGAAAATATTTTTTTAATTCCTATGTCTCATCATTTTAATATTTTTTCAAACACTGATTTTAAAGTTCAAAGTTTTCATTAAAAACAAACAGCTAAATTCGAAATTTTGTGAAAATCATAGCTTTTTTAGCATTTTTAAAAATGACCAGTAACGGTGCGAATCAAAAGAATGCGAAATTTTAATTAAAGAAAATTTTTTCTAATTATGGTTTCTTTATGAAGCTGTGTCCTTTGACATTGGTTAAAAACTCAGGAATCACATCAGAGTTTTTCTATGAATCAGAGATGAAATCATTATTCCACATGTTTTGAAGTAGCAACTGAATTATAATTTTCTTGAAGTCGTTTTTTATGGAATTTTTAGAATCATGGTTTACAGACTTGAACAGAAGGACAAACATATTCACTTTTGCACTCAAATTATTTCCTCTGTCGCAGTCGAAATTAAAGCTTCATTCCTCACGTGTTCTATAGAAAGATTTCACATAAATCAGTGCAACTTAAAAGAAAATGTTTCTGAAAACTTAGACGGGATTTACAGAAATTCATGAAAATTACTTAAACCATTGACATTCAGTAACATTTTTCAAAAGAGGTGGTGGAAAGCTATAAAATATTCACATTTAAAAGACGTTCATCATCGCAACACAAATATGCGAATTCAGAGATATTTATTTCTGGTCTTACATTTGTAAAATTGCTGATTACGTAAAGATTAAAATAACGAGAAACATCAGCTGCTTAAGTGGGTGTCAAAGGAAATATAGGGTAATTCAAAATGATTCATCAGATTTCATTAGATCATAGCTCCGTAAAAATCAAGGTAATAAGACTGTCATTGTGAAAAATGTCATGCAGGAGACGATGGAGGACGACGAATTTGCTTCACGCCTGGTATCTAGTGATGAAGCAACATTCCATTAAAGTGGCAAAGTCAACCGTCACAACATTCGTATATGAGGCACGGAAAACCCACATGCAGTAATTGAAACTGAGCGCGACCTTAATTTCGGAGTGTATCACTACGACGTGCTATGGTACTACTATAGTGCTATGGTTCTGCTTAAGTCAACCGTCACAACATTCGCATATCAGGCACGGAAAATCCACATGCAGTAATTGAAACTGACCGCGACCTTAATTTCGGACTGTATCACTACGACGTGCTGTGGTACTACTTAAGTCAACCGTCACAACATTCGCATATGAGGCACGGTAAACTCACATACAGTAATTGAAACTGAGCGCCACCTTAATTTCGGACTGTATCACTACGACGTGCTGTGGTACTACTTAAGTTAACCGTCACAACATTCGCATATGAGGCACGGAAAACCCACATACAGTAATTGAAACTGAGCGCGACCTTAATTTCGGACTGTATCACTACGACGTGCTGTGGTACTACTTAAGTTAACCGTCACAACATTCGCATGTGAGGCACGAAAAACCCACATACAGTAATTGAAACTGAGAGCGACCTTACTTTCGGACTGTATCACTACGACGTGCTGTGGTACTACTATAGTGCTTTGGTACTACTTAAGTCAACCGTCACAGCATTCGCATATGAGGCACGGAAAACCCACATACAGTAATTGAAACTGAGTGCGACCTTAATTTCGGACTGTATCACTGCGACGTGCTGTATTACTACTTAAGTCAACCGTCACAACATTCGCATATGAAGCACGGAAAACCCACATACAGTAATTGAAACTGAGCGTGAGCTTACTTTCTGACTGTATCACTACGACGTGCTATGGTACTACTATAGTGCTACGGTACTACTTAAGTCAACCGTCACAACATTCGCATATGAGGCATGGAAAACCCACACACAGTAATTGAAACTGAGCGCGACCTTAACGAACAGCGGTTAGGAAGCCGCCGTTACTTTAACAAACAGCTTCCTAAGCTCTGGATTGGTCGCTCTGGACACGACGACAAGTGGCGCGCCAGGTCTTCGAACCTGACCCCTTACAACTTTTTCTTATGGGGTTATGTTAAGGATAATGTATATATGCCACCATTGCCCACAACTTTAGATGGACTCAAAGTTTGCATTCATAGTGCTCGTTAGTCGTTGACAACAGACATACATGATCACGTATGGCAGGAATTTGATTATCGTCTCGACGTAGTTCGCGTGGTTAACGGAAGTCACATAGAACATTTATAAGGTATGAAAACAAAATTAGGACAGTTTTTTCTTTATGTTATGTACATTTAATCGCTGTATATTTAGAAACACATAAAATACAGTAATTTAAATCGAATGAATCATTTTGAATTACCCTGTATTATCACGGGCGTTAACAACAGAAATATCAATCGTACATCTTAAGAACAACGCTCATACAATGCAATTAAGCAGCAAAGCCCCTCTTTTTTCTTTTTTGGTTGGAGGTTTAACTACCACCGTGAGCAACACAATGGGCTATAAGCGTCCCGTCCCTAATTTAGGGTCACTGGTTCCAGGAAAGGGAGAGAGAGCCAGTGCCGTAAGACAAGCACAACATCCATGCCTCACCGGGATTCGAACCCGGACCCTTTCAGGCGAATGATCAGAGGCCATCGCTTAGACCACTGCGCCACCGGGGCGGCCTTTGTTTTCGGCAGTGTTACACATGTGCAAGATTATTTTTTGCCGCCAAAATATTCCTTTCAAAGTGGCCGAACTTTTACAGGACCGCAAACACATTTTACGTTGAGTTTTTTTGTTTTGTTTCAAGCGAAAGTTCTATTGGAATTCCTACTTGTCAGATGTGCAAACATAGAGGCATAATTTACAAGAAATGTCAACAGACAACGGGTTTTCGTCAGTATACCTCGAGAACAGCTTCTGAGTGGAAGTGATGCAACCTGTAAATAACGTTTTCCTGTATTAAGACGAAATAAGCGGTGAAGCACACCTGAAGGCAATTTGTTCAGATCAATGCAGCTCATGACTGACTGTGTGCTACGTTCTAACATGCGCGAATTATGTATATGGTGGGATTTTCTATATATAATAGATATATCCTTCAAAACTTATAAAGGAAATGTAAATACTTGAGGTGACGCACTGAGGAAAGAAAAGCTAAACTTCAGTTTAAGAAACTTGCAAATTATGTAGTTTCGTGTGAAACTGCCTCACTCAAATAAAAACTTTTGATCTGTTATAATATTAGGTTGTTGTAAATGAAATGTCGGATTCTTCAAACCCTCGTGCAATTAGCAGGATATTTAGGAATTAACACATCGCGCGATATGACATGTGATAAGTAAATTTAAAGCATCAAGTCTGCTACCTATAAGGGATTAGTCATGTCGCCATTAGCATCAGTTCCAAGGGGATTGTTTTACAGTGAAGAAGAAAGGGATCAAATTTAAACTTGGACAGCATGCATCAGAGTCAGCTCGCAACATAAATGCAGCATTTGGGGAAGGCACCGGTAATGAACGCAAGACACAAAGTTGGTTTGCTAAATTCCGGTCAGGCGATATGAGCCTCGAAAATGGGCCATGCGGTAGACCAGAAGAATCTGTCGATAATGCTGAATCGGAGACTTTGATTGAATCCCATTCAAACCAAACGGTACGAGAAATTGATGACAAATTCGGAGTACACTATACAATCATTTCCTGACTTTCTACAGGGTAAATCTTTTCCCAATCGAACATCAGTTGAAACCGCATTCCACGAGTTTGTCGCAACCCGCAGCTTGACATTTTTTCACGATGGTATGCAGGGGCTCGTATCTTGTGGGAAACATTGTGTTACTTTTGGCGGTGATTATTTTGCACCGTGTTTTTGGTGTTTGAAATTTGCATCAATATTCCGACATTACATCTTCAACAACCTAATATTACCGCCCAAAATTTGTTAAAGCATAATTAAAACTGAAACTCATGCAATTGCTTTGCTTCTTTTGACTGTGGTCTTGATATTTTTCTTGATTACTTAGATTATTTAGAAAGAGGACAAAAAGTGTCTAAAGAATATTTCTTTTCTCGAAAAATAAAACCTGTTTATTCAACTAGATTTGTTTTGCTACTGATAGAAAAAATTTCATTTTGAATTATGTAACTGCTAAGTAAGGGAAATAATTAATATAACGGGTACTGTTTTGTTTACAACTCTTCACAGTTTTTCTCATTCAAGGTCTCAGGAATTCTAATTTTAAAGTAATTTGTTTCATTCAGTTTACGAAAGCATTTCTGAAGCTCCCATATGCAATTGATGATTAAATTTTCTTCCTATGTAGAACAACATTTTCCGATTTTGTTTAAAAGTTACAATACAAATATCAGATCTCAGGCCAATCAGTATTTTTGTTAAAATTGTTTATTGTAAGAACTGTTTTACAAATTTATTCAATAACCTCATATATGTTTACTTCAGTTCAATCTGTTCATTCAATATCAGTGGAAAGTTTTTTCATAGAAAATGACTGGCAAATATTTCAGTGGAAAACATGTTTCTTTCATCATATTTGACGTCCATAGGATATGAGTGGTGAACATATTTAAACTTTATAATAAGTTTATCAATTTGTTGGTGAATGTGCAGAAAATTCCAAAATTAAGACATTAAAGATATATATTGCAGATAGAATGTCAATAAAAATTCTCAGTACCAAATCGGTCTTATTTCCTGTGGTCACAGTAGGTCATAAATTGATCTCATTTTCTGTGCTCCTAGGTTTTTATTGTTGAAAAAGTTGAAAACTTTGTCACTCCGACTTGCTATTCAAAGCAGTCTTTCAATTATCATCTCCCATTATTTTGACATTCCTTTCATTTTCTCAACCCTTTTATTCATAATAACGTCTCATATGTCTAGGATTAAATTTATCGACACTTCCCTAACTACACTTCTCTCTCTTATATTTTCGAAAGAAAGCTAACTTGCTCTGGTTAGTAAGGTTAAAGACCAGATATGCCGCAGCCGCCCCTGTGGCGCAGTAGTCTAAGGCGCTGGCCTCTGATCATTCGTCCGTAAGGGGTCCGGGTTCGAATCCCGGTCAGGCATGCATGTTGGGTTTGTCTTACGGCACTGGCTCTCTCCCTTCCCTGGAACCAGTGACCCTAAATTAGGGACGGGTGACTGATTATAGCCCATTCAGTTGCTCACGGTGGTCGTTAAACCTCCAATCAAAAAAAAAAAAAAAAAAAAAAAAAAAAAAAGATATGCCGGACGATCTGGGAACGAATGACAGAGAATAGCTGCTTGCATTTCCATTGTGTTAGCACGAGTCCTCCACTCGGAATAGCCAAACGATCTGCCAGCTACGTACTTCTCATTCCCTCTTGGAAGTAAGGACTAGATCAGGAAAACTATGAAATTTACCTACACATCTATTGATGTTAGTACGAGTAATATAGACTCCTCATAATGATATTTGCC
Source organism: Macrothele yani (assembly GCA_039090855.1). NCBI lineage: Eukaryota > Metazoa > Arthropoda > Arachnida > Araneae > Macrothelidae > Macrothele > Macrothele yani. The sequence continues at coordinate 18,930,551 of CM077013.1, forward strand.
ACATTTTCCTGAGATATTGTGCCAAAAGACGAATTATTAATGATTTCACTCCTTCTCTTTTATTTTTCTAGAATATCATTTATCTGAAAAGAGGGGAAGCCTCTTTCATAAGCACGTACAATCTGCCTTTTCATAAGTAGGATTGAATAGGAAAGTAGAGCACCGGCAACACCTACGTGTTGAGATATTTTTCTTTCGCTATGAAGTAAAGAAACCGAGCCAGCGGATTATTAACGCCTCACACCGAATCGGAAAGCGCATTCATGGCGCCGAAAAGAACTTTTGTATATCCCTATGATAGTTGGGGACCTTTCATTTTTATCTCCGTTTAGTATGGTAAACTTCATATAATTCATGTTACTAGAAAATTGAACATATCATTGATAATTGGAAGAGAGATGAACGTTAAGAGCATAAGTAGCAAGTGTAGCCGTATATCGCGAAGTGTTCCTACGAACTGTCATAGAACGACATATCAGCACGCCTTTTCCTAATTATTAACTGTCTCACGAGATTAGGGTGATTTTGAAGCGTCTGAAATAAAGTGCAAGGAATGTTTTTAAGGGCTGCATGTGGGATTGCTTTCTTTTCTCTCTTTTTCGGAATTAGAAACTTAGTCCTTTTGATGCCACCGTGAGGCTACAATATCTAAACCGCTGTAAACAATAGGCCTGTTAATTCTTTGAGGTTCCGTGACCTGAGACGCTCTCATCTGGGTTGGCTTGTTCCAAACAGCGGAGAATGGCAGTGTCTAGCCCCGAGCAAGACAACTCAGCATCCACATCTCATTCAGAACTAGAACCCAAGTAAGATATAAATGTTGGGGTTATCCTGTCCCCCTTTTTTGGAGTAATCATATGTCGAACCTCTGACCATTCAACCACCGGGAAAACATTCTACGAATTTGAAGTCTCTTCAATAGAAGTTCAAAACTTGACTCAACAGTACAAAAATAAATATTTCTTTAAAACAATTAGAGATATTAAATTTTATTCTACTTAAAACAATTAATTCAAAATATTAGCATCATCATCATCATAATCATCATCATCATTGTCAACCATTATCAATCCACTGCTGGACGAAGGTCTCCCCAAGTTTCCTCCACAACGGTCTGTCTTGTGCCAGTCTCCTCCATGTCACTCCCGCATACTTTCGAATTTCATCCACCCATCTTCCACGTGGTCTTCTTCTGGGTCTTTTCCTGTCCCTTGGAATGCAATCTAAAATTTCGGCTGTCCATCGATGGTCTGTTCTTCTGGCAGTATGTCCAGCCCATTGCCATTTCAGGGATTTAACTCTGATCATGATGTCTTCCACTCTTGTCATTTTTTTAATCCACGTGTTCCTCTTCTTATCTCTCCTGGTTACACCAAGCATGCACCTCTCCATGCTATTTTGAGTTGTCTGCAGCCTTTGTATGTCTCTTTTAGCTAAGGTCCACGTCTCTGCACCATACGTAAGCACTGGAAGGATGCATTGATCAAACACTTTTCTTTTAAGACATAATGGCATATTGCTCTTGAAAATTATGCTGTTTCTTCCAAAAGCTCTCCAGGCAAGTTTTGTACGCCGATTAATTTCTTCACCAATGTGACCCTCACTTGATATCTGCTGTCCAAGATAAACATACGTGTCTGCTATCTCCAGCTTTTCTCCATCAATCGATAAATCTTCATTTCTTGTAAAAGCATTGTACATCACTTTTGTCTTCTGAAAGTTCATTTTTAATCCCACTTCTTTACTCTTGTCAGCAAGTTCCTGGATCATACTCTGTAGCTCTGATGGGGTAGTTGCAAAAATGACTATGTCATCAGCAAAACGAAGGTGGGTTAGATAATCTCCATTAATCTTTATCCCTTTGTCTTCCCAGTTCAGTGATTGAAAGACATTTTCCAATGTGGCACTAAAGAGCTTCGGAGATATGGTGTCACCTTGTCTCACTCCTTTTCCAATTTTTATGTGTGTTGTATTTTCAAACAGCCGAATCTTTGCACTTGCATTTTCATAGATGTTATTAATAATATTAATGTATGCATCTTCAATTCCGCAGGATTTCAGAGCCATTGCAACTGCTGATGGTTTCACCGAATCAAAGGCTTTTTCATAATCGATAAAAGCCATGCACAATGGAAGTTCATATTCCCTCGCTCTTTCAATTAGTTCTCTCAGTACGTGGATATGATCTATTGTGCTGTAGCCACTCCTGAATCCAGCTTGTTCTCTCGGTTGAGCCATGTCCAGTGTCACCTTCAAGCGGTGTGAAAGAACTTTAGTGAAGATTTCATAAACCACTGATAGGAGGCTGATAGGTCTGTAGTTCCTGAGATCCTCAATGTCACCTTTTTTATGTAGCAAGATCATTGTAGCGTTGTTCCAATCCTCAGGAATTTTCTCTTCATTAAGGCATCGAGTGAAAATTTGGGCGAGTACTGTTTCGATTTCTCCACTTGCTTCTTGTATGATGTCTACAGTAATTCCATCTTCTCCTGGAGCTTTTCCCCGCTTCATGTTCTTGATTCCATGTGCAACTTCTGCTGGAAGGACTGGAAGAACTCTGGTACTGGTACCTTTCATGATGTCTGGAGTACATGTATCATCCCTTTCATATAATTTGGAGTAGAAATCTTTCACTCTTGTCAAAATTTCGCCTCTATTTCTTGTTACAGAACCATCTTCTTTTCTCAGTGCCATAATCTGTTTTCTTCCGTTACTGAGATGTCCCTTTGCTATCTTTAGGCTTTGGTTGTTTTCAATTGCTTTCCTTACTAGTTCACAGTTGAATTTCCTTACGTCTTCAGTGATACTTTTTCGTACTGTTTTGCATAGCCCTATATATTCCACTTTGGAAGTCACATCTTCTTTAGTTGTCCTCATCACTCTTCTTTTTTGCATCAACATTTTGGTTTTTCCTGATAATTTGTTCACATGCAATTTGTTCTTAGACCCAGCTAATTTTGTTGCTGTTTCCACAAGAGCTTTGGTTACTTTTCTGTTAACTTCAGAAATATCCACTTCTTCCGATGTTAGGCCTTCTAAAGCAGAGAATCTGTTCTTCAGTTCCAATTTGAAGGTATTATGGTGTTTTTTAAGGTTGGTTATGTCAATACATTTTGTTTGTCTTATGAGCTTGCTACGTTCGAGTTTAGTGTTGAGGTGCATCTTACATCTCACCAATCTATGGTCACTGCCTGTGTTGAACTTGTTTAGCACACTGCAGTCTTCTATGACGAATTTTTTGTTACACATAATAAAATCAATTTCACTTGTCATTCCATTTGGATGTCTCCATGTCCATTTCCTGTGTGGCTTTTTCTTGAAAAAAGAGTTCAAGATGAAAAACCCTTCTGCCTCTACAAACTCAACGAGAGTATTTCCACGCTGGTTTCTGTTGCCGTGACCGAATTTACCTACTGAAGTTTCATTCTGTTGCCGTTGCCCTATTTTTGCATTGAAATCTCCCATAATTATCTTCAAGTGCTGCTTACCTTTATTATTTAGATCACGAATTTCCTCATAAAATTCCTCAATTTCTTCTTCAGGATGACTTGTGGTGTGTGCATAAGTTTGAATAATCTGAGCCTGGTATCTTCTCGAGAGTTGGATAACGAGTCGTGCAGCTCTGTCAGAGGAACTTTCAACTTCTACAACTTTATCCTTCAGTTTCTTGTTTATTATAAATCCAACACCACTAGTTCTGCCAGTATCTGTCCCACGATAGTAGAAGAGATGTCCACTTTTCAGTTCAATGAGATCTTCTCCTTTTCTCCTTACCTCACTTAGCCCGACGATGTCCCACTTGATCCTTTGTAGTTCCTCTTCCAATTCAAGAAGCCTTGAATCAGAAGATAGGGAGCGTCCGTTGTACGTAGCCAAGGTCAGCATCAGATGGCAGCCTAGTCCGGTCCTCCGGGGATTCTTAGCACCCTCTGCCTTCATGTCGCACTGGTCGCTGCCTTGTCCAGGTACATTCCAGCTGCCGGAGACTGAGGGCCAAGATTTAAGTTATGGAGTCATTTGGGGGGGGGGGGGGGGGGGGGTTGGCCATAACTCACCACGCTGGCCAAGCGGGTTGGTGAGTGTGGGATAGCATTTCCTCTAATCCCGATGGTATAGTTATACCGCTATTGGCGGTCGTCAGAGCCCCTTTAGTGGGAACAGGATGTACCACGAGAAGGCGGGGTTGACATTTGTCAAGGAGAGGCTGTGATGTTACGCAACATACTGATAAATGACTGATAATTTTAAGAACACTGAAATGGAATATATCTGACGCAAAAGCAAACAATTTGATGGTCTGGTGGAACAGTATATTTTCAGCAAAAGGTCAATTAAAATTTTTGAATGTCTTCTTCAAGGAATTAAAAAAAAAGAAAGATTATAAAGCGTTTTTCGTGTTCGTTTTAATGTGTACTCTTCACGACCCACGGATTCAAAGTTTTGCATCACTACGAGCTTACAGAATTTCTTTTAGTAAATTTATTAAACGGATGAGGAATACTAAGATGTGAAATGTTCCTTATTCGTAGACAGATAAAAACATAATTTCGAAAGAACAAATCTTGTAGGATGAAAGCAATTGATTTGTTTTGTGTTTACAGTAGTTTCATCTAAAAATATACGCTTTTTGATTTACCAGGAATCAAATAAACTGACTCAAAATATCGGAGTGATAAACAATGGAAACAGAACACCATGGAATTGTGATTCGATTTAAATGAAATTCTGCTGGTAAGAAGGATTAAATGAGTAAGTTTTCGTGGAATTCGATTTGAAATTAAAAGTAGTGTGAAGATATTTTTTCTTTTTATGAAGCATTCAGAATCTTTTAGCGAAAGTTAATTGACTCTACTGTTTAATATCAAGAAGATAAATTGTTTCGTATGTCTTATAAGCAGACTTCGAGAAAAGGTACGTAACCGTCCTACGAAAGAAGGCAGCGTCGTTCCTGATATCTTTGAACAAGTTGGTCGAAAGTTGTATATTTATTTTTGTTTGAGAGTTTAACGAATACGGTGAGCTATAGACAGTTGTCCATTCCTAATGGGGGGGGGGGGGGGGTCGCTCGCTTCAGCGGGAGAGGACAGTGCCGCAAGACAATATAAAAGCCAGGTCTCACCCGGGATGCTTCGTACCACTCGGCAACCATGGAAACCGGAAGTGGTTTACAGTTCATCGTTCTTAGACGCAGTGGAAAAAGAGAGATGAACATGTTCTAAGACCAGACTCAGGAAATTTTAGAAACCTCAACCAAAAGGGCAGTCCTTTTTCTAGGAATATCAACCAAAAGGGCAGTCCCTTTTCTGAGAACATCAACCAAAAGGGCTGTCAGCTTGTCTAACAGATATATTTGGCTAACAGGTTATTTACTTTAGCCCAGATTATGGGTGTTGTGTTATTCTCACCCGTTGTACGACTCGCAATCGTGTGCTAAAGGCGGGGTTGAGATTTCGAGGTCCCCACCGCGATGATGAAATGGCCTGAGGCGCTGGACTTTGACAAATCGCCTGTAATGCGCACGGGCTCATGTCACGTATGGTGGTGTATTTGTCTGATGGTTCAGGCCCTGTCCCTTTCCTAGAATCAGTGGCCCAAAATCAGAGATTGGTTACTTCTTATGGCTACTGAGTTGTCCATTGCGGTCGCTAAATTATCATCCCCCCTCAAAAAACAAACAAACAAAAATAACTCTCGAGATTCAACAAAGAGTTTGCCTTTCACTCCCATTCGTTGTCATAAACGTCAGCAGTGGCATTCTGCCGGGGCCAACGTACCTTTCTCGTCCCTGGAACGAGGGAGGTACGTTGGCCCCGATTCTGCTCGAGTTCATTGAGGGTGGAATGGCGTTCAGTAGTTTTTAGAGTTGACAGGCGCTTTGGCCTCAGCTTGAGTGATGGAAGAATAATGGACACCAAAATCACAGTGGAAGAAAAAGAACAAATTGTTTGAAGGAGAGACACATACCACAAATACCCAGTGTAAAGGATTCGGAAAATAGGAAAGGAAAACTCTCGTATTAGTAGCGGGAAGTATCACTGATAATTATTACTTTGAAAATGTGAATAGCACATTGTTCCAACAGGATAATGCCCTGTGAAAACACAAGTTTATCCGCGACGGGCATCGAATTCGTGTCCCCTCACTCCGGAGTAAGTCGCTCTCTCAACTGAGATACGCGAACAGAATGTCTGGTCTGGCTGCATATTTGTCATGTTGACACATGTTTTCACCTCTCTAGTACGTCACAGCCCGTTCTCATATTTCAAACATTAGACACCGAAAGCATGCCAGAGTTCAAGTCTGCGTTTACTTCTTAACTGTTGTGCCATGTATTAATATTAAAAAAAATGCAAGAATTTTTCATCGATACCTCAAATAAAAGTTCCTGTAAACATTTGAAAATATAATCAGTCATCTCTATGATAATGTTTTGCGTTACCATTAACAGTGGTCAAAGTAGGATTGCCTTTCGTGGTTTTCTGGTTCCCATTTTCTTTAGTATATTACCGTTCAGCAGAATAAATTTTCAGAGCGTTGGCACGTACGTTAGCCATGCAACACGGCTACTGCCAAAATACTTTTAGCGTAACTGGAAGGAAGAAGAGAGCAGGAAAAATTTCCGGAAAATGTATTTCACACATGAAAATTCTCTGTACATGCCGCAGTGAGATTAATTACCTCAAAATTTCTTGATCTTCACCTAGTATTCAACAGTCCAACAGTCGGGTTTCCTCAGAAGATGACAATCCCCAAAATATTTTAATGGAATCCAAACATAAGTGCATAATAAAACGTACAACAAATTTGCACATTTTTTACGGTGGAGAATGATAAATTTGAAAAACAAAACAGGATTTATTTGTCATAACATTTCCTAAGTACGACTTTGACAAAACTAAATACATGGATCACTTTGTTCATTTTTCTTTCTATCAACCTGCAGGACAATAACTTTGCATCTTTTAGTCGGTTTAAAATCACCGTTCTTTACCAGATAGCACTACTTATAAAAACGAAGATTTGCGCATTTTCTAATTTTGGTGAAGTACAGTTTTTCTACTTGGTGGCACAAATATATTTTCATGTGTACGTATCTACATTTCTAAAATTTAGATTTATTTTCGCGTTCGGTATGAGTATAATGCCACATGCGTATTTCGCTTTTCACGGACCACAGCGGTTGCATTAAATGCGCATTTTCATTTTGTACGCTATTTATTTTCTTCTAAAAGACCAACTAAAAGAATTCCTATTATGCCCGACAACTGAAATGACGATTTTTTAAATTAAATTTCAGTTTTTTCATGCTAAAATTCAAATCTTCATTCAATATAACGCCTGAGCACTTTCAGATCTGATTAGATAATTCTGTTAACATTGTTGGTTGATTCTTTGCAGTTTTAGTTTTCAAGAAGGCCAAAGAATGCCAAGAACTACGGTTCATAACTGAGAGACAGATAGAAAAACATCCAAACAAAAAAATAATGTGAAAGCACGCATATGATATTGTACAAAAACATGACAGGAAATAGTGTGCCGCCCCGGTGGCGCAGTGGTCTAAGCGATGGCTACTGATCATTCGTCCGAGATGGGTCCGGGTTCGAATCCCGGTGAGGCATGAATGTTGTGTTTGTTTCCCTTCCCTGGAGTTAGTGGCCCTAAATTAGGGACGGGCGATTGCATATAGCTCATTGAGTTGCTCACGGTGGTCGTCAAACTCTTAATCAAAACAAAAATTGTGTAACTCGTCAAACAACGGCAACAGACTACACAAACTGAACAACACCGTTACAAGAGATCACAGAAGGCACATCCCTCTAATCAGTAGCTTAAAAGGCTAGCCAGGATTTTTGAGTTGTCTCGGGGTCGCGGATGGCCTAGTGGTCAACTTTCGTGACTGCCGCGGAGGGACCCCAGGTTCGATTCTGGGCAGGTACGAACGCTCGAACCATTAAATATCCGCCGTGCGCCGGATGGACACGTTAAGCCGTCGGACCCCGGGTACTTCCCCCCAGTAATAAATAAGGGCGTCTTCCTCCCCTTTCTACCTCGCTTCCGTGTCACTTTCCTATCGGGCACTCTAGCTCAAATCACCTAGCTTCATATTTCTAACGGTTGTTTAAGACCTGGTATCAGACACACCCTTTCTAAAATCCTCTTCATATGATCTGATCTGAGCTGTCTCGTTGAGTCGGAAAAACCAGAAAACGAGCACGATCACGAAGATGAACGCACACAAAATATGAACAACAGTTAGACGTGAACTACACGGCTCGCACGTAAGAGCAGTGTCGTCACACGGTAAGTAGCAGTGAGTGAAATGATAATGCCCAGTGCTGAGGTGGGCAAGTACAACTACCTCCCTACGGTTCCGGTGAAAGTAACAAGACACTCAGAACTGGCGACGTAGTTAATTTCCTACCTGTTGATAACACAGAGCCTGCCACGTACGTTTGAGATGCTTCCGAAGAGTCCCAGTAGCAAACTAGCAAAACTGTGGCCGCCAACGAGGTAATGGGCCTGGCAGTAGTATCGGTCGACTCGTTTCTCTGGATCTCAAGATGGCCTATTAACATTGTCTAGCTCTGACTGTAATTAATACAACCCACTCAGCCTCTCATTTTCCAATTCATTATTTCCTCGTGATGGGCAGTAATTGTATGTTTTTATTGGTCACGATATCTGAGCTTCTAAAAGTCTTATTTGAAATATTCTTTCTGTTCTCGACTGTTGTAACCAAGATAAAAGTTTTACGTGCACATTTCACCATTTCCTATGCACAATTTTCATAAAAGGCAGCGTAATAGATTTTAGTTCCTTGCTTCTACAGGCCGAAGTGCAAAAAACCAAAACTTTCAGTGTTGGCCAGCTGTACACATGGCCAATGCTGCTCACATGCTTTAATGTTTTTTTATTTTCCAGGCACACTGTTTATGCACTTAACGCATAAGGATACAGTAGCTTTGTATTTGCGCTTTTAAAGGCCTCATACAGAAAATTCAATTTGTTGTGGATAGATAATATCAGGACCAACAGTCCTAATAAAATTTCGAGTTTTTCTTCATGTCAAAATTCCCAGACACAAATGCGCACTTGGATTCAATACGATTTGTCCTCTTGCGAAATTACATTGGGAAAATTCTTTTTGACATCGGATAGCTCCGGTTTGAAAATACTATTTTCCACGATTTCATAGCTTTTACCAGGCGGTCAGTTTTTTAAACTAAGTGGAATAACAGCATATTGTTAACAATGTGAATTAAAAGTTAATCCCATTTGCAGCTACAAAGTTTAATGATGCAAGAGAGCCATACACACTCAATTCATTCGGCAAAGTACACGCCGTTGTTTTCTATAGTCCTTTGCTAACGTTCCACCAGAGCCACGGTCCCACGGCGGTACTACTCGGCAAGTTTAGCAGCTACAAAGTTTAATGATGCAAGAAAGCCATGCACGCTCACCTCATTCTGCAAAGTACAGGCTGTCGTTTTCTGCAGTCCTTTGTCAACGTTCCACCAGAGCCACGGTCCCACGGCGGTACTACTCGGCAAGTTTAGTAGCTACAAAGTTTAATGGTTCAGGAAAGCTATGCACGCTCACCTCATTCTGCAAAGTACAGGCTGTCGTTTTCTGTAGTCCTTTGCCAACGTTCCACCAGAGCCACGGTCCCACGGCGGTACTACTCGGCAAGTTTAGTAGCTACAAAGTTTAATGATTCAGGAAAGCCATGCACGCTCACCTCATTCTGCAAAGTACAGGCTGTCGTTTTCTGTAGTAATTTGCCAACGTTCCACCAGAGCCACGGTCGCACGGCTGTACTACTCGGCAAGTTTAGTAGCTACAAAGTTTAATGATTCAGGAAAGCCACGCACGCTCACCTCATTCTGCAAAGTACAGGCTGTCGTTTTCTGTAGTCCTTTGTCAACGTTCCACCAGAGCCACGGTCCCACGGCGGTACTACTCGGCAAGTTTAGTAGCTACAAAGTTTAATGATTCAGGAAAGCCATGCACGCTCACCTCATTCTGCAAAGTACAGGCTGTCGTTTTCTGTAGTCCTTTGTCAACGTTCCACCAGAGCCACGGTCGCACGGCGGTACTACTCGGCAAGTTTAGTAGCTACAAAGTTTAATGATTCAGGAAAGCCATGCACGCTCACCTCATTCTGCAAAGTACAGGCTGTCGTTTTCTGTAGTCCTTTGTCAACGTTCCACCAGAGCCACGGTCCCATGGCGGTACTACTCGGCAAGTTTAGTAGCTACAAAGTTTAATGATTCAGGAAAGCCATGCACGCTCACCTCATTCTGCAAAGTACAGGCCGTTGTTTTCCATAGTCTTTTGCTAACGTTCTACCAGAGCCACGGTCCCACGGCGGTACCACTCAGCAGGTCCAGAGGATAGAAACTATCTGATATCAGATTTCACATCCACCACTGAAGATCCTGGGCAGGTTTCCTCTTGTGTACGGTCCTTGTAGCAAGTGGGCCTTGGAGCGAAATAGGTGGCTGTCGGATGGGTAGGATCCAGACAGTATGTATGGAGGTATTCTGGTAGTGGATAGATCCCAATCCCTTCCAATTCCTGTAGTTTTCGGTGGACAACACTGGAGGCAGGACTTAGAGAATTATTCACCTGCAGAAAACCCTGCTTCCTATAGATGAGCGCTGGATAATGTCAGCGCAGAGCATCATAGTCCCGTTGCAGTTGTTTGACACAGAGGTTCCCGTCCACATCCTGATCATCTGGCACGAGTTCTTAACTAACAGGATACTCATAATTCCACCAAAATGCACAGCATGACTTTTCTCTCGAACCGATCTCTTTGCATCACTAGCTCTGTTTTCTATTGTAGCCTCAGCCACTGGCCCCCAGTGATAGGATAACGTAGGAACATCCACGTTTCATCACCTGTGACAATGCGATGCCAAAACCCTATTATCCTGCGGATTTGAAAGCAATCTGCAACAGGAGGCAACACGTTGTTTCGCCTGCTGGGGTGTCAATGCATCGGTTACCATTCGATAGAACCTGGAGGAGAAACCGGATTGGAAAGACTGCCAATTGTCGTGTATTGTTTACCGGGATTCACTGTTACAGCTGCAACCAGGGTGTCAGTGTTGGTGGTCGTTGGATATCGTGACCTCGGCTTGTCTTTGAGACTTGTGTCCCATACATTGAAACGCCGGAACCATTTTTGTATTGCACTACTGTTCACTGCTTCCTTGCTTTTAACTACACAAATATCTTTCGCCTCGGCGTTTAATTTTTTCTCCAGTAATGGTGCAGAACGTTTATCGATCTCCATCCTTTGCTCACTTGATAACCCAATGTGGTTGCGTGCCAAATGGACGTCATCGCGGTACTCTGGTACGCCTTTCGCACAGGAATGGTGGCTCAACATTAAGCATAGCTCAAAACAGAATAAACGGTTGACTCACTGTGGTATTCAACGCCATACCTTCGTTTCAGGCTAGATTGTAAAGTTATTCTTGAAACTAATTCTTCTTCAAAATGCTCTAGGTTTCTTAGCTGTTTTAGATGAAAAATTATGCCGTTAGGAGGGCTAAATTCATATTTTCGTTGGCCACGGTATCCCAAAATCTCTTTGTCAGATTAGAAAACTTATTTTTCAACTGGCATCTGGGATCTTCAAAACGATTTTCCACTGATTTCCTTGATTTATGGATGGAAAATTTTCATTTGCATTCACCACTATATATCCACCTTTGCAAGAGATGTAGTGGTGAATGGATTGATATTTCTTTTCTTGACCAAACATCTGATATATGTGATACTCCAAAAGAGATTGAAAATTTTTTTTATGAGCAGGGTATCACATATATCAGATGTTTGGTCAAGAAAAGAAATGTGAATCCATTCACCACTATATCTCTTGCAAAGGTGGATATATAGAGGTGAATGCAAATGAAACATTTCCATCCATAAATCAAGGAAATCAGTGGAAAATCGTTTTGAAGATCCCAGATGCCAGTTGAAAAATAAGTTTTCTAATCTGACAAAGAGATTTTGGGATACCATGGCCAACGAAAGTATGAATTTACTCCTCCTAACGACATAATTTTTCATCTGATTTTTACTTACATGTTGCCTAGGAAAGTGCTTCTCAAACAATGTGATGCGGCGGCCCTACAAATTGTTTCCCCTTGTGTACTAGGGACAAAGAAAGGGTTGTACTTATGCTTCTGAGGAGATATTCTTTTCTCTACTGGCATCTCGCTGCGGGCCGGTGATGGATGGCTCGCAGGCACAAGCGGTATCGCCGACCAGAACTTTGAGAAGCAAGCCCTGGTTATGAAAATATTCAATGCTTAGAAAACTACTCCAAAAATTAAAGGCATTTTCGTATGTTAGGCCTGTGACGTTTGCCAAAAGTTAAGCTTATTTCAGTTTAGAGTTAAATTCCATCGTTTTGGCTCCTACGGAAGAAAAGAGAAGTCCATTTACTAAAGAAACTTTGCATTTCAATGAAGAAGTATTCCATCCAATTGAAGTTTGTAAGGCGGGAACATTTTCTGTCATGAGATGTCAGATCGAATTGCAAAGAAAACGGCTCTGTAAACCGATGACCAGCCAGACGTATTTGCTAGGCTGATAACAGCTTTTTTAGCTTATTCATTTTGTGGACGTTTGTTTATACTCAAAGATGACTGCAGCTGCTGTGTCTTAGATTTTGCGTTATAAAAGATGTGATTCCAACAGTCGTATTCATGAAATGAAGAGTAAATAAAAAAATGTAGTTTTTGATTGAAATAATCAGCTGCTTCATTTCTTTGAAACAACTAAGTCATTTTTCAATCTATTCTTTATGTGCGCTGCTCGTTTTGATTTGCGTATTCACGAGCTGTGCTTTACCACAAAATATCTTTATAGCTAAAGATCTTATTCATTTTTTAAAAACACCTAGCACCTCCAAAATGGATGAAACTACCGAAGGACGAGGAAGTCTTAGCAGGGGAAAACGTAACTCTGGAGTGCCAAGCAGATGGACTTCCTCAACCAGTAGTGATATGGCATTTTATTTCAGGTAAGAAAAAGACAGTCTTCTTTTTCACATTTTACTGCAAAGTGCTATTTTGATTCAGAAATACGAGGGCTAATTAAAAAAAGAAAAAGAAAAGGTTTCAAGTCTTATCATTCCACGAGAACACCCGTCGAAAGTGGTATAGAAAAGTAACGTATTTATTTGAAGGATAACACCGCGACTAGCCAGCAAACTACGCCTCTGACCAGTCAGCCAACGGGGGTGATATAAGCAGGATAATTAAGGTGTTAAAATTTTATCTAGAAAACATTTAGCAAATGAACTTCCACTCTTGCTGAATTTCCACCGTGGCTTTTTGGGCTAAGAGAATTTGGGCATTTTAGATTGAGAAAAAATCTTTCTTGATTAGGAATAGCATAAATTAACTGCCGTTAATTGGTTTTCCGTAAAAATATTATAATATCTTTTAGCCAATGATACATCAAGTCTTCAGTTTCTCACATCTTCTGCAAACTAGATATAAGCATTTTCAATTTATCTGTTTGTTTTAAATCAGCCATACATTCTTTCGTACAAATGTTATAAAAAATCTTAAATATGCGTATTTTAAGCACCCGTGTAACAGAAATGGGGTACATATTTTCCGGGAGTATTCTATGCAATTATGTATATGATGTTACAGTTTCACTAACATTGCAATGATGATATACTCTATTAAAGTCTAAAGAAAGATACAAAAAGGGCCATAATATGTTTCATTCTTATTTATTTTTAGGGCTGGACAACGTGGGAACTACAGAAGAAGTAGCAACTCAGAGTAAGACTTCTGGAAAAAGTACTCTTCTGCTGATTAAATCAAAGGAGGAGAACGAAGGAATATATAGCTGTGAAGCGAACAATGGAGTCGGTCCTACACTAAAAAAAAGCGTTAGCATTACAGTTTACGGTGAGAGCGTGAACTCCTTTTTTCCAGTTTCATGTAAGCTTTTATGCTGATAAATACTCGTTTAGCAAGGTTCCGTTGATGTTGAATACGGTTCCTGTGAGTTATATAAAATAAGAAAAGTACACTGTGGATGTTATGTTGTCTAAGATTTCAACTCTTCTTCAGGCTTAGGAAAGGAAAGCGGAAAATATAATGATATTATTTGTACCTAAATACTTGACTGTCATCAAAGGAAAAAGAAATACGGTCTTCATAAAAACTACTTTTCTAAGTTGATTTCATTTAACGATATATCATATTCTACTGTGTTAAACTGCATAGATTAATGTACGCGTACGTTGTACTGAAAAGCAAAATGTTATTAAAACTATTTTGACCATCTCTCTTGAAGGGAAACACAACTAAAGTACCTACATCATTTGATGTAGAATGCAAACGCGGATTGCGCTGCGAATTGATATATCATGGCTGGAATTGGGAGAACTGGTGCCAACCATCATTATAAATATAATTTTGACATGTTTTGCAGTGCGTATAAATATTGTCCTTTTTTATATATTAGCATTTATTCTTTTTATTGGACTCGATCCTTTCCCCATTCAGTTACTGGTGTAAATGATATTAATGCAACACTCGGTCCATGTTTTATTAAGAGATTATAGTTTTATATTGCAATGTAAACTGAGGATTAGTGTTTTTTCTTTGTATCAAAACAATACATTTAATTGCATTAAAATAAACTTAAGAAAATTAAATAGGTCTTTAGAATAGATGTCCTTTTAGTTCAACATCTAGAAAATAAATTAGCTCTTTGTTCAGACTTAAAAATCTGTATAAAAACCAGTTTAGCTTAAGGTGTTCTACGTCTTTGAATACGTCCAATATGAATTTCATCAAGGTACGATGACTGCGAAGACTTGCAAGTGTTTTTCAGTAAAAGGTAGTGCTTTATTATTGAATCGAAAGCTAAAAGATTACAGCATACCCTCTCCCATTTCATTTTACCAATTGTGAAAACACAAGTTTGTCAGCGACGTGCATCAAACCCGTAAACCCCTCACTCCGGAGTAAGTCACTCTCCCAACTGAGCTACGCGAACAGAATGTCTTGCTACAGATTTGTCGTCTTGACACATGTTTTCACCTCTGTAGTAGGCGGGCGTACCACTTTTATAAGCCATGTTCTAGGGCTTGAGGGCGATTGAGAAATGCCGTACTTCACACCTGCTACTTTGGTGTCATGCTTGTCCACCAAAGAAAGTTCCGTGACGATTGTCGTCGGGAGGTCCGACAGTTTCCCTTGTAAGTATCATATACAAACAAAATTTTTAAATCCTTTCTACCCTGTGTTTTATCAGATATGAGAAAGTATTTTACAGGCAAGCTACAGATAGTATTTGTGAAGTATACATTGCATCTCAGAAAGTAAACAATGCATGTGTTTCTTCACCTATTTTGTTAGCGTTTCTCTTACTTTGAATTTTAAATAATAGCGCTGTTCACTTAATTACAATTTTTGAGAAAATGAACACCTGAGGAAAACTAGGCAATACTTAGACCCAAAAGAACGTGTTCCAATATCAGATATTTTACGTCATGTTTATGCCCTACTGCTATTAACAAAATCTCATGAGTGCAACATCATCTGTGAAAAATTTTCAATTTAGCAGTGAGATATTTAGAAAATGAAAATTTGGGGCTTAAATACACGTTGTCATCATATCTAAATTTTATGGGAGCATGGAAGAAATAGCATTGTTGTCAGCTTTATGAATTTTAACATGTTTTCGTACATAAAAAGTCCTTTTTGTAAAATAAAGAACTCTTTAGCATAAAAATCTTTCACCATTTGAAGGGAAAGCAATGTGTGCAGAATGACGACTTCAGTCTTAATCAAAAGTGAAGTATGTGTGCTTCAGAAAATAAACCTATGTGATCGGGCTTTCGAGTTCCAACAATTTAATAAATAACTGACGATAAATATGAGTATTTTGAGTAACTCCATTTATTTTCTTTAAATTTCTAGATCTTTAAGATTTTTGCATTAAAATGTTACTTCAAAATACATATAAGGTGCCGAATACGTTTTCTATTGCGCACAGTATTGAAATCTTTAAATAAGTATCAAGTTTATAGCCTATTAAATCAACTTTTTCTGTTTGCATTGGAAATTAATGAAGATACTACCGGTAAAGGAGAAATAATCAAGTTTCATTTGAACGTGCAATATCATGAGCCAATGGGAAACTGAGATAGAGAGAGAGAGAGAGAGAGAGAGAGAGAGAGAGATTCTTGTTCTTGAAAATTGGATGTTTTCAAATCTTTTGATTTCAACATGAGATTTTCGAAACAAATTCCTCTGTCTGTACAAGGACACGCTTTCGTTTCAATGATCTTGTTGTTATCCCAGAAAATATGAGCAATGAACTTCATTTTGGGTAATGGTGGTGTTAAAGAGAACGTGACTGGGTGTGTTCCTGTGTAAGACTCTGTACGATGTGCGGAGCAAATTCAGTTTACAGAGTGATCAGTTTTGAAATCTTACAAGAAACAATACCTTGACAATAAAATTAAAACTTGTTGCTCTGTGCTGTGAATTATTTTCGTTTCACTATTTTACTCTGCTTTTTCGTACTTCAGAAAACTTCTTTAAAAATGCTCCATACAGATACAGACGGATAACCAGCTAATAGATAGATAGATAGAGAGAAAGAGAGAGAGAGAGAGAAAGAGAGAGAGAGAGATAAAAAGAGGAAGCTAGTACGTCTGTTTTTTTGTCCGTCTCTTTCTGTTCACTAAGAAAATACATGATATAAAATTATTGAAACAGTGTCTCGACGGATATATACAAAACAATTATTAAAACAAACAGAAAATTTACTATTTTGATGCGTTTAGCTGAAAACAACAAGAGAAATATGCACTAAGTACTACTACTACATCAAGCGCAAAGGAATTTTTGAAATAATATTTAAAATTTTAAAATTACATAACTTGTTGATATAAGCATTCTGAAATTCACCATAATTGTATGATATAAACCTTTCCCCCTATTGAAACATTCAGCTCCTTTTTAAAGATAGAATGGAGAGAAGTGTTTTATTTTGTACTACTGTTGTAAAATAGCCAAAATGTGAAAGAAAGTGCTAATGAAATTTTGTTACAGCTTTTCAGCGAAGTTAAGAAATCATTTTTAGTTCATCTGTTTGATCAATGAGGGCGCTCTAAGTGTGCTAGAAAGCACCACTGAATGTACGATCGCCATTTTTAATAAGAGTATACACACCGCCGAATCCAGAGAAACAAGAAGCTAGTGCAGTTAAAAAGTTTTTACACTGTTTCCTTGTATTGTGAACTGTTGTAAAAGTCTTCTGAAAAATCATGGTAAATATTTTTGTAGAAGTGAGCAATGAATTAATTTTGTGTATTTTAGCAGAATAAAATATCTTGATAGCTCAGACGAATCTGACGACATGATATCTCGTCCCGAAATTGCCTTGATTTTATGGATAGTTACACCTTTTCTCTACCATACAGCTATGGGTAAGTTTTATCTTTTAATTTTAACATTATACTTACAGTATTGTAAATAATTGATATATAAATTTCTTTCCTGACGGAAATAAACTACATTTACTGCATGTTTTTGTAATTTAGAGGATTTGACACAGAATTTGGAGCTAACATTGAACAATAAACATGTGACACCAACGTTCTGAAGAGTAGAGAATTTTGATTTTTCATTCTAAAATAAACTGTCTGAATTAAAAAAGTCGCAAAACTATGCATTCGCAAAGTTTGTTTTGTAAATACCTTCAGAATGTACACTTCATGACACAAATGGTGGCACCATACAGTTACTTTCCTGTGCGTTCCCTGCTTTGATTTTATATTGAATGGTATTCGAAGTAGCACTTCTGAGTAATATAAATGCTATGTTAGACCCAGATTACTTTTTATCATGTATCGCTACGTAGTACATTGCTTAATGGGTTAATGATTGCTTAATATCGACTCTGCGTTAGAGGTTTGATCATACTACTCAGATGTTATGAATATGATGCTGCTCAGTAAAGCAGTCACGAACTTTTAACATCTGCGTTCATCTTCTACACCAGAAATGATATAAATGATAGTTGGAGTAAGGGTCAGCAAAATCAAATCCAAGTGATATGAAATCTTTGCACATTTTAAGATCTCAAAAATTGCAAATCTTTACTTTGTAACTTTCTCAGCATTTAATTTATAACGTTTTATTAATTTTTCAGAAACTGTTATACATGACATAAATATGCTCCATAATATTATTTCCGTTATATGGATTTGATTAACTTGTCGCATTTATATTTGGTACTATTGTTTCACCTATACGATAAACATTTCGTTTATGTTCGTAGTTTTTTTCTCTAAACATGTCTTGATCAAAACGACTTTCCCCATAACATTCGTTGTATTATTGCTAATTATTCCTTATGATTATCTTAAAATGATTAGTGAAATATTCTTTTTCTAATAGGTAAAAGCATGCAGAGCATTCAGCCTTTCACTTTCCCAACTTCGTCAGTTATAGGAAAACGAGTGACTACAACGTGTGCTATTACGACAGGTGAAAAGTCCGAGTTCAAATGGCTGAAGAACGGAGAGGACGTTACTAAATTAAACAGAGTACAGGTTCGGTCCTTTCCGGAACTGTCCATCTTTATAATAGATTCCTTAATAGAAGATGACACAGGGAATTATACATGTGTTGCAACATCACGGGGACATTCTGAAAGTTACACAGCATCCTTAAATGTTTTAGGTAAGTTTATATATTCCTCATTTCGATTTTGTCACTCTGCCTGATTTGTAAGGTTCTTTGAAAATGAAACGAATATACGTAATTATCGTACAAGTGGAAAATTAAAATTCCAAGGATCCTTTTGGTTCTAAGAGCTCGACAAAGGCGCAATTTTTAAATCATGGCACTAAATTTCGATTTCACAATTAAGGAATTAAGAATACGCGCAACTGAATACAGGACTGCGTTCTTAAAAATCTCTCACTTCTTTTTTGTAAATATGTGGTTTCAAATTTCAGAATAAATGATTAATTTAGTGACCTGATTTTAGTAGATAGCGGTGAATAAAGGAAACATGCAAGACAGAATAATATGTAATATAAGAGAAGTTCTTAACTGTTCGAAAAAGTTGAGAACTGAAGTAGTAATGGTCAATAACTTAAATAACGTTTTCACAAAGAAATTACACTAATATTAAAGTAGACAAGATACATCCATATCAACCAAATAAAGCATCGATAATTTATCAGCTAAAAAATATGGAAGCACTGATGCTTACTAAATATTTTTTCTCGAAAGACTTTTTTTTTGTTCATCTTATTTCGTTGCCATTAAGTGCTATTTTTTTGTTTATATTTTAACCACAATCTAGAAAGTACTTGTGGTAAGACCTATGGGTCTTTATGTTTCCAAATTTTGCTTGCCATTTAATATTTTGGCGTGTTTTTATGAATTTTTTTACTAAGGTTTCCTTTTGTCCCAGCAGTTTCTAGCGAAAAATTAGAGACCGTTCTCTTCGTTTTTCCTCGGCTTAAAAATATATCAGATAGTGACACATGAACTACACACGCATTTCCACTTATGTTGTATGTCAAAGTTTGAAAAATTGTACAAAAACTGGTACACACATGCACCTGAAAATTGTGCTTGAGAAGCACTTTGTTGAAGAAACAAGTTTGTATTTTTTTAACGCTACTTTGCATTTGAAAATTCAGTTTCTAATTTTCACTGGCGGATTTTGTAATGAAAGTCATATTTTTGGGCGACATGCCAGTTGTTGAAGCATATTTAAAAAAATCCTGAGTAATTTCTTATAAAAAACAACGTCAGAAATTTATTGTATTTTAATTTATGGATTCTTAAGAAACTGTAAGTATAAGCAAAAGTGAACAATTGACATGGCAAAAAACTCACGCAAAGAGAAGGAAAATACCTGAGACGAAAATCTTGCGAAGGTAACTTTATGCATGGAAAGATATTTTTCAAATAAATTTACTGAATTTAAATATCATGCACAATTTTTTTTTCCAGTTTTTCAGAAATTTATCTTTTGAACCAAAACTACTCTCGGATTACACATATTCACCTGTCTTGAAAGAAAATACTTCGCACATAACTTTCATAATCCTGCTCACCAAAGATTTAATCATGTAGAATGCTTCTGGTATAGCGGAATATTAAACGAATATTTCATGTCAGTAATTATATCAATAATTATTTTCATATAAGAAATTTCATAACTTTTCATTACGCTATGAGGGCATGGCATGGTTACGGTAAGAATGATATCTCATACCTTTACATAACTTATTTTCAGAGTAATTTCTTGTAAATATATCAGATAATAATAGCTATTTTTACTTTGGCAGTTTTTTGCATTATTAATAGTTCAGTTACATTAAGCAAAACCTTGGCCTTTTAAAATAAAAACTTCAGATTTCGATGAAGCAACCTAGTGTTTAGAATATACACCATAGATTTTTCTTACTTCTGGATGTGTAGAACCATAAAGAAGAAAATTTCAACATTACCAAAAAGAAGAATGAGGATGAGGTATTATGACTTAAATACGAGATAATTTCGAACATACGGTAACATCGTCATTTGATTTATTAGATTTGTTACTGATATTTAGCTTGAGCTACAAGAGAACAAAAGTTGTTTGCATTAGAACAATAATTCCGATTTTCTCTTTTTTTGTTTCCATGATTTTTCCAACAGATGCTACATTTTATTAATTTATACCTTCAAATGTACCACACGAAACTCTCTCATTCTTTTAGAATAAATTAACACTTCACTTAAAATACTAAAAGTTCCTGAAAAAGATTTAAAATGTTTTGTAACAAACGGGGCTAACTTTTAAAGCATTTCGCTTCACAAACGGAAGCATGACCCAGAAAAACTAAATTATTACTTAAGAAATAAAACAACAACAACAAATTATTACTTCAGAAATAATTTATCATTACTCGTTTCTGAAGTGATTGTTTACAGAGGTTGAGTTGAAAGTTTTGCAATATTTGCATAACAGCATGTGCTGCGACGAGTATGTCACGTGCTTAAACTAGTTCAAGTCGCGCATTGCAGTCAGTCGAAAGAGATATAAAGTGGTAGTCGTTGCTCTGAACAGCATTGCATGCCGTCGTTCTGTTTGTGGTTGGGAAGCCTAAAAGATGAACAGACACAACCGACTAATTTAGGGAACGTTTGCCTTATGAGTTAGAACTCGGCCATAACGCTGCTCAACTAACACGAAACATTTGTCATGCGAAAGGGGAAGGTCCTGTGGACCACAGCACCGTAACCAGATGGTTCAAGAAATTTCACTTAGGTGACAGAAACCTCAACGATCAGCCATGGTCAGGTATGCCGCGAACAGTAGATTCGGAAGCCGTGCGCCAGGCCATAGAGGCAAATCCGAAAACCAGCACTCGGAGATTATCAGGCGAGCTGGGCATATCACAGACCACCGTGGATCGTCAGTCACCCTCAGGAGCTCAGTAAGGTCTACAGGAGCTTCCACATTATCTCTCACGAACTGACGCCAGCTGAAGCAAACGGCCAAGTGGAAGTGTGCCACGAAACCCCTGGAAAACCCATGCGATGTACGTTTCATCAAAAGAATTGTTACGTGAGATGAAAAGTGGGTTTAATTCCGTAATCCTAACACACAACGGCAGTGGTTAAGCCCGGTCAGCTTCCTGAACATGTTACCAAACGTGGGTGCTTCGAGCACAAGGTGATGCTCTGCGTCTGGTGGAATTTTGAAAGGATAATCCATTACGAATTTGTTTCAGACCGTCGGACCATCAACGCCAACATCTATTCTGAACAGCTAGTGCGGATGTATGCCGTTTTGGAGGAGAAGTACTGGTGAACAGAAAGCGCGCTCTCATACAGTAGGACAACGCTCGGCCTCATACCTCGCGAACGACCCTGGCAAAACTCCAGGAATTTGAGGGCATTGAACTGATGCCACACCCAGCATATAGTTCTGATCTTGCCCCGTCGGATAATTACTTCTTCCGGACCATGACCCACTTCCTTCACTGGCGGCACTTCAACAACTAGGAGCAGGTGGTAGTTGGGGGGGGGGGGAGGAGTTCTTTGCCTCGAAGGATAAGAACTGACACCGCCGCGCAATCGAAGAACTGGCAGACAGATGGCTAAAGACGGTGCAAAACGATGGCTTTTACTTTGAACGCTAGTCAGCTTTCGTCGTAAAGGTGCGTATGAAGACATAAAGTGAGCCAAATATTGCAAAACTTTCGACCCACCCTCTGTAATTTTACAGCTATCGTCACAGTGTAATAAATCTTATTGTTTTAATACTGTCGTTATGTTGCAGGAATTTCTAAAGAAATTTAAGTATGCAGAAAAATATATTTACAGGTTTGGCTAAAGCAGAAACCAATCGAAATTTTATCTCCAAAGCTCATCGTCGGGGTTAGAAGTCGTTAATTGTTGTCTTAAAATGCCGTCACCTCACTGGCGCATAAGTCGTAACTTCTTTGGCAACTTGAGAATTTAATCATCCTGAAGCGGAAAGTACACACACCGACTAATGAATTAGAAACCTTTATGTAGATGTACGTAAATGTCCCTCACGCAACGTATATACAAAATACCTGGTCATGTGTGTCAGCACGTGATCTAGCCAACTATTTTAGACTGCTGCCCGTGAGTAATCATCAGTAGTGTTGATCACAATGGAAAAAAACTATGTAGCTCAAATGTAAATAAATGCACATTTACGCAGCCTCGCAGAAGTATGCATTTGTGCCATCTAGCGAAAAAGCATTGCATTAGATAAAGGGATAAATGTACCAATATTTTTACACCTAGCTCCGGCTATCCAATGTAAAACGAAATATATTTCTCAGCCCTCTTTTGTAATTGTCGGTATTAAGTAGAATATAAAAGTAACTTTAGGCCACACAGAACTCTGCATCACAGAAATTCGGAAGAGCATGACGTGTTCTATTTGGTGCAGAAATAATTTTTTGAATACGACACAGAGACATTGAGTACCGACCCAGGAGATGTATTGTTTGTAGGACATAGGAAGTGTGATAAAAAAAGTATTTAGACTGGTTGCTTAAGTTCGGAATCGCGCGGCCCAGCAAGCAGCGGTTTGGGACAGGTTGACCTTGGGACCTACTAAGCATGCGCCGTGAGTCACGTCTCTCCTGCTCCTCCGATTTTTTACGGTACTGCTTTGTTCATACATGTGTGAAGCTGTTTGTCGCATTTGTCATGTCGGAAAAAATTGATCGACGAATTTGCATTAGATTTTATCAAAAACTTGGCGAAACTTGCAAAGATACAACTTAAAGTTACAGAACGTCTATGGGAAAGATTGTATCAGTCGTATACAAGTTTATGAGTAGTATAAACGTTTTAAAGATGGTAGTGAAAGTGTTGAGTGTGATGAGCGGTCTAGGAGGCCAGCAACCAACAAAAGTGAAAACAGTGTCAAACAGGAGCTCACAGCTGCGCGGGAAAATAGCGCTATCACTATTCGTGTGTTATTTGAAGACTTTGACATTAGTTTGGGTTCAGTTCAGTCGATTCTTACGGACGAATTGGGCATGAGACGCTTTTCAGCCAAATTTGTGCCCAAAATTTCTTTCCTCTGAGCAAAAACAGACATGTGTTTCAGCTGCTAATGACCTGCTTGAGTGCATCGAAAACGACAAGTACTTTTTAAAAACTACCATAGCTCGTGATGAATCGTGGGTTTATTGGTATGACTCCAAAGCTAAAGCCCAGTGGAAGACCCAAATTCTCCCAGACCCCCCCCCAAAAAAAAAAAAAAAAAAAAAAAACGCAACACAGCTGCAGCAATGTCAAGACGATGCTGATTGTGTTTTTCAGTCGTGACGGAATTGTGTATCATGAATATACTCATCAGGCCGGACAATCAACAAGGAGTACTACTGTCAAGTTTTTCTGCGCCTTTTTTTTTTTTATTGGAGGTTTAACAACCACCGTGAGCAACTCAGTGGGATGTAAGCAGTCTCCCGTCCCTAATTTAGGGTCACTGGTTCCAGGGAAGGGAGAGAGAGCCAGTGCCGTAAGACAAACACAACATACATGCCTCACCGGGATTCGAACCCGGACCCCTTTCGGACCAATGATCAGAGGCCATCGCTTAGACAACTGCGCCACAGGGGCGGCTTTTTGGCGCTTGAAGGACGGAGTTTGTCAAAAAGGCCGGCAGGGCATAGCAGTGGCGAGTGGCACTTCTACCATGACAATGCGCCTACCCATGCGCACCAACTGGTGCAGCAGTTTCTTGCTAAGCACCACATCACACAGGTCCGAAAACCACCCTATTGGCCTGATCTAGACACCTCACGACTTCTTTCTCTTCCCCCAAATCAAATCCACTTGAAAGAAAAATACTTCAAGATATTGGGGAGATACAACAGAATACAACGAAGCAGCTGTTCGCTATTTCAGAAGATGACTTCAAAAAATGCTTCGAGTAATGGAAATTGCGCAGTTCTAAGTGTGTGGCTTCCGAAGGGGACTACTTTAAAGGTGATTAAGTTTCAAATCTTCAAGTCTCGTATTTTGTTTTAATAAATCCAGTCTACACACTTTTTTACTTTACCTTCTATGAAAGGGCATAGAAATGCAACAAGAACGTTCGACACTCTAAAGATATGCTGATAGCGTCTAATGGTTCGTCTGTTCCTAATTTAGGGCTATCGGTTCCAGGGAAGGAAGAAAGTCAAGCTCATGCTTTTCCCGGATTTGAACACTAATTCAACGGTACAAGGAGCCATTAGATCATAATAAAAAGAAACACGCTGGTCATCTTAGACCAATAGATCACTTTTAAGAACTCGTTATCCTATGGTTTCATTTCCAATTGGTTAGTCTTGATAAACTCAATCAGTATACACCCCTTCTTGTCAAAACTCTGCATTGCAAGTTTCCAATTTTCCTGTTGCAAATGTCTTATCAGCATTTCAACCAAGAAAGACAGCAACATTTCCTCAAAACATTAAAAGACATTTCGATGATCAAGTATTATTGAAATACATGAACTTTTATGTATTGTGAAATTCACTTTATTGCATATTTTAATGAGTGTTTTTCTAAACAGTCAAAATAAATATTTGCAGTTCCATCGTCATGGAAAACTTCTCCGAAAGATACTGACGCCTTAAGTGGGACATCAGTGGTGATCGGATGTCAGGGTGTTGGAAAACCTGAACCTACTTCTACGTGGACCAGGTTTATAGGTAAGACTGTTTCGGTCAAGTTTTTAATTTTCTCACATTCTTACCTTTTTTTTACATATTAGTTATTTCTTGTGGGACGTACAGAAATTTCCTGTTGTTGTGGGACCCTTAACACAAAAAAGTTATTTTTACTAATATTCCTTGAATATTTATCTTTCTTATCTGTGTAGGTAACTGATAGTTTCTGAGAAATGTTAAAATACCTTTTTCTAACAGCACATAACAGAAAAGTAGAAAATGTCAATCTCTCCACTTAACAAAACACGTAAATTCTTTAAAATAATGCTTTGAAATATGGGGCTTAAACTCTTGGTAATAATTCAATTTTTTGTTGAAATGCCAACAGAGCTGCAAAAGCGTGGAATAATATCTGACCAGAAGTTTCCGTCGTACAACATGATTACACCAGTCTTTGTATTTATTAGAGTGAGCCCGAATATTGAGGTTTGAGAGGTCTAGGCATGGCTTTCTTCCCCCTCCCTCTTTACAGAAACTAAGTTTTAGTTACAAACTGTGGGCAAAACATTTTACACAAAGCAACATTTTCTTTTAATGCTTTCTGTTTTACCTTCCGCTCGATAGTGATTAAACAAATTTTAAACATTATCCAACTCCCAGCCAGCTAAGGCCATCGAAGCTTGTGAAACCAGCGAGAATAAAAATTACAAGGATGTGAGACACGTTCTCTCGCCATTCTGTATTTGAGAACGAAGATACCACAGGACAGGAGCAAAACGTTTTTACCAATTTTCTTACTGTTTTCGATGGCCTTTTTTTCAGGATTTTTGAACATTTAACGTTATTGAATCGAAATTAATATTCTGTTTTCGTCGTGCTGGTAATCCTGAAGAGGAGGACGCAGCACACTTTTAAAGGGTTCCAAGAAAACCGAGCTACGCATGGTCTGCCGCGCGGACAGTGGAACCAATTTAGCATTTTTGTCATGTAGCGAAAGTAGAACTCTCACTGACGACCGAAAAATCGGCAACTGAACTGCGAACTTCATTTGGGCCATCCCGGTGGCGCACTTGTCTAAATGTTGGATTCTGACTATTCTTCCGAGATGGGTCCGGATACGTACCCCTGCGTGGCATGTACATTATGTTTGTCATATGGAACTAGCTCTCTCCCTTTCTTGGAACCACCCAAGTAGCAGTGAATATCGGCTAGATATCGGGCCGATATCTGTTATGTCGGCTGAATGTCGTTAATATCAGTCGACATTGAGCCGATATCGGACCGATATCGGCATTGTGGACATATCCGACATCGTCGTGCCGTTCTTCAGCGGATATCGAACCGATATCGGCATTTCAGATCTATCCGACATTGTCGTGCCGTTCTTCAGCCGATAACGGACCGATATCGGCATTTCAGATATATCAGACATTGTCGTGCCGTTCTTCAGCCGATATCGGCTACAGATTTTGGACCGATATCGGCTACAGATATTGGACCGATATCGGCTACAGATATTGGACTGATATCGGCTACAGATATCGGACCGATATTGCAAAAAGTTATCCTCCCTGATATTTAGCCGATATCGGCTACAGATATTAGACCGATATCGGCTACAGATATTGGACCGATATCGACTACAGATATTGGACCGATATCGGCTACAGATATTGGACTGATATCGGCTACAGATATTGGACCGATATCGGCTACAGATATTGGACTGATATCGGCTACAGATATCGGACCGATATTGCAAAAAGTTATCCTCCCTGATATTTAGCCGATATCGGTTATATCGGCTACCGACATGGCGCCGATATCGGACCGACATTAATTGCTACTTGGGCAGTGTCCCTAAATTAGAAACGGGCCACTCCTTATATCCCATCGGGCTGCTCACGGTGCTCGTTAAACTCCGAAACAAACGACAAAAAAATTTCATCTAGAAATCCAAATATATATTATTCGGAATTTTAACACATAGAAGTGGTGGTAGTGTAGCTTATGGTCTAAAAAAAGTCCATTTCGGTAGCCGAGTGGTCTGACGAGTTGCCTCCCATCATTCGCTTGAGATGAACCTTGGTTCAAATCCAGGATGAGGTATGGGTTCTGTGCTTGTCCGATGTCGCTGGCTGTGTTCCCTCCCTGCAACCAATGGCCTGGAATTAGGGAAAGGCGACTACTCATAGTCTTAAGAGTTATTCGTGGTGGTCGTCAAACTTCACAGTAAAAACAAACAAAAAAGCAGTCTTCGTATTTTTGCATTCATACAGAGCTTCTAGGAGGCACGTTATGGAAGAAAAAAAGAACACTAGGCAATTTATAGAAACACTTCTGCACTGGAACATCTGTGTGTAAATCTTCTAAGCAACTGTTAACTGAACTGTAGAGAAATGACCAATATACGAATTTCCAGAACTTCTTGCATTCAGGGAAAAAGCAGCAGCGAAATTTTGTGTATTTTAGGCATCCAGTAGAATCTAACAGTTGAATAAAAGGCGTTTGTCAGAAATGTAAGCCCAAAGTTGCTGCACGAGGGGAAGAACAAAAGTACAAAGTTCTGATTTACGAATCTTAACTTCATCAGTTTATTGAAAGGACTTGGAGATGTTACTTAAAATTATCCATTGCCATTAAAATTGATGTGGAGTTATTATCTCTGCGTCGGTGAGTCGTAAAGTGATTGAATGGCCTTCGGATTTTAAGGTTTTAGCTCTAGCTATATTAAGCTTTCGTACTGATTCCCGGTAAAACACGAGTCTTGTGGTGTTTACTCACATCTCTTCCTTCCCTAGAACCAGTGACCCTAAACTGAGGACAGACGACTCCTCATAGGCTGAAGTGGTCATGGGGATCTTAATCCTCAAGGAAACACTCATCTTTGCATAAATGCGTAACACCTTCTTTTAGTTGCTCCTAAATGATTGGTAGAACTATTGCGCAGACTTCTTTAATTCACGATCATAGGTTTTATTAATTTAGTCCCTTTGCTTCCTCCGCTTTGGGTTTCTGCCCTTGCAAGATTTAGGTCATACGGGTAGGGTTCGTTGTCTTTATGCATTCAACTATTTTTAGTAGGCCTTTGCCGGAGCATTTTGTGTGAACACTTTTTCTATTCGAAACTTACTGATGTCGCCTCGGTGACTGAGTGATACGAAACGTTGGTTTCTAACCATCCCTCTGAGATAGGCCGAGGTTCGAATCCCTGATGAGGCATAAATGGTGTGCTTGTCTCATGGCACTGACTCTCTCTCTCTCTCTCCTCTCTATTTTTGAACCTGTAGCTCTAAATTCAGAACATGCGAGTGCTTGTAACCCATTGATTTGCTCACAGTGAGGTGGTCGTTAAACACCCCAAATAAAACAAAATGAACATACTAATTTCTTCAAAAATTACGCATACTTTTTTCAGGTGCATTTTGTTGAGATTTACCTACCACCTTGAAACGAAAAGTGAAATTTGGAATAACACTAATCTAATCTCTATATTTCAGATGGAAATACGCTTTCCGGTAACCTTAGAGTGGAAATGTCTCCAGTCGCAAATGGAAGTTTAGTATTTCCAAGCATTGAAAAAGATGATGAAGGAATGTATGAGTGCAAGCTGTCAAATGGAGTAGGAATCGATCTTGTAAAAATTATTCATCTAAGGGTAGTAGGTATGTTCGTAGAAGGAGTATTAATCTTATTCTTTTCTGAACGATGCTGTATCAGATATATAGTACACTCAAAAAATGAATGACACTATTACATGCCGTTTGTAATCAAACACTGTGTGAGTGCTTCTATAAATCTGGTTGTTGAACATCAAAACTGGTTTCATAGGTGCTGTAAGACTTACACAACATATGGTATGCATTATTACGTAAAGAGCCAAATTATATAAAGATATTCGAAATTAAGATATTCGCAATTTCGCATCAGAATGACTTTTATCAATAACACATCTTTCTGGAAGGTTAATTATGCCGTTTTATTAGATACGTATTCATCATCATCATCAGCAACAACCATGAGACTAATGCCCGTAGGTGTCTGATGCCATGAGGAATCAGATTTGAATCGTCTTTTATTGTTTTACTACCAGAGCTTCGAAATTCATCTGACAAACCCTATCGTCCAGGGAAGATGGTTATTACGCGCAAAAATATTGAGATTCATGTTTGCGTTATTTCTGTTTGATTGTATATGTGCCAACATAAAACGTAAGTTTTCCTTTCTACAATCATGAAAAAGCGAAATTATTGCGTTTACTATACTGATAAAACATTATCACCGGTATAGCTATAGTATAGATATATCATTTTGATTATCACCCCAGTAATTTATTTTCAATTGTAACTTCAGAAAAATGTTTAG
The DNA here is from genome assembly GCA_039090855.1 of Macrothele yani. Classification (NCBI taxonomy): domain Eukaryota; kingdom Metazoa; phylum Arthropoda; class Arachnida; order Araneae; family Macrothelidae; genus Macrothele; species Macrothele yani. Next base: position 18,960,138 of record CM077013.1, read on the forward strand.
TAGATACTATTTTGTAAAGACTGAAATTTTACATGTTTAAGAAATCGGAAAAGTCAGCCGGAAAAAGTGAAATTCATGTGTTTAGTATAGTAAAAAAGTGAGTCAGCCAGATTCTATATGAAAACGTGTTTAATAAGTATTGGAAATTGTTTGTGATTTGAAACTGTAACTGCACTGAAATTTCAGAAAAAGTTCAATGTAAATATTACCTGTCTGTGATTGCATTATTTTTTCTCGTAGCACTAAAACGTAAAGTGCTATACTTGAGTTAATAATTTCTGAATTTCTTTTAAACGACATTGCAACCACGGTAGACGACAAAGCTTTTGTTGCGGCATTGAATGTACAACGCATAATAGCAGCGATTTTACTCTGACGAAATTTTGTCCAGAATGAAAAGTTGGTATCTGCTAAAACTATACTTTGAAAAATCAACAGCTGCTCTCATCAGTATTAAAATGGTAAGTTCCCTTTTTCATTTCATTTATGTGGTTGTGTGAATTGCGTTTCATTATTAAACTTCCTTTCCTTTCTTTGTAAATTACTTACAAGCACACTTGTTGCTTTCTGATATCTAATTTTTTTCACGCAGTATCAAAAGGAGGGTTTAAACTTGAGTAGCTCTTGACGGAAATTTTTCTTGAATTATATATGTTTTTTTAAAACTTGTCATGCGGTATGAAGCGTATTATAATCATTCAATTTTATGTACACACATTATATTTCAGTAGTGATGACTTGATCAATATTGAATATATTGAATATTTTCTTCAATGATTTACCTCTAATTAAGTAAATAATGCGCTTCTTTTCAATTTTCGCTTTTCGATTTGTTATTCGTTTTTCATAGCTTTTGTTCGCTTCAGAATGTTTTGGTTTCTAATTTCTTGAATAACAACTGCGTTCTCCATATATGATATACATTTTTTAATTTCTCTAATATATCATATATGGATAATTCAGTTGCTATTCTCCGCATATGGATATTAGGGAAATTAAAAAAATATTCACATCAAGAGCTTAAACCTTAACTTAGATACTTTAGAAGCGAAAGATTCAGAAGGAAATCGGTTTAATGAGGCAAAAAGAACTGCAAAAGAGAAAGGAAATGAAATGCGAATGATAGAGAGTACTGAAGAGAAATGCGAGAGGCCTTCATTCACCAGTAGAGCAAATCATTCTAACAAAAAGCAGAAAACGTTTTACTGAAGCTTTCTGTGTATTTCCTGTATTGTCGACACAGTATTATATAAAGGTTTTATATCAGAAAATAGTAAAAATAATTCATTGGAAAATGACTGGTAAAGAACACCTTAGTAAGCATGAACAGTTTCACCCTATCTCACCCACTGATCATTTTCAGCGGTTAAATGTTTTTAGTTGCAGATATGTCCTGTTTATGTTGTGACAACGAACTAAAAGTTGTGTCTTCTGAAGTTTTACTGCAAAGCACCGAATGGTCAACTCCAGATTACGCACACAGCTAATTTTTAAGCTTCGGACAAATCTCGTACAGTTAAAATTCAATAAATAATGAACAATAAGACATGGTATGGTAGAAAATGATTTTCCGAAAAAGAAATCTCATTTCCTCTATCATGTTACTTATGAACTTGTAGCACAGAGCAACAATTTAATGGGGTTAATCCAAAAGTAGTGAAATGCTTTTAAAAACGTTTTTATGTGATCTGGTTTTATACACCTGGGTTCATCACTAAGCTGTGAACCCTACATTGAACTCGCCTCTACCACTTTAAATAAAATTCATTTTTTTCAATAGCTTTCTACAAAGCACGTGCCTCACAGAGGGTTGACATGCATAAAACCTTAAATTCTTCAATCCGGGAGAAAGCTCATTTAAATTCCTCAATCAGGGAAAAAGCTCATTATAATGCTCTATATTTTGCGTTTAATTTCGCAAAGCTCATTAAACGCAAAATATAGCATTATAAGATGTAACTCTTTCTTGTGTGAAATTGTAACAACTACATGGTGGAAATTAGTAATACAAGGGACTGTATGATATTTTGCAAATTAAAAATGCCTGCCAACTTTCTAAAGGTTTCAAGTGGAATTGGTGCAAGTATTTGGGAAAATAATTTTTGAATGGCATGGCACACGTTACGCTCATCACATTCGAATCCATGTGTGTACTTCATGTAATTATATTTTTCTGTGTGATTCTCTGACACGCTTAATATTGGTATGTCCTCCAGATTCTGTAGTTTTCTCGATAAAGCAAAATATGAACTAAGTATTGTTCTTTCATATTTGTTTTCATAAAAAGTTCGTTTCTTTTCTCAAATAAATTCATTTCTCATGTCTTAATTTAGCAGTTGTTCATGAATGAAGCAAAATATTACAGAATTCTTAGAGAAAACGAAAACAAAGTAGTCATCAGGAGACAAATGAGACGCCGCCCCAGTGGCGTAGTGGTCTAAGCAAGGCTTCTGATCATTCTTCGGAGATGGGTCCGGGTACGAGTCCCGGTGAGGCATGGATGTTGTGTTTGTCTTACAACCCTAGCTCTTTCCCTTTCTTGGAACAAGTGGTCCTAAATTAGGGACGGGTGACTGCATATAGCCCTTTCAGTTGCTCACGGTGGTCGTCAAACCCCCAACAACAAAAAAAGACATTTGATTGTATATTACGTCGTAGTATAGTTGTTTGCTTACGAAAGGCATTGCACTCTTAGAGATAGCTCTGTATTTTCAAACAATCAACAACTGTACTTATGTGCGTATTGTAATAACATTTTACTGATATAATTTCATTGCATAACCAAGAATTTTGACAGGTTTAAACAATAAGAAAAACTCATTTTGTATTTTTGTTGTTTCTAAACTAAAACATATATCTCATGGTTGTCTTTCAATGTTTTTTAAAAAAAGGAACATATATACTTGATATTCATAGTTTTGTTTTCTGTAATTGATTTATTTGAAATGCTGCAAACAGATTATTTGTTTTCAAATAAAACATGTGTTGAGTTTTACAGCAACTGTTGTTTAAGATTTCACATGCTAAATATTGGTTACAGGGTTTAGTTGAACATGCCAAACATTGAGGGCGCTGCTGTCTAAGTGCTGATAATGTCATGGTGGTCAGATGGCTTGATCATAATACTTTAAAATTTTCTGATGCCTACAGTTAAGCCAGATTGCATAAATTTATTGCGATATGTTCAGAAGAAATACATAAATTGGAGTATTCTTTGAGGATTTTCAAACATTCCGTAGCAAACGGATAAAGATAGTTTTCATCTTCAGTGATCCTGTAGTCGTGATTCTGAAAAAACTGACGAAGGTGTCTATTAGATAAAAGAATGATCCTTTCAGCTCTAATCATCACTCTGTTCTTCAAGGGAACTTACGAAACAGGTGAGCACTTTTTATTTTCTTTCATCATAATGCTATTAGTGTAATCTTAAAACAACTTCATTATTATTTGAAATGCTTAATTAAGTAAAAGTTTTGTTGTTTAAATGAACTACAGTAAGCCTAGGTATCAGAAAGAAATGTGGAATGTACAGTATCGCCCAGGAAGCTAAAATTTGAAATTTACTTTTAATATTGATTGCTCTCCAATCTGTGTTTTAACATTTATTGGTATGCATTTTGATTTCCTACACATGAAGAACCCTTTGCCAAGCAGTCGTATACACTTTTCCTCATAACATTTGTGCCTATCTGTAGTTGCACAGCACGTTTGGCAAAATATATGGCAATTTTAAGCAGTCTATAAATTACGAGTAAGGTTTATAATAAATTTTTAAATTTACGTTACATGCAAAGAGATTATAAGAAATATTTTTTTTTAAAATGGGCAACAACAAACCTCTGAAAAAATATTCCTGAAATATCACTTAGTTATGATTTTCCGAGAACTCATTGAGAAGTAGGCAAAGGGGAAAAATGTTTCAAATTAGTTCCATAATAATATTTTTAAAATTATTTTAGATGTGAAAATATGATTAAAGTCTTCAGTTGTAAAAACATTAGCAACATGTTCCACCTATATCCTTAGAAACAGTACAGTGTCCTTTGTAGGGGCGAAATATTTTAAATACGGTTCATAGCACTTTTTTCAATTTGTTATATGCAAGATATCACGATAAGTAAAAATGCTTTGGCTATGGAAACATAAATAATACTTTTCCCACTAGAAATATGGTAAAAGACAGTCAGAAATAATTAATTTGCTAGTTGATGTGATGTATTCTTGAGAAGAATTAATTGAAGACGAAGCGAAAAGAGACGAAATCTAAGAAAACACTAAAGTTAATTGCTTTTCAGATTATAAAAGTAATTAAGTTCAAAAACACAAGATTTTGCTGATGTTTTTAATATGTAGAAACATGAACTTATTTATGCTTAAACATTTGTATATCACAGTGTTTTTGGCAGTTCCAAGACGGAAATTTCCTGCAGATAATTACTGTACACGATTGAATTTTGATGCATTTGAAATTTGTGAATTTGTTATCTTAAGGTTTTTTATGAGTTTGATGTAGCTATTGACAAAGTATGCTTCCCTTTCGTGCACTTTATTTTTCGTAAAACTTATTTTTAAAATAACGGAGCAAAAAACATATCATCTCATAAAGATGACAAGCACATTTTGCTAAATAGATCATTCAAATTTCGTGTGCTTCAAACTAAATTAAAACATTAATGCAATCAGGATACGTTTCCGAAATTTAAAATTCTCAATCGAATTATTTGCCATGGATTCTAAGGCTCGTATTTTGAAATTCTTCATTGTATCACGTCATTACTGTGTTTTCACGATCAAAATAAAACAGCGGATTAAACCTTTATTTTATCAAAACTAGACACAAAAGTGTGTTAAAGTTTCATTTTCTCAGAAACAACTCGTACAAATAATTGTTCGGCAATTTTTGAAAAAAAGTGAAACCTTGAAGTAAAAATTAATTTTCACATCTTTTTTCACTAATTTCGTGAAAATGTAATCACTGGTATGTTTACCTTAAGCACATTCTACTGCTACATATGTCCGAATTGCTACGAGGACTTATTAAAAGAACGCAGACAAATGCGAAGAATACTGCAAGAATTTCTTTAATATAAGTAAGCTGAGCGAAACATTAGAAATATATCTTTATTTCAACGCGCTGTACACATTTGTTGTAGAATTTGGTCAAACGTATCTTTAAGCATTCGCATTTAACTGGATATAAATCAAATACGAAAACATGGATGCTTAAATATTGAAATTTAGGTTATCTAAAGGAAGCATAGATTATTTTGGAATTTTGGATGAAGGACGGAGAAATTTGTCTATGTTCTTGCACTACCAAAATAATATAAAATATAGATTTGTAATGAAAATCGCAAATAGTTTCCAGCCGCCCAGGGGGCGCAGTGGTCTAAGCGATGGCCTCTGATCATTCGTCTGAAAGGGGTTCGGGTTCGAATCCCGGTGAGGCGTGGATGTTGTGTTTGTCTTACGGCACTGGCTCACTCCCTTCCCTAGAACCAGTGACCCTAAATTAGGGACGGGCGACTGCTTATAGCCTACTGAATTGCTCACGGTGGACGTTAAACCTTCAATAAAAAAAAAAAAGAAATGGAAATGTATCTAAAAATTCAACTGTGAAAAGAAACTAAGATAAACGCTACAAAAATTAGGCATCGTTTCGATAGCATTTTTGTTTTTTGAGTTCAGCATTTTTCACAATAAATATATAATGATTAGTAGAGTTTTTTTTAAGGAAGCTTAAAGAACGTTAGAGACATTAACAGCAATGCTAAAGATTTTGTAAATTAAAAGAATGATTAATTAAACAGATAGATTTAATAAATCGTTGTTTCAGTATACAAAATCCTTTCTTCAGAAATATCTGCAAAACTTTTTTAATAAATGTTATTTGTATTACTTGAAGTTTATAACGTATACAAAAGTTCAGATTATCGATGAGCTATTTATTTTTAAAAAGCGCACGAACAAACGTACTAGAGAAAACCTGTCTCCAAGTGAAAAATTTCTAAATATTCATAAATAAAAAATGAAAATTGTGTAAGCATTATTTTCACGCTGGATGGTGGTGGTGTACTTTCCTGGTCAGCGGAAATGGATGCAAAAGAGTAAAAATTTACTTTCGAACTAGTTTAGAAATTCGTCTTTCTTTAGTCTTCCACATATTTCCACATAAATGGCATAAATTAATTTAAAATTAATGAAACATAAAGCAAAAGCAAAGCTAACGTTTGATATTTTTAAAGTGAAATTAAAAATTAAAAACAACAACAAATAAATTGTGGGCTTTGTTTTTAAAATCATTCGTAATTTCCTAGTGAAAAGTTCTCTTATGAGTTACTGATGGAAAGTGTTCACTTTTATGTGCGATAAGTACCGTTTATATCTGCATTTAGATTCCTGAATAAAGAAAATGAAGTTACACTTGCCTATACAGTTTTAACGTTTCATGTAAGTATTTCTTGTTTCAGATGGAATAGGTCTGAAAATTCAACCTTTTTCATTTCCCTCTTCAGCAGTGATCGGACAAAGAACTATCACGCTTTGCTCAACCGCTACGTCAGGAGAAAAAATAGAATTTAAATGGTTCAAGAACGGAAAGGAAATATTGAAATCAAACAGAATACAGATAATTCTTTTCCCTGAGTTCTCGAACATCATAATAGATCCTTTGTCTGAAGACGACAGCGGCAATTACACTTGTACGGTGACTTTTAGAAGTGGCTCTGACAGTTATACTACAGTTCTGAACGTTCTTAGTAAGTATAATTAATATGTTATAAATTTCATTCGCTAGCTGATAAAGTACCAGTCTTTGCAAAATCAGTATTTTTATTTGTAGTACAATTAGTATGTTATAAGTTTCAGTAATCGGTTGGTAAGGTACAAATGTACGAATATTATACGAGAGTCGTTCAAGAAATAACAAGACTGATTTTATATGGGGCAGAAGTGTAATGCAGTAAACATACTTTTGAAGCATTCTCACTCTACCGGAATGCACTGGTTCCACCTTTCTATCCACTTCCGGAAGGTGTGCTCGAATCTCTTTCTCGACATGTGGTTCAGGATACCCATCACAGCATTGTTCAGTTCAGTATCTGATGCAAACCGACGCCCATGAAGTTGGTTCTTCACCTCAGGGAATAGGTGGAAGTTACACGGCGACAGATCCGATGAATACGGAGGGTGCACCATCATTTCGATGCCTAGGTATGGGATAACCTGCTGGGTAAGCAAAGCACGATGTGCAGGGGCATTATCTTGATGCAAAATTCAACTAGTTTGTGCACATTCTAGGCGTTTTGGGGAAATATTTTTCTTTACGGGGCCTTTGAGAATTTCAGAATAATAGGCACCGGTAACAGTTTCCCCTTGTAGAACAATATGCACACAATTCCTTTTTTACCGAAGAAAACCAAGTGCATAACCTTCCCTGCACTTGCCTGAAATTTTGCTTTCTTGGATCGGGAACTCTGGGGATGTTTTCATTGGGTGCTCGTTTCTGAATCGAAATGGTGAAAAAATGTTTCATCACATGCGACGAATCGATCCAAAAGGCGTGGCTCACGTCGCGTCGTAGCCAGCACTTCTGTTGGCGACAAGTGATAACACGATTTGCCTTGTGTTCATCCGTGAGCAAGTGGGAAATTCCAGTTTGCAACGACTTTTCAGTACCCCCACCGGTTTCTCATAATGTAATCAACGGAACCAGCTGACATGTGCATCACATTAGCAAACCTCCTGAATTTGGCGGTCTTCTCGTAGGAGTGTCTCGATGGTATTGACATTAACATCCGTTGCAAAATGTTGGAGATGTACCGCAGCGTGGCGCTTCTCCCAGACACTCTTCATCTTTCACAAATTTCATATGCCACTCAAAACCTCTTGCGTATAACAAAGCATCTTCCTTATAAGCTGCTTTAATCATTTGGTGCGTTTCTGTGGCGGTTTTATTCAAATGCACTCAAACTTTTGTAGCTTCTCTTCGCTCCAGTTTTAAATCCCTTCTGGGTTACAGAAACACGTCTGAACTCTCCGCCGTCTACTGGAAGAATGAACTAGCGGAGCGCTGTAAAACCGCGTCGTCACGTGACTGATCTTGCAGCGCTGTTCTGACACAGGCAGCTGCATTTTTCTGCGTAGGTTTGTTTTGGAGCTATGTCATCAGTCGCGTTACTTTTTGAATGACCTACGTAATTTCGAGTCGTTAGTTGATAAAGTAAAAGTCCATATGAAACCGGAACTTTTATTTGCAGGGAACAGATGTGCACATGAGTTTTGGCCAAGTATCCTGAAGAAAAAGTGGGACATTTTCATATCTTGATGGAATGTATGAAACTGTAAAAACTACAGCACATGATCCCAATGTAATTTTTATAGTACCAGAGAGGGTTTCAGTATTTGAATTTGAATATTATGAAGAAAAACGCATCAATGTGCAATCATAACGCAATCTTTATAGCACCAAGTAGCTTTCCAAACCATTATAGAGCAAATATGATTTCACAAAACTGATGAATTTTATTACTAACTTCAAACACTAAACAATCAGTTACCTCTTCTACGCCAACTACAGTCGAACCTCGTTAACGCGAAACCGTAGGGACCATGGCAATTATTTCGCATTGACCGAATTTCATGTTAACAAATAACCTCCATGTTAACCTATTCTTTGACGGGACCAAACACATATTTCACGTAAAACAGTATTTCGCGTTAACGAGGTTTGGCTGTAATAGCTTTGTCATGCAAAACCGGACAAAACGGCGTGCTTCCTTCATTTTTGAAGTTTAAAAAGCAGCTTATTTGTAAGGCGGAGAAAAATTTGAAGGTTTGACTTGCAAAATTAAATCTATATAAATACTAATAAAGTATCCAATGTACAAACGGAATAACAAATTTTCTTTAGACAAGAAAAGACAAACTCCATAATTTTACTCCTACATCGTTCAGGAACACGTTATTAAGTCCAACCATATTTTAACGAATGCGTAGAGTCGCCCAGGTGGCGCAGTTATCTAAGCGCAGGCTTATGATCATTCGTCCGAGGAGAGTCCGGGTTTGAATCCCGGTGAGGCCTGAATGTTGGGTTTGTTTTACGGCACTGACTCTCTCCCATCCCTGGAACCAGCGGCCCTGAATTACACACGGTCGACTGGATGTATCCCATCGGGTTGGTCACGGTGGTCGTTAAACCTTTGTTAAAAGAAAAAAAAGTGCGTAGACTTCTATAGTTCACATAAAGTAAAGAATCGTCTCTAAAACAAGAATGACTCACAGATAATGTCCTAACGCACGTTAATTTGACGCTCGAATGAATGTACACCAGGAAACAGCAAACCGAAAACAATTTCGCAATCGTAGAAGTTCAAACACCAATCGCAACAGACAGATCTAATAATATATATAGTAAGTTTAAAATTGACAATCGCTAATAACTTTAGAACATAATAACATCAACGTAATGACGTAGGACTATCTGATCGATCGTATGGATCTCGTTCATAGCTCTCACACATAACACACTCGTTCCGATCAGAACAGATCATATGTAGAGGATTTTAGGAAGGCAGTGTCTCACCCCAGGTCTTAAACAGCCCTTAGAAATAGAAAGCTAAAAGATATGGGCTAGAGTGCCCGATAGGAAAATGACACGGAAGCGAGGTAGAAAAGGGGGAGGAAGACGCCCTCAATTATTTCCGAAAGGGGGGGGCACCCCGGGTCCGACGACTTGACGTGCCCGTCCGATGCACGGCGGATATTTAATGGTTCGAGATTTCGTACCTGTCTGGGATCGAACCTGAGGTTTCTTCGTGATAGTCCCGAACGTTGACCACTAGGCCATCCGCGGCGCGCTCACATTCGTACAGCTACACGTTCCGGTTTATATCCAAGTCTGCCTGCTTGACTTGACTGACTGCCAGTATTACATGAAGAAATAGATCCTTGGAAATTCCGACGTGGCGTTCATTCAGGAAGCGTAACAAAAAATAACCAAATACTACATATGAGAAATTAAGCGAAAAAGAAAGGTTAAACAGGAGGCATGCATCACAAAGGTTAAACACAGCTTGAGATAGGAATAAAGGCGTAGGTACTTACGCACAATCTATTCAATTTTGCAAAGCCAACAAAAACCTCAAAAATTCTTCATACGTTCATGAACGAAGGATAAAGGAATGTTTTGGAGGGATTTATAAAGCTAGTTGGAAAAAGATGTGTCCTTAAAATATATAAGCAAGAAAATGCAATTACTTTATCATCTTTTCGAATATAGAGCAAAGCTTTGTCCAGAGGCAAAAATTTCAAACAAATTCCTCATCAAATCTCCGCATGGTACGAAACGTACTTTATAAACCAATTTCAGAATACGGAACATATTCACCATCCTTTGCAGTTGTGTGCTATAATAAAACACCAAGTATGGAAGCAAGTTATATGCTACTATATTTTCATCCATTAGTAATTCAAAAACTTTCTTCAAGTCAGTGTTTAAGCACTTCTGATAGAAAAGACAGATAAAATAGCCGAAAAAATTCCAATGCTAAATGTTACTCTAACTGACACCAAGTCTTAAATAATAGCAGCGCTGAAGAGCAGAATTTTCCAGATATAAAAGTTATAAATTATGACTTTTGCTTTTCAATGTACTGGCAGTGGCCAGTCAAAAATGGAAATATTGAAGGGATTTGTACTGGAATGATGGAAAAAGAAGAAAAAGCAATCATATCTTACTGGTGAAAATTGATCTGTTGTTTCGTGTTCCAAATAAGATTGTATTCGTAGCTCAAGATATGTGAGGGTATTCCAAGAAAATTCATGAGCCACAAATTGAGTTTGATTCGTAGATTATAACGAATGAACCTGGACTACAAGGTAGAAAGCATATGGCCGTATAACGACTTCAAGAGCCCTGTGATCCAGATGTATTTTCCTTCCTTAATTTTAGTTAGAGACTATAGCGAAAGTTATAAACCAGAACCAAAGAAGTTGAACAAATATCCTAATCACCGTGGACTTAAATCCAGGCCTTCTGAAGTAAAGGGCAGCATCACAACAGCTCGACCATCGAGCTACATCATGGATGGAATAGTATATACCTCGCACGTTTGAAAAACTTCGCTATTGCGAATGTAGGCAAACTATATTAAAGGAAATGCTAAATATTTATGCATCGGCAAGTATCTTTGATGTGTAACTAAGCAGAAGATTCGTCCTGAACTGCATGAACGGAAATATTTATTGGGTAGAACAAAAAAACTTGTTAAAAGGTGTGCAAAATATTTACTACAAATACTGTAAAGATAAAAGAGTAAAATTCACGAAAGGCAATTATAGATTTTTTCTTTTTGACGTGCATACCATATATCATATCTTTAGAATACATAAACTGCAGTTCGCAACAGCAAAACACTAAAACTTAAAACAAATAGAGAAAATATTTTGTAAGAAGTCACTTAGGTAAAAATGTTCACCGTCGAAAAAGAAAAGAAAAATACTGTTTTATAATACAGTGCATCAAAGGAACTACATGCAATCAGTTTGCTTTAGTTATTGTTCTTACGCACTAAATTAAAAAAAAACGTGAAGAAAATTTGAAGTCATAGACGTTGACTTGTGAAATTAACTCCTTCATGTTAACATAAACAATTATTCAATTTTGTAAAGGCTGTGAGAAGAACAGGCTCAGGAAATAGGAAATCCAGAAGTAGTTACGCTCTTTTCCATACCGGAAATTTCATGAAGATGGATAACCAGAAGCAACACCGAATAGTTCGTCCTTCTAAAATACTACAGACACTCCTCCTGCACAGTGATCTAAGTGCTAGCTTCTGACCATTTGTCCGAGATGGATCTGGGTTCGAATCCCGGTGAGGAATGGATGCTGTGTTCATCTTACGGCACTGAATCTCTCCCTTTCCAGGAATCACTGACCCTAAATTAGGAACGGCGGCTGCTAAGATAGCTCATCGAATTGCTCACGGTAGTCGTTAAATCCCCAAACAAACAACAACAATAACCCCCTCCGCATAATTCAGCTGCAACTTAGGCTGGCATGCTAACAGATGTGAATGCGAAGACCCTTGGAATATCTAAGTCCTAAACTTCTCACAAAAAAACAAAGTAAAACTTTACAGAAACAAATGGCTGTTTGCTGAGTGTTTTTGCACATGTAAGGGCATTGCTGTTTGAGGATGAAGTGGGAGAATGACGTAAGTTAAAAAAGGGAAGAAGTGAAAGGTTATCACACACAGAACAAAGAGGTGATGCAGAGCTTTGGTAAATTCGATGCTTTGCCGAAATGTTCACCGATATGCTGTTGGTAATCCTAACATAGGAGTTACGGTCTTGAAAATCGTAAAGTACATCAGCGTGGAAGATCAGTCCACAGCAGATGGTTCTAACTGATCTCTCCACTTAAGAGTTCGGGAACAAAATACCAGCGAGTTGGAGTTTTTTGGCCAATGTAACACAAAGCTAGCTGGTACCTCAACAATACTTATACCGATGCTTAATTTTGTGTCAGCTTCTCGGCCGCTGATGTCCGTTTGGTTAGCGGGTCTGCCTGCGGAAAGACAGGTTTTCAAGATCGATCCCAAGTAGGGTCAGACGTTTCGAATCGCAAAATACCCGCCGTGTTGAAACACAAAATAACTGCAAATTACCCGCAGACGTTCAGCTGGAACCGTTTGCTGTGGACTGGTAAGCCCTCAGATCCAGGTACTGCCATCTCCCGTTAAAAATAAGGACGTCTGTTACTTCTCCCATGCTTACTTTCTCTCACACTGCAGGTGCGAACTTTGACATCGGATGAGTCATTCATTTCAGCGATGCGCACTAGTAGCTGGGATTCCGACTTCTCTCTGTCTAACCACTTTCATATTGTGAGTCTCTAGGCCTCACCTAATGTCTCATCTTTTCTGGTACTCGGCTTAAAAACTATAACAGCCATAGCTAGTCGAGTTTAAACCTTCTATACAGTCGAGTCACATTATTGTGACCACCTCCTACTTTTGATGTCAACAGCGCGTAGCCAGTGAAAGAAGGCACGTGTCGTGAGCTGGCTTGGAGGGTATACACTGAGTGGCCGCTTTATTATGACTACCTGACAGTTTTAAGCAAATGAGGTATGTCTGCACGCTGTTGCCGCCAGAGGGCGAGGACAGTTTAAAAAGGGAAAGCTTAGTGCTTGCGACAATAGTAGAAGTGATTTTGGGTGACGAGATGTGTAAAAAATGCGATTTGACGGACCTTCAACGTGAGAGGATTATAGGAGCGCGGAGCCATGGAGTGAGTATCACCAAAACCGCCGTATTCGTGAAATGTTCCAGAGCAGCTGTTGTTAAAGTGTTTAAAGACTGGACTGTCAGCCAAAAAACTGGGCCTCTACGTGCAACGTGTGGTCGTCATTTACTAGTGACTGCTCGGGCGGAACGGATACTGTCCAGACTGGTAACAGATAACAGACGGGCAACAGTGCAGCAAATTACAGACCATCTTAATCAAGGATCACCTCAAATGATCTCTGCACGCACTGTTCGTTGTACACTGTATCCGATGGGATATGGCAGTCTAAGGCCTGTTCGAACACCTTTGCTGTCTTCAGTTAACAAGAGAAAACGTCTCCAGTTCGCACAAGAGCACAAGGATTGGACAGTCGATAATTGGAAACAAATTATGTGGTCCGATGGATCACGTTTTCAGTTGCACCATGCCGATGGCCGAATGAGAATTTGGCGGAAACAGCACGAAAGCATGGACCCCAAATGCATTGCTACAACCATTCAAGCTGGTGGAAGCAACGTTATGGTTTGGGGAATGTTTTCCTGGCATGCTTTGGGCCCTTTCATTCGTGTTGATCAACCTCTGACTGGCACATCATATCTAAACATCGTTGCGGACCAAGTGCATCCTGTCATGTGGATGGCTTATCCCAATGGCGATGGCTACTTTCAACAAGATAATGCGTCCTGCCATAGGGCTCGTATTGTACAGGATTGGTTTCAGGAATATGCCGGTGAGTTTACTTTGCTTAGGTGGCCCCCACAATCTCCAGATCTAAACTCCATTGAGAATTTGTGGGATGAAGTTGAACGAGCCATCAGACAGTTGGATCCACAACCCTGCAATCTCACACTCCTGAAAAGTGCTGTTCATCATGCATGGTCTCAGATTCCACAAACCACCTATCAACATCTCGTGGAGTCCATGTCACGAAGAATCGACGCAGTATTAAAGGCAAAAGGTGGCCCAACGAAGTACTGAGGGGTGGTCATAATAAAGTGGCCACTCAGTGTATAAGGTATACTTTAGGCATTCTGAAAGCACATATCCCTCGTTGATGTCATGGATAAAAGGAGCGATTTATCAGATTTGCAAAAAGGGATGACTATCGGCTTTCGGGCCAAGGGTGGAAATATTTCTGAAACAGCGCAGTTCGTGAACTGTTCGCGTGCTGCTGTGGTTAAAGTTATCGTGATTGGCGAAACAGCACAATTGCGAATAAGCGAAGGGGAAACTGTGGAGCACCACGTGCCATTGATGTGAGAGGTGAACGTCGGCTTCTATGGTGCGTGAGGGCCAATCTACACGCTACAGTGGAGCAACTCATTGGCCGAATGAACCAGGTGTCTACCGGAAGTGTGTCTGAAACGACAGTTCAGCGAACCCTGCTGGGTATGGGACCCTGATGCAGACGGATGGTCACTGTACCTATGCTAACAAAGGTGCATTGGTAGAAAAGGCTAATATCTGCACTGCAGTATCGGATTGGATCTCCGCTGATTGGCAATTGTCTTCTCCGATTAGTTACGTTTTCTGCTTCATCAACCGGTTGGACGTTGGCCTATAAGGCGAGAAGCATCGGAGAACCACCAACACTCTTCAACTATTGTTGGCAGAACACAAGCAGGTGGGGACAGCTTTATGATATGGGGAATGTTTGCGTTGAATTCTCAGGGTCCACTCATACCTGTGGAAGGCACTATGGACCGAATTCGATATGAATACATCCTTGCAGACCACGTACACCCGTACATGCTGATGGTCTTCCCTGTGGGGGATGGGATCTTCCAGAACGACAATGCGACGTGTCACACAGCTAGACATGTCCTAGAGTAGTTGGAAGAGCACGATGAAGACTTCAAAATACTTCCGTGGACCCCTAATTTCCCAGACGTAAACCAATTCAGCATCTGTGGCACCACCTCGATCGTGTTGTTCGCTCTATGGATCTTCCACCAGCAGCTGTCAGATGCACTGCAGTCAGCATGACTCCACATACCTATGATCACCTTTCAGTACCTTATAATGAGTCTAAAGTACAAAAGTTTTGTTGAGTCACTCCCAGCCCGTCTAAGAGCTCTCCGCGCTGCACACGGCAGTTACTCTGGATATTAGCTGGTGGTCACCATAATGTGACTCGACCGTGTATGTGGGTTTACAATACTGATTGTTGAGTCAGTCAGGATGCGTCAGCTTTTGAGACTCAGAGAAGCTGATGCTGCTGTTATAACGACAAGGAAGTATAATGTTATCATGGCTGTTCATTATATTTATGGATGGATGATTGTGCGATGCCAAAATAGACAGTACAGGTTCATATCTTGGAAAAATTCGTGTGTGCGCATTGCTGTATGATTATGACATAGACCTGTTAGCAGAGAGAAAAAGTAACATTAAACAAAGATATTCGCTCTTTCCACGTTTATATGTGAGTCATGGAAAAATTCCCATTGGCCGCCACCGGGAGTCGAACCCAGGGTCTTCCAGTTACGCGCCGGATATGCTTCCGCTACACCAGAGCGGCCTCGAATTCCTCCAGATTCACACATGCTAACTGCCAAGCCAAGTTGGCAGGTTGCTTCTTGGAGCCCCGCACAATGCTGGGGATTCACCAAAGATGGTAAGCAGCAACTGAAGACTCACTTATAAACGTGGAAAGAGCGAATATCTTTGTTTAATGTTCCTGGTCCACGTTAAATTTCTGTATTAATTATTCATTCCCCTTCTAATTATTTCTTCAGTTGCTGCTTATCATCTTTAGTGAATCCCCAGCATTGTGCGGCGCTTCAAGAAACAACCTGCCAACTTGGCTTGGCAGTTAGCATGTGTCAGTCTGGAGGAATTCGAGACCACTGTGGTGTAGCGGAAGCATATCCGGCGCGTAACTGGAAGACCCTGGGTTCGACTCCCGGTGGCGGCCAATGAGAATTTTTCCGTGACTCACTTATAAACGTGGAAAGAGCGAATATCTTTGTTTAATGTTCCTGGTCCACGTTAAATTTCTGTATTAATTGAGAAAAAGTAAGTTGCAGAGTATGTTGTCCCGGATGCACAAAGTTTGCATGAAATTCAAACTGAGTATAGAAAAACCAAAGTTATGGTTTTTGAGCGAGAAACTGTTAACACTGAAAGCAAGATCAGTCTAAATTGCACAGACATAGACCATGTAAATGCCCGTATGTATTTCGAAAGCACGTTTGATAGAAGAGAAAGCAAATTTGAGGGTGAAATCAACAAGCGAGTGAATTCATCTTTGAAAGTGATAGCTGCTTCAGAAGGATTTCACAGGACTGATGCTTTTTCGAAAAGGTCCCTTACAGCTATATATGGAAATGTAACTGTCCCTACTCTGAGATACGGTAGTTGCAATCTTTTTGTTTATAGCTGGGTATTTCGTAAGAGACACGGAAGACTTTTGTGCGCTAGTGAGATTTGTTATATACTGCAGGCAGATGTTGTGGCAAGGCGAGTTCAGATCATGTGAGCAATGAAGATGTGTCATGTGAAGCAAAATGTTGTCAGTAGGGTAAAGACAAACATTTTGAGAAAATCTGGCCATGTTGAAAGAATGAGTGGCGAGGTTAGGACTAAGGGAAGTTATTCAGCCGAAGTGAAAGGAAAAGAAATTAGAACAGAGGATAAAATTCAGGAATGCCTCCAGGAGGAAAAGGTAATGAGTCTAAAGTACAAAAAGTTTTGTATGAAACGTGTGACGGATGTCACTGAAGCTGGAGTTGTAGGCCGATATCACTGTAAATGGAGACGTTTGATACATCAACAGTAAGTAAAATATCTCAGTTTTAAACTTTTATTTTTCCGATGAGTTTTCTTTGAGGAGCTATCCTTCTGTATCTTAGAAAACAGATTAATGAAACTTATGTGTGGGTATAGGAGCCAGATGCTCTAATGGAGTGAAGCTTAAACGTACAGATATGTGTTACAAATCCTTTCAAAAGAGGTCTTTTGCAATGGTGGGCTGAAATTAATTGCACAATTGGGGCTAGTATGTTTATTAAGCTTCAAAAAAGACACAATTTATTTAGTATTTTTTGTTGTTCCACTTAGAAAACTGGAGGATCTTTACCTGGTATGATGCTTCGTATAAATTACTAATGGTACTAGGGCGGATTATAACAACGGGGAATGCTTCTTCTTTCAACACATAGACATGGAGTGTGAGCACAAACAATTGCACCGTAAATCTCTCAGTTGATAAATACAGTATGTTGCTATTGGTAAAAAGCATTTCCAGTTGCCCTCTTGATGTAAGCAACACGAATGGTAAACTTTCGCGGGGATACCGTTTCCCTGTTTGACATCGCCATAAGTTGGCAGGCGTGGAGGGCTGAGGCTTGGTGAAAAGTCTCTTATGCTTCTCCCAATTTTTTAATGTTTTGCATAACATTATGCCTGCATGATATTGTCATCTCAATTCCAGGTGTCAATATTTTTCTGTTATTGAATTTACCAAGAGTTCAACGAATCAAGGATTTTATGAGCTTCTTCTCTTTTCCTGGTTTTTCTAAAGGGACAGAGACTTCTATTTAGTATTTCTTTTTTCCTTTTATGTATTGTAAATGAGACTGAAGAAGAAGAAGAAGAGATTGCGCTATGCTATCAGAAGGCACCCATAGATTTGAATTGTTGATAGAAATGGAGAAATAAAAAGTAAGTAGCAGTCTTCGCGTAGGCATGTGGCTTCGTCATTTGCCAATTTGAAATAACCAATTCCATTCTGGATTCTGTTCCACTCCGATTGCCAAACTAGTCCATTTAATCAACATGATTTTCAAGAGGAATATATTTAAAAGTGATCGTCCGTGGTCTTATTAAAAAGAAGCTTTTCCTTTGACAACCTTTCTCTCCTAAGTAAGCTTATTTTTCTGGGGAGTTCAATCAACATGATTCTTAAGAAGAATATATAGAGTTCGCGGCAATCTACATGTGTATCTGCCCGATAGCCAAGAAGTTAGAATCGAATCCATACCTCTTGAAAAGCAAATGTAGATTTGCAAAATTTTCTCCAAAAACGTAAGAACAAAACCTGACGCACAGGCTTGAGAAAAATGTATAACTTCATCATCATTATCCACAGCAACCATTTCTCACCCACTGTGGAATGAAGACCTCTCCAAGTCTCTTTCACAACTCTCATTTCAGAGCAATTAATTATCTTCCATGAAACTTCGGCATGATTTTGAATTTCATACACCCATCTCCTACGTGGTCTTCTTCTGAGCCTATTGCTGTTTCGTGGTATTCAGTCTAGTATTTCGGTTGTTCAATGGTGTTCAGTTTTTCTGGTACAATGTTAAGCGAATTGGAACTTGAGGGTCTTTACTTTGATCATCATGCCATCAACTGTTGTCATCATCTTGATCCACGAGTTCCGTTTCTTATCTTTGTTAGCTACACAAAGCATGCATCTTACCATACTTTTGTGTGATGTCCACAGCTTCTGCATGTCTTTTTTGTTAAGGTCCTCGTATGTGATCATCAAGTAAGAACTTTGGGAAGATGCACTAGTTAAACACTTTTATTAAGACGTACTCGTAATGATAAATTTCTTTTTAATATTATGATATTTCTTCCAAATGAACTCCATCCAAGTTTTACATGCCTTTTAATTTCTTCTTTGATGTGAGGTGAAGTCATTTGGTGAAGGAGGGTTGGAGGTTTAGCACAATCCACTGCGCAAGCATGCTGGCTGGTGAGAGTGAGAGACATTTCCTTTAATCCCAGTGGTATAGTTATAGAGCTATTGGTCGTTAACAGAGGTCATTCTGTGAGAACATGATGCACTATGAGAAGAAAGGGTTGGTATTCGTTCAGGAAAGGTTATATGTTTGGCTTTGTATGAATAACTCATACGTATATGTCGTACACAATATGTATTTGAAAATTAGCTGTTATTGCATGCTTATGAATGCTTTTCCTTTTCTTCAGTTCCACCAAGTTGGAGCCATCGCCCACAAGATGTGGAAGTTATGAGCGGAACAACCGCAAGCCTTAACTGCTTTGGATCCGGTAAACCACGTCCTGAGGTGCAATGGATAAAAATTTCCGGTAAAATTTCCTTATAAGTTACATAAACCATACCTACGTAAGTTTGAATATACGGCATTCTGTATCGTTAAGATTATGTTTTTCGCATTTTTATCTTCTTTTTTCTGAATTTTAAATATTTTTACGAGAAAATTCTTTTCCTTACACTCAATAATTTATATTTTATTACAGAAACGACAAGTACGAATAATTGTTGTAATAGGACGAGAAACACATTTCTCTACATCGTAGCGTAGGCTGAAATTTGAGAACAGTCGGACTCTTCTTCATTCAATAATGAATGTAGTTCTTCGTTTATCGAACTAGTGTATGTACCGTAGCAATTTATAGTGGTATTCTGCAAGCTTTTGTCATTGGAAGGTAGCAAATGCGAGATATAAAGACCAAATGTAGAGTGCTGGGGATAATGAAGCAAGAATGAGGAAGCATACATTTATTTATAAGAGAAAAAAAGGTGCTTCCATATTATAAAGATACAAAAAAAAAAAGAGAAAAAAAAAACAAAAAAAAAAACAGGCTACTACAACCTTAATATGTTGAATTCCATCGAAAGTAAGGAATTACTTTGAAGAACATAGAAATATATACGGAAATATTATGTGGTAAAACATAGAAATGTACAAGAAACGTTTTCTTTAAGAAACATAGAAGCATCAAAGCAATATCAGTTACAAAACAGAAAAAACATCGGCTGTTTCACTCTTTCTTAACATATTTTATTGGAGCTACTGAAGTTGTACGCGGGTATTTGACAGTTTGTTTTAGCAAACTACTGAAAACCTACTTTAAGAACTGAAAAGCAAATTCGCAATTAATCATGCAATTTTGGTCAGCCATTTGAGAACAAAATTTCACGACTGAAAATGATTGCTCGCATAACCTTGTGTTAAGAAACGAAGTCAACCGTTTTTTATGTAACTTTCAAGGCCGTCAGATTTTTTTTTCAAGTTTGGGTGAAACCTACGGATATTTCTTTAGAAAAACCATCGCTCACAGTATTAACATTTTGTGCATAAAAACATTCTATTCGTGCATGGCCTGTACTTGGCATATGTTTATACTAAAATACAAATACTTGGTTTATGCCAACAAAGTAAAGTACACTCCTCATTTAAAAAGATATTGCACCACTTTGAAGAAAAGATGTGCGTATGATGCAATGCGACATGCTAAAATGTAGTAATATAAGTAAAAGATGCTCACATAATGTAGTAGCAAAAAAAAAAAATGGAAGGATGCCAAACAAAAATTAATTCTTGCAGAGAGATTTAGGAGGCTGTGAAACATCTTCGTCTCGTGGTAGAGCGGTTAGAAGGCCCCAAATTTCGAGTCGTTAGTGACACACGAGCATCGCGTTTGTTCTCTTGCTCTGGTTGCTTCCCTGCTTTAGATCTAGTAACCCAGATATTGGCCCATGGTTCCAATAATCGTGGGAGCTGAGCCATAACATACACACTCACTCACACGATAAAAAAAAATCTTTTCTGAATTAAATCTATGGAAAAGTAGCATTTCCTCTGCTTCACTGCATTGCGTTATTATAGTGTCCAGATTTTAAGAGAAACTGAAAATTTAGGGGTTGATGGGACAAATTTAGGATTAACTGAGGCTTGCATCTACATTAGACAACAGATATCAGGCATGGGCCATATCGAAGAACAAATTAATAGGTGCATAAAACTTAGTTGGAGTGCATGTGGAAAAAGCAGTACAATTTTCAAGAACAATTTGCCATCATGTCTTAAAAGGAAAAGTGTTTAATCAATGTATACTTCCAGTTCTAATGGATCAGAGACATGGATCTTAACTAGAAAGACGTACAGAGTTGTTAGATAGACAGAAGAAGCATGGAGAAGTGCATGCTTTGTGTAATAAGAAAAGACCAAAAGAGGAGCCTGGATCTTGAAAATGACAAGAGTTAATGACATCATGATAAAAAAACCCGTAAGTGGTATAAAAAAACCCCGTAAGTGGTATAAAAAAAACCCCGTATGAGCTGGATATACCGCTTGAAAAACTGATAAACGTCGGCATTTGAAACAAAAGGCTGGATGCCAAGGGGCAGGAACAGACCCACGAGAGGACCACGTTGGAGATCAGTGTATAGAATTCGAATGCATGCCGGAGTGATATGGAATGGAATTGCTCAAAACAGAGAGCTGTGGAAAAGACTTGGGCAAATCTTCATCCGTCACTGGATTAAGAACTGTTAATGATGATGCCACTGTACTGAATGTCAACCACTTTTTACCAAAATTCCAAAAAATGGAGATGTGATTATTAGTCTGATATATTAACAGCAAATTATGGTTCTTTACCGTGATATTGAATGATTGCAATTAGACAATTGATGAAAAGTGTGTACTGATGTTTTGCAAATCTACGTATCTTATAAATAAAACTACCTGAAATTTAAGCAACTGAGAGCTTGAACTTTTATGATATCATTGTTGTACATGTACATACTTGCATTTACAGTGTAGAAGATAATATTTTATCATTTTGCTATTAGTCAGAATTGCATAGTATTTTCAAATTGATAATTTTTTTCTTTCCTTATTTTGGTTTTTATAAATAGGATCTGAAGAAACTCCAGTACATGCTGATATATCTTCGACCTTCGATGTTAAACCAAACGGAACACTGACTTTTATTTCAGTGGATAAAGAAAGTGAAGGGTTTTATAAATGTGTGATATCTAATGGTGTTGGTAATGGTTTACAAAAGACAGTGAATGTTAAAGTTATTGGTAAGTTCAATTTTGGCATCAGTGATTTGAATAAAATGAAAAAAAATTTAGGTGTCTCTTTTTGGTTTGAGAAACGAAAAATTATGATAGTTGGAAGAATATAAGAATATTCATACTTAGAAAATTTTATAGTTTTACTCTCATTACAATTATTTTTCAACAGAAACGCTGTACGAGGTTTGTTTTATTTTACAAACACGAGTCAAAAACGTCAGCTCATAATATACAGTGTAGTACTAATCGGCAGCAGTCTCATCTTTTAAAATTATGAATATTAACTGATCGTTAAAATGCACAATATATTTAGACACTTTATGCTGTAAAAGAAATGATACCGAGGAAATGTAAAAATGGTTGTGAAAGATTGAATTTTTTCTTTGGAAAAATATATCGATTAATACTTCTGAGGAATAGCCTGTTGACGAATACATCTTCTTTGCAACGGCATATATATGTATTTTATATAACCACAGACTATAGCTTCAGGTCCAAAACTCGCTGGAACGAAGAAAACTTTTTTTAGTTTCACATATTTTAAATTGTCTGATATCGCATAATGCAAATACTATATATACGTGTTTGTGCTGTTTTTGCAATGAAGTTAAAAAGTTTGAAAAGGCTTTAAACCTAAAATACTTAATTTGCTAGAAATTAGGTGTTGTGTCAAAAATAAGCTTTCGAACAGTTTTGGAATATTTGCGTATTTCTTAAAACCTACTTCTTCGTTTTAGAAATGCGTGACTTTTAAATTACATAATGTGATCATAAAAGTAATACGGGATTACACCGTGTAATACAAATTTTGGAGGGGAAAATCCGATTATTGGTGTAAATGTCACAAATCGGATTGTCATCTCCAATATTTGTATTATATGGTGTAATCCCGTATTTCATTCATGATTTATCTGCTCCTCCGGGCAATCACGGGATGGGATTCTTAACCTCCAGATTCGCTAAACATGAATGCCAGTTGCTTCGACTAGCGAATCTTGTGATGGTTATATTCAAATTAATCGGAAACTTGAGACTTCGTCGTTCTGAGTGGTGTAGTGGTTAGCATACCCGGGCGCTATCTGGGAGACGCAGGTTCGAGTCCCGCTCCAGGACGATGAAATTTTCAAGTTTTCGGATATTATCTGACTTACCATCCTTGTCACATTTACTCCAAAATTTGTAATTTGTACATAATGTGATATTGTTCACAAGGTAAAATATGCAGTGTTGTAAAAGTCTTAATTTAAAATAGTTAAAACGCAAACAGTAAAAATATATGAGTGAAAATATACCTCTCTAGTAAGCTGCTTCTTTCCCCCCAAGATGCTTAATAAGCATAACTTTTCAATTCAAGAATTGCATCTTTTCGAGATCAGCGCAATAAACCCTTCCTTTTCTGATTTAACGTTAAATACTGTTTTATCCAGTTGAACTCATGTATGCCGTAAAAGAATCGTCTTTACTGTTAACCAAATGCGAGTATTGATAGGAATTTTTAACACCAGTTGTGCTACTGCCAACACATTAAGCAGTTTCTTTGAAGGAAAAAATATTGTTATTTTGCTCGTAAGATATTAATTTTAATATTTATTTTTTGACATATCGCACTGGTGGCTCCTGTTCCAGGGAAAATATCATTTAATGAATTTGATTTTATCACTGCTAAAAATTGGAAAGTATTGTATTATACTATACATATAGACACATTACTAATCATTGTCAAGATCCTTTTTGAGTTTGTTTGTTGGAGTTTCATTGCGCAAGAAAAACTCATCAATAACAGCTGCTCTTATATTTTTTAAGCCCGTACGTAAGAATATACTGCATTTAGATTGAACATATATTTATGAAAGACGAAAACTAAGATTTTATACTTTGAGACTAAAATTATAGTTTTCAGCCATGTCGATCAACCACGATAAGGTTTCAAAGCTTACCAAATTTCTACGTAGCTGTCGAAGGATGGACTTCTTAGCCGCCCCAGTAGTACAGAGGTTTAATCTCTGACCATTTTTCCGAAATGGGTCCGGGTTTGAATCCCAGTGAGGCAAGAAAAGTGTGTTTGCCTAACGACACTGGCTTTCTCCCTTCCCTGTAACCCGTGGCCCTAAATTTGGGACGGACGACTGCTTATAATCCATCCAGTTGCTTACGGCGGTCGTAAGCAACTGGATGGATGCTTGCGACCGCCGTTTGTTTGAAACCCTCAAACAAGCAACCGAACTTCTTACAGATTTTAAAATGTAAATTATTCTATTTATTTCAGAGACAGAATGACAGCTTCCACTGATGTGGTAGAATTAAGGAGTAAGCTTATAGAGAATGCATAAATTTTGAAGGTGTCAGATAGCAGCAGGTACTAGAACGGATATCAGAACGATGTAAAGAAGAAATATATGAAAGAGGTCCCACACGTTTCAGCTTGCAGTGATAAATTTTAGCTACATTCTTTACCCAATAGGTAGCTTACCATGAGATGTAACATGAGGTTCTTGAACATTCTTGTAATACAAGTAATTTATGTAATGACGTCACAGTAGATTGTTTTAAAAAGAAATGTTTCTTCAACTTTGTGTGTGTGTGTGTGTGTACGTAGGTTTTAAGACGAAAGCTTGAAGTTTCATCAGTTAAGCATATTAACTTGTAATTCGTTTTGAAATGTACTTTGCTGTTTAATTCATCATTACTTTTCTTTTTCAAAATTACTTTTCTTGACACTTTGTCAGTTACTCTTTTTGATACTTCCTCAATTACTCTTCTTGATACTTCATCAATTACTCTTCTTGATACTTCATCAATTACTCTTCTTGATACTTCATCAATTACTCTTCTTGATACCTTAACAATACATAAAGAAAAAAATAAAATTGTGAAAAATGTATCTTTCATAATTCGTACAAAAGAATAAGTTGCAAAAAATAACCTCCTTATTGGAACCATTGGTTACAGCAGTATATTTCTTCGTCAATATTTTTTAAGCAAAGGAGTTTTATGTCAAGATCCCACGAAGAAAAGTCCTTACCTGCGATAGTAAGTCATGACATAACGCATATACATACGTATGGGACAGAAACATCTTTGATATGCGAATAAAATACCAAATGAATTCAACTCAAAATGTAACTATATTTCTTAACGAAAAGAAAAGGTGACTAATAAATATTGTTTTCAGACGCACGTCTAAAATTTTGCTTGCTGAATTATTACTTAGTAAAAAATTAGGATAATGCGGACATAAGAGTTTTTATGCGTATTTCTTATTCTTTAAACTTCATAATAAATTGGCTTGGTAAAACACACATTAACTCATGTTAAAAATATTAGTTGATACTTGAAGACACTGCTCACCAGTCGGCGCTGTAATGTAGTTTGGAGCAATTCTTTTTCTTCATTTGGATATGCGGCGTACTACATACGCTGAACACACTTTTCTGTTAAATGGAGTATAATACGCATCACCAAATCGTGAAATACTTCCTCGGGTGAATTAATAAAGAGCTTTGTCATTGAAACAAAATCATCATTACTCAGGTGTTTTTAGATTTCCCGTCAGAGAAGCAGAAAGAAAGAAGGAAAGGTGGAAGACAGCCATGGCTACCAGCAGTTCGAAGATACAAATGATATGGATAGCAACTATATGGTTGGACTATGTTTCTGGTGAGTAAAATTCAGATCTACAACTAATATTTTCTAAAACAATATAGCAATTACTTTATAAAGATTTCTGATTTCTTTTTATATGGGTTAGATTTGAAATGTATTTGCTCGTTGTGATGCATGTTTTGATAAACACTGTATTTATTGTAATCATTTTTGTGAATATAATAAACTTAAATCGCAGCATAGGTAAAGAAACTTAAATTTAAGAGGTTAACCATGTGTTTGTACAGTTACTATATACTGTGCATATACCGAAATTAAGTGCATCATTAAAGCTTTGATTGGATAATCATTAAAGTTTTGAGTGAAAATAACATATTTGTTGATAGAGTCAAATCAGGAATCATGAAAACACTGTCATTTTTACTAATTTCCCTGAATTTTCATGATTGCAATTGTGCATTCTACGCTTAACATGAAAAGTTGTTGTCCAGTAGACCATCTGTTTGATAAATATTTCATGCAATTTTTCTTATTTTGTATTCGCTGTTTCTGATGCACAAATATAATACACAATCCATACATTACAAAATCAAAATCAAACTTTGGAAACTATGCTGATTTAGTTTAAAGATAGCTGTTATTTGAAGACCAGAAAATTAAAATGAGTTGTCATTAGTTTAGAAAGTCATAACAAACGGATGAATAAAAAAACTGTAGGTTAAACGCGCCATACGTCCTTCAGACTTCATCAAGTGTATTTCAATTCCATTGATGATATCACATACAATTTTAAAAGGACGTGGTGAATTTGCGATAAACTAACGTTTACAGTTTATGTTTTATGTCACAAGTTTCATACGGTTATTACTAAAATTGAATGCTCATTTCCCAAAACGATGTTTGAAAATTTTAGTACTTTTTCTATCTGGCTCTTAGAAAAGTAAAGCTCCAGAGATTTCTTTTTGTCAAAAAGTTTAGTACTTTAGCAATGAAAAAGTGAACAAATCGTTTAAAATTTAGTACCTTAGTATTATATGGATAGCAAATACATAAAGCAGTGATAAAGTGACTAAATTATTTAAATTTTGGAAGCTTAGCAGCGTTAAATAACCAAATCCTTTAAAATGTAGTGCTTCACTGGCGATGAAGGGATCAAAATATCTGAACTCGAAGTTATGTTTATACAGCAAGCTTTTTTGAGTGAGAATTTGAAAAAACAAAACAAAAAACAAAAAAAAATTGCTAAAGACAACAAGCCTTCTGTATCACATAAACGCTGAAGATTGCCAAAAATTACAGATACGAACAAGGAAGGCATTTAGGTCCCTAAAGCACTTTTTACGGATTTCTAAAAGTGGTGTGATTGAAGGCACTGTAACTGTTCCTAAACAACACGAGACAGTGTAGATTCACCATGTTTTCAGAATTGCAGAATCCAAATTACTTTGGAATTTTTTTTTCAGATTATCAGCAATGTGTAACAAAGAAATTGTCTGCAGCATACACATGGATTATCTGTTTAATAAAAATTTGTGAGCTGAAGACTACATTAAAAATCGCAGACTTACCTTACTTTAACTGTGGGACGTTCACTATTTTACGCAAGTTTTCTTTTTCTTCCATTTATGAGAAGAGCCTTTTGTACTTAAACATTATTAGATTCTTCAAAGATATTCCAACAATTTTTTTTTCTATTTTTAACATTTATTACAAAATACTAAATCACAATTAAAATAATACAGGGTGTCCGAATAAGGACTGTGCACTGAATGTACGAATTGCAGTAATGTAATAATAAAGAAATTTTAAATAGAATTACAGTAGAAGTGACGTTCCACATGGAAGTGCTCTGTATTTGGTAACCTTCATGTCTCCCCACACAGAGGCGCGCGCAGCTATCATTCCGGATGAAGGTCATTCCTGAGCCCTTTGGTCGACGGAGGCAGATGTGTCAATTGATCACGCGTCTCGGACAGTGGTGTTGACGTTTGAACATAGAGTGTTTTTGGTGGAACATGCCTTTTGCCATGACGACAAGTACACAGACGAAATGCGAAAACAGTTCGCTAGGAAATTTCATGATACAGACGTCCCAAGGGAAGGTGTATGCAGGTAATCCACATTCACTTCAAGAGCTACAGGCTTCAATAACTGCCCACATTCAACAAATCACACCACATACCCTGAGAAAGGTCTTCACCAACATGCAGAAGCGTGTGCAGACATGTCTGGACGTCGGTGGGGCCCATTCCCAACATCTCCTGTAGGAACCAGTTCGACATTTTAAGTGTTATTTTCAGTGCACAGTTATTTTTCAGACACCCTGCAATTTAAATGCTTAATGAATAAGTAATATTATAGTTATATAAAATTGTTATTTAGCTATACAGCAGTTATTCCTTAGCCATTTAAATTATTATTTTATTTGGTATATTTAAATAAAGGTTCGCAAAAAAAAACCCTAGTTGAAATGTGTCGAAAAAATCTAACAACGTTTCAATACAGGATGTTCATTCACCTCGTAAATGGACGAAAAAAACCTACGTAAAATAACGAACGCTCTACAGATAAAGTAGGGTAAGTGTGCGATTTTTAATGCAATCTTAAGCTTACGCATTTTTATTAAATCTCGTTTAGCACGCTACATTTACCTGTTTTTAAGTGTTTTCTGAATTATTTAGTGATTCTAAAATAATAGTTTTAAACTGGATTATCCGGCTGTAAATTTCATTTGGTGTATGTCAACGAGAATTTAAATCAACTTGTGAGTTAGTACATTTACTTTTAATAAGAATGTGCGTGATAATGCTTTGACTAGTGCGTAAAAAATGTTTTTACATATTCCAAGAATGTCTGATATATTTTTTTAATTAAAACAATTGTACTCATTTCATTGAATCGTCATCATGATTGCCAGCGAAAGTGATTATTTAAAACCCGTTTTGTGCTTACCTGCAGAGCGAAAGCCATGTTATGACAATGACAGTAAACCTCTGCTAAAATGAAAGAGAAGCTTTAAGCATTCAACTTTTGGCAAAATCTCTTCCAATAAATTTTAATGCAAGGCTCTGTTTTGCATCAAGTTTTGTTTTGAACTCACATTGATTCAAAAGATTAAAAGGAATTATGAGTTGCCTTTCAGTTCTAATCACTGGCAACTAAGCATACTCTTTAATTTCCTTTAATTCTTTTACGTTTGTTCCCTTTCTTGCAGCTCAGTGGATGGTGCAGCCCTTTTATTTTCCGAATAATGCTGTTGTGGGCCAGAGAGTTGTAACAACGTGTGCTACAACAGCGGGACAACACATAAACTTCGAATGGTTAAAAGATGGAAAAGACATCAGAGATTTATCTCACATAAAGATCAGCACAGTTTCTGATGTATCAACAATCATCATTGAAGCAGTGAGTGAATCTGATGCTGGAAATTATTCATGCGTTGCCAGTTTAGAGGGCGTTGTAAATACCTTCGTCGCTTCACTAGTTGTTCTTGGTAAGCGAAAATTATTTTATTTATAAAATATTTAAATTTTTGCCAAAACTTATTATAATATATTTTCGAAAAAGTTTCTTTGTGTAGATAAACATAATATTTGGCGTAGTTAGATGAAACAATTGACACTTCGCGGAATATAATTGTGTATGTTAAGAAAAATGAGGGAATGTTGTAATCACATTTTATAAAATTTTAAATCACTTGGTACCCCATAAAAATAATTATTTTCCGTAAAAGATCTGTCATAGTTGGTTTTCCACCACACAACGATGAGACCATTGACACTCAGAAGAGAAAATATTAGAGGCAGGGGTGATGGGCAGTCGACATGGGCATCTCCGCGCAGAGTGGAACAGACCCAAATCGAATACGGGCGATAAATAGGCGGACAGTAGGACTTCCCAACAGTGTATCGCAATTGACGAACTTAGGTTAACGTGGTGATCTGAGCGACTTTGAGCGTGGATCATTGTCGGCGCAAGACAGATGGGTCGTTCTATAGCCCAAGTGGTAAGAACCGTAGGGTTCCCGAGAGCAACGGTAGCAAGAGTGTACCGCAAGTATACCACCGACGGACGTACCAGAGCCCATACAGCAAGCGGTGGCCAACCACACGCCATTGATGACCCGCATCGACGTAGACTATATTCACCCCGACATCGATGTAGACTACATTCAGACTGACATCGACGTAGAGTACATTCAGACCGACATCGACGTAGATTGTATTCAGACCGACATCGACGAAGATTATATTCACCCCGACATCGACGTAGACTATATTCAGACCGATATCGACGTAGACTATATTCAGACCGGCATCGACGTAGACTATATTCAGACTGACATCGACGTAGACTATATTCAGACCGACATCGACGTAGACTACATTCAGACCGACATCGACGTAGACTATATTCAGACCGACCGCTTGGCAACGGCGACGCAAATCACACCCAGGTTAAATTCGGATGCCCAAACAGCTCAGCAAGCGAACGGTACAGAGCACGCTACATAACCTAGGCTACAGGAACCGACGCCCTACTCGCGTGCCACTGTTGACTGCTCATCATCGGAAATTACGTCTTCGCTTTTGCCTAGAAGATTAAAACTGGTCCTTTGCAGAGTGGCGCCGCCTCGCGTGGTTAGATGAATCCCATTTTCAGCTGTACCGAGCTGACGGGAGGGTGTAAGTGTGGCGCCAACAACAGAGACTATGGCTCCGTCGTAGCAGGGCGGCTCTGTTCAAGGCTGTGGTGGCTCTGTGATTGTTTGGGGAGCCTTCTTATGGGACATATCAGGTTCTTTAGTGTGTCTGGAAAGGTCTTTAACCTCTGTGTCCCACCAGTATGTGCTGGCTGAGCACTTACACGCTTTAATGGCCTTCGAGCATCCTGTGGCCAATAGTCTGTTTCAGTAAGACAATGCGCCGCCCCACCGGGCCGCAACCACCAAAGCATTGCTCGAGGAATGCTAATCTGAGTTTGGAAACATCCGGTGGCCTTTAGGTACTCGGATTTAAGCCCTCTGGAAGATCTTTGGAATGCCGTGGAACGGAACATCAAATACATAGATCCTGGACGGACGTCTCGGGTGGAGTTGCGGACAATGCTACAGCAGGCAAGGCTGAAGCATTACCTCCGAAAACCCTCCAATATCTGGTGGAGTCGATGCCTCGGCGTGTACAGGCTGTTATTCGCGCTAGAGAAGAAGGACCAACACGCTATTAGGCAGGTATCTTTGTTTTATCCATTGAGTATATATTCCTTTTTGCCGTAACTAACCAAATTGGCGAAATATCATCAACGTAGAAAAAATGGGAGGATTGGTGCTACATCTCGCGCGTCAAAACAGCAGTTGTTTCTTTTCAAGACGCTGCTTTATAACTCTTAATTATTAGGTTGGTGCGAATGAAATGTCCGTGCTAACGAGCAGTGGAGACAGGCCCCTACCACAGCGGATTGGAACCACCTACAGGTGTTACGTGTATTACTTCATAGAGTTACTGTAAATTGCTAGCACATGTGTGAAGAACAAGGATCAGGCGTGGTTTGTTTGGACGTAACGTGGCTTGCAAAGGAAACATGCACACGCCGGACTTGAGAGTCATCTTCCTGTATGAATTTAAACTAGGCCATTGTTCAGGAATTGCCACTCGAAACGTTAACAAAGCGTTTGGGGAGAACATAGCCAACGAACGAACGATTCGAAGATGGTTTGTGAAGTTTCAAAGCTGAGAGACGGACCTGAAAAACGAAACACGTGGTCGCCAACCTGTTTCTGTTTATGACGATGTTCTGTTACGTGCGGTTGAAGCGGATCTCCGAGAAACGTGTCGTGAGATAGCGGCAGAGGTAGGTGTCCACCACACCACTATTGTTCGTCGTCTGGATACGCTGGGTAAGGTAAAAAAGCTGGACATGTGGATGCCGCATAAGGTGGCAACTGCCAACAAGACTTGACGTTCGTAAGTCTGCACGTCGCTGATTTCCAGGAATAAACAGAAACTTCTACTGCAAGTTGGTCCTTTATGGTAATCGGAAACGATCTGCACAATGGTTAAGCAAGGCACAGCCTGCTGGGCGGCATCCTAAGCCAACTCTACACACCAAGAAGATAATGCGCCTTTCTTGGTGGCACACAACCGGTATAATTCATCGGAGTTTCTTCGCAAGAGGCCAAACCATCACTGCAGAACGCTGAATTATACCAGATAAAGCGGAAATTGCTGCAGAAACAACCGGCTTTGGTCAACTGACATGGTGTTCTGCACCAGGACAACGTCCGCCCTCATGTCGCACAACGAACGATGCTGACATTAAGTGCTTTGGGCTATGAAGCACTGCCTCATCCTGCATATTACCTGGAGTTGTCTCCGACAGACAATAATCTGTTTCGTCACCTGGATCACTTCCTGTCCGGGAAACAGTTAACGACAGACAACGAGGTTCAACGTGCAGTTGATGACTTCTTCGGGTCCCAGCCACAAGACGTTTTTCGTTCCGGGATCATGGCTTTGCCGGACAGATGGCAACTATGTGTCGGCGCCGAGGGGGATTATTTTGCCTAGGTAAGTTGTCCTACTTTTCCGTTCTCGTCGTCCACGTGTGCTGGCCCTTTGCCGGACATTTCATTCCCACCAACCTCACACACACACACACACACACACAATATATATATATATATATATATATCATCATCATCATCATCATTGTCAACCATTATCAATCCACTGCTGGACGAAGGTCTCCCAAGTTTCCTCCACAACGGTCTGTCTTGTGCCAGTCTCCTCCATGTCACTCCCGCATATTTACGAATTTCATCCACCCATCTCCCATGTGGTCTTTTTCTGGGTCTTTTCCTGTCCCTTGGAGTCCAATCTAAAATTTCGGCTGTCCATCTATGGTCTGTCCTTCTGGCAGTATGTCCAGCCCATTGCCATTTCAGGGATTTAACTCTGATCATGATGTCTTCCACTCTCGTCATTTTTCGGATCCACGAGTTCCTCTTCTTATCTCTCCTGGTTATACCAAGCATGCACCTCTCCATGCTTCTTTGAGTTGTCTGCAGCTTTTGTATGTCTCTTTTAGTTAAGGTCCACGTCTCTGCACCATACGTAAGCACTGGAAGGATGCATTGATCAAACACTTTTCTTTTAAGACATAATGGCATATTGCTCTTGAAAATTATGCTGTTTCTTCCAAAAGCTCTCCAGGCAAGTTTTGTACGCCGATTAATTTCTTCATCAATGTGACCCTCACTTGATATCTGCTGTCCAAGATAAACATACGTATCTGTTATCTCCAGTTTTTCTCCATCAATCGATAAATCTTCATTTCTTGTAAAAGCATTGAACATCACTTTTGTCTTCTGAAAGTTCATTTTTAATCCCACTTCTTTACTCTTGTCAGCAAGTTCCTGGATCATACTCTGCAGCTCTGATGGGGTAGTTGCAAAAATGACTATGTCATCAGCAAAACGAAGGTGGGTTAGATAATCTCCATTAATCTTTATCCCTTTGTTTTCCCAGTTCAGTGATTGAAAGACATTTTCCAATGTGGCATTAAAGAGCTTCGGAGATATGGTGTCACCTTGTCTCACTCCTTTTCCAATTTTTATGTGTGTTGTATTTTCAAACAGCCGAATCTTTGCACTTGCATTTTCATAGATGTTATTAATAATATTAATGTATGCATCTTCAATACCGCAGGATTTCAGAGCCGTGGTAACTGCTGATGGTTTCACCGAATCAAAGGCTTTTTCATAATCGATAAAAGCCATGCACAATGGAAGTTCATATTCCCTCGCTCTTTCAATCAGTTCTCTCAGTACGTGGATATGATCTATTGTGCTGTAGCCACTCCTGAATCCAGCTTGTTCTCTCGGTTGAGCCATGTCCAGTGTTACCTTCAAGCGGTGTGAAAGAACTTTTAGTGAAGATTTTATAAACCACTGATAGGAGGCTGATAGGTCTGTAGTTCCTGAGATCCTCAATGTCACCTTTTTTATGTAGCAGGATCATTGTAGCATTGTTCCAATCCTCAGGAATCTTCCCTTCATTAAGGCATCGAGTGAAAATTTGGGCGAGTACTGTTTCAATTTCTCCACTTGCTTCTTGTATGATGTCTATAGTAATTCCATCTTCTCCTGGAGCTTTCCCTCGCTTCATGTTCTTGATTGCATGAGCAACTTCTGCTGGGAGGACTGGAAGAACTCTGGTACCTTTCATGATGTCTGGAGTACATGTATCATCCCTTTCATATAATTTGGAGTAGAAATCTTTCACTCTTGTCAAAATTTCACCTCTATTTCTTGTTATAGAACCATCTTCTTTTCTCAGAGCCATAATCTGTTTTCTTCCCTTACTGAGATGTCCCTTTGCTATCTTAAGGCTTTGGTTGTTTTCAATTGCTTTCCTCACTAGCTCACAGTTGAATTTCCTTACGTCTTCAGTGATACTTTTTCGTGTTGTCTTGCATAGCTCTATATATTCCACTTTGGAAGTCACATCTACTTTAGTTGTCCTCATCTCTCTTCTTTTTTGCATCAACATTTTTGTTTTTCGTGATAATTTGTTCACATGCAACTTGTTCTTAGACCCAGCTAATTTTGTTGCTGTTTCCATTAGAGCTTTGGTTACTTTTCTGTTAACTTCCGAAATATCCACTTCTTCCGATGTTAGGCCTTCTAAAGCAGAGAATCTGTTCTTCAGTTCCAACTTGAAAGTATTATGGTGTTTTTTAAGGTTGGTTATGTCAATACATTTTGTTTGTCTTATGAGCTTGCCACGTTCCAGTTTAGTGTTGAGGTGCATCTTACATCTCACCAATCTATGGTCACTACCTGTGTTGAACTTGTTCAGCACACTGCAGTCTTCGATGACGAATTTTTTGTTACACATAATAAAATCAATTTCACTTGTCGTCCCAATTGGATGTCTCCATGTCCATTTCCTGTGTGGCTTTTTCTTGAAAAAGGAGTTCAAGATGAAAAATCCTTCTGCCTCTGCAAACTCAACCAGAGTATTTCCACGCTGGTTTCTGTTGCCGTGACCGAATTTACCTACTGAAGTTTCATTCTGTTGCCGTTGCCCTATTTTTGCATTGAAATCTCCCATAATTATCTTCAAGTGCTGCTTACCTTTATTATTTAGATGACGAATTTCCTCATAAAATTCTTCAATTTCTTCTTCAGGATGACTTGTGGTGGGTGCATAAGTTTGAATAATCTGAGCCTGGTATCTTCTCGATAGTTGGATAACGAGTCGTGCAGCTCTGTCAGAGGAACTTTCAACTTCTACCACTTTATCCTTCAGTTTCTTGTTTATTATAAATCCAACACCACTAGTTCTGCCAGTATCTGTCCCACGATAATAGAAGAGATGTCCACTTTTCAGTTCAATGAGATCTTCTCCTTTTCTCCTTACCTCACTTAGCCCGACGATGTCCCACTTGATCCTTTGTAGTTCCTCTTCCAATTCAAGAAGCCTTGAATCAGAAGATAGGGAGCGTCCGTTATAGGTAGCCAAGGTCAGCATCAAATGGCAGCCTAGTCCGGTCCTCCGGGGATTCTTAGCACCCTCTGCCTTCATGTCGCACTGGCCGCTGCCTTGGCCAGGTACATTCCAGCCTGCCGGAGACTGAGGGCCAAGATTTAAGTTGTAGAGTCATTTTGGAGGTGTTTGGCCATAACTCACCACGCTGGCCAAGCGGGTTGGTGAGTGTGGGATAAGCATTTCCTCTGATCCCGATGGTATAGTTATACCGCTACTGGCGGTCGTCAGAGCCCCCTTTAGTGGGAACAGGATGCACCACGAGAAGGCGGGGTTGACATTTGTCAAGGAGAGGCTGTGATGTTACGCATCACCTGACCTTACATCCAATTAGTTATTAAGAACTTAACTACTTTGAAAAAACAGCGCATTGAAAAGGAACAAGCTTAGCCATCTTCTGTTCCTAGGTACCCCAAAAGACGCTCAAAGTTACAAAGAAAAGAAAGAGTTAAAACCCGCAAAAATGTTAACAGACAAACCAATGCCTAAAAGCTGAAAAGCTAAAAAACAACAGAGAAAAAGTACATGAAGTACAAACATTGAACTTATAAAACCTAGAACCCAAAAACAAGGAAGAGAGCTTACCTCTTGTGTGACAAAAACGTTTCTCCTCACAAGAGAAGAACATGGCTGACCTCTTCCGCCACTCCCTAGTCGCTGGGGGGCAGAGAGGGTGGGGCTGATGTCCTCCTCATACAGCAAGAAACCAACGCGCGGAGATTTTAACCAGAGAAAAAAATATATAAACTTAAGACTGTGGATCTGTATGATCAGAAAGAGCAGAATTAACTCTCCAGAATACATGAGAAATATTATAAAATACACGAGCAGTGTATTTAATAATCTTTGCATGTATTAAATCACCTTAGTGAGCTTCTATAGATTAATCAGAATCTTATTAATTTTAATGTTGGTTTTACTATTTTTAGTATAGCTATCCTAGTGATGAATAACTAGTTTTCTTTTTTATTTGTTTTTATTTTCTTTTATAAACAGATTTTTAAGCTTTTTTGTGATTTTGTTTATATTATTTAATTTTTTGTTTTAATAGGACCGTCATATCCATAGCACTAAGGTTCCTTTAGGTAGTTAATAGGCATCCTCTAGCCAACTTCCTTACGGCTTTGATTGGTCAGAATCATATTATTAACTGTGTAGAAAATTAAAGCAGATCTGCCAACCTTACTCTATTATTCAGAATAATTTTTCTTAAAGTTCTTTTGATGAAAGAAGAAGGAATTTCGTTCTCTAGAAAACTTTCTAATAGTATATTAATGTGGTAATTGAAGTCCAAATTGTTGCTGCTGATTCTTGAAATTCTTAGGACCTGAGAAATTAGTACATTCTCAATTACTTTGGTTGAAATGTTATTATTCCAGTGTAGATATTTAATTACTTTGAAAGGAAAATTAACTCTTTTATCAAAGAGGCTAATAGATGGGTTACCTCTGTTGAGCTTAATGCTTAAGTCTAGGAACTCAAGTTCCTGATTACTGTGGTTGGTTTTACATAAGTTAAGAGAGCTAGGATAGATATTATCAAAATCACTCTCTATAACTTCTGAATTATTGATACACAGCAGATCATCAATATATCTAAAAGTGTAAAGGTAGTTATCTGAGCAGGTGGGGTGATTTTTAATGAATTTATATTCCTTAAAGAACAGGAATAGATTAGCGATATTCGTGGACGTTGATGTTCCCATGGGAATACCGTTCACTTGCTTATAGAGAGTATTATTATATAAGATATGGTTATTTTTTATGCAGCAATTGAGATAAGAGTTCCAAGTTCCTACATTAACAAATTGGTTAAGTTTAAATTCTGCATACAGCTCTTTAAAGGTAGTGATTATATCTGATACAGGCAGATTAGTATAGAGGTTTTCAAAATCATAACTGTTAATATCTAGGGACAAACTTTGAGTATAGTAGAAATTACTTCTGCATTATTATTAATTATCCAAAAATCTCTGTACATCAAGTTAGAACAGTTTCTAATGTGTTTCAAAACCTTCTTTAAGACATCTTCAAAAGCAAGATCTATTTTCTTTTTATGACTCCTTACTCCACTAGCTATGAACCTGAACTTCACAGGATCCT
Source organism: Macrothele yani (assembly GCA_039090855.1). NCBI lineage: Eukaryota > Metazoa > Arthropoda > Arachnida > Araneae > Macrothelidae > Macrothele > Macrothele yani. The sequence continues at coordinate 18,997,487 of CM077013.1, forward strand.
TATGAAACTTAACCGTTGCAAAAAGAAATGGAAATTCAGGCTCATATCTTCTAGTTTGTGGAATTTTAAGTTTCTTGAAGAATGCCTTAAACCGATTTTCTAACTGTTTGGTAGAATAACTTACGGGCTCGTATGTTACTCTATTATTGAGTTCCATAGTTAACAATTCAAAATAGAACTTCTTACAGATAATTGCAAAATTATTGCTAGCTTTATCCGTAGTGGTAAAAATAAATTGGTCTTGTAGTTTGGAGAGTGACCTTTTAGCTTCTCCAGAGAAAAAGAGATTTCTGTCGAAACAAAAGTCCAGACCTGCCAACTCACCGGTGAAGCTATTGATTATATTATATTTCCATTCTGCGAAGGCCTCAATAGGCTGATTGTACGTTAAACTGGTTTTTACGATGTACCTATTAACATCTTGAGTGAAGCTCTCAAGAATCCTTTCTTTGGAAATTGTGAAGGAAGGTCTGAATTTAGAGCCATACTCTAATAAATTCCTAAGCTTTTCATTTTCAACAAAACTCAAGTTTCCGGTGATAATATGGTTGTAATTCTTATCATAGTGAACTGTTTCTTTATGTTCATCACAAGAACATGTAGTAATTACAGGAATGTGGCTCGAAGAGTTAAGTTTGTAGTTTTTAACTATTGACCCTAAGGTCTTAACATATTTAAAACTTACAATAGACTGGTGCCTGTGGATGGGAAAAAAATTGCATTATTATAGAACAGCTTCCTTACATTGAGATTATCGTAGGCTTTATTTAGAAACCTGATGGTAACAAAATTACTGGAAAATTCTTTAAGAGAAATTTTATCTTTAAGAATATGTTTAAGAATGTCCAGAACCAAAGCAAAAACATGCTTATCAACATGGTCAGCAGTTTCATTCCAGAATTTGAAAAAACTTTTAAGGACAGAGTGCTTGAAGGACTTGAGAATTTTGTAAGTATTTTTAACAAAATTAGTGCCAGTTTTAAAGCTTTCCAGAGTTATTAGCAAGTTAGCAAAATCAACTTTGCTTGATGTGCGAAATAACCTCTGTCCTCTATTACCTCTAGAGCAGCTCTTATTATTAACAAGAAAGAAGAGTTCACGAATTGAAAATTTATGCTGATTATGCTTATTGTCAGATAGAGTGGAATTAAGGCCATAGGGATAAAGAGACTGATGCTGCAAAATTTCAAGGGATTCAGTTTCTAGCCGAGCATAGAGGTCAGGGATAATATGTAGTACCTCTATTTTCACTTTGTCAAAACCATGAGTATGGAAATGCTCTAATTCAAAGGTAGAGTACTGGTTGGCGTTTGTGGAGGGGTTCACTCCTGAATTAGAGAACTTGTTAACTAGAGACCTGTGACCATTAATCCTAAGATGAAGAGGATTTTTACTTTGGCCAATATAGCTAAGGTTGCAGACAGTACAGGTGAGCTTATAGATGGTATTGTAGGCTTTGCAAAACTTGTTGGAGCAATTATCCTCAACAGAAGAATACAGGTTAGGATCTGCAGATTTACATGTCAAACAACGTTTGTCATTTCATAACTTTAGATTACCTTTGCCAGCGAGTTCATACACTATGGGAAAGGGTGCTAGCCTAACCGAGCGGGAGGACTTAAAATATCTGAGCTGACCTCCAATCCTATCATCGTCCTTAGAACTCCACTTGGGCCAAAACATACAAATTCTGAGCAAACCAACTAGGAAAAACTTTTAGAAATAATCAGTCCAAGAAAAGACCAAACTCGAGTATAAACTACACTCCAAAAAGCAGCATCCAAAACATACTAAAAATAAAAATTAGAAAATGAAAAAAACCTCAAATAAAAAAATAGTAATAAAAAAAAAAAATAATAATAAAAATAATAATAAAACATTTCAACTAGAATTTGCGCGAGCAGCTAAATAATAAATTGAAATTAGTTACTTAAGAGCAAAACTGAAGACTAAGGAAAAAACTTTAGAATTTAAAACGAAGGTTGCAAAATAACCTGAAGATCAAAACGCGCAACGCAGCAGTTTTGAAAATTCAGAACTCTTGCATCTATGGCCTTGCAGAAACCCATTTCCAACTAGGTCTTTGTGGAAGTGAGAAAATGCAGAGTTTTTGCTGGTCCTTGATAAAGCCAAGGCTCAGTATTCTCGACACCTTCTACATTCAGTTGTTTTATTTTATTTTTTTATCTTTTCTCCTTTTACTCACACAGGTAGATACATAACCTTTTCTATGTTGTACTAGGTGTGAGTCAAAATTATATATGTATTTTTTTTTGCTTAGGTTTCTTCTTTATAGAATGTGAATTCTGAATTTTCAAAACTGCTGCGTTGCGCGTTTTGATCTTCAGGTTATTTTGCAACCTTCGTTTTAAATTCTAAAGTTTTTTCCTTAGTCTTCAGTTTTGCTCTTAAGTATATATATATATATATATATATTTTATTTGTATTTTTAAACTGGGAGAAAACAGGAATAACGTGACTTAACATTTGTGGAACTATAAAAAATGAGAACCTTGCATTTTAATGAATTCATAAAAAGATAGAGAATGATTTTAAAATCAATGATAACATTACAGTTAAATCCATAAGAATTACAGTGCGTTTAACAGATAATCATTTTCAAGATGTCTGTTGAGATTCCAATACAAAGTTAAACCAACCGACTAAGTACATATATATGTGATTATAGACGAAATGTTACAGACAGCGTGATAAACTGATTAGCTGAAAATTTTCGAATTGTTGAAATTAAGTTTTTTCGTGATACCAAGGATCGTATGACCGAAATTTCATTTTCGAGAAAATGAGAGAAGGCTTTTCAAGAATTGTAGTGAAACCGGTTCAGTTATAGCACCCAGAAAAATCCTGAAAATTTTGATGTACGCGGTAATGCGGTGCAATTTTAGGGAAATCGCTATTCCGAAAACTTTTCACGGACAAGTGACGGTTCTGCAGCGAAACTACATATATTACATTACTGACGGTAAGTGAAAAATTCTTGCCGGCCAAATAATTTGTTTTTTCTGATTTATCTATTTATTGAAGTCTTGTGACGAAACAAAAACGTTGCTACTCTGAAAGGTTAAAAGAAACGTTTGGTTTCCCACCTGTGTAGGTTTTAAAACGTATGAAGCGGCTCATCATTTTGGACGAACACATGCATGATGCGAAACTGATAACTGGAAATCGCATCTTTAATATTTCAACGTAGAGTTCCTGAATGTTAATAATTCTTTTTCTTATCTGAGAGAAGAAAAAATTGGGAAACATATTTCGAAGAATAAACAAAACGCAAATAAACACAAAGAGCGAATCAGAAAAGAGACGGCGAACTGGAAAAGTTTATCTATTTTGCTGATCTTTAGTAAAGTGCTACTTGTACAGACTGAAGTAAAAATCTGAATGACGTTTTTTTTTACTTTCGGAGTTTAACCCCATGAGCTTATAAGACTATAAGGGATCGGTAGTCTTAATTTAGAGCTACTGAAATTAGAAGAGTGACCTAGCCAGAGAAACAGAACAAACAAACAACAATACCTCATTCGGGATTCAGACCCGCGCTCAACTCACTCAATTATTAAGTACCCAAATTCTATTTCTTTTTTCTGGGCTGGGGGTTTAACGACCACGGTGAGCAACTCAATGGGCTATAAGCTGTCGCTCGTCCCTAATATATGGCCACTGGTTCCAGGGAAAGGAGAGAGCCAGTGCCGTAAGACAAATACAAAATCCATGCCTCAGCGGGATTCGAACCCGGACCCCAACTTGGAAGAATGGTCAGAAGCCAGCGCTTAGACCACTGCACCACGGGGGTGACAGTTCCCAAATCGGGTGATAGAAGATCAGATCATCTTTTTTAAATTCAGGATTTAATGGCCACCATGAACAACTCTATGGGCTATAAGCAGTCTCCCGTTCCTGATTTAATGCCATTGGTTCCAGAAAAAGGAGAGAGCCAGTGCCGTAAGACAAACACAACATTCATGGCTCATCGTGATTCGAACCGGACCCATCTTGGACAAATGATCAGAAGCCATCACTTAGACCACTGCACCACCGGGGTGGGGGCTCCTCTGTGATCATCTACCCCAGATGAGACTAGTCAGAATGTAGAAAATTAGATCAAATGAAAGAATTTACATACACGGTACGTAATTCTGATGGCAAAAATAGTTGAAATGGCGAAAAAGTAGGTGAATGAATTCATTCCCGATAATCATTAGGCAGTGGTTTTTTCAATTCCGATAGCTTGTCCAAAAATTCATATTATCCTTACTCTTATAAATGTCAGTAAAACGCTGGTACTGCGGGTGTATTAGATAGAAACTTTACTTAAAAAGACTTCTGAGAAACCTAAGAAATGTTATGAAAGAAGTGAAGGTGCTAAACAAACTAGCGAAATAATGTGAAAAATGTCTCTAGTTTTGAAATAGTTTATCTATCCAAATTAAGCATCTAAGCAGGATAACTACCGTATCATAAACATACGATGCATATCTCTATAAATAGCGGAATGTGCCACTAATTCATGTAGAAGCGAGTTGGCCAATCGTTTTTTTGCGTTTTAGTAAAGTGGCAATTACTGTGTTCAAGAAACGTGCCTCAAAGATTGACCTGCAATTTCCTTAAACTATTTAAGCATCAGATTTCACCTGGTTATGTGAAACGCATATAGATATAGCGTTTACTGAGATCCTTTATGAGAAGATATTCCCACCACGAAACCTTGAGGATGTTATTTATATGCAGCAAAATTATTGGTTTTGTCAATTACGAATTAATGCGAAAATGCTTTCTGAACATTTATCGTGCAGAACTTAAAAGCGTCAGCTTTCTGTTTATTTCGCATAAGTATGTATTTGACAAAAAACTTTCTTGTACAGTGACTCAGTGGGGTACGGAAGTAGTGGAGAAGATATTTTTAGAATGGAGCTCCAGAGAGAAAAAATAAGTTAAATTTATATGCATTAAAGGCCACACTTAACTGTCAGGTTGCACACAATTCCTTCTCATTGAAGGTTCTTTGAAATCCTATGATTTCTCTCGCGTAAGGTGATTCTACACATGCCATTATTTTGACTGTCATAGGAGGACTTAAGAAACGTCGACTGTGGCTATCAGTATTTTAAAACACAGGAGTAAAATTCTGTTATCAGGATTTTTTGCACATTTTAAAGACTTTGCGGTACTGAATATTTCACTTGTCACTGTTAGCAAGAGTTTATTGAGAAAGACCGCGTCCCAATATTAATTTCGCCCATCAAATAAAAATAGCGATAGAAATATTCAATAAATGTTAATAGTGCTAAGTTGCCTGATTAAAATAAAATTATTCGGGAATTTCTTCTTTCCTCTTTCAGTTCCTCCTGTGTGGACAAAGAGTCCGAGTGACCAGGAAGCGCTTGCAGGATCTACAGTTACTCTTCCATGTTCCGCTACAGGAAAGCCAAAACCTACAGTTACCTGGTATAAAGTCAACAGTAAGCACTAGATTATTTGCTGTAAGTTCTGTTTCAAAAATCTGGAAAGTCGGCCAATGTCCTACAGCTGCATCTTTTTATTTTTTTAGGTGGAGATGGACAGTTTCTGGATATTACTTTTGGTGAGCAGAATCCTTTTCTTCAGCTAAACAATGGAACACTCGTAATTACCGAAATCCAGAAACATCATGAAGGCATTTATAGATGCAAAATTGCTAACAGTGTTGGAAAAGATTTACAGAAAACAGCCAACGTCAGAGTAATCGGTGAGACATATTAAGAAGTTAATAATTTTGAATAGGTATGGATATACAGTAAATTGCGCTGTTTAGGTAAATGCTCGTCCACGTGCATCAGGAATTAATGTAGAATGTACAGAAAGTAAAGGTGTTATTTGACCGTTAAGTAAAAATGTAGCGGACCGATTGAACTCTGCAAAATGCTGAGAAAAGTTGCACCGAATTTGACAGAGTTCAGTTACATAAACTTTCTAAATCGATTAGGTATGGAACTAAACGCTATCAAACATACATACTTGTTTCTGTATTTTGCTAATTTCATAGTTTGTGCGTATCATCTTGTTGACTCTGAAATAAGGAGATATGTTTCATTTAATATTTTGTTAAAATAATTTTGTTATAGAATCCGTAATTATTTCTCTCCATTCCTTGCAATGCACTTTTTTATTATCAGAGTGGAGCAGATAAAAAAAGAGACATACATTATCATGTCAACTACTGGATTTCTAGGAAGGCTGTTATTTCCTTGCCGCTATCTGCAATCATTAATGTTTCTCCTTCATTGATTAGGGTTTAGGATTAGGAACTTGATTGAGTGCAGACTAATTTATTGTGTAACCTGCAGTTATTTAAGTACCTAAGATCCCCTCATTTTTAACATTAAAACAAGTAGACTCTAAATCATTATGCAATGTATGCTGTGCGTAGAGCAGTAGGAGACTCATGATAATCGTGTCAAGCATGAATTAATTTTGTCTGTGAAGAGAAAGCTGAAAAAATTTGCTACGTATGTACTTAGCACATCCAGTAAAGGTCTTTTGATTGTCGGATCCAGAATATTCGTTTAAAAAAATGAAGATTTAGGACGTATCTAGTAAGGTTTCGAATTCAAGTTGTGTGTTTTAATCTGGAGAGCGCTAATTATTTGAATAAGAATATTATAACCGCAAGGAATGGCAATATACGAGTATATAGATCATATAGACCAAAATGGCGGTTTGGACAACACATCTCCAGCCACCTTAAGGTGGTTCTACCTAAAATCTATGCCTAATGTTTCCAATGGTAAAACTCCTTTACATATTTTCTTCGCAACTAATGAATTCCTTTACATATTTTTTTCGCAACCCAAGATGAAAATTTGCACATCGATAAAACTAACTTTAAGTTGTAGCATGGGATACTTAATACTTTCTAATAACCATAACTAAGCAATCTAAAATTTATTTGTCTACTGACGTCATCAATGTACAGGTCGCGCCATCTATTAACAGGCCTGAAAACTACTCAAACAAAAATGATTGATTTTTAATATAATCATGGTCATGTTTTAACATGTATTAAGTATCCCATGCTATAACTTAAAGTTAGTTTTATCAATGTGCAAATTTTCATCCTTGGGAATACATTAATTGCGAAGAAAATATGTAAATAAGTTTTACCATTGAAAATATAAGACAGAGAGTTTAGGTAGAACCACCTTAACCTCTCTTCCATGTCAACCCTCCCAAAAAAATCGTAATTTATGAGATAATCTAATATTCTGGGACGTAGTAGCATGCTATGCTCTTTAATGGATCTGATTATATGAATAGTATATAACTGTCATTTACTAGATTTACTTGTTTTTCCAGAGGTAAGGGTGAAATACAAGTATATTTTGAATAACTATACTAATAACTCTAAATTTGAAGTTTTTATATTTTTCGTTGCAATGAATATGAACGTACTTTGGTTGAATTTTCCTTTTCGATTTTTTTGAAAATTGTAGTGTATTCTTTCGAATTTCAAAATATTCACGTCATAGATAAATTGTGACGTCGCTTATGCACTACTTGCGCAAAAAAGGTTTTAAAATACTGGCAGCAGTAGCAAGCCAGGAGGATTCGCTATTGAATTTAATTTTTGTGCATGTAAGACATATGAGTAAGAACGAAATATAGGTTTGTTTAATGAAAACTTAGTATCTAATCAAAGAAAGAGTTTTTCATATACTGATCTATGCATCTCTCATTTGTGAGGTTCCTCTAATTTGATTAAAGTTCTTTCATAAGGGTAGCATACAATTTTTTTAGTCCGTCCGCGCAGAGCCAACTTTATGAGAATGTTAATTTTAAAAACGATAGCACGTCGCTATCGAGCATTCGGAACAATTGGTCCTCGAAGAGGGATCATGCGATAATGCTTTGTCATCGCAACAATTTGAAACGATTATTTCATATAGTGAAACGTTTTTGAAGATTGCCACTTTTCTAAAATATTAAACTGCGGTCAATATACTCCACAAGTTTCATACTAGCCTGCTTACGAAACTAAATGTTTAGAATGTTGTGAAGGACGTTTTTTTATGACATTTTGAATGCAAACGTAAAATATATATATTTTGTTTACCGAGTGCTTCGAAGTGCGTAATAATCAACTTTATTTTAAAGCAAGCGTAAGTATTGGCTTCGGAAAATGTTCCAATCAAAGTCTTACCTTTACAAATAAATTCGTGTAAGAGGGAATAGCTCTGTTCCTGTAATAAGATTTTATTTGAAAATATAAATGAAAAACAACCAACTTTATCGAAAAAATAACAACAGAATACTTTTGCATCTTTTACAGCCTAATGCACCATAATGATGATAATTGATGGCATTTTATGTGTGAGTGCCTTGTGACAATAGCGAATGGCGAGACACATTCTCTGATCAGAAATGGCATTATAAGACAGCAATGACTTTACAAAAGAACGAAACGGAGTGTTTAAGAAACTTACTGCGATGGAAGAAAATATTTCTTTCGCATAACGTAATTTCCTTTGCTGCTTGCATTTGTAAGCTTCTCATGAGCCTTGAAGTTCCAGAGGAATATAAGATATAATTTTAAATGAGAATTGAACTAAACACCTGTAATGTGTGTTTCCTATTCTGATAATTACTGTATTCATTTTTTTCATGCAAATAAGGTAGTGAAACTGCATGACCGTCTCTACACTAGTTGTAGGAATTCTCTTTCTGAAAAGTAAAGTCATTGTGAGTCCAATTATTTATCCTTTTACCTATGCATATTAGTCCTTTGGTGACAACGGCTAACCTACTTTCAAAGCTGCAGTACTGGATCCTTTTACAAAATGGACATATGCACAAATAAACTAACTATGAAACTTTGGTTTCCAGTGCTTAGTGGTTTGGTTTTATTCATGTAACAGCGAGGTAAAGTAAAAGAATACTGCTTCGAATAATCTACGAAATATAGTCATTTTTCGGCTGCAACTGTGATCATTTGGTGATGTGAATAAAGTGGAATTACCTTCACTTCCGGTACATGAAATTTTGTTCCGGGTGCCTAATTAAGCAAAAACTTATGATTCCAGTATTTACCGAAATAAGCAGATCCACTTTCTCGAACGCCACTTAAGTGCAAAAGCTCTCACAATTAAATAACATTGAAACACATTCTCTCAATGTGAATGTATTCACATTTAGAGAATGTGTTTCAATGTTATTTAATTGTGACACTCGTCTCTCAATGTGAATGTATTTTGACGTGTGCAAGAAAGTTTTAAACTGAGTTTTCTATAAAATGAGGAATGCCTGTCTTAGTTTTCATGCGGAAGAATAATTTTAGAGCTAAATGTGTGATACACGCATTCGTATTCGCAAGTTCTTTTAAAATGTTTTTCAACTTTTGGCTTCAAAAGTCCCTAAGTGTGGAAATTCATAGTCAAATTGCTGGATTATTGACTAACCAACATATATATTAAAATCATATTTTAGTCTGAAGAGAGAAATGCCTCTTACACTGAACTGACATTTCTGGACTCTGTATGCCTGTTTCAGAATTTGTCTAAATAATGTCAGATACTCTTCAGTACGGAATTGTGTCCAGCATCGTAGTATTTATCACACCTTTAGCACACACAAAAATAATTTTTCAACATTTCATATATTGTTCCCAACTAATAAGCGACACTTTTGTTGGGTTATCGAAAGTTTGTAATAACTAGTCCAGACAAGTTTCTGTACGAAAAAATGTTTGACTTTGAGTTCTTTCCGTTGTTTTTCAGAAAAAAAAAAAACATAAAATGCGTGTATGAGACGCATTTATACTTATGACTCCTGCTGATAAATGTGTTGAATTATTTAAAAGAAATATTCGAATTTGAACCAAAAAATTTTAACTTAGGTATATGTTGTAATTTCCATTTGGAAATAAAACCATTTCGTTTTAAATCACCCGTCTTAATGGTTTCTTGTCAAATCGTTGTTTCTTATCAGAAATAATGTGTTGATACAATGATCAGTTTTGGGCGTGGGCTGTTTGAGGTGCCCATTTCTTGTGAAAGAAAGTACATTTGATGTAATGACTAAAGGAAAATGATTACTAACATAACTGAAAACTTTTGAGCACATTACTTCGCTCCTAGCAGAATGTTTTCTTACAAAGGGTATAATAATTGACTTCGTCCATCGTGAAAATAGATTATATATTATACGGGATTTCACCTTACAATGAATGTAGTACCTGGCAGAGATTAATTTACGGAGAATTGTTATATACACGTCCGCTTTATTTTATAAACAGCCCAATTCTGGAGTATGTTTTTCCTTGGTATGTCTACTGAAATAAAAACAGCTAACAGATACTCCAATATCCAATTGATTTGCATTAAAGAACCAAAGTTTTAAATGTCCCACCTACTAAATTTACATTATTTAAAACGCATAAAGACATGTCCGTATGGCATATGATCATTACTAGTTTTGATTATTTATTAATATAATGACTAAACGCTAAGATGTAAAGTTTTAAATGGCTGTGAGAAATGAGCAAAATATTTTTCGTATAACGATAAGCTTTTACTGATATAATCACGAATGTTTACTTACCCATTACCAAATGGCGCAGACAGAATATGTAAGTATACATGCATGAAGAAACTGTTAGAGTTAACTACTCCGGTGTGGCTTCTAGGGTCATTCTTGCTTATTGGAACAAATACAATGTATTTGTATTTGTTCCAATAAGCAATACATTTATTCACCTTATAAAAGGGTAACCATGCTTTTTGCGGGAGTTGTTCTTTCATTTTATTTGAGAACCGAAGTTTTATCATTCCTTTGACATCATCTTATGAACTTTCATTGTGAAATAATAATATCTTCTTGGGAAGGAAGTTTTCTTATCATTATCCCCTCAACAAAATGACTGACGCGTCAGAATGATTTACTGAATGATGTTTCTTTGAGAGCAAAGAAAAAAATGCTAGAAAGGCATTTCATAACTATAAGCAAACTTTTTAAGCTGCGCTCAATAAATACATAATAATGATAGTTTCATTTCCAGAAAAAAATGTCATGCTCGTCTGGTTCCAGGAAAAGTTTCGTAATAGCATTCAAAACACGACTAGCTGACGTCAGAACGATGGCGGGTATAATTTGTTTTGAAACATCGTACATTCTCTTGCGCGTATGATCTGCATTCACTTTAAATGTATTGAGTGTATATGATTTTCCACGTAGAGTTCTGATTTTGCAAATGCAAAGCGTTTTCCTGAAAGACCAAAAAATGCTCCCCTTCAAAAATATCGAAAGTAGCCCTGAACGTTTAAAAAAAATAGTTGGGAGAATCAAAAGAAAATGAATTGATATCTACTGCGCATTAATTTTATAATAATTTGATAACATAGCATTTAAAATACTCCTTAGTATCGTCATACAAGGTTAAAGCTTTCTGACGTCATTGAAAACATATCACAACATTTTGGGAAACTAGTTTCTTGTCTAGTTCCTCAAAAACAGGATCACTTGAAATATCTGCAGAATGTGTTTTATCTCAACTTTCTTTCTCGTACATTCGTCACAGAACTTCAGGGATATTTTGCAGTGTGTTTAAATTAATTACGTCTGTTTAGCGCCAAGCAGAATTATGCTAAAATATTTCATTTTAAAAATGTGATGTTTATAGGACTGAAGTTAAGAACATATTGCGTATCTGTATTATTAAATGATAAATTTTGACAATATTTTGAAGGTGTATCCAAACGAAGCAACTTCAAAGGCTTTCTGCCAGAATGATATTAAAAATATTCAGTAGCACTTGCACCGTAGAAATAGTGAAACACTTTGACAGCTATCAGAAGTCCCGAAAAGAACATTTATGAAACAATTCTTCGAGGATTATTCCAAATAAGGTAAGTACCTTTATAATACAAAACGTTTATTGTTTAACTGATTTAAAAGAACTTTTTTAAATACAATAACTTCGACTATAAAGATTCATAAACGTAAATAAAATTGCAAATGCAATCTTACATGTTTTATTGAAACATTTGATTGCTAGACAAGGATTGCAGTAACTTATTTTTGACAACTGATCATTTTGCAGGAAGAGGAAAACATTGGTGATGAATGAAATCTTTGTTCTACAAACAATCGTAAAGGTCCTACAACGATTCTTTGCTGTAGCATGAAAGCTGGTAAAACAAAAGGTAAATGAATTTTTGTAGAAAAATAGAAAATTCGTAGAATGATGAATTCTAAAATAACTTTAGTGTTTTGTTGATCAATTCTTTGAATTAACTGAGGAGTTGGAGCCATGTGAATGAATGAGTCAGTGCTCACGGGACCGAAGGAGACAAAAAACAACAACCCATGGATGTCTTAAGGCAATCATGATACCATTTTAATATTTGTTAAATAAAATTAACACAATGACACATCATATGCCAACCACCACAGCTTTTCTTGTCTCTGAAATCAAAGATACTTGCAATATTTGTCTACACCGGTGCTCAAAATTAAAGGATAAAAAACGCATATGACTGCCCATGTATGTAAAACAATGCACTGAAAATAAGATAACATGGAAATTTCGCTACACGGAAGACTACCCGCATTTACTTTTACTCATATCTTGTAGCTGCATTAGGAAACATTTGCTTTTACTTCAGTGGCACGTCGAGCTGAGTACTTCACGAAGACATCATATGTATCATTTTCAGCGGTGGACAGCGATTCATAGAACGGAAGCACCTCAGTCTCAGACGGCAGTTTTCAGAGCATTGAATGTTCCACAAAATGTCCTGTCAAGACTCTGGAGACGTTATTCGTCATTGACCAAGACAAGGCCATTGCAGAGTCACAACCGCTGCAAACGATCACTATATGGGTCTATTTGTTAGACGGAACGGAAAGATGTCCACTAGGCAATTCTCTTTGGGACTTGCAGCAACTACAAGAAAGAACGAGGGTTTCAAGGCGTACTCTTCATAAAAGACTTCGTGAACAATGCTGTTATGCAAGTAGACTCGTTATTTGTGTCTTTCTGACTTTCGCCTCCTGACGAGACCGATTAATATGGAGTCAAACATCATACTAAGAGTTCAGACCTGTGAGTGGATGTTTTTCTTTCCCATGAATCGCGACTCAGCTTAAATACCGATTGGCGACATATTCTCATCTGGAAAGAATCAGGAACCAACAACAGTCTTTCTAACATCGGAGAAAGGGACCACTGTAGTTGTAGTGGCCTGATGGTCTGGATAGAATTCGTGACAAACAAATGCACAGATCTGCACATCTTTCAGAGCCTATCTCTCGTTGTCTTAACGTACATCGATTTGAGATTTATATAGAGGATTTTAGTAAAGGGGTATCTGACCCCAGGTCTTAAAAACACTTACAAGTAGGAAGCTAAGAGATTTGGGCTAGAGTGTCCGACAAGAAAGTCGCATAGAAGCGAGATGGAAAGGGGGAAGAAGATGCCCTTATTTATAACAAGGGGGGGGGGTACCCGAGGTACGACTGCTTAACGTGCCCATCTGACGCCCGGTGGAAATTTAGTGGTTCGAGCATTCATGCTTGCCTGATATTTATCCTGAGATTCTTCCTCTAGGCCAACCGCGGCCCAACCTAATGTACAGCGATGTCATCACGAATCTATATATCATGCCATTCCGAGAAGCTGTCAAGATTTAATTCCTATGGATGATAATGCTCAACCACATTGAGCTCATTTGGACGACGATTTTCTCCAAGAGGAAAATTCTCGCCCAGTGGAGTGGCCATCAAGATCCATTGTGAAATGATTCGATTGCAAATGCATGGGTTGTTCTAAGATACTAATTAGAGTTCGCCAGCCCTCAGCAAGAACACTTCAGGAACACATAACAACTTTTGCTGAGAAGTGGTCAGTAAACCTTTCACCGGCTGGAACGAATGAATTCGTGGTTAGCAAAATCGGCTGCAATCAGCTCGAATGAATGTATTCAGTGTCTAAAAAGTTGGCCGAACGCGGATGGAACGAGTGAACATGCTTAGCAGAAAGCCTTGCTTAGCTTAGTTATTCAAAGTGGTCGTCCAGGTGGATGTTTGACACAAATCCGTTCTGACTGATTGCCTGCTAAACGAGCAAGACATTAGATAAATATGTTTCCCATTTTACTGACGTCACGCGAAAGCCAAGGTTTCCGATTGATTTCCAAAGCTGTCACGTGTAGCGTCAAAACCGACACCGACGTACCAGTCCATGTAATCTGAGAGTGAGGTCACAAGAACCTATGAAAGGAGAGAGAAGATGTCTGGTCCGCCCAGGTAGCGCAGTGGTCTAAGCAATGGCTTCTGACCATTCGACCATGATGGGTCCGGGTTTGAATCTCGGTGAAGCATGGATGCTGTTTTTGGCTTACGGCACTGGCCCCGTCCCTTCCCTGGAACCAGCGGTTCTACATTAGGGACGAGCTCCTGCTTATAGCCAATCGGGTTGCTCAAGGTGGTAGTTAAACTTTCAATAAAAAAAGGTGTCTGAGTCACTAACTTCTACCCACTAGCATGATGTCCGTATCAAGGAGACTAGCTTTTCTGCATCATGTTTTAGAAAATAAAGGACTGAAATATAGCTGTCTTCTCCAGTAACAAGCTTATGATAGTTGCTGCTGAGATGAGATGAGATGATGAAACGAATTGATTTATCGTAGCGTTCGTAAAACTCGACTAATGTGAGAACAGTTCTGTTTTGGATACCATTTGGTTCATGGAAATCGGCCACTTAAAGGGTTAATCTTACAAAATATCTTACAAAATCTCATCAGTACCCTCATAAGTAACATGACGAGTTGTTGCTTGAGCTACATGGCTCTCAAGGGTGATCTGATAGCTATGCAACAGTTGTGGCTCTGTTTGCAGGAGTTGCGGTTCTGAAACGGCCGTATCTTGGACGACGTCGAACATGTTCTGTCTGCTGAATCTGTCTCCAGAGTCTTGACAGGACACTTTGTGGAACATTAAATGCTCTGAAAATTTCCATCGGGAACTGACTTGTTTCCATCCTATCGATCGCATTCCACCAATGACAATTATTCATACGATATCTTCGTGCCGTAACCAGCTGGAGGTGCCGCTGAAGTGAAAGCAAGGGTTGCGTAGTGCAGCTACAAAATGGGAGTGGGTTTGTGTGTCTTTGAAAACCAATCCAAACTTGCATATTCCGTCTTACTTGCGGCAAAAATAAATGATCCATTGTTTTCCGCTTAGCGAAATCTGTAGGTTTGCCAGTTTCCAGTGCATGATTTTATACAAATCGGCAGCTATATAGGTTTTTGTATATCATCCTTTAATTTTGAGCATCAGTGAATTATATAATAAAAATGTGATAAATTATGCAGGTATGCAAAACTTGTGTTACGTATATTTAAATCTATGTTAAACCTTTGTAAAAGATAAGTATGAGAACGTTCAGAATGTACCAAAAATGAAATGGGCATCTCTTAAGTCACCTTTTCTTTTTCAACTTTAAAATGTACTCTCCCTGTGCACGGTTAAAAATTTTGCGACAGGTTGAACAAAAGATGGTGCTACATCAGCTGCACCACGTTCTGAGAAAAAATACACCATTGTGTGTGCCAACAAAACCCAACAATATGGTGCTACCTTGTACCATAAAGTGGTGCAACCTTGTACTGTAACGTGGTGCAAAGTTGCACCATGTTTTTAGGTTTTGTTTGCACCATAAAATGGTGTATTTTTTCTCAGAAAGAGGTGCAGATGGTGTAGCACCACTTTATGGTGGAACCTTCCACGAACATTTTAACAGCATAGATATTTAGCATTCTAAGGAATAATGGCATTTCCCCAAGAAATCCAAATCTCTGATTTATTTCAAGTAATAACAATTTTTCGCAATTTTTATGTCAGCATATGACTTTCTGCTATTGCATTCAAAACTAATTGATAATTAATATACATGAGAATATTTTGTTTGTTTCAGTTTTTTAAGGGATGAAAAACTACAAAAATATGAACGATGAGTGCAACTTAAAATGTGAATGCAACTTCACTAACATTTCATTTCTTCCTTTGTCTAATACAATAAGCTCAATATATTTTAGATTTCGTGTGTATCATGATAAAAGCGATATTTAAATACCAAAAGTTTATCGGAAATTTTGATGTTAACGAGATAAAACGGAGAAGTAAAATCAGACAAGATATAGCATGCAATTCGAAAGTACATGTTCATAAAAATCACATTAAATACTTTAACATCTGTAACACCGGATAATTTCTGAGCGACTTAAGATTATTTCACATCCAAGTTCATTTAACCAAATTGAATGATAAAATTTTTCACTCACCTTTCCTAATAAGTACTTTAATCGATGTCGAAAAAATAACTTATTTGTTGAGATTGCGTGTAACATGAATAAAACAAAGCAAATAATATCACTATACAACAGGCGATGCAATGTAGCATTTGTTTACAATAGGCAGACAAACTTAAAGAAATGACGAAAGCTCTTCACTATCTGGCGGCAAGGTAAATAATTTGCTTGTATTTATATTTTCAGTGATATTTCTTATTAAAATGTTAAGGACAAAAAATTCAATGTTCATGTACTTTTCCACCAGGCGGCGCTATTAGGTTGGTTAGAAATGATGACAGATAGATGCATTTCGACTCTTAGGCCTTTAACACATTTTTTGAGAAGATGTGGATGCATATGAAACTCGCTTGATGGTAAAACTCAATGAGGAAAGAAAGGTTTCATTTTGACTCTGAAGAAACAATGGGCGTTTGGTGGTAGTCATCTATAAGGATACTGAGAACATTTACAATTTCATAATGGTAGGATATCGAGTAGCCTCTGCATTCCTGTTCCTGTTCGTAGCGTCTTTCTGCTATGTATCAGGTATGTTTTTTGTGGTATATCTTTAAGAGCTACAGAACTTGCAGTGAGATAAATTTATTTGACATACGTTTAGTTTTTATATGTGCTTGGGCATTTATTACATATGCTGAAAACAGGTTATAGATTTACGTTTCTTCAAAAAATGTAAACTGAAAAATATGCACGAAGACCTTGATTACATGCACGAGTTGTAATATCGTAATGTTCATCTTGATAAGCGATCTTACTTAAAAAAGTAGTGTATGAACGCAGTGCTCATATTCAGTACAGGAGTTTCAGTTTAGTGCACCGGGAATTTATAACAAGTTTAATGTACAAATAAAAAATTTCGGTCAACTAGTCTACTCGCTGTTTTCTATAAATATCATAGCTTTGAAGATCATCTGGTTAATGTTTTAGTAATTTCATCAAGCCCTGGAAAAATGTCGAAAGTTACCTTTCACTGACTATTATTTCAAACTTCCAATGTATTACTTCATAAAGTACTTGCATATAATTAAGTGTCACGAACGAAAGGGATTTTGTAGGTATAAAGGTATCACTGTTCGAAAAATTGATGTGCTGTCTTTTCTTGAAAATTTGCTATGTATTAAGCACTTTCAAAATTTTCTTTCCATATGAACAGCGCACTGTCAATTTTACACACGCAACTTTCAAAATCTTCACTGTTACTTTTACATAGGCACTTTCAAAATCGTCTTTCCATATGAACAGCGCACTTAACAAATTTTTACTTATTAAAATCATTTAACATTTTAAGCACAAAGCTAAATTCACTGATTTTATATTTCAAAAAATAATATGGTAACACGAGGTATTTTAATTTTAAGAACGTGTATATCTTAGAAATGTTGCCAATCCTGTAATTTCCAATCAGTTCTTGGAAAACTGTTTTTTTTAACAACTGTTAAATTTCTTACTTTAAAAGTTGTTTCGTAAATTATTATTATTCCAGTTGTTATAGTAAAATACAAAATAAAAGTGTCTCATTCATTCGTAACTCATTTTAAGTTTTTTCAACCCAATGTAGCATCGAAATTGATATTGCAGATGTTTGGACTTCTAATTCTACCGAAGAAATGGTGAATTATTCCAGTTCGATCAATTTAAATGCATAAAAAATCATAAACCTTCCAGTTAAAACGATATGTACATTTAAATTAAAAATTGTGGACAAGATGCTTCTCAGAGTCAACACTTTAGCCACTTTAATTAAAAAAAGTTACAGAACAAAGAAACATCTGATATAAAAATTTTGATAGATATTTCCGAACTACCGTGGTGTAAGCACATGTGTTTTCATAGCGATACAGCACAAAATAAAGAAATAACACTCCGAATCACGTTGAATGTCTAGAGGAAAAACTATTTTCCCACGGAGTGATGCTATTGAACAGACGAACAAACTGTATGATCGAAGTTAATGGGTATCGTTTCTGCTTCAATAGAAGGAACTTGAGAAAAATACCTTTGGTCATGATATGGAAATCTAGGAATAAAAATGGTAAACTGATTTTTCATGCTTCATGTCGGTTGCCAGTTCAAGCCATTTTATCTTACCTATTGGGTTGTTTCAGATGAAATGTCGGGATTATGATAGAAACTTTAAACACCCAAAACGTGGCAAAAAATAGACATTGTTAATCAAAATAATCATCTCAAATAGCAATACACTTTTGCAAATGAGATACAAGCTTTTGTATGCCTTTGTGAAAAAATACCGAGCTTCGGGAAGCGACAAACTCATGGAATGTGGCTCCAACTGATGTTTGATTGAGAAACGATTTATCCTGTAGAAAAGTATCAAAGTACCGGAAGAAGTGATAGTCCCTAGAGGACAGATCAGGTGAATTAGGTGGATAAGGTAAGATTTTGTACATCAGCTGGTGCAACTTCCGGATCGTCTAGCTGGCAACGTGGGAACTTTTTTTACCATAGAGAAGTATAAGCCCATCACGATTGACTAATACCCGTTCTTTGGTGGACAGTTTTTTATGAATAATGCAAAGTTCCTGAAAATACCTGTCCGCTGTGATGGTTTGACCCCGTTATAAGACGAAGGAGTAGATCATACCACCTGCGGACCACCAAACACTGATCCTGGTTTCCTGGGATGAAGTACAGGCTTCGGGATTTTTAGGAATGTGTTTGGGGGTTCCATCTCAGTCGAACTAATCCGCCGAATGTTGCTGATTGTAATGCAGCATAAATTTCTTATCACACGTGGCGGGACGTCTCAAAATGTCATTTGTTTGATTGCGGATAAGTAGAGTAGTGCAGAACTCAAATTATCGTGTTTTGTGCTGTTCCGTGAAATATCAAATTCCGCTTGACGTGGATTGGATTCAGTCGTGGCCTCCAATTCAGCATCATCGGTAGCTTCTTCTAGTCTACCGTGTGGCTCATTTTCGAGGCTCGTATCGCTGGACCGGAATTCAGCAACCAACTTTGTGTTTTGTGTTCAAACAGTAGTTTGCCCAAAGTGCTGTATTGATGTTGAAAGCTGCTTCCGATGCACGGTGTAAAAGGTTTAAGCCCTATAGCGTAAAATACCATCTTGCCAGTGGTAGGATTTGAAACCACGCCTTACTCGCTCCGGAGCCAGTTGTTCTCCCAACAAAATTACACCGGCGAAGCTTATCGCTGCAACGTTACCGTCTTGATATGTACATCATTTCTGAGGTTAGTACGCCATAGCACATATAAGAAAATGACATGAATTTGGCTTTGAATCACTGTCCTCTTCACTGTAGCGCAAACCCGTTGGAACTGATTCAACTGATGAAGTTACAAGCGCTTTGCAGGCAGCAGCCTTGACACTTTAAATGTACATATCACAAGCCACATCGCTTGATGTGTCAATTCCTAGATTTCCTTGCCAACTGAACGATTCTGCAAATCCGGCATTTTTTATCTTCAATATCCTAATAGCTCTGAGCCTTACGTGATACAGTTCTGCTGCTATTGTGTTCTAACAAGAGGCCATGACGGTCGTAGTTATGGCAATGAGTTTTCGTTGACCCTCTACCTATAATTTATATAATGACATGCCGTTTATTCTTGTTTTCTATATAGATATCCACTTAAAACCATCGGAAATACATTATATCAGCATCAATAAACACCCATTGCTATGTGATGCTGACTTTTGGAGATATGATAATTACAGTGACGAAAAGATTGTGATGATAATAAATCGATTTTTAATTGCACATAAACTTACACTGACATTCATACGAGCGACATGCGCCGACAAAATGCAAAAATATGTCATAGAAAACATTCCTAGACAGAGCAGCTTTCTCTTTGAGAAATTCATTTCTCAAAGAGAAAGCTGCTTCTAGGAACCATCAGAATAATATTAAAAAAATACATTTCGAGACGGTAGATTTTATTTCAAACTTACTTTTTCATATTTTGTTCAACAAACATATAGCAAACGCTAACATTAGTCAGCACTATTTTTTATTCACTTCTGCCAATTCAGAATATGTTGTAAAGCGGAAGAGAGCATTATGTACATCTTGATGTTTAAAATGTTTAATTTACATGATAATTATATTAAAAGGCATACATCTTATTTTCAGGTAGCTGGAAAATTCGGCCCTTTAACTTTCCAAGCAGCACAGTATCCGGACAAAGAGTTTCAACACTGTGTTCAACAACTGGTGGCAAAATGTTAAAGTTTGAATGGTTAAAAGATGGTAAAGATATCAAAGAGTTTCCTCGTATTACAGTGGCGACTCTCACTGGAGCCTCAGCCATAACTGTTGATCCAGTAACAGAAAGCGACAGTGGTAATTACTCGTGCATTGTGCATTCGGAGGGAATTAGAGATGTTTACACTGCTGCCTTGGATGTCTTAGGTAAGTACAGTTACACACAAGATTCCGAATTTATCAGTCATTTGGGCGAATGATCTGAGGCGTCGGCTTGTGACCATTCGCCCAAGATGGAACTGGGTTCGAGTCCTGGATGAGGACTCGTACCCTGACCCAGCATGGATGATTTTGCTTGCTCAAGGTTCTAGCCCTGTCCCTTTCCGAAAACCGCCTGCACTAAATATGAAACAGCCGACTGGTTATTGCCATAAGAGTAGCTCATGCTGATCGTTCCTTTTGAAACAATAATATGAAAAGAAAATTAGTTATTTGCATCGCAGGTTATTAAAAGTAATGGAATGGAAATAAAGGGAGACATGTTCTACTTGTAAAGTGGAATGCCATAATAGATATTATAATCACCACAATGAAAATAAACACAAAAACGTAACGTCATGTATAGAATGATAGGATTTAAATGGTTGTAGAAGCTTTTTCAAGGATTTAACTTCAACTTAAATGCAACTTGTTTACTTAAACTTAATTTGCAGAACCCTAATTACTCAAATTTGTATCGTTGGTTCAAGTTCGCGTAGCAACAATATTTCAAAGTTCAAGAATTCAGCAGAGAAAACAGTACTTACGAATTCAATATATATTTTCATTGGATCAGAAGGGAACCTCAAGATAAAAACAATGGCTCAAGACAGATAGTTGTGCAGCAAACTTGGGGGGGGGTTGAGGTCTTCATCCAACTGTGTATTGATAAAGGTTAACAATGATGATGATGAGGACACTCAAATGTATGAATTGTGACGAACTACAGAGGTGAAAACATGTGTCAAGACGACAAATCTGCAGCTGGGCATTCTGTCCGCTTAGCTTAGTTGGGAGAGTGACTTACTCCGGAGTGAGGGAACACGGACAAGCTTGTGTTTTCACAATGGTCCCGATTGTGGAAAATGAATCCACTGGCCGTTGTGTTCTTCGAAAAATGTGTGATGTTTGCTCCATGCATTGTTTGGAACTAATGAAAAATTCCTACTTCGCTTCAAAGACAAAAAAAAAAAAAAATAAATAAATAAGACGGAGATGATGTGACGTACTACAGAGGCGAAAATAAAACATGTGTCAAGACGACAAATCTGCAGCGAGACATTCTGTCCGCGTAGCTCAGTTGGGAGAGCAACTTTCTCCGGAGTGAGGGGACACGGACAAGCTTGTGTTTTCACAGAATCATTTGCTTACAGAAATCAAGTACAACCCATTTTGAACCATTAACTTCAGCGAGTCATAACATTCACAGCTTGTAGCTCGATATATAACAAATGTGGTCCATATAAATCTCTAAGCGTATAATCTTATCATTCGCTCTTCAACTAACATGTAGTATACGTACTCAGAACATTGCTTTCTTATCGTACTCAAAACACAGCTCTCTTAAATCTTACTCCGAGCAATAACTCTCTACAACAGCTGTCTCTGACTGTAGCTCGTACTGAGCTTTTATTTACCTTTGACTAAACTTTGAACCTCTGTCAGGATGGCAACCTTGAGAAGCTCGTTGGGAGGAATAATGTGTGTTAAGTCAGAAAATATTTAATGAGGCGAAACCAAATTTTCAGGAGAACACAGAAACTCACAAGGAAAGTAAATTCAGAGATATGCGTCCCTCTGTCAAGAAAGGAGCAACCGAACACTCATAGGAACACAGCAAGTGGGATGTTGCTGAAAGAGCTCAGGCTTCCTTGTGCATATCTAGGTAACGCCTGACATGCAATTTCGGTCGTTGTTTTGTTTTTTATTTTAATCGGGTATATTTATCTTTATGACGACGGGAAAATCTGAAATTCCGCCAGCTGTGAGTTATGGTCACGTGACACGATATTAAAAAAAATGTTCATCCTGTTGAAATTCGTAGGAATATATTACTTAAGTGCACAGAAAAATACTATGAATGAAGAAAATTTCAGGAAATGGTATAGGCTGTTTAACAAAGACAAACGGATGTACCTGATGAGTATAAAAACCGCCTCCCGTCATTGATAACGGAAGAATTTCTAGAGTAAGTGAAAGGAAATATTCGAGACAACAAATGAATCACATTTCCGAATTGAACGAACATTATTGGTATATTTCTTGTTCCGTTGTAAATTAAAGTCTTAAGGAGTGTCTGTAGTATTCGAAATTGTTTACAAGGTGAGTGCCCAAATGCTAACCGTAGCTCCCATTCGTGTGCGCGTATTTCGCTACCAATTCTAGTGGGTAGTTTCGAGTACCCATCCCACAGCACCAATCATGCGCCATGGATTACCCCCTGTTTCTTCATCTGAAGAAATGTTTAGCCGATCAGCGTTTGTACAGCAATGAAGAAGTAAAAGTCGTGATGAAGTAGATGAAAGGTTCGACGACAATCTTTTCAGATAAGTGCATTCAAAAACTCTAACCTCGATATGACAAATGTTTGAATGTATTAATAGTTGGAGATTACGCACAGAAGTAAATGTAAGGCATGTTTAAACATGCCACAAAATAAAAAGTTTATTTCGGATTGTTTTGAATTTACAGCAAATCGGTTCATTCTTTCTGGACGACTTGTGTAGTTTACACATGAAACGAATAGAGGTATTTTGTCCACTGTTCCAGATTTATTGTCCTCGTACAAAAAATACCAGCTACCGTGAAAGTATCATTTCACTCCTTAATTGTACACTGACGGAAAAAAATATCCCAACACCAAGAAGGGGTTGTGTTAGATAAACGACAGTTGGTAGGCGGTGAGAGTACATCTGTAAGATGACGTCTATGCGAATTTCGCGCTCGGCGCATACGTGTGGCGCTAGTAGCGCCCCTCGGAACATGCAAAGCAGGTTTGCTGTAAATACACGTTGTAATGTTCGTGAGCGTTAGTTATCGTTGAGATTCGACGTAGTGTGTTGATGTTAGTCAAGAATGCCTTTAAGAAGACGAAGAAGCCATTATCAACAGCTCACGGAGTTTGAACGAGGTCGTGTAATAGGGCTACGAGAAGGTGGATCTTCGTTCCGCAATATTGCAGAACGACTTGGCAGGAATGTAGCCACTGTGCATGATTGCTGGCAGCGGTGGTCAAGGGAAGGTACTGCCTCAAGAAGACCGGGTTCCGGCCAGCCACGTGGCACTACTGAGAGGGAAGATCGCCGTGTACGGCGTATGGCCGTGTCGCACCGTACCGCGTCTGCGGCAGCAATTCGAGCTGCAGTTGCCGCCACAGTGACACAACGAACGGTTACAAATCGGTTACTTGAAGGACAGCTCCGAGCCAGACGCCCTGTAGCGTGCATTCCACTTACTCCAAACCACTGCCGTTTGCGACGTCAGTGGTGTCAAGCTAGAGTTCATTGGAGGACGGAGTGGAGATATTTTGTGTTTCCTGATGAAAGCCGGTTCTGTCTGGGTGCCAGTGATGGCCGTGTGTTGGTTAGAAGGAGGCCAGGTGAGCGCCTGCAACCAACC
Source organism: Macrothele yani (assembly GCA_039090855.1). Taxonomy (NCBI): domain Eukaryota; kingdom Metazoa; phylum Arthropoda; class Arachnida; order Araneae; family Macrothelidae; genus Macrothele; species Macrothele yani. The sequence continues at coordinate 19,021,695 of CM077013.1, forward strand.
TGTCTGCGGCCGAGACACACTGGACCTACACCTGGAGTTATGGTCTGGGGAGCAATTTCCTATGACAGCAGGAGCACTCTCGTGGTTATCCCACGCCCCCTGACGGCACAGTTGTACGTCGGTCTGGTGATTCAACCTGTTGTGCTGCCATTCATGAACAGCATTCCAGGGGTGTTTTCCCAACAGGATAACGCTAGCCCGCATACCGCTGTTGTAACCCAACATGCTCTACAGATTGTCGACATGTTGCCGTGGCCTGCTAGATCACCAGATCTTTCACCAATCGAGCACGTATGGGACATCATTGGACGACAACTCCAGCGTCACCCCCAACCAGCGTTAACCGTCCCTGTATTGACCGACCAAGTGCAACAGACATGGAACTCCATCCCACAAACTGGCATCCAGCACCTGTACGACACAATGCATGAACGTTTGTGTGCTTGCATTCAACATTCTGGCGGTTACACCGGTTATTAATGTACCAACATTTCACATTTAAAATGGCTCTTCTCGCGCTTACATCAAGCTGTGATCTTGAAACCTTAATCGATTAAATATGTTACCTATACAAATGTATTGCCGCCATTTCATTCCTCTACAACTATTTTTTCGTGGTGTTGGGATTCTTTTTCCGTCAGTGTATTTTACAGATGTGGCAAGAAAACGCCAATTCTTTATTCTAACGAAGATGACAGACCTGACGAAAAAACAAGCGATAGTGAAAGCTACACTTACACTACATAAATTCGGCGCAAAATTGATAGATGGTATCTGAAGACAAATACTGTGAGTTCATGTTCAGGGTATGAATCACGTTTGGTAAAAAGCATAGAACTTAAAGACAATGAAAAATTATCAGATATAGTATTATATCTGAATGTATTACAATGTCTATGTTTCATAGAATTACTCAGACGCAAAATACCTTGAATTTAAAATTAATTCATGATGCAGAAACCGAGAACCAAGAGCATTCTATAAGCATTCATTGGAATAAGAGGAACTCCTGTCAGATTACCGGTTTACTACTTTTAGTCTCGCATTTTAGTCTCGTTTACTACTTCTAGTCTTCATTTCTTAGAAAAAGTACCGTGAAAAAATATAAACTGCTTTAACAAAGTAAAGAATATTATAGGAGAAAAAAGATAGAGAATCGACAGCTTGCATGACAACTGTATTTGTTTAGCCATGGACAACATAGGATGCAAAAAACAAAACGTGACATGCAATGATCAGACAAAAGGTGCAAAACAATTCTTACGTCTTTCAATTGAGAAAAAATTGCTTTGACCCAGAAGGAACGAAACGCACACGAGACTTATTAGATTAAGCAGTACGTTGTGACACCTCCTAGGTTGTTTACCAGCGCTTGCAGCTCCATGGTACACTGGAGATGAGATGATTCAGCTGGATTAAAGTAGTGCTGCCCACAGATGAGGAAAATCTTCACAAAGCTCTGAAAGTATCGCGGAGGGTAGGTGGAACCTGCCCGAGATCCTCTGTAGTGCTTTTCAATGAGATTAAGGTCGGGGTAACTTTTAAGTAAAGGTAAACATGGAGTATCGAGGTTTCAGAGTTCTCAAACTACGATGTACGCTTGGCGAGGTCGAGGTTTACCATTCACAAGCCTATATAATCACTGGAAAGTATCACAATATTCCTGATGATGCCGTCTAGGTACACTCTACCGTTCCTGTGCTCTCGAAAAATATATAAAGCTATGGAGCCACGGAGAGGATCCCTCCCCACACCATGACTAATCCGCCGCGAAACGGATACACGAGTTGACACAAATGTTGTTTTTCGCTTGTTCATTAGATTTTCCAGACACGAAGTCGCAGGATATCGGGATGTAGGCCAAATGGACTCATGGAATCTTAGGAATATCACGGTTTACCATTATTCCTGTCACAATAATTGCTGCTGAGTACAATCCTATATTTTTTGCTGGGTTGCTTAAGTTAGTGGTATTCGGCGAAATGGCCATAGACTTTTCTGATGAAGTCGATTTATCGTGACGCAGGTAGCAGCACTTTTTGGAGCTTTTCCGATCAGACGGTTGGACCTCGTACTGTATCTCTGTGTATTTATTGTGAGATACTGATCTTTCCGGGCAGTAATTGATCTCTAACGGCAAAATTGCGGTCGATACGCGATCTCCATGAATCCGACAACGCGCATAGAGTCGTTTTATCACACTCTAGGATCCATGAAGAACTGCTGCGAGAACTCTCTGCCTGATTCCGGAATGCATCGTTCCAGTGGTAAAGTGTGTTCTCAGACCGTAAATAAGTGTCTCCCCTGTTTGTTCACAGTCTGATATTTAAGTTTACAGACGTGCACTTTTAAGACACACCTCAGCAAATTTACTTTGTCAAAAACCAGTTATCTCTCGTACATCTTTCTTACGACTGTACATAAAGGTTAGCAATTGTGGAATCCAAAATTCGCATACCGTTGCTTTTCCTTACTCTCTTAGATGTCATCCTGATCTAACATTTCTATAAGCACGCACCTGGGTTCTGAATCGCAATACCTTTAACTTTTATGAGCAGTTTATATGTTCTTTCAACGAATAAGTATTTTCGTTGTGTTCCTTTTTTCCCAAGACCACCGCAAGAAAAAGCGAATTCAAGAAAGCTGCTGTGTATTTGATTAGGCATTCTCATTTACACAGCGCTGAATGCATCTAGTTTTATTAAATTGTTATACGAGGTCTTGATGTATTTTGGCAGTATCACTTCGTAGTGAATGATAATTTGGCACCAATAGATTCGTTACAATACTCATAATAGTCATTGAAAAATATAGAAATTTTAAAGACTATCACTTGGGAAATGGGAATTTAGTTTCCTATTGCACAGAAAATTTCCTGTTGGCTGGTGAGAAATGCAGAGAATAAGGAGTGTTTCAATATTAATTATGAGTTTTGTTTACGCCAGTGTAGAAATTTTCTTGTAACTGACCTTATACAGGGTGATTCATAAAGAAGTATGCAGTTTCAACGCACTATAAAACAAGAACAACGTAAGATATTTTATGTTACCTGTAACAGAATTGTAGAGGAATGTTTTAAGGTTTTTTAGAGACAGTCACAGATGTTCTATGTACCCTCAGTCACACGACACACATCGAGCCGTTAATATATTTCAGCCCAAACGCGATACACGCGGTCGTCCAGTACTTTTAAGTTTGCACAAACAGCCCGTAGTTTCAAATTTTTTATGCCAATCGTAGATAGATTATCTGGTTGGAGGTTCTTTTTCCGAATCGTGATCGAAAATGCCGTTGCACAACAGTTACAGATTCCGTTTTGCTCAATTCAAGAACACAAAACGCCTTCTCCACTGCAGACGCTGCCATTTTGACTGACTAGCCACGTGACACGCGCTACCGCCTAAGTCACTTCCCTCAGTAGCGGGACACAAAATGTATGAGAACATCTACCTAAGGGTTCGCAGTGGTGGTCCGTGTCTTCAACTGTTACTATTTTACAGCATCTGGAAACTGTATACTTCTTTATGAATCACGCTGCATATGAACGGCATTTCAATTCTAAAATGAAACCAATTTATTGTTTCAAAAGTTTCCCTCATTTTGTTTCAGTTCACCCACAATGGCTGCATCGACCTCATGATAAAGAAGTCCTCGCAGGAGAAACGGTACATCTGGTTTGCTCAGCCTTAGGAAAGCCTACGCCAACAGTTTCTTGGACGAAATTAAACAGTAAGTAATACAACAAATTCAATAAACTAAATTGATATACAATAAGTAAGCAATAAATTAAGCTGGCTTTTTTACGCTTTCCAACCGTACGTTAAAGAAGCGTATATGCTCTAGCTTTGTCCGTCCGGCCGTCCGCACGAAGACTCGCGTAAAAATGCTTCTATTTCGATGAAAGTTTAGTATGTGGTAGGGGACCACCTGGGGACGAACCCTCTTGAAAATGGGTTAAATGGGGTCAAAGGTCAGGACATAAGAGCGGGATGCATTTCATTGCACTTCTGCAACATAACGTGCGTAAATAGGGTTGGATTTCGATGAAATATTATTATGTGGTAAGGTACCACATGGAGACGAACCCTATTGAAAATGGGCGAAATGGGATCAAAGGTCAGGACATAGTAACGGGGTCCATTCCACCACCCTTATGCGTTAGAATTTACGTAAAAATGTTTCAATTGAGACAAAAGTTTATCATGTTGTTCCGGAAGTATACTTTACCGGTTCTGTTGAATATCATCGAAATGGGGTCAAAGGTCAGGTCATAGGAGCGAGATTTATTCCACAGCCATTATCCTCATAACTTGAGTAATAACTTCAGTAATGATTTCTGTTATGTTGGAAAGCTTATCATAATCAATGCATTGCATGATTTTACTAACTTGTTTCATGTAGATATCACTTAGAGATGTATTAAAGGAAGGAAAGCTGAATTTTTCAAACATCTAATTAAAAGTATGTAAATATGTGTTAAGATATATCCAGAAGAAAATTTCCGCGTCATTGGATCGTCAGTGGCTTGCGCCAAATTCTAATAAAATATTTCACAGTTGATAGTTAAAATTTTATTTTAACCGTCAGGATATTAGTTACGTTTTATGTGATAGTACACAAAGTGCTTCGGGGATAGGTGTCATAGAGCTTTTCAAAGCGTTTTAGTCAAATTAGTTAATTAAAATTAGTATCAGGACATCCCAGTTCAAATTTGATGCGCTCTAATGATTTTGTGAATCTGCACTTTTGCAATAACATACACATTCCGCTCACTGAATTAGAAACTTTCTTTCAATACCAGGTTAGACTTCTTTCATACCGAATTACAGCACGTATGTGGATTGACATAAAGTCTACAAGGTGCTGGAGTGCACGTACGTCTACGGCGTACTAAGCGTTCACCAGACAGTCCTTGAACTGGCTGAGATTTGACAGAAGAGAACTTTGCTACCGGATCTGTTTTTATAACATGTCCCATACATTATCACTGTAGTTCAGATCCAGACTTTGTGGTGGACAGGGAAGATGGTGGAAGTCGCTGTCATGCACTCTAAACAACTGCTGAACGCATCTCTCGCGTTGGGCAGTAGCATTGTCGTCCATGACACAACAGTCACCTTCTGGATAAAAAGCCAAAATAGCAGGATCGGCATAATCAGCAACAGTGTTTAGATAATCCTTGGAGGACATCTGACTATCCAGAAATACCAATGGTCCAATTTCCTTACTAACAGAACGCGGCCAATACCATGGCAACAACTCCACGACAGTGAATTGTTTTTACAAGACAAACTGGGTCAATTGTTTCATGGGCGTCCCACCAAATTCTCTGCCTACCGGCGGTACAGAACAAAGAGCACCGCGACTCGTCGGACCATATGGCGTTTCTTTTTCAGGCCTCCAATGTTCAGTCACGGTGTTTCTGATCTAACTGTTGATGAACTTTCTGGTTTTTCGCAGAAATCAGTGATTTCCGGATAGGCATGCGATTACCAATACCGAATATCTTCTCATTACCTGCGCATAGTTCACAGAGATAAGTGTCAAGAACAGCCTTCATTGAATACTTTGGTGAATTGCTGCACACAGGAAGTCCTGTTTCTCCATACAAGCCTTCTCAGACGACGACGATCTCATTCCTCAAAGATAGCCGTCGCTCCATAGTTACGTCTCTGAGGCAAAAAATGTGGGTAATTTTTCTACTGATCAAAATCTAGCGCAAAGCCATTTGCCGGTGGCGAGTATCTCCCAATTAGGCTACACCGACGGAGTTTGTCACTGCAACTTCGCCGTCTTGAGATGTGCGTCACCTCTGAGGTAGGTACGTCACATATATACCCCAATTTGAGAAAGGGCTGGGACTGGAATTTCAAGTTTTCGGTCAGCCGGCAAACTACGTTTATTATTATTTTTTTTATTGGAGGTTTAACGACCACCGTGAGCAACTCAATGGGCTATAAGCAGTCGCCCGTTCCTAATGTTGGGCCACTGGTTCCAGCGAAGGGAGAGAGCCAGTGTCGTAAGACAAACACAACATCCATGCCTCATCGGGATTCGAACCCGGACCCCTTTCGGACGAATGATCAGAAGCCATCGCTTAGACCACTGCGCCACCGGGTCTGCCAAACTACGCTTGAAGGAGGTCATTGCTGAAGAAGGAATTCTCATTAATTTCAGCTGACGTATGGAACGAACATCACACGTTTTTCGAAGATCCTAACGGTCAGAAAATTAATTTTACGTTCAAACGCAAATACAATGTAAAAGTCATTTGCCGTCTGGCAAGAATCGACAGACATCTTGCCAGACGATGGCAAGACGTATGTCGGCAAGAATCGAACCCGCATCCTTTTGTTCTAGAGCCGAGTACTTTCCCAATTAAGATTCACCGACGACGTTTATCTCTGCAATTTTTGCCGTCTTGACACAAGCTTCATCTCTGAGGTAGGTACGTCACAAAAAGGATATTTCATCTTTTGAGAAATCAGTCAGATCTGTTTTAAAAATCTTCGCTCCAACCAGACAGGCACACACAGTAGGCCCTAATTGATCTTCGAAGGATGCTTCCCCTCCCCCTATTTGTGATCAGCAGTGCTGAAGATTACTGACGAGCAGAAGCCTTAAATAGTTCCCTAGATTACGTGGTGAAGCTTATGTACATTTGTATAAACGTTTTTAATTCACTGGCAGGTGTGTGTATCTCTTTAGCCGTACAATTTGCATTCGAATAAATTGCTCAGTAAATTCAGACTCCGGAAGTCCTACTTAGAATATGGAAATCCAGAAGGAAATGCTTTCTATTAAGCTTACTCCTCCAGTGCTGCTGTATTAACAACGGGGGTGTGATGTAACATCGGATTATGATACACTTTTCAAACTGAGAAAATTCGTGAGACAACTCACATTTAATTGATCACGTACGCAAGTCTGCTTCATATACCACAAATATGTTTGAAGTAAGAAACGACAACCACGAAATGGGAGATTGGTGTTTATATTAAAGGAAATTTCGATAACTTTTACCGTACACTCCTACTCTACACAAAAGGCTTTATGATCTGAAGGTACGCAGGAATTGAACGTTATTTAGAGAACGTCGTTTAGTTTTTTTCCGAGATAATTTTTGGGTTTTATAGATAATTCAATGGTAATAGTGTAGAATTTCTTAAAATAAACCACAGTTTCGAAAACTTCACCACATACAGTACGTAGTTTGTAAAATGAAAATATTTTTACACATTGACTTATCATTCATTAATTCCACAATTTCTAATAATTGTAATGGATTAGTTATCCTACTTTCATTAAAAAAATTGCGCATTGCGTCTTTTAGTGAGACATAAAATTAAGTCCAGTCCAGTCAAAATATAATGACCACCCCTGATGTAAGAAGGAACCGCAATCGGCCGCCAGATGGCGTGCGTAGCAACATATGCAAATCATGTAAAGAACTTAAAAGAACACGAATTCGCGGACGGTATGCAGTTTAGCGTGAAAATGGGAAAAGGACGTGACCTAACAGAGTTTAGAAAATTAATAATTATTGGCTACCGACTGAAGGGTGGTAGCATTATAAAAACGGGCGATATTGTGAGCTGTTCACATGGTGCAGTTGTTAAAGTGTTCCAAGAATGGAAGGAAACCGGCAAGACCTATAGTAATCGGGGAGATAGTGAACGCCCACACTGTTAAAATGTTGTGGTAGGTTGTACCAAAAAGTGGGGTACTCCAGCTGTACCACTTTCTGAGAAAAGATACATCATTGTGTTTTGCAAACAAAACAGAACAACGTGGTTCAACTTTTCACCACCTTATGGTACAAGGTTGCACGCAAGGCTGCACTATGTTTCTGGGTTTATTTTGCACCACAGAACGGTGTATCTTTTCTAAAAAATGGTGCAGCAGGCGTACAGTGCACAGAGCATTGACGACTGTGGGCAGCGATGGCTATCCCGGCTAGTACGGTCCAATAGACGGGCCACAGTGGAACATCTGGCCAGAGCAGTTAATGCTGGCACATCAAGGAGTGTATCGCAGACCACACTCCAGCTAACTCTGCTCTCTATGGGTCTCCGGAACTGCTTTCCACTCAAGGCGCTCATGCTGACGGCTAGACATCGACAATTACGGCGTGAATTTGAATCTGAGATGAGGCATTGGACGAATAGCGCTTCCTTTTTTATCGTGTGATGATGAATGCAGAGTACGGCGAAGCACTGATGACAGATATCATTCCTGCACGATGCTCGAGAAAAAACAGGCAGGAGGTGGCAGTGTGCTCGTGTGGGGAATGTTTGAATAATTGAGAATCATCGGGAGATATCACCTCTTACGATAGCACGATGAATGCTTCAGGCTACCAATCCATTTTGTCAGATCAAATGCTCCTATTCATGACGACTGTCCACCCCAATATCACTAGTTCCTTCCAGCAGGACAATGCCTTTTGCCATGTTGCTATGCAAGTGCGAGTACGGTTTGAGGTGCATTCCAGTGACTTTAGCTTACTATCATGGCCACCGTACTGCCCGGATATCAATCTCATTGAAAATTTGTGGGACTATTTTGAACAACAGGTTCGACGTATGAATTCACCACCGATGACTCTCGATGACCTGCGAGAAGCTCTGGTGTCTGCATGGTATAGCATCCCTACAAAAAGATTCGGAGGCCTCATTCAATCGATGCCACGCCGTATATATATGCGGTATTGGTGGCACGAGGAGGTCATACCTCATACTAATAGATCCATTGAATATCTGTAGGACTATCGTGACCAACGGGTAAAATTTATGGATTCACCACCGGTGACTCTCGGTGATTCGAGAGAAGCTCTGGTATCTGCACGGTATAGCATCCCTACAGAAACATTCAGAAGCCTCATTCAATCAATGCCACACCGTATATCTGAGATATTGGTGGCACGAGGAGGTCATACCTCATACTAACGGATCTATTGAACATCTGTAGGACTATTTTGACTAACAGGTTCAACGTATGGATACACCACCGATGACTCTTGATGATCTGCGAGAAGCTCTGATTTCTGCATGGTATAGCATCCCTACAGAAACATTCAGAGGTCTCATTAAATCAATGCCACACCGTGTATCTTGACCAACAGGTTCAATGAATGGCTCCACCACCGATGACTCTTGGTGATCTGCGAGAAGCTCTGGTGCCTGCATGGTATAGCATCCCTACAGAAACGTTCAGTGGCCTGATTGAGTCAATGCCACGCCTTATATCTGCGGTAATCGAGGCACGAGGAAGTCATACCTCATACTAGCAGGTGGTCATAATTCTTTGACTGGACTGTGTGTATGCGGTATGATGCTTAGAACGCTTCTCTCTGTCAGTGAGAAATTAAAAACTATGTTGTCATACTAAATTTGGGAGCTTATATCCGAAGCTGTGCTCATTACTTCCGAAAATTCGGCATCAGAGCTATAGATGTTATACTCGCATCTAGATCATGAATGATATTATTGCATGGCAGCTGGTGCTGGCTTCTGTGACGTGCCTGCCCAGCAGGACGCGCACGATATAAAGGCAGATAGCAGCGATAACGAAGGCCCGCGTAGCTCAATTGGTAGAGTGAATTATTCCGGAATTAGGGGACCCGGGTTCTAGCCCCGGTGTGGACAAAAATGACGGAGAAATTTACTTCGTTATAATGGCGCTCGAACTTCCCCGAATGACCCGGCTGTTAAAGTTCTTGCAATGGTGTGATGTTCTTTCCACACCGAGAGACAGGAAAAATAAGAGAATCCCTTCTTCAGCGCTTCGAAAAATAAAAGTGTGTGATGTTGCATTCCACACACTAGATTGACTGGGAGTTCTCAAGAGTACTTTCTTCAGAGGATGGCTGCCTGCGACATTTCATGGTCGCGGCTGACCCGTGGGCCAAGCCCCGGCCCTCTTTCGGGGGGGAGATGTGACGTGCCTGCCCAGCAGGACGCACACGGTATAAAGGCAGATAGCAGCGATAACGAACGTCCGCGTAGCTCAATTGGTAGATCAACTCATTCCGGAATGAGGGGACCCAGGTTCGAGCCCCGCGTGGACAAAAATGACGGAGAAATTTACTTCGTTATACTTCATGAACTGCGGTCTTGGAACCGAGTCCTGGGCGATACTGATGTACTCCATCATTATTTCTCTCTTCTTTTCAAGATATCTGATACATTAGGTTAAAATCTAAGAATTTTTGCTTTACATTCCCGCGGGTGTTTAGCATCTGTGCTGCATTGGATAAGATGTGCGGTATTTTACACGAAGAATTCATAATTTTCTACTGTAAAACGCTCATTCGTTGCACATATTTTCTTTCCCTATTTACTAAGACAACTTTGAATTGCGCTTTTCGTTAAAATAAAATGAAATAGAAACTTCTTTAAGCTAGAGAAACTGTTTCATATCAACATTTCAACTTCAAACAGCATTGAAGGTTGTAGTTCACTTTCAATGCAAACATTTTTTGTTTATGAAATACGTTCAAATGGTTAAGAAAAACTGTTGAAAACCATTTCATGCTCTTTGTCCGTACATATACCTACTTCCAAAAGTAGATATATGCTCTGAGTTTGGGGGAAATTATGAACAGCAGTACTCTTTGCAAGCGCTACTACAACTGATTGCGGTAGGATATGAAAACTAAGTAGCTGGTTCGGGTTCCAACATCCAGAAGCAAAGAGTGGATACTGTGGACATCTGGTAATTTTGTGCAAAGAAACATGGGAAAGAAGTGTAATCTAACTGAATTTCAACGTGGGAGTCATGGTTACTGCCATGAGTTCATTTCAGACGTTACATTATTGATTTGATATGAACATTGCATAGCGGTGAAGGTTTTTGCCGAGTAGAAAATGAAGAAAGTCGTTAGCAACACACTCAAATGTTGAACAGAAATGGATGACCAAAAGGGATAAAATGCATGCCGAACAGAGAGAACCGATAGGTGGACTACAGTGAACACCAAGTGACATGACTTTTCAGAACAATGCAGGATTTCCAAAGAACAAATTTTGCCAGGATATTCTGTTGTTCTCTGCAATGATTGGACACATTTGTCATCTTGTTCTCAACTCTATAGAAAAATGAAGACTGCGCGTGGCATGGTGTTAAGAGCACCAATATTGAACGCTCTTAACATTTTGACTGGCTGGTATACTGAGAGAAATCCCAGATATACACCGCATCACGAAGATGTATGGATTCCCATTTAATGTTAGCAGAATAAAGTATTGTACCTCAAATGGATATGCAGATCATCAGAGAAGATGGATATGGATGTCACGCTGTGGTGCTGGAAGTCCTGTGTTGGAATTCATTAGGCATTCTAGGGCGTATCGAAGGCCTACTGAATAATAAAGACCGTCGCGGCTTGACTGAGGACCATTTGAAGTCATTTGTACTCATTTTCTGGCCAGCAATGATGTGTTTGAGCAGAAAACTCATACTTCCACAGTTTCTGCTGTATCTATATACGAGTATATATCTAGGAGACATTCCGGGTGATTTTCATATTCATTTTTGGCTTTCGATTTCGTCAGATGTGAACCCTTTGAACCATCCTTCTGACGACTTGAAATGATCTTCCAAGCATTACGATATCCCAACATTGCCCAAAGCTATATGATCTACAAATGTCCTGGTTGGACCTCTGATCTCTTCCGATATCTAATCGAATACATTTCATGATAAACCTAAGCGATTCTGAGTGTAAATGGTTGTTACACCAGGTACTAGATAAATGGTCTCATAACTTGAAGCTAAGGAATTACATATTCTAACCCAATGTCAGAAATACGGTTTTAAACTTTTTCTCATATTAATTTTAATTGCAAAAACGTGTATGCCTTCGCCAGGGTTTTTTTGGATTCTCTGATGAGCAATTAAAACAGAAGATTTCTTACACCACAATAGTTTTATAACATAAAAGTTCCTGTATTTTGTGAGTACCATTATATTCATTTTTAAATGTTGATATATCATAAATATCCAATTGTAATAAACATGATATTTCTCTTCTCCTCAGATGTTGACGGAAAGTACCTGAATATAGATTATGAAAAGAATGATCACGTCCTAACTATCAGCAATGGATCTCTCATTATGAAAGACATGAGAAAAGAAGATGAAGGGGTGTATCAGTGTCATGTGTCAAACAGCGTTGGCACCGCTCTTACGAAGACGGTCAGCATTAGAGTTATCGGTGAGATGCTTAAGAAAGTTCCGTCAATGGACTGTTGTGATAAAAAATACTTATGTCGTGTTAAATATTTATGCATCACGCATCCTCAACGTAAAAATGTGTCATTCATAAATCAACCATTTCTTATGCAATGAATAAAACAGTGGCATAACAACAGAGTAATTGCCAAAAATGTGATTTCAATGTTGTAATGATTAATGAGCTAATTGACCAGTTAATTTGTTTTTTGTGATATTCCGTCTTCTGGTTGCACAAAATGACTGCAAACTTCTTTCTTTTCTTTATAGTTTTGCGTAACTCCTCTAAATTTCAACCATAGTTCATCATCAGGTTTTGAATGCATTTTTTTCTAAACAGGATTAAAGTTAAAAAATTTTTAACACTGTAATCATAATCAGCACAACACTATGTTTCGTACGTAAACTTAGATGCATATTTTTGAGTTCAAAACTATCCAAATATTGCTCTATTTATATTTCATAAATTTTTTTCCTTTGCCGTTTTCGTTTTGTTACGGTTTTAGCTTTATTCCTATCCAACTGTGGTTTATTTTTATTTTTCCGTCAGAATACTAATTTACAACCACATCTTGCTGCTTTGCATGAAACCGCGTATATTACTACTTTTCGCATTATATGTTGCTCTTAACACAAGTATGAAGCGTTTGTCCAAGAAAAATATCAGTGATTTTAGAAAACGAAGGATAGTCATTTATAATTGGAAAGATGTCTTCAACGTCTCCAAATATCTTCATAAAAATCACTAGGTGTCTTAACATGTTTCGACAAGCCAGTGGTTCTATTATCTGACTCTTAATTGTAGAGTAATTTTCAGCTTTATTCACTGAAAAATAAAATAATTGCAAGATTCTTTATCAAACCGTTTTTACAAATGAAACTACTTTTTGCGGTTTCCTCGAACAAATACTTTTAACCAGTAAGAAAAGTGATCTGTAGGGTGTCAACAATAGCGGATAACACAGAGACGTACCTTCAGCGTCTATGACAAATACATTACTGACAGAATTCTTACACTTTCATTTTATATGTTGCGTAGCTAATGATATCGTCAGTTGGCAATTTACAAGAATTCATTTAATTGGAACCATTCCGCAGAAAATTAGCAGCCGAAAGCACTTCTACATCGGCAGCTAACGGGGCAATCTCAGAAATAAAATTGCATTTTAAGAGAAGAGTTAAACGCAAGTTCCAGAAATTGATTTTCCTCATTGATTAAGTTATATAGATTTTAAAAGCTTTTGTATTCATGGGCTTTGCCAAAAAATGTGTCAGAAATGTGTTGTAAATGTTGAAATATTTGGAGCATTCTTGTGTGGCAGAAATAGCACTGTGCACAGACAGAGGATGATAAAAGGTGAGAAAGGCAAGGAATGAGTCTTAGTTTCAATTTGTGTGATGTGTGGACAAGTTAATTTGCAAAAAATTGTCAAATATGATGTTTTCCTACCAATGTGTTTCTTCTCAAGCGTAAATAGTTACACAACACGTTCTGTAGTTAAGATCGATGCATATTTTCATTGTTCTGGTTAAAATGGAAACTTATCAAAGTGAGTATGCAATTGATCTTGATTTAAAGTTTTAAGTTGCTTTAAAAAAATTGAAGAATAAAAAGGTCCTTTAACAATTATTTAAGTAAATTCTAGCAATTCCGAGATAATGTTCTAAACAATATGTATGAAATTAAATCTGCTAATTTAAAAAAAATGTGCTTCAGTTTCTAAATATTCACAAAACGCACATATATACTGTACGTAGTAAATTTGATCTAACATTTGTTGCTTCAATCTTGGAAACTGAAGCAGCGTTAACCATTGAAATTACAATTCTTATAAACATAAAAATTAGCTTTTTTTGTTATTATATGTCTTTCTTACTTTGTTCCGTTTCCGTTGGCATTACAGAAAATTTACTGACAAATGATCCCGATATTTTTTTAATGGGGAATGTATGTAGGCATTTTATATTTACTGAATACTGGAATAATAAGTGGCGTACTTCAACAAGGAAAAAGCAGCCGTACTGAGAACGGAACACATGCCAAACAAAACAGTTTGAACCAATTACTGGGACCAGATGGAAGAAGAAAAAGACTTGATAGAGGTAAGTTCAACTTTTTATTTATGCAGCATTTGATTTAACAGTGCCAATATGTAAAATAATCCTTATAACTTTTTAAAGTTTTAAAACTACAATGGGTATCAAGATTACATGCCGAGTATTCGTATTAAATTTCTTATTACACGTTTTAATTAAAACGATTGTAAATGACGCTGAGTTGTTTAAAATTCATTTTTGGTCCGTTTTTTAAATTTTTGTAAAATGTTTACAAATAAATTTTTACTTGCAGAACTTGTAACGCTTTTCAAAATGAAGTATATGTGATTATTGTATAAAATACGCATTTCACTAATGTTCTTTTAAATCCTCATTTTGTTCCTGTAGCTTCACACCAGTCGGCGCTGTTGTTTGAATGTAGCTCCCGGACAGACGATGTGCACTGAAAATCCAGTATCACTAACTGGCTCTAATTCTATGACAAAGTAGATAGTTACTTCGACAAAGTGTGCTACATACAAATGAGGGATTAATTTGCCGAACTCGGACCCTTTTACTACCGATCTTCAAGTTGAGGAAGTGCAAAACCGGTAACTCCAAACATGAATTTTCTTTTGCTATCCATTTTGGAAGTAACAGTCTTTAGGGCTACTACAGCCTCTGGTAAGTTAGCTGTCTTAGTTGACTGCATGCTACTAAATAATAAACGATTTTAGTATGTATATTTAGGCTGTATTAGATAAAATAACTTCACATGCTTAAAAAGTTCAAAAAGATTTTCCAAAAAATCTCATAAAATATTTTTGCGTTATATTGTCATATGAAATACAAAATTCCTATGATTAAAAGTGATCAAGGAGCAATCAATGACCGGAGAGATATATTTTGTCTTATAATAAAATGTCTAGCAGGATATTAGATATGGGTAGTATTTACAACTAGTGTTCTAGGATTTTTGGCTGCCATATTGTGTTTAATCTGACTTTTTTTGGTCAAAAATCATTTGCAGAAGTATATATACGTAAGGGGAATAACTAAAGTTAAGCCTTTACCCTTTTTTCCATTAGAAGTAATTTTATCTCACTGTGCGTTCCAACACATTGAAACTTTTATTTTTCATGAATTTTAGTGTTGTTGTGTAACAGTGTGGCTACAATTTACTGAACTAAAGTAAATTTAATGGTCCATGATGCCGTATGAAATCTAATTGAAAGTCGATTGATATTTCAGGGAGATTTAAAAAAAGAACAAACGCTTCAGCGTTTTTATCTTTAAATCTGGGAAATTAATTTTCCATATTTAAAGATAAAACGGCTTGGCACTTCAGTTTACGCTATTTGTAATAACTTACGAAGATACTTTAATCTTTAATTAGCACAAAATAAGATTTTGTCTGTAACAATTGTATGTGCCTTGTTAAACGGCTTCTTCAACATGTTATTCTCGTTCGGTGGTCAAGTGGTCCAGGTCCGAATTACAGCTCAGTCCCAAATGTTTTAATTGATATTATTTCTCGAAACAGTGGTCCTACATTAGAGACAGAGGAGGATATGTCGTGACCTTATATGCAGACGGGAAGTAATTAAAATCGGTACAAAATATATACGCACATTTTATTAAACATTTATGACATAAATATGGATTTTTTTCAAAATACGGGGTTGCATTCTTTTTGCACAGCATTATGAAATAGTGAGTGTGATGGATATTATATAACACAATATATTCTAAAATACATCGAAAATGTCTTACAGTAGGATATTTTTTTTCTGCTAGAGAAATAAGGAGGCAATTTTGTATAGTTCTTCGTTTTTGTCACAATTATGTGTTACCAGAACGAAATCTGTGTGTTTCCAAGAAGGAAAACATCTTCGTTTGAGTTACAGTAGAAACGAATAGACTCGGACTGCGAAAAACGCAAGATTTTACCAAAGACCCAGATGTATTAAAAAGACATGCATATCTTTCCAGTTCTTTAATAGTATTTCATCATCATTACTATGTGACATTATAGACCATCAAGATCCTTTGCCGGCTTCACAATCTTCCTCCAAATTTTTCAATTACCACAATTCTAAATTCCTGGTCTTCCTAGGTCATTTCTTATACAGTCCACCTACCGCTTTCTCAGCATTTAGATATCAAAATTAAACAAATCAGTCAACCAATGGAAAATGAAAACGATTTTCGATATCCATGGTTTCCCACAAATCAGAGTAGAACAAGAAAACGCTGGTTTAAAGCAAAACTATTTTCACAAAATAGTGTAACTATACTAAAAATCCGAAAATTCTTGGCGTAGAATAGAAATAAAAGTTTCCAAGCTTTCGCACATCAACCAGATGGCTTTCTCAAGGAAGGTAGACAGCTGTCTACCTTCAACCAGATGGCTTTCTCAAGGAAGGTAGACAGCTGTCTACCTTCCTTGAGAAAGCCATCTGGTTGATGTGCGAAAGCTTGGAAACTTTTATTTCTATTCTACGCCAAGAATTTTCGGATTTTTAGTATAGTTATACTATTTTGAGTATAATTTGATGGGCGATCTCCCGGCCACGAGATGAGATATTTTGAAAAAGTTGCTCGCCCCAACTGCCCATAGCACGTCGCACACACGGGTTGTGACAGAGGGGTGTAAGGTACCGGTCCCGTGGGGGAGGCAGATCCCCACAGGTCTCTAGACCGAATCTGTCCGAGTAGAAGACTGTGGTTTCCGGTGACTGACAGGCTATCTGTCGGAACGCCGTCAAGGGATCCTATCTATCCCAAACTATTCGAGAGAGTTCCGCATTTTCCTGCGAAGTCAGCACTTTGACGGTGCAGGTATTGTCATCAGCTAGTGTTACAGTTCCTACTTTTTTCAAAACTATTTTTTCAGAATACTTGCAATGAGAACGTTTGTATTTCACTTGTAAATTTTGTATTTGGTAAATGTCAAAAATCAAACGTTTATTTAGAAAATAATCATCATTCAAGTACTTGACTTAATTTTTGAATTGTATGAACTAGGAACTTTTACAGATCATCTAAGGAAAATAAACTGGTGAACAATTTATATAATATTTTCATACGTTATTTGTGGCTATTTCTGTTTCATCAGAATAATATTTTTAATAATGTAGGCGACTTCAAAGATATGATATAGATGAGATGAGAAAGCTGGAAAACGATTAGTATGACATTCATCGGATGTCATACCAATCGTTTTTCCAACTTTTTTTGTTATGATTGATTTTCTCGTAGTGAGATTCAAATTGGCTGGAGATGAAATAAGTACGGAGAGCTTTTTAGAGCGACACTCACGATCATACTGCTTTAAGAAAAACAAAACAATAGTACGAAGCTGCTTACCTCTGTGTACACGGTTGAAGAGCATTAATGAGTGAAGAATGTTTAATCAGACGACGTGGCATTCCTTGTATACACCCAAAACGTTCTACAAGTAATCTAGAGGTACTATCCCAAATGCCAGATCAATCTTAGTTTAAAAGACTTAGGGATTATGCAATATCAAAAATTGTTTAAAGCAAAGATGTCATTAAGTTACGAATCAAAATGTCTGCTATTTTTCAGTTAATTTTCCCCTGTAAGTAAAGAAGAAAAGGCACGATATGTTAAGGAAAATACTGAAAACAGAAAAACAGAAAACTATTTCTTATAAAACTGTTATTAGACAATAGGAAAATTTTGATATTGGTTTTTATGATTGGAGTTTCTAAGAATTATCTCCCAATATAAATGAAAAACGGTCTCAATATCTGCATTTAAAGAAAAAGTGAGTTACAGTGCAACTGCGGGAGTTCATGACACCACAGAGTAAATAACTTGAAACGTGCGTGAAGAGAACTACAACGAAAACGGATGTGAATTGTTCTAGTTGAAATGCAAGAAGATCTACTTATGAAAAGATAAGAAAAAAGTTATTAAAACTGATATCGAAGATTCTCCTGCATTAATAGAAAAATGTTAGAACATGGATTCTCAACACAAAGTTTCTGCGAGTAAAGGAAAGTGGAAAGTAAATGACACCTGGAAGAAAATACGTTAAGAGGTTACTTTCAAGCCCTTAATGAAAAACTTTATTGGAAAGACTTACAAATGCTAATTACCGCAACTTAAGTTTTATAACACTCCTATGCACCCATCTTCCAAATAAGCATGAGCTAAAATGTAATTTAGATACGCTGAAAACTTAGTTTGCATTTCGATCGAGAGGAAAAAATTATATGCTAAATGACTTAGGCAAGAAAGTCAGAAACACCGGTTAGAAAATAAATGAAAAAAATGCTAATAAAAACACTCAAATGCCCAGACACACACACTGCAACTGCTGGGATTATTCAGAAGGAAAAAACCATAAAAATAAGCTGCTTCAGTTCCTTGGAATAAAACAACGGAAACCGAGAAATGCGATTAAATGGACAGATGAACAGCCCTGTGTTGGTTTTGGACAACTGAGTGATATACTGAGAAACATAATTCTAATTTTTCTCGAAAGTAAGACTTTCAATCAGTGCATACCGCTCACACTGGGTAAACATGGAATCTAAATGCAAGGCGATCTAGAAGAAATTCAGGTTGCGCAAAGAAAGATGGGAAATAAAATACTAGGTGTAACTGTGAAGAACAGAAAGAGAGATTCCTTGATAGGACAACTGTTTGACATGCGTTAATGCACATCAGACTAATGGAATAGAAATACGAAGTTTTAGTGTATGAAACACTGTCTGCTTTCTATTTTTGTTTTAGTCACCAAATTATTGGCCATTCTATTGGGTTGGTGCGAATGAAATGTCCGGCGCGAACGAGCAGTGGAGACAGGCCCTCCCCACCACATCGGAATGAAACCACCCGCAGGTGTTGCGGGTATTACGTCACAAAGTTACTATAAATAGCTAGCACATGTATGAAGAACAAGGTTCAGGTATGGTTTGTTTTGAGGTAACGTGGCTTGCAAAGGAAAAGGCAGACGCCGGATTTGAGAGTCATCTTCCTGTATGAATTTAAACTGGGACGTTCTGCAGGAATTGCTGCTCGAAACGTTAGCAAAGTGTTTGAGGAGAATACAGTCAACGAACGAATAATTCGGCGATGGTTTGTGAAGTTCCGAATTGGAGATACGGACCTAAAAAACGAAGCACGTGGTCACGATCTGTTGCTGTTCCTGACGATGTTCTGTCAGGTGTGGTTGAAGCGAATCTCCGAAAAACGTGTCGTGAGTTAGCGGCAAAGGTAGGTGTCCACACACGACAGTTGTTCGGGGTCTGACTGCGCTGGGTAAGGTAAAAAAGCTGGACATGTGGCTGCTACATGAGGTGACAACTGCCAACAAGACTAGGCGTTTGAAAGTCTACACGTCGCTGCTTGCCAGGAATAAACGAAACCTCTACTGCATCGAATCGTCACCTGCGACGAGAAGTGGATTTTTTATGATAATCGGAAACGATCTGCACAATGGTTAAGCAAGGCACAGCCTGTGGACGACATCCTAAGCCAACCGAACACACCAAGATGATGATGCTCCTCTCTGGTGGTCCACAGCCGGGATAATTGATCGGAACTTCTTGGAAAGAGGCCAAGCCATCACTGCAGAACGTTATTGTGCTGAATTATACCAGATGCGCAGGAAATTGCTGCAGAAACAACCGGCTTTGGCTAACGATGCTGACACTAAGTGCTGACACTAAGGGCTACGAAGCACTACCTCATCATGTCTATTCGCCGGGATTGTCTCAGGCAGACTATCATCTGTTTCGTAACTTGGATCGCTTCCTGTCCAGGAAACAGTTCACGACAGACAATGAGATTCAACATCCATTTGATGACTTCTTCGGGTCCCAGCCACAATACGTTTTTCGTTCCGAGATCATGGCCTTGCCAGACAGATGGCAACAATGTGTCGATGTCGAGGGGAATTATTTTGCCTAAGCCGCCCCGGTGGCGCAGTGGTCTAAGGCGCTGGCCTCTGATCATTCGTCCGTAAGGGGTCCGGGTTCGAATCCCGGTCGGGCATGGATGTTGTGTTTGTCTTACGGCGCTGGCTCTCTCCCTTCCCTGGAACCAGTGACCCTAAATTAGGGACGGGCGACTGCTTATAGCCCATTGAGTTGCTCACGGTGGTCGTTAAACCTTCAACCAAAAAAAAAAAAAAAAAAAAAAAAAAAAAAAAAAAAAATTTTGCCTAAGTAAGCTGTCCTACTTTACCGTTTTCGCCGTCAATTTGTGCTGGTCCTTTGCCGGACATTTTATTCGCACTAACCCAATAGTTTGTAATTTATTTATGTAATCATCTCAGAATTAAATAATGTATTAGAACAAAGGAAACGAGTTACCCATAACAAAAATACCTGTGTCTCTAACTTTACGGCTTTTAAACTCTGGTGCGTGGGGTGTGGAATGGCCACCAGTAAGGCATATTTACCAAGATTTTGGAATCTCTTTTCTGAAATACTTATTCTACAAATTCAACGAAAATGGATGCAACAAACACATGAAAGCAGAAATAGTCGTGTGTGTGAAAACAGATGTCAGTATCACTGATAGAGTTCCCAGAAAAAATAGAGGAAAGTAGGCTACATTTTCTTACAGGGAATTTTTTATAGAACAATTTGAAGAGATAAGAAAAAACAAATAAAGCAGAGATAAGGAAATTTCGCCATGAATATCAGCAAGTAAGTACTGAACACCATTTAGACGGAATAGGAGCTATTGGCATTTAAACTTACTGAAATCTGATTTTGTTGACCAATTTTCTTTTCATTTATCAAATGCTACAAGGAAAATTTATTTTGATTAAGAAGATATGAAACTGCCCCAAGTAGCCAGGTTGTTAGAGACGTGGATTCTGTACTATTAGTGCAAGTCGGGTCAGGATTCAAATCATGATTAAGAGATTGGGTGATGTATTTGTCTTATGGCGCCGACTCTTTCCCTTCTCTAGAAACAGCGGCCCTAAATTAGGAACAGGCAACTGCTTATAGTCCTCAGAGTTGCTCATGATAGTCGTTAAACCCTGAAATAAAAAGAATGTGACAGTTCCCGTATCACCGCATTCAGCATATTTTCTTCTGTGATGTTACATCATGTTGTTGGACAAAAAAAAAAAAAAAAAAAAAAAAAAAAAAAACAACAACTCTCAGCCAGATAATTAGCTCATATCTGCATGATTACAAGAAATAACAGTAAAAATTTTATCAGAATATCGTAATCTTCATTTAAGAATGCAACTATTCTTTTATGAAACTATTTTCATCACAAAATCCAGTCTACAATAAAAGTTCAAACCACACGTTTTCGGAAAAGAATATGCTTACCTAGGTATTACATTCTGTAACAGAACAGATGAATGCTATGCTGTTTTAAGTTGAAAAGTGAATACAGACAAACTATGCACGGACTCGAAATTTCTTAATCTGTATATGTGTTTAGAATTGCTTAAGTTTGTTTCTGCGCTAAACGAGAAAAGTGTTCGATATATTAGCTGCCAACATATTTTTCTGTTCTGATGTTTAATGAAGTAAACCTTTTACAATTCATTTGGTTTAGGTCAGTGGAGCGTGCAGCCATTCTTTTTCCAAACAGAGTCGTCGTGGGACAGCGTGCTTTTACATCATGCTCTACAACAGGAGGAGAAAGATTGAGTTTTGAGTGGATGAAGGATGGACAACACATTAAAGATTTCCCTCACATAAAAACTACTACAAATTTAGGAGTGTCAACAATAGTTATAGATCCCACCACTGAAGCGGATAGTGGAAATTATTCATGCACTGTGAGTTCAGAAGGAGTGATGGATTCTTACACAGCCTCTCTTGCTGTTTTGGGTAAGGAAATGATATAATTAATTGTAGCGAATTTCATATTTATGAAGAGTAGATTGTTCATTTACATACATTTATGAAAATGTCTTTACCGAGCATCCGACTATTCCAATTTAAATGCTAAAATCACATTGCATCAATTTTCGCATTCATGAGAAGCTGTTATACATGTATGTACCTCATAACAAAGTAGCTATAGCAAATTTGTCGTTCTAATGTAGAATGGTAGAAAATAATGTGGAAAAAAGGTTTTTGCAATAGACATCTGGAGTTATTAAGTTTATCGAATATCTCGGAATAATATCAATGTGATTATGTTTGTTAACTTTGATCTTTTGTCTAAATTGTTAAGAACAACATTTTCGGCGATTTGTTTTAAATACGAGCAGAGTAGAAGGATCAAGGTTGAAATATCAAAAGTTTGCCCCGTTTTGAGCCACACATAATGTTGGGCCACCATTCCTGTAAGGAACATATGCCAGCGTCGACTAAGTATCACGAAGACATGAAACACATGAGGCTGGTGACATGCATTTGGTACGGAGTCACATTGCATTATCAGTGAAGCAGAGGATGGAGGTCGATAAAGGTACTGTTCGGGCGCTTCTATTTCCCTCTTGCTGAAAAGGGTTAAACGCAGCAGCAACAGCAAGAAAAATATGTGCAGTTGAAGGAGAGAAAACACTGGACATCTACACTGCACGAACATTGTTCCGGAATTTCAATGATGGAGACACCAGACTCGAAGACAAGCCGATATTAGGATGTTTAACGACCACCAACACTGACACCCTGTTCGAAAATGTAAGGAGAACCCTAATACCAGTATATGACGAATGGAAGCTGAGGTGGGGTCTTCCCAATCCACCATTGTTCATCGTCTGCACCAGCTTGGTTTTTTCTCTAGGAGCCATCGAATAGTCCTCATGTATTGATACTCCAGCAGATGCAACAACGTATCGGTCTCTGTCGCAGATCGCTGTCAAATCTACAGGATGATAGGTTTTGGTTCGTATAATCGCAGGTGATGAAAAGTGAACATTCATACGTTATCCTATAACCGGGTACCAGTGGATCAGGCCATGTCACGAAGCACAGCCAGTGGTGCAAAAGAGGGCAGTCCGCGAGGAAAGTCCTGTTGTGAATTTGGTGGAACTGTGAGAATCGTTTGCAGTGTGAACTTGTGCCAGACTGTCAAGTCGTGGACAGAAATCTCTATGCTGAAGGACTGTGACGGGTATGTGATGCTTTGCGCCAACGCTGCCTAGCGCTCATCAATAGGAAGAAAATGGATAATGCCTCAAGTCATACCTACAGATTGGTCCGCCGAAAACTACAGGAATTGGAAGGGATTGAGATCCTACCCTGTTCCCCATACAATACCTGTCCGACTACCACCTGTTTCGCTCTGTGGTCCACTTCCTGTAAGGACGGCACTTCACTACAGTGGTGGATGTGAGAGTTTCTGTCCTCAAAATCTGCAGAATGATAGCACCTTGCGGTGTTTCTCTTGTGGAACGTTGGCAAAGGACTGTAGAAAACAAAGGCTTGTACTTTCTATGGCTTTCTCGTATCATTACGTTTTAGCTGCAAATGGGACTAACTTTGGTATATTATGTTCCACGAGCAACTATATTGCCCTTTATAAGTACAAAGGCCGAATTTGTTTTTGAAGTTTTGAAAAGGGATTTTAAAAATAACGATGTTATCAGAAAAAAATATGATGTTAGTTAAATGCTCACTGAGAGAGCTACGTTGTACAGAGTGTAACATGGTAAAACCTGTGGGGAAGATATGATGCTTCTTTCAAATACTCCTTCCTGTTATTACAATGTGTTCCTAAACAAGACAGAATATTCACATTTGAACTTTTATAGTCACTAGCTGCACCTACATAACGTACGTAGATTTAGCAGACTCTGGAAAGTTTAAAAAGTAGCAAATCCTTAACTTTTATAACTGAGATATCTTAACCATATTTCTGTGAATGCGCATATGACAATTATTGAATTCTTTTTCAGATGTTTTCTTAAGTGATTTGTATCAAAGGTCTGATAGAAAAGCCATTGACTACAGCGGTGATCAGTTTTTCGTACAATAGAGCATCGTATGATAAATTTTGTCGTTAGTTTGAAAACCGTAAGGTCAAAGACATGACAGAATTGCATTATATTATATAATCTCTGAAATTTCGTGCTTTTGCTATAACCTCAAAGCGTAGCATTTAAAAATAGATCATTCGCAGACTTTACAACCACAATGTTAGTTTTCGTAGTTGTTTGCTCTTTCTGGTTCAGCGTCTTAATATTTTGCTTTAAAAATGTTTATTAACTTGTTCAACCTAACATCTGACATGCAGGCATATCTTTTTTTATTGATGGAATTGGGTATTTTAATTAATCTTTTCCCGTTCTGTGCTCCAGTGTAATGTTTAGTTTTATGTTTCGAGACATTTTTAGCACGTCTTTTGTAAAAAAAGATCGTGCTTATGTTATCGGTTTGTCCGTCCGTCCGTCCGTCCGTTCGTCCTCCTGTACCCACGATATCTCTGCAACTATTA
The DNA here is from genome assembly GCA_039090855.1 of Macrothele yani. Lineage (NCBI taxonomy): Eukaryota > Metazoa > Arthropoda > Arachnida > Araneae > Macrothelidae > Macrothele > Macrothele yani. Next base: position 19,046,364 of record CM077013.1, read on the forward strand.
GTCCGATTTGAAAAATTCTTTTTGCATTGGGAAGCTTGAAATATGTGAATGATGATCCTGTTTTTTTTTACGCTGTACAATTTTGCCGCTAGAGGGCGTAAATGCAGATGATGTCGAATTCAAAAATACGTTTTATTCCACATATCTGCTTCTAAACATCCGATTGAAAAAATTCTTTTATCTTTCGATTCCATTTATATCGAAGATTGTTTTAGATATATTTACTTTTTCAAATTACTCATAGATTTTCCGCTAGGGGGCGTAAAAGTAAATTGCATTTCCCCCGATAACTCTTCTTCTAAAACTCCGATTTGAAAACATTTTTCTTCAGTGCATACATCTCCTGATGGGAAATCTTGTGCATATAATTTCAAATTTTTGGTAAAGAATACTTTGGCCACCAGGGGGCGTAAGCGTTAATTTTTCCTTCTGATGTATTTGCCATAAAATCTGCACTTCTAAAATATCGATTGAAAAATTCTTTCGTAGACTGATGCCACTCACATCGATAAACCTTTTCGGAATATTTTCTTCTTAAAATATTCCACAGTTTCTGCGCCAGGGGCGTAGATGTACATCTTATTTTTGTCAATATCTCTACTTCTAGGAGTCCAATTTGAAAAATTCCTTCTTTGTTGGATAGTGTTTTCCGTGTGACATGTTTTTCATAAAATTTCAAAATTTTCAAGTAATTCATAGACTTTCCGCCAGGGGCGTAGCGGTAAATTGCGTTTCCCCCTATATCTCTGCTTCTAAACCTCCGATTTGAAAAATTATTTCTGCACCGGATACAGCTCCTGACGGGAAATCGTTTGCACATAATTTCTAATTTTTGTAAAAAATAATTTGGCCACCAGGTGGCGTAAATCTTAATTTCCGCTTCTGATGTATTTGCAGCTAAATATGAGCTTCTAAACTCTTGATTGAAAAAAATGTCGTTGGTTGACCGATACTACTCATGTCGACAAACTTTTAGAAACATTTTCTTCTTAAAATAGTGCATGGTTTCTACGCCAGGAGGCGTAGACGTATATCTTATTTTTGTCAATATCTCTACTTCTAGGAGTCTGATTTGAAAAATTCCTTCTTTGTTGGATAGTGTTACCAGTGTGACATGTGTTTCATATAATTTCAAAAATTTTCCAGTAATTCATAGACTTTCCGGTAGGGTGGCGTAAATGTAAATTGCGTTTCCCCCTATATCTCTACTTCTAAATCTCCGATTTGAAAAATTCTTTCTGCACCGGATACAGCTCCTGATGAGAAATCGTTTGCACATAATTTCTAATTTTTGTAAAAACATGGTTTGGCCACCAGGTGGCGTAAGTCTTAATTTCCGCCTCTGATGTATTTGCAGCAAAATATGAGCTTCTAAATTCTTGATTGTAAAAAACCTCGTTTGTTGACCGACACTACTCATATCGACAAACCTTTTAGGAAAATTTTCTTCTTGAAATAATGCATGGTTTCTACGCCAGGGGGCGTAGATGTATTTCTTATTTTTGTCAATATCTCTACTTCTAAGAGTCCGATTTGAAAAATTCCTTCTTTGTTGGATAGTGTTTCCGATGCGAAATGTTTTTCCTATAAATAAAAAATTTACAAGTAAATCATAGACTTTCCGCTAGGGCGCACAAAGGTAAGATTGCTTTTTCTGCGTTATTTCTGCTTCTAAAGCTCCGATTTGAAAAAATTCTTCCTGTATCGCATACAAGGCCTGATGTAAAATATTTTTCACATAATTTCTAATGTTTGGTAAAGAATGGTTTGGCCACCAGGGGTCATAAGTGTTCATTTCTGCTTCTGAAGTATTTGTAGCAAAATATGGGCTCCTGAAAACTGGACTAATTTTTTTCTTGGATCGATACCGCTTATATGGATAAACCTTTTGAGAATACTTTCTTCCTAAAATAACGCATGGTTTTCTCACCAGAGGACGTAAAGTTACATCTTATTTTTGTCGATATCTCTGTTTCTATGAGTTCGTAAGCTCACGATTCCGTTTACAGCAATATCTGAGGGATTAAAAACCCGATTGAAAAACTTCTTTCTTCCGTCAGATACTATTGTTTTCCATACCGGTTCCACTGCCTTTGCATAGCTTTGATAAATTTAATTTGAGTCAGAACGGATTCAAAAGACGTGCTTATTACACCCGAAAATTCGGTGTCATCTTTCTTGTTTCTTTTGGTGCCGAACTCAATTGAAGCGTTGTAAGTTACGAGAAACAAGCGACTGAAATTGTTTGCAGAAAATTTGAAGTACGAATGCAACGGCATATTCCGTGACGTCATACTTAGCTGATCTATTCCCAAAGACTTTCTGTTAAGCTTTCATTTCTCGTTGAAGAGAATGTGGCGGACAACACACATTGCAGTTTTATGCAGTGTGTAAGGTAAGGTCTCACACTAGTCACTTCACAGGCGGACGGAGGCTGATAGCAAAGTGCAACCAACTGGACTAGGTGAGTGTCAGAGTCACCGATCCCATTAGCTCTAAGCGCTGTCTTATGATCATTCGCCCATGAAGGATCCGGGTTCGAATCCCGGTGAGGCATTGATGTTGCGTTCGTCTTACGGCACTGGCTCTCTCCCTTCCCTGGAACCAGTGACCCTAAATAGGGACGGGCGACTACTTATTGCCCATTGAGGTGCTCACGGTGGTCTTTAAACGTTCAATCAATCAAAAAAATCCCATTAGCTCGACATCATCGCCTCTGGTGGCAAATTCGTGTACTTAGCTACCCAAATTTCGAAACTATGAAAGACAGAGCAAAAATTTTAACAACGAAGTTGGAGAGCATCTTTCGTTTGTTACGAATCGGTCATAAAAAGTGTGGGTCCACTTCCCCACCTAGGATATGCAATTTCACTTTATTTCATGAAAGCTGTCAGTGTACTGATGGCATTTCTGTAAGTAATGGGCTTATCCATTTTTTAAAGAAGTTTTACATCTCATTCTGAAAGCTGAACAGGTGTAAGCCGACTCGGTGGCCGAAGAGTCTAAGGCACTGCTTCTGACCATTTGTCCGAGATGGGCCCGGGTACGAGTTTCGGATGAGGAATGGGGCGTGTCCCTGTTTGGTGGCGCTAAGTCTCCCCTTCTTCCCTGGAATCGGTGACCTTAAATTAGGGACAGGCGACTGTTTTCAGCCCTTAGAGTTGCTCACAGATATCTTTAAACCACGAAACGAAAAGATAAAAAACAAACAGGTGTAATCATCGCGACATCTGCATTATTGCCAGTAGTGATCATGTCATCTGTTATAGGACTTTTCTTCGTTTCAACTTGAAGACCTTTGAAATTAATTTTGAGCATTATGACCTTAAAAGAGTGACACACAAATCAATGCAAGCTGTTTGATAAGTGATACCTTTTTATATCTGCAATGATGACTTCTGGCAGTTGCTGGTAGATTTTTTTGATTGGAGGTTTAACGACCACCGTGAGCAACTCAATGGGCTATAAGCAGTCGCCCGTCCCTAATTTAGGGTCACTGGTTCTAGGGAAGGGAGAGAGCCAGTGCCGTAAGACAAACACAACATCCATGCCTCACCGGGATTCGAACCCGGACCCCTTCCGTGCGAATGATCAGAAGCCATCGCTTAGACCACTGCGCCACCGGGGCGGCTGCTGGTAGATTACAGGAATATTTAGTTTTTTTGATGAATTTGATACATACAAAACTTCAAAACTATGAACTATGATTTGCTTTTCGACGTCTTCAACTTAAGTTATTTATAAAAATCCTGAATAAACGATTAAAAGGTATAAGGCAATGTACGTTACACAAAGAGTTCGCTTGAACTGTGTGTTTGTTTTTCATAAATCACAAATTAATGCTTTTATAAGATAAAGCCTTTTCATTAATTTAACAGAAAAACACGCCTTTGGTATGCTTTACAAAGCAAGGAATTGTGAATTTACTAATAAAGTAATCTATGTAGAAAAATGAGGAACGCTTATTGCGAATATCAAAATATGCAAAGGTTTAAGAAATCAGGTACAACTGACTAGAAAGAAAAGGAATTATTTCATTCATCTGCCACTAAACGTAAGACATTTTGAGCGCTTTTTGTGTTCATTGCACAGCTGGAAACCACAAAAAGAACGGTCATGCAACGGATCGTACACGCCAGTCCTTTTTAAATCTATCTATCTACACTACTGGCCACCCAAAATGCAACATCAAGAAGGAAGCATCCGATTAGCCTGAAATTTGCAGCATGCGTCGCCCGCGAGAGGACATGCAAACGATTAGCATTGCAGGGCATATGCAAATCATGTGTGCCCGGCACGCCACCGAGAAGCGCTATAAGAAGGGTGCACAGAAGGCGGGATGTAAGTAGTGGAAGTGTGTTGTGCTGCCGGACCTGTACGTGGGAAACTCCCTGATGCCTCGTCGCAGAATACGGCAGTCATTCCAGCACGTTTCGGAGTTCGACAGAGGACGAATAGTGGCTTTTCGCAACAGCGGTTTATCGTACCGAGACATCGGCGTCCGTGTGGGACGATATCCAGCCACAGTGAGGCGAGTATGGATTCGGTGGGAGCATTACGAACGGAGAGACCGACGTGAGCGATTGCCGCAGCCACAGCACACCATCGAACGAAAGGATCGGCATATTGTGAGGCGGGCATTGACGGCTCGCACCGCCACATCATGAACGTTAGCGCAGGAATTAGGGTGTGTTGCGCAACAACCTGTGTCAGCGCGTACCGTTCGACGTCATCTGCAGGAGCGGGGACTTATCGCACGGCGCCCATTGCTCAGATTACCATTGACGTTACACCATCGGCGAGTGCGGCGGCAGCATTAGGCCGTTGAACGCCGCACCTGGACTACGGACTGGCACGACATTGTCTTCTTCGACGAATCACGATTCTGCCTGCAACACCACGACGGTCGGATCCGAGTGCGGCGGCACCGCGGCGAGAGACTGTATGACGCCTGCATTATGCATCGCCATACCGGTCCGTCGCCTGGCGTTATGGTTTGTGGCTTGGGGCGCAATTGGATATGACACCCGCACCCCTCTGGTACGCATCGCCGGTACACTCAACAGCCACCGCTACATTTCCGACGTTTTGGAGCTTGTAGTCCTCCCTTACCTGCAGGACCTGATGGCGGCCACGTTTCAACAGGACAATGATCGCCCGCACGTGGCATGCATCGTGCAACAATTCTTCACGGCCCACCAGGTGTCACTGCTGCCGTGCCCAGCCTGTTATCCCGATATGTCGCCTATCAAACACTTCTGGTCGCTGATCGGCAACCGAGTGGCCCGGCAAGCACCACCCGTGGCTGCGCCTGATGAACTGTGGCGACGTGTGGAAGCAGACTGGACCGACATACCGCAAACCTACATCTAAAGCCTCTTTCGTTTGATGCCGCGGCGTGTAGCGGCCGTTATTGCCAGCCATGGGAGCCACACGAACAATTGATTTCTGCGTGTTCTGCAAGTCGCACGGGCCTGTAAGCTCAATCGTTTCATCCTTGTATCTGTTGTTATGTGTCCAGTAAATCTGGCTTTGCTATCTCGTGTCCTTCTTGATGTTGCATTTTGGGTGACCAGCAGTGTATCTATCTATCTGCTTTATTGCTTCATTTCTATGTAGGAAGTTACACTTCTCGGAATAGGAAAAACGTTTTCTCTGCAGATAGTCTTTCTGTACTGTGGTATGCTGATGATAAACAATACTATATTTCTTTGCATAAGAAATATAACAACTAACACATTGTATGAATGATGTACATTGTCAATAACTGGAAGTTAAATGGTGCGGTTCAGTACGCTTTTTGTAGACTAGCCTTTTAGAAAAGTCTTTAGTGTACAAATATGATGTAAGCATTTTTGTGAGCTTCCGAAAATGACACAACTTACTTTTTTGAATATTCATTTTTTTTTAATTTTGAATTTCATTTATAAAAGTTAACGCTTGACTTCGCTTTCTTCTCAGTTCCACCGGAATGGCTCATTGCCCCTAAGGATAAAGAAGTATTTTCTGATGACTTCATAACTTTGGATTGTTCCGCTGCTGGAAAACCTAAACCGAAGGTATCGTGGACGAAACTTAAAGGTAAGTGTCGTATTTGGGTTTTCAGAATCGGAGTAGGGCGCACCAGTTTCGAATACAGACTGGCATCAGTTTCGAATACAGACTGAAAATTGCTTATTTGTTGAATTGTAATCATATGTGACATACTCGTGCATACTTAGTAGAATTTGCAATAATCAGTTTACAAAAAAATTTCATCCAATGTGTTTGCATTACTTAGGCATAGATGAAAAATTTGGGGCGTTGAATTTTGAAGAAAACGACCATTTTACATTCTTGAATAACGGATCACTTGTCATCTCCGGAGTGCGAAAAGGTGATGAGGGGTCTTATCGCTGCGAAGTGTCAAATAGTGTTGGAGCGCCTCTACACAGGATCATCAGCGTCAGAGTCATAGGTAAGAGTGTTCTGTGGAAAGTTGTACTTTAAACAAATATACTTCTTTTATTTTCACTTCTCTGCATCAAAAACTATATTTAAGTCACGCAACGGGTATTGAAACCGGACAGCTTGAATTTTTTGATATCTGTTCTTAATGATTCTTAATTTGATAAAACTAATTTTTTGTGTGAAGATTCCTTTGGTATATAACTTCAACTGGAAAGAATAATGCTTAAAGAAGACGTTACTCGTGATTGATGAATATCTGCAATATTTTAAAAAAGTAACACTTGTTCAAATTTCCACATATGAAATATTCATGCTGAGTAACATCTGGGGTTGAGGTCTACATTGGTCTAAATTTGGAAATTCCGGCCCAGCCCGCGTCGGACATTCCAGTTTACGGCCCGTACTATTTCAGATTTTCATCTTGTCGATTTCAGTTGGAATTAATCAACGCATTCAGTGTCGGATGCACTTTCATGTCTTTCGTTTCACTCAGCGATCTTCACCATCTAATAATTTCACAAGTCTCTCCTTATTTTGTGAGTAGAAACGTTTCGCTTTAATCCAGAGCAAAATGCTAAACCTTTCAGTATAGAACCGACCTGATTCCTCCCTAACCCTGAATGTTGAAAATTGATGAATTTTTCATCTATTTTCGAAACTCATGATTTTTTTCATCTACTAGTATTTTCAAAACTGATGAATGTTTTCAACTATTTTCGAAACTGATGATTTTTCACCAAATTGGTTTCGCGAATGAGCTGGCTTTACGGACCGGATAATGCCCGTGCTTGCATCTAATCAGGGCTTCATTAAAGTTCAATTCTGGAGTACAGTACATAATTTTTCTTCTTGCTCAATTATCAAGAGTTGTGTAGGTTATACATGACACCCATTTTTGCGGAGTGAAAATCACTGTTTTCAAAATATGCCCCTATCCTTAGGTCATAAAATATTTTATCTCTTCTTAGCTGTGCACCAAAGTAAACATCTGGCAATGCTTTACAAATAAATTACACCGCTGATTACACTGACGGCATACTACCTACAATGCATTGTGAATGTTTGACAAAAAGCGATTTCCTTTCTCACTGCAGTATTTATGCGCATAATCTGAAGTTAATAAGATGGCTGTAAGAAGTAGCAAAGAATAACAAATAATTCTTTTGCAGCAAGAATTCTCTTCGTCACAGAACGGGTTAGTTTTTTTAAATAACAGCATATGTTTCGTAAGCTATGAATCCAAATTTCTTCCTTTATGAATTTGCTTCAAAATCATCAAGAATTTCTTGAATGAGGCAATAAAGCTGCATCTTGTTAACCCTATCCTTATTGTTCCTTTTAAGAATCATTTAATTTTTATGAAAATATGCTATGTTGCTTCGCGTAATGAAATAAATACAGTGCATGTTGAAGTGCCAGTTTCAATTCTCTTTGTTTAAACGACAATGCAGTGGAGAAACTATTTGCCTCAAACTTCTCAAAATACAAATTTGATTATAAAAAATGTACATTTAAAACTATTGCAAGGCCATCGCAGTTTAAGTTTGCAAACAGGATGCACTTACAGAGTGTGAATCTTTGATCAAAAACTTCCACGAAAGTACTACAGTGTACAAAAATTCCAGAAATCGTCGAGATGTTACAAAAGTACTAAGATTCAATGTGAGTTACGTATCATACAAAGGAAACACGAAAGCATAGATCTTTGCAACTAAGAATTTTGCCTGAACGTGTCCTCATTACGACACGTACGTAGAGCCGTGTGTGTGTATAGTGCTTCGTGACAGTTACTTAACAATAATATGTGTGCTTTTGTGACAATATACATGCTTTTGTGACAATAATGTAATAATCAATAATATACAATAATTATTATATAATATAATCAATTATTATGTACGTAAAATAAAAATCTTACCAGAGACAAATCACTGCCTAAAAGTTATTTAAAGAAAAAATCCACGCTCATATCGAGCCAACGAATCACTGCTTATGTTACGCCGGAACTTTAACTAACACTGTCTGTAAACAGCTTTGGGGCCAGGATCTTTCTTGGCATGCTATTCAATATACTGAAAATTTCAATGACTTTATCAAACAGTAATTTTTAATAGGCCAAAAATAATCTAAGTGTAAATTATTTCTTTAACATGTGTGAATTATTAGGAATTTGTTGTAATTCTTAACTTTTGGGCACGGACATCACCCATTTTAGCTCAGGAACTGCTTAAGTAACAGAATAGTTTTAAAATAAACCTTGAAATGCCTAGTGTATAATTTGTTGCACTCTTTACAGAAGAGTACACAATTAATTCAGAGATAAGGAACTTTAGATTAGTTTCTTAACTTTTTATCAAATAAAAAATTGAAATAAATGAGCTATATGCCTTCATAAAATGATTTACACCTGTTAACAAATTATTTTCTTTGATGCTTCAAAATGTCCCGCTTTGCATTTATAAGACAGCTTATTTGTTTATACAGTGTCCCAAATATATTCTGTTTGGTACCAAACCAACAGAAAAATGCATTGGAGCTCTTAACACGGTGTTACAGATTTTACCACTAAGCAAGTAGAAACTTAGAAAAAAGGGGGAATTGCTGTGTTCCATGAATGTAGATATTTGAGGGAAAAGTGTGTGCTCCGTCAGTGTCTGGAGAAACATTTCGTTTTACGAATATTGAGAATTACTACAGAAACTTTGTCGCGAAGATTATGAACTTGCGGAACAATACAAAACCACTGAATTTTGTTTTCTCTGTAAAAATATTTTGCCAACTTTTAGGTCTGGCCGATTTTACTTTTCTGTCACTCATGCGTTTTATTCTAGAGCATCAAGAATTTTTCTAAAGTACATCTTGTGAAGAAAAGTAAACTCTGTTCATTACCAGGTAAGCCCTTTTGCTATTTTTTCTTGAATGCACACAGTTTGTATGATGTTTAACAACCTGAAAGAATATGTGCCATAAGAATACATAATAAAAATCACACTATAAGCCTGACATCTATATGTGTGATTTTTATATGTACAGAAAATATATGCGCCTTTATTACTTTTTGTTTGTTGTGACGCATAATTATTTTATTATTTCAAATATAAAAGTATTTTTTGAACTGATATGTAATTCAACGAGACATTGATGTTTGCTTTAGAAATAATAACTGAATTTCCTGCTTCAAATTCTTAATGAGTTTTTTTATTCTCTCAACAGGGGGCGCTGAGATATTGCATTGGTTAGTGTATGAAACGTTTGATAAAATGTAGGCGAACTCCATTATGCATACTGGCAATATTCGTATCACACGAATTGTAACTCTCTCCGCGCCTCACGTTGGAATATTTCATTTCACTCAAATTTTGAGTTTACAGCTGAATAAGTTTCAAATGATAAACACCAAGACAAAATGAAAACAGCATTATAGAAGAAAATAATTTCGGAAAATCTGAATCCCAATCATGGCGAATGCTTATGCTGCAACTGCAGGCGTTTGGATGTTTTTTTCTTCTTTGTGAATATTCTTATGGTAAGTACAATTTTTAAGACAATTTTGTTTTGCATAAGCAGAAAAATGTGTTGCCTACTGTATGTGTTTTCAGGGAGTCTCGATCTTCGATTCGTGTAGGTAACTGTATCCACATCACAAAATCACCTAACAAGCAAGATTCATTCTTGGAAATATGTGACACTTAATTTGAATGATTAGTGTAGTGTTTTGATTTTACCCCAATTAGATGGAAACCCAGTGCAAAGCAATTTGCTCAAATTTTAAAATTGTCTTTAAACTGTTTAGTAGCGAATACCGAAGAAAATTAAAAATGCCAGATATGAACGCCGACGTACGCAAAAATGATGATTAGGATGCCGTAGAGAATAAATTCTAGGAAAATGCGTAATTCAAAAAAATCTCTTACGATTTCTGTTTTAACTCTGAATTTCTAACTTTCTAAATATTCGTCGTAAGATTCAGTGGAATTGATTCAGTTTCTAGTGTACAAGTGTTACGGATATTCCAAAGTGCAAGTGTTATGTCAAATATTTCGAAACTTTGAAGCAAAAGTTACTTCCATTAGTTAAAATAGTGTAACGTGAAGATTTAAGTAGGGTACTTTTACTATTCCACTAAAACTTTCTATTAGGATTCAAAAAATACTACAAAGTCAAATAAGAAGGGTAATGATCTAATCATTGTTACTAAGTAAACAAAGAAACTAAAGCACTTTATAGAGGACAGGAAACACTGAACTTAATGAAATGTAAGAATTACAAAAAAATATATTAATATTATGCGTTCTGTAAGTCAGAAGTTACATTAAGCCTTATTTAAAGCAAACGTGACATTACTTTTTTCTAACACAGTAGTTATAGTTCTGATTATTCTTCCGAAGTAGGTCCGGGTTCAAATCCCGGGAAGGTATGATGTTGTGTAGTCTTACGGCTCTGGCACTAAACCTTCCCTGGAACCAGTGGTCTTACATTAAGGACGGGCGACTGCGAGTTGCCAATCGAGTTGCTCATGGTGGTCATTACCCCTTTCCCCACAAAAAAAAAAAAAAAAAAAAAAAAAAAAACCCGAAAAAAACCCAACAGTTGTTCTAATCCTTTGGCGTTGAAGATAGCGCGAAGTAACAGAAAGAAAAATCTCAAAGGCGAAACGAACAGAAATTTATTATTCAAATCACAATAATAGTCTTGAATCATATACAAATTTCTGTAATACTAATTAGAAGAAGAAAGAAGGGTGTATACCAGGTAGAAGATTTTACAATCCGTAAGAAATTACAGTACAGATGCTACGATATCGAAATTTCGAAATTACCTTTCTTCAAATGTCCAATACGGTCGGGTGAGTATAAAACTATCCTTTTTTTTTAACAGTCAGTGGTTATTCCCCGACTGATTAAAAAGCAATGCATGCACTCACAGATATGGGACATCTGGAGACTATTTCAAGGTTCCTTTTCTTTTGAAAAATAAAATACTGTCATAGTATTAAAGACATTTCCAGAATCAGAAAAAAATTGGGGAGTAAAAATTGTTAGCTTAATTTGGACATTTATATTAACTCAAAAGAAGACGTACTGAATTTCAAAATTTTAAAAATTTTCAAGAAATACATTTGTGAAAACAATCCCAAAATGCTGTAAAACAGTCACTTCTCTGCATTCTCAACTTATTTGTGATACGTCGTATTTCTGGAAGTGAATATTTAAGGATTCTGGATGATTTTTCAATCAAAGAACTGCTCAAAATTTGAGTTCTAATACAATGAGAAATATCGATTCCAGCCTTGAAAAGAATAAGAAAAAATTCGGAATTCTTCTGAGAATTTCAAACTTTGCTCATTTGGTGATGTCAGTAAAGAAATCAGCGCATCAACCTATAACTTCCTGAGAGTGAAGATTTTTCATTTCCTGCTTTTTCTAAATGTGGGCAGAACTTTGATGAATCTCATTTCTCGGAAAGAATTTTCTGTGTGTGAAAAGGATTTTGTTTAACAAACAAGGTTTTTGGTCTAACAAACTAACTGTTTTTCCATTTTGTATAGACACTCTAAAAAAATTCTTACCTATTATAAAGAGCAGTTTATAGCATGATGGGTTGAAGTTTCTTTCCTTACCCTGCAGAAACCAGGAAGTAAAATCTGAAAGATTCAATTCCCGGGTCATCAGTTATTTCCAGTTGAATTTCCAGGTCATAATTCTTTAATTTGTAGCAAAAAGGACTGCCTTCTTGAACGTCGGTATTATTAACTGACAGTCCGTAATATTCGGTAACTTGCAGAAATTACCAGTTTCAAAAAAAAAAATGTCTAAAATAATAAGGAACCCCTAAAAAGGGAAATATTTTGTTATCAGATAACCAATTTGTGTCGATGCTAACCGGCAAATACGAACTTGATTAAAAAAAACATCGCAAAAATAATAAAAGAAGTGGCCATAATTTTCAACTAATACTAGTGCAGGAACTTGTTTTTAAATGCTCAGATTGCAGTAACGGTTATTTCGAAAAGCTTTAAAAATAAACTAATGTCTGAATTTGAGTTCACAATAATACGTCGAATAAAATAAAACCCAAACTAAACATGACAGACAGTAAAAAAAAGATCGTGCTGAAGGGATTCATTTATTCCACAAAGTGCTGAAAATTCGAAAAAAAAAGGCTAAGTAATGCAAAATCTGTTTCATATAATGAATATTCATGTACTGTTTGTCAATGGTTTATGCTATTAAAACATTAAAATGATTCAATTATTTTTTGAAATAATTAGCAGTTTCCTCTTTTCTAGGTCACTGGAAAATACAGCCTTTCAATTTTCCCAGTACCGCAACCACAGGGCAGAGAGTTTCTACTAGTTGCGCGACAACTGGTGGGAAGAGGTTAAATTTTGAATGGCTAAAAGACGGTAAAGCAATTAAAGATATTCCTCATATTAAAGTAGGAACGTTTTCTGACGTTTCCACTATCATTATTGATCCAGTCAGTGAGTTCGATACCGGAAATTATTCGTGCATTGCCAGTTCTGATGGAATCGTGGATACCTACGCAGCCTCACTTTTAGTGTTAGGTAAGCAGTCCTTTTTTTCTCATTTGTTTTTAGATGTGGAAATATTTACTTACTGTCACGGATAAGATCTTACCAAATTATTTACTTTTGTTGATACCCGAAGATTATTCAATATTTCCCTAAACGTTGCGTATTTTCAAGTTAGAGAGTACCATGCTATAATAACGTTCTGTGAAAGAAATAAACAAAAATCATTGAAACATGCAGTTCGCTCTTCAAACATTCATTTTATTAAAGCTTCAGAATCCTAAGTGACGATTTGAGTGAACTATTCCTTTTATCTGGTGTCTCATCTTATTCGTGGCATTTGGTTCACATATTTCCCATTTCCATAACAAAAATCTACCTGTGAATAAACTGAAATAATACTTATACGACTAGGTTGTGTAGTCATTTGAGGAAGTTGGCCAATAATGATGACATAGTCATGTTTGTAAGTTCCCCTCGAGCTGCGGAATATAGTCTAGTTACTTTCTAACAAGAGTAGAAAAGTAAGTTTGAAAATTAGCTTAAAGAAAATAAAAAAATATATACAACGCTTTTATAAAAACTGAAGATTTAGCTATTGATGAAGTACTTTTGGAAGTATTCCATGCTAACATTAACCGTGGCCAACAAATATCAAGCAAGGGCCATATCGAAAAATAATTAAATAGACGTATAAAACTTGGTTGTAGAGCGTTTAGAAGAAACAATGCAATTTTCAAGAGCAATTTACCATTATATCTTAAAAGAAAAGTGTTTATTCAATGTATTCTTTCAGTTCTTACTTATAAATCTGAAACATGGCCTTTAACTACAAAAGACATTCAGAAGGTGCAGACAACTGAAAGCATCACGGAGAGATAAATGCTTTGTATAGCCAGGAAAGACAGGAAGAATTCATGCGCCAAGAAAATGCTTGTAATTGATGACATCATTATCAGTCCCTGAAATGGCAATGGGAGGGATAACTGGCGACAGTAGGGCAACTGGAATACTAAACAGGATACCAAAGGACAGAATAATAATCGGAACACGTTGTAGAAGATGAGCAGATGAAATTCGAAAGCTTCTCGGATTGGCATGGACAAAACTGGGTCAAGACAGAAAGTTATGGAAGAGACATGTGGAGATCTTCACCCACAGCAGTGGATTGATAACGGTTGATCATGATGATGATGATGATTACTTATACAATGAGAACTAAACAGTATGAAAATAGTATGCATGCTTTATAAAAATATGTCCAAAAGTTAAGCATAATCAACATACCTACGAATATTTGAAGAACCAATCGTCGGAAAGGCACAAAACCGGGTATGCTTGTGTAATAATATATTGCAAGTAAAACAGCAGACAAAACAAGTTATGAAACAAAGTTTAGCGCATTACTTATGCAAATTTACAAAATCAACAACACAGTGATTTTCGTGTTGAGTACATAAAATTGAGAAAAGGCTGGTGCACCATGATTAATAAGGGATGTGGTGACCCCTTGCAGCCACACAAGCCTCGCATCGACTTCTCATGCTGCTTACCAGGTTGTCAAGAGCTCTGTCGGTAACAAGTCCCACTCCTGGCGAAGAGCAGTTCGGAGCTTCCGAATGGTCTTAAGTGGAGGCTTACGGGATGCAATTCGCCTTTCTAGTACATCCCATGCATTCTCTATCGGATTCATATCCGGAGACCTTGTTGGCCACTCCATCTGCTGGATATCTTCACTTTGGAGAAAGTCATCCACCAGCTGAGCTGTGTTGGGGGCGTACATTACCGAACTGTATACCAGCTCTGGACCCACGGTAAATCTGAAAAACCTCACATGTGATTCCACTATCTTGTCTCTGTACGTCAGAGCAGTAACCGTACCTCTGTCGAAGATGTGGAGCTCTGTGCACTCATTCAACATGATGCCTTATAACGTAATTTCCCTTCGTGCTGAAATTTTGTCGTTCTTCTTACGCTATTTCTAAATCCTTAAATAAGCATACGATGCAATAGTTCCTAAATGAATATTTACGGCCAGACGAACCATAAAAACAGCAGTACACTTACGGAAATTCGCTTTATTCCAGCATTATCTCATATAACGAAGTAAATTTCTCCGTCATTTTTGTCCACGCCGGGGTTCGAACCCGGGTCCCCTCATTCCGGAGTGAGTCGCTCTACCAACTGAGCTACGCGGACGTTCATTATCGCTGCCATCTGCCTTTATATCGTGTGAGTCCTGCTGGGCAGGCACATCACATCTCTCCCCCCCGAAGGAGGGCCGGGGGCATGGCCTACGGGTCAGCCGTGACCATGAATCGTTGCAGGCAGCCATCCGCTGAAGAAAGTACTCTTGAGAACTCCCAGTCAATCTAGTGTGTGGAATGCAACATCACACACTTTTATTTTTCGAAGCGCTGAAGAAGGGATTCTCTTATTTTTCCTATCTCGCGGTGTGGAAAGAACATCACACCATTGCGAGATCTTGAACGGCCAGGTCATCCGGAAAGTTCGGGCGCCATTGTAACGAAGTAAATTTCTCCGTTATTTTTGTCCACGCCGCGGCTCGAACCCGTGTCCCCTTATTCCGGAATAACTCGCTCTACCAATTGAGCTACGCGGACGTTCGTTATGGCTGATATCTACCTTTATGTCGTGTGCGTCCTGCTGGGCAGGCACGTCACACTCAATAGAACAGATATCGCACTTCAAGGTACAGTGTAACGTAATTCACATAGCCACATACCCATATCCACCACACACGAGAAACTGTTATCTCGTTGTTTTTATCTATCGTTCTTATCTCCTACATTCAAGTGTCACGTTCACTCTGACCTCAAAAGTATTTCCAACCGTATTCTCGTTTGAGGGAAAAATGTCACATTAAGTTTGGAAATATAAGCAGAACAAACTCAACATTTACATAGGGAAAGAAACTAAAAATGAAAGTTAATTTAGAATATACGTCACAGTCTACCCATGCCATTACTCCACCGCCTTCAAATTGGCTCCTTTTCCTGATGTTATTAGGATTATAACGGGTTTCCCGTTCTTTCCAGAGAGTGGTTCGACGAAAATCAACCTGCAAACTGAATCTGGACTCATCAGTGAAGAGCACATTGCTCCAATGATTCAGTGTCCACTTTCGATGTTCCCGATTCCAGCTTAAATTACCCTCCTGTTCACAGGGGTGAGCGTGACACAAACTACTGGACGTCCGACATAGAGACCAGTTGCCCTAAGCCTCCTGTGAACAGTTTGTCTTGAAAATCTTGGTCCTGAGGCAGCCGCGAGCTCTGCAGAGAGTTATTTGGCAGACATCGTCCTATGACGTGGTGCAGTTAATGCAAGATACCGGTAATGCTGAAGTGTGGTGGCTCTTGGACGACCTTAAACAGGTTGGCATCTAAGCTTTTCTATGTTTTGGGACCTTCCACAAAGCCTGGAGATCACACTTTGCGGAACATTCAGTAGTCTGAAGACCACAGTCTGCGTCTGCCCTCATTCGAGCCTTCCGATTATTTTGCTTCTACCCAGAAAAAATGTTCAATCTGGCGTCTTTGTTCAATATTACGTTCCTGATCATCAATGACAGCAACTCTCTTCACGGGGATTGCAAGAAAGGGAATAAGACATTCATGGTAGGGTAATCTGTTTTTATGGAACTGCGAGATATTTGCATACCGAACGTCAGCGGATGTTATTTAGGTATGTGACTAATCTACATACCAATGTCCTCTGTTCTGTCAGTTTTAAGTCTTTACTTTGTATGTTTTATCGATTATGCTTAACTTTTAAACACCGCTGTACATAAAATATGTTGAGATCGATAAAAATACACTAGTGGGCATACAAAATGCCCCACTCTGAAAGAATGCGCGAAATGTGACAGAACTTACGACGCACGAAGTAGGTGGGAAAGAAGTGATTTAATTTCTGAAGGATTGCATAAGCACAAGGGGCGCGAGGATACAGTAAAATGTGATCTGAGTCAGTAGGTTGTATGGCCGCCATGCTGGACTACAACATTCGGCAACACGGTGTGGCATCGAGTGGAAATGTCTCTGGACGTGTCCTGAGATAGCGTTGACCATACGTCGTTGACCTGTATCCACAATTTATCGACATTACTGAGCGTTAAGTCGTCTACCAATGACGTTCCACATAGGACAGTTCTCTGTAGGGATGAAGATTGGGAACCGGGCTGGCCAGGGCAGCACCTGGACACATTGCAGGCACAATCTGCTGATGTTGGATGCGTGCGGGCGGGTGTTATCTTGTTGAAACTGGGAATCAGGGATACCACAGAGATACGCCAAGGAAACAGGTTGCAGCCCCTCGTTGACGTATCGTCGTGCTGTCATTGTGCCCACTATGCGTTCGAGCTGTGAAAGGCTTTAAAACTTATAGTGCTCAAGCCATGACCCTAGGCTGAGGAAACCTTGACGTTCACGAATAGCAGTAAAATAAGCCTGGTGACCACATTATCTTCAGGCTCTCAATGAGTAATCCTTGGTACTTAGACAGAAACGAGAGTCGTAGCTGAACACGGCATGGTCCCATTCATTCCTCCACACATGGCCAGTAAGGCACCGCTGCAACCTTTCGCGATGATGCACTGCGGTGAGTACCAGTTTTCGCAAAGGCTGGCGAGAGAAAAAGACCTGCCTCTGCCTATCTGTATTTTACAGTACGTGTCGTTACGGTGTTGTCTATAGCTGTCTGTACAACTCGTCGAATGTCGTTCACTGTGGATTGCGGGACTGCTATAGCTTTCCATCGAATGCGAAGATCCAGGTGTTCGGACGTCCGCCTACGTGCACCAGTCACACAACGGCGACAAACGCTATCTTCTTCTAACCCTTGTCTCCATATCTGGCAGACTGTTGTTTTATCGCGATACGTTTTCGCCGTTATGTGCATAAGGTAGCACTATGAGGAATCTTCTAGCAGAGGTGTCTTTGTGATGGCAGAATCCCCGTAGACGCCGGCCTTCCATTCTAACTCCTTACACGCGCTTTCTCCGCCGAGATCACTCCGATGCAGTTGTTGATATGCCCAGGTGAGGGCGAAACATAGTTACGGTGGACCGTTTTGATCTTTTTCTCCCTGACATATCACGTGATTGGTTCGTAGCTGCGACAGTTTGCATAACCCAACTGTAGACACATACCTTCCAATTATCATAATGCTGCAAAATTTTTGGGTGAATTTTCTGTGGCGAGCAGTGTACAATACCCCAAATATTACACGTATAATGAAACTAAACACTATGCCTTGGAGTAATGATATACGACAATTTTTATGCTTTATATTTCATCATTAAACTATTCTCTGAGATTCAAAGGTTCACTCCTCAAAGCAAGATACTTTATTAAATTTCAATTTCAATTAACGTATGAAATGCCTCCATTCAGGGTGATTCTCGCCGCCCAATTCGTCAGGTGGCCAGAGGCGTAGATTCCTAACTAATCGTGCAAGTTCCGCCAGGGTGCAAGTCCCGGATGAGACATGGGTTGAGAGCCTATATTTCTGCGTTCACTTTCTTCTCTCCCTGGAAATAGTGACCCCCAAATTAGGTACTGGCATCTGCTCATTGCCCTGAGATTTGTTCACGGTGGTGGTTAAACGAGAAAAAGAAAGAGTGGCCTTGGCACGCGAATCTAGCTATAAGTAATGCTTCCATTTATGACTCACACGTACTCTTTTGTACCTTATATTGAAGCTTTGGCTTCTAAGCATTCGTCCAATATGGGTCTAGGTTCGAATCCCGATGAGGCATGAATATCGTGTTTGTCTTACGGCACTGGCTCTGTCTCTTCCATAGACCCATTGATCCTAAATTAGGGACGGGCGAATGCTTATAACCCAACGAGTAGCTCACGGTGTTCGTTAAAGTTTCAAATAAAATTTTACATTGTTATCTTCCTCCTCAGGCATTCTTGAATCTGATGCGTTCTGATTTCCTTGGTCTTCCTTAAGTTTTATTTCTGTCTCTTTCCTGTCATACTTGAGCTAAATAAATTCCTTTACAATCTTAAAGTTCATTCTTCCAAAATGGGCAAAACATATTTAAATTCGTCTCCGATGTACTAAGTATAATTGGCTTCACATTACACACATGCAATGCATCTTCGATCCACACATGATCAGATGAAGTGTAGCTACAAAGAACCGTCAATAACATCTTTGCAACACAGAAACGACTTCTGTGTCTTTTCTGCAGCAACCGAATTTCATTCTTCACATTATAGATCAATGCGTGGGTATACTACGTCACTAGAGTTTGAATTTGAAGGAAGAAATACACGGATCAGCCCAAACATAAAAACCACCTACCTAATATGATATAGGCTTTCCTCTTGCCGCCAAAGCTCTCACCCGATGAGGTATAAATTCAACGAAATGTTGGTAGGTGTCTGTTGATATTTAGTACCATGACTGCAACAGAAGATCCCGCAGTTCCTGTAAATTACGTGGTTCGGGTGATGCTGTTCGTACCCGTTTCTCCAACCCAAATCACAAACGCATGATAGGATTCATTTCCGTCAAATTTGGTGACCGTGGCAATAAATGGGATTCCTCTTCATGTTCTTGAAACCATTCCTGAACCTTCTTCACAGCTTTGCATGGAACATTGTCTAGTAGGAAAACAACATCTTCTCCAGGGAATACAGTCGCCATGAAGGAGTGTACTTGGTCAGCCACGATGTAAATGTACGTGACAACTGTTAAAGTTCGTACTACAGGGATAATGTGTCAAAGTGTTCCTCAAGAAAATATTGCCCAGACCATTACACTCCCTCCATCCGCCTGAATCCGTTCCACGGTGCATTCAGCTGAGAAGGCTTTTTATGTAAACATGGCACACAATCTCGTCCGTCGACATGGTGTAACAGAAAACGGGATTCGTCTGAACATCAGACCCTCTTCCAGTTTTCTACGGTCCACTGTCGATTATTACGTGCCCACTGCAAGCATTGACGGCGGTGAAGGACTGCGAGAATAGGCACGTGAATAGTCTGCAGCTATGGAGACCCATATCCAAGAGCGCACGGTGAACTGTGTGTTCGTACACATTGAGCACTTCACCAGAATTGAAATTATTGGTAATGTCAGCCACAGTAGCTCTCCTGTTGCTGCGGACAAGACGAGATAGCCTGCGCTGACATCTGGCATCAATGAGGCGTGTCCTTCCCACGCCTTGTCGACGGCTCGAAGTGTCACCTGTTTCGGACCATTTTTTGTTAGTACTAACTACTGCATAATGTGAGCAGCCTACCAGTGCCTCTGTTTCGGAGATACTCGTACCAACGCGTCTTGCCATAACAATCTGGCATTTATCGAAATCAGATGAGTCTTTTGCTTTTCCCAAGTCGAGACGAAACGAAATACTCACTGAGAGAGCTTCGACCCAGGTATTATTTTGTATATATCGTTCGCGACCTTGATACGTGACGCTGATTAGCTGCACATGCGCTTATTTCATTACACAAAGGTAGTCTTTTATGTTGTGGATGATCAGTGTAGTAAGGGATTTTCTCGTTTCACTCCTAAAGATATACATGATTCACAGCCATATACAGTACATGTATATCTTATGAAAGGAATAAAGTGCATTAAATGTCACTACTAAAAGCGAGTATCAAAATGTTCGTGAAAATAGGGGTACTATATCGTTTTTATTCGTGATCTAGATATTTTTCAAAATAAATGGTATTTGGTGAACTTAGCTCCTCACACCAGAAATCTTACCATTGAACACAAGCATCAAATGACATCTACAGATTCCAAAGGGTGGAAAGAAAATGAAATCACCTCCTCGTACAAAGATAACTCAGCAGTGTTTTTCAACTACGCAGCTATCTGAACATAAAATATAAGAGCCCTGAGTTCATAAAAGAAAATAAATTCCGTTATTTCTGCAATAATTCAGCAAAGAACATTATCATGATTTTGTTTTCTCTGAGATTTTCCTGCTTAGGATAGTTTATTTCTCAGATCGTCATATAGGGGAAGGATGAATTGTATATCTTTACGTATAAGACATTTCATTTTAGTCGCACTAACAGCTTTGTATCTTTTTTTCCAGTTTCCCCAAATTGGGTGCAGAAACCAAGCGACAAGGATGTACTTTCAGGCGACCCTGTTGAACTGATCTGTTCTGCTTCGGGGAAACCCAAACCTACCATAGCATGGATGAAGATGAACGGTAGTAATTTCTATAAGAAATTTCTTGAAGACCAAATCTTAGAGAACTGATTATGTTAAATTTGTTATCTATTTCAGAACTGTAATTACATATTTTTTGTTTCAGAGGTAGATGGAAAATATCACAGGATAAACGTTGATGATAGCGAGCGTCTGGAACTTCTGAACAACGGATCATTCATCATAAAAATTGTGAAGAAGCAAGACGAAGGTGTCTACAAGTGTCATGTGTCTAACAATGTTGGGTTGGATTTAGAGAAAATAATCAGTATGAGAGTTATTGGTAAGATACCTACTTTTATTTACATTTTACAGAACCAAGAATGATGCCTTTTTCTTATTGGAAACGAATTACTATTTTATAAGAAGTGAAGATCAGACGCTACCAGTATTATAATTTCGAATATAAAAAAAAAAGACGTCCGAAATTCATCTTCTTCTCAGGTAGTCAAAATTCACGCCATACAGTAAGAATATAAAGTTTTATTCAAAGCGAGCTCAAACATTACTCAGTGTATGTAAAATTCATTATTCTTACTGTATGTCCTGAACATTTTACTGTATCTTTTTATTAAAACATAAAA
Source organism: Macrothele yani (assembly GCA_039090855.1). Classification (NCBI taxonomy): domain Eukaryota; kingdom Metazoa; phylum Arthropoda; class Arachnida; order Araneae; family Macrothelidae; genus Macrothele; species Macrothele yani. Next base: position 19,068,144 of record CM077013.1, read on the forward strand.
TTGGATCAGTAGCGATCGCTTATTTGTTTCAGACCAACTGAAGGTAATACAAATGAACGTGGACGAAGGTATCTACAAATGCCATGTGTCTAACATGACACTTGTGTTACACATAACCGAAACCCGAATTCTTCTTATGCTAAGTACATTCTTCTTCAACGATTTCAGGTGAAGGATGATCACCTTGGGTAGAATTTCCATGGGGATCACTGTAAAAACCTCGTACACCGAAGATTGCAATTTACATATTTCGTGAATATCACGATTATTCACAATAACTTGCTGTAATGTGGACGGGAGTAATTGAATTATTTAATTACTTTCCATAAGTAGTAATAAAAACGTCCACAAATCCTTATTTACATGAAAAAATATTACAGCATTGCAGCTAGTACTTATATACGATATATTATTCAGTATGACTGTAATTTTAAGGAACTTGGTTCATAATTACACGCAAAGTGATCACTCTGAAACTGGAAGGTGAAGAAAATAATAACCAAAAGATGTTTTACAAACACAGATCCAAGTCTATTTTAAATAAAAAATATCACAGGGCTAACTTTGAACCAAAACTTTAATGTTACACTTTTTTAAAAAGCAAAATTGCATTTTCTCGGTAGGAAATAAACACTCAAAGTAAATACAACTTCTTCCATCCAGGAAATAAACACACAAAGAAAATGTCAATAAATGCCAGTAACATTCTTACGTATCCGCGTGAGGCATCCAATTAAAAACTGCCAACTTTGTATACGCTTTTTCTAAATTTCTTCACATTTCTAAATTTGAAACGCCAAAACAATGTGCATTGATCCACTAACGTTAGAGTTTTTCTTTAGATATCGTAATTCAGTTAGAACACACGCTCTGTAGTTTAATAAAATATTGAAATAATCTCCAATCGACGTTTAAGAGTATTTTTAAGGCTATCTATGATGTGATTAGTTTTTATTAAGTTTTTCATCAAAGTTTATTTCAGGCGTTATTTTCATACGTATACTTCCAAAAAGATTGATTCTTTAAAATCTGTAGACAGAACAAAGATAATTAAATTTATTTATTAATTTAAAAATTTTGACCATACTGCAAACAATGCAATAGTAAGCACTGTACCGTATATTCCTATATAAATAATTATTTATTTGGATAACCAGCTTCAGAAGTCAGGAATCCTTTTTTACTTTTTACTTTACGGCATAAATATAAGTACAGGGTTCATGCGTTTTCTTTCACCTTTTTATGAATATTTTTTTTGTACTTTGCTTGCTTACTTGTGCAATCATATACTTATGCATTGCTCATTTCTTACATTTCGTCTTCGTAAAATCTTAAAATACATTGGAAACTTATGCATTCGTATTAATTTCTTTTGACAAAAGAAACTTGTTCACGAGAAGAATACATAATTCTCATATTTTTGGTAATTCACTGTCTCATTATTTCAAGGCAAAGTAAATTGTATTCTATTTTTTATATTCTATTTATTATATTTCTTTGATGATATAACTTTCAATATTTTTTTTTACTATGCATTTTAAAGCTTAAGTAAGGCACATATGTACAAATAAAATACAACGTTTCAGTGTCTCATAGTTATGAGGCGCACATTAAAGAGTAATTTTTGTTTTGGTCACCAAGGGGCGCTCGTGTTCTTAATTTTACCATCGGTAAGGTCGCTGCTGTGGAAGTGGTGTCTGGGTTTCCTAGATTCCTCTGTAGGGTATCATACTTGTACTATACTGACATCTAAGGTCTGTGTTACATGACATAAAGAATATTTTTCACCAAAAAGTGCAAAAGTTTCTTTCAGATGCTAGATTCAGCAAAATTCTTGTGCGTTGTGGTACTTGTGGTGGAAGCGTTTATGTTCTCTCATCTTAGCACGTCGACTGCTGAGCATGGTGAGTAAATATTTCTTTATTTTCTCTTGAAAAATTTTATTAAAATACTCAAAATACCACTTCATTTAAAAAATAAATAAATATATTCATATTGTTGAGAAAGGTGCGTGTATGATAGAGAACGAATAGTGCTTTAAAGCAACACCGTAGAATGAAAGAGATGTATATCTTTGTAATTGAATTTCTCCGTGTGAAAATGATAGATGTTATTAGATATTTTTAGCAGAGGAGCACTATAATCTTTGGTTGCTGTATCTTGCAGGCCAGTGGAAAGTACAGCCGTTTATTTTCCCTCCTTCCCTTACTATTGGTACACGAGCAAGCACATTATGTACAACTACAGCTGGGACTGAATTGCGTTTTAAATGGCTGAAGGACGGCCATCAAATAGAAAATTCGGCACGTACTCAAATTCGACATTTTCCTGATTCTTCTATGATTCTTATTGAGCCGGTCACAGAAGAAGATAGTGGAAATTACACCTGCGTAGTTATTTCTGATGCTAGGAGTGATCGCTACAGTGCACCTCTAATTGTACTAGGTAAGACAAATACTTTCTTACTTAAACTCAATTTTGATATTTTTACTGATACCAAATGTTTTTGAACATAATGAGTTCTCTGTCGAAACGTGAACTAGAAAATGAACAAAGCATTATTTCAGTTTGAATTATTTTATGAAAATTCTCAGTGCAATAAGTATACGAAAAAATCGTTATATGATACAGTTTAAGAATATTTCTTGTGATTTACCGAAAGAAGTAGGATTTTACTGATGCATTTGAAGTAGCGTTTTACGGAAAACACCAACTGAACAAAAATACTGCGGAACTCAATAAAATGTACATACTTAAAATAAGTAAAATATTTTTAACGGAATTTCGGCATTTTGTTAAAATGCACTGCTGCAACATGTACCAGTAATTAGTAGAGAAATCCTTTCTTAATGGATTCCAAAGTAATTGAATTACCAGAATATGCAAAATTTAATTTAAATACCGTGTTATAATTTTGTATTTTCACTTTCACATAGTGTTTTTACAAATTGCTTTAAGCTCTGTGTTTATGAGTTTATATATTCCTGCAAATTTTATCGAGATCTTCAATTTGTTTTAAAATATATGTTTTTAATATGAGAAGCAGTTCATGTAGACGCTACTGATTGAGTTTAAAAATAATCTTTATTTACTATGAAATGCAATTTATAATGTTGCTTTACATCACTTAAAAATCTCATAAAAAATAGAATTTCGTTTGCAGACAACAATAGCATAGCAATTACTTGGGTAGTACAGGTGGATTATTAGAAAGATTTTTAGCATACTTCTGATAATAGCCTTGAGCTTCATACGTGTATCTTTTTAAAGTGAAATCGAATTTTTAGGCCTTGTATATCAATACGCTGCTTGATAAAGATCTCACCAAGTTTCTTCCACAACTGTCTGTCTTAAGCCAGTCTTCTCCATGTTACTCAGGCATGACTTCGAATTTCATCCATCCATCTCCTGCGTGGTGTTCTTCTAGGTTCTTCTTCTGTCCTTTGGTATCAAGTCTAATATTTCAGTTGTCTAATGGCGGTTAATTTTTCTAGAAATATGTCCTGCCCATTGCCATTTTAGGGGTTTTACCTCGATCATGATGACATCAATTATCATCATTTTCCTGATAAATGAGTTCCTGTTTTTATCTTTCCTGGTTACACCAAGCATGCATCTCTTCATGATTCTTTAAGTTGTTTGCAGCTTTTGAATATCTTTTTTAATTATTTTTCAGGTCACTGATCCATGAGTTCCTCTTTTTATCTTTCCTGGTTACACCAAGCATGCATCTCTTCATGCTTCTTTAAGTTGTTTGCAGCTTTTGAACATCTTTTTTAATTATTTTTCAGGTCTCTGATCCATAAGCAAGAACTGGAAGTATGCTTCGATTAAACTCCTTTCGTTTTATACATAATGGAAAATGTATCTTCGAAATTGCCTTGTTACTTCCAAATGCTCTCCAACCAAGTTACATACGCCTATTTGCTTCTTATTCGACGTGACACTCGCTTGACATATATGTTGCCCAAGGCAAATATAGTCATAAGTTATCTCTAGATTCGCCCCATCAATTGTTACCTAGGTAGATATTCAGTTCTTGTAGTACTATTATATTATTACTAGGGGGAGTAAAATGTTTTCATTTGTTATCATGTTGGTTGTTCTGAAAATCGTATTTTCAAATTATTTTTTATTCGTTTGTTGTAACTAGAAATCTATAATTCCGCGAATCTCCGGACTTTCTTGGTGTGAAATATCCCCCGTGATATGGTGTATGATTCGACTTTCCGTTAGTGTGCAAGTTACCAAAAACAGTGCTCATTATTACGAGAACTTGATATCATCTCTTGTGTTGCGGTTGGAATTCAGGAAACACAAAATTTAACGAATTAGCAAGTATTTTCTCATACTTTTCTAAAACATAGGTGGAAACTATTCAGCCATATTGCTTTTACAAATGAATCTGGTAATTGCCTAAAACACATAATATATAATGAGCTTCTGACAACATATGAAATTCACTAATTATAAGCAGAAACCATGCAATTTCATTAAAAAGAAGCAATTAATAGAAATCTGAGCTGATAACATAATGATTTGCCTGGGGTCGTTTTGTTTTGTAAAAGAAAATTTGGACAAAACAATTTGCCAACGCAGAATTTGTTGGGAAGAAATAGCAAGAGTTTCCAGTAAGGTAAAGTCATTGTTTTTTTTTTCAGTGTGAATGCAGCTGCTTTTTGTATTTTAAGCAAAGTTTTTCGGACCAGCTTTTAGTAATCCAAGGTATTTAGCTTCATATTTGAGAAAACATTGCAGGTAAAAAGTAACGACAATCACTGCATATGTGTCCATATGAAATAAGTAAAGACCAAAACACCGTATATGCTATCATTGTGAATTCAAATAACTTAAGGATGTAGACACACATCAGCGTGACGAAAAAACTGATTTTGCTCGTAAAACCATCCATTAAATTTATTTAAATCTTCTTGCTGTCATACCAGATAGAAAATGATTATTGAGTTGCTATTTATAAAGTTAATTATAAGATAAATGACCACGACTTTCGCATATACCTGTTTTTATTACATAAAGCAAATAGAAGATTCAGTAGAAATTCTTTCAGCTGATTGTTTATGAAAACACTGAAAAATCCAAAGCTACCACGCATGAGAGGAGAAGATTGCGTACTTGGTTTGTATGCTACTTGATCTGGTAACTCTGCCTCCAGTAATCCACGTCTCAAAGATTTTTCAGCGAAAGACTGCATGCGACGTTGGTGACTGAGTGGTCAGAGCGCAGGACTTTGGATAAGGGTCCAATGTAGGCTAGCTAGGGTTTGGTTTCCGGAAGAGTAATGAGTGGTGTGTCCATCCTACTGGGATGGTTTTGCCCATTTTCTGGAACCGGTGGACCAAATTAAGGAACGGGCCAATTCTTATAACCTTTGTGACATACACTGATGTGCCAGAAAAACTGGTACACCAGTCAAATACTTGGTAGGTCCCCCACGGGAGCGCAGGACTGCAATAATACGACGGGGCATGGACTCCACTAGCTTCTGGAAATATGCTGTAGGCAATACACACCATACTTCCTGCAGAGCGTTCCACATTTCGGGTGTATTCCGAGGTCTCGGATTCCTGTGTTCGATAGCGCGTTGCATGGCATCCCAAATGTGTTCAATCACGTTCAGATCTGGGGATTTGGGTGGGAATGGTAACACCTCAAACTCAGATGAATGCTCTTCTAACAATAATGGGGCGTCCCGACACTTGTGTTGAGGTGCATTGTCCTGTTGGAACAGGCCCAACCCATCAGCATGAATGCAGGACATGAACGGGTGTACCTCGTCAGAAAGGATTCGTACATAGCATTGGCCTGTCACAGACGTTTTTAGACGTACCAGGGGTCCCAATGAAGTCCAGCTAAACACACCCCATAGTATTACGGACCACCCACAAGCCGGTACAGTTCCCTGTTGACAGGCGGGATCCATGGCTTCATGGGGTTTGCGCCACACACAAGTCCTTCCATCTGCCAGATACAGTTGGAAAAGCGACTGGTCAGAGCAGGCTACTTGTTTCCAGTCATCAAGTGTCCAGTGGCGGTGGTGTTGCCGTTCCCAAGCGAGACGCATCGCTCCGTGTCGTGCACCCATCAAGGGGACTCAAGTTGGGCGTCGGCTCCCAAAGCCCATATCGTGCAGGGTACGTTGCACAGTCCAGGCGCTGATGCTTGTTGAAGCTCCAGCATTGAATTCCGATGATACCTGCGAGAGTGTTGCACGCCTATCGCGTGAAACGATTCTTGACAGCCGACGATGGTCACGTTCACCCAATGTCTTTTACGGCCACACTGGTATCGTAGGTTGGAGGTTTTGACGGAATTCTTGTAGTCACGGTACACCCTTGCAATGGTCGTCCGTGAAAATCCGAACTTCGTTTCTACCTTCGAAATACTATGGCCCATCTCACGAGCGTAAACTACGACACCGCGTTGAAAATCGCTTAAATCGTTATTATTTGTCATTCTCATGCCGAAAACAGCTCTGACAGCTGGTAAGAATGTTTATCGCTTTATATACGCACTGGTGGACCCAACCGAATACGCACATAGGTGACGTTGCTATGTATTTTGCATAAGCTTGTCTGTACCAGTTTTTCTGGCACTTCAGTGTATACCTCTATTCAACCTTCCTTTGGAGTTTCTGGTTTCTTACGACAATTTCGTTACTTCATGGTTAAACATTTTCTCATTGAACAACACTTTCTTCTTCGAACAGCTTGTATCTACATTTTAGCATTTTTACATCGTGGAGAGTTGATATAGCGAAAAAGACTGAAATCTCTTATATATCTATGTGAATCAACGAATGCGTATTGTAGTTACATGATCGAGATCTATCTTGATATTGGATATAGTTTGTGTTCGTGGATTTTAATTATGACCTCTGAACCTACAGTGAGTTGAACAAAAAGAAAAAAAGAAAAAATTTACGTTGCACTAAGTCCTAATTCTTTGACCCTAGTCATTGCTATCATTATTCACTTTGTTATTGCAGAAATAAAATATATGTTCAACAAGTTGAGAGTTAGTAAAGAACGATAATATCCATTTATTGGCATAAGACAGCAAACAACTGGCTGCAAGCTTTCAGCACGCAAGAGTGCCTTCTTCAGGCTTAGACGTGGTTTTGGAACAATGTTGTTTCTAAACCACGTCTAAGCCTGAAGAAAGCACCCGTAGGTGCTGAAAGCTTGCAACCAGTTGTTTGCTGTCTTATTCTAAAACCGATATTATCGTTCTTTACTCAGTTATTTGGCGTATTATTACCCGTTTTTATCAAGTTCAGAGTTAGCTGAGAATACTATTTACGTCTGGTTAAACAACTGAATCAAAAGTCATAACCGTGCACTTTACGTTCTCATAGGGGTCCGTTAACTTTCTCTCCAAAAGAAAGGGTATCCCATACTTTTGTGAAGCAGGGGTTTTCGGTATCGAAGCGATGCATCAGTTCGATGCATCAATTGTGTTTATTGAGATTCTTTTATTAGATGAGTTGTAGTCCGTTTCAAAGAATCTCAGTAATGTATGGGATGGTGGCAATGACAAAATGCCAAATGATGTCATTAAGAGATGGTGGCGTATCCTTCATTTCGACTTTGTATCAACTAATATAGCTGATATGGGAATCAGAACAAGAGCCAGAGCACAAAAAAGAATTAGGAAAATCATAAGAATGGAAGTAAATCTATCTACACCACAGTCATGGAAGTATGAACTTGCTCGCTACGGTTGGAAAGCGTTTTATGTCCATAATAAAAATGAAGTTGCTTAAACAACTGGAGTCTAACTGCTGTGAAGAATACGCAGGTTTTCATCGTAACCCGAGATGCGTTGCTGCATTTTTACAACTTTGCAACTAACTGAAGAACGGGTGTGTTGTGGCAAAAGCGTCTTTTTTTTTTTTTTTTGAGTTTTCTGTTTCTATTTTCAACCACATATGTTAATAGAAACTCACTACGGTCAGCACTAAGTGCTGATAGCAGCACACCAGCAAGCAATCATTGTACTGAATTTTTTTACAGTAATGCACCATTGCGTCAAGCTCGAATTGGAAATCACTTATGCAAACCTTTGGCAGAACAGGGCGTAGAAGTACTTGTCAATTATGTCTCTTATCACTTATGCCAGTGGTTACCAAACCTTTTCGCTTTTCCGCGCCCTTGCTGAATCCAGGTTTTCTCAAGGCGCCCTATGTCAAATTCTAACAAGTACACCTGTACTCGTTTTGAAGTACACTTATGCAAAAATAAATAAAACACGTATTGGAGATCACAAAAAAATATAATTTAAAAAATTCAACTAATTGTAATTAGTGGGATGGATAAGCCTGTTGACCACCGCACATTTTCTCAAATCTTTGAATTTCAATTTATTGAATATTCTGCCATTCATCATAGCAATACCATACATGACAGAGTTCAACACAACAGCGCATTATTACAGTAAATCTGTGCTAAGCAATTAAACACACAGCCACCCTCATTTCCTTCTCCATATTGATTTTCGCGCAATACTTCGTTTTTATCACAGCGACCGATGTGATAAAAAACTAAGAAAATGGATCGGTTTTTACTGTTTAGTAGAAACCGATCCATTTTTAAAAATACATATGAGAAAAAAAACTTCAAAAACTTCACTTCACTTAATCGCAACAATAATCAGTTTATACTCCGAAAGCTTAAAAACGCCGAAACTCAGCAACAGAGCATCAACATAACAGACTGCTAACCGTCAAATGAGTCACAAATGAAAACGGATGAGCATATTTAAAGGATATGGTGATCTTCTCGAAAAATCTGGACTGGGAGTCTCATTTTTAGACGCTCGGAGAACGAGGGAGGAATGTTTATCAGAAGCACGGAGGCTGGTGCGAAAGCTCAGTTTACTTCCGGTAGTGGCCGCGCGGAACACACACGTGCGCCCGTAAGGCGGCAATCGTGCGGGGGAAAGCTCGTGCTTGTAAGAGCGCCATCTAGTAACCATTGTAGAGCGCCATCTAGTAAGCATTTGTGGAGGCTTCAACAGTTATTACTAAGTTAAGATGTCGCATCCATATCCCATTGAATTGAAAATGGAATTAAAATTATGAAAATTCTATAATATTTCGCGGCGCCTCTTTGAGGAAGCCGCGGCTCCCCAGGTGCCGCGGCGCACACTTTGGGAACCACTGACTTATGCTCTTTAGTGACGCAATAGACTGAATAACAGTAAAAATATTTAGAGCAGACCTTTATGTACAATAAATCATGGATTTTCATGTATCATGTATGAAATGCGCCAACGATGTTTTCTTCGCTGAAACAGAGAAAGGAACAGATCCTTGAACTAAGAGAATGTTCAGGATACTTTGAAATGATCGTTAGGAGGAAAAAAAAATTAACACGACAACTTATAGTAACAAAAACAAATTTCAACTTGAGAACAACGAACTGGAATGCGCGCAAATTTCCAAATACTAGGTTCAGTAACAACGTACAATTCTGTCTCTGTGAGCTAGAACATTACAGCTCAGACTGAAAGAGCGACCGACCTTAATTTTTCCATGCACGAAAACAATGGTCGTGTAAACACAGAGATATACTGAAAACCACAATATAGGGAATTTAATGTTTGTTCTTGGTTCGTGGTTAGACGATCATCATGAGCACTTTTGAGGTCTATATGAAGCAGCAATAGGAACCAATAGTCCCAGATTTTGGAACCAATAGTCCCAGATTTTGGAACCAATAGTCCCAGATTTTGGAACCAATAGTCCAAATCTAGGACTATTGGTTCCAGGCAACTGGAAGAACCATCGTCATAGAACAAATATACTACCCATGCTTCATCTGAGACTCGAACCTGGACTCTACGTGGGCGACTAATTAGGAACGCTTCTGACCACTAACCCGCTAGGGGTTTGTAACGTACCAGGAGATGTGACGTACCTGCCAGAAGGACGTACACGACATAAAGGCAGATAGGAATCAGAATAAAATGTCCGCGTAGCTCAACTGGTAGAGCAACTTATTCCGGAATGAGTGGACCCGGGTTCGAACCCCGGCGCGGATAAAAATGACGGAGAAATTCACTTCGTTATAATGGCGCCCGAACTATCCGGATGACCCGACCGTTCACAATCTCGCAAATGGTGTGATGTTATTTCCACACCGCGAGATAGGAAAAATAAGAGCAGCACTTCGAAAAAAAAAAAAAAAATAAGGAGGAGATGATGTAACGTACCAGGAGATGTGACGTACCTGCCAGAAGGACGTACACGACATAAAGGCAGATAGGAATCAGAATAAAATGTCCGCGTAGCTCAACTGGTAGAGCAACTTATTCCGGAATGAGTGGACCCGGGTTCGAATCCTGGCGCGGATAAAAATGACGGAGAAATTCACTTCGTTATAGGTTTAGTAGATAGGTAATACCCGTCAGCATTCATCCTGCCTTGCTGTGAAAAGCGGAGGCCTAGACAATAATTTAAACATACCTGATTAAAAACGCACATTCCAAATTCAATGTTTAGCGTTGTTAGACTATCAACCAAACGCTGCTATACACCAGACACATGACAACCGACCAGCAGCTCATGATGAGATAAAGCAGGTGCAACTGGTCATTTCTTTAGTCAGAATAGTAAGTCAAACCCAAGAGAATACTGTTTGGTTGGAAATTATAAAAATACGCGGCAAAGAAAAACTGGATTAGATAGGTTGAAAAGGATCTTAATCGTTGCACTTCGTAAAAGAGGTAAAAAAGACGCTCAAGTAGAAACACACAACAGTGCTTTGCCGAGACAATTACGAGAGATAATTTGGGTTTGGTGTTCACAGCTATGGGACGTCTCTTATATCACCCTTAAAATCTTATGTGGAAAGTATGTGGGACATTATAAGTTCTTCATAAATTTCAGTTAGTTATGTGGATCTACATCAGCCGGCGAAACTTTGTACACCCGTAGGAATATTGTTACACTACTTTGTAATTGCAACTCATGTTCGTACTGGATTTTACTACGAAACACAACTCGATGTTTCCTATGACTGAAATATTTTGTACATGTCGTTATACTTATAAAGCATAATTCGTAACAACCGTCTCTATCTTGCTTGTTATTTCTAGTGCCTCCCACTTGGATTCACAGGCCATCAGACAAAGATTCTCTCGCTGGCGACTACGTTTCCTTGCCATGTGCAGCTTCTGGGAAGCCAGCTCCAACTATTCAATGGATGATCTCACGTAAGAATCCTACATTACTATTTATATATGTAGCTTTTATGTCTTGAAAGAAACGATGACCAAAGTTATTGCTTTTGTTTTAATAGGTGGAGGTGGCAGAGATTTTGTTCCTGTGGTAGATACTGACCGTATTTCAATAGCGGCGAATGGAACTCTCACAGTTCAATCTCTCACAAAGGATGACGAGGGTTTATACAGATGCAATGTGTCAAATGGTATTGGAAAGTTTCTGGAGCATACTGTAGGTCTTAATATCATTGGTAAGTTTAAAATGATGTTCTTGAAGAGAGAAATAACTATATTTTGCTTCAGAGTGTAATACTGAGAAGCTTAATGCACGAAAGATTAGAAGTAACAATCGAGTATGTAGATGCTTTTCAAAATGCTTTGTTATAACTAAAATGGAGAATAATAATTATCATGCGTCATGTGCGTTTTTGTTGATTGTGTCACCAAAAACAGAGGGTTGATCGCATTTCATTTATGGCAGTTCCATTGACTGTTCACTTAATTTGTTTCACCTTGCCAAATATATTCATTGATCCTATAGTAAAGGAAATTTCTATGCACCAAAAATTAATTTTATTTCAAATTGCATTAAATCAAAAGGATTTAAATTTCATTCGAATAAATTGATTCACAAAACAAAAGTTTGACCTCATGAAAGATCATTATTAGGGGTTCCCTTTCCCTGTGGAGGGTCACAGTACTAGAGAAATTTTCATATTATTACATTTTTCAGAAACACTAGCTTTCATACTGCAATTGTTTAAATTTTATTCATATTAAAATACGAATTTAAATTATTTGAACGAATGTAATGAGAAACGCTTTCCGTGTGTAACTAGAATGAAAGAAAAACGAGTTCTCATCTTAAAAGAGGTTTGTTTAACTTTAGATGTGGACCTTTAGAGCGTTATATCGCTTTCAGAAGTTGCTTTATTCAGTGCGATTTCCCACGGTTGTATACATATGATATCAGACTCACGGGGAAAAACATCTAGCATCGACATTGTCACGACTGAACATAATATGGTTTAGATGTCACGGTTCTTCTGAAAAACTCCTACAACAATAAGACATTTTTTTAGAACTTATTTTGTTTCCTTTTATGGCCTCAGGAATCAAATCCAATGTAGTTTTTATAATGCTGGAAGCATATGAAAGTTATGTTGCTTGGAGCCATAAGCAGAATTCGTCTTCAAAATTTAAATAGGGAATCAAGCTATTTTCATATGGGAAAATTTTGATAATGAATGTGCTATTATTCTCTATTTTACCAGGAAGAAAATGTCTCTATATATGAATCAGGTCTTTGTAGTTCGGTAAATAAATTCTTGAGCGTTCGTAATGGATTTACGGGATTTCAAAACTGTTCTGAAAATATGATTTCAAAAGACGTTACACTAAAGATATGCTAAATCTGAATTTTTAAAAACGAGTGTGATAAATCGTTCTTTATAAACACTTAAGTGTTTCCGCAACAATTAACGAAAAATATGTTCTTTAATTACGACTGCCTGATATGCATATGTGCACATTCACGCTCGTATTCCATATAGGATGCTTTACAAATCTTGTTCACAATCAGTTTAAAAACAGAATGCAATTATTTATTAGCTGGTACGACCTAGTGCTCAGATTTTGCAATCAAGGCATCCAGATATTTATGGCATCTGATTCGTGCTTCTGGTTTCGATGTTATGAATACCAGCTTTTAATGATATACCTTTGCTTATCAGAATAATAAAACTGCTGCTGTGTATGTAAAAACAGAAACGTTATACAAATTCAGTATTAATAAAAGTGTGAAGATTTGCGAAGCACGCTTAATATGTTCTATAATGTTTCGAGATCATTTTTTAGAAAACGCGTGTGCCTACATTCGTATTTTCACCTAAGAGGTCATTGTAATTGTTCATGACAAATATGCAAGAACTTTTTTTATTTAATTCAACAAACTTTAACGACTGTTGTTTGTCCTGATGATAGAACGAACTGTATTTCAACAGTGATCATGAGACTTGATGAAAGAAAGAAAGAGAGAAAGAGAGAGAGATAGAGAGAGCGAGAGAAATTGAAGAGCAATAATAAAGGCATGTCCGTGTTATCGATCACGAATCAATTATCATCATGTTTTTTTACTCATTTTGACAAAACGTGAAATAAATCCGAAAAGAGTAAATAAGAGTTACAAGCAGAAAATTCGTAGCCTGAAAAGTGTTTTTACGGATGCAGGTGAAAATGTATGGGTATTGATGTAATGTGTTCGTATTTGAAGATAGGTTAAACAGAAAGTACGTTATAAATTAACATGTTATCGGAAAACCGTTCTCTTAATCTGTACCCAAATCCTAGTTATCTGAATTTGATGAATATGGTTTAGCAAAGATTTTGAAGAAGTTGGAAGAACATAAAATCTCCCATTCTGTCAAGACGGCCTTGTATTAGAAAATGTTTAATTTATCTTCGCGTGTAGAAGATAACTTTTTGTTTTACCTCGTAATATCAAAGTGATAACAAATTCGTTTTATTATAGAGAAAATAATTTCATAGCCTTTTTGAAACAAATTGGTACTTTTTACAAAAATAAGAAAGAAATCAAGTGACATTTTTTGTAGACCAATTGTTCACACAGTAAGAAATTTATATTTTCAGAGAATAAGCTCTTTGGTCAATTTATTTCAAACGTCATTGGATTCTCATCGTTCCTCGAAATTTTAGTTTTCGAGTTTTTCGCGCAACATTTCGTTCTAAAAGAAAATTCTCCACGAAACTGACACTATTTGCATATAAATGGAACAGGTAAATAACACTTCCACAGACAATTGTGCTAACCACCGTCTCCCGTAGTAATAGTTAGAAAACGGCTTTTTTTTTCTCTACGGAAAGCGTTGTTCAATTCTCAAAATCTGTCAGGAATTCTCGTCACACAAAAAAGCCTTCCCACATCTTTTCACAACATATTTTACTGCTTGAGTTTACTCAATGTTTGCAGAGCATTAAAGTTATGTTTCTTTCATCTCTAAGGCAGCGTGTATAAACACATGTGATTTACTAAAACACGATGCTTTAAGCAATGTGGAATGGGGAACGTAAACATCTGAAAACTGTTCACTATACTAGGGTTGGCCGATTTCGCCACAATCTATGTACGAGCAACATATATGTAAAATTTCTGCCATCTTGTAACAGTACATTTTCTGAAACAAGTGTGAAAGTATTATTCGGAAATTCCATTTGTACTGCGGTACCCAGCACTGAATTTTTGTGTAGCTGTACTCTGTTCATGCTATACGTCTATGACAATGTCATGCTCAGTTGGGTCCTTACAAAATAATATTTGTGTATCTCTTAGTTAGTTTAGTAGAATGAGAAAACGTGTAATCAGTTTAATCATGTGTTTGATTCTAGTATTTTCCATACCGTTTGCTGTACTGCTCTAAGTGGAGCTATAAATGTAATATTATGGCACCTTGAAATATAAACTAGAAATTTTAGTGACATTCTTGTTTTTCGTTTAATTTTATCACATTTCTATTGCTATTTCCAAATATTTTAAATTCGCCTTTCCGTGATATGTTTCATCACGAGTTTTAAAATAACGAGTACACGTGTTCTTCATTTACAACAGATGCAGTACGAAATCGCGCTAATGTTACCTACACAAAGCGTGCATCAATAAATTTCCCAGATGACGAGATATTTACTTAAACTGGAATACTTCACAGTTGCTTATAAATACGCATTTGTTCTCAACAAAATTGTGTTTCAATGTATGTAAAATGTGGATGCAAGAGCAGTGGTTAAAATCTGCAGAATCATAAAATACGAAAAAAAAAATATGGTGATTGTACTTCTTTCCTAATAAGAAACAGTTTATTTCCAGCTGTAATTTTTTCACCTTCGTCAAACAAATAAAAAAAAGCTATTGAATTTTGGATGAGAAAAACACTTAAGGCTTACCAAATACATTTTGTACCGAGCTAATGTTAATACAGATAAACAAATGAAGAAAGTATGATCTCTGTAACACTTTATGACTGTGATAGTGACAGTTCTGTTATGATGTTATTTTTCCATCCGAAAACCTGTTACCAGACGTATGGAAACAAACTGAAAATTCACTTATTTTAATGGAGAAGTAATCTTGCCCTAATAATGTTTGATTCATTTTTATTATATTTTAGCATGAGATATGAAATTTTTCATCTTCAACTGTATAAACAGAACTTTCTAAACGTAAATGTTTTACTTAATCACGGGTTCTGAAACTCTAAACATTAAGCAATCGAACATAAATTTTATTGAAACAAATGCGAAAAACATATCTGCAAATTAAACTGATCTTTTTATTATGGAAAAGTTTAGAGCAACGCTTTTCAAAATGTGATTTCGACATTTCTGAAAACGCAAAGCAAGCAAGATAACTTCGGAATCCCATCGAATGAAAATACAGAAATAAGAGGAAGGGAGTTTCCTGCAAAAAATAAGGTATGACATTTTTGAAATTTTTTTCTGAATTGTTTAATTTACCTGCATGTTTCTAATATTTTTTGAAAATTATTAAAAGAGTTTCTTCCTGAAAATTCAAGTTTATCATGTTTTAACTAAATATATATATTGGAATAACATTATCTTCACATATTGTCACAAACCATGAATGCTAATTGGTTACTTGGTTTGATTTGCGTAGCTTAAATGCCACTGTACATTCACAGTACTTGAAAGATAAAGTTGTTTAACAGTCGTCTCCTGGAGGACAGGACTTTCTTCGGTTTCCACTCTTAAAACAAAATTATTTACCTCTTGCCAGGGAAATGAATATTATTAACGTAAAAGCGTGAGAACAGAATCCACTAAAATTGCTATGTTTTATCACATAGAAATGCGCTGTTTTTCACATGTATGTCTACGTGCGAGCCAAATAATCTACATATCCTTCATGCCAGTGTGAAATATAAGCACACATACACAAATATACATGCATACACACATAGTCATTAATAGATTATGTCAACATAGCGATTATACCAGAAGGTGAAATACTGAAAATTTTGGCCAGTGTAATGTTAAATATATTTTAGGCATTGCATGATTTAAAACATAATTTTTGTCATTTTCCTCACCAGTCGGCGCTCTTGTGTACTTTCCTTTCGCGAAAAGTGTTCAGAAAATCTTGCGTCAACCATTATACTCTCTCTCAGGTTTATTAACAGTGGCTCGTTTGAAGGTTATTCATACTCATCAAACAATGTGGTTCTAGTTTATCTTGCGCACAAACATATGAAAAGCACAGTGTTTCTAGTGCTATTAAGGATTTTCCGGAAAACAATATTAAAATGCACGTGATTATGGACAAATATATATACAGCAGTTTGTGGCTCCTTTTTGTAGTGCATCAGGAATCAATTGCATCTGGTAAGTGCTTTTTCACTCGTTCGTATATTAAGGACATATAATTTCCCAGACCATCCTAATGTCTATCTATAAAGAAAGAGAAATTGCGATATAATGGTTTGGCGTTTTGACATGTAGATTTAATAGCCTAAGTATTTGCTACACAGTACCGTAAAATTTATTTATCGCGTGGAACTTACGAATATCGATATTCCTCATGTAGATATTTTGTTATATTTAAAACATACTCTAAACACCTATTGACATCGTGTGGTAGCTTATGACTATAAAATACGAAAATAGATAAAACCAGTAATCTTATCTTACCCTACAAATCTACATGATTATTAATATATCCACGTGTAATAATTTGAAATTTTCTTCTGAATTGTTGGCACATTTGATTTCTTTCCTATTATTTATTTATTTTTTTGCTATTTGTTTATAGACTCAGTGGCAAATAAATTAGAAATAGGCCATACAATGACTTGAATAGAGCGTATAAAATTTTTTCTCGGAACAATGAGGGTTCACTGTTACTTAAAATATCAAGTTAAGTGAATAATATAAACATTAAGCATAGGGTAAAGTCAATATAATCATATAAACATTCAGAATAGGGTAAAAGTCAAATATAATTCTTCGACTGAATGCAAATAAAGACTTCGGAAGCTTTGGAAACAATTACCTAGAAAGGGGAAACCGCAAAGGAAGTTGACACAATTTATACAAAGAATTTGAAGTAAGCATGTTATGTTTGTCAGATTCCAAAAATAATTCAAATATTATGTTTAATCTACAGATCGCATTATCATAGAACCAAAAAACAAAGAAACTGCATGTACAAGACATAAATTTCAGTTTTTTTAATATCGAGAAATAACGCAAAATTTATAAGACTTAGTTATCAGGTAATTCAGTTAATAACCGATGAAAACATTTATCACTTTCGACATATCGAACTCACTCTAGTTTTAAGCAAAGTTATTTCATGCCACCGTTACTTCTGATGTTCTAAAGCTTTACATGAGCATTTCTGCGAAAGAAGGGTTTGCTGAAATTTAGGAGAGTGATGCTTTTAAAACGCTTAAGGTACTCTGCTTTTTTGAAAAGCAATATCAGCTATTTTGTAAATCATTTTGTTACATATGCGTCAGAAATATCTGTGAACATTTTCAAATTCTATTTGCGATATAAAATTCAAAAATCGCCACTGAGACTGGGAAATAATACTAGTCATTCTCTGTAGAATAGTGGTCAAAGGCAGTCCCATCTTCAGACAAGTTAGCAGTAACTTGTTCATTATAAACATGCAGATATAACTCAGATTAAATCGTACCTGGTAAAAGATCTGAAAGAAATATTGTTGTCCCATGTTCTGAAAGAAATATTGTTGTCCCATGTTCAGAAGGAAATATTGGTGTCACATGTTTTGTTTAATTCCGCAGGAACGTAAACATTATGTAAAAAATAACATACCTAACTTTGTATTTCTACTTTTTATTGTATCTGCAAGATTTCCTGTTTAGTTGGCTTTGGTCCTATGGCCGATAGGGGCTGGAATTGAATCCTTATGAAGATACACTTGATAGCTTTGCTGTTTAGTTCGTGTTGCTCTTCTCTTCTCCTGAGTCCGACAACGCATTTACACGGAACATGCATTTGGAGACACTGCTTTTCTCTGTTTGCTCCGTGTTAGGTTTCATGTTAAACGTCAAGCAAAATTTTCTTATATTTTCTCGAAAAATAAATGGGACTTTTATTTGTGTAAAGAAAGGAAGTTATTCTTTCAATCTTTTTTGTGAGGGAGAGACTCGTAATTTTATGGGAAGTGGCGGCCCACGTATGGTGACTGAATGTCTCACCTTTCCCTTCTTATTTTGCAAAGTTCTATGTGTAGGGTTCTTTCGCTACATCTGACTTAAAAATCTTTAACCCATTCCAACCAACTAACCATTTTAATTCACCGTTACAGCCCTGAAATCATAAAACGGGTAAGAGATCCCATAATTTATTTAGGTTAACTTTCTGTTTCCTTTTTCGAGAGAGACTTAAGATGATTTGTTTCCTCAAATGTGTCATGTCTGTTTTGTTGGAAGAGAGGAATGATTGAGTAAAACTAAATTACTTTGCTCGGCGCATATCTTCATTACCGCAACAATAATGCTAAATAAAAAGCATGCCTTTCTGTGGGTGGTTACTTGAAATGAAGGGCAGTCCCTTTTTTAGAGTCACAATCCCAGTTTCCGCAAAGAGTGTCATAAACTGTCACGCGTTTTGAGAACATAGTAGAGGAAAAGCAGTAAAATAATGCGAATCGCTATTCTAAAAAATTTACCTTTCATTAAGTGGGATTTTCCTAACATAAAATTAAAATACTCGCACTTGTACAGCTGGGATTTTTCAGTAACGAATTTTAAAATTTACAATACATTTCGGAACTTTGCAGAAAGTTGAGATTAAATTATGTCATGGAAGTTTGCCGTATATGCTTATTTGAGAATTACATCAGGTTCTAGAATTCCTTTATGTAAGATGTGGCCCATTGACTTCTTTTCATAAAGAGCCGTTACGGTCGCATTTCTTTTGGAAAGTGCTTTCGCTTTAGGAACGCCATACAATCTTGTTTATACCTTGAGCCATTGTAGTTTAATCAAATGGATTGATTTACATATAATGACGATAGACGGATGCACTAAGAACGGTATCTTGTAATATTTTATACGTTTATTCCCACAGAAATAACGCTCTAAAATTTCTTGGAATCAGAGTACCTTGTTCCAATAGAACTGAATTATGTATATTAGCAAACAGCATAATTAATTACATCTGTAGTGTAAAGGAATTTTAAGATAATTTGATGTAGGTTTTATTTCATGGGGAAAATAATTTATATATTTTTACACTCTTCATGAAAGTATGTCCTTCTTACATGAGAGGTGTTATTTTATTTGCCATCTCTCGTTCACCTTTACTGAAGATTCCAAACACTCATTTCAGACGCGTATGCATTTAAAACTCACTTTGGCATGAATGCTGTCCGTTTAGTGTTTTTCTTTGCATTAGGTTGTTTTTATATTTGTAATACATGTTGCTTTACGATTTTTAGGTCACTGGAGGGTGCAGCCTTTCGTTTTTCCTAACACCGTAATTGCCGGACAACGGGCTTTTACGTCATGTTCCACAACTGCAGGAGATCGGGGTACGTTTGAGTGGATGAAAAACGGCAAACAAATTAAAGATTTCCCACATATCAAAACAAGTACTCATTTGGGAGTCTCCACAATTGTCATAGACCCTGTGAGTGAAGAAGATTCTGGCAATTACTCTTGTGTTGCGAGCTCAGAAGAATTCGTAGATAAATACTCTGCTGCCTTAGTTGTACTAGGTAAGCAATTTTATTTTATTCGTACTTTCATTTGTAGAAGAAAACTGTTTGACAGAACTTAACAAATGTAAACGAAAACAAAAATAAGAAGAAAATGAAAATAACATTTGCAACACAAAATATTTAGAAATAACGACATGTACTGCAGACAGCAATTATTTCATATGAGGCACGTTTGTAACGGATTCAATATGTAATGCGACTAAGAAAGTAGAAAAGAAAGCGATACACTTAATACAAGGACATAATTTTTTTATAAACCAAATGGTATTTAGATGAAAGAGTAACTTCGTGCAAATGTGTCGTATGAAATGAAAACTTCACAGTCTTGGTACGATATTTAATAAAAGATGAAACTATTTACAGATTAAAATACCCCACTAGCACTTTCGGGGCAACATTTACTCTATCATCAGGTGGAACAGATGATAGGGTGAATGTTGCCCCGAAGGTGCTAGTGGGGTATTTTAATCTGTAAATAGTTTCATCTTTTATTAAATATCGTACCAAGACGGTGAAGTTTTTATTTCATTTTTCAAATGATATTTACAAACCATACGTGTGGCTTATTTAACGAGAAACGGTGGTGTATAGAAACAAATGAAAAAAAAAACACTATTGTTTTCACCCAAGTGATTTCATTCATGAAATATCAATCACTATTTAGCATCTTGTTGTATCGTATACATTCAAAGTGATTTTTTGTTCACGATACTATTTAGAACAAAGATTACGAAATAACTAAAAGTGAAAGAAAGTGGACAGTATCTGGGGGGTGTTCCACGCGTCTGGGAGTTTAAATAACAATATGTTCGATATGTCCTCCTTGCGTTGCCATAAGGCGTCGCAGGCGAAAACCTAAATTACGGACAACACTGTGTAGCGTATCTTCCGAAATGGAAAAGATTTCGGTTTCGATGGCTTGCCTCATATCAGGAAGTGTTCGCGGGTTGCTCGCAAACACTCTGTTCTTCAGATAAATCCAAAGAAAAAAGTAGCAGGGGTTAAGGTCAGGCGACATTGATGGCCAGGCTATACCTTTACCACGCACTTCGGGAAAACGATTGGACAGTACACGGATGCCAAACACCTCTTCCAGGAACTCCAGGACGATTCCTGCAGTATCGTGCAACTAACATCGATCCATATCGATACCCATACCAAAAAAGATGGACGCAAACTGCTCACTGATATCATCCAGATAAATATCACTTGTGATGTTTCCTTTGATAAACACTGGGCCAAAAATCCCAGACGCAGACATCGCCCACCAAACGGCCACTCTTTCTGCATGTAAAAATTTTTCAACAGCAACATGTGGATTCTGTAAAGCCCAAAATCTTGCATTCTGTTTGCTCACATATCCGTTTAAATGAAAGTGTGCCTCATCACTAAACCAGATTCTTTGCATGACATCTTGTTCCACTTCCAGTACCGCACTGAAATCTTGGGCAAACGACAAACGTCTCTCTTTAGCATTTGCGGTGAGTGGCTGGCTGAGTTGAATTTTGTATGGATAGGCCGAAAAATCACTTCGGTAGATTTTCGTTACACTACTGTATGGCATCTACATTTGCTATGAAAGTTTACGTAAACTTTTCTTCGGACTTCGAAGCAACACTCCACGAGCCCACGCAACCTTTTCTTGCGTTCTCACTGTTGGTCGCCCACTATGATCTTTTTTCGCATTCAAAACGCTGCCAGTTCTCCCAAACTTGTCAACCAGTCTCAACACTGTGCACTTACTGGATCCATCTCGCACATTTAAACGTTCATAGTATTTCCTTTGTGTCTTAACGATAGAATTGCCACTGCTGTAGTAATGTTTCACAATGAATACCTTCTGTTCAGTAGTGTATGTGTCCATTTTTCCGGCAGGGCTGGAAATTCTTACGAGGTGTTCCAAATATTGACCGCTGCAGCCAAATAATTTTCCACACCTTGCTCTACCAGATGAGTTGCTCCAATATTCCAAACGATATTATCTACGGACCCTGCAAAGAGAATAAATGGTATGATAAATAAAAAATCACCCTGTTATATTTTAAAGATTCTATTTCCGCAGATCTAGATATAGGGTGAAATATTAAGGCAGATAATTAAAGGTATTTTAAGAGTTTCAGAGGAATTATACATTTTTTTTGCATTCTTTATGAAAGGACAGTTCAGTTCTAAAAATGAGAGAAAGAGCTTCGGAAATATAGAACTTATACACTGACAGAAAAAAATCCCAACACCACGAAAAAATAGTTGTAGAGGAATGAAATGGCGGCAATACGTTTGTATAGGTAACATATTTAATCGATTAAGGTTTCAGGATCACAGCTTAATGTAAGAGCGGGAAGAGCCATTTTAAATGTGAAATGCTGGTACATTAATAACCGGTGTAATCGCCAGAATGTTGAATGCAAGCACGCAAACGTTCATGCATTGTGTCGTACAGGTGAAGGATGCCAGTTTGTGGGATGGAGTTCCATGCCTGTTGCACTTCGTCGGTCAATACAGGGACGGTTAATGCTGGTTCGGGGTGACGCTGGAGTTGTCGTCCAATAATGTCCCATACGTGCTCGATTAGTGAAAGATATGGTGATCTAGCAGGCCACGGCAACATGTCGACACTCTGTAGAGCATGTTAGGTTACAACAGCGGTATGCGGGCGAGCGTTATCCTGTTGGAAAACACCCCCTGGAATGCTGTTCATGAATGGCAGCACAACAGGTTGAATCACCAGACCGACGTACAACTGTGCCGTCAGGGTGCGTGGAATAACCACGAGAGTGCTCCTGCTGTCATAGGAAATTGCTCCCCAGATCATAACTCCAGGTGTAGGTCCAGTGTGTCTCGGCCGCAGACATGTTGGTTGCAGGCGCTCACCTGGCCTCCTTCTAACCAACACACGGCCATCACTGGCACCTAGGCAGAACCGGCTTTCATCAGAAAACACAACAGATCTCCAATCCGTCCTCCAATGAGCTCTACCTTGACACCACTGACGTCGCAAACAGCAGTGTGTTGGAGTAAGTGGAATGCACGCTACAGGGCGTCTGGCTCGGAGCTGTCCTTCAAGTAACCGATTTGTAACAGTTCGTTGTGTCACTGTGGTGGCAACTGCAGCTCGAATTGCTGCCGCAGACGCGGTACGATGCGCCACGGCCATACGCCGTATACGGCGGTCTTCCCTCTCAGTAGTGCCACGTAGCCGGCCGGAACCCGGTCTTCTTGAGGCAGTACCTTCCCTTGACCACCGCTGCCAACAATCATGCACAGTGGCTGCATTCCTGCCAAGTCGTTCTGCAATATTGCGGAACGAAAATCCACCTTCTCGTAGCCCTATTACACGACCTCGTTCAAACTCCGTGAGCTGTTGATAATGGCTTCTTCGTCTTCTTAAAGGCATTCTTGACTAACATCAACACACACTACGTCGAATCTCAACGATAACTAACGCTCACGAACGTTACAGCGCATATTTACAGCAAACTTGCTTTGCATGTTCCGAGGGGTGCTACGTATACGCCGAGCGCGAAATTTGCATAGACGTCATCTTACAGATGCACTGTCACCGCCTACCAACTGTCGTTTATCTAACACAACCCCTTCTTGGTGTTGGGATTTTTTCCCGTCAGTGTATTTTTGTTATGAATTAATAAAATCCTTGTATTCAGTCTTCAAAATGAGAACACCTTGACGTTAGCGATATGTTACCTGAAAACTGAACGGATACACTATTTGTAAGAAATATCTGTCCAGCATAAATTGAACAAAAAAAAAAAAAAAAGATGGAAAATAGGTCTTTCTTAAATTTGCTATATTTCAGCTCACCAGAAACCTATATGTATAAATCGACGAAATGTTAGATAAAGAGAGTAATCAGCTTGAGGAGCTGATGCTGATAAGATACACTCTTTGCAAAACAACAAAACAAACAAACGAAGCACCTAGAAGGAATCGAAATTAATATGTGCAATTTACATGTATAGGAAATGGAATGATTACAATTCCAGAGCAACTGGGCCATTTATTCGGATAAAACAGGTACACGAGAGCAATAAGTCAGTACGTTATAGCTCCACCTCTGGCTTGGATACAGGCTGTTACCAGACGTAGCACAGACATATACAGTTCACGGATTCTCTCCTAAGGTATAGTATGCCAGATGGTGTCCAAATTGCGGACCAGTTCGCTGTCATCGCGGGATGGGCGTAGGTGGGTTCACATCATGTTCCAAAACATGTTTGATCGGTGAAAGGTCGGGCGATTGGGCTGGCCATAGAATGGGGCCTGGGAGAGCCATGCTGGGCAGTTTCCTGTTGAAAAAGTGCTCGGTGATGATGCGAATGTCAACACAAAGGGTCGTGGAATGTCGTCGTCTTACCGTTGAGCCGTGAGTGCGGTACGGAATAATGTTAATAGACAGTTAGGTTTGCTGATGTTGCCTTCCTCGGAGACGAATAATCGTCACTGAGTGACATCACCGTCCTAACATATGAATCGTAGATCCGAACTGTAGCTATGGGGGAAGATATCTTATCAACAATTTTCATAAATTACTAGGGGCTGCGCCTCTAGGCTCGCTGCGCTCGTTTTCAGAGTAGCGCTCGGGCCCTGCAGCCCGGTCTCAAAATATATCACATGAAATAAAAACTGGAAAATTTATATAAATATTGCATGTCTAAGCAAATAAGGCTTGTTATTCCGAAGTTTCAGAGTTTTCTTACTGTTGTTAATTTTTGGAAGGGCGGACTTTTGTCGTCGTTTGAACTTTATAGCACTTACTAAATTTACCACTAAGGAAAACAAAAGCGGTCCGAAAAGCATTTCCGTAAAACTTAAACCGTTATGCTAAACCGTTAAGGTAGACGTCAAGTAATTTTGTTTTCTATACTTCCAATGGAAAAACTTTTGTACACATTTCTTTCACAATTAGTGTGTTCCCAAGGATGAAAATTTGAAAATTTGGACATCGATTAAAATAACCTCATATTATAACTTGGAATGCTTAATATTTTCTAAAACGTAACCATAATTATATTAACAATCAATCAATAACTTTTCCTTTGGTGGTGTTGGAACCAGAAAAAAGATGGCGCGACCTGTACTTTGATGACGTCAGTAGACACATAAATGTTGGATTGCATAGTTATGGTTATGTTTTAGAAAATATTAAGTATTCCAAGTTATGAAATGAGGCTATTTTAATCGATTTTCAAATTTTCATCCTTAGGGCCTCTGTGAATCGTGGAGAGGTGCAAGCTAGTTCTGTGTGACATTGGCGAAAAGACCCCAACTCACTGGGTTTTGTTCCAGAATCCTTAGGTTGAATGACCAACTGGAACATTCAGCTGTGGGCTAATCCCCTTCACTGATGTACTTACCTGATTAAAAAGACAAAAAGAAATATTAAGAATGACTCAAGTGTGGGATATGGTGGACCTACCACATTTGAGAAGGACGGTCCACCACGGAATCGACCTGGACTTTCTAAACGTCGTATGAGAAAAAAGCGATCTCGGCTGAGTGAATGTAAGATTGGTGTATGGAATACTAGAGGTATAAATGGCAAGATGAGTGAGGTGAATGAAGAGATGAATAAGTATAGACTGGATGTGCTGTGTGTAAGTGAAACCAAAAAGAAGGAAATTGGGGTAGAAGAAGTGAATGGCACGGTGAGTGTGTGGTCTGGAGTATTGGATAATATGAGAGGACAGGCTGGTGTAGGTGTGATTTTGGGTGAAAAGATGAAGAAAAACTTGATTCACTATAGTTGCATAAGTGAGAGAATTCTCTGGATTCGTTTGAAAGTGAAACTTCAGAGAATTTTAATTGTTGTAGTGTATGCTCCTTGTGACTCGGAACCTTCTGATAAGAAAGAAGATTTCTGGAATGAGGTAAAGGCTGTTTCGAGCCAGTTTGGTGCTAAAGAAAAAGTTATAATAGCAGGGGATTTCAATGCTAGAGTAGGTGTGCAGAATGCAATTTCTGACAATGTTCTGGGTAAGTTTAGTGATCCTTGTGTGAATGATAATGGTGAAAGATTAATTGAACTCTGCATTGAGAATGGTTTTTGTGTATCTAATACATTTTTCAACTACAAGTATATCCACACATATACTTGGAAAAATCGTACTCTTGGTCAAAAGAGTGTGATAGATTTTGTTGTGTACGATCAGCGTTTGAAGCGCTTAGTTGTTGACACCCGTATGATGAGAGGTGCAGATGTTGGTTCTGATCATTACTTGGTAGTGTCACGAGTGAAACTTAATGTTGGTTCTAGGAAAAGGAATAGGAAGAGACCCAGGATAGAAAGAATAAAGGTTGATAGGCTCCTTGAAGATCATCAGCGGTATTATGCCTTACTCAGAGAACGATTGAATGATCTGAAGTCTGGTGAGAGGGATGTAGAAAAGAAGTGGGAATGTTTTAAGAACTGTGTTGTCACTGCTGCTAAAGAGGTCTGTGGCACCACAATAGTGGGTAACAATAGAGGTGATGCTTGGTGGAATAGTGAGATTGAAGAGGCAGTAAAGAGAAAGAAGGAAGCCTATTTTGGGATGTTGCAAGGTAGAGTCTCTGTGGATAATATCGCTGTAAGAAGCGTGAAGCTGCTAAGCTGGTTCGCCACAGTAAGGCAAAAGATAGGAAAGAGAAAGTGGAAAGGCATGAACTGGCTTTTTGGAAAGATAGAAATAGAAAGTGCTTCTGGAAGTACATGAGACTCAGGAAAAATAGGGGAAACAAAGTTGTAAGTTGTGTGAAGAATGAGATTGGGGAAATGATATGGGAGCCCAATGAGTTAAGAGACAGATGGGGTGAATACTTCTGTAAGTTATTAGATCAGGAAAGCCAAGATGATTCTGAGACAGATGCAGATGATGTCACAATGAGGGATGAAAGCACAGAAGGGATCTCAAGAGAAGAAGTGTGTAAAGCTCTAAAATCTCTTCAGAATGGTAAGGCTCCAGGAGTTGATGGTATAACTGCAGAGATGTTGAAATATGGTGGTGACTCTATAATTGACTGGTTAACTGAAATTTGCCAGTTGTGCTGGGAGTTAGGAATGGTCCCTCGGGATTGGAAGGATGCTATTATTGTTCCCTTGTATAAGGGAAAAGGTGATCAGACTGAATGCAAAAACTATCGTGGTATTAGCCTACTGAGTGTGCCAGGGAAAGTGTTTGGTAAGGTTGTTATTAAAAAGTACGGGGTCTTACATCATTGAAAGTGTGGGATGTTCAGAGTGGTTTTATGCCTGGTAAAGGCGGCACTAACCAGATTTTTGAATTACGCATGATGATTGAAAAGTATCTGGCTGTTGGGAAGAAAGTTTTTACTGCCTTCATAGATTTAGAGAAAGCTTATGACCGAGTGAATAGGACACTTTTGTGGAAGGTATTGAATGAATATGGTGTTACTGGGAATCTACTTAATAGTGTAAAAGCCATGTATGCTGGTAGAAGAGCTTGTGTACGAGTGAATGGTGTTTTATCAAAATGGTTTTCCATTGGTGCAGGAGTTAGACAAGGTTGTGTAATGTCACTATGGCTGTTTAATATATTTATGGACGCACGCATGGCCGCCCCGGTGGCGCAGTGGTCTAAGCGATGGCTACTGATCATTCGTCCGAACGGGGTCCGGGTTCGAATCCCGGTGAGGCATGGATGTTGTGCTTGTCTTACGGCACTGGTTCTCACCCTTCCCTGGAACCAGTGACCCTAAATTAGGGACGGGCGACTGCTTATAGCCCATTGAGTTGCTCACAGTGGTCGTTAAACCTCCAATCAAAAAAAAAAAAAAAAGCACGCATGCGTGATGCCGAAATAGATAATAGTGGTTTATGTCTTGGTGATAACTGTGTGTGCAGATTGCTGTATGCTGATGACACTGTCCTGTTGGTAGAGAGCAAAAGTGAGTTGCAGAATATGTTGACTCGGATGCACGAAGTTTGCATGAAATTCAAACTGAGTATAAATAAGGGAAAAACCAAAGTTATGGTGTTTGAGGGAGGAACTGGTAGCACTGAATGTAATGTAAGTATAAATGGCACTGTGATTGACTAGGTGAGTGAGTTTGTGTATTTAGGAAGTATGTTTGACAGAGAGAACAAGTTGGATGGTGAAATCAGTAGGCAAGTGAATTTTTCTTTGAAAGTCGTAGCTGCTCTGGGAGGTTTTCACAGGAATGATGGGTTCTCTAGAGAGTCCCGCATGGCTGTGTATAAAACTGTAATTGTTCCTACTCTGATGTATGGCAGTGAAACCTGGGTACTGCAGAAGAAACATAGGAATCGTTTGTGTGCTGGAGAAATGCGTTACTTACGTGGGGTTTGTGGCAAGACACGATCTGATTGTGTGAGGAATGAAGATGTATTGCAGTTGTGTGATGTGAAGCAAAATGTTGTTAGCAAGGTGGAGACCAATATGCTTCGGTGGTTTGGCCATGTTGAAAGAATGAGTGATGAAATGCTTACTAAGAAAATCTTTTCAGCCCAAGTGGCAGGAAGGAAAGGCAGAGGAAGGCCAAGGAAGACATGGGTGGATCAGATTCAGGAGTGTCTGCATGAGAAAAGGATTATGAGTATGAAGTATAAAAGATCTTGTGTGCGGCGTGTAATGGATATCAGTGAAGCACGAGTTGTGTGTCGAGATCGATGTAAATGGAGAAGTTTGATTCGACAACAATAGGTAAAAATATCTGGAAGTTTGTATTTCTTTTTGGAGCTAACCACTGAATCTCAGAGAACAGCTTAGGGATGTGTATGTATGTATGTATGTATGTATGTATGGAACGCATTAATTGTCCAGAAAAAAAGATGGCGCGACCTATACTTTGATGATGTCAGTAGGCAAACAAATGTTGGATTGCTTAATTATGGTTATGTTTTAGAAAATATTAAGTATTCCAAATTACAAAATGAAGCTATTTTAATCGATGTTCAAATTTTCACCTTTGGAAACGAATTAATTCTGAAGAAAATGTGTACAGAAGTTTTTCCACTGGAAATGTAGGAAGCAAAAGTATTTGACGTCCACCTCAAATAACTGAGGTAGCTTTACCAACAAAACATATACATAACAAATTATCTGCGTCACCATGGCAGCAGGTCAACGTTCCTCTGGGGTTAACGTGATAACAGACAAGCCGTTCGTTTCTTTCCTTTGTGTCTTTAAAAAACGCTTAAAAATCAGAAAATAACCTTTTCTTAAATTTTTTTTTGTAAAAAAGGAATGATAGTTGTAAGTTTATGCTGTAAAAATTGCAATGCATTGTGATTTATAGTTTGTCATATATCCGTTTTTTTAATGGATCCCATCGCGAAATAGAGAATTTTGTGAAATTTAAAACTTTAATTTCTCGTAAAATAAATCGAAATTAAAAAAAAAAGGGCGACGAGGTGCAAAAATTCGGTCATGGTATTACATACCTACAAAGTTTCGTGGTTCTGTTTCTGTTAGTGTGTCCGGAACGCGACCTGATACCACATTTTTACTTACCTTAAGTTTGAAATACAATAGCTCTTGAAGTATTGCCAGAATCAAGAAATGGTTTATTTCAGCGTGTTCTCAAAACAATTCTCTACAAACGTTATACATTTCATATTATTGCGTTCAATACGTTTTGCGCTGCGAGCTAGGAAAGCAAGAAGGCCGCGTTATTTCTAAAACAGCGGCAGCAGCAGCAGTGTGGCAGTTACTTTTTTTTAGAATAGAGAGAAACACAGAACAAAAGCTTATGCAAAAAGCACATTCACATTAAATACAGAAAAAATTCACAGTCATGTGAATATTTCAGTAACAGAAATTTCAAAAAGACCTCTCGCGCATTTTTGTTACGTAAAGGGCGGGAAAACGGTTATACTTTTAAATGGCAGTTTAGTTACACAAGGAATTTTTGCTGTTTTTATATAAATTTAGAAGGAAAAACGCACAGCAAAGCATATTGTTGTCACATAACGAAGAATTTCTTTATGAGGAATAGGAAAAGTATCTGGGCAACACTCCCCAAAAATTTTTAAATTGAAAAAATGATGCATTAAAGGATTTAGTAGAATTTATGAAGATTATTCCAGCTCGTTTACGAATGATAATTCTGACACGCTGCTATAATGCAGATACAAAGAAACGTGGCGATTAGGTAGTCGTACAATGGCGATTTGGACAGTAACGCCACAAAGCAATCACCGAAAGTACAGGATGAGCATTACCTTATCATCTACTAACCTTGGTACGGAGGACTACCAAGGGTGTCCGGCTATCGTAGGAAGTGGCCCTTCAGACAGTCACTTCTTGTATACGAGCCGTGCGCCTTTCCGCCGTAGAGGCAAGATCCGTGCGCTCGCCGGCTCGTCTCCAAACACGCATGCGCTGGTCGTCGGCACCAAGTGCAAACCGTGACTTATCACTGAAGACAACACGACGCCACTGGATACTATCCCACGTTGAGCTGGCCAGCCACCACTGCAGCCTATGCCGGCGATGCTCGCTGATCAGTGGTAGGCAGCAGAATGATCTCCTCGAACGCAGTCCCCGTGCCGCAAATCGTCTGGAAACTCCTGCACCTGTAGATGACGCAGCAGGACCACGGATGGTCCAGAGCGACGAATTCGGTTCTGTTCGTGCGGCTCTCAAAATCGTCGCGTTCTGTCTTTGCCCTCGGCCGTCCACTGCCCGCATGTCGCTGGGTCGCGCCCTTCTTGACTCAATGGCTCCAACATCGTCAGATTACCGCTTCGCTCCGGCTCAAATGCCTGGCGATACGGCGATTTGACCAACCGGCCTCTCTCATCCCAATTATACTTCCTCTCTCAAACTCTCTAAACTGCTCGTATGTTGCACGGATCCAATGTTGAGGCAGCCTCACTATGCGTAGAGGTCAATGAAACCACAATCCGGTGTCACAATTGTCCCTGAGTGCGAGCTTTGCTTTTGATATACCATTCTCGATGCGCAGTTCACATGCGCAGTGACGGGCCACTATGCAGTCATTGGTCATTATTTTTTAATCATATGCATATTCGGGCCTGCGTAACTTGCTTGGGGAGTTTCATCAGTATCGAACGATTTTTTCTTGGGTTGCTTCGTATTTTTAGCAAAGAGTGTGTACAATGAAATCTTAAAATAATAAAAACCGGAAGGAAATTTTACGTAATCGGAAAATCTGAAAAAGCTTTTTTAAGGAACTCTAGAATTAATAAAAAATCATATACAAACAGTCTTATCAAATGAGATTGCACCCAGTCGGAAACCAACGATGGTAAGACCAGAAAAATTTGTTCCAACGGAATCTCATGTAAGGGGCAAGGCAGTGGAAAAGAACTAGATCAACATAAATTGAAATTGGGTAATTATAATGTAGAGATGAAAATGCGTGGAGCACATACATATAAGGAATTCACCAAAAATAGGGTTAAGAGAGAGAAAAGGATAAAGATTGCAGCAAATTTAATCTCGCCAAACAAACTTCGATGAAATATGAAAGAGTATAGGAAGAAAGGACAAGTAACAAGAACTAAAAATTTCTTTAAGGCGTTTGCAGCCAATAGATAAAATGTCATACTTGCAACAAATTTATATAAATAAAGAATACGACATGTATACCCTGTCTAAAGTAATAAATAGGAAAAGTATGTGAATCTCCTTATAAAATCAGAAAATACTATTCAGTGTTAATTTATATGAGAGAAAAAAGTAAGTAAATACGATATTCTTGAATATGAAAATTATTTATAAGACGAAAGCCGAATGAAATATATTTAAGTAAACAAAATACCCGAGTGAAAAGAAAACTTATTGTGTAATTGAGGACATATGCAAAGTTGTCAAAGCTTGAATGTTTAGTTATTTGAAACACACTGTCTGCGCGTTAGAGGGTATAAAAGATAAGAAGTGAATAAAAGTTATTTTAAGGAGAAAGGAAAGGAAGAAAATATTGGGTGGTAATCTGAAACTCTGCTGAAAGAAAGGGGAAAACACAACATAGTAAGAAAAAATCGAAAAATCGCACGGTCAATGCAAAAATCTGTACACTACCGTGTAATTTTGAAAGATGGCAAATTGCTTTCCGAAGGGTTATGCGCTTTTCCCTATCATTGAAATTGGTATTCACTTCCCTGAAGGGCATTCAAAAACAAAAAGAGTAAAATTACATTTGGATTGATTTTGAAGAAGATTAAATCCGTCGATGCACGATATTAAAATCATAAAATCCCTAAAAGCTAAGATCAATTAAAACCTTTAATTACATATTTAGCATAGTTAAAAATATAGTTTACACTAAAACACGTGAGATCTTTCGAGCCGACTGGGCTCATCCACAGGCGTGATTACAATGGACAAAGCTCCGGGTTACGTTATCGTATACAGCATATAGCCATAATAAATGACGTCATAACAATAAGCTGTATGAGTTCAAGTTGTTACATAAATTACAGGTATAGCACATTATTTCATTTCAAAACACAACAAAAAAACTTTTATATAAATAATTGAGGGGCACAACAATTGCGTCTCATTTAAATACCTCATTATAAATAGTACTTGAATAGTTATTCATGTTCTTCAGGTTCAGTTATTTTTAGTACTTGTTTCCAAGGCTGTGGAATATTAACTGGTACTTCATCATTACAACAGGAGTTCGCAAAGCTGTAAATAAACAGACTTTCCATAAATAGTATCTCAAATTGTGTACCGGGGAAGCCATTATGTAGGCTAAATTTTGTACGAGGGAAAGCCATTATGTAGGTTGAGAGCAGAAAGTCTTTATAAAGCTATGGTGGTTATATTCGAGATCAGGGAGTCCACAGGATACAAGATGACGTATGTACTTCCAAACTATTTGCTTAATTATAGACATTGATTTACTGGAAAACCTCTCTAAGAAATGTCAGCTTTCAAATTCAGGTCTTTCATAAGAGGAAACAAGAAAGATGACACCGAATTTTCGGGTGTAATAAGCACGTCTTTTGTATCCGTTCTGACGCAAATTAAATTTATCAAAGCTATGCAAAGTCAATGGAACCGGTATGGAAAACAATAGTATCTGACGGAAGAAAGAAGTTTTTCAATCGGGTCTGTAATCCCTCAGATATTGCTGTAAACGGAATCGTGAGCTTACGAACTCTTAGAAACAGAGTTATCGACAAGAATAAGGTGTGACTTTACGTCCCTTAGTGGGAAAACCATGCATTATTTTAGGAAGAAAATATTCACAAAAGGTTTATCCATATGGGCGGTATCAGTCCAAGAAAAAATTTTAGTCGAGTTTTCAGGAGCCCAGATTTTGCTACAAATAAATCAGAAGTAGAAATTAACACTTATGACCCCTGGTGGCCAAACCATTCTTTACCAAACATTAGAAATTACGTGAAAAATATTTTCCGCCAGGTCCTGTATGCGATACAGGAAGAATGTTTGAAATCGGAGTTTTAGGAGCAGAAAACGCAATTTACCATTGTGCGCCCTAGCGGAAAGTCTATGATTTACTTGAAAATTTTGAATTTATAGGAAAAGCATTTCGTATCGGAAACACTATCCAACAAAGAAGGAATTTTTCAAATCGGACTTTTAGAAGTAGAGATATTGACAAAAATAAGATATACATCTACGCCCCTGGCGAAGAAACCATGCATTATTTCAAGAAGTAAATGTTCCTAAAATGTTTGTCGACATGCGCAGTATCGGTCCACAAAAGACTTTTTTTTCAATCGAAATTTTAGAAGCTCATATTTTGCTGCAAATACATCAGAAGCGGAAATTAAGACTTACGCCACCTGGTGTCAAACAATTTTTTACAAAAATTTGAAATTACGTGCAAACGATTTCCCATCAGAAGCTGTATCCGGCGCAGAAAGAATTTTTCAGATCGGAGATTTAGAAGCAGAGATATAGGGGAAAACGCAATTTACCTTTACGCCCCCTTAGCGGAAAGTCTATGAATTAGTTGAAAATTTTGAATTTATAGGAAAACAATGTCACACTGGAAACACTATCTAACAAAGAAGGAATTTTTTAAATCGGACTCTTAGAAGTCGAGATATTGACAAAAATAAGATATACATCTACGCCCCCTGGCGGAGAAACTGCGGAATATTTTAGGAAGAAAATTTTTCTAAAAGGTTTGTCGACATGAGTAGTATTGGTCTACAAACGATGTTATTTTCAATCGAGAATTTAAAAGCTCATATTTTGTTGCAAATACATCAGAAGCGAAAATTAATATTTACGCCCCCTGGTGGCCAAACAATTTTTTTACAAAAATTAGAAATGATGTGCAAACGATTTTCCATCAGGAGCTGTATCCGGCGCAGAAATAATTTTTTAGATCGGAGATTTGGAAGCAGAGATATAGGGGAAAACGCAATTTACCTATACGCCCCCTAGCGGAAAGTCTGTGAATTACTTGAAAATTTTGAAATTATATGAAAAATATGCCACATGGAAAACACTATCCAACAAAGAAGGAATTTTTCAAATCGGACCCCTAGAAGTTGAGATATTGACAAAAATAAGATTTACATCTACGCCAACTGGCGGAGAAACTGTGGAATATTTTAGGAAGAAAATATTCCGAAAATGTTTATCGATGTGAGTGGCATCAGTCTACGAAAGAATTTTTTCAATCGATATTTTAGAAAGTCAGATTTTATGGCAAATATATTAAAAGCTAAAATTAACATTTACGCCCCCTGGTCGCCAAAGTATTCTTTACCAAAAATTCGAAATTATATGCAAAAGATGGTGCATCAGGAGATGTATCCGCTGAAAAAAAAAATTCAAATCGGAGTTTTAGAAGAAGAGTTATCGGGGAAAATGCAATTTACTTTTACGCCTCCTAGCGGAAAATCTATGCGTAATTTGAAAAAGAAACTATATCCAAAATACTCTTCGACATAAATGGAATCGAAAGGTAAAAATATTTTTTCAATCGGATGTTTAGAAGCAAATATATGGAATAAAACGTATTTTTAAATTTGACATCATCTGCATTCACGCTCTCTAGCGGCGAAATTGTACATCGTAAAAAAAAACGAAATAAAGGATCATCATTCACATATTTCAAGCTTTCGAATGCAAAAAGAATTTTTCAAATCGGACTAATAGTTGCAGAGATTTCGTGGGTATAGACGGACGGACGGACGGACGGAGAAACCGATAACATAAGCACCATCTTTTTTACAAAAGTCGTGCTAAGAAAGGGCATATCAAGATTTTTATCACTTAAACAAATTGGGAAAATACTGTTAAAACGTCTTCTTGTGTTATTATTTTTAATACAGAAGAATAGTTTGATGATGTTGTCTATTCCGTCGAATCCAACTCTTGGAGATTCTATAGGCTGCGACCTTCCATGCCCTATGATCTTGGATTCTGTCTCTCTCTCTCTCTGCTGTTCATATCCAGCACAGCCTTCATTTTGATTGCGTCCAGTCAAAGTGTTCTTTGCCATCTTCATCTTCCTGTTCCCTCCATCATTCCAAGCATCATATCTTTCTCCAAAGTGTCTGATCGCATCACATGACCAAAGTAAGGGAGTTGTGGTATGGTAATCTTTCCCTGAAGTAACATCTCTGATTTGATGCGATCTATAACTTCCTTGTTGGCAATCCTTGCTGTCCGTGGTATGCTTAACAATAGTTTGTTTACCTACACCCGTTAATAAAATTTAAAGTTAGACGGTGAAGATTTACTGTTCTTAACATATATACGGACTCCTCGCAAACGTGGAACACATTGCAAACATTTGCTGAATGAGTTCACCCCATCAGAATTTCGTTAATTTGCTTCATGAACACCCTGATCGGAAATATCTAATATGTAAAGTCACATAGAAATGTCCAGCTAAGTAAAAATATTGAGATCATCCGCAGGTCGAGGGGACAAAGGTGCGGGTCTCTGGCTAATCATCGGAGCTAGTCACCTATTTGAGTACCGGATGAGGCATGCGCTTGTCTTACGACGCTGGCTGTCTCACTTTCATGGAACTAAGGCACAACTTTAGAGAAGATCGATTGCTATTATCTTCAGATGCTCACGGTTGTCATTAAACCCCGCTAAATGGAAAACAAAATATTCATCCCATACATAGGGAAAGTCACGACACAGGGAAAGTCAATATATTAGGGCATCTATTGCGTAGGGTAATGTGACCATCATTACCTGAAAATCAATTTTATGAACGATGCCTTACGATGAGATATAAGGTAATTCGGAAACAGAAGTTCGTTAAGATAAACTGCGATTCTACTTTCAAAACTATGTAGTACTCCCCAGGATTTCAAAGCAGTGTTAGTTGCAATGTGCTTCAGGACCTCTCAACAACGTTACATCTTATTTTAAGTCGTGAAGTCATCTTATAAAGAGAGAAGTCATCGTATAAAGAAGTCATCTATCTCGATTCGTATGGCTGACAGAAATGTCCACCAAAAGTCGGATGGCTTTTCCACCACTGGGATATAACACATTACACCACGCTGCAAGATGAACCACACTTTTATACAAAAGATATCGCATGATGCCATCTTTGCACGTCTTCTCTTTAGCAGTTCCATCAGAAAACACAAAAAAATTAATTAGTGTTACTACTAGTGGTTTTCAAAACATTCGTGCACTAACCAAATTCTAATAGATATAAATATGTAGCGTTCTTTCTGCAGTCGTACATATTCGTGCATACCGCTTTACCAATTTACAGCGTCATAAAACCCTCCCTTCTTTTTTCAACGTGATTTTGAGAACTAAACCGCAGAGACTTTGCGAAATGGAGAAGGGCTGTGATAAAATACCTATCTTTGAAAGGCATCTGCTCATAGGAGGTTCATGCCCATGTGTTGCAGACATTGGGAAATAAAGTTTTAGATAGTCCACTGTTGTCAGGTGGCACGCAGAATGTGGTTATGGCTGATGCAATAATGCAGATACTTTCAGACGATCCTCCCTACTGGGTCTGAGGAACACGTCAACCCCGTATACAGTATGTCCTTGGGATAAAAGACACATGAATGACTATTCGGTGCATAACTGAGTTTACAAGCATTTCAATCAACAGTGTCCATTCTGTCCTCACAAATATTGTGAAGATTAAAAAGGTTAGTCCACGATGGGTACTGCGAATGCTAACAGATGTGGAAAAGGCATGATTAAAAGAATGTACCTCACTAACGTAAACATGCTTCAAGTGGATCCAATAAATTTTCTGTTCCTGTTTGATAGTAGATGAAACATAGAGTCATCACTTTTATCCAAAGATTGAGAAGCAGTTTAATGCAGAATCGTGAACGTTTTCAGCTTCCCACGAAGCTTGAGTTTCTCCGTCACCCGGAAGTGTGATGACATCAGCTTTTTGGAACGCAAAAAGGCAACATCGCATTTGGCTACCTGAGAAAAGGGGATGACTGCTACTGTGGCATATTACGCCAATCTCATAAGCCATCTTCGTGCAGCCACTGAACGAGGCGTGAAAAGCTATGAAAGGCTGTCTTCATCCTTCAAGACAACGCACAGAGTTACATCTCCCAGACTGCTATGACCGTTAGACAGATTGTGGGATTTGAGTTGCTTCACAAACCACCCTATTCTTCAGACCTTTCACCTAGTGACTTTTACTTGTTTCCCATGCTGAAGGAAAACTTACCTGGGAAGCAATATGCCTCCGACTCTTAGGTGGTCGCAGCCGTGCGTGAGTGATTAGAAGACGAAGGTAAAGATTATTTTTCCCCACTGGCATCAACGTATTTGAGCTAAGGTGAGAGAAGTTGCAGGACTATGACCATACGTTATATTTGAATACAAACGTTTAGAACGACCCTCTTATATAGAGAAATGTGAAAGGAAAAATCACTTCCTCCGGCAAAGTGTTTAATTTAGTATAATGTTTCTGATCCATTACTTATTTGACTACACTGGGGTAAATCTTATAATGAAAATGTCTGGAACCTTTTGTGGAGGTAAAGCACTTTCACTGTCTTGGACTGAGGGAAACATATGTTTTAAACACCTATTTCAAGGTATTTTCGACGGTACTAGAAAGCACACCACTAAACTCGGAGCACAAAAATTATCTTCACGAAGTCATCGGATGTTAGGATTCAAACAGTTACCCTGCATACGGAATGCAAAACTTTGCCGATTGCTCTTTAGGAGGCCATTCCGTTATGAACACTAGTTACCGTTCGAAGTTAAAGTAGTTACGCATTCGTTTATTGTACAGTGGTTTTTGTAACAGAGTGGCCATGAGGTGATCTAACGCCATATGCAAAATAAATAAATAAAAATAAAACATTACATAAAATTTGCTTCATTTGTACGAAAAGGATAGAGTATATTGTTAATATTCCCACAGAAAAGAGTGCTTATTTGCTATGCAAAAACTTTCTAACTGAAATGGAACTTTTACCTGATGTTCACGCTCATCACATATCTATGTTCTGTGGCTAAGGACTTTCGCGGAATCAACCATTTATTTTTCTAGGGAAATTGCTGTAGCACTTTTTAAGGTACATAATGACACACCACGTTTTACTAAAATGTAGAAGCTAGAGAAGAGATCTGCCTTAAAGAAAATTATTAGGAAGGACATTTCAATTAAACTGTTATTTGCTTTGGTGTGTGTGTGTGTGAGTAAATAAGTAATAGTGATAACATATGAAAAACTTGATTGAGGCATTTTAGTTAGTTATTATACAGTTAGTTATTGTATATCTTTTATTAACAGTTCCTCCACAATGGCTGATCGGTCCAAAAGACACAGAATTACTTGCTGGTGAAACGGTTCTGCTCGGGTGTTCGGCTTCCGGAAATCCTAAGCCAACAGCTGCGTGGACTAAACTAAGTAGTACGTGAAAAATACTCAGTCTGTGTTTCTATGCATGAAAATTATAAATTACTGAACAAGCCTTTAACTATACATATTCTTTCATTATTATATTCAAAACATTTACAAAATCCTTAGAAATTATGTCTGAACCACCATTTAATATGTATCTATTCATGACGTACACGCTTGAACATCAAGTGTCATTTAAAAAACCAAATTTTCTCATTTTATGTATCTAAATGAATGTACTATGTTTTATAGGCAGTGATGGAAATTTTGGAGGGATCAACTTTGACGAAAATGATCATTTTGTTCTGCTAAATAATGGATCACTTGTTGTTACTGGAATACGAAAAGACGATGAAGGAGTTTATAAGTGTCAAGCTTCAAACAATGTTGGAAATGCTCTGCAGAAGACAATTAGCATCAGAGTTATTGGTGAGCTATAAACTGTTGCAAAATCCTTTCCTTACTCTCCTTCAGATACGCAAGAAATTTAGACAGCATCCACTTTTTTATGTCGCGATGAGAGATGTACGATTGTATAAAACAAATCAGATCTCCAAGCATAAAACAAAATGTTTAGACACGGAGCTTCTCTGCGTTACTTCGAAACACAAAATCACTGGTAATAACATTTGTAAAACTTGTAGAAGTTGGTTCTTTGACAGCTGCCGAAAACAAAAGGCTACGTAATGAAACACGGAATTTTTGTCATAAACGATTGCATATACTCACGACTTAGAAAATATTCCGTATACCCTAATAATCTTTTGGGTGTATAAAGATTTGTGTAATAGCACTGATCGTAAAATATTAGTTTTTTCAGTAGAAGCTCATGCTCTGCAACTATTGCATTCTCTAACTAAGAAGACGATAAAGTCACACAAATCTGTGGGATGGTGTATATCAAAAAAGTATTTTAATCATGCCAAGCTGTCGCCTGCCAATGGGCAGCACTGTCAAGGCAAACTTACACTAGACGAACAACGATCCGTTTGTTTGTTGTTCGTCTAGTGTAAGCTTGCCTTCACAAAGCCTCCCGTTGGCAGGCGAAAGCTTAGCACGATTAAAATACTTTTTCGATATATCCCTTCTCACCGATTTATGTGACTTTATTGTCTCCTTACTTATTATTCGTAGTGGTGTACTCAATATCTTTTGGACATATCCTTAAGATCCCTCTCGTATTGAATTTTTGCTTATACATTTGCATAATTCACTGACATGCAAATCATGGTCACATAGAAATCTACTATGAAGGACTGATATTCCGGCACAAAACAGGTGAACACACCTGAACACATGTATACATACACATATATGTATAATCATCATCATCATCATCATTGTCAGCAATTATGAATCCTCTGCGGGATGAAGGTCACCCGAAGTTTCTTCCACAATGGTCTGCCTTGGGCCAGTCTCTTCCATGTCACTCCCGCATGCTTCCGAATTGCATCCACCCATCTCGCACGGGGTATTCTCTCTGTTCTTTTCCTGTACCTTGAAATCTAACCTAAGATTTCAGTTGTCCATCGGTGGTCCGTTCCTCTGGCAATATGTCCATCGGTGGTCCGTTCCTCTGGCAATATGTCCATCCCATTGCCATTTCAGGGATTTTACTCTTATCATGATGCCTTCCACTCTTATCGTTTTCCTTATCCGCGAGTTCCTCTTCTTATATTTCGTGGTTATACCAAGCATGCATCTTTCCATGCTTCTTTCATTTGTCTGCGGTCTTTGTATGTCTTTTTTAGTTAAAGTCCAGTCCTCTGCTCTATATGAAATCACTGGAATGATGCATTGACTAAAGACTTTTCTTTTAAGACATTAGATTGCTCTTGAAAATTGTACTGCTTCTTCCAAATACTCTCCAGCCAATTTTTATACTCCGATTAATTTCTTCATCAATGTGACTCTCGCATGCCATTATGTTTTAAAAGAAAAGTGTTCACTCAATGCATCCTTCCAGTGCTTAAGTACAAAGTGGAAATGTCAATTAAATGACTGGCTTTTGTGATAAGTAGTCTAGTGAAGGTAAGTTCTTGCAAGGCCGCCCCGGTGGCGCAGTGGTCTAGGCGATGGCCTCTGATCATTCGTCCGTAAGGGGTCCGGGTTCGAATCCCGGTGAGGCATGGATGTTGTGTTTGTCTTACGGCACTGGCTCTCTCCCTTCCCTGGAACCAGTGACCCTAAATTAGGGACGGGCGACTGCTTATAGCCCATTGAGTTGCTCACGGTGGTCGTTAAACCTCAAAAAAAAAAAAAAAAAAAAAAAAAGTTCTTGCAAGATGCATCTTCTTGTAACAGCACTCAACTTTCTTTATACGATTATGATAGCTAGCTATGTTACACCAGTTTTTGTTGAAGTGTATTTGACCCTTAAATATTAAAAACGAATTTTTTCTAACATTTTCTGTTGCCACGCAAATAAAACACTACCAGTAGGTAACGTAAGTTTTCTCACCTGTGCCGAAAAAATGTCATAAGGTGTATTTGCGGATCCTCAGTTCAAATTTGTTCTATAAATCTTACAGGAAATCAAATATCTTATTTTATGTAATAGCTAGCATATGGTTCAATATGAATATAATTTCAGTTCAAAATCAGTGCATTTTTACACATACCTCTGAGTAATACCAGATTTGACAATTTTCGACTTTCTTCTGTAATTAGGTGGCGTTTTACATTTGATTTCTTTTGAAATATTTCCACATCATAGTAGTGGGTCTTGAATAAACTGA
The DNA here is from genome assembly GCA_039090855.1 of Macrothele yani. Lineage (NCBI taxonomy): Eukaryota > Metazoa > Arthropoda > Arachnida > Araneae > Macrothelidae > Macrothele > Macrothele yani. The sequence continues at coordinate 19,109,721 of CM077013.1, forward strand.
AGATAAATAAATGAACATAATGAATAAATATTTTGAGATCATTTGATTTGTGTTTTTCATTAATTCATGAAAACATGTTGTTTTGCAAAATAACTGTAATGTTTGATGTAGAAATCAATATTAAAGAAGATTTCATAATACGTATATATTTCAGTAAAGTGTAGATTCACAATTTCTGTTCGACGGAAACAGTAGTGGCATACATTTATTCTGGCCAGTGAAATAATTTTATTTAAGTTACGACTTTTTCTCTTTGCGGAATTAGAAATCTTATTCTCTATATTATTTTCTTTAGCTGAGTGACAAACACTTAAACAGATAACGTGTTCACATTATTTTAATAGAGAATATGTCCATATTGTTTTTACCTTTTCGAAGATATTATTTCACTGAGCAAGACATGGAAGACTATTACAACATGCAAAAAACATCGTTCTCAAATGGGTACAGTGACATCATTTTGCAGACTAAACTGGTGCACAATCACCTTTCATAAAGGAAATTGCGCAAATCAAGGGTTTCCACGAAGGACAAGTAAAAAAGAAAAAAATATTTCCGCATGCATTTTGCGCCTGTCAAAATTGTGTGATTTTTAATAATTGCGTGTTTTCTCTTGCAAGCTTAATCAAAATTTTTTTTTCATTTTTCAGAAATTTCGATGATGTACGATATTTGTTATATCTTTTCGAACGAAATAATAACATACAAGCGTGTTATATTTGCAGACCTACAAACTTAAAAATTTATAAATACTTCAAACGTTTTTCTTTAAAGCTTGGTAAACTGATTTGTATAACTCCAAGGAAAGTTTAGTGTGAAGACTGTAATTTTTGCATTTTCAGTGACATAGATTTTAAGCGCGATTACATTTAGTTCTACTATTCAGGAACCTATTGATCTGAATCAATGGTTGGTGGTATCTTTGAGTAACAAAGTTTCTTGATGAAAATAAAAATATTGTCTGTAACTCACATCCATAAATATTTTATGCTTTTTAATTTAGTTGTTTCTGTAGCAGTAGCAAAACTGTGGGTTTCGTGCTTATCGATCAGACATATTTATGATATATTTATCAAATTTTCGCGATACATAAACTGATCCTTAGTGTCATTTTACGAGAAAACTTTATTTTTCATCTTCCTCAAAAATGCGCGTGTTTTTGTAAAGAAACGTCTATTCAAATCAACTTTCCTTACGGATTTTTCATCAAAAGGTTTTATGTACTTTGGAAGAAATGTGTCCTTTACTTATATTTAGTTTTCGGTCAGCTGTAGACAATCAGCGTATTGTGTGCTTTTGTTGGAAAGCAAAATTATAAGGAACATAATTTCATTAAATCGCTATTTTAATTTACAGTGATTTAGATAATTTACTTTTTCTGAGCTTTCGTGATTTCCGAATTGCCGGAATAATATCAAATTATCTATGTGTGAAGATCGTATTTGCATTTTGTAAAGAAAAAAATGCACACATTTTTTTAGTGTGAATGCAGATACGGATGTGTGTTTCATTTAATCTTGTTTTTGAAATGCTTTAACATATATGAAAAAAAGCAGAAACATTTATTTATTTAGTTTTATTTATTTCATCGTATTCAAACTAAATCACATTCCAATAATACAACGTATTACACTTCTTTGAGAGTATAAGAACAACCTAAAAATAAGTTAAATGAACCCGGTTAATGGTATATCGGGTAGCATATGTGCTTTTAGCCAGAAGCTTGAATTTTGAAAAACTGTGTGACTCGTTGTTTTAAGACATAGTGATGAACATCACGTATACGTATAATTTGCTCTACATATGATGATCCAGCCGAAAACACTGAACCTCAACTATGCAAAGAGAAGAAACAGACAGAAGGAGCAAACAGAAAAGCTCTAATATTTGTCAGAGAGAAAGTTGCTAAACAACAAAAAAAAAAAAAAAACCAAAAAAAAAACCACTAACATTTTTTTCAGGGAGTTAAAAAAAGTAAAGGTTTCCCTGTTGTATGAAAGAAGACTTTCTGTTCGAAATTTTGGAAAACGTAAAACAGAATTTCAGAAATTATTCAACATAAAGTGACATGCAGGTTGATAAAAAATCACATTTTTATTTTTTTCAAACATAACAATGCAACCAACATTACTTTCTGCTTATCAGAATAAAATGATATTAAAACGTGTTATACTGCGGAAAATCTTTTACGATGACGTAGGAGAATTTTCCCTAACATTTCCATTGAGTATCATAAACATAACTATATTCTACTGCCGCTTATCTTACTCAAAAAGAGGAAAATAATTATATTTGAAATCGGATTTAACTGCACCAACAGGGGGCGCTAAGGTGATGCTAAATGTTGGAATGATAACTGTGCTATTCGATGTTGAAAATCAGGAGAAATGACAGTCTGTCGTCAGTCAGAATAAGGCCATGTTCTCACTGAATACAGTGTTGTTTAAAGACAAAACTAACTAATCTGGAAAATTTACGACCTTCATATTTATTATAATTATTTGTGATATTATCGTAGAAACAATCTACACCAAAAGCCTGTGCAGCTATTACTTTTCAGCAAATGGCGTGGATCAACATTAAGATTTCAAGAGTGCTCATTCTGATATTCCTTTGTGGACTTAGTGCTGGTAAGTACCTTCTATATTTTTACACTGATGTACATTTGCATATTGTTCTTTCATTTAAATTGACGTAATTTTATTGAAACGGATTAGTGCAGAATGTATACCTATTCCAATTTACGGAATGCAGATATCTGCTTGTATATGCCCCCTACCTTTAACTTGGCACTTCAAAACAAATGCTCTTAATTTATATTTTAACTGTTTAAACAAGCAAACAAATTTGATATTTGGGTGAATTCATCGTTTTTTTAAATTTTGCGAAACATTATTTTATTACAAAGAATTGCAAAAAATATATTCATAAGATCGTTGGAGGGTTGATGAGTGATATAGAAAGTATTCTTTTGAAGGTTTCATCTCCACTTACAGTATGTTTGCATTTACGCAGTTTACACACTTCCTAAAGTAAAAACATGCATCATATAACCAGTTGGATATTGAAAAGATATATTAAAACAGGAACTTGGAATTTTTATTGAAACTATTAGGCCTTTTCTGCATTTTGGAATTATTTTTTCGGAATTTGTATTGGACCAGATGAAAACTCAAGGAAATTGTTTCTGCCGCCTTAAATTTCTTTAACATTTCATAAATTTCAGCTAAATGTAATTAAAAGTTTTAAAATTCGGAACTGTGCTATGAGAACCACCACAGAACTTTAGCCAAGGAATGGAATTTTAAAAATGATTTATAATGGCATTCCCGTGTGTGTGCGTGTGTGTTTAGTTATCCAATAGGTTTCATCGTAAGGGGGCGCCAGACTATAAAATTAAAGAATTCTGCAGTTGTGAGAAATGTAACTGAAGTTATGAAAAGTATTAATCACGCAGGTATCTTTATCATCTTTTTTAGAAATTTTGTCTTGAAATTTTGGTTTGTAAGTGCCAAGGTCGAATTATTCAAAACCACTATGGTTAGGTCAATTACAAATGCTGGCTTACGAGGCAGTTATGGTATTGAATGAGGTAGGAGGTATGTATTTGCTGATTGTTTTCTTCATGATGATATAGTACTTACATGAATACATCTCATGCATTAAATATTATCTGTAGCGTGATTTATGTGAGGCCTTCTGTGTAAAAAATGGTCTCGGCGCACCTAAATTTCTAAAATTTATTTCACATACCATCTTAGGGATGCAAAGGTTTTACTGCTGCGGTGAAACATTCGTTTCAGGGGAAGGTGTTAACAAAACTGATTTGACACACGAAGTCCTATTTGTGAGAAAAAGCTGCACGTATGTCATTAAAGTGAAATAAAGAAAGTTTTGGAACTGTTTTCTTCCCCAATAGCACGCACAGCATTTTGGAAAAAATTATCAATTTAAGTATTTCGAAGAAGAAATTCTTTATGTTACATTATGAACTTTAGAATGTTTCACTATGAGTGAAAATTTATGAGCAGCAAATATAATAAGATTTTTGTCTTTAGTTCAAAAATAAAACTTTGTTTTTAACTTAATTCGAGGAAATTAAGAACTCAGAGAGATTCATCATAATTTCCAGCAAGGCAGCACTCTGCGTAAAGCACCGGAAATTGATAGTTTAGCGATGGCAGTCGATTTCGAAAATGTAGCATCTCCTAATGTCTTACAAAATCATTTAAGCTCAAAAATTTATGCACTAAAAACGCGTTAATATTTATATGTATAATAAATAATGAACATAAATCAGGATAAGCAAATATATGTTAATAAATAATGAACATAAATCAGGAAAAGCAAAAATTATTTAATAAATTTATAGATTATGTCTTGTTTACAGAAATGCAGCTTGCGTTAACAAGTTCAAGGCTCAATTATGTAAAACCTAGGGACTTGGAGGAAACAGATGCAGATAAAGTGAATTAGATTAACTTGCAATAATTGGACACCCAGGATTATGGACACTTTGATATTTTCATGTAACAGCATCTGTGTATCTTTAAGTACAGTTTAGCAGTACACTGAATTAATGCTGGTTTTATTTCAAAGGAAAATCAGAATAGTATTGTAAAATTTATTCTGGGCATGGTATTAAAAAGACTTGTGAATCCAAATGAGAGGCAGAAATAGAAGTGTTGCTGGAGAACATTTTGAGAGAGGATATGATTTCTTCTCAGGATATAATACGAGTTTAAGCAATTTTTAAAGATGAAATGCTTCAGTGGAATATTAAACAAACGATCAAAAGCGGCAACCTTACAGTGTTTTGAACAGAAACGCATCTTATTGTGATGTCTTCATTTTCAATATGATATTGCCCCTTGAATCGTAATATGAAAATGCACTAGCAAATCAACATAAACCTATTTGAATTACTAAGAAAAAAGTTTTACATATGTCCACCGTACTTCAAGCTTTTGTAGTCACAGTTTACTTTTATAGAACTCGTTATATTACAGTTTATCTTTACTCCATATTAATGAAAGTATGTAAGTATGTTTCCAAGAAGGTGACAGAAGCCAACTTGTTTTTTCATAGTGGTATAGCTAATGCACTGTATTGCCATCTTAATTATAAATGGAAAAAACTGAATATTGATCTCAGGGATAGCGTATGCCAGTGTTATTGAAGGCGGTAGAAACAGAAACAAAAACAGTTAAAGCTTCGGTTGCTTGTTTAAAATTAAATTACGGAAAACCTTATTGCCAATTGAAAATCGTTTATTAAATGTAATAATATGCCTAAACAGAATAGATATGTGCCTAAAAGTAAAATATGTGAATGATTTGTAAGTTTATTTTAAACATTAATTTCAAATGCAGTGTGTAAGAGCTTTTTCTCCACACGGTACAACCAATAAAATTCTCGATTAAATTGTCTGATATTCAGTTTTTCTTTCGGAGCTAAGAAATTTGCAACCAGTGTTATACATCGGCCCCATCCGTCTAGTAAATCCGAAGCCCACAGCCTGTAGGAAAGGCCATGCTTGGCCTGAAAGAGTAAGTGTTTTCACACTTGATTAAGAAGAAAACATTTCAGCTCCCCAAATGAAAACAGACTTCTGGAATAATCAGTTGATTATTTATTACTTTTCCAGACTCATGCTTTAAATTAGGAAATTAAACAAAATTAATTTTATTTTATAGAATACAACATTTTGCGACATTCTGGCACATATTTTAAGTGACATTTTATTTAGATTTTTCAGAAAAAATGTCACACGTTTTCTCTTCCTCATCACCACGCCTGTTCTAATACAGCTGAAACTCTGAACTCTTCACTGTTGAAATGAAATTCCGTTTTTATTTTACGATATTCTTTTCCGGTCTCTTCAGTTCCCCTCAAGAAGGCATAGGAGCGACGTAGAAGTCTACTACCAACAGGGTTCGTTCAATAATCATCGCTCCTTTTAGACAGGGAATGTACCGATCCTTTAGCGTTCGAGTCCGGATCAGTCAGGGATATTAATTAGCAAGGCTACAACTGATCGAGCACAGGGCAGGTTGCCTTTCCAAATAAAGGCTTAATCGAATTCTATTTCATAGGCAGCTAACAGAATCAAGCAGATAATGATACCTCGTATTTGCTCTGGGAGCTTGGCGGATCTACTTTTAGAAGATTTCAACTTTTACTAATATTTTAGCAGTCATTTTGTGTCACATGGTAGAATTAATATGTGAATGTGATAAGCAAAACATTCTGTCGTTCGATTTTATTAGAATGTCCCAGTTTAACTAGATCTGGAGAAAATGGGACTTCTTTTCGCAGAATTCTCGCAGAGCTTACAATTCCTTGCTAAGGAAAGAAGAATACTTCCAACTAAAACATCCATGCTTCTCATGAGACTAAAATATGGTGAAATAATTACCATTTATCTTAATGCCTCGATCGTTAGTTAAGAAATGTTTTGCATAATTATTTCAGTGATAAAAATAATGTTTTCAATGACTATTGTGTCTATTTTCAGGACAATGGAAAATTCGGCCTTTTACTTTCCCTGCTAGTGCGGTTATTGGTGAAAGAGTTTCTACATCATGTACGACTTCAGGTGGTAAGAGACTAAACTTTGAGTGGCTCAAAAATGGGAAAGAGGTAAACGACTTTCCTCATATTCAAATAAGCACAGTTTCTGACGTTTCAATTATTATAATAGACCCTGTAAACGAAGGAGACAGCGGAAATTATTCTTGTATAGCCAACTCGGAAGGAATAACAGATACATACATCTCTCCCTTAGAAGTTTTAGGTAAATATAATTTAAATTTTATCCATGATTAAGTAAACTTTAAAAAACTTTGCATTTGATTTGCACAAAATAAAATCATCAGAAATTTTACCAGACTGTTTTTTTATATTACCGTAAAGTTTGATTTCATAGAATGTTGGCCGAAGTTCTCAAACACTAGAGTGCATGCGCTTTTTAGGTACTTTTCCCGTACATTAAGTTTTAGTGTGTGACAAAATACAGTATTATGTATATATGCAAACGGAAAGTGCTTAAAATGGCTGTTCATCAGTCTGAAGCTATTATAAATTAAAGAAATGCGACTATTTCCCATATTTTTATTCAGTATAACACCTTCGATGATTCTGTAGTGGTTTTCAGAGAATTAATAACTGCATATAACCATGCCTCATGACAGTTAGTAAAAACTATACACAGCGCGAGCTGACAGTGATTGAATATTTTAGTTAGATTGCTTAGTACTTGAATATGTTTCACAGACCTACAATTCCCTTAAATCATATCTGCTCTCTTGGTTGAACGATATTTAGGATTTCTTATAAGCTTTGTGATAATACTTCGTGAAGAGTTTCTAAGCAATAAGTAGGAAGCTAACTGATCTATAATTTTTATTTATTTTTTCTTCGTTTTAATGTACAACATTTTCCAGTCCTTAATCAACAGTTCACAGTAGTCCAAGTAGGAATAACAAAAGTAGCCACAGAGCTTTTTATCTATGACCAAAAACGTTCACTGTTAAACGACGAGAGTCATTGAAATAGTACCTTCCCTTGAAAATTGATATGCTGTAATGATTTTCGGTATTGCAGTGAAACCAGTCCTCAGAAGGATTTGGCAAAGGTCTCATTGTTCTTGGGAAGAGCTTTCAACCATTGAAGAACTAAATTTTGAGGCGTTACCTTATCTCTCCTTAGTCCCCGAATTTGACTTCTAGCCAAATAACCACCCATAGAAGTACTTACTGTTAGTTAAAAACTTTCACACTTAACTGAAAAATACAACAAACCGCGTAAGCAACCGCAGAAAAAGTTTTTCTACAGCACTATTCATGCGTTAGTTTAGCGATGGAAAACGTGCATTGCAAGGTGAGAAGATTATGTAGATATTAGAAAGTGCCGTTGTCCGAGGTATGAATAAAGCCTTTGTTCTCTGACTTATGTTGATTTCATTTTAATAACGCTGGCACAATAATGAACAAAATTGGGATCTCGTAGCTTTCCAAGCTTTTGATTTTTCAGGACGAGTGTGAAACCTAACGAGTTACTTATTTAACGTTCTCAACAACCGACGTAAGTACAGGCAGAAGACAAATTATTCGTACAGAGAGGGTTTCAGAGGAAGGACTAGAAAACTGGTATTCCGTGTAACTGCACTTTGACTAGTTTTTCCAGTGAATACGCCAATTGGTACTTTAGCTGGTGGGAGACCTACTCTACTCCACGACCTTTAGAAAACGTTTCTTCCAGTTGCGTAATGTGTAACATTTCGTCCGCAGATATCTGTGCAAAAAGACTGGCATCTGAGAAAAAGGGCGCCTATTTCCCCTCACGTTGAGTTAGTACATGTCTATGCTGGACTTTTGTGATGATGCCAAATTTTTATTTGTGGGTTTCGCTGTCTCTTGAGGGACTGCTCACGTTTGGTTTAGGTATTTCTACAGTTGAGGGTACAGCAGTTAAAATGTTTCCAAAGTCATTCCTCTAGGCGGTCGGTTGCATGAACTTCTTATATTTTTGTCTTAGCTATGCGAGTTTCGTACTTGGGAGAAATTTAGATTTCAGCATTAGGGTGGAAGTAAATCATTGTCAGCGTCAAAGCCTTGCTTATTAAAACGCAGCTGGTACTAATGAATAAATTTCAGTTTTATCGCTTCATGCCATTGATTAACTGGTCTGTCAAAATTTTTAACCTATATGAATATTCTGGAAAAAAGTATGACATCTAATGTTACTGTCCACTTCCAAGTAAACGTTTCGTACGCACATTCTGGCATCAGAATCTTGGAAACTATCCGAATGCGCATTCCGGTCGGCAAACACAGGAATCCACTTCACATTACACCACGCATTTTCTTTACCCTAGTTACATGTTTCAACAAGCACTTCCTTAAAAAGTGTATGTGTGTGTGTGAGCTTACGCGCACGCGTGTGTGAGTGCGTGCGCCTGATAGTGACGAGTCAACGACCCCCATAAGTTACTCGCAGGGCTATAAACAATCCCATCTTTCTAATTTGGCGCCACTGGTTTCAGGTGAGGAAGAGAGCCAGTTCCGTGAGACAAAAGCACCATCAGTGCCTCATCTGGAATGCGAAGATCCTCGGACAACTCGGCCACAGAGTCAACCCACTCACTTCAGTACAGTGTCAGCTTACCTTTGCTTACTGTGATAGACTCTATCGTCCTTAATGGCATTATACTTCTTCATTATTCTTGCTGAAGTGGTTATTTGCTGACTTTTGAATTGTTTCCAAAGATGTCCTGTTGAGTTCAAGTCGGCTTTTCTGCTTCTGAAAGTCCAAAAATTGCGAATTCTTGTCCACGGACAAAACTATGACAGCAGGTGAGGTATAATTCGGAACCACTGACTTGTCGAAATATACGAAACTGTGGCAAAGTACGATCACATGTTACATTAAGCGGGACTGTCAGAAATTCGGCACAACCATGAAAGGTCTAAGGCCACCTTCTGTAAAATTAATTCCTGAGAAACTGCATTCAGGCATAAGTTCTCCAGGCTTCCTCCGCACGAGCAGTCGCTCATGTGATCCTAATCGTCTATACGTTGGCCTTCTGGTTCCTAATTAAGTCCCTCGTTGCATTGTGAAAGGCGAGGCACTTGATTGCGATTAGTGAGTCTGCATCTACGATTGGACGCTGTCCAATGATAACCGACGCAGTTGGATTCATGTTTGGTGTATTCAAACTGACGTCAACTCCTATTGATTTCTGAAGCTTTTCTCTGATGTTTTGCACAGACAGCTGATGAGACTTATGATTGAAGTATCATTTATCCATGAAACCTTTGTTCACGTGGGCTGACATCCACAATCATCATCATATAACACCACACAGAAACACCCACGGTGTTTCTGTGTGGATGTTATATTATGATGATTCTGCCACGGTTTCATTTTTTAGATAACATACCAATGGTTGGCGGCGGAAATTGACGACTTATGATGTAACACCCGAAAACCACACGATAGATGCCATCGACGACGCTTGCGTAAAATGACGACGTAGGAATGTAGTACCCAAAAAATGACACTGATCTAAAAATCTTTCAAATCCGTTCTGTTTAAGATCTCCAAAACAATAATTTACTGCGGTTCACACGCCTTCCTTATGTACCGAGATGTTTAACATGTTTTGACGGAACAGCACAGTGGAATGAAAACATTGGTGTCCGGATATGTTTTGGAGGGTATTGTAGTGCTAATTAACATTATCATTTAACCTTCAACGTTTCGAGTTTCCTGATCGATGGTATCATGGAGTTGAAGATGGTATAGTGAATTTGAATGTGATATCATGAAGTAAGGCAATTTATTTTTGAAGAAAGGAAAGCCTGGAATAGTTTCTTGCCAAACTTTCTTGCTGTCAGCCCGGAACCATCTGGGACGAATGATCAGAAGCCAGCGCTTAGACCACTGCGCCACCCAGGCGGATGAGGATCGTTGACAATAAGCTTATTTTTTTATTGATGCTAATGTTATATTGCTTCTTATTCTGAAAAATATGAAGTGAAAAAGAAAGTACAGTGGAACGTCGGTTGTACGTTTCTCAGTCGTAGGTTTTCATTTTTGCACGAAATTCTGCTTTAGTCCCGATATTTTACTGTAGCTGCTGTTTCTTTTTCAATCCGGTTTTACGCAATTCATTCATACGCTTTTTGCAATTATACGTTAAAATTTGAATTTCAGGTTATCAAAAATACATGCTTTTCTGATTCTTCATACGTAGCTCGGTATGTTTCAACTTTGAGAGAATGGAGACAGCGTTGTTGTGTTCCTTCTTGGCGCAGCCAAATTTGAACCCTGATCTTAGCAGAAGAGGGTACGTCCTTCTCTTGGTTTGGATGAAATATTGGGTTCTCTTTCCACGACTGACACACATGTGCATTATTTAAAAATTGATAAATATGCGGGATGTAACTTTGTATCTGTACCAATTCATGGCGCAGTACAATAGAATGCTAGATGTATCATCAATATCCAGCGTTCGGTTTTCAAATGGATGCACCCAGGCGCTTCAGAAAAAACAATTTTCATTCATGTGGGTCGTATTGAACCACTGTTCTCAAATTCTTTGTTGTGAGGATTTCGCTTAATTCGGAATCACGATTTTTATAGACAGATAGAACTAACGAAAGAGAAGTTTAATTTTCATAGGCTTTATGATTTTTGCAATGTCATAAAATATAATATAATTTGTAATTCATGTTTTCTTTCGCCACCAATGCAACGTAGCCGCCCAGGTGGCGCAATGGTCTAAGCGATGGCTACTGATCATTCGTCCGAGATGGGTCCGGGTTCGAATCCCGGTGAGGCATGGATGCTGTGTTTGTCTTACGGCACTGACTCTCTCCCTTCTCTGGAACCAGTGACCCTAAATTAGGGACGGGACTGCTTATAGCCTATTGAGTTGCTCACGGTGGTCGTTAAATCTCCAATAAAAAAACTGCGACTTAAAATAAATCATTATTAAAGAATGTCTTGTACTCCTTCAAAACATACATTTTGCGATAGTATTTATTATTTGGCATTTATTTTATAAGTCTTTAGAATTATATACTTTTTAAAACCATACCCTAAAAACGTTTAACCAAAGTCCAACTGTACATATACACATGAAATCGACATGCAAATCTTCCAATGTTTAGATGATTTAAATTCCAAAGGAGATGTATATTACATTTCAATATTCCGATTTAGCGCGGTCAATTAAAATGAGAGTAAAGAAACAAATTGGGTGTTTTCATCCATTCGTTGTTTACTTCGGAAAAATAATGCGGAAATGTGTTATACGTATTGAATTCGAAAACATATAATCGAAATAATAAATAATTTAATATATGATATGTTTTTGAATTAATAATAAATGAGTGACTATTTCTTTTTAACAGTACCACCCCGGTGGGTGCAGAAACCTATCGACCAAGAAGCACATGCACACGAGACGGTGAGAGTAATGTGTTCTGCTTCTGGAAAACCAAAACCAACAGTGACCTGGTTCAAACTTAACGGTAAGTTATAAACACCCCGGAATCTGTTCTGTTGTTCTGTATAATAAACTAGATTTAAGTAATAAAAATGTGCAGTAAGTATGAAATATTTACACCACAATGCAAAAGGGTAACAATTGTATTTACACCTCTTAATTATACTTAAATAAGCCATGCGACAACTGAAGTTTCATCTTCATGAAAAATCTACCGTTCAGGAGAACTGAAAGTAACATAAATCTGTCTAGGGTAACGAAATGTGACTTCAGCTGTCTACCAGATTACAAGAATAGGGTAACCTACAGTGTCCGTTTTATGTACTGAGCACCAGACTTTGGTTTACTTTGGAAAATAATAATGAGATTCACCTAAAAGGATTCAGTCAAGGTTCACCACTACGTGGCTGTCATTCAGACTCCAAAAGATGCGTGTACCGCACAACGGTTGTACGATCCAAGGAGCTGGTTTCTAGTTTTTCACACTTCCCGGCAATGCTCAAATCCAGTGTAAAACATAAATATTGGGTTCATTCTTTTGCACTGGTTGCCCACGAGACTGTACGTCTTTTACTTCGACGCAGATGGGAATTCTTAAATTTCACTGAAGCTGAGTATATGGGCAAGGACGATCTTTGATAAGGATCAGATCTACTTATTTGCTCATGTGTATGCTGGTATACATTCGAATATTATTTATTGTATTATTGTCCCTTACCGTGAAACATGATTCTTGGAAGAAAGACAATACATACGAATCATAACTTTAAAGCAAGCTTTTGTTAACGTCAAAACGCGCCGAAGTTTCGCTATATTTTTGTAAATTTTCGTATTCCAAACGCTGAATGTCATCATCTCGACACGATTATGGGAAATCGATTTCTTTATTAAGGCATACGTTTTAAAAACGTACTTTCTTTTTTAAATATGGTGTGTTGATAGCATCACTTTTTCTATCAGATCACCCACCATTTTGGGCGTCAGTCTTCAGCACACGGTATCTCTGCTTCTCTACAGCAGCGGATTATAAATATTCTTTTTGAAACGGATTTCTCTAATTACGAGAATTATGATCAATGTATTCGAGTGTTTCCCGAACGCACAATTTTCCAGTTACTAGTATAATACTCGAATTTTTTGTGCATTCGGCCTTTTCCAGAAGAACAACTGCAAAAAATTCCTTTGGTCAGATTATAGTTACAATGATCAAGATCATACACTAATTTCATGATCTTGTCACAATAATCCCGGCGGCTTAAGCGTTTATCGCATTCAATGATATCTTCGAATTTAGCATACGGACTAGAAAAGCTATCTGTTCGTAAGGTAGCGGAACCATCCCCAATGTTATTCATACACAAAAGTGTCAAAAGTCATGGGATACGCAACTAGTATCGTGTCGAACTTCGTTTAGCCCAGCGAAGTGCAGCAACTCGAGGTGGCATCGATTCCATCAGCGGCCACAAGACTTATGGTGAGATGTTGAGCAATGCCGTCTGAGTAGGCGCCCACAGTTCCCTGGTACTTGTAGGTACAGGATCTTGGGTGCGAATGGACCTTTCCACCACGTCCCATAAGTGCTCTATTGGGTTCATGTCGGGCGAACGTGGTGGTCACACTATCCTTCGGAACTGTCCTAAATGACCTTCGAATCAATTTTGGACAACTTGGGCCCAATGACATGGTGCATTGTACGACTAGAAAATCCCATCGTTGTTGGGGTACATGAAGTCCATGAAGGGCTGCAAATGGTCACTCAGCAGATAAACAAGGCGATTACTAGTTAATGACGTGTTAAGGAGGACCACAGGACCCAAAGAGTGCAATGTAAAGACACCTCACACATGAATGAAACCACCACCAGCTTGCACAGTGCTTTTATGACAGCTTGGGTGCATGGCATCATGGGGTCTGCGCCACACCCGAACCCTACCATTAGCTCGAAACAATTGGAGCGTGACTCATCGGAACAAGCCACATATTGCCAGTCTTCCAGGATCCAATTACCGTGTTCACGAGTCCAGGTGAATCGCTGTGTCATATGTAGTGGTGTTAGCAAAGGCGATGTGGTGGGTCTTCTGCTCCCATACCCCATGGACGCTAAATTAAGCTGCACTGACCTGACGAATATGTCTCTGGAACCTTCTGCATTGAATGTGAATTCCATCGGAGCCAGGGTTGCTTGTCCGTTAGCATGGATAATCCTGGTCAGGCGCCTCTGGTGGCGGTCATTCAGCACCCGTGGTCGTCCAGTGCGCTGTCCACGGTGGGTGGTAATGTCTTCCGTTAAGTACTCTTGGCACACACACGACACCGTAGAGCGAGGAATTTTGAATGTTCGCACAAATTCGGAAATTGAATGTCCCATCCGTCTGGCTTCCACTACCATACCTTGTTTAAACTCGGATAATTCACGTCGGCTTGCCATAATCCTGATAGCAATTGTTCAACCTGACTCATGAGATTACTCTTAGCAACTGATAAAAATCGTGGCATGCGTTGAAGCCTTTATACGACGGCAGCGCCTGTTAAAAATTTGCATACTGTTATCCGATGACTTTTGGCATTTCAGTACACACCATATTGACAAAAGTCGCCGGACACCCCTTCAAAAGCAAATGAACGGATCTGCTGCGTTGTCAAAATGCGCAATACAGGTGCAAACGGTATAAAAACAAGCCTGCAGCTGACTGCGGGCCGCGGGTGGCCTAGCGGACGACGTTCATGACTGCCACGGGAAGGGCCTCAGGTTCGATCCCAGGCAGGTACGAACGTCCGATCCACTAAATACCCGCCGTGCGTCGGATGGGCACGTTAAGCCGTCGGACCCCGGGTACTGGCTCCCCGGTAATAAATAAGGGCGTCTTCCTCCCCCTTTCTACTTCGCTTCCGTGTCACTTTCCTATCGGGCGCTCTAGCCCAATTCTCCTAGTTTCCTATTTCTAAGGGTTGTTTAAGACCTGGGGTCAGACACTCCCTTCCTAAAAAATCCTCTACATATGATAATATGATGATCATGCAGCTGACTGCGAATCATATCCCACTGTGAGGTTGAGTGAAATGTTGCGGCGGGAGAGAACTAACTTTGAGAAACGAAATATTGTTGGGTGTTATATTAGTGGGTTGTCCATAAGAGAAACCGAAAGGCGTTTAGACATACCCAAGTCAACTATTTTGGATGTACTGAATACGTGGAAGACACATGGTGTGCCTGAAACAGCAAAACGTACCTGCAGACCAAAGAAAATCAGTAATAGAAGACGTCGAAGCCACATTACAGTTGTTAAAGCTAATCGATTGAGTACTGCACAAGACTTTAGTGCACAGGTGAGTAAAAATGCTGGAACCTCGGTATGTACAAGTATCATTCGCAGAGAACTTCATTCTGTAGGTTATCGTGGTCGTGCGGCTGCTCATCATAAGCTTTTCATCTCCACTCGGAATGCTACTCGTCGTTTAGCATGATATAAAGAACATTTATCGTGGACCGTAGATCAATGGAAACGGGTCCTATGGACTAATGAATCCAGATACACGATCCATCAGTCTGATGGCAGTGTGTGGGTATGGCGGCAGCCGGGGAACGCTATTTACCACAGTGTACTGTTCCTACGATCAAGTTTAGAGGTGGCAGTGTACTTGTGTGGGGGTGGTTTTCGTGGTATGTTCCCGGCCCATTGGTTACTGTGGACAAACCTGTTAAGCAGCACGTCTACCTCGATATTCTGGACAATTATGCCCTACCAACTCTGTGGCAATAATATGGAACCGAGCCTTGTTGTTACCAGCAGCATAATGCACCGAGTCATAAAGCAAGGACCGTTACGGCGTTGTTTGACGATAATTTCGTATCGTGTGTGGACTGGCCAGCGCAGAGCCACAATCTGAATCCTATAGAGCACCTATGGGATGAATTAGAGCGCCGCGTAAGAGGTTTGGAACCAAGGCCTACTACTAAGCAACAGTTGGCGGCAGCATTATGTACTGAATGGAAGCGCATACCTATCGCTGTGTTCCAAAACCTTGTCGAAAGCATATCTCGAAGGCTCAGTGCACGCATTAAGGTCAATGGTGGACCGACACCGTACTAATGTATGGCAATAAATACTATTTTCTGTTTCTCTTTTAGGTGTCCGGTGACTTTTGTCAATGTAGTGTACATGCGCATAGAGGTACAGCACAGTACCCGGAAGTAAACTAAACGAAAGTTTGATAAATATCTACAAATACCTTTAAAGTGCCAATTTTGGGAGCTTTCTTTTTCTGAAAAGATAACATCCTTGCCTAAGGAATTCATTGGCTACTTCCCAACATAATATCAATAGGTATCTAGTGTTGAATAAGAAGAGTACAAACTTTTCCTTTTCCAATCAAATTAAGTTTCGTGTAATGCTGTGGTTAGGTTACAATTTAAGAATTATGCCCACATGTTTATAAAAGCAGTTTACAATACAAAAATCGTTTCACATATTTGAATGTTTTTTAAAAGCATGCAGAAAAGTTTTTTTAATTTCTGTAAGACTTTTCGTAAAAATAATCTCAGAATCTCTTTTAAAAAAATTCGCAGTACAAAACACATGCTGGATATCAGTCGAGAGTGATACTAAATATTACTTTCAAAAATATGGAAATGCAAAAACTGATATTGAAGAATTATGATTTATTTCATCAGGAGACGTTTACACAAATTCGTATTCAACGACAATCCACATTTTAATCTTAGAAGATCTGTTTAATATAACATGAAAACTAATCTTTTAAAGCAAATTAAAAAACGACAAAACAGTATTTTTAAAGAGACAAATAAATTGATAAAATTTAAAAGCATATCTCGAAAATCTGAGTTTGATCAAGTGTCATAAACCATTTGATGCGTTTTTCACAAAACAGAAGTTCTAATTAAGCACACTACGAAGCGATATTCGTATTTTCTTTCCAAAAATTTTAATCACTCTTATTTTTAGGCACATTACTAAACTTCTCCTGGTTTCATGGCTGTTAGATTTTACACTGAAATAATCTAAAATTGTCGATACAACATGAATGGTTTCATAATTTTGACACCCTTTTGTCCTGGATTTATGAAAAATGTTTCGTTCAAAAAGTAGTTTTTTTATTAATTTTGTCCGATGCGAAAAATTGTGCTGCTGTACCTTATTTGTAAATTTTATTCTGACCTAAACAGGATGTGACTGAGATTCAGATTTCAAATATCTTATGTACGAGAGAAAAAAAAAGTCTAAATTGGTCATATCGCAGGAAAAAGTTCTATCATATTTTTGGTACGTTAATCAATTAACACTATCTAAAACACTATCTAAATCTGAAGACTACTAATTGTACGACTGTGAAGACCTGCATCAATTAAAAAGATTAAGCATTACCATCGGAAAGTTTCTCCTTTTTTCTTATTTGAAGTTTATACTTTTAACACAGTTCTGTCTTAATCTATACATGCAGGTTTATTAGATTTCAATTATTAAGTAAAAAGTTTCAATGCCACAATAATGTTAGAAAGGGCTGAGATTTAATAAAATTAAGTTTTCAACTTTTTAAACGGGAAAATTGCCTTATTATTAACATTTGTTTTTAACTAAAACTTTATTGACTTCTTTAATTATATTTGTCTAGATGCAGATGGAAAATTTCTTCGCATTAACGCAGACGAAGCCGGTCACGTTTCATATCCTCAAGATGGATCAATATTTATTCAAGGGCTGCAAAAGGAAGACGAAGGGGTTTACAGATGTCATGTGTCTAATAATGTTGGAAATTCCCTTGAGAAAACTGTTGTCATTAAAGTAATTGGTGAGATATTTTGTATGGCTCATATCTGAAGTACATGTTTTCTTTCCAGATCTTGAACCGAAAAAATTTCTGATTGCAATCATATAAAACAATCCGCTATTGTATATGACTTAATCATATTACTTGGTCACATACTAAACTTGTTTTCCATGCTGATGACATCAAAGTGATATTCCATTTATATTTGTCCTCATCATTTGTAAGTTCATTATAACAAGCCTTGATGAACATGTTCGCCAACAAGTGTTACTATTGCTGTGATTCTGTATTAAGAAGAAACTATTAAGTTACGCAAAACTATCTATCTATCTATCTATCTATCTATCTATCTATCTATCTATCTATCTATCTATCATGTCCTTTGGTTTCAATGTCTCTTACCATCCGTTCTCTCCACTTATTGGCTATAATTTGATCACACGAAATTAGGGTTGCACGTTTATTTAACCAAGTACTACAAAATATATAGCGGCGGGGTTTAAAAAGTACCTAAAGTAGAAATTCACGCTTTGCGATACGTTACAGAAAATGTCTACAGCCGAAGCAATCGTCTCGAAGGGTGAACGGTCAGAGGCGGGAGTTTCTGGTAATTGTACAAGGTGGGCTTTGGCCCGAATGTCAAATGAGGAATGGATGTTGCACTTGTTCAACGGTATTGGCCACTGTTCTTCTCCCAGGAACCAGAATCTCTAAAGTTGGTGCCCTGGCGACTCCTGATAGACATATATATCCATGGTGGTAGTTAAACCTCAGAATAAGCAACAAAAGCAAACAAAAAATGCGTGAAAACTGTACTCTTGAAGAGCAGCCATCGGCTGAAGAACTGAAGAGCAGGAACACCAACAGTTACGTAGAGAGAACGAAAGTAACAACTTAATAACTTTATGCGAGATTTCGATGTAAAATTGGATAGAAAGAAAAGAATAAAATTTCGTCATAAAGTACAATGTCATGGGATGAAAAAACGATGGGAAGACATTCTTGCTGAAAAAGTAGAAAATGAGAAACTTTTCTATACGAATTCTTTGTTTCAAATTAGCTTCTAAGAAATGGATATCCATAGGACAAAAAATAATAATAATAAAGAGGGGTTCATCCCATTGTGTGCTACTAGATATTTATCACCGGATTTTGTTGAGTGCTTTCCTGGCTCAATGCTGGCAGAAGCAGCAGTTCGGAAGACCCCTTTGAGATCAAAATTTTATCAACGTGAGCGTAGGAATAACATAGGAAACATTGATAAAGCAACAAGAAAAAAACTGATATATTTCAGTTGGATCTTTTCCTGAATTATTTCTTTTATTACTTTTCGCATACAAAAATATACTTTCTCCTCTGCTGCTCACGTAAATGAGTACAAAACGTATAACAATTCTCTGTTTTATCATTTTTCCAGGTTCCAAATTTTTTGTTAAAACGGCTTCAAGTTCTTCCGAATTTTCCTATAGAAAAGATATAACATTTTGCATTTCAAAACTCAATTCGAAAAGCGGGTGGTTTAGCGGAATCAGTCTCCAAATAGGCCTCCTAGGGCCATCTATCGGACTTTCTATGAAAATATGTGTTTCGTTTTCGCTTCGGTTTACTTGCTTCTAAAAATGCGACCTTTTCAAAGGATACTTAGAGTGTTTCTGTACAGACAGCAAAACCTTTTGCCTGATGGAAACGTTTTATTTCCCATGAACTAACATCTGATGATGAACACCTTTAGTAATGTTCTATCGATCTAAAAGATACATGTTTATGTTGCGCCAAGTGAGTTTCGATGAATGAATTAAGTGCATTAACATTTGATTAAAATATGTTTTAAATTACTTTTGGTAATGATAAAATTTCTGGGTAAACAAAATAACTCCACCTTTGATATGAGTTCATTTAAGTGTAATCTTATCACAGATATTTAATTCCGCAAAGCCACTTCTGTGATATTGTCTACATTCAAACTAATTATATGTTATACAATTTCTGTTCTTTAGAATTACAACCACAACAGAAAAGACAGCAGTAGCTTTAAGATTCCTTGACCTAATAATAAGTTGAGAATTTGATGTTTTTTCTTCTGTAGCACAATTCAGAGACTATAATTATGCAAACACGTTCTTGAGAGTATTTATGTGAGTGAGTGTGTGTGGACGCTCACGTAGTTGCGGGGTGCTACTGTTAAGGGAATAACACTTTTTTCCTATTAAAAATAACTTGGAAGCTTAACCGTATAAGTTGATCCATCAACAGGATCATTGTTAGCATTTTAGGTTTTTTTCAATACAGCGCTTTAAAAGCACGGTTTACTGTCGGCTGAAACAAAGCTGTTATCTTTAAAAATGTGCAGTTTTGGAGCTGTAATGTTATGCCGTTACAGGCGTTGATACAAATGAAGAACCATACAGTTTTGTCGTGTTGGTTTAATCAAACAGAATAATGGTAGGCAATATTCGTATGCCACCGTGACGCACTCGCAGAAGGTGTTTGCAAACAAGGACGGTGTTTAATAAATTAAGCAAAGTGTTTTGCATATCAGTATAAGAAGAAAACAAAACGACAGAAAAGGGAGCATATTTGTTTTTCTTCTTTTACACGTTACACAGGAAAAGTCTGCATTTTTGCAGTGTTGAACGAAGTAAGAATGCACAACAGTTTTTTAATGCGCAAAATACTGTAGGAGTAGACTTGCACTTGTGCGAAAAGGGACTTTAACATTAAACGCAACAGACACGAAAACCCTCCATGGAATTTAAAAAAAATAGTGACTTATCTTTCTTAAACATTGGAGATATGCATTGTTAATCAGTAAAATATTTTCATTCAGTTTATGTTTCCTGCAGCGTTACGAGAGATATTCTCCAGATACGAGAGATTTTCTGAGCATATTTGGTTCTCTACTTTTACACGTTACACAGGGAAAGTCTGCATTTCTGCATTGTTGAATGAAATAACAATACACAACAGTTTTTTATTGCGTAAAATATTGTGGGGTAGACTTGCAGTTGTACGAAAAGAGACTTTAGCAGTAAACGCAGCAGATACGAAAACCCTCCATGGAACTTTTGAACATTAGTGACATATCTTTCCTAAACATTGGACATATACATTGTTAACCAGTAAAATATTTTCATACAGTTCATGTTTCCTGGAGCTCTGGCGTTACGAGAGATTTTCTGCAGGTGGTACCGCAGACTGATGAGTAAAGGTGTACATATTTGCTTCTCCAGTCATTAAATAAAATTCACATTCACGTGACTTGCATTCAACCAGTAAAAAATTTCTTCCAACTGATTTAATATACTTTTGTTATCGCTTCGGT
This sequence comes from Macrothele yani, assembly GCA_039090855.1. Taxonomy (NCBI): domain Eukaryota; kingdom Metazoa; phylum Arthropoda; class Arachnida; order Araneae; family Macrothelidae; genus Macrothele; species Macrothele yani. Next base: position 19,130,846 of record CM077013.1, read on the forward strand.
GTTCGAGTGGTCTGAGATGTTTACTCCTTATTCGTTCGAGATGGGCCCAGGTTCTCCTCCTGGATGAAGTACGGGTGAAGCGCTTGTCCTATCACACTGGTTCTCGCCCCTCTCTGGTGACAATGACCCCAAATTTCGAAAGGGAGACTGCTTATAGCTCTCTCGAGTTGCTCAAAGTGAATGTAAAGCCCCAGGACATAAACAGAGAACTAGTTCTGTAATTCTTTTCTAATAGAGAACTTCAAAACAGTAGTTGTTATTGAGATTTAAAGTTGCTTTAGGAAAATTTTACATTCCATCTGGGTTTCAAAATTTCATCTCTACACTCAGTTCAAAAAATACTGAAATTGTTTTGAATGATTTCTTGTAAACAAACCGAGGATTAGTCAAGACGATGTCAGAATAAATCATCATGTGATAGCAAACAAAACATAAAATTTGAAATCTCTGAATAGAAAGAAATGCCATATTTTTGACTATCAAAGCGTATGAAAAAAGGGGGTGGCAACAATTGTTTACATGCCCAACACCATTCCTCTCTCTTCAGTACGAAAAGCTTTATGTAGCAACTTTGGATTACTATAAAATACTACTGAGCAACAATCCTTATTCATGATAAATCATAGTATGGTTTTCAAAACGCAAGCGCAGATAAATGTCTCCTTCAGTCTGATTTGCCGATAACTAGATGAGTTTTATGCTTCGAACGGATGTAAAGGCATCAGTTACAATAGTCTGAATTGATCGCGTTTTTCATTCTGAAAATGTCTAGAAATATGTTTTTCGTAATTATTTCACATCACCCCCTAAGTGCTTTTTATAAGGAAGAAAGTGAGTGACATTTTCGCATTTTTGAAGAGTAAATAACTTTGAAAACTTTTCGGACGTCTGAAATAAGAGACACGAACTGATGTCTTAACCCCCCCCCGTCGCAGACGCAGAACAATGTGTGTCTCTTATTTACGGATATTTTACCAGTGAAAAGATAGAGCCACAGAATAACAAACAAAAGTTATAGCTTCTATGTGGGATATGAACCCGCAGTGCACGAAAATACTGTCACCATACTATGCTTGAACTGCTTGATGCACAGTGGTTTGTATGAAAATTTGGAAGATCTAACTGAAGTCAAAATTTGTTAGAAAATCATGATATAACTTTCATACAAAAGTCAGTAACATGAAACTCGTTTATCTTCTGAATACCGCACATGAAAGGGAAAAATCAAAGAAAATGAGAATATTTCATTTCGTTTGAGAAAAAACCCAACAAAAAACTGCTGACCGACTGTATTCCCATTACATTGCAACATATAAAAAGAAAATGCTTTGCAAGAGCAGTGAAGGGCTATTTTTTAACGAAAGAAAGAGATGGGAATATAAAGCTTTCCGGCAGTTAAAAGTAATATGAATATAATATGAATACACTATAAAAGTTGCTACATATAATTAAATTATATTTCTACGTTTTGACATATGAGGAGGTTTTTTTTTGTTTTCTCAAGAACACGCGTGTTTATATTGTTTTCAAACACTATAGATGTGTTTTACGAGATAGAAATTATTAAATTGGTTCAGCTGTGTTTCTAAGACACAATAAATTGCAGATGGGAATAATTGCTACAAAACCATTTTTCAAGATTCTAGTTCACAGTTTGAACACAGCGCGGCGCCTCTGAATTGAAGCGTACATAGCGTGAAAGTAATGGTGGTAAATGCTGTATGTATGTAGGTTTCGAAGACAGTTCACAGGAATATTCTTGTTGCGATTGCATATCGCATGCATTCTTACGTGAGAAGAACTCTTAACAAACGGAATACTAAATTGGTTCTTCAACATTTTATTTCAGCTTAGATATGAAACCTGTGGTCGTCTTTATCTTCGTCGTTCTCAGCATGCACTTCAAGATTTCAGTTCTTCAAAGTGGTAAGTACTGCATTTCTATTTATTCTCTATATGCTCTTTTAAAACCAATGCATGTTAAAAGCTAGAAAAAGCAGAAATCGCACATCCTTGAAACAATAGTCATCGGTTGACATAATTCGTAACTGAAATTATATCCTAAAGCTTTGCACATAATCTTTTTTATTATTTTTATAAATGGTGTGAACAATCCGTTCAAGAGAACTGTTGCGATAATGAAGACATTTTTATTTTCAGGATCATGGAAAATTCAGCCTTTTAATTTTCCGTCATCTCTTTCAATTGGCACACGAGCAAGTACTGTATGCACTACAACAGCTGGGAGAGAGTTGCATTTCAAATGGATTAAGAACGGCTTAAAGATAGAAAACTCTCCACATATCCAGATTAGACATTTTCCAGATTCTTCGATGATTCTAATAGATCCAATATCAGAAGACGATAGTGGAAATTACACATGTGTTGTGACTTCGGACTCCGCATCTGACAGTTATAGTGCACCCTTGGTTGTTTTGGGTAAGTACTGAGATTTTCAATATTTAATAAAGTAAAGAAGCTTCGCGTGCAGGTCAAAGAAGGGGCTAAAATTAAACTTCCCGAACTTGAAAAAATACAGGGATATAAGATAATTTTCACCGCAAGACTTACGACTTACGGAACTGTAAGATAACAAATCGAGGAAAATATATATAAATGATTTCAGCGACATCAATTTCTGCCAACATATTAACCACAGCTGTTAAGTTCATTGAAATTATTCTTTTCATTTCCATTTTCCTGATACAATATTAAACAATTTTAATAAGTTCCTGAGACATATTACTTTTATTAAACTTCTGAGCAAACTTCTTTTACAGAGAAAAAAATGACTGCTACATTTTTTTCACAAATGAAGCAAAAACGAAGCGTTTAATGAAATCAGATATACTCGTACAAAAAAATTATTAGGCATCAGGCTTCAGCCGAATAATCTCTTAACGGCAAAAGAATACGGACCTCGCCCCTGTTTCACGCCTTCTGAATGCAAATCCAAATGCTTCAATTTTGAATTTGGTATAAAATAAAAAGGCGGAATTATTTATGAGTCACTAAAACAATGTGCTATTTCAATCTAAACAGTAGTTTTCATCACATATACTTTCAAACAAGATACTACACGTTCATGTGAACTGAAAAAATAGTCCTTAACCGTAATGAGCGGAGGTGATAACGTTTAATGAGGTCTTTACTGTATAATAAAATTACCGAGTGTTCAACTTGGAAATAATTATTTACAACTTCATTCTGTGGCAGTGTATTTTGTTATTGCTTCACAGCATTATTATAACAGTTTACGCAATATTTGTAATTCTACTGGAATGAACCATTAAAAGGGTATAGTAATGTATATAAATTATGAAAAGTATTTCCTTATTTTCACTGTAATAGCTAAATCTAGACTGCGTTTCTCCATATTTTTTTCAATGTTTTATTGCTTCAATTTAGATTATATTGCTTGGAAGAGTATAAACTTTTGCACTGGTCATTTTAATGCATTTTTCAGTTTTCGGAATATGCTCCTATTGCTCTTTAGAACCAATTTAGTTTTGAGAGGGAATTGTGCAATATAACTTCAATACCTTTATTTTTTGTATCAGGCTACACTTCGTTTTCCATAAGAAAATATTGATTAACTTTCGACTTTGTGTTTTTGTTTGACATGTTAAGTTAATTTTATTCACGATTCGATTTCTGTTTGTTACCGTAATTTTGAATTTCTACTCAAATTGTTTCGCTCTCTTGTTGAAACTGATTCGCTACCAGTGTTTCGATGTTTTCAACGAAGAAAATTTTATGTCCACCAAATTCTTTTATTTTCACATCACTCTTTGAGACGTTTCAAAGGAAAAATTACCAAGAAACGTAAAAAGCCTGAAGCATTATATGTCATATAATAACGGAGTAAGTTCAAGAAAGATAACAGTCAGATAGTTATGTGACTGTGTAAAAGTCAGATAACTATCTGACTGTTATCTTTCTTGAACTAACACGAAAGTTATTTTTAAATAGGAACATATGACTCTTTGACCGCTTGGGTAATAGCATACTCACAGCTCGTGATATATCCGCTACTGGGAGGTACTAGTTTCTACCAATTAATTCCCATTTACTAATAAATCCAGTGAAAGCTCTCCATGTGGTCACTTTCCCTTATATTCCTTTAACGATTTTTGTCAAGATACTAGACAATTCTACAAAATTCTGCTGAATCTTTCTTGTATACTTCTTTTAGTTTGGAAAATTTTTTATGGTGGTATATTCCTTCTAAGAAATTACATGATGTGGTGTTTCTTTATCATTTGTGTACATTCTGTGAAAGTAATTTTCTTTCAGTTTCTTGGGCATACATTATCATCACTGGGTTACTTCATATACTTAAAGCATAGCTTCAGTGTTTAAAGAAGGTAATGATGGTTATGCATTTCCAAAAGCAGAAGGTTCTTCAATAGGCTTGACACTCAATAAGTAATTTTCAATTCTTTTGCGGTTTTTGTGTAATACTCCGAAAGTGTTTTAGATTCAAAAATCTGAAAAAATTGGTGCCGCTCCATTGGCGCCTTGGTCTAAGCGCTAGTTTATGCCAATTCGCTCTGAGATGGGACTGGATTCGAATTCCGGTGGGACATGGATGTTGTGTTGTATTACGCCACTGGCTCTCTCCCTTCCCGGAAACCAGTGGCTGTAAATTAGGGACGGGCGACTGCTTATAGCCCATCGAATTGTTTACGCTACTGGCTACTGGACGCTATCAGCGTCTATAAATTTTTTAGGAGCACAATTCTTTAGCCACAACTGGAGGCTTTCAGTCAGTTTACAGAATTGGGGTTTTAAAACTTTATGTCCGTCGAAAATGGAAAAAAAAATCGATATTTATTGTAAATAATTTATGCTATGCATCTTTCGCATGCGAAGATCTTTGTGACAGTGAAATAAAGCAAGTAATTCGAGGGTATACATTTATTTACGTACGCACATTGCATTTATTCGTGTCAGTCTCTTCCACACCAAGCCACACTGCGGTAGGTACATTCATACTAAATGGAATTAACTCATAACAACAAACAATTAGGAATACCAGTTCCTGACATTGAGCGGCACTTTAAGGTAGATGGATTAATGAATGTTTTTGTCGTAAAACCAATAAAAGAAGATAAGCGAGTCATAAAAGTAAATATTTACTAAACTGTGACGGTGGCAATAGTAAGTACTTCGTCTGTTTAGTTTTTCAAAAACAATATTTATTATTATTATCATTATTATTATTGTTATTCAGATTTAGACAAACGTAAGAAACGACCCTGACAACGATGAAACGTAATGTAGCTACGACAGTCTATCTGCGCATGCACAAGCTAAACTCTGACCTCAGGATATAAAGAGAAGCTGAAGCACAAGTGTATTAAGGATGGGGGTTGGTAACTTTTGGTCTAGGATGCTATAGGTTGCATCCCATCGTGTTATGCATCATTTTCAAAACTCTCGTCAGAAGCAGGCAACTCCCGGGGTAAAGAGGACGCCAAATTTCTTTACGACGCAACGTTTTCACAGAATCAAAAATGTAGTTTTGTAATGGCTTTTATCACATTTAATACTAGGTTCTCGTATTTTACACAGATTGAAATGAGATATTGTGACATTTATGTAAAACGCGATGAAATAATATTTGGCGATAGTTTAGTAAAATACACTCACGAGCAATGAAATTTTCGCACTTAGAAGAAAACATGCTGCAACCGTGAAATTTTACAAATAGCTAGAGTGCGTGCTGGTATGCAAATGATCCACGTTTGGTGCGAGTGCACATGACCGCATACCCTGTGGTGGCGCTGGAAGCATGAACCGACAGCCTCATAAACCGGCGTGTAGTCAATGCCTCATGAAAGTGAAAAGCACCGGCATACGCAAGCAATGGGGTACAGAGTGACAAGAATGCCGGACAGATGCCAGAGACGTCGATTTACGCTACTTACGGACTTTGAGAGAGTCCTGATCATCGGGCTGAAAATCGCAGGATGGTCGACGCGTCGTATAGCCCACCACGTGGATCGTTCTGACCATACCACCCGACTGTGTTGGGAGCAGTGGACACGTGACGGCACTATCACACGGCGGAGTGGCTCCGGACGGAAATGGAGTACCACCGGTAGAGAAGATCGAAAGATCGTGCGCCAGGCACGAACGGATTCCACGCGGACCCAGTTCAATATACAAGCAGATGTAGCGGCTCCTGTGTGCCCACGAACCATTTCCGGAAGCCTCGCAGAAGCGAATCGGCGATCCCATCGCCCCTTACGGGTGCTGCCATCAACACCGGAACATCGTCGGCTTCGTTTGCAGTGGTGCCAGGCCAGAGAGACGTGGAACGTCACAGACTGGCGACGTGTGGTGCTTAGCGATGAGTGCCGCTTCGTTTTGGGGACAGATGATCATCGTGTCCGGATGTGGAGGTCCCCAGGTCAACGGCGCAATTCCAACCTCGCTAGAGCGCCACACCTCCCCAAATCAGGCATTATGGTCTACGGAGCCATTGCCTACGATAGCCGATCAGCTCTATTAGTGATACGTGAATCATTGACGGGCCAGCGATATGTGGATGAGATCCTGTGGCCCCATGTACACCCATTCCCTGCCGGGATTCCAGGTGCGCTGTACCAGCAGGATAATGCCCGCCCGCACACAGCTGGGGTTGTCCAGCACTGCCTACATCATGTCCAGACACTTTCATGGCCTGCTCGCTCCCCGGACATGTCCTCTATCGAGCATATGTGGGACCCGTTGAAACGCCAGCCGCCGCGCTACCCGGGATTTGGAACTCACCGTCCGACATGTGTGGACCAGTCGGCCGCAGGACAACATCAGGCGTCTGTTCGCTTCCATTCCGGACCACATTGCAGCATGTCACGAGGCGGTGCGACGCGCTGTTGAAGATGACCGGACTGCGTGCAGCAGATTCCTCTGTAATTTTCCTGCAGCTCTGTTTTTGCCATCACGTGTATCATTCATCTGTATCATTACGTCCATAAAATTTCAGTTAAATCCGATGCTTCCTCCTTGGTGCACAAATTTCGTTGTCCGTGAGTGTATATTGTTGAGTGACAGTGAAAATTAACTATTGTGGCGTCATTTCATTGGACCGCATTCAAAAATCAGATTTTAAGAATGTTTTTGACTACTTTCGTTACCCATTTTCGTTTCACCGAAACTTTTTACTTGGGATTTACTTTACTACTGTCGGGAAAGATGCATAGCATAAAAAAAAAAGACAACAAAGACAGGAATGTAGAACATGCGAAACACTTCGAAACTATTACAAATATCCCATTCGTGTTCTCTTCCTTAACAATGTATGTTTTCTTGCACCCCTGAACACTAAATTTATGCACATGTATCTAACTAACGCAGAAGGCTGATTTATGTTTTCCGTAAATTTTAGAACCTCAGTTTGTTGAATGATGGTCAAAAATTGATCAGAATAGAAAAAGAAAGCAACATCTAGCAATTAGCGAGTGCTTCAATTGTAGACTGTAGACATTATCGGTCTAACACACTATTCTTTGCCCATATTATGTATAACGGTCTTTTGTCATCGATATAAAGTTTGAATGCCTGCATTTTATGGATCACAAAGGTTGTACTGTCTTCAATAGGATAGCTCCTAACTTTCTGACATGTTTAAAGTAAAGTAAAGCTTTCTCGTTTATGCGCTGTGCTGAGTAACGAACGTTATTTTAAAAGTATCAAAAAATGTTATTGGATTTGATCAGAGCACAAGCCTTTTTCACGTATGCTTCTGTAACATCTGTAAAGTTGAATTAAATGGAAAATTTATAAACCGAAAAATAACTGCGCTAAGAACATTTAACGAATTGCAGGAAATCTGGTTTTTAATAATTCCTGCACAAACTCGCCTGGTGCGCTTGTAATTAGGCTCCTTTTAACTATTTAAACGTGATGCGATTGAATCGATTTAATCAGTTCTTTCAAATTTACGTGCCATTCTTTTCGAGGTATTTCTTCTGTGTTGATTTTTGACTTTACTGGGCTGTCGTAATCATAATGTAATGCAATAAACGCTTGAGAATCGTGATAATAGTTATGCCCTCGGGAATTGTCACACGATTTCGATTCTACGTGTTTTATTGTTATTTGTTCAGATTCTCTCACTAGTGAGTGGTCCAGGTCACAAGTTTCACGTTCCACGTACTGTCGTGCTTGAGATTGAACTAGTAAATGCGGCCCTAAATTTGTCAGAAATATTCATGAAGCCCTTATAAGTACAATGTAACTGATAAGTACAATGTGACTCAAATTTAAGACACACTGATAAGTACAATGTGACTCAAATTTAATGACTGACGGTAACAGGAGAAGCCTTTCCGGTTGGCGAATGGTACAAGGTTCGGCTTGTGACAGTTTGTCCGAGATGGGCCCTGGCTCGAATCCCTGGCGAGGCCGGTGCGCTTGCCCTGCGGCCCTGACTCTACACATCCCCGGAACTAGCTGCCTTAAATTAGATACGCATAACTGCCTGTAACCCAATGATCTGCTCAGAGTGGTCATTAACTTCTCCCTCCTAAAGATGAAGTAAATTAATTACTTGTATTCATACAGGAAAATTTGAAATTGTTGCAATAATATCATTGTGGATTTGTTCTAAAACACTGCTGTGAACTTTAAAATATATTTTTTCTTACTTATTTAGTTCCTCCAACTTGGGTTCATCGCCCGTTGGATCAAGATGCCTTAGCGGGAGATTCCGTTAGACTTCCTTGTCAAGCTTCAGGAAAACCGAAACCCACTGCAGAATGGACAATTTCACGTAAGGTTACTGAAAATAATTCATCATTGTGTACTTTTAGCAAATTCAATGCAAATTAAATATGTTTTGCAGAGAAAGTAATTTTTTCTTATTTCGACAGGTATGGATGGAACGGAATTTAATCCTGTTTCCAGCAATGAACGCATTTCCCTTTTGATAAATGGGACCTTGAATATTCAGTCATTATCCAAAGAAGATGAAGGTCTCTACAGGTGCAATGTAGCGAATGGCGTTGGTAAAACCTTACAGCAGACAGTGGGGTTAAAAGTGATCGGTATGATAACTCATTGACTCCTTTTTTATACTGAAGAAATTTTCTACTGGTTTTTCTCGAATGACACTTTGGTACTAAAATTCTACTTTAAAGTTCTAAGTTGAACATACTTATTTGAAAAGCGCTTGGTTTGGGAACAGTATCTGTTTGGTATAAGACAATACTCATCATAAAAATATCTTTTTAAAAAATGAACACAAAAAAATTGGTTATATCTTCATTAGAAGATCACTTCCAATCTCTGCTGGCGATATTCTGGTAAAATAAAATGTTTATACCTAATAAGATATAATGTTCAAACTGCAACTAATCTTGTATGTATGTATACCTAAATTGTGAAAAGTGCAAAAACCAAGAGTACTGTACCTTCAAGGTTTGTTGAATTTTTCTTTATTCCAAAAGGCTTTACAACCTTTTATATGCATATGGAATGAAATGGAGTGAAAAGGAATTCATGGTCTGTTTAGTAAATGGAATTCTTAGTTTGGACAACAAAACCAGGAATTCAATTTGCTCTCTACCGGCCAAATCGAATTTCTGGATGCATCCATATTTGTTGTAAATTAATATAGCTTGGTCTTATCGTTAAGAATTTTATTTAATGAAATATTTTACTGCCGAACGAAAAGGGGCATTCCTTTTTTCTCAAATCGCTGAAATTCTATAATTCCTTACAAAATATCTGTTTTTGTATGAATTTCAAGAGGCATATGAAATGTTTAACAGTCGTTTCTGTTAACACTAATGTCAGACCCTGAGTTGGAAGATATGTGCTTACAAAGTTCAAAACGGTCTGTGTCGTACATTTAAATTCATGCAACTTTCACGTTCTAGTATCCGGAGAAACAGAACAACAAAATTCACGTATGATTACTAGTTTTCTCACATTAAACGCTTTTCGCGTTGAAACCTGGTTTACGTAATAATGCCTGAAAGTTAGAGCTTCTGCTTTTAAGCTCGGAAGCAAAGCATGGAAATAAGAAATGGGGAACTTCAACTGTCGGATTTCATCATTGCCCAATCGATGATAGCACATCGATGGCGGTATAGGTCAACAAAAAGTTTACATGATTGAAGAAAAAAAAAAAACTACAGTTCACTAAAAATTTAAATGACTTACAACATGATTTTAAGTAATTCTTGTATTTGTTATACCTTAAGTCTTCGCAATTTTGTGATACAACTAACGTGTATTGCAGCGATGAAGGAGAATTAACAAGGTAAATGCTATCGTCACAAAAGCAGGTGATTTATACCATATTTAAATGGTGTACTGTACAGAATAAACATGATAAAACGAATTTACGAGAATAAAAAGTTATAATTCAAAACCAAAAGTAATTATCGAAATATGCTTCAGTTTTTATGATAACTGCGGCATTTTTGTTAGGTTTGCTAAGAAACAATTTACTTACAGAAAGCATTTTCCTTTCGGCTTTGAGTGGTTTTTTGATTCCTGATGATTCTGTGAATGTCTAAACCGATTTTTAGGATTTTGATTGTGGATTTCGTGTAGCGTATTGATGTATTCATGTGCACTGTATTGCTGGAACTAATACAAGATGCGCTACACCACGATGAATCTTGAGAACGCGTGAACCGATTTTGATAATCACTGTTTATGCTCTAATGATTCAATAATACACATTTGACTTGCTGTTTCAGGAAATAATATATATATATATATTTATATATATTCTATTAAGAAGAGACTGAAGCAAAATTTTTTTTTTGACTATATATATAAGTGTGTGATAACCTAGACTGGACTCCAAGGGAAAAGACATAGAAGAAGACCATGTTGTGGGAGATGGGTTGATGAAATTCGGAAGCATGGCGTTCTTTATAACAAAGCTGATGTACAATGCTTTTACAAGAAATGAAGGTTTATCGATTGATAGGAAAAGGCTGGAGATAACCGATACCTACATTTACCTTGGACGGCGGATATCAAGCGAGGGTCACATTTAGGAAGAAATTAATCACCGTATAAAACTAGGTTGGTGAGCTTTTGGAAGAAACAGTACAATTTTTAAGAACAATTCGCCATTTTGTCTTAAAAGAAAAGTGTTTAATCAATGCATCCTTCCAGTGCTTTCATATAGAGCAGTGACATAGACCTTAACTAAAACGACATACAAAGACTACAGACAACTGAAAGAAGCATGGAGAGAGGCATGCTTGGTGTAACCAGGAAAGATAAGAAGAGGAACTCGCGGATAAGGAAAATGACAAGAGTGGAAGCCATAATGATCAGAGTAAAATCCCTGAAATTGCAACGGGCTGAACATGTTGCCAGAAGGACGGACCAGCAATGGACAACTGAAATTTTAGATTGGATTTCAAGGGACAGGAAAACACGTAGAAGAAGACCACATGGGAGATGGGTGGATGAAATTCGAAAGCATGCGGGAGGGATATGGAGCAGACTGGCCCAAGACAGACACTTGTGGAAGAAACTTGGGGAGACCTTCATCCAATAGTGGATTGATAATTGTTGACAGTGGTGATGACGATGATGATATATATAGTAAAAGTGCTTTTTTGAAATTACTGTATTTTAGTTATATAGTCATAATTAATATTTATTCTAGTGCTGGTGATTTTCAATACAATACGTCCTTATGAAAATGTTATTTCAAAGGTTTTTGCGCTTTAAGTTGTGTCAATTTTCGCAATGTGTGAATTGCTTAGACTATTTATATTTAAGATTCGTTTCCTCCCGATGAGAGTTTTTGAGTAATTGAAGCTAATTAAAATTTTAAGTTAACTTAAAACGAGCACATCAATAGTTACAAGAAAGTTACCGTTTGCATCGTATTTCATTGTAAAAACTATTGGAGTTTGAATGAATTTGTTTTTGTTTTCTATTGGAGGTTAAACGACCACCATGAGCAACTCAATGGGCTATAAGCAGTCGCCTGACCCTAATTTAGAGCCACTGGTTCCAGGGAAGGGAGAGAACCAGTGCCGTAAGACAAACACAACATCCATGCCTCATCGTGATTCGAACCCGGACCCCTTTGGGACGAATAATCAGGAACCATTTATTTTTCCGTAGAGGAGCTTAGAACTCGTAAGCACATGTCCATACATGCATAATCTGTGTAAGATATTTTTAGAAATTCTGAAACAAATGAATATCACTCTGTTATATCTCATATTATTTGTAAATGGTCCAACAAATACACTCCAGTGTGGGGTATGCTCTTATGTGCGAAATGAATAAAAAAAGGTACTTTTTCATTCCTGTACTTGGTATCACGGTGCTGAAAATATATCTCTTTTATTTTCACTTCAGCAAGTCAGTCGGTGAAACCTATATTTTCCCTACAGAACGTTGCATCGAATCTTTAGCATTTCAAAAATGCGACGGTCGTCGGCACTTACTATGTTCTTGCCGTCATAACGCTTATATGACTATATTTTATTTTTGAAAATCACGCTTTTACATTTATTAAAATTATTTTCAGTTTAGGGTTTTGGGAATGTGAAACATTTAACGCAAATTTTTTGGATAAAAATGATATCTAACAGTGATATCTAAATCGTAGTTTGTCTCCTAATGCAACCGTATTTATTTCCCTGGCTAAAATGCATTTTTATATTAAGTATTGAAGTTATATTAAAATCATTTTTGCTAATTATTTGTCTGATTATTTATCATCCGAGTTATATTATAATACAAATCACACTTTAGTCGAGTGACACAAATAATTTTTTAAACGGTCTTCCAAATGAGACTGCAGCTTAGGTAAAAAATAAGCAATATATTGTGATTTTTTCTTAGTTAATTGTTACTTAACACTGGAATTGTTTTTTACAAACATAGAATGCGTTGTATAAAATACGTATATAATAAATGCACAATTTTATAAAATAGTTTGGCCAATAATTTGCTATCCCCCTTTGTATTATTTTTTACATTTAGAATGGAACTAAATGATTTACCTACTTTGTTGTCGAATTTTCACCTTTTAAAAATGGGGATGCTTTAGGTTGCAGCTGGAGTAACATAAAAATTTCATTATTAAGTTTTATTTACAAAAGTTATTCAGATATGGAATTACTTTCCTCATGTAAACAACAGCTTGTTTTAGTAAAATAATTTTGATGGCTAACATCTTCCCTTAATTTCAATTTCAGACGATATGTGGCGCTATGTTTTCACATCCAGTGTTCTATCCTAGCTGTATCATAGGTGAAGCATCATTCCCACAGAAATCGCAGTTGATTTTAGCGTGTTACCATCTTCTGTACCAGCATATATTAAAGGTCATAGGCTCATAAACAACGAGCTTTTTGTTCACAGAAATACTTTCATTTTTTGAGTAAACCATTTGTGCAACATAATTCTCCCTAAATCATGGAATGGATCGTGTTTTTCCGTAGCATGATTCTCTTCCCAAGCCTTTATGGAAGTGTTGCAAGTCTTAAAACAGGTAAGGACTGTTTTTGAAATCTTTACTCATTTGCTAAAACAGAATGCACAGTTCTTTTGAATTTTCAAGAGAAACATGCTATGAACTATGTGATACCAACATGATATAAACAGTTTTATTTAAATATTTGTTCAAAAATATGAAAACGCAATATAACTAAACATTGCATATTGCATTTTTTGTGAACTTAAGCAAAACGTGGAACAATAACTACATTGCACCTTAAGACATACTTTCACACACTGATGGGCAAAATATTTCTCATCAGAATTGTTCTTAAGATGATTCTTTAGTGATGTAAAACAAACTTTTAACGAAGCTGAAGTACTAATATTACTAGCGATTTCGAAGACAAAACTCTTATTAATTCTTATGCATATTTTAATAAAGCGCTTGTAAAGTTAGGCAGATGCCATATACTTTATAGGAAATGTACCACCTTTACCTTTCTCTAATCCAAAATAACTTATTTAAAACACCTGCTATTAAGACGAACAGATAAATAATTACTTTTAGAACATACCATCGAAGGCAGTAATGGCTACTTAGTCATGTTCTCATGACAGATAATTTTGTGGATTGAATGTGTTAAAATGAACTCTACAGTCAGTCTCGTTTTTCAGTCAGTTACTAAGTATTTGTCGAAGAAGGCTAAATTAAAGTGTTTCGAATGAGAACAGTGTTTGGACACTTCAATGAGAAGAAACATAGAGAAGGCAAATGAAAATAAAACAAAAGATTTCATTAGTAGCGAAATACATAAGATGCAATTAATGCGTCGCACTGTTAGCTATTTTTACGCAACATCAGAACTGCTGATAGTTATCCTAACAATTATTGAACAGCAAAGAAAATTATCCTTTAGAAATTTATTGAATATTTTAAGCGCAGTAAGCAAGCAAATACCATTTAAATTTCAATTGAAAGATGGTTATGCGAATCAGAAAGATCACAAAACGTGCACCATTTAGGCTGCTATCCTTTTTACATTTATTTTATAAACTGAAACGCCAACTCTTTGCGAGTGATTTTAAATACGCTTAACATATTCCCGGAGAGCATGATGAAGTAGATACGAAATGCAACGCAATCTTCGTGTTTGAAAAACAGTATTTTTATGTTAGCAGAAATGTGTTTTTTTCTAAACCGAAACAGAATGAAAAAAGAAGAATCTAGATAAAATAATGAGCAAAATTAAAATGGGTCAAGTAATGTTGTATGACATCATCGTGTTCCCCACTACTTGTTTTCTCAACACATGTTCTCAATTTTCTTTTACACATAATTTAAAATTAAATATTTTTGATAAGTGTTTTTTAATAAATTTAAAGCTGATGTCAGTAAAGTAAGTTTTACAATATTTTAAATTGCTTCGATTAAATATTTGCTGCACTGCTTGTGATATGTATAGGTGCATAAATATAATATAATTACTTCTTTCATTTCGTACACTGCAGAAAATAAAAGCGAACATTTTACTTATTTTACATAGGTCCAGCAAGAATTCAGGAATTCGTTTTTCCAAATCAAGTTGTTTCTGGGCAAAAGACCAGCGCCATGTGCACAGCGATTTCAGGAGTTCCTCCCATGGAATTCAAATGGCTCAAAGATGGAAAACCTCTGCAGAAAAACGGAAGATTTTCTGTTAAGTCCTACGCTGAATTTTCCGTTCTTTTCTTAGACGATGTAGATATGACCGCCAGTGGAAATTATACATGTGAACTTCACAGTCCTTCCGGTACGGATCGTTACACTGCTGCTCTAGAAGTTAAAGGTAAATATATTTCTCTGGGTACATATTTTTGTATACGTTTTTGTTATAAAAGTTTTGTGATGTGTTGCTGTATGATCTGAAAGGTTTAAATTTAAAAAGTTTCGCTGACTACCCTAGGTGACGCATATGCTAAAAGAAACTTGGAAACAGGGGAAAAATGCATTCCACTAAAATTTGTTATTGAGTATTCTTATGAATAGGGGATAATATGTGCATAAAATCTTCTCTTTATTCCATATTAGAAACTCGAATACAGATACGAATTTTACAAGCTTAACCAATAACTTAGAGAGTGGGGTAAGGGCAAAGAGGGGCAGTTGTTCCCGGGAGCCAGTCTTGAAGGCGCCGAAAAGGTGGAAATGATGTTGCTGTTAAAGTTGGATATGCACCACTGAAAGTTATTTTAAAATATGGAAACATGCTTTTTCACATGTCAAAACTTTCTTTGCAATTAAATGCTCGCCATTTTTTCGGAGTTAAACGACCACCATGAGCAACTGAAAGGGTCATGGGCAGTCGTTCGTTCCTAATTTAGAGCTAACGGTTCCAGGAAAGGGAAAAAGCTAGCGCCATCAGACAAATACACCACCCATTCCTTACCCGGGACTAGAAACGGTCTCCATCTTAGATGAATTGGCAGAACACAGCGCCTCAGACCTCTCAGTAACCGGGAAGGCGATAGTTTTTCTACTTGTGTTTTTAATTTGCCATATTTTCAGGCTCTGTGGTTTTTTTGTTTTGTTTTTTGGTGCTCGTTGATTCAGCCCGGCACTGATTCACAGCATTTGCTCTTTTCCCGCTGCTAATCTAGATTAATGTTTTTAAGCATATACGTATATTGATATGAAAGTATAAATGTGTTGAATAAACTTTTAAGATATATTCAATATGGAAATGAAATAAACTTTTCTAAACTTTGAATGCTTATTGATATTCGAATCACTTCCAGAAACCACTTTCTCGATCATCTATGTTGTTGCTTTCAAATGGGCGTAAATTACATGTCAACCCCCCCCTCCCCAGGGCGCCAATCGCGTTCGTTACGCCACTGCGCAAAACGACGCTTTGAGCTGCTTTGGGTTTAAAAAGCGTTAAACCTTCATTGGTTTTTCACGTTTTTTTTTAAACTATCGGGAAAAATGATTTAAAAGGTTATAGTAGAGAAATATTACGAAGGAGGGCTTGTAGAGGAGACAAGATTTTAACTGCTGGCATAAAATACAGAAAAATGTCAGTATTTACGAAGAGATATTAACGGAAATATCAAATTAAATTATATTACTATCACTCAAAAGAAAAACATTTATAGACGATTGCGTCCTGACTAATCAGTTGTGTATGACAAAGCCTATAATAAGATTTCAAAGTTCAACAATCTTTTGCACGTTTAAATTTAATGCGGTTGTTCAATGAAAGTAAAATGCATATATTGATCAAAAACGGAAATGCATATTTTCTTCTGCATTTATTTTAAATATGCATTTTCAAGCTCGTAAAATAAGCGCAAAACAATATATATCACTTACAAAATATCCTATTATGAAACTAATATTTAGGTGAGGATTTTCACTCGTTCTCAGCGTCTATGTGATCTTTGATTGACTACTGTTTACTCCTTAATTTCAAGGTCGAAGAATCTTTGAGTGAAAAAGAAATTGCAGAGAAAATTCTTGTGTGAAGATCCTATAGATATTCCCTATTTTCCTTGAAAAGTTTCGAAACAGAGTGTTTGAAGGAAACAATACATTGTCAGATGTATTGCTCAAAATATTGCGTTTAAAATTATATTTTCAAAATTTAATGGTTCACCCGTTTTCCGAACATTTCTGGGTATTATTGAGAATATGATGAAAAATGTCATTCACTGCAACACACGTGTTTTTCGTTCCATTTGTTTAGTGTTTTAATAACCACAATGAGCTACTCAATAGGTTATGAGCAGTCCCCTGTCCCTAATTTTGCGGAATCCTGGTTCCAGGGAAGGGGAAACCCAGTGTCGTAAGACAGAAACAACATCCATGCTTCAACGGGATTCGAACCCGTATCCTCTCTGACGAATGGTCAGACACCACCACTTGCACCACTGCGTCACCGAGCGGCTCTCTCCACTTGTGACTTGCGTTGTTTAGAGATAAATTCATAAACGGTGAACACACATACTGTAAGGGTGAGATAATTAAATAACAAAAAGTGTCTGTTTTAGAAGTACATACAGTAATTATATATCGCATCTGTGAAGTACAGATAGTCACTGCCCTTCTTCTGAGGTTTGACATCTTTCCACGAAAAGTTTTATGTTATATTCCAGTAAGGATAATCAATAACACTTAGACTGTCTCTCTGACTGTTATCTAATTTGGCATCACATTTTCTTCAGGAAACGCCACATTTAAATGCAGTGAGTGTAAAACTCTTTGGTAATCTATTATTTTAGTGTGAAAGTTTGATATCAGATTATTGTTTGTTCTTTTATCGTGGTTCTTGCGGTAGAAGCATTAACTGTTCGAGCAAAATGAAAATAATGATTCCTGGAGCAATGTGTATGCATACGATCGAATCGTGAGACAGAAATGCTTTAATGTTGTGAAGTTTAACAGTATCTTTTGATATAAGTACCGGCAATAAAACACAGGTGAGCTTATATTAAATGCATGGATATTTCCTGTTCCTCTGACACGAAATTGGAACAGACATCGTAGTGGTCTGAGCGCTGACTTTTGACCATTCGTACGAGATGAGTCCGGGTTCGAATCCCAGTGAGGCATGGATGTTGTGTTTGTCTTACGGCACTGGTTCTCGACCTTCCCTAGTACCAGTGACTCAAAATCAGGGACGTGCGACGGCTTGCAGCCCACTGAGTTGCACACGGTGGTCGTTAAACCTCCCCCTCAAAAAAAATTGCAGCAAAATGACGGGAGTATAGCACATGTTTTACTTCAAATAATATGAAAAACAGTCACGTGGATAACACAGTTTACCTGCAACAGAGTGAAGATTAAAAAGTAAGTTCTTAGCCAAGTCATTAGATTAGAAGGGAACATTGTTGCAATATTTAGATTTCGTAAAACGGGTACAGTCTGACATGTTTCCTATACATCCGAAAAATGCGCTATCATAGCAAACACAAGGGCAAAAAACAGTCAAATATCTATTTCCAGAACTAAGCGCAGCAGAAACTTAACCCTTGGTAAACTAATAAACAAGTTTGTAAAATCATGCAATGCATTGATCATAATACGCTTTTGAACATACCAGAAATCATTACTCAAGTTATGAGAATAATGGCTGTGGAATAAATCTCAGTCCTGTGCCCTGACCTTTGATCCCATTTCGATGATATTCAACAGAACCGGTTCGGTATACCTCCGAAATAACATGATAAAGTTTTGTCGCAATCGAAGCATTTTTACGTAAGTTATGATGCATAAGAGCTATGGAATAGATCCCGCTCCTGTGTCCAAACCTTTGATCCTATTTCGCTCATTTTCAATAGAATTTGTCCTCAGGCAAGACCCTACAACATACTAACATTTCATCCAAATCGAAGGATTTTTACGTAAGTTATGACGCATAACGGCGATGGAAGTGATTCCGCTTCTATGTCCTGACCTTTGACCCCATTTCGCCCATTTTCAATAGGGTTTGTCGCCAGGTGGTCCCTACTACATACTAAAATTTCATCGAAATCGAACCTTTTTTACGTTAGTTATGACGCATAAAAGCACTGGAATGGATCCCGCTCCTATGTACTGACCTTCGACCCCATTTCGTTCACTTTAAATAAGGTTCCTTCCCAGGTGATCTCCTACCACATACTAAAATTTCATCGAAATCGGACCATTTTTACTTGAGTTATCGTGCCGACAGACGGACGGAAAAAGCTGGAGCATATACGCTTCTTCAACCTACGGTTGGAAAGCGTAAAAAAGCAGAGGTCAGTTAGGAAAATAGTTATAGTGTGATCTATTTAAATTAGAATCTGAATTTTAATTAAAAACTCTGCAATGAAATTCTGTATTTTTTTTTTTAAGAGAGAATACGCTGCCATGCACAAAAATGTGATGATTTGAGGACATAACGCATAAATTACAGGGCAAATTATAGTTTTCCGGGAAAAAGTCTTTAAGAAATGAAAAAAAAAAATGCCGCAGATGCCATAAATATTCTAGTTGTTATACGGTCAGCTGAAAAAGTTTGTTTTGTTTAGTAGCCATGGAAATTCAGTTCACTGTACCAAAGTAAAGAACTCATTGTGACATAAAAAAGGAACTGATCGGATAGGCGCTTACTTTGAACTTTTGTAATAATCACCTACAATTATAGATTTAGCCCAGAACGAGGTAAATATTAAATGGTAATTAATGAGTATTTTTCTGTTTGTCACACGGCTTATTAGTGTTTAGTTCAAGATAGCTGAAATATCATTAGATATTCTTTAGATCTTCTTTTGTGGAAGTTTTTGTTATAAGAATGACGTAAGGTGTTCCAAAAACTCCATAGATTAACTTTGTGACACGTTTTATTGTGCTTTCACTCCCTAAAAGGAAGAATGACGTCTACGACCGAGAATGTAAAACAAATTTACAGTCACAGAAATCAAAGTAAAACACATATGGCTCTGGTGTGTAATACGAGCTTGATTTCTTCCCCCAGATTTCATAAACGACTTATGTATAATTAGAAGAGCTTTCTTTTCCTCTGAAAAGATGAAAGGAATTTTGTGTCTTAAAATTACTGTGCAGAAAAAGTCACTTCAGAAAAACTGAAGGAATCCTTCCAATCTCTAATCTACTTGAAATATCCCAGCTGAATATTTAAAACTCACGAAACTACAAAAAATCAAGCTCAAACATAAAGGTAGTGAACTGTTTAAGCCAGGAATTTTTCCGATGATTTCAGCTGTAACTCAATCATTATGCACGGATGTACCAATCTTGGTGTTGGAAATGAAAAACACTGCCAGTGTCGCTGGTCCGATCGAAAAAGAATGTGTGAAGGACAAGGGATACATTCAAAGGAAAAACAAAGATTCCTTTAATTCTTCAGACTAGTCAAATGTAATTCCACTGCAGCATTGCCACAGTAAACCAGATCACTAGGGAGCTAGTACAACTGTAAGTAAGCAACAGATATGAATGACATCTTTTGTGCCTCCCTTGTCTCTAGTAACTTCTTTTTGTTTTCGGTAGGGGTGTTTAACGACCACCATAAGCAACTCAACGGGCTGTAAGCAGTTGCTCGTCCGTAATTGAGGGCCCCTGGTTCCAGGAAAGGAAGAATGCAAGTGCCGTAAGAAAAACACAACATCCACGGCACACCGGGATTCAAACCCAGATCCATCTTGGACGAATGGTCAGAAGTCAGCGCTTAGACCACTGAGAAACCGGGGCGGCTCAAGTAACTTCCACTACAGTGTCCGTCATCACTGACACAGTACGGAATGGGTCTGTTGGAATGGTGAATAGCACCGACATTGCAATAGACGAATCCTGTTCGTCTTAAAGTAAAAGTAAAGATCCTGTTTCGGTTGAAGTGTTGGTGTACGCATTTGTTTCTTGCAGAATGGAGCTACATACAAAAACATGTTGGGATACCCTACGGCAGCGGTTCCCAAACTTTTTCTGTCATGGAACCCTTCAGGTGACTTTTTCCCCCGCGGAATCCTAACTCTATCTCTGATTTTTACTAAGCATTGTGAACCCACAAAGTTCTGCCATTCGCTTTAGATCTAGGAACCAAATGACGTGATGCATTTCCTTGTTTGCTGGTTGGACGCCAACTGACAGTCGAATAGTTGGCCTCGTGTGGTTTTATTGTAAAACCCGTTTTAAATTTGATTTTTGAGATTTTTCGCGGAACCCTTACGAAGCCTTTGCTAAACTCTAGGGTTCCGCGCAACACAGTTTGGGGACGTCTGCCCTACGTTATAGATCTGTGAAATAGTATAGCAAAGAAAGATGCCGGCTACGCATTCCGACAATACCGGGGCTTCCTTTTGCGTAACACTTACAGTAACAAACCGCTGAAATTGTTTGGTCTTACACTAATAAAGTTCAATGGTTATCGCTAACTCGCTGAATTACTCTGTAGCGGTCGAACATAGTCATTATACTGAGAGCTTTCTTTTGTTAACCTAATATCTGGATATGTGCATTATCAACAGCGTATCGGTATACGTTAGGATATAGCTTCTCAGGAACAGTCCTAGGCATTTATAGGTAGTGAAAAGACAAATCGATGCTACGTGTAAGTATGAATGTTTTTCAGATAACATTTTAGGATTTCACTTACTGTCCGTCACGGCGTCATAATAGCTGTATCTACACTGGTGTGCAAAAATTAAGGACGAAGAGGAGAAATTAGCATTACAGTGAAACGAGCAGGCAGAACGTGCCGAAAGACCACTCAGGAGATAGACTAAGGTCCGATACGGTAGGGCATGCGCATATATGCAGCATGACGTAGGGGGGGGTGTTAGAAGGGTATAAAGCACACGGGCGGTGTACGCTCAGCAATTCGGTGAAAGCTATTGCACGGTGTACATCGATTTGAACGACGTCGAGTTGCTGCCACCGTGTGATATGGCCAACAGGCAATCCAATAGACGACATCTGGATGACTTTACCCCAGGTTGCGTCATTGGGAAGTTGGAAAAAGGTCGAAGTGTGACTAGTGTGGCCGAGGAGTTCAGGATCGCTCACAGCATCGTTTCACCAGCTTGGAGAGCATTTCAAACGACAGGAACAGCTGTCCGAGAGTTTAGCAGTGTTCGTCCACGAGCAACCACGGCGGCGGACGACCGGTATATTGTCCTACAGGCGAGAAGAGACAGACGGAAGACAGCGGGAGAAATCACAAGGCACATGCAACAGACAACTGGACGTCCGTTATAGCGTTTTACCGTGGCCAGGAGGCTGCACAAAGGTGGTCTATTTGCACGACGACTAGTACGGTGTGTGTCATTAACGCCTGCTCATCGGAGACGGCGGTTTCTGTGGTGCCAGGAACACAAGAACTGGACACGTCAGCAATGGGGTCGAGTTCTCTTTACGGATGAGAGCTGATTTAGTCTGACGAGCGATTCTGGACGTATACACATCTGGAGAGAGCAGGGAACCCGCAATCACACCTCCAACATCATCGAAAGGGAACGGTTTGGAGGTGGCGGAGTTCTCGTTTAGGATGGTATCATGCTTGGTAGCCGTACTGACCTCCACATCTTCCAAGGAGATTCAGTCACTGGTGTCCACTATTGTACCGAGGTTCTCCTGCCTCACGTGCGTCTGTTTAGAGGTGCTCTGGGTCCTGAGTTCTTCTTCATGGACGACAACGCTACGCCTCATCGTACAATGGCTGTCACAGAGCTGTTCGAGAGTGAAGATATTCAACGCATGTATTGGCCCGAAAGGTCCCCGGACCTAAATCCAATCGAACGCGTGTGGGACCTCCTCGGGAGACACCTGGCAGCACGTCACCAGCCGCCAGCAACGATTCCGCAGCTGCGATTGGCGCTACAAGAGGAATGGGCCGCGTTGCCTCAACAGCTTCTTGACAACCTCGTCTTCAGCATGGAATGACGTTGTAAATCCTGCAACGCAGTCAGGGGTGATCATATCCCCTACTAAAGACTGGAGTTTTTGGCAGCCGCCTGTCACATGAACGTTTCTGTCTTCTGTCCAGTTGTGCTCGAAGCTACCTTTTCAAATAAAGTGCCTTTGTATCCTTCGGATTCCTTGTTTGGACGGTTTTGCTCACTTGTCCCATATTCTTACTTCTTGGGGATCTTATGGTATGATTTGAGTCGATGTGGAGAACTTCTGCACGACGTTACATTCGAAAAACCGTCTCGTCCTTAATTTTTGCATGCCAG
This sequence comes from Macrothele yani, assembly GCA_039090855.1. Classification (NCBI taxonomy): domain Eukaryota; kingdom Metazoa; phylum Arthropoda; class Arachnida; order Araneae; family Macrothelidae; genus Macrothele; species Macrothele yani. Next base: position 19,153,988 of record CM077013.1, read on the forward strand.
TGTATGTCACAAATAGGTATATATATATACACACTATATTGACAAAAGTCTCCGGACGCTCCTTCAAAAGCAAATGAACGGATCCGCGGTGTTGTTAAAATGTGCGGTACAGCTGCAAACGGTATGAAACAAGCCTGCAGCAGACCGCGATCATATCGCAGTGTGAGGTTGGGTGACAATGTCGCGGCGGGAGAGAACTGACTTTGATAAAGGAAATATTGTTGAGTGTTATATTAGTGGGTTGTCCATAAGAGAAACTGAGAGGCATTTAAACATGCCCAAGTTAACTGCTTTGGATGTACTGATTAAATGGAAGACACATGGCATGCCTGAAGCAGCAAAACGTACCGGCGGACCAAAGAAAAGCAGTGATATTGGACGTCAAAGCCTCAGGAGAGTCGTCACAGCTAATCGACGGAGTACTGCACAAGACCTCAGTGTACAGGTGAGTAAAAATGCTGGAACCTCGGTATGTGCACCTACCATTCGCAGAGAACTTCATTCCATGGGTTGCCGTGGTCGTGCGGCTGCTCACAAGCTTTTCAGCTCCACTCGGAATGCTACAGGTCGTTTAGCATGGTGTAAAGACCATTTATCGTGGACCGTAGATCAATGGAAACGGGTCCTACAGACTGATGAATCCAGATACAAGATCCATCAGTTTGATGGCCGTGTGAGGGTATCGCAGCAGCCGGGGGAACGCTATTTATCACAGTGTACTGTTTCTACGGTGTTAGCTGGCAGTGTACTCGTGTGGGGGTGTTTTTCGTGGTATGGTCCCCGCCCATTGGTTATCGTGGACAAACTGTTAACCAGCACGTCTACCTCGATGTTCTTAGCAATTATGCCCTACCAACTTTGTGGCAATACTATGGAACCGAGCCTTGTTGGTACCAGCAGGATAATGCACCGAACCATAAAGCAAGGACTGTTACGGCGTGGTTTAATAATAATTCCGTATCGTGTGTGGACTGGCCAACACAGAGCCGTGATCGGAATCCCATAGAGCACCTATGAGATGAATTAGAGCGCGGCATAAAAGTTTAGAACTAAGGCCTACTACTAAGCAGCAGTTAGAGGCAGCGTTATGTACAGAATGGAAGCTCATACGTATCGCTGTGTTACAAAACCTTGTCGAAAGCATGTCTCGACAAGGTTTTGGAACAAACTGACCGTGCATGCATTAATGCCAAAGGTGGACCGACACCGTACTAATGTATGTCGATAAATGCTATTTTGTTTTCCTCTTCTAGGTGTCCGGTGACTTTTGTCAATATAGTATATAGTAGGGGTATGCAAAAGTTTCCTCCGTTTTAAGGAAAAAGGAGACAGGAACAATCAAGAAACCAATACACATGTATTCAACGGCATATTAGCCGTCAGCATCAATGACTGTTTGCCATTTTTCAGGCAACAAATGAATGCCCCTGTGATAGAAGGACTCGGGCTTTGAGCTGAAGAACGCAGTGACGAAATTTTTCACGTCTGAAACTGTGGTGAACTGCTGTTGGGTTAGGGCACGCTGCATAGAGCGAAACAGATGAAAGTCTGAGGGTGCAATGTCCGGGGAGTAAGCTGGGTGCGGTAAAACCTTCCAGTATAACTGTTCAAGGGTTGATTTCGTTGTGGCACCGATATGTGGTCTGGCATTATCGTGTAACAGGATGACTGGGCGGCTTCCTTTACCTATCCATGGGAGTTTTTGCTGGATTGCGGCGTTCAGATTCATCAACTGATCGGTATATCGTTGTACAGTGATTGTTTCGTCCGGTTTCCACAGTTCGAAGTACAGCACTCCGTGCATATCCCACTATATCACGATATCTGTGGATATACTGTTTTGTAGCTGATGTTTATGGCTGGTCTGGGTCGACCTAGTATTGCCTGCGTACGGGGTTGTCGCAGTAGACACATTTTTTATCCCCGGTCACAACCTTCCACAAGAAAGTTTTCCCTTGAAACCTCTTCAGCAACGACATGCAGATGCTCTATCTTTGACCATTATTACTCTCCGTTAAAGTATGTGGAACCCACTTACCAATCTTCTGGATCTTCCCCAAGGCCTGTAGACGACGTACCACCGTCGATTCAGCCACTCTCAAACGTTTCGCCAGTTGTGTGGTCGTTTGTGTGGCATCTTCTTGCAACAGCGATTCCAGCTTCTCGTCTGCGAGTTCCTGCGGTCTACCTGCACGTGGCTTGTCTTCCAAGCTTAGATCACCTTTCTTAAACCTGGCAAACCATTTTCGAAACGTCCGCTCACCCATAACCGTTTCGCCATATGCCTGACATATTGAACCGTATGCATCACTGGCACTTTTCCCTAAATTAAACATGAACAACAAACAGTGCCGCAAATGAACTTTATCGACCGCCATGCTTGGCTTCATGTACGAATTGACAGCGCGGATTGCCGGCCGGTCAGACCCTACAGCGCCCGCTAGCGGGGACGACGGAAACCTTTGCAAACCCCTGATATATATAATTCGTGATGCTACAAATGTCTTACCTCTTTTTCTTCATTTATTCAAAACACTTATGTTCTTGTAGTTTGGTGAATTACTGTTAAGAATAATTATTTTTTAATAGATTTTATTTCCGTCTTCAACAGTTTTTTTTTTCAGTGCAATTTTTCCGCGTGATCTATGAAGAGTTATCATCTGATGAGCATGTCTCCCGAAAGGTGAAAAATTATAGTAACTGTCCGCTGCTTATGAATAATCTGTAAACATGCTACGAGTGACGTTTCGCGAATTTTACTTTAACTGTCTTCCGAAAAGTACAAAAGCTGTCACATGCCATTTCGTTGGATTTACCGTATTGCTTCTTTAAAGAAACACATGAAGCTGTCTTCAGGTCTTGTAATTCTTTTACTTTCAGAACCTCCCAAATGGGTAAAAGAGCCATCCGACACTGATCTTCGGGCTGGAGAGAACCGAACATTGGAATGTGAGGCTACTGGACATCCGGCACCGCAAGTTAATTGGAGAAAGTCTTACGGTTGTATGTTGACATATACTTAAGAACAATTTTATCCTGGCATGTTTCAGAGCGCATGATGCAGATTTGAATGTCTGTCAGCCTGCATAAATATTTGTTTGCTTGTATTCGTGTGTGTATATGTTTTCTTGCATGAACGTATTTCCATTTTTTAGATCTAAAATGATTTTAATTAAAGTTTATCAGACTTTACGTTATCACAGTTCCCACTAAAATATAAGGGAACTCATTTTATGACTGTTCAGGATGAATGCTGCTTATGATTTAAGATACTTTTACAATAGAATACGTTATTTTAATCGAAAACGCAATTAAATAAAAAGTTTAAAATTAGAAGATGACTTTATCTAAAAATTTAATTTCCTGTGTTTTTTTTTCAGATGGAGATGCCAGTGCCCGTGATGTGCAACACCAACAGACGTTTCCTGGGAAAAGTTTGTTAATCATAAAACACGCATCTGTAGACGACGGAGGAGTGTATGTGTGTATTGCGGAGAACGCCATATCAAAAATTGCAACTAAAGAGATTATTATTACTATTAGCGGTAAGGCATGTATCCATAGCATTGTTACCAGTGGTATCTATAAACCGCCACGTTATTCAAAATGTGCTTTATTTTTATATACCGTACTTTCGCCAATATTCTTATACCTTCATAAATAAGAAATATCTGCATTAAAATACTGTGTTACCTAGATTTATGGGAAGTTTTCCGGTATACATTTCTTCTTCATAAGTTACGCACTCGCAGTTATTTGGTGTAATATTAGGGTGTAGCATATATGATACTGTATTCTCCTGTGATATATTAGCACTCACACTATAAAGTTATTAACACTTTTATGCGCTCATTTTATCAATGCGTTTTAGTCGTTTTGTTGAAAGGCTTCCAGCTCTGACTTTCCGTTATGTGGTTCTTTTTCGTACAATTTATTCTCACGAATGAGAATTGTTGCGGTATAAAATTACACTGGCACCATTACTATTTTTCTTTTCAAGAGGATGATGCTTGTTTATCTCGATTATGTGCTTAAACGTTTATTTCACGTTTAGTCTCTGACAAGTTTGCGTAGAAATTATTTGTAAAGTGAATTAAAAAAAATTGAAGAACATATTTATTCTTTTACGAAGTTCGAATGGACGTACAGATTCGCGCATCTTTTCGTTTGAATAAAGGTAATGTTTTGCGTCTTTCGCAAGACGTAAAACATTACCTTTTCCTACTAACATTGACACAAAAAACTTTTTCTGGACAAAGACTTTTGTCTCCTTATCAATAAGATGTGTTCAAATATTAATAACAAATATTTCTTCTGCCAGTTGAAATTCCTGTTTTCCTTCAATGCTGTCACCGAAATAAATATGCAACCACAAAATAAACATGTAAGAGAAATCTCCTTCAATAAAAAATTCTTTGATTTTGAAATTTATTTTAGGATGTCTAATGCATTTATAGTGCCCATTTGGTAATTGAAAAATTGTTCCTACCAAGTAAGTTTGCAAACAAAAGCTGTAAACTGTTTTCATAAAACAATCGTGTACTAATCGATTTGGTGAAAATAATATTTTGAGTGTTATACAACTCATATATATGAGTACTTCGTAGAAATTTTAGTTATGTAGAATTTCATTGTGAAAAATTTATCCTTCTTTTTAATTGCAGTTTCTTACACTACGTGGCGCTCGGATATAACTTGTGACAATATTAGTCCTGTGCATCGTAGTAGCACAGTAAGGATGGTTGTGGATATCTAAAACATTGCACAGAAATTCTCTGAAAGGAAACATATTTTTGTCAGATTTGTTATAAATAAATCCGTAATTATTCAGGATACAGCAAGAACGCGTGCAGCTGATTACGATGCTTGATTTGCTACACATATCCGCATCACTGCTATTTCTCGTTCTACCCTCATACGGCGATTTTGGTGAGTATTTTACTCTTGCTGTAAATTTACCATTTCTTATGCTCTCTAATGCATCATACAAAAATGTTTTTGATTAATAACCTATACCAATTTTTAGAGGAATTTAGGAATATCAAGCATTTTGCGCTTTTATATCATTATCTAATTTTTTATTTGTAGTATTAAATATACCACAAATGGCGTTTTAAGAACATAAACGAATTAGCGAGGGAATACAAACATACTGATAATAATTTGCATGCGTAAAACAAATTAAATTTACATTGCTCCTTAATGTAGCTGGAAGTATAATATAGGAAGGAAAAGCACTTACCAATCACCTTGGTACTTGTGAAGGGAACAAGTTTCTCTCTCTATCTCTCTCGAATTACCTATTCATACTGAACTAAGCTTTTGGGATGGAAGAATCGCCGGAATTTTGAAGAATGGTGCAAAGAAATTTTGTTGTCCCAACTTGTTATAGAAACAAGATACATCAATAATTAATTGCAAGGGTCAGTTCACGCAGAAAAATAAATTCAACGACATACACACTACGAAACAATATTATTTGAAAGATCATTTCAAGAAATGAAGCTGTGTTCAAAATCATTACGTATGACCGAAAGTAAAAATTGAATGCATAGGAAACTTCAATAGACAGAGTTTTAATGAGAATTTTTTGAAATTTGTGGGACTTGTGTGAAGTCCTCCCTCGCAAAAAAGGAAAAACAGAAAAAAAAAAGAAAAAAAAAGAGAGTTGTATTATTAAGGGGCCCGATGCAGAATTTAACGGAACTGAGAATCAAACTATGTGTGATATTTTCATTAATTTTCTATATTACGGTAACAGAATTATTGTTTTCATTATTAAATTCAGTATTTTGGGGATAGCAACGTAGATATGTTTTCTTGAAATAGCAAAAAATTAGATTTTCGATGTTTTGTAAAGGAACAAACAGTTATCACATGTCTTTCTGAAAACCTATAATTATTTTCTATTCGGATTGCTTTGCTAAAAATTATGATTATTTTAGCTGTCAAGTATTCTAAATATGTGACATGAAATAATACTATGGCAAATATCTTTGTTACAATGAGCTTTCTTTTTCTGAAAACGAAAGCTAATGTCAGACCGTATTGAAAGTTTCTTACAAATAAACTCTGCATGCAAAAACACTGCTGTAAAATTTTTCATATATACTGATCGCTGTGGTTATATTTCCTCTTGTTTGCGTTCCGCAGAGTTTTCTTCTTAACGCTTGCATTTTGGGTTAGACATGATGGAAATTTTATTCAACAGACACCAAATCGGATTTTCCTCACACTAAAATGAAAAGTTCTTTCCACGCAATTTAGATACTGAAGTTGCTAAAAGTTCCAAATATTTTGAGAACTAATAAACAATGTGATATTGCGTTAGTCTAAAAAACAGTATATTTTCCTAGGGGACAATAACTAAAACAATCAGTTGTTGTGGTAAAGAATTAGATAATTTCTATGATGACAATTGTTTATTTTTTATTTTATATTGTTTGTCTTGAAATGAATAAACACTACAAAAACTGCCAAGATACCTAAGTTTAAACACAGTTACTAGTGATATCATTTCCATATGGTATAATTAGGGGACATTCTTGTATATTTATATATTTGTAAAATGTTACGTTTAAAACAGTAAGTTTTTCTACTTTTATTCAAATGATGTATTTAAATATAGCCTTTGCATTTTGTATTGTCATCATTTTTTTGATATGTAAATGTGCTAAAAGATAATTTGTTAGTGAAATGACCCAAAATGTGTCTCATGTTACGACTAAGAACGAAAGTAAGCTGCTTTTATTTTTTTTTTCACTGCAATAAGAAACAATTCAAACCGGAAAATTTCATTCACAATTAATTAATTTCTTTTCAGGTGTCTGGAAAATTCAACCATTCAATTTCCCTCCATCTCTAACTATTGGTACACGAGCTACAACTGTATGTTCAACCACTTCTGGCCGTGAGTTAAATTTCCAGTGGCTGAGAAATGGTGTGAAGATAGATAACGTCCCAAATATACAAGTCCGATCCTATACGGATTCTTCTATGATTTTAATAGACCCATTAACTGAAGAAGACACAGGAAATTACACCTGTGTCGTTTCTTCTGAAGCAACATCGGATACTTACACAGCGCCACTTATTGTTCTAGGTATGATGACTTATTTCTTCTCCTTATTTGTATGTGCTTTTTCATATCAGAATTACTAATTAGTTTTGAATTATTTCCTTTTCTGCTAACTTGTAGCTGACATTTTCTTTGTGTCGGCTCTTTACACATTTGATTCAAAACATGCATTTTTAGTGAAAAGGGTTCTGAGAAAAAGGAAAGAGTTATACAGGTAAGGTAAAAATATTTTATGGCGTTTCTATGCGTATATCTCTTGTCACATATTTAAAAAAGTTGAAAAATATTGCTGTAGAAGTTTAAGACCTATCCCCTTTGTGGTGCTGTGGTCTAAGCTCTGACTTCCGGCCTTTCAATCCCAGTGGTTCCAGGTTCGAGTCTCAGATGAGGCACAGATGGTGTACTTATCTTACGGCACTGCCTCTTTCCCTTCCCTGGAAGCAGTGGTCCCGAATCAGGCACGAGCGACTGCTTGTGGCCCATAGAGTTGCTAACGGTAATCGTTAAAAATTACAAATAAAAAAGAAATTTAAGAGTATTTATAGAATTGTTGCGCTCATTTCACGATTTCGTTTTGTCAAACCCGATAGTAAAACGTCCTGTTCGAAAACAGCAATTTATTATTTTTTGATGTTAGCAACAAAAATGATAAAGCAGAAATTTCGGAAGCCATAACGAAAAAAAATTCTTTCAGTAATTTCAGGGAATCGGTATGCATGGTATGGGATATTTCCGGTAAAGAAATTATATAGATGAAAAAAGGTGCTTAAATATGATATCACCATCTCATGGAGGCTAATGCCGTCTTTTTCTTAGTGGTTTCCACAGCCAGCGCGGCTGTTGTTTAAAAGCATTTGCCGTTTATATTTAAATTCGTTTTTCACTTAGCATTGAGCTTCAGTGGGACTTCAGAACTCTTACAAGTTTGGCTTAAAACCATCTGAGATGTTGTCATATTAGGATAGTGATGGTATAGGATGGAGACTTGACTGAAATCAGGTGATACCTGGTTATGAAAAGAACTGAGCATTCGTATAATTTTCTGGCTATTGCGAGTCAAATCAACAAGCAAACAGTGAGACTCAAATTCGAATAAACGCAGAGGACGTTACTCAGCCAACTTGGCTGTGCCGATACTGGAATCAGTAACGTGGAAGTCAAATTTCGTTCATCGAACATAAGTAATTTTGGAGTTCTCTCTAAACAGTAATTTTGGCGTTCTTCTCTAAACAGCAATTTTGGCATTCTCTAAATTTCATTTCTTAGGAGCATTACTCCGAGTATTTTGGAACTACTGAGAAGCAGTTCTTAAAATCATTTTCAAATTAAGAACAGTTCTAGATAACGTTTTTCTGGATTTTTGGGCGTATTGTTACAGAAATGGTACAACACCAGCGCCGTAGGAGGAATACAGTCTCTAGCAACACCCCGTTACAGCTCTGACGAATAACCAGAAGCCCGCCGATCAGACTCTATGGCCACGGGCCAGCAAAAAGTTTATAAGATCTATGCTTCTCTTTAAAAAAATAATTTTCATTTTTTCCTCTTTTTAAGAATTTCTTCAACATCATTTGATAAAATACTAACAGGAATGCGTTGAAGTTCAATGGAACTTAACATAGTCTCTCTAACTCACAATAGTTTAACAGATTGCAAACAATTTGTCAGTTCAAACTTTTGAAACAGCTTCTTCAGGAAAGAAATTTTACCTTTTATTCCGAGTAAAAATTTAACAAGATCTCCACTCCTACTTGTACATGCATTGAATTCGATCAAGCAATAACTTTGCTATATTTTTCTTATTTTAATCAAAATTAGGAATGGAATCTGTGAAATCTAGAATTGTTTGAGAGGATTTAAGTTTCGATTTTTCTGAAATGTGATAAATAAATGTTGATAAATTTGTGTCTTCTATTGGGTTGTCGGAAAAGTCATGACGTATTTAGCCATGTTTTGCAAAGATAATTTATTGATAGAAAGAACAAAGATCAATCAATGATATAATGCTCGTATTGTTCGATAACCTTTTGCCATCTTTCAGTGAGCTGCAGAATGCCTCGTTCATAGAAGGACCTGTCTTTCGCTGCGAAAAACTCTACAAGGTGCTGATTTACAGCCTCATCTGAATTGAAGGTTATACCACACAAGGACTGTTGAAAAGAGCGAAACAAGTGGAAGTCTGACGGCGCAAGGTCAGGCGAGTATGCTGGGTGTGGCAACACACCACACCCAAGCTCCAATAATTTTGGGCGGGTGATCAAACTTGTGTGTGGTCTCGCGTTGTCGTGATGGAACACAACATCTTTACGAAGAACGAGCTTTGGACGTTTCTGCATGATGGATTCGTTCAAACTGTCCAATTGTCGACAGTACACATTCGAATTGATTGTTTGGTTCCGTGGTAGGAGCTCGAAAAAACGCCACCGTTAAAATCCCTCCACACTGAAACCTGAACCTTTTGCTGATGAATGTCTGCTTTGGATGTCCTTTGAGGCGAAGCAGCACGTCAGGACCAAGAGTGTTTTCGCAGCACATTGTTGTACACACTCCACTTTTCGTCACCAGTTATCAGTCGCTTCAAAAAAGGATCGTTTTCCTCACGTTTAATGAGCATATCGCAGATGTTTATACGCGCCGTCAATTGAGCTTCTTTGAGTTCATGAGGAACCCACACATCGAGCTTGCTTACGTATCCCAGCTTCTTCAGGTGGTCGTGAACGCTTGAATGATGGATTTGCAATGTGTCTGCAATCTCTAGTGTCGTGTAGCATGGGTTTGACTTGATCAATGCCTTGATTTGGTCGTCATTAACTTAGGTCGGCCTCCCGGACCGAGGAGCATCTTTGAGGTCAAAATCACCAGCACGGAATTTTGCGAACCACCGCTGGCACTGACGTTCTTATAGAGCCTTATCACCGTACACTTTACGCAACTTTTCACAAGCTTGACGCGCGTTCTTCCCTTTACGGAAGTAAAACAGCAAAATATGACAAAAATGCACAGTTTGGTCTTTCATCTTCACCTTGATGTCAAATCTCTGCAAATCAACCAAATAGGTCACTATTCCTTTTAGCCTGCAGCTAGAACTGGCACCTGTCGAATGCCATAGCGATAACAGAGCTGCGCATGCCTCTAGTACTTCCAAAACCGCCCAACCGCCATAGGGTGCCAAAATACGTCATGACTTTTCCGACAACCCAATATAAATAGTTATACGTTTTTCACTTTTATACTTAATTGTGCGTTAGTTCCGATATTTTATTGCAGTTTCTGTCGCTTTTTAAAACCCAGTTAAACGTAATTCATTGATTTATACGCTTTTTGCGATTATACGTTAAAATCTGAAATGAAAAGTTGTGGCCATGTTTTTAAACAGTACACGGTTCTTTGATTCTTTTATACGTAACCTTTTATGTCACAACTCTGAGAGAATTGAGACATCTTTGTTGTGTCCCTTCTTGGTGCAGCCAAAGTTGAACATTGACCCCATCAGAGAAGGGTATGTTGTTTACTTTGAGATAACTGAGACAGCGTTGTTGTGTTCCTTCTTGGTGCGGCCAAAGTTGAACAATGATCATATCAGAGAAGGGTATGTTGTTTACGTTGAGAGAATTGAGACAGAGTTGTTGTGTTCCTTCTTGGTGCAGCCAAAGTTGAACCTTGATCCTATCAGAGAAGGGTATGTTGTTTACTTTGAGAGAATTGAGACAGCGTTGTTGTGTTCTTTCTTGGTGCAGCCAAAGTTGTACATTGATCCTATCAGAGAAGGGTGTGTTGTTTACTTTGAGAGAACTGAGACAGCGTTGTTGTGTTTCTTCTTGGTGCAGCCAAAGTTGAACCTTGATCCCATCTTCATCCCATCAGAGAAGAGTATGTTGTTTACTTTCGGGTTCGATGAAAAACTAGTTTCGTTTTTCATGACTAGCACTATTTAAAAACTGATAAATCTCTGGGACGCAACTCTGCGGCTCCACCATTTCGTGGAATAGCAGAATAGAATGCTAAATGCATCATCAGTATCCAACATTCTGATTTCAAATGATGCACTCAGAATCTACAGAAAACAAAATCTGTCAATTCATAAATTCCATTTTGAAACACTGGCCACAGGTTCTTAGTTGTGAGGATTTCACTTAATCTAGATCAGGATTTCTATAAACAGATAAAATTATCAAAAGTGAAGTTTGGATTTCACAGCCTTTATGATTTTTGCAATGCGATAAAATATTTTTTCATGCGTAACGCTTTTTTTTCTTTCACCATTGATTTGAGTTTAAATAAGTCGTTATTAAAGAAGTAACATCTTATACTCCTTTAAAGCATAAATTTTACAACAGTATTTAACATTTTAAAATTTTGTTTGTAATTTTGTTTTGCATTTATACGTTGTTTAAGGCCATCCCTTAGAAAAACGTATAACCGAGGTTTCACTGTAGGTTTTTTTTGTCTATTTCAGCATTCCAGTTCCTTAGACGAAGTTGTTGTTGTTTTTGCAGTTAGTTACCCAAACTGTTAGTGTCCTTTGACATACTGTACATATATATAAGGTGTTTCCCTAGGTAATCCCCCTAAAGAACTAACTATTGTTTTCTTCTCACTCTACAGAGAATCACGACGTTTGGTTTACAAGTGACCTTGATCCTCGAGAAATGCGCGGGAGTGATTTTCTGATAAGGCGATGACTCATCGTGTCGTTACCCCACCAGATAGCTTGGCACGACGCTATTTCTGTCCAGAGAAAATCTGCGTGTTTCACTGTGTCATTGAACGTCGTTCAGGATGGCTGTGTATACCGTTGCGAAGCGGGTGCTTATTGTGAAAAGTTATAGGATAACGAAATTTGAAAAGGTAACACAGCGTGAATTCCTGGAGAAGTTTGGGAGGGAAAATGCACCAGCCGAACTTTACATTGTCCGGGTAGGGAAGAAATTTGAAACAATGGGCAGTGTTTTAAGCCAATAAAGTGGCGGACGTCCTCCTTTAACGGAAGAAAAAATCGAAGAGGTGAATCACAAGTTGCTGGCATCACCGCAGAAGTCACTACGACGTTTGTCACAAGAAACTGGGTATTCTGTTTCCATCTGCCAAAGAGCCGCGAAGAAAGCATTGCTTCATCCGTATCGCGTGACAGCTGTGCAAGAGTTGCTGGAACCGGACCTTGAAAACCATTGAGTCTTAGTTTCACTAGTTTCTGACATTTTCACTTGAAATTCCGAACGTTTTGGATATCACATAGTTCACTGACGAAGCATGGTTTCATTTGGACGCGTATGTCAATTCCCAAAACTCCCCCATCTGGGCTACAGATAATTCACATGAATTACACGAAACCCCATTACATTCTGCAAAAGTCGCTGTTTTGGGGTGTCGTGTCCCGAACTAGAGTAATTGGACCCATTTTCTTCAGGAGCGTAGTTAACTCAGCATCATATAGACAATTTGTGTACCAATTAACTGACATTGATTTGACAATGTGGTACTTTCAACAGAATGGAGCGACATGTTTCATGTCTGGTGTGAGCATGAGTGAAATTTCCTCTTTCTTCGGTGACAGAGCGATCTCCAAAGTACTGAGGCCACCTCATTCACCCGATTCGACTCCTTATGATATTTTCTTAAGGGGATATTTGAAATGTCATGCTTACAGCGATAAGCCTCGCACGTTAGAAGACTCAGAAAGCAACACGAGTGCAGCAGTAAGGACTATTGATGAGGACATGCTGCGGAGGACCTTCGAGAATATGCAACGTCGCGTTCGAGTGCGTTTGGATGTCGGTGGAGGACATTTACAGCATTTATTGTGAACGGTTCTACATTCCCATGAACTAAGGTACGTTGTAAACCACATGTCATGTTTCTAAGTCGAGTATGTTACAAAATATGACCGATTCTTTAGGGGGGGGGTACTACCGAGTGAAACTCCCTGTATATATATAATATAGCCAAAGACTTGATCTGCAAAGATCAGCATACACGTGCGTTTTTGTGCGTGTGCCACTTGATTTATTCATTTGAATTTCTTTGCGTGCTGCCTACAGGCAAAGGTGCGCAAGGAAGTGACAACGGAAAAATATCTTAAATGATCTAAAACAATTCATTCCAGGTTTCACGGTTTCTATTTATAAATTTTCTTACAGAGGTTAAAGAGATAACAAAATTACTGCATAACTGAATTCAGTTTATGTACAAAAGTCAATGGACCCCCTGTGTAAATTTTGCTCAGAATTGAAGGGAAAATTCCTTTCCTTTAAAGGTGCTGATTTTAAAAGTTTGAACTGCCAAATTCTTTACAATTAAGTTATCTACTACGTTGAAAAAATCGTTTTGGGCCAAATTTCACATTTTGTAAAAAATGCGTTCATTTTAAAGCCCCGTTCTTTAAGATTCCAAAACTGCCTTTGTTTCTTGTCTAAGAAGAATAGATACAGAGTTATAGCAATCGGAATATCTAAACCCAGGTAGCAAACGAATGGGAAATGACACTTGAAACGCGTTTTTTGCAGGATGAGATTTTCGTCCATAACTATTTACGAAAAACCTGATAACTGCAAAAGGTATGCAAATAAATTGATGAAACTTGGTATACATCTTTCTTACAATGTTGTGCATGTAATGAACTAAAATGTTTGCTGTTTGTCAGTTCAAAGTTAGGTTATAGCTATTTGCATTCAACATAGCGAAGACATCTTTCGAAAATTCACACTAATGCATATAGGAATGAGTGTATCTCATCGATGTTTAGGAACATCACTTACCTTTTACTTAACTGCATAGATAATAGTCCTGCGCATATACAGATGCGAAAAATGCCTTTTATATATCTGTAACGTTTTTATTTAGAGCGTTTACAGTAAACGACATATTTCCTTAAATTCATTCACAAATTTCCCAATTTCTTGAAAATTTATATTGATATCATTTTGTTTTCAACGTTTACGTGTTTTTTTGTGTTAACTTTCCTAAAAAAATTACCCATTCTTAATATATATCAAATACGTGGAGATAATGTGAAATGGACGATGTCATCGCTATTTCCACGTTATTTTTTTTTTACAACTATGTAGTCAGATGCTGGCTGATAAACCACGCATGACGCTGAGAATTGTTGGCGCCGTAGCGTAAATTCGAACGCACTCGACTAGTTATCGAGAGTTCTGGGGTTCGATCCCAGCGGTGCCGGAATACAATTTTTGAGTCGCTATGCGTTGTTTAAAAAATAACGTGGAAAGAGCGATGACATCGTCCATTTACTCATTCTTGCATTTTTCCAAAACAAGTGCCCCCAACGTAGTGGGTTACCTTAAAAAATTGGTGCGTTTGAAAGACTATTGTCAAGTTCAACTTACTTTCACAGCATTCCTGGTCATCTTGTGAAGAATGTTTTTTAGTTCATGGCAGTTGACTGAAATTCTTTTAACATGACTGTTTTTATTACCTTTGAAGTAGTTGATCACTCAAGCAACATTTGGGTTTGGGTTTGAAAAACGAGAAATAATCTATACTTCTGTCTGTTTAATATTTAATCATGAATGAGTAGTTTCTTATAAAATGAAAAACATGATGCTGCAAAATGTGAAATGGTTTAATTAAAGGCCAATTGCAAAGCGTTTGTTTCTTCTCCGTACGAAGAAAGTGACTGTCACTAGGCTTCACGACGTTACTATTTTGAAATGATTCACGGAGAGAAAAGCATTGGAGTTGGTGAAAACAAATAACTTAATCTCCTAAAGATGCATGATGTTTAGATCCAAAAATATTTTGTTTTTGCAAAACTTAGAAAAATATTGAATTTCTCCTCCTGCCCCTCATCGCTTATATCGAATAGTGAAACGATGAGGCTAATATCCAGGAAATTAGAGAACGTCGAAGTCGTTTGAATTATAACTTTTTTAAATCACTTATCATTATAGATTTTGAAAGTTCGTTTATTCAAATAAATAGGGTACTTTCTTTTCTGGAAAAAAATATTGTTCCAACTGCGTTGAGCTCGCGTTTTACCGTCATTTTATACGCTTTGATTCACATCTACCAAAATAGCAGGCAAAATTTTGCCGTACTGAAATTTAAATAGCTTTCTGAATGCTACTAAGCAAAGTTTATAAATAAAAGCCCCTAGGTTGCCAAAGAGGTTAGAGGCCTTCATTTCAGACCCTTAGTCGGAATTCAACCGAACTCGAGTCGTGAATGCGGCATGGGTTGTGCGTTTGTCCTACGGCATTGGTTATGCTCCTTCCTTAAAGCCAGTGCATTTCGCAGCCTTACATGTTTACAGGAGTCGTTAATCCTAAAAACAAGCAAACACAGTCGCGCGCTCTCGTACACACACACACACACACATACACACACACACACACACACACAAAATGTGTGAAAGTGCATATCCTGAGTAAAGAAAACTATACACAGTGTGCCCGTTATGTAATGAGACTGATTTTTTACGGGGCAGACCTTAGACTAAAAGTAACAAACGTGTTTATAGTTTTGACCGCTATAGTGTACTGTAATCGCAGGAGTAACTTTCGAGTCGGGTGACGTAGCAGTTATCGTGTGGCCACCATTGAGGTAGGACTGCTTGAGTGCAGCGTTCCAGAAGTTGCGTAATAGAGCAAAGAGCTGTGATAAACTTTTACTGTAAATTAGGGAAAGCTGCCACGAAAGTGTTCCACAACATAAAAGAAAGTTTACGGGGAAAAGTGTCTGAGCCGTGCACAAGTGTTTTGCTGGTTTTCAACGTTTAAAGCTGGGGGTGAGTCCCTCGAGGATGAATGACGCACAGGACGTCCAGTTTCTGCACGGACAAACGAAAATGTGGTGAACGCTAGCAAAATTGTTGCCCATGGCATGCAAATAACCACCAGGCTGTTCGCTGAACAACTTGGCGTCGGTAAGAAAACGGTGAGGGTAATGTTAGAAAAAGATCTCCACAACAGAAAGCTTTGTTAGTCAGCACACCCGCACACTGTGCGCTGCGTGTGAAGCTGTTTCCGGCTTCAAAGTTGATCTCTGTGTTCGAACATCCCACCTATTTGTCAGATTTGTCTCCGGCAGACTTTTTCCTCTTCCAAAAGTGAAGTGTGTCTTGAAAGAGGAGCGCTTCAGCGACATTGACGACATCCAACGTGGTATGACCAACAGACTGAAGGAGGTTCTGGTTCAAAACTTCCACTGTGCCATCTAACACCTGTCCGAAAAATCTCATCGTTGTGCGGAGTTAGAAGGGGATTATTTTAAATGTGCGTAAGGGACAATTAAAAATGTAGTTTGCTGTTTTGATATAATAATTTTTGTCTCATACTTAACGGGGATACTGTGTATTTAACTTGAAATACGTTTAACTAAGAGGTAGGATCTTGAACATGAAAAGACGCTAAGAAGAATAAATCTAATGACTCCGTATAGGGTGTTGAACATAAATGTTTAATTCAAAGCTTTCACTGACTAAAAAGGTGGCTTTATCAAGCATACAAATAAACAGAATACATAATGCTGAAATACAGTGTTTTATGACTACAATTCTTGGGATGTGGAGATAGATTAAATCATCAAAGTTTATTCACAATAAATGTTTTATTTAAGATCAACTGTAGTTCCGCTGAGCGTTTGGCTCGGCTTCAACAAGGCAAATGAATCAAACACCGAATGATAATGGGTTTCAATTATACAGTTAGAAAATAACATGAGCGTTATTGAAATCGCCTGAAAATAAGTGCGTTTAATCATAATGTGAAATTCGACGTTTTTGTAATGCATGTATCGAGCGCGACGAGTCCAGTTCAGCGATGACATTTTTGCTTAATTTTAGAACCATAGTTCTCGGGCAAAGAAGCTCAAAGTGGTAGTAACTCCGAAGATATATTGTCGTTACAGGTATTAGGTCACGTTAGGGTATTTCTCGTGAAAGCATAGAACTCCTAACGCGATCAGATGCATATAACGACAATATATATATCCACGGACCTATCACTACCTGTGTTTCTTTGCTCTAGGACTATGGTCTTAAAACAAGACAAAAATGATATCGATATTATTAAATCTGGCTCATCGTGCCCGGTGCATGTACTACTACCACGTATGGTATGATTAATTGAACTTATTTTAACCCGATTTCAATTCTGCTCATGTTATTTTCTAACTGCATAATTTTAAACCATTTAGATTCTGTATTCTGTTTACTTTAATCCTTCATAAAGCCATTCGGGTGGTTGGCCAAAGCTTAATTCCTTTAACCTTTTTCTTAAACTATATATATACGGAGTCGTAAGGTCTATCCTTCTTTTTTTTTTTTTTTTTGATTGGAGGTTTAACGACCACCGTGAGCAACTCAATGGGCTATAAACAGTCGCCCGTCCCTAATTTAGGGTCACTGGTTCCAGGGAAGGGAGAGAGCCAGTGCCGTAAGACAAACACAACACCCATGCCTCACCGGGATTCGAACCCGGACCCCAGACGGACGAATGATCAGAGGCCAGCGCCTTAGACCACTGCGCCACCGGGGCGGCTCTATCCTTCTTAGTGTCATTTTATATGTATATTTAACAACATCCACGAGCGCTTTAGGTAAAGCAAAACCTCTCATGATTAATTTGTGGGCCATGATTCCAGGAGAGTGAAAGAATCATTTAAAATGACACAACATTCACATCTTACACGGCGTCCGAGGAATCAGAAACTAAATACAAGTGTATTACTTTAGAATCGGCGCTACCTCAAAAGCTCATGCACACCTCTTTAGAAAGAAACACAGTTTACAGTAATGTTAAAAATACTGCTTAAAATGACAGGAACTGCTTTTAAAAGCCATTCTATGTTTGAAATTTCTGTGCCTGTAAATTTACTAACAACATGCAAAATTTTATTTGCAGTTCCTCCTTCGTGGCTTCGTAGGCCTTCTGACAAGGACGCTCTGGCTGGAGAATCTGTGAATTTCCTTTGCCAGGGCTCAGGGAAACCAGAACCTCTTTCTCAGTGGACTGTATCACGTAAGAAAATAATACTTCTCGTTTTATTTAAAACTTTGATACCCTCGTAAACACTAGTAATGCTCTGACACATCTATTTCTTAAATTTCCTTAGGTAAGGGCGAAACCTTCATTCCCCTTCATAGTAATGAAAGAATTATAGTTTCTGCAAATGGAACTTTAACTATTCAGGCTGTTTCAAAGGAAGATGAAGGTTTCTACAAATGCAATGTAACGAACAGCGTCGGCCCCTCTCTCGAAAAAATAGCAGGACTGCGAGTAACTGGTATGAAGTAATAATTTTTGTTATTTTGTGTCTTGCTACCAATGTTTTACGCGTAACTGATCTCAAGAATTATAAATATTTCAATGGATTTGGATTATTACACTCTGATGCTGAATTTATGTTATGTCATCTGGAAAATGCTGTGCTCGTAAACTTTAGAAACAGTGATTTTCAGGTTTATAAAATTTTAACTATTCAATTTTCTACGTGATATTCCACTTTCTTTCACAAGACATTTTTTAAACTTCGCAACGCCGTGTTAAAAATGCACAACTGAATTTGCGATGGAAAATGTTGAAAATGCGTGCAATGCGTAATATAAAACAGCGAGTCAGCCATTTTTTACAAATTACACGCCGCAATACTGTCTCATACTATCACCAATATGGCCTCATACCGAATGATCATTATTATTTTCGTGCCAATTCCTTGTTTGAATAGAAAAATGAATGGAATGATTTGAATAGAAGATCTGAGTGTTTCAGATCTACAGCTGAAAATAAATCGTGCCGCTCCTTTTTAACAAAAGCCGTTGATAGATCTTCGAGAAACATCGATTGTAAGAAACACATCAACTAGTTTTTATCTTTGTTTGGGACGGGCGACTCTTAATAGCCATAAACTAAGAATGAAATCTGAGATACTTGAAATGAATTAACGAACGCATCAACTAGTTTGTATAAAATCAGCGGTTATTCCGCTGATTAAATAATCAGTGGTTATTCCATTTTGATTGAACAGAAAAATGTAATATCGGATCTTGAACATTTATTGAAGTTGCACTGAACAAATTAATTGATTTTGATTTTAAAGAACGATCCTTCAACTTGGACACATTTTCATTGAGAAAATTTTAATTTGCATGATACGTTTAAACCAACTTTGTTCACTGAGATTTTTATCTTTTGAAAATGGCCAAATGGCAGTCTGTTTATTTTAAATTTAGTTAAATTTTTCTTTGCTCCTATTAGAATGAAAATGACCAGTGATGTTATGTTATCTTTTGAACACCGTGAAATGCTTTGAAGTGAAGCCCAGTTTTGCTCTCAAATGAATTAGTTTTTGACTAAATAGCTCCACTTGGGAATGTTGTTTAAATTTCTCCATAATTTTGCAAATGTGTGGTTTTGATTTCAAAATTTACCAATATTTTCAAACATATCTTGTAACATGATTTATTTTACAGATAATATAGTGTTACGATTCAAACCATTTTTAAAATTTAAGGCAGGTGCGTACCTCTGTCTTAATCATTTGACATTTATAAGTGCTTCATGGATAAAGTGTACTAACCAGTGAAATTTCTCCTCATGCAGATGAAATAGCTACGCGGTTTATTCATCGTGCATGGTGTACCAGATTGTATTGTGCTTCAATAGTTTACAATGAAATAGTACATTTAAAAATTTTATTCGATATAGGTAGAGATGAATTTTATTTGAAACGGAACTGAATAACAACTGTAACTAACAACTCACAATGTGACTCAACTATAAATCACTTTAGACGCCAATAACTCACTCGGAAAGTTTTGAAGCAGGAAACCTGACTTTCAAGACTTTTTACAGAATTATTAGCTATGCAACAAATGTGATTCTGTTTAATATTACTCTGCTTCATAAGCACACGGTCCTTCAGAATAAATATTTTTTGAGAAACGAAAAATGAACAGAAACTTTGGTAATGGAATCTTATTTCCTGATCACTTTGTGAAAAAATTCTGGTGACATCATAATTATATTGCAAATTTCAAGTGCAAAGTATCTGTACTACTAAAACATGCCAAAGATATAGTGTACTGATCGTTAAAAATTATCATAATTCTGCTTTCGGTAAATTCTATTCAAAGGAAGATATCCTTTAATTAGAATTTTTGTCTTACGTGTTTAACGCATGAACTACAAAAATTTATTAACATGTTGTTACTTTCAGTTTCAGTCGATACGTGGCGCTCTATATATCGTGCAGAGTATTTCAGAGTTTAGTGTATTGTGCTTGGCGTTTTCCTTTAGGTGTGAATAAGAAAGATTTCTTTTCGCTAGGGAGAGGAGGCCGGAAATGTAAGCATAGTGTACTGCAATCAGTTTGTTCCAGACGATATCACACATGTTGATTTAAATAGGTTAACAAATTTCATCTACAGATTAGCATGAAGCATAACAGATCCTCCGTGTTGTGGATAATACTGGCCGGCATCATTGGAAGATGTGAAGCCTTGGAGGCAGGTGAGTTATCATTACTCCAACAATTATAACATTGGTTAAGCAATTTAAATGCATATTTCACTTATATCATTGAATTCTCTGTGATATTACAGTATAAGTCATTCCCATATATAATGATTTTGATGTGCGTGATTTTCGATGTATGATTTTAGAGAAGAAACGTTAATTATGATTCCCTCCAAATTTTCCATTACCTCATTTATTTTGATGTAAATCCAATGAAAAAGGAAATTGATTTCAAATTTCTTTGGACAGCCGATTTCGAAATTTCTTTGATGAAGTAAGCTATCCATTCTCTCTACTCAGTTGTCATTCTGTGCTGATCACACTGTTTTTCTGGTATTTATGCAAAACAACAGGTAAACTAAATGAACTAAATCTGAACATAATTTTTATTCCGCCTGCAGAGAGAAGCTGTTTGACGTAAAAAAGTATATTCAATTATAATTAGAGGTGTCAGAAAACATTAGGATATGCTGTTAAACAACAATATTTAAAGTTCAAGAGCAAGAAAAACCAAAATAACTTTTAATTAGGTTTGAAATTGTTTATGTTAGAAATCTCCGTGCAAATAATTTTTGTTTTAATTTTAAAATAGAAAGCTTTAATACATCCGCTTAGGATGTATATCTGTGGAGAAATCAATAAGAGAAATATAGTTCAATTTCATTCCCTGCCTCATTCACAATTGCGATCAGAATTATGCAACATTACTACAACATGAAACTGTACCATCGGTAATTTACCAGAACACATAAAATGTGCTATCATTAATCTGCAAAATTCTCTACATAGATCACACCATTTTTATAGAGTAATTTTCTTGTACTAAACTCAGTCCAAACTAAAAAGGCACGGTGAATAAAAGAAGAAGAAATAAACTTACTGATGTCTATTATCTTACATCAGAAAAGAATATTACTGCTTAGTACTTACTACATATTAGTTCTTGGAAAAGTTTTAAAATTTTTAAAAAATTCCCGAATGTAATTTCTAAACAAATTGAAATGGAAGATCGTGAACTGTAAGAGAAGACGTCTGTTAATTTTTCAAGATGCTTATCTAATCTTCATGAAGAGACAAACTATTTTGATATCTATAAAGATGTTTATAACTTGGAAGTGGGAATGCTTTTGTTCTATTTTTCTACATATTTATTTTAACGAGAATACCAAAGATGTAACTTGTGGATCAAGCAAGTTCAAAAACTTGCAGCTGCAAAATTAGATAGAACTAATTAGTCATGAATAATACATTTGAACATAAGTACTGATTTCTACGATATGAGAAAATGAATTCCAAAGACATTTTTTGTGTCTATCCTGTAGAAAAATTTATAATATTTTTCGTATTAAAAACTAAAGAATTGTTTCAACGCTGACATTACTTTCAATGCAGTTATATGCAATCATAATTAGGATACTCGAATTACCTTAAGCTTTGAAATGAAATACTTCAATGTACGATAATGTTCAGTAAAAGTTAATTATATATTAAGTAACAATAGTAATAATTAAAATAATTGCGATATAATTAATGCACATGCGTTAGTTGAGGAAACACAGTGTAATTTACGATGTTTTTAAAAGAACCATGCCATTAATTTGGAGTTTATGCAGAGAATCAAATTTGGTACAAGCAAACGTACAACTTTGCACCCTTTGTAGCTTTTTGTGCAACTTAGAATTATTAAGAGAGATAAAAAGAAAACATGTCCTTACAAGCCTGTGAGATAAAACTACTAACCGTATCAATATCACGGAAATGAAAGTAAATTTTTCTGCGTAACAAGGCAAAGGGTAATGCCCTTTAATCAGATTAAAAGAAAGCTTACTTTTTTAGATGGTAATTAAAATTCATTACGTGTCATAAATATTTCAACTCGTTGAAAGACGGAGGTTATTGGTGACAGTATTCTATAGAAATGAGAGGTATTTCACGAAACAGCATGCGTTTATGACAATCGCATCAGACTCTTTGAACCAGATCTTCTAAAAGGCAGTATCATCGCCTCTTAAGATATTATATGGTCAAAAATTACTAGCTATCTTCTTTGGCGAGCTGTGAATATTTTCTCTGCGACCTCTTTCTTCAGATTGGTAATATTTATTTTTTGTATGTCGTATATATAATGGCCTTTTTGCACCACTATGTATGAAAGTCTACTCCGAACTGGCAGTGGGCGATCAATGCTTTCTCAGAATTGTCTCATGACCATTCCCTGGCAGCTTGGTATCATGCAATCTAAAGAGATTTGAACTCGTCGATAAGGAGAACTAAACTTGGTCGCCAGTGGTTTAAGATGTACAGCATTCCTGCAAAATAGTTTTGGTTATGTGTGGTAGTCGCGAGCAATGTCTTGAAGTGTCAGAAATGAGACTTTGGCAGATTTCAGTGTATCAAGTGTTCAAAAAGAGCGCACTATGAAAAAAATTATGCGTTTGCAGAAGCAATTGTTAAAATATTTTAAATGAATGATAAAAAGTTCTTAGTAAATTCAATTTCCAATTATTGAGAAATATTTCTTTTTTAAGAACACTCTCATTGCACCTAAGTATAGAGCCAAAGAAGAAGGTGAATAGTTATTTGACATTCGTTTTCTCATACAGGTATATGTGTCTATTCCTTTACCTCAGCAGGCATAAAGTTTGGTGCGATTTATCGAAAAACATTTGGGGATGTTACGGTGGCGACCGTGCATGGACAAACGCATGGTAGTTTAGTATCGAAAACATGAATATGCGATACTTGAAGCATGAAACATAACAAAATAGACAACACACATGCCATACGAGCAAAGTGAAGGCAATATTGTGGCTATTGACAAAATCTGATAATGAAGTTACACACTAGGAAATGGAGGACAACTGGGCCTATTGGCCTCTAGTAGGGTGTATGGTTACCAGCTACCTCTAAAATAGTAGAACATCGGTGAAGAAACGAAAGGATGACATTATCCAGCAGTTCATGGGAGAGTCTACGATACTTCTCTTTGACGGTGTGTTCCAGCTGCTGAAGAGTCATCGGACGGATCGGGCGAACTGTTGCACGCCTTCCCATTACGTCCGAAGCGTGATCACTGGATTTGAGGTCCTGAGAGTGCAAAGGTTTATTCGTATCGATGATCTCTTCCTGAGGCATGTTTTACACCTACTGCGCTCGATGCGGTATGGCGTCACCATCCTTAACTGTTGCGGCATAAGGCACAAATACGGGTCGCAGAATCACATCTCAATATCTGAAAGCCGTCAGGGACCAATTCCAGATGATGTGGAGGTTTGTACGATAGCTAATACTGATGCCCGCGACACGAGGATTCCACCACCACAGAAAACATATTTTCCCTCTATCATGGATGAATTATTCCGTGTTTCTCATTTAAACCAGTAAAGGATGTGACGATTACCGAATAGTAGGCTGTATTGTGACTCATCCTTGAAAAGAACGGAGGGCCACTATTCACAGTCTCAACCACGAAAGTCTTTTAGTCTACTTTGTGCGAGCTCACGGGTGATGTACACAGAAGAGAACACACAGCATCAGAACATACCTTTATTTGCGGTGGAGCCAATTGTGTATAGCTTGTGAGGATGTGCGTAGTTTTATGCTTACTGTAAACAGGCCTTTCAGTTCAGCTCGATTTTTTGGCGGTTCCTAAGAGCCAGCAAATTCAAGTTCTGGCCATCTTGTTTTTCTGTGGGTGTTGGCCGACCACTCCCTGATCATCTTCGAACTGCTCCGGTCTCCTGAAAGCGCATTCCCACTCAATGATAACGCGTTGAGATACTCTGAGTGCTTCTGCCACCATCTACAGTGTCTGACCAGATTCCAACTCTTCATTTCTGTATAGGGAATCGCGTTGCTGTGGCACTTTCAACAGAAACACTTGCAGCTGCAAATTTCTGTGCCGCCCCTGTGGCGCAGTGGTCTAAGCGATGGCATATGACCATTCGTACGAGATGGGTCCGAGTTCGAATCCCGGTGGCGCATGGATGTTGTGTTTGTTTTACGGCACTGGCTCTCTCCCTTCCCTGGAACCAGTGGCTCTAAATTAGGAACGAGCGACTGCTTATAGCTCATTGAGTTGCTCTCGGTGGTCGTTAAACCTTCAATAAAAAAAAACATTCTGCTGAACGAGAACGACTCAGCGAGCTCAGTACTTACAGCTAATTTGCTTTGCACGCTTCGGTAAAATGCGCAAATGCATCAGTGCTGCTCGTTTGAATGAACTGCCCCCCTTCTTGTTGTTGATATGTACCTCTCAGAGGTTAACCTTTTCATCACAAACTTGTAGCTCGTAGATTTGTTTTTGTCACTTTATACTGAATTTATTGTTTTGAGCAGCGTAGCTCCACTTATGACGTGACCGTTTTCATTATGTCTGATTTTCAAACAGTGCTGCCGGAATTTTAAATTACTAAGAATTCTGGTTGGTGATGTGATTAAGGCTTTGATCAGCATGAATTTGTATTTACTGAAATGAACGGTGATTGGAAAGCTAAGTCATTTTGGAGCAGTAAGCTAAAAAAAAACGGAATAAGAATGCAAGAGAAGGTTGTTTTCAATACTGAAAGTTTAAACCAAGCTTGACTCTACATCCTTTAAATGTAATATGTTGTTCTGTAGAATTATCAAGGCTTCATCTAATCAAGAACGGTCATCATTCTATAATGAAACATCACTTTATATGTTGATTTTAGGCTACTGAAAAACATTGTAATTTTTAAAAAATGGCAAGGTTATTAATAGAGGTCCTTGAAGGATTTTTAAAGCTGCCTTCATAATTCAAAGCTCCCAAAGATTCACAGAAAATATATACCACAGGTTCATTTTGCGACCTGAATGAAGCACCACATCCTTGTTATATTTTCATATACCATTTTTAAAAGTACAATGTCTATGGAATGACAGCATCTATAACACTATTAAAATCAATTTGTATAAAGTATTAAAATCATGATTTTTTTTGCTTGAATTATTCTTTATAATATACAGTATATATTTTATAAGTATGCAGCATTACCAAATGATATAAATGTCGCTGTTTTTTATTTTACAGATCTCCCTAAAATACAGAAATTTGCGTTTCCAGATCAGGTAGTATCTGGCAAAAAAGCCAGCGTCACCTGTACAGCAATCGAAGGACAGACACCTATGGAATTCAGGTGGTCAAAGAACGGCAACGCCGTTAAACCAGACCACAAAGTTTCCATAAAAACGTATTCTGAATATTCCATAATATTTCTTGAAGATGTGGATCTAACGACTAGCGGAAATTATACATGTGAGCTGAGCAGTCCTTCAGGTAAAGACAGTTTCACTGCGGAACTCCAAGTTAATGGTAAGTCACGAGAACTTTATTTGTAGTGAAGGTTATTTTTTTATTCACACTAGAGAAAGTTTGCTTGTAACATCCTTGTAAAGCTTACAGTAAATCTATTTATCTTCAGGATATGTTTCCTTGTCTAAAGTACGTATTTTGTTAAGTTGCTTGAAAACAGCAGATGTTATGGTTTAGGTACACTATCGCTGCAATTTTTCAAAATCAAAGTTTTTAATATTATAGAATAAAATGCCACAAATGGAGACATTCTACAAGAACACTCGTTTATGGGTCTCCAAGAGTATCTGTTTGTGGAAATGCGGTTGTGTATTCCATCATGAGGCTGTTTCTGCCAACATCATAAGCGCTATTGAAATAAACGTTTCTGAACTTCATGTTACCTAGGTAATTTATTTTTAATGGCGCTGAAACTTTACTGAATATGTTTCAACTGGAATCACCTACGCATTGCTAGGGACGCCTCTTTGTTGCTAAGCTAAGTGCGTTTGGGATAAGTTCGACATAACAAACATATTGTATTCTCTTCCTGAAAAGGAGTGTTACACAAGTATGAGAGATTTATTATTTTTTTGCATATTTTATAGAAATACACTAGCTTTGTAAAACGGAAATTGAGAATGTGTTACCAGTTAAACCCTTTTTTACTTTAACTTAAAAATATAGTGATATTTAAAGTTAAATAATTTGTTTGGGAAGTTGACAGCTCTTGAAAAGCTCATTTTGACACATTCCGAAGGTTTCTCTGCTGGAATCGCTATAATGTTGAGGTTCTTCCATTATATTCTATCTTTACCTACGCCTCTTCAAAATTCTAGTGACATTTGAAGACCCAAACTGAATTTTATTGAAGCTGATGTCTTCACGATGTACGAGTGAGTAAACTACAAGAATAGTGTGCTGTATGTAGACTTCACAAGTACCTCATATGAGTACATAATTGAATACAGACTTATCAAGTTGTGCGAAGCTGTGTGGTCGGGATGTGAGTCCGGATGTACGCCAGATCATTCTAAATTGCCTCGAATCTCTTTGCGTTTTGGACAAATGTGCCTCAAGGGTATTAGAGCCCAATATAATTGCGAGTGATCGTAGAGAACAGATTAGAAGATAGTGACGATTATGGAAAGGTTTAAACGCAGTTGTAAATGGTGTCAACGCCTAAGTATCAATTTAAACTTTCATCTAATGCAATTTGTAATAGCCTAAGCATGTGCGTTACCGTTAACAGATCACAGAATGTTGAAATGCATAGGTGTTTGCATTCTCTTTAGAAAAAACACATAATGGTTTTCTTTGAAATATCAGTATTTCTCTGTAATTATTTTGATTAAAAATTGAGAAGATTAAAATGAATACATGATTGTTTCAGAGATCATGACAGATTTTAGGATATCGTTCTGAATGTTTACTTTCCCTACAGAAATATAGCAGCTTCAACATTTGAATTTGATACTTTTCATCAGAAATTATTTATATGTTCCATGGTAGCTATAAATTGTCTGAAAATTTTGCGGAAGACTCAGCCCATTTATTTTCTGATGGACTCAAAATGTGTCACTACGCTAAGTAGTTTTACACTGGTAATTGTCAATTTCCAGGTCTGCGCGGCCATGGAAAGTGATGTCTGCCCATGCCACCACCACACCACTATACCACCACCACACCACCATACCACCACTAAACTATTTCTTTCTCATATGCTAGTGAGAGATTCCTGGTTTCAGGCTGTGCCCCAGACCAGTTGTTTCCGGAAATAAGTTTGAAGTCTAAATCTGGACTCATCGATGAAGTGCACATTGGCTCGTGGACCTTGAGACGTGCATAATGTTCCTGAGACTAATTCAATATAGCGCTTCTGTGGGAAGACGTCAAAAGAGAACAACAATCTGGTTGTCTTGCATTTTTATTACCAACTTGAAGCATTTTATACAGAGTTTCCGGGATACAGGGATGTCTAAAGAGGGATGCAGTACTGTGTGGAATCTATGGTGTCTAAAGAGGAATGCAGTACTGTGTGGAATCTATGGTGCCTTTAAGTGATGAACCAGTATCGAGTCTTCCAAATCGATGTGATCCTAGGGCGCTCAGGAACAAATTTTCTAGAGATGTTTAACTTTGTTTTAAATCGATTCCAAAGCCTGTTGATAACTTTACGATTCACATTTCTTCATCTGGCAACTTCAGACTTACTTTTTCTATCTTTGAGCCTTACCGTGGCGGTCTACGATATTTTCTCATTGAGTAATATTTTCGAGTCTCGTCTAGCTCTTGGTTATCCCGGATTTCGTGCAAGATTTCAACACGAAATGCACTGCACGTACAAATGAGGCGTTGTTTTTATACTGAACTGTTCGAATGCGCTAGTATGTCACATGCAAATTTTGTTTGAAAATTTGAAATGAGCGCTAGTTTTTATATAAAATATATGACTTCTATTAATTTTTTTGAATGATCTCGAAAGATGTGTTGATTTTTACGTTTCTGGCTTTACTTTTGAGCACAGTTATTGAAAATGAACGTTCCCAGTACTACACAAGTGCAGTTGACATGTGCATTGCATCTTATCTTCCTTTGGCGTTAAAAAACGGTCGAGGCAGCAACTAGAAATGGGTCTCTGAAATGCAGCAAGTTGACTTGTTACGTCTTTCAGCGAAGATAGGGAAAATTATAAATGAGCCGCCCCGGTGGCCAACTTGTCAGAGGTGTAGATCTCTGATCAGTCATTCAAGCTGGGTACCAGTTTGAGCCCAGAAGATGCATAGGCGATGTGTTTGTCTTACCCACTGTCTCTCTCCATTTCTTGTAACCAGTGGCCTTAAATTAGGAAGGAAAGACTGCTTATAGCCCTTCGAGTTGCTGATGGAGGTACTGAACCCCGAAAAGAAAGGACTTTACCTTGGTATGGCTCCCCAGGTTGTTTGCAGAACACAAAAACCCAACGAAAGTGTTTCCTTCCCTTATCCGTAATGCGATTCTCATTGACTAGAGCAATTAACACTGCTCTGCGTGTGCTCAGAACTACCCCAAACAATTAGGTCTTACAATCACTGTGAAGTTACATATCATATGTAAAACACTAAGCCACTAAGCCTCAAATAATGCATAACTTGCGGCCATTAAGACATACTATATTTTGTACTTCAGTCTACCTTGTACAACGCATGTTCACTTTATTAGCACGAAAGTTTGCTAAAATAGGTAATAACTAAGTTCACTCACGGTCTTCTAAGCATTTGCTCCCTTTCAATCGCGGTGCTTATGCACCGCGTGAGCTTTATAGCTCACCATTACTTTTATTCAGAATTGATAAAAACACTTAAGAAAAAAATTACATACTCGAAACTTTTATGTTGATGTAATTAATAGAGTGTAAATGTTAGTTCTTTGTGACACTGAAATTGCGATGCTCAGAGGTGGAGGAGTTCATTGGAGCGTTACCAACATGACAGCGTAAGAGCTGAGGAAGACATAGTAACATACCCAGACCAAAGGAAAAACTTAATTTGTAAAACAGTTGATTCCATGTGAAAGAGATAACCTCAACGTAAAATCCCTTCTTTTAGCAATACGTTTGGGTACGCATTGTAGGATAGAATTAATAGCCGTGAGATAACCTCCTGCAGCATATCCTACAGTGTGTCCTGCACGTTGTCTTCCGGAGAGACTGTTTCCTGCCCTGGTTTCGAGTAATTCTAAGGATGGCGTCCAATGATGTCACATATGCGCTCTGTTGGTGCCAAATCTGGGCTCCTGGATGGCTTCAGAGGCAGGTAGACGCTGCGCAAAAATTCAGGGAAGCGTTTACCAAATATGGCCGGTGTTGCCTTAATGAAACACAACGTTAGATGTAACTGTTGAGAAGGAAATAGTCATGAGGTAAATCTGCAGTATAGCACTACGGTCTTAACTTCCTGTCATACTTACCAGGGTTATTTGGTTATTACAGATGAGAGCCCGCAGACAACGACGCCCGCCTTCATGCTGCATGCAGTTCGACATGGGTCCTGAATTGACGCATTGGCCGCGTTGCGTGCACGAATTTTGCTTTCGTTTTAGACGAAAGCAAAATTCATCGCTATACACGACACGAAGCTGTTACGAATCCTTGCTAACTCCTGAGTGGCACTACTTCAGACATTGGTGATGGCTACAATCAGCTGCTAGTAGGAGACGCAATGGAACTATGCAAGCAAGTCTATCTTTGCCAGTTAGTGGCAAACGGTTAGCCGTGCAGTTTGATGACCGTTTTCCCGCATGACTGTTCTTATGGGAGCTAGTCTGGATGTAGGTGAGCAAGCCTCTCCGCGAATCAAATAATCCTGCGGTTGTGTAGTTGTCCGGCCAGCATCGGACCTAACCCGGTGGGTACGAGTGTCTTATTGCAGTCACAATTCTAGCATCATTGGATTCTGGTACTGACGGACTCTAACATGTTCCGCTATGCTGCGTATCTACTATCCTCCCTCTCGGACGCTATTAATCCGTCCCGCCTCAGAGTCACTTAGCTGCTTGCATTCAGAGAAAACGTATCGTACTGACATTCCACATATCCTGCTGCCTTTTCGGTAATTGGGGAGCAGAAGGTTAAGTACTGTTACGGGCAACAAAGTCCTAATTTTTAATCGAGCGAGTTCTCACACACATTTAACACCACTGCCATCGGCTTAGTGCATTCTTAGAACTATTTGCACACAAAAACATGACGCTCCTATCACTTGATTTGAAGACAAATGGATCAGGCGCTTCTGGATGCTGCAATTGCAATATTACAGTATCTATAATGTTAAGTTAAATGTGTGAAATTCATTGGAATTGTTTTCATTAAATGAAGCCCGTATAGAATTATAACGACGAGATAACATTCTGCGCACAATTGTTCCAAAAATTTCAAACGATAATCTGGTAATAAACCGAAGCGTTTTTGCTTTTCAGAACCTCCAAGGTGGATAAAAGAGTCATCGGACATTCAGTTGAGAGCCGGACAAAACGCATCGATCGATTGTGAAGCAAGTGGATTTCCGATGCCCGACGTGACGTGGAAGAAAACCAACGATCGTAAGTATGTAAACTGATTATTGCAGATTCTTGCTGTGCATATTTTCTTAGATAATGCTGAAAGGGCATTTTTATTGCCCTTTAAAACTAAATCGTGCAAACAGAAATTTTGATTTTTCAAGAATTGGAGAATGTCATCTTCTTATCTTGTAGTGCAGTTCGTCCTACAGTTAAATGCGAATACTTTTGTGCAACTTGCTTTTCGCAGCTCCAGTGGCGCAGTGGTCTAAGCGATGGCCTCTTATCATTCGTCCAAAAGAGATCCGGGTTCGAATCCCGGTGAGGTATAAATGTTGTGTTTGTCTTACGGCTCTGGCTCTCTCTCTTTCCCGGAACCAGTGACCCTAAATTAGGAACAGGCAACTGCTTATAGCTCATTGAGTTGGCTCATAGTGATCGTTAAACCTCAAATAAAAAGAAACAAACTTGTTATTACGTGACCTAATTATTTTGACGCTTTCTTTCCGTATCATTACTTTTGCTGTCTGATCCTGTTGTTCATTGTCTGCTCTGCTTTTTCTGGTAACTCCGTTGTTGCATCTCTGCCTCTCAGGTATCTTTTATCTCTTCCCAGAGAATTTCGGGCTCAACCAGGCTTCTTTGATCTGTAACTTTTACTAATGCCTTTATACGAGTACATATCCTGATTTCGAACACTGTAATTTCACTCACATCCTTTCCAAGCACCTTCATTTCTGCAGCAGCTATCTTATCATCCATTAATTGTCAAAAAACGCACTGTGCACCACTTTTAGTCTTACCACACCCATGCAATTTTTTTTATTTTCAGGTTCTTACAATCTTTTATTTAAGAGATATTTTACTGTGTAATACAGAGTTGTCAGTTTTTTTTTCTCCAGACATGCCTGAATCCTTTTTATTTTCTCTGTTTGTTTACTCACATTTGCTCCCACGAGGACCGTACTTAGGCAAAGAGCACCAAAACATCATATGTCATGAATTATCTATAATGATAAAATTCCAGTTTCTTTCTCTGCAGTCGCCTACGGAAGAAACCACCGAACGTAGGCGTTTGAATTGTGACAGAAACCTGCTGAGGCACAGGATTGTGTGCACTTAGAAGCCCATTTTTTGAAACTCAAATTGGCAGAAGTCTAATAAGTGGTTTAAGCTATTTCTACAGGATGATTTGACTTGGTTTTTTCAAACTTTGTTTCGAATTTGTCATAACGTGTGCAGTTTACAATTTATAATTTTATTCTTCTTTTTGCTCTGTTATAAGCTCACGCAACAACTTTTAATTACACTTTTGCTTAATTTTGAAGGAAACAAAATAGGACAACCTCGTGCTAAGTACGATAGAAGTGAAAATATCAATAGGTTGTCCCAAAATATTTGGTCCGGACTCCGAAGTTTTAGATGTATTCTTTTTTTGCCGCAGATGCTGACGGATTTGTTTACGTTTTAGACATCGGTTCTCCGTGCATTGCTACACAATATAAATAATTTAACAAATCATTTTGAGAGAAAATATATTTCAATGTAGTACAAATAGAACACAAAATAAATGTGATTTTCCAGTACTTCATTTCTTCAAAGCTTAACTTCAGTTCGCGCTTTCTCCCACCTCATTTTGACCATTTTATATTTTATTTTGACGCATGTGAGGATTTGTCTCCTTGATTTGTGTGTTTATTAGAATTTATTCAATTTCAAGGCACAAGGCCAATCGTTCAGAGTTGTTGGACTCACCCTGCAAAACCTATGCTTATCGTGTAGCCAGTTCTATGGTAGTTGCTCCAGAGTTGGCAATAACAAAAATATCTTCATCTTATTTTGAAATGGAATAAGTTGAATATATAGCGTTTGCTTAGTGACCGCAACACATTAGAAAAAAATCTAAATGTTTCAAATTCCCTTTATTCACAGTAATAAAGACTGCTGGTTTTAAACAACTGTGCCGGCACAAATATAGATTTTACTCTTTTCTTTTAAATTCCTTTCTTTTGATTACTGGAATATATTTAAATTGAACATTTCTATGCATTATACTCTATTCATAATATTAGAGAGTTTCAACAACGATGGCCCAGAAGCAGATTTATGTATATTTTGTTGAATCTGAGAATCGCCGTGCCTCTTCGGTAGTATACACACTGAATGCTTGCTGAATTCGACCACTGTTACGCAAAATGTGTTACACCCGATCCTTGCGTAACCAGGAAGAGAGCATGGTCACTACGCTAAAGGGGTGTACGAAGAGTGACAATTTAATTCCCGGAATGCACCTATAGAAAAAATATGCGCGTACTTGTGCACTAGCGGCTATTGCACCTTCGAAGTAGTTCCCTTCCGCAGTTATGATTTTAGTTAGACGCTGCTGCTATTGCTGGAACCATACCTGGAACTCTGTTTCGGTATGGTTCAAACAATAGCAGCAGCAATATCCCAGCGGTGTCGAAATACAATTTTTCGGTTGCTGTGTGTTAATTAAAGAAAAACGTGGAAAGAGCAAAGACTTTGTCTATTTACATTGTCTCCACGTATTTGGAAGACTTTCACCATTTCTCTCGCCCTTTGGATTTATTAGCTATATTTAAATAACTTGTGCCGTTAAGCCCCAGCAGATGGAGACGTCTCAGTTGCTGAGCCCATCCCTACGGATTTGTGAAGTCAGATACTGACAGATAAACACACATAGCGCCGTGGATTGTTGGCACCGTAACGCAAGGAGAACGCACTCGGCTAGTTATCGAGAGATATGGAATTCGATCCCAGCGATGTTGAAATACACTATTTCGGTTGCTGTGTGTTAATTAAAGAAAAACGTGGAAAGAGCGATGTCTTTGTCTATCTACATTGTCTCCACGTATTTGGAAGATTTTTACCATTTCTCTCGCCCTTTGGATTTATTAGCTATAATTAAATAGCTTTTGCCGTTAAGCCGCACCAGATGAAGATGTCTCAGTTGTTGAGCCTATCCCTATGGATTTGTAAAGACAGATACTGACAGATAAACACACGTAGGGCCGTGGATTGTTGGCACCGTAGCGCAAAGCGAACGCACTCGGCTAGTTATCGAGAGATATGGAATTCGATACCAGAGGCGTCAAAATGCAATTTTTCCGTTGCTGTTTGTTAATTAAAGAAAAACGTGGAAAGAGCGATGACTTTGTCTATTTACATTGTCTCCACGTATTTGGAAGATTTTCACCTCTGTTACGGGAATCTTCTTGAGTTCCTTTGCGCTGGATGTAAGAAATGTCCGAAAGTCTTCGTCCTTTGATGACAGTTTTTATTGTTGGGGAAGAGCCCGAAACCACAGTGGGCTAAATTAGGTGAATATGGTGGATGATCCAATTTTGTAATTGATTTCTCAGCCAGAAAGTCGCGAACATTGAGGGCATCATGGCTTGGGACATTATCAGGCCACAGTTCAGATCTTTTTCTTCGAACAGAATCCCGTAAGCTTTTTAGAGGTCTGCACGGGCCCGGGACGGCCCGAGGGCCGGGTCGGGCCTTTGCTCCTTAAACAGACACGTGCCGAGCAGGGTATTTCTTTATGAGCAAAACAATCGCTGTACGATGCCTTTCTCGTTTGGAAAACTCGCAACATACAGCAGCAGGATAAAATTGAATAATTTCCGTTTATGGAAAAAATAGAAGTTTTACGACATCCGTCCCTCCTACGAAACAATTGGAGTGGGTCAGCTCTCTTAGTTTTTCAATGTTAATGTGGTGCCTTCTCTCTCACTCTCCCTAACTTTCACCCTCCTCTGATGCTTCAGGGCAGAATATTAACTGCAGCATTTCTAAACCGAGCCACCCGCTCGCAGACAATTTTTTTATTGTTCTGGTCACCGGCACTTTGTTCTCTAGATGTGTGAAAAGCTTTTAAGTTGTATTAAATGGCACGGGAGAAATGGGATGGGAGAAACTTATTTCTGTGTATAAATGTGTGCCGTATTTTTCCCATTTGTATTCTCAGGCAGCCGTTTTCAAAACTTCTGTGACACTGATTAGCTGGGCAGTCTGTCGTTGTTTTCCCTTAGCATATGCTCAGTTCAGTGTTGCTGATAAATACTCTTCCATACTTACTATGGAGTTCAAGAAAGCGAAAGATTTTCGCGAAAAAATCGCCTCCAGAGAACATATGCTTATAGACAATGTAAAGGGGAAAAGAGATATTTGGAAATATTTTAAATTACTGTCCCGTTCTGAAACTAGTCGGCCGGTAAACGTTGTGCAGTGCACTAAATGCAAAAACTTTTTGAGTTGATAGAACAAATTCTGGAAAATCGCTTCTTTAGCGGCACAAATGTGCTCCTCAAACACACACGAGAGACATATTGGGTTCCAGCGATATGATATGCCAGTAGAGATAGGTGCAGTTTATAAAAGCCATAAAATCTTCTCCCAGTAAAACGATCGGACTCATATTTCTGGATATTTCGTACTTTTCGATTAACATCCCTCCCCTACCGTCCTTACCCCCAAGGATATTTCCGGGTAGGCGGTAGGGAATGATAATTTGAAAACCCAGAAAATTTGAAAGGCATGGGAATTGTCCTTTTCATGCAATATGTTTTAGTATACAAGCCCCCCACCCCTTCTCGGATGTCACGTGACTTAAACAGTGTCTCAGAAATATTCTGAATGAACGTTTATTGTAATAGAATACGCGTAGCAATTAAGAAAACGAAAACTCTTCAGGAGTCGAATGACCCAGTGCACCAGGTGTCAAATTCGCGTTTTGGTAATTGTTGAAATTTTACGGGTCGATCCGGGCCTTGGAAACAGGAGAAATCTATGAGCTGGGCCGGGCTTTCCAAATTAAGGCCCGTGCAGACCTCTAAAGCTTTTAACCTCTAAATAGCATTATTGGTTAACTGTTTGTCACCGTTCAATGAATTCGAGATGAACTATCCTCTTGTGGTCGGAGAAACTCACAAGCATGGTCTTGAACTGTGAGCGTGACATGCGCGCTTTTTTCGGTCCTTATGCCACTTAAAGACGTTTGACTTTCTCATAGTATTCTTACCAAACGCACGTTCAATAGCTCTAAGGTTTCAGTAGCACCTTTACCCATATTCACACAGAATTTGATGTTAATGAGTTGCTCCAAATGTCTTCACTCTTTTTTACATTAAAACTCACACACTACTTGCATTGTTTTCGCATCTGCTCACTCACGAATTGCTGGTCTGCGATTAACGCAAGAACTACTTGAAACATGTCCAGACACGCAAAGACATATTATTCTGCTCGGATCGCCAGAAGGGCGACACTAGACGGCCGTTCCGGAAATTAAATTGTCACCCTTCGTATGTAACAGGTTGGTAGTTCATTTGAAATCGAAGTTACGGACGCCATGGGTAAAACTAAGGATTTATCGAAATTTAGGAATGACCAAAATTGTGGGCTTTTGAAGAACTGAATGGTCCATTTCGGAAACGGCGACATTTGTGGGCATCCATGGCCAAGCAATATACTTATCATTTGGTTTACTTCATGATCAATATAATATGCATAGCATCTGGTTTTCCATCTATTTCTTCTCTAGGGGCACTACTATGGCATTTGCAACCATATCATGCATTCAAAACCTCTTTCAAAATTCCCTTGTTGAAATCATGACAGCAATTTTCTTGGAATCTTTACAGTATGGCCACATAAAGTTTTATAGTTAGGAAGGGAAAGTTAATATATTTCAGCTCAACATCATCATCTAAATACGTGGCATCAGTTGAATAAATTAATCCATCGCTCTTTCCACGTTAAGCAACGCACAGCAACCGAAAAATTGTTATTCGGCCGCCGTCGGGGAATTGAATCCCGAATCTCTCGATATCTAGCCGAGCGCGTTAGCTTTACATCACAGCGGTCAACAATGCACGGCGCTATATGTGTTTTTTTTCAGTCAGCGTCTGACATCATAAATCCGTAAGATGGGCTCAGCTACTGAGACGTCTCCCTAGCCAGTGCCGTTAATGCCCACCAGATGGAGACACTCAATAGTCGTAACGCATCTTACGAATTTATGACGTTGGAGACACTCAGTAGTAATAAATCCCATCTTACGGATTTATGATGTCAGATGCTGACTGAAAAAGAAAAACACACATAGCACCCTGAATTGTTGGCCGCTGTGGTGTAAAGCTAACGCGCTCGGCTAGATATCGAGAGATTAGGGATTCAATTCCCTGGCGGCAGCCGAATAACAATTTTTCGGTTGCTGTGCGTTGCTTAACGTGGAAAGAGCGATATATTTATTATTTCAACATCTCGTCTTCGACAGATCTATCTGGAAAAGTGTTTGATATTTTCATGCTATAGTCACTCTCGATATTATGGATAGGTCTTTCGCGATCAACATGTTTTATGACATTCTAGTGAATAATCTTTCGGTAGGGCTGGAGTAGTTCATGTGATTTCGGCATTTTATCTTTGGTTCTGAAAATAATTCTTGTTGTATGCCCTTTCTGTAACCACGACTTCTTGCCAAAAATTCTTGTTTTTTGGTTTTGAACCAGTCTTTAGCTGAAAAGCTGAAAACTGGTTTAAAACCTGTAGTGTAGGTGGCGCAAAATTCGAATTTTCCAGGGGTCGCCCCGGTGGTGCGGTGGTCTAAGCGATAGCTTCTGTTCATTCGTCCGAGATGGGTCCGAGTTCAAATCCCGATAAGGCATGGATGTCGTATTCACCTTGCGACATTGACTCTCTCCCTTCCCTTGAATCAGTAGCCCTAAATTAGGCAAGGACGAATGCTTACAGCCTGTCGAGTTTCTAACGGGGGTCGTTAACCCACAAAAGAAACAAACAAAATAAATAAAAACATTGGGACAGCCCATAACATGCCCTTCAAAATTACTTAGGGAAGTAGCTATGTTTGAGACTTCAGCATAACCGCATACTCATTGGATGACATCTTTCTATTGTAGTTTAGTGTTGGTTCAGATTTCTGCATCATCCGTAAAAATACTTATGCTCTTAGGACATGACGATGTAAACCATAATTTACAGTCGTTTGATCGGATTTTAATTAATTGATTAAATTAAAAACTAATTATTGTGTTAAAATTATACCAACATTTTCATTTCTTTGGAATTTTATACTGTATTTATCACATTTGAAAAATAATGCAATTGATGAATAAGGTTTAAATCATCGAGTAAATTCATATTTTCTGTCGCAGGATGCATTTGATCCAATGTTGTGTGTCAAACCAAGAATTGAGAGAAAAATACATGCGTTTAGTAGCTAATTGAAAAAAGATGCCGGTATATCACACGATATGTGTTGTGACGTGTATTCTGAATTAACTTTCATTTTCAGTTCCTTTTCCTATGTAAATTTGAGTTTGTTCTCTTTTACACCTTCCGACTCTACGTGATATCTTCTCTCTCACAAGAATGAGGTTGGCAACACAATTGAGGTCAGCGAGAAAGTGTCGCATGAATGCGATAAGAACGTTTAGATAAAAAAGACGAGACAACAGCTGCTGGGGTAGATGTGTGTGTGGAGAGGTTCGATCACTAAGAGAAATGTGAAGTTTACCTGCTGTGTTATATGTTGGATCTACTTAAAGATTGCTGGACCAATAAAAAGTTATCGTAAGTTGACTTCTGTTTATGTTTCGTCTGGCCGTAAACTATTGCATCGTATTCTTATTTAGTTCAACATTCCTTAGTCATGGTTTAGACATAGCGTAAAACCAATCTTGCTCACGAAAATGGATTACGTTGTAGTGTGCCAATTATCCGCTTCCATTTTACCCAACTGTATTTACTGTTACTTTCAAATTCCGCTGCTATTGAAAACAATTACGGTTTTCTAGCTTTTTCTCGATGCACTTGTGTTTCCCAAGTTACTGAAGTTTGCGTGTATATTAGGATTGGTGAAACGATTTGTGCAGAAACGAGGACAAATTTTTCCTCACGTAAAGAATTTACTTTCACAAAACGAAGACGGAAGATCAGATCAGATCATATGTAGAAGATTTTAGGAAGGGAGTGTCTGACCCCAGGTCTCAAACAACCCCCAGAAATAGGAAGTTAAGAGATTTGGGCTAGAGTGCCCGATAGCAAAGTGACACGGAAGTGAGGAAAAAAGAGGTGGAATACGCCCTTATTTATTACCGGGGGGACAGTGCCCGGGGCCCGACGGCTTAACGTGACCATTCAACGCACGGCGGATATTTAGTGGTTCGAGCGTTCGTACCTGCCTATGATCGAACCCGAGGTCTTCTCCGTGACAGTCACGGACGTTGACCACTAGGTCACCCGCGGCTCGACAAAGGCGGAAGGCTTCAGCCACGGCTTCATATCTCAAATTTTGTGACTCCTTTCTGTTACATCAGCAGTGCCGAGGGTTGTGAACCTCAAAGATGATCAAGTATGCATATTAAACGTGTGATTTCTCTTGGATGTGTTACAACCCAAAAGTGATGAGTTTGAGGCTTGTGGAAAAAAGAAAGTGACATTTAGATGCCATGTGGATCTTCGTTTCTCATTCTCAACGTTTTGCTACTCAAATTATGAAATTTATAAAAGAGTTCCGATTGAGGATGAGGCAGTTGGCATTGAATTGTGTGTGCGTGCGTATGGTTTTTACGTAATAAAATTATTTTCTATGCATAAATGTAATTTTCAGCAACAACTTTGCTTTATAGATTTATATAATATACAGGGGTTGTACAGAATAATATGAACATCTAGAAAAAGAATGTTTACGTATCTAATAGAGTGC
Source organism: Macrothele yani (assembly GCA_039090855.1). Classification (NCBI taxonomy): domain Eukaryota; kingdom Metazoa; phylum Arthropoda; class Arachnida; order Araneae; family Macrothelidae; genus Macrothele; species Macrothele yani. The sequence goes on from CM077013.1 coordinate 19,193,644, forward strand.
GGGACCACCTATGACATTCAAAATCGCCTGAATCCTCCTTAGAATGGATACATACACATCCTAGTTAGTGGGATGTTACACTATACTTCATGCAGAAACTGCTCCAGGTCTTTAAAAGATGCAGGAGGAGGATAACAGGATCTTACACTGTTTTCCAACGCAAATCACAGTGGCTCGATGATGTTTAAATCTGGTGATCGGGGAGGACAAGGAAGGTATGAAAGTTCGTTTTTACATTCCTTAAACCATGAGCGGACATTCCGAGTCCTGTGAATTGGGCGTTATCACATTAATAGATAGCATCCCTTGCAGGAAGTAATACTTAAGCCATTGGATGAACTTCGTCAGCCAAAATGGTTTCATACGCCCTGCCAGACATCCGCCCTTTCAAGGTGATCAGGAGACTTGCTGAAAACAACGATATGACTACCCAGAGCACGACAGAACCACCTCCCTGCTGCACTGTTGGGAACAGACAGTTTGGATTGTACGCTTTTGACGGTGTTCTGCACACATAAACAGGTCCCGCTGTGGGGAATAGTGTGAATGTGGATTCATCCGACCACATTAAACGCTTCCATTCATCAGAAGTCCACGTTGTATGTTCCTGGCACCACTGCCGTCGCCGTTGTGCATTCACCCGGGCCATCAGAAGTTTTGCAATAGCAGCTCTGCCATGAATATCTTTTTTGTGCAGTTCCCAACTCACTGTTTTCGTTAATACTGGGGTCTAGAGATGCAGATTGAGCTTCCACAAATTTTAGGCTGCCTGGTCTTCTTATTACGGGTAACAATTCCTTTTCATGCCCTCCTGTCTCTATCAGTTAGGGTCGTTTTCTGTCCGCTCTTGTGTTTCGTAGACAAGGTTTTGCGACAAACAGGGTAGGCTGTCATGACGCCAAACACAGTACTGTAGCTCCCGATAGCCCCCCTCTCCTACCCTGGCGACTGTTGTCACGGAGACACCAACTAGCCTGCCACCAACAATTAACACTCTTTCGAAGTCCGTTAGGTGGCTCATATCGTCGTCACCCAGAAAGAAATTTTCCCACAAGATAGTTTAAATGTACTTAAACAGGACCTTGAGGTTCTAAACAAAGCTGTTACAACCAAAATGTGGTGGATACCTTTGCGTGTTTTGGCGTACGCAGCTGCATTAAAAGTCACGTCTCTGAGTGTGGTGGTGCTCAAATTATCCTGTCCAACCCCTGTATATACATACTGCACAGTAAAATGAGTACTCAAAATTATTGCCCATTATTTTTCTTTTCAGATGGGAGCGTTAATCTTCAGGAAGTTGAAGAACAACGGAAACAACCTGGAAAAAGTTCTCTTTTAATAAAACAGGCGTCACTTAGTGATGCTGGGTATTACTTCTGTGTGGCACAAAATGTTATAGCTACTATAAAAACAAGGGGAGTCATGATTGCCGTCAGTGGTAAGATACATTTATCAGTGTTATTCCTATTACATGATCAAGCTGAATCAATAAGGAGTATTGTGAATATTGTTTCAGTGAGAAAAATGTAGAAATATCTAAATGCAAGAATCATCCAATTTATCACTTTTTATTCGTAGTTTTTTGTTGAGGATTTTCAATATATTTCTCGTTTGAAAAGTGTAGCTTAATCTTACTAAAACGTTGAACATGTATGTATATGTTCAATGAACAATGAAAGCTAAATTTCGAGATTTTTCTACTACTACTTTTAAATCTTAAAATGGAGTCATCTTCTGTTACTTCCAGAAGATTCCTTGTTCCCTGAAATATTCTGAAATTGAATTAAAAAAAAGGCCATTAACGATATTACCTAAAAATAGCACAGTGTGCTTTGTTGATTTCGTTTAAATGCAAAACAAAATCAATGATCTTTTACACTAAGATAATACCTTTAACTGATCTGTGAATGTGTTTTAATCGTTATAAAAAAATTGCTTCTCTTTAACATTGCAATTTGATACATCAAAAATTCTTGGTACTTCTAAAAATCCAATGAACCATCTAATCTTCTATTTACTAAGCGTTTACGAAAATCATTTCACTACGCACCCAAATATAATGTTATTTTTTCTGCTGTTGATGTTTACAAGTTCTGGTAATTATATTTACATCAATCTATTACTTTATCCTAAAACAAGGGTATATTCGAAGCTCTTTACTTCAATTACTGACAGCTGCTATAAAACTGTGACATCCTTACGCGAATTCGGCGCCTCCATCATGCGAACAATGCGATATTTGCACGCCATCTTGACCTACACAAAAATGTGAATAAAAGCAATTTATTTTGAGCATGATTATTTAGGTTCGTTTTGCAACTGTCGTTTCTTTATCATATTCAACTTATGCTTGTGTTTTATAATTGATCAACCATCCGTAACATATTCAGCAATGAAATAAATTGTACTTCTCATCATGCAATGAATACTACGATTCTTTTTTATAAAATATTTCGGATAAAAGCATTGCGTTTTTATAAAATTACCCATATTGTGTGCTACGACTTTTTCTAAAATGAAAAATGAATCGCTTTGAATTTTAAAAATTCGCTGTGACGTTAAAGACTGCGTCTGATTTTATTTCACATTTTCAGGTCACACGTGGACTAGTTTTTCGAAAGATAGTTTTCTTTTGTTTTCATTTTTTGAGTAAGACGCTGATAAATGTTTACTTGTGGTAACATAAATGCAATATGTTGGCTGCTTTTGAAAATTCTGCTTGTATTTGATAAATAAAATAAAATAAATTCTGAATTCATGGATTTTTTAGTACTTATTAATTTAGAGTTTCCTACAATTTTTTCATAATAAGAACAAATATTTTCTTTACAATCACATTTTTCTTCTAAACGTGACACCACGTGGCGCTACTATGGCATCAGGGAACGTTTAGATTTCTTCTCCATTGTATTTATGTGTGGTTTTACCAGTATTACGGGGATATGAAATACGGCTATCAATTCCTTCGGAGTATTTCTTGAAAACATAGTTTATCAACTCAGTGATTCTAAGTGTTATCGTTCCAGAAACTAAAATCTTATTAATACTGAAATGATAACTATATTATATGCCGTTTAACAGCATTTTATACCTAGGGTGAGCAGTCGATGCTTTAGAAATGCAACTCACTGAACTGGAAGTTGTAATTCTGTGCTGTGCTAGTTTCGTCGCAATACACTCAGCAGATGCAGGTAAGCTTTCTTAATACCAGTTTCTGATATTGAAAAAATTACTAATATTGCAATAATTCGCTTGCTTTATGATCAATAATAAGTGCATTGCTTTTCAAAACTCTCTTTTGAAACGTCGTATGATTCAGGGGTTTTAAAGTATTTGATGAAGTGGCTTACATTTTGCAACTTTCTTGTGAATTAGAAGAAAGTTTCAAATGTCAGAAATCTGTATGTTCTGTAAACAGAAGCTCCAAATTTTAAACTGGTGTGGAAGCGAACATAAATTTATAAAATCTAAGTTTTCATCAAGTACAATGTTGTCACACTTACAGTACGATTGCAAGTTTTATGCTCCCTCACCTCAATATTTTAATAGATCTGGAAAATACAAGATGTTTGGAAAACAGTGCTCATATGATTTTGTTAACGCAGAATTAGTTTATGTATTTCACAAAGTAATTTGAAGTTTTACATGTAAGTTTATACTGTTCATGGAAAATTCCTCAGAAAGCTAAATATGGCATAAACTAAATTATTTAAATGTAAAAAGGAAGCAAAATTTTCAATAAGAAGTCTATTTTAATGAATTGAAAATATTTATTACCCATAGCGGTATATACCTGCATGGATTCTATTATCTCGTGGTGAAATATAATTTTCCCCTGCTTAAATGAACAAGCGAACAAGAAAAGCAAATCAGAACATTCCTTAGTTTGCCACTGAAGTACGTAAATATCTAAACATTCTTAAAAAATGAAATATCTTATGCTTATTTGTTAAATATTTTTTCATGATCCTACTAATACTATCATTGCAGCTTTTAACTTAAGCTGTTTTCACTTCTCACATTTTATCATTTTACCGGAATTAAAAAATTATTTTTAGTCATGTTTAAAAATTTGTTTCCGCCTGGAACATTGAAGACATTCTTTCAGAGAGTCGTGAGTTTTTTTAAATTTAAAAACAAAGCAAAACAAAACAAGTGATTAATTAATCTGAGTACGTTTTATACGTTTTGTGCTGAGAATATATAATCCAAATATAGCATGTGTGAATTGTTGCGAAATATTAATACATGTGTGCTTGCAAAAAACCACTGTCTTTCATATTTATTCAATCTTAGGGATGTCTGAAGTACAGAAGAGAGACATCTTATAGTGAATAATTTCTGCAACCTCCCAGGAATCATATTTCACAGAGCTACTGAAAAAAAGTGTGCATTTTATAATAAGATAAATACCTTCTATTAAACTCTAGGAAGATGAAATTCTTTTCTGCCATAGTGAAATAAATTATTAACACTTACTTTAGTTAGATTAAAGTAGACGATCAAAATAAACAGCGTAATAAATTGAAAGAAAGAAATACTTATATTTGTTACAGATGTTTTAAACAAGTCTGATAATTTTATCAAAAAGACAGACTAAACCAGCTTTTGAAGGTTTCTATTTCCGTTGGTCGAAACTGAGAAAACCAATTTTAGGACCGCACAATGGAAATTGCATTACATCCTCAAGCTGACTAATCACTTTATAAAGATAAGGTAATATTATCACAAGAGCACGATTGCTGCACATTAATGAATCAATTTTTACTTGCATTCAACTTTCACTTTTACATTTTTATTGGTCGAGTAATGACATTTTCTACACACCATCTTTTCTTTAAATTTCAGAAATACCGAAAATTCAACCTTTCAGTCTTGCCAAGCATTTCACACCAGGAGAGAAAGTAACACTATTATGTGCGGTAACATCCGGAATCCCGCCACTTTCTTTCAGATGGCTTAAAAATGGCCAAGAGATAACGGAAGGGAACACAGCAACAGTTCATCAGCTGAAAGATTACTCTACACTTGTGCTGAACTCTCTTACACTGACTTCCAAGGGTAACTACACATGTCACGTGTCCAACAGTTACGGATCGGACTCACATACAGAGTATCTGAACGTTGTTGGTAAGTGAATCTTTCATATTTTGCCATGGAAACACTTATGATCGGTAACGTATCGTGCATAGTTTATATAAAATCGAAATAATATCGACAGTTGCAGTTACAGTCGAAGATTTGTCTTTGGCGAAATCATCACCAAATGACGGCTATTATTATTTAAGAGTATTACCTATTTATCTTATTTTGTAGAGAAAATCTGAATTGCTATATACGAAGCATTTGTTTTAAGAACATGGTGAAATATTAACATGAAATGTCAACATGCTTTACGATGTGAGCTATGTGAAGTGGGACGTATAATTCTGGTGTAAAATAAAATTATAGAACTCTTCCTCATAAGCACTTTGTGTCTGAAATAATTGAAAATTTTGGAAATTGCCATGGATCAATTGGCATGCTGTAACGAAACTATCTACGTAAACTAAATTTTAATAGCCTCACATTGTTTTGAAATTACGAATCCTTTCGGAGTTACTTAGAAGCCAGTGGAAACCTTCACTTGATGCTTTTCTTAATAAACTGCAATAATCGAATTTAGCAAATTGGATGAAATTCTAATGTCTTTGAGCTTTTCTTGCAATTAGGGTAAAGAAATGCATGTACCCAATTCATATGAGAGTAAAAAGGAAATGAAGAGTTCTAACTCTTTCTTCAGAAAAGTATTTTTTCTTTTCTTTTTTTTTATTTTGTTACGCAAAACAAAACACTGCTTAATATTTTTACTATGTCTTCCGTAACAGCGAGGGTACTACAATTTTACTAAAGTTAATACTCTCGCGTAGGCGATATCCTGAAAATAAATTGCAGAGCCGTGTCGGAATCGGAGAAATGTTTTAAATTCTGATTTATAACAATATAGTTTTTTAAATAGAGAACACAAATGCAACTATATGAAATATTTTGTTGCTTAAAAATGTGTAAATAATTTAACGAACATTACCAAAAATAAAAACAAAGCAACATTTCGTGTTCACCTAGCTGTATTGAATCAAACTGCCAATTTAAAAGCGAGAATGCATGTCTAGAAATTTCAAAGAATTTCACCATTTTTGCTATTATGCAGGCTGTGCAGTGAAAGTCTAAAAACACAAACCTCTCTGAATAGAAAAAAATATTCAGGTAGTTTTTTTCCAATTAAAGAGGCTAATATGAAAACGGAAGAAAACAAGGTGCCTTAGACCAGTAGTAGTAGTAGTAAGCGTACTAAACTTTAGAACATCAGAAGGTTTCTTAAAGTACGTCAAAAAACTGAAGTTATCAATGTCAAAATCATAATTAAAAATTACTTCTCTTATATTGCAAGTTTAAGGATCTGTCATTATTTCTAAAATTACTTAGTTATGTGCTGAGAAATAACTGCTGCTTTAGTGACATCAATTTGAAGCTAAAATACAGCAAAATGAAAATAAATCTCCTTATACTTCAAGTGTACGGATTTGCTGATTTTTCTGAAATTTCATTGTTACCTACCAAGCAGAAAATCTGTCACTGTAGAAAAGTGTAAGAATAATCCGAAAACTGAAATATCCTTTTAAATCTTACAGTCTTTAATCTTGCAAAGAAGTAAAGAATTGCTGTTTATTTGGAGTACTTTAGATATGGTTAATATAAAACTTTAGATATAAAAGAGTACTTTAGATATAAAGAGCGTTGTTCCGAACCTAGTGAGAAAACTGACAAGAGAAAAAGACGCTCGAAAAGTTATCTCAACAGCACCAGTTGTGTTTTTCGCATAGTCCCATTTGTGCCACAATCGCTTTTCTCTGCATTATATACCCCCCATAGTCCAATCTGTCCCACACTCGTTTTTCTCTGCAATATAACTGATTTTATCAACTTAGGGAAGTGTTTTACAGTTCTTTCTAAAACGATGTAGTAGGAAGGTTTCAAGATATCTCTTTGGATTTATCGGACATCAGCGTGCAGTGAGGAGGTATACGAAACAATCTGGGCGGTATTTGTGCATCGTAACTTGTATTATGTACGTATTTTTATTAACTTCAGAAAGAGATCTGCGAAACGAGGCTGAATATTCAGTACCGATAACTTGCCCAATGAAATTGCAATAAAAAGGCAGCAATCGCATTTTAAGGTGCATTCTGTATCTTAACACAATACTGGAGGTACAAAAATTCCAGGAGCAAAGAACAAACATTGGCACTGAAACTGTTAAACCATTACATAGCGTATATAAGTGGAAGTTTAAAAACTCAGTCCACTGTCCTCTGCACTCAGCAGAGTTAACAACAGAAGAAGTACGCACCACACACACCAAGGAATATAATTTTGCTATTGGTAACGAAAAAAATATATACTATACATAATAAAAGAAACAAGAAAAAAATTTCGGAACGCACAAACTATAGCTGTAAATATGAAGCGGCATAAAGATGGAAAATGAACATAGGAAAGTGAATTAACAAACACAGTGCATACAGCTCCGTAACATTTGTAAGCAGAACTCTAAACGTAACATTTCTTGCCGACATCATGAAATTCAACTTTGCATTTGTTGAAAAGTTCTTTAATACAGCTAATACTTGAATAAGACTAAGCATTGTAAAAATAATTAAAACAAAGTAGCTGAAAAAAGATGTTTACTTCGAGTGCGTTGACTTGGTTTCTTTCATTAATTACTCGGCTTATGATGATTCAGCAACATTTCAGGTTGAAAAATCAAAGACAAATATTATAATTAAGTAGCACATTATATTTAATGCAAGAAACGATTCGTTTGCTACTGACGCTAAAAACACAATTACTGAAATGCCTTTATTGCTGCAAGAAAAAGCTGCTTATGAGATCATCACAAGATCTGAAAACGAGGCACCTGAAAAGTAACACAAAATTATAGATACATTATTCATTGACTCAACTCGCTAGTTCTTCTGGTCAGTAAATTTTGGGAATTGAATCGCAGTAAGGATATTTCTAAACCGACACTGCTCTCATTTCTGTTATACTTTAAATCTTTAACTAACTACTACTGGAATTTACATTCCCATCCTGTTCTCTATACACTGAGTGGCCACTTTATTATGGCCACCCCCACAGTTCTTCGTTGGGCCACCTTTTGCCTTTAATACTGCATCGATTCTTTGTGGCGTGGACTCCACTAGATGTTGATAGGTGGTTTGTGGAATCTGAGACCATTCTTGATGAATAACACTTTCCAGGAGTGTGAGATTGCAGGGTTCTGGATCCAGCTGTCTGATGGCTCGTTCAACTTCATCCCACAAATTCTCAATGGGGTTGAGATCTGGAGATTGTGGGGGCCACCTAAGCAAAGTAAACTCACCGGCATGTTCTTGAAACCAATCCTGTACAATACGAGCACTATGGCAGGACGCATTACCTTGTTGAAAGTAGCCATCGCCATTGGGATAAACCTTCCACTTGATAGGCTGCACTTGGTCCGCAACGATGGTTAGATATGATGTGCCAGTCAGACGTTGATCAACACAAATGAAAGGGCCAAAAGCATGCCAGGAAAACATTCCCCAAACCATAACGTTGCCTCCACCAGCTTGAAGGGTTGTAGCAATGCATTTGGGGTCCATGCTTTCGTGCTGTTTCCGCCAAATTCTCACTCGGCCATCGGCATGGTGCAACTGAAAACGTGATTCATCGGACTACATAATTTGTTTCCAATTATCGACTGTCCTTGCGCTCCTGTGCGAACTGGAGACGTTTTCTCTTGTTAACTGCATACAGCAAAGGTGTTCGAACAGGCCTTCCGCTGCCATATCCCATCCGATGCAGTGTACGGCGAACAATGCGTGCAGAGATCATTTGAGGGGATCATTGATTAAAATGGTCTGTAATTTGCTGCACTGTTACTCTTCTGTTGTCTGTTACCAATCTATACACTCTCCGTTCCGCCCGAGCAGTCACTAGTCGATGACGACCACACGTTGCATGTAGAGACCCAGTTTTTTGGCTGACAGTCTAGTCTTTAAACACTTTAACAACAGATGCTCTAGAATATTTCACGAATGCGGCGATTTTGGTGATACTCGCTCCATGGCTCCGAGCTCCTACAATTATCCCACGTTGAAAGTCCGTCAAATCGCATTTTTTACCCATCTAGTCACCCAAATATCACTCTACGACTGTCGCAAGCACTAAGCTTTCCGTTTTTATACTAGCCTCGCCCTCTGACGGCAACAGCGTGCAGCCATAGCTCATTTGCTTAAAACTGTCAGGTGGTCATAATAAAGTAGCCACTCAGTGTTTACTTCATCAAGCTGAGTTGCATTCTACCTTCTGCTCAAATACTAGTGTTTTTCAAGTATCGCCTTAGTATGGAGAAGATCGTAAGTTCATGCTATCTTCAACAGGCGTCAAATCCTGGAAGAAGCGCTTGATTAATATTGCATGCTGTGTCTCAAGGCGCACGATGAAGTCGCATTTACCAACTGAAAGAAAACTTGACATATCCCTCTCTCTCCGTTCTGCTGGTGTTCCCTAGTCATTAATTCATGATCCTGATTGTTGTTTTCCCAATCGTTCTTTTTTCATCTCAGGGGTGTCGCTTCATGGTGATGCAAATAGCTATCCTAGCACCAGAGATTGCATTTTTAGCAAAAAGTAAAGTATTTTGACTGTTGTGTTGTAAGCTACTGCACTACATAGAAAGGATCATCTTCTTGGACATTTTCTTCGAGATCTTGGAAGCACATGGCTACTGCTAGTAAGTCTTAGACCGTGTGTCGCACTACAAAAGAAAAAAATGTGTCAAGACAGCAAGTCTGCAGCGATACATTTCGTCGGTGTAGTTCAGTAGGTCAGGACAATCGGCTCCGGACCGACAAGTTTGTGTTTTCACTTTGGTGCTTGATTGCGGAAAATGGTTATACTGGCCGTTTGGGTTCTTCGAGAAATGTGTGATGCTTGTTCCCCACATCGGCTGAAATTAATGAAAATTCTTTCTTCGCTTCAAAAAAGAAGTAAAAATAATAAGAGGAAGATGATATGACCTAATACAGAGGTGAAACACGTGTCAAAATGACAAATCTGCAGCAATTCATTCCGTCGGTGTACTTTAGTCCGTTCGAACAACTGGCTCCGGAGCGAGGCGGCGTGAATTCTATCACCGTCACAGACAAATTTGTGAACTTTACAACCTCAAATACTTAACAATAGTAGCCACTGTGCACGACAGTATTGTTGTTATGCTAGTTATAGCTATAAAATGAAATATTCCTTCCAGAAATGTAAGTAGCATGGTATTTTAATTAATAAAGTCTCATTAAATTCTTTAAGCCTAACGGTACAAGAACTCGAGTACTCCAAATAAAAACAAAATCCCTTTTTATTACATTCGTTGCAGGAAGTGCAAAAGGTAAATAACGGTGGCAGAACCATTTGTTAAACACGACGTTTAAACTTGCGCAACAAACAAAATATCAGGTTGAAGACATCATAAAACGTAGATTAATTTAGTAGTATCTACTTGACTTTAACAAATAATTAGTGCACGTTATAAAATTCTAAGTAATGTAACGAACAGAATATTGTCTTAACAATCAAATATCAAGCGAGCCTAAAGCTGTTAATATATCATCACATATCAGACAACACCCACAGCGATCCTTGATCTTTATTTGTTGCTTTATATCCGACCGATTGCCAGTGCTGTCACATCAACAGATCCTTTTCGGAGCTCAAACATGATGTTAAGTTCAGAAATTCTAATCCAGAAATCAACGTAATTTATGTGAGAGTCAGCAATAAAAACGGAAAGTTAAATAGTTTATATACGTCAGCGTAGTGAATATTATCGCCATAGCTAATTATTGTCGTGGCTTTCTTCTTTTCAGGTGTAGTAGTAATATTAGTCAATACCGATGTTCAAGGATTTAAAAAGTTTTGATAATTTAACCTGTGTTTCTGTGTAGAAGATTTAAGCAATTTGTTTCAAGTATTTCAAAGCATTTTGCATTTTTAACACAAACTATCAGTGCAGTAACACATGTTTCGTTTTCAGTGCCTCCGAAGTGGAGCAATGCTGTCAAAGATAAAGAAACTATCGTCGGAGGTGAACTCACGATGAAATGTTCAGCCGAGGGTTTTCCGGTTCCTACCGTGAGCTGGAAGTTCCAGAAAGTTAGTAAGTGTTTTCATAACTGATAAATTTATAATTCCTGACGTATTGTTAACAAAACAGTTGTTAATGTAGATAATATAACTTGTTCTAAACTACAAATAATTGCTAAGGTATCTGAAAATGAAGCCATCTTTAGAAAACTAACTGCGCCACTGCCTCAGTGTAACTTATAGGGGATACTTGAGCTGTTTACTGTGGCCTCTGATAATTTCCTGTGCATCCCACAATCTATAACGCTATTTTCTTTGGTGTCAAAGAATGCAGGCATTCTATGCAATTCTCTGTATAGAGATAATGCGAAAAAACACCTGGCCTTGCATTATATCTACAGTGCAACAAAGACGAATGAATGAAATACATTAAACCCCATGCACAATATGTCGGTGTAGTATGTTAATAACAATCCAGGTTCTTCATAATTCTCAGTAACTCCCTTACACACTTTTTAAAGTCTTTATGATACTCAACACTGTTTGCTTTCCAAAATGAATATGTAAAAATGACACCCTAGTAGCTGAGTTATCAGAGGTGCAGGTTTCTGATTAATCGCCTGAGCAAGGACAGTGTTTAAGTTCCGAATAAGGCATGGTGGTGTGTTTAGTTTCAAATGAGGCATGAGGCATGGCGGTGCTTTTTTCTACTGCTCTGGAAGCAGAGTTCTAAATTAGGCAAGCACGACAGTCTGTATCCTATGTTCACGGCCGTCCTTAAACCCCAAGAGAAAAGGAAAATGTGAAAAAACTGCAATTTGATATGATGAATTTATGTATCAAAAAAGCACATGGGTGACAATAAAAACAACACGAAAAATGAGATGTTTTTCAAAATACTATAATGTCGTAATTTCCAAGAGGTGGATACCTTTTAAAGAAAATTTCATTTCCATAATTGAAAATTCTACTGTTTCGGTTTACATTAGAGTGCTGAAGCCAGACTGATGTATCCCGAAATGTAAGCAGGAACATAGAGAGTAATACCCAAAGCAAATTATCGCTTCTCGTGCTCTTAGTTCTTTAAGACATTCATTTTGTTTAATACTTCAGTTTCAAACAATTAGGTTTACCTAACGTTTTATGAGAACATGTGTTTTACGCTCCCAATGACTAAATTCATCAGCTTCCTTCAGTTTGGTCTTACATTGGCAGAAAGTGAAAAAGAACACCAAGAAGGAGACGTCTGATACCAACGAAATTTATACAGCATAATAACGGAATATAGAGGATAACGTGATCAAAACACTATAGAAAAATGCAGCTGTATTTGCTGGTAAACTGAAAAATAACATTTCCATGTAACATGGTTTGTACGAGGTTGAACCGCCATGAACTGCGTCACAGTGTGCAATTCTGGCATGGAGTCTGTCGTACAAATGTTGGATGTAAGTTTGGGGTATTGGGTTCCAAGCATCCTCAACCTGGACGCGTAAATCGGGGATGGTCGTGGCTGGCCGTGGAGACCGGATAAGTCGTTGTCCCATAAAATCCCACACGTGCTCAATAGGGGGCAAATCCGGTGAACGTGCAGGCCACGGAAGTTGTCTCACACCTGAAGTGCATGTTGCGTTGCACGTGCCGTGTGTGGCCGTGCGTTATCTTGCTGGAAAACACCACGATGGACCGACCTTACAAATGGCACAACAACGGACTGAGTGATGTTGTTGATGTAGGAGGTGCTGTTTAACGTACCCGATACAAACACTAGTTGTGTACGGGAGTGATAGCTGATCGTTCCCCACACCAGGAGACAAGGTGTAGGCCCTGTGTGTCGCTGGCGGATGCAAAAAGGGTGGAGACGCTCCCCTGGGCTTCTGCGAACACGCATACGGCCATCGGAGGCTCCCAAGCAGAATCTGCTTTCATCGCTGAACACGACAGATCGCCATTGCGTTCTCCAGTGCAGACGTTGGCGACACTACTGTAGCCGTTCCTGACGGTGGGCTGGAGTCACAGGTACACATGCCAGAGGCACACGTGCACGTAGTCCTGCATCCAGTAGATGGTTGCGGATTGTTCGCACAGTCACCTCAGGTGCAACGGCAGCTCGGATTTGCGTCGCAGTGGATGTTCTGCTTGACAACGCCGCTCTTCTTATGCGTCTATCGATCAGCTCATCAGTCCGTCTATGACTCCCGGTTCTACGTCTTCTCGTGTGGGAATGTTCCTCGGATCATCTACGCCACCATCGTACTACCACCGATACTTCCCGTCCAATTCGCTCCGCAATACGACGATACGACCACCCGGCCTCGCGGAGTCCGACTAGACGACCTCGCTTAAAGTCCAATAACTGCTGAAGTCGTACACGTCTTCCATGTCCAGACATTGCAGCTTCTTTAGGGTCTTCGCATGTGTCCGTACGCCGACGACTGATTACATTCATTTTGCCGTACTCCTTAAATACCACCGACGATAATTTTCATATTGTGCCGTGCTGTGGCGCAAGCGCTCACCGGTTGGTCCCGAAATTAACATCACACCTACGTAAACTCGACCCCATTAACATATGTAAATTTCATGATCGTCCGCCAATTCTTTCTTGGTGTTCTGTTTTCACTTTCCGGCAGTGTAAATGTACCTCATCACAAAATTGAAAGAAATTGTAAAACTTCTATGAAGCGTTCCAATTCCCTGAAGCATTCACACGTGCGTAGTTCTGAATTTTTTGTAAGCATTTCATCTCACCATTTTTACGCCAGTTATAAATCAGCAATCTGTTATACATTGATGCTGAGTTTTGGAAAGCCATTTTGTTGAAACAGGGATCATAATTTTATTGAGAACTGGTATGCAACATTTTCCTCTCCTCATGTGCATATAATGATGGACTAAGCAAAACTAGGTATTTCTAATGCCAATTGATTTAAGTTAAGGGTATCAGCAAAAATGCGACCATTTAAGTGCTGAATGTTAAAAAAATAATCATGACGCGTATTTGACTACTTTCTGTAATATCTTTACCTTGTAAGTTTCCAAATTTATCCACACCTAACTTATCGTTTTCTCAAGGAACGTATATAGCGTATTAAATCCGTTTATTCCTTATGGTGTAATAATCATAGAGATTCGTCAAGCTTTCGCACTCCACTCGGAAACTTTTTCAAGGCAATGGTAGACATAAAAATGCAGGGAATTGGAACACATAAGGAACAAAGATGATATTTGAAAATAACGTGGGTGACATCACCAGCATATTTCGTGAAATGTTTTAGCACGTAATTACACGGCGCGCGGCGACGTGTTCCTGTCTTTTAATAACGCATGCCAAGCCATTGGTAGTTCAGTAGAGATCATGTCATTGCATGCTACTTTGCTGGAGAGGATTTTGACAGTTTCCCTGATGGCAGTCTCTTTAAAGTTCGTGTAAGGGGCAATTCTTCTAATATTATTCCATACTGGAATGGCCGATGAATGCATGACTTCTCTGGCGAGGACGGCATTCTGCATGTCCTGGTTGACACTTCGCTCGTGTTCTTTACATCTAGTGTCCAAGGATCGCTTTGTCATTCCGATATATATCTTTTCCGTGTTGTCAGGATATACCAACGGTATAGCGTACACACCCGCACACTGTCTCCTTGCAGCTTGATACTATACGTAATAATGGATCGGACACTTCATTGCTACTAATATGTTGTATGAGATATTGGTTAAAACAAATGTTTTAACAAATATTTCATATATCTCATATATCCCAGACTTTGCATATTGGTTAAAGAATTTGTTACGTAAATACAAAATATTGACAGCAATGAAGTCCCCGACCCCATGATCACATATACACTGCTGGACAATTGCTAAGGACGGATCATAAACGGCTATATAGCGCATAAAAAAGTAAGTGTGGTTGGATGCCAAGTGAAATAAAATAATGTAAGAAAGACAATTTATTGTGGTCTGAAATCCAGAAGGCTTTGGAACGTGTTCAAGGGACAAACAGGCCATTTTGTGCAGAATACGTAAATGTGAAAAAATGTAATTACCGTCCGCAGGCGTTCCAGCGTAAGATGTCAATACGGGATATGGCCACCATGGAGGTCGATGCAAGATTCCATACGTCGTGTCATGCTTTGCACAACATTACCAAGCAACTGTTGGGTTAATTTATCCCATTCTTCTGTCGGTGCACGGATGAGGGTGTCCTTGTTTATTGGAGGGCATTGGCGACCAGCAAGACTCCTCCCCAAAGCATCCCACACATTTTCAATGGGATTCAGATCTGGAGAGCGTGCTGGCCATACAAGGCGTTGAATATCCTCGCTCTCAAGACACTCCTGGACAGCGACTGTTCGATGACATGTTGCGTTGTCGTCCATGAAAATGAATCTATCACCGACAGCACCACGGAACATGCGAACATGAGGTAGCAGAACATCATTAATGTATCGTTGGCCAGTCATAGTCCCAGTTGGAAGCACATAGAGGGACGTACGGCCATTGATCATGATGCAAGCCCATACCATGACACTACATGTCGGATATCGGTCCCTTTCCTGTATGTTTGCTGGACAATATGCAGTACCACTGTGACGCCAGATCAGTTGTCGTCAACAATCAGACGATAGACTGTGTCTACTCTCATCTGAGAAGAGGACAGCAGACTAGTCGTTATCAGTCCAATTGCGATGTTGATGGCACGATTGCAAACGGGTGGTACGGTGACGTCTGGACAATGGATGCACACAACAGGACGGCGGGCGTATAGTCCTCCTTCATGCAAACGTCTGGCGACAGTTTTTCGGGAGATCTGCTTGTCAGTAGCAGCCATAAACTGATTTGCTACCTCACTAGCTGTGCTGCGCCGGTGTCTTTTTGTTGATAGCACTATGTACCGATCTTCTGCAGGTGTCGTACTGCGAAC
Organism: Macrothele yani; assembly: GCA_039090855.1. Lineage (NCBI taxonomy): Eukaryota > Metazoa > Arthropoda > Arachnida > Araneae > Macrothelidae > Macrothele > Macrothele yani. The sequence continues at coordinate 19,209,737 of CM077013.1, forward strand.
ACGACCTCCCCCGCGACGTTTGCTACACTCTCCATTTGTTTGAAATGATTTCCAAAGCCTTGAAACAACACTGTGGCTGACGTCGAACTCCCTGGCAACATCTGTTATTTTTCGCCCTTCTTCAATCTTGCCAATAATACGGCTACGCGTAAAATCATCTAGGTGATGTCGGGAAGACATACTGAAAATTGCAAGTTCGTCAATTGATTCTTTCCCTTTCAACTTTGCGTTTGAACAACAACGGTCAATACGCGTCAAATCCTTTATATCTCTTATCAGCGCTATGAAGTCACAAACAAGTTCGGCAATCCAAAATTTGCATACGCACAACACGTCTTACTGTATCCCGCACTTATGCTAATTTTCACATTTTCCTGCCTTCCATTTTATGGTTGCTATCGTTGCTATTGTCATCCGTCCTTAGCAATTGTCCGGCAGTGTAGTATCAAGCTGCACAAAGAGACAGTGTGAAAAAGAAAAAAGGCGGGTCTGTACGCTATACCGTTGGTATATCCTGACAACACGGAAAAGATATATATCGGAATGACAAAGCGATCTTTGGATACTTTATCATTCCGATTTATATACGTGCGAAGTGTTAACCAGGACATGCAGAATACAGCAATCGCCAGAGAAGTCATGCATTCATCGGCCACTCCAGTATGGAATAACATTAGAAGAATTGCCCCTTACACGAATTTTAAAGAGACTGCCATCAGGGAAACTGTCAAAATCTTCTCCAGCAAAGTAGCATGCAATGACATGATCTCTACTGAACTACCAATGGCTTGGCATGCGTTATTAAAAGACAGGAACACGTCGCCGCGCGCCGTGTAATTACGTGCTAAAAAATTTCACGAAATATGCTGGTGATGTCACCCACGTTATTTTCAAAAATCATCTTCGTTCTTTACTTGTTCCAATTCCCTGCATTTTTATGTCTACCATTGCCTTGAAAAAGCCTCTCAGTGGAGTGCGAAAGCTTGGCGAATCTCTATGATTATTACACCATAAGGAATAAACGGATTTAATACGCTATATGCGTTTCTTGAGTATTCATATTGTGGTGTATTAAAAATAAGGTTATCGTTTTCTCTTTTGCAGATAGCAAACAAGATTATTCTGCTATTCAACACAATAACAGGATCACAGATGATGGAAATGGGTTGTTGTCGATTAAGGATGTCAGAGAAGAAGACGAAGGAAATTATATATGTGAAGCAGCTAATGGAATTGGACAACCAATTAGGAGATCCGTTGTAGTTAGCGTACTGGGTATGCGACTATGATTGTTTATGTTGATATATAAACGCTCAACATAAAGAGTGGAACACAGGAGAGATCAAAATATAATGTCATTAAAATTAATGTTAATGACTCTTTCCTATGAGAATTTACATTGTTCGATTACATATATTTCATGAAAAAAAGGTACATGGTAGAAAGTCATTCTCGTATTTCAGCTTACGATAATATTTCCATTGGAACAATATATTACTATACATGAGGTAACGTAAAATCACAAAATACAACATCGAAAAAAATGAATAAAGAGACATCGTTCTTACTATGTTTCATTTTCACTTATGCCCGATATATATTTGTGAAAATGAAATATTCTGTGCATGAATGTTTCTATCACTATTTATTTTAGCACTAAAATCCAGATAAATTCTTTTGCTATTGGGGATTACAAGCTTTGTCGTATTAAGTGCATTAAGACAAATTTTAATGTTATGATTTTGAAAAACCTGGACTTTATCTGCAATATTAAGTGATATTAAACATATTCCTTCTTACACGGTTTAAAGTATTCGTTTTCTTTACGTATGCTCTCACCAAGGGGCGCTAGCGACCCACTGTCATGTCAAGAAGTTCACCCTGTGAAAACGTAACCCTAAAACCTCGAATTTATGGTATAAAAATAATATGCATTTCTCTCTGGAGAACATGCCTGAATGCAGTTTACTGTGTAAAGCATGAAGTATTTTACAGGACTTGAGATTGTGAGAAACTCTCCGCCGGAACTAAATGAATCTGTAAGATTTCTTCAATAAAATTTGAGATAAAACTGCTGCCATGTCGAGAAAACCAACAGTCTTTTGGATATTACTTCTAAGTGCCATGTCTGAAGCCTCCAAGCCATCAATACATGCCACAGGAGCATCAGGTACATATTTCTTGTTCTTCATTGACATTTAAACTTATACAATTATTTTCCTAATGATAAAACTATGCATATACTTACTTTATTTTTTCTTGCATTTCTTCATAATTTCTGTACGAGGTTGGAACTTTTATTTTGTGCCACATTTGTATGCGGTTGGAACCTTTATTTTGTGTCCATGTTTTCATTTAAATGATGTTTTAATTTGGGTAAAATTATCTCGTAAGTCCTTATGGTGACGACACGTGATTCAATTATCACATTCACTTATTTTATGTTATTTTATTTTCTGTGTTAAGTGCACTGAGTTATTGCTCAAAAACGAAGTCTTTATGGAATTCATTATATGTTATAATAAATTTAAAATTTTAAAAAATCTGTTATTATTAACAGTATATCCTAAATATAGCAGCTTCTTGCACGAACAAATTGTTGCTTGAATTGCAGGAATAATTCTACTGTGTAGGAAATAAAACGCATCGCATGCAATAATTGCGATATAATAATTAGCCTTCTAGGCTAAACTTTCTGTATTCCAGTTTTTATTTTCCCCTTATCTAAACTGATCAGGGTCTGAAGTACAGATGCATATTGCAGAAGACACAAAAGTAAATAACGAAATCCTTAGAGAAGTTCAGATATGGCAACCTTCAGTTAAAGTTCAAAACTGATAATCTATTTACGAATCTACAAAGAATATTCATTACTCATTGGTCAAATAATATTTCCCGTTTTGCTTTTTCATAACTATTGGAGAGGACAGAAATAATGAAGTGAATTTCATTACAGTTTTCTGAATTCTCATTTGATTCACTGATCTGTCACATTGTATAGCCTCAAGTGTGAAAAATGCAGATAATCAGGAATTATCTTCTACATTTCCGAATGTAACTGCGTGTTTGTGTGAATCAGGAAGAAAGAGAAGGAAAAAGAGTGAATGAAACGTAGAAGGTAGAAATTAAGAAATATTTATCATTCATCAAAAATTACGGCATCCCGATGTCATTCTTCCATGAGAGACCGGCGTTTAATTGCCAACCTAATGAATGACATGGTATCTCTGTCTTGGTAAAACACCATAGCTACTTCTATTATATTCTGAATGCATTTCGACTAGACATATTGATAAAAGGTCACTGGAAAAATAACAAAGAAAGTAGAACGAGTATTGAAAATTTAAACAAGAAAATTAAAGAGAAATACCTTCCACTGCAACGTAGTAAAACATTACATTCTAAGGACGGTTCTAGAAAAAAAGAGCGATAACGTTCCGTTTGTATTCGTTCAATTTATCAGAACATTATCGAACTTATTCGAATACAAGTATTTACTGTAACAAAATGTTTAGGTTTAAATACTGTAGAAGAAACTACCCAACATATCGAAACTTACCCTTCTATGCTTTTTTACTTTGCGACACAGCTATAATCTTTTTTTTAGTTGAAGGTTTAACGACCACCGTAAGCAACTCAATGGGCTATAAACAGTCGCTCGCCCCTAATTTGAGGTCACTGGTTCCAGGGTAAGGATAGAGCCAGTATTATAGGACAAACACAACATCCATGCCTCACCGGGATTCGAACCCGGACCCCTTCACGGAAGAACGGTCATAAGCCAGCGCTTAGACCACTGCGCCGGAGGGGCAGCACTTAAATCTTGAAATGATTTCGTTCTTTCTTTTCAAATACTTAACTAACTGTTGGTGTCTTGCATATTTTAAGTTGTTTTGGCATAACCCCTCTTGCAACTTGCTCACTTCTTTTCTAGATCACTCTAACATTCATGAATTCACCATGCTTCAGTAAACAAATCAGAGTAGTGCCAAGAAACTTAAAAATTCTCTCATTCAACAGCCGTATTTTGTCAACAACAGTTATATTGATCCTATGGCCTAGCAAAACGTACTGATTGCTTTAAATGTACCTGACGCATTAACCATGAAAAACGCAAAATTTTACTACATCATTTTTAACATTTCACTTACACTGTAATAGCTGAATTTAACCTCACATTCTTAGCTTTGTCATAGGTAACTTTTCAGTCTTTTCAAAATTTAACATTCATTTGAATCCGTGCTTGAAGTCTTTCGTTCTGTCAGCCAAGTTGCTCAAAACAATGAGTTCAAATGAATTCCATTCCGCCCCAAAATTTAAGGTTATCTGAAGAAGATTCTTTATTAGTAGGAGTACCTGGCACTAGAGACTTTACTTTAATGAAGTTTTATCTTCGGGTGTAGCCACTATTCTTTTTTGCTGGTAAAAATCTGTGATGTGTCAACTCACATTTTTCTCTTCTAAAGAGGATAAATTATCATTTCAGTATTGGTTTTCTTTCTTAGAACATAGATTTGTTCAAAAGCCGTTTATTTGACTTTTGTGTAAACGGCTGAAGTCGAAATTTTTACGGAATTTATACTGAAAGTCGTACCCACAGAACATCTTCTCTGTTCTTTCATGAAATTATTCCAAGTCACCAAATCCGTTTTTTAACCGCCTTCTCAGTTTCAAATCTTCTTTTTCCTCTTACTACATCAGAATACTTTGTATGCAGTTCTACCAATTTTCTACCGTATATCACTTCATTCATCTTTCCTTTTTGCGTGTCCCATTAACTTTATATTTCATGACCGCCATATAAGAGTATATTGTTTTATTCTTTAATATGTAGTTTCTCACTTCCACCAGATTTTACGAGTGTGTCCGTTTTGCATGTCCTCACCAAAATCAGTTTCACTTTTTCTTCGAATCATGAAAGGAAAATGAACCGTTATGCGATGACTCAGTTAACAGTTGCAACACAATACTATATTTAAAGATGCTGGAACTGAGCTTAGGATAATGGGAATACCTTTTGGTCTCCTCGCGACTAATGGGTAATTAAAAGATTTTTTGTTTCAGAGTTTAATAACACCTCTGAGCACGCAAGGTTATAAGGAGTCGGTTGTTCCTTCTCTAGCTGGAGCCATTGGTTCTAAGGGAATTAGTTACGTAGAAATAACAGCGCCCATTCATTATCTGGTATCGTAACCAAAGACAAGTATAGCCAGAAGCCCGTGCCTCTGACCATTTGGACACAGGGGTGACACGAATAAAAGCAAAAAAAAGGCAAAGGTTAACTGATCTGATCAGATTCTAAGATAACTGGTTATGCGAGAGGAAATTCGTAAATTTATTTCAGAGGGACGGTTAATAGGTGCTGAAACTGCGGTATCTGTAAGGACGTCTTAATATAATCTCACTGTAAAAACTGTATAATGATAAAATGAAGTTAGTGCTCTAAAATAATTTGAGTGTATCATATTTAGTCGGTTAAATGATTAGAAGTCCTCCTATGAAACCTATATTTACTGTATTCTTAAATATTATGACAAAGCAGTTTGAACTTACTTCACATAGGTTTTAAATCTTATCTCTGGGGCTAGGTAAAATTTAGATTTGAAATTCTTAGTATTTAATATTAATAACGAACACTAGTTTTCAGATCACAAGCTCCAATAACAACATAATTGAAATGTTCACACAGCGGCGAAATATAAACGTGCAAAACAAGAAACGTCTGGAGAGGATCACTTCATGTAACGGCATTGAGAACTTCCAACAAATAAAAAATGAGATCCTGCGTATTTTTCTGTGAAAATTAGAAATCTACTGTGAAAGGACAATTTATTACACTCGCCCACCTATAATAACGTGTCGGTCCACCTTTCGTCTTCACCACATAAGCAACTCGTCATAGCGTGGAATATTATTGGGCTCAAAAGATTTGAAAGCTATTGCGGGCCATGATTTCAAGACTTTTTATTTCTTCTTGAGGCTTTAACAACCAGCTTAAGGAACTCATTGGGGTATAAGAAGTGGCCCGTGCCCAATTTTGGGTCACTGGTTCCAGGGAAGTGATAGAACCTGTGGCGTAAGAAAAACACACCATCCATGCCTCACGGGATTTGAACCCGGACACATTCGGACGAACCCAGAAGTCAAGGCCACAGCGCTACCGGGACGCCTGATTTCAAGACAGCATCCGTAAGCGCCAGAGCAACTGGTGATGGATTTCAGGATAGAATGCATCACTTCATTTCGTCCCACAGATTCTAAATTGGGTTCAAATCCAAAGAGTGAGAAGGCGATTCAAAGGTTCTGAACCCATTCGCACGCACAACAGCGATGAGAAGGCGTTTTGCCATGTTGAAAGAAGGCATCTTGTTGTGTGGTAATGAATAGCCGTGAACAGGTATTGGAGCTCGGTGAGTCAGCCCACATAGATAGTTTTGTGCGCAGATGGTGGTATCAATAGGTATCAATACCCAAGGTGGTCCACGTAAAAACGTTCTAGAGCACTGCACTGTCTCCAGCGGTCATGGAGGAAATAGTGCAATGTTCTCATATCATAGCACTTGGGTTGACAGTAATGGTTCATGGCCTCGTATGATCTGCGACAAACAACCACCCTCCCGTTGACTTGTTGTAGTTAAAACTTCGATTCTTCGGACCAGATTTGTTTCCAGTCTTCTACCCTCCAACAGCCATGTTACTTTGCCCACTGCAGCCTCATAGCCCGGCAACGTGCTGTTAGCATGATTATCGCCTTTCATAGTCCAGTCGTGACATCGTACGTCAAATGGTTTTTGCATAAACCTTCGTAGGTGCGCCGTGGTTGAATGCAAACGTTATCCTTCTTCATTGTATCCCTGGGTTTCGAAGTAACAATACGGAAGCGACGGCTCTCACTTCGAAAACTAACTTCCCGTCTACTTCCCCGTTTCCCTCGGCGGCTGCCAATTTGGATATAATTCTAGTACACACGTTCGATTCTTGCTCGCCGAAATCTCAGGCGTTCTGCAGTCGCGGAGAAAGAGCACCGCTCCTTCTTCACATCGACTATCTGCCCATTATTGAACTTCCTCAGGTCTCCGTGCGTACCAATCATCTTAGTCGCGGGTATGCTACAAAAGAGGTATGTATCTAACGTAGAGCCGAACGGGTTCCAGCTAGCTCCATTATTGTTACAGGGTTGGGCAGGTTTATAAATGGGTGCAATGTTCACAATAACTTGTTCTTGCAGTGTATATTTTTCGGTAATATTCCATGCAAATGAGTCCATAGTGACAGATGTTCTAGTTAAAAAAAATAGGAAGCAATTTTAAATTAACCTTCCACGGTGAACATCTCTGAAACAAATTATTGCATTCATATGTGACATGAAACCCGTTAAATGTAGAACGCAAATATTTAATTCAAATACATTATGTTTTCACCTCACAAATTTATATATATTACATGTTCTAAGATAAATGACTGAAAAACTTTTCAGTGTCTTGATTTTTTAATTCAGAATGTCTTATATGATAACCAATGAATTATGTTCTATTTTATTTTTCTTGAAAGGCATGATGTTTCTGCATATTTTTCAGGATCACCGAAAATTCAGCCGTTTTACTTTCCTCCAAAATTAGTCATGGGGCAAAAGACTAAAGTTTTATGCACGGTGACTGACGGCATTAGTCCATTCAAGTTTCAATGGATGAAGGGTAACCACTTATTGATTTCAACGACGCATATTTCTATTCAAAACCATGATGAGTATTCTGTGCTACTTATCGATGATTTGAAACCCGAAAACTCTGGAAATTATTCCTGCAAGGTAACGAACTTGCTTGGAGCCGATTCATATTCTGCCGAACTCTTCGTTAACAGTAAGTAAGCTCGTATCTATTGATTTATTTATTTCCTCGTTGCTCATATTTCTGATAAGTTTGTGTGTTTCAGTCTGTTATGTGATTTAACAGAGGTCCCATCTACACAAAATAGTGAAAAAGTAATCGACTTCGATTGAGAAGTAAGGCTCCGATCCTTTACACTGCTCCAAAAGGCAGCCGCCCCGGTGGCGCAGTGGTCTAAGCGATGGCCTCTGATCATTCGTCCGAACGGGGTCCGGGTTCGAATCCCGGTGAGGCATGGATGTTGTGTTTGTCTTACGGCACTGGCTTTCTCCCTTCCCTGGAACCAGTGACCCTAAATTAGGGACGGGCGACTGCTTATAGCCCATTGAGTTGCTCACGGTGGTCGTTAAACCTCCAATCAAAAGAAAAAAAAAGGCAGACTATTTTCTCCTCACTGTGACATACTATTGATGCGACGTATGAGTCAAATGGACAATGAAGTAACAGTAAGTCTGCCGGTGTAGTCTAATTGAGAGAAGAGCCGCTCTAGAGTAGGGAGATTTGAATTCTACTGTCGGCAAAGAACGAAAAAGAATTGTCTACCTGAACAAAAAAGGATTGCCTATCCGTAAGGACTGAACAATTTGTGCGATGATTCTTCCGCACATCATACGTAAATAAGCAAAATTAATTCTTCTGCATTGGAATGGTCCTTTGAGTGTTGCTCTCAGTTGAACCAAAACCTGCTGAACGATTTGGTGTCCCTGCCTTTCTCAAGGAAGAATGAAATGAAGTGCTACAGGATGTGATGTACTACTGATATGATGCATGAGTCAAATGGACATTGCAGCAGCGAGAAGCCTGCCGGCGTTGTTCATTTGGAATAATCGCCGCTCTGGAGTAGTAAGATATGGATTAGAATCACTGTCGATATAGAAAGCTTGCACCATTTCTAATACCAGCCGCAGGCATAGTACAAAAATTAATACCATTTTCTATAATGATACCATATTGTGTGAAACTCTTCTTATACCCTAATAACTATAAAGATACCATTTAAAACCGAAAATAGCTTGCTTGGTGAGCAATATGTTGAGCCATTGCGGTATAAAGCGAAACATTCGAAGAAAAAATTAAAAAAAAAAGACTGATTTTTAACCATGGCTTAATAGTTTAATTGATAATGAGTTGTCCAAGGTTATCTCTGGTTCTAGTCCTGGATGAGGCATGGGTGCTGTACTGGTCTTACTGGCTGTCTCCTTTCGCTGGAGTTAGTGGCCTCAAATTAAAGATCAGACCAGACCTTAGAATCGCCCAGGGTAGTCATTAAGCAGCGAAACAAAGAACAAAATAAAAACAACAAAATAAAATCTGAAATCTATAATTTGACTTTGCAAATAGGACGACTCAGCACATCTTCAAAATACTCACCATGATGCACATTGCCACAGATATACCCATCTAATGTTTCGACAAAACACATGGAAGTTTAGTTTATGATCATTCCCCAAAATTACCCCTAAACTAGGCATGTCGATCTAAGATGTTCAGGAGGAAATGTACGATAAATTCCACATCTTTCATCGAATAGTGTTCTCTGCATCGATAGGCAGTTAATAGTCTGCATTTCATGAAGACGAAAGCAGATGAGAAGAAAATCTGGTTTGACGTGTTCCACTCACCGTTCCTTGAGTTCAGGTAGTGGGTCTAATTTTAGCTTCAGTATAAATGATCCTTCCGTGGATTATCAAATGTATAGAAATCCTGATTTACTTGGTTTCGTTAGATTTACTTTCTTCTGAAGCTACCGCTTCCACACAAAGAAGAGACTTCAATAATTCTATGCTCGAGTATCGTACGCTTGTCAATACCGCATGACGCTTTAGGAGAGCGAAAATGAAGACCCCACTACTGCGTACACAATTTCTTGGAGTTAAGGTGGTTTAATCTAAAATCTCTGCCTTGTGTTTCCAATGGTAAAACTTCTTTACATATTTTCTTCGCAATTAATGCATTCCCAAGGATGAAAATTTGCACATCGATAAAACTAACTTTAAGTTATAGCATGGAATACTAAATACTTGCTAAAACATAACCATAATTAAGCAATCCAACATTTGTTTGTTTGCTGACGTCATCAATGTACAAGTCACGCCATCTAGTAACAGGTCTGTACATTACTCAAAGAAAAATGATTGATTTTTAATTAAATTATGGTTATGTTTTAATAAGTATTAAGCATGCCATGCTATAACTTAAAGTTAGTTTTATCGATGTGCAAAGTTTCGTCTTTGGGAATACATTCATTGCGAAGAAAATATGTAAAGAAGTTTTAGTATTCGAAACATAAGGCAGAGATTTTAGGTGGAACCATCTTAACGAGAGTTGACCTGTTGTGCCAATCGTTAATGGCAGAGAAAATAGCATATCTGTCGCATCGGCTGTGCTCGAAGTTTTGACGAAAATTTTTTTTCCTTAGCTAATGCATGTATTATCCTCATATATACTTATGGAAGTGAAAACATAGCGACAATATATGTGAAAAAATAAGGGTATCGGAAAGAAAGTTAGAGAGAAGCATATTGGGAATAACAAGAAGAGACAGAGTTAGAAATTAACTCATAAGAGGAAGAACAGGAATAATAGATTTTGTAAAAATAATAAAGAATCAAAGTGGGGATGGGATGAACATGTTGGAAGAAAAAGATGAAAGATGGATACGATTATTAACAGAATGGCAACCGAGAGATGGAAAGAGACGAAGGGGGCGCCAGAGAACAAGATGGGGAGATGACCTTCAGAAATTTAGAGGTGCTAAATGGTGGACTGGGGCTAAGGGTCGAGGAAGTTAGAAAAGACTGGGGCGCCACGGTGGCGCAGTGGTCTAAGCGCTAGCTTATGAACATTCGTCCGAGAAGGGTCCGGGTTTGAAACCCAGTGGGACATGGATGTAGTGTTTATCTTACGCCACTGGCTCTCTCCCTTTCCTGGAGCCAGTGACTCTAAATTAGGGACAGGTGACTGCTTATAGTTCATTGAGTTGCTCACGGTGGTCGTTGAACCCACAACAACAACAACAACAAAAACCGGACTGAAGTGGGCTATAACATGCAGTGGGTGTGAACAGGCTAAGAAGAAGAAGAATATTCTCTAGAGATAAGGTTAAAATCTATAAAGATTCTTCAACATCATATACCCCTGGGCTCCTTATCGTCCCTGAATCTGTAAAATGCGTTTCAGAAACGGTAGATTTTCAGAAGAGAAGCGTGGTTTGTAGAGTGTAATAAGAGTTTTTATTATCACATATTGTGAGTGTGTGTGTGTGTGTGTGTGTCGTCGGGGTTTAACGACTGTTTCTTTCTGTTTTTGAAATTTGTTTAGTTTTGCTGATTTATTTTGTGTGAATGTTGGAGTTAAGAAACTTAATGGGCTGTAAGCAGGCTCCTGTCCTTAATTTAGGGTTATTGGTTCCAGGGGAGGAACCGAAGCAGAGCCATCAGACACGCACAAAATCAGAGGCCAGGCTCTCAAAGAACACTACTTCCGCGGCAGCTTATTACCAAATGCCAATGAAGCGAATATATACTAAGTTCATTGTGATGATCTTCTCTAAAAAGTAACAATAGTACGTCGAAAAGTAACTACGCGATTTTTCTATGATTCGTCGTACATACTGTGTTCAATTACCTCGTACGATAGCGCGAAAATGATCGATTCTTACTGTATAAAACACTACCACCTGACATCAACAAAAAGAAGGAAAATGTTTAACATATGGTATTCATTTTTATATAAGCCAAGGAACCTATAAAAAAAGCTTAAAGCAGGCTGCTTCTGTATAGCGTTTTAACGCAGAAATTAAAAAAAATGCTAAGGTATATGTTCTTTCTGAGTACAATGTTTTTAGATTGCTCTCGGAATAACCGATATGAATAAGCGTGACGTACTGCAGAGGCGAAGCACGTGTCAAGACAACAAATCTATGGCGATATATTCCGTCGGTGTCGGTTGGAGCAACTCACTTTAGAGCGAGGAGACGTGGTTGCCTCACTGGAATTCGAAGCCGTACCCATCTCAGCCGAATGGTAATAATCCAGCGCTTACACCATTGCGAAATCCCCGTTTTTCCTGGTAAGGTTTGAGGTGGTATATAACGAAAAAAAAAAAAAAAAAAAAAAGGAATCCTTCATTTCGACTTAAAGAAGCGAATATTATAAAAAGCACATATATTCTTCGTCGAGTAGAAAACCTTGTATGAATGTAAAAGCTGGAAAATGCATGAAAAAAAAATAAGAAAGCTTTTCGATAAGGAGAAGCGAAAATATCAACGCCTACACCGAAGTATAAATTGGAACGTCTGGAAAACAAGAAAGCTACGAATTATATTGGAATATTTACAGTTAAGCAACAGTAAGTACATTTTTTCGGGACGACCGCTAAAACTTGCGACGTTATTAAACTAAAAGAAGTGTTAGTTTCGGCATTGTCCCGAGAATGTTTTGCCTCAGAAAAAACTGAAAATACACTGTTGGCCAACCAAAATGCAACACCAAGAAGGAAGCATCCGACTGGCCGGAAATTCGCAGCATGCATCATCCGCGAGAGGACATGCAAACGATTAGCATTGCAGGACATATGCAAATCACGTGCGCCCGGCACGCCACCGAGAAGCACTATAAGAAGGGTGCACAGAAGGCGGGGTGTAAGTAGTGGAAGTGTGCGTGGGAAGCTTCCTAATACCTCGTCGCAGAATACGGCAGTCATTCCACCACGTTTCGGAGTTCGACAGAGGACGAATAGTGGCTTATCGCAGCAGCGGTTTATCGTACCAGACATCGGCGCCCGTGTGGGACGACATCCAGCCACAGTGAGGCGAGTATAGATTCGGTGGGTTCAGGAGGGACGAACGGCCCGACGTAAGTGATTGCCGCAGCCGCGGCACCACCGAACGAGAGGACCAGCATGTTGTGCGGCGGGCATCGACGGCTCGCATCGCCACATCACGAACGTTAGCGCAGGAATTAGGGTGTGTTGCGCAACAACCTGTGTCAGCACGTACTGTTCGACGCCGTCTGCAGGAGTGGGGACTTGTCGCACGGCGCCCATTGCTCCGATTACCATTGACGTTACACCACCGGCGAGTGCGGCGGCAGTGGGCCGTTGAACGCCATACCTGGTCTACAAAATGGCACGACATTGTCTTCTCCGACGAATCCCGCTTCTGCCTGCAACACCACGATGGTCGGATTCGCGTGTGGCGGCACCGCGGCGAGATACCGTATGACGCCTGCATTATGCATTGCCATACCGGTCCGTCACCTGGCGTTAAGGTTTGGGGCGCAATTGGATATGACACCCGCACCCTTCTGGTACGCATCGCCGGTACACTCAACAGCCACCTCTACATCTCCGACGTTTTGGAGCCTGTAGTTTTCCCTTACCTGCAGGACCTGCCAACGGCCACGTTTCAATAGGACAATGCGAGTCCGCACGTGGCACGAATCGTGCAACAATTCTTCACGGCCCACCAGGTGTCATTGCTGCCGTGGTCCGCCTGTTCCCCCGATATGTCGCCCATCGAACACGTCTGGTCGCTGATCGGCAGCCGAGTGGCCCGGCAAGCACCACCCGCGGCTACGGCTGATGAACTGTGGCAACGTGTGGAAGCAACCTGGGCCAACACACACCAAGCCCACATCCAAAGCCTCTTTCGTTCGATGCCGCGGCGCGTAGCGGCAGTTATTGCCAGCCATGGGGGCCACACGAACTATTGATGTCTGCGTGTTCCGCAAGTCGCATGGGCCTGTAAGCTCAATCGTTTCATCTTTGTATCTATTGTTATGTGTCCAGTAAATCTGGCTTTGCAATCTCGTGTCCTTCTTGTTGTTGAATTTTGGGTGGCCAGCAGTGTAGTACAGTTTAGTGAAAACTGTATTAATCAGAGGCCGAAAGAAAATTTCTTCAGAATTTAAAAAATCGAGATCCAATGCAAATAAAAGGTATAGTACGTATTTCCTCACATAACGGAAAAATCGTATATCTGAAATATCTGAAAGTATGTAGATGATGTTGGTCGGAGTCACAGTTAGCCGATAAATTTTCAGAATTTCGTACGGAAGGAGAGATGGGATTGAACAATTTACATCATTACTTAAAACATGCGAAGAAACCGAAAATGCGTGTAAAAGTATGACCTTAATTACATCTTCCTAAAACTAAGGGGAAAATACAATAAAACCTTTAGAAGTTAATATCCAATGCGCACAGTAAACATTTAAGCCACCCGATGGAGGAACTGTGATCTATGAAAGGTAGAAAGTTAATAAATATTAATTCATAGTTTCAGCAATTCAACGCTTAAAAAAGTTTCTAATCTGACAGAATCCAATGCAAAAATTTCGTTACCTCACCAAGTGGGAAAATTGCATATTGGAAAAAGAGGCTGAGGTTCTGGATTGCCTGCTTATATGTATAAAGTTTTCGTAGTAATCTGAATCGGAATTTTTGGGATCCGATATTCTATAGGTACTGAGCTACCATAATTTTACGTACATCCGAATGGAAGGAAAAAGTCGCCATTCACGTTTTGGATTTTATTGAAAGATGTCAAATGTTGTGCTCATATGATCAGAATATCTTTCCTTCTGAAGATGTGATATTTTAGAATTTATGGATATGGTTTTATTTTATGTAGCGGGGGCCTGAGAATGGCAATATGATAAATAGAATTTTCACGTTATCTGATATAAAAACATTCAGTTAAAAATCTGATGTGGCAGTTTTCTCAAAGTTTAAGAATATCTGCCCTATCACAAAACAGCTTACACCTACAATTGCATTTTTCTAGACTGCTTAAAATTGATTATGCAGGGAATATCCATTTCGCCATGTATTATATGTATATTAATGTACACTACTGGACAAAATTGTGGAAACTTTTAGGAAAATTTGTATTTCTAAGGTTTGATGGGTCATGACATCAGTAGTTTTTAGAATAAGGCCATAAACTTAGATATCATTAGGAAGATGATTTAATGCAGAATGAAATGCAACGAACTGTGTTGAATTATCTTCATTCCAGCAAAAGTTATAGCCAAGTAACCAGAAAAAGATAACACAACTGCTTAGGCAACACGAAGTGGATTTCCTGAACTCAAAACTTACCAATAAGACTGATCGTTCTGAGATGAGACCAACTCAGGTGTCATTATATCACTGTGAGTATAAGTCAGCTCTCATTTCCTGGTATCAGCTGATAACAGAACTCATATTCAGGTGTGTGAGCGTCATCAAGATGGCCACTGCTTTTTTCGCGGATTTTTCTATTCCTTGATAACTCAGTTAGCTGTGTAACGTAGTAAGATGACAAACAAAGTGAAACGAGTTGAATGGTCACCTAGAAAACGATGTAAAATACTAACTTTGCGTAAAGATGGCTACACTTATGGGGAGATCCTAAGAAAAGTAGATGGAAATCTAACGAAAGGAGGTATTTGTAAACTGTGTAAGAGGTATTAGAAGACTCAGTCAATTCAAAATCAAATTGTAAAAACAGGACAATGTGCACAACAGCATGCGGCGATAGAAGAATTAAAAGATTGTGTTTAAGTGACAGAAGGAAAACATCTGAGTCAATTAAAAATGAATTGCCTCAGTGTGGTATGAAGATGAATGCTGGGACTGTCAGACCAAGGCCGTTTGGAAAACAGGCCATGACATTAGAGAGATGAGTTCCACGAGGAAACGAAGGCTTGCGATTGGTTTCCAACGCTGTCGTGTGTGACGTCAAACACAACACGGACGTATCACTTCATGTATTATGAGAGTGACGTCACAAACGATGTAAACTCAGCTCTCTAATGTCATGGCTTTGTGTTTTCTAAACGGCCTTGGACTCAAAAACTTTGGTTTAAACTCTAGAATTTCAAGGAAAAGCCTTTTCTATCTTCCAAACAAAGAAGGAAGATTCTTGATCTCAAATACTACAGTCTTGTGACGATTATATATATTAAGAGAATACAACGTAGTTTGTCACAAATATCTGTTTTTTCAAGTTGATACTTTAGTTCTATGGAAAGGAAAAAATTCTGAAATTCCGGAACTTGTCAAACTCATAAACTGCATTGATCCTCATATTCAATTCAGCTACGAAACTGAAAATAACGGATGCCTACGATTTCGTGACAAATGGATCTCTCGCAACTACAATTTATCGGAAGCCTTTCGTTGTTTTCTCACCTGCACATGCTAAGTCCGGTCACCCTTGGCAAGAAAAACTCAGCGCCTTTTACAGTTGCGTATATCGCGCGGTAGATATATGCTAAGATAAAGACAGTTTGGAAAAATAATTTTATTTATTTGAACGTGTTGCAGTACAGCGAGAATACAACCCTTCTGTTATAGACAAGGCTCTAACAAAATTCCGGAAACCGAAGACTATCTCCACGTTAACTCCGGTGATGCGCCCACTGCGAGAGAATTTTGCCATTATTCCATTTTTCCGTGCCATTGACTTCAAAATTTAAAAATTTTTTAAAAACCTTTAATTTTAAAGTGATTTTAAAACCCATAAACAAAATGAACTTTTTAGGACTATGTTGAAGACAAAAACTCATGGGAAATTTATCAAATTCCATGTGAATGTGGCGCTTCCTATATAGGCCAGACCCGTAGAGCCTTGCGTTTTCGATTGAAGGAGCACAAGACCTGCATTCCGAACTGTGACCTAAAGAAGTCATCGATGGCTAAACACTGTTACGAAAAGTACCATAAATTTATCTTTGAAGAAGCAAAACTAATTGACAAGCCAGATTCAACCGCCAAACGGGATATTTTGGAAGCTTTCCATATATATCAGAAGTCTTTGCAACTTTTTAATGACATAGCATCCACTCCATTTTTATTAAGCGCGTGGAAGCAACTAACCAAAACCCGTGACTGTAAACACCATTTATGATATCTTATACAATTTGAATATTTATGTGCCATTCGTCCTGATGAAACTAGGTTAATACCCTGTGAAACCATGGTCGACTTCAAAAAATAAATATTTGTGAAAAACGATGTTGTACTCTCTTAATATATATAAAGAAGGAAGGTATTAAAATGGGCTAAAAACCACGTTAATTAGTCTGAGGAACAATGGGACAGAGTCATCTGGAGTGATGAGATCAGAATATCCATATTTCGCAGTGTTAGAATAAGTATGTAAGAAAAAGAAATGGAAAAGATTTGCAGACAGAATGCGTTACAGCTACCATCAAGCATATCCAGTTAGTGCTACGATTTGGCGTTGTATGACAGCAAAAGGTGTGGGCAGAATTTGTGTGATTAATGGTACTTTAAATGGCAGAAAATACATCACTGATATACTTGAGCCAAAACTGAAGCTTCCACCATGTGATCTTTTCCAGTATAATGAAGCCTATATATTTCAACAGAATTAAGCTTCTTGTCATGTTGCTACTGTGTGCAAAAAGTGGTTTCAGGAAAATCTGGAATGGCCAGGTAATAGGCCTGACCTGAATCCAATAGAAAATCTGTGGAGCTGATTAAAGAAACTTGTTTGTCAGAAGCAACCAAGGAATAAAGCACAACTAATTGAAGTAATCATACAATCTTAGTTTCACATTATAACGCCTGATGAACTAAAACGTTTGGTTCAATCCATGGGAAGCCGTTGTAAAGCTGTAATTACGGCAAAAGATTCCCTGATTAAGTACTAACAGAAATAGTGAGAAGTTATGAAATACGCTTTATCATGGTTTTCTGTGTATAATTTCTTTTAAAAGATAAGTTTTTAATAAAGGGTGCTGCATTGCATTTTGAATCAAATTATATTTCTAATGCTATATAATGTAGTATTATTGCATAAAAGGTTGATGTTATGAGACATCAAATTTCAGAAATACAAATTTTCTAAATGGCTTCCATAATTTTGGCCGCTAGTATATGTAGTATATATATACCAGTTATTTCATTTCCAGTGCAATTTGAAATATACGACTTCAAAACATACATTTCAATGTATTAATGTGTCATATAACGTTTTGTTTATACGTCCAGAATTTGGTATAAGCATTGTAACTGATAATTCCATCATAAATACAATAAGGTTTCTTGTTATATAAATACAATCAATTTTTCTTTTCTAGTTCCAGCCAATATAATTCAGAAACCTAAAGATCAGGTACTGCAAGAAGGTAATACTGCGATTTTACATTGTAAAGCAAGTGGACACCCAAAACCAAATGTAACATGGAGTAGAGGTGAGAATTTGATGGAAGTTATATTTTATTAAGACTGAATCAAGTTGAAACCAAAATCAAAATCAAATAAAAACTTTATTTTTTTAAATAATCAAACGAAACGTTATTGTTTCACTGTGATAGCTTTATTAAATATTTAACTCCATCCATTTTTTGTCCTAACTCCATCTATCTTTGTATTTACAGATCCTCCCGAATTATTCACACTTTTAGGGGAGAGAGTCGTGATCATGGAAAACAATTCCTTAATTATTGAAAATGTGAAAAAAATTGATGAAGGGAGGTTTGTTTGTACTGCCAGCAATGGCATTGGTAAAGCGATTAGTAATGTTGTTGAACTAAATGTCATTGGTAAGAATTTTAATTTTTATATGCCTCATACAGACACATGTTATGTAAAACAAACGAAAAGAAAATTTCAACGTAAAAATAAAAATGGTAGATTTTTTGTGTGATTAAAATCTTTGTCCCATTTTGGTGTGAATTGATAGAGAATATTTGTGTTTAGAAAATTACACTGTTACTTATTTCTGGTGACGTAAAGAATCAGATTTGAAACATAATTGCAGGGATTTAATGAAATGCAATTTATTGCAAGCGGTCATACGAGTTGTAAATATGCTTCTACTTTCATAAAAAAAAAAATAGTTTTCTTGTCTTTCATTGACGCTGGAAGTCTAGGTTGGAAATCTTTTTCCAAAAACACATGGAGTTTTGTAATTACAGTGTTCTGGCGTAGCTTGCTCAACAAATAAAGATTAGAATCTGAGCGGCTTTTGTATACAAGTGTCATTTTCTAATCTCTTACAGTGTTTATATTTCGTTCCCATGAGAGTCGTCAGAGGGGAACATATTAATAAGATAACACTGAACAGAGTGTGTACTTATGTTTTACTTCCAAACGATTTCAAGTTGTAAGAATCTTCTACATCGAAACGAAACGGTGGCTTGCTTTCAAACTTCACATAAAAATCTGCAACGAAGGAAGGTGGAAAGTTTACTTCTGCCTTTTTCTAACTGCGAAATTAGTTTCGAACGATACTGTTTCATTAAACTTGTCTATACGGCTCCATTAGTTAAATTGCAATTAAACATTTGTTATCTTATTTTTGATAACCTTGATAACCAAAGGCAAAAACAAAAAAAAGCATGTAATTTTATGCAGATTTGGTGTACATATGCTTCTTTTTCTAAGAGACTGAACAAAATATGTATGCTTATCAGGTAGCAGAAGAGAAAAGTATTTGTCTTCTATGATAAAATTTATATTAGAATTCTATAAATTTCATGTTATTTCAAAATATAGAGCATAAAACTTTAACACCTAAATTCTGCAATATTTCGTCGTCTATAGTAATGCATGGTGAGTAAAGTGCTTATATGGAATATCAGTTGGGTGAAATGAAGCCTAAAAGACTCATTGAAATTAACTGAAATTAAACAATGAGAACGTGCGGGTCACGCCTGACTAATCCGACTAATTGTGACACTTGCTTTTATTAACTGAAACACTGAAAATAAATGCCCTATAATCGTCATCGGTTCTATAAGCGTCATCGGTTCTGCGTACTGCGATGTAATCTAAAAATTACACTGAACCAACAACGACGTCTCTGTTATCTTGACAGCTGAAATGGTAAGAAAAATTTCTTTATCATTGCGTAACAGCTGAAAGATATAACATACGACTCATATAAGTCTACAATTTCCTTTAATGGCACAAAAACAACACTCAATATATGTATGCCAAGCTTTCACACTCCACAGGGAAGCTTCGTTTGGGCTTGATTCTTAGATTCTATTCTTAAGGCTTAGAACAGTCACAGACAACGCAGATACAATTAAAAAAATTCCGATAAATTGGAACAATCGGTTGTTCTGTTCACATGAAAGTCCATTGCTGATATACCGTGCTCACGTAGCATGGGCGACACTATTGGCTGTTCCTCCGGTATTTGTTCAGAAAATTTCTCCAAGCATCTGATAGCTCCAACGACAAGTATTCATTGCACGAGTGCAGAAGAATTATTATTTCAACGTGTTCAGGCATAGCTGTGGCAATGCAGTTTGTATAAGATGATAGTCTTTATATGTTATTCCATAACGGGGTTGCTGCCTTTTAGGTGACCTCTCTGCTTAGAGCGGTTGGTGTTCCTTTATGTCTTTTTATGTTCCTTATGTTCTTTTATTTTTTTATGTTCCTTTACTTTTGTTGAAATTGTCTGTTCATTTTGGTAACTCTTTTGCCCTTCGAACGTAAATTTACAGTAATAGACATAATTTAAATTTTAGCGAGACCAATTTTCGGACGAATATTAATATTGCTAAAATCTCTATTCTCAGTTTTTCTCTGTATTGAAAAGGATGGAGAAATTATTCAAGAACTGCGTGTTGGAAGTTTTGCGCCAAGAAAAGTATGTATTAGTTCTAAAAGCATGGAACAACTGTCTTCCGTGTCAAATAAGGCAGATGAGTGGATAAACGAATTTACTTCTGAAAGTAACGCACATTGTTTCCAATTTCATGGACTGTAATTAAGTAGAAATCGACATTTTTGTAAAAAAGTTCATCTACTTTAAAAATCGACTTATGTTATTTATACTGCAATCGTTCGAAAGCAAATTATATAACCAAACTATATAGAAATATTACATACATGAATTAATATTGTTTATAGATTATTTATTAAATTATGTTGGTAGGCTTTTATTCCATCCAATGTCAGTTGGATGGAATAAATTCTTCTCTTTTTCGTTTCCTAATTTATTCGAAACACAGATGTGTAAAACTGAGAAATGAAGTTTCCCCAAGAATAAAAAAGTTTAGACACTTTGTGTTTCGAACATAAAGACGCGTTTCTGATTTTTCAGGAAATTTGGCATTTGTATCTCGGTTAACGTTTCTTCTTTTGATTTCGTAATAATATTAAAACTGATAAAATGTGAGTACTAATTTCTTTTATCATTTCAGTGATGATATTTAAACCGGTATTGGGGAGTTCCGGTTCTTCATAATAATACTTGGAAATACTTTATTGGTGTCTTTAACATTTGCATTTTATAAAGTTCTGTGTTTGGTACTTCTACGATTTTTTTCGTTTGGAACTAGAAAGCAAACATCATATCTGAAAACCTTACGCGTTTTTACAAAGAGTACAGTTTGACCATTCCAGAAAGCGAATGATTTGACAAGAAGGAAAAATGCATGTACACAAAATAAACATTTTTTTTGCCTTCTTTGAAATAAGAAAGAATACCAGCCACCTAGTTTTAGCGGTCGAGGTGTTAGATATGAAATTGTTGTTTTAGTTTCTAGTAAGGAATGAGGCATTTGCTTTTTGTTTCCAATGCTCGGCTTTCTCTGGAGCAAATAACCCAGCTACAAAAGCATATAATGATAAATGAAATAGAGCAATGGCTTTCAATCACTTTTCTTTGGTTGAGGACTGCTGTAATTATATCACAATGCTTTAGAGAACTCAAACCGTACCTATGATTAATTATTGGATTAAACATAGTGAAATAACCTAAAAATAAATAGCATTAGAGTTCATTTTTTAAATATTTCACGATGTTTAACATACGTACCAAATTATAATGGCGCCATACAAATTTTTACCGATCTAAAGATTTTCGTTGCCCGGTGTCCGAGTTGTCTGCGGTGCTAACTTCTGACCATTCGTCTGCAATGGGTCCGGGTTACAGTCCCGGATGAGACTTGGGTGGTGCTACGGTACTAAATAATTATAGTTGACCATGAGTGTTTTCGTAGCGTTCCCTTTTCTTACAGCTCAATTTTTATTATTAAAATTTCCATGTCGCTCCGGTGGTGCAGTGGGCTAAGCGATGGTTTCTGATCATTCGTCCGAGATGGGTCCGGGTTTAAATCCTAGTGTGGCATGGACGTAGTGGTTGTCTTATGGCCCTGACTGTCTCACTTCCCTGGAACCAGTAACCCTAAATTAGGGAAGGAGGACTGCTTATAGCCCACTGAGTTGCTCACGGTGGTCGTTAAACCTCCAGTAAAATAATAAATAAATAAAAGTTTGATACTAGAACTGCTTGTTTTTAAGAAAAATCGCAAAAGTATGTAGAGGGATATGGTACTTATGTGGATACTTATTAAGAGAAGAGGAACCAAAGAATATCTGCAGAAGTTTTTCTAACGTTTCATGACATCTCAGAGCACACTAGATTACTATTTCAAAATTAATTATGTAGAAAGCTGATTGAAATAAATTAAAACAACGTTAAACACTTTGCACGTTATAAATTCTTTTTAATGCTTAAAAACAATTAAACAAAAAATCAAATATTTTTATTTTGCTGAAGGGTGGTTCTTTGTGTTTTCTTTAACGTGTATCTGTTTGCATGCAATTTTTGTCACGCCGCGAATTATTCTTTCACCGAAGATTCGCGAATGGCAAAAATGCATTTGTTTATCGAAGTTATTTCCAGTGCTGCAGTCCTATCTGAAAATGAAGTGGGCCAGTGAGAGACGATCGGTGTTTCAAGAACAGTATTTCCCTTTAAACACACAACAGATGCACTATCCGTGGAGAACTGAACGCTCTGCCATTTTATTTGTCAGTATTATCAATTGCGTCTTACTTATTATATAATCAGCTGCACTTTATTTCACTTCCGTACAAAATAATTACGAAAGGAAAAGAGAGCGCAGCGGGGGGCGATGTCTTCAGGAAAAACAGAGGGGCGCTGTCCCACCGCGCCCCTCCCCCTTCGGCTGCAGTCCTGGTTCTTACCTCCAGCTGCTCATGCGCTTTGTTTTCTTTGTGACGTTTTATGAGCATTTTCCTGTACTCCCCTGTTTTTTTGACATGTTAAAATTCAATTTCCAGTGGTATCACAGATTGATGTGACATTACTCAATGCATTTCGATATTCGCTTATCCTCATTTTAGAGCTGTTGTCTGTTTTAAAGGGTTGTATTGGAATTGCTTTTATAAGTTTTTCTAATGTGTTCGTTTTGTGTTACCATCCATTGTTTTTATTTGATTTGGACTTCTATTTGGATTTTAATTGGTGCAATTAAATTTATCCATGTGTAAGAGTTCAATTTGTATAATATTATTAAGGTTTATTTTACATCGTTTTCTCCTATGGTCAGAGCACATCATTTTGTTTATATGTATTTTGTGTTACGGCGTCTTTTTACTCTTACGGCCCATGATTTAAGAGTATATATAATATGACAAACCAACAAATAAGCGAGTCTTTTCACTGGAAATATTTTCTTCCTTGAGTATTTCCGTTTTGTTGTTGCGCCTACATAACAGCTGTTATATATTACCTTTCCAGCTTCGTATTAGCTCTATTTTAAGTTCATTATTTTCCCAGTTTTTAAAGTTTTGAGAAAAGATTCTTAAATTTCTTTTGATGATGCCTAATGTAGAAAATAGTGTTTCCATTATGATTCTATGAAATACGATGGACACCTGCCTTTGCCAACTTGTCCATTTTTATCTTTAATTTTGTAATCTCTTGTTTTATGTATTTCACTTTTCTTCAGTTAATTGTATTTTAGCAGACGTTGTAACGTACCAGGAGATGTGACGTACCTGCCAGAAGGACGCACACGACATAAAGGTAGATAGGAATCAGAATAAAACGTCCGCGTAGCTCAATTGGTAGAGCAACTTATTCCGGAGTGAGGGGACCCGAGTTCGAATCCTGGCGCGGACAGAAATGACGGAGAAATTTACTTCGTTATAACGTGTTAGAAAAACAACTTCAGTTTTTTTTTACTTAAGAATGGCGTTCTTCATTTGCTTTTATTAGTTTGTATCTTAACAACTGTTCAACAGAACATTGGTGTGGAATTACAGTGTACAACGATAACAAGGTTACGTCCAAAGCAATACACTCAATAAAGGAAGATGCAAGGACGTCAAAAGGACAGCCTTCAATAAAGGGAAAACCTATGTGACTTTTATGTTTTCTTTGAATAGAGACAGCGTAAAGAATCAAAATGGCAACGGTGAAAAGATTTTGGCGTATGACTTTGAAGCTCGTTAAGAGAGGGAATTTGTGAATCAAATTTGCTTTGCCCTCCGTAATGCCAAACTGCGAACGAACCACAGCATCGGGGGGAACAGTACAGTGTTTTGCTTTGAGAAGTGAAGAAACGTCACTCCGTCAGCAGAGAGGTTAGAGGCTCTGGTTTCTGGCTGGTCGTCCCAGGTAGGCCTGCTTTCCGTTTTTGGATGAGGCATAGATAGTGTGCTTGTCTTACGGCGTTGCCTGCCTCCCTTTTCTGGAACCAGTGGCACTAAATGGGGGATGGGCTATTTCTTACAGCCCTAAGGGTTGCTCTGGTGGTCGTTAAACAATGAAACAACAGCAAAAACGAACAAAGTGGAAAGTAACACTGCAAAATGAGACCAAAAAGGGTAAACGTTGCTCATTTAATACCATGCATGCTTCAAGAACAGACCAGTAAAATTGTATTTTCATGGACGTGAAAAAAGTTTTTCTGAGGAAATTATCCGCTCATAAAAGGAAACAGCAGATAGCAGATAGATGTGCTTTATTTCCATCAAACGAAAAAAATTGGAAGAGGATTTAGCGATACTACAGGGTTTATTATCCCTATTATTTTCTTCGGCAGCCGGGGGAAAGGCGAAATTATAAACCATTGGGAGCTAAGCAACCCTATGGGCCATAAGCAGTTGCCTGTCCCTAATTTAGGGCTACTGGTTCCGAGAAAGATAGAGAGAGAGAGAGAGAGAGATAGAGAGAGAACCAGTGCCGTAAGACAAACACACCATCCATGCCTCATTGGTAACTTGAGCCCGGTTTCACGCGGAAGAACGGTCAGAAGCCAGGATTGGATGACTGCGCCACTAATTGTTTTTAATAAGATGCTTATGTATATTCTATGGAATTATGAAACTTGTTTTACCTTGAAAAAGTATCCTCCAGCACACGCGTTTTGTGATACGATTTTCAGATGTGAAATTCTGCATATCTTGAAATGTTCACCGGTTCTCCTTTCCCTATCGTGCAAATGTAATTTGCGTGAATTTCCTTCTTCAAACTAGAAGAATAACACATGTTTTGTATGCGCGAAATGCCTACATGTTATCTACAACACCACTGAAATTTATGTTGTTGAATTTGAATGTGCTGAAAACTCTGTTGCGACTATGCATTTTGCTTTGTTGATTTTTCCATTTTTACAGTAAACATGTCATAGCAACTCATTTATCTTTTTTTTTTAGTATTTTGGAATAGTTCTGTGGCCTCAATATGTGGCTTTCCCGTTTCAATTAGTTTTCGAAGAAATACTTATTTTAATTAACGTTACTTCTTAAATACTCTTATTTTGTGGTAAATAAGAGTATTTCATGTACAAAGTCTCGATGTATTATTATAAATCAAAGGGCTAAATTTGAAATGAATATTTACAGGAGTAAAGAGTCATGTGTGTTCATTTCCCTTTTATTATTTTTAAAATTGAATTTCGCGAAGTTGAGAGTCCAGTTTTGGGTAATATTGAACATGCTAAACTTTGCTTTTAGAGATACATATTACTTTTACAAATATAGAAATTTTATTAGCTGTTGAGAAGTAAGAAGGCAAAATTAATAGTTTTCCTAAATTTCAGATTATTTTCAGAATGTTTTAAAAATTGTTCACATTTTTGTTATGCAGAAATGTAACAGTGGTGCTACACTCAAAATTTACATCATATGTACAGAAGTATTCAGTGACAAGGGGGAGAATCGCTAAAAGTACTAAGAAGAGCATCTTCTTACATTAAATTATATACACAGGGACAATAAAATTTCAAAATATATTCAACATAATGTAAGGGACATTGCGTGTGCAGTAAACTGTGCAGAAGAAAGAATTATATACAACATAAAATACAACAAAATCGAAGAGATCATGGGAAACATGGTGAGCTATCTCCAATAGCACATAAAACAGAATAATCACAAATAGCGAATCATGTGGGTGAAAAAGGAGACTCCACCTAGGAGCCTCATACCACCAAAATTAATACGTAAAATCATGAGTTGTGACAGTGAATGTGGGCGACAACAAAAATCACACCTATAAGTTGAGATGTAGCTGCAAATTGTGGATATGGAACCACCCAGCCGATTGGGCCCAGGTGGATTGAAAAACGTTATCGGTGTTTGTTGAGGCAGCACGAGAGTGCTCCATTCGGAGACGAGTGGTTAACCGTGCTAGGAAGCGTCTCCGAATGATAGCACTTGCCTCCTGAGGAGGTGGAGTAAGAGCAGGGAGGCATTGTTCAAGATGGAAAGCATATACAGTGAACTTCACAAGAAGAAAAATGTAACGGCACACAGGAGGCAAGTGAGTAGGTGGATGCTTAGTTTGGAGTAGCCAAGCATATGCAAGAAATGGTAACGATCGAGCACAAATTCGATCAGCAAGACGAAATGCTGTGTTTAGGACTGGCAGGAGTACGGGGCAGAAGAGGTATTGATGTTGGACGTCGCTGACTTCAGGGCAAAAGGAACAGTGTGGAGAGGTGAGAAGGGTCATGCGAAATAGTACTGATGGGGCGGGGAGACGAAGGTGAAGAAATTGCCAATGGACATTGAGTTCAAGAGGGGAGGAAAGGGGAGAGGTAGAGGCTGTCCAGATGGCGGGGAGAAGAGAAGGAGAAGCAGAATGAACAGAAAGTGGAAGTGCGGGAGGGGAAAGAAAGAGCCAATAAAGAGAAGAGGAGGAGATAGAAGTAACTAGAACCGGGGAGCTACGAATGAGGAGAAAGAACGGTAGAGAAAGAGGGGCGGAAGGGACCGAGAAGAGACCATCAGGGGAAGCGAGTAGGGGAAAGAGGCTCCAAAGCGCTGTGCGAAGGAGAAGATATTCGTTAGCAAGAGTAATGGTTGGAGATAGAAACAGGGAAGAAAGAGGTCTCCAGGTTAGATCAGAAGTTACGAGAGAACGGACAGTTATCACACCAGAGCGGATTCAATGAGGAAAGTAAAAGTAAGGGAGGTTAGGAGGGTGAATAAGAGAAGAGAAGAAGAGAGGTTCATCTAGAAGATCAAGAGTTGAAGAAGGAAATGAACGGAGAAGAGGAAGCGAACGAAAGAGAGAAAGGCCCTCTCGCAGGACAGAAGGGAGGTGGGACGGAAGAAGAGAGTATGAATCCATCTTCAGAAACAGTAAGAAGGTGAAAGATGGGTCACGAGAAGAAGCAAGAACATTCAAGGTAGCGGTAAGGGACGGAACAGTTGAAGTGGCAAGGCGAATGAAATGAATAATGCGATGTGTTTTATAAAGGACTGCTGGATCAGGAAGCTGGATGCCACCTAATGAGGCTGGTAGATGAAGCGCGGCAGGTTTAACCCAGTGATGTGAAGTCCAGATGACGGAAGTTGAGAGGCGAGTGATGGTCATCATTTGTGACACGGGAACAACCGTCGACATTATACAAGAGTTTCCTACGTAAAACAGCGCGTACCTCAGAAGAAAACTCGTAAAAATTTTACTGCATTTCAGGGAAGGTTAAGTAAGAGTGCAGAAACATATATGCACATATGTATATTTTCAAAGCAGAGTAATTTCGGTGGAAACTTCCAAATATAAATACAATAAGGAAAATATGAGAGGGAAATGCATCATCTGCAAGAAAACTAAACTTAAAGAAAGTTATTTCGGTGTTACAAGAATATGTCTTTTTAAAACTAAGAAATAAATATTCTTAATGGTTCAGTTTTATATAAAAATGAAACAAAAGTCATTCGTAACTTACAAAATATACACATTTAAAAGGGTCTTATTTTTTATTTTAAATGAATTCAGATGAATATCCATGCAAACATGTTTTTAGAATCTTCAGTGCAAGACGGCTGTTTAATTAATAAGAATCAAATGAAAAAGCAATGACGTTGTCTGTAAGGAACATGCTCAGAGGATAAAGTGGTCCAGATGCGGTGACAAGTCACATGGGCATTTCAATGCCCATATGACTTGTCACCGAGGGATCAAAAAGTTCCCAAAGTTTTGCTGAAAACAATTGGTGAACTTGTTCGATCCTCGCAAGAGGAAGTGCTCGATCGAAATTTTCATTGTGATAAAGAACTTCTGTTAGATGCAGAAGAAGTTCTTTATCATATTTCACTGCTGATTTAAAGATAGTATTCGGCTTTTGCACGGTCGCAAGCATAAAATGGGGTTTTCTTTCACGAGTATATTCTTACGTTTTTTAGCATTAGAGCATGATTTCATGGTGTGAGAAAGAAATTCAAATTTTATTAAACTGCAAATGGCATGAAAAGACAGAAACGTGTTTGTAATTTATAGTTTAATCTTTAGTTGCTCATAACACAATTTAATGAAATTTTAAGTTTATGGTTGTTTTCATGAAGGAAAGATAGTTTATTTAAATTTAAGCAAAACACGCTTCCTTTAGATAAAACAGTACTTCTTTCCACTTCCAGATATAAATGAAAACTTCAGTTTATAAAAACTGAAAGCATGTTTTGTTCTCAGTAAACTTCAAACAGCTGATTTTTTATGCGTAATGAATTCAGCCCATTCTAGTTCCGCAATTTTCAAATGGAATTCAGCTGGCGATACACATCTGCTCATAAATGAAAAAAGGTCGCCTGTTATCTTTCCGAAGGCGGTCTATTTATCTTACCATTTCTTGCATGAAATCGTTAAAAACTGATATCGTATACTTGCAATTTTCGCTACTGTGTGTTATGAATTATTTAAAATAAAAAAATATGGTAACGATTTCGATATTTTACTGGATTCGTTTTATCTGAGTAAATTCCAACCAATAATCCCATTATCGTTTTTTCCGGGAGGTTATGTACTACGTTCAGTGTTCTAAACAGATGCGTGTCAATTATTTTTCGTCGGAGCTTTTTTATTTTTGTGTTACGATATCGTACTCATTGCTGTTTTACAGACTAATTTTCATAAAACATTTCTTGTTATAACGAATACTTGAAATCGTTAAAAAATAATGACTCAGTGAATAAGTACACGATAATAGATTATTCTCCAGCTTAGAAGTTACGTATACAATTGCTATCATTTAGCCATCTCTTGAAAAACCTAAAAATTGCATCGTTCTAGGAAAGGAATGGACTCCTACTCTCTTGATTTTTGTTCGAATATGTTATTCCACCAACCAGATCAGCGTGTTTCCAATTAGCTGATGTTTACGAATACAAACGAAATTCAGAGTGCTGCCCTTGTGGCGAAGTGGTCTAAGCGATGGCCTCTGATCATTCGTCCGAAAGGGGTCCGGGTTCGAATCCCGGTGAGACATGGATGTTGTGTTTGTCTTACGGCACTAGCTATCTCCCTTCCCAAGAACCAGTGGCCCTAAATCAGGTACAGGCGACTGCTTATAGCACATTGAGTTGCTCACGGTTATCGTTAAACCCCCAAACAAAAAGAAAAAAAAATCAGAGTTGCGAAAATCAAAATATCTTATGCCTTTTCGTAGCGATCACTATTCCAATTCAGGAACTAATCCATGTCTTCTTTATAAAGTACCCCGCAAATCATAATGAAGAATGAATGTTCGCAAATACGTGACAGCCGTACAAGCAGATTAGTTT
Organism: Macrothele yani; assembly: GCA_039090855.1. Taxonomy (NCBI): domain Eukaryota; kingdom Metazoa; phylum Arthropoda; class Arachnida; order Araneae; family Macrothelidae; genus Macrothele; species Macrothele yani. The sequence continues at coordinate 19,239,421 of CM077013.1, forward strand.
TCAGCTTAGAATTGCCGTTTGCACTGTTACCAAAATGACTCAAGAATAAGTAGTTTTCGACTTAGAAATGCCGTTTGTACTGTTACCATCGAACCATGTATAAAATAACTGAAGAATGCAGAGAATTGCTGGGTTCGAATACCCTGCTCTAGGGCCATGATAAAAAAAATAATCTACTTTATGACTGCCGTGTATTTGTGAAAACTCAATATTTATTAATTTGCGCAAATACATGCTACCGTCATTTTCCCCTATAAGCTGATATTTAACGCACCTGACTTTTTGAAACCGTTTGAATGTATATATTAAAATAGAATATCGTCTTAAAAATTTGTGAGTAATTTCATTTCTATCTATATATCTGTGATGAAAATGAAATTACTAAAAATTACCAATATATATATAAAGCATTTTCATATTTTCTTTATTTTTAAGTGTGCATATTGCGAAATTGTGATAAAATGGTGTTTCAGATTCTTTAAATATATGGGCGATCTTTCATAGGTCTGAAACAATAGTATTCAGTGCATATAGAAAAACGAATGTTTACGAACTTCAAAAAAATTTAGATCTGGGTTTTGAATGTGTAGTAGGAATAGATGTTATTAACTGACCAAGTAAAAAATGTTATTTTTATCCCAAAGTGTTTTACGAAACTTACAGTTCATTATCTGAGATACGGAATTTAACACTTACGCAGTATTTTTGTTGACTTTTTTGTGAAGGTAATAATGCATTTTGATAAAACTAACACATACATATATACAAAAAATAATTTACCGTAATTAGCTGAGATTATTGCATTTTATGCACTTTGATAATCGAACAGTTTTTGTAAGGATTAATGGAACTTTTAAATAATTTCTCTATACCACCAAAGGAATGTTAGTCCCTTAGGAAGTTACTCGGTTTTTCACAATTTTATTTTTTTGAACGAAATTGTTATCTAACACTACAAAACTTTTCCGTTTCTCATGACCTTCAGTCCAAGATAGGGCAAAATTTATCTTCATTGCGTGTATTGATGCAATTAGCATACCGCAAATTTTATTAAAATATTTTAGCTGTCGTTCGAGTGAGTGCATGCAGGCAAACAAATAATTCACATAAAATGGAGAAGAGAGAGAGAGAGAGAGAGAGAGAGAAGAAGGAGAGGGATATCGATCGATAAATATTTCCGTTGGTAGCTTTGCTTCCAGCAAGCTCCTAGCTTTCATCCCCGCATGAGACACGAATATTTTGTTTTCCTTCCATTCTGGTATTTTGCATGCTCTATAATAATGACCAAGGCTTTGATATTTACAGATGCTGCTGAATTATTACAAACGGTGTACTCAGGCTTAGGGAAAATTACACCTTCACTGATAATAAATATACTATACGCGTAGGCACTATGCGTGTCACTAACTTTAAGAAGAGGAACGTAGTGGAATTAATAAGAGAGTATGAAATACAAATAAGTTAAGTTTTTTTTTCAAAGTTTAGAACATCTGTACGTGTATATTTAATTTAGTAAACATAAAAAGATCGAAAAAAGTTGCTTAAATATAATATTTCGATCCTGAAAATATATTCAGATATATTAGAAAATACTGTTTTATTGCAGGAGTCCCTTATAGTCGGAAGTAAGGCACATTCTAGCTGGCAGTAATATCTGTAGACAGGAAATGATCTGGTTTAACTTTCAGAAGTCTGACGTTAAGTTACTTACATATTGAAATCCCAAACTCTATTACTTAAACACAGGAAAAACACTTAATGCAAACTTTTGATCTCAGAGGACGCGAGTTTTAGTTAGCTAACGAAGTTCATTCGAGAGCAGCAACTCTTTCTCTTTCCCGGGTAATTTTTCCCGGCTTTCTTCTGCTAATCGCTTAATTTTACGATTTTTAACATTTCATCGTCTCATATTCCATGTACTTTTCAGATTTTCACACAGAAAGAGAAAGATAGATCTTTTAATGAACAATTCTCTTAAGCAGGCCAGCTGAGTAAATATAAGGCATAGTTTGCCACATGTTGCCTAGATATCCCTTTAATATTGAAAAGCTAATTACCGAACATAACGTATGATGAAACAGCTGCATGAAAGAAGAGGAAGATGTAAATGCACTTACAAACTAAATCATAAGTTTCATTTGACCGTGCATTTCCTTGCAAATTTTTTTATTTAAAACCTCTTCGGCCTTGGCGTGCTACTAATAACACATATATTCGCATTGGTCTTGTGCAGCCACCTTAAAAAGTTTTATATACAAGACTTATTATCCTGGTACTGGAACTTCAGATATGTATTGGAATTACATAACATTCTATTTTTGTCTTACTAAAGCTCAAAAATCAAGAATATCATTTTATCTCATAAAGAAATTCATTTTATCACATAAAAAAATAAGAGGTTTTAATAAACACACTTTGAACAACTGTTTAGGTTTCCTTGAATTTATAATAGGACATCAAGTTAGATGTTCTCAACAGATAAGAAGAATGTATTGACAATTCTTCTTATCAGTTGAAAACATTAAAAATTAAAAAGGAAATTGAAAGTTTGGTCAAGCCGTAGGAATATTTAAAAATTTTCCTATTCCTCGACCAAACCTCATTCACAGTTTTCATGTTTTTTAACCCTAGTTGAAAATTTGGAGAAATGTAAAAAATAATGACTTACTTGAAACATTTATCATAAAATAGTAGAATAAAACAACAGTGTCATGCTGAAAAAATTTATCATAAAATAGTAGAATAAAACAACAGTGTCATGCATAGTGTTGTTACACAGTTAATGGGCATTTTCGTTTGATTTAGTGCATCGTATTTCAGTTTGAGAATTCGTTTTTTTAATGAAGCAATTTGGATAGCTGTTCAGATTATCTAAAATGTAAGGCTATCAACAAGGTTTACTCAACAGATAGGAAACATATTTACGAAATTCTTCTTATATGTTGAATGAACTCCATAGTTTCCAATTTACTGATTAGCTTCACTCAAATTTAGAAGAAATGTAGAAGGTCTTTCTTCACAAAAGCAACCAAACTTTAAGCAACAACATTTGCCCTTCTCATTATTTAAAAAGTGATATTTTTCTAATGTTCTCCGTAAAGAATGATTTCTACAAAGTTGTAGATTCCCAGTCCATTGGTCTGTGGCAACTGATTTGATTCTTATTTGCAGAATCTAAGTTTTCATCTTTACGAAATTAAATGTAGGGTTATTAAATTCTATTTTCTGCGGTATTGCGTCACACCCGTCCGTCGTGCTGTGAAGTCATTCAAACAATAAAACATTAGTCAAAATAATATAACTATACTAATGATCCGAATTTCTCAAAGTCTTATTTCTATTCTACGGCAAGAAATTCGGATCATCAGTATAGTTATACTATTTTGAGTATAACTGGTGTACAGTTCCTACTTATTAAAACAATTAGTTTCCGATGTACGAGTAATAATGTATCTTACTCTGAAGAAATTCTGCTAATAAATAGAGATGAGTTATTTCTCTCAATAGTACATTTACTTCAGGTTGGATTTATTGGATTTAAAGACTCATATGCAATATTTGATATCCTCCTATGAGTTGTTTATAAAATCATCACTGAGGTATTATAACATAGCTTGAAGGAAACAATGGACTTGGCTTAACGAAGTGAACAAGATGGATTCATTAGTGGTAACAGCACTATAGATTATGTCCATGTATGAGAGTACTAACTAAAAAGCGAATGAGTATGAACTCCCATCATGCATGGCTTTTACTGATTGTGAAAAGGTTTCGGGTTCCATGAAATCATCAGCAGTTATACTTTCTTCGAAATCTTGCTCTGTTGAAAATGCATACATTATAACACTGGTGTGCAAAAATTAAGGACAAAGAGGAGAACTTAGCATAACAGCGGAACGAGCAGGCAGAACGGACCGAAAGACCACTCAGGAGATAGACTAGGGTCCGTTACGGTAGGGCATGCGCATATATGCAGCATGACGTGGGAGGGGGGGTGTCGGAAGGGTATAAAGCACACGGGCGGTGTATGCTCAGCAATTTGGTGAAAGTTATCGCACGGTGTAAATCGGTTTGAACGACGTCGAGTTGCTGCCACCGTGTGATATGGCCAACAGACAATCCAGTAGACGACATCTGGATGACTTTAACCGAGGTCGGGTCATTGGGAAGTTGAAAGAAGGTCGAAGTGTGACTAGTGTGGTCGAAGAGTTTGGGATCACTCACAGCATCGTTTCACGAGCTTGGAGAGCATTTCAAACGACAGGAACAGCTGTCCGAGAGTTTAACAGTGATCGTCCACGAGCAACCACGGTGGCGGATGACCTGTATATTGTCCTACAGGCAAGAAGACACAGACGGCAGACAGCGGGAGAAATCCCAAGACACATGCAACAGACAACTGGACGTCCGTTATCGCGTTTTACCGTGGCCAGGAGGCTGCACAAAGGTGGTCTATTTGCACGACGACCAGTACGGTGTGTGCCATTAACGCCTGCTCGTTGGAGACGTCGGTTTCTGTGGTTCTAGGAACACAAGAACTGCAAACATAAACAATGGGGTCGAGTTCTCTTTACGGATGAGAACAGATTTAGTCTGACGAGCGATTCTGGACGTACACACATCTGGAGAGAACAGGGAACACGCAATCACACCTCCAACATCATCGAAAAGGACCAGTTTTGAGGTGGCGGAGTTCTCGTTTAGGGCGGTATCATGCCTCACGTGCGTCTGTTTAGAGGTGCTGTGGGTCCTGAGTTCCTCTTCATGGACAATAACGCTACACTTCATCGTACAGTGGCTGTCTCAGAGCTGTTGGAGAGTGAAGATTTTTAACGCATGGATTGGCCCGCAAGGTCCACGGACCTAAATCCAATCGAACACGTGTGGGATCTTCTCGGGAGATCCTTGGAAGCACGTCACCAGCCGCCAGTAACGATTCCGCAGCTGCGATTGGCGCTACAAGAGGAATGGGCCGCGTTGCCTCAACAGCTCCTTGACAACCTCGTCCTAAGCATGGACAGACGTTGTAAATCCTGCAACGCAGTCAGGGGTGATCATATCCCCTACTAAAGACTGGAGTTTTTTGGCAGCCGCCTGTCACATGGACGTTTCTGTCTTCTGTCCAGTTCTGCTGGAAGCTACCTTTTCAATAAAGTACCATTGTATCCTTTGGATTCCTTGTTTGGACGGTTTTGCTCACTTGTCCCATATTCTTACATCTTGGGGATCTTATGGTATGATTTGAGTCGATGCGGAGCACTTCTGCATGACGTTACATTCGAAAAACCGTCTCCTCCCTAATTTTTGCACGCCATTGTAGTATTAATAACATTGATGAAAATGCAAAGGCAAAGGTTCGACTGTTCGAGGATACAGCACTTATGAAAATTGGAAAGGGAGTGAAACAAAGGGACACCACATTTTCCAAGCTCTTAAATGCCACATTGCAGAATGTTTCTCAATCACTGAATTGGGAAGACAAGGGGATAAAAGGTAATATATATTATTTAACTCATCTTCGTTTCGCTGACGATATAGTCATTTTTGCCAGTACTCCCTCAGTGCTACAAAGTATTGTCCAAGAACTTGATGAGAAGAGTAAACAGAAAGATAAATGTAGGGTGAACTTGCAGAAAAAACTAATGTACAATGTTTTTATAAGAACTGTAGATTTAGTGATTGATAAAGCAAATCTGGAAGAAACCAATGCATACATTTAACTTTTAGTTGAAAAGCGTTTGAAAGGAAAAGTTCAATTTTCAGAAATTTGCCTCTATGTCTTAAAAAACAAGCGTTTAATCAGTACATCCTTCAATGGCTCCAGGATACTGAAAGAAGTGTGGAGAGATGCATGCTTGGTATAACCAGAAAGGATAGGAAGAATAACTATTGATCTAGAAAATGACGAGGGTTGAAGAACTTGAGATCAATGTAAAATCGCTGAAATGGCAATGGGCTAGAAATATTGCAAGAAAAAATTGACCACCGCTGGACAACTGAAATACTAGATTGGATTCCAGGTGCACGAAAAGACCCAGAAGAAGGCCACGTGGGAGATGGGTGGATGGAATTGGAAAGCATGTTGGAATGACATGGAATAAACTGGATCAAGACGGAAAGTTGTGGAGGCAATTTGGGAGACCTTTATCCAGCATTGGATTGATAATGGTTGTTGTTGATGAAGATGACGCAGTATTGGCGCATATACTGGCATAGAAATTTAACCCTAGATTTTCTCATTTTTTATACGATTGTTTTTCAAAACTAGCAAAAAGTTGCTCTTGACCTTGTAATAAGTTGCGTACAACTGATTTTAAATATATCAATAAGCTCCAAAAGGAATTTCTGTGAGTACAGCGATATCTACTCGTGGTTACAGGAAAATACATTTGTGCATGCAAAAGACATTAAAAGTTTATTTCAGTGAATTTAATTTTCCCTTCTTTTCAGGTATTCATGCACTTTCTATTTGAAAATTTCTTTCATAGTTCTATAACTATGAAATGCATTTAACTGCAGGTGTTTGTAATAATATTTTGAAATTGTGTATACCGGACGATAAACAGTATATATCTATTCATTTATAGTTTGTTCGTTTACGCAAAATGTTATGTGCTCTGCGTTTGTTAAATTCAATAACTGAACTGAATATTTTAATTTCGATCAAATCAGTTCGCTGCTTGTTCACTTTCCATATTGAAATTGCGCGAAAGGTACAATATTTCATTATAGCATGAATATGTGACGTAATTTTAACAACCTGTTTAGTTATGACATTTAACACAACTTATACTGTTTCAGTTTGTCTGAGATACTATGTGCATTTAAATTATTCATTTTTATCCTCGATATCCTTTCTTTATCATGCAGTTTTTCATTTATACATACTTCTCAATACTTCAGTTAAAAATTAATACATATTGAAATGTGAGAAATTAAAAATATCAGTACATTAAATACAGAGTCCAGACAAAAAATTATGACCACCCCTGTTGTGAGTGGGAACCGTGACTAGCAGTCAGATGGCGTGTGTAGCAACATAAGCAAATCATGTAGCGCATTTAAAAGGACAAGAACTCGTGCACTAATCTGCAGTTTCGAGTGAAAATGGGAAAAGGATGTGACCTAACAGAGTTTGAAAAAGGAATGATTGTTGGCTACGGAATGAACGGTGGGAGCATTACAGAAACGGCTTATAATGTGGGCTGCTCCTATATTGGTGCAGTTATTTAAGTGTTCCAGGAATGGAAGTAAACCGGCAAGACCTGAAGTAATCGGGGTAATAGTGGACGCCCACGGAACATTGACGACCGTGGGCAGCGACAGGTATCCCGCCTAACACGATCCAACAGACGAGCCACGGTGGTACAACTGGCCAAAGAATTTAATGCAGGCACATCGAGGAGCGTATCGCACATCATAGTCCAACGAACTCTACTCTTTATGGGTCTCCGGAGCCATCGTCCACTCAAGGTACCCATGCTCACGGCAAGACATCGATGATTACGGCGTAAATTGGCATCTGAAAGGAAGCATTGAACCGTCGAGTAGTGGAAAATAGCCACCTTTTCAGACGAATTACGTTTTCTGTTTTATCGTGTGGATGGTCGGTGGAAAGTAGGGCGAAGCACAGCTGACAGAAATCTTCCCGAAACGATGCTCGAAAAGAAACAGGTAGGAGATGGCAGAGTGTCCGTGTGGGGTATGTTTTCCTGGGAGTCATTGGGAGCAATCATCCCTCTTCATCACGCGATGAAAGCTTTAGGCTACCCATCAATTGTGGCGGGTCAAGTGCTCCCTTTCATGACGACTGTCTACTCCGATGGCATCGGTTGCTTCTAACAAGATAATGCCCATTGCCAGGCTGCTGCCGTGTGCGAGAATGGTTTGAGAAGCATTCCAGTGATATTAGCTTATTTTCTTGGCCAGCATCAATCCCATTGAACTTGTGTGGGACTATCTTTACTAACAGGTTCGACGTATGGACCCACCACCGATGACTCTTGATGATCCCCGAGAAGCTCTGGTGTCTGCATGGTATAACATCCCTACAGAAACGTTCAGAGGCGTCATTGAATCAATGGCACGGCGTATGTTGGCGGTATTGGCGGCAGGAGGAGGTCATACCTCTTACTAACAGGTGGTCATATTTCTTAGACTGCACTGTGTATTTCATTAAAATATGATTTTGAAGTGTGATATCAAAAGTTATTTCTCTTTTCCTTTAGGATTACTTCACACTAATGTTTTTATCATACGCCGAAATATTCTTTTCAGTTTTTGTCAGTTCTTTACTTACTTGATCAAGTTTTCGTCTTCTTCGTATATCCCCTTTTAAGTTTCCGTTAATACTGCAAGTAATTGGTTAGAATTAATTAAACGAGTGTTAAGAGGTGATTTCCTAATTTGTTTTGTTTCCTCCGAAGTATTTCCTCGGGGAGCATTCCGGGTTTAAGAGGAAGTTTCAGAGAGATGCTGAAGTGCTTAGAATAAATCTAATGAGAAATAATTATATTACCAAAGGGTTTTGGTTATTGAATATTTATTGTTGTGCACATGTTAAAAACATGTTATTTCGTCCTTTTTTAGATGAAGAATAACATTTAAAAGAAATATCAATTGTATGTACTCCGAATGAAAAGTCATCAAAGTTTACAGAATCAGTTTAAGCATTCATATCAGACACTATGAGTTAAGGAATAAAAATAATAAATGTATTTTCATCAAAAAGAATTTTTTTCTGTACTTATTACGTGATTGATTTATTTGAGCAATAATGATTTAAATTAAATAATACTAATGAAATAACAGTAATGCGATATTAACAATAATAATAACTTCGGGTGATCAACATCCAGCAATAGCAGGACAACCCTCACTAAACATCGCCAGCACCACCTGAAGTCAGCAATAGAAAGGCTGACCGTTGGACGGGCAGAAGGAGGACGGGGAATGACTGATCTCCTAGAACACCAAGACAAAGAAACAGCAGCCTAAGAAAGTACTGCCATCAGAGCAAGAGACCTTTTCGCCAAGCAAAACCAGAGTGACAAGAAGTACACAGCCCTAAACCTCTCTACTCAGAACATCGAGATTGGAACGAGGGAGTCAAAAGCAGAAGCTTGGGACAAGAAAGTCTTACACGGAAGGCACTACAACGATCTGCAATCGGACCATGTGGATAAGACTGCCTCCAATGCATGGCTAACAAACGGATCACTCTTCCCCGATACCGCAGGGTTCCTGACGGCTATAGAAGATCACGTTGTAAACACCAGAAACTACCGGAAGCATATCATGAAGGACACGTCAGTGGAAAGCCACAAATGTAGGCACTGCCACCAAGCGCTAGAGACCATCCAGTATATCACAGCTGGGTGCAAAGTCCTCACACAAACAGAGTACACGAATATGCACAACAAGTCGCCAAGACTGTCCAGCAGAAATTGGCAAGAAAGCACCACCTAATTACAACTGAGCCTGTCCCCTACTACAAGTATGAGCCAACAACCCTTCTAGAGAACAACACCCACAAGATGCACTGGAACAAATCGATCAGAACAGATAAGGACATACCCCACAATCGGCCCGAGATCGTCCTGGTCGACAAGGAGAAGAAGTCAACATACCTCATTAACATAGCCGTGCCCAACACGTACAACATCCAGAAGACGCTCAGAGAGAAGCTGTGAAAGTATCACGACCTACGATACAAAGTCAAGGAAATGTGGCATATGGAGAACGTTACCACCGTCCTGATAGTAATATCAGCCATAGGAGTTGTACCTAAGACCATTCACAGCTCTATACAGACACTAGACCTTCAACATAACACCTACATGGAACTACAGAAGGCAGCTATCCTGAACATTTGTAGGACAGTAAGGAAGTTCCTGGACATCTGAAAGAAAGAAATACTACTTCCCAGACTTGGTAAGTCGTACCAGTCTCGGAAGGAAGAGAAGAAAAACCTCAGGAAGAGGTAGAATCTCAAATCTTTTTGTACTACTAATAATAAATATATGAAAGACATTATTTTACGAAGAAATGTGCTTGGACTGTTAAGAACAGGACTCGCAGATCTTTCTCGTAGCAACGGATTTGAGTCACAACAAATAAAAGATGTTAGCAATTAGTAATATATTTCACCCTACAGTTGTATGTTTGCAGCAGAAAAAATCCAAGTTATTTAAGAAAGAAACAAGTTGTGTCGTAAAACACTTCAAGGCTAAGAATTGTTTAGTTATTTCATTTGATGCAATCATACATTTTTGAAAAGCAAAATTTATGTTTCCTCAACAAAATAACAAAAGAGTCCATGGTTCTCATTACGTGAATATATCAACAAAATATTCACAATTTTTGGGATGAAGCAGTGATTTCTTCAAACTTCCATTTCGTAAAACATAACAATTGGAGTAGAGTTTCAATAATGCAAGTGGAGTGGAGTGAAGTAGAATCCTAGGAGATCTTGCAGTTATGTTGAAAAGTTACTTTTTAGAACGATTTACAAGTTAATTGCTTCAGTATCTGTCAAGGTGTTCAGGCTCTGCACCAAAAAAAACCCTCCAAACATCTATACATCTAGGTCTAGTTGGTAAAGCCCATGGTAGAAAAAAATCAAAAAGGAAATTTTTTGTGAATTGTGTAACTCATTCATCATCGGAGAAGCAAATCGTTTTCTACCATTTCTGCTCATTGAAGTAGAAACCTTATCTCGAAATCAGAGCAGTGCTTAGCTGGTTCATGTGAAAAGAGCAAATATGCTAAGACGCCCAAGTATTCCGCGGCGTAGATTTCTGGCAAGTCTTTAGAGATGGGTCCTGCTTCGAATCTCAGAGTGAAAACACAAGTTTGTCCGCAACGAGAATCGAAACCGTGTCCCCTCACTCCAGAGTAAGTCGCTCTCCCAACTGAACTACGCGGACAGAACATCTCACTGCAGATTTGTTGACTTGACACATGTTTTCACCTCTGTAGTACGTCACACAGATGAAGCATGTTGGTGTCTTTGTTTTCATCCTTTCGCTATCTCCCTTCACTTGAACCACTGGGCATTCATTAGGAACACGCGACTGTTTATAGCTCTGACAGTTGGGCTTGGTTGTCGCTAGATTACAAAAAAAGTGAAATGTGATAAGGTTACATTTTAACGCCCATAAGGCTACACTGTGTTCCCCAAAATAGTATTACCCCTTGGAAATCACTTCACTCTAAGGATCTTTTCCATTCAATGAAGACAGTTTTACGAGGAACATTGAAAAGACGAAAAACATTCACAAAAAGTATTTGACAAGAAACTCACAATTGCAGCAATACGCATGCAACTACTCAGAAACTGGCTGTTGAAGTGATACTCTATTATCTCTTAGTTCCCAGACCTGCATCCAAGTTATTTATAAGTTTTTGTCCAACTCAAAGAAGTATTGCAGCAAAAGTGCTGTTCCTTATTGTAAAGAGCAACAAATAATACACGAGTGATGACGTTCGCGATTTGAGTTTTTTTTCGAACGACATCTATGCGACGGTTAAGCGATGCAGTAGAAGAGGAAGCAGACTGTGCTGCTCAGTTGTGAGTAAAATATTTCTTGTTTCTGTGTCTGCTGTTTTCACCTGAGCCAATCTTGTACTTTTTTGTGAGTTTAGTGCGTTGTTTCTGATGCCGACAGTTAAGCGTTCCCAGTAGTAATTAACAGCAGATAAAATGTGGTACTTATCATACGTGAAAGTCAAAAAGAAAAAAAAACGCTGTACATCGTTTTGCATTAAAAAATGTGTTGGAATGGATTTTTTCAAGATGATGAGGAGTCAATCAAGCAGTAAAAAAGTACAGAAACTGTGCAAAAAATATTACTGTCTCCATCATGTGCCAAGAGAAAAAATGCGAAATTCTTAAAAGGTTGAATACCAAAATCAAGTGAAGTCGTCTGAGATAAATGACACTAAGAAAAATGACAATTCAAGAACAAGAAGATATCAGTTTAGAATTTTTTTCCCACAAGTATTCTGATATGAACATGCCAACGCGGTTTCTCCTCTGTAAGTGCATATAAATGAAGACCGGAACAACATTTTAACGAAACAGCGAATTATTGGAATTCAAGTCACACTAGATACAAACGTGAAAGAAACGTATGTGATGTAAAGAAAGGAAACTCCCCCACGTGGTTCCATATTCAAAGATCACTGTTATCCTGGGAGAAAGAATTTTGAATGAGGTGGCACAGTTCTAGGTCAGATGAGATGGCACAGTTGCAGGTGAGATGAAATGTCACAGTTGTATACGAGATGGCACGGTTGTATATGAGATGAGATGGCACAGTTTTAGGTGAAATGAGATGGTACAGTTGTACGTGAGATGAGATGAAACAATTGTATGTGAGGTTAGACGGCACAGTTGTTTGTGAGATGATATGGCACATTTGTATGTGAGATGAGATGGCACAGTTGTATGTGATATGTGATGGCACAGTTGTATGTGAGATGAGATAGCACAGTTGTATGGGAGATGAGATGGAACAATTTTATGTGAGGTGAGACGAGATGGCACAGTTGTATGTGAGATGAGATGGCACAGTTGTAGGTGAAATGAGATGGCACAGTTGTAGGTGAGACGCGATGGCGCAGTTGTATGTCAGATGAGATGGCACAGGTGATATGAGATGGCACAGGTGAGATGAGATGGCACAGGTGTATGTGAGATGATATGGTACAGTTGTAGGTGAGAAGAGATGGCACAGTTGCACATGAGATGAGATGGCACAGTTACATGTGAGATGAGATGCACGATTAATGACCACCAAATAATTAATGAAATTAAATAATTTATGATCACCAAATAATGAGATGGAACAATTAATGATCATCTATTAATTGCACGAATGAAATATTTTTTTGCAGATATAACTTTCAGCATATCCTTGTACCGTTAAAGCATGGGAAGCGAATGCAGTCAAAACTTTAAAACATTTCCGTTAGCTTTATTATTTAAAGATATCTTGACATTTTCAAATGATTTTTGATTTTTGTTTTTGAGCTGTATATTTATTCTACGTTCTTTTTATGCCTTTTTACATGTGAAAAGTTTTGTACCATAAATTAAATTTATAGTTGGTTTGAAATTAATAATGAATGTATTATTTAATTTCATTCATTTAGTTTAGCAGGTGCCGATGTACGGCAAATTACACATTTAAAAATTGTTTTGGACCATTTGTGCATTTCAAAGGAGCTACATCTTTTAAATAAATATGAATGCAGATTGGAAACGTTGAACCTCCTATCACCCAAAATAAAATTACTTTTTCATGCAAGCATCAGCTGACGTTTGTAAATATACCCCTCTTTTCTTTTGTCCCATGTTTAGTTCAATGGTTGTTGCTGTGAATTATAGATGGCCGTTGCAATGGCACAAAATGTTATAGTATGAAGCCGTGATTTGCAAAACTTGGAGTTAAACTCATCCGTGGAATTTAATCAGAGAAGTTTTCCCCTTAGCATAAAATTGTAAATAATTCGATTACATTGCTATGAGATACATAAGGGTTTTAGAATATTTAAACCATAGAAAAAGGGATATATAACACATTACCAGGAGCTTCCAGGAAGAACTTCAAATGATTTAGAACATAAAAACGACAACAATGACGCTTTTAGCATGACTGTTTCATGTTATACTTGCAGTGAGAGACGACTTAGTAAAGGAAATCACAGGTGAAGACTGTATTAACACGGAGGAACTCGAGAATATTTTGAGTCGTTTGAGAAACAGAAAGTCTCCAAGAGAAGCTGGGATTAACTAGAATTTTATAAATGTAGCTCACGTAACCCTAAAGAAAGGTTTGGCATATTCTTAAATTTAGTTTGGAATAAGAAAGAAAATCCCTAAGAGATTGAAAAACAGGAATCATTATAAATACTCATAATAAAGGTTATAAAAAGACTGTAACAATAAGAGAAGCTTCATTTTGCTCAGTGTTGCTTGCCAAAATATTTTTGAACAACGTAAAAATTAAAATCGTTCCTCTTACGGAAGCAGTCATTAGCGAAGAACATCATGGCTTCAAAAATGGTAGAACGTATACTGATGAAACTGGCGGATACAAGACGATTTTATTCCATCAAGGTATATGGCTCTCATAGAACTTGAAAATCTTATAACAGAGGAAATACAGAAATGCTGATTCACTCTCAAATTAAAAAAAATAGCAAAAACAATTGAGGACATACTTTCAGAGAATTATATAAAAAATAAAACAAATTGTAATTTATCAAGAACAATAAGAACAAATATTGGATTAGTTTAGAGCAGCAGTCTCTAGCGAATATTACTTGCTTTATATTTAGAGAATAGCATCCGGAAATGGTAACAAATATCAGTAAAATTGATAAAACTTAGAAATAATAACCTGATACGTCTATTGTATGCAGACAATCATGTCCCACCCTCCCGTAGAATCTCAAGAGGATCTTAAGAAAACCCACATTAAAATCATAATGCCAAAATATCAACTGGCAAAACTAAAACCATGGCGTTTAGGGGAAAAGAAAGAATTTGGAATAAGACAGTAATAGATAATATCTCTTCCAAAAAACATGTGAGACAATTGTTGAGTCTTGATGACGAAAATTTGTTTGGAAAACAGACCACCTTTCATCATCGAGACTCATTCGGAAGTTCTTACGAGCTAGTGGAACTACTTATCGCTTTATGATAAGATCATGTCAAGAATATACTAGCAGAATATATTAAATACCTTCTTTGTTTAGTCCATACTCATATAACGAAGTGAAATACGAACCTGGAGTGAGAGAGACGAAAACAAAACAAGAAGCAGTAGAGATATGAACAATTGAACCACTTAGTGGTTTAAACAGACTTGACATAAACAAAGACGAAGGTATCTGAGGAAATTTGGAAGTTCGAGAATTAATGAAAGAGGCAATACAGACTACAGACGGAAAGAGCACGTGGAGAGAATGAACTTCGACAAATGGCCTAAGATCGTCCTTGTCCATAAACCCATTGAGAAGAGTAGAAAATGATGTTGGCACGAAGACTTAGAGAATGGCTCAGGCGAGTCTCGGCCAAATCCTTGAAGTCAAGAAGCAGAGAAGTGATACCTAAAATGCATCTGAACTAGTTATGCCCAATAAGTATTTTATTCCGAATAAGATATTCTGAACTTGGTAGAAGTTGAAAGACAAATGTTAAAAGGTTTTTTATATGGTTTTGTTACTCATAGTTGTTAAAATATCAGTTATATAAGCTACACCATAATCTGTGAAGTACACGTAATTACAAAACGCAGAACGTAATTCTAAAATGCGTTGGATAATTTGAATCGACATGATTGTATGGAATATAAATGCTGCCTGAACGTTTGAAAAACTCAGCCTTGGGAATGCGAATCTTCCGATTGTCTGAGGAACAGACGTGTAGGAATGGAGAGCTCATTAAGATGGAGAGACAAAGATGGCGATAGAAGTTTTGGTGTGTGTAAGAGAGAGAGAGAGAGAGAGAGAGAGAGAGAGAGAGAGAGAGAGAGAGAGAAGTTAAGATATCCTCCTCACTCAGTTAAAATGCCTTAATTCGTGTGCCATCAATTACTGGCGTTCAAAAAAGCTTTTATTCATTGTTCAGCAATTTTTTGTTTCGCACTTGTGCTTGTTTATCATACCGACAGACGCAGAGATGTGCTGAAGAGCTATTTGCCTTACCGCTACATGGAGGCTGATAGAAATCTGCTGAAGGTCTTCTGTTAGCGTAAAGTACTTCCATTCTTCTGCTTCACATGAAGAATCTTTGCTGTCTCTTATTCTGAAGATACGTTTAATATTGGAGGAGGGTTAGGAAAATACGAGTGCACACATTACAATGAAACTACAATTACTAAAAACGTTTTAAAATACATATTACATTGAAGTAGTAAACATTCAGTGGGATTTACAAAGTCCTGTGGGTGGTAAAACATATTTTGGAATAGGAAGTTCTGCTGAAAATTGCTCTGATGATTCCTTGATTAATTTAAAAGTTTCAGTAGCAAAAATAGAAGTTAATTAAACATTACAATTTTTACAAAAAGAAGCATGAATTAGAGCTTTTGCTACTTAAATAGTGATAACCATATGCAGTGAAAACTTCACGAATTTTTAAAGAAAAGAATAGACATATGTACCTTACCATCGTTTAAGGAAGATACAAGCGGAAATAATACAATGAAACGGAAGATACTAAAAGGAACATCAATGTAGTTTCACTAGTTTTTGAAACATCAAAGTATAAGTCTTTTGTCTTAAGATTATTGGTTGGCTCTCGGCACGGGAGCTCACGGAACAGCAGGACTGTGAAACACAAGCAAAAACTTCGGAAAATTTAGCCTGAAGTGGAATTTCAGATTATTTCATATCCGGAAGGTAGACATAGTTTTACCAAGACGCGGTTATAATCCTTTATCTGGTTATGAGCGTCGTAAATAAAATGCACCGAGTGATAGCTAAATTATGACCACCCCTATCGAAAGTGGATGCGGCCTGCTGACCACGTGATTTCTGAGAGCGCGCGATTAGTCAACCGACGTAGCACATATAAGGTGTGAGTGGAGACGTAGGTAGTAAAATTCGGAGCGTGATGGATAAACAGAAGGATTTATCGGACTTTGAGAAAGGACAGATTTTGGGAGCTCACAGAGTGGGTGCCTCGATTTCTCAAAAGGCTGAACTGGTCGGTTGTTCACGAGTCGCGGTAGTTAAAGGGTATCAAGACTGGAGTGAAAATGGTTAAACAACGACCCAGAGGCAGAACTTTCCAGACGGCGAAAGGTTGATGTGAGATGTGAGCGCCTATTACGATGACTCGTACAGACTAACAGACGCAGCACTGTTCAACAACTGGCTACCCAATACAACAGAGGTCAAGGTCAACCATGAACAGTATCTATCATGACTATGTGTTGCAAGCTCGCATGTATGGGCTATAACAACAGACAACAGACGACTCCTAACGACAACTCCTAACAACGGTTCATCGGGGCAAAACGCTCGCCTGGTGCAAAGATCATGCAAGTTGGACTTCGGATGACTGGAAAAAAGTCATCCGAAGTCCAAATGGTCTCCACAGTGAAGTTAGTAGGTGCAGTCGTATGGTGAGGGGCGTGCTTACTTGGCAGGAACTCGGATCCTTGGTGCATGTGGAACAACGTATGTCTGATGCCCACTATCGTGAATTTCTTGCTGACTCTGTACGCCCAGCAATGTTGCAATTTTTCCCGAACGGCGACTGTGTCTTCCAAGATGACAAGATGCCGAGCTACAGGTCTAATGTTGTGTAGGAACTGTTCTAGGAACACATTTCAGACTTCCAGCATATCGAGTGGCTTCCAAACTCTACGATATCAGTCCCATAGAGCACTTGTGAGGCGCTATGGAACGACATATCAGACTTCTGGGTACATCAATCACCTCCATACTTACATTGAAGGCCATATTGCAAACAGCTTGGTTGGCTGTACCTCCCAACTGCTTCCTCCATCTCATTGAATCGATGCCACGTCGAATACCTGCTGAACTGAGAACCAAAGAAGGATCTAAGAAGTATTTGGTAGATGGTCATGATTCAGTGATCATTCAGTATGTATCTCGAACAGGAAGAAGCATAAAACGTATTTTGTAGAATAATAAATTAAAGATATGAACTGTAATTCACTTCAAAAATTTTTCCAGCATGAGTGCAGGATAATAAGTCTCCTATGTAGTGATGTTCTTCTCTTATTAGTGATAATAGCAAGTTGATGAAGAAACCGACTGCATTACACGTTCAGTTAATTGGAATGTAACATTTTGTGTGACAAAGTGCATATTTATTACTTTATACTATAAAGCTCCAAGCTCCATTATTAAATAAGTAAATCATTATGACGAATTTTTTCCTAGAAAGAAAAAAATATATATTCTAGAAAGAAAAAATATATATATTCGTAATTCGTTTTGTGAAAGTCTTCATTTCTTTACACATTCAATTAGTTGTCGTTAGAATACCGCTACTCAAAGTGTTAATGTCTTGTTTCACCTCGATTTACGGAAAGGTTGCATCGAAGTTTAAGGCTCCTGAAATAGGTAGTGCTGCTCTTCTAAAAATCACATTCTGGCGGGATCGCACACAGGCATTAACAGGAGGTCAGAGCTATGCAGAGATATAGTGCAAGTTGTAAGTCGCGTAATGCCCATATTTGAAAAGATATTCTTACATGGTGTTAGACATCATGACACAAATTGATCGTAGTTGTCTTCCCTGTTAGGAAGACAGTATTTTCTTAGGGTTCAGAAGAACCTCAAGTTCGATATGAAAGAAATGCAATATACTGAAAACTAATCCAAGAACATTTTTGGCAGTAAAAATTTCATACAGTTTACACATACTTTGGATGTGGTGACTGGTCTTCCAGCAAATAGGAAATAGGAAAAATCCTGAATAGGTTACCAGACGGTTAAATTTTTAAAATAGTCAGGAGCGAAGACCAACTCCCGTTATTAATAACTCCCTGGAAGATATTGATCTCTGCGCTTATTAGGAGTCATTTGCGAACAGGCTTTACGGTATTTTGATGCATGAATTCATTGAAAATATGTTATTTAAAAAGGATGCGGTACCTCGCCGAAGGAAGATGAACCATGTTCATTCTACTTACAATGACATTTTTTTCAACGCTGCTTTAATTGCGTTTGATATTGGCGCAGTAAGTCCATCACATGCACTGGAGAGCCTCGCCAGTGACCAAGTGGAACGAAGGACTGGCCTATAACCATTCGTTCGAGGTGAGTCCGGGTTCGAATCCCAGTGAGGCATGGATAGTGCGGCATTGGCCCTGTCGCACCCTTTTCTGGAGCAAGTGGCCCTAAATTATGGACTGGCGACTGCTTATAGCCCATTCAGTTGCGTAGAATGGTAGTTAAACCCCAAATAAACAAGTTAGTAAATCATGCAATGCATTGATTATGATACGCTTTCCAACATACCAGAAATTATTACTCAAGTTATGTGGATAATGGCTGTGGAATAAATCTCACTCCTGTGTCCTGACCTTTGACCCCATTTCAATGATATTCAACAGAACCGGTTCACTATACCTCCGGAATAACATGATAAAGTTTTGTTACAATTGAAGCAGTTTTACGCAAGTTATGAGAATAATGGCTGTGGAATAAATCTGGTTTTTGTGCAATGACCTTTGGCCCCATTTCGTTGATATTCAACAGAACCGGTTCACTATACCTCCGGAACAGCATGATAAAGTTTTGTCGCAATCCAAGCATTTTAGGTAAGTTATGATGCACAAGGGCAATGGAATGGATCCCACTTCAGTGTCCTGACCGTTGACCCCATTTCGCCCATTTTCAATAGGGTTAGTCCTCCGGGGGCTCCCTACCACATACTAAAATTTCATCGAAATGGAACCATATTTACGCATGTTATGACGCATAAAGGCAATAGAATGGATCCCGCTTTTATGTCCTGACCTTTGACCTCATTCCTCCTGTTTTCAATAAGGCTCGTGCCCAGGTGGTTCCCTACCACATACTAAAATGTCATCGAAATCGAACCTTTTTTACGCACGTTATGACGCATAAAGGCAATGCAATGGATCCAGCTCCTGTGTCCTGACCTTTGACCCTGCTTCGCCCATTTTGAATAGGGTTCGTCACCAGGTGGTCCCCTACCATATACTAAAATTTCGTCGAAATCGAACCATTTTCACGTGAGTTATTGTGCGGACGGACGGACGGACAGACGGGCGGACAAAGCTGGAGCATATACGCTTCTTCAACCTACGGTTGGAAAGCGTAAAAAAATCATGTGCTGTGGATGTGAACGTAAACTTTGATCGATCCCGCATTTGGTCATTTGCCAAAGGCCCATCTTTAAATGGTTGCTTCACAAATGATGTTGCATCTCTTCTAACAGTGAACAGCTTCGTAGAGAGAGAGGGTGAACCTGATAAATAAATCTCTTAGTGGTTTTCGGGATCTTGGCAGATTCTTTGGGTTGAAGGTAGATGTCAAACTGCCGCTAAGTTTGGCAGAATTAACAGTGTTCTTGTATCACAGCAAAAACATGACGTTATATCATTGGCTGGAGATTTTGCCTTACTTTCGCCAACGTTTTGCCATCTGTAACTCATTAACAAACACTTGTTCACCCAGGTCAGCGGAGGATTTCGGTTCTCTTTTGGTGTGCTCATCCGGTGACTGTAATCGGACAGAAAAACACTTGAAAAAACATTACTTGCATAATCATCTACCGTATTTTATTTTCATGCCCTTTTCTTGTCATTTCTTGAAACTATGACTACCTAAAAATATTGCCCCTTTTGCGAGTATGATTAGAAACCTATGAAATTCAACGAAGAGATCCATATGCCTCATTTGACTAAGGTAAAGTTCCTTGTCTGAGGATTTACGTTGAAAAGATCTGTGGTTATTGTTGGGTTGATGCATGGGTTCATGCCGTTTTATTTCACGAGTGTTTCCCGGGTCAGAAGTGATGGTGCAGATGGTCAGTTGTACATCACAATGTAGCCAGTAATATCGTATATCTAAATCATGTTGCTTTGTGTGATTGTGGCTAATGGTTTTTTAGTTTTCAGGTCTGGATTTATGGAGTGTCAAGCACAGAGGAATGAATATTTCCGACATCTGTTCCTCCACGAGTTTAACAAGGGATCATCAGCCGCCAAGGCTACTCGACAATTTTGTGCTGTGTATGGAAAGAATGCTATTGCTTCGAGGACAGCCCACAAATGGTTTGAGCGGTTTCGAGGTGGCAATTTTGAACTCCAGACCTGAAAACCAAAAACCAAACTAGACGCCCGCACCACGATCGTCCATCTCACTTGATGAGGATTGTTTGACGCATCTCATCCACTTGGATAGGCGTCAAACCAAACATGAATTGGCCACTGCGGAAATGGACTGTGATCAGGCCACAGTGGTGCGACACCTGGAACGTATGGGAAAGGTCCAGAAATTGGGATCTTGGGTGTCTCACACTCTCACCGAGGACAACAAGAATCAGAGTGTTGACATATGTGGTTTCTTGTTCGCCCGCTATCGCGAATGTTCTCAGCAACAGAAACCCTTTCTGTCATGGAGATGAAAAGTGATGCCTGTACGTGAATTTCAGGCATTGAAGGGATTAGGTAAGCCCAAACTAGACGCCCACACTACGTCCAAATCACAACCTTCATTCTGCGAAGATCATGTTGTTTGTTTGGTGGGACATGGAAGGCATCTTTCACTGGGAAATGCTGCTAAGGAATCGGGCCATCAACGCTGCACCCTATTGTGAGGAACTCCGCTGTGTGGCGGGAGCAATTCAACAAAAACGGCCACATCGGCGTCATGGTGTTCTTCTTCAACATGATAACGCACGCCGTCACAGTGCAAACACGACCAAAACGGCCATTCAGGACATGAAATGGGAGATCCTTCCACATCCGGCTTATTCCCCAAATGTCGCCCCTTCGGACTTTCACCTGTTCTGATCTCTGTCGAATGCACTCCGTGGCAGAACGTTCAAAAATGATGTAGATCCCCAGAATTTTCTTCATGATTTCTTACGCTTTTTCAAGTATGGCATTGCAGACCTGTTGGGACACCATCGTAAACAATGGGGGGGGGGGGGGGAGGGGAGGATTCATAGTTGATTGATTCCGTTTTCCCTTCTGATGCAATACATTCCTGTAGTGCGGCAAAAAAAAAAGGCATGAACTTATACATCAACCCAATATATAGAAATCCTTTGCTTCCAAGGAAATTTAGAAAACCTGTCTTAAAATTGAACTTAATAAGTCCAACAACTGTAGCGTCTGTAATATAAATCCAAAACTGTAGCGTTTTCCCTATAGATTGAAATTAGTAAAGTTTGACTGTGAATCAAAAATGATAGTGTGATTCTTAACGAAAAAAGTAATCTGTGAGTCTAAACAAAAATGATAAAGCAAAATTTATGATATTCACGATTTTCACGATATTCCCTTCTCATTCGGCAATAAAGAACTGTCATTCAACATTACCACTGAAGCAAATTTCTGATACTGTAATGCCATGATTCAGCTTTAGAAATCTAGCTTTACATGTATGTCCATTTAGCAGTATGTAAGCGAAAATATCATTGGTTCATTACAAATTTCCTATAATTCGGAAGATTTTTTTAATAATATAAGGTATTTTTTACTTTAGTTCCTGCTCGTTTCGAGGAGAAATTTATCGTTCAAACTGTAAGAAGAGGAGAAACTGCTACCTTAAAGTGTGAATCTGCTGGTGATAGGCCTTTGACCATAAACTGGTCAAAAGACAAAGCTGAGATTGATTTCAAAAAACAGACAAGGTAAGCTTTAAAAAATTTAACGTTTTTGAAGAAATACATTTTTGTAACACACCCGGTTTTCAGCGGTATATTTCTACTAAAAGGCAAATGGTTACTATAATATATGAGAGGGATAGAACTTGAAGGGAATACTTAATGCCACAACCTTCTAGTACATTAGGTTTATACCACCTGTAGCCAAATATTACGGTTATGGACATCTACAAATGAACATAAGAACCGAAATGATTTTTCAGGTGATGGTCGTTTAACTTACAGTGCAAACCACATTTTAACTGAAATTTATACATGGCTTATGTTGTGAAAGATATGAATGGGTGTAAAGAGAAATTAACAGCACTTGTGGCCGTAGAAATTTGTCAAAAGCATCCAAAATGCGTTAGTAATAGACATTAGTACTACGAGGTAGAAAAACGTTGAAGAATGGAATGACGAAAGTACTGTACCAGTTTTAGAATTATAACGAAGTAAATTTCTCCGTCATTTCTGTCCACGCCAGGATTCGAACCCGGATCCCCTCATTCCGGAATAAGTATCTCTACCAATTCAGCTACGCGGACGTTTTATTCTGATTCCTATCTGACTTTATGTCGTGTGCGTCCTTCTGGCAGGTACGTCACATCTCCTGGTACGTTACATCATCTCCCCTTATTATTATTATTTTTTTTTTCGAAGTGCTGGAGAAGGGATTCTCTTATTTTTCCTATCTTGCGGTGTGGAAATAACATCACACCATTGCGAGATTTTGAACGGTCGGGTCATCCGGATAGTTCGGGCGCCATTATAACGAAGTAAATTTCTCTGTCATTTCTGCCCACGCCAGGATTCGAACCCGGATCCCCTCATTCCGGAATAAGTCACTCTACCAATTGAGCTACGCGGACGTTTGTTCTGACTACTATCGGACTTTATGTCGTGTGCGTCCTGCTGGCAGGTACGTCACATCTCCTGGTACGTTACAGATCGCTGTTCCTTATAGGGCTTTGAAAGCTGAGGGTGCAACTGTTTTCTGACCCTTTATTTGAATATATACAGTATATCGGATTCACCTAAATCTGGCTGGAGAATATAAACGTTTTCAGTAAGGGGTAGTTTTGGATTTAAATATTCGGTGTTAGTAGGTATGGCATGCGAAAGCATGCTATTCGACATTCAGGGATGAAAGTAATAAGGAAAAAAATAAATGATATCGGTTCTTTGGCTTTCTGGCCAATTGATAGGCACCGCCCCCTCCCAAAGTTTTTGTATAGAAAATCTGATAATGAGTTTTGTAACCACCACCTTTCGTTCGAGTAACAAGACGTAGCAAAATAAAACTATAAAGTGCACAAAAGGTTTAAGGATATATTGGTGTACTTTTGGGTTCTTTTACTTTTAAATTTAGCGACCACCGTGAGTAATTTCAAGAACTATAGACCGTCACCCCGTTCCTAATTTGGAGCCACTGGTTCCAGGGAGGAGGAAGACAAATGCATCACACATACCTCATCCCGGGCTCGAGTCCGATCCCACTTGGACGATCAGTCAAAGACCAGCGCTTAGGCCAATGCGCACCCGGCCGGCTTATACTTTTTGAATAAGGATGTCTTTGGAAGATCCCTGAAGAATAAATCAATGCTTTCGTTAATCTAACAGAAAAACACTTACACATAATTCTACTGCAGTTGTTGAAACAATGAACGTTTAAAATATTATAACTATACTACTAATCCGAATTTCTTTGCGTAAATTATAAATCAAAGTTTCCAGGCTTCCGCACATCAACCAGATGGCTTTTTCAAGGAAGGTGGAAGGAACGTTCCCTTTAACATCTGCTTTTTTTTTTTTTTTTTTTTTTTGGAGGTTTAACGACCACCGTGAGCAACTCAAATGGGCTATAAGCAGTCGCCCGTCCCTAATTTAGGGTCACTGGTTCCAGGGAAGGGAGAGAGCTAGTGCCGTAAGACAAACACAACATCCATGCCTGACCGGGATTCGAACCCGGATCCCTTACGGACGAATGATAAGAGGCCAACGCCTTAGACCACTGCGCCACCGGGGCGGCTAACATCTGCTTGATGTGCGAGAAGCTTGGAAACTTTGTTTTATAATTTACGCCGACAAATTCGGATTATTAGTATGGTTATATTATTGTAAGCGTAATTGGTGTACAGTTCCTTGTTATTATTTAATAATAAAGGTGTTCATATTACCGCTTACTTTGAGAAGATCTGTTCATTGTTTAACATAAGAACTCGGAATTTACCTACAAATAAAAAAGATTTCAGGTGTTTGGGTTAGAAATGTTCGTGTACTGAAAAGAATTGAGGAGTTTCACTATCCTGCTCTTCCGTAAATTCTAATATGATAACTGATAGCGGTAAGAGATAATTCTATTTTGGGTCCAGTATTCTATGTTTAGTCTGGGGTTGAACATTAGTGCTTTCTTTGGGTTTGGGTATTAGGATCGCCCCGGTGGCTCAGTGGCCTAAGCGCGGTCTTCTGACCATTCTCCCGAAATGGCTCCGGGTTCGAATCCAGTTAAGGCATGGATATGGTGTATATTTTACGGAACTGGCTCTAAATTAGGGACGGGCAGCTGTTTATAGCTCACTGAGCTGCTCATGGTGGTCGTTAAACCTCCAAACAAATTAGTATTTAGGTCAGACCAGTGATCTAAATTAGGATGGACACGAAACCATTAAAGCAATTCACATCTTTTTTTCGAAACCCGCGCACTTGGTCTTTTTGTGCGAAACATTACATCGTTATGAATCTTCCATAGTTACTTCTAGATCTATATAGTGATTTTAATTGAATTTCAGGTTAGAAGGTGTTGAAAATGATAAAATGCAGTTTCTTGAATCTCCAGATGAAGAGCAACCGGTTATTTCTAATAATTTATCAATCGGCAGAGTTAATTTTCTTTTTTATTTTGATTAAAAATACACCTAAAATCAAGTTTCCTTGACGTTTTAATTTTGCCAACAAAAGTGACGTGTCATTTTTTATAATTGTAATTACTCGCAGTAATATAGATTGAATGGTACGCTCTCCCTTGAAACTGATTTCTTCAGTGTTTATAGAAGAGAACCTTGCTTTATTGGCATCAGAACATTTCAACAAAATGTTCAAATTAATGATTAAGTAATGCCTTTTTTTCTTGCAAATGTTTCTAGTGATATGCTAAATACCAAGATAGTGATTTTGTGTTATGGTAGAATGTTTTCACGCCCACATATTTTAGTTATTGAATATTTTTAACGATTTTATATAAACATTACTGTTCAAAGGTAGCGGCGCACGGATAGCTTTGTCACATTCATATGTTACCAAATGAATTTATGGTTTCCTTCAGAATTTGTTTCATTGCCATTTATGTCAAATCTTGATGGAGTTCCTGCTCTCTCTCGTCTGTTACGGCGTATGGGTATCGGTGTGTGTTTGTATATACATATGATAAGCAAAATTCAGGTACGCGTTCTAGTTTACTATACACCGATAAGTCATTGCATTATGACCACCCCCAGCCTAGAGAAATGAGCGCACCTGGAGGCCGAACGATGGTGCAGGAGAAGTTCACGGACATACAACCCATGATCCGGCTTTCGGTTAGCAGAGTGTTCGGAGTCAGAATGGGAAAAGCTGCCGATCTAGGACAAATTGTGACGGCACGGCGCATCGGAATTACGATCTCGGAAACGGCGCTGCTTGTGGGTTGTTCACGTGCCGTTGCAGGGAATACGTATCAAAAGTGGTGTACGGATGGCCAAACGATGAACCGTCGTCTAGCCTATGCCGTCCACAGCTCATTGATACCAGAAAGGAGCAGATACTGTCGCATATTGTTCTCGCAGCTGCAACAGTGATGATCAGGGCAATGTGTTACAGCACACAATTCAACGCAGCCTTCTGCGCATGGTCCTGCGTAGCCGAAGACCCAGCCGAGTCCCCATGCTCACTGCACGTCAGCGTCACCAATGAATGAAACGGACCCAAGATAATTGAGATTGGGCCGTGGGTGACTGGAAGAAAGTGGCCTGGTCTGACGAATCAAGATTTCTGGTGCATCACGTAAACGGCCGAGCGCGGATACCCCGATTACGAACGGAGGCTATGACACCTGGATGCACAGTTGGGCGGAAACAGGCCGGCGGCGGCGGTGTTATGCTGTGGGCGATGTTTTCTTGGGACACGTTATGCCCCAATAGCGCAATTCCTGGCAGCTGTCAGGTATCTGAACATCGTTGCGGACCAAGTTCACCCATTCATGGCAAATGTGTTCCCTACTGGCGAGGACCATTACCAACAGAATAATGCGCCATGCCACACTGCCAGAATCGTCAAGGAGTGGTTCGAGGAGCATGCATGGGACTTTCTGTTAATGTCTGGCCTCTAAATTTACCTGACATGAACCTAATCGAACATTTGTGGTTCGACTTGGAAAAGCGGGTTCGCGCTAAACCACCACCACCCTGAAATGTACGGGAACTCGAGGATCTGCTTTTGACAGTGTGGTACCAGGTACCCCAGGATACCTATCATCACCTCAGTGAATCGATGCCTCGTCGAGTGCTCGCTGTTTTGCGGGCTAAAGGGAGTCCTACAGTTTATTAGGTAGGTGGTCATAATGCAATAGCTCATCGGTGAAGTGTTAGTTTACCACAAGTTTAACACATGACGCCTTAAACTTAGGTATGCGTTCTAAGTTTAACACTTCTGCGCCTCTCTTTTTCTTTCTGGACGCACAGTCCCAGTAATTTTTGACAAAGTACCCGGTAATTAAGTGCACTTAGAAATTCGTTGTTCCAGCTATAGTATGTAAAACACCGATAAAAATTCTGAAACATCTTCTTCGAGGTAATGCTTTATTTTTCCAGAGAGAAAAATGTGCTGGACAGAAAGCCATAGAATGCTGAGCTCAGGAGGTTTTTTGTTTTGTTTTTTGTTTTTGATTGGAGGTTTAATGATCACAATGAGAAACTCAGTGGGCTACGAGCAGTCACCTGTCTCCAATTTAGGGCCACTGATTTTGAAATCAGTGGAGAGCCAGTGACATAAGACAAACACAACATCCATGTCTCACCAAGATTCGAACTCCGACCCATCTCGGACGAATGGTCAGAAGCCTGCGCCACAGGGTCGGCTCTTAGGGTGTTCTAATTCACAAGAAAGGCTGGTGACTAAAACGTCCTGCTTTTCTGCATTCCTGACGTCATCATTCTTGAGAAGCGCGTTAGAAATACAAGGTCGTTTCCACGCAAAATTTCATTTGTCTTAAATAATGAAATTCAGTCGTATCTCTGTGCAGCCATTACACTCCGATTTACCATAACAAAATTCCTTGATCTTTACTACACAGTTGTTCTGTTATCACTTAAACTGACTGAACTAGATGAGCATAACCTTTCAGTGAATTTGCCTCGTTTAAAGGGAGTTGACAATGTGTCAACCACAGAAAATGAGAGTGTAGAATTTCAGTAAACTCTAGACATCCTTTCGTTAATTATTGATTTCTCACTAAATATTCAATAAGCCTCCAATGCTTCACATTCACTTTTCCGCTATCACTGACCGCCGTAATAAATGAACTTACTGAAACACCAGCACTTTGTATCCAGTATTTTACTCATTGTTCTTATAATGCGAAAGGATGATACAATACTGATAAGCACTGTAATTAGTAATATTTAATTTTTTTCATGATTAGAACGTTGTTAAGATCATTTTATATACACTTGAATGCATCAAAGTAGTAGCCGCCTGATTAACACGTATAAAATAACCAATTTTGATGCGTGTAAATATTCTACCGGCTGCAAAAACATCAGTTACTGACACAAGAATCTCTTTCAAATGAACTACTAGCATAACAAAATCTCACAATGCGAAGTCTTACAGGAGGACACTATATTTCTAAGAGCTAAAAAAACGACTACTGGAGTTCTACCCTAGATGTATCCATTAATCTCGTTTAGATGTATTATCATCATCATCATCATTGTCAACCATTATCAACCCATTGCTGGACGAAGGTCTCCCCAAGTTTCTTCCACAACGGTCTGTCTTGTGCCAGTCTCCTGCATACTTTCGAATTTCATCCACCCATCTCCCATGTGGTCTTCTTCTGGGTCTTTCCCTGTCCCTAGGAATCCAATCTAAAATTTTGGCTGTCCATCGATGGTCTGTCCTTCTGGCAGTATGTCCAGCCCATTGCCATTTCATGGATTTAACTCTGATCATGATGTCTTCCACTCTTGTCATTTTTCGGATCCACGAGTTCCTCTTCTTATCTCTCCTGGTTACACCAAGCATGAGTTGTCTGCAGCCTTTGTATGTCTCTTTTAGTTAAGGTCCACGTCTCTGCACCATCCGTAAGCACTGGAAGGATGTATTGATCAAACACTTTTCTTTTTAGACATAATGGCATATTGCTCTTGAAAATTATGCTGTTTCTTCCAAAAGCTATCCAGGCAAGTTTTGTACGCGGATTAATTTTTTCATCAATGTGACCCTCACTTGATATCTGCTGTCCAAGATAAACGTACGTGTCTGTTATCTCCAGCTTTCCTCCATCAATCGATAAATCTTCATTTCTTGAAAAAAACATTGAACATCGCTTTTTTCTTCTGAAAGTTCATTTTTAATCCCACTTCTTTACTCTTGTCAGCAAGTTCCTGGACCATACTCTGCAGCTCTTATGGGGTAGTTGCAAAAATGACTACGTCATCAGCAAAACGAAGGTGGGTTAGATAATCTCCATTAATCTTGATCCCCTTGTTTTCCCAGCTCAGCGACTGAAAGACACCCTCCAATGTGACATTAAAGAGCTTCGGAGATATGGTGTCACCTTGTCTCACTCCCTTTCCAACTTTTATGTGTGCTGTATTCTCAAACAGCCGAATCTTTGCACTTGCATTTTTATAGATGTTATTAATAATATTAATGTATGCATCTTCAATGCCGCAGGATTTCAGAGCCATTGTAACTGCTGATGGTTTCACCGAATGAAAGGCTTTTTCATAATCGATAAAAGCCATGCACAATGGAATTTCATATTCCCTCGCTCTTTCAATTAGTTCTCTCAGTACGTGGATATGATCTATTGTGGTGTAGCCACTCCTGAATCCAGCTTGTTCTCTCGGTTGAGCGATGTCCAGTGTTACCTTCAAGCGGTGTGAAAGAACTTTAGTGAAGATTTTATAAACCACTGTTAATAGGCTGATAGGTCTGTAGTTCCTGAGATCCTCAATGTCACCTTTTTTATGTAGCAGGATCATTGTAGCGGTGTTCCAATCCTCAGGAATCTTCCCTTCATTAACGCATCGAGTGAAAATTTGGGCGAGTACTGTTTCGATTTCTCCACTTGCTTCTTGTATGATGTCTACAGTAATTCCATCTTCTCCTGGAGCTTTTCCCCGCTTCATGTTCTTGATTGCATGAGAAACTTCTGCTGGGAGGACTGGAAGAACTGTGGTAATAGTACCTTTCATGATGTCTGGAGTACATGTATCATCCCTTTCATATAATTTGGAGAAGAAATCTTTCACTCTTGTCAACATTTCGCTTCTATTTCTTGTTACAGAACCATCTTCTTTTCTCAGTGCCATAATCTGTTTTCTTCCCTTACTGCGATGTCCCTTTGCTATCTTTAGGCTTTGGTTGCTTTCAATTGCTTTCCTCACTAGTTCACTGTTGAATTTCCTTACGTCTTCAGTGATACGTTTTCGTACTGTCTTGCATAGCTCTATATATTCTACTTTGGAAGTCATATCTTCTTTAGTTGTCCTCATCACTCTTTTTTTTTTGCATCAACATTTTCGTTTTTCCTGATAATTTGTTCACATGCAACTTGTTCGTAGACCCAGCTTATTTTGTTGCTGTTTCCATAAGAGCTTTGGTTACTTTTCTGTTAACTTCAGAAATATCCACTTCTTCCGATGTTAGGCCTTCTAAAGCAGAGAATCTGTTCTTCAGTTCCAACTTGAAGGTCTTATGGTGTTTTTTAAGGTTGGTTATGTCAATACATTTTGTTTGTCTCATGAGCCTACCACGTTCGAGTTTAGTGTTGAGGTACATCTTACATCTTACCAATCTATGGTCACTACCTGTGTTGAACTTGTTTAGCACACTGCAATCTTATATGACGAATTTTTTGTTACACATAATAAAATCAATTTCACTTGTCGTTCCATTTGGATGTCTCCATGTCCTATTCCTGTGCGGCTTTTTCTTGAAGAAGGAGTTCAAGATGAAAAACCCTTCTGCCTCTGCAAACTCGACGAGAGTATTTCCACGCTGGTTTCTGTTGCCGTGACCGAATTTACCTACTAAAATTTCATTCTGTTGCCGTTGCCCTATTTTTGCATTAAAGTCTCCCATAAATATTTTCAAATGCTGCTTACCTTTATTATTTTGATGACGAATTTCCTCATAAAAGTCTTCAATTTCTTCTTTAGAACGACTTGTGGTGGGTATATAAGTTTGAATTATCTGAGCCTGGTATCTTCTCGAGAGTTGGATAACGAGTCGTGCAGCTCTGCTGTCAGAGGAACTTTCAACTTCCACAACTTTATCCTTCAGTTTCTTGTTTATTATAAATCCAACACCACTAGTTCTGCCATTATCTGTCCCACGATAGTAGAAGAGACGTCCACTTTTCAGTTCAATGAGAGCTTCTCCTTTTCACCTTTCCTCACTTAGCCCGACGATGTCCCACTTGATCTTTTGTAGTTCCTCTTCCAATTCAAGAAGCCTTGAAACAGAAGCTAGAGAGCGTCCGTTATACGTAGCCAAGGTCAGCATCAGATGGCAGCCTAGTCCGGTCCTCCGGGGATTCTTAGCACCCTCTGCCTTCATGTCGCACTGGCCGCTGCCTTGGCCAGGTACATTCCAGCTGCCGGAGATTGAGGGCCTAGATATTAGTTGTGGAGTCATTTTGGAGGGGTTTGGCCATAACTCACCACGCCGGCCAAGCGCGTTGGTGAGTGTGGGAAGCATTTCCTCTAATCCCGATGGTGTTGTTATACCGCTATTGGCGGTCGTCAGAGCCTCTTTAGTGGGAACAGGATGCACCACGAGAAGGAGAGGTCGTATTTGTCAAGTAGAGGCTGTGATGTTACGCATCACCTGACCTTACATGTTGCATTAAATATATCTAATCCTCGTTTTCAGAAGTCAGTAGCACTGAATTTAGGAAAAATTACGATTGAGAGCAAAATCAAAATAAACTTTTTAATCATTATAATTTGCTCTAGAATAAATGATGTTACACCAAAAAAGAGATGACTCCGACATATTTTGCTTAAAATTTGAATAATCACGAGTTGTATTTCCGTCCTTGGAGCGAGGATCTCCTGTCTAGAGCATCCACATTAATTGGTTTGGCCAGCAAGAAGAGATCTTTCAATTCGCCCCATAAATGCTTAATGGGGTTGAGCTCCGGCAATTTTAGAGTATCATTCGAGTGTAGTTAACTCATTTCAATGCCTCTGGAGCCGGTTGGTCACCATTCGAGAGAATATGTAGTGTGCCGTTGTCTTCTTGAATGATGGCGTCATGGTGCAGAAACAGAATCGTTACGAATGGGTGTAGATGGTCGGAGAGGATATTTGCATGACTTGTACCAGAGACGGAGGTGAACACTCCCGGATGCCTGTTGGCTCCAAGAAAGCCCATGTAAATGCACACCAAACTGTTACATCTCCTACACCGGCCTGAATAAACACAACTTGGCAAAGTGTGTCCACCGCTTAATGTTGTTTACGCCACACACGTACGTTTCCATCGACGTCATGGAATTGAAACCGAGATACGTCAGACCAAATGACGTGTTTCCAGTCTTCCGGACTCCAGTTGCGATAGACCTTTACAAACTAAAGCCTACTATTTTTATACCTTTCAATCACCAAATGGTAACGAGGTAAACGTCGACTGCCATTATCCATTTTTTCCATGGTACAACGGATAGAATTTGTGCATAAAGTTTTGGACGCGCCCATATTAAATTCCGCTATTATTTGCTCTGAGAAATTCGTGCGATTCCTTGTGACAGTCTGCGTTCAACTCGAAATTCAGTTGCACGTTTATAACCAGATTTCTCCTGTTGGTTGAAGGTTTTGCTGTTTTACGTAGTCTTGGTATGTGACGGTCTAACCAGGACACCTCAACAATTCAGCAGCTGTGGTGATTAAAGCACCGCCTTTCTTGCATCTCTTATCTGGCAGGGGTCAAACTTACTTGCGCTTCGGCCTTTACATATTACACTATCTACCAACAAGTAATTGGACACCTGTGATAGAAAAGCAAAACGAAGTTTATTCACCTTCAATAGTTGGTGAAGCCTCAACGAGCGGCGATTACAGCTGCGACCCTCTGGGGCATACTCTCAACCAAGCGTTGTACGACGGCCAGCGGTATTTTCTTCCACTCGCCTTGGAGAAGACAGGTCAGTTCCTTCACCGATTTCGGACGGTGGGGGCACCCCTTAAGTCGACGCTCCAACTCGTCTCAGAGGTGTTCTATAGGGTTAAGGTCCGGGCTCTGCGCAGCCCAGTCCATTCGATTAACCCCATTGCCACCATACCAAGCCATGGTGGACCTCGCAACATAACAAGTGGCATTGTCATCCTGAAAGTAACATGGGTCCAACCCGTAAAACTGCCACAACGTAGGAAGCGCATGGTCATCCAAAATGGTGCAGTAGGTCTCGGCGTTGAGTCTACCAGGAATTGCGACCAAAGGTCCCGTGCCATACCAGGAGAAACACCCCCATAGCATAATTCTACCGCCGCCGAACTTCACAGTTGGCGCAATACATTCCGGCAGGAGGCGTTCTCCAGGCAGACACCAAACCCAGACCCTGCCATCCGAACGGTAGAGGATGAACCTTGATTCGTCGCTCCAGAAAACCTGTTTCCACTGTTCAACGGTCCACTGTCGACGATACTTGCACCACGTTAGCCGAGCAGCGCTATTGGACTTGGTGATCAAAAGCTATAATGAATAAAATTCTCCGGCTGGACGTGTAGTGCAGGAAAACTTTCGTTAAGTCACGTTAGAGTTATTGAAAGGTTACTTGACGTAGCTAAAGTGTGCTTAATCTTCAAAGTGCTAGAGTTTGTTTAGGTAAGACACGCACGTGCAAAAATTCCAAGAATATGGAATTTATTTTTACTCAGCGTTCCTCATTATCTTGAATATCAGTAATATAACTTCGGTTTTAGTACATTAGTACCTTGAAAGCTCTTTATTAGAGCGGTAAACACAATATACCCTGAACGTAACGTAAACACTCAATGAAATAGACTTAACGGCCAGACAGAGGTCTGACAATAAAATGAACTAAGTAAACGTACCCACTTTTAACCTTTTATTGGGGAGCTCCTGGTATTACTCAAATACACACTCCAAAATAACACAACTACTGATAACCCGAACTTTCGTACTATCGTGATATCGTAGAAACGTAGGTAAATCGCATATCAATAATCAGGAAGAACCTATCACATATAAAACGAAGCTCCGGAGCTCCGGTATACTTGAGCGCGCCTATATATACTGCATACCACCACGTCATGACTTACACTCGTTGCCACATATAATTCAGCGGGAGAAACAACATCTCGTTAAGTGAGAAGATAATTTGCATAGGAAAATAAAATAACAAGAGATAGTAAAATCAAAAAGAAACTGAATCTAGAGTATACGTTACAAAGCTTGTGGGCGGCAGCACGTCCATGATAACCGAGCAGATGGGCTTCCTTACGGATGGTATTAATTGAAAGAACACTCCCGGATGCCTGTTAAAATTCCTCGCGGATGTGGCCCATCGATTTCGTGCGGTTCTTCCGAATTTCTCTGGCCAGCACCCGTCGGTCTCTAACTCCCAGTTTTGTGGGTCTGCCGGGTCGGGGCACATTCCGACAGTCACCTCTCATCTTCCACTTGTCAATCACTTAGGCCACTGTTGATTTTCGGTACTCCAACTCGCTGGATACGTCACGTATGGATCGGCCATTTCTGTGATGCCCGACGATTACACCTTTCTCGAAAGCAGAGAGCTCCGAACTGCGTTGCATCTTGCATGCGACTGGTTGCGTTGTTGTTTCCGACACGATATTTAACGGCGGCGGCGGCGGCCGTGACGTCTATCAGGACCGCGGATATCGTCGATTGCAGGGGTGTCCAATTACTTGTTGGTAGATAGTGTATTACTTTTCCGAGGATGGTTTCCAATACTTAAAGATCTGCTCCATTTATAGGAATTGTCGATTTTAGCGTCCGACGTGACTAGACACGCAATACTTCCGATTTGCCTATTTTTATCGGAGTGTATATAATAATTCGTCCTTTAAGTGTAATACGTAGTGAAAGGCAACATACCAGGAACAGTCACACTCCCACGGCATATTCCCTACCTCTGTGGATTACCCGTTGGCAAACGTCTGTAAGGCGTCGAAGGCCGTCGATAGTGTAATGTTTCAGCTAATGTATGTAGAGAATTCCTGACTATTGATGCTATCGATAGTCGGGAATCCCTTACCTTCAAGAGGATATTTCATTTACCAGAACAAGCCAAAATTTCACGCACTCATGTGCGACGAATACTGTGGATGTACCAAATTTTTCCCTAGCCACTTTCCCAGCAATGTCTTCTCGGTTGCGTCCTCCAAATGTTATCCGAATTGCGTACACATTCGCAGTCATCGGCACTCAGATTTTCGCACGCCCATCGATGATCATGAACCAGCAACACTTTCACGGCTTCCATGTGTTATGCATCTGTTACAGCCATAAGATATCCCTACTGGGCTGTAGAAAAGTATCTACCGTCTGCAGACAGTACGATGTGGCAATTCATCATCGCTATATACTTTCCGTAGTACAGCTGACGAGTATTTCGTTCTCGTGTGACCCTAAGGTTGGCTAAATTTTGCTGCTCTTGTTCAGAGATAATCACTTTGACTTTGGGCTGTTGCAGAAATTTTTTACACCTCTGCAACTGTTCAACCGATAGCGTCCGTAACACACACGCACACCACTGATTACGAACAACATCAACAACAAACTGGAACAGGTTTGGCTAATGGCTTTCTGATCTCAGATTCCTATAGGTGTTGCCAATGTAACAAAAATGTACCTCGTAGTTTCCCATTGCTTGGTGAAATTTTTTCTTGAAATTATCTGAGGTCATAGATATAATTGTTTGATTTTTGTTTCATAACTTTGATGATGTTAATGTCAAATTTCGATTTGCACGAATATAGCAATTCCGTAGTCTATATTTGTCACTGAAATACAGCAAGAAAAATGGTTTGATTGTTTTGCAGTACTTAGCAATTCATTCCTATTTCTATTTTATTTACAGTGTTTTGATAAAGAAATGCGTTTTGGTGTCACTGTATGCATCTATTACTTCTTCAAGTGCTGCGTTCTTGATTTTGAAAATCAGGAACTAATGTGCTTTTCTGGACAACAATGAAAATATCCAACATATGATTGCACTATATAATGTAACAACGTCTGTAATTGATTCTGAAATTGCAACGTAGAAAGTGCGTTAAAACGAAAGCATGACCTGTGCCCTTTACCAGAAAGCTACCCTAGGAACACGACACTCGTGTACAGAGAGTTCTCATATTAACCCTTTAAGCGGCAGATGTACCTGAACCGAATGGTGCCTAAAATTTACTAAGCTTCGCAAACAAATGTCCACATAGCGATCGGGTTTAACGGAAGCTACGACAAAACAGTTCCTTTCCCATTCTCATCTCAGTAGTACCGATCATATACGTGTCACTGGTGCTCGTATATACATGTAATATACCTTCTAGTCCTCTTTTCTAGCGCTTTCTTCTAGTCTTCTCTATGACCTAAGGAATGAAGGGAAATGGCTTGCTTCTTTCCAGTATCATGGTGTCAGTGTCTGGTCCCCCTGACACGGGCATCATGCCACTAGGCAGAGAAACAAGTTAGCCAGATATCTTCTCTTTCCTTTCTTTGGTTCGTTGCCATTGATATAGCCCTTCTAGTAAGTAATAAGTCAGAAAGGATTGGTGTCAATCATTCCCCTAAGTGATTACTT
The DNA here is from genome assembly GCA_039090855.1 of Macrothele yani. Lineage (NCBI taxonomy): Eukaryota > Metazoa > Arthropoda > Arachnida > Araneae > Macrothelidae > Macrothele > Macrothele yani. The sequence continues at coordinate 19,275,870 of CM077013.1, forward strand.
TGAATAACAAAGCTAAGGGGAAAGGAATACTTTCTAATTCTCAGGTTCACTCCTTCCAGTTGCGTTCTGTCCACTTCTTAGACAGAAAAAATATTCCTTAGACCTGATTTCAGCTCATTATTTTAACCCCGAGTTAATTCGTTCCAGCCGGTAAAAGGGTAAATTTAAAAAGTTATGCACAATATCGTATGCTAATGAGATTCATAATGTTATTGATCAGACTTTATGTAACGATTAACATATTTTCCTTTCATTCAGAATTGAAAAATTTGACAGAGATTTGGATAAAGGACTGAGTTCAGAGCTCATCATTCGCATAGTTGATCGAAAAGATGGCGCACTGTATGGATGCTCAGCGAAGAACAAGTATGGCAATGATGAACGAAACGTAAAGCTCCTAGTTGTCGGTGAGATAATTTTTAATCATTACTTAAAATTTCGTGTTCTGTTAACTTTCATTTTGTTCCTATTTTTCACCCTGGCACGAACTTATCAACTAGGGTCGGGGTCAACAAATTGTATATGAGGCGAGGGGCCGTATCAGACATCTGATGGTTCTTCAAGGACCATATTAGACGTTTGAAACGCTTCAGAGGCCACTATCAAGTTTTTCTGACGAACTTTCCTGGGCAATATCAGTCTTATAACGGTGCTTCGAGAGCACATGGGACTTTTGACGGGCTTGGAGGACAACATCACACATTCAACTGGGCATAAAAGTTTAAACAGATGTCCTGAACTGAAGTGACTGTGAAACTATTGAGGTTTTCCAGGGTGCTTTAATTATTTTTCATAGTCGCTCTGCTATATCAACGATGCATGTCTTGACTATTTTGAATATACACACGGAAGAGCCAAAACATTATGACCACCTGCCTAATATGGTGTTGGTCCTCCACATGCTGTCAAAACAGCTCTTACCCGGCGAGGCATAGACGCTACGAGATATCTAACAGCCTCTTGTGGTATCAAAGATATCTTGTGGTATCTGGTACCAACACGTTACCAGCAGATCCTTTAACTCTTGTAAGTTAAGTGGTTGCGCCGCTGCAGATCGGATTTGCCGTTACAACACAAACCATAGATGCGCGATTGGATAGATGTGGAGGTCAGAGTAATACGTGGAAGTCTTCCTTATGTTGCCCGAACCATTCTTGAATAATCCACGTAGTGTGGCATGCTGCATTATCTAGCTGAAAGAAGGCACAAATAGAGAGGAATACCGTTGCCATGGAAGGATGTACCTGGTCTTCAATGATGATTAGGTAGGTGTCGGACGTCATAGTTCCTGATCATGAATGACTGGACACAGGGTTTCCCAGCAGAACGTTACCCAAAGGCATTACACTTCCTCCACCGATTTGATTTTGTCCCACGGTGCATCCTGGTGCTAACACTTCTCCAGGTAAACGATGCGCACGTATCCAAATTCATGAAACGAGACTACCTTCTTCCAATCTCAAGGTCCTGTTTCGATGCTTGCGTGCTCACTGTATGCATTTTATACGGTGAACCGAAGTTAGCATGGGCACTCCGAGCGGTCTGCAGTTACCCAGCTTCATTTACAGCAGGGTTATAGGTTCTATGTGTTGTGACACATTATTCCCGTCATCAGCATTAAAATAACGGGCTACAGAATACCTCCTGTTGGCTCGTACCATACGGGATAGCCTCCGTTCACCTCTGGCATTCAATTTACCTGCGAGTTGTGCCACAGTATCCCTTCTGTTGACTCGTACCATACGGGATAGCCTCCGCTCACCTCTAGCATTCAAATTACCGGCGAGTTGTACCACAGTATCCCTTCTATTGGCTCGTTCCATACGGGATAACCTTTGCTCACCTCTAGCATTCAAATTACCGGTGAATTACGCCACAGAATCTCTTCTGTTGGCACATGCCATACGTGATAGCCTTCGCTCTCGTCTATCATTCAAATTACCGGCGAGTTTTACCACAGTATCCCATCTGTTGGCTCGGACCATACGGGATAGCCTTCGCTCACCTCTAGCATTCAAATTAGTGGTGAGTTGAACCACAGTACCCCTTCTGTTGTCTCATACCATACGGAATAGCCTTCGCTCACCTCTAGCATTCAAATTACCTGTTAGTTCTACCACATTATCCCTTCTGTTGACTCGTACTATACGGGTTAGCCTTCGCTCACCTCCAGCATTGATGAGCCGTGGCCCGCCCTTACCTTGCCAGAGGCTCGTGATTTTACCCTCTTTGGAGCACTTTTTGAAAATTCTAACCACTGCTGACTGCGAGCACCCCATAAGCCTTGCCGTCTCAGAAATGCTCCTATTCAGTCGTCTTTCCATTGCAAGTTGGCCTTTGTCAAATTCGCTTAAGTCTTTTGCTTTTCTCATCTGAAGAACAAGAATAACGCTAATTAAAAGAACACAGTATCAGGTGTTATTTATACCGTTTCATGATCTTCGCACGCTTAGTCATTTTCCTGCTGTTGTCTCGATTTGCAAAAAGAAGTGCTGGTCATAATGTTCTGGCTCTTAGGTGCATTTAGAAAATGCTACGCGAATTGCACGATTATTCTGATGTCAAAAAGAAGTGCTGGTCATAATGTTTTGGCTCTTAGGTGCATTTAGGAAATGTTACGCGAATTACACGATTATTCTGATGTCAACTGGTCTCTGGTTAATTACATTTGCTCTTCTCTTACCATACATCTCGAAGTCGGTAAGTTGGGACAAACATAATATTATCAAATAATGTTTCAATGAAAATGAAGCACTGTTACGTAGATTGGTTAAGTGCTAAAGGATTTTTCTACCGATGAAGTGTCTGTTAGTAGGGCGAAACATTTAATCCACGATTTAGATACCCCGTGTAGTACGGTATACACACACACACACACACACACACATATATATATATATATAGGGATGTAAGGTCAGGTGATGCATAATATCACAGCCTCTCCTTGACAAATGTCAACCCCGCCTTCTCGTGGTGCATCCTGTTCCCACTAAAGGGGCTCTGACGACCGCCAATAGCGGTATAACTATACCATCGGGATTAGAGAAAATTCTATCCCACACTCACCAACCCGCTTGGCCAGCGTGGTGAGTTATGGCCAAACCCCTCCAAAATGATTCCACAACTTAAATCTTGGCCCTCAGTCTCCGGCAGCTGGAATGTACCTGGCCAAGGCAGCGGCCAGTGCGACATGAAGGCAGAGGGTGCTAAGAATCCCCGGAGGACCAGACTAGGCTGCCATCTAATGCTGACCTTGGCTACGTATAACGGACGCTCCCTATCTTCTGATTCAAGGCTTCTTGAATTGGAAGAGGAACTACAAAGGATCAAGTGGGACATCGTCGGGCTAAGTGAGGTAAGGAGAAAAGGAGAAGATCTCATTGAACTGAAAAGTGGACATCTCTTCTACTATCGTAGGACAGATACTGGCAGAACTAGTGGTGCTGGATTTATAATAAACAAGAAACTGAAGGATAAAGTTGTAGAAGTTGAAAGTTCCTCTGACAGAGCTGCACGACTTGTTATCCAACTCTCGAAAAGATACCAGGCGCACATTATTCAAACTTATGCACCCACCACAAGTCATCCTGAAGAAGAAATTGAAGAATTTTATGAGGAAATTTGTCATCTAAATAATAAAGGTAAGCAGCACTTGAAAATAATTATGGGAGATTTCAATGCAAAAATAGGGCAACGGCAACAGAATGAAACTTCAGTAGGTAAATTCGGTCACGGCAACAGAAACCAGCGTGGAAATACTCTCGCTGAGTTTGCAGAGGCAGAAGGGTTTTTCATCTTGAACTCCTTCTTCAAGAAAAAGCCACACAGGAAATGGACATAGAGACATCCAAATGGGAGGACAAGTGAAATTGATTTTATTATGTGTAACAAAAAATTTGTCATAGAAGACTGCAGTGCGCTAAACAAGTTCAACACAGGTAGTGACCATAGATTGGTGAGATGTAAGATGCACCTCAACACTAAACTTGAACATGGCAAGCTCATAAGACAAATAAAATCTATTGACATAACCAACCTTTAAAAACACCATAATACCTTCAAGTTGGAACTGAAGAACAGATTCTCTGCTTTAGAAGGCCTAAGATCGGAAGAAGTGGACATCTCTGAAGTTAACAGAAAAGTAACCAAAGCTCTTATGGAAACAACAACAAAGTTAGCTGGGTCTAAGAACAAGTTGCATGTAAACAAATTATCAGGAAAAACCAAAATGTTGATGCAAAAAAGAAGAGAGATGAGGACAACTAAAGAAGATGTGACTTCCAAAGTTGAATATATAGCGCTATGCAAGACAGTAAGAAAAAGTATCACTGAAGATGTAAGAAAATTCAACTGTGAACTAGTGAGGAAAGCAATTGAAAACAACCAAAGCCTAAAGATAGCAAAGGGACATCTCAGTAAAGGAAGAAAACAGATTATGGCACTGAGAAAAGAAGATGGTTCTGTAACAAGAAATAGAGGCGAAATTTTGACAAGAGGGAAAGATTTCTACTCCAAATTATATGAAAGTGATGATACATGCACTCCAGACATCATGAAAGATACCAGTACCAGAGTTCCTCCAGTCCTTCCAGCAGAAGTTGCACATGCAATCAAGAACATGAAGCGGGGAAAAGCTCCAGGAGAAGATGGAATTACTGTAGACATCATACAAGAAGCAAGTGGAGAAATCGAAACAGTACTCGCCCACATTTTCAGTCGATGTCTTAATGAAGGAAAGATTCCTGAGGATTGGAACACCGCTACAATGATCCTGCTACATAAGAAAGGTGACATTGATGATCTCGGAAACTACAGACCTATCAGCCTCCTATCAGTAGTTTACAAAATCTTCACTAAAGTTCTTTCACACCGCTTGAAGGTAACACTGGACATGGCTCAACCGAGAGAACAAGCTGGATTCAGGAGTGGCTACAACACAATAGATCATATCCACGTACTGAGAGAACTAATTGAAAGAGCGAAGGAATATGGACTTCCATTGTGCATGGCTTTTATCGATTATGAAAAAGCCTTTGATTCGGTGAAACCATCAGCAGTTACAATGGCTCTGAAAACATGCGGTATTGAAGATGCATACATTAATATTATTAATAACATCTATGAAAATGCAAGTGCAAAGATTCGGCTGTTTGAAAATACAACACACGTAAAAATTGGAAAGGGAGTGAGACAAGGTGACACCATATCTCCGAAGCTCTTTAATGTCACATTGGAGGGTGTTTTTCAGTCGCTGAGCTGGGAAAACAAGGGGATAAAGATTAATGGAGATTATCTAACCCACCTTCGTTTTGCTGATGACGTAGTCATTTTTGCAACTACCCCATCAGAGCTGCAGAGTATGATCCAGGAACTTGCTGACAAGAGTAAAGAAGTGGGATTAAAAACGAACTTTCAGAAGACAAAAGTGTAGTTCAATGCTTTTACAAGAAATGAAGATTTGTCGATTGATGGAGAATAGCTGGATATAACAGACACGTACGTTTATCTTGGACAGCAGATATCAAGTGAGGGTCACATTGATGGAGAAATTAATCGCCGTACAAAACTTGCCTGGAGAGCTTTTGGAAGAAACAGCATAATTTTCAAGAGCAATATGCCATTATGTCTTAAAAGAAAAGTGTTTGATCAATGCATCCTTCCAGTGCTTACGTATGGTGCAGAGACGTGGACCTTAACTAAAAGAGACATACAAAGGCTGCAGACAACTCAAAAAAGCATGGAGAGGTGCATACGTGGTGTAACCAGGAGAGATAAGAAGAGGAACTCGTGGATCCGAAAAATGACAAGAGTGGAAGACATCATGATCAGAGTTAAATCCCTGAAATGGCAATGGGCTGGACATACTGCCAGAAGGACAGATCATCGATGGACAGCCGAAATTTTAGATTGGATTCCAAGGGACAGGAAAAGACCCAGAAGAAGACCACATGGGAGATGGGTGGATGAAATTCGAAAGTATGCAGGGGTGACATGGAGGAGACTGGCACAAGACAGACCATTGTGGAGGAAACTTGGGGAGACCTTCGTCCAGCAGTGGATTGATAATGGTTGACAATGATGATGATGATGATGATGATATATATATAAATGTTACATACAGTGATGTAGCATTTTATTTCAACAATTGGTTGGCAATATTTAAACATCTCCTGCTTACGAGATTCACTCGGCATTGAGAATGTACGGCGACCCACTTCCCCCTAAAAATGCAGAGTTCTTGCAGCTTGAAGTGACGCAGGCTTTCTGTAGGTCATACACTCTTGCTGCGAAACATGTGACGTTTGATAATTTTGAAAAAATTTTTAGCCATCATTCACAAACAGCAATACACATTCTTTGCGAAAAAACCGTGAAGCAAGAAGGTATCATTTAATTAGGATGACAATTGGTTTGTGCAATATGCATATATACGAAAAGAAATTATTGCAATTCCAGAGCAAATGGGCCACTTATTCGGATGAAACAGCTACATAAGTGAAACAAGTCAGTACGTACTAGCGCCACCTCTGGCTCGAATACAAGCGGTTGCCTCGAGTGGCATAATGCATACAATTCAAGGATACTGTCCTGAGGTACATACATATATCAAGCCAGATTGTGTCCAAATTGCGGGCCAGTTCGCCGACATTCCAAGATGGGCGTAGGTGGAATCCCACCATATCCCAAACATGTTCAATCGTTGAAAATTACGGAGGAAGGCCTGGGAGAGCCGCAACGTGTGTCTCCGGGCATTATCTTGTTGAAAAATTGCTCGGTAATGCTGCGACAGGAATGGCAACACTACAGGTCATAAAATATCGTCGACGTACCATTCAGCCGTGAGGGTGGTACGAAGGACTACCAAGGATGACCGGTTGTCGTAGGAAATGGCTCCCGGGACAGTCACTCCCTGGTATGCGAGCCGTGTGCCGTTCCACTGTAAATGTAAGATTCGGACGCTGACCGGCTCGTTTCCAGACACTTATGCGCTGGTCATCACTAAAGACAACACGACGCCACTGGACACTATCCCACGTTGATTGGGTCCGACACCACTGCAACCGGTGCCGGCTATATTCCTTGTCAATGGTAGGCGGCGGAGTGGCCTGCTCGAATGCATTCCCCATGCTGTAAGTCGTCTGGCAGCGGTCCGGATGGCCACTTCCGTACTTGTAGACGACGCTACATAGCCACGGATGGTGTTGAGAGCGTCAAATTTGGTTCTGTTCGTGAGACATGGCTACAGATGGTGCACGTAACATGGCCACGGATGGTTGAGAGTGTCAAATTCCGTTCTTTTCGTGATACATGGCTACAGATGGTGCACGCAACATGGCCACGGTTGGTTGAGAGTGTCAAATTCGGTTCTTTTCGTGAAACATGGCCACAGATGGTGCACGCAACATAGCCACAGATGGTTGAGAGCGTCACATTCGGTTCTGTTCTTGCGATATGGCCACAGATTGTGCACGCCACATGATAATGGATGGTTGAGAGCGTCAAATTCGGTTCTGTTCGTGAGACATGGCTACAGATGGTGCACGCAACATGGCCACGGATGGTTGAGAGCGTCGAATTCGGTTCTTTTCGTGCGATATGGCCACAGATTGTGCTCGCAACATGACAGTGGATGGTTGAGAGCGTCAAATTGTGTTCTGTTCGTGAGACATGGCCACAGATGGTGCACGCAACATGGCCACGATGATTGAGATCGTTAAATTCGGTTCTGTTCGTGTGATATGGCCACAGATTGTGCACACAACATGACAGTGGATGGTTGAGAGCGTCAAATTGTGTTCTGTTCGTGAGACATGGCTACAGATGGTGCGCGCAACATGGCCACGGCTGGTTGAGAGCGTCAAATTCGGTTCTGTTTGTGCGGTTCTCACAATCGCTCGATCCTCGTGTTCTTTCGTTGCCCTCGCCCGTCTACTGTTCGCGTTACGCTAGGCTGTGCCGTCCTCGAACCACTGACGCCAACATCATCCGATTGCCGTGTCGCTCCCACCTAAATGCTGGCGATACGGAGATTTAACCAACCGGCCCATCTTAGCCAAATTTGAGTCCCCTCTCAAACACTCTCAACTCTCAAACACTCTCATCCCCACAATCAGAGGAGGTTAATGCAATCGCATCCGCTGCACAATTGCCCATGCGTGCGAGCTTTGCTTTTGACATACCCTCCTCCGTGTGTGGTTCCCATGCGCTGTGGTGGGTCACTATTTAGTCAATGGTCGTTATTTTTTAATCATTTGGATATTCGGCTCTGACGTACTTACGTGAATGACTTTCTCGGAGCGCTGAAAGTCATTCATCAAGATTGCATGACTTTCTCAGGGCGCTTCGTTTTGGTGGGGGTGGGTAAAGATTATATCTGTATCATAAAAACATGAAACCACCGTTGAAATATTGGACTTCAGTGACAGTCTTTGGTTTCCAGAGGTCCAATTCCTTCAAATGAGCTGAATTTTGGTTAGCGAAAAGTGGTCACAGCAATGTCTAATTTGTAAATTATTCGCGCGGAAATGAGGCTCCTGTAGAAGTTTGCTATATGTGAAATTACATACACTCTTCTGTACGGTTTTAAAGGTGACCATAATGCAACCACATCGGCAGTCTCCACATACTGTATGTTCACAGAACATCACATGCATTCGTATAGCCTTGTGGTATTTCCTGAATTTCCATAATGACGTCAAGATCACTGTCGCTTAAGCACATCCTTTATTAGAACCGTATCAAGAAGGATCTGTCCCAGCCTTTGTCCAAGTTAGAAAGGTGCATATTACGAAAAAATTTCAAACCGCGTTTTGTGTGATTTCATTTTCTACAGCTGCGCAAGACTTAAAATCAAAGGTATAGAAACAAAAAAAGTTGAAATTTTAACTCTTCTATCTGGGATATCCTCTGTTTCTTTAATCAGTTGAGATGTGTGGGAAGAAGGGTCCTATTTATTTATGTTGCCGAATACCTAAGTTCTAGAAACGATTTTCAGGAATTAAGGACAACTCGTATCATGTACTTACCAATTTTCAACCTTCCCTGGCTCTTGCGCAGTAAAATTCGAAATCTAGCCAGCCAAGAACTTCTTGAGTAGGAATTGAACTTTTTATTTTCATTAATAACAAATTGTCGCTTTAATAAAGCATTTGTGACTTACAGCTTGGAGAAGAGTACTTATGTGATTGCTTCATTCGATGTCTTATGAAACTAGTTGTTAATTAAATATTATCTTAATTATATTTTTTTGCTGGGAAAATAGTAATTTAGCAAAACAAAGGGCGACTTGAGATATGCTCATGAAAGTTTGGTGCATTAGGTTGCTACTTGCGAAATATCGGAAAGTTGTTGGAGACTTCAAACACCTTAAATATGTGTAAAATTAACTTTATTAATAAGAATAATCTCCTCCAGGAGCAACTCGTTTTTTGCCAACGCGATACAAGCTTCTGCATCCCGCTGTGAGAAAACATGTCGCGATTCAGGGTACAACAAACTCATGGAACGCTGTTTCAACTTATGTTTGATAGAGAAACGATTTACCTTGTAGAAAGTTGTACAGATGCTTGAAAAGGGGTACAGTCCGTAGGGGATAGATCAGATGAATGAGGCGGGTGAGGTAAGGTTTCTTGCCTCAACTGACACAGCTTCGGGATCGTCTGGAGTGCAACGTGGAGTCTTGTGTTGTTTTGAAGAAGTACGGGCGCATGGCGATTGAGAGATGCCGGCTGTCTGATAGACGATTTTGCATTCATAATGGCAGTGCTTGACAATACCTGTCAGTCGTGATATTTTGACACTGTTGTAAGGAAAAGCAGTAGATCACACCAGCTGTGGATCACCAAACACTGACCATCGTCTTTCTGGGATGGAGTACCAGCGTCGATGTGCGCTTTGGGGCCTCGGCGCAATCGAACCATTGTGGCAAACATTAGCAACGGTCAAACAGCATTCATTTCTCATCACACATGACGAAACTCTTAAAAATATCATTCGTTTGGGTCCTGGTAAGTAGAGAAGAGCAGACATCAAATCGTTGTGTTTTGTGCTGTTCCGTCATCTCATGTGGAATCCATTTATCCATCTTAATATTACATAATGCGATTAAATATCAGGAAATGGCAGTAATAGTATACTCCCAGTTTTTTTATGAGTTTGTTGTCCTGTTCGAAGTGGATTGGATTCAAGCAAGGCCTCCAACTCAGAATAATAGATAATAATTTTCGGTGCACCGCATGCTTCAATTTCGAGGCTCATATCGCCGGGATGGAATTTAGCAAACCAATGTCGTGTCTTACGTTCACTAACGGTGTCTTACCCAAATTCTGTAACGATGTTGCCAGGTACCTCTGATGTAGGGTGTCCAAGTTGGAACTCGTATAAGAAAATGACGCTAATTTGGTTCTGATCCATCGTCCTCTTCATTGTAGTACAATCCCCTTGGGAGTAATTTGGCTGTGATACATCGTCAACTTCATTGTAGTACAATTCCCATGGGACTAATTTGGCTGTGATACATCGTCAACTTCATTGTAGTACAATCCCCTTGGGACTAATTTGGCTGTGATACATCGTCCAGTTGATTGTAGTACAATCCCCTTGGGACTAATTTGGCTGTGATACATCGTCCACTTCATTGTAGTATAATCCCCTTGGGACTAATTTGGCTGTGATACATCGTCCACTTCATTGTAGTACAATCACCTTGGGACTAATTTGACTGTGATACATCGTCCACTTCATTGTAGTACAATCCCCTTGGGACTAATTTGGCTGTGATACATCGTCCACTTCATTTTAGTACAATCCCCTTGGGACTAATTTGGCTGTGATACATCGTCAACTTCATTGTAGTACAATCCCCTTGGGACTAATTTGGCTGTGGTACATCGTTCACTTCATTGTTGTACAATCCCCTTGGGACTAATTTGGCTGTGATACATCGTCCACTTCATTTTAGTACAATCCCCTTGGGACTAATTTGGCTGTGATACATCGTCAACTTCATTGTAGTACAATCCCCTTGGGACTAATTTGGCTGTGATACATCGTCCACTTCATTGTAGTACAATCCCCTTGGGACTAATTTGGCTGTGATACATCGTCCACTTCATTGTAGTACAATCCCTTTGGAACGAATTTGGCTCCCAGCCATTGTCCTCTTCACTGTAGTACAATCCTCTTGGAACTGATTCCACTGACGAAATGACCATTTCTGTATAGGCAGCAACATTGAGGCTTTGAATCTACACATCACAAATAATATCTCTCGAAGTATAAATTTCGAAATGACCTGCCAACTGTTTGTGTGCAAATTCTGTTGTTTTGTAGAAAAAGGCAACGCCATTGTGTGGTCATTCTTGCTAAAACTTCTGTATATGCTTCTTCTTACCGTTGCTAATCTAACATTACAAATGATTTTGCTCTTTTTTGTGTATAGAGTGGCTTCCCTTTTGTTGAGCCGTTTTGTTTTTGTCAGAAAAATTTCAAGACACAGAAACTAAAGAAACAACTATTTTTAAGTCACACATTTTCCCTTCGATTTGTAGTTTTTATCAATTGAATTTCTCCTTCCTGGGAAAACAACAAGATGTTGTAGTTTCTCTTTGTACTGGATAAAAGTTAGAAGCCTTTTGCACATGCACCATGTTAGTGAAATTAAGCGAATACTTCTCAAAGAAATTCCAAATTATAACAAAAAGAAACCGTGTAACTTTAAAACAAGCACATAGAAAGTTTTATTTTAGATATATTTATGTACGTACTTATCAGATATCAATAAGAAAAGAATTCTCCCGAAGAAACCGTTCTTCACTAGTGCATGACAGATATATACAAATACCATTATTGTCATTAAGGTGCCGCATCTTTACCGTTTCCCATATAGCTGCTTCTCCAGAAAACTTACATCGCTCTGGAGCGGAAATCGACCTCGCTTCACCCGATTTGCGTTTAAGCATTCTAGCCGTTACACCACTCAGAACAACGAAGTTCCAAGCAACTGACGTTAAACAGACGTAGCCTAGAAATATGAATACCCTGCGAATTTGCGCTATCGAAGCAATCTGTTACTTCCTTAGCGTCAACACGACTTTTTTCTCATACAGTTACGGATAGGTTACAAGTTTCAAAGTTTCATAAATGCATAGCAGGTAAATACAGATATCGCTATCAGCACAAAGTTGCTATGTTTTTGCTATTTCTCATGTATTCACCTTTCAGATGGAAATTAAGACATTCGGGTTCTATTCCGCTCCAGGACGATGTAAATTTCAAGTTTTGTGAAGAGATCGATAAGCAGCAAACACGGCACTTCTGTACCGATTATGACATGTATTTTGTTTTAAGATAAACAAGGTCGAGCGAACCTGACAAGACAGAGAACTGCAAATTCAATTCTAAATCCGTTTTAATGGTGAAGAATAACAAGTACAGACAGCAAGCTTCCACTACCAACGGGTAGCTTCATCAGGCTTAACTGAGAAAAGCACCGTAAAAAACAGAAAATAAAGAAATTCTGAGTGATTTAAACTTAAACTTAAGCATATAATCAAGGTTGGTTGACGCTTATGTCATGTCGTGAAATCATCAAACATGGTAGATATGTTACCGGGGCTTCCATATTTATCAGAAGAGAAGTTCAGTAGCCATTTTTAGTGATAGTGAATTGTAATTATTTCCCTTCATTTCCCGCCTTTTTGATGAGCTGGGAAGCAAACGTCAATGTACTTCTTTTCCCGCGCATCGCAGCAGAGGGGTGTTAGATTTATAGTTTCGTCGATGTGAGAAGAATGAAACTGGACATTATTGCTTTTCCGCCGTCCCAAGCAGCACGACGAAGAGGGGGACAGCGAGCCAATCAAAGAATCTTGCGTTTTCGGAGAGAAGGCATCTTAGGGTGTGGCCTGACTTTTGAGGAATAGGTGGGTCTTCACTCTTCGGTCAAGGGGACAGTTTTTTTAGGGGTTGCTCTCCGAGCAAAAGAACAGGGGACTCGGCTGGCAGGAATCGGGGAAGAAGAAGGATTTTTAGCGAGGTTCTGAAGGCCTCGCGGGTTTGTCGGAACGGATGAAGTAGGAGGAATGAGACCAGCCCGGAAAAGAAAAGCAGGATTCTGCGTGCTGACAATTAAAGCGAGAAGGACACTGAGGTTTTAATAAAATAATGAAAGCACGAAAATGACGGACAAAAGCTTGGTGACATTCCCCGCAACATCTGAATAAAATTCTTCCTCACTGCTCGAAAAGAGATTAACTAGAGTCGATTTTTTATACCTTGTATTTTATTTATCTACTCCAGTTGGGAGAATTACGGGTTAAACCCCATATACGGATCAAACATCAAACGAACCCTCCACACAGGGCACTGTAATAGAACTCAGCACCAAGCCCTGTAACATATAACGAAGTAAATTTCTCCGTCATTTTTGGTCCACGCCGGGGACCGAACACAAATCCACTTATTCCGGAACCAGTCGCTCTACCAACTGAGCTACGCAGATGTTCGTTCTCGCTGTGTGCGTCCTGCGGGGCATGCACGACCCCCCCTAGATAGGTCCGGGGGCATGGCCCACGGGTCATCCGTGACCATGAATCGTTGTAGGCAGCCATCCGCTGTAGAACGTGCACTTGAGAACTCCCAGTCAATCTGGTGTGTGGAATGCAACGTCACACACATTTATTTTTCGAAGCGCTGAAGAAGGGATTTTCTTGTCTCGCGGTGTGGAAAGAACATCACACCATTGCGAGATCTTGAACGGCCGGGTCATCCGGAAAGTTCGGGCGCCATTATAACGAAGTAAATTTCTCCGTCATTTTTGGTCCACACCGGGGATCGAACCCGAGTCCACTTATTCCGGAACAAGTCGCTCTACCAACTGAGCTACGGAGACGTTCGTTCTCGCTGCTATCTTCCTTTATGTCGTGTGCGTTCTGCGGGGCAGGCACGTCACAAACAGATATGTCTCATGCAGAACTCGTAAGCTAGCATGGGTGATGACGTGGATCTTTTATTAGCACGCGCCAGATATAGAGAGATCAGCTGATGTTTTTCAATGCAAATATCCGTGCTGGTTATTATTTCTACTGATTTTCGTATTGCTGTGGTCCTGATAGCTTTCTATGTGTTTACTTTATTATTCTACACCATTAAAACTCATAGGGCCACAGCAATACGAGAAACAATAGAAATAATAACCAGCACGGATGCCTGCAATAAAGGAACTTCAACTGATCTCCCATATATCTGGCGCATGCTAATGAAAGATCAGCGTCATCACCCATGCTAGCTTACGAGTTCTGTATGATACATATCTACGATGTTTGATGATTTCACGGGACATGACATAGGGGTCAATCAACCTTGATTATACGTTTAAATTTGAATCACTCAGAATTTCTTTACTTTCTGTTGTTTACGTTGTTTATCTCAGTTATGCATGATGAAGCCACCCGCGAGTGATGAAAGCTTGCTGTCTGTTTACTTTATTATTCTTAACCATTGAAACAGATTTGGAATTAAATTTGTGATCATTTTGGTGTAATCTACTACCCGATTGTTATTACATTTGCAGAGAATTACAGTTTCTAGAATTTAACGGTCACAATTTAGCACGATGCAAATAGTAGTTTATGAAGTGTACTGAATGTATGCTTCTGTGCGCTGAACTCATCTTTGACCGATGTTTTTTGCTCCTCCATTGATAGAGGTTCCTGCTCAACCCATTGATGTCAAGATAAAAGAAGTTTGGAGTGGCACAGCAAGCATTATCTGGTCTTCGCCATATTCTGGAAATAGCCCTATAACTAAATATATCATCCAATATTGGAGAGACAGGGGTGAGTATATCATGAAAGCACATTACCTTGTTTCCTTTTCTTTCTTTAAATTTATCACAAAATAAATTGCTAACATCATACACAGTGCAGCGAAAGTTTACTGTTTTAGTCACAGTGCAGCGAAAGTTTACTGTTTTAGTCACAGTGCACTTGTTATCTGTACTTTTAAAAAGAGAACATCAAGTAAAGTTTCATTTTGAGTTTATACTGAGGTAACAAAAAACAACAGGAAACGGCGGCGCTACCATTTTCATTACATGCCATTACATCCATGCGGTAAATGGTATCATCCGCATACGACGTACACTATATTGACAAACACCTAAAAGAGAAACACAACATAACATTTATTGACATACATTAGTACGGTGTCGGCCCACCTTTGGCCCAAGTCACGTTTTTCTGAGCTCCGTGTTGTGTGCCTATTTAGGGTGTTTTATCGTGTGGTTCGTCATTTTCCTTTTGTGTTCCTTCAAGTTGAAGATTCGTGCTTTGTTTTGATACATCTCTCAAGTTGGTGAGTAGTTTATTTTTTCTGTTATCATCATTTGAATTGTCGACCTAGCTGGTCGATTTCTCAGGCAGCCCTCGTCATTAACAATGGCGGCGGCTGCTGCTGATAAGAGCGATGTCCACGCCCATATCAGCGAGGCATTTCCTGCCGCCTCCTCCTCCTCCTCCTCGACACGAGACCAATTTCCTCCAATGCTTGTAGGTGACGTCACCCAACCACTAGAAGTGGAAAGTGACTCCTCAACTACAGCTCAAGCTTCTTGCCCTGCTTCGACCAGTGACGTCAGTGCAGCGCAACTCTCTGTTGCTTTAAGTGAAGACATGGATGTGTCTGAC
Source organism: Macrothele yani (assembly GCA_039090855.1). Taxonomy (NCBI): domain Eukaryota; kingdom Metazoa; phylum Arthropoda; class Arachnida; order Araneae; family Macrothelidae; genus Macrothele; species Macrothele yani. The sequence goes on from CM077013.1 coordinate 19,291,556, forward strand.
AGCGCTGCTAATTTACCCTCTACTTCAACTCAGTTCAAACAGCCGGTTGCGTTGCAGCCCTCACGCTCGAGTCCTGCTCCTAGGGCATACTCTGCCGCTCTTACTGGAACAAAAGCTCCTTCCGAGTTTGTTGCAGAAGTCTTACCAGACTCGTACGTCATTGTTGATGGTCTTACTGCCACCATAGATATTCCCGAAGATTCCCCAGCGGGAAAACAATTCTATTCTAGGATGGACTTCGGAGTGTGTTTTGATGCGCTCCCAGACACAAAGTTGAAAGAATATAGTATGGCTCTCAAGCAGATACTTCCAGCTGGAGCCAGTATTACTCACATGGCTCGAAAACCTCGAGCTGTGTTGGTGTACTTTGCTCTTAAAGAGCATGCGGATCTTGTCTTGACAGAAGGTTTGTCCCTCAAAGACGTCCATCTTCTACCAGAACCTGTCTCTCAGCGTCCAATCCAGGTTACATTTTATCCGGTTCTACCTGAGGTGTCAGACGTTGCGCTGTGCACTGTACTCAGTAAGTTCGGCCGAGTTGTTGGGCCAGTTACTACTCTTTCAGCCGCGCCGAGAGATCCAGACGATAAATCCATAGGAGGATTTCGCCGAAGTGCAAGAGTGATCTTTCCATCTGATGAACATTTGCTCGCCTGCCCAAAGGTGCTCAACGTTCGTTGTGGACAGCAACGTAAGAGAATTGAAGTGACTACCTTCCTCCACTGCACTTTTTGCCACGGAGAGAATCATTTACGTGTGCATTGCCCACATCTAGCATCACAGGCTCCTAATAATTCTCCTACAACTTCTGGCCCTCTTCTGAGCCGAGCAACACCTTCTTCCACTGCACAAAAAGCTTCAGAATCGAAACTTTCACAAAAGTCGACTGCAGGAGTTGGTCAACGCGTGTCTACGGACCCTTTATCCTTCGACCAGCAACTGGATTTTCCCTCACTTAATTGTTCGCTTCCCATGCGTCGTCATTCTGTAGCGGAGTCCCCTTCAGGGGGTTTCTCCACTGCCCTTATCATTGATACTTCTAAATCTGCTGATGACGGATTTTCTGGCCACAAATCTCGAGTTGATGAGAGCTCAACTGAGCCTTCGCTGAAACGTCGTGGTTCTTCTCGAAGACGCCCACCGAAGAAGCCGACTGCCGCATCACCCCGCACCTCTCCCCGTACTGGTAGTACCTCTCGAAAGAATTCACCATCAAAGGCTGCTACCTCTTCTGTCCAGGCCGACGAAGAGCCTCCTCTTAAATTTGACGATCTTGTCGAATACCTTAAGGATGGCTCGGTTCCTACTGGGCCGATTTCATTTGAAGATTTACATCAATACCTGTCACATAAGACAGACCACTCCACAACGCATGCTTTACTCTCAAAGTATGCATCGTTTCTCCCTCTAGTGCATGATCAGATCCAAGTCCTTAATCAATGCATCTCCCACCTTCGCAAGGAACATCCGTGGGCTAAAACCTATTTTAATCGACTCAAATCATTTCCTCCTGTTGTGAAGGCTCTTCAGCAAGCATTAATGGATAAAAGTCTACAAGATTGTATCTCTTAATTGCAGGGGATTTGCATCCCCATTTTCTAATGCCTTGGTACATGAAGACCTCACTCCGTTAGGAGCTGATCTTCTCTTACTACAAGAGACGAATTGCCAATCCACTACGATATTCTCACGATGGCGCCAGTGGAACTACACATTTCACCACGCCTACCAACTATCATCCCATAGTGGTCTAGCTATAGGTATCCGCCATACTTTCAACTCCATAATCACCTCTTTTTCGGTTCGAAACTTATGTCGAGACCTATTACAGTGTGCATCATTCAATATAGCTTCCACATCTTATCATATATTTAATATTTATATTCCAAGCTCTTCAACCCACTTGACAATACTTTTTACTCGCCTTCGTCGAGCCTTGTCTCGCATTCCTCCCATAGATCATGTTTTAATTGGAGGGGATTTCAATTGCACTCTGAATCCTACCCTGGACCGATCTCCTTCCACCAGAGAACGCCGTGTTAACTTGGTGAATCTTCTTCAGTCAGTGGTCTCCGACAACTCATTCATTGATGTTCACCGTCACTTCCATCCTTCATCGACTGTACATACTTGGCGCTCGCAACATAATCAAAATCCGTACACAGCTCGCCTTGACAGATACTACGCCTCATCTACTCTGCTTACAGCTGTGACAGAATCTATTATCACTCCTACAGCTTCTTCTGACCATTGTGCCATCGTTCTTATTATTCAAGCAGTTCCAGCACAACCCCGTACAATTCGTCCATGGACTCTTGACGACACTCTTCTTACAGATCCAGACTTCTGTACTTCAGTACGCTCCTTCCTTGAGGACAAACGACCTCAACTTCAATCAGCTCCTTGTGGTCTGACTTTTGGTTGGACATTAAACAGCAACTCGTTCTCCACGTTCGCAATCTTTCTTTTAAAGCAAAAACGCTTCAAAACATGCGTCTCAACCATGTCCGTTCCATGCTCTCCATCCTAAGCCTAAGTGATCCTCTCTTCTGCCACTATCAAGAAGAACTGCGATCAATCCTCCTTCCTCTGGCTCAACAAGCTCTACGACGTCTCCGGCTACAACATCTATCGCCAGACGCATCCAATTACGATTTCCTTACATCCATGGAAAAAACACGAACAGCATCGAATTCACTTCGGCACCTTCGCCTCGCATCTGGAGAGGTGTCTGATGATCCACTCACTCTATGTTCCCAGGTCCGAAAGTTCTATACAGAGAAGTTCTGTGAATCTCCTCCGCCATCCTCTTCAGCTTTGGCATCGCTTCTTTCTAACCTACCACAAGTTCCTCCCCATCTTGCCTCTTCCCTCCTCCTTCCTCCCACGTTCTCTGAACTATCCTCTACGTTTTCTTCTTTAAACTCTAGGGCCGCACCGGGTCCGGACGGCCTCACTTTCCTCTTCTATAAAACCTTTCTACCTCTCCTTCTACCATTTCTCTTTTCTGCACTTTCTGCTGCTTTCAATCACTCCCCTCTACCAAGGCGATTCACAGTAGCATATGTTGTACTATTCCCTAAGAAAGGTGATCTCCTTGACCTAGGGAATTGGCGCCCTATCACCCTCTTAAATCTAGATTATAAACTTTATACTAAACTTCTCTCCCAACGCCTTAACCCCATTCTCACTCACATTCTCTCCCCAAATCAAACTTACACAGTTCCCGGCCGTTCACTTTCTCATAACATCCATCTACTAAATGATCTAATCCATCTTGCCCGATCTCGCTCTGAACCCCTCGCCCTTCTCTCTCTTGACCAACAATCCGCTTTTGATAATATCTCACATTCCTATCTATCGGCTACACTCCTTCACTTCGGTTTTCCTCCTTCCTTCGTCTCTCTTCTTTTCTCACTCTATCAAGACGCCGTTCTCCAGGTCAAGCTGCCCACCTTTCTCACAGCGCCTATTCCCTTCCGCCGGGGAGTGCGACAGGGTTGCCCACTCTCCGGACAACTCTTTGCAATCGCAATTGAACCCTTCCTCCGCTCTGTACACCAATCCTTTAAAGCAGTTCTGCCACCACTCTCTGCCTGCACAAGACATCATGCCACTACTTCTGTTGCATACGCAGATGATGTCACCATCTGCATCCGTCATGATTCACAGTTTCCGTGTCTCCAACGTCTATTCGCAGCTTATGCCTCATGCTCCGGTGCAGCGCTCAACTCATCTAAAAGCACTGGTTTATGGTGCGGCTCATGGGCACATCGTGTAGACACCCCTTGGGGAGCAAGCTGGTCGTCCATCTCACAGCGCTTCCTTGGAGTTCATCTTGGTTCCTTGCAAGCTGCCCCCCTCTACACGTGGAATGCTATTCACCCACGCTTGCTCAGGTCAACTACCTCCTGGAGGAGAGCCCAGTTCTGCTCATCATTCTTCCAGAGAGCTCGCCTCTCTCGAACTTACCTGATTTCCTTGTGCACACACTCTTGGCTTGGTGTCAAGTCTCTACAACTCCGCCTTCATGAAATTACCCGATGTCTAAGTTCTCTGATTTGGACCTGCCACCACTGGGTCAGTGTCACAAAGCTTTGCCTCCCTCCGGATCACGGCGGCATCGGACTCCTTGATACACAGGAGTACTATAAGGCCGTCAGAATTACTACTTTTCTCCGTCTCTTCACGTCGCCAGTACCAGATGCCGTTTTAGCTAGGGACGTCATCGCCTCCCCGAGCAACCCTAACTTTTCTTTTCTCTCCTTACTACTCATGGACCACCGACCCCTCACCCTCATTCGACTTCCCCCTGTTTACCGTGAAGCTCTAACTTTCCTTCGTTCCCTCCCTCTCTCTCGTTCTCCACCTGATTCCACAACTGAGCTCCTTGCTGAACCCCTCTTTTATTCTTCGATTATTCACCCCTCTCATCTTCCGTACTTTGCCTATCCTACCTGGCTCCGAGCAGGTGTGGTAACAGTTAAAGATCTCACTAACCCTGACCTTTCTTGGCGACCCTTCGCCAACCTCCCTCCCTCTCTTCTCCTCTCCTCCTCCTCTCGTGACATCTACGACTATATTCTTTCATCTATCATTTCTCAATTTCCTCATCTTGCTTCCCACTCAGGTCTTTCCTTTGTTCCTTCTGCTTCTCTCCCATTTCCTCTTTTCTTGCTTACTTCTGGCTCAGCTCATCCCATTTCTTCTCTCTCGGTGTCAGCTCTTTATCGGTTCCTCTCTATGTCCCATTCTTCTCCTCCTCTCCCCATTCCTGATGTTCCCCCTGCTGCCACTGCTACGGTGTGGTCAGCCGCCCTGTCTCCTCTTTCTGCTCCTCTAGAAATTAATACCCATTGGCTTTTCCTCCATCGCCGCCTTCCTGTTCCCTCCGTTCTTTTCCGAATGTCTCTTCTCGATTCCCCTCTTTGCCCTTTCTGTGCTCGGGAGGCTGATGTCTCCCATGTCTATCAACACTGTGTTATATTACTCCCAATGCTGAACTTGGCATTTACTATCGCCCAATGTTCCATTACAGCAGATCTTACATTTGATGCATATCGGACTCTTCTGCTACAGAACTATCCCCCAGTCAAGCTCCCATCAGTCTGTGCCTATATTTTTATTTTAGCGAAGCATGTAATCTACGTGTTTCATCAACGCTGCAGATATTTGACTACTCCTCTGACTGTGCATGAAGCTTCTACGGCATTATTATGCCATTTCCGCGACCGTCTGACATCTCGACTTCGGCTAGAGTATTCTGTTGCAGTTACTCAGCGTCGGGAGAGCCAGTTCCTTGCCACCTGGTCACCGGCTGCCTCATGGTTTACCAGCTCGCCAGCGTCATTGTACCTGACGGTCGGCGGATTTGGTATTTGACCTTTTTGAATCAGAAATGCATATGTAAATATCAACAATCTGTTTTCAAGATCTTTGCACAGCTTGGAAATTTACCGCATGGGTTTTTTTATAAAGGGCTGTACGTGTTTACACAGCAAATTGTTTTTTATGACACTCATCTTGTATTTTTTTCTTACATTGACGTTCAAGTTAGTTCGTCTTTAGTTTACATTTTGAGTATAAATATTGCAGTTAGTCATTAGCATAGTGCTGTATAAACATAGAAATTGTTTCTGCAGTGTAGTTTTTTGTAATTTTGTTCTATTTTGTTTCCCGAACATGTTTGCACTGTGCTGTATAATTGTACATAGTTTTCAAAATATTGCGGAACAAGTAATCCATCTTATTTGCATCAGGATGTCCAAGTTTAGTTATTTCCTGTTATTAAACATTCCAATGATTTGTCTGATAATCAGTTTTTTTTAAATTGCATAGTACTGTACATCCTTGTAAATATGTTGTGTTAAAACTCACTGTCATATCGTACCTTCTTTCAAGAGACATGTTGACTAATGATTCTTACTGTATTTATTTTTGCACAAGTTAGTCAATTGCATGGTGTTGTACTCATGAGTAATATATTTTGAAAAACATTTTACCTATTTTGTTCTTTTGTGTGAGGTGATGCTTGGTACTATCATTCTTCTATTACTACATATGGATAGTGAGAATATGTTAAAGCTTTATTCATCGTGTGTTTTCTTATTATACTTACATTTTCTATCTGGTCAACAGAATAGTGTTACATTTCTGTATATGGTCCGATTTTGATTTGTAACATGTTGACACTGTGCTGCATATCTGTACATTGTTTTTGAATATTGCCGAACAGGTAATATATTATATTTACACCAGGAAGTCCAAGTTTGTTCTTCTCCTGATATTCATCATTTCATTGATTTGTCTTATGATCAGTTTGTCAATTGCTTTGTACTGTACATATGATGTGTTACACCTTACTGTCTTATTATATATTTTTTTCAAGAGAAATGTTTTCTCCTGAAGCTCTCAATATTTTCTTGAACAAGTTTGTTAATCGCACAGCAATGCACTTATGAGCAATAAGTTTTTTTGTTAAAATCCTTCCTAAATGCCCAGACATGCTTGTCGCTGTTCATTTATCACGAGCTGTAATTTTGCTCCATTTTTCAACTTGTGCACTATGCTGTATATTTTTATATAGGTTTTAGTAGTTTAACGATCTTTGATCGTATTTTATTTGTATTTAGACGTCCTTATTAGTTCGTCTCCTGATTTCTACCTTGAATAAAGATATTTTGAAACCACCTTTGGCCTTAATGCATGCACTGACCCTTCGAGACATGCTTTCTACAAGGTTTTGGAACACAGCGATAGGTATGCGCTTCTTTTCAGTACATAATGCTGCCTCTAATTGTTGTTTAATAGTAGGCCTTGGTTCCAAACTTCTTATGCGGAGCTCTAATTCGTTCCATAGGTGCTCTACGGGATTAAGATCAGGGCTCTGTGCTAGCCAGTCCACACACGATACGGAATTATCGTCAAACTACGCCGTAACAGTCCTTGCTTTATATCTCGGTGCATTATCCTGATAGTACCAACATGGCTCGGTTCCATAGTATTGCCGCATAGTTGGTAGGACACAATTGTCCAGAATATCGAGGTAGACGTGCTGGTTAACAGGTTTGTCCATGATAATCAGTGGGCCGGGAACATACCACAAAAAACACCCCCACACGATTACAATGCCAGCTCCAAACTTGATCGTAGGTACAGTACACTGTGGTAAATAGCGTTCCCCCGACTGCCGCCATACCCACACACGGCCATCAGACTGATGGATCGTGTATCTGGATTCATCAGTCCGTAGGACTCGTTTCCATTAATCTACTGTCCACGATAAATGTTCTTTACACCATACTAAATGACGAGTAGCATTCCGAGTGGAGATGAAAGGCTTATGAGCAGCCTCACGATCACGGTAACCAATGGAATGAATTTCTCTGCGAATGGTACATGTACGAGGTTCCAGCATTTTTGCTCACCTATACACTGAGGTCTTGCGCAGTATTCCGTCGATTAGCGGTGACGCCTCTCCTGATACTTCGACGTCCTCTATCACTGATTTTCTTTGGTCTGCCAGTACATTTTGCTACTTCAGGCACGCCATGTGTCTTCCACTTATTCAGTACATCCAAAACAATTGACTTGGGTATGTTTAAATGCCTATCGGTTTCTCTTATGGACAACCCACTAATATGAAACCCAACAATCTTTGCATTCTCAAAGTCAGTTCTCTCCCGCCGCGACATTTTCACTCAACCTCACAGTGCGATATGATCACGGTCAGCTGCAGGCTTGTTTTTATGCCGTTTGCAGCTATACCGCGCATCTTGACAGCGCAGCGGATCCGTTCATTTGTTTTTGAAGGGGTGTTCGGTGTCTTTTGTCAATATAGTGTATATATAGAGGCAGATATCTTCGAAAGCTTAAGTAGTAGCATTCGCAGTTCAGATGACAGCTTATCAAGATTTAAGCACTTTCGAATCTGGTATGATAGTCGGCGCCCGTGAGATGGGTCACTCCATCTCGGAAATTTCCACAAAATTTGGATTTACATGGTCAACAATTTCAAGGATGTAGCTGGACTACACAAGCTCAAGTAAAAAGTCACGAGTGCGAGACCGGTGTGGCCGTAGAAAAGCCCTGGATGATCGTGCAACATTGTCGCAAATCTCAGCGCAATTCGATGTTGGAGCCAATAGTAGCACGAGCGTTTGGACAGTGCAACGTTCCCTGTGTTCCATGGGGTTCCGGAGCCGACGGCTCACCCGTGTGCCATTGCTGAACCGACGATACAAAGTTATGCGTCTCGCCTGGGCTCGGGAACGCAATCATTGGGCACAAGATGAGTGGAAACGTGTAGGCTGGTCCGACGAATCGCCTTACCAAATGTTTTGGGCCGATGGCCGTTCCCTGGTGTGGCAACAATCCCATGTGGTAATGAAGCCCTCATGCCTACAAGGGAGAGTGCAGACCGGCAGTGGCTCTGTTATGGTGTGGGGTGGTTTCAGCTGGCACGCATTCGGACCCCTCATACGTTTGCAAACCACTCTGACCGGTGGAGGCTATGTAACCATTCTTGGGGATTATTTGCACCCGTTCGTGTCATGCAACCACTCCGACGACCTCTTTCAACACAACAATGCGCCACCACACACGCCCACATACGCCCGATTATGGCTGGAGGAACATTCTACCTGAGTTTGGCATCCTGACTTGGCACCTCTTACTCGCCGGATTTTAACGACATCTTACACATTTGGGATGCAGTTCAACGCGCCGTCAGTACCAGGAACCCTCCACCGGCAAAAATTGCGACATTGTGAGACGCCTTCTTTTTCTTTTTTTTTTGATTGGAGGTTTAACGACCACCCTGAGCAACTCAATGGGCTATAAGCAGTTGCTCGTCCCTAATTTAGGGTAACTGGTTCCAGGGAAGGGAGATAGCCAGTGCCGTAAGACAAACACAACTTCCATGCCTGACCGGGATTCGAACCCGGACCCCTTACGGACGAATGATCAGAGGCCAGCGCCTTAGACCACTGCGCCACCGGGGCGGCGGACGCTTTTCAGGAAGCATGGTGTCCACTGCCTCCATAGCACTACAGAAAGCTCGTGAAGTCCATGCCCCGTCACGTCGCTCCCGTTATCCGATAGACCAAAGCGGTATTAGAGAGGAATCTCATTTTTCTTGGAACTTCAGTTTATATACACATTGTTACACTTACGACCCCACACATGTTCGAGGAGTAACACTGGAAGATATTATTCAGCTTCTCCGGAGGCCGAATGATCACAGGCTAAGGCGCCTTGCCCGTCGTCTGAGGTAGGCGCGGGTGATGGCTAAGGCGCCTTGCCAGTTGTCTGATGTAGGCTTGGGTGATGGCTAAGGCGCCTCGCCAGTCGTCCGAGGTAGGCGCGGGAGAACTCGAGTCGCGGGTGATGCATGGGGGGTGTGTTTGTCTTACGGTGCCATCTCCTTCTGTCCCTCGGAACCAATGGCCTCCTTGAGAAGATTAAGAAAATACAAGGGATCTTTGAGAACAGAAACTGCTTAATGTTGCTCATAGTAATCGTTAAAGCCAAAAACGAATGTAAGAATGATATTCAAACTTGTGGCCACATTAAAGACGGCAAAGGAATATGACGATTTCATTTGTATTTCCATGGTTTCAGTAAACACTTTTACAACGATACAGATGCTTGTTGCATCTGCCTATTGTCGGTAATTAACTTAATTAGCAGCTATTGAAACGTTTGTTAGTACCTCCTAGACGCTCTGGGAGTTAAAGATTTTCTCCACTGAATTCACTTCCCCATTGTATGTAAACTGACTTTTCACTTTTTAGCTACACCTTTCGTCCACACGAAATAAAAAAAAATCTTCTTTTGTGGTAAAGCCAAGTGTATATTAAAAACTTTTTTGTGGTAAAGCCAAGTGTATATTAAAAACTTCTTTTGTGTTAGAGTCATAGCCCACATGTATTTGCGTATGTATACCATGCTATTTAAAGCAAATAGGGAAGTAAATAAGGGAGATATACAGCAATAAGCCATTACATTATGACCACCTACTTAAAAAGCTGTAAGACCCACTTTAGCCCGCAAAACAGCAACCACTCAGCGAGGCATCGATTCGATTACGTGGCAATCGGTATCCTGGGGTACCTGGTACCATAATGGCAACAGCAGGTCCTCCAGTTCTCGTACATTTCTGGGTGGTAGTGATTTAGCGCGAACCCTCTTTTCCAAGTCGAACCACAAATGTTCGATTGGGTTCATGTCAGGTGAATTTGGAGTCCAGGGCATTAACAGAAAGCCACCGGCATGTTCCTCGAACCACTCCTTGAGGATTCTGGCAGTGTGGCATGGCGCATTATCCTGTTGGTAATGGCCATCACCAGCAGGGAACACATTTGCCATGAATGGATGGATTTGGTCCGCAACGATGTTCAGATCCTGACAGCTGTCAGGGATTGTGCGATTGGGTTAAGGTGGCCTAACATGTTCCAAGAAAACATTCGCCCACAGCATAAAACCGCCGTCGCCAGCCTGTTTCCGCCCAACAGTACATCCAAATGTCGTAGCCGCCGTTGGTAATCTGCGTATCCGCGCTCGTCCGTCTACGTGATGCACCAGGAATCTTGATTCGTCAGGCCAGGCCACTTTCTTCTAATCTTCCATGGTCCAATCTTGATTATCTTGGATCCATTGCATGCGTTGTTGGCGATGACGTGCAGTCAGCATGGGGACCCGGCTGGGTCTTCTGCTACGCAGCACCATGCGCAGAAGGCTGCGATGAACTGTGTGCTGTGACACATTGTCCTGATAACCACTACTACGGCTGCGTGTGATTTGTCGCACTGTGGCCCTGCAGTCGCTATGAACAATGTACGAGAGTATCCGCTTCCCTCTGGCATCATACGCTGCGAACGACATGCGGCTGGACGACGGTTCGTCGCTTGGTCATCTGTGCACCACTTTTGATACGTACTTACAACAGCAGCACGTGAACAACCGTCAAGCCACGCCATTTCCGAGATCGTAGTTCCGATGCGCAGCGCCATCCCAATTTGTCCTTTATCAAACTCCGATAAATCGGCAGCTTATCCCATTCTGACTCCGAACACTGTACTAACCGAAAGCAGGCCCTCGGGTTCTATATACACTATCTACCAACTAGTACTTGGACACCTGTGATAGCAAAGGAAAACGAAGTTTATTCACCTTCAATAGTTGGTAAAGCCTCCACGAGCGGCGGTTACAGCTGCGACCCTCCGGGGCATACTCTCAACCAGGCGTTGTACGACGGCTAGCGGTATTTTCTTCCACTCGGCTTGGAGAAGACAGGTCAGTTCCTTCACCGATTTCGGACGGTGGGGGCACCCCTTAAGTTGACGCCCCAACTCGTCCCAGAGGTGCTCGATAGGGTTAAGGTCCGGGCTGTGCGCAGGCCAGTCCATTCGATTAACCCCATTGTCACCATACCAAGCCACGGTGGACCTCGCAACATGACAGGTGGCATTGTCATCCTGAAAGAAACATGGGTCCACCCCGAAAAACTGCCACAACGTAGGAAGCGCATGGTCATCCAAAATGGTGCAGTAGGTCTCGGCGTTGAGTCTACCAGGAATTGCGACCAAGGGTCCCATGCCATACCAGGAGAAACACCCCTATAGCCTAATTCCACCGCCGCCGAACTTCACAGTTGGCACAATACACTCCGGTAGGAGGCGTTCTCCAGGCAGACGCCAAACCCAGACTATGCCATCCGAATGGTAGAGGGTGAACCTTGATTCGTCGCTCCAGAGAACCTGTTTCCACTGTTCAACGGTCCACTGTCGACGTTATTTGCACCACGTTAGCCGAGCAGCGCTATTGGACTTGGTGATCAAAGGCTTGTGGGAGGCAGCACGTCCATGATAACCGAGCAGATGGGCTTCCTTACGGATGGTATTCATCGGAAGAACATTCCCGGATGCCTGTTGAAACTCCTTGCGGATGTGGCTCATCTATTTGGTGCGGTTCTTCCGAATTTCTCTCGCCAGCACCCGTCGGTCTCTAACTCCCAGTTTTGTGGGCCTGCCGGGTCGGGGCACATTCCGACAGTCACCTCTCATCTTCCACTTGCCAATCACGTTGGCCACTGTCGATTTTAGGTACTTCAACTCGTTGGATATGTCACGTATGGATCGGCCATTTCTGTGATACCCGACGATTACATCTTTCTCGAAATCAGAGAGCTCCGAACTGCGTGGCATCTTGTATGCGACTGGTTGCGTTGTTGTTTCCCACACGATATTTAACGGCGGCGGCTGTGACGTGTATCAGGACCGCAGATATCGTCGATTTCAGGGGTGTCCAATTACTTGTTGGTAGATAGTGTATATACTGCTCTGTGAATTTCAGCTGTGTCACCGTTCGGTTTTCAGGCGCGCTCTTTTTTCTAGGCTGGGGATATCCATAATGTAATGGCTCATCGGTTTATATGCATGTAGTTAAACGCCAGTAAATTCAAAAGATTTAAACGACTTTGTTTGGTAGTTGACGCCAGTTTCACAGGTATGAGTACCTCAAATTCAGCGACTTGTTTATCGAAGAAGCTAACCCAGAATGTCATGATGCGTGTTGAACATCCGACTGCCAACCAATCAAATAACGGCGAAGTACGGAAGTGACGGTAAGAGAAGAAAAGAATACACATATTGTCTCTTACTGATGTGATATGGGAAGCAAATTTCATCTTGTCAGCATAAAATAGAAAATGTGTGATTGAAGTGGGATAAGAAACATGCACACTTTTAATAGTGAACTAGAAAAACGTAGATGAATCCAGATATTTACGTTTAAACACATTATTTTCCAGTCGGTTGAGTGGTTACTTGCATCCTCATCCACATGGAAGACTTTTAACTTTACCTGTTTGGTGTTTCCTCTCTTTTTCCAAACATTGAAGGTCCGGGTTTGATGCTCGCGTGCCCATTGTAGGCGCTGTTGACGGTGAACCTAATTGAGCATGGGCAATAGCGGCGGCCTGCGGAAGCTACGCACCCCTATTTTCATCAGGGTTCGATATACTTCGTGTTGTGACACATTGCTCTGGTCATCAGCATTCAAATTACCGGCGGGTTGGGTTACAGTATCCCTTCTGTTCGGCTCGTACATTGCGGGATAGCTTTTACTCCCCTCCAGCATCGATGAGCCGTGGTCATCCCATATCTTGCCGGCGGTTTGTGGTTTTTAACTCGTCAGACCGCTTTTTGGAGGTACTAACCACGGCTGACCCTGAGCACCCCAGAAACCTTGCCGTTTCGGAAATGGTCTGACCCAGTCGTCTGGCCATTACAATTTGTCTTTTGTCAAACTTGTTTAAGTCCTCTGCGTTTTCCAAAGATGCGCTGGTCATAATGTTTTAGCTGTGTATTTGCGTGTGTCTCTCATTTCTGTGTCCAGCAGCGTATTAAACGCAGCAATTGTTTTTTGATCCGTATTCGAAAACAGGCAGGACGTTTTGATTATGGTGGTTTAAGAAACTGTGGAACAGCGGTTTCAGTCAAAGTCTACTTCGTGAGCAAAGCTGATTCGAATGCAGTTTTTATGGATGTTAGTTACCCGGGAATCGACACTAACATTACGTTATTTGAAGGGTGTAATTTTCACAAATTTATCCGTAACGGCGAACGAACCGCGCTCCCTCACTCCGGATTAAGTTACTCTCCCAACCAAACTACATTGACAGAATGTATCGCTGCAGATTTATCGTCCTGACACGTGATTTACCTCCGTAGTACGTCCCAAGGGAAACTTTCTCGACAGCTTGATTAAAATATTTCTTTTAATGTATGGTTAAAATCTGTATTAAAATGTTAGCCACTAACATACAGCCTGCTCTTTATAATTCTTTCAGATGGTCCTCACAGACTTTTAGAAGAAACGATTTCTAATGCACAAACAACGTTTCTTCTCAAAAATCTTCAGCCAGGAACTCCCTACGCAGTTACTGTGCTAGCTGAAAATGATATTGGTCAAGGACAGCCTTCTGAAGTTCTGAAATTCATGACTGGTGAAGAAGGTAAGACATGTTTAGAAGACACTTCCCCAAAAAGACATATATTTTCTCTCATGAATAAAAATTTTATCAAAGTAAAGAAATTTTCATGAATAAAAAACAAAACATAAGACTTCATCAGAAACGATAATCCTTTGTAGTTAACGCGATGATTAAGACAACTGAATTTATGGAAATACATTTAACAATGTGCCATTTCTGAAACATCTTCTTGGTCTATGCTGCCAGTTGTGAAATGGGCTCTCGTTGCACTCTATGTGAACTACATTTGTCCCCAAAAGTTAAGCACAATCAACAAAAATAAGATAAATTACAAAAACGAGAAATAACAATGAAATATGCTGTTTACTATACATAGATATCTTAGCCAGGAACTCAATGCGCATTACAAATCACATAAAACAAAACAAAACAGGTAGGCTGAGTTCTGTTTTTGAGCCGTCAGTTTGGAACGTAAGACTACGACTTGCAGATCGGATATTTGAAAACGGGGGAATTTTCTTCTCCAAAGTCTGAATACAATGGATTGATTCACGTCAGTTGCTCTGAAAACATTACTCTGCGTCTGGCCGGATTCTAACATTCCGATAATCCGACCGCGTGTAAATATATTCACTTACCGCCTTTCTGGAATACTGTTTTAATAAAATATAAGTTCTACAACTAGCAGGGCGCGATGACGACAAGAAATGTCAATTTTACCATTTTTGCAGTTGTTTCTCAACTCCACAAATGCGTTGCTTTGCTTTTTACGCCAATTATCATTCGTCACTTGGTATTGCGTCATGATTTCTACATTTGCATATTCTAACGTCCTTTTTGTTTAGTACCCTTCTTTTCTCTATGGTTTGTTCTAAAATGCCTTTTGTTTTAACTATGTTTATCTTTTGGACACCAATGCACATGTCAGTCCATAGATTTTCATAAGAAATCTGCCTCGTAGATTTTCCCTCTAAAATCTCGTTTCGGGCCTGAACGAGAAAGGCCAGGTAATTTCGCACATGAAATTATGAATAAACTAATGGAGAAAATCTCGGCAAAGGGATTGTCCACCTAATGCGTATGAGAAATTACGCTTAGTGCAACATACACTGAAGAGCAATTGAATTAGAGATACCTGTCTAGTAACTTGTAGCACCACCTTTCGCCCTGATGACGGTGGCGATTCGTCTCGGCATGGACTCGACAAGACACCGGAAGCGTTGGTAAGCCATACGGATCCACGACCCATGAACAAGCTCCCACAGTTCACGAAGATTTGATGGAGGGGGGCGTCAGAGCCTCGAAGATCTCTCTCGATGGCATCCCAGATGTGCTCGATGGGATTGAGGTCAGGTGCCCTAACTGGCCAAGGAAGCAAAGTCACGTCGGTGGAGTGTTCATCCAACCATTCGGATACAATTCGGGAGCGATGGCACGGTGCATTGTCTTGTTGCAGGATGAGGTCCCCAGTGGGATGTTGAAGACGCACAAACGGGAGTAAATGGTCGTCTAGGATATCCCGGTAACGTTGACCTGTGAGGGGCGATGTCACACGTACCAGGGGTCCTATTTCAGTCCACGTAAACAGTCCCCAGACGAGAATGCCACGCCCACCAGCTTGAAGAGTACCCTGCTGGCAAGAAGGATCCATCGCTTCATGTGGTTTGCGCCGTACTCGTATCCTGCCATCCGCATGTACCAACGTGGATCTCGACTCATCAGTCCAGGCAACACTTTTCCACATGTCTAGGGTCCAGTGGTGATGTTCCCGCGTCCATGCTAATCTTTGTACCCTGTGATGTGCGGTCAGCAGCGGTACCCTCGTGGGATGATGGCTTCTGTACCCCATAGCAAGGAGATGGTTCTGGGTGGTGTGGCTGTTTACACATTTTTGTGCACCAGCGTTAAATTGCCGAGTGATTTCTTGCACTGTGGCCCGTCTATCCGCTGTTACAATGCGAGCTAGCCGACGATGACCCCGCTCATCCACACGCTGTTGTCCACGACAGTTGGCCCTTGCAGGGATGGTTTTACCGGATTCGATGTACTGACGGTGCACCCGTTACACAGTGGCTCGTGATAATCCCAGTGCCTGCACGACTTCCGAGATGAAGTGATCCATTCGTCGGGCCCCAACAATTTGCCCACGATCAAATGCGCTTCGATCCTTTGTCTTACCGATACTGCGTCCGATTCTTACTGATTCCCTTCGCATCACTCCTTATGTTGTCGGATTGCTGCATACGTCATGTCGTTTCGGTTTACAGGGCCGCCCACAGCGCCACATTTGCATAACGCCAGCTGTCTCTAATTCAACTGCTCTTCAGTGTATTTCGTTAACTACTTTGGAAAGAAACCGAATAATCTTTTTCTCACGTACCTCTATGCGAAAGAGTTATTTATTGACCCAATTAATAATACATAATTGGCGACATCACAATGAAAGCTTTTCCTGTTCGTACATAATGTTCCATGTTCCCATGTCGCAGTGTTCTAAGCGCTGGTTTGTGACCATGGGTCCGTGTTCGAATCCCAGTGAGGTATGGGTGCTATGTGTGTCTTTCTGCACTGGCTCTCTCCGTTCTCTGTAACCCTGTAGACTAAATTAGGCAAGGGAGACTTATTATAGCTAATGAGTTGCTCATGCTGGTAATTTATCCCCCTTCCGCAAAAAAAATAACATCATCTGACAGGTCACAGATACAGAGTTTTGTCTCAACAGCATTTTTCAAGACTCCTTTCGGCAGAATGACTTCAATTATGTTTTGAAACAACAAAAGACAATTTTTCTCTTATTTAGTCAGCAAAATGCAAATAAATCATTACATATTAAGGTATGGAATTATATAAATACATAGGGTAGATATTTATTCCAAACAAATATCTACTCTGTATTCAAAAGAATGCAGGAACTTTCTTTTAACTTCACTGCTTTCAGTTGTTGTTAGTGCAATAACCATTAGTTATGAGAATAAATTCAAAAAGGAATATGTACGTTCTGAGATTTAAAAATTATCCCATCGCTCGTAAAGTTATGCAGAATGACTTACTGAGAAGCAATATTTTTTCACTGATGTGTCTTTTGTAAAAAAAGAAGACAAGATCGTGCTCGTGTTATCACTTTGTTGGTCCATCAGTCCTTCTAAGCCTGTGAATATCCTATATCTACAACTGTTAGTCCGATTTGAAAAATTATTTTTGCATTGGAAAGCTCGAAATGTGAGGATCATGATCTGTGTTTTCCGGTTTATTTTGTAAAGCACAATTTCGCCGCTAGGGGCATAAATGAAGATGATATCGAATTCAAAATGCATTTTATTCACATATTTGCTTCTAAATATTTGATTGAAAACATTCTTTACCGTTCGCTACCATTTACACCGAACACTGCTTTAGGTGCATTTACTTATTTAAGTTACTCATAGATTTTCCGCTAGGGGGCGTCAAGTTATTTTTTTTTTTTGCCTGGAGGTTTAACGACCACCGTGAGCAACTCAATGGGCTATGTATAAGCAGTCGCCCGTCACTAATTTAGGGTCACTGGTTCCAGGAAATGGAGAGAGCCAGTGCCGTAAAACAAACACAACATCCATCGGAATTCGAACCCGGACCCCATTCGGACGAATGAACAGAGGCCATCGCTTAGACCACTGCGCCACCGGGACGCCCAAATTAAATTGCGTTTTCCCCGAAATCTTTATTTCTAAACCCTCGTTTTGAAAAATTCTTCCTCCAACGGATACACTTTTGATGAAAAATGTTTAGCATAACATTTGTAATTTTTGGTAAGGAACGGTTTGGCCACTAGGAGGCGTAAGGGTTAATTTGAATTTCTGCTTTTGATGTACTTGTAGTAAAATCTGAGCTTTTAAAGATTCGATTGAAAAACTTCTTTCGTGGACCGATACAGTTCACCTCGGAAAACCTTTTCGGAGTATTTTTATTCTTAAAACAATGCAAGGTTTTCCCGCCAGGGGCGTAGATGGATATTTTATTTTTGTCAATATCTCTGCTTCTAAGCGTTCGATTTGAAAAATCGCTTCTTTGTTGGAGAAAGTTTTGGTGCGAAATGTTTCTGATATAATTTCAAATTTTTCTTAACGCATAAGTGTGCCACTTAAAGGACGCAACTTCACGTATCTGTTGCACTAGAAACCTGACTGAAAAAAAATTCTTTTTGGGTCAGATACTAGTAACTATGAAAATTCTTTTTAGGAATTTTCTTACCAAAATAATGTACAATTTCGCCGCTAGGGGCAGGCGCCATGTTTAGTCTGTTTTTCTTAATATCTCCACATCTAAATGTGCGATTTAATTTTTTTAAATACCGGATGCCATTTACCTTTGAAATACCTTAGGTTATTATTTGAGGAGTTTTGTGGTTCACAATGTTGTCAGTAGGTGGTGTTTGTGTATTTTTATTTGCAGCTGCATCTTCTCTTCTAAAAAGCCTAGTGAGAAATTTCGTTTTTACTGTATGCCGTTCGCTAGAATAAATATGGGAACATCATCCTCTTTAAATAATGCACAGATTTTCCGCTAGAAGGCGTAAAGGTCAAAAACTTTTTCTCTCTGCCTCTGCTTCCGGAAGAATAGTTGAAAATTTCTTTTTTCTTAGAATAGCTTTTTTCATGAATAATACTTTTCACTTATTTTCAGTTTTTATGTAATGAAAATTTCTTCCCCCTGGAAGGCGTAAATTTATACTTCATGTTTCCTTCTGTATTTATTCTGTCGATAACTGTTGTAACTTTTCGATTTGAAAATTATTCTATCTCTGATACTTCCTTTTGCTATGAAAAACTTCCTGTTCACCATTTATTAATTTTCGTAAAATACTTTTAGCCGCTGTAAGTAGCTGTTTCTATATCTTGGTGTTTTATCGATTGTAGAACTCAATTTGATTTTTTAATAACCGTTCTATTGACTTTGAATAAAATTGATAAATTTTATTCGCGTTAGAAAGTATTGAAGAAGCGTGCTCATTACGACCGAAAATTCGGTGCCATATTCTTGTTTTGTTATCGCTTTAACTCAGTTTTGACGAAATTAAAAGGCACTACTGAAATGCGCATTGAGATTTAAAATAAAATGCCATTCATCAAAGTAAAATACCATTTACAGATACCATTTTCACATCAAGACACCATTCACACAAGACCACTGAATCCTTTCGCAAAATCATTAACTGCTTAAAAATACTTCAACAACGAACTTTCCCAATTCTTTCGATTTCCTCTAACGTGATTTGATTTCAGAATGTATTTGCTCTACTGTCTCAAAATGCTTATACACATATACAATATTTTCTTTAATCAGAGTTTAAAAGACACGCAATTTGTAAAGGGTTGGAGAGCACACTCATTTCCCAGGAGAATACTATTGGCAGACATGTTTTCTAACACAGTGAAGATCCGGGGCATCAGAAATTAATAATTTTAGTCAAATAATAATCATACAGGCTTAATTCATTTTTCAGTGCATTTTCCCCAGTAATCAACAGAGAGAATATCGCTTCACCAAAGAAAGAACAATGGAAATTGCTACCAAAGTATGGCTTCAGCAACACCTCCAACATTTTTACGCGGAAGAAATAAACAAGCTCATAACACAGGGCGACAAGTGGTGAATTCGTAAATTTATTTAAAAACAGTGTAGAATAAATGCTTTATTCTGTATACTAAGGGACCTAAAGCAAAAGGTATTTCACATAACCTACTCAAACAATAAATATATGGGTACGAAGCACAAAATTTGTTACCTAACCTTTCGATCTACCTGCGCATTTCACATATACCAGCATTGTTGCTGCACTGATGCCAAATGTGAATGTCATGTTGCCACCAAATGTTGCATATTACGATCACATTGACTGCTGAGGTGTTGATGTTATTTTAATATCCAGTCATACAGATATTATTTACGGAATTTACTTTACTTCTCTCTTGTTTGGGATTTCAATCAGTGTGTGAGACCGTGGCGAAGCGTGCTAGTATGCACTAGAAACAGTTTTAAACAAATATAAATAATTTATTCAAAAAGAAATAGTGATGCAATGCAAATTCCGCATGACATCGCTAATTCTATATTGGCTATCGAAATATATCGTGCGCGACTGTTTTCTGAGGGAGTGAGAGAGTAGATAGTGAACCCATTGGAACTCAGTTGGTTCTACTTCCAATAGTTGTTACGTAATACTCCGAGTTCTGTCGACTAAGATTTCGTACAAATCCTGTGAGACAGCAGGAAATCTGATGTCACTGTAATACACAGATCATACGTCCATTGTCACCACAGCTGCATTTGAACACACGCGTATATTTAACTGCATGGTGGATTTTTTGAAACTTTCATTTCAGTACCTTTCCGCGTTTGTTTCAGGAGCTACCTACTCTATATAGACAACTGTTTTATTATTATTTAGCGAATTGTTTTTACTTATTTCAATCTTCAAGTTGTATTTCAAAACACCAAAATCTATATTGCATCCTTCGAATATTATTATCGTGAATATATGTGCTTGAGTGGTTTCGGATCTGCGAAATTTATTGTTTTCTGCCAGAAACCATTAGGAGAAAAATGGGGAAATAATTAAGAAAAACAAAGCCACTCCTTTGCTAAAACGTTGGGAAAAATACAGTCCGGCACTTTCACGATTCTTGATATTCTGATTACTCGTGGTTGTTGGGCTGAGAAAAAAACGAACAAACTTCTTTCTATTGGCCGTATCTCTTATTTTCTTGAGAAACAAGCGCTTAGACAAAACATGGAGAAATGACGTAATGAAATGCCTTCCAAACAGTTAAATTCCATAGATGATCTGATTCAGTTTGAGAAAAAAGTAATAGAATTTTGAAGTTTGTTGGAATTCTCTCTCTCTCCCTCTCTCCCCCCTCTCCCCCTCTCCTCCCTCTCTCTCTCTCTCTCTCTCCCTCTCTCCCCCCTCTCCCCCTCTCCTCCCTCTCTCTCTCTCTCTCTCTCTCTCTCTTTCACTCTCTCCTATTTAACTTCCTTATGCAATTTCAAATTTTTTGACTGAAGAATGATCATAGCAGTTCTGGTGTTGAGAATACATGATTGTTGTTTTTACTTTTCTAGAGACACTTAAAAGAGAACTGAGCTTATAAAACCATAAAACCTTCCTCTAAAAAAAACCCTTAGAGGAGGAGCAACATAGAAAATCCTGCATGCAAAAGAAGCTTTCAGTTTTAATGACTAAAAATGCGATAATCGATTCTAAAAAATCCTAAGCTTTCCTTTTGAATGTTAACATGATAATTGATTCTCGCAAGACAGTCAAAACTGTCATGCCTTGTCTCTGTAAGACCGATGGCACTACCGGCATGAATGGACAAGTCTCAAGCCTAGTCGTATAAGAAACAAGGAAGATGACACTGAATTTTCGGTTATAATGAACACATCTTTTGAATCTTGTCCGATGCGAATAAACTATTTCAAAGTTATTGATAGTAAATGGAACCAAAAAAAAAAAAAAAAAAAAAACGCGGTTCTATAATAAATAAAACATCTAGAAAGAAAAAGTTACTTTTTTTCGACTAGCGACTGGAAAGGGTCTTTCGTAAATTAACAAATTTTTCACAAAAAGTTTCTCTTAGGTAAAAGAAGATATCATAGACAAACACAGTTTCAAATTGAACAGTTAGAAGAATAGATATAGAAAAAGACATGATATAAATTTGCACCAGTAGAATTTTGAATAACGGAAAAACAGAAAATGGGCTCAAAGTTCATAGCAACAGATATTCCTAGAAAAAGTTTTTTAAATGCAACCTTCTGGAAGCAGAAATAGTGATAAAAAAGTTTTGACGTTTCTCCCTCCTGGCGGGAAAATCGCGCATTATTTAAAAAAAGATAATATTCCTCATCGTTGTTTTAGCGAATGGCGAACAGTGAAAACTGAAATTTTCCAATAGGAAATTTGGAAAGAACATCAAGCAGAAATACACATTAACACAACCTAGCGCCAGAATTATGAACTACAAAAACTCACTTTGTCATTTACTTTATGGAACAGCAAAAGTGTTGCATAAAGTAAATGGCATACGGCATTCAAATTTGTTTTTAAATCGAACTTGTGGAATCACAGATATTGACAAAAACAGATTAAGTGTGCACTATTTTTGGTATTTAGTAGTATCTGACCGAAAAAGGATTTTTTAAGAATAAGGCATTCTCAGAAGTTTTGTTACAGAGAGCGGTGTCCGGCGGCGAAATAATTGTTTAAATAAAGTTTTGAAAGCGAAGATATTTCTGCAAATACATCAAAAACAAAAATATTCATTTATGTTCTCTAATGGCCCAACTGTTCTATATCAAAAATTATAAATTATAAGAAGCTGAAAATCCTCTAAATGCGTGGCGGCAGGAAATAAATAAATACATCGCTCTTTCCACGTTCCAGAAACACATAGCAACCGAAAAATTGTTTTCAGCCGCCGCAGGGGAAATGAATCCACGGATATCTAGATATCTAGCCAAGCGCGTTAGCTTTACACCACGGTGACCAACAAACTACGGTGCTATGTGCATTTTTAAGTCAGCTTCTGACATCATAAATCCGTAAGATAGGCTCAGCTACTGAGACGTCTCCATCTGGTGGGTATTAATGGCACTGGCTATATATATTATAGCAGTTAAATCCAAAGGGCGAGATCCAAGGTGAAAATCCTCCAAATACGTGGTGTCAGTAAATAAATAAATACATCGCTCTTTCCATGTTCCAGAAACACATAGCAAGCAACTGAAAATTGTTTTCAGCCGCCGTCGGGTGTAAAGCTAACGCGCTCGGCTAGATATCGAGAGATCCGTGGGTTCAATTTCCCCGGCGGTGGCTGAAAACAATTTTTCGGTTGCTATGTGTTTCTGGAACGTGGAAAGAGCGATGTTTTTATTTATTTACTGACGCCACGTATTGAGAGGATTTTCACCTTGGATCTCGCCCTTTGGATTTAACTGCTATAATATATATAGCCAGTGCCGTTAATACCCACCAGATGGAGACATCTCAGCAGCTGAGCCCATCTTACGGATTTATGATACACATAGCACCGTGGATTGTTGGCCACCGTGGTGTAAAGCTAACGCGCTTGGCTAGATATCGAGGGATCCGTGGATTAATTTCCCCGGTGGCGGCTGAAAACAATTTTTCGGTTGCTATGTGTTTCTGGAACGTGGAAAGAGGGATGTATTTATTTATTTAGAAATTATAAGCAGATAATCTCCCACCTGGAGCTCTATCCGATGCAAAAAAATATTTTCAATCGGTCTTTTTGAAGCAGAGATACCGGGGAAATCGCATTTTAACGTTATTCATCCTAGCGGGAAAGCTACGCACTTCTTGAAAACGAAACTGTACTCAAAATAGCCTTCGTTATGAATGGTATCGAATGAAAAAAGAATACTTGATATCGTTTGTTCCGAAGCAATTTTATTTAGCAAAATGTATAGTGAATTCGACAGTATCTGCATGCCTTCCCGCTCGTGACAAAGTTATGCATAGTAAAAATAAAAACAGAAAGTAAGGATCATTATTCTCAAGTTTCAAACTTCCGAAAGCAATAATAATAATAAAAATAATAATACTAATAATAATTTTCAATCAGAGTTGCAGAGATATGGATGGTGTCTACAGACAGACGGACGGACATAGTGATAACACAGCACGTACTTTTTTCACAAAATTCATTTGGCAATAAACGAAAACATTCACTGCACTCATTTAGAATATTTACCGCACACAACGGGGATATTTTTTGCACATTCCCTGCCAAAATCATGCACAATTTATGTACTAAGCGAGCGCAAATTCATAAAAGATTTGTCTCGATTTATATGTGTTTTTAAAATTCCGATTTGGGAAATTTCTTTAACACCGGACGCCTATTATTTTGTGAAACATTTTGCTAATACTGTTGGATTTTTAGAGCCCCCGGTTTTGCCGTTAGGTAGCATTAATACGTATTCGTGTTTGCAGTTGTATTTCCTCTTCTTAAGATCCTAATGGAACAAATCCCTTTTATGCTGCCTGAAATTTGTTAAGATACATTTTTTTGAATATTATCCTCTTTAAATAATGCGCAGATTTGCCGCTGGGCGGCGTATCTGTAAAAATATTCACAATTTCGCCGCCAGAGGCAGTCAACCAAAATTTCTGTCTGAAAGAGTATTTCTGTTATTAAAATAATATTTGCATTCATTTTCTTCTCGAAATAACGCAACGCTTTCTCCCTATGAGACGTGCAGCAATATCACGTTTTCCACCATATCTCTTTTTATAATGGATCGATTTGAATAATTCCGCTTTCCTCCGATGTCTTCCGCCATGGAAAATATTTGCTTTTTCGTACTAAAAATTTGTGCCTCAAGTTGGTATAAGCAGCTATTTTTATTTGTGGAAGTTTTACAAATTCTATAAATCTGATGGTATTCTAGTTTCGCAACTGGTTTCATTCACTGTGAAGAACATTGCTCATATTGTGTATTTTAAAAAATAAGCAGTTTTCCAGAAGGGGACGTAAATGTATTCTGTTTTTCGCTGATTTTTTTCTCTTATAAAATATGCTTTGAAACTCCGGAATTCAATGCCTTCTTTCTTGTTTTTACTTCCGGAGTCTAACAACTCCGGTGAACATCGAAGGAATATACGAAGTTCTACATCTCAAATTTAAAGTCACATGTTCTATGGAATGAAGAGAACCAGTCCTGCGTATGGACAAACATAACATTCTTTTCTCTTCTTCAAATTCAAACCAGACCTAGCAAGACAAAGATTTAGAAACATGCGCCCGATACTATTATTACAGGTGCATATGTAAAAATCAGCACATTGGACTTTTATCAGAGCTCAGAACCATTATTCTATGAATATGAAAAGCAACGAAGAGATTCTTATTCTTTATTGAAGATTACTTGCTGCGGGAAGGAAGAGAACCTGAACTAAATAACAAACATACTAATTGTTACCTGAGATTCAAACCCAAGGCTTCAGCACGAAGTCCTATCGTTGTGACGTCAACGCAGCCAAATGACGAAAGAAAAATAGATGGAGGAGTAGGTTAATCATGAATGCGTTGTACTTTATATTATTTATTTAGCCGAAGCGCAAGGAATTGTGGTTTCCACATATTTCAGAACCTTTTCTTTTCCATTTGCTACATGCCGACACATTCTCAGACATTTATTTACCTAGAGAAAAATACTTCACTTGTTTGCTTATAAAATATTAGTGTTCAAGCTGATAACTGAGGCGTGGTAAATCCTGTAACTGTGTTAATGTCTTGGGTAAAAATGAGCCAACTTAAACTTATTCATAACATCAAAGTTAGGGTATAGTGTCTAACAGTTAATGTTTTTTTCTGTTAACTAGAGCCAAGTGGACCTCCAACTGATGTCTGGATAGAAGCAAAAGGTTCCAGCTCAATTTTGGTTACTTGGAAGGTAAGAAGAGTTATAAAACTAAAGGTTAAAATTATGTATATCATTCCATAAATAGAGTAGCGCAATATTTAGAGCCCAGTATTGCAAATCTTCTCTGCTGCTCCGGTGGCGCAGTGGTCTAGGCGCTGGAGTCTGACTGCTCGTCATTGGACCGAGTTCGAATTCCGGTGTTGTATGCATGAATGTTATGTTTGGCTTACGGCACTAATTCTTTCCCTTCTCTGGAACCAGTGACCCTAAATTAAGGACGGGCGACTGCTTAGAGCCCATCGAGTTGCTCACATTTTTTTTATAGAGTTGAACTTTCAGTAAAAAAATATTCTCTGCCGTGTTCAGTAAATCTTAATGTTCGTTAAGAATAGTAGTTCTTTTCGGTAGGTTTAATGCCAGATGGTTCAATTCTCCTTTTGCAACAACACGAAAAATAATCCAATGCATGATATCCTATACACTTTCCCAGGCACTTCAGACCTAAAAAATAAAAAAAAAAAGAATTTAAACATGGACAATGGGTTAAATTCCCTTTCTCCGAGGAAGAATGTGCATTAATATTATTCGGAACCTATAACAGTAAACATGGTTATTCAATTGGGCCGTCTAGTCAGCCTTGAAAACAAAATAGCTTGCTTTGAAGTTATCCACAGTGGCTTTAAAAAATTGCCTCTCTCAGCAAAGAACGAATTATAACAAAAAGCAGCTTTGCTTCTAAGGTGAAAAAATAGACTTCTTCTAAGTTAAGATTACTAAATATTATTGATTTGGTGTGAATGAAATGTCCAGCAAAAGACCAGAACACGTGGACGGCGAGAACGGAAAATTAGGACAATTTACCTAGGCAAAGTAATCCCTCTCGTGATCGACACATAGTTACCATCTGTCCGGCAAGGCCATGATCCCAGAACGAAGAGAGTCTTGTGGCTGGGACCTGAAGAAGTCATCAACTGCTCGTTGAACCTCGTTGTCTGTCGTGAACTGTTTCTTGGACAGGAAGTGATCCAGGCGACGAAACCGATGATAGTCTGTCGGAGACAAGTCCGGGGAATATGCAGGAAGAGGCAGTGCTTCAAAGCCTAAGGCACTTAATGTCAGCATCGTCCATTGTGCGACATGAACGCGAGCGTTGTTCTGGAGCAAAAGAACACCATGGCTGTTGACTAAAGCCGGATATTTTCTTCAGAAATTTCCGGTGCATCTGGTGTAATTCAGCACAATAACGTTAGGCAGTGATAGTGTGGCCTCTTGCCAAGAAGCTCCGATGAATTATCCCCTCTGTGGGCCACCAGACAAGGAGTATCATCTTCTTGGTGTGTAGGAGCGGTTTAGGATGCCGTCTAGCAAGCTATGCCTTGCTTAACAATTGTGCAGATCATTTCCGATTATCATAAAGGACCTACTTCTTGCCGCAAATGAGGATTCAATGCAGCAGAGGTTCATGTTTATTCCTGGCAAGCAGCGACTTGCAGACTTTCAAATGCCTAGTCTTGTTGGCATTTGTCTATTCATGCGGGAGCCACATGTCTAACTTTTTGACCTTACCCAGCACAGCCAGACGCCAAACACCTGTCGTGTAGTGCACACCTATCCCTGCCGCTATCTCACGACACGTTTTTCGGGGGTCCGCTTCAACCACCCCTAACAAAATATCGGCAGAAACAGAAACCGGTCGGTGTCCATGTGCTTCGTTTTGCAGTTCCGTGTCTGCGCTTCGAAACTTCACAAACCATCGCCGAATGGTTCGTTCGTTAGCTGTATTCTGCCCAAAAGCTTTTTTAACTTTCCGAGCGGCAATTCCTGCAGAATGTCCCAGTTTAAATGCATGCACAAAGATGGCTCTCAAATCCGGCGTCTGCATGTTTCTTTTGCAAGCCACGTTACGTCCAAACAAACCACGCCTGAAGCTTGTTCTTCACACACGTGATAGCTATTTATAGTGACTCTGTGACGTATTACCCGCAACACCTGTGGGTGGTTCCATTCCGGTGTGGTGGGGACCTGTCTCCACTGCTCGTTTGCGACGGGTATTTTATTCGCATCAACCCAATATTCTTAGAAGGCAAACACCAGGTGAGATGATGCTGGAACTGACTAAAATGTTTAGAGATGGCTGAATGTTCTTTGCAGTTCAGAATCTCCAAACATTATTTAACTACACTTGTATGACTAGTTATATTGTCCTTTAAGTCAGTTTAATGAAATTATCTGAAGCGTGTGTTTCCAATTCCATGTGAAGTAAAACATGTGAAGCCTCTTCTTCGTAACATGCTAGGCTCTCTCCCGTTTTTTTAATCAATGACCTAAGTAATG
Source organism: Macrothele yani (assembly GCA_039090855.1). Classification (NCBI taxonomy): domain Eukaryota; kingdom Metazoa; phylum Arthropoda; class Arachnida; order Araneae; family Macrothelidae; genus Macrothele; species Macrothele yani. Next base: position 19,319,313 of record CM077013.1, read on the forward strand.
GAGGGGCGATTATTAGCCTTACATGTAAAACGAAAGAGCTTAACACTCTTTAAAACCTTGTAATTTACCGCTGTAAATGTATCAGGTCGGCGATTGATGCCATCGATAGTAAGATCGATTTATTTGTAAAGTTTTCATCTGAAATAGATGCAAAATAGTTTATCAGTTATTGCTTGTTAAAGCTTCTAGTAAGCGTTTTCGACTTCACTAATTTTGTAGAATGTAATTCAAATGGTGGAAATGTTCTTTTTATCATTTTGTGGTAATTAACGCATTAACAGAGGTCTTTAATTCACAAAATCATGTTAACCACGAAATTTTTTGTTTAATTTAAAGTAGTCGTTTTAAGTGTGATGAGAAAAATGGAAGTCATGTAAGGCTACGGTTTATAAATGATCCCTACTGTTCATAATTATTCGAATGACATGAAGGTAGTATTACAAATTGCATTCATAAATGTATTTGGTGAGGTACAGAAAATAAAATAAAATAAAATAAAATTCCCACGAAAAAATTCTCAGATTGTTAGACTTAGAGCCGGCCAGATTCTAAATCAAAATGCATATGAGGACAGAAGAGCATGATAAGATTTTGGGAAATGGTACCAAACAATCTTTGCATCGCGAAGGAATGAGGCCATGCATTCTTTCAACGCAACCATACATTCTTTCAACGAGGCCATGCATTCTTTGTCGCATTTCAAGACAGTCACAGGAACGAAGAACTTCCAAATGAGCATTCCCTGTTAGCAATGGATGAAAATCGGAACCACAAATATTCAAGATATGATACACTTTTACCACAAATATTAAATACACAATCATGATAAGGACTTCGAAACATGCAGATCTTTCTTTCTTCAACTGAACTGGAATAAAAAAGCTGCGAAAGTTGCAGTATCTGTCAGCAAGAACTGGAATAAATGCTCCCCAGAAAGTCTGTTTCGAATTGAATACATGGAGAGCCAAGGACTCAACCGGCAAGCCAACTAGTTTCAGAAATTTTACGTTAGCAGACTTTTTTTCTATAGCGCAAAAAAAATGGGTTGAATCAATAGAAAGGAAGCTGTGGTCGTGGAGACATAACACTGATAAATAAACAGTGAATCAACTGATATGGGGGGAGTGGATAGAACAGTGGTTAGATTTGGGTAACGTGTTTACTGCGCGAGTACGGCTCTTTCTCTACGATGAAACCAATAACCCGAAGTGAAGACGATAGGCTTCTTCTGCAATGGTTTGGTTAATCATTATTAGGCCTCTCCTTCAATTTGAATAACCAAACCGTTACTGATATACTAAACAAAAATCATGCATGGACCCAGGCTCGTAGCCATACAGAAACTGCGGGGGGGGGTGATTATTGAGGTCTGGCAAAAAATATAAAAGAGGACGGGCAACTGGACTGTGAGACGCTAGGTCGTGCAAAAGTAAACTCAAGTCGGGCTCCGCCCGGCCTGGGCGTCCCCTGGCTACGGCCCAGCATGAACCAGAAATTGAGTTCAAAGTAGAAGAAAGTTATTTGTGACCGATGATAGTGGTAATGTGATATCAAGAATCGTGAATGTCCCGGAACGAGAATGTTGACTAACAGAACAGAAAAGAAAATCCTTAATGGCAGTGGAATTCCCCTTTATCAAAAAGTCTAAAGAATAAGAAAGGAGAAATTGTGAAGTGCAAGAAGCCTGGACATCAAACGGAAAAGAACATCGAAAGAAATCGTATGGTACAGTTTAACGTGAAATATCAGACAACAGAATTATGCCATGCTTTCACACGAAATTCAGCACAATGATACTGTTCTGCATGCTCTTCTATCCACATCTGGTTGCAAAACTGTTGCAAAATTTCATGCACATCTACATTTCTCATTTTCAACTGCTTGAGGCAAATTATTTCGCAGATGCTGAATACAACTTTTCGAAAGATTCGTACTGCATTGAGAATATTAAAACATGACCTTTGAAAGAAATAAAAATACTTGCTAACAGTAACAGTCAGTAACAGTATTCCAGTTCATCCGTCTATATGTAGCAAGCATTAGGAAATACATTACGAAAACTATGCATTTTAAATAACGCTAAGGTTTTTCGCTAAAGGTGTAAATGCAAGCTATTTTCGCTAATTATCTGCTCCTGTAAACTGACCCTATTTAAAATAATCCTTTTTTTGTTATAAGGCATTTATTTATTGATAGAAACGTTTCGTATATGCTTTCCCATAAAGCGCAGTTTTGATGCTAAGGGTATGAAATGCATGCCTATATGTGGAGACACATAATTTCTAAGATATTGACAAGGGAAATCAGTCACTTTGACAAAGATTTACGTGCATTTTCTGCTTCAATGAAGCAGCTGTTTTTATTCTACTAGAGAAGTAAGCTGTATTTCTATTTTAGATTGTATCTACGTTTCTGAAAGTCCGAATAAAAAATGTTTTTTTTTTTTGCTTTGGAAAGATTTCTTTGTGAATAAGGTTATTTTCTGTTAGTGTAAATCTGTTTTCTGGCAGGAAAGCAACAGATACTTTTTAATATTCGACGGCATCTCAGCTTCAAAAACACCGCTTTAGATATATTTTTCCTCTTTTACATCGCATCGCATTCTTCATGACGAACGCTTGGTTAGTAACCATTGCTAAGTTATACGATTTCATATGCCAAAAATGTTCAATGGTTTTTACTTTTGATGTTATCACACATTCTTTTGAATGAAAAGCAAAAGCTAATTGCGCCGGTTATTCAGTTTCATCTTTCTCATTCCTTGCGGTACTCCTAAAGAAACTTGGAAATCAGCCCCTTATGTTAATACGAAGGGTTTTTTATAAACGCTTCGATTCGTGTCTGTAAATTTGATGTCATTCCTCTGAAGTTAATGAGCTATACCTTGTTTGAAAGTTTGTCTAAGTTTGTCATTACGTGTTAAAAACAAAAACATTTTCGTCATTTCTGTCTTTTTCCATCGGCGCTTAAATTTCAATCAGCGAGTTCTGTGCTGTTTTGCTTTGGGGCCTACTATAAAAGATTTTACATTTTCGCCAGGAAGTAGCTTGGGGACTACGAAAGGGAAATTGACGACGATTTATCACAACTGTATGGGAATCATGCTTGTCCGAATGGCACTGTCACAGGACGGATGCGCAAATTCAGGGAAGGACGGCATAGCTTCGAAGACGTCCCTCGTGCAGGAAGCCTAAAGAAGGCCATGAACGAGACTGCTATTCGTGAATTCATTAAGGAAAACTGGTACATCAGCTTTCAGGCAATAAGCGTAGATGTTGTTGTATTCATTGGCAAGGAGGAAACAATCATTAGTCAGCATTTAAATTTCCGTAAGATCTGTGCTAAATAGGTACCCAACAAACTCACAGAAGAGAAATAAAAATGCAAGAGTTGGTACTTTTAAAGAGATACTGGCAATGTGTCTAGCTCGTGGCACCAGACGGTTAACAGGTATTGTCACAAGTAAAACGAAGTAAATTTCTCCGTCATTTCTGTCCACGCCAGGATTCGAACCCGGATCCCCTCATTCCGGAATAAGTTGCTCTACCAATTGAGCTACGCGGACGTTTTATTCTGATTCCTATCTGCCTTTATGTCGCGTGCGTCCTTCTGGCAGGTATGTCAGATCTCCTGGTACGTTACATCATCTCCCCCTTATTATTTTTTTTTCGAAGTGCTGGAGAAGGGATTCTCTTATTTTTTCTATCTCACGGTGTGGAAATAACATCACACCATTACGAGATTTTGAACGGTCCCGGTCATCCGGATAGTTCGGGCGCCATTATAACGAAGTAAATTTCTCCGTCATTTTTAGTCTACGCCGGGATTCGAACCCGAGTCCGCTTATTCCGGAACAAGTCGCTCTACCAACGGAGCTACGCAGACGTTTTATTCTGATTCCTATCTGCCTTTATGTCGTGTGCGTCCTTCTGGCAGGTACGTCACATCTCCTGGTACGTTACACAAGTGATAAAACTTGCTTACTATACAACTCCAAACTTTCCGAAAGCTAAACATTTGCTTGTGATGTGGAAGATGAATCGCGTACCTAAATTTTACGACTATGCTTTCTTTCAAGTAAAAGGATGTTAACATTTTTTTCATTTGCCATGGAGTGGCAGCTGTGAACACCTTAACTAAAAAAATGAAGATAAATAGCCAATACTACACCAACACTGGATACTGAAAATGGTTAAAGGTACAAGACCGTGCAAATGCGATCTATAGGCGAGGGCTATTCTACAACTGGCGTTCCAGAATTGTCGCAGAAATCAGCAGCAGCACATAGATTCTGGAGGAGAGCACTTTCAAGGGCAGCAAAGTTTCATACGTGTTAGTGCCACGGTTTTGTTATGAAGATGTGTGACAAGAACTTGTTGAGACCCCATAGTACTATGGGCTTCCATAGTTGCATGTATACAAAAAGTTAAATTTTTATGTTTATACGATTCGTACTGTTGTAATTTTAGCATTACTGCACTTTAAATTTGAGAAAGACAATTTTGTTAGTATCTATCATTTAAAGAGAATTATCATGTTTTTAATGCGTGGTTTTCCTATTATTTCAGCCTCCACCTAGAGAACATTGGAATGGAGAATTGAGAGGATACTTCATTGGATATAAAGTGGATGGATCTTCTCATAAGCATAACTTCAAGACTGTAGATACGGCAATCAACGACACGCACGAATACATTTTAACTAATCTTATGAAATCTACCAAGTACAATATTGTAGTGAAAGCTTATAACAGTGCCGGTACTGGGCCAGCATCACAGGACCTTGTCGCAAAGACTCTTGACGGAGGTAAGGGAAATACATTATCACAAAACTCATACTTTGGGAATTTAAATTTCAAACTGGAGAAACACAATTTCAAATTTTTTTTCGAATCTTTTATTCTTGATGTATTACCATGTCAACTCATCTTTTACTTCCAGGAAGCGTGCTCAATTACAGTTTTTCAAAGAAACATTTTTTATGCACTCCAACTTTTCGTGCGTTAACACATAACCAAATCATCATCATTCATCATCATTGTCAACCATTATCAATCCACTCCTGGACGAAGGTCTCTCCAAATTTCTTCCACAACGGTCTGTCTTGTGCCAGTCTCCTCCATGTTAGTCCCGCATACTTTCGAATTTCATCCGCCCATCTCCCATGTGGCATTCTTCCGCCTTTTCCTGTTCCTTGGAATCCAGTCTAAAATTTCAGTTGTCCATTTATGGTCTGTCCTTCTGGCAATTTGTCCAGCTCATTGCCATTTCAGGGATTTAACTCTGATCATGATGCCTTCCACTCTTTTCATTTTCCTGATCCACGAGTTCCTCTTCTTATCTCTCCGAGTTACACCAAGCATGCATCTCTCCATGCTTTTTGAATTGTCTGCCGTCTTTGTATGTCTTTTTTAGTTAAGGTCGACGTCTCTGCACCATATGTAAGCACTAGAAGGATGCACTAATCAACCACTTTTCTTTTAAGACATAACGGCATATTGCTCTTGAAAATTATACTGTTTCTTCCAAAAGCTCTCCAAACAAGTTTTATACGCCGATTAATTTCTTCATCAATCTGATCCTCACTTGATATCTGCTGTCCAAGATAAATGTAGGTATTGGTTATCTCCAGCTTTCCCCATCAATCCATAAATCTTCATTTCTTGCAAAAGCATTGTACATCACTTTTGCCTTCTGAAATTTTACTTTTAATCCCACTTCTTTGCTCTTGTCAGAAAGTTCCTGGATCATACTCTGCAGCTCTGATGGGGTAGTTGAAAAATGACTACGTCATCAGCAAAACGAAGGTGAGTTAGATAATCTCCATTAATCTTTATCTTTTTGCTTTCCCAGTTAAGTGATTAAAAGACACTTTCCAATGTGGCATTAAAGAATTTGGGAGATATAGTGTCACCTTGTCTCACTCTCTTTCCAATTTTTATGGGTGCTGTATTCTCAAACAGCCGAATCTTTGCACTTGCATTTTTATAGATGTTATTAGGGAAATTAAATTTTCCAAAAGTTTGACTTCGAACAACCCATGTCATTTTTAGAAAGGTGAAGAGTCGAAATTAGATTCTTTCATGGTAAATGTGAAAACATTGCAGTTTGCAGTGTACCTTCTTTAAAAAAGCCTCCTGGTTGATGTGCGAAAGCTTGAAAATTTTGATTTCTGTTTCACGTCAACACATTCGAATTGTTAGTATAGAATTACTATTTTAAGATTTATCGGGTTTACTTATGACGATAATATCAGTGAAAAGAGAAACCTATTAAAAGTGACATGGTTGGGAAAATAAAACTGTGAAAAATTTTCGAAAAAAGGTAGTAAAAAAGCAAAGGTGTATACACTGAAGAGCAATTGAATTAAAGACAACTGGCGTTATGCAAATATGGCGCTGTGGGTAGCCCTGTAAACCGAAACGACATGACGTATGCAGCGATCCGATAATATAAGGAGTGATGCGACGGGAATCAGTAAGAGTCTGAATCAGTACGGGTAAAACGAAGGATCTAAGCGCATTTTATCGTGGGCAAATTATCGGGGTCCGTCGAATGGGTCACTCCATCTCGAAAGTTGTGCAGGCACTGGAATTTTCACGAGCCAATGTGTCACGGGTGCACCGTGAGTACATCGAATCCGGTAAAACCATCCCTGCAAGGGCCAACTGCCGTGGACAACAGCGTGTGGATCAGCTGGGTCATCGTCGGCTAGCTCGCATTGTAGCATCGGATAGACGGGCCACAGTGCAAGAAATCACTCGGCAATTTAACGCTGGTGCACAAAAACGTGTAAGCAGCCACACCATCCAGAACCATCTCCTCGCTATGGGGTACAGAAGCCATCGTCCCACGAGGGTACTGCTGCTGACCGCACATCACAGGGTGCAAAGATTAGCATGGGCGCGGGAACATCGCCACTGGACCCTAGACATGTGGGAAAATGTTGCCTGGACTAATGAGTCGAGTTTCACGCGGTACATGCGGATGGCAGGATACGAGTACGGCGCAAACCACATGAAGCGACGGATCCTTCTTGCCAGCAGGGTACTTTTCAAGCTAATGGGGGTGGCATTCTCGTCTGGGGACTGGTTACGTGGACTGAAATGGGACCCCTGGTACGTGTGACATCGTCCCTCACAAGTCAACATTACCTTGATATCCTGGACGACCATTTGCTCCCGTTTGTGCTTCTTCAGCTTCCCACTGGGGACCTTATAACAAAGTAAATTTCTCCGTCATTTCTGTCCACGCCAGGATTCGAACCCGGATCCCCTCACTCCGGAATAAGTCACTCTACCAATTGAGCTACGCGGACGTTTGTTCTGACTGCTATCTGCCTTTATGTCGTGTGCGTCCTGCTAACAGGTACGTGACATCTCCCCCCGAAAGAGGGCCGGGGGCATGGCCCACGGGTCAGCCGTGACCATGAGTCAACGCAGGCAGCCATCCGCTGTAGAACATGCACTCGAGAACTCCCAGTCAATCTAGTGTGTGGAATGCAACATCACACATTTTTATTTTTCGAAGCGCTGGATAAGGGATTCTCTGATTTTTCCTATCCCGCGGTGTGGAAAGAACATCACACCAATGCGAGATTTTGAACGGCCGGGTCATCCGGAAAGTCCGGGCGCCTTTATAACGAAGTAAATTTCTCCGTCATTTCTGTCCACGCCAGGATTCGAACCCGGATCTCCTCACTCCCGAATAAGTCACTCTACCAATTGAGCTACATACCTTTATTCAACATATCTGGAACATGGTAGCTAAGCGACTGGCCCGTCAAGCGCCTCCGCCAGTCACCACAAATGAACTCTGGTCTCGCATAGAAACAGATGGGCAGGCTATTCCCCAGGACGATATCTATCCAACATATCTGGGACATGGTAGCTAAGCGACTGTCCCGTGAAGCGCCTCCACCAGTCATCACAAGTGAACTCTGGTCTCGCATAGAAGCAGCTTGGCAGGCTATTCCCCAGGACGATATCTATTCAACATATCTGGGACATGGTAGCTAAGCGACTGTCCCGTTAAGCGCCTCCACCAGTCATCACAAGTGAAATCTGGTCTCGCATAGAAGCAGCCTGGCAGGCTATTCTCCAGGACGATATCTATTCAACATATCTGGGACACGGTAGCTAAGCGACTGTTCCGTGAAGCGCCTCCACCAGTCATCACAAGTGAACTCTGGTCTCGCATAGAAGCAGCTTGGCAGGCTATTCCCCAGGACGATATCTATTCAACATATTTGGGACATGGTAGCTAAGCGACTGTCCCGTGAAGCGCCTCCACCAGTCATCACAAGTGAACTCTGGTCTCGCATAGAAGCAGCCTGGCAGGCTATTCCCCAGGACGATATCTATCCAACATATCTGGGACATGGTAGCTGAGCGACTGTCCCGTGAAGCGCCTCCACCAGTCATCACAAGTGAAATCTGGTCTCGCATAGAAGCAGCCTGGCAGGCTATTCCCCAGGACGATATCTATTCAACATATTTGGGACATGGTAGCTAAGCGACTGTCCCGTGAAGCGCCTCCACCAGTCATCACAAGTGAACTCTGGTCTCGCATAGAAGCAGCCTGGCAGGCTATTCTCCAGGACGATATCTATTCAACATATCTGGGACATGGTAGCTAAGCGACTGTCCCGTGAAGCGCCTCCGCCAGTCACCACAAATGAACTCTGGTCTCGCATAGAAACAGACTGGCAGGCTATTCCCCAGGACGATATCTATCCAACATATCTGGGACATGGTAGCTAAGCGACTGTCCCGTGAAGCGCCTCCACCAGTCATCACAAGTGAACTCTGGTCTCGCATAGAAGCAGCCTGGCAGGCTATTCCCCAGGACGATATCTATCCAACATATTTGGGACATGGTAGCTAAGCGACTGTCCCGTGAAGCGCCTCCACCAGTCATTACAAGTGAACTCTGGTCTCGCATAGAAGCAGCCTGGCAGGCTATTCCTTAGGACGATATCTATCCAAGATATCTGGGACATGGTAGCTGAGCGACTGTCCCGTGAAGCGCCTCCACCAGTCATCACAAGTGAACTCTGGTCTCGCATAGAAGCAGCCTGGCAGGCTATTTCCCAGGACGATATCTATTCAACATATCTGGGACATGGTAGCTAAGCGACTGGCCCATCAAGCGCGTCCGCCGGTCACCATAAATAAACTCTGGTTTCACATAGAAGCAGCCTATCATACTATTCCCCAGAACGGTATCTATTCAACATATCTGGGACATGGTATCTAAGTGACTGCCCCTTCAAGCGCCCACGCCTGTCACCACAAATAAAAACTGAAGCAAGCTGGCAGGCTATTCCCTAGGGCGTTATCAAAGACTTCTTCCGTTAAATACCACGCCGTTTCGAGGCTGTTATTTTTGCTCTAGGTGGCTTCACACGATACTCAGTTTTGAAGTGAAAAAATATTGTATAGCTCTACAATAGTAATCAGTTATTTCCTATAACACGTAGATTCTGTTATGTAAATAACTTTCGAATAGCGCGATTCTTTCTTGGTGTTGCAATTTTCACAAACGGTAGTGTAGATAATAGGAGCCAAAAAGGAATGTCAAATTAGAGTGTACGTCACAGTATAAAGACCATCATGAGCAACTCTAAGTACTACAATCAGAATCGGTCCCAAATTTTCGGCTATTCCTTTCAGGGATGGGAGAGAGCCATTAAATAAGTAGAAAACCCATGCCTCATCAGTGAGTAGAACCAGGGGCATTTCGAATGAATAGTAATAAGCCACAGTTTCATTTTTGCAGACATGATCCTAACTCATAACTCTGATGTTAGGTATATTTACCTTAAATGTTTTTGAACTCGCAGCCGATATCCCAATACGGTTTATACACAGGGTGTCTATAAAGTCTTTCCCACATTACAGAAATTAATATAAAAAATAAATCTATGTATGTTAAAATAAAATAGTTGGCAATATATTATTAAAGCACTCATAAAGTGTTTTTTCTGTTCTTTAGGTAGGCACTACTGCTGAATAAGAGGAGCATTTCATCGATAATGGCTTCCATGCACGAAAAAGCGGCGTGCGTGTTGTGGTTCCATGAGACCAAATCAGCGGTTACTGTTAAGCGTCATTTCAGAAAAGAGTACAGACGATCACCATCGGACCAAAAAAGGATAAAAGCTTTTGCGTGAAAAGTTTAAATCGACGAGTAGGGTTGACGATCTTCCCCAAGCGGGACGACCACCGGTTACACAAGAGACAGCTGCAGCTCTTCAGGAGATATTTTTGCGAAGCCCCAGGAAATCCATTCATCGTGCTTGACTGGAAACTGGGATTTCCCGTGCCACGGTTCACAAAATTTTACACAAACGTCTTCATCTGTATGTTTATAAGGTACAGATCGTTCAAGCTTTTCAGCTAGATGACCGGCCTTGCTGTGCTACATCTGCGACGGAGATGTTGCAGCGCATAGCTCATGATAGTGATTATCTGCACCATGTCTGTTTCTCAAACGAAGTCGCATTCCACGTCTGTGGCACAGTAAATAAGCACAATGTGTGAATCTGGGGGTTAGAAAATCCTTATTATGTCATCGAACAACAAAGGGCTAGCCTGAAAGTGAACGCATGGTGCGGCCTGATGCATTACAGAATTATTGGACCCCTTTTCTTTACAGAGACCACGGTAACATGTAACGTGTACCTGAACATGCTGGAATATTTTGTAATTCCTTAGTTGCATGGACTGCAACTTTCCGTTATTTTCCAACAAGACGGTGCCCCACCACATTGGTCAATAATAGTTCGTGAGTTCCTGAAGTTTATATATAATTACATTTCCGGACAGATGGATTGGCCGGCGACGCATGACATGGACACTTCGATTGCCCAATATAATCCCTCTAGACCTTTTCTTGTGGGGTTATGTGAAAGACCAAGTTTACTCTAGCAGTGTTCCGTATGTCGAGACGTTGAAGAGCAGAAAAACGGACGTCACTGATTCCGTCATTGCTGAGATGTTAAACAAAGCATGGCGTGAAATCGAATATCGCTTAGATGTCCTCCGGGTAACAAATGGCGGGCACATGGAGGTGTACTAACACTGGAAAAAACACTGCTTGTGCACCATCATTGTTGTGCAATCCCTTTCTTGTACCTGTAATACATAATTTTTTATTAATTATTGCAGTGTGGGAAAGACTTTATGGACACCCTGTAGATTTACGCAAATTTACATTTGTAGACAAAGTAAGCCGAGATCTCAATTTTAATATCGAAGTACATATTTTTTCACATTCGTTGTTACAAATTGTCAATATTACAGCAGGCCCAGCTGATGTAGAATGGAATGAAATCTGAAAATGTTTAGATCTAAAACTGGGGAAATATTTTATAACAAAAAAAAAACAACTTCTTAGACTTCTTACAACTTCTGTCTGCCTTTTGTATTACTACTATTGTAATTACAGTGCTGTAATTAGTATTGCAATTATAGTGTGTTAAATTCACGATGTTACCTTAATTTGACAATTTTACGTTTAAACTTATATGTGAATGAGAAAAAGAAAAATAGTAAATGAGGAAAAGATAGCACACACACCTGGATTGACAAAACATACCCAGTTTTAGTTACTAAGTGGGAGTAGGAAGGTTTAGATAGACATTCCTTCATCTTACAGAAGTTCTTGTGTTTTTGAGAGAATGGTGTTCAGAATCCTCACTAGAAAGAATAACAGAAAAAAAAAATATTGTATTTGAAGCCCAAGGGTACATGGAACTATTCGCGGACGTGTTAACGCTGCACATGTTCATTGTCATTGCAGGTAAGATGGCATAGGTCCAAATTTACAACTATCTACATATAAGCGAAATATTCCTCTAAAGCTTCAGGGTAAATTTCTTTCCTCCTAATTCTTCGGCGAAGCACGTTTTTTATTAATTGGCTTTGGTTTCCGTGGGGATCCGTATAAATACTTAATTTTCGTATTTTTCGAAAATTATTCATTCCGGGGGGAAGGGGGTGGAACTATCATAGCTGAATTGTCCTGTGTTTGCTGCGTGTTTTGCATTTCTCACTTTACTGCTACGACCAACCGTTATTTTTCTATTCCTTTAGGATACTCTGTGAAAACACGAGCTAGCCCGCGACGGGCATCAAATCCGTGTTCCCTCACTCCTGAGTAAGCCGCTCTTCTAACTGAGCTACGCGGACAGAATATCTCGCTGCAGATTTGTCGTCTTGACACATGTTTTGTTTTCGCCTCTGCAGTACGTCACATCATCTCCGTCTTAATTTTTTTTTGTCTTTGAAGCGAAGTAGGAATTTTTCATTAATTCCAAACAATGCATGGAACACATATCAAACATTTGTCGAAGAACCCAACGGCCAGTGAATCCATTTTCCACAGTCGGGCGCCAATGTGAAAACACAAGTTTGTCCGTGCCCCCTCACTCCGGAGTAAGTCGTTCTCCCAACTGAGCTACGCTGATAGAATGTCTAGCTGCAGATTTGTCGTCTTGACACATGTTTTCACCTCTGCAGTACACCACAACTCTTCGTGAAATACCCTGTATATTGTCAGATATACATAGATACTTACATGAATACTTTGTTTGCTACCTTAAGCCTACATTTATTTTGACTTCTGTATTAATTTTTTTATTCGAATTTCACTATAAAAACTAGGTTAAGAAATTCTGTTCGACCTCATATTTTCTATATATGAATTAAAACTTCTTACCTTTGAAACACCAGTCAATAAATCCGAATGTGATTTTTTTGCATTCAATAACGCTTATTATACACATTTTTTAGTTATAAGCACCGTTCTTTTCAAAACGGTTCTCCACTCTTTGATTTAGCATCATTGCCGAGTAAAATATCACTAATGAAATTCTTGAATTGCTTGTTTGAAATTTCTTGAATTCAGAAAAAATAGAGAACTGTGTATGTTATGTAGGGAAGTTTTAGTTGCATAACCTATATCATGGCTGCCAAAAGACGCTATATTAGTTTTCGCAAAGTTGTAACGTACGTATAAAAGAATCGAAGAAACGTGTATTTACCAAAACCTGAAATTAAAAATTTGACGTATAACCGCAAAAAGCGTATAAATGAATCACTTATAAACGAAATTAAAAAGCGATAGAAATTAAAGTAAAATATCGGGGCCGGCGCAGAATTACGTATGAAAGTGAAAAACATATAAACGGAAATCGTATAACCGATCCATTGATATTGATTATACGTTTTCTGATTATATGTGCAATCATTGTGATTGTACGAACTTTTTGATATCCCCTCGTATATCATCATCATCATCATTGTCAACCATTATCAATCCACTGCTGGACGAAGGTCTCCCCAAGTTTCCTCCACAACGGTCTGTCTTGTGCCAGTCTCCTCCATGTCACCCCTGCATATATACGAGTAGTTCAAAAAAGAAATGAGCGTGTTAACTTTTCAGTACATGTGATAGGTGATTGGCGATTACTGACATGTCTTTTAAGTTTTGCGCAACGAAATATTCGGGGCTTCTTTAAAACAAGAAAAAAAAAAAAGGGGGGGGGGGGGAGTTGCTCTAACCCTTACGATGTGGGCATTTTGGATTTGGTCCATTTCATGAAATCAAAGAGAGTAGAAAACTTGAGATTGAGTTACTTTCAGTATGAAAATTTTTCTTCTTAAATTAACTAACAGAAAGCTGTAATTATTATTATATTAACCGCTAAGTTTCTTTCTGATATTATTTGATAATCAATAATTTACTTGACAGCAGTTGTGACAAATTCACACGCGTTAGCAGCAACGGTTAGAATATGTATGTAGTTATTTCAGACCCCGATTATTGTTTTCTCCTTGTGTTGTTACTTTTCTTGTCTGTGATGCAGAGTGGCATCTGTTCATCCATAGATGCAATGCATGCTTTCATCATCGCACTCCCCACGCATTACTCATTCTCATTCAAAGACTTCTATCTATCCGCAGACGCACGCTCGACCAGGATCAGCTGATCGAGGATCGTTTCCGTCGAGGTTTGTTTGGCTGGTGACCCTTTAAACGATCGGTGTTGCTAGCAGCTGGCAGAGACGACTGCTGGACAGCTCCCATTTTGACAACAGAGGGGTGATACCCCTCACGCACGACGCTGTCTGCCGGCATCACTACGTTTCCAAGACAATCAATGAGCGTAAACAGCGATTTCTCGTACTACCACGTTTTTGCCAAACACTTAACCAATTTATGGTAATCATTAGCGTGATTCAACTCTTCATTTTAGAACCATTTGCCAAATCGACATTGGAAAAAAAAAAAAAATCATTGACTTCTGTATTTTACGAAAGGAAGACCAATACGGCTTATTCTAACACGCTTCTTACTCCTCTTCTTACCTTTCCTGCTTTTCACTGACACATAGACACAAGACTGAGAATGCACATGCTTATTTTAAATAACTTATATTTCATTTGATTTTACAGAGCACAAAACCTCTTCAATATTCAAATTCATAGTAAGTTTACTGTGTAATGTTGTTGTGTATGCATATATATATATATATATATATATATATATATATATATAAACATCATCATTGGCAACCATTATCAATCCACTTCTGGATGAAGGTCTCCCCAAGTTTCTTCCATACGGTCTCTCTTGAGCAAGTCTTCTCCATGTCATTCCGACATGCTTTCGAATTTCATCCACCCAACTCCCACGTGGTTGCCTTCTGGGTCGTTTCCTGTTCCTTGGTATCCAGTCTAAAATTTCGGATGTCCATGGGTTGTCCGTTTTTCTGGTAATATGTCCAACCGATTGCTATTCCAGCGATTTTACTCTGACCATGATGTCTTCCACTGTTGTCACTATCCTGATCCACGAGTTCCTCTTCTTATCTTTCCTGGTACAACAAGCATGCATCTCTCCATGCTGCTTTCAGTTGTCTGCAGTCATTGTATTTCGTTTTTAGTCAGGATCCATGCCTCTGTTCCGTCAGTGAAAACTGAAAGGATGCATTCATTAAACAGAAGTTGTTTGAAGACGCAGGGAATTAAAATGAACCAGGCAACTTCAATTCTAGGTTAATTTTCATTCTCATTCCCATTTTTTACTTTTAGTTACTTTAAAGTTTTGTTCCTCGATTACAAAGCAAGACAACTGTTTCGTATAGAGTCAAAACTGGGATTATTTGTCGCTTAAAATATACAACAAAATAAAGACCCCTTCCCCGCCCCTTTTATTTGCGGCTTCGGCATATTTATTTTTTCTTCATATTATTTTTATTTTCCATTTTCTTTTAAATAACTTGTTAGCGTCATTAGCAGTTCTACAGAAGAACGTATTCATCGTAAATTATAATTAGTTTTACTACAGGACATAAATTTATGAGGTTCCTAAAATTAATAATAACACATTATCTTCCATAATTTTCTTAGAAAAAGAAAAATGATAGCTTTAGTTGTCTCTTTATATAGGTGCATATAAAAGATATTTGAAGGAATCCACCGATTTAGAAATTCTTTCCCATTTAAAAAAAATGAATTTAGCAAGGTTGATTGTTTATAAAACTCTCACGTTGATTGGAAATGGCCAGCTGTTTCGCACGAGAATTTCGATATTTGATATTGAAAATGGTATAATAATAGCAATTAAACTGCAATGGAGTAGTGGTTTTATTGGTTAATTTTCGGCTTTCGTCAGTAAAAAGAGAGTAGTTTTTCAGAGGTTTTCCTGGAACATTTGGTGGACAATAATTAACATATAAATTGAAAACCAACCGACTTTTTAACCAAATTATGCTTCTTCCTGATCCAGTGGCACCAGCGTTATAACAATAATAATAATTATGTTCTCATTTCCTTTGTTTCTTGCTCTTATCTAAAAATTCGGCACCTCTGTCAAAGCAGTAATAATAATAAACATCGTATTAAAATTAATAGTTAAAGCCTACGATGTAAGCAAAGGTAAGCATGTTTCACACCCAACGGAAATCAGTGAGAGTTTGCACACACCTAAAAGTGGAAATTGTGATAAAAATTGTTGCCCACAGTTGTTTTGACATTACATTAGACAAAAAGCAGAACCAAACCAAAAATTATGTCGATGTTAACGTAATCTTAAGGGAGCATAAAAATGTATCGAACCAGAAAAAGAGGTCCAGAAAAGAAAAGAAAAATGTGAAACGTTAAAAGTAGGTACACAACCTGCGTAATAGCGATCTTCTTCCGACAACTGTTTGGATAGCTAAGAGTTTTTAAAAGAATTTTGCAGAACAGAATAGACCTGTCAGCTTTCGCCTTGTAAAAGACATTCAACTTTCTCATTTGCATCATCATCTAAGCGTTATGTACTCGCTGCTCAGGAGTAAGATGGATTCCTTATATTCAACGGCTTTTTGTACCGGAAACGAAGAGGAAGAGGGGACGATGATACCGATAAAACTTCAACAGTATCTACCATATACTAAAACTAAAACTACAATCTAATTAAAAGTTAGAAACTGCATAAATAAACAAAGAGATCTGAAACATCCGCACAAAATTACCTTTGGAAGAGCGTAGAATGAAAAATGAAAAAAAGAAAAAATACAGCTTCTCTTTCTAAAAGAAATTTACAGTTCAAAACACAATGAATTATGTTTCACATTATAATTCAAAAGTAAATGATTTTTGAAGTGACAGTTTCGTTTTTCAGTTAATTGTAAAGACAAACAAACAAACACCCCCTTATTTATGACGTTTTCTGGAAAGACGACAAAGGAGAGAGGAAACTGGATGCTTATTTTTTATTTTTTAATTTCAAAAGTCACTGTTTCATTTCCTTTTGGTTTTACTCTTTCTACCTGCGATTAACTCAAAATTTTCCACTATTTTCCTGGGTAATTATCTTTTCATATCGATTAATACGCATACCTCATATCAAAGAAACAATATGCACAACTTTTTACGAAAACGTAGCATTATTTTCTTTTATAAGGAGATGATAAAAGATGCTTATATATGCGTTTTCACCTTTTGAATTGACCAGAAGATTTGCAACATTTATAAATAAAACCCATATTTTATGTTCACGTTTCTCACAAAAATACGGTTCCATAAAAATTAATTTCCTTCACGGATGTGTGTTATTTACATCAGAGCGATTTAACATCAAAGGTTTCACTTCCTACAAGAAGCCTTAATTGTGTATTCTTAGGTTACGTATGACGGAAACATTTAGTTACAACACATACGGAAGTCGGTAAAGATTTGTGGTCGGATACTTAACACGCCTACGCTGTAACATTTTTTATTTTGCTAGTTTTAACACTTAATATGTCATTATTAGTTGGAATGTAGGTGTCGTTCTCTGTCGTTTAATAATTTATATTTTGAAAATGAAAAACACGAAAGGAAGTATGTTGCGGAATTTTGAGAATCACACATGCGAATCGGGTTCCTCTTGACCTTCATAGTTGCAGCAAGAGCAGATGGTTCAAAGCCACCGATGATGTCAAAGAGACGTCATTTCGCCAGCGTTTTTTTTTACCGGTCGATTAGAGCGCCATCTACAGTCTCTGATTCGTAACTTTATCTCTGCAGGAAATTGAAATATAAAGTAGTTTAAGTTAATGAAATTCCGCCTGAGCATAAATTGCTTCACGGAAGCGAATTTTAAGCATTAGGGGCTAAAACAAAGCTAATATTATATTGGAAAATTTAAATGTGATTTCGATACAGATCCAACTAGAAGTAATTAAATTAAATTCGTGTTTTTCGTATTGCTTCAAATTCTTTTTCTTAGTTTGTTTTAATTCTTAAAAGGAACAGACAGTATACACACTTTTAAGCTAACTAAAAATCGTTTTACTAAATATTTATATTTCTTATAAATTAATGGATAAAAAAGGGACCCATAATAAGAAGTTTATCTGCAGATGGAATATTTTTTATATAACACATGTTAGTTGTTTTTTGTTTGTGTAGTCAAGCTAGTCATGAGCGACACACGTATGTCAGGGAGTTGACATATAATATTTCGCGTTACTCATGAGTGAATGTCACAAGAAACAGATATGATAAAAATAGGGGAAAACAGTTTTCCCAATTTTAATGTGAAATTATGTAGTGACTTCGAGCTTTTCATGAAAATTTATCTACGGACTTACAAATTGCGTTGACGCGACAGTTTAAATGATTCACGTGCAGCAGCAATTAAATAATTTTTAAATCTCTTTTCGTTTGTTTGTTTGAGAGAAAATTGAGGTTGCACTTTTATAATAAAAAAATTAAAGGCATAAATTCTTCGAAACACTTAGAGAAACACTTGTTCAATATTCGAAGCTCTTAGGATTCCTATTAATAAAATGTTCACGAGAACAACTATTATGATATCGGTATCAGTAAAACTGCCATTGAGGAAATAAATATTAGGGGTTATTTCGACTCTCATACATACTTTAATGCAAGTATTTCTCACTACATGCGCATATTTCTGGGGGATTAAAGCTATCTCACGAAACATCATGTCTCAAACATAACAGAATAAATAACGATTATTCTGTTTTTAAACGTGGAAAGAGTGTTTTTTTAATAACAGAATAATCAGTAAAAGCGATACTATTCTTAAGATCTTCTCAGCCATTAATACTACCTATCTCAATCTATTACCTTCACTGAATAGTAAGAATTTACTTGAACGGCATGGGCTAAAAGTTATGGCACGATATCTTGGGCTCTGTTCAACAAAAATTTCAAAACTGGAAATCTCAAATAAAATGAAAATTGGATTTCAGACGGGGTAGTTTACACATCCCAAAGTGGATTCAATTTTTAAAAGGAAATTTCGGACATCTAGCATAATTTGCTAACGACACTTTCTTTCGTGCTTTTGATAGATTTAGGGTAAGACTGTTAAACAAAGCAAAAATAAACTCACCTTTCTGCAAAAAAGTGCAAATGTTTTCTATGGTACGCACAGAGCATTGTGAGTCAGAAAGAAAGATCAAGAGAAATAGAGATTAAAATTTGTTTCTGACGAAGTTTGTACTAGCTAGAGGTTTGATGCGTTTGTCAGAATAAGATTATAGATGTGTTCTCCCACTGAGAGGCTGAAGTCTTAGGTACAAGTGTGAATCTGGAGACACTTACTTATCTTGGTTTTTCACTGACTGATGCTGTGAGACATAATTCCTCACCACATTTGTTCCTCTGCATATCTAAATAGCACCAATTATGTTTAACCTAATCGCTCGCTCAAATTTGTGTCGGAAATCAGTTGAACTTAATCGAGTACTGCTCCTTCAGAAAAGTACTAGTTGATGACAGAAATTCCTAAGAGACGCTACCCCTGACAAAATATATCTATAATGGATTTCTTCATGAGAATCAAGAAATAAATTTGACAACTTATTTGTTTATTTATCCTCACCTGCAGTCTTACTGACCGGCGTTTTCTACCATTTTTGTTCTTTCAAAACTAGGTTTTATCAAAACAGCTTTGATATTATCTACGGAAACACGAATTTATGTCAATTTTATTGTTTAATTAGGAAATCTGTGGTATCATAGTGATTTTCAAGTAAGAGAACTGGGAAGACAACAGCGTAAAGAATATTTGAGATTGTTTGACTCACCTGCGCTTTACAGACGACACGACCTGGTAGTATCACCTGAGCTACCGAGAATGATCCACTATCTCCACAACAGGAATGAAGATGGGGGACTAAAAATAAACTTACAGAACACTAATAGATTTTTAATTAACTTACAAGAACTAAAGATTTATAAGTTTATTGTACAAATACAGAAGTAACTGATACTACATTTACCTTGGACAGCATACATCAAGCTAGAACCATATGAAACATAAAATACTAGAAGTACACTGACGGAAAAAAAAAATCCCAACACCACGAAAAAATAGGTGTAGAGGAATAAAATGGCAGCAATACATTTGTATAGGTAACATATTTAATCGTTTAAGGTTTCAAGATCACAGCTTAATGTAAGCGCGAGAAGAGCCATTTTAAATGTGAAATGCTGGTACATTAATTACCGGTGTAACCGCCAGAATGTTGAATGCAAGCATGCAAACGTTCATGCATTGTGTCGTACAGGTACTGGATGTCAGTTTGCGGGATGGAGTTCCATGCCTGTTGCACTTGGTCGGTCAATTCAGGGACGATTAATGCTGGTTGGGGGTGACGCTGGAGTTGTCGTCCAATGATGCCCCATACGTGCTTGATTGGTGAAAGATCTGGTGATCTAGCAGGCCACGGCAACATGTCGACACTCTGTAGAGCATGTTGGGTTACAACAGCGGTATGCGGGCGAGCGTTATACTGTTGGAAAACACCCCCTGGAATGCTGTTCATGAATGGCAGCACAACAGGTTGAATCACCAGACCGACGTACAACTGTGCCGTCTAGGTGCGTGGGATAACCACGCGAGTGCTCCTGCTGTCATAGGAAATTGCTCCCCAGACCATAACTCCAGGTGTAGGTCCAGTGTGTCTCGGCCGCAGACAGGTTGGTTGCAGGCGCTCACCTGGCCTCCTTCTAACCAACACACGGCCATCACTGGCACCCAGGCAGAACCGGCTTTTATCAGAAAACACAACAGATCTCCACTCCGTCCTCCAATGAGCTCTAGCTTGACACCACTGACTTCGCAAACGGCAGTGGTTTGGAGTAAGTGGAATGCACGCTACAGGGCGTCTGGCTCGGAGCTGTCCTTCAAGTAACCGATTTGTAACAGTTCGTTGTGTCACTGTGGTGGCAACTGCTGCTCGAATTGCTGCCGCAGAAGTGATACGATGGGCCACGGCCATACGCCGTACACGGCGGTCTTCCCTCTCAGTAGTGCCACGTGGCCTGTCGGAACTCGGTCTTCTTGAGGCAGTGCCTTCCCTTGACCCCCGCTGTCAACAATCATGCACAATGGCTACATTCCTGCCAAGTCGTTCTGCAATATTGCGGAAAGAAATCCACCTTCTCGTAGCCCTATTACACGACCTCGTTCAAACTCCGTGAGCTGTTGATAATGGCTTCTTCGTCTTCTTAAAGGCATTCTTGACTAACATCAACACCCTACGTCGAATCTCAACGATAACTAACGCTCACGAACGTTACAGCGCGTATTTACAGTAAACCTGCTTTGCATGTTCCGAGGGGCGCTACTAGCGCCACACGTACGCGCCGAGCGCGAAATTTGCATAGACGTCATCTTACAGATGTACTCTCACCGCCTACCAACTGTCGTTTATCTAACACAACCTCTTCTTGGTGTTGGGATTTTTTTTCCGTCAGTGTATTAAATTCGGCTGGATTTCATTTGGAAGAAACAGTATTATTTTCAAGATCAATTTTCCATTATATCGTAAAGGAAAAGTATTTAATCAATGATACTTCCAGTTTTTACTTATGGATCAGAGTCATGGACTTTAAATATTAAAGACAAGCACTGGCTGCAGGCAACTCAAGGAGATAAGCAGAACTGATAGAACCAAGAAAAACAAGAAAAGAAACTCATTGATCAAGAAAATGACAAGAGTGGATGACATCGTAATCAAAGTAAAAACCCTCAAGAGGCGGTCATATTGCCAAGAAAAGACCCAGAAGATGATCATGTGGGGGGATGGGTAGATAAAATTCTAAAGCATGCCGGAGTGTCATGAAAGAGAATTCCTCAAGACTGAGAGTTATGGAAAAAAACTTAAGGATGCCTTCATCCAGCAATGGACTGATAATGGTCGATGGTGATGAGCTTATTCTGAAGTATCATCACGATTTTAAAAGTCACTACTAGTCCGGGTCACTTTTATTTGTATCGAATATAATATGGTTTTATGATACACTCATGCGACAACACTGGAAAAAGTAGAAAAAATTAAAGTAATTGACAACAACAACAAGGCAAGTAAAATTAAAGTAAAGAAAGAAAACTCCAAGAAAGTTGGTTTGTTTAAGAGTTATTGGAAAAGTATCTCTCTCTTCTGATCTCAAAATATGTTTTTCGTTGAAAATGTTAATATGAAGTGTATAAATTTTGAAGATGACAATCCCATTTTTTGGTGTAAATGTGACAAGGATGGGAAGTTAGATAATATCCGAAAACTTGAAAGTTTCATCGTCCTGGAGCGGGACTCGAACCCGCGTCTCCCAGATAGCGCCAGGGTATGCTAACCACTTTCTTTCATGAAGTGTATGCCTTTCAAAAGTCGCAGCAGATAACATCATGTAATGTTTATTACATAAGAGTATACACTGAAAGTGAAAATTATCATGCACATTGCATCTATCCAAAAACTTGGTCTGCCCTTCCACAGTGACGCTGCCAGCCGATAACCTCTGCGGGATATGAACTGACCTCATTCCTTCCTACTGTAATGATGGGTAAACACGGCGATCTGAGGGATTTCTAATGTTCGAAGATAGTCGGTTCCAGGAAGATGGAGGAGCTTCATCTTCGCGACTTTAGGATGTCTGAGATTTCTTCGTTCAGCAGTCACGTATATTTACTAGTACTGCTCCCAAACCTGCAAAAGAGGCAGCTGTTGCGAAAATCTAGCCGTAAATCTAGGTGAGCGCCCGCCTCTCTTGCTTCGTAACTTCGGAACGGAGGACCACAGAGAAGTGGATGACGAGAGATTCTACGGTGGAGCATCCAAGAAAGTTGATGCAAAGAACATTCGAGGTACAATGGGACAGTTGGGCTATCGAAGCCGATGACCACATCGAGAACCCTTGTTAAAAAAAGAACATCACCGGGCTACGAGGCTTCAGAGGGCGATGGAACATTGTCACTGGCCATGAGAAACTGAAAACTTGTAGCTTAGTAAGAAGCATTCAGGTTCCAACTACAAAACGCTCACGGCAGGATCCGTATGTGGCGTAGACCACATGAGGCCATGGGCTCCAACTGTCAAGTCTAGATATTATAGGTCGGTGGAGGTACAATATTATGGGGAACGTTTACGTGAGCTCTCTTGGAGTTTCTTGAATTTACTTAGACAACCATTACAACACAAGGCTGTGTTGACGTACTCGCTGAACTCCAATATTCGTTCATAGCCATCCATTTACCACAGAAGCGTGTATTCTTTCAACAATACAACACCCTGTCTCATCTCTCCCGTTTGACGATTTGCTAGTTGGAGAAGTATCGTAGTGAGTTCGCACTTCTTGTATGGCCATAGTCCGCAATACCACCAGAATATTTCCAGCACCTGGCGGAATGTATGCAGCGACGTATTGTTGCTGTTGTGAGGGCGAATATGGCTGCACACACTATTTGGTGCATGTGTATAATACATTGTCATTTCAGTGTATATCATGGTCTAATTCTTATCATGTGGCTTAGTAATAATTGGCTGAGAATTCCGGTGAATCGCTCGAATTGTCCCAGATCGAGTCCTGGATAAAGCATGGGTGGTCCTCTTGTACTGAGATGCTAGTTATGTCCTGCAATTAGTAGGTATAAATTACGAAATTATGCCCCTTTGATGCTGACGGAGAAAGAAAAACTCCGAGATGAAGAAAAAGTAGCATGCTTCTTTACAACGCATAATAATTTTTTTTATTATACTTATTTTCTAAAATGTTCAAGACATTTTGTCCGTATACCAGATCTTTTGTACCAATGAAAAACAATTAGAGCTCTTTCAAGGAAAAATCAGTTATAAAATGCATATTTACATATTTTCAATTTATATATGCTACTGTGTTACTGTTTCCAGGTTTGTCCAGAGTATTCCATGAAGCGCAAATTTTGTTCAGATCCTTCCACTACCTACGTGTTTTAGAAGGAACAAGGACAAGTAAACTTCCTTTGCACATTCGAAACTCTGAGAACTGGAAAAGGAAGTGAGCTATTGGCTGCGCGTCTTAGAATTTATTGGTAATTCGTCGGTATGATATGATTAGAATGATTTCAAACGATAAGAAAAATGCCAGATTTTTACAAATCAGATTTCTGTCTAAATTACATCAATGGTAACACATTTTTCGAAATAAATATGACTCAGTAATGGGAGATCGTTCCTTCGGATGAACACCACCCTTTGGACACCACAGATTATTGGCAAAGTTATTATCATTTTATAACAATTTTGTTTAATTCTGAGCAGTTTTCTTATCAGTATTCATTTCCTTTTTCTACTATTATGCGTCATATAATTTTTCCTGTTTCCTTTTATTGCTTTGATGCACTTCATTTCCTTTTGTTGTGGCTCAATAAAACACTTCAGTCTTTCTTTCGGATAATAATGAAAGGCATTAAATAAAGTTTAAACTCAGATATGATGCAATATAGCATGGATGTTAACAATATTCATAGTATTGCATCAATTCTTTGGAGGTATAAAAAAGGAGGAAACATCCACTGGATACGAGTTGCAAAAAAGCAGGAAGATACTTTGTCATCTAATTCAAAGAAGAAAAGGAAAAATGCCTTAAACACTGAGCAATGAATGAATCTCTAATGGAGGAAAGAAATACATCGGTCATTACTGAAAACAATGTTATCAAAATTTATAAATTTTTTTCGCAGTCGATTTTCTTTCTGTTGCCTTGAATGATCTATGAAACAAAAAATTACATTTCACAGACGATAAAAAGTTTCAAAAAATTTCAGAGGCGTGGATTTCAAGAACTTATAGGAATTCGTATTTCCAAGTTCCGGCACAGCTGGTACAAAGATGCACTTCCACTGAAAGCAGCAGGAGTGTTATCCTGAAAAAAAAACGTATGATTCACCGTTTCCAGTATGTAAGACACAGCAAAATTAAGTATTAATTTAATAGGAAATTATTCGAGGTTTCCGTCGTCATTAATAAGTTCATCTAGGATAATCTCTATTTGATGAAACTGTATTGCGTTTCTTTCAAGTGACGTGAATATTTGTTTTAGCAAGTTTCAATTTATTTGTTAACATTTAATATGTACTGGAAATGCAGATATTTGTTTTTTCAGATGTTCCCGCTGCACCTTCCATCAATAAATTTGCTTCTTCGGAATCTAAAATCACGTTGCACTGGTCCGATCCAGCTGCGAGGAACGTACCTATAACAGGTAAATATATATCAATTACTAGCGATTTCTCCTCTCCTTATTTGCATTATGTTCAAATATAATTCCCCAGAAATCATAAATTAACACTTTTAAAGAATTGACATTATACAAGGCCCTTGAAGAAGTAGAACACGCTGAACAGTAAATTTGTTCTATCAATAATTTGGTGCGTTGAAAAGGAATTCACCAAAAAGCCTAACATGTTCCATATTATTGTTTCATCTTTTTTACATATTTTTGCGCATTTATTAAGTGGTAGGCAAAATAAAGATCTCAGATATTTTTTCTTCCGTTTGCGGTAATTGAATCCACATCCCTGATTTTCTCCAGCATATTTACCAGTTAGCTCAGTGCGTGGTAAAGCATGCAGAGAGAGCGGCATGTGGATGCACACTCAGTTTTTATAAAATTCTGAAAAATATATTTATGGCAATATATATACAGAAGGCAAATTATTGGTGCTTGTTCACCAATGGAGACCATAAATGAAATTTATGGTGCATTCACAAAATAAAGGAACACACAGAGAGAGAGAGAGGGACGGATATAATAATGACTATGAAAAGCACCAAAGCTCTGCAACTGCAATTACCATACAATTCAATATCTTTCTCAAAAATCCAGTTTCAAGCAAAGCAGTTCATTGCACAGATCCACAATTTATGGAACATTTGTCACTTCTAAGACACGTTTTGTAAATGACAAGGCTCTTCTTAAGCAGAAGATAAGAGGTTAATGAGCATAAAAACTGGGTGGAAGATGATTTGCAACATGTTATTATCATCATCACCAAAAACTACCATTCTGAATCCACTGCTAAATGAAAGACTCCTGCACCAACAGAAAACCATTTCGATAAAACACCGTTTACACGTACACACGTTCTACGGCCATCATAGCCTTCACACATTCAGGCATATTTCCAGTTATAAAATAGTTTTTCCAAGACCTGAGTATCCTGTTTACTGAGTCATAAGCTTTCCAAAAATATATAAAGGCAGCAAACACTTTTTCACCGAGAGATAGATACTTTTCAATCATCACACAAAAACTTAATTAGTGCAGCCCTTACTAAGCATGAAAGTAAAACTTGATTAGTGCAGCCCTTACTAAGCATGAAAGTAAAACTTGATTAGTGCAGCCCTTACTAAGCAAAACTTCATTAGTGCAGCCCTTACTAAGCAAAACTTGATTAGTGCAGCCCTTACCAAGCAAAACGTGATTAGTGCAGCCCTTACTAAGAAAAACTTGATTAGTGCAGCCCTTACTAAGCAAAACTTCATTAGTGCAGCCCTTACTAAGCAAAACTTTATTAGTGCAGCCCTTACCAAGCAAAACTTGATTAGTGCAGCCCTTACTAAGCAAAACTTGATTAGTGCAGCCCTTACTAAGCAAAACTTGATTAGTGCAGCCCTTACTAAGAAAAAACTTGATTAGTGCAGCCCTTACTAAGCGCGAAAGCATTTTGTACATCCCATACCTTATCTGATGCAAAACATCATGTCTTATCAATAATGACCTTTCCAAACACTTTCCCTGGCACACTCAACAAGGTGATACAGCGGCAGTTCTTATGTTCAGTTTGATCACCTATACCCTTACACAAAGAAACAAAAATATAATTTCTCCAATCCCGAAGAACCATTCCTACCTCCCAAAACAACTGAATAATTTCAGTTAACTAGTCAATGACACCACCACATCTAACATCACAGCAGTTATACCATCTGCTCCCGGGCCTCACCCTTTTCATGCAATTTGACAGAGTTATAAGCCTCTTAGGATCCCTATTGCGCTTTCTTCTCTCTGTGTGGGATCATCCGCTTTTACCACAAATTCGCTTTTCCCTTCATGTTGCAATAATTCCCCAAAGTGTTAATCCATCTTTTTCAGCCCATTTAATTTATCCAATCATATTCTTTCCCCTGTTCTTCCTACGTTATGTATGCATTGCTGTCAAACGTAGTAGCCATCGGAGGCAAACGTTTCTCTCACTGTGATTACCCGATTCTTTTGAAGATAACAAGTGGTTAATATTAACAATGTACACGTGTTTTAGATATGTATAACTTAAATCCTTGAGTACAATTCGTAGAAACTTGTGCACCAGATAAATTCCAACAAGGTCAGCTTTAATTGCTGCGAGAAATCTTTTTCGGCATACACTTTATTTGAAATATTTTTTATCACATGAATATTTTACAACTTTATTCATACGAATTTTATTTCTAGGTCATACCGTGCATTACAAAAAGGAGAATGGTGAATGGTTTCACATCCCGATCATCGCCTCAAGCAGTAAAAACAGGTTCACCATCACAGGATTAGAAAGTTCTACTGCTTATCGCATATACATCACCGCATCGAATCAGTATGGAAATGGAGTTCCCAGTGAAGTCATCACTGTTACTACTTTCATGAAAGG
The DNA here is from genome assembly GCA_039090855.1 of Macrothele yani. Taxonomy (NCBI): domain Eukaryota; kingdom Metazoa; phylum Arthropoda; class Arachnida; order Araneae; family Macrothelidae; genus Macrothele; species Macrothele yani. The sequence continues at coordinate 19,346,770 of CM077013.1, forward strand.
TACAGTAAAACAACTGTGTCATTTACTTAGTTGATTCTACTGAACAGCATAAGGATGCAACCTCCATGCAGTGCTGAACATTGTACTGGGTGGGTTTGCTCCAGTTTTAGAAAATTAAAAAACAAAACAAAATTACATCACTTACAGAAGTAATATTCGTAGCATTTGAAAGGAAAACATCTGAAATTATGTTGTCCATCAGAGAGAGGGGTCCCCCTCACTGGGAAATAAGCGTTTGTTACGACTATTTGGGTAGTGTGTTCCCAGAATGCTGCATTGGCCAAGACAACCTGATTTCGTAGCCTGCACGTTCACCTCATATAATCCCAATGGAGTTCTTACAGTGTGACGTAAACTCTAACTTTCATTTTTAGTTACCTTTTCTTAAACTCTAACTTTCATTTTTAGTTAACTTTTTTTTTTATTTGATTAGCGGTTTTTTTTAGATTGAAGGTTTAACGACTACCGTGAGCAACTCAGATTGGAGGTTTAACGACCACGGTAAGCAACAACTCAATGGGCTATAAGCAGTCGTCCGTCCTTAATTTAGGGCCCCTGACTCTATTGAAGGGAGATAGTCGGGGCAGTAAGACAAACATAACATTTATGCTTCACCGGGGTTCGAACCAGGACCCCTTTCGGACGAATGATCAGAGGCCATCGTTTAGACCACTGCGCCACCGGGGCGGCCTTTCCAACCTTGACGTTATATCTTCTCTCTTGTGGAATGAGGTCAGAGAGTATCACGTATGCACGTGACCAGTAAGAACTGGAAGAGATATAATGTTGAAGGAGCAGCCGAAAGAGCGGAGATGGTGGTATGATGTTATAATAGTGGAAGAGGCGTTGTTTACTTAAAATTGTGCCTATTTGAAATCAGTCACCTGTGGGTTGAGTTACATATATTTAGAGTTCGGATTTAAAAGTGTTCTTCTACTAACATTTCTTAGTTAGTTCTGAAGTGTTAATACCAATGTGATTAATTTGAGCTTGTAGGAATAGTAACTTTCTGCGTGAATCGTATTCATGAGGTTTTGGGAGAATAAAGGAAAATATCTGTAAGTAACTATTTCTTTGGACTTGAATTCGAGTGACTCCTGTTTCACTTTAGGTAAAATATTTAAGAAGAACTGATTGTATGCAGTGTTCTGTAAACCATATACACACGAACATTACACCGGGACTTTGTCAAAGAAAAAGTACACAGAAGAAAGCTGAGTGATTGAAAGAACCTAAAAGAACTGATCGTGAACGTTTTTGCTGCTGTTGATATGGATTTATTACAACGGACATGGCGAGGAATTGTTCACAGGTAGGACATCCTCTGAGCAACTAAGGGGGCACATATAGAACTATAACAGCTTGTATCATAAATGTCTTAAGATATTTAGCTTTCACACGCAGCAAATGTTTCGTCTGCAGCTAGTGCAGTTATTTTAAAATAATTTTCAAAAGATACGGAAACTTTTCTGGACCACCATGTTGATTCATTAGATTCTTACTCTTAAAACGGCATTTATAGCATCCAAATTAAAGGCAGAATTTATTCAATTATATCAAGATCTCTAGAGCCAAAGAAACTCTAAATTTGTGAAATTCTGGTGCCCTAAAGCTTGAAAACTAAAAGCATATGTTTTCCATTCTACAGAAAAAGATTTCTAAGTTCGATTGAAACCAAACTCATGCAGTTTCTAGATAGATTCGTACTTCAATAAAGTATAAGAGATCAAAATGTTGCATAGCTGAATGATTGCATGATCATGCAGGTCACAGCGGGACATTAATGTTGTGCATATAGAACAAATTTGTGGCACGAGAACCAACAGTTCAGCCATGCCTTCAAAATCTCTTATTAATACAGTACCACTCGCTTATAATGAGCCCGTATTTAACGAGATATCTAATTTAACGAGCGAAACGGGGATATCTGTTTAGGATAATGTTAGGCTAATTTCAACCTTTACTGCTCAAGGCTAATTTCAACGTTTTTAACGAACAAAATTTAATGAAGTCCACGGATTTAACGAGTGAAATGAAAGCTAAGGTGATCACTTTTAGCAGACAAAGTAACAAATTTCAATGAAATTCCATATTTAACGAGACACAGAAATTCTACTGCACATAGTTCTGAAATGAAGGAATAGATATGATGGCACACAGGACGAAGTTACGATACGGAATTCTAGCGTGCTAGTGAACGAATGTTGATAGAAAAACAATGGGAAAACATTTGAATGTGCATCAAACTCTCATCAAGTGAGTTGTGCAAGACAGTTTTTCTGCCTCCTACTCCAAGGGCTACGATTTCATTGTATCGCGTCAGCAGAGTTGAAAACAAGTCATGTACTCTTAAGAAAGAACACGATGGCTGGAGCTATAAGTGGATTTCTGGGCGACAATTGACGGATGGAGAGAGAGAGAGGGAGAGAGAGAGAGAGAGAGAGAGAGAGAGTGAGAGAGAGAGAGAGAGAGAGAGAGAGAGGAGAGAGAGAGGAGGGAAGAGAGAGAGAGAGAGAGAGAGAGAGAGAGAGAGAGAGAGAGAGAGAGAGAGAGAGAGAGGGTAAGAGAGGGGGGAAGATAGAAAGTGGGAAAGGGATAAAGAGGCAGAGAGAGGAGGAGAGAGAGGAGGAAAGACAGAGGGAGACACAGGGAGAGAGAGTGTGAGAGAGAGAGAGAAAGGGAGGGGGAAGATAGAAAGTGGGAAAGGGAGAAAGAGGCAGAGAGAGAGGAGGAGAGAGAGGAGGAAAGACAGAGGGAGAAAGAGAGAGAGAGAGAGGTAGACAGAGGGAGAGATAGGGAGAGAGAGGAGCAGAGACAGAGGGAGACAGAGACAGAGGGAGAGAGAGGGAGGAAGTGAAAGAGAGGAAGAAAGAGGTAGAGACGGGGAAGGAGTCAGAGAAAGCGAGAGAAAGAGAGAGGGAGAGATAAGAGAGAGAGAGTGGGAGGAAGGGAGAGGGAGAGAGTGGTAGAGAGTGAGACAGAGAAGAAGACACAGAGAGAGAGAGAAGGAGAGACACAGAGAGAGAGAGAAGGAGAGACACAGATAGGAGGGAGAGAGAGAGAGAGAGAGAGAGAGAGAGAGAGAGAGAGAGAGAGAGAGAGAGAGAGAGAGAGAGAGAGAGAGAGAGAGAGAGAGAGAGAGAGAGAGAGAGAGAGAGAGAGAGAGAGAGAGAGAGAGAGAGAGAGAGAGAGAGAGAGAGAGAGAGAGAGAGAGAGAGAGAGAGAGAGAGAGTAATTGAATGAGGACCTCGCCGGGAAATAGGCAATAACAATCCCTGGAACGGTACCAATCGCCCCACTCGTCCTCCGAGTGAGCATTCCACTGGGAAGTTCGGCGTTACATTTTGTTTCACGTGTGTTATGCAGCTAAACTGCGGTCCGTGTCGCCTGATCGTGAAGTGGAATATACTTTAAAAATTTAATTAATCAACTATATTGTTGATGTAATTAAGTATTTAAACCTTACAAGTGCATTCGACTTTTATGGATGTACATGTACAATACGAAGGTATATGCGTATTTTAACATGGTGGGAATTTTTTCCCAGACTTATTGAGCCCCCGGATTTAATGGGGATTTCAAACTCCTATAAGCCGGTTCAACTGTATTTAAGTTTATAAGAACGGCGAGCTAGAATTTGGACTTGCAGCTGGTGACGAGTCATATCATGAAACTAATAAGAGACTGTATAAGTCGTGAACACTTACTGCGAAAGATGATGATACCGAGATAAGGCAGGGTATCTTTCATTTGAGAGAACGATCACTTCACCATAGGTCACATTGTTAAACTCACTTGACTGAAAGTTTCATTTTACTGATTATTGTACTGTCATATTTTTTTATTTACAGTCGAATCTATGCACATTTATTTGCATAGAGGTTATCAATAATTTAAAACATAATTTATCTTTAATATTGCATGCGATCAACTTGTAATATTTTATTGACATTGTAATACTTTTTTTTCCATGAATACGTTTTGGAAAATTTACCATATGAGTACTCTGAAGTTCAGGCAGTTACGTGAGCTGTTGGAGCAAAATATTATCGATAAAGTTATCCTTGAATTTCAACTCTCTGTTCTCGAGCTTCACGGAAAAAGAAAAAAGCTGCCCACACGTGATCTTCAATACTATCTATGACTTTATTTTGTGTTTGGCCCTGGAGTCAAATGCGTAGGTGTTTATTATTTTTTTAGCAGAGTGCAAGTTTTCGAACAGAGCAGTTCACAATCAATGTTGCATTTACACTATATTTGTCGATGAGTAATTGTTATTGTGCCGTCATGGGTTTAATGTATTTATGCCTTAAAACTAGCAAAATTTAAAAATATCTCTCCAAATGCGAAATTTAGGAACAGTTTCCCAAAAACGTGAGAGAAGAGAAATAATTTCTGCATCATTACCGTGCAACTAAAGCACCTACTAATTTCTCTGTTTTATAATCAACAAATCTCTGTTAAAATTGCATATAAAATACAAACAAGAATCGTTATGAATATATTTTTGCTAATTCATTTTCCCCAATTTTTCACGTAGCGAGACAAATATATAAAATCATTTATTTGATAACATTAAATAACGTACTCTTGAAGACGGTAGAAAGATATTTCTCTGACCTAATGTTTGTCTAAAATAATTATAACGAAGTAAATTTCTCCGTCATTTCTGTCCACGCCAGGATTCGAACCCGGATCCCCTCATTCCGGAATAAGTCGCTCTACCAATTGATCTACGAGGACGTTTTATTTTGATTCCTATCTGCCTTTATGTCGTGTGCGTCCTGCTGGCTGGTACGTTACAGAATGCATTAGCAGATGAGGAAGTGAGCTCCAGTGAGCTTTAGGACGAATAAGGAATTTTCTTTCGTTGTGTTGTATGAAGAAGATTATCAAAAACGTTCTTGACTTGCAAGCCGTACTTCAGCCAGATGTGCGGTTCTATGATTACTAGATTAATGTACCTTCGCTTGTGGTGCTATTCTGAAGGATGTGGTTTCTATTGTTCGATCTGCTATTCTCGAATCCGATTCGGTTCAGCAGAAAACAGGACTGGATTACCTTTTCTTTCACCCCTGTTCGAATGCTTGCATTGGGGAATCGATGTCAAGCATGTGGATAGAGTTATTAGTTAGGGGTCGCAATCTTGCTTCCACGTACAAATGGCAACGCGTATAGCTTTTTGCTACAAGGTGACCTTTCATATGCATAGAGAAAACGTATAAACTTACCGAAAAGAAAACGGGCTATAACCTTCCACTTAACACTGCCTAAATTAACCCTTCATGACACCTTTTTGCAAGTTCGTCACACAAACTCCTGTGAGTTTAATAACTGAGAAAGGCTAAAATTCTCTACGGCACAAAGTGACCGCGTGAAAACGATAGCGGTTTCTGTCGCCAACGGTTTTGGGATGATATTTAGGTGCAACGAAAATGTAGTCGTTTTGCTGTCAAGACTATATCAATTTTTCGAATCCAATGATCTTCAAAGACTGGCTACTGTTCTTAGACTCGGACGTTCACTACAGCTATTAAAATTCCACATTAATAAACACCAGAAAAGTCATGAACCGCTGCGCCTCTCTACCATTAAGTATTTCAAGTGGCACAATTTCTGGGGTAAACAACGTGCTTGCTCCCACAGAAAAAAGTAATGTTACTACTTTTCCTTTAATTAAATAAATGAGTTTCAGCTTGAAATAACTCTGAGCAGTGGAATTCAAGGAAACATAGGTTCTTTAAATTATTATCCAAATTTAATAATATGTTCATCGCACCTGTCTAGTTTTCAAAGTTGTGTCTTTTAAAAGTGTAGGTAATACATTTTCTTTTTGTAAATGAGCAAAGACACGGTTTTTGTTTTCGTTTTAGAGGTAAGAAGCTGTATTACACATTTTCTTGAGCTTTCTTATAAATAACAGAATTAATGTTCTTCACGTTTCTAGAAATTTCTAATTTTTATTTAGACGTAATTAATTGTCATATTTTCACCAAAATTATAGAACGAAGGGCTGATATTCATTTTTGGGAGGAAGCACAATGTTTTATTTAACGGCTAAGATTTCTACCTATATATTTAACAGATGATTAAAGTCAAATATTGTAAATTAGAATTTCATCCGATACAGCTGTCCTAATTTTTAGTGATGCTCATTTTTCGTATTGTTTATTGCAGGTTTCGTGATTGGAAATACGGAAACTTACGTCGATTTGTCGGTCATTGTTCCAGTTGCAGCTTGCATATTAGCAATCATTGTTATAGTCATAGTTGTCATCATATATGTCAAAAAATCTAAAGCAAGGAATAACCTGGAAAGAGGTATGTATATTTCTGGCTATGTGTTTCTAATTTTGGTAACATGAATGACGCAGAACTTTGATATTCTGAGATATTTTCAAAAGAATTTTATTAGGGTGGCTGATGTTTTCAGTTTATCGTTCACATCACATACTGAAAACGATGGCATCGTATTATATATACGTTCCATTTACGGCAGTCAGCTGTGATTATGGATTGAGAGAGTTGTGACAAATCACATCTTCCTTCTTGCGTACTTTGAGCCGAATGAGATAAAACTGGGAAATATGTTATATCTCTCCTTCGCTTTCACGCCTAACCGAACTGCTTTTGCGATTCGGAAAGTTGGCCTACATTTTTTTAGATGCAGGATTAGTCTATGACTCTCTCATAGTGGAAGGTGTTGTTGAAAATGATGTGCAAGACATAATAATGTGTTTTTATCCAAGATAATGATATAACATCCATGTCATGTTTACACCAATAATCGGATCCCCATCTTCCAAATTTATGTAGTCATATATGCATTTTTATGAGGAAATTCGTCATCTAAATAATAAAGGTAAGCAGCACTTGAAGATAATTATGGGAGATTTCAATGCAAAAATAGGGCAAACAGCAACAGAATGAAACTTCCGTAGGTAAATTCGGTCACGGCAACAGAAACCAGCGTGGAAATACTCTCCTTGAGTTTGCAGAGGCAGAAGGATTTTTCATCTTGAACTCATTTTTCAAGAAAAAGCCACACAGGAAATGGACATGGAGACATTCAAATGGGACGACAAGTGAGATTGATTTCATTATGTGTAACAAAAATCGTCATAGAAGACTGCAGTGTGCTAAACAAGTTCAACACAGGTAGTGACCATAGATTGGTGAGATGTAAGATGCACCTCAACACTAAACTTGAACGTGGCAAGCTCATAAGACAAACAAAATGTATTGACATAACCAACCTTAAAAAACACCATAATACCTTCAAGTTGGAACTGAAGAACATATTCTCTGCTTTAGAAGGCCTAACATCGGAAGAAGTGGATATTTCTGAAGTTAACAGAAAAGTAACCAAAGCTCTTATGCAAACAGCAACAAAATTAGCTGGGTCTAAGAACAAATTGCATGTGAACAAATAAGAAGAGAGATGAGGACAACTAAAGAAGATGTGACTTCTAAAGTGGAATATATAGAGCTATGCAAGACAGTACGAAAAAGTATCACTGAAGACGTAAGGAAATTCAACTGTGAACTAGTAAGGGAAGCAATTGAAAACAACCAAAGCCTAAAGATAGCAAAGGAACATCTCAGTAAGGGAAGAAAACAAATTATGGCACTGAGAAAAGAAGATGGCTCTGTAACAAGAAATAGAGGCGAAATTTTGACAAGAGTGAAAGATTTCTACTCCAAATTATATGAAAGGGATGATACATGTACTCCAGACATCATGAAAGGTACCACTACCAGAGTTATTCCAGTCCTCCCAGCAGAAGTTGCACATGCAATCAAGAACATGAAGCGGAGAAAAGCTCCAGGAGAAGATGGAATTACTGTAGACATCATACAAGAAGCAAGTGGAGAAATCGAACAGTACTTGCCCAAATTTTCACTCGCTGCTTTAATGAAGGGAAAATTCCTGAAGATTGGAACAACGCTACAATGATCCTGCCACATAAAAAAGGTGACATTGAGGATCTCAGGAACTACAGACCTATCAGCCTCCTATGAGTGTTTTATAAAATCTTTACTAAAGTTCTTTCACACCGTTTGAAGGTAACACTGGACACGGCTCAACCGAGAGAACAAGCTGGATTCAGAAGTGGCTACAGCACAATAGATCATACCCACGTATTGAGCGAACTAATTGAAAGAGCGAGGGAATATGAACTTCCATTGTGCATGGCTTTTATCGATTTTGAAAAAGCCTTTGATTCGGTGAAACCATAAGCAGTTACAATGGCTCTAAAATCCTGCGGTATTGAAGATGCATACATTAATATTATTAATAACATCTATGAAAATGAAAGTGCAAAGATTTGGCTGTTTGAAAATACAACACACATAAAAATTGGAAAGGGAGTGAGACAAGGTATATCTCCGAGGCTCTTTAATGCCACATTGGAAAATGTCTTTCAATCACTGAACTGGGAAAACAAAGGGATAAAGATTAATTCAGATTATCTAACCCACCTTCGTTTTGCTGATGACGTAGTCATTTTTGCAACTACCCCATCAGAGCTGCAGAGTATGATCCAGGAACTTGCTGACAAGAGTAAAGAAGTTGTATTAAAAATTAACTTTCAGAAGACAAAAGTGATGTTCAATGCTTTTACAAGGAATGAAGATTTATCGATTGATGGAGAAAAGCTGGAGATAACAGACACATATGTTTATCTTGGATAGCAGATATCAAGTGAGGGTCACATAGTTGAAGAAATTAGTCGGCGTAAAAAACTTGCCTGGAGAGCTTTTGGAAGAAATAGCATAATTTTGAAGAGCAATATGCCATTATGTCTTAAAAGAAATGTGTTTGACCAATGCATCCTTTCAGTGCTTACGTATGGTGCAGAGACGTGGACCTTAACTAAAAGAGACATACAAATGCTGCAGACAACTCAAAGAGCCATGGAGAGATGCATGCTTGGTGTAACCCGGAGAGATAAGAAGAGGAACTCGTGGATCCGAAAAATGACAAGAGTGGAAGACATCATGATCAGAGTTAAATCCCTGAAATGGCAATGGGCTGGACATACTGCCAGAAGGACAAACCATCGATGGACAGCCGAAATTTTAGATTGGATTCCAAGGGACAGGAAAAGACCCAGAAGAAGACCACATGGGAGATGGGTTGATGAAATTCGAAAGTATGCGGGAGTGACATGGAGGAAACTGGCACAAGAGAGACCGTTGTGGAGGAAACTTGGGGAGACCTTCGTCCTGCAGTGGATTGATAATGGTTGACAATGATGATGATATGCATTGAACAATGGCAACCCCGCCTTCTCGTGGTGCATCCTGTTACCATTAAATTGGATCTGACGACCTCCAGTAGCGGTGTAACTATACCATCGGGATTAGAGGAAATGCTATCCCACACTCATCAACCCGCTTGGACAGTGTGGTGAGTTATGGCCAAACTCCTCCAAAATGGCTAAAAAATAATCTTCCGATTCAAGGCTTTTTGAATTGGAAGAGGAACTACAAAGGATCAAGTGGGACATCGTCGGGCTAAGTGAGGTAAGGAGAAAAGGGGAAGATCTCATTGAACTGAAATGTGGACATCTTTTCTACTATCGTGGGACTGATACTGGCAGAACTAGTGGTGTATTTATAATAAGCAAGAAACTGAAGGATAAAGTTGTAGAAGTTGAAAGTTCCTCTGACAGAGCTGCACGACTCGTTATCCAACTCTCGAGAAGATACCAAGCCCATATTATTCAAGCTTATGCATCCACCACAAGTCACCCTAAAAAAGAAATTGAAAATGTTTACGAGGAAATTCGGAATCTAAATAACAAAAGCAAACAGCATTTGAAGATCATTATGGGTGATTTCAATGCAAAAGTAGGGCAACAAGAACAGAATAAAACTTCGGTTGGTAAATTCGGTTACGGGAACAGAAATCAACGTGGAAATACACTCGTAGAATTTGCAGAAGCAGAAATGTTTTTCATCATGAACTCCTTTTTCAAGAAAAAGCCACACAGAAAATGGACATGGAGACATCCGAATGGGACGAAAAGTGAAATTGATTTTATTATGTGTAACAAAATAATTGTCATCGAAAACTGCAGTGTGCTAAACAAGTTCAACACAGGTAGTGACCATAGATTGGGGAGATGTAAGATGCACCTCAATACTAAACTCGAACGTGGCAAGCTCATAAGACAAACAAAATTTATTGACATAACCAACCTTAAAAAACACCATAATACCTTCAAGTTGGAACTGAGGAACAGATTATCTGCTTTAGAAGGCCTAACATCGGAAGAAGTGGATATTTCTGAAGTCAACAGAGAACTCATCAAGGCTCTTATGGGAACAGCAACAAAAATAGGTGGTACTAAGAACAAGTTACATATGAAGAAAATTTTAGGAAAAACAAAAATGTTGATGCAGAAGAGAAGGGAGATGAGGGCAAATAAAGACGTAACTTCCGACGTGGAAAACATAGGGTTATGCAATTATGCAAGACAGTACGAAAAGGTATCGCTGAAGACAAGTAAGTTCAATTGTGAACTAGTGAGGAAAGCAGTTGAAAACAACTAAAGCCTGAAGAGAGCAAAAGGACATCTCAGTAAGGGAAGAAAACAGATTATGGCTCTGAGAAAAGAAGATGGTACTGTAACAAGAAATAGAAGCGACATTTTGACAAGAGTGAAAGATTTCTATTCAAGACTATATGAAAGGGATGATACATCTATTCCAAACATTACAACAGGTACCAGTGCCAAAGTCTCTCCAATCCTCCGTGCAGAAGTTACATATGCAATTAAGAACATGAAACAGGGAAGAGCTCCAAGAGAAGATGGAATTACCGTAAACGTTATGATTATACAAGAAGCAAGTGGAGAAATTGAAACTACACTCGCCCAAGTTTTCACCAGATGTCTTAATGAAGGAAAGATTCTTGAGGATTGGGACAATGCTACAATGATCTTGTTCCATAAAAAATGTGACATTGAGGATCTCAGGAACTACAGGCCCATCAGCCTGCTTTCCGTGGTTTATGAAATCTTCTCTAAGGTTCTTTCACATCGCTTGAAGGTAGCACTAGACATGGCCCAACCAAGAGAACAAGCTGTATTTTGGAGTGGCTACAGCACTATAGATCATATCATTGTACTGAGAGAACTAGTTGAAAGAACAAGGAATATGAACTCTCATTATGCATGGCTTTTATTGACTATGAAAAGGCCTTCGATTCCGTGAAACCATCAGAAGTAACAATGGCTTTGAAATCCTGCGATATTGAAGATGCATACATTAGCATTATTAATAACATCTATGAAAATACAAGTGCAAAGGTTTGGATATTTGAGGATACAGCACAATAAGAATTGGAAAGGGAGTGAGACAAGGTGACACCATATCTCTCAAGCTCTTTAACGCCACATTGCAAAATGTCTTTCAATAATTGAATTAGGAAAACAAAGGGATAAAGATTAATGGAGATTACTTAACTCACCTTCGTTTTGCTGATGAAGTAGTCTTCTTTGTAACTATCTCTTCGGAACTGCAGAGTATGACCCAAGAACTTGCTGACAAGAGTAAAGAAGTGGGATTAAAATGAACTTGCAGAAGATAAAGTGATTGATGGAGAAAATCTTGAGACAACAGATTCGTACATTTATCTTGGGCAGCAGATATCGAGTGAGGGTCACATTGATAAAGGAATTAATCGGCGTGTAAAACTTGGACGGAGAGCTTTTGGAAGAAACAGTACAATGTTTAAGAGCAGTATGCCATTATGTCTCAAAAGAAAAGTGTTTAATCAATGCATCTTGCCAGTGCTTAGGTATGGAGCAGAGACATGGACCTTAATTAAAAAGGACATACAAAGACTGCAGACAACTCAAAGAGGCATGGAGAGATGCATGCGTGGTGTAACCAGGAAAGATAAGAAGAGGAACTTGTGGATAAGGAAAAGGACAGGAGTGAACGACATCATGACCAGAGTGAAATCACTGAAATGGCAATGAGATGGACATGTTGCCAAAAGAACAGAGCACTGATGGACAACCGAAATTTTTGACTGGATTCCGAGGGACAGGTAAAGATCCTGAAGAAGACCCCATGGGAGATGGAAGGATGAAATTCGAAAGTACGGTGGAGTGACATGGAGGAGACAGGCCCATGACAGACAATTGTGGAAGAAATTTGGGGAGACCTTCATCCAGCAGTGGATTGATAATGGTTGATGATGACGATGATGAGGAAAAGAAGGATTTTTTTTTTCTACGCTTATTTAGTTTGTGTTAGGTCATGCATGTTATTTGAAAATTGCGCTTAATGAGGAAAAATCAGCAGTTACAATCGATAGTGTAACAATGAATTATATTATATGCATACATATCACTAAGCTGTTCACTGAGATTCAGAGGTTAGCTACACAAAGAAATAAAAACCACCAGATAAATTTTTAAATGATTATTTACTTAGTGTTGCCGTATTAAACTTCACCATTTACAGCGATCTTGACACACAATTCCGGCTTCACTGACATCCACCACACGACGTACAGAAGACTTTCTATACTTCATACTTATAATTTTTTCTCATGCAGACATTCCTGAATCTGATACTCCCATGGCGTCCTTGGTATTCCTTTGCCTTTCCTTCCTGGCACTTGGACCGAAATTTTTTTCTTAGTAAGCATCTCATCAATCATTCTTTCAACATGGCCAAACCACCTAAAAATATTAGTCTCCACCTTGCTAACAACATTTTGCTTCACATTACAAAACTGCAACATATCTTCATTCCTCACATGATCAGACCATGTCTTTCCACAACCCCGCAAGTAACGCATCTTTCCAGCACACAAACGACTCCTACGAATATGTCTCTTCTGTATTAGCCTGGTTTCACTGCCATACATCAGAGTAGGAACAATTACACTTTCATACACATCCATTCGGGACTATCTTGAGAATCTATAATTCCTGTGAAAACTCCTAAAGCAGATATGACTTTCAATGAAGAATTCCTTTGCCAACTAATATCGGCACCTAACCTGCTCTCTCTGTCAAACACGCTTCCTTAATACACAAACTCATTTATCTGGTCAATCACTGTGCCATTAAGGCTTACTTCGCTCAAAAACCATAACTTCTGTTTTTCCCTTATTTATAATCAGTCTGAATTTCATGCAAACTTCGTACATACGGGACAACGTATTCTGCAAATCACTTTTGCTCTCTGCTGGAAGGACTGTGTCATCAGCATACAACAATATACACACACGGATATTACCAAGACATGCACCAGTATTGTCCATCTTGGCATCATGCATGCAGGCATCCATAAATATATTATAGCCATGGTTGACATTACACAACTTTGTCTGACTAATGCACCGCTAGAGAACCATGTGGATAGAACACCATTCACTTGTACACATGCTCTACTGCGAACATACATGGCTTTTACACTATTAAGTAGATTTCCAGTAACACCCTATTTATTCAATACCTTCCACAGAAGTATCCTACTTACTCGATCGTAAGATTTCTCTAAATCTTTGAAAGCTGAACTACTATATATTTTTATTATGTTAAAATTATGCTTACTTTCTACCCAGTTGAAAAATATATTATTTTAAATATCTTCTTTTTTTGTTGTTTTGCCTATGTTTTAAAAATGCAACAGCCCTTTCAGTATGAAATATAATATTTTATGGCGCAAAAAATAGCCAAAATGGTAAAACGATTATTTATTCATACAGCATTTTGGTTCATTTATTCATTAATATGTCTTTAAATATTTATTGATTTAAAAATTTACCAAACTTAACAAAAACCACAGCAGAGCAGAAAAACAACTTGTGTTTGTGATCGTGAAAATATGATGCTGCGCAAAAAAAAAGAAAAAAATAAAATCTAAAAGTTAAAGCTATACTTTAAGCAGTTCGTTTTGCGGTAACACAACCCAACATGATTCTGGGGTTTGCAAAATTTCAAGTGTTTTATAGTCATTCAGGTATGTTGATCACGAATATCACATCCGTTTTACTCTGCCACCCACAGATTTTTCACAATTTCCCATGTTATGTTTGTTTAAATATGACAAAAATGAAAAAATATTATGAAGTAATCTGTTATTTTTTTTATCCTAAAAATTTAATTTTACTAGCTAAAGCAGACAGCGACAGTTGGAAAATGATACAATAGACGGATAAATTTTAATTGGAAAGTTATACAATAGATGGCGCTTCTATATCAATGAATGAAACTGTGTGTTTTTGCCATTTTGAACACTGTGTTTCAAGAGATAAGGCCGAAGTTTATTTCGCTCATTTTAACTGTTGTGTTGTTTGTTATTACAGCAACATGGAGTCAAGAGGCTGTGTTAATAGTTCTGATTCATTTTGTCATATATGTGGTAGTTTTGTGGTGAAAAAACGGCAACGCAAAATAACAGATTTAGTCAAAAAGACGTATCAGGCTTATTTCGATATAAAGCTTGGAGACCAGGACAAGAAATGGGCACCACATCAAGTTTGTCACATTGTGTTGAGCAACTGAGAAAATGGACTCAAGTTAAGAAAAGCCCTCTTCCATTAGCTATTCCAATGGTATGGCGGGAGCCAGTGAGTCATGTGGTATATTATTTTTGCTTAACCATACCAGTAAAGGGCTGCAACTGCAAAAACATATATAATATTGTCTACCCACTGCCTCCCTGTGTAATCAGACCTGTACCTCGTGGTCCTGATTTACCTGTTTTATCACTCCTACATCATTAGATTTTTCATCAGCTTCAGAAGTTGAGTTAAATTGCAGTGAAACTGAAGACTTGTACAGGAATCCTGAAACTATTAGTGAACCACAGAAGTTTTCACAAAGTGGATTAAATGACTTGGTACGAGATTTAAATCTGCCGAAGGAAAGTGCACAACTTTTAGGATCAAGACTCAGAAACAAAAACCTTCTTGCTCCAGGAACAACATATTCATGGTATAGAAACCGAGAAAAGGAATTTGTTGAGTATTTCGCCCAAGAAGAGTCGCTTGTATTTTGCAGAGACATTCCTAGACTTATAATGCATTTGTCTTCCACTGTTCATGACCCATGACAGTGGAGATTGTTCATTGATTCAAGTAAGAGAAGCTTAAAAGCAGTTCTTTTGCATACTGGCAACACTTCCCCCTCAATACCAGTTGCTCATTCAGTACATCTGAAGGAAGCTTATAAAACTCTTGACGTTCTCCTTAATAAAATGAGATATCAGGAATACAACTGGCAAATTTGAGGAGCTTTTAAAATTCTGAGCATGATATTAGGGCAGCAAAGTGACTACACTACAATGTCATGTTTCATCTGTAAATGGGACAGTAGAGCTTATAAGCAACATTGGATCACAAAAAAATGGCCTAAAAGAGAAAACTTGGTTCCAAGATCAAAAATCGTTCTCCACTCTAACCCAGTGGATCCGGAAAAAGATATTTTACCACCCTTGCATATTAAATTAGGATTGATGAAACAATTTGTCAAGGCTCTGGAAAAAATGGTGAATGTTTTCAATATATGATTAATGCTTTTCCACATTTACCAGAATCAAAAATGAAAGAAGGAGTGTTTGTTGGCCCAGATATAAGGCGGCTAACTAAAGATAAAACTTTTGAGGAAACAAGGACTACAACAGAAAAAGAAGCATGGGTTAGTTTCAGAAATGTCATTCAAAATTTTCTAGGCAATTACAGGGATCCTAATTACAGAGCCATTGTAGCAATTATGCTAGAAAAATTAAAGATCCTGGGGTGCAACATGAACTGAAAATTCATTTTCTGGATTTTCACCTTCACTATTTTCCCGAAAATCTTGGTTCTGTGAGTGAGGAGCGAGGTGAGAGATTTCATCAAGATATAAAATGTATGGAAAAACGACATCAAGGACGATGGAATGTAAATATGATGGCGGATTGCTGCTGGGGTTTAAAGAGAGATTCTGCTTCTGAAATTTCACCGTATAAGAAAAGTCGTAAACGTTCGTTTGACGGAAAAGGAAAATGATTTTGTAAGAACACATTAATTTTGTTTTTCATATTTCATTTTCGTTAACTATTTTTTTATCTTCACAGAAGTGATTTTTATTTAGATTGTATCAATATCAATGGGTCGTGGATTGTATGTTCTCTTAAGAAAATGAAATAAATTCTATAAATTACTGGCAAACAATATATATAATATACAGCATATTCATGATTTTGTTTTTACGATTGTGAAAAACTTACGTGACAGAGAAAAATAAATGTTATTTTTGAAATCAAAAATGAAAATCAGCATAGCAAAATTAATCAGCATAGCATAGCAAAATTAATCTAAATCACTTGAAGTAATGTAAACCCCAGTGGAAAAGTTAAATTTTATAGGGTAGTGAATTGAATGTAATCAACAAGTACGATGGCTTAAAAGCGAAGAATACATAGCACTACAGTATTTGATTATGAATCCCGTTTTGCTATTATGCGTAAATTATTTTGTACATTTGACGGAAAATGAATTGCACACCATAAGATTGGCATTGTTTGTCGTGCTCATCATACATCCTCTGAAGAATTTTCTTCTCCATTTCTCAGGTTCCCTTGAATCGATATCGTGTCTCTGTAAACATATGAACGAAGTTCCGCAATGTTGACCTATCCCTAACAACATATTGCAACTTTCCAAGTTCATTCCAGGTGTACCTTTAATTTCTTACATATATCTTCACCCCTATGTTCTTCTGCTTCTACTTCCTTCAACTTTTCCAAACATAACTGATATTTTTACCTTGATCTACACGCATCACATACACAGTCCAATTAAAAAATATGACCATTCCTGATGTAAGAAGAAACCAAAACGGTGTGCGCAGCAACATAGGTATATCATGTAAGCATTTAAAAGAACACGAACTTGAGGACGGTATGCAGTTCCGCTTGAAAATAAGAAAAGAACGTGACCCAACAGAGTTTGAAAAAGGAATGATTGCTAACTACCAACTGAAGGGTGGTAGTTAACAATAGAAACTGCCGATATTGTAAGCTGTTCACATGGTGCAGTTGTTAAAAAGTTCCTGGAATGGAAGGAAACCGGCAAAACCTGCAGTAGCCGGGTTCATAATTGACACCCACAGAGCACCGACGACCGTTGAAGCGACGGCTATTCCTACTAGTACGATCTAACAGACGAGCTACAGTGGAACAACTGGCCAGAGTATTTAATGCAGGCACATCAAGAAGCGTATCGCAGACCACACTTCAACGAACGCGACTCTATGGTTCTCGTGAGCTGCCGTCTACTCAATGTACCCATGCTGACTGCCAGACATCGACGAGCACGGCATGAATTTGTATCTCAGAGGAGGCTTTGGACCATAGAATAGTCAAAGAAAGACGCCTTTTCTGACAAATCACGTTTTATGCTTCATCGTGTGAATAATCGATTGAGAGTACAGCGAAGTACTGCTGACAGGAATCATACCGACACAATGACCGAGAAGAAATAGGCAGTGTGCTCGTGTAGGTTATGTGTTCCTGGGAATCATTGGGAGAAATCAACCCCATCGATCGCACGATGAACGCTTCAGGCGACCTATCCATTGTGGCACATCAGGTGCTCTCATTCATGATGACTGTCCACCCTGATGCCATGGGTTGCCTCCAGCAAGATAATGCCGCTTGCCATGTTGCTACGTGTGTGCGAGAATGTTTTGAGGAGCATTCCAGTGACTTTAGCTTACTATCGTGGCCACCGTACTCTGCTATGATTCACCATTCACGATGACTGTCTACCCCAATGGCATGGGTTACTTCCAGCAAGATAATGCCCCTGGCCATGGTGCTATGCATGTGTGACAACGGTTTGAGAAGCACTCCAGTGACTTGAGCTTAATATCCTGGCCACTGTACTCGCCGGACATCAAACCTATTGTACATCTGTGGGACTACCATGACCAACAGGTTCGACGTACAGATCCACCACCCATGACTCTTGATGATCTGAAAGAAGCTCTGATGCCTGCATGGTATAGCATTACTACAGAAACTTTCACAGGCCTCATTGAATCAATGCCACGCCTCATATCTACAGTGATGGTGACACGATTAGGACATATCTCTTACTAACAGGTAGTAGCAAGGTTTTTACTGGAGTGTGTATCCGAAGTATGTTAACATTTACTGACACAACATTTCTCCAAGAGAGTAGTTGGGCTTGATTTCTTCCAGTACTACGTGACTTACTTTTGTTGACTTCCATGGAATTCTAACTAATGGTCTCTGAGATCATACAGTAATTCAAAACTCAATTCAAAAGCATTTATCTTCTTTCTCTCATTCTTTCTCTATGTCCAGTTTTTGCAGCTGTACATAACTAATGGGAAGACTATGGCTATTGCACTCTGATCTTTGGGGCCAGTGAGATATCGTTTTACTGAACAAACTTCTATCACTTAGTCACTGCCAAATTTCTAAGGCACAATCTTTTCTTTACCTCTACAGTACAGAGCTCATCTTTTTTTTATTCTGAAGCATGAGAGAATGAAGTTGTCAATAACCTAACCTTTGCTTTCCCACAATTCACTGTAAAATCTACGATGAGAGAGATGGCATTTTACCTTTGTTCTATATATATGAAACTGAACTAAATTCTTCAACTTCAAATTTTACTCCTTTCGTATTATCCTTAAGATCTTATCTGCTTTCTGTCAAAAAGCGTAGTGCCATTAGCAGGTTTCAGATTATTAATGACACAACCTATAACGTGAATACCAGCTCTCGCATCATCCATCCAGTTTCAAAGACAAAAGTTACTCAAGGATAATGAAATGAATTGCTTTGATGCAATAACGTCAATTGAAATGTGTGTATCGGGACATTATACATACAAAGATCCCTAACTTCTATTATCGACACCAAAAAGAAACTGGAAGAAGCCTTCGTCCAGCACTGGGCAGAATCATAAGAATATACGTTTTCTTATTATATTGCTCTTTTCAATGCGAATGCTTTCCATGTTTGTAATTCTTTGTTTTATGAGCCGAAAAATTTATTTGAAGGTAGATATTTTGACTTGAACCTATGTCATACGCAATTTTTGTAAAATCCCTTGATGTAGTATAACATGGACCTCCACCTGAATGCTGCATCACATACCAACATATTTTGTCAACAGAATATCGCATGTATTTAATAATTATAATCAGCACAGCACTTGAGCACCACAATATGTTGTGAAGTTTATTTCCAAATGACTATCATAGGTAATTATGAGATTCATTCCAAGCGTTTTTTGCGGAAGACGCATCTCTATTCTCCCGAAATTACAGTTGGAAAACGACCTGTCCTCATGTAATACTATTTGATAAACTGCACGGTAATATTCCCACAGTGAGCTTTGTCTATATAATTAACGTCTATAAATGCACTTCGCACCATTAATAATACTAAATATAACACTTGCACCTCGATTTGCGCCAGAAAATAAAGACAAACAAACTTACAGTAAAGCATCTTTTTGTCGTAAATAGTCTTCAAGACATGGTAGTAGGATGGAAAACGTTGTTACTGAAAATATTTCACTAAAATGTAGCATAATGTTTGAATGATATATCACTTGTCTCATTCGCTATTCGTATGACTTCTCTTTGAAGCGCATACTTCCTTACTTTTCTCAGCTCTGCACGGTGGAAAACCCTTTGCTTACACTGGATCTACACAGAGGTACATTGACATCGACAAAACTCGCCTGCCACCAGAGCCGGGCACTCCAGCATCTAACGCAGCTTCGTACGCAACCATTCCCACTCATGAACTAATGGAAGACGGGGGACAAGATATGAAAGCTTTCATTCCGGGAGGAGTAAGTATAAAATCTGTAAACTTTCTGTTCACATTGTTTTGCTCATCAGCACTTTGCATGCTACAAATCAGTAATTTCTGAGCTTAACTTTTAAGCACATCCGGAGAAAAAAGAAGGGTGTAGAATACAGTGCCTCTAAGCCTCCGATCACCACATGTCTGACTTAGCCACACGTTATCATGGCTGGCACAAGGGTGCTTGGCACTCTAGCAAGCCACAAGCCTTGATCCCCAAAAAATGTATGTTATTCCTTTGTGTGGATAAAACACTGCATTTATGCTTTAGATTTAAGTCCAATTATTTCCAATGTAATTTAACAAGTGCCTTTTAAAATATCGCCATCCTTCGAGTTTGCTTCAAAGAATCTTCTTAATGTTAAAAGAAAGTGATTTGCAACTTGGATTGAATTGGTGTTGACATTAAGGTTTGCCGCAATTGAATCATGGTCCCAAAAAACGGGAAGGGAATTCTCACACAGCGTGCAAATGGCTGTACATCAAATATGTTTTGGGTTGGGAAAGGCAGGTTGGAGTTGTAATATGCATTGGAGGTTGCCTGATGCTAAGGTTGTAGCGGCATATCAAGGAATCAACGAATGCTTTACTTAAGGCACATTTGTTCAAACCCAATGAATGACGTCATGCAAGGGTGGCGGTAAATGGAGGATTGTCGCAACGAATGTTGTCGTTATTAATATGTGACTCCCACGTAGCATTATTACAGAAGTGATAAAAATAATGAGTAATAATTTAAAACATCAAATGAAAATCGACAAATTATTTGGGGTATGCAAAAATTTCCGCCGTTCCCGCTAGCGTGAGCTGTAGGAGTCTAACCGGCCGGCGACCCATGCTGTCAGTTCGTACATGAAGCCAAACATGGCGGTTTATAAAGTTCATTTGCGGCATTGTTTTTTATTCATGTTAAATTTAGGGAAAAGTGCGGGTGAAGCATATGTTTTAATATGTCAGGCGTATGGTGAAATGTTTATGGGTGAGCGGACGTGTCGAGAATGGTTTGCCAAGTTAAAGAAAGGTGATCTAAGCTTGTAAGACAAGTCACGTGCAGGTAGACCGCAGAAAATTGCAGACGAGGAGCTGGAATCACTGTTGTAAGAGGATGCCACACAATCGACCACGCAACTGACGAAACGTTTGAAAGTGGCTCAATCGACGGTGGTACGACATCTACAGGCATTGGGGAAGATCCAGAAGATTATTAAGTGGGTTCAGCATACTTTAACAGAGCGTAATATTGGTCAACGATTGGGCATCTGCATGTCGTTGCTGAAGAGGTTTCAAGAGAAGAATTTCTTGTGGAAGGTTGTCACCGGAAATGAAAAGTGGGTCTATTGCGACATCCCCGTACGCAAGCGATCCTGGGTCGACCCAAGCCAGTCATTCTGTTACACGATAATGCCAGACCACATGTCGGTGCCACCAAGAAAAAAACAACCATTGAACAGTTACACTGGGAGGTTTTAGCGCACCTGGCTTACTCCCCAGACGTTGTACCCTTATACTTTCACATGTTTCTCCCTATGCAACATACCCTAGCCCAACAGCGGTTCACCATAGTACCAGAGGTGGAAAATTTCGTCACTGCGTTCTTCAGCGCAAAACACGAGTCCTTCTATCACAGGTGCATTAATTTGTTACTTGAAAAATGGCAAAAGATCATTGATACCAACAGCCAATATTTCGTTGAATAAATGTGTACTGGCTTCCTGATAGTTCTTGTATCCTTAAAAACGGTGGAAACTTTTTGCATACCCCTAATATTTTCGCTTCAAATAACCAGAAATAAACTTAAAAAATCAAGTAAAAAATAGCAAATCAAATTTCTTATTGCTCTTGCATGCTTTTAGTATCTCTTTAAGTGATTGTTTTTCCCTAATTTGTTCACCACTAGGGAACATTTCTTTTTAGAACTTCATCGTATGTTCTAAACTGAACGTTCTTTAAAAACAATTGAAAGTAGAAACGGTGGCATCAAATTGTGGCAATCAGTGTATGGTCTGTAAAGCTTTTTTTCCGCTTCACTTCTATTTCGTGCTAAGATAATTTATTCTGATATGATATGAACTTGAAACATTTTTGCTGGATTGCTGCCACTGTGAAACAGATGTTTCATTTTATTTTCGCTTCAATTATTGAACCGTACGCTTCGTTTTATCAATATTTTTCTTGATTGAAGGTCTAACGGATACCGTGAGCAACTCAATGGACTTTAAGAAGTCGCCCGTCCTTAATTTAGGACTACTGGTTTCAGGGAAGGGATAGAACTAGGGCCGTAAGACAAACACAGCATACATGCCTCACCGGGATTCCAACCAGAACCCTTCTCGAACGAATAGTCATAAGCCATCGCTTAGACCACTGCGACCCCAGGGCGGCTTTAACAAAATTGCTGATAACTTACTACTAAATGAAATGAATGTATGATGATACATTTCTAAAAAATCTAGTACATTTGTTGCTAGTACTTCGTTTGCACGCCATTCAATTTTTTTAAAGAATATCTTCATTATTCTCTTTTCTAGCACAGCATGAAAGACCGACCTCTGCCATCGAAACCGTCATCAATGAAGAAGAAAAAGGCACATGTTTATGACACAGCGCAGTGAAAAGTGATGTACATTATTTTGGAATTTGTGTATTATCGAAAGATGAGTGAGCACTTGTTATGCTGTTTAAGGCTGTGCATGATTTACTGTGCGGGTGCAGAAAATTACTTAATCATTGTTTTGTTGTTACGTCCCCATTGCTTACGTAAACATTTCATCATGTGACACTTACGTCATTATGTGACCATACATTGAATATAAACATCAGCATACTAAAGCCAAAGAGCCTTTCTGAATATGTTTTTCAGTGGGTTTATGAACATTTCGTACCCTACAAACAAAGTGAAATGTGATTATGTCATTACGCGGAAAATTAACGTTTTTGGGAAAAGCAAGAAGTGCATACAAGAAAACATTAGATGCAGACTAGAAACATAGCATAACTGAGTAAATCACTCTTCTAACCCTAATAAATGTTAATGGGTTAATTATAAAGAATGAATAAAAAATAATTTATCCCACGAATTTTCTCTGTAAAGACACATTACCATGTTTTCCGATTTAAGCAAAGAACCACCATTATCGCCATACACCAGTGTAAATAAAGCTGCGTAAAGAATATTAAAAGTGTCAATAGTGATTTCATTAAATTTAAGTCTTCTGAGATTTTTAAGCTTTTATTTTTGATAAAATATCCTGCAGGATAAAGTATCTGGGATGGTGCTACGATATCTTTTGAGTCTCAGCATAAAACACTCAAATAAATTACCTTGTGTGTAGAGTTTGTTCATATTATCCTTCTCTCAAGTTGACAGGAAACTTACCAGTATTACTCATGTTGATTCGAACCTTTAAATTCTTTTAAAAAATTGTGAAGTTAAATACTTTTAAAGACACTCTTAAGAGAATGGTTAATCCTAGGGCGGTACATATATATACATATACATTCATCATCAAAATTTGCGCTGAAATGAACGAAAACACTTAAATAATTTGTAAGTATTCGGATGCACTCAGTCGTGATTTACGTATATCCAGAAATAATACGAAGTTAGATCACGTGAGAAAAGAGGGAAGTATTTGTCTAACTCTAGGAAATGAGTTTACATTTCAAGGCAACCATGGTAGTATGTTACCTATGTGCGGTGGAAACTTACTCTTTATGATGACATTTGAACTCTAGTCATCTTTTGATTAAAATGCATAAACACTATATTAAACTATACTAAGTGAGGAATTCACAGCAACAGTCACCACTAGAATTCAAAAATAGAACCAGTAACGTCAAAATTAACGAATGTTTTTGTGTAAGAAGGTGTTTTGGTCACAGAGGTTTGTTAATGATACTCAACTCTTAATGCCAAGAACAACGTTGGAATTTGCAAAGTGTTCAATTCATATTTAAATTTTGATTCCCCTATATTAAGATGTTCTATTTCCATTAAGTTTCAATTTTCATAATGGCTTCACGCAGTGAAACTTCCATTATAGCTTTGACATTTTGAAACGATAACGAAGTAAATTTCTCCGTCAATCTTGTCTACGCCGGGCATCGAACCCGGGCCCCCTCAATCCGGAATAAGTCGCTCTACCAACTGAGCTACGCGGACGTATACTCCTGCTGCAACCTGCCTCTATCTCACGTGCGTCCTGCGGTGCAGGCACGCCACATCTCCCCTCCCCCCCGCCGAAAGAGGGCCGGGACCATGTGTTGCTGCACGCAGTCATCCGCTGAAGAACGTACTTTGGAGAAATCCTAGTCAATTTGATTTGGTGTGTGGAACGTAACATCACACACATTTATTTTTCGAAGCGCTGAAGAAGGGAGTTTCTTATTTTTTCTGTCTCGCGGTGTGGAAAGAACATCACACCATTGCGAGAAATTTGACGGCCAGGTCATTCTTGAAGTTCGGGCGCCAATATAACGAAGTAAATTTCTCTGTCTTTTTTGTCCACGCCGGGCATCAAACCAGGGTCCCTTTCATTCCGGAATAAGTCGCTCTCCCAATTGAGCTACGCGGACGTATGCTCTTGCTGCTCTCTGCCTTTATCTCACGTGCGTCCTGCGGTGCAGGCACGCCACAAACGGGTATGTTGAATTTCTATTTGCAGTGCAGAAAGTTAAATATTTGATCTTATAAAGACAGATATTAACTTGAATGCAGGCTACTGATGCCAGTAACAAACCTGGAAATAATTTGCATTCCATAGAGATAATTTAGTTGGTTGATATGGTTTCAGAAGCCTATTAAATGTTGATGACTTAATTCTAATTTTTAGGCAGGAAAATACGATACAGCATGAACTCAAGTAGCTGAACGTGACACGTACATTATTTTTTATGAAATTACGTTACTTAAATGTAGTATTTGATATGAAGATAAGTCTAAATCAGTGGTTATGAGTCAACTCTAAGTGTTATTAATTTCGTGGCAAAAGAGGAGGGGAAACATATTTTAGTTATCAGCTATGATTATTGGCAAGACTAATAAGTTTGATAAATAACTCCACGATAGAATCAACAGAGCAGAGAAAATCACTCATAAGCTCTGTAAAGATATTTTTACTGCGAAGGAGGCTAATCAGAGGATTAAATGTTTTGTATAAAATGTGAGATTTAGACTTGCCTTCTTCTATGGCAGCGAGAGTTGGATATAAAATAAAGGGCTCCGCAAGAAATTAGAAGCTGTAAGAAAATACACTGCTGGACAATTGCTAAGGACAGATAATAAACGGCTATATAGCGCATAAAAAAGTAAGTGTGGTTGGATGCCAAGTGAAATAAAATAATGTCAGAATGCCAGGACATTACAAGAAAGATAATTTATTGTGCTCTGAAATCCAGAAGGCTTTGGAACGTGTTCAAGGGACAAACAGGCCATTTTGTGCAGAATACGTAAACGTGAAAAAATGCAATTACCGTCCGCAGGCGTTCCGGCGTAAGATGTCAATACGGGATATTGCCACCATGGAGGGCGATGCAAGATTCCACACGTCGTGTCATGCTTTGCACAACATTATCAAGCAGCTGTTGGGTTAATTTATCCCATTCCTCTGTCAGTGCACGGATGAGGGTGTCCTTGTTTATTGGAGGGCATTGGCGACCAGCAAGAGACTCCTCCCCAAAGCATCCCACACATTTTCAATGGGATTCAGATCTGGATAACGTGCTGGCCATACGAGGCGTTGAATATCCTCGCTCTCAAGACACTCATGGACAGCGACTGTTCGATGACATGTTGCGTTGTCGTCCATGAAAATGAATTCATCACTGAGAGCACCACGGAACATGCGAACATGAGGTAGCAGAACATCATTAATGTATCGTTGGCCAGTCATAGTCCCAGTTGGAAGCACATAGAGGGACGTACGGCCCATGATCATGATGCCAGCCCATACCATGACACTACATGTCGGAAATCGGTCCCTTTCCTGTATGTTTGCTGGACAATATGCAGTACCACTATCACGCCAGATCAGTTGTCGTCGACAGTCAGACGATAGACTGTATCTACTCTCATCTGAGAAGAGGACAGCAGACTAGTCGTTAGCAGTCCAATTGCGATGTTGATGGCACCATTGCAAACGGGCGGTACGGTGACGTCTGGACAATGGGATGCACACAACAGGACGGCGAGTGTATAGTCCTCCTTCATGCAAACGTCTGGCGACAGTTTTTCGGGAGATCCGCTTGCCAGTAGCAGCCATAAACTAATTTGCTACCTCACTAGCTGTGCTGCGCCGGTGTCTTTTTGTTGATAGCACTATGTACCGATCTTTTGCAGGTGTCGTACTGCGAACACGACCTCCCCCGTGACGTTTGCTACACTCTCCATTTGTTTGAAATGATTATCAAAGCCTTGAAACAACACTGTGGCTGACGTCGAACTCCCTGGCAACATCTGTTAGTTTTCGCCCTTCTTCAATCTTGCCAATAATACGAGCACGCTTAAAATCATCTAGGTGATGTCGGGAAGACATACTGAAACTTACAAGTTCGTCAGTTGATTCTTTCCCTTTCAACTTTGCGTTTGAACAACAACGGTCAATACGCGTCAAATCCTTTATATCTCTTATCAGCGCTATGACGTCACAAACAAGTTCGGCAATCCAAAATTTGCATACGCACAACACGTCTTACTGTATCCCGCACTTATGCTAATTTCCACATTTTCCTGCCTTCCATTTTATGGTTGCTATCGTTGCTATTGTCATCCGTCCTTAGCAATTGTCCGGCAGTGTATAAGAAAAATTAGCAGATTCAGTAATACACAGGTAAGTAAGATTTAAACTGTCAATACACACACGCATATTTGATTAAACAGGTGCAGGAATCCTTTCCCATTACTATCGCCTAATTTTAAGAAACGGTGTTCCATTGCAAAAAGCTTCACACCATACTTATTTTACGGTGTAAAATTTCACGTTAACTACGAGAGTAGTTAAGGTTTGGAGCAAGATTACCTATGAGTTTCACATTATTCAATAAAAATATTGCAATGCGTTTTGTGTATTGAGGAAATGATGTTGACGTCCATTGTTACGCACTTTCAGGTAAAATCAAAGTACTTACCGTTAACTTTGAAAAAGTACAAGCATATTTACAGAATTTCGCCACATGTCAAAGCTATTACATCATTACAGGTCAACATTTCAGAGATTATAATAATTTTATTCAATGCGAAGAAGTGGTGAAGTGGATATGAACGACTATTCTTGTTAAAGTAAGTACATAATAACAAACTATCTATTGATAAGATTAATTAATCTTTAAACGAAGAAATATAATGCTATTCGACTCAAACAATCTAAATAATAGGATGGTACTGAAATCGGAAGTATTGTTCAGTGATCATAACCTACAGTAAAATATTGTTTGATTATACCTAACTAGTACATTCATTTATTGACATATCTTATCATTCCATTTTCAGCTGAATTTATTTCAAGTAAAATTTTCCTGTATTCCTTCATTAAAGGAAAGCAGCGTACTTGAATGTAAATAATATATCAGAAAATGTTTATCGTTGAAATGTACTTCATTGTTTCTGCTGATGATCACTGTAGATTATGACAATGGGTAATCGAAAAAATGCTGTTGTAGTAAATTCTCCGAATATGTATTAGTTTCAAACGCTTCTCGATGCCAAACATGTTTTCCCTCAAGTTTGCTGATGTTGTGTGATTGTAATTTTTGGAGATTTTCTATAAAATTTATACAATAAAATGTGTAAAATTTGTTTTCTTGTCTTATGTTTACAATACATTTTATATAAAAAGTTAGCATTCTGCTTAATTCGAGACTGTTCACAGATTATAACTCAAGGAGAAATATGTATCCATTGTAAAACCCAAGGCCAATTTTTATTTATAAAAAATATCTCATCGTAAAGAGATCAGGACATAAACAACGATATGACAGTTCAAAACGATTAGAGGTAGCATAAATCCATTTATTCAGTAGTGTAAATCAGCATATACAAGCTTATGCTCCCCACCCGGAGGCATTTTCAAGACACTAGTAAGACATCAAATATCGAGAATTCAAAACACTATGAGCATTTTGAACTTGCATAGTTGGTGTACTTTAACTTGATATCAACAATATGGCTTTGAACGTTTAGTAATGTTACACTACTTTAAAGTTTCGATAACAATTTATGATTCCCCTGCCAGTGATATATTGGGTGGGTGTGGTTTTATAGGCTACAAAGAAAGGAGGAGAACACAACAAATAACGTACCTAGGATTTCACATAATTGTCATAATTCTGTAGGAAATCTTGCCATCTGTCTATAAGTAGGCGAATCACACGCCGGAAAAACTCTTGTTCTTCAGAGTCAGAAAAGTTATGTAATGTCGTTTTCACATTGTTCACATCATCGAAGATTTGGAGAGAAAAGGCGTTCTGTAATGATCGAAAAAGGTGGTATTCCATAGGTGCCAGGTCAGGGGAATACGCCGGGTGAGATAACACTTTTCAACCAAAGTCCAGTAATTTTTGTCGAGTGTTTACAGCAGCATGAGGTCTGGCGTCATCATGACGAAGGATCACACCTTTGCGATGGACGAGTGCTGGCCGCTTCGATGTCAGTTTTCTTGCAATCTGTCCAACTGTTGGCAGTAGAGGTCAGCATTTATCGTTCGGTTAGGTGCCAACACCTCCCAGTGAATTATTCTCTGGACATCACACTAAACACTCAACAAAACCTTTTTGGGATGCAGTCCTTCTTTTGAGGTCAATGGAGCAGGCTCCGTGCCTTGGCACACAGTCCGTCGACGCTATACCTTACGGTACAGTACCTGCTTTTCATCACCCGTTACAATTCGTCCCAAAAACGGTTCATTTCTGTCAATAGAAAGCAAAGCAACACAGGTACGGATTCTCTCCTCTCGTTGCTTTGCAGAAAGCTGGTGCGGAACCCAGTTATCGAACTTGGTGATGAACCCAAGTCCATGTATCCGTCTTTCGACTGTTTTTCTGTGTACAAACAATGTTTCCCCTAATTCCTGAACGGTTGAATGTAGGACATTTGTTATGGCTTGGTGCACATCTTCGTCAGAAACCACAGATGGACGTCCAGGACGTGGTTGATCTTTACAGCTTCGGTCTCCGTCCCGGAATTTCCGAAACCAACGGCAACATGTGCTATCATCAACTGCATCTTCCTCATACACTTGACAGATGTTGCGGCAAGCCGCGGCTGCATTACTGCCTTCATCGAACTCATACAGTAAACAATGTTTAACGTGCTCTTTATCGCATGCCATGTTACACTGCCCATGAATTCCGTTACTAATGGCTTACTCGGACAAACCTAGTACTTCTATATGCTCTACTTTATTGGTCGAAAATTCGGCATCGCAGCGTCATCTGTGACGTAACTACTCCGATTGCAATTTGCAATCTATTACAAAGACAGGTAGAACTTTTGCATATACCCAGTAGATCCAAGACCACGAAAAACGAGGATGCTTGAAAACTTCGCACAATTTCTAATTCTTTACCGGCCTACATTTGGATTGCTTTTCAGGACTGCACAAAAAATAGACACTTTGAAATTTTGCATGAATTCTAAAACTTGGAAAAACACCCTCTTGGATTATTTCTCAAGATCACATACAGCATGGATACACGCAAACTTTGCCTAAGTAATTTCTAAGAGAACTTTACCGTTCTTCTATTGGATTGTTTTCCAAGACCGCACAAAACATAGATACTTGCAAACTTTGCGTGAGTTCAAAGAAGACGTCGATGTGCAAAGAAAACCTTGAGTTCTAAGAAGACCTTGGATTGTATTCGAGACAACACAAAGCATAGATGTTTGCAACCTTTATATGAGTTCTAAGGAGGCGTTATTGTCAATTCGTGGAAGGTTTTCAAATAAATTATAAAGCATATGTACTTAAAACCTTTGCATAAATTTTAAGAAAAACTTCAAGGGATTACTGACACTAACCGCGACCCTTGTTTATGATAAATCACGAATCAAAAGTTCGATTAAATAAAAGATTCAGCATCTCAAGAATTTATCTTCAAAGTGAATTTTCAGATGATTCACGAAAGCCTTAAAAGAGCAATTCGAGGGTGTTTGGATCCATTTCCTGAGAAACCACCTATGAAATATCAGGAGTCCTAATAAGAGTGATACTATAGGTCTTCGTGCATTTCAGCTTCAGCATTAGTAAGTAAGCAGTGCCGAAGAAGGCAACGCATTAATCTTGGGGGCTCTTAGTAACAAAGCGTCTGAATTCAGTAAATTAAAATGACATATCCCATTAATATCAGCCTTTCAGAGTTTAGGCGATACACTTTCATTTACATGTTACATAAATTTTAGATAACATAAAGATATTTTATAAGCCTAACCTAATCATCCAGATGAAAAAAATACGAATAAAAAGAGTGATCATAACAAATCTAGGTATACTTGATGTACTCCGTTTGCTTTCTGATAAATGTTTACTTAAAGAAAGAACATATCCTTCCTCAAAAGCTATGAATGGTAAGGCCCTTTCAAGCATCGTCCAGGTGAATTTCAGAAAGATGCTATTCGTCATATTATTATTATTTTTGAAGTAGGATAGAGCTTTATGAAATTGTTTCTATTATGACGTATTGAATGCTGCAATAGAATTGAACTGATTCTGTGCATTCTGCAGCATATGTTTCAGATAGAATTATACAGAATTTGAAGTATAGGAAGGACAGTGAAACAGAGGCAAGATTTTTTGTGCTAATTTCATGAAGGATACTATATACATCAGAGAACTTTGAGACAGTTAGTATTAAAATAGTGTAAAACTTTGAGACTGTTTCACAGTATTCTAATGCATACATCAGAGAACTATGGTAAAGTATTTTAAACTATACGTGAAAGAGTTTGAGACAATATTTTAATGCATACATCAGAGAACTTTGGTAAAGTATTTTGAAGTATACATTAAAGAAGTTTGAGACAGTATTTTAATGTATACATCGCAGAACTTTGAGACAATAGTTTTAATGCATACATCACAGAACTTTGAGAAAATATTTAGCATACATCAGAGAACTTTGAGACAGTATTTTAATACATACATAAGAAAAGTTTGAGATAGTACTGTAATGAATACAGTGGATTAAAAATGCAGAAGTAAATAAATACTCTTTAATATAAAATATCATGGAATTATATTGCTTTGGTTGAAAATACCTGACTTCACGCACGTGCTGGGAGTGTAAAGAAAGAGGAGACGGTATGAGAATATACTGCATCTATAAATATTGTGAAGTAGAATAGCTGTCAAAGTAGAGAAGCTATTCAAAACATTTAAACACCCATATTATAAAAATACAGCCTTATGGCAGCTTTCCACATGAATAATGTTTTCAAAGTTTTTGCGCTTTTGGTGTACGCATTACATTAAACCTTTTAGAATTTGTAACTTTAGATTTCAGTACACGTTTATTTCGGTGGTCTCTGTGCGCTTTCAGAAATTTTTTACACCCTTGAATTTGTGTAAAATTTGTTGGAGAAAGGCCGTCATCCTCAACATCACAAATGCTATGGCCTTAGAGTTATCGCTGTTACTGTGATACATTTTTTGTCCCATGTAGTAGACAATAATAATGATTTCCTTTTATTAACTGGGGGAATACAGATGGATACTAAATTTTAGTTATGGGTTCAAATTTGTTTCTGCAGTGATATTTTCTATAATTTTGTTTGCAATTATTCTTTTTCTGTTATGTTTATAACTTTCATTATTACGACGTACATTTTTTCCGATGTGCATTTGCTTCGGGCACGAGAAAGGGTACACTTATGCATGAACTTCATATAAGGAAAATTTTATTAGAGAATTATTATGCAATTTAAGAGTAACCAGATTAAAAGGTTTTACTCGAAATGAAAATATCCAAGTAGAATAATTGAAAATAATTTAATAAGGCAATACAGTTCCGTTTTCATCGAGTCAAATGCTAGAAAATATAGGGATGGACATCGTAAGATTTCAAAAAGAGAAACGATATTCACCATCGTAATTCTTACCGTAGAAATCTGTAACACATACATAAAGATACCATTTGCTTATTTTATATTGTTAGCTATCAAATCAAAGCATATCCTTTGTAGATTCACATTCTTCCAAGGAAATTTGAGTTATATTAATTCCTTCCTATTATGATAAAAATTTAAAGAAAGTAAATAAAAAATAATATGAAAAATAATTTGATTTTTATTAGATTGTTTCTTGCTTTGAAAATAACAGGATTGGGCATATAACTAACAATATGTATTAAATCCCTGAAATGGCAATGGGCTGGACACACTGCCAGAAGAACAGACCATCGATGGACAGCCGAAATTTTAGATTGGATTCCAAGGGACAGGAAAAGACCCAGAAGAAGACCACATGGAAGATGGGTGGATGAAATTCGAAAGTATGCGGCAGTGACATGGAGGAGACTGGCACAAGACAGACCGTTGTGGAGGAAACGTGGGGAGACCTTCGTCCAGCAGTGGATTGATAATGGTTGACAATGATGATGATAATGATATATCAAAGCGCGATATCTGCTAAAATTGTCGTAAAGCATAACGCACGCCTTGAATCATCAAGAAAAGGAATTCAGGCATTTCCTTTCGAGAATTGACACTAAATGCCATAAAAACCTGAAATCTATAATTAGGAGTTTCCTTCAGATTGCGTTTGCTTACTTGCAGCTCTTAAATTACGATCTGATAAAGCGTACGAATTCTTTATTCATGTGAATGAAAGAAAGGGGAATTTTGAAGAGCATTGCCTAAATTCACGGTCCTTATGCCACTGAATGTTTTAAGGCAGTAATAATAATAATAATAATAATAACAATAATAATAATATTAATATTATTATATTATTTAAAACACGGAGGGCCTAGGGGATAGCGTAAGTAGCTACTATCCAAGCTGTCGCAGATTCGATTCCACCTTGAACCATCACCAGCCGTCATGGATTTCACCTCGAGATTACCTTCCTAAAAAAAGGTGTCGGAACAGTTGCAGGAACGTGGCGCCATCTAGTGTTTACAACATCAGTTAAGAAGATACTATAACCACTAGTTAAGAAACCTGCATACCGAAAAATCTCAACTCCATCAGGATGATACTAAGGAAAAGATTAGCACGTACTGCATCGAGTGTGGCGCAGGATAAAGTCACTCGCGTTCGAGCCTTAAGTAGAGGGGCCCGTTCGACAAGTAAGTTACAGTCTCCAGAGAGAAGCAATGAAGCAAGTGGCGGTGCCCTTCTCATGGCTACCACAAGAAATAGTCAACGATCGGCCGGAGATGCTTCTGGGGTTGCTAAGCCCTAGACCAAGCCGGACCGAAGTGCAAGCCAACGCATGTGATGGAGTCCAGAAAAAAAAAACATGTACATCATGTGAACATACTACGAAGTGACTAAAATGGAGACAGAAAGGACAATGTACAGGAAAAGACTTCATAACAAATGGCAACAGCAATACCCAGGCATTCAAGTCAGCGAACAGCGACTAGCGGATCAGAGATGGATCATTGTCGCGAAGAATATGATACCATCTGCCGTCCTGGGTGCCATGAAGGAAGAACTATGTGGTCAACGACAGAGTAGCGAGCAGCACGCTGCAGAAGGGAATGCAATGTCTGGTGACAAGCATGAGACAGAGTCAGAAGACCGGACCGAACAAAGACAGCGGGTGCAATCAGAGGTTGCCAACGAATTCAGGACAGCCGTTCAAGAGTTCGAAGGAATGGACTCTACCATGAGACACAGAGTACCGAAGCAAAGACCTAACAGAGAGCTATGGCAAATAACAGAACATCTTAACAAGTCTGTGCTACCAACTTACCTAGATGAAAATGGAACCACGTTAGAATCCCTCCACACCGCTGTGTACTGTGCCGCAGTTTCCGCCACAAGACTAAACGGTAAAAACACCATCCGTCAGATGAAACAAAGAGCAAAGAAACCCATCCTACCAGTATTGCAAAGAAGACTGCAGGGCACACAGTACATAAAGGGAAATAGGTCCACGAAACAGATAGGAAAAGTAAAGCTCATCCTGAAAAGCGCCAAAGTTCACACCTGATTCAAAGAAAACCAGCAAATGGAAGAATACTTAGACACGCTAAAACAAAGAATACTAGCTATCAGGAAGAGACTAAGACGATACAAAAAGAACACACAGCGACATATGGACAATAACACATTCGAAAACAACCAGAAAAGCTTCTATCGTAACATTACCAAGAGAGACATCAAAGGCGAAGGACCACCAGAATGTGAAGTGGTAGAAACATTCTGGAGTAACCTCTGGATAAGGAATATGAACCACAACAGCAAAGCCGCGCGGCTACAGAGAGAAAAAAGACAGCGAGCTAATATCAGGAAATGGCCGACTGAAAGATCACAGCAGAGGACCTTCAGCAATCCATAGCTAAGACACACAGCTGGAAAGCACCAGGTGTTGAAAACATCCACAACTACTGCTACAAGATATTCACTTGTACATAAAAATATCTGGCAGATCAACTGAAAAACATGATCCAAAAATTCAGCCTTAATCCCGGATATCGTCACCCTAGGAGTAACGATACTAAAGGCTAAAGATGATGACACAAGAAATCCAGCCAACTATCGACAACTAGCGTGTCTACCTACACTGTATACGATCCTAACAGCGTGCATCGCCAATAAGATAATGAGGTACACAGAAGGACAAGCTTTTATGAGAGAAAGAGCAAAAAGATTACCAATTGGACTGCAGAGGGTGCAAGGAACAGCTTACCATCGAAGCTGTTGTAATGGAGCAAGCTTTCAAGATGCACCACATGTCCACAGTTTACATTGATTACCGTAAATCCTACGATTTTGTATCTTACAGCTGGCTGATAGAGGTCCTTGAGA
Source organism: Macrothele yani (assembly GCA_039090855.1). NCBI lineage: Eukaryota > Metazoa > Arthropoda > Arachnida > Araneae > Macrothelidae > Macrothele > Macrothele yani. The sequence continues at coordinate 19,381,610 of CM077013.1, forward strand.
TCTACAGAGTAAGTCCTGTAATCATCAACTTCCCTAAAGGGGCCTTGACAGGATGGAAGACAGCAATCAAAGTCAAGAACATAACGACCAAGCCCATCCACATAAGGAGAGGTATCTTCCAGGGAGATTCACTTAGCCCACTATAGTTCTATCTAGCACTCAACCCACTGTCAACCATGCTCAACGAAAGCAAGTATGGGTTTACCATCAAGTGCAACAAAACCGATAAGTACAAACTCTTCCACCTCATGTACATGGATGACATCAAGCTATACGCATCGTCGCAGAACAAACTCCAGCAACTAATCCGGATCACCGTGGGCTTCAGCAATGACATCGGGATGGAATTTGGCCTACAGAAATGCAAGACACAAAGTATGAACCAAGGAAAGCATGATGCACGTAGCTACCAATTGAAGACCGGAGAACAGATCGCAGCTATGGAGGAAGTAGGTCTATAAATACCTTGGTATGCTTCAAGCACAACACCTAGAGCACAAAGAAATCAAAAACAATCTAGCCGCCAAATACAACCAAAGGATGAGGAGGCAAATGAAGACCAAGATGCTCAACGCTCGCAACATCACTCGGGCTATCAACACATAAGCACTTTCAGTCCTCACGTATTCCTTCGGAATCATCAAGTGGACCACAATAGAGCTTGAGGAAATCATGCGCAATACCAGGACAATCCTCACTAAACATGGCCAGCACCACCCGAAGTCAGCAATATGAAGGCTGACCATCGGACGGGCAGAAGGAGGACGGAGAAGGATGGATCTAATGGAACACCGACACAAAGAAATCAGCAGCCTCAGAAAATACTTCGATCAGAGCAAGGGACCCCTTCACCAAGCGATAAACCAGAGTGACAAGAACTACACAGCCATATGCCTTTCTACTCAGAGCATCGAGATTGGAACGAGGGAGCTAAAAGAAGAAGCTTGGGGCAAGAAAGTCCTACACGGAAAGCACTACAACGATCTGCAATCGGACCATGTGGATAAGACTGCCTCCAATGCATGGCTAACAAACGGATCACTTTTCCCCGAGACGGAAGGGTTCATGATGGCTATACAATATCAAGTTGTAAGCACCAGAAACTACCGGAAATATATCCTGAAGGACACGTCAGTAGAAAGCGACATATATTGGCAATGCCATCAAGCGCCAGAAGCTATTCAACATATCACAGCAGGATGCAGAGTCCTCACACAAACAGAGTACACGAACAGGCAGAATCAAGTTGCCAAGATTGTCCATCAGAAATTGGCAAGAATGCACCACCTCATTACAACGGAGCCTGTCCCCTACTACAAGTATGAGTCAACAACTCTTCTAGAGAACAACACCTACAAGATGTACTGGAGCAGATCAATCAGAACAGATAAGACCATCCCCCACAATTAGCCCGATATCGTCCTGGTCGACAAGGAAAAGAAGTCAACATACCTCATTGACATAGCAGTGCCCAACACGTGCAACATCCAGAAGACGCACGGAGAGAAGCTCTCAAAGTATAACGACCTACGATACGAAGTCAAGGAAATGTGGCATATGAAGAACGTCCCCACCGATCCCCTTAGTAATATCAGCCACAGGAGTAGTACCTAAGATTATTCACAGCTCCATACAAACACTAGACCTTCAACCTAACATCTACATGGAACTACAGAAGGCTGCTATCCTGAACACTTGTAGGATAGTAAGGAAGTTTTTGGACAACTGAGAGAAAGAAATACTACTTCCCAGACTTGGTACGTCGTACCCGTCCCGGAAGGATGAGAAGAAAAAAAACCCTCAGGAAGAGGCGGAATCTATAATAATAATAATAATAATAATAATAATAATAATAATAATAAAAGGACAATTTCTAAAGAATATTGATGAAAAAAGTGACAACAACTTGACTTGGGCATGGCTGAAATCGGATTCCACCAAGAAATAGAAGGGCTGATTTTTGCTGCACAAGAACAGGCATTGCAAACAAATGTTATGAAGGCTAAAATCCAGAAAGTCAGTGATAATCCAAAGTGTTGACTTTGTAAAGAAAAAGATGAAACTGTGTCTCATCTCATATGTGAATGTAGCAAAATTGCACCGACAGATTACAAAGTTAGACATGACAGGGTTGCAAAATTGATTCATTGGTCATTATGCAGAAATCACAATCTGCCAGCATCGAAAAACTCATGGGAACACAAGGCTGAGAAAGTCATAGAAAATAATGAAGTCAAGATCTTGTGGGATTTCAGAATTCAAACCGATCGACACATAGACATAATACACCAGACACAACAGTCATAGAAAATCGAAAAGTCTGGCTAATTGATATAGCGATCCCTGGAGATGCCAGAGTCAATAAAAAAGAATTGGAAAAAATGACTAAATATAGAGACCTGGCCATAGAAGTTGCCCGGTTATGGACACAACGGGAGTCCCCATTGTCGTCGGGGCACTTGGAACAATGCCAAAAAAAATTATGAATCATTTTGAAAAATTGCAGCTTTCTGATATGCTACCTTCAGAACTGCAGAAGACAGCTTTACTTGGGACATCATATATTTTACGCCGATTCTTGACTGATACATAGGTCTCCGGTGGAAACTCATATCAGTTCAACAATACCAATCAATGATAATTTGCTGTTTATTTTGTTTGTCAGAGGCTGTGATTCGTATATTTCGAATAAAGAAAATAATAATAATAAGCTATACGCGAGCAACAAAAACACAACTTGACAGCCTGATCAACACAATTTAAATTTTCAGGGATGACTTTGGTATGGAATCCTGCCTCAATAAATGCGCAGTACTCAACATCAAGAGAGGAAAATCGTTTGAAATTCCACCCTCAAAAAGTCACTTGATTGACAGTCTTGAAGATGATCACATTTATAAGTATCTAGGAACAGAGCAAAATAGAATGTTAAATCTCAGCTCACCTAAAAAGAATTTACAACAAAATAAACCAATCACCTTAAAAACATTTTGAACACTAAATTATATTCCAAGAATAAAATTATTGCTATTAACTCCTGGGCAATCCTATATTAACCTACTCCTTTGGGATTGTCATAGGACCAACACTGATCTATAGGAACTTGACAATGTCGCTATTAGAAAGTGATTCACTAAATACAGATGCCACCCTCAAAAATCGTCAGCTGAAAGACTCTACCTGAAAAAAACAGGAAGAAGATGCGGGCCAATCAATATCACATCTTTGCGAAAAACAAGAGAAACAACTCAAACAGTACTTCTTAGGAAAAAAGAATGTCATCACTACATTGGTGGCTGCAGCTGACGAAGGTTTACTCCACTGAACCTGAATACTCTCAGTTCCTTCCTCAATCAGAAAACAATTCAGATCCACTGGAAGTTTAGAAAAACAAAATTCCTCACGGTATCAGTCCTTAGATCTGGAAAACATTAAAAAAACTCCTCACTACAATGATTAAATCCAGCTTTATCCGGAAACCGAGGGATTCTTCATTAGGTTCAAGACCGTGTTATCGCAACCCAGAACTACAAGAAACATTTAATAAAAGTTGCAAATTATGGTGACACCTGTGGATTACGTGGAAAAGCCAATGATACTATAGAGGACATTCTAGCTGGTTGCTCTCTTCTTGCTTCAAAACGATACCTTAACAGACACGACCAGGAAGCCAAGATCATAAATCAAGAGCTTGGTGTTAAATATGTTCTTATCCAAAGCTATTCTCCACCTTATTACAAGTACCAACCAGAGCCTATTCTCAAAGATCAGAATTATATCAAATACTGGAGCAAACCAATCATTGACCACAAACGACCTGACATTGTAATTGTAGACAAAAAACTGGAAAAGACACAATGATAGATGTAGCGGTTCCACTTACGGAAAACATTTAAAAGAACAGTATCTAAGAAAATCTCTAAATATGAGAACCTGCGAATAGAAATCCAAAGTATTTAAAAACAAAGAATCATAGAGATCGTATGAGTTATCATTTTGGCAACAACAGTAGTAACAAATAGCTTTCTAAAATATCTCGAGGAATTAGGATTTCCACAGAGGCTGCTTCACCCAATCCAAAATAAAATCATTTTACAAACCAGCCATATCACTAGCAAATTCCTGAATTTCCACGCTTGAGATGAATGCCTTTTTCTCACAGGTCTGGCCGAGAAAGTAGACCAGAAGAATAATAATAGTTCGAAAACTGAATCCCTCTTCCTCAAATTAAAAAAAATATACATGCTGATACTTAAATTTTGTTTTAAGAATCTAAGAATCAGAATGCTTAGGAAACCGTGTCGCACCGATGTACTATTGTAGACATTAAAGAAATGAAATGCATGGAATAATGTGCGCTCTTAAAAGGAACACCAAGCCGTCATTGTGTGAGCACGCGAAAGTAAATGAAGTGATAAAGTCTTTTACTATACCGTGCAAATTAATTGGGACAAGCTATTTTATTCTCAGAATTGTAATGTGATCGCCAGTTGATGTCGGAAACCAACGTAAACCGGTTTTGTCAGCTGTGAGGTGGTGTGACTGTTAGAACTTGATTATAAGAATGTGGTTTGACTGGTTTTAAACAGGAAATAGGCACTTCAGCTTCAGTTGTGAGCTTTCGAGTGTGACAGGTGGATGTTAGGTTTTGCTCTCTGTGAGTATGTGTTGATTTCGTGTACTGAAAAATGGATATTTCCCCAAGGAAGTGTGCAAAAATAATTGCTCTGAAGGATTACACGTCGATAACAGTGAGAGATATCGCTTTTGCAGTTGGTGTAGGCAAATCAAGTGTATCAAGACTGTTGCGCGATACAATGCATCTGGATCATCGTCTCCAAAAAGGAGAGGTAAATGTGGAAGAAAACGAAAAACAAATCTACGAACTGATAAATACCTAATCAGAAATAGTAAAACGAATCCAAAAAAAAAAAAAAAAAAAAACAAGCACCGATCTTCAACGAGATTTATTGGCTAGTGATTGTGATGTTAGTGATACAACACAACTGTACGCCGTAGGCTTCTGGAAGTTGGCAGGAAGGCAAGAAGAACAATGAAAAAACAATATTTGAATGCGAAAATGAAGATAAAACGTTTAGCATGGGCCAAAATATTAATCATGGACTGCTGTCGACTGGAAAAGGTAATTTTCAGTGATGAAACTCATTTATTTGTGCAGGGTTACCAAGCAAATGCCGTTAGACGAAGCAACTGTGAATCCTTAAGACCTGAGCATGTCAAACAAACTGTAAAATACCCTCTGAAATAGATGTTTTGGGGTGTTTTTCATATCAAATGGCACTGGAAGCTTAGTCCTGTTCAAGGTATGATGAATTCAGCCAAGTACGTAGAAATATTACAACGTAGGATTGTTCCATTCTTGCAAACTTTTGATGGGACATTTCAACATGACTTGGCCCCATGTCACAATTCGAAATTGGTCAGGAATTTCATGCTGAAAAATCAAATTCATTTGCTTGATTGACCTGAAAATTCACCAGACTTAAATCCCATGGAAAACTTGTGGAATATTTTGATAAGACGTTTAGGTAAAATGGACTGTACAACCAAAGAACGCATGACAACGAATGCTATAAATGTGTGGTTCCACGATTATGCAGTCAAAAATATGTGGACTCAGTTAGTGGAGTCAATGCCAAAACGAATTCAATAGGTCATTTCTGCTAAAAGAGGACATACTTCATACTAATATAGGTATTTATTAGTGTATATCAAGGCATAAAATGATATAAAGGCATAGTTTTGGAAAAAGAGTGATGTTTTACTTTGTCCCAATTAATTTTCACAGTATAGTAAGTCACGCGAATTACTCTTTTCTGTTGAGGATGAAAAATCTCCACTTCTGATATCTACACCATTCAAAATACTACTAGTCAGCAAACTCTAAAACACCAACCCACAAAACTCTCAAAATAGTCTGAGCTACAATTTCAGAGAAAAAACATAGCCTATCTCTGAGAAGAAAATGGATTTAGGTTTGGGAAACTCCTTTTCGCGAGAAAAATATTCGTATGCAGAACATATCTTAGTCAATAGTTTACGTCAAAGTTTTGCATAAAAGGAAACACGAGCAATCGATCTTTCTATTTTTTGGCTAAACTAAAATTGAAGTCAACGGTTCGTGATAATTGTACTTAAAAGAAAAGTTCAAATAGCGTATTCCAGTTTTGGAGTTCAGAGAAAGATTGGTGTACCGTTCCAATGTTGGAGAGAATAATGTGAACAATACGCTCAGAGACGTGTCTTTCAATGTAGCTGCGTACGTCGCAATACGCAAAGATATCCACCACTTTTTGGTTGCGATAGCTTTGTTTAGAGCCTCAAGGTCCGGTTTAAGAGCATTCAAATTGTCTTGATGCAAAATTTCTTTCAGGGCGACGACAAAATGAGCGACCTAACAGACTTCGAAAGAGGGTTAATTGTTGGTGGCCTGCTAGCTGGTGCCTCCGTGACAACAGTCGCCAGGGTAATGGGGTTATCGAGAGCTACTCTGTCTACACCACTTGCCGTCGCCGTTGAGCATTCACCTGGGTCAGCAGAGGTTTTGCAATATCATATCTGTGTTAGATATTCACAACTTTTCGGTTATAATAGCTTTGTTTAGAACCTCAAGGTCCTGTTTAAGTGCATTTAAATTGTCTTGTTGGAAAATTTCTTTCACAGTGACGACAAAATGAGCTAAATAACGGACTTCTCGGACCCTAGTATCAAAGAAAATAGTGCGCAGGGAACTGCTTAAACAAGATTTTCATGGCAGAGCTGATGTTGCAAAACCTCTGGTGACCCAGGTGAATGCACAACGGCGACGGCAGTGGTTCACGAAGCATACAATGTGGACTACCGATGCATGGAAGCGTGTAACGTGGTCGGATGAATCCACATTCACATTATTCCCCATCGCAAGACGTGTTTACGTGTGGAGAACACCGTCAGAAGCGTACAACCCAGACTGTCTGCTCTCAACAGTGCAGCATGATGGTGGTTATGTCATGCTCTGGGCTGTCATATTGTGGTTTTCAGCAGGTCCAGTGATCACCTTGAAAGGACGGATGACTGCTAGGGCGTATGAAACCATTTTGGCCAACCAAATCCATTCAATGGCTCAGGCATGTTTTCCTGCATGGTCGTGGTCGGCCCACACGTACCGGCCGTTTGTATGTTTTTTCTTCCACGAACCACACCTTAAAAGTAGTAACGACGGCTAACCGTGAGCACCCCACAAGCCTTACCGTCTCGAAAATGCCCTGACCCAATTGTCTGGCAATTACAATTTGACAAATTTAAACAGTCGTATCAGAATAATATGATCACCCTCGGAATCACAGTGTACCCTCCCAGGCGCATCACAGAGTGCACGTGACATGGTCGACCACACGGAGATATAAGCGACCCGCCAAGACAGGTGAGCCGTAGGGCCCCGCATGCCCTAGTGCTTAGCATCCGTGACTGCGCCGGAGAAACCTCAGGTTCGATCCCAGGCAGGTACGAACGCTCGAATCACTAAATATCCGCCGTGCGTCTGATAGACACGTTAATCCGTCGGACACCGGGTAGTGGTCCTCCGGTAATAAATAAGGGCGTCTTCTTCGCCCTTTTCTACCTCGCTGCCGTGTCACTTTCCTATCCGGCACTTTAGCCCAAATCTGCTAGCTTCCTATTTCTACTGGTTGTTTGGAGACCTGGGATCAGACACTCCCTTCCTAAAATTCTCTAAATATGATATGATCCGATCTGATCAGATGATCCATAGCGCGTTACGTGAGCACAATGAACAGAGGTAGTGATTTTACGGACGTTTCAAAAGAAATTATCATCGGCTACCGCGCCAAGGGTGGAAACATCTCAGAAACAGCAGACTTCATGGGATGTTCGCGAGGTGCTGTGGTAAGGGTACCGTTGGCAAACTGAGTACCATCCGAGGGTGTGAGATGGCCTATGGGGCTTCACAGCCCCAAAGGCCATCGATCCAAGAGAAGAACGTCTACTCCACAGCCCTAATGGCCATCGATCCAAGAGAAAACCGCTGTTTCTCTCGACTGGGAAAAGTGCAGTAATTAACCACTCAAACTAACGCTGTGGCTTACAGGTACGTGTTTGCGTAAACATTAGTGCGAATCCTGTTGCGCATGGGTGTCCGGAGTCGACGCTGCGTCAAGGCGCCCAGGTCCATAGGCTGCGACGCCTGCAATTTGCATGGGACTACCGTCATCGGAATGTGGAATTGTGGAAAAAGGTTGCCTTCTCCGACAATCGAGGTTTCTACTCCACAGAAGTAACGGGCCGTAGCGGATATGGCATTAGACACACGAGGACCAAAAACTGGACACGCTTGTCGGTCAAGCACAGGCCAGCAGTGGCAGTGTGCATGTCTGGGAGATACTTTCCTGGTATGATCTTGGACCGCTGGTTTCACTGGATGGGTTCCTGAACGCCAATGGCTACCTGTTCATCCTCGCTGACCACATGCATCCCTTCATGTTGGACGTTTAGCCTGGTGGTGATGGTGTCTATCAACAGGACAATGCGCCATGCCATGTCGCTGACTGGTTCCAGGAACACGACAGCGGTCTCCGTTCTCACTTCTCCAGCGAAATCGCCCGACCTCAATCCCATAGAGCACTTGTTGGACTATTTGGTTCGATAGTTTCGACGTGCCGACCCACAACCACGTCATCTCCGGGACCTCCGTGCTCTGCTGTAGTCGGAATGGACACGTGTATCTCGTGCAACCTTCCCGGGCATCATTGCGTCTATGCCATGCTGTCTCGCAGCTGTCATCCGGGCCAAGGGTGGTTATTCCCATTATTAGGTAGGCGGCCATATTATTCTGTTAGGACTGTGTAGATAAGAGTTAAAGAATGCAAGCTGAATATGCATGCCGCAATACAAAACAAGAACAACTAAAACACGGTGTAATTCAGTGTTAGGTATTGGGTTGGAACGAAAGTAGTATCTGCAAATGCAAGGCAAGAGATAATTGCCGTACTTGTAAGTACAAATCAGTCCAAAATATAGTCGCCACCTTTTACCACAACATGTTGCCAGCGTCTGCACGGCCGTTGGATACCGTTCCTGTAGAATTGTGACAGCTTGGATGCAAATAAGAGAGTAAGTGCGCGTTCGATATCGTCCCGCTTGGTGAGCGGCTGTCTGTCCAGAAAATTCTGCAACGATTAGAAAAGATTATAGTCGCTTAGGGCAATGTCTGGGGAATAGGCTGGCCGTGGCAGCAGCACCCAGCCCAGGTCCCTGTCCTTGTGAATGCCACCAGTTTTGTGATAGGTATAGCTCCATCCTACTGTAGGAGGACGCTTTTGCAGTTCAACAGTGCTGGTCGTTTCTGACGTGAACGATGTGCGCAGACGGGAGTACACTTCGGCTGTGATAATGGTGTTGTCCTGCAGGAGCTCAAAAAAAAAAAACACCAAACAGACAACAGGACCCTATGTGGGTGTAAGCCGGCGTTGGGGATTATTATCTTTTGGGTACAACCACTGTTTCTGGGGGCTACCATTCTCGTACAATATCAATTTTTCGTCACCTGTCACAATGCAGCCCAAGAGTCTAAGAACGGTTCGACTTGATCATGTGGAAGTAGGGAAACGCATGTACTCGTGCGATTTGCTTTTTGGTCACCTGTGAGTTAATGGAGTACAAAAACTCTCCTCTTATGCACCTTCCCAAGTTGACGCTGATACGTGATAATGCTTGTGAGTGTAGTCCCCAACTGTTCGGCCAGATCCCGCATGGTCACACGGGGTCTGTCTCCACTATGGTCTTCAGCATGTCCATAATGAGCATGTTGCGGGTCTTCTGGTTTTGGGACAACAGCTGGGGACTACTGACTAGTCAAAATCCCCTTTTCGAAACCTTTCGTACGAACTACATCCCTGCCGACATGACTGGACGTTGTGGCACATGCTGGTAATGTTTCTTACAGCACTTGCTAGAGTGCTACCACGACGAAACACATACAGCATGCAACGGCGGATGTGCTCCTTGTCTACTTCCACGTTGACTGGAGCTCCCATTCTTTGCCTTCTGACGGCTAACTGTCACTGGTTTAAGCTACCTACCTGCTGATTGTCATGCTGGCGTGCTGCGCGATCTCAATGGCCAGTGTGCGTCGTGGCATGGTACTTCGAGATCGGGTACCTCGTTATCAGGAATTACTTTCTTTCTAGCGTAATACACTCACGGACAGTGAAATTTGCGCAACTAAAAGAAAGCATACCACAACCGCGAAACTTTGCAAATAGCTGGAGTGCGTGCTGGTATGCAAATGATCCACGTTTCGTGTGAGTGGGCATGACCGCAAACCCTCTGGTGGCGTTGCAAGCATGAACATGCAGACTTATAAACCGGCGTGTAGTCGATGCCCAATGAAAGCGAAAAGCACCGGCCGACGCAAGCAAGAGTACAGAGTGACAAGAATGCCGGGTAGACGTCACAGACGTCGATTTGCGCAACTTACGGACTTTGAGAGAGGCATGATCATCGGGCTGAAAACCGTAGGGTGGTCAGCGCGCCGTTTAGCCCGCCACGTGAATCGTTATGACCATATTGTCCGACTGCGTTGAGAACAGTAGATACGTGACGGCACTGCCACACAGCGGAGCGGCTCCGGACGGACCAAGAGTATCAGCGGTAGAGTGGATCGACGGGTCGTCCCCAGCCACGAACGGATCCCACGGAGACGCCGTTCCGTATACAGGCAGATGTAGTGACTCCTGTGTGCCCAGGAACCATTTCCCGACTCCTCGCTGAAGTGAATCTGCGATCCCAGCGCCCCTTACGCGTGATGCCTTTAACACCAAAACATCTCCGGCTCGGTGTGCAGTGGTGCCAGACCAGAGCGAGGTGGAACGCTACAGACTGGCGAGGTGGAACACCACAGACTGGCGAGATGTGATGTTTAGCGATGAGTGCCACTTCGTTTTGGGGACAGATGATCATCGTGTCCTGGTGTAAAGGTCCCCGGATCAATGGCACAATCCGAACCTCGCTATCGAGCGCCACACTTCACCCACTGCAGGAATTATGGTCTGAGCAGCCATTGCCTACAATAGCCGATCAGCTCTAGTACGTGAATCATTGGCGGGCCAACGGTTTGTGGATGAGATCCTATGGCTCTATGCGCTCCCATTCCTGGCCGGGATACCAGGTGCGCTATACCAACAGGATAATGCCCGCCAACACACGACTCGGATTGCCCAGGACTGCCTACGTCATGTCCAGACACTTCCATGGCCTGCCCGCTGCGCGGACATGTCCCCTATCGAGCATGTGTGGGACGAGTTGAAACGCCATCTGACGCCTTGCCTCACTATCCGGGATTTGAAGCACACCGCCCAACACGTGTGGACCACTCTGCCGCAGGACAACAGCAGGCGTCTGTTCGCTTCCATGCCGGATCGTATTACAGCAAGTATCGCGGCATGAGGCGGTGCGACGCGCTATTGAAGATGACCGCACTGCGTGCCACAGATCTTTCTGTAATTGTCTTGCAGCTCTGTTTATGCCATCATGAGTATCATTCATCTGTATCATTACGTCCATGAAATTTCACTTCAATCCGATGATTCCTTCTTCGTGCGCAAATTTCATTGTCCGTGAGTATCTATTCACGTTTGTAATATCTCAAGAAAAGTTAAAGTTTGTGCAAAATCAGAATATAATTTTTGAAGAATAGTGGAATTTATGTAAAATGCATATAATATTTACAGAACAGGCTAGTACAAAAATTTGCCTACTAATGCTTTCATACACGTATAGGTGTAGTTTCTTAATTTATAAGTAGCGTACGTAATTTGATTCACGCATGGAAATTCATATCATTTTACGAAAGAAAAAAATTACTAATGTAGAGGAGGATAGTGAAAGAAAGAAAGAAGATTTGAGTTTTTCTTTGTTGTATTTGAGCCCGAGAATAAGAACGCATTGAAACAGTTACACATCCGAGTAATAAACATTTCTCGGCGTAATTCCAAGATTTGTAGGTATATATGTTAGTCAAGATGCTTCTCGCGCTTACTGAAAATCGTTGGAACATTCGTCAACATTTTTCCATTCTTGAAATAAGTGTATAGCATTTGAAATAGACAGATAGCTTTAATCTACGGAGAAGGTGCTGTAATACCGCGTACTTCTGTTGCTGATCAGTGGAAGAGGATAATTGTTGATGATTTACCCGCATTACCTGGTATTTGCCAAATATCCAACACTACAGGGGGAGGAATTACACTACACCTTTCGACATTTTAACACAATAATTGAGCCTAAAACGTTAAAACGTGTGCTTCGGTTTAAATTTCACGATGTGCAGTCAACAAACCTTATCACTGAAAGAGATACTTCCGCCTTCTAGACATGAACACATACGTTTCATCAGAGAAAGCTTTTAGTAATACAGAAAATCTACAGAAATGGAAATTCCCACCTAATATGTTATCTTATGCTATCGTTACTTTTGAAGTAACGTTTTTGTGGGAAATTATTCAAGAGAATGTCAAATCATAAAAAATATATTTGAAGCACTATGTTTTTACTTTCTCACCCTAACCAAATCAATTATCTTTGCTATGATGAAAAAATCCAGTTTTTCTTTTTTTATGAATTCGAAAATTGACTTAAAGTCTTATTTCGCTAAAGGAAGATTTCCTTCAATTTAACAAAATGGAGTAATTGTGTTTTCTTCATGTTGATTTTAGCGCACTGCAAAAACATGCTCATTTTTGTGTTCTTAAATATGACATAAATATTGCCTTTTAACTCATCTGAGAAATACTAAAATTTTAAATAGCCAATTTATGAACGGAGCAAGATAGACACGAATTATATGAATCCGTAAAGTAAAACGAACTTCAGGAAATTTGTGGAATTTACCAAAACTGACTAAAATGCCATGTACCTAAATATTTTAGTCAGTTTTGGTAAACTTCTTACCTAACTCCGGATATTACAAAAAAGAAAATACATTCAGTCAGATTATTTATTCTTACCCGAGATTTAAGGAGGTCATGAATTTGTCCGTAACCCGCGGAATTAAACAAATAATTTTCTTCCGTGAGTCCTTTTTGCATATTGTTTCTTGAAAAATTGTTTCTAAATCTACAGAAGGTAAGTGTTATTTTCAAACACATTAAACTTCTATTTCAAGTTTCCATGTAATGCATCAAACATACAGGACTAATAATTGTTTATATCACAAAAGTAATATTGTATAAAAATTATCAGGAAACTATTTGAAATAAAACAGCAATAGAAATAGTGTGGAATTACAAAGTTATTTAATTATCACAGTAGGATAGGAATTTCTTCACGGCCCTAATGCAGCTGATTTAAATAAGTAAAATAACGTAATAGCTTACTTATATGTAAGGCACTGAAAATGTGGTGGTTTAAGAATGAAATGTTGATAAATGCGCTTGAAGATATTGCACAAAGACTTTGACTTACAGCTGTAGAAATTAATCAATCAGACTGAATGACATAGGCAATTTAAGAAAGCATGACAGAAAATTAAATTATATGGATTTTTTTCAGTCTACAGTGAGTTTTCCCCACTTGTTTGGAGACTTTCGGACCATTGTGAGAATCTAGTGGTACACACAATCGCCTGACCATTATTTGTGTCATTTAATATGCTATAAGTGCTCATAGTTCCAGGGAGCAGAGAGGGACAGTGCAGTACAACAGGCACATTACCCATGAATAATCCGTAGAAGGCTATTTGCAAAAAGCCCGCACGCCCCCACATCTATTGCAACGGACTACGCTGAGTTGTTTATTTTTTTAATATTAATCTCACGAAGGATTTTATATTGAGTGTCAACCAGTAGTGTTATCTTCCATGATTTTTGCTTTGACAAATCGAAATGGACTTATCAAGCATAAATTCAGTAGTTCGGATTATATCAGCTATTTTTTCGCAGTTTCCACAAGGAAAAATCTCATTTAAGTCGCTTCTTAGCCATTTCTATGATTGTAATTTAATTCTCGGCTATCCCGTATTTCCAGTTCATTCATAGCTCCGACAGTTTTCTTCTTGAAATTACATTATTTACCCCACTGCTAAATTTTTACAATAATAATCAAACTCGAAATACGCTAGAAAATTTTCCATAATCACTCAGCAAAGAAAATTATGAATATTTATTGTTAAACAGTGATAGGTGTTAGTAGCAATTAATGAGAACCAGATACATTATGAGGAAGAACAGCATGTGAAGTGCTTTCAGCCTTAAAAATGCTCTCTTAATATGTTAGCTGCAAAAGTAAGTTAAACTTCTTTTAAGTTAAATGCACTCTTTGCGCCTCCCCCTCAAAAAACAACAACAAAAAAACGAAGCACAATGAGGAAGTCGTTCGATCCTAATGAAACTCCGCATGTGATTACCACAGAGCCGAATATGCAAATAATTAAAAAATAACGACCAATGGCTGAACACTGGCCCACCACAGCTCATGGGAAAGTCGCATCGAGGAGGGTGAATCAAGAGCTCGAACGTTGGGACAATTCTGACAGCGGATTGCGGTTGCCTTAACCTACACGGTCTATGCGGATGACTCAACGTCAGATCCGTGCAAAATACGAGAAGTTGAGCGAGTTTGAAAGAGGGCCCATAACATTGGTAAACACAGATTTTGGCAGATGAAAGGTTTATTGTGTTCCTAACGTAACTTTCTACGCTGAAGTCAAATATGCAATTAGAGAATTTTTCTATCACTCGCAGTTTTTGTACAATGAGATTTCTTTTATTATTGCGTTTTCGGAAAGTTAGATATTTTTCCGGTGATAACTAATGCACGTATAATAATATTTTAACTGATTTCTAACATAGGGCGACCATAAACAATTTTACATTATGAAGGCTAGTAGCTGTATGTGCTCCGGAAATCGGAAGGGAATGAGCAAGATGATTCATGCACCAACGCGTCGCGAGATGGCGCCAGACAGCAATCTGCTGAGTCATGCAGAGTGACGCTTCATGAACACGCCAGTATTGAACAGCCATTCTCTTTGTGCGCACCCAGTGAGGTTGCATTCTGTTGTGTCAAGTGATTTAAAGCTATTGTGTAAGTGTGCTGTGTAATATAGTAAGTAAATAAGCTAAGGAAGTGTGTGTAAATCATTCCGATAACTTCTGTTACGTGTGTGGGAATTAGACATTTAAAGATCAACGACGAAGCTTTACTCCACTAGCTAAAAACGTTATGAACTATATTTTGGCTGTAAGGTGGGAGATCAAAATAAGAACTGGTCCCCTCATATCTTCTGTGCGATCTGTGTGAAACGTCTGGCAGATTGGGCTAAGGGGATTTGGCACATGAGCTTTGCAATACCCATGATGCGGCGTGAACCACAAGATCATTAATCGGACTGTTATTTCTGGTAATACAAAGTGTGACGTATATTCTAAATTAACTTTCCTTTTAGTTCCTTTCCCTATGTAAATCTTGAGTTATTCTCAGTTATATTTCACTCCTAACGTAATATCTTTTCTCTCAAACGAATACGCTTGGCAACACAATTGAGGTTGAATGCACGTGACGTATGCCTGAGATAAGATAAGAACGAGAGATAAAAACGACGACTAAACTGTTGCTTGGAGAGCGTGTAAAGCGAGCGTTGAAAGCGAGCTGTTGTAAAGAGAGCGTTGTGTTAAGAGCTGTGAAGCTGTGTGGCGTGTTTAAATATTGATATCGTTCTGTTATGGACCTGCTACAACCTTGAATAAAGCATCTTTTTCCGTAAGTTTGACTTCTGTTGTTTACATGTTTCGTCTGGCCGTTAAGGTTTCTTTCATTTAGGAACTATTTCTTAGTATGTTGCTGTTTTAAATTAACGTAGAAGTACGAAAAGACTTCTACGTTATAAAAGATAAAAGGAATTGGTAGTAAATCAAAACGCACAGTGTATAACCCAAATTTGACATCTGCTATGAGGCCGATCTCCGCACAGTGAGGACTTATCTGTACCACATCCTCCCTACACATGCTATAGTAGAAGTTGAATCGCAGTTGAATGATTCAGCTGCCAAAGTTGAAAATGAGGAGCCAAACTGGATCCTTCTTTTGAAGCAAGTACCTCTTCATGTGCACCTTATCTGTTAACTCAAGGAGAATTGAACGACCTTGTTCGGGATTTTAAATTGTCAAAAACACAGGCCGAATTCTTGGGTTTAGGCTGAAAGGCTGAAATCTTCTTCAGAATGATACACAAGTGGATTTTTATCGTAACCGGCAGGAGGAGTTTTAAGATTTCTATTCTGCAGAAAATAAGTTAGTGTACTGCAACAATATTTGCGCTGTGATTGATGTCCTTGATCATGAACATAAAACAACAGAGCAGAGTCTGTTCATTGACTCTTCGAAACGTAGTTTGAAGGCTGTCGTTTTGCATAATGGGAACCGCTTTCCTTCTGTGCCATTAGCTTATGCAATATGAAAATATGCAAATCCTCTTGGAAAAAAATTCAGTATGATAAGTATTGTTTGACCATATGTTGCGATTTAAAAGTCAATGGGTTCGCAGCTCAGCTATACTAAATTGTGTTGCTTCTTGTGCAAATGGGATAGCAGGGAAAAGAAAAATGATCTCCACTTCGTGTAAAGTTAGGGCTCATCAAAAACTTTGTGAAGGTGACGGATAGAAATGGTGATGGGTTTCTTTATCTGAAGAAAAAATTTCCTCGTGTAAGTGATGCTAAAATCAAGGAAGGAATTTTTGTGGGCCCCCAAAAAAGAGATTTGATTGCAGATGAAAAATTCGAAGATGTGTTAAGCCAAGTTGAAAAATCAGGAAGTCATTTAAAGGTATTGTGCATATTTTTTTAGGAAATGTTAAAGCCCCAAACTACCGTGGGATTGTGGGTGAACTTTTACAGTCATACAAAGATATGAGCTGTAATACAGCATGTCCCTGAAAATGCATTCCTTGGACTCCCACTTGGATTTCTTCCCTGACAATCTGGGTGCCGTTAATAATGAACATGGGGAGCGATTCCATCAAGACATCTCTGCAATGGAAAAGAGGTGCCAGGGACAATGGAGTGAAATAATGCTTGCTGATTACTGTTGGACCATGAAGAGGAATATTTGAGATGCCAAACACAGAAATAAATCAAAAACTGTCACATTTTAGGTAAGTTAAATAGTGTCCTGAATGTATGTAAATATACACATTTCTTTCACACTTAACAGGTGTGTCACAACAAAACTGTGGGTGATGGAGAAAAGTCCCTACATTTCTAAATTCAGATTGCAAAATTGTATTAGCATCAGGTATTTTCCCTTATGTGCCAAGAAAAAAAAATTAATTTTGTTTACCAGTGTAATTGGGCTGACATAAGCCGTTTGGTCAAGCAGCTGTATCGCCAGACATTTGGGTCGGAGCGACACGGCAATCCGACGATGTTGACCCAATGTCGTCGGATTGCCGACATTTGGTCGACAGCGTCAGATACGATGAGTTGAAAAGGGAACAGTCCAGTGTAACGCGAGCAATGAACGGCCGAGAGCAACGGCATAACGCGACGATCGAGTGATTGTGAGAGCCGCACGAACAGAACCGAATTCATCGCTCTCAACCATCTGTGGCCATGTTGCGTTGTCTACAGGTACGCAAGTGGCCATCCGAATCGTTGCCAGACGACTTGCGACACAGGTAGTATCGGGCCCGATCAACCTGGGATAGTATCAGTGGCGTCGTGTTGTCTTCAGTGATGAGTCACGGTTTGTACTTGGCGTAGATGACTAGCACATACGTGTATCAAGACGAATCGGTTCTGTTCGTGCGGCTCTCACAATCGCGAATAGCACACGCTCGCACGCTGGGAGTTTCCGTCTGGGAATCCATTTCCTATGATAGCTCGAAACTCTTAGTAGTTCTTCGTACCACCCTCACGACTCAACGATACGACGACGACATTCTACGACCTGTTGTGCCTCCATTTTTGTCTCAGCAACACCAAACAATTTTGAACAGGATAGCGCCCGGCTACATACTGCATGGCTCTCCCAGGCCTGCCTGCATAATGTCGACACCCTTCCATAGCCTACTCGATCGCCCTACATCTCACGGATCGAACATGTCTGGGACATGATTGGACGCCACCTACGCTCATCCCGGAATGTCGGAGAACCTGTCCGTAATTTCTACACAATCTGGTACCCCATATCATAAGAAGTAAAGTATATGCGTCTACACCACGCCGGGTAACCGCTTGTATTAGAGCCAGAGGTGGCGCAACAACGAACTGACTTATTTCACTCGTGTAGCTGTTTTATCTGAATAAATGGACCAGCTGCTTTGGAATTGCAATCACTTTCCTAAGTATACATGTACATTGCGCATACCAATTTGCATCTTGATTGGATGATCGCTTCTGGGTGCTTCGTTTTTTTTTGTTTTTTTTTTCAGAGAATGCAATTCCATTCCATTGATTTTTCTTCAGTATGACTATGAACCACTTAATATCTTATTGTATTCCAAGAACGTTTTGAAAGCTGTGATGGGAATTACATTAATTTGTTCTTATTACTTGCATTCTACAGCAAAATGCATTTCTTTAAAATCATTTTCTACCTTTTCGGGTTTTCTTGCGTTGGAAATCTAATGTTTAAAATTTTTTTTTATAGCATTCAGAAAATTTTTGGGCTGAGCTTCAAACCTATTTCATTAATAATCTATCATCAACAGAAATTATTTTCCTTTCGACATCGCAGTTTGCAGTGGAAACTTTAAGACTTTTATTCAGAATTTTGAGACTACATCTTTAAAGTTAACTTTTCTGATAACGTTCTCACATCAGCTTCGATTTCGATATGTATCTTTGTAATTTAACAACACTTATGAACACCTAAAACACATAAATGGGGGTCAGTCAGCCATCTTTAATCTATGCTCGATATAAAGTCAGAAAGTTAGTGTCCTAATGGCAAATGTAAGGCACATGTTTTACTAGGGATTCAAATTCATGCCCCTCAGTACAAGTAGATAGAAAATCGCACATTTACCCACGCAAAAACTGAATGACTTGTTTCCGTTTTTCTCACCTTTCTGGCTTACAGTAAAACTAAATTCTAAAATTGAATTTCAAAAATTCCTTTCTGTACTACAGCGCAAAAAGTGCGTTTTCCAAGCATTTTTCCTTACTGTGAAAAAATATTCGCCATCTTTTTAACTATTAGTTCTTGTTTTGCTAAGCTTAAGAAAAAATTTGTAAATTACACTGGCGGAAAGTGAACTGCTAGTACGAGGTTGAACCGCCAAGAACTGCGTCACACTGTGCAATTCTGGCATGGAGTCTGTCGTACAGATGTTGGATGTAAGTTTGGGGTATTGAGTTCCAAGCATCCTCAACCTGGACGCGCAAATCGGGGATGGTCGTGGCTGGCCGTGGAGACCGGATATGTCGTTGTCCTATAAAATCCCACACGTGCTCAATGGGGGACAAATACGGTGAACGTGCAGGCCATGGAAGTTGTCTCACACCCTGAAGTGCATGTTGCCTTGCACGTGCCGTGTGTGGGCGTGCGTTATCTTGCTGGAAAACACAACGATAGACCGACCTTACAAATGGAACAACAGCGGGTTGAATGTTGATGTAGGAGGTGCTGTTTAACGCACCCGGCACAAACACTAGTTGTATACGTAGCCTACACCTGGTCTCCTGGTGTGTAGCTGATCACCCCCTACACCAGGAGACCAGGTGTAGGCCTTGTGTGTCGCTGGCGGATGCAAGAAGGGTGGAGACGCTCCCCTGTGCGTCTGCGAACACGCATACGGCCATCGAAGGCTCCCAAGAAGAATCTGCTTTCATTGCTGAACACGACAGATCGCAATTGCGTTCTCCAGTGCAGACGTTGGTGACACCACTGCAGCCGTTCTTGACGGTGGGCTGAAGTCAGAGGTACACATGCCAGAGGCACACGTGCACGTAGTCCTGCATCCAGTAGACGGTTGCGGACTGTTCGCACAGTCACCTCAGGTGCACGGCGGATTTGCGTCGCAGTGGATGTTCTGCTTGACAACGCCGCTCTTCTTATGCGTCGATCGGCCCGCTCATCAGTCCGCCCGTGACTCCTGGTTCCACGTCTTCTCGTGTGGAAATGTTCCTCGGACCATCTACGCCACCATCGTGCCACCACCGATACTTCCCGTCCAATTCGCTCCGCAATACGACGATCCGACCAGCCGGCCTCGCGGAGTCCGACTAGACGACCTCGCTCAAAGTCCGATAACTGCTGAAATCGTACACGTCTTCCATGTCCAGGCATTGCAGCTTCTTCAGGGTCTTCGCACGTGTCCGTACGCCGACGACTGCTTACATTCACTTTGCTGTACTCTTTAAATACCACCGACGATAATTTGCATATTATGCCGTGCTGTAGCATAAGCGCGCCCCGGTTGGTCCCGAAATTAACATCACACCTACCTAAACCTGACCCCATTAACATATGTAAATTTCATGATCGTCCGCCAATTCCTTCTTGGTGTTCTTTTTTTACTTTCCGCCAGTGTATTTCTCAAGAATGTTTAAGTATTTCCAAATATTTTCAGGTCCTATTCTTAAATGTTAACTTAATATTTAGTCATCTGTTGCTGCCATTTCAGATTTGCAGTTGCTGTTTTTAGGCAGTTTATAAAAAGTACAAAGCTATGTTTCACTTTTTTCCAAATACATATACTCAAACATGTGGCAAGCTTTTTAATTTCAAAATGCTGTTTTTAATACCGAAGATTTGAAGTTTTGATGTACCGTTGGGTGACCGATGAGTCAAAACTGGCAAGTTTCCTCGGTAAGCCTAGGTCGGTACAATTCAATCGGGAGAATAACGGGCTCTGCTGGATCGCGGAGACGTGGGTTTGAATCTCACCACCGGCAAAAAGGGCTTTTTTTCACACTGGCACTCGAACTTAATATGAATCCTGGCCATGAGATCCGAGAAAAGTGTGTGGTGATTCTTCCACACATCGTCTGGAATTAATGAGAATTCCTTCTTTTACGACTCAAAAATATGTGATGCTTAAAAAAAAATCCTTCTTCTACAGTGAGCTCTCCTTCATGCATGGTTTGTAGCGGACCCAAAACCGGCGATTTCGTGTCCCGCCCTTCCCAAGGGGGAGGTATGTGACGCAACACTGTGTTGACGCAAGAGTCGATAAGCCAAGGTCGGTGAAGTTCAGTCGGGAGAATAATCGGCTCCAGAGCTAGCATACATGGCTTCGAGAATCCCCACCGGCACAAAGGTTTTACTCTATAAAATTCGGAAATTGATTACCTTACAGGAAGAGCACAGAAATGTGGTATACATCAGTTGAGAACAAGACAAAAGAAGCAGCTCAACAACTGAAGAATGTGACACGAAAAAATGTGTTTTGTACATGATTAACCGGCTAAAAGTAGCACTTCTGTGCCAGAAAACGTACTATGCGGACAAAGGGAATAATACAAACTCACATGAGCTTGAAACAGTGGTTACCTGAAAACTTTTATACTGCCTCTAGGATAGTTAAAATCAGAAATAAACCAAATTACGATTTCGACTCAAAACTCAAAAGTCATTTTACACAAGCAAAACGTTTTTCTTTGGAGTTGTCATGACAATTCTAATTCATGATGTACAAGAACTACTTTGCTAGACTTTTAACGATTTCTTCGAATACAGAAATAATACTTAACCATCCGATGACACGACCAAATTTCAGAGTTGGTAGAGAAGTATAGGTGGAACTTCTAATTGTGGAAATGTTCGCTAAGTAAGGTAGATAAGCAGTACACAATTTCCCTGTCTCCTTCATTCTCTGACATTCCATAGAAATGTTTCACACAAATGTCGGACGAAGAGAAAAATCTTGTATTTTTCGTATCGGATTTCGTGTAATATTATTTAGATTTTCTGTATGTACCTATACAGTAAGAATTTCTACAATACAGTGAAATCAAGTTTCAAAGGTGTATTTTAAATTTTTATGACTAAAATGTTAATAAACATTTCAGAAACTATGCAGTACCCCTAACATCATGTGGGACTTGAAAGTCTTAACAGAAAGAAGGGAGGTTTGATAAACAACGAGTTTGGTGACAGTGCTTATATTTATAAGCCTTGGTCGAGATGTTACATCAGTGGTACTGTTTGCACAGGTTTGTTTAGGGTACGAGCGCAGACTGTGTATGTTTCTATGGTGTCTGTGGTTTTGCACAGCTCCTACAAACATTATGATTTGCAGTGCAACAAAAAACAAACAAACGGTAATGTGTTGCGAATGGAAGCAAAGAGCAATGCGATTACTTATGCAGCTCAGTACATGACGGTTCCTCAAGCTTAAGTGTTGCTTCGGTTATGATGTATGCTATTATTGTTTTATGTGCTATAAAATATGCTATATTATTGTTTTACTATTCCACCCCATCCTCTTCTTCTTCTTGGTTATTTAGTCCGAGGATTGGTTGTTCAGTAAATGTACTCTCTCTCTCCATCCCTCTGTATTCTCGGTCGCTCTCTTCAAGTCATAGTATGTCCTGGTATTAGCTTATTGGAGTAGCTGTGACACAAAACTATTCCTTGGTCGCCCTTTTCCTCTCTCACCTTGAATTTTTCCTTCCAAAACTTTCAGAAACGGGCCTCCATGGAGCAATATGTACCTCATTCATAACATACTTCTTCTTTTGGACATGTTGGTCAGATTCCTGGGCTCTCCCACTCTCTCCAGGACTTCAGTATTAGTTTTTCTATTTAGCCAACCTATTCTCTCCATTTTTCTATAACTCCACATCTCAAATGCCTCCAGCCCTTTGACTTCCTTGTTGGTCAATGTCCATGTCTCAGAGTCGTAGAGAGCTACTGGCCAAACATATGCCTTTAAAATTCTCTTCCTCAATTTTAGATCTATATTTCTGGCAGTCAGTAGTATTTGATTCTCTCTAAAGGCCGCTTTTGCCATCCCCAGTCTCATTCTAATTTCCTTTTCACATCTCGCATCTTCAGCAATAATGTGACCCAAATAGCGAAATGGTTTAACTTGTTAGATGAATTATCCTCCAATTTTAAGGAATGCCTGTTCTGGATCCTTCCCCATTAACAATAGTTTTGCCTTATTTTTATTTAACTTCATTCCATAGATAATCGCATTTTGTGTATTTTTACAACATGCGCTGCAATGATTTGGCTGATCCTGATACTATTGCCTGGTCGTCCGCAAACTTGATGTCCTTAATTATCTCTCCATCCAAATCATGCTTATATAATTGAACGTTTTCAGAACTCTAATGCTGATATGCTTAAACAATAGGACGGTTTTAGAAACTCCGTTTTGCCTACACGAGGTGTGCCAAGATGACAACCACACGATATGGGAAGCAATGATGTCCCCACCAACAGTTAAACAGACTTGAGATATCAGTACTGTAACGTATACTCTAGATTCACTTTCCTTTTGATTTTTACTATCTCTGGTTATTTTATTTTACTATGTAAATTATCTTCTTACTGAACGAGATGTTATTTCTCCCGCTGAATGAGATCTGACAATGAGTGTAAGTCATGACGTGGTGGTAGCCAGTATAAATAGGCGCGTTCAACGATACGTAGGGAGAGCTTTTTGTTGATGTGCGTAGGGAGAGCGTTTGTTTATGTGGAGGAGAGCTGTTGTTTATGTGCCAGAGAGCTTTAATGTGTAAAGAGATCTTCGTTTATGTGCCAGAGAGCTTTTATGTGTAAAGAGATCTTCGTTTATGTGAGTAGAGCTTCGTTGTATGTGGGATCATTTCAGAAGTTTCATTAATAAAGAATTTGTTGTAAGTACGTTTTTCTCAGTTCATAGTTTTGTCAGATCTCTGTCTGGCTGTTAGGCTTATTTCATTAGTTGATTATTATTAACAACCAGCATAAGACTTTATTCATCTTAATTACTACTACAACATTACTAGCAGTTAAAAGCTTGTTCATTATTATTACTACACTACTAGCAGGAAAGTTTATTCATGATATAATTAACAAACAACAAGCATTAGAAGAAGCATTAGCTTAGAAGAAGCTGAATTCATTATAATTCAGTAGCAGAAGCGATATATTCATTATAGTACAAGTATGCACTTTTTCGATAAAGGCCAAAGCAAATAGAGAAAATATTTGAGAGTGGATCATAAAGTTAGTTACACTGCTGAATAAAAAAACATATACAGAATTATACTCAGGAGATGTATATTATTCGTTCGTCAAATTTGTGAGACCTTTTTGAAATTGTTGGTACCACTTTACAATGGCCGGGCGAGACATGGCCTTTTCCCCCATACACAGCACATATTTGACGATGGATGTCAGTGCAATTTACGCGTTTAGCTCACAAAAATCGAATGGCTCCTCGCACTTCACAATTTGGAGTAAGAATCCAGTTGGCGCGCCATAACGAACTCCCTCCTGCAGACACTTTGCGCAAATACTGAACTAAATCACCTCCCGTCTGCAGATTTGACGTACTGTCTACTTCGCACATAAGCACACGCGGTCTGACTGCAATCCCACTCCAGATGGTGCTAAGTGCAACTTATTTTTTGATTCACCTACGTGCAAACCCATTAGCTTTCAAACTATATTTTATATATATATATTTTGTTAGAGAAGATGCATCAGCAATCCCATATTTTATTAGAGAAGATGCATCAGCAATTGCCGGCTGGCCGAGAGGTAGCTGCTCTCTGGTACAAGCGTAGGAGGAGTTTTAACGCATGTCGATCACAGGTGCTCTAACAGTCACTAACGTATAGATATATACACGATTAAATCTTATGTGGAGGAAAACGGTGTAAATCCGTGAGAAAGAGATGGAAATCCGTGAAACCCCAATATCAGGCATGTTGTGATGTATAGGTTTAAGAAAGGGTGTATGTGCTACGCAAGACTGGAAAAATATCAGGCATGTTATGATGTATAGGTTTAAGAAAGGGTGTATGTGCTACGCAAGATTGGAAAAATATCAGGCATGTTATGATGTATAGGTTTAAGAAAGGGTGCATGTGCTGCGCAAAATTCGAAAAATATCACGAAAGAAGCTTATTTGCCTTAAGGAATTTGAAAAGTTCCGAACAGCCACTTACAATATCTCAGAAAAAAGGAGCATCTAGGTAAGCCCACAGATATCTGCGAAGACATGTTGGAAACCGTGGTGGAAGCGAGTTCCATTCCATGTTATCAATAGCAGAAATAATCATTCAATCTATTCATTGAACTTTACATCGTCATGTTTTAGAGAGAGCAAACGTGCATAAAGGGTGAGTATTATCTGAACTATTGTACTAAAATTTCATGAAGCAAATCCGCATTTACATCTTTCACGTTAAGCAAAAGTGGGGGTGAACTGATCGAAAATGTTGAAAGCTCACACAACATCTGCATATGAAAAATATTATTTTGAGGATTAAATAATGTTGAGGGTTTGATGTAACATTAACGGAACTCCTCCCTTTGAATTTCTACCCTGATGAATCCATTACTGTTGAGATCAGTTTTTCTTATCCTGACCATGTGAGCGACACCTGCGAGTGTGATTGCCCCAGGCTGGTCGATTCAAAGGACTTCATGCTTCGAAAAAAAATGGTCGTGGTCATAAGGGACAAAGGATCTTACGAAAATTAAGGGTAGCCAAGAAGTAGAAAGTTTGAAGTTGCTGTCTCTTGTCTTCTTGTACTCACGAATGAAGGTTCGAAAGCCAGACATAGATGTCGTGTTGGTTCTTTCGATATGATTTTGTCCCTTTCATGGAGCCAATGGTTTTAAATTATGGATGGGCGACTTTTAATAGCCCCAGGCAATCATGGGGTGCGTTATATCTATCACGAAAACAAAAGAAAAAAAGCGTTTCAGACCAAAATTCAGACAAATCTGATAAATTCCTCGCCGATCGTCATGCATTCGACTGAAATTCGTGAGCTTCAGCATATGTTAGTCCTGTTCGTCGAGTTTATTGTCGTAAAAATACATTACAGAGGGTGAGTCGAAAGTTTTGCTATATTTGCATAAACGCATGTGCTGCGGCGGGTATGTCACGTGTTTAAACTAATTCAAGTTGCGCACTGCAGTCAGTCCAAGAGGATATAAAGTGGTAGTCGTTGATGTGAACAGCATTGCACATCGTCATTCTGTCTGTGGTTGGGACGCTTAGAAGATAACAGCCACAACCGGCTAATTAGTGAACTTTTGCTTTACGAGTTTGAACTCGGCCATAACGCTTCTCAGCAACACGAAACATTTGCCACGAGAAAGGAAAAGGTTCTATGGACGGCAACCATATGTTCCCAGAAATTTCGCTCATGTGACAGAAACCTCGACGATTAGCCAAGGTCAGGTAAGCCGCGAACCGTGGATTCGGAGACAGTGCGCCAGGACGTAGAGGCGAATCCGTCCCACCAGCACTCGGATTTTCGAGGGGATAATCCATTACGGATTTGTTCCAGACGGTCGCACCACCAACGGCAACATCTACTCTGGACAGCTGGAACGGATATATGCCTTTTTGAACGAGAAGTACCTGGCACTGGTGAGCAGAAAGTGCACTCTCCTACAGCAGGACAACTCTTGGCCTCATACCACGCAAACGACTCTTTCAAAACTCCAGGAACTTGAGGTCATCGAACTAATGACCCACAAAACATATAGTTCCGACTTTGCTCGGTCGGATTATTACTTGTTTCGCTCCATGGAACACTTAGTTCGCGGGCGGCTCTTCAACAACCAGGAGGAGGTGGCAGCTGGGGTGAAGGTGTTCTTCGCCTCGAAGGACAAGAACTGGTACCGCCGCGGAATCGAAGAACTGGTAGACAGATGGCTAAAAACGGTGCAACACGATGGCTTATACTTTGAGTGCTAGTCAGCTTTCGTTGTAAAGGTACGTATGAAGACATAAAGTGATCCAAATATTGCAACACTTTCGACTCACCCTCTGTAGAATCGAAGAATTGGCAGACAGATGGCTAAAGACGGTGCAACACGATGGCTTATACTTTGAATGCTAGTCAGCTTTTGTCGTAAAGGTTCGTATAAAGACATAAAGTGATCCAAATATTGCAAAACATTTGACTCACCCTCTGTAGAATCGAAGAACTGACAGACAGATTGCTAAAGACGGTGCAACACGATGGCCTATACTTTGAATGCTAGTCAGCTTTCGTCGTAAAGGTTCGTATAAAGACATAAAGTGATCCAAATATTGCAAAACATTCGACTCACCCTCTGTAGAATCGAAGAACTGACAGACAGATGGCTAAAGACGGTGCAACACGATGGCCTATACTTTGAATGCTAGTCAGCTTTCGTCGTAAAGGTACGTATGAAGACATAAAGTAATCCAAATATTGCAAAACATTCGACTCACCCTCTGTAGAATCGAAGAACTGACAGACAGATGGCTAAAGATGGTGCAACACGATTGCCTATACTTCGAATGCTAGTTAGTTTCGTCGTAAAGGTTCGTATGAAGACATAAAGTGATCCAAATATTGCAAAACGTTCGACTCACCCTCTGTAGAATCGAAGAACAGGCAGACAGATGGCTAAAGACGGTGCAACACGATGGCCTATACTTTGAATGCTAGTTAGCTTTCGTCGTAAAGGTACGTATGAAGACATAAAGTGATCCAAATATTGCAAAACGTTCGACTCACCCTCTGTAGAATCGAAGAACAGGCAGACAGATGGCTAAAGACGGTGCAACACGATGGCCTATACTTTGAATGCTAGTTAGCTTTCGTCGTAAAGGTACGTGTGAAAACATAAAGTAATCCAAATATTGCAAAACATTCGACTCACCCTCTGTAGAATCGAAGAACTGACAGACAGATGGCTAAAGATGGTGCAACACGATGGCCTATACTTCGAATGCTAGTTAGTTTCGTCGTAAAGGTACGTATGAAAACATAAAGTGATCCAAATATTGCAAAACATTCGACTCACCCTCTGTAGAATCGAAGAACTGACAGACAGATGGCTAAAGACGGTGCAACACGATGTCCTATACTTCGAATGCTACTTAGCTTTCGTCGTAAAGGTACGTATGAAAACATAAAGCGATCAAAATATTGCAAAACGTTCGACTCGCCCTCTGTGTTTTCACCAGTGGCCCAGAAATAAACATGTTTCTTTTACAACATACGCCATTGATCTTGCTAGTCTTCTCATTGTTCGTCCTGTTGCTTGTAAAACTTTACTGTTGTCTCTTGGAGGTCAAGCGGTCCAAAGAGCGAGCTGAAAGCGATTATTGATAAAATGGAAGAATGGCATAAGTTCTGATGGTGCATATATTGTCAAAGAAATATCACTTCCTTTCTTTACTGCTTTCTACTGTTCGAAAGCTGATACCCAAGAATAATTCCTGATAATCATAAATAATGGACAAAGACTTATTATTGCACGATGAAAAGAAAAGTGCTTGTTTACAAGTTCAGCTAAGGTATTTGTTTCATGGCAGAACGACTGAATAACCATTGCAACATGTAGTCAGGCCAGTGCGGCAACTTTGTTAAGTTGACAAGCGGCGACCCAATTATGGGAACAAAATCCTTAGCTGCAAGTGGCTCACAAATAGCAAAATATACTCAATAAACAAAACATTAGAGCTACCTACTTAATAGCGTGTTGAAATTGCAGTCTGTGCACGCAGCAGGATCGGCTCCATGAGATACCGGAGATTTTCTGAAGGTAATGCCAGCCATGTTTGTTGCAGCATTGTCCACAACTCCACCCGAGACTTTGGTCCAGGATACATTGATCTGACGTTTCGCTCCACGGCATTCCAGAGAGCTTCTGCAGGGTTTCAATCCGGGGACCTTGGGGTCACCGGATGGTTCCAAACTCTGATGAGTGTTCCTCGAGCCATGCCTGGGTGGTTGCGGCCCGGTGGACTTGCGCAGTGTCCATATGAAGCTGATTATCCGCCGCAAGATGGGCGAAGGCCGCGCAGTTCATCAGTCAGCATATGCTGGTAGCGCGTAGCAGTTAAGAACCTCTCCAGACACTAAGGGATATGATATATTTCCCATGAAAAGGCTCTCCCAACCATTGAAGAGCTACCACCGCCTTGAACAGAGCTGACCTGGCACGATGGGGCCAACGCCTCATGCTGTTGACCTCACACCCGCACCATCAAGTCAGCTCGGTACAGCCGGAAAGGGGATTCATCTGACCGTAGGATGCGGCGTCACTTTACAGAGCTTCAGTTCTGATGTTCCCGGCACCTGGCGGTGTTATGTCCGATGACGAGCAGTCAACCCAGGTAGCCGACGCACTACTTGTGTGACACTGAGCCACCGTCTTTTAGGAATAGAAGGCGATGTCTCAGTGTTGGGCCTAAGTTAAATAGCAAGGCTGTGCTACCTGGGAACAGTGACACATGAGTTGGGTGTCGGCTCCCGTAACCCATGCTATGCAGCATGCGCCGTATCGTGCACTCCTTGACGCTGCTTGGGCCTCCGACATTAAACCTGAACGTGATTTGCGCCGGTGTTGTCAAGCGGTCAGTCTGTACAAACCTGGATAGTCTACGTCGACCCCGGTCATCAGCGGTGTATGGTCGGCCACCGCTTCCTCTCTGGGTGCTGGCACGTCCGTCAATGGTATACTCGTGGCACACCCTTGATATGATTGCCCTCGGGAA
This sequence comes from Macrothele yani, assembly GCA_039090855.1. Taxonomy (NCBI): domain Eukaryota; kingdom Metazoa; phylum Arthropoda; class Arachnida; order Araneae; family Macrothelidae; genus Macrothele; species Macrothele yani. The sequence continues at coordinate 19,411,284 of CM077013.1, forward strand.
ACCTAGGGTTCTTACCACTTGGGCGATAAAATGACGCATCTGTCATGCGCCGACAATACCTCAACGATCAAAGACGCTCAGATCAGCACGTTTACTCATGTTCGTCGATTGCAATGCACTGCTGCCAAGCTCTGCTTTTCGTCTATTTATCGCCTGCCTTCGGTTTGGATTTGTTCCACTCTGTGCGGGGTGTGCCCGTGTCAACTGCCCATCACCCCTATCTCTAATGTTTTGTCTACCGAACGTACAGGATACCCCCTCCAAAAAAACAGCTGGGGTTCAGTTTTTGACGGAAAATGATTAATTTCATCAAGACTAATTTTAATTTGTCAGAGTTTTCATCCAGTTGAGTTTTTGGTTAAAATGTAATGATGCCATATAGTAGGGGAACGCAATGTGCAAAATTTCGAGATAAAAAGTGGATGAATACCTTTTAATTGGATGACCGGTTAGAAAACCGTAAATAACAAAAAATAATAGCAAACAGTTACTGTTATTGAACTAAAAGGGAAATCGCAGTTCTAATTACCTTTCGTAATCACTATATTCGCGGCAGTTCTCAGTTTAAGACAATGATATCGGTAGTTTACAACGCAAAAGGTACAATGCATTTTTTTGTACTGGAATCGGTGGACGATTCGCCTTTGCTCATGCGTATTGTGACAGATGAAGAGACCAGGAAAGAATTTAATTTATCGCAATCATAGTTGGCCGCCATGGAATGAAAATATTTCAAGATGTGACATTTGTTAGCCAAAGAGCTGAAAACTAGCTTCTGTAGGTAAAGTAATATCAATTACAACTTTTTTTAGTTTAATGATCACCATAAATAACTCTAAGAGTTATAAGTATTTAGACGTCCCAAATTTAGGGTAAGTGGTTCCAGGGAAGAGAGAAAGCTTGCGCCGTAAGACAAATACGCCACCAATGATTATTTCGGGATTCGAATGTTGATATGCGGTTATTACTTAACTTTGCCCTTAGTAATTAAACAGTGGAACAGCAGTGAAACAGTTTTAAAGCGAAAAGCTGAGAATCATGACTAACAATATAATTTCCTTTGTCTAATCGTTTGAACGTCTGTCCCACTTTGGTGGCGCAGTGGAAAAAGCGTTTGCCTGTTGTGACGTATACTCTAATTTAACTTCCCTTTTTAGTTTCTTTTTGTATGTAAATTTGAGTTCGTTCTCCTTAACGTTTTTCAAACATAACGTGATATCTTCTCTCTCGCAAGAGTATGGTTGGCAACACCCTGAGGTCAGAAAGAATAACGTGTGGATGTCTGAGATGGGAACTCAACGATATATATGATGTTTTGAGGAGCAGCAGCGGTTGTGTTGTTGGTGGAAGCTAATGCTGTTTGTAAAAGAGACGTTGTTTAGTTAAAATTGTGTCTATTGAAAGGCCGCGTGTTGAGCTAGTATTTATATGGTTATCGTTAAAAGTTTTACCAGTTAACATTGTTTAGTTCTGGCGTTTACTACTAATTGAATAAGTTTAACATTCTACGATTAAGTGTTCTGTTCTATTGATATGTTACTGTTCAAAGATCAGTTGACAGAGAATAAAGAAAAACATCTGCAAGTAACCTTTTCTGAAGTTATTTAAGTGATTCCTGATTCAGTTGAAAGTGAAGTCATTAAGAACTGATTTGTCTAGTGTTTCGACAGCTATATTTCACGAACATTAAGCTCTTTCAATTGCTGAATCCTTGCCTAAACCAATGTACTTTTTTTATTGTTGTAATGCTCATTGCTGTAGTGTTCATGAAACATACTTTCACTTTTCTTTCAAGCGTAGTTCTTCATAAACCCATATACAAAGCGCATTTGGTCTTAGGAATTCTTCGCTGCTTCCAGCACTTTCAGCTGATGAAGGGAAACTAATATTTAGTAATTATTTATGACCTTAAAAATCAAAGGAGGTTCTGTAGACATAAAACATTGTCACTGTACTTCCTTCTGCTGTAACGGAAATTCACGGTCGCACAAAGACAACCATATTTTGGTGCTCAGAACGTTAGATATGTATACTGCATATCTAACGTACTTTCCATACCATATGGTTGTCAACTATAATGATTGCTAAAGGTACTTCCCATATATTAAATTCTTATTAATAGTTCATACGTCTTTTTACACAGTCTTCTCATAATTGCATATCATGGTTTGCTTTTATCGGAAGAATATTTATTTCTCAAATGTTTGGCAACGAATGTTTTTTAAGTTTTTTTAATGTAATCAGTCTTGTGAAAGCAACTCTCTTTCTCGAAGGAGGGACTACGACCTTGAGCAATTCTAAGAGCTCTAGGCAGGACCTTGAGCCATTCTAAGAGCTATAGGCAGTATCCCGTTCCGCATTTAGTTTCAAGGAACGAATAGAGCCAGCCCCATCAAACAAGTGCAACACTCATCCCTCATCCGGGACTCGAACTCGGGACCGTCTCAGGCGATTGGTCAGAAACCCACGCCTCTGACCACTCAGCCACTGAATCCAATTTATCGAAAATACTTTGACACAGCCAAGAAGTATTCCCACGTTTTCCACTAAGCTGACATTACGTAAAATCAGAAAATAAGTATACTGATGCATAAGATATCTCTGCCTATTAAATGTTAGGAAATATTTTTTGAAAGTTCTCCAATATGTTTCAGATGTAGTGAAAGTGCAAGCGTCCCAAAACTTTAATTTTACAAAACATATAATTTCCCCCATTACGCTTCCTTCAGTTATTTATTGCATTGGGGATTAACTAATGCTATCGAAAAGGACGATAAGAAAAGTTTGCTTTTCATTTTTAATAACGCGAGAACAGTTTTTATTTGCCGCTGTGTAACACCAAAACTAAAATTAATGCAACTGCTGCTAAACGTATGAACCTCCGCAAGTTTTTATATTCATTCTCAACAATAAAATACTCAGGGCCTTTGATTAGGTTTCGACACAGGTACTTTTAATGTCGAAAAAAAATTATAATTTACACTTTTTTATTTAGCAAAAAACCTAATAGTAAACTAATAATACGAAAATATTAAAACTAACTTTGCTTACATATATTTAAAATGGAAATAATGCAAAAGTCTGACAATTTCATTGCAAGGTAGTGTACCAGGGGGCGCCGTAGTCCTAAACAATCACCCCCTGTTACAAATCAGAAAATAAGACGCCATGTTTATGAAACATATTCAGCCGTTCAGTCTTTTTATGTTTACAGTAGATGCGGATGTGTTTTCTGATAGTAGTATTTTTTCAGGTGGTATGCTGATTTTTTAGGTGAATAGATGCACATCAAAAATAGTGATTTATAGGAAGGAAAAAATGAGTATCAGCGTGAAACGAAATTACAGGGTTTCCAATATGTGAGTGATCAGCTTTCCACTTTCCACTCATTCTGCGGAAGATATGAGTACACCATGCCTACAGCGTTTTAGTATAAGGAGGATGTACACAGATACAGTGTTGTTTGTGCTGCTTCTGTTATTCTTGTTGGTTATGCATTTAAAGGCCCAAGGTGAGTGGAAGCTTTATTGCATCCAAGTAAGTTTCTAAAACTCAGTATATTTTACGAAGACATTTACCGAATTACTGTGAGAGATGCAAGCGTAGGACGCAGAAATGAAACTAAATATTATAATATCATATAAAATAACATAAATCTGAAGCTACGTGACAGTATAGGCGCTTGAACTAAATTGCGTTAATGAATAAAGTGTGATTTCCTTTAACAAGCTAAAAACCTAATTAATGAAGACAAAAATAAAAATAAAACTCCTGTACTAAACGATATAAGCTTCTTTTTGCATATATTTATCGCAAGGTACTAATACAGTTCAATAAATAGGAGTATAATTTTCTATAATAAAAAAACGATTGATGTTATTTGAAAAAAAAATACATAAAATTCAAACATTTCCACAGAACCACAAATGTTTACATATTTAAATATATAATGTACAATATTTTAGCACCTCTATTAGTCTCACGAAGTACAAATAAAACATGACATTTCGATTATTTCATTTCTGGAATAATTTTTAAAATTTTTACATCCAGTGAAAAAAAATTAGTTAATTCTTTTCTGGTACAGCTATGTCACTTAGAAATTTTAATTCATTCTGAGATTTGAAGTGAGTTAAAACCCAGTTCGCAATGAGATAGCAGTGGAATATGCGTCAACACTGTTATTAAATGCAAGTAATATAAAAAAAATAATGCTGCAAATATTTCCAGTTTATTTCTTTAACAATGAAACAATATAAGATTCTCAAATAAAAAAGATATTATAGTATTTTAAATAACCTTCTGATTTCTTATTTTTATATTTGAAGTGTGTTTGTGGCTCCAAGAAAGACAAAATTGAAAAAAAATCTTAATATACATCCTTTAAGAAAGAATTCTGGAAAATTTACAGTTCTCATTCATTTAACGAAACGAGTGTTATAGTCAAATAGATGTTACAGGCCCATGGATGCCAAATTAATTCTGCAAGTAGACATGCTCAAACAAATTGAAAATGACATCGTTCTGGAAGCGGAATTGAACCCGCATGTCCCTATTTACGTCCGAGTATGTTACCGGTACACCACCCAGAACAAGGAACCTCCAAGCAACTGAGTAAATCGGGAGATGTGGGTATCCCCGTTTCAGGACGATGTAATTTTCAAGTTTTGTGAGGCACGTCTACTTGCATAAGCGAGCATTAATATATTTCACTAAACAATGCTAATCGTTGGCAAATTCAGAGGATCAATTTTATAAATTTAGTGAACGTGCTTTAATAACCTCAGCCTTTTTCTTTTTTGAAATCCAGAAATATTTTTAAGAACAGCTGATCATATTTAATAACAAAGAAACGTTTTCTGATGACATGAAAAGCCTACGATTTTGGCATGTTTTGATATAAATTATTTCAATTATCTTTAGATGATGAAGCAATTTATTGAATTTAAGACGTTATAGCGGAATATTTAGATTACTGTTAAGATATTTTTAAGATTTAATTAACGTTTTGCAAACCGTCAAGTGAGGATCTCTCCGATGATTAAATACCAGGAATTGAACATTAGATCCTCAGTGGGACGATTAAGTACTAGAACTTCTCAGTGTGATGATTGAATAGTAGAAATTTTCAACTTGATGATAACCCTCAATTTGATAGTTAATAACTAGTTATCCTCAATGTAATGATTAAGTACTATAAATCCTCCGATGATTGAATACTGGAAAGCTTTCCATGGATGTTTTATAGCAACATAAGATTTAAAGTAAAAACAGCTACGAAATAAATGGATTGTGATTAAAAAAATATTTTCATCTCTATTACCATACACATTTCAAAGTGTTTTACTGTTCGTATCTTATGATTTAGGGACCTCCTGGGCATTTGCTGTTTGGCATGGAAGCAGCAAGTTTACTGAATAAAAAGAGACGTGGAAGCGTTTTCATAAATGATTAAATTTTGTTTTATTCATTCCTGTTGCATAAAAATGGTGATTGTTTAAAGTAGGAACAAATTTGTATTGAGCTTTCAACTCATATGATGTGGTGTATACTCTGAGGTAATCGTGATAACAACTGCCAGGAAAACTGGAATCAAAACGCTTTCAGTGAATAACAAAGTTTCCCTGGTTTCAACACTCGTGATTACAAAAAATAAAGTTCGAAGAATTTGACTTCTTGGATCCTGGCTTTGAGTTCAAGTCCTGAGTACGATAATGGTTTGCTAGTCTTATTGGTTATGATTATCTAGTCTCCCCAAAAATACTGCTATTAAATTAGATGCAAGATATTCGCTTCGCCTTTGGGGCACACGAGAGTACACAACTGCTGAAAACAATTAATAAATGGAAACAAAAGATTCTCTGGTGAGAAGGCTTTAATGAACTCAGAAAGGGGAAACCTGTTTTATCGAAGACAACAGATGTTCTTAGTATACGTTTAATACCGTTCAAATTTTTGTATCACGTATGCATTAGCTTTTTATTTTCCAAATTAACTTTTTCTGTGAAAAAGTTAATTTGGAAAATTAAAAGCTAATAACGTACAGTTGATTCTTTGGAAAAAAGAGCTTGGCTCCAATTTTCGGCAGTCCACGATTGATGACGCTTTGCACACCGGAGTCTCTTTTTTTCATGACAGAGGTTAGTGTCGGTTTATGTGCAGGTTTACAAGACTTTAATCCAAAATCTTTGCTAAGACGTCTCGAAACAGGGCTGATACTAATATCAGACCATTTTGAATGTACTTTGATTTTCTTACACGAAATCCTCAGAAAATCATAACTATACATGCTCTAGCTTCGTCCGTCTCTGGCCTTATGGTATTGTCATCACGTGGGGTTGTTTTTCTTGACAACCAACTTCTCTTTGGTCTCTAAATTCACCTGTATCTCGATATTTTACGATCGTATTATGAATAGCAGTCTTGTTCACATTCACCTTTCTGTTTATGTCACGTTCGAAGTATCCTTCATGATATAAAGTCACTATTTGTGGCCTCTAAGTAACACTTAATGACGCTTTTTCCCCATTTTTTGCTATATAGAAAATACGTACAAAACCTCTGAGCGTGAAAACCAGAAGAAAACTGACGCTCCCTCGCTCGCTTCCCTTAACTGTATCAACAGCTGCTGCGATGATGGAACACCGACAGGAAGTTGAGTAATACAGACAGTACTTGCCGCAATCGGAAGAAATTTCCTAATGCTAACAGGTGGTCTTAAATTTTTGCAAATGACTGTAATTTCATACCTTGCATCTCTGCAGGAGACCGTCGCTACAACTTAAAAATAAATAAATTTTGTGCGACTTTACTTTGATTTTTTCAAAGTACAGTACTTAAAAAATTGGGGAATGGTACTTTTTGCTGTCATACAAGCAGAAGGAATTAAAACATTCTTTTCTATTTTTACCCTTTCCGAACGTATGTTGAAGAAGCGTATAAGTTTCAGCTTTGTCCGTCTGTCTGTCTGTCTGTCTCTCCGCTCGACAACTTACGTAAAAATGATTTCATTTCAATGAAAGTTTAGTACGTGGTAAGGGACAATCTGGGGACGAAACCTATTGAAAATGGACGTAATGGCATCAAATGTCAGGACATAGGAGCGGGATCCATTCCGTCGCCCTTAAGCATCACAACTTAAGTAAAAATGTTTCTATTGCGACAAAACTTTAGTATGTTGTTCCGGAGGTATACTGAGCCAATTCTGTTTAATATCATCAAAATAGGGTCAGAGGAGAGGGCACAGGAGCGAGATTTATTCCACAGCCATGATCCTCATAATTTGACTAAAAATGCTTCTATAGCGACAAAACTTTAGTATGTTGTTCCGGAGGTATACTGAACCGGTTCTGCTGAATATCATCGAAATGGGATCAAAGGTCAGGGCACAGGAGCGAGATTTATTCCACAGCCATTATCCTCATGACTTGGGTAATACATTTCGAGTATGATCGAAAGCGTGTCATAATCAATGCATTGCATGCTTTTACTAACCTGTTTACTTCAAGATACTTAGTCCTACCAGAATTTTTGTACTTTTAGATTGTAAGAGCAGCATATAAAATACCTAATCTTTAAAACATGTTCTTGGCACACAGTTAGTTCTTATTTGGGAAATGAAACAAAGTTTGAAGTCATTTAACATTAGTAAAAGTCTTTTTTCCTAGTTCATACACATTACATTTCTGCCGTTTGTTTAATTTTTTAGCATATCTTGCGGCTCTTAACGGGGAGCATACTCTCAAATTAAATGCAAATCAGTTCTTTTTCTTACAGATGCGCCTGTTGTGGCACCTTTCAGCTTTCCTCCTGCACTGAAAGAGGGCGAAAGAGGCAGCGCTACGTGCACCATTAGAAGTGGCAGCAGACCCCTGACTTTCCAATGGATGAAAGAAGGAAAAGATATTGAGGAATCGTTGAACGTCAAGGTTCAAACTTTAATGGACACTTCGTTTCTCGTAATCGAATCCGTGAAATCTGAGAATTCTGGAAATTACACATGCACCGTAAAAAATGGCATTGGAGCGGATCGGTATACTGCGAGCCTCATTGTTACAGGTAAGATATTGTTTTGGTACTGAAGATAAGTAACAGAAACACAGGTGTACTGAAAACCTTTATTCTCAAGTAAAAAAAATGTTAGAATTGTTTCGAAACGTTTAGGATATTTTAAATCCAAACCATGAAAAAAGTCAACTTACAAATACCAAATTATACGTTAGCAAACATGTGATATATTATTCTGCCCCCAGATATCTCTTAGCTGCTAAACTGAGGTATTATAATTATTAATACACTCACAAAAAACAAAATAGAAAACAATAATATTTGGCATACGGATGCCAGAATATCATCCATTGTCATATGTGCGGCCTTTAACCTTGACGTTTCTATGTATATTATATTTGCTTCCAGAAAAGTTTTACTCGATTTTTCTTCAAAGCCTTTATTTACTTGAGTAGTGTAAATCTTCGATATTATCGATGTTTAATGTTGACCGTTTTTCTCTATCGACAGACAGGCGCTTCTGTCGGATAATTATTAGATTCTCTTTCAGATTGGGCTTAGGTGTTCGGAGTTGCAGGTGATGGCATAGCAGTTAGCATACATGTTAGAATACCGGAATATTCAAGTTTGATTCAACTCCGGGAAGACATAATTTTCAAGCTTTCTGAAGAATTGACAACGGAATAGAAGGTAGATGTAGCATCACTATTCCGTAGATTCGATGTGTTTCAGAAACTTTCTGTATGCTTTGAGGAATTGTTCTGCACTTAATTAAATAGAAAACGTTTGTGTCTCGGAGACACTTCTGATTACGGACAGTTGAAATGCATTTATAAAACCATTTTCAATAACTGCTGGCAGCTTATTCTCAGTATTTCTCAAAATTATTATTTTTGTATGCTCTTTTCTTTTCCTTTCTTCCCTTTTATCACTTCATATAAAAAATTACATGTCAAAAGATCCCTTAAAGATCCAGAGCAGTAACTGCGATATATTACTATGAAATATCATCATCATCATCATCATCATCATTGTCAACCATTATCAATCCACTGCTGGACGAAGGTCTCCCCAAGTTTCCTCCACAACGGTCTGTCTTGTGCCAGTCTCCTCCATGTCACCCCTTCATACTTTCGAATTTCATCCACCCATCTCCCATGAGGTCTTCTTCTGGGTCTTTTCCTGTCCCTTGGAATCCAATCTAGAATTTCGGCTGTCCATCGATGATCTGTCCTTCTGGCAGTATGTCCAGCCCATTGCCATTTCAGGGATTTAACTCTGATCATGATGTCTTCCACTCTTGTCATTTTTCTGATCCACGAGTTCCTCTTCTTATCTCTCCTGGTTACACCAAGTATGCACCTCTCCATGCTTCTTTGAGTTGTCTGCAGGCTTTGTATGTCTCTTTTAGTTAAGGTCCACGTCTCTGCACCATACGTAAGCACTGGAAGGATGCATTGATCAAATACTTTTCTTTTAAGACATAATGGCATATTGCTCTTGAAAATTATGCTGTTTCTTCCAAAAGCTCTCCAGGCTAGTTTTGTACGCCGATTAATTTCTTCATCAATGTGACCCTCACTTGATATCTGCTGTCCAAGATAAACGTACGTGTCTGTTATCTCCAGCTTTTCTCCATCAATCGATAAATCTTCATTTCTTGTAAAAGCATTGAACATCACTTTTGTCTTCTGAAAGTTCATTTTTAATCCCACTTCTTTACTCTTGTCAGCAAGTTCCTGGATCATACTCTGCAGCTCTGATGGGGTAGTTGCAAAAATGACTACGTCATCAGCAAAACGAAGGTGGGTTAGATAATCTCCATTAATCTTTATCCCCTTGTTTTCCCAGCTCAGTGACTGAAAAACACCGTCCAATATGGCATTAAAGAGCTTCGGAGATATGGTGTCACCTTGTCTCACTCCCTTTCCAATTTTTACGTGTGTTGTATTTTCAAACAGCCGAATCTTTGCACTTGCATTTTCATAGATGTTATTAATAATATTAATGTATGCATCTTCAATACCGCAGGTTTTCAGAGCCATTGTAACTGCTGATGGTTTCACCGAATCAAAGGCTTTTTCATAATCGATAAAAGTCATGCACAATGGAAGTTCATATTCCCTCGCTCTTTCAATTAGTTCTCTCAGTACGTGGATATGATCTGTTGTGCTGTAGCCACTCCTGAATCCAGCTTGTTCTCTCGGTTGAGCCATGTCCAGTGTTACCTTCAAGCGGTGTGAAAGAACTTTAGTGAAGATTTTATAAACTACTGATAGGAGGCTGATAGGTCTGTAGTTTCCGAGATCCTCAATGTCACCTTTCTTATGTAGCAGGATCATTGTAGCGGTGTTCCAATCCTCAGGAATCTTTCCTTCATTAAGGCATCGAGTGAAAATTTGGGCGAGTACTGTTTCGATTTCTCCACTTGCTTCTTGTATGATGTCTACAGTAATTCCATCTTCTCCTGGAGCTTTTCCCCGCTTCATGTTCTTGATTGCATGTGCAACTTCTGCTGGAAGGACTGGATGAACTCTGGTACTGGTATCTTTCATGATGTCTGGAGCGCATGTATCATCCCTTTCATATAATTTGGAGTAAAAATCTTTCACTCTTGTCAAAATTTCGCCTCTATTTCTTATTACAGAACGATCTTCTTTTCTCAGTGCCATAATCTGTTTTCTTCCCTTACTGAGATGTCCCTTTGCTATCTTTAGGCTTTGGTTGTTTTCAATTGCTTTCCTCACTAGTTCACAGTTGAATTTTCTTACGTCTTCAGTGATGCTTTTTCTTACTGTCTTGCATAGCTCTATATATTCCACTTTGGAAGTCACATCTTCTTTAGTTGTCCTCATCGCTCTTCTTTTTTGCATCAACATTTTCGTTTTTCCTGATAATTTGTTTACATGCAACTTGTTCTTAGACCCAGCTAATTTTGTTGCTGTTTCCATAAGAGCTTTGGTTACTTTTCTGTTAACTTCAGAGATGTCCACTTCTTCCGATGTTAGGCCTTCTAAAGCAGAGAACCTGTTCTTCAGTTCCAACTTGAAGGTATTATGGTGTTTTTTAAGGTTGGTTATGTCAATAGATTTTGTTTGTCTTATGAGCTTGCCACGTTCAAGTTTAGTGTTGAGGTGCATCTTACATCTCACCAATCTATGGTCACTACCTGTGTTGAACTTGTTTAGCACACTGCAGTCTTCTATGACGAATTTTTTGTTACACATAATAAAATCAATTTCACTTGTCGTTCCATTTGGATGTCTCCATGTCCATTTCCTGTGTGGCTTTTTCTTGAAGAAGGAGTTCAAGATGAAAAACCCTTCTGCCTCTGCAAACTCAACGAGAGTATTTCCACGCTGATTTCTGTTGCCGTGACCGAATTTACCTACTGAAGTTTCATTCTGTTGCCGTTGCCCTATTTTTGCATTGAAATCTCCCATAATTATTTTCAAGTGCTGCTTACCTTTATTATTTAGATGACAAATTTCCTCATAAAATTCTTCAATTTCTTTTTCAGGATGACTTGTGGTGGGTGCATAAGTTTGAATAATCTGAGCCTGGTATCTTTTCGAGAGTTGGATAACAAGTCGTGCAACTCTGTCAGAGGAACTTTCAACTTCTACAACTTTACCCTTCAGTTTCTTGTTTATTATAAATCCAACACCACTAGTTCTGCCAGTATCTGTCCCACGATAGTAGAAGAGATGTCCACTTTTCAGTTCGATGAGATCTTCTCCTTTTCTCCTTACCTCACTTAGCCCCACGATGTCCCACTTGATCCTTTGTAGTTCCTCTTCCAATTCAAGAAGCCTTGAATCAGAAGATAGGGAGCGTCCATTATACGTAGCCAAGGTCAGCGTCAGATGGCAGCCTAGTCCGGTCCTCCGGGGATTTTTAGCACCCTCTGCCTTCATGTCGCACTGGCCGCTGCCTTGGCTAGGTACATTTCAGCTGCCGGAGACTGAGGGCCAAGATTTAAGTTGTGGAATCATTTTGGAGGGGTTTGGCCATAACTCACCACGCAGGCCAAGCGGGTTGGTGAGTGTGGGATAGAATTTCCTCTAATCCCGATGGTATAGTTATACCGCTATTGGCGGTCGTCAGAGCCCCTTTAGTGGGAACAGGATGCACCACGAGAAGGCGGGGTTGACATTTGTCAAGGAGAGGCTGTGATGTTACGCATCACCTGACCTTACATCTCTATGAAATATACGTGTATATATATATATACAAATAACTGTTTTGTGGTATATTATGTTTAAAAGCCTTTACGTTATGTAATAAATTTAACCGCGACATATTTGTTGCCTAAAACCGTATTCAATTTTCTGAGACAATATTTACCAACAAACAATATAAATAGTTTTTTTAAATACAATTTCGTTTATTAAATTCTCTGTTTCTAATGAATTCACGCTTGTTGCTCCAAAATCTTGTACCTAAGAATTATGGACTGATTTACGTCATCTATTTCGGTTGTCCTATACCAATGATACTAAATCAGTTTTGTAGTTGTCATTTGTTGAAGCTTGCACCTGTTTCGTAGTTGTCAAAATGTTGAAAACTTGCACCTGTTTCGAAACAAATAAGATAAAAGAGAGGGAGTGAGAGAGAGAGAGAGAGAGAGAGAGAGAGAGAGAGAGAGAGAGAGAGAGAGAGGAAGGGAGGGAGAGGGGGAGAGAGAAAGGAAGGGAAGGAGGGAGGGAAAGGGGAGAGAGACAGAGAGGGAGCGATGAAAAAGAAAACGCCAGTAATGCTTCTTCCCATCAAACAATCTATGCTCCATTGCTTTGATATATTTAACTTATTTCTCATTCGAAAAGGAACCACAGAGAGAGAGAGAGAGAGAGAGAGAATTTGTGTCGTATTGCTTCGACATCTGTTTCGGCATAAGTTCTGAACAAGGCAATCTGTGGAAAGTTGCAGTTTTGTGTGGTGTCTTCTGAGATCGTTAATGAGCCTTCTCACACTGTCAGTACAATTCTTTTTGAAATCTAAACTCCGAAATGCAGATCTGAAAATGAGTTAAACATCAAGGTGAATATGTGAGCTTAACAGCGATGCTTTATCATCACTTTTCTATTTTAGGACAAGAACACATGTGAACAGAAGTTCTGGCATTCCACACTATTGTAAAATGGGTATTGATAAAATTTTATCTCCGTAAATATCTGAATAAATTTTGTCTTTATCCTTCACTGTATCAATGATCGTCTGGTTCCTTTCCTAGCCATAAATGCGCATATTTTCTGATTTCTTATTTGAAGTAAACAAACTTCAGGGATTCGTCTGTAACTCACCGTTTGTTATGTGTAAATCAGTGGCGGAGGTTTCCTTACATTTATCCAATTTACTGTTTTGTTGAGGGCAAATCGCTTCTTGCATTGCATCCTATCCGACACTCGATCCCAAATCTCCTAGCTTTCTACTTCAAAGCTCTGTTTAAGACGTACGATCTGACACTCCTTTCATTAAATCCTCTACATAAATTTCTAAATGTTCTTTTTCTTATCACAATGTGATAAACACAGGGTCTTTCGTAGTTATATAAAGGGCTTGCTGTGGGTACCCGTCTCGCTGGAGCGACGATTTTGAAAACAGCAGAGCTCACTTGTTTCTCAAACAGTGAGATATTCCGGGTCCTTAATCAGTCGAAAAATCTTGTCTAAGAGGCGTAACTTTGGCGCGACGACAGTCTGCTAGGAACAAGATCTTTGTCGTCTGAGAAGGTTTGTACGGAGAAACAGGATATCCTGTGTGCAGCAATTGACCGAAGCATTCAATGAAAGCTGTTCCCGATTTACATCTCAGCGAACTATGCGCAGAACCAGGAACATTTTTTACAGTGGTGTTAGGAACACCATGACTGTAAGACTAGAAAAAAGTCATGCGATCCGACGAGTCGCAGTACAGCTTGTTCTTGACAGACAGCAGGCAGAGACTTCGGATGGATCTCCATCAAGCAATGGAGCCAGATCCATTGTATACACAACTCAAGGTCCTGGAGGTGGTGCCATGGTGTACGTTTTGTTCGTATGGAACGCGTTCCGTGACATTGCTGGAAGGTCCATCATGAAGGACAATGGTACTGTCCATCGCGCATGACATGTTCAATAGTGGTCCAGAGAGCACGATAGCGACAGCCACCATCTTTCCTGGCCACCACAAAGCCCCAATATGAAAACCATTGAGAAGGTGTGGACATGTTAGAAAAACAGATCCGGAAGCAAAGTCCTCTTTCGTTAAATATGAGCCAGTTAAATGACCGAACGCAAGGTATGCTGTAGATGTAGATGCACTCCAACACATTGTGGAATCAGTGTCAAACCGCATACGTGTTGTAATTCGGGATAAAGGAGGTTCAACCCGGTATTAAATAAACGTTTCTAATTCAGTATCTGGTATTGTACGTATTTTCCCTAATCTGTGAAAATTGACAGCAGTTTGCTTTGTAGCGAAAATGCCTGATCCCTCATAGCAATTCCTCTGTTCATTTAATTCTTGTAGCACCACCAATTTGGACAAAGGAGCCTTATGACGCTGAAGTGCAGGAAGGTGAAAGTGCAAGTATAGAATGCGAAGCAACTGGAGTTCCTAAGCCTAACATAAAATGGAAACAAGGTAAGACGATTGTCGTTTGTATTTTCTTTCCTGAGTTTGTAACATTATTCATTTCGTAAGCGTTGAACTTCCCCGAATGTCAAATTTCACACACTGGGTGTTTGTCAGAGTGGAACTACCGTGCCAACCATCAGTCATTCCAATGTGAATCACAGTACCAAGATTCTTGAAAACGTCCAACGTTAGTAGCGACTAAATTTCCAGTCCTTCTCTTAAAGTACATGCGTACTTTAAGAGAAGGACTGGAAATACCATTGACTATATAGAAAGGTGCTGATTTCTAATAGGAATAACAAACCTGATACATAAGTGACGGTTGAAGACTTGCGAAAGATCAGAATGAGAAAAAGACAAAATAAAAAAAAACAGAAAGGAAGAAAAAGAAAATGGAAAAAATCAAGCGTCGTTTTAACCTTCATGGTTCTGATCTTGAAGACATAAAACGTTACCAAAACCATTTTCTAATTAGCAAGTATGACAATTTCTGATACAGAGCAGATTCGGTATGAATATTTTCATTCACAGCGTTGAAAAAAAAATGTCGTGAATTTATCTTAGTTAGCCAAATAAAATAAATGCGCAAAGCTTCCTCTGTCAAAAATCAAAATTTATACTTCAAAAAAGAAAGGAACTCTCACCCCTAAGAGATAACGGTATCGATGAATCATTTCTTTCCATTTTTCTTTAAATTTAATTCCTAATATGCAAAAATGAACATCTAACGAAAGATTTAATATTTGCAAGAAATGGATTTTTCATTTTACAGAGGTGTGCTCAATCAAACGCAGGTCATGAAATCTGCAGGTAATGAGCTCAGCTTAGCTAAATATATTTTTAAACATTATCAGTTCTTTTGATTACCAACACTCCACCAATGCTCTATGTGTTCAGAAAACAGTGTGTAGAAACTAATGTCTGTAGGGTTGTGATAAACAAAGCAACAGATGTGTGCTTATGTATTTTATGTTATATGTAAAGTGAGGAGTCGCATGTGTGTCGTATCATGTTTTCCACAGACACTTGATGATGAATATTGAATAGAAAGCAAAAACTAAGAGTTCTTCTCGA
Source organism: Macrothele yani (assembly GCA_039090855.1). Classification (NCBI taxonomy): domain Eukaryota; kingdom Metazoa; phylum Arthropoda; class Arachnida; order Araneae; family Macrothelidae; genus Macrothele; species Macrothele yani. Next base: position 19,426,983 of record CM077013.1, read on the forward strand.
GTTCCTGAAAAATTCGGATACGACGGTTCACACACTCATGCTAGAATTATAACTGAAGCGCTCACGAGATTTGTGCAAAACTAACAAAGGAACACGGAGAGCAGACAATCGACGTCTACGAATGTCAATTTGTACCTGTAAAATAGTTGGGGGACAAAGATGACACGAAGGAAATCAAAGTCACCTTGAATTCTCTGCTCAGTGAAATCTTTTTAAATTGGACCTTAGTTTTAGTTTCAGTGGTGTGAATAATGCATCAGATTACTTCGAAAGGTAGTTTTCTGTAGTATAAAAGTGAATGAAAATGAATAAGCAACAACAAGCCTGCATTCATAATAACATATTTTACCTTTTGTTTGGGTGTTTAGTGACCACCGTGAGCAGTTCGATGGGCTAATTTAGGACCACCGGTTGCAGGGAAGGGAGAGAGCCAGTGCCGTAGGACAAACATAACAACCATACCTCACTGGGATTCGAACCCGGACCCATCTCGGACGAATGGTCATTAGCCATCGCTTAGACCACTGCGCCACCGAGACGGCATCTTTTATTTTTCATACATCTTATACATTATTGGCTTTGCAAACTAAACAAGGCGCCCCGGTGGCGCAGTGGTCTAAGCGATGGCCTCTGATTATTCGTCCGAACGGGGTCCGGGTTCGAATCCCGGTGAGGCATGGATGTTGTGTTTGTCTTACGGCACTGGTTCTTTTCCTTCCCTGGAACCAGTGACCCTAAATTAGGGACGGGCGACTGCTTATAGCCCATTGAGTTGCTCACGGTGGTCGTTAAACCTCCAATCAAAAAACTAAACAAAGGCTTCGGGATCTTATTAAATTACGGTTTTTGCGAAATTTATAAACTTCAGCGGTAAAAATATTAAATAACAGCACCCCCCCCGTTTGGTTTTAGCCAAATCAATAATATATTAATCGTTGTCGTCTGCATTTAAAATTGTCTAATGTAATATACTTACATGTTGTTTCGGTAAATCATGTTTAAAGAAATCTAAGGGCACCACTGACTCGTTTCGCGTACATAGTGGTTTAGTTCAGAGGAATAAATCCTTGCGATAGGAAAGGAGGGCGTGGCCTATCATGCCGGATGTTTTCAAATGATCGTTTCCCCCGATAACAAATGAATGGAGCTGCTACATCGCACTTATGTTTCATCGTCTAGCGACTATGATTGTGTAAAAAGTTTCTTTGATATGAACACTGAAACTGAAAATATGTAATACTGCACATTATTGATGACAGTACATAATATTCACTAGTTTTGAAAAATTCAAAAACCGAAAAATCCTAAGTAAAGTGAAATAAAAATTTCAGATTTTTGGATTGGATAATGTCAAAGGATAAAACGAGTTCTTACGCATCGAAGGAAACATGGTATATTGTTAACGAAAGAACCTCACTTACGCTCGTGAAACTGTATTTCAGATAGAAACAGAAACTCACTCTGACTGTAACATTTGAGATCTTATGAATTTTCTATGGACACCATAAGAAGAATACGTAAAGGAGTACATTTGCTTAAACGGAAACATATCCTCTAATTTTTTGGTACTTTAACAGAGAAACATAGTGACATTCAAAGTAAATTGCACTATTCACTTTTTATTCAATTTTCAGTCACAGTTTCAGAAGGAAAGAAGACAGTTTTCGATGGGTTTCAACATGCCTATTAGTTAAAATGGTGTCCCGACAATTCATCGCGTGCGTCAATTCGTCGACTACATCAATTCGTCGCCTGCGTCAATTCGTCGCGCGTCAATTCGTCGCGGACAAATTCGTCGCGGACAAATTCGTCGACTACGTCAATTCGTCGACTACGTCAATTCGTCGCGTTTACAGATTTTGGTTACATACAAAACGAATGCAGGAAAACGTACGATTTCGAACGTCTTGCTCCCTGATCAAATTTATAAAGTTTGGACACGCAGACAGGATAGGAATATTACCTTTTTCTTTGGCACTAAAAATATTAGACGGTAAACGGTTTTTGGAACGGGGCAGCGCCCGGTTGGACAGAGCCCCCCATATACAAAATTTTCGTAAAATCTACATTTCAAAATTGCCTTTATTCTTCAGTAAAATAACATTTCTATGTACATGACAATGGAATTCTGCCAATAAATACAGCGGTATATACATCAGCTGGAAAGTTCCAGTGAAACGTAAAACAAAATATTGTTAAAATCATAAAAAAAATATTTCGCCACGTAGGGCGAAGGAGAGGCAGACAATAAAGCACGAGCGATACAAACGAAAATGTTTACCTACAGTATTGTAGACAGGGCAAGACATGATTCTATACTATGCACAAATTCCAATTAAGCATTACTACCATACTAAAGATTAAACATTAGGTACTAATTCACAGAAATGCAACAGTGATGCTACATTCAAAATTTACAACATATGTACAGAAGTATTCAGTGACAAGGGGAAATAACGCTAAATGTACTCAGAAGGGCATCTTGTTGCATTAAATTATACACACAGTGACTAATATTTTAAAAAAATATTCAACATAATGAAGGGGACATTGCGTGGGCAGTAAACTGTGCAGAAGGAAGAATTAGAACCACCAAATCTGGTATACTATCTCGTGGTATTCTAACTTAGACTGTAGACGGTTTTGGGAAGCGGTTGCAGAGAGGAGGGGGGGGTTACAGCCCCCCCTACAGAATTGCCGTAAGATATAGTTTTCAATTTAGAACTACCAAATTTGGTATGTTATCTCAGGGTACTCTAACTTAGACGGTTTTTGAAAAGGGTCAGGGGCCCGGTTGGTCAGAGCCCCCCACACTACAGTTTTCAATTCAGAACCACCAAATCAGGTATCCTATCTGATAGTACTCTAACTTAGACGGTTGTCGGTTTTTGGAACGGGTCAAGGCCCGGGGAGTCGTAGCCCCCCCCCCCATACATACAAAATTTTCGTAAAATCTAGTTTTCATTTCAGAACCATCAAATTTGGTATCATGAAACTCTAACTTAGACGCTAGACGGTTTTTGGAAGGGGTTGGAGCCCGCGGGGTCGGACCCCCCCCCCCTCTCATAAAAAATTTCGAAAAATCTACAGTTTTCATCTTAGAACCACCAAATTTGGTATACTATCTTATGGTACTCTAACTTAGACGCTAGACGGTTTTTGAAAGGGGTTGGAGCCCGGGGGTCAGACCCCCCCCCGAAAAAAAAAACTTTTTCGTAAAATCTGCAGTTTTCAATTTAGAACCACCAAATTTGGTATACTATCTCATGGTATTCTAACTTAGACGCTAGACGGTTTTTGAAAGGGGTTGGAGCCCGCGGGGTCGGCCCCCCCCCTCATAAAAATTTCGTAAAATCTACAGTTTTCATCTTAGAACCACCAAATTTGGTATACTATCTTATGGTACTCTAACTTAGACTGCAGACCGTTTTTGGAACGGGTCAAAGCCGGGGGGGGTCAGAGCCCCCCACATACAAAATTTTCTTAAAAACTACAGTTTTCAATTCAGAACCACCTAATCTGGTATACTATCTCATGGTACTCTAACTTAGACGCTAGACGGTTTTTGGAAGGGGTTGGAGCCCGGGGGGTCAGACCTCCCCAAATAAAAACTTTTTCCTAAAATCTACAGTTTTCAATTTAGAACCACCTAATCTGGTATACTATCTCATGGTACTCTAACTTAGACGCTAGACGGTTTTTGGAAGGGGTTGGAGCCGGGGGGTCAGACTCCCCCCGAATAAAAACTTTTTCGTAAAATCTACAGTTTTCAATTTAGAACCACCAAATTTGGTATACTATCTCACGGTACTCTAACTTAGACGCTAGACGGTTTTTGGAAGGGGTTGGAGCCCGCGGGGTCGCCCCCCCCCTCATAAAAATTTCGTAAAATCTACAGTTTTCATCTTAGAACCACCAAATTTGGTAAACTATCTTATGGTACTCTAACTTAGACGGCAGACCGTTTTTGGAACGGGTCAAGACCCGGGGGGTTAGAGCCCCTCACATACAAAATTTTCGTAAAATCTAGTTTTCATTTCAGAACCATCAAATTTGGTATCATGAAACTCTAAATTAGACGCTAGACGGTTTTTGGAAGGGGTTGGAGCCCACGGGGTCGGTGCCCCCCCCTCATAAAAAAATTCGTAAAATCTACAGTTTTCATCGTAGAACCACCAAATTTGGTATACTACCTTATGGTACTCTAACTTAGTCGGCAGACCGTTTTTGGAACGGGGCAAGGCCCGGGGTCAGAGCCCCCCACATACAAAATTTTCTTAAAAACTACAGTTTTCAATTCAGAACCACTTAATCTGGTATACAATATCTTATGGTACTCTAACTTAGACGCTAGACGGTTTTTGGAAGGGGTTGGAGCCCGGGGGTCAGACCCCCGAATAAAAACTTTTTCCTAAATTCTACAGTTTTCAATTTAGAACCACCAAATTTGGTATACTATCTCATGGTACTCTAACTTAGACGCTAGACGGTTTTTGAAATGGGTTGGAGCCCGCGGGGTCGGGCCCCCCCTCATAAAAATTTCGTAAAATCTACAGTTTTCATCTTAGAACCACCAAATTTGGTATACTATCTTATGGTACTCTAACTTAGACTGCAGACCGTTTTTGGAACGGGTCAAGGCCCGGGGGTCACAGCCCCCTACATACAAAATTTTCGTAAAATCTAGTTTTCATTTCAGAACCATCAAATTTGGTATCATGAAACTCTAAATTAGACGCTAGACGGTTTTTGGAAGGGGTTGGAGCCCGGGAGTAAGAGCCCCCTCCCGTAAAATGCCGCGTAAAATCTACAGTTTTCAATTTAGAACCACCAAATTTGGCATACTCTCTCATGGTACTCTAACGTAGACGGTAGACGGTTTTTGGAACGGGTCGGGCACGGGGTCAGAGACCCCCGCACATAAATTTTTTTTCGTAAAAACTAAAGTTTTCAATTTAGAGCTACCAAATTGGGTATACTATATAATGGTGTTCTAAATTAAACGGTAGACGGTTTTCAGAACGGGTCGGGGCAAGGGTGGTTACCCCCCTACACACAAACTTTCGTAAAATCTATAGTTTTCAATTTAGAACCACCAAATTTTGTATACTATCTCATGGTACTCTAACTTAGACGGTAGAAGGTTTTTGGAACGGATCAAGGCCCGGGGGTAAGACCCTGTCCCACTTACAAAATTTTCTTAAAATTTTTATTTTTCAATTCAGAACCACCAAATTTTGTGTCATGAAACTCTAACTTAGCGGGAGACGGTTTTTGGAACGGGTCGGGGCTCGGGGTTCGGAGCAAACCCTACTCCCCCTTCCCCGTACAAAATTTTAAATTTCCGTAAAACCTACAGTTTTCAATTTAGAACCACCAAATTTGGAATACTATCTCATTGTATTCTAACTTAGACTGTAGACGGTTTTTGGAAAGGGTCGGAGCCCTGGGTTCAGAGGCTCCCCCCCGCATACGAAATTTCGTAAAATCTAGTTTTCAATTTAGAACCACCAAACTCGGTATACTATATAATGGCACTCTAACTTAGACGGTAGACGGTTTTTGGAACGGGTCGGCGCCCGGGGGGTTAGAATGCCCTCCACGACAAAATTTTCGTAAAATCTACAGTTTTCAAGTTAGAACCACCAAATTTGGTATACTATCTCATGGTACTCCAACTTAGACGCTAGACGGTTTTTGGAATAAGTCAAGGCGCGAGGGGTAAGAGCCCCCACATACAAAATTTTCGTAAAATCTATAGTTTTCACATTAGAACCACCAAATTTCGTATCATGAAACTGTAACTTAGACGGGAGACGGTTTTTGGAACGGATCGGGGCCCGGGCGGTAAGAGCACCCCCCTCCCCCCAAAGAATTTTCGTAAAATATACCGTTTTCAACTTAGTACCACCAAATTTGGTATACTATCTTATGGTACTCTGACTTAGACGGTAGAGGGTTTTTGGAACGGGTCGGGCACGGGGTAAGAGCCCCCCCACCCCATAAAATTTTTTCGTAAAAACTAGTTTTCAATTTAGAACGACCAAATTTGGTATATTATCTCATGGTTCTCTAACTTATACGGTAGATGGTTTTTTGGAAAGGGTCGGAGCCCGGGGTTCAGAGCCCCCCCCCCATATAGAATTTCTTGAAATCTATAGTTTTCAATTTAGAACCACCAAATTTGGTATACCATATCATGGTACTCTAACTTAGACCGTAGACGATTTTCGGAACGGGTTGGGGCCCGGGGGTTAGATAGTTCCCCCCATACAAAATTTTCGTAAAATCTACAGTTTTCAATTTGGAACAACCAAATTTGGTATACTATCTCATGGTACTCTAACTTAGATGGTAGACGGTTTTGGGAACGAGTCAGGCACGGGGTCAGAGCCCTCCCCATAAAAAAATTTCGTAAAATCTACAGTTTTCAATTTAAAACCACCAAATTTGGTATACTATGTCATGGTACTCTAACTGAGAATGCAGGCGATTTTTGGAAACGGTTGGAGACAGGGGTTCAGAGCCCTCCCCACCCATGCCAATTTTTGTAAAACCTACAGTTTCGAATTTAGAACGACCAAATTTAGTACACTCCCTCATTGTATTGTAACTTAGACCGCAGACGGAAAGGGTCGGTGCCCGGTGTGAAGGGGGCCCATTCAAAATTTTCGTAAAAATTACAATTTTTACTCTTAAGAACTGCATCCCAATACAGCACTCCATTACCGCACCTACGGTCTAGGTTAGAGGCCGTAGATAACAATAAAGTGAAAAAATATCCGGTTCATGATGTATTAAAAACACAAATTAATAAACGTTAGCTTTCACCACCGACGGTTGCCTTATCAGGCAGAAATACAATGTACTGTAAATAATGTAAATTCTTTTTTGCTTCGTATAATTAAATTAACTAAATCAAAATATTTAAAATAAGTTTCCTGGAAATTTACGGAAATAGCTTTTTCATTCATTAACTTTCACCCGCTGAACTTGGTGATTTTAGAAATAGTAATATATACCTGGGGAATACCGGGTACCCCTGCTAGTAAGAACTAAAGATAATGTTACACTTTTAGTCAGGTACAAAACAATAATTAGAAAACCCTAGGACTGGGCCTGTTTAGCAATTTTCAGTGTGCCGTGCTAATTTTCATAATGTTTTCATAGAAGTCCAAGATTTTTGCAATGCGCTTTTCTGAGGTTGGAACTATTAAGCAGACAATAGGCCTAGAGATTTTTGATAGTTTTCAGTCCTCCGAGCTGATATTTATGTAGTTTTCATAGAAAATAAAATGAATTCTGTTTAAATGTTACTCGAGCACAAAGCATTAATAGCTACGCCCGAGACCTAGGCATATGCATTTACAGTAATTTTTATAATGCTGTGATTATATGAGGTTTGCATGACAAATCAATTTAAGAGTGTTACGCTTATCAAAAATTATTTAAAAGGCCTAGGCCTAGCGGCCAATAATTAGCATTTGGTGCCTAAGTGAAAGCGCAACATTATTAACTTGATTTGTTATGCAAACCTTATAAATACGACCACAGCGATTAAAAGTTACTAAAGAGTCCTTGTAAGTAATATTTTTTGACCGAGTGCAAGTACAATTTACGAAATGTCAACAGGTCAAAATATCTAAAGTAACAATGAAATTTGGAATATTTCTTTTTTCTTTCTTTTTATTTCAGTTTTGACACTTGTATTAAGTTTTAAAAACATATATTTCTCCTATCGTATACCTTCATTGTGCTTTCAACAGAATTTCTTACCATGTTTTGGGTTGGATAACAAGCCGTGCAGCTCTGTCAGAGGAACTTTCAACTTCTACAACTTTATCCTTCAGTTTCTTGTTTATTATAAATCCAACACCACTAGTTCTGCCAGTATCTGTCCCACGATAGTAGAAGAGATGTCCACTTTTCAGTTCGATGAGATCTTCTCCTTTTCTCCTTACCTCACTTAGCCCCACGATGTCCCACTTGATCCTTTGTAGTTCCTCTTCCAATTCAAGAAGCCTTGAATCAGAAGATAGGGAGCGTCCATTGTACGTTGCCAAGGTCAGCATCAGATGGCAGCCTAGTCCGGTCCTCCGGGGATTCTTAGCACCCTCTGCCTTCATGTCGCACTGGCCGCTGCCTTGGCCAGGTACATTCCAGCTGCCGGAGACTTAGGGCCAAGATTTAAGTTGTGGAGTCATTTTGGAGGGGTTTGGCCATAACTCACCACGCTGGCCAAGCGGGTTGGTGAGTGTGGGATAGAATTTCCTCTAATCCCGATGGTATAGTTATACCGCTATTGGCGGTCGTCAGAGCCCCTTTAGTAGGAACAGGATGCACCACGAGAAGGCGGGGTTGACATTTGTTAAGGAGAGGCTGTGATGTTGCGCATCACCTGACCTTACCTTTAAAACATATATTAGGCAACTAAGTGCAAGGTGACCATTTGCTCCAAACTGGAGGCAAGGAGATAGAAACTTTTTCCTGATATGTTCCAAGTTTGTGTAATTGTTTGGGAACTAATGACCAAACAAGTGTGTTTCCATTTTCAGGTACTCAGCTACTGCAGAGAAAGCAGAAGTTTCAACGGAATAATAAATGTTACCCGAAATGGTGTAGCTGTTCTTCCTATCAAGAAACATGTACTATGAGATCGAAAAGATTTACTGCACTGGATATTAAAATATCCTTTGTGAGACACACATTTGTTGTTTAATGGCAAAAGGATGTCAGAATTAAATTTCATGCAGCCAAATCTTTTGAAAAGCCTGAAATGATATCATCATGAAGATAAATTTTATGCAATGTTTAGGCATACATGATCATGAATTCGAAATACAAAACCGAAATTTCGCATAAGACGCAAAATTATTATTCTTTTTGAAAATCAATTAAGCAATGTTTTCGTACAAAACGTCAGTCTCAGAAATGTGATTCATTTGCTATGATGCTTGTCCCGTTTAAAACGCCACATACAATGGCTTGAAATGTTGTTCTTAAACATTTGGGTTAGGAATGTGATGAAAAAACGTGAGCTTAACATATTGCATATGATATAAAACGGAGTAATGTTTAGATGACTTTTATTCATAGGCATAAATCGGGGTACTCTATTGCTAGGAAAGTGTGCTCCAATAGCATACATGCACTGGGCCATCCTATAAGAAATCGCGTGGTGCCAAAGTATAATACAGAGTTACAGCCACTGAACAAGAAGCACTACCTACAATTACGTATATGTCATTTAAACACTCCGAAATGTTCTTTTTTTAATTGGAGGTTTAACGACCACTATGAGCAACTCAGTGGGCTATAAGCAGTCGTCCGTTCCTAATTTAGGGCCACTTGATCCAGGGAAGGGAGAGACTCAGTGCCGTAAGACAAACACAACATCCATGCCTCACCGGGATTCGAACCCGGATTCCTCTCGGAGGAATGATCAGAGGCCACCGCTTTGACCACTGTGCCACCGGGGCGGCTCCGAAATGTTCGTCCTCAACTTCTTTTATTTCATTTTTATTTCGGGTTCAAAGACCACCGCAACCAACCCAGGGCAGGGAGAACAGCCAGAACCGTATAGAAAAAGAGAGAGAGAGAGAGAGAGAGAGAGAGAGAGAGAGAGATTTTTGTAGAGGATTTTAGGTAGTGTCTGACTTAAGGTACTAGACAACACTTAAAAGTAGAAATACGTAGAATTGGTCTAGAACGCCTGGCAGAAAGCTCACACAGAAGCGAGGTAGAAAGGAGAAAGAGGACACCCTTATTTATAACCAGGGGACAATTACTCGGGATCTGTTGGATTAACGTGCCCATCTGACGCAAGGCGGATATTTAGTGGGTCGATCATTTGTACTTGCCTGGGTTCGATCCTTAGACAGGCTTTTCGTGGCAGTCATGAATGTTGTCCACTAGGCCATATGCGGCCAGCACCCTAAGTGAGGCGTGACATATATGAATCATCGGGACCTCGAACTCTGATTCACCTCAGGTAACTTTCCAAAAAATCAGTACACGGTCTAGCGCTTAGTGACTTCTGGAGCTGCTTAGTGATTCACTCACCACTTTCTGGAGCTGCTTAGTGATTCACTCACTACTATCTGGGGCAGCGTTATCAACTTTTCGAATTTCCTTCGACAGAAATTTAATGCTATTATACAGTATATTTACTAACAGTATATGTAAAATATCTGATATCATCAGAGACAAATTGGTGCCTAGACGTTAACTGAAGGAAAGATGTTAACTCTTACACAGAATCAACGAATTGCTTTTATTATTTTGGACTTGACGTCGGCCCACTATTGGTGTGATATTTGGGTAGGAACGCGTCCAAGAAAGAAAACATAAAACATATAAAGAGTGTCATAAAAATACGAAATTAAATATCAGATGAACGTGACAATGATATTATTTATTAAATTCCAAATATGGAAAATTTCAGGTACATGTCAAAAAGATGAACGTTTGATACCGATTTCGAAAACAAGCAATTTAAATGAAAGCATTGCAAGTAAAAATAAGTTATCGAGAACTTTCTCTCTGCATGGGTTCGTCAGAAAGGAATACAGGAACGTACTTTGTTCTATTGGTTTATAAACGCGACGTGGAAGCATAATGTTAGCACGGATATGCAAATATACTCTAGCTGCTCCCTTGGAGTCATATGCGAAGGATAAACAGCATTCAATTCTGAAAAGAAATTCAGTTGAAATTCAGGCGCATCCTGTTACAGTACAGGAACGCGTGCTTATAACTGAATCCAAAGTTGGAATGCAATAAGATGTTTAACAATGCTGCGTCTACCGTGGGAGATGTCAGTCAATAGGATGCACAGCTGAAATGCATTAACACAGTTGAAATAACCGGCAAAACCATTTTGCCGGTTGAATGTGTCATCAGAGAAAACCATCACATTACGGTGAATGAAATGCCGTCCATGTTGGGTACCAACCGTGGTTCAGTTCATCTCATCGTTCATGACGTGGTGCAGTTCTCTAAAATGTTTGCAAGGTTGGTATTTAGTAACTGAATCTCGAACTGAAAACGAGACCTGTGAACGACAGTCGAGAAATTTTGCGACGATACGGAAAAAGAGCCCTTCACCAACGCTACTCGAGGGAGCAACTAGTAGTAAGACTTTGGGTCGTCCCACTGAAAATGTTCAAACAGAGTGCATGAACTGTAGTTACATGATTAAAAAATTAAAATAAAGTTCCACGCATTCTTGAAGCACGGGTGATCATTCACTGAATGCAGCATGAATCTTGTCAGAAAATGACAGAGTTCTATTACTGCACCTACTTGCAATTCAGATGCTGTGAAATTTTGTTTTAGATTTTTGTTAGTCTCTCTCTTAAGTTTCGAGGACACGGAGACTAAAACTCTTTTCGGAAACACTAACGTTCGGCGTCAATTATTTGCTAAATTACGAGAATAATAAGGAAGTTTGATCACCTTTTGGAACACAAAGACTTTGTACCTCTTACTTATTAGATTAACAGAGTACTGAACCTCGAACATTCTCAGCACTTTTCCATATAACATAATTTTTTCGTAGAATTTTTATGCAGAATCAAAATTTGTCATGACATAAATATTAATATTGCATAGTTTCGGCTAAAATACATCTGAATTATTTCCTTAAAGTCTAAGTGCACTCCAATGTACGAAAATTTAAAATGCACTGTAGTATACGAAAATTAACAATGCACTGTAATATATGAAGAGTAGGACTTCGTCTTGTCTCTCAAGCTTTCCTAATCCGAATCATAGACGATAAAAAACTCATCTCTAAATCAGCTAACCTGATGACAGGCTGAGCTTGGTTTGTAACGTATACTCTAATTAAACCATCCTTCTTAGTTCCTTTTTCTGCAAATTTGGTTTATTCTCTTTAAATGTTTTGCAGTCTAAACGCCACATTTTCTGTCTCGATGAATTCAAATTTTGCAACGCCTTGCAACAGGTTAAAGTGCGATCACATAATTGAAAGCTAGAGATAAGAGCATATGCGTTCGACCTCGGAGAACTAATGTGTTAGGCTATTCTCTTTAGGCAATGTATTTGATAGGAGCTTCCGTTAGCAATCTGTGTTAGTCAACCTTTTGTTCAATATTGATGGGCGACTAATTAGCGAATGAGAGAACGCGTGTCTCTTCATATTGTGCGGAAACGCGTCCGCTAGATATAAATAAAAGGGGTTTTGTTGTAAGTGTGACTTTTTACTAAACCTACCGTTATTCAAAAGTGTATTTTTAGCTATTCTGTATCCAATTAAGGACTTTCAAGTACTTTAAGCTATCCGAGCTCAACGAGCATTACACTGAAGCTAACGTGAATGTAAACCTAATAAGTTCGGAGTAAGTGTCTTACACAGAAATCAACCAACTAACATTGGGATAATAGTTGCTGCTACTTAAAATATTGCTAAAATTAACTATTATTTTACGTGTTTTCAAAGTTTCAATTAATTTTCAGAACTGTGAACTTCGAACTTGCTAAGCAAAGTCACTTGGCTTAAAATACATCTTAATGTAATGCTATATTCATTTCAGAAATTAAATACAATTATGCGACAATAGATTCATTTAACAAGATAATTGATATATTTTTTTCAAAACTATGTTAAAGACATTGTTTATTTCTCAGATGGTGATACCACATCAAATTATATCACTGAAGACCAAGGTGCTAATATGAGGGTATCGTTCACCGGGATGTTAGTGATTGGCAAAGTACTTTCTGAAATGAGAGGCAAGTATGTATGTGAGGCAGACAACGGCTCAGGAACAACTCTTACTAAAGTTATTCTAATTACAGTTCGGGGTAAGTATTACTAGGAAGAAAGGAAATTGTTACATGGTTGCAACTTTCAAAGCAAGCTACATTCCGTTTTCAAAATATTCGTGTGTTAAAAATTGTCGTACCGTTTGAAAAACGTATTTTCAAACGGGAAATTGAACAAAATTACAGTATGATCCGTAATAATATAAGTCCTTATTTATGTTGCTCCTTCAAATGCGCAATGAAATTTAAAACTTCTATGTGTAAGAAGTGAATTCTCGTTTTAAGGAAATGAAAATTGCTTAGCAACCCTTTTTCTGTTTCTGTTACAAATCTGATATTTGTCTTAAAAATTGTAAACTACTGCTGCATAAATAGTGCGACCAATTAATTTAAAGCTTCATTTAACAAATTTCATGCTCTGAATTTCGTTCTGTGCTCTTTGACATACTACTATTGCGCAATACACAAAATGCCTGGTTTGAATAAACAGCAAATGTCTGAGTTACAGAAATAAATGTTTTCAATTTTTAATATAAAATGTAAATTTTTCATTCATTTTATTTTCACTAAATTTTTCCCTTTTGGTTCATCTGACTCGCGCCCATGAAATGATTTTCAAAGCGCTTGACAAGTGTGTTCCATTTTAAAATTAAATCTCCACTGATACACTTCAAACAATGTCTAATATTTTTTGTGTGTTTACCCAATACAAAAAGCATTCATAAAATATCTTTGAAATCAAATATTTGAATCATGCATATTTCTGTTAATATATACTGTACGAAACGTATTGACTAATTTTATAATTTCTTTTGAAATTTCATGTTGTTTTAAAACGTTTTCTCAAATAATGAAATTAACATCTATTTGTTTTAATGAAGTGTCTTTAACACTTTTTTCTTCTTAATTTCTGAATGAATTTTGATCAGCATTTCTGGTAATAAAATTATCTAAACCTACAGATTTGTCTTTGTGTACTTTTTTCTAGCGAATGTTTTACTTACATTTGTTACACGTATGATGATTCTTCGCAAAGCATACGGTTTCACGCACAAAAAATTACGTGATATAATTCTTGATTCGAACGCTGACAGAAGTGTTCTTTTTCTGGATAAATACAACACTATACAAAATATACATGACAATAATTTTCTGAAAAATAATTTTTTTTTTCAAAGTATATAATTTCCCTCGCTGACTTTATTTTCCCACTAGGAAGAAGTAGTTTTGTACAGCATTACACTCGTGTCAGGTAATAGCTATGTGACTGTCAAAATTACGACATTAAACGTTTCGAATGTCAAAAAAGATAAGCTTGCAAAGATGGTTTTTAACCGAGCCAAGCTAAAGTTATTCTGAGTCATCGCTGTATGGCTTCTAAGCACAGGTAAGTCCTTCGAAACGCACTCGGAAAAATATGTACTAAACAGAGCGAGATTTTTAGTGTGTTTCGGAAGTCGGATGAGATTTGATATTAATTTATTACATTAGTTTTATAATAACATTTAATTACCACTGTCTTTTTGCCTCTTTAAGAATAATTAAAATTAAATCTACAACAAAAGACAGAAGTAATCTTCAACAAAAGTGCCAAAATATCAATACAACAATACCATTTTAAGCACACGTTTCTGTTTTCTTTTCATTATAGACGAAAAAATAGCATAATTATGATGCAGTTTAAGCTAAAGTATGATTAAAGGATTTATGAGAAGAGCTGTATTTCTTTTCCAGTGTGTGGTAGCTTTGATGGAGGCGTGACGTCATAGCACGAATATGTTTTCGCATATTAAAACTCAAAAAGACTTGAAATAAAAGTACAGTACATATAAGTTTCAGAATTAAATTTTGGTTTCATAAAGTAGATGCGACGTTAATTTCCTATTAAATATTTTAATTTTAACACAATTCCAAAAAGCCATTTCAAGGGACGTGAGAAGGTATCTTACAGTTTCTAAAATTTCTAACATACTGTTTTAATGCTCCTTCCCGTTTATTTAAAAATAAAGATATTTAGTAATTTGTCTGAATTAGCACGATTGTAACACGAAAAAACCTTTATTTACAAAATTTTGCACGAGCATTTCACGAAAAAATAAATGTCTTCTGTTTACGATGTGCTGGTATAGATTTGAATTCATGCAGATTATTTATATGAACATAACATTTCAATAAATGTTTGTACGTTTTCTGTTTCATTGTATTGCACCAGGTTTTTATATCCAGTGAAATTTTCTACATAAGCATAACATATTTTTACACGTATGTTTCTCATTGTTGCTAAATACAACTATATTTAAGTATTATTTTTTCTTGAGAACAATGGTTTAAAGCAATTTGAAGAGAGTGTTCATCAGGTGCTTAGATAAAATAAAATAAATATTTCCTAGATTTCCCGACATGTGGCGTTACATGTTATGTTTGGGATTGAGATAGCCTAGCAGTTCACGATCCGGAGCCATGATGGAAATACTACAGCCATACATTTTTAAGTGTCAGACTATGAACATTTAATACATTAATCATTTTGTGTCGCCTAGATTGCATGTTTATAAAGGATGGATTTGTCTACCTATAAAGTGCGTGTATTTCATCAAGAATTTGTTAGAAACTACCGGAGATCCAGCATTCTTGCATTAGCATATCTGTTATACTTGTGTAGCCTTCGTCTGACAGAAGCAGGGGATGGTAAGTAATAATTTTTTAGTTGCCTTATTGTACTTTTTATCGCAAAATAATCTCATGTTTCAACATTGCAAATGGATCACTGTTTACGCAATAGAAAGAAAAGAAATAGTTTTTTCGGAATCAGAGGAGTATTCAAATTGCAACAACCGCTTACACATAGGATCGCAAAAAACATGTTTTAGAGCGATACAATAATGAATAGTAAAATATAATTCACACGATATTATAATATATATCAAGTTAGCATTAACAATATCACTGTGATACAAAGGTAGAAATTTATTAAAATACATAAAAGTGAACATAACATTTTCTGTGAGAAACTGAATACTTTTTTGAAATTTTAACAAATAACATTTTATGCTACCCATTTCCACATTTGGTTTGTGCTATGGGTTAGGTTATCAATTATTTTGTCACATTATTAATGTTTAATACGCCTAATATGTTGCAAAGTATTTCAATTTTCATATATCGAATAAAGTAAATTTTTATCATCTCTTTTAAATTTAGGAAGCCCTCCCTGTAAAACGAACTAAGTGAAACTGGTAATTGAATTATCGCAAAATAAAAGAAGTGAAAACAGAAGACAAGAATTGTACAATATTTGAAATGACCAGAGAGTAAATTAACGAAAAAAAGTAGCCTATGATGAGCTTAGGTATAAATATATGAAATGTGTTTCAAATTAACATTTATCGGACCCAGATTTAACGAAGACTATGAATGACACCTGGAAAATTGGTTATTAGTATTAACTCTAAACTGTAATTGCAGGAATGCGTATTTCAATGTTCATAAGCTAAATAATGAATCCCTTTTCCTCCTTTTCGAAACTGTTTCTCAGCAAAATTATACAGATTTAACGAAGGCGCGGCTATGAGTGACACCTGGAAAATCAGCTGTTAGCATTTCCTCTATCTGTAATTATAGAAATAGGTATTTCAGTTATCATAAGCTAAAATGAGTTCCGTTTCTTCCTTTTCGAACTGTTTCTCAGTAAAATTATGTGGGTAGATATCATAATGTAAGGGGAAAGGGAATGTCCATAAATATCTATCTCTTCCTCTAATGCTTGAAATCCACGGTATTCTAGCAACTAAGCTTACAAACCCAAAAGGCTTCCAATTCTTAGGCGCACTAATCATAAACTTTAATTCACAGAGATGTTTATAACGGGAGAAATAACTCTTTTGAAAATTTCCCTGTGAATCATTGGCAATGTGGTATAGCGACATGTTAATGTTTACCTAAGGAGAAAACCATTGTGCACTGTTTTGAAAGTTTTTTTTTTTTTTGATTCCTCTTCTCTGAAATGAGTCCCTAAAGATTCGTTAAATATTTTTATGCACATACTTGCTTAAACTTGTAGATATGAGAGGTGTACTGAGGATCTTTTTCAAACTTTAGTGAATTAAATATCACAAGCTGCTGCTATTTAGTTTCACTTTTCAGATTTCAGTGCATTAAATATTACAAAGAGCTGCCATTCAGTTTTACCTTTCAACTTTAGTGCATTAAATATCAAAAAGTGCCACAATTCAGTTTTGTCTTTTCGAACTTTAGTGAATTAAATACTACAAAGTGCTGCCATTCAGAGTTCAAAAATTATATGACACCTATATTTTAATATGGTTGCATGAAATTACCGTTAAATGCAAAGCACACTTGTCAGTACAGTTTTACAAGTACTGGAAATATACATGAACGAGTCTTTAGACTGTCGCTAAACAAATACCCAACGTTTCTATGAAACAAAATTGAAAACGTAGAATATTCTAGAATTTTTCAGAGAAAATAAATTCATAACTAGTTATCCAGTTGCAATCAGATGAAAGATAAAATATGTGATGTGACTGAATCCATCAGAAAAAGGTGTTTCTGTGAACTACCCTGGAAAATATTTATAGTCACATTGTACAATCAATTCCATATTATAGGCACCACAATGAAAATTCCTTTTTAAAACTTTATAAATATACTGATCGTGCCTTTCATTTTCACATACTGTAAAATATATTGACAAAGAGTGCAAAAATTTGAGCACAGGCCGCAGTCGTTAAAATTACACACTTCATGAAATGTGCTTCCAGGAGTAGTAAATAATTTTATTTTAATTATTAGATGATTACAAAAATGGCAACAACACTGTCTTAAGTTTCACCATATTTTGATTTAGCAGTAAAAATGACAAATGAACTGTATATACACTTCTGTGAGAGGTACCCATTTGTTTCTCTCATCAGGCGTTTCTATTACCTGGTATATTGGTTTTTAATGTTGTGACTAAAACTGTCAAATTATTAAAACTTGTCAGTTCATCACGCTTTTTTAAGCCTTTGTCCGAGGAGCCTTACACATTTGTTAGTTCTTATTGCTTTTATGTTGTTATTTGTTTCAAATAAAGAAGTTTATTTACCCTGAGTCTTGCTTCTTATTGTTCTTCATTTCCTATACACGTCACTAATTCGATGAATGACTTACATTTTTTCTGAGGGGCGTACTTCTCTCACTTATATTACCAGTTCTATGAAAGACTAAAGAGGTTAACAGGAAAAATATTTTATCTTATTCATTCTTAAATTTGTATATTATCCACAGTATGAATAAGATAAAATAGTTTTCCTATTAACCTCTTTAGTCTTTCATAAAACTGGTAATATAAGTGGGAAAAGTACGTCCCTCAGAAAAAATGTAAGTCATCCATCGAATTAGTGACGTGTATGGGAAATTAAGAACACTACGAAGCAAGACTCAAGGTAAATAAACTTCTTTATTTGAACCAAATAACAACATAAAAGCAATAAGAACTAACAAATGTGTAAGGCGTCTCTAACAAAATCTTAAAGAAACGTGATGAACAGAATAATTTGACAGTTTTTGTCGCAACATTAAAATGATAAATAAACATTATTATGATTTGGCATGTCCGTCTGTTTATGAACTCTTGCGTTTGGATTGAAGCAACAAGCAGATTAAACTGCAAATCTGAAACTCCCGAATATATCAAATACATGAACATGGATTTCTCCAAAGGAACACATCCCTTAGAACTAATGTTTGGTTTCATAGATAGCCGAGACATCGAAGTTAGGGTTATGCACAACTCATGTTGCTTTACTTCCTCAAATAATTCCACATTTCGCCTATAAGGAAAAGGAACGAATAGGCCTTTTTGAATATCGGTTTATAACTTGTCTTCTTAAACTCCAATAATAAATAATCTAACCTTTCTTCGCCATGCGTTGAGCCTTGTCAAACGAGAGAAGCGTTCAGAACAGGAAAACAGCATTTCAGAGAATATCTTTCCAGACTTACAATTTTTCTACAAGGTAAAGTAACGGATAATTCTTTTTTTTCTAATTCAGACGAAGAATTATATGGAAAAGTCAATTCTTACAGAATTCATATGTAAGCTCATCACAGATAACAAGCAGCTGCTTCACTCTGTGAATGAGCAGTGCTATTTCAAGCATAATTCCTGTTCAGAATAAAAAAAATCGTAGTCAACCATTGTCCTCCAAAGAAATGAAATTCAATTATTGGAAATTCAACTGGAACTCGTCTATGAACAGTACAAACTATTTCAGGAAAAATATTTAGCGCATGTCTTTAAAGGGAATAGAGAATAGTTTATAAAATTCCACATCGCATATTGGCATATTTCAGCGAAGAATACTGAACAAAATTATAGAACGTATCGTACTTTTATTAGGAAGCAAATTTCAGGAAATATAAAATACATGGGGACATGTTTCGTCGAGAAGAGTTTTTGAATGGCATAGAAAAAGTGTTTTGTAACTAACAACACATGGCTCTTCACATACGATAAAGAACCGAAGGTGATACCGACGTTTAACGTTTCTTTCCTAATTTTGAGGGAACCTTTGTTGAAGGTGAACAACACCTAATTCAGCATTTCGTGTTCAGAAAAAAGGAAGGAATACTTAGAACGGTGTGAATTATTATAAATGAACATCCTAAATGATGTTTTGAATAGCGCAAGTGTTAATAAATAAGCATCTTCAAATGTTGCCCTTCAAGACTAAGTAGCCTCAGCGCCCGAGAGTACTTCAGGCTAATAGTTCGGGCTGGGACCGCCCTGAAGTCCCAAATGCGACATAGAAGATACACCTGTCCTACGGAGTTGGCACTCCCCTCCCTGGAACCACTGGTCTTAAATTATGATCGGACGGCTGCTTATAGCTCCAGATATAGAAAATGGTCGTTCAACCCGGAAACAAAACAAAACAAGAACTGACCAACTGAAAAGGAGCCGGGAAGCAGATCAAACTGAAATACTTGCAGGTTCATGTTATTTATGAAGTGTGAATGAACAGAGAGAAAAGTTTACTTGAGAAGAACACGTGAGAATTGATTTTCAAAATATCCTAGCAAGACTTTTGCCAAAGTTTTTTCCATGTAATTTTGACGTGATATCACAGGATTTGCGCATAATTCGTTTCTTAACAGAAAATACTAGTGGTAAACACTTAAAACAACAACTGAAAACAGTAGCAAACTAACATGATTTGATATTCACAAAACAACACAAAAAGGTTTGTTTCATCTTGAATTGAAAGAAAAAATGAAGGCATGGTATTTCTCAACGATGAGGATAAAATGCTTTTTTCGATACTTTTTTCACACAATGCGCAATACAATAAAAAATTTCTCTTCGGGTTTTGTTTCGACGCTGGGTACGTCGCTATTATCAAGCATGAAGTGTTTTGGGAGAATATTTAATATTTCTTGAAAAATTATTTTATTCAATACATAATATAGTTTCCGTTCCTGTTTGATTTTGTTTATTAGAATACCAGCTAATAATGTTCATGGGATATAAAATTCATATACGATAATCAGAATTTTGTAAATGAAAGCAAGAAAAATGCGGGGAAAAAATAATGAGCAAATAATTATTTACATAGCAATAATTCATAATCTTATTTTAATAAAATACCATAAAAACCAATAATAAATTATTGGTTTATGTTTGGAGCTAACAAAATTTATTATTTTCATAATGTAATATTCTTACATATGTGCATTCTTTAATTTAATTTATATTCATGTATTTTAGCGTATAAAGTATTGTACTTATTATATGAAATATAACTATATTTTTTATATAGCACCGGAAGTTCAGCCCCTCTCGTTTCCCGAAAATACGGCTGTTGGAGGAAGCCTTTCTGTCATCTGTGCTGTGGCCGGTGGTACCAAACCATTGAAATTCACATGGCTAAAGGATGGAAGTATAATCGAAAGTATTCCTAATGCATCTTTAGATGTATACGACAGGTATTCAGTACTCACTGTGTCATTTGCCTCTCGAGAAAACATGGGAAATTATTCTTGTCTTGTGGAAAATGAATTCGGTCGGGGAAGCGCTTCTGGAAATCTTCAGCTTAAATGTAAATACGCTTTTGCTGTTACATATGTTTTCAAAGTTTATTTTCATGTTTGATGAAATAAGAAGATATTTAAAAAGTCTGATAGAAATATTAACTGCAGTTGAGTATTAATATTATTTCAGATCTGACCAGTTTTGGTAATTGTTGCTGTCGTAATAATCTTCAAGGTACATAACAAATTATTTATTTAATATTTTTTTCAAATTTTCTCTTGCAGCATAGAATGGATATATAACGCTGATATCCATTAAATGTAATTGGTTATCTTTTCAGTTTTGTGGAGATGGTAACATAGAGAAAACTTATTGACACAATAGACAATTCGCTTTTATGCAAGAGTAAACGAGCGAAATCAAGACGGATAAAATTCGATAGTTTTCTTCTGAAGAGAACGACGAGAAAGATAGACAGATAGATATATAGAGAAATAAATAGATAGAGAGAAAGAGAGAGAGAGAGAGAGAGAGAGAGAGAGACAGAGAGAGGGAGAGAGGGAGGGGAAAGAAAGAGAGAGTGAGAGAGAGACAGATACAGAGAGTGAGAGAGAGAGAGACATTGTCCTACGAGATGGTTAGTCTGCTCATAAGGTGTGTAGGTGTAAGGGAGCGAAACAAAAATGAATAAAATTCCAGTTTTCTTCTGAAAAGAACGACGAGAGAGAGCGAGAGAGAGCGAGTGAGAGCGAGTGAGAGAGAGAGCGAGAGAGAGCGAGTGAGAGAGAGAGAGAGAGAGAGAGAGAGAGAGAGAGAGAGAGAGAGAGAGATTTTCCTAAAAGTTGGTTAGTCTGCTCATAAGGTGTGTAGGTGTAAGGGAGCGAAAGAAAAATGAATAAAATTCCAGTTTTCTTCTGAAAAGAACGACGAGAGAGAGAGAGAGAGAGAGAGAGAGAGAGAGAGAGAGAGAGAGAGAGAAGAGAGAGAGAGAGAGAGAGAGAGAGAGAGAGAGAGAGAGAGAGAGAGAGAGAGAGAGAGAGAGAGAGAGAGAGAGAGAGAGAGAGAGAGAGAGATTTTCCTAAAAGTTGGTTAGTCTGCTCATAAGGTGTGTAGGTGTAAGGGAGCGAAAGAAAAATGAATAAATTTCCAGTTTTCTTCTGAAAAGAACGACGAGAGAGAGAGAAAGAGAGAGAGAGAGAGAGAGAGAGAGAGAGAGAGAGAGAGAGAGAGAGAGAGAGAGAGAGAGAGAGAGAGAGAGAGAGAGAGAGAGAGAGAGAGAGAGAGATTTTCCTAAAAGTTGGTTAGTCTGCTCATAAGGTGTGTAGGTGTAAGGGAGCGAAAGAAAAATGAATAAAATTCCAGTTTTCTTCTGAAAAGAACGACGAGAGAGAGAGAGAGAGAGAGAGAGAGAGAGAAAGAGAGAGAGAGAGAGAGAGAGAGAGATTTTCCTAAAAGTTGGTTAGTCTGCTCATAAGGTGTGTAGGTGTAAGGGAGCGAAAGAAAAATGAATAAAATTCCAGTTTTCTTCTGAAAAGAACGACGAGAGAGAGAGAGAGAGAGACAGAGAGAGATAGAGAGAGAGAGAGAGAGAGAGAGAGAGAGAGAGAGAGAGAGAGAGAGAGAGAGAGAGAGAGAGAGAGAGAGAGAGATTTTCCTAAAAGGTGGTTAGTCTGCTCATAAGGTGTGTAGGTGTAAGGGAGCGAAAGAATAATGAATAAAATTCCAGTTTTCTTCTGAAAAGAACGACGAGAGAGAGAGAGAGAGAGAGAGAGAGAGAGAGAGAGAGAGAGAGAGAGAGAGAGATTTTCCTAAAAGTTGGTTAGTCTGCTCATAAGTTGCAAACGCTTAGTATTCATCGAATTTTGTTTTAAAAAAAGAGCGAATTCCTGTTTTGAAGGCCGCATGCTTGAAAAAAATAAAGGGTGAGTTATTCTTTTTTGAATGGCAAAACAATATTTAGAGCCCTTCTTTAATCCTGTAAATGAGTAAAAGTCCGTTGAAGAGTTCACATGTACATGACATGATATTGGTTCCATCAGAGAACACAAACATACATACAATGTGGAAGAAACATTCCTCTCATACGTGGAAATACGTCATAATAATTAACACAGCAATCATATATCTCTGAATTGACTGTGTTTACTATTCCTGCTTGTGACTTTCTCGTCCTGGGTGGTGTAACGGTTAGCTTACTCGAACGGTAATCGGGAGATGCGGGTTCGATTCCCGCTCCAGGGCGATGAAAATTTCACGTTTTCTGATGTGATTGGCATTACGTGTAAAACAGTAAATACAGTGTACTCAGAGATATCTGATTGCTGTGTTAATTATTATGACAAACATACATAATAATTATTTTTTTCCTTTTACCTTTTTTTTTTATCTTTTCAAAAGGAAAGAAATGCTTAAATGAATAGAAAACCTGGCCACTTCGCTTTCTTCCAATACTTTTGTCCTAAAATACCTTTATTCTATTACTGCTATGCATTTATTTCGAGAAATACGACTTTTACCAAAAGAAGAAGTAAAGATGTCATAATACTCGACGCAAACTAATTTGACAGTTTGTTCATAATTATATAACCATAATTTGATACTATCTAGATAATTTGTGAGGGCTGTTATTGTTTTTCTGTGAAAATGAGCGAGAAAATGTATTATATGATGGGAAGAGGAAATAGTTATTTGGTAAATTGTTTTTTAAACTATGTTCGATGGCTTAGGTTGGCGTAAGTATTCTTAACTTTGCCTTACCGGTGGCTAAGATGTCTAAGCACTGTGTTCTGATCGTTTGCCCGAGTGGGCTCCTGCTCGACTCCTTGATGAGGAATAAGTGACACGACACGCCTATCTTACGGTACTGGCTCTCCTCTTTTCCTGGAACTAGCGGTCTTAAATTAGGGACGGGAGACAGCTAACCGTCTTTAGAAAGATGCTCACGGCGATTGTTAAACCTCCGTTAAGCCAAAAAACCAAACCTTGTAATTGTCTTGAGCCAATTAAAATTTTCATATATGCAGGTATTCATCATGCGTTGATCATTTCTAAGGAATTATACTGAAATGCTGCAAAGTATTTTGCTTTAATACAGGGTGTTCCCAAATTCGTGCAACAAACAAAGAGGGGTGATAGTACATATAAAGACGAATAACTTTTGTAATGGAACGTAGGGTGGCACTCCGCCCCTAGTGCCCGAAGAACATTAAGTTCTATGTCCACGTTGATCCTCCAATAGTGTAAGAAGAAACCTTACTTAAATTATGGGTTACAAACTTGAGTTTTTGAACGTACAGGCAGGGCAGGACTCAAATGAGGTGCTCGAAGTGGCGCCCGAGGGCGTCGTTGCACAGCCCACACCAACGGATGAAGGATTGTCGCACTCTCTCGTAGACTCCCGATGTTGTGTTGATCTGGTCCGCAGCGACAACGACCCTCGCGATGAGATCTTCCAGAAACTCCACAGGCGTCTCTTACACCAGTGTTTTTAGGTGTCCCCAGAAGAAAAATACAGTGAATTCAGGTCTGGAGAGAGTGGAGGCCAAACTACCGGTTCGTCCCGTCCAATCCACTTGCGATACGTTGCGTTAAGGAAGTCCCGGACCGCGGTGGGAAATGTGCAGGGTCTCCATCATGCATGAACCACATGTCTCTGCAGGCATTGTGCGGAACACTCTGCAAGAAATCTGGAAGCACTTGCTCTCGGTTTGAGTTAGCCCGGATACACCGAGAGTCAACGAGAGAGTGCGACAGTCCTTCATCGGTAGGGGTGGGCTGTACAATGACACCCTCGGGTGCCACTTCGAGCGCCTCCCTTGAGTCCCTCTCTGCCTCTGCGTTCACCAACTTGGCAAGTGTGCAACCTATAATTTAGGTCAGTTGTGTATTTTTCCATTGTTGGAGGACCAACGTGGACATGGAACTTAACGTTTTTCGGGCACTAGGAGAGGAGTACCCCCGTACGTTCCATTGCAAAAGTTATTTGTCTTTGTGTGTACTATCACTCCTCTTTTGTTTGTCGCACGGATTTGAGAACACCCTGTATATCGCTGAAATATATTTAATTCCGTCGATAATTTTAGTTCCATATTATTTCTGAGATTGAAGATATTTCATGTGTTACGCATAAATACACTCGATCTCAGAAACACAGAATTATTACAAGTAGATTTCTGCAAACACATCTATGAAAGCGAAAGCAAAACAAAATATGGTAGCAAACCCAATTCAGATCTCATGTTGTGGTAAAAATTCTCCCTTATGCACTAAACATCCAATTAGTCTGACACTGTTAAAGCTACATAGGCGAATGTAACACATACTAATGCGAAAGCTGTGGTGTTCGTTCCTCTGATGCATTATACTGGTGGAAAATGTGATATGGATGGACAAAATTAATGGCTTCATACAAGGAGTCCTGACATTGGTAAATTTCTCGAAGTTACTCAACTCATTGAAAGTACACGATCAAAAAATGATTTAAAAGTACTCAGCACAGAGGCTAGCATGCTCATGGCACAATGTACTGCAGATTTTGATGATTTTCCAATGTCTGTGTACAGCTAAAGATTTAGTTTAGTTTAACTACGATGCACAAACTATATTTTATTTTGTGAGAAAGAGGTGTGGGACTTTATTTAACTTTTTATCTACGTGACTAACTCTATAGAAAACGTAAAAACTGCATCTTCCTGGAAAGGGAATACATTCTCTCGGATCTCTTGATCTATGCCCGAAGGTGATACAATTATACATTTCAGGATACTTCAGTTTCAAGCAGCTTAAATATTATCATATAAGAATCTGAAAGTTTCTTTGTTAATGTGGAAGTCTACGTTCTCGTAGTAGATACAGCTACTTAGCAGCTGTTCCCACCTGAAACAAGAATAAAGGTCCATATATCAGCAGATCTCAAATACAGATCACCAGAAACTATTAAGAAATTCCTTATGATTAAAATAGAAGACATGTAGTTTTTGTCAGCGTAACTTTGTAACGGAGCCGCCAGGGTGGCGGAAAGGTCTGAGGGGCTGGCTTCTCCCTATTCGTCCAAGAGGGGCCCGGATTCGAGCTACGCTGAGAAATGGGATGTGTTTTCTCACGGGACTGGCTGCCACCACTCGCTGGGCCCAGATAGAGGACGAGACACTGCTCAGAATCCCACGGGTTGTTCATGGTGGACATTAAACCCCGATAGGAAAAAACCCTCTAGTTCCTGCAGGTGCATATGGTATTGAATTTAGGCCCCCTGGGCAATTTATGCCACCCTCTGGGAAAGTTTTACCAAAAATTAAAAACAAAAAGCTAGGAAATTTATAGGAAACCTTGTCCATGATATAAGCTCTCCGCAGCAAACATAATATTTTTTAATAAGAAGTTTAGGAGCGCAGATACGTCACCGCGAATTTAGTGTTGTTTTCTAAGCAAAAATGTACTATATCCAGAATATAAGAAAGTATGTTGATAACGCCAGTTAGTGTTGAAGGAAGGCAACTTAAAAAAAATTCTCTTGCTGCAAGTAAAAATCTGAACTAATCTAAACTCAAGCATATGTGACCTACCTGAAAAATATTTTCAGTAGAATAGAAAGAAAATGAGTTGAAAATCGTTGTTAAAGTTGTAGTACTGGTCCTCTAAACAGGTTTCGGAGGGAACTTTGAGGAGCTCATATACAGTCCCAAACTGAAACCTATTGTGACATGGTGGACTGGGAATATATCACTTCTGGAAAAGCACTCAGAATGAGAAATATGTTGACCTTTACATAAATTCCAGGTGTTAAAATAATTTGTTTTAATATCCTGTTGAAGCCGAGATACTGCGGATATAAAACTCCAAATTAAAGCAGTATAGTGAAAAGCATTTTGCATCAGAAAACCCTGAAGGTGGGTAAAAATTCGGGTTATAATTACCATTAAAGAATGTAATATTTGTTTCTAATCAGACACTTAAAAACGGAGATATAATACTTAAAGAAAACATCAGCGTCGTTTTGTAGATATATGCATTTGTGCCACCTATGGTTAAACTCTGTAATATTTGGAATATAAGATATGTGGTGCGGTTCGCACAGAAACCCAGAAACGAAACACAAAAATAAATTTTCCAGAGCAGCGTTTGGAAGTGTTGATATATGGCCGACATGAATCTCAGCAGGAGCCTAGCTGCTGCTGCTCAATGAAAAGAATTGAGACTTACATATTTCGTACGTACGTCGAACCCACCTTGCGCACATTTTTTTGTACCTCAAGGTTTCAAGGATACCCCACCAAACACTACCGCATGATATGAGAAGCTGAAATGCAACACCTTGAAAGATACATCGCTGTCCAGTTCTATTCTCCATGTCTGTTTACTTTCGTTGAGTACCTCCATGAACACCCGGACAACTCTCTTAGGTTACACTACTCTAACTATTCACAAAATTTTAGCTCTCTTCAGCAACTAGTTGACGCAACGTTACACGTACTTCACACACTTTGATAAGCTGCAGATAGATATCAGCCGGTAAAACTTTCTTTGTCCACAAAAATCGAATTATACCTCGCATCACTTCGCCACACCAATCAACACAACTGCCATTTTTAACTACCACAATCTATCTCAGATATGAGAATGCATCTTCAGCATGCTCAGTATTGCATTTTCTGTACACAATGTTGTTTCCATTCTTACAGTATTCTCCTGGAGTGATAAACCTTAGTTTTTGATTTGTATGTGCACGTATGAACACTAAATAAATACCTATATTTACTAAAAATTCATTTTTTTTTCATTCAGCTCCTCCTGTATTTATCAGTGTATCAGAAAATGCCAAAGTTCCAGCTGGGCAAATGCTGGCTTTAACCTGTTCCTCTGATGGAGTTCCTAAACCTGTTGTAACATGGAGTGTAAAGAAAGGTAAGAAGTAATGTATTTTAGACATTTCTTTTGAGATTAGAGATCCTGTAGTTGTTTAAAACAAATTGTTCCAATGATTTCCAGTTTTTTGGCGTAATGTAATGCACAGCATTATGGAATTCTGAAAGGTAGAATGTTTCGAAAACCCAACAAAAATTCTCTAAACAGTTTTCCAACCTAATTGCTCTTACTTCAGTCTCTCATTATTTCATTTGTAGTCTTAATTCAGGTAGCCTGTGCAGCAATCGAAGTGAAAATCCATGAAATTTGGAGAACCATACAGGCAAAATTTTGAGACTTTAAATCTAAATTTAATAACCGTACAGAAGTTCTCAGCGCCACCAAGTCATCGTCTTTTGTCTTCATGGTTTGACTATCTATTTCATATTGAAAGCTCGATCTTAGCTTTACGTTAGTGTTCAATATAAATTCACGGGACATAGTTAAGACCATATAATAATGTTGGCATACAGAATTTTTGGTCAATAGAAATTCCGGAAATAATTTGTGTTTCAAAGAAATACGAATTTCAGCATGAGAGATAATTTTAGCATTCCCCTATAGCAGCAGTGGTGAACCGTGTTCTAAAACATTTTCTGAAAAATCATTCATATTGTGATCTTTAATAACTTAAGATTTTTGTGCAAACTCTCAAGCACGGCCTATGTAGATTTTGCAGTCGCTTTCAGACTACATCAAAATGAAGCAAACTGGAAGTAAATTTTGGTATTAAGACTTTAAAATTAGAGGAATTTATTTTTAATCTTTGGTTCAGATGTGTGCTTCATTTTTGAAACAAATGTACTAAAATGATTCGGATGAGAACTTCAGAAATGTCAATAATACACGGTGTTTCAAAAGTATTTGAACGACTTTAAGTTGTTATATACAATGATGTCCAAAACTAAGGTCATAAACACATATTGTGTGATATCTTAAAAACTAAATGGTTTATTGCAATGACATTTGGTACATAGATGCCTCATACTATGATGAGACATGTAATAACAACACAGCAAAATGAACAGGAGGTAAATTGAGTGCGATATGCAAATTAGACCCAAAACGGTCTAAACATGATGTATCATATCTCGAGAACGGTCCGGCTGTTAGGGAGTGTTGCCACCCAGAACAGCTTTATAACTCGCACAACGAGCCCTCGCACTGTAAATGATGTTGTTGATAATAGCTTGTGGCAACAAATCCCATTCTACTAATAGCACGGATTTTAACATCTGGAGAGTTCTGGGAGGGGATAACGTCATACAATGGCGCTCTCTAGATTATCCCAAACATTATCTATAGGATTTAGGTCCGGCGACTTAAATCCTATAGATAATGACTACATAGGATTAAGTCAGGCGATTATAGACTACACAGGATTAGGTCCGCGATTATATAGACTATATAAGATTAGGTCCGCGATTATATAGACTATATAGGATTAGGTCCGGTGATTATGACTATATAGGATTAGGTCCGCGATTATCACAACTATAGGATTAGGTCCGGCAATTAGGTCCATTATCTACAGGATTTAGGTTCGGCAATTAGGTCCATTATCTATAGGATTTAGGTCCGGCGACTTCGCTTGTGAATATTCTCTCCCACCAGAAAATTGTCGACAAGCTGAGCTCTGTGTGGCCTCACGTTATCGTCCATAAAAATGAAGTTCGGTCCGACAGCTCCCCGGAAAAACTTCACATAAGGTTCAAGGACCTCATCCCCATAGCGCTGTGCGGTGACAGTTCGCCACAAAAGATGTGCAGTGGTGTACGGCTGTCCAACATGATGCCTGTCCTCACAAGGATTCCACTTCCACCAAAGTTGTCGAATTCCCTTATGTTGGAAGGATGATAGCGAGCTCCACGCTGTCTGAAGATAAAGAATCGTCGAGAATCAATTTGTGTACTGAATCTCGACTCATTACAGAAAAGTACACGACCCCAATCTTGCTGTGTCCAAGAAAGATGTGTTAGGCTCCACGACAGACCGGCTCTCTTCTGCGATATGGTGAGGGAGACGCACACATCACTGGTCGCCGGTCGTAAAGAGCCTTCTCTGCTAGGAGTCTGTATACAGTTTGCCTCGAAACTGTTGTTCCAGTTGCAGCAGCGAGGTCCTGAGAGAGGTCCCTAGCCGTCATCCGTCTATGGCGTTTGGCAGTTAATGCCACGTAACGATCCTCCACAGGTGTCGTGGACGGCCTTGGCCGGGTCTCCTGGTGATGGTACCCGTTGTTCGGAATTGGTGCCATAACCTGGATAACACCTTTCGTGAAACCTGTAACCACCGAGCGACCTCCACTTGAGACTGGCCACTTCAAACCTGCCGATGACTCTCCACCTCAGTCCATCGTATAAACGATTCCGAGCACTCATTCCAACTGAAGTCACTCAATCTTGTGATTTTTCTTGCAAGAAACACAACTCTGAAGACGAAATTCGCAGATGCAGAAAACGGTCGCTTTCACGTTCTCTTACCAAACTTCCCCTGTTAACCGTTTAACAAACAGTGGATGCTTACAATAGATTCAGATCAGATCATATGTAGAGGATTTTAGGAAGGAGTGTCCCACCCCAGGTCTTAAACAACCCTTAGAAATAGGAAGCTAGGAGATTTGGGCTAGAGTGCTCGATAGGAGTGATACGGAAGCGAGGTAGAAAGGAGGGAGGAATACGACCTTATTGATTACCCCTGGCCAGTACCCGGGGCCCGACGGCTTAACGTGCTCATCCGACGCACGGCGATATATAGTGGTTCGAGTGTTCGTATCTGCCTGCGATCGAACCCGAGGTCTTCTCTGTGGCAGTCATGAACGTTGACCACTGGGCCACTCGCGACATATTAGATTCAGATCAGATCATATCTAGAGGATTTTAGGAAGGGAGTGTCTGACCCCCAGGTCTTAAACAACCCTTAGAAATAGGAAGCTAGGAGATTTGGGCTAGAGCGCCCGATAGGAAAGTGACACGGCAGCGAGGTAGAAAGACGCCCCTATTTATTACCGGGGGCCAGTACACGGTGACCGACGGCTTAACGTGCCCATCCGACGCACGGCGGATATTTAGTAGTTCGAGCGTTCGTACTTGCCTGGGATCGAACCTGAGGTCTTCTCCGTGGCAGTCACGAACGTTGACCACTAGGCCATGCGCGGCCCGACACATTAGATTCACCGTGCCCCAAAGTATATATGGCAGCAATTTTAAACATTTTACTAGTTGCTATTTTCAATTATTGTAAAAAATGTGTTTGTGATCTTAATTTTGGACATCAGTGTATATTTCATAAATTGTCAAAACAAGATATAATTTCGCACATATGTAATGGAGCTCTCCAAGTTTAATTGTGTGGGTAACATGAAGCTGGCTGTCACAAATGCTCAATGTGAGCTCTATTCGTTACTCCGCAAACATCAATGGGGTAATCTAACTCCGTCCAGTCCCCCTTAATGCAAACATTTTGCTTGCTCACCTTCCCACTAACAAAAAATGTAGCCTCATCACAGAATAACAACTTCTATAAAAAACCATCGTCACTGCTCAACTGTTAAAATGAGTTACAAAACTGGAAGCGGGTGGGAGTGTTCCGCTGGTGTTAGGCACTACAGCAACTGTACTCCATAAGGATGCATTTTTAGACGCTTACGCTAAACGCACCACACAGTTGTCTTAGAAATTGCAAGCTCCCAGCTCTCTCTGGCTGTAGAATTCCGAGGGCTACGCTGAAAACATTCCCTAAATCTCTCCACATCGCCTCAGAAGTCGAAGGCCTGCCAGACGATTTACCCTTACAAAGACAGCCTGTTCGTTGGAATTGATCATACCAACTTCGAATAGAGTTCCTTGCTGGTGGTTCTTTATAAAATCGTGCACGAAACTGACGTAGCACACTCAACACTGACGTACTCGCATGAAATTGTAAGACGCAAAATGGTTTCTCCTCACCACTGGCAGCCATTTTCACAACTAGTCCGCATTGCACCTGGCGGTAGAAATATAAACGACTAGGTCTGTTCAGAAATAAACTTTAGGATGTGTTCCAATGTATTTTACCGGGTATTCGATCGCTGGTAATGTTGTATTCTAGATTGAACGTGTTGTTATAGTTCAAATCATTTTGAAACGCCCTGAATAATTATCTTGTTCATGCTTTGGAAAACAGACATATTCACTTACAAGGCACTTTTGTCTTCCCGAAAACAATACATGATGTCTACCGTGAACAAGTTTTCTAAGTTGCGTTCACAGCCATCTATCTACATATACCACTAGTTGGGTTATGCACCAATTCGTCGCGGACAAATTTTCTAAGCTGCGTTCACAGCCATCTATCTACATACACCACTAGTTGGGCTATGCGCACCAATTCGTCCCGGACAAATTCGCGAGTTCAAAACTTTTAGTTACAAGCAAATCCTAAAGATGAAAGCATGCGATTTAAGTTGTCTTCCTTGAAAGTACGGTACCCATGCTTAGAAATGTTAATTTGTTGAAATTTTCCTCTTTCCATTTAATAGAAAGAATTGTATAAGATTTCAGACATCCATCCTTTCGTCCGTCTTTCGATCGTCAGTTGATCTGTCTGCCCGCCCACTGAAATTACTTTTTCGCTTTTAACAGTCTTTCGGTGACCCATAGGAACAGGTATGTGCTCAAGTTTATCAACGCATATTCTTTCGTTCACCCGGATGTGTGTAAATATGCAAAAACAATATTTTCGCTTCAAAATGTGGGACTGTTTAAATTCTTTCTCTGAGCTAAGAGAGAAACACGAGTATAAATCGTCCTCTGCAAACGCTGCCTCCCTTTTTAATTATCAAAGAAAAACATAAACCCGACTACATGAGTACTTCGGAGAACGGGCAACAATTAAGTTACTGATTAAGATAAAAGCCCCCTTTCCAGAAAACAACAATTTGTCTTGGCCATTTTTGAATTTTTATCAGGGTAATACTCAGATTTTCTTCTTTCCAGAACAGTTATAAATAAAACAATTTATCACAACGCGAGAGTGTTTTCGAGAATAAAAATTATATTTAAGTCTCTTGACTTCCATTTGGGGCAAGTATAAGGTAGGTGGTTCATACAATTATGAGAACATAAGGCATGGTGAAAAGAAAGACGTTTATATACAGGGTGTAACCAAAAGTCTGGAAACAGCCACATAACTAGTAAAATAGAGGTCCTAAAGGAACGAAACAGCTGGCTAGGTATAGGTAAAGGGCCATGGCTGACCGAATGGGACCAACAGCGACGCCCCCTGGTAGATATTTGCGGTATTTATGAAAACTAGCTTTGAAACAAAGCGAGATAAAGCAAAAAAGTCAATTGCAAAGTTGTAAAATATCCGCTGGTCAGTAGGAAACGGCATGTGGTTTGCCAGAAACCTGCAACAAAATGCTTGTAAACGCAACGAATGTGAACAGTTTACCGGACGGTGTCAGTCGGAAAACCGTGCTTAGAAACCGACATGCAACACGCACGATACAGAATGAGGGACAAAAGAATGATGAAGCTATTAAGACAGAGTAAGCATTTTTATGTAATCATACAAAATGCAATTACGTACCGATAACAAAGGTCAGATATGCGTGCATACAAAACCCACATATCCCATATGCGCACCTAATCCAAGGCTTGTTCAATGTGCTCACCGTCGGCTGCTATGCACGTCTGAACTCGATAAAGCACGGCTTCTCGTACATTCTCTAACACCTCAGGTGTCACACTATGACAGGCGGCGATGATACGGTTAGCCAAATCTTGGACATATGTCGATTCCGTGGAGTATACTTGTTGTTTGAGGTATCCCCACAGAAAAAAGCCTAGAGGGGTCAGATCCGGGGGAGGGGAGGTCACGATACAGGTCCTCCGTATCCAATTATCTGGTTTCCGAACGCCGCTGATAGCTGCGGCCACCTTGTGCGCTGGAGCACCATCGTGCTGGTACCACAGACGTTGTACGTCTCGGAGAGGAAGTTCATCCATACACTCGATTATGCGGTCCTGAATGAGATATATATCTGTCACCTGTTAAAGTGCCATCGTAAAAAACAGGCTCAACAATCGTGTTGTGCCAGATACCACACCACACGGTGGTTGACCGGTGCGCTTGATGCTCGGTGTTCTGACTTCGAACGGATTCGTTAGAGCCTAACAATGTTCATTGTGCCTATTAATAATATCATCTCGATTGAATTGCGACTCATCGGTCCACAGACTCTCGGATAGAAAATGTGCGTTGTCTTCCACGGTATTCATGACGAAGTTACAGAGGTCGAAACTCCTGCGATCGCCTCCAGGCATTAAATGTTGCGTCAGTACAGGGTGATAGGGATGTGCGCCGTATTTGTGAAGGATTCTCTATACGAGCTGGTGTGAGAGGCCACACGCTTCACTGACACCTCGTGTACTAACATGAGGATTCGTCAGGACAAATTCCAGGACCTCTTCTAGATTCAGGCGAACTCCGGATGCTCGCAGCCTGCCCGATCGAGGGTCAACTCTTTACAGAGCCGATCTCTCTTAGTCGTCGGAAAACATGTAGTATGGTTTTTCCAATGGACGGAGTTCATCGGGTAAACGAATGTATATAGCAGTGCAGCTTGCCGGACACAACGGTTGCACTCGCCGTACACCACCACCATCTCACAATACGCGTTACAGGAACACTGCGACATGACGATGTGAAACAGATGCGTCGGATGCTCAGCAACTTCTGCCTGCTACACCACGATGGTTGTTTTTTATGTTGTCCTTCATGCGGTTTACGGTCAGATGCACGGCACTGTCTTCATTTACATATGCCTGCCAACCATCACGCGGTAGCCAACGGTTTTCCAACTGACACCGTCCGGCGAGCGTTCGCATTCACTGCGTTTACAGGCGTTTCCTTGCTGGTTTTCGGCAAACCACGTGTAGTTTCCTACTAACCAGCGGATGCTGTACAACTTTCCAATTGACGTTTTGGCCCTATCTCGCTTTGTTTCAAATCTAGTTTCCATAGGTACCGCAAATATCCACCAGAGGGCGTCGTTGTTGGTCCCATTCGATCGGTCATGGCCCTTTACCTATACCTAGCCACAAGTTTCATTCTTGTACGACCATTATTTTACCATTTATGTGGCTGTTTCCGAACTGTTGATTAGGCCATGTATATAGACAGACGCATGCAATTAGAATACATTAGCAAGTAAATCATTTGTATTTTAATTGACAAAATTAAAGTATGCATAACTGTGAAAAGTAAATAAGTATAAGCGCGTGCTTAATTGTGTATCCGTCACGGTATTAAAAACATATCACCGATTAAACTGTAAACACAACTGGCGTATAATCGACGTTTCACTGTAGATTTGTATGTGTGTGTGTGTGTGTGTATGTGTGTGTGTGTGTGTATGTGTGTGTGCGTGCAAATGTAAAGCTCTCGATCACCACCTGGACTTTAGGTCTTGAGCTTTAGTACCAAAAGGCTTATCCAGAGCGCCAGAACTCATTGAACTTCTCGTTCAGAACTCGAGTATCCATTGGATTTCATGTCCGAAGCTGAGCACCCATTGGAATTATGAAATGTTTTCCCCTATGGAATGAAAAGCTTCTTTCTGAGGTTGTTAGAGATAGCATTGCTCAAACGATCGAGATCTGTCTCGTCATTCTCTATAAAAGGCACATGTGAGTTAAAAGCAAATATATACTTATCTACCACCATGGAAGAGAAAAAAATCGCAATCCACCTTTTCGAAAGGGAGAAATAAGTTTTTACGAGAGATGAACAGAAGAAATGCAGAAAAGTGTCAGGCACTTCAGCCTGACACTCCTAATTTGCAGTGGAACTTCGGTTCACTGCAAATTCAGAAAATCGTTGTAGAAAAGCAATTTCCAATGAAAGATGCCGTTATACTTCTCCTTTCGTCGTAGCTTTTGACAGATCTTAATAAATTTCTTGTCAGTTTCTATGTTTTTATTTTAACCCCCTAAATATATTTCGCACGTAATGATCCTTGCCTACATGAACGAATAATACTCAGTAAACTTACAGGTATCACCATTATTCCATATCCTCGTAAAATCTGTGTGTGAAAAGTACCATGTCATGAAACCAAGGAAAAATGATATACCACATATTTTACTGAAGGTGCAGAAATAAATGAGACGTAAGATGTTTCAACCAGGGTGAGTCAAAATTTTATCCCGTCTGGAACTAAAAAAGTTTAATGATGCAAGAAAGCTATACGCACTCACCTTTTTCTGCAAAGCGCAGGCCGTTGTTTTCTATAGTGCTTTGCCAACGTTTCACCACTGACGGGATCTCACGGAAAAACCACTGAGCACGTTTCGAGGACATAAACTCTCTGATGCCAGATTCCACATTCTACACTGAAGCGAAGTGGCGTTATTGTTGGTCATTAGCGTCGAAGGAAACGGATGATAGTTTTATACACTGATGTGCAAAAATTAAGGTCGAAGAAGAGAAATTAGCATAAGACCGGAACGATCAGGCAGAACGGATCAGGCACTCAGGAGATAGACTAGTGTCCGGTACGGTAGGGCATGCGCATATATGCAGTATGACTTAGGGGTGGTGGTGGTAGGGGAGGGGAGTGTCGGAAGGGTATAAAGCACACGGGCGGTGTACGCTCAGCAATTCGGTGAAAGCTATTGCACGGTGCACATCGGTTTGAACAACGTCGAGTTGCTGCCACCGTGTGATATGCCCAACAGGCAATCCAGTAGACGATATCTGCATGACTTTACCTTTACCCGAGGTCGCGTCATTGGGAAGATGGAAGAAGGTCGAAGTATGACTAGTGTGGCCGAGGAGTTTGGGATCGCTCACAGCATCGTTTCACGAGCTTAGAGAGCATTTCAAACTACAGGAACAGCTGTCCGAGAGTTTAGCAGTGTTCGTCCACGAGCAATCACGGCGGCGGGCGACCGGTATATTGTGCTACAGGCGAGAAGAGACAGACTGCAGACAGCGGCAGAAATCGCAAGGTACGTGCAACAGACAACTGGACGTCCGTTATCGCGTTTTACCATGGCCAAGGGGCTGCACAAAGGTGATCTATTCGCACAACGACCAGTACGGTGTGTGCCATTAAAGCCTGCTCATCGAAGACGGCGGTTTCTGTGGTACCAGGAACACAAGAACTGGACACATCAATCAATGGGGTCGAGTTCTATTTACGGATGAGAGCCGATTTAGTCTGACGAGCGATTCTGGACGTATACACATCTGAAGAGAGCAGGGAACACGCAATCACACCTCCAACATCATCGAAAGGGACCGGTTTGGAGGTGGCGGAGTTCTCGTTTGGGGCGGTATCATGCTTGGTTGCCGTACTGACCTCCACATCTTCCAAGGAGGCTCAGTCACTGGTGTCCGCTATTGTACCAAGGTTCTCCTTCCTCACGTGCGTCTGTTTAGAGGTGCTGTGGGTTATGAGTTCCTCTTCATGGACGACAACGCTACACCCCATCGTACAGTGGCTGTCACAGAGCTGTTGGAGAGTGAAGATATTAAACGCATGGATTGGCCCGCAATGTCCCTGGACCTAAATCCAATCGAACACGTGTGGGACTTTCTCGGGAGACGCTTGGAAGCACGTCGCCAGCCGCCAGCAACGATTTCGCAGCTACGATTGGTGCTACAAGAGGAATGGGCCGCGATGCCTCAACAGCTCCTTGACAACCTCGTCCTCAGCATGGACAGAAGTTGTAAATCCTGCAACGCAGTCAGGGGGATCATATCCCCTACTAAAGACTGAATTTTTCTAGGCAGCCGCCTGTCACATGGACGTTTCTATCTTCTGTCCAGTTGTGCTCGAAGCTACCTTTTCAATAAAGTGCCTTTGTATCCTTTGGATTCCTTCTTTGGACGGGTTTGCTCCCTTGTCCCCTATTCTTACATCTTGGGGATCTTATGGTATGATTTGAGTCGATGTGAAGCACTTCTGCACGACGTTATATTCGAAAAACCGTTGTGTCCTTAATTTTTGCACGCCAGTGTAGGTCAAGGTGAAGGGTCCGGACTGTATTGAAGATGGGGTAGGATCTGAACCCCTTCCAATTCCGTTAGCTTTGGGCATCCATTCTGGAAGTATGCCTTGGGGTATTATCCACTTACAGCAACTCATCCTTCCTCTTGTATAACGTACAAGTTTGTCCACTCCGGAGTAAGTCGCTCTCCCAACTGAGCTACGCGGACATGTGCTGTCATTGCTACCTGCCTTTATCTCATGTGCATCATGCAGTGCAGGCACGTGACATCTCCCTTCGAACCCTGGTTCCCCTCGCTCTGGATTAAGTCGCTCTCCCAACTGAGCTACGCAGACATGTGACCTCACTGCTATCTGCCTTTATCTCCTGTGCGTCCTGCGGTGCAGGCACGTCCTATCACCCATCGAACCCGGTTCCCCCTCACTCTGGAGTAAGCAATTCCTCCAATTGAGTTACACGGACATGTGCTCTCAGTGCTATCTGCCTTTATCTCATGTGCGTTATGCGGTGCAGGCACTTCACATCACCCATCGAACCCGGGTCCTCCTTACTCTGGAGTAAGTCGCTCTCCCAACTGAGCTACTCGTACATGTGCTCTCATTGCCCCCTACCTTTATCTCATGTGCGTCATGCGGTGCAGGCACGTCACATCACCCATCGAACCCGGTTCCCCCTCACTCTGGAGTAAGTCGCTCTCCCAACTGAGCTACGCAGACATGTGCTCTCACTGCTATCTGCCTTTATCTCATGTGCGTCATGCGGTGCAGGCTCTTCACATCACCCATCGAACCCGGTTCCCCCTCACTCTGGAGTAAGTCGCTCTCCCAACTGAGCTACGCAGACATGTGCTCTCACTGCTACCTGCCTTTATCTCATGTGCGTCATGCGGTGCAGGCACTTCACATCACCCATCAAACCCGGGTCCCCCTCACTCTGGAGTAAGTCGCTCTCCCAACTGAGCTGCGCGGACATGTACTCTGACTGCTACCTGCCTTTATCTCATTTGCGTCCTGCGGCGCAGGCACGTACAGTTGGTAAGCGCTGGGCAACTTTGGCTCAGAGCATCATGGACTCGCTGCAGTTGTTCAGTATAGAGGTTCCTGTCTACATCTTGACCATCTGGCACGAGGTTTGTTTCCAGTTCATATGACCCTCACAATTCCACTAAATGCAGAGAATGACTTTCTTGCCGAACCACCCTCTTTGCACCACTGTGCGTGCTTCCTCGCGTGAATTCAGCCACTAGTTCTCAGTAGTAGGACAACGTATGAATATCCACTTTTGATCACCTCTGACAATACAATGCCGAAACGTATAGTCCTCTGGATTTGATTGTAATTTGCGACAGAGAGCGACACGTTGTTCTGGCTGTTGTGGTGTCAATTCA
This sequence comes from Macrothele yani, assembly GCA_039090855.1. NCBI lineage: Eukaryota > Metazoa > Arthropoda > Arachnida > Araneae > Macrothelidae > Macrothele > Macrothele yani. The sequence goes on from CM077013.1 coordinate 19,466,095, forward strand.
TGAAGAACCTTTCGGTGGCGCCTGTATTAGAAACAAATCTGGTGTAGTTACGAAGGATGGTGAATTAGGAAGACCACACCTCAGCTGCCAAGTTTCTTGTACTAGTCCTGAGGTGTGTGTCAGTGTTAGTCGGTGGAGTGTCAGTGTTGGTGGTCTTTGAATGTTCTGACCCCGGCTTGTCTTCGAGACTGGTGTCCCCAACATTGAAACATCCGAACCATTTTCGCGCAGTGCTGCTGTCCACTGTTTCCTCGTTCTCAACTGCACAAATTTACCTCTTTGTTGTTGACGCTCTAACCTTGTCTTTCCAATAATGACGTACGAACTCTCGAACAGCACATTTATCGACCTCCATCTTCTGCCCACCTGATTATGCAATATGACACCGTGTCAAATGCATGTCATATGTGTCATACGTTCTACGCCACAACGGTGTTCAGTCGAATTCGGAGCATGTTTCGCATAGGAATGAAGGCCCAACATTATGTTGAGCTCAAAATGAGACGAATGTTTGACACACTCTAGTATCTTAAATTTGGGGTAAACGGTTGAAAATGGGGGCGTTTTTTTCGACATTAATGTTACACATTTTTTAGTTTCAGTTCATATCTCGGAGAGTTTCCTAAACAGTTGGTGTACATAACTTGGAACATGAGTACCAAACACATTCGCACAGTTTACAAATACGAAAGTCTTCAGCAGTTTTTTCTTTTTTAAACAAAGCACCCGCGTTTACGCTGAATAAGCTTTGCATTAGGAAAACCTACGAAATAAAGCGTTGGTCCACCTTTCTGTGCAATCACGGCTCGCAGACGCTTAGGAACAAATTCTACAAAATGTTGAATATCCTCTATGCGTAACAGTTCACACTCATTCTGCTGATGAGGACCAGCAGTTATTACACCCCATTTCACAAGGAGTATCCCACAGATGTTCGATTGGGTTACAGTCAGGGGGTTTTGGGGGCCAAGGCAATGATGCGAATTAGTTGTAATGTTCCTCTATCTATTCAGTAGTTAAACGAGCGGGATGACAGATGTCACCGTGTCCAGGGTAAATCTCCTGCAGATATGGATGGAGGTTATAGGCTAACAAGTCGCTGTAGCTTCCACCATTTCAGCGTTTGTGTGATAATAACTAACTGACCTAGGGCTTGCCACGAAAGAGCTTTATCGGCCAGAATACCAGTTCCACCGTCCTGTTGAACCCCAACTGTGCAACCAGGGTATAGCGCTTCATGCTGTTTACGCCATATGCGAACACGGCCATCAGCATGGTGCAGCAGGAAACGGGACTGATCACTCCAGACGACCTTCTTCCACCTGTGAAACCAGGGGATAGGGCTTCATACAGTTTACGTCATATGCGAACCCGGCCATCAACATGGTGCAGCAGGAAACCGGACTCATCACTCCAGAGAGCCTTCTTCCATCTGTGCAACCAGGGGATAAGGCTTCATGTTTTTTACGCCATTTGCGAACCCGGCCATCAGCATGGTATAGCAGGTAACGGGACTCATCACTCTAGACGATCTTCTTCCACCTATGAAACCAGGGGATAGGGCTTCATGCTGTTTACGCGATATGTGAACCCGGCCATCAGCATGGTGTAGCAGGAAATGGGGCTCATCACTCCAGACGACCTTCTTCCACCTATGCAACCAGGGGATAGGCCTTCATGTTTTTTACGCCATTTGCGAACCCGGCCATCAGCATGGTGCAGCAGGAAACGGGACTCATCACTCCAGAGAGCCTTCTTCCATCTGTGCAACCAGGGGATAGGGCTTCATGCTGTTTACGCTATTTACGAACGCGGCCATCAGCATGGTGTAGCAGGAAACGGAACTCGTCACTCCAGACGACCTTCTTCCACCTGTGAAACCAGGGGATAGGGCTTCATACAGTTTACGTCATATGCGAACCCGGCCATCAACATGGTGAAACAGGAAACGGGACTCATCCCTCTAGAGAGCCTTCTTCCATCTGTGCAACCAGAAGATAGGGCTTCATGCTGTTTACGCTATATGTGAACCCGGCCATCAACATGGTGCAGCAGGAAACCGGACTCATCACTCCAGAGAGCCTTCTTCCATCTGTGCAACCAGGGGATAAGGCTTCATGTTTTTTACGCCATTTGCGAACCCGGCCATTGGCATGGTGTAGCAGGTAACGGGACTCATCACTCTAGACGATCTTCTTCCACCTATGAAACCAGGGGATAGGGCTTCATGCTGTTTACGCGATATGTGAACCCGGCCATCAGCATGGTGTAGCAGGAAATGGGGCTCATCACTCCAGACGACCTTCTTCCACCTATGCAACCAGGGGATAGGCCTTCATGTTTTTTACGCCATTTGCGAACCCGGCCATCAGCATGGTGCAGCAGGAAACGGGACTCATCACTCCAGAGAGCCTTCTTCCATCTGTGCAACCAGGGGATAGGGCTTCATGCTGTTTACGCTATTTACGAACGCGGCCATCAGCATGGTGTAGCAGGAAACGGAACTCATCACTCCAGACGACCTTCTTCCACCTGTGCAACTAGGGGATAGGGCTTCATGCTGTTTACGGCATATGCGAACCCGACCATCAGCATGGTGCAGCAGGAAACGGGATCATCACTCCAGACGATCGTTTTCTATCTGTCGAGGGTTCATTGCCAACGTACCTTGGCCCATGCGAGGCATTATTTGCGATGACTGGGCATCATCATGGGTATCCTCGTTATTCTCCCGTTGAGGAATCCCAGGCGAAGCAAGGTAACGTGCATGATGCTTATGGAAATAAGTCGAACTGCACCGCTGTTGTACTGGTGGATGATCTGGATGACTGTTGTATGTCGTTGCTGTGATACGAGTAGTGAAACCCGTCGCTCACCTGGAGGAACAAATCCGTGTGGATGACCAATGTGAGCCCTTCTGCTGGATATTTGTGCATGGTTTATCCAGTTCTGGAACTCCGTTGATACAATAGTACGGGAGCAGTCAACAAGTGCAGCTGTTTCCGAAATATTAGAACCTCCGGGCCCCAAATATTTGGCCGGGGTCAAACTGACTTACGTCGCCACATTCCCTCATTACTAGCAAACCTTTACTGATTACGTATAGAGGATATGTATGCATAATTTATAGTAGCCGCACGTGACGTTGATATCACGTGGTACTTCGTTATCGCTCCGAATATGTAAAACGGGTGGTCCTAATGCAAAGCAAACTCAGTGTATTTTCACTACGTGAGGTGAGCTAAAAGCAACTTTTCTCTAGTACACAAAGAGTGCGTGTCTGACAGGACTCCAAAAAAGGTCTATGATTGTGATCTCTAGGAAAGTGTTCTTAATATCCTTTCAAATCCTGTTATGTCAGTCATTAGCATTTCACTATTCTCGGAAATATGTATAATAATAAATTATGCTTTTTTGAAAAGGTGAGTGAATTTTATACTTATAAGTTGAATTTTATACTTATGGATGTGGAAAGTGTTGTTTGAAGACGAGGCCCATTTTCACATGAATGAAACTCTGAACACCCACAGATCCAGTGAGGTGGCTGCTGAAAATCCTTATTCGATCCAACAAATTCCTTTGCACTCACCGAAAGCAAGGGTTAAGTGAGGGTTGACAGCAAATTCTGTGATCGGCCTGTCCTTTAGTGAAGAACATCATCGAACTGGACCTGTGACCTGCTCAGTTAATGACCAGAGGTATCGGGAGATGTTACTTAGTTTTGCTGTCCCGTAACTGCAACAACATTTTTATGCGTGATGGAGTCAGTCCTCACATCGGACGGCCTGTACAGCAACTGCTGGGACAACGTTTATTAAAGATGGAATAATCAGTACTCTTTTGGAACTGAATGGCCACCTCGTTCTTCAGATCTGAATCCTTGTGACATTTGGTTGAGGAGACACCTCAAAAGCATGGTTTAGCAGGCCAATGTGTCTAACCTTGCAGCATTGAAAGGAAGCATGACACTGAATGTGAGAAACATAATTGCTGTCCAGTTGCGTTCTACGATTCAGCACCCTGTTCAGCGGATGAAGCTTTTGGTGCATCAGAATGGAGGGCTCATTTAATAACATCCAATTTAGACTCCATGCTACAGTATATATCAACAGCAAAATGACATTTATTTATCACGCTTCTATGAGGTTCTTTTGTCTTACAACTACTCTAACAAATCACACCATCGATACCTTTTCGCCGCTCGCAGCTCAGTTGTGCACTGGAGGTGATATTTAACTGCTTTGTTCATGGAAATCGCTTCTGATTGTCTCTAATGTAATTACTACTAAGTTTGGCTGAGTTTCGACCTAGCGGCGTCGTTAGACTAATTCGGGGGATGGGGCTGAATCTCCTGTAATTGCATCCGAAGGCCTCCAATAATTCCGAAATAAATGTTTTGCTTAAGTTAAAAAACTAAATTTCTAAAGCTTCAGTAAGTTCAGAATATTATTGTTTATTTTATCAATGATTAATCATCAACAAATAAATAAAATGACAAGATGTAAAATTTAATTACAATTTTACATTTGGCCATTATATGCTACCGAAGGACGCGTAAGGAACCTTCCCTTGCCTAAGGATACATCCCGAGGATAGTCGGGTGCGTGTTCATTTTGCATTTTTTTTTTTTCAGTCATATTTTCTTTTCAAGGGTTAGCAACATTGTTGAACATGGTGGACGTGTAAATCAACTGGACACTTAGAAACTTTGGGTTTTGTACGCTGCATTTGGATTACAAGGACAGATTTCTTGGTTTGTAGTAGGTCTCTCTCTTTATTGCCCTTAACTGCAGTTAATTTAAGATGTCCAGTGTATTTTCGAAGCCCAGCACTCTGTGGCGTCCCTACCCCAATAAACCAGATCACCCAGCCATCACACAGAGAAGACATAAGATCGGCTGTTCACCATGTCTCTTGTATAAATGTGGGGGCTATGAAACTAAAAGTTTGGTTTCCATACTATCAGCATACAAAATCTGTTGTTCGTCCTAACAAAGGCCACAAATGAAATTCTTAAACAGAAGGAAATCCAGCCCACTACATTATTGCTCAACTTTCTTCACCAGAGCAAAGAAACTGTGGACCATTTAAATATTCTCAAAAACCCACCGATGATCAGGAAAAGATCAACATTTAAATACTACGTATTAATGCTGCACTAAAGTTATTGCATTAAAACTGAATATTTCAGGGTATTATTGGTTGTACGTAAATTAAATTAATTAACTTAATTATTTTAAATTCTAAGAGCAATTAAATTTTAATTAAATATTTTTTTAAAATTTTAAACGCAGTTAAATTTAAAGTGATGACACTCAATTTTGAAATCCTGCAGGGAGTTTTTTTTAAGGAAAAAGGAGGGATGAGGTGAGTAGGAGGTGTAGTGACGAAAAAGAGGGATGAGGTGAGTAGGAGGCCATGTTCAACGATGTTCTGTGTCTAACGACGCCCATGTTTCAGCTGCTAGATTTTTCTGCAGATGCCTCGCAATGGGAATACCTTTATTTATGATTATTCTATACAGCTTCTTTATTCTTTTATGTTAATAATTTTCATACCTAAGAAGAATTAAAATAAAATTATACAAATTTATTAAACTGCTGTAAGTAAAAATTGTGTTTAATTGTGTAGATAACTCATGCAGACATACATATTGACTGGAGTTTCTGTATTTCCAGATTCTCAAAGCGTAGTTTTTACACCTCTCTCTAGTGAAAACGCTAAAGTCTTTCCAAACGGATCTCTGGTTGTACATTCCGTAAAGGCAGAAGACGCAGGATTTTATAAGTGTGAAGCTGACAATGGTATAGGAAAACCGGTGAGCAATGTTGTAGAAGTTATAATCCATGGTAAGACAGATTTATATAGTTTGATTAAAAACTGATTATGTGAATTGAGCTGCAATATAGGAAATTAATTTTAAAGTACTGACTGTGCTTTTTGTCAATAAATTCTGGCTCTGAAGTAATGTAATGCATGCTGTACTAAAAAGCAATTAAACAGACAGAATTTCGTTTGAACCGGAAATTTATCTTCTTACATGACTGCTATAGTATTCAGCTTTCAGGTTACCTGTTAAAGTAAAGGATTTAAAATAAATGTGTAAAGGATTTAAAATAATGTTAAAGTAAAGGATTTAAAATAAATACTTTTATGCTGTTAAAGTAAAGGATTTAAAATAAATACTTTTATACTGTTAAAGTAAAGGATTTAAAATAAATGTGTGTTTTAAATTGAAGTACTCTGAATCACATTATTTTAGTTCCTAAAATGTTTTGAAACCTTCTACGGATTTCTCACGTTTTGCTCTCAAGCATTCTTTCTAATCAATTCAGCTTCTACTCAAAAGAATGACATCAATATGAACACATTATTTGCCCTAAAATATGTTGTTGACATACTGAATGTCAAAAGATATAATATCAACATATCACAAGATCCATGCTTTTCAAAACGTAAAAGAGTTTTTCTGTATTGAACACGAAAAATTCTGAAAATTATAGCATGCACAAATAGAGTTAATCCGAGAGGGACAGATGGTAAATATTTAATGTTAAGTAAAAGATGACAACAGGATTTAATCCGTCCAAATAGTCTGAAATAAAAGATAAGCAAATTAAAATCATAAAATAAGATAAATGTATAAGATGCCTACATGAACATATTTTTGCATTTTGGTTCCGTAGTTCAAAAACAATTTTGGGTTTTCAGCAATCACATTAATAAATTTGCCAAAATTTGAGTGCTATTTTTCACACCATATCTATCCTTGACTTCGTTCCACCCAGAAAGGAAGTACATATATTTTTCTCAAAATCCTGTAATGGAAGTACCTGTGATGCAGAAGGAGTTGTAATCCGTTTACACTACCAAATATGGAAAGCATTTTACATCTTCGTAGCCAGCCAGAATTGTGCTCGTGTTATCAGTAAGGCAATCGTTTGAGCTAGCCGAAATGTGACGGTAGGTGTTGATCTGTCATGTACTCACAGTTGGGGTCAAAATGTCAGTAGATAGGATACCGATCTCTTTTTCGCTTCTTTCTAAGCAATTACGAATCTCAAGCGAAGGATGATCAACTCGTTCTAGCCTTCACAGTTTATAGAAGAAATCTCAAAGGCCGTTCCATAAAAACTGAGAGTAATATTTTTTGAGTTTGCAACAGTGCGAATGGGAAAAATAGCCACGCAGACGACTAGCTGAATTCAGGAAGTATCTATGACAACAGTTATTAGCCGTGGCAGACGATTCTGGTTTTGTGATTGCGCAGCTGTTTAAAGTACGCCTGCATTTGGCCATACAGCTATAGAGGTGTGTGATTCAGAGCTAAGAAGTGAAAGGCGTTGTGCGATAAAGTTTTACTATCGTTTGGGTAAAACGGCTCCAGAAACAGTTGAAAAAATAAATGTTTGGGTGAGTCAACGATTTTTAGATGTAACCATGATTTCAAAAAAGAGCGTTTGTCGGCAGAACTCGCTCCTAGGCCTGGTCGACCTGAAAACGTTGTTACGGAGTGTATTATTAACACTGTTTGGGCAATCCTGCACGAAGATCGCCAAATGGCGTGTGAAGACATAGCGGTGTCAACTAATATTTCAAAAAAGTCGGCATTCCGAATTCTACGCGACAAAGTACTGCTGCACCGTGTGTGTTCCAGATGGGTACCTCATCATCTGACGACAGAACAACTGTTAGCCATAGTTCAGGTGTGTCATGAGTAGAATCAAATGATTACAAAGGATCCAAACTTTCTAAACATAGTAATAACTGCCGATTAAACATGGATCCGCTATTTTGTCCCCCACACGAAGCACTCAACGAGTGTCTGGAAACACACAGGCTCGCCTCCTCCGAAAAATGTCCGCGAAACCAAATCAGCTGGGAAGGTGATGATGATAATGTTCTTTGATTATAATGGTGTAGTCTACCAGCATGCTGTTCCTCTACAAATTACTGTCAATGCTGAGTATTATATTTTGATTTTGAAGCATCTGCGGCGACACATATCGATTAAGCGACCGGAACTGGTGGGCAGTTGGACGCTACACCATGATAACGCCCGCCCACATGTGGCTGCTTATGTTCAACAGTTTCTTATGAAATATATTTTTGAAATCATGCTACAGCTTGCATACAGTTCTGATAACTTGCCCCGTGCGATTTCTGGTTGGAGGTGAGTGATAATTGTTTCCAATAATGAAGGAGAAGTTCCGTGGCGCAATATTCAACCCAGATGCTGACGTTATTGAAGCTATACAGGGGTGGCAAAAGCAGCTTCCGCAAAATGCCTTCTCCACATGCTTTGAAAAGTGGACTGAACGATGGGACAGTTGCATATCATCCTAGGGAAGATACTTTGAGAAAGAATAACATATATTTTGCTGTACCTATATTTCTTCTTTTTGTGGATTTTTGCCATCAGATTTTATGGAACGACCGTGGAATAAGGTGAAAATGTCTTGTGCTTCATTTTGTGTGATTTTACCCTCACTTTTTATGGAACGGCCGTTTTAAATACAGAAAGTGCGAAATGTTTGTAGCGTGGGTATCATAGCTCAGAGAAACAATGCTCGCTTTCGGTTAAATAAGGCAGGGCACCTTCACTGAAAATTGTCATACATACTGTCCAGTTGATGAGAAAAGAGTTCGGCATTGATAGACCGATCATTCAGAATGAGCTCAAAATGGATTACACCTTTGTAACTCTACCAGACACACAGCATGAACTTTTTCTCAAAACGTCAGCGTTTGGGGTTGGTAAAGCTGTTCACCCTCATTCAACCACTGTTGTGAAGAATCTGGATTACGCAGATACACCCACTTTTTATCCTTAGTAACTATGCGTTTGATAAATCGGGTATCACGTGGATTTCTGAGCAGTTCCTTCTATACCTCGAAACGTCATTGAGCTTGAGCTATGGTGAGCTCATGAGACGCCTCACGGCATCAACTTTAACCCTTTCCTGTTTTATGCAGGTGCTCAGCGATTGCAGATTAAGAAACTTCCAGTTCTTCTGACAATTTGCGAGTGCTTGTTCATGGTTTGTCTTCCACAGCCGCTTCCAAGGTGTCTGAATCAACAGAAGAGGGCGTACCAGAACCTTTCTTTCTTTTCAAGCTCAATTCACCAGCCGCAAAGTTCTTGATCCACTTTTGCGCTGTTTCGAATAACGTCCAGGCCTTCACCTTCAACGTCGTTAATTTTTCGGACTGCTAAAACAGCTTTAGATTCGTTTCCAGTAATGTCGCAATAGAACCATTACTTCAAACTTTGTAACCATTGGAACTGACCGCGGTACAAGTGCAACGCATGGGTAGAGACATGTGCTGTACACCTCGCTTGATTCCCCACTGTACGCATTTTCAGTCGTGTGCAACACAGGAAAACTGCCTCGCAAAAAGTATGTATATTAAATGTCCTATGCAAAAACACAGGTTTTTTCCGGACATCGCAATAGTGGTAGGAAAATCACAACTGATTATCCAACAAATATTGCCAGCATTAAGCCACCGTACTTCCACAGCAACCCATATGGTGTTAATGATTCGTTAATATAATCCCCGCCTTGAACAACCGAAAACCGTGTCCCTTCATATTAGTGAAAAATGCTAGTGACTTTGTGAGCACGTCCGGGACACCTTTTAAACTATAGGCAGATAGTTTACGTTTTTTTTTTTCATCAGCAGTTAGCCACGTAATAGTCCCGCTTCCTTGGGAAATCGTAAATTTGGAGTGAAATGATAAATGATACATGTTTATAAACTGTCAAAAATCGCATTTGATAATCTTTATGAAAAATAGCTCTTAAAATTTAATGTATGGACGTTTCAGTATGTCGTTTGTTGTTGAATATCTAGCCGCGGCGGCTGCGTATATGCGAATATGCATGGAGTTTGTTTTTTAAATAAGTATTTTTATGGATTACCTATTTGTGGTTTCTTCATATGTAAGAATCTCATCATATTGAACGTCATTTTTCGAGGGCTTTAGATTTTGTGACATATGCTTGCTATCTGTTTTTACCTAAGTTCAAGCTGCATATACACTTTAAAGCACTTTCATAACTGCCATAATCAGCGCTGGATTAATACAGAAAATTAAATAAACATAACTTTAAATTTAAATTAATACATTAATACAATAACCTGATTTTGAAAAAACAAACACACTTTCCTAACTCTAAATGCACTTAATATTTCAAGCTTATAGTTTCCATGTGCTTAATATATGCATGCATTTGGATATTTGTATTATTTTAACTTTTCAATGCACGCCTTGCTGATTTAAAATCAAACGATGTTCCTGCTAAGAATTGGAGAATTTGCACCATTTGTTTGTGATTTGTCATATTTCGAGAAATGAAAATGACCCTTAAAGTGTGTTAAACGTTAATTTTTTTTGCAGCCTACATTGTGTGTTTTCTGCGACATTGGTATGTAAAACAAAATGTTATTTATGATGCAAAAATAAATTTATCGTAACCATTCCTGTTGACCGCGTGAATAACATTGAATGTCGGTATTTTTAAATAACATTGAAGATATATTAATCACGATCTTACAAATGTTTCGTTTATTGATGTAAAACCTAGCAATTTGTAAAACTGAATTATGTAATTAACGTGTGACACGTGAGAAGTGAAATTAAAAAACAATAAATGCTGTACTTTTGTGACTTGCGTGCTCATTTTCGCGATCATCTGGGACATCGAAGAAGTGATGTATTCATTTCGAGACAAAAACATTATTTGAAAATAAAGGAATGATTCATCACACAAAACCAAACATTTGTTATTGCAATGCATTATTAATTTTATATATTCTTACATTGGATATTACAAAGCATTCAAGCACACTTTGCTGTTACCATTGGGAAAAATATTTCACTTATTTATTTTTCTTTCAGATTAATGACAACAGTTAAGAAGATTAAAAATGATTGAAATGAAAACTTTAGTTGTACGAATGTACCCGTACATACGTTTTACTTTCTCCCCATAAATTTTGTTCGCTTAAGTTAAATATATATAATTTTTGTTAATTGCATTTAAGAATGTGAAAATACAACCGGTGGCAGAGAATCAAGTCATCGGATCCTTCTGCTCCGGAGCCAAGTGCTTTACCAATTAACCTACACCGACGAAATTTATCGCTGCAACTTTACCGTCATGACATGTGCTTCACTTCTTTATTACGTCACATATATAAAGGCTGGGACAAAAAATCGCAGGTTTCGGATCCGCCGCAAACCATGCTTAAAGTAACTCTCTGTAGAAAAAGAAATCATCACTAATTTCAGACGATGTGTGGGGAAGTATCGCACCTTTTTCGAAGCAAAGAAGGAATTTTCCTTAATCCCAGACGGTGTGTGGAACGAACATCACAAATTATTTGAAAAACCCAACGTGTAATAGCTCCATTTCCACAATTGGGCGCCAATGTGAAAACAAAAATTTGCCGGTGATGGTGCTCGATCCCCGGGCCGAATATTTTCCCAATCAAGCTACACCGACGAAATTTGCCGGTTCAACTTCACCATCTTGACATGTGTTTCACTTCTGTAGTGCGTAACGAATATACGGTGTTTTGTACAAAACCTAATGAAAGGTGCTTTTGATTATTATTGTTGGAGAGCGCAAGACTTAAGGAAATTACTAAGAGATGTATCTTATAAATTTCTTTGTGAAGAAAGAGGACAATCAGTAATCAAGGAATCACTTGTTCAAGAGTTGTTTACTTCTCTTGAAAAAAAAATAAAATAAAAAGGACAATTTTCATGTTCAATCACATTCCCGCTGTTTTTCCAAGTAAGATTTCAAGTAGCAGCATGATTCGAGATATCAAGTAGCAGCATGATTCGAGAATCAAGTCTTTTCCCTTTTAAATTGTTTACTGGTAAAGTAGCACGAGTAATAATATGGTGAAGAGAGTTTTGAGCTGATATCTACATCCGTCCATAATTTACGGTCACCGACTCCGGGAAGAGAGACACCAAGGGAGTCCTACAAGCTCACCGCCCATGCCTGATCTGGGACTCGAACCCGGGCAAGTCTTGAACGACTGATCCAAATGTCGCACCTCTGACCACTCTGCCACCCTGGATTTTAGATAGTGTTACATTAATTTCTCAAATGGGCAAAGAAATACTTTTGCTTATATATATCTAGACTGCATACATAGTGTGCATATTATGATATGCGAATCCATAAACACGCAACGTCATAAGTATAAAAAGTTATGAAAAGCTCGAATAATCATCCAGTAAGAAATGAGTGACAGTAAACGTGTTCAGCAGCTCTCCACCTCTTATTGAAAAACGCTATGATAGTATTACGTCAGAAATCAAAATATTTTATTTCATAAAATCCGGAGACGAACAGCGCATGCGCGTCTACGAATTAACGTAAGTGAGCGAATTTTATTCATGTAACAATCTGACGTTGATACTCTCGGTACAGTTCTATCAATTTCCATTTTATTTCATTTAAGTTACGGGAGCAGTGTTTTCTCATAGTACATCTTAAATTTGAAAATCAGACCGAAAATATCTCTTGATCTACCAGAAAAACAAGGGATATTCCAATGAAAAAACAATACCCTGCAGTACCTCAGCGTTATCAGTAGTTGGACATCACAGAACAGATGAAGCGCACATCATAAATTCACTATAAAATATATGGGATGATTTGAACGAATTCCTCCGGCTATTATTATGGTGAAACAATTTTTTCGAATGCGCATGTTTTCAATGCAACACTACACTACAAACTATTTTTCATCTCTTTAGAAAGCATGTTTCAGATTTGTAAAACAGCAGAATAGTAAAATAAATGATAGCTTTCTGACTTTATTACTTTCTATTGCATCTTTGACACAAATCAATTTTTGTTTTTGCGTGAGTGTGAATATTACTTAAAATTTCATTTGATTTCTATTATCTCCGAAGTGTGGCGCTCTTGACCGTAAACTCCCTACTTTGGTTTCTTACTGTGCTATTGCATATCTGTAAATATAACCTGATACAGCGTTCGGAAAGACTCTACAATGCTTTTCTGTTTCATTATGAATTGCTCCTCCTTTCGTACATGTTGTTTGTGTTGTATGATATAAATTAGAAGCATCTGAACAGGATCTACAGAACAACTGAAACATACTACGTGGTGAAGAAAATCATGGCGTCATCAAGAGATTTCCTGATATGTATCATCGTTCTTATGATTTCCCAGTCATGGAATAATCTCTTCACGGAAGCTGGAGGTAAGCCTTATATTTCTATTATCTATCACATTACTGTCTCTTAATTAAATAAATTGCTATGCTTTCCTACTTCTGATTTAAATAGGCATGCATCTTTGCAGATTTGTTTATAAGGTTTTGCACGCATTGGTTTGGCTGCAAGTTCTATCAGAAATCCATTTGGTGTTGAGATCTTCCTGTTTATAACAGAGTGTTATGTACTTTACTATTCTACACAACACTGAACTTACCCATATTTGTCAGAATAAAATAGCCTTTATGCTTTTGTTGAAGAAAAATATCAGTGATATTGAAATTAGTGCTGTAATTAATGCAATAGTCTCTGTAACAGAAATGCATGTTTCCACGGGGAAGCCAAAACAGTGCAGCTGAACATCTTTTTTGAATTACGGTTTTCATTTTATACTCACATAAATCACAAATAGCACATACCTAGTGCTAAAAGTTTAACTAATGAAAGGCTGAGAAAAGGAATTGCTAAAACAAGATTTAAGAGAGACTGCGCGATATAGTAAAGATTTGCTTTAAATTAAATAAATATTTGCTTTTAAAATTAACTTATTCGAGTTTTTAGCATAGAGACGAAACAATATGGCCTGCGATAACATCAGGAATTTTCATATTCTATAATTTCAGGTAAAACAATAAAGGTTAATGAGTCATGACGTATTATGTTTTACAGCTTCTTCAGAGAAGGGAGGAATATTTTGAAAGAAGTTCACAACAGAATTTTTTTTGTAGATTGGTTCGCGCAAATAAATGAACAGATATTCTACTGTTAGAAAAATGTGGAGAATTCAAAATATGTTTCTGTCATGAAATCTTAAGTACATGACACGAAAAGTAAAACTTCACGCTGACGTGACAGTGTTAAATATACGTATAAAATGAATGAAAAACTTTCTATGAATTTAAAAGTAGTTCCAAACATTAAGTATTCACATGTGTATGTCCAACAGAATCAGTGAACGGATGAAAGTATTGTTTCCTTTTTTTTTATCGACACGGAAGACGAAACCACAAGTATTTCCTTTTATCTATCACATGTAGGAACACTGACGATGAAAATTTGCGTGAATGTATAAAGTGAATTTATGACAGAAATAAATCAAACGCAATTGAAACCCTAGTTTGATGAAGTAACTGCTAAAGTATTTAAAGCAACTTATAGAACAGAGGAACTGATCAGCTTACCAAAATATAAACACGATAGACTGGATTCTCTGTTAAATCAAAATATTACAATAAAAAACGTAACATTTAAGCTCATTAAATGTTTGAATAATTCTATAAAGCATTTATGAGTAGGTTTAGTTCTTCTGCCCAGCGCACACATTTTTCTAGGTGCTTCGAAAAGTTTTGATACACTTCAAAGGAGAAGTTTGTAGGCTATGGAAAACGCTCCTGCTTCTTAAAGGCTTCATTTTCCATTTTTCATAGATATTTGAAAATTATAATAGAATTTCACACACTTTCTTGAATTCCGATTAGCTTTTCAATTGTAAAATTTCTGCATATGAAAAACAGAACATTACGTGCTATCTAGGAAGAGTATATAAAAGAGCAAAAGTTGTTATACTGGAAATTAGTAGGAGGTTTCTAATTAATATGCTAGAAAACCGTATTTCATGTCTCACGTAAATTCACATCAGAATACTCAGAAAAAAATAAAAACTTTATGTCGAGATACATATTCAGCATTGTAGTTTTTGTGACGCGGGGCTTTATCAAAACAAATAGGAACAATTGCAAACAAACTTTCTAATTTTTCAAATTGTTATTCCTAATGTTATATCAAAAGCGAATATTTGTTGACTTGTTAATATAAACTGGGAACACTAATGTAGCAGCCTTCTTAGTGTACACCCGCCGTATATGAATAACTCATCACCAATATCGATAAAGGTTGAATGATGTATGCACTGTTTGCGAAAACAGGTGAATGAAAGTACTCGTTCAGAATTAACATTTAGTGAACGATTTCCTATGGATATTGATGAAATTTCTTTTAAAGTACTCGATCGTCATTTGTTTTGTTTCCTTTTTTTTCAGAAGATGCAAAAAACAAATTTCATGCTTTATATTACATTTAGAACTTACAATATGCAACTTTTTGCGCCAGTACATCCTTTTCATATTCTCAAATGAAACTTGAAATATATCGGTTTTTAAAAATATTCCAAAACTAGCATACAAAAAGTACAAAAAAATTAATGATTAAGCAGAAATTAGGAGAGTACAATTATTATAACTTACAACAAATAATAGTTTATGCCTGTGCGTCACTAATAAGGATCCTGATTATAGCCTGATATTCTCAGGCTGTAATCAGGACCTGTATTATCCCGTGCCTAAAACAGATGCTATAACTACAAAATTAGCAAAACAAGCGTTGATTGCTTAAATGTGAAGATATCAATATTTTAATATTTTTCCAACTGAGCAGAAAAATATACGAGAAAGAGGTTAGCGATAATAAAAACCGGATTTCAATAAACATGCAAGATGTATCTGTACAAATAACTCTCAATTTGATTCAAAAATAATTTCGTCGTTAAGTAGCTCTATGTACTTTTTCCCAGAACTGTTTTGGAAAATTTAAGTTGTTTAGAAAAGGAAACACAAATATTCTTGGCACATTCCCAAATATAAGGCAGAACCAAAATCTATGCTTGACCTTGATTATCGAAGTATAAGTGTCTTTGATTTTATAATTTGCAGCTCCCGTGTTATTATCGGCAGCCGCTGAAAAATACACATGTGCTACCGTTATTTGACATTTCAAAATAACATTTAAAAAATATTTTATCTAGGTTGAAACATGAAAAAAAATTGTACTTTTAGTTTTGACTCTCCACTCAGTTAAAAACTTGCATTTTCCTTTGGATACATCAGATGAGGAAATGAAATTCAATAGAAGTTTTTATACTTGAATTGTACTCTTATAACTCCATGTTTTTCAGTGCAGAATTAAGTATCTCAAGATTTTGTAGCCAATCCTATAATTGTTTGCTTTCTTTGTTGCTGTATTACAAAATAACATGGTGAAAATTTTTTCAGACTTATATCATGGTCCTGTAGATATTTGTTTCTTTCTACTGTTTCATTACAGAAGCTCCTAAGCTACATCCATTAAATTTGCCAGACATGCCAGCTGTGGGGGAAACAGTAATGGTTACCTGTGGTGTAAAAAGTGGTACGAAGCCAGTCACAACTACATGGCTCAAGAATGGAATTCCCATTTCTGGTGATTCCGATACAAAGGTGGATGTCACAAAGGACTACTCAGTTTTAACAATACCCTCAGTCAATCTGGAAAGCACAGGGAATTATACATGTGTTGTCGAAAACGTTTTTGGAAAAGATTCATACACATCAAAGCTTGTCATTAAAGGTATGATATAAAATCTAATTTCAGTGCATAAAGTGAGTTTGTCATAGATGGTTTTCTGAACCTTGCAGGACTGTAATGTCTGAAACATTTACCCCATACGCTTGCTCCGCCCAAAGTATATGACAAAAATCCTTTTTCTGAAACCGTTGCTTCTGAAGTATGCGATTTTAATTCTTAATATAAAAGATACATAAAACAAAACATATGCATCTCGTTGAAAAGTGCTTTCTGGTAAAAATCTATCTAATTTAATATATCATTAATGACAATTTATCATCTAGGTGAATCCCCAGCATTGTGCGGGGCTCCAAGAAGCAACCTGCCAAATTGGATTCGCAGTTAACGTGTGTAAGTCTGGAGAAATTCGAGGCCGCTGTGGTGTAGCGGAAGCATATCCGGCGCGTAAATGGAAGACCCTGGGTTCGACTCCCGGTGGCGGCCGATGATAATTTTTCCGTGACTCACTTATAAACGTAGAGAGACCGAATATCTTTGTGTGATGTTCCTGGTCCACGTTAAATGTCTGTATTAATTATCATCTATACTTTTTCGAGTTGTATGGAGCCATGGCATTACACTTACTTGTATAAACTGTAGCATTCATAAAGTTCTTGTCTATTCAGGTTTTAATAGGTACAGAATGTCTAGTCAGTCACTGTTTTCAAAATTCGATAATATAAAATAATGGTCATCATTGTTCTTACCAATTTGAATATACGTGCAATTTATTAATTTTATGCTAAGTGTGTCGCGCCAGTGGCGCAGTGGCCTAAGCGTCTTCTGACCATTCGTCCTAGATGGGTTCGAATCACGTGAGGCATGGACGTTATGTTTGCCTTGCAGCAATGGCTCTTTCCTTTCCCAGGAACCAGTGGCCCACAATTATGAGCGGGTGACTGCTTATAGCCCTTCCGGTTGCTCACGGTGGTCGTTAAACAAAAAAAAAATCAAGTTAGTAAAATCATGCAATGCATTGATTATGATGCGCTTTCCAACATACCAGAAATCATTACTCAAGTTAGGAGGATAATATCTGTAGAATAAATCTCGCTCCTCTGATAAGACCTTTGACCCCATTTCGATTATATTAAACAGAATTGGTGCAGTATACCTCCGAAACAACATGATAAAGTTTT
Source organism: Macrothele yani (assembly GCA_039090855.1). Taxonomy (NCBI): domain Eukaryota; kingdom Metazoa; phylum Arthropoda; class Arachnida; order Araneae; family Macrothelidae; genus Macrothele; species Macrothele yani. The sequence continues at coordinate 19,483,882 of CM077013.1, forward strand.
GTCGCAATAGATGCATTTTTAGTCAAGTTATGAGGATAATGGCTGTGGAATAAATCTCGCTCTTGTCTTCTGACCGTTGATCCCATTTTGAAGATATTCAACAGAACCGGTTCAGTATACCTTCGGAACACAATACTAAAGTTTTGTCGCAATAGAAGCATTTTTAGTCGAGTTATGAGGATAAAGGCTGTGGAATAAATATTGCTCTTGTGCCCTGACTGTTGACCCTATTTCGATGATATTAAACAGAATTGGTTCAGTATACCTTCGGGACAACATGAAAACGTTTTGTCGCAATCGGAGCATTTTTACGTATGTTATGACGCATCCCGCTCTTGTGTCCTGACCTTTTGATCCCATTTCATCCATTTTCAATAGGGTACGTCCCTTGGTTGTCCCCTACCGCATGCTAAAATTTTATCGAATCCGAGCCATTTTTACGCGAGGTATCGTGCGGACAGGCAGACAGACGGACAAAGCTGGAGCATATACGCTTTTTCAACCTACGGTTGGAAAGCGTAAAAAACGATTCAAATATGCTGTGTAACGTTGAAATCAGTTCAACTGAATGCTACTAAAACAAATTTTCTCCAAATATATTTGTGAAATAAGATTATAACTCCCCATTCTTTTTCCCATGTGAAAGAATTAGTTTTTCGATTTGATGCATGGAGTTAGGATTAAAGTAGTGCGTCTCTATGCTGATATGTTAAATGAAATTAAGTTTCATGAAAAACTGTAGAAGTTCTGTTTACTTGAAGAAATTAAGTTAACAATTTCTAAATTTGCTATTGAGTTATTTGGAATACAATTTTGGAGCTGGTCTGTAAGACATTTAAGGATCTATTCGTATACGAGTTTACCAGATTAATTTAACCAACGAGAAGAAATTAAATCAGCTACTGGGGTCTCGTAATATCATTCTCGAAAGCGCGTAAGAAAGAGGGATGGATAAAAAAAAATTAAAATGCAATTCATTTTTGCTGAATTAAATTTTTTTTTGTCCTCCCTCAAATTTTCAGGGGCTAGTATGTTTCTTTTCAGAAAACTTTACTAGGTAGATTTCACTACACAGAACGACATGTTATCTGAAGGCAAATGAAAATAATAATTTTAATGAGGTTAATCACGAAGTTATTAAATTGTTTCCGGACGCAGATAAACAAGGGTTGAAGGAGATCCCAGCTTTCTGAATTTTAATATAGGAAATTTTCGCATTTTTACTGTGTCTAACATTTGAATTATATGCAAAATGCGATTGTGATTGAACCTTATTAGTGACAATTAGCTTGTAACTGCCTAATATTGTTTAATTATAGTCACAAAATAACTCTAAAATGATTAATAATAAATTTCTTAACATGTTTTAAAAATGAACCAAGTGAGAAGAAAAATGAGATTGATGAGGTCATGAAACCATTAACAACTTCACAATCAGACTGATTAGAAGAAATTTTGCAATGCGTATCTCGTTTTCTAAAATTCATGTTCATGAAATCAGAACATTTATCTAGCATTAGAGTGTTACTTTTTTCGAAAGAGTTAAAAAAGTAGCTCAAATAATATTTCTAGAATATGTTAACTGTGTTTTATCGAAAAGCAGATAAAAAGGTAGATCAAATAATATTGTTAGAATATGTTAACTATATTGATTGGGACAAAATGTAAGATCCAAAAATATTCGAATAGGCAGTTTCTGGTTTTGTTTTGCCGATTTTGACAAAGAAATATCATTTAGGGTAAATGTTGTGTGAAATACGTATGTAGTAGCTTTCCAACCTTCTTATACTGCATCTGTGTTAGTTCTTTTCTTGGCCTTTGAACCAAGAATGTGAAATTTTACGTTCCACAGCCCGTGAATATGAAATACAGAGCTGGCTGTAGAAAAGGCAAGGGCTCCCAAATTTATGCCATATACTTTGACTCATTGCGAGCCTTTTTTGTTTCTCTACGAGGCCTTTAATCCATAGGATATTATTGTGGGAATTATTAAAATGTGTGTAATTTGGAGATGTACCCAATTATTAAAATGCGTCTAATTTGGAGATGTGCCCATTGAATCGCGTCTCAGTATGATGGCCTTTAAGAGGTAAGGCTTAGAGATGCTTATGAAGAATCTTTTTCCGTAGCATAATTTTAGTAGATTATCGTTTCTTTGGTGCATTTTTTTCTATAGTATTTGAAAGATATCTAGGCTTAGATAATTCAGAGCTCCATATGATACGTGCGCCATTACGTGGTGGTCTTCAATCCCGGTATCGATGGGTACATATGTCCTAGAATATCAAGGATGCTCATTTTGAATTTACATTTTGTGTTTCTTATATTTTTCTTTTGTGAACAAGAACAGTTCCTTCACAAAATAATTTATCATTCTGGTAGTTGATAATGGCGTAGCCTTGTATTTTTCATCTCAGCTGCAGACTAGACCGTAGAACAAAAGCTTAGGAAAAAGTAATGATCCTTTTCTCAGTGTCTGAAGGTACGTTTCCATTCCGAAGATTATCGGTGGCAAGAAAACTGCTAATGTATTTTCTTGAAATTGTGCAGCAGTGTTTGGTTTTTCGATGTTTTTCGCACATCTTCAAAAGTAGCATGGCTTTTAAAATAGAATTAAGCGCATCTGTTGATGTTCATCTTAGTGCTGCAGGTACAGTTTTTTGAAATAAACCTTCCGACAAAATCATTGTAATTCACGTGATAGATGTGTTATCTCTGAAATCTTGTAAAGTTCGATATAGTGATTCTATGAGAACGCCGAAGCTTTCAACCAAAAAGCGGGTCCATGTCCAAATATTTCAGCAACAAGTGCATTTTTAATTTTTATTCATTTATTTATTTAAAGAATGAAGACATATCAGAAAATTTTCAAGTTCTACCAAGACAATGGAGGAAAAGAAAGTGCTATTCATTTTTAACGACTGGGTTAAAAATAATGCGATTGCGAGAGGACGGTCCTACTAGTATGAATACAAAATGTGGAGTCCTTAGATTTTAACATTTTGAAGATTTAAATTTCGACCAACCAAGCAGCAAGAACTGCTGTTAAAATGTTAATGTTGACGTAAATATTACGTTGTCCCTAGGTTAAAATTAAAAGAAATTAGGCATGGTTTTGCTATTGCAATTTCATGCTGTGAAAGTTAAAAAGATACCTATATAAAATTAAAAAACAATCTATGCATAATTTATCTTCGTCATAGGTTTTCCTTTGTAAAACATAATTTAATCTACATTTAAAGGCCTGTATTTTTTTCATTTTCAATAAAAATGTAAATGCATCGACAATATATCGTATTTTCATTACAAAGAGAACAAAATACGTGGAACAGCAAATTTTAATTTGACATTGTTTTATCCAAAGATATGTAAAGCTATTCTTAATTAAACTCAATTATTGTAAATATGTTTTCGTATCACGAATCAATTACGATGCATTTCTAAATACTATTAGTAATTACTTTAATCTTCAGACAAAATAAAACACGCTTAACTGATGCTATAGTAAAAAAGCTCACGTTTAGTGTTTTAGAGTCAGACTGCTGACTTCTACCCCCATATAACAAATTTTTTTAACTATACTACTCCGACTGATCTGTATCATAAAAATTAATTATCACGTAAGGTTAAATGCCTTCAATATTTGAAACGTTATTGATATGAAAACCAGTAATGTTGTTGCCATTTAATGATTTGAGTGAAAAGTCTTCATTATTTGTCATCCAAAATGATTCCACAACTTAAATCTTGGCCCTCAGTCTCCGGCAGCTGGAATGTACCTGGCCAAGGCAGCGGCCAGTGCGACATGAAGGCAGAGGGTGCTAAGAATCCCCGGAGGACCGGACTAGGCTGCCATCTGATGCTGACCTTGGCTACTTACAATGGACGCTCCCTATCTTCTGATTCAAGGCTTCTTGAATTGGAAGAGGAACTACAAAGGATCAAGTGGGACATCGTGGGGCTAAGTGAGGTAAGGAGAAAAGGAGAAGATCTCATCGAACTGAAAAGTGGACATCTCTTCTACTATCGTGGGACAGATACTGGCAGAACTAGTGGTGTTGGATTTATAATAAACAAGAAACTGAAGGATAAAGTTGTAGAAGTTGAAAGTTCCTCTGACAGAGCTGCACGACTTGTTATCCAACTCTCGAAAAGATACCAGGCTCAGATTATTCAAACTTATGCACCCACCACAAGTCATCCTGAAGAAGAAATTGAAGAATTTTATGAGGAAATTTGTCATCTAAATAATAAAGGTAAGCAGCACTTGAAAATAATTATGGGAGATTTCAATGCAAAAATAGGGCAACGGCAACAGAATGAAACTTCGGTAGGTAAATTCGGTCATGGCAACAGAAACCAGCGTGGAAATACTCTCGTTGAGTTTGCAGAGGCAGAAGGGTTTTTCATCTTGAATTCCTTCTTCAAGAAAAAGCCACACAGAAAATGGACATGGAGACATCCAAATGGGACGACAAGTGAAATTGATTTTATTATGTGTAACAAAAAATTCGTCATAGAAGACTGCAGTGTGCTAAACAAGTTCAACACAGGTAGTGACCATAGATTGGTGAGATGTAAGATGCACCTCAACACTAAACTTGAACGTGGCAAGCTCATAGGACAAACAAAATCTATTGACATAACCAACCTTAAAAAACACCATAATACCTTCAAGTTAGAACTGAAGAACAGGTTCTCTGCTTTAGAAGGCCTAACATCGGAAGAAGTGGACATCTCTGAAGTTAACAGAAAAGTAACCAAAGCTCTTATGGAAACAGCAAGAAAATTAGCTGGGTCCAAGAACAAGTTGCATGTAAACAAATTATCAGGAAAAACGAAAATGTTGATGCAAAAAAGGAGAGAGATGAGGACAACTAAAGAAGATGTGACTTCCAAAGTGGAATATATAGAGCTATGCAAGACAGTAAGAAAAAGTATCACTGAAGACGTAAGGAAATTCAACTGTGAACTAGTGAGGAAAGCAATTGAAAACAACCAAAGCCTAAAGATAGCAAAGGGACATCTCAGTAAGGGAAGAAAACAGATTATGGCACTGAGAAAAGAAGATGGTTCTGTAACAAGAAATAGAGGCGAAATTTTGACAAGAGTGAAAGATTTCTACTCCAAATTATATGAAAGGGATGATATATGCACTCCAGACATCATGAAAGATACCAGTACCAGAGTTCCTCCAGTCCTTCCAGCAGAAGTTGCACATGCAATCAAGAACATGAAGCGAGGAAAAGCTCCAGGAGAAGATGGAATTACTGTAGACATCATACAAGAAGCAAGTGGAGAAATCGAAACAGTACTCGCCCAAATTTTCACTCGATGCCTTAATGAAGGAAAGATTCCTGAGGATTGGAACACCGCTACAATGATCCTGCTACATAAGAAAGGTGACATTGAGGATCTCGGAAACTACAGACCTATCAGCCTCCTATCAGGAGTTTATAAAATCTTCACTAAAGTTCTTTCACACCGCTTGAAGGTAACACTGGACATGGCTCAACCGAGAGAACAAGCTGGATTCAGGAGTGGCTACAGCACAATAGATCATATCCACGTGCTGAGAGAACTAATTGAAAGAGCGAGGGAATATGAACTTCCTTTGTGCATGGCTTTTATCGATTATGAAAAAGCCTTTGATTCGGTGAAACCATCAGCAGTTACAATGGCTCTGAAAACCTGCGGTATTGAAGATGCATACATTAATATTATTAATAACATCTATGAAAATGCAAGTGCAAAGATTCGGCTGTTTGAAAATACAACACACGTAAAAATTGGAAAGGGAGTGAGACAAGGTGACACCATATCTCCGAAGCTCTTTAATGCCACATTGGAGGGTGTTTTTCAGTCACTGAGCTGGGAAAACAAGGGGATAAAGATTAATGGAGATTATCTAACCCACCTTCGTTTTGCTGATGACGTAGTCATTTTTGCAACTACCCCATCAGAGCTGCAGAGTATGATCCAGGAACTTGCTGACAAGAGTAAAGAAGTAGGATTAAAAATGAACTTTCAGAAGACAAAAGTGATGTTCAATGCTTTTACAAGAAATGAAGATTTATCGATTGATGGAGAAAAGCTGGAGATAACAGACACGTACGTTTATCTTGGACAGCAGATATCAAGTGAGGGTCACATTGATGAAGAAATTAATCAGCGTACAAAACTTGCCTGGAGAGCTTTTGGAAGAAACAGCATAATTTTCAAGAGCAATATGCCATTATGTCTTAAAAGAAAAGTGTTTGATCAGTGCATCCTTCCAGTGCTTACGTATGGTGCGGAGACGTTGACCTTAACTAAAAGAGACATACAAAGGCTGCAGACAACTCAAAGTAGCATGGAGAGGTGCATGCTTGGTGTAACCAGGAGAGATAAGAAGAGGAACTCGTGGATCCGAAAAATGACAAGAGTGGAAGACATCATGATCAGAGTTAAATCCCTGAAACGGCAATGGGCTGGACATACTGCCAGAAGGACAGATCATCGATGGACAGCTGAAATTTTAGATTGGATTCCAAGGGACAGGAAAAGACCCAGAAGAAGACCACATGGGAGATGGGTGGATGAAATTCGAAAGTATGCAGGGGTGACATGGAGGAGACTGGCACAAGACAGACCGTTGTGGAGGAAACTTGGGGAGACCTTCGTCCAGCAGTGGATTGATAATGGTTGACAATGATGATGATGATGATATGGAAGGATATTTTTGCTGCATGACAAATATGCTGACTGACCGATATTGTTAGCAAATGTTTGGCCTGGGTGAACTATGAAATTTACTAATAGCGTCGTATGTTTTTTCTAAGTATGTGGTGTCAGTCCAAGTGCAGTAACACAGGGTGTGCCATATAAAAGAGGCCCGAGTATAATGAACGACAACAGTCAGGCAATGTTACTATACATGGTAAAGAATAGTTGAAATGACAGAAAACAGGAGTAATTTACTTGCGTTTACAACAATTGCTGAAAGTGCTGTCTTCCGACATCAAGACACAGCTGCACATGATGTAATATTGTAAAAAGTTTCAGGAGACCACCGTCAGCGGTGAAATGGACCCAACGCTTTATTACATGAGAGATCAAGCAGGGTTTCATCTGTCCGGGTATGTCAATGCTCAAAATAGCAGGATTTGGACCGACACGAATCCCAGACGGACAATGGAGACTCCTCTGTACGACCAAAAGATAGGCGTTTGTTGTGCTGTGTCTGCGAAGAGGATAGTCGGCCCATTCTTTTTCACTGACACCATCAACTCGGAGCGCTATGTTCAGCAACTGTTCAGCCCATTTGTTGCGCACTTACAGAAGAAGAGCAAACATATGCTTTCTTTCAGCAGGATGGTGCAACGGCGCATACTGCGTGGAAGAGACTACGTGCTGTGCATGAAGTGTTTGGGGAAGACAGAACTGTATCGAAGGGACTATGGCCACCAAGATCACCCGATATCTCCACCTGTGACTTTTATCTGTGGGGAGCATTGAAAGGGAAAGTGTACGCAACTAATCCGCACACCCTTGATGAATTAAAAGTGAACATTACGGATTCTATAGCCCAGATTACTGCCGATGAGATGTGGGTGGCGCGTTACGAACAACATCTTCCGTCGTGTGCAGCTGTGCCTTGATGTCGGAGGACAGCACTTTCAGCAATTGTTGTAAACGCAGGTAAATTACTCCTGTTTTCTGTTATTTCAACTATTCTTTACCATGTATAGTAACATTGCCTGGCTTCTGTCGTTTGTTATACTAGGACCTCTTTTACATGACACACCCTGTATAAGGTCATTTAATCTGCTAATAAATAAGAAAGTTTTACTGCTTTCTTTAAGCACATTTTTCTGCTACAGATTTTTTTACGGTCTTCAGCTATTGCATTCATAACAGAAATTCCATGCTTTAGCCTGTTACAATCCAAACAATGACTTCTAAATAACAATGCAGATTTCCCCAGGAGCTGTTTTTTTCTTATCTTATTTTTTGACAGGAGAACAGAAGTTTCTTTTCTGTTCACTTGTCAAATATTTTCACACAACTTTTTAATTCTACATGTATTTCAATGTAAAAATACCTGATACTCTATTAAAAAAGTTTTCATCTGTTAGATATATTTTACACTGCTTGGCAGTTGACATTATTTTTTGTTGTCTTCCGCTAAGATGCTTTACACGAAGCAAAACTTAGTTTTCCTACCATAAAATGTTTAGAACTGTTAGATAAAAAGTAAAAGAATTCATGTTTTGCACTGGAAGGAAATGTTTGAAAATGTTAGTGTTGCTTAACTCCAAAACAACTGACGTTGGAAACTGAGATTTTGATACGTATTTTGCATAACCTTTTGCTACTCATAAAACTATGAAGTGAAAAGAATATTCTTATGCATTCCAAAATATTATGAAAAGAAAATTGACTCTATTTACATGCATGCTACAAAAATCACATTTTTATGTATTACGAAATATTATTTCTACATAAACATGTAGATTTTTCTTTTTATTAAATTCATTAAATTTTAAACAGCGCCACCCACGTGGATATCTTTTCCGGATGACATCCGAGTACCCGCTGGAGAAGATGTAACTTTTGTTTGCTCTGCAGATGGAACACCGAAACCCGAAATAACATGGAGCAGAAAGCACGGTACTATTTTTAATTTATTTCGTCGTCAAACTAAATTTAGATAATCTTTTGGTAATTTATAAGATGAATTTTAAAAGATGGATTGAGTAGGATAATTTCATAAATTTCAAAAATATCCGCCTTACACCAAGGTGGACAATAATAATAATTCCCATTTATTTTAACGTCTTATATTTCTTGACCAAGGAGAGCAAGTACAAGATAGTACTAAAAAATCCATATTATTCACTAAAAATAATTTCGATTCCAGTAGAACTTGAAAATGTGAAACACAAATCAGTTTCTCTATACTTCCAATTTGTGTTTCTGTAAAAGTATTCTTAAAAACAGGTAAACCAAAAATGTAAACCAAAAATGCAAAAATTAAATGAAGAACACTGCGAGATCATTCGGCAAAGAAATGCTGAAAGGGGAAAAATTCTTCCGTTCAATATTGTGGAATTGTACTCACACTTAGGACTTAAAAGCAGATATTCCTGCATTCAACGATATGATAAAGTTCTTTTCTAATCTTATTACAATTTTTCCTGAAGAATTACACAAAGTAATACATTTACATGTAGGTCTAATGAAAATATGAGAATTTGAAAACACCTCCCTAAGCTATTATCTCTTACTATGAAGCTGAAATGACTTACTTTACGAATGTATAAGATGCTATACGACAAGTTCGTGGATTTTCTGTGAAACTAGTTTACCTTTATCTCTCTTTTAGATAGCATGTTAGAGTAAGGTGCCTAAAGTTAGGATCATCCCGATCCCTACATTGCAGTTTTTAAAATTGAGCAATATCTGTATCCATTTTTGTAGCAACTATTAATATCATGTAGCTGCTAGCATTCTCCAGTTGAAGAAAAAAAAACCCAGCACATGATTGTTTTTATAACTGGTCGATCTGGCAATTAAGAGCGTGACCCCTGCTGTCGTTACTGATCACTACAAACAGGTGAGAGTCACTTTACCAGCTTCTCCTGCGCAGAAATATTTTCGACCAGCATTGTTAATCGTACTTGCTCTCTGGTTAACTAAAACAACCACACGCTTCTTTCATAAGTCCTCAATTTAGCTAATATACATTTAGCTAGCTACAAAAGAGGAGTAAGGTACTAATGGTGGATTGGAATATGTTTCTGGTATTCTATATGAAACCATTTGTTCATGTCCGTTCAAAAACGTGGATATACTGGGATTCCAGAAGTTTGTGAGCCAAATGCTTGATGAAACGTTTAATAAATGGTCTTTATGTTAAGAAAAAATTGAAACGCATAGAAGTATAATCCTGCATTAAATTTCTAGAGAAACACGAAGTAGCTAAGAGATGTGAATTAAAAAAACCAAGACGAAAGACAGTGGTAGCAAGATGGGTGCCTTGAGAAACATGCTGTGTTAAAGAAGTCTTGAAGCTTTCACCCTGCGAGCAGTATGAAAGGTTAGTAGCGAATTGGCAGATATTACGTAAGTACAGAGGGTGAGTCGAAAGTTTTTCAATATTTGCATAAACGCATGTGCTACGTCGGGTATGCCACGTGTTTAAACTAGTTCAATTCGCGCACTGCCCTCAGTCGAAAGGGATATAAAATGGTAGTCGTTGCTGTGAACAGCATTGCATGTCGTCGTTCTGTCTGTGGTTGGGACAACTAAAAGATGAACAGCCACAACTGGCTAATTAGGGAACGTTTGCTTTACGAGTTTGAACTTGGCAATAACGCTGCTCAAGCAGACGAAACATTTGTAATGCGAAAGGGAAGTTTCCGTGGACCACAGCACAGCAACCAGATCGTTCAAGAAATTTCGCTCAGGTGTCAGAAATCTCGACAATTAGCCAAAGTCAGGTAGGCCGCGAACCGTGGATTCGGAGGCCGTGCGCTAGGCCGTAGAGGCAAATCCGACAACCAGCACTCGGAGATTATCAGTCGAGCTGGGAATATCCCAAACCACCGTGGTTCGTCACCTTCAGGACCTCGGCAAGGTCTGCAGGAGCTGCCACATTGTCCCTCACGAACTGACGCCAGCTGAAGCAAACCGTCGAGTGGAAGTGTTCACGAAACTCCTAGAAAACCCGCGCGATGTGCGTTTCATCAAGAAAACTCTTACGTGGTCTATTTCTGTAATCCTGATACACAACGGCAGTGGTTGAGCCAGGGCTAGCTTCCTGAACGTGTTACCAAACGTGGGCGCTTCGAGCACAACGTGATGCTCTGCGTCTGGTGGACTTTCGAGGGAATAATCCATTATGAATTTTTCCAGGCGGTCGAACCATCAAAGCCAACATCTACTCTGAACAGCTGGAGCGGATGAATGCCGTTTTGGAGGAGAAGTGCCTGGCATTGGTGAACAGAAAGCGCGCTCTCCTACAAAAGGATAACGCTCTGCCGTATACCGCGCGAACGACCCGGCAAAACTCCAGAAACTTGAAGGCATCGAACTGGTACCACACCTAGCGCATAGCCCGGACCTTGCCCCGTCGGATTATTATTTACTTGTTCCGATCCATGGCTCACTTCCTTCGCGGACGGTGTTTCAATGACCAGGAGGAGATGACAGCTGGAGTGAAGGAGTTCTTCGCCTCGAAAGAATAGAACTGGTACCGCCGCGGAATCGAAGAACTGGCAGACAGATGGCTAAAGATGGTGCAACACGATGGCCTATACTTTGAGTGCTAGTCATTTTTCGTCGTAAAGGTACGTATGAAGACATAAAGTGAACCAAGTATTGCAAAATTTTTGACTCACCCTCTGTAATTCTCAAAATGATAAGCCAACAGTAAACTGAAATAACGATAGACAAATCAAACTCCTCACACAGTTGAAAGTAAAACACAGAATTCACTCATACATTTTAAAATTCGCATCTCTTAAGCTTCAGTAAAATGTTTTTATAAGGAAATAAATGTTTCTCTTAATTATCTATTTAAAGAAAATATGATATTGAAATTTCATCGTGATTACCATACTTTCCAATGCACACCTCTATACTACAGACAACACTGCTATGATCCCCCCTCCCGATGTTTGATTCATAATTATTCACAATTTAAAAAATAGTACAGTATGTTGCAACGTGTAAGACGTTCAATCCAGGTTATAAGGTCTTACCTAAAGGCTTATCAATTCTCTTAAACGTACTGGAATTTTTCAGTGAGAAAGAGGTTTCGAAGAATATATAGCGTAAAGGATATATGGAACTACAAATTTCACGAGCGCCCACAATCACTGTTCTCAAAAAATTCATTGAAGTTATTCTTGAAAATATTCATTACGGCTGTTCCAAAAGTAACGAAGCAACAAAACGGACAAAGCATTGAAAGTACAAAAATATCAGGAAATATACGTCTTACTTCAAATCAACAACTTGAAGGCGGATTTTGAAAAGAAAATAACCTTGAAACATACCTTAAAGACAAGTGAAATTCAAAAGAAATATCCACAATGTACAAGTTTTGTCAAAATGTAAAGCACAATCGATCATTACACAGTAAGCACCAGAATCAGCCAACGGTCGGCCATCGTGCTACTTTTCAAGACCGGTGAAACTTCAGAGACTGTAATGCACGAAAAACTGAAAAGTGTTTGTGATGAAGAAACCACTGAATGAAGCAATGTTTAGAGATAGGTCCAACGCTTCAAAAATAGTGATTTCGCTGTCAGTGGCAAGCCTAAGTCGGGTAGATCAACAACAGCTGCAATGGATGAAAATGCGGCCCTTGTTAAACTAATGATCCAAGGTGACAGAACAATGACATCGCATCAGCTGAGGGAAAAACTTTCAATGTCTAAAGGAAGTACTGTTAATTTGCTTTCAACCTTTGGATATCGAAAAATTTGCTCAAGGTATGTGCTAAAGCTTCTTAGACGTAAGATGAAGCACCCAAGATGAGAATTCTGCACCGCCGACCTTTTGGAAAGTCAAACTAGCCCGCTATCTGAGGCTTTTAAGGGGGTCATAAAATGTAAAGAGACCTGAGATTATCATTAAGACCCTTTCTCTAAATATGTATCAGTTTTAGCAATGGGCCCACAAAATATTCCCTCTGAAGAAAATCTCAGACTTTCTCTACCAAAGAATAAAATCATAATCACTGTTTCTGGACCATTATGCTGTTATCTTCCTTGACACACTTGAAAACAAAATGCTAACATTAAGAAAGAATTATTTTTAAAATCCTTAAGGAGGCTTTAAAGAGCCATTATATAAAACCAAGCCGCCTTACCTAAAATACCTATGAATTCAGTTTCATCTGGATCATGCCAAACCCCACACGTCGCATCTGAATCTTCTACAATTGCAAGATTCAGCTGAGCTTTGTCTCACCCCTGGCGGCATCGGACGTGGTTTTTTTTTGAAGAATAAAGAGATTTTTACGTGGAGAAACATTGGATTCGGTTGAACACTTGATAAAAAAAGTCACGCATTGTTTTCGTGAGAGGGAACCTGCATTTCACCAACGTTCTTTTATGGACTGACCAGAACACTGGGTAAAATATGTAGCATGGAAAAGTGAATACATTCAATGACACCTATATATCCGCGCACCAAGAAGGAGGAGTCGGATTAAAAAGAGATTTTAGTAGTAAGATGGTCCATACCAAGGACAGAAGTGATTACAATATCACAGCAGCAGGACGATTTCCCGCGGACGTAAGGTACACATTCCGGTCAGCGTTAGTATCGCGTTGGACCGCCTCGTGCTAAGATACATGCGGTGATACGGCCCGGCATGGAGTCTAAGAGACGCCGTATGTTATCTTGGGACGGATTGGCCCACACTTCCTGCAACTGACGCTTTAAATCACGAACACTGGGACATGGAGAAAGCTGGCGTCCCATCTGGTCCTACACGTGCTGGATGGGCAAAAGATCAGGCGATCTGGCAGGCCACGAAAGCGTCGAAACATGACGTAGATAGTCCTGGAATCCCCTAACCGTGTGCGGACGGGCGTTATCTTGTTGCAATGGTTCCGGGCCACCCAGCCAGGAAACGCAGCACATGAGGACATGACGCCGCAGGTGCTCGGATCACTGCAAAGGAAGTGATGGCTTTCCAGACCATCACGCCTGCAGTTCGGGACGTGTGCCGCTGTACAGTGAGGTTGGGATTGTAGCGCTCACCTGCGGTCCTCCACACTCTGACTCGGTGGTCATCCGTTCCCATACAGAAGCGGGATTTGTCGCTGAACACCATACGTCGTAAGTCCGTAGCATTCCACGTTGCTCGCTGCTGACACAACTGCAATCGGCGCCGACAATGGTCAGGGGTGAGTTAGAAAACGCAAGGGTCATCGAGAGTGCAGATTTGCCTCTGCCAGGCGTCTGGAAATGGTTTTGGCGGACAGAAGAGTTTCTTATACGGCCGCCACATATCTCTGTGTATTGGACAAGGGCGTCGTTGTATCTTTGCATGCCGCTCTCTGCTGGTGGTGTGTCTGGGTGGTCCAGAGCCAGTCTAAGTGCTTTGCGTGTCCATTGCTCCCAACACGATCGCACCGTACTGTCCGACCGGCCTAAATGGCGGCCGATTCGGCACACCGGCCACCCTGCCTCTCTCCTTCCGACGATACGGCCTCGTTCAAACTCCGCCAATTGCCCGTCTGCACATCTACGGCGGCTCCTCAGCATGTCTATTCCTCAGGGATCTCGCCTGTCGCTTACCGGGTTCTTCGGTACAAATGTGGAGTCCCCTGTTCGGCGCCTTATAAGCCAAAAATATCGCGATTGTAGCGCCGGTATTGGACGCTCGGGCATGCGGAATCGCACGAAACTTTAATAATTTTCATGTGTGCCATCCTCAGAGCTATTCGCCGAGTTTCGTGTTAATCGCACGGTTTTTACTTGCTGCGCGGATTTTTATGATAACGATTGTAGATAAAGGGTGGCTTATCTTCTCATTTTTTTGTGACTGCTATATGGAACGTTTTATGACCAACTGTGCAGAAGTTTTTAACCGAGTCTTGTATTTTATTAAAGTTAGAGCAACACCGTTATGGACCTAAAAACTGTATTTTTAAATAAGGGTCTCTTGTTTCCAAATAAAATTGATCCAGCGTCATCAAAAGCTTCCGCTCACCCTGAGAAAAATACATTTTGGACTAGGCGGTAAGCCACGTATGTTCAATCTCTTTTTTACTTGCACATGGGCAGTAAGTAACCATGCGCACCATGCACTTCCGCTCAAAAAATCATTATTTTGGTCAATTTTTTAAAGAAATACCAACATATATTTTCCTGTTTTTTCTGGAAATTTTTTATTATGGGAATGAATATTTTAGCCCCAATTTTTTTCATGCCTGTATAACTAAAGTAAAGGTCTGAAAAACCCGTTCAAAATCGCGATTTCCCCATAGAGATATACAGGAGATTCTTAGGTTGGGCGCATTGGCGTAGTCAGCTGATAAAAAGTGGCGTCACGCCAGAAGCACAGGGAGAGGGGCTGCTGCCACCTCCTCTTACTTCTAACCTCCTTGATGTTGTGTTTGTCTTATGGCACTGGCTCTCTCCCTTCGCTGGAACCAGTGGCCCTAAATTTGGGATGGCCGAGTGCCTATGGCCCATCGAGTTGCTCTTTGTAGTCGTTAAAGCCACAAGCAAAGACTACATACATTTCATCACGAATAGTTCATATTTTGCACGGTATAACTTCTTTTGTTGACTATTAGTACGAACGTTTGACCTTGCGCAGACTCACTTTATACCTTTGCCGACAAATAATTCACATTTTGCGCAGCATCACTCGTGTTATAAAGGGAATTGGAAAAAAATATTTTGCATTGAAAAGTTACGAGGCCCAGACTATTCAGTTATCTAGAGATTTTCCATGCAAAATGTTGTTGTCACGTGAGTTATCTTTCAAAAGATACATTCTTTGCAGTTTCAGATCGTTTTTCAAGAGACGTTTTTTGGTTTGTACTTTAGGGCAATTTTAAAATATTAAATTGAAATTCATGTAACTCTCTCACTTGTGTCACTTTAAACTTATTAAATACGTTTTTTTAATTCAGCGTTTTTACACTTAAATAAAATATCTTTTTCATTTAAGGACAGCAGCAGAATGGGTTTTCTCGAATCAATATGGATCAAAGAATACACTCATTCTCCAATGGATCTTTGGTGATATCTTCGGTAAAATCAGATGATGCCGGAAATTATAAGTGTGAAGCATCGAATGGGGCAGGAACCATAAGCAAAATATTTAACATCTTGGTCCACGGTAAGAATATAAAACTTCGAGAATAATGAAGATCTCACAAGAGAATTAAAAAGTGAGAATAGCCAAAAACCATGTCTTCAATGGTTAAACACTAAGCTAAAATTTTAACATATTAAAGATGTTTTAATAATATATCGTGTATTTTGTCATTTTGTAATAACGATAAGCTGTTAGGAAACGTTATTGCTCATCTCAGGAATATCAAAGAAAACTTTCGATTTCATTTTTATTAAATTTGTGGAGCACAGTGAGAAGAACATTTTAAAACACTGCACGAATTAATACAAAACAGCTCAGCTACACCAGTAGTCTTAAAACCAATATTTAAATTTAGGAACCACAGTACTTTGTAAGCATTAAATTTTGCGAAGGTAATTATGTTTTAAGATGATATGTTGTTTTATTATTTTATTTGGAAAACTATTTCTTCATTAAAGAAAACGTTTGTATTCAGCATTACCAAGTAGTTTGATATTATCATAGAATGTAACCAACTTTAATTTGCCTGTTAAGAGATAGACATGAAATAATGCACAAATTTTGTTTCACTGCTAATTTTCATGTACCTAATATTATGAAATGTTTTCCCTGAAGAAGTAAATTTGTTTTCATAAAAAAATTGTATGCTATTTTTAAATGAAAAAAGGTAAAACAAAATATCAATTTCATCATGTGCTTTTGAAATTGTTTTTGGGATTTACACGCAAATGTATATGCATCTAAATAATAAAATATGTTTCTTAATTATGAGCGTTAGTATTATTCAATTTAATTCACGGACCTAAACAATAACACAAATTTTTTAACGTTATTTGGGCTATTGCAGATACCTAATGCCACAAATGTGACTTCATATACGGCTCCATTTCAGAACAACATTATTTTGAAACAAGATGTCGTGGAAGGAACAAATGAAAACACACAAGAAAAATGATACAAAACGTATTGGATAAGATGCCTAAAGGCGAATTTGCGGAAAAGAAAAATATAATGTAACGTCAAAGAATTTTTATTTAAATGCAGTTTGGTATTTTGAAAATGATGTTTGTGTTTGCCGTGATGTGGCGCTATAATACCAGTTTCGAATATTTTGTACGTAGTGAGTAAAAACATGGTGGCTGTTATGTACTGATTCCTGCAGAAGTGCAGTGCTTCTAAGGAAGAGGGACCATTTATTTTCTTTCCAGTGCGCTTTTGCGTAAAATGATGGTAATTTTTTATTAACAGTCTTCTGGAGTTTTAGCATCTTCACTTAAAAACAACAGGATGATCCAGCTGTGACACACCCGTATTTCTCTCTAGTGGCTTTTCCAGAATTTGTCTGAGGAAGAATGGATCTTCATCATGCAGTGTCCATCGTCCTATATGTTGTGTGGATGAGTAACACTACGAAAGCCGAAGGTGAGAAAATATTCACTACTCATTAAATTTTATATCTTTTTTATAACTGTAATTTTATTACAACAATTTTTAGTGAACATTTTATAAAATTCACTAAATACCCATGATCTTGTAAAAGAAGCATTCGCATAGTAAAATGAGAAACCTTAAAAGCTTAGAGTAAACCATTCTGAGAGAACCTATTTTTGAAGGCATATTTTAAGTTATTAAATATTCATCACCGCCTATATACGTAGGCAAAACACATCATGAAAATCTACAATGTGAAGCAATAAAATTCAATGTTATTGATCATGGGAAAAAGGATATAATTTATTTAATGATACAGTGACTAAAATATCAGTCATACATACACTTATTTATGTACCGTATGGCTACATAATGAAAGCTTCTGATTATTCAGTAAATAAAAGTATTTCTTGATAACACTTAAGAAATTTGAATTCATGTTTTCATTCCAATGGTTGCGCTGCAAAAGAAAAATGCTTTGTCTTTAAGTTAAAGAAAGATATTGATTTCCAACGAAATACTCGACTTTCATAAAGAAGAACAAGAATTTTCCCATTAAATGTTTTGGTATTCTTTAAGAAAGTTTTCATTTTAAAATAATTTTATAGAGAAAATTAAAATTGCAGGAAAAATATCTGAATTTTGAAATTCCAGTTAACCTAGCTTATCAATAAATTATAAATCTATCGCAGACAACATTGTACCAATACCACTTCAATTTAAAGGGCACCACGCCAATTTAAAGAGCACCACGACGGTTAGAATTCGTAGCTAATCCTCTCTCCTAAATTTAACTGCTTCCCGTTAACTTTAGAAGATAATGCTTTCTGACTGCCTCACTAATATTTTGCCTTTAGTATCGCAATGCTCTGTCGTTTTACCTAATTTTGATATTTTCCCTGTCATAAAAATCTTTTTGGGATGAAGGAAGTAGGCACACCTATCATATGAATAAACCTTGCCAAACATTAGAAGACAGATCCAATAATCCGTTTCGCAACTAATTTTCTTGTTTAATTGCAATACGAAATATTTTTTAGAATTTTAAATCCGATTCGATGTCATACTTTGCACTCAGCGACATCACTGGAATCAGATGGCAGCAAAAATAAAATGCGTAGGAGACTATTGCTATGTAATGATGACTGGTGTTTCAAAACCGATAACGTAGTATTGTAATATGTTGATGAAAAATGCACATGGCAGATATTTTAAAGTACATGAATCGCATTGTGTTTCCTCCTAGGACAGCCAAAGCTTCACCCACTCGTCCTACCAGATATGGTTGCTGTTGGTGAAAAAGTTATGGCGACATGTGGTATTCGAAGTGGTTCAAAACCTTTACGATTTATATGGATAAAGGATGGATCAAGCGTAGAAAAAGTACCGAACACATCAGTTGATGTTTTGGAGGATTACTCTGTTATACATATTAGATCTGCGACTAAAGAAAATTCTGGAAATTACACTTGCAGCGTTGAGAATGCCTTTGGCAAAGATTCTTCCACAGCAACGTTGCTGATAAAAGGTAAATAATTTTTTTGCATATTTTATATTTACTGAGATTGCAATTGTTAAATAAAATGTGTTCTAAAGACAATTTTTTTCATGTACTTAAATCGGTGTGATACTAGAAATTTAAAAATCGCAGTATAGTTTTGAGGCGAAACACAGCCGTGCAATTATTTGAAAATCATATTGTTTGAAGGAAAGAAATTTAGAACTTCTTTATTTTCAAAAGTAATAGTTTCAGAAACGAATAAGAACAATGTTGATGTAATACGCGAAATAAGTCCTCAATTTCCAAAATAAGTGACAGAGAAAGTAAAACTAAGTGAAAATAAGTGAAGAAATCGTTAATACACGTTTTTGATCTATCTTCACGGTACTGTGAGCATGATGTAATAAGCTGCAATAAAACTTATTTTACGTAGTCATGCGAGACATATCGTGCCCATTTAGTCATCATCTATGCGCAAGTGTGTGTATCTACCTGTTTTTCTCCCTATACAGTTTTCTTCTTTGTCTGTATCTCCTCCCTCTCTGTCTCTCTCTTTCTTTTACCATCTCTGACGAACACAATTTTTAAACATTAAGAACGATTCCAAGTTTTGTATACGCACCTGAGTATGCAAACAGAGAAACTGGTGTTTTAGTTAATTATGTAATTACATACATCACTAAGCTGTTCATTGAATTTCGGAACTCCTCAAAGAAAGCTCCTGTGACAAATAAAAGTTTAAAACTGACGGCGCCAGATTCCACCTATTGCTGATGCAAAGTCTATTTTTGCCGCCCCGGTGGCGCAGTGGTCTAAGCGATGGCCTCTGATTATTCGTCCAGAAGGGGTCCGGGTGCGAATCCTGGTGAGGCATGGATGTTCTGTTTGTCTTACGGCACTGGCTCTCTCCCTTCCCTGGAACCAGTGACCCTAAATTAGGGACGGGCGACTGTTTATAGCCCATTGAGTTGCTCACGGTGGACGTTAAACCTCCAATAAAAAAAAAAGGAGTCTATTTTTGTATCTTATTATTGCGAGATTATGTAGCCACCTCAGTGGCGCAGTGGACATTCGTCAGAGTGGGCCCTGATTCGAGTCTCGAACGAGACATCGGTGGTGTGCTTGTGTTACGATGCCGGCTCTCCTCTCTCCATGGAATCAGCGTTTCCAAATTAGGAAAGGGCAACTGACTACATACCTTAGAGTTGCCCAAGGTGCTCGATAAACCCGTAAGCAAAAAATATGTAAAATTAATTAATTATACAGCGTTACAACTGTTATTTTTTTGCATTTCCAAAACCAGCGAATTAAAAGCAGAGATTCCGATACTTTTGTCGGTCTTCGGTTCTGTATACTTTTAATTATCTTGAAATAATTGTCCTAAATGGAGTATACGACATTCTTTCGATTCTTTGACGGTCATTTTGCATAGGAAGGAAACCGTTTAACAATGGCGTCATTTGAAACTAGCTGGTTCCTGGAAAAAGTAGCGCATGTTAGCCATACAGCTGAGTATCACAAGAGAAATGTAAAAAAACACATTACACCTTATAACTTGCACGCTCGCATGCTGAACACATATTTGTTTTTTATATTTCATGCTCTTGTTTCTCATGTTCGATTAAACTGTACATAGTTTGACACGTAGTTACGCAATCATTTGCTAGTCGTACTGCATAGGTATAGGATTACACATTTCTCAGACAGACTTTGCCATTGATACATTTTTTTTATTATGTATGTTAAGTATAAATCTTGTGCCACTCCTTTTTTCCAAGCTTAGTACGAAATGACATGGAATGCAACTGCATTGTTTATGAAAGCAATTCAAAAGCAAAAAACATTTCGACTGAACAAATTGTATTCTGAGAATGAGTTAGTGATATTCGGCCGCAGTAAGTACTTTGCCTCGTGAGATGCCCTACGCTCAGAGATAACTTTTATTTTTGTGTATTTATTTTATACAATAATTTTGTCTTATTTTTCATGTTCTATTTCTATGCAGATGATGGCATCTTTCATCTTCACCTAAAAGTGCCCTCCGTCTTAGTGTTCTTTTTAGTAAACATTTAATTTATCTCAAACATAAAAATAATAACAAACCAATGAAACCACGGTATCTTTAGTTTCTATTCCAATGAAGCAGGTACCTTTAATCTGTAAAGGTTATCAGTGTGTCACGTTCATGATACGGGGCATCACATTATTTAATTCAGTGCCTGCGTTTTCCCCATATACCAGGGTTCGAAGGTTATGCCAGCTATCAGAAATTAATTGAAATTTCGAAGTTCCTTTGTGTCACAGGAAAGCTAAGTAGTTGCACTTTTTAAAGTTAATTCTCTGAGTAGCCAGTTAAAAAGAAGCCTATATCCATAAGTTTTAATTTCGTGACTCAGTCTAGTTTGGTGACCAGAGAATAACAAATCAAAAGTTTGTTTTTCTCATCATCAGGTTCTACGTGTGTTTGCGGTGCACAGGTAATTGTATCTAGTTTACATGACAGGCTTTAAACTTCCTGTCAAATATACTAGACAACCATTTGCACCTACGGAATTTGAACAAATGTCATATATACGAAGTAACTACAGTGTACACACTGAAGATGCAAGGAAATTCAACTGTGACCTAGTGAGGAAAGCAATTGAAAACAACCAAAGCCTAAAGATAGCAAAGGGACATCTCAGTAAGGGAAGAAAACAGATTATGGCACTAAGAAAAGAAGATGGTTCTGTAACAAGAAATAGAGGCGAAAGTTTGACCAAAGTGAAAGATTTCTACTCCAAATTATATGAAAGGGATGATACATGTACTCCGCGGAGAAATGGAAACAGTACTCGCCCAAGTTTTCATTCGATGCCTTAATGAAGGGAAGATTCCTGAGGATTGGAACAACGCTACAGTGACCCTGCAACATAAAAAAGGTGACATTGAGGATCTCAAGAACTAAAAAGCTATCAACCTCCTATCAGTGGTTTATAAAATCTTCACTAAAGTTCTTTCTCACCGCTTGAAGGTAACACTAGACATGGCTCAACCGAGAGAACAAGCTGGATTCAGGAGTGGCTACAGCACTATAGATCATATCCACGTACTGACAGAACTAATTGAAAGAGCCAGGGAATATGAACTTCCATTGTGCATGGCTTCTATCGATTATGAAAAGGCCTTTGATTCAGTGAAACCATCAGCAGTTACAATGGCTTTGAAATCCTGCGGTATTGAAGATGCATACATTAATATTATTAATTGCATCTATGAAAATGCAAGTGCAAAGATTCGGCTGTTTGAGAATACAGCAAACATAAAAATTGGAAAGGGAGTGAGACAAGGTGGCGCCATATCTCCCAAGCTCTTTAATGCCACATTGGAAAATGTCTTTCAATCACTGAACTGGGAAAACAAAGGGATAAAGATTAATGGAGATTATCTAACTCACCTTTGTTTTGCTGATGACGTAGTCATTTTTGCAGCTACCTCATCAAAGCTTCAGGGTATGATCCAGGAACTTGCTGACAAGAGTAAAAAAGTGGGATTAAAAATGAATTTTCAGAAGACAAAAGTGATGTACAATGCTTTTGAAAGAAATTAAGATTTATCGATTGATGGAGAAAAGCTGAAGATAACAAACGCGTACGTTTATATTGGACAACAGATATCAAGTGAAGTCAGCGTATAAAACTTGCCTGGAGAGCTTTTGGATGAAACAACATAATTTTCTTCAAGAGCAATTTGCCATTATGTCTTAAAAGAAAAGTGTTTGATCAATGCATCCTTCCAGTGCTTACGCATGGTGCAGAGACACGTACCTTAACTAAAGGAGACATACAAAGTATGCAGACAACTCAAAGAGGCAAGGGAGGTGCATGCTTGGTGTAACCAGGAGAGATAAGAAGAGGAACTCGTGAATCCGAAAAATGACAAGAATCAAAGGCATCATGATCAGAGTAAAATCCCTGAAAGGCAAATGGGCTCGACATGCTGCCAGAAGAACAGACCATCGATAGACAGTCAAAATTTTATATTGGATTCCAAGGGACAGGGAAAGACCCAGAAAAAGACCACATGGGAGATGGGTGGATGAAATTCGAAAGTATGTGGGAGTAACATGGAGGAGACTGGCACAAGACAGACCTTCGACCAGCAGTGGGTTCATAATGTTTGACAATGATGATGATGATGACCTAGCGTCCGATGAAAATGTGAAGCATATGTGGGTGAATAATAGTC
The DNA here is from genome assembly GCA_039090855.1 of Macrothele yani. Classification (NCBI taxonomy): domain Eukaryota; kingdom Metazoa; phylum Arthropoda; class Arachnida; order Araneae; family Macrothelidae; genus Macrothele; species Macrothele yani. The sequence continues at coordinate 19,506,876 of CM077013.1, forward strand.
ACTCTTCGGTGGATGAGACTAAATCCCAGGTCGCTACGATAGAAACATACCAAGCTGTGGACCTAAATCATATAATTGAAGGAGAAAATTGCAAATAGAGAAACCACGTCTTTCACGCGACACGAATTTAGAACCGTAGTAAAAGAAAAAGAAACATCAGTACCTTTAACAACAAGGCAAAGAGGTGTACGTTTTAGAGTGCTTTGGATGGACTGGCATTTACGACTTCAGGAAAATTCCCACACAGACTTCGAATCAGAAATATGATTGAAAATACGCTCAGTATGGTGAAAACTGAAATATACATCACCGAAAAATATTAGTAATGCATTTCAATGGCGCATGAGATTGAAACATAAAATTAATAATTTCTGAGGGACTGTAATTTAAAATATTTAAATATGTATTGAAAACAAAACGAAACAGATGTCTGTATGTAGGATGACTACAGGAACATTTGATACGGAAACCTGAAATAAATATTCTAAGATGTGATACATTTTAAAAAATATGATACCCTACATTTTTCGACCGATAAAATTATACCCAATGAATCAAGCTCTCTTTCTGCAAAATATTCGGGACCAGCCGGAGGCAGAAGGAAGATATTAATTGTTACCGACCAAAACATACCTTGTTTCTGATTTTTTATACAAGACAAAGCAGCAGAGTTGGGTTTCAAAATATGTCGGAAAAATGGGGGTTACTTAAATTTGAAATTTATAAAAGCAGAGTTACGTACAGTTAAGTCGAGCAACTCAAACTGCGCCATTTACTTTATTTACTTCAGATTCCGATTAGATCCAATTTGAAGCCGAAATCAGTTAAGTATGCATTAAATATTGGAACGACTGGTGATGAATAGTGATAGCCTTATGATTTAACATTCAGAGTTAAACAGTAAAATCTTTATCTACCCAGAGAAAAAAGTACCGTACGCAGTTCGTTTCTAGAGAATCTAAGATTTTGTATCAAAACACTTGTAAAGGCAAATCCTTTAATTTTGATTTGTTTAATGATAATCACGAGCAACTTTTAGAGTGATATGCAGTCGCCAGTCCTTAGTATTGGGTCAATAGTTCCGGGGAAGGAACAGAATCAACTTCATAAGGTCAACGCACCACCCATACCTCATCTAGGACTCGAACCCGGGCCCAGTGTGGACGACTAGCAAGTATCCAGTGCTCTGACCACTCGGGAACCATCGGGGAATTCGAAATTATTATTTGACATCAACACTTGAAATCATGAGGATTCTGAATGGTATCTTCTCGTTACATGGAGCTCAAAATTAAAATTGGTATGACAATTTTTATTGTGTTTATATCTCTAGTACTTAACAAAAACAGTTCTCAAAGTTTTTAGGTTCACGTGAGTTCTGGAATTTATAGTTCTCCATGTGAAACCTCACGAAACTATTGAATTACTTTATGCTAGATATCACACCGATTGTTAACAATATTTCTAGTGAAATAAATACGTGAAATTTATTACTAAATCATATTTACGGAGTACGATGTCCAAACATGCGTTCATAACATACACATTCTTAGTTTACCATATTAAGTGCGAAAATGGAACTTAGATCCTCTAACAGGAGTCCTGACAGAAAGTGTCTCAGATAAAAACTGAATGTAAAATTCAGTTGGTGCATTTAGTCTGTAGTTGCCTACATTAAATAAAACACATTGTACGTGACGCACTTACCTGACGTCACGATGACACGAGTGCGGGTCGTTTCATCAAAAAATTATTTCTTTGGGACATGCAGCACTCCCAAGCGAAAAAAAATCATGGAATGATTTATGAAAGCATTTAGGGTAAAACTTCCATAAACTTAATGTCCAATTGTTTAATTTTTTCTGTGAATTGAGATACTTTGCCATAATTTAATTTCATCAGGTTTTCCATGTTTTCTTCCGTAATTTCATAAGATCGGTTTCAAGAAGCCCGTATCTCATACTTTATAAAAGATTAAAGACAGAATTAATAATTATGATATCTAAGTCAATGAAGTCATGATCAGCCGCCCAAGTGGCAGAGTTGTCTAACCTTCTAACTACTCATCCAAAATGGGTCCGGGTTTGAAAACTGGGTGAGGTAAGGATGATGTGCTTGTCATACGACATTTGCTCTCTCCATTTCTAGGAGCCAGTGGCTCCAAATCAGCGACGTGCGACTGCTTATATCCCATGGAATTGCTCACAGAGGTTGTAAAAACTCCAAATAAAAAATGTCATGGTTATAATTACTCTGGCCATAAGGTGCCTAATGTATATTGAACGCTTTTCAAACATGTCGGACATTTAGAGCGCCGCATTGTCCAGAATTTGTTTTCAATTTGTAGGAATTTGGAAATCCAACGGAAAGTATTAAATTTATGTCTTTAATTTTAGGTCAATTTTCTGTTTCAAAGAAAGTCGGGACAAGATAAACTTAGAAAATTTAAAATATTGATATGTAGCTAATTCTCTTAGCAAAATTTGCTGGTTGAATTTTAATTTCATAATTTATGTTCGTGTAGCACCCCTGTTTGGACTGAGCAGCCTGAAGACGTGAAGGTTTCCGAAGGGCAGTTTCTTATTCTAGTATGCTCTGCTGATGGACTTCCGAAACCAGAAATAACATGGATGAAAAAGTCAGGTAAATTAAATGTAAATACATTGCCTATATGCTAAGAAATTATATGTATTTATTACTAACAATAAAGTTAATGCAGTTAATATGTGCTTAGCTACGATGTCTCATCGAAAATGTCTCAATGAAGGAAAGGTTCCTGTTGATTGGAACAATGCTACAATGATCTTGCTACATAATAAAACAACACATTTAAGACCTCCGGAACTACAGATTCATCAACTTCCTATCAGTTGTTTATAAAATCTTAACTAAGGTATTATTCTAGCGTGTAAAGGAAACCCTGGGTGTGATGTAACCCAGAGAACCTGCTGGTTTTAAGAGTGATTACAACATTATAAATCATATCCACGTACAGAGAGAACTAATTTTTGAGGGAGCAAATCTAGAAGGAATCTATGCCTTATTTTACCTTGGACAAAAGATATCAAGCAAGGACCACGTCGAAGAAGAAATTAATAGGCGTGTAGAACTTGGAAAGTATTTGGAAGTAACAGTACAATTTAAAAAAAGTTCACCATTATGGCTTAAAATAAAAGTATTTATTCAATGAATCCTTAAAGTTCTTACTTATGTATCAGAGAGATGGAATTTAACTAAGAAAGCAATTCAGAGGTAGCAAAGAACTTGGAGACTCATGGAGAAGCATTAGAGAAGCATGCTTGGTATAACCAGGAAAGATAGGAAGACTAATTCATGGATTAAGAAACTGACAAGGGTTGATAACATGATCATGGTTAAACTTGTAAAATGGTAATTGGCTGGACATATTGCTAGGAGAACTAAACACCGTTAAACAACTGAAGTGTTGGACTGGATTCCAAGAGATACGAAAAACACTGGAGAAAGAGCATGTGGAAAATGGATTGATGAAGTTCGAAACCATGTCGGAGTAACATGGACGAGACTGGCTGAAGAAAGAAAGTTAAGGGAGAAACTAAGGAAGGCCTACATCCAGCAGTGATTGATAATGGTTGTTGATTACATATTATATTATATTATGTTACATTTAAAGATTTCGTCCGTGTAACGGGAATTAATATGATGCAAATTTTTTTAAACAAACAGCATGACTTTCTCTAGTAATTTACAGGAAATTCATGTAGAAGGCCTATTATAATGGGCTTTCCACATGGGTTTATTATAATAGGCCATCAAACACAGCTTATGTTTGGTAATTATCGAACACAAGCTGTCTCAAATTAAAATGTTGAAATGGTTTAATTAAATGCAATGTTTAAATGGTTTAATTAAATGCAATGTGGAAATGGTTTAATTAAATGCAATGTTGAAATGGTTTAATTAAATGCAATGTTGAAATGGTTTAATTAAATGCAAATGGTTGAGTTAAAGCGCGTAAATGTATAATGAATAGTTGGGAGAAAATGAGAAAAAATTATGCTTCGTCACTTCTACGTAAAATACTATTTGGTTAACCCTAACGGCAGATGGCTTCTAATAGTTTTGCTGAGAAAATTGGCTCTCAAATATTGCCCTGTTTTTAATAGCTAGGAACTATACACCAACTACTAGTAAATCTGTACCTTGTATTCGGATTTATTACCTTAAAAATATAAATATACGTTTCCAAGCTTTCGCACATTAACCAGATGGCTTTTTCAAAGAAGGTAGACGAAAAACTACAAAAACAAAGTTGCATATATATAGATAGTAAAAAATAGACAGTTTTCTCCTACATTCCTTGAAATAGCTTTCTGGTTGACGTGCGGAAGATTTGAAATGTACATGTTTTTACGCCAATATATCGGATTACTAGTACAGTTTTGCTAAATTGTATTCTCTGATGACATACTTTTAAAATGTGTAGAAGATTTCGTCCCCTACGTCACATAGACTAGTAAGTTTCCACATCCGCTGAATTCTTGAAACGTTTCATCAGTTTATTTGGTCTAAGAAGTGAAAACGCACGGGTGAGATTGAGTGCATAAGGGATCAAACACATACAGTTTCCTGTCTGGGGAGCTCTAGCTGAATAATAAAAGACCAATGTTTTGGATCATTATCACGTGCTCCACCTGTTCTACAGTACTCATATTTCGAGACTCATTAAGTTAATTGACTTTTATAGACAGGAAAACCCCTCTAAAAGTTTTCGCTTGTTTCTTCTAGATCGTTCTGAATAAACTTCTGTTGTTCTTTAGTTTTAAGAATATAAACACTTGTATACCTGAAAAGTGAGTTTACGTCGAACACCAATAATACGTGAAGCTTGATTAACTATCAAACCTGGTCGTTTTAACTGAAACCATGGATAGCTTGACATTAAATGTCCTTAATTAAACAGAGAAATCTCATTTCAAGAATACTTTAAGAGATGCAATTACAGTCTTACCATTTTATGTAGGTCAGCAACGATGGTGGGCGCTTCAGCAATAATGAAGCACCGTTTTCAATACACGCGCTTTAATCAAACTTGAATAATATCAGTCTCTAAACATGTAATATTGACTCTCGGTAACAAATCTCCTTTCAAGCTTTAGCCGATTTCAACAAACGTTAGTTAGCCAGTACATCTAGCTAAAGACAGCAGCATACATCGAACGAAGGAAAGCAAAATACTTCTAACGAGAGACAGGATCAATCAAACTCGAATAATATCAGCCTATAAACATGTAACATTGACTCTCGATAACAAATATCCTTTCAAGCTTTAGCCGATTTCAACAAACGTAAGTTAACCAGTACATCTAGCTAAAGGCAGCAGCATACATCGAACCAAGGAAAGCAAAATACCTCTAACGAGAGACAGGATCAACCAAACTCGAATAATATCAGTCTCTAAACATGTAACATTGACTCTCGGTGACAAATCTCCTTTCAAGCTTTAGCCGATTTCAACAAACGTTAGTTAGTCAGTACATCTAGCTAAAGACAGCAGCATACATCGAACGAAGGAAAGCAAAATACTTCTAACGAGAGACAGCATCAATCAAACTCGAATAATATCAGCCTCTAAACATGTAACATTGACTCTCGATAACAAATCTCATTTCAAGCTTTAGCCGATTTCAACAAACGTTAGTTAGTCAGTACATCTAGCTAAAAACAGCAGCATACATCGAACGAAGGATAGCAAAATTCTTCTAACGAGAGATAGGATCAACATACATCGTGAACCTCGTTAATATCCCTGTTGTTCGCATGCGCGTCACTCAACCTTCAACCTTAATGCAGTTGCACAAAACATTCAGTCGAAAGAGGAAATGTAAACTTTACATTTGGAAAATATTTAAGGAGAACGAACTCAAAGTTACAGAGATACATGAACTGAAATGGAAAGTTAAATTAGAGTATATGTAATTTAAAGGAAAGTTAAAATTAAAGTATGCTTTCTAAATAAATACCGAAAGAGAACTTGCCAGGAATGGGGGACCTCCAATATCATTTTCCCTGTGGGCGATCCTTTCGAACGATTTTGGATTTCGTAGATACTTACAATCATCATAAAAACTGTTTTCCACTTTTTAATAGAAAAAGTGACACAGCGAAATTCTTCCGCTATCCGTGACGTTTCTTTTCAGAAAACTAATGATTTTGTTTTCTGCATTAGTTTGCTTACCACACACCATCGTCATGCGTTCGTAAAGTACTTTTAACCAAATAATATCGGGCAACAAACTGAAAGTAAATATTATGTTCTTATATTTGTAAGGAGGAACTGTTTATCAGTTATACATAAAATACACTGGTGTGCAAAAATTAAGGACGAAGAGGAGAAATTAGCATAACAGCGGAACGAGCAGGCAGAACAGACCGAAAGACCACTCAGAAGATAGACTAGGGTCCGGTACGGTAGGGCATGCGCATATATGCAACTAGACGTAAGGAGGGGGGGGAATAATGTCGGAAGGGTATAAAGCACACGGAAGGGTACAAAGCAAGCTATTGCACGGTGTACATAGGTTTGAACGACGTCGAGTTGCTGCCACCATGTGATATGGCCAACAGGCAATTCAGTAGACGACATCTGGATGACTTTACCCGAGGTTGCGTCATTGGGAAGTTGGAAGAAGGTCGAAGTGTGAACAGTGTGGCCGAGGAGTTCGGGATCGCTCACAGCATCGTTTCACGAGCTTGGAGAGCATTTTAAGCGACAGAAACAGCTGTCCGAGAGTTTAGCAGTGGTCGTCCACGACCAACCACGGCGGCGGACGACCGGTATATTGTCCTACAAACGAGAAGAGACAAACGGCAGACAGCGGGAGAAATCGCAAGGCACATGCAACAGACAACTGGATGTCCGTTATCGCGTTTTACCGTGTCCAGGAGGCTGCACAAAGGTGGTCCATTTGCACGACGACCAGTACGGTGTGTGCTATTAACGCCTACTCATCGGAGACGGCGGTTCCTGTGGTGTCAGGAACCCCAAGAACTGGACACATCAGCAATGGGGTCGAGTTCTCTTTACGGATGAGAGCCGAGTTAGTCTGACGAGCGATTCTGGACGTATACACATCTGGAGAGAGCTCGGAACACGCAATCACACCTCCAACATCATCGAAAGGGACCAGTTTGGAGGTGGCGGAGTTCTCATTTTGGGCGGTATCATGCTTGGTAGCCGTATTAACCTCCACATCTTCCAAGGAGATTCAGTCACTGGTGTCCGCTATTGTACCGAGGTTCTCTTGTCTCACGTGCGTCTGTTTAGAGGTGCTGTGGGTCCTGAGTTCCTCTTCATGGACAACAACGCTACACCTCATTGTACAGTGGCTGTTGCAGAGCTGTTGGGGAGTGAAGATATTCAATGCATGGAATGACCCGCAAGGTCCCCGGACCTAAATCCAATCGAATACGTGTGGGACCTTCTCGGGAGACGCTTGACAGCACGTAACCAGCCGCCAGCAACGATTCCGTAGCTGCGCTTGGCGCTACAAGAGGAATGGGCCTCGATGTCTCAACAGCTCCTTGACAACCTCGTCCTCAGCATGAACAGACGTTGTAAATCCTGCAACGTAGTTAGGGGTGATCATATCCCCTACTAAAGACTGGATTTTTCTTGGAAGCTGCCTGTCACATGGACGTTTCTGTCTTCTATCCAGTTGTGCTCGAAGCTACTTTTTCAATAAAGTGCCTTTGTATCCTTTGGATTCCTTGTTTGGACGGTTTTGCTCACTTGTACCATATTCTTACATCTTGGGGATCTTATGGTATGATCTGAGTCGATGTGGAGCACTTCTGCACGACGTCACATTCGAAAAACCGTCTCGTTCTTAATTTTTGCACGCCAGTGTAGTAAAACTATACTAGTAATCCACTTTATTGACGTAAGAATATAAATCAATGTTTCCAAGCTTTCCCACATCAACCAGATGAGATGGCGTTTTCAAGGAAGATATACAGGAAACTGCATTTTGAAAAATAGAACGCTTCAGTAATTTGGACGCGGTGCCTCGATGTACTAATGTTTGGAAAAAGTTTATTTATCATCTTACGCCAATAAATCGGATTACTAAGGTAGTTTTACTTTTTTTTGTATTATGTTCTTATTAAGAAACATACGGGGATTGACAAAAAAAAAATTACTATCGTCTTTCCTCAGATGAGACATTTAATGCTTAAAAGCGATTTTCCGATTTTGCCGCAATACTCAAAGGCCTTGGCGATGACTCTTAGCCTTAATATCCAAAGTATATTTATGAAATATTTCGTGGTGAATTGTTGGTAAACGACTGATTTCTGAATTCAAAGATTTTGGTTACTTGAATGTTCATTCACTACCTAAACACAACAGAACAGTTCTTGTATCTCGGTGTAAGGTATCTGCATATTGTGACATCTGCTAGCTTGCTCCATGTTAACTGTCATAGCAGAATGGCAATTGCATTCGTTCCAAAACTTGTTGAAGATATTTTATATATATGCTCAGAAATACTGAATAAGATCGTGGAATCTTATTCATTATTCCTGGACTTACGGAGGGACTACAAGAAAATATATATAATGAAATCTTTTTTAAAGACTGATATGTGAAGCATGTTAGAACTTCTGTGCCATAGGAGTTTGAAAGGAAGATAGGCTTTTGAAGACGTTGAGAGCCGTTTCGGTCGCGCAGAGATTTAAGTGTTGGCTTATGACCATTCGTGAAGTGTCCTATTTCGAAACCCGGTGAGGCATGGATGTTGTGTTTTTCTTACAGCACTGGCTTTCTCCCTTCCCTGGAATCAGTGGCCCTACGTTAGGGACGAGAGACTGCTGAGGTGGTGATTAAACCTTCAATGAAAAAATAAAGACGTTGAGATGGGGGAAATACTGTATCAGAAGCAATATATCTTTTATCGAAGCATCTAAAAAGTGTTTCATGTATTGTATCGAAAGTTCTTTGAAATAACAAAATTTATATTTGAGAACCGCCGTTCCCCAAAAAACAAGAAAAAAAAAACTTGCAGTTATTTGTTATTGATAATTTTCTTGAAATAAGAATTCGAGTTTAGCCCACAACATGATAAAGGGTTTAGGAGGACATGAGTTCAATGATTCATTTCAAATATGTGTTAAACAATTGCTCATTTTAAAACGTACTTAATGGGAGTCGTTTTTAAAAATAGAAAGGAGCAGTACGATGCCTTTCGGGAAATAAACTGCATGTGATGAAGCAATGTGTTCTACTTTTATAGCTGAAGATGTTATTATTTCACCAAAATATGAAATTATTCTTTCTTTTTTCTAAATTTCAGGATCCAATGCGTACTTACCTGTCACAGAAGATAGTGGCACAACAATATTTAAAAACGGTTCTCTCGTTTTTCTTTCTGTCAGTTACACCCACGCAGGAATTTATAAATGTATCGTTTCAAACGGGGTCGAACCATCTTTAAGTGCAGAAGTTACTGTTACAGTGTATGGTAAGACATCAGATTTGCAGATTATATAAAATACTTTAATTTCTTCTGTGCAGTTAAACCAAAAATTACGTTTTCAATATCTCGCTGTTTAAGTAACGAAAACAAAATTATTGTGTTAATAGTTTTTAAAATATTGTTAACGGAAAAAAAGAGTTTTGCCAGTAAATGCTAATATAATTAAATTTCTCGAGATAATAAAAAATGAAGACTATCCACTATATACTAAACAGTGTGTATGAGACATCCGGGAAAGCAAATGTACAACTCTGTGTCGAATATGTATAATATTTCAATATAATAAATTCATTGCTCTAAAATTTTTTACTGTGTTTTCTGATATTTTTCAATGTTATTGTTTCAATGTGTTCTTGATTATGTAACGAAGATATACTTTATTAAATAAAATACACATATTGGTACACATATATTTAGTTACTTTTGTATTTACAGTAGGACAGTAATACCAAATTCAGTACTGTGACACTTAAAAAAAAGCAAATTCCTTAAGTGAATTTGATTTACAAGTACTCCAACATGCGGGTATATACCGGACAACAATGGATACTCTCCATGAAGAGAAAGAAAAATACAATATACCCATTCATGCGACAAATTAGAATCTTGTAGGCATGTTCCTGAAAGGAAAGGACATTTACAAGTTTCAGTCAGTACTATGATTTTCTACATGTACCATGATTACATTCATGGTAAAAAATGTAGGTAATGGTTAAGCGCCTGCTAAGTAACCTTTAATCATGAAATGAATTGCTGTTATTTCTTGAACGTCTGTGAAATTTTGGATTTTGTCTTGTTGAATAGATCATGGAAGTCATAACGATTGCTATCGCGATTCATTGCGAATTTCGTGGGTCCATAAAAATGCATTTCCTCACATAGCAGGAAATTACCAGAAGAATAAACAAACAGATATGAAATGAAGAAATAAACAAGATCTTCAAACATTATGTGATAATACGCCAAACATGTAAGATATATAAATATTTTTTAGAAAAGAAGTCTCGTTTTTGAGTTTCTATATACAGATTGTTTGCTTTCATTTTCTTTAGAATTTCACCGAGTGCTAAGAAGCATAACTTCCGTTTTTCAGAAAACGTTTGAGTTACAAACGAAATTCCAAAGGAAAATAACGTGCAATATATGAATGCGAAGAATGCAGCGCACCTTATGACGCTTTGAGTAATTCAAATAAAAATTTAAATACAAGAATGGTTTTATTACATCTTTCGGTGTCATACAAATCATTGCGTTTGTTCATTGTTTTTCAAACCTTTATGAAATACATTTTTCTATCTGTAATAAAAACAATATCACTGAGACATTTGATTTTTGTATGACCTGAATGCCGCTGCACGAATGAAAAATCACTTTATTAGGATTTTCATGCACTATTTCTCGTTGGTGTTGGGATATATGCACAAGCATAAAGAGTTAGTCTTCATTTCTGTACATAGTGAATTCTCCCTTCATTATAATGCGTAATATATATTAAAATGGTTAATAAAATTAGTACACAGCTTAAAATAATGCTACACTCGTTATTTTGCTCCAACAAATGTGTTGCATAATTTTGTATTCAATTTCTAAAAGAAAATTTCTTTTATACGCCGATGTGTGGCGCTGCAGTTTTCTTTCGGTAACCTGAAATGAGTGCACAACACAAGATGTCCTACTGTTATTTTCGATAATGTCGCTGGATGATAGACTATGTGCTACACTATTTTTGTGGGTGGCTGATAGTTTTACGACAAAGTTGCATCACGGACAGATAACATATATTGCCAGAATTTATGATAAATTTTAAATATTAAAATTGCCTTTTATTAAATGTTCTTTTTGAAGCCACGGAGAGAACCCACAATCATGGCATCCTATTCGGTTTGGATTACTATGATGTTTGGAATGATGAAGTGGAATATCGGTACAGGATCAGAAGGTAAGGAAGATATGCTTTTTTAATACTTTTTCTGTAGTTCATATTATCGCATTTACTGCCGTGTACAAAATGATGTTATCAATGTGCAACCACATAAAAATATTTACATATACCTAATATGATTGAATTGAACAACTCATGAGAAATTCTGTGCGAAGTATTAGCTAAAAGATGAAAAATAATTAGGATTTCTGATGCAAGCTTTCAAAAATTATTTTAAATTGTCAAAACAATTTGTTTTATGTTAAATTAAGTAAACATACACATCAGATCCATCACTGAAGGCTTTATAGGAATTATACTCACCGTCATGCAAATAAGCAAATAATTTCTGGAAACTTTCTTATGAGCTGAAATCTTTACAGTTTCTAGTTAAGAAATATGATGAACACCGTTACGAATACAGAAAATTATAAAAAGAAAAATCAATGGTTCATACATCTGCCTTTCAGCATCTTGTAATTAAATAATGCTTTTAATTAAATTACTCCTAACGAAAGTGTCATTATAAGGTTAACTACGGTTATGCCGCAGCTAATTTTTGTTGAAGTGTTAGCTATACTTCGTGTAAGAAATCATAAAACATAGTTTTGATGCTCGACCTTCTTCAGGTGAAGAGCATCACATCAAAATGAAAGATGATGAAATGGCATCATTACTTTCCACGTGAAGTCATTTGATCTAGCAGATTCACAAGTTGGACTTTAAAGTCTGCCTTAGCTAAAGATAGATACATTTGTCTGTGGTTAAGATATCACGATTTATGAATGGCATATATAGCTACACTTTTAGAACTATCTCAAATTCGCATTTTACTGAGGCAGTGTTTCTTATAAACACACAACAGCAGCAAAAAACTGTATAATTATTATAATCATCAACTATTTTCAATCCACTGGTGAACGAACGTATTCCCCATTCTGTTCTTGAACAATCTCTTCCAAGTAACTTCGCCAGGTTTTCGAATTTCATTCACCCATCTCCCACATGGTCGTCCTCTGGATCGTTTGCTGTCCCTTGGTATCTAGTTCAGTATTTTAGTCATTCAACGGCATTCAGTCTTCTAGCAATATGTCCAGCGTATTATCACTTGGGGAACTTCACTTTTGTTTATTATGTCATCAACTATTGTCATTTCCTGATCTATGAGTTCCTTTTCCTATCTTACATGGTTACGCTAAGCATGCATTTCTCTCTGCTTCTTTATGTTCTCCGCAACCTTTGTGTGACCTTTTTAGCAAAGGTCCGTGTCTTTTACCCATAAGTAAGAAAGTAAGAAAAGAAAGATACATTGGTTAAGCACTTTTGTTTCAAGATATAGTTATAAACTGCTGTTATAACTATATCACTATATCATAAACAATATATATATATATATATATATATATAGTCATAGATCGGGAAATGGCAGTGCATATCTTGTTTGTGTCTATATACGAGATTACCTCTTCAATGCCACATTGCAAGTATCTTTCAATCCCTGAACTGAGAAAACAAGAGAATAACGATGAATGAAAATTATTCAACTCACCTTTCACCTTCGTTTTGCTGATGATATAGTTATTTTTGCAACTACACCTTCAGAGCTGCAGAGTATGATCCAGGAACTTGCTGACAAGAGTAAAGAAGTGGGATTAAAAATGAATTTTCAGAAAACAAATTTAGGTACAATGTTTTTACAAGAAATGAAGATTTATCAATTGATGGGAAAGAGAAGGAGATAACCGATACCTACATTTACTTTGGGTAGCAGATATCAAGTGAAGAAGTTAATCAGAGCCTTTGGAAGGAAGAGTAAAATTTTCAAGAGCAATCCACCATTATGTCTTAAAAAAATGTCTAATCAATGCATCCTTTCAGTTCTTACTTTCGTAGCCGAGACATAGACCTTAACTAAAAAAGACATACGAACATTGCAGGCAACTGAGAGCAGCATGGAGAGATGTATGCTTGGTGCAACCAGGAAAGATAAGAAGAGGAACTCGTGGATCAGAAAAATATCATGATCAGAGTAAAACTCCTGAAATGGCAGTGGGCTGGACATGCTGACAGAAGAACGGACCGCCGATGGACAGCTGAAATTCTGGACTGAATTTCAAGGGACAGGAAAATACCAAGAAGACCACCTGAGAGATATGTAGATGAAATTCAAAAGCATGTGGGAGTGACGTGGAGGAGACTGGCTCAAGACATACCATTGTGAAATAAACTTGGGGAGACTTTCGCCCAGAGTGATTTGGAAATGGTTGACAATTCTGCTGCAGCTGATATGCAATCTATCACCACTGTTATCACGATCGTGTAATTATTTACCAGTTCACACAGACATGGTTTTGTACAGTTTCGGTTAGTCACCTTACACCCGTCTTAAAGCCAGCCTTCTTGTGATAACGATTTCGTTTCTAAGTACTTTACTTGAAAAATCTGAGTTTCAAAAGTTGTAAATTGTGAAAGTTATGGTAAAAGGAAATGTATGGTTTCATTACTCTGAAGTTATTATCGAAAAATAAAGTAACTCGATGTTTTGCCATTTGAGCTTTTCAAAACTCTTCTGATTAGGATGGCTTTATTGTGTTCTGATGAAATGAAAGAATTCTCTTTGAAATTAATCACTCAATTTTAATAGGTTTCCCTACATACTCTTTTATATTAAAAATGAAAATAACTAAATAGTTTCTGAGAGAGAAAATTCACCATTTCTGATAAACGGGACCTGATTTCTCTGAAGGGAGCCTCTGGGAATCAGGAAGACTCGATCTGAGTCACATGTCCAGTCATGTACTATTTTTTTAGTCTCTCAATGAGTATGTTATGACACATGTGCAATTTCCATAGTCAAAAGAACCAAAAATTCATTATTACTAGGATGTAGACTTTCTTCTGAGCAGATATCTACATTCATTGATACTGAAAACCGAATGCATCACCGCTAGTGAAAATATCTGAGTTTGCGAAGATGTATGCACAAAAAATTGAGGAAGTACAGAGAGAGAGAGAGAGAGAGAGAAGTAATTCTTCAAAATAAAACACAAGATGAATATAACGATAAAGGTTTCTATTGTTTCCGCTAATGCTTTTTCTTTTTCTCAATGGTGATGAACAGCAACATAAACTTACCATTTATGAAAAATTCCTACAAAAAAGTGCAATTGTTATCAAAAAGCGTAATAAAACGTTCATGCTACAAGTATAAAAAAAGAAATGGAAAAGAATATTACATTACATTTGCGAATGTAATAAGTATGTCTTTTACCGAGCCTTAAACCGAAAAGCTAATAATACTTCGAGAAAATCTGTTTTAAACTGTGAGATCGATGGTCTTGTTAAAATCAAATCAAACTGTTCGTCATGTATGTAGGAATCTCTTTTCTGAAGAACGAAAAATACATATAGTACAGTTCTTGCAATTGCTACTATCAGATTTAAAAAAGGATCTTTAAAACAACAGGACTTTTATTTTAGAAAAACCAGTAATTAAATACTGTTACGACTCCTTAGTATTAAAACATTACACGCGGAACATCAGAAGCATGTGGACAATAGTTATCGCAGTTCTAAATACCTAGTGCTAAACCATTTTCCAATCGAACCTATAAAGACTGAAATGCTGAGCGGTTGGAAACTAAAACACAACGCAACCTAAGGGTCATGTTTACATAAAAAAACATAGAAAGGCATGGGAAATGTAGAATAATTTCTTTTACATCATATTTTTGGAAGATCAAATATAGTTCTTAATGCAATTTCGGCAATTATGGATTCGGTTTTTGCAGATGCAATTTCGGAATATTAACAGAAACTTCAAACAACCAAAATACGGTGGAAAATAAATTTTATTAATCAAACTAGTGTCCGCCAGTAGATGCCAACGAGATACACGCTTCTGTATGGCGTCGTGAATAACAGTTGAACTTCAGGATGCGGCAAACTCATGGAATGCGGTTTCAACTGATGTTTTTGATTGGGAAACGATGTACCCTCTAGAAAGTTGCCCAGGAGCTTGAAGAAGTGATAGTCCGTAGCGGACAGATCAGATGAATAAGGCGGATGAGGTCAGGTTTCGTATCTCAACTGACATTGCTTATGGGATAGTCTGGCGTGTAACGTGGGTACTTGTGTTATCATAGGGAAGTACATAAGTACAGTATAATCCCATCACAATTGACTAATACCGGCAGTATGGTGGACAGTTTCCATGCGTAATGCCACGTTTTTGACAATACGTGCGCATCATGATGGTTTGACTCGGTTGTGAGACACAGGTATCGATCACACCAGCTGTTGACCACCAAACACTGACCATCGACTTCCTGCGATGGTGCACACATTTCAGGGTGTATTTCGAGCTTCGTCGCGCTCAAGCAGTTGCTTCGAAAGTCGGCGACTGTCATACCGCATCCAGTTCCCATCCCACGTGACAAGACGCCTCAAAATGTCGTTCGTTTGGTTGCAAAAAAGCAGAGAAGATCAGACATCAGTTTTTCGTGTTTTGATCTGTTCCGACAAAGAATGTGGGACCGATTTGTCTATCTTTAACTTTCTGACTACGGCGGCTAAATTTCGTCAAGTGATTGCATAGGATAATCCAAATTAATCGTCCAGCTCTCTTATCACTTAACGCGGATTTTATTCAATCAACCCCTACAGCTCAGCACGGCCGATATCTCTTCCTAGACTACCGCGTGGTTAACCTTTGAGGTTCATATCGCCGGACTGGAACTTAGAGAACGAACGTTGTGTCTTGCATTCACTAACGCTGGTTTCTTCAAACGTTGTATTGGTGTTGCGAGCTACCCCTGATGTAAGGTGTCCAAGTTAATATTCATTTGAAGAAATGACATGGATGTGGCTCTGATCTATCCTACTTTTCACCGTAGCATTATTTCCTTGGAATGTATGCCACTGACGAAACGACCAGTGCTTTACAGGCAACAGCTTTGACTCTTTATATCTTCATATCGCAAACCACATTTTGTGAATTCCTCCTAAATTAGCTGTGAACTGAACGAGTCCGAAAAACCCGGCATTTCATCTTCAACGCTCAGCTAGTAACTGCGATTGAATATAACCGCGGTGTAAGATGTTCTCAGATCCTAAGAGAGGTATCGATGAAATTCAAATAGAGAATAACGATGAATGAAATTCAAATAGAGAATAACGATGAATGAAATTCAAATAGAGAATAACGATGAATGAAATTCAAATATAGAATAACGATGAATGGCCGATTTATGTCGGAAAAACTTCAGGAATGCACGAAACATTTCCTTCGTAGTCAGAGCTATGGAATGAAATAAAGAGTTCTTTATTTTTAACGTTTGAAGCTGTGGTTCAGTGTTTAATTCAAATATGCATTTATATTACCCCGAAGGAGTATACATTTGTGCTACCTGTTGGTAAAACTTTGTGCCTGAAAATGTAAAACTGTCACGGACAGTCTTTTTTATAGATTCACATGTTGGGTACAAAACAAATTTTTTCAGAGGCAATTTCGTGATTCGTAAATATCGCCGGACTCATAACAATATGTTCACTCCTTCCACCTGTAAAATGGAAATTCATATACTTATGATTCATCATCAAGGCGTATTATAGAACGGAGATATAATGATATAGAACAAAATCAATGCGACATATAGAACGGAGATATAATGTTGTAGGTGAGTGAATACCATGTCCAATGTATAGTCCTTTTTAATAGGAAGAACAAGAATGCGATCTCGAGCACTAGTGTATTTAATTTCAATAAACGCCTGTATAGAATTATAGAAATCATTTATAGACAGTGTCTTTCCGACCAGAAGAAATGAAATATTTATTTGAAAAAAGGTATGCGTTGTATACTTCAAAAATAAATTTCTAACATACCCTCAATTTAACTGAAGTGAAAACATTCAGAGATAGTATTTTCTTTTCAAAATGAATCTGTGGCATGCTTCAAATTGATTTGTACACGTTTCAGGGATGAAATCCTGCATCTATTTAGTTTTAAATTCAAGAATATGTACAAGCGTGGTACGTTATAGTGCAATTTGTTTGATCGCAACAGAGGTTTTGACTAAGCTGTATATTGTTACCGTCTTTTCGTCCTGTAACAGTAGTCGCATTTTTAGCAGCAAAACGAAACAGGGAAAAGGCCTCACAGAGACCTGACGTGTGCTGAATCCCCAAAACAGAACAAATGAATAATACACTGCTGGACAATTGCTAAAAACGGATCATAAACGGCTATATAGCGCATAAAAAAGTAAGTGTGGTTGGATGCCAAGTGAAATAAAATAATGTCAGAATGCGAAGACATTACAAGAAAGACAATTTATTGTGCTCTGAAATCCAGAAGGCTTTGGAACGTGTTCAAGGGACAAACAGGTCATTTTGTGCAGAATACGTAAACGTGAAAAAAATGCAATTACCGTCCGCAGGCGTTCCGGCGTAAGATGTCAATACGGGATATGGCCACCATGGAGGGCGATGCAAGATGCCACACGTCGTGTCATGCTTTGCACAACATTATCAAGCAGCTGTTGGGGTAATTTATCCCATTCCTTTGTCAGTGCACGGATGAGGGTGTCCTTGTTTATTGGAGGGCGTTGGCGACCAGCAAAACTCCTCCCCAAAGCATCCCACACATTTTCAATGGGATTCAGATCTGGAGAACGAGCTGGCCATACGAGGCGTTGAATATCCTCGCTCTCAAGACACTCCTGGACAGCGACTGTTCGATGACATGTTGCGTTGTCGTCCATGAAAATGAATCTATCACCGACAGCACCACGGAACATGCGAACATGAGGTAGCAGAACATCATTAATGTATCGTTGGCCAGTCATAGTCCCAGTTGGAAGCACATAGAGGGACGTACGGCCATTGATCATGATGCCAGTCCATACTATGACACTACATGTCGGATATCGGTCCCTTTCCTGTATGTTTGCTGGACAATGTGCAATACCACTATCACGCCAGATCAGTTGTCGTCGACAATCAGACGATAGACTGTATCTACTCTCATCTGAGAAGAGGACAGCAGACCAGTCGTTATCAGTCCAATTGCGATGTTGATGGCACGATTGCAAACGGGCGGTACGGTGACGTCTGGACAATGGGATGCACACAACAGGACAGCGGGCGTATAGTCCTCTTTCATGCAAACGTCTGGCGACAGTTTTTCGGGAGATCCGCTTGCCAGTAGCAGCCATAAACTGATTCGCTACCTCACTAGCTGTGCTGCGCCGGTGTCTTTTTGTTGATAGCACTATGTACCGATCTTCTGCAGGTGTCGTACTGCGAACACGACCTCCCCCGTGACGTTTGCTACACTCTCCATTTGTTTGAAATGATTTCCAAAGCCTTGAAACAACACTGTGGCTGACGTCGAACTCCCTGGCAACATCTGTTATTTTTCGCCCTTCTTTAATCTTGCCAATAATACGACCACGCGTAAAATCATCTAGGTGATGTCGGGAAGACATACTGAAAATTGCAAGTTCGTCAATTGATTCTTTCCCTTTCAACTTTGCTTTTGAACAACAACGGTCAATATGCGTCAAATCCTTTATATCTCTTATTAGCGCTATGACGTCACGAACAAGTTCGGCAATCCAAAATTTGCATACGCACAACACGTCTTACTGTATTCCGTACTTATGCTAATTTCCACATTTTCCTGCCTTCCATTTTATGGTTGCTATCGTTGCTATTGTCATCCGTCCTTAGCAATTGTCCAGCAGTGTAAATACACAGTTGACGTGGATGAGGAACATCAAATAGAAGTCATCGCTCTTTCCATGTTTATAAGTGTGTATAAGCGTTTGGAGGCGACTATGGTTTAGTGGAAGTATGTCCGGCGCGCAACTGGAAGACTCTGGGTTCGATTCCCAGTCGCGGCCGACGAAAATTTTTCCTTGACTTACTTATAAACGTGGAAAGGGCGATGACGTCTATTTGATGTCCCTAATCCACATCAACAGTGTATTTATTATTCATTCGCCTTCTAGTTATTTGTTCAGTTGCTGCTGTTCATCTTTGATGAATCCCCAGCATTGTGCGGGACTCCAAACAAAGCAACCTGCCAGGTGATGTGGCAGTTTGTCGCATGTGAGTCTGGAGAATTTCGAGGCCGCTGTGATGCAGTGGAAGCATGTCCGGCGCGTAACTGGAAGACACTGGATTCGATTCCCAGTCGTGGCCGATGAGAATTTTTCCGTGACTGACTTATAAACGGGGAAAGAGCGATGACTTCTATTTGATGTTCAGAACAAATGAGTCAAGCACCAGCCATGACAACACAGTAAGGGAAAGATGTATGTTAGTCCCGTTTTTTTAGTTATTAAGCTAGTATATTTCTAATTTCTTTTTAAACAATGTTAGATTATTAATATCAATTAATTCCACAGGTAAACCATTCCAGTACTCAGGATTAATGTTTTTAATACTTTGCCTTGACATCTGCGTCTTTGGTAAAATAGGCTGCAGTAATGCCTTTTTCCTTGCTTTATAATTATGAGTAATGCACTTTAAATCTATTACATTAGAAAAGGAACTATTTTTTATCCTTTTAAACATCAGTTTACCAATGTTAAAATGAAATAGTTGTTTAATCCCCTATTTGGGTCAACACGGTTATGATGATAGTGAAATAATTGTAAGTTGTTAAGAGCAGAGGGGAGATCTTTAAATCCAATAGTCTTATAAACTTATTCATTTTTTTATGGAAATTAAAACTGAATTATAGTTGAAAATTTGCGTGATGTTCATGTTTGTATAAAAACATAAGGGTTATTATCTTTTTTCGAAAAAAGCACATTCATCTGGAGATTTTTCTTATTTCAGTGGGTCCTCCGAAACTTCAGCCAGTTTGGTTACCTGAGTATGTGTCTGTGGGAAGTAAAGTAGCTGCTACCTGCGTAGTCAGTAGCGGAAGTAGGCCTGTGAAATTCCAGTGGATGAAGGATGGAAGAAGCATCACTGAAGTGCCCAATTCTTCTGTGGACATCCAGGTCGATTATTCAGTACTAACTATAGGTCCAATCTCAAAGGACAACATGGGAAACTACACTTGTATAGTCGAAAATGCTAATGGAAGAGATTCATACACTGTACCACTTGTGTTGAAATGTAAGTAATTTTTAATGCTATAACATCCTATTTTCTCTGTGGCCTAATTATACTTCGCATAGGATTCAATGCCTTGAAATACAACAAACACTCCAATTTTTTTAAAAATAGCCCTGAAAATCGATTAGTAAAAGCCATTTGCCCGTTGCGGAAAAAACACCTGCATCCTTCTCCTCCGCAGTCCAATGCTTTCCCAATTCAGTTAGCCGACGAAGTTTGTCGCTGCAGCTTTGCGATCTTGACATGTGCGTCACCTTTGAGGTAGGTACGTTGTATATATCCCTCCTTGAGAAAGGGCTGGGACGAAATCGTAAGTTTCCAGGTCAGCCTGTAAACCACGCTTGAAGGAGGTCACTGCAGAAGAAGGAATTCTCATGCATTCCAGATGCTATGTGGAACTAACCTCACACGTTTTTCGAAGAAGCCAAAGGAAAAGACAGCCGTCCGGGTGGCGCAGTAGTCTAAGCGATGGCTTCTGATCATTCGTCCGAGATGGGTCAGGGTTCAAATCCCGGTGAGGCATGAATGATGTGTTTGTCTTACAGCGCTGGCTCTTTCTCTTCCCTGGAACCAGTGACCATAAATTAGGTACGGGGACTGCTTACAGCCCACTAAGTTGCTCACGGGTGTCGTTAAACCTTCAAAAAAAAGACCAAGGGATTCATTTTACGTTCGGGCGACGATATAGTGCAAAATCCATGTCCAGTGGTGGAAATCGCAACAGCATTCTTCTGCTCCGGAGTCGAATGCTTCCCCAATTAGGCTGTACCGACGGAAATTGACACTGCTTCTTGCCGTCTTGACACGTGCGTTATTTTTGAGGCAGGTACGTCACACATTCTAGCGCTGCGAATTATGTTTCGAGAATAATTGTATATTGCTTCGATTTTGTGAATTACCAAACGAAGTTGCTAAAATGTTTATTAAATATTGCTTTCTTAAAAAACGAAATTACTGGAAATAGATTTGGCAATGTTTTTATACTTATGATGAGAGATCTAAACAAAAATTCTTTGTCACGGTTACAATGATTTTACTTTTAAAACTGCTTTTAGTTTCAAACTTGTTAAAACTGCCTTTCGATTGACTTCTTAAAAATTTTTCTTCTAACATTACTTCGGGATATCGTGTCAGTGTGCTCAAACCATTGGTACTCAGTAGTTTGACTGTTTTTTCGCAAAAAACCAGTGTGATGGAAGAGAATGGCTGTAGAGAAAAATCATTACATATTTTTCAGACTTAAACCATGGGTTTGCCTTTTTTAGCGTATGCATATGATGACCTGAGCTAAATGGTATGATATCTGCCCCTATCAGGTCAGTGCGATATCAAATGTAATTTCATTTTGGCCTGCGCTTTATTTAGTCTTTGTCTTAAATTGCGGAAATCTTGTAAAAAATGAAATTACTTGTGAATAAAGAATAAACTACTTGCATACTTGAGAGTATATAAAAAATAATCATTTATGATTATGTTAAAGAATTACTTTCCTCAAGCAGTGAGTTTAAAGAAGAGCCTATGAATTTTTACCGAATTCAAAGAAATTTATTTCGCATGAATTTGAAGCATGGATTTGTACATTTTCTTTAAAGAATTAATTCGGGTGGTTCTTTTAAGTATTTATTTTTTAATCCTACTGAAACCACAAAAATAAAATAACACATTTTTCAAATAACTGCAGATAATTTGCTCATCAAAATTCATTAATTTCTTTTTCTAATCCTAGCTCCTCCAGTGTGGATTACTGAGCCAACAGACACTCAAGTCTCCGAAGGTCAGCCGCTGTCTCTGCATTGTGGAGCAGAAGGGCTACCAAATCCTTCTATTACATGGTCAAAACAAAGTAAGTGTCTTAAAATTTAGTTATGTTTATCAGACGCTAGGTAAAATTTTTGATACGATAATGTCATGTAAGTTTCATCGTTATCATGTACCGATAAAGGATATTTGGAAGCTAAATTATATTTGCAAGCTAATTTATCTTTTAGTTGATATTTGGAAGCTGTGGCAAACAACGGCAACAACATATTTGGAAGCTGTGGCAAACGCGCATCTTAACAACGAAGCGGATCCGTTCATTTGCTTTTGAAGGGCTGTCCGGTGACTTTTGTCAATATAGTTTATATATGCACTAGTATTGACAAAAGTTACCGTACATACCCTTCTAAAGCAAATGAACGGATCCGCTGCGTTGTTAAGATGCGCGGTACAGCTGCAAACGGTATAAAAACAAGCCTGCAGCTGACCGCGATCCTATCGCACTGGGAGGTTCAGTGAAAATGTCGCGGCGGGAGAGAACTGACTTTGAAAAAGGAAAGATTGTTGGGTGTTATAATAGTGGGTTGTCCATAAGAAAAATCGAGAGGCGTTTAAACATACCCAAGTCAACTGTTTTGGATGTTCTAAACAACTGGAAGACACATGGTGTGTCTGAAGCAGCAAAACGTACCGACAGACCGAAGAAAATCAGTGATAGAGGACGACGAAGCCTCAGGAGAGTCGTTACAGCCAATCGACGGAGTACTGCACAAGACTTCCAGTGTACGGGTGAGTAAAAATGCTGAAACCTCGGTGTGTACACGTACCATTCGTAGATAACTTCATTTCCTGGGTTACTGTGGTCGTTCGGCTGCTCATAAGCCTTTCATCTCCACTCGGAATGCTACTCGTCCTTTAGCATGGTGTAAAGAACATTTATCGTGGATCGTAGGAAAAGAACATTTATCGTGGACCGTAGATCAATGGAAACAGGTCCTACGGACTGATGAATTCAGATACATTATCCATCAGACTGATGGCCGTGTGTGGGTATAGCGGCAGCCGGGGGAACGCTATTTACCACAGTGTACTGTTCCTACGGTCAAGTTTGGAGCTGAAAGTGTACTTGTGTGGGGGTGTTTTTCGTGGTATGGTCCCGGCCCTTTGTTTATCGTGGACAATCCTGTTAACCAACACGTCAACCTCGATATTCTGGACAATTATGCTCTGCCAACTCTGTGGCAATACTATGGAACCGAGCCTTGTTGGTACCAGTAGGATAATGCACCGAGCCATAAAGCAAGGACTGTTACGGCGTAGTTTGAAGATAATTCCGTATCGTGTGTGGACTGGCCACAACATAGCTCTGATCTTAATCCTATGAAGTGAAATAGAGCGCCGCATAAGAAGTTTGAAACCAATGCCTACTACTAAGCAACAGTTAGCGGTAGCATTATGTACTGAATGGAAGCGCATCCCTTTCGCTCCGAAATCTTGTCGAAAGCATGTCTCGAAGGGTCAGTGCATGCATTAAGGCCAAAGGTGGACCGACACCGTACTGATGTATGTCAATAAATGCTATGTTGTGTTTCTCTTCTAGGTGTCCGGTGACTTTTGTGAGTATAGTGTATATATACTGTATATATATAATTTTAGATTTTGAGGTTTCGACCTAGATCCATTTGATAACGCTTCAAATTATTGTACGAAACTGCATAGCATAGAGACCTGAACACAAATAATTACATTAGTCGTGACGTATATCTCTAATTTAACTTTCCTTTTGGGTTTATGTGTCTTTTGTAAATTTCGTTACTGCTCGGTTTAATATTTCCCTACTGAACGGAACAATACTTTCCCCAACAACGTGTACGTGTTCGCAACACTGACAGTAATTCAGAAGTAAATAAATAGTCAACGTGGAATGCAAGAATAGCGAAAGAGGTGGGAGCTTTTGAAGATTTGTGTGAATAGACGATTAACGTATTGTAGCTGTATGTTTGAGAATTCTATGGTTATATAAATACTGGGTGTTAAGTTTCATCTGAGGAATTACTGTTTAAAGATCATCAAACTGAAGTGTATCGGTGACTAAAATTTGCGGTGTCTTAACACATTGTGGACAATAAAGACCGCCGTTCAATTGTTGAAAGCAATTTAGCATTATGCAGTATCGATGAAACTTTTGTTTTTATCTTGTATTAATTAAAAAATTCACAAAAATAAATAAAAGAAAAACGTTTATCATTCTGTACTCCTAATGCAATAATCAATGTAGATTTCGTACAATATAATATAGTAAATGTACTAAATACGTATAAGTCTGAAAGTTCCGTACGCAGATTTTCAAACGCACACATACATACATTCAAAAGTTCGCTTACACATATAAGCGTACTTTTGTGTATGTATATTTAAAAATCCGATACTTTTACTGCATATACACTTAAAAATCCGATACTTTTACTGCATATATACTTACAAATCCAATACTTTTACTGCATATGTACTTTAAAATTCAATATTTTTTGTGGCTCTCGATTCACTTTTAATTAAAGTAAGTGAAGTAGCATGGTGGTTGGTATAAGGAGTATATTTCGATAACGATTTCACATTAATGATTGAGCATCTAATCAGTGAATGTTTGCAAATATTATCATTCGTTTACGCTCAATATACTTATCAAAAACGATTTCATATTAAACATTAAACATCTAATCAGCGAATGCTTTTCAATATTACCATTCATTTACGCTTAATAAACTTATTCATGTGGATTAATTTCGACATCATGGCATCTGCTTAGTGGCACTTTTCTATTATTAGTCATTAAAACTAAAGTGCTTAGTTACCAGTTTTTTTCTTATCATAGCAGTTTTCAAAATAACACGTAAAGAAAGGAATTTTTATTTCATAAATACAAATATATGCTACGACCTTAACTGATATTTACTTTTATTGAATTAATTATGGATTAAAATGAAAGATATTTCCGTTTATTTAGAAAATCACATTCCTAAGTAAAATATTTTTACTGTTTGCAATGTACACTACATTCTAGCTGTGTTCCGTGGCATCTGATTAGGTGCAGAATCTTTCAGCGTATCTTTTGAGAAATAACAAAAAATTTGGTTAGAGTGCCGTTTGTTCATCCGACCGTCTAAGAAATCTTCTTGTCTATCAGCAAGAACTGCGTTTAATAGCTGGGCTCTCTAAGAATAAAAATCTAAGAATGTTATCCTTTCCCTTGTGCAATTTTTCCTAGGTGGTAAGACGTCTTTTGAAACATGAAGTGCGAGAAAATTCTTGTAATTAGTGTCAGAATGCTCGTCCGTCCCTCTTTGGATCTCAGGACATACTGAAAAATTATTTTCGCGCAGGATACCTTTCATGACGAAAATTTTGTGTTCACATTATATTTCAAATAGTGCCAAGTTTCCAAGATACATGTACTTGGAGTGCCACTTTTCCAAAATAAGAAATAAACGCTGCCAACGTTTTGTACTAGTTTTGTACAGTTTTGTACACCCAAAAGAAAATTTTGTACACCACCGGAAGTGGTACTTTTCGGCTCTTTAAAAGTGGCACTCCAAGTACATGCTGGAGTGCCACTTTTTCAAAATCGAAAATAAATACTGCCAAAGTTTTGTACTAGTTTTGTACACCCAAAAGAAAATTTTGTACACCACCGGAAGTAGTACTTTTCGGCTATCTAAAAGTGGCGCTCCAAGTACATGCTGAGTGCCACTTTCTCAAAATCGAAAATAACTACTGCCAAAGTTTTGTACTAGTTTTGTACAGTTTTGTACACCCAAAAGAAAATTTTGTACACCACCGGAAGTGGTACTTTTCGGCTCTTTAAAAGTGGCACTCCAAGTACATGCTGTAGTGCTACTTTTTCGAAATCGAAAATAAATACTGCCAAAGTTTTGTACTAGTTTTGTACAGTTTTGTACACCCCAAAGAAAATTTTGTACACCACCGGAAGTAGTACTTTTCGGCTCTCAAAAAGTGGCACTCCAAGTACATGCTGAGTGCCACTTTCTCAAAATCGAAAATAACTACTGCCAAAGTTTTGTACTAGTTTTGTACAGTTTTGTACACCCAAAAGAAAATTTTGTACACCACCGGAAGTAGTACTTTTCGGCTCTCAAAAAGTGGCACTCCAAGTACATGCTGAGTGCCACTTTCTCAAAATCGAAAATAACTACTGCCAAAGTTTTGTACTAGTTTTGTACACCCAAAAGAAAATTTTGTACACCACCGGAAGTAGTACTTTTCGGCTCTCAAAGAGTGGCACTCCAAGTACATGCTGAGTGCCACTTTCTCAAAATCGAAAATAACTACTGCCAAAGGTTTGTACTAGTTTTGTACAGTTTTGTACATCCAAAAGAAAATTTTGTACACCACTAGAAGTGGTACTTTTTGACTCTCCTTTGTAGCCCTCGAGCATGTACTTGGAGTGCCACTTTTCCAAAAACAAAAATAAACACTGCCAGAGTGTTGTCCTAGTTTTGTACAGTTTTGTACACCCAAAAGAAAATTTTGTACACCACAGGAAGTCGTACTTTTTGACTCCCCTTTGTGGCCCTCGAGCATGTACTTGGAGTGCCACTTTTCCAAAAGGAAAATAAGCACTGTTTTAGTTTTGTACAGTTTTGTACACCCAAAAGAAAATTTTGTACACCACCGGAGATAGTTCTTTTTGACTCTCCTTTGTGGCCCTCGAGCATGTACTTGCAGTGCCATTTTTCCGAAAAACAAAAATAAACACTGCCAGAGTGTTGTCCTAGTTTTGTACAGTTTTGTACACCCAAAAGAAAATTTTGTACACCACCGGAAGTAGTACTTTTCGGCTATCTAAAAGTGGCGCTCCAAGTACATGCTGAGTGCCACTTTCTCAAAATCGAAAATAACTCCTGCCAAAGTTTTGTACTAGTTTTGTGCAGTTTTGTACACCCAAAAGAAAATTTTGTACACCACCGGAAGTGGTACTTTTCGGCTCTTTAAAAGTGGCACTCCAAGTACATGCTGGAGTGCTACTTTTTCGAAATCGAAAATAAATACTGCCAAAGTTTTGTACTAGTTTTGTACAGTTTTGTACACCCCAAAGAAAATTTTGTACACCACCGGAAGTAGTACTTTTCGGCTCTCAAAAAGTGGCACTCCAAGTACATGCTGAGTGCCACTTTCTCAAAATCGAAAATAACTACTGCCAAAGTTTTGTACTAGTTTTGTACACCCAAAAGAAAATGTTGTACACCACCGGAAGTAGTACTTTTCGGCTCTCAAAAAGTGGCACTCCAAGTACATGCTGAGTGCCACTTTCTCAAAATCGAAAATAACTACTGCCAAAGTTTTGTACTAGTTTTGTACAGTTTTGTACACCCAAAAGAAAATTTTGTACACCACCGGAAGTAGTACTTTTCGGCTCTCAAAAAGTGGCACTCCAAGTACATGCTGAGTGCCACTTTCTCAAAATCGAAAATAACTACTGCCAAAGTTTTGTATTAGTTTTGTACAGTTTTGTACATCCAAAAGAAAATTTTGTACACCACTAGAAGTGGTACTTTTTGACTCTCCTTTGTAGCCCTCGAGCATGTACTTGGAGTGCCACTTTTCCAAAAACAAAAATAAACACTGCCAGAGTGTTGTCCTAGTTTTGTACAGTTTTGTACACCCAAAAGAAAATTTTGTACACCACAGGAAATCGCACTTTTTGACTCCCCTTTGTGGCCCTCGAGCATGTACTTGGAGTGCCACTTTTCTAAAAAGGAAAATAAGCACTGTTTTAGTTTTGTACAGTTTTGTACACCCAAAAGAAAATTTTGCACACCACCGGAAATAGTTCTTTTTGACTCTCCTTTGTGGCCCTCGAGCATGTACTTGCAGTGCCATTTTTCCGAAAACGAAAATAAACACTGCCAGAGCGCAGTCCCTAGTTTTGTACAGTTTTGTACACTCAAAAGAAAATTGTGTGCACCACCGGAAGTAGTACTTTTTGATTTTTCTTTGTGGCCCTCGAGCATGTACTTGGAGAGCCAATTTTCCAAAATTGAAAAAAAAAAAAAAACACTGTTAGAGTGTTGTCCTAGTTTTGTACACCCAAAAGAAAATTTTGTACACCACCGGAAGTGGTACTTTTTGACTCTCCTTTGTGGCCCTCGAGCATGAACTTGGAGTGCCACTTTTCCAAAATTAAAAAAAACACTGCCAGAGTGATGTCATAGTTTTGTACACCCAAAAGAAGATTTTGTACACCACCGGAAGTGGTACTTTTTGACTCTTGATTTTCGAAGCAGTAGCTTAAATGGTTAACTAATTTGATTAATATTCCTAGTTTGTTGCATATAAAACACACTTTTGTAATAACCCAGAAGCTGAACGGCCAAGTTGGAAGAATCACCAAAAGAATTTATGTTTAAGATCTCCTTTCCCTTAATTTTCCACTCAATGAAAGTTCGAAGGTCATCTTTATAAAAAATCGTCACATTGTGATTCATCATTTGACACAAAATAGCTCTTAGATCAACATATAGCAACAATACGTATTCGTTTAAATCTCTTTCTTTATATCAGTTCCCCACAATTACTTGCAATCTTTCTCTCTACACCCCCCCCCCATTTTTACAATCAAGGTTGTCTATAAATTTTGCTGTGACTCACTGTCAGTGTCGCTAAAATGTACAAGCTGTTAGAGAAGTAGCGGACTCTTCAGTGGGAAAATCTTTAGTTTAGAAGCAACTCGAAAGGAGGGTTAAGTTACAGGTATAAGTCACAGACTGAAATTTCAAGCAATTTGAATTCAAGCAATTTGAATTTCTGCGCAAGGTTTTTTCAATCTAGTGGTTTTCAGTTTAAACAAAATTTTTATATTTAAGCATTGCTTTGTAGAAATAAAAAGATATTCAGTGAAACTTCGGCTATGCGTACTCCAGTTATATTTTTTGATATTTATACGTAATTCTGCATTAGTCCCGATATTTTACTGTATTTTCTAAGCTTTTCCAATTCGATAATAGCTAATTAATTCATTTATACGCTTTTTGCGATGTACATAAATTTTGTAATTTCTGATTATCACAAACTCACAGTTCTTTGATTCGTTTACGTAACCGGTACATCACAAGTTTGAGAGAATCGAGACAGCGTTACTGAGTTCTTGGTGCAGCCAAAGTTGAACCTTCATCCCATCAGAGAAGGGTATGCTGTTTACTTTCGGTTAGCGTTCTTGTTTGTGTTCCTTCTTCGTACAAAGTTGAACCTTGATCTCATCAGAGAGGGATATGTTGTTTAGTTTCGGTTTGGATGAAAAATTTATTTCGCAATCTTTGCTCTGAATAAAACGTGCACTTAGGCAAGCTACAACTCTTGGCATGGTGCGGACGTCTTTTTTGTTGTTGTAGTTCAGAGGTGCATTTCACCAGCACCCCCACCACGGAAGTTTTTAATTTTTCAGACACCATTCGTTTGTACCACCAATGAACCGGAATGAACTCGGTTTTTTCGTTTGAACCGCAAAAGTTTTGGAGATATTTAAAAAACAAAGTGGGGGGGGGATGATGAAACGATAGCCCCCCCACCATGGAATTTTTAAATTTTTTTTGCACCATTCGTTTGTACCACGTATGAACCGGAATGAACTCAATTTTTTCGTTTGAACCGCAATAGTTTTTGAGTTATTTAAAAAACAAAGTGGGGGGCTGGTGAAATGGTATCCCCAAAAAATAGATATTTCAAATTTCAGCATAGCCATTCGTTAATAAATCGTACGAACCGGAATGAACTCCATTTTCATCGTTTGAACCACAATAGTTTTTGAGATATTTAACAAATAATATTGAGAATTTGCATATAAATATAGGAGGCCGACCATTTCACCAGCCCCCCACCATGGAAGTTCAAAATTTCGAAATAGCCATTCGTTAGTAAATCGTTTGAACCGGAATGAAGTCCATTTCTATCGTTTGAACCGCAATAGTTTTTGAGATATTTAAAAAATAATATTGAGAATTTGCATATATACAGAAAGACCGACCATTTCACCAGCCCCCACCAAGGAAATTCAAAATTTCAAAATAGCCATTCGTTGGCAAATCGTATGAACCGAAAAGAACTCCATTTTCATCGTTTGAACCGCAATAGTTTTTGAGATATTTTAAAAAAGAATGTCACAGGCCTACACCATTTACCCCCCTTCATCATGGAAATTCAAAATTCCGAAATAGCCATTCGTTAGTAAATCGTATGAACAGGAATGAACTCCATTTTTATCGTTTGAACCGCAATAGTTTTTGAGATATTTAAAAAATAATATTGAGATTTTGCATATATACAGAGAGACCGACCATTTCACCAGCCCCCCACCACGGAAATTCAAAATTTCAAAATAGCCATTCGTTAGCAAATCGTATGAACCGAAAAGAACTCCATTTTCATCGTTTGAACCGCAATAGTTTTTGAGATATTTAAAAAAGAATGTCACAGGCTTACACCATTTACCCCCTTCCCCCCTTCATCATGGAAATTCAAAATTTCAAAATAGCCATTTGTTAGCAAATCGTATGAACCGAAAAGAACTCTATTTTCATCGTTTGAACCGCAATAATTTTTGAGATATTTAAAAAAGAATGTTACAGGCCATTTCATCCCCCTCCCCCCCTCATCACGGAAATTCAAAATTCCGAAATAGCCATTCGTTAGCAAATCGTATGAACAGGAATGAGCTCCATTTTTATCGTTTGAACCGCAATAGTTTTTGAGATATTTAAAAAATAATATTGAGAATTCGCACATATACAGAGAGACCGACCATTTCACCAGCCCCCCCCCATGGAAATTCAAAATTTCAAAACAGCCATTTGTTAGCTAATCGTATAAACCGAAAAAGAACTCCATTTTCATCGTTTGAACCGCAATAGTGTTTGAGATATTTAACAAATAATGTTACAGGCCTACCATTTCACCCCCCTCATCATGGAAATTCAAAATTCCGAAATAGCCATTCGTTAGTAAATCGTATGAACAGGAATGGACTCCATTTTTATCGTTTGAACCGCAATAGTTTTTGAAATATTTAATAAATAATATTGAGAATTTGCATATATACAGAGACCGACCATTTCACCCCCCCCCCCCATGGAAATTCAAAATTTCAAAATAGCCATTCGTTAGCAAATCGTATGAACCGAAAAGAACTCCATTTTCATCGTTTGAACCGCAATAGTTTTTGAGGTATTGAAAAAAGGATGTTACAAGCCTACACTATTAACCCCCCCCCCCACCATGGAATTCGAAATTTCATAGCCATTCGTTAGTAAATCGTATGGCCGCCCCGGTGGCGCAGTGGTCTAAGGCGTTGGCCTATGATCATTCGTCCGTAAGAGGTCCGGGTTCGAATCCCGGTCAGGCATAGATGTTGTGTTTGTCTTAGGGCACTGGCTCTCTCCCTTCAATGGAACCAGTGACCCTAAATTGGGGACGGGCGACTGCTTATAGCCCATTGAGTTGCTCACGGTGGTCGTTAAACCTCCAATAAAAAAAAATCGTATGAACCGAAAAGAACTCCATTATTATCGTTTGAACCGTAATAGTGTTTGACATACCTACAAAAAAAAAGGATTCAGAAAATATGGAGCCGACAATCCCCCCCATGTAATTTCAAAATTTCAAAATAGCCATTCGTTAGTAAATCGTATGAACCGGGAAAACTCTGAGCGAACGTGTCGTCACGTGACTTAGCGCCGTCCTAGGAGCACGCGCAACGGGGGCTCTCACAACAAGCAGAGAGTTCGTTTACTCTTCCCGGAAACACACACTCTTTCTCTCTCTCACTCTGTTCGAGCGAACAAACGAAACCTCCCCCACTTTACTATATATATATATATATATATATCTGTGAATCGGGGAGGCAGAGCGACAACAGCTGGTTATACGGAAGTTTATCCACTTTCAGACATAATTTGAAAAGAACGCTTGGTTAATACATATACGAAACACTTATTCTTCATCAACTAGAATTTTGATGGCGGCGGATTACTCGCTCTTGAAAGTGACCTCGTTATGACTGGACCTGGCAAAGATCGTGGAACGCGCAAGATAAGGTGATCGAATTCTGTAGAAATCTCACCCTGCGTTGGCGTCCTAACTTAGGGTCTCCTTGACACTAGATAGACCTCTATCTTATCGATGCTTCAGGACTAGTCTTCTAGCTATCCTTCTCTAATCGATGCTTCAGTGGACTGTACTAAGTCCGTAATTCAGTAGTATATCATCAGCTACTCTACCGGTATCCCTGACTCGGGTAGATTCCTTCTGTAGCGGCGACCTACTTCATCTAGGTCGGTGCCCGCTCTTTCCCCGTGGACACCGAGAGCCCACCACACCATTAACGCAAACGCGTTCCTTTCTATCGGAGGACTATCACCTTCGCTCTCCGAAGACAGACTGCTCGAACATGTCCACTCGGAGCGACCTCTTCGCTCCCCCCTTCACGCTGCTCCTTCTTCAAGGGCGACGGCGCTTGACCTTCAACATTCTGCTCTCCTCTCGCGCCACGTGTCACCTCTCGCGCCCGTCACCTGCCCCATCCCTAGTCGTTTTCCGGGAATCGGGCTCCTGGACCTTTAAATCTACCTTGCGCATTCCTCGCTTATCCTCAGGCTATACATTATTGAGTGCCTCCTTCCGAGAAAGCAATCCTATCGTCGTAGTACATCCGTAGCAATACAATACACATTGTTATAACTATACAAAAGAGTATGTCTGCATTTCAGACTTGTAGGCGCCAAGTGAAAATGAACAATGTATCTGTGAAAGTCACAGCGTCCTTGGCGATACTTTCAGTTCGTAGAACAAGTCCTCGCCCTTTCTAAGGCGTGAGAACCTGAAGTCTTTTGTCATACATCTCGCCTTCCCCCCAAAAAAAAGGATTAAACATATTTACGAATTCTCTGTCGCCATTTTGGGAACTTGCGATGCTTTCTTTGGTAAAAAAAAACAACATAATGTTTATCATTGAAATGAATTAACATCGTTAATGTGTCCGTTCTTACAAACTCCATGTTTATCTTTTGAACCCCGATAGTTTTTGAGATGTTTTTTTTTTTTTTTTTTTGGTTGGAGGTTTAACGACCACCGTGAGCAACTCAATGGGCTATAAGCAGTCGCCCGTCCCTAATTTAGGGTCACTGGTTCCAGGGAAGGGAGAGAGCCAGTGCCGTAAGACGAACACAACATCCATGCCTCACCGGGATTCGAACCCGGACCCCTTACGGACGAATGATCAGAGGCCAACGCCTTAGACCACTGCGCCACCGGGGCGGCTTTTGAGATGTTTAAAAATGTTCCACGATTTCAGCTGCCCCCACCCCCACCCCCGCACATTTCCTGTTTCAGAATAGCTATTCGTTAGCATCGTGTGAACCGGAAGGAGCTACATCTTTATCGTTCGAATCTGGATAGTTTCTGAGATATTTGTAAAAAGGGTAATGGAGGATGATGAAGAAGTAATTTGTTTTCAAAAAGTCTTGTATTCGTTCCTGTCATTATCTTAAAGATCTCTCCGTTTCTAGCTTTGAACCACAGCAGTTGAAAAGACATTCCAAAAAGAACGTGACGGTTTCAACATTTCTTCAATGTGTCTCAAGGACCAGAACACAAGAGAACCGGAAAATGCATGGCATAGTAAAACAGCCAAAATCTCGGAGCGGAAACAAACGACGCAATCCAGTCTGTAGTAAACATACAGTACAAGGCATCACAGAAAGAAACGGAGCACAGCAGAGGCACAAAGCAGTCTGTTACATTACAATCGTGCGCTGTAGTCGGTGGCAGATACAACACGAGGCGAAGCACACAGGGAACAGTCACTGAGCAGAGGAACGGCTGAGCCAGCAAACAGAGAAAGCACCATACCTGGAACCACAGAGCAACATGATGAGTAGAAAACCCAGAAACTATTCCTTCTTCCTTTTAAGGAAAAAACGAAATTATTGGTGCGAAATTATTGCTGTCCATCTGTGGTTAAATAATGGCCACATTGAAAAGAAAAACATTAAGGAAAAACTATTACTTTCTTTAAAATTGGCATTTTCTGTCTAACAGTGGCATAGCAGTTAGACATACTATACAAAACATAGCAGGGTAGGAAGCAACACATGGCACTCCGGGAAAATCGGGCAGGGGCATGCTTGAACCACAGAAAAACAGAAGCAGAACGAACGGTGCGAGGCAGTTGGTGATGGTCATGTAAAGCGGATGCAGGCAGGACATCGTAAGACAAAACACACAGAAAAAGGTCACAAAGCAGAATGATGAGGGGAAAAAAACGAGGCACGAGAGAAAACACTTCACAAAGAGGAGAACGAAACAACAAGAGCTCAAAGAGACAGGGAGAAACATAGCTAAGAAAACACAACAGAAATCAGTCATCAAACAAAACCACACAGGAGCTAATCAGGTGGACACCGAAGAAGGAGACGATGTTGAGCATGACAAATGAAGTGGTCAAAACAACCATAGTAACATTCGACTTCCGGGTAAGAGCCCGAAAGGTGAAAAAATGCAAAGTAAGAAGCGCTAAGATTGTCAACCAGAGATGAGTAAACTGCCGGATCGTTGGAAGCAATAAAGTGATTAAGTGGAGCATCGTGAGAAGAGTCAAAGAACAATGGGAAAGCGGCATCTAGAGAAAGAGTCTGCGTAAACTCGGGAACAACTTGAAGGCGAGCAACAAGATCAGGCACAACAGAGGGACTGTCAAGAACGCGAGCAAAAGTGACGGCAGCAGGATCAGGAGCGGAGCCTTGCGAAGAACGATGAGTAGGAGACATAACCACAGCGGCACGCTTAGCGCGAATCTTGCGATTAGACCGATGACGACGCTTCTTATTAGGAGCAATACCAGTAGGGAAATGTTGACGAAGAGGACGAGACGACGTAGAAGGAACAACAGGCGGCGTCTCGGGAATCTGGCGAGGTGAATAGGGTACAAAGTCGGATGACACATGTAAGGAGGTAACTGCAGGAACAACAGAACCCGTGGAGGGTGGGGTTTCAAACGAGTCTAGAAGAGGAGCTGTGCGAAAGAGCGGGGACCGATCATGGCGACCAGAAGGTGAAACAAAGACAACGGTACTAGAAGCATCAGAAGAGCCCCGAGAAGGTGAAAAGGGCGGAGAGCACACCGGAGTACTGGAACCAGTGGAGGAAAGATGAGCGTCTGAGGGTGGCGAAGCCGACGTACGCAGCGGCGATGGTGGAGCAGAAAATCCCGGGATCGGGATAGACGAGGTGACTTGCGAAAACAAAGAAGGCAGCACCTGAATAGGCGGAGAAGGTGCAGCAACAGGATGCGACAAAGCGCAAACATCAGACTATGAAAAAGAAAGAAATACAGACGAAGGCACCGAAACAGGAGCAGTAGATCCAGATGTACCCACAACAGACGATGCTGGCGAGGAAGGAAAAAGACCAATGGAGGCAGATGATGGAGATGGAGACTAAGAAGGTGTGAACGGATCAGGCGAAAGCGTGGTGACTGGAAGCGAAGAAAGAGGTTCTGTGACGGGAACTTGAGCAGCCGTTGAAGAAGACTAGGAAGAAATGAGGGGGTATTGCGAGAAATGGTGACCAGGCTGTTTACATGAGATGCAATGATAGGCAGTGAATACGTTGATTGCGACGTTGTGATGACAACAAATCACCAGAAAAGTTGTGGGGCAGTAAGGAACAGTCTGTGTCAGGGAAAAAAACTAAGTCTTGGCGGCGGAAGCCAAAATAAGGACGATCACTTTGATCAACATGGGCGGCGGGTATCTTGCGGATATCACCAAGAACGCGGCCACACCGAGAAGGAAAAGCATGTAAAAACTCATCGGAAACGTCCGGAGGTACAGGTTACAAATTAAGAAAAACGGGAAAATTTGCAAGGGGGATAGGGACCAAGCTATGATCTCCAACGGAAAGGCTAGTCGATATAAGACTTGAGGAACAAACTCAGGTGAAAAAATATATACAAGAATGGACTTAGGCTTGCTGGCGAAATGTGTAATTGCACCGGAAGGGAGAAACGACAATGCAGACATACACTGTATAGACGTGCAACTTGACATTGGGTAAGGCGTCGAACTTGACACTTAAACTAAGAGTTGAAAGCATTGTACGTGTGCAATAAGCGTGGAACCTTGACGTGAAATATGGGGACGTTGAACACGCATCTGTAGCAGGATGAGGAGAAGAGCAGTCCTGGGACGTATCCAACACACTTGGAGGACAAGTCATCGAAGCAGCACATAGTGACGTGAGAGGGAAATAGAATTTAGAAGCAGAAGCACAGGCCATGGACAATGTGTAGAAATGCACGGCGAAGGGCACACAGATCCACTATAACAAGGTGGAGCACCAGGAAGGCGATCAGCATACCGAAGAAGGCTGCGCAGAGAACCACTGTCAATGAGTGGAACACAAGGAAGGTAATCCACACACCGGTGAAGGCAGCGCAGAGAACCATTAACGATGATTGGAGCGCAAACACGGAAGGCAAACGTAGACACAGCAGCAGGAAGGCTACTACATGCAGCAGACAGTTTTAGAGCAAAAAGTCAAGGCGAGTCACGATGGGCAGATTGTAAACAGGCCCAACGAAATGAATTGTAAACAGGCCCAACGAAATGAATTGTAAACAGGCCCAACGAGATGAATTATAAAGGAATATCGGCAAAATATGCATGTACCAACTCGAAAGAATGACTAGGAAGAGAGCGCAGACATTCATGCACGAGAGAAACACAAATTAATTCGGCGGTGGGCGCTAGATACAGGCGGAGCACAAAATGCAGAGCTCGAAAGGGCGTGGCCAGCAGAGCAACGTGACGGGAAGCTGTGTGAGTCAAATATCGTACAAAGACAATTGTTTGGATGGGACCATTTCAAGAATGTTTGTTTTAAATTTAAGGGTGCATCTGCTTTGCACTTCCTTTCGACCGAAGCGTGTTAAAGTGGAAAAGTTTCCTGCACGTTCTTTGAAAACTAAAGGATGTACTTATACCTTCACTATATACATGTATCTGTCTATATACGTTTATCTGTGTACCTCTAAGTCTGATTTAATATCAGCCTCTTTTTGCTTTGGGAAGCTAGAACAGTGACAACGATGATCCTAGCATTTTTATCTTTATCTGATCCATAATTTCGCCGCCAAGAGCGAAATGCAAATTCCACCGATTTCAAAATACATTTTTGCTTCATATCGTTGCTCAAAAATCAGATTGAAACACTTTCGACGCCTATTGAATGTACCATTTTTACGTGCAGCTTATTGTATCTTAATATTACCGAATTTTTCTGTTACGACGAGCAAATACGTACATTACTGTTTGTGAAAATTGCAACGCCAAAAAAGAATCGCACTATTCAAAAGAAATTTATATCACAGATTCCTCATGTTGCAGGAGATAACTGATTTTATTTTTAGATCTATAGAACATTTTGTCAATTCAAATCTCAGTACTATTCGTTCAGTTGCTGCCTACCAAAGATGGTAGGCAGCAACTGAACAAATAACTAGTATACGAATGAATAATTAATACACACAATTGACGTAGATTTGGGACATCAAACAGATGGCATGGCTCTTTCCACGGTTTTAAGTGAGTCACGGGAAAAGTATCATCGGCCGCCAACGGAAATCGAACCAAGGGTCTTCCAGTTACTCGCTGGACATGCTACCACTGCACCAATTGCTTCTTACCATCTTTGGGGAATCCCCACCATTGTGCGGGTCTCCAAGAAGCAACCAGCCATGTGGTTTGGCAATTAATCACACGTGAGTCTGGAGAATTCGAGGCCGCTGCGGTGCAGTGGTAGCATGTCCAACGCGTAACTGGAAGACCATGAATTCAATTCCCGGTGGCGGCCGATGATAGTTTTTCCGTGACTCACTTAAAAACGTGGAAAGAGAAATGACTTCTGTTTGATGTTCCTAATCCACGTCGATTGTGTGTATTAATGCAAGACAATTACAGAGGCATCTGTGGCACGTAGTCCGGTCATCTTCAATAGCGCGTCGCACCGCTTCGTGCGGTGATACATGTTGCAATATGGTCCAGCATAGAGGCGAACAGACGCCTGATGTCCTGCTGAAGAGGGCCCACACTTGTTGAACGGTGTGCTCCAAATCCCGGATAGTGCGGCACAGAGTCAACCGGCGTTTCAACTGGTCCCACGCATGCTCGATAGAGGACATGTTCGGTGAGCGGGCAGGCCATGGAACTGTATGGACATGACGTAGGCAGTCCTAGAAAACCCGAGCCGTGTGCGGGATGGCACTATCCTGCTGGTATAGCGCACCTAGAATTCCGCCCAGGAGTGGGAGCACATGGGGCCATATGATCTCATCCACATACCGCTGGCCCGACAATGATCCACGTACTACTACTAGAGCTGATCGGCTATCGTAGGCAATAAACCATAAAGGCTCCCTAGACCATAATGCCTGCAGTGGGG
This sequence comes from Macrothele yani, assembly GCA_039090855.1. Classification (NCBI taxonomy): domain Eukaryota; kingdom Metazoa; phylum Arthropoda; class Arachnida; order Araneae; family Macrothelidae; genus Macrothele; species Macrothele yani. The sequence continues at coordinate 19,545,711 of CM077013.1, forward strand.
TAGGTGGGACGCTCGATAGCAAGGTTGGAATTGTGCCGTTGACCCCGGGACCTCCACACCCGGACACGATGATCATCTGTCCCCAAAACGAACCGACACCAATCGTTGAACACCACACGTCGCCAGTCTGTGGCGTTCCACGTTGCTCTCGCCTGGCACCATTGCAAACGGAGCCGGCGATGATCCGGTGTTAATGGCAGAACACGTAAGAGGCGCTGGGATCGCAGATTCGCTTCCGCGAGGCTTCAGGAAATGGCTCGTTGGCACACAAGAGCCGCTACATTTGCCTGGGGAGAGGACAGGGTTCTCGTGGGATCCATTCGTGCCTGCCGTACGAACTGTCGATCCTCTCTACGGATGGTCCTTCTGGTTCGTTCGGAGACACCCGCCGTGTGGCAGTGCCGTCACGTGTCCACTGCTCCCAACACAGTCGGACGGTATGGTCAGAACGATCCACGTGGTGGGTTATACGGCGCACCGACCGACCTGCTGTTTTCAGCCCGATGATCAGGCCTCTCTCATAGCCCGTAAGTTGCGTACATCGACGTCTCTGGTGTCTACCCGGCATTCTTGTCACTCTATACTCTTGCTTGCGCCGGCCGGTGCTTTTCTCTTTCATGGGGCATCGACTACACGCCGGTTTATAAGGCTGCCGGTTCGTGCTAGCAGCGCCGCCACAAGGTGTGCGGTTATGCGCACTCGCACCAAACGCACCCTAGCTATTTGCAAAGTTTCGCGGTTGTAGCATGTTTTCTTCTAGGTGTGCAAATTTCTTGTCCACGAGTGTACAAGAAGCAAGTGGAAGAATTGAAACTTCACTCGCCCAAGTTTTCCCCAGCTGTCTCAACGAAGGTAAGATTCCTGAGTATTGGGATAATGGTACAATGATCCTGCTACATAAAAAAGGTGACGTTGAGGATCTCAGGACCTACAGGCTCATCAGCCTCCTATCAGTTATTTATAAAATTTTCACTTAGGTTCTTTCACATCGCATGAAGGTAAAACTGGACATGGCTCAAGCAAGAGAAGAAGCTGAATTCAGGAGTGGCTACAGCACTGAAGATCACGTCCATGTACTTAGAGAACTAACTGAAAGAACAAGAGAATATGAACTCCCATTATGCAAGGCTTCTATTGATTACAAAAGACCTTCGATTCCGTAAAACCATCAGCAGTTACAACTGCTTTGAAAACCTGCGGTATTGCAGATGCATACATTAGCATTATTAATAGTATCTCTGAAAATGCAATTGCAAAAGTTTGGATATTTGGGGATGCAGCACTAATAAAAATTGGAAATCTAGTGACAAAGTAAAATCATATCTCCCAAACTCTTTAATCCTACATAGCAAAATATTTTTTAATTACTGAACTGGGACAAAGAAAAAAATATTTATGCAGATAATTCAAATCTCGTTCGTTTTGCTGATGACGTTGTCATTTTTGCAACTACGACTTCTGAACCGCAGAATACGATCCAGGAACTTGCTGACAAGAGTAAAGAGGTGGAATTAAAAATGAACTTTCAGAAGGCAAAAGTGACGTATATTGCTTTTACAAGAAACGAAGATTTATTTATTGATGGTGAAAAGCTTGAGATAACCGATACCTACATTTATCTTGGGCAGCAGATATGAAGTAATTATCACATTGATGAAGAAATTAATCGGCGTGTAAAACTTGGATGGATAGTTTTTGGAAGAAGAAGTACAATTTTTACGAAAGGTATGCCATTGTGTCTTAAAAGATAAGGGTTTAATCAGTTCATCCTGCCAGTGCTTACGTATGGAGCAGAGACATGGACCTTAACTAAACAAGTTAGTAAAATAATGCAATGCATTGAATATGATACGCTTTCCAACATACCAGAAATAATTACTCAAGTTATAAGAATAATGGCTGTGGAATAAATCTCGGTCCTGTGCCCTGACCTTTGATCCCATTTTGATGATTTTCAACAGAACCGGTTTTCAACAGAACCGTCCATGATGAAGGGGGGTGAAATGGTAGGCCTGTAATATTATTTGTTAAATTTCTCAAAAACTATTGCGGTTCAAACGATGAAAATGGAGTTCTTTTCGGTTCATACGATTTGCTAACGAATGGCTATTTTGAAATTTTGAATTTCCATGGGGGGGGGGGTGAAATGGTCGGTCTCTCTGTATATATGCAAATTCTCAATATTATTTATTAAATATTTCAAAAACTATTTAACTATTGCGCTTCAAACGATAAAAAGGGAGTCCATTCCTGTTCATACGATTTACTAACGAATGGCTATTTCGGAATTTTGAATTTCCATGATGAGGGGGGGGGTGAAATGGTAGGCCTGTAACATTATTTGTTAAATATCTCAAAAACTATTGCGGTTCAAACGAAGAAAATGGAGTTCTTTTTGGTTTATACGATTAGCTAACGAATGGCTATTTTGAAATTTTGAATTTCCATGGTGGGGGGGCTGGTGAAATGGTCAGTCTCTCTGTATATATGCAAATTCTCAATATTGTTTTTTAAATATCTCAAAAACTATTGCGGTTCAAACGATAAAAATGGAGTTCATTCCTGTTCATACGATTTACTAACGAATGGCTATTTCGGAAATTCAAATTTCTATGATGAGGGGGGAGGGGGATGAAAAGGCCTGTAACATTCTTTTTTAAATATCTCAAAAATTATTGCGGTTCAAACGATGAAAATGGAGTTCTTTTCAGTTCATACGATTCGCTAACGAATGCCTATTTTGAAATTTTGAATTTCCATGGTGGGGGGCTGGTGAAATGGTCGGTCTTTCTGTATATATGCAAATTCTCAATATTATTTTTTAAATATCACAAAAACTATTGCGGTTCAAACGATAGAAATGGAGTTCATTCCGGTTCATACGATTTACTAACGAATGGCTATTTCGAAATTTTGAATTTTCATGGTGGGGGGGGAGGGCTGGTGAAATGGTCGGCCTCCTATATTTATATGCAAATGCTCAATATTATTTGTTAAATATCTCAAAAACTATTGTGGTTCAAACGATGAAAATGGAGTTCATTCCGGTTCATACGACTTATTAACGAATGGGTATGCTGAAATTTGAAATATCTATTTTTGGGGGTACCATTTCACCAGCCCCCACTTTGTTTTTAAATAACTCAAAAACTATTGCGGTTCAAACGAAAAAAATTGAGTTCATTCCGGTTCATACGTGGTACAAACGAATGGTGTCTGAAAAATTAAAAAATTCCGTGGGGGGGGAGGGGGGCTGGTGAAATGCACCTCTGAACTACAATAACAAAAAGACGTCCGCACCATGCCAAGAGTTGTAGCTTGCCTAAGTGCACGTTTTATTCAGAGCAAAGATTGCGAAATAAATTTTTCATCCAAACCGAAACTAAACAACATATCCCTCTCTGATGAGATCAAGGTTCAACTTTGTACGAAGAAGGAACACAAACAAGAACGCTAACCGAAAGTAAACAGCATACCCTTCTCTGATGGGATGAAGGTTCAACTTTGGCTGCACCAAGAACTCAGTAACGCTGTCTCGATTCTCTCAAACTTGTGATGTACCGGTTACGTAAACGAATCAAAGAACTGTGAGTTTGTGATAATCAGAAATTACAAAATTTATGTACATCGCAAAAAGCGTATAAATGAATTAATTAGCTATTATCGAATTGGAAAAGCTTAGAAAATACAGTAAAATATCTGGACTAATGCAGAATTACGTATAAATATCAAAAAATATAACTGGAGTACGCATAGCCGAAGTTTCAGTCTGTGACTTATACCTGTAACGTAACCCTCCTTTCGAGTTGCTTCTAAACTAAAGATTTTCCCACTGAAGAGTCCGCTACTTCTCTAACAGCTTGTACATTTTAGCGACACTGACAGTGAGTCACAGCAAAATTTATAGACAACCTTGATTGTAAAAATGGGGGGGGGTGTAGAGAGAAAGATTGCAAGTAATTGTGGGGAACTGATATAAAGAAAGAGATTTAAACGAATACGCATTGTTGCTATATGTTGATCTAAGAGCTATTTTGTGTCAAATGATGAATCACAATGTGACGATTTTTTATAAAGATGACCTTCGAACTTTCATTGAGTGGAAAATTAAGGAAAGGAGATTTTAAACATAAATTCTTTTGGTGATTCTTCCAACTTGGCCGTTCGGCTTCTGGGTTATACAAAAGTGTGTTTTATATGCAACTAGGAATATTAATCAAATTAGTTACCCATTAAGCTACTGCTTCGAAAATCAAGAGTCAAAAAGTACCACTTCTGGTGGTGTACAAAATCTTCTTTTGGGTGTACAAAACTATGACATCACTCTGGCAGTGTTTTTTTTTAAATTTTGGAAAAGTGGCACTCCAAGTTCATGCTCGAGGCCCACAAAGGAGAAGCAAAAAGTACTACTTCCGGTGTTGTACAAAATTTTCTTTTGGGTGTACAAAACTAGGACAACACTCTAACAGTGTTTTTTTTTTTTTTTCAATTTTGGAAAATTGGCTCTCCAAGTACATGCTCGAGGGCCACAAAGAAAAATCAAAAGTACTACTTCCGGTGGTGTACACAATTTTTTTTGAGTGTACAAAACTGTACAAAACTAGGACTGCACTCTGGCAGTGTTTATTTTCGTTTTCGGAAAAATGGCTCTCCAAGTATATGCTCGAGGGCCACAAAGGAGAGTCAAAAAGAACTATTTCCGGTGCTGTACAAAATTTTCTTTTGGGTGTACAAAACTGTACAAAACTAAAACAGTGCTTATTTTCCTTTTTGGAAAAGTGGCACTCCAAGTACATGCTCGAGGGCCACAAAGGGAGTCAAAAAGTACCACTTCCTGTGGTGTACAAAATTTTCTTTTGGGTGTACAAAACTGTACAAAACTAGGACAACACTCTGGCAGTGTTTATTTTTGTTTTTGGAAAAGTGGCACTCCAAGTACATGCTCGAGGGCTACAAAGGAGAGTCAAAAAGTACCACTTCCCGTGGTGTACAAAATTTTCTTTTGGGTGTACAAAACTGTACAAAACTAGTATAAAACTTTGGCAGTAGTTATTTTCGATTTTGAGAAAGTGGCACTCAGCATGTACTTGGAGCGCCACTTTTAGATAGCCGAAAAGTACTACTTCCGTTGGTTTACAAAATTTTCTTCTGGGTGTACAAAACTGTACAAAACTAGTACAAAACTTTGGCAGTAGTTATTTTCGATTTTGAGAAAGTGGCACTCAGCATGTACTTGGACTGCCACTTTTAAAGAGCCGAAAAGTACCACTTCCGGTGGTGTACAAAATTTTCTTTTGGGTGTACAAAACTGTACAAAACTAGTGCAAAACTTTGGCAGTATTTATTTTCGATTTTGAGAAAGTGGCACTCAGCATGTACTTGGAGTGCCACTTTTAGAAACCGAAAAGTACTACTTCCGGTGGTGTACAAAATTTTCTTTTGGGTGTACAAAACTGTACAAAACTAGTACAAAAATTTGGCAGTATTTATTTTCGATTTCGAAAAAGTGGCACTCCAGCATGTACTTGGAGCTCCACTTTTAGATAGCCGAAAAGTACTACTTCCGGTGGTGTACAAAATTTTCTTTTGGGTGTACAAAACTGTACAAAACTAGTACAAAACTTTGGCAGTATTTATTTTCGATTTCGAAAAAGTGGCACTCCAGCATGTACTTGGAGTGCCACTTTTAAAGAACCGAAAAGTTCTACTTCCGGTGGTGTACAAAATTTTCTTTGGGGTGTACAAAACTGTACAAAACTAGTACAAAACTTTGGCAGTATTTATTTTCGATTTTGAGAAAGTGGCACTCAGCATGTACTTGGAGTGCCACTTTTAGAAAAGCCGAAAAGTACTACTTCCGGTGGTGTACAAAATTTTCTTTTGGGTGTACAAAACTGTACAAAACTAGTACAAAACTTTGGCAGTAGTTATTTTCGATTTTGAGAAAGTGGCACTCAGCATGTACTTGGAGCGCCACTTTTAGATAGCCGAAAAGTACTACTTCCGGTGGTGTACAAAATTTTCTTTTGGGTGTACAAAACTGTACAAAACTAGTACAAAACTTTGGCAGTATTTATTTTCGATTTCGAAAAAGTGGCACTCCAGCATGTTCTTGGAGTGCCACTTTTAAGGAGCCGAAAAGTACCACTTCCGGTGGTGTACAAAATTTTCTTTTGGGTGTACAAAACTGTACAAAACTAGTACAAAACTTTGGCAGTAGTTATTTTCGATTTTGAGAAAGTGGCACTCAGCATGTACTTGGAGTGCCACTTTTAGAGAGCCGAAAAGTACTACTTCCGGTGGTGTACAAAATTTTCTTTTGGGTGTACAAAACTGTACAAAACTAGTACAAAACTTTGGCAGTATTTGTTTTCGATTTCGAAAAAGTGGCACTCCAGCATGTACTTGGAGTGCCACTTTTAAAGAGCCGAAAAGTACCACTTCCGGTGGTGTACAAAATTTTCTTTTATGTGTACAAAACTGTACAAAACTAGTACAAAACGTTGGCAGCGTTTATTTCTTATTTTGGAAAAGTGGCACTCCAAGTACATGTATCTAAGTTTCCAGGCTAGTGGGCGTAAATCAATATTTCATCTACTTCGCTTTCTGTGGTAAGTCCCATATGAAAAATTCATTCTGCTTCAGATAACTTTTACTATGAGAACGCTTCGTGTACATTTACGTCTTTATATCAATGCACATTTCTCTCGCTGGCAGCCGTAAGTGAACATTTCTTTTTGAAACCTTAGATGAAGATTAAAAAAACCTTTTCCGAACCAAAAACCATTTATCATAACAAATATTTTGCCAATTTATATGAATGTAATTTTTGTGCTATGGACGAAAATTGAATTATCTTTTAAGAGTCTGATTTGAAAATGCTTTTTCGGTATCAGATAATGCCGAAAATGTGAAACGTTTCGCGGGTATTTTATTGATTCCAACTAAGACGAGTTTTGCGGTAAGGAGGGCGTGAGACAATTGTGAAAACAAAAGTTTGTCCCTGTCCCCTCAGTCCGGAGTAAGTCGCTCTCCTAACTGAGATACGCGGACAGAATGTCTCGCTGCAGATTTGTCGTCTTGACACATGTTTTCACCTCTGTAGTACGTCACATCATCTCCATCTTAATTTTTCTTTACTGTCTTTGAAGCGAAGTAGGAATTTTTCGTTAGTTCCAAACAATGTGTAGAACAAACATTACACATTTTTCGAAGAACCCAACGGCCAGTGGATCCATTTTCCACAATCGGGCGCCATTATGAAAAAACAAGTTCGTCAGCGACGGACATCAAATTCGTGTCCTATCACTCCGGAGTAAGTCGCTCTCCCAACTGAGCTGCGTGGACAGAATGTCTCGCTGCAGATTTGTCGTCTTGACACATGTTTTCACCTCTGTAGAACGTCATACCATATTTACGGTTGAAAAAGACCTGCATATGGTGTCTGTCGCTATGGAAAAGGCTCATATTCACATTTTACCTCAAAGGAAGAACATGGTTTTCGTTAAGGTTTAAAAATTTATATTTCCACTCATGAAATCAGTTTGCCCCCGAAAATGAGAGAAAAGGTATGCTATATACAAAAATACGCCTCTGAGAAACGGAATGCGCAAATTCCGTCTGAATTGTACTTTACGCAGTTTGAATAAATGTTTCAGCACTAAGGATGGAAAGCTATCATGTTATGGGCATACAATACGTATTGCCATCCCAACGGCCGAGTTGTCTGACGCGCGGGCATCTAATTGTTTGTTGGAGATGAACCGGGGTCGACAGTCCCGGATGAGGCATGTGTGGTGCGCATGCTCTATGACGATGCATATGTCACTTTGCTGGAACCGTTGCCGTTAAATTAGGGTCGAAAAATTTCTTATAGTCCAATGAGATACTCATGGCGGTCTAAAAGATAAAACAAAAAAAAACTTTCCATTTTCAATTTGTATCGCTTCATCTTTTCTGAAAATCTAATTGGAAAAATTCTTTTCGATGGAAAACTTCAACTACATTCAATACTAAGGTGCGAATAAATATACTTGCATTTGAAGTTTTATATCCGCGCATGTAAAAATTCTTCTTCATTTAGTTTCGATCAACTATCAAGATTTTCCTTGTTTACAGAAAACAACTGATGTACAATGTTTTTAGAAGAACTGCAAAATTAGAGAACGATGGAGAAAATTTGAACAACCGATACAGAACGAAGGTCACACCCGAGAAGAAATGAACATGAGTATAAAAGTTGGTTACAGTGGATTTGGAAGAAGCTGTACAATTTACAACGGCAATTTTCCATTATGTCTTAAACAAAAAGTGTTCAATCAATGCTTCGTTCCAGTTACTACGGATCAGAGATGTGATTCTTAACTACAAAAGACATGCAGATGCTACCGGACACTCAAGCTTGCGCGGAGAAATGCATGTTTGACGTAGCCAGTAAATACAGGAAAAGAATCTCATAGATCAGGAAAAAATGACACGAATAGAAGATACCATGATTAAAGGAAATACCCTCAAGTGTATTGCTACCGTCGGACAACTGAGATGCTACACAAGATACTAAGAGATAAGAAAACACCCAGGAGAAGTCCACGTCGTATTTGGATGAATGAGATTCGACGGCATGTCGGTGTGATATGAAAGAGAGCTGTTCAAGACAGAGAGTTGTGTAAGAGAGAACTGGGGTACTTTCAACCAGCAGCAATATGTTGAGAAGTTGGGGGAAATTATGCTTTTCTATGTTAGACTACCTTTGATTGTGCAGTTTAATAAGATAAAAAACCTGTAATCCGTTTAACGCAGTATGTTTAGGCCCCTTTTCTCAAAAGAGGAGCTGATATTACTCTGGAATTCGATATCTCCGCCTCTAAGTCGGACTAAAAAATCTATTCTACTGTATGTGACGTATCTGAAAATAAGTGAGAAACCTTTCATGCCACATCTGCTTCCAACTTTGCGCGTGGAACTTATGTGTTGGGTAAATGTTCCTCAAAATTCTTCAACTTTGTCTCATGAGCCTGTCTGCCCGATGTCACTCCAACATACTTCCGAATTTTATCTATCTATCTATCACCCGCATAGCCCTCTTCTGGGTCTTTCACTTTCTCTTGAAATTTGATCTACACAGTCGAGTCATATTATTGTGACCACATCCTACTTTTGACGTTAACAGCGCGTAGTCAATGAAAGAAGGCACGAGTCGTGAGCTGGCTTGGAGGGTATTAAAGGCATGCTGTAGGCATTCTGAAAACATATAACTCGTTGCTGTCATGGATAAAAGTAGCGATATATCAGATTTGCAAAAAGGGATGGTTATCGGCTTTCTTGTCAAGAGTGGCAGTATTTCCGAAAGAGCGCAGTTTATGAACTGTTCGCGTGCTGCTGTAGTTAAAGTGTATCGTGATTGGAGAAATAACGCCAATGAGAATGAGCGAAGTGCAAACTGCGGAGCACCACGTGCCATTGATCTGAGAGTTGAACGTCGGCTTCGAAGGCACCTGAGGGCCGATCGACACGCTACAGTGGAGCAACTCACTGGCCGAATGCACCAGGCGCCTACAGGAAGTGTGTCTAAAACAACAGTTCAGCAAACCCTGCTGCGTATGGGGCTCCGATGCAGACGGATGGTTACTCCATCTATGCTAACGAAGGTACATCAGCAGAAAAGGCTTACATTTGCACTGCAGTATCGAAATTGGACTTCCGCTGATTGGCAAAGCATTGCCTTCTCCGATGATTCACGTTTTCTTTTTCATTGAACAAATGGACGCTGGCGTATAAGGCGAGAAACATCGGAGAACAAACACTCTTCAACCATTGCTGAAAGAACATAAGCTGGTGGGGTCAGCGTTATGGTCTGGGAAATGTTTTCGTGGCATTCCCTGGGTACAATCATACCCGTGGAAGACACACCTAATTCGTTATGAATCCATCCTTGAAGACCACGTGCACCCATACATGCGCTCTTTCGGAAATGTCCTTTGTAGTTTGAAAAGAAAGCCGATAACCATCCCTTTTTGCAAATCTGATGTATCGCTACTTTTATCCATGACAGCAACGAGTGATATGTTTTCAGAATGCCTACAGTATGCCTTTAATACCCTCCAAGCCAGCTCACGACTCGTGCTTTCTTTCATTGACTACACGCTGTTAACGTCAAAAGTAGGAGGTGGTCACAATAATATGACTCGACGGTGTAGATCAAATTTCAAGAGAAAGTGAAAGACCCAGAAGAAGGCTATGCGGGTGATAGATAGATAAAATTCGGAAGTATGTTGGAGTGACATCGGGCAGACAGGCTCATGAGACAAAGTTGAAGCGCGGATAGGATCTCCCAGCCCGACAATGCGACGTGCCACACAGCCAGAAATGTACGAGATTGGTTGGAAGAGCACGATGAAGACTTGAAAGTACTTCCCTGGCTCCCTAATTCCCCGGACTTATATCCAATTGAGCTTCTGTGGGACCACCTCAATCGTGTTGTTCGCTCTATGGATCCTTCACCACGCACTCTCCAGCAGCTGACAGATGCAGTGCAGTCAGCATGGCTCCACATACCCGTGAATACCTTCTTGCACCTTATTAAGCCACTCCCATCCCGTCTAGCCACTGTCCGCGCTGCACATGGTGGTTACTCTGGATATTAGCTTATGGTCACAATAATGTGACTAGACCGTATATATATTATAGTGAATTTCCAAGAATTATAACAAAACTCAAAGAAAAGTTTTTTTTTAGAAAATGCAAAATTGAATTCGTAATTGAAGTTCAGAATTGAAAAGCAGAAAAATATATAAAACAAAAAACAGGTTGCCCTCGTCAGGAGAGCATCAACCTGCGGGAGTGGCCTTTCTAATACCAAGAAACGACAAGGAGAACCAAAAATGTCGGTTGGTCATGCTCCCAAAGCCACCAGTCCAAGCACAAAGCAGACCTAAGACCTCATAATGCAACAATGATAAAAAAGGCTTACCAGCAGACCAAAGAGTTCAACGCAACGAATGAAAACTAAACACTAGACCGACGATCAGCAAGAAAACAATATATACTGAATCGTAAAGAAGTGGTCGCGGTTAAAAGACATCCTAGTAAGCCAAAAAAGCGTGTGAGGTGACGAGATGCAAAACTGTGCATGTAAATGAAAATCTTCAGCCACTAGGGACCTATCAGGTGACACTTTGTATTGCCTGATTTACGTAATATAGTTAGGTCCTGGATTAGTAAAGCATGTCGCTGCGTAATTTGAAACTCTCTGAAACACTAAATTGAAATTCAGAATTATATATATATATATATATATATATATATATAATCATCATCATCATTGTCAACCATAATCAATCCAATGCTGGACGAAGGTCTCTCCAAGTTTCCTCCACAAAGGTCTGTCTTGTGCCAGTCTCCTCCATGTCACTCCCGCATACTTTCGAATTTCATCCACCCATCTTCCATGTGGTCTTCTTCTGGGTCTTTTCCTGTCCCTTGGAATCCAATCTAAAATTTCGGTTGTCCATCGATGGTCTGTCTTTCTGGCACTATGTCCAGCCCATTGCCATTTCTGGGATTTAACTCTGATCATGATGTCTTCAACTCTTGTCATTTTTCGGATCCACGAGTTCCTCTTCTTATCTCTCCTGGTTACACCAAGCATGCACCTCTCCATGCTCCTTTGAGTTGTCTGCAGCCTTTGTATGTCTCTTTTAATTAAGGTCCACGTCTCTGCACCATACGTAAGCACTGGAAGGATGCATTGATCAAACACTTTTCTTTTAAGACATAATGGCATATTGCTCTTGAAAATTATGCTGTTTCTTCCAAAAGCTCTCCAGGCAAGTTTTGTACGCCGATTAATTTCTTCATCAATGTGACCCTCACTTGATATCTGCTGTCCAAGATAAACGTACGTGTCTGTTATCTCCAGCTTTTCTCCATCAATCGATAAATCTTCATTTCGTGTAAAAGCATTGAACATCACTTTTGTCTTCTGAAAGTTCATTTTTAATCCAACTTCTTTACTCTTGTCAGCAAGTTCTTGGATCATACTCTGCAGCTCTGATGGGTTAGGTGCAAAAATGACTATGTCCTCAGCAAAACGAAGGTGGGTTAGATAATCTCCATTAATCTTTATCCCTTTGTTTTCCCAGTTCAGTGATTGAAAGACATTTTCCAATGTGGCGTTAAAGAGCTTCGGAGATATGGTGTCACCTTGTCTCACTCCCTTTCCAATTTTTATGTGTGTTGTATTGTCAAACAGCCGAATCTTTGCACTTGCATTTTCATAGATGTTATTAATAATATTAATGTATGCATTTTCAATACCGCAGGATTTCAGAGCCATTGTAACTGCTGATGGTTTCACCGAATCAAAGGCTTTTTCATAATCGATAAAAGCCATGCACAATAGAAGTTCATATTCCTTCGCTCTTTCAATTAGTTCTCTCGGTACGTGGATATGATCTATTGTGCTGTAGCCACTCCTGAATCCAGCTTGTCCTCTTGGTTGAGCCATGTCCAATGTTACCTTCAAACGGTGTGAAAGAACTTTAGTGAAAATTTTGTAAACCACTGATAGGAGGCTGATTGGTCTGCAGTTTCTGAGATCTTCAATGTCACCTTTTTTACGTAGCAGGATCATTATAACATTGTTCCAATCCTCAGGAATCTTCCCTTCATTAAGGTATCGAGTGAAAATTTGGGCGAGTACTGTTTCGATTTCTCCACTTGCTTCTTGTATGATGTCCACAGTAATTCCATCTTCTCCTGGAGTTTTTCCCCGCTTCATGTTCTTGATTGCATGTGCAACTTCTGCTGGGAAGACTGGAAGAACTCTGGTACTGGTACCTTCCATGATGTCTAGAGTACATGCATCAGCCCTTTCATATAACTTGGAGTAGAAATCTTTCACTCTTGACAAAATATCGCCTCTATTTCTTGTTACAGAACCATCTTCTTTTCTCAGTGCCATAATCTGTTTTCTTCCCTTACTGAGATGTCCCTTTGCTATCTTTAGGCTTTGGTTCTTTTCAATTGCTTTCCTCACTAGTTCACATTTGAATTTTCTTACGTCCTCAGTGATACCTTTTCGTACTGTCTTGCATAGCTCTATGTATTCCATTTGGAAGTCACATCTTCTTTTGTTGTCCTCATCTCTCTTCTTTTTTGCATCAACATTTTGGTTGTTCCTGATAATTTGTTCACATGCAACTTGTTCTTAGACCCAGCTAATTTTGTTGCTGTTTCCATAAGAGCTTTGGTTACTTTTCTGTTAACTTCAGAAATGTCCACTTCTTCGGACGTTAGGGCTTCTAAAGCAGATAATCTGTTCTTCAGTTCCAACTTGAAGGTATTATGGTGTTTTTTAAGGTTGGTTATGTCAATACATTTTGTTTGTCTTATAATCTTGCCACGTTCGAGTTTAGTATTGAGGTGTATCTTACATCTCACCAATCTATGGTCACTACCTCTGTTGAACTTGTTTAGCACACTGCAGTCTTCTATGACAAATTTTTTGTTACACATAATAAAATCAATTTCACTTGTCGTCCCATTTGGATGTCTCCATGTCCATTTCCTGTGTGGCTTTTTCTTGAAAAAGGAGTTCAAGATAAAAAACCCTTCTGCCTCTGCAAACTCAACGAGAGTATTTCCACGCTGGTTTCTGTTGCCGTGACCGAATTCACCTACTGAAGTTTCATTCTGTTGCCGTTGCCCTATTTTTGCATTGAAATCTCCCATAATTATCTTCAAGTGCTGCTTACCTTTATTATTTAGATGACGAATTTCCTCATAAAATTCTTCAATTTCTTCTTCAGGATGACTTGTGGTGGGTGCATAAGTTTGAATAATCTGAGCCTGGTATCTTCTCGATAGTTGGATAACGAGTCGTGCAGCTCTGTCAGAGGAACTTTCAACTTCTACAACTTTATCCTTCAGTTTCTTGTTTATTATATATATATATATATATATATATATATATATATATATATATATAGATATACTGTATATAAGAGAAGAAAAGCACATACATATTCATATAGTCATGTATTTTATTATCTGTTTGCAGGTGAAGGTAAGCTGATCCTGATAAAGAGTGATAGTCGAGTACAGATAGCAAGTAACGGAACTCTGCACGTGCAACAAACAAAATACGGAGATGCAGGGACATATATCTGTGAAGCTACGAATGGGATTGATTCAAATCTTCAGAAACCAGTCACGGTACAAGTCAATGGTAAGTTTATACTTATAAGTGATCAAGTAGCTGGGCCGTGAGGTAAGTGATATCACATTAGTCACTCTTTCCTCAAGTACGTTCACCTTTTTTTTTCATGGGCAGGGGGAGAGTGCATATACAAATTCACCTTAGTATGCATTTGCACATTTTTGTGAGATTATGTGCACAAGTAGCGAAGCTCCTCAATACATATTAAGGAACATGTATGAAAATACAATAAATAAAAATGTAATTTTGTAGAGTTACTTATCTGACACAAATAAACATACTTTCTTTCAATCAAAGAAGTTTCTAGCGTGCTTCTTTTTGTGTGGTTAATTATTCGGCTCTATGATGGAAAAATGCTGTTTTCGCAAAGAACGAAAAGTTATCTTTCGCTCGCAAAACGGTAATTCGAAATAAAACTTCCGCTGTGATGCTTTTGCCATGATAATAACATAACTGGTCCAACATTGTGCACAGTTTTCAAATTAAGAAACTTGGGAAACGTGGTATGTTAAACAGATGATGTAAATTTTATTGTTTCGTTAAACAGTGATATTATACTTGAATCATTCATGAACTGAGCAATACATTGTATTGCCTTTCTCATTTACAAACGAAACATTTAACCAAAACCTTTTCGCAACAGAAATCACAGTTACATTAGAAAAGAGTGTACACAAATGTTTCCAAATAAAATAAAACCAAAAATTGTGATTTGCATTTGATTTATCCGAAACTTCAAGAATATTTTGCAGAAATGTTAAGCCAGTATTCTTCCCTCTGTGTTTTTTTATCTTGAATGGTCATGTAATATTTAAAAAGGTATCCTTTCAGTTTTAGAGCTCTAATTTGAGATGTTTTATGCAGCCATTTCATACGTATTTGGACGTTAAGTGTACCTTATATAAAGATATACTGACTTTGTTCTATTTTTCCGCAGTCTCTGAAAAAAGTAATACCTTTATTTAAAGATGATGTTACATTAATTGCTGATGTTAAACTTTAAGACTTACGTTTGTTCCATAAAATTTTAATAGCAATCAGACTGACTGAAGAAAGAAAATTTTGCTAACTGTCAATAAAACGTTATTGATTCATAAAGGGTTGGAACTTATTATACAATACATGCAGTATTTCGCTTTTAATGAACACTTTGGCTAATTAACACATACTTAAAGTATTCTGCTTCAATTACACGATTGAACATACGGTCTAAATGGTGTACGAAACCAGATTTTTGAGACATTTGACAATTTTTAATTTTTCCTTCTGAGAATGCCTTACATCGCACAACTTTGCAATAACGATGTAAAAAATGTCACGCTTATTATGTGATATTTCTCACATCGTCTGTTCTTTCACAGTACCTGAACTCCAATAATTTTTAAATATTATCATATGATTTTCAATACCCCAATTACTGTAATAAATTTATAATGTTCAATGAAATGGAAAAAAAGGAAAATATTTTTAAACAAAACTGGAAACATTTGCATTACTGGCCTCTAAGTGGCGCCAGCATCTACCGTCACATTCGTTTACAATCACCCTTACTTTCTGATGCATCCGCCATAGAACAGTGAACTGACTCCCTTTTCATCACACAGTCATGCATTTATCACATCCTTTACTCTGCAATATCACAGAATGTATTGCGCACTTAAAAAGGAGAAATAACGACAGGGAAAATCTAATGTTTTAGTCTTAAGTTTAATCATGTTTACTAAAGAAAACTTCTGTTCCTGTGTTCTTATTAGGATACTCGCATTCGTGGTTCTGCTTGCTCACAACTGGAACAAGGCCCAAGCTCAAGGTGAGTGTTTCGAATATCTCTTCAAAATTTCTATGTGAAATAATTAATTCTCATTTCAAATGAAATATCATTGCACTTAATTTTTAAGAATTAAAATATATGTTAATATTAAAATATATCTCCATTACTACAATATCTGTGAGGACATGTTGTTAGATTAGTGTATATTACTACATGCAAGACTGCGTAGGATTTTGTAACGTCTATTTTAACGAGATTTACGGAACCATGTTCTGTAGGAAACGACGTCATCACAAAACATTTCGGAATTCATTTTAGTTTTAGAATTATTACTGTTATAAATAACGATTCTTTCCTTCAATGTGTGCAGTTGAATTAGTATGTGATATTCTTCCAACAGAACGTATCATAGTCAGTTAGGGACCTAAACGTTGATGTATAGTAAAGACGTCCATGCTTAGCATTTATAGAATCAGAATATTACTGTGCAGTAATTTTACTATTGTATGTCTTGCAGAGTTTAGTAAATATAACGCATCGCCGCTTATGCTCTGTTCTGTTCTGTTATACTCACCAGAGACAGTTAACAGAGTGAATATTACAACAATAATGAAGATAAGATTTTCAGAATCCATTATTGCTAACAGGAATCTGGAAAGCTGGCACTAAGAACAAGAGGAAAAGTGAAGTCGTGATGTAACTGCACGCTGTCATATGGCCCTGCCATTGACCTGGATATATGAATTTTGTCTTGCTTTTCGCTTTTTCATTCTTATCCTTCTGATATGCAGTTGGACATAGAGTAATTTGAAAGACAATGGTTAAGACACTGGCTGCCTGCTCAACATCCTTCATTAAAAATTGTATAGATCACTTACACGATAAATTGAAGTACGTTTGTGACCCACCCCTGTGGCACAGTGATTTACTCGCTGACCTCTGACGTTTCGTCCGAGTAGGCCCGAGTTCGAGTCACAGATGAGGCTTGGGTGGTGTACCTGTTTCCGGCTCTGCAATTTTGTTCTTTGATTTTAATAACCGATTCCATGCATAGACAGAAACAAACTGACTAAGGCAACGAATTGCCATCTGAAGCACGGAAGTTGTCATTAATATAAAAGTATTACTTTATAATTAATTTTGTACCTAATCTCCGTTGAAAATGTGTATAAACCATTAGAAATACTTTCACATTAGACTTAATAAACAATGTAACGTAAGATCACCATATTTTTATATGAAATATAAAATGAAATAAATTCTGTTTGAGCCGCTAAATCTGAAATAAACAACAACAAAAGCTGAGGAATACGATTTTAATATCGGTTTTCCATTATAAAAAAAAAAAAAACCTAGTGCGTCATGCACGATAAAAAAACTTCGGTTAGAGTTATCATCGACAGCTTGAAATATTGAAATGCTGGCATCTTAAAATTTGTGCGAAGGGTGTATACCATATGCCAGAGGGAAATGAATGTTGCGTTTCTTTGAGAGATTATGTTACAACCTTCTTTGGAATAAGTTAACTTCAATCAAGACTAGATGATTTTCTGAGTCTTCAATTCTCATGTATATAGTTCATTTACAATAAAAAGGATTTAGGTAATTTTTCAAATTAGGAATTTGTCCTACTGATTAAAAAAAAACAAGGAGAAAACATTATGAATGCTGAGCGAATTTAAATAGTATTAAATAGTTTTACCTTTCCTCCCCCAAACCCAAATTCACTGAATCTGTAAAATTAATTAAAAAAATTTACGGATACGGTTTCTCAGGTGATACTAGTTCTTAAACTCTGAAATCTTTATTCATAAACTTTAAAAGCTCAGCAAATCTAGTCTTATGATGAATAATGTACGAAAAATGCATATGTATGACTTCCACGTTTTTTATATTCTGTTTTTTTGTCCACAATAAGTCCTAACTAACAGCACTTTTACCCTTATGCCTTTCAGCTGCCTAAATAAAATGTAAATACATTTAAATCTTTGAAACTTTTTCCTTCGTTGACACAAAAAAAAAAAGATCTTATGGAATAGAAATCAAAATGCGTTTTTAAACGAAACAACGAAGCGGTACCTTACGGGTTTACATGCGGTTGGCTGTTCAAAGATTAGGAGGTGTGGTTCGATTTGGTTTTGACGTGTATACGAGGGGTGAAGACAAGTAAATAAATGATTTTGTTTGTTTGGCATTCAGAGATGAACATAATTTTACATCCATATGAAGTTGCCTCTTCAAAGCACAAAACTGTGCACCTATTCAGGAAACTGTCATTGTACTAAACAGCGCTGGAAATCTTTAGGAATTGCCCACAGATCGAAGGACAAATTCCGCTGAATTTTCTCAATAGTACGAACTGCGTTCTTCAAGCGACAGATCTGATTTTTTAGAAATCACTCAAAGACATTCATTGAAGCCGATTAAAGTGAAAAACTGAGTAATCAAACTTGATGACACGAATTTCTGTCAACAACACTCCTTCGTCTTTTACCGTGACACCGAACAGCATGAACTTTCATCAACAGTAGATGATAGGGCCCTGCAGACCCACTGATTGTAGGAAACACACATCCCAGAAAAAAATTAAGTCTTTATCCGTTTTCAGAGTTTAATTCTTTAAGCGGCCGATGTACCGGAACCAAATGGTGCCCAAAAGTTTCTTGCGCTCTCTAAATATAAATTTTCACACAGCGGCATGGTTTCACGAAGGCTACGGCAAAAAAATTCCTTTCCTCTCTCATCTCAGCATTACTGACTTTAAACCTGCCACTTGTAATAAGTGCTCTCTTCCAATCTTTTATTCTCCGCTCCATAATAAAACGCATGAATCGGGAGAGCTAGTCAGCTGATACGGACACCATTCCACTGAGTAGAAATAAGTGACTGAAACATCTTCTCTCTCATTTGTTATGAACTTTTAACAGGTTAGAAAGCATTAGTCTCAATCATCTCCCTAAATGACCACGTTTGATTACAAAGCTAAGGGAAAACAACGCTTTCTGATGCGCAGGTTCGCTTGCTTCAGTCAGATTACGCCCACTTCTTAAGCAGCGAATATATCCGTTTGACCTGATGTATTCCCATTTTGCCAACCACAAGTTAATTCGCTCCAGTCGGTTAAAGGGTAAATGACCACCTGAGAATTAAAGTAAATAAAGAGTCGTCCGTCTCTAGTTTAGAGATCTCGGTTCCAAGAAAGAGAGAGACTTAGCTTTGTTGGACAAACATAGCACCTATGCCTCATCTGAGCTCGAACCACCTTCCAATTTGAACGAGTTGCCAGTAGCCCGCACCTCTACACACACAAAGGTCATGAAGGGGATAATATTTTGGAAGTTTGAGGAAGTTATATGCACAAAACCATTGACGTTCCTCTTTATCTTCGACAAGCCATATATAACGTCATCCCATTGTTATCTGACAGCCGATGTGTGCCTCACTACCCACTTCGTTCCGAAAGAACTAAAGAAATACACGAGTAGAGAAGTCATGGAAGTATATTGGAGGTGGTGGAGAGCAACTTTACCTGCTGGATTGGGCTTTCAACGGTTCAATTGAGATCATTTAGACAAATATTTGAAGAGTTTTGTACAAGAACATTTCAAACATTTTAGAAGTTTTCAGATGCTTATAACTTGCAAATACACAATAAGTCAAATTTCTTAGTTATTTTGCTTTGCATACTGTATTCACCGCATTGAACGCTCATTATTTATGCAGCATGCTATAAACCAGATGCAAAATTGCATCTCTCTGTTACATGAATTGCATATTATCCTATAAATCACATTTCCGTGAAACCACTTTCTCAGGTATCAAAATGCCACATTCTAACAATAGACAACTGAATCGAAGTCAAACCCGTGAAAAAATAACATATTTCAAAAGTTTCATTATCTTATTAACTAAGATAAAGGTGTTGATCCCAATGCTTTTTTTAGACAATAGAAATATAGCTGCTTGTTAAAATTCAAAAAAATTAAGATATTCTCGATCGAAAGACACTTCTTTTATTCAGAATCTTGCAAACGCACTAGATTTCATCATTTTTATGACATCATCCCGTTTTTGTAAATTGCAGGTACTCCCAAACTTCAGCCATTTGTGTTTCCAGAATTTGCATCCCTTGGTCAAAGAGTTCTCGCAACTTGTGCCATTCTTCAAGGTTCGAAACCTCTGAACTTTCAGTGGCTGAAAAACGGCAAAAACGTTGAAAATGTTCCGAATATATCAATTGAAACTCACGAAGACTATTCCCTTCTTACAATATCTCCAGCTTCCAGAGAAAACGTCGGTAATTACACTTGCAATGTGAAAAATGCCTACGGCCAAGATGAACATACAGCGCATTTTACTTTAAAAGGTAAGATCCTGATTTTTTAATTGAATAAATCTTGTAAGTGCAGGAACAGCAAAAATGAAACATTTGCTTTTAGCACACAGATAATTGTCCTAAATGGGCTATCAGTGATTACATGACATAAAAATTATACCATGACTACTTCACGTAAAAAATTATAATTTATGACACAAATGGTTCTAGTATGTTAAACATTAGAAATCAGAAATCTTCCTACAAAGTCCTAACATTTTTCTTCAAGTTCAATGTCAAAATAAGATCCTCATACCTTGAATTGAGTTCAGGTTTTATTTGTAAAGTTGTAAAACTCGGATGCAATTTTGATATTTTGAGACGCATTCTGGAATCGCAGGAAGCACACAAAGCGTTGCAATAACATAACTTAAAACATTGAAAGACATTTAGTAATAAGGAAGGAGACGTGTGTGTGTGTGTGTGTGTGTGTGTGGATTATGTTTTTATTGTCGTTATAAAAATACGAACTTCCCTAGAATGTATTAAATAGCGCATGCTATAATATTTCTTAGGTTGCATTATGAACTCCAGACAAACTTTGAAAAACTTCACGAGAGAGATATACTTCTTGAATGAAAATAAATGAGTTTGTGAGAACACCCATAGGTTTCTTTCACAGAAGTTTGCCTTTAAAATCGATATATTACGTTGTTTCATGTTAAATACCTGATTTGAAACTTCAGATTTTTTCTGAACGGTAGGGTACGGATCAGCCAATGCTGATCCGTCAAATTATGTTTGAATGCACTGTATTATTAATTACTTAAATTACTGCTACTAAGACGTATGAAACAACTGCAGCTAAAACAATTGATGTTGAATGTTTTTAAGTATCAGAAGTTCTAGAGTAAATATAGTCTCGTCGCTAGGCATCAGGGTATGAAAGTGTACAGCGTTTCCAGGTACAGGATATGTAAAATGTACAGTCTTTCCAGTTACATCTCTTTTTTGGTTTATTGGTTCGCAGACATATTTGGGTCGATCTGAAAAAAATGATTTTTAACATCCAGGAGAATTGCAGTTCATCATGAGTTACCTTTTAAACTCGAAATAGTTAGCCATTTACCTTAATGGTTTGATGTTACCCTCCGCCGAGCGTTTTGGAGGAATTTGTCGGTGTTTCTTGCATATCGCTATCAGGTTTTCTCACGTTCGCTGCATAATGTACTTTCATATTTATTGATGGATTGATTCTGTTTACAGGAATCATATTGTACTTTAATTCAAAATTTAAACTCTAGTAAGAAGCATATTCTAAATTACACTGGGACATAAATTTCAATATCTAATCAACATAAGTGTTGTTGTTGGAATATTTTTTTGTTTTAAACATTAAAGGAGAAGCACAAGTTTTTTTCATTATTACAAAAATTCAGATCTAATTGAATAGGCATTATTTATCTTATTCGAAAATGCAGCTTTTTGGAAATTTTATTTTCAAAGTTCTCAGGGAGAGCATGAATTTAATGGGTTTAGTGTAATAAATTTCTTGCAAATCAGTTTTTAAAGAGATCATCGATGCGTTCTGATGTGATAGGATATAAAAGAGGTTTCTGCTGCTGATTTTATTTGATGTTCGATCTGAAATGAATAAATATTGTATACATTCCAATAAATTACAGAAGCAAATTCGGAACAAAAAATCGTCTAAGTTCGCACATCAACGCGTCTTGCGTGGTTGATTTAAATAACGTATAGTGGAAAGTGAAGATCACTGCAGTGCCTGCGTTGTCGAACTTAAAAACAAAGAAATGATATTAATGTGAATTGTTTACATGCGTTGAATATGCAAATTCCTTCTGTTGAGAGACAGTAACTATCTGTTTTGGAATATAATAAATTTGTCTGAAATGGGATTAAGTTACATTTTATACACACGCATTTCCTTTTTTCTTGATGCCTCCACTAACTGTCACCTTTTGAACAAACCTCTGATATCAACAATGTTTTCGGTGATATTACAGCAAATTAGCAACGCTCGTTTTCTGTGAAAGCACTAGTAAATCCAAAATTGATGGGGTGTTGTTATTGCCACAACTAGTCTGCGCAAACTTTCTAAGGACATTTTAAAAAAATGTAAGTCTACATATTACGGTATTGTGTTTAAGTTCTCGTTTCAAAGTTGTGGTTTCCAATAGCAACCAGTATGGATTTTACTAATTCCTGGGAATAAATGGCTGACAGTGTCTGGTAAGTAATAACCTTCTCACCTCCTTTCTTCTTGCATTATCATTAGAAGAGATGGCGAAGGCTCTTACATTAGAAGAGATGACGAAGGATTTCACCATTAAAAGAGATGACGAAGGATCTTACCACTAGAAGAGATGACGAATATTTGTTTTGCATTCAATCGGGATGAAAGAGTCTGGTGTAAAGTTTAGCATAGCCCCACAGTTTTGTAATATACTCTAGTACATAAACGGCCATCATCAGATCTCCAGTACTTGATTAAATATGTAAGTATGTTTCCGGGTTTAACAACCACCGTGAGCAAATTTAAGAACAATAAGCCTAATTTAAAGACTGGTTTCTCAGGAAGATAGAGAGCCAGTGCCGTAGCACAAGCATATCACCATGACTCCTCCGGGACTGGTACCCCAGTCCCCTCGTATGAACAAGCAGAAACCAGTGGTTAGACAACTGCGTCAACTGGATGGCTATTTATAAGGGAAGTATGCCCTATTTTCTCTGTTCCATGGTAAACTTTACGAAGAGTTTGTGTACTGTATTTACATTAACCAAAAAGTGTTCCAGGGATTAGTTATCATATGATCAACAATGAAAATGACATTTGCATGTGTAAAACGCTTTGGAAGTTTAGACTAGGGGTAACAGGGTATATTATACTCTAAAGGCTGTAAGATAGGTTCCGCTTTGACTACAAAAACAAGAAAAACCATAGAAGCTTCTGCTGTTTGTTACACCAATAAGCAGATTTGTTGTACTGTCCTAAGTGTAGATTTCCATGTGGAAAGGTTTTTCCTTTGCATGTATTTTGGTTTTATAGGAATTTGCGCAAATTATTCTGAATTCTTGTTTCGTTTTCTTCTACATTTAGTTGGACCATGGTGCAGATTTCTGAAAGATTATTTGCCATGATATTGATATCATCAGCAAAACAGCAGTGGTGGCTAGAATGATCTTCGTTAAACAGGAAAAATATCAGAGCTGCAATGATTAACTCAGAAGGCATGACAACATGCTTTATCACCCTTTCCTAATATAGGAATTAAATCTTATCTGAGTAAGGATCTTAGGGTCTTTACGATATTATTCTACATATTTTTGTTAATTTAAATACATTGTCACCAGTTCCAGAAATGGTGCCTTACCTATTTTATTTGACAGGACCCAGTTTCAGTTTTAGGAATCCTTCACTCTTTTCTCCATTGAGGACCTGATTTGAAAAACCATAAATCGGAATGCTTGTGTGGGAAATCTTTTGTGCTTTTAATGATCGTCAACATTGTCTGTCTTGGCATTCCACTGGGCATTCGTTTTAATTGAAATAATACAGATTTGGAGAACAAAACTCGTCTTTTGGGGTGCAAAGTAATTTCATGGGATATCACAGTATTTCTCCAAGATGACATCACAGTATTTCTCCAAGATGATATCACAGTATTTCTCCCAGATGACATAGCTCGTTAAAAAAGCACATGACAGAAATTTATCTAATCCCTTTGGCTGAGTTGTGCAGGTATTCCTACACAGACGGATCAAGAAAATATTCGCATAATTATAACACAACGACATGCTATCCCACGAGAAAGCAAACGTTATTGCTTCTTCAGAATGCATGTTTATACACTGACGGAAAAAAAATCCCAACACCAAGAAGGGGTTGTGTTAGATAAACGACAGTTGGTAGGCGGTGAGAGTACATTTGTAAGATGACGTCTATGCAAATTTTGCGCTCGGCGCATACGTGTGGCGCTAGTAGCGCCTCTCGGAACATGCAAAGCAGGTTTGCTGTAAATACGCGCTGTAACGTTCGTGAGCGTTAGTTATCGTTGAGAATCGACGTAGGGTGTTGATGTTAGTCAAAAATGCCTTTAAGAAGACAAAGCAGCCATTATCAACAGCTCACGGAGTTTGAACGAGGTCGTGTAATAGGGCTACAAGAAGGTGGATTTTCTTTCCGCAATATTGCAGAACGACTTGGCAGGAATGTAGCCACTGTGCATGATTGTTAGCAGCGGTGGTCAAGGGAAGGTACTGCCTCAAGAAGACCGGGTTCCGGCCTGCCACGTGGCACTACTGAGAGGGAAGACCGCCGTGTACGGCGTATGGCCGTGGCGCATCGTACCGCGTCTGCGGCAGCAATTCGAGCTGCAGTTGCCACCACAGTGACACAACAAACTGTTACAAATCGGTTACTTGAAGGACAGCTCCGAGCCAGACGCCCTGTAGCCTGCATTCTACTTACTCCAAACCACTGCCGTTTGCGACGTCAGTGGTGTCAAGCTAGAGCTCATTGGAGGACGGAGTGGAGATCTTTTGTGTTTTCTGATGAAAGCCGGTTCTGCCTGGGTGCCAGTGATGGCCGTGTGTTGGTTAGAAGGAGGCCAGGTGAGCGCCTGCAACCAACCTGTGTGCGGTCGAGACACACTGAACCTACACCTGGAGTTATGGTCTGGGGAGCAATTTCCTATGACAGCAGGAGCACTCTAGTGGTTATCCCACGCACACTGACGGCACAGTTGTACGTCGGTCTGGTGATTCAACCTGTTGTGCTGCCATTCATGAACAGCATTCCAGGAGGTGTTTTCCAACAGGATAACGCTCGCCCGCATACCGCAGTTGTAACCCAACATGCTCTACAGAGTGCCGATATGTTGCCGTGGCCTGCTAGATCACCAGATCTTTCACCAATCGAGCACGTATGGGACATCATTGGACGACAACTCCAGCGTCACCCCCAATCAGCATTAACCGTCCCTGTATTGACCGACCCAGTGCAACAGGCATGGAGCTCCATCCCACAAACTGACATCCAGCACCTGTGCGACACAATGCATGAACGTTTGCGTGCTTGCATTCAACATTCTGGCGGTTACACCGGTTATTAATGTACCAGCATTTTACATTTTAAATGGTTCTTCTCGCGCTTACAATAAGCTGTGATCTTGGAACCTTAATCGATTAAATATGTTACCTATACAAATGTATTGCCGCCATTTCATTCCTCTACAACTATTTTTTCGTGGTGTTGGGATTTTTTTCTGTCAGTGTATTTATACATCTATGACGTGGTAAATGAATGCTACAAACTCAGGAAATTCAGGAATGTTTGTATTCCATAAACAAAATACACTGGTCATAAAAAATAGGGATATCGCAGGAAATGAAGGATGTATGTATTTATCGGTCTCAAGTAACACGTATTGAAATAACATCAGTGAGGCCGCGTAACAGAAACGATAGAGAGTGAATTTACAGAAACAATTTATGGTTCAATTTCTGCATGCAACAAAGTAGCACAGCAATGCAGACAAAATGGTAAATTTGGAGAATGTTCATTCCTCCGTATTTCAGTATCCGGTAACACTATCTTTCCGTCGAAGAACGCTTTGAATCCTACGAGCAACCTTGCAATGATATGATAATTATTGATGAGTGTCAGGGGCAGCTCGTCCAATATTACAAGCAACACGTTACGGAGGTCCAGTGTACTGGGGTATGAAACGAGGTTATACAGGCGTCGCTGTACAGCGACACAAATATTCTCATTAGAATTAAGGTAAGGGGACATCGGTGGCAGCGGTAAGGGTTCAATCTCATAATATTCCAGCTTCTCAAGCATGCTCCGTGCACGGTTACGGGTTGCAATGCCATCGAGAAAACGGAATTCATGTCCAATAGCAGCGTAAAATAGTGTCACAATGGGCAAGATGGTCTCGTTTCGGTACACTGAGGTATTCACGTTGCCTTGACAAACTACAATGTAGTACGGCTATTAAAATGCACTACTTCCCAGACCAGAACTGACTACTGCTGGTAAGGGTGGACGAATTGCACATAGTGTGGTTGTATTCGTGTGACGGATTTCCTCCACATGTGTCCTCGTCGAGGTTCAGATTATAGAGCGAAACGGGATTTGTCTGTGAAAAGTACAAGGTGAAAATCTGTATGCCATGACATTCAGTGTTGGACCAATGTACATACTTGACGACGGTGAGCTAATATTAATGTTCTACATCTCAGCGGCCTCCTTGTTTGACTCTGTACTCGTGAAGACGGTTTCGTACCGTCCGAGTACATTTATGTCACCAGAAGCAGCTCGAAGTGATTCCCGGAGTTAGCTACTGGTGATACCAGGCCTTCCCGATCTTGCCTCTCGGTGGTTATCTTCGGGCGACCACGCCTGGGTCGATCTGCAACATTTCCATGCCGTAAAATTCTTGTATGTAGCGATTTACTAAACTTTGCAAAACTTCTAAAGCAACAGTCACTTTGATCTGCCGAACACCCGCCTGTAACATGCCAACAGCCCTATTTCTTTTGTCAATATTTAAACTTCGTCTGAGCATCATTTCAGGTTAACCCTACACTGATTGTAATACAGTGCATTCAGAAAAGTCTAGGAAAAGCAGCGAAACGAGCCGTTTTCTACTTCTCGCAGGGTACGTTCATCGGAGCTCGCACACCACGTGCTCCGTTGTCGTGGTGCTAATTTTCATATGACGTAGCTACCCGCGCTGACAACCGATCTCCAGTAGTCGCAAGTTTGCTTGTCATCCCGTTTTTCCTTTGAAACCGCAATATCCCTAATTTTTGTGACCACTGTACCGGTATTACTTTTAAAATAGTGCATTTTATTCATCTATGTTGTAGATAATTATAAATTTTACATAACAGTTTCTCCAACTAAATGCCACACATGGGCCTTACTGCTATCAGTTTAATCCTTTTCAAAATGCTTCAGAGTATTCTACTCATTTGTATGTTAGTAACTAACCTTTAAATTTCAGGAACATGTTAAAATAGTTACTACATAAATAGTAAGCATGCTGATGGCGTAAATGTCAAGATGGACTTAATCTTGCCTCTTAAAAAACTTACCCTTTTAGAATGTTTTCAATACGCGTAAAATGTACATAAAACTCGATTTTTGATACTTAAGGTAATGCAAAATGCACGTGCTTAATGTTTGTTATGAATGCATGTATAACGATATGCATGCATTAATGTTTTATCTGTGCCAAATATTTGAACACCAATTCATATTATTTTCTTATTGCGTGTTGCAGAGGCACCATTTTGGATAAAAGAACCCGAAAGTAAATCAGCAGTGGTAGGTCAATTTCTGGAATTGGAATGTATTGCTGACGGTTATCCAAAACCCGTTATATCCTGGAAGAAGTCAGACGGTTCAGGTATCCACAAATCTGGTTCTTTCCTGTCATTCCAGTATCAGTTTGAAACAAATGTCACTGTTCAGCTGAAAGAAGTAATGAGACTTTGCATGATTAGCTATTTATGATTTGTTTCTTACCTCTGTACGCAGACAGACTATACTCAGTGAAGCTTAATTTTAAAAATTCCAACGAAATATCTCGTTCAATAAATCCTTTCAACGTGTGTTTCTGTGATTATACACTTCTCTAAAAAGTTATACGGAATATTTTGGTTGCTGCCGTGCACGGACAGACACGTGAAGGACTGCTATTGTAAGCATGACTGTGAGACAATCGGAGCATGAAACATGACAAAACAGACAATGCATATATCATTTAAGAAAACTGGCCGCGGTATAGTTGCAACACACACAATACGTCGTTTTTACTCATGAACAAATAGAGGCACGTATTGCGTATTGAGCTCTTATAGTGTGTATGGTTATCAGCGATGCTTAAACACTGGCACATCAGTGAAGCATAGAAAGGATAAGATTATCTACCAGTTCTTGGGAATTCTTCGCATTACTCTTTGAAGTCATGCTCCAGCTGCTGAAGCTTCATCGGGGTAGACTGACCAACAGAGTATCTCATGCACTGACATCGCGTGAAAAGACCCGCCACATTTTTCCAGAATATTGTTTCCCAACAACTGAACTCGATGTCGGAGTGCGTTATCAACCACAAAGAGGACCGTATCCCCAATTGCTGAAGCATAGGGCGCAACTATATTATATGTCCCAGGATCTCATCTTGATATCTAATAACCATCAGGGAGTCCTTTCTTGATGACGTAGGGGTCCGTACAGCTGCCAATAATGATGCTAATTCACCCAAGAATTCCATCACCACCGAAATAATATTTGTCTTGCACAAAGGCTGGATTATCTCGTCTTCGGCGATCATACCAAAGCAGGACGCGATAATTTCTGGACAGCAGATTGAACCGCAACTCATACGAGAAAAGGACGGAGCGCCACTGTTTACGATACCAACCACGATAGTCTTTCGCTTCCTTTGCGCGAGTTGCATGGTGATACACAGAGAGGAATGCACACCGTCGGGATTCGGGCAGTTATTCCTCTCGCGCATGCCCAAATGCATTTGGTTTGATAGGATACGTATTGCCCTGTGGTTGCAGTAAGCAGGCGTTACATATGTGTTGCATCAACTTCGACGGTTTCTACGAGCCAGTAAACTCAAATACTAATCGTCGTATGCTTATGTTGATGTTGGCCAGCACTGCCCTGGTTTTATTCATCATATCCTAGTTTTATTCATCCTATCCTAGTTTTATTCATCCTATCCTAGTTTTATTTATCCTGCCCTTGCATCCTGGAAATCCCTCTACAGCATTCCGATGACTTTTTCAGTTAGAATTTCGCAGTTTATTGTAACACTGCAACCGCTTGTGCCAGTATCTCTTGTATCTGGCCAGATTATGCCAGTATCTTTGTATCTGGCCAGATTCTGCCAGCATTGCTCTCCGAACCACGGATTCTCGTAAATCATATTGTTCAGATATTGTTTAACTGAAATTCATCTACACCGGTGATACGCTACTGAATAAGAATGACTTAGCGTGCGGGGTACTCATAGCCTGTTTGCTTTGAGCTTCGGTAAAGTGTGCAAATGCGCCCAGTTCTTCCCATTTGCATGTGTTGATCTCCTTTCTGTTGTTGACATGTAAAACTCAGAGGTTCATCCTTCCTCACAGTCTTGCAGATCGTTGAGTTTTCTGTCACATCTTGTTGACATCGCAATATACCCTAATTTTATTGAGATGCATATCCATGGTATCGAATTTATCAACAAGCATCTAATGGAGAACCTAGTCTTTTATATAATGAAATACAAGGCAAGGCATTTGAATACCTTCTGTGCCATATATGACATGATACAGCAGCGTTACTCGGTGAATATCCGATCCGTCTGGCTCCCACTACAATGCCTCGTTCAAACTCCGATAATTCATGTCGGCTTGTCATAATCCTATTGGCGGTTGTTCAACCTGATTCTCGAGATTACATCTCGCAACTGATAAAAATCGTTGCGTGCATCAAAGCCTTTATACGACGGCAGTGCCAGTTAAAAATTTGCATACTGCTATACCATGACTTTGGCACTTCAGTGTATTAGAATTACTCAGCGGAATGTATGAGTCATGATCACAGTGTCATCCTTAAGGATTATTCGAATCAATGTTTGTCTTCTACATGGATGTTCACACAACGCGGCAGTTGTTAGCTCGGAAGAAACAGAAGCCTCATTTGTTCCTGTGTGAAATTCCCGTGTCCCAGCCTGGAAACTACAATAATGCTTGATTGAAGGATTAGGTCTGTGTATAGCGTCTCAGACGTTGTGATTGTGAAAGGAACAAATGCTGAGCTCGGTAAAATCATATATGAGCACAGCATAATTAATGGTAAGATTTTTTTCTCTCTGGCTGCCAGGGTTACGGATTCAAAGAATTGTTATTGTGTCTTAACCCTAACTAAATCAAAACGCTTTGTTCTGAATTTAAATTCCTATGTAGAAAAATCAGGAATAAATGTATGTTTATTCGTTACAAACTGGTGTTGGGTAGGAAATAATTTATGGAATTGTGGACCTAGAACTTATAAGCATTTTCTAACTGTGCTGATTAATAAGATTTCGTATGAAATCGTTTTAGAAGATAATCTGAGCAAAAGTTTAGACAAAATTACGGCATGGCGTACACCAGATTGACACCTCACTAATTTTCTTTGTCTCTTATTTCCTAAAACAATAGCGTATATGAAGTTCCGCCATTACATATGTTGAACTATAAAGACACTTGTGATTGACTTAGAGTTAAGAGCTGAAAAAACTACCTTCGCATTTTGGAAAGAGAAGCGGGACATAAATTACCTTACATAACGGTTTCAGAACCCATTTTCTTCATTTTCGCACCTAGTGACTCGGATACGGGAAATGAAAATATTAGTGATGTCAATGAAAGTTCCTTTTTTTTTTTCTCTTAATCGGTTCTTGTATCGCTAGAAAAAATTTACATGATGAATAAGGTTCTATCTACAAAGTTTTTGCCAATCAGAAGGAATCTTAATGAATAAAGACTGCATGCAATGTGAGACAAAATAACTCGAGAGAGAAAAAGAAGTAGAACCCGAGGAAGTGGATTAACTCTTTGAGCGGCCGATGTACCTGAACGAAGTAATGCATAAAATTTTCTGCGCTCACTGAACCAAAATCTTCACATAGCGGCCGTGTTTTGGAAATCTGCGGCAAATTAATTCCTTTTCTCCTTTCACCTGAGAAGTATCGACCATGAACCTGTCACAGTTGATAAGCGCTCCCTTATAGTCCTTTATTCTCTGTTCCACGACCCAAAGCATGATGGGAAGGACTACTCCCCCTGACACAGGCATCATGCCCCTGGGTTGAAACAAAAATCCAAGCATCTTTCTTCTTTCTAAGATTCGTCGCCATTATTATAATTATTTTATCAGGTAATCAGTCTGAACGGATTGACGTCAATCATTCCCCTAAATGACCATTTTGAATAACAAAGCTGAGGGGAAAGCAAAATCTTCACTCGTTCCATCCACGTGTCGCCCACTTCTTAGACAGCGAATATATTCATTTGGGCTCCATTTTGCCAACCCGAGTTAATTCCTTTCAGTCGGCTAATGGCTTTTTAAGAGGATGACAGTTCACATTGATAAGTTACGTTAGCCAAGTGTCTGAGATCTAAACTGGATAATTACATAGAGACGCTAACAAAATACAGAGTAGTACAGCGAACAACTGAACTAAAACAAGGCAAACTACGGGGTAAAAGTGTTACCGGAGTAAAATCACACTGACAGGAAAACTTTACTGCGTTACAAAATGTGTAAAGACGGAAACTAATTTCAACTATTATGAAACCAGAATAATTGTTAAAATACTCGATATGTAGCAATTTCGCAAATATTTAAGTAAATCAAAATCTAGAGATGAATTTCTGACCTTTGGCATTTCACGCATGAACTTTCTAATCAAAACAAAATTTAAAATGAGACCACTGTACATTTTGTGTGCACTTTATTTTTAGTGTAACAAACAACAACACTATCTTTACATTCTATAACGACGCTTACCGTATCAGAGGATTTTATTTCGCTTGATTTATCCACTCATAAACTCTAAAGTTATAGTTATCTACGAAATTACATGTTGGACTATCTTTCACCCCTATAACCTATTGAACTTAACATGACGTCGACTCCACTGGACCGCGGAAGGTGTGTTCAGGTGTTCTATAATAGTAGGAAGAGTGGTGTCGCGGAGTTCGGCGAAGGAGCGAAAAGTTGGCGTGGACCTGCGAATGCTGCTCCTTAATATATTCCATAAATGTTCGACGGGATTCACATCGGCGGAAATATGGCGACCACGGAAGCACACCAATTCCTTGGACATGATCTTGGAACCATTCCTACGAAATCAGGCTTTATGACTCGGGCGTTGTTTTGCTGAAAGAGTCCAGCGCTATCATGGAATGCTATCGCCTTGTAGGGAAATATTTGTCCTGAAACACTATCATGGTAGGATCTGGGGTTGTGGGTGAATTCAAGGGAAATGAGAGGGCACAATGTTGCTCATGAGAACTATTGCCTTATCATGGTACTGACACTGCCGGCATTTTCCTTTCCAACCATGAGTGTGCTTGTAGTTTTTTAAAATGTTTTAGGGTTTTTACTATACCATGAGCACCGCTAAGCGGTGTAAGCATTCTCCTCTCC
This sequence comes from Macrothele yani, assembly GCA_039090855.1. Classification (NCBI taxonomy): domain Eukaryota; kingdom Metazoa; phylum Arthropoda; class Arachnida; order Araneae; family Macrothelidae; genus Macrothele; species Macrothele yani. The sequence goes on from CM077013.1 coordinate 19,578,244, forward strand.
CTATTTCAGGGTGACCGGTTTCAGGAAGGGGAGATCCAGCACTGTAAGTCAAGCGACCATACATGCCTCATCCAGTACTCGATCCCGTTCTTATTTCGGACGACTGGCTGCTAACCAGCATTTATGAACACTGGGCCACAGGGGCAGGCATGCAGCTGTTCAATCACCATGTTGGAGACGAAATCTGGACTCATTGGGTCAGGCGATGGCAATCTACGGCCCATACACAGGAGTGCATCTCACGATCATGCGATTGAAAAAGTTTCTCTGTGCTCCCTGGTTGGATTCTTCTGTAACTGAAGAATCATGAGCTGTGCACGTGACAATTTACGTTCATCTAGACAGCAAGACAGTTGTGGCTTGCTGTCTAGTTAGGTGGATGTAGTTCCCCCTTTGGACCATTCCCGTCTTTACTTCACTAAGGCAGCTCTCGAACAGAACACAATCTCTGAGGTTGTTAAGATGCTGGACTAATTTGCTTCAAGCCGATAATTATTTCCAGTTCAAATTCCGACAAATTGTTCCCCTTTGCCCTCGCGCGAGTTTAGTACTGGCGAACTAACACACCCTACTTGAGCCGTTTATGTATACTTTCTGCCGATCGGCGACGTCAGTAATACTGTATGTGCTGTGAGACTCGTTCACTCGTTGAGGCAGTGTAGTGACGACGATGTGGTACATGAGTGTGTATAAAAACATCCTAAAGCTCTGTACTTTTTTTATCTTTTTTAAAAATAAATTTCGTAAACAATGAAAATCTTCTTTCATCTTCCGTGTTTTCATTTCCACCATTTCAATCTCCTTAATAAGGAGAAAAGGAACTTTTAAAGAGCTTTCATTAGTTTATTTTAATTTCTTATTAGAAAGTTCATGAAGTGGTTCAAACTTTCCAATTTGTTAATGTCTTGAAATATTTAATTCTGAAACACATTTCAAACTTTTCTGTTTCATGTTTTATCTTGTTTTTAGGAGAAAAAGAAACAGAGCTGACCGAATCACCTGGCCATCGTCAGAAATATCATAATGGCTCTCTTATTATTTACAATTTAAAAGAAATAGATAAAGGAGACTACGCATGCAGAAGCAAGCAACGGAGAATTAATTAAAAATCCATTAAAGTTCATGTTTTTGGTAAGACAACATATAAAACTCAAAGATGGTATTCAATTAATTCTTCAGTAATATCGTTTCCAGTAATAATCGAAGAAAGCAGTTTGAAATTAATTTTAATCTTTTTCATAAAAAATTAAAATTTCAAGAAGTGTGCAATATTTTCATTTCTAATAAAGCCATAAACGTATCTTCCATTTTTATACCTTTATGTACATTTCTTTTCTTACTGCTGTTCATATATACATGACACTAATGTTTATTGATTTCTATCGTGCATATCATGTATTACAATCGGGAGCGGAGGTAACCTTCAGTGTATAAGATAAATCAGATATTTTAAGCGAAACATACTTCGGTGTATATTTGTAAGGCATTGACAGTAATTTCATTTCTGTTTGGTCATGCTAATAAATTCGATTTCGTGTTTCATCGCAGTTGTATGACGAACAAAAACACTTACTTCGTAATAACATACACTTAGAAGAATGTTTCGTACTTTTTCATTAAATTTCACGCATGAAAGTCTACTTGTCATTTTTGCACACACTTATGTGTATTATATAACGTTTTTAATGCTTTGAGTGCGTGTGATTTTCAGATTGTTCCTTGAGACAAATCTCACTTACTTACTTGCCAAATGCTTAACACAATACTTAAACGACCACTAACGGTTTGAAGAATCGATATAAGAGATAGCAAGAAATGGAACTTACCTAAGTATCATTAAGCTGTTCTCTGAGATCTAGAGGTTGTCTCCTCAAAAAGAAAGACATGCCGCCAGATAAATGTTTGTCTGATGGAACGAGAATTTACTTACTGTTGCCATATCAAACGTCTCCATTTACAGTGATCTTGGCACACAGCTCAAACTTCACTGACATCCATCACACGACGCACACAAGACCTTTTGTACTTCATATTCATAATCTTTTTTCATGCACACATTTTTGAATATGGTTCTCCCATGATTTTATTGGCCTTCCTCTACCTTCCTTTCCTGGACTGAAACAATTATCTTAGTAAGCATCTCACCAAACAGAACTTACAAAAAACTTCTTTATTTTTGATTGTTGACTAACAGCGCTCACACATCAACACTATACCTCTTTTCATAAATGCAAGAGTTTGCAGACAGAATCACATTATTAATCTCGTAGATTAAACTTGCGCAGCGCACAGATCACCAAGATAACATGCAATCCAAATTCAATCAGCGAATTTTATTTCATCGTTCGACCGCACCACAGCATTTTACATTTGATCTGGCTGTTTATTCACCATCAGCTCACTGGCAGTCCTTGCCAAAATATAAGGAAATCATGGGAAATGACGTGCCATTCAGAAACAAAATCGGACGAAGATGTAATGCGATTAACATAAGAACAGACACTTTACAAGTTAGTAAAATCATGCAAAACATTGATTATGATACGCTTTCCTACATACCAGAAGTCATTACTGAAATTATGATGGCTGGGGAATAAATCTCACTCCAGTGCCCTGATTTTTGACCCCATCTCGACGATATTATACAGAACTGGTTCAGCATACCTCCGGAACAACATACTAAAGTTTTGCCGCAATTGAAGCATTTCTAGTCAAGTTATTAGGATAATGGCTGCAGAATAAATCTCGCTCCTGTGTTCTGAACTTTGCCCCTATTCGATTATATTCAACGGAATTGGTTTAATATACCTCCGGGACAACATAATAAAGTTTTGTTACAATCGAAGCATTTTTACGTACGTTATGACGCATAAGGGCGATGCAATGGATCCCGCTCCCATATCCTGAATTTTGACCTCATTTCGTCCATTTTTAATAAGATTCGTCCTCAGGTTGCTCCCTACCACATACTAAAATTTCATCGAAATCGAACGAACTATTTTTACGCGAGTTATCGTGCGGACAGACAGACGGACAAAGCTAAAGCATATACGCTTCTTCAACCTACGGTTGGAAAGCGTATAAAAGGAAGTTTAAATTAAATATATACGTTCCAAGTCATGTTAGAAATTAAATATATGTACTGCTAACAGAAGGAAAGTGACGCTACGTTTTCAGAAGTTTCAGATATAAAGTGTTAAGACAGTATTCTCAGCTTTCTTGTTTCAGTTCCAAATACAATCGAACTTGGTAATAGCTACATCTCGTCTACAGCATCAAGTAATGAATGATACTAACTGAATACCCGTGAATTTAATTATAATACCTTCAATCGATTAATAGGACACCCATTTTTAGAAACGGTAATTTATCTGTATCTTTGATGTTATTACAACTGAATTTGACTGTAGTCTAAAGAGGACCTTCGATATTCTACTGCTTCCTTCAGTCGCGTAAAAGCCTGATTCGCTACGTCCACAGCTTACATTCTATGCAAAGGAACATTCACAACGAGTGTCACCATTTGAATAAGTTTCCCAAAAAACAAAAATGTACTGAAGGTGGTCTTTAATTGTTATAGCATCCATCAGAAGTCTGACATCACACGTTCACTATATTAAAGTAATGCAGAAACACGTAATTTTGAAGCCAGTATTTTACGGTATAGACCCCCCCCTCCCCCTTTGTTCCATAAATAATTTTTCATCACGGAACATCATTCCCACGTTTGCCCTAAAAGGTAATTCTCACATATAAAGACTACGCTGTTTCCCTCCATATTCGTGAAATTTCAAAACAGGGCCTACGAGACAGTAGAGTCCAGTGGTATTAAAATGTTATCAACAGGCAAAAATAAGTTTAATACTTATGCAAAGTTTTTATGATTCAGCTATTAAGCACATTGCAAACGTTTACAATTATTTTACCATTAAAGCAAACGTGAGTATTCCTTTTTTGTTTGTTTATTTCGGAGTTTAACAAGTGCCATGAACGTTGTCTACAAAGAGTTCCATCTCCAATTTAGAGCCCACTGGCTCCAGAGAAAGTAGAGAACCTGACCTAGAAAGACAAACACACCCATGGCTTGCCCTAGGATTCGAACCCACATCCAGCAATATGAAAACGTAGCAGCCCATGCTGTAGACTGTTGTGACCACTGGGCGACATATTACTTTCTGTAGACACAAACTTCTGAATGTTCGCTGATCATTTTTATGCCTAGAAGTATAAAGCAACCACTTTTCCTAATGAAATTGACTTCCTGTTTTTGTTTAACAAGTCACAGTATTAAACTTTATGACATTATTCCGTTCAAAATAATTTTAAAAATAATAGTGCTCAGTGATTCTTTATACGTATTTTTTTTACATTTTCTCCAGGAACTCTTCACGTTGAATGAATTACACGTGGGTATAAGCAGTCGCTCGTCCCAAATTTAGGGCTACTGGCTCCAATAAAGGGAGAGAGTCGGTACCGTAAGACAAACACAACTTCCATGCCACACCGAGATTCGAACCCGAACCCATCACGAATTAATATTCAGAAGCCACCGCTTAGACCACTGCGCCAAAGAAATAATTAACATAAAAATGTAAAATGATTTTTTCATTATTATTCCTGTACAAAACGTATTTTTGTTTGCACAGAATTCCTGTTTCAAGGTACCGAAATATAATTGTGCATTTGGAATTTAGACAGATATGTACCTGTAAAGGTCCAACACATTTTACGAACTACACAGTATGTAAAAAATTAAATGGCCTGTTCTTCAATGAAATGCACATTTCTATCTGACGTATATATGTCGCTTGAAAGCATGAAGGGATAACTGGAAATGAAAATAAAAGAAAAATGACTTTGATTATTTTACGTCGTATTGTAAAATGTGTTACCATAAATCTCTGTATTTACAAATTACTCAATATAATTAAGAGCCATACTTTTCATTTGTCTTAGTTATTTTGATTCAAAATTCCCTTACATAAGTTTTGTTCGGTTGTGCCTTTAAGAAAATTAGTGCATTTCATTTTTTGAAAAGCAGAATATATATCCTCCCAAATGTTGTGGGGAATTTCCGTTGAGTGGCGCTATATGCTTGGGGGTTCTCTTTAAAACGAACGTTAAGTACAAACTGTGTTGTGCCGCCATTACATGTTCTGATGAAATGTTCACAGGTACTCTTATTTTTTCACAAGTTACACAGAGCCTTTGACAAATATAATCCCGGAACTGGAAGTCATTAACACAGTAATGAAGAAATCGCTGTCATGGATTATAATCTGTATTCAAGTGACCACCCTGAAGAAAATATCTGCCTCTGAAGATGAAGGTAAGAAAGTTTATTTTTAAACCTTGTTAATAATATGTAACAGCTCTAAATATAAGCATGTAACTCCGTTTTGAAATAATATTTTACTAGAGTCACATGGATTTTTAAAAGTAAAAACTGAAAAACTGAGTCAAACAACTTGCCATACAGAATGCATGGCAATAAGTTTTGGAAATACAAGAATCCTAATTATGGAATTCACACTTTAAGTAATACCATTTATTTAAGTATTAAGTTCATTTAATGTATGGAAGAAATGCATGACTGTGTACGCCACAGAAATTTCATTTCGGTGTTGTTTAAGCACATATAACCATTTTCGATTATTCACGCTGTGTTTACAGAGTGGTTTGGTCGTGTAGAAAATAACTGGGTCATACTTTTGTGAAGCAAAATGTGAAAGAAAATGTCCGGGTATATTAGCATTAGTCTCTTTAGTTTGAATCACACGCATGCTCGCATATGTTTTGAACACTGTCACAGAAATTTTAAGAATTAACTTTAACAAATCAACTGAGTTAGGGTTTTTATGCCAACACGCATTATACAGCATGTTCTAATGATCGGAAATTCAAAGTAGCTATCATATTTCTAATGGCAAACAAACAGAAGACACATTTAGAAAAAATATTTTATTTAAATAATTTACTTATTTATTTTCTGGTCAAATGGCACCACCAGAATAAACAAATACTGAGAGTTTTCAGACAGTTGTACAGCTTGAAAACCGCGTTAGAACAAAACATACAGAGAACACAGTGATTGTCAATATTAAGAGCGGATCACAAGTTTCAGAAGTTCGATATTTTATGAGCAGGTAATCGAATTTTAATTGAGTTCAACGACATAAATTATATTACTGCAATACAAGAATTTGAAAGCGTGTAGGTAGAAGTTCTTACTTCCGTTCTACGGTTCATGCGTCTAAATCCTGTTAAAACATAAAATACAGCACGAAAATTATTAGGATGAATTTCTTTAATGTTTAACATAGTGCACAAAAGAATCTTTCAAAAATTTTAATAGATTCAAATTGTAAATATTTCTTTCGTAAGATTAGCACCCACATGTTGGATATTCTGTACTGTTTTCCGGCGTAATCCGATAAAGGACCGGCTTTAAATTTATGTGTTTTGGCTAACTCTTCTGCTCTTATATCTTTTCTTGAGAGAACATTAGGGCTGCCTAACTTATTTCCCAAACTGAGGAGTTGCAATGTGAGTTACCATTGCTTCGACTAATATAATTTCTGGTCATATATATTTAATTCATTTACATTTATTTATTTATGCATAGTGCAATAATATAAATATTACCCAATACTTACAATGGTAGAAACGTATTTCAGCCAGAAACGTTTTAATAGAGCAAACCCTACACGAAACTAAAATTTCGTGGGTGAGGTTTCATATGAAATGAAATTTTTTTTCCGGAACACCTTCCTCTAAAACTTCAAAGGAAAATATTACTAACGTGAAATACGCCTTAAATTTAAGAAATGCATCTTAAAATAGAAAGTTGTGTTGCTATCAAGCTCAAAATTTGTTCTGGAAATGTAAAAAAATCATACGAATTCCAGAATTGTTTCTTTTAAATCGACTTCACAAGTAGAAGTAAAAATTAAGAAAAGGAAAAAAATTAAATTTACTTTCTATTCGTGTGTATGTAATACTTCTTAAAAATATGCTTTGAAATATACTATACATTTTATTCCCTTTTAAATATGATTTGGTTAGGTAGGAAGCCTATTAAATTTTATTTGTGAAAATACTTGACAAATAAATTCATCTATATTTTGTATCAATAAAGGATAAATCATTAACTTCGCAAAAGGTGAAATGTACATTAACATACGATTATATTGCTGATTGTTTTTTATCTGCCGCGTGAAATCAGCTTCAATTTTTTGTTAATTTGAGATTTAGTTTCAATCTGATCTGATTCAGAGTATCATACTCTTTTTGTAGGCATACCAAGACTTCATCCACTAGTGTTTCCAGATTTTGTGTCAGCTGGGAAAAAGGTAACTGTTTTGTGCGCAGTTCATAGTGGCACCAGACCGTTAACCTTCAGTTGGAGAAAAGATGGGAAATCTTTAGAAAAAGCACCCAACACAGTAATAGATATTCAGTCTGAATATTCTGCTATGACCATTAGTCCAACTTATCCAGAAAACATCGGTAATTACTCATGTACTGTTGAAAATAAATACGGAAAGGACACTGGATTTGGATCACTAAATTTAAGAGGTATGTAATTATTTTGTTTATTGAATGCACGCTGCGTTTCTTTAATTAATTTTGGATAACATTCGTATTCTGCTTCTTACACATGGCGCCCCATTTTTATAGCACTGTAGATAGACCAGATATTTCAACGAAAATGGAAAGACAAAATGTAATCTACTTACATTTTCAGATTAGTCTGCTAAGGCTTACTTTTCATCACAAAACAAGAATGAAACTTTGGAGTTCTCAGTAATCAACATACTTGTTTTGAAATGTAAAGGTATAAATATCAATTTTCCTCGTGGTATTTACTGCATTTATATGCGCTTTTATGGAATGTAATGCTTCTTAACTGCTCACGGACACTTTCTTACTTTTAGTAATAATTGTTACTTTATCTATTAGTGAGAAATGTCATATTCATTTATGCTTACCAGGTTTGCATTGAATGAGTACGTTTCTTTAAGGGTGCTAAGACTTTTCAAAAACATATCCAATATTAGGCTATAGAAATGTTTTATTTTCGGAACATCTTTAAGGGGACATTTGTGAGAAACTCAAGGTATGGCTTTCAGCACAAACGCTAATTAAAAAAAACTAGAATTAAATTTTGGAATTATCGCAATCTGTCGTTTAGCAAATCATGTGAGTTCTAAACAGCTGGTGTTAAATTCCTTAAATCACTTTTCATTAAAATAATAAACAGAAGTGCTTTTTTGTGTTTCTGCGAGTACCCAACATTTCTAAAACTGTTATCTTGTCCTCCTCCTAAGAGCAAAGCTGGTGACATATAACTGCACGTCATATCCGATTAACTGTAAACATACTTGATATCCAGCAGACTTTGGTCCTGCCTATCCGAAACACTGAAAACGTTACGCTATACTTTACGTTTCAAAGTTTTACTTCAGCTATTTTGAAGATCATTTTCCAATGAATTCCTAAAACCACTGTATACATTAAAAATTCGAAGGAAAAACTTTACACTACTCATGGCATGAACATTATATTTCCATTTACTAGAAACCTCAGTTTACGTAGTTTTCGGAATTCCTTTTTTCATTTCTGTTTTTTTCCAATTGGAGGTTTAATGACCACTATGACCACCTCAGTGGGGTTCAAATAGTCTCTAGTCCATAATGTAGGCCCACTGGCTCCAGGGAAGGGAGAAAGCAGGTGCCGCAAGAGAAACACGCAATCAAGGGCTCAGCAGGGTTCGAACTCATTCCCATTTCGGACGAATGGTCAGAATCCAACACTTAGACGACTGCACCATCAGAGTAGCGTTTCAGGATTTAACGACAACCATGAGAAACTCTTAGAGATCCAAATTAGGACCGGGGTCCAAGCAGACCCCGGTCCTAATTTGGAGACACTGGTGACGTGGGGAGGGGGAAGATCTATCGGGCAGGCACGCCGCTTATGCCTCATTCAGGATTCGATCCCGGACACCTCTCGGTCAAAAGGTCAGAGGCCCAAGCCCCAGACCGCTCGGTCACCTAGGGGCATTTTCTTGTCGTCCTCCTAACTAAAACAAATACAAATATAGGCCCAACAATAAGAGAGACCAGATTATTCATGATAAGTGACGTATTTGATCATGTTAAAGTGACGTATTCAGTCGATTCTTCTACAATATTATTGCACCTCAAACAAGTCCAATTTGGTGTCCTACTTTTGAACATTTTAAGAGGAATGTTATTACGTGCAGAACTTTCACTTATTGTAAGGTGTCTCGTTTTATGTGTATTTTAGGAAGTTGACGTTTTCAGTTAATATCACCTCCTTTCTTTTCCAAGTGTATGAACGGAATACCGAAATATCATGAATAATCTGGTCTCTCTTATTGTTGGGCCTAAATTTGTATTTGTTTTTACGCCACTTGTTTTTATCCCGTCCCTGGAAAAAGATGACTTAAGTTAAGTCTAGCCACAGAGGTCTTAGATTCTGCTGAGGCATGCTACACACATACCTCCATCATAAAACGTCAGTACCAAGATTACATTTTGGCAAACACTTTAATTTGTTTTCCATCACTTTCATTTTTTTGTGAGTTTAACTACCACCATGGGCAACTCAGGGGAGAATATGCAGTTTCCCGCCTCTAATTTAGGGTCATTGGTTCCAGGAAAAGGTGAGAGCCAGTGCCGTAAAACAAACAAAATATACATGCCTCACCAGGATTTGAACCCGATCCAACTCGGACGAAAGGTCAAAAGCTAAAGCTGAGACTACTGCGCCATCTGTATGACTTTTAAAAATGTGTAATGAATTGTTTTAGATTTTGCCTAGGTTCAACGTTTTACACGGATTCCCATATACTCTTCTTATCATTACAGCGGTGTAAATATGTAATAACATATTAATTGCATACAACCGTGATTTGAATTTTTCTGTATAAATGGTAAGATTAATTGTTTTTATATGACTGCATTTTTACTTGTATGTATATATTTTTTTTTGCTGCTCAAACTGACTGTTTTTTTTATCGTAGCACCTCCTACCTGGAACACTGAACCGCAAAATGCTGAACTAGCAGAAGGAAATTTGCTGCAACTTAACTGCATTGCTGATGGGCATCCGAAGCCTGAAAGCAAATGGTCATTTAAAGGTAACTTTCTTTGCGTAGAATTTTTTTGTCAGTGAATAAAAATGTGTAATGAATTGTTTTAGATTTTGTGAAAATATGTAATAACATATCTACGATCAACTACACGATTGAATTGTTTTAGATTTTGTGAAAATATGTAATAACATATCTACGATCAACTACACGATTGAATTGTTTTAGATTTTGTCAAAATATGTAATAGCTTTCATCTACGATCAATTACACGATTTCCGTAGACACCTTCATCCAGCTACGAATTAAGACATTTTTATGATGATGACATAAGAAATATGTGTTACTTATGCGATATCAACAGGGAAGGAATTTTCGCTTATTGTATAAAAAGACGAAATGACCATGTAACATACAAATGGCAATTTGGAAACATCCATATGTCATTTACGAAGAAGTACAATGGAAATAGTCTAACATATCCAGATAAGTTATTCTTTTCCATAAGCAAGTCATGATTAACAGGCTTGAGGCGGAATAGGAACCATCTCTCTCTATTACATTTTGTACTGAAATGCAGCAGTACTGTGAAGCCCTAAAACTATAAACATCCGGTCACATTTCCGTCGACGTTTAGTTTAATGTCTTTTCGATTCTGATATGTATTTTCTAAGAGTTTCCACTTTAATTATTTTTGTGCCTTCTTTGCAAAGAAGAGCTTCTCTGTACAAGGGGAAAAAGCATTACATAGACCTAGCTCATGTTGTTCTCTCTGCCTGATATCAGATCGATGTCAGTGAACTTTGTTATGGAAAATGTACAACGTATCGTAGAGTAATTCTATACGGTAAACCGTTTTTACAAAAAATCTACGCGCACATAAAATTTCAGATTTACTATTTAGTGTATCTTAAGTAGAGTATGTCTCTCGTATCTATGTTTGCCTTCATCTACGATCAACTACACGAGTTACTGGCTACGATCAACTACACACACTGGCTTTACTATGCACTTCATTTACGATCAACTACACACACTGGCTTTACTATGCACTTCATTTACGATCAACTACACAACTGGCTTTGCTATGCAGATGAGGATCGTCGCCAGAAATCAGTTCGGAAAAGGGTCTGAATCATATATCGCTGACAACGCTTTTTTCTCACCTGAATGAAGTACATTATTCCATGCATGACTGAACACACACGCAAGCGCGTGCGCACGAACGCATATACAGGATTTACACACTTACAATTCAGTGTGTGCAGCTGTACGAGAAAGAAAAAAATTCAATTGCGGAAGAGATTAACCTGAATGAGTGTTTAATGTAATGATCTGAAAAAGCATATGTGAACTCAGAACGATGCTCCTCAGGTTGGGATTGCAGTGCAAGAAACGTTAGTATGTCGGCTAGAAACCAGGGAAACAAGCTTTTCCTAAAAATTAGGGTATAATCATCTGCACAGGGAATACGGAATTTATTTAAAACAAAATATGGCATTTTTTTCGATTAGTATCTCCTGATCAAATCGAAAATAGGTCATTTAATTAGCAATTGTGTTTCATACATGACATCAGATCTTTTAACCTAGATATATAGGGCATAAGAAAAATACTTTTTCGAATGCTACCCTGCTAAAACATTAGACTTCTTTTCCTTCTATTTCCTTGTACCGAGGTTTAACCACCACTATGAGCAACTCAAAAGGACATAAACATTCGTCCGTCCGTAATGTAATGGCTCTGATTCCAGGAAATTGAAAGAGCCTACACTATCGAACAAATAGACCACCCATACTTCATCAGAGACCAGAACCCCGGTCCATCATGCAAAAATGATCAGAGTTTAGCTCCTGAGATCCTTCATCCATACGGTCCGCTAGGTTTCTTTCGACTACCACTATTACACTGGTCTGCAAAGCTTTTATAACATGAACAAATGTGTAAGTTTTTAACTAATTGTTGGGTGCTGATTTCAAATGTGACTTTAAAATATGGCCACCACGTCACTTTTTTGTTATGGGGCATTAAATATGTATTATTGTTCCACATTAGCGCTTGTATGCATGTAAAAGGACACTAGATCTTTTTATTGTCATGTTTCGCCACCGGACACGTTATGGGTGGCAACACTGATATTTTCACCAACAGAGAATATGTAATCGCAAGCGCACCGCCATCGCTGTTTTTTTATATTGCCGGGGGAGCACATGCCGCATATTTATGAGCAAAAGGTGGCGAAATGGATAAGTTTCGCTATAATGTTTCGGATAAGTTTTGATATGTGTGCGAACAGTACATTATAAAATCGCAGAGTCGTCCACTGAAAAAGGATGTGAGGAAAGCCTACTATTTGTACTGTGGATGTTAATTTGGAGATCAAAATAAATCGTGGGCTCCACATGTCTGCTGCATTTCCTGCTTTGTTGACCTGATTGAATGGTTGAAAGATAAGCTGAAATCCATGCCTTTCGCAGTTCCGATGTTTTGGCGTGAGCCAACTGATCACGTGGAAAATTGTTTTTTTGTTTAACCAAAGTCAGTGGCTTTTCAAAGAAGAATAAAAGTAAAATACTGTATCCAGATTTACCACCAGCCTTAAGGCCTGTTCCGTATGGAGAAGATCTTCCTAAACCAAAACCCCCATTGAACTGTGAAGAGATAGATTCAAATTCAAGCAATGACGATATGGATACACATGAAGATCCGGGTCACACACACACACACTCCTAAATACTTAAACGAGCCCCAATTGATTGAACAAAATGAACTGAATGATCTCGTTCGAGACCTACATCTTTCCAAACAACAAGCTGAACTTTTAGGTTTCGGACTTCAAGAATGAGACTTACTAGCGAAGAGCACACGTGTGTCTGTGTTCAGAAATCGAAATTTGGTTCTATGTTCTTTCTTTGAAATGCAGGATGGTACGCGTTTTTGCTCAGATATTCCGGGGCTAACGACAGAATTAGGAATATCTTATGGACAAAATTCTCACTGCAGTACAATATGACCAATTTAGGTTGTCAGTATGTGGTGATCTGAAAATGATAACGCTCTTGCTCGAACTTTAAAGTGGCTTTATCAAATTTTGTTGGTTTCTTTGTATGTGGGACAGTAGGGCCACAGTAGAACACTACGAACGGACAGACTGGCCTAAACGAGATATTTCCATTCCTGTAGAGAGTAACGTTTGTCACAAGCCCCTAGTTAATTCCTCTGATGTGCTGCTTTCATCACTTTATACCAAAGCGGGGCTGATGACAAACTTTGTAAAGGTTATGGAGAAATCTGGCCAAGGTTCCTTGTACCCAAAGCAAACATTTCTGCAATTAAGTGATGCAAAAGGCATCTTCGTTGGTCCTCAGATACGGAAACTACTAGCCAAAAAGTACGGAGTTCGCCGCATGGTAATCTTTTACATCTGTGGTCAAGGGATTTCTGGGTAACCACAAAGAGGGCAACTACAAACAGTTGATTCACAACCTTCTAAAGAACTATAAAGACCTTGGGTGCCGGATGTCTTTAAAATTACATTTCCCCCATCCGCATCTGGACTTCTTTCCTGGCAACCTAGGAGCAGTCAGCTATGAACAAGGAGAAAGGTTCCACAAAGATATCCAAACGATGAAGAGGAGGTATTAAGGCAAGTAGGATCCTTCAAAGATGGGTGATTACTGCTGGTTTTTGCAGAAGAAAGACAACACGACTCATAAGAGAAAAAAATAAACTACTTGTACGGGTATACGAGCATGTGTGAATACATTTACATTTATGTTAATATTGTTTAATCTATTTCTTTTTTCTTTTGCTGTCCCATATACAGTGATATATGAATATGGTATTCATACTTTGTAACACTGATTCTATCGCTAACAAGACACACAAGTTCTGTAATACATTACAATTCGAAGCTGTAATACATCACAATGTGAATCTGTAATGTGTATATCTTGCATTGCATATATGTATTTGGAAATATAGCAAATGTTCATACACAAACAACTGTACGTGATGGATAGTTTTTTGCAGTCATATTTGAATTCAGCACCCTGAAATTAGATAAAAACACCTTATTTCCCCCGTGTTATGAAAACAAAGTTTAATAAAGTTGACTAGTGTAAGTTTCGTAGTCAGTTGCGTTTTACAGTGGACTGTGTATCCCTAGAACATAATTTGTGCAAAAATATAATCACGGAAATGGCCCATTTACGAAAACAAATTTTGGGATCTAATAAAAAATATATTAATTTTCTTGGCAGTGAATTATAGCTGTAGCGAGTACAGTTTTCGGTTTATGTCATATTGAAACCCCCAAGTATATGCATCTTATTTCGGGTGTTGGCAGAAGCGATAGTTTTTTTTAAATAGCGGTTTTTTAAGTGACGACTGTCAGGAAATGTATGGCTGTGTTTGGGTGTTCTGATGGAAATTGTTTCGGTCACCGAAATTCATATTTATGATAACGGAGGAGTGGACATAACAACTCTTCACCATGTGAAAAAGTGATGCACAGAGCTCTAAAGCAGAAAATCGAAAATATATGGTAAAAAATGCAGCTGAAATCTTACTGCGGCTACAGAAGAGAACTCAGCAGAAGTTGAAGAGCTGGTTTTTGAAAAATCAACCCAGAACTGTAGGAGAAATTACATTTGCATTTAACGTGAAACTCGGGTGGAAGTCGATATGAAAACGATTAGGAAGTGATACATTTTGTCGTTGAATACTTCAGAGACGGATAATTTTGCACAGTTGTATTTAAGGTTGGAACGTGGTTAGTTAAAACCATGTACTTAACCACTTAAGCACTAGCATCAGTGACTACGGACATGCTTCATAATGTATGGCGTGAAATGGATTAGCGTGTAGATGTTGTCCGCGTGGCCCAGATGAGTCACATCAAATATTTGTAAGGTATGAAAACAAAATTCTAAATGTCCTTCTTTATTTTGCAACAACAACGCGATCTCTGTATCTATTTTCACAAACCAGTTATTATTTTTTTTTTATTGGATGTTTAACGACCACCGTGAGCAACGCAAATGACTATAAGCAGTCACTAAACAAAAATCATAGCTCTTTCCACGTTAATAAGTGAGTCACGAAATAATTCTCATCTGCTACGACCGGGAATCGAACCCAGGGTCTTCCAGTTATGCGTTGGACATGCTACCACTGCACCATAGCGGCCTCGAATTCTCCAGACTCACATGTGATTAACTGCCAAACTACATGGCAGGTTGCTTTATGGAGTCCCGCACAATGCTGGGGATTTACCAAAGATGGAAAGAAGCAACTAGAGAATTTGAGCCTGCTGTAGTGCAGTGGTAGCAAGTCCGGCACGTAACTGGAAGACCCTGGGTTCGATTCCCGATGGCAGCCAATTAGAATTTTTCCGTGACTCACTTATTAACGTGGAAAGAGCGATGGTTTCTGTTTGGTGTTCCTGATCCACGTCGAGCGTTTGAATTAATTATCCATTCGCCTCCTAGTTATTTGTTCAGCTGCTGCTTTCAATCTTTGTTGGATTCTATTGTTGTTTTCTATTGTTGTTTTCGTTTCATTTATTTTAGATTCATTCAGTGATCTTCACTTTCAACCGAACTCTTCTCTACAAATTCTGGTCACCGTCGTCTCATCTTAAAGACCATAATTTCGTTCATCTTTTAAATATATATATGTCCTGAAACACCCAACTCCCAAAGCAATGGATCATCATAAATGTATCACTCTAAAAGTTTGATTATGTCTCCTAGAAACAATCGGTGCTTTTTGTGAGAATTATGTGGATGAGATGGTTATCTATTATTACGACGGAAAGTGAACAATGAAATGCATATGTAACTGAAAAACTGAAAACAAATTAAATGTCTTTGATTTTATAGGTGCCAATGGGGATACAAAACAGCTGTCTGGTGACTCAAGGATGGCTCTACTGCCAAACGGAACTTTCATAATACCAAATATTAGAAGTTTAGATGCTGGGGAATATACATGCGAAGCTACGAATGGTTTTGATTCTTCTATTTCGAAAACGGTGAAAATAAAAGTCCACGGTAAGTATTGAGTGTTAACACGTAGACAGAGTTTTATTCTTCTTGAATGAAAAGAAATGTGATAAAGCTTGTGCTGCACCATACAGTGTAAGCGTTGTAAAAAAAAATGTGCCAGTACATTAAAGCTTCGTGTTCATCCCTTGGCTTGAATAGATTTCTTACTCATCTCTTCCACTCTTAATAAAATTCTGACATTCTCATTCAGTTTATTGCAACTCTTAATATCGTCATATTCGCAATAGCTTGGTTATTCAACTTATGCAACAAATAATACTAACCCGAATTTTTTTTTGTTTTGATTGGAGGTTTAACGACCACCGTGAGCAACTCAATGGGCTATAAGCAGTCGCCCGTCCCTAATTTAGGGTCACTGGTTCCAGGGAAGGGAGAGAGCCAGTGCCGTAAGACAAACACAACATCCATGCCTCACCGGGATTCGAACCCGGACCCTTTACGGACGAATGATCAGAGGCCAACGCCTTAGACCACTGCGCCACCGGGGCGGCTAACCCGAATTCCAAAATTTGACATTTGTTTATAAATCACTGCACACTTTCTACAGAAAGTAATATAAAAATACACATTTCCTTTTGTGAAGCATTAATCAGCGTCCTCCTTTGATACATGAAAACTACCAAAATAGGGAAATTCTTAAAGTTATGCGAAATATTTGATCAGGTTAGGTATATAATTTACAACATGTATAACAAGCAAGAAAGATGTGCTTTACCAAATGAGTTTTAAACCGCATAATTATGATTCAAAACGAATGTTATTCAGGCTTATATATAGGAAAATCACACAGAAATTCGTAATACATAATTAAAATACGTACATTCCTACAAGAATTAAGCTGCTTAATTTTGCACAAATTTAGTACTCAAATACTGAATCTCTATCGTAAGACATACCTAAACCTGATCTATTTTTTACTGTGAAATTATTTTTAAGTAATAATTATCCTAAAATTTTATACAATACACATGTAGCAAGCCATATGCTGACTTCGCACACCACTGTAATTTCATAAATATCTATCACAGACCACATACATAAGTACTGGTGTTTCAAATTCAGTGTTTTCCACAATGAAGAACTTTCTGGGAACGGTACCTTTGCGATTTATCCGTTATCTTAGTGATAACATATGTGCCTACTTTTTATTTTTCTATTTCTCACGAAGAAAGCAGAAACGACAGGTAAGAGAGAAAAAACGAAAACGCACAAAATAGGTTGAATCTGTATATATGTAAACCATAAATTCTAGCCATAACAAATTAATGAGGTTTAAACAGATTTCAGAGTCTGGGCTTCATCATCATGAACTTGGTGAATGAAAATTATTCTATATAATATTGTATTTTGTGTTGATAAGAACAATATTCAATTATACACACTCTCACTACGCCGTCAGTTAACGTCATGAGTATCCTAAAAGCTGATAAGTTTTTCATTCTGCTTAACTGCATTTAGAACAAAAACTGCAGTATTGCATTTCAGTTTAGCTCAAGGCAGGGTGACAAATTAAAATATTATTGTAGTTTAAAGAGATATAAAGTTTCACCAGGGATTAAATTAGTTGTCAATTTTTATAATTCTGTCATGCCAACTGGTAAATATATTTTTCATCAGAGATGCAAGCAACTGCCGATGTGTGGCGCTACACGATTACTGAGAGTGATTATCATATGCTTGGGGCAGAGTATTTTCTAGATGCTGCTTGTGTAACAACAGAAATATATCTACATTCGTTTCTTTTCAAAGTGGTTTGCGAAGCATTTTCATGTCTCTGCTTGATCTATAATTTCAGAATCTAACCAAATTGATGATATAAATTGCAAATAGTAAAACGGGAAACGCTGATGTTTTGGATTAAAATCTCTTCGTGAAAATGACATTCAACCTATTTATTCTGATCATCATATTTGTGGAAAAGGCATCAACGCAGGGTGAGTACATAAACAAACTCTATGAATATTGTTTATAAAATGATTACCACTGGATACCATAGCAGTAAACTTATGGCTTTTCCTTCCTGTCATTACACAGAAATACCGAAGGTGCAATCGTTCTCTTTCCCGGAATTGTATACTGTCGGGCAGACAGCCATAGTGACCTGTGGTGTAACTCAAGGATCTAAACCCCTTCAATTTAAGTGGCTGAAGGATGGAAAAGACATAGACAGCATTCCTAATGTATCGTTGCACAGTCAGTCGAGTTTTTCAGTGCTAACCATTGCACCAGCATCAAGAGAGAATGTTGGAAATTACACATGTCTTGTGCAAAACGCATTCGGACAAGATTCGCACACTACAGCATTTATTTTAAACGGTAAGAAACAAATAACTTATTTGTTCCATTATTTTTTATTTAACTAACTAATGTAATTCTTGAGCGGGTACCTTATACCTATCGTCACTATTTTCGTCACTTGAGCTGCTTATTTTTCATGAACATTTATTCCAATAAATATATCATAGATGACATGCCAATTGAATTATGCCAAAAAATGCTAAAAAAATGGTGGTCGTAGACCTGAACATAGGCGAAGGAGCTAAGGCGTTGCCTTTCGAAAAGGAAAGGCAACGCCTTAGCTCCTTCGCCTATGTTCACTAGCCTAATATAAACAAGGAAAGGCATGCCGATCGTGGTTTGTCGTGCCCAGTGGTACGGGGCTCAGGCTCCTGCAACCTGGATTTGGTGGGCTGAACTTGAATAACAGGGAACACAGGGTTATTGGGTTTGTGCTTAAGAGCGTTGGTTGTCTCCCATAGAGCTGTGCTAATTTAGGGATGTGGGATTGCAGTTACCCTTAGAGTTTTCTAAAAAAAGGGTGAAACGTTGAAAGAAATTAGACATTCGAGAAAACGTAAAATGTGCTTGATAAACAAAATTCTACATGGCAAGTTATAGTGAAAAAGAACTATAACTTGCATATGGTGGGGCACTCATATGGTGGGGGCACCATATGAGTTTCGTTTCTCTATCGACAGTACGTGTTATCACAGTGAGTGTAATGTAAATTGTAAATATCGGTCTTTCCACAGGTTACAAATGTTCTCATTTGACCTCTCAACACAATTTTGAAACATCTCAGATTTTGGAAACTCTACATTGACAAGGGTCTGAAAGCACCTATCTACATAGCAAGAAGATTCTTTCAATATAATTTTTGATATTATAATTTTGATATACGAGTATTTACATTACTTTTGTAATCCAGTGGAAAGAAAAATATTAGTTATATGAATAACAACAGTTTATTGAGATATTGGCTACATCAGTGTTGTTACAAAATAATAAATGCCACGTAAGAAAATTCGGGAAATAGTTTAAAATAAATGAAGTATATTAATGTTTTTGTAATATCACTATTTTAACGGCTAAAGTCAACTGCGACTGATGATACACGTACATTACCCAAAGAAAATTCACATGTGTTCCTATTTCAAGCAGTTAACAAAGTCCCCGTGCATGAAAAAACGCTTCACGAAAAAGTAGTCATTATTTGAGTAAGTTTTCTTGCAGAGCATTTATCATATTATTGACACATATATATGCTGATTTCAGACGCGTTAATTGGTTGCCAGATTAATTCATATTCTATGGTAAAATATTCTACAAATATTTTCATATTTCCCTCTAGTTATATTATAATTTCAAATTATTCAATTGTACCATTTATTGCCTTTTAAAAAAATAATTTAGTACGCTTTGCTTTAAAACTGTGCACTTTTAATGTTAATTTGTTTCTCAAGTCTGTTTCCTTGCATGTTAAATCTTTTATTTTGTGTATATATCTCTGATGGTCTTATATAGTGTTACGGACAAATGAGCTGCGTTTAGTTGCAAAATACACACATATGTGTGTGGGTGCATGTATTGCATTTTACATATACACGTTCATATCGATTTTCTTGTCTAAAACGAGTCTAGTTTAATAAACTGAATATATTCATCACGTGTTTCCTAATCAGCCCCATGCTGGGCGGTGTTTTGCTATACCTGACCCATTCAGCCCTACTGATTATTCCCTGAATATTCGTTCAATGAATATACATGGTAAACCGCTTTCAAGAAAGCTTCTGTATTTGGGATATCTGATGATTTGTAACCTATTATCAGGTATCGAATGCTAAATACGTTATATACGGAGTACTCGTGCAAGAAATGATCTGAACAACCCATTGTTAATATGTTGAGCTATCTAGAGATTTTCTTGTTGCTAAACGTTTTCAAACGTCACGGATAAAATAGTATATCTATGCTAGTAATCCGAATTTATTGGCGTAGTATAAAAATCACTTTTCCAAGCTTCCGCACATAAACCAAATGGCTTATTTTCAAGGAAGGTAGACAGAAACTGCAAGTTGAGGTGAGAGCGTTCCTTCTCCACTTTGAGTCTAAGCTGTATGAAAAGTTTAAATGTGTTCCACATTGCTCGGAGAATGGCAAAAAACAAACTAATTAATAATGAGGAACTAAACACCAACTACGTAGAAAATAGTATACCTATAGTAGTAATCCGAATTTATTGGCGTAATATAACAATCACTTTTTTAAACTTTTGCACATCAACCAGATGGTTTTTTCAAGGAAGCTAGACAGAAACTGCCTTCCTTGAAAAAGCCATCTGGTTGATGTGCGAAAACTTGGAAAAAGGATTTTTATACTACACCAATAAATTCGGATCACTACTTGAGGTATACTATTTTTCACGTAGTTGGTGTATAATTCCTCCTTATTAATTAGTTTGTCACGGATAAAATTGGGTGTACAGGTTTTCATGAAAACCAAAAAAGTTTACATCTTGCTGAAATGCTTTTTTTATTAACGAGAGTGCATTATTCATGGATTTTTAAAAGTACAGTAAATCGGGAAATAATATTTTACAGAACCACCTAAATGGATTCATCAACCAATAGATGTACGCATCATCGAAGGAAATTTCGTCGAAGTCAGGTGTGCAGCGGAAGGAAATCCTAATCCTAAAATTACCTGGAGGATTGTAAAAGGTAATGTAAATTTGCTTTTTGCAGCCAGTCGCTTTAAATAGTATAACATCCTACAATCATTCACATTTTAGATAGCATCACCTTTGAGGTCAATGTACCGTATAACATATTTGTAATTAGTATAGGCCCTTATTTACATTTACCAGAAAAGTCTTCCTAGATTCTCAAACTTACGGCACAAAATCTTCTGGAAAATTGGAAGTAATTTCTTCAAAAGTATTTTTGATATATTTCGTATCTTTTCTTAAGCTCCGTTTCAAGTTTCAAACAAAGTTAAATTAAGAAATATTCCTGTAATGTTTGAGATCAAACCAAAGTTTTAACATGTTAAGTTCACTTTTCGAATCTCGTTTTTGTTTGTGGTTTACAGAATAAAGTTCATACCGTCTAGGCACGCTAGAAATATTTTATTTTTCGCTAAAACACACTAGCGCTTTCGAAACTATTATATAGTGTCATCATCAGGTGTACAAAATAAGATACAGATCCTTTCAAACACACACTATTAAAAATACCCCTTGAGGTGATAAAGGCAAGTAATACTTGTATTTACCGGTTATGATCAGGAACACTGAGGCGCGTGTTTGATTTAAATATTAAATTGTTGTGGAAGTTAGCTATAAAGAGCAGTTGCGATATTTAATACTTAGAGATATTTAATACTTTGTTTGTGGTATCTACTTTTAATTTTGTTGTCATTATGGAAGATCCAACCAGTGCCTAAAAAGGAAATAAAATCCCTAAAGAAATGAAGTTTTAAAGGATATTATCGAGCATGACAAAAATTGAGTGGATTATTCATTTCCATCATTATGTTCAATTAATCGTTGACATTTTTCTGAAACACAAAACATCTGAATTGCAATAGATCCAAGATGAACTGATATTTATTTTTGGCTCTCACTTTACCCTTGTGAGTGGTTACCATTTAGAGACGCTTGCGTCTTGATAACCATGAGTGCTGAGCCGAAGATAAAATTGCTGATGAGGCCATAGCTGGTGTGTTTTCTTACAACGTTTTCTGGTGCTGTCCTTCTCTTGGGAGAAGTGGTCCTAAATTAGGAACCGATATTCTTATAACCTTGGTTCTTGAGTTCATCAAACCTCGCAATAGAAATACAGAAACGCTGAAAGGTTGCAAGACTCAGTTTTCACAGCTAAAAAAGGCAGTTGCGTTTTGCTGATGTCCTGGCAGGATGTAGCAAGTGTTATTCAAAAACTTAGTGCAAACAGAAATAGGGATATATTTTTGTATAAGATCACAACTGTATCAAGATCCGTTGTGAAAAAAACGTAGATATACACAGTGCAACAATTAAGTAAAGAGACTGAAATAAAAAAACCCAGAAGAGCGGGAAAGCGTACTTGAATATATTTAGTTTATTCGAAGTACATTCCTCCTGCGTTAATACAAAAAGTGGCACAATCAGCGAACGAAAGGAAAGGCTCGTAGAGGTCATTCTTTGGTACAGAGTGAAGAGCTGATGTAATTTTTGGTATGTCTTCAACGTCTTGAAAAACGTTTTAAAGGCAGCTTTCATTCAGGGAATAGAAAGTAGTCACACGGTGATAAATCTGGAGAATAAGGATGATAATTCAGTACATTTGTTTTCGTGCCAGAAATTGCTGCATAGTGATTTCTCTGTGTGCGAGTGCGTTATCGTGAAAAAGGACTATTGCCCGTTTATGTACTCCGGCCTGACACGAACAATCCTCTTCCACAATCGTTCCAAAATGGATGTGCAAGCATTGCAAATGACAGTTGTACCTTCAGGAATGAATTCGTGTTACAGAATTTCCTTGCTGTCGTAAAAGCACATCGGCATTACCTTGATTTTGGGCTTCTGTAATATTACCTCTAATTTGGATGATTGTGGTGACTTGCGCTGAACACTCTGATGCTTCTTTTCAGGATCATAACAAAAATATCACGCCTCTTCACTTGCTACAATGCTTTGAAGAAAGTTTTGCATTGTTTGTACATTCTACATGGTGTTTCTGGTCGTCTGTCTGGCAAAGCATTCAGAACAAAACGAACACATATCTTTTTTACCCCAAATCGGGCTTTAGATGTTGACGAATCGCCTCCTTATTAACACCCAGCTCACATTATAGAATCCTGAGGGTCACACAACGATCACTTTTTTAGGCTTTCCAACCGTATGTTGAAGAAGTGTATATGCTCCAGCTTTGTCCGTCTGTCTGTCTGTCCGTCCGCACGATAACTATAATAAAAATGGTTCGACTTTGATAAAATTTTAGTATGTGGTAGCGGACCACCTGGGGAGGAACCCTATTGAAAATGGACGAAATGGGGCAAAGGTCAGGGCATAGGAACGGGATTCTTTTCATCGCCCTTACGCGACATTATTTGCGTAAAAATGGTTCGATTTCGATGACATTTTAGTATCTGGTAGGGAACCACCTGGGGAAGAAATCTATGGAAAATCGGAAAAATGGGGTTAAAGGTCAGGACATAGGAGCGAGATCCATTCCATTGCCCTTATGCGTCATAAGTTGCGTAAAAGTGGTTCGATTTCGATGAAATGTTAGTATGTGGTAAGGGACCACCTGGGGACGGACGAATCCTATTTAGAAAGGGAGAAATGGGGTCAAAGGTGAGGACATAGGAGCGGGATTCATTCCATCGCCCTAATGCGTCATAACGTTTGTAAAAATGCTTCTCTTGCAACAAAACTTTATCGTGCTGTTCCGGAGGCATACTGAACCAATTCTGATTAGTATAATCAAAATGGGTTGAAAGGTCAGGACACAGGATCGAAATTTATTCCACAGCCATTATCCTCATAACTTGAGTAATGATTTCTGGTATATTGGAAAGCGTATCATAATGAATGCATTGCATGAATTTACTAACTTGTTATCCTCTCACGAACTTTGCCAATTAGTTGAGACGTGCGCACTGAAATCGGGCGTCCGGACTTTTCGTCATTTTCCAAATCTTCCCGCCCATTCTTGCAACGTGCATACATCGGAATATTTGTCCACGAGATAAGTAATTAGCCCCATACTCATCACGTAACAATTCAACTGTCTCAGATGCAATTCTACTAATTTTCAAACAGAACCGGATATTTGCGCCCTCTGTTCCATGACAGAGCGGTGACAATGATCTCCCACTAAATGACGTCATACACAGCGTAAATAATCATCTGCGCAATTCTCACGTAAACGCTGTTGCCACCACATAGCTGATACATGACTTAAAAAAACCCTGTTTTCTTTACCTATGTGTTTATAGCGATTTAAAAAAATTCAGTCTCGTTACTTAATCGCCGCACTGTGTAACATAGTTGGTTGATGCTGATACTCGAAGTCACAGAAAAATGAGCGAAGTCCTCATCTGGGACGGCTGTGCCTGTGATCGACTGGTCAGAGGGGTAAGTTTCTGACTTGCCCGAGTTGGATCCGAGTTAAAGGACCGGATGAGACATGGGCGATGTGACAGCCCTACAGCACTGGCTTTTACTTTTTGCTGGAACCAGTGGCCTCAAATTAGGAACTGACGACTACTTAAATCCCTTGGATTTACACATGGCGGTTCTCAAACCCTGAAACAAAATAAAGAAAATAAAATAAAAAAACGTGGGTCATCCACATGATATCGCGAAATTCAAAGGTGCTGGATTAAGGACCATCGAGGTAGTGTTTTTGTTTTTGTTTTTTTATTGGAGGTTTAACGACCACCGTGAGCAAATCAATGGGCTATAAGCGGTCGCCCGTCACTAATTTAGGGTCACTGGTTCCAGGGAAGGAGAGAGCCAGTGCCGTAAGACAAACACAACATCCATGCCTCACCGGGATTCGAACCCAGACCCCTTTCGGACGAATGATCAGAGGCCATCGCTTAGACCACTGCGCCACCAGGGCGGCAGGTAGTGTTTCACATCACACAACCAGCTAACACTATTTCTCATAAACTAAAACACTTTCTTTAACGGCGTAAAACTAATAAACAATTTAAGCCGAGCTTTCACGCTCCACCTGAAGGCTTCGTCTGGTCTATCAAAGCTTTCTTAAAAATAGCAACTTACAATGCTGTTACAATTCAAAAACTTTGATATAATCCAACAGTTCCATTTCACGTTGAGGTCGTGTTCAAACATGCTCACGTGTGGAGTACGTGTTTTAAACGTGCATATGCGGCATGAAGAGGGATTACCTGATGTTTCTTTGGTGCTTGTTCAGGAGATTCCTCCAGGAATGTGATAGCTCAAAAGACAAGCTTTCGTTGCATGGGTGTGGGCGGGTCATGATCTCGAGACTTTTACGTGTAGCTGTGTCAATGTAACTTGTATAGGGTGCTATTATTTTCATTATTGGCACATCCACGCGTGAAAGTCTCGAGATCATTATCCATCTACACTCATGCAACGAAAGCTGGTCTTTTGTTCTATCTGATGCCTGGACAAATCTCCTAAACAAGCATAAAAGAAACATCAGGCAATCCCTCTGCATGCCGCATGTGCACGTTTAAAACAAGGACTCCACACGTGAACATGTCTAAACACAGGCCTCAACGTGAAATGGAACTGTTTGACAAAAAACAGCATTGTAAAATTGCTATTTTAAAGAAGGCTTTGATAGCATAAGCCTCTCGGTGAGGCGCGAAAGCTCCCCTGAAATTATATGTTAGGGTTCGTCATTAAAGGAAGTGTTTCAGTTTGTAAATGGTATAGTCTTTGATAATTACTGTTTTTCAGTCTTATACTAAGCATTGTTTTCGTGGTTCAGTTTTAATGAAATTTGGTTTGCACAGTAGTTTTGATACATATATGAGAAATAACCGTCAAAGCAAGTGCAAACTTTCGTAATAACATTCGCTGAAAGAAGACAGAGTTCTAAAGAAAATGCAAAAATCGCTTCGAAACTCTAAATCAGCCTTTCTCAGACTGCAGGAACAAAGAGAGATGACGGTTTAGCACTATTCTCTAGCTCTAAATTTAGCAATAATGAAAACCATGATAATTAATAAGAATGGGTAGGGCTTTGTTAAACTGAATTGATGGACAAGAACTTCCATACGACAGTATTTTGCAATATATTCAATTCAAAGTCATTTATCTCCTGGACAAAGTTGTACAGATCGTTGAAATACCTGCAAAATTTAACTTAAAACTGAAAATATATTTAAATTCTTTCTGATTCTGACGAATTTAGTTTTTTCGCAGTATTGTTCTTCAAGTGGTTTTCATATTAGGAACAACTGAGCTTTGAACCCGTTATCGTATAAAACCAACATATTACAGTATTTAGTAAAGCGCAAAATTCCCGCGTCCAACATTTCATATTACAAAGTGGTTTCATAATGACAGAACAATTTGGAAATTCGGCTTTCCTGAATCGAGAGACGGTACCAGACTGGAACAATATATTAAATACAAGATCGATATAACAGTAGCATTCTTTTTGCAGAGGTTTAGCATGTAGTTTTGAAATACGAATGACTGAAATGAGATATTTGTAGGTTATAGTATTAGGCAAAGGTAGTAAAATGATTAATACTACGCTGTTTGATCAGACTGCATTCACTCGAATAGAATGGAGTTACAGCGCCAGGACACACTAAGGCCTTAACAATTCCTGCGAAATTTTTGTTTGCTTCATTAAAACGAAAAGAAAGTAGCGCCTTTAATAACCCTTTAATTGGCCAATATAGCTGAAACAAATGGTGCTCAAACTTTTCTGCGAACCCTTTACAGAAATATACCCACAGTACATAGTACCCGGGTTTTACAAAAACTACGGCAAAACAATGCCTTTCTCATCTCATCTCAGCAGTGCACACCATAAACCTCTACAGGTAATAATTGCTAGGCTCTAGTCTTTTATTATACTTTTAAGGCATGAAGAGGAAGGACTAGTCCCCTGACTCGGACATCATACACTGGGTAGAGATAAGTGATTCACCTCTTTCATTTCTATAGTTGGTTGCCTTTACTGACCCTTTTTGTAGGTAATCAGGTAGTGTCAATAATCCCTCCTTAAATGACCACTTTGTATAACAAAGCTATTAACAAATGACTATAAATGACCACTATTAATAAGAAATCTTAGACGAGGGCAGCGAAGTGTGATACGTAGGTTCAGTCGTCCCTCCCACGTTTGGCCCACTTCTGAGACAGCAAATATATACGTTCTAGCATATATACCAGCCCATTTTGTTAACTCAAAGTTATTTCGCTCCTGCTGGTTAAAGGATTAAATAAGGCGATACATAATCAACTGCCAGTGACATTTACTGGGAGATTTTGAGAATCTTAGACATAATTATCACCATTTAATAATGTCCAAATTATGCTGAAGACAATGATCCATACCTTAAAGGGAGCTACATGGTCAGAGAGCATGCGATTGTGTCTACAAATCTACGATGAACACGGGTTCGAGTCCGGAATAAGCCTTGATGATCTGTTTGTCCCATGGCTCTGCCTCTGTTCCCAAATCGTACCTGGTTTTAACTACAACCACTCGGAGTTTTTAGGACGCACAGAGAACCTACTTTGCAGTCGTGCCTTTTAAAGAAGCAGACTTGTCATCCTGACTCATTCTTAAAGAAATATGACGTCGTTTCTAATAATTCGAATTTCCTCGTTACAAATAGTAACGTATCTTCGAAAACTGAATTTCACGTATTTTTAGGGCATTACTTATTCACGCACAATGATAGGACTATAGCCGCCTCGGTGGCCGAGTTGCCTGAGCAATGGTAGAAAATAGTATACTCCTGAATCGAGCACAGATCGAGGCTTGGGTAGTACGTTTATTTTACGGCACTGTGCCTTCCCCATCCCCGGTAGGGTCGCTCTGAATTACGGACTGCTTACAGCCCAACGAGCTTCACATGGTAGTTGTTAAACCCCGAAACAAAATAAAACCCAAAAATGAAATAACTAAAACCACACTAAAAAATATCTGATCTGAACAGCTGATAAAGTCTGCAGGAGAACATACGGAAAACCATTTTTTCATTTCCTTTTAGATAAAAACAAAATTAAATTTTAAGTTGTTTTTAGTAGTATCCATTTTTGCTTCAGTAAGCTGGCGTCGAACATTAGTGAAAGTCTTCAAACAATTGCACGAGGGAATACTATTACTTAACCTCTCTCTGGTGCATTTTATGAATTTTGTACTACATGATGAAAAGATTTAATTTCCGAATTTTTATTAAATTCAGCCTCTACAGCTGGAAGAACATTGCTTGACTAATAAATCCCCCGTGACTGGATTAAAAAATTCCTTTATAAAAGACACAGAGAGAGAAATAGTAAAACATTTAATACTTGGTAAGAAAAAACTGAATGTACGTAAATGATTAACATGCTTATTGAACTCAATTCGATTTAAAATTTTACTCAATTCGATTTATCTCTACAAAGCTATACTTTATAGAGTTTGAGTTTTTTCTTTATGAATAACAAAACGGCTGTGAAATATTTACAAGTATTTCTATAGGTATGAGCGCCAACACTTTGTTGTAATTCTCTGAAAGCTAGATAAAAAAAAAGTTCTTTAGTAAAGTACCGAATTCTGGTTTTCCATCTCGCATTTAGACTAATATCAGCGTTCTGTGAAATTAAGGGATCTTCACATAGCCTTTTCTTTTGGATATCGAAATCTTGCCTTTTGAACGTTGAAGATTCCAGGAAACGATTTTGGCTTGTTTTACAAACATTGCACCCTCCATTCATTTTGAAGTCACACGACATACTCTGTTACAGAAACACGGCATGAGAATTTCTTATTTTCTAACTTTTCTTCTATCTTTTTCTGCAATTCCCTTTTACTGACGAGATGTTATGTTGTTCCGTTATGTTTTGCTTATCATGTAAAACATTCCACTCTCAAGATCTAAGTTGATAAGTTTTATTTCAATATATATATATTCTAAATTTCCCAGAGGAAATTTAGAATATATTCAATATTTTAATATGCAAATGTTTACCCCATTTCTAAATTGTGTTTGTATCGGTATCTATACTGGCTTCAGAAATGTAAAATTTTTCTCTACTGACGGAGTTAAATACATGTCTATAAACTAGAGGAACATCTTTACGGCACAGACAATGTTAAGGTTATTCCGCCATATTCCAATGCTGTGGCAAAAATTATATTTTCTCAAGATATGTTTCTTCGTACAAAGGGCAATCGTGTTAATACTGGATTACTTTCATGGTACGCGGCAGCTATAACGCTAGAACTTGTTTGCCCTGCATTTAGCCACCATTTCCCATCGTTTTGCTCGTGCTTTACAAAACACGAACAAACAAATAAACAATATCTAGTAGGTCATGTAATGTATAGTTTACCCCTTTAATCGGCGACAATACCTATTGCAAAACATTTCCACATGGCTATAACATGTGTCTCGAAAAAAATATCCTAGTTTACACGTATGTGAATGCTTGTCTGAAATCATTCGAACGCAAAACGTCTCTTGTGTTTTCAGTGATGTTCCATTCCTCTACGTTCTTGCGCGAATTGGACTGGAAAACTGGACCGGGATCAAAGCTCTAACAAGTGATGCGGAAATAACTTTCACCTTATAATGTTCTCTTCAACCACAGACTAGACAATTTCGCTTATCTCGTTTCCCTTCCCATGCTACTTACACTGAAAAGTCGGAAAGCTTTGAAATTGCAAGAAATATACTGCTTTAAACAGAACGTCAGTCATGCATGGAAAAGTCTTTGGCTCTGAAGGGCGTATAATGATGATGATCTGAGCTCTGTACTTCAGGATGAACTGAGTATATCTGCGCAAATTCCTCCTGAATATACGGCAGCCACTCAACTATGAACGTCTTTTGGCTTTCTTGTCACGAATGTGTTAAGGTCACTGTGTTAAAAACACAAACAAAAAGAAACACTTCTCTGCATCAAAAAAGTTGCTTTTTACGTGTAACGCCAAATGAAATTTCTCTAGTGCCGACTTTAGTTTTATAAATAACAAGATTATTCTCGTACTTTTGATTAAAAATATACATTTAGACAAATATCTAGAGTATATTTGCTGTGTAAAAACACATATTAAGGCTTTCATATCTGTTGTAACATTATTAAATAACATTTGTCAATTTAAACATTGCATCATATATTTTTCCATTCACAAGGCGTGGCAATATTATACCACAGGTTTCTATAAAAACTTCAGGAATTGTTTTAGCGTATAAGTGTTACTGATTAATTTAAATACTTGTGTGACAAATTGCAAGTTATGCCAAATAATTTCTGAGAGATATCAAGTTTTGTAGCAAATGTGGATTATTTATTATTCTCCATAATTTTTAACGAGGATTTTAGAAATGACAATTTCTGTACCTCGTATGATTTTGAAATGCTTTTGTGATCTTATTTTTCTTAAACTGAATTTAGACATTGAATTCTTGCAAATGAGCTCTTTGTTTGAAATAAAAATTAATGCATAGACCTCTAGATATTTTGTAAACTTAGTTTATCAAACCGCCAGCAAAGTAGAATAACAACAGCACAAGAAATAAAAATGACTTTCGGATACACGTACATTATTAGATATGCAGGTAGGAGGTAACATTCATAGTTCATGATCGCTATACTTTACATGAACAAGGAGCCGTTATTTTTAGAATGAAGATTACATAAACTGTACACAGACACTTTCGGCAGCTTAACTGATTCCATAAACTGTACACAGACACTTTCATCAGGTTAACTCATCACATAAACTGTACACATGCATTTTCATCAGCTTAACTGATCACATAAACTGTACACAGACACTTTCATCAGCTTAACTGAAGGGCTCGTAACCTGTTGGTCGCGACCGAAACTTGAATCACCGGGTTTCCGAGATGGGCAGCCGCACTTTCTCAGAAAAAAACAACTGAAGTGTTAATTTTTTGTAAAATTTTAAACCTTCTTCGTGTTTAACACGTGTAAATGCCTCAGAATTTCTGAAGATGACATCACGGGGACCACGGGAGTTGCTTCTTCCGGTCACTGGCATAGTGGGAATTTTTAAGACGTCCCAGCATTGCAAAATTTCTCCCTAAACCAAAATTTCCCCCTAAATTTAACGGGAAAACCCCCAACTTGGCAACACTGGTCTGACCCCAAAATCCTATTACAAACGATTAACAAATGTGACACGGAAGGGAGGGAGAAGGCTGAGAGAAAGTATGGACTATGGAGGCTCTCAGCGAACATTCATTAATAATAAAATTAAAAGAAAATGCATAACTTCTAAAATTTTCACCGTATTTTGATAAAATTTCAAATGGGAGTTTATCGTCACGTATCTTGGTTATCGTAAAAATTGTATTTGGTTATTTAAAAAAATGGAGAAATTGAAAACTGTTTTACAAAAGATTTTAATTTCTAATTATTCATATTATTTGCCTCACAATATGTTATTATTCATAGTTTCCCACTATACAGATAACCCTAACCTTCTCTCCTCCTGCTTGGTTGCGCTACTGGCTTGATTGTGATTTCAAAAACCTAAAATTTTGTTACACTCTGTGTAATAATGAATAATTGCTACACTTATTTATAATATTACATTAGCATTTAATTTCAAAATAGACCCATGGGTAGCGAAGTTGATCGTCTTGTTGATTCTGGGTCGTGGCCAAAAAAGGTTAAGAAACCCTGGCTCAACTGATCACATAACCTGTACAGAGATACTTTCATCAGCTTAACTAATCACATCAACTGTACACAGGCACTTCATCAGCTTAATTGATCACATAAACTCTACACAGGCACTTCATCAATCAGATTAATTGATCACGTAAACTGTACTTAGACACTCGCGTCACTTAATTGATCACATAAACTGCACACAGACACTTTCATCAGCTTAACTGAAAGAGCTTACAGAAAAGTCAACTGTGAGCACCTTTGTTCCAAACACACAGAAAAGTCAACTGAAAGAGCAGACAGAAAAGTCAACTGTGAGCCCCTTTGTTCCGAACACACATTAAAAATAATTTACCGAGTGATCTTTTATTCATATGGTAACATCTACCAAATTTTACTGAAAGATAAACAGGCTATATTGATCCATCTCAGATGTAACGATTAATTCTTGTATACGGATAACAAAGGAGAGCAAGTCGCTTGGGTGGTCGAATGGCCAGAAGCGTAGGCTTCTGGTCAGTCGTCGAAGTTGAGTCCAGTGTAGAGCCCCGATAGGACATGGGTGGTGTGCTTTTCTGATGGGACTGGCTGTTTACCATCCATGGAACCAGTTACCTTACTTTAATAGGGTGGTAATTAAATCACCCTGATTTGCGGTGGTTTAAGAACCACTATAGCTCATAGTAGTAGTTAAAATCCAAAATAAATAACAAAAAACAGAGAGAGAATCAGTGTGAGTAACCTTTTGAGAGTAATTTGCTAGGAAATTATGTCGTGATACTGTTAAATTGAGTTTAAAAATGATTTTTGAGAAATGGAACAGCTAACAAAAATTTCACAGCTAACAAAAATTAAAATCAGTGATATTATTTTGGAAAGATAAATACCAGAGTTTTCGGTATGCAGAAATTGTCATTGAGTACCGCGACCTTTTAAAAAGAATGCAAGATTATGAAAACCTGTTGAACCACGACATTTCATAATTCACGAAATTTCATATTTACTTTCAGATGGACAAAGAGTCCCCCTAACCAATTCTGAGATAGCTCTACCTCTTCAAACATTTCCAAATGGATCTCTCGTCATTCACGTGGCAAAAGGAAACGATAAAGGGTTCTATGAATGCGAGGCATCTAACGGACTTGGAAACACATTAAAAAAAGAAATCGAGATATCTGTTTCCGGTAAGAAATACATTTATGAATTTGCAGTGTGTAAAAACATTCAGTCCGTTCTTGTTTTTTAAATGAAATATATTATCGAATATTTCGCAATTGTGTCACAGACTTTGATTCATATACTCTGCCATTCAAACCATTGTATTATTAATACAAATAAAATTATGACTTAAGAAACGAATAATTTGTTTTTTTAAGCTGACTATCACACTCAAACATCTAAATATTTCACAATGTTTAATTTTGTTTTAATACGAACACAGTTGACAAAAATTTTCGTAGGGTGGCGCTGTATTCTGCTTCCAACATCATAGAGGATTTTGTCTCCATGCCTTCCACACATTTTATTCAAAACACTTTCCGAGAAGGAAGGATATCGTCCTTTTTGTGTATTGGTGCATTTTGGGTTGCTATAGGATATATATCCATACGAAATATCGCTAGCCATTGTGAATAACCAACTGCCTTTTTTTTCTTTCATTGTGCTTGAATCGAGAATGTAAAGCACTACATCACCCACTCTGCTAATCAAGTACCTGCATCTTTCTTCTTCGATGAAGGGGCAAAGGAAACTCATCTTCTGGTGGGTGGTTATTACAGCGATCTGCCAGACACCTACTTCATGCGCTGGTAAGTTTAAATTTTGAATACCTTATGCTTACTCTTTTTGAATTCAACATTTATATGAAAATGCACTGAAGTATACTGCCTGTCTTAATTGAAGAATTTAACACTTGCACTAACGTTAACCCTAGTGTTGTTTGGTTGTTACAATAATATATGTTATTTATTTGAAGCAGAACAATTTGGTTGTGCTTAATTTTCACATACGGTCGAATTGTTTTTTTAAAATATTAGAAATGTCCATTGTGTTTACTATAACTACTATCTGTTAACCATTTTTATTTTTAAAAACTCTGATTTAGATTTGAAAAGGTATAAATACTGAACCAACACGGTAACAGGACAACACGTTTTCGAAAATACGAAATAAAATCGTCAATCTGTGATGACGTTTCTCATGTTCAAAAGAAAAAGAAAATATTGAAGAGGAATTTTTTTCTAAATTCTAAATTTGGATATATATTCTAGATAACTCTATCTTTAATTAACGCACACTGTAATGAAGAAAATGAACGGTTTGAAGAACTTGCGAGGATAACGTTTCTTTTCAAACTGCCAAACATCTTCTTTTTTTCCGTGGTTAAAATTTACTAATCTTGCACAAACAGCTCTTTTTTCGAATTAAAAATATACTCTACGAGATATATTAAGATATGTTTTAAATAACGAGTTCAAATATCACCTCCCAGCCATTTCATGTCAATTTGTGCGAAAAATTAGGTGTCTTGCAATATTAAAAGGAATTTCTTAATTTTTTGTATGTTTTTTTCTAAAGAAATTACAATCAGCTGTAGGAAAGTTCTCATTAACTTTATTTGATACGGCTGTTAGTTACCTTCTGATCCAAGAACCCAGTTATGGAAATATCAGCAACATTTACGAAATATTCTTTGCCATATTGGTAATTTCTTTGGAAAATGGTGGTGATCATAGTAACGTTATGATAGCATGGAATAATGGCTGAAGTTCTTTTGTTCGAAGTTCTACTTTTTGTGAATAAAAAATTCCCTAATTTTGGTTCATAAAACACATTGTGTTGCGAGCTCACGTTTTTACTTCCTCAAAGAATTTTCAGTATTCCTACAGACGTATTTACACTGCAAACCTTTTATCACCTGCTTTTGAAAAAAAGGGCAAGCAAACTACAAAGGTTATATTACTCAATGGAAGATTATTTTGGAAAATAATAATCACACAGGTAGGTTTACTGATGACAGTTTCTGTTCTGAAAGTTCGAAGTGCTTGAAATGCATGATTAAATATCATGCTTTGCTCTCCAAAGTAAATCAGAACTCTTGCATGACAATTTCCTAAATTTCGTGAAACAATTTTAGTACTGAAACACTCAGTTCATGAAGACTGGGAATTTAGCATTGGAAGAGGAAAACAGTAATTACTGAAACTATAATTTGCAATATAAGCTTGCTATTGGGCAAGTTTATGAAATGTATTGTAATTTCACATTGGGTTTCAAAGTTCTGGGAATAGATGGGATATTCATGATGTTTCGCATTTTCCCTTGCAGGTAGATTAATTACTGTATTAATGACACAAGGAGAAAAGTAAGGGTATTTACCATCGGGAGCAAATGGCCATAATTCATGTAGGTCAGAATTGAGTGTCCAAAAACATAATAGAGGTCATTTACTTAATCATTTAAGTCCTACAGCCGTTTCACCTGAAAAAGGACTGACATCTGCCGGTGGTAAACAGGCTATTGGCAGCAGTTGAACTCAGCTTCTCGTTTTTCAAAATCGTCCTTTACATAAGTGGAAACATAAACAGAAATAGAAGCGTATCAGACGAACCAAGCAAAGTATTAGAATACTTGTTTATTGTAAAAATATATTTCATTAATAAAAATTATATTTATGTCAAAATCCTGATAAACCGTGGAAAAATTGGATACTAAGAGATCCATGAAAGGTGTTTGTTCCTTTATTCAGGTATGCCTTACAGGAAATTATCGCACATAAAAAGGGAACTAAAATTCGGAGAAACTGAAGTACTCACTCGCATTTTGTTTAATTACTAAAAACGTGTTCTCTTAATGAATTCCATAGATTTATCAATACTTCACTTGTAACTCAATTACCAATTGCAGTTTCTGCTTTCCCTATCAGACTGCAAAATAACCTCATTAAAAATAATTTTCTTTTCTTTATTTATGCCGTTATGTTTCCTACATGAACAGCAGTTCGAAAATGGATAAATTTCCTGAATACAACATAAGAGATTTAAGCGAAGTACATTATTTTTGCTTTATAGCAATGTCGAATTTCGTCAGCTAAATAGGATGTCCATTATAAACCACTCCTCTCAACGTGCTACAACATCCCAATGCGAAATTTAACATTGGAGTATGATTAACATTTAAGTCATCAAATAACTTATTCAAAGCACGTAAAACTTCAGCTAGATAGAATCAAAGTGTTAAATGTTGTTAATAGCGTAAACTTTCCTTTTATTCACAATATAAATAAATTGATGTATTATTTGCGCACTTTACTCCATATGAGAACTTAGTTGATGAATGTTTGACTTACAAAATATTAATATTCAAATGTTTTTAAAGAAAAACAGAATTTTCAAACTATGAAAAAAGATCCAATCTGTTTGAAAGCAAATTTAAATGACATGAAAGCAGAAGAAAAAGTTTGGCTGTTAGTGCCTGTTGTAGCAAAGGACTGTTTTCTTCAAGAATCTTTATGAGCTTTTCTTTCCACGGTAACTGGTCTCAATATGACAGTTCAAGTAGGAAGTAATATTAATATCTGAACGCTTTTGTAGAATAACATTATGAGAACAACTCACTGTATCAGATACACGGCAACCGCTTAATAAGAAAAGCTTTGTATGGGACCAGTAGTAAAAAAAACCTCTGATTTAGAAGAAAAGGATAGAAAATGACAAAAACTATTTCTGAATTATGTCCACATAAAGGAACAAAAAAAGTGACATCGAAATGTTGGTTGTAATGAGCATGTCTTTTGAATCATTTTCGACGCGAATAAAATTTATCAAAGTTATTCAAAATCAATGTAACCTGTTAGAAAAGACACCCAACCGGATTGCTACAATCGATGAAACATCCAGAAATAGAGACAGCTACTTACGTCCACTAACTGTTAAAATGTATGTTACAATAATCAACAAATGGAGCACAAAAAGTTTTTCATAGCATAATAGAAAAGTTGAAGATAGGTGAAAAGTATTCTTCATTGGTAAAGATATGCAAACGCAAAAGAACTTTTCAAATACGTCTGCCGTAAGCAAAGACAGCGAGAAGGAAGTTGCGACCTTTACCCCTCAGCGGGAAATATTTGCATTATTTAAAGAGGATAATCCTTCCCATGTTTATTGTAGGGAATGGCGTACAGTAAAAATAAAATTTCTCAGCAGGGTTTTTAGAAGCGGAGATGCAGGTAAAAACAGAAGTACAGAAACACCTAGAGACAGAATTATGAACTCACTTATAAAACTCCTCAAATACAAGCTTAAAGTTTTTCACAAAGTAAATAGCATAAGGCGTTAACATGATTTTTGAAATCGCACATTTAGAAGCAGAGATATTGAGAGAAACAGACTAAATATTGGAGTCCCTAACAGCGAAATTGTGAGTTATTCTGGGAAGAAAATACACACAAAGAATTTTCATAGTTAGTGGTATCTGCCCCTCCCCCCCCCCCCCCAAAGTAACTTTTCAGTCACGATTTTAGTGCCGTAGGTATTGCTCAAAACAGAAACGTGAACTTACTCCTTTTAGTGCAAGACCTGTGCGTTAAAAAATTGAAATTATATTACAAACATTTCGCACCGGAAACGCTCTCAAACAAAGAAAGAATTATTTTTCAAATCGGACTCTTAGAAGCAGAGATATCGACGAAAAATAAGATATACATCTACGCGTCTAGCAGAAAGCTTATATTTTAATATATATATATATATATTTTTTTTGGGGGGAGACCTTCGTCCAGCAGTGGATTGATAATGGTTGACAATGATGATGATGATGATATATATATATATCTACGCCTCTAGTAGCAAACGTATTTATGTATACAGCTTTTTTATATACGTCTAGTAGAAAACTTATTTATATGTGTTTTTTATGTACATCTACGCCTCTAGCAGAAAACTTTTATTTAGAATATTTAAAAAGAATGTGTTCCGAAAATAAATAAAGGTTTTCCGAGATGAGTGGTATGGGGTCCACGAAAGAGTGTGTATTTAAGAAACAGAAATAAACACTTACGTCCCCTTTGGGCATGATCTTCTTCATTAAAAATTAGTAATTATATGCAATACATTTTCCATCAGAGGCTGTACCGGATGCAGGAAGAAGTTTTCAAATAGGGGCTTTAGAAGCAGAGATGTCGGGGAAAACGCAATTTATGTTGACGCCCCCTAGCGAAACATTATGCTTTACTTGAAAATTTTGAAATTACATGAGCAACATTGCGCACTGGAAAAGCTCTCCAACAAAAAAATAATTTTACAAATCGGACTCTTAGAAGCAAAGATATACACAAAAATAAGATATACATCTATACCCCCTTAGCGGAAAAACTATGCACTATTTTAAGCAATAGATATTCTCAAAAGGTTTTTTGACTTCATCGATATTGGTTCACAAAATAATTTTTTCAATCAAATTTTTGGAAGCTCATATTTTGCTGCCAATATATCAGAAGCAGAAATAAACACTTACGCCCCCTGATGGCCAAACTATTATTTGCCAAAAATTACAAATTATGTGCAAAACAGTTGCCGTCACAAGCTGTATTTGATGAAGGTTAAATTTTTCAAATCGGTCTTTTACAAACGAAGATATCGAGTAAAACGCAATTTACCTTTACACCCCCTAGTGGAAATACTATGCTTTGATTAGAAATGAAACTGCACCTAAAATAGTCCTCGATATAAATGGCATCGAAAGGAAAAAGGGTTTTTTCAATCGGACGTTTAATAGCAAATATATGGAATAAAATGTTTTTTGAATTCGATATCAGCTGCATTTACACTCTTTAGCAGTAAATTAATTCATCGGAAAAAACAGAGTGCAATGATTATCATTCACATAATTTAAACTTTCCGATGCAAAAATAATTTTTCAGATTGGATTAATAATGCAGAGATTTGGTATCCACATGCAGACGGACGGACAAAGTGATCACATAAGAAAAAACCTTTTTTTACAAAAGACGTGCTAAAGTCTTCAGTTTCAATGTTAAATAGCACGTACATTCTAAAAAGAAATGAAGTTTGAGAACCAGTGACACAATGTACGACCAGCATTATTCTGTACGAGTGGAGTTTATTTAGTTTTCAGTGTCGGAATTTAAAAAAGCTTTCTCAATGCAAAAGTACTGTAACTTTATTTTACCAAGTGATTTTGACTGTAACTTTGTTATTTCCTGTTCTTATTCGGGATATGGTTCAGATAGTCAAGAATAGCACCGACTGAATGACATCAACGAAATACATACTAACGATTATTAATATACTTAGGAGAATCCGTAATGCATTTATTTATATTTTCTGTTCATTGAGTCCTCCGTAACTTTAGATGCTAATCCTACCTATACAGCGATATATTAAGAAACATGGATAAACAGATTTCTTTGCAATTTGCTGAATATTTATGTCAACATTTTTAGGAACTTAGGTAAAATTTATGCAGAAAAAAAGGAAAAAGGAACTGATAAAATAATGAATGTATCATTTGAGATAAACAGTGCTTCAAAATAATTTGGAACACGCCATCTATGTAGGACAATAAACATTTTAGCTTCAGTCATCAGCAGTATTAGAGTGGAACGCAAATAAAGACAAGGAGACATACACTTGTGAACGCGTGAAAATATAAGGAGATTTTACAGCATCATTCTAGTTACAATTCTGAGTAGAACTGGATGCAATAGGAGCAAAATAAATAGAGTTAACAACAGGACCACCTGTAAAGATAAGACAAAATTATGAAAGAAGAAAGGAAATTTGAGTCATGGCGCGGCTAAACTCTAATTTGCTAAGATGTAATTGATAACATTTCATCTAATCAGGGCCTTTCTTTGTTTAACTAAATACTTTGACTGCGTTTGCTGTATACTTTAGCAAAACCTAACCTTCATTCAAATTACAATTTTGCAACAGCCTGTTTTTAGAACCTATACCTACAGGAAGGTTCAATTTAATTAAGATTGGTTGCTAACGTTTTTGGAGATATTAAAGAAGAAAATAGAAATTTCCATTCCCGTAAATTGTACATCGTTTACTTCTACGGCACAGGAGAATTTGCCAGTGAAAGGAAGAACCTGCAGAGAAGTATTTAAGGTTATTTCATCTGGTCGTGGAAAGATATTAATGCCATGGTCATCACTAACCAAAACATTATGAAGAAAATAACGATGCGATTTGCCGAATGGTGAATAAATACGAATTTCATATAAAAGGTTTTCCTTTTAGTGAGAAAGGATATATAGGTAAAAGCAAGTACGGAAGTATAATTAATGTGCAAACAAAACGTTTACTACAAATTCCGTTCTGAATGTATCGCATCAGAAATACGTTTTAGGATATTTGCCTAATGAGTTATACCATGGGACATGATGCAAACATTCTGCATCAGTTTTCCTAACTTCTGTAGGAGCAGAAGAAGGACGCCAACTGCAATACATACACGGAATAATCTCCTAACAGAATTCGGCTAATGGAAAGCTTCATATAGCAGAGTATTTCTTTCTGAGAGATATTTAAATGCACAGCATTAGTTTAAAACCAGAAGGTAAATGCATTTAGAATCTACCAGACGATAGTATCTCTAGTATAGAGACCAGACGGTAGTATCTCTAGTAAAGAGACCAGCAGGTAGTATCTCTAGTAGAGACCTCACGGTAGTATCTCTAGTAGAGAGACCTGACGGTAGTATCTCTAGTAGAGAGACCTGACGGTAGTAACTCTAGTAGAGAGACCAGACGGTAGTATCTCTAGTAGAGAGACCTGATGGTAGTATCTCTAGTAGAGAGACCTGACGGTAGCATATCCAGTAGAGGGACCTGACGGTAGTATCCCTAGTAGAGAGACCAGTTGGTAGTATCTCTGGTAGAGAGATTATTGTCAGGTTATTTAATCTAAGAATGACTGGTGTTCAGATTAAACTACCTTTTACGAAAATTACTGAAATCCACAAAAGATAATTCAACTCCAGACATTAAAATGAAAAGAGTGGTATAGATCTTTCGTCCAAAATATTTCCGTTCTTAATATACCATTGTTCTCTATGGATGTCGTTCAGTTCGTGTTTCTGTCTATTTGTTATACCAATGATTTTCTCTTTTTTGGATGGACTGACAAAAAAGGAAAGTTACGTGTAGCTGGAGAAAATGATCAAGATCTGTATTTATAACGGCGAATTAATACGGGTTATTTATGTAAACGTTATTTTTGTAAGGTCGAAATTATACATTTCTAACACATCAGTGAAACTAAATATCTGTCAGAACAGATGGACGCACCACGCTATTTATGAAGATTTTAAATAGATGAAAAACTTTTAGTACAATTGCAGTTATTCTATAAATAAAAAGACTAAAACTCAAGATCTGAAACCGCAACAAAGCAAATTATACACAACCTGCGGAAAGCTCAGCAAATATAATTCATTTTAGATTAAATGCTCCTGAGATAAATACATAGTAGGTTCGAACAGGTTATCAGAACAGTGGGTGGATCAACACTTTACACATTCTGCCTCTAAATTTGACGCGCTTTAAACACATTCCTGGAATAAATGTATTTGAGATGTCAAAA
The DNA here is from genome assembly GCA_039090855.1 of Macrothele yani. NCBI lineage: Eukaryota > Metazoa > Arthropoda > Arachnida > Araneae > Macrothelidae > Macrothele > Macrothele yani. Next base: position 19,619,686 of record CM077013.1, read on the forward strand.
AAAAAAACAACAAAAAAAAAAAAACGATTGCAGAATAGACTCCAATTTTTATCCATTAATCTAGAAAGAAAAAAAGTATTTCTTATAGATAAAATCTCCTTCTCCTTAAAACTTAAAAATTGCTGAGTATCTGTATCCTTCCAATTCGATAAAAACTATTAATTGTGTACGGTTTGAATCCGAGATATAAAACGGTAATATATTAAGAACAGCTTTTACGGTAACTGCAATTTCAAAATTTTCTAGGATTTGAAATGCCTAACATGAATGCGTTTTCAGTGTGGGATGAAAATTAACTTGCAGAATCCTCGTTTACGTTTAAATAAAAATGTAATTGTTTCTCGCTCTCCAAAATTTGTTAAATTCCTTTTTTATGCAAGTGATAAAAAATATGCTTGACTGTGTATAGTGACCCCTGTTAAAGCGTTTTCTAAAACTTTCCAGGTGATATTGGAGTAATGCCGTTCGCATTTCCAAAGCATGTCGCTGAAGGTTTGAAGTTAACAGTGACGTGCGCACCAACAAGAGAAGTTCACAAAGTTAAATTTCAGTGGCTAAAAGATGGAAATCAAATTATCGAAAACCAAAGAATTAAAGTGACGGATTATACAGATTTTTCAACTCTCATTATAAACCATGCAGAAACAGAGGACAGCGGAAATTACACTTGCGTAATCAGTGAAGGTGTTTCTTTAGCAAGCTTCACATCTGCTTTCATTGTTCAAGGTAAGCTGTTTTAGTAAATAAATTACTTTCTGAAACGCCTATATGACTGTGATTTTATCACTTTGGAATTCATCCTTTTGTACGAAGTCTTGTAGAACATATTTTCTAGATAAAATGATTGGCTATTTGAGCATTGATTGGAGGATGTTTTGAAAAATGTTATTTGCTTAAAGAACGAACTTATTAAGCTCAGATTAATATGGACCAAGTTCAAGATACCTGTATGGTGCTTACTCAACTGGTTTCCCTTCAATTTAATATTCCTGTGATTATATTTCGAAAACGTAAAAAATACTAAGTTCGAGAAGCTCCGTAAACTCGGCTGAATTGCATAAATTATTAAGGCAGTTAAGCTTCATGAGGGCAGCAGAAACGCTTAGAAAAATGCATGTCTGAAAAATAACGAAAATCGGACTTTGATAGTAATTATCGATATATCTAAAAATGGTATGTAGTGACTGTTGTAAACATTCTTTCAGTTGTTTGAAAAAGTTATAATCGTGCGCCTGGTTTGGTGTTGAATTTAATTTGCCTCTGACTTATAATTACTTGTTATGAGTAGTACAAACGTGGGAAACTACTTGACATGTTACCGGTTATGTATACATCAGAGCGAAGTTAATGTTTAAACGCCAGAGGAGAAATCTGAAGTATATGGAATTTCCTGCTATAAGAGAGCCTGTTAGACCACCGCGTGGAACTTTCACTGAGTTGAAGTTGCATTTCCATCACCTCCGGAACTATTTGTGAGCATACTCTTCTCCCAAAGAATAACCTCCACCCAGCATGGAACATGGAATCAACTCCATGAAGGGTCTGTACAAGGGTTCGGAAGATCTCCAAACAAGCTGTTTCTATCGCAAACCAAAGTTCCTATATAGAGCTCGGCTATGTAGCGTGTTCCATCTGCCTTACTTTTACATAATATCTTACAGATACTCAATTGGGTTAAGATAAGGCCAGTTTGGGTAGCATTCGAGATGCCTTATAGCAGCAGGGTTGTACTCGTCGAACCATTCCTGCATGGAGCCGGCCCAATGACATGGAGCATTATAGTTGTGGAAGAACTCACTCCCTTCTAGGTGGGGATACAACATTATGGGGAATATATGGTTCACAAGAAGCCACTGGTAGTAGCCGACATCCATACGCTGGTCCATACTAACCAGGGGTCCCAGATCTTGCTAGCTAAACATCCAAACAGGTAAATCATACAAACGCTTCCCCACCTGCCTGGATCGTCGATGCTATGCATGATGGATCTATAGCCTCATCAATGCTGCTCATGCTAAATACAAACTCGGCCATGAGCAGAATGGAGTACATATCGCGATTCACCGGAGCAGCACACCTGCTTCCAAACTACTACTGTACAATCAGTTTCCTACTGGAATCGGGAGAACACATTGACGTACTGTTGTTTGAAAAGTAGAGCCTATTTTATTATAGTCCTGTCAGCGTGCGACGCCTTGGGGTGCTGGGTATTGTTGTAGATTGACCTGTATTTCGTCTGTCAAAGAAACAACTGTGGTGTGCTCATCGCCCTATACAAGGCGATGCACCTTAGAAGAGACTGAACTGTAGGACGTCTTCTCTTGTAGCCTTGTTAGCATGCGACGCACAGGCGCGCAGGGTATTGTTTTAGGTTGACCTATATTGTATTGGACAGTCAACTGGGAAACTGTGGTGTGCCAGCCGTTCACCTCTGCTATCGACCTTTCGCCGCCCTTTGCAGTTCTGACGCTGGTTGGTTATTTCCCCCTTTTCTGCACCACTTCCGGTACGCTTTAACCATGGACACCCTCGATAACCCACTTTAAATACGGAATCCCTTGAACAACACACTTTAACTACGAAATCCCTTTAATAAACCACTTTAATCACGCAGTCCATCGAAAAACCCAATTTAACTACTACGACTTTAGAATAACTAACTTTATCCACCATAGCTCTCGAATAACCCACTTTAATAACGAAGTTCTTCGAATTACCCAATTTAACCATGGAGTCCATCGAATACACTAAATCATTGTGCTCCCAATTTGAACATTCCTAAACTCCGATAAATTCTTAGTTTTATCCATCATGCCTTTAACTTTGCTCTCAACTGAATCACCAATTTCTTATAAGCATCCCGTTTGACTACACGACACGCCACTTGTTTTTGTTACGTCGGTATCCGGTATAACCCACATTTCATTTTGGTGGTCGTAATTCATTGAGCATTCAGGGTTGTTTTTTCAAGGTATCCGTTACCAGTGGTAAACAAGTAATCAATGATCCTCTACCAAAAGAAAGAATTCATTGCTACTCACACAGTTCGCTTTTCCGTTGATCTAAACCAAAATAAAATTTTAAAATATCTAGTTTAGAAGTCTTGCACTGAATTGTCACTTAGTAGAAGACAGCACTGAGATCATTTCCTGTGCTTAAAATGCATTTGAAAAAGCCATTAAAAAGATGCAGATTATCTTCAAAATTATTTCGACAGTTTTCTTGCATCCATCATTTATGTATTTTACTCCTGGATAGAATCACTCTACCCTCTCTTAGAAGCAAATGGCTGAAAGAAAAAATGTGTACAGCCCATTACCCATAGTTTTGGAAAAACATTAAGTAAATGAAATTTTGTATTCGGTTAGCTGTAAAGAAAAAACGCGATTTTATGCAGCTATAAAGTTTTTCCGGGAATTTCTGCCATGAAACCGATTCCTCAGAGATGTTCATTTCACTTTTCTCTCTTTATTAGACGTAATTGAATGGCGCGTTAATAAGACGTACTGAGCCACCCACTGGCCTAGTGAATAGAGATACTAGCTTCTGAACATCCGTCTGAAATGGGCCCTACTTCAAACCGCGGGTGAGACATGGGTAGGGTGCTTGGCCGATGACGCTGGCTCTGTTACTTAATTGTAACCAGCTATCCTATTGTATGGCAGGCGACTGATAATATCTCTCGGAATTGCTAATTGTGATTGCTAAAGCCCAGGGGTGATGCAGACTCCAAAGAATACCGAATATCATGGTGATCAATATATGAAGATGTTTGCCTTCTAGAAAGGGCATTTCATGTAACTCTGATATTACAGGACAACAGAGTTAAAAACTGTAAATCTTCTTTCCCCCAAAATAGGTTTCTTTATATACGCCGATTAGCCATTACATTACGACCACCTGCCTAATAAGCTGTAGGTGTAGAACCCCCTTTAGCCCACAAAACACAGCGGCCACTCGGCGAGGCATCGATTCAATAAGGATGCGATAGGTCTCCTGGGGAATCTGTACCATAATGTCAACAGCAGGTCCTCCATTTCCCTTACATTTCGGGGTGGCGATTATTTAGCGCGAACCCGCTTTTCCAAGTTGAAGCACAGATGTTCGATTGGGTTCATGTCAGGTGAATTTGGAGGCCAAGGCATTAACAGAAAGTCCCCATCATGTTCCTCGAACAACTCTTTGACAATTTTGGCAGTGTAGCATGGCGCATTATCCAGTTGGTAATGGACATCACCAGCAGGAAACACAGTTGCCATGAATAGGCGAACTTGGTCCGCAAAGATGCTTAGATACTTGACAGCTGTCAGAGATTGTGCTATTGGGATAATGGGGCCTAAAGTGTCTAAATAAAACATCGCCCACAGCATAACGCCGCCGCCGTCGCCAGCCTGTCTCCGCTCAACAGTGCAATCCAGGTGCCATAGCTTCCGTTGGTAATCGACGTATCCGCGCTCGGCCGTCTACGGGATGCACCAGGTATCTTGATTTGTCTGACCAAGTCACTTTCTTCCAATCATCCACGGTCCAATCTGGACCCATTTCATGCGTTGTTGGCGATGACGTGAAGTGAGCATGAGGACTCGGCTGGGTCTTCTGCTACGCAGGCCCACGCGCAGAAGGTTGCGATGAACTGTGTGCTGTGACACATTACCCTGATCAACACTGTTGTTTGGTAATTTGTCGTGACCCTGTGGTCGCTCTGAACAATGCGCGACAGTCTCCAGTCCCCTCTGGCATTTATGAGCTGCGGGCGACATACGGCTGGACGACAGTTCGTCATTTGGATAGCTGTGCACTACTTTTAAGGCGTACTCACTACAGCAGCACGTGAACTACCCACAAGCCGCGCCATTTCCGAGATCGTAGTTCCGAGACGGCGTGCCCTCACAATTTGTCCTTTATGAAACTTTCTTAAATCTGCAGTTTTTCTCATTCTGACTCCGAAAACTTTACTAACCGAAAGCTGGTCTTCGGGTTGTATATATCCTGCTCTGTGAACTTCACCTGCGCAACCGTTCGGTCTTCAGGCGCGTTCATTTCGCTAGACTGGTGGTGGTCATAACGTAATGGCTCGTCGGTGTATTTCTATCCCTGGTCTGTGTCACGAGCAGGTACGTTAAGCAAAATATTTTACAAAGACCGTGATAAATCAAAATTAAGCGTTAATTCTGTAAACAGAAATTCAAACTGATTGCATTATTTCATAAACATCTCATTCGAATCTTTGCAAAATTAAAACTTCTCACATCAGACTAAGATTTTTTTTATATTTCTTAACCTTTTACAATGAAGCCCTAAATTTCAATGAAACAATATTTTTTTCACAGCTCCCCCAGTCTGGATCCAAAAACCTCAAAATGTTGAAACTGTGGAAGGAAAGAATGTCTCTTTTCAGTGCCGTACAGAAGGACAACCTGCACCAACAGTTAATTGGAAGAAAAAAACAGGTATGTTTAAAAATGCCCTGTTAATTTTTTTAAGACAAAACAACCCTTCTTATGCAAAAGCACATCCATTCTCAGCGCAAAGAAAAAAAACTGTGCAAGCAATTTAAAGTCATAAAGATGCGAATCCATTGGTGATGGAAAATATCAATACCCCATGAAACATTTTCATATAATAACGTAAAAACTAAAACCGTCGATGCAACTTAAGAAATAGAGTGAATTTAAATAAAAGATTTTAGCCTGAAGAGAAAGAAATGAAATACTACTTACATCCTTCAGCTTTCATCTAAGTTGGAATAGCATTCTTTTTAAAATTTTGCCGTGATCTGGATGAGAAATATGAGGTAGATGAGAAACCTAAGAATATAACTGAGGACGTAGAACCCAGAGCACAAATTTTATAGATGACAAATGCTATTTTTCGATGGCATGTCATGATATGCTTGGTAATTGCTAATGGAATGAGCATTAAATTGCCATGATTTGTTCCAGTAAGAGGATGATATCCAAATTAAGGAATAGTAATACGCAAAAAGTAAAGACATAATATAATAAACATGTATATATAGCATTTCAAAGAAGCAAAAGGAAATAAGGCTCAGTTTTAGAAATTACGGGATATAATGCTGGATTGCCAAAAAATGAAACGAGAAATTTCAAATTGATATTTAAGGTCTTTGGTTTATAGTCTGTTTTTGCAAAGTTAAGTTCAAACGTGAGAATTGGATTTTGTTACGATCAGATTTTTTCCGTTTCCTGCGTGCCTTTTTTTTGTTTTGTTTTTTTATTGCAATTTTTAACGAAATCTTATTTTATATTCTGCACAAGTACTTAAAATGATCCATAACCAAACTAAATGGACAGCATTTCACTTTCACTTCTTCTGGTTTTCTTACTTATCGTTCTATCTTTCTTTCTTTTAATTTTTACATTCATTCTTCCGATTTGAGTAAAGATGCAGTTTCTAAAGCTTCTCTAAAAATGGATAATAATAATAAAACGATTGTGCTGACATCTGTTAGTCACTTGTGTTTTAAACGAAGAAAATATAAAACAATTTCTAATTAGAAAAGTAGTTTAAAATTTTTGGTGCATAAGACTACACTCTATTACCATACATCGGTGTTTATCAATGGAACATTTGTTTAATGATGGGATAACATTCATCAAATGATGCCTGGGATAGAGACCGTTTTCTGAGCAAATGTTACAATAGCAGACGTTTTTATTAATTAAACATCCAAACAGATAAATGATAATTAAAATCCGAGCAACATAATATCATACTGATATTCTGAATGAAACATGTTCTAAAATCCTTGTCAGATGGAAGAGGATGAACTTGACAAGTAACATAGTTTAAAAATTTCATTACAACTAGGAATTATCGAATAAACAACAATAGAAATTGGTTAAAGAGCCAAGTAAATGCAATTAAATAAAATAAATTTAAATCAAATGATAAATGATGACAAATAAAATTTATGACATTGAGTAACTCAAATAAATTCTACTGCTGTAACAATCAAAATTTACAACACAAGAAAAAATAATGTTTAACAGTCCAATCAAACTTCAGAACGAGAAATAAAAATTACTAAGCAAAAATGTACAAGGCATGGAGAGAAAATCAATGACAGTACACTGCACTTTCGCTAAATTTTGAAATTAATATTATTGAAAAAATATTGACAGCACAGCACTTTCGCTAAATTTTGAAATTAATATTATTTAAAAAATATTTTGCATTTAAAACGCGAAAAACGTTTTAAGTACGTAATATAACAAAACATCAAAAAGTAATTCTCACTAATAAGTTTAAATGAACTTTTTACACGCTTTTGGCTGCACTAAAAGCATCTGAAAACCAGCAATATCAAAGAGAGCATCACTATACAGTATGCATTCGTAATTCTTAGTTCTATAATTCGTGGAACACGTTTTGAGTGAAAAATGTAAAAAAAAAAATCTTTTGCTGCTACTCATAGCATCAATTGAATAGACATTTAAAAATATGAAGATTGATAGTGAATAAAGTAAGATTCACACTACATTTTAAAAATTAATTTAGAGTTTTTAGGATTGAATATATTTGATTACGGATTTCAGAATGAACAGAAACAGTATTTAAAATGTCTTTGTAAAAAAGTGGGAAAGTCAAATTTTATATAAAGCACCAAAAATGTTAGACTGAAAATAAATATCATAATTCCAAATTTTCGATGTCAAATCATTATAACGTAAAGCAAAAACCTTAAACGCAATAAGTTTGTATGATGTTGGGGTTCACAAAACCTATTTTCAATAAAATAGTTTCAGCGATGACTTCGAAGAAGCAAATATATTAATACCATCTCTGTCTGGCGTAATATATGATAAATTTGTATAACTGACGAAGCTATTTTATTTTACGTATTTTTTTTTCTTTAACAGATAAAGACACGCAAAGCTCATTACCCTTATTCCACGGAGGAAGGATTATTACAGCAGGTGACGTACTTACTCTTACAAATATTCAAAGAGATGATCGAGGTGCCTATGAGTGCATTGTGTCTAATGGAGTTGGACACGAGCTGAGGGAGTCTGCTCTCCTTATGGTACTTAGTAAGTGGTGAAGATATTTATTTTACGTTTTACACAATGATTACTATGCTTCTAAAACAAAATGTGACCCCACATTTTATTTACTGAATAGCACTAAACTTCGCTGACTACAATTCGCCAAATTTACGAATATTTTCATGTTTTTATATCTGTGTGTAAAACAACGCCTTTCAGTCATACCTCGCTAAATGTTAAAAAAATGTTTATTCTCATGTACACTTTTCATTTTGTTCTTAAAATACTCGATTGGATTAATAGTTATACATGTCGCTGGGAGGCGCCACTTGATAGAATAGGTTTCAAAGAAAATGCCCCCAAAAAATTCAGTTTCCTAGTATGAGCATGTGTAGCCATCAATAAACTCTAATGATTTCAATGTTTCCAAAATATCTTCTGTCTTCTTACAATGGTGGAAATCAGTATAAGTTTCGCGACAAATCAATCAACCAATAACAATACTTTATCGCTTTTAGTGGATCCTTAAGCTAGTTCGTTGGATTGTTTTGCAGAGGCTTGCAGATTTTTCTGAGGTTTCATCATGTCTCAACGGATACTCTGGATTTGGATGCACTGTTCGTTCCTCTTCATAGGAATCTTGAAGACTGCCGTTTCAAAAGAAGGTAAGTAAACTGGACTTTCATATACTCTATTGCATACGTATATATAATGTACTTCATGTCCTGTAATTGAGATAAAAGGTTTTGTTTATGTTAAGAATTACTGAAGTGAAATCATGATGCCTAAGTTTCACAAATGCTAATGGACTCTTCTGGAATATTTTACTATACGCACATGACCACCAAAAATGCAGATAGGAACATCTCACACTAAATTTTCGGTAACAGAGTGATAGATTTAGCAGTTTTTAATATAGGATAATGATTATGAGGAGAATTACGAATTCAATCGAAATTAAACAGATGATAGTACGAAATGCGTCAGTATATTTTAGATCAGCCATCAGCAGATTCTTTTTAATTTCTAGCTAGATAGAAGCAAAACTTCTTAGCAAAAGATTAAGGCATTTATGGTCATCTCAAATACACTAATATGAAAGAAAGACCATCGATAGCAAGCACAAATGAAATGCGTCCTATCGATATAGGTCTTAAGTTAATTTATAGCTTGGGAACAAATGAGTGATAAGTTTCTACCTTATATTATTTTTTGAGAAAGCTTTCTTACCATTTCTCTTCAAAGCTGTCGTTAGGCTGATGAATTGTTCCTATGTAATCACACATAAAAGGATAACTGCCACATATTTGCGCATTCAGAATTATTGGCCCTCATGTATAAACTATTATTTTCTTAAATACTGAAACATTAATGTAGAAGTGCCATGAATAATTTCTTTCATATAGTTGGCGGAATATTTCGATTTTGTTCAGATAAGAAGATTAGAAGGACTATTCGAGGTGTTTTTGCGCAATTATTTTCTTTTTTGGAACTCAAGAGCAGATTATAATTAGTACAATTAGCGAATTAGGACATAATGCAGATAACGTATGAATTAACTGCGCAGTGAAACAATTCGGTAAATACAGATAAAATTAAATAAAGAGTTTAAAGACGTTTCCATTGAAATGATATATGCTACCAAATTTTTAACTGCTTACCAAAAAAAAAAAAAAAAAAAATGCTACAGTTGCACTAACTACCATTCTTGACAGATATGCCAACATTTCACTTTCATTTGGATAATTCTCATCTTCAGAAAGTTTGTCAATGTAACAACAAACTACGTTATTGCCGCTATCGTTCAAGGATCTATGAATGGTTGAACAAGTTTTAAAGATGTTATAACTTTTTTCCACATTCCATCCGCAATGAGCACTGCAGAGAATAACAACAAACCTATGTTATCACCTTTAACGGTGCTGCATATTCTGAGCTACGTTATTTCGGTACACATGTCATGCTGTTTATTGTATTCATGCCGTTTTATCCCTTCTATAATTCGGCGATACTGCAGTGTGTTTGAATAGTATCATTTCAGAGAATACTGCAATTTCCCTTAAATGAGTAGTTAAACGCTAGCAAGAATTTTCTGAATTAAAATTTGTGCTAAAAAACAGAAAGATATTGTTTTGGTTTTAAAGAAATGTCGATAAACGTTTCACCGACCCCGGGGTAAACTGCAGAGATGCAGCAAGTAAAAACCTTTGTACCCCATGATTTTTCCGGAGCTGTCATAATGCATGTCTTCTAAGAATTTATAATTTGATTTCTGATGTCGTATGTGCTTCCACGCCCATGCTGGCTAAATTACCTAGTTTTCTCCTTAATGAACATGCGTTATTTGTATCAACTGTCTGGATTATGTGACTTCCTAAATCCTATACACATTAACTTATGAAAAGTATCTAGACACTTGCATATCGACAAATTCCTTGTAATAAGAAAGAGTTTAATAACAATTCCTCCCACCCTCTGCTGCTATCAAACCTTCCACTCAGTTGGGAAGGTTTTCCACTAGAGTTTAATACGTTGGTACGGGAATTGCTTTCCATTATACCACAAGAGCATTAGTCAGGTCAGCCACCAATGGCGTGCTGTTCGGCCAAAGTGTTCCATTCATTCCGACGTTTTTTCTAGTCGAGGCAAAATTCGGGGATTTCAATTCATCCCAAAGTGTTCCACGTTGTTTTAAAATCTGGGCTCTGTACAGGCTGGTCAAGTTCTTTTCCATGTATCTCAGCAAACCACTCCTGCACAGACCTCGCTTTACGAATAGAAACATCGTGCCATTGGTAAAGGAGAGAGCCTTTACTAAACTGTTGCCATAATATATTGGGAGCACGGAATTGTAGAGAATAACACTATAGGCGGCAGCGTCAAGATTTCTGGGCACTAAAAGTAGGGGGGGGAGGCCAGCCCAAACCATGAGAAACAGCCCCAGAGTATGATGCATCCTCCACCAAACTTCGCAGTTGGTGCAACATAGTCGTGCAGGTAGTGTTCACCAGGCATACTACACACATAGACTTGCCCGTCGGACTGTCAGATGGTGAAACGTGATTCGTCACTCTAGAGAATGCGTTTTCTTACCTACAGAATCCCCTGGCGCCGAGATTTAAAGCACTCTAATTGATGATTGGCGATGATCTTGCTGGAGCTAGATTTGTATGACGCTGCTCGGTCATGGAAAAACCTTCGCTTTTGCTCTCGACAAAACGTTCTGATACTGGTGCTGCTTACAGAGGTATTTTGAAACTCGGCGCTGAGTGTTGTAACCGAGGAGAGGTGATTTTGTTGTAGCCCCAGCATCAGCACGCTGCGGTCCTACTCTGTCAGTTATAGTTGCCTGCTGCAGATACCACCACTGTGGCTTCTATTCTAGGCGTTTCCACTTTACAATAACAACATTTACAGTTGATCCGGGCAAATGCAGCAAAAGCAGAAATTTTCCGAACTGATATTATGCTAAGATGACATCCTATGACTTTGACACGTTGAAAACCATTGAGTTGTGACATACGGTCAATTTCTCTGTGCATGCTTGTCTATAATGTTTGCCAAGCCACCCTGTCTTTTGTACCTGTATGGTCCATATCTGTGATGTACATGGAAAAATCCACTACTCAGAAGGTGTGTCCGGATGGTTTTATCACATAGTGTATGCTACATCAGAGGTTCTCTCAGGCGGAAGTAAAGAAAGCTTTAATATCCTTACATATTCAGTTATGAATCAAGATGTCTGTTCCAGTAAAACATACAAAACAAGTGTTCAGAAATGACATAAACTAGGAACCAGATAAGGTAGGTACTATGGCTCATGCTCCTTCAAACAGTTTAGGAACTAATTCAGACTTAACATTTCATAGGCTCAGACCTACAGCGTTTGCCATTAGCACTGTAGAAACATTGTCTTGTAGGGAACAATAATGTTTTCACAATGAACTAATAATTTTTCAAACTTTCCCAATGTTGTCTAAAGCACTTAAATGTCCTCTCATTTGCGTAATTTAATTATGGTTAACCGGAGGTTGCGTGGTCAGCGGAGCGATTACCAGACTTCGTATGTTGCGTTCATCCTCACAGAACTGTTTTTCTGTCTTCTATACAGCCAGTAATAGTAAATTTAAGATGGATGGGAAATTCTTCTTATCCTGACTTGCTCCTGCGAGCCTTTAATTGAGAAAAAAGTAAATTTATTAGAAAAGGAATGGGTGCTTGACCTTTGACCTGAATTACCTTTTGTATCGTATTAGAAATGAGTAATTTCGTTTCTGCACGTCTGTTACATGTTTTGAAAACAAAAAGTATCAATATATCCCATTTGTGTAACGATGAAACAGACTGCTCTTACGGTAGATATTGATTGCCTAGGAACTCGGCATGCATAGGCCTCCTTACAAAATGTACAGTACATGCATCAGGTAAATTACGGCCATGGATACTGCTGTGGCAACGAGATATATTTCAATTAACTAGAAGCACGAAGAAAGGAGCTTAGAATGTAGCTCACATGATAGAAATTCCAGAAAAGAAATAAATGATGATGAACAATAAAATTTATTCTGTCCTTCTGGTATATTACGCAAAATTCTAGAGCTCTTTGCTGAAATGAGAGAAACATCGAACAGTTTCACCTAATGATATTACAGAAAAACGACAACAGTCATTCTTGATACTCACGGTTGACATGCTGTGTCCATTCAAATGCAGTAATATGTGTGATGGTCTGTTTTAACACAGAGAAAGTCTTTAGGTGAATCATTCACGAATTCTATAGCGAATTTTTATCAAGCGGCATACATTTGAAATTGATCTCAAATTTATGTCAAATGTGGAATGCATTAATTTATTTTTCACAGTAGTTTGCATCCAGACTTTTATTAGAGAAAATACAATGCATTTCCACACGATGAACTGGCATAGTACAGTGAAAACAGTTTCACTTGAGAAATAATTTTTGCTTTATTCCTCATTCACTGTAAACTTATTAGGATAATCAAACAACTAATTTGCTATACGTAACTTCTTTGAACAAAGTTAATTTCAGCACCAACGTTTAACGAAACGATAGAAAATCCAAGTTTATTTTAAATAAATGAAAGAATATATTTAAATAAATGAAGATTTCTTTCTTGGTGTATCGTACGGAAAAATTAAATCTCGAACTTAGGATCTTTTTATTTTGTTTAGCAATAATAATTTCCAGGTAGCATAGCCTTGCGATTTGAAGCACGCTTAACACTGAACCACCGTCTTTTAGGAATAGAAGACGGTGACTAAGTAGTGGGCCTTTGTTAAATTGCAAGGCTGTGCTGTCTGGGTGTGAACATGAAATCGAAACATATAAGTATTTAGAAAACTGCCTATTTTGATTCCCTCATAAAATCCTTCGCCTGATACTATGCTTTGATTTACACTATCACGTAAGTAAAATAAAACACAGGAATAGTCATACTATGCGCTCAGTCTTTCAAAATTCATTTGGTGATTGTAAAAATTCGATATGTTAAATTTAGAAATGAAAGATAACATTTCAGAAACGTCCTGTGCTAAAGAAATTAACTCTCAGGTCTGATCCATTTCTTCATCCTAAGAGTACATATGAGGTACAGATGACAAAGGTGCGAGTTTAGAAAAGTATCGGTCAACAGGTCCTGCACAATCGCTTTTAACTTTTATGTATTAACTTTTCACACCTTTAGTTCATAAGTATTACACAAATTCTAATGAAAGGGTATTTTTCTTCTTTTATTATGTTGAAAAACAAATATGTTCATAACCATGAAAATGAAAGGTAAGAAGAAATACTTCATATAAACGTTTATAATATTTTATGCTGCAACTATGATAATATTTTTTCTGAAATTTTTTTCAGAAGCCCCGAGAATTCAACCCTCAATTTTTCCTAACGCACTGAGCGTCGGACAAAAAGCAAGTGTAACTTGTGCTGTAAATAAAGGAACTCCTCCTTTAACTTTCGAGTGGTCAAAGGATGGAAAAATCCTTTCTAATTCGGAAAATATTGAAATCACGGCAGTAAAAGAAGCTTCAATGTTGTTCATTAGTCCAGTCACAAGCCAAAGCGGAGGCAACTATACATGTCATGTCATTAATAATTTCGGAAAAGACAGCTTCACATTTTCTCTGGTGGTAAAAGGTCAGTATAAGTTCTTTTATCTCGTATTTATTATTAAATTATAGTATGTGCAAATGAGAACGAAATTTCAATTCAGGCTCATAAACCATAAAGCAGAACATTATTTTATACATTTGAAACAATAAGTGAAACAAATCAGCATCCACTAATAATTAAATTTACTACACATATTTCAGTCATCAGAGTAATGACCTGCCTTCATTGAACAGGGTGCTGCTCCAATTGTTTATCTGAAATTCGAGAAAACTTCCTTTCTCTCCTTGCAAATGTTAGCTGCTTTCTAATTATGAGAGAAAAACAACTGTGTATGTGGGTTTCTTATCGATGTAACCCCACATACACAATCGTTCCTTACGCAGAACACTCAGATATTCAGAAAATACTGTTTCAAAGTAACTGTTCTTAGTTCATATAAGAAAAATGACTACAGCTTTTCCATTATAAGACTTTAATCTAAAAGAAAAATGTCACGGGTTACCAAAATAAAAATATATCATTGGTACCTTCTTTTTAAAGCATGTTATTTGTCAAAAAATAAAAATTCTTAAATAAAGCAATCATATAAATTTCATCAATGACTCTCTTTTGCGTTTTAGTAGTACTGGAAGTTCCTTAGACGAAACAAATCTTACAGCAGTTTCTACATGATGGAGATTTATTAAAGTATTTAAGAAGTCCTTCTCATCTTAGCTCGAACTGATTACAGCTTTATATGATTTTAAGAATATAAAGCTGTTATCAGATTTGGCTAAGAAACACTAATTTTGTAATCATATAAAGCCTAAAGCTGTTATCAGATTTGGCTAAGAAACACTAATTTTGTAATCATATAAAGCCTAAAGCTGTAATCAGATCGGGTTTAGAAAGACTAATTTTGATGCTATTTTGGTGCCATTAAATGCATATAGAATCCGCTTTCCCAGGTCTAGGCCTACAACACATATTAGAAATGAGCCACTCTACCGAACGAACAATGTAGTATCATTCGCTGAAATAACGAAATATTATGTTAGTCGCATGTTCATTTCAGCGCGATGATGTAGTAATGTTAAGTTGTTATTGATTGTGATTAGTACTATCTCTTGTTAAGGAGCGCTTTGATGATGTCTTTCTTTCATTATGCACAAGATCTTTCATTAAAATTTTCGAAATAAAACAACCTTATTGGTCTTTCGTATACATCAGAACGAATGAGATAAATGTTTGCAAAATAAGAAAGTGAATATTGTACATTTTTTTATCCCGACTAGAGCCATTTTTGTCATCGTCATTACACAAGTAGCCCGCAAGAAGAATTAATTGTATTTCACTCGGTGGCAGACCGTTGAGAATATTTAACATCTCATAGCAAGATCACAGCGTGAATGTTTAGGGGAACAAAGAACTTATGATTCCATTATGACTTTTGCTAGCTCTTATCTTTGTAGATGGTAATCCCAGATTGTTATTAGAATTTCTATTCAGCCTTGGATACCAATGGAATTAGAGGTCTATGAATATTGCTAAGATGTTTCGGGGAATTTTTAGTCTTATATGCTAGTAAATCGCTGTGTTCGTAAACATTTCATATCCTCATATCACTATTTTGTAAAATATCTTCCAGAAAACAAAAACGTAGCCGCTGTTAACGAGAATAAAAGTGCTTGTCACGGACATTTGGCAATCTGCGTTTGATTTCAACAACGGTATACATTTACCCACTACTTCCGATAAAATGGGCATTAATAATTTAATAAATGCTTTCAGGAGCGCGTTTAGTTTTAGCGGTAAAACAAATTTAACTAACAGAAAAGGACAGAATTAAAATTTTAAACATACACATTCTTGATAACTGAAATTTTGTTAACGGCAAACATCTGTGATAAAATGACTTTCAACGGTATGCTCCTAAATTTCCTCACAGAAACACGCTAACATCCTGTAGATGAAACTGTTTCAACGCAACATCGAACGGATGGACGTTGGCGTGTAAGGCGAGAAACATCGGAGAACAAACACACATCGGAGAACAAACACTCTTCAACCATTGCTGGAAGAAAATAAGCTGGTGGGAGCAGCGTTATGGTCTGGGAAATGTTTTCGCGGTATTCTCTGGGTCCACTCATACCCGTGGAAGGTACTATGGACCGAATTCGTTATGAATTCATCCTTGCAGACCACGTACACCCTTACATGTTGATTGTCTTCCCTGCGGCGGATGGGATCTTCCAGCATGATAACGCGACGTGTCACACAGCCACAAATATCCCAGAGTGGTTTGAAGAACACGATGGAGACTTCAAATTACTTCTCTGGCCCCTAATTCCCAAGACGTAAACCCAATTGAGCATCTGTGGCACCACCTCGATCGTTCTGTTCGCTCTATGGATACTCCACCACGCACCCTCCAGCAGCTGTTAGATGCACTGCAGTTAGCATGGCTCCGCATACCTGTAAACATTTTCCAGCCCCTTATTGAGTCACTCCCAGCACGTCTAGCTGCTGTCCGCGCTACACACGGCGGTTACTCTGGATATTAGCTGGTGGTCACAATAATATGACTCGACTGTGTATATGTCAAAGATATAGGATAAAAAGCACAAATTATGAGCAAGGACACTGTAATTATCACGAAAAAGAAAACAGCTCCTACCCTTTTAAAGTTTTCAGCCAAGGAAAAAGATTTTGAAGTCTGAAGAATCCTGCTGAAACAATATTTTCATGTCTGAAAAAACCTGCTAAACCAAGATTTTGATATCTGAAAAAACCTGCTGCAACAAGATTTTGAAGTCCGAATTAACCTGGTGTTTTCTAGAAGGGCAATGGTACACTTGATATTTTAGTACCATTACCTAATTTAACAGGAAATCGAGCGTTCAAAGACCTTAATTGTCCCCTTGGCAAATATGTAATATTTGCTTCTTGTATAATAGGAAATCACGCGTTCAAAAGAGACTTAAACTATCCCCTTTTCGCAAATGTGTATTTGCTTATTTGTATACATGCAACATTACCTTTTACAGACGCATCTCTTCATATTTATCTTAAAGGTGCCTAAAAAGCAGAATTTATTTATCACTCAGATTGACCTAAATCCAAGCAACACATCGCTGTTAAAAATCTTTGCACAAAATGTGGTGATTCCAATTTGACTTTTTTAGGAATACTATAAAGCACAATATAATCACTGAAATGTTTCACAATCTAAACTTGATGTTTCTCATTGAATTAATATTAATAGTAATGTATAAACCACAACATATCCAATTGTATTATATTTCACACTCATGCAGTCGGTTCGATGTAAAGCCTTGTGCATGGAAACATAAAAACCATTTCACTAGCATAGTTTTCCTTACCGTCAACACTTTAACCGTTTTCTTTAAGATTCGTTTATTTTTAAAAAGAAAATAAACCATTTTAAATTTCGATTTGATTCATTCAAATCAACAACAACAAAACATATAATTTCTTGGAGTTCCAGTTTTTAGAAATTCAGATTGCTGTAATTTAGGAATTTTGAAGTACACATTTTAGATATTAACAAATGCCTTATTTAACATATTATGGTTATTTCGATGGCTGTAATTACTCCTGCTTCTTCAATAACATTTTTCCGAATTTATTAAAAGGATTTCCATGGATTGAAAATATATAACTGGAGGCATCATTGCAGTAAATGCAGTATATTAATATATATACGCTATCTTTCTTAAAAGGTTTCAATTTTGAACTTTTCTTTTGTATATCTCACAGCTCCACCATCGTGGGTGAAGAAGCCAACAGACCAAACTGCGCTTTTGGGATCAACAATACATAGCAAATGTGAAGCTCAAGGACAACCATCGCCGACTATTACGTGGGAAAGAAGAGGTAGGGGAAATTATTGTATGGTTGATGTTCATCCAATTGTGAACTGCATGAAAGTATTCAAGTTCATGAACAGGTTTTTAAATTTTGTTCTAATATCCCAGTTGCTTGTTCATATTAACGTGTTGTACAAGTGACGATGAATCCTGTGAAATATGCCTACACGCAGGAGGAAATTTAAATTTTTAAGTCAATTTAAGAAACCCAAATTACATGTCATTTATTAACATTTCTTGACAAAGTGACAAAAAAAAATATTGATGCATAAAATCACGCCATCACAGTTGTCTGAAAACGATTACACAGGAATTGAAGTCTTTGTTACAAAGATTTCATTATCCAAATTTCTGTAAAGTGCCATTTTCATCATTCAAGGATTTCAAGGCACAGGTTTACCTTCACGCACTGGATGTGAATTTGAATGTGGATATATCCACACATGTACAGTAAATCAAATAAGAAGTAGTAAGAAAACACTGAAATAGAAGGATAATGCACATGAAAGCCAAAAAGCAATGCTTAAACATTTTTGACAAAATGAAACAAAGAAATTTACCAATAAAAAGTCAGTTTTTGAAAATTGAAACCAGATCTGTGCTGCTGAACTAAACGGCTAGAACAGAAAACAATAATCGTGATAAAGGATAAAATTATTTATTTTTATAAGTATACATGTACGTAAGATAAAATATGCAATAACCCATGAAACAAAACTTACAGGCTGACCATATGAATGTTTGTCGGCTTTGTTCAAAAATATGAAATCATTTTCTGACTTACTGTACATAGGATGTGTCAATTCAGAATGGATATGAAATAATAATTGTGGATCTTCATTCATCTTTCGAGTTAGTGGGTATTAATAATTATATGAATGTGCGAGATAACTTCTGAAAAAGTTGAAATTCAAATTTAAGACAATGTCTTAAAATGGTCCCTACATTGATTTTGAAAGTAGCTGACATCAGTGGCGTCAGTATTGTAAAGAAATCACGTTAAAGTGCTTCAAATTCTATAACTCTAGAGTATATTACCCAGAAAAGAAAAAAATTCATCGCACGTAACCTGTAAGCTACATGTATGTAGCAATAAGTTAACACTGAGTTAATTCCATTCATTACGTTTGCAACGGACGAAGTGGAACTCCAAAACATTCAGTTGCCATAAACGTTTCAAAATGCTGCTTCCGAAATTTATAACCAAATTCTCAGCTGCTTAAAATCATATCAGATAAAAGGTTTGTCCTAAAAATTATGACTTCGTGTTTGCCAAACATGTAAACTCATTCGACATATGAAATATGAAGTTCATCACATCAGTTTGACATTAAAAGCTCTCTCGCACTGAAGGAAAAAATAGAATATAACGATTAATGTAATGAACATTCATTCTGACGATATACGTTGTAGTTGAAAAATGTCTTATATATCCAGTGCAAGCGCTGACCAAGAAAAAGTGGAGCATTTCAGAACCAAGAAAAACTGTCCTCGTAAAATTAAACTTTCCGTAGAATGACATCATAGCCTGTGTGTACGATCAGGCAATTACTCTACATCCCAGTAAATACATAGTGCCAGTGTTTTCTACCTGAGAATTTAAAAAGTACGAAGTAATAAAAGAGTCAACAGCTTCTGTCGGTGGGAAAGAAATCTAAAAATTTGCAACACCTATGTTTTTACAGAAAAGGACCATCAAATCAGATATGAGTGTCCTTTTCTGTCTAAAATACATAACGATCGAGAAATATGGAGTTCATATTTGATACCTGCTTAAAATTATAGCGATGAAGTTCTTATCCTGTACAATATATATGATGTCAACAAATGCAGAACAGATGTCCAGTTTAAGAGCAGCAAGGTGAACAATCAGGTTAGTCCTTTACTTTTCACATTCACGCTATTACAGGAAAAGACAAAAATGGTCAAGACTGAATAACCTTAAAAAAATTTTCTCAAGTCTGAACAGGATAACATTTTTGTTTTATCAAGACTGAATAAATTACAGCATTTGACAATCCTCGTTATGCAGTATAGTGAGTTACTTAGCAACTTTTATGTAATCAGTATTAACTTGCATGAAGAGAATTACGCAGATGGTCTTAAATTTCACCTCAACCAACGTCTTTCACAAGAATAAATAACATACTGGTCACTCCGAGTAGTGAAAGACTTCATTTTTGTGGCTACTGAAGAATGGCCTTAGACGACAGGGTAATTCCTGCCCAGTTTAAAGGTGTTTTCAAAAGTTCCGCAGGCGAAAAAGACAAGTACAAAAGGGCAAAATAGCGATTTCAAAATGAGGAGCATTTCCTTATTTCATTGTACAAATGTTTCAGGAAACTTAAAAAGGATGACAATAGACCAAAGGAGAAAACATGGGACAAAATAGAGTGGTAGAACATAAATTATTTTCTCTTTTGATAATCTTAACGAACTGAACAACCCGATTTTCTGTTGCCAAGAAAGTGAATGGACAACATTAATAAAACTTGCCCCTTCCGTAAAGTAAAGATTAGAGGCTTAATACTAATGGACGGAAGGATTAAATAAAAGTCGTCTGCTTTCTTTTTAGTTTTTCATGCCATTGCTCAGACATATTTTTCCACAGATTATTCCGTCATAACATAGAGACGCAGGGGGAAAATGAAAATATTGAAATTTTTGAAAAAACACTTTACATCGGGCATTGAATTGCGAAGACGATTAGTTAAAAGCCAGGGGTTTGACACTGTAGAATAAATTATCTGTACCTTCTTCGTAGCTGTATTTTTTCACATAATCCCAGAAGCTGGATGTCGAAGCGAGATAATGCGATAGCCATCGTCTCTAAGGAAATGAAATTTTTTCAAGTATCTCTAACGACGCAGATTAAAAGTGCTACAGTCTGCGTGTCCTGTACTCAGTAAACAATACTTAACTCACACGTGATATTTCAATCAACTTTTCATCGGAGTCTGCCTGCTTAAAGTATTGTATTTATAGAATAATTGAAATAAATGCAAATCCCTCAGCAGCCGACAGTGAAAGATTTGTGAGTAGTGTCTCTTAAAGTTTTACGAAGTTGCTTTTGAAGTATTTATCTCAGTTCTTGCCTATTTGCTAACTGTTAGTTTGCTAATATGCATAATTGTTGCTACTTAATGAAACTCAGCGGTTGTGTAGAATAGAGAAAATTAAATAAAGAGCTGCCGGGCAATTCTGATGGGCAATTTTGGATAATTCACGAAGGCAGCTTGGAAATTCCATTTTGGGGTACTACGGTGCGCCGAATAATTAACACAAGAAAAATCAGTGATGTTTCATGAATTTAGGATGCAGTTGAACCCACGGAATAAGAAAGATAATGTAACATTCAAAAGTCGCCTTTGGAAGCTGCTAAAACAGAGTTTATCATGTGATATATTAGTTGAATGCTAAAGTTTTTATCAAATATCTTAGAGATGAAAATATTAAAAGCACCATTTACATGAGACTGAAACAATTGCAATTTCCTATCACGATGACATAAATAGGTAACTGTTTTTCAAACGTGAAAAAATATGTTTTTTAATGCAGTATAACTAGTTAACAGAATCGTGAACATACGCCCAGTTACGAGGAAAAAAGGAATGTGCAAGTTGTCACTTCATGTTCAGACATAGCACTGAGAATGTTTCACTGCAAAGCAGAAACCAATTGCACGGATGAAAGACTTTTTTCGTCATTACGGAGATTGAAAGCATATTTCCGTCTTGAATGCTAGAAGAGCTTGCCTTAACGCCTGTTGACCATGCTGTATACTGAAGCGGAACTGGTTATCGCAACAGACATGAAGATGTGATTGACTGCATTGCTATTTTGCAGGTACGCAGAGGAATGTGACATCGTAAGACATAATACATTTGCATTGCTTGATTTACACTCAAGACATCCAAAGCAACAAAGATACAAGTGGACATTTTAATATAACTTTTTTCCAATAGACTTATTGAGACTTATTGTTTTAACTGCATAAATTTAATTCAGGTTTTAAAAATTCAGGATAACAGGTTTTAATCTATTGGGTTGTCGGAAAAGTCATGACGTATTTTAGCCATGTTTTGCGAAGTTCATTTATTGATAGAAAGAACAAGGATAAACCAATGATATAATGCCCGTTTTGTTCGATATCCTTTTGCCATCTTTCAGTGAGCTGCAGAATGCCTCGATCATAGAAGGACCTGTCTTTCATGGCGAAAAACTGTATAAGGTGCTGATTTACAGCCTCATCTGAATTGAACGTTATACCACGCAAGGACTGTTGAAGAGAGCGAAACAAGTAGAAGTCTGACGGCGCAAGGTCAGGCGAGTATGCTATGTGTAACAACACACCACACCCAAGCTCCAATAATTTTTGGCGGGTGATCAAACTTGTGTGTGGTCTCGTGTTGTCGTGATGGAACACAACACCTTTACGATGAACGAGCTCTGGACGTTTCTGGATGAGGGATTCGTGCAAACTGTCCAATTGCCGACAGTACACATTCGAATTGATTGTTTGGTTCCGTGGTAGGAGCTCAAAAAACACGGCACTTTTAAAATCTCACCACACTGAGACCTGAACTTGCCGCTGATGAATGTCTGCTTTGGACGTCGTTTGAGGCGAAGAAGCACGTCGGGACCTAGACAGTTTGCGCAGCACATTGTTGTACACAATTCAATTTTTAGTCAGCAGTTATCATTCGCTTCAAAAAAGGATAGTTTTCCTCACGTTAAATGAACATATCGCAGATGCTTATACACGCCGTCAATTCATCTTCTTTCAGTTCATGAGGAACCCACACATTGAGCTTGCTTACGTATCCCAATTTCTTCAGGTAGTCGTGAACGCTTTAATGATGGATGTGCAATGTTTGTGCAATCTCTCGTGTCGTGTAACATGGGTTTGGTTCGATCAATGCCTTGATTTGGTCGTCATCAACCTCGGTTGGCCTCCCGGACCGAGGAGCATCGTTGAGGTCAAAATCACCAGCACGGAATTTTGCGAACCACCGCTGGCACTGACGTTCTTGTAGAGCATTATCACCTTGCCCATTACGCAACTTATCACAAGCTTGACGCGCGTTCTTCCCTTTACGGAAGTAAAACAGTAAAATATGGCGAAAATACACAGTTTGGTCTTCCATCTTCAACTTGATGTCAAATCTCCGCAAATCAACGATATCGCTCACTATTCCTTTTAGACTGCAGCTAGAACTGGCACCTGTCGAATGCCATAGCGATAACAGAGCCTGCGCATGCCTCTAATACTTCCAAACCGCCCAACCGTCATCGGGTGCCAAAATACGTCATGAGTTTTCCGACAACCCAATAGGCTCGGCATCGAAAAAAAATATCGGTTTTTTAATTCCGTTTGACCTTAAACAGGTTCATATCTTGCTTACGTATGTGTTTGTGTGTATGTGCATGAGTGAAGAAAAGTAACTTTTATGCATTTAGTATTTTGTATGCTGCAAAAAAATTCCACATAAAACTTCTTTATTATCCTAAAGATTCTCAAGGGCAAAGAAGTAAAATTTCTCCAAGTGCCAAAATAAAGATATCTAGTGATGGAGAACTGACGATATTAGATATCCAGGAAACAGAGAGTGGCACTTACGTTTGTGAAGCAGAAAACGGAGCAGGAAGCTCTCTGACAGCCGAATTTAAGCTGACAGTCTATGGTAAGGCAAGCGTAATTATTTAAATGGGAAAGATTGAAAATTAATACTAAAGATATCAGATTCTGCCGTTTAACGCATTTCTGTATCATTATGATTCACAAATGTATGCCGAGCTTTTGTTATTTTAATACATACACATTTGTACGCATATCCTCTTTCATTTATTTATAGAAACTCTCGATTAAATTGAAATAAGAAATCTATTGTACATTAGTTAAAGAAAACCATGCCATTATGCGTTCAATCATAAGTTATTTATGGAAACATATTTATTCTTTGTATTTTCGTCATTGTGTTTAAAATTTTGTAAGTGAAATTTCAGATCTCACCATTCTATATACTTAATAACAAAAAAATTATTTTTACTGCAATTTCATATCTTAGAAACGGATCATGGACGCAGAGAAGAAGCAGCGGCCGAAAAATAAATAATTTTAGGAACTTTTAAATGAAATTTGAAATGAGCGAGTTTGGAGAAACTAATTTTCTTAAAACTTTTTTCTGATTTGATTAAATGATTCTTAGCTGCTTTTAAGCACGTATCTCCGGTAAAAATTACATTTGCGATTTTACTAGGTATCAAAGAATGTTATGTATCGATACATACAAGTAACTAGTTTAGATTTAAAATGAATTTGATATATTCAGGGAATATTCAGAATTCAAGAGACATGCTAAATTCACAAGTACTGCATTTCACAGCTTCATATTTCTTTCGTTCTGCGCACATTACTACACACTTTTCTACACACACAACTACTACTCTTCCTACACAAATTCGTTTTTTCTTCAATTCCCCTTTTCATGCTTTTGTTACTAACACATATCAATATCCAGACAGCCTATTTATTGCTGAGGTCTCTGAGGTATGAAGTATTAATTCGCATATCTTTCAGTTTTGAAATATTTCATATTCTTCCTTCAGAGACACTACAATCGGCGCAAAGTTTTCACTTGTGCTGAGTATTTCATTTATCAGACATATTAAAAAATTCCTGCTGCACACGATATTCTATGGTGAAACATCTCTTAGAATTCAATATCACAAACATATGTTGGTTGTGCGGGTGGGCGAGTGGGAAGTAAAGCGGGTTTCTGGCTTATATTCCGCGTTGGGCCCGTGAAGGATTTCAAGATCAGGCATCGGTAGTGCACTTGTCTTATGACACCAGCTCTATCCCTTCCACGGAACCAGACACCCTATATGATTGACGGTCGACTTATTATAGCGTTGTATGCTTATCGGGTCTTTAAAATTCGAAAAAAATGTATATTTCATATGACATGTCTTATTGTTTGTTGTTATTGTTGTTTGTGGTCTAACGACCATCGGGAGCAAATCTATGGGCTATAAGCAGTCGCCTGTCGCTAATTTAGCTCCACTGGTTCCAGCGAAGGGAAAGAGCTAGTTCCATAAGACAAACACAACATCCATGCCTTACCCGGATTCGAACCCAGACCCATCTCGGACGAATGGTCAGAAGCTGGCTCCTGGGTCCCTGCTTCAAGGGGCTGATGATGTCTGATGATAACGTAATTCTAGAGTGCCGAATTTTCGAAGTTATTCTTTGATGTTCATTCACGTGCGTATTACTCTTGATGGATAATGCATGTCCTCATACTGCTTTTATCCATTGAATGAGACGCATTTTAACAGAACATTACACATTTAAATTTTTAAACCAAACGGTTGTCCACCAGCAGTTACTCGGGAGAAGAGTTTTGAAAAAGAAGAAGAAAAAAATTTAGAAATTCACGTTGCCTTTCATCGTCATTGTTGAGCAGTTGTATTATTTTGTCATTGTGTGTCAATGATTAAAACAATGAGCTTTGGTTCAGAATTCATTAAAGACCATGTTGAATGACCTGCAAGCGTCTCTTCTATCTGTATGTGACTCAAAATTTGAAAAATTAATTTCCTAAGGTTTTCTGCACATTAATTTCTTTCATTTCACCACAGATGGCTACTGAATGACTCGAGGCAACAATAACTCTGTCTCGAGTTAGTAACGATCACATATCAAGAGCCACCAATACGAGTATCTCGAGCTATCAGATTCCGTAGTTCATGTCTCTAAAGATCAGACGACCGGACACATCGGTGTCAGTGTTTAAAGTCACTGAGTATCAAAAGATCCGAATTGCTGAACGTGGTCTGAATCAAGTCCTCAGAAACATTGCTGCGAGTTACTGAGCATTTGATGATTCGAATCGTTGAGTATGTAATGAATCGAGTCTTTGGAATGATTGCCGCGAGTAGCTGGGAACAGATAATTAGTCATCAGAAGTACAGAGCTAAAAAACTTTGTTACCAAATCAGAAATTCAGGGTGAAATTAATAAAGAACCCGTATGTCTCAAAGAGTGTTCCTAGGTTTTAAGAAGAGAAAATCACGGCGTAAATTGCCGACACAGAGATCGGTATTATCAATACTAACACCTGCCGTTCTTACATTCATCAATCCCTCTCTGTCTTGCTGATTCAGTAGCACGAGTTTTGTTTTTTGCTTTCCAAAAATTTGCTTCTTTTTTCCCCTCCATGCTTTCTTTACGTAGGGCTACTGGGAGAGTCAGTATTTCAAACGGGCAACTCGCCAGCGCATCACTTCATTTTAACCATCTTTGGCGCTTTGTTTTTAACTTTTCTGTCCTTTACATTTTGATAAGTGAAAATTTTCAGCATCAACTATAGGCAAATTAATTATACTTTGCTTTACAATGATGCTTCACTTCTTCTCTGTTTAATCTCAGTTATTCCAGTCCCATCTTTAGTCATTTTTTAATAAGTATTTAGCTCAATTTGATCTCACCACTGCCTGCATCTCCTTCTTTTGCGACACATAGTGTTCTACTTGTTTCATACTTTCTGATATAAAAGAAACAGGTTTATATGCTCTGTGTAGAAAGTACTGTCCGAGAGTAAATACATGTTTGCCAAATGTAAACAGGAAAGCTCAATATTTTCTGTTCAAAATTAAACCAAATTAATTTAACAATCTTAGTTAATATTTATGCCAAATGATTCACGCAACTTTTGTTAATATTTAGGTCAAGTGAGTTAAAAAACTTTAGTTGATATTTATGTCAAATGTATTAATTATCCGTACTACATATTTAGGACAAATGATTTAAGAAACCTGACTTAATATTTAGGTCAAATGTATTAAGAATACTTACTATTCAGGTCAAATGTGTTAAGAAACCTTTCTGAAAATGATCACTAAAACTGTTTGGATAAGTCACAGCTTTGCTGAACAAACATTGCTCTTGATCAAACACAATGGTACATTAATTTACAGTTAACTATAATCTCATACTTAGCAACCAGAATTCAGCTTATAAGCTAAATCCAAGAACAGTATGGGATGATGTACATAAATTAAAACTGTGAGTTAATATCTTGGATCAAATGTTCTAGCTAGAAATATAAATTGCTCAAAAATACCTTTAAATTAATATCTTACACAATATTTAATTCACAATATCACTGCCTTATTAGCATTGAAGCTGCCAAAATACACAAGGGGAAAATTTGATAGTGTTTCCCGACTGAGTTTCAGATGAAGCATGGGTGGTGTATTTGTCATACAAGTTGGTTCTATCTCTTCCCTGGAACTAGTGGGCATAAATTAGAGATGAACGACTCCTTATAGCACTAGTTGCTAAAGAGGGTCATTTTACATTGAAACAGAAAAAGAAAAACAATTACATCACTGCGTAAAATTGAAATTTCATTAAAATAATTTAACTGAACTGAATGGACGGTAAGTTTCCGTGCAGTACGCTATATAACCCAGTTTTTCAGAGAATATTTAAAAAAAGATGAATTAACGACAGAGCTAAAGATACTTATATGTTTAATCCACATGTTTTGGGTTTTAAAGAATTTCCCTAAACACACTTTCAGAAAAAAAAGGGCAGTTAATGCCGTGAGTTGAAAAAGTAAAGTACCTTTTATAGCTCGATACTCATTGATTTTTAAGCATGTGTACCTTATTTTCATGAAACAAATGACACACTCATTACTAAAGTAGTCGACAAATTGTTTTATGAATGAATAAATATCTCCGTGCAGTAACAGCAGGAAAACGAGAAATGCCATTTACGTCTTTTATTTATTTCACGTACGGTGCGAATAATTTAGTTTTCGAAAACTCAATTTTGCCGCTTTTCAGCTTTCGTATCAGAAGAAAACAAAATTTTGAGAAGACTCAACGCTACTTCTTTAAAGGTAAGTTTACTTTGAGCATTAATTTATGTATCCATTTCTATAGAAATGCAATGCGCGTATGTATATTAAAGCATTTTCTGTTTTTTAGGTAATCACAGATAAATTGCTAAAAGACCTGACGTAAAAACTGGAAAACATGTTTTTTTATTTTACTGAAGAGCTGAATAATGTCTACATTCACCGTTGCGCGACATCTCACCAATCACAGGAGCAGATGAAGTCGAAGAACCTGAAATTTCCTTCAGAAGAATTTATGATATATGCGTGAAAAATGTTATTTTATGACGAAAACGAAGTGAACAACATTTCACAGCTGCTAAATAGGCTGAATTTTCCCGATAGCGATTGGATGAAGAATGATTACTTTTCGGCATTCCTTGTATGTGTGTAAAGCATGCGTGCCAGTGTCTTTTACATTTACAGTATTAGGTTTGGTGAATGTATAGCTCAGAGTAGCAGAAAACTGCAAAGCAATGCTTTGTCTGTATTATTTTCCCTCTAGATTTCTTTTTACCGGCTATTATAATTTGTTGTTTTTTTACTTTACGGAAAATTGGTCCCCATAAATTCTGATTGAAATAAACTAGATCTACAGACGACAGATTATAAATTTTGTACCACAGTTGGATTAAAAATGATGTGGTGATGTAGGGCCGCAACATTAACGTTGAGAAATTGCATGCCGATTTAGCAGCCAAGAAAAGCATTTCACTTTGTACGCACGCATTTTTTGTATGCAAAAACAGTAAAAATTCTCTAATAACATATTAATAATGATTTGCTATGGATGAAGGAATAATTCTGAAATATTCAAATTTTGGTAAAGTTAGCATGACTGAAATCGTATTTAAAAAATATTTTGGCACACAAGAAAAACTTCTCGTTGTTTACTAGAACAAAGTGATACGATAATTACGCCCTTAAGAATGTAGCTTGCTGTTGAAAACAAAATTTATTTTATAATGTATTAGCATTTAGTGTTTTACACATTGTTTTTGCAATTTGAGCGCGAAAGTTTGGTAATTCTGGAGATTTATTGTGAAAGCTTTTCATGAACGAGGAGACATGTTTTATCTTTCTCTTTGCTCTTATTTAAAATATCATTTTTTGTTTTCTTAACGATGGTATTTTGCAGATGTGAAACGTATGGATATCTATATGTATTACAATATTACATGAGCACAGTTTCATTCCTAATAATTGAACATTTTTCTTTCAGTGCGACTTGGATTCACACGCACATGCACACCCACGCACAAGCGCGCGCACACACACACACACACACACAAATGCATTCGCATTTTTATATTAATGAAAATTGTGTTGAAAAACGTAAGATATGATATCACGAATGATACATGTAGAAATACTCGATGATTTTACTTCACAACTTAAAAGATGGAACTTGTATCAGAGGATATGTCATATAAATATGGTTTTAGTAACAATCTTTACATGTTAATTTTTTTCAAATTGGATCATTACAGCCCTCTTAATTCTTTGTCACTTTGGAGTGGAAACAGACAGTAGATCTAAGACAGCTGCAGTCGCGATCGACATGACCAAAAAAAATGTTTTTCCAGTTAAAACCATATTGTTGCATATTAAATTAGAAGAAATTATTTCCTTATTTTATTATACACCAGTAAGAAATCATAATACAAAATCTAGATGCACAGGACTCATTTAGATTTATAAATAGCTTGAAGGGAAATAAATCTGTATTAATTCCCACTGCACTTAGGGGTGCAATGGTTTAAGGGCTGGTTTCTGACCATTAGTCCTAGTGCACCTGGGCTATACTCCCATAAGGGAGCCGGAGTGTTTGCTGGTTTTACTCCACTATATCCCTAACATCTCTTGAACAAGTTGCTTCAAATTTGGGGGACAGATGACTGCTTACACCCGTTAGAGTTGCTCACAGTGGTCGTACCCCCCCCCTCCCAATAAAAATAAAACATTAAGAAAGCACTTGGAAATTTTGTTAAACTCCTTTATGCCCATGTTAAAGTATTTCTGCTGTAGACGCAAATTTTTTAATATTACCATTTGTCGGTCACCTGTAATGATTGGTCTTTACGTGAGATTTAAATTTCCATTTACTGAAATCAGCTCACTTATTTTGACTGCGGTCAATCAAATAAGCAATGAAAACGATCGACGAAACGTGGCTTTCAGGATAAGGTCCTGAATAACCCATATTTTGACAGTGACTAAACAAGAAATATTAATTTCTTGTTTAGTCAGCAATAGGGAGCTCTGGGGATTTTATTTAGCCCAATGGCATTTGGCAGCGGAAAGAAACTCACCAAAATATTATTTCTCTCCCTGATTATACATTCAGTTTTTGAACCTCTGAAATATTTATAGGCGATACATATACTTCACATCTCTTCATAGGCTACAATAATTTCAGCCTTCACTCAAAACTTCAGTTTTCGTGAATTGCCTCTCAGATTCAGAAGTATTAACAATCTTTACAAAATGCAAGGCAAGTGAAACTGAGGAACACCATATTACTAAATTATGAGATAGTAAAATACAGATTACCGACGCACAACATAGTTCTCAGTGTAGAGTATGATCGCAGCAGTTACATAAAAACTCGGTTTCATAAAAAGCTTATTAAATAGTATAAGGAAAATGATATAATTTGCTTATTTCTTTGCTCAACTTCAGTTTGACTTCAATAAACCTTTTATGCATGCCTCCCACGATTCAACGACAACACTATAAATGACATGAATAACAAAAACACATTTCCAGTAATCGATCCCTGTAAACACATTTTTATCTCGCAAAATATTCCCCAATTGTAAATTCGTCATATACGTTGGCTTAAAAAATAAATATTAATAATATTTCTTTAAATAGGATAATATTTCCTTTAAAATGA
This sequence comes from Macrothele yani, assembly GCA_039090855.1. Lineage (NCBI taxonomy): Eukaryota > Metazoa > Arthropoda > Arachnida > Araneae > Macrothelidae > Macrothele > Macrothele yani. The sequence goes on from CM077013.1 coordinate 19,650,510, forward strand.
CAGGCTTTATAAATTTTATTTACACACAAACTGTAGTGCATCTGCAGTGTGGGAGTACTGCATAACATTTTAACTTCTTTCAATCAGAGCGTAATGTACACATCACGCACTCTACACGAACACTGTTTTACTCGTTTTGTAAGCTTTTGAAACATGCACTTCTTTTATGTTTTAAACTGTTGCTTTTTCAAACAGTAAAGTGCTGGATACTAATTTTTATTTTTGTTTCTTTCATGGAGTACCGGCCCGTTTTGAGGAGAAGTTCACTGTGCGAACTGCGAAACAGGAGACAGTGCAATTTTGCACTGTAACGTCACAGGAGATCCACCCCTAACCATCACATGGTTTAAGGATAAAAGGGAATTGGAAATTACAGAATTATCAAGGTACAGATATTTTTATTTGTTTTTAACGAAATGTTGAATTTATTCATCTCAGAGGAAAACGGCCGTTGTTAAATTATCATGAAACACATTAACACTTAGTTGGCTTTCCGTTTGCCACACCACTTTGTGTATAAAATGACTACTCTATTGTGAATAGCAATGCCCCAAGATCGTAACGGCATGTATAAAGCTGTATAGCACACAAGTGGTGATCAGTAGGAGAAGATGGTGTAATAGTTTAGAGAACTTTTTTCTTGTATGCTCTATCACAGCTGAAAAGGGCTAAATACACTATCTACCAACAAGTAATTAGACACCTGTGATAGCAAAGGAAAACGAAGTTTATTCACCTTCAATAGTTGGTAGAGCCACCACGAGCGGCGATTACAGCTGTGAAAGAACCTACTTCTCTGTCGTCGCTCACCATATACCTAGTGTCCTGAAAAATCACGGTGTATCCAGACAACTCTAACGTCTAACAATAAGTCAACCCGCCAGCTCACAGGATCTGAGCCTAGTTGAGTATGTTTGGAACATACTGAAAAGGTAGGTCAGAAACTATGCCCCTACACTTGTCATTATCAAAGTGTTACAAGACCCGTTGTAGTCTCTGAGTAGTAGTACCTTCACAGGATATGCTACAATGGCTTGTGGAGTCCTTGCCATGACGTGTTCGGGCTGTATTCCGGGAGAAAGGTGTTTCCGCGATGTTTCACATAAGTGCATTTCAAGGTGCAACTCACTGTATTCCCAACAAAACTGATTGACATACAAACAACCAAAAATTCCAATGTTTCAACATTCAAAGGCTCTTTGCTGAAATGCATTGTGTGTGAAGAAACCCACATGAATCCCTGACAACTCGTAAATCGAATATGGAAAACTGCAATAATAATATACACCGGCTTGATAACGAAAATGTGAATTTTATATTATCATTTCTGTGAACTTTACAGAAAGTGCAGTTATAACGAAGTAAATTTCTCCGTCATTTTTGGTCTACGCCGGGATTCGAACTTGAGACCGCTTATTCCGGAACAAGTCGCTCTACCAACAGAGCTACACAGACATGTATTCTGATTCCTATCTGCCTTTATGTCGTGTGAGTCCTGCTGGCAGGTACGTCACATCTCCCCCTCCGAAAGAGGGCCGGGAGCATGGCCCACGGATCAGCCGTGACCATGAATCGCTGCAGGCAGACAACCACTGAAGAACGTGCACTTGAGAACTCCCAGTCAATCTGGTGTGTGGAATGCAACGTCACACACATTTATTTTTCGAAGCACTGGAGAAGGGATTCCCTGATATTTCCTATCTCGCGGTGTGGAAATAACATCACACCAATGCGAGATTTTGAACGGTCGGGTCATCCGGGTAGTTCGGGCGCCATTATAACGAAGTAAATTTCTCCGTCATTTTTGGTCTACGCCGGGATTGGAACCCGAGGCCGCTTATTCCGGAACAAGTCGCTCTACCAACAGAGCTACGCAGACGATTATTCTGATTCCTATCTGCCTTTATGTCGTGTGCGTCCTGCTGGCAGGTACGTCACACAGTATCCCGTTGCTCTTATATCATGAACGACTTTTTACAAGGTCTCTCATTTTTTCACCCTTCAAACGGTCAATATACCTGAATTAAATGCTGGCCAAAATTTCCTGCTCTCCACAAGCAGAAATGTTTGTATAGAAGCCAGAGTTTAAAATAGCTACGGCATCCCAGCAGTAGATTTAAAAAAAAAAGTTTAGATTTTAAAAAAGCTCTCTCATTTTAAGCAGTACAGACCATAAACACGTAACAAGTGTATGGCTGGCAGTGCTATATTACTTTAAAATAAAGAACTTACCAAAGGATTGCAGTCGGTAATTCTTCAGAAAGTCCTTTAGTCTCTGCTCCATGACCCAAGTCATGATGAGAAAGGACTAGTCACTTTGACACAGTCATCATACCACTGGGCAGAAAAAACGCAAACATCTTTCTCCGTTCTTAGGTTTGTACCCATTGCAATTGCCATTTTAGCAGGTAATCAGTCGAAAAGAATCAGCGTCAATCATCCGCCTGAATGACCACTTTGAATAACAATCTTAAGCATTTAAGGTTAAATAAAAAACCTAAGCATTTTGATTAACATTTTAAAGCCAATCAAAATGACAAGTGCTTTCAGCCCATTTTTCTAACCCCGAGTTTATTTATTCCAGCTAGTTAAAGGGTTAATCACATGCTATTCACTGTTCAGGAGTCAAACTTTCCTCATTCTTCAAATTAGTTAGCTAGAAGGTCTTCATAATCTTAGCCGATGTCACACGAAGTATTCTTTGGAATTGTGTTCATCTTTGATGTGACTGACAGAAACAGCCATCTATCGATTTTTAAATTCCTTGGTTTAGCCAAACATCACGTGGATCAAGTGATGGAGCTAATGGTGAATATTGTACAAGTTCAAATTTCTTTTCATTTACGAAATTTAATGTTGCATCATTACGCAAATCTATGATATAGCTATAGAGTGTTACGACAAAACAGCATCAATGCTATTTCTTAAAATATTTGTGTAGATAATGACTGTGAGACCTCTCGTAACTTGAACGTATTTGCTACCTGTTTTGACAAAATATTTATATTCATCAATTTCTCTCATGATTAATTATTTAACTGCATGAATCATTATAAATTTATAAACCAGTTTCGGAAAAAATAAAGAATGGTAAATTAGTGAAAGCTTTCTTACGGTTTTGTAGTCTAGGTTAGTTCATGAAGTAACCTTTATAAAGCGAACTGAAACGAATCCATTCTACTTTGTGAAATCGGGTGTACAAAGTAATAGATGCAGCAAAGAGATATTGCACAAAGGTTTTTCGGAATTAAAATATGCGGAGATCTCTAGAGAATACATATATATGCAGGCCAGTGAACTTTCTAATCAATGCCGCAAGTAAATACATTCAAGATGCTGCAATAACAAAGTTATGTGAAAACATTTAATACAATTAAAACTCTGCTGATACTCATATTTTAACATATCACAGCAACTGAGCGTGGTATAAGTTTAGCAACGTTGTTTGCTCTAAGGAAGCCCACCCATCTATACATATTTAACCGCATCCAACTATTGCAGCCGAATGTTTTTGTGATAGGCTCATCTCTGAATCTCGTGGCATGTTCTAAATAAGTCATATTGAGTTGAAAGAAGAATTGTTAAAACTTTGAAAAACGTGCACGATTGCAAAAATCCTGTATGCAATTAAAACTGATTTTATTTGCATCAGTAAAAATACACTACTGTAATTCATACTTTCGTAATCACTTCTATTACGTATAATACTTGAACGCTACCCACAGTTAAATCGGAACCATTCCCTTAGGACTTAGACCTATTGAAAGACACTTTCAGAATAAATTTTAAATACAGAATTTCTACATTCTTTACATGTTCATTGGCCCGATATGTAAGGAAGGAAAGTCTTATGAACTGAGTGCATTACTGTTGCTAAACTACTTATGTTACAAAAGGGAAAACATGTTATGTATTGCATTTATGTAGGAAAAGGTATGGCATTATTCCCAATAAGATATTTTCAATAAACTAGTTTCATGCAACGATAAACAGGGTTTAACCAATGTAATGAAAACATCGACTGTTACTGTATTACACGTACTGTGTCGTATGAAAGTCACAGGGACGACGTTACCGTGATGTTAGGTATATAAAGGGATGCAATATGGTATGGGTTATCAAGTAGCATTTACACAGTAGTAGATGAAACCGTTGTTGTCGAGTAATTGTCGACAATATCAGATCTCAGTGACCTCGCATGATCATTGGTGTGCGTTTTGTAGGAGCTTCAGCATCTAGAGCGGCAGAAATAGTCGGTGTAACGCGAGGAAGTGTATCGAAAATTATGAATACCTATCGAAAAGAACAGGACGTGGTATCCAAACGTGCAAATTGTGGACGGCGTGCGAAGATATCAGATAGGGATAGGCGAACGTTGGCACGTGTTGCACAACGGTAGTACAAGAGCACGGTACCACAAATAGCAGCAGAGTAGAACACCAGGCCTGCTTTCGTCATAAAAAATCGCAAGAAACTGCATCATGACGGTATTTATCGTCGAGCTGCAATCCAGAAATCTTTGATACCCAACATCAATGCAACAAAAGGTGTGGATGCACAGCCATTAAAATCTGGGATGCTAAAGGCTGGAAATGTGCCATTTGGTCTAATGAATCGTGCTTCACATTGTTTCCCAGCACTGTACGTCTGGCGACAACCTGAAGAAATGTCCCAACCAGCCAGACTGTTTGGTTCCGACAATAAAGCACGGAGGTGGACCCCTGATTCTGTGGCTGCAATATCATGGCATTGGCTATTCTGCAGGTCCATGGTACATCTGCAACGTGCGTAGGACTTCATTCTTGGAGACCACTTGCACCCAATGTTGCCAGCATTGTTCCCTAACCACGGTCCCTGGTTTCAAGTACATAATGCATTACGTAACGAGTCAAGTTGTGATTTCCAGACCATGAGGATAAAGCACAGGAGTTACGTTGACGATTTCAATTTCCAGACCTCAATATTATTTAACATTTGTGAGACTTTCTGGAGCGAAAGATCCCACGTTCCACCTGTAATATCACTGCCACAGCTGGGACATATTGTACAGAAAGAATGGCCCCAAATTTGAGTATCATAAGTGCATGACTTCTATAAATTTATTCTAAATCGAATTGCTTCTGTTCTGAAAGCCTGACGTGGCCCTGCATTTCATTTATCAAATGTTCTCCACAGTGTCTCCATTATTTTGCTAAACCCCTGTAGGTTCTGATGCATTCCTACCTTAGCAGATATGGCCTAGTATTTTTTTTATTGAAATAAATGATATTTAAGAGTACGTTGTCTCCATGTAACAACAAGATTTATTGCATGACTTTTTTTTCAAAGCAATAATATATTGATGCGTAAGATTATTTCCAGCGCGACTTTCCTACTCCAATTTAATTTCAGGCTTCTGAAATGTCTTTGCGTATTAGGGATTTTTGATGGAGCTGTCTATTAGCTTTCTTTGTAACCGTATCATGATTATGTGCGAGTAGATTCAGTTCGGTAAGTTCGTCATTTCTCGTATATCAAGTTTCGTAAGAACGTGGTTTCTCGTAGATTCAGTTCTGTAAGATCGTCATGTCTTTCAGTATCATCATAAGCTTTTGTTATGTTGTATGCGTGTTTCAAGGATTAACAACCACCATGTGCAACTCTAAGTGCTATAAGAGGGAACCCGTCCGTAAATTAGGGAAATCGATTCAAGGGAAAGGGCAGATCCTGCTTCATTAGATAAACACATGTCTCACCACGGTATCGAACCCTGCCCAAGTCGAATGGCTAGTCAGAAACCTACGACTCTGACGTCTCGACCATTAAAGAGGCTCATAAGCCATGTATGAAAGTGTAATTGCTCCTGCTATGATGTACGACAGTGAAACCTGGGTACTGCAGAAAAGACATAGGAGTCGTTTGTGTGCTGAAGAGATGCGTTACTTACGGGGGATTTGTTGCATGACTCGCTATCATCACGTGAGGAATGAAAATGTGTTGTAGTTGTGTAATGTGGCGCAAAATGTTGTTAGTAAGAAGGAGACTAATATTCTTAGGTGGTTTGGCCATGTTGAAAAAATGAGTGATGAGTTGTTTACTAAGACAATTTTCAGCACAAGTGGCAGGGAAGGAAGGTAGCTGAAGGCCCAGGAAATCGTGGAAGGACCAGACTTAGGAATGTCTGCACGAGAAAAGATTATGAGTATGAAGTACAAAAGGTATTGTGTGCGTCGTGGGATGGATGTCAGTGGAGCTCGAGCTGTTTACCAAGATCGCTGTAAATGGATACATTTGATATATCAACAGTAAGTAAAACCTAGGTCCAAAAGTTAAACATTAATATGGCAGATATACTTCCTATGAGGAGCTAACCTCTGAATCTCAGAGAACAGCTTAGTGATATGTATGTATGTATAAACATTTAACAATTTTTAAAGGTTGTCTTCAGTCGCTTTCTAAAAACTAAACTTACACGCAGTGCTATTCCTACAGCAATCCTTAACATACGCAGGCACAATTTTTTAGATCACCGATACAGCGATCACGCTCTACTACATCGGTTCACCCCAAATACAAAAAACACAGCCCGATCTATGGACTTCAGTAGTTCTGTTATGTTGTGCGAAAGAAATCTGATTTCACCTCAAATATCTGTTGTTGTACATTTAACAGTAGTGATGTGAGCAAGGAATAGAAGCTTTTCTAAGGGGAATGGGACCAAGGAATAGTAACTTTTCTCTTTCAATTATCCTTTAGGACGATGCTTAATATCTGGTAATAGTTAAACATAAACTGCAACGTTAAAATATGAATATCTGGTTTAATGCGTGCCTTTCAGATTAAACGCACTGTTACAGAAACCCTTGCTTTGACATTACACTTCTGCACTCTACGATTTATGGACGATGTAAAATAAAATGATTAAGTTTTGAATTCCAATTAGAATTCCTTCCAATTATGGACTGATAATGCAGCGTTGCGTATGTTTTCATACCTCACGGGACATAACAGTAAGGAAAGACATGTTTCCAAAAGTGGCTTATCTTATGCACTTTAAAAGTGGGTCTATAACTATTTTAGAATCCCTCCCCGGCCCAAATCAGTAACTTTGGTTTTCTACATTTGCTATTTCTTTAACAATTTTAATGCTACGCACAGGTAACTGCTGAATTTTTAAGGAGACACATGAACAACAGTGAACATTTAATTTGTACTTATTTGTGATTCTTGCTGTACTTGCAAAATAAAACTTAATGTCTCATCTTCCAATTATATATTTAGTTCATGAGTCATCTTCCAATTATATATTCAGGTCATGAGTGAGTGCTGGCTCCCTCACTAATGACCTAAATATTCATGAGTGAGGGTGCCAGCACTTTTCGTAGCTTACGTATATTTTTTTCATGGCTCACTTACTTCAAGTTGCAATTTTAATATCTTTTGGATATTTCTATACAGTATTTCTAATAAAATAAAAAAAAAACAGTTTTTTAGAAATGAGAATTTTTATGGCAGTTATTGGCAGACTGAGGGGGGGGGGAGGGTGCTACTTCTAGAAATCACAAAATACTTCGCGAAAATCATGTGAGAAGTATTTTTACTCGCTGCCCAAAAACGTACCGCGACCATTGGGTACAACAATCATTCTCATTGTGTAACGTATACTCTAGATTCAGTTTCTTTTTGATTTTACTATCTCTTGTCATTTTATTTTTTTATGCAAATTATCTTCTCACTTAACGAGATATTGTTTCTCCGGCTGAATTATATGTGGCAACGAGTGTAAGTCATGACGTGGTGGTATGCAGTATATATAGGCGCGCTCAAGTATACCAGAGAGGTTCGTGTTATATATATGATAGGTTCTTCCTAATTATTGTTATGCGATTCTACGAAAGTTCGGTCTAACAGTAGTTGTGTTATATTGGAGTGTGTATTGAGTAATACCAGGAGTTTCCCAATAAAAGGTTAAAAGTGAGTACGTTTTCTTAGCTCATTTTATTGTCAGACCTCTGTCTGGCCGTTAAGTCTATTTCATTGAGTGTCTTACCTAAACAAACTCTAGCACTTTGATGATTAAGCACTCTTTAGCTACGTCAAGTAACCTTTCAATAACCCCTAACGTAACTTAACGTAAGCTTTCCTGCACGACACGTTCAGCGGAGAACCCTATCCATTATAATTGTTTTTATGTTTAGTCTTCGAGTTACATGTATTTCAAGTTGTGTTTAGTGCCATTTGCCACGCTGGAATATTTATTATTTAATATAATCGTCCGAGTTCAGCCATAGTTCGATTCCAGAATGAATCATAATCGGTGTCTTAGTCCCATCATAAACGGTGTCTTTGTCTGTCTCTTTCGTGGAACCATTGCACCTAAACTATTGACGAGCAGCTACTGAGAACCTCAGATACTCACAGATGTCTTTAAATCCCGAAACTGAATAGCACTAAATTGTCAGCTACAGTTTGAACTGTAGCTAAAAATGACACAATGTTTGAACTGTAGCTGAAGAACCACACCAACGACATGTCTCTTTCAGGGACATGTCGCTGGTGTGATCCTTCGTTATATTACTTTATGGCCTACTTATGTCAATGTGATTATTTCCGAAGAGTTTCATGAACAATTATACTTTCGTATTTTTGTTTTGTTTCAGAAGCTTAATATGACTATACAAACAGATCGCGCGAGAACACACATCACGTGTATTAATGATCACAATCTCTCTGCGAGCATTTACCGTTCTAAGGCGCGCTGGAGGGTACTGCTGTCAAATTGTTTGCGGAATGAGTTGCTTTTACCATCTTTAAATATAGCATTTGAACAACTAGCATGATAATATGCAATGCGATTTCTCTATCACAGCTGAAAAGGGCCAAATACAGTATCTACCAACAAGTAATTAGACACCTGTGATAGCAAAGGAAAACGAAGTATATTCACATTCAATAGTTGGTGGAGCCTCCACGAGCGGCGATTATAGCTGCGACCCTCCGGGGCATACTCTCAACCAGGCGCTGTACGACGGCTAGTGGTATTTTCTTCCACACGGCTTGGAGAAGACAGGTCAATTCCTTCACCGATTTCGGATGGTGGGGGCACCCCTTAAGTCGACATGGTGGACCTCGCAACATGACAGGTGGCATTGCTATCCTGAAAGCAACATGGGTCCACCCCGTAAAACTGCAACAACGTAAGAAGCGCATGGTCATCTAAAATGATGCAGTAGGTCTCGGTGTTGAGTCTACCAGGAATTGCGACCGAGGGTTCCGTGCCATACCAGGAGAAACATCCCCATAGCATAATTCCACCGCCGCCGAACTTCACAGTTGGCACAATACATTCCGGCAGGAAGCGTTCTCCAGGCAGACTCCAAACCCAAACCCTGCCATCCGAACGGTAGAGGGTGAACCTTGATTCGTTGCTCCAGAGAACCTGTTTCCACTGTTGAACGGTCCAATGTCAACGTTCTTTGCACCACTTTAGCCGAGCAGCGCTATTAGACTTGGTGATGAAAGGTTTGTGGGCGGCAGCACGTCTATGATAACCGAGCAGATGGGCCTCCTTACGGATGGTAATAATCGAGAAAACACTCCTGGATGCCTGTTGAAACTCCTCGCGGATGTGACATCTCATCTTCTACTTGCCAATCACGTAGGCCACTGTCGATTTTGGGTACTTTAACTAGCTGGATATGTCACGTATGGATCGGCAATTTCTGTGATACCCGACGATTACACCTTTCTCGAAATCAGAGAGCTCCGAACTGCGTGGCATCTTGCATGCGACTGGTTGCGTTTTTGTTTCTCACACGATATTTAACGGCGGCGGCCATGACGTGTATCAGGCCCGCAGATATCGTCGATTGCAGGGGTGCCCAATTACTTGTTGGTAGATAGAGTATATGCATTACAATATAAAAACGTCTGCCCTTCGGGCATGCAGTTTTTTATTAGTTTAATAAGTATATCAATATTTAAAATAGAGTAATAATTACTAAGGTTAAAAACATGCAACCTTACCTCTACGGCAAAGATGAAAATTCTGTAATATCTGTACGTACAATTCACAATTCTTCCTACATATGTAAGTTAGTATTGCAATAGGTTGTAGTTGAAAATGATCTCAGTCTCTGATATTTGTAATGAAAAAAAATACAATCTGCTTTGTCAATTTCTGTTCATTTGCTACAGGTCACTTGTCTATACACTGAGAATTAAAATCCATGGCAAATTTATATTGTTCCTTTAATTGATATAACAAGTTCATCAGTAAGTTTTACTTTGATTTAGCGTTGTAATTATTCGACAACGCTGTCCACAAACCTTCATAACTCTCGAAAAAAATTTTTGCCTTCCTCAACTGGCAGTAGGGTGTGGGGTACGATAGCGCAATTACGTTATGGATGGCGTAATTTCTGTGTTGAATAGTCGAGAGAAAAAATAATAGTAATGATAATAATTAAAAAAGCACACCTACAGGTGGATTTTTAAATCACGATGGATAATTATTGGAGCAGTAAAAATACGTCCCGATTTGTTTTAGGAAGTAATTTTCGTTTTTGATGCGTGAAATACCCCTTTCCACGCAAGTTAACGCGATCTCTGGTTGTACCAGACTATGTAACAATAGTAAATACCGACGAACAAGTTACTCAAATGGTCGAGTGGTACGAAGCTTCGGCTTCAGATCATTCATCCAAGGTGAGTCCTGGTTGGAATCCAGGGTGAAGCATGGGGGTTGTGCTTGTCTTAGGGCATTAGCTATCTCCTGTCCCTGCTTGGAATAAGTGGCACTAAATTAGGGACAAGCAAACTCTTTATAGCCTCTTGAGTTGAATACGGTCGTGGTTAACCCCTCTACCAACGAACAATAAATATAATGTAAAACCAAAACGCGAAATATCAATTCAGATGAATATTATGCGAGTCCACACAACATGAGACATACATGGGCGACGGAGAAGAATTCTGTCGGAATAATATTCGTTCGTTTTGCAAACTTTTTCTTTCGGAGTTCTGCGGTCATCTAAGTCTGTAAAAGACCGTTGGCTCTTGAGAAGAGACACATTATCAGCTATCTAGAGCTATCCATTCTTCACCAGGGACTCTAATATAGGACCAAACCGGGCGATTACCTATATACTCGCTCTCTAACCAATCGGTTACCTAAGCCGTTGCTTTTCTGGAAAGCAATGTATATTTTATTATTGTGTACGATAAATTTGAGTTATATACGTCTTCTCTGCCCCGATGGCGCAGTGGTCTAAGCGCTGGTTTGTGAACATTTGTTCGAGAAAGGGTCCGGCTTCGAATCCCGGTGAGGCATGCATATGTGTTTGTCTTACGACACTAGCTGTCTCCCTTTCCTGGAACCAGTGGCCTTAAATTAGAGTCGGGCGACTGCTTATATCCCATTGAGTAGCTCACAGTGGTCGTTAAACCTGCATTAAAATTAATCCACGACTCCCATTGTTTTATTGTAATTGACTTTCAAATGTACAATATGCTTATTGTATCACGAAATTCAGTTTTGAAAAGCCCCACACATAAGTTAGAGCATGACACTGCCACTATTGCATGACACTCTTGCATGGTAGAATAAAGTACCAACGTTTTTTCAAAATAAAATGTTTATTTAATATCGACTATAGTTTTGCAGAGCTTTTGGCTCGGCTTCATCAGGACAAATGGTAACGTTGAGTTTGCTTAGAATTTGCAAAACATTTGTCATTTTGTTTCGATAAATATACCTGTCGAAGCAAAATTATTTGCTGTATGTTAGCAATTAAAAATCTTAAGCAATCTGTTCATTTATATAATTAGTCATTTTGCCTTAGCAGAGAAATTATATGAAACCAGTGGTTCTCTATCTCAGTCCTCTTGATGTAGAAATAGTTTCTTTCGAGAAAATGTTTCTCACAACTACGAGAAAATGTTTCTCACAACTACTACATTTCATTTAAATTGAATAAATAAATCTTTGTAAATTATGAAATGTTAATGATGTTAACTAACGTTTTAGGTATGAAAAGTTTGAAACGATATCAAAGAATGGAATCAATTCAGAATTATTCATTAGAAATGTGGAGAGAAGGGATGGAGCATTGTATTCTTGTACAGCATCAAACAGTTACGGAAGCGATGAAAGAAACATCAAGGTTCTTGTTGTTGGTAAGCTACAATTTTCGCATTAGTTTCTGTTTTCTTTAGAACATTTTTTACAATTTATTTCAGATGCATTAGAATATTTTAACTAAAATATAATATGGTTGCTTACCTACAAATTACACTAGTGTGTTCCAGAACGACCCGACAGCTGAGTTAAATTAAACACAGTTAGGCAAATTGCCCGGTAAAGCGGGTGAAGGATTCACCCAAGCAGATGAAATTCACAAATTTATAGTACAAGTCAGTAAAGGCGAATGACATTTTAAAGCCAATCAAGATTGCAATTATGAAGGGCGTTTTTTTAACTTGCCGATTTTCCCTAAAGAAATCTGTACCAGAGAAATGTCCGCCTCTTTCTATAAGACAAAAGTACTCTTTCTTGCTGCGTTTTTTCGATTTGTATGTTTGTGAATTTTTTCGATTCTCTACAAAAACTAATATGAGAAAATAATTCTTTTTACTATGCCTTAAAAGTATAATGTTAGCTATTATATTATATTTCGAAAGCGCAACAACAACAAATAAGTTCTATGTTAGCTCAGTAAGAAACATTATTTCTTGTTTGGACATTTAAATACCTCTCGGAAAATATAAGGCGTCAAGTATGCTACGTTTCAGTCATGGTTCCAGGGAATGGTGAGAATCAGAGCAGAAAAAAGACTGTAAAGAATCTTTATTCCCAGCTCTGGTAAATAAAAAAACATTAAGAAACAAAATTGATCCCCGAAAAAAATATTGTCTTACTTCGTCAAAAGTATATCACTAAGTTATTCCATTTCGGATTTTGATAATCCGCGAGATTGTAGTTTCGAGAGTAAGAAGTGAACGAAAGGACTACTAGTTTCTAGTGAACGAAGTGATCAAAAGTGGTAAGGGAAAATGCACAAAATTTACATTAACTCCGGATTGTGATTTTACGAGCTATTATAGATCTTTAAACCACTTGACACCAAAAGGGAAATAATTCCTTTGCATCTGAAAAGTAGATGTATTACAATTGGCAATGCATCAAACGGCCAGTTTCTATTAAAATATTATGTGCTGTACGTGGCAAATGATGAAAGAACACTTTACAAATGTTATTCATTTAGTTCATCGTCTTCCTTAAACTGCTTTGACTTTACCTCAGAGATTATCTGTTATTAAAACATAGGGAAAACATAAGGACTGAGTGTGGCCGCCATTGTGGCGCAGTGGTCTAAGCAATGGCCTCTGATCTTTTGTCCGAAAGGGATCCGGTTCGAATTCCGGTGAGGCATGGATGTTGTGTTTGTCTTACGGCACTGGATCTCTCCCTTCCCTGGAACCAGCGACCCTAAATTAGGGACGGGAGACTGCTTATAGCCCATAGAGTTGCTCACGGTGGTCGTTAAAACTCCAATAAAAAAAAGGGACTGAATGTAAAAGAAGATGAATGTAATTGTTTAAATTTGAAGACGCATGCGACATTATTTGGGCCATCTCATTCTGCACAAATTTCATACAGTCCGAGTTTTTATTATAAAAAGAAGAAAAAAACAAACAAATGTTTCACCTGTATTTTCTACGTTACAATCAAACTTATATTGAATTAAGAAGGCGATATAGGCTTTTGAACAACTAAGCATATAAATAAACTGTCTTGAGCGCTTTACACATGTATTCTGTATTTAAAAAAAAAACGATTTCTTTAACCTGTGGATTTATTAACGGACTGTTTGACTGATATCTATGATCCTTGTTTCCTCACATTTCTCATTATAGCCTTTACTTGCTCAGATCTCTCGTCCACCTCCTATTTGTGCAGCATTACCATAATCCAGCTTTGTGTTGTATTTTCCAATTTCGTAAATTAATTATTTATACTTTTGACCACTCACGATATTCAAATCGTTTTAACTTTACCCTTAGTTGTTACATAACTTTTGTTAGCAAAGCAACAGGAAACTGAGTGCATAACCGATTTCGACGTACAAAATAATGAGCACGTAGGTGCTATATGCACAGCTTTTGTGCAAGAGCAAATCAATAAATCACTTTTTGTAACGTTTCAAGTGAAAATGACGAACCACCTGGAAAAATAATTTCACACGTGCGGTGAGTTTGTTGAATGATGTGCCCCCCAGTGCCGTTAAAACATTTTCATTTGCAGAAATGTGACGCAAAATCATCCAACCTGAAGATGTACCTTTCGTGCCCAGAGAAACTTGATCACCGTGCCTACCATCGAGTGAAATCGTGTTATCAGACGGGTATTCATTTTCATTGAATCTTTTCTTCAGCAAGTTGCCTTTTTATTCAAACTCATGTGCGAAACAACGACCCGTAAAGTGTTGACGTTGGGAGACAACGATTTACTGACCAGTAACCAGCTTCCAAAGGTTGTAGGAAATTACATGTTTATCAGCCTACGTGGGATTTAAAAATTAGCATCTATCATGCTATAGTTTTAGTTGCATGCAGGTTACTTGAGCTTCGTATGAGTCTAATTTTGCTGGAGTAAATGCGGATACCTTCCACCTTACGGAACAAAAACGTTTTGGTATTAACAAAAAAATTAAACGAATAAATGTGAAGCGACCGAACAGATTATAAAATCATAATCATTGTCAACCATTATCAATCCACTGCTGGACGAAGGTCTCTCCAAATCTCTTCCACAACGGTCTGTCTTGTGCCAGTCTCCTCCATGTTACTCCTGCATACTTTCAAATTTCATCCACCCTTCTCACATGTGGTCTTCTTCTGGGTCTTTTCCTGTCCCTTGGAATCCAATCTAAAATTTCGACTGTCCATTGATGGTCTGTTCTTCTGGCAGTATGTCCAGCCCATTGCCATTTCAGAGATTTTACTCTCATGATGTCATCCACTCGTGTCATTTTTCTGATCCACGAGTTCCTCTTCTTATCTCTCCTGGTTACACCAAGCATGCACCTCTCCATGCTTCTTTGAGTTGTCTGTAGCCTTTGTATGTCTCTTTTATTTAAGGTCCACATCTCTGCACCATACGTAAGCACTGGAAGGATGCATTGATCAAACACTTTTCTTTTAATTTCTTTTAAGACATAATGGCATATTGCTCTTGAAAATTACGCTGTTTCTTCCAAAAGCTCTCCAGGCAAGTTTTATACGCCGATTAATTTCTCCATCAATTGACCCTCACTTGATATCTGCTGTCCAAGATAAACGTACGCATCACTTATCTACAGCTGTTCTCCATCAATCGACAAATCTTCACTTCTTGTAAAAGCATTGTACATCACTTTTGTTTTCTGAAAGTTCATTTTTGATCCCATTTCTTTACTCTTGTCAGCAAGTTCCTGGATCATACTTTGCAGCGCTGATGGGGTAGTTGCAAAAATGACTACGTCATCAGCAAAACGGAGGTGAGTTAGATAACTTCCATTAATCTTTGTCCCTTTGTTTTCCCAGTTCAGTGATTGAAAGACATTTTCCAATGTGGCATTAAAGAGCTTGAGAGATATGGTGTCACCTTGCCATACTCCCTTTCAATTTCTATGTGTGCTGTATTCTCAAACAGTCGAATCTTTGCACTTGCATTTTTGTAGATGTTATTAATAATATTAATGTATGCATCTTCAACACCGCAGAATTTCAAAGCCATTGTAACTGCTGATGGTTTCACTGAATCAAAGGCCTCTTCATAATCGATAAAAGCCATGCACAATGGAAGTTCATATTCCCTCGCTCTTTGAATTAGTTCTGTCAGTACGTGAATATGATCTATAGTGCTGTAGCCACTCCTGAATACAGCTTGTTCTCTCAGTTGAGCCATGTCCAGTGTTACCTTCAAGCGGTGTGAAAGAACTTTAGTGAAGATTTTGTAAGCCACTGATAGGAGGCTGATAGGTCTACAGTTCTTGAGATCACCTTTTTGTATGTAGCAGGATCATTGTAGCGTTGTTCCAATCCTCAGGAATCTTCCCTTCATTAAGGCATCAAGTGAAAACTTGGGCGAGTACCGTTTCAGTTTCTCCACTTGCTTCTTGTATGATGTCTACAGTAATTCCATCTTCGCCTGGAGCTTTTCCCCGCTTCATTTTCTTGATTGCATGTGGAACTTCTGCTGAGAGGACTGGAAGAACTCTGGTACTGGTACCTTTCATGATGTCTGGAATACATGTATGATCTCTTTCATATAATTTAGAGTAGAAATCTTTCACTCTTGTCAAACTTTCGCATCTATTTCTTGTTACAGAACCATCTTCTTTTCTCAGTGCAATCTGTTTTCTTCCCTTACTGATATGCTCCTTTGCTATCTTTAGGCTTTGGTTGTTTTCAATTGCTTTCCTCACTAGTTCACAGTTGAATTTCCTTAAGTCTTCAGTGAGAACCTTTCGTACTGTCTTGCACAGCTCTATATATTCCACTTCGGAAGTCACAACTTCTTTAGTTGTCCTCATCTCTCTTCTTTTTGCATCAACAGTTTGGTTTTTCCTGATAATTTGTTCACATGCAACTTGTTCTTAGACACAGATAATCTTGTTGCTGTTTCCATAAGAGTTTTGGTTACTTTTCTGTAAACTTCAGAGATGTCCATTTCTTCTGATGTTAGACTTCTAGAGCAGAGAATCTGTTCCTCAGTTCCAATTTGAAGGTATTGTGATGCTTTTTAAGGTTGGTCATGTCAATACACTTTGTTTGTTTTATGAGCTTGCCACGCTCGAGTTTAGCATTGAGGTGCATCTTACATCTTACCATTCTGTGGTCATAAGTTCAACACACTGCAGTCTTCCATGACAAATTTCTTGTTACACATAATAAAATCAATTTCACTTGTCGTCCCATTTGGATGTCTCCATGTCCATTTCCTGTGTGGCTTTTTCTTGAAAAATTAGTTTATGATGAAAAACCCTTCTGCCTCTGCAAACTCTACGAGAGTATTTCCACGCTGGTTTCTATTGCCGTGACCGAATTTACCTATTGAAGTTTCATTCTGTTGCCGTTGCCCTATTTTTGCATTGAAATTTTCCATAATTATCTTTAAGTGCATCTTACCTTTATTATTTAGATGACGAATTTCCTCATAAAATTCTTCAATTTCATCTTCAGGATGACTTGTGGTATGTGAATAAGTTTGAATAATCTGAGCCTGGTATCTTCTCGAGAGTTGGATAACAAGTCGTGCAGCTCTGTCAAAGGAACTTTGAACTTCTGCAACTTTATCCTTCAGTTTCTTGTTTATTATAAATCTAACACCATTAGTTCTGCCAGTATCTGTCCCACAATAGTAGAAGAGATGTCCACTTTTCAGTTCAAGGAGATCTCCTTTTCTCCTTACCTCACTTAGCCCGATGATGTCCCACTTGATCCTTTGTAGTTCCTCTTCCAATTCAAGAAGCCTTGAATCAGAAGATAAGGAGCCTCCATTGTAAGCAGCCAAAGTCAGCATCAAATGGCAGCCTAGTCCGGTCCTCCGGTGATTCTTAGCACCCTCTGTCTTCATGCCGCACTGGCCGCTGCCTTGGCCAGGTACATTTCAGCTGCCGGAGACTGAGAGCCAAGATTTAAGTTGTGCAGTCATTTTGGAGGGGTTTGGCAATATCTCACCACGCTGGCCAAGCGGGTTGGTGAGTGTGGGATATCACTTCCTCTAATCCCGATGGTATAGTTATACCGGTATTGGCGGTCGTCAGATCCCCTTTAGTGGGAACAGGATGCACCATGAGAAGGCGGGGTTGACATTTGTCAAGGAGAGGCTGTGATGTTGCGCATCACCTGATTGATAATATGATTTATTGGCGTGAAATTCAAATATCAGTTTCCCAGCTTCCGTATATCAATCATCTAGATGGCGTTTTCATGATACTTCCCACCTTCCTCAAAAAGCCATCTAGTTGATGTGCAAAGCTTGGAAACGTATATTGCGGATTAACACCAATAAATTGGATAAATTATATATTTTTGCTATTTCATGTATAGCTGGTATACAGTTCTTCGTTATTAATGATGAACAAAATGCTAGTCAAGTAGATTTAAAATCCTCGCAAAACATTTCTTGTATTTAATCCTTGCTTAATAATTTGATTCTCAGCTCTAAGATATATCCTTGTAGATTTTTTTTAAATGTGAGTGGCAAAAATGTTTTGTTTCCCCTTTCCACGAAACGTTTTTGAGTAACATTTGTTGTTTCCAAGAGACTGACTTGTGTGTACTTGGGCACTACATATATTAGTGCAAAACATGATAATTTGGATTAATCCTTTCTTTTATTTTCTGCATTTTCAGAAGTCCCAGCGCAGCCATTAGATGTGAAAAGTCTGGAAGTGTGGGCCAAAAGTGTTAGCATAAGATGGTCAGCCCCGTACACAGGAAACAGTGCCATAACAAAATACAGAGTGCAGTACTGGAGAGATAAACGTAATTCAGATTCCATTACTCTTGTGTGGAAATACGCATAAAGATTTTTCCTTCAAATATATCATTCAAATATTTTTGACTATTTGGTTTAAATGTTAACGATATTTGTAGTTCTTATTGAAGACTTAATTGTAAGCTTAAAATATCTTCAAGGACGTTCAACTAAGAATTTTATGTACACATACGTCTATACGTAAAATGATCCCATTGTTCTGCTTGCATTTCGAAATAATTCTTTTAAAATATACCAAATTTGAAAGAGCTCTTTTCCTTCGTTTTCTTTATATCGGCTATGGAAGTTTTAGGAATTATAGCAGTTAAAACTGATTCTTTCTTTTCGAATTTAGCATGTAACGCAGCTGAAATTTGATTGCCCAAAATCTAAAAGAAAATTTTGGTTTTATCTGCAGCAACAGCCCATTCTGCCAACAGAAAGCTGATATATTGAAAGAAAACATTAAATTGTTTTTGAATCATATTTACGAACGCTTTGAAATGTCTTTATGAACTGCTAGGAACTTCCTTTGTGAAGTTTTTTGTAACATTCTTTATGAAATATTAAAGCTGTCCTTTATGAACTATTTTAGAACCGCCTTTAGGATCTTTTTGAAATCTCTTTTACGATAGTTTTTGAAAATCTCATGTATGAACTTCCAAAAATCCCCTTTATGATCCTTTTAAAATGTCCTTTATGGATGTTCTTGAAATCTTCATCTTACCTACTTTTAAACCATTTTCACGAACATATTTGAAGCCTTCTTTACGAACACTCTCCTGTATGATATATTTTAAAATATTCTGCATCACAGTTTTTTAAATCTTTGGTGCGAAATTATTTGAAGTTTCCTTTATAAAATACAACGGTTTTGAACTTTTCTTAGGGTATTTTTTAACATTTTCTGCATGGGCTTTTTTGAAACATATGTATTGTTTCGAAAACTACTTTGGGAGCTTTTTGCAGTCAGATACGGAGCTCCTAACAACATCTCTGCACACTGTCCATTTTTGAGAAAACTGTGAAGCAATGGAAAAACCTTATCTTATTGCCGTTCAATGTACTCCCTTCTGCTGCTAATGACAGCTTACCAGCGTTGAGGTAGGTCTTGGATGCCCGTAGTACGCCATCTTTGTTCATCTGTCGTATAATTCGGGTCACGTCCAATGACAGTTCGTCCAGCGATTCGTAGCGGTTGCCACGGAGCCGATTTTTTTAGTTTGGAAAGAGGTCAAAGTCGGGTGGACTGAGATCAGGGCTGTATGGTGGGTGGGATAAAGTTTCCCAGCCATATTTCGACAAAGGTCCCTGTACCGACGCTGCACCATAGCATTTTGAGTTGTAATGCAGCAAGTTCGCTCACGCTACCAAAAAGTTGGGACGATTTTGATGAATTGTCGTTCTCAAATTTGTCCACAGGAAGTCACGATAATACTGGAAAAATGTCAAATACATTGACATTTTGCCCTACTGGTACTCGATGAGAAACCACAACGCCCTTGGCGTGGTACGAAAAAATCATCATTTGCTTCTCTTTGTACTGTTGTCGACGACACTTTGAGGGGCGTGGGGAATTTGAATGCCTCCATTCTGCTGATTGTGACTTAAGTTCCGGCTCAATATCACGAGTCAAGTCTCATCAGTTGCGACAATTCTGTTAAGGAAGGTGTAGCTCTCGCTTTCGAATCTGTGGAAGTGATCCTGTGTGATGCCACTCTGGCTACTTTCTGCTCGGAGGCGAGTTGATGGGGAACACAGCGCACATCGATTTTTCTCTTTCCCAATGAATCGATCAAAATCCGGCGAACGGAGATGGTGCACAAATTTGCCTAAGGAGCAATCTCCTTAACTGTCAAACGACGATTCTCTTCTAGAAGCGTTGCAACAATGGTGACAGGTGTTTTGTCTGTCACCGTTTGAGGTCAGCATGAGTGGTGGTCATGCTCGATGCTGCTTCGGCCCTCCAGAAAGCGTGATGCCCACCGAGAAATTGCGCTTCGAACAAGAGTTCCTTCCTCACAAACTTCTTGCAAAGCAGTGCGGACCTGTGTCGGAGTTCTTGCCCCGCAGAGTTTCTATTTTCGCGTAGGAGCGCTGTTTAACGCCGTGACTCGACCTGAGGAGCTGCATACTTCCATTTCCAAACTCTCCCACGTCCACACAGCAAATGGAAGCGCATCGTTCTGACACCGCTGCGTTGTTGGGAGTCTGACCTTGACACGACGCAATCATTTTCCCGATTGCATCATCCTATTCCGTTTTAGATTAACGTGTGCAGAACTTTTGTTATCACCCTCATAAAACTTATTTCGGGATGGCAAGCAGATCTGTGTGCTTCTTCGTGTAATAAATTGTTTACTTTCTTGAGGAATTGAACAGGCGAGTAAATCTAGCAGCAAAATAACAAAAAAATTATTTCTCTTCGTTGGCGCATTGAAAACGGCATGGAAGCAGGAAGGATCCAAATTCAATCACGAAAACGAAATTATTAAACACTTTGAGGAAAAACTTAAATGATATCGCACATTAACTAATGTTATGGTCTCGGACGCCAAATTTCTTTCCCATAAGCAAATCTGAATTTACTGTAGACTCCCCGGTGTCGCAGTGATCTAAGCGCTGGATCTGTTCGAATCTTGGTGACGCATGGATATTGTGTTTGTCTTACGGCACTGGCTCTCTCCGTTCCTGGAACCAGTGGCCCTAAATTAGAGACGGGAGACTGCTTATAGCACATCGAGTTACTCACTGTGGTCGTTAACCCTCCTCCCGCCCAAAACAAATGCTGTTAGATGCAGGGTGTAGTAAGAATTCGACAAAAAGGAGTTGGTTTAATCTTACTTCATAAGCACAGCGTGATAAAGAGTTGTCATAAGCGAAGTATTTCCTAAGGGATACCTCACGTAGCGAATGTAAATTTTCGTTACAATGTTATAAAAATACTTAGAATTCACTATAATGAAACCGGCATTTTTCTTTACTGTGGTGCTTTTTACTTTGGCCTCTTTGCCTTTGTAATATATAAAGCTGCTATTCTTAGCATTTATAAAGTTTTTCAAATGTGTGTGAAGGTATTATGCTCACACTTAAAAATTTGGGAAATTTCTGTGAGATGTATTACAGAAACAAATCTGTGTTTTTATACGGAATACATAGGAAATTTCAGAAGTGTTTCGGCACTTATCCTATCAGACACAGGTAGATTAATATTAAATAAATTTTGAATCTCATTTCGCAGAAAATTATCACTGCTTTTTCGTTTTTGTGCAGTAAAAGCTATGCTATAAACATGCGTGGAATCAAAACTTCGAACTCCACACTTTTGAATTAAGACACGTTGAATTAATAAAAATGATTTTATTCTTTTCATTTTACATCTAGCATCGACTTTTGTACTTGTTCTAAAATATTGCCACATTCTCCGGATGTTGAGTGTTTAAGAAGAAAAAATGTTGTACATCTTCGAAAATCCTAAAGGCTTTTAGCAATCGGCCTAGGCATTTGTTTCGCGGATATTTTGAAGATTTTCTACCTCTCCAGTTATTATTTTCACGAAGTGCTTTGAACAAATTCATCATCATGGTGCTTGAAATAATCATGTAATATCACACCTTCCCGGTGTATTTAAATCTTCTAGTTGTTTTGAACGTTTCAAATACATCTTAATGCAACTTTTTGTTTGAAGGAAGTATTTAAAGCAAAAGAATCCTAATTCGTTAAACTGGAATAGAGCATTTATATTTGTGAGTTGTATAAAAGATAATCACAAAGTTAATATGTGAAAATGACTGAGATGATTGATATTTGATTTTTCCCATCTGAACTGTGATCTGATTTTGATTAATGTGAGAAGTTAAGAATCTCGGGTGATAGTAATTACACCTGAATAACTGCAATAAGCGGTAGAAGTAGTGAGTCAGGAGTGCGTATTCCACGTAAATGTACAAAAATAATATTCAGGTGCCGCAATTCCGTATGAAAGTGAAATTCAAATATTTAAATATATTTACATAACACAACCGTTAGATTCATTTGCATGAGTAAAGTACACTGAAGCTATCAGCATTAACACAGTCCTTGAAATTTTCATATCACAGCCTCCGTCTCTTTAAACAGCATGACTGCAATATTAATCAATGCCACCCATCGGCTTGATAAGTTCGTTTGTTGATATGTGTTTAATGGCGCAAGTGCCTGAATGCGACAAAGAGCGCCAAGCCACCCATCAGCTATTTTCGGCTTCAGCCTTTAAAAATCATATGCATTCATTTTATTACTCCATCGGCGCATTCAAAAATGTTTCCATAAATTAAAGTGAGATCAGAGAAACACGGGCGGTGTTCTCAAATTAATTGAAAATCGTAACTGGTCCACTGAAGGTCATGTTCCATAATCACTATACATTGTAAGAAGCAACACCATGTCTTAAAAGTATTTTAGATTTGCATTAAGGCAGATGTCTTCAAATGGCAAAGAAACCTATACCAGAAAACATTATCTGAGACATCTTAAAACAATGCCACAATAATAACTACAGTTCTCAGGTTACAAAATTCACAGAGACTATCTCTCTGTTCAAATCTCTAGTGCGATAAAACAACATAGTCCTGAAAAAATATTGAATTCAAAGTGTGAAACGAATTTTCTCAAAAATTGACTTAAAGAAATCAAAACATATTTTCAAATAAAAATTTAATCAGTTAGTTAGAATTTTTTTAACCTGGAATTCATGAAGGATAACAGTTGAACTCTTTAACGCCAAGTGAATATACTTCTAAACGAAATTATCAAGACCAGTTATAAGATATTTGATTCAAAGTTCCGAAGTACACTAGCAAAATTAAATTGATTTACAACCAAATCTTCGTAGTCTTAGTTCTATTCTCTAAGTAGAAGAGCAGAAAAAACGCCACTACAACTGTTAATGTCATCGAAGATTTAACAGCATGTAAGAGAACACACCCACAGACAAACTGAACACTAACGTGAGCGAGGTGCTTATTCAGTACCGACCTTCAAGTAGGGTGATCCCTGAATTTATGCGAATTATCATGGCGAAACGAACTGGCAGTCATAGACCAGAGAACAAAAACTCTTGGTAGTTCAGACATAACACCCGTTATGGAAGACATAAAGAGAAGCTTCCAAAATTTAAATAAGTGAAAAATCAACATTAATCAAAGTTTAATGCTTTAACTGCTTGGACGTATTAATTCGGGATTAATAAAATGGGTTGAAATCAGCTCAAACGAATATATTCGCTGTCTAAGAAGTGGACCACATATAGCTGAAATGAATGAACTAGCTCATCAGAAAGCATTTAGTCCCTTAGCTTTGACATTCAAAGCGGTCTTTTAGGGTAATGATTCACACTAATCCTTCCTGACTGTTTATCTGCTTAAAGGGATTTAATGATGTCGATAAATCCAAGAGAAGGGAGAGTAGATGTTTGAGTCACTTGTATCTTCCTAGTGACATGATGTCCATGTCAAAGGGACTAGCCTTCCCATCGTGCCATGGTAATGTAGAAGAGAATAAATGAATAGAATGGAGCGCTTATCGCAAGGGATAGACTAATGGTCGGTACTGCTTCGATGAGAGGGAGAAAGCAATAGCTTTGCAGTGACTTTCATAACACACGGCCGTTATCAGAACATTTTTGTTTGGGGAGAGCACAAAATGTGTGGCACCATTTGGTTTAGGAATAACCGCTTAAATGGTAAAATATGCGTTACACGTCACAGTGGTGTTTACTTACACTATGCATCAGTGCTATTTCGTTTCTTTAGTTAATTTAAAGTAAACCAGAGCTGTCTTCTTACTCCATTTCGATGAATTCATCATTCGAAATACACGGTCGAGTCATGTTATCGTGACCACCAGGTAATATCCAGAGTAACCGCTGTGTACATCGCGGACAGCAACTAGATGGGCTGGGAGTGACTCAATAAGGTGCTGGAAGGTGTTCACAGATATGAGGAGCCATGCTGACTTAAGTGCATCTGACAGCTGTTGGAGGGTGCGTGGTGGAGGATCTATAGAGCAAACAACACGATCGAGGTGGTCCCACAGATGCTCAATCGTGTTTACATCTAGGGAATTAGGGGGCCAGGGAAGTACTTTGAAGTCTTCATCGTGCTCTTCTAACCTCTCTCGGACATTTCTAGCTGTGTGGTACTTCGCGTTGTCGTGCTGGAAGATCCCATCTGTCCCAGGGAAGACAATTAGCTTGTATGGGTGTACGTGGTCTGCAAGGATGGATTAATAACAAATTCGGTCCATAGTGCCATCCACAGGTACGAATGGACCCATAGAATGCCGCGAAAACGTTCCCCATAACATACCGCTGCTTCCACCAGCTTGTGTTCTTCCAGCAAAGGTTGAAGAGTGTTTGTTGTCCGATGTTTGTCGCATTGTACGCCAACGTCCATCCGTTCGATGAAGCAGAAAACTTGACTCATCGGAGAAGGCAATCCTTTGTCAATCAGCGGAGGTCCAATTCCGATACTGCAGTGCAAATGTAAGCCTTTTTTGCCGATGCATCTTCTTTAGCATAGGAGCAGTGACTATCGGCCTGCATAGGAGCCCCATACGCAGCAGGGTTCGCTGAACTGTTCGTTTAGACACACTTCCGGTAGCCCCCTAGTTCATTCGGGCAGTGAGTTGCTCCACTGTAGCTTGTCGATCGGTCCTCACGCACCTTCGAAGCCGACGTTCATCTCACACATTAATGGCACGTGGTGCTTCGCAGTTTTCACGTCGCTTATTCTCAATGGAGCCAATCACGATACACTTTAACCACAGCAGCACGCGAACGGTTCACAAACTGCGCTGTTTCAGAAATACTGCCACCCTTGGCCCGAAAGCCGATAATAATCCCTTTTGAAAATCTGATAAATCGCTCCTTTTAGCCATGACAGCAACGAATGATATGTTTTCAGATTGCCTACAGCACACCTTACGTACTATCCAAGTCAGCTCATGACACGTGCCTTCTTTCATTGGCTACGCGCTGTTGAAGTCAAAAGTAGGAGGTGGTCACAATAATGTGACTCGACTGTGTATAACATTATTAATTTCAGTAGAGATAATACATGTACCTGCTTCAAGTGCTTTTGTCACAAACATCTGACTCTTTTTTGTCAAAATGTTTTGTCTGCTTTTTATAGACGGCCCACAAACTTTGCACGAGGAAGAAGTACCTGCCAGTCAAACCACAGCAGTGATACAGGATCTTAAACCAGGGACTGCTTACGCTCTTGCCGTTGTGGCAGAAAATGAAATTGGTCATGGTGAACCATCAGAAACAGTACGCTTCACGACAAGTGAATCAGGTACTAACAGTATTATTTTCATATGTCAATAGATATGTTCCTTGTAGAATATTCTGCTTTACTTGTCATTTTCAGATTTCTTAGTATTTAATTAAAAGAAAAGGAAAATAAGCATGCACAGTCTCTCTGTGATTGAACGGTCTACAGCGCGAATTTCAGGCTCATTAGGAAGCTGTGCCTCTGTCCGAATTCCGGTATTAGTTCTCTTCCTTTCCAAAATTCAATGCCCAAAACGCGCGACAGACAACTGCTCCTAAACTTCGATTTCCATTAGTGATCCCTCAATTTATACTCCCGAATGTAGTTTTTAATGGTACAGACGGGATTCCAGGATTCCTACATCCCTATGTGTTTCATATTCAAGAAATCTCATGCTAAACTGAAAATGTTTTCATTCCCAACATGAATTTTTCCTTTTTAATTCTTATATCAGCTATCTGGGTCAATTTGATATACAGGTTTTTGCATCTTTCGTATCTGATATACGTTATTTAATAATTACTTTTCAACTACTTCTTTAATTGAGATGCAATGTCGAATTCATGACACTAAGTTTTTGCGAGTAAGCCTGTTTTTAGTTCGTACGATAACTACAAAAATTCGTAATTTCCTATTTTAAACTGCGGAATAATTAAACCTAGTTCAATGAGCGGCAAAAATCCATATCATTTATACACAACATTCTTTAACTCTGTCCTTCTCGAAATAATATTCATATTAATGGCTAAGAATGAAGGATTATTGAGAGAGGTAAGAATTTTGAAATGAAATCGGAATTTTCTCCTGTATATCCGTACGCTGTTGTAATTCGACGACATCGTGAAACTTCAGATTTTAGTATTGCGACCTACAGAAGTTTGGAGCACATCAGTTGTATGATTAAATAAATACACGCAAGGTGCAAGCGCCATTATTTTCACGGGAGCAACTCAAATCTTAGAAAATATTTCGCGCGAATACATTTTTATCTGATTACATGAGTCCACGTTTTCCCTAATTTGTAGTGTATCTTGCTCAGCAGAACGTTTTGTTCCTGTTAAAGAAAACTTGAGACGCAGTTTTTCTTTTAAGGAAAAATTTGTATGCAATTCTATTTGACATATATTCCCAATTCTTGTATGTTTTTTCAGTCTAGTGTCTAATTTTCGTTTAGTGTTGCCAATGTAGAAAGAAGTTTTTCATTTCCTTTGTGAATATTCACACACACCAATGTTCTGCTATTAGCGAATATCAGAGAGTGTTTGTGTTATGGTAATGCCACTTACCAGGTTTTTATGCTTCACTTTTAAATCATTCTTTCTAACATATGTATTAAATTCCTATTTCCGTTAATAAACTATATTGTGGTATTTCAGAGGAAGCACCCGAAAACAAATTTGCGTATTTCAAGTGTCTATAAAACGACTGTTAGGAATCCACGAAGGAGAACAACAAATTTTAAGGATGTCGCAACGGAGTATGGGCGTTAAGTGTAATTCTTAGTATTTTTGCATCTTTTGACTGTGTAAAAACGACAAAGCCGCAAATGGGATTTGCTTTACTGAAGATCGAGTTGCTTTATTACCTTAGTTCTTAATAGCAAAGAAAATTCAAAAACTAAAGCAGGGGGGAAAGTGTGAGATTTTTTAAAGAAATAAAAACCTATTGTGGTTGATAATAACTACTGTATGGGAAAATTGCACAGTGCTATCTCAACCTGGATCTTTTTCTACTCTTCGAAACTGGACAGCACTTTAAGAATGTGACGAATTTTTTGAGGGATATGCACAGTTCGAATAAACATTTGTATTTTATCAGGACTACACCGAAAAGTAACTGCGCAGTATATCCATAATGCAAAACACAGGTTTGTATCAGTAATTCATAAACGTCCTCTAACATATTTGAAATTAATGTTTCTCCTTTAGTGTGTTTTAATCACTCTCTCTCTCTCTCTCTCTCTCTCTCTCTCTCTCTCTCTCTCTCTCTCTCTCTCTCTCTCTCTCTCACCATCTCTCTCTCTCCCTCGCTCTCTCTCCATCTATCCGAGTGTGTTCTAATTTCTCTCTCTCTCCCTTTGTCGAATGTATATATCATAAGCCTATCCATAAATTGCAAGAAGAATATAAATGGATGTTTCTCCTTTTACTTACAGAACCAAGTGGACCACCAACGGATTTATATGTGGAGGCTAGGGGTCCGACATCAATATTGGTGCGATGGAAGGTAATACAATTCAACTTACCTCTCCTTTAAAATTAATTTGGACGTTGTATGTAGACAATCGAATTATATGCAAGCTGGGACAGCCGGTACTGATAGGCAAACAGTACAATGAATTCCAAACTAATGTGAATGAGCATTACAAAAAACAGCAAAAAACGTTTCCTTTTCGAACGATCGTTTAAATAGCTTAGGCATTCATACTTAAAACAGTCCAATCGAAAAGCGTTGTTTAGGTCATTTAGAACCATACACAGTAGTCTCCGGAATTAAAGTCCAGAAAGCAATAGCAGGCAAATAATCTAAAGCGCTCAAGGAAATGTTACGATGATCACAGGGAATATGCATATTACTAGGCCAGTCTCAGTCCCAGGTGGCGAGGAACTTGAATATCCACCCTAGAGTGGTTTCACGGTTAGGGTAGCAATTCATCAACACTGGTGGGGTGTCACTAAGGCTTGGCAATGGTCGTCTATGGCATACGATAGCTAATGAGGACAAATACGCCACTTCAGCCTAAAGGCGTCTTAGGTCTTATACAGCCTGGCAATTGTCTTCGGAGCTCTTCGCTGTTACTAGGACTAAGGTATCAAGACAAATGATATATCGAAAGCTTAATGCAACTGGCCTTTATGCCAGAAGATCCATGGTTTTAAGATTCATGAGCCAAGGCGAGACGGACGGTGTTTCTTTTAAAGACGAGTCGTGATTAAGTGTAAAACAGATTTTTGTCGACAATTCATGTGGTGGGAGTAGGGAAACCGTAAAGATCTTGCTAACGTCAGCAAACAAGAATCTTTCAGAGGCGGTGATTTGCTCATGTGGGGTGGCATTATGTTAAACGGCGGCACACCACTCCACGTGTTCGTCAGAGGCAATGTGAATGCTGACCGCTGTAGGGACAAGGTCCAAAAGCTCTATCTGACATTTTTTCGGGAAGCTATTGGCCCTTAGTTTCTTTCAATTGGTGATAACACTTGCCTGCACAGTGTTCATCTTCTCTATGATTTATGTCAGAGCTAGGATATTTGGGGTATGGACTGACTACCACGTCTCCGGACCTGAACATTATATAGCACTACTGTGATGCTCTGGAACGATATGTAGCAGCTTCCGCTTAGAACTCTTCCCAAGCTGCGCAGAGCCCTCGTCGAGAAAAGGAATTCTTTGGAGATTTTTCTCGCCAGAGCAATGTAATTTTCAGGTTTACCGATGTTAAAATTGCACGCTGAACCGCAAGCAAAGCAATGGTTATTATGTTTACCGCTTTAATAATGGAATTCCTTAGCTCCAGATTTCATCAGCGGATTAGTCATGCGTATGTATAATCGTTGTGAGAGCTTTCTCTCCATACGAGGAGGTTATATTCCTCATTAAGACATTTTTAAGTTGTATTCTTAGATCTCATCTTGGTACCATTTGTGACCCTGTAATTGCAAAATGTGTACATAATTGTCTGCTATAATGAAATGCTTATTATCATCATGGTTCTGTCTCTTTACATGACACACATCTCTACCCATTGTTACGATTTTTTCCCTTTTTATCTCTGCTAATACCTTCCAAAATTTAATTTTAGATAGCAGTACTAGTGTAGTCTAAGTGTCCAATCCAACTACCTAATAAATGTTGATCTACTTGCGGCTTTCTGAACCGCAGCAATTCCTTTCGGCACTTTTTTGACTTCGTTTTCGTAAAGCTACATTGAAATATTTTGTCACGCATGTCGAATAGAATTTGAATTCACGCAGATTAGATGGCAGTGGATTCAGACTTTTAACATCTCGTTCTACTTTATCTCAGAAATACTCCATGAATTAAATTATGGGTACTGTGGTGATTAGGGTGACAGGGACAGGTTATTGTGTTCCTGAAACTACTCCAGGATAATGAAGACATTGTAAAATAGTGCTTTGTCTTTCTGGAAGTGTCTCCCGCTGCGGGTGTAAAATCAAACTACGGTGTTCAAATAGCTTAGGAATTCGGGCTGCGGTCTATTTAAATCAAGAAGCCCATAATACCATATAATAGCACATAAAAACATTACTCATATCCTCTTACTGCCCTCTCCATCCTGGAGAGTCGTTACCATGTGAGATGGATACATACTGTCATGCATCTTTCTCAAAATTCTCATCTTCCCATTTGTATAGTATTCTTGAAAACGCGATCGATCAGGCCATATGAAGTGATTCTGTCCCTTTACGGTTCCACTCCTGTACGTTTTTATTCAAATGAAATCGTTTTGTTTAGGTCGCTACGAAACGCGACAATAAGAACAGGTCTTCTGCTTTTGTAACGCAGACGGTGTAATGCATGGTGCAAGGTCCTAATTCGGGATCGTCTGATCTTTCACTCCCTGTTACGTGTCTGATGGTCTTAGAAATCTGGTTATCAACCGCTAACAAGAAGTGTCCTGCACCGGTTATCGGGTGGTCTCAAGTGCTGATTACCGATCCTTCTTTGCAAATATGCCCAGGTTCGAGTCTCGGATGAGACATGGATTCAATGCTTGTCTAATGGTGATTGTTTTGTCCCTTCCCTGGAAGCAGTGACCCTATATTGAAGACCAGTGGCTACTCATAGACCTTATAGTTCATTTCAGATGTCAAACAGCTTTCCGACCAGATATCATACACGTGTACTACCGCGTTTCTTTTGCTTCAACCGCTCTCTGTAACCTTTACTATAATTAACTTTACACATTTCAGAAGTACAGCAGCTGTTTTTATATTCGCATCACTCCTCAGGGTACCACCATTCATCCACGCTCAAAGTCTGTTTTCCGTTAGACTTTCAGTAAGGTACTCCGGCTACTTCTGAAAATGTTTCCGTGAACGTGACTGTGTAGTGATGCCACCATTTACGATTACGTTTGAGCCTATTAGCATGAAGCGTGCATTGGGTTTACTAAATTGTCCACTCAATGTATGTGCTATTATTTCTGGTACACACTTGTGACGGTCGTATGCGGAAATCCCAGATATTCTGCAGCCATGGAAATGCAGCAACTCCCTCGGTCCGACTATCTATCCACAATCGAATTCGCGTAGGTCGCAATGTTTATCCACCGTCACATTTGCCGGTACTCTATACATCAGGTAGTTATATGACCGATATATAAATCACAGAGGGTTGTGTCTGAAAGCATTATTGTTGCGCGGTAGGCCAGGTATGTGGACTGGTGCGGCATATATGCTTCTGGTATGCGCTACAGTACTTCCATTTTCTTGGCCACCGTAGTGCTATAATAGCCCGCTTGACTCTGGTTTCCGTGTCTAAATCACTTCACGTGTGAGTTTATTCACACAATTATTGGACATATTTACGGGACTTATTGAATTGGCTGATTCTTGTGAAAATTCAATTACGCTCTGTTTCGCTTTGCACCCTACCTCTGCGAACTATACACTAAAGTGCCAGAAAAACTGGTACAGACGAGCTTATGCAAAATACATAGCAACGTCACCTATGCGCGTACTCGGTTGAGTCCACTTGTGCGTATATAAAGCGATAGACATCCTTGCCAGCTATCAGAGCTGTTTTCAGCATGAGAATGACAAGTAATAACGATTTAAGCGAATTTCAACGCGGTATCATAGTTGACGCTCGTGAAATGGGCCATATTATTTCGGAGGTAGAAACGAAGTTCGGAATTTTCACGGACGACTATTGCAAGGGTGTACCGTGACTACAAGGAATCTGGCAAAACCTCCAACCTACGACACCAGTGTGGCCGTAAAAAGACATTGGGTGAACGTGACCGTCCTCAACTGTCAAGAAACGTTTCACGCGATAGGCGTGCAACACTCTCGCAGGTATAATCGGAATTCAATGCTGGAGCCTCAACAAGCATCAGCGTCCGGACTGTGCAACATACCCTGCACGATATGGGCATTGGTAGCCGACGCACAACTCGAACCCTCTTGATTGGTGCACGACACAGAGCTATGCGCCTCGCTTGAGCACGGCAACACCGCCACTGGACACTTGACGACTGGAAACAAGTAGCCTGGTCTGACGAATCGCGTTTCCAACTGTATCGGGCAGATGGAAGGATTCGTGTGTGTCGCAAACCCCATGAAGCCATGGATCCCGCCTGTCAACAGGGAACTGTACCGGCTGGTGCGGTGTCCGTAATGGTAAGGGGTGTGTTTAGCTGGACTTCACTACGACCCCTGGTACGTCTACAAACGTCTGTGACCGGTCAATGCTATGTGTGCATCCTTTCTGAGTAGGTACACCTGTTTATGTCCTGCATTCATGCGGATGGGTTGGGCCTGTTCCAATAGGACAGTGCACCTCCGCACAAGTGTCGGGACGCCCCATTATGGTTAGAGGAGCATTCATCAGAGTTTGGGGTGTTGCCATCCCGCTCAAGTCCCCAGATCTGAACGCGATTGAACACATTTGGAAATTCATGCAACGCGCTGTCGAACACAGGAATCCGAGACCTCGGAATACATCCGAATTGTGGAACGCTCTGCTGGAAGTGTGTTGTGCATTGCCTACAGCATATTTCCAGAAGCTAGTGGAGTCCATGCCCCACGTATTTCTGCAGTCCTGCGCTCCCGTGAGGGGACCTACTAAGTATTAGACTGGTGTACCAGTTCTTGTGGCACTTCAGCGTATATTTTGTGTTGCAGTACTTTTACTTGAAGCATAAATTGAATAAGTGCAAATATGTACATTTTCTCAAATTTTACTGAACTTGAATAAATGAAACAGTGATTGTACGTTTATTTTCAGCCTCCACCGAAAGACTGTTGGAATGGTGAACTCAAGGGGTACTACGTTGGATATCGAGCGGAAGGCATCGGCCAAAATTATAACCTCAGAAGTGTAGAAGCCACGAATAATGATAGCAATGAATTCTTGATAACGGGTTTGAGCAAATCAGCGCGTTACAGTGTTTTGGTTAAAGCGTACAATAAAGCAGGTGATGGTCCACCATCCCAAGAACTCGTCGTCAGAACTCTGGATGGAGGTACAGTACAAACTTAACAATTTGAATGTTGTATAGCTTTTACTAGTTTCATACCTTGAATACTCTTAGAATTTCGCTATGAATTAAATTTTTATAGGGCATTAAGACAGCATTTGTGTTTGTTAAAATATTTGACAAATTTTGCTTTATAATACACGACAGCATTTAATTTTCGATTTGATCTTTAAGACTAATTTTTAAAAGGAATAATCATCAAGGCAAACAACATCGTTGTCTAGTGGTTGAATAATCTAGGGTCATAATCCTTTGTCTCTTTACATTACCGGGCTTGGTTCGATACCAGGGTAAGATATTAATGCTGTATTTGTGCAAATAGTACTGCTTCTATTCCTTGGCTGGATGAAGTACAAGGACTTTAGATATGTACGCCAGAATCAATGTAGCCTGAGATGTTCAAGACATTAGACTACGCCCCTCCAAAACCATTAAATAAACTTCGAGAAACATTTTATTTTTTCTAATGCCAGAATTTTATTAATTCTCAAGGGAACTCTAAGTTCCAAAGTTATATTATCACTAGGTATTTAATCAATAGATAAACTCGAAGCAAATTTTTCAGAAATCCTGTAGATAGTTCCTACACGAAAAATCGCAGGAATTTTTTGAAATTAAAAATTCAGATTGTATGACGGCGAATATGGAAAATACTTTAGCAAAATCTTAAAGGAAATATACAATTAACATAGATCACCTGGCGCTTTATGTTTAAATTCAAAATGCTTTTGAAATGCTTATAACTTTGGGAGTTAATTTATATATTTTTTTAAACCTTTTGGTACTAAAATTCTTTAGATGTCATGTATTGATTTACAGGCAAACGCACTTCTAAATTCCTGAGCTACGTTCAATAAAAGCCTCGCGTGTGACATATTACTGATATTAAATCATATTAAATACGTTTTAGTATCTGCACTACACTTATTTACATAGTCTTTGCAACACTGACTGCTATGGTTCCTTTTTAAATAAGAAAATATCGTAGAGTGAAAAGACTACAGTGAAACAGCGTTGAACACAATGGACAATGTGAAAAAAGTCATTGGACCAACCGTTAACAGCACAGAAACCTGAATATATTGGGTTGTCAGATAAGTTGGTTCGGTTTTATCCAATGTTATTTGAAAAAACACGAACAATATTTTGATTATAGTGCTATATATTTTTTGGCTAGTTCTATTCTTCCTGTACAACTTTTGTTCATCGGTTTCAATATCATATTTGGTGTTCCTCTTTTTAGCAATATGAAATGGAGTGCAAAGTAGACAGAAATGATCGTTTTTAAAACCTGCTTCTCTTCGCTTTCAATCAGGGTTCCAAAGCTACTTGAGACATTTGTGCTTTGCACGGAAAAAATGCTATTACTGATAGAACTGCACTGAAATGGTATTCACGTTTCAAGAAGGGGAAACTCAACCTCACAGACTCTCCGCGTTGTGGGAGACCTGTTCAGTTCAATGAGGATGGATTGAATGAGTTCATCCACGGGGTTCCGTGTCAATCCATTAGGGAACCGGCTCAGCAGATGGGGTACTCTTATGATACCGTCGCCCGTCACCTTCACGCGATGGGTAAGATCCAAAAACTCGATGCAAGGGTGCCACATTCTCTGAACGCAAAGACGAACTACAGCGCTCCACTATCCCCGCCAGTTTGCTCGCTCGACAACAAGCTACTCGTAGACACAAACAGAGATTTCTTTACCGTGTCGTCACCGGTGATGAAAAATGGTGTCTCTATGCCATTATGAAGCTGGGTCCTCACGAGCTGTAAAGAATGGCCGAGTCCTCACAATCAGTAAAGAATGGCTGAGTCCTCAAAAGAAGCAATACCTCGAGCCAAGGCCCAGCTGCATGCACGCAAGGCCAAGATCTGCGTTTGGTAGGATTGGGAACGTGAAATCGACTACGAATTGCTTAAAAAAGGGCACCAAGATCAATGCACATCTTTATCTGCAGCAAATGCACCGGCTCAACGAAGCAATTCAGCTAAAAAGACCCAACTGACGGCATGGTGCGTTTCTTCAACACGACAATGCTCGACCCCCACGTAGCTAATCTCACCAAAACTGCTATTCAAGATCTCGGTTGGGAAGTTCTACCGTATTAACCTGATCTAGCGCCCCCAGATTATTACCTTTTCCGGTCGCTCTTCAACAGTCTGCGAGGCGTATCGTTTGACAACGACGTCGAGCTGAAACGGTGGCTCGATGACGTTTCCGAGTGAAAACCCGAGGATTTTTACCTTCGAGGCATTGACAACCTAGTGAAACATTGGCAAGAGGTCGTAAACAATGAAAAATATATTACTGACTGATTTCTGAAAACTTTTTCATGAAAAATAAAGATTACAATAATTGGAAAAAAACAACAACCAACGAACTTATCTGATTACCCAATGTTAAAACTGATTGCAAGTATGAGGGACAGTGCTCTGTAGTAAACTTCGAATGATCTGCGGTATTCAGACTTTAAAGAAACTTTCTTTCTGAAATTCGAAGCTTTCAGATTTATACAGAATTATTTTCCGAGTAATATTGTTAATTTTTTTGAAAATGTCATTATATAACTTAAACTTTATATTTTTCACATTTCAGAACTGCCTAAACCACCTCCAATCTCACTGATTGGCAAAACTGATACAGAAATCACAGTGAAATGGAATCAAGTATTATCCCGAGACGACCCACTCACAGGTAATATTTTATCGTCTTCAGCACCCATTTGAAAGTATGTTGATAACAGCAACACCACAATACAGTTTTTCTCATTTCTTTTCGCAGTTCAGGTATTTATAGTATTCAAAAATACGTTTTTCCTCTTAAAAGACCAATGTTTTGAATTAAAGCATAATTTTCCCCTTCGTGTTCGCAATCACAATAGCAAATACAATGAGTTAGGTTATGGCAATGGTCATATTATCCCTTTAAGTAGCTGAGGTACCTGAATCGAATCATGCCCAAAATTTATTGCGCTCGCTTCTAGTCCTCCGTTCTCTGCTCCATGAAGCAAGGCATAACGAGAAAAGACTAGTCTCCCAGAGACGGACATCATGCCACTGTAAAAAAAAAAAGTGACTCCAACATCTTTTTATACACTGACAGAAAAAAAATCCCAACACCACGAAAAAATAGTTGTAGAGGAATGAAATGGCGGCAATACATTTGTATAGGTAACATATTTAATCGATTAAGGTTTCAAGATCACAGCTTATTGTAAGCGCGAGAAGAACCATTTTAAATGTGAAATGCTGGTACATTAATAACCGTTGTAACCGCCAGAATGTTGAATGCAAGCACGCAAACGTTTATGCATTGTGTCGTACAGGTGCTGGATGTCAGTTTGTGAGATGGAGTTCCATGCCTGTTGCACTTGGTCGGTCAATACAGGGACGGTTAATGCTGGTTGGGCTGACGCTGGAGTTGTCGTCCAATGATGTCCCAAACGTGCTCGATTGGTGAAAGATCTGGTGATCTAGCAAGCCACGGCAACATGTCGACACTCTGTAGAGCATGTTGGGTTACAACAGTGGTATGCGGGCGAGCATTATCCTGTTGGAAAACACCCCGGGGAATGTTGTTCATGAACGGCAGAACAACAGGTTGAATCACCAGACCGACGTACAACTGTGCCTTTAGGGTGCGTGGGATAACCACGAAAGTGCTCCTGCTGTCATAGGAAATTGCTCCCCAGATCATAACTCCAGGTGTAGGTCCAGTGTGTCTCGGCCGCAGACAGGTTGGTTGCAGGCGCTCACCTGGCCTCCTTCTAACCAACACACGGCCATCACTGGCACCCAGGCAGAACCGGCTTTCATCAGAAAACACAACAGATCTCCACTCCGTCCTCCAATGAGCTCTAGCTTGACACCACTGACGTCGCAAACGGCAGTGGTTTGGAGTAAGTGGAATGCACGCTACAGGACGTCTGGCTCGGAGCTGTCCTTCAAGTAACTGATTTGTACCAGTTCGTTGTGTCACTGTGGTGGCAACTGCAGCTCGAATTGCTGCCGCAGACGCGGTACGATTCGCCACGGCCATACGCCGTACACGGCGGTCTTCCCTCTCAGCAGTGCCACGTGGCAGGCCGGGACCCGGTCTTCTTGAGGCAGTACCTTCCCTTGACCACCGCTGCCAACAATCATGCACAGTGGCTGCATTCCTGCCAAGTCGTTCTGCAATATTGCGGAAAGAAAATCCACCTTCTCGTAGACCTATTACACGACCTCGTTCAAACTCCGTGAGCTGTTGATAATGGCTTCTTCGTCTTCTTAAAGGCATTCTTGACTAACATCAACACACTACGTCGAATCTCAACGATAACTAACGCTCACAAATGTTACAGCGCGTATTTACAGCAAACCTGCTTTGCATGTTCCGAGGGGCGCTACTAGCGCGTCACGTATGCGCCGAGCGCAAAATTTGCATAGACGTCATCTTACAGATGTACTCTCACTGCCTACCAACTGTCGTTTCTCTAACACAACCCCTTCTTGGTGTTGGGATTTTTTTTCCGTCAGTGTATGAGGAAATTTGCCAGAATGAATTCGTGTCAATCATCACCTTAAATGATCTGTTTGCATAACAAAGTTATGGGCAAAGCAACGCTTTCTGATGTCCAGGTTCACTCATTCCAGCCTTGTTTATTGCACTCCCAGACAGAGGATAAATTCGTTCCAGCAGGTTTCTGCCTATTTTGTTAACTCTGATTTAATTGTTTCCAGTCGGTTAAAAGGTTAAGATGCTCCGAAATAAATTTCAAAAATGTTTGTACATTATATTTAAACATTCTTACAGAAAAGGAAATGTATTTATTCTACTTCATGAGACCAAATTAATAAGTTGAGCCATTTATTAACAGGAAACATATTCAATCTGTCTGTATATAGTTTCGCTGCGTAGATACAATTTCTGCAAAATCTGAACTTTATAACTTCTCATCCAAAGTTGCATTACTTTATCAAAACACAAAGCAAATACTTTACTTTATAAAGTAATTATGCTTATTAAGTTCAGAACAGCAACTGAGCGTTTCACAATTTTACGCAGAAAAATAACCACAGTTTGCGAGATATCAGTCTAGTTCTTTTTGTTTTCCAAGTTTTTCTAACAAAACACAGAAATAATATGAAATTTTAGAGTTTGATTAATATTTCACGGAAAATAACATCCATTTTTTAACAAAACAATGGTGTGAAGTGTAAAAGCCACTGTGTTATGAATGTGTCATCATTTGCGCGAAAAATATTATTCTTTCTAATTGAGACAGAAAAGAAAATGGTGCGACATATTAGGTTTTGTTAACTGTTTTTTAAAGATCCTAATGTAAACCCGCTGTGGGTTTAGTCGTTTTCGACATAGGATATGAGAGTAATGATTTTAAAATAAATCGTATTTCAGTATCTAGGTGAGATGTTATGCCAGCAAGCTGAAATTTATAAAACTGCACTGAAGAAACAACTCTCGCTGTATAAGAAAAAAATATATTGCATGAATTTTTATATTAAATACATTAAGAAATGATCTTAGTTGCCATAACAACCAATAATGTTTTAGCTGTTTTTACAGTAAAAACATTCAGGTGCATGAACATTTTTTTAGCTATTAAGGATTTAGTTATTGCAGCCGAAAACTTGTAAGTTGTGCAATTCACTTTTCTGAGACAACCAAGTACACTAGTTATGTATGCCATGTTTGCATCCATTAGCTGATTTGCAACTGCAGAAAACTTGCAGTCAAATATTTAGCTGGGCGCAATAGACTTGGTGACACCGGAAACTCTCGTCAATCAGATAATTTTTTTTTGCAACATACATTGTCCATGATCGTGTGCCTTTGTATTTCCTGCACGCTTTGCTATCCCATTTTCCAAGTGCAGCACCTGGTCATCACGACATCCATCCATATTGGAGTGGTAGATTGTACTGGAAATTGTTTGTTTTGTATGTTCATCTCATATTAGAAACGAACATACTGAACAAACAATCCCCATCTCGGAATTTTCCTATACAGGAGTTATGTCAAACATAACAGCAACACAGAGCTTGAACCTTCCAAGTGAGATTATTCACAGTTTGAAGGTAGTCCAAATGCTGCATTTAATTGCATAAGTTGTATTACGATGCAACGGATCTCTACGTTAAAGAAAACTTCTTTGGTAATTTTTCAAACAAATCTAGATATTTGTTGTGAAATCGTTTTCGGAGTTTACTTCGCAAAATTTTGATAAACTTTCAGCTAAAAATTAATCGTATTATAACAAACGCCAGAACAGGAAAGCTGTTTTACCTTACTACATGGCATTATGGTACCATTGACCTGTGAATACTTTTTGCCTGTGCATTTTAAAACAGATAACGATCTTTGCTGAGATAAACCCAACAAAATTCTTGCTACGGCAGCAAGAATTGCTTGCCATAGGAACCAGAAGTCTTCCTAGACCCAGCACAACTGTTGCTAGTACTAGTTTGAATTACTCAAACGTTAAGATAAGCTTCCCGATTTCCTATGTACCGAAGCAGAACGTATCTGATTTCTGTAAGTAAAAGACAATATCAACCTTTTTCATATTTAATTTCATTGTGCTCCACATTAAATTTCTATTACCTGAAGTAGCAAACGCATAATATTTTACTCCGATCTCTACATTGCAAAATGCATATTGTTTCAATAAAATGTTTTGAATTCATTCTTAATATTTGCAAGTATATATTAGGTAACATAGATGACAGAGACTCAAAGTTTGCTTTTTTATTAACAGGATACACTCTGCATTATCAACGAGGAACTGGCCACTGGCTTCACGTACCATTGGTTCCAGCTGAGCAGTCGAGTTATACATTGACCGGTCTTCAAGCTGACACAGTATATC
The DNA here is from genome assembly GCA_039090855.1 of Macrothele yani. Lineage (NCBI taxonomy): Eukaryota > Metazoa > Arthropoda > Arachnida > Araneae > Macrothelidae > Macrothele > Macrothele yani. The sequence goes on from CM077013.1 coordinate 19,690,428, forward strand.
ATGTATACTTGACAGCGAATAACAAACACGGCAGAGGGCAGGCAAGCGATATCCTTGAAATTAAAACTAGAGAGAAAGGTAAGTTAAAACATAAGGCTGTGTTGCTCTGTAGTCCTCCATTTTCACTAAAAACTAAGCTTATATCCGTCAATCCCAAAAAATCTGTAACTGGAAAGTCACAACATTCATTAATAAAAATGTACTTCGGTAAAACCGAAGTAGAACCTCATAGAAAAAGTTACTAGAATCAGACGAAACTCTCAAACATGATGTACTGGGGAATGAGTACGACGAGGTTACAGTTTTAAAACAAAGGTGCAGAATTACTTCACAGACAGGCACTGTAAACCCTCTGTGATTCGGGACAGAATCACCGATGTGCCGTTGCGAAGATGCATCCAGTACGTTGTAAGGCATCATCACTGCCCATCAGAGCTTTTTATATTTCATGACTCAGGCGGCTAAACTTTGCTCCCTTTGAGAAGAAATCTTCAAGTGATTCTCTATTGAATCCCAAACATGTCAGATATGTAAAAATCTGAGAATCTAGCAGGATGAGAAAATATTTCCACAAGTCGTAGACATTTTCAACATATTTTAATGAAGTATGGCTTGCGTTTCCTTGCAGAAACAGAGCGTTAGACATCTTTGCAATTAGGGAAAACACTTTGGGTAAACACCAAGCGCACAACGTAGGAATTGATACTGAAGACAACTGACTATCAGAATTTTTGCTATCACATAACACTTTGCTTCTGCTCGATCCCGGACAAAAGACGACGATATCAAGTGGAAAGCAGCACTGACCACTTCGTCTGCACACGTGTACATGGCACCAATTATTTTCTACGACAAACCGGGATTCGTCGCTAAAGGTAGCATGAAGACCTAATGCATTATATATTGTTCAAGGTTAGAATACCTTTTGTTTGTTTGTTTTAGGGTTTAACGACAGCTGTGAGCAACTCAATGGTATTTAATTTAGGATCACTGGTTCCTTGAACGAGAGAGAGAAGTATGCTGTAACACAAACACACCACCGATACCTGATCTGTGATTCGAACCCGGACCCATCTCGGACGAATGATTAGAAGTCAAAAACTCGCTCCTCCCGTCCAACCGGGCTGTCAAGGTTAGCATTAGTCCGCGTGCTGCTGACCTTGACGATGCCTGGCATTCAGTGGAACGTGATGCACTGAAATACATGCGTGAAACCCTGCATCTATAAACTCTCTCCAGCACACAAAGTGATGAGAATGTATTAAGGAAAAGCATCTAACGCGAGTCTCTCTTCAGGAAAAACAGGCACTAAGGAAGTACAGAAGTGTAATACTAACCCTGTCGTCATAACATTGAGTTTACCTTAAACTGCTTTTTTTTGTGCGCCGTGTCTGACATTACAATAAGAAACCAAAGAACTGAGCTTTGGATAAACACAAGATTTTGTATAAAGTTGGAGAGACGTCCTCACTAAAAGACGCGAAATGTTGTGAATAGCTCAAGAAAATGAGGTATTGTCCAAAACATGAAATATTCTGTGATTTAAGAATTTTGAAAAGGGTAAAGAGAATGTAGCGGATGACCCTCTAAATAATCGATATAAAAAGGCTTGAAGTCCCGGGTTAGTAGACAAAGTGCACAATGTTTCAGCAGGTGACCCCCATTAACCCTAAGAGAGCTAACAAGTGAGTTAAATGTGAAAACCGGAATGGTCTTTATAATTACCACGAACTTGATTAGCGTCTGTTGTATTTCAATGAGTCTTATCACATAGCGATCGATTTGCACAAGTTTCTGGTTCACAAGCAAGTTGCAGCATTCAGCATTCCTTTTTACTCCCCATGATTTAGCTCCAGAAGGATATTTTACTTTGTTTACCAAGTAGTAACAGATTGAAAATATCCCGTTTGATAGTGTTTATGATATTAAAAAGACTGCGACAGGTAAATAGAAACCACCACATAAAACAAATTTTCCAAGGTTAGTAAAACACTCCATATGTGTTTGTTCCTCGGAAAAGCTTTTGAGGGAGACTAAAGAAAATCGTTTTCTTATCCATATTTGTTTTATTTGATTGGAAGTATGCTCAGACTGAAAGATGCTTTTGAGAGGAATGGGAATGCTGATTCTAAATAAGTTTTGTGCATAATTTTATTTCGCTAAAGTAAAATGTATTATTTAACTCACACATCGTTTTCCAGATTTTTGTTACACTCAATTATTTGTCCCAGATAACTGAAGGGATTTACACTACCTATGGCTTACCTCCTTCAAGAAAATTGCAGATATTTTTACAGATCATTTATTTCTCCTTCCTTTTCTTTCTATTCACTTGTTTTCAGACCTGATTTTTCTACATTTTTCATCTAAGTCGTTCAGCTTTTCATTCATGCTTTTTCCTAAGTTTAAATCATGAAAATATCAACAACGTATTTTAAGAGGTTACTTTTCTTGTTTGTCTATTTTAATTCTTTTATCTGACCAAGTAAACAGCCTTTATGGGGCATTTTCTGGAACTGTAGCGAAGCGTTCAGATGAAACGTAGTCCTCTTGTCTGACAGACATTCCGAGTTTAATATTTTTGTATTTCCTATTACCTTGTGCATTTTTGTTACTGTACTGAAGCGTTAAGATAAAACGCACTCCTGCTTTCTGACAGACTTTCTGAGTTTAATTTTTATGTATTTCTTATCACCTTATGTAATTTTTCAACTGCAGCGTCGTATATGTTTTTGGCGATTTTTATGTTAGGCGAGATGCTTCAGCAATTTGTGACGATCAAGGGGATAAGAAATACAAAAACAAAATGCTTCAGTATTTCAGTATTTGTGACGAATTTCTGCTAAATTGCATTTTTTTTATTGGAGGTTTAACGACCACCGTGAGCAACTCAATGGGTTATAAGCAGTCGCCTGTCCCTGATTTAGAGTCACTGGTTCCAGGGAAGAGAGATAGCCAGGGCCGTAAGACAAACACAACATCCATGCCTCACCGGGATTCGAACCCGGACTCCTTTTGGACGAATGATCAGAAATCATGGCGTAGACCACTGCGCCACCGGGGCGGCCTAAATTTCTTTGTCATACTCTTTAAACATAATTCACAGTTGTATCTGAAATGACGTATATCTTTCAATCAAAAAGATCCTTTTAGTGATATGGTTATTGGGGATAGCTCCCATAAAAATTCCACTTGTTTTATGTCTTGTTTTCCGCCTGATCCTTCAGACTGAACTTCAGGCAACAGGTTTTAGTGAAAGCCTTGGAGAGATTCGACAGTAAAATGATAGGTCAGTAATTTAATATCTAACATTCTATTAACTTGATTTAATATAAAAGCTAAATGAGGATATTGTAAGTATTGAATAGATTACACTTTTTCTTGTTCAATGGATATCAATTTCAAGTATAGATTCTTTTTTAATGCAAATTCTTTTCCAGAAGCGTATAGTGTTCTATCTCAGAGACTTAAAATGAAGGGGCTTCAACTCTCAAAATGCATTATGTACAATAGTGATACAATTACTGTCTTTAAAAATAAAGGTACACGTGTTTATTGATAAATATAAAGAAATAGGAAACAACGACCCCATATAATAGTCTAAAAGATTGCAAAAATGAGACACATAACAATCATTACTGTTTCTATTCGATCGCAGTTCAATGCAAAGCAAGAAAACGTATTTGACTAGGAAGAGAATCTAACATCTGCCAGTATTTCCACTCTCAGTACATCCATATTTGGATTCCCGTAGCTGATAGCATGAACATGGAAAATATCAATACAAATAGCAACAGACCTTCCGTCAGGACTTTCATTGTAAGTTCGCGTTGTTAGAGACCGCATAGTTGATAACGTGAGCAAGATTAACGATAATGCTAATAGTAAACGAATTTCTGCAAGTAATCTTATTTTGAGTTCAACTAGTTTTAGAACCTCACAATTTGTAAAGTTAACAATGACAAATCTTGTGGAAGCTCACAACTGATGTGCGCTGGAATTTTAAATAATGCACAAGGTAGAACGTACAAGATACTATCAATGTTTTACCGCCACAAGATGTTATAGGATTTTTTCGTATATTCTGTCTTGCGAAGTCATATAAATTCATAAATGCCATACAAAAGTTGGGCTATGCCATACAAAAGTTGGCTATCTCTCTTATTTTTCGTTTGTATAATTTTTAAATACTTTGGATGAAATATATTTACGGACTCTTCGGGAAATAGAGATTTTGATCTGAAAGGAAACTGTTAAAGGTCATACACATCTCAAATTTACCAAATGTTGAAATCCCCAGTTATAGAGAACGTACGGTTGTTTTCGAATTTTAACCCAGAAATCGCGTTGTTATTGTACATAAAATTGGGCAATCACATGTCTTCTTCTACTGGCTAAAAATAATGGCATCCACAACTTTATAGTAGAATTGTGCTTGCATTTATGCATGTGTGTTATTCTCAACTGTTGCATTTAAAGTTATTTGATTTTTAATTTAGTTAAGATATGTGATAAGAAAATAAGTAAAAAACAAGTGCGTTAAGAATTAACCTTATTACTTTGAAATTTGCTTGAAAGTAAATGCACATAAGCTCTTCAATTAGTTACTAAACGTTAACTAGTAATAATATCACTTTTATAAAATCTAACTACACTAAAATATAAACTGAAATTTATTTCACTTACTTAACAGTGTGAGAGATAAGGTCGAAAAAGCCTTCATTTTAGCGCAGAAAAACTCATTCCTTGATGAATATGTGATCAACACACCTTGAACACAAACCATGAAACATTGTTTATTTAAAACTTTGCAATCGTGCACTTTTTTGGTGTTATTGTGTCAGTGCAGTAAAAAATTATTAGACGTAGAAACGATATGCAAACGTATTATGAGAATATTGTATTTAAGTAACGGCAAGCAAAATTTTCCATTTCATAAATATAAAATTTTGATGTGAGTAAATCTTATTTTCATATTTTCGGCACCATCCATGCTACTACAACTATTATCTTTTCTAGGAGCAAGAGACTATGCATTCTATACAGATCTGTCCATTGTAATTCCATCATCAGCAGCACTAGTCGCTTTAATTGTTGTAGTTATAGTCATTATTGTTTATGTTACAAAATCAAGATCCAGGGAAGGACTCGTTAAGGACCAAATAAAAGGTATGCTTGAATTTACTTGAAATTGGATTTTCGTGATTGCATGCACTGAAATATGCAGTTCTTATGAAGCGAGGTATGAGTAATTTTTATCAAATGTATTCCAAGATAAGAGCTCTGTTCAAAAAAATGAATAACATAATAGCAGGTTTTCATTCCTTTCTTGCATCATGCACATACACAAGCACCCCCCCGAAAGGAATTATCCAATGACATTTGTCGTGTTATCTATCTATCTGTCAATCGGCGTATAAAACTTGATTGAAGAGCTTTTGGAAGAAACAGCACAATGTCTGAAAGTATTTTTACAATTTTGTAACTATTATGTCTTAAAAGAAAAGTGTTTAATCAATGCAGAGACGTGGACCTTAACTGAGAAAGGCGTACAAAGACTACAGACAACTAAAAGAAGCATGAAGAGATGTATGCTTGGTGTAAGCAGAAAAGATAAGAAGAGGAACTCGTGGAAAAGGAAAATGACAAGAGTGGAAGACATCCTGATCAGAATAAAATCCCTGAAACGGCAATGGGTTGGACATATTGCAAGATGAACGAACAACTGTACTGTTGGACAACCAAAATTTTAGGCTGGACATCAAGGAACAGGAAAAGATTCAAAGACTGCGTGGTAGATGGGTGGATGCCAATGTTACATTTAGGGCACTGGTTCAAGATAGACCGATGTGGAAGTAACTTGGGGAGATTTTAATCTAGAAGAGGATTGATAACACTAGTCAATATTTTGAAACCTTGTTTTCATAACATGAGTGAAATAAGGTGCTTTTAACTAATTTTGGGGTGCTGAATTCAAATATGACTGTAAAAACTCTCCATTACGTACAGTTTTTTTGTGTAAGAACATTTGCTATATTTTCAGATACATATATACAATGCAAGCTGTACACATAACAGCTTCATACTGTAAAGTATTACAGCTTTGCATTGTAATGTAATACAGCATTTATGTGTCTTGTTAGCTATAGTATTAGTGTTACAAAGTATAAATACCATTATCATATATCACTGCATATGAGGCAAGAAAAGAAAATAGAAATAGAGTAAACAATATTAACACAAATGTAAATATGGACAGCCGAAATTTTAGATTGGATTCCAAGGGACAGGAAAAGACCCAGAAGAAGACCACATGAGAGATGGGTGGAAGAAATTGGAAAGTATGCGGGAGTGATATGGAGTAGACTGGCACAAGACAGACCGTTGTGGAGGAAACTTGGGGAGACCTTCGTCCAGCAGTGGATTGATAATGGTTGACAATGATGATGATGATGAAATGTATACACACATTTTCGTATACCCGTACAAGTAGTTAATTTTTTTCAGTTATGTGTCGTGTTGTGCTCCTTCTGCAAAAGCCAGCCGTAATCACTCATCATTGAGGGATCCCACATGCCTTAATACCTCTCCTTCATCGTTCGGATATCTTGGTGTAACCTTTCTCCTTCATCGCTGGCTGCTCCTAGATTGTCAGGAAAGAAGTCCAGATACGAATGGAGGAAATGTATTTTTAAGGACATCCGACACCCAAGGTTTTATTTCTTGAGAAGGTTACGAATCAGTTGTTTATAGTTGCCTTCTTTGTGGTTACCAAACATCCCTTGAAAAAGATATGAAAGATTGCCCGGCGGCGAGCTCCTTGCTGTTTAGCTTTTCGGTAAAAACAAAATCACGCAGCAGTCTGCGTATCTCAGGACTAACGAAGATACCTTCTTTGCGTTTTGCATCATTTAATTGCAGAAATGTTTGCTTTAAGTGCATAAAACCTGGGACAGATTTGTACGTAGCCCTTACAAAGTTTTTCATCAGCTCCAAGTTGCTATGAAGGCGTGGAAGCAACACATCAGATGGATTAAGCTTGTGACGAATGTTACTCTCTCCATGAATACAAACATATCGTTTAGACCAGTCTGTCTGTTCGTAGTGTTCTGCTCTGGCCCTACTGTCCCACATACAGAGAAAACAATAAAATTTGGTGAAGCCACTTTGAAGCCCCAGCAAGAGTGATACCATCAGATCACCACATACTGACCATCTGAACTGCTCATATTGTGTTGCAGTGAGAATTTTGTCCATGTTTTAATATGCCTCCTTCATTCCTGCAGCATGTGTTACTGGAATGGAAGGCTTTATTTTTCGTTGGACAAAAGGACAGCTTTTTAATTAACCTTGGATGAGTTGATAAATAGACTCCATTCCGCAGGGTCTTGAGATATTCGTAATTCGGTCATATCCCTGGAATATTTGAATAAAAACACATACCATCCTACATTTCATTGGAAGAGCATGAACCCAAATTTCTATTTCTGAACACACACACAAGTGTTCTCTTCGCTAGCAGGTTCCACTCTTGCAGTCGGAAACCTAAAAGTTCATCTTGTTGTTTGGAAAGATGTAGGTCTCGAATGAGATCATTAAGTTCATTTTGCTCAATCAAGTGGGGCTCGTCTACGTGTTTAGGAGTGTATGTAGGATCCGGATATTCATATGCGTTCCATATTTCCATTGGATGAATTTGAGTCTCTCTCTTCAAAGTTCAGTGGAGGTTTTGGTATAGGAAAATCTTCCCCATGCGAAACAGGGCTTTAAGACTGATGGCAAATTGGGATACTGTATTTCACTTTTATTGTTCTTTGAAAATCCACTTACTTTAAATTAAAAAAACAATCTCCCACGTGATCAGTTATCTCACGCCAAATCATCGGAACTGTGGAAGGCATGGATTTCAGCTTACCTTTCAACCATTCACTCAGGTCAACAAAGCAGGAGATGCAGCAGACATGTGCAGCCCACGATTAATTTTGTTCTTCAACATAACATCCAAAGTACAAATATTGGGCTTTCCTCACAGTCTTTGTCAATGGACGATTCTGCGATTTTATAATATACTGTCCGCACACATAGCAAAACTTATCCAGATTAATACATCTGCGACGATCCCTTTTCTCCATTTCGCCAACTTTTGGTCATAAACATACAGAACTTGTTTCTGTTTCAATGTAAGAAACAGAAATGGCGGTTCGGTTGCGGTTACATATTCTCTACCTTGTGAAAAAATCAGTGGTGCCACCCGTAATATGTCCGGTAGCAAAATATGACAATAAAAGGATCTTGTGTCCTACAGGCGCTAATGTGGAACAATAGTACACATTAAATGCTTAATAACAAAACAACGTGACGTGGTGGCCATTTTTAAAACCAAACCTTAAATCAGCACCCAAAAATTAGTTAAAGACAACTACATTTTGTTCATGTTATAAAATTTTTTGTAAACCAGTGTAATGGTTGACACGATGATGATGATAATGATGATGATGATGATGATATGGCAAGAGTATTCTAGCACATTGACGGCAATTTCTAAAATTATTTTCGATGAATCAGTTTACAAGGAATTAACACTACCTGAAAGAAATTTACTGTACGGTCTCTGATGTGACTTTTAAGAGCAGCGTCAAAAACCACGGAACTTTGAAAATCTAAAAATATTATTTATGATGACTGTATACAGTATATGATTGATCGGACAGCTATTTTTTCCTTTTCTTTTAATCACTTTTCAGTATCATTTTATCTTATGACTCGGGAAATGTTATTTTTGTTTAATATTACCTTTATCTGATTGTAAATTCAGTAAAACGGCAGAATGTTTTCTCTGTTTAACTTCGTGTTTGCAGAAAAACAGATTTACAGGGACAGCAAGAATGCGGTTCGGAAGACAGATTCCATCAAATAAAAAAATCTGTAAATAAATAAAAAAAAAACATAAAAATTTGAATCTCTTGTGATTATAATGTTTTATGTGAGGCTCGTAATATTATAAAACCTGAGGCACGTAGTTTTATAAACGCGTGCTTGATATCTCTGAAAGAAATGACAAATCAGTTTACATGGAAGTGATGAATCAGTTTATATGGAATTAACACTTCCTGAAAATAATTAACTGTACGGTCTCTGATGTGCCTTTTGTAAAGCCCATCAAAAAACACGGAACCTTGAAAAATTAAAAATATTATTTGTGACGTCTGTATACAATATTTTACTGACTGAATAGCTTTCGTTTTTTTTGTTTTTTTCTCGATGTCTTTGATACATCGTTTATCTTATGACTCGTGAAACGTTGCTTTAGTAAATATTACCTTTATGTGATTTTAAATTCAGTAAAACGGCAAAGTATGTTTTCTCTGTAGAACTTCGTCTGTGCAGAAAAACAGATTTACAGGGGCAGCAAAAAAAAGCAGTTCGGAAGATAGATTCGATCAGACAAAGACATCTGAAAATGAAACAAGACAAACATTTGAATCTGTTGTGATTGAATCCGATGTCAGGCTCGTAGTATTATATGACCTGAGGCACGTATAAACGTCACTTCAAATCAAACGCAAATGAATTCTCTGTGTGCTACCATTCTGTAGAGTATCTAGAGCCACAAACAAAAAATTACAATGACGTGTAATGGCTAAAAATACATATTCCGTATATAGTGGTGCGATCACGTGAACAAAAAACTACAAATAGTGTACTTAAGTGGCCTTAAGGATATTTATATCTAATATAAACGAAAAGTAAGGGGGAAGTAATGTGCCTTTATTAATGAAAATCGTTCGGAGACAAATTTTAGTACCAGCAGCGTTTTTATGTTTTTAACCACAACACTCTACTACGACATCAAAAACATTTTGAAGAGTTTTATCGGTCGTCGCGAACGAAATTTTAATAGAACGTTGTTGTTTCACATATTTATATGTATATGGTGTCAATAAGCAGTCTGACCTCATCCAAATATAATAAGATTGCTTGCAGGGACACTTTCCGAAGACTGTTTACATTCTTATTACCTGACAAATATATAACAGTTCATAATATTTAATTTTTTAGTTAATAAGTTGATATTTCCCGATTAAGTCAGATGGGATTTGACGCTTAAGAAATTTTAAAAGGTTCTTGTGAGTACATACAAGAACATCACTGCTTATATCAGGTGCACATTTAAAATATACAAATCTGTACAGAGTCTCGAGCTACTGCATAAATCCATTTTTTATTGGTGTAATAACTGGCATGGGCTAAAATTTCACACACCTACCGGTGTTTTTATCGATGGAGATACCGGTGTCTTTATAGATACTACAAAACTTATGCGGGGGAAAATAATTAAATGGTTTCGAAGACATTTTAAAGTAACGTATTTTTTTAATTTCTTTAACGATGCTTGTGTATTTTCTTCAGCAAAGGTTCTGTGGTATTACTCCGCCTCAATAAGCATCTGTAGGTGTGCGAAAGCTTGACGTGTGTCAATTGGTACGCAAACAAGAAGCGTATGTTTCCAATCGCTTGTATTCAGTTGTGATTCTTACTTACTTATTTCTTTGTAGAGTCATTTCATCGATAATTTAGGCAGACAAGTTCCCCGAGTACAAAGATATCAGTACTTACGTCTGTGATATCAAATTAAATAAATGTTGCGTATCTCATAAAGTAGTACTATGTATTTACTTAAGCAAGGCTGTGGAAACCAATGAGCGTTATAAAGCAGATATTCATGCATCTGTGGAAAACCAAACAAGAAATGGTTAAACCACATTCCTCATCAGAAGATTTGCCGTACCCAGAAGGAATACCTTGCGCACTATGCAAAGTGACATACCAAAAGATAACAGTGTATAAAACAAAATATCACATTTACAACATTTTAATGAAGGGGGGTGTATTGATATAAAAGTAACATTATCATAAGATGTGATCGCATCTCGCAGAAGTACCAGAATTAATAAGCTTAGGAAGTGATTTAACAAGTTACTTATAACGTTCCTGCATATGAGCCTCTGCCTTTGTTGCGGTCTTAAACTGAAGATCCGTAATATTATCCGCTGGAATCAGATCTGTTTTCAGACGGATCGTGAAATCTTATATGTGGTCCATCACTAATAAATCCTCAGGCCGCGATGGCGATGACAGCTCGGGAAAAGGCTTGCAGATAATTTTGAGTAAAATTTGTGGTATGTGGTCTGCCATTATCATGCGAAAAGATGACACATGGCATGGTCTCAAGGAGTGGTAAAGAGACTCGTGGAACTGGAGAGCGTTTGAAAAAATACAGTACAACCTTCATGAGCAATTTATCATTATGTCTTAAAAGAAAAGTAGTTAATCAATATGTACTTCGAGTTCTTACGTACCGAGCAGAGACATGGACCTTAGCTAAAAAGATATGCAGAGGAGGCAGCCAACTCAAAGAAGCATGGACACTTACAATCTTAAGTGAAACCAAAAAAGATAGGAAAAGGTACTCATGGATAAAGAAAATGATAAAAGTGGAAGACATAATTTTTAAAGTAAAGACCCTGACGCGTCAGTAAACTGGACATACTGCTAGAAGAAATGATCATCGTTAGAAAACTAAAATACCAGACTGGATGCCAAAGGACAGCAAAGGACACACAGGAAGAACTCGTAGGAGATGGATGGATGGATGAAATTCTAAAGCCGGAGCGACACGGAGGGAATTGTTCGAGAGAGAGAGAGAGACAGACAGACAGACAGACAGACAGACAGACAGACAGAGAGAGAGAGAGAGAGAGAGAGAGAGAGAGAGAGACTTTGGAAGGTCTTCACCTAATAGTGCATTCAGAATGGTTGGTCACGATGATGTCATTTAAACATTTATTCTCTTTTCAATTTATTCAAACCTAAAGCTTATTTTCTTGCCAAAGAATGTTTTATATTCAACTTGTAATTGCATTGAGGGACATATATCATTTAGCTGGTTCCCGACGAAGTTTCACCGAAACTCTGCTCTGCACGTCACTTAATTCGCAGAAAAATTATGCCCTGATCACAACACTGCGATTTTGAAAGAAAAAAGGGAAGCGTTCATAATGATCATTAAAATATTATATTTAAAGATGTGCTAAGATAATATGAGATGCAGTAATCTTCAAAAAAATTAAAATATGAATTTCAGAATTATTCCAGAATGGAACAGCACTAATCACGGGTGAAAGAACAGGCGCACATCCTAGTTCTTTTATGTTAACGCAACATTAGGTAAAAATGGAAATACTACGATTTAATGTTAAGTCCCACTTTCAATTCTACAAAAAATCAAATTTATCTAGAATTGGACACTGTGGTATAAGTGAAGACGCGTGGCTGTTGATAAGGGATGTAGGCAACAGACTGTCAAATCATGGAAGTATATTTTCTTTCCTCTGTTTTTAACAAGAAAGGGGGAGAAAGGAGCGGGAAAAATAAAGAAAAAACGCGCCAGAAGGGATGTTTTCTTATGCTTTATATATATGTATATATACACATATATATTAGGGATGTAAGGTCAGGTGATGCGTAACATCACACCCTCTCCTTGACAAATGTCAACCCCGCCTTCTCGTGGTGCATCCTGTTCCCACTAAAGGGGCTCTGACGACCGCCCATAGCGGTATAACTATACCATCGGGATTAGAGGAAATTCTATCCCACACTCACCAACCCGCTTGGCCAGAGTGGTGAGTTATGGCCAAACCCCTCCAAAATGACTCCACAAATTAAATCTTGGCCCTCAGTCTCCGGCAGCTGGAATGTACCTGGCCAAGGCAGCGGCCAGTGCGACATGAAGGCAGAGGGTGCTAAGAATCCCCGGAGGACCGGACTAGGCTGCCATCTGATGCTGACCTTGGCTACTTACAATGGACGCTCCCTATCTTCTGATTCAAGGCTTCTTGAATTGGAAGAGGAACTACAAAGGATCAAGTGGGACATCGTGGGGCTAAGTGAGGTAAGGAGAAAAGGAGAAGATCTCATCGAACTGAAAAGTGGACATCTCTTCTACTATCGTGGGACAGATACTGGCAGAACTAGTGGTGTTGGATTTATAATAAACAAGAAACTGAAGGATAAAGTTGTAGAAGTTGAAAGTTCCTCTGACAGAGCTGCACGACTTGTTATCCAACTCTCGAAAAGATACCAGGCTCAGATTATTCAAACTTATGCACCCACCACAAGTCATCCTGAAGAAGAAATTGAAGAATTTTATGAGGAAATTTGTCATCTAAATAATAAAGGTAAGCAGCACTTGAAAATAATTATGGGAGATTTCAATGCAAAAATAGGGCAACGGCAACAGAATGAAACTTCAGTAGGTAAATTTGGTCATGGCAACAGAAACCAGCGTGGAAATACTCTCGTTGAGTTTGCAGAGGCAGAAGGGTTTTTCATCTTGAACTCCTTCTTCAAGAAAAAGCCACACAGGAAATGGACATGGAGACATCCAAATGGGACGACAAGTGAAATTGATTTTATTATGTGTAACAAAAAATTCGTCATAGAAGACTGCAGTGTGCTAAACAAGTTCAACACAGGTAGTGACCATAGATTGGTGAGATGTAAGATGCACCTCAACACTAAACTTGAACGTGGCAAGCTCATAAGACAAACAAAATCTATTGACATAACCAACCTTAAAAAACACCATAATACCTTCAAGTTAGAACTGAAGAACAGGTTCTCTGCTTTAGAAGGCCTAACTTCGGAAGAAGTGGACATCTCTGAAGTTAACAGAAAAGTAACCAAAGCTCTTATGGAAACAGCAACAAAATTAGCTGGGTCTAAGAACAAGTTGCATGTGAACAAATTATCAGGAAAAACCAAAATGTTGATGCAAAAAAGAAGAGAGATGAGGACAACTAAAGAAGATGTGACTTCCAAAGTGGAATATATAGAGCTATGCAAGACAGTAAGAAAAAGTATCACTGAAGACGTAAGGAAATTCAACTGTGAACTAGTGAGGAAAGCAATTGAAAACAACCAAAGCCTAAAGATAGCAAAGGGACATCTCAGTAAATGAAGAAAACAGATTATGGCACTGAGAAAAGAAGATGGTTCTGTAACAAGAAATAGAGGCGAAATTTTGACAAGAGTGAAAGATTTCTACTCCAAATTATATGAAAGGGATGATATATGCACTCCAGACATCATGAAAGATACCAGTACCAGAGTTCCTCCAGTCCTTCCAGCAGAAGTTGCACATGCAATCAAGAACATGAAGCGAGGAAAAGCTCCAGGAGAAGATTGAATTACTGTAGACATCATACAAGACGCAAGTGGAGAAATCGAAACAGTACTCGCCCAAATTTTCACTCGATGCCTTAATGAAGGAAAGATTCCTGAGGATTGGAACACCGCTACAATGATCCTGCTACATAAGAAAGGTGACATTGAGGATCTCGGAAACTACAGACCTATCAGCCTCCTATCAGTAGTTTATAAAATCTTCACTAAAGTTCTTTCACACCGCTTGAAGGTAACACTGGACATGGCTCAACCGAGAGAACAAGCTGGATTCAGGAGTGGCTACAGCACAATAGATCATATCAATAGATCATATCTTCTTTCTGTTTATTAGTAACAGATGAAGAGCATGGGTTGGGCCAGGAAAGTTATAGATGCATGCTAAAATGTTAACTAAAGTTTCGTTATACAACTCTGTGGAGGTTAAGACATATATATATATATATATTTTTAATTTTTTGGTGGGCTTATTACTTGCATCTATGGCTTTGCAGAAATCCATCTCCAAATAGGTCTTTGTGGAAGTGAGAAAATGCAGAGTTTTGCTGGTCCTTGATAAAGCCAAGGCTCGGTATTCTCGACACTTTCTACATTCTGTTTTTCTATTATTTTTTTCTCTTTTTACTCACACCGGTCAATATATAACCTTTTCTATGTTGCACTTGGTGTGAGTCAAACATTTTTTGCTTCAGTCTCTTCTTAATGGAATGTGAATTCTGAATTTTCATAACTGCTGCGTTGCGCGTTTTGATCTTCGGGTTTTTTTGCAACTTTTGTTTTAAATTCTTGAGGGTTTTTCTTATGTTTTTGGCTCTGCTCTTAAGTACACACACACACACACACACACACACACACACATATATATATATATATATATATATATATATATATATATATATATATATATATATATATATATATAATGCTTTAGAGAATAGGAAATTATTAAATGTCCCATAATGTCAATATTTCTCAAGTTGTAATAATAATAAAAAACGTCTATTAATTTATGATGAGGAAAACCTCTAATTAAATATTAGATACATATCTTGAGACAAACGTTTTTAAAATTTCATTTTATGAAATACAGCGATCGATTTATTTTTATTTTACTGCGCACGTTGAAGCCAATCTAAGAAGTTATCTGAACAACTACAGATGAAAAAGAGATACATAAATGAAACGGTGCTCGATAACGAATTGTTAAAATCAGGCTTCGATAGGTTTAAATATGTATAATAGCTATTTATTCAGGGTTCTGTTTTGTTTTTTGGATTTAACGACTAAGGTGAGCAATGCTAAGGGCTATACGCAATCGACCGCTCCTAATTTAGACCGCTGGTTCCAGTTGAGGGAGCAAGCCAGCAGCATAAAAACAAACCCACCTATAAGTCATCCGAAACTCTAACCTCGATCAAACTTAGACGACTAGTGGGAAACATATTCCTCATCCGTGTCTTGAACCGGGGTCCACCCCGGATGACTATACAGGAACCTACGCCTCTGGTCACTCGGCTATCGCGGTTGCTCTGTGGCTCTACTGCACTAACCCTCCTATATTGATCTAAACAGCAAAGCTTTGTTTCACCTCAAGTGCATATGGTTTCTTAACTTGTGAGTTTCATTTCCCCAGGTGAGATGTAGAGGAGTTCCCAGAGTTGCTGTACGGCGCCTCCCAGGCGTAATGGCTTTCATATATCCTTGATTATATTGGATAAAGAAATATAAATTCCAAAATATCCATCATTCCTACGCATATTTGTCTCATTTTGACCTTCTAAATACTCCTATCATACAAAATCCCTAACTCATTTTGGTTAGACCTTGATTGGTTGGTTTATTAATTGGTTTGGTAGAAGAGGACATGAGGGTCAATCCCATGGGAGGTGTGATGCCAGAAAACATTTAGAATCACTACTTTATCAAGCAATCATGTGAAAAAACCATTCGTGAAAAAAAAAACTGTTATCGACTTCATGTCGTTTTATTGACTTCAAATTACAGCATAGTGAGGGGTTTCATCCTTTTTTTCACAGAGGGTTCTGAGATTTGCGATTATACATCCGAACCAACCTATTTTACAGGCATAATCCTAATTATATCTTCCACAAAACTAAGATGTTTTTGTAATATAATAAAATATGTCCTATATTATCATGCAATGATCTTCCTCCCTCCTTAGTTAACCTGAAAAGAAACATTATTTAAAATCTCCAAATAAAAGTGTATAAATAACCAGAAATTATAAAAATTATGCACTATTCGCGTGAATATTGAAATGCTCTAAATCTTATGTTAATAAGGAAGCCAAGATCCTTCAGCTAAAGTGCTGCTAAAAGACAATTAGCGATATTGCGATTTAGAATCCAGGTTTGTGATTATGTAAATGATATCAGGTCGACATGCCAGTTGAGGGAGTACGATATGCAACAATATGTCCGTATTGCTGCCACGGCAGCAACATCAGAAGGCAGACGGACGAGGCGATAACTGGACTTTGAAGCTGTCAATGTGCTATGGTGTGTATTAACGGCCCGTGTCAGTAATCACTTATGTTAGTTCTGAATAACGCAGAGAAGACGTTTGGTACTGGCAAACACTATTAGAATGCTGTAGTCTGTACTCAGACAGACAGGTGTTTTAGCAGCTGCTCGTGTATCCTGAAGTATGATTATTCGATTCCATTCAACTTATTGAGAGCCAGGCGACGTGCGAAGGAATCTGCGGCTAGGCGAGCTCGGCATCTCACAGAAAACGCTGGTATTGCCATCTTAATTACGGTATGCAATCAGACCCTCGAAAATAAAGAGCGTCACGAAGTCTTATAGTCGAAGTGTACCATGCGTCGAATACTACTGTCTCCTGTAACCAGGCAAGAAAGACATGAGTTCGCAAGAACGCCTATTTTGGCAGGAAGAGTAGCAACGTGTTCTGTTCATGCTACGAGATTATGTTTAGCCTACATTACGATAGTCATCAACTTCATGCCTAGGGAACATTAATACGCGGCAGTCATCCTTTGTGCCAACCTATGCATCCGTTCAGCAGCGGCTCAGTCATGATGTGAGGAGGAATCTCCTTCTGTGGCAGCATATGCATCTGTGTTTGTAAAGCGCACAGGAACTCTAGCCTGTGCCAAGGCTACATCAACCGGAGTACTGTGATAATTTGCTCATGTGCCATAGGCTATAGTTTCTTCTTTCTGTACGACATGTACGCCTCAGGGAGATCAAGATGTGGTTCTCTATCTGAAAGATCGTAGTATAGTATTACAATACTACTATACTACGATCTTTCCAAGGCATTAATCCATTTGAGCAAGTCTAGAAAGCCCTGAAGGTGGTTTGAACAGGTAACAGTCGTCCTTTACTACAATTTCAGAGCTATGTGACGTTTGGTCGTGTTTCTCGGAGACACTACGTCAAAGCCAGATGAATCGTCTCACATTGCATACGGTGGAGGTGAGAAGCGGTTAAGAATATTCCAGAAGTGGTTAGTTCTGACTGATCAAGGTAATACTCGTGTGCTCCTCGTTCCTTCTGTGACAACGCAGTATTTCTTCGTTTGAAAGTCGGCACTACAACTCTACAATTTTCAACTGACTATGTCAAATCTGTGTTGGGATCTTTATGTAATGTTCACGACAATTAAATGCATACCGTTGTTTAATCGTGAAAACAAATACCGTAATTATGTATTTCATGGTTAATTTTGCGAAAACTTAAATTGTGAATTGGTTGTTTTTCTACACGTTCTCTATTTTTGGGGCCAGTTATGTTCAGCGTCCTGTGGAAGAAGAAAACGGTTTTTTCCCGATTGTTTCCAAGATATGTCCTTTCTTTTATTAAATGCCATTTTCTTGTCTAATGAGAATTTATTTATTTCAGCTCTTCATGATCAGCAGCAGCAGTACATCTATGCAGCAGGCAATTCTCAGCGATATGCCGATATGGATAAAGGTCCAGGACAAGGTCGTCCATTCAGTCAAGGGGAACCAGGAACCCCAGCTGTGAGCCTTGCCTCATACGCATCAATTCCTTCCAGGATAGACCAGGATGAACTGTACGGAGGTCCTGTGGAAGTTAAAGGACCATATGGACAGGTACAAATCCATGATTTGTGCTTGACATTAGCTAAGGTCAGACTAGGTCACATATTATTTCACTTAATGTTTACAGAAAATACAAATTTCATATTTTCTTCGATATATACTGTGTTTATGGAAAGGACTTTTTCTTATCTAAGAAAAATCAAGATTATTGCAAATACTAATATACATATATACATGAGATGAAGGCATTGTATCGATTGATTTATCTTTTTCAATCAAAGAATGCAAATGCTCCTGATAAAATAAAATAGTAATTTCATTGCATTAAATGAAAGTGTCTGATAAACAGAAAACGCTCTTTTTTGTTTTTGCTTTCATTTTGAGAAAAATCATAAATGAATAATTTAGAACAAAAATAATAAAACCATGGCCTTCTTAGTAATGGCAATTAAACCACAATTGATTCACATATTTTCTTGGAAAGATTTGACACATTAACTTAAATCATTTGATATGCTGTTCGATTGCTTAGGATACAGTGTATTTGGAGCTAGAAAGGATCATTGAAACTCACAACCGTTTCTAATAGCCCAGATATTCCCTAATTCTGTTTTGTCACATTATTCATGCCCGGAGCAGTATGTACCGTATATCGCGACGTATTAGTTGACAAGGCTTATAAGCTGATTATCAGAATTTATATTAATCACCTGTACTTTTATTAATATTCTTATACTTCGCCTCAAGAAACATGAAGTGAAACCCGAACTGAAGATAGATAGATATAGCTGAAAAGAATTCTAGGAAAATAACCAAAAGAAATTGCACTTATTCACCTTAATTTTTCACACGTACCTATATCCATTGAAACAGCTCTTACGACACTCTTCAAGGATATAAACATCAGTGCTTCAACCTCTAGATATGTCTGAACCAAGAGTTTGAAGACCGTGTTGGAAAAGAGCGGAATGATTGCAAGTCCAGACATGAAAAAAATATTAAAGCCGACGTGCTTGTTGCTCCATTCTGTGCTTTATCAGATTAAATTACCAAGTTTTTGGACGACATTAAATTTGAGTCAGTGATAAAATCATTCAAGAGATGTGGAATTTTGAAATTCGATAGATGAAGAAGAGGCTATTTTTTTTTAATTTAAATCAGATGATTAAAGTGCTCCATCGGATTCCGATTCCGAATAAGACCAACGTGACATGTGGTAGCACGAATGGCATAAGATGTAAACTAACTCTTAAATTCCGACACTGAAATTAAGGAATGGCAGCTAACGTGGAGTTTATGATGTCTCCAAAGCATGTCAAAGAATAAGAATTACGTCTTGCATATTTTCTTCAGTATTGTATTACGGACCTTTTTTACACACTATTTTAGAATAGTTCTTTACAAAACCTGCCAAATAATATAGTTTTCCTTAGATTCAGAGTATAAGTTGACCTAATGTTTTTAGATGTTCTTTAGAACTGAAAATGCCGATCTATACCTCACGATATCCGGTACATACTCTTATACTCCTTTTTCGTCCCCATGCAGCAATGTGTTTATAACAATGGCTCGCTTGCCACTAAAATTTTATTCTACTTCTACAAAGATTATAGCTTCGTGTAAATCTCTGTTTAACATTCTCTTACAATTTTTTGTTGTTATGTGCTTCGAGATTTACCTACAGATCCATAATCATCTTATTAGAAATGATCATCATTCACAACAAAAACAGTATTGATCCTAGAAAACTCTATTAGAAGTTTCCGCAAAGAAGGAACAGATCCAAAACTGGCGGACAAAGACAACGCTTCTGTCTCATTCACACGCTAAATTGGACAAGTGACTTTTCTAAAGCCTCCACTGATAGACCATTCGAATACTAACGCAGTAATTTAGAATTCAGTAATCGATTTTATTAAGCAACACTGGAAAATAAATCGATTAAGGCAGCACATATGAAATGAAAGAGAATCACCATCTGCAAATCAAATAAGTCGAGAGTTTTCTTTCTTCAAGCCTCCAGAAAACACTAAAATTTTCAAATAGTTTTGAAAAATTGGCATTTCCTAATTAGTGTACTGATTTTGTTAAGTGCTCAAACTGTTATTATTAAACACAATCCATTAAAATATGTACATGATTTTTTATGTTCTACAGACAAAATTGTTGAGATCTTTGGCGCTAAGAGAGATTTCAACAGAAATCGTATCGCCAAATACGTCATATTTATGAATTTACGTATTTCTTACAGGGAATTAAACGTTCCATGGTAAATGAAATATAGTAAGAGGTTTCACTGAACAACAGTGTTAAGGGTATTGGACAATCATTTCTCTTTCAACATCGCTGCATGGTTAAAAACAATTTTTCGAATAACATATTTCAAGGTTAAGTAAAACCAGACAGTTCCGTACTAACATAGTAAATATATCTCATACACCAGCGGTGGCCAACTTAATTGGGACTAAAATCTACTTTTTTCCCCTCGTCTCTACGTGATCTACTCTACTTCACAATTTCCAATTTGTTTCTCCAAAATTTGTCGTTTTCCGCTATACCTATATCGTTTTTGCCCGGTAGGTAGAACCTATCGGTTTTACGCATGTATTTCAGGTAAACAAAACAATTTGAGTTATTTTATGATTTTTATTCGATATTTATACATAGGCACATATATAAATGTTATGAACAAATGTTTCTTTTTTATGGTGAATTAAAAAATAATGCAAAGTTTGCGCCTTTATTTTTTCGGCTAAGGCTAAAAAATCTGGAGTGTAGTCGGACAACGCCAATCCCAAACAATCTTCTGTGTGTTGATCCGTCAAATTTGAGCGATGTTTCTTTTTTGTTTGTTGTAAGTAGGAAAGTGCTGATTCGCATAAATACGTTGACCCGAAGCAGGAATGTAAATGTTCACTACATTTTCTCACATTGGGGTACTTTTGTTTAGAAACAAAATTCCAGAAATTATCTTCTGAAGATCTGGCTTTCAGAAATATGTCACAAAACAGTGTTATTTCATTTTACAGTGAAACTTTGTCCAGTTGAAAGAGCTCTGACAATTTACTTGCGATCGGTTGTGAGTCAGTGTTATTCTTGAACGAGTAAATGGCAAATTGAATAAGATCTTCCAATTTTGCAAACTCACTGAATTTTTTAATATTTTTTCCACAAAACGTTAGCGATCGATCAAAAATGATTCGGCAATGGACGTGCTGGCCGTCCTTGTCCTACACAATATCCAGTTATGGCTTAAATATATCTTTTTGATGTTCCGAGATTCTAAACGTATTTTCTTTCCAAATAACATGCTATTAAGCACAGTAGTTCCTACATTTGTTATAAAATATAGAAGAAAATGAAAGTTACCAAATATCTAGGAAGAAAATATATTTTTATATCAGCAAGGTATGTCTGTAGAATACAAGTCCTGAAAAATTAAGGCAATGCCGCTATATGTACATGAGAGATGAACTGCCATGCCAAATTGGTGCAGCGTGTCAAATCATAAACCATGATGACATTTCTTTGGTGAAAAATGTTGTGCAAAATGAAATGTAACTGATTTCTGCTGAAGACAGAGCGTCAAGGAACCCAGCAGTTGTGCGGGAATATGCATTTAATCAAACCGAAAGATCTGTGATAATACCAGGAGCAGAAAAGAAGAATTCTCCTTTAAGCATTATCAGATGTGCAAGTACCGTATATAATATTATGTTTCTCAAATTTTGAAGATGGCAATCCGATTTTTGGCCAGAAACGACCAAGTTTCAAGTTTCCGATCAATGTGAATATAACCATCACAGGATTCGCTAGTCAAAGCAGTATGTTTGCTATTTATCCCAGTAATAAGTCTTGCTGCAATAAATAAGCGAAAATACTACAATAATAATTTTTCTCCTGTTTCAGGGATCCAAAACAGGAGCAAAAGTATTATGTAGATTGTTATTCGCCAACAATGTTAGCGTGAGAAATTAATTTAAAGTTCGTAATGTCAACGAAAACCTACTTTTTCACAGAAAAGCTGCACGTTTGTTTGCATTATTTCAACAATAAATGACGATTAGGGTGCATTATAACACCAGGAATTTGACAGTGGTGGCTTTTCGTCCCCGATGAATATACAAACGGCAGATTCATATGCATTTTAAATATTGAATGTGCAGAATAACTTTCTTAGCATGTAAAAACATGTATATTTTCTATGTTTCTTTCTATAGCATGGCTCAAATAGGATTTTAATTTACTTCTTTAGATATATAGAAACAGATTGCCGTTGGAATGAACTTCACTGAAGGACGGAATAGTATTTGTACAGTGTAGAAACTTGTGAACATTGCACAACGGCGCATAACAATAGCAAACAGAGAACCGTGTTCGCTGTTAAATAGAAACAGTTATTGTGATGAGCCTGTAGTAAAACCTTTTGTTTGAGCCATCGAAGTGCTGCTTTGATCTCAAAAGAGAATCTGAGAGCTAACTTGACTAGTTCAAACGCCAGTTACTTTTTCATTTCGTTAAAAACATTACTGGTTTTTCAGCTATTAATCCTGATTAGGGGTTAGGAAGTGTGCAAACACAAGTTTGTGCGGGACGGGCATCGAATACGGGTCCCCATACTTTGAAGTAAGTCGCTTTCCCAAGTGAGCTACGCGAACAGAATGCCTGGCTGCACATTTCTCGTCTTGATATATGTTTTCACGTCTGTAGTACGTCACAGAAACACTGCCTGCAAAATAAATATTTTCGTGTTTACATTATTTTTCAAGAAAACCTGGATTTGCAAGTACGTGTTTAATATGAAGAACGTCATGATATAGTTGAACAGCATTAAAGCGGATTTATCTTTTTTGATTTTTGAGAATTTTGTCTCTGAGAAATTCAAAAGAAGGAAAATAAACACTAAGAAAAATCACAGGTCTTACAGGCTGTCAAAGGTGCGAAAAAGAGATTAATATTAAATATGATACTAAAGTTATTGGTAAGAAAAGTTGTATCACATGTGCACTGGGTTAACAGTTTAGGAAATCAAGGTATGACTTCATTTCGTGTTTATACTGAGAAAACGAAATCGAATTTCTGCGTGACTTTTTTCTATTATAAAATAAAGAACGTCAGAATAATGAAACAATTCCCCTGTTTTCTGATGCAAGTTACTGAATTATCGAAGCTTTTTACTTTTTAAACATCTCATACCAAGAAGGCAGGTGACTCAGAACTGTAAAAGGCGTAAAATATTTCCAAAGTTAAATGGAACAAACACTTATTAACAAACATTTATACTATGTGTGGCGAAAAATAGTCTTAAATATTGAAATAAATATGTATTTTATATTCTTTACCATCCTGTTTGAATTTCATCTTGGAAAATAACTTCATACCAAATGATCGTATGTATAACTGTGTCCTAAACGTCTGCCGATTTCATCACTGCAGGAAAAATGCTTTCTAATTAACAGGAAGTACTAAAAAGACGTTTTATCTTACTTTACAAAACGTTTGTGAGAATCAAAACATAATTTACTACTTTTTGAAAATTACATGATATTTCTCAGAAATGCTGCTTTAATATGTCTATATTACTTGTAAAATAAATATTCATTAAATGTCATTGACGTAGTGGGACGCAGTGACTGAACATCAAAGACGGAAAAATATGCTTGGATTTCAAGCACCGGAAAACATGAATAACAACTGAAGAAGCGATTGGAAATAAGGAGAAAACGTACCCCAAATTAATCTCTCAGGTGAAAGAATTTATCATATCTGAATATTACCATTAAAGTGGAATGAAGCTATTTTAACATGAAACTGGACAAAATGCGCTTTCTTTGAAGATTTTCACCATAGCACATTTTAAGGGCCACTTTAATGAGGAATGCGATAAAGATGCAAAACAGAAATTATCATGAAATACCATGAAATCATGAAATTAAAAAAACCAGAAATTATGTTTTACTGTACAGGTTTTTATTTTAAATTATTTTTATTACAAGGAAGCCCTTAATATATGTGTGACCAAAATGAATGTGAAGACTGATCAAGCCATGAAAACTTCAGAGATAAAATAATAATATATTTGCAAGAAATATATAATCCATTACATAAAAAGCATTAAAAGCGTTTTCACAATGCCTCCAATGATATACTCGATGATAAATAATTATCTAAGAGAAGGATGTGGTATTTCCATTGCCATTACTTTTTAATACGTTTTCTACTGCATTTAAAGAATATAATTTTGTGGCTTTAGAAAGTTTAACTATATTGTTTTTCTAGATGAAATTACATCGATATTAAGAAAAGTAATTAGACATGCATATTTAGGAAAAGTAATTTAGACCAGAAACCTTCGAGAAATAAACCTGTTTTCGCTTAGAACAGTTAAATTCATGGCAAAAAAAAATCCAGAAATTGACAGTTGTAAATACATTTAAGTTACAAAACCACTGGAATGCATTTGGTTAAAGTAAACAAAGTTTTAATTCAGTGAACGAAAAAATGAATTTAATTGAACCAAATACTCAGAATACTGACAAAGAAAGATATTCTTTGTATTATGGAAACGGTTTCCTTATATACTTTTTGTAGACACCAAGTTAAAAGACATAATGGAAAATATTTTCAGTAGAACATACCACAAGGAACCGTTAAACCGTGTTTTATCGTACTGCATATGCCTTCGTACGGAAATATTCTAGCTGCCGGACGTTTTATACTTTCTTTTCTTGATTTCTCTGCAAGTTTCATTCATTCACAAGACACCTTTAAAATTGTAAATTGTTAGAAGTCTTTCCTGATTGATACACTTTTTGACTTTGAAGGCAGTTAGACAGAAAATTCGATTTTCAATTATCAATGACCACTAAGTTGTAATATATTGTAATACAAGCGATTTAAAACATACGACCTCCAGAAGTATCGGTGATTTCTTATGAAAAATGTTTAAAGACATAAAATGTGGAAGTCAACTTTGTTGGTGATTGCGAGTTAACACCAACGGTAGGCAGCAGAATTATGAATTCTCACGCTCAGTACAAACTGCAACCAAACACGGCGTTCGGAGCAGAGATGCGCCACTTCATAGCGATGTTACTTCAGAATGCAATTAGTTAAAACAATTTAGAGCTTCTCCAGAAACACCGATATTAAAAGCCAGCATACACAGTGACATGGAGGTCTGTGAAACGGTTTGTGTGCAGTCTGTGGATTTTCGTCCATTTCGAAAAGACTAGTGTGTCATATAACGTGCAGCAGTAAACTTCTTTACTGCTAAACTTCTTTACAGTACCATAAAGCCCGCCCTGGTACTGTCCATTAATTTCTCTAGCAGCTTATAGAAAAGTTGATTGCTGGGAGTGTTAACAGAAGGTGATACAGTGAGAGTTTTCCTCATTGCTCGAAGAGTAAATGAATTTCGGATCTCGAGCATATTGCATCTTTTAACTTTTAGACATTTCTGTGAATTTACACCAAAGAGCATTTTTAAAATCACATTCCATACAATCTTTATCCACACATCTCTAGGAACATATTATCTGAAACACATTCTCGAACATAGGTTCAACGTACCTCTGGCCGTTTGTGATAGGAAATTATCATAATGAACATTACGATATAATATATTCTTATTTCATGTCTCAGGCTTTTTCTTTTTTTATTTCAAGTAATTAATGCTTTCTTGGGGTGTTGCTAAAATTATTCTTCATTTTATGGCATTAAGACATGATCACAAAATAAGGTGACGTTTGACTTTTCTATTAATGGATTTAATTTTTTAATTAGAATATACAAAACCGAACGACCTCGTAGTCACCCAAAGCGTTTAAGAAATTACTGCAACGCGATATGCTAATTTTTATTTCCTTCGCATAAAATTCTTGCCCTTGATGCTGGAACCACAGATTTTCACATCATCTGTGGCACAACCATCGTTTATTTAGGGACGAAAAAATTGTTGGTGGTGAAAGTCTTAGACTCTGTGGAAAATTCTAGATAACGCTCCGGTGAAATTTTTTCTTGTCGGCTGCAGTATATGCATAAGGTATATGTATAACCCCACGTATATGTATATATATATAAAACCACGTGTATAAACCCACGTATATGTATACGCATAACCCCAAATTTGCGGCAGCCTTCATTAACATGTTGACACGACATTGCACGTTCTCCACACTCTTTAAAAAATGCTAGTTGATATCAAATGGTGAAACGTATGTTTCCCACAAAAAATTCAATGACGCCTCTGATATTGACGTAAGACCAATGTTTCAAGCTAATCGCTATTTAACTATAACAATATACTGTGATTTACGTATGCGTCTTCAAGCTGCGCAGTGTTTTTATTCGGGTATGAAACTGTGTATCCTGAAGGCTCTTTCACTTCCTAAAGTGCGTTCTTCAAAGTAACTATCTTTTTAGTCCTATTTTCTTCTTTTTTTATTTTTAATTAGCCTTCGTATATGTCCCCAGTCTTCCAGAAAACTTGAAACTTGCATTAACCCGGAATCGCGTGGATGAAAGATAAACGTGACATTTCCATGACATAAAGTAACAAGTTTAGGTCCCTTAACTGTGATTTCCATGTTGTACTGCTGACATTGGACCACGATTTGTGCTTGAGGTAAGAGATCTTCTGCATGAGCAGACCGTCTCTCAGACTAATAATATCTGAAAGTTAATTCACATGCATATTAAACAGTGCATATTAAACGCATGCATATTAAGGCACATGCATATTAAACAGTGCATATTAAACGCATGCATATTAAGGCACATGCATATTAAACGCTTAAAACGACAATGTGGGATGTTCAGACGCTTGCATGGTCTGACGGCTATCGGGCGATGCGGGTTCGATCCCCTCCACAGGACAATGCGATTGTCAAATTTTCAGCTTTGTCAGGCGCAATTTTTGTGCCATACAAATTAAGTTTCTCTGCTTTTCACGTGATTTGGATTTAAATTCTTTCTCTCTCTCGCTCGCTACGGTTTATCTGGTATTATCTCCATAAAAATTGTGCAAATTTTCATTTCCAAATGCAAAAAATAAAAGTTTAACAAGCACAAATAGTTGTACGTAAACTTTATAATTAGCATCAGATCATAACAAAGGTATAACGTTTTGGTGAATCCAGTAACAACTTCTCGAAGGAGAGGAGAGTGTACGAGAAGAAAACATCCTTAATAAAAAATAAACATCATGATATATTACTGTAGTTTTCCTCTTCTACTTTGCAGTACTAGCCCACGTAAAACTGTTGCATATTTTAGAAGCGGTATCACAGAGATCGTGCACAAAGGATCATCATTGAAGTATTATTTTACAATGACATTATTTTAACATTCTGAACTCCCATTGATCTTTAATTAACGCTAGAATATTCTGGTGTGTGTAATGTGAGCTAAAATAAAATATAAAAGCGATTCAAACTAATTCGTTACTTTTTCCCTTTCAGAATTACAAAGAGAGACCGTCTTCGTTTCCAAGGCCAAACTCGAAGAGGGCTCAAACAAGACCACCTCCACCAGCTCATACTTAAGAGCGAAAACTAATCTCAAACGTAGTGTTGTTAGTCAAAGAAACTATGGTGCTTTCATTGAAGGACAGTGGTGCAACGGATGATAATGCTGACGAAAACTCCAAGAACCAAAAACTGGGGTGAAATAGATCTGCCATTACGTTATGTGTTACTTAAAAGCCCCAGTTCTTTGAGGAACAATGTATCTTCCTATGAGGAAATGGACAACTACAATGAAGTACAATGACTTTCTTTGCTTATGTGAAAACTGTATATTTAAATAGCAGCATCATAGATACATTTTCTTGCATTTTTCATAATCACTGATATTTATACTTAATGTTTGGAAGAAATAATGAGATTTTGTATTTGAAACATTGTCATTCAAATATACTTCGGAAGTTAAATTATTTGAAAGCTGATGTAGGATATGAATATAATATTGTAACATAGTGTTCGTGCTGTTTGTCGATGCTTCTAAGTCAAATGCATATCAAAGGTGGAAAAGGGAAAATACACATACTGTTAACTTTTTCAGCTCTGTCTCCCATATTTGCTGATCTCCTGTTTCACATTCGTCGTCTTTGAGAAAAACTTTGTAACTCCTTTGACTTTTCTGCAAAAATTATAATGAAGCATTTAAATCACATGGTTCCACGGAAAATTAAATTTGATAAAGCAGTGTATCTTACTTTTAAATATCCCCTCACTGTTTTCAAAGACGTCATGTGCTTCGCTGGACCTTTTCTTTCTTTTCATGCAGTTGAAATTTACATTCGATTATTCGTTTTAGAAACGCAAAGAAGTATAATTAAAAAAAAAAGTATTTTGTATGAAATATTCAGAAGCCGATATGCGATTTGCGCTACTGTATATTTCAAATTTACTACACACGCTTGCTTTTCAAATTGTTGATGCAACATAATGCAGATTATATAATAATATGATATGTAATGTAAAAATGTTAAATATTTTTGAATTCCTCTTTAAAAATTAAAACGTATTTCTTTCTAATATTATTCCATAGTATTATGTCTTCCTACAGCATATAATTCTTCACTGAGTTTTGAAAAATAATGTAGTAATGAAAATTGAAAAAACAAAAACCTTAAAAATAAGGTTTTACTCTTCGTATAAAATTGCCTCTAAAAAATATCAGAAATTGAATCCAGAGAGTAGTAGTTTAAAATACCCTTATACAAAACATATGGCTATTTTTATTAAGATAATATAACGTAGTTTGTCACCAATATTTATTTTTTCAAGTCGGCCATCGTTTCGCTGGGTATTGACCTAGCTTCATCAGGACAAATGGCACGTCGTGATGAAGCTAAATCAATAAACATTTATTGAAGTTAAAATGAGGATCTATATTCAGAACAAGGAAATGAGTAATGGATTTTTACAAACCAATGTAATGTATCTTAGCTGGCTTACTCGATTCGTTTTTATATCTTGAATTACCTATAAGGACTGAAAGTGCTTTCAATGCTTTTATGTAATGGATTATATATTTCTTGCAAATATATTATTATTTTATCTCTGAAGTTTTTATGGCTTGATCAGTATTCACATTCATTTTGGTCACACATATGTTAAGGGCTTAAATGTCACAAACTATTATTTACTTTGTTACAAGCGTATCTTAGTTCCATTAAGTAACTTTGATTTTGCTCTCAGGAGCAATTGTAGGCCTAAAAAAGCATGGATTTACCAGAAATAGAGAAAATTTCTGAACTCGATAAGTTTTTACTAATACAATGTTAATGAAACACATACCGGCCACTGAATTAAAATCTACTCAATACCGGGTTGAACTCCCAGTTAGACCGAATTACAGCACATATAAGGTTCGTCACAGACTTCAAAAATGTTGGAATGCATCTACGTTTACAGCATAGCAGTCGTTCACCAAACATCCATTAACCTGCTCAGGATTTGACGGAAGAGGACTTTGCTCTCTGAACTGTTTTTCTATCATGTTTCATACATTCAAAATGGGTTTCATATCCGGTCTTTATGGAGGTAAGAGCAGGTGGTGTAAGTCACTGTCATGCTGGTGAGCCACTGTTAAACATATGTGACGGCTGTTTTATGGACAAAATGCTACTGCCCGATGGACAGTAGCATTTGCGTCCATAAAACAGCCGTCACCTGCTGAATATAAAGTCTGGATGGACTTGATAGGAAATAATTTCCGGATAATCCTTGAAGAACACCCGAGTTCTCAGTGATATCATGGAACCCCGTTCCGTACCAACAGAACGATACGCACACCATCATACCATCAGAACTTTGAGCTGTGTTTATGAGATGGGGCCTCCCGAAAAAACTCTCTGCCTGTCGTCGGTACAGGACAAGGTGTACTGTGACTAGTTGGACTACATGACTTTTTTCATTCGTCCAGTGTTTAAACACGGTATGCTTCAAACAACTGTAGGCGAACGTTTTGGTTCTTCCCAGACATTAGTGGTTTCTGTATAGGCAAGTGACTGCCAATACGGATACTCTTCATTTCCCTGTTCATAGTTCAGTGAGTTATGGTTTCCGTATAAGCATGTGACTGCCAATATGGATACTCTTCATTTCCCTGTTCATAGTTCAGTGAGATATGGTTTCCGTATAGGCATGTGACTGCCAATACGGATACTCTTCATTTCCCTGTTCATAGTTCAGTGAGTAATGGTTTCCGTATAGGCATGTGACTGCCAATAAGGATACTCTTCATTTCCCTGTTCATAGTTCAGAGAGATATGTTTTCCGTATAGGCATGTGACTGCCAAATCGGATACTCTTCATTTACCTGTTCGTAGTTCAGTGAGTTATGGTTTCCGTATAGGCATGTGACTGCCAAATCGGATACTCTTCATTTCCCTGTTCATAGTTCAGTGAGATATGGTTTCCGTATAGGCATGTGACTGCCAATACGGATACTCTTCATTTCCCCATTCATAGTTCAGTGAGTTATGGTTTCCGTATAGGCATATTACTGCCAATACGGATCCTCTTCATTTCCCTGTTCATAGTTCAGTGAGATATGGGTTGGGAACAGCTTTCAATGAATGCTTCCGTCAGCTACTGCAAACAGGAAGTCCTGTTTCTTCGTACAAGCCATCTCAGACGACAGCGACCTCATTCCTGACAGACTGTCTTCGCGCAGCAATTACACTTCTGTAGACAAGTAATGCGGGTTATGTTTTCACCCATTAAAGACCCGGAATATTTCATCTTTTGAGAAACCAGTCAGCTAAGTATTTACTCAAAATCGTCGTTCCAGTCAGACAGGCGCCAACATTAAGCACTTTATTTATCTCCGAAAGATACTTTTTCTCCCATTGCGTTCAACACTACAAACGATTTCTGACGAACAGCAGTTGGCTAGATCACGTGGTGATGCACGTGACAACAAGTTTTGCATATACGCTCCATAAGTGACGTTTACGTACATTTGCATAAACATTTCTAATTCAGTGGCCAGTGGGGTATCTAGAACACGTTTGTATATGCTGAACTCGGCGTGATGGAAATATAATAATCATCCTCATCCTGTTTTCCTTCATCGTAATAAGTAGTCCAAAGATGAAATGAAGCTTGAAAACTAAAGATTAAGATATATATTTTAATTCATTACCATATAACTTTTAATATCTACGAATCCAAATTTCGAAGGGCATCTTATCTGTGTATTTTGATATTGCTCCACCTTATCGTAACAAATTACCTGCATGTTATAATCTAAACCTTTTTGCAAGCTGTTTTTCAATAATTTTACCAGTTTTTGTTGTTCTACTACTTCAGGAGGTTCACCTTCAATTTCGACGATACCACATGAACATACTAAGCTTTTAAAAATTTGGTTTTCGTATTACCTTTGGACAATTTGACTTTTAATGACTCCTGTTCAAAAGGAGTTAGAAGTATTTTTCTTGAATTAAGCTTTTCGCGAAGACAGCGCAGCAATTAGATTTTAAAACTACGAAGTCTGAGAAAATAAAAAGTCCGTCTTCGCTTTTCATTTCCTCAGATTATAATGTTAAAGTGGACAACAGGTAGGAAATGTTTAACGTTTCATATGCCATAAATAATAGATATATTGATAAAATGATAAGTGTGACACTCACTGACTTGGATGCAATACTGGTAAGGAATGGAAGTGTTCCTGTTAATCAGTAGGAAGCGTTTGAATACTTTTAGACTGGTGCTCGTTGCTTATATGGAAATCATTTAAAAATACTAAAGCCCAGAAATTTTGAAACCATAACGTATTATTAAAAACACAGTTTTGCCGTCTTTACACGATTTAAAATATTACGGTTAAAATGATATATACATGAGCACTTTCAAGTCCACTGTGGACCCGTCATCAGATGCTGTGGTTGCACTATGCCCTGGGAGGGTATATATTATGTAGTATGCGCACTGACGAAATAGTATGTTTTGGTATGCGCATGCTCACTTCCCAATCATGTCGTTTCATTAGAGCAGCCGGTATTGTCTCTTTTGTTGTAATAGTTACAGAGTAGTTTCCATGGCAACGGTATAATTATAGGGGTATCGTCGTTACAGCATTCAGCCCTATGTTTATGTATCAATAGGCTTTCTAACAGGAGGATAGATGAACATGTAGTTGGCGTATGTAACATAGTAACATCTTCCCAGATAGGTTGGTGTTGACCCTTCAGGCATAGTCTTGATAGGGCGGTGGAGGTGGAGCATGTTTTAACATTATATCTATGTTCAGAGACACGTAAATTAATATTACGACGGGTCGAACCTATGTACATCTTGTCGGTTACGTCAGCATTCATAGCTTTTAGTGGGATTGCGTATACACCGAACTTGGAATCATGGGGAATCCGATCCCTGTCATTTTTAATATGGGCGAGAATGTTGCATGTTTTTATGCCAAAATCAAAATTAAGTGGACGACATACGTTTTTTAGGATATTTGTGACAGCAGGGATGTATGGTAGCTTGCCGACATATGAAGTGCTTGGTATCGTTCTCGATAATGTTGAGTATGATGCATTAAAGACACGGCGCATTATGGAATTAACTATGGTAGATGGATAATTATATAATGCTGCAATATCCATAATTTTTGCAACTTCTAAGTCTCTTTGATCGGTTGAGGATGAATGTGTAATTGCTCGGTGAAACATAAAGTGAAGGGCTGAAAGTTTTTGCCTGAGTGGGTGGTAGGAGTTATAGGGAATCATAGATATTGTTGCAGTTGGTTTTCTATAAACAGAGTGAGTTATTTCGTTCGTATTAGGGTTTCTTTCCAACAAGATGTCCAGATAGGGTAATGCATAATTGGTCTCGAATTCTGTGGAAAATTTTATGGAACTGTATTTTGTAGACAACAAGCTGGTGAACTCTGTAAGGCTTTCAAGGGTGGACTGCCAAAACAAAAGCACATCATCCACGTATCTCAGGTATAAAATAGGTTTCACATGAAAGTTTGCGAGGACTTCGTTTTCCAGGTCTTGTAACAACAACTCAGATAGAACTGCTGAGAGGGTGACCCCATAGGGGCCCCTTCCGTTGACGGTAAATAGTTTCATTAAATCGAAAAAATGTTCTGTTGTACACAAGTCTTAAGGCATTAACAATGCCTTGAATTTCATTATGGGTATAAGTTCCGTGGGCTGACAACATTTCTTCAATGATACGGTGGACTGCAGGTACAGGTACGTTAGGGTACAAGGAAATGATATCGAGTGAGACCATTATAAACTGCGAGCTAGATGGTGTAACAGAATGTATTTTATTTAATGCCTGAGCGGAACTGGTCACCGAGAATATGGATGAAGTGGTTAATGGAACTAGACATTTTGCCAATGCTCCCTCGAGTGGTCTAGTTGGACTTGCATAGGCCGAAACGAGGGGGCGTACGGGATTACCTGTTTTATGGGTTTTAAGTTTTCCAAATAATTCGGGAACACGAGGTCCAGGTGGTGGGTGCATAGCTTTAGTGATATTTGTAGGAAGTAGACCTGAAGATTTTAACCTGGAGAGGGCCGAAATGGTAGCATTAGTGGGATCACGGGTGCATATGGTATGTGGAATGTTTGCAATTGCCTGGTTCATTTTATCAATGTAGTCAGTTCTATTCATTATAATAACTTGGGAGGTCTTGTCCGCACTGATTATTGAAATATCGGGGTTCTGACGCAGCTGTCTAAGTTGGTTCAGTTCATATTTGAGTTTCTTATATACAGGATTATTGCTAGATTGGTTATGAATAGTCTTGATGGCTCCAGCTACTTGATGTCTAGTGGAGTCTTGAATAGAATAAGGGAGCGCTTTAACAATTTGTTCAATCTGTGGAATAAGCTGAATATCATTGACAACATTGATAGGGTAGGCATACTTAAGTCCTCTATCGAGCGCACTTTGCAGAACTGGGTGCAGTTGTATACCACTGAGGTTGATGTAGGATGTTGAGTTCAGGTACTGCAGATTAGGTAGTGTTCCACGTTTCACTACTCTATTGTCAACTTCTTGTGCGACCAGTTGTCGGAGCTTTTTAATATGTGTTTCCCGTGTTTTAGCGTCCTCAGATAGGCTAATGGCATTGGTAACTGTCAGGATTCTGTCCAGGACAACTGGGTGTGTCCATTTAGCTAAGTTCAAGTGGGCATCATATGTTCGTCGTTGTAAATAGTCCAAATATCCTCTTTTTTGCCGAATAGTACTGGCGAGTCTTTTTATTTCGGCCATACGAAGTATAGCCGCATCACGGGGGGAGATTGGCTTTTGCCGAAGTATTAGGAACTTTGGCATGATCCTCAGATCCCGACAATTAAGTAGGAAGTCCAAATGCGTCTTCTGAAGAGTCAATGTGTGCTTCCATTTTCTATACACTCTCACCAGGTTGTCCATAATGCAAGAATAAAATGACAAGAAATGATTCTACATACCAAAAAGCGGCTAGGTACCATAGGAAGTCGATTTATCGTGCTGAAGGATATTAAAAACACAGTTTTGCCGTCTTTACACGATTTAAAATATTACGGTTAAAATGATATATACATGAGCACTTTCAAGTCCACTGTGGACCCGTCATCAGATGCTGTGGTTGCACTATGCCCTGGGAGGGTATATATTATGTAGTATGCGCACTGACGAAATAGTATGTTTTGGTATGCGCATGCTCACTTCCCAATCATGTCGTTTCATTAGAGCAGCCGGTATTGTCTCTTTTGTTGTAATAGTTACAGAGTAGTTTCCATAGCGGCAACGGTATAATTATAGGGGTATCGTCGTTACAGCATTCAGCCCTATGTTTATGTATCAATAGGCTTTCTAACAGGAGGATAGATGAACATGTAGTTGGCGTATGTAACATAGTAACATCTTCCCAGATAGGTTGGTGTTGACCCTTCAGGCATAGTCTTGATAGGGCGGTGGAGGTGGAGCATGTTTTAACATTATATCTATGTTCAGAGACACGTAAATTAATATTACGACGGGTCGAACCTATGTACATCTTGTCGGTTACGTCAGCATTCATAGCTTTTAGTGGGATTGCGTATACACCGAACTTGGAATCATGGGGGAATCCGATCCCTGTCATTTTTAATATGGGCGAGAATGTTGCATGTTTTTATGCCAAAATCAAAAATTAAGTGGACGACATACGTTTTTTAGGATATTTGTGACAGCAGGGATGTATGGTAGCTTGCCGACATATGAAGTGCTTGGTATCGTTCTCGATAATGTTGAGTATGATGCATTAAAGACACGGCGCATTATGGAATTAACTATGGTAGATGGATAATTATATAATGCTGCAATATCCATAATTTTTGCAACTTCTAAGTCTCTTTGATCGGTTGAGGATGAATGTGTAATTGCTCGGTGAAACATAAAGTGAAGGGCTGAAAGTTTTTGCCTGAGTGGGTGGTAGGAGTTATAGGGAATCATAGATATTGTTGCAGTTGGTTTTCTATAAACAGAGTGAGTTATTTCGTTCGTATTAGGGTTTCTTTCCAACAAGATGTCCAGATAGGGTAATGCATAATTGGTCTCGAATTCTGTGGAAAATTTTATGGAACTGTATTTTGTAGACAACAAGCTGGTGAACTCTGTAAGGCTTTCAAGGGTGGACTGCCAAAACAAAAGCACATCATCCACGTATCTCAGGTATAAAATAGGTTTCACATGAAAGTTTGCGAGGACTTCGTTTTCCAGGTCTTGTAACAACAACTCAGATAGAACTGCTGAGAGGGGTGACCCCATAGGGGCCCCTTCCCGTTGACGGTAAATAGTTTCATTAAATCGAAAAAATGTTCTGTTGTACACTAACGTACCTGTACCTGCAGTCCACCGTATCATTGAAGAAATGTTGTCAGCCCACGGAACTTATACCCATAATGAAATTCAAGGCATTGTTAATGCCTTAAGACTTGTGTACAACAGAACATTTTTTCGATTTAATGAAACTATTTACCGTCAACGGGAAGGGGCCCCTATGGGGTCACCCCTCTCAGCAGTTCTATCTGAGTTGTTGTTACAAGACCTGGAAAACGAAGTCCTCGCAAACTTTCATGTGAAACCTATTTTATACCTGAGATACGTGGATGATGTGCTTTTGTTTTGGCAGTCCACCCTTGAAAGCCTTACAGAGTTCACCAGCTTGTTGTCTACAAAATACAGTTCCATAAAATTTTCCACAGAATTCGAGACCAATTATGCATTACCCTATCTGGACATCTTGTTGGAAAGAAACCCTAATACGAACGAAATAACTCACTCTGTTTATAGAAAACCAACTGCAACAATATCTATGATTCCCTATAACTCCTACCACCCACTCAGGCAAACACTTTCAGCCCTTCACTTTATGTTTCACCGAGCAATTACACATTCATCCTCAACCGATCAAAGAGACTTAGAAGTTGCAAAAAATTATGGATATTGCAGCATTATATAATTATCCATCTACCATAGTTAATTCCATAATGCGCCGTGTCTTTAATGCATCATACTCAACATTATCGAGAACGATACCAAGCACTTCATATGTCGGCAAGCTACCATACATCCCTGCTGTCACAAATATCCTAAAAAACGTATGTCGTCCACTTAATTTTGATTTTGGCATAAAAACATGCAACATTCTCGCCCATATTAAAAATGACAGGGATCGGATTCCCCATGATTCCAAGTTCGGTGTATACGCAATCCCACTAAAAGCTATGAATGCTGACGTAACCGACAAGATGTACATAGGTTCGACCCGTCGTAATATTAATTTACGTGTCTCTGAACATAGATATAATGTTAAAACATGCTCCACCTCCACCGCCCTATCAAGACTATGCCTGAAGGGTCAACACCAACCTATCTGGGAAGATGTTACTATGTTACATACGCCAACTACATGTTCATCTATCCTCCTGTTAGAAAGCCTATTGATACATAAACATAGGGCTGAATGCTGTAACGACGATACCCCTATAATTATACCGTTGCCATGGAAACTACTCTGTAACTATTACAACAAAAGAGACAATACCGGCTGCTCTAATGAAACGACATGATTGGGAAGTGAGCATGCGCATACCAAAACATACTATTTCGTCAGTGCGCATACTACATAATATATACCCTCCCAGGGCATAGTGCAACCACAGCATCTGATGACGGGTCCACAGTGGACTTGAAAGTGCTCATGTATATATCATTTTAACCGTAATATTTTAAATCGTGTAAAGACGGCAAAACTGTGTTTTTAATATCCTTCAGCACGATAAATCGACTTCCTATGGTACCTAGCCGCTTTTTGGTATGTAGAATCATTTCTTGTCATTTTATTCTTGCATTATGGACAACCTGGTGAGTGTATAGAAAATGGAAGCACACATTGACTCTTCAGAAGACGCATTTGGACTTCCTACTTAATTGTCGGGATCTGAGGATCATGCCAAAGTTCCTAATACTTCGGCAAAAGCCAATCTCCCCCCGTGATGCGGCTATACTTCGTATGGCCGAAATAAAAAGACTCGCCAGTACTATTCGGCAAAAAAGAGGATATTTGGACTATTTACAACGACGAACATATGATGCCCACTTGAACTTAGCTAAATGGACACACCCAGTTGTCCTGGACAGAATCCTGACAGTTACCAATGCCATTAGCCTATCTGAGGACGCTAAAACACGGGAAACACATATTAAAAAGCTCCGACAACTGGTCGCACAAGAAGTTGACAATAGAGTAGTGAAACGTGGAACACTACCTAATCTGCAGTACCTGAACTCAACATCCTACATCAACCTCAGTGGTATACAACTGCACCCAGTTCTGCAAAGTGCGCTCGATAGAGGACTTAAGTATGCCTACCCTATCAATGTTGTCAATGATATTCAGCTTATTCCACAGATTGAACAAATTGTTAAAGCGCTCCCTTATTCTATTCAAGACTCCACTAGACATCAAGTAGCTGGAGCCATCAAGACTATTCATAACCAATCTAGCAATAATCCTGTATATAAGAAACTCAAATATGAACTGAACCAACTTAGACAGCTGCGTCAGAACCCCGATATTTCAATAATCAGTGCGGACAAGACCTCCCAAGTTATTATAATGAATAGAACTGACTACATTGATAAAATGAACCAGGCAATTGCAAACATTCCACATACCATATGCACCCGTGATCCCACTAATGCTACCATTTCGGCCCTCTCCAGGTTAAAATCTTCAGGTCTACTTCCTACAAATATCACTAAAGCTATGCACCCACCACCTGGACCTCGTGTTCCCGAATTATTTGGAAAACTTAAAACCCATAAAACAGGTAATCCCGTACGCCCCCTCGTTTCGGCCTATGCAAGTCCAACTAGACCACTCGAGGGAGCATTGGCAAAATGTCTAGTTCCATTAACCACTTCATCCATATTCTCGGTGACCAGTTCCGCTCAGGCATTAAATAAAATACATTCTGTTACACCATCTAGCTCGCAGTTTATAATGGTCTCACTCGATATCATTTCCTTGTACCCTAACGTACCTGTACCTGCAGTCCACCGTATCATTGAAGAAATGTTGTCAGCCCACGGAACTTATACCCATAATGAAATTCAAGGCATTGTTAATGCCTTAAGACTTGTGTACAACAGAACATTTTTTCGATTTAATGAAACTATTTACCGTCAACGGGAAGGGGCCCCTATGGGGTCACCCTCTCAGCAGTTCTATCTGAGTTGTTTGTTACAAGACCTGGAAAACGAAGTCCTCGCAAACTTTCATGTGAAACCTATTTTATACCTGAGATACGTGGATGATGTGCTTTGTTTTGGCAGTCCACCCTTGAAAGCCTTACAGAGTTCACCAGCTTGTTGTCTACAAAATACAGTTCCATAAAATTTTCCACAGAATTCGAGACCAATTATGCATTACCCTATCTGGACATCTTGTTGGAAAGAAACCTAATACGAACGAAATAACTCACTCTGTTTATAGAAAACCAACTGCAACAATATCTATGATTCCCTATAACTCCTACCACCCACTCAGGCAAAAACTTTCAGCCCTTCACTTTATGTTTCACCGAGCAATTACACATTCATCCTCAACCGATCAAAGAGACTTAGAAGTTGCAAAAATTATGGATATTGCAGCATTATATAATTATCCATCTACCATAGTTAATTCCATAATGCGCCGTGTCTTTAATGCATCATACTCAACATTATCGAGAACGATACCAAGCACTTCATATGTCGGCAAGCTACCATACATCCCTGCTGTCACAAATATCCTAAAAAACGTATGTCGTCCACTTAATTTTGATTTTGGCATAAAAACATGCAACATTCTCGCCCATATTAAAAATGACAGGGATCGGATTCCCCATGACTCCAAGTTCGGTGTATACGCAATCCCACTAAAAGCTATGAATGCTGACGTAACCGACAAGATGTACATAGGTTCGACCCGTCGTAATATTAATTTACGTGTCTCTGAACATAGATATAATGTTAAAACATGCTCCACCTCCACCGCCCTATCAAGACTATGCCTGAAGGGTCAACACCAACCTATCTGGGAAGATGTTACTATGTTACATACGCCAACTACATGTTCATCTATCCTCCTGTTAGAAAGCCTATTGATACATAAACATAGGGCTGAATGCTGTAACGACGATACCCCTATAATTATACCGTTGCCATGGAAACTACTCTGTAACTATTACAACAAAAGAGACAATACCGGCTGCTCTAATGAAACGACATGATTGGGAAGTGAGCATGCGCATACCAAAACATACTATTTCGTCAGTGCGCATACTACATAATATATACCCTCCCAGGGCATAGTGCAACCACAGCATCTGATGACGGGTCCACAGTGGACTTGAAAGTGCTCATGTATATATCATTTTAACCGTAATATTTTAAATCGTGTAAAGACGGCAAAACTGTGTTTTTAATATCCTTCAGCACGATAAATCGACTTCCTATGGTACCATAACGTATTATCAAAAGGCAAGTTGTGCATGATAAAACCGTGTTAAAATACCATATCTTAGATTTTGGAATTACAAGAATGAAAAAATGTTCATACCCAAGATTTTTTATCGGATTGAATGATATCTTCGTTCTGCTCTTTTCAAACCGTTGATGCCCCTGACGGTTATTTTCAGAAAATGCTGAAAAACTTTTAAACCGTTCCAACCATGTCCCTCAAACCAACCAGAAGAATTTATGAAGTGCAGTATGCTACCGAGTAAAAATGTGGCTCAAATTAAATTTCAAAAATGGCTACACTACAACAAAATTTAAAATAGAAGCAGTGTTTCTACGTTATTTTTTTTTAATTTTCTTGAAAACTTGTAGACTGACAAAACATTCAGACGGTGGCGTTTTGTTTTGCATTTTACTAAAAATTTCCAGGTAAGCGAAAAAACTATTCAAAAGTTCGGTAAGTATTAAAGGAATGCTTTCCGATAGTGAGAAAAATATTATTTGCATTTTATGTTAACTTACAAAAATCATCTCTACCAGACATATGCAGTTTGTATATTACGTGAATTTATGAAGATTATATGCAAATAAGCGATGCCTAGATGGATATCGGAATACTAAATTCAGGAAAATATATTCAGCAGTTATCTAAATATTTAATAATTTAGTTTTACAGTCAAACGAATATAGCCGGCACTCTTTGGCACATTGCAAATACCGTTTCTGAAAGATACAGCTTTCGATGCAGTTGTTTCTCTAAAATGGCTTTTCAAATACGGTTGTGGAACACTGCTTTCACGGATCATCCTTTTAATCCTCAATAAAAATAATTTGGTAAAATATCACATCGCTCTGCTGTTAAAAAGAGAGCGATGAAAGCCAAATCCCTGTAATCCGTTATAGAGACTTCTGCTACTCTGACCCTTTTGTTTCACGTTGAACAACAAAACAGCATAGGCATTCCTTTAAGAATCTATCTGAATATTGTTCTTTTAAAGCTTTCATATAACGTCTGTTCTTTTCCGTACCTCGTGTAAAGTTCTTTAAGATGTACATGATAGCAGTGATCAGTAAACTAGTTTTTCTCTTTTCTTGGGGTAATGAATATGTATCAAACATATTTCCTTCTATACGTTAGTTAAGGTTAGGTATCAACTCATATCTAGTGGAAAGATATCATGCTTTCCTGGTGGTCGATGGAATTCAATACAGATTGATAAAGTGCACCAGCTGCAGTAGATACTTAGCCTTATTACTTCGTTTTCTTTCTTTTCAATTTATGAACTCCCAGAATCATACAGAAACTTTTTAAAACTCAGAGACATAGTACTCTCTGGGTTCTCTTACAGCAAGACAGTTAATATTGCAAACATAAAAGGAATTAATGATTCATATAAAATTTAAGTGTTTCACTAATTCATATTTTGCTAGTAATTTATAACTAATTTATATTTCGCAGAAAAATGTGTGGTAATTTTTATTTACACTAGCAATACATTTCTCTTGAAAAATCTGTTTTTTAGTGGTGACCTCTAATCAGAGGCAATTTCGGCTTAAGTTATTTCAATATATGAGAGAAAATTGTTACAAAAATTTGGAAAACATTCAACAAGCTGAGGTATCTCAGGTTAATTCGTGATCTGTGATGCAAAATAAGTACTTTCTTCTTTTCTCATTAAATCATGGCAAAAAATCACAAAGTCACAGCAAAAGCGCATGACATAAATCTAATAGGATTGTATGGTCCACATCGCCAATACGTAGTGTAAATAAGTTTTCCATTTGATCTGAGAAGAGAATATCTAAAATGCTCTAAACATTTATGCTTTTTAATCACCTTATTTCGCGGTTTCGAAGTCTCATTAGAGGTTTCATTACGTAAGTATTTCATTTGAATGTTTTATAACACGTGGATTATTTATTAATATCCATCAATTTTTTATATTTAGAAAGAGATGATAACATACACTTTTTCAATAACGTCTTCTTTCCCGAGTGCCAATTTTCCGAGAAAAGCACTCTTCTTATGTCAGAATCTCAATTACGTGCCTTTATTTGATATGCTGATTTGAGCAGTGATTTTTTCTATGTTCTTAATTTTTCAAACGCAAATTTTTGCAAAAAAAAAAAAAAAAAAGAATGATACCGCGTTTTACTAATTTCTGTGTTTAGAGTGAAAAATAGACTGCAACATAGATCGACGATTTCATTATGTGTTCACAAATATTATTCAAACTACGACGTCGAATCTTTAAAATTTTACAGTTTTTACATGTATTAGATAATAATAGCTGAAGATGTGTGTGCGTGTGTACGTAGTTAGTGGTAGTGTAAACAATTGCCTAATCGCACTTAAGGTTCATTGAATGTTTCGTTAAAAGCTAAGATGACTTCTAATTTCTGTAAATATCACCATCAGTGTCTTCTGAACTAAAATGTTGCTTTTCTTAACACTTGTTTTGTAAAGAATATACTCATTTGTTACAAGAATCTGTTGTTCTTGTTCAAGCAATGAAAGGATGGTTGTTTAAAATGTTCTCGCTGTTGATAACGATTTTATATCGATGTTTCGAGCATTGCTTGAATAAACATTTGCTGTAAATGTAGTTTTTCGGCATGTTCGTAAATAAATGTCTTCTTTTAAGATTCAGAGTAGTTCATTTTAAATATCGACGTTTTATATTTTTAGAATTGCATACTCTTGATTGGAATACCCCAGTTCGTACACTGCACGGAAGCTTATGATATGAAGCCGAATTTTGAAGTTGAAAAATACATTATTTGTAGTTATCACATGAAAACCTTCTGACTTTTATCACGGGTTACGATTCCTTATTCACAATCTTCAAATGAAATGATAACTGTAATTTTCACAAAACTGAAATGGCATTTTGTTCAAGCACTGCAATCTAATTTGTTTTTGCACAGCATCGCAGCCAAAGTATAATGAATGAGCAGTGCAGGGTTTTTGATTCTTTTCGTTTGGCAAAATGAAGGAAACAATGCATTTTTGGGCAGCATAAAACTTCAATTTGTAGTGTTAATTTGTGAAATTTCACTATCATTGCTCTTTTTCCCTTCAGTTCCTATAATCAAATCTGATTTACTTTCATATTCCATTTCTTCAAGGCATTTGAAGAAAATTCTTCTTAATTTTAAGGCCGAAAATCTTTTATTTTTTTGAAACCATAAGATGCCTTTTATCTAATACTTAACAGTTATTATGAAGACGAAAAAAATCATCTCTTTTTAGCATTACTAAATGGTTCAAAAATTTTTAATGATTTTATTTTCACTAAAACAAATGATTTATATGAATATGTGCAATGAAGTTTCACCAATTTTAATATTTTATGAATTTTAGTCCCAACACTTAATTTCCAGTTAAGAACATAATATTTCCTTTTCCAGATTTTCGTCTACAAATGGCTCGTAAAAATGAAGAAAAATCAAAATCCATATTATGTTCTTTTGTAATTACTCGTTTCCATCCTTAAGTTTAATTTTCAAGATAAAGGATTATTCTTTTTTTTAATTTCTAAAGATTCAGGTGCGCTAAAAGCAAAAGAGACTTTGAACATCCAGTCAAACATTAATTTCAAAGCCTTCAGTTAGCTAAAAGCAATATACACATTGAACCACCAATTACAGAAAAACTTTAACAAAGCTTTAGTAG
This sequence comes from Macrothele yani, assembly GCA_039090855.1. Classification (NCBI taxonomy): domain Eukaryota; kingdom Metazoa; phylum Arthropoda; class Arachnida; order Araneae; family Macrothelidae; genus Macrothele; species Macrothele yani. The sequence continues at coordinate 19,734,412 of CM077013.1, forward strand.
TTCTTAGTAGATTTTTTACCATTTACTTTCCAATTATTTTTCTCCTTTAAGAGAAATACGGGGAAAGTTTGCATTTTGAATTTCATTTCTCTGTAGCAAACCTTTTGGTAGAGCACAAAGGGTTAATTTTGCCAGGATAGATCTCATCGAACTATAACGCACATTACGGGCATTATGGACACACTTGAGATGAAAATGCAAGAACTTCTCACTGAACGCACAGACAGTGAGTTTGCCATTTATATAGATGACAAACTGCCTATTTGAAATTACTTTAAGTGATACATTAACGTGTGTGTGTGTTTGAAAGCCGCTGTGAAACAATCGTCGCTACTTTGCAATCACACTTTGCCTCCACTTAAAGCACTTTCGGAATTTTCGACCGTGTCCGATATAATAACAGAGAAATATAATAGCTGAGTAGGAATATAACGGAAAATATAAATGTTGTGCCTATTTTGCAATTTTGGCCGTTTCTCTCCCAACAGCTAGTGACAAAAATTAAGCATGATCTTGCATCAAGATTAGAGTGGAGGGTAAAGAAAATACCAAATTATTTTTTGAGTAAGAATGTGACAATTTAAGTAAAAGTTTGAATGCAAATTCGAATGAATATAATAAATCCTTTAAAAAACAGCCAGCCGTATGAGAACGTCAAAATGTAGTTTGTGTGGAGTTTAATAGCCTTCGTGAGCGACTCAACCCGTCCCTAATTTTGGGCAACTGGTTCCAGGAAATGGTGAGAACCAGTGCCCTAAGACAAACACAATGTCTATGCCTCACCACAATTCTAACCCGGACCCATCTCGGACGAATGGTCAGAAGCCAGAGCTTAGACCACCATGCCACCGGGGCGGCCAAAACGCAGTAACGATCAAATGTTTCTTACTTTTGTGTGTGAAAGCAGTGAAAAGTGCTCTATTTGATGCTCAGCTTTAAGGAGAGAAAAATTCAGAAAGATGTATTTTTTTTGTTTCTTTTTTGGAGGGGGATGCGTTGTGGCCACAGAGTTTCAAAAATAGAACTACTTTAGAGGAGAGAATTACACGCAGCGTGTTTTTCTTTTTTCTCAGTGAGTGTATAGCAACAGCAAATTTTGACAATACAACTCGAAGAACATGTTAAAAGCCGCCCTGGTGGAGCAGTGGTCTAAAGCGTTGGCCTCTGATCATTCGTCCGTAAGGGGTCCGGGTTCGTATCCCGGTCAGGCATGGATGTTGTGTTTGTCTTACGGCACTGGCTCTCTCCCTTCCCTGGAACCAGTGACCCTAAATTAGGGACGGGCGACTGCTTATAGCCCATTGAGTTGCTCACGGTAGTCGTTAAACCTCCAAACAAAAAAAAACATGTTAAAGTATGCCTGTATATAATACTCGTATATAAAGAGATAATCATATGTGTATACATCTTCTAAAAAATTTGCTTTTATATTAAAAGAAGAAACACCGCAGATGAGTTCTGAAAATTCTCATTGAGTTTTGCAGGATTATATTAATTTAAAATGTGTGTAACAACATGTACTGATACGAGGGTTTCAATTTACAAATGAAACCCTCGTATCAGTACATGTTGTTCGTAGCGCATGTGTCTTTATGCTTACGGATAAAGACACGCGCGCTGCGATGGGCAGACTAATAAATAGTTAGAGAAATAAAAATAGATAGAAAACAGACATACTTAAAGATAGTTAAAAAGACATACAAACAAAATGATAAGTAGGGATAGACATAGGCATGAAAACGAGAAAAGAGATAGACATACAGAAGGAGGTACAGATCTAAAGAGATACAGACATTCAAACAGACAAAAAAAAAGGAAGACAAGCAAATAGGAAGATTGATGAAGAATTAAACACAAGCTAAAGGAGAACAAAAGGAAGTCAGAACAAACGACTTGCAGGGTCATTCGAACTGATGGATAGATAAACAGATGGAGAGGCTGAGAGACAGACAGAGACATGCAAACCAAAAGCGCAATAGAGAGGCACACTCATAAGCAGATTGAATTAATACTAGATAAACACAAACAATAGAGAAAGTGAGATAAAGAAGTAGTCAGATACTGGAAGTACGATAGAGAGCGAGATAAATAGATAACAAGAGAAAGAAAGAATCAGAGAAAAGCAACCATAAGAGATTAAACCAGACCGACAGATGGAGTAAGAAACAGAAGCAGAGGAAGTTAGAGGCAGAGCAGAACTAGATACAGACAAACACAAAGAAAGAGATAAACAGAAGAATCCAAAAGTGAGGCTAGAAAAGTGAGAGGGGTCGTTGGGAGACAGAGTTCAAGGATGGAAACCAACGCGGCTGGGTGGTGTTTGGGGACACTTTGTAGGTAGCTGAGCTTTTGTTTCCCCCTCGGCCAACATGTGCTGCTGACGTCATTGACAGTGACGTATCAGTGAGTCACCTCCGCAGAGACTTAAAGAGAGGGAATTGATCACATTCGAACCGTGACGTGAAAGCTGAAAATATCGATCGCTAATCTTCCTGTCTCCTTCCTCTCTGCAGCCACGCTTAGTAACATACAGGGTGTGGGTAAAGTGTGTTTTCTTTGCCGTGGGCTTGCATAATGAAAGAATGGTGTCTCACACATTGTGTGAGTAAAAATTTAGTAAGATGTTTCGGTAAATTTGTACTCACACACAAATTTATCAAAATGTCTAGTTTTCCACCTAACAAGCAGTTCTTTAACTGCGTGGAAATTATACATGTCTTTAAATAATGGGCACGACTAAAACACATATAGCTAAATTTCATGCACACATTCTCGATTTCCCGGCATCTTTTTTATTTTAATGAAAGCTAATATATTTTCTTAAAAGAAGGAGACGAACAAATCATCCAAAGTAGCGCGATGTTTGGTCGAGATGAGGTGCAATATGGCAGATATAAAGCCACACGAGTCCTTAACCAATTTAGAAGTCAAGAAGCAGAAGTGTCAGATTTGCGAAAGCAATTCATTAGTAAAATAAATGCGAAACTGCTTTCATACAGCCGGAATGCCTAATTAACATAAGCGTTTCCTTTTTTTCCCACTCAGTCTGGTTATGCCTTCTGAAAATTCGTGGCCCACGATATTGAAAAAAATATTCCGATTCCAAATAATATCCCAACACTGCAAACAAACGACAACCAGTTCCTCGCAACAATTGCGATTTCTTGAACGCCATTTCTACTGTTTATTTACGCCAGTTTCACTGCCTAATTATATTTCAAAACGGTTTCAATTTTTTCAGTACGTTTTTCAAAGCAAAATAAAGCATGATTGTTATACATTCATGCAGACAAGGCGTGTCCTCATGTACTTATGTCGGATATGAAAAATTATTTTTGAAAGAAGTAACGCCAACCATGAGAACACTGTTTTATGTACTTAAAGGTTTTAGCAATGTTCAGTTTTCTCGCTAAGTGCAGCAACAACATGTTTATATTTACCACAATATTAGGACTTCCAAAACCCGAAACGAAAAAAATAATTTTACGTTATACGGCTGCAACGTTATGCAATGTAGGGTGTAGAATTTTGATTAGCAACAAAGCAAATTAAACAAATTGGATTTATATGTTAGATCCAATGGAACATCGAAAAAGGTGAAACAATTTTGGTCAATGCTCATTTTAAGCAAACGTCGCTGAGTGAGAAACTTTTCTTCGTTAGTAAACACAAAAACGGTCAAGTCTCCAGACAGCTCGGATTGTGACAACGCCAACACACAATTGCTGGTCTCACTGTATAACCACTTTTTGATATTACGTTTTACCTTGAAAGATTGCAAATTACCAAAGAGTAATTATTCTTAATTTTCTCTATCGCTAACTTGTGCTCGGTAGTTCAGAAGTGATCTCCTCAAAAATGCATTCAGTCAAGATTTTGTACTTGCAGCGAATTATTCTTAGATTTAAGTTTTATTGTCTTTCATCGTACAAAATGATTGTATGCTTTTCGTACAAAATGCCGAATCTTTGGCCTATACAAAATGCTTCTCCATGTACAATAACTGTTCCCCTTCATGTAATTTTATTACTTTTTTCCTCTTTCACTTTTCCTTACAAAATATTTATTTTAAGAAGGAACGGTAAGTTCTAACTTTCTTTTAAATGATTTGATGCGAATGAATTTCATTTTAGTTTTTAGGTTTAACGACTACCATGAGACCTCTTAGTGCTATTAGCAGTTTCTTCTCCCTAATTTAGTGCAGCTGGTTCCAGGAAGGGGAGAGAACGAGAGCCATTAGATGGACAAACCACCGATGTCTCATTCGGGTCTCAGACGACTTACCAAAAAACCAGAACCTGTGACTATTCAGCCACCGAGGCGGCAGAAATGTTTTTAAACTTGTTCATCTAATGCTTCCACCGTTTCCTATTCTCTGTTTTGTTTTTGACTCTTTAAGCAGCATTTCTTTTCCTGCAAGCAGGACGGTGTTGTTATATCCTCAGAAGACTCCCTAAAATTGCATTAATTCTGAAGTGAAAATCGAAACCGCATCTCAGAAACCGAAATAGAAGGATCCTTGTTCGATTCTTGGCCCAGGGCGATGCGATTTCCTTTTTTAATTTCCATTATTATTTTTTTCGTACTATAATTTTTACGTATATTTTAACAAAACAACTATCTACTCCATTGTATCTGTCTGAGATTCTTTAGCAACTAAACATACATATATTTTTATAAAAACAAAATTTTAGTCCTTCTCCTCCCCTTTAATAATACTTTTACCCAAAAACTCGAAGTATTAAAAAATTCTTAAATTCACGCTTTATCTCAAAAACTTCCGAATTTACCAATAAGCCAATTATCGGACCAATAATCGGACGAATTTACCAATAATCGGACCAAAAGCTTCAAATATTAAAATGGCTCTTGGGATAAATTTCATTCACATATTTATAGAACACGAAGTTTGAGGATTGATGATGATTTCTTGACCTTTCAGCTGAATCTGTTATAAATTTTTAATAGGATGACCGTAATGGATTAAAACATTTTTTTAGAAAAGCAAAGGGTTCTCGCTGTTTGAAGTCTCTCCTGTGATACCCGCCTTTTGAACATTACAGTGCCCATTAAGGTTCTGTTCATTCAGAATAGTGACCATTCAGTGTCCATTCAACTTAAAATTTTACAGTGTCCATTCAGTTCTGTTCATTCAGAACAGTGTCCATTCAGGTTAAAATTTTACAGTGTCCATTCAGGTTCTGTTCATTCAGAACAGTGTCCATTCAGTGTCCATTCAACTTAAAATTTTAGTGTCCATTTAGGTTCTGTTCATTCAGAACAATGTCCATTCAGTGTCCATTCAACTTAAAATTTTGCAGTGTTCATTAAGGTTCTGTTCATTCAGAACAGTGTCCATTCAGGTTAAAATTTTGCAGTGTCCATTCAGGTTCAGTTTATTCAGACCAGTGTCGATTCAGGTTATGTTTATTCAGAACAGTGTCCATTCAGGTTAAACTTTTACAGTGTCCATTCAGGTTCTGTTCATTCAGTGTCCACTCAACATAAAATTTTGCAGTGTACATTCAGAACAGTGTCAATTCAGGATAACATTTTACAGCGTCCATTCAGGTTCTGTTCATTCAGAACAGTGTCCATTCAGTGTCCATTCAACTTAAAAGTCTGCATTAACCAAAAACGGATTTGGCTTCTATTTGTCTTTCTACTTTAGAAGGAAGCCTTTAAATTCATTTATATCTCATATGTTTTATATGTAAATTAATTAAATAATTGAAGAAAACCTTATCAGTAATAATACTAATGCTAGCCACCTTTTGTATCCGGATGATACTCTGTATGACCAAAGGTACCCGGACTGCCACCCAGATGGCGCAGTGGTCTAAACGCCGGCTTATGACCATTCGTCCGAGAAAGGGTCCGGGTTCGAATCCCCGATGAGGCATGGATGATGTGTTTGTCTTAAGACACTGGCTCTCTCCCTTCCCTGGAACCAGTGGCCCTGAATCAGAGACACCCGACTGCTTATAGTCCATTGAGTTACTCACGATGGTTGTCAAACCTTAAACCCTACAACCAGTACCCGAACACCAATTTCAGTGGTGCATTTTCCCATTTAGGTCACAGCTATGGTCAATGGTCAATGGTGTTATAATAAAACGCACGTGCCCTGGCAAATATCAAAGACAAGCATAAGTCGTATAATGGGCCGTATGGCAGAGCTGTGTGACTTTCAACGTGGCACGGTCTCTTAGCAAGAAATCAGTTCATAAAACATCTTCTCTGCGGCGGGTGCATCTATTAACCGCAAGTGCCGTTATTATAAAGTGAAAACGCCTGGGAGCAACAACAGGGTAATAGCGACCTGGTAGGCTACGCAAAATGACAGAACGGGACCGCCGAATGGAGAAGCAGGTGATGCGACAAAGTCGTCTGTCCTCAGTTGCAACACTCACCACCGAATTCCAAAGTACTTTTGGTAACAACGCCAGCACCATAACGGTTCATCGAGAGCTGACGGGAATGATTTTCTGTTACCGAGAAGTCGCACATGAGCCTAATATAGGCAAGATGAACGCCAAGCGTCGATTGGAGTGGTGTAATGCTCGAAGCCAGTGGACTCTGGAGCAAAGGAATCGTGTCCTTTAGAACGATGGATCAAGATTGCCTATCTAGAAATCCTACGAATGAGTCTGGGTGCGGAAAATGTCTGCTTAACGCTACCTGCCCATCTCTGTTGTGCCAATAGTGAAATTTGGTGAAGGAGGCATCATGCTCTGGAGCTGGTTTCCATGGTTTGGGCTGGGGCACCTAGTTCAAGTGCTTGGGAATCTGCGAAATTCCAAATTAAATCCTTGACATTTCTTTGCTCCGAGCATTATGGCAACAGTTAGATGAAGCCCCTTTCCTTTGGCAACGAAAAAGGTCCCGTCCACGAAGCGAAGTACGTGCACAAATAGTTGAAAAAAATATCGTTCCCTTAGATACCGCTAACTACCGAGAAACTTCTGAGCCGATTTTCTGCCGTAAATAATGCAAAGTTTCCGCCACGTAACGTAGATACATATCTTATTTCTAGCACGTCTTTTGTAAAAAAGGTCGTGCTTATGTTATTGGTATGTCCGTCCGTCCGTCCTCGTGTGGAGACCATATCTCTGCAACTATCAATCCGATTTGAAAATGTCTTTTTGCATTGGGAAGCTTGAAATGTGCGAATGATGATCTTTGCATTCCGGTGTGTTTTCCGCTGCACAATTTCGCCGTTAGAAGGCGTAAATGCAGATGATATCGAATTCATAATGAATTTTATTGCAAATAATTGCCTTTAAATATCCCGATTCCACTTATAAGGAAGACTATTTAAGGCATAGTTTCTTTTTCAAGTAATGCACAGATTTTCCGCTAGTAAAGATAAATTGTGTGTTCCCCGATATCTCTGGTCTAAACATGCGATTTCAAAATTTTTTCCTGGAACGGATACAGCTCCTGATGGGATAATGTTTAACTTCTGGTAAGCAATGATTTGGCCACCAGGGTCGTAAGTGCCTATTTCTACTTCTGATGTATTTGTAGCAAAATCTGAACATCCGAAAACTCGATTGGAAAACATTCTTTCGTGGACCGATACCGTTTACCTCGGAAAAAGTTCCTGCTCCTTAAAATAGCGCATAGTTTTCCAGCCAGGGGTTGTAGGTGTATGCCTTATTTTTGTCGATATCTCTGCTTCTAAGAGTCTGATTTAAAAAATCTTCTTTGATGAAAAGCGTTTCCGATGTGAAATGTTTCTTATAATTTCAAACTCTTCAATTGATTCATAGATCTTCCCCTAGGGAACGTTAAGGTAAATTGCGTTTTCTCCAATATCCCTGCTTCTAAAACTCCGATTTGAAAAACCCTTTCTTTGTTGGAGAGCGTTTCCGGTACATAACATTTCTCATGCAATTTTTCAAGAAATTCATAGATTTTCCCCTGCGGGAGTAAAGCTAAATTGCGTTTTCCTAAAAAAAAACTTGAATTTTAAAATTCTTTTTGCATACAATACAGTTCCTGATGGGAAATGTTTGTTGTATTTCAAATGTTTTGGTAAGCAATGGCTTGACCACCAGTGGGCGTAATAATCTATTTCTGCTTCTGATGTATTTACAGTAAACTCTGAGCTTCCGAAAACTCAATCGAAAATATTCTTTCGTGGGCTTATACCACTTACCTCCAAAAATCTTTTCAGAATACTCTATTCTTAAAACAATGCATTGCTTTTCCACCTATAGCATAAAGTTATACTGTATTGCTTTTCTTTAAACTCCTCTTCTAACTCTTCGATTTGAAATCCTATTTGCATCTGATACGTTCCGCTATCAGAAATATTTTGTGCACAATTTGTTAATTTTCGTAATACACGTTTCAACTACTAATGGGAGTAGCTCATTTCCATTTGTGGATGTGTTTTATTGATTGTAGAATTCCGATTGATTTTATTATGTAACTGATTCCGTCCACCATGAATAATCTCGTGCACATAGTGTATTTTAAAATTTGCGCAGTTTTTTCGTAGGTAGTGTAAGTGTATTCTGTACTTCCCTGAATTTTCAGATTTTCTTAAAATCTGCTTTAAAGTATTTTTTTCGTTTTAGAAAGGACACAAAACACGCTCTCATTAGAACCGATAATTTGGTGTCAACTTTCTTGTTTTGATTTTGTTTCCAAGAAAGATATACTTTTCTATTAAGGGGACTATAGAAAATATTGGATGAATCTGAAAAATAATACATTATATTTTGCGCCTACCGTGCATATTACATCACATTTTAGGTATACTAAATGTGCTTACAAGGTAGTGGCAGCTAAGAACTATGGAAATAAACATATGAGTACTTTCAACGCCCACCTGACACATCGAAATCAAAGAAAAAAACCAGAATTTCAAATTCGAGGCGAAGGAACCACCAAAGGATTGCAATTAACGTGAATGCTAAATTTAAGGTGCTGTTTCACATCTTAGGAACGAGACCACTGAAACAAAGACCAAAGTTTAATTATGCAAAGAAAATTTTACTATGTTGAACGTGGAAGGAAGCGACTTCTAATTGAAACATTTTCTTCATTCAAAAAACAAAAATCTTTGAAAGAGTGGGGATATCAGCTATTCGAATTGACTTTATTGACACTTATGCGCAAATTCGGAGCCATCGGCAATTCATATCAGACAAATTCGTCGCGTTCCCAACATTTACTTACACAGTCGAGTCACATTATTGTGGCAACCTCCTACCTTTGACGTCAACAGCGCGTAGCCAATGAAAAAAGGCACGGGTCGTGAGCTGGCTTGGAGGGTATATAAGGTGTGCTGTAAGCATTCTGAAAACATATCACTCGTTGCTGTCATGGATAAAAGGAGTGATTTATCAGATTTGCAAAGAAGGATGATTATCGGCTTTCGGGCCAAGGGTGACAGTATTTCTGAAACTGCGCAGTTTGTGAACTGTTTGCGTACTGCTGTGGTTAAATTGTATCGTGATTGAATAAATGCACCGTTGCGAATAAGTAATGTGGAAACTGCGGAGCACCATGTGACATTGATGTGAGAGGTGAGCGTCGGCTCCGGAGGTACACGAGGGCTGATCGACACGCTACATGGAGCAACTCACTGGCCGAATGAACCAGGGAGGTACCGGGAGTGTGTCTAAAACGACAGTTCAGCAAACCCTGCTGCGTATGATGCAGACGGAGGGTCACTGCAACTATGCTAACGAAGGTGCATGGGCACAAACGGCAGTATCGGAATTGGACCTCCACTGATTGGCAAGGATTTCCTTCTCCGATGAATCACGTTTTTTTCTTCATCGAACGGATGGACTTTGGCGTATAAGGCGAGAAACCTTGGAGAACAAACTCTTTTCAACCACTGCTGGCAGAACACAAGCTGGTAAGGGCAGCGTTATGATCTAGGAAATGTTTTCGTGACATTCACTGGGTCCACTCATATCTGTTGAAGACACTATGCTCCGAATTCGTTATGAATCCATCCTTGCAGATAATGTACACCCATACATGCTAATTGTCTTCCCTGGAGCGTATGGGATCTTCTAGAACGACAATACGATATGTCACACGGATAGAAATGTCCAAGAATGGTTGGAAGAGCACGATGAAGATTTCAAGTTACTTTTCTGACCCCCTAATTCCCCAGACTTAAGCCCAGTTGAAAATCTGTGGGACCACCTCGATCGTGTTTTTTCACTCTATAGATCCTCCATCACGCACCCTCCAGCAGCTGTCAGATGCACTGCAGTCAGCATGACTCCACACACCAGTGAACACCTTCCAGTACCTTATTGAGTCATCCCAGCCCGTTTAGCTGCTGTCTGCGCTACACACGGCAGTTACTCTGGATATTAGCTGGTGGTCACAAAAATGTTACTCGACCATGAAAGAGCTCAGTAGAAAAATATTAGAGATAGGGCATGATGGACAGTTGACATGGGCATCACCTGCACAGAGTGGAACAGATCGAAACCGAAAGCAGGCAATAAATAGGCGGACAGCAGGGCTTTCCAACAGTGTATCGCAATCGACGAACATGGGTAAACGTGGTTATCTAAGCTAATTTGACCGTGGGCACATTGTCAGCGCAAGACAGATGGGCCATTCTATCGCCCAAAAGAGAAGAACCGTAGGGTTCCGGAGGGCAACTGTATTAAGGTGTACCGCGAGTGTAAAATCGGCGGACATACCGGCACCCACAGAGCAAGCAGCCGCAGGAAACACGTCTTCGATAACCGAGGTCGACGTAGACTCTCCAGGCTCGTACAGGCCGACCGTTTGTCAACGGCTGCGCAAACCACATCAAAGTTAAATTTGGAAGGCCCAAGCAGCGTCAGCGAGGAAACGGTACGTCCCACGCTCCATACCCTGGGCTATTGGAGCCAATGCCTAAATCGAGTGCCACTGGTGACTGTTCATCATCGGACATTACGCCTCGCCTGCTGGCGGGAACATCAAACCTAGCCCTCTGCAGATTGGCGCCGCATTGTGTGTACTCCCGTTTTCAGTTGTACCGAGCTGACGCGATGGTACAGCATGAGGACATGGCCTTGTCGTGCCGGATCGGCTCTGTTCAAGGCAGTGGCGACTCTGTGATGATTTGGAGAGCCTTCAAATGGGACACATTAGGTACTCGTGAAGTTCTTAACGATTGCGCGCTAACAGCATGTACTGTATGATCACCTATAATACGCTTTCCTGGCCTTCGCGCAACCTGCCGCCGTTGGTCTGTTTCAACAGCACAATGTGTTGCCACACCGAGCCGCAACCACTCAGACAGAGTTCGAGGAACACTCATCTGAGTTTGCAACCATCCAGTGGACCCTAAGGTCCCAGGATTTAAACCCTGTGGAAACTCTCTGGGATGCCACAGACCGGAACATCAGATTCATGTAACCTGGACCCCGTTTCGCGCTGAGTTGTGGACAATGCTGCAACGTGCATAGCTAGCATTACAACTGAAAACCGTCCGGAAATAGTGGAGTTGATGCTATCGCGTGCACAGGCTGTTATTCGCCCTAGAGTAAGGCCAACAGGCTATTAGGTAGATGTATATAATGTTTTGTTCACTGAGTGCATATATATATATATATTTATATATACACTGAGTGGCCACTTCATTTTGAACACCTGACAGTTTTAAGCAAAGGAGCTATGGCTGCACGCTGTTGCCGCCAGAGGGCGAGGCTAGTATAAAAAGGGAAAGCTTAGTGCTTGCGACAGTAGTAGAAGTGATTTTTGGGTAACGAGATGGGTAAAAAATGCGATTTGACGGACTTTCAACGTGGGATAATTGTAGGAGCTCGGAGCCATGGAGCGAGTATCACCTAAACCGCCGCATTCGTGAAATGTTCCAGAGAAGCTGTTGTTAAAGTGTTTGAAGACTGGACCATCAGCCAAAAAACTGGGTCTCCACGTGCAACGTGTGGTCGTCATCGACTAGTAACTGCTCGGGCGGAACGGATAGTGTCCAGACTGGTAACAGACAACAGAAGGGCAAGAGTGCAGCAAATTACAGACCTTCCTAATCAAGGATCCCCTTAAATGACCTCTGCACGCACTGTTCGCCGTACACTGCATTGGATGGGATATGGCAGCCGAAGGCCTGTTCGAACACCTTTGCTGTCTGCAGTTAACAAGAGGAAATGTCTCCAGTTCACACAGGGGCACAAGGATTGGACTGTCGATAATTGGAAACAAATTATGTGGTCCGATAAATAACGTTTTCAGTTGCACCATGCCGACGGCCGAGTGAGAATTTGGCGGGAACACCTCGAAAGCATGGACCCCAAATGCAGTGCCACAACCGTTCAAGCTGGTGGAGGCAACGTTATGGTTTGGGGAGTGTTTTCCTGGCATACTTTGGGCCCTTTAATTCGTGTTGATCAACGTCTGACTGGCACATGATATCTAAACATCGTTGCAGACCAAGTGCATCCTGTCATGTGGATGGGTTATCCCAATGGCGATGGCTACTTTCAACAAGATAATGCGTCCTGCCACAGTGCTCGTATTGTACAGGATTGGTTTCAGGAACATGCCGGTGAGTTTACTTTGCTTAGGTGGCCCCCACAACCTCCAGATCTCAACCCCATTGAGAATTTGTGGGATGAAGTTGAACGAGCAACCAGACAGCTGGATCCACAACCCTGCAATCTCACACTCCTGGAAAGTGCTGTTCATCAAATATGGTCTCAGATTCCACAAACCACCTATCAACATCTCGTGGAATCCATGCCACGAAGAATCGACGCAGTATTAAATGCAAAAGGTGGCCCAACGAAGTACTGAGGGTGTGGTCGTAATAAAGTGACCACTCATTCTATATAGGATCTAATGCGATATCAGTTGTCTTTCTGTTCGTCTCTTTCTCTCTCTCTCTCTCCTTGAAGAATGTTACTCTCGCATCGAAATATTAATTTGCTGAAATGTTCTTTTTTCCCACGCGCGGAAAGAACTGGACAACATTTTGGCGTCACCGTTCTCCGAAGTTCAGTGGGTTTATCTGTCGTCCAATCAAATTATTTCTCCGCTTCTAACTGTTAGATTGAAGGAATTAAATTCTTTTAGTGACTGATACGGACAGCCATGCGCACAAGATTAGTGATGGCTGTCCTTCACTTTATCCATCTGTCTGTCTGTCCATCTGCTGAAACGATACTTCCGCTTCAAAATTCGGATTGCAGAAATTCTTTCCGTACTCGGTGTGCGAAGAGTATTGCATAGAAATTTGGATATCTACCCGTCTGTCTATTCCTACATTAGTTTGTCTGTCAGTTCGTCCTCAGTAATTTTATCGCCGCATCTAACTCTCAGATCAGAGAAATTCGTTCGGTGACTGATAGATATAGGAGTGTTCACAAGATTATGAACTTCTGTTCTTTTTTCGCTCGTTTGCCTATCCATCCGCAGAAGAAAATTTAGCTTCAAAATGTCGGTTTGTTAAATTTCCTTCTTCCCAATCGGCGAAAATATGCACATAAAATTTAAGACATACCTCCCTCTATCAATCCATTCGTCAGACTTTCCGTCTTTCCGCAGAAGCGATATCTTTGTTTCGGATCATCAGAGTGAAAAACGTCTTTCTGTGGCTGATACAGATACGGATGCTCAGCATATCAAAGCCTGTCCTGTCCACTTCTTCATTCGTCTGTCACTCTATCTGAGGAGGTGACATTTCGCCGTTAGAAGCGGACAGATAATGTTTGCAAGAAGACAGACAAACTAACGAGCATATGGACGGACCAAACGATTTCTGAAGCTTTACTCTTACGTTTTTACATGTATCCGGGAAATATTTTTTTAACAATCTGGCACTCTCAGCGAAAGTACAGTTTTCCTTTATAGAGCAATGAAGTAATTTTAACAATCTGAAATTATGAAGCTGAAATATCGTTGCTGCAGACGGGCAGACACTGCAACTTTATGCTCATATATTTCTCAACGTATCAATGAACGATTTTTTACAATGTGGCATTTCTCAGCATAAGGGCCGTTTCTAGAGATGGACAGACAGGCAAATGAAAAGAAAGACATACATCGACATCCATGTGCGCATGCTTGTCTCTATGAATCACATAATGCCTTCAATATGGCTGTTAGAATAGGAGACGTCTTTGCTGCGGACGGAAGGGACGGACAGGTAGACAAACTGATAAATAGATGGAGGGACAGAAAGATGTCTGCACCCTTATGCTCATGTTTTCCCTTATATACGGTAGTGAAATGAATTTAACAATCTGAAATTACATAGCTGAAATATCTTTTCTACATGCGGACAGACAGGCGGTTGAAGGGAAGGGCAGACATCGCTAATCTTTCTCAATATAGCCGATAGAACAAGAAGTATAAATTTGGAGAAAGGATAGAGACACCAACTGGCGGTCGATAAAGCGGAAGGCGTGATGTCTGAAATCCTGTAGAGTTCTTTCAGCAAATCAACATTTCAATGTGAGAGTATAGTTCTTGAAGAAGCAAAAGATAGGCGAAGGACAGCGACGTTGTAAACTTTCCTGCGCAGCATTTTCATGCGACTGAAAGTTGGAAACGCGAGGAAATGACATAACAGTCTTATTTACGAAATTACAATGCGATGAAAAAAATTACATACAGAAAACTGTTATAACTACTGAACAATAAATTTAACAGTTCGACCATAATTATGACTTCGATAGCTGAAATACAGAGAATAAACACAAAAATGCATCTGATGATAAATTCTAATAAAGGGAAACGAAACGAAAATTATGTTATTCAACTTGATGATACTGTAGCAGCATTAATCGTAGTAAAAGGAATAATTTATTCTTTTATCTGTTCAACTGCAATAGTTATGGCTTAATTAATATCATTAGCCTAAGAGCCGCATTACTAGATGACGGGAGATTATGAATAATAGCATGAGTATTACTTTTCATTTGCAGTCTGGCTTGTTTAGTTGACCATCTGTGTGAGTATCAGAAGTAAATATTAGTGGCACGGCTCTAATTAAATGAGAGTCAAAAGCGCATTAAACAAAACGGATTCGTAAATGATGAACAAAATGTAAGGATTATTAACTGACACGACCTCTTAATCGGGAGTCTCTAATTTGCTGAACATTGTTTTAAAATGAAAATAGCCTTAACGTAACCGTCTATTTTTTGGATTGTGTGTGTGTAGACGGGGGGGGGGGGGGTTAACGACAATTGTGAGTAAGTAACTCAATGGCTATAAGTACACCGCCGTCCCTAATTTAGGACCACGGGTTCCAGGTAAGGGTGAGTGCCCCTGTTTTAAGGCAAACAAGACATCTATGCCTGGCTGGATTCAAACAGAAGCCAGTGCCAAGACCACACCATCACTAGGGAGGACCATCAATTTAAGCACCGGCTTTTTGAAGTCTTCCATTTGCAATGCATAGAGAAAGGAAATTACAGCCAAGTGGCAAAAGGTTCCTGCTCTCAGTTAAGGAAAAAACAGATATATGCGAGCAAATACAACTGTGTCACTAATTATCATTCTTTTTCGGAGATATCTGGAAGAACCGTACAAGCATAGAACGATTATTTTCCGAGTTTCTGAGGAGTTTGGTCAAATAGTAACAAAAACGTTTCCATGCAGGAAAATCAAAATACAATTCTGATGTCATTCTTGAGACTCAAATATGACCTTTCGCGGGCAACACTAGCTTTCTTAACGTTCGTTCTTCTAGTGAGAAACATCATATATGAATAGCAACATTACCATGGACTTCATATTATATCTGCGTTCATTCATGCAAAAAAAAAAAAAAAAAAAAAGTCTGTAAAT
The DNA here is from genome assembly GCA_039090855.1 of Macrothele yani. NCBI lineage: Eukaryota > Metazoa > Arthropoda > Arachnida > Araneae > Macrothelidae > Macrothele > Macrothele yani. The sequence goes on from CM077013.1 coordinate 19,750,201, forward strand.
GCCAGCTCAATGTAAGGCCATGAGGATCTGGTATTGAAAAATTCCAGTTCGTCGGTCTCGATGGCCGAGTGATATGAGGCACTGGCTTTCGACTATTCGTCCGAGATGGTACGGGTTCGAATCCCAGATAAAGCATGGGTACTACATGAAGCATGATGGCACTACCCTCGGGAGCCAGTGTCCGTAAATCACAGCCCAGAACCTGCTTACAGCCTTAAGAACTGCTGATAGTCGTCATTATACACTGAAACAAACAAACAAATATTCGATTTGTTATTATTATGTGTAGTGTTACATTACGTAGTCACCAGTAAGCGTGATTTATACCTACAAAAATACCAAACCGCCCCGGTGGAGCAGTGTTCGAAGTGATGGCTTCTGATCATCGCCCCAACGTAGGGGTCCGGGTTCGAATCAAGTTAAGGCATGGCTATTTGTGTTTGTAGTTCAGGGGTTTATTCCCCGTGTTCCTTGTTCACGAGGCATACTGTATTTCAATGTTCACTATGCACATTGCTGACGTCGAGAAACACAAAATGCATATACTGTATATGTCTGCCTGAAAATGTCAATGCATATTCCAATAAATCAGTGTTTTTTACCCTGAAACAAAGAAAAAATCTTCGATTCGTTATTATTATGTGCAGTGCTACATTGCGTGGTCACCAGTAAGCGCGATAGATATATACAAATATACCAAACCGCCCTGGTGGCGCAGTGGTCTAAGCGATGGCCTCTGTTCATTCGCTCAGTGAGGGATCTGGGTTCGAATCCAGAAAAGGCACGGGTGTTTGTCTTTTGGCACTGGTTCTTAATATGATACTTGATCAGCACTGACTTTCACTGTGTCATTTGACCATTTGGCATACTGTCTACCATGTTCGCTATATCTCAGTGTACTACCTTGATCAGCACTGGCTTTTTCTGTGTTACTTGATCATTTGGCATAGTGTATATCATGTTCGCTATGTCTCAGTGTATTACTTCAGCAGCACTAGCTTTTTCTGTGTTACTTGATCATTTGGCATACTGTATATCACGTTCCCTATGTCTCAGTGTATTACTTGATCAGCACTGGCTTTTTCCGTGTTACTTGATCATTTGGCATACTGTATATCATGTTCGCTGTGTATATTGTTGATGTGAAATGAATATACTGTCTATGTCTGCCTGACAATACTGTACAATTATGTCTGTTTACTCTGACACTGTGTCTGTACCACCAGGTCAAATAAACAATTTTTTTATACCCTGAAACAAATAAAAAAATCTCTGGTTCGTTATTTTTATGTGCAGTGTTACCTAACGTAGTTGCCAGTAAGCGTAATAGATATATACAAAAGTGCCAAACCGGCCCCAGTGGCGCAGTGGTCTACGCAATGGCTTCTGATCATTCGCCCAGGTAGGGGTCCAGGTTCAAATCCCCGTAAGGCATGGAAGTTGCGTCTGTCTTTCGGCACTGGCTTTCCCTGTTATTTGATAAACTGGCATATTGTACAGTATCACATGTTCGCTATGCAATTTGCTGCTGTACAAAACTTGAATATTGTACCCTGTGTCACAAACACTGTGTCTGTTATGACCTCAAGCCCAAACTGTATGTGTTAACTAGGACGGAAAATATTTTTTTCTATACCTTGAAAACAAAAAAAAAATCTTCGATTCGTTATTTTTATGTGCAGTGTTACATTACGTAGTCACCAGTAAGCGTAATAGATACATACAAAAATGCCAAATTGCCCCGGTTTGAGCAGTTGTCTAAGCACTGTTTTATGACCATTCGCCCGAGATGGGTCCGGGTTCGAATCCCGGTGAAGCATGGACATTGTGTTCGTCTTATGGTGCTGGCATCCTCCCTTCCCTGGAACCAGCGGCCCCAAATTAGGGACTGGCGACTTCTTATAGCCCACTGAGTTGCAAGGTGGTCGTTAAACCATCAAATATATAAAAGACCAACGCTCGTAAAACATTTTTGCTTAATTTATTATTTACGTAGAAGCGATCTCTATGAACTTTTAAGGTCAGAAATGGCCCATGTTTTACTCGTATTTACTCTAGACAAGAAAGAAAGAACGGACACGCCCCCTTGATACCTAATACTCAAGATCTTGGCCTAAGGACTAAGGTAATGCTTGTTTCAGTTTTGATATGACACGGACATCAGACCTTGATTTTGAAAAACTACCCACTTTAAAATCTGAACGAGAGTAAAAACAAAAGAATCATAATTATAAAGATAATGTGATATTTGCATAGAAAATACTCAATTATAAATGCGTTTAAACATAATCACTGGAGCATTCCAGTATACGAATATTAAACAAAGTGAAACAAGGTCACTCAGGAAAGTGATAAGTTTTCAAGAGCGTTTAATTGGGCCGTTAAAAGATTTTTACACTGGCAGGCTTTTTAATGGGAAACTACTTCATTTTAATAAATGAAATATCACATTTTGGGGTAAATAATGTAAAACAAAAAAGATGGGACAGTAACTAAGCATGTACTGACCAAGACAGCATAGTTCAGATGATTGCAATGAAATGATGAAGATCACAATATGCAGGAGCAAAGTTTCTCACTGGCAAATTGTAAAATGTGAATGAAGCTCCCTTTATCCACAATGTCTGAAGATTATGTATATATATTTCAACACACGTTTATGTTACGTTACGTATCATTCCTTTTCAATGAACAATTTCAATACCAGTTTCTGTAGAAAAAATTAACCAAACACAAGCTGAAATTGAAATATCCCATCTATAAGTAAACAAAACGTGAGATCTGTTATTAATTTAATTGCATGAACGTGAGCACAAATTTCTGATACGGATTTTTCTAGGGTTCTCAAATTTTCTCCCTCGCACTGGGTGAATTAAAATGAAAAAAAAAGTTTTCCACTGTACATGTATTGAATTCATACAGTAAATGGGCTTGTCGCCTTACCACATTACAGTTAAATTGAGGAACAAATCTATCACACAGGGAGCTGATTTAGTACAGTTAATTTGGCATGTCGTGAAAATGTGGTTAAGAAGCGACAATTAATTTGATTTTTTTGTGTAGGTTTTAATAGTACGACATTCTTCAAGCACAATTCTACTTCCCAACTGTTATTTAAATGATTTCATCTCTAATGAGTGTTTATTTTTCCGTCTTTCGTAGAGGTGAAGTTAGAGTGGTTGAAATGAATTAATTTGGTAATGTGGAAAGATGTGAAACCATGATGGAAATTAGTGCAACATGGAGAATTCCCACAACTCATTCAACAGAACTTTACGAAAACTGGAAAACTGCATTGAAAAATCTGATTAATCTTTCTAATAACTGTTTGTAATGAAAATTAAGGAAACTCATAAAGTAAAACATTGCAAGGCCTATGTATCCTTTTATGCATGCATTTCGTATTGCTTTTAATACATGTCTTGTACACATAATTTTGTTTTAAAGATTTTGACGTACTACTGAAATGACGCATGAGTCAAAATAGAAAGTTGTGGCCTTGTCCGAGTAGTTCCATCGGTAGAACAGCCGCTCAGTAGCAGATGTGGGTTCGAACCCCACCACCAAAAAAAAGTGGCTATAAACTGACGTAAGCGTCTCTGTTAATATGTCTCAAAAAATAGCCGATAGGAACAGGTATCGTGTTTTTATTTTAAATGGAAAAGTTTGGCACAAAAAAAGAAAATTCAGTTTTGCTGCAGTTTGATAATAATCAAGTTTTCAAATATTTTTTTTTCTTCCAGACAAATGTTTTAACTGTAAATGCAGCACTTCTGGTTTTTTTGGTGTCTAATTCTGAGAAATTTTATCTCGAAAAATGCAATCGCTGAAAACTATTTCTTTTTTTCTTCTCCACATGACTGGTCTGACGAAAATTCGCCACGTATCTGGATTTTGACAAATTATTGTTTTGCACGAGTTAGCGTGAGACCGTAATCACTAACAGGATAACTTTCAATCACTACTGAAAATCACCAAAAATACTCAAGAGACGTATATAGCGCATTAAATCCGTTTCTTTTTGTGGTGTAGTCATTACAAAGATTCGAAAAGCTTTCGCACTCCACCGGGAGGCTTTTTCAAGACAACGGTAGACATAAAAATACATTTATGCCGACCATTGCCTTGGAAAAGCCTCCCAGTGAAGTGCGAAAGCTTGGCGAATCTTTGTACTGAATACACCACAAAAATAAACGGATTAATTACTCTACATGCGTCTTTTGAGTATTCACAATCTGGTGTGTTTAAAGTAAAGCACCAAAAATGATACCCAAATGTTTTTGTTTAATTTATTGTTGGAATCAGACTGGAGTGTTCATTTAGTTACTGTTTTCACTTCATTGTACGATACATTCGATTAAGTATATTGTAATCTCTCACATTAGAAAAATTATCACAACACGCTTGCGTCAGATATTATTGCTCAAATAACATACCGTACCTGTCAGATCATAACAGCGCTAAAAATATGAAACCTAATGTTAATACTTTATGAAAATATCTTTCATTTCCTAAGGAAAACCTACCAAATATTCCAATTTCAATCCAATTATCACAATGTGTTTTCTTTAACTTACGGTAAGAAAAAGTTATAAACAAAATGAAATACTCTAACTGGAAAAAGCAATATAATCTTTAATTTTAGTTTTAAGAGCATATAAGAACTATAGTTCTTTGAAAGCATGCATCGCAATATATCTACAGTCTTTCTTAAAAATAGCTGTTATGCCCAGAATTGCTTTGCCCAATTCCTATTTCAAGATTTCTTCCTTTGAACATTTCAAAGATCATCATATAAATATTTAAATCTAGGAAAAGTCGCTCACCCCTAATTTAGTCCCAGTAGTTAGAGGAAGGAAGTAAAAGCCAGTAAGGTTAGAATTAGCAGAACAAGCATATCTCATTCGATATTTAACACTATGGCGGGCTAAAAGCCAGCCGCCTATAACACTCAATCACTGGGAGCCTCCGAAATACCATATGGTTTGCTATCAATAGTCTATTCCTTAAAGTTACACAGTTATCGCTCCATTATGTAGATTTTTAATAACCCCATTATAAGATAGTAGAAAAACGGAACTTCAAAGAGAAACCTCCAGTGTCAGTAACTTCTTCCTAATGAAACATATCCATCTCGCGAGGGAGATAAATATGGTATAAAATTCTAGAATGTTACGTCACTGCTTACACCGCATACAATCGTTGCTAGGGCCCTCAGGAATCCGTGAAAATTTTTGCGGCTTCTCTTTTATGGGTTGCCTACAATCTAGAAGTGTAAAAGCGCGCTCTTCCCTCTCAGCAGGATTTCGTTTTCAAAATTACTTTCCCGGATGTATGTTTTCGATCCACTTTCCTCATCTATGCAGTGGTGCCTCCTAGGAAAATCGATATTCTCTCCTCCGCAAGGAAGCCAAGTTACAGCATCATGTGTAGCATAATGGGGTTATCGAGCAACTTGAAGCCCGCCCATCACCACATATACTTAGGCGAAGAGTGGAGGCCTGATTAAATATGAAGCAATAGGGCGTGTTTGTGTCCGTAAAGGTGAGGGACAAAGAATGTAATATTTAAATTCAGCTGCCAAGTTATCATATTGCACAGTGACGGAACACGCCTCTTCTGGAGTGAAGAGTTTATTTCATGAAATGGGATTACTGCTTTGAATGTGACGTGCAAGAACTATGCAAGGTTACTTTATGTTAATGTACAGGAAGGGTTTTCCCCACCTCTTCGACTACCATGTTTCTGCTTAATGTACATTGGAGTTCGAAATGATTTCACCCAGTGATGTAGAAGAGTCTCAGCGAGGCTTAGCGCGACGTAGCGCCGCTATGGCTCTTTTTCTGTAGGCTTAGCGGTGCTAAAGTACTTTTCGTGATTGGTTGGTAAGAAAAGCAGGGCAAAGAAAATATTTAAATGATCATGTAAAAAAACATTGATTTATGTGAACGCATACTCGTACCTTAACAGAACGTTTGTATTGCAAGGACAATATTAATCTGTCGGATCACGCAGTACGGCGTGATCATCCATATAGACAGAGAAAAAAGTGATGGCTACAATGGGGTAGACTAGTCACCATTCTTCTGGGTTGGCCTTAGTTCGAGACATAGGTAGCGTGCTTGTCTTGCAACACTTCTTTTCCAATTTCCTGTGGAGCCAGTAACCTTAAATTAGGGACGAATGGTTGGCTTATATCCCTTACAGTTCTTCACAGTGGTCGTTACCTTTCTACCAAAGATTACAATTTTTGTAAGGTTGAGAAGGGCATTTCTGCGAAACTCGCCACCAGCTCCAACAAAAGTTATCCCCGAGCCCATTGTGTGATTCTTTGGGGCCTCAGTATCTCCGCTTCTTAAAACCCTATTGAAAAATTATCTTTCTTTTTCGTATGCCATTCGCTATAAAAAACATTGGGAGACATCAGGAGCTGTATTTGATGCAGAAAGAATTTTTCAAGTAGGTCTTTTAGAAGCAGAGATATCGCAGAAATTGCAATTAACTACACGCTCCATAACGAAATTGGTTGAAAAAGGAACTGTACCGAAAATAATTTTCGTCATAACTGGAATTGAAGGGAAAAAATATTTTTTTCAATCCGACATTTAGAAGGAAACGTATGGAATAAAAACCAATTGGGTATGAAATTACAAAGAAGGAGAAAGGAAAACGAGGACACTTCGGATTAAAAATTATCAAACAAAATTAGCAGTAGTTAGAAAAAAGTATGTTAAGGTAACAGCTTCATTTTGGTGGTTTTACGAGACGATCTATGGCCCCACTGGTCATCTTTCTTTTTGGGAGGCGGGTTAACGACCACTATGAGCAACTCGATTGGCTATAAACAGTTTCCCTCCCCTATTTCAGGGCAACTGGTTCCAAGGAAGGGAGTGAGCCAGTACCGTAAGACAAACACAACATCCAGACCTTAGAGGGATTCGAACTCGGACCAATTTCTGACAAATAGTCAGAAGCCAGCGCTTAGACCACTGCCAGACCGGGCCGTTATGGCATTTTTTGGGCTCGATTATGGTTGAAGAAGGCAGAAAAACGTAGTCGCTTACAGATCTTTCACAAGATCGGACATGAGAGAAGTCTTCTACACGCAGAAGGAATGAAACAACCACGTAACATCCTCAGGATGACAGACTGCGACAACTACAGTGAAAAACCAATAGGGCACACTGCGTTAAAGACCGTGAATGGACGGTCACATTATATATTGAGATACAAAAACATGAACATGAAGCAATTGGAAACCAAAAGATGACAACACAGACAACACTCAAGCCAGTAGAGCAAATTAACGGCAATGATGTGACAACACAATACGCATGGTAGTGAAGTTGCATCTGAAACAAAGGAAGGAAAGATGTATATCGTGAACCTCTAGTAGGTTGTAGGGTCACCAGTGACAGTTAGACAGTAACACGTCCATGAGATATCTAAGAAATTACATTACCCTGCAGCTCTTACAGGAATTTCCTCCGCTCTTCCTGAAAGGTAGGCTCCTGCTTAATCATCACGGGAGGAAACGAGCGAATTGCAATTCGCCTGCATATTGCGTCTGATATGTGATCACTAGTGTTGATGTCCAGTGAACGCAATGTCCAGTCCATACGCTTCATGCCCTCTTTCTAAAGTATGTTTGCCACCAGTTGGGCTCGATACGACCGAGCGCTAAAATCTACGAAGAAGAACGTTTTCACACCTGGCACACGACAGGGCATAACTATAAGTCGCATGAGCTCCTCTGAATATTTGAGGGCTGTCAGCAGTCCAATCTAGATGACGCAGAGTCTGTAAGGAGACAAAAGTTGAAGACCGCGCACGCTAGTGTTCGACTACCAACGAAGGCGTCTCTGGATTTCTCCGTGTCCTACATTCATATTAAAATTAATTCGACGATTATCGAACTTCATGCCGAATCACTACTCGTCCGTAGAATGGGGCGCCACTATTCACGTCCGAACCACAGTAGGCTTCAGCTTACTCCGTGCGGGAACTCTATTGATGTGTAGGGATGAGCACGCGTACTCTCTGTCTCATGGCATACAGTCAACCTTTGTGAAGCTTATTGCAAATACACTGAGTGGATACGCCTCTTTCTGAGGTAGGAGTTCAGGTGCGGTCTTCTGAAAGACCCTACGAGTCAGTAAACTCAAACGTCTGTTGTTTTTTACTGTATTTGATATTATTTAACCCTTCCTTAGTCTTCTTCGTACTGTTTAGTTCTCCTGAAAACACCTCCCCAGTAAACTGATGACGCTGTGACACAATCCAACCACTTCTGCTCCTATCTCTTGTGTCTTGCCTACTTTTAGTCATCCGATTGTTCTCGAAGCTGTCGCTTTGGGCAAATCGTGTTGCTAAGATATCGTGTGATTGAATCACACTTGCATCTGTGACGTCTTAATGAATAAAAATGACTAAGCAAGCGCAATATCTACAGCCGTTATTGTTTGCCCTTCGGTTAAGTTCTGAAGTTCGTCAGTGCTCCTTATTTTAACGTAAATTTTGTTGTTGACATGTAGCGCTAAGAGGTTGACCTTTCGTAACAGACTTGCAACTTGTCGATTTTTTCGTCACTAAGGCTGACATCGTAAAATCCCCTGTGTTTTCGAATAATGTACTAAACATAGAGGAGAAATTATGTATGAGCAAAAAAGTTCAGCATAGCGTACAATATGCCTTAGTCTCATCTCAGCGATTCGAAGCTCACTGCGAGTCACAGCCAGCGGAACGCACAGCTGCAGTTATTCCTGATAAAGTTGCTTGGACGTGCTGTTAAAACGTAATGTGAAATAGAGTTATGTTTACTCGCTTTCCGGTTTCTGATCCACTTAAAGAGACACTGAAGAGGAAACACTGGTTCCTGATACGAATTGCAAAAAGTTCTACACAAGTATTTGAGAAAGCAAATAAAGAGACTTTCATGAACGAAATCAATGCGTTGGTTTCGCGGTGGCGCTAAAATAAGAGGCATTGACAAAAAGTGCATGCGTCTGTTGACTAAGATATGAGTAAAAGATTCGTTTTCTTTCTTTTGCAGTTTTTAGACGAAATCTTCTCATAAATAACTCTTGGGCCAGACTAGCAATTTAAAAGGTGGCTTTCTAATGTTTCATGTGACACGTGTGAAACTTTCGAGCTAACGTCGCTTCGATTCGCAGCTCAGACGTTTAAGATTGGTTAGAAGAAAGAGAAGAATAAATATCGATTCAGTACTGAGTGCACTACTTATCTCTTAGCTCTGAGAGGAATAAAATCCGATTACTTTTGAAAAAAGCTACGGGGGTAACCGTTAATAGGTTCAACGAAAACTATACCTAATTCATTAAAGTCAAAGATAGGAGACCAAATAGGTTGCACAATGTTCCGAAGCACAGATTTCTGGCTACTCTTACTTACCGAGCATGTGCTTAAGTTTCGTATGAGACACGGACTGTGTGTCTGTCTTGGCGTCCCTTCGCTGGAATAGCAACATCAGGTGCAAAGACTTAAATAGCAACCTTAGGTGTAACGACTTCTGTCAGCATTTGTATAGCCTTAAATGCTGACGGAAGTCGTTACATCTTGTAAGAAGGTGATCAGTTCAATTGCAAGTACTAGTTTTATTTACTTTGTTGCAGCGGTTATACTGAATCGGTTATCTTCCCACAAACTCATGTTGATTTTAGATGAAAGTTTAACTGTAATTCACTTGACTGTGGCTTACTTGTAAGTCCTGTGACGTATATATACTCTAATTTAACTTTCCTTTTAGTTTCTTTCTCTATGTAAATTTGAGTTCGTTCTCCTTATCATTTCGTAAACTTAACGTTATATCTTCTCTCTCGCAACAGTATGGTTGGCAACACCGCTAAGGTAAGAACGAATGACGTGTGGATGTCTGAGATGAGAACTGAACGATATATATATATAATGTTTGATCAGCAGCAGTGTGTGAAGATGGTGGCAAATATAATACTAATTGTGGATACGATATTGTTAAATTGAAGTTATTTGAAGGCTGTGTGTTCTACTTTAATGTCAGTGCTGTTTTTCTTAGTCAAGTGTTATTGTTGATATTAACTCACGTTCATTTAATCTCACCTTGTTGAAATGCCAAAGGAGGCTTAGTGGCAGAATAAAGGCGAACAGTAAGTAACCTTTTCTGAAGTTTTTTTGAGTGACTCCTGATTCGCTTAAAAGTGAAATTATTAAGGATTGATTTGTTTAATCTTCCAACAGAGCTATACTGCTACAAACATTACACTCTCAGTAGACATTACATTTACATTAACGTATTTTATCTGTAATTCTTTTACTACTGCTACACAGCTAACAGGAGGACTACGCCGTCGTTCTCGATGGGGTGCCATATTGATACAGCATTGAGATAAACTCTTCTAATCTTCCTTTATCTACTCTTTCCCCCATATATATTGTATCCGTTGTATAAAAGCAAAAATATTATTGAAAAGTTGATACTGGAAGAATCAATAATTTAAAACAAAGCACTTAAAAAGGAGTAGAGTAAAAACGAGAACAATTCACTGCTTGCGTGAAACTACACCAATTATCTTAAATGTAAGTGGAAAATGTGGGAGTTAAATTATTCTCTCGCCACTGGAATTCAATATATGGTCAAATCTCAGTGACGAACTACACAATCCGTGTGGCATTACGCGTGAAATTCTGAGAAATTATTCAAAAGAGCACCTGACTTCGATTTTGCTGTAATGACCTTACACTTCCATTTTTTTCGAATTGCTATACTGCTACGATAATAACTAAATAAATCGAAAGTCGTGACGATATTTAGTGAAATTAGATCTCGTAGCCTTAGCGGAAATTTGAGATAGTCAAATTCAGATCCATCGGTTTATCCCATGTATCAGTAAGTAACATAGTGACGTCATACAAGTAAAATGGGATCGTTTCGGAAGAGAATGTTGGTACCAAAATGAGGAAAATAATTGTGAAAATTTTCAAAGTTCACTTTCTATTAATTTTTCCGCTCGCACAACGCAAGACCATCTCTCGCCATTTCGAAGATTATCACACGCTATATTCTTAAGCAATTGCCCAAAATGTAAATGCTTTCATGTTGTTGACTGTGAGAAAGTGTCCGTCGCATCCGGAGAAGAAAACTATTCCGCACCATTCACATTGGGAAGTTAAAAAAAGACTGATGCCTTAGTTTACAAATGATAAACCAGAAGCCTTGTCCAGACATGTCAAAATATGCCCAGGAGGTATGTCCTGGTCCTTGAATCGAAACGACAATATTTCGTCTCTTAATACATCACCTGAAATTTTGCTTTGAATTTTTCTTTTTAAGACGGCGCCAGAGTGGATATTGGTTCTACAAACTTCATCTTTGATCGATTTTCCGAAATGGATGTAAAACGAGTCCACGAAGAGAACGCGGTAGTCTGTGTTCTCCCCAGAAACTATTTTCCGTAAAAGACATACCTATTTCATCAATCACATGCCTCCATATAAATCATCTGCTTATTGGTACAGAATGAACTCAAGAACTGGCAAGATTTCGCACTCCTCAGTGGGCTTTTTTAAGGATATACGTTAGAACAGGATTCAAGATAGAAATTCAAGAGAAAGAAGTCGTGTCGTGGATCCTGCTTCAACGTGTAGAATTGAAAAAGCCTCCCTGAGGAGTACGAAAGCTCAGAAATTTTTTAGTTTAGTCTACGCTCAAAAAATGGGTGATTTAACACCAATGTGCTTCAGTGCACGTGATTGATACAGGTGTAATGATTTACCATTATAATACCTATTTCACGTCTGAAGTACATAACAAATAGGGTGCTCTTGGTAACTTAAAAATATTTTTCTATTCCCACCTTTCATGAGAAAACAGAGAACATATAGCAAACATGTTGCCGTTGATTTGATGCTACTCTGACCCGAAAGGTCATTTTTCAGGACCTGTTGATAAAATTTCCCCAGCGAAATTGAAATTCCATTGGAAAAGAAAGAGGATAGGCCTTTGGGGGACTCTTTTTTATGGCTACTACTGGGAAATTGACGGACAAGATTCGGCAAGCCATCAGTTAGGTCACGTGATTGCCGACTGCCACTACCGGGAAGCAGGATTACCACATTCGGCTAGCTATCGTTTGTGGTAAGTGCTTGCAGGACCGCTTAAGGCCGCTTGTGGCAGCCACTGACTGTCATGAATAACTGATGACCCTGTTTTGGCATATGACAACTGATGGGGGTGCCAACTGTTGGCCAGATGCTGGCCTGAACTGCTGGCCCATGTGGTGGCCGCCGGGACATTTTATTGACGGTTGGGCAGCTGCAACATAGTGCTGGGTCACTGCTGGCTGACAGTACTGGCTTCATTGTTGGCCAAGAAGAACTGTTTTTGTTGGGTTGTGGATAAGGAAAATTATATGCAGAACATTTTGCTCTGCAAACACTGCCTGATAAAGGAAGAATTTTGCAAATCTGACTCTTAGAAACAGAGATATAATAACAGAAATATGATTTTAATCTATCTCTATCATCCTCTGTGGCGGAAGAATTATTAACTATTTTAAGCAGAAGGTATTCTCAAAAGGTTTTTCGAGGTGAGCGGTATCGGTCTACGAAAGAATGTTTTCAATCGAGTTTTCAGAAGTGCATATTTTGCTGCAAATACATCAGAAACAGAAATAAACATTCACGTCCCTGCTGACCAAACTGTCCTCAACAAAATATATTTTTTTAAATTATACGCACCACATTTCCCACCACAAGCTGTATCCGATGCAGAAATTGTTTTTGAAATATGACTTCTAGAAGCAGAGATATAGATGAAATCGTAATTTATCTTTACGCACCATAGCGGAAAATTAACCTTCGTTGCAAATGCATCGAAATAAAAAAATATTTTTTCAATCGGATATTTAGAAACAATCATATGGAATAAAATGTGTTTTGAATTCGACAGCATCTGCTTTTTCGCCCTCTAGCAACGAAGTTGTGAATGGGAAGCAAACCAAGAAAGCAAGAATAATCGTTCTCACATTTTAAACTGTGGAATGGAAGAAGAAATTTCCAAATGGGACTAACAGACACTGAGATAAGGTGTCCACAGACGGACGGATGAACGGACATGTGGACGATATACTTTAAGGACGTGCATATCTTTACAAAAGCCGTGATAAAACTTCTTTCGAGGACCTATACTGCTCAACTCAGAAAACTTTTGAGAAGACCATCTGCTTAAAAAATTGCATAGTTTTTCCGCCAGAGGGCGAAGATTTATATATTTTTGACAATATCTCTACTTCTAAGAGTCGGATTTGAAAATTCTTTCTTTATCGGAAAGCGTTTCCGGTGCGAAATGTTTCTCATATAATTTCAAATATTAATATTTCTTAAAGCACAAATGTACTACTAATGGGCGTAAGTTTTCGTTTTCTTTTACAGCATGTTTGCAGCAATATCTATTGGACTAAAAACCCGATCAAAAGATATTTTCTATGTATTTCTTTCCCGAAATAATGTATAATTTCTCCACTAGGGGGCGCAAATGTTTAATGTATTTCTCTTGGTATCTCTGCTGTTAAATGTCCTATTAACGTTTTTAACAACGGATATGATTTATCTTGTGCAACATTTCAGTTTTGTACTTGAGAAGTTTTTTGTAGTTCACAATTCTGGGGGAAAGGGTTTGTGTAATTCTGTGTGCCCCTGTATCCCTGCTTCTAAAGTTTCTATTGAGAAATTTACATTTTTTGCTGTATGTCATTCGCTAAAATAAAGATGAGGGAATATTATCCACTTAATTATGAATATTATGCACAGCTTTTCCGCTGGGGAATAAAGGTCAAAACTTTTTTCGCTATCTCTGCTTCCGGGAGACGTATTTGAAACGTTCTTTTTCCTTAGCATAGCTTTTGCCATGAAGAATATTTTGGCATAGTGTTAACTATTCCATTATGCAAAATTCTTCCGCTAGTAGGCGTACAGGTATATCATGTTTTCTTCCATTTTTCTTTTTTTCACTCTTCGATTTGAAAATCTCTTTGTCCCTGATACCTTCCTTCTGCTATGAGAAACGGTTTGTTCACCATTTGTTAATTTTGGATACACGTTTAGCCACTGGTGGCAATAAGTAGTCGTTTCTATTTCCTGGTGTTCCATCGATTGTAAAAATCCGGTTGATCTTTATCTAACCAGTTCCACTGACTACGAATAATATAGATAAATTTTATTTCCGTCGGACGGGATTCGAAAGACGTGCTCATATACAGCCGAAAATTCGATGGCATCTGTCTTGCTTATTTTAGAGATACAGTATTTTGCTCATAAAATAAAAACTACACTTGACATAGTACGGAAACTTTACTTCTCTCTATCTATCTCTCTTTTTGAAATTCCTAAGCTTCTAAAGTTGGACACTTCCCTGTTTAAATAAAGAGCTACATCACACATCGGAGGGCACACAGTTGTTTACGTCGTTTCCGTTCCTTTTGCATTTACTTCACCTCGTGCAATTGTATACTTCGTCTTGATTCTTTCAAGTGTGTTGCAAGGATTCTCTGAGAGCAAGGGTCTTTCTATTGTATGAAGTGTAACTTCTCGGAATTCTTTTATTATTTGAAATGTGTCTTCTTTTACAAGGCCACAATATCTTTCATTCAATAAATTCAAAAGCCTCTGTTGTCTTAACAATAGTTCTGTACAAGAAATATTAAATTTCAAACTATGGAGTGAGAGAACCAATCATACCCAAACATAACAACACATAGCTGCCCCTGTTGGCGCAGTGGTCTAAGCGATGGCTTCTGATCATTATTTCGTCCGGGTTCGAATCCCGGTGTGGCATGGATGTTGTGTTTGTCTAATGTTACTGGCTCTCTCTCTCTTCCCTGGAACCAGCGGCCCTAAATTAGGGACGGGCGCTTGCTTATAACCCATTGAGTAGCTCACGGTAGTCATGAAACCTCTAGTCAAATAATAATAATACTAACAATAATAATAACACAGCTAGCCGAAATCCACTGCGGTCTAGTAGTATGTCAATTTCCTACTTAGTTTATAGCGTGCCTGCTACTATGATGATGGGGAAACACAGCAATCTGAACGAGTTCGATCGTAGGCAGCCTCTGCGAGGAACAGAGGGTGCTCCATTTCCGCGAATACGAACGTCTGGGATTTCCGCTTGCAAAAATCGTAAGTGTGCACTGTTAAAGAATCAAAACCAGTTGACTCAGAAAATTCTTAACATTAAGTAGGATGTTGATATTTGAGGTGAATGCCGTCTTCCCGCATCATAACGTAATAACGGAGGGTTATAGTGGAATGGATAATGTCAGCATTTATAAACAGAGGAGCTACGTAGGTTCGCGCAATAACCATTCGACGTGAGATGGAACCACATGGTTATTCCAGCAGACTCCCACATCGTGTGCTCTTGTTAAATCACGTCAAGAGGTTATGAGACTAAAGTGGCCGAAGGAATATCGCCACTGGACAGAGAAAAGACTAGAAACTGGTAGCTTGGTCCAACGAAGCAAAGTTAAAATACAACACACCGACGGAAGGGTGTGTGTTTACCGTAGAACACAATAGGACATGGAACTTAACTTTTAGGTTCGGATTATACGGGACGGCGATGGTGCGTGATGTTCCGCAGAACGTTTGCGTTGGCTAAATTTAGGGCTCCTGGTACCTGTTGAGACCACCATCGATGCACAAGGCTATACTGCCATACTAGTCAACATCCAACAACCTACACTCGTTCATGGCTGTCAATTTCTCCCATGCCCTCTTTCGACAAGACGATGTCCATTCTCATCTCGCTCGTTTGTCGATGAACTCGTTGCAGGAGCATACCAGTTCGTTTGCGACCCTTGAATGGTCTTTTCACTCACCCGATTTGAATTAAATTGAGCCTTTGTGAGGCGAAGTAGAGCGACGCATCCGAGCCCGCAACGCACCATGTGCAACTCTCAGAGCGCTACGAAGGACTGTCCTGGAAAGACATGGGCCGCTGTGCAATCGAACATTTGTTGCACCTTATGTGAGGGAGAAAGGGGGACTTACACGTTATCAGGTGTCGAACATTTGTTGCACCTCATGTGAGGGCGAAAGGGGGACTTACACGTTATCAGGTGTCGAACATTTGTTGCACCTCATGTGAGGGCGAAAGGTGGACTTACACGTTATCAAGTGTCGAATATTTGTTGCACCTCATGTGAGGCCGAAAGGGGAACTTACACGTTATCAGGTGTCTGTATATTTGTTGCACCTCATGTGAGGGCGAAAGGTGGACTTACACGTTATCAGGTGTTTGTATATTTGTTGCACCTCATGTGAGGGCGAATGGTGGACTTACACGTTTTCAGGTTTCTGTATATTTGTTGCACCTCATGTGAGGGTGAATGGTGGACTTACACGTTTTTAGGTTTCTGTATATTTGTTGCACCTCATGTGAGGGTGAATGGTGGACTTACACGTTTTTAGGTTTCTGTATATTTGTTGCACCTCATGTGAGGGCGAAAGGTGGACTTACACGTTATCAGGTGTCTGTATATTTGTTGCACCTCATGTGAGGGCAAAAGGTGGACTTGCACGTTATCAGGTGTCTGTATATTTGTTGCACCTCATGTGAGGGCGAATGGTGGACTTACACGTTTTTAGGTTTCTGTATATTTGTTGCACCTCATGTGAGGGCGAAAAGTGGACTTACACTTTATCAGGTGTCTGTATATTTGTTGCACCTCATGTGAGGGCGAAAGGTGGACTTACACGTTATCAGGTGTCTGTGTGTAGTAATGTTATCAACACCTCGTAGATTCCGTGCCACGACATGTTTCTGCTGTTGTGGAGGTAAAAGTTGTGGTCACACATTCTTTGGTGGGTATTAATAACAAATTACTTTATATACATCAACCTAATCTCTGTGAGTATGTGTAACGCTGTTTTAAAAATTCTCCAGGTTTGTTTTTATCATCAATTAAAACTGGTATGGCTTTGCTGCTTTAATTCATTTTAGTTCTCGCAGCTAAGCAGTTTTATGTTTCGTCCTTCGTCTGACAGAAATGGAAAAATTCAACAAAAGAGGCACTCATCTGTGGTTGTGATTTGTGAAACCATAGTGTTCCTAATCTTTTTAACATCTGCCCGATCAGGTAACCACTATATTTACAGTATAAATTCAGAAGAACCAGCTATACTCTTTGAAATTCGAGTGAAATAAGTTTCATTTAGTAATACGGTAAAAGCCCAATTTACAATTTCAAGGAGGTGATCATATTAGCATACTAAGACTGTTAATACTCGTATCAAGTGCGATGTTTTTGCATCCCACTGTACCGAGAAATCTCTCAGAATTCATTGGCGGTCGATGCGATGTTTAACATGCCTAAATGATTGTTTTACCCCAGTTGCTGTTTATTTCCATTAGAAATGAATTGAAATTTTAGACAGTGTACAACACCTATTTTTCATATGATTAAGGAAATGAACGAAGAAACAGAATTATTCCTTATAGACTAGGTGGGTACATCGAGATATTGAGAGTTAAGGAACAGTGGTCTAAGCACTGGCTCGTGACCATTCGTCCGAGAAGGGTCTGGGGCCGCCCCGGTGGCGCAGTGGTCTAAGCGATGGCCTCTGATCATTCGTCCGAACGGGGTCCGGGTTCGAATCCCGGTGAGGCATGGATGTTGTGTTTGTCTTACGGCACTGGCTCTCTCCCTTTCCTGGAACCAGTGACCCTAAATTAGGGACGGGCGACTGCTTATAGCCCATTGAGTTGCTCACGGCGGTCGTTAAACCTTCAATAAAAAAAAAAAAAAAAAAAAAAGGGTCCGGGTTCAAATCCCGGTTAGGCATGGATGCTGTGTTTGTCTTACGGCACTGAATTTTCCCCATTCCTGGAACCAATAATCCTAAATTAGGGACGGGTGGCTGCTTATGGACCATTGAGTTGCCCACGGTGGTCGTTAAACTCCCAATAAAGAAAAGTTTATAAATGTGGAGGATTTTTTGAGTTATGGGAACATTCATGTTGCCAACGATACTCATGTGTAACACGTGGGAATGCAGGTTCTGCAGAAAACGATGTTGTTATGTGAGAATTCTCTTTTCCGTTTGTTAAAGGGGTTCTTTTTTGTATCGTAATAAAAACCACAGGCTAAATTTATTTACTACAATCATTTTAAACTCTGGTAAGTTGAATTTGATTTCAAATTATTTTGAGCTAAGTTCTAACTGATCGTTCTTATCGTCAGTTGAATGAATTTTTACTTTGCGCTGTAACATTGTTTCCATTACATACAACAATAAGAAGAGCAAAAAAAATACAGGTAGGCTCAATTCTGATTGAGACGTTAGTTTGGAATGTAGGACTACGATATGCAGATCGGAGAGTTAAAATAAGCTAGTCGAGTATGGGTTTAAATCGTTTATTTAATTTGGTGTTGCCAACACAGGTTTATGATATGAAAAGTAGCTTACATAATTTTTACAAATAATGCTGGATACATTGCAAACACAAAGCAGATCGATGCACGAATTACCCAACGTGGTGCTCTGTCTTGTTAGGTTTCTTACATTCCTGATCACTTGCTCTCGTCTCTCGTTTTGATTTTCTCCACTTTTGCTTGCGTTCATTCGGCGAATTCCGCGGAATTGGCAAAAATGTTAACCCGTTCACATGAAAACAATTTTTAAAAATTGTAGTTATACCATTGCGATATGTTCTTTATATATTTGAATAGATCTCGTTAATAGCTTTAAAACGATATCTCGCACCGTTGTTTTGCACTCACGGTTGTCCAGATAATCCGCGATCTTGTGAGAAGTGTTCACCGGTTCACAAGAAAACAATTTTTAAAATGTACAGTTCAAACCACTGCGAAATGTTCTTCGTATGTTTGAGTAGATCTCGTCGAGAACTTTAGAACGATTACTGCGCATGATCGTGTTGCGCTCACGGTTTTCGAAATAAACTGAGTCAAAAGTGGCAGCACCCAAAGAAATATTGCATCATTTCCACCGCACATTAGGAAGCGAGGAGAGCATCACACGCACAATGTATTGCATAGTACGCGAATTGGACTCCACGCTGTTTACGAATATGCTAACACGATTAGCATATTCGTAAACTACAGCATATACGTATTTTTAATGCCATAATGATTTCAATTGGGACCCACTTTGTCACAGGTAGTCGGCCGTAGGTCGCCCCATACTATCCGCGGAGTGAGACGTAGCCCAACGTCAAAAAGGCAACTGTATTGTACACCAATATTACGGCACAAAACTAAGAGTAAGACCTTGCCCAGAAATGATACAAAACATTGTTGCAAAATATGTTTTTCTTCAAAGCATGAACCATATAATTGAAGGTTTGGAATATTCAAAACCTTTAATTATATGGAAGGTTAAAAACTGTATTGAAATTTCAATCAGTACAGTTCCTGAAGCATATCGAATATATTTCTTGTGAATACTTGTCGGATGCAATGGTGAACACTGAACATATCATTTGTACTCCGATATATTATTGATAGTTTTTATAGTACCATGGTCTGAGTTCTCTGTAGTGTATCTGAGCAGATGCGAATCGATATGGTGAATATGAGGACGCCACACGCTGCGCGTTCCAAACGCATAAAAAAATCGTAGAATTGTATTGGATATAAAGATCGAATGTGGTCGTTTATGTTGATTCCCCAGCGTAACTCGCTAGATACTTGCGATTAGTCGACCACGATTTCTTCGTGTTAGGCATATAGACTATTCTACTAGTAGATTCTTTATCTCAAAGACTACAGTCTTGTGACGATTACATATAGATCAAGATAATACAACGTAGTTGTCACAAATGTTTATTTTTTTAAGCCGACCTTGGTTACGCTGGGTATTGACCTAGCTTCATCAGGACGAATTGCACGTAAATATTCAAATTGTATATGACATCATAAATGGTGTTTACAGTCACGTGTTTTTGGTTAGATGCTTCCACGCGTTTGATAGAAATGGCGTGGATGCCATGTCATTAACAAGTGGCGAAGACTTCTGATATATATAGAAAGCTTACAAAATATAAAGTTTGGTGGTTGAATCAGGCTTGTCAATAAGTTTTGCTTTTTCAAAGAGAAATTTGTGGTCCTTTTTGTAACAGTGTTTAGATATCGATGACTTCTTTAGGTCACAATTCCGATTGTAGGTCTTATGCTCCTTAATGGAAACCATGGTCGGCTTGAAAAAATAAACATTTGTGGCAACTACGTTGTATTATCTTAATCTATATAATTTACTAGTAATTAAAGGTTATTGCTGAAGTGATGGACAAAAGTGTTCAACACAACGTAGACATAAGAATGAATTGACATTGCCTTTCTGCATGAGCGGCTCGTCGATCAGCTGTTGCAAGCCGATTTTTTAAACTTTCGTTAACTCTTGCAGTGGTGAAATTCTTCTCATGCGACGAAGCCATGAAGATTATTTACGATGAGCCTGTTAGAGTGAAACACTCTTAGTTGGTATTGTGGTTTATGGTGATATTGTGGGTCCTGATTGCTAGATAAAGATATCCCTGTGGAGCCGCCAAGGCGACGCTTTGCTTTAAGCTCTGGCTTCTGATAATTTGTTCGAGTCTGGTCCAAATTAGATCCTCTGTGAACCATGTGTTTTTAAGGCACTGGATTTATCATTTCCTGAAACCAATAGACCTAAATTAGGGACAGGAGACTATTTATAGCCCATCAAGTTTCTCATAGTGATCGTTAGTTTCAATCGCAAAAAAACACACCCTGTGGTGTGTTTCATTTGGTTTAATGCCCGTGACTCCTGTTGTGAAACTCCGTGTGAAGAAGAAATTGCCCAGAATTTGGCGGTTGACAGGTTATCATGAGTCGGGAAGGTAACTGAAAGTATGCTAAAGGGGTACACGTAGTTGCAGCTTATGCATTTGGCCAACATTAGGGTGAAGAACTTTCTGATGGCTTTGTACAGTATTATGTCCGACGGAAGGTGAAGAGCCAGCTTCTATGTCTGACCAACGTAAGCTGTAGTGTGCAAAAAGTGTTATGTGGGAGTTCTTATCTGGTCACTCAGCAGGACAGTGGATCCCTGAAATTAATAATCAAGTTTCTATGTCCATTGAAAAGAGGTTTAGGAATCACGAAACAAGAAATGAATAAAAGGAAACGGCAGTTCCACACTGTGGGTGTTTATACGGATGCTTTATGTTGTACTGTTGCACTGAATGCCGAATCCTCTTCCGCTCAGAATTTATTGGACTGAGGAAACTCTAGTTGCGGTGCCGATCTTGTGGAGAGATCCTTTCAGTTCAAGGACCGACGATACATTTACAATACGTGGCAAATGTAATTATTCTGTCCGGTGGAGGGGACCTTTTAGTTCCAAGGGCCGACTTGATGTCCCTCAAAAATGCCTTCAGGCTATGTGTCGATACTTGATCAAGCAGTCATAAACACCTCTAAAATACAGTAGTCCTCTAAGGCGCGGATTGCTGACCAATCATCCGAAATGGGGCTCTTTTCGAGAAGGAGATGTCTCTCTGTCGCTTTTCTGAAAGATCTAACTCTAAATTAGGAACGATCTACTGCTTGCAGTTCTAAGAGTTCGCGTGGCAGAGATTAAACACTGAAACAAATAAAAGTATTATCTGCTTTTGAAAAAATAAATCGATTACGGGTTTTTCTGTAAAGAAGTGTGTGACATCTATGTGATCAGTAATGAAGTGCATGTTGTAAGCGCAGGGATATACTGGTTGTCCAGTCGAATGGATGATTGAGACGTTCAGCTTTTTCATTCGATATTCTCTTGCCCGCTATAACGAATTTCGGTTAACTACGGTCCTTGCGCCATGAAAACTACTGTATATTAAGAATTACTATGTTTGACCATCGTGGAAAGTATCTGTCAAAAACACAGAATTAAAAAGCGAAAAGTAAAAGGCAGTCCAAAAACTTTAACGATGTCCTAAGGAATTACTTTACTTGGGACTGCAGAATTGGATACTGACTCCTTTTCCGTAGAATCTAAGACATTACTGACAGAGCCATCGGCAACTTGGGTTGTACCAAGGGAAAAATGTATTACCTATTTAAGTAGAAAGATTGTCCCGTTTCTGAGTTAAGATGGGGAACCCTGAAGCGCGTGTCTGTTTGTTGAACGCAATACTTGAGCACCTATAGACCGCTCGGTAACTGTATTACCTATTTAAGTAGAAAGATTGTCCCGTTTCTGAGTTAAGGTGGGGAACCCTGAAGCGCGTGTCTGGGCGCTGACTCGTGATCATTCTTTCGAGGTGGGTCCCAGGTCGAGCACCGCGAGGCATGGATGTCGTGTTTGTCCCACGCAGCGGCTCTTTCTCTTTCCCTGCAACCAGTGGCCCTAAAATAGGGACAGGCAATTTCTTGTAACCCGTCGAGTTGTTCATGGTAGGCGTTAGCCCCCCCCCCCCCTCCGCCCTCCATAAAAAGGAGTCCCAACAATAGAGAACTAAGTGTAGAAACTGAAGTTTACAGTATATGAAAAGACTGTTCTGTAAAGCTCGGAGTGTTTTCTAAAGTGCTATTATAACGAAGTAAATTTCTCCGTCATTTTTATCCACGCCAGGATTTGAACCCGGATCCCCTCATTCCGGAATAAGTTGCTCTACCAATTGAGCTACGCGGACGTTTTATTCTGATTCCTATCTGCCTTTATGTCGTGTGCGTCCTTCGGGCAGGTACGTCACATCTCCTGGTACGTTACACCCGAAACAACAGATAAAACTCCGTAGACATTTATAAGGATATCTCAGGTGATGTTCGCGATGAGATTCGGATTCTTCCATTTTGGAACATGATGCTTTTGTTTTGAGAAAGTTCTGGCCTAGAGAAATGACGATTATGAAAAAAATATGTTTGCTAGTGCAGGGGCCCTCCCGGTTCTGACATCCATTCGTTGAGTCCTGAAGGTCAACTTATCTTTCACTCTCTGAACATATCAGATGAGTGTACAGCCGCAGTGGTCTAAGCGACCATTTGTCCGAGACGGGTCCGGATTTGAATACCGGTGAGGTATGGATGTTGTGTTTGACTTATAG
Source organism: Macrothele yani (assembly GCA_039090855.1). Classification (NCBI taxonomy): domain Eukaryota; kingdom Metazoa; phylum Arthropoda; class Arachnida; order Araneae; family Macrothelidae; genus Macrothele; species Macrothele yani. The sequence continues at coordinate 19,773,275 of CM077013.1, forward strand.
CACTATCTTCTTTCTTCCTTTTCTGGAATCAGTGACCCTAAAATATGATAGTCGTTGTTAGCAAGCACTTATGTATAAAATGAGATTTTGCTATAGACCTTTTGCTGTAAGTGTTTTGCATCTGATGACCTACATTTAGTAACAACAATGATAAGCTGACTTTCGCTGAATCGGTGGCCAAATGGTCGCGTAGGTTTATGTCCACTAGCACAAATTAGGTTATGTACTAGTCTCGAATGAGGCAAGAGAGCTGTGCTTGTCTTACGCGCTGGATGTCTTTTCTAGAAACACTGGCACCAAATTACGGATGAGTGACTGCTTGTAAAGCTTAGTTTATCATGGTGGTCATAAAATCCCAAAGCAAAACAAAAAAATGATTTCTATGGTTGACTGGTGGACGATTTACATACACTCTGGTACTCAATGAGTAAATATGGGCCTAAAATTTGAATTTTTTCTCGGACCGATACCGTTCATATGGATAAACCTTTTGTGAATACTTTCTTCCTAAAATAATGCTTGGTTTTCCCACCAAGGGACGTAAAGTCACATCTTATTTTTGTCGATAACTCTGTTTCTAAGAGTTCGTAAGCATACGATTCCGTTTATAGCAATATCTGAGGGATTAAAGACCCGATTGAATAACTTCCTTCTTCCGTCAGATACTATTGTTTTCCATACCGGTTAAATTGACTTTGAATAGCTTTGATAAATTTAATTTGAGTCAGAACGGATTCAAAAGACGTGCTTATTACACCCGAAAATTCGGTGTCATATTTCTTGTTTCTCCCTTTGTTGGTTCAGAAGTTTAGTGGTTTCAGTCATATTGAGAGCATCTTTGCGTAATGGTTTCTCTCCCTATGCACATCAGGCTTCACCAAATCCAGCAGGAATTTTATATGGTGATGCGCATAGCCCATAGATTTATAAATGCGCTTGCTCATACAGAATATATTTTATGGCGATGTGAAAATAAGTCAATCAAATAGGTACATGTATGAGTGACTAATGGATTTTAAGAAAGCAAATATAAGTCACACACACTCTCACCTACACCTCCTTAGATTCATGTATGAATATAGTGAAACGTCGTTAATGAGTTTTTCATGGGCCAAGTAAAATAAACGTATGATTGAAAACATATAAACAGGGAAAATTTTAAAATAAGGGCAATTCTGAATTTCCGGATCAGTGAAATTATATGTATAAATAAGAAAAACTTTTAAGTGAGAAACATATGAACGAAGTACAACTTCATTTTCATACAGGTTTTCACCATTCGTAGCCGATTTGATTGTGATGCGCAAAGGGTTTTTTTTCTTTTCTAAGTGTACTTTGCTCACATCGATGGACATGGGTGATTCCCAAGAATACTTTTATGGGTGATTCCCAAGAATATGTTTAGTACACAGCTCATTAGATTGATGTGATGGTTCTGTGCTCTGAGAATTTTACAGCATTCGCATTTTTAAGCAAATGGAGAACATTTATATGAACCATTCCAATAGCATTTGTCCACTTTTGTAAATCTGATTGAAACAAACCATGTAGGATGTCAACATATGCTTCTCTGGCGGCATGTTCAATCCCTTCCGTGGTTACATCGGATCATGCCACCGCCTCTGCTTCTGTCCGCTCCTCTCTCTCTCGTCTCAAACAACTCCGTATCTTGTACACCTCACACTTCTTTAATTTCTTCTAAAGGTCCACCAGCACATCTCCGCCCTTACTTTTTAGAAATGTAGCTTGTTTCTTTCTTCTTAAATTTAAGTTCTTACTTATCTTTATATGTAAATTAAAACAGTCACATTTACGCTGGAAATATATTCTGCGTCCTCACATTCCATCATCCACCTTTCTTAGATTCTCTTATTTATCTTCTGAAGAGATGGTATACTATATTATTTACAAAATTGTGCATTTATCTCTATAATGTTTCACTTCTTTCTTTCTTCCATACCCCATTCATTCCTCCTCCTCTTTTATGGTGTTTCGGCTTTAAAGTTTTTCTGGTATTTTAACACAAGCCCTTTTTTACAACGTTTCTCAAGGATCATTTTTTTCTTCGACGTTATCCCTAATCTTCTTAAGTTTTTGTTTCAAACTATTTTGATGCCAATCATAATGAATTGGAGCTTTGATTCTGGTAACATGCAATTTTCTGTAAACTGTCTTCAATCATCCATTTTGGCAAAACCCGGTTGTTGTGGTCCCACCCGATATGTGTCCCTGTGAAGGGTTCATTTGAATGTATGCTACGCCTACAGCATTTTACGTGGATGATAAAATCTGCTTGATTTCTCACAATGTATTATCACTCGACACATAACCGCGGCTTTTTGGTAGAATTGTACTGTGGTTTGTCTCCCCTTTCATTCCTCTCAAAAAGTTCGAAACTTTCAAAAACACACTACGGGATCCTTAGCCAATCATCGCATTAAAACGCGTGCCTCTCGGTTTGTTTTGTCACTAGATCAGGTTCACTGTAGAAATCCTGAATTTCATGTTTACGTGTTGACAACTGATGGCCCAACTATTTCCGATATTTCTTGTCTCCTTTCTCAGTTCACAAGCTACAAAAGACATTGTGCCTTTTAGAGCTTGGGGTTCAACCACTTTTCCATCTTACCTTATGCACTAAGGATACCTATTTATAGTCTTCCCATTTTTCAGAAACATTTTCTACCACATTCGTATAAGCACCTAATGCAACTGAGTGATATGTTTTATCACCCTCTGACCACCGTAGGTTGGCCATGGACTGAGAACCAAGAACTTGTGGTTTCAGTCACGTTGATTGTACTAAAAAGGAAGAAAGTTGAGATTTTCCGCTTTACTTTTCTTGATGCCTTGCTTTTAGAAAATCTATCTCTATCCTGTTGCTTTAAACAGGACTTGGATTTCCTGTGCATTTTTCAATTTTCAGATGGAAAATTTTCCTGCTAAGTGACTTAAGTTAAATTTTGTTGTAAGTGGGCTACTAATCACATAGAGTTTAACAAAAAAACGAAAAAGAAAGAAACTTCTTTACCGCAGTGCATTGACGACTTGCCGAAAAATACATGACATCCAAGAAATCGGGGTTAACCTTGTTTTTTGATTTGAACCATAGTCTTCGATAACGTACGCACACCATTTACTTTTTAGGGCAGTACTAAAAGTTTCTTTCCTTTTTTTTTTTTTTTCGCGCAGCATTTTTTTAATTATTTGCCTTTGTTATCACCATATGTTTCTCCGTTAGTGGACACTATATCTATATATTTGATAGTCAGATTTGAAAATTTTTCTTTTCTATTTGGAAGTCAGAACTACGATAAAAACGATGCTTTCCATTTGTTTTGTTTTTCAAATGTCTAACATTGCCGCTAAGGGCCGTAAGTACAGATACTATCAAATTCAAGATACACAGTCAAATCGCATTATTGCGAACACCTCCTACTTTTGACATCAACAACGTGTAGCCAATGAAAGAAGGCACATGTCGTGAGCTGGCTTGGAGGGTATATAAGGTGTGCTGAAGGCATTCTGAAAACATATCACTCCTTGCTGCCATGGATAAAAAAGCGATTTATTAGATTTGAAAAAAGGGATGATTATTGGCTTTCAGGCCAAGGGTGGCAGTATTTTTGAAACAGCGCAGTTTATGAACTGTTCGCGTGCTGCTGAGGTTAAAGTGTATCATGGTTTGGAGAAATAGCACCATTGCAAATAAGCGATGTGGAAACTGCAGTGCACCGCGTGCCATTGATGTGAGAGGCGAAAGCCGGTTGCGAAGGTGCTTGAGGGCCGACCGACACGCTACAGTGGAGCAACTCACTGGCCGAATGAACCAAAGGACTACCGGAAGTGTGTCTAAAACGGCTGTTCACGAAACCCTTCTGCATGCATATGGGGCTCCGATGCAGACGGACGGTCACTGCACCTATGCTAACGAAGGTGCATCGGCAGAAAAAGGCTTACAATTGCACGGCAGTATCGGGATTGGACCTCCGCTGATTGGCAAAGGATTGCCTTCTCCGATAAGTCACGGTTTCTGCTTCATCGAAGTGATGCACGTTAGCATATAAAGCGAGAAACATCGGAGAACAAACATTCTTCAACTATTGCTGGTAGAATACAAGCTGGTGGGAGGTCTCCCCAAGTTTCCTCCACAACGGCCTGTCTTGTGCCAGTCTTCTCCATGTCACTCCCGCATACTTTCGAATTTCATCCACCCATCTCCCATGTGGTCTTCTTCTGGGTCTTTTCCTGTCCCTTGGAATCCAATCTAAAATTTCGGCTGTCCATCGATGGTCTGTCCTTCTGGCAGTATGTCCAGCCCATTGCCATTTCAGGGATTTAATTCTGATCATGATGTCTTACACTCTCGTCATTTTTCGGATCCACGAGTTCCTCTTCTTATCTCTCCTGGTTATACCAAGCATGCACCTCTCCATGCTGCTTTGAGTTGTCTGCAGCCTTTGCATGTCTCTTTTAGTTAAGGTCCACGTCTCTGCACCATACGTAAGCACTGGAAGGATGCATTGATCAAACACTTTTCTTTTAAGACATAATGGCAAATTGCTCTTGAAAATTATGCTGTTTCTTCCAAAAGCTCTCCAGGTAAGTTTTGTACGCCGATTTTGTCAATGTGACAATCACTTGATATCTGCTGTCCAAGATAAACGTACGTGTCTGTTATCTCCAGCTTTTTCTCCATCAATCGATAAATCTTCACTTCTTGTAAAAGCATTGTACATCACTTTTGTCTTCTGAAAGTTCATTTTTAATCCCACTTCTTTACTCTTGTCAGCAAGTTCCTGGATCATACTCTGCAGCTCTGATGGGGTGGTAGCAAAAATGACGACGTCATCAGCAAAACGAAGGTGGGTTAGATAATCTCCATTAATCTTTATCCCTTTGTTTTCCCAGTTCAGTGATTGAAAGACATTTTCCAATGTGGCATTAAAGAGCTTCGGAGATATGGTGTCACCTTGTCCCACTCCCTTTCCAATTTTTATGTGTGTTGTATTTTCAAACAGCAGAATCTTTACACTTGCATTTTCATAGATGTTATTAATAATATTAATGTATACATCTTCAATACCACAGGATTTCAGAACCATTGCAACTGCTGATGGTTTCACCGAATCAAAGATTTTTTCATAATCGATAAAAGCCATGCACAATGGATGTTCATATTCTCTCGCTCTTTCAATTAGTTCTCTCAGTACGTGGACATGATCTATTGTGCTGTAGCCACTCCTGAATCCAGCTTGTTTTCTCGGTTGAGCCATGTCCAGTGTTACCTTCAAGCAGTGTGAAAGAACTTTAGTGAAGATTTTATAAACCACTGATAGGAGGCTGATAGGTCTGTAGTTCCTGAGATTCTCAATGTCACCTTTTTTATGTAGCAGAATCATCGTAGCGTTGTTCCAATCCTCAAGAATCTTCCCTTCTTTAAGGCATCGAGTGAAAATTTGGGCGAGTACTGTTTCGATTTCTCCACTTGTTTCTTGTATGATGTCTACAGTAATTGCATCTTCTCCTGGAGCTTTTCCCCGCTTCATGTTCTTGATTGCATGTGCAACTTCTGCTGGGAGAACTGGAAGAACTCTGGTACTGGTACCTTTCATGATGTCTGGAGTACATGCATCATCCCTTTCATATATAACAATATCAGCGCGTCTAAAAACCAGGTTAAAAATGTATGAATGCATTTGCTTTGGTAAGATACTGTTGGTTGACTACGCGAAAGGTTAGTGCGCATTTCCTGCGCCAAATAATACGCTACTACCCGGCTAGGAGTGCAAATATTGCAAATATTAAAATTTTTCTCAATATCTCTGCTTCTAAAACTCCGATTTACAAAGATAATTTGACAACGGATAGCATTTACCCTGTGGAACATTTTGTATGTACTCGTTAGCCTTTTGTAGTTCATACATGGCGCTATGTGGTGTTAGTGTGCATTTCTGTCTGCAACTTCGACTCCACTTCCTATAAAAAATTTTCTTTTTTAATGTATGCGAATACCATACTGTCAAAAAAACCTTTCCTTGCTGTCTCTGCTTACCAAAGACTCTTTGAAAAATTATTTTTTTTTATCATAGCTTTTGCTACGAAGAATACGTTTCACATATTATCTACTTTTCCATTACTCAAAGTTCTTCCGCCAGTGGACGTCAGCACATATTTCCCTTTAAAGAGTTTATCCGATTTTAATTAGAATTTGTTTTGTAACATAATCATTTTGAACAGCGTTTTGCACCCGTTTTCTTCTTTAGGCAACACACGACTTTTTCAGTAGGGGAGTAAAGATATCACGTTTTCCTCTGCATCTGTTCTTCTAATTATTCGACTGGAAAATACTTTTTCGCCTCTGATATCTTCTGCTACGAGGGTCATTTCAAAAGTTTTGCACACTCTGGGTTATCGCTCACCGTCCCGAAATAAAAGAAAATCGGAGAGCTCATGAAGTTTCTGTTTTATTTGGAATACGCGTTGACTAAAAACGGTAATGTCAACTTGTTTTTTATTTGGGGATTTAACTACTAGTGTGAAAAATTCAACGAACCCTATTTTTGGGCCATTGATTTCAGGGAATGGACAGAGTCGTAAGACAAGCACATCTATGCCTCACCGGGATTTGAACCCGGACGCTTCTTGGAACAATGGTTACAAGCCATAGGATTTAAATTTTGGCAAATAGTTTCAGTTCATACAAGTATCTTTTACTCTAGAATGTTTTGCTGGTTTTATTCAGCAAATAAATTCTTAAACGGAAGATTATTTGAAATACTATATCTTACTGAAGAAAAAGCCTCATGTTCCCGTGGGCGAGTGGTCGGAGGTGGGTTTTATGTCCAATCGTCCAACCTGAGCCTAGGTCCCAGCTACTATGAATCATCCCGAGGCCTAAGACTCGAAAGTACGCCAGCTGTAAGCTCACCTGGAGCGGTAAACTCCAAAAAGAAAAACATAATCAAGGTAAAAATATACTCTACCTTTTTAAATTTTTAACCGCGAAATTTATGTAAATTGAAGAAAACATGCTCGTTGTACAAGTGTTTCTTAAGAATTAAGGTCATCATGAGGTAGCAAATCTATACAAATGTTTAAAGGAACAATGAAATATGAAAGCATTGGTTAAATTTATTAGTGGAATTCTTTGAAAAAATGGTGAACCAAGGACACCAATCAGTTTAACTATTAGGAAATGTTAAAAAAATTAGCACTTAATAGTTTTTTTAAACTGAAACCTTAAATTTCAAGATATAAAACCTTCAAAGTTAATAAATTTTGGGTATTTCGGACGATTTGTTGTTCCAAAAACGCTCAATGCGTGGCGCTCTTAGCATATTTTGGTGATTGGTGCTAAAGTGCATTATTATCAACGAATATGACGCCAGTGGATACATTCCCTTTTTCTCATGCGGAATGATGACTGTAGTTTCATGATGGTAAAATTTTAGTATTAGCCATTCGATGCCCAAACTAATGTTTTTTCACATCTTACAATTACTTTACAAGTTCGTTAAACAGCTCTGCAAACAGAAGAAGAAATCCGACTCGCTTTCAACATGGCTGTTCGGATGTACATCTTGCTGCTATTCGTCATCATGTGCGTTAATTTTCGCATATTATTTGCTGAAGGTAAGCACTCAAATTTTTCATATATGTTTTACCTAAGCAGAACTGTAATACCTAATCGTGGAAGCAATTGATATTAGTTCGTTTCCTTAGGAAGCCAAGCCCTGTACATATACAACGAATATCAGCCTGGAATTGTCCACTAATCCCTCTTGCAGTTGCTTTTTCCTTAAACGTTTGTTATATCGTAGTTCCTTTAAAGTAAATACAATAAGCTTACTTTAGAATTTCAGTATCTCTTAAGTTACAACACATCTTCGATCTCATTATGCTTTCACAATTCCATATTATCATCGTATATTTTAAGAGAAGTATTGTCTGTTAGATTTGTGAATAAGGATTTGTGAATTCAAAGCTATACAAGTTTTAATGCAGCAGTTTGTTATGTTAAAATCCACATTTTAATTCAGAATAATTAGTGTAAAATACATGTACTAATTTTTATTTTGGATTCTACTTTTTGCTGAATTATTAGAATTCTGATTATTATTATTGTTAAGAAATTGTATCATCATATAAAATACAAAATGGACCGGTTACTTTCATAGTTATTTAAGATTAAGGAAAGAAAACATAACATCGATTTTTAAGGAGTTTTCTGTGATAACATGGAAAAATTGTTTCAGTTTTGGATTTTGAGAAAATTTTAATATGGTGATGTATCACAAAGTTTTGGCAGCAATTATTTTTACTTTCTCTACTTCTTCAGAATGCTTTGTTCCCTTTCCGAAATAAAACACTCTTTCCTCGTTCATACATACAGAAAATTCGGTAATGCAATGAAGATGCTGGAGAAATTGAGTGTGAGTTGTGAAAAAATGTGAAAAAAGGTACTAACTGAAATGACCAGAAATTTCTGTGGCGGATAAATAACATTTTCCGTATAATAAATATACTGCTATTATTTTAAAAAAATCATTACCTTGGATGTTTATTAATTAGCGCATAAAAGTCATTCACGAAGATCTTTAAGAATAGAAGAAAGATAGAAAAACTCTCATTGCTTTCCTTTGGGTAAGGAAAAAGTCTTTAAAATCATAACGTTCAATCGCATTAGCATTAAGTATACTGTAGTTTCCATAGAATAAATTCCAAATTAACAGAATGGTTAGTCTACAAAGACAAAATGAAAAATATTGATATTGCTTTCTCAATGTAAAAACATTGAGGGAGTAATATCAATATTTGCATTTTATCTGTTGAGAATGCCCTAAAATATGCAAAAGAACTGGTATTTCTCAGTAAATGATCTTGAACTTTCATTACTGAGGCTATTTCTAGTTTGCAAAACCAAAAGCTCTATATGTGATGTACGTCAGCTGTGTAGGTAAAATGTATTTTTATAGTGAAATTATGCATAAAGATAATGTTCGAATTGATGATGGTTAGTTCTTAAATGTGAAAACCCAGATTTATTAGACAAAATATTATTTCAGATACTTAACTTGAATAGTTAACGATTGTTAGATTTCAAATAATTTCAATTCTTCAGTTTCTTCAAAAAGAAATGGATAAAGCTTACTGATTTTGGGAATAATAGAAAACGAGAAACCTAAGTTTGTTACAAAAACATACGTCAAAATTTAGAAATGAGAAGAATTATGGAAGTTTTGGCAAATGTTCTACAATGATACCTAAGTACTGTATATTTTTGTGACTAATTGTTGTGGCGTTCGTGCGAGAAAGATCAACTGTCGTACTTTTCCTAATTACTGTTTAACGTTTGAAATCCTTTGACGTGCTGTTATGCAAATATTCTTCAATTTAATAGCTTCTCGAGATTTCGACCTGAACAAAGGCTTATAATTTAATTAATTAAACTGGTTTTACTTAATGGATGATGCTGTTTGGATTAATAGGAATTAAAGACTTATGCGTGCAGATCATGGAACAACGATAACTTGGACAAAGGTAGAAAACAAATGCTTTTGCCAAAAGGTAGAATTTTGATCACACGAAGAGTTGCATCCAAATAAGAAATATTTTTGAAGTGACTGCTCAAGCATTTATAAATCTATGTAAAGAATCAATTATAAAAAATATCTCTTGTGCAAAGTAGAAATAAATTAGTGTTCTGTTATCTTTCTGCTAAGATCGGAGGCTTCTTTCCTTTTTCTTTTCTTTTGTGTTCGTGTTTAATGAGCAAAGTGAATTATTGTCATGTATTTATTCCTTTTTAAAGGTACCTCTAAAACCTAACTAATAGCGTTACTTCCAAATTTTTGATGGGATCTAGACATCGTACATCTTTCTCACTTTAGATATTTATACGATCAATATTATGTTTGAATTACTTTAACGTATTGTATTATTTTTTAAAATAAATATGAATGACTAGAGAAATATACACCGCTGAATAAGAGTGTTGTTTAACGCTGCTAGTCATGTAGCGGTTGAAAAAATAGAGAAGTCTCAAATAATTCATTACTTGAACATTCCGCAGCGTGGTGATTTACCTACCGGCCTTCATAAGATTTTTACCGTTTGTGGTTCATAAGAAAATAATTCACAAAATATAATTTAATTTCTTCTAAACATAACATTTCTTATATTCTCAAAAATATTGAGTGACCTTATGTGAGTTTGTCACAATATTCTACGTTTAACATTTTTTCTGTGTTTCTCATTGACAGATGATCTGAAGATCCAACCTATTAGTTTTACTGCCATGGTAACGGTTGGAGAAAAATCTTCAGCTACCTGTTTAGTTATCAAAGGGTCTATGCCATACACGTTCAAATGGAAAAAAGACGGAAACAACGTAGAAAATTTGCAAAATATAAAAGTTTCTTCAATGAAGGAATATTCAACAATTCTTATCGATCCTGTGGACGAATCAAGTCATGGTAACTACAGCTGCACGGTTTCAAACAAAGCCAACACGGAAACATCTTTTGCAATGCTATCCGTTAAAGGTAACTTTGAATTATGAACAGTTATTTTAAGTATTCGTGTAAGCTTGTTGATACAAATTACATGAACGTATTTACCAGCTTCAAGATTTTTGCCTGCAACTAAACTTCGTTTCTCATATATGCACTTAGTATTCAAAAATTATAAATAAATGTATGCTTTGATAATTTTATCATTATATATTTTTTATCATCCCAAAAATTGAGAATCAGCTGTTAGCATATAAACCAGCACATTTTTCTAATACCTCCACAGGATTTAAATTTTTGCAATTCTATCATCGTTTCCAAGCCATAGTTAATATTGCCACAAAAATCAATGACTCCATTCAAAAGAAGGTATCAAATTATTTTTGCTAGATGGCGTACCGAAGAAAAGATTTTGAATCGTTTTTCACTGAATAAGGGTAGATTTTATTTGGCATTAGCACAAATAACATTTTGTTAGCTGGCGTCCATGCGAAAGAAAATTAATCTTAAAATTCATTTTAGAAACTGAAGAAAAAATCTGTACCTTTTGATTTCACTCAATTCTATTTGGCCACAATTTGATCCAAGTAACCAGTAACCACAATTTGATCCAAGTAACCCTAGTCGGCCCAGTTGGAGGGAGGTTCCAGTTTCGGATAAGACATAGCTTTTGTTTTTCTTCTTCCTTGGAACCAGTGGCTAAAAATTAGGGACTGCTTTCTAATAGCCTTAGATGCTAAAGAGAGGAGGAGCTTAAACCTTCAAAGATAAACAACTTTCTTTAAAGTGGCTTAACTTTAATAAATTTAAAAACGGCTACTGTTTTTAAATTCCAAATGAAGTAGCAGCAGATGTCTGCCTGCGCTTTCTTTGCATAACTTTGTTACACAATATCAGCAACGTCCATCTTCATGAATAATCTCCCCATGTCTCTTCCACATCTTTCTCCTTTCAGCCATTCTCTTCCAAGTCACTCCAGCATGCTTTCGGATTTCATCCACCCATCGAACCATGTGGTTTTCTACTGAGCTTTTTTCTGCCTCTTGGTACCCAACTTATAGTTTCAGTTGTGCAAAGGTGGTCAGTTCTGGAAATATATCCAGCCCATTATCATTTGAGGGTCTTCACTTTCATCATGATTTCATCAACGCTTGCCATTTCCCTAATGTGTTCCTTTTTCTATATTTCGTGGTTACATTAAACGAACATCTCTCCGAGCTTCTTTCAGTTGTTCGCAACTGCTGAATGTATTTTATATTTCAAGTACATGTCTCTGATTAATAAGTATGAACTTGAAGTATGCATTGATTGTACACTTTTCTTTTCAAAACATAATGAAAAATTGCTCTTGAAAATTTTACCGTTTCTTCCAAAAGCTCAACAACCAAATTTTATAAGCCTCTGTATTACTTCTATGTGGCCCTCGCTTGATATCTGCTGTCCGAGGTAAATGTAAATATTTGTTACTTTAAGATTTGCTTCATCAACTTCTAAATCTTCAGTTTCTGTAAAAGCATTGTACATGAATTTTGTCTTCAGTAAATCCAACTTTAATCTCAGTTCTTTGCCCTTGTCAGTAAGTTCTTAGATCATACACTGTAGCTCTCAGGGGATATCTGCAAAACTAGAGTAGTCAGCAAAACAAAGGCATATTAAATAATTTCTATTCATTTTTATCCCTTTGTCTTACCAGTTCAATGATTGAAAAACAATCTTTAATGAAGACCTTGGGAAATATGGTGTCACTTTGTCCCACACCCTTTCCATTTTGTATAAGTCGCTGTGTCCTCAAAAGGTCGAACACTTGCATTTTCATAGATGTAATTAATGAGGTCGATGTACGGTTCTTCCCGCAGGATTTGAAAGACAAAAACTGTTGATGTTTTCACGCAATCAAAATTCAAAATGAAAGCCACATATAGTCGGAATTCATATTCATTCGTTTTTCAAATTAGTTCGCTCAGTACACGAATATGATTTACATTGCTACAGCCGCTGCTGAATCCAGCTTGCTTTCTTAGTTGGATCAAGTCTAGTGTTTCTTTCAAGTGATGTAACAGTACCTTAGTGAAATTTTATAAACAAATGATAGACAATATATAATACCCTTTCTCTCGCAACTCAAAAAAAAACAAAAAAAAACACTTGTCCTAAGGTCTTGGTGTGATACTGTGAAGGCATTAACTGGATACTGAGTGTCCTAACTTGTTTGCTTTGCTAAAATCTAAGCGAAAGTGTTTACTTATTTAATTGTCAGATATAGGAACAACGTGCTACGTTTACCTTTCTTTCCTAATTCTATTAAAATCAATTTATTCTTTTTTTTGTATAAATGTATAAATGTTTTTTGCATAAACTTTTGTATAAATATTCTTTTATGAAAAAATATTTTTGATAGAATTGTTGTTCTTGCTGTTAATATGAAAAGTATTTTTGATAGAAATGTTGTTCTTGCTGTTAATATATTTTGTTAACGGTTCTACGTCAATTCGTCGCGTGCGTCAATTCGTCGACTGCGTCAATTCGTCGACTGCGACGATTCGTCGCGCGTCAATTCGTCGCCTACGTCAATTCGTCGCGCGTCAATTCGTCGCCTACGTCAATTCGTCGCGCGTCAATTCGTCGACTGCGTCAATTCGTCGCGCGTCAATTCGTCGTGCGTCAATTTGTCGACTGCGTCAATTCGTCGCGGACAAATTCGTCGACTACGTCAATTCGTCGACCACGTCAATTCGTCGCGTTTACAGATTTTATTTACATACAAAACGAATACAGGAAAACGTACGATTTCAAAAGTCTTGCTCCCTGATTAAATTTATAAAGTTTGGACACGCAGACAGGTTAGGAATATTACGTTTTTCTTTGGCACTAAAAAAATTAAACGGTAAACGATTTTTGGAACGGGTCAGGGGCCCGGTTGGTCAGAGCCCCCAGTTTTCAATTCAGAACCACCAAATCAGGTATCCTATCTCATAGTACTCTAACTTAGACGGTTGTCAGTTTTTGGAACGGGTCAAGGCCCGGGGAGTCAGAGCTCCCCCGTACATACAAAATTTTCGTAAAATCTAGTTTTCATTTCAGAACCATCAAATTTGGTATCATGAAACTCTAACTTAGACGTTAGACGGTTTTTGGAAGGGGTTGGAGCCCGCGGGGTCGGAGCTCCCCCCTCGTAAAAAATTTCGTAAAATCTACATTTCAAAATTGCCTTTATTCTTCAGTAAAATAACATTTCTATGTACATGACAATGGAATTCTGCCAATAAATACAGCGGTATATACATCAGCTGGAAAGTTCCAGTGAAACGTAAAACAAAATATTGTTAAAATCATAAAAAAAAAAAATTATTTCGCCACGTAGGGCGAAGGAGAGGCAGACAATAAAGCACGAGCGATACAAACGAAAATGTTTACCTACAGTATTGTAGACAGGGCAAGACATGATTCTATACTATGCACAAATTCCAATTAAGCATTACTACCATACTAAAGATTAAACATTAGGTACTAATTCACAGAAATGCATCAGTGATGCTACATTCAAAATTTACAACATATGTACAGAAGTATTCAGTGACAAGGGGAAATAACGCTAAATGTACTCAGAAGGGCATCTTGTTACATTATATTATACACACAGTGACTAAGATTTTAAAAAAATATTCAACATAATGAAGGGGACATTGCGTGGGCAGTAAACTGTGCAGAAGGAAGAATTATATACAACAACATAAAACCCAACATTATCGAAGAGAACATGGGAAACATGGTGAGCTATCTTCAATGGCACATTAAAACAGAAAAATCACAAATAGCGAAGCACCAAAATTAATACGTAAAAACATGATTTGTTACAGTGAACGTGGGCGACAACAAAAATCCCACTTATAGGTTGAGATGTAACTGCAAATTGTGGATATGGAACCACCCAGCCGATTGGGCCCAAGTGGATTGAAAAACGCTATCGGTGTTTGTTGAGGCAGCACGAGAGTGCTCCATTTGGAGGCGAGTGGTTAACCGTGCTAGGAAGCGTCTCCGAATGATAGCACTTGCCTCCTGAGGAGGTGGAATAAGAGCGGGGAAGCGTTGTTGAAGATGGAAAGCATAGACAGTGAACTTCACAAGAAGAAAAATATAACGGCACACAGGAGGCAAGTGAGTAGGTGGATGCTTAGTTTGGAGTAGCCAAGCATATGCAAGAAATGGTAACGATCGAGCACAAATTCGATCAGCAAAACGAAATGCTGTGTTTAGGACTGGCAGGAGAACGGGGCAGAATAGGTATTGATGTTGGACGTCGCTGACTTCAGGGCAAAAGGAGCACTGCGGAGAGGTGAGAAGGGTCATGCGAAACAGTACTGATGGGGCGGGAGACGAAGGTGAAGAAATTGCCAATGGACATTGAGTTCAAGAGGGGAGGAAAGGGCAGAGGTAGATGCTGTCCAGATGGCGGGGAGAAGAGAAGGAGGAGCAGAATGAACAGAAAGTGGAAGTGCGGGAGGGGAAAGAAGAAGCCAATAAAGAGAAGAGGAGGAGAGAGAAGTAACTAGAACCGGGGAGCTACGAATGAGGAGAAAGAACGGTAGGGAAAGAGGAGCAGAGGGGACCGAGAAGAGACCATCAGGTGAAGCGAGGAGTTGAAAGAGGCTCCAAAGCGCTGTGCGAAGAAGAAGATATTCGTTAGCAAGAGTAATGGTTGGAGATAGAAACAGGGAAGAAAGAGGTCTCCAGGTTAGATCAGAAGTTACGAGAGAACGGACAGTTATCACACCAGAGCGGATCCAATGAGGAAAGTAAAAGTAAGGGAGGTTAGGAGGGTGAATAAGAGAAGAGAAGAAGAGAGGTTCATCTAGGAGATCAAGAGTTGAAGAAGGAAATGAACGGAGAAGAGGAAGCGAACGAAAGAGAGAAAGGCCCTCTCGCAGGACAGGAGGGAGGTGGGACGGGAGAAGAGAGTATGCATCCATCTTCAGAAACAGTAGGAAGGTGAAAGATGGGTCACGGAAAGAAGCTAGAACATTCAAGGTAGTGGTAAGGGACGGAACATTTGAAGTGGCAAGGCGAATGAAATGAATAATGCGATGTGTTTTATAAAGGAAAGCTGGATCGGGAAGCTGGATGCCACCCAAAGAGGCTGGCAGATGAAGCGTGGCAGGTTTAACCCAGTGATGTGAAGACCAGATGACGGAAGTTGAGAGGCGAGTGATGGTCATCATTTGTGACACGGGCACAACCGTCGACATCCAAGAGTATTCGCATAGAGAGATAAGTTGTCGACGAACAACGGCTGCTCGTTGACGGAACGATGTGAAAGGGCGGGCCTTACTCCAGTAGGCAGCAGTCCGTTGTATCCGGGGAAGAAGAACAGTCCAGGTGGCAGATGCAGAAGCCAAGGGCAATCCGACATACGCACCGAGGATCTTCTGTGTAGTGGCTGTCCACTGCGCACCCCAAGGAGCATCGGTGCGGGCAGCCCATGCCCCGCACCATAAGCCAGTACTTTTAGTGGCATTCAGCGCTGCTCCAGATAATGCAACATACTGTTGATATACAGAATACAGGCGATCAAATTGAGATTCATCCCGGACGCAAAAGGTCACATCATCAGCATAGGCGGTGAAAATTATTCGATGATGACGAGTACTAGCCACTGTCGGCGGTAGGACATCCAGGAGTGATCTTCGGGCTGCTAACAGGAAAGGCTCAAAAGCGAGAGCGAATAGCTGGCCGGAGAGCGGACATCCTTGCCGGATGCCTCGCTTAAACGGAATTGGAGCGGTTAGAAATGTGGCCGCTCGAACATGGAAACTGGCGCCCTGATAAAGGGCCAAGAGTGCGGAAGAAAAGGTAGGAGGAAAGCCAAATTGTGAAAGGACAGCAGAGAGATAAAAATGAGAAACGTTATCAAAAGCGGACTTTTGATCCAGATTGAGAAAGGCAAGAGGTTCAGAAAAAGAACGAGCGAGGAAGTGAAGATGAAGGAGAAGAGAAACGTTAGTGGAAATAGTCCGACCAGGCACAGTGTATGTCTGGTCAGGAGAAATAACGAAAGAGAGAACAGAATTAAGGCGACGGGATAAGAGTTTTGTATAGAACTTATAGTCAGTGTTTAGGATGGAGATAGGGCGCCAGTTTCCAAGATCCAAGAGGTCACCCTTCTTAGGAAGGAGGATGGTGTGTGCCAAAGTAAAGTCGGGCGGTAACGCAGGAGAGGAAAAAGCAGACGAGAAACACGCAGACAGAAAAGGCAGAAGGCACGGTAGAAAAGCACGATAAAAGGACAGAGGAAGGCCGTCAGGTCCAGGAGCGGCATGAGGATTGAGAGTAGCGAACGCCTCGCGGAGTTCGCGAAGAGAGAAAGGAGAGAGTAAAGAAGTAGATAAAGTAGAGGGGACCTGAGGAAGAGAGGAGAGAAGAGGAGAAGCTAATGAGGATGAAGACTGCGTTACCGCACTGTACTTGGCGATGAAATACTGTCTGGTGAAAGTGCATAGCTTCGATGGGTTCGAAGTGATGGAACCATCCTGGAGGCGAAGATGACGCAAAGATGTAGCAGAACGATGTTGAGATTCCAAGGCGGTTAAGTAATCGTGAGAATCAGCTGTAGGGGAGAGATGCAAGAAATGCATCCTGCAGGCTGCATCGGATGCGCGAGGAAGAAGCAAAGCGTGGAGATCTGCCAGATAGCCGGGGTATTGCGGATCATCAAGAGAGAGCATCGACAATAGAGCACGTAGATTCGCAATTTTCATATCGCTCTCATTCCGAGAGGCATGGGAGTAGCGCCGTACAAAAAGGACCAAGTCATGTTTGACACTGAGCCACAGTTGCATCGCGTCGGACGTAGTATCAAGAAGGGGCTGACGACTTCGGAGGAACTCACGCACAGCAACACAAAATTGTTGATCATCCAGGAGCGAGTCCGGAAAAGTCCATACTCGTTGAGTCCTTGAAGGTGAAGGCGAAACACACACCGACAGACTGACAATACTGTGGTCTGAAGCGGCGGAAGGATGATGGGAAGCAGCTGCGATCGACGGGAGAAGAGCAGTCGAAACATAAAATTTATCCAACCGTGCTGCCGTAGTGCTGCCATGGATGGAAGAGCGCCAGGTAAAAGAGATTTCCGACGGGTGTAGATGCCGGAACGCATCAACCAATTGAAAATCATCAACTAGCTGGGAAATCTGTAATACACGTTGTCTGCGGTATTCTCCAACGGTTGAATTGCGGTCAAGGGCCGGCAACAACGTACAATTGAAATCTCCGCCGATGAGAATATATTCAGACGGTGGGATGCATGACAGCTCTGTACGGAGTGTGGAGAGAAGATCAGGTAACAGACGTTCATCACAGGGGACATATATGTTAAAAACATGATAGGTCACGTTTTCAATGCAAAAGACAGCGACCTGGAGGTTGTCCACATGTAAGGCACGAATCACTGGCGTCGAAATCAGAGGGAGTAGGCGGTGATGGATCCCAAGTGCAAGGCCACCATTCCGTCCAACTCGATAAGCATGGTGAAAATCGTAGGGCCAAGCCCGCCAACGAGAGAACAAAGTGGTAGCAGAGCAATTGGTCTCTTGGAGCAAGAGAAGATCTGCGTGTAGAGGCGCCAAGTCCTCATACACTAGAGCATTTCTAGAAGCAGAGAACCCTCTGCAGTTAAGTGTGACCACCTTGAATCGGTAGGTCCTTCCCAGGTCGACACGCACGTGCGCTGGAATCTGTTATTTTCTTCGCTTGCTTCTTCATTCTGTCAACACTAAATTTGAGATCGGGATAGGAAAGCACAAGATTTCGATACACAGATATCACACTAGAAACTTGGGTTAGAACAGTAGGAAGATCAAGCAAATGACGTGCAACAAACTGATTAAAGAATCTAGGATGTTTATGAGAGCATAATACTTCATATATTTTATGAAGAGAAAGCGGACCTACCGGTATATCCGCCTTCGCTTCAGCTAGGTATCGGAGAAAAGAATCTAGGGAAAGCACTGGGGGTGGAGTCTTAGAACCTGGAATCACAGCAGGGTGTCGACTTGTTCGTGGCGAAGTACGACGTTGAGAGGAGGAGCGGGAAGATGAGTCAACAGAACGACCTCTTGCAGCACCGATGCGAGGAGGGAGCGGAGTCTGCGGAGCACTCCAGGACTCCCGTCGAGCAGGCTTGCTGGTAGTTGTAGGGTCAGAGTGATTGCCAGAAGTGTCACTAGCAGTAGGGCAGTCCATGTCAGTAACTGTACTTGGAGTGTCTTCATCCGATGGAAGATGAAGGTCAGCAGTCAGGTCAGCTGGAGCTGCAAGGAACGTGGACGGAGCTGTCGGTACCAGATGAGGAAAGTCCTCTGTCAACAATTGTGGGGCAGGACCCCGTGGAGGAAGGCCCGATGGCAGAGCAGGTTGATGAAGTTCTGAAGACACCTCCTTAGAAACGGTAGGGGTGGACGACACAGGGCTGTCACGAGTGACTTTTGGTCCCGAAGACTGAGGTACAGCAGGGCGGCGGAAGCACTCACTACGTTGATGGCCATACGCCTTGCAAGTCTGACAATGAAAGGAGGTTAAAACGTCGATGCGTCGGATTTGATCTCCGCATTTTACAGTGAAGAGAGTAGGAAAAGACTTGATATGTTCATCCGAAGAGAATACTACTCGCGCAACTCGTCGGGCACTTTCAATCGAACGATCATCCTCGTCCTTTGGAGCAGCGGAGTGTGTGGTAATGTTACCCACAACACGACCGGATTGCATAAGAAAAGCACAAAGCATAGCATCTGTGACTTCAGGATGTACTGGGTACATCGAGACCGTTACTGGTCTCTGGGCGACAGGCTCAGGAAATAATTGGTGATCACCAACAACCAGCCCAGTCTGTAAGACAGAGGTAGCATCTGCCGCATGAAAAAAATAAACAATGACACTCGGCCCTCTGCGCGACATATGACGTATCGCTGACGGAGAGAACTTTTGTTTTAGAGCAGTTGAGTACATTTTGAGTGGTGTGTCTGGCAGCGCCTCAAAGCACACACCCAACTCAGTAACCGTGGTGAAAGAGGTACCTGCTGGAGAATCCACTGGAATTTCGAGCACAACCTCATTACCAGAGCGACGGACATGAGGTTTTAAAGCTGCGGCTTCCGCTCGCATGGAATTAGACTTGGGCTGAAGCCTTTGGGAAGTTACCGCTGAAGAATAGGAACGAGGAGCAGTAGAAGTGGAGGTTGAAGGCAGAGGAGCACCGCCATCCATTGAAGGCAGAGGAGCAACGTCATCCATAGTGTCTAGTTTTCATCTTAGAAAAACCAAATTTGGTATACTATCTTATGGTACTCTAACTTAGACGGCAGACCGTTTTTGGAACGGGTCAAGGCCCGGGGGTCAGAGCCCCCCACATACAAAATTTTCTTAAAAACTACAGTTTTCAATTCAGAACCACCTAATCTGGTATACTATCTCATGGTACTCTAACTTAGACGCTAGACGGTTTTTGGAAGGGGTTGGAGCCCGGGGGTCAGACACCCCCGAATAATTTTTTTTTGTAAAATCTACAGTTTTCAATTTAGAACCACCAACTTTGGTATACTATCTCATGGTACTCTAACTTAGACAGTAGACCGTTTTTGGAACGGATCAAGGCCCGGGGGTCAGAGCCCCCACATACAAAATTTTCTTAAAAACTGCAGTTTTCAATTCAGAACCACCAAATCTGGTATACTATCGCATGGTACTCTAACTTAGACGCTCGACGATTTTTTGAAGGGGTTGCAGCCCGGGGGTAAAGGCCCCCATCATATAAAAATTCGCAAAATCTACAGTTTTCAATTTAGAACCACCAAATTTGGTATACTATCTCATGGTACTCTAACTTAGACGCTAGACGGTTTTTGGAAGGGGTTGGAGCCCGGGGTAAGATCCCCCATAAAAATGCCGCGTAAAATCTACAGTTTTCAATTTAGAACCACCAAATTTGGTATACTATCTCATGGTACTTTAACTTAGACGGTCGACGGTTTTTGGGACGGGTCAAGGCCCTGGAGGTCAAAGCCCCCCCCCGCCCCTCACACACACACAGACATACAACATTTTCTTAAAAACTACAGTTTTCAATTCAGAACCACCAAATTTGGTATGATGAAACTCTGACTTAGACGCTAGACGGTTTTTGGAAGGGGCTGGAACCCCGGGGTGAGAGCCCCTCCCCTTCTCATAAAAATTTCGTAAAATCTACAGTTTTCAATTTAGGACAACCAGATTTGGTATACTACTTGTGGTTATCTAACTTAGACGGATAGTATACCATGAGATAGTATACCAAATTTGGTGGTTCTAAATTGAAAACTGTAGATTTTACAAAAAAAAAAATATTCGGAAGGGGTCTGACCCCCCGGGCTCCAACCCCTTCCAAAAACCGTCTAGCGTCTAAGTTAGAGTACCATGAGATAGTATACCAAATTTGGTGGTTCTAATATGAAAACTGTAGATTTTACGAAATTTTTATGAGGGGGTGCCGACCCCCGGGCTGCAACCTCTTAAAAAAACCTTCTAGCGTCTAAGATAGAGTGCCATGATATAGTATACCAAATTTGGGGGTTCTAAATTGAAAACTGTAGTATTTACAAAAACGTTTTATTCGGGTGGGGGTCTGGCCCCCGGGCTCCAACCCCTTCCAAAAACCGTCTAACGTCTAATTTAGAGTACCATGAGATAGTATACCAGATTAGGTGGTTCTGAATTGAAAAATGTAGTTTTTAAGAAAATTTTGTATGTGGGGGGCTCTGACCCCCGGGCCTTGACCCGTTCCAAAAACGGTCTGCCGACTAAGTTAGAGTACCATAAGATAGTATACCAAATTTTGTGGTTCTAATATGAAAACTGTAGATTTTACGAAATTTTTATGAGGGGGTGCCGACCCCGGGCTGCAACCTCTTAAAAAAACCTTCTAGCGTCTAAGATAGAGTACCATGAGATAGTATACCAAATTTGGTGGTTCTAAATTGAAAACTGTACATTTTACGAAAAAGTTTTTATTCGGGGGTTCTGACCCCCGGGCTCCAACCCCTTCCAAAAACCGTCTAGCGTCTAAGTTAGAGTACCATGAGATAGTATACCAGATTAGGTGGTTCTGAATTGAAAACTGTAGTTTTTAAGAAAATTTTGTATGTGGGGGCTCTGACCCCCCGCCCCGTCTTTGACCCGTTCCAAAAACGGTCTGCCGACTTAGTTAGAGTACCATAAGATAGTATACCAAATTTGGTGGTTCTAAGATGAAAACTGTAGATTTTACGAAATTTTTTATGAGGGAGGGCTCCGACCCCGCGGGCTCCAACCCCTTCCAAAAACCGTCTAGCGTCTAAGTTAGAGTTTCATGATACCAAATTTGATGGTTCTGAAATGAAAACTAGATTTTACGAAAATTTTGTATGTAGGGGGGGGGGGGGGCTCTGACTCTCCGGGCCTTTACCCGTTCCAAAAACTGACAACCGTCTAAGTTAGAGTACTATGAGATAGGATACCTGATTTGGAGGTTCTGAATTCAAAACTGTAGATCTTACGAATATTTTGTGTATGGGGGCTCTGACCAACCGGGCCTTGCCCCTTTCCAAAAACCGTTTACCGTCTAATATTTTTAGTGCCAAAGAAAAACGTAATATTGCTATCCTGTCTGCGTGTCCAAACTTTATAAATTTAATCAGGGAGCAAGACGTTTGAAATCGTACGTTTTCCTGTATTCGTTTTGTATGTAACCAAAATCTGTAAACGCGACGAATTGACGTGGTCGACGAATTGACGTAGTCGACGAATTTGTCCGC
Organism: Macrothele yani; assembly: GCA_039090855.1. Taxonomy (NCBI): domain Eukaryota; kingdom Metazoa; phylum Arthropoda; class Arachnida; order Araneae; family Macrothelidae; genus Macrothele; species Macrothele yani. The sequence continues at coordinate 19,795,608 of CM077013.1, forward strand.
GACGAATTGACGCGCGACGAATCGTCGTGGTCGACGAATTGACGCGCGACGAATTGACGGATGCGACGAATTGACGCGCGACGAATTGTCGTAGTCGACGAATTGACGCGCGACGAATTGACGCAGGCGACGAATTGACGTAGTCGACGAATTGACGCACGCGACGAATTGACGTGACACCTTTGTTAACATATGCACGCCAATTTTAAAAATGAGAAAATATAAATATGCAGCTATTTTTTCTTTTCAGATAATGTTTTTTCTGTGTTTAAAAACCACAAAAACCGCTGAATATTAAGTTGTTAATTATAAAATTATAACCATACTCCTATTTTAGGAAATTCGCACAAAAATCCAACAATACTCCTGTTTCGAAAAGTTGTACAATAGTGATATGATCTTAATAGATTATCAACAGTTTGCCTTTTAGCTGTACCACTACCATAACAGATAAAAGAAAATTATATTAATTAAATGGGATTTATTTTTAAATCATTTCATTTTTAAAGTTTTATTATATTGGTTTTTGCCAATTTTGTCTTGCCGCGTCTTATTTATTGTGCAGATCGTTTTTGCCTAACGTTAATGAACAAACAAACACCCCAAAGGTAGTTCCGTTCAAAAATTCGTATACACATTCAAAGACATCATGCGAAAGTATAATTTAACAAGAAAGATGACACCGAATTTTCGGGTGTAATAAGTACGTCTTTTGAATCCTTTCTGACGCAAATTAAATTTATCAAAGTTATTCAAAGTCAATGGAACCGGTATGGAAAACAATACTATCTGACGGAAGAAAGAAGTTTTTCAATCGGGTTTCTAATCCCTCAAATACTGCTGTAAACGGAATAGTGAGCTTACACCTTCTGGTTGCAGACTTGTGTGTTAAGAAAAACATGAATTTATATGAGAAACATTTCGCACCGGAAACGTTCTCCAACACAGAAAGAATTTTTTCAAATCGTGCTCTTAGAAACAGAGATATCGACAAAAATAAGATGTGACTTTACGTCCTCTGGTGGAAAAACCATGCATTATTTTAGGAATAAAGTATTTTCAAAAAGTTTTTCCTTATGAGCGGTATCGGTCTAAGAAAAAAAAATGTTGTCAAGTTTTCAGGAGCCCAGATTTTGCTACAAGTACATCAAAAGCAGAAATTAACACTTATGCCCGCTGGTGGCCAAACCATTCTTTATCAAACATTAGAAATTATGTAAAAAATATTTTTTTTTTTTTTTGATTGGAGGTTTAACGACCACCGTGAGCAACTCAATGGGCTATAAGCAGTCGCCCGTCCCTAATTTAGGGTCACTGGTTCCAGGGAAGGGAGAGAGCCAGTGCCGTAAGACAAACACAACATCCATGCCTCACCGGGATTCGAACCCGGACCCCGTTCGGACGAATGATCAGAGGCCATCGCTTAGACCACTGCGCCACCGGGGCGGCGAAAAATGTTTTCCATCAGGTGTTGTATGCGATACAGGAAGAGTTTTTTCAAATCGGAGTTTTAGAAGCAGAAATAACGCAGAAAGCGGAATTTACCATTGTGCCCCCTAGCGGAAAGTCTACGATTTACTTGAAAATTTTGAATTTATAGGAAAAACATTTCGCATCGGAAACACTATCCAACAAAGAAGGAATTTTTCAAATCGGACTCCTAGAAGTAGAGATATTGACAAAATTAAGATATACATCTATGCCCCCTGGCAAAGAAACCATACATTATTTCAAGAAGAAAATGTTCCTAAAAGGTTTGTCGACATGAATAGTATTGGTCAAGAAATGACTTTTTTTGCAATCGAGATTTTAGAAGCTCATATTTTGCTGGAAATACATCAAAGCGGAAATTAAGAAACGCCACCTGGTGGCCAAACCATTTTTTTTACAAAAACTAGAAATTATGTGCAAACGATTTCCCATCAAGAGCTGTATTTGGTGCAGAAAGAATTTTTCAAATCGGAGATTCAGAAGCAGACATATTAGGGGAAACGCAATTTACCTTAACGTTCCCCTAGCGGGAAGGCTATGAATTACTTGAAAATTTTGAAATTATATGAAAAACATGTCGCACTGAAAACACTAACCATCAAAGAAGGAATTTTTTAAATCGGACTCCTAGAAGTAGAGATATGGACAAAAATAAGATATTCATCTACGCCTCCTGGCGGAGAAACTGTGGATTATTTTAAGAAGAAAATATTGCGAAAACCTTTATTGATGTAAGTGGCATCAGTCCACGAAAGAATTTTTTCATTCGATAATTTGGAAGCTCAGATTTTATGGCAAGTACATCAGAAGCAAAAATTAACACTTACGTCCCCTGGTGGCCAAAGTATTCTTTACCAAAAATTTGATATTACATGCAAAAGATTTTCCATGAGTAGTTGTATCCTCTGAAGAAAAAAAAATTCAAATCGGAGTTTTAGAAGAAGAGCTATCGGGAAAAATGTAATTTACTTTTACGCCTCCTAGCGGAAAATCTATGCGTAATTTGAAAAGTAACTATATCTAAAATATTCTTCGACATAAATGGAATCGAAAGATAAAATATTTTTTTCAATCGGATGTATAGAAGCAAATATGTGGAATAAAACGTATTTTTGAATTCGACATTATCTGCGTTTACGCCCTCTAGCGGCAAAATTGTACATTGTAAAAAAAAACGAAATGAAGAGTCATCATTCGCATATTTCAGGCTTCTCAATGCAAAAAGATTTTTTAAATAGGACTAATAGTTGCAGAGATATCGTGGGTACAGACGGACGGACAAACCGGTAACATAAGCACGATCTGTTTTTACAAAAGACGTGCCAAAAACGGGTAGAACAAGGCTTTTCTTTCTTCTCCATAGTGATCTCTAACAATGACGAAACTGAAGCCTGAGACAATTTTTTTTATTGGAGGTTTAACAACTACCGTAAGCAACGCAATGGGCTATAAGCAGTAGCCCGTTCCTAATTTAGGGCCAGGTTGCAGGGAAGGGAGAGAGCCAGTGACTTAAGACAAACACAGCTTCCATGCCTCACCGGGATTCGAACAGATACGAATAATCAGAAGCCATTGCTTAGACTACTGCGCCACCGTGGCTGCTGAGACAATTAAAACTATAATAATTTACATAAACTGAAGAGTGAGACATTACGATTTTAATAATATGAATAAAATGAAGGGTGAGAAATTTACACCATCCGCTCTTTCCACGTTTATGAGTGAGTCACGGAAAAATTCTCGCCGCCTCGGTGGCGCAGTGGTCTAAGGCGTTGGCCTCTGATCATTCGTCCGTAAGGGGCCCGGGTTCGAATCCCGGTCAGGCATGGATGTTGTGTTTGTCTTACGGCACTGGCTCTCTCCCTTCCCTGGAACCAGTGACCCTAAATTAGGGACGGGCGACTGCTTATAGCCCATTGAGTTGCTCACGGTGGTCGTTAAACCTCCAATCAAAAAAAAAAAAAAAAAAAAAAAAAAAATTCTCATTCGAATACCTCCATACTTACATACACTAACTGCCAAGCCAATTTGGCAGGTTGCTTCTTCTAGCCCCGCACAATGCTGGGGATTCACCAAAGATGGTAAGCAGCAACTGGACAAATAATTAAAAGGCGGATGAATAATTAATACAGACATTTGACGTGGACTAAGAACATCCAACAGAGGTCATCGCTCTTTCCACGTTTATGTTAGACTTAGACTCTCTTATAAACGTGGAAAGAGACTTACTTATGAAGTCAAATGTCTCTATTAATTATTCATTCGCCTTCTAATTATTTCTCCAGTTGCTGCTTACCATCTTTGGTGAATCCCCATCATTGTGCGGGGCTCCAAGAAGCAACCTGCCAAATTGGCTTGGCAGTTAGTGTGAGTCTGGAGGAATTCGAATGAAAATTTTTCCGTCACTCACTCATAAAAGTGGAAAGAGCGATGACCTCTGTTTGATGTTCATTTACTACATTGAACTCTAGCGCAGATGAAACTGAAGAGTGGGACATTGCAGTGTAATTTCTTGTATTATCTTGATCTCTAACGCTGCTAAAACAGAACAGTGAGATATTAATACTGTAACAATGTACATATTATACAATGAAGAGTAAAATGTTGAGCTGTAAGTTATTTTACTAAAACGACCTCTACCCCTAATGAATCTGAAGAGTGAGATATTAATTGCACAACAATATAGATGTATTTAACATATCGTTTTGTAATAAAACAAAAATTTTATTTCAGATTTTTATAATTTTTGCAGAAAATTGGAAGTGCTGAGCTCAGCAACGTAGTCTGTTGCAGCATTTACCGTATTTCGCAGCAATCATAAAATCATCAAGAAAAAAAACCGGCATGATTTCACAAAAGGCTTTTATTTAATATTTCAGATACTGTTCTGTTTTTGTAAATCAAAGTAACAGCTTAATGTTCGGACAGTGATAATAGGTATCAGTGTTTTTCCTAATTCCCGAAGTGAGGAAACAAAAGTACAGCTGAATATTTTTTTTGTTAACAAGTTCCTTGTAGGAGAGAGGATTTGGGAATGTAAAACATCATTTCCTACTCTAGTTCAGATCTAAATAATTTTGCTAGTAACATACGTTGCCTTAGGCTGTATTGAATTTGTAAATAAAACTTTTTAATATAAATATAGGGCACACGTATATGTATTTAAAGTTTCATTTATACACAATTAAATTATATACATACATTACTGAGCTTAGTTTTACTAAAATGAGGCCTGACCTTTTACAAATACAGCAAAAAGTAACAAAATTATTTCAAAGGGTATAACAAAATTATTTCAAAGAGTGTAACGAAATTATTTCAAAGGATGTTTTAGTAAATCCCTGAATTTTCGTGTTACAAAAAGCGATCCAGAGAAGGAAAGAGAAAAGAAACAAATGCATAATTCTGGAAAATTAATACTTTAGCACTACAACGAGGAATTGCACAGCCAGGCTATTTCAAAGATATTTAGCACGAGATCCCCATGAAGTCTACTGATGTATTTTATTAATAATGCATTTAATTACAGGAACTGGTAGCTAGCTCGCATGCTAAAACTTGCTACCATCAGAGTACCCAAGAACAAGGTATCAGCTATTTCCTATACTGAGATTGAACATGAATTAATTCCATGTTGTCGTGTTTACGCATCACTTGCATTTTGAAATATATGTAATGTATACTGTTTTATTTGATTTTTATTTTCCTCTCGTATGCATACCACGAGATTACATATTTTCATCAACACGACTAATTTGTTTTTGTTTCATGTTACCAAGCCAATTAATTGTCTACTGTGTAAAAGCTTAATAGTGTTTGTCCGTAATTTTATGCTTCAAATCTCTTCAGATATACAAGAAGTAATATTTTGCACTAACAGCCTGCAAACAATGAGAAGTAATTTCCTGTAAATAAAGTACGTAGTACCATAAAAGTTGTATCGAAACATAAAATTAATTTTTTAAATTTAAATTTATGACTCAGAGTTTGACCATATCAAGTCTTGTTAGAGCCTCACATGTCTCGATATACAACTCAGGTAGGAATTAAATGCGAAATACCCTTATTTTGGATCTAAAAACACATACCCATGAACGAACCTATATTTATATAAACACTGAATGAACAAATGTTTACAATATGTGCAACAAAGTGATAAGTACAGAAGCATACATCAGTTGTCAACCAAATGTGTGGCGCTATGGTACTGACCGAACATAGGTTTATGACCGTAGCTACAAAATCAGCGTCAAATTACTGGCTTAAATTCTAAGCATAAGTTTCTTTGTTTGGCTATTTGAAGGGATTTTTGAGTTACTGAGCGTCAATATATAATGTTCTTCAAAGAACAGAAATAACCAGATAACATACAGCAACTTCAAAGCCATTAAAAACATTCTAAGGTATATTCTAAAATCACATAAAGGCTGAAGTCCGAAATGCAGTGCCCGTTACCGTTTTGTATATATCTCGAATTAAGTGAAAATATAAAATACAAGCAGCATTGCCAATTCATTTTTCAAATTAAAAGAATGATTTCCTTTCAGTCGCGTATCTTACGTAAATACTTCGGTTTTTAAAAAAATAGAAGAAAAAAATGTTACCTGGTGTTCTTTACAGGAAAAATCGTTCTTATGGTTACCAAACTTCTGAAAGACAGAAGATGGTAATTTCGACACTACTTCTTCCCGATCTGTTCATCTTCACTAAAAATTTCGGATCGAATAATTTGTTTCCATTGTGAATGTGCATTAAGCGAACCTTTTCGATTACGATATTGAGTACTTATTAGTGCTAAACTTGGTCGCCTAAACAGATTAATTTTGTCTTACATTTTTATAACGACCTGTATTTCATATAAGGAAATGCGTTGCACTCAAATTTTAGGGAACATGTAGTATTCTTTGTAGTTCGATTAAGCCACTTACCCATGGACTATGTCCTCAATATCTCAATCCATCCTTCACCTTTAATTCCTTGATTATTTAAATGATATAAAAATATAGTTTCTGCACTAATTTACGAGTTTAAATTTTTTATGACCTGTTAGTTCAAAGTACACCAAGATGTGCACAATCAAAAAGCGTTTATAGCGTAGTAAAATTAGTTTACTTACTGGCGTAAAACGTATATAGATTTGCTATGCTTTCGCTCACCACTAGGTGGCATTTTCAAGTCAATAGGGAGACATAAAATGGGTGCGATCTGATTTTTCATGCGAAGAAAAAGTGTGAATTCTCTCAGTAACAAGTACTTTTTCTGCTTTAAGAGAAAATCAGTATGTGACGTATACTTTAAACTTAACTTTCCTTTCCAGTTTCTTTATGTAAAATCGAGTTCTTTCTCCTTCGCGTTCCTCAAACTCAACGTGATATCTTCTCACTCGCAAGAGTATGGTTGAAAAGACCTTGAAGTCAATACGTATGACGTCTGGATGTGTCAGATGAGAATTGGACGATTAGAATGTTTGAACAGCAGCAGTATGTGGAATGGTAGTATGATGGTATAATAGTAGTTGCGAAACTGAGTTACTTGAAGTTGTGATTTCTTGATGTTTGCGTATTATACATCTAGTGTTGGGGTTTGGTTTTCATTAACAACATTCTTTCATCCTAATTGGATTGCGCTAATAATATTGTCGAAGACTGAGTTGTGCTGAATAAAGACTAATCGTAAGTAACCTTTTTCTTGACGTTTTCTTGAATGACTCCAGTTTCACTGTAGGTGAAGTTTTTGAGAACTGATTTATTTAGTGTTCAGAGAGCCATATCTTCACAACATTACAAGTATTAAGCCCACCTGTTTATTTCTTGCATTTATTTTCTGCATTTCATGTCTACCGACTGCCTTGAAAAAGTCTCCCAGCGGAGAACGAATGCTTGGAGAATCTATATACATTTTACGCCAGTAAATAAATGGGTTTTACTACGCTATAAGCGCTTTTTGATTTTAGTTGTGAACTGTTTTAGTGATCTTGTTTGTGTCTGATTTTCGTGTAACTGATGTGATCATCTGTTGAGAAATTCAGGGTGTTTGTAACATAATGAATTTATGGTTTTGAATATGTTTGTGTAGTGCTGAAGGGTCTGGTTCATTTGCCCGACGTTTACTTCACCGAAGGGTCACTTGACCGAAAATCACTTCACCGAAAAAATTGTTTCACCGAAAGATCACTTGATCGAAGCGTTCATTTCACCGAAGGGTCACTTGATCGAAAAGTTCATTTCACCGAAAGGTCTCTTTACCTAAAAGTTCATTTCATCGAAAGGTCATTTCACCGAAGGGTCAGTTTATCGAAAACGCTAGATTTCATTACAGGATCTGTTGAAGCATGGTGCAAGTTTGACAGACAGACCACCGAAACGTTAGGGGATCATACTCAAATTGCACTTTTGATTTCTCCGTGTCACAGAGAACGCAAAGATTTAGTTTTAAGGCAAAAATAATTAATTTTAAGTCCCTATGCCTCGGCCTAGGCCTTTTTAGCAAGTTTTATCATGTTCATACGTTTTTCATAAAAATCATGTTCAGTGCTCATGTTCATAAATAGTTTACATGAAAAGTCAAGTTAATAACGTTGCACATTTATTCAGGCAAAAAAGAATCAATATTAGTGCCGTAGGCCTCGCTTAGGCCTTTTTAGCAAATTTTAACGGTGCGTGCTCATGTTCATAAGGTTTACATAAAAAATCAAGTTAATGATGTTACACATTTTTTCAGGCAAAAAGACGTAGGCCTCGCTTAGGCCTTTTTAGCAAATTTTAACCGTGCGTGCTCATGTTCATAAGGTTTACATAAAAAATCAAGTTAATGATGTTACACATTTTTTCAGGCAAAAAGAATCAATTTTAGGGCCCTAGGCCTCCGCTTAGGCCTTTTTAGCAAATTTTAATCGTGCGTGCTCATATTTATAAGGTTTACGCAAAAAGTCAAGTTAATAATGTTGCACATTTATTCAGGCAAAAAAGAATCAGTCTTAAAGCCCTAGGCCTCCGCTTAGGCCTTTTTAGCAAATTTTAATCGTGCGTGCTCATATTTATAAGGTTTACGCAAAAAGTTAAGTTAATAATGTTGCACATTTATTCAGGCAAAAAATAATCAATATTAGAGCCGTAGGCCTCGCTTAGGCCTTTTTAGGAAATTTTAACCGTGCGTGCTCATGTTCATAACGTTTACATAACAACTCAAGTTAATGATGTTGTACACTTATTCAGGCCAAAAGAATCAGTCTTTAAAGCCCTAGGCCTCGGCTTAGGCCTTTTTAGAAAATTTTAATCCTGCTTGCTCATATTTATAAGGTTTACATAAAATGTCAACTTAATAATGTCGCACATTTATTCAGGCAAAAAGAATAAATTTTAGGGCCCTAGGCCTCCGCATAGGCCTTTTTAGCAAATTTTAATCGTGCGTGCTCATATTTATAAGGTTTACGCAAAAAGTCAAGTTAATAATGTTGCACATTTATTGAGACAAAAAAGATTCAATTTTAGGGCCCTAAGCCTCGGCTTAGGCCTTTTTAGGAACTCTAAACGAATTTCGCGAAAACGTTCCATGTAAGCCAAGCGAGAATTGTGCTTTAATTTGAAGAAATTAATTGCCGATGATCCGAGGTACACTTGGTTTGAGGGAACTGTACCCCGAACTTACGTAGTATTATATTCTGTGCCGCTGGAGTCTGTCAGTGTATCCAGGATGTTCCCCTTGAAGTGTCTGCGAAGTCCGTGAGCTTTGGGAGGGGGCTTTCCCCCAAAATGTTAAAATGGACGTAGAGCCGTAAACATTAGAACCTTGCTTTATATAATGATTCTGTACACGATCACGAATTTTCAGGAGGGTGGGACGAATTCACCCTCCCCCAAGTTTCTAAGAGCGCAGACAGGTGTTCAAGGTAAGGGATTTGCTCGCAATTTCTATGCTTCATGTTGTGTTTAGTGCCAAACTATGTATGCCCTTCCCCCTCCCCCAGAAATTTGGTGAAGTCTGTAAAAGGGATACGAGGTGCTTGGTTTTGAGGGCTCTACCCCCAACTTCCGTAATTTTATATTCTGGACCTCTGGAGTCGGTCATCAGTGTATCCTCGATGTTACCCCTGAAGAGCTCTTGGAAACGGGGGGGGGGGGGGGGTTCAGTTTCACTCCACATTCCTGAAAATTCGTGGTCGTGTACAGAATCATTATATAAAGCATGGGTCTAATGTTTACAGCTCTACGTCCATTTTAACATTTTGGGGGAAAGACAACCCCCCCAAGATGACGGACCTCGCGGACGCTTCAAGGGGAACATCCTGGATACACTGACAGACTCCAGCGGCCCCGAACATAATATTACGGAAGTTGGGGGTACACCCTCCCAAAACTAGGTGTACCTCGGATCCTCGGCAATTTTTTTCTTCAAATTAAAGTGCAATTCTCGCCTCGCTTGGCTTACATGGACCGTTTTCGCGAAATGCGTTTGGAGTTCCCGATTCAGTTCTCAATATATGCCCAGAAACGGCAATCTTTAACCTCCCCCCACCTCTTGATTTTTTTAACTTGACATTTTATGTAAACTTATGAACAAGCAAGATTAGAATTTTCTAAAAACGCCTAAGCTAAAAAAAAAAAAAAAAAAAAAGCCCTAAGGGCAATAAAATTTATTCTTTTTTGCCTTAATAAATGTGCAACATTATTAACTTATTAACTTGACATTTTATGTAAACTTATAAACCAGCAAGATTAGAATTTTCTAAAAACGCCTAAGCTAAAAAAAAAAAAAAAAAAAGGCCTAAGGGCAATAAAATTGATTCTTTTTGCCTGAATAAATGTGCAACATTATTAACTTGACATTTTATGTAAACCTTATGAATATGAGCACGCTCGATTAAAATGTTCTAAAAAGGCCTAAGCTGACCTTGGGCCCTAAAATTGATTCTTTTTTGCCTGAATACATGTGCAACATTATTAACTTGACTTTTTACGTAAACCTTATGAATATGAGCACGCACGATTAAAATTTGCGATAAAGGCCTAAGCCGAGGTCTAGGGCCCTAAAATTGATTATTTTTGCCAGAAAAATGTGTAACATTATTAACTTTACTTTTTATGTAAAGCTTATGAACATGAGAAAGCACGATTAAAATTTGCTAAAAAGGCCTAAGCGAGGCCCACGGCCCTAATATTTATTCTTTTTTGCCTGAATAAATGGGCGACATTATTAACTTGACATTTTATGTAAACCTTATAAATACGAGCACGCACGATTACAATTTTCTAAAAAGGCCTAAGCCGAGACCTAGGGCTTTAAGACTGATTCTTTTGGCCTGAATAAGTGTACAACATCATTAACTTGAGTTGTTATGTAAACCTTATGAATATGAGCACGCACGATTAAAATCTGCTAAAAAGGCCTAAGCCAAGGCCTAGAGCCCTAAACTTGATTCTTTTAGCCTGAAAAGTGTGCAACATCATTAACTTGAGTTTTTAGGTTAACCTATGAACATGAGCACGTACCGTTATTATTTTCTAAAAAGGCCTAAGCTGTGGCCTAGGACCTTAAAATTGATTCTTTTTGCCTGAAAAAAATTGCAACATTATTAACTTGACTTTTTATGTAAAGCTTATGAACATGAGCAAGCACAATTAAAATGTTCTAAAAAGGCCTAAGCTGAGACCTAGGGCCCTAAAATTGATTCTTTTTTGCCTGAAAAATTGTGTAACATTATTAACTTTACTATTTATGTAAAGCTTATGAACATGAGCAAGCACAATTAAAATTTTCTAAAAAGGCCTAAGCTGAGACCTAGGGCCCTAAAATTGATTCTTTTTTGCCTGAAAAAATGTGTAACATTATTAACTTTACTATTTATGTAAAGCTTATGAACATGAGCAAGCACGATTAAAATTAGCTAAAAAGGCCTAAGCGAGGCCTATGGCCCTAATATTGATTCTTTTTTGCCTCAATAAATGTGCGACATTATTAACTTGACATTTTATGTAAACCTTATAAATATGAGCACGCAGGATTAAAATTTTCTAAAAAGGCCTAAAACGAGGCCAAGGGCTTTAAGACTGATTCTTTTGGCCTGAATAAGAGTACAACATCATTAACTTTAGTTTTTATGTAAACCTTATAAACATGAGCACGCACGGTTAATATTTTCTAACAAGGCCTAAGCCGAGGCCTAGGGCCCAAAAATTGATTCTTTTTTGCCTGAATAAATGTGCAACATTATTAGCTGGACATTTTACGTAAACCTTATGAATATGAGCACTCACGATTAAAATGTTCTAAAAAGGCCTAAACCGAGGCCAAGGGCCCTAAAACTGATTTTTTTTTTTGTCTGAATAAGTGTGTTTACATAACAACTCATTAACTTGAGTTGTTATGTAAACTTCATGAATATGAGCTCGGGAGATTAAAATTTGGCAAAAAGGCACAGGTCTATCTATGACTTATAATTAATGTTATATTTCGAAAAACCTACTTATGGGGAGGTGTTTAAAAGAAATTAAAAGTGTATTTTTTATACAATCCAATAATGTTTAGGTGACCAGTTTTTTAAAAACCAGCACCATACTCCAACAGATCTATAACAACAAAATTCTAAGTTTTCGATAAACTGACCATTCGGTGAAATGATCTTTCGATATAATGAACTTTTAGGTGAAGTAATCTTTCGGTGAAATGAACTTTTCGATCAAGTGTCCTTTCGATGAAATGAACTTTTAGGTGAAGTGATCTTTCGGTGAAATGAACTTTTCGGTCAAGTGACCCTTCGGTGAAATGTACCTTTCGATCAAGTGATTTTCGGCGAAGTGATTTTCGGTCAAGTGACCTTTCGGTCAAGTGAACGATACCCAGTGCTGAAATGTTGAAGAATCGGAAGCTACTTCGGCCGAACACAACTCCCGTGCAGACTGTCAATTTCATTCTCAAATGAAAGTTTTTCTGCCACATAAAGGAACGCTAAATCTTTTATGGGATAAATACAAAAAGATATGCCATATTTATTGGAAATAGTCCTTCAATCTAGAAAGAAAGTATTCAGAAGCTTTAAATAACCATAATGTAATACAGCATTAGAGTATATGGCCGCCAAACAACTGCAGAAAGAAACAGGTAGGCGCAATACGGCATTTATCTAAAGCAGAAAAAGTACTTGTTACTGAATGTATTTTCATTTTCAGTTCGCGTTGCCAGCTTGAAAGTTAAGTGAGAAATAGGACACTTAGGATTCATAACTTTCTTGAGTTTAAAATAACAATTACTGCAAACTTTCATTATATACTTTATGCACTGTGACTTATACTCTAATTTAGCTTTCATTTTTAGTTCATTTTCTATTTAAATTTGAGTTCGTCGTCTTTAACACCTTTCAACCTTAACGTGATACCTTCTCTCTCACACGAATACGGTTGGCAACACTTGTGGTCTGTGAGCGATGCATGACGTATGCTTGTTGAGATAAGAACGGAACGAGAGATATAATGGCTACGCGCGCAGCTGTGTGGTGTTGATGCTGGAAGTTAATTCTAATTGTGGATACGAGATTGGTTAGTTGCCGTTTGAGGCTACGTGTTTTGCTTATAGTTGTCGCAAAGAGTTATGCGAGTTAACGTTGTTTAGTGCAAAGTGTACTAATAATCTGATACGTTGAGAGTTCGACCATCAAGTGCTCTGAGCACTGAAGTACTAATGATCAAATATCTGTTGACAGCAATAAAGGATTAGTTGTAAGTAATTACTTTTTGAACTTTATTTGAGTGACTCCTGTTTCACTAGAGGTAAATTTTTGAGAATTGATTTATGTAATGTTCAGTAAGTCAGCTACACACAAACGCTACAGCACGTAGAGGGGAATTATGATTTTGGAAGTGAAGGAACACATTCCTATATTTAAAATTTCTTGTCGTATATACTTTTAAAATTGCTACTACAGTGAGTACCGTGATAAATTTACAAATTATGCTTTGAGCATTCGCTGTTTTCGTAAGTGATCTGTTAATTATGTGTGCTTATTTAATTTCATAGCTCCTCCTAAATGGGTCATGGAACCCGGTGATCATGAAGCAATGAAAGGAGAAACTGTTCAACTAGTTTGCCAAGTATCAGGGCTCCCAAATCCTGTGATTTCATGGAAGAAAGTTGCACGAAATGGTAAGACATAAAAGTAACGTTCAAAATACAGAGAGTAATTTGAGTGCATACACCCTATCTTACATTTGTTTTTATGGAGGTCGGGGTGGAGTAACTACCATCGTAATAAACTGTAATGGTTATACATAAGACCTAGTCCGTCCCTAATTAAAGTCACTAATTTCAGGAACTAGGGTGAGCCACTGAAGTAACACACACACACACATCATCATCATCATCAATGCCCTATTCAGGACTCCAACCTAGGCCCACTTGGACGAACGGTCAGTAGCCAGCGCTCATATCAATCCGCCGCGTACATGAATCACCGTACTCTAAAAAATAAAGATCACATCGAATTCTGCGGTGTAATGAGGGCATCTTTTGAATGAGCAAAATCTGCAATAATGAAAAATGCAAAAACAGTTGACCAATTTTCGATATATGAAACATTATAACTTCGCGTTTATGGTAACTAACAAAATGTTTGTCAGAATAAATGCAATCCCGTGTCCAAAGACTTTTTTCTATTGGGTTTACGGAAGCTTCAGAAACTTCTGTAAAATTAAATATAAAAATGGTATTGACAAACTCTTGTTCGAAGTAGAAAACCCATTTTTCCGTCCCAATTTCGGAAAAGAAGATATGCTAAGAAATTGAAATAAACCACCCCGGTAGCTGAGTAGTATAAGGCGCTGGCCACTGACCATTTTATGGAAATGTGGCCGGGTTTGATTCCTAGATAAAGAATAGGTGGTGTATTTGTTTTACGAGTCTGAATCCTTCTCTTTCCTGGAACCTGTGGTCTCAAGTTAGTGATGGGCGACAGCTTATAAATTATCCACCGAGTTGGCCACAGGCATTTTTAAGCCTCGAAACAAACAGAAATGAAATAAACATTTGCGCCCCTTAACATAAAAACTGTGAAACTGTGAATCGTTAGAAGAAGGTAATATATGTAAATATGTGTTATAGTGAATGGTATCCAACCAGAAGAGATTCTGTTAAGTAATATTGTAAAGGCGATGCTACAATTTTACGCTCAGATGTAGTACATTACCACCCATAGCAACCGGGCTGTGCCTTATTCAAACGTAAAAATGGGTACACGATGTACTATTTCCTGTAACAGAGAGGCTTTCAGACCTGATACCCCCTCCCCCCCCGAAACCCAGACAAAGTGTTTTTTTAAATCGATGTTCATAAGGGAAGGCAATTAAAGAAAAAAATATATATGTATTTACGTCCCTAATAGAAAAACTGAGAAGTATTTAGAATGCACAGTATGCATACCTCTCCTTATAGTGAACGGGACTCGATAGAAAAAAACGCTTTTACGATGGTATGTTTAGAAGCTTAAATACAGCTGTAAATACTAGAAATGTACTCTTATGTCTACTAGCTGCAGACGAAAAAAAATGAGAAATTTGGACAACAAAATACCCGATACAAATACAAAACGGTGTTTTCATACCGGGCACTTAAAAATATTTAAAAGAGTCCAGAAACAAACAGCGTACCTTTATGTCCCTGTGTGGGGAAACTATGTATTATTTGAAGGGAGAGAGAAATGTGGGTAAAATGTTTTCACTTTTTACAGGCTTCTGATCAAAGCATTTTTTCGGTCAACTTTTAGTAGCGGGGATATCTTTGCAAAAAACATGTAACGTCTGCACCTCTTATTTCCAGAACTATGCGTTATAAAAGGGCTGAAAATATTCCAATAATGTTCCATATAGTAAATCCTATGCACGGAAAGAATCCTTTAGTACGAAATTCAGAAGCATAGATAACAAGGAAAACATAATATACCTTTACGTCTAAAGCTTGATAATTCAGCGTTATTTGATGTGGACGGCGTTCACATCAATCATAGAGAATGGTATCCAGAGTCAAACTACTCTTTCTTTCAATGGGATTTTTAGAAGCGATGATATTGGATATAATATACATCGAAGCTTGTAGAATCTTCATTACCGCTCTCCGGAGCAAATTTTCACTTTGGAAAGACTCCGAATGGTATGAATAATTCAAACTTATCAACGCAAAACGAATTTTTTATATCGGTCCAATGGATGAAGAGATAAGGTGTCCTCAAACAAAAGGGTAGATATTAGTGATGCTGTAAGTATATACTTTTCTTCCAAACCCTTTTCAGTATTTTTCTCCAGTTCAACATTATTCAACAACAGTGTCTAAAGCATGCGTATCACGCTCTTTACAGGCTTGACATATTCCAGTCATAAAACTTTCAAACAGGTTGCAAATGGCTTAAGCTAATAACTTCCTTTTAATTAATTTTAATAAAAAAAGTCGCTTTTAATAATCACGAATTATCTCTTCTGAAATTCCGTATAAGATGGAAAGGTATCTTTTGCTACCGATCTAGCGTTAAAAAATTACATTTTTGATGTATCCAAGGTTTTTAACATTTCTTTCAGACACATCAAACTTTAATCATGATCTTATACTGTTCTAGGTACCGTTTTTGTAGAATTAAAATTAATCAACTAATTTTTGGAGCAACTAGAAGTTTTTCTGAAAGTTTGTAGGCATCAAATCAAAATTCTTACAAAGTTAATAAAGTTAAATTATTAAAATATGTGCGTGCCCTTCAAGCAAGATATCCAGTGAATCCATTGTAATTTCATAAATTCCACACAGTTTCGTTTCATACCATTTAGCATTTAAATTTTTCAGAGCTGATATTTCGCCCGAACAGGGCTCTACTTCATCTTAATGAACGTTCGTCATCGATTTCTTTTGTCTTGAAATTGTGTATTTAGATAGTAAAACAATTTTGTGATTTTAAGTGAGAAAGCAAGATTTTCAATCTTTTGCTTGACGTTTTCATCTCTGCAATAGGTTCCTTAGAAAATAACTGCACCTTTTTGATTTTTTTAGGATAACTGAATCTTCGTTTCTAGTATCGCAAAAAGTTTTTAACGTTTGTAACTTGACGAACCATTATAACATCAGAAAAGAAAATTCTACCCGACCAAATAGCCATATTTAAAATATTTTGGTACGAAACTGTAGAAATACATAGATGGAGTTGCCAGTGTCCTTAGAAAGCAAATTTGACTAGCTAAATTCAAAGCAACTGCTGTTCTCTATATTTCCTTACGTTGATATACGTACAATCTTCGAGAACAACTCTGTATTAAATTATACTTCTGTTCAATCCTGAAAAAATTCAAGTTTTAGTGGTGTTCATCTGCTAATACAGATTACGCGCGCTTATCAGTAATAAAAATTGAAATTCTTAAAAGTACTCCTGGAATTCATATGTCCTGATTCGTTGATGTTCATTAACGTGACCTCGGTCAGTCTACCTCCATAATGCTTAGATGTGTGGATTTTCGGTAACTTTCTCTTAAACTATTTGGGAAATTTAACTGCAAACATTTTTGAATACTTTTGTATAAATTAATTCAGACACGCAACTTATTTTCCAATATTTTTTGCAATGTCATATAAAGAATTAGCATCAGATTTTTCAAATTATTTCTCCAGATCAGTTGCTTAGAAATGTTTTGCAAATACTCTAACATGCTATTATTTCCTACGCAGCGTTGCAAAAAATATATCAACGTGCTCACCGCTTCAATGTTTATCCATCGAAGTGATCATCGCAGCTTCGTTTGTTGTAAATCCTGTATATAGATACTTCGATTAGAGCTGATTAGAGTAGAACTTGCAGTATTTGTGTCCTTTTTGATTTTATTTCGTGATCTAAAATGTAGAATCTTCGGAGAAGGCAATATTAAGCATTTTAATGTATCAAATACTTTGATGAGGACAATTCATACATATACAAAGATTTCAAAGTGATAAGTCTTGTTGACACAGCATAAGCAGTTTTAGCTACCCGAAATTTTACTAATTAATGTTCTGTACACGGAGGAAGCGATCTCAAGAAATGCATTTCAAAAGTAATTACAAATATTATTTACACCGGGTGATCACTGAATTGTAACCACCCCTATCATAAGTGGATGCGGCCCTTTGAATACATGATTTTCGAAAGGGCGCCATTAGTGGACCCATGTAGCCTACATAACGTGTGAGTAGAGAAGCACGTAGTAAAATTCGAAGCGTGATGGGTAAACAGAAGGATTTATCGAACTTTGAGAAAGGACAGATTGTGAGAGGTTGGAGAGCGTGTTCCTCGATTTCCCAAACAGCTGAACTGGTGGGGGTTTCCCAATCCGTCATTGTTAAAGTGTATCAGGATTGGCGTGAAAGTCAAACAACGACCCGGAGCCAAAAGTGCGCAGGACAGCGGAAGGTTGTTATGAGTGGTAAGCCCCGGGTCGGACGACTCGTACAGGGCAACAGACGCAGCACTGTTTAACAGTTGACTATCCAATGCAAGAGATATCGTGACCATGCATTGCACACTCGCACGTATGGGCTATTCCAGTAGACGACCCAACGGCATCCTCTCCTAGACACAGATCGGCCCCGAAGATACGCCTGGTGTAAAGATCATGCATATTGGACGTCAGGTGACTGGAAAAAGTGTGATGGTCTGAAGAGTAGCGTTTTTTACTCCATTCCAAAGTGCAAGCCGGTGGAGGCTGTTGCATGGCGTGGGATATGTTTCCAAAGTGCAAGCCGGTGGAGGTTGTTGCATGGTGTGGGATATGTTTCCAAAGTGCAAGCCGGTGGAGGCTGTTTCATGGTGTGGGATATGTTTCCAAAGTGCAAGCCGGTGGAGGCTAATGCCTGGTGTGGGATATGTTTCCAAAGTGCAAGCCGGTGGAGGTGGTTGCAAGGTGAGGAATATGTTTCCAAAGTGCAAGCCGGTGGAGGCTGTTGCATGGTGTGGGATATGTTTCCAAAGTACAAGCCGGTGGAGGCTGTTGCATGCTGTAGGATATGTTTCCAAAGTGCAAGCCGGTGGAGGCTGTTGCCTGGTGTGGGATATGTTTCCAAAGTGCAAGCCGGTGGAGGCTGTTGCATGGTGAGGGACATGTTTCCAAAGTGCAAGCCGGTGGAGGCTGTTGCTGGTGTGGGATATGTTTCCAAAGTGCAAGCCGGTGGAGGCTGTGGCCTGGTGTGGGATGTTTCCAAAGTGCAAGCCGGTGGAGGCTGTTGCATGGTGACGGATATATTTCCAAAGTGCAAGCCGGTGGAGGCTGTTGCATGGTGTGGGATATGTTTACCCGGTAGGACCTTGGACTTATGGTGCAACTGGAACAACACGTGACTAGCGCCCATTACAGTGAATTGCTTGTTGACTCTCTAAACCCAACAATGCTGCACTTTTCTAGAATGGAAAAGGTGTCTTTCAAGATGAGAGTGCGCCGAACTACAGTCCCAATGTTGTGTAAGCATAGTTTAAGAGACACAGTTCGGACTTCCTGCATATCAATTGGCTTTCGAACTCTTCCGATATTAATCCCACAGAGCACTTGTGGGCCACTAGGGAACGGCATATCAGGTATTTGGATATATCAATAACCTCCATACTTGCATTTTAGGCTGCATTCCACACAGCTCGTTTGGCCGTACCTCCCAACTGCTTCTGGCATCTTATTGAATCGATGCAACGTTGAGTATCTGCTGTACTGAGGGCAAAAGGAAGACTTAGAAGTATTAGGTATGTGGTCATAAATCAGTGATCACTCAGTTTATATCTAATTATATTTTTATTGAGAAGAAATTGTTCGATATGAACTCATTCTTCATAAGAAAAAATGGTTTGATGTATATTAGTTTCTTACGTTTCCTGTATGGACATTTTTTTCAAAAATGTCTTATGCCAAGGGTGAAATAAACTAAAGTGAAATAAAAAACATTGTTTTGCGTCACTGACCCCACATGTTAAGGATTTTTAATTAAAGGTGTGACGTACCTGCCAGCAGGACGCACACGACATAAAGGCAGATAGTAGTTAGAACAAACGTCAGCGTAGCTCAATTGGTAGAGTGACTTATTCCGGAATGAGAGGATCCGGGTTCGAATCCTGGCGTGGACAGAAATGACGGAGAAATTTACTTCGTTATAAAGGGCCTGTTTAGATGTAGATTTAGTGCTTGTCCTAAAGTCGTGGTCGTCATCATTTCCTGCGATACAGAAAGGTAAGATAGCTCGACCGTTGTCTAGAGTTCAGCATCATCACGGCCATAGCTGAAAATTTCCCCATTGAAAAGCTAAATGCTCCAGCATCCAATGAACTACTAATATTGCATCCGAAGTTTGACTTAACATCAGACACAGGTATCAGTGTTTGGTTCCACTATGCTATTTTAAAGTAAATGTTCGCAGGAGCTTTTGAATTTTTTTCAGGTACTGCTAAAAATCACATGCAATGCTTATTGCAATAATAGGGTGATGACCCAACATATTTGGTGGCCATTCTGCTGTTAGCTAGATTCCAGAATTCATTGTTTCTATAAAAATTAATTAATCCATTATTTCAAACCAATTATTTAATGAGATTCAATGATCATGTCCTCTTTCCATGTCTTTTATTCGCTCTAAAATGTGAAATTTCGTTTATTTTCTTCAAAATGGTACAAATATTACTTGAGTGAGAAGTTCTTATACCACAAAACGTAAAATTTAATTTTCTTCACAAGCTTGTTACTTTGGGAACAACATAAAGAAGCGCGTTCCCCTCTACCATTTATAAACCCCTCTACCACTTACCATAAAATTATCTAAATACTCTCTCTGAGAGTTTGAACGCCTATTATAAAAGGTACTTGCTTCCACAAATTTTTCGTACGTATGTCTGAACTCAAACACTTTCCGGTATTGTATGATCATTTACAGGATTTAGTTTGATTACAAATGAATCTTCTGAGACAATGTAATGGTCCACTACTTCTTACATGGATTACTTCTCCAGACAGCTAGTTTTACAGCACCCATTATATAAAACTGTTTAATACTTAAAGCATAACTCCGCTTTTCTTCAGTAATATACGATCTGAGTATGGCAAATATGGATGTTAAGGGTTGAAATCTGCTTTCAGTATCTTTCAACTTATAATGCTGAGAACAAAGCTTCTGGTTTTCATTAACAAAAACGTTTTCAACATATTTCATATATCAAAGACTGCGTTTTCATCTTCATTATCAAATGATGCGCTAATTATAAGTACTTCGAATTTCCAGTGCACCTCATGTTTCAGTCCCTTACCGTACATTGCATTGAAAAATAAAGCCTTCTACATAACTTAAACTGAAACTGTTTAAAACATCTTCAGTTTCGGACTTCGCGTAAATATTTCCCTTTGTTTTGCACAGAAGTATGCCTTGCGATACTAATTTTCTCGCTTGTTTAGTTGCTATTTAAGAATTAAATAAATTCTGGAAAGAATAAACAATTATTTTTCATGGATTTTCTCTGCTCATTTCTCTGCGTGCAATTACCTATGAAAAGCTAACTGGGTTTGCAGCACAAAATAAGAACTGTCTTAGAAAACTCTTATGACTACTCTCCAAACAATAATGACAGGGCAAGGAAAATGAAACCCTGCAGTTGGTTCGTAATCCAACACTGGAATATTTTGCGCAGTTGCAGTGTTATGAAATGTTTTTGGGAGGAAATTTCGTGAAGTGAAATTTGACAGAATTCCAAGCAGAGAAATCGTTGGTAGTCGAACTTTCAGCACATCTATGCACAAAGAACCCGTTTTGCATATCTGTGTATGCAGCGTGGTGGCTACAGATGTTCACGGAATGGAAAAATAAAGGAGGAACAGTAGCACAACGCTCGAATACCAAAGGAAAGAATATCATCTCACGGAATAAAAGCTTGTAACGGCCCGGTATGATACCAGACTCAGTATACAAACGTTTACTATGTAGAAGTTGAGATGTTGGAATCCACGGTCCAATCTACTGCTAGACACAAAGGGCTGTATGTGGCATGGTGTCAACAGTTCATACCGCGGAGCGTCCATGGATGGCGAAATATTTGTTGGTCTGTTGAATCAAAATATTTGCTGCATCGCCCCTAGAGCATGTTTCACCATTAGAGAAAATAGGATGAGGAGTATATTGCATGCCTAAAGTAGAATTTTTAAATACTGTAGATTACCTTCACGTTATGGCGTGAAAGATCTTTTGTTGAGACTCTTTACGCCATATGGTTAGTATCGAAGACCGTTTGAGTGGCGAGGGCTTCTGCGATATCATCACGCATCATCAGCGCACATTGCTACCTATCATGCTTCTGTACTGCAATAGTGATTTCCAGCGTTTCCAACAGAACAGTGTGTACTTTGCTCTCACGTCCCACGTGTCAGAACGTCTTGAAAAACATTCCGGTTATTTCATTGTTTTCTCTTTATCTCTGAAATCGCCAGATGGGAACACAACGAAACATTTTTGGGATGTCTTGATTATTTCTCAGAAGTTGGAATACCCCATGGTCCAACACTGTTGCATTATGGGATAGTGAAGATCTTCCAAATACGTGGAGACCATGTGAATAGAGAAAGTCATCGCTCTTTCTACGTTTTACTTTAACTAACACACAGCAACCGAAAAATTGTTATCCGTACACTGTTGGGATCGAACCCCAAATATCTGGATAACTATCCGATTGCATTCGCTTTACGCTACGGTGCCAACAATCCAGGGCGCTATGTGTGTTTATCAGTCAGCATCTTACTTCACAAATCCGTAGCGATGGAAGCTCAGCAGCTGAGACGTCTCCATCTGGTGGGGCATAACGGCACAACCTATTGAATTATAGCTAATAAATCCCAAGGGCGAGAGGGATAGTGAATATTTTCTAAAACGTGGAAAGAGCGATGACTTTGTCTATTCACATTGTCTCCATGTATTTGGAAGATTTTCACTATCACTGTCACCCTTCGGATTTATTAGCTATAATTCAATAGCTTGTTCCGTTAAGCTCCACGAGTAGCCGCCTCGGTGGCGCAGTGGTCTAAGCGATGGCTTCTTATCATTCGTCCGAAAGCGGTCCGGGTTCGAATCGCGGTGAGGCATGAATGCTGTGTTTTCCTTACGCCACTGGCTCTCTCCCTTCCTGGAACCAGTGGCCCTAAATTAGGGACGGGCGACTGCTTATAGCCCATTTAGTTGCTCACGGTGGTCGTTAAACCTCCAATCAAAAAAGAAAAAAAAAGAAAAAAAGAGCCCCACCAGATGGAGACGTCTCAGTTGCTGAGCCCATCTCTATGGATTTGTGAAGTCAGATGCTGACAGATAAACACGTGGATTGTTGGCCACCGTAGCGTAAGGCGAACGCACTCGACTAATTATCGAGAGATCTGAGGTACGATCCCTGCGGTGTCCGGATAACAATTTTTCAGTTGCTGTGTGTTTATTAAAGAAAAACGTGTAAAGAGTGATGACTTTGTCTATTCTATTCGCATTATGGTATGCTCTGCAGTTTGCATTGCTGGATGTGTTCCTCTGTCGCATCAGTTCAACTCCGCCACGAACTGCCTAACATGTTACTAGGAATGGTGCCACACGTTACTAAGTAAGTAACCATAATTATTTACTGAGTGTACATTAAAATATCCATGTGTGTTCTGTTTGAAACTTTGTCGAAATATACCAAACTTTCAAACCATGTTTAATTTTCATTACAGGCCAGTCAAGGGAAATAATACGAGAATATTTCAGCAAAAACGGAATTCTACAGTTAGATGATGTGCAAGATAGTGATTCTGGATCTTATGAATGTGAAGCTTCTAATGGAGTTGGTGCAAATTTGAAGAAATTAGTATCCTTGGATGTAATTGGTATAGTATGTCCTTACGAAGTTATGAGTTTAAGATAGCATAACACTTTTAAAATCTGTGTCATAAACACGAAAAACTTAGCATTGTATAAAATATACCTTAAAATTTTGCAATTTAAAACCTGAGTCTTATTTAACCTACAGAGATAGCTAATGAATATATTTTGTTACTTTGTTAAACAGGAAACTTTAATGTCAGCTTTCTTTCGTGAATGTGAAAGTCTGGTTTCAACGATTGCGGATGAGCTTGAAAAGTAGATGCTATGGATTAAGTGGATCAAGTTGAAATAAAAGATGAAAATTTTACAAAGCATTTCGAAAGCCGAACCGATAGCGTATGAACACTTCATATGAAACCTTTACTGAGAGTGAATAAAATATATTTTATTAGATCAAGAAGATTTTATGTAAATGCAAAATTTGTATATATGTTTCGTTAAATTTGGGTTTTTCGTAATTTTGTCAATTGAAATTCGATTTTATATTCACATGTTCATTTTTACCCGAAAAATAGCGAGCACATTTTTTTATTTCGCAAAGCACCATTATTTATCTGTTCATCACTCTGATTTCGATTATTATTATGTTAAAGGTAATATAAAAAAACTCATAAACGTTTTTAGCTTATGCAGGCGTATTAATTTGAATTTTGACATTGATATTTTCTACTCTGGAATTTATACTTTCTTGCTATTTATGAAGTTAAGCGTACATATTTGCCTTCTCAAACAACTTAGTTCAAAACAATGCACTAGGATAACATGTATGTATTCCGTATTCAAGCTTATAATTAACTGAGGATCAGACGGTTAAAAGATATTCGTCAAATAACTAAATGCAAGTGTACATCCAAGCAGAAAATGAGAGTTCAACTCATGAATTTCCTGATCTATTATTTGATGTAGTCATTGTTCTAGTTAGGTGCCAACAATTGTTTAACGAATTTCAAGAACCATTTGCCGAAGACACATGTTCTAGCATCACTAAATATTCATGCAGACAAGAATACACAAGATAATAGGGCATATACATCGTGCTGTGGGTGCTGGCTGCCCTATTATCTTGTGTACACATATTCTATTTTATCAAGCGCTAAATATCTTACATATTACTTTGCAAGGTTATTCGTTTCAAAAGTACCAAGCCTTCGGAAATCCTTTTCAATTTATGTTTCTCGAAAGAATGTAATTTCAAATTTTCAGTACTGTACAAAACATGCTGTTTTTCAATCATTCTGCTGTTATAATAGTCGTGCTAGCATTGGTAGGATTGGAATCACCCTAACGGTTCGTTATGAGTTCCAAAAATAGGAAAGACTACTTCCTCACATTAAAAGTTTTGGATCAGAATATCCACTGACTACACTTCGCAGTTTTATAGAATCATTGAGATTTAACGGAAACGAATTGAAACGCCAAGTTGCTAGAAGCGTAGGTTTCTGATAAATCTTCCAAGATGGGTTTCAGTTCGAGTCTCAGGTGAGTCATGGGTTGCGTGTTCGTTTTACTAGCTCTAGAAGCAATGGCATCAAATTTGAGGTGGACGATTTCTTGTAGACCTTTGGGTTGCTCAAGAGGATCTTTAAACCCCAGTGCCAGAAACAAACAAAAATATTAACATAATTTAAAGAAAGAAACTCCAATTTACACAGAAAGTATTTAATCTAATTAGCAATAGCAGCGGAAAGAAAATAGTTGTTTCACACAGAATGTAACACGTGTGTAGGAGAAATATGAGTAATATAAATACTATACATTTGTTCAGTACAATGTAGTGGGTAACGCTTAAATTAAGACACCGTATACATTTAGAGTTCAAAGAAAGTCCGTGTAAGGATTATTATAATTAGAAAGTGAATTGACAGGATATTCTCTTCTCACTCTAAGTACTATTTCAAAAGATACTTGAACTACTGGGAAGAGAAATTTCTGATTAAAGAACTGTTTCTGAAGCTGATCCCCTACTAGCTAGACTGAATAGCTGATCAGCGAGATCCGATGACCTAAAATGTTTTACAGTGAAAAAGGCTCTTGTGTTGAAACAAATTATTTGCTGAAAAAACAGTCACTTACTAATTGCTTAAAACAAAACTTAGACTACCACTAACGGTCTCATGGATTGATATACGGTATAGTAAGAGATAGCAAACAATAGAGTGTACAAAAATTGTATTTATTCCTCGTTGTTAAACTTACAGCTCTCCAACAGAGTTCTTTAAATATCCACAATGATTTGCTGACTGAATTACATTTTCAATCTCATAGATTAAAATTATTAAGCGTACAAATAAGCAAAATAACATGCCGTGTAAATTCAAACAGTAAATACTTTTTCTTCGTGCAACCACATCACACCCTTACTCTTTTTACTCTCGACGTGTTTTTCCCCTTTACATCCTTTACTCTAGACGTGTTTTTTCCCTTTACACCCTTTATTCTTGGCGTGTGTTTTTTATTTTACTTCGATTCCCGGTCAGTCTTTCCCAGAAAGTATGAATGAAATCGGGATAATGACTTGCCGGTTAGAAAGAAACAAAATTTATAGAGCACGGACTCCAAAAGGAAGGTTAAATTAGAGACATACATTAGAGACCCAGGCAGAGTCGCTCTAAATTTACGAATCATTCCCAACTGTTTAAAAATCTATGTACTGCTATTGAAACCATTCTGCTAAGAAATCATCTCACAATGCATTTTAAGATGGACATATGGGAAAGGAAATTTAAAAAGCTTTCTCTCACCGTGCGAGTTGCTAAATGTTGTATTGTTCAGCAGTGAAACTGAAATTCTGGTTACGTAAATTGCTTTACTATTGTTATGTTATTATTACATAGAAGCTGACCCGACAGTTAGAGAAGTTTCTGCATCAAACACGCTTTGTAGCTGTGAAGCTCATTTCAACAACGAGAACTGTGCGGATTATGCCAAACAGGAACATCTCGAAGTACTCATTCGGTTTCTTCGGAGAAAAAATTTCAAAAATGAAACCCCTAGTACAAATGCCAGTATATTGAAGCCTACTCATACTCACTGCGATAACTACTATTGATCACCTGTAACTTCTAGCTGCGAACATCTGTGATCTTCTTCTGCAGTTCTGTACAGATCATTACGGATATTCCTACACTGCAGCATGCAAATACACTATCTACCAACAAGTAATTGGACACCTGTGATAGCAAAGGAAAACGAAGTTCATTCACCTTCATTAGTTGGTGGAGCCTCCACAAGCGGTGATTACAGCTGCGACTCTGCGGGGCATACTCTCAACCAGGCGTTGTACGACGGCTAGCTGTATTTTCTTCCACTCGGTTTGGAGAAGACAAGTCAGTTCCTTCACTGATTTCGGACGGTGGGGACACCCCTTAAGTTGACGCTCCAACTCGTCCCATAGGTGCTCGATAGGGTTAAGCTTCAGGCTCAGGCCAGTCCATTAGATTAACCCCATTGTCACCATACCAAGCCATGGTGGACCTCGCAACATGGCAGGTGGCATTGTCATTCTGAAAGTAACATGGGTTCACCCCGTAAAACTGCCACAACGTAGGAAGCGCATGGCCATCCAAAATGGTGCCGTATGTCTCGGCGTTGAGTCTACCAGGAATTGCGACCAAGGGTCCCGTGCCATACCAGGAGAAACATCCCCATAGCATAATTCCACAGCCGCCAAATTTCACAGTTGGCACAATACATTCCGGCAGGAGGCGTTCTCCAGGCAGACGCCAAACCCAGACCCTGCCATCCAAACGGTAGAGGATGAACCTTGATTTATCGCTCCAGAGAACCTGTTTCCACTGTTCAACGGTCCACTTTCGACGTTCTTTGCACCACGTTAGCCGAGCAGCGCTATTGGACTTGGTGATCAAAGGCTTGTGGGCGGCAGCACGTCCATGATAACCGAGCAGATGGGCTGCCTTACGGATGGTATTCATCAAAAGGACACTCCAGGATGCCTGTTGAAACTCCTCGCGGATGTGGCCCATCGATTTGGTGCGGTTCTTCCGAATTTCTCTGGCCAGCACCCGTCGGTCTCTAACTCCCAGTTTTGTGGGTCTGCCGGGTCGGGGCACTTTCCGACAGTCACCTCTCATCTTCCACTTGCCAATCGCGTAGGCCACTGTCGATTTTGGGTACTTCAACTCGCTGGATATGTCACGTATCGATTGGCCATTTCTGTGATACCCGACGATTACACCTTTCTCGAAAACAGAGAGCTCCGAACTGTGTGGCATCTTGCATGCGACTGGTTGCGTTGTTGTTTCCTACACGATATTTAACGACGGCGGCCATGACTTGTATCAGGACCGCAGATATCGTCGATTGCAGTGGTGTCCAATTACTTGTTGGTAGATAGTGTAATTATCTGTGATCCTAAGGCAAATTTAAAATAAGGAATCCTGCATATTTCATGGCTGACATCTGACAGATGCATATACATAAAATCAATAGTAATTTAGCACTGTACTTTACATCAGTTTAACAGTGCATAGTATTTACAAGTAAAATTTTGCATTGTTGCACTGATGGGTAGAGCCATCCTTGAAATCATTCTGCATAGAATTATCTGAGATAAGTATTGCTTTCAACATTCTCTTATTGCATACGTGGAGTTCATTAAGCAAACCTTCTGTACTGAGGAATACGGATACTAAAATTTGCATCCATAAACGTATGCGAACTTTACTATCAAACCACCATATAGATTTTTAACTGATTATTTACTTACTGTTGTCGTATCAAACTTTTCCGTTTACAGCGATCTTGACACACAACTCGGGCTTCACTGACATCCATCACACGACATATACAAGACCTTCTGTACTCATAATCTTTTTCTCATGAAGACACTCTTTAATCCGATTTTCCAATGACTTCCTCAGCCTTTCTCTGTATTTCTTTCCTGCCCCTTGGGCTGAAACAAATTGTTAGTTAACATCTCATCACCCATTTTTTTCAACATGGCCAAACCACCTAAGAATATTAGTCTCCACCATATGTATTATTAATATTGTTGTGCTGAATTTGGAAAGAGACATAAAACTGCTGAGTTAGCTAAGAAAAAATCGCGCTATTCAAATGAAATTTATATCACAGATTTTTCATGTCACAACAGATAACTGTTTATATTTGCAGAGTTATACAAGACTCTGTCGCTTCAAAACTCAATATCGTACGAAGCCACCAAGAGCAAAAATAACAGCCTCTTCTGTTCGTTGCATTGAATAGAAGAGGTTTTAGGTTTTTTCCTCGGAAATATCATGCCAGGCTGCTTCTCTGAGAGATCAGAGTTCATTTGTGGTAACTGACGGAGGCGCTTAACGGGCCTGTCACTTAGATACTATCCCCGACATGTTCGATCGGGGACATATCCGGCTAACAGAGAAAAAGCAGTATCTTCTGGGCATGGAGAGGTCTTAGAAATCCCGGGCCGCATATGGTCGAGTATTGTCCTTCTGGAATATCGGGCCAGGACAACTCTGAAGGAAGACCATCAGCACTGTCTCTAAAACATCTTTGACATATCGCTGGCTGCTGAGGATTCTCTCAATTCATATCAGGCGAGATCGCGATTCAGCCCAATGGCTACTCAAACCCTGACCCTTGGCGTTGGGCTGGTAGGACGCTGCAAGATGCCGTTTCCCTCGATGTCTTCGAATACGTATGAGACCATCATGGTGCATCAAGTCGAATCGTGACATGTCAATAAACACGACCTGTTGCCAATCAGGTCGCCAGTACCTATGTTCCAGACCCCATTGCAGCCTGAGGCTTTGGTGGTTGAGAGTCAAAGGAATACGCAGCAATGGGCTGCAGGAGACCAGTCCTCTGTTAAGCAGACGAGGTCGAACTATGGTAGAGGACAAAATATAACGTGTTGTGACGTGCCTGCCCCGCAGGACGCACGTCAGATAAAGGCAGATAGCAGTGAGAGCATATGTCTGCGTAGCTCAGTTGGGAGAGCGACTTACTCCGAAGTGAGCCGGGTTCGATTCCCGGCGCGAACAAACTTGTACGGTATATTATTGTCTCCCTAACTTCAAGGATGACACGACTGTTAAGTTTCGCGCAATGATGTGATGTTCTTTCCACACGGCGAGACAGGAAAAATGAGAATCCCTTCTTCAGTGCTTCGAAAAAAAATCAGAGTGATGTTACGTTCCACACACCAAATTGTCTGGGATTTCTCAAATGCACGTTCTTCGTGAATGACCGCAGACAGCGATACATGGTTCCAGATGACCCGTGGGCCATGCCACCGGCCCTCTTTCGGGAGGGGGAGAGATGTGACGTGCCTGCCCCACAGGACACACATGAGATAAAGGCAGATAGTATTGCAGTTTGTTGTGAAAGTTCAAATGACTTTTTTTTTAAATTAACGTGCCACTCTCAGCCAATAGTTACCACAGAATGCAGCACATGTTCTACTCACCTCAACTCTTAACGTGAGCATGAGATGGACTTCTACGGGAAGAAATCTCAGTCCATCTTAGTCAATAGTTATCACAGAACGCAGGACATATTCTACTCACCTCAGCTTTGAACGAGTGCATGAAATGGACTTCTACCGGAAGAAATCTAAAATAATTTGCTGTCTGTCCGTATGGTAAATTTACTTACTACCCATAGAAATAATTTTTAGATAGTCAGTATTACTTATTACCTAGAATCGTGTGCAGTTATTTAAAACAAAGCGCTTCAAAAAACACATAGTTGTTACGTCTATCTCAGCTATTAATGTCAGCAATTGTACAACAAAATGTTCCTCTGCTTGCCAGATATACTACAGAATGTACGTAACTTCCGTACGTTATAAGATTTTCTCTTCGATTTCCCATTATGTGTTACAGGAAATTGTCAAGCAAAAATTTTGGGAGATTTCGTTGTCTTGAAGTCTAGTCTTACACTTAAAAGGCATTTCTTTGTATTTCTTAATCCAATATGGGGGGGGTGCATCAGGATCAGATCAAATTGCAAACCTAAACACGAGAACCCATGCAGCTACCAAGTCGCAATAGTAACACAGGTACTTTGCTGATATATGCTTCATAATTCTTCATTTCAAGCATGAAGACTGAAATGCAATAAAAGTTTAAACCAATGTATTGAATCGGTAAAGGCTATTTCGGAGATTACAATGTCATTTTTGTGTTTTCGGAAAAAATCCTGGTTACCCAAAATTCATCGAGTATATTCATGTAAATATAAAATAAACACAATAAGTATCATGTCGGCAAAGTTAATTGCTATATTCCAAATATGAAAAGCATAAAATTAATACGAAGGTTAAAATTATATTTTTTTCTTTTTGATCCTTTCTCACATGTTGTGATTTTTGTATTTTAAAGTAATGTTTGCTCCATAGACATGTTACTAGGAAATGTATTCAAGCCAAAGCGATTGCCAGTTAAAGAAACATGTCTCTTATTAAACCACGAGGGATACTTACTGTGATAAGACTTGGGGACGCATGTGTTTTTAGTGAGATATATGTCTTACAATTGAAAAATTAAAATGCCGCCCCGTTGGTGCAATGGTCTAAGCGATGGCTTCTTATATTCGTCAGAAAGGGGTCCGGATTCGAGTCCCAGTGAGGTATGGATGTTGTGTTTATCTCTCGGCACTGGCTCCTCCTCTTTCCTGGAACCAGTTGCCCTACATTAGGGACGGGCGACTGCTTATAGCCCACTGAGATGCTCATGGTGGTCGTTAAACCTCCAAACAAAAAAATAAAAATTAAAAAACAATGTAGTAAGCACATGTTTTCATTTCATTCGTAAATTCGATTTACGTACTTTACTGGTAATCAGAAGATAAGCAAGAGGTAATGTACTGTAATTCAATAGTTATACTAGGCGAGACTCCGTACAAGCACCTTCGAACTACTTGATAGAGAAAAACACAGGAATTTGTATTATCATTCATGTATTTATTAAAATTCTTCCTTTACTTTCGCATTTCCAATTTTGGAAGTTCGAGCAAATCCTTTTTGAAAAAAATATGATCTGTTAGTGTAGCACTTTGTCGATAAGTGGCGCTAGGTGTCGCTGTCGCTTCTTATGCCAGCTATTATGGCTTCACTTTTCATCGTCAGAGAAGCTATAACTACCTCGTTATTTAGATGTCTGAGTATTAAACATTCATATATTGTGAGTGCATCAGTAATATATTACATTGACTGACTCTACATGTCGCATGAGCAATTTGATAGCAAAATGTGGTTTAGCCTTCTAGGATTCTTCAGCAGAAGAACATGTCTAGATTTTGTGGTCGTTTTATATGGATCGTTGCTGATGGCTGTCTTCGAACGATATGCATCAGGTTAGTAACACTTTTTTATTTTTTTTTGGTTAAAACTGTTAAATATTTAACATTAAACTGACTGAATACCTTGCATGCAATACATATGGATGTCTCTTACACATACTATAGTTTCTACACCTTTTTTGAAAAGCGCATTCTTATCCGTAGTTCTCATGTTGATATTCCGAAACTGATTGAATTTAAAAATACAAAGTTTCAAATATACATCTGATATATTTAAACCCACTGCCTCCATATTAGCATGATTTTCATTGTTAACACTACTATATTTCTGTAAAAATTGCATATATGTAGAAAATTACATTTGCATAAAATGCGGTTTTCTCTAACTAAACCAAGCCGTAACACTTGCTTCACTATCAGATAAAGTCAGCCGCCCGACGTGTAGTCCAAACTACACAGCAGATTTTCGTTTTCTCAGTTTTCCCATTATTCTATATTAGTGAATACCATTTCTCATGCTTTACAATTACAAAATTGTTCTATATAATGTGTACTTTCACAGAGTCACAGTTGAAAACACATCGTTCGCTAACAGTGGTTTGAGAAACACACACACACAAAAATTTAATTCAGAAGTACATATTTAACTAAATGTCAAAAAGTTAGTCACTAAATGTGCTGAATGAGACTGTAAGTCTTTACATTCCTACGAGAGTCATACACTTTAATGCTACGGAGAGATTTAAAATCTCGTTTCAAGGGGTTCTGGAAAAAGAAAACAATTATATCTGTAATATTAATAATAATAATGAACTAATATATGAAATTAGGATATCGCATTTTATTTAGTGTCTCTTCATAATTATGGCAATCAGTTTCACTTCTGGAATCATGAACGGAAGTTTGAAAATGTGACACTTAAATTTGAATATAAGTCGCTTATGATAGCATTATTGTGTAATCTGGAATTCATAAAAGTCATACCCGGTGAATCGATGCGTTAGACGAATAATTTGGTTTGCTTTTAGGATTTCTTTCTAGAAAATATTGAATATTTTCTATGAAATATTTTAAAAAAATGTTTGATTGTACCGTCAATAAAGAGAAGATCAAGGGATCGCAAACACAAATTTGATATGATTTCAAAACTGCGAATTTGGGTTTTGTGGAGTATCCTAAATTCATAAATAACTATCTTTTTCCGGAAACTTCAAATTTTTTTATCTTTCTAAAACTCAAACGTAACATCCAGAAAGATGCGAATAAAATATTTGAAAATCTAGAAATTCGACTTGAATATGTTTTCTTAAGAAGATATTGTTCATGAGAAATTCAGCGAAATTTGTTTTGCTAAAAGCACATTTTTATTCTGTTTTATTATATTTTCTTCAACAAAATAATCTTGCGCTTGTACATTGTTGTATTGTTTACGAAATATTATGAGAAATGTTTTATTGTTTACAAAATAACTGTGCATCATTTAAATGAGCAAGACACTATCTCTGCGGTAGATATTTGAAACTGGTTTTATACTGATTCTGGTATTTTCTCTTCTTAAATACTTTTTCAGATTTTTTGTAGGTAATTCTCTAGATGAAAAAAAAACTAAAGCCAGAGTTTTAGGTGTTTTATTTAATTTCTCAAGGTACATAAGTTATTTAATGAAATTGTAATGAAAATGCTTGGGAAAATGGACATTCTACGGATTGCTGTAAATTAATAAACCAATAGAGTTCGAATTTTTTTATATACAGTTTATACATTGATTAAACCCAAAACTCAATTAGTTTAAGTCCAGTGTTTGCAAATATTTCTAACAGATCAGTCTGCATTTTCAAAATCCTGAATGGGGAATTTTCATTTTGTATTCATTGACATGTTTTTGCGGCGAAATTACGATA
Source organism: Macrothele yani (assembly GCA_039090855.1). Taxonomy (NCBI): domain Eukaryota; kingdom Metazoa; phylum Arthropoda; class Arachnida; order Araneae; family Macrothelidae; genus Macrothele; species Macrothele yani. Next base: position 19,829,117 of record CM077013.1, read on the forward strand.
CCACTGTTACATAGCATTTTCATCTGAGAAGTTGCACGAGATGAATATGCTAAAATGATATCATCGAAGAATGTTATATTAACAGTGGTATAATATTTCTTGAATAAAATTCAAAATTGGATGCTTTATAAAAGATGGTGCTGCTAAAGAACTGGATTTTGAATTGTGTATTTTTGTTATAAAATGTTGTATTTTAAGAATTAAATACTTGCATTTTAATGCAGTATAAAATGCTTTTACTTGATTTTTAACTAATGCAACTACATAATCAAATGTCCAAATGTCAATTAAAGAAATTCTATATCTGCACGTGATGAAACACCGAATTTTTAAAAGCATAAGGTGCTACATCACATTAGCTACCACCTACGGGCGCAGGAAATTGATTCGCGTTAAAACGGATTGCTGAAACGCATCGAATGTGTTATTGGGTGAAGAAAAATATGTCTTGGGTTCAAATATATGTATATGCCTTTACTGCATTTACTTTCCAAATTATTAGCAATCATTCTGTTTAAGTACTGGTGATCGAGCTCGTCTTCTGAGAAATCGTTCATATTAATAAAAGCACCGATGAGTACTAAATTCCACAGAAGTATAATAATATTTTAATTCTTGCAAAATATTTGACATAATTTCAGTTCAAAAAATTTTTCTTTTCTTTTTTCTTGGCAGCAAATGTATAGCTCTATTTAATTTATATAACGCTGTTTGAATTCTCAATCTGGAGCTGAACGCTTTTCCATTCTGAAAACTTTCTGTTTCTTAAACCTCTATTATTTCTGCCGAGCCCATTCTATCATCTGTGGTTCCGCCAAGCAGAAGATAGATTTTTATATGCTTACGTTTCTGTCGTACCCATTCCTTTAGCTGTGATTAAACTATTAAACCTAACTTAGGACGAAATTCATTATTTCAGTTGATTCAGTATCACGCTTCCGAACATCGTGCTTTCAGGATAAGGCACGGCTTGTTAACACGTTATATAAAACAGTTTTGATTTAAATTATTGAGAGCATACATTAATATTTTACCATGTATACAACAAGCACATACACGTATTCTACGCCAAATCTAAATTAAAGGGTTTACTTTACATTTAAAAATGTGCCACTCGACGAAATGAAAATGCCTTCATACTCCCTGCTTTTCTGTATACATCACTGGAGAACATACTGCACGCATAACAGGTGCCGCAAAAGACCATACAAGGTTGATTTGAACTTGAAATGTTTTATTTCAAAGCCTGTAGTGTTACAGTGAAGTAAATATTTGTTTTGTGAAAACTGTTATTCACTTTATTTTCACAACCGCAATCACTTTCATTTCAGGATATTTAAAAATTCAACCATTTAGTTTTCCTTCTTTGGCAAGAACTGGTGAAAAAATAAGTGTTACATGCCTAGCAGTGAAAGGAAGTCCACCTTTTAAGTTCTTATGGATTAAGGATGGAAGGAACATAACGATATCAAAAAACGTGGATGTCGTCAATCACAGGGATTTCTCAACCATTGTCATTGACCCTATAGATGAGTACTCAAAAGGAAATTACACTTGCACTGCAAACGACATGGCATCCACATACAGTTACTCTGCGTTACTGGTAGTCCAAGGTTTGTATGTAAAACATTTTTCTCTGTATTATATATAAAATTAAGGAACATTGCTATAATGGTATACCAAAAATACTACTAAAAGCTTAATGTGAAGAATCTAAGGTTTATTGCTGAAGCTTTTAGATTTATTTCGTCATTCTTCGAAATGAAAAATAACATCAAGGTCTTGTAAGATAACTAATAACACTTTATGAACAAGTTAGTAAAACCATGCAATGCATTGATTATGATACGCTTTCCAACATACCAGAAATCAAAACTCAAGTTATTACTCACGTTATGAGGATAATGGCTGTATAATAAATCACGCTCCTATGACCCGACCTTTGATCCCATTTCGATGGTATTCAACAGAACCGGTAAAGTATACTTCCGGAACAGCACGAAAAGTTTTGTCTCAATCGAAGCATTTTTACGTAAGTTATAACGCAATATCAGGATCACCGAGCATCGCTCGGTTAAAGGGGGTTGAGGGCAAAAAAAGTTTTATTTTGATATATTGTTTCCAAGTATTGTAAGGCTAAGTCGTTCAGTGGCACGTTGTCCCAAGTGTTCCAGTCGCTGAACACGTTCATCCGCGGTTTCGGTTGCGATTCACTGTGATGAATGGCTTCGTAGTTCTTCCAAGCGCTGGTTACGTTCTTCGGATGATTCAGCTGCGATTCGCTGTCTAATTATTCGCCGCATTTGTTGGAGTTTTTCTTTCAAAATAGATCCATGGAGGGTTATAATAACGTCGGACATTATTTCCATGCTCCTCGCCTTAACTGCTCGGAATGGTTTTTTGTGGGCTGATCTTCTCACAATGGAAGGTCATGTGTTTCGAGACTGGAATGTGATCAGAAACCATCGGCTCTTGAATGTTCGAGCTGTTCCATATTTACTTCTTCCGCTTGTTCTTCTTGTTTGAACAGCACCGTATTCTTCTTACTCTTCTTATTAAAGTTGAAACTTGCCCGTTTCGTAGGGGTCGACCAGACATATTTTTTATATTGTTTTACCATCCACGTGACACTCTGTTAATAGTAATTAATAAAAATGAACTAATGATATTTTAGTACAGCGGATACGCTTGTCATCAAGTGACTATTTAAAAATGTAACAAAAAAAGTGCTGTAATAAGTTTAACTTTTGAAGGGAAAAACATGCGAAATCAGCGCTCCACTGCTTATACTGTGCTACACATCAACTCCAAGCAACTGGCACAACTCACTTTTTGTTCTAGACGAAAATAGAAGTAATGTGTAATACGCATACAACGCGTGACGTAATGAGGCAAATGGTCGCAAGAGTGTGACGTCATAAAACTTTAATAGAATCCACAAACAACACGTGACGTGATGAGGCAGATGGCGTGACCGCGCGCCAACATCTCAATCGCGAGTCGATCGCGAGACTGTGACGTCATACGATTTCTAAGAATGGATAAGATTAATAGGACGACGCCATGACACTAAAAACGTGGTAACCCGGTGTGGTTATTTAACCCACAAAACGAATTTTTCCCAAAGTCGAGGTCAAGCTAAATCGATTTCTAGTACCAGAAAACGGAAGTGTTAACCACTTTCATCAAAATCCTTAGAGCCGTTTTCAAAATAAAATGTACATATATACAAGAATTGCTCCTTTAATAAGATGTGATAGAATGCATCCCGCTCTTATGTCCTGACCTTTAACCCCACTTCGTCCATTTTCAATAGGGTTCGTCCCCAGGTGGTCCTCTACGGCATACTAAAATTTCATCGAAATCGATCCATATTTACGCAAGTTGTGACGCATAAGGGCAGTAGAATGCATCCCGCTCCTATGTATAGATCTTTGACCCCACTTCACCCATTTTCAACAGGGTTCGTCCCTACGTGGTCCCCTACCACATACTAAAATTTCATTGAAATCGAACCGTATTTACGCAAGTTATGATGCATAAGGGCAATGGAATGGATTCCGCTCCTATGTCGTGACATTTGACCCCATTTATCCAATTTTCAATAGGGTGCGTCCCCAGGTGGTCCAAGACACATGCTAAAATGTCATCGAAATCGACCCATTTTTACGCGAGTTATCGTGCGGACAGACGAAAAAGCTGGAAAACATACGCTTCTTCAACTTGCGGTTGGAAAGCGTAAAAAAATGAGCTTAAAAATGATTGGTAGATGTGAGTTCATTAGCAAGTTCAATTGCGTTGTAAATTATTTCTTTGAGCCAGAATGAAATTACTTTTTTAATAATGGAAAGTAAAATTTTTGCGCGCGTTTGTGTGTTTTGAACCCCCCCCCCCATAAGGTATTGTACCTTTGTGCAAAACAACATTTCCATGAGGAAAATACAGTATACATTAGCTAATAGTAATGTGTTTTTACAAAAGTTGAAATATCCAATTATCTTATTCAGATATTTGAGATCATTTTGAAAAGAGAACTTAATAAACTGTGATACAGTGGCCGAAATGTTGCTATTAACGATAGGTTTTATGGTTTATCAAGCACTGAATGTCCACAAAGGTACTCTCACTGCAGTGAATGTGTCGGACAGGGGGGGTATGCTTTTAAGTTAATAACTGCGCCTTATTTTATCGGAATACTTAATGTTTTCATTTCACTGTTTCTGCGGAGCACCAAAGAAAAGAACTTTGCTATTGCACATGGCCGTTTAAAAGACTCCAACAAACAAATTTCTTTATTGACTTCTTATTTATTCATTTGGTCTTTAAATTCTCCTAAGTAGACGTTCTTTCAAAAAAACCAATACCTACGTTTGCTTCACAAGTGACTTCACATAAAAGATTTTCTGCTACATTTAACGACATCAATCATGTTCTTTTCTTTTCAGTTGTGTTTAAACAAGGGTGTGTGTTTAGAAAGAAAACGTACTGTCATTGAAAGTACTAAGCATTTTCCAAAACTATCATATTTTATCTCTGAAAGAAGCCTGATTTATTACGAGGAGTGCATTAAAATAAATCATGAAATGTTAATTTTGTTTGTAAGTTCTGATCTGTAGTCTCAGAAGTTTAGCTAAGCCAAATTTTACAAACGGAAGTATTGTAGCGATTAATGAATAAATATTTCACAAATGTGCTCTAGGGAAAACAAAGTTATGCAGGTAAAAGTGGATCAGCAATTCGCGACTGGCTAGAGTTTAGTAAAATTCATGATATAATGGGACATTAACTCATGAACAAAAATTAAAATTGCAACCATTGTGCCACATGAACAGTGTGTGTGCATGCACATTCAAAACGGCACGCATATAGCATACTATACAATCATGGCCGAAGGTCCTGCACCAGTAGACCGAAAGTCAATTTTTGATGTTTGAAGTCAACTTATACAGCGTAATGGTAAAGTCAGGAATATATATTATACATCATTTTAAAGAAAAGTTTATGCTGAATTCAAATATTGTTACAGAACGCTATTGCCAGTAATATAAGTGAAGTTACAAGCAAAAGTATAGCGTATGGTCATAAAAAGCAAAAAGTTGTGGAATTCGTGAAATTAGTGTACACTGCATTTGACGTAAAACTACTATACAGTACATTATTGAAACTTGCAGGACACTTGAAAAAACTTACCACCAAGCAAAATATGCTTTAATATTCAATTGGATAACCACGGTTTCTTAGTAACAAAGTGCACATTCTTGGCATGGAACTAATGAGCTTCTCTAGTTGTACATTGGTGATAACACCGTGCCAAAATTGCTGCTAAATGTGGCTGTGATCATTCCACTGTCTTGCGCACCATTAAAAGAGTTGCAGAAACTGGATGTGTCGTAAACAGAAGAAGAACAAGTCGACCAAGGCTGTGCACTGGAAGTGATGATCGCATGTTGATTCGTCGTTCCTTAAAATCAAGGTTTAAAACAGCCACTGATTTAAGAAATGAGTGGGAGAATGAAGTAGGTATTTTTGCATCTGCAAGGAGAGTTCGTCTTAGGCTGCAAGAAAATGGACTGGCTGCACGAAAAGCTGCACGAAAACCTTTCCATACAGAACAGCAAGGGATCAAAAGAATTGCTTAGGAAAAGGCACACAAGAATTGGACTGTTGATGAATAGAAAAATGTATTTTCAATGATGAACAACTGTTACTATTTCCGCTAATAATAGAAATAATTATGTACGACGTCAGGCTGGTGAAAGATATAAGGCATGCTGCACATAGCTAACAACCAAGCACCCACATTCGGTGATGTTATGGTCCTGTATTTCAGCCAGTGGTTTTGGGGGTCTATACATTGTTGATGGCACATTGAATGGATCGAAATATGTGAATACTTTGGAGTCCAAACTGCTACCATCCACACAAAACATGGGTTTGCAGAACTTTATCTTTCAGGACGATAACGAGCTATGTCATTGGTCAAAGTTGGTTGACGAATGGTTTAATCGAAAAGTTATAAGAAACTTTCAGTGGTCGGCATAGTCACCGGATCGTAATCCCATAGAGAATCTGTAGGTGTGATTGAAGCAAAATGTCCGTCAACAAGAACCCACATCTAAAACAGCAGTAATTGAGTCTGTAAGGGCCATATGGCACCATGTTATCACCAACGGACAACTAGAGAAGCTCATTACTTCCATGCCAAGAAGGTGCACTTTTGAACTAAGAAACCGTGGTTATCCAATTAAGTATTAAAGTGTATTTTGCTTGTTGGTAAGTTTTTTCAAGTTTCAATAATCTATTGTACAGTAATTTTACATTAGATGCATTGTACACTAATTTCACAAATTCCGCTATTTTTGATTTTTATGATTAGACGCTGTACTTTTGCTTGTAACTTCACTTCCATTACTGGTAATAACGTTCGGTAAAACTATCTGAATTTAGCATAAAATGTCCTTTAAAATGATGTATAATATGTATTCCTGGCTTTAACAAGTATAATATGTATTTAACAAGTATAATATTTAACAAGTATAATAATGTATAATATGTATTTCTGGCTTTATTCCTGGCTTTAACAAGTTTTTTCAAGTCAACTGTATAAGTTGACTTGAAACATCAAAAATTGACTTTCGGTCTACTGGTGCAGGACGTTTGGCCACGACTGTATATAAAAGACCGCATTATTGGTTCGTCAAATATTATATCACACGCTTCAGAGTCCATCATTTTGCAAAATGTAGTGGAGAATATGCAGAAAAATACTCAGAGTGACTTGAAGGATTCGGAGAGGTGGATACTCATTGCTTGGAAGCAGAACATACTCACGTCGAACTAGTCAAAGCGTATAATGTCTCTAGGACGGTCATTTCCAGGAAATGGTGACAATATCAAGGATTCAGGAACGTATCTCAAAGGCCAGGCATAGGTAACAACATCCCAAAGGGACAAATATCTGGCCTTTACGTCTGGAAGACATAAGAAGAAGGCAGTTAGACAATTCACTGTCGAGATCGCGATAGCTTCAGGCATGATCACAACAGTGTCCAGACGACTTCGCAAAAAGCAATCTGTACTATAGGAAATCGATGCGTTGCTTCTCACCAAACTCAAACTCATAGAACAGCTCAAAGTACTTATTGTAGGCGCCAGCTCACCTGGAACGAACAGCAGTAAGGGCATATGTTTTTCACAGATGAGTCCCGTTTGAGCCTTACAGAAGATTGCCGACGCTTGCTTATTTGCAGAGGTAGCTGAAAACGTATTCAATACTAAAACATCGGTGAATGAAATCACTAAGGTGCAGGTCTTCCGTTATGGAAAGGTAAAATGCCGTATGCCGTACGCCACTATATGTGGTTGAGAACGGTTACATATAACTCTCAAACGTACCGCGAGGAGATATTTGAGCCCTTAGTGGGGTGAAGATATGCACAGGATATAGAGTGGCTGGCCAGTTGTCTGGATCTCCATCTTATTATATACGTCTGGGAAGACGCATTTCTCTTTTTTCAGCCCCCTCTTAGTGCTGCGATCAAATATTGGCGATCATTCGCTCCCGACCTCATACGTCAACTTCAGGTATGTTCGTTCTGCAGTATGCATGTTTCAGGGTTTATCATACTGACTACTGATCATTAAAAATACAGTTTTGCTACCTCCAGTTAAAGACATTTTTTGACCCATCAAAACTATGTCTGGCCATCTATTCTTATGTACATATATCATGACAGTATACGTTAAATTTATATCACGTTTTCTAGCGCATATGAATTTCCTTTAAATCTGTCGATCCGCTGCTTCGGTATGTCAAGTTTAATATTTATAATTTAAATTTTGTACAAAAGTGTACACACGCACACACGGTTGGGGTCAGAGCATCGTTTTATTGGCACACAGATGTCCTTTAATTGTTAGGCAACTTCTCAGACTCAGGAAACTTGAACATTTGAGGTACGGCCTCATTTCCGCATTTAGGCTGATATGAGTTTTAAGAATTTCTAGCGTATTTTCGCACATGTAGCAACAGCAGTACAATGCATTATACCAAAAAAATATTTTCGCCAAAACTATCGATTTCCCTCTTTAGTCATTTTAATCTCGGTGAAATTAAATTTGTTGACTGCTTTTATAAATATATAAATAAAATCATTGTGTTCCCGAAAATAATTTATTCTCGAAAAATGAAAAATGGTTACATTTTCTAAAACTTGAAACCGTAAGATCGTTAGTTTAAAATAATATTACTCTGAAAAACATATTTACCTGATTTTATGTTTCACGCAAATTTAATTGATAGAAAAATGACAGTAGATTATGCTTAGAAAATTTCACTACACTTTCTAGATGTATGAATACTTTTCACATTCTTAAGTGTGTAGAACGTGCGAATTTTGAAATGCTTCCATGTTTTTTTCCTGTAAGCTCCTCCTACTTGGACTGTGGAACCTAACAGCATAGAAACCAGGGCTGGTACCGACATAACGATTCAATGCGGAGCCAAAGGTTCACCTGCACCTCGCATTTCTTGGAAGAAATTAGGTACGTAATAAAAGGTTTTCCTGTTATCAAATTTGTTGTGTACAGTTCAGTACACACGTGAAAATTAATCTCATAAAAAATGTTCTTAATGAACTGCACTTTTAAAAAAACTGGTAATGAGTTCAGTGCCAGGCACCTAGGTGAGCTATAGCATTATGAAAACAAAATCCCTTAAATAAATGAATAGATCGTGTGATGGGACACGAATTCTAATCAATTGATGAAACAGCTCTTATCTTACAGTTGTAGCTAATCTAAATAAAAAACGACAAAAATGAATAATTTCAAATAAGAAATACCAGTAAATTAGGCTGGAGAAATGCGTTGCTTACGAGGGGTTTGTGGCAAAACACGTTCTGTTCGTGTGAGGAATGAAGATGTGTTGGAGTTGTGTAATGTGAAGCAAAATGTTCTTAGCAAGGTGGAGACTAATATGCTTCAGTGGTTTGGCCATGTTGAAAGAATGAGCGATGGGATGTTTACTAAGAACATTTCTTTAGCCCAAGTGACAGGAAGGAAAAGCAGAGGAAGGCCGAGGAAGTCATGGGAGGATCATATTCACGAGTGTATGCACGAGAAAAAGATCATCAGTATGAAGTGTAGAAGATCTTGTGTGCGTCGTGTGATGGATGTCAGTGAAGCACGAATTGTGTGCCAATGTCGCTGTAAGTGGAGGAGTTCGATACAGCCACAGTAAGTAAATAATCAGATAAAAAGTATCTGGTAGTTTGTCTTTTTCTTTGTGGAGCTAACCTCTGAGTATCAGAGAACAGCTTAGGGATATGTATATGTATATATGTATATGTAGTTTGAGGAAGCCAAATACGAAAGTAATTCGTAAATTATGTAACACTGAAATTTCAAACAGCACGTCATGGTAAGAAAAGTGTAGTCCTCATTGCCACCAACTTAGAAGAGAATTTGTCCAATTGCATGCTGCTTCACTTTAATTAAAAACTTTCATCATTCTTAAAGAGTCTCTACTGAGAAACTCTTAGCCTTCTAACTGCTCCCAACCCAGTCAGATTTCTTTTTCAAAAAATACTTAGAATATTTTCCATCCTCTCGATGTTTCGGCAAAATAATTCATATATCCATTCGACACTATACTTTACGAATAATTCTTTGTGCTATCTCAATACATTTTGCAAATTTCCGACGCCTCCCCTGTGGCCCAGTGTTCTAAGCGCTGGCTGCTTATCATTCGTCTGAGATGGGTCCGGGTTATAATCTCCTGGTGATGCATGGATGTCGTGTCTGTCTTATGGAACTTGCGCTTTCCGTTCCCTGAAAGCAGTGGTCCTGAATTAGGGACGGGCGACTGCTTATAGCCTATCGAGATACTCAAGGTGATCGTTAAACCCCAACCAAAGAAAAAAATTCCAACAATATTAAGAATTTGACACAAGTAAGTACGGTTTATTCAAAGAAAAATCAGCCTCTTTTGATTTTTACCACTGTTTGTACTTTAATAAAGCGTTTTTACTGAATGTCCTTCAATTTAAGGAGGGGAAATTTTATAGATTATGTTTTCGGTCATTGCGTGAATTTCTAATCTTACCTCGGTCACCTGAAGAGAACTTTCTTCAGACTTGATGTTTTCCGTTTGACAAGAAAAAACCAGTCATCAAATTCACATTTGCTTTGATTTTTACGCGGCCTGTGCGTTCATCTCCATAGTGGTGTTTTATTGGGTTAGTGCAGATGAAATGTACGAAACAAGAGTACCACCTGAGAACTCTCGTAAAAATAGAAGGCAGCTACCCGTCTAGTCAAAGTAGATCCCATCTACATTGACAAACTTCCGCCAACGGGTTACCGGGTTGTGAATCCCACAGCGATAAAACCCAATATTTTCTTAGGCAAAGAAGGTGGCAACTGCTTGGTCGTTGTGGAAGGTCTTCTCTGCCAGGGTATTGTCCAGATGCCCGAAGAGGTTATACTTGGTACTGGAAGATGTGGAGAATGTGCAGGTTGTTGGGGAAAGGGGGGTGTTCCTTGGGAGACAGATGGATGAACGTTGTTTCGAAACAGAAGTACCACATGACTGTTCTGTTCACGGAAACTGGCTGTTTCGTACAGAGCATTTTGGGCATCTGCTTCATTTTAGCACAATAGCTCTCCGAATTGATGATGTGACCTAGTCGAAGAAATGACTGGTGGATGAAAACGACAGCACACTGTCATATAAAAGCCTGAACTATCTGAGGTTGTATGAGGGGGCATTAGAAAAAGGTAAGGTTGCTCTGTTGTGCTACTGCGTTGATCGCTTATATCATCACATTTTAAAATCCGATGTAGGAACTTCTTCCGTCTTTGCCAAGCAAGGAGGGAAAACCACACCTTCTGACGATGTGTATTTCGTTGCTGTCAATTCGTGTGCCACATAGCCAACTAGCTTTTCACATACCCAGGCCCTCCAGTCCCGTTAAACTCTCGAATGACGTACACGTATCTTTGCTGCGTCTTATAGACAATTCGCCTTGGATATGGTTCCATGATATTCTAGAGCTCGTCATCTACTACAACTACTGATTGACGACTACGAGGCTTACTTGCAAGAGACGTGTCCTCCGCTTCGGATTTTGCGAACCATCGTAAAATGCTTTCATTAGTGGTACGCTGCTTAAACGCAGCATTAATATATTTCAGAGTGTCCGAATTTAAACTCTTACAGAAAAATTACGCGCAAGTGGTTTGTTTCCATGGTCAACTTAGACCGAAACCTGTGCTTTCGTGGTTGAACCTTTTCACGAAATGAAGCACACAATGGGTACACCAGACGTATAACAGGCCTTTTGACGTATGCCATGTGACATTGATGGACGATATAATTCCGCTGGAGAAGTCAAACTGTTTAACCCGCTGAAAGCGGACAATTCACCTGTACTAACACAATATATGATCCCTGTAGTTTCTCCACGGCAGATCTGTTCCACATTCGCTACACTTCGTCTTTCCACAACAAGAGTAAGACTAACTACGTGAGGATGGAGAAGCAGCTATCACACCCGTCCTGATTAATTATTCGTGGTAATCGGACTGTTTCTTCGGTTCAATGTACACGTGTTTCAATTTTCCACATTTTGAACGAGGCTTCATACATTTTTACCATAAGTTGATTGACAAGTCTGCAAGATCTATAGCGTATCGTACCACAAACTTCCACTTTATATCATTGTTAAAGACATGAACATATCTTCTTGTCAGTGATGTAGAACATAAATTTTCTACAACTATGAAGTGTTTAATTGCGAGGTCTCTATGCCCAACAGAATATCAATACGCAGGTTGAACTTGATTCATTTTAAAAGCAATTTAAAATAAATATTTTAAACTTCTTCTGTAACGGAAGATTTTCTTTTTTCATCAACGAGCTCAGGTGTTAAACCACGTTGCTGGAATATATTTTCTTCTCAAAACCAGCATAAAGTTTTCGGTAAAAGAGCTGAGAAGAGTAAAACGTTTTCTCCTATTCTAAAGAAGGATAATGCTTATCGAAATTTTTACATATAGATACGGACCAAATATCCAAATTCTAATGTGCTTTTGTGTCTACACTGAAGTCTTGATACACTAACATAAAACATAAAGGTCAGGAATCGTTTTCAAGCACGCCCTCATCTGACATTGGCCAACGCAGTACTGTTAAACTTGTATTCGAAGTGTTTCAAGACGATTTTGACGAGCATAAGGACTGAAACTCACAAGAATCACAAACAAAGAAACATGAATCCTAATAGCACGGGTGTACTCGAGTAAGAGCAGTTCAAATGTCATCAAGTAAAGACGTTCAAATTTCCTCCGGAGAGAACACAAAAATGGTTTTAGAAAGCCTATATACAGTACATTACGTACTAGAGCCAGATGTGATTTAACGCACACTGCTTCATCTTCCACAACTTTTCAGTCAACTGGTGCTACAGTGCCAATCAAGCCTTTATTTAACCCATCCCGCTCGTATTGTCTCTTCGTCATCATCGTAGGCTGCATCGAGTAAGCGTAGGAAGCCTTTCCCCCAAACAACTAACTGCAAAAGCGACCTACTTCACTGTCATTCAGTACGTCAAACGGGTCGAATCGTCGTTTTTCTCCCTTTGTCAGGGTCAAAACGAACTTCCCGCTGAAGTGACCTGCATTCTTCCTAAAGTTTTTCTCTTCCAAGGTGGCTTTCTCCTTTCATTCGTCTTTCTGGATTTTGGTAGTGTAGTTTATTCTCTGGCAGTACTAAACCTCTTTCAATTTCAGCCATCATTCCCAGAAAAGAAAGTTTCCACAGTGTTTGTCAACAAATACCCGTCCCTATCATCATACTAACCAACTTCTGGGAACTTTAACTAGCATACGAGTGAGAACTTCCTCCACTTCGAGCTCTGCTGCTTTGTACAGACAGAAAGCAATCTCAGTTGCTTCGCGTCCACATGAACGGATTTGCCCTACTTCTCATCAATGGAAAAAAGGAGTACATCTGTTGGCGTTATTCCCTGTGAAACCCAAGGAAATACTGATCCAGGATGTTTTATAGCAGTTCGTTTAAGCTACTCTTTTTCTTTGTCACATACAGGGTGAGTCTAAATTCGCAGGACACCCTTGCATTTCAGAAACGGGAGGTGGAAATGAAATATTTGAATACCCCAGCAAAGAATCAGTTAGGAGGCCTATCTTTTAGGCTATTTCAGGAATATGGCCGCCATCTTGAAATCCGTCATATTGAATCAAGGTCAAATTTTTCAAATGGTAAGGGGTCATGTTGCATACCAGACAAGACCAGAATTTTCTCAGAAATTGATTGCCGTAATCAGATTTGACACATGTGTTGTGGTTCACAAGTTATCAACGCAGAAAGTTTAAATAACCATTGTTTGGTGCAGGTAACTGAAATGGCATTGACGAAAGAAAAGAGGATTCTGGTGATCCTAATGTCTGGGGAACGCTACTGCCGTATTGTAGCTGCAGACGTCAACAACCGACACCCGGATAAAATACCAATTTTACACATTGGCAATAACCTAAATGCTCAAAGCTACCTGAAAACTACAGGAAACAGTGTTCCATTTCCTTCTGAATGAAACTGGCAGTTTCGTCTGTTATTTCCGGCACGATGGGGCTTCACTACGCTACGAAGCTACTGTTTGTCAATGGCTAGATGTTCAATTCTTTGGTCATTATTTTGACGGCGTGGTCCTGTGGAATGGCCACTCAGATTTTCCGATCTGACACCACTCGACTATTATCTGTGGGGTCATCTGAAACACCTAGTGTATGCTGAGAAAATCCGCGACAAACTCTACATTCGGCATCGCATCCTGGAGACCTGGAATCGAATTTCTCCAGATATTCTCGTGCGGATGCATAACGACTGAATCAAGCGCCTTCAGCTCTGTGTTCAGCAACAGAGAGAACACACTGAACAGATCAAATAGCTGCGCATCACAGAGTACTTCAGAGGTTGTTATTTCAACTTTCTATGTTGACAACTTGTGAACCACAACACATATGCCAAATCTTATTACAGCAACCAATTCTGAGAAAATTCTGGTCTTGCTTGATAAACAACATGACTACTCCCTTACCATTTGAAACATTTGACCTTGATCCAATACGGCGGATTTAAAGATGGCGGCCATGTTCCGGAAAAGGCCTAAAAGATAGGCCCACTCACCAATTCTTGGCTGGGGTATTCAGATATTTCATTTTCCCTCAAGTTTCTAAAATACCAGTATATTCTGCGACTTTTGACTCACCCTGTAGCATAATGTCCCTATTAATGCTTAACTTTTGTCAAGGTTTTGTTCCCAGCTGGTACCAGCTAATTATCTCTCTAACTATATCTTTTTTTCAGAATATTCTGTTTTTTCATACTCTTTAATTAAAAAATTATTTTATATCCATAAGAACTTTTCCACTAGAAGTGCACCCATAGTAAACTCAGTGATTCAATGAATTTTTTCCTTTTATGCTTCGAGCGTTATCGAGACAGAATAAACAAATATTACGATATGAACTTTTTGAAACAATAAAACGAACTTTATCATCTCATATTTCAAGAGAACTAGAGAGAAATGTTGTTTTTTTTTACCAATGAGTAATTTTTAATATTTTACAAATTACATATTAAATGTTACAATACAATTCATGTTAGACGAAAAATTCCTACACAGGAAATCTTTAATCTAAGATGAATTGTAAGAATGCCTGCTAGATCAAAATTTAAAAAGAAAAAAGTTCCGTAGGAGGGAATGTAAATTTTAATTGTCTCTCATTATACTTTCTGAACTTAATGCCATGATTAAACGCCCAAATCCTTCACTTTGTGTGGCAGCACTGCCACTAAGCTACGTCTAGCAACTGCGATAAAAATGAGTTACTAAATGTCGTGTGTGTCAGGTGTTAGCAATACCAAAGAAGTTAGTCATCTGCTTGTGCTTGCCATCTAGACGGAATTCTGATTATCTTCGTTGTTATTACAAGCTAACAGTTTGTATAAGTTTAATAACATGTGTGAGCATCTGTTGTGTTACGACTTAATTCAAATGCCAAGTTATCGTCGTTTTATTTACGCTTTCCAACCGTAGGTTGAAAAAGCGTATATGCTCCCGCTTTGTCTATTTGTCTGCCTCTACGCACGATAACTCGGGTAAAAATGGTTCAATTTCGATGAAAGTTTAGTATGTTTCGAGTAGCATTCCGAGTGGAGATGAAAGGCTCATACACCTTTCATCTCCACTCGGAATGCTATTCGTTGTTTAGCATGGTGAAAAAAACATTTTTCGTAGACCGTAGATCAATGGAAATGGGTCCTATGGACTGATGAATCCAGATACACGATCCATCGGTCTGATGGCCGTATGTGGGTATGGCGGCAGGCGGGGGAACGCTGTTTACCACAGTGCACTATTCCTACGGTCGGGTTTGGAGCTAGCAGTGGCACTCGCGTGGGGCTGCTTTTCGTGGTATGTTCCCGGCACATTAGTTATCGTGGGCATACCTGTTAACCAGCACGTCTACCTCAATATTCTGGACAGTTATGCCCTACCAACTCTGTGGCAATACTATGAAACCGAGCCTTGTTGGTACCAGCAGGATGATGCAACGAGCCATAAAGCAAGCACTGTTACGGCGTGGGTTTTCGATAATTCCGTATTGTGTATGGACTAGCCAGCACGGAGCCCTGACCTTAATCCCATAGAGCACCTATGGGATGAATTAGAGCGCTGCATAAGAAGTTTGGAACCAAAGCCTACTACGAAGCAACAGTTAGCGGCAGCATTATGTACTGAATGGAAGCGCATATCTACCGCTGTGTTCCAAAATCTTGTCAAAAGCATGTCTCGAAGAGTCAGAGCATGCATTAAGACCAAAGATGGACCGACACCGTACTAATGTATGTCAATAAATGCTATGTTGCGTTTCTCTTCCCGGTGTCCGGTGACTTTTGTCAATATAGTGTATAAGCATTGAGACGTAGCAGTACATGTTCCGATACAGTGCCAAATATCAAATCGCATACTACCCTAGGAGCAGTATGTTTATCTCAGGTGGGGAAAATTATATCAGCTGGTTGTCTTCTGTGAACAGCCCTGACACACTGGAACCTATAGCTTGTCTTTCAACTCAAAATTTTCTAGAGATTCGTTTTAGCGAGCGAACTTTAAAACACATACCGGTAACTTCATCCGGCAGGTATGACACCGCGAGGTCTTGCGTACAAGTTTTCAGTGAAGAAATTAGATGTTACAACATCAATACCTTGATTCTGTGTATGGAATAAATATTTCTATGCCATGTATTGGGTTGGGAACCAAGTAATGTCTTCAAATGCAAGACAACACAAGAGTGCTAATTACCGTATATACAAGTACAATCAGTCCAAAATGTAGGCGCCATCATTTGCCACAACTTTCTCCCATCGTCTGCGCAACTGTTGGATAACGTCCCAATAGAATTGTATCTGCTTGGACACAAAGAGGTGAGCAACTGCGGGTTCGATATCGTTCCTGTTGCTGAACAGCTGTCCGTCGAGCAACTAGTGCAGCGACTGGAAAAGGTGATAGTCGCTTGGACCAGTGTCCCAGAAAAAGGCTGGGTGTGGTAGCAGCTCCCAGCCAAGGTCCCTGGTTTTGTGACAGGTCACCTGTTCTGTGTGAGGTCTCGCTCCATTGTGCTGTAGGAGGACAGCCTGCTGGTTCAGCAGAGCTGGTCGTCTCGACGTGAGCGATGCATGCAGATCGTCAAAATGTACTCATCGGCGGGGATCTCGGCAGCAGCTCAAACAACACGACGCCCAGCATATCCCACCAAACGGACAGAAGCACTTTACGTTGGTGTAAGCCGGCTTTGGGTGGTTGGCATGGGCTTTTTTTTCAACTGTTTCCAGGTATTGACGTTGTCATACTGGATCCACTTCTCGTTACCTGTCACAATGTTATCCAAGAACGGTTAAACTTGGTCACGTGCAAGCAGGAAAATGCTTGCACTCATGCGATTTGCTTTCTGCTCAACTGTGAGTTGATGGGGTACCCAAACGTCCCACTTGATCACCTTTTCAAGCTGACGCAGGTGCGTGATAATGCTGGTGTTTATATTCCCCAGCTGTTAGGACATCTCTCGCGTATTCCCACATGGGTCGGTCTCCGCTAAGGTCTTCAGCATGTCCATATCTACCGTTGCGGGTTTTCCGGCTTTGAGACGGTATGGAAGGTCCTAATTTCCCTCTCGAAACCGTTAGAACGAAAAATAGCAAGAACGATGTGATATGGCATTGTAGTACACACTAATAATGATCCTTACAGCACTTGAGGGGTGCTACCGTGACGAAACTGATACAGCATGCAATGGCGCATGTGCTCGTTATCCATTTCCATGTTGGCTGGGGTCTAGAGTCTTCGCCTTCTGATGGCTAACTGCCACTGACTTAAGCCACGTACCTGCTGATGTCGTGCCGATGTGCTGCGTAATATCCGTGGCCAATTTGTGCTGTGGCAAGGGGTTCGACTTCGAGCACATCTTCATCGGACATAACGTTCTTTCTAACCAAATATGTTTTATTTATTTGCCGAACTATTTGGGATTGGTTTTCGTTTTTCAAGCGACTCCTCTGCGTGACCAATTTTGATTTCAGGGAGTGGTTTTGGAAGATAAGTTTAGTAGCTCCCGTGTGATAAAAAGTAAAGAACTGAACATGTGGACCTTTCGATGTGCGCAGTTTCTGATTTTGATTGCGTAGGATACATACAGTTGATCCTCGGTTACACGTTTCTTACTTATACGTTTTTCACTTGTATATGCAATTCTGCGTTAGTTCTGATATTTTGCTGTAGTTCCCATTGGTTTTTTAATTCGTTCATACGCAGTTTATTTATATGCTTTTTGAAATTTTACTCTAAAATTTGAATTTCTGATTATCAAAATGCATGAATATTTGATTATTTTATACATAACATGGTATTCTATAAACATGAGGGAACAGAGACGACCTTGCTCTGTTCCTTCTTGGTGCAACCAAAGTTGAACCTTAATCCCATCAGAGAAAGATATATTGTTTACTTTCGGTTTGCATAAAAACTTGGTTTTGCTTATCACGATTCACACATTTATGCACTATTTAAAAACTGCTATCTCTGTGGGAAATAACTTCGTGGCTCTTCCATTTCGTGACGTAGTAGAGTAAAACCCTAGATGTATCATCAATATCCAATATTCTGATTTCAAATGGATGAACCTAGGTCTCGAAGAAAAAATTATGTTAATTATTTTGTTCCACATTGAAGCAGTGGTCTCAGATTCTTAGTTGTATGGATTTCACTTAATCCAGAATCACGAAACTTATAGACAGAGAGAAGTTGTTGAAAGAGAATTTCATTTTTATTGATTTTAAGATTTTTGCAATGCAATGAAACATATTATAATTAGTAACTTTGTTTTCATTCACCGCAAGTTCGACTTTGAATAAATCATTATTAAGGGATGTATTATGCTCAAATTTTTAGATTTTTAATTTTTATACGTGTTTTACATTTATACGTTTTAAAGGCCGTTCCCTAGAGAAACATATAACAGAGGTTCCACTGTACTTCGTGAAAACAACAACATTTCTTCCTAAAATGCCAACATATTTCCTTGCATCTCGTTTATTCTTGTTTCTCTTTAAGTTTTGTTTTCGTATGCTGGACTTGACGTTTTGGAGAAAAAGCGTAGCATTTTATGTTGAGGAGTTTATGCAAATTCGAGATTTATAGTACGTATTTTACGCAAATGAATGCTTATGAAATTTTCAGAAATATATTTTTCACAAATAACAGTCCCATTATTCACTGAAAAAATTTTTCTGTCCATAAATATATACTTTTTTTATTTGTTTCAGATGGTAATGGTGTAATCGATCAACTTTTAACGGTGACAGATGGAAGACTTCTATTGCCTGGAATCAGAGAAGAGTCCAGTGGACCTTACGTGTGTGAAGCATCAAACGGTGTGGACGACCCGCTAAGGAAAATAGTAACTATAACTGTACATGGTAAGCACGGGACATACATGGTGACTAAACACAGTATTTCAGGAATTTTTTGTTGCGGACGTGAAAGAGAATGCAGAACAGAGTCGTAAGTTAGTTGCATTTGTTATGTGTTGTGATTCAAGGTTTTCTTTAAACACAAAACGATTTGAAGGCGAAAACATTTCATTAGTTTTTGCCTGCAACGCTGTGGAATCCCCGGTATCACGTCGAGCAGTTTGCAAAACAATAGCTTTTAATAAAACGTTTTTTTTTTGTACAATTCCTAATCGGGTTACACAGCGCATCAAGAAGTGAAACTAAAATTACTTGCATTAGATATTTATAAAAGTATGAAAACTTTCTTTCCTTAATACAGACATTCGACGTGGACTAGGAACATCAAACAGAGGCCATCGCTCTTTCCACGTTTATAAGTGGGTCACGGAAAAAATTCTCATTGGCCGCCACCGGGAATCGAACCCAGGGTCTTCCAGGTATGCGCCGGATATGCTACCACTGCATATCCTTTTCTTATTGGCATAGACCGACGCGTTTTCGAAAAGAAAATACGTCACATCGATATTTAAAAATTTTCCTTAAATAAAGGTTGCAGAAATGTGCATATTTCGGGGGATTCTGTATTGCTTAGAAACGAATGGTACGTGGAATAAATTGTACTATACCTTCCACCTAACCACACACAAATACTTTTTTTACTATTTTTATGAGATTTGTTTGCAAAATCTGTGGCCGTGAAGCTTTAAAAATGCAAACGAAATAAATTTACAAAAAAGCTTTGTTGCAAACAGCAAAAATTGAGATACTTTTGCTTAGTAAAAAAGGATCTAGTAACTTTATGTATTGCGATCCTAGAACAAAAAAGACTTCGATGAAATCTTCCTCCAATGCATTACCTCCTATCTCACATTTGTAAATACTCCTGGAACGTCGATGATTATTGTGGAATAAATATTTGATAATGCTGTGCTTGTTAGATTCAAAATCAATTTTCAGTTAAGAATCATTTATTCTTTTGTTATAATAATATTGAAATGTGCTACTCGAGCGATGGTTTTCTCATTAACAAAATTTAAAGTAAACGAGCAAAAGAACAGCCCTCGAAATATCAATTTCCATAGATTAGTTGGAAAACCGTCCACTACGTGGCAGTACAAACCTACGATGTACAAACATTACCAAAGCATGTAGCGTGGATAAATGTCGCCATTGGAGGTGTGCGAATTCAGCCTCATACCATTTAATCTGGATACTTTATTTTTGAATATTAGTAGTGTTCACAATCTCACTTTGTGTTGTTTTCGCATTTTTTACTTTCTCCACCTTAATTTGACTGCAGTAGTTCTACATCAAGACCTCCCAGCATTGCGCAAGAAGTGTTGAAACGAGGAAGTCTCATGGAAACAACGGGTACTGTGGTGAGATGGCTTGCGATGATTTTTGTTCTACATTCCGTACTAGGAAATGGTAAGTAGCAAATACCTCATGCTATTACCATATAAACACACATGTTATGCAATGCATTTTCTGACTTAATTATATAATTATATTACTATATTTTACGTAACGTTCTTACAGCTGTATGTGTGTGAATCAGAAATTACTGTTATTTCACAGGCCATACTGGCTAAAAAGGAAATTATGCTTTTATTTGTGTACAGTAATATCAGCATGATTTGTGATTTACGTGCATTCTAGAGGGTACATAACATGTGAAATATCTTGAATAGGCAAATTACAACAACTACTTTTGCACATCAAGTAAGTAAATATCATATTTGTTTAAATTTGATGCTTCTAAAAAACAAATCATATTAAACGATTTATTTAAAACCATTGTATTTTTTCTTTTGAACATTACAGATAAGTACCAAACATTCACATAAAAATACCGCATTTTTAACATGATTTTTCTTATAGTTAAAATTTTTCATTTTGTCTGCATATTATTTACATGCAATGATTGAAAAACCGTTTCACCCTGTATTAAAACCGCAGATAATAATAAAACCTATATTTACCTTTAAGTACATATTATGGAATCTTCAAACACTTAAACGTTAACAAAAGTATAACGCAATTATTAACATGAATTATTAGACATCTTCAAATAAATAAAGGAAATGTGTAGTGAAGTAAAGCATTTGGAAGCTTCCAAAGCAGCCTAAATGTAACGAAACAAACAGAAATTTAACTGCTTCAAATTACTTCCATAAAGTCACAAAGCTGACACTAAACATTTTAACGATGCTATTAAATTTCAAGATTTCTAATGTTTAATTTGAAATGCTGTGCAAATAACTGTTGACATATAAGGCTTTAATTCTTTTTTTTGGAAAGTAAAATGCAGATTTGTTCATTATAAGCTTATTTTTGGCAAACTAAAATGCTTCAAATATTTATCTCAAGAACATATGTTTTGTATGCTTAATACATCTTCTATTATCACTGCTCTATTCTAGCATGTATTATTCTGAAAGAATTCGGATAAAGGAAATATTAAATATCTGGGAATTTGGTGGCTCAATATGACTGTCTGTTAACTTTTGTATCTAGTTAGTAATTTAATATGTTTGTTTTCCAGAATTTTCAGATTATTTGCTCTAAATTTACAAAAGCATACTTTTCTTGTAAAGAATAACACATAGTAAAAACAAATACACAGGGATACTGAGTCACTGAGTTTGCAAATTAATGAAAGAATAAATAAGGTAGAATGAAGATATTCGCTTTTCTGAAATCTTATCTTTTTTGGCAATGGGATTTCACTTCTTGAGCCCAGCACTTCAACTTCTTTAACCCAACAGGCTATGAAATATCATCTGTAGGATTAAATAAACATCGGTATAGCCCCTTCAGTGTTTATCTCAATATTTGCAGGTTTTTGCTGTTTTTTATGTATTTATTTGCTGTCTTTTGTATTTAAATGTAATTTTCGGTTGAGAAATTAAAAGATTAATTAACTTGAAACATACCATCATCATCATTTTCAAACACTGTTCATCCACTTTGCCACATGAAGGCCTCCGTTAGTCTCTTCCATAGCTCTTTGTGCCACTTCGGTGTCCGAGTGGTACGAGGTTTTGGTTTTTGACCATTCGTTCTAAATGGGCCTCTTTTGGAGTTCTAGATGAGTCAAAGGTGTTGTGGTAGTCTGATGTCGTTGGCTTTGTCTTTTCCTGGAACCAGCGGCCTTAAATTAGGGACGTGCAGCCACTTACACTTATAGCCCTGTGGTTGCTCCAGGTGGTTGTTTAAACATTCAACAGAGAAAATACTGTCATGAGCAGTTCTATTCCATGTCACTTTGGCATGTTTAGGAATTTCACCCACCTATCTCCCATGCGTTCTTCTTTTGGGTCATTTCTTATCCCTTGGTTTCCAAATTAGTATTTCAGTTGTCCATCAGCGGTTAGTTCTAGCAACATACTCAGCCCATTCCAAACTTGAGGATCTTTACTTTGATCATCACATTCACTCTTATGATTTTCCTGATCCATGAGTTTCTTTTCCTATCTTTCGTAATTACCCAGCGCATGCATCTTTCCATTCTTCCTTGAGTTGTCCGCAGTCTTTGTGGGTCTCTTTTATTTAAGATACGAACTGTGGGACTCAAATATTAGGATTTTAATACCTTTCTCAATTTTTCGTAACTCTGTTTAACTGAACCCCCTATTTTAACTTTATTTGATATGTCACTCGAGTTTTATTATTATTTGTTGCACTACTCGTAGTACATCATATTTAATGGTCACTGTTGCTTTTCCTCTTTTCCGCACTGTACATAATGTAACGTACCAGGAGATGTGACGTACCTACCAGAAGGACGCACACGACATAAAGGCAGATAGGAATCAGAATAAAACGTCCGCGTAGCTTAATTGGTAGAGTAACTTATTCCGGAATGAGTGGACCCGGGTTCGAATCCTGGCACGGATATGACGGAGAAATTCACTTCGTTATAATAAGTTTAATTGGATCATGATATTCTTGAAAGTGATTATTTCATGATTTACTTGTAGAAATTTTGAACAGGGTATGATATTTTGAAAGAAAATGGTTGATTCAAAGACTCAGTTAGTTTTTCTCCAAATTTCTAGAAATGCTAATATTTTACAAAGAGCATCCTGAAAGAAATGCCTCGTCCCTCATAAGCTTTTTATTTGAAGCAGGAAAAATGTGAAACTTAGTGGCAAAACACTTGGACATATTGTTAATAATGTTAGCCTATTCCAAGTATTGTCCATCACTTTCTATACATTTTCGCCAACTTTGAACCCATTGGTAAAATTAATTTTGGAAAAATTCTTGAGGCTGTCGTTACAGCCAGTTTAACGTCTGTCACGTCGTCGAAACGTTCCCCACGAAGGGTGTTTTTCAAAGAGGCAAACAGGAAAAAGTCTGAGGGAGCCAAATCAAAATTTTAGGGGTGGGGGGGGGAAGGGTTGGGTCATCACCGTTCACCCCAGTTTGGCAATAGCCTGTGAAGTTTCCATTGAGGTGTGGGAGCGTGTGTTATCATGGTGTAAAATAACACTATGAAGTGGAATATAACGTCTTTTATTTTTTTTGAAAGCTTCCTTTAGCTTCTTCAATGCGTGAACATAGTGAGCACTGTTTATTATTGCAACTCCTGGATGGTGACACGATGATCAACTGTGATGAGGTCTTTTACTCGTTGCCTGTTGGCATCTGTCACTGCAGTTGCGGGTCTTACATTCCGTTGTTTGTCCCTCACTGAAATTTATCCCTCTTGAAACCTCTTCATCCATCTTCGGACATTATTGATATCGGTTGTGACAGCTCCATACACCACGAGGAGTTTTCTGTGGATTTCTGGAGCTTCATATCCCTCTTTTTTCATGAATTCAATTGCGGCTCACTGCTTGTCTCTGTCATTCATGATATTTATTCCCGATTTTGAAAACAATGTGTTCCCACATTGGTAACATATCATATAGTACATGCCAGTGCAGTTTCATTAAAATCACTTTAAAATTTCAAAAGTTATTAAGGAGGAGGCATTACTTTGTGATGCTCTAAATCTTCTTAAGTCTGTTATTCAATATGTCAGTATGTACTCTATTTCTTGTGAAGAATGACTAACGTTTTCTGTCAAACACGTATACTATATATAACATTTTTACTACAATTTTACTTTTACTGCTTAACTAGTTCTACTTTAATAAGTTTGTATAACTAAAAAATATCATTGGATTCAATAATACAAAAATATTTGCTTATTCTTCAATGAATAGGCGGTGTACGAGAGTTTAAATACTTGTATGCTGAAAGTTAGACTGTATCCTAAGAGATGAGCAATTTTCGATGTTTTACAAATTTTATCTTTTTTTATGAAGATCATGTTTTGTAATTTTCCCTGAATCTGTTGTCCATCAGCCTGATTAAAATGTCTTCTCCTATTATATTTTAGAACCACCAGCAATTCAAGAATTCCACTTTCCTAAGAAACTGATAATTGGTGAAAAGGCAAGTGTTATGTGCATGGTGAAGAAAGGAAAGCTGCCGTTCACGTTTAAGTGGTATAAAGATGGCACTGATGCAACTAAATTTGAATTCATTAAAGTCTTATCATCTGAAGAACTTTCTACATTGACAGTAGATATTTTTCAATCAAATTCGGCTGGGAATTATTCATGCGCAGTAACAAGTTCGAGTGGTTCGGACATGTACTCCTCAGTTCTGACTGTTACAGGTATGTAGTAAAAATTACAAATTTCTAATTTTATACGGGTTTGACATTTAAATATAAAGAATGAATGTTAATGATATTAACAACTATTATAGATATTTAAAACCAGTCACGAAAGAACCATCATATCACCCGTATTCTCTAAGTAACTCGTTCTGTTAAATCTGTATTCTTGGCGAGTCAACTGTATTGCCATTAAGATAGATATTTCATATGTAAAATTTATTTGCAGAGAATCTGGATGTTGAGACGCATTTTCAAACGTTCTCTGCATCCAGATGATCTGATATATGGTCTCAGCATCTAAATTCGACATTTGATTTCACTAAACCTTTATCCCAGTACGAATTTACTAAATTGACGATAGATATTTTCAATAAAATACAGCTGGGAATTATTATTTATGTGCAGCAAAAAGCTCAAGTGTTTTGGACTTGTATTTCTCTGTCTAACTCTTACAGGTGTGCATTAAAATTGTGCTAAATTTCTAATTTTATATGATACACTTAAAGTAAGAGAATGAATGAATCATGAAATTAAAAACTTTTCTCAAAAATATTTAAAACTTGACATAAAAACCATTATCTTTCTTGACATAAAAACGATTACCTCCAATGATTCTGCTACATATAAAAGATAACACTGAGGATTTGAGGAACTACGAGACCCATCAGACTCCTATACGTTGTTTTTAAAATCTTCACTAAGGTTCTTTCACATCGATTGAAGCTAACACTGAACATGGGTCAACCGAGAGAACAAGTTGGATTTAGGAGTGGCTACAGCACTACAGTTCATAACCGTGTACTAACAGAACTAACACAAAGAACGAGAGAATTCGAACTTCCATTATGCATGGCTTTTGTTGATTATGAAAAGGCCTTTGATTCCGTGAACCCATCACCAGTTCTAAGGGTTTTGAAGTCCTGCGGTATTGAAGATGCATACATTAGCATTATTAATAACGTCTGTGAAAATGCAAGTGCAAAGGTTTGGATATTTGAAGATACAGTACAAATAAGAATTGGAAAGGGAGTAAGACAAGGTGACGCCATATCTCTCAAATTCTTCAATGTTAAATCATTGAACTTCAAAAAACAAAGGGATAAAGATTAATGGAGATTATTTAACTCACCTTCGTTTAGCTGATGGTGTCGTCGTTTGTTTTGGAAACTACGCATTCAGAGCTGCAGAGTATGATCGAGGAACTTGCTGACAAGAGTAACGAAGTGTGATTAAAATGAACTTTCAGAAGACAAAACTTATATACAATGCTTATACTAGAAATGAAGATTTATCAATTGATGGGGGAAAGATTAAGGTAACCGACAACCTCGGGCAGCAGATATCAAGCGAGGATCACACTGATAAAGAAATTAATTGGCGTATATAACTTGGAAAGCTTTAGGAAGAAACTGTACAACTTTTAAGAGCAATATGCCATATGTTTTAAAAGGAAAGTGCTTAGTTAATGCTTCCTTCCCGTGCTTACGTAGGGAGCAGAGACGTGGACATCAACTAAAAAATACATACGAAGACTACAGGCAACGGAAAGAGCATGGAGAGATGCATGCTTGGTGAAACCAGGAAAGATAAGAAGAGGAACTCCGTGGATAAAGAAAATGACAAAAGTGGAAGTCGAAATGAAATTTCTGAAATGACAATGGGCTGGACATATATATATATATTTACAGGAAAACGGATCACCGACGGACAACCGAACCTTTAGACCGGATTCCAAGGAACAGGAAAAGACCCAAAAGAAGACCACGTGGCAGATAGGTGGATGAAACTCGAAAACACGCGGGAATGACATGGGACAGACTGGCTGAAGACAGACCGTTGTGGAGGAATCATATGGTTATTGGTCTTGACATCCTGGGGTTCTACTAGGTGATTAGTTGGACTATCACTATGCGTCGCTGATGTATTATGAGATGAGGCAAGCGAAACTTCATGTCGATCTCTCGTGGTTGTTCTACGTGCGAGGTTTGTCTGATTGCTCGACAGCTGTTGAGCGATTCACCAAAAATATTAATTTTGTGTCCTTGGACTTAAGATTTACGTTTGAAAATTGTTGCGTTATTTTTAATAAGTTATGTTCTCTAAACTGGACTTTTGTGTTTGCTGCTAACTTATCAAAATCTCATAATCACATGCAAAAATATTTCCATTAATTAAAATATCCACTTTTTTATACGTAGCTCCACCATCTTGGATTATTGAACCTCAAAGCACAGAAATAATAGAAGGTGGTCCCGTGCACCTGAGATGTTCCGCCACAGGTTACCCACAGCCAACTATGAAATGGATAAAAAGAAGTAAGTTTCTCGAAAACTAAGGTAAACTAAGGTAATCTAAGGAACTTCCGGTGAAATTCCTTCTTCCATGTACTTATTACGTAGGTCATTCAGAAAGTAAAAAATATTTGTGTATAGCGTCTGCGCTGGTTCCTGGTTGGAGTTCAAAACACGCGGTCCAATGCGCTGTTGGGTATTTCCTGGCACCATTGTCAGATCAGATCATATGTAGAGGATTTTAGGAAGGGAGTGTCTGACCCCAGGTCTTAAACAACCCTTAGAAATTGGAAGCTAGGAGATTTGGGCTAGAGTGCCCGATAGGAAAGTGGCACGAAAGCGAGGTAAAAAGGGGAGGAAGAGGCCCTTATTTATTACCGGGGGGGCAGTACCCGGGGTCCGACGGCTTAACGTGCCTATCCGACGCAGTGGCTCGAACGTTCGTACCTTCCCAGGATCGAATCTAAGGTTATCTCAATGGCAATCATGAACGCTGACCACTAGGCCACCCGCGGCCCTGGCACCATTGTCTGGCATGTATTATCCCTTCATATTTAGTTACAGTCCTGCGAAGTGAACACCGCAGTGAAAATCACGCCTAATGCGAAGTTCGATCAGTTACCCGTTTTTGGACTGCTGAAAACATCAGGTA
Organism: Macrothele yani; assembly: GCA_039090855.1. NCBI lineage: Eukaryota > Metazoa > Arthropoda > Arachnida > Araneae > Macrothelidae > Macrothele > Macrothele yani. The sequence continues at coordinate 19,856,836 of CM077013.1, forward strand.
TATTAATATTCATCGGCGACGTGTCAAAGTGTATGGAGAAGGTGTTATGAATGAATTCACTATCGGAAAGTGGAGCATAATGTTTAAAAGCGGAAGAGCAAACGCATATGACAAGATAGACACAAGAGGTGGAATGAAATCAACTTTGCCTATGTAGAAAAGCCTGTCACAAACACAATCTAACGTTTGGAGTGTCTACACTGAAACCTCTTCTCCTTGATAAGAAATGCTAGAGATAGAGTCCCAGATCTTAACAAACCAAGCGTCTACTGCATACCATTAATTCAGATGTCACTCGCATATTTCTAACAGTAGTGGATAGCATTTCATTTTTAGTTAATAAGGAAATTTCAGTTTGTTCCCCACTGCTGTGATTTATTCTTATAAGCAAGGCATTTTCTTCTGCATTTCGACTGATGGTAGATTCAGAAGAAAAGCGTCTGAAACTTTTACTGCAGTTACCAGAACTTCATGATCCTAAGTCAACACTGATGCTACGATAAATGTGGGAACTGACCACAAATACAATAGATGATGACTCATTGTGGATGAGGCGTTACTGGTAGCATGAAAAAACGCAATTTTACCATAATTCGTTCAGTGCAGATAAATACTATGTAGGTTCTACCCTAAGAACCGTAAATGTCAGAATGGGTGAACATAAATACGCTCTTCGTTATGGAACAGTTTCCACAGCTTTCACTAATGCTGTTAACCAGGGATGTTACTCCCCAGATTGGACAAATGTTAGGGTACTTAACTCAAATGTTAATAAACGTATTGTCTTCCTTACGGAAAGCCTCTTCATTGTTGCATATGGCGAAACATGCTGTAACATTGAACTCCCGACATTTGTTCCAAAACAGTGGAGAAGGATGGTTGCCACCCCCCCTCCCCGTGTACACAACTCTGAAGAAGAGGAATATATCTGATAAGAAATTAAGACTTGATTTTTGGACTTTAACGATTTGTTGATGGCATCATCGGTGATTGAGAAAACCGAGTGAATTGTGGGTCGTGTTGACAGTATATAATGTCTGTTCTTGTGTTTCGTGGCGCTTGGAGACTGATGATGGGTGCTATGTTCAGCCCCGAAAGATCTCGCGTGTAAATATTAATTTTTAATTGTAAATAAAGTGTTTTAATCTTGACTTGCAATTTGGAAATTATGTTTGTGAATGACCGTACGTGCGACAGCATCGGTGAATATTTTATAGTGACCTTTCGTACGATAGACTTTTAGTATTAAGGGTTATAAGCAGTCGCCCCTACCTCATTTAGGGCCACTGGTTCCAGGTAAAGGAGAGAGCCGGTGCTTGAAGACGAACACAACATCAATGCCTCACCGGGTTTCGAACCCGGACCCGTCCTGAACGAATGATCATGAGCCAGCGTGTAGACCACTGCGCCACCGGGGCGGTTTATGGAATTTCTGGTTACGCCACTGGGCAGCAGTAAACTGAGTAAATAAATGCTGATGTGAAATTTGCTCTCCGGCCTTTGCTTTAAAGCATAGTTAGAGGTTTATGAACCGTGTAAAGGAAGAAATTAGTTACTTCAGGCACTTCTAGAAAATGTTTCACGGCTCTGTATAGGCTTAGAAATCTTCTTACATATGCGTTGCATTTCGTGTGTGGGCAACAACTTCCAACCTCGCTATCGAACGCTACACTTCCCTCACTGTTATATATTGGTTTTGAATGCCAAAGGTAGCCCCAATAATAGAAGAGAGATCACAACATTAAAAAATTTCCTGATTTCATTTAAATAAATGCAGATGTGAAATTTCCTTAAATTCCAAAAAAAATTCCTGATTTCATTTAAATAAATGCAGATGTGAAATTTGCTCTCCGACCTTTGCTTTAAAGCATAGTTAGAGGTTTATGAACCGTATAAAGGAAGAAATTAATTATTTCAGGCTCTTCTAGAAAATGTTTCACGGCTCTGTATAGGCTTAGAAATCTTCTATCATATGTGTTGCATTTCGTGTGTGGGCAACAACTTCTTTGAGGAAAAACCAAGTGGTTGCCATGTGCCATTTACACTCTGTTTCAGCATTGCACCCGTAGTGGTGCTTGAGACATCAACCGTAAGTGCAAAGGTGGATTATGGAAAAGGGTAAGCCGATGAAAGTAAATGAGCAAAAGCAGACACACTTCTGGAATAAAATGCGTGTATTCTCTGCCAACGTGATTTTTCTGGTGCTGCTCTAAGTTCTCATCTACAACGATTTGCGTAGCAGCAGCTTCCCATAAGAACTGACGTTAGAAATTCTTCATTTCCAGGATACGACGTAGTTCTTGATCATTGTAGGTTTCAGGATAATTCACAACGTATTAACGTGACATTTGCTCGGAGTGTGCTGCATTCATCGGGCATGGTCTTTTGAAGATACCAAAGTTTGACATAAACCCCATTTAAACTGGTTCAGCTGAATGTTGTGATGAGTAAGGTGTTCGAATACTGTACGCATATGATTGAGATGTTCCTCAACACTGTTTAATGCTACACGAATGTCATCCAGATACGCTGTACAAAACTCCAGACCATGCGAAACTCTGTTGATGAAGCGCTGGAATATTTGCCAACATTTCTATACCAAAGGTGCATACAAATAGATTCGTAAAGTCCAAACGTTAGCGTAACATATGTTTTGGGAATATCTGCAGGGTTAACAGTATTTAGTGATATCCTCTTGTCGAATGAAGTGTTTAAAATGTTTTTTGGTTTGAGTACATTTTTGAATGTGCAGATATGGATATCTCTCTAGGACTGCATGTACAACCATGTTCTCTAGGACAACCATGCGCAGAGGGCTAGCCCAACGATTCTTGGAAGGTCGACAGGTACCATGAGCAAATTATAAAAACAATTATGCTTATTTTAGCTGATAATTTGTCAGATTGCAATCTTGGTAGCTTGGAGTAAAATAGAGGTCTGCTGGTCTCAACACAGTGGAATACATTAGGTGCTCCAGGATTCATTCAGCATACAGTACTTCTGAGTTTCGGAAATGCGCCCAGTAAATCGTGAAATGGTGAATTTACAGATATAGTTTTGATTTCAACTGAGGAAATGGAGTAATTTGGCCTACTGTATTGAGATGTATGTATCTCTTATCGACAAGTCATTTATTTTTAATATGTACCACCAGTCGAAATGCTGAAGGAAACCCGCGCCGTTTATCAGAAGTGAAACTGATGTTATCACGAAAGTCCCTGATGACACTTATCGTAAATTTAGGTTTAGTGACAGTAAGCGCTTACCATATGTATGCATAACTTAACCATTAGCAGCAAATAACTGTAGATTTTTGTGCTCCAGTATTTATTAAAAACCTGATTCAGGTAGATTTATCGGGAAAGAAGAGTATGTATAATTCAGCCATTATCGCTTTTGGCCTCAAGTGACTACCAGTTGATTTCTCAATTGGAATTATCATAATAATTTAATATTCCTTGCCTTGTCAAGGAAGAATCGATTATGCTAACACAGCTGGAATGTTCTGCTTCGACTGTGATCAAACTGCGGACGATATAAGATGAACATTGATAGGTTCGACGTGAATCTAACAATCATGAGATCAAATATGGTTCGTAACATTATAGAAAGTTATCTACCTTCAGTTTGAGTTGCGCTATCTGTTGCTCGAACATTTCATGTCGCCCAACAGATGGAGATTCAATAGAACTAACTGAAGTAGGGAAATTACTAATCTCTGAGATTCCACCAGCCATCAGGGCTAATTTGTCCAAATTATCGCCACTGACCGCAAGAGTTTGCTTCTTCCTTCTTTATAGACGCCTCATCCACAATGAGTCATCATCTATTGTATTTGTGGTCAGTTCCCACATTTATCGTAGCATCAGTGTTGACTTAGGATCATGAAGTTCTGGTAACTGCAGTAAAAGTTTCAGACGCTTTTCTTCTGAATCTACCATCAGTCGAAATGCAGAAGAAAATGCCTTGCTTATAAGAATAAATCACAGCAGTGGGGAACAAACTGAAATTTCCTTATTAACTAAAAAATGAAATGCTATCCACTACTGTTAGAAATATGCGAGTGACATCTGCTATTTATCTACTATTCTTTATCTTTTTAAGTCAAATATTTATTGGAACATTGATTTCAAAACCTGCTTAAGGTCAAATCATAAAATTTTTAGAGAACAATGTTACCGTTCTTCACTCGATATTTTGTTCCGTTTCCAGTTTTGTCGCTATAATAACATACCGTTACTGGTAGCATGAAAAAACGCAATTTTACCATAATTCGTTCGCACACCATTTGTTTTAAAGTAACTTTGTAATGAACTCATTCCAGCTGTTGAAAAGCTAACAGATTTTTAGTGCCATGTGAAGGATTTATTTTGTGGAGAGACTCATACGCTTCCACCATGTTTAAAGCTTTATGAATTATGTAAATGTCACCGACATGCCTTTAATATTTGAAAATTGACAGTTGCTATTCGCACCACGATTTGTGAAGTTTCGTATGAGTGAAGGCTCTCTGGAGTATCATTCAAGTTTCCAAGGCATTCTACAGTGAATGAACCCAAAATAAAAGATCATATGGAATTGAATATACAGTATCTCCTGGATATTTTATCAACAATCTGTCACTTATGGTTATGGCTATATAAAACATACAGGAAGAAAGCTTCGAGAAATGAATTGGTCAAGAACTCTAGATGAAGTTTGACATCAGGGGCCTGCGTAATGCAAAAAGAATAACATCGATGTATCACTCACTGGATAAAGATATAAAACAGTTGCTATTGATGACTGATCTTTACAAAATAAAACTATTTCAATAAACTTCCGATGCGAATCAAAGGTCGATATCAATTCATAACATGAAGTTTGTTATTTCTTGTCATTATGAAGAGCCTAAACTACATTACATCGTGTCAGGAATGACTACGATTGGCAGTCTCATATTATATATGCATGTTGGACACTGACGAAAACTAATTTTTAACCAGCTCAAATTTCACTGTTTCTAAAAAAAATATATTTGAGAAAATTTAATTTCACTTGCGGAATGTTTCATATACGTACACAAGATAACAACACAGATCTTAATGTATCATTCGTAAATGATATTACGCAGAGACTAGATGATCTGCAGAAGAATCTCAAAAGGAATCCTTCGTCGACTAAAGGTGTGTTTATTACGGAACGGCGTATATACGCGCGCGAACTAATTGTTCTTCTGCTTCTGTTCTATTTCAGAATTTAACGACCGTCAAAAGGAACTCGTAGGGCTGTAACCAGTTGCTCTCCTCTAATTTGTAGCCATTGGTCATACAGAAAGGAAAGAGAACAGAACCACAAGATAAGTACACCATTCATGCCTCATCTGGACTCGAATCCGCATCCACTCGGACGACATTTTAGAGGTGGCCGTGTGGTGAGGCCAGAGCCTCATTCATATACCTCTGCTACCGGGTCACCTAACCATCTAAATTCTTTTTTCAATTTTCTTCCTAAATCAATTCTACGACGTTTAAAATGTTTGCATATGCCTAACCTAAGATCCGGGTTAATACCAAAATCCCGGCATTCAAATATCCCAGATTGTGCAGTTATCAAAATAATGGAAGCTAGAAATGACAGTGTAGAATAAATTAAAATTAAAAAAAAAACACATCATCAGAACTTGATTAAGAGTTGTGGTTTGAATTCAAACGAGTGAGCAAATGTAATGCGAATAATTTCATATCGTCTTCTCAGCAAATTAGAATCTGTAACGTTACCACGTTTTGGAAACAGGTTTTTTCAATTTGACTTTTTAACTATCCCCGTTGTTATTTTCTCTTAAATACGTATATGTCGCTTGTTATTATTATTTCTTATTTTGGGTTTAACGACCACCGTGAGCAACTCAAATGGCGATAAGCAGGTGCCCGTCCCTTATTTAGCGCCATTGACTCCAGGGAAGGTAGAGAGCCAGTGCCATAAGACAAACACAGCATCCATGTCTCACCGGGATTCGAACCCAGAACCATGTCTGCGCCACGGGGTGTATATGTCGCTTACGTTGCTCTTAAAGAGATATTGCATAATCTAAACGATATGTAACTTTCGTACGTACTTTATTTTGTGACGTTAGAATGCCCAGGCCGCCCCCGGTGGCGCAGTAGTTCAAGCGCTGGCTTATGACCATTCGTCCTTGAAGGGTCCGACCGGGTTCGAATCCCGGTGAGGCATGGACGTCGTGTTTGTCTTCGGCACTGGGTATCTCCCTTCCCTAGAACCAGTGGCCTTAAATTAGGGACGGATGACTGCTTATAGCCCACTGATTTGCTCACGGTGGTCGTTAAACCCCCAATTAAAAAAAAGAATGTCGAGTTTTATACATTAAGTCATTGCATCTCAACAAAACCAATCTATTTAATCTAATTCGTCTATAGGATACAATGAGTCACAAATCCTACATTTCCTTTCAATAAATACAATTTCTTTTGCCCATTCCGACTTCTGGTAGAGAATTACGTATTCAGTCAATTATGATAAAAAGCATAAGACGTCCAGGGATTGACACTTTGCTCTCAGAAACAGTATAATACTAGCATCCTGAAAAGTATGACAAATGTTCCTCTCTCAATTTGAAACATCATATCAGACGGTTAAAATATTTATTAATGGAAAAGGTGTGTCTTGCATAATTATAGCGCATGAAGGATATATTATTTATTGGGATTTATATATTGAGATGTACTGATTCTATTACTTCGTAAAGTTAGCATTCTTAAGAAACAAATGCGGTGTTTGACTTGTTTTAAAATATTTAAATTTCGTTGACTTTCTTGTCACCCGAGAAATTTGTACGTGTGCTTAATTCTGCAAAATCAAAGGTCTTTTTTGTTTCCACAGGTGAAATCGAAATGAGAGCCCAGAAAAATCGAGAATTACCTGTCATTGGTAATGGATCTGTAATCTTTCATCGTGTGGAAGCAGAAGACGCTGGGGAATATATCTGTGAAGCAAATAATGGTATTCAAGAGCCAATTAAGAAGACGATTGTGTTAACGGTATATGGTACGGAAAGCCGTATATATTTATATTCAACAGAAAAAATTCATAAAATTTCAGGAAAGAAACTTGTAACTACCTTTTGAACACAAAGCACATTAAACCCTCAGAAAATATAAACCTTCAGTATTTGCTTAGTTGATCACCATGCTGTGAACCACAGTTTTGTTTTCTCTTTCTCTCCAGGACACACCCTTTTTTACGATTTTACGTTTACTGAAGTGTACAAAAAATTAATAAAGTAGAAAATTATTGACACTAATATATTTGAAAGATATATTATGACACTGTAGTAAAAAATTCGTAATAAAAATATACAGTTATAAAAATTTTTGAAAACTAAATTTCTATGATTTTCTGAAAGTTGTGGGCTGTGGGAAGAATTTTACAAAAGGGAGGTGCAATTTCAGGCAAATAAACACATCTAAAGAGTTGTTTTGTTCATGCGATGCAGAACAGAATTTGGCGATATTTTTCGACTTCTGACTTAATTTACCCTCCCCCCTCTCTCTCTCATGCTATACAGGTACAGTTTTGAGTAAAATTTAAACATTATGTTGCATAACTTGGGCTACGTTCTTAAACCAAGTTTTTTGTGATTCAGAAGTATCCAAATACTTCAAACTTTCGCGAGATTTATTTTCCCATCTCAGAAACCTTAGATATCCCGATAAGTACAAAAAAAATAACGTTTCCCGTGGGCTAGAATTCTGTAAATTCCATGAAAATAATTTTCAACAAAACGTTCCATCAAAGCTTTGAGTTCTTCCTACTGATCTAGTTAACCGTAATTAGTGAAATAGTTTGAACAATGTTAAAATATGAGCCTGGTAAAATTAATCAAGCGGTGCCTGAATTGGTAAACCTATGTGTCATAGAAACAGGTCTTTATTCTAGTTCAAACCGTTTCATAGAATTTCAGTTTCCTACACCACAGTAACAAGGAATGCACCTATTGTTTCCTTTCTTTACAAATAATTTAGTGCGAATTCTAAATGTAATTTTAATTTCAAATTACAAATACGATATCATCACAGCGTCAAATTTTCGGTTTCACCTCTGAAACAAGTTTTGCGACTGCTGATTATACACTTTGCCTGGCTAGTTATACATGATAAACTAGAGTTTGAAAATTAAGATTTTAATAAATCATGAAATAAAGCTTCCGTATAAATAAGTGTACACTTAATACGAATCACAACAGAAATAAAACATACTTTCTTTTACCAGGTAAAAAGTATTTGTGAATTTATTGTAAACAGCTTCAGAAAAGCGGTTTCTTCTCTTGCTTATTAAACACGAAACGTTGAAACAAACAGTTTTGCAATCCCCAATATTTAAGCATGTATTACGAAAATATTCGAAAGTAATATTTTACTGTGCTGATGCGTTCGCTATGTGTTGAACAGAAACATGATTTTTTACGAAAATTTTTATGCTTTACAATGAAACCATAACGTGTTTTTACTTTTTCATATCTGATTACTATGAAAGTTTATATTGTGTGGCTACACAGAAACTGTTTGCACAACATATGATTTCACTGAATCCCTGTTATATGAAGTATGTGTTTAGGTACAGCTTAAGCATCTGAAAGACGTCAGGCTATAATGAAATCTTCTTTTGCCGTGAAGACGTATGATATTGAATATAAATTTTCTGTTAGCCGGATATAAATGCATTTCTGAGAAGAAACTGTACCTACCGTTCAAAAAGAAAGTTAAACTAGCATATACAATACTGTGATCGTTTTAGGATTGCACAAGTCGATCTGATTAAGTCTCTTTATGTTACTAACTGGATTGTGATTTTTGAAATGTGCTGCCGTGCATTTTGGTCACTCAAAGTTTCTTAAAAGAGATTTTATGTTGAATAATGGTGAACATTATCACTCAAGAGATCTAAAAACTATTATTCCAGCTAAAGTGTCGGGAAGGAACAAGTTAAACACATTTTTAAAAGAATATATAATGAATCCCTTTAGTCATTTTTACTAAATACATTTCCCTCTATTTATAATAAATACGGGTATTCCGATTAAAATGATAAACCAAGCTGCACATTTATTTACAAGGTGATTACTAGCTTTTTCTTCCAAAAAATTAGGCACACAACTAACTTTTATGACAGAAAGAAACATCTATTGATTTGGAATAAAAAAATAAGTAAAAAACCGAAAATGTTTTTGTTAATATTTTTACCAACACAAATAGTTCTGAATTCGTCCACTATGTGGCACAACAATACTGTCTTGCTGTGATGTACCTCCTAATCTTAAATAACTTGCGCTCTGTGCTTGGGTTTGGGAAAAAGCGTACGATGAACATTTTCTGTTTTTCATAGTACCTCAAAAGACATACATCCATTAAAAGTGCTCAAATGGATTAATAAAATTTAGTGAAATTCACGGATTATGTCTGTTGCACTCAGGTCGCTATGCACAACAGAACGCCATCATTTTCTGCATCAAGCGAAGTCTCTTCAACCTTGCTGGTCGTTTTTTTGGCTTTGGTGGTTACAGTAGAGACAAACGGTAAGTGAAATTTTGGTCATTTTGCTTGTTAACTGTAACGTACTCTACTATGAAAAGGTAGTTGATAAACGTTACCTTCAATTACTAAAACGAGTGTTCACATTGTTGTTTATAAATATTTCAATATCACTAAGCCTTTCGATATATGAGTATATGTTGAAAACAGCGAATATGAAGTAGAAGTGAAGTAAAATGCAGTTTAACAAAACTAGTGATTTTAAGTCTTGAGATAGTGCGTAATGCCATAATTTAGATATTAAAGCTGTGCTTTCTGAAAAAAAAGCTATTTAATGGATTCAAAGTTCCTATCAAATAAATTTAAAAATAAATATATAAGAAAACATTATATTTTTACCGTAAAACTGTGACTGTAACATTCATTTAAGAGCATCGTAAAGAATTTTACCTGACATGGGATTTTTCAGTTAATCCTCTGCATTTAGTAGCAATAGGTTTCTGTTTTCTTTTGAAAACAGACTTTTTTTTACCGGAGATATGTTTTAAACTTATAATAAGAACAAGCATACATCCGTGCATATTTCTTCTTAAAAGGTAATGCTTCATATATTGTGAGATCTATGATAGGCCAAAAGCATTTTCAGAACTACATGGCATTATCAGAAATATAACGTGATATTTTATTTCTAGTGTTAAATGCAGTAAACAATCCTGTTCATTTCAAAGTCTTAGAGTATTGGCATGCATGTCCCTACTGTTATAGGAAGTAAGAATAATTACTGTAAATTTTTGAAAGCCGTTTAAAAGAAGAAAAGAGATAAAAATAATTTCAGAGGAATTAGAAACCCCTTTTATTTCAGAATGCATGGCCAGAATGAACCTGTTATCAGACAGTTATGGGCCTCAAAAAATCATATTCTGGTGTAAATGTTTCGAAGTCACATCAGCAGAAAAAAGTTATCGCAAGAAGAATTTTATATAAAGAATAAGTACTGGATGATAGGTTATAATGTTGACCGACTACAAACCAAAACAGTCCGGGAAAACTTAAATTTAGAATAACTTGCATGGAGAAGAGTTGCCAATTTCAGCTGGAAAGAATTTAATAGGATATAAGAATTGTATATTATAAGAAAAAAATTGTATTTTGAGTGTAAAAAGACCTTTATATACTGCATCTGAATAAAATGTTTTACATCCATACATGTGAAATCACGTACCTACCTATATATGAGCCAACCGAAGAACGGCAAGGTTAGGGACAAGGTTTTCTGGTTTCTTATACTACTTGTTTTGGGTTTGAATCCTGTGTAAGGCACGATTATTGATTCTCTATCAGCCCTGATTAAGGGTAAAAGCAAGTCAAATTTGTAATAACTTGCTGAGAGTTTTTGACATCTGCACATGTTTTAGCTGTGTTCCTTACAGGAATAATCTACTATACGTTTTAGATGTACGGGCACCATATGCACTACTAACTCGCATAATATTGCCGCATTTCCCAACGAGAGTACTTCTACGTCCCCCTTCGAATATTACTCTGGCATGTATTGATGTGTATTACCAATGCTTTGCTAAGTTAAAGGCTTTGCAATACAAATCAAATTCTGAAATTATTAGTTTGCACATAAATTTAATGATAAATTGTTCAATACAAACATTGAAGAACGCCGAAATTTGTCATTGGTTATTTTTGCCATAAAAATAATATAGTTTATTTCAAGAATAAAGTAATGAAGTAGTGCTCAAAATTTAATTGGTTGCATACTGATCGTCCATCACTTGGGCAATTTTCATCTGCCCTAATTGCGTGCAAGAAAAAAGTCTCACCTATTCTTAGTCGCATTTTGCTCTTCCTATACTAGGCTGTATTGCACTACGTGAATATTTCCTATAGGGACTTCGGTCAGTATTAATGACTGCAGTGGATAGAAGCACGAATATCTTCAAATAGGTTAAGTCTATAATCAACAACTTACTGAATCTTTTGAAAAGGGGAAAATTAGGAAAGTGTAGAAACCGGAAGGGTGTGCCTGATGGGATCTCAAATTAAAAGCAATGAAATATTAGAGTTTTTCGAAGCATATGGTTTTCCGTTAAACGCTCAACTAATCTCATCCTAATATAGGAACATTACAGTAGGTTCTTGTGCGGATCTGGTTGAACGACCAAAGTTGTATAGTAATTTTTCCAGAAGTAAAGCACAGGAAAATATTTCTAAGCACCGAAAGTGCAATCAATTGGATTATGAAATATCACCCACTCCCGTTACAACAATAAAATTAAAGAAAACTGTAATTAGTTAAATTTCGGAAACATACACAATTTTTGGCTGTTGAAATGTTTGAAATAAATTTTTGTTGAAACACAGGAAGCGGAAAACCTAAACTGATGTAATATAGGTAAAAATTAGCATTGGCTGCTTATCTTTAATATCTCATATTCTCGTAATTTTACAAGTGATTGATGTAAAATTCAATGATGTAACTGGATTTTCTGTAATAAATTATCTGCCCAACGCAATTGTTATGTAGCTAATATCTGAACATTTATTATATTTGTATAACAGAGTAAGTATTCCGTTTAATACTAAAGCACTTTCTTACATTTATAACAATTATAAACAGAGAATTTTGCTGAAATAGTTGTAACAATCTAATATGTTCAATTAATTCTTGAAATATTAATGGCAAAAAGGGCTAACATCCTTGATGTGGTCTGTATTTTTATCTTATTTTTCAAATCAGCAGACCTTAGCTGTTATGAAGTGTCGGTGTTACATAAATGTTATTTTTTTCCATTTTCAGATGTTCTTGAAATACAACCATTTCAGTTCCCCAACCATATCAAATTGGGGGACAAAGGAAGTGTAGTATGTATGGTCATGCGCGGCCAATCTTTAATTTCATATAAATGGTACAAAAATGGGAAAACTCTTGAGGATGCAACCAACATCAAAGTGCAGGTTCACACCGATATGTCCACACTTGTTGTTGATCCTGTGACTGAAGATTCAGCGGGAAACTATACGTGTGTAGTTCACACTTCAAGAGGAAGTAGAAATTTTACAGCGCCTTTAACAGTAAAAGGTAAGTTCTCCAAAATTAAAATTTTGAAGTAAGAAAGAACAAGCGTATCTGAAAATTATTTATCAGTCCGTAGCTCATGTTAAAGTATGTGTTCATACTTAAGACCTTAAATGTATTGTAAACACAGATGCCCTACGATTATGTACCTTATGGAAAAATTCTAATAGTAACAGTAGAAAACACCTGCTTCACACTGTTAATTGCATTTGTTAATGGGGTGGGAATGGGCTTCCACGAGAAACGAATCGTTAGTATTTTGAGCATTTGGGCGAGCTTGGTGTTTTCAACATATGAACTTTAAAATCCAACTGAACGAACAAGTAAAAGCTTAGGCAATTCGTGAATACTTTGAACGAGGTGGAATCGTTTATAATCTTGTTATTACCAAAGTGATGGATTTGGTATAGAGTGCGGAAGAGATATTCTTTTTATGATACGTGGATAATACGCCATGATAATTAACACAGCTATCATACATTTCTGAATTAACTGTATTTACTGTTCTTCCCTTCAGAAAAATTGAAAATTTCATCGCCCTGAAGCGGGCATCGAAACCGCATCTCCCGATTCCCCTTTGAGTATGCTAACCGTTTTTTTAGTACTGTTAGCATATTCGAAGGCTAATCGGGAGATACGGATTCAATGCCCGCTTCAGGGCGATGAAATTTTCAAGTTTTTTTATGTGACTCATATTACGGGAAGAGCAGTAAATAATGTTAGTTCAGAGATGTCTGCTTGCTGTGCTAATTATCATAATGGATTTGATTTTTGAGATTAATCCACGCAAATCCCTTGTTAACGACTCTGAAAGACATATAAGTGCCAGAATGCTCCAAGAGATGTCCTGTGAAATAATGCTCATTTGAAATAATCTGCACTGTTCTACATCTCATTTCTCTTGGTACATGAAAAATGCTGACTAGGCGTTCAAAATTACCTTCACCGTATACATACATTTTAAATTAATAAACAGATATATGTATGATTCCTAATGATAAAAACACTGCTGTCGTTCTATAGAAATTTAATCAGTCAAATAAATCATTTAGAGGAATTTTCGTAGTATTTATAGAATTTTGCAAAGAAACTAGCAGAATAACCACCAACTTTGATAAAACTACTAGCCTGACATTTTAAGCTTATCACGAGAAACATTTGTAGTATTGTCACAACGGAATAATGTTGAAATTATTCCTGCAGTTCCACTTCTTTTAATAAATTACTTGTTGTGTGACGCTTTCTCGTTATTTCGAGTTTCCAAGTCCATATTTCAGAAAATAAAAGAAAATGCGTCGAAGTTCAGCTACAGTATATATATAAAAAGAGGAATACATTGCAGTTCATGTTTGTGGCATTATGCCCTAAAATTTATATTTACAAATATTACGGAAGCATCTGTGTTGCGTCCATTAAAGCATAAATTACTGTAATTACTTCAATAATCCTAATAACAACGCAGTCACTTTCTAACTTCTTAACATATTTGAAAATCTGCAAATTTATGAACTTAGCAATTTAAGATTTTATGGATGCTCCCATTTTGAAATAGATTATATTGAAAATTACTCTCCTCTGCGTAGAATTATCATAAATATATTAAATTGAACTGTAATGTACGTGCTGAAAACAAGAACAGTAAATTTCAGCTTTCACTGTTTGAACGTTTTAATATAAGTACTTTAATATTCACATAGAAAGAAGCGTTCATAGTAGCTGCAGCGTTTAAAATTATAAAACTGACATCCGAAATACATATTGAACTTAATACAATTTCTGTAGGTTTCTGAAACAAGGCCTCAGTTGTTTAATGAATATTTCGTGATATAGTGTTTATAATGTAAGACTTTTCTCCTCATTTTCGGTAAAACCCAAAACTACTTCATATAGGACTAATTCAGTTGACAATAGATTTTACACCGAAGAGCCAAATCATTATGACCAGCACATATTCGTGCAGATTGAAGCAACTGCAGGTAAATAATGCCGCGTGTGAAAGTAATGAAAAAATATAAATAACACACGATACTAACCTCTGTTTATCAGTGTTGTGCTTGTTCTTCAGATAAGAAATGCAGTACACTTAAGCGAGTTTGACAAAGGCCAAATTGCAATGGCGAGACGACTGGGACAGAGCATTTCATAGACGTCAAAGATTGTGGGGTCTTTTCTATCATCCGTGGATAGTTCCTTCAAACAATAATCCGTGGAGAGAGGAACAACGAACCGGAGGAAATTACGGCTCATCGACGCAAGAAGTGAGAGAAGGCTGTCCCGTAAGGTACGAGCCAAAGGCAGGGATACTGTGGCGCAACTCGGTGGTAGTTTGAATGCTTGTGATGGGAAAAATGTGTCACAACACACAGTGCATCTAACCCTGCTGAAAATGGGGCTGCATAGCAGCAGGCCGCTCCGAGTGCTCATGGTATTCTCGGTTCGTCTTCGAAAGTGCAACCAATGGGCATTCGAGCATCAAAGCTGAACCTTGAATAAACGTCGTCTGGTTGGATGAATCTCGTTTCCTGTTACACCACCCGTACTACCGGGTACATCTACGCCGTTTACTTAGAGAAGTTATGGCACCAGGTTACGCACTGGGACGAAAAGAAGCTGGTGAAGGAAATGTAATGCTTTGGGCAATGCTCTGCTGGGAAACACTGGTACAGTCATTTACGTGCAAGAAACTGTGACGTCTACTAACTGCCTTAACATTATTGCAAACCAGGTAAATCTTTTCATGGCAAAATATGCTCCTCTAGTAGTGCCTTCTTTTAGCAGAATAACACGCCTCGCCGCACTGCCCGAATTGTTCGAAAATGGCTCGCAAAACGTGAGGACGACTTCCTCGTATTCTTCTGGCCTCTAAATTAACCTGGGATCAATCAAGTCTAGCATTTGTAGTTTGTGTTGGAACAAAATATCTGATCTGCTGCGACTAAACCACGTAACTTTCAAAAGTTAGGGGATCTGCTGATAACGTGTTGGTACCAGATGTAACAAGGCACCTTTAAAAATCTTGTACAGACCATGCCTCGACGCGTAAGAGCTGTGTTGACTGCGCGGGAAGGACCAACATCATATTAGGCAAGGAGTCCTAATGGTTTGGCTTTTCGGTGCATTGTTATACAAAATCTGCGATGCTGTCAAATCCTTTAATAGATTAAGTACCCATATGTTTGAAACGTTATGAATATGTGAACGTCAATAGGAGGTTATAATGTATAGAGGGTGAGTCGAAAGTTTTGCTATATTTGGATCACTTTATGTCTTCATACGCACCTTTACGACGAAAGCTGACTAGCATTCAAAGTATAAATCATCGTGTTTCACCGTCTTCAACCATCTGACTGCCAGTTCTTTGACTCCGCGGTGGTACCAGTTCTTGTCTTTCGAGGCGAAGAACTACTTCACCACAGCTGCCACCTCCTCCTGGTTTTTGAAGTGCCACCCGCGAAGGAAGTGGGCTATGTACCGGAACAAGGTCCGGACTAGACGCTGGGTGTGGCATCAGTTCCATACCCTCAAGTTCCTGGAGTTTTTCCCTGGTCGTTCGCGCAGTCCGAGGCAGAGCGTTGTCCTGCTGTAGGAGAGCGCGCTGTCTGTTCACCAGTGGCGAATACTTCTCCTCCAAAACGGCATTCATCATCTCCAGCTTTTCAGAGTAGAAGTTGACGTTGATGGTCCGACCGTCTGGAACAAATATTTAATGGATTATCCCCTCGAAAGTCCATCAAACGCAGAGCATCACCTTGTGCTTGTAGCGCCCACGTATGGCAACAGGTTCAGGAAGCTGGCCTGAGTTAAACCACTGCCGTTGTTTGTTAGGATTACGAAAATAGACCCACTTTTCATTGCATGTAACAATTCTATTGATGAAACATTCATCGCGCGGGTTTTCTAGGGGTTTCATGCACACGTCTGCTCGGCAGTTTGATTCGGCTGGCGTCAGTTTGTGAGGGACAATGCGGTAGCTCCTGTAGACCTTGCCGAGGTCCTAAAGATGACGAACCACGGTGGTCTCTGATATGCCCAGCTCGCCTGATAGTATCCGAGTGTTGGTTGCCTAATTAGCCTCTACGGCCTGGCGTACGGCCTCCCAATCCACAGTTCTCGGCCTACCTGGCCTGGGGCTGATCGTCTAGCCTTCTGTCATCTAAGCGAAATGTCTTGAACCACCTGGTTGCGGTGTTGTGGTCCACGGAACTTTCCCCTTTCGCATCACAAAAATTTTGTGTTGCATGAGCAGCGTTATGGCCAGGGTTCAAACTCGAAAAGCAAAAGTTCGCTAACTAGCCGGTTGTGGCTGTTTATCTTTTAGGCGTCCCAACCACTGACCGAACGACGACATGCAATGCTGTTTACAGCAACGACTACCACTTTATATTCCTTTCGACTGACTGCAGTGGGCGACTTGGACTAGTTTAAACACGTGACATACCCGCCGCAGCAGATGCGTTTATGCAAATATTGCAATTCTTTCGACTCACCCTCTATAGTTTTTAAGTGTATTTTTTCAATATCAGTGTTAAGCAACTTTCTACATTGGAGAGTTATTTAGATACTTACATTACCTACAAATTCTCCATGGGCATAATGTAAGTGGCATATCTAATGAAGGGCAAACGCAATATGTGTATTTTCATTTTTTTCCAAAAAAGTATTGTACAGAAAATGAAGCAAAATTTTTCTTATGTTTATACAGACATTATGAAGTAAGACGTATTTGAACATCTAGAAATAATTTAGTGTTAGGTAAGCTGTTTTAACTTAAATTACGTTTTCAGTACGTTCTATCTTACGTATTATCACATTTTCTAAATATACGGATTTCATAACTTTCCATTATATAACTTTAACTTTTTAGCTCCACCGAAATGGTTAACGGAACCTGAAGACATTGAAACGACTGAAGGAAATGCAGTTACCTTAGTATGTTTAGCAAGAGGCTACCCATCCCCAAGGTCTAAGTGGAAGAAAGTAGGTATGTACATTTCGAAGTTTAATCACTAATCAACATAATTTACTTGTTACTGAAGATTGCGTGTTAATATATTATTTGCGTTTTTCTTTCCAATCCAGAGTGCCTGCTCTTAATAACGAAAATAAACAAAACACAAAACGCACATTGTATGCTAGGAACGCTTTACAGGACACAAAACTTGTTTCAACGTATGTTTTAAAAACTGCATGACAGATAAAATGAGTAATGAATACCTGCCATTTAGAGTCTTCGATAAAGAGATAAAATCTTGATGAGCATACTTCCATGACAGATAGTATGAGAAGAGTGGGAGTTAGAATAAATAAATGAAACATACATAGATAGGGAATCTGAAATGTGAAAAAACCCACGTCAAATAACATTTATTTTTAAATGTAAAAGCCGTTTTAATTAGTAATCAAAACGTAGCGTGTTAGCTGTTGTTATTCATGTACTGCAGGTAGTTTAAGCAGACGAAAGTTGATAGCGTAGAGTTTAAGAAATAAAACAAGAATACAGGGAAAGTTTGGGAAGTAGGATTAAAAGTCCCGGTATTAATTACACTTAACGACAAGAAGTGTGTTAATTAAAAAAAGTTAAGCTTTATTTATTTCTAAATAGAAAACTTTGTTTATCTTCGACTATCTCATTGAGACATACGAAACGGCATTACTGAGTTGGAACATTAACACCTATTAGAAAAACAAGGATTGAAATTTGTTTTGGTTGCAGGAAATGCGATAAGAGGGACATTTATTCTTAAATGCCACACGGGTATACTAATAGGTCACTTAACCGAAGGGTCATTTCAGCGAAATGTTCACTTCATCTCAGGTTCACTTAATCGAAAGGTACATTTCACCGCAGGGTCACTAAATCGAAAGGTACATTTCACCGCAGGGTCACTTAAACGAAAGATGCATTTCACGAAGTTTCGGATCACCTGAAAGTTCATTTAATCGAAAGGTAAGATTATCGAAGACTTTAGATTTTATTATGTAGGATCTGTTAAAGTGTACTGTACATATGTAAAACTTACGGACAAAACGTTAGGGGATCATACAAAAATTGCACATATGATTTTTTCGTGTTCATGTCTCCGTAGGTAGGTTTTCAGAACTCTAAAATTAATTATGAAGCTCTAGATGTGTGCCTTTTTAGCGATTTTTAATCCTACGTTTTGATTTTTAAAATATTTACATAACAAATCAAGTTAATAATGTTGCATTTTTACTCACCACAAAACATTAATTAAATAAGTTAAACACGGAACTAATAAACATTAATTAAATAAGTTAAACACGGAACTAATGAACATTAATTAAATAAGTTAAACACGAAACTAATGAACATTAATTAAATAATTAGAAAAAACGGAACCAATGGAGCGGAGATTTAGTCAAATATAAGCACAGACGTACAAAGGGGAAGTTGCAGGCAGTTCCGGTGTGAAGCAGTTAATTCTTGTATTTTGTAAGGACCGACTTTGGAGTACAGGGAGTTTATCGTGAATGCGAAGACGTTACGATCTACACCTACATCAGGAAAGCTGCGACATCAAGGGAGGACGCATCATTGGCCTTCAAGAATCGGCATGGTCGCTTTGTCGCGCATCATAACATATGGTCCACGAAAGTTGCAATTGGCACCGATGTTAGTAAGAGTGTCCACAGGAGGATCAAAGCAATCATCGAGTTGGTAAAGGAGCACGACGAGCTACTACAGAACGACTGGATCACATTATACGTTGACATGTTCCCAACGCAACAACAGCCACGGTAGTAACCATTTTGTATTTTGTAGCTTCCTTTGACTGTAACCTCATCTCCCTTTATTTTACTGCACTCCGACTGTATACAGGCCATTGCATAAATTATCGCTGACTACTTCCCATTATTAATAGAGTTTGGAATGATGCTGGGTATCGAACACCTCGGGTGCAGAATGGCGTCAAATGGTTTTCGGCGATGAATCTCGCTTCAGCCTTGATACTTGATCGATGTATATTCGTATGGAGAAATCTTGGTGAAGGCAAAGGACTTAGAGCGAGCGATCAGCAACGATCTCCTTACGTTTTTAGTGTTTGTGACCTGCAACATGACTTCTCGCAGCTATGTTGCCGGAATTCTGGAACACATCGCTCTCCCCTTTTTCTAACTTGAGCACTGACACCCTTTATTAGTATCATAACGCCGTCTCACGAGGTCCATCACAAACGTTATGAGACCGATGATAGTAAAAACATTATTACTCACATTTTTAAACTTCAGTTTAATGCCCCTTCATAAATGGCCCTTTCGAAAGCAATACACTATTGGAGACTGTCCTTCCACTCCCGGAAGCATTGCGGGAAGTAGTCTTCTGTCAGACATGTCGGTGTATCAGCCACACAGCTCTTTGGAGTTTGTCGGTTTTCTGAAATTGATGTCCCCGAGAGCGACTGTTGAATTTTGGGAAGAGAAAACAGTAATTTGTCCTGCGATAATGGGAATACAGTGGCTGTGGTACGCCTGCAATGTTCTTGGATTCCAAACGCTCCGACCAAAACAACTGAGAAGAAAATCCAAGCATACATATCCTTCAGGATTTTTTCCTGTTTTAAGGTACGGATTTTAGTCGAAGCAAAGTTTCCGCATTTCCAACTACTGCGTTAAAATTTTCTCGACGTCTTGATGACTCGTATATTTAGTTCATTTTCTGTCAGTCATTCTGTCAACAGTAGATTTGACTTAATTAGATCTCGTCTCCTTTCCATTTCTACATGTTGTTGCCGAGACAGGTTTTCCTGAATCAGGTTCGCTTTCAAACGGCCTTCCAAATAGATCTATACTATAAAAAAAACTTGCGTTCGTAATAAAGCTTGCTCTTCCTAAGTTGTTTGCTACTTTTCATACATTTCCGTCGAGTTTGACGCAAAATTTGATGGCACGAAATTGCATGATATTCCTGTGCTCCATTTTCGTCACACCGTTGAAAAACACACTTTTCTTCTTCACAATTAGTTGGCCGCTAGTGAATGAATGAACTCTCTTTGAGTCTTGTGTTTTAATGTTTGAATATCAACAGTGTATTGCTGTTTTGATGTCCAGTGTTTTCACTCCACGTTTTAGAAATGCAATCTCATTACTTTTTGACAGACCTCGTACGTATCCAAGGGTTCCTCGGGAATGTCTATGTGATGTGAACAAGGAGTATGTTACATCATGTTGATGTGTCCATAATAAAACATTGTTTGATTTCAATAAATGTGCTCATTAGCATCGTCAAATTTTATAATTGCGTCACTTTTCAATCATTGGCAGAAATCACTGTAAGTATATTATCTATACTCCTGTTCCCCGTGGTTCTGTAATTTCGGTTTACAACGTGCATATTTTACTATCACAATGATAAATATTGTCACACGCTTATAACACATATTATCAAGTAATTAATGCATTCTGTTAAAGATATTCCAAAAACCTGAATAGCTTGTCAACGTTTCGATCAGAAATCTCAATAAAATTTCTTTTAAAACGAATCATTCAAAGTCAGTGACAACAGAGAAATTTTTGGGGAATTAAACATTTATAAACCTCACATGAATTTGATGTGCTGTGTGACACAATTAGAATCCGAATGCTTACAAAAATAATTAGCACAAAAGTATTTATACCCCGAAAAAGTTCGTGCGAAAAGTGGGGAATGCAGCGGCGTTAATAATAATTTTCCGGGAGTTATAAGGTTAAATAAAGTAGCAGTAATATATTAAGACATTATTTAGTAATGATACCATTAAATTTCAGAATATTAAGTGAAAGTGGAATTTTTCCACTGCAGAAACGAATTAAGGAAAGAACATGTTATAGTCGCGTGATTGGCCTTGTTTCACTCAACAGCTTTAAACTTTAATTTAATTCAGATGATTTTCTTCCGTAAGAAATGTTTGCAAGTCGAAAAATGATATACATAAAATATAGTACGCTATTTTTCCAAATACATTCAGACATCTGATTCATAAAGCAAATTCTGGATTCAGGTGTTCTCATGCACTTGTGTTTTTGACGAAGTGGGAGCATTAAAATTAAAATTGTAAATACTCAATAGTGCTTGGAATGGTGCCTTGCCCGCCTTCCTGGAGCGTACATCTTTGAAGAGGGTTCATACTCTTTGCTCCGATCACGCTTCATACTGTTAGCTTAAATTAACATGTCTGAATCCTGCGATTTCCATGAAAACGGTTATCTCAAGCACGATCGTTCCATCTGCAAGGGTTGATGGTGGCTGTGCAGTGGTTTAGGGTTGTTTTTAACTAAATGAAACTTAGTACATTGCATGTTGTACCTTGAACCATGAGGTCCAGACCATACCTCGAGATCCTGTCAATTCTGCAGTCCTTGACAGGATCTCGAGGTTTAGTCTGGACGTCATGGTTAAAGGTACAACAGCCAATGTACCAAGTTTGTGGAAGTATGTCGGTAAATACCGTTGTTTGGTTCAGAACAACTATACTACATGACACACTGCGTAAAGTACTGTTTTATGATGAGCAAGGTTGAAATGTTGAAACGAACAGCTGCAAGGTCGACCCCTATCGAATGGGGTACTTTTGGGATGCGTTGGTATGCCGAATCCTATTTTGGCCATTCTGATCTTTCTCCAAATCAACTTTGCAGGAAGGGTGGAGGAGGGCTTCCCTCTGGACTTACTAGAATTCAATAGAAAATATGCCTAGAAGGGTAGCTGTTGTGAGGGTATTCTTCGTACTGAGATCTTGAAAGAAAAGTGTTCGTTGCAAATACAGGTCAGTATCTGAATGCTTTTAGCAAAGTAGCGTATGTTTCATTACCTCACTATTTCAATTCTTCTCACGTATTAGTTTACACTGTCCCTCAATCTCACTTTTGACTAGTAAATAATAACACTATACTAGTGATCCTATTTATTGGCGTATGAAATAGACACATAAGCGTTTCCATGATTTCGCACATCAACCAGATGGCTTTTTCAAGAAAGTTAGACAGAAACTGCAAACTGAAAAATAGAACGCATTAACAATTTGAACGCGGGAATTTTTTGACTTGACAATAAATAGATGCGACATCATATTCATTTAAAGATACGAGGCATCATGTTGGTTGCACGCGGGATCCTGGTAGAGAAAAGGCGTTACTTGAAGAACTGGCTCCAAAATCGTGGCAACTCGAGTAAGACGCAATCATTGCAAGTATCCCTGTTGGTAATGATCTCGAAGGTTTCCCGAATGGCTGTACATTTAGGGGTAGGGTAGCTAGCTAATTTCTTCTTATCATCCCACATAGGAATAACGGATTTGCATTTGACTTCTATAAATAGTGACGTGGCTACTTTACCGTATTTTGTGTCCCTTTTATCTTCGTTGACTCTGATTCCAAACGAACGCTTGGTCATTCCAATCTAGTATCGTTTAGAGCCGTCCGCATACTGTAAGGGGATCGCATAAACAACTGCTTCGCAGAAGAGAGGTAGTTTTTTAATAATTCTATTTAGCATAGTACATCAAGATGTAGGAGACCTTATGCCGACGCCGTAGTTCATCTTCTTGAGGGTGTTTTTAAGTTTGCAAGACACATTTGGTATGTAGGGAATTGAGCCTAAATAACGTGGTTGTGGCACAGGAAGATTAGAGTATTTGATATCCGGCTTTTTGGATAAAGTTACGTATCTGATTCAATGACTATTCTGCATCAGTGGTCAACTTGATGACGCTTTCAATTTCGTGCTGTCTAGAATGGGTATCAGAGGAAACGGCGAAGGCTCTTCGAATTCGAGAACGGAAGGTAGCTGTTTTGTATTCTGCGCGACAGAAAGGCTATTGGACGGACAGTATCAGCTTCGACGGCACACAGACGGTTACGTGCAGGAGGATTGTATGCTGGAAGATATGTATTTTGCGTATCCCTCAACCTCGCCAACGGAGGGAACGTTGCAATTGGGCACGAATGCATGTGAACTGGACTCAAAATCAGTTGAGGTCC
The DNA here is from genome assembly GCA_039090855.1 of Macrothele yani. Lineage (NCBI taxonomy): Eukaryota > Metazoa > Arthropoda > Arachnida > Araneae > Macrothelidae > Macrothele > Macrothele yani. The sequence goes on from CM077013.1 coordinate 19,880,428, forward strand.
TTTCTGTTCAACTGGCAGGGCTTTATGAAAATGCGCAAGAGCTTAAAACCAAATGTTTCTGAGGGCGTCGCCAATTCATGTGCGGCAGTGAATGACAAGATTTCGAGATTGCCATTTTGTTAACATGGCTTCGAGACGTCATTTATCAGCGGAGTTACGTTACTGAGCGGTAGGCCGACTTGGAGAAGGGCAACGACAGGCGGACGTCGCAAGAAGGCTCAAGGTCGATCGTTTTGTGGTCAGGAGGATGTGGCAGCAGTTCCAAGCCACGGGTGCAGCTTCCCGAAGATACAGCTCAGGTAGGCCAAGGGTGACGACCTCCGCGGATGACCGGTATTAGCGGCTTTCGGCACTGCGGGACAGGACGACTACCCCGACCCATCTCAGATCAGTACTTGCGGAAGCTGCCGGACGGACGGTATCAGCTTCGACGGTAAGCAGAATGTTACATGAAGGAGGATTGTATGCTCGGCTAGCCGGTATTGTGTGTACTCCTTACCCCCTGCCTCCGGAGGGAAAGTTTCAATTGGGCAAGAATGCACGTGAACTGGACTCAAAATCAGTGGAGGTCCGTTGTGTTCACTGATGAGTCGCGATACTGTTTACAGAGTGATTCTTGCCGAGTTTACATCTGGAGAGAGGCCGGTATTCGCTATCGTTCCTCTAATATCCAGGAAAGGGACACTTATGGTGGTGTTAGTGTTCTGGTGGGGGCACGCATATCGTTAGGCGGCCAAACCGACCTCCATGTGTTGCCACATGGAAACCTCGATACTCAGAAGTATAGAGACGACATCCTATACCCAAATGTTCGTCTCCGTATGTGGCGCAATTGGTGATACATCTGTACTGCAGGCGGATAACACCCGACCTCATACAGATAGCCTCAAGCACCAGTACCTAGATCAGGAGACTATAGTCCGTATGGAGTGAACAACACACTCTCTTGATCTGAATCTTATTGAGCATGTTTGGAATGCTCTCGAGAGGCGTGTTGCTGGCCTCCAACTTCCTTCCTGAACCCTGCAGGCGCTCCGCACTGCTTTGCTCGAGCAATGGATGCAGCTACCCACGGAACTACACGATATCAAAATTAACAGCATGGAACATCGCTGTCGGACCTGTATTACTGTTCGAGGTAACCACACTCCATATTGAAGTATCTTTTACTATTTCATCTTGATACCTATATTTCTGTATTTTCATATTTGCATCACTCATACAAAATGAAAATTCTTTGTATCACATGTTCTTACCTTTTTTTTTGTTGCATTTGGTCTGATAAAGCTTACCACTAAATTTCATCCAAATCGGTTGCACAATTTTTGAGTAATCACGATTTTTCCATTTGTTGCTTAATTTATAGAAACTCGTGTACTTTCAGCTATTTATAGCTGAACCGTAATAGCTCACACATTCACTACATCTTCTCAATGCATGTACACTGAAGAGCAATTGAATTAGAGACAGCTGGCGTTATGCAAATAGGGAGCTGTGAGCGGCCCTGTAAAAGGAAACGACATGACGCGTGCAGGAATCCGACAATATAAGGAGGGATGCGACAGGAATCAGTAAGTGTCGGACGCAGTATGGGTAAGACGAAGGATCTAAGCGCATTTGATCGTGGGCAAATTGTCAGGGCCCGAAGAATGGGTCACTCCATCTCGGAGGTCGTGCAGGCACTGGGATTTTCACGAGCCACTGTGTCACGGGTGCACCGTGAGTACATCGAATCCGGTAAAACCATCCCTGCAAAGGCCAACTGCCGTGTACAACAGCGTGTGGATGAGCGGGGTCATCGTCGGCTAGCTCGCATGGTAACAGCGGATAGACGGGCCACACTGCAAGAAATTACTCGGCAATTTAACGCTGGTGCTCAAAAACGTGTAAGCAGCCACATCATCCAGAACCATCTCCTCGCTATGGGGTACGGAAACCATCGGAAACCATCGTCCCACTAGGGTACCGCTGCTGACCGTACATCACAGGGTGCAAAGATTAGCATGAGCGCGGGAACATCGCCACTGGACCCTAGACATGTGGAAAAATGTTGCCTGGATTGATGAGTCGAGATTCACGTTGGTACACGCTGATGGCAGGATACGAGTACAGCGCAAAACACATGAAGCGATGGATCCTTCTTGCCAGCAGGGTACTCTTCAAGCTATTGGGGGTAGCATTCTCGTCCTGGGACTGTTTACGTGGACTGAAATAGGACCCCTTGTACTTGTGACATCGTCCCTCACAGGTCAACGTTACCGGGATATCCTGGACGACCATTTGCTCCCGTTTGTGCGTCTTCAACATCCCACTGGGGACCTCATCCTGCAACAAGACAATGCACTGTGCCATCGCTCTCGAATTGTATCCAAATGGTTGGATGAACACTCCACCGACGTGACCTCGCTTCCTTGGCCAGCTAGGTCACCTGACCTCAATCCCATAGAGCACATCTGGTCTGCCATCTAGAGAGATGTTCGAGGCTCTGACCCCCTCCATCAAATCTTTGTGAACTGTGGGAGCTTGTTCAGGGGTCGTGGATCCGTATGGCTTCCCAACGCTTCCGGTGTCTTGTCGAGTCCATGCCGAGGCGAATCGCCGCCGTCATCAGGGCGAAAGGTTGTGTTACACGTTACTAGACAGGTATCTCTTAGTCAATTGCTCTTCAGTGTATACTCGTCAAAGAAAATATATTACCCCTCCTAACCTTTGAACAGTTGGCTGCATGTAAATAAGTAAGGTACCGTTAGACAGAACTTACACAGAACTATCAAGGGATACTAAGAGACATATTAATTAATCTGATTGACATGATAATTTGCACTCTATCTTCGGACATTTTCACAGGTGTATTTTTGTTTTTTCACACCATCCCATTTTCTCTATTGAAGAGAGAAGGTACCGTTAGACAGAACTTACACAGAACTATCAAGGGATACTAAGAGACATATTAATTAATCTGATTGACATGATAATTTGCACTCTATCTTCGGACATTTTCACAGGTGTATTTTTGTTTTTTCACACCATCCCATTTTCTCTATTGAAAAACCCTTAAATCTGAAATTTCGTTTAACTCTAATAGTAATAAGCAAATGTAGAGGTAGAAACAGATAAATTAGTATCCATTTGGTACTGGAGCACCAAATATAAACTTTTGGGGTCAGAAAGCAAGTATTCTGGTCTGATAAACCACGTTTTCGGTTAACAGGCTCCCACGGAAGAGCCAGACTATGGGGTATATAGCAGGAATCGAAGGATCCCCGAGGCATAGCACTAAATGTACAAGCTGGTGGAGGTGGTATAAAGGTATGGGGTCTGTTTTTGTATATAGGGCATTGAGTTCTTTAATACATCTGGAATAGTATTTGGATCTTAACATCGTTTCAAACCAGGCACACATGTACATGTACGTGGTGTTTTCCGATGGAGTTGGCTGCTTTCGGCCGGAAAATGCGCCATGCCACAAGACTCCAACGGCGACATAGTGGTTTCAGGAGCACGACAATGACTTCAGAGTACTACAATGATCACCACAGCGCCCAAAACTAAACCCAATTAAACACCTGTGTGATTCACTTGAGAGAGTCATTCGTAACAGAGATCCTCCTAAATTGAACATTCAGCAATTGACAAACGCCATCACATCCGCCTGGTTGAACATACTTGTAGAACAATTCCAGCATTGTTTTGAATCCATGGCACTTCGAATCAAGGCTGTTTTAAAGTATAACTATACTAGTTATCCGAATTTATTGGCGTAGATCAAATCAAAGTTTTCAAGCTTTCTCACATCAACAAGACGGCTTTTTCAAGGAAGGAAGACAATTTCTGTCTACCTTCCTAAAGTTTCTGTCTACGTTCCTTGAAAAAGCCATCTGGTTTATGTGCGAAAGCTTGGAAACTGTGATTTCATCTACACCAATAAATTTGGATAACTAGTATAGTTATACTATCTTACGTATAGTTGGTGTATAGTTCCATGCGTTATTATTCTGTTTTGAGGTGTTCCTAGTAATTTGCTACTTCAGTGTATGTCAGTAATACATCAACAGACAAATTTGTTCACCATATTTTATCAACGAACGTATGAAAACGTATTGTAATTCTGCACATCTGGAATTTCGAAGCAATTCCTTTAGGGATTTCCAGTACTGGGTACCAGTAATATTCACGGCTTTAAAAGGAGATACTGAGAGATGGCCTCTGATCATTCGTCCGAAAGGGATCCGGGTTTGAATCCTGGTGAGGCATGGATGTTGTGCTTGTATTACGGCACCACTGGCTCTCTCCCTTCCCTTGAACCAGTGACCCTAAATTAGGGACGGACGATTGCTTACAGCCCATTGAGTTGCTCACAGTGGTCGTTAAACCTCCAATAAAAAAAAGGAGATACTGGCAGTGCATAACACGAAATCAAACAATTCTTTCTATTTATCATTCCCTTGAATGGTGTTCAGACAAATTTCATTTTCAGGATTTCGAATCTTCATCCAACATTTAATTATTCTTACAGTTTAGCTTTCCGCTAGAAATTGTGAGATAGCGTGTTTCTTGGTAGGACGCAGATTATGGTAAATTTAAATTGCCCCTATTATTTTCGAAATAAACGTTCTTCATATTCTAACCATGTTGCTGATTAATGTACCGTCTTATGTAGGGATGTAATTTGACTTTCATGATATTTTACACTTTGCTTTTGCTCTGTAACATAAAATTCAAGTAACGCATATCTGATTTTCAATTGCAGCATAAATAGGACAGATGAAATGCTTTAGTGGTGCCCCAGTGACTACTTGCTTCCTGAGGGAGGGACTGAATTTTACCCTGATACAGTTCCCGTATGAGACAAGGTGGTAAAATCGGGCTTTGGCGCTACTCTTGGTGCTTCCCTGGGACAGTCATTTTAAATTAGAGACAGGGGATTCCTTATACATTAGGTGCTAACGGACGCGGACCGTTTGACCCCGAAACGAACAAACAAACAAACTGAACGGTCAAATATATGTTACAGGAGATGGATGCAAAATAATCATACAAGTAGACACGCCTCAGAAAACTTGAAAATTACATCATCCTGGAACGGGAATCGAAACCGCATCTCCCTATTTACGTTCGAGTATGTTACCATTATACCACCCAAAAACTGAGGATGTGTTTTGAGTTCCGAAATATATACTGAGTTGCGTGGAGGTTCCTTTTACTGAGTATTGTGACGGTAACATACTCGAACGCACATCGGGTGATGCGGTTTCGATTCCCATTCCAGAACGATGTAACTTTCAAGTTTTCTGACGTATGTCTACTTTTATAAGCAAATTGACTTTCTAAGCTATCTGATATAGCACACTAGATATGGGCACCGATTTTACATATGTAAGTTTAAAAATTACGTAGAAGGACAAAGGGTAAGATTTGTATTGATTTTTGGCAGTAGACCAGAAAAACTTGCGCTGTTTATACGTTGGAAACGTTTTATTCAGTGGTATCGTTTTCTTTATATTCGCGTACCCCAATGGAATAAAAGTGTTTAAAATAATAAGTTATCTTGTTGGTTACTTCAAAAATGCCTTCAATTATTTTTCATCCCTGAAGTCCAGAACTTCTTATTATATAATATTTTTCCGTGTTATGTCACCTTTCCACTGATTTAAATAATTGTATCTTATTTTGAAAGGTGAAACCGAAGAAAGCCTCAAACATCACGGACTTCCAGACATTGGAAATGGATCACTTACCTTCATTTCTGTAACAAAAGACCAAGAAGGATCATATGTATGCTTGGCAGAGAATGGCATTGGACTACCTCTTGAAAAATCTATTTCGCTGGTAGTAAATGGTATGAAAAAAGCGATGTGGTTTTCCACAAATATTTCAAAATTCACCAATGAAAACGTTGCAATGAATGGCGTTGATACAATTCATTCATTGTTTTTTTAGTAAAAATACGAAAGTCTTTCATTGCACATATTTACGTCTCTTTCAGGTACGATTGTTTGTCTAATTCTAATATGTAACAAAAGCATTTATAGAGATATCACTGTAAGAACTTTTAGAAATAATTTCCTACGTTTTCATGTGTAACTTATATGAATGCACCTGCAACTAAGCAAAATATTTAAAATTTTCTACTAATGCAATAGAATCATGCAGGTATCACACTCAACCGTAACAATAAACTAAAGATTCATCGTAAATAAAATCAGCGCGAATATCCTCGCTGAAATGGTAACCCAGTCTCGCCAAACAAAAAATTAGCAATTTTTAATACGATTTTCTGTATTTCATTGTATCCTTAAAAAAGTCCCTTTTTCATTGTTGCAGCATTTTCCCGTTTGTTTTTCAACTAGAAACTTAATAGATTTTTTTAAAATGAATCATCTCCATGTACAAATGTAACATTTCTTTGTGTCCATACAAATATGTTAAATATGCTTTTTTTAATCGTGGTGTAAAATATTTGCATTTTTAGCTTTCGTCCTCTTGACATACCTAGTCAATAAACAATGTAGAAAACTCTTGTTGCGCACTGCACAAGGCAGGGTTCTAGAGAAAATCATTAGCACATTGAATTAGCTCTAAATTTATACAAAATGAGCTAATGTACTTTTATTTTACACCATAAAAATATCAGTGAGTTCCTTTTATTACAAATATTTGCAACCACTCGAAAAGAAAACGAAAAGCCATCTTGTATCAGTAATGTTTGATTAAAGATAACAGCATATGTATTAATGCATTTTACAAATATTTTTCACCTTGAAAATTCATGTTATTAACTGAAACTTCAGTATCTTAGCATTTGTGTACTACACGATTGTAAAACAAATTTCCATTTGAAATATTTAATATTTTATCCTGCATGTGGCGCTAGCTGCACACACGAAATCATATGAGTTCTACTGGTTCTCGTAACCGTATAGTATGTTTTCCTTCAACGTTTACGATACGAGAAAGTTCATTGAAATTGGTTTAATAGTATATGAAGTATCACATAGAAATAGATTTCTCATTATTTAGCTCTGGGTGTGTGATCAAGATGCGAGGTTAAAGAATGCCGTGAACAAAAAACCCGTTTCCCAATTGTGACAGCGTGTTGTAGGCGACAAAATGGACATACGCGGAGGAACCATACTTACAGTGATTTTATCAGTGGTCTGGAAAATGGCTTTATCTGCTTTAAATGGTAAGTACAGAACTGTTATTCATTTCTTTTAATTGAAATTGCTTTACAATCGATTTATTTTTCTGAATATGGCAGTATATGTATGTATAGAGTAAGTGGAAGTTTGGTTGTATTCTGAGTTTATAAGACCACAAAGAGAGCTTTACACGGAAATGACTGAAATATTAAATCACTATAAAAGCATTAACAAATTTATTTTAAAACTCTGAACGGCCTTCCAGCTCTTCAGAAAAATAAAATAAAAGACATAGGCTGTGGTACATCAAAAATACACTTCCCCTCCTTTAACTCAATAAAATTCTCTCTAGTAAATGGTAAATAACACCGTGAGCTATTACTAATTGATCTCAGTTTTCACAGTGGGATTTTTTTCCGGTGAAACTTTACTCTTATCTGTCGACAAAATGTTTAGAACATGCGTTGAAGATTCATTATTATTGGAGATTCACATAAAGCCAAGAAGAATACGCCAAAAATGCATGCATTTCAAATATCCCAGTTATTCTCGTCAAATCTTTTGATATTTATGTTTAAGTAGCAAACACTCACATCGGCATTTATATTTAAGTAGCGAACATAACATTTTACATTGGAGTTTACAATTTTTATTCTGATTTGCCTCACGTACTACCCAAACGCTTAAAGCTTTTCTTTTCATTTTCTTGAAGTTTTTGCAAAATTTAACATTTCTTTTTCTACGTAATTTTAATTTTTCTTTTTAAAAGAAAGCATTCGTATATATATATATTGCTCATTCATTTGTTCTTGCCTTATTATGAGATCCGGAAATGAAGGATCATACAAATTTTTTGTCGATAATATTACTCATGCTAGTCTTTATGAAGCTGTATAGCTGAATATAGGTTTCACAATAGTTGTTCCAATTTGCTACATAAATGCTATACCACCGAATTCCAGGTTTTATACTAAATTTGCAAACATTAGAGGTATTTCGTTTATTTTTCTTGTGATCTGTTTATCATGTAAGCAGATAATCTGTATATTTTTTGATGACAGAACCAGCTTCATAATTCTACGTAATGAAATAATATTATCATAAGGGTCAAATATAGTTCTCTTAGGTGTTTAATGCATCATAATAATTTTTTTGCCATTGATGTAATGAGTATCAAGTAAAACAAACATATACCACATATTACATTAATTTTATCTGTATCTGCCCAGTTAAATGTTATTCAATTTCACATATATACTTATAAAATCTGATTCTGTTTTTCAGAGTCACCAAAGATACAAAACATTCAGTTTCCTCAGTATGTGAATATTGGTGAAAAAACTACTATACCCTGCAATGTGAAGAAAGGACAGCCTCCTTTTGATTTTACATGGTTGAAAAATGGAAAAAAGATGGAAAACGGTAACAACTATAAAATTATTTCCAGCGACGACTATTCAAACTTTGTAATTGAGTCTGTTTCTGAGAACGCAGCAGGAAATTATACTTGCATTGTGACTAGTACTGGTGGCAAGGACGAATTTTCGGTATTTCTTAAAGTTAAAGGTGAGTAACTGTTTGCTATAGCGTCTTTGGTTTCTGTTAAAAATTTTTGCAGTTGGTACTTTTGTTTGAGACTACAAATGTTCTTTCGTGAGGAAAAAATACAAACTATAATGAAACAAATGATAATATGATTATTTTGTTAAACCAAGGTTATTTTAATATTTTAAGTACACGGACGTTAACCGCAATTTCTATAAGTAAGGTGTTACAGCTGTTAGTTTATTCCGTGACAGCAATACAGAACCTGAATATGGTATGTTATCATAGCAATGCTAATCATTTCGCTATTACTCCTTCACTTTGCTTAAACTGCTAAAAGCATGACTATTCAAAAAGAAGCGGAAGCTTTATTATGTTAAAATAATCAGTTTTAACAAGAATATAATGTATTGTAAATGAGTGAAAAGTATTTTAGCTGAATATGTACAGTCTTTATACATTTTAGGAGTTTAAACATTGTGAAAAAACATATTATTTAGACAGCAAGTCGGGTCGGCATAGTTATTCCATGTTTTTGAAGGGGATAAAAAAGCACGATTTATCTCAAAAAAAGTTTTAAAATCAACAAATTTCCCGAGCATTGTTCACCTGCGTTTCTTAATTGTTATGATCTCCTTTCAAGTCGGAGTACCTAGTAATGAAAACATGCTGAATTTATAGCTTTTGGAGAACATTTTTACATTGCGTGAATACGTTTGCATTTGCGTGTGTGCCGAATATTAGATCCTATTTAAGTACATATACACACACATATATATATATATCTGTGTCCTCGTGGGTGTATATGAAGTAAAATGTCGCCAAATGATGTTAAATTGAGAGGTATTTAATGGTATATAAGTAGAGCATCGGAGTTGAAACTATTGAATCAACATTAAAATGCGACTATGATTAAAAAATATATAAACTTCTATTACACAAATATTTCAGTGAAAGACATTTAATTGGTTCGCTGAATTGTATACAGTAACAATGATTTATTAATCGCATTCAGTGGAATAAAATAATTTTTTAAAAATCGATGACATATAATTGAATCTCGATATGTCGTGCATCTTTTTCGAGAGAGGTGTTTCAGATACAAGTCATGCAAATACAAAACCTATTTTTTATACGTTACATTAATGTAATACCTTGTTTTTCGATATTTTTAAAGATTTTGAGGACATGAGTTCTTGCAGAGGATATTTGGGATAGTAAGTACTCTTGTGTGAGATCAAAACGAAAATAACAGAATTTCACTTAATTACATCAATTCACACCACTCACTGAGATGCATATTGGAATGATAAAACCCTGAATGGTGTATTTTCGATTTTATAGCTTACAGAAAGAAAAAATATCATTCTACTGTATGCAGAAGGTTTGGTAGTAATGCTGAATGAAAGAAGGAAGAATAAATTGTTAAATCTGCGACGTGTTTAAAGAAAACGAAGCAATTTTCTGATGCATTGGAGTTTCGGATAAAGTTGAGAAATGGATAAAGTTGAGAGATAAAGTTGAGAAAGGTTTCAAGCCGTTCGTCTCCGTCTATGATCAAATGCCAGATCAGATCAGATCACATCATATGTAGAGGATTTTAGAAAGGGAGTATCTGACCCCAATTCTTAAACAGCCCTTAGAAATAGGAAGCTAGGAGATTTGGGCTAGAGTGCCAGATAGGAAAGTCACACGGAAGCTAGGTAGAAATGGGGGAGGAAGATGATCTTATTCATTACCGGGAGCCCAGTACCCGAGCTCAGACGGCTTAGCGTGCCCATCCTACGCACGGCTGGTATTTAGTGGTTCGAGCGTTCGTACTTACTTGGGTTGCACCTGAGGTCTTCTCCGTGGCAGTTACGAACGTTGACCACTAGTACACCCGCAACCCGAAAATCCGATCAGATCAGATCATATGTAGAAGATTCTAGGAAGAGAGTGTCTGACCCCAGGTCCTAAACAACCCTTAGAAATAGGAAACTAGGAGAATTGGGCTAGGGTGCCCGATAGGAAAGTGACCCGGGAGCGAAGTAGAAAGGGTAAGGAAGATGCCCTTATTTATTACCGGGGGCTAATACCCGGGGCCTGACGGCTTAACCTGCCCATCTGACGCACGGCGGATATTTAGTGGCTTGAGCGTTCGCACCTGCCTGGGATGGAACCTGAGGTCTTCTCCGTGGCGGTCACGAACGTTGACCACTAGGACACCCGCGGCACGAAAATCCAATCCGATCACATCAGATCATATGTAGAAGATTTTAGGAAGGGAGTGTCTGACCCCAGGTCTTAAACAACCCTTAGAAATAGGAAGCTAGGAGATTTTGGCTAGGGTGCCCGAAAGGAAAGTAACACGGAAGTGAGGTAGAAAGGGGAGAAAGACGCCCGTGTTTATTACCGGGGGCCAGTACCCGGAGCCTGACGGCTTAACCTGCCTATCCGACGCACGGGGATATTTAGTGGTTCGAGCGTTCGTACCTGCTAGAGATCGAACCCGAAGTCTTCTCCGTGGCAGTCATGAACGTTGACCACTATGCCATTCGCGGCCCTGATAAACTGCCATTTACTATTTTAAGCCTTTAAATCGTTTTGCGTTTAAGTGTTCTCTGATCCAGGGTGAAGTACATGACTGAAACGAGAAAACGCAGCAGTTAAAAGTGAGAATAATTTAAGTGGTTTTTATTTGATTTAAGGTAATTGCGATGTATGAGCGTTTTAGTTTTTTTCAGGAAAATCACTGTACTTCTGAACTTCTTCTTTGTAATTAATCTGAATTATTTTATAGATAAGTAAGGCATCGGAATTAACTGATTCTTTAGTACTTTTTGAGTCTCGTGAATTGTCGCATACAGACTCTATTTACAATGCAATAATTTAACACTCATAACTTTCTAAATGCTGGTCACAGTAGAAATCTTTTCTGCCGAACGATTATCATAGCAACACTTTGCTGTGTTGACAACTGTAGTCATTGTCTCCAAAATCATTTCCCCCATATCCATTTACTTCTCAACTAATCTCATTTTCGAACCTACCACGAATACTGGGTTTTCCAACTGGTTCAGGCAAAGTAATACTTTTTGCCCTAGTTTGAAGAGGCAGGACCAATTTTCGGGTCTTTGACATTCCGAAATTCAAATATCACCAGGAATTCTGCATAACATTCCGTCAACTGACTACAAAGCAGCTGCATTCTAAGTCGTCAGACGATTCTACATCCTTTTATATCTCACTAGCGGACGTCGGAGAAAGTTATAGTGGATTAGAGGGGCGCGAACGCTTTTTCAAAACTAGGTTTGTGTTTCCTCACTTGGACATTTTTGCTTGTAACTCCACGTCTGTTACTGGTAATAATGTTCTGTAAAAATATTTGATTTCAGCATAGAATTTCCTTTAAAATGATGTATAACATGTATTCCTGACTTTATTATTGCGCTGCATAAGTTGACTTCGAACATCAAAAATTGACTTTCGGTCTACTGGTGCAGGACTGTTGGCCACGACTATAGGCACTTATACTTGCAAGAACCACGCCCTGGCTTAGAGAATCGAAAACAATTCCCATTTATAATTAGAATAAAATTTTAGTAGTTGACACACTTGATGTGAAACAAACTGAAATTTGATCTGATCATTAAATATATTGATATCCCAAGTGGACCTAGATATAATGAAAACAAATGGCATAACAGAATCCTTGAATCGGAAAGAAATAGAAAAGGCTCTATAATATGACTTAGCAGAAGGGTTAGAAATACATTGAATGAATTAATCAGTTAACCTCTGTGTGAATGACACGGAAAAGCAATCAGAATGTAATTCAGAGTCTACTGCCACAACAGTTGGAAAACCCAGTATTCGTGGTAGGTTCGAAAATGAGATTAGTTGAGAAGCAAATGGATATGGGGGAAATGTTAGTTATGTAAGATAAGGTTCCTAGCAGTATAACGGAGGTAAACATAGGTAAGATAGCATTCAAGGACGAACGTGTTAGGTGAAAAATGGGTTGAATATGGCTCTGCTTTGTAATCTTGAGGACATAAATTAAAAACAAACTAAAAATAAAGTTTTGACACCTTTGAAAATGTATTTAAACTATTACAGTATAAATATTTATAAAAGATTTTACGTTTCTCATTGGTCAAGCTGCTTACAAAATTCTACAAAATGATCTTGTCTTTTGAAGTATATGTTGGTTTAGACGAGGTTTTTAATAACGATATTTGTGGTAGACTGGAATAATTCGCATGTCCTGAGATTTAGTAGTTCTACGTTATTAAAATGTTTAAAGGTATACTATATAGTTGCTTTTCATAAGAACACACGCTAAGAATTTGTGAGATAAAAGTATAGAATATGCATATAAAGAAAGCTGTTAGACAAATCTGCGACAGGTAAGCTAGATTCAAGGAAGGCATTCACCATTAAATGCAGTAATATATAAATTCGTATGCTTAAAAAATCTTAAATTATGGTGCGCTCTTTGTTTGTAATACCTAATAACTATTTGCAGCACCGCCATCATGGATAAGAGAACCTGAAGACGTTGAAACCACCGAAGGTAGCAGCGCAAGTTTAAAATGCATTGTAGGAGGATCCCCGGTACCACACATCTCGTGGAAAAAATCAGGTAAATATTATACATGATTTCTAACTACGTATGATTTGTCAAGTTCATTCAAGAGTGGCATAAATAGAGTTAAAACATTTTAAGACAGTAAAAAGCGAATTGCGCATCAAAAATAAGAAAAATTGAATTCCGTACTTACACCTGAATATACGACGAGATTCTTTTTCCTCATTTAGTTCTCCCACAACCATGAGTCCTCGTATATTCGCTAACAAAATGATTTCCGTCAGCGTCAATGTTTTCACGAATGATAGAGATTAAATAAAACGTGATACTTGGATTCTAATACTGACGGAATTGTAACTCAAAGTTTATGTCAAACGGAACTTGTTTACTTGAAAAAGAAGTTAACTGCTGTTTTTATTTGAATTTGCGGTTTGATATAAAAACCAAATTGATGTGAAAACGTAAGTCTAACATATGCTTTTTCCTACAAGCACTATATAATTTCAGGTTCAGGGGCATCGTCCTTTATTTGAGTAAAAACGGTATATAAAGAACCATCTTTTAAAGGCATTAAATACAATACATACAACGTTTTAAGCTAGCAACGATGTTACCGTTGCTAGTATTTATAATGGGACTCTAATTATTTTCAATGACAATTTTATATGGACCAAGAATTATATAATTTGTTAAAAACTTTGGTGTCAAATAAGTAGGCTTATCTTTTCAAAACTTTGCTTTCTTCTCTATCCTCTGCACAGGACTTTTGGGGTGAATTGCCACCACTAGCAGTTTGAGAAATGGATTCAGGACTTTTAACTTACCAACACACAGAATTATCAAATTACTTCGCTATATTCTCAAAGATGGCGTTCGAATTTCAATGATGGTGTCTTCTACTTACGAGGGAGAAAGACGTTCTAAACTAGAAGTATTGCCAAATTTGATAATGCTCTTTTGCTTGTTTTGAAATGTCTTACAGATATGACAGTGGAAAATTTTCCTTGCTGACTTTTTACACAAAGATTTTGATTTGAAACTAAATCACTATGACAAAACATATAAAACGTTCAGTCATACACATATGCTACTGAGAGAATACATTTGCTAAATATAGACCCCCCTGCAGCTTAAAAGACCACAGCGTTTGCTTCGGGGCGCACTATAATGCATCTCCTAATCAAATGTTAGCGCCGCCTTCTGGTGGTGTATTCATTTACATAAAAAGGAAGAGGGCTTTGACAACCGAGAATCAGCTGACTAACTGCACCATCTGGACCAGCAAAGCTGCTGTCCTATTTTTACAAGCCCGCTTTGCTAGCAAAGTGAAGCAAAGGCTATTTAATTCAAGATGAATTCAGATTTTATCGAATAGACCTGTCTCCAGCGGCTAGAAGGATCATGCCAACTGTAACGCCATAAGATTCACGACAAAGAAGTGTGTGAGCAGTTGAAAAAGGTACCTACCAGGTTGCCGTTGGATGCTGATATATGGATACGAATGTTTTTCGAGCTGCTGCTCTTTGAAGCATCAGAAGAAATTCGAAAACATTAAATGGGATGTCAACGGACTCGGTGAAATCAGCCAAATAGGTGAAGGATGTATTGAACTGAAAATAACGGATCTTTCTCATTACCGGGACAGCGAAAGTGATAAAACAAATGCAAATGGAGTTGGATTCATCATTAATCAGAGATTGAGGAAATAACGGTCATTGTAGTGACAGTTCTTGGGACCGAGTTGCAAGGCTATTTATGGGACTCACTGATAAATATCAATTATGAGTAATCCACACACAAGCTTAAATTCAAACGTTTTGCCACGCTTATGAAAAGGTTGGGGGAATCTACGACAAAATTAGAAAAACAAATAACAAGATTTTCCTTGTTGATAGTGTTCCTAAGTTTATTTAAGGTAATTACGAAACGCATATGGCGTATGAAATCCGTTTATTTTCGTGGTGTAGTCAGCACAAATATTCGCCAAGATTTCGCACTCCACTGGGAGGCTTTTTCAAGACAATGATAGACACAAAAATGTAGAGAATTGCAACATGTAAAGAACGAAGATGATTTTTGAAAATAACGCGGGAGACATCACGAGCATATTGCATGAATTTTTGTCACGTAATTATACAGAGCGTCGTGATGTGTTTCCATCTTTTAATAATGTATGCCAAACCATTGGTAGTTCCGTAGAGACTATATCATTGCACACCACTTTGTTGGATAGGATTTCCACTGTTTTCCTGATGGCAGTCTCTTTGAAATTCGTGTAAGGGGCAATTTTTCTAATATTATTCCATACAGGAGCGGCCGAGCAATGCATGACTTCTCTGGCGAGGGCTGTATTCTGCATGTCTTGCTTCACCCTTCGTACGTGTTCTTTGCATCTAGTGTCCAAGGATCGCTTTGTCATTCTGATATATACCTTTTCCGTGTTGTCAGGATATACCAACGGTATAGCGTACACACCCGCCTTTTCTTTCTCACACTGTCTATCTTTGCAGCTTGATATTATATGTGATAACGGAGTCGGGGACCTCATTGCTATTAATATGCTGTATTTGCGTAATAAATTATTTAACCAATATGTAAAGCCTGGGATATATGTCATGAATCCTGTGTATCTTATTGTCCTACCAGGCGATTTTTCTATTGCTGATATTATACGATTTCTCATAGTCTTATGTACTCTGTCTGTATCAACCTTCTTATATCCAGCCTTTAGACCTTTGCTATAGATATTCTCAACTCCTTTATTATTCAAAAAGTCGGGTTTGCATACGTTGTACGTTCTATGGAACCACGCTCTAAATGCGGAAAGTTTGTACTCCTTTTGGCAGTGCGAATGAGGAGGGACAAGGTTTGGTACTGCGGTCGGTTTATAATAAACGTTAAAATCGAAGCTGGATGTTCTATTTCTTGTGAGCGCGACGTCAAGATAATTCAACGTCCCGTCTTTTTCAAGCTCCATGGTGAACTTTATTGTATTGTGTAGGTTGTTTATCTTGCGCATGAAATCATTTAATTCGTCTACTCCATGTTCCCATATCAAGAATATGTCGTCTGCATTGCGGATCCAAACTCGGGGTTTCTTGATACAATTTAAAAGGATGAGATCTTCTAGCGGTCTAAGTACTGCTTCCGCAAGGACTGCAGATAAAGGTTAACCCATCGGTGCTCCTTTAGTTTGTTTGTAGATGTTTCCATCCAACTTGAAGTAGTTGTGGTTAGTATTAGATTTAAGGCTGCGATAATTTTCTTTGTTTGGGTTGGTGTGAATTCACGGGAAGTGACGATTATTTCTTCAAGATTTACGACAACTTCTGGTATAGGTATAGATGGATATAAAGACACTATGTTGAAACTTCCCATTATGTCATTATCAAATATATTTAACCTTCTTGCGCGCTCCACAAATTCTTTTGTTGACTTGACTACGTAATCAGAGTTTTTTATACGTTCAGAGAAGAATTTAGCTACGGATTTTTCTAATATGTACGTAGGAGCTTTGTTTTTTGCGACTATAGGTCTTAGGGTAGATCCAGTCAGTGTTCTGATTTCAAGAGAGGAAGAGGTCCTGAATAAGAAGCATCACAAAAAAGCTAGAGGTTCTTCGATCAACTCAGATTCCAACTAATAATTACAGAGTCCCCTTCATAATTGAATTGACAGTAACTATGACGGATGAACAAGTAAACGTTATGGAGCAAGGGCCAAAATATTGCCCTCCATCGAAGCCTAAAATCAAGCAGTTGATATCATAAGTAGAAAGTATAATCTCCCAAGTTTCAGCAGAAGATCGCGATATGACCAGATGTTTAGCGGTATCGAAATTAAGAAGCAGTGTATTGAATTTTAACAGCAGGGATATTAAAAAAAGGAACTTTAAGGAAAGTGACAGACAGATTAAGAAAGTTTTGGAGAACCTACGCAATGACCCTAGAATATCGATTACCCTAACCGACAAGTCGAATCAGATTGCTATTACGAACAGGTCTGATTATATTGGAAAACTTAAGGAATTTGTTGATCAATCAGACTCAATTCCGCAGTCGAAGAATCCTCTAAACAGCATAATACGGAAAGTTCAAGCTCTAGCCAGGGACAAAGATCTACCGGAAATTATTAAAATGTCAGCAAATCTTCCACCAGGCCCTACAATTCCACCACTCTTTGGACGACTAAAGAATCATAAACCTGGATCTATCCTTAGACCTATAGTTGCAAAAAACAAAGCTCCTACGTACATATTAGAAAAATCCGTAGCTAAATTCTTCTTTGAACGTTTAAAAAACTCTGATTACGTAGTGAAGTCAACAAAAGAATTTGTGGAGCGCGCTAGAAGGTTAAATATATTTGGTAATGACATAATGGGAAGTTTCGACATAGTGTCTTTATATCCATCTATACCTATACCAGAAGCTGTCGCAAATCTTGAAGAAATAATCGTCACTTCCCGTGAATTCACATCAACCCAAACAAAGAAAATTATCGACGCCTTAAATCTCATTACTAACCACAACTACTTCAAGTTGGACGGAAACATCTACGAACAAACTAAAGGAGCACCGATGGGTTAACCTTTATCTGCAGTTCTTGCGGAAGCAGTACTTAGACCGCTAGAAGATCTCATCCTTTTAAATTGTATCAAGAAACCCCGAGTTTGGATCCGCTATACAGACGACATATTCTTCATATGGGAACATGGAGTAGACGAATTAAATGATTTCATGCGCAAGACAAACAACCTACACAATACAATAAAGTTCACCATGGAGCTTGAAAAAGACGGGACGTTGAATTATCTTGACGTCGCGCTCACAAGAAATAGAACATCCAGCTTCGATTTTAACGTTTATTATAAACCGACCGCAGTACCGAACCTTGTCCTTCCTCATTCGCACTGCCAAAAGGAGTACAAACTTTCCGCATTTAGAGCGTGGTTCAATAGAACGTACAACGTATGCAAACCCGACTTTTTGAATAATAAAGGAGTTGAGAATATCTATAGCAAAGGTCTAAAGGCTGGATATAAGAAGGATGATATAGACAGAGTACATAAGACTATGAGAAATCGTATAATATCAGCAATAGAAAAATCGCCTGGTAGGACAATTAGATACACAGGATCCATGACATATATCCCAGGCTTTACATATTGGTTAAAGAATTTATTACGCAAATACAGCATATTAATAGCAATGAGGTCCCCGACTCCGTTATCACATATAATATCAAGCTGCAAGGATAGACAGTGTGAGAAAGAAAAGGCGGGTGTGTACGCTATACCGTTGGTATATCCTGACAACACGGAAAAGGTATATATCGGAATGACAAAGCGATCCTTGGACACTAGATGCAAAGAACACGTACGAAGTGTGAAGCAAGACATGCAGAATACAGCCCTCGCCAGAGACGTCATGCATTGCTCGGCCGCTCCTGTATGGAATAATATTAGAAAAATTGCCCCTTAAACGAATTTCAAAGAGACTGCCATCAGGGAAGCAGTGGAAATCCTATCCAACAAAGTGGCATGCAATGATATAGTCTCTACGGAACTACCAATGGTTTGGCATACATTATTAATAGATGGAAACTCATCACGACGCTCTATATAATTACGTGACAGAAATTCATGTAATATGCTCGTGATGTCCCCCGCGTTATTTTCAAAAATCATCTTCTTTCTTCACATGTTCCAATTCTCTACATTTTTGTGTCTATCATTGCCTTGAAAAAGCCTCCCAGTGGAGTGCGAAATCTTGGCGAATATTTGTGCTGACTACACCACGAAAATAAACGGATTTCATACGCTATATGCGTTTCTTAATTATTCAACTCTGGTGTATTTAAAAATAAAGTTATTTGAGGTTTCTTTTTTGAACAAACCTCAAAGAAAATGGCTACAGAAATACTTGTGGTGTAACCAGTCAAATCGAATTTCTCGTGCCGTAACATCGGCAGTTAAAGACTCACAAAGAAATACCTAGATTTAGATTATCGACCACATCTATAAAAAAAGGAGGGCAAAGGTTTCATTATTTAAAGACACTAAGAGGATTCGACCCTGAAATGGGAATAAAGGCAAGGTGGCACCATGTCACACAAATTTTTAAAAGAGTTATTTGAGGACACCTCGGAGCCCATGCACTTAGGCGACTTAGATCTGATCAATAAAAATCTCTTGACCCACCTACGATTTGGTGATGACATTATTAACTTTGCAAGTACTCATTTCAGATCTCCGATCAAGGATTCAAATCAGCACAAAGATGCAGGTCCGTAGATGAACCTACAGAAGACGAAATTGATGCAAAATAATTTACTAGAAAAGTAAGCATATAAGCTAACAGGAACGCATTTGGAGGAAATAGGCTTTCTTTTAGATTCGACAATGGGCTTCATTGAATATTAATTTCCAGGAAGAAACTAGTAGATAGATTAAGTTCGACTGAAGTGCGCTTTTGGTAACAACAGAATAATTTTAAAGAAAAGTTTGATAACGTGCGTTAAAAGTAAAATATTGAATCACTGTAGCCTTCCGAGTATTTTACAGAGTGTTTATAAATTAGTTGGGCGAAAAGAACACGTCATTGTGCATAGGTATAAGGATGCATATGATAATAAGTACAAATAATATATAGTTAAACACATCAAGTTTACCTTTTGTGGACAAATGGCGCTAAGTCATGCAAGGTCACAAATCTCTAGCAGAGAACGTGCGATGGCTCTCATCATCATTGTATCACTGTTCCTGGTACAATGGCGACGTTCAGCGGAGCGGGAAAAGCGAAATGCTGGATATGGCCTCACGAGACGCATTCAACAACACAAGTGCAACGACAGTTTTGCCGAAAACACGGGAAAACTGCACATAAAGGGGACACAGTTGTAGCATGGTACAAACGATTGACCGAGACCGAATGCGTGGTTAATAGGAACAGCGGCCAAGACAGACCTGGAATTACAGGAATCACATACTTCGACATGCTTCAGATTTACCTAATGCCAGTCCTCAATGAAACAATGGAAGGAGGTTTCATTTACAAGCAAGACTCCTCACTACCACAAGGACGTATACCAGCAAGCCTCATTTAATAGCAAGCCTCCTCACTACCACAAGGACATCATTTCTCACCTCGATGCTGAAGTCCCAGTTTGGATTGGTACCGGTGGCCCAATTGTATGCCCCACCACACCCGATCACCGGACCTAACGCCCCTAGATTTTGGTCTACAGGGATTTTGTTAAAGATCAGGTTTACCTTCCGCCGCTTTCCAAGTCCATTACTGAACTGAAATCAAGAATCACCACTGCACACGCCATGGTCGATACCGACATGCTGACAGCAATGTGAGAAGTACTGATTTACAGATGGGACATTTGCAGAGTAACCAAAGGAAGTCACATCGAGCATTTGTGAAAACAAGTATACCTGATAACCAGTGAAATATATCATAGCACACAGTTCATCTCAGCCTTCTGCGCACGGGTCTGCGTAGACGAAGACCCAGAAAGGTCCCCATGCTCACTACACGTCATCGCCAACAACACATGAAACAGGTCCAAGATCATTGAGATTAGACCGTGGATAATTGGAAGAAAGTGGAATGGTCTGAAGAATCAAGATATCTGGTGCACCACGTAGACTGCCGAGCGCGGATACGCCGACTACCAACAGAGGCCATGGAGCCTGGTTGCACTGTTGGACGGAAACAGGCCTGCGGCGGCGGTGTTATGATGTGGGCGATGTTTTCGTTGGACACCTTGGGCCCCATTATCCCGATAGCACAATCGCTTACAGTTGTCAAGTATATAAACATCGTTGCGGACCGGGTAACCCATTAATGGCAGCTGTGTCCCCTGTTAGTGATGGTCATTACCAACAAGATAATGAGCCATGCCACACTGCTAGAATCGTCAAGATATAGTTTGAGGAACATGCTGGTGACTTTCTGCTAATGACGTAGCCTCCAAAGTCACCTGACATGAACCAAATCGAACATTTGTGGTTCGACTTGGAAAAGCGGGTTCGCACTAAATCACCACCACATCGAAATGTACGGGAACTGGAGGACCGACCTGCTGTTGACATTATGATACCAGATACCCAGGATACCAATCGCCACCTAATCGAATCGATGCCTCACCGAGTGGCCACTGTTTTGCGGGCTAAAGGGGGTTCGACAGCTTATTAGGTAGGTGGTCATAATGTAATGTCTCATCAGCGTGTACTATTCGTACTTATTATCATATACATTCTTATAACTGTGCACAACAAAGTTTTCATTTTGCCCAACTATTATATAACCACCCTGTTAATGATGTCGAGATCTGGACATAGAAAAATCGGGCGTCCAAGTTTTACAGGCGGCCCAAAGGAATATGCATAGCTGTATGCTTGGAGATATTACAAAAGACAGGAAATGAGACTCCTAAATTAGACAACAGGATATAATTAGATATTGTTCCATGATCACGAGAATAAAAAATCTAAGGTGGCAATATGATAGTGAATAGCTCTAAAAATAGACAAATGGTAGGCTACCGTAAATCTAGACTTGACACAAAGAGTCTGAAAATGACTTGAAGGAAGGCATTATGGAAGATGCCTGGACGCGATGAAAACATGTGCGGTTAAGACATGAAAGATGAAACCTCAGTGTAGATACTTATCGAAGAACTTTGCAGCACATTTTTTTATCGACTGCTCAGTTCCTTTTTATCCATGCATTTAAGTTTATTTTAATCAGTGTAAATGCATTAAGGTGCTGAGAAGCGTAGTACACGCCCTCTCTCTAAGGACGTGTTAAACCGAAGTTGATCGACAATGGTTGATGACAACGATGATATCCACAAAACTGCTTTCGAATGTCCATGTTACATTTTTCCATTAAAGTCCCCCAACTTCATGTCTCTGCTGTATTCCGAATGCTTCAGTTTATTGCGTTCTTAAATAACAAAAAAAAAAAAAAAAAACGGTATTACGTACAATGCTTGAAATTATGTAATGCATTTGTGTCTTTTGCAATCACATAGGTCTCCGTGAACTGGAAAATCAAGGAAGCTCGTACACAGTTACAGATTCAACAAATGGAACGTTGATCTTCAACCCTGTCATTGAAAGCAATAAAGGAACTTATACGTGCGAAGCAAGTAATAACGCTGGAACTATAAAGAAAAGTGTAACGGTTATTGTACATGGTAGGACGGACTTTCTTTGCTTTATTTGTAGATTTTTCCTTTTTAATAAACAGTTAATATTTCGTTTAAAACTGATTTGCAAAATTACTTCACTAAGCCTTTTCTTAATGCCGCATGTTCTACACTTAAGTATATGTTAACATTATTACACTTTCCTCACATAAGTTAGCTTATTAATACTTATACACTATGGTTGTTACAACATTGACAAAATAATGTGTATGCATCATAACATATCCTTCTTATAAACCATGCAACATTTAAAATAATACTAAAACAAAAAAAATTGAGAATTCGTTTACTGAAATCCCTGTGTGTGGCGCCAGCTGTTCCACCTTGTGCAAAACATTACATTCTATACCGTGGCTTCACTATCGCCATTGCAATTTCGTGTTAGTAGGAGCTGCTCAGCTCCAAACCAGATTAATTGCTTTTGAGCTGTGTTATGCATTTTTTGAATTAGTTTTGTGTAGTTCTGTCTCATACCCGTGTTTTAGAACAGGATGGTTTCGGACTGCGGTTTACAGTGTCGGTTTACTTGCACAGGATAAGGAACCTGGAAATGAATATTCTGCCGGAGGGGATTTTTAATAATTCATTGTGCATCATCGGGTTCTTCATGCTAGCAAGTTTGGAAGCTTCCGATGGTAAGTAAACAATATTTATATTCTACATTGTTTTAGAGATAATTTTGTATATTTCGATATTGTGACTTAATCGAACGAGTTCTCGATGTCATGTTTGATAAAGCTATTCGACGCGAGAAAATTTAAATAAATTTGTTGTTGTAAAGATAAGTACCTGTAAACGTAGCCCGTGTCCTGTATCACTATTTTAAAAGTCGAGGAATTAAAAAAAGAATGTTTTGACTTCATGAATGCTTGTACCAATGAAAGAATCACTTTAAGCATGAACAACTTTCAAAATGAAGTGTAAATTTTAAAAAATCAGAAGAATATCTCTAATATATTAAGGAAATTAATGAATATTTAAACGTTGGATATCATTCATATAGTACGTGAAATATGTTTAACAAAATTTATAAGACCCATTGATGTGATTCGACTTTAAGCATGCTCATACATAACCTAATGCTACTTTTATCACGTTTCTGAAACCCACCATTTCTTCAACTCCATTTCATTTAAAAATTTCTTCTCTTTTATTTGATACCTGAGCACCTTTCTGTCATTTATCTAACAGGTTTCTCGTTTTCTTTCTCTCGTACTCAACTTAACCGCCATATGAGCTTGTCTTCATGTTTGGTAGGTACTACTTAACCTAAAGTTCAGATAATGTTTGCTTGATTTCACATTTCGAAAATAATTCTAAATTCTACTGGGCGGACTTTAGATATTCGATTTGAGTGCATCTGCGTGGCTGTATGTGACAAGGAGGAGAGTGAGAGAGAGAGAGACAGACAGACAGAGAGAGAGAGAGTTCGGCAATCAGTATTAATTGTTCGTTTTTCCTAGAGAAAAATTAGTTAAATATTTAAATATAAAACCATGTTCCTTAATTTATATTTCGTTACTTAAATGTCCAGTAATATTGTGTCAATATTATTCGTTTCAAGGTTTATAAGTACTTGGCTTTTCTAAAACTTCAAACTGTTCTTTACTACACATGTAATGTTACAACAAAATATTAAAAAGATAACATTATAAAATGTTTACATGTTATTTAAAAAATACGCTCAATTATCTGAAAATTCCAGAAGTAATTTTCAAACATTTTTTACGAGAAAATGTGCATTTGATTCAGAACACCAACCTCAGTTTTCCAAACACTTTAGGAAGTTGCTGTTTATTTTTTATTTTATTTATTTATTTATTTTTTTGAGGTTTAACGACCACCGTGAGCAACTCAATGGGCTATAAGCAGTCGCCCGTCCCTAATTTAGAGTCACTGGTTCCAGGGAAGGGAGAGAGCCAGTGCCGTAAGACAAACACAACATCCATACCTCACCGGGATTCGAACCCGGACCCCTTCCGACGAACGATCAGAGGCCAACGCCTTAGACCACTGGGCCACCGGGGCGGCTTGCTGTTTATGAAAAAAAAAAAAAAAAAAAAAAAGAGTTAAAAAACCGTTAATGTTGCTCTACATTTGCGGATTATGCAAAAAAATGTTATTGAAATTCAGACAAATTCCTAAATAACTTATGAAACTATATTTACTGCCAAAATATGAGAGAACAAGTATTTTTTTATTTCAAACAAATTTCGGTAATTGCTTTTATTAGGACATTACCCAAATTTCTGTTGAAAATGCAAAATCTCGTGTCTTCAGTCTGGTAGGCATACAGGTAATAGATTTAATATTGTTTACTTAGAGATCTTTTTTATTTTGTAATACACAGAGTTTCGTCAGATTCATAAATGTTCACTAAGCCTCTTTTTTTATTTTTGGGTGTGTATGTGTGACCTTACACTGACTCGCTTGAAAAGGTTCTTCAAATTTTACTTATTGCTCACATGGTTTTCCTCGAATATCTTACTATTTATTTACTTTATTTTTTTTGAACTTGAATGATGTGGAATAACATCAAAATTTTTAACTCCTGTTACTCCCCAATGTTTTACACAAGGAACTGAAAGGTTTCCAGCTGACGTATTTGCTCTCCGATCTTTAAACGCAGCTTTTAGCTCAATTTCAGCACCAGTAAATTTTAGTTAACCACATTTTATCTGTATTGTATTTTATCTCATTCGTTCCCAAACCTTTAATGGCTTCCTTGGAGCTTTGCATGCTTAGAATTCCATTTTATTCAATGCTTCTAGTTTATCTGCATGACACGTGAACTAGAAGTATACACGTTCTACTTTAGACTAGTATCAATTCAGTTTGCTCTTCCGCTTGTTTTAGAGAAGATGATCTCTATTAATTGCACATTTCGAAGATCGTTTGATGTTTCGTACATCATGGAATCGTCCATTGCGCGGCATTGATAACAAAATTCGCCTTTGAACACTAAAGTAGTAATGCGCATTCACATATAATTTAAATTAGCTTTTTCTACAATGCTTTGAATTACTTCCGATGCAGAAGGCACGAGATTCTTTAAATGATGCATGCGAAAAGGAAATAAGTTTTTCACCATTAATATTTGTAACTATTTTTCCTTTAAATACCAGTTACTGTATTGTGAATTTGTTCAATTGCAGTTCTCAAGCACGGATGATATTTCGTACTGTGCTTTTCACTATTTTATGTAGCGTAACATAATGTCCAGTTTTGTATTATATTATTATTGCAATCTAGGATTTGGACTTTTCAGGGAGTTCACTTAGAAAGCCATTAAATGTATAGTTCATTTTTTGATGTAGTGTTTAAATTTTGTGCTATTTAAATGAAATTTAAGAGCTGGATTATTTCTGAGAAATTAAGATTAAAAATAATAATTAAATCCATACTTTTTTTACCTAAGTTTTCATTTCTTACTTGTGACTAGAATTTCATTTTCAAATTCTTTGCCTATATCTTTCAAATATTCTTTAATATGTTATTTACATACTTTCCAGATTCGCCAAAAATCCAACCTTTTCAAATACCTCATCACATTAAACTTGGAGATCGCGCAAGCATCACTTGCTCGGTAATGAGGGGAAAGTCACCATTCCTTTTTAAATGGTACAAAAATGGAGAAAAAAATCAAAGATACTTCTAATATAAAAACCCTATCAAACAGTGACTTGTCTACTTTAGTGATTGACCCTGTCACAGAAAAATTTGCGGGTAACTATACATGTGTTGTCAGCAGTGATTTTGGAAGCGACAACTATTCAGCCTATCTCACTGTGAAATGTAAGTACTTTCAAATGTGAAACATTCATTTCTACTGTATTTTGTGTGTTAAAATTAACTTGTACTCACGTTGTTATATCATCATCAACATCATCATTGTCACCCATTACCAATCCACTGGTGGATGAAAGTCTTCCCAAGTTTCTTCCACAAAAGTCTGTCTTGAGCCAGTCTCCTCCATGTCACACCACATGCTTTCGTCGAATTTCATCCACCCATATCCCATGTGTTCTATATAAAGCTGATTTTCTATTATAACGAAGTGAATTTCTCCGTCATTTCTATCCGCGCCAAGATTCGAACCCGGGTCCACTCATTCTGGAATAAGTTGCTCTACCAATTGAGCTACGCGGACATGTATTCTGATTCCTATCTGCCTTTATGTCGTGTGCGTCCTTCTGGCAGGTACGTCACATCTCCTGGTACGTTACATCATCTCCCCCTTATTTTTTTTTTTCGAAGTGCTGCTCTGATTTTTCCTATCTCGCGGTGTGGAAATAACATCACACCAATGCGAGATTGTGAACGGTCGGGTCATCCGGATAGTTCGGGCGCCATTATAACGAAGTAAATTTCTCCGTCATTTCTATCCGCGCCAAGATTCGAACCCGGGTCCACTCATTCCGGAATAAGTTGCTCTACCAATTGAGCTACGCGCTCATGTATTCTGATTCCTATCTGCCTTTATGTCGTGTGCGTCCTTCTGGCAGGTACGTCACATCTCCTGGTACGTTACACTATGTTTGATGACAATCCAATGAATCTTGCATTCTGATGAACTGCATGTGTTATTTCCTCCTGAAAAAATATTTGGAGATTACTGCAATGTCTTATCTCCTTAAGCAATTGAATATATTAATGAACTATCATAACCTTAATACTCCCACGTATCAAGCAGTGCCTGTAAAAATATATGATGCAGAACTTTGGCATTTTAAAGTAAAGTTTATTTATAATTTTTCTCTAAAAACAGCTGAAAAAATGTTTGTCAATCTCATATGGTAGCCGAAACGGAAGGCAGGTTTATACAATTGAAATATAATAAAATATAACGAAGCACACGCGCTTTCATAACGTGAGACACAAACGTAGTTTATACATTTGCTTTTTCAATTGTCTGTGTAAAAAACATTGAAGTTGAAAGATGTAGGTTTGCCTGGAGCATACTTTCGCCTGGAGCATACTTTCTTGAATATGTAAGGTACATAATTTTTGTACATTCCAAAAGTTCTTGTTCTTAAATACGAGATTTCCAAATTACACCAATGAAAATGTAATGCAAGCAGACTGATACACAGTAGAATATGCTCTACTGGGTGATATTTATCGGCATATGAAACTTGGTTGAATAGACGACTATCTATATGCAAAGTGTGTGTATATAATCTTTACAAATCGTAGTGTCAATTGAAAATTCTGGAATTTAGATAATTTGATGAACTTTCTTGCATTAAAAAAAACGATCAAAGTTTTATTTACAGAGTTCAGCTCGATGTGGGCAGTCTTAGTCGCACGTTGTGCAATCAGACGATACTCAATTTCTGACCATGTTCGCTCAAGGTTCTTCGCGTCAACAATAACCATGGCTTCCGTGTTCTTTCATTTGAGGTCGTCGATGATGCTAACTCTTCTTTTATACATGATGTCATTAACATAAACCCGTAAAGAGCTGAAGAGAAATGTTGGCTGTGATTGTTTGTTCGTTGATCAAAATGAAACATAGATTCGACTGCACATGAAACCAAACCACACCTTCGTCTTTGCCCTATCTCGCTAAAGTTGAGGGAACTGTTTAAGGTTTCGGATCCCCAACTCCTACAGTTACGTCTGTTCATTACCTCCGAAATTGGTAAGCTGTCAAGGCCCTAATATATTGGATGAAGCCTCTGCTTTCGTAAATGCGATCCATTGTGTCGCAGTTTATCATCTGGCTGAACGACTCGTAATAGGTTAACGTTTGATTCGTGCGTCGCGGAATACATTAGTTGTAACGCCCCGGCAACAGTACAAATGAACTTTTATGTCTACGAGGGAACGCCACATGCAGAACTTCAATGTCTTCTGCGCTTGTGCATGGTCAGCCATTCTTCTTTTGATGCAGCACACTGAATGTTCCCATAGACGTTTTGGACCACTCAAGAAGGGTGGGGTGTGATGTTGATTTCATTCCATGCTTAGTCCCGAATTGGACTTGAATATCTGATTTTGTCTTTTACCAGGAAACTCACTGGGCCACTTCTTGAGGAGTATTTATTTCAAGAAATTTGGATTTTTATCAGTTAAAAACACTCCATCCACACTTGCAAGTAAACAGAATTTTTTTATTATATTCATTATATTATTTTTTTTTTGATTGGAGGTTTAACGACCACCGTGAGCAACTCAATGGGCTATAAGCAGTCGCCCGTCCCTAATTTAGGGTCACTGGTTCCAGGGAAGGGAGAGAGCCAGTGCCGTAAGACAAACACAACATCCATGCCGGACCAGGATTCGAACCCGGACCCCTTACGGACGAATGATCAGAGGCCAGCGCCTTAGACCACTGCGCCACCGGGGCGGCCATTATAATTTTGAGAGTATATCCATCAAATGTAAGAAACCGCATCAAATTATTTTAACTTTTGAATTTTAATTCATGCTTGAATTTGTAAAGATAATCTATGGACTCCCTGTCAATTAGACCGGCTTTGGCTTTGGGGAAACTATAAATGCCATTTTGAATAAAAAGAGGGACTTATAATGACTTGCGTCAGAGCAAGAAAAGTAACAGTCTAAGATGGAGATGTACTTCGACGAAATGATCAAAAGTGATCTCCGTATTTCTCATAATGCAGTGGTAAACCAAATTATCACCTCACGTAAACCAGTTCAGGCAGTCAATTCCAAACTTCACCACCCGAAGTCTTGCCCACGACGTGTTCCTAAACGTTAATTTGAGACCTGAAATAGCAACATGTGCGTTTACTAGCACTGTTTGCTGAAGAATTCAGAACCATACAATTTAACCTTTCCACTTTAAAAGTACTGGAAAAGTAAGATTGTTTCTTTATTCTACACTAGAAAACAAAAAAAATATTAAAAGGAAAACTGCCAAAATAAAATAAAATAAAATAAAAATAAAGTAAAATAAAATAAAATAAAATAAAATAAAATAAAATAAAATTCATTCGTGCAATAGCGCAACCGTTAACACTGAATACTATATGGGAACCCAGCAAACTTTATGAACCAGTGTAAGATAAGTTTATTTTAGCAAGCAGTGTTTTTTCTTCAACACGGCAAAGTGAAACAGAAGTTACAGCCCTGATGTTACAATCTCAGGAAACTTGCCATACATAGCAGATGTGGCGTCATTCCACTTCCTGCTCTTGGAAAAACAAAAGGTACATCGCAGAGGACATGACTGCATGTCATACAGGGTGATACGTGTGTTTCATAACCTAGAGATCAAGCAATGAGATCTACAGAACACGAATTTCAAGTTTTTCTGAATATCCTTTATCTATATTTGGGAATCAAAATATAATTAATAATGCTAAAATTAGGGATATCTTTTTTTTCGATAGTTCATCATAATAAAATTCTATGTTTTAAAAGAAGAATTTTTTCTGATGAGTGCGAAATAAAGAGGTGAAGCTTATAAAATACCACATTTCCAGTAATTTAGATATCAAGTATTCATTAAAAAGAAATGAAATTGTTTCTCACAATACAGGTCTTAAATATATTTACATGCAATTATTTTCCCTTGAGCTTTCATTAAAATACTTGCATACGATTTTTATTTATTCAATACCGGTATTATACGACATGAAAAACGAACATTGCTTCATTTCTATTCGGAACTGTTAGGAAACGTTTTATCAAATTTCATGAAAAATAACATATTTTTTCTTGCATGCTGTGTAACGTATACCTTTAAACTAAATTTCCTTTTGAATTCCTTTGTTATTACAGAAATTTCGTTTCTTCTCGTTAAGCGTTTTCTGAATAAACGCCGGTTCCCCAAATGAGTTTTCTAAGTTTAGGCATAACTGGCAGTAGGTCAGAGGTCAATATAACGAATGACGGAATGTAGGCCTCCCCGGTGACGCACTGGTCCAAGCGCTGGTTTCTGACCATTCGTCCGAGATTGATCTGGGTTGTAATCTCCGTGAGGCATGGATATTGTGTTTGTCTTACGGCACTGGCTCTCTCCATTCTCTGGAGCCAATGACCCTAAATTTGGGAGCTGCGCCTGTTTATTGCCAATCAAATTGCTCACGGTGGCCGTTTACCCCCCCCCCCCCCCCACACACACACACTTACCCCAAAAATACTGAATGTGGTAAGCGTGCAGAGCGAGATGAAAAGTATGCCGTGCTGTTTTGGGATAACACATTATAATGAGAGCAGTTTATGATAGAGATTTGTTGAGCAGAAAGCAAAAAGGTGATAACATCTCGACATTGTGTATTTTTGAGATAACTACTTGGTTGGTATAAATGTATCTTGATAGAACCCTGATGTTGTAACATGATTTGAAGCCAACGTTATTATGCAATGATGTGGCAGGGAAGAATGAATAAATCGTATACTATGAAATGTAAGTGACTGCTAGCTGTAATAATTAGAGGTTTCCTATACTTACGTGTGTTCAATATTGATATTGATAAGTTCATAGTTAAGCTTTGAAACCTTAAAGCTTATAACTACTACAAACAAACATTTAGACTTAAGTTTAAATGTTCAGCAAGAGACATAAAATATCCACAGTGACTTAAATCTTGGTAGATGTTATTCATGAGCAACATTCTTTCCCACAAGGAGAGCAAACAACCTACACTGCAAAAGCGAAACACTAGGACCGTTTACGTAGTATTATGTAGAGCCTCCATGAAAGTCCCAGAAAGGTGTCCAATGGTATGTCGCACCCTGTCCGAATAAGCGCTTCACGTAGCTCATCCATTGTCTGTGGTGGATTGTCTATATACCGCAGCTGCTGACTCGTATGATCCAAAATCTGTTCAGTTGAATCCAGACTTTGAGATATGGGAAAATGTGGAAGCCATCACCGTATTCCTCGAACGAGTCCTGGACGACACATAACACATGACAGGGCGTAGTATCCTGTTGGAACACTTCATCAAGGCCTGAGAGCACTGTCAGAATAAACGAATGGACCTAATCTTAAATGACGGATAGGACACAGTGGTGTTCAGAGGGTCTTCCAATACCATCAGAGGGCCGAGAGTGTACCAGGAAAACAACTCCCAAGACACTGCTTCCCCACCACGTACCTGCATAAACGTATTCTTTGCTCCATTTCACATTCACGTCATGCAGTAGGAAACTTACTTCATCAGAGAAGGCACGCTTCTTCCAATCTTCCACGGTCTATCCCCGTTGTTTTCTGGCAATTTCTAGTTGATGTCGCCGATGATGTGTTCTGGTGATGCATGTACATCATAGATCTATACGTTAGATGGATCTTTGTGCTGTAGTTGTGGACAAACTTCTATGTAATTCCAGACTATGGTCAGTTGTGACAAAGTAGCATAATTATTGTTCCGGGCATTAGGGCCGAGCACGTATCTCCTCGAATATTTAAAAGCCGTGGCTCCAACACTAACTCGCTGGTTATGCGGAGCGGTTTTTTTCCATCCTAACTCGTTCACACTTTAACTACAACACTGCATGACAATCGAATGAATTCAAGCGTTTCTAGGGTAGCTTCAGCCTTTGCTACGTACCCAATGATCATGACGTTTTCTCAGGGTGTCGAATCTCTGCCCATGCCTATTGCAAATAGGCATGGGCAGAGATTCGACACCCTGAGAAAACGTCATGATCATCGGGTTCTGCACGTCTCACATATAGTTTCTGTTACGCTTTTCATACAGGATACATATCTTGTAAGGACGGCATATGCATACAGTGGTGGTTATAGAGCCATGGCGTATAACGACTGGATCTAGAAATCCCTCTGCCCAAATTATCACTGACTCCTTTATCTGTCTGATTTTTGGTACAAGACAATCAAGGTTGTATGTATTCTTTTCGTATTATCCAAAACTATGGGTTACAGGATTTTCGTAACCCTGTGAAACTCCATTTATCAAACCATGTGACAGATATCTAATGACCAGTCCTTATACTCACGGCAGCACACCTGAACATTCAAAGCAATGGTGTTTAAAACAACTTTTCCTGAACTGTGATTTTAGGTAGCTCCCGATGAACTATATGGCTCGAAACTAAATCATGGAGATACATATAGATTTTTATTTTTGTGCGCAGTATATTCCAACGTTTTTCGGTTTGTTTACCTGTGTGCCTCTTTCTGTCTTTCTCCCTCCCTCAGGGAAAATCAATTATCAGCTATAATTCCTAACAGATGCGAGATGTCAAACAGTTCCTTTAGACACACTGAGAACAATAAAAGGTTTAGTCACTGATGTTCCTGACAAACGGGTACCAACACCTTGGCTTCTTTTTGCAAACCTGACAGATCTTTAATTTTCTTTTTCTGTAATTTCACAAATTCCTGATGCATTCATTCTTTAGATTAAACAGAAACATGAAGCATTACAATCTATGAGGAAATCACTATCTTTTCAGATACATGTACACTGCCTTAATGGATGTTTTGGCCAAATCTTAATAATTCATACAATTTTCCATTATTGTATGCATTCGTTCTAGGAAAAAAAGAAACACATGGAATCATGACAAAATCAGTTAATAGATAGCAACCTTAACACAATAGTAATCTAATTGAGTTCAAGTATTTGTTGTCAACTTTCTCATGGGAAATTTTAAATATAACTGAAAGACAGGTAGAGACTAAATTCGGAAGGCCTTCAAATCTTTCAGAAAGAAAACCGATATTACGTAAAGGTATTCAGTATCACCCTGTGGTTTCACAAACGTAAAAAAAATATTAAACATCAATAATATTACTCGTCTCTTAAGGTTTTAGTACAAGAATAAGTCCTGGAAATATAAATGTTCGTTTAGAAATCAACAAGAACTTCTGTTGAAATTCGGAATATTATGCAATATTTGCCAGAAAGGACAGAATAATAAGCTCATGCCAGTTGAGCACTGAATGTAACTTTAAGAGAGATGACAAGTATGAGTACATGCTAGTTCAGTATCGAAGTAAACTGTAATACAGATGGCACGCTCTTAATGAAAGACATAACATATCTAGCTGTTCTCCAGACACTGAAGAAGTTTTCGCTTGAGCCACTGTTGTAAGTCAGTTAAAACTAATCGTTTCCTAAGAGCACGTCTGTCTGCTGCTGTGTCTTGTCTCAATATGCGGAAAGGGAAGAGAGAGAGAGATCCAGTGCCGAAAGATAAACACAACATCCATGCGTCACCGCGATTCGAACCTGACGCAGTTTGGGCTTATGAACAGAGGCCAGCGCTTAGACCAGTGAGCCACCGGGGCGGATTCGTGTCTTATCAAAAGCCAACATAAAATCCTTTGAAACTTCCCACAAGGAAGTGCTACAGAAGATTCATGACGTATATAACAAGTTTCGTTAGTGACACATCTCAGTCGCAAATATTCTTTACAAAAGATGCTCTAAAAATGACGTTCTCATCGCACAGTTAATAATAACAAAACTTTTCATCTCACAGAATGCTTTGGGGTTGAGTGGACGTGAGCGAACAACACAAATTTTTATCACACAACATACTGTGATGATGCAACTGTTCGGTAGCGATGTTACTCGACGAAAGCAATACGTTATTGCATATGACATTTAGAAAAATAAACTTCCATTAAATTTTGTGTTCTAAGATTACATGCATCCTTTTATCATGCTCTAGTAATACACGTGATCCTTTATTGTACATATTATACTGACAACACAAGTCTTCATTGCACATGATGCATGATTGACGTTCGACTGACAAAACTGTATCGATTAGAGTTACAAACTCTAATTGTAAAATACTTTAGACCCCACTATCGATTTTTATCAACAAAGGGCATTTTGCTACAAAATAAAAAAGAAAAGAAAAGAAAAAGGAAAAATAAGAAAACGGAAAAAGAAAGATAAGTGCTCCAACCTGAAGCTACATTAAGTGAACACTTATGTTATAATGAATAAATTTCTCCGGCTGGACGTGTAGTGCAGGAAAGCTTACGTTAAGTCACGTTAGGGTTATTGAAAGGTCACTTGACGTAGCTAAAGTGTGCTTAATCTTCAAAGTGCTAGAGTTTGTTTAGGTAAGACACGCACGTGCAATAAATTCCAAGAATATGGAATTTATTTTTTACTCAGCGTTCCTCATTATCTTGAATATCAGTAATATAACTTCGGTTTTAGTACGTTAGTACCTTGAAGGCTCCTTATATAGCGGTAAACACAATATTCCCTTGAACTTAACGTAAACACTCAATGAAATAGACTTAACGGCTAGACAGAGGTCTGACAATAAAATGAACTAAGTAAACGTACTCACTTTTAACCTTTTATTGGGGAGCTCCTGGTATTACTCAAATACACACTCCAAAATAACACACTACTGATAGCCCGAACTTTCGTACTATCGTAATACCATAGAAAAGTAGGTAAATCGCATATCAATAATCAGGAAGAACCTATCACCTTATAAAACGAAGCTCTCTGGTATACTTGAGCTCGCCTATATATATATATATATATATCATCATCATCATCATCATCATTGTCAACCATTATCAATCCACTGCTGGACGAAGGTCTCCCAAGTTTCCTCCACAAATATATATATATATATATATACTGCATAACACCACGTCATGACTTACACTCGTTGCCACATATAATTCAGCGGGAGAAACAACATCTCGTTAAGTGAGAAGATAATTTGCATAGGAAAATAAAATAACAAAAGATAGTAAAATCAAAAAGAAACTGAATCTAGAGTATACGTTACAATGTGAGAATACGACTCTCATTTTCTTTGTTTAGTGAGCGGCTTTTGTCTAATTTTTCGGAGATAGAATTCAGTTCATTTGCTCTGAAAGGAAAACAGAAATTTTGCAACATTTTGTGAGTCATTTTAGCGATACTACCTGAAAGCAAAATTTGTATTTATTAACATGCTTAGCGGATATTCATGTGTAAAGGAAATGGAATTAAACTTATGGTAGAAACAGAAACTGCTTTCAGGAAAGAAAATTCTGAGACAACGAAAAGCAAAGATCAAATGTACGGATTTCTCGCAAATTACTTTTTGCCTTTCTCCCACAAAGCGGAATACAAATATGTGTGTGGGAAATATTTTGGTTTTGTCTCTACTTGCTAACTACCGCAGTCAACTTTAGTGGAAATGTTCTTAGTACTACAAATTAGTATTCTTTAGCTGAATGCAAACCAAACGTCTCTTAGGAAATTTTCATATTATATGTTGGACTTCTCATGCAAATTATTTAATATGCTTTAGCAGTTGCACTGTTTATCTGTAATATTCAGCTAAAATGTTAACATTGCATGTGTGATTTCGCAGCAACACCAGTATGGATGAAGGAACCTCAAGATATAGAAACAGTGGAAGGTCTTGACGCACATTTATCTTGTAGAGCTTCCGGGTTTCCAACACCGAAGATACGATGGACGAAAAAAGGTAGGTCAGAATCGTTCAGAAAAAGTACACACACACATGGACAACATTTATGCATTTATACATTAAGTTGATTATATTTCAAAATCTCAGATCCGTGTTTTGTTTTTCATCCTTGAAGAATAAAAGCAGATAAACTTTTCCACGCGAATGCTTTATAAAACTTTCATTTATATTTAATGTATTTATAACTATTTATTTAAGGTAACTTAAATGTGACTTTGTTATTCAGCACTTAACGAAGCATTTCTTCATTGGCTGCACCAAAAATATATTTAAAATGTTATTTTCCATAATATATAGAGTTATCTAATATTTTAGGCAAGAAGTGTGACGTATACTCTAATTAACTTTCTTTTTTAGTTTCCTTCTCTATGTAAATTTGAGTTCGTTCTCCTTAGCATTTTTCAAACTTAACGAGATATCTTCTCTCTCGCAAGAGTATGGTTGGCAACACCTTGAGATCGGAACGTATGACGTGTGTATTTGTCCGAGGCGAACTGAACGTTATATTATGTTTGAGCAGGAGCAGTGTGAGAGAGATGATGGTAGTATGATGATATAATAGAAGTTGCGGAAGTTGAAGTACTTGAAATTGTGATTTCTTGATGTCTGCGTATTTAATATATATATATATTTTTTTATTGGAGATTTAACGACCACCTTGAGCAACTCAATGGGCTATAAGCAGTCGCCCGTCCTTAATTTAGGGCCACTGGTTCCAGGGAAGCGAGAGAGCCAGCGCCATGAGACAAACACAACATCCATGCCTCACCGGGATTCGAACCCGGACCCCTTTCGAACGAATGATCAGAGGCCATTGCTTAGACCACTGCGTCACCGGGGCAGCCTTTTTTATTATTTAAAGTTGGTGTTTTTTTTTCTCGTTAAACTTACTGTAACAAGTAATTGGATTTTTTCACTGATATTGTTGAAGACTGACTCGTGCTAAAGTAGTGTTTGCTAAATAAAGAAAGACTAATGGTATGTAACCTTTTCTGAAGTTACTTGAGTGACTCCTGATTCCCTTAAACGTGGAGTTATTAAGAACTGATTTGTGTACTTTTCAGACATGATTTGTGTACTGTTCAGACATGATTTGTATACTGTTCAGACATGATTTGTGTACTGTTCAGACATGATTTGTATAGGGTTCTGACAGAAATGAAGTTCTGCACTAAATCGCAAATTTTCTTGTACAGTTTTTTTCATGAATAGAAATCGAAGTTTGCATATATTTCCTTCATACGATGGGTAGAGGTACCTTAATGTGGCATCATCATCAACTGTTATCAATCTACTGGGAGATAGTGTCACCAAGTCTCTTCCCCACCTCTCTGTCTTGAACCATCTTCTTCGATATTACTTCTGCATGCTTATCTCTCATGAGATATTCTTCTGGGTCATTTTCTGTCTTTTGGTATCCAATCTAATATTTCAGTTGTCCAAAGATGGGCAGTCCTTTTTACTCTAATATTTCAGTTGTCCAAAGATGGGCAGTTCTTTTTACTCTAATATTTCAGTTGTCCAAAGATGGGCAGTTCCTTTTACTCTAATATTTCAGTTGTCCAAAGATGGGCAGTTCTTTTTACTCTAATATTTCAGTTGTCCAAAGATGGGCAGTTCATTTTACTCTAATATCACAGTTGTCCAAAGATGGGCAGTTCTTTTCAATGTATCCATCCCATTACCACATAAGGACATTTACTTTGTTCCCGATGTCATCAACTCTTGTCGTCTTCTAGATCGCCGGGTCATCTCATACCTTCTAGATCCATAAAAAGTTAATGTTGCAATCACTCCTAGTTGTATCAAGTACGCATCACTCCATGCTCCTTGAAATGACTGAAGCTAGTGTATGGCTTTGTGTTTAGTAAACGTCCACGTCAATGTTTATAAATGGAAGAAAGCATTGGTAAAACAATTTTCTTTATGGACATAACGGCGAATTGTTCTTGAAAATAACTGTGCTGTTTTTCCCAAAATGCTCTTCCGCCAAGTTTTATATTCGTATTAAGTTCTTCGATTTCACCTTGAGGTGACAAATGTTGTAAGTAAATGTAGGCATCTTTTGCACCTAGATTTGCCCCATCAACTTCTAAATCTTTACTTTTTACAAAAGCACTGTACATCAATTTTGTTTGCTGTAGATAGATCTTAATCCGATTTATTTATTCTTGCCATCAAGTTCCTGGATATTAATTACTCTGCAGCTGCAAAGGAATAGTTGTAAAAATGATTATGTCGTCAGCTAATCGAAGTGTTAAATAATCAGCTCTAATCGTTATCCAATTTTCATACATGCCATATCCTTGCAAAACTTTGCAAATTCATTGTCCAAATACAGGGTATCCCACTCGCTACCGAACCCGGCATTTCTTTAATAATATTAACACCAATGAAGATATTGCAACGAAATTTGAAGTGGACTCACTTCATTCCATGGGAAATGTGATGACATCCCAACATGTGCTGGAAGGGGCCACCAGTCCTTGCCAATACGTTCGTCGTCACTGCCTAGATTTCTTTGGTGATATTTGCTTTTAAGGCACCTATGGTTCAGGGTTTTTTTTAGTAAACTCTCCCTTTTAGATATCACAATTGAAAGTAATCAGGAGGTGTCCGATCGGACGAGAGCGGTGGCCGCAGACCCTTCAAAATGACGCGGTCACCGAAAAAGGACTGAATTTCGTCCATACTGGTGTGTGATGTGTGTGATCTTGCTCCATCATGCTGGTAGTATCCAATGGAGAGTTCTTCGTAGTCCAATTGATTTACAAAGATGTTGAAGATTCCCATATATACAGCTGTTGCGATGGTTGTATCAGAGAAGATGGGACCAATTTTGCTGCGCCGGGTCATCTCATACCAAACACCAATTTTCTGGGAATGAAAAGGTTCTTCATGTATCGCATTGGGATTTTCACTGGTCCAAATACGGGAATTTTGAGAATTGGCCTATCCGGACAGGTGAAAGCACGCCTCGTCAGAGAACCACGTGTAGTTCAGAATGCCCGGATTTTCCTGAAGTAATTTCTAAAACAATCGACAGTATGTCACTCGTTTCATGTGGTCCATCGACGTGTGATGTGCGTAAGCCACGTCCAGAAATGGTAAGAATAGGCCGGAAGCCGCAATATTGGCAGCTTCGAAACGTAAACATCGAGCTAACCATACGGAAACGGAGGATTATTAAAAAACACAAGGGTAATATCGTCAGAAAAGTAGCTTAAAACGTGCACAGTGCCCTTAAACAGACGGGAACGCAACAGGTGAGTATGAGGTGAGGTAAATTGCACCATAATGCATAAAACGCAGGAACCACTAAACAAAATTTCCTATAAGAACGAGCAATGAACTGGACATATTGCCATAAGAAGGGATCACCGATGGACAACCGAAATTTTAGACTGGAATCCAAGAGACAGGGAAAGACACAAAAGAAGAACACATCGAAGATAGGTGGATGAAATTCGAAAGCATGCGGGAGTGAGCTGGAGGAGACTGGCTCAAGAGAGGCCGTTGTAGAAGAAACTTGGGGAGGCCTTAATCCAGCAGTGGATTGATAATGGTTGATAAGTATGATGATAATAAGCACACAGGACAAAATATTCGTCACCCCAACACAAATGGCAGTACGAAGTTACCGGCTGCACAGAGGGCGCCGTGATAGCATTTTTGGGAGATAAATAGCACTGACGTGGTACAGGATACTTCTTGTCTCGTGCATTGGTGAAGAGCGACCTGTGTGTTGAATTTAGTCTGCAATATGGTTCGTAAGGCAGAATTTACTGAGTGGCAAAAAGAAGCCATTGTGCTTGGCCGTGCCCACGGGCAAAAAGTGAATGAATTCTCCCAATTTGTTGGTGTGTTAAAGCGCACTGTCTAGCGGGTCTACATTCTGTGGTGTTTGCAGTCAACTGCAAATCGGCGACGTAACTGTGGCCGGAAGACCATTTTCACCAACAGGGACCGCCGCCATGTTTCACGCCTAGTAACTACAAATCGGTTTCAAACCAGGCAATAATTGCTCCAAACAGTCGATGAAAGTTTACTCCAACCAATATCTGAAAGGACATTGCTACGAGAACTGCATGCAATGGACATCTGGAGAAGAGTACCACTGAAGAGTTCTCTCTTAACAGCAAGTCACAAAGTCGCACGTTATCAATGGGCTTAGAGGCTCCAAATCTTTACTGTGGATGTTTGGAAACGAGTAATTTGGTCTGATGAGTCTCGTTTTTGTTTTGTACTCCAATGATGGTAGGGAACGAGTGCATCGCAAGCCCGATGTAGCCTATAATTCTGATTATGTCGAAATCTTTGTCCAAGCTGGAGGGGGTTCTGTGATGTTTTGGTAATGTTTTTGGTACCACGTAATGTGCCCTCTCGTTGCAATGACGATGAATTTGAACCAGCATGCGCACCTCCGTATTCCGAATGACGAAGTGTTGACCTTTGACCTACATCTCCAGGAACATCATCACATTTCTACCCATGTCTTCCAAGACGACAGTTGCCGTATGCATAAGGCTAAAACTGTGTCTGAGTGTCACGTCGAACAGTAAGCAATACTGTCTAACCTCGACTGGGCCTCCAAGTACAAAGATTTAAATCCCATTGAAAATATGTGGAATCATTTGGAACAGAAGGTGAAACGTCGGAATAGACATCTACGTGCTCTTTGCAGAACATTGGGACAAATTGAAGCCCGAGGCATGCAAATCGATGTTCAATACATCCACAACTTCGTGGAATCCCTACCACACCGGATACATGTCGCTATCAATGCAAGAGGCGCGGTCACCCTTTATCAGGTAATCTGCCAGGGGTGACTAATTTTTTGCTCGGTGTGTTTATATGTATATATCAAGTCATACAGCAACGTGAAGGTGTTCATTTAAAACCTGATGTGCAAGGAAGGTATACGGGTAACGAAGGTGTTCTGTAAAACCGATATTTATCTACAGCATATTGAGCAGCTATGTAAGGAATTTCATCCAAGTCAGTTTGTGTGGTTCAAAGACGTAGAAATAGCAGCGTAGAATATTGAATTGATAATGTAGTAAACACTATAAGTAGCAAGAAATGCAAAATTTATCACAAGCCAGTTTAGCAAATATCGAAAAATTCTTTACTTCAATGACATTTCGGACCGATTCTGATCCGTTACAACCCAACCGAAACACGCTGCAGTAGAGGTACACGAACCAATACCGATCCAGTTTGAAAACCAGTGAATATCGAGTTTGGAAGGCTATCACAAAGCTGGGGTGGACTGGAGAAAATTGCGTCTGAGGCCGAATTCACAGAGAACCATCTACAACCATCTACGTATTCATATTACCATGCCCAGGTATTGTACAGAAAACCTAAAAAAGCAGCAGATTGGATGGCCGGCACATCTGAGTTCGAGCCCTATCTAGAAACGGCAGCCTCCCCCACTGCACGTTAACCAACAGCTGTATGCCGGCGGTATACCTAAAAATTAAATATAAAGAACCACAGAAGGATTTTTTCAATCATATTCTTGAAGAGAATATGCTTGGAAAGGAAATTTGAGAAGTTTCCTTACCTAATGAAAAAAGAGCATTTAACGATGACTATGTATTATATGACTGAAGCACGTGATGAACTTTAATGGAATTTAAAATGTAGTAAGCTCTAGGAAATAAATAACATTATTTCATAGACAGTAATGTTTGTAATAAACTGACTCGAATACTGTTACTGTCATCAAAATCCATGTGTGTGTTTCTTTTGTTCACACTGTAATAGGGCAGCAAATTATTCTACATGTTAAATTGAAGTATATAAGAAAAGTGAGATATGCTGTGTATCATATAAACAATTTTCTGGGGATTCAGTTTTAATTCAAATCGATTAACAAATTTTAAATGCAAGATGTAGTATACACCTAGTATTCTCCTATAATAAAATGATATAACTAAGAATTATTTGAAAGGAGTTTTGTTATAATCGTAAAGATTCTGGGGTTTTGAGTGGTGCTACGCTGTTTTGGAACCAGTAATTTGGATGATGAACTGGTGCTGTTAGATAAGAAAACGGATCATAAAATATACCTTAGAGCCGAGTTTGAACTGAGGTATTAACGTTAGATTCATTTACATAGTCAAGAAAGAAGCATGTAAAACTTTCAGTGAGCACACGGAAGCATTAAAGGACCACAAAGTATTAAACAACAAGCTTAGGGGACCACGGATTGATATTTCTCTAATGATTGAGAGAAATAGCAATCCTATATCATATTTAAATAGAAAACGGAAGAAATATTTTCCTTAAATATGTATGTAAAGTGAAACTCTGAAGAGGAGGTATAAAAACGATTGTAGTAGGTGATCAAAAGGAGAGCTATTGCAAAAAACGAAACACATAAACTTCGTCGTTTCAAGATTTTATGACACTTTATTTTTCTTCCTTCCATTCATTGAGGGACTTACAGAAGCACAATGTTATTACGAGTTTGCTTTCTGCTTTGCATTGAATAACATATTTTGCGTTGCAGTGAATAAGAAATTTTGATCATTTACTAAAAACTATTAATAACAGGTTTTGTTCCTGAATTTCTAGTTCTGTAATAAAACAAACTGCGTTAAAACCACAATATATTTTATAGGTCACAGCAGTAACAAACTTAAATGAACTTACATTATACAAGATCTGTCCAGAAAGTAATGAGACTCATTCAATAACAGAAGCTTAATTAAAGTTATACTTACATAACATTAAAATTTCTTGAAATAATATCCTTGAACATCAATACACCGCTGCCAGCGGTTATGCCACGCCGCGTAGCTTGCCTGGAAGTCGAGAACAGGGACCGCTTTCAAAGCACTCGTCGCAGCAGTTTGCACGTTTCTAACAGTCCCAAAATGGTGTCCTTTCAGGCTGGATTTAAGCCAGGGAAACAAAAGAATTCAGCCGGGGCAACGTCCGGGCTGTAGGGAAGTTGAGGCAACGTTGTCACGTTGTGTTTCCTACTCACACTCAGCGACGCGTGGCTCGGCGCATTATCGTGGTGTAGAACCCGTTTTACGTGGAAGTGTTCTTCAGCCATTGAAGCACTTCCACGTAAAACGCAGCGTTGATCGTTTGTCCGGGTGGCACGAACTCCTTATGGACAATACCTTTACAGTAAAAAAAGACAATGAGCATCGATTTCATCTTCGATTTGCACATTCGAGCCTTGTTTGGTCGAGGGGACTCTGTCTTTTCTTTTCGTCTTCGGATCATACCCAAAGACCCACGTTTCATCACCTGTTATCACTTTCTCCGAAAAACCAGGTTCACTCCTCACATGGTCCACAAGCTCACGAGAAATCGACACACGGTTGTTCCTCTGTTCATCGGTCAAAACCTTAGGAAATAATTCGGCGCAAACTTTCCGCATCTGCAATTCTTGCGTGATGATTTCATGCCCAATGGATTTCGTGAGTCCCACCTGCTCTGCTACCAATCTAACACTCCGATGTCGGTCAGAGTCGAAAAGCGCTTTCACTTTTTCCACATTGTCCGAAGTGGGAGACGTTGAATGGCGCCCTGAGCGTTGCTCATCCACGACGCTCTCTCCTTCCTCTGTGAACATTTTGTGCAATCGAAACACTTGTGCTTTCGATAAAGCATCCTTCCCGTAGGCTTTCTGTATCATAGCAAGCGTCTCGGTCGCGTATGTTTTTCAAGTTTAACACAAAACTTTACCGCGTATCGCTGTTCGACACTCTTCTGCATTTTGACCGTTACGCGACGCTCGCACAGCTGTCCACTTTGCAAGCGATCCTCACTCTGTAAAAGCTCACAGCCAACTGACGAGACATCGATCGTTTACCTAGCATACCCCGCCACTCGTCACACCCGGAGATTTTGCCCTCCGGCCCTTCTGATTGGCCCAGGAAAAGTGGTCTTATTACTTTCCAGACAAACCTTGTATATTTAACAATCATGTTATGCTTTTGTGTTAGGTCTCTGTGTATACGTATATACTTGTATATTACACAGGAATACCGTCAAAGAACCCAATCAAGGGAAATGCAACAAACATTTAAAAAATCGCATCTGTTCTTTCTTCCGTTGTCACCAAATGATCTGTCTTTACTAACGTCTTTATTGATATCTGCAAATATGTTGTTTGTACGAAAGAATAAGAATGCCATTCCTTTCAGTGTAAATATTATTTTGTATCATAAAAATGTACAAAAATGGTTGCAATTTTAAAAACTGATTATTTTTTGCTTTTCTCTTACCTATTAAGACGAAGATTCAAGACATGTCCATGTATTTTCCGACTCAAATCAAGGAAACTTTTCATTATCACCAGCGTTAAAGGAACATGAAGGTATATATACTTGCGAAGCAGATAACGGAATCGGAGAGCCCCTTACAAAAACTGTATCTATCGTCATTCATGGTAGGGTTTCCTTCAGCAATAAAGTAATGAAAGGTTTCGCCTTATATTTTTGAATAAAATGTCTTGATGTTTTCAATTTTACAGTTTTATTTAAATTGTTATATTGTTGGACCTTTGAAATTTGATTCGTTGATTAACATTAAAAAGTGAAAAACAATGAAAAGTGAATTGTAAATGAAATTATTAATGTATCATTTACAAGTAATTTCAGAACATTATAGGAGGTCAATAATAAATTTTGAAATCTTTGTTTAACAGGAAATTGAAATGTCACTGACCATGTTTGATTCTT
The DNA here is from genome assembly GCA_039090855.1 of Macrothele yani. Lineage (NCBI taxonomy): Eukaryota > Metazoa > Arthropoda > Arachnida > Araneae > Macrothelidae > Macrothele > Macrothele yani. The sequence goes on from CM077013.1 coordinate 19,925,028, forward strand.
ATACACCTAAATATTTCTTTACAATGCGTAGAATACATTTTTTAATCTCATAGCTACCAATTTTTAATTAGATAAATAGAAATAAATTTGACACTGTATACCACGTAAGGTGCAACTCATATACAGAAATGATATTTCAAACTATATTTAATTTAACATGGGGGGAAAGTTTTACATTTATTACTTTTGGTCATAATGTCGTTTTCTAAGCGCTTTAAACAGTTATTATGCCAAACTATGTAGGCATAGCAGTTTATTTGTGTTGATTTAAGGAATTTGTGATGCCAATAGCATTCAGTTTACGTAAAATTAATTCTATTTTCAAATAAACTGCGAACAAGGCAATAGATTACAATTGTTGATCCTTCATTTCTTTCTGAAAACGTAATCTGCAAAGCATATTTAAATCCTAAAAATAGCTCGTACAAGTGTCACTTTATGTTTTATAATTACTTTTTAGAAAAACATGTTGGAAAGAAGTTTTTCAATTTCGGTCCCTCCAGATCACGGAGTCTACTGAAATGTCAAACCTAAATAGATTCGCTATCAACGTGTTTTTGTAGGTTGTTGCAAAAATTCATCTGTTATATCAAATAAACGAGGTAAAATGTCAAGTACAATGTTGCCTGTAATTGTTTACTAATAGAAAGAAAAGGATATATTATGCATATTAATTAGAAAAACTCTACGCGTACAAAATACTTCGTATTTAACCCTGTACGTGGCGCTAGTTGTTCATATAGCAAAGCTTTTCTGATTTTTCCAGTATTTCATCTCGCGCCATTGTTGATGACCGAAAAGGAGAAATGTGTTTCGTTTGATAATTTTTTCGATTAATCTTTTTTAATTTTATTCCACAAATTGGTTTATGTTGTGACACATACTGATGCTTCGTAGTTGCATTTCTAGAAACTTACATTAGCGACGTGAAAATGATATGGCCCTCTGGGAATGCTTCTACATTTAGATGATTTCCTAGCAGTTAACTTGGTGGATTCTGTAGCAATGCCCAAGCTGAATAAAGTCAACTTATTGACTCAAGTTCTGTTTACATCCCTGATGGGACACATATATTGTAATGGTAAGTGTTTTCGTTAATTTTTACTTGTTTTGTGAAACATTATAAGGTTCTCTATGCAGCTGAATATACAATGCATGTCAAACTCCTGATTTAAGAAATTCTTAGACTAACTGTTCAGCATTAACACGTCTGTTTGTTGAAATCTCCAAGTTTATATTAAAGCCATGCACTGTGATAGGAAGCTAAAGCTACTGAAATTAGTATGTGAACCAAACATGATACCCTTACACTTAACATGAGAAGCTGCGACCAGATATTTTAAATAAACATGCTTATTTAACAAAAGATAAATATGAGATAATGATGAAACAATGAGAAAATTACCATTTTTGCATGAAAATAGATTCTCGAAAATATTGGGTGTGAGTGATTTTTGAGACTAGATCAGGAACATAATCACTCCAATCGAACCTATTTTTACATTTTTTTTGTTTGATCATACGATATTGTAACCGACTTTATGATTGTAATATATATGATATACACGTAATTTTTCAGATTGTGTTAATAACATTCAGATTAAAAACATATTTTTTTATCTGAAGTATAAGTTATAATCATATTTTAAAAATTCGGTAATCAAATTTTAACAGATTAAATAGTCTGAACCGAAATTTCAATGTGTTTCTCGTAATTTCATTTTTGTAGAGTTTCACTTTCCTGTTTCATTGAGGTACGGTTAAACAGTTTTGAGCATGTTATTGTTTTCATGTCTGCATGAAAAGAAATATCATTCATTTGTGCTACTACGAAGTTAGATCACTTTTTAATGAATGATGCTCCACGCCAAATGGAAAGCTTTTCCTCAGGACCTCCTTGAAAATGAGGGTTAGAGAGAAGTATTCTCTTAAAATGTAAAGGTTCTCTCTGTCCTTGCAAAATACTTGAGGTTTAGATTGATTTTTTTATTGGTATTTTATATTTAGTGTTTACCAAAAATTTTGAAAACTAATGAAAAGAAAATAAGAAAGGACTAGAATTTTATGTGATAAAAAAAAATTCGATTATATTCCTTTAACCTTTATAGGGAGCAATGGATGATGTATTTTATGCTCCATATCCTACCCGTTTTGTTGTTTTTTTTTAATAATTGAGCGCATAAAAATTTCTTTGCCGCCCCAGTGGAGCAGTGGTCTAAGTCCTGTCTTCTGATCATTCGGCCGAGATGGGTCTGGATTCGAATTCTGGTTAGGCATGAATGTTGTGTTTGTCTTACGGCACTGACCCTCTCATCTGTCTTCCGTGGAGCCAGTGGCCCTAAATAAGGGACTCGCTCCTGCTTATAATACATTGAGTAGCTCAAAGTGGTCGTTAAACCCTCAAACAAATAAAAAAACAGACAAATATTATCTTACTAGCCATGAAGCATCATATTTTTCATTTGCATGCTTGAAAATACTATTTATTACAGAAAAAAGTTACATGAATTTATAATAACACAAATTTATTACATAGTTACATTGTGGGCATCATTTCGAAGCGATTCTCTGCAGAATATTTTACTGGTAAATTAATAAAAATAAGAAGCAAACTTTTATTCCAAACTGATAGAAGCTATTACAGAAATTCGTTTTTTATTGGTTTAGGTAACTAATGTTATCAAGTTTCACACACCTGCGGGTGGCTTTATTGAGGCAGACTAATATAGGCTATTATTAATGCATCCTGTAATTTACATTTATCACACACACACACACACACAAAACAGGTTGAGATATCAAGTGAACTGATAAAAAAATCCTAGAAAGAGTTCGGAACTGCTGTGATTATGTTCCGTACCTAATTACAAAAATTCCCCATCACAATATTTTTAAAAATATATTTTTATATGAAAGTTAATTTTTTCATCGTTTCACCATAATCTCATATTTATGCACGTTCCTTTGCGTATGTACATACGTACAAATGTACTTTTATTTGCATCATAGTTACACTGTATGCATGCTGTATCCACCTTTGAAGTACTTATTCGAAAAATTCTGAAAATGAGAACCGTATACATTTTGAAAAGAAATTCTTTTGAGCCATGCCTATTAAATATGGTTCTCAAAATTTGTTGTTTCAGTCATTCTTGTTTAAAATATCTGATCCATTTTTTTTAGCTTTCCATGCTCAATGTAAAATTATCATGTCTGGTTCGCATGTTTATTTCACTTCCTATCAGAGTGCATGGCTTTCCTACATACCTGGATCTACAAGTCGATGTGTTCATGCAGAAACAGTAATTCCACAATTATATGGTAGTATTAGTATGTCTCGATAATTATTGGCGTAAAGAGCTGGCAATATCAGCTGTTTTTCAGCTGTTTATGCCAGGGGATTTTTATAATGCATTGTATTTTACTGTTGTGCTCAAATAAATTCATTTTCGAAATGAAAATGCTGACAAGGGAACGTGCATTAAAATGAGATAAAAATGAAACAATGATAAAATAGTTAAATCTATTAATGTTTTATTAAGAGATTATGGATGAATATTTTGCATACAGTAACAGTCTCTCAATCACGTCTCTCTTTTTCCCTTTTCTTTTTCGTAGATCATAAAATATTATCTATTTGTTATTGATTTTTTTCACTTTATAAAATATAATGCTAAAGCGATCTTACATGTCAAATCTATTGTTAAAATATTATTAATAACTTGGAATTTTCTTTAAATTTCAGATGCACCAAAAATACAGCAATTCCAGTTTCCGCAAAATATAAAAATTGGTGACAAAACTAGCATAACTTGCATGGTTATGCGAGGAAATTCGCCTTTCTCGTTTGAATGGCACAAAGACGGAATTTCAGTGAAGAATACAGATAATACGAACATACTTTCCAGTGAAAAGCTATCTAATTTAGTGATAGACCCAGTAAAGGATTCGTCTTCTGGTAACTACACATGCACCGCAAGGACTTCCCTAGGAAGTGATAAACATTCTGCGATCCTTTCAGTAAGAGGTAACGGTTTTTTTATTCGTTAGTTGATCCACTTGTACTACCACCAGGCTGCTTATGTTACTTACAATGCATTACTACAGACATTTCCCCCTTAGCATATTGCGTTGAGTTTATTGCTTTTAACTTCTGTTACTGATCAGCCAAACTTTTATATGTCTACACGAATTAGTAAATGATTAAAATAAATATACCTCAGCATGCATCACAGAGTGAAATTTAAATGGGAATAAAAAGATGTAATTTTCCGTAAATGATAACAAAGACAGCAACTCTCTCACTTGCAAAAATCGTAGACCCAGCTTACTGTAGAACAGTGCAAAAATAGTGTAAGAAACCAAAGTATCCTGCATTCCAAAACGTTTATCAAAATGTCTAAATGCAAAAAAAAAAATCTTGTTAATTTAGTGAATGTTTTTTGAATGGAGATTTAACAACCACCGTGAGCAACTCAGTCGTTTATAAGCAGTCCCCCGTCCTTAATTTGGGGCCACTGGAATGGTTCCAGGGAAGAGAGCCAGTGTTGTAAGACAAACACAACATCCATGCCTCACGGGATTCGGAACACGAACCCATCTCGGGCGAATGATCAGAAGCCATCGCTTAGACAACTGCGCCACCGGGGCAGCCATTTAGTGGAATGGATAATATACATAGTGTCCAAAAAGTTTGCAACTAATGGGAATTGCAATGCTTCTTTCTGGAAACAACTGTGGATGGCGAAAAATACCTCAAAATGTTCAGTGGCGAAATGGTAACATAACTTGATTTAATTGGGAAATGACTCGAATCGTTAAGGCAATACGGAGCTTCTGTCAATTAAGCAAATGGAGGCCTTATTGGCTCGAATATATGCTTCGTCATCGATGGATTGGGAAGACAGGACTAATGGAGTCGACCACCACGATCACCTAAACTTAATCCCCCTGAACTTTGCATTTTGGGGTTTTTGAAGGTACAGGTGTATGCAGTAAAATTCCGAAATCTTCATCATCTTAGGGAGAAAATTTCCGAGGCTTGTGCTGCTGTCAATCCCAAACTGCTGAGAAGAATTCAAACAAACTTGGTACACCGTATATGAAAAAGTGTGCAGCGTCAGAGTGGACTCGTGGAACACATATTGTAAATGTGAGTAAGCATTGGTAGTGTAAATCTCATTGGTTCTAGACTTTTCAGACAATCCTATTACTTACAGACTTTTCTGACATCCTATAGAATGATACATGCTTGTGTCATGCTGAATATTAACAGTACACGCGTTTGAATGTATGTATTTATGAAAATCACATCTATAAAAGTTGAAAGCAATCTAGGGAATCATGATTTGAAGAGTCATCAGCATTCTACCTAGCCATAGTATTAACATCGGTAACAGAAGCAAAACATATAAATTTGTGCATGAATTTTGAATTTTTAAAACCCGTTGCTGAAAACAATGAACAAGCGTTGAATACTTCAAATAAATTCCCTTTGGCAGTAACTTAACTGATATCAGGGTCATGGGGTTACAGCATGCAGAAGATCATGAGGCCTTGATTTTAGTTAAGCGTTTTACATAGGATGTTGTTAGCTCGAACCTAAATGATTTCATGGCGCCACGAAATATCACATCATAGTAACAAAGAAATTCGCTAGTGTAAGAATCTAAATTGTCCTATAAAACTTAACTACAGGTTGACAATCCGTTTTCTGAGATATTTGGGGCTAGAAGGATCACGGAGTTTTTCAGTCTTTTGAGTAGTTGCATACGGTATACCTATACAATGAGATATCTTTGTGATAGGACTAAGTCTAAACACTAAATCCATTTACATTTCATATACAGCTTATACACGTGGCCCGATGGCCTTCTATGCAATATTTTTAATAACTTTATACGTGAAACAAAGTTTTCGTACACTAAACCACAAGAAAATAAGCTAGCTATACCTAGGCCACACAGGTGGTCAAGGAGTATCGATTCTGCAAAGCAACCCATTCCGTCGAATTATCTCTCAGAATTAGTTTTTACTTCGAATGTTCAAAAAGGCGTCTCTGTGATTTTCATGTTTCAGCTAGAAAACGTAACCTTATTGGGAAGTGTAAAAAACGGAAAATAATTCATGAACGTTTTTAAATACCCTTATTTGAAAACTATGAAAATATTGTTCTGTAAGAATTAAAAAGAAATTTAAACTAAAAATCCTTCACAATGAACCGGAAGCGTCAACGAACGACATAAACAGTCCGCATGAGAACCAATTTATGAGAGTCATTCCATGCGGAAATCGTTTACCGGGATTATCAACAAACAAAGCGAAAGAAATAGTGTGAAAGAATTGTTTTAGTGAGTTGAGTCTAAAGAATCCATTTGTCAATGGTTTCAAGAAAAGAAAGAATTACAGCCCCACCCATCTCCGATAGGTCACATGTGGCCTGTCGGAGATGGGTGGGGCTCCATCGGGGTAAGTAGAAATTTGCGCAACGTCTAGAAACTTTCTCAAAGCCTCTTGGAACTATCCATTTGTGACATCATGTCACGTCCGAAAAAATGTCCGAATTTCGGGGTTTTCGGCTTTGAAATTTTCGGGTACGTCTGCTCAGCTTGTACATATCAATGGCACCAAAAATATATATAATAATAGAATTATTCCACAGTGTAAAAGAAAATATTACGCAATATTCATTTTAGGAGACTGGACGCACACACACAAGAAGTAAGATTTTATTGTAGAAGCATGAGTGCAACATAACCATTTCGGTAATAAGAAAAGAGTCAGTAGTGTAAAGCAATAAGCGAAATAAATAACAATAATTTGGACAAAAAATAAGCTGTTTGTTTATTATTCCATCAGATTATGATTTTGTTTCATTTTTCCTAAGTTGTTATTTTTTACACTAACTTTATTTCTTTCGTGCAGTTTGCTTTACCCAAATAAACAACAGTTCGTTTTTTTTTTTTTTCTAGAGGTGAAGATTGGTTTGCATTTTCTTCAGATTTTCTTTCCTTCTGATTTTGCTGAATGATGTATTCTTTAATGAAACCCTTATTTCACACGAGTGAATGCATTTTTAAGCTTCCTGTTGTTCTCGGTGAGGTGAAGTGTGTATTTACCTGGGTTCTCTGAATTTTTATGCAGTTAGAGATGTTCTTTCGATCAAAAGGGATCAAATTTTCCTTTCAGTAATCAGATGTAGTTTTAATATATAAATATCCGTGATTCGTTTGAAGTTTCAAACTGTCTCAAATATATTCAGAATGCTTTTGGGATTCATTAGTTCCTCTTTCTTCTTTTCCTGTTGCAATGATGTTATTTTTCTCTCTTTGATTCTTCTAGTTGTTTAACCTAGCTATTTTACTTTCAAAATGGCTGCGTCATGCGATTTTCCTCTTTTGTCACTCTAAAAGATGTTTCATTTACTGAACACTTATTCAAAATAAAAAACTAATGCGCTAGTGTTAATATCCCCATCTGCAATTTTCGGTGTTAAGTTAGCCTGTTCCTGTTTAGAGATTAATATGCAGTGGAACCATTATTATTGCTCAATGTTTACCTTATTTTCGTGTTGGGGTAGCTATGGAGCGCAACGTCTTGCTTTCAGAATAAGAGTAGCATTTCTCCCGTTATATATTTGCTAGATATGGAAGACATCCATGACAAAGTATTACATGTTTTCCTGGAGTTCCTTTTTAAAAGACTGGGCATTTTAAAATGAAAGCAAGACGCATATTTCATTTTATCTTTTAGTCATTTTAAAATTCATTCTAACTAAACGTCTAACTAAATGGTTTTTAAGTAATTGTCAACCTTTAAGAACTTCGAAACATTTTATTTGGGAAACAAAATTAATTTCCATTTGTGAAGTTTTCTTGTGGAGAAAATCATCAAAACTTTTGATAAATTAACTACTAAGGCTTTCTAGAAAATGAAAGAAAATGTCGCAGGACAGAATAGTACATCTTTTTCAGGTTTACATATTTGTAGTACTTTTGTTTCGTGGTTTAATACTACAATTCCTTTCCCAATTTCGAACCACTAATTTTAGGAAAGGAAGAGTGCCAGAATCATCCGTGTCGTGCTCGAGCCCAAATCTGGCGAATAGCAACAGCCCGCGCTTTCTAATCAGTCAGTTACCCGGGCCTCCCAATTTTTTGCATACCTACAAGCGTGTATGTATGTATGTATGTATACATAGAAGACGCTTTATGTTCTCTGAATCTGTGGAATGTGTTTCACGATTTCAGGTGCTCCATTGTTATATGAGTTAGGAAGCTAGTTTTGTGAATTAGGAAATTATATTTACCTCATCAATTCCTTCTTCCTTTTGCAATTCAATCACGCAAAAGTGCGCCAAATTTTAAATTTTTCCCATAATTGCTGATTGTAAAAATAGATCAATCTGAGGTACCTCCACACCTCATACATAATGGTTATCTTGTCACAGTTATGTCTCCCAAAGATTCATGTGTTACAAACGGGCTCCTTCGAAATTCATGGGTTGCTCACGGTACTCTGGTTTAGAATTTATTAAAAACACTCGGCGACTATTTCACCGAAACTTCAGAACAGCCTGGCAATGTCTGGCAGAATAGACAAAGGACAACGTTCTCTTACACATATATGATATTACAATTTAATAACCATGACAGAGCTTTAGAGCTCTAAATTTTGCAAGTAAGAAATTTTCTGTTTTTTTCCCTTACTTTTTTTTAGATATTGGAAAAGTTTTCTTTATGGAAATAACTTCCAATTTCTCTCACCTTTAGCTCCGCCTTCTTGGGTTGTTGAACCTGTTAGCCTGGAAATCGCAGAAAAAGAGAGGGCTGTGTTTTTGTGCTCGGCCTCAGGGTCTCCTGTGCCGTTGATTAGCTGGAAAAAGTCTGGTAAGTTTAATCACGGAATATTCACATAATACTGAATGCTCACTTTTAAAAATCTGAACATTTTAAGGTACTCAGAGTTTTTCCAAACAAATTTTATCCATGTTGCTTCCAATAATTCAATCAATTTACCCATGAAATTATGTAAGGAAAAGAACATGACCTAACTAAAAAAATCCAGTTTTATCTTGTTTTTCTTATAATACGATAAAAAATATTCTACTGAAGATTTCTTCCAAAGAAGTGAAAAACAAATTACGACTGCTCATATCCCATGGAGTTGCTCGCGGTGATAGTTAAACCTTCAATATAAAAAAAATAACATAATGTAAGCAATGTTGCCACAGCTCTCAAATGAAAAGTAACTATTCTGACAACAAATCACTGGAGAGAATGATGACCATAATTACAAAAGTACAAAATGATGTGATAATTGAAATAACTGAAATAACTTGCATTAGTGTGAAATTGATAAAATAAAGTTCCATGTATAATAAGATTCATTGATTTTTATCAGATTTCAAACAAAAATAGGCCCTTCATATACTGTATAAAATCAGTGTCAAACGGGTTTAAGATTAATGTCATAAAAAGGTTACCCTGATTTACTAAAAAACGGATGAAATATTTGCATTATAAAGAATTAGGCAAATTTTATTCGACGTAGAGTGCTAATTAAATACCCAGCAAAAACAGTCTTGCTCTGCCAGCACGGGGCCAGCACTATGTTGCCGCTGCCGAACCGTCAACAAAATGTCCGGGCGGCCAACAGAAGGGCCAGCAGCTGGACAACAGTTGTCATATGCCGCAACAAGGCCATCAGTTGTCCATCACAGGCAGTAGCTTCCACAAGTGACTCTTCAGCGGCCCTGCAAGCACGTGTCATAAATGATGGCTAGCCTAATGTGGTCCGGCAGTGGCAGCCGGCAATCACGTGACGTAACTGATGTCTTGGCGAATCTTGTCTGCTAATTTCCCAGTAGTAGCCATAAAAAAATTAAATAAAAATCCAGGATAACCGCAGGTTCCCAAAGCTACAACTTTTTTCTCCTTACGAAACTTGTGAATTATAGCAGTGCGCTGGAGAAATTTTCTCAACAGGCTGGAAACGAACCAAGGGCAGTCTGCGTGAGAAGCGCGCGCTCTGCCACTGACCTGATTTGCCACGCCCGAGCATTAGCTTGAAGCTGAGTCTCTTTCCTGCGGAATATGTAATCGAATGGTTTTCTCTTTCATTTTACAATATTGCGAGGTATTTTTCATAAATGTCGGTTTCATATAATTCATAAATTTATTTTTTCAACGTGACGATAGTTTTTTTTTACCTTAATGGAACTTCACTCATTTTCAAGGAGTGTACCAAATTAACGGCGCTTTCCAAAGTTTTGCGATGTTCTTGTCGTCCTGAAAAGCAATTGTTGAATTAATATATTTGCCTGTTCATGTCTCTATCTGTTACATTTTTAACGTTATATCTTTCCTTTCCGCTGTCCGAAGCTACATTTGTTTTAAAGAGGAAATATATTTCATTTTACTTCTCGTTATTTTTAGAAGCGAATTTCTCTAGCCTTGTGTATTCAAACCATGAATGAGTACACTATATCCACATAGCGTTGCTTTTTTCTTTTTTCAAATAATTGATAAATTTTGTAATCGTATAATTCTTTTTTTTTTTTTCAACAAACGTTTTTTTAATGTTTTTTCAGGACTGTTGTTTCAAACGGTTTAGTGTTAAAACGGAAGATTACACAGAAACTATTTCTTGTTATTCATGGGAACGGAGTGGGTGTATTTCATGGCTTTATCTGATATCTTCGTCGACGTGGCATTTCTTTAGGAAGTTAATTCGCCTTACTACATGTGGCTTATTTTTTCTTAACATCCACTAAAATAACACGATGGCGATAGCGTCGTCTTCAACTAACTGGTACCAAGAGATAGACACACAGCACGTGTTGCTTCTGCGCATGAGCTGTCCCGTTGCTTCCACCTGGTGTTGAGGTTGCATCGGTTGCCAGCTACGGGCCACTAGTGGCACTTGTTTGGAGGCCCGCAATTCACGGCGATGCTGCATGGCCATCAATGGCTGCCAACGGATAGCACTGCCACCAACGGACCGCTGCTGTGCCGTGAGTGACAGCTTTCAGTCAGCAGTGACCCATCACTGCCAGCTGGTGGCCAGCAGTTTCCCAATACTTGTGTTTTTGCTGGATAACCGCGAGATGCGTAAATTACGAGTTTAAATAAATAAGTTTTTGACAGCTAGAAAAGTATTTCCAAAATCAAAATCAAAGACCAGAGACAAAGTGTTAATAGAACAAGATCTTTAGGCGATTTTTGCATTCCTTGAGGGCATTCGGTTTTAAGGAAGCCCAGCGTATCTTAAAAGTTACAGGCGAAATAAAAGAGCAGAAGACTTCAAGTGCATTTATAAAATGTGTGTAAAATGTCTTAGTAATTTCGAATCATACGGAAAGAAAAACATTTCGATTTGCATGGACAATACTAAAGTGAGGCGTGTTTTAAAGCGAAATCTGTAAGACCCACTGCTTGGATATGTGATACCCATCATTTATGTTTTATAGTCAGTATCTTCTAATGGTCCAAATAAATAAAATCCTGATTTTCTTTAACATGGCCATGCTATCGTAACGGAACCAAATAACAATGATCTATCAGCTTTTCTAGAAGAATATAAAATACATGAAAAATACAAATATCTTGAAAATAATGTTCTATTTGATTCTGCTATAGAGACTTATCAATATTTGTTTTCACTTTGTGCCTTTCTGTGCAAATATTCTTTAGAGAATTGTTTAAAAACTTTTTCTTCTCAAAGTGAAATTTTTTCTAAAAATGAACGTCTTCTTTTTCAGATAAATCTAGCGAAATTCAAGGGACCACAACCTTAGTAGAAAATTCAGCAAACGGTACTCTAACTTTTTCTTCGGTCAGGAAAGATGATGACGGGTTTTACATTTGTGAAGCAAGCAATGGTGTTGGGAATTCCCTTGTCAAAATTGTTTCCTTAGTTGTGCATGGTAGGATTCACACAATATATTTTTCGCTTTGTGCCTTTATTTTTTAATTTCACGTGAATCACACAATTACTATAAATTATTAGCTTTCCTTTAATAATTCCATTTAGCCTTACATTTTAGGACGTAGTCAATAATTTACTTCAATTTACGTTATATACAAAGAAATTTCCTCATGCAGTATGTTTATTTATTCCAAATATTTGCCATTATCTTTACGCTATGCCATTTTTATAAATAACAAAGGAAAGGCAACGTAAAATGTTTTTCCATTATTTCATTTGAAAAATATTTTTCTTCTTAAAAATGGGTCTACTTATGCTGATTTTTTAAACAATTGCTCTCATGAGTCAACAAATAAATATATTGTTTGAAGCCCTCTAATAATGTATCATTCATGCTCTCTGATTTTTCTAACACTCACATGGCATTGATGAAATAATGATTTAATAAATTGCAATCGTTTTCCACAATTACTTCTGCTTAACTCCTGTATGTGGCGCTAGTTGAACATGGAGCTATGACTTTTGTGTTAGGTAGCTTGCGATGTGTTTGACGCCATTACTTTTTAAAGCATTGGAAACACTGAGACATACCTTTCAATCATCTTACAATATGAGATTTCTCTAAATCATGCAGTTTAGAATATTGTACTACACTAACCGCGATTTCATTCTAGCAAAACATTCCAGAGAGATGCATTGACGTTGACTGATTTTATTATGATTCAAGATAACATTCAACCTCGCAAAAGTGGAAAACAACAAATCCTCTATCTGCTGTTCATCTCAACGCAAATTTTTCAGTGCTATGGTGAGTTAGTTTTTCTTTAATAGTATTTACTTACAGGTTTAAATATTATGCTTTAAGCATTTCATTTGACATATAAATTATAGAACAAAAAATTATAAATTGATGCATAGGTTTGTAATATCTGAATTATCTTGCGTATATTCACACATATCTCTAGTGGACAGTGATGTCAGAATTATTTCTGAATGTTTTTGCGCACATTTTCGGGGCTGAGTTCATAATTTACTTTATTCCACTGAATTGAGTTTAAATCATTTCGAATTAGCAATTTCAATTAACTTTGACCCAAACAGGGGTTTTCGATTCCAAAAGAAAACACCTCGTTTATTCACTTCCACCGGTTTGGTTAGATCAGACGATTTTGACTGTGAGTGTACTGAACTCTGATTATTCATGCTGTAATTACAAACTTTAACTATCATCTGATGACATGAATGAACAAATGAATGAAATATTTTTATATGAACTAAATTCGGTTCTTGGGTATTTACACAATGTAATGGAAACAATTCTGGGCAACATTTCTGTGTTTAAATGTTGTGTTGTGAAGGCCTTTGGATAACTACATGGAAAAGTTTCTCGTTGCAGTTTTCTGCGAAAATCAATCAATATATTCAGAGTTACACTTAATTATTTAGGTATTTGTTTTGCTGAAAAGAAAGGCTAAGGCTACAGTCTTGTTGTAATTTTATTAAGCGTTCGATGCAGCAAACAGTTGGACTGATATTGCATTCGTATTCTGTAGTGAACAAATGCTGAGAGAATGATGCCTCGCTCTCCTTAATACGTTTATTGAATTTCATTTATTTTTCAGATTAATACTAAAATGTAGCATGCATTATTTGCAACTGATTACGCAAAATAATAGTATGTTGTTTATGTAACAATAATTCCACAATGTGTTATATAATCTGAAAATGGGAAATTATGTTGACTGCCACTATTAAATGGATATTATTTAATGGATAAAGTAGCTCTCACAGTATTTCAAGAATAACGTAGAAAACAAAGATCATAATTAGAAGACAAATACACCAGTACTAAGACACACATATACCGAATTTACAGTGTTATTAAATATCGGCATATTAGATGTTAAATGAACTCAAGAACTGACAAGCTTTCGCTCTCCTAAACGAGCCTTTTTCTAGACAATATGTTGTGACCGCAACGTATAACCTAGAAAACGCCTCCCTGAGGAAAAGCAAAAATTTGGCAGTTCTTGAGTTTATGTTACGTCTAATAAAGGGACATTTGAGACCATCGTTTATTCAGTGTATATTGATAGGAAACAAGAATTATTAGTATCTATATGTTTCAAATAACACTTTGTAATATTCTGTTATGTCTAAACCAGAGGTGGGGAAGATTTTCATGTTGGAAAGCCGCATTACGTTAGCTATAATTTAGCAAAGCGGCATTCAAGGAACTTCAATTAGATATACTTCTAAATGTGCATTACTTTGTAAAAATCTTACTATCTACTAAATAACTTCAAAAATGAAAAAAAAATATTAATTCTAAAGTTAACTAACCTTTTAATGACTTCGTTGTGACTTCTTTTTGTTGGAAAGCATTTGAATATTTGATTTCATCATGGAAATCTGCACTTTTAGCTGATCCCCTTGATGGGTATCCGTCATTTGTGACCTTAAGAATGTCTCGATTTGGGTTAAGCATGAGAATGTACATTCGCAGCAATAAGTGCCTGAAAAGCAAGAAATCATTTTTCGTGCATGCTGACAAAGGCATGTGTATTCTATTGCATTTTTCCATTTTTCAACTGAATCTTTCTCAGCGTCAAAAAAGGACTTTAAAATGTCATCTTCTGAGAGCTCAATCAATTATACAGTATCTGTAGTCCTTTAGGAGCCATAGAACGAAATCATGAGCGTAGCAGGTGTAAAAATAGCCCATATGACTTACTAATGTTTTAACTTTAGCCGCCAGTCGGAGAGCATGATTTCGTTGAATCTCCTTTTACTTTTTAGTAATTTAAATGCGGTCATTTTAAGATTAAAATAAAAATTATAAAAGACGAACAAAAACATGTTAAAAAATTTAAAGGATTTTTTTCTGCAAAATTTGGATTCACTCAAAAGGCCGCAGGTTTCTCACCTCTGTCTAAACAGTTCTGGTTCCTTTCAATGATATTCCTGAATATTTATTTGCCAGCCACATTTAAATTCCTTTTTTTACTCGATATTACAACTTTTATTATTATATTGAAGATTCTATTTTTGCTCTTCTATTTGTTGAATGAGAGTTGTGCCTTTCATTCTGATTATAATATTTAATGCCACTAATGCTTTTCAAATTAAAGATTTGCTTTGGTCTTATTTTTGTTGAATGATTAATGGATTTCCCTTTTATTACGTTTTTTGTAGTTACAGTGTATCAGTATTTTATGTTTATTTTATCTTACTAAAATGCTTATGAAATTATTTTTCTATTGTTCATAGGAGGACATTACAAAATTCAACCGTTTAATTTCCCGGGAAAAGTAAGCGAAGGAGAAAATACGAAAGTTCTTTGCACTGTATCAAAAGATGAAAATTCCTTTAAATTTAGGTGGTTGAGAAATGGCATCGAAATAAAGAACAATGGTCACTTCGAAATCATTCAACATGAGGAAGTGTCGATTTTGAAAATAAATGGTGTCAGTGCGGTTGACTCTGGCAACTACACTTGTATTAGTGAAAACGTTTACACCGTAATGAACCACACTGCAGTGCTATTAGTGGAAGCTGAGCCTAGTTGGATTAAAGAACCTGAAGATATTGAGTCTCATGTTGGACATGCAATAGCCATTGATTGCAAAGTGTCTGGTTTTCCTCCAGCACAAATATTTTGGAAAAAGTTAACAGGTATGCAATTTGATATTTAAATTTCTGCATTTGTGCCACTAAACTTCGTACTTTTAATAATTGGGTAGAAAAGCAAAAATATAATTAAATAAAATTGAAGTACATATTTGAAATTAGTACACGGACAAATTTATTTTGATTTGCAGCATTTAAAATATGTGAAAAGAACATTTCAGTGCAGTGTCCTGTTCACAGAAGTCATGTAAACGTATAGCTGAACTTATTCTTGATGCTGCTACCTTACTTTTGTTTTTTAAACATTTAAAAACCCTTTATTTCTATAAATATCACCTTGGTTGAATTTTGGATAACAAACACATGAAATGAATTTACAGAGTGTCATTTATTTGAAGCTGCTTCAGTGTTTGAATTTACATTCAGATTTGTTCTAAACTAGATTTATAGGGGAAAGATTTCGACAGTGTGTACGCTTCTCAGTTCAAAATAGTATCAGACTACAGTCTTAAGAGAATACCTTGTAAAAGCGTATTACTTTTGGAATAGAAATGCCTGGATATTATTTGGGTAGAATAACCAGATGCGCTGGCTTCTGATTTTTTGTCAGAGTTTTGGCCCGGGTTCATGTCCCGGGTGATGCATGGGTGGTGTGTTTGTCGTCATACTAGGGCTACTCCGTTTCCTGGAACCAATGACACTAAATTAGGAACAAGCTATTTTTTATAGCCTTCGTTGCTCGAGGTGGGTTCTAATCCATCACTGCCACCCAATCAAATGTAAAAGAAAAAAAAGTAGTTCCCATACAAATTCAGTGTTGAACACTCACGATGTTGTGGAAATAGTTTGTATATCGTGTGGTGGCAGAAGATATTTTGAATGCCTCCGTGTCTTAAATTGAAAATTGAGGGCTTTAGATTTGTGTACTTTCCACAAATCTATAACTTTCAATTTTTATAAATAATACCATGAAATCACATAATAAAATTTTAAGAAAACTTGCCCTTTAAATCTTAAGCATATTATAATTCTCAGTAAATTATAATACTGAAGAATTAGGTCATAAAATGCTTAACATTATTCGAGTCTAACAATTTTCAGATGAAAACTACGAATAAAATTTTGTATCATTTCAGTCATTCGATGAAAACAACCTAATATGTTTTGACACCTTCAAATTTCTACCCGTCTTCAGGAACCTTCCCAACTGACTTCCTCTATTGAAAACTGGACGTTGGCTTTAAGTCAAGAGAAAAAATGCACATATTGAACTCTGCAAAAATTCATTCCATGCCTTTGTATTGTTTTATTTGCTGGCATTTTTCTGTTACTGTCGAATTTGATGTGTGTATGAGTGGTGCCAAAACAGACAGAACCGGTTTATATCTTGAGAATGTCCTTGTATGTAGGATGTCGAAGGCAGATGACACAGTCTTCTTGTTTGAAAGCAAAACTAAACTACACTTGTCCGGAGTGAAAAAAGTATGTATGAAATTCAAACTGAGTGTAGATAAGATAAAATAACAGTTATGGAGTTTGAGCCAGAGACTATTCGTACTGAAAGCAGGAACAGTTTGAATGGTACAGAGTGATAACAGATGAATGATTATGTGAATTTAATGAGCACGTTTCACATTGAAGCACACTTGATAGGGGCATTTGTAAACAAACAAATTCGGCTCTAAAAATTACAAATGCGTTAAAGAGATTTCTCAGTACTGATATATGATCGAAAAGGTCTGCATAATAGCGTATGAAAGTTTAATTATTTCTATTCTGAAGTACGTCGTGAAACCTAGGTATTGTAGAATAGATGAGGAATTCGTCTGTGTGCTGAAGAGATTTGGTTTGTTACTTACGGAGGTATGTAATGTGAAGTGAATTGTTTTGAATCAGGAAGAGGAAAATATTTTATGATAGTCTGGCCATGTTGGCATGATGGGTGATGAGGTGATGATTAAAAGCATGTATTCCTCTCTCATGGCACAAAAGTGTGGGAAGGCCGAGGAAATCATGGGAAAACCAGATTCCAGAATGCCTGCGCGAGAGAAAAGATAAAATAGGCATGTATTACAAAAGTTCTGTCGCAATACATGGGTAAAGGTCCCTGAAGATCGAATTGTGAGCTAAGATCGCTGTAAATAGGTACGTCTGATACATCATCATCAGTACGTAATCTCAAACACTATCAACCACACTGCTTTAGCATACACTTTAGCTTTGAAAAGCTAACTTCCGAAACTCAAAGAACAGCTTCGTGATTCGCATGCATGTCTTATATGATTTAAAATTCAGGTACTGTGATATTCCTAAACAGGACTAGAACACAATGTAAACTAAATGGAACTTATAATTTTGCCACGACGTTGGACAACAGCAGGTTTGCCTTTGGCGAACGCTGCTTGTGCTAAAACATTTATACGCCGCCCTTTTTCATTAATTTCATTGTTGCGAATTTGTGTGCCCCAATCAAAGGAACGCTGCTGAAATTATTTTTCAAGACAGTAGTTGAATCGGTAGTTGATAGTCCCTTTACGAGTAATAACTACACATTTCTCACATGTACCAATCGATATTGTGGCTTCGAAATATTAGCGGAATGATCCTTTTTATAGATAAATACACATGCACTTATCTGTATACATCATATTTAAGTACACGCATACTATCCTGCATACATCATATTCAATTACCCTTATGTTCTAAAGACAGGGACTTTCCCAGACAGAGATGCAGACACTCCTTATTTAACACGTAAGGTTATGCCATATTTACATCATTCAAGCCTGTGCACCAACCACAAGATATCCTGATGAAGAAAGCGAATAACGTTTTGAGTAAGCTTAACATATAAATAAAAAAGATAAGATGCATGTCAAAATCTTCATGGCAGAATTCAATGAGAAAATAGGCCAGAAGCAGTTGAAACTTAGGTAGGGAAATTTAGTCACAACAAAGGAAACGAGCGCGTCAAGCCGTAATATGAAATAGACATGAATGCACCCAAACAGAATGACAAGTAAAACTGATTTTGTGTGTAACAAGAAATTTGTCATCGCAGACTGCAGTGTGCTTAACAGGTTCACCACGTAAGTAACCATAGAACTGTAAGATATAAAGTGCATCTTATCACAAAACTTAAACGGCCCAAACTGATAAAACAGACGAAAAGTAATGACAAAACTTAATAAACATTATTAAACTTTCAAAATGGAAATGATAAACCAATTTTCTGTGCAAAAGGTCTAACAACAGAAGATGTAGAACCTCCGAAGTTTCCAGAAAAGTTTTAAACGTGGTACTAAAGAAAGAACCACAGGAAAATATCAGAACAAAACTGCTGCTGCAAAAAGAACCGAGATGAAGATAAATAAACAAGATGCAACTTCCAAAGCACACTGGCGTGCAAACATTAAGCATGAGACGGTTTTTCGAATGTAACGTCATGCAGAAGTGCTCCACATCGACTCAAATCATACCATAAGATGCACGAATATGGGACAAGTGAGAAAAACTGTCCGAACAAGGAATCCACGGTAAAACGCGATAACGGACAAAACGCGATAACGGCCACGGTAAAACGCGATAACGGACGTCCAGTTGTCTGATGCATGTGCCTTGCGATTTCTCCAGCTGTCTACCGTCTGTCCCTTCTCGCCTGTAGGACAACACACCTGTCGTCTGCCGCCGTGGTTGCTCGCGGACGACCACTGCTAAACTCTCGAACAGCTTTTCCTGTCGTTTGAAATGCTCTCCAAGTTCGTGAAACGATGCTGTGAGCGATCCCGAACTCCTCGGCCACACTAGTTACACTTTGACCTTCTACCAACTTCCCAATGACGCAACCTCGGGTAAAGTCATCCAGATGTTGTCTACTGGATTGCCTGTTGGCCATATCACACGGTGGCAGCAACTCGACGTCGTTCAAACCGATGTACACCGTGCAATAGCTTTAACTGAATTTCTGAACGTACACCGCCCGTGTGCTTTATACCCTTCCGACACTCCCCACCCCCTACGTCATGCTACATATATGCGCATTCCTTACCGTACCGGACCCTAGTTTATCTCCTGAGTGGTCTTTCGGTCCGTTCTGCCTGCTTGTTCCGCTGTTATGCTAATGTATCCTATTCGTCCGTAATTTTTGCACACCAGTGTATAATGCATAGAAATATAAAAGACAGTGAAGAAAATTATTGTTGAAGGCATAAGGAAATTCAGTTGTGAGCTAGTGAAAAAGAAATTGAGAAAGCCAGAGCCATAAAAAAAACAAAGATCATCTCATTGAAGAAGGAAAACTGATTATGGCACTAAGAAAAGAAGATCGCACAGTAATGAAAAATCGAAGCGAAATTTTGAGAAGATTTAGTGAGTTCTGCCCAAAACTGTATGAAAGCGATGATGCACCTATTACACACATGGGACAGTGTACAGGATCTAAAGTGCCTCCAGTTCTCCCGACAAAATTTGCACATGCAGTTAAGAACAAGACACGCGGAAGATCTGCGGGGAAATATGGAATTACCGTGGATACTGTACAGAAAAAGCCAATGAAGGAATACTAATTATGCTCGTCCACGTTTTAAACGCAGGGGATTCCCGATGAGTGGAACAATATTACAGTGATTCTGCTGCATTAAAATGAAGGGGGAATGGGGCTTTCTGGATCTCAAAATTTGCAGACCCCTCACTTTATATCTATTAAAAATCTTCACTAGAACAAAATGCTGGAGATTGCTCAACCAAGAGAACGAACTGGATTCAGGAGAGCGTACAACACTATATATCATGTCCATGTACTAAGAGAGCTAGTTAAAAGAGAGAATGATTATGAACCGCCACTATGAACGGTTTTATTGATCATGAAAAGGCTTTTGAGGCAGTGAAACCAAGAGCAGTCATGTCTTTAGTATCCAATTTTCTAAAGACGCATAAGTTCAGATTATGAATAACAACTTTGAAAATATAAGTGTCAAAGTAAAAATGTTCAATGACACAGCACGGGTAAAAATTGGAGAGTGAGTGAGATAAAGTGACGCAATATCTCTCAAAATCTTCAATGCCACTTTGCAAAATGTGTTTCAATCATTAAACTTGGAAGACAATGGGATAATGATTAATAGAGATAATTTCACGCACTTTCTCTCGTTTTACTGATTAAATAGTCATTTGTTTTCATGTACCTCTATAGAGCTGCAGAGTACGATCAAGGAACTTACTATCAAGAATGAAGATGTTGGCATAAAAATAATTTTGCGGAACACAAATGGGATACACAATGCTCTTACATGAACTGAAGATATAGAATTTGATGGAGGTTATTTAGGAGTAACTGGTACCTACATCTATCTTGGACAACAGATATGAAGCTAAGAAAACATCGAAGCTGGGTGGCTCCGTGGTCTAAGCGATGGCCTCTGATCATTTGTCCGAACGGGGTCCGGGTTCGAGTCCAGGAGAGGCATGGATGTTGTGTTTGTCTTACGGCACTGGCTCTCTCCCTTCCCTGGAACCAGTGACCCTAAATTAGGGACGGGCGACTGCTTATAGCCCATTGAGTTGCTCACGGTGGTCGTTAAACCTCCAATAAAAAAAAACAAAAAAAAACAAGCATCGAAGTTAAATTAATAGGCTCATAATACTGTGCTGGAGTGCATTTAGAAGAAGCAATGCAGTTTTCGAGAGCACTTTCTCATTATGTCTTAAAAGAGAAGTGTTTAATAGATGCATACTTCCAGTTCTTATGGACCATAATTACTGTATAAAAGACATACAGAGGTTGGGGCAACTCAGAGAAACATGGACAGCTTTATGCTTGGTTTAGCCAAGAACGACACACACGAAAAAGAGCCCGTGGATCAGGAAAATGACAAAAGTAGATTGCATCATAATCAGAGTCAAGACGCTCAAGTGGCAATAAGCTGGACGTATTTCCTGAAGAACTGACAACCATTACACAATTAAAATACAAGACTATGTATATTAAGCAACAGGAAAAGACACAGTAAGAGATGGGGGGATGGAATTTTAAAGCGTGCTGGTATAGCATGGAAAAGAATTGCTTAAGACTGAGAGGGAAAACCTTTCAGAGACTTTCATCCTTCAGTGGATTGAAAATGATTCCTAATGATGATTGTAATCTTCTGGCATCAAGTAAATTGAATTTAGGGAACACGTGCAATCACCATTTCACACGGTTTCTTCCCAGTTACTTCTTGTCTTCCCAAAATCAAGTCCTAGAAAATTTCACGCAGTACACTGAATTTGCGAGAAAAATCCTGTCTGTTATAGCAGTTCCTTCTTTTGTACCATGTCTTAAATTTTTCACAGTTTCATTTCACAACAGATTAGCTGTGTTAATTTTCACACCTTCGTGATGTTTATAGATAGCACCCTATCTTTTTCTGCTTCCTTCTGTTACGTACACTATATTCTTGGAGATTTCTATATGAACGTGTAGGTTTTTGCTTCCACCATGACGGTGTAGCGGAACTGATGATTGTTTTCAAATCATCTTTACTAACTTTGTGTTTAATTTAAATTAAGGATGGAGTTCTTGGTCTCAATCCTTCAACGCAACACCAGTTCAATATGTACTCTTTTGGGTCTTAAAATAAAACTAAAGGCACTCACCTGTTACTTTTCTTGCATTTATTTTCAATATTTTTAGACACTTTTTCCTCTTATAAAGAGTGCAAATCTTAATAGCAAACTAAACCTATAAGCCACAGTGAATATTTAATGCAATCTACGCGTTTTTGGCTTCATGATTCAACAATCAGAACAAATTCTAAAATCTTCAAAACTCACACCTTTCATCCTACTTGAAAAAAATATCTTTCAAGTAAAAAAAATTTCGTATATATCGTCAGTTTGCAACATGGTAACATTTTAGTTGTGCGGTTTCTTGATCTACTCGCATAACGGAACACATATATAAAAGACACATATGTATTTTAATTAATTTATTAAGAGCAATAGATCTTCGGATTGCAAAATTTTTTCTTCAAAAAAATTATATGTTTCTCTTCTCTATCAGGGAAGATCATGAAAGCATCATCACGAAAAACAATCCGAATCCATTTCCATAAATAATTGCGTAAATTACTTTTCTTTATTTTCTAAAACAATGGAAGTTGTAAAACATTTTGATTTTTTTTCGTTTCGTTTGCTGATAACTAGTAATAATTAGTTAGTGAATGTGCGAGAGTTTTTGGAAATTTCCCCTATTGACGTCCAATCTGAGATTCAAGAGAGCAACTAAAAATTCCTTCGCGCTCAAATTCCTGGTAAATGTTTTCAGTTGATTTGTAGTGCAACGTTTATTCTGGCATTTTTTCTTTTATAGCAAGTTCCATAGATATGTGTCAGGTGAAAAGAAACCTGGTGTTTCGGCATTCCATAAAATGTTTGCGATTACTATGGCTTCTTGAACGTTTTCATTCTGTCAGGAGAGCGAATAAAGTGTGATATATGGCTTCATCATGTTAGAAATAGCCTAATTTAAAATTTTATTTTATTTCAACTGAGTTAGTTTTACGCGGTGAAGTTCTGTGAAATTTGAACTGCTATTTATACTAATAATAATATTCTTTACAAATCACATTTTTTAAATATCTTTAACGTCCAATGACTGTTTCGGAATTGATATACTCTCCCTCTAACTTGAAGAAATGGGTTGTGGTATTGCTTATAATTCCATTGTGGAGACAGAAAAACAGGAATTCCAGACCTCAATTATTCTGGAGTCCCAATATAGTGAAACCAAAAATTAATACGTAAGGAAAAAAAGTAAAACATTCGAAACTGGGATATGTGAGATTCATAACATAAGATGTATCTCTTTGTGGTGCATTTTTATGCTAAAAATATATTGTTGCCTTCAACTTAAACTATTACGAAGAAGGATTCCGATGAACTGGGACGCATGTATAGGAGGCATCATGGCAAGCAAGTGACAAAGTTTTTATATAGATATTAGGGAAACGTGATATTTTATTCATTAACAGTAAGCCGACCTTTGGAACGATATTGACATTGAGACAACATGGTGTGCTGAATATCGTACTACTTATTGTGATCTACGAATGATTATCTATGCAGCATGTATTGATCTCTGCTTTGCAGGTAATCTAAGAAACAAACTGGATCGTCTCTGCAAAACTGTAACCCAGTATTACGACAAACTTAATAGTTTGGGAATAGGATCAGTCAGAAACAGTACTATGACAATATATCTGTAGTATCATGTTTACAATTCGTTCTCACATTACATGGTTTCAAAGTTCTCTCTTGACGATTCCGTAGATGATACCAGCAGGCGTAATATATATCATTGCAAAATCATGCAATTCTATCATGTTAAGCTTTGAGTTGTATGTCCCGTATTGCTTCTGTCGGACACCGAACTGGGGTTTGTCAATGAATTGCGCACTTTCTCATTCGTTATTCTAAGCACTGCAATGTTTTAAATAACTTACTTCTGCTATGTTATGAAAGGGTGCTTAATATATATATATATGTGTTTCTTGAGAGAAAAAGAAGGTACGTAAGGGTTGTAGAACATTTGTTTGGACAGAAGTAAATCAAAAAAATGCTTATTAAAAATGGAAAGAATAACTTTAGATATCATTCCGAAGGAAAGAAAAGAAATACCTGGAATGGACAAATTAAACCTGAAGATGCATTTAAAATGCGCACCAATGAAATATACGATTACCTAGCCCTATGGGAAGATCAATGATCGTCCAACAAGAGCGACTATCTATAACTCCAAAAAAGAAGTCCCAGGCAGAAATGGATGAATGAAGTGCAAGGAGCTGTGGGAATAGAATCAGGATAAAGAGCCAACGAAAGAAAGAACTGGATAAAAGAGCATAGACGTAGCGTAACCAAACATTTTTGGGGAGCATAAGTAAGTGTAAACTGATGTTTTGGGAGGGCACTCTCGGAAATAGTTTCTACGAAAATGCTCCTTTTCAATTGTCATAACATAGCTTTTTACATGCCCAATATATCCAAAACTATGATGTGTTCCAAGCTTGGTTGTTTCACCCTAATAAAGATGAAAAAAACCAAGCCGTTCGAAGCACCTCATGCAGTCAACTGATGATGCAAACCATCATCAGATAACTGTGTGCTATTGTGTATAGAATGACTGCTGGAAAGCACTCATAGCAATGCTAGCTATTGTGTAGCGTTGTTTCCTTGGCTGTATGTCACACTTTATAACATTTAAAAGGTAAACAACTAGTTTATATTTTTTCCAACTTTTAATTTGAGGGGGCACGTGCCGGCGCTGCGTCTATGGTAAAGAGCGTAGGATTTCGTCTTGTACTGAGCACAAGACGAATAGCAATAACAGTGTCAACGGGCTCTGTGAAGGCTACCAATGAACTGATACCAAGGCAATTCTGCGATGCTGCTCTACTGACGAAGTAGTCTTGATGAGATGGGGACTTGAATTGTGGGAGCAAAGGCATATAACGTTTACACACATTTTGCGTGTTTCAACTCACCGGCACTGAAAACATTGCGTATTTCAGTTGTGGAGCTAAATTTGATCCAATGATTTTGCTGTATCTTAGATATTTCAATAATTTTGCCACTCTTGGTGCTCCTAATTTTCTTTATGCATGATATTTTACTTTGAACATTGCTTCTTTAGGGATAACCTTAACCCAGTATAACATAATTGTCTTTCTGCTGTAACTGTAGAACTTAGTCCTTAACGTCGGTTAATTCGTTATGTGTACTAAAGTCAGTGTAATACTAGAAGGTACCAATAGGCATTCAAGAAAGAGGTCAATATTTGTACTTACAAATACGTTTATTCTTCTTGCATGACGCTTACGCTATCCTCAAAGTTTGGCACTGGCCAAATATATCGTAATCCAGTTTTCTAGAGCACTCAATACAATAGCAGCGATTTAACATCCAGTCACAGTGTAACAGCAATCAACAGCACGTCTATTATCTCTACATCAATAACATCAATGCCCCAAAGCAACCGCAACATCGCATTTTTATCTAGCGTTCTTATCAGATCAGATCAGATCATATGTAGAGGATTTTAGGAAGGGAGTGTCTGTCCCCAGGTTTTAAACAACCCTTAGAAATAGGAAGCTAGGAGATTTGGGCTAGAGCACCCGATAGGAAAGTGACACGGAAGCAAGGTAGAAAGGAGGAGAAAGACGCCCTTATTTATTACAAGGGCGGCCAGTACCCGAAGTTCGACGGCTTAACGTGCCCATCCGACGCTCGGCGGGCATTTTAGTGGTTCGAAAGTTCGTACCTGCCCAGGATCGAACCTGAGGTTATCTCCATGGCAGTCACGAACGCTTTGGGCCACCCGCGGCCCAAAGCGTTCTTACTAGTACACACACACACGTCACTCTCGTTCCGACCTCAGGTTGTTGCCAACGTCATTCTCGTTTTAGGGAAAAGACATAACGTTCTGGTTTGAAAATGTTGAAGAGAACGAACTCAAATTTACATAGAAAAATAAACTCAAAAGGGAGTTAAAATAGAATATACGTTACACATGAACATGCACAGAATGTTCTGGTAAATACATGGCTTTATTAAGCATTCTTATTCATCCGGAAGAGAAGCAGCTGCTTTGGAATTTGCTAGAGGATTGCAGTCGTTTACATTTTGCAGGCGGAGTTTATTTATCTAATTTGCATTAATATAATTCACTTCTGTTGATCTGTTGACGTTTAAATACTGCATGTAATGTGCATGTTTAATTTTTAAAATAACATCTTTCATGTACTTGAACACATATTGTTTTTTGTTGTTGTTGTTGTGGGCCGTGAAACAAAGAACAGAAAAAAAATGGCATGTAATCGAGATTCTGGGAAACAAGAAATGCCTCAGGTGCAAAATGTTTTCCTCTAAAAGAAAAAGTTCATTCAACATCATTTGTCAACCAACATATACAAGAATAGCCAGTTCTTCATTAGCAAGTTAAAATATATCGCAGATGTCATTAAATCATGATAACTTTATGTTATTTGACAGTTGTGAATGAATAATATTAAATTTTCAAATTAATTAATTTTACATTAAAACCCTGCTGCACAATATCTTTCAATTTCCTTCTTAAAATTACCCGACACTTTCATTTTTTAATATTTTTGCAGGCGATAGCGATAATGAAGAGACCGAGCTGTCTTCTGATCGCTTCACTGTGTACCCCAACGGAACTCTTCGAATGCATGCATTGACGAGCGATGATGATGGAAGCTACATGTGTTCTGCGCAGAATGGAATTGGCAAAGCACTGAAAAAAATAATTTTAATAAAAGTGATTGGTGAGCAGTGTATTTAGACTGTTTGCAAAATTTACATATTCTTTCTGTGTACACAGAAACATCTTCTTCATCCGAGAAAATTAATTTCATATCCAGAACCACTTAATTCAACAACGGGGAGGCCGGGGTGCCAACTACATATGGCGAAAATTTTAAATATGCGGGTTTATCTAACACAAATTATTTGTTGACTTTCATCTGAAAAATAATTTAATTTTTTTTATATATCCACATCTATATTGTTTACATGAACAAGTAAACTTCAATGACTTGACAAACTAAGCAGCCACTTCTCCTTCTCGTCATTAATAATGATACGTATTTGAATATCCGAAGAAAAATTTGTTGACACCGTAGCTGAAATGTTGCAGTCTCTTTCCTTGATATATTTTGCATGACATATCACTGTGATCCAAACAGATATTTCACATGATAAATGTGTACAAACTTTAAAAATGAAGACAGCAATGGATAACCTTTTCAGTATTATTATTTAATGTATACATTTCATATTTTACTAAGGATATATTCATATGCGATTAATTTGGTTGCCAATAAAGTTTAGGAAAAATCATACTTGAACTGTATGATAATATTATTCAAAAGTGATATTTATTTTCTAAAATGAGACGTTAATTTTTTTCATAGTTCAGATTGTCTTCATAAACGCATTTTTTTATTCCACCACAATTTTTTTTAAAGCTGACAGTTTGATGACAGTTCCTTACAATGTGGTGTTTCTGTAACGTTTTTATGCCATGGCAACTGCCGTGTTATTTTGTTTAAGTAATATCTTGATTGTAAAACCAATTCACACCTCTCTTCAAACAATATTTATTTATCTGGGTTGGTATCAATTGTCACCGTGATGTGGCGCTGTAATTCTGTAAGCCTGAAAATTACTGTCGAAAACGACGCCGCCATTCGACAATTTCTGGTCTCTAAATTGCAAGGAGTGTTCCTTCAATTCCTTGGAAACTACGAAAGATCATATCTGTTATTCATCATGTGGTTATTATAATGGTCATTGTCTAATCGGCATGCGTTTTGTGCAGATTTCCAGATTAACAGCTATCCGGTTTTCGCTGTGTGCTACTATCTTGTTGGCTGTCGTCTGCGGAAAAGCTACACCTGGAGGTGAGTGCAAATCATTAATATTTTATTTCAAATGTAAAAGATTTACAAAACACGCTGATTTTTTCCTGTTTTTGCATCACATTTGTAAGAAGTTAACCTCTAATTCTGTACCACATACACAGCATTTTTCAAATCAGGTTTCCCACGAAATTAAATGTAACGATTTCTATATTTAAGGGAGAATTTTATTTGTAAGCATAGGTTTTGAGACACTGTACAAAATATTTCTTTTCATGTCACAAATTTCTCCTAGCTATATTTTCAGACGTCGCGAAAGACATTGTTCATGTAGCACTAAGGATGTAGCTACATAGTGACAGATTTTAATAAGATATCATTCACGTAACCTGAAACGCATCATCAGCTTCTCCTGAAAGTGTAGTATAATAATAGGACTCTCAGATGCAGGTTGAATGTTTTTGTTTTGTATCATTTAAAGAAATTTCTACTTTATTTTAAACTGTAAAACTTTAAATATACTGTACATAATTTCTAGAAAAAAAACAGTAATAGTTGAACCAAAAGGAGAGTCTTTCAGTACTTCCTAGTTATAATTTAGAAACAATTTCGTGGAAAATAACTTCTGGTATAAAACTATAAGTTCTTCACGGTACAAAATTATAAAAAATAACAGAGCACAAAATAAACTAATGCATATAAAGAAGAATGGAAAACTGCACTGTTTCGAATTGGTGGGTTACCGAAAGCGCAAAATTTCAAGAGTTTGGTGTATAAATTAGCATTGTTGAAACTGCTTTCCTTCATGCATAAGGATTAGATTGAAAGTGTTTGTCTTTCTTTTTTTATCATGTGCAATTTCCGAATGTTTTGGCATAAATTTTACCTACCATTTTAAATTCAATGGTGAATTCAGTGCACAAATTTTGTCTTTGCCGAATAACTGGAATATTTACACAAGTTCACAGGAATATTGAAAGCGCCGCCCATGTGGCGCAATGATCTAAGCGCTGGTTTGTAACCTATTTCCCGAGATGTGTCCGGGTTCCAATCCCGGTGAGGCACGGATGATGTGTTTGTCTCTTACGTCACTGACTCTTTCTCCCTCTCCCTTTCCTGCAACCAGTGGCCATAAATCAGGGACGGGCGACTGTTTAAAGCACATTGAGTTGCTCACGGTGGTCGTTAAACCTTCAATCAAAGTAATAATAATAAAAAAAGAATACTTAAAGCGAATAGCACTTTAAAATTATGGAAACAAAACTGTGAGGTGTTTATGCGTAATTCCTTGTCTAAGAGTTGACACATTGTAGTCTTTGCTAGGTTCATTTAAAGGTGTAAGAATTTATTTCATATTCCGAGCATCTGAAAATTTTAGTTTTACTGCTAAGAACCAATACTAAATTTCAACTTTTTCTAAAACTTCTAATTTTAACTTACATTTTAAATTTTTGATGAAAAAGTTCTTAAAAAAGTTATTCAAAATCGTATCTTCATCCCTTATCTGTAACACACAGATAATTGTGAAGGTTCTTGTATGTATATATTTCGGCTATACAGAAAGATGGGCGAAATGTATATTTGTTTAATCAGAGCTTGATTTAGCCCTCAGGGTTGGGTTTCCTAGTGTTTTGCAAATGATTTGTTGAATGTCAGAACGTAAGGAAAGTACTTCCTAGCACGCTTGGGTTCCAGTTCCCAATGCAGTAGTAACTGTTCTAAATTTTATGAATTCATACAGTTATTAAATAACGGAACAGAGAAATCCTTTTCCAAAATACTTTTCACTTACTTTCAAGGGAAATTCATAATTCTCCGAAATATATGCGCAGTTATGGGTCTCAGGCATTTTCATAAAAGTAATTGTAACTTTACTGAGGGGTAGTAGCTGGATTTTGTTTGCGTTCACTAGTAATTTCATATAGAAGTAATTTGCAATTAATTGATTGCAAAATAATTTCATGTAGGTATAAGAAAAATATGTGAGAAACATTTCAGTTTAAGAGGTATTAGTTGTTTTTGAATACTGAAGTGCCACCCTCTTATTATTAGAAGATGCTTTCGTAAAATGTGTAGACAAAAATCTTTTCATTTCGTGTGTTTACCTTCGGTTCATCAAATTTCACACCTTTTTTAATTCGCATGCTGTCAGAATCAATTTAATCTCAAACCCACCATAAATGGCGATTACAAACCTATGGAACGGCAGCGCTCGTTTTTTTAAAACTTATCAGATTCAGCTGCAAAATCAGAACCAGCTTTTTAATAAGGTTCTATATTCATACAACTTGATTCATCTGTGTTACAACCAAACATTATTATGTTGATTCTGCTGCACTATTTTGGTGACAATAAGTCACACAAGTATTCTGATATTCAGGAAAAATATGTGCCTTTTATTACACTCGCAGTTTCAGAATGATTTCCCGTTTTGCAAAGCAGCGCAATTTGGAACTACCTTCGAAAGATTGATATCTGCAGACTTGATAAATTTATCTTTAAGTGATTAATAACAAGGAACTGTACACCAATTACACTTAAAATAGTACTAGTAATCTGAATTTCTTGGCGTGTGTCTACCTTCCTTGAAAAGGTCATCTGGTTGATGTGCGAAAGCTTGGAAACTCCGATTTATATTCTACGCCAAGAAATAAGAATTACTAGTACTATTATCTTTACCTGATTTCAATATGTAAAATATAAGAATGAAACTTTTTATTAAAATAGTTTTACATTTGAAACGGCAATGTGTTTCTTCATCTCTTTACAGAAGCACCGAAACTTTTGCCTTTCATCTTTCCTTCTTCTGTTCAAGTTAACGAAAAAACATCTGCCGCATGCATGTTGAAACAAGGGACACCTCCGTTATCATTCAAGTGGCTTAAAGACGGTAAAGAAATCAAAGGATCAGCGCTCACAAATATTAAAGATCATGCAGATTTTTCAATGTTAACTATTGATCCAATTAATGCAGAGCATACTGGAAATTACACATGCACTGTTTCAAATATTCATGGAAAAGATTCTTACTCGGTTGTTCTAGCAGTTGAAGGTACGTATTGGAAAACTTTCTTGTAAGTGTATGATGGCATTAAGGTTTTATATATGTCTGATTTGCAAACTATTTCCAAAGCGTGGTCGTTAATAAAATCATAAGCAACAAACAAATCATACCATGAAGTTACACTCTTTTTTTTTCGTTTTCTTTTCATACTGCAGATGAACAGTCACTGATATTAAAATCAATAGCACTAATTTTCTCTACATGAAATACAGTAACTAAACATTTATATTGCGTGCTTAAGATTCGTTCCAGGTGTTTGTCAAAAACCTCAGCATGAGCGTGTGGAATATACTAAGGGTTTTTTTTAAGGTTTTCTTTATAGTAAAATATTCTACAAAATATGAAATATTAAGATAAAAAGAAATCAAGAAATGACAAAGGTTTTGAACAACCTACATTGAACAATAATTTTGGACATATGGTTTATTGGCTTTATCAATCACACCTATTCTTTTTTTCTTCGAAAATTATTTTCGGGCATTTTTCATGGAATTTAATTTAAAGTATCTAACTTTTATGCAGACGTGTTTTTTGCGAGTCACATATATGCAGAAAAAGGCAAGGAAGAATATATTATTCGTCAGTAAGGATTGTTGGCTCCAGATAAGCACAAGAGCCAGAAACGTTTCATTTCTTTTGTTTTAGGAGTCCGCCATGGCCATCTGAGGTTAAATAAGTCTCCCTTCTCTAATTTAAAGCCACTGGTTCTAGAAAAGAGTAAGAATTAGTGCCGAAAGACAAACATACATACATGTCCTGAAGTGAGATACAAACCCACAATCAGTAGTACGAAGTGTCAACATCCAAAATGAGATAGAAAATATGGAAGAAAGAGGAATTTGTGAACTATAGCTAGAAGCCAAACCAGATGCAAGGGATCTTGACGTTCTAGTATCGCCCATTAATCTTTCAAAGTGGTGGAGTGCTTCCTTTTGAAAAAAAAATTACGAGATGAGACTACTTTAAAGTTATTTTTATGGAAGTGTACATTTTTGAGGGAAGCATAAAATAATTTAATTTTACTTAAAATCTATGGGGCGTATTAGAAGGTATTCATGTAATTTCAATTATCTGAAGATAACCCGGTGTTAATTCCGAAAGTAAACAAATTTGACATTTTATCTCATCTAAGGAGTAGTGAATTATCGGTGTTATCTCCTTTGCCTAAACAAATCTTTACAATTTTTCATGCACTGATTTGTTTAACCACGCCCTTAAGTGATTAGAGGGGTTAGTAAAGCTGGTGTAGAACCCCCTGAATGAGCTCTAGATCCCACAGCTGTGTTTTTGTACTTAAAATTCTTTTTCGTACGATATTAATGTATTTTCCCTAAATTTGGAAGGTTAGAATGTTTAATATTTTTATACAAACATGCGACCCGACTAAAATAGTGCGGAATTATTTAGAAATGGTATACTGAAACTAAAATCATGAGCACCGATCTTCAATTTATCATGTATTTTTATGTTTGGGAGAGTGCCTGAAATTCGCATATACTGACACATTGTAACCTCATCGCAAAGTTAGAACAAAGTAAGATAAGGTACCCAAAAGCAAACATCTTCTTTTCGTCTTCCTCTACTGATGTGTTGGGTCAATCCGCTGCTGTAGGAGAGTCTCCTACATTTCTTCAGTTAGGGTTTGATTGCTTCCTACAGTTCTCTTTTTCTCATCCTACAACCTCAGCCTGGATCTCCTGTTTTGGTTGCCTCAGGTCAGAACAGTGTCATTCTTCTAGCTCAGTGGTTCTCAACTCATGGGTTAAGGAAGATTTCAAATAGGTCGCCATTGTATCTCCACGAATATAAAAGTAATGAAATATATTATTAACTGTAGCTAACTATTGTTAAATAATTTAAACGCTAAAGCAAAATACTTAAAAAGTTCTGTTCATGAGAATATGCAGCTATGTTTCTAAACGGCAGTAGACTCAACCAGCCATGCAGAACTGAGTGGAGCAGTCAGTTTTTATAGTAAAGTGTTGCGTTCTTCCATTTAATCTACTTTGAGTCAGCGTTGAACTAATACCCATTCAACGTTATTTTTTTAGCAGTTCAGTGCACTTTAGTCATCACGAGCGACTTGTTTGTTGGACTAAGTTTAGTGTTTATCAAAGTGAGTTAGTGCTTTTAGATTTCAAAACTTGTTTAATAGTTTAATCGTAACCCATAGCAGGATCATGAAAGCAAGAAAAAGAGAATTTTCCAATATGAGAATTTCACCACCAAGAAAGAGGAGTTTATATAGTTCGGCTTTACCTCAGTAGTTAATAATGGAGCTGAAAGACCGCTATCTAATCTTAGCTAATGATTAATTTAAGGGAAACGAACTAATGCGACATTTCAAAATCTATTAAGAAAAAAATGTTTGTTTCATATCAAACAATATTTTTAAATTTTTCACTTTGTGTTTATTGCACAAAATCTGTATGTAATCCTGCAGTGTAAATTCAGATGAAATTAAATATAGGCTATGCTTTATTATATTATATTTAAACAGAATTTCCTTTTTATTGTGTCTATCCTATGTCATGAGGATACTTTGCTTTTATCCTATTCGGACTAAGAGTAAAACGTGGGTCGCAGACTATAATGCCTGCTGGTTTCCATTTCCTTATTCTGATGTACATTCGTGCATTTTGCATTTCAGTTCATCATATCCAGAAGTTTTTGTTTTCATACTTCTACGGTCTGCCACTTATTGCTCTATCCGTCAATCAATGTGCAACTTGTAACGCTCATTACTTTGCCTCTCCAGCATATGTTACCATTTGAAGTTACTCATTGATCGAAATTCTCGCTTTTTGAGAAAAATGGGAATGTTTTCTTGAATACTTCAATTAATTGTTCAAAATGTACAGAGAATTGATGAACATCCATTTCTATATATGTTTCAGGTCTCCATTACTTTAATGTTTCTCCTCTGTCAATGCAGGTAACTGTGATGTTTCTACTCTGTCAATGCATAATTCTCCTCTCAATGCAAGAGGTCACCCCTTCAAAAGTTAGTTTTTACTTCAGAAAAATTGAATCAGTCGTCAAATATATTCATTTGTCATTAACTTTGATGTTTTACTTGATTTATTTTACGACCTAGACAATATTTGCTTTTTTTTCGAGCTACTTAGCAGCTTCTTGATACACTGGTGTGAAAAACTTAAGGTCGAAGTGGCAAAAGTAAAATAGCACTCTAAATAGCAGCAGCACCCAAACACAAATAAACTCAGGACTGCTTCTGGAAACAGGAGCAACAGCACATACATACATAATTATGGAGCATGACGTGTGGTTTTCGTGACGTGAAAACAAGATTCGGTCACGCAGTACTAGTTTTAGGCTGTCTAGTGATTCTGGGTCAGCTAATCTGGCGTTAGGTACGCACTCGGTATCTCTCAGAAAACATCAACGAGGTGTACATATGGTGGCCTCGGTGTTTTCGTATGTGTGTGTGTGTGTGTGGGGGGGGCATTCTGATTGATAAGCAAACGCTACTCCATATACTGAAAGGAAGTACTGTGACCGGTGCGTGCTACTGCAATGAAGTAATCCTTTCCCCATGGTCGTGGTCGTCTGTTCAGTGCCATTGGTCCATAGTTCTTGTTAATGGACGATAACACCACAACCCATCGTACGGTGGTTGTTGATGAGCTGTTTACGGAAAGTGAAGACATACAGGGGATAGATTGGCCAGCACGTTCCTGCGACTTGAATCCCACAAAACGCGTGTGGAACGCTCTAGAGAGAGGCTTTACGGCACGTCAACACACACCAGAAACTGTCTACCATCTGAAGATGGATCTGACGGAAGAATGGTCTATGTTGCCACAAGAACTCATCAAAAACCTAGTGCAAAGTATGGACAGACGGTGAAAATTACGCATCGACGTTAGGTTTGATCATGTTTTCTACTGAGGACCTCCTCTTTGCTTCGTACCGTGTTTAGCGGCGAAGCATCTGTATCATGGTGCTATGTTCTTAATCAAGTTCCACTACATCCTTTAGCATATGTAGTTATGTAGATGCTGTTTCCCCGTCATCACCTTGGTACGTAATGGTGTTCCAAGGGTTTGGATTTCACATATACAGGCCGCTCGTCTGCGAAGCTACACGTCAAAACCTGCATCGTCAAGTTTTCCACACGCGTGTATTTATTTCCTTTGTAAGGATGGTAATATCATCGGAATATCGTAAGCCGTTTATCTTTTAGTTTTCCTATTTTGATACAATTATTAACACACATTGAGGTTCTAATGATATATTACAGGATTGTACGGAAGAATTCAGGTGGTTATGAATCCACCTTGTCTCATTCTCTTTCCTGTTTAATCTGTATTTCAGTTCGTCAATTCGGATTATAATTTCAATTACATAAATCTCCAACTTTATGTAAAATAAAACATTGGTGAGATACCTCAATATTATGAGAATTATATGTATGAACTGAATGAAAAGGACCTTATGATCGATATAAAGTGATTTTGAAAATAATTTACTGGCTAAATACCTACATTATAAATGACCGTTTTCATCTAATAACTTATATATAATTTATATTAGAGAAATAATCTTATGTACTAAAAAGATTTATTTTGATATTCTCAAGGATTTTCATTGGAGGCACACATTCATATTAAAATCGCGGTCGCTACCGCACCCAGAGTACCTTATAGTCGGATTATGGCATAATAACAATTTTTATTTATATACAGCAACCGAGATTAAGTAAGTGAATTCGCTAAAATATTTTAAATAAATTGTACACCCATTCCGACAATAAAGTCCTTCCAGTAACGTGCGACACTCCGTTCGACCTTGTGGTACCATCGAATTCAGCACAATCACAGTTTCTTCAGTTGGATGCAGCAATAACTATTTCATCACCTTTTTAAATCTGAATGAAATCCGCATATTATTTTTTATATGGGCAGATCTGATAAACGTGGAAGTTCCCTGAAATGATTTCCGGTAAGTTATTGCAGAAATTCCGAAAGGTTTCGAAGATAATCCTTGAGCGGGTAAAGTTAGGAATTTGCTGTAGTAAAAATTTTCTGCGTGTTTGAGGACTCGTTAATCAGCCTGCATTCATATTAACAAAACTGCATCAGCTATGATTTTTAGACTCGCACGCTTGTTTTATAAAAATTCGCTCAATAGCATATTTTTGACCCATGCCAATATTTTATAAATTTCAGGTTATGTAGAGCGTGGATATTTCTTTCTTATAACTATAATTATATTCCATGGCAATATAATCACTCTCTAACATACTCTGAAGAGCGAGAAAAACTGGTACAGATGAGCTTATGCAAAATACATAGCAACGTCCCCTATGCGCGTACTCGGTTGCGTCTGCCAGTGCGTATATAAAGCGATAGGCATCCTTGCCAACTGTCAGAGTTGTTTTCGGCATCAGAATGACAAGTAATAACGATTTAAGCAATTTTCAACGTGGTGTCATAGTTGGTGCTCGTGAGATGGACCATATTATTTCGGAGGTAGAAACGAAGTTCGGATTTTCGCGGACGACCATTGCCAGGGTGTACCGTGACTACAAGAATTCCGGCAAACCCTCCAACCTACGATACCAGTGTGGTCGTAAAAAGACATTGGGTGAACGTGACCATCATCGGCTGTCAAGAATCGTTTCACGCGATAGGCGAGCAACACTCTCGCCGGTATCATAGGAATTCAATGCTGGAGCCTCAACAAGCATCAGCATCCGGACTGTGCAACGTACCTGCACGATATGGGCTTTGGGAGCCGACGCCCAACTCGAGTCCCCTTAATGGGTGCACAACACCGAGCTATGCGCCTCGCTTGGGCACGGCAACACCGCCACTGGACACTTGATGACTGCAAACAAGTAACATAATCTAACGAGTCGCATTTCCAACTGTATCGGGCAGATGGAAGGATTCGTATGTGGCGCAAACCCCATGAAGCCATGGATCCCGCCTGTCAACAGGGAACTGTACCGGCTGGTGGGGGTCCATAATGGTATGGGGTGTGTTTAGCTGGACTTCACTGGGACCCTTGGTACGTCTACAAACGTATGTGACCGGCCAACGCTATGTGCGCATCCTTTCTGACGAGGTACACCTGTTCATGTCCTGCATTCATGCTGATGGGTTGGCCCTGTTCCAACAGAACAATGCCCCTCCACACAAGTGTCGGGACGCCAAATTATGGTTATAGGAGCATTTACCTGAGTTTGGGGTGTTGCCATTCCCACCCAAGTCCCCAGATGTGAACGTGATAGAACACATTTGGGATGCCATGCAACGCGTTATCGAGCACAAGAATCCGCGACCTCGTAATACACCCGAATTGTGGAACGCTCTGCAGGAAGTATGGTGCATTGCCTACAGCATATTTCCAGAAGCTAATGGAGGCCATGCCATGTCATATGTCTGCAGTCCTGCGCTCCCGTGGGGGACCTACCAAGTATTAGACTGGTGTACCAGTTTTCTGAAACTTCAGGGTATATTGTGCTTATTTGAGTATTTTATAAAATAATTATGTGATAAGGCGCTTCTTTTCTTCTTAATTACTGTTATTTCATGTTTAAATACTTTCAAATTATTGCTAAATACTTTGGTTAGAATCTTTTTCGAACTATGTGAACATTTTACAATGCATACATATTTTTGATTGTTTTCCAATTTTACAGTTCTATGAAAAAATGAGCACGTGAAATGTTCTTTGTGTTTTAAAAGTCAACTGAATGTTACTCATTTATTCTTCCATTGGTTCACTTTTTCATTTAGCCCAGCCGCGATGGTTAGTAGAACCAAGCGATTTACAAGTTGTTGAGGGAGAGAAAGCTTTTCTGCCATGTCGTGCGTCTGGTATGCCATTACCGAAAATCATGTGGGTTAAAATTAAAGGTAAGATTATTTAACTACTGAACGTTTTAGAATACACATTACAGAATTTCGGTTCAGTGTCTCAGAACATCAAATAATACCAAATTGGAATTTCTCAAAGACATTTCTGGGCATTCATTAACCAGTTTATGTAAATAAGTGCAAAATCAGTGAAAATTGACATACGCTGCTATTATTATGAGCTCCAATTTGATATTATTTGATGTAATTATCCTTCAAAATGTGAGAATATTTCTTGTTCAGTGCATTTAAATAATTGTCTGCTAATAATGTTAGTTCCTGATATTAAGAATAAAGCTTTATAAGGCATTTTTATTTACTTAGAACGCCTTAAGGTGGACGCCTAGTGATATTGCTTCCTATACTTCTAATGGAAAAAAAATTGACCCTATTTCTTCAGGGAAGGAAAGCTTCCCGTACATCGAAATTCTCCCACTGATAAAAAAAACATCCTAACTTACATTGTCTCGTACAATCGTGTGTTTTGCAAAAACCTTTCTCGAATTATATTAAAAATC
The DNA here is from genome assembly GCA_039090855.1 of Macrothele yani. NCBI lineage: Eukaryota > Metazoa > Arthropoda > Arachnida > Araneae > Macrothelidae > Macrothele > Macrothele yani. The sequence continues at coordinate 19,963,468 of CM077013.1, forward strand.
AATAACTTAACTTCGATGTAGTTGTGATACTTGCTTACAAGGGACGCCAATATTTCTTAGCACTACATCGAAGTAAAGTTATCGATCTTTAATATAGTTTAGCAAAGGCTTTTGCAAGAAACACGGATTTTATAATCTAAGTTACGATGTTAGACGTCCACCTTAATGCCTTAACACAATATATGCTTTACAACGTGTTTGTGTGTCTGTGCAACTATGCTACTTGGGTCTAAAACTTTTGATCGGATATAAATTTAAAAAATATAGAAATTAAAGACAACAAAATTTATCTCATCAACTAAAGTTTTGCCATACCAGGTGGTATTTCTATTAAATTATTAGTTTACCGGAAGCTCATCATATCCACCATGCACTGACACATGCCTAAACCTTAATACAGTAAAACCTCTCTAACTGACACTCCCGAGCAGCGGACACCACCTCAATATAGCGGATAGTTTTATGATACCCAGTTCAGAAGTATACAGGAGTTTGTATAGGTTATTACAATACTTCTAAATAGCGGACACCCAAATAATGGACAGTGATCTTTGTAAAAAGAGTGTTAAAAACACGAAAGTTGAAGGATAAAAAAGTCTGCAAATTTTGGCCACAAAGATTTTTTTAGTTTCTTTGGGCGTAAGAAGGGTTACTTTTCGTTCTCCAGATTGCCATTACTAATGCACTCTTATTTGGTTTCAATCGGTAGTTTTTTTTTTTTTTTTTAGAGAAGTGGCCAAGACAGCTGACGTTTATTGTCACATTAACCCAAACGTTCGTTTCTTTCTGTTTTTTTAGAGAAATGGACCAGAAACTCACCTCGATTCTAACATTAACCCAAACGTTCTTTTTGTCTTCCCGTTTTTAGTAAAGTAGATAAGTCAGCTCACTTTGACTCTCACATTAACCTAAACGACCTTTTTTTTATAGAAAAGTGGACAAAACACCTCACTTTGATTCTCACATTAACGCAAACGGTCCTTTTTTTCCCTTTTTCTTTTTAGAGAAGCGGACAAGACAGCACACCTCGATTATCACATTAACCCAAACATTCTTTTTGTCTTCCCGTTTTTAGTAAAGTAGATAAGTCAGCTCACTTTGACTCTCACATTAACCTAAACGACCTTTTTTTTTTTTAGAAAAGTGGACAAAACACCTCATTTTGATTCTCACATTAAAGCAAACGGTCCTTTTTTTCCCTTTTTCTTTTTAGAGAAGCGGACAAGACAGCACACCTCGATTATCACATTAACCCAAACGTTCTTTTTGTCTTCCCGTTTTTAGTAAAGTAGATAAGTCAGCTCACTTTGACTCTCACATTAACCTAAACGACCTTTTTTTTTTTTTTTTAGAAAAGTGGACAAAACACCTCACTTTGATTCTCACATTAAAGCAAACGGTCCTTTTTTTCCCTTTTTCTTTTTAGAGAAGCGGACAAGACAGCACACCTCGATTATCACATTAACCCAAACGTTCTTTTTGTCTTCCCGTTTTTAGTAAAGTAGATAAGTCAGCTCACTTTGACTCTCACATTAACCTAAACGACCTTTTTTTTTTTTTTAGAAAAGTGGACAAAACACCTCACTTTGATTCTCACATTAAAGCAAACGGTCCTTTTTTTCCCTTTTTCTTTTTAGAGAAGCGGACAAGACAGCTCACCTTGATTGTCACATTAACCCAAACGTTCTTTTTCCCTCTTCGTTTAGAGAAGTAGACAAGACAGCTCACCCCAATTCTTACATTAACCTACACGTTCTATTTTTTAGAGAAGTGAACAAGACAGCTCATTTCGATTCTCGCATTAGCCCAAACATTCCTTTTTCTTAGAGAAGCGGACAAGAGAGCTCACTTTGATGCACACATTAACCCAAACGTTCTATTTTTTTAGCGAAGTGGGCAAGATAGTTTACTTCAATTCTTACATTAACCCAAACGTTATCGTAAGTGAATCAGGTCACTAACTTATTTTGCTGTCAGCTGATACGGTTCTTTAAAGTTTCACTTTGATTCTTTGCTTGCAGCGAATGTACGAATTTCTTGTTAAGATAACTTGTTGGCTTTAAAAATGGCTAAAAACGAAACGAGTAACCTTAAAAGATATCGAAATTTTCGTTTGGCTGAAAAGTAAAATTTAAGTGCGCGCGTTCTTGCCAAACGCTTCAAAGTAGGCAAAATGCAAATAAGCGAACTTTTGAGAAGGAAGGAAATAAAAAAAACTGTGGGTCACTAACGCCAACAAAATCACTGACGATGTTAAAGGTACGTGTGTCGAAGAGGCAACGAACTACCTGCGCGATTTCAATACTTCGCAATAATCAGAAGAAACTGATTTAACTTAGGAAGATGCAGTTGTAGGCGAGGGCTACGATTCTTGTTAAAGACACTGTAAAGTGTTGTGGCGAGTTACAAAATTTTTTGAGATTAGCACTACTGAAGAATTTGAAAATGCATATGGAAAGAACAAACTAAAAATAAAAAAAAAAAACCCTATTTCATCAGTTCTTGTAGCCAAAAATTATAGGTTGATTTAATTATCTAATGAACTGTAAATACTTTTAGAAATTCAGGGGGCAACATATTTAACTGTTACGGATGTATATTTTACATTTTTTTTATTGGAGGTTTAACGACCACCGTGAGCAACTCAACGGGCTATAACCAGTCGCCCGTCCCTAATTTAGGGTCACTGGTTCCAGGGAAGGGAGAGAGCCAGTGCTGTAAGACAAGCACTACATCCATGCCTGAACGGGATTCGAACCCGGACCCCTTACGGACGAATGATCAGAGGCCAGCGCCTTAGACCACTGCGCTACCGGGGCGGCTATTTTGCATTTCAAATTACATGTGCATCAAACTGCGTACTTTGCACGTATTGAATTTTAAAATGAAAATATTGTGCACTTACCTTTCCTATCCACACGTATATTGTTCCTCACTGTAAGACAGTAACCAAAAAATAAAACATTTAATTAAAAACTATAATTTTAATTATATTGTGAGCGCGAAAGCACTGGTCACGTGTTGTGGCGCCGCCTCCTACTTATGGATCTGAGGCGTCCACGCTATCTGACCTTTCACAGCCACAACGATGTGTTTATGCTTCTCAGAAACACTCTCACGAACTCTGTTCGAGCGAACAAAAGAAGCCTTCCCAACTTTAATATTGGATCTGTGATTCGGGAATATGGAGTGACAACAGCTGAACTTACGGAATAATGTTCACACTAAGATATAATGATATCCAGAGGGACTTCTGTTATTAACACACAAACATTTATTACATAAACAATTAGAGTTTTGACGGTGGCGGCTCAATACTCGTTCTCTAACATCAGGCTTTGCTAAGGATTGGACCTGACAAGAATCGTGAAGCGCGGAAGCTAGGATAAATTCTTCCCTGAAAAAATCTCTCTCGGCGTGGAAGTTCTAGCTGGAGTCTACCTGACACTAAGTAGCTCTATATCTCTGTGAATCTTGAGAAATAGTCTTCTAACGATTCTTCTCTACCAGATGTTCCAGTCTTAGCCTGGTGCTAAGCTCGTATTTCCTGTATCGAAATATCTACTACACCAGCGGAATCCCTGACTATGCCTATTCCGCTGCAGCTGAGCACTCTATCTTTTATGATAGATGCTCGCTAAACTCCACTTGAGCGTCGGACACCTTCTGACTTGGAGCGTCCCTCGGCCCACCCAATAAGAGGCAAACGCTTCGCGGCTCCTTCTCTCGGAGAACTGCTCCCTCCGTTGAACGAAAGCAGACTAACTAACAGCTCCTCTTTCAAGGGACCTGCTAGACTCCTCCTCTTCGCTCTGCGCATGCGCGAAGCCCACGGCGTTGACTTTGACCTCCCGCTGACCTGTTGATGTGGCTCGCCTCTTCGGTCACGTGGGTCACCTTTGGCGCCTTTCGCTAACAACACCCCTGGGCGTTGGCCCAGCTTCTTGCTGATGGATTTTAATCTTACCTTCCGCGTCTTTGCGGTCCTTCTCAGATCGTCCATTAGTGAGTGCCCCGTTTGAGAAAGTAATCCTACCGCCGAAGTACATTCCTATAATCATACAATACACATTGTTATGTTTAAACAAAGGTGGATGGCTATTTTCCAAACTTGTAGGCGTCTGGACGACACTAACAATGTACAGCGAAAGTCGCGGTGTCATTGACGATACTATCAGCCCTTCTAAGGCGTGAGTAACTGTAGTCCTTTGTTTACAGCTCTCGACCTCTGAAAAATAAGAAATGTTCGCGAACTTTCTGTCACCATTTTGGGCTTGTAATGACTTTTTCGTCACGAAAAAGCAACATAATGTTCATCATTAATATCAATTATCATGGTTAATGTGTCCGTTCTTACATATTTATTATATGTACGTTTCTAGTGTGAAGGGTTTTGGTATTTTAAGTTTAGGTGAGCTAAGAAGTCGACCTTCCCAATAGCGGATACCTCCCAGTAGCGGACAAATGTTGAAGTCCCAGGGTGTCAGCTGTTCAGCGGTTTTGCTGTATTTCGGTGTTTTTAAAACAATTAATGCTATAAAGAAACTAATGTTCCTTATTCAGACATGCCAAGTAACCTAGAAGTTTGCAAGAAAATCTCGTGAAAAGCTAGATAGAGACTATAGAATTTGATAGAGATAATGTATACACTGAACAGAAATCATCGCTCTTTCCACGTTAATAAGTGAGTCTATGGAAAACTTCTCATCGGCCGCCACCGGGAATCGAACCGAGGGTCTTCCAGTTACGCTCCGGACATGCTACCACTGCACCACTACACCCTCGAATTATCCAGACTCAAAATGATTAACTGCCAAACCACATGGCAGGTTGTTTCATGGAGCCCGCACAGTGCTGGGGATTCACCATAAATGGAAAGCAGCAACTGAACAAATAATTGGGAGGCGAATGGATAATTAATTCATACACTCGACGTGGATCAGGAACACCAAATAATATTTCCGGCGCGTAACTGGAAGACCCTGGTTCGATTCCCGGTGACGGCCGATGAGAATGTTTCCGAGACTTACTTATTAACGAGGAAAGAGCGATGATTTTTGGTGTTCCTGATCCACGTCGAGTGTTTGAATTAATGTATACACTGATTACAACCAAAAATTACACAAAATTCTTTTAAAAGGAATAGCGGATACCTCCAAGTAGCGGTAGTAGCAAAGTTGCATCATAAACAAGTGTAGACGATGCGAATTTTGCTGATATATTATCGAACACCTGTCGCGAAAACACCCCTCCTGATAGTGTTGATTACTTTACCAAGACACAATAACTTTGGTAACACAATATCCAGTAGCTAGCTCAGAATACAGTGTTTTCATATCATACTAGAACGGTTGAATGAAAAAGAAAACGAAAGTCATAAGATACACTACGGTATGTCAAAAGACAAAAAGGAGATTATCTGTTTCTTAAATTTGTGGTTGGTGTCACCAAGACCCGAGCCGAAGGTGTGTGTGTGTGCATGTGTGCGCGTGCATTGGTTTGGATATTGTAGTTGGCCAAATATGGCTTCACAAGATCTGTTTCTGTTAAACAAGAACAACGTTAATTTTGTAGTTGTGCCATTGGATGACAATTTAATGACTACCTGTTTGAAAAAAATCACCAGGCGTGTGATATTGACTACAAATATAAACAGGTACTGAGACTAAAGGAAATTTAGGTGCATCCAATGGTAATTTCCACAACGGGTGAAATATTCGAAGCTCATATTCTTAAAACATACTTTTGTTCTTACAGCAGCTAAGTCCTAATCTTGAGGAAGTAGGGATCGTCAATGAGCAGGTAATAAAACCATCAAATAAGAGAAATAAACATGTCCTAAATTTACTGCTGCTACTAGTGTAATACCCCTTCACTTCTCACATCTTTCGTGCCTACAAGTTCTGAGTTATCATTTCGTTCATTGCTCGTGCCAACATCATCTGCAGTAGCATAGCTTCTCTTCCCTTTGAATACGATAGCATTACAACTATTGCTGCTCACGAACAACTCCCTTGTGTTTTGGTGGACAAACTCAAAATAATTTTGAAGTCAAGGTTTCCACTACTGTCCGTTCTTCCGAGATTAACATATAATTACAATGTGCTGGATATATTTCATTTCTTGACAAGTCTACCTACGAGATACATCAAGTTTTCAAAACCCATGGTTATTTGATTGGTATGAAATCTAATCTTACCATCATGAAACGCATCCTCCTGGACAAAGATAAAATCGCAGGTTTTAATATTTCTGGTGTGTACAAGATTCCCATTTCCACTTCTGTTGGCACCGCAGTTTACATCAACGGCACATTTCGCAGCATTACAAAAGGCCTGGCAGAACAATAAAAGCACAGTGTCCCAGAAAAACATAATTCTTCCTTGTTACTGTATTATTGAATGCCAGATCAGCAGTGTCTCTCTGGAAGAATACTGTGAAAACTGCACATTTCGTCAACAAGAGGCCCATTTTTTGTGAGAACATTCATTGAAATCTCTACCTTTTCAATTTAGGAAACCGATAGTTCTAATTTTACTCCCATCATTTGGAAATCCTTCTTACTGTTTGGCAGTGTCCTTAACACTATACTTGGAAATCCCAAATCTCGGTCAGAATGTTTGCAGATTATCAAGACCCAAGCCGGGTTGAAAGTCTTCTGTATTTTTTAATTTTTTTCTCAATGTAACTACCATGCATATTTAACTACCTTCAACAAACTTCACTTACACCATGAATCAACTCTTGATTTGCAATCCGTGCTGGCAGGAAGATTATACTACAGGTAAGAAAACGTCATAAAAATTATTGTAATGGAAATAAAACAAGCGCATTGAATAGCAGTTAAGTGGGGTTTTACGGCCAGAATTTATCAAAAACACCCTTTAAACAAACAAGTGGATAACAATAAAGTTTTCGCCGCGATTTAAGATATTAAAATCTTACGTCAGATTTAGGTTCCTCACTTATCTTGGTTTGTTTCGTTCAAGAAAGCGAATCCAGTAATTTTTGCAAATAGTGAAACAATATTCCTCCCAAATCCTTTCCAAACTTTTGGTTCTCTGTAGCTACAAGTACAAAAAATTACTTTTTTATGCAGTGATGTTGGGAATATAAGGGAAGCTGCGCGTTATCAAATACCTATGTATCTATATGCCTTTTAGGGAGAAATAAATGCATGTTCATGAATATCAAAACACAAAAAAATTTCCATTTAATCGTTTTTCAGCATCATTGTGACTCTAGAAACACCAGCTCTCATTTCCGAAACTAATTTTTAATACAATGCACATGTTATAAAAGATATAAAGCCAGCAGCAACTTCCTGTGTATTACGTTTTGCAGCTATTTTTTCCTGTTAGTGCGAGAACGAAAAAATTCTGTATTCTGCGTTACGAATGATAAAGAAACTCAAAGTTCGTTTCGATATATTCCATAGTTTTGCGGCTAGCTCGGGGTACCTGTATTCACTCATGTTCACCGAGAGTGGCAACGATATTTTTATGCTAGCTCTGAATGTTTTTTACAGATATCATCGTCACACCCGTTTCTCTATAAAGATGATTCTTTTTCAATGATCTCCATAAATTAAATTTTCATTGATAAATGAGGGTAGTTTCCAATATACATCGATTTTCCAAAGCAGAAACTTCACCGATTGGTTTTTTCCAACATGTGTGCAAACGCAATCGGAAATCATCTGAGTCCCAAATAGCAGTTTTCAGCATTTTTGCGTCTTAATAAATGAAAATGTGTTGCTATGAAGAACTAATTATTAAATAACCAATTTTAGATTTATTTTGCGTTCTTTGCATAAATAAGAAACGTTATCTTCAAAACTAATTACTCCCCTGAAAAGACGAAGTTCAGCTGTAAATCCTCAGCTTCAAGACCTTTAAAACACAAAACGAAAAGTAGTTACACCAGTTCAAAATAATTACATTTATAATCTCCAGGTGCACTGAGTTGGGATTTTATTTCATTTACATAGAGGTTGTTCGATTTTCATAGAAACAAATGTTATGATTTACGTCTTTCCAACGTAAGCTTCTGCTATGTGAGATACAGGGGTATTATGTCCATGTATTTTGCACTAAAAGTAAGTCCGCTGTTACGAAATAAATAAGTATATATAAAATGCTTTGATAACATTTCCTTCAAACCGTTTGACCTAAGAAGAGAAAACCAGACGTATTATCTAAAGTAAGTAGTCATCTGAACAGTTGAGTTGTTTAAAGGCAAAACAGGGCTGCAAAACCTTTGCTTGTTAACTTGATTTCTGTGACGTTTGATTTATACACTATCTACCAACAAGTAATTGGACACCCCTGGAATCGACGATATCTGCGGTCCTGATACACGTCACGGCTGCCGCCGTTAAATATCGTGTGGGAAACAACAACGCAACTAGTCGCATGCAAGATGCCACGCAGTTTGCAGCTCTCGGATTTCGAGAAAGGTGTAATCGTCGGGTATTACAGAAATGGCGGATCGATACGTGACATATTCAGCTAGTTGAAGTACCCAAAATCGACAGTGGCCTACGTGATTGGCAAGTGGAAGATAAGAGATGACTGTCGGAATGTTCCCCTTCCCGGCAGACTCACAAAACTGGGAGTTAGAGACCGACGGGTGCTGGCCAGAGAAATTCGGAAGAACCGCACCAAATCGATGGGCCACATCCGCGAGGAGTTTCAGCAGGCACCCGAGAGTGTTATTTCGATGAATACCATCCGTAAGGAAGCCCATCTGCTCGGTTATCATGGACGTGTTGCCGCCCACAAGCCATTGATCACCAATTCCAATAGCGCTGCTCGGCTAACGTGGTGCAAAGGACGTCGACAGTGGACCGTTGAACAGTGGAAACAGGTTCTCTGGAGTGAGGAATCAAGGTTCACCCTCTACCATTCGGATGGCAGGGTCTGGGTTTGGCGTCTGCCTGGAGAACGCCTCCTGCCTGAATGTATTGTGCCAACTGTAAAGTTCGGCAGCGGTGGAATTATGCTATGGGGGTGTTTCTCCTGGTATGGCACGGGACCCTTGGTCGCAATTTCTCGTAGACTCAACGCCGAGACCTACTGCCCCATTTTGGATGATCATGCGCTTCCTACGTTGTGGCAGTTTTACGGGTTGGACCCATGTTACTTTCAGGATGACAATGCCACCTGTCATGTTGCGAGGTCCACCATGGCTTGGTATGGTGACAATGGGGTTAATCGAATGGACTGGCCTGCGCAGAGCGGACCTTAACCCTATCGAGCACCTCTGGGGCAAGTTGCAGCGTCGACTTAAGGGGTGCCCCCAGCGTCCGAAATCGGTGAAGGAACTGACCTATCTTCTCCAAGCCGAGTGGAATAAAATACCGCTAGCAGTCGTACAACGCCTGGTTGAGAGTATGCCCCGGAGGGTAGCAACTGTAATCGCCGCTCGTGGAGGCTCCACCAACTATTGAAGGTGAATAAACTTCGTTTTTCTTTGCTATAACAGGTGTCCAATAACTTGTTGGTAGATAGTGTATATAAAAAGAGGACGTGTAACTTATAAATGATAATGCTGAATAAAGACAAAAATATTTTTGCCCTTATGCTGTTGTTTACAACAATTATTTATAATTCAAGGTGACAAGAACTCAGATATTTCCGAATATGATGAAAATATGGCAAAATTCATATCAGCAAATGGGTCTCTAGAATTTCATCCAGTGCAAGAAAGCTATTCAGGAAAGTACGTGTGTGAAGCCAGCAATGCGGTCGGACCAAGCCTACGGAAAATAATTGTATTGTCAGTCAATGGTAATGTATGAATAACACCAATATGTACAAAACATTTATTGTGAAAAAACTTATTAAAACGTCTACTGATTTACGTCGTTTATATTTTCAAGACTTCACTGAATACTTTTTTTCTGAAAGTGGAGTAATAATACGAGAAGGTGTGCAACTTGCGATGTGAGTACTCACTTTCCTCGTGCACTGACTATTTCCTTCTTTTAAGTTGCTTACTGATAATTGTTTTTATTTCATTTTCAAAATTATCTTTATTGTATTCCGAAGTTTATGAAAAACTGAGGATCAATGAATAAAAATATCAAAGAACAAAGTGAAAGTGCATTCTATTAAAACAATAGTTTCGGTTACGTTTAATTTCTCCGAAATTTCATTGCAGGAGCGGTACTTCATATATATGCTGATGATGTGCATGATTTACAATTTTCGACTGTTTATATCTCTTGAAATGTGAAAAGTGTTGTCATTTAGTGACCGAGTATTGTGCAGCAGAATAAAAACATAAAACATGAATTGGTATATTCATTTAACACATTTTGTGAACTTAATTGGTTTGTATGTTGAGAGGCCTTGCGAACATGTGATTTTGAGTTCCATTTTTCTCTAAGATGTGGCGCTAGCTTCCCAAACTGCTATGTTTTGGGAATACATGTATTCGCGATAGACGAAGGCTTAGTAACACATACTTGTCTCACCGTTGCAAAGACAAAATGTTGTACAGTTGAATCTTGCTGAATGTTTGGAATGGGAATAACATTGGTTTCCTAAAGGTTGTTTTGTATTGAAAATATTAGACAGATTTTTACAAATGGATCTTTAACGGAAAAGTGAAGATATTTCGCCATGACCATACCATCCTGGATGCAAGACTGGAGATTTCATCTTATGTGGACGTATTTGTCAGTATCATCGATTTTTGCAAAAGGTAAGTCATGATGTTCTATTCTCATTAATTTTGCCTTCATAAGTATTACATATGTTCCTTTTGCTTCAATTAGTTGCTTGGCTAAAGATTCAATGTTAAGTTATTTATCAAGAATTCAAGTAAATGCAAAAATGTTTCTTTTAATCGGGAAATGCTGAAATATTTCAGCTGTGTAATAAATTCAGGATCTAAACAATTTCTATTTCATATTAATGCTCCATAAAATAGTCAGTAAAAGTCGTGATCTCTCACGGAAAATACTTCACCTCTCAAAGATTAATTTCTTTTGATGACACTGATCTTAAGCACACTTATTTACAATTCTCGTAATAACAATGATAAAATGATATTACGATAGCCTTCATTACAAATGGAAGTTATTTCAATTTGTGGACCAAAAAATCAGCCTTCGTTCATACTGAAAGACATAAAATGTGTTAAATTATAATAAACTAAAGTTAAAGAAATAGCAAGCATAAAATGTCATTTTTCAGACTCCCATGCGTGCGATAATTATAAATGTATAATAATATAATTACATTATTTGACACACTTTATGATCTTTTCGAAACATGTGAACATTCTGAAAATCGTTAACAACATTACTGCTTTTTGAGCACATCTATCTCTTTTTCCGGAGAGGCACGCCCGCTTTTTTACTAATCTTTTTCTGAGTACTTCTGTCTCTCTTTTCCCAAAAGACACACCCGCTCATTTTCTAATTTCTAACACTACAATCATGTATTTCAAAAGTTTCAATTAATATACATTCTTGCTGTTGTCTAACTTTCATGAAGACAGTTTTACTAAATGTGAATTTTAAGGAGAGGAGAGGAACATAATTTTCACCAATTTGATGGTCGATTGCAGTTATCATGATAATTCTCAGGCACAGTTGGCATTACGATTTATCAGATTTCTCAATGCCTTATCGCCCCGGTTATTAGTTTGATGTTTTCATATTGTAAATAATTTTTTCGGTGTATTTCGGAAAGACAACCATCTTTTAATTTTAATTCTGTATGTTTGATTGCTTACAGAAAAATATCAGTACTACTTGGAGCTTAAGCCTCCAAGGGTTGTCTTAGTAAACGTGTGTGTTCAATATTCAGTTATTGTGAATTGAAGAGAGAGAGAGAGAGAGAGATAGGAAAATGGTACAATACATATTATTTTGTCACAAGATTCGTCCTCACATTAACCCAGGTGTTTATCAAAATTTTCGGAAAACACGCTCAGATGTGCATTTTAAACACAAGTCAGTTAAACTGCACTTTAACACCTGCAATTTTAAAAAATATCTGTGAGGAACTTACAGTTTCTTCTGAGCTCATAATTTTGTATTTCTTCTAAGCTTTTGCCTCCGGGAAATAATTTAGTTTCTTTTCACTCAAACTTATATTTCATCAGCAAACGTATATCTCATCAGATTGTCTCACAATTTATATTACTATGTGCTAAATTGAAAGCATTAAAAGCTTCAAAGCTTTGATTTGTTTTGCAAAGTTTTCCACTTGTCAAATAAGAGCTAGAAAGGTAATAATATGCATAACGTGTACTTCATAGTTTAATTTAGAAAACGTTCTTTCTATCAAATTTCAGCTGCAGATCTCAAAAACATAATCATAAAATTTCATCTGTGATTTGAAAGCAAGAAAACAGAAGAGACAAGTAGTTCTTCAGCATGATTTGGTGTAGGATATTAAAAACAACTTATGAGCATGACTTCAATAGAGCTAAAATATTTAGCTCCAACTATACTGCAAGCACTGAATACGTCATAGTTAAAAGCATTAAGTTTCTAACAACTTCAACCGACACGTGGCTTTAAACTTGCTGCTGTTAGGCTTGTGTGTAGTTTTTACTCGGCCACAGAAACCCATTCTCCTCAGCTCTGGACGAACTGTTATTGTACTGGCGTTCATTCCAGAGGTATTTTCAAACTCAGTTTAGGGTGTTGCAATCGAGGACAGGCGATTTCATCACATCACCTGCTTCAGCACTACTGGGTCCTGCTCTGTCATTTTACGTGGTCAAACATGTCACCACTGCACTCCTAGAAGTTTTCTCACACCACTATTATTACATACAGTTGATCGAGGTTGCTGATCCAGGGAGAAATATTCTGAATTGCCTCGTTGCTGAGATAGCATCCAATGACTATGCCACGTTGAAGTCATTGAGTTCTGCCTTAAGGTCCATTCTACTGTTCATGCTTGTCTTTGATGTTTACCAAGCCACGTGCATCTCATCAAGGCTGTATGGGCCATAGTTGGACTTATATGGTGCAAATACACTACTCAAAAGCGGTCTCCAGAAAATTTGACGCTGCAGTGTATCTTAACAAAAAGAAGCTCGAAGCTATTCATAACCATTTTTTTATGCTTCGGTTACTATAGCTACCAAGCACTTTCCTGAATAGTAAATCACTAAATAATAGCATTACATTATGGGAATTAATCAGAACTAATAAAGCCAGAATAGAAACGAAAAGTCATCATAAACTTACAAGGTGTTTCTGAGGTCCAAATTGTACTTAAATATTTACTTGGAAAATCGATAGTGAATGTTTGCAGTAAAAACTGTTTTGTGAAATAATCTACAAAGAGAGAGAGGGAGGGAGGGAGGGAGAGAGAGAGAGAGAGAGAGAGAGAGAGAGAGAGAGAGAGAGAGAAAGAGCTTATGATAAATCAATGCATAGTAACCATGAAAAATCTAACCATGGCGCTTGTGAATAAATCTAAATTTTATTATTATTATTCTGACTTTTAAAGTGATTTCGATACATTCAATAAAGTACCAAAATGAGAGATTCTATTTTCATATATTTAAGTATATCTATAAGTTATGATAAAATATCAGATCTTTGAAAAGTTTCAATATTTTCATCAGTTTTTTAACATATACGCTGCTTTGAGATAATTTTTTTTCTCTTCCAGATATACTACCAAAGATTCAACCCTTTATAATAAAAGAGACTCTAAAGGAGGGGAAAGTGCTAAACTAGTTTGTGTAATAACTGCTGGTACAGAACCCATCATTTTTCGGTGGCTTAAGAATGGGTCTGAGATAACAAACAGCAACGGAATTGAAATTTCCACTAGTAATGAAGTTTCAATCCTCACGTTTCAGACTCTGAATGGATTCCACAGTGGAAATTATACTTGCTTAGTGCGAAATAAGGCTGGACAAGACAGTTATTCAACTATGCTGATTGTTAATGGTAAGTTACTTTCCCTCATTTGAATACTAAAATTTCAGTATATCCGCTATTCAACTTAATCTAATGATACAAACATAAAAACATAACCCGAAATAAATAACGTTCAATGCCATTATAAAATCGATACCACAAGAAAGGTATTTTGAGTAGGACTTTAAAGAAGAAAGGAGATGTTGCTGATACTAAATGAATACTACAGATCAGAGCGAAAATGGAAGCCTAGAAAAAACTAAGACTGATAATATGCCATTATAGTACCATCTGCATAAATGTGTCTGTTTTTTTGTAAAAAACACAGTTCTTGTGACTTCGTGTTTGTAGAGTGGATCTCTCAACAAATATAGTTTGTATAAAGAGCTAATCAGATCCATTGAAGTGTTTCAATATCCAGCATTTCACTTGGCTATCGCTATATTTCCTGGTATCTACATTTGCTATAACGTACAAGTTTGTCCGTGCCGGGCATAGAAACACGGTCCGCTCACTCCGGAGTAAGTCGCTCGCCCAATTGAGCTACGCGGACATGTGCTCTCACTGCTATCTGCCTTTATCTCATGTGAGTCCTGAGGAGCAGGCACGTTACATCCCCCCCCCGAAAAAGGGTCAGAGGCATGGCCTACGGGTCAGCCGAGACCATGTGTCGCTGTAGGCAGTCATCCCATGAAGAACGTGCATTTGAGAAATCCCATACAACTTGGTGTGTGTAACGTAACATCACACTGGTTTATTTTTTGGAAGCACTGAAGAAGGGATTCTCATTTTTCCTGTCTCGCCGTGTGAAAAGAATATCACATTATTGCGAGAAACTTAACAGCCGGGTCATCCTGGAAGTTCGAGCGCCAATATAACGTACAAGTTTGTCCTCGCCGGGCATCGAATTCGGAGTAAGTCGTTCTCCCAACTGAGCTACGCGGACATGTGCTCTCACTGCTATTGGACTTTATCTCATGTGCGTCCTGCGGGGCAGGCACGTCACAGTATCTTTAGAAAACAAAATACAAACTTGTTTCAAATTAAGATCAATGGACATTTATGGCTACAAGAGAACCCTCATATGCTTTTCAGCATCGGGGAAAGCCTTCACTCTATGACAATCATACATTATCTTTTGTTTACATGAAAAGACAGTTTTAACCTGCACTGATAGAACAAAAAAATCGATATGGAGTCCGAATACCTTGTATTAGTGCATGTGATTTCGGGAGATTTCAGATTCTTGACAAGGAATTTCATCATTCTGTTCTGAAGTCGAGTTAGACTGAAAATACTGCACATGTACTATGATAAAAGTCATACAGCAAAATGATATTAATTCCTTAAACACTTACGTTGTGACATACTACACAGGCGATGATGATGTGAGCACGTGCTAAGACGATAAATCTTCAGCGATATAGTCCATCGGTGTGGTTTTGTCGGTTAGGAAAACAACTGGTGGCTCCGGAGCGAGGAGGCGTGATTTCGATCCCTGTCATGACAAAAATATGTTTTCACATTGCAATGTGAAAACACATATTTATCAGTATAGGGTTCGAACTAGACATCATCAAAATTATGTCTGGTTCCATCACATCATGGATCGGAAACATACATTTTAAAGAAAAATGTCTGTTTCAAAATTGCAATGTGAAAACACACATTAGTTGTTTGTGGAAATCGAACCTGCGCCTCCTCGCTTGGAAGCCAGTTGTTCTAACCGAATAAACTACACCGATGGAATATATCACTGCAGAGTTTCCGTCTTGACACGTTCAAAGTGGCGTTGTGACGCACTTCTGCAGTACGTCAAAACGCCACTTTGAAGTTATAGACTGTTTCTGACCAATTCGCAAACACTGCAAAAGGCTCACTGTTGCCCCAGCGTCGCAGTGGTCTGAGCGACGGCCTCTGATCATTCATCCGAAAGGGGTCTGGTTTCGAATTTCGGTGAGGCATGTATGTGGTGTTTGTTTTATGGCAATGACTCTCTCCCTTCCCTGGAATCATTGGCCCTAAATTAGGGACGGGCGGTTGCTTATAGCCCATTGAGTTGCTCACGGTGGTCGTTAAACCTCCAATCAAAAAAAAAAAAAAAAAAAAAAGGCTCACTATTCTTTCAGCATGATTATACAGTATAAGCCTGAGACTGTGTTGATAAGCTTCGTGCAAATGATGTTCGATTTGTTATACCATTGGCGTAAAAGTTAGTGTGCGGAATGCAAAGAAATGCAGTTGCTTTACTATCAAAGTAGAAAGCTTATTCTTCTTCTGTTCATTTTTATTACTCCACCCCCCTCTTCCGCAAATAAAATCAAAAACAGTAAATGTCTGACAGGATTTACGTAAAAATTTATCTGAAACAAAGTGTGGTTATGTAGACCAGTTTTCACCTTTTAGCACAAAAGCTTACGTCTTAGCACTGTGGCCTCTTCTGATTTAGACATATTTTACGGAGGCTATAATCATACAATATTCAAAGAAGTACAATGAGCCTTACCTGAAACACCACTTGCAAGGGTGAGCCATTTAAATAACTCCAAGAAACGTATTCTCAGAAATTCCGAAGTAAGAAACTGATTACCTTTTTGACTGTGCAGAATACCTGCCCTCAATTCAAAAGTCTCCTTCCGTCTAAGACACCTTCGGTTGGCTGGCATGAAGGATATTTTCGGAAACAGTGACATTGTTTGAAGTAGTCTTTTAACTGAGCCTGGCGTACGAACTGCAGCAAAAAAAAAATTGCAGAAAGTAAGAATGAAGAGTTTCTAAATCAGATAAACAATACTAAAATTTCCAGTAAGATTCAAAAGTCTACGCTATTCAGCGATATATCTGAGAGAAATCCTTTAGATTACTTCATTGGGTCTGTGCTCTCACCTGTTTTCCTTTATTTGACTTCTGCTGTTTTCTTCGTAAAAGATTTCTAGTAGCAAAATAAAATAACCCTCACACTTTTCCCTGAATTGAAACCAAACGTCTCGAAGGAAACGATGACACTGTGAGCCGTTACGCCGAGATCGATGATTTTTGGATAACGCGTGCACCCAATTCCAGCATTCCTTGTGCTAATGCACACCAATGAGCCATCACATTATGATCACCCCCAGCCAAGAGAAATGAGCGCGCCTGAAGACCGAACGGTGGCACAGGTGAAGTTCACAGTACAGTATATATACAACCCGATGACCGGTTTTCGGTTAGCACAGTGTTCGGAATCAGAATGGGAAAAGCTGCCGATTTATGGGAGTTTGGTAAAGGACAAATTGTGATGGCATGGCGCCTCGGAACTACGATTTCGGAAACGGCGCGGCTTGTGGATTGTTCACGTGCCGCTGTAATGAGTACGTATCAAATGTGGCGCACAGATGGCGAAACGACCAACCGCTGTCCAGCCGTGTGTCGTCCGCAGCTCTTTGATACCAGAGGGCAGCGGAGACTGTCCCACATTGTTCACAGAAACCGCACGGTCACTGTGCGACAAATCACCCTCAGCTACAACAGTGGTGATCAGGGCAATGTGCCACAGCACACAGTTCTTCGCAGCCTTTCCCGCATGGGCCTGCGTAGCCGAAGACCCATCTTGGTCCCCATGCTCACTGCGCGTCATCACCAACAATGCATGAAATGGGCCCACGATCATGGAGATTGGACCGTGAATGATTGGACGAAGGTGTCCTGGTCTGAGGAATCAAGATTCCTGTTGCATTACGTAGACAGCGCGGAAACACCGTTTACCAACGGAGGCTATGGAACTTGGATGCACTGTTGGTGGGAAGCAGGCCGGCGTCGGTGGTGTTATGATGTGGTCGATGTTTTCTTGGAACACTTTAGGCCGTATTATCCCAATAACACAATCCCTGGCTGCTGTCAGGTATCTGAACATCGTTGCGGACCAAGTTCGCCCATTCATGTTTTTCGTGTTCTCTGCTGGTGATGGCCATTACCAACAGGATAATGCTCCATGTCATACTGCTAGAATCGTCAAGGAGTGGTTCGAGGCACATGCTGGTGACTTTCTGTTAATGCCCTGGCCTCAGAATTCACTTGACATGAACCCAATAGAACATCTGTGGTTCAACTTGGAAAAGCGGGTTCGCGCTAAATCACCACCACCCCAAAATGTACGGAACTGGAGGACCTGCTGTTGACATTATAGTACCAGATAGCCCAGGATACCTATCGCCACTTCATCGAATCGATGTCTCGCCGAGTGGCCGTAGTCTTGCGGGCCATGTATTCTACAGATTATTAAGTAGGTTGTCATAATGTAATGTCTCATTGCTGTAAGTTACTCTTGCACAAAATGGTAGATATTCTATTGCATTTGCTTTTATACACTGAGTGGCCATTTTATTATGACCACCCCCTCAGTACTTCATTGGGCCCCCTTTTCCCTTTAATACTGCGTCGATTATTCGTGGCATGGACTCCACGAGATGTTGATAGGTGGTTTGTGGAATCTGAGACCATGCTTGATGAATAGCACTTTCCAGGAGTGTGAGATTGCAGGGTTGTGGATCCAGCTGTCTGATGGCTCGTTCAACTTCATCCCACAAATTCTCAATGGGGTTGAGATCTGGTGACTGTTGGGGACACCTAAGCAAAGAAAACTCACCGGCATGTTCCTGAAACAAATCCTGTACAATACGAGCACAATGGCAGGACGCATTATCTTGTTGAAAGTAGCCATCGCCATTGGGATAAACTATCCACATGACAGGATGCACTTGGTCCGCAACGATGTTTAGATATGATGTGCCAGTCAAACGTTGATCAGCACGAATTAAAGGGTCCAAAGCATTCCGAAAAACATTCCCCAAACCATGACGTTGCCTCCACCAGCTTGAAGGGTTGTTGCAATGCAATTGGGGTCCATGCTTTCGCGCTGTTTCAGCCAAATTCTCCCTCGGCCATCGACATGGTGCAACTGAAAATGTGATTCATCGGACCACATAATTTGTTTCCAATTATCGACTGTCTAATCCATGTGCTCCTGTGCGAACTGGAGACGGTTTCTCTTGTTAACTGCAGACAGCAAAGGCGTTCGAATAGGCCTTCGGCTGCCATATCACATTCGATGCAGTGCACGGCGAACAGTGCGTGCACAGATCATTTTAGGGGATCCTTGATTATTAAGATGGTCTGTAATTTGCTGCACTGTTGCCGTTCTGTTGTCTGTTACCAGTCTGGACACTTTCCGTTCCGGCCGAGCACTCACTAGTCGATGACGACCACATGTTGCACGTTAAGACCCAGGTTTTTTGGCTGACAGTCCAGTCTTTAATCACTTTAACAGCAGAACATTTCACGAATGCGGCGGTCTCGGTGATACTCGCTCCATGGCTCTCCGAGATCCTACAATCATCCGATGTTGAAAGTCTGTCAAATCGCATTTTTTACCCATCTCGTCACCCAAAAATCACTTCTATTACTGTCGCAAGCACTAAGCTTTCTCTTTTTATACTAGCCTCGCCTACTGGCGGCAACAACGTGCAGCCATAGCTCATTTGTTTAAAACTCTCAGGTGGTCATAATAAAGTGGCCATTCAGTGTATAAATAATTTGAAACAATGCATCGTCTTCCGAAATGAAGCCGTTATTCCCATTATTAATAATTTAGTAGCTATGTACCAAATCACAATACATGTGTATTCCTTACAACACAGGTATTTGTAAGGGATGCACCCCTCTTGCTGTACAGGCTATTTCAAGCGGAAATTAAGGTATTTATCGACTTGCTAATGTGAAACTTGTGAAACTTACAGTGATTTCCAATACGATTTACATTAACCCGTTTTGCAGAATTTTTAGTACGTTTTGTGAGATTAGAGGGCTAGAACCTTAGTTTTACTGCTTAACATGAAATCTGAAATGTCACCTTCTGCAGGAGTTTCAGTTATATAACAGCACCACTTCTTTGGGCTACTATCTCAGATGCTACCTTCATATTATTTGCATGCACATTTTTTTTAATGATGCATTTATTCATTCATTCATGCTTTTAACACGCTTTGTAAAATCTCTAATAGATGCTGTTTGACACTCATAACAGCACGATAGCAGAAACAACACATTCGCCAACTGTTTATTAAGTGATAATCTCTGGTTTCTATATGCAAAGTCAGAGCTTCAGTTTTGGGGGTACTTTTAATCATAGAGTTATAAGCTTCGTTCTGTGATGGGTATGTTTTTCAGGAAACTTCATCCTCGATCAGCAAAAACCAACAAAAAAAATGAACTGATAATTGTTACTTTAGGGAGAAAAATTCGCAATTTTATTACTGAAGTATCCTTTATTACTTTCATGACTTTAAGGATCATATAATTAAGTTCCTGTAAATGTGCTCAAAAGCTTTGCTCCCCGGCAAAAAAAGAAAAATCATACTCTTTCTGTTTACCAGTATCGAAACCTCTTCACAAAGGGATTTCAAACATCAGTTACAGAGATGGTACATGGAGAAAGAATTTTTTTCCATTGTATAAAATCAATTTTATCGGCAATAAAAGGCTGCCTCCAAGATTTAGTCTCAAAAAATTTGCTTTTTTATGAATGTTACTGTTAAAAGCTGAAGGAGAATTAATTATCATATGATACAATGGTTATTGCTCAGGCCTACATGCTTTTCAAATTTTCAATTTAGTCTTGAATACTATAAAAATCACATAGGCCAGAAAAACGGGAATTCTTAAAAATCATATTTTTATTTCCTCATTGAGTATTTGAATACAGGAGCATTAATGAGTTTAATTTTTTAATTGACAATGTTTTGCAGATTGAGAAAATACAAGAATTGTACCGAAAGTAATGCAATAGTGGGCATAACTTTTTAATGAACTGACAGAGGTTCAAATTGCACATGTTGGTAGAATAACTACTCTTTCTCTATGGTAACCCGTCTTCTTTATTGCAGGTAAATAAGGATTCCTGGCAGAAGCAACGCGCTGTCATTGAGTTGTTGACGAAGAAAGGGTGCAGGCTGTCCGGCATCCACAGAAAGCTACAGAATGTTTAAGGAGATGACACTATTGAGAAGAACAATGTGCACAGATGAATGAAGAAGTCTAATGAAGGGGAAACCAGCATTGAAGACAAACCACGCAGTGGGAGACCATCATCTGCGACCACTGATACGAATCGTCAGCGAGTGGATGAATTGATTCGCGAGGAAAGACGAGTCACAATCTATGAGCTTGATGCACAACTGGACTGTGGTCAAAATGTCATACAAAAGATGGTGGAAGACTTAAGGTATTGTAAAGTGTGTGTAAAGTGCGTACCACGGCAGTTGACACCCCCGATTTGAAGGAGGTAAGGGTGGGAGTCATCTAGACGAGTCACAATCTATGAGCTTGATGCACAACTGGACTGTGGTCAAAATGCCATACAGAAGATGGTGGAAGACTTAAGGTATTGTAAAGTGTGTGCAAAGTGCGTACCACGGCAGTTGACACCCCCGATTTGAAGGAGGGAAGGGTGGGAGTCATCTATGATCGGCTGGAAGCATTTGAAGCAAAAGAAAGCAAGCATGTTTGTCTATATTTGGTGGTAGGGATAAAACGTGGGCATACCTTTACGATCCGAAAACGAAGAATCAATCCATGGAATGGCGTCACACCTCTTCACCAAGGCCTAAGAAGTTCAAGAGCCACAGATAAGCACAGAAATTCGTGGTGGATATTTTTTTGGCATAACAGGGGTGTCATTCTCCTTGATTTTCTGGAACGTGGCCGTACCGTGACCAGCGAGTTGTACTTTGAGACACTCAAGAAGCTTAGAGAAGCCATAAAGAGGAAAAGACGGAACAAGAATCTGAAAAGAATCCACATTCACCATGGTGCTGCAAGACCACACACATCTTTGGCAACAAATCAGGCGACCAGCAAATTAGGTAGCTCGGTAGTCTCCCATCCACCGTACAGCCCAGATCTGGCGCCCTCCGACTTCTACCTGTTCGGTCTAATGAAGGGCAGTCTCTGGGGACAAGGATTTGAGGACAGAGACGAGGGGAAAGTGACTGTGAAGAAGTGGGTACAACAGTACACACCTGAATTTTTCAAAGAGGATTCGAGAGTTGGGTTCAACGATGGCGCAAATGCAACGCTTGTATTGTAAACTATGTTGTGTAGTACCTTTGCATAGAGAAAGAGTTACTCTACCAACATGAGCAATTTGAACCACCTGTGTCAACGAACAAAAAGTTATGCAGTTATACCCACTTTTGCATTACTTTGGGCACAACCCTCATAAAATCCAAAATTGTTTTTAATCAAATGGCATTTAGTATTATCTAACTGCTTTTACTTTTAAATCAATGATAATAATTCTATATTTCTTATTTGTAAGTGGTGCTTCTAAAGATCTATTACCAAATATTTGTGTTAATATTAAAGGATGAAGAATAGTACTTATAATTTCACATTCTTCTTGGTGTTATGAATAGCACTTTGTTTCTTTCTTTTTTGTTCTTTTTAACTGATTTAATTTTCTGCTGATTCAGCACCTCCTAAGTGGGAAAAGGAACCTAGTAGTTCCGAAGGACGTTTAGGAGGTCATCTAGTCGTAGACTGTTCAGCCGCGGGTTTTCCTAAGCCCCAAATTTCATGGAAGAAGATAAAAGGTAAGTAGAAATATTTATATCACACCAACTTACAACGTCCTTAAGTTCTATAGAAATAATTATTTATAAAATGAACTGATTTTCGACCTTGTTTCGTGTTCCAGGCACCAACGCTTTTGCTCTCATTTCACTCGTTATCACTTAAAATATTTTAAAATGATCAACATTTATAGCATAATCTAGATACTAGCACAAATCTGAATAATAATAATGAACATATATATATATAAGAAAATATACTTTTTTTCATACCCATAATTACTATAAAGTGGCACAATGTATGTCATTCACGTAGAAAACACAATGGTAGGTAGAATACAAAGCATTAGTATGTATTTCAAAAAGTACAAAACATGAAAGACTAGCTAAATTCGGAGTAACATGCGTTGATTAAAATGGCTGAAGTTTTCTTAACTAAATGTTAATAACTCGATATTTTGAACTAGATCCAAGATTTCTAAAACTGACGTTATTTTTTATTTTACAATATCTTAAGCAGATCAAATGGTTTGACTCTAGGCACTATAACACGAATTCCAATACTATCTTTAGAGAATCAGGTGACTTTATTCATAATGCTAATTTAAACGAATCAGTTGGCCTGTCTCTTGACATTGTCTTTAGTGAATCACGTTTCTCAGTCATAATAATGTAAATCCAATTATATGGTTTTAACTGTGTCTTTAAGGAATCAAATCACGTGACTCTTGATCCTACCTTCAGCAAATCAGCGTTTACATCTCTTGAGCGAATCAGGTGACCAGACACTTTACGAGTACATTCACATCTGGGTATAGTATCAGCAATTGCGTGCTTCTAATGTAAATTCAGTTATTATTTTTCTTGATATTTCATGTGCTTCTATTGAATGTTTAAGAAAAACTTTCATCTCATGGCCGTCGCGTGCCAAGGTGGCGAATGATATATATAATACCAGCGTCGGAGCTTTCTCAGTCAGTATTTCGTTTTATCTCAACATGAGAAAAGCAAATGATATCTGATTTCGACAAAGGCCAGATCATTATGGCAAGACGCCTTGGTAACAGTATCTCCGAAACAGCGACGCTGGTTGGCTTCTTACGCTATGCCGTGGGTAGTACCTATCAAAGATGGTGCGAAACATAAGACACTTTGAGCCGTCCGCAAGTCGTGGGTAGGTTACGCTTCATTGATGCCAGAGGCCAGCACAGGATATAGGTCTAGGGCTATATCCGCAGCTGCAGAGCCATTTGTGTGCCTATGCTCACAGCCGTTCACTGTCTTCAACGTTTGCAGTTGACACGTAATCATCGATATTGTATCATAGAAAACTGAAAGACGGTTTCATTGTCAGACGAATCCCGTTTTCTGTTACACCACGTCGACGAATGAGCTGGTGTGAGACGTTTACCCAAGGAGGCCTCACCTGGATGTACTGTGGGAAGGATCCAGGCTTCTGGAGGGAGTGTGACGGTCTGGACAATATTTTCTTGGGAAACCCTTGTACCCATATACTTGTAGAGCAAATTCTAACAGCTGTCACGTACCTGAACATGGTGGCTGACCAAGTACACCCATTTATAACTACTATATTCCTTGGCGGAGATGGTGTCTTGTAACAAGGCAATGCTCCATGCCATAATGGGAAGAAGGTTCAGGAATGGTTCTAAGAGCATGAAGAGTAATTCCATTTATTGCCATGCCCCCCAAATTTGGCGGACAAGAATCCTGTCGAGCATTTGTGTTTTCAGTTGTAGAAACTGGTACAAGCAGCATCACCCCAACAATGTAACTTACGGATCATCTGTGGCAGACATTGTACCAAATATCAAGCGACACCTACCAACATCTCGTTGAACCTATGCCTCATCGGGTGAGAGCTCTTTTTGCAGAGAGAGGGGAACCTACATCATATTATGTAGGTGGATTTAATGTTTTGACTGATCAGTGTATATAGATTGCGAGAAAAAGTTTCTGTGAATCATCCTTAAATGTGTGGAGAGCTGCTATTTAAAGATAGGAAAGAAGGTTTACCCCACTTGTAAAATTGAAATTACTAGTTAATAATTTTTTTCTGATTGTTTTTTAAACGGAGACCATAAAGTCCCGTCTGTTACAGTGGCAATATAAAAGGTGACCTTTGGAAAACCACTTGGCGTTTGGATGAAAAAAAATAGTATCAAGTTTGTGAAAATTCGAAGAATACAAATACTTTGCTATGCCGTATTGCATGAATGACTTTAGTTTCCGAGATATGGAGAAAACGTTTGTTTGTCTGTCGAGAATGTTCCATTGGTTAGTTAACAGCGTTACAAATGCGCTTATCCTTACTCAATGTTGATTTTATGTCGCTCACGCGTAATTGTAAAAATACAGTTAGTGATGTCATCTTCTTTGGTGTCTGAAACAATGTCGATTGATTTGATGACATCACCTGCAAATAACAGGATATTATGGACAATACCCTTCACAATAATTAATATAACGGTTGGTCCTATGCTCTCATTTCTTTCAACACGTTTGTTTCGAAATAGTGCGCACTATGTTTTCAGTTTTATCAGAGAAATATTGCTCTGATCAAATTTTAATTTCCAATATTTCTATTTTAAATATACTTTACGAAAACTTGTTAAACGTGATAGAAAGAATGTCGCCTTGATTTACTTTAGAATGAAATGTAGATATGCTCTGCGTTACATTGATCCCGATATCGGCGGAAGATTTACTGAACAGATCGAGTATACATTTTAAACGAAATGAAAGGTGATAGAGATATGAAAAATTACCAAGATGCATGAATGATCATAGGTTGTCATGAAGTAAATAATAATACTTTTAACTGAAAAATAGGAAAATGCCTCCAGGGTTGGCCGTATGGTTTCAGGCGCAAGTTTCTGATTATTCGTATCGGCATTGTCTGGGATAGAGTGCCAGATGAGTCATGGTTGGTGTGCTTATTCGGTGGTGCTCGTTTTTTATCCTTGTCTGTAAGCAATGGTTCAAAATTAATGACGGACGATTTGTTATAGCTTTTTGTGATACTCAGTATTTATTTATTTTTAATTGATTTAATTGGAGGTTTAACGACCACCGTGAGCAACTCAATGGGCTATAAGCAGTCGCCCGTCCCTAATTTTGGGTCACTGGTTCCAGGGAAGGGAGAGAGCCAGTGCCGTAAGACAAACATAACATCCATGCCTCACCGGGATTCGAACCAGGACCCCTTTCGGGTGAATGATCAGAGGCCATCGCTTAGACCACTGCGCCACCGGGGCGACAACTCAGTATGGTCTTTTACACCCGCTCCCAGAAAAAGATGACAAAGATGCAGATTACTATAAAAAAATTTAATCATAATAGATTGACAACTGTGCTTTGGTTCCTCAGAACCATTCAGTTTGAACGGAAAGGGGATCTGGTTGCTGAGGGATGGCAAAAATCACTCATTGTGTCAAATTAACAGGAAAAGAAACAGCAGGGATCGATTAGATTACTGTGGTAACTCCTTAATTAGTGCTATCAGCAGTGTTTATTCAAACATTGTATTTAATAAAATGCTAAGGTATACCGCGAAAAATTGCCGGAATAAAGACAGCGGCTTAAAGAAGGTCAAAACATTATAGTCAACTGTTGTAGCACATTCGCGACAGGGCCCGACACGTAGTGCATTCGTATATGACCCTTGGCAGGACAATATTGAATTCAGTTCTCCTGTGATTTGTCGAGTTGTTACCAGTTCGTTCGGCCTCTTTCGACCCCTTTGATCCACCACGTCTTTAAGTAAAGTTTTTGCGTGTTGCGCCACGCGTGGTTAACCCTTGCTACGGTTATGCGTAAAAAGCCCATAAGGACGTAGCGTTTAGGAAATTCAAAGAATGACACGCCTAGTGCCAACTATCATGCCACCTTCAAAGTTACTCCGATCACTCGTTTCGCCCATTCTGAATCCCAATCGAACAGTAACTGATGCTCGATAAGCTAGTATGCTTGATTTATGCGGGACAGCGTACGCACTTTCCGTCTTACGTGTTAGAATGAGCCATTTATTTCACCAGGACAATTGTACCAAATAAACAGATATCTCAGTGTATGAACCATGTTTTATATGTAAAGGAGGAAGTCTGTGTTGAATGTATTTCTTTGCATATTTAAAGTTTCCCCACTGATTCAATGAGAGATGAAGTTAAGAACGATCACAACAAACGGTCACAACAAAAATTCTGCACACTGTCCAATTTTGAGAAAAGTGTAAAGTAATGGAGGAATCTTACTTTATCACCGTTCAGTGTAGTCCCTTCCGCTGATAATGACAGCTCGCCAACGTAGAGGTAGCTCTTGGATGCCCGTAACACGCCATTTTTGTTCATCTGTCGTATTACTCGGGTCACATCAAATGATAGTTCGTCCAGCGATTCGTAGCGTATAACACGGAGACAATGTTTTAACTTTGGGAACAGATCAAGGTCGGCTGGCCTGAGATCAGGGATGTATGGTGGGTGGAATAAAGTTTCGCAGCCATATACCGACAAAAGTCTCCGTACCGACGCTGCACCATGACACGATGTGTTGTCATGCAGCAAGATCGCTCCCGCTCCCAACAAGTTGGGACAATTTTACGAATTTTTAGTCTCAACTTCGTCCTCAGAAAGTAACGATAATATTGAGCGTTGACATTTTGCCGTACTGGCACACGTTCAGAAAACACAATACCCTGGGCATCGTACGCAAAAAGCATCATTTGCTTCACTTTAGATTATTGCCGACGACACTTTGAGAGTCGTGGGGAACATGGATGCCTTCATTCCGCTGACTGTGAGTTCAATTCCAGCTCAAAATCACGGGTTCAAGTCTCATCAATTGCGACAATTCTGTTCAGGAAGGTGTCGCCCTCCCTTTCGAACCTGTGGATGTTCACTCTGGTTGCCTTCTGCTCCGGGGTGAGTTGATGGGGCGCGCGGGGATTTTCATTTTTCCCAGTGAGCCGGTCAAAATCCGATGAACAGTCATGGTGGACAAATTTGCCTGATGAGCTAGCTATCTTCTCGACTATCCAACGGTGATTCTCTTTGAAAAGCGTTGCAACAATGGGGATAGATGTTTTGTTTGTCGCCGTTTGAGGTCGGCCTGAGCAGCGATCATCTTTGATGCTGCTTCGGCCCTCCCGAAAGCGCGATGCCCAGCGAGGAATTGTGCTTCGATCAAGAGTTCCTTCTTCTTTCTTCACAAACTTCTTGCAAGACAGTGTGGATCTGTGTCGGAGTTTCCCCCGCAGAGTTTTTACTGTATTTTCACGTACGCGCGCTAGTCTAACATCGTGACTCGACGTGAGGAGCCGCACGCTTCCATTTCCAAACTTCCAAACCCTCCCACACCCACACAGCAAATGATAAAGTATCGTTCTGACACCACTGCGTTACTGAGAGTCTGGCCTTGATATGATGCAATTATTTTCCCAATTGCATCATCCACTTTCGTATTAGATTAACGTGTGCAGAACCTTTGTTATCACCCTCGTAGATCTAACGCCACGCATTGAGTACTGTATAAGACTATTAAGTTGCATCGCCTAAAAACAATATTTATCTTTCATTCATCTAACATGTTAAATGTGACAAACTCTTGACGAAAAAAGAATGCAATACCTTCTTTCATTAAATGTAGCATTTTATTTTTTTTAATATCGTACAAAAGAAACCTATTTCTTATTTTTGCAGGCACCTCCAGAAACACCGACTTGACAGTTGCTGTTAACGGTTCTCTAATATTTCCCAGTCTTCAGGATGAGGATGAAGGGGAATACGTTTGCGAAGCATATAATGGCATTGGTGGCAAAGTCACGAGACCGTTTTCTCTCTCTGTTCTTGGTAAGCCACTCGCTAAGAGACATCCAAAAGTTATACAGAACCGTCTGTTTGGTTTGCATCCGCATCCGATGTATTTTACTACAAGGATGAGGGAGAATAATGCAAAATATAATCAAAATACATATTTCATAAATGCATAGTTTCTTTCCTTTCAAACATCAATCTATCAGTATCAAAAACTTAGTTCTAGGATTAAGTCCAAGAAATGCGTTTCCACAAAAATAAAGTTATTTTTCCTCTTTGAGTGGAAAATTTTTCTTTTACAGCTTATTATTTTTCTCATCTGCTTAAGAAATAACTATATAATTCCAGTGTTGTTGCTTAACTGTGAAGTTGATTAATAAAAATAATTGTAAATAATTCTTTTTTTTTCTTTGATAAAATATGCGGAATCGTTTTAAAGTGTTTCATGTTGAAATGTCACACCAGAAGTTATCTGAAATAAGTGTTTGCAAATCAAATATAACATAGTGTTTTTTCTTTGTGTGTTATTCGTCATTTCAAGGTATTCATGTTATTTTTCTCTGAATTTTAAGGCCACTTAATGTCGTGCGTATCTTTAAAGTCCAAATAGTGTCTTTTACCGTCACTGTATGGCGCCTCATTACTGTTATTTGCTATCACGCCGAAGCACTGAATGATTTCTGTCACACTGCCACCACTAGCTTTAACAACGACGAGTAATGAAGCTATCTGTTTATTTTCATTATATAGAAAAATCATTGTTACTCATCAAATGTTTACGCTTCCCAGGTCTTTAAACACAAATCGTATGATTTCGGTTTACATGTATCGAAGAAGCAAGGTAGTGTGGGTCATCATGTGGATCCTTCATCTGAGGTCAAGCGCAGCCACATCTAGTGATGGTGAGTAATATAATTATATATTTTATTTATATCATATTCTTTTAACAAGAATGTCATATGATTATAAAGCATGCAGTAAGACAAATCTCTTCGATTCCGATTGAATTATGTGCTACAGGGAGCGAAACCTGATTTAACGCTGTCTATAAGTTTTGGATTACGGAACCATCTGGAAAATAGCCTTCTTAATTAAATGGTAAGAGCGCGTAGCCTCTGAGAAGCAGATAAAATCTTTCAACATGATATTGTTGCCTCATAAGGAGATACAACAGTACGTGAACCTCATGGAAGGTAATATTTTTGAATCCCATTGCAATGGCTGCTTTTTCGCAGGCATTCGCTTTTTTCATATGGCAGAATAACCCTAAATTGTCGAAATCATTTTTAGAACACTAATATGCTTCCTAGAAAATCTTCCAATTCTTTATTTTTAGGCATTCCTTTTGTTGCTAATTTAGCAGTTTTAAAAATTATCATTTCACATCATGGCCATTCTCAAATTGGGAGGTAAATTTTTGTTGTCAATTTATCGGCAAGAAAATTTAGCCTTCCTCTGACACTAACTATCATGAATTCTTAGTGTGATGATAACAAATAATATTTTCGTTGGTAATATTTGAATGATCTTATTAAAGAAGATGGATATAAAAAGCACATAAAGCTAAGTATGTAATCAGGGACGGATTGGGACGACCAAACAAGGCCGGCAATTTCAGTCTGGAGGTCCATTACAAAAATGCACATACCTACAGAGGAATACTTCATAAATTCCCTCATGTAGAAACATTCTATTAGATCCTGGATGAAATAGAACTGTCGAAAAATGCATATTAAAACGAATTCAGTCGTGAACGAATTTTAACAACAGTTCAGCGATAAAAGAATTTTCGGAATCCGCTCGTGATTGAATGTAGCATCAAACCACGCTCAAAATGAAATGTTATACAGCACAATTTTTTTATTTGAAAAATTGTTTTTGACAAAATCATCAGTGAGTCCCTCGAAAATCCCAGTTCCAACTTAATCATCATGAAGGTTATTCTGAGAGTTCAAGTGTATGCTCATGCCACATAGCAATTTTCCTAAGCAATAAATTTTTAGATTTATTTGGCCACTGATAACCTACTGCATAATCTGTTACAAAATAAATACCTATTGGCACCTCTATTTATAGTATTGGTAACTTCTCCTTCAGTAGATCCATGGTTTGATCAGTATGAACCAGTTTTGTGGTAAATCATTATGACTTTTAAGGTAAATGAGGGAAGAACACGAATTTCCGAATACCTCTGCCCAAGAATCGCTTTGTCTATATGTAAACAAGGGTGTGGGGATGATGGGTCATCACAATGGGTGCTAGTGTTGCTGTTAAAATTAGAAAAGGATGGTGGGGCCTACCAATTACGCTGAGCCTCCAGTGACCTACTATAACGTACTACAGAGGTGAATCACATATCAAGACGACAAATCTGCAAAGGTATATTTCGTCCGTGTAGCTTAGTTGGGAGATCACTTTATTTTTTTTGATTGGAGGTTTAACGACCACCGTGAGCAACTCAATGGGCTATAAGCAGTTGCCCGTCCCTAATTTAGAGTCACTGGTTCCAGGGAAGGGAGAGAGCCAGTGCCGAAAGACAAACACAACACCCATGCCTCACCGGGATTCGAACTCGGACCCCTTCGGACGAATGATCAGATGCCATCGCTTAGACCACTGCGCCACCGGGGCGGCCACTTTATTTCGGAGTGAGGGGAGCTTGAGTTCGATCTCGTCGCGGGCGAACTTGTGTTTGGTGTGAAAATGTTCTATCTTAATTTATAAGTGTAATTGGTCCGGTTGCACTTTTCAGAAAATTTTGCTATGTCTTTTAAGAACAAACACCCAACACATAGATATAAAGCAACGCTTTTTTTTCTTAGGGGAATAACTTTTCAGACGAATATAAAGCATAAATGAAGTTGCCGACTTTTATTCGTAAGTTGTAATATAGTTATTCGTTCTCTAAAACAATCAGATTAAAGGAACAGGAGAAAATGGGCCATTTCTCAGGGGCCAACCGGGAAATGTCCCTTTACCCCGGTGGTCCAATCCGCTCCTGTATGTAGTCGATTTCTGGTAATTAAGCATTAAAAGAATCGATAAATTGACAAAAAAATTTACCTCAACCTGCAAGAACACACACACACACACACATGTATTAAAAAAAACAGACGTGTCCACCATCGGATAACGTTAAGAGCATAAACTGATATACGGATGCCCAAATATTTTAATCTTGCAAAAAGTGTATAAAGATTTGAATTTGCAAACAGTGATCCTTAAGTGTTTCTAATCAAAGTTCGATCGTACTCTGATCTCCATTTTACAGCTTTCTATAATTTCCCTAAACAGCTGCAAGCTACAGCTTGGTCTTTGTAGCCTTTTAAAGTGTGGATTTTGTGGTTTTCACACTGACGAACCTAACTTCGGATCCAGTATGAGATACAAATATTGTTTACGTTGTTATCGGCTCTTTCTCTCCTGTGGAATCAGTGAACGTAAAATAATTAGCGAGTGACTTTTCTTGGCGAGAAACGCTCATTCAGATCGTTGAACTTCAAAATGCTTTTTATTTTGCGAAAAAGGAGGAGCATGAATAAAATACTAACCTTAACTTGAACAATTTCCTCGCAAAAATGCACACCACATTTTTTTCATCTAAGGATATCAACACTGATAAAACCACGTGGCTTGACATTAGCACGGAAACATGCACTAAACCACGTGGCTTGACATTAGCACGGAAACATGCACGGACATGCAAGGAAATACCCGAAAGAGCTCAATGCATATTGATGTGAGGGTCTTAGAACTCAACAAAATAACCTAATTCACTATGGGACTTGTAATTAATAATAAAACTTAGTAAATCTGAAAACAATAAAATATTGCAGTGGAGAACACGTTCTGATGACAATTTCAAAACTCTGTGAAATTAAATTTTGTAATACGACCTTCCCTGAAATAGAAAGGCATTTTCCCAAGGTACTCTATAGTATAATGGAAAAAAAAATAATAATAACGGGTGCTCGAAAAGTCAGGTAGCGTATGTGAAAATGTTTATTACTTGTAATAACGATTTGTGTCAAATGTAATAACAAAGTCTTATAGCTCCATTATTTAGCCTTTTAAGCTTGCTGAAACTTGACCATTAAGTTGTTTTACAAGAAGCCTTTTTCTCTAAATAAAAAAAACTGCTTTCTCATATGTATAACAGAAAGGGGCTCATTGACTTTTTATAACGCATTATATTTGCGTACTTTGCTCCCCAAATATCAGTGGTTTAGACAATAAACTCGTCGTACTATTGAACTCAAACCGCATTATATGTTAGCTGTCGTTTGAAAGAAACTAAAGAAGAACCCAGGTGTATGTAAGCATGCTATATGCTCTTTAGGGGAGAAAGGGGGATGCTTAAAAAATTCCACCATAAGCAACAGTTTCGTGTGTAGCGGTCTTCCGCCTCTAATTTACGGCCACTGTTTCTAGAGATGGGCAACTACCGGCGAGTAAATCTGGACTACCGGCGCGTAATCTGGGATTTTGACCCTGTCCCATCTCAAACGAATGGTGAGAAACCAGCACCTCAGACCACTCATCAACCGGAGCAGCTACTTATAGTCTGATACGTGTATTAGGTTTATCTGTTATTAGCAAATAGTTGCTGGTTTTTTTCTCGCAAAGTAGTCTGAATTAGTCGAGGCGTGGATTTAATTTAGTGTTCGTGTGAAGAGTGCGACAGGTACACAGGGTGCTATCGGCTCCACTGCTTCTCATGAATTCTGCACTTGTATACAAATAAATATATCCCTACAAAGAGATATATTCATCTGTATACAGATGAAAATGCAGCTATAAACCTTACTGGCGTAGTTCACTTGGGAGAACACCCACCTCCGGAATAGGAAAACGTTTGTTCGAATCCCACCACCGGCAGAAAAAAGGCTCTCACTGGGCGTTTGAGCGCATGCCATTCGCGAATGAATGTTAGATCTGATGTTTTCCCGCCATGTTTTAACATCTTAATGCCGTATCTTACGGGTCTGGAGCGAAATGATTTTATTCAGAAAGATTTTGGTTTTTAAGAAGTCAAAACGGGACGTTGCTCGACAGCATTTTGATCACCATTTGACTACGCAATTGACTTTTATTAAGTCTCAATTCAAAGATCTACTACTCATCTATTTTACCTGAGCTGATTGGGAGAGTAGACGGCGGCATATGACCTATGTTTTACCTCCACTGTACCT
This sequence comes from Macrothele yani, assembly GCA_039090855.1. NCBI lineage: Eukaryota > Metazoa > Arthropoda > Arachnida > Araneae > Macrothelidae > Macrothele > Macrothele yani. The sequence goes on from CM077013.1 coordinate 19,996,997, forward strand.
GTGTTAGACTTATGTCACACCACTGATTGAGAACATTTGTATAGTCGTCGGACTGACCAACGTAAGTTTTATGGTGATATTCTAATATGCAGTTAGTTCTATAATTATTTAATTCTTATCTACTTAGAATGACTTAGGCACATTGATTCCACTGCAGCTTTGAATTATTACAGAGCAATGACTATATATAGTACTTAACTTCATTCAATCGGTAGTCCAGGCCGCTGGGAAACAAACTTTTTTGTGGGGGCTGGGAGGTTTGATACCCCTACAAGTATCGGATCACTGAATCAAAAGACCGAGTTATGACGAGTTTATGAAATATTTCTTTTTATCTCTGACTCTGACGTTGTCTGCTCTCCATTTTCTTCATTTCCTTTTAGAATGTCTGCTTAATAATCCTACCAATTAACGATCCAGTGCGAAGTTAATATCATTTTTTTAATTTGTTATAATTATGATGCGGACGGTGAAATAAAGTAACTATCCAAACGACAAAAGTCACGTTTATGTTCCTTGAAAAACATCTATGGTTTTGTCTGACGACTTAAGCAATTTGCACAGGAAGTGTATTGCTTCCAGACAAATCATGAATGGCTTCTAACGTAATACATTTACCTAATCGAATTCGGAAATTGTAATAAATAACAGACGTCCTTGTGTGATGCGTTATGAAGTGCTTAACTAACATGGAAGAAATTCAGCGATAAATTTTCTTGTTAAGTACTGAGAAAGTTCCATAACATACTTTTTTTGCGTGCACGAATCGTGATCTCCATTTTTCTCCTAAATATAAGAAAAAACATGACCTACTACCAAATATGAATTCTCACTGATGTATTTTACTAAGATAAATGAATTATATTTATTACAAACCACATAAAATTGCCTATTTTCACGTTATTGCAAATACCATGTCATCTCTACTGTAATTTCCTCAACTTTGACTACAAATATTTCTTCTTCATATATTTATCTTAGCTAACAAAATCATTTTTAGAAGAAATATTGTTTTTAACAGTTAGAATTTAAATTGTCAATTCTAAATTTACTAGCCCTTAGCCCATTCCATGGACGGGTGAAAAGGCTGTGACTTAAATTTTTATAACACGAATCGTAAAATACATATACATACCTATAATGAACGGTCGAATTCAAAAGTTTCATTTCGTCTGAGATTAGTTCTACCTTCGTCACGCTACGCAAAGTATTAGAAGATTGATTTGCACGCCATCGCCGTTGCTGTTTATTCCTTTTTATGAAATTACTCTGCAATGCGGAGATAATGGAATAAAACACATAACACCTATGTAACAGAAGAAACATCGCAGATAGTTGTTCGAGCACGTGCGTGTTGCCAAAGAAGAAGTCGTTTGTCTTACTAACTTCATTTTATTTTCCGGTATATCTCCTTGAATTTACGTATCGTGCGATAGCGGTGAGCTTAGTTCCGATTTTGACCACCAGAAACAAGCAAATGGTGCTGAAAGTACTGAATGACTTCAGAGCGTTATTCCGTCTCATAAGATTACTCAGCAATGCGAAGAAAATGAAATAAAATACGACATAACACTTACGTAACAGAACAAGCGTCGCAGACAGATGTTCGAGCACGTGCTTGTTGCCACAGAGGATCTAGTTGGTTTTACTAATTTTGTTTTATTTTCCGGTATTTCTCCTTCATTTTACGTATCATGTGATAGCGGTAAGCTTAGTTCAGCTTTTGGGCACCGAATAACAGCAGGTCGCGCTGCAAGTACTGAATGATGTCAGAGCGTTAGGGACAGAATTTAGCCTATTATATAGGTTTTATTAAATATGTTTATTACTTTTCAACATTTTAAAATAAATCTGTTTAACCGTAGTGAACCTTTGATTAAAGCAATTGCTACTTTTCAGGTAAACCGGAAATTCAAGCTTTCAATTTTCCAAGCCGTCTGTCAGAAGGAGCGAGCGCAAAAGTCCTGTGCAACTTATTGCATGGGAGAAAGCCTGTTAAATTTGAATGGCATAAAAATGGACTTCCTTTAACAGAAGATTCTGGAAATATAAAAGTATCTGTTCATGACGATTTTTCTATGCTAATCGTAAACCCAATTTCGACTAAAGACTCGGGAAATTATACGTGCACTATGAAAAACTCATTGGGAACTGCAAGCCATACTGCTAAATTAGTAGTCGAAGGTAAGTTTAATTCAATAGTTTCTTATATTTGTACTTAAGAAAACTGACAAAACAGATAAATTTCAAGCAGTGTACCTTGTCTACAGTACGGTATTATCATAATAAGTGTTAAGCCAATTTTAATTTTCGAAATATAAAACCAAGTTCAACACTTATTTTTAAAACTGCAAAATAATGACAGATCCTATTTTTTGGTTTCGCGCATATATAAAATTGTTAAATAACATGTAGTGTGCTGATATGACAGACTTTCTGAAATCATGCAGATTTTTATGGCTTGTTGTTCAAGTTTAGAATACTCTGTTTCCTTACATTGCTTTAGCAAATTTCTCCTGGTCTGTAAAAGGCTACGGAGAAAAAGTTTATTGTTGGACACTTGTATATGTTTGATATAAATTAAAAAAAGGAAATATGACCTAAGTATATTCTGTACGAACTAAGCATGGGTGCAATTTCAAAAACCAAACATATCTTAAATTATACAACATATGCATGTTATCTACCATTAGCTGCCTGCTAATTAAAGGTTTTAAAAATTAAAAAAGAGCAACAGATTAACAGCTTCCGAACATCTCATGATGCACAGTATTTAATATTAGCATTTAAAATAGTGTTAAAACCGTAAGCCTAGTTTACATGCACACAAATGATTGTGTATTTCAAATTGATAGCCCCTCAATTTCAGGTTGTTGTTCATCAAAAGACAGCTATAGTTTAAACATCGTGCTACCTGATTCTCCAAACAACCATGATAACAGGACATATGTTTGTGACATCACAAAAAACCTCTTCGGGCTACTTACAAAATCAATTTAACACCCTACGAGAAGGTTGTAGAGGTACAAGATATTTTTTCAAAATTATGAGCAACCTACTCGGGCCTAGCTACAAGCCGGAGCTTTAATTGCAAGGCCCCAGGTGGGACTGAGCTGAACGGAAGCAATTCCTCTTGACTACGATGCACCATGTAGTTCCCATCTTCTCGTAAAGCTTAAAATATTCGAATGCTGAATGGAATGCCATAACAACTTGTACGACTTGTTTTATTCATCTTTTGCACTCTTTTTTTACAAGTTTTCAAGTGTTACATTTATTTTCACTTATAACGAAGTGAATTTCTCCGTCATTTTTGGTCTACGCCGGGATTCGAACCGGGGTCCACTCATTCCGGAATAAGTTGCTCTACCAATTAAGCTACGCGGACATTGATTCTAATTGCTATCTGCCTTTATGTCGTGTGCGTCCTTCTGGCAGGTACGTCACATCTCCTGGTACGTTACATCATCTTCCCCTTATTTTTCTTTTCTTTCGAAGTGCTGCTCATATTTTTCCTATCTCGCGGTGTGGAAATAACATCACACCAATGCGAGATTTTGAACGGTCGGGTCATCCGGATAGTTCGGGCGCCATTATAACGAAGTGAATTTCTCCGTCATTTTTCGTCTACGCCGGGATTCGAACCGGGGTCCACTCATTCCGGAATAAGTTGCTCTACCAATTAAGCTACGCGGACATTGATTTTAATTGCTATCTGCCTTTATGTCGTGTGCGTCCTTCTGGCAGGTACGTCACATCTCCTGGTACGTTACACACTCTTTTAATGGAAAGGGAGTTATAACGAAGAACTACCGTTTTTCTGAAAATATTCTACAGTATTGCTGGAATTACCAACCACTGCCAAGAAAACCTTCGACAAATAAAGTCTGACAAGAATTGTTTCTCCTTTGAGCAACTTCAAATGGAATGCTGAAAGTTTCGCCAGTTTTGAGCAGAGGTACTAATTTAGCTCGGAATGACTAATTACAGGAAGTGATCGATGAATTTTGATCTAAAACGATCAAAAAGTACCAATGATCTTAATCTATTAAAACCATTTCAAAAGAAAATTATTTGCTTTCAGTTACACAAATAAATATTTTAACTATCGGCGATGCCTTGAACATGAAAAACTTTATAAAGCCCTTCATTAATAGCTGCTGTTCAAAATCTTCGCCGTGACCATCATACAGTGCTAAATTACTAATTACTTCTTAGAAGAATGCAATTACAAACTATCAGAGCAAATAATTTGTTCCAGCTTCTTAGTTATTCCTGATGATGATTTGTACTAACGCCTAAGCCTACATCCTGCATCACATCTCGCCGAAACACTTGAGACCCACATCCCAAAAACATCATATTGAAACTGAATACCTACTGTCTGAACAAATGTTAATCTCTCGCTTCCTTTGGGGAAAACTTGGTCCGAGCTGAGAATAAGGCGAATAAAAAACATCGCGTTTTTTGTTTTCTTCTACTCATGCTGTTCGAACATAATTCGTAAAACAATAAAATTGTTAAATAACATGTTATGCCCCAAGTTTTCAAATACGCCTTGGTTTTCCTAAAGCAGAACTTAATGCCTTCCAAAAATTATCCATTTGTAATACTACAATGCTGTAGATTCCAGTTAATCGGCACATATTGGGGCTGGTTTGGGATGTTTTTCAAGAATTATCTCAAAGAAACGGCTGCCCCGAATAACCAATGATCCAGTTTACCGGAATATAGTGTATATTACTTCTCAAAGATTAATTCTGGTACAAAACTTCGACTTGTCTCCGTATTAGAAAGAATCCTCGAAGCGTAATGTAACATGAATACGCATCAAATTTAAGTGAAAAATTAAGGACATGGAGTAATACCCAAACATTAAGAGATATTTATTTGAAAGTAGTTGATCTTGAAAAACAAATGCGGTACTCTGGCTGCTTTTCTCATGAATTCTTGTAATGTGCAATAAAGGCTCCTTTTTGATTTTTGACATTTTTCTGAAGAATCTGTACCTTTGCCCCTCAAAAAAAAAAAAAAATAAATCCAGCGCCCCAGGAGGTTTGATATCCCATCACCTTGCCTAATGACAGGCTACTTCCATTTTCGGGTATATCCAATACGTTAGTTCGAGTAGTTCGAGTTATATAGCCGTACGTACACAGCGTGGTGGAAATAAAATTTTGCAGCACCACTTTTATTTATTGCAGCTCCAACGAGCACTTCAAATTGTTTCAGTTGAGCATTGCATAATTTAACTTTTATAAAATGTCAGTCTTGTGTGACCTTAAACCTTTTTAAAATTCTGATCAAAAATCTAACGGAACAAGTGACCCATGTTTGGAAACATTTCAGGTTCGGGCTGGTATTTATTGCAGGGTAAATTTATTAAAACATTTTAAAAAGATTTGCTCGAAACTCCATTATTTATTTCGCACACATTTCCTTTATATAGTAAAACCATGTCTATTTTACTGTTCATGACCTATGATTATATTAGCCACCCAGGTGGCGCAGTGGTCTTAGCGATGGCTTCTGATCATTCGTGCGAAAGACGTCCGAGTTCGAATCCCGGTGAAGCATGGATGTTGTGTTTGTCTTACGGCACTGGCTCTCTCCCTTTCCTGGAACCAGTGACCCTAAATTAGGGACGGGCGACTACTTATAGCCCATTTGAGTTGCTTACGATGGTCGTTAAACCTCCAATAAAAAAAATATGATTATATATTTTTTTTAGTATTTTGCTGGTCACGTGTGTCTCCGAGAGCTACACTCTGTGATACAATTTTAACTTGTTTTCCAAGAGTATTTGAATAAATATCGGTTATAGTTTCTATCGATTTAAATACAACAATATTCGAAGAAACCTTGACGCAATACATAAACTTACAATTGAAACACGTAATTTTAATGAAAATTACCGAGTTGAAGGAAATCTAAATGCAGCAAAAGTTTGAGTTATATATTCAAATTTAAGCCAGCCGACAAGTAACATTTAACTATCCCTAGCTGCGTTTGTTTTCGTGAGAGATATACAGTATGGATATGACACGGTACACAATTTGTTTTTAGGCTGAAGCAAATGGATTAACTCGGAAAACATTGAAATGATTTTGTTATGAGTTTGAACGAAGGTCCGTGTGATTTTTGAAATTAGCATTCTCCAAATATTTTGATTAAACACGAATTAAAAGAAGAGAAATTCGTCAAATGACTAATTTTCTGTCATCTTTTAAAACTTTTATTATTCATTGCAATAAATGTTTACTGTTTTTACATGTACGTGCGTAATTAATGTAATACAGGTTCGTCCTTGCAAATCTCACTCATCATTGTGAAGTTGAAGGCTAGAGTTTTAGCATTAAACTTCCTATCTCATAGTTAAATGGTATTCCAGGGCATAGAGTTTAATTACGTTGAAATAGCGATTGCTCAGTTTGGTTAGCTGTAAATTATATGAGTCATCGGTATCTCTTTTAGGGAACGCTAAGCCAAAGGGTTTGGAGACCGTTTCATTCCTTCTCCATATGTGTCGATTACTCGTGCCGTAACATGCTTCTTTATACTATATCATGATAATACAGCGTTTGTCACAAATATTTATTTCTTCAAGTTCATCATGGTTGTTTCGCTGGATATTGACCTACCTTCATCAGGATGAATGGCAAGTAAATATTCAAATTGTATCATCATCATCATCATTGCCAACCATTATCAATCACTTCTGGACGAAGGTCTTCCAAGTTTCTTCCACAACGGTCTGTCTTGTGCCAGTCTCCTCCATGTCACTCCCGCATTCTTTCGAATTTCATTCACCCATCTCCCATGTGGTCTTCTTCTGGGTCTTTTCCTGTCCCTTGCTGTCCATCGACGATCTGTCCTTTTGGCAATATGTCCAGCCCATTGCCATTTCAGGGATTTTACTTTGATCATGATGTCTTCCACTCTTGTCATTTTTCTGATCCACGAGTTCCTCTTCTTATCTCTCCTGGTTACACCAAGCATGCACCTCACCATGCCTCTTTGAGTTGTCTACAGTCTTTGTATGTCTCTTTTAGTTAAGGTCCACGTCTCTGCACCATATGTAAGCACTGGAAAGATGCATTGATCAAACACGTTTATTTTAAGACATAATGGTATATTGCTCTTGTCTTGAAAATTACACCGTTCCGTCCAAGATAAATGTAGGTATTGGTTATCTCCAGCTTTTCCCCATCAATCGATAAATCTACATTTTTTGTAAAAGCATTGTACATCACTTTTGTCTTCTGAAAATTCATTTTTAATCCCACTTCTTTACTCTTGTCAGCACGTTCCTGGATCATACACTGCAGCTGTGATGGGGTAGTTGCAAAAATGACTACGTCATCAGCAAAACGAAGGTGAGTTAGATAATCTCCATTAATTTTTATCCCTTTGTTTTCCCAGTTCAGTGAGTGTAATACACATTTTACAATGTGGCATTACAGAGTTTGGGAGATATGGTGTCAACTTGTCTCACTCCCTTTCCAATTTTAATGGGTGCTGTATTCTCAAACAGCCGAATCTTTGCACTTGTATTTTCATAGATGTTATGAATAATATTAATGTATGCATCTTCAACACCGCAGGATTTCAAAGCCAATGTAACTGCTGATGGTTTCACCGAATCAAAGTCCTTTTCATAATCGATAAAAGCCATGCATAATGGAAGTTCATATTTCGTCACTCTTTCAATTAGTTCTCTCAGTACGTGGATATGATCTATAGTGCTGTAGCCACTCCTGAATCCAGCTTGTTCTATCAGTTGAGCCATGTCCAGTGTTACCTTCAAGCGGTGTGAAAGAACTTTAGTGAATATTTTATAAACCACTGATAGGAGGCTGATAGGTCTGTAGTTCCTGAGATCCTCACTGTCACTTTTTTTATGTAGCAGGATCATTGTAGCATTGTTCCAATCCTCAGGAATTTTCCCTTTATTAAAGCATCGAGTGAAAACTCGGGCGAGTACTGTTTCAATTTCTCCACTTGCTTCTTGTACGATGTCTGCGGTAATTCCATCTTCTCCTGGAGCTTTTCCCCGTTTCATGTTCTTGATTGCATGTGCAACTTCTGCTTGGATGACTGTAAGAACTCTGGTACCTTTCATAATGTCTGGATTACATGTATCATCCCTTTCACATAGTTTTGAGTAGGAATCTTTCACTCTTGTCAAAATTTGACCTCTATTTCTCTTTACAGAACCATCTTCTTTTCTCAGAGCCATAATCTGTTTTATTCCCTTACTCAGATGTCCCTTTGCTCTCTTCAGGCTTTGGTTGTTTCAATTGCATTCCTCACTAGTTCACCGTTGAATTTCCTTACATCTTTAATGATACTTTTTCGTACCGTCTTGCATAGCTCTATATATTCCACTTTGGAAGTCACATCTCCTTTAGTTGTCCTCATCTCTCTTTTTTTTTGCATCAGAATTTTGATTTTTCCTGATAATTTGTTCGTATGCAACTTGTTCTTAGTACCAGCTATTTTTGTTACTGTTTCCATAAGAGCCTTGGTTAGTTTTCTGTTAACTTCAGAGATGTGCACTTCTTCCGGCGTTAGACCTTCTAGAGCAGAGAATCTGTTCTTCAGGTCCAATTTGAAGGTATTATGATGTTTTTTAAGGTTGGTCATGTCAACACACTTTGTTTGTTTTATGAGCTTGCCACGCCCCAGTTTAGCATTGAGGTGCATCTTACATCCTACCATTCTATGGTCACTACCAGTGTTGAACTTGTTTAGCACACTGCAGCCTTCCATGACAAATTTCTTGTTACACATAATAAAATCAAATTGTATATGATATCATAAATGGGTTTTGGTTGTTGCTTCCACGCGCTTGATAGAAATGTGTAGATGTCATGTCATGAACAAAATATGAAGAATTCTGCTATATACGGAAAAATCTGGCGTGTCAATTAATTTTGTTTCTTCAAAGAGAAATTTGTGGAGCTTTTCGTAACATTGTTTAGCCGTCGATGGCTTCTTAGGTCACAGTCCCGAATATAGGTTTTGTGCACCTTAAATCGAAAACGCAAGGCTCTGCGGTTCTGTCTTACATATTAACAACAAAAACTCAGCGCTTTTTACAGTTGTGTATATCGCGCAATGCATATATGTTCGGATAAAGGTAGCTTAGAAAAGAACTTGATTTCCTGAAACGTGTTGCAGTACAGCGAAGATACAACCCTTCCATTATAGACAAGGATCGGACAAAACTCCAGAAACCGAAGCCTATCTCCACGTTAACTCCTCTGATGCAACCATTACGAGAGAATTTTTCCCTTATTCCATTTTTCCGTGACATTACCTTCAAAATTTCAAAAGTTGTCAAAACCTTTAATTTTAAAGTGATTCTTAAACCCATAAACAAAAAGAATTTTTTAGGATCAAATGGCTATGTTGAAAACAAAAATTCGTGATGAATGTATCAAATTCCATGCGAATGTGGCGCTTCGTATATAGGACGGACCTTACAGCCTTGCGTTTTCGATTGAAGAAGCTATGACGTAGAAGCCTTTTCTTACTTCTACGGGAACTTAAAACATCAACATACTAAGAAATACACTGACGGAAAAAAATCCCAACACCACGAAAAAATAGTTGTAGAGGAATGAAATGGCGGCAATACATTTGTATAGGTAACATATTTAATCGATTAAGGTTTCAAGACCACAGCTTATTGTAAGCGCGAGAAGAGCCATTTTAAATGTGAAATGCTGGTACATTAATAATCGGTGTAACCGCCAGAATGTTGAATGCAAGCACGCAAACGTTCATGCATTGTGTCGTACAGGTGCTGGATGTCAGTTTGTGGGATGAAGTTCCATGCCTGTTGCACTTGGTCGATCAATACAGGGACGGTTAATGCTGGTTGGGGGTGACGCTGGAGTTGTTGTCCAATGATGTCCCATACATGCTCGATTGGTGAAAGATATGGTGATCTAGCAGGCCACTGCAACATGTCGACACTCTGTAGAGCATGTTGGGTTACAACAGCGGTATGCGGCCAAGCGTTATCCTGTTGGAAAACACCCCCTGGAATGCTGTTCATGAATGGCAGCACAACAGGTTGAATCACAACAGGTTGAATGACCGACGTACAACTGTGCCGTCAGGGTGCGTCGGATAACCACGAGAGTGTTCCTGCTGTCATAGGAAATTGCTCCCCAGACCATAACTCCAGGTGTAGGTCCAGTGTGTCTCGGCCGCAGACAGGTTGGTTGCAGGCGCTCACCTGGCCTCCTTCTAACCAACACACGGCCATCACTGGCACCCAGGCAGAACCGGCTTTCATCAGAAAACACAACAGATCTCCACTCCATCCTCCAATGAGCTCTAGCTTGACACCACTGACGTCGCAAACGGCAGTGGTTTAGAGTAAGTGGAATGCACGCTACAGGGCGTCTGGCTCGGAGCTGTTCTTCAAGTAAGCGATTTGTAACAGTTCGTTGTGTCACTGTGGTGGCAACTGCAGCTCGAATTGCTGCCGCTGCCACAGACGCTCTCAGTAGCGCCACGTGGCCGGCCGTAACCCGGTCTTCTTGAGGCAGTACCTTCCCTTGACCACCGCTGCCAACAATCATGCACAGTGGCTTCATTCCTGCCAAGTCGTCCTGCAATATTGCGGAAAGAAAATCCACTATCTCGTAGCCCTATTACACGACCTCGTTCAAACTCCGTGAGCTGTTGATAATGGCTTCTTCGTCTTCTTAAAGGCATTCTTGACTAACATCAACACACTACGTCGAATCTCAACGATAACTAACGCTCACGAACGTTACAGTGCATATTTACAGAGAACCTGCTTTGCATGTTCCGAGCGGCGCTACTAGCGCCACACGTATGCGCCGAGCGCGAAATTTGCATAGACGTCATCTTACCGATGTACTCTCACCGCCTAGCAACTGTCGTTTATCTAACACAACCCCTTCTTGGTGTCGGGACTTTTTTTCCGTCAGTGTAGTTCCTAAATGAAAGAAACCTTAACGGCCAGACGAAACATGTAAACAACAGAAGTCACACTTACGGAAAAAGATGCTTTATTCAGGATGTAGCAAACACATCGTAGCATAGCATATTGCACTAAACTCTCGGCAAACCACACAACGCTCTTTTCACAACGCTCTTTTCAATAATCAGTTTACAATCCAACGCTCTCAAGCAATAGATTAGTCGTCGTTTTTATCTCTTGTTCTTATCAAAACTCAGGCATACGTCACGTTTCTTTTTTTTTTTTATGGTTGGAGGTGTAACGACCACCGTGAGCAACTCAATGGGCTATAAGCAGTCGCCCGTCCCTAATTTAGGGTCACTGGTTCCAGGGAAGGGAGAGAGCCAGTGCCGTAAGACAAACACGACATCCATGCCTCAGCGGGATTCGAACCCGGACCCCGTTCGGACGAATGATCAGAGGCCATCGCTTAGACCACTGAGCCACCGGGGCGGCTACGTCACGTTCATTCAACCTCAATTGTATTGCGAAACATATTCGTTTGAGAGAAAGATATTACGTTGAGAATGAAGAATAACAGAATAAACTCAAGATTTACATAGGAAAAGAAACTAAAAAGGAAAGTTAATTTAGAATATACGTAACAGAGCACAAGACCTACATTCGGAGCTGTGACATAAAGAAGTCATCGATGGTTAATCAATGTTACGAAAAGGACCATAAATTTCTCTTTCAAGAAGCACAACTAATTAACGAGCCAGATTCAACCACCAAACTTGATATTTTGGAAGTTTTCCGTATATATCAGAATTCTTTGCAACTTGTTAATGACATGGCTTCCACACCATTTCCACTGGTGTTCAAAATTAAGAGAATTTGCACATTTTGTCGATTTTCACAAAAAGTACGGAACCAAAGGTACAAATTATGCCGCCGAATAAAAATGCAAATTTGCAGTGTCGAATACCTAAGCGTACACGTGCGTGTGGGCGGAGCTGTGACAGAAAAGCACACGTGGCTTTTTCCGCGATTAGTTCTCTCGTACTCCTCGGCGACATTCCTTGTGTTTCTTGCAGGAGTTGGTTCAATTTCATAAGCAGTCAGGTAAAATGAGTTGCCACGAACGTATTGATGACGGAATGAGGTGGAGAATCGTCGGTAGATTAGAGGCAGGGTAATCGCAAGTGCAGTGTCGTCTGCAATTTGTGGAAACAGCTTAAGGACACCGGATCCATATCGAGACCTGGGCAAGGTCGTCCAAGAGGCACGACGGCCAATGAATATCTTTATTTGGCACTTTCAGCAAGGCGCCACAGGACTGCTACATCTGCACAGCTATCTCGTGAGCTGCATGCGGCCACTGGAACCCGAGTTACAAGGGTTATTGCTTCCCGAAGGCTTCATGTGAGAGGGCTTTTTGCCAGAAGACCCGCTGTTTGCTGCCCGCTCACTTCAGCAGACAAGAGGGCGTGTTTAGCATGGTGCATACATTAGCCATGCACCAGACTTAAGTGGGGCAATTTTCTCTTCACAGAAGAGTCGCGATTCAGCCTGGACACTGATTCTCGACGTACCTTCATCTGGAGAGAGCCTGGGACCCGATACCTTTCCTCCAACATCCGAGAAAGAGACAGCTATAGCAGTGGAGGTGTCATGGTCTGGGCAGGCATCGTGTTGGACGGCCGCACACCTCTCCATGTGTTTGACAGAGGCTCCCTGACGGCTGAGAGGTATAGGGATGAGATCTTACAGCCCTATGTTCGAATTTTCAGGGTCTCAGTTGGCCCTCGGTTCCTTTTTATGGACGAAAACGCTCGTCCGCATAGGGCTCACCTGGTTGACAATTATCTTGACAGTGAGGATATTTGCCGGATGGATTGGCCAGCCAGATCGCCAGACCTAAACCCTATCGGACATGTCTGGGACGCTCTTGGGAGGGTAATTGCAGCTCACCATCCCGCTCCGAGAAACATCCAGGAGCTAAAAACTGCGTTGCTGCAGGAGTGGGACCGACTGCCACAGGGACTCCTGAACTGCCTTGTTTCCAGTATGACGTCGCGTTGTGAGCTGTGAGAGGGGACCATACCCATATTAGTTATTTTATGTTCGATCTTTCAACGTGGATTTTGGACATTCCTGCGCTGATGAGCCTTACTGACGATCATGAGTGCGTACCACGACTGTTGTGTGGTATAATTTTTTTCTCTTATATAACTCTGTGTCCATACCAAATTTAATTAAAATGTGTCCATTAGTTCTTCTGAAATTCGACAAAATGTGCACATTTTCTCTTAATTTTGGACATCAGTGTCCATCAAGCGCGTGGAAGCAACTAACCAAAACCCGTGACTCTAAACGTCATTTATGATATCACATACAATTTGAATATTTACGGGCTATTCATCCTGATGAAGCGTCAATACCCAGCAAAACCATGGTCGACTTGAACAAATAAATATTTGTGATAAATGTTGTATTATCTTAATATACATAATCGTCACCAGACTGTAGTCTCTGAATTCAAGTATGCTTCTTTATTTGGTTTAAACAGCTCCTGCTGTTTGTGATTCCAGACTTTTGTTTAATGTGTGTCCTAAGTTGAAACGTTTTCACGTGGAAGATTCATTAATACGCTAAGTTCTTATGCCGAGAATACCAATTCGAATGTTTCCATGCAAGTTGGTATTTTGAACTTATGAATACATAAGAACGCTTTGCAGAGAATAATTCATCTCACAAAACTTTGCAGATATCAGCATAGCCACGGAATACTGTCATAAAAAGAAAAGTGGATGTGTAATTCAGTATTAAAATGTTCGTACTTTCCCTGCAATTTCTATGTAACGCCACAGGTAGCCTGCTTTAACAAATTCTTTCGAATTTTTGCATGGAAGATATCCTAAGATTGCGTTTTGTTTTTTTTCACGGTGTGACGCGGGAACTTTTTTTTTTTTTTTTTTTTTTTTTTTTTTTTTTTGGTTGGAGGGGCAACGCCCGCACAGTAAAAAATTTACTGTAGATTTTACGGTTTTAAACCGTTTTCCAGGGTGCCAACACAAAACCGTAAAATCTACAGTTTTGTGCCGTGCTGGAGCAAAGCTATAGCTTTGCTCCAACACTGCATTTAATGAAGAAAACAGCACAGAATTTTGCTGGAGCGAGTCACAGTCCAAATAACTACGAAAACACAAAAATTTGGCTGGAACGAATGTGTTGATTGTGTTGGAGCCAAGCTATAGCTTTGCTCCAACACGGCATAAAACTGTAGGTTTTACGGTTTTGTGTTGGCACCCTGGAAAACGGTTTAAAACCGTAAAATCTACAATTTTTTTTTACAGTGCGTCGTGAGCAACTCAGTGGACTATAAGCAGTCGCTCGTCCCTAATTCAGGGCCACTGGTTCCAGGGAAGGGAGAGAGCCAGTGCCGTAAGACAAACACAACATTCATGCCTCATCGGGATTCGAATCCGGATCCAACTCGGACGAATCATCAGAAGCCAGAGCTTAGACCACTGTACCATGGGAGCAGCATGGGTGTTTTGATAACCCTTTTCGTATTATAATCTCTAATGTAAAAATTAAATTTACAGTAGAGTTTCGTAATCTACCTGTTTTTAGAATGTCATTTAAAAATAATCTATGGCTTCTTCGTTTGTTTCTTTTTTTGATGCTGTCTCTGATACTGCTTCCCTATGAACATAATTTGAATGAACAAATGCAACTGAGCACAGATAGAAGGAAAATACGTGACGAAAATTGGTTTTGATGGATGGCTGTGCTCGTCAGTTTTTTATGTAGAGCTGTGACCCTGGGACTATTGATTTTAGTGTAAGTTAACATTATAACCTTTGTTAATATCTAAAAACTTTAAGAACATCTCGCGCATTCGTCAGCACTTGGGTACAATTAAAATGGACTCATTTTTCCTAGTTTTCTGCCAGCCGTGTCAATGAAGGAAGGACGCTCTCTGCTTCACTTCCGAACACTATTTATAACTGTCTCTCTATGCAATCGGGTGTTCACGGAGTTTCAGTTTTTATTTCTGTACTGTATTGTGAGTGAAATATTAAGGATCGTATCGGTTTGCAGCGTCAGAATTCTCGTAGGGAGTGGTATTCAGGACATGGCTTTTCTTACAGCTTTTGATTTAAACGAGGGATTTCTCACGATGGGCCAAGTGGCTTCAACAGGGAATGTGAAAAAGCTAGTTTGCTACTCTGCTGATTTGGGGTCACAGAAGTATTCAAATGGTGTAAGAAGCAATGAAAGAGTACCCCGCGCTTTCCTTGAGAGAGGTGAAAAGCCCAGACAGAATCTGGATCAAGCTGTTGAAGAATTCTCTAGCGACTGTGGACGTTTTTTATTGGGCTCCTGGAGAGGAAGCCCGGAACTTTTCTATGTCCTAGGGAAAATGGGGGTGGGAAGAATGTCTCGTACAAAGATGGGAGATTAAAAGAGAAAACGTGGGAAAGCAAAGCTTAGCAGTGAAGTAACTGAGAAAGAAGCCTGACATAAGGAGAAACAGATCAATGTGTCAATAATAGAAAGAACGATAAAGAAATCAAAACAAAGTCTCAAAACGTGACCTTTCTCATGTACATCACTGAATAAACTAATCTTAACTACAAAGGAGCGAGTCTCTACTTTACTAGTAATTGAATTCAACGTTACAAGGCACTGAAAGATACAGAGTGGACAGCCCTGTCACAGGGCCTGTGCTTCTTAACCACCCGCAAATGTTCTACAAACTGCCGCAACATAAACGAACTTGTACATTGAACTAATCTTTAAAGATGAAACAAAATAGGTATGTTAAACAATGTTAAAGTTTGGAGAAAAAATAGACCTCCTTCTCGATAGAATTGCTCTGTACGATTTAATATTTACAGTAAATACATCGCTTGGGACTTCAGTGGTACTATGTTTCGCTTTAAATTCGGCAATTAAGATTTTGAAAATCCCCGACCTGAAAATCAGTATTAATAAAAATTGCTTGAAATTTATCCACGTACTTTCTTCCATTATTTCCAATTATGATAATTCTAAATCGGGTTTCTATTATGTAACTTTCTTTTGTACTTCATATTTTTATCCTAATCCCTCCATTCTTTGCTGCGCAGCTGTTGGACTGACCATGTATATAAATAAATTATTGTTTTTTACTGTTTTACAGCACCACCACGATGGTTATCGACACCAGAAGATATCACTCGCGTCCGCGGGGCTACCGTGGCAGTGTCGTGCTCAGCAGCTGGTCAACCATTCCCCAAGGTCACGTGGGAGCGAGATGGGAAGCCCGTGATGCAGTCGGAGAGGATGGTGGCGAGCGACAATGGTTCCCTCGCCATCCACATCCTGGAAGCAGAAGACCAAGGCTACTACGCATGCTCCGCCTCTAATGGGGTGGGGATGACTATAAAAAAGGAATTTACGATTACCGTCAACGGTAACGATAAACCGTTCATCATAAAGCATGTAAAAGTAATAATTACTGCATTTCAAAACACAATGACCAAGCGATATTAAATAAACTGGCTGGCTACAAAATTAAACTATGGGCCTTCCTTTTTAATTCTCCAAATCGCTCTTTCATTATAACAAAACTCTAACATGTATGTTTATTTACTTCATAGTATCAAATTAGAATCAGTTCAAATTCATGTATTTAGCGATTTACACCGTTGAACTAAGTTGTATGTCATGAAATTTGTTAATGTAACAAGAATGTCATACGTGAGTTTTCCTCAGGAAATACTGACATGAAAACTTTTATGCAGGACGTATTTTTCTCAAGCTCAGTGCAAAGAAAATTAAACAATTCAGAGAGATTTACATAACATAACATTTTATTTTCAGATTCAGGTACTTTTTTAATAATTGTACTTGTTTTTTAATGAATAATACCTTTTATTTAAATACAAAATTAGTACATTAATGTATGTTTTTCTTTATTTGACAAATAAAACAAGAATAAGAAATTCATTTGCAGAAAAAGGAAACGTAAGTATTTTGATAAATAGTTCCATAAATGGCGATTTACAGTTTGGAATATTTTAAGAGTCCCTCCGAAGCCCTTAGGTATGATTACACAAGAAATCAGTGGTGCCCAAAGGCAGTGGCGCACTCAGGAATTCCTGTTGGGAAGAGGGGCGGCTATACATGTGTATGTGTGTGTACGCACAAAGTGCACGTATAGTGTATGCATTAGATAAATAGAAAGAAGAGTCAACGTACGTCGTTCATTATCTCTTCTTCGAATTGGGGGGGGGGACTTAATCCCGAAAACCACTGTGGGTGCGCCAGTGCTTAAAGGTGTTTCAGGAGGATCCACAGACCACTTCTCTTACTATTAAGCTAAACTAGTGATTTGCAAATCCGTCCTCAGATATCTCTTCTTATTTCTTCGTGACCATAAATTTTTTCGAGGACATAGAGATGTTTAAAACTGGTGCAAGATCCACGAACATGATATACATGCTGAAATACAAAGAAGCTATGAAAACTCTGTGAAAAGCCTTTTGCACGTAGCTTATAAGATGCAAACACTAGAAGAGATGTTATTTTTTAGAAGAATTGCTTATAAGTTATACTGTTTATGGATTCTTTATAATATGATTTTGTAATATCCCATTACGCAAAACATAAGTTGTCATTAACATTCAATTCTTGAAGAAGGTAACTTATAGCTAAAATAAAGCGTTTGGAAAAACTTTTGGCATAAGACAAAATAAATTAGATTTTTTGCCTTATAACAAATTTGTTTTCTTCTATGAATTAAAAGAGGCTGTACATTGCAGATCTGTTTAATAAGAGATATAAACTTTTTTTAATTTATGCTGGCATTTGGTCCCACCCGAATGCTGTGCCATGCAAAAAGCACGCGAACGCGGGATCATACATACATACCGACACTGGCAGACGTACCTACAGGTCCTGCGCAACTCACTAAACAAGAGTAAACCCCATAATTTGAAAGAATTTAAATTTTTCTATCATTTCACTTAAAATGCACACGTGAGTACCAAAATGCAATTCTAAGTACAAAGCAAAACTCATTGACATTTTAATAATACCGAGAACAAAAACTAGAAAAACGACACTTTCTATAAGAGTGACTCCGTTGTGTTGAGAGGGAACTGAACATTCGCATAAAGCCAACTAACTATTCGTACTCGGGAAAATGTCGAAGATGCAAAACTATCGCGGCCGATGTCTGTTCTAGAGCGGCCTCTCCGACGTTGCCGTGGACACATCCATAAGTAAGAAAACATATTATCAGCGAAATTTTTTTTTATTTCTTTTCACTCGGATTTAACGACGTAGCTCCACAGGAAACAACGGATATTTAAGGAGAGAAAGAGTAAACAATCGATCACTGGATGCTGAGTGATATTAAGATTTTACTCTAAGTTTCTTGTATTTATATATTTTCAGATTTAAGTTAAAATGTGTATATGCATGCATATCTTGGCAAAAACAATGTATAATGAATTAGCTTTATTTTCTTTCCGCTAAGCTAATTAATATGAATGATGCTCTTCCTACCAGCTAGCTAATGATATACTTGTACTAAGCTTCAAAATAGTGAACTCAAAATGGTTGTTACTAGTTAATTACGAACGAGAATAAAGTCTTAACGCTGGTTATTTATGGTAAGAAAACTAATGCTATAAACCTAACAGCCAGACAGAGGTCTGACAAAAACTATGAATTGAGAAAGACTAACTTACGGCAACTTCTTTATTATAAGACTCTTGGTCAACTAAAGCACACACACAACTTGTTTTACAATAATGAAGAATCTCTCCTCATAACAACACAATCTCTCCTCGTATTACAAACGCTTTCCGTAAACAACAACGCTCTCTCATAACAACAACAAAAAGCTCTCCCTAAGTCTCGATGAACGCGCCTATATACTAGCTACCACCACGTCATGACTTACACTCATTGCCAGATCTCATTCATCGGGTGAAATGATATTTCGTTCAGTAAGAAGATAATTTACATAGTAAAATAAAATAACCAGAGATAGTAAAATCAAAAGGAAAGTGAATATAGAGTATACGTTACAAATGTTATACGCAATACTGCTGTAATGAAACATTTTCACAGATATGTAAGAATAAAGCTTAAAATTCTATTAAATATACGTACAAAATAGCATCTCATCTTCTTCTAGGACAAGAACATGCTACATTGAACAAACCGTGTTCTTAAGATAAAGAGTGTTTACAAATTTGCTGAAACTTCATAATTTGCTAGACACATAAACTTAGAAAACTAAATCAGATAACGAATTTCGTTTAGTTTTTTTCTCTGGCAACATCTGATTTTCTTAGGTACTAAGCAGAGTTAGCGAAAACAAAGTCGGTTCTTTTCCCTTATACATATGTCGTGTGATTAAGATCTAATTGGTGAACAATGCTGTGTAGGAACTTTTATTTCGGTGATAAAGGTATTTCCTCTGTTCGTAACATTTTAGAGGTTTGGCTTCTGTATTACTTATGACGTAAAAGAACAGTTGCGGTGCAGCTCACATAATCGTATTCTAAAGATTGTAGCATTGAAATTGCAACAGCGACCAAAGCATCACTATCATTTATCGATATTGGTAGAATATAAATCTTCACTTGAACGCCGAGTTCCAAAACGAATTTTACGTGATACGTTTCTGTTACTAGAATTCCTCTTTTCGTATTAAAGACTAGATATTGATAGTTTGTATCGATCATGAGTTCAAAATTGTAATACACGACTTATTTGCGTTAGTAATAAAAGTGAAGGAAACCCATATTACAAACGAACTTGTTTATAACGAGCTCGCGTTAAACGAGGTCTCGGATCTAGCAAATACATATTTTGCGTTTGTTTGATTCAAAGCTAAATATCAGGCATCAAACCCGTTTCTAACAGCCAGTTCTGGGATGTAAGAAGTGAAATTTCTGGTAATACATTCTTTTATTTTCAGTAAACACGCTGTTCCTGCACCGTACTTCACTCGAATCTTAAAAGTAACTTTCGAAAAACGAATCTTAAAAGGCATCTTAAAAGTAACTTTCGAAAAACATTGATCAAGAAACTTCAGGTCAGAAGGGAACAGCATCAATAGCAGAAATTGCTTCATAATGCTGGACTGCAGATTTAGGATGTCAGAAAAATTGAAGAGGGAATTGATGATTCTCTGGCATCGCAGCCGAACTGAGAAATTGTTGTTACTGGGCTCGAAAATTATCGTTCTGTTGAAGTTAATGTAATGGCCTCCGATTTAAAAACTTCAAATTATATTATTAGTACAATAATTTTACTAAGAAAAAAAGGTCAAACTAAAGTAAACACATTGAGAAAGGTGTTTACTTTAGTTCTTTTTTTACGCTTTCCAACTCAACCGTAGGTTGAAGAAGCGTATGTGCTCCAGCTTTGTCCGTCTGCCTGTCAGCACGATAACTCGCGTAAAAATGGTTGGATTTCGGTGAAATTTTAGTATGTGGTAGGGGTCAACCTGGGGCCAAACCCAATATAAAATGGGCGAAATGAGGTCAAACGTTCGGACATAGGAGCAGGATCCATTCCATCGCCCTTATGCGTCATAACTTACATAAAAATGCTCCTATTGCGACATAACTTTGGTTTGTTGTTCCGGAGGTATACTGAACCAATTCTGTTTAATATCATCGAAATGGGGTCAAAGATCAGGGCACAAGAGCGAGATTTATTCTAGAACAATTATCCTCATAATTTGAGTAATAATTTGAGTAATGATTTCTGGTATGTTGGAAAGCGCATCATAATAAATGCATTGCATGATTTTACTAACTTGTGTTTTGTTACACACATGAAAAGTCCAAACTACAATATAAACCTTTTAAAGGCCTGTATAAAACAGAAAATAAATACACAAAATCACAGAGCATTAATGTATTTTATCATATTGTAGCTGCAAACATGGTGACACCGTAATCTTACGATATGTAGTAAATGCTGCATGTATATGTTTCTTGACTTTACGTATCTTCCTTGGCCAGTAAATATATTTGTCCTCATTACATAGTTGTTTGCTTTACTGACAGCTATTTGGCATTATGTATATTTTTTTATTTTACGTGCCAGTTATTACATTCGTTTCTCTTTTTCTTCTGATCTTTAAATTCTTATTTTATGAGCACTCGGATTTAAACGTGCAAAAGTGTTGGTACCATCATGATCACTCTAAACGAGTGCGATCTGTACTTGCAAAATCAAGTGAAAGGTGTAACTTTATAGACAGTGGCCGTGAGTTACATACACCTTAAAGATAGGTATAATAGTGACACAAAACACTTTCTTCTCAAAATGTATATTATCAGCGTAGCAGTTTTAAACACACACACAAGTAATTTATTTCGTATTATACATCACAAACACTTTCAATTCCTTCTGAGCTTTTACGCAACTGATATTTAGGCAAATATCTTTCTGGTCGTCTGTGGCGCAGGGCAGGGTTTAGTACGCCGTGCGTAAGACCGAAAGTTCCGCAGTTCATATCGAGATGCCGCCAAACACACGATGTAGTTCGAAAGTCACATTGAGTCGATTATAATCAGTTCCATATACACTGAGTGGCCACTTTATTATGACCACCTGACAGTTTTAAGCAAATGAGCTGTGTCTGCACAATGTTGCCGCCAGAGAGCGAGGCTAGTATAAAAAGGGAAAGCTTAGTGCTTGCGACAGTAGTAGAAGTGATTTTTGGGTGACGAGATGGGTAAAAAGTGCGATTTGACGGACTTTCAACGTGGGATGATTGTAGGAGCTCGGAGCCATGGAACGAGAATCACTAAAATTGCCGCATTCGTGAAATGTTCCAGAACAGCTGTTGTTAAAGTGTTTAAAGACTAGACTGTCAGCCAAAAAACTGGGTCTCTACATTCAACGTGTGGTCGTCATCGACTAGTGACTGCTCGTACAGAACGGATAGTGTCCAGACTGGTAACAGACAACAGAAGGGCAACAGTGCAGCAAATTACAGACCATGTTAATGAAGGATCCCCTCAAATGATCTCTGCATACACTGTTCGCCGTACACTGCATCGGATGGGATATGGCAGTCGAAGGCCTGTTCGAACACCTTTGCTGTTAACAGTTTACAAGAGAAAACGTCTCCAGTTCGTACATGAGCAAAAAGATTGGACAGTCGATAATTGAAAACAAATTATGTGGTCCGATGAATCACATTTTCAGTTGCACCATGCCGATGGCCGAGTGATAATTTGGTGGAAACAGCACGAAAGCATGGACCCCAAATGCATTGCTACAACCCTTCAAGCTGGTGGACGCAACGTTATGGTTTGGGGAATGTTTTCCTGGCATGCTTTAGGACCTTTAATTCGTGTTGATCAACGTCTGACTGGCACATCCTATCTAAACATCGCTGCGGACCAAGTGCATCCTATCATGTGGATAGTTTATCCCAATGGCGATCGCTACTTTCAACAAGATAATGCGTCCTGCTATACAGTTGTACAGGATTGGTTTCAGGAACATGCAGGTGAGTTTACTTTGCTTAGGTGGCCCCCACAATCTTCAGATCTCAATCCCATTGAGAATTTGTGAGATGAAGTTGAACAAGCCATCAGACAGCTGGATCCACAACCCTACAATCTCACACTCCTGGAAAGTGCTATTCATCAAGCATGGTCTCAGATTCCACAAACCACCTATCAACATCTCGTGGAGTCCATGCCACGAAGAATCGACGCAGTATTAAAGGCAAAAGGTGGCCCAACGAAGTACTGAGGGGGGTGGTCATAATAAAGTGGCCAGTTAAGCAATTTTGTACCTATGCGTTGTATTTCTATGAGGAAATCTCGCATCATTTTTCACTGATTTTTTTCCCATTATAAATGTTCCTCATCTAGGGGTTGAAAATACTCTTTATAAATAAATGTACCTCTCACTACTCTGGGTGCCATATCCCGGGCACTGTGAGAGTCTTGTGTAGTATAATTAGTGCCCGGCGTAATTATATTACACAAGCGTCTCACATAGATTAACAACCGAATGTCTTTAGAACCTGAAATTTGAGTCTTACTTGTTTCATTTAACTAGCTCTCATTTGAAGCTCTTGTTGAATAACAGGACATTCATCACCTCTGTCCCAAGAATCAAAGATTCTATTTTGAGTAGTTTCTTAGTTAAAAGATCCCCACAGTTTGTAGAATTATTTTCTATATGAGTTTACACTGCGAGAGTCATTATCTCTTCGTTGTCATTTTTTATATTCCTTTCGAAAATAAAAGAAAACTCTTTAACAAACATGATTTAGATTGTAACTCAGGGTTGGTAATGAATGATGTTTCAAAGAGCTCAGAATAAAACCCTTTTTTAATTAAATAGCATAACTATGCTAGTGATCCGAAATTTCTTGGCGTAGAATAGAAATAAAAAGTTTCCAAGCTTTCGCACATCAACCAGATGGCTTTTTTCAAGGAAGGTTGACAGCGAACTGGAAACTATATAAACTATATAATAGAACGGTTCAACAATTGGAACATGGTGACTTGACTTGACAGTAACGAAAGGATGCATCGACCAAAAGATCAACGAAGGGATGCATCGACCAAAAGATCAACGAAGAGATTACCACGTTCAAATTGCTGAACTGTTCTATTATTCAGTTTGCAGTCTACCTTTCTTGAAAAAAGCCATCTGGTTGGTGTGCGAAAGCTTGCAAACTTTGATTTCTATTTTACGCCAATAAAATTCGGACCGCTAGTATAGTTATACTATTTAAGTGCAGTTGGTGTATTGTTCCTTGTTATTAATTAATTATCCTTTTTTTGAGCTGAAACAATCCAGAAATACGGATCAAAGAATTTATATTTGTGGAATAAATACTACGGAAGATTATGCCAAAAATGAGGTTTGAGTGAACAGCCAATGTTTGTGATCTGCAGCAAATTGAAGATAGAAAATAACTAACGTTATTTCTATCTTCAAATTGTTTAAAAAAGTTTTGCACCTACTAAGAAAACAAAAATTGTTATTTTTGTTTTAAATTTCTTTTAATTGCTCTTC
This sequence comes from Macrothele yani, assembly GCA_039090855.1. Taxonomy (NCBI): domain Eukaryota; kingdom Metazoa; phylum Arthropoda; class Arachnida; order Araneae; family Macrothelidae; genus Macrothele; species Macrothele yani. The sequence continues at coordinate 20,021,019 of CM077013.1, forward strand.
TTTTTAAGCGAACCTGACGAAAAGTGATTTCAAGAATGTGAAGTTTTGACCCATCTACAGCAGCGCATCCGCAATTATGAAACCAGACAATCATAGTACCTTCGCAATGCTATCCATATTATCAAATAATGAAACTGTTCTTGCTTAATGTATGATTGTTCTATTTTTACATTCAGATTTGTAATTATAATTCAGTTACATTTTCGCAGTTATAAAAATAAATATTTCTTTGAAAATAAATATTATTGGGTTTATTTATATTATTATTTTAAAAAAGTAATACTAAAATCAAGATATAAGTATTTGAATTTTTTTTCTAGTTCCTGCCAGATTTGACGAAAAATTTACTGTAGTGACAGTAAAAAAAGGAGATAGTGCGAGTCTACGATGCGAAGCCGTGGGTGACCAGCCTCTCTCTGTAATATGGAGCAGAGATTCGCGAGAGCTTCGAAAAATTAATGGTGGAAGGTAAATCATAAAATACATTTCCTATGAAGTTTCTCAGTCATTAAAATTATTTCAAAAATGTGAGAAATACCTGCTTTTGCCTGTTATTCTTCCAATTCTCCAAATGAACACATCTTGAAGTCTCCGTTAGGAAAAGGTGCATCCGATCAGTTCAGTTTAACACAATTTGCAGCTTAAACAATTTTTTTACAATTCTATTTAAGAATGGATATTCCAATTTATATTGTGCAAGCAAAAGTACTGGTCACGTGCCATGGCCCCACCTCCTACTTATGAATCTGAGGCGTCAACGCTATAGGTGCTTCTCACAGACACAAGGAAGCGTTTCTGTTTCTCTGAAACACTCCCTAAATTCTATTCGGGCGAACAAACGAAGCCTTTCCCACTTTGTTATGAAATCTGTGATCCAGGAAGGCGGATCGAAACAGCTGAACGAGCAGAATAAATTATTATTATGACCCATCAATCATAGTACTTTCTACCAGACAATACATTGTATTTCTACTATCATCATCATCATCATTGTCAACCATTATCAATCCACTGCTGGACGAAGGTCTCCCCAAGTTTCCTCCACAACGGTCTGTCTTGTGCCAGTCTCCTCCATGTCACTCCCGCATATTTACGAATTTCATCCACCCATCTCCCATGTGGTCTTTTTCTGGGTCTTTTCCTGTCCCTTGGAATCCAATCTAAAATTTCGGCTGTCCATCTATGGTCTGTCCTTCTGGCAGTATGTCCAGCCCATTGCCATTTCAGGGATTTAACTCTGATCATGATGTCTTCCACTCTCGTCATTTTTCGGATCCACGAGTTCCTCTTCTTATCTCTCCTGGTTATACCAAGCATGCACCTCTCCATGCTTCTTTGAGTTGTCTGCAGCCTTTGTATGTCTCTTTTAGTTAAGGTCCACGTCTCTGCACCATACGTAAGCACTGGAAGGATGCATTGATCAAACACTTTTCTTTTAAGACATAATGGCATATTGCTCTTGAAAATTATGCTGTTTCTTCCAAACGCTCTCCAGGCAAGTTTTGTACGCCGATTAATTTCTTCATCAATGTGACCCTCACTTAATATCTGCTGTCCAAGATAAACATACGTATCTGTTATCTCCAGTTTTTCTCCATCAATCGATAAATCTTCATTTCTTGTAAAAGCATTGAACATCACTTTTGTCTTCTGAAAGTTCATTTTTAATCCCACTTCTTTACTCTTGTCAGCAAGTTCCTGGATCATACTCTGTAGCTCTGATGGGGTAGTTGCAAAAATGACTACGTCATCAGCAAAACGAAGGTGGGTTAGATAATCTCCATTAATCTTTATCCCTTTGTTTTCCCAGTTCAGTGATTGAAAGACATTTTCCAATGTGGCATTAAAGAGCTTCGGAGATATGGTGTCACCTTGTCTCACTCCCTTTCCAATTTTTATGTGTGTTGTATTTTCAAACAGCCGAATCTTTGCACTTGCATTTTCATAGATGTTATTAATAATATTAATGTATGCATCTTCAATACCGCAGGATTTCAGAGCCCTGGTAACTGCTGATGGTTTCACCGAATCAAAGGCTTTTTCATAATCGATAAAAGCCATGCACAATGGAAGTTCATATTCCCTCGCTCTTTCAATTAGTTCTCTCAGTACGTGGATATGATCTATTGTGCTGTAGCCACTCCTGAATCCAGCTTGTTCTCTCGGTTGAGCCATGTCCAGTGTTACCTTCAAGCGGTGTGAAAGAACTTTAGTGAAGATTTTATAAACCACTGATAGGAGGCTGATAGGTCTGTAGTTCCTGAGATCCTCAATGTCACCTTTTTTATGTAGCAGGATCATTGTAGCATTGTTCCAATCCTCAGGAATCTTTCCTTCATTAAGGCATCGAGTGAAAATTTGGGCGAGCACTGTTTCAATTTCTCCACTTGCTTCTTGTATGATGTCTATAGTAATTCCATCTTCTCCTGGAGCTTTCCCCCGCTTCATGTTCTTGATTGCATGAGCAACTTCTGCTGGGAGGACTGGAAGAACTCTGGTACCTTTCATGATGTCTGGAGTACATGTATCATCCCTTTCATATAATTTGGAGTAGAAATCTTTCACTCTTGTCAAAATTTCGCCTCTATTTCTTGTTATAGAACCATCTTCTTTTCTCAGTGCCATAATCTGTTTTCTTCCCTTACTGAGATGTCCCTTTGCTATCTTTAGGCTTTGGTTGTTTTCAATTGCTTTCCTCACTAGCTCACAGTTGAATTTCCTTACGTCTTCAGTGATACTTTTTCGTGCTGTCTTGCATAGCTCTATATATTCCACTTTGGAAGTCACATCTTCTTTAGTTGTCCTCATCTCTCTTCTTTTTTGCATCAACATTTTGGTTTTTCCTGATAATTTGTTTACATGCAACTTGTTCTTAGACCCAGCTAATTTTGTTGCTGTTTCCATAAGAGCTTTGGTTACTTTTCTGTTAACTTCCGAAATATCCACTTCTTCCGATGTTAGGCCTTCTAAAGCAGGGAATCTGTTCTTCAGTTCCAACTTGAAAGTATTATGGTGTTTTTTAAGGTTGGTTATGTCAATACATTTTGTTTGTCTTATGAGCTTGCCACGTTCCAGTTTAGTGTTGAGGTGCATCTTACATCTCACCAATCTATGGTCACTACCTGTGTTGAACTTGTTTAGCACACTGCAGTCTTCGATGACGAATTTTTTGTTACACATAATAAAATCAATTTCACTTATCGTCCCAATTGGATGTCTCCATGTCCATTTCCTGTGTGGCTTTTTCTTGAAAAAGGAATTCAAGATGAAAAATCCTTCTGCCTCTGCAAACTCAACGAGAGTATTTCCACGCTGGTTTCTGTTGCCGTGACCGAATTTACCTACTGAAGTTTCATTCTGTTGCCGGTGCCCTATTTTTGCATTGAAATCTCCCATAATTATCTTCAAGTGCTGCTTACCTTTATTATTTAGATGACGAATTTCCTCATAAAATTCTTCAATTTCTTCTTCAGGATGACTTGTGGTGGGTGCATAAGTTTGAATAATCTGAGCCTGGTATCTTCTCGATAGTTGGATAACGAGTCGTGCAGCTCTGTCAGAGGAACTTTCAACTTCTACCACTTTATCCTTCAGTTTCTTGTTTATTATAAATCCAACACCACTAGTTCTGCCAGTATCTGTCCCACGATAATAGAAGACATGTCCACTTTTCAGTTCAATGAGATCTTCTCCTTTTCTCCTTACCTCACTCAGCCGGACGATGTCCCACTTGATCCTTTGTAGTTCCTCTTCCAATTCAAGAAGCCTTGAATCAGAAGATAGGGAGCGTCCGTTGTAGGTAGCCAAGGTCAGCATCAAATGGCAGCCTAGTCCGGTCTTCCGGGGATTCTTAGCACCCTCTGCCTTCATGTCGCACTGGCCGCTGCCTTGGCCAGGTACATTCCAGCTGCCGGAGACTGAGGACCAAGATTTAAGTTGTAGAGTCATTTTGGAGGTGTTTGGCCATAACTCACCACGCTGGCCAAGCGGGTTGGTGAGTGTGGGATAGCATTTCCTCTGATCCCGATGGTATAGTTATACCGCTATTTGCGGTCGTCAGAGCCCCTTTATGGGAACAGGATGCACCACGAGAAGGCGGGGTTGACATTTGTCAAGGAGAGGCTGTGATGTTACGCATCACCTGACCTTACATCCCATTTCTACTATACATTGTTATATCTACACAATGGTGGATGGCTGGTTTTCCAGACAACTAAGATAGAAGGATATCGAGATGATTTATCAATACAACACAAACCTTTATTAAATAATCAGTTAGGTTTCAACGGCGGTGGATTAAACTTCCTCTAGCCTCGGGTTTTCACTAAGGCTAAAATCTGACGATAGGTAGACATGAAATCTAGGAGAATCGCTTCCGAAGAAAAATATCTAAGTCCTCGCTCTCGGCGTTGACGTTCTAGAGAGAATCTACCTAGTAATAGGTAGATCTGTATCTCTGAGAATATTCTGATTAGCCTAACTGTACTTCCTTGTGGTTACGAATTCAATTTTAGCCTGTGCTAAGAATTGACTTACTGTAGAAGAGTATTTGTTACGCATGCGGGATTCCCTGACTGGGACCTGTACCACTGCAACCAAAAACCCTATCTGTCCAAAGATAGTTCCCTGGCGAACCTCCTTCCAGAGCCTCGGACCTCCGTATAACGGGCGCGTCCCCTTACCGGTGAACTACTCTCTCCGCTAGACGAAAGCAGACTAACTAACAGGTTCCTTCCAAGAGACCTGCTCTCCTCACCTCCTTCCCGCTACGCATGCGCGAAGCTCCCGGCGCCGACCTGTTCTCTCTCGACCAGTTGACGTGGCGTTCTTCTTCTTCTTCTCCGCATCTCTCCTTTGACGTCACGCGCCTGCTAATCCCTGGCGTCGGCGAGGCGTACTTAACTGATGGGTTTTAATCCCACCTTCCGTGTCCCTGCGGTCCGTCAGATCTTTCCATGAGGAAGTGCACCCTTTGAGAAAGTAATCCTACCGCCGAAGTACATTCTTACAATAACACAATATACATTGTTATATCTACACAAAGGTGGATGGCTGGTTTTCCAGACTTTTAGGCATCTGTGCAACGCTGACAATGTACAGCGAAAGTCGCGGTATCATTGAAGATGTTATCAGTTCGTTGGAAAGACCTATCCCTTTCTAAGGCGTGAAAAAACTTAGATTCTTTGTCTGAGGCTCTCAACATCGAAAAAAGTTGTCGAACCTTCTGTCGCCTTCTTGGGCTTGTATTGTCTTACTTTTCTTTGTGAAAAAGGAGCATAATGTTCAGCATTATTATATTTTAACGTAATTAATATGTCCGTTCTTACATATATATGAACCAATATTGTTAAGGAAATTAAGGCCGTTTCAAATTATCAAGATTTAGGAAAGATTCCTGTCATTTTAAATAGATCCAAATGGATGCAAAATATGTGTTACAAATGTATGCAGGTATTTTAATTCAAAAGAAAACCTTAGAATTTCAGTATCCTTACTTGTTAAAATGTTCCATTTTTCTGAATTCATAAGCAAAACTATAGAGCAATGTATTTGGAAATTAAACCTGGAAACTGCATAATGAATTAACTGTTCATTCCATAAGAAAGAACAGGTAAAACGATAGGAAATCTGAACTGAAATAAATTAACATGCTTCAGTCGGAAGAACAAGCAGATGTGGGACAAATTTATAACATAATATTGCTTATGTGTCCCTGCTTTCCCAAATATAATCGTACGTCTCATCCAAGGTACTTAGGTTACTTCTGTTTATTGCAGTCAAAATTACAAGAATAATTACATACTTCAGGCATTTTGTTTTTGAATTTTTCTATTTTCAATTACGATCTGTTCCTCCCAAATTTCTTGCTTTGCATTGGCACTGTGGTTCTTACATTACTCTTGAAATTTACACGTCAGGATGAAAAACGAATGGCAGACATTCATTCACAATGTGCCAGCTTAACTAAATTAATTTCATTTTTTGTTGTATTGTACTACCAAGGGCTTTTTATTGCAGTAAAATACCATAATCATCACTCAGCGTTCCGATAATGTAAGTAGATTTGGAGTAAAATTTTTATAACACAATCCTGTTTTAGAGCTATTCTTTCCAATCAGATATCTCAAAACTTCCCTTGGAAGCATGTATTGAACCAACTTATGATACTTTTATCCGAAATAGTCAAAATGACTGGTACACCAAATTTTAGGAAATCGTAGTGCATATGTGAAATGAAAAAAAAAATGAAACATTAGTACAATAGTCGACGCAGATGGTCTACACTAGGAATGTCAAATTCGCGGCCCCACGTCTCCTCATAATAGCCCCCGCTTCATGTCATGAAATTTTTGTTTTTATATTTCAAAGAATATCCTACAATAAGGGCACAGATCGGACAAAAGACTAATCTTTACTTTTATCATCGAATGAAATGTTTCGTACATTGTGGTAGAGATCTCTAGTACCATCCTTTCACCTTGCTTGCTGAGCTATTGTTAATTATTATTTGTATGTTACCAATTTTATTTTATTTTAATTTTAATTTGAATGCAACTATTATTTTGATATCATGTGGATATTTTCATGCTTTCAAGTTAATAAGATCAAATTTTTAAATCTCAAGATAAGTTTTTCCTGAAGATATTACTCATAGGTGACTGTTAATATTAAAAATTAAACTGTTTAAATATATTTCAATATGAACATGTTGTGGCTTTGAAATTCTGAAAACGTTGAAAACATCATAAATAAATCTACGATAATTTTCAAAAAGTTCAAACGTTCTAATTTTAAGGCATATTTTACAATTTTGACTTTTTTCAGTTTGAAATCTGTTGTCATGACAAATATGTGAAACACAATTTTTTTTGGTTACTGTAAATGTGAAAGAAAAGAGGGAAGATCTCTTAAATAAGGTATATTCTTAAAACAATCTACGTATTACTGATATGTGTTTGGCGTTGGATGCTTACTTAGGGGTTATCATATCTCCTACCAAAGACTGGATTTTTCTTGGCAGCCGCCTGTCACATGGACATTTCTGTCTTCCGTCCAGTTGTGCTCGAAGCTACCTTTTCAATAAAGTGCCTTTGTATCCTTTGGATTCTTTGTTTGGTCGGTTTTTCTCACTTGTTCTATATTCTTACATTTTGGGGATCTTATGGTATGATTTGAGTCGACGTGGAGCACTTCTGCACAACGTTACATTCGAGAAACCGTCTTGTCCTTAATTTTTGCACGCCAGTGTATTGTATCTACGAAGCGTAAATCAAAGCGTAAAGGCAATCTCATTACATTTGTCAAAAACAAAGCAAAACCTACGTAACGAGAGCGTTATTGCCCAGTGTTGATGTTGATATTTGTTTAAGGACGCAAAGACTCAAATAGGGTAAAGAGCGCTACTGTTGTTCAGTGTAGGCCTTTCTACAGTTTCTGGCACACTTTGTAAAGGTCCACATGGTTTTTGATCCCACCAGATAATATGGCTTTGGGTTGTCCCTAAAGACATATTATGCAATGACACGTTCATCTCTGTCAACTATATATTACTTCTGTAAGCGGACCGAAGAAGCTTAAATTACATGGTTGGAGATCCGGGATGTAAGTTACATATGGAAGAATTTTAAACTTAAGGTGTCGAATTGTCGTGATAGTTGCAGATGCTGATTATGGGTGGGAAACGAAAACAAAACTTGCTGGTTTTTACCACCTTTTGTGGTGAAAAAACGGACAGGTTTTTGACAATAATCTTCTCTTTTTTTGCTGCGAACTGAAGATTTCAGCTTGTTTTAAACCATTTACGATTATATGCTAAACGTTAAGAGTTTGTTCGTGACAGCAATAATTTTTTTGACAAAAGGGAGAGCTCTGATTTTTTTTATATGTGGAAGAAAGTTGGTTTCTGCTTCAAACGTTATCCTTTAATTTTAAGGAGGAAAATTAAACACTCACGTCTTGATCCGAGTGAAAATTCTTTCTGGTGAACCTCGATTTTTATAATGCTGAAAACATTGGGAGTAAATCTTCATACGGCGTTGTATATGTTCATCTGTCAGCTGTCTTAGGTCTCATCTGGCACACGCTTTCCGGTATCAGAAGTCTTCATCCAACATTGCATAGGAAGAAACCTAACTTATGTTTACATTGCAGACACAGTAATCCGCCGGTCTTCATGAATGAAAGTGTTCACACAATCGACATGGTTTTCAGTTTCACTGATTGAGCATCGTCAGCCATACTTCTGACAGATTTAAAGCTTTCTACTCATTCGTAAACTTTTGGCACACACACTTACAACCATACACTACTACCATTCTGTGAATTTCATAGAAACTGACGACATCTTCTGCTCAAAAAAAGCTTATTGCAGAACAGTGCTCGGCACCTGTGGAATCCTAAAGAGAAGCATCCATATTTATTTACTCTCTCTCTCTCTCTCTCTCTGACGCACACACATTCTCTCACTCTCACACACACACTCTCTCTCCCTCTCTCTCTCGGAGCAAAGTTAAGGAGTAGCGTTGAGAATTCACGTGCTACCTTGTCTAACTGCAGTCATGATGCATCAACCTTCGTCTGCTGTTGTGGCTTGCAGTATCTATTTAATTCACGAATTTGTGTTTCTTTTCAATTTTCCTTTTTCTATTTCTTCCTAAAAGTTACATATTTCGTTCATATCCCTTCTTCATAAACCTGATCAGTTTTCATAGCTTGCATTACAATGCTTACCGAACCTCTTCGTTTGACCGTTTTGATAGTTGTGCACGCTGACCTTTCTGTCATTCAGTCTTCTGGATGAATGGCCATATTTTTCCTGTCTTTATTGTCCAACCACTTTGATTCTTCTCTAGTATAACTGAATAGTTGATTTTCCTTTGCTCTTTCATGAACACGACTGGTTTGTTGCCTGCTTGCGGCACGTAGGCTTTACATAAAGAGCGCAATTATAATACTTCAACAGAATGACCTGTAGAATAGATTTCTTTTCATGCACTTTTATTGCGGAGACACGTTTGAGCAGTATAATTTTCTTCAGAATATTTTCTTCTTAACAACTATAACTCAAAAGAAGAGAATACGTGCAGAATATCAATTTTGAATTGCATGACTACCGTGTTCACAGTATCCACTTCAAAAAAAATACCTGGAATCACTTGAGACATTATAATAATTTTTAATACCTCCAAAATATATACACTGAAAAGCAGTTGAACTAGAGACAGCTGGCGTTATGCAAATGTGGAGCTGTGGGCGGCCCTGTAAACGGAAACGACATGAGGTATGCAGCGATCCGACAATATAAGGAGTGATGCGACGGGAATCAGTAAGAGATGGACGCAGTATGGGTAAGACGAAGGATCTAAGCGCATTTGATCGTGGGCAAATCGTCGGAGGCCGACGAATGGGTCACTCTATCTCGGACGTCGTGCAGGCACTGGGATTTTCACGAGCCACTGTGTTACGGGTGCACCGTGAGTACATCGAATCCGGTAAAACCATCCCTGCAAGGGCCAACTGCCGTGGACAACAGCGTGTGGATGAGCGGGTTGATCGTCGGCTAGCTCGCATTATAACAGCGGATAGACGGGCCACAGTGCAAGGAATCACTCGGCAATTTAACGCTGGTGCACAAAAACGTGCAAGCAACCACACCATCCAGAACCATCTCCTCGCTATGGGGTACAGAAGCTATAGTCACACGAGGGTACCGCTGCTGACCGCACATCACAGGGTGCAAAGATTAGGATGGACGCGGGAACATCACCACTGGACCCTAGACATGTGGAAAAGTGTTGCCTGGACTGATGAGTCGAGATCCACGTTGGTGCATGCGGATGGCAGGATACGAGTACGGCGCAAACCACATGAAGCGATGGATCCTTCTTGCCAGCAGGGTACTCTTCAACCTAGTGGGGGTGGTATTCTCCTCTGGGGACTGTTTACGTGGACTGAATTGGGACCCCTGGTATATGTGACATCGTCCCTCACAGGTGAACGTTACTCGGGATATCCTGGACGACCATTTGCTCCCGTTTGTGCGTCTGCAACATCCTACTGGGGACTTCATCCTGCAACAAGACAATGCAGCTACCGAATTGTATCCTAATGGTTAGATGAACACTCCACCGACGTGGCTTCGCTTCCTTGGTCAGCTAGGTCACCTGACTTCAATCCCATCGAGCACATCTGGGAGGCCATCGAGAGAGATGTTCGAGGCTCTGATCCCCCTCCATGAAATCTTCGTGAACTGTGGGAGCTTTTTCAGGGGTCGTGGATCCGTATGGCTTCCCAACGCTTCCGGTGTCTTGTCGAGTCCATGCCGAGACGAATCGCCGCCGTCATCAGGGCGAAAGGTGGTCTTACACGTTACTAGACAGGTATCTCTCATTCGATTGTTCTTCAGTGTATAAGGGATATGAGCATATCTGATGCATCCTATGTATGCTAATCATGGTAGAAGGCTATTGAATATATTTGCAAAAATCACATTTATGATATCAATGCCTATTTGGTACACGTTTTAAAAAACAAAACAGTGTTTTCACTGTTTCTTTTTTTCCAATCTGCTTATTTCAGAATTCGGTCATTTAATAAAAATAATGTCCTATAGAAATGGCTGCGTTTACCCTTAAAAGGACATATTTTCACTAAATGTCTGTGTCACGCAGTCCTTCCAACCTAGATGCTAAATATACCTTACGTTGTGGTATAATTATAAAACTGAAAAGGAAATGCTGCTTCATTAAGTACTTGCATCGTTAACTATTTCACTCATTTCCAGTTAACAGCAGCTGTACTGTGTTTATTCTTATTACTAAGACCATTTTGGAGGAAATCTCTCCCAAGATAACAAGAAAAAGTGTTGGTAATGTACATAAGTATTATATCTAAGTCAAGACAAATATAACATTCCAGAAAAAATGTTAGGAACGGATAAATTAAGGAAGATATTGTTAAAAGTCATATAACCATAATAAATGGGAATAACAGTTTGCTCGGTTGATTTTTATACATACCATGCAATGAAAGCAGTGCCGTTATCTGTCATATATCTCATGGATTACTTCACTTAAGAATTCAGCGCTTTTGCGCCACATTGCGTCTGAATACATATTATAGACCTGATGAACCAAAGAGTTGTGATGAAGTACAGCCTAGTGACTGGATTTTATAATGAATACCACTTTTTCAAACGTACTTATCTGATTCAACCTGTTTTAGAGGCAAGCAAAATACCCCACATTCACAATCTAAGAGAATCAAACTTTACAAAATATCAAGCTAAGAAGATTAAAGCATGCAACATGTTCAAGCTAAGTATTGTTTTATGAGAATCATTCAGATCTGGACTGGGTGGAAATACTCTATCAAGAAAAGTACTGTATTTAATATGACAACAGATTGAAAAATATTGAAATTAATTATTCAAAGAATTGTTCACTTGTTTCTGAGTTTGACGAATTATGCGAGCATCTAAAGCTACAGAGAAATCTTAATTCAGGGTCAATGGCTTCAGTGACTGTACTAAAATTTCTTCCCACGGAGTAAATATACTACTAATATCACATCTGGGACAAGAACCTGGGCTGAACTTGGATAACATCTCCTGTGAAGTTGTGATTCTGTCTATTGGTGCAAATTATGACAAGAGTAGTAAATCATATAATATTCGAAAACTTGAAAATTTCATCGTCCTGGAGCGGAAATCGAAACCGCGTCTTCCGGTTTGCTCCCTAATATACTAACCACTACACTACCAAGTACGACGAAGTCTCAAGCTTCAGAGTAATTTGAATTTGACATATCACATTAATCGCCAGTCGAAGCAACGGCATTCATATTTAGCGAATCCTAATGAATAGAATTCATTGTCTCCCGTGGTTGCCCGGAGAAGCAGATAAACCTCTTCTGATTTGGTTTAGGATCAGCTCTGATTTTGTGACGAGTAAATTCTACTTTCGTGATACGGCAGTCTGAATATCTCCCTGTTTGTGAAATGCATTGTGCACGAAGTAAATGGAGCTTGTAATACGTTTTTTACCGAGTTCATGAACTTCATTGTTTGACATAGTCTTCGTTTCTTTCTAAGAAATTGCGATCTACACATTCGTCAATTAAGTTACAAATGGAAAAGCAGCAAAACTTACGTGAATACATTTTATTCGAAGTACCTTCCTCCTGCGTTAATACAAAAATGGCAATGATAGCCAACGAAAGGAAGGACTTGCAGAGGTCATCTTTTGGTATGGAGTGAAGAGTTGATATCACAGTTTCTTGCATGTGTTCGATGTCTTGAAAAACTTTTCCTTTTAAACGCAGCCTTAATTTCGGGAATGGAAAGTAGTCACTCAGTGACAAATGTGGAGAATAGAGGTATGGTTGAGTACGTACTTGTTTTCGTGCCAGAAATTGCTGCACACTGACTGCTCTGTGTGCGGGTGCATTATCGTGAAGAAGAAACTATTGCCTGTTTTTGTACTCAGACCTGACACGAAAATTCCTTTTCCACAATCGTTCCGAAATGAATATAAAAGCATTGCCAGTGGCAGTTGCACCTTCAGGAAGGAACTTGCGATGCAGAAGTACCTTGCTGTAGTAAAAACACACAAACATTGTCTTGATTTTGGACTTGTGTAACCTGATCTTCTTTCCTTTGAGTGTTTCTGGCGACTTCCGCTTAACACTGACTCTTCGTTTCCGGATCATAACGAATGCACCCTGTCTCGTCACCTGCCAGAAAGCTTTGGAGAAACATTTGCATTGTTTCTGCAGTCTCCACGGTATCTTTTGCGTACTCTACTCGTGCATGTTTCTGGTCGTCTGAAAAAGCATGCGGAACAAAACTAACACAAACTTTATCCCCCACAAAATCTTGCACTAAAGCTTGACGAACCGTCTCCTTGTTAACACTGAATGCACATTCCAGCATCTTCAAGGTTACACAACTACCTCATTTTATCATTTCTCAAGCTTCCCCAGTGAGTTCCGATATGCTCACTGAAATCGGGGCTCCGGGACATTCCTCATTTTCCAAACTGCCTGCCCATCCTTGAAGTGTGCATACCATTGGCGTATGTGCGCACGAGACAGGCAATTAGCCCCATACACATATCTGAACAATTCAGTTGTCTTATATGCAGTTTTACAGATTTTTAAACAGAACCGGATATTTGATATCTGCTGCATGACAGAGCTGTGGCAGTGTCTTCCACCGAATGACGTCATGCACAGGGTAAATAATCATCTGCGCAGTTCTCACGTAAACGCTGTTGCCACCGCATAAGTGATAAATGACTTATTGAAAAAACATGCCTTCCCAAACCGTGTGTTTTACTGGGGTTTAAAAAAATCAGGCTAAATTACTTAATTGCCTCACTGTGTACTTGTTATTTACGCTTTCCAACCGTAGGTTGAAGAAGCGTATATGCTCCAGCTTTTTCCGTCCGTCTGTCCGTCCGTCCGTCCGTCTGTCTGTCGGCACCATAACTCACGTAAAAATGGTTCGATTTCGATGAAATTTTAGTATGTGGTAGGAGACCACCAGGGGACGAACCCTATTGATAATGGGTGAAGTGGGGTCAAAGGTCACGCCATAAGAGCGGGATCCATTTCGTTGCCTTTATGCGTCATAACATGCGTAAATATGGTTCGATTTCAATGAAATTTCAGTATGTGGTAGGGAACTACCTGGGCACGAACCCTATTGCAAATTGGCAAATTGGGGTCAAAGGTCAGGCAGAGCATAAGAGCGGGATTTATTCCATTGCCCTTATGTGCCATAACTTGCGTAAACATGGCTCGATTTCGATGACATTTTGGTATGTGGTAAGGAACCACGTGAGAACGAAACCTATTGAAAATGGGTGGAATGGGGTCAAAGGTCAGGACATAAAAACGGGATCCATTTCATTGCCTTTATGCGTCATAACATGCGTAAACATGGTTCGATTTCGATGAAATTTTAGTATGTGGTAGGGAACCACTGGGCACGAACCCTATTGAAAATGGGCGAATGGGGTCAAAGGTCAGGCAGGGCATAAAAGCGGTATTTATTCCATTGCCCTTCTGCGTCATAACTTGCGTAAAAATGGTTCGATTTCGATGAAATTTTAGTATTGGGTAAGGAACCACATGGGGACAAACCCTATTGAAAATGGGCGAAATGGGGTCAAAGGTCAGGACACCGGAGCGAGATTTATTGCACAGCTATTATCCACATAACTTGAGTAATAATTTCTGGTATGTTGGAAAGCGTATCATAATCAATGCATTGCATGATTTTACTAACTTGTCTTCAATTATGTAACTTATCTTAATAGAAATGAACGGTATCTTAATAGAAATGACATTATTTGAGTGTATTGTTGCTAGTTACGGATAACCTTAAGCATGCAAATCTCTCCTGTGCTTTATCAGAGCACTTAAAAAAACTTTATAATGACAATGCATTTTTCAGATACGAGATCTTCGAAACTTTAACTCCCAAAGGACTGAAATCAGAATTAGTTCTCCGAGAGGCAGACCGCACAGATGGGCAACTTTACACATGCCAAACAGAGAATCCGTACGGAAAAGATGAAAGAAGTATGAAGTTACTTGTTATGGGTAAGTTTCTCACAAAACGTAATATCTGTAAATATTTATTACACGCAAGTGAAAGCTTTATGTGTACCTTACATGTTTCATTGGTAGTAATATAAATTGTGGTTCAGATGCTCATTCTCTTGTCATAAAATATCATTCCCGTCGGAAGTGGGGTATGGTTTTATTCTTTAAAATTGAAGCATATTAATATAACGAGGAAATGTCAACCAACTATATGCATAAATAATTAAGCTACATCAGTAATCCGATTTATAGATGCAAAGTTATAAATAAACGTTTCTAAGACTTCGCACATCAAACAGATGGCTCTTTAATGAAAGTAGACAGATGACTTTTCTGTCTGTCTTCATAAAAAGTAACCTGGTTGATGTGCTAAAACGTGGACACGATTATTTGTATTTTTACGCCAATAAATCCGAATACTGATACGTTTTGCTATTTTATGGAAGCATGAGATCTATGAAACCCGTCAGATGAATGGTTTGTTATATTACTTCAAATGTTCAAAACAAATATCGTAATCGGGTAAAATACAGAAACTGAGATCTGAAGGATAGAAGCTTACACACGATAGCTTGCATTTGGTACATTTTGTGCTACTCTCATTATATAGCTTGTAGATTGAACAATAACATGCCTCAACTGTAAACTAAAATGTGAAGTAATCACAGCAATGTGCTGCTGTTGTATTATTCTTATTCATACAGTGAATATAATATGCAAGCTTATTATAATTTTAAGATGTCAGTTGACTAACAGAAGTATATAACATCGATAATGAATCGTTCTCGTAGAAATGTAACTTAAACAATACAGTCATAACATTTAGAAGCGAAAAAATTCGGTATTTGCTTCAAGACAATGTCAAAATTGATTCCAATTTTTATTTAAAAAATAACACTTATTTTAGCAGTAATAGCATCCATTTTAGTAACCTTGGTTTTATTTCTAGAGGTTCCTGCAACACCTCTGGATTTAAAGATTCAAGAAATATGGAGTAGAAGTGCTAGTGTTTCATGGTCACCTCCTTACGCAGGAAACAGTCCCATTACGAAATATGTGTTGCAATACTGGAGAGATGCAGGTGAGTTATTTGTTTAGTGACTAGTTTTTGCAGATAAATCGGAGTTAAAAGCAAGAATATGAGAAAGTGAAACTATGAACATAAGAGATGATGTATTTTTATGTCGAATGCAATTTACTGAACGATGCTAAATGAGAAATGCTTCCAGAAATTTATAAAAAGCAAAGGCCTATGATTTTTTCTTTGGGCTCTGATTATGAATGTCTGGAGTTTGAGTAAAACGTTTGTTACGTGGATACATTTGTCGAACTTGTTTTAAAACGGGAAGCATAAGTGTACATACAATCAACGCCTTATCAAAGTAAAAATGATTAACTTATGATGGGAAATTCACTTGTGCTGGTGTATTATCGAGATACATTAGTTGAGTCCTTTATTTTAACTCATGGGAGAAGAATTAATAGTGCTAGTATTATAGGAAATTCACGCAAATGCATTTTGGCTACACAGGGAGGTTTCATAGGCAGACCGTTTTTAACATAAAATAATGGGTTTGAAATTTTTGAATAATAATTTAATGTTCTACTTGTAACATGTAAGAGCATATAATCACTAATTTAAATAATATAATAACAGTAACATTTGAAGGATTCTATGAGAGTCTCGAACATGTATATATGGTCTCTTGAGTCTGCTTTCCTGCGAAGACGTTTGCCAAAGCATTCCAAAATGGTGGGTGCAAATATTTGGTCAACAAATAAAAAGGGAAATATACTGTATGGTGAAGAATAAATCCGAAAGTTATGTAACGAGTTTCAACTCAACAAGTGAAACTTCATTCTTAGATTTGGAGAGTACCTTCAACGTTAAGCCACTTTTACAGATGAAGCGAACTTTCCAAAACATTGCTGTATCTTCTATGGAATGTGAAATCGGATCTTCTCAGAAGAACTTGGTAATAATCTCAACCATCTTCTCTTTCAATTACAGCATATATCTCATTATTATTCGTAAAAGGTTGTTGAGCCTCCCTTAACCCAGTTTAATCGCACACAATACGTCAAATCACATTTCCTTCGAAGACATAATTTAGTAGTGGATACGATAAGTAAGGAATGGATAAGAACGGAATCAAAGTCTTCACAGTAAAAAAAAACAGACTATATTTTAGCATATATTATGAACAACTTCTCAAATTCGTACAGCCTAGTAATGTAAATTATATTTTAAGGGGGTGAAACTGAAAGAAATTTCAATTTCAGCATTTGCTAAGTGCTATGAAACTGTTACGGAATACTTGAATTTTTAAAATAATGATTTAATACATTATGAAAATGTGAATTATGTTTTTGAAGTTTGTAACACACAACAATAAAAAGTCTTAAAGAAAAATGTTCAAGAAATTGAGTTCCTGTTTGTTAGGTAAATCCGCCCGTTTTAAAACAACTTATGGGAAACCATTCTGGCACCTTTTTTTCTAGAAAAGAAAAAAAAGCACTGCGGCCGCATGATACTGAATGCTGCAAGTGAAAGGAAGGATTCACTTGTAAAAGTTAATCATGCTTTATAGAGTATTTTCGGTTTTGAAAATAGCTCCCTAATTTATGCCACACAAGAAAAAATTAAAATGTTATTTGCTTCAAAGTACACTAAAGAGTTTACGCTTAATTTACACAAACGGCTGCGATCATTATTCTTCTTATCTGTATGACAAGACCAAAACTTTTTATAAGAACGGAGATGTGTGAATATAGAGACCTTTTGATCAACAATTTGAGAAACTAGGCTGTACGAATTTGAGAAGTTGAATTGACGAATCCTGCAGGGTGAGTGCTACAACCAAACTGTCGCTACTATTATGCGGATAATCCATTGTTCAAGAGCTTCTTCGTGAAAACATTTCAAAAACCACCAACGAAGATCGCATCAACTAGCTGAGAGTGAGTTTACTATAATTTCCTCAGAGGTCTGACTAATACCTAAATTTTGCATTGCGGAAGTAAAGCTACCAAATATTAGTATTTAATTGCTGTGATGCTTGTTTATCTCAATGAAAAAAAAAGAAAAGGACAACAATTGGAAGTTTCTGTCCTATGCAATCTGAAGTGTACCTCTAATTTAACTTTAATTTAACCATTCTCTTGAGTTTCTGTGTTATATAAATTTAGTAAATGATTTCCCTAACTTAACGCCGCAGAAATTCTTCGAACGAGATTTTCACATTTGGCATCCTAACAGTGAGTCAAAGTACAATGAAGGTTTACTTATATAAGACCGATGATAAGATCTGCATTCAGAGAGTTAGAGCCATGTTAACAGAATGAGAATGCTGTATTCAGAGACTGGAGAGTTGTTTTGAGAGAGATGCCATGAGAAGGGTACGATATGTAAAATAAGAGTGCTTTTTTGTTTTATATTTGATGACGGCGAGCAATAAATGTTAAAAATTTATTGTTACGAAGTATTAGCTTGAAGTGCTTTCACCATAATGTTACAATGGACGTACTGATGTGACGAATAATTTTTGAGCTGTAAAGTGGACTTTGGATTTGTAAGTTCTGTCTTATCACTTACCCTGGACCGTTTATTCGAAAGTGTGTAAATGTTCAATTAAGGTAGTAGCTACCACGAAGAAATAACGAATGCATTTGAAGAATAATGGTCCATCAACTTTAATTTAAGGCAAGTGACATTAAAGTTGACGCTGAAGTTAAGATTTAAACCGATATAAATATTCAATCAATTAAACCTTATAATTCTATAACACACAATGCTCATTTCCACGATAAGTGCATTTTGCTGTACCTCAGTGTCAGTTAAAACATGTTTACCTTAGTGCCTAATTTTTCTTCTTCTATAAGGTATTGAAAAAACGTCGAAAGAAGCAATAAACAACACGTTGAGCAGTTATTACAAAAGGTAAAATTATCCAGCAGGTAACATTTAAAAAAAATATTTTCATGATATATTTTATTTCAAAATGGATTTATATATTTTCTATTCGATACTAGTTCTTTTAAGATATGCAGTCCTGGAGAGTTTTGTATAATCGGTTTCTCTCTAATAAGAAAGAAAGTCTTCTAGTCACTTTTCAAGACGGGATAAATGCTTTCGGGAACCTGTCATTCTTCGGAAGCGCACCCAATATTTTCATGTTTAAATTTGCTTTTGACCATCATTGTTAATTTGAATTGCATGATGGACATCAGTGCAGTTATTTATCTGTTGAACAGAATGTAAAGGCCGAAAATATTTCTACGAAATCAATTAAATTACCTGTGTCACGTTGAAAAAATTAATAGGATTTAAATTATTCCTGTTTCATTTCGTTTTTAAACTGGTGAATGTGCTTTATTAATGCCGTTTACTTTTATTGCTTAAATTTATTAATACGATAGCGGAAAATAATCTTGTAAGAAAGAAGTAAACTCCTTTTCAACAGATGTAATAAAAAAATAAATTAATTTACCTTTATTTCTGGAAAATGTCTCTGAATCTGATTAAAGTTCTAATTGTGATAAATGTTCTTTGAATTATATGATTAGTTTACTTTTACCAGCCCCAAGGTACTAACCAACAACTTCATGAACATTCGACAATCAAAAGAATATAAATTTTGGATGTACATTGTACCAATTTCTATATAGTCAGCTATCAGATTAAAGAACTTAATCACATTCGAGGAAAGCAACTTAGTACTATATTTTGTGGATTTCCCAGTGAAGTTCATTAAAGTTATGTTCCTCAAAAATCATTTTAATTTAAGCAGTACCGAAAAAAGGTTGCAGAAAGAAAGATTTTTTATATAGTACCACCAATGTATAACTGGAATGTTATTAGACATTTTAGATAAAGCAAGAAATGCACTCGTCTTTCAAGGAATTACAAATATACATCATTGCCTGTCATTCAAGGTCCTGAAGTCTTTACATTGGACATTTATTACAGATACTACTGATAGAAAAATAATACACTTGAATTAACTCATTATTAGGAATACCTACCTAATGACATATTGGTCCATTGGTCCGCCCTTCGCTTTCAAAACTGCCTCGTTTTGATGTGGCATGGATTCAAGGAGGTGCTATCGCCTTACAGGCACATTCAGCCATCGGATGTGATGACGTACATCACTGGCTGAATGTCTTCTAGTGGAGTATCTCTGTTAAGTCTGGCTGCCCCAATCACATCCCAAAGTTATTTAGTTGGGTTAAGATCTGGAGACTCTGTAGGCAATTTTGAATTTTGAAGTCATCGTGGTTCTGTTGGATCCACTGTGCGACGATCTGGCAAATGTGACATTGGACATTCTCCTGTTCCTCATGTATGGGCGTGCCTAGTTCGCAATCACGTTAAGACACCTCGTAGTATCCAAATGCTGTTCCGGAACTATCAGGTAACCCCATACCCGCCATGAAAATAGAATATACACCGTCACACCGCCTCCACAAGCTCATGCAATAAAAAGTTATGCAACTGGGATCCAACGATGCGTGTAACTGACTCCATATTCTGGGTTGTCCATCGGCGTCTATTAACACAAAATGTGATTCATAGGACCAGAAGACATTTTTCAAAAACTTCAGGGTTCAGTTTTGGTGTTTCCGTGCCAACTGAAGATGAATTTGTCTGTTTTTAAAAGAGACGAGTGGTATATAAAGGGAAAATACCTACTGCCAGAGTCCATTCGCACTTCAATGCTGCTGACTTCATATGCTGAAATACTCCTCTTCATACCGCTGTTCTGCTGTGCAGTTTTAGACGCATTAGTGTTTGTCCGTTACTTGGTGCAATGATCTCCAGTCGCAAACCACTGTTCCCTTCGAACATTACACCGATGAGCCTTTACATTATGATCACACCCAGCCGAGAGAAATGAGCGCTCCTGGAGACCGAACGGTGGCGCAGGTGAAGTTTGCAGAGCAGTATATATACAACACAACCCGAGGACAGGCTTTCCGTTAGGAGAGTGTTCGGAGTCGTATGGCAAAAGCTTCTGATTTATCGAAGTTTGGTAAAGGACAAATTGTGGTGGTACGACACCTCGGAACTACGATCTCGGAAACAACGCGGTTCGTGAGTTGTTCCCGTGCCGCTGTAGTGAGTTCGTATCAAAAATGGCGCACTGATAGCCAAACGACGAACCATTGTCAAGTCGCATGTCGTCCGCACCGCATTTATGTCAGAGGGGAGTGAAGAATATCGGGCATTGTTCACAGCGACCGCAGAGCTACAGTGCGACAAATCCCCCGCAGCTGCAACAGTGGTGATCAGGGCAAAGTGTCTCATCACACAGCTGATCGCAGCCTTCTGCACATGGCCCTGAGTAGCCGAAGACCCAGCCGAGTACCCATGCTCACTGTACGTCATCGTCAACAACGCATGAAATGGACCCAAGATAATCAAGATTGGCCCGTGGATGATTGCAAGAAAGTGGCCTGGTCTGACGAATTATTCCTGGTGAATTACGTAGGCGGCAGGGCGCTGATATACCGATTACCAACAGAGGCTATGGCACCTAGATTCGCTGTTGGGCGGAAACAGGCCGGCAGTGGCGGTGTTACGAAGTGGGCTATGTTTTGTTGGGACATTTTAGGTCCCATTATCCTAATAACACAATCCCTGACAGCTGTCAGATATCTGAACGTCGTTGCTGACCAAGTTCACCCATTCATGGCAACTGTATTCCCTTCTGGTGATGGCCATTACCAACTGGATAATGCGCCATGCTACACATCCATAATCGTCAAGGAATGGTTTGGGGAACATGCTGGGGACTTTCTGTTAATGCCCTGGCCTCCAAATTTACCTGACATGAACCCAATGGAACATTTATGGTTCGACTTGTAAAAAACGGGTTCTCGCTAAATCACCAACACCCCGAAATGTACGGTAACTGGAGGGCCTGCTGTTCACATTATGGTACCAGATACCCCAGGATACCTATTGTCACCTCATCGAATCGATGACTTGCTGAATGACTACTGTTTTGCGGGCTAAAGGAGGTCCTACAGCGTATTAGGTAGGTGGTCATACCTAATACGCTGTAGGACCCCCTTTAGCCGCTGTCATCAGTTCAGTTGCTTCATTTGGTGTTGGTTTAAGGATGGGAGAGAATATGTCACACTTTCATCATTTAGTGGTGAATTTCAATCCAAGGGTAAAACGGGATGAGAAAAAAAAATAAGTTAAGAAATGTTTATTACGAGAGTGCTTTCAGAAATTTCGTCGTGGAGATTTCTCAATCGCCAAAACTCTGGAAGACACATAAAAGTTAATGACGAACCTATGGAAGACCCATTAAAGTTTATTACTACCAAATAAAGTAATCAATCGAAAGTAACCACAACTGTGCAACCCGAGCAATCGCGAAGACATTGCAGTCATCCAATCATACCGTGGATATGTGAGCCTCGATGTTTTGATACCGCACGATTTGTGTTAGAAAAATATTCTCGATCGCATGTCTGTTTGCAATTCCCTGCTCAGACTTAATAGAAACGATCGTTTCTGAAACTAATTGTGACACGGGCGATGAGAAATGTATTGGGTATATTAACATGAAGTGGGAAAGATCGTGGATTTGGTGAGATGAGCCACCTAATTAACCACTGTAAAAGCCCGTTTTCATCTCAAGAAGATAATACTTTATGTGTGGTGGGATTGAAAGGGACTGTTGTACAAGGGCCATGCTGAAAGTAATTCCTCCTCCCTAATAACTTTTGAAATTTTGAAATGATTTTAATAAAACTGCACTGACATGTGCCGGGTGATCCAAAAGTCTTGCACATTTTGAAAACGTAATAACTCGTGGAGTTTTGAGAGTAGGGAAACGCGGTTCGCATAGAAATGATCAGAATGACATCAGGTGTTTTATGAAATCACATAAATATTTACTCATTTTACTTACATTATTCTTTACCAGATGGCGCCACAGGCTAACAGGTCTGGGATAGTGGGTATAAAAGCAGCAGTTGGGAAGTAACCACAAGTCAGAGCCGCGGATGGCTTAGTGGTTAGTGTTTCAGATTATCGATGCTGGGTACCCAGGTTCTAGCCTGGGCTGATCTTTCAGAGATGGTGTGATTTACTAACAATCGCTGAATATCCGCCGTGCATCGGACGAGCACGTAAAGTGACGGCCCCCAGGCTGGAACCACTGGTTAAATGGGTATCCTTTCCTAAGTCTTCCATGAAATTCTCTCACCCATCTATGTGCAATATCGTACTTGTACGGTGGCGCCATCTACTGTACTCTAATCTCACTACAAACTGTTCTGTCAAAAGTCGTTAGACTTGCTCTCATTCCTTCCGTTTCTGTGTCCTGCCCAAAAGGCGATCTCGCTGTAGGTGGCTGGGACCTAAACTCTACTCCCTGTGGACGGAAGTCCTACATGAAAAATGACAAATGCTCTCTAAAAAAAAAAAAAAAAGTAACCACAAGTCATAGCGGTCTGTGTCAGTATGCTGTCATTACCAGACAAAACGCTCTTGGTGAAATTGCTCTATTGCAACGCTGAATGTGCGGATGCTCCGTTGAGAGTCTACCGGTCACTGAAATGTGATCGCAGTGAGAAAGGACCGATGGAAAGTGCTGCGCTGCGGCGAGTGGTGAAAAAATTCGAGGAAACTGGATCTTTGGCAGCACGCCCACGAAGCGATAGACCACAAATACGTGCTGCTGCAGCAGAGACGAGTACGCAGGAAATGGATGTGATTGCATTGTCATCTGCACATGGCGACTCCAGTGCTCGTCATGTTTCTCCGCAAACAGGCATTCCATACGAGACTGTATGGCGAACACTATGACGGCTTCTGCACAGATACCCGTACAAACTGCAACGGCATCACGAACTGCAAGCTGGCGATTACGTGCAGCGTCAGGAGTTCGCAGCATGGTTTTTTCGACAAATGGATGTCGACGAGAACTGGCTGATAAACGTTTTATGGACTGATGAGCACAGCTGCCGCATCTGGGCCACGGAACATCGCCGAGAAGTCGTTGAAGCACCACTTCATCAGCCGAAAGTGACAGTGGGGTGTGTATTCAGGGCTTCCTTCATCATCGGTCCTTTTTATATTTGGTAGAGGTCCGCAGCACCTCCTTCGAAACCGTTTCAGTGACAGGTGCACGCTATTCGAACATGTTACAAACGTACGTTATCCCTAGCTTGCAAGGGCGGGATGCAGTGAATTTGTGCACATTTTTGCAGGATGAAGCACCACCCCACATCGCACGTTCCGTTAAGCAACTGCTGAAAGAGAAGTTTTGCGCAAATCGTGTGTTTGGTCCACACTTTCCGAACCCCTGGCCTCCTTGTTCACCAGACCTGACACCCTGCGATTTCTGGCACAGGGGTTACCTGAACTTACAAGTGTAAAGATGTCGCCCCACTTCATTGGCCATGCTAAAAGATGCCATTCGACACCATGTGGCAACTATACCACCGGACATGCTCGTCAATGCTGTCCATGGTGTTTTCTCTCGCCTGCAGGCAGTGCTGGAACAGGACGGCCATCACATTGAACATCTGGTACAATGAGGTGTCTAACCTGGTACAATCAGGTGTCTATTTTTCTCGACACTTCCAACCTGTGGTTGCTGCGCCATCTGGCGATGAAAAATGTAAGTAAAATGAGTAAATATTTATGTGATTTTATAAAAAAACCCGATGTCATTCTGATCATTTCTACGCAAGCCACGTTGCCCGACTCTCAAAACTCCGCGAGTTATTACGTTTTCAAAATGTACAAGAATTTTGGATCACCCGGTATTATATGTTACCAATGTGGGAACAATGTTTTTAGAATCGGAAGTAAAGATCATGAATGACAGAGAAAAGCAGCCAGCCGTCATTGAATTCCTGAAAAAAGAGAGATGTGGGACTCCAGAAATCCACAGAAGACTCCTGGTGGCGTATGCAGCTGCCATGATACGTAGATATATGTAACGTCCGAAGATGGATGAAGAGGTTTCGAGAGGGAGACATTTCAGTGTCGGACAAACAACAGAGTGGAATACCCGCAACTGCAGTGACAGATGCCAACAGGCGACGAGTGAAATACCTCATCACAGCTGATCGTCTTGTCACCATACAGGAGTTGTGTGTTGCAACTCATTGTGGTCATAGTGCTGTGGAAACATTAATTAGGTATTGGTACTACAGAAAAATTTGTTCAACGGGGATCCCAATAAACCTAAGCAGTGAACAAAGGATGAACATGTGCCGGAACCTCTTGAACTGTTATGAGAAGGAGGGTGAGATGTTTTTCCCTAATATTGTGACTGGGGACGAAACCTGGGTGTTCTTTCATGACTCAGAAACAAAACGTGAGTCAATGGAATGGCACCGCATATCTTCACCTCGGCAGAAAAAGGTGAAAGCAACTCGTTCCGCAGAGAAAGGATGGTGATAATTTTCTGAGACGAACGTGGTGTCGTTTTAACTGATTTTCTTGAACGGGGTGCAACTATGAACAGTGCTCACTATGTGCAGACATTGAATAATCTAAAGGAAGCTATAAGAACGAAAAGACGTGACATTCCACTTCATAGAGTTGTTTTACCCCATGATAACGCACTTCCCCACACCTCAATAGAGACTTCACAGGCTGTTGCCAAAATGGGGTGGACGGTGATGCTTTAACCCCCTTCAGTCCTAATTTGGCTCCCTCAGACTTTTTCCTGTTTGCCCCTTTTAAAAACACCCATCTTGGGGAACGTTTGGACGATGTAACAGATGTTAAACTCGCTGTGAATTCATGGGTGAACTGATATCCTCAGGAATTTTTCCAAAATGGATTTTACCAATGGGTTCAAAGATGGCGGAAATGTATAGAAAGTGATGCACAATATTTTGAATAGGCTAGCATTATTAACAATATGTTCGAGTAGTTTGCCACCAAGTTTCACATTTTTGCTGCTAAAAATAAAAGTTTTATGGGGGAAGAGGCATTACCTTCAAAATGCCCTTTGCATTATGACTTGCAGCTGAGCAACAAAACCATCGGTTCTGGCAAATACTGCCACGAAGTGGACCAGATGAAGGCGGCACTTAATGACAAACGTCCACTAAAGGGGAACTGGAACGGCCTTGGATGCCTGAAAAAAACATCTTCACTCTTTCCTTGTTCAAAAAGAGACTCCTTCACAAGAACTCTAGTTAGACGTCATAATTATGGTGTTTATATAAAAATTTCTTAGAAACAGAACAACAGGAAAATAAATCTGAACTAAAAATTTGTAAGCAGCATTTAGTACAAAAAATTAATTTTTATTGCGCTTTGCAAATCAAAAGAAATTATTTTTTCCACAAATCTGTACGTAGATTTCCGGATTTGTGTCTCTGGGAAAGCCTCCGTAATACTCAGTAGGTGTTCTTTTTCATTTAGTGTATCAAGGTACCTCTCTAATCAAAATTGTCCGGACAATAACCTATCTACAAGGGAATTGATGTCGAGTTGGTTCACCCTTCTCTGAAATCACAGCTTCCATTCTATTGGGAAGGCTTTGCACTAGATTTCAGTGCGTTTCTGCTGTAATTGCCTTTCCTTTTGCTACAAGAACATTAGTGAGGTTAGTCACTTACACTATGTCTGGCGGTTCTTCTTCGTTCGCAGCCTGCCTTCGAATTCATCCTAAAAGTGTTTCATAGGGTAGGGATCTGGGCTCTGAGCAGGTTAGTCTAGTTTCCCCACACCCAGCTCAGAAAACCATTCCTGCATGAACCTCAATTTGTGGGCCGGAGCATTGTTCCATCGTAAAAAAGGAACTTTACTAATATGTTGGTTTCACCGAAATTGTCGAGGAAAGGGACATTCACTTAACATTCACCGAAATTGTTGAGAATGTCATCATAGATTGCAGCGTTAAGATTCTCAGGGGATGAAACAAGGGGTGCCAACCCAAACAATCAAACACTGCCCCAAAGTATGATGCCTCCTCCACCAAACATCATAGTTGCACAACAAAGTCGGGAAAGTAGCGTTCTCCTGGCATTCTCCACACCCAAACTCGTTCGCCCAACTCTCAGATGTTGAAGCGAAATTCATCACTCCACAGATCGCATTTCCACTGCTCCAGGGTCCACTAGGTACGAGCATTACACAACTCTAACCGACTACCACAGTGATCTTGCTAATGTTCGCTTACGTGCTGCTGCTTAGCAATGGAAACCCATTTTTTCGACTTTTGACCAACCGTTATAATACTGGATTTGCTTCCAGAAGCAGTATAGAAATCGGTGCTGAGTGTTGTAACCGAGGACAGGTGATTTTGCCGTACCACCATTTTCGGTACTCGCGGGTTCGACTCTGTCATTTTACATGTCTTATCCGATCCCAATTGCATGTCCTACCACATACAGAGAATAATTTTCTTACCCTTAGATGTTGGGCTTCAGTGTTAATGCCGTTTGCTTGGCGAGTTCTACCCATGACATGTATCGTTATGGTTGTCATAGTAAACACAGTTTTCATTATCTATAAAGTTAATCTTCAGGAAGTCTTTTCCCCTATGTCTTGCAAGCAATGGAATCCATGTATTCAAACTTTGAACAGTGTCTATGTGTTGCAAGCAATGGAATCCATGTATTCAAACTTTGAACAGTGTCTATGTCTTGCAAGCAATGAAACACATGTATTCAGCCTTTGAACGTTGTGCTCGGCAAGTTCCTGTGGGTCTCACTTCTGCACTATTTGAATCTTTTCTAATGTCATGAAACTATGGAAACATGGGTGACTGATTCACGCTTAACTATATTGCCAGTTCTGTGGTAGACTGGGGTGGCATTTTTGTTCAGAAGTGTTTGAAGATCTGCGCTGTGCTTCGGTCATCTGCTACACTGCTTGCTCTCCAAGTTGCAGTCACATCTGGACTTCACGAACCTAACACGACGTGTGCTTACACTTATAACTTTTTCTTGTTATTCGAACAAATTATCTCTAGCTCCTGCTTTTGAAGTAGTTTTCCTGTGATTAAACATTAGCGACAGTCAGTGACAAATATGAACCTTGTAAGTCGCCAAGTTCTACCTAAACTAACTCTACGTTTAGGATTTGAGCCAACACGTGTCGTTAGACGCTATTATGCCACCTTACTTGCACAGCATGAAATTCTGTCAAAACTTCTACCGTTACGCTTTTACAACAGCTACGTGGAGTTTCGAAAACTTATGCATGGGCGTAATAAAAAGATAAGACGAAGCGGCAGAGAGTAGTCCAGAAGAACTATTAACAGTGAAGTAAAAAGTACGGAAATTTAAACAAAAAAAATACAGAAGGCATTAACAGTCTTGAGATTACAAGGGTAAGTACTGAACAGAGAAAAAACCTCTCAAACATCAATCTCTGTATATACACTGAAGTGCCAGAAAAACTGGTACACCAGTCTAATACTTTGTAGGTCTCCCACGGGAGGGCAAGACTGCAGAAATACGACGGGGCATAGACTCCACTAGCTTTTGGAAATATGCTGCAGGCAATGCACACCATACTTCCTGCAGAGCGTTCCACAATTCGGGTGTATTCCGAGGTCTCGGATTCCTGTGTTCGATAGCGCGCTGCATGGCATTCTAAATGTGCTCTATGACGTTCAGATCTGGGGACTTGGGTTTGATCGCAACACTCCAAACTCAGATGAATGCTCCTCCAACCATAATGTGCCGTCCCGACAAATGTGTGGAGGTGCATTGTTCTGTTGGAACAGGCCCAACCCATCAGCATGAATGTAGGGCATGAACGGGTGTACCTCGTCAGAAACGATGCGCACATAGCGTTGGCCGGTCACAGATGTTTGGAGACGTACCAGGGGTCCCAGTGAAGCCCAGCTAAACACACCTCATACCATTACGGACCCCCACCAGCTTGTACAGTTCCCTGTTGACAGGCGGGATCCATGGCTTCGTGGGGTTTGCGCCACACACGAATCATTCCATCTGCCTGATACAGTTGTAAACACGACTCGTCAGACCAGGCTACTTGTTTCCAGTCATCAAGTGTCCACTGGCGGTGTTGCCGTGTGCAAGCAAGGCGCATAGCTCTGTGTCGTGCACCCATCAAGGAGACTCGAGTTGGGCGTCGGCTCCCAAAGCCTATATCGTGCAGGGTATGTTGCACAGTCCGGACGCTGATGCTTGTTGAGGCTCTAGCATTGAATTCCGACGATACTTGTGAGAGTGTTGCACCCCTATTGCGCGAAACGATTCCTGACAGCCGACGATGGTCACGTACACCCAATGTCTTTTTACGACCACACTGGAATCGTAGGTTGGAGGTTTTGCCGGAATTCTTGTAGTCACGAGGCACCCTTGCAATGGTCGTTCGTGAAATTCCGAACTACGTTTCTACCTCCGAAATACTACGGCCCATCTCACGAGCGGCAGCTATGACACCGCGTTGAAAATCTCTTAAATCGTTATTACTTGTCGTTCTAATGCCGAAAACAGCTCTGACAGCGGGTAAGGATGTTTATCGCTTTATATACGCACTGGTGGTCGCAACCGCGTACGCGCATAGGTGACGATGCTATGTATTTTGCATAAGCTCGCCTGTACCAATTTTTCTGGCACTTCAGTGTACACACTGGTTTCTATAAATTTAACATCAAATGGAAAAATCATGATAACTCAAAAAGTATGCAACCGATTCGGATGAAATTTAGTGGTAAGCTGTATCAGACCAAATGCAACGAAAAAACGTAAGAACATGTGATGCCAAACATTTACATTTTCTGTGAGTGATGCCAATATGAAAATACAGAAATATAGGTATCAAGATGAAATAAAAAAAGATACTTCAATACGGAGTGTGGTTACCCCGAATAGTAATACAGGCCCGACAGCGATGTTCCATGCTGTTAATTATGGTGTCGAGCATTTCCGTGGGTAGCTGCGTCTATTGCTTGAGCAAAGCAGTGCGGAGCGCCCGCAGTGTTCAGGGAGGGGCTGGAGGCCAGTAACACGTCTTCCAAGATCATTCCAAACATGCTAAATGTAATTCAGGTCAGGAGAGTGTGCTGTTCACTCCATACGGACTATAGTCTCCTGATCCAGGTACTGGTGCTCCAGGCGAGCTGTATGAGGGCGGCCGTTATCCGCCTAAAGTACAAATGTATCGCCAATTGCGGCCACATATGGACGAATAATAGGGTTCAGGATGTAGTCTATATACCTCTGAGGATTGAAGTTTCCATGTGGCAGCGCATAGAGGTCGGTACGGCCGCCTAACGATATGTTTGCCCATTCCAGAACACCAGCACCACCATAATTGTCACTTTCCTGGATATTAGAGGGTAAATAGCGAGTACCGGCCTCCCTTTAGATGTAAACTCGGCGAGAATCACTCTGTAAACAGTATCGTGACTCATAAGTAAACAGAACGGACCTCTACTGATGTTGAGCCCAGTTCACATGCATTCGTGTCCAATTGAAACATTATCTCCGGTGGCGGGGGATAAGAGGTACGCATAACGCAGGTCGCCGATCATACAGTCCTCCTGCATGTAACCTTCTGCGCACCGTCGAAGCTGAAACCGTCCATCCGGTGGCTGCCGCAAGCACAGATTTAAGATGAGTCATCGTTGCCATCCTGTTCCGCCGTGCCGAAAGCTATAAATACCGGTCATCCGCGGAGGTCGTCGCCTTTGGACTACCTTTGCTGTACTTTCAAGAAGCTGCACACATGGCTTGGAACTGCCGCCTCGTTCTGCTGACTACAGAACGATCTACGTTGTGCCACCTTGCGACGTCTGCTTGCCGTTGCCCTGCTTCGAATCGGCCTATCGCTCGGCAACGTACCTCCGCTGGTAAATGACGTCTCGAAGCAATGTTAACAAAATCGCTATCTCGAAATCTTGTCGTTCAGCGTTGTACATGAACTGGCGACTCCATCCGAAACAGCTGGTTTTAAGCTCTTGCGCATTTGCATAAAGCGCTGCCAGCGCCACTCATGTGCTTTCCGTACATCGATGATGTATGCCTTAGCCTGTAACATACGCAAATTTCGTGCAATTTGAACTGCAATTATCGCCATTTTTTCGTTTCTTGCTTAAATTACGGAATGCAGGGTATTTTACAAAAAATTTTGTACCCGTTTCAAAAATTTGGCAAACTGACGTTTTTAACTTGGTGAAGTGACTGAACCTAGGATGATAAAATGGTGAACTGAAAGATTCAATAGTGAAATCCAAATCCTATGAGCAACTAAGTAATAATAAACGGAAACACTGAATGTCTAAAACTCACCCAAAACCTTGCACTGAATGCAAAATTGGTCTAAGAGCTAGGCTTCTGATGTTTCTTCCGATTATGCCAGGAATTCAAATTCCGGTGAGGCATGGATGTTGTGTTTGTCTTACGACAAGGACTCGTTCCCCTACCTAGAACCAGTGACACTGAATTAGGGAAAGGCGACTGCTTATAGCCCATTGAGTTACTCACGGAGATCGTTAAATCCATAAAATATGCAGTATCTACAGAGGTGTCCCTAAAATTGGCCGTTCACTAGAATGTAATAATACATACAAAATATTTTGATCCAAGCTGCCACGTACATGCATATGTTTTCACTTTCCATGTAGGTTGTAATAAATTTTTACCGTGCCATTAAAATTTCTATATGTACTTACTACCTCATCATTAGCAATCATTCGCAATTCACTCCTGGATGAAGGTCTCCCAAGTTCTCTTTCACAACTATCCAAAGGATTTCTCCTCCACACCACTGGAATGCTATCTAATTTAATCCACCCGTTTCCCATGCGGTCTTTTTCTGGGAAGAGGGTCTTCCGTTATTTCTTCCATCCCAGTCCGGTATTTCAGTTGTCCAACAGTGGTCAGTTCTTCTATGAATATGTTCAGACCATTACCACTTGGGTGTCTTTACTTTGATCTTGATGTCATCAATGCTTTTCATTTTTCTGATCCATATGTTCCTTTTCCTAACTTTCTTGGTTATACCAAGCGTGCATATGTCCATATTTCTGTAAGACTTCAGAAACCTCTGTATGGTTTTTTATTGTTGAATCCCATGTTATTGATCTATAAGGAAGAACTCGAAGGATGTAATTTTTCTTACGAAACAGAGACATGGACCTAATACATATTACATTGCATATGAGTAGATATATGTATGATTGCAAGCATAATTACCTGAAATGTTTCGGGGGAAAATAAATATATATATACTGTGTTTTCATTTTTCTATTAAATTATTATACTACCATGTGTACTATAGAGGAACAGCACTTTCCTTAGCAATTTAGACTTCGGCGACTTCTCTAGATAACTCCAACAGCGTTAACGATGTATAACGAAGTAAATTCCTCCGTCATTTTTGGTCTACGCCAGGATTCGAACCCGAGTCCGCTTATTCCGGAACAAGTCGTTCTTCGAACTGAGCAACGCAGACGTTCATTCTGATTCCTATCTGCCTTTATGTCGTGTGCGTCCTGCTGGCAGGTACGTTACATCTCCCCCTCCCCCGAAAGAGGGCCGGGGGCATGGCCCACGGGTCAGCCGTGACCATGAATCGTTGCAGGCAGCCATCCACTGTAGAACGTGTACTTGAGAACTCCCAGTCAATCTGGTGTGTGGAATGCAACGTCACACACATTCATTTTCGAAGCGCTGGAGAAGGGATTCTCCGATTTTTCCTATCTCGCGGTGTGGAAATAACATCACACCAATGCGAGATTTTGAACGGTCAGGTCATCCGGATAGTTCGGGCGCCATTATAACGAAGTAAATTTCTCCGTCATTTTTGTCCACGCCAGGATTCGAACCCGGATCCCCTCATTCCGGAACAAGTCACTCTACCAATTAAGCTACGCGGACGTTCATTCTGATTCCTATCTGCTTTTATGTCGTGTGCGTCCTGCTGGCAGGTACGTCACAGATGTTATATGGCTATGGTTCCAAGGTTTTACTGTACTGCAGTTGTATTTTCATCACAAGTGTTTCTTCAAGGATGATATTTTTTCTTGCAGCATCAGGTGGCAAACATCGACTGGAAGAGAAAATTGTCACTAGTGCACAGACAACAGCTTTGATAAAAGATTTGCATCCAGGTACAAGTTATGGATTAGGCATTGTCGCTGAGAACACCGTTGGCAGGGGAGAACCGTCGGATTCTTTAGCCTTTACTACTGGAGAGGAAGGTAAGGTGAAGAAACAAAAATATTCTACTCATTAATTTTCTTATTATTAAGTTAGCGATGCTTTAAACGTAGAATTACCTTTTAACTTTTTATTCTTTTCTTTGTTGTGGACTGATGCATTCTTTAGATCGAAACCTTTGCACAATTAGAAATACACTTAACATTTTAAAATAAAAATTCAATTTAAAAAGCTGATCATTACTTGGGCATATTTGTAGGAAATAAAGCAACCGTAAGTATAGATATAAATAGTAATGCATCCGAATTGGAACACTTCATGACCTGAACACATATATTTGCATTACAGCTATGATGCTGTAGATCAAAAATTAGATTCTACAACGTTCTTCTCTCAAGGAAGTTCAAGTTTCATAGGAAAAGCAAGTTTCTCAGACTTATATTCTCCCACAGCTTCCTGAAGTGTAACTTCGCATCGATATGTTGCTGAATGGTATGATGCTGATAGGGATGTTGCAACAGGCAACGTTCTCCAGTAAGATTCCCAGCAGCACTTGAACGGAATAACAAATATCAGAAAGCTAAGAATGGAATAAATGACATTTCGTACCTAACACTTTCAGCATTTGTTTACTGTTGTAAAATTACTTGTAAAGGCGTGGCTTTACCAGGTGTCAAAACATGACACCAATAACAGAAAAATAGGATTTTATTTGAATGGAATAGACAAGCTCATAACACGTAGTGACAAGTGCCTATATGGTTTTGGTGACCACATTGAAAAATGGTGAAAGAGCAAATGTTTATTTTGGAAGTTCTATTCAAACAATAAACACCGGAACGAAATGTAGCTCAGGTGTGGAACTGATCTGGCACACAAGTGCAACCACTCTATGTGCAGTCCGTTCACGTTTACCAGCGGCAGTCAGTTCTGATCTCGGCAGGAGTGTATTTTAATAGCCGTACTTCCTTGTAAGTTTGTCAAGGCAACGTGAAAGCCTCGCTGCACCGAAATGATATAATTGTGTACACTGCGATACTGTCTCGTGTTGCCATTGCACATATATTCCGTTTTTTACGCTTTCCAACCGTAGGTTGAAGAAGCGTATATGCTCCAGCTTTGTCTGTCTGTCTCTCCGCACGATAACTCGCGTAAATATAGTTCGATTTCGATGAAATTTTAGTATGTCGTAGGGGTTCACCTGAGAATGAACCCTATTGAAAATGGGTGCAGTGGGATCAAAGGTAAGGGCATAGGAGCGGGATGTACTCCATTGCCCTTATGCGTCATAACGTGCGTAAAAATGGTTCGCTTTTGATGAAATTTTAGTATGTGGTAGGGGACCACCTGGGGACAAATCCTATTGTAAATGGACGAAATGGAGTCAAAGGTCAGGACATAGGATCAGGATCCATTCCATCGCCCGTATCCCATGCCATTAAAGGAGCAATTCTTGTATGTATGAAAATTTTATTTTGAAAACCGCTCTAAGGATTTTTGTGAAAGTCGTTAACCTACCGTTTTCTGGTACTAGAAATCGATTTAGCTTGCTCTTGACTTTAGGAAAATTTGTTTAGTGGGTTAAATAACCACCCCGAATTACCACGTTTTTAGTGTCATGACGTCGTCCCATTAGATGTTGGCGCACCGTCACGCCCTCTGTCTCATTACGTCACGCGTTGTGTGTGGATCCTATTAAAGTTTTATGACGTCACACTCTTGCGAGCAGATGGTCGCGGTTCCTATTTGCCTCATTACGTCACGCGTTGTGTGCGCATGTCCGTCCGCACAATAACTCGTGTAAAAATCGTTCGATTTCTTTGGAATTTTAGTATGTGGTAAAGGACCACCTGGGAAGGAACGCTATTGAAAGTGAAGGAAATGGTGTCAAAGGTCAGGACATAGGAGCGGGATCCATTGCACTGCTCTTATGCGTCATAACTAACGTAAACATGTTTTGATTTGGATGAAATTTTAGTATGGGGTAGGGGACCACCTGGGAACACACTCTATCGAAAATGGGCGAAATGGGGTCAAAGGTTATGGCACAGGAGCGGGATCTATTCCATAGCCCTTATGCATCCTAACATATGTAAAAATGCTTCGATTGCGACAAAACCTCATCATGTTATTTTGGAGGTATACCGAACGGGTTCTGTTGAATATCATCGAAATGGGATCAAAGGTCAGGGCACATGACCGAGATTTATTCCACAGCCATTATCCTCATAACTTGAGTGATAACTTGAGTAATGATTTCTGGTATGTTGGAAAGCTTATCATGATCAATGCATTGCATGATTTTACCAACTTGTTTTATGACAATGCAACCAGTCACCGTGCCTGAAACATGCTTCAGAAGCTCTAAAATCACGGGATTGAATCATTACAGCTGCGTCCGTGTTGAGAACATTTGGGACGCTGTAGAAAATGTTCTCAATAGGGAGGCGTAACTGTTTTACCTGCACGTTACAGCGCCTCCTATTGAGAACATTTCAGACGCTGTACAGCGAGGTCTGGATAACCACGTTCCATGCCCTAATACACTGGCAGATCTCCTTAACGTGTTGCTTGTAATACTGGACAAGCTACTCCAGACTGATCAATAATATCATTGCAAGCATGCCACGTAAGTGTTAAAACGTTCTTCCACACAGAGGTGATGCTACCGCGTACAGAAATCCAGAGGTGTGGACATTCTTCGAATTTACCAATCTGTATACACTGAAAAGCAATTGAATTAGATAAACCTGTCTAGAAACGTGTAGCCCCACCTTTCGCTCTGATGACGGCGGCGATTCGTTTCGGCATGGACTCGACAAGACACCGGAAGCGTCAGGAAGCCATACCGATCCACGACTACTGAACAAGCTCTCACAGTTCACGAAGATTTGATGGAAGATAGTCACAGCCTCGAATATCTCTCTCGATGGCATCCCAGATGTGCTCTATGGGATTGAGGTCAGGCGCCCTAGCTGGCCAAGGAAGCGAGGTAACGTTGGTGGAGTGTTCATCCAACCATTCGGATACAATTCGGGAGCTACACTGTCTTGTTGCAGGATGAGGTCCCCAGTGGGATTTTGAAGACGCACAAACGGGAGCAAATGGTCGTACAGGATATCCCCACCAGCTGGAAGTGTACCCTGCTGGCAAGAGGGATCCATCGCTTCATGTGGTTTGCGCCGTACTCGTATCCTGCCATCCACATGTGCCAACGTGAATCTCAACTCATCAGTCCAGGCAACATTTTTCCACATGTTTAGGGTCCAGTGCCGATGTTCCCGCGCCCATGCTAATCTTTGCACCCTGTGATGTGCGGTCAGCAGCGGTACCCTCGTGGGACAATGGCTTCTGTACCCCATTGCGAGAAGATTGTTCTGGATGGTGTGGCTGCTTACACGTTTTTGTGCACCAGCGTTAAATTGTCGAGTATTTTCTTGCACTGTGGCCCGTCTATCCGCTCTTACAATGCAAGCTAGCCGACGATGACCCCGCTCATTCACACGCTGTTGTCCACGGCAGTAGGCCCTTGCAAGCATGGTTCTAACGGATTCGATGTACTCACGGTGCACCCGTAACACAGTGGCTCGTAAAAATCCCAGTGCCTGCACGACTTCCGAGATGGAGTGACCCATTCTTCGGGCCCCGACATTTTCCCCACGATGAAGTGCGCTCAGATTCTTCGTCTTACCCATACTGCGTTCGACTCTTACATTTCCGTCGCATCATTCCTTATATCGTGGGATCGCTGCATACGTCATGTCGTTTCTTTTCACTGGGCCGCCCACAGCGCCACATTTGCATAACGCCAGCTGTCTCTAAATCAATTGTTCTTCAGTGTGCATCGCAGTGGTACGCTGTTGTGTGCAGGAACTGCACAACAATTTGTTTTTGTAAGTGCGCTTCTTATCGTTTGTATTACTTAGCCTCACTGCTGTTATTTCAATACGCGTTACTTGAGTCAGATATAAACATCCTTCATTTCATACAATATCCCTAAATTCTGGGTAAACATTGTACACTTTAACGGTAAGAAAACCTCAGGCACTTTTAGTATCATGTTGTTCTTTAAAATGAGTTCACAGGGTAAGCAAAAGTAAAAACTGAAACAATGGCAGTTTAGATACCCATTAGTGTTTTTACTTTTCATGGGAAATTTCTGGCAAAGAAAAATTCCCGTTCCAGGTCCAGAAGATTGTCTTCGTCCAATTACAAATATTCTCAATAACTTGGTTGAAACAGCGAGCAATATTTCTTGAAAAAAGCTGATGCAGTAAACTAGGACGCAAACATTAACTACGTCACAAGATGTTTAGATGCGCTATATTCGATAAAACTTTGCAGTCAGTGAGGAGAGGTGGAATTCTCGTTACCTTAGTACGCCTGCATGGCAATGTAAAGCTGTTCATGCTGTCTGAAAACTTGTCTTCACTGATTTCAACGCGAACTTGCAAACCTAAAAAACTGTATCGACTGCAAGACAGCCAAAGTAATA
The DNA here is from genome assembly GCA_039090855.1 of Macrothele yani. Classification (NCBI taxonomy): domain Eukaryota; kingdom Metazoa; phylum Arthropoda; class Arachnida; order Araneae; family Macrothelidae; genus Macrothele; species Macrothele yani. Next base: position 20,058,259 of record CM077013.1, read on the forward strand.
TTCTTCATGTTGTAATACACTGGCGGAAAGTGAAAAAGAACACCAAGAAGGAATTGGCGGACCATTATGAAATTTACATATGTTAATGGGGTCGAGTGCTTACGCCACAGCACGGCATAACATGAAAATTATCGTCGGTGGTATTTAAGGAGTACGGCAAAGTGAATGTAATAAGTCGTCGGCGTACGGACACGTGCAAAGACCCTGAAGAATCTGCAGTGCCTGGACATGGAAGACGTGTAAGCTTTCAGCATTTATTGGACTTTGAGCGCGGTCGTCTAGTCGACCTCCGCGAAGTCGAGTGGTCGTATTGTCGTATTGCTGGGCGAATTGGACGGGACGTTTTCGGTGGTGGTATGATGGCGGCGTAGGTTGTACGATGGCGGCGTAGGTGGTCCGAGGATCATTCCTACACGAGAAGACGTGGAACCGGGAGTCACAGACGCACTGACGAATGAACTGATCGACGCATAAGAAGAGCGGCGTTGTCAAGCAGTTGCACCTGAGGTGACTGTGCGAGCAATCCGCAACCGTCTACTGGATGCAGGACTACGTGCACGTGTGCCTCTGGCATGTGTACCTCTGACTCCAGCCCACCGTCAGGAACGGCTGCAGTGGTGTCGCCAACGTCTGCACTGGAGAACGCAATGGCGATCTGTCGTGTTCAGCGATGAAAGCAGATTTTGCTTGGGAGCCTCCGATGGCCGTATGCGTGTTCGCAGACGCACAAGGGAACGTCTCCACCCTTCTTGCATCCGCCAGCGACATACAGGGCCTACACTTGGTCTCCTGGTGTAGGGAGTGATCATCTATCACTGCCGTACAAAACTAGTGTTTGTACCGGGTACGTTAAACAGCACCGCCTACATCAACAACATCATTCAGCCCGTTGTTGTGCCATTTGTAAGGTCTGTCCATCGTGGTGTTTTCCAGCAAGACAACGCACGCCCACACACGACATTTACGACGCAACATGCACTTCAGAGTGTGAGACAACTTCCATGGCCTGCACGTTCACCGGATTTGTCCCCCATTGAGCACCCGTGGGATTTTATGGGACAACGACGTATCCGGGCTCCACGGCCAGCCACGACCATCCCCGATTTACGCGTCCAAATTGAGGATGCTTGGAACTCCATACCCCAAACTTACATCCAACATCTGTACGACAGACTCCATGCCAGAATTGCACAGTGTGACGCAGTTCATGGCGGTTCAACCTCGTACTAACCATGTTAGATGGAAATGTTATTTTTCAGTTTACCAGCAAATGCAGCTGTATATTGCCATAATGTTTTGATCACGTTATCTTCTGTATTCCGTTATTATGCTGTAAACATTTCGTTGGTATGAGACGTCTCCTTCTAGGTGTTCTTTTTTCACTTTCCGCCAGTGTATAAACTTAAGTGCCAAAATATTATTACCATCTGCTTAATATACCGTGGATCCTCCATATTCTACGAAAACAGCTCTTACCCGACGAGTGGTGGAAGCTACAAGATTTCTAAAGGTGTCTTGTGGTAACTGGTATGAACATATTACGGCTGATCCTTTAACTCTTGTAAGTTACGTGGATGAGACCCCAGATCGGATTGCTGTTCCTACACAAACTCCAGATGCTCGATTGGATTGATATTTTGGGAATTTGGAGGTAAGAGCAATACCTGGTAGTCTTCCTAATATTCCGAGAACCGTTATATATATTAAAGTTGCTCACAATGTTCGCTATGAATAAATGAACGAATTTACTTTTATCTCCCAAGAAGAACATTTTTATCCTATAAACCGAAATAAAAAGAGTGTTTACAGTATGATACAACTATCCAGATGATTCTGGGTGTATGGGAGGCCGGACTTTGCTCATCGCAACACCTGGCGATGACATTACGGTGTATATACACTCAGTAGGCAAAAAAGTAGACATAGAGGTGATGAGAAATTGACATTGCTATCTCACTCGCACAGTGGAACACATTAAACAGAACTAAGGCGATAAATAGGTGGACAGCAGGGCTTCCCAACAGTGTATTGCAATCAACGAACATGGGAGAATTTGGGGATCTGAGCGACTTTGATCGTGGACGCATTGTCTGTGCAAGACATATGGGTCATACTATCACCTAAGTGGTAAAAATCTAGGGTTCCATAGAGCGCACATATCAAGGGTACACCCTTGATATGTGCGCTCTATGGACTGTTGCAGCACATTGCGTGATAGAAAAGCAATTAGGTATGTAGGATCGTTGCCGTATACCCCAGGAATTGTTAACGTACGGAAGAATGTGTGTAACAAATATGATATAGGCTTTGAGCAAATGTCTCTGGATGCTCTATCCTCGGTGAAAAATACACTAGCGGGCAAAAATTAAGGACGAGACGGTTTTTCGAATGTAACGTCGTGCAGAAGTGCTCCACATAGACTAAAATCATACCATAAGATCCCCAAGATGTACGAATATGGGACAAGTGAGCAAAACTGTCCATACAAGGAATCCAAAGGATACAAAGGCACTTTATTGTAAAGGTAGCTTCGAGCACAACTCGACAGAAGACAGAAACGTCCATGTGACAGGCGGCTGCCAAGAAAACTCCAGTCTTTAGAGGGGATATGATCACCCCTGACTGCGTTGTAGTATTTACAACGTCTGCCTATGCTGAGGACGAGTTTGTCAAGGAGCTGTTGAGGCATCGTGGCCCATTCGTCTTGTAGCGCCAATCGCAGCTGCGGAATCGTTGCTGGCGGCTGGTGACGTGCTTCCAAGCGTCTCCGGAAAAGGTCCCACACGTGTTCGATTGGATTTAGGTTCGGGGACCTTGCGGGACAATCCATGTGTTGAATATCTTCACTCTCCAATAGCTCTGCGACAGCCACTGTACGATGAGATGTAGCGTTGTCGTCCATGAAGAGGAACTCAGGACCCACAGCACCTCTAAACAGACGCACGTGAGGCAGGAGAACCTCGGTACAAAAGCGGACACCAGTGACTGAACCTCCTTGGAAGATGTGGAGGCCTGTACGGCTACATAGCATGATACCGCCCCAAACAAGAACTCCGCCTCCTCCAAACCGGTCCCTTTCGATGCTGTTGGAGGTGTGACTGCGTGTTCCCTGATCTCTCCAGATGCGTATACGTCCGGAATCGTTCGTCAGACTAAATCGGTTGTCATCCGTAAAGAGAACTCGACCCGTTGCTGATCTGTCCAGCAGTTCTTGTATTCCTGCCAACACAGAAACCGCCGTCTCGAATGAACAGGCGTTAATGGCACACACCGTACTGGTCGTCGTGCAATTAGACCACCTTTGTACAGCCACCTGGCCACGGTAAAACGCGAAAACGGACGTCCAGTTGTCTGTTGCATGTGCCTTGCGATTTCTCCCGCTATCTGCCGTCTGTCTCTTCTCGCCTGTAGGACAATATACCGGTCGTCCGCCGCCGTGGTTGCTCGTGGACGACCACTGCTAAACTCTCGGACAGCTATTCCTGTCGTTTGAAATGCTCTCCAAGCTCGTGAAACGATGCTGTGAGCGATCCCGAATTCCTCGGCCTCACTAGTCACACTTCGACCTTCTTCCAACTTCCCAATGACGCGACCTCGGGTAAAGTCATCCAGATGTCGTCTACTGGATTGCCTGTTTGCCATATCACACGGTGGCAGCAACTCGACGTCGTTCAAACCGATGTACACCTTGCAATAGCTTTCACTGAATTGCTGAGTGTACACCGCCCGTGTGCTTTATACCCTTCCGACACTCCCCCCTACGTCATGCTGCATATATGCGCATGACCTACCGTACCGGACACTAGTCTATCTCCTGAGTGGTCTTTCGGTTCGTTCTGCATGCTCGTTTCTCTGTTATGCCAATTTCCCCTCTTCGTCCTTAATTTTTGCACACCAGTGTAATAGGGATATATTAAACCATTTTGGTGGCTGTTGTATACCATTAAAGTATGAGACCGAGACCAAAGTTGTGTATGTGGATTCACCGGCTAGAGCGGTACTGTTTAGAATTACCGAACATAGGTACAGTATTCGCTCGGCCTCAAAGACTACGGCTCTATCAAGACTCTGTGTGAACACAATGGGACTAAATGAAAAAAAATTACATAAACCTAGGACAAAATCGTAATTATTACTGACAAAGAGGAGGTATATCTATAAATTAGCCAAAACATCTTCTAATAATGATCTTTCATATGTAATAGCAGCACCCTGGAGACACCTTCTGGACACTGAAAAAAGAACACAAGTGCGTAAAAGAACATTGAACGAGACTTGACTCACGCGTATATAACACAACGAATACACCGGACATATAGGTGTGTATATGTATATATAGACACTGCTGAGTTAACAAACTGTAGCCTTGATTTTAACGATTTTATAGGTTAGGTTTCATCTGAGGGAGGATCTAATGGAAAGATCTAATGGAGCTAGGGTATTTAATAGCTAATAGTAAAGTTTTTAATCGTGTGTTAGACGGGTGTGTTTTTTGTTTGCTTTATGAGTTTTGCAAGTTGCTGATGGCTTTTTCCATTCTTTCCATGTGACTTACTTTTCTGGGGCCTCTACTGTTTTACTGGTTTTCCAAATAGTTTTCATCAGTTTTACAGTTGTTTTTGTTCTGTGTATGAACTACAACTAAAAACAGCTGTAAAGGCAACAGCAAATATTTCATTCCTAATGAAGGACTGCCGGTCCCAGGTAACTGGTTTAGCCCTTAGACAAAGGAACAACCCATTTCTCACCTGGGACTCGAGCCCAATCCCATATCAGAGAATAGACAGAAACCAGGAAGGTAATTTTGCTATTCAAAACTTCTGTTCAGTACTTAGGTAGTTCATCCTAATTACTGAAGAATTAGAAATACACTATATGATCAAACGTATCCGAACACGTGGGTAGTGGGTATGCCCATATAGGTCACAGCCATGACCCATATAAGAATAAACAAATCCCGTTTCCTGGCAAACGTCAGCGACAAGCACTAACAGTAGAATGGGCCGTACGGCAGAGCTTATTGGCTTTCAAAGTGGTACGGTCATACGATGACATTGTAGCAACAAGCCAGTTCAGAAACTTTCTGCCCTGCTGCAGTTGTCCGGACCGATTGTAGGTGATGCATGCTATTGTGAAGCGAAAATGACAAGGAGAAACAACAGCGCAATCGCGATCTGGCAGGCCACGTAGAATGACACAGCAGGACGACGACAAGCGGGTGGTGTGACGTAATCGCCTGTTTTAGGTTGGAGTGGTGTAAGGCTCCACGCCAGTGACTCTGAAGTTGTGGAAACACATTCTTTAGAGTGATGAATCGAGTTCCAATATCTGGCAGTCGGACAGACGAGTCTGGATTTGGAGAATGCCAAGTGAACGCTGCCTTCCTGACTTTGTTGTGCCAACTATGATGTTTGGTGGAGGAGACATCATGTTATGAGGCTGTCTTTTCATGATTCGGGCTGGATGCCTTAGTTCCAGGGCCCAATGATCTTAACACTGCAGCCTCTAATGACATTCTCAACAATTCTGTACTCCCGACATTATGGAAACATTTCTGGATGAATCTCTTTCGTTTGACCACAACAGAATGCCCCTGTTCACGAAGCAAGGTTCGTGAAGGAAAGTTCTGATGAGATGGGCGTTTTAAAACTTGACTGGCCTGCACAAAGCCCGAGTCTCAACCTCATGGATCACCTTTGGAATGAACTGAAAAATCGACTGCGAACCAAGCCAAACAGATATGACTAATGCTCTTGAGACAGAATGGAAGGAAATTCTTGCTGCAGCTTACCAAACTCTACAGTACTGTAAAGCCTTCCCAGTAGAGTGGGTGCTGCGATAGCCGCGAAGGGTTGACCAACTCGATATTGGTTCCTTTCTTATTAAGGGAAGTTTCTGGACAGGCAGTTGTCTGGACACCTTTGAAGTGATAGGTAATGTTAGCTGGGTTACTTTCCGATAAGCTTCTTATCTTCGCAGTAGATCTGACAGGCTTCTTGATCATGGTACTTCATCAAATAGACTTCCGTGATGTTATCCGTCTGTATGATTTTTACGCGAATTTCCTTTCAAACATATACTGGGATCTATCTGTACGATGATAAGTATAATACTCTGCATCCTTGGTAATATTTTAACGATTCTATTTCATATTACAGTTCATAGTGTGAAAGAAGCCGGCATTGCACTAATTTTCTAGTGTTAGCGATTGTTCTGAACTGGTTAATTAGTCATTATGATTTGCATTCATGGCAGTTTCTTTCAGAAGAGTAATGATAAATTTCTTGGCACACCTGTAAATTACTTGGGGAAGTAATTGCAGTTGACATAGCGTAATTTGCGGTTAATATTCATTTAAAATGCGAAATTCTCTATAAGTTCATTTAATTATTCCTTCTAGTATCACAGCGGAATAGGAAAAACTATATCAATTTTTGCAGATATTTATTATATTTTAAGGGGTTCACATTCTAATGCTTTTTCCCTATGTGCCTCGGAGACATTTTCTTGTGGAGAAAATCTATGTATGTACGTGTCAAATTATTTATTCAGCATTCCACTCAATCGAAGAGGAAGATAAACCTTTTTGTATCACTGAAGTTTTTACAGTTAAAAATAATCCTCGAAGAGTCCTTACAGCTATCTAAGAAATCCTTAAAGTTGCAAATTTTCGCCGTTTTATACAATTCTGTAGGTCTTTAATGCAAGAACTCCTACTTGAATATTTCTTTCAATTACGAAATGGTAAGGACAAAATATTTTGGAAGTGCTTACAAGTATGAATATTTCCTGTGTGGTGGGTAATTGCCGAATATTTTAGCTAGAATGAAACTAGTAGGACACTTATGAATCACTTTGTTTGCTGTTTTGAAAGTTTGAACACAAAATTATGATTTCTTTTTAAAAGTATTTACTGATTTTGGGCTCTATGTCTAAAAAGAAATTTATGTACTTTAATATGTCTGTCTCTTCCTACCTTCGTGTGCTTATCTAAATAATATAAATAAATATAGTATTTCTTACTAACAACAGGATTCTCACAGATAGAAGCAGTGATACTTAGATAAAAAAACTAAAACTAGAAGTTTAATTGCTGTAATTACTGCGCTCATTCATTCCAAAAGTTATACTACAATCAAATTTAAGTTCATCATTCGTTAAGTAGTAGAGGTTATTAATAATGGAATAGATCATTCAACATTTTATAAAACCAAAACTGAAATTAGATTAAATTACGTACTATATTCTAATTTCAGTTCATGTTTCGTAAAGTACTTCATGATGTTCAGCTTAAATAAAGTAACATGACTTTGAATTTCTTTTAAATACTTGCAATATATTATTCAATCGATTAGATACTTTGTATGTATAACATCAAATACATGTTAATCTCGTTTACTTTTCAGAGCCTTCTGGTGCACCAATGGATGTAAACGCAGAGGTCAAAGGGACGTCTTCTCTTTTGGTTACATGGAAGGTCCGTTAATATTTTCTTTGTCTTGAATTTATCACTGGTGCATTAGGGACAAAAAAGCATGATAGAATGTTAGAAGCAAAACATTCGACGTACAAGGCCATACACTCCCAAATATATTTCGTTCTTGCGGTAATGATGCTGTGAATAACCAAAAACTTTCTATTGAAATTAGGCTCCAAAGTGTAAGTTTTCGGCAAAAAGTATTTAAGGTAACTTCCATTCTGAATGTTTACTTGCCATCGGAAACGTCGTGTATTACTCAACCATAAAATGCTTTTTCAAAAAAATATCAAAGCATAATATTTACAGTGTGGGCCAAACAAAATATTTTGTTGCTGATAAATTATTGATGTTTTCATTTTCGTTTTTATTTATATGCTGAAGACCTCATGACAGAAGAGTTAAATTCTGGGATTAAAATCTGTGGAAGGAAAATAAACAGCCTGAGTTAAGTGAGATGGTCATAATATTCTCCAGGTGCAGATAATTGAAAACACCTTGGTTTTGAAATGAGTACAAAAATCAAGATTCTTCTTGAACTATAAGCTTAAGGATGGATTCTTGACAAATCAAAATACACTGATTGATCACTGAATTATGACCGCTAACCTAATACTTCGTGGATACTCCTTTAGTTTTTCAGTACAGAGGCTTCCCGACGTGGCATCGATTCAATAAAATGCCGGTAGCAGTTGGGAGGTATGGCCAAGCAAGCTGTGTGTAATGCGGTTTTCAATGCCGGTATGGAGGTGATTGGTGTATCCAGACGTCTGGTATTCCGTTCAATAGTGTCCTACAAGTGCTCTATAGGATTGATATCGGGGCACTTCGGATGCCAATCGATATGCTAGAAGTCTTAACTCTGTTCCTCAAGCCATCCTTTAACAACGTTGGCCCTGTGACTCTCCGCATTTTCATCTTGGAAGACACCGTTGCCATTCGGGGAAAGTGCAACATTGCTGGGTGTACAGAGCCAGCAAGCAATTTACGATGGTCAGCACCAGTTATACGTTTTTCCACATGCACCAAAGGTCTAAAAGTCCTGCTAGGTAAACATGCCCCACATCACACAACTACATCCTCCGGCTTCCACTGCAGAGACCACGCAGGATAAATCGAATTCTTCATGTTGTTTGCGCCAAATATGTACACAACCATCCACGGAATGGAGTAAAAAACGCAACTCGTCAGATCAGCGCACTTTTCTCCAGTCATCCGACGTGCAGCTTGCATGATCTTTTGCACCAGACGAGTCTTTTGCGCCAAAAACCGTGGTTAGGAGAGGATATTGTCGGGTTTTCTGCTTTTACAGCCCATGCGTGCAACGCATGCTCATGACAGATACTGTTTCGGGTCGACCTCTGTTGTATTGGGTAGTCAACGTTTGAACAGCGCTACGTCTGTTGACCTGCACGAATCGTCGAACCCGGCACTCACTTCTCACATCAACCTTTCGCTGCCCCGTGCAGTTTTGCTCCCGGGTCGTTGTTTGACCATTTTCACGCTAGTCCTGATAAAATTGTAACTTCGGCAACTCGCAGACAAACCACGAGTTCTGTCGTTCGGAAAATTGAGGCATCCGCTCTCCGAGCTTTCACAATCAACCTTTATCCAAAGTCCAATAAATTCTTCCGTTTACCCATCACGCTTCGAAATTTACTACCTACTGCTGCACTCACGCCTTACATATGCTACGTCGGTCGATTAATCGCGCCTTCTCGGCGGTAATCACCTAGTCCACGGGCCGCATCCAATTTTCATAATAGTGGTCATAATTCAGTGATCACTCGGTGTAAATGGACAAGGAATTGACGAAGCAGAAGATTATATTTATCGTGATATTAAATAAGCATCACTAGATATTATTAAAATGAGATTAAGAAAAATCTGCTGTGACAAAATTGTGGGAAGACAAAAGTATGTTCATGAAGATTTAGAACACCATCCTTCGAGGACGCCATACTAGAGTTCAAAAGTATGTTCATGAAGATTTGAGAACACCATCCTTCGAGGACGCCATACTAGAGTTCATAGAGGAGGAGCCAACGACCATCAGCCGTGTGATCGCGCGACAGTTCGGTGTGCACCAAAGTACCGTACTTGCCGTTCTACACGACGAATGCCTGTATTTATATCACATCACACGGGCGCAAGGCCTATTACAACACGACTATCCTCGAAGACAGGCATACTGTGAGCTGCTGCTACAGCAACATGCTGCCGATAATAGTTTCATCCGCCGGATCTTGTGGGCTGATGAAGCAAGGTTTACGCGGCAGGGTATCTGCAACAACCATAACAGTCATGTTTGGGCATTGGACAATCCGCACGCAACACGTGAACAAGCTCACCAGGTCCGGTGGGGTGTTAATATCTGGTGTGGTATTCTAGGAGATATTCTATAGCGGGACCACATCTTCTACCCGAACGTGTGACAGCTGTTCTAACTACATGGTGTTCCTACGTGATGTTCTGAAGGACTGACTGAAAAACGCACCATTGGCTGTTCTCAGAAATCTATGGTTCCAGCACGATGGAGCACCTGCGCATTACGCTGCAAATGTTCGCCAAGACTTCATACGGAATGTCAGGTTCGATGGCGGCTTCGCCGTTGTGGTCCTGTTACATGTTTTCTGCCAAAGTGATTGGGCAAGTTATTTCTAATGTCTGTATTTTTACGGGATGAGACGTGACAAACTTTCGGCGCGTATATCTCCGGAATGCCACGTCCGGTCGGACAACGGGCAACGGTTTTCGGCTTCTTTCCCCACGAGGAATCGTCCGGTAGGTTTTTGTGCAGTCGATTCTGATCACCCTGTATATATAGCATCCATTCGATTACAAAGCAATGTTCTGGATGTGACAAGTGTACACGGACGTATCAGAAAAATATGACCATCCCCTGAACCACAGTGCTCCAAACCAGACGCGTCACAGAGTGTGCGTGACAAGGTCAACCCCAAGGAGATATAAGCAGCCGGCCAGGATACTGACGGCTACTTATACAGAGGTACTGACGGAAGTTTTAAAAGGAATGATCAACGGCTACCGCCTCAAGGGTGGAAACATGTCAGAAACAGCAAACTTCGTGGACTGTTCGCTGACACACCGAGTACCTCCCGACGTTTTAATTGTATAGCCCCAACGGCCATCAACCCCAGAGGAAAACGCTGCCTCCGTTGACTGGTAAAGGGCAATCGACGCGCAGAAGTGTAGAAAATGGCCACGCAAATGAAAGTTGTGGCACTCAGGTACGTGTCTCCGATAAAAGTAAAACGTACCCTGTTACGCATGAATCTCCGGAGTCGACGCTGTGTCAAGACGTCCATGTTAACCCAGGTCCATGGGCACCAACACCTGCAGTTCTCATGGGACTACCGTCACTAGACAGTGGAAAAAGGCTGCCTTCTCCGACTAATCGAGGTTTCTACTCCACATAAGTGACGGGAAGAACCAACACACGGACACGTTTGACGGGGTCAAATACAGGCCAGCAGTGGCAATGTGCATGTCTAGAGGGGGGTTCCTGGTATGTCCTGGTGCCACTGGATGCCTCCCTGAATGCCAATGGCTGCCTGTCCATCCTCGCTGACCACATGCATCCCTTCAGGCTAGACGTTTACCCTGAGGGTTATGGCGTCTACCAACAGGACAATGCGCCCTACCATGTCGCTAAGAGAAGGGGTGCATGACTGGTTCCAGGAACACGACAGCGATGACTCCGTTCTTCCTTAGCCGGAAAAGTTGCCCGACCTCAATCCCATTGAGCAGTTATGGGGACATTGGGATCGACAGGTACGACGCGCCGATCCACAACCACTTTATCACCGGGACATCCGTGCTCTGCTGCAGTCCGAATGTGCACGTGTGCCTCAGGCAAGTTTCGAGTGCTTCATTTCGTCCGTACCACGCAGTCTCGCCGCTGTCATCCGTGCCAAGGTTGTTATTCTAATTATTAGGTAGATGGTTATATTACTCTGATACGACCGGGTATGTTGTGATAGTACGAGATTGTTTCCTTGACGCCTTTGAAACTTGAGCAGCGACATTGTCCCAACATCTTTGTTGGCCCCACAGACTGGCGCTCCGTGGCGACAGCCGAACCCTCTGTCCGACGTCCCTCATTTTAGGAATGGCTGGAAGCCAATAGGGTGGGAAAATGGCATTTTACACTTGCTACGTCTAAATAGTTTGAAGGCCTAACGTGTGGCCCACAACAGCAGCGCAAGTAGGTCTACCAGGAATTAGATGACATAGAAAGAAGAGGGATATTTACGAATCGTTTGTTATTTTAGAAATCCGTATTGTAAAGGAACCTTTACCTTCAGCAATGTCGAAATTACAGAGATGAGAAAGGTATGAAATAGCTTCAACCTGTGAAGAATATATTGAAAATAGAAATATATTTTGGTTACTTTATAATTGTTTAATTTAATTTCTCTCAGCTAAATAAAAGGTAACATTCAGGTTCATCATTTAAGATGAGCAGTGCATTCTCTTCGATTAAATTTATTTGCGGAATTCATTTAACCACATATGATGGACAGCTTTTCAATGTATGTTTCTTCGATTACTTTAAACTGCAATAATTGTAACCAGATGAAATTTAATAAAAATCATTTCACTTGCCGGTGAATACAAAACATTTTCCGCTCAATTTTACTGAGAACACTTCTTTAACTGAATTCCTAATTTAGTTGTGTTTCTCCGTCTTGAAGTTCGTAATCCAGAGTAAGAGAACATATTAACGAAATAAATGACCAATAGTGCACACCAAAATTGATAAAACTGCATTGCTCATGAAATTTCAAATACGTTTTAGTCACTTACTATGACTTAATCATGTGCTGCTCGTTTACCTGTACCTACATTTAATCTTCCTTCGGGGGATTCATGAGGTTAAACGAACACCTTTTTCCTTTTATTATGCCTTTTATTCATGGCAGATGTTTATGGATGTCTATGGCTTTCCTATTAACTCAGCCCACAGTTTAGATGGCAATTAAATTTCTATACATTTCACACTTCGGGTATCTTTGTGCATTCTACGTTATTTGCCATTCACCAGATTCTCACAACCGTGACAATGAAGCATTAATGTACAGTTCTCGTTGTAACTGTCGTTCAGCTGAGTACATCTGTGTTGAATCTTATTGTCGTAAATCGTAACCAATTATGTGTTGTCCCTAGTACATGAGGTATTTTTCTCTTCATATTTTATCACATTACCTTCGAAAAGAGGTAGTTCCTAAAATCAATTACACTGGCCTAGAATTCATTACACTGTAAAATCTTTTTTCTAAACAAGCTATAAATCCAAATATTTTTTTTTCTGGACTGCTCAAGATTCTGTGTAATACGATCATATTTCTTCTAGTTCCTGGTTCAGACCATGTGTGCAAAATTTGCAAAGCAAGTGATATTGCCACACAAAATTTATTGCATGAAAAAGCTGTTCTGCAATAATATTATTAAAATGTGGTTGAATAAAGTCATCTCCAAAATTTAGTACTTAACGATTTCATCATACCTCACCCAAAATAAGTCTCAGAAGCTTAACAGAAAACGTAGCTTGTCTTTGTTACCCATCTACAGTTAGAGAGAAATGATATATATATACACTGACGGGAAAAAAATCCCAACACCAAGAAGGGGTTGTGTTAGATAAACGACAGTTGGTAGGCGGTGAGATACATCTGTAAGATGACGTCTATGCAAATTTCGGGCTCGGCGCATACGTGTGGCGCTAGTACCGCCCCTCGGAACATGCAAAGCAGGTTTGCTGTAAATACGCGCTGTAACGTTCGTGAGCGTTAGTTAGCGTTGAGATTCGACGTAGTGTGTTGATGTTAGTCAACAATGCCTTTAAGAAGACGAAGAAGCCATTATCAACAGCTCACGGAGTAGTTTGAACGAGGTCGTGTAATAGGGCTACGAGAAGGTGGATTTTCTTTCCGCAATATTGCAGAACGACTTGGCAGGAATGTAGCCACTGTGCATGATTGTTGGCAGCGGTGGTCAAGGGAAGGTACTGCCTCAAGAAGACCGGGTTCCGGCCGGCCACGTGGCACTACTAAGAGGGAAGACCGCCGTGTACGGCGTATGGCCGTGGCGCATCGTACCGCGTCTGCGGCAGCAATTCGAGCAGCAGTTGCCACCACAGTGACACAACCAACTGTTTCAAATCGGTTACTTGAAGGACAGCTCCGAGCCAGACGCCATGTAGCGTGCATTCCACTTACTCTAAACCACTGCCGTTTGCGACGTCAGTGGTGTCAAGCTAGAGCTCATTGGAGGACGGAGTGGAGATCTGTTGTGTTTTCTGATGAAAGCCGGTTCTGCCTGGGTGCCAGTGATGGCCGTGTGTTGGTTAGAAGGAGGCTAGGTGACCGCCTGCAACCAACCTGCCTGCGGCCGAGACACACTGGACCTACACCTGGAGTTATGGTCTGGGGAGCAATTTCCTATGACAGCAGGAGCACTCTCGTGGTTATCCCACGCACCCTGACGGCACAGTTGTACGTCGGTCTGGTGATTCAACTTATTGTGCTGACATTCATGAACAGCATTCCAGGGGGTGTTTTCCAACAGGATAATGCTCGCCCGCATACCGCTGTTGTAACCCAACATGCTCTACAAAGTGTCGACATGTTGCCGTGGCCTGCTAGATCACCAGATCTTTCATCAATCGAGCACGTATGGGACATCATTGGAAGACAACTCCAGCGTCACCCCCAACCAGCATTAACCGTCCCTTTACTGACCGACCAAGTGCAACAGGCATGGAACTCCATCCCACAAACTGACATCCAGCACCTGTACAACACAATGCATGAACGTTTGCGTGCTTGCATTCAAGATTCTAGCGGTTACACCGGTTATTAATGTACCAGCATTTCACATTTAAAATGGCTCTTCTCGCGCTTACAATACGCTGTGATCTTGAAACCTTAATCGATTAAATATGTTACCTATACAAATGTATTGCCGCCATTTCATTCCTCTACATCTATTTTTTCGTGGTGTTGGGATATAATTTTCCGTCAGTGTATATTAAACTCACTGCTGCAGACACCATGTGAAAAACACAAATTTGTCTGTGACGGGGATCGAACCAGCACTCCCTCACTTCCGTGTAAGTTACTCTCCCAACTAAGCTACACGGACAGAATGTATCGCTGCAGATTTTTTGTCTTGACATGTGCTTTACCTCTACAGAACGTCTGACATGATCTTTCTATTAATATTTTTTTTGAAGTAGGAATTTTTTTCATCAATTCCAAACGATGTGTGGAAAAAACATCACATATTTCTTGAAAACCCCAAATATTTACATTCGTGCGCCAAAGTGAAAACACAAATTTGTTCGTGACGGGGAACAAATTTGCTGCTTTCCCAACTAAGCTGCTACACGGACAGAATCTATCGCTGCGGATTTGTCGTCTTGACACGTGCTTTACCTATGTAGTGTATCACAGCCATCTGAATTAATTCCCAAAATTATATTTCATATCACTGTCTAATGTTGTTTTTACAGTAAAATTTGCACGAAAAATGCTAACGGAGAAACCAACTGTGTGAATTCGTTGCATTTTATCGCTGAGGTGATTCGATGCTGTTACAAATGAACCGCCATTTGTATTCGTTCATTTATTTCAAACAGTGAAAACAATCCTGACATCGTTAACAGTCAGTTGGAAAACTCCCATGCTTTCAGTGTAATACGTAAGATTTCATGGATTTTCATATCTTACCTTATGTTGTGTTTGTCTCTTTATAGGCTCCCCCGAAAAGCGAGTGGAATGGAAAATTAAAAGGATACTATGTGGGGTACAAGATTATGCACGGTGCTTCGAACCTTCCTTATTCATTTAAAACAGTAGATTATTCTCCTGGAGATAATCAAGAACACATGATCACCAGTCTGCGCAAAGATACTGAGTACAGCATAATTGTTAAAGCCTTTAACGCTGCTGGAAGCGGCCCTCCATCCCAGGATGTCGTTGTTCGTACTTTAGGAGGAGGTAAGCAGTGTTAATGTGATTTAATGGAATGTTAATGAAGGCTAATAACATTAGAAGACGACGTTAATTTTAGTTATACGAAATAATTATAACAGAACAATGCAAATAACAGGGGCATTCTTAAGTAAATATCAGCATTATATCAAGAAAAGTATTTAATAAGAACTACAACGCATTTATATCACAAAAACACAGACTAACGTTTTAACACGTATTTCATTGTGACCATACACGCAGTTACACCCACATTAGTTAATAAAACGGTAAGGGTCAAATTTCCGTCTGGGTTGAAATGTTGACGACCGGTCTAGCTGTGCCATCTATGTTCAAGGAAGAAAACAAAGTAAGCTGAGTCACTACGTAATAAGGATGCAAATTTCTGTCATGAAAACTCTCATTCTAAGGTATACGACTAAAGTGTGGATTCTCCTTTTCGTACTTGTATAGGTTACAATGTGATCATTGATTAGTTTTAAGAATTCAATAACTATAAGCTAACAAGTATACAAATAGAGAAACAGCGAGAGTTGGGGAAAATAAATAGAAACAATAATGAAGAGGGTAACAGAAACATTAACACTTTCAATTATTAGTAAGTTTCTGTAATTTAACAATATTGCAAAATGTTACATGTAAAATTAAAGGTGTTTTACTTTTTTGGGAATACCTCTTGATGAAGGAATTATTAAGAAACGTGTTCCATTCTTTCTTGTTCTTTAAATTTCCTTGGGCGTTTAAAAACGACAATTTTTCCAACCAAAATTAAAACATGTGCAACTGCCTGTAACAATTGACGTCAGTACATCCTAAAACATATCAAAGATGTAAATTCTAACGTGTGTGAACGTTGCAACACATATTTCTTTTTACTCAAAAATATATCTTTACTTATATTCTTCTGTGATCCCAGATAGCTTTGTTCAAATGAAATAAGGCTACTTTGACACAACAGAAATTTCGAGAAAACACTTCTAAATGCAAATCTGTAGACTCAAACTATTGCACTTCAAATATCGACGCATTACATGTCATGAAGTTTACATTATGCTGGAATTTAAAACCGTTAATATCAAATCATTCTGCCTCATTCCCTGATAGATGATTCTCTACGAGTATAACACAACTCGGCAGACATGCGCATGATGTGCAATTTGTGACGAATGATGCTACTTTTCTTGAACATGTCGCCCAAAGAAACAGACCATGGTCCACTGTCTTGAATATTCTGTTAAAATCAAAACGTAATTAATAAATTCATCTTAAAAATCTGTGGCCGTTAATAAGGCATGATATGACATAAACCACGCAAGCTCGTAAAGCAAACAAAAACTTTTGGCACGACAAATCCTGAAAAACGTCATAAAACTTTCAAATTGCATCTGAGAAACCGATTTTATACTTTAAAAGATCCAACAACGGAAGAAATAGATTATGCGAAGTTAACAAAGTAATTACCAAGGCTGGTAGCAACAGAGGCAACAGTACGTGGTACACCAAGGACAAAAACAACACGAAGAAAATATCAAGAAAAACAAAAATACGAAGAGATCAAAAGAGGTATTATTCTAAAGTGGAATAATCAGAACTATGAAAGTTATTGTAAAGAAGTATCGCTGATGGTGTAATGAAATTCCATTGTGAACTGATGAAAACAGATACAATTGAAACAACCAAACTCTGGAGAAACAATGGCTCATTTTAGTAAAGAAATAAAATATATTACGGCACTCAGAAGTAAAGATGGTGTTGTAAGAAAAGATAAAGGAAAACTTTCCAGAAGAGCTAAAGAGCTCAACCAAAATTATATGAAAGGGATTATTCATCTATTATAGACATAGAGAAATATATAGAGTTTAGTGCCTGCATGCGTAAAGATTTTCAATATTTCTTAAAATATCTGCTATTTGGCAATAAATAGAACTGGACAAAAGGATTTCTGTATGATGAATATCGGAAGTGGTCGTCTTTATGTCACTATCATATACCACCTAAAAAATTCTGTCCTGGATATGGATATCTTTTACTTTTTTTTGCAAGATTCGAGAACACCTGATTGCTCCAGGGCACTTGATTCTGCATCTATCAATCTTTCTATATTTTTCAGATTACCCCGGATCGCAACACCACTGTTATACAATTCAACTGTCTTGTTGATGCAGAGTAGCGAATACATAATATGAGATTTAACTTGCTTTTTGTTAAATCACAAATACTATACACAGAAGAGTCATTACATTATGAATACCCCTAGCCTAAAGAAATGAACGCGCCTGGAGACCAAACGGCGCCGCAGGTGAAGTTCACAGAACAGTATATTTACGACCAGAAGACCAGCTTTCGGTTATTAAAGTGTTCGGAGTCACAATGAGAAAAACTGCTGATTTATCGGAGTTTGATAAAAAAAACAAATCGTTCTGGCATGGCGCTTCGAAACTATGATCTCGGAAACGGAGCCGCTTGTGGGTTGTTCCCGTGCCACTGTAGTGACTACATACCAAAAGTGGTGCACAGATGACGAAACGACGAATAGACGTCTAACCGTGTACCGTCCGCAGCTCATTGATGCCAGAGGGGAGCAGTGACTGTCGCGCATTTTTCACAGCGACCGCAGGGCCACAGGGACAAATCACCCGTAGCTAAAACACTGATGATCAGGGCAATGAGTCACAGCACACAGCTCATCGCAGCCTTCTGCGAATGGGCCTGCGTAGCCGAAGACCCGCTAGGTCCCATGCTCACTCCACGTCATTGCTAAAACCCCATGAAATGGGCTCAAGATCATCGAGATCGGACCGTGGATGATTGTAAGAAAGTGGCCGGATCTGACGAATCAAGATCCCTGCTACTTCACGTAGACGGCCGAGCGCGGATACGCTGATTACCAACGGAGGCTATGGCACCTGAATGCACTGTTGGGCGGAAACAGGCCGGCTGCAACGGTGTTATGCTGCGGGAGATATTTTCTTGGGGCACCTAAAGGTATCTGAACATTGTTGCGGACCAAGTTCACCCCTTCATGACAACTGTGTTCCTTTCTGGTGATGACCATTACCTACAGGATAATGCGCTATGCCACACTGCCAGAATCATCAAGAAGTGGTTCGAAGAACATGCTGCTGACTTTCTGTTAATGCTCTGGCCACCACATTCACCTGACATGAACCCAATCAAAAATTTGTAGTTCAACTTGGAAAAGCGGGTTCGCGCTAAATCACCACCACCCCGAAATGTACGGGATCTGCAGGGCCTGCTGTTGATATTATGGTACCAGATACCCCAGGATACCTATCGCCACCTCATAGAATCAATGCCTAGCCGAGTGGCCGCTGTCTTGCGGGCAAAAGGGGGTCCTACAGCTTATTAGGTAAGTGGTCATAATGCAATGACTCATCGGTGTAATTTACTTTGTCAAAAGTTTGAACGCTTGCCCTACTCTCCAAATTTTGGATTGCCGAACTTGTTCGTGACGTCATAGCGCTGATAAGAGATATAAAGGATTTGACGCGTATTGACCGTTGTTGTTCAAACGCAAAGTTGAAAGGGGATTGCAGTGTGTATATCTTTTTTTAATGTGCTGTAATGTTTACGAAACGTTCTTTCACATTTGGACCTTACAAATAAAAAGAATACCTGATTATTAAAATGTTACTCTATATATCAAATTGTTCTCCGTCATTATTGACGGGCTTTTACCTAGTTTCATAATAATGATCTTCTCTTTACCTCTGTGACTGTACTTCAACTCATAGCTGGTCTATAGTAAAATATTTTAACCTGGTAAAACTTCAGTTTCTGAGGGAGAAACATACGCAACTTGTAGTTCACTCCAGCTGCATTTTCAAAATGATAAACAGGCTTAGATTGTATTTATGAAGTCCATCTTAAATGTAAAAATATAGCTGCTCGAACATGTACCTATGCTGAATTGAACAGTGAGTTTTTGGTATGTAGAACTTGTTACAAACAGAAAAAATATCGTAGATTTCCTTTCTGCTACTTTACAACGTAAAATTTTGCATAACTGATATCGAAGGATTTCCATTTCGAATCTTTGAAATTTGTAGCGTCAAAACTTTAAATAACATATAAAACTGCCTTTACCTATACATAACGTGATTCTAATAATAGCGAATTAAAAATAGTAATATGCTGTTAAATTATTTAACATTGCATCACTTGCATGTCATACGTTTAGCTCTACAGCTGCGTTAAATAAGTCTGAGTTCCGGCGTTTAACATGAGTTTCCTATTTGCTGCAGCTGGTTAATGTTTGTGACTAAAATAATTATCCAACAGCTGCTTGTACTGTCGTCGTAATAAATACAAACTCCGTGCTGTTGTTACTCAAAAAGCAAATAATTCCGTCTTATGCACGATTTTTAATAACTTAGAAGTTACCACATATTATAAAATATATATACTGTATATAGTTAAAAATACATTAGAACTTTTGGAGTCACTAGAATTCTTCATCAGATGTATGTTAAATGCGAAATAGCACTGAAAAAAACATGCAAGTCACATGTTCTTTATATACAACTGACGTATGGCGTCAGTTATTTAGCCCTGCATCACTTGCATGACATGTTCTTTATATATGACTGACGTACGGCGTCAGTTGTATATAAAGAATATATGACTTGCTGTTTACTTTCAGGGCCATTTCGCTTTTAACATACATCTTATGAAACATTCTATTGAATCCGAAAGTACTATATATATATATATATATATATATATTATGTGTAACAAAAAATTCGTCATAGAAGACTGCAGTGTGCTAAACAAGTTCAACACAGGCAGTGACCATAGATTGGTGAGATGTAAGATGCACCTCAACACTAAACTTGAACGTGGCAAGCTCATAAGACAAACAAAATCTATTGACATAACCAACCTTAAAAAACACCATAATACCTTCAAATTGGAACTGAAGAACAGATTCTCTGCTTTAGAAGGCCTAACATCGGAAGAAGTGGACATCTCTGAAGTTAACAGAAAAGTAACCAAAGCTCTTATGGAAACAGCAACAAAATTAGCTGGGTCTAAGAACAAGTTGCATGTAAATAAATTATCAGGAAAAACGAAAATGTTGATGCAAAAAGAAGAGAGATGAGGACAACTAAAGAAGATGTGACTTCCAAAGTGGAATATATAGAGCTATGCAAGACAGTACGAAAAAGTATCACTGATGACGTAAGAAAATTCAACTGTGAACTAGTGAGGAAAGCAATTGAAAACAACCAAAGCCTAAAGATAGCAAAGGGACATCTCAGTAAGGGAAGAAAACAGATTATGGCACTGAGAAAAAGAAGATGGTTCTGTAACAAGAAATAGAGGCGAAATTTTGACAAGAGTGAAAGATTTCTATTCCAAATTATATGAAAAGGGATGATACATGCACTCCAGACATCATGAAAGATACCAGTACCAGAGTTCCTCCAGTCCTTCCAGCAGAAGTTGCACATGCAATCAAGAACATGAAGCGGGGAAAGCTCCAGGAGAAGATGGAATTACTGTAGACATCATACAAGAAGCAAGTGGAGAAATCGAAACAGTACTCGCCCAAATTTTCACTCGATGCCTTAATGAAGGAAAGATTCCTGAGGATTGGAACACCGCTACAATGATCCTGCTACATAAGAAAGGTGACATTGAGGATCTCGGAAACTACAGACCTATCAGCCTCCTATCAGTAGTTTATAAAATCTTCACTAAAGTTCTTTCACACCGCTTGAAGGTAACACTGGACATGGCTCAACCGAGAGAACAAGCTGGATTCAGGAGTGGCTACAGCACAATAGATCATATCCATGTGCTGAGAGAACTAATTGAAAGAGCGAGGGAATATGAACTTCCATTGTGCATGGCTTTTATCGATTATGAAAAAGCCTTTGATTCGGTGAAACCATCAGCAGTTACAATGGCTCTGAAAACCTGCGGTATTGAAGATGCATACATTAATATTATTAATAACATCTATGAAAATGCAAGTGCAAAGATTAGGCTGTTTGAAAATACAACACACATAAAAATTGGAAAGGGAGTGAGACAAGGTGACACCATATCTCCGAAGCTCTTTAATGCCACATTGGAGGGTGTTTTTCAGTCACTGAGCTGGGAAAACAAGGGGATAAAGATTAATGGAGATTATCTAACCCACCTTCGTTTTGCTGATGACGTAGTCATTTTTGCAACTAGCCCATCAGAGCTGCAGAGTATGATCCAGGAACTTGCTGACAAGAGTAAAGAAGTGGGATTAAAAATGAACTTTCAGAAGACAAAAGTGATGTTCAATGCTTTTACAAGAAATGAAGATTTATCGATTGATGGAGAAAAGCTTGAGATAACAAATACGTACGTTTATCTTGGACAGCAGATATCAAGTGAGGGTCACATTGATGAAGAAATTAATCGGCGTACAAAACTTGCCTGGAGAGCTTTTGGAAGAAACAGCATAATTTTCAAGAGCAATATGCCATTATGTCTTAAAAGAAAAGTGTTTGATCAATGCATCCTTCCAGTGCTTACGTATGGTGCAGAGACGTGGACCTTAACTAAAAGAGACATACAAAGGCTGCAGACAACTCAAAGAAGCATGGAGAGGTGCATACTTGGTGTAACCAGGAGAGATAAGAAGAGGAACTCGTGGATCCGAAAAATGACAAGAGTGGAAGACATCATGATCAGAGTTAAATCCCTGAAATGGCAATGGGCTGGACATACTGATATATATATATATATATGGGATGTAAGGTCAGGTGATGCGTAACATCACAGCCTCTCCTTGACAAATGTCAACCCCGCCTTCTCGTGGTGCATCCTGTTCCCACTAAAGGGGCTCTGACGACCGCCCATAGCGGTATAACTATACCATCGGGATCAGAGGAAATGCTATCCCACACTCACCAACCCGCTTGGCCAGCGTGGTGAGTTATGGCCAAACCCCTCCAAAATGATTCCACAACTTAAATCTTGGCCCTCAGTCTCCGGCAGCTGGAATGTACCTGGCCAAGGCAGCGGCCAGTGCGACATGAAGGCAGAGGGTGCTAAGAATCCCCGGAGGACCGGACTAGGCTGCCATCTGATGCTGACCTTGGCTACTTACAATGGACGCTCCCTATCTTCTGATTCAAGGCTTCTTGAATTGGAAGAGGAACTACAAAGGATCAAGTGGGACATCGTGGGGCTAAGTGAGGTAAGGAGAAAAGGAGAAGATCTCATCGAACTGAAAAGTGGACATCTCTTCTACTATCGTGGGACAGATACTGGCAGAACTAGTGGTGTTGGATTTATAATAAACAAGAAACTGAAGGATAAAGTTGTAGAAGTTGAAAGTTCCTCTGACAGAGCTGCAAGACTTGTTATCCAACTCTCGAAAAGATACCAGGCTCAGATTATTCAAACTTATGCACCCACCACAAGTCATCCTGAAGAAGAAATTGAAGAATTTTATGAGGAAATTTGTCATCTAAATAATAAAGGTAAGCAACACTTGAAAATAATTATGGGAGATTTCAATGCAAAAATAGGGCAACGGCAACAGAATGAAACTTCGGTAGGTAAATTCGGTCATGGCAACAGAAACCAGCGTGGAAATACTCTCGTTGAGTTTGCAGAGGCAGAAGGGTTTTTCATCTTGAACTCCTTCTTCAAGAAAAAGCCACACAGGAAATGGACATGGAGACATCCAAATGGGACGACAAGTGAAATTGATTTTATTATGTGTAACAAAACATTCGTCATACAAGACTGCAGTGTGCTAAACAAGTTCAACACAGGTAGTGACCATAGATTGGTGAGATGTAAGATGCACCTGAACACTAAACTTGAACGTGGCAAGCTCATAGGACAAACAAAATCTATTGACATAACCAACCTTAAAAAACACCATAATACCTTCAAGTTAGAACTGAAGAACAGGTTCTCTGCTTTAGAAGGCCTAACATCGGAAGAAGTGGACATCTCTGAAGTTAACAGAAAAGTAACCAAAGCTCTTATGGAAACAGCAACAAAATTAGCTGGGTCTAAGAACAAGTTGCATGTGAACAAATTATCAGGAAAAACCAAAATGTTGATGCAAAAAGAAGAGATGAGGACAACTAAAGAAGATGTGACTTCCAAAGTGGAATATATAGAGCTATGCAAGACAGTAAGAAAAAGTATCACTGAAGACGTAAGGAAATTCAACTGTGAACTAGTGAGGAAAGCAATTGAAAACAACCAAAGCCTAAAGATAGCAAACGGACATCTCAGTAAGGAAGAAAACAGATTATGGCACTGAGAAAAGAAGATGGTTCTGTAACAAGAAATAGAGGCGAAATTTTGACAAGAGTGAAAGATTTCTACTCCAAATTATATGAAAGGGATGATATATGCACTCCAGACATCATGAAAGATACCAGTACCAGAGTTCCTCCAGTCCTTCCAGCAGAAGTTGCACATGCAATCAAGAACATGAAGCGAGGAAAAGCTCCAGGAGAAGATGGAATTACTGTAGACATCATACAAGAAGCAAGTGGAGAAATCGAAACAGTACTCGCCCAAATTTTCACTCGATGCCTTAATGAAGGAAAGATTCCTGAGGATTGGAACACCGCTACAATGATCCTGCTACATAAGAAAGGTGACATTGAGGATCTCGGAAACTACAGACCTATCAGCCTCCTATCAGTAGTTTATAAAATCTTCACTAAAGTTCTTTCACACCGCTTGAAGGTAACACTGGACATGGCTCAACCGAGAGAACAAGCTGGATTCAGGAGTGGCTACAGCACAATAGATCATATCCACGTGCTGAGAGAACTAATTGAAAGAGCGAGGGAATATGAACTTCCATTGTGCATGGCTTTTATCGATTATGAAAAAGCCTTTGATTCGGTGAAACCATCAGCAGTTACAATGGCTCTGAAAACCTGCGGTATTGAAGATGCATACATTAATATTATTAATAACATCTATGAAAATGCAAGTGCAAAGATTAGGCTGTTTGAAAATACAACACACGTAAAAATTGGAAAGGGAGTGAGACAAGGTGACACCATATCTCCGAAGCTCTTTAATGCCACATTGGAGGGTGTTTTTCAGTCACTGAGCTGGGAAAACAAGGGGATAAAGATTAATGGAGATTATCTAACCCACCTTCGTTTTGCTGATGATGTAGTCATTTTTGCAACTACCCCATCAGAGCTGCAGAGTATGATCCAGGAACTTGCTGACAAGAGTAAAGAAGTGGGATTAAAAATGAACTTTCAGAAGACAAAAGTGATGTTCAATGCTTTTACAAGAAATGAAGATTTATCGATTGATGGAGAAAAGCTGGAGATAACAGACACGTACGTTTATCTTGGACAGCAGATATCAAGTGAGGGTCACATTGATGAAGAAATTAATCGGCGTACAAAACTTGCCTGGAGAGCTTTTGGAAGAAACAGCATAATTTTCAAGAGCAATATGCCATTATGTCTTAAAAGAAAAGTGTTTGATCAATGCATCCTTCCAGTGCTTACGTATGGTGCAGAGACGTGGACCTTAACTAAAAGAGACATACAAAGGCTGCAGACAACTCAAAGAAGCATGGAGAGGTGCATGCTTGGTGTAACCAGGAGAGATAAGAAGAGGAACTCGTGGATCCGAAAAATGACAAGAGTGGAAGACATCATGATCAGAGTTAAATCCCTGAAATGGCAATGGGCTGGACATACTGCCAGAAGGACAGATCATCGATGGACAGCTGAAATTTTAGATTGGATTCCAAGGGACAGGAAAAGACCCAGAAGAAGACCACATGGGAGATGGGTGGATGAAATTCGAAAGTATGCAGGGGTGACATGGAGGAGACTGGCACAAGACAGACCGTTGTGGAGGAAACTTGGGAGACCTTCGTCCAGCAGTGGATTGATAATGGTTGACAATGATGATGATGATGATATATATATATATATATGATATATATATATATATATATATATCATCATCATCATCATTGTCAACCATTATCAATCCACTGCTGGACGAAGGTCTCCCCAAGTTTCCTCCACAACGGTCTGTCTTGTGCCAGTCTCCTCCATGTCACCCCTGCATACTTTCGAATTTCATCCACCCATCTCCCATGTGGTCTTCTTCTGGGTCTTTTCCTGTCCCTTGGAATCCAATCTAAAATTTCAGCTGTCCATCGATGATCTGTCCTTCTGGCAGTATGTCCAGCCCATTGCCATTTCAGGGATTTTACTCTGATCATGATGTCTTCCACTCTTGTCATTTTTCGGATCCACGAGTTCCTCTTCTTATCTCTCCTGGTTACACCAAGCATGCACCTCTCCATGCTTCTTTGAGTTGTCTGCAGCCTTTGTATGTCTCTTTTAGTTAAGGTCCACGTCTCCGCACCATACGTAAGCACTGGAAGGATGCATTGATCAAACACTTTTCTTTAAGACATAATGGCATATTGCTCTTGAAAATTATGCTGTTTCTTCCAAAAGCTCTCCAGGCAAGTTTTGTACGCCGATTAATTTCTTCATCAATGTGACCCTCACTTGATATCTGCTGTCCAAGATAAACGTACGTGTCTGTTATCTCCAGCTTTTCTCCATCAATCGATAAATCTTCATTTCTTGTAAAAGCATTGAACATCACTTTTGTCTTCTGAAAGTTCATTTTTAATCCCACTTCTTTACTCTTGTCAGCAAGTTCCTGGATCATACTCTGCAGCTCTGATGGGGTAGTTGCAAAAATGACTACGTCATCAGCAAAACGAAGGTGGGTTAGATAATCTCCATTAATCTTTATCCCCTTGTTTTCCCAGCTCAGTGACTGAAAAACACCCTCAATGTGGCATTAAAGAGCTTCGGAGATATGGTGTCACCTTGTCTCACTCCTTTCCAATTTTTACGTGTGTTGTATTTTCAAACAGCCTAATCTTTGCACTTGCATTTTCATAGATGTTATTAATAATATTAATGTATGCATCTTCAATACCGCAGGTTTTCAGAGCCATTGTAACTGCTGATGGTTTCACCGAATCAAAGGCTTTTTCATAATCGATAAAAGCCATGCACAATGGAAGTTCATATTCCCTCGCTCTTTCAATTAGTTCTCTCAGCACGTGGATATGATCTATTGTGCTGTAGCCACTCCTGAATCCAGCTTGTTCTCTCGGTTGAGCCATGTCCAGTGTTACCTTCAAGCGGTGTGAAAGAACTTTAGTGAAGATTTTATAAACTACTGATAGGAGGCTGATAGGTCTGTAGTTTCCGAGATCCTCAATGTCACCTTTCTTATGTAGCAGGATCATTGTAGCGGTGTTCCAATCCTCAGGAATCTTTCCTTCATTAAGGCATCGAGTGAAAATTTGGGCGAGTACTGTTTCGATTTCTCCACTTGCTTCTTGTATGATGTCTACAGTAATTCCATCTTCTCCTGGAGCTTTTCCTCGCTTCATGTTCTTGATTGCATGTGCAACTTCTGCTGGAAGGACTGGAGGAACTCTGATACTGGTATCTTTCATGATGTCTGGAGTGCATATATCATCCCTTTCATATAATTTGGAGTAGAAATCTTTCACTCTTGTCAAAATTTCGCCTTTATTTCTTGTTACAGAACCATCTTCTTTCTCAGTGCCATAATCTGTTTTCTTCCCTTACTGAGATGTCCCTTTGCTATCTTTAGGCTTTGGTTGTTTTCAATTGCTTTCCTCACTAGTTCACAGTTGAATTTCCTTACGTCTTCAGTGATACGTTTTCTTACTGTCTTGCATAGCTCTATATATTCCACTTTGGAAGTCACATCTTCTTTAGTTGTCCTCATCTCTCTTCTTTTTTGCATCAACATTTTGGTTTTTCCTGATAATTTGTTCACATGCAACTTGTTCTTAGACCCAGCTAATTTTGTTGCTGTTTCCATAAGAGCTTTGGTTACTTTTCTGTTAACTTCAGAGATGTCCACTTCTTCTGATGTTAGGCCTTCTAAAGCAGAGAACCTGTTCTTCAGTTCTAACTTGAAGGTATTATGGTGTTTTTTAAGGTTGGTTATGTCAATAGATTTTGTTTGTCCTATGAGCTTGCCACGTTCAAGTTTAGTGTTGAGGTGCATCTTACATCTCACCAATCTATGGTCACTACCTGTGTTGAACTTGTTTAGCACACTGCAGTCTTCTATGACGAATTTTTTGTTACACATAATAAAATCAATTTCACTTGTCGTCCCATTTGGATGTCTCCATGTCCATTTCCTGTGTGGCTTTTTCTTGAAGAAGGAGTTCAAGATGAAAAACCCTTCTGCCTCTGCAAACTCAACGAGAGTATTTCCACGCTGGTTTCTGTTGCCGTGACCGAATTTACCTACCGAAGTTTCATTCTGTTGCCGTTGCCCTATTTTTGCATTGAAATCTCCCATAATTATTTTCAAGTGCTGCTTACCTTTATTATTTAGATGACAAATTTCCTCATAAAATTCTTCAATTTCTTCTTCAGGATGACTTGTGGTGGGTGCATAAGTTTGAATAATCTGAGCCTGGTATCTTTTCGAGAGTTGGATAACAAGTCGTGCAGCTCTCTCAGAGGAACTTTCAACTTCTACAACTTTATCCTTCAGTTTCTTGTTTATTATAAATCCAACACCACTAGTTCTGCCAGTATCTGTCCCACGATAGTAGAAGAGATGTCCACTTTTCAGTTCGATGAGATCTTCTCCTTTTCTCCTTACCTCACTTAGCCCCACGATGTCCCACTTGATCCTTTGTAGTTCCTCTTCCAATTCAAGAAGCCTTGAATCAGAATCTCGTCGGTGTTGTAACGTCAATCAGAAGATAGGGAGCGTCCATTGTAAGTAGATATATATATATACACTGCTGGCCACCCAAAATGCAACACCAAGAAGGACATGAGATAGCAAAGCCAGATTTCCTGGACACATAACAACAGATACAAAAATGAAACGATTGAGCTTACAGGCCCGTGCGACTTGCGGATCACGCAGGCATTTGGTAATAACGGCCGCTACACGAAGCGGCATCAAATGAAAGAGGCTTTGGATGTGCGCTTGGGGTATGTCGGTCCAGGCTGCTTCCACACGTTGCCACAGTTCATCAGGCGTAGCCGCGGGTGGTGCTTGCCAGGCCACTTGGTTGCCGATCAGCGACCAGACGTGTTCGATGGGCGACATATCGAAAGAACAGGTGGGCCACGGCAGCAGTGACACCTGGTGGGCCGTGAATAATTGTTGCACGATGCGTGCCACGTGCGGGCGCGCATTGTCCTGTTGAAACGTGGCAGCTGGCAGGTCCTACAAGTCAGGGAGGACTACAGGTTCCAAAACGTCGAAGATGCAGAGGTGACTGTTGAGTGTATCGGCGATGCGTACCAGAGGGGTGCGAGTGTCATATCCAATTGTGCCCCAAACCATAACGCCAGGCGACGGACCGGTATGGCGATGCAAAATACAGGCGACATACAGTCTCTCGCCGCGGTGCCGCCACACGCGTATCCGACCATCGTGCAGGTAGAAGCGGGATTCGTCGGAGAAGACAAGGTCGTGCCATTCCGTAGTCCAGGTGCAGCGTTCAATGGCCCACTGCCACCGCACTCGTCGGTGTTGTAACGTCAATGATAATCGTAGCAATGGGCGCCGTGCGACAAGTCCCCACTCCTGCAGACGACGTCGACCGGTACGTGCTGACACAGGTTGTTGCGCAACACACTCTAATTCCTACGCTAACGTTCGTGATGTGTCGGTGCGAGCCGTTAATGCACGCCGAACAACATGCCGGTCCTGTCGTTCGGTGATGCACCGCGGCTGTGGCAATCTTTCACGTCGGTCCGTCCGCCCCTCCTGCACCCACCGAATTCATACTCGCCTCACTGTGGCTGGAGGTCGTCCCACACGGACGCCGATGTCTCGGTACCATAAACCGCTGTCGCGATAAGCCACTGTTCGTCCTCTGTCAAACACCGAAACGTGCTGGAATGACTGTCGTATTCTGCAACGTGGCATTAGGAAGCTTCCCACGCACAGGTCCTGTGGCACAACACACTTCTACTACTTACACCCCGCTTTCTGTACACCCTCCTAATAGTACTTCTCGGTGGCGTGCCGGGCGCACATGATTTGCATTTGCCCTGCAATGCTAATCGTTTGCATGTTCTCTCGCAAGCGACGCATGCTGCGAATTTCAGGCCAATCGGATGCTTCCTTCTTGAAGTTGCATTTTGGGTTGCCAGCAGTGTGTATATATATATATACACTGAGTGGCCACTTTATTATGACCACCTGACAGTTTTAATCAAATGAGCTATGGCTGCACGCTGTTGCCGCTAGAGGGCGAGGCTAGTATGAAAAGGGAAAGCTTAGTGCTTGCGACAGCAGTAGAAGTGATGTTTCGGTGACAAGATGAGTAAAAAATTCGGTGTGACGGACTTTCAACGTTGGGTTGTTGTAGGAGCTCGGAGCCATTGAGCGAGTATCACCGAAACCGCCGTATTTATGGAGCAAAAGGATTGGACAGTCGATTATTGGAAACAAATTATGTGGTCCGATGAATCACGTTTTCAATTGCACCATGCCGATGGCCGAGTGAGAATTTGGCGGAAACAGCACGAAAGTATGGACCCTAAATGCATTGCTACAACCCTTCAAGCTGGTGGAGACAACGTTATGGTTTGGGGAATGTTTTCCTGGCATGCTTTGGACCCTTTAATTCGTGTTCTTCAACGTCTGACTGGCACATCATATCTAAACATCGTTGCGGACCAAGTGCATCCTGTCATGTGGATGGTTTATCGCAATGGAAATGGCTACTTTCAACAAGATAATGCGTCCTGTCATAGTGCTCGTACTGTACAGGATTGGTTTCAGGAACATGCCGGTGAGTTTACTTTGCTTAGGTGGCCCCCACAATCTCCAGATCTCAACCCCATTAAGAATTTGTGAGATGAAGTTGAACGAGCCATCAGACAGCTGGATCCACAACCCTGCAATCTCACACTCCTGGAAAGGGTTATTCATCCAGCTTGGTCTCAGATTCCACAAACCACCTATTAACATCTCGTGGAGTCCATGCCACGAAGAATCGACGCAGTATTAAAGGCAAATGGTGGCCCTGAGGGGGTAGTCATAATAAAGTGGCCACTCAGTGTTTATATTATAATATGTGGTAACTTTTAAGTTACTAAATATCGTGCACAAGACGGAATAATTTGCTACTTGAATATTTGTACTGTGACAAAGTTTCCGTTCGACCTCCTGAGGCACTCTTCAGCCATAGCTCTTGTTTTTCAAACTTATTCAGCTGTCCCGCTCTAAGAATGAATGTGCTATTATTCTTGACTTGTCGATAGTACGCTGTTTTTGAACAAGGAAGTTACTAATGGCATAAAGCTTCTGAAAAGTGCTGAAAAAGCAAATGCAAGTAACGATTAGTACCTGAGTCATCTTGGACTTGTGACGCATACCTTTAATTTCACCCAACTTTTAAGTTCCCGTGTTCTTACGTAAAAATGTGATTTATTCTCTTTAAAGATTTTCTGACTTAACGCCAAAAACTTATCCCGACGAGCTAAAACTGAAAACATGACAACGCGTTAGATGGCAATAAACGTAAATAAAGTGTTTTGAGATAAGAGCTGCTGAGTATGCAAGGTAGAGATGAGCTATTCTTGTGTGGGCAGATCATATTCCGAAGAGCGATTCGTGTATGAGCAATGTCATGATAGGAAGACGTAAAGAGCGATATTTAACGAGAATATTGTCAGAGCAAGTTACAGGAGTAAAGCTTTATTATTATATGCAGAGATACGTATAAGTGTCAACGTATAGTACACGAAATCATTGCGTGAATGTTGTTCAGTGTTTTGGTACGAAAGATGCGATTACTATGAACTACTTGACGTGTTGAGTTACTAAATAAAAAATGGAACTGGACTTCTGTAAGTAGCATTCTGTTGTTTGCTGTACTCTGGTGGTTATCTGGAGAGTGAATTTCATATATAAACTTAAGCTACAAACTAACACTTTAAAGTAATCCGGGAAACTGGCATTTAAATTACCAAGCTAAGTTAAACAACAAGTTAGGTTGCATTGAAGCGAAGATTTAAACCTTTAAACATAATAGAGCTGCATTCACAATAAAAATAAAAAAGCAAGTATTTCATATGCACTTGCAGTTCATGTAACGAAAAACGGATTATTAAACTAATCCGTTTGCAACACCTTCGAATAAATGGCCTGTCATCCCAAATGTAATACAAAGTTAAGCTCACTTAACGTTGTGGTTCACCATAATTTTGGTGATAGACATATAACAACTTAAGCAAAGTACAGTCGCCGAAATAATAATAATGATCATTTTGATAAGAACAAGAAGTGATAATTTCCATATCAGATGGAAATAATTTAATTATCCCCTGTACGTACCAATATTTAAGAAAACCTAGTAGTTTTCCATTTTTTGTGATAGCCCTATGCGCTTGCTAGGTTACATCACAATTATGAGATCACCTTGATAGAGTAATTGCTTAGCTCAGTTTCAAAGCACTTCCACCTCTTTCACAGCATCAGGATGACAATACATTAACACTCTCCACTTCATTGCTACTTAGAAAAGAAAAATTCATTTCATGTGGGGGCTGCTGAACAATAAGCCCATCGTTTTGTTTAGTTCGCAAGATAACGAAAGTTTCTTCTATTTCCAGTGAAATATGGTATTATGACAATCAGCTTCAGGTAAATCTTTTAAATGAAGAAATCTTTTTATTTCCTTTCCAGATTTGCCACCTGCACCAGTAGTGTTTGTTGTTGCCACATCAGACAAATCGATTAAAATTCAGTGGAGATCGCCAGAAACAAAAAGTCACGTCTCTGGTAAGCTGTTTTCGTAACGACTTTTTTGAAGAAAAAGAAACGTACGTGCTCATCTGTCTCTCTTCCTGTATTGGTAATCATTTATCATGTGTAAGTCAGATTCAATACATTCATTTTACATAGGAACAGAACTCACCAGGAAAATGATTCATTTACGTTCGAATTTTTTGGCGCTCACTTTTCTCTGTAGGTACCGTAAAACTTTTTATTTTAATATTTTATACGAAACCCCAAATTCTAATAGCCGAATTTAAAAACACATAGTTTTGCATTCGGGAATTGGAGTTATGTGCAAAACCTTTCACACATATTCCGTGTTCTACTGTGCAAAATCTCACTACTAGAGAGCACAAATGGGAATTTTTGCGAGCTGATGTAAATATAATTTTTTTTCATTTCGTTCTATATTTTACTTTGTAAATACTCGATCTAGAATAATTTTTTATTTGCAAACAGTAGAATGACCAAAGGAAAAATATTTCATTCATCATCTGACTTCTTTAGACGAAAATGTTCTCGCCGGATTGCAAAACGTAATATTTGTGTTACTATGGTTATTTCGCTCCCAGGTTTCAAATCGAATATATTCTTTAAACATTTAAACACCAACTTAGGTTACATCACCTTAGCCGTGTTCAAAAAAAAAAAAAACACTTTCCTGTATTTCATATAAGCTAATTTCTCTTTGTGAGGTAGTCACAGTGTACTAGCATTGGGCACTACAATGAAGAGCAATTGAATTACAGACAGCTGGCGTTATGCAAATGTGGCGCTGTGGGCGGCCCTGTAAACGGAAACGACATGACGTATGCAGCGATCCGACAATATAAGGAGTGATGCGACGGGAATCAGTAAGAGTCGGACGCAGTACAGGTAAGACGAAGGATCTAAGCGCATTTGATCGTGGACAAATTGTCGGGGCCTGACGAATGGGTCACTTCATCTCGGAAGTCGTGCAGGCACTGGGATATTCACGAGCCACTGTGTCACGGGTGCACAGTGAGTACATCGAATCCTGTAAAACCATCCCTGAAAGGGCCAACTGCCGTGGATAACAGCGTGTGGATGAGCGGGGTGATCTTCGGCTAGCTCGCATGGTAACAGCGGATAGACGGGCCACAGTGCAAGAAATCCCTCGGTAATTTAACGCTGGTGCACAAAAAACGTGTAAGCAGCCACACCAACCAGAACTATCTCCTCGCTACGGGGTACAGAAGCCATCGTCCCACGAGGACACAGCTGCTGACCGCACATCACAGGGCGCAAATATTAGCATAGGCGCGGGAACATCGCCACTGGGCCCTAGACATGTGGAAAAATGTTGCCTGGACTGATCAGTCGAGATTAACGTTGGTACATGCGGATGGCAGGATACGAGTACGGCGCAAACCACATGAAGCGATCGATCCTTTTGGCCAGCAGGGTACTTCTCAAGCTGGTGGGGATGGCATTCTCGTCTATGGACTGTTTACATGGACTGAAATGAGACCCTTGGTAGGTGTGACATCGTCCCTCACAGGTCAACGTTACCGGGATATCCTGGACGACCATTTGCTCCCGTTTGTGCGTCTTCAACATCCCACTGGGGACCTCATCCTGCAACAAGACAATGCACCGTGCCATCGCTCCCGAATTGTATCTGAATGGTTGGATGAACACTCCACCGACGTGACCTCGCTTTCTTGGCCAGCCTAGGTCACCTGACCTCAATCCCATCGAACACCTCTGTGATGCCATCGAGAGAGATGATCCCCCTCCATCAAATCTTCGTGAACTGTGGGAGCTTGTTCAGGGGTCGTTGATCCGTATGGCTTCCCAACGCTTCCTGTGTCTTGTCGAGTCCATGCCGAGACGAATCGCCGCCGTCATTAGGGCGAATGTTGGTGCTACACGCTACTAGACAGGTATCTCTAATTCAATTGCACTTCAGTGTATGTCTCTACCTTTGAAAGTCCGATTTCAAAAATGCTGTTTCGTTCGATTGCTGCATCCACCGCTACAATTTGTTTTGCTACTTTGAAAGTTTGCTGTATAAACCTTTCTCTCTAGAACGCAAAAGCTTCCATTCCACTTCCTTTGGTACCTCTGAACGTGCAGAGATTTAATTAGAAAAATTCTAGGAGTGATTAGTTTCAGCTGCGATATACATTTTCCACCTGCTCTTAATTTTCAAGATGCAGGCCTTTCAATTAGGAGCACAGCAATATATTTGCATTTTTCGCCATATGTGAGATACTAAATGTCTTAAGGTAAAAATCTGTTTTTGCATTTTGTTGTTGTAACCAGGGCGTAAATTTTCCCATGTAATTACCAGTTTTCCTGATCCAAAAGTTTCTTTCTGGGTTTCATAAAATACGAAGTTTTAGAAAACCACTAACTTGGCAGTACATATAAAATTAAGCAAGTATTTGTAGTTTTTATCTTTAAAAGTTTGATATTTGTAGACGTATTTATTAATTCCTAGAGCTCAGTGTCATCTATAATTTTAGGAAAATATACATGAAGTGCTGCTAAGTCTTCATTGGGCATTGGGACGGTTTTATGACTTGTCTTATCAATCTGGTAGCATGAGCGTTTTGAAATTTTATCTTCATTTATATATTATTCAAATCCTCGAGCAGGATATTACAGAAAACGAAGTTTTAGCAATTTCTCATGCCATCAGTGAGATCTATTAGAAATTGTTTTTTCAAACTTGTGATATACTTGAATAAAATAAGTACAAATTTGGGGGAAGATTTTCTTCGTAGCTGCAATTGACAAAGTTCTAAAAAAACCACGTACCTGTTTGTATATACATATTTAACTGAATATGTACACACCTTCATTTTTGAAGCTCAGTGACTTTACTTACATACGAAAAATTCTTATATTTGTAACAATTTTGTCGACGGCAGGTAAATAATATATTTGCATCCTTGAGTTACATAGAACTGCCACTTATTGAACAACGGACGAAACAAATATTTTCGTTTCACTAAAATTCGTGTGAATCATTGTCAATTTTTTACCACACGTATTCAGAATCATTGCTTCTTAACAGAAGTAATCAATTTTTATTATTGTCATATGGACGAAAAACAATAACAACCAGAGCATTAACGTTTTCTTAAACACTCAAATTTAATCTAGTGACACAATAATCCGCTGCTGTTCAGTTATTTTTGTCGTTTATGGCTGACGAAGCAAAAGAGTAAACGCGGATTTTTCAAACGCTTAATGTTCTCATTTTATATTCAGGAAAAGTTTTTTTTTCTAATAAGTCGGAGCAAAACTTTTTAATAACTTGGTTATAAGTCAGCGCACAGAAGAAACGAAAATGCTTCTTTCGCCCCATGACGTTTTGACGATTGGTGCAAATTACCATATGTTGTAATGCGTATAGACTCCAAAAACTCCGTCTTTCGTATTCATTTCAGGTTATCACTAAGAATGGCTTGAAACAATCAGGACAACTGAACTATCGATTTTCAATTCTGTCGTATAATTTCTTGATTATTCGAAAGGGTGTTTCTAAAGATTTATCGATGAGAAGGAAAATGATTAATTTCCGTCTTAACGATTCTTCTTAATAATAGTTTTTCCATCTGCCCGATACAGTTGGAAACGCGACTCGCCAGACCAGGCTACTTGTTTCCAGTCATTAAGTGTCCAGTGGCGGTGTTGCCGTGCCCAAGCGAGGCGCATAGCTCTGTGTCGTGCACCCACAAAGGGGACTCGAGTTGGGCGTCGGCTCCCAAAGCCCATATCGTGCAGGGTATTTTGCACAGTCCGGACGCTGATGCTTGTTGAGGCTCCAGCATTGAATTCCGATGATACCTGCGAGAGTGTTGCACGCCTATCGCGTGAAACGATTCTTGACAGCCGACGATGGTCACGTTCACCCAATGTCTTTTTACGGCCACACTGGCATCGCAGGTTAGAGGTTTTGCCAGAATTCTTGTAGTCACGGTACACCCTTGCAATGGTCGTCCGTGAAAATCCTAACTTCGTTTCTACCTCCGAAATACTATGGCCCATCTCACGAGCGCCAACTACGACACCGCGTTGAAAATCGCTTAAATCGTTATTACTTGTCATTCTCATGCCGAAAACAGCTCTGACAGCTGGCAAGGATGTCTTTCGCTTTATATACGCACTGGCGGACGCAACCGAGTACGCGCATAGGTGACGCTGCTATGTATTTTGTATAAGCTCGTCTATACCAGTTTTTCTGGCACTTCAGTGTATATTTCTGAGGTAAATTTACTGCCACAACATCATAAAAGCATTTTTAACCAAATTTTCTGTAAATGAAGTGAGATGTTGGGTAATCACGAAAACCTACTTCTTACCCGTCATACATACAGACTAAACAATGGATTTGTCCTTGACCTTATCGCAGCTATCAACATTTGACTCAGTATGGAAACTTCTGTGCAGTTGTGTACCCTATAAATAGTTTGTTTTGTGTGCTGTAAAACTAGTTTTCTAGTTCTTTCTGTAGATGACAACACCACAAAGTCATTCATTTGCATCCGTGTGTGTACATTGAAAAGTGCTTTTCGATACAGAACACATGTATTCACTGAGATGATGCTTATGTTTTCCATTCTGCAATCCGTACACAATATCAGTGGTCACACTTTATTATCTTACTAAGTTTCTTATTGCCAGTCCCTTAAAAGATACTCTTTTGAAATAAACGAGTAGTAGACATGTCGTTATCAAAAATACTGTGCCTTTACTGAGTTTCACGCACTTGTGAAATACGTCAGCATACGCAAAGCTTCTAGACATTTATGTTGTTTAGATTAATGCTGCTTTTTAGAGCGTTAGAAAATTTGGCAAAATAAACTGAATGAAATTCAGACCATAGAACCACTTATTTCAATGAGAAGCAAACGTGACAGTAGGACAAAAATGCAGATGTTCGTGGAAACGAAGACTATGCTGCTGACATATCCGATGGAAGGAATATATTTTCTGATTTCATTTTATCCGAGTGCAGCTATTTTTTGAGAACCGAAAGAGCAACTCAGTAAATAGTATATTACCACTCCCGAGATCCATAATAGCATTTCTAATTCATATTAACCATCACTTTTCTTAAACTGAGGTCTCTCATTCTGGCCTTCTATTTTGTGCCGTTTTTAGTTCTGCACTTTTGCTAATATCATCTGAAATACTTACAGGCCATGCTATTCACTATCGGAAAAAATCTGAATCCTGGCAAAGAGTGGCTGTCACGTCGCCAGCTGAAACTTCGTACACACTTAATGGATTACAAAGCGCTTCTTTGTATCAGCTTTACGTCACGGCCAACAGTGATTTTGGTGAAGGAGATCCCAGTGATGTGGTAACCGTCAGAACTTATGGTAAGTATTCATAATTTTCTTTCTTTCTTTCCTTCGTTTTCTCTTTCTGTTTTCCCTTTTTGAAAAAAGAAATATTTTACTTAGACCCTTCTACAGTTCTAATCAGCATAATTAAGAAAACTGAGATTTCTGTGCAACCACTAAAGGCACATACTCTGGACTGTCATTTAAAAATCAGAGTAAGGGAAATTGCAAAAATGCTTTGTTTTCTGCAGAATACAACTTTTTCATTAAATATTTTTAGACACAAATGAATGAATGAATGTTTTCATTTGTTAGGAGGTTGAACGACAACCATGAGTAACTCGACAGGGTCTAAGCAGTCGCCTGTCCCTAATATAGGGTCACTGGTTCGAGGGAAGGGAGAGAGCCAGTGCAGCAAGACAAACACAACGTCCATGCCTCAGTGTTCAAACCCAGATCTATCTCGGACAAGTGGTTCGAGGCCATCGCTTAGCAGTTCTAAGCCTGCGCCACCTGGGTGGCTGAATTACTTCAAAAATACTATTGTCGAAATTGGAAACGTAAAATGTCTCCGGTATAAATCAGGAAAAGTTTCTTTGTTCTCACTCTTCTTTCGGGCAAAATCACAGTTGTTTTATATAAATGACTATTCTAGGACTTATAAAATTTATAATATCACTTTTTTCTAGTTGCTTCTAAGTTTACAGGCAGCTCTCAAAATTTAATTCCTGCTGATGAATGTATAACATACGGCTGAGGACAAAACACTCATATTCCGCATTACAATTTAACGACTATTTCCTCTACATTTTAGATTATGAATGTTGTAAAACTGTGGCAGCATAACCTAAATTAGCATAAACCATAATGCTTTCTAAATGTGGGCACGAATCTCAAAACATCTTTCATTTCACGTTTAAATTTCTTTACGAATTCACACAAATTTCTCTCACAATATATGAACGACTTACCTGTGAATCAAATACATGGACATTAACTGGAAAGGACATACAGAGGTTGCTGAGAGCTCAGAAAAGCATGGAGTGATGCATGCTTCATTTTACTAAGAAAGAAATGAAACTCGTGGATCAGAGGAATTACAAAAGGGGATGACATGACTAAATTAAACACCGACAATTCGCGATGAAGCGAATTATTATGTACTAATAGAACTGACCAACGTTGGAAAACTGAAATACTAGAATGGATAACAAGGGAAGGGGAAGGCCCAGAATAAGACCACGTGGGAAATGTTTGGATAACATTTGGAAGAATGTAGTGACATAGCAGAGAACATCACACAAGAGAGAGTTGTGGAAGTGCCTTGGATAGACCTTCATGCTGACTTGGGTTGAGAATGGTTGTTCATAACGTGGGCAACTAATATTTTGTAATTGGAATCTTAGCGCTGAGTTATTAAATGACTCCTCTGATTGCCTGGTATTCTACAACCGGGCAGGTGCTCATCCCCTAAATGTTTCCTGTAAGGGGTCAAAAATTGCATTCAATCACAACTGCTCAATACAAGTGATTTCTTATCTTTTCTCTTCGCTACGCCCAAATAATTTAAATGGGTAATAAAGAGTTAATCATAGTCTTTCAGGTAAGGCTAGTACTGAATTTGCTTTATCAATAGCTCTTATCCGATTTACTTCTTATACCTGCTTGATTATACGGCTTATTAAGTGTGATTATCAACCTAAATGAGGGCAAATCACAATTTGTGTAAAAACATTAAGGAGAAACTGTACATCCAGAAATGTTTCGCAGAAAAGGTTTGCTTTAAGGTACACCAGAAGAAACCTAAAAAACATGCAAATGAGATGGAATTATGATTTAGGATTCTATGCTGCAGGAGAGACGGATTGCTTTTATTTATGTCGGAACTTTTTGTAACTTTTCTGCTTGATTAAAATGCACAGGCGAAAAGAAATGATTTTGAAAAATTCACAGAAATTTCAAAATGCGGAAGCCACACGCTTGTGGAACGTCAATGCAAAAATGAAAAATTTAATCTTAGAATACTTCTATTATGGGATATCTTATAGAAAAATACAACACTCATACAGATATAGTGATAGTTTTGTAGTTCATCACTACCATGTTAGTATATGTTTGTTTTGATTCTCTAATATAATAAATTTTCTCTATTGTAAATGATGTCTGTGAAACTATTTGCAAAAAATCGTCAAACAGTACTAGGCGAACTATAATTTTAGAACAGTCCCATACACATCGAGTAGATGGAATGCCAGCATATCACGATATGAGATCAAGTTTTTTTATCTCGTGTTAAACAATGTTGAATTTTTCCTTCAGGTTCAGTTCTCCACCTTGTTTCAAGAGAACAAACCTAAATGTTCAACATGAACTTTATTGCCTCCAGTTTCATAAACACGTGTGAAAACCGTAAACCAGGGCCCTTGATCTTATGCGTGTTACGAAGAATGTGTGAAATCAGATGCATTCGACAGCCATCAAACAATGGTTGCAAGCATTGCATTCTACCTTTGCTCTTTGTCATTCACTTAGTGAAAAGCGAGATGGCAATCATATTTTCACATGGAGCTGCAATTAACTTCAGTCTTTGTTATTGTTCATTCCAAAATGCGAGCTGCCGAAGGACACAAAGTCATGATTTCGAATGACAGCTATTCTAGGGTTGTTCTATTTTATGACGAGTAACGTATTACTTTGCGTGTTGTCATGTTTCAAAATCCTGTTATAAGCCGTGAGTTTTACAATTGCGAAAGATGCAAGGAATAGAAACTATTTCTTCATTGAAATCGTTATTTACGGCAACTACTAAAACATTTTGGAACTTTTCGTTTGTATAATTCTAAAAAATTCCGTTAATGTACGAGGGGATGCTGCAAAGTTCTCAGGCTGACTCACTTCCTGTAATTGCAGCATTATTTTGTCACTGCAGCTCGGAAGAGGGTTCTTTTGTATTGTAAAGGGTCAATTTTCAGACTAATAGCTCTTTTTGTTTTTGCAGATGTTTGACGTTCTGAACTAATCATGCCAAAGTGTTAAATTTTAGAATGTGGAACTCCGGGCTGTCATGCAATTTCGGTTCTTGCAGAAGGAAACTGCAAAGGAAATCTATGAGTGTATGACGCAAACATTAAGTGACAAGTGCCCTTCATATTCCACTGTGAAGAAATGGTGTGCCAACTTTCAGTGTGGAGACTTTGAGGCCAAAGATGCAGCAAGATCGGGAGACCTTCAACAGTGACAACAAATGCATTAACCTCCTCTTTAAGTTCAAGTGTGTCATTCACATTCCACTGTGAGAAAATGGTGTGCCAAATTTCAGCATGGAGACTTTGAGACCGAAGTTGCAGAAAGATCTGGGAGGCTTTCAATAGTGACAACATCTGAAACTGTTGATCGTGTTCGTGACTTCATTTTGTCAGATTGGCGAATCTCGGCTAAAACAATTGCTCAGACACTGGAGATATCCAGGAAACATGTTGGGTTCATAATTCATGAGTACTTGAATATGCAGAAGATGTCAGAGAAGTGGGTGCCCAAATGTTTGAACACTGATGAGAAACGTAAACGAGTGCATACTTCCAAATTGGTTTTGCAGCATTTTGAGCGATCTGGTGATAATTTTTTGCACCAAATTGTGTTTTTTTTTATTGGAGGTTTAACGACCATCGTGAGCAACTCAATGGGCTATAAGCAGTCACCCGTCCCTAATTTAGAGTCACTGGTTCCAGGGAAGGGAGAGAGCCAGTGCCGTAAGACAAACACAACATCCATGCCTCACCGGGATTCGAACTCGGACCCCGTTCGGACGAATGATCAGATGCCATCGCTTAGACCACTGCGCCACTGGTGCGGCTGCACCGAATTGTCACTGTTGATGAAACGTGGCTATATCACTACGATCCAGAGACGAAACAACAGTCCTTGCAGTAGCGGCTCTCGGGTTCTCTACTTCCAAAGAAATTCAAGACTCATAGGTCTGTAGGAAAGATCGTGACAACGGTTGTTTGGGATTCTGAAGGCGTTTTACT
Source organism: Macrothele yani (assembly GCA_039090855.1). Lineage (NCBI taxonomy): Eukaryota > Metazoa > Arthropoda > Arachnida > Araneae > Macrothelidae > Macrothele > Macrothele yani. The sequence continues at coordinate 20,099,963 of CM077013.1, forward strand.
GACTGACTATCTCCCGAAGGACCAAACAATAAATGCTGAATACTATTCCAACTTGTGCCGATTAAAGGAGGCGTTGAAGGAAAAAGAGCGAGGGAAACTGTGGAAAGGTGTTCTCTTTTTCAGGACAATGCGCCAGCTCACAAGGCTGGCAAGACAACGGATGTTTTGAGGGTTCTGGGGTTTAAGTGCATAGACCATCCACCCCACTCACCAGACCTTGCTCCATCGTAGTAGTTCCTGTTCCATAACTTTACAAAATTTGAAACAAAAGCCTTTTTTGAATTTGTTTGGAAAGGTTTAAGAAATTCAAGAAACACTGTGCCAAGTGCGTTAACTTCGGTCTGAATATATGGAACAATCTGTAAGTTTCATGCTCTAGCCTATTTCCTTCTTGGTGAGGCCGAGAACTTATCAGCATCCCCTCGTATACGACAAAGCTTCAAGAAAGACTCAGTAGAATAAAATTTCTTCAGAAATACTTTTGCCGTTCTCCAAGGGAAGAGGCACCTATCGAAAGCACACTTCGGAAATTGATACTGTACCTTTATTACAGAAAGTAACAACTTCAATTAAATACGCAATTATGCTTGATGCCAAATATTAAGCTAACTACTCCCTTAAACAAAAAATTAAAATAATGATAAAATCAGTTAAAAGCTATACTTTCCTTAGGTAGATGTTTTATCTGCTCATTTTTCGAAGAAAGATTGCTGTAAACTTTGAGATTTTGCTGGTGTTTTCATACCCTTTAAAGAGAATATAAGGAAAGAACTGTATCCAGGAAAGAAGCTTGGGGAGATGCATGCTTGGTGTAAACAGGAAAGATAAGATGAGAAACTCGTGGATTAGGAAAATGGCAAGGCTGGAAGGCATTATGATCAGAGAAAAATTCTTGAGGCGGTAATGGACTGGACATGTTGCCAGAAGAACGGAACACCGGTGAACAAACGGAATTTTAGGCTACATACCAAGGGACAGAAAAAGACTCGGAAGAAAACCACATGGGAGATGGATGGTGGAATTCGGAAACATGCCGGAGTAACATGGAGAAGTGTTGCTCAAGACAGACAGTTGTGGAGGAAACTTGGGACGACCTTCATCCAGCGGTTGATTGATAATGGTTGACAATGATTATGATAATGTTTGTGTGTATTTCTAAAATATTATACACATCTCTCGAATAACATTTTACCAATCACCTAATTTAAAAGATTAACCGTTGTACACTGGTGTGCAATAATAAAGGACGAAGAGAAATTAGCATAACAGCAGAACGAGCTGGCAGAACGGACCGAAAGATTACTCAGGAGATAGACTAGGGCCCAGTACAGTAGGGCATCCGCATATATGCAGCATGCTGTGGGGGGGGGGGGGTCCGGAAGGGTATAAAGAACACGAGCGGTGCACGCTCAGCAATTTGTTGAAAGCTATTGCACGGTGTACATCGGTTTGAACGACGTCGAGTTGCTGCCACCGTGTGATATGGCCAACAAGCAATCTAGTAGACGACATCTGGGGGACTTTACCCGAGGTCGTGTCATTGGGAAGTTGGAAGAAAATCAAAATGTTACTAGTGTGGCCGAGGAGTTCGATATCGCTCACAGCATCGTTTCACGAGCTTTGAGAGCATTTCAAACGACAGGAACAGCTGTCCGAGAGTTTAGCAGTGGTCGTCCACGAGCAACCACGGCGGCGGACGTCCGGTATGTTGCCCTACAGGCGAGAAGAAACAGACGGAAGACAGCGGTAGAAATGGCAAAGCACATGCAACAGACAACTGGACGTCCGTTATTGCGTTTTACCGTGGCCAGGAGGCTGCACAAATGTGGTCTATTTGCATGACAAGCAGTACGGTGTGTGCCATTAACGCCTGCTTATTGGCGACGGCGGTTTCTGTATTGCCAGGAACACAAGAACTGGACACATCAGCAATGGGGTCGAGTTCTCTTTGCGGATGAGATACGATTTAGTCTGACTAGCGATTCTGGACGTATACACATCTGGGGAGAGCAGGGAACATGCAATCACACCTCCAACATCATCGAAAGGGACCGGTTTAGAGGAGGCGGAGTTCTTGTTTGGGGCGGTATCATGCTTGGTAGCCGTACTGATCACATTTTCCAAGGCGGTTCAGTCACTGGTATTCGATATTGTACCGAGGTTCTCATGCCTCACTTGCGTCTGCTTAGAGGTGCTGTGGGTCCCGAGTTCCTCTTCACGGACGACAATGCTACACCTCATCGTACAGTGGATGTCGCAGAGCTGTTGGAGAGTGAAGATATTCAACGCATGGATTGGCCAGCATGGTCCCCGGACCTAAATCCAATCGAACACGTGTGGGACCTTTTCCGGAGACGCTTGGCAGCCCGTCACCAGCCGCCAGCAGCGATTCCGCAGCAGCGATTGGCGCTACAAGAAGAATGGGCCAAGATGCCATAACAACTCCTTGACAACCTCATCCTCGGCATGGACAGACCTTATAAATCCTGCAACGCAGTCAGGGGTGATCATATCCCCTACTAAAGACTGGATTTTTTGGCAGCCGCCTGTCACATGGACGTTTCTGTCTTCTGTCCAGTTGTGCTCGAAGCTACCTTTTCAATAAAGTACCTTTGCATCCTTTGGATTCCTTGTTCGGACGATTTTGCTCGCTTGTCCCATGTTCTTACATCTTGGGGATCTTATAGTATGATTTGTGTCGATGTGGAGCACTTCTGCACAACGTTACATTCGAAAAACCATCTCGTCCTTAATGTTTGCACGCCAGTGTATAATAACCAAACTAAGTGTTTTCCCTCTACAGTAGATGATGCAAGAATCCTTCAATGTTTTGTAACTTTCCTAACACCTTCGCGGAAATACGGATTCCCATGTTTGCCCTTTGACGTACAACAGCAATTGGCTAAGCAGCAGCTGGAGAGGCGCACATGAATCTTACACTGTTTATCTTTTCCCAAAGCTTTTGAGAAAACAATTCAACCGGGATTGCGGCTTCATGCCTCTGGTTCCTTGTTGAGCGCATCGTGCTCGAATGTTTAGACCAACGGCATTTGCTATCCAATTTCTTTCACGTAGAAACCGGTTCCCATGCTGGCACGCAATCACGTATCACTTGTGTAAATTAAAATAAGCTTCATTTAGAAACTGACGGTTTTACGTATCCAACAATAGTCTAATAGGCATAATGACGTATAAATAATTGCCGACTAATTCAAACTGCTCCACTGAATTTTTGACTCGTCAACAAAAACGTTTCACTCGTCACAGGCAAGACAACTACCATATATATATATATATATATATATATATATATATATATATATACATGAAAGGGATGATACATGCACTCCAGACATCATGAAAGATACCAGTACCAGAGTTCCTCCAGTCCTTCCAGCAGAAGTTGCACATGCAATCAAGAACATGAAGCGGGGAAAAGCTCCAGGAGAAGATGGAATTACTGTAGACATCATACAAGAAGCAAGTGGAGAAATCGAAACAGTACTCGCCCAAATTTTCACTCGATGCCTTAATGAAGGAAAGATTCCTGAGGATTGGAACGCCGCTACAATGATCCTGCTACATAAGAAAGGTGACATTGAGGATCTCGGAAACTACAGACCTATCAGCCTCCTATCAGTAGTTTATAAAATCTTCACTAAAGTTCTTTCACACCGTTTGAAGGTAACACTGGACATGGCTCAACCGAGAGAACAAGCTGGATTCAGGAGTGGCTACAGCACAATAGATCATATCCATGTGCTGAGAGAACTAATTGAAAGAGCGAGGGAATATGAACTTCCATTGTGCATGGCTTTTATCGATTATGAAAAAGCCTTTGATTCGGTGAAACCATCAGCAGTTACAATGGCTCTGAAAACCTGCGGTATTGAAGATGCATACATTAATATTATTAATAACATCTATGAAAATGCAAGTGCAAAGATTAGGCTGTTTGAAAATACAACACACATAAAAATTGGAAAGGGAGTGAGACAAGGTGACACCATATCTCCGAAGCTCTTTAATGCCACATTGGAGGGTGTTTTTCAGTCACTGAGCTGGGAAAACAAGGGGATAAAGATTAATGGAGATTATCTAACCCACCTTCGCTTTGCTGATGACGTAGTCATTTTTGCAACTAGCCCATCAGAGCTGCAGAGTATGATCCAGGAACTTGATGACAAGAGTAAAGAAGTGGGATTAAAAATGAACTTTCAGAAGACAAAAGTGATGTTCAATGCTTTTACAAGAAATGAAGATTTATCGATTGATGGAGAAAAGCTGGAGATAACAGACACGTACGTTTATCTTGGACAGCAGGTATCAAGTGAGGGTCACATTGATGAAGAAATTAATCGGCGTACAAAACTTGCATGGAGAGCTTTTGGAAGAAACAGCATAATTTTCAAGAGCAATATGCCATTATGTCTTAAAAGAAAAGTGTTTGATCAATGCATCCTTCCAGTGCTTACGTAGGGTGCAGAGACGTGGACCTTAACTAAAAGAGACATACAAAGGCTGCAGACAACTCAAAGAAGTATGGAGAGGTGCATACTTGGTGTAACCAGGAGAGATAAGAAGAGGAACACGTGGATCCGAAAAATGACAAGAGTGGAAGACATCATGATCAGAGTTAAATCCCTGAAATGGCAATGGGCTGGACATACTGCCAGAAGGACAGATCATCGATGGACAGCCGAAATTTTAGATTGGATTCCAAGGGACAGGAAAAGACCCAGAAGAAGACCACATGGGAGATGGGTGGATGAAATTCGAAAGTATGCAGGGGTGACATGGAGGAGACTGGCACAAGACAGACCGTTGTGGAGGAAACTTGGGGAGACCTTCGTCCAGCAGTGGATTGATAATGGTTGACAATGATGATGATGATGATACATTGTCGCGTCACATTATTGTGACCACCAGCTAATATCCAGAGTAACCGCCGGGTGAATCACGAACAGCAGCTGGACGGGCTGGGAGTGACTCAATAAAGGGCTGAATGGTATTCACAGGTATGTGGAGTCATGCTGACTGCAAAGCATCTGACAGCTGTTGGAGGATGCGTGGTGGTGGATCCATAGAGCGAACACGACGATCGAGGTGGTCCCGCAGATGCTCAGTTGGGTTTACGTCTGGGTAATTTGGAGGACAGGGTAGTACTTTGAAGTCTTCATCGTGATTTTCCAACCACTCTCGGACATTTCTAACTGTATGACACGTCGCAGTGTCGTTCTGGAAAATCCCATCCACGTTAGGGAAGACAATCAGCATATAAGGTGTATGTGGTCTGCAAGGAGGGATTCAAAACGAATTTGGTCGATAGTGCCTTCCACAGGTATCTGTAGATCCAGAGAATGCCACGAAACATTTCCAGACCATGACGTTTCCAGACAATTTTCCAGACCTTTTGTTCTTCCAGCAATGGTTGAAGAGCGTTTGTTCTCTGATGCTCCTCGCCTTATACGCCAACATCAATTGATTCGATGAAACAGAAAACCTGACACATAGGAGAAAGCAATCCTTTGCCAATCAGCGGAGGTCCAATTCCGATACTGCCATGCAAATGTAAGCCTTTTCTGACGATGCACTTTCGTTAGCATAGGTGCAGTGACCATCCGTCTGCATCGGAAACCAATACGCAACAGGGTTCGCTGAACTGTCGTTTTAGCCACACTTCCGGTAGCTCCCTGGTTCATTCGGCCCGTGAGTTGCTCCAATGTAGCGTGTCAATCGGCCTTCACGCACCTTCGAAGCCGACATTCACCTCTCTCATCAATGGAACGTGGTATTCTGCAGTTTTTACGTCGCTTATTTACAATGCTGCCAGTTCTCCAATCACGATACACTTTAACCACAGCAGCACTCGAACAGTTCACAAACTGAGCTGTTTCATAAATACTTCCACCCTTTAAGCGAAAGCCAATAATTATCCCTTTTTCCAAATCTTATAAATCGCTCCTTTTATGCATGGCAGCAACGAGTGATATGTTTTCAGAATGCTTACAGCACACCTTATATACCCTTAAAGCCAGCTCACCACACGTGCCTTCTTTCATTGGCTATGCGCTGTTGACGTCAAAAGTAGTAGGTGGCCACAATAATGTGACTCGACTGTGTATACACTATCTACTAACAAGTAATTGGACACTATAATAGCAAAGGAAAACGAAGTTTATTCACCTTCAATAGTTGGTGGAGCCTCCACGTGCGGCGATTACAGCTGCGACCCTCCCGGGCGTACTCTGAACCAAGCGTTCTACGACGGCTAGCGGTATTTTCTTCCACTCGGCTTGGAGAAGATAGGTCAGTTCCTTCGCCGATTTCGGACGGTGGGGGCACCCCTTAAGTCGAAGCTCCAACTCGTCCCAGAAGTGATCGATCGGGTTAAGGTCCGGGCTCTGCGCAGGCCAGTCCATTCGATTTACCCCATTGTCACCATACCAAGCCATGGTGGACCTCGCAACATGACAGGTGGCATTGTCGTCCTGAAAGTAACATGGGTCCACCCCGTAAAACTGCCACAACGTAGGAAGCGCATCGTCATCCAAAATGGTGCAGTAGGTCTCGGCGTTGACTCTACCAGGAATTGCGACCAAGGGTCCCGTGCCATACCAGGAGAAGCACCCCATAGCATAATTCCACCGCCGCCGAACTTTGCAGTTGGCACAATACATTCCTGCAGGAGGAGTTCTCCAGGCAGACGTCAAACCCAGACCCTACCATCCGAACGGTAGAAGGTGAACCTTGAGTCGTCGTTCCAGAGAACCTGTTTCCATTGTTCAACGGTCCACTGTCGACTTTCTTTGCACGACGTTAGCCGAGCAGCGCTATTGGACTTGGTGAACAAAGGCTTGTAGACGGCAGCACGTCCATGATAACCGAGCAGATGGGCTTCCTTATGGATGGTATTCATCGGAAGAACACTCCCGGATGCCTGTTGAAACTCCTCGCGGATGTGGCCCATCGCTTTGGTGCGGTTCTTCCGATTTTCTCTGACCAGCCCCCGTTGGTCTCTAACTCCCAGTTTTGTGGGTCTGCCGGGTCGGGACACATTCCGACAGTCACCTCTCAACTTCCACTTGCCAATCACGTAGACCACTGTAGATTTTGGGTACTTCAACTCGCTGGATATATCACGTATGGATCGGCCATTTCTGCTATACCCGACGATTACACCTTTCCCGAAATCAGAGAGCTCCTACCTGCGTAACATCTTGCATGCGACTAGTTGCGTTGTTGTTTCCCACATGATATTTAACGGCGGCGGCCGTGACGTGTATCAGGACCGCAAATATAGTCGATTGCAGGGGTGTCCAATTACGTGTTGGTAGATAGTGTATATACATTAGGGTGCTTCTTATTTTTGAAGTTTTGAAATGTTGTTGTCTGACCCTCCTATGTTTTTCTGCCATATAAAAAATATTTTTTGTAAAGTTTCAGGCAGATCTGACTATATTTAGAGGTCACTCAAGTCAATTGAAATATTCACTTACCTTATTATCCCCGTCGCCTGGCTTCTCCGTTCACCTTCTCTTGTCTTATTTAACTTAAGTGTCAACCAAATACTCCACATAAATAAGGTAATGTCTATTTTCATTTTTATTTCATATAGTTGGAAAATTCTGCACAGTTCCAGTAACAAGCTTGCCTATATAAACCTTTAAGAAAACAATTCGTTAGAGTGGTAGGGCTGTTGTTAAGGAAACCACTGTGTTTTGAGAAAAGGCCCGTATTCCCATTCGCCATGAACAGGATTGTATCAAAAAATTGTAGACACTTCAGGAAAAGTGGCTCAAGCTGAAAAAAATTGCGAAAGGAAAACAAAACGTTTCTACAAGTGTACAAAACGTACCTACAAGTCCAAAAAAGCTATGCTTCGGTCCCCAAATGAAAAGGACGGGATCGACGAACCTCTTAAACGCATCAAACTGAGTGGCAAGATATCTCGTGATTTGAAGATTGAAGATTTTGTGACAAAAACACTATGGATTTCTTTAATTGCCTTAATATCCCAAGAGATTATTTAGATTTTGATCCTGAAATGGCCAGCCCTGTGGCGCAGTGATCTAAGCCATGATTTCTGATCATTCGTCCGCGATGGGTCCGGGTTCGAATCCCGGTGATGCATGGATGCTGAGTTTCTCTTACGGCATTCGCTCTCTCCCTTCCCTGGAACCAGTGGCCCCAAATTAGGAATGGGCGACTGCCTATAGCCCATTGAGTTGCTCACCTCCAATGAAACAACAACAACAACAACAAACAAAACGGAGAATGAAGCCCCAAAACAATATTTATTACAAAAAACAACATAATGTCGTTATCCCAACTGCAGGAGAAAAAAACTTAATCTCAGATGAGTCAAGTTCATGGAATTCTGATTTAAGTGATTTACTGATTTTCTCAGTGTTAACAAACAATATAACTTTAAGTGGAAATAATGTTCTGTTGTCTTTGATCATCATCATCATCATCAATGTCAACCATTATCAATCCACTGCTGGATGAAAGGTCTCCCCAAGTTTCCTCCACAACGGTCTGTCTTGTGCCAGTTTCCTCCATGTCACTCCCGCATACTTTCGAATTTCATCCACCCATCTCCCATGTGGTCTTCTTCTGGGTCTTTTCCTGTCCCTTGGAATCCAATCTAAAATTTCGGCTGTCCATCGATGGTCTGTCCTTCTGGCAGTATGCCCAGCCCATTGCCATTTCAGGGATTTAACTCTGATCATGATGTCTTCCACTCCTCTCAATTTTCGGATCCACGAGTTCCTCTTCTTATCTCTCCTGGTTACACTGAGCATGCACCTCTCTATGCTGCTTTGAGTTGACTGAAGCCTTTGTATATCTCTTTTAGTTAAGATCCACGTCTCTGCACCATACGTAATAATGGCATATTGCTCTTGAAAATTATGATGTTTCTTCCAAAAGCTCGCCAAACAAGTTTTGTGTGCAGATTAATTTCTTCATCAATGGGACTCTCAGTCGATATCTGCTGTCCAAGATAATCGTACGTGTCTGTTATCTCCAGCTTTTCTCCATCAATCGATAAATCTTCATTTCGTGTAAAAGCATTGAACATCACTTTTGTCTTCTGAAAGTTCATTTTTCATCCCACTTCATTACTCTTGTCAGCAAGTTCATGGATCATACTCTGCAGCTCTGATGGGGTAGTTGCAAAAATGACTACGTCATCAGCAAAACGAAGGTGGGTTAGATAATCTCCATTAATCTTTATCCCTTTGTTTTCCCAGTTCAGTGATTGAAAGACATTTTCCAATGTGGCATTAAAGAGCTTCGGAGATATGGTGTCACCTTGTCTCACTCCTTTTCCAATTTGTATGTGTGTTGTATTTTCAAACAGCCGAATCTTTGCACTTGCATTTTAATAGATGTTATTAATAATATTAATGTATGCATCTTCAATACTGCAGGATTTCAGAGCCATTTTAATTGCTGATGGTTTCACCGAATCAAAGGATTTTTTCATAATCGATGAAAGCCGTGGACAATGGAAGTTCATATTCCCTCGCTCTTTTAATTAGTTCTCTCAGTAGGTGGATATGATCTATTGTGCTGTAGCCACTCCTGAATCCAGCTTGTTCTCTCGGTTGAGCCATGTCCAATGTTACCTTCAAACGGTGTGAAAGAACTTTAGTGAAGATTTGATAAACCACTGATAGGAGGCTGATAGGTCTGTAGTTTTGAGGTCCTCAATGTCACCTTTTTTATGTAGCAGGATTATTGTAGCGTTGTCCCAATCCTCAGGAATCTTCCCTTCATTAAGGCATCAAGTAAAAATTTGGGCGAGTACTGTTTCGATTTCTCCACTTGCTTCTTGTATGATGTCTACAGTAATTCCATCTTCTCTTGGAGCTTTTCCCCGCTTCATATTCTTGATTGCATGTGCACCTTCTGCTGGAAGGACTGGAAGAACTCTGGTACTGGTACCTTTCATGATGTCTGCAGTACATGCATCATCCCTTTCATACAACTTGGACTAGAAATCTTTCACTCTTGTCAAAATTTCGTATCTATTTCTTGTTACAGAACCATCTTCTTTTCTCAGTGCCATAATCTGTTTTCTTCCCTTACTGAGATGTCCCTTTGCTATCTTTAGGCTTTGGTTGTTTTCAATTGCTTTCCTCACTAGTTCACAGTTGAATTTTCTTACGTCTTCAGTGATACATTTTCGTACTGTCTTGCATAGTTCTATGTATTCCACTTTGGAAGCCACATCTTCTTTAGTTGTCCTCATCTCTCTTCTTTTTTGCATCAACATTTTGGTTTTTCCTGATAATTTGTTCATATGCAACTTGTTCTTAGACCCAGCTAGTTTTGTTACTGTTTCCATAAGAGCTTTGGTTACTTTTCTGTTAACTTCAGAAATATCCACTTCTTCCGATGTTAGGCCTTCTAAAGCAGAGAATCTGTTCTTCAGTTCCAACTTGAAGGTATTACGGTGTTTTTTTAAGGTTGGTTATATGAATACATTTTGTTTGTCTTATGAGCTTGCCACGTTCGAATTTAGTGTTGAGGTGCATCTTACATCTCACCAATCTATGGTCACTACCTGTGTTGAACTTGTTTAGCACACTGCAGTCTTCTATGACGAATTTTTTGTTACACATAATAAAATCAATTTCACTTGTCGTCCCATTTGGATGTCTCCATGTCCATTTCCTGTGCGGCTTTTTTCTTGAAAAAGGAGTTCAAGATGAAAAACCCTTCTGCCTCTGCAAACTCAACGAGAGTATTTCCACGCTGGTTTCTGTTGCCGTGACAGAAGTTACCTACTGAAGTTTCATTCTGTTGCCGTTGCCCTATTTTTGCATTCAAATCTCCCATAATTATCTTCATGTGCTGCTTACCTTCATTATTTAGATGACGAATTTCCTCATAAAATTCTTCAATTTCTTCTTCAGGAAGACTTGTGGTGGGTGCATAAGTTTGAATAATCTGAGCCTGGTATCTTCTCGAGAGTTGGATAACGAGTCGCGCAGCTCTGTCAAAGGAACTCTCAACTTCTACAACTTTATCCTTCAGTTTCTTGTTTATTATAAATCCAACACCACTAGTTCTGCCAGTATCTGTCCCACGATAGTAGAAGAGATGTCCACTTTTCAGTTCAATGAGATCTTCTCCTTTTCTCCTTACCTCACTTAGCCCAACGATGTCCCACTTGATCCTTTGTAGTTCCTCTTCCAATTCAAGAAGCCTTCAATCAGAAGATAGGGAGCGTCCATTATACGTAGCCAAGGTCAGCATCAGATGGCGGCCTAGTCCGGTCCTCCGGGGATTCCTAGCACCCTCTGCCTTCATGTCGCACTGGCAGCTGCCTTGGCCAGGTACATTCCAGCTGCCGGAGACTGAGGGCCAAGATTTAAGTTGTGGATTCATATTGCAGGGGTTTGGCCTTAACTCCCCACGCTGGCCAAGCGGGTTGGTGAGTGTGGGATAGCATTTCCTCTAATCCCGATGGTATAGTTAAACCGCTATTGGCGGTCGTCAGAGCCCCTTTAGTGGGAACAGGATGCACCACGAGAAGGCGGGTTTGACATTTGTCAAGGAGAGGCTGTGATGTTACGCATCACCTTTAGATAAGGATTTGTGTTTGGAATTTTTCAGAGTAACTAATAAATCAGTATTTCTGCACTAATTGATGTATAATTTTATGATGTACAATATATGCAACCACAAGTAAAACTTTGAGCATATTGAGCTACAGCTAAATGTTAATTAAAATGGTAGAAATTTAACACACATTATATTTTTACATTGAGGAACACTTTTAGGAGGTCAGAGCATATAAACTGTTGAAGAAAAAATTTCATAGTATTTTAAAGACCACCCTAATATACATACACACATATATTCGTATATATGTATATTAGTTGCTGTTTAAAGAAATATATGAAAGAGAATACAAAAATTACTTTTTTTTTAATTACGGAAAATTAATTTAGAAACCTATATTGTCTTTTTTTTGTTTTCTATATTTTTTTCAGGAAATGAGAAGATAGTCTTAGTTGCTGGTACAAAGGAAGCACCATTTTTCCTAGATATGTCACTTTTGATTCCAATAGCAGCTTCACTCTTGGCAGTTACAGTGGTCATTGTTGCTGTTTGCTTCTGGGTGCTAAAGGCAAAATCTAGGAGAAACCTGGAAAGAGGTATGTATACCTCAAATTTACTTTCATACCACGACTGAAAAAATCTGAGTATGTTCAATTACTTTATCAAATCACTAGTACTCGTATAATATGTTTGAAGATTCGTTCCGATCGTTTTGTTCCTTATTAGGAGAAAATAATACTGTTACTTTTCGTTTGTTTTCTTAGAGCGTTTAACAACCACCGTTAGCCACTCAGTGCGCTGTAAGTAGTTAGTTGCCCGTCCCTAATTTTGGCTCACTGGTTCCAAGAGAGAGACAGCCATTTCCGTAAGACAAATACGAAATCCATATCTCACCGGGATCCGAACCCGGACCCCATTTCGGAGGAATGAGCCGAAGCTAGCGTTTAGACCTCTATACCACCGGGGCAGCATTTTTGCATTAACTCTTCTGTTTGAAGTAGCAGTAGTTTCATAACAAGATAGAAAACCACATATGCTCATGATTAAAGGGAAATGCAATAATATTTTATCGTTACGCACCTCAGAGTGACTTATTGCATATCTACTCAAACGAATGTCATTCTTAGCGTTGACACAAGAATTGCATTCGTTGCACACTAACTCTATTAGTAATATAATGACCCTCGCATATTTCTAGCTCTTACTCAACGTACCCGCGATCCCACGAGAGCCCTAGACCGACGCCAAAACTAACTACACTCTCCTAAAACATCTCGTCCTCTCTACTTTTCAGGACTTGACCTCTCTCTCAAAACCTAAAGTCTTCTGTCTCTCTTCCACTTCCAAAGTGTCTTCTCCTTTCAAACTTTAGAAAAGCGCCACTACTCACTTAAACGGATTTCAGAGTTTATCTCCCTACGTAGGGTTACCTGCCAAACCCTTAAGCTTGTGTTTCACTAATTAATGCTCCCTCGAGAAAATCCTATTGCCATACAAGACAGGTAGAATACACTTCAAATATTTATATACTAAGCCGATTGTAATGCCGCTATTGCGTGTATCTGACAACAACGCTCTTAAACATACCAATTTCCTCCGCTCCGCCCGAAGATACGCAAACAAAGAAATACCACCTAGAGATGAATGAATAGATACATTTTTAAAAATATTTTTTGTGACCTGGGGGCAGGCGATAATACAGGTAATGTACATGTCTAGCACATTGCCTGTACAACCAATGAACTAGAAATGTACATTACTTATACATTACCTTACATGTAATGTACATGTCTTTTGTTTTTGCTTCTCATTCTGCATTTTAAACGAAATTTTGTATCTCTTTGACTCCGATTAAAACAATATTAGTAAAATCACATTAAAGCAATATTAGTAAGCTCCCAATCAAACAATACTAGTGAGGTCCCATTAAAACAATTCATATTAGTAAATTCCTATTAAAACAATATCAGTACGCTCATATTGAAACAACTGTTTTACAATCCTTCCCTTTGATCATAAAATCATACTTTCATAAATTTTATATATCGTCAATTTCAAGAGAGAAAATATGAAGTAATTGTGTATTGATTTCAGACTACTCATATATAAAGTCTTCTGCTTGCTTTCTGAACATCGATATAGTACTCAATCTCTATATTTTAGTGTAACTGCCATTTTACTAAAGCAAATCATTAAAAGTGAATATTAAATACAGTAGATAAACGTGTTTATACTCTAAGTTTCACGACTATTTGTTTTAAAATGTACACGTCCTGTAGGTGATGAAATTCTGTTAGCTCGTGTTAATGCATTTTGTGATGAGCGGATGCCATTTACCCATAGCCGTAAACTTCAAAATATTTTTTCATACTTAGTATCACGAAGACTTTCTTAATTTTCAATATAACCATATGGATAGAATGAAACTAAAAAGCGCTTTCCAAAATTTGTCTTTAGTAATATTAAATGTAAATTATTGTGTTTAGGAATAGTGAGCTATTCATTGAACGGAATTTAAGAAGATCATCGACTTAATCATTTATACCCTAACATTTCAGCTTTATTAAAATTTTTCTATCATGCAGCATTTTATTATTATATGTAGTATCGTTTTTCTTCAGACAGCATTTTCATTATACAGATTATGTATTTTTATTGTGGTTTATCTTACAAAAGTCTTTAGAATGAATGTATTTTTAATGACAAGGTGGCGGAAACATTTTTGACAATAATTAGTTTCCCTTCAATATTTCATGGTTTATATTTTCAGCATACCGGTAATCTATTTTTCCGCTTTTGTTTCAAGAAGTGCACATTTTGAGACAATATAGTTTGATAAGCTGTTTTATTTAAATCGATGGAGATTATATTTAGTAAACCTCGAAAGGTGTAATGAATTTATTCTTAGACAACCGCGCCATATTATGTAGTTAAGTTTAAATTTCGAGTTAATGATTTTAATTTTCTGCTACGTTTGACTTACAGAAAGAAACAACACAGCTATTTTCTATCTTACGTAGTGACTCGATAGACAAATAAGGGTCTGTAGACCTTTTACTCATTTTTTTCATAGTAATTCCTTTTTTCTTTCGTAACTGTACTTCTTGCTCTCTTTAAAGAACACCACTGCATATTGCAATAATCTCTTCTAGTCAGGATTTCATATGATTCAACAAAATAACAAAAAATATAAATGGGCTCTGACACAAGCACAGATTCTTAACTGGGTTATTTCGAACTGGCTTGTGAAAACTCAAGTGGAAGCTATCTCCGAGATATTTGGTACAATTTTTCAGACTTCATCTCGAGAACAGTTGAAGCATAGGAAAACAGAATGAAATATCGCCTGAATTTATTTATTTCACAAATAAAATAATACTTACAGAATATCTCATAAGGCAGTGTAGCTGCGTAGCTGAGATAGGTTCATAAATAAATGATCTCATACAGTACAACACTAATCTACACGAGTTGCTAACCCATTACTGTTTTTTGTATACATCGATCAGGCCAGTGAAATTATCCTATGAAGTTTGCCAGTAGGCTCTGTTTTACATGATAACGGTACTAACCTTACGCAAAGCCTCTATCCTAAAGGACCAAGGTATATATGTATCTTTGTCTGGCACCTAAAACTTGACTTGCGCTGCTTGGTGGGCCCTACCAGTAACACGTCATTGTTGCAAACAATAACCTATTACCGGTAGTCATTGTTGCACACATTTACCTGTTACCGGTAATCATTTTGCACACAAGACTTTCCCAGCACGACAAAGTGGATGCAGAATCGGGAATACTTTTTGCAGAAGATCTAAGAGTAGTGCAAACAAATGAAAAAAAGGTCCTAATATCCCCTAGTACACTACAAGAAATCTTGAATGGAATACGGGATTGCACCATACAATACAAATTTTGAAGATGTGAATCCGTTTTTTGGTGTAAATATGACAAGGATGGTAAGTCTGATAATATCCAAAAACTTGAACATTTTGTCGTCCTGGAGTGGGAATCGAATCCGCGTCTCCCGGATAGCGCC
Source organism: Macrothele yani (assembly GCA_039090855.1). Classification (NCBI taxonomy): domain Eukaryota; kingdom Metazoa; phylum Arthropoda; class Arachnida; order Araneae; family Macrothelidae; genus Macrothele; species Macrothele yani. The sequence continues at coordinate 20,115,579 of CM077013.1, forward strand.
CGAATACCACCCAGAACGACCAAGTTCCAAGTTTTATAAATATGCACATTTATCCGAAACTTCGAACTTGGTCGTTCTGGGTGGTGTAGTGATTAGCATACTCGGGCCCTATCCGGGAGACGCGGATTCGATTACCGTTCCAGGACGACGAAATTTTCAAGTTTTCGGATATTATCTGACTTACCATCCTTGTCATATTTACACCAAAAAACGGATTCACATCTTCAAAATTTACAAGAAATCTGCAATGATTGAAATATGAAAATATGGACTCCTTAGAAAAAGACAATGGCGTTTAAAGACAAACACCCAATTAGAGAAATACTTATAATTGGTAACAAGTTTCTAATTTTACCTGCCTTTGTTGGGCTACTGGAAGGGGAAAACAAGGAAAGACACCCAAGTCAAAATTTCATAAATGCATGGCAATGTCTTCTTTGTTTTAGGGAGCAGAATATAACAGGGTGAAATGAAACAGTTTAGTCATTTAAAGGATGTGTTAAGTTATATCGAATAGGAATCGAAGATATCAGAAAAGAACCAAATAGCTTTACATTAAATTTTAAAATTTATTATAACATGAAGAAAATAGAAAGAACAATAATTGCCAGAAAAATGACTTCCGAGGACTACCTTCCTCTCTAAATCTCGAGGAAAGAGAGATCGTGGCAGATCACAAAGAAGATGGAAAGACCAATGAAGCCGGAACAGGTATATTGCCTAATTCTTAAGGTTGATGATGATTAATCAGTTTTAGCAATGAATGACTCATGTAATCCATGCAAAACAAACTCAATAAAAGTGTGTATAAACCTACAAATTTTCAAGGGAAAATGCAAGCAATTTACACGTTTAAGAATAAATAAACCAAGCCCGTATTTGTAACTCCAATAGACCTTGCGATACAGGGAGATACAAGACCATATCTCTTTGGAAATGCAAAATCATGACTATTCAGATTTTGATTGATACAATATCGAGGTTGTCCGTTTCTAGGTGGTTTTTTTTTTGTCTTGCTTCTTTGTTTTTTTCCCAATGATTAATTATGAAAAGAGCTTCTGTTTAGAAATGGTAAATCATCGTAACTTCTAGAAAACAGCCTTCTCAATTTTTGCAAACTATGCTTCGAAAGCAAATTATTGAGTTTTTGTAGCAGTAACCTGCAAGGATCCTTCTTGGTATTTTTTTTTTTTTTGTAATCAGTGATGTTTTTGGAACAAGTACTATGCAGATTTTAAAATGATCAAATTAATTATTAAAAATTACTGCACATCTGTAAAATTTTCAAGTGTCTGTAAAACATCAGTATAATTTTAATTATAATATTCACTGCAGTGGTGGCAGAAATATCTTCCTATAATACAAAGCAAAATTAATAAAAAAATCATAAATACTGTAGCTGAAAATCGATCGTTTGATTTGGCCATAGTGAGAATGAAGTGAGAGAAAATGAATATGAAAATTTGTAGCTATAAATTATTTCTTCTTGCGCAAATTAAAAATCAACTGCAATTGGAACTGCTTGCTTTAGATAAAATGAAATCAAAATTATTTGTACAAAAAAGGAATGTGATTAATGATGAAACACTCTAGTTGAGAGAAGCTAAGAGCCAATACTAGTAAAATTTTATTAGTGGCATTACCGAATTGGCAATAAATACTCTTTTCGCCTGAACATGACAACAGGATACATGGCAAGCACGAGCATTTGTGGCAGACCCCACTTGTTATTAACATTTCAATAAGTATAATATTAATAGTTAATATATACCTCATTGGGAAAATGCATAAATAGAAAAGCTGAATTGTGCTAGTGCTTCAGATTTGTACTAGTCGTCCTTCAATTACTTGAAACTTCGTTTTCCTAGATTGTGTAATGATAGCATGCTCGAATAGAAATCCGGAGATGCGGGTTTAATACCCACTCCTGGGAAATATAATTTTCAAGTTTTCTGAAGATGTTGCTACATGGGAAACTCTGGGAAAATGGCCTATATTGGCATTTGTATATGCCTTCCATGTATTTGTAAAGAATTATTTCTTCAGGTGATTCGTTTCCCATTGATATCTAAGATGTGACTTTACCAATTGTTACTAAAACAACATTCTAATTGAGGAAAAGGATTTACTATTGATTTATTGATTTTCACCGTTACTTCTAAAGTTATGTTTGATTTTTTGGTATTTTATGAGTGTTTGCTCGATGTCTAGCACTTGCATGATGGTGATGTTTAAGTTGAAATAATGTTCAAAAATAACGTTTTATTATCCCTGTCTGACGTTTTCTCCAGCATGCTGTGTCTCATTAATGCGGTTTGTTTGCAGCGATACAAGAGGACAAGCGTTACATATATGCAGCTGCTGCTACTCAACGATACGTCGACATCGACAAAACCCGATCGCTTCCTGCTTACAATGACCCGGGGATGATTCACTTCCCTACACCCTACGCCACGGTCCCCATGGGCGATGACGTATCTGAAGGGGAAAGGATGATCCCCACCAGGAGATGAAGTCATTTTTACCACAGGTGATGAAAATCAATTATTTCTTGCTTACAATTCAGAATATATTTCTTTCTCGAAATTAACATACTTCCTTCTGTATTGAATGAAAAGAAACACAACCATTTAAAATTTCCAAAAAATCGTACTTGTGCTGGTATCAGAGGATATTTAAAACTCTTAGGATTACTTCATAGAAATAATAATAAACGTGGTCATCTAGATGAATAATTATTTGCTCATAATAGTTCAAATTACGTTGACCGTATTTCGAGAAACAAACGTTCAGTTTCTCTATAAATCGATTTAAATATCTCATCTGATCGTTACGTTTTGCTGCTCCAATTATGCAACGTTTAAATCTTTCATCTGCTTGACTGTTCAAACACCGGCCACCACATAGACGAAAAGTGATAAGAATTTCATGGCTGAAAATTAAGTAGTTTTATTAGAGCACAACATAACAAATCTAAAGCTCAATACCTTCATTCAGCGTTATGGCATGCATCGAACTTAACAGCAAAATATCAAGCAACTCCTTTATCTTTTGAAAATTATGTCCATGATATTAACAAGCCCTCAGAGAAAAGTTTCCATTCACTGTCTTCTCTCAATGGCATATAAAACTGCTCGTAAAGTAATTTATCATCATCAACTGTCATTAATACACTACTGGATGGTCTCCCCAAGTTTCTTCCACAACTGTCTGTCTTCAGCCAGTCTCCTTCTTGTCACTCCAACATGCTTGCGAATTTCATCCACGTATCACCCACTCTTAGCACTCTGCCTTCATGTCTGTCGCACTGGCCACTGCTTTGGCCCACGTATTTTCCAGCCACCAAAGACTGAGGAACAATGAGTTTGTTGTAAAGTGACTGAGCTTGGTGTGTTGGCCATAACTCACCTAGAAGCCCAATATAGTTGGTGAGTGTGAGATATAATTTCATCTAATCCCGATGGTATAGTTATAGCGCTATGTGACGGTCGTCAGAATCCTTACAGTACGAACTGGAGACACCACGAGAAGATGGGATTGACTTTTGTCAAGAAGAGGCTATATGTTGCGTAGCACCTTATCGATGCCTAAATCATATTTCGTGTGACGTACACTACCTTCTTAACTTTCCGCTTTTGTTTACCGTTCACTTACGTAAATGTCGATTGCTTCTTACCATGTCTCCGGTGTTGAACATTGCATCTGAACTCCCATGAGCTTTTCTACTCTGGTCTATGACTGGTAGTCAGTCAAATCATGATAATTGTTATGAATACAGAGACCGCGCAATTTAAAAAAGTATGTATTGATTAGGAACTTTGTTCACTAACTAGTACAACACTCATGAGTATGTTCTGTTATATGCTCTCCAGTCTTTTCAAGTCTGTGATTGCACTGCACTTCCTACAGGTAATCAATCTTCTACTATTCTACTCAAAGAAATGAGTGACTTCGAAAACTAGGCTGTGTGCCATTTTGCGAGTGCCTTTTTGTGTCCTTTCAAATCCTAAATCATCATGCTCGTATAAATCCAATCTCTTGAAATAGGGGCATATTCAGAATGTTAGCATATTCCCTCTTATTTATGTTTGTATCATAGGACTCTGTTCTCGCTAGACAATTAGAATTCTGAATGTTTTAAACAGCCATGAAGAAATTCATACCAGAAGGCACAGAGGAATGAAATATACGTCATTCTGGAAAAGAAAAGGGGACACTCAGTTAAAGAAACTATTCAAGCGATATAAATTTAAAAATAATGCTCTAAGTTTTGAGTGGTCCTGTCACCCTTAAGAGGGAAGAAATTTGCATCTCATGCAGTGATTCTGGTGCATAACTCAATACTGAAATTACAGCATAACCATTTGCTGATGATATTACGGCGCACGCTGTTACTAATAACATTTTCGTACATCTTTGTCAATTCTACCTTAAAACACGATTTGCGGGAGAAGCACATTTCAGCTCAGTTCTTTGAAGAAACACAATTGCATGCCTTGGACATCTGATTTTCTTGAATACACTGACGGAAAAAAATCCCAACACTAAGAAAAAATAGTTGTAGAGGAATGAAATGGCGGCAATACATTTGTATAGGTAACATATATATTTAATCGATTAAGGTTTCAAGATCACAGCTTATTGTAAGCGCGAGAAGAGCCATTTTAAATGTGAAATGCTGGTACATTAATAACCGTTGTAACCGCCAGAATGTTGAGTGCAAGCACGCAAACGTTCATGCATTGTGTCGTACAGGTGCTGGATGTCAGTTTGTGGGATGGAGTTTCATGCCTGTTGCACTTGGTCGGTCAATACAGGGACGGTTAATGCTGGAGTTATCGTCCAATGATGTCCCATACGTGCTAGATTGGTGAAAGATCTGGTGATCTAGCAGGCCACGGCAACATGTCGACACTTTGTAGAGCATGTTGGGTTACAACAGCGGTATGCGGGCGAGCGTTATCCTGTTGGAAAACACCCCCTGGAATGCTGTTCATGAATGGCAGCACAACAGGTTGAATCACCAGACCGACGTACAAAAGTGCCGTCAGGGTGCGTGGGATAACCACGAGAGTGCTCCTGCTGTCATAGGAAATTGCTCCCCAGACCATAACTCCAGGTGTAGGTCCAGTGTGTCTCGGCCGCAGGCAGGTTGGTTGCAGGCGGTCACCTAGCCTCCTTCTAACCAACACACGGCCATCACTGGCACCAAGGCAGAACCGGCTTTCATCAGAAAACACAACAGATCTCCACTCCGTCCTCCAATGAGCTCTAGCTTGACACCACTGACGTCGCAAACGGCAGTGGTTTAGAGTAAGTGGAATGCACGCTACATGGCGTCTGGCTCGGAGCTGTCCTTCAAGTAACCGATTTGAAACAGTTGGTTGTGTCACTGTGGTGGCAACTGCTGCTCGAACTGCTGCCGCAGACGCGGTACGATGCGCCACGGCCATACGCCGTACACGGCGGTCTTCCCTCTTAGTAGTGCCACGTGGCCGGCCGGAACCCGGTCTTCTTGAGGCAGTACCTTCCCTTGACCACCGCTGCCAACAATCATGCACAGTGGCTACATTCCTGCCAAGTCGTTCTGCAATATTGCGTAAAGAAAATCCACCTTCTCGTAGCCCTATTACACGACCTCGTTCAAATTCCGTGAGCTGTTGATAATGTCTTCTTCGTCTTCTTAAAAGCATCCTTAACTAACATCAACACACTACGTCGAATCTCAACGATAACTAACGCTCACGAACGTTACAGCGCGTATTTACAGCAAACCTGCTTTGTATGTTCCGAGGGGCACTACTAGCGCCACACGTATACGCCGAGCACGAAATTTGCATAGACGTCATCTTGCAGATGTACTTTCACCGCCTACCAACTGTCGTTTATCTAACACAACCGCTTCTTGGTGTTGGAATTTTTTTCCGTCAGTGTATATATACACCAAAAACATTTCTTATGAAGTGTTATTAACAGGTCATGAACGAATCCAGCATCCGTTTTCTGGTCAGTCGAAACACAGAAAGCAAAAGATTTGTTGGTGTTTTCAACGACAATGAAAACCAACAAGGCAGTTGTTGATTACGCACTGAACAGTTCTCATATGAACAATCATTTCCATAAAATATCTCTCTGATTATAATTCTCGTAAAAATAATTCTTTCAGTAAAATATATCTTTGAATAGTTCCACTAAAGCAACTATTAACAGATAACAACATATCTGATGCAATCTAAATGAAATACTGTTTCTGTGTTCATTTGCAAGCAGTTTCTCAGAACATGTGTATCAATCGCATGCAATAGTGAATAAATTTTCGTTTATTCTGTAAATGCCCATCTTATTTCAGAGTATTAGAAAACAAATTCTTTTTAAGGCATTCTGTTTAAATAGTGGATACTTTTGACAATTACAAAATTCCAAGAACTTAAAAACGAGTTTCATATTCACTGCTTTTTGCATAAAACCGATGTTATCGGCTGGCGTTAGTTTCAACGAATACACATACGAAAATTACTTCTTACACACACCCGCGCGCGGGCTCTCTCAAAGCACAAAAGACAGGGTGAGTTCATACAAAGCAGTGCTTATCTTATTTCTTTTTATTTTCACAAAGTCTAAGTGAAATATATTATGAACAACAGGAAGTGTCAATGTCATATTTTACAGTAAATCGATGTAGTAACAAGTACCATTTACAGCGGATATTCAAGTTATGTAACTGAAACAATATACACTGAAGAACAATTGAATTAGAGACAGCTGGCGTTATGCAAATGTGGCGTTGTGGGCGGCCCTGTAAACGGAAACGACATTACATATGCAGCGATCCGACAATATAAGAAGTAATACAACGGAAATCAGTAAGAGTCGGACGCAGTATGAGTAAGACGAAGGATCTAAACGCATTTGATCATTGGCAAATTGTCGGTGCCCGACGAATGGGTCACTCCATCTCGGAAGTCATGCAGGCACTGGGATTTTCACGAGCCACTGTGTCATGGGTGCACCGTGAGTACATCGAATCCGGTAAAACCATCCCTGCAAGGGCCAACTGCCGTGGACAACAGCGTGTGGATGAGCGGGGTCATCGTCGGCTAGCTCGTATTGTAACAGAGGATAGACAGGTCACAGTGCAAGAAATCACTCAGCAATTTAACGCTGGTACTCAAAAACGTGTAAGCAGCCACACCATCCAGAACCATCTCCTCGCTATGGGGTACAGAAGCCATCGTCCCACGAGGGTACCGCTGCTGACAGCACATCACAGGGTGCAAAGATTAGCATGGGTACGGGAACAACGCTACTGGACCCTAGACATGTGGAAAAATGTTGCCTGGACTGATGAGTCGAGATTCACGTTGGTACATGAAGCGATGGATCTTTCTTGCCAGCAGGATACTCTTCCAGCTGGTATCTTTCTTGCCAGCAGGATACTCTTCCATTCTCGTCTGGGGACTGTTTACGTGGACTGAAATGGGACCCTTGGTACGTGTTACATCGTTTCTCACAGGTCCACGTTACCGGGATATCCGGGATGCCCATTTGCTACCGTTTGTGCGTCTTCAACATCCCACTGGGGACCTCATCCTGCAACAAGACAATGCACCGTGCCATCGCTCCCGAATTGTATCCGAATAGTTGGATGAACACTCCACCGACGTGACTTCGCTTCCTTGGCCAGCTAGGTCACCTGACCTCAATCCCATAGAGCACATCTAGAATGCCATCGAGAGAGATGTTTGAGGCTCTGAACCCCCTCCATCAAATCTTCGTGAAATTTGGGAGCTTGTTCTGGGGTCGTGGATCCGTATGGCTTCCCAACGCTTCCGGTGTCTTGTCGACTCCATGCCGAGGCAAATCGCCGCCGTCATCAAGGCGAAAGGTGATGCTACACGTCACTAGACAGGTATCTCTAATTCAATTGTTCTTCAGTGTATGCACACGCACATTTCAGCAAATAAATTCTCAGTTCGAAATTTCCAGAAAATGAAATGTTTCAAATGCAATCGACCTTAAGATGTAGATTACGATTAGGATAACATAAGAGGTATACGCGGTAGTCAAGGTGTGATAAAGTAATTCTCTGATAGAAACAAGGTTCCACTGTAAAATACATTTTCTTTCAGAAATAGTTCCTGATAATTTTGAAAATTATTATTGTTTCCATGATTTGGAAGGCTTTGGCATTTTTTCTGATGCGTGAGGTACTTTTCTGGAAAATATAGAAACAAAGCTCACAATACGAAAATGTACTTCACATTGCAAAGCAAAAAAAAAAAAGAGTCATATACACAAACTTGACAGGATCTAAATAACAGTCTCACCATTTCAGATTCCATCAGAAGTATATTTTGAATATTGATTGAAGTACTTGAAAGAAAATTGAAATTTTAATAAGGAAAGGGGGAAAGTAAACATTTGTACTCATAAAACTACATATGAAAATTTATACATTAAAAATGCTTACTAGATACGGCTGATGTAGCTAGTTGTTACTTTATATTGTCCCAATGAACCGGAAATATTTTTTCAGGGGAACAAATGGTCACTTACATAATAGTGATGTATTCCACTGAATTTCATTAGACATGTAATGAAAGAAATATCGAGATTTTGCCTTAATTATCGGTTAACTATTCCTCGTTAAATTATTCCATGGATCAATGCTTTTACGGTTATCAGCACAAAACTAATGAATCTAATTAAGAAAATATCATGATGTGGTTTTTAAACAATGCTGAATAAGCAATCATAGAAGCAATTCTGATTTAAATCCTCTTTCTGTACAAAAATTCTACTCGGATTTAATATTCCTTTTCAGGATTTCGAAATAACGAGATTTTTGGAAAACTTGACGTGACTTACAGTAATAGCAATATGAGCACACAGAAAGGATAATAAAGAACTGGCGTTCAAAAGAAAGCTGTAAAGTAAATACCATAAACTTTAAGATCAAATGGTCTTTACGTTAATATTTGAAGGAAAATATGTACAAATGATGATGGTGAATAAATATGTACAGTATGTCTCGAAATCAAGTGCGTGTGAAGACGATGATAAATAATTTCGCGCAGGGAGCAACTTCCAACTTAGGAGGGTGCAAAATATAAAAGTCCGAAATATGTGGAAAAGAAGAAAAACAAGATCGTAGCAAAAACTCGCACGGTGAAGAAGAGTAAGCAATAGAGCCACAGCAGAAACATGAGTAGAACAGGATGGCGTTGCGATAAGAATACAGACTTGAGATACCGGTGCCAGAAAAACGGGGAACAACGCTCGGATCAAAAGGTTTATCGATGTCTGGAAGTTAAAATAGCAGAAGCACAGGGTCAATGCGGATTTCGAACCAGTGGCAGCTTTGAGACCAAAAGGCACTGAATAAAGCCATAGAAGAACCATGAAGAACATAGTTCAATTGAACGTGAAGTCGTGTTTCTGAGCATCCTACACGGAAACAGAAGTGGCGGAGATGCGTGGTCATTGAAAATGATAGACAATGAACTTGAGAAGAATAAAAACGTGTGAACAAACGGTTGTGCAACAAGCGGAAGATGAGTGGTTGTAAGGGAGAAACAAATAATTGGTGAAAGAATATAAGAAAGTATAAGCACGGCCAACAAGATAAAATACTGTAAATACGAAGCACTTTAAGCAGCTTTCTTTGCAGATGTAGTACAGTGGTGTGAAACACTATTGCTAAAACCGTGAATTTTTAAGTTTAATTCTTTTTTAGTTAACTAATGTTCATAGTTAGTTCATCATTTATATGATATTAGATGCAAAATTTAATGGAGATTTCATTAATGCCTTTATTTTTTTCTGTAGCTACTTCTGTTCTTAAGATATGACGTAAAGCACGAGGTTTAACAAACACATTAAACTTCACGTTAGCTGCTTATCAGTTGTTTCAGCCAATCATATACATTATTTTACCTGATTGGCTGTTTCCTAATGCAATCCTAATCCTACTCCAGCCTTTATAAAGATTGACGCACAGCAACTAGAGCATTGCAGTGGTTGCTTCTTTTTGTTATTAGGGTATAATTTGCATACATTCTCAATAATCGTTAAAACTGCGAAATCGTCCACAGCGGACAGAGGAAAAATTGTTGTTCTGCATAAAGGGGGACATTCTTCAATGCAATTCGCTAAAAGAGTGGGCTGTAATCAATCTACAGTTATTTGGCTATTGAAGAAAGTAAGACACCGGTGATATTAAACATATGAGTTGCAGTGGAAGGCCAAGATACAGTACAACCAGGCAGAACATAGGGCTCAGAAAGTCAAGATCGGCCGACAGGAAGCTCTATTCAGCTGAATTGCTTCAAAGATGGTCTGAAGTGACTGATGTTACTGTTTGTACATCTACTGTTAGGACGTGACTGTTTCACTATGATTTAAGTGGCTGCAAAGGCAGGCGTAAACCACTGCTAACTGCAAATCAAAGACAGCGTAGGCTTCAGTGGGCAAAACAGCATGCCTCATGGATAACCAAGTAATGGGAAAATGTTCTTTTCAGTGATGAATTAGAATTTTGTCTTAATAGGGATCACAGTAGTGCCTATGTAAGGAGATTCAAGCATGAAGAATTCCATCCAAGTTGCTTAGTGACTACTGCTAAGCATTCAGTGAAGGTCATGGTTTGGAGCTGTATTTGTTCACATGGCGTGGAGAACTTCCACATTGTAGAGGATACGGTAAATGCCCAGAAATATATTTTAATATTGCAAAACAAGATGCTACCATCATCTAGAAGACTTTTAGACGGAAATTTTAGTTTTCAAGATGACAATGCTCCCTGTCATCGAGCTAAAGTAGCAAAAAAGTGGTTTCAGGGAAAAAATGTTCAGCATCTTGGTTGGCCACCAGTCATCGAACTTATACCCAATCGAAAATTTGTGGTTCAATTTGTCGTATGAACTATCAAAAAAAAAGTCAACAACCAAAATTCAACCCACTGAAGATGTAATTCAAATTTGGAATCGTATTGTTCAAGCCAATCGTTTACAAAACCTTGTCCACAGTATGCCATCAAGGTGGGCAACAGAATAGGTACATTAATAATTCCGCTTCATTATATTTCTGCATCTAAATGTTATTTTATTCCTTAAGAATTAAAAAAACGATTTATTGCTGTAAACCTAAGCATTGGGCAACTGATCCTTTTCATAACAATTTCGACTTGGTCATGACATTTGTAATGTATCTAAAGAACAAAAGTAGCTACAGGAAAAACTAACACATTTTTGAAATCTCCGTTAAATTTCGCAAATAATGATATATAAATGTTGAAATTACTTAAATTACTATTAAATTGGTTACTTTAAAAATAGAGTTAAATTTAAAAAATCACGGTTTTTGCAGGTAATGCAATACTTTTGCACACCACTGTAATTAGTTAGTTTTGTGATCCTCCGTTTGAGCTCAAACTCAGGAGTGATGGTGAGGAGATAGATATGTCTTGGACTATTCTTCAAAAATTTATCCTCCATGAACGAAACTGGCAAAGTTACAGGCATGTAGTAAAGTATTTAATCCTCATTTTTTGGAGAGTTTTGTTTTGTTTATTTAGTACCCTACGTTGTGATAAGTAAAGTGAGCTTAAAACACTTTGAATAGGCACTGAAAGAAAATTATTTAATTAATATCGGGAATGCCATTATTTTACGAGCAATATAGTTTTGTTAATTTAGGTATTATAGGAAGCACACCCTCCGGAATTTGTTTGGTGTCCAAATGGTCTAAGGAAGATATTTCTGATTCTCTGAACTATTGAGATTGCGTTAGGGGTCTTTTCTCCTTCGTTCGTTAACTCAAAGGGGCCACAGCAGCTGCATACATTCCATCTTATCTCTTTTAAGGTTCCACGTATTCACTGAAAGAAGAGTGTAGTAGTCTTATTGTGAGAATCACAGTTTGATTTTAAACCATTGGATATCACTGAATAATAATAATAATAACTTTAGAAATAAGTCGTAGACAGCGCGATTACTAATATTTCAGTGAAAAAATGGAATTGTTAAACTGAAGTAACTTAATGTGACAAATTAGAAGATGGTACACTCTTTCATCTTGTTAGTTGGTCATGCTCTTTTGAAAACTACAAAATTATTGAGCGATGGCTGATTAGTAAAGATCTGTTGAAATTCGAGAAGGATTTACTGAAACTGATGTAACTAAGCAGTGTGCCTCAGTGTTCTTTTCTAATTAAACAGCTACAGAAGAAAATGAAAGATTTTTAAATAAAATTACGAGAATGTCATTATGTACATTTCGTTTAAACGTACGAATGAATTAATTCATTTTTAGTGACTTTGGGTATTGATTCTGTCCTTGACTTTGAGCGGTATCAAGGCCACGTAATCCTTTTCCTTGAGGGTTTTATTAATTCTGATGATAATAATTTAATTTAATGAGCAGTTGCGTTTCTCAAATGGTTCCAAGCACGAGGCAGGACGTACAGAGCTCCGTATGGCAAACACACCGCCCATGTGTTTGCCCTACGGAGCTCTTTAACGCTAAGGGTTTTGTTATTTTCCTTTTTGTTCATTTATCATTTATTAAGCCACGCTTTGTTAAATAATTCTGAAGATGTACGATTTTTAAGTAACAGAGAATTTCTTTTGAATATTACCTGGCACATAAATACCTGAATCGTAAATTTCACATTGTTTGATGGGAAACTCAGTACCTTTAAATTTGGTTGAACGGTCATTTTACTGTTTTCCCATAGCTGTGAATTTGAGATGCTGCTGATTTTAAGTTACACATAGGGACCAAGGTTTAAGGCAGACCATCCTGCGATTAAAAGACGCAGGATGTGCTGTCCAAACATTGCTAAGTGTATGGAAGTGCATCTGTAGCGTTGCACTTCCAAACATTGCTTACAGTATTCCATACGGTAAACATTGTGTAGTCGTGCAGTCCAAATGTTGCGTAAAGTACGGAAATGCATTCCAAACCTTGCCTAGAATACGTAAGTGCACTTCAAACATTGCTTAGAGCTGAAAGTGCAGTTCAAATGTTGCTTAAAGTATCAACGTGCAGTTCAAATGTTGCTTAAAGTATCGACGTGCAGTTCAAATGCTGCTTAAAGTATTGACGTGCAGTTCAAACATTGCTTAGGGTATAGATGCCCAATCCAAACATTGCTTAGAATTACATTCCGCGGCACACAAAAATTATAAGAACGCTTGTACAGGGTGTTCGTAAACTGTTTTGACAAAAGAAGAGGGGTGATAGTGCCCATCAAGACGAACAATATTTACTATGTAAACTATGGTCGCATTCCACTCTGAGTATCAGAAAAGAGTAACTTCGAAATACGTCCAACAAGCACAACTCGTTACCTCAGACATCATTTCTTTCGTGCCGGAGAAGTAGCACATCGCCAGAACATCATCGTCAAGCATTTACCGTATGCAAATTGCCAGAGAAAAGACGCAGCATCGACAGTTGCAGCTGATTGGCTTATCAAGGTGCAGTAGACACTTCCTGAATTCCACATATCCCGCACGATGGACTGGACGTGACGGACCTGTGGCATGGTCTCCACGCTCACTGGACTTAAACCCACTAGACTTCTTCTTCTGGGGGCACATGAAATCATTGGTGTACGAAACGCCCGTGGACTCCATGGGAGATCTCGTTGCGAGAATCGTTGTTGCAGCTGACAGGATAAACAAGAACACCAGGAGTCTTCGAGAGATTGCGCCAGTCTTTCATTCGCCGGTGTGAATTGTGCAACGGCAGCCGTGGCCGCCACTTTAAGTATCTACTTTGAGTCTGTCTCTGATCTCCATAAATGGGATTGTGCAACTTATGATGTCGTTAATTATCTTTCTTTGCACTGTTGAAAGTTCAACTTGGACATCTAACTTTACTCTTTTCTGATACTCAGAGTGGAATGCAACCCTAGGTTCCATAGTAAATATTGTTCGTCTTGATAGGTACTATCACCCCTCTTCTTTTGTCAAAACAATTTACGAACACCCTGTATAGGAAAATTCTCATTCACGAGGTCTCGGACCATCTGAAATGAAACTGTTATTTTCACAACGATAACAATAAAATTTTGTGCGACTTGGGTCACTACTTGCAAAACTCCCGAAATTGCAACAAACTCGTCCGAACTGACCTCAGGGTCCTCGAGCTCTAGGAATGAGGTGTTCAAATTTCATAATTGAGGAGGAAGTTATGTATACAGCCGAAGATCGACTGCTCCTCCTTCGTATGTACAGGTAAGTGAGAGTACTCAGGAGTACATTTTGAGTAGTTTGATTTTTGGAGGTTTTGTTAGAATGTTGTATTTGAAAATTGGGAAAAAAATTAGAAGCAACTAGTAGCACTGTTCCACTGAAGGCTTCCCTTTGTAGAGCAGACGTTTAAGGCTCGGTAGACATATGTACAGTATAAAAGGCAATGGTTTGTGTTGGATGGAATCATATGTATACTGGTCTTGTATTGGATGGAATCATATGTATACTGGTCTTGTGTTGGATGAAATCATATGCATACTGGTTTTGTGTTGGATGGAATCATATGTATACTGGTCTTGTGTTGGATGGAATCATATGTATACTGGTCTTGTGTTGGATGGAATCATATGTATACTGGTCTTGTATTGGATGGAATCATATGTATACTGGTCTTGTGTTGGATGGAATCATATGCATACTGGTTTTGTGTTGGATGGAATCATATGTATACTGGTCTTGTGTTGGATGGAATCATATGCAGACTGGTCTTGTGTTGGATGGAATCATATGTATACTGGTCTTGTGTTGGATGGAACCATATGTATACTGGTCTTGTATTGGATGGAATCATATGTATACTGGTCTTGTGTTGGATGGAATCATATGTACACTGGTCTTGTGTTGGATGGAATCATATGTATAATGGTCTTGCGTTGGATGAAATCATTCCATCCAACACAAAACCAGTGCTTTTTATACAGATGTCTACCGAGCCTTAAACGTTTGTTTCGCTAACGAGGGTCTCCAGAAGGAACTACATTACATCAGACATGTTTCTATCGACAGAGGCTTCAAACATTCATTGGTGGACTCCGCTATAAAAAAAAGGTTAAACCTCAACATAAATCCACCTTGACCCCGATCTCTCGAAATACTCAACGAAACTTGGCAGTTATTCCATTCATCCCTGCAATTTGTTTCAAAATTTCGAAAATCCTTAGGTCATCAAATTTCAAAATAATTCAACTCCTGTATCTAAGATGTTTTGCCCTACAGAAAAGGACCCAATTCATGACAAAACATTTTGAGGAATCTATCACGTCCAGTGTCAGTGTGGCATGTCATAGATAGGTCAGACACCGAGATCACTTAAATTCAGATTGAAAGAACACCAATCATATATTACAAAATGTGAATTAAAAAGAATATTCCATAACCAAGCACTGTTGGAAGAATAACAATAAATTTCTGTTTCATGATGCAAAACTGTTAGACCTAAATCAATATTTGATTCAGAATTTTTAGAAGCATTTCACATTTTTCAAAGCTGTAATGACCTGGTAAATAATTTATCTTCATCTCCATACCTATTGAACGCATGGAAAGCCCTTATCAAAACCAATGGCCGCCATGAGACGTCTGACATGTGAAACTGGTAACATCATCACAAGAAAGAAATAAAAACACATTGCCTTGATGAAGCTGGACCATAGTCCCAGCTTCATCAAGGCAGCGAAACTAAAACAGATTTTAAGTTATAAATATTGCATTCATAAATGTTGTTTTCTAAATTAAATGAAATATAATTATGCAATGCCTGTAGTTCAACTACTTCACAGAAACAGTAGTTCCACTCTTTAATAATGATATTTATTTTCAATAATTGCTGATAGTTTGTATATAGTTTATGTATAGAAATCAACCAATATTATGATTTTTGTCATTTTCTTAATGTTAAAAATGTGTGTTTTATTTTCAATTCGCAGAATATGAAAGACAGACCTCTACCAAAGCCAGGTTCATTGAAAAACAGAGATTCTAGGGATTCTCATATCTATGATAGCCCTCAATAAATTTAAGCATCGTTTAAATTATATAATCATCAAATCCATCATCATCAACTTCTGAGATCATCAAGAGATTTGTGTGACATTTGCCATTTTCAAGACAATTCATAAAGATGTTGAAGTGTACATAAATCAGCATAGGACTTTATTATAACTGATATAAACTGTGACAGTTGATGGATTTTTATCACTGTTTGAAAGAACTGTGACAACTAGATAACTTCCTACATACATATAAGTATAGCACTATGGACCAAAGCACCTGTTTATTTGCAGCATTTATAACACACGACAAAATGGTTTTCCTAAATTTAAAGGAAAGTATTGCTTGAGATGCAGTTGTAAATATAAAAATTTAAAAAATATATGTTCCAACCTAGGCCTAATAAATATTTTGTTCTTTTTGGATTTGATTCTTAAGCTCAATAAACTTCCTATATAAAGGGACATGTTCTTTGGGGGCATGCTGGATATTAAGCTTGCTGTTTGACGACAGTTTGCGTTTAATACCCGTATTAAATTTAGATACATCCCAGAAAAAAATAGCAACATTTAATAAAACGGAATCCCAATTATTTTGCTTTTAGGCTAATTTTAATCTTCAAGAGTAATTCTGACACCACTTTTCAAATTATTAGTTTTAAAAGTATCTAGATCAATAATTATCATTTACCTCTTCTCTGCACGTTCCAGGACTGCTTTCTAAAAAGAAAGTAGAGGAACGAAGGTAGTTATGTGCAGTGGCAATTTGTTACTGGGTAAATTTTATGCAATATTTCTTTATATTTACGGAAAATTTGCTGGGTTATCAAATTTTCTGACGGTTTCAAGACATTTTTGTGTTTACAAAATTAAAAGTTTTATGATCCATTATGTATTTTTGATTTTTCTCTTCGAACTGGGCACTAGGTATCAACTATATATTACTTCACGAGAGATCCTTCCGAATGTGGTAAATAGAGATGAGAATTAAAATAGGTCCATGAGCTTGATTAATTTGAGAATTCAGCTTGAAATTCCTTGTTAGGGAACAGAATACCAGACAAAGAAGTTTGTACTACACTGCTGGCCACCCAAAATGCAGCACCAAGAAGGAAGCATCCGATTTGCCTGAAATTTGCAGCATGCGTTGCCCGCAAGAAGACATGCAAACGATTAGCATTGCATGGCATGTGAAAATCATGAGCGCCCGACACGCCACCGAGAAGCACTATAAGAAGGGTGCACAGAAGGCGGGGTGTAAGTAGTGGAAGTGTGTTGTGCTGTCGGACCTGTGCGTTGGAAGCTTCCTGATGCCTCGTCGCAGAATACAGCAGTCATTCCAGCACGTTTCGGACTCCGACAGAGGACGAATAATGGTTTATCGCGAGAGCGGTTTATCGTACCGAGACATTGGCGCCCGTGTGGGACGACATCCAGCCACAGTGAGGTGAGTATGGATTCTGTGGGTGCAGGAGGGACGGACGGGCCGACGTGGGCGATTTCCGCAACCGCGGCACACTACCGAACGAGAGGACTGTCATGTTGTGCTGCGGGCATTAACGGCTTGCACCGCCACATCACGAACGTTAGCGCAGGAATTAGGGTGTGTTGCGCAACAACCTGTGTCAGCACGTACCGTTCGACGTCTTCTGCAGGAGCGGGGACTTGTCGCACGGCACCCATTGCTCCGATTACCGTTGACGTTACACCACCGGCGAGTGCGGCGACAGTGGACCGTTGAACGCTGCACCTGCACTAAGGAATGGCACGATATTGTCTTCTCCGACGAATCCCGCTTCTGCCTGCAGCACCACGATGGTCGGATACGCGTATAGCGGCACCGTGGCGAGAGACTGCATGAGGCCTGCATTATGCATCGCCATACCGGTCCGTCGCCTGGTGTTATGGTTTGGGGCGTAATTGGATATGACACCCGCACCCCTCTGGTACGAATCGCCGGTACACTCAACAGCCACCGCTACATCTCCGACGTTTTGGAGCCTGTTGTCCTACCTTACCTGCAGGACCTGCCAGCGGCCACGTTTCAACCGGACAATGCGCGCCCGCACGTGGCACGCATCGTGCAACAATTCTTCACGGCCCACCAGGTGTCACTGCTGCCGTGACCCGCCTGTTCACCCGATGTGTTTCCCATCGAACACGTCTGGTCGCTGATCGGCAACCGAGTGGCCCGGCAAGCACCACCCGCGGCTACGCCTGATGAACTGTGGCAACGTGTGTAAGCAGCCTGGACCGACATACCCCAAGCCCACATCCAAAGCCTCTTTCGTTCGATGCCGCGTCGTGTAGCGGCCGTTATTGCCAGCAATGGTTGTCACACGAACTATTGATGTCTGCTTGTTCCGCAAGTCGCACGGGCCTGTAAGCTCAATCGTTTCATCTTTGTATCTGTTGTTACGTGTCCAGTAAATCTGGCTTTGCTATCTCGTGACCTTCTTGGTGTTGCATTTTGGGTGGCCAGCAGTGTAATTTCTTAACATTTTAGCTAATTGGCGCCGCGTGTCCACGCACAGATGCATTTACACACGGACTGCCTGTACATTCATATTAAGATATCGTAACATTAAACAATTTATTAAAATTGTTGTGCTACATGCACGAAAATTATTAAGCAGTTGCAATTGCTTAATTTAGTGCTTATAAATAATCGACCATGATACCACAGATTCAGCCAACTCCGGCGGAATGTATGATCTACTAAAAGGACGTGCGATACATCTATGCATTTTGAATGTCGTCTATACGGGGACTTCAGTAACTTCAACGCCTAAGATTCCTGAGGCTATTACACTGAAAACCTTTATGATTACATTTCGACGTACTGGCGTGTAATCTTAAGGCATTTGGATTCGAAATGTGCTAATTCTTAGTAACACAGATCACGTTCTTCAAACTTGTAACTTCTTTCGTTAATTTCAAAACGTCCTGAAAACTTGCTCTTCAATTTCTGAAGGAGGGAAAAGCTCTTGGCAGCCCAGGTGGCTGAGTGAGTAGAGGCGTGGGCTCCTGACACATCATTCTATCTGGACTTTGGTTTAAGTGCCACGTTAGATACAGTGGTACGTATTTATTCCCTACGCTTTTCGCTGTCCCTTTCTTGAAATAAAATCTCTAAACTAGGGAGGAAAGACTTCTAGATTGCAACGTGCCAGCCCCGCAGGACGCACATGAGATAAAGGCATATAGCAAGGAGGGCACATGTCTGCGTAGCTCAGTTGGGAGGGGGACTTACTCCGGAGTGAGGGGACCCAGATGCCCGGCGTTGACAAAACTGTGTTTTCACATTGGCGCCCAATGTACATCACCAGATGTTCATGAGGGTTGCTAAACTCGAAAACGCTGTCACTTGTTTTTATCTTTTGATACTCCATAAAAACTAATGACCGCAAACGCGAAAATACATGTTTCTTGGGTTTTGACACTCCTGTGAATCATATCATCCAGAATAAGTGCATCACGTAAAATCTTTTTATTGTTTTGATTGCCAGATTATTTTTATCTATCAGTGTAGCCGATACACGGCCATTTTCTCCAGCAGATTTTCTGACTAACCCATGCGTACAATATCTTCGCTTTCGAGATATTCATTGACATTACTTCTGTGGTCCATTTGATTTACTGATCTGGATGAAAATCATCTCCCTGATTTTAACGGTGCTTATAATCTATAAACTTTAGTATAACATGATGCGTAGTCTCCATGACTCAAACCATATGCTCATGAATATTAGCTGGACCAGTTCCTTCTTTTCTTAAAAAAATAATCAGGGAGGTGTACTTTGCGTTTTAAATAATATTTTTCAATAATTAATAACATGCATAAAATGACTTCATTGGTGATATCATACCACTAAAGAATGTTACAATGCAGAGAAACACGGCTGATATTCAGTCGATATTGCGTCGTATGCATGTTCGTTTCATGATCACTGGCTGTATTTATTTTGCTCATGAAAACAAAATATGCAACAGCATAATGTCCTCTATAGAACGGTTTAAATCAGGGATCATAAAACAGGATAGAAAGTATCTTCGAAAACAACGACACTCTTCTAAAGTAGTTGCTTTGACGGTGTTTCTCTGCTCCTTTCCTTCATTAAGAGGGGGCCTTTCAGTATATTCCAGATGTGTTCAACTGGAGAAAATATGGGGAAACGGCTGGGAAAGGTAAGGTAGTCGCATAAAGTAAACAGAACCGCAAGTCGTGCTGAGACATGCATCAATTTTCTGGAAAACATTTAGGATGTCGCAAAGGAAGGGTAAGAAATGTAATTCTCTAATGTCATTCATGCATCGCTTCTTCACCAACGTTTCTCTGGTAAACACCAAAGCTACAATGTTCGTAACTCATGATAACCGCACGATTGGTCAGATAGTGTGGTCATCGGGATGTACTTGGGTGTGCGCTGGAACATCTGCTTGCCTTTGGCTAAGTCGATGTCCCGTAAATGGCCTTCGCTTGCGTCCAACTTCGTATCTGAAGTGGAACTCATCGAAGAGGAAGACTGTTTGTCATTCTCTTACTCTATCCTTCCACTCTCGAGAAAACCGCAGGTCAACCTGCCCGGGGCGACCTGTAAGAGGCACCCGACATTCTAGACATATTTCGCATTGTGGTACATTTACTAGGACCAGATCCATTGCGTTAGGCAAAGATACCCTCCCTAATCCACTGTTGTAAACACTGAATCACTGTTTTTAATCACAGTAATGTGCTGATTAATCCTACTCTTTTGTTTCCACAATATGGTTCTGCTAAAGTGACTCTAAATTCTGATAACCCTGCCGCCGGAGATGACTTGATATATCTACACAGCATTTGGGGTCATTCAAGTACTATGTAAATCAACTAACCTAATAGAGCCGCGCCCCGGTGTCGCAGTGACCTAAGCGCTGACTTATGGCCATCCGTCCGAGAAGGGTCCGGAAACGAATCCCGGTGAGGTATGGATGTTGTGTTTGTCTTACGGCACTGGTTCTCTCCCTTTAATGGAACCATTGGACCCAAATTAGGGGCGGTAGACTGCTTATTGCCTGCTCAGTTGTTCACAGTGGTCTTTAAACCTTCAATCAAAAAAACAAAAACAACAACAAAAAACTCATAGCAGCAAAGTAATTGTGGTACTTTAAATAGGATTGTCACTGTGGCAACGCTCGCTGCTGTGCCAGAGACGCCCACTTCGCTGTTCGTGTTATACATACAAGGATATATTTAAAAAATTAGAAGGACAAATGAGGTTCGCAGATAGATGAAATGGATATTAAAGCCGAACCTAAGAAGAAATAGAGACATGACGAAAGGGTTCAGAATTAGAAATGTCAGGGGAAATTTAAGAGTTATTCTTCTAAGATGAACTAGACATGTCTACAGAAGAGAGGAAATGAATCCAAAAACAATGAAAACTTAACTGCCAGGTGGTGAGAGTAAGATGACCAATTAAAATGACTCTGCGAAAAAATAGTGGGCATAAAGGAAGACAAAGCGAGAAGGGATAATGCACAGCATAGAAGAAATGCAGATTTGTTTGACCAGCAGACATTAAGGCTTTCTGGGTATAAAACTGACAAAAATAGGGAAGACATAAGGGAACATATATTGTATGTAATACTAACATGGTGGGTCAAAATTCATTCGTAATTCCATTCCCATTCTCTTTATTTATTTTTGTTACATGATTCTGAGAAAAAAAAAGAGAGTGAAAGAAAACAAAATTAACAATTCATAAATGTCGATCATGTACAGAAACAACAGGGAAGGCAAGGGAAAGGCCAAAAATAGTCTGGCATGGCCCTCTACTCCCCGAAAAAGGAAAGCAAATGAAACAACACATAGATACATTAAGTCAGACAATCAGAATGAGTTTCACCCATTTTTTTGGTAATATTTGTGTCCTTCACAGTATATATTTCTGTAACATTGAAACTTCAACCCCAGGAAGAGCAAGCGAAAATGCATGCAAATCAACAGGCCGTTTATTTAAGCTGAGTATGTTAATGATTTAATTACTGGAACAAACAGCAGAAAGTTTCGGCTGACATGAGTACAGACTTAGAGACCATGGAGTTAAGTTCGACGGGTGTGCGAGGCAGTTAAAATGCTTCTGAATTACACGAATTATCTTCAAAAGACCAGGGAATCACTGAAAATGTCAAGACGTCAAGTTCAACACCAATATGAGTAACTCTGTGACTTCATCAAGGGGCGCATTGTTCGTAGAGAGATAGGACTGTGTGATCCGTGACAATAGATGTCGCCAGAAATGGCTGCAAGACTCGTTGAGTTGGTAGAGCAGCATGGAGGATAACTACAGAACGTTACATACCGCACCTACATCCACGCTCTGGACTATCCGATGAGCTGTCACTTCAACTGGGAATCACTTGATCATATTTCGAACCATTTCACGCTGTTGCATACCGACCATTACATCGATTACCGATTAATAGTTCTGGAACATTGCCGCGCATGAGCTAACTCAGATACAGAATTGCATCAAGCGATCTTCAGCGCTTAATCCTGCTCCTTCTTGGGCTCGATGATTGGTGTATGCACTTGCTATGAGGCGATGACGTGGGGAGCGAAATGAACCCAGAGCCATTGTGGAACGCCGCTACACCCGCCGTACTAGTGTTATCGTGTGGGGAGTGATCAGTTACTGCGTCATTTTTCGTTAGTGTTGGTCTTTGGCAATCTCACTGGTAGCTGTTATGTTGCCAATAACTACTCCTGGATTTCTTTCTAGTCGAGCACGTGTGAACCATAATAATTCGATGCTATTTACAGGTACCACGCTGCCAGCACGGGCCATGGTTGTTCTGCGTGACCAGGTATAATAATCTTAGGGAAAATACCTCAGGTTGCTTTTCAGCAATTGTGCAACTCCAGAACGAGAAGCTTAGCTCAATGGATGCACAATCAAGGAGTTTTGTACAAAAAACTAGCGGATAATGCTTACCTTGGCATTCCTTTCTAGCGACGGGAACATTTCACGCACGTGTTTTCCGGTCTTTGTTGATGTTATTGTCTTAAAGTCCGTTGTATGCGATGACTGGCTTTACTTCTCACACTTTTCGCTGGGTATACTCATTGGATCTTTGCCTTAGGATTCAAACATCAATTTTTACCGTTCTTTATACTCGAAATTTTCGCCCATACTCTGGGCATCTTCAGGAGCGTGGCGTGGCGACTTTACCACCGATGTTCGTGGTTAACTTCGCGCTAATGGGTCCGATACTCCTTGTTGCCATTCGTCGGAAAAACTTTCCTGGATATATTTCGTTATCAAGCCCAGCTGGCGCCATCTATGTTTCGTTAAGAACACTTTTTTTCCCCGTATTTTTTTCTTTTTTTTAATTTTTTTAATTTTCTTCTCTTATCCTGGTTTTCTTGTCTTTTTTTTGCCTGTTTTTCTTTTGTTGTTGTTTTTCTTGTCTTATTAGTTCTTTCCACAGGCCCGATAATGTGCTAGGGTCGTTCTAGTTACATACCCTTGCTTTATTTTTGTAGATTAATATTGCTTCTTCCCTCCTCATTTGCCTTTCTGATTTTTTATTCTTTTTTAGCATTTTAATTTCATCGAACTTTGGGAATGTCCGGTTTTCCAAGCAGAATTGCACTAAAGCAGTTTTGGCTTCTTTTTTTTTGCCAGTTAGATATGTGTTGTTTAAGTCTTTTTTTTTAATCTGTTTTTCGTACTTCCAATGTACGATATTGGGGGTATGTGTGCTATTGGAATATGTCAACAAAAAAACAGAGGAAAAAATGCTAGAAGAATCAGGAACCTACGAAATTCCAATAGCACAATACCCCCAATATCGTACATTGGAAGTACGAAAAACAGATTAAAAAAAAAGACTTAAACAACACATATCTAACTGGCAAAAAAAAAAGCCAAAACTGCTTTAGTGCAATTCTGCTTGGAAAACCGGACATTCCCAAAGTTCGATGAAATTAAAATGCTAAAAAAGAATAAAAAATCGGAAAGGCAAATGAGGAGGGAAGAAGCAATATTAATCTACAAAAATAAAGCAAGGGTGCCGCCTCGGTGGCACAGTGGTCTAAGGCGTTGGCCTATGATCATTCGTCCGAAGGGGTCCGGGTTCGAATCCCAGTGAGGCATGGATGTTGTGTTTGTCTTACGGCACTGGCTCTCTCCCTTCCCTGGAACCAGTGACCCTAAATTAGGGACGGGCGACTGCTTATAGCCCATTTGAGTTGCTCACGGTGGTCGTTAAACCTCCAAACAAAAAAAAAAAAAAAAAAAAAAAAAGCAAGGGTATGTAACCAGAACGACCCTAGCACATTATCGGGCCTGTGGAAAGAACTAATAAGACAAGAAAAACAACAACAAAAGAAAAACAGGCAAAAAAAAAGACAAGAAAACCAGGATAGGAGAAGAAAATTAAAAAAAAATTAAAAAAAAAGAAAAAAAAATACGGGAAAAAAAAAGTGTTCTTAACGAAACATAGATGGCGCCAGCTGGGCTCGATAACGAAATATATCCAGGAAAGTTTTTCCGACGAATGGCAACAAGGAGTATCGGACCCATTAGCGCGAAGTTAACCACGAACATCGGTGGTAAAGTCGCCACGCCACGCTCCTGAAGATGCCCAGAGTATGGGCGAAAATTTCGAGTATAAAGAACGGTAAAAATTGATGTTTGAATCCTAAGGCAAAGATCCAATGAGTATACCCAGCGAAAAGTGTGAGAAGTAAAGCCAGTCATCGCATACAACGGACTTTAAGACAATAACATCAACAAAGACCGGAAAACACGTGCGTGAAATGTTCCCGTCGCTAGAAAGGAATGCCAAGGTAAGCATTATCCGTTAGTTTTTTGTACAAGTTACTTTGAAATATCGCACGTAAAAGAGAATAGTACAATAATTAGAGCTATATAATAGTCAGAATTAGAACTACTAAGTGTAAACAATCAAGGAGGTTTTACATCATATTTATCTGTATATAAAAATCATCCTTTGGTGTCCGTAAATGTGTTCATCAGCATCTGTAAATTTTACCATATGTTTTCTACTTTCTTGACCATCATTACTCTAAATATTCTATCTATATCTTTGTTCTTTCAAAGTACTACAATTTCGATATCACAGTATGTGTTTATTGATATATAAGACTAAACGTTTGCTGGTGGCATTTTGCGTTCTTTAGTTTTCTAATTCCATCAGTTGGAAATAATAACTCCACAACTCGTCATTTCACAGAGGACTGGGTAAAAGTGCTAAAGAAAGGAATTAAATATGAATTACGTGACATCAAACGTGTGCCTAATACTTTCATAAGAACAAAAAAAAAACATTCAGTGGATGAAGCAAAATTGGAGTGCTGAATAAAACACTTCTGCTAAGGGAATGGATATCTATTTAGGTGGCACCAAAGAAGAAGTTAATGGAAACATAAAAGATGGCTGGAGTGAATTCTTTGTGGTCTCTTGAGTAAAAGCCGTCTTTGTACGGATAATTGAAAATAATAAAACTCGGTTTAGCTTAAATCAGAATTTTATTATTTATTAGTCATGCAAAGCATGTTCATTTATCATTCACAAAGTGCTTGTTGTAATAACTCTATGCCTTATGAGCTCCTCAACGCTCATAATGTATTAATTAACTCTAATCCTACGGGCTTTGAATTACCCGTAACCGTGGGATAATTGCATATATGTACAACAACCGACTTTGACTGAGTTTCATGTATGTATATATATTATACGGATCTTGCCAGTTTTGTCACTCCATCTGAAGATGGGCCATGCGATAGCCCGAAGGTACTCATGTCTTTTAATCTGTTTTTAAATATCATAAGGTTTTATTAAATTGATGTCTCATACTATGAGTTAATTTGATTTAAGCTAAACCGAGTTTTATTATTTTCAATAATCCGCACAAAGACGGCTTTTACTCGAGAGATATAGCTTGTGCGACTCATCATTATTGAAATTCTTTGTGGTATTGAGGAGAAAATTACCATTATGTTTCAAAAGGAACATATTTGCATATGGACCGAACAAAGTTATTCTCTGACGTTATACATAGCTCAAGGTAGAGGGAGAAGTGTACAGTTGGTGTGCTAAGTCATAAGAATAAGCACACATGTAGATTAAGTGAAATATTAATAGAAAGACCACACAAATTATAACTCATATAAAATCATTCAAGTGGTAATCAGTTGTACCCTGTGCTCGTAGAACTGCAGGAACGAGCGAAACAGAAACATTTAATGGATTTTGGGAGGATATAAAATACCTTTAAAGTCAGCAGATGGTAGATGGTTAAATGCTTATAATAAGGCAGAACCAAGCGAAAGAGATGGTCTCAGAAACGATGCGGTGGGAGCAAAAATCCCACTATTGCCTAGCGGACAAATTTCCTAGCAAAACATTGGAGGTCAGTATGTAATGTGACGGTGTCAAATATATTTAATAAAAGCCTTTCATAATTTAGCTCACGAAAAAAAACATGAACCGATCAGTTAATACGCTCACTTGACTCCTACGGCACCAAAAATCACAGTTCTGTTGTACCTAGGAGATACTTGATGAAGTTTAAATGGGTGCTATGATGCGTTCAATTATCAACTGCATCATGTCGCCAGGAGGAGCCATGTCAGACGAAAACCAAGGATTTTCCCCATATGTTATATTCAGGTTTGAATGATCAACTCAGTGCAAGCTTTCTGCGGCAGCATCATTGATTAAGAAAATCTGCAGAAATGCTATGAGGCCCTTATGTGCGTGAGGAGTATCACATAAACAGTTTTGCGGAATGTGCTAATTTATCAATGCTACCGATAAATGCACCAATTTCATTTTTTCAGTTAATTTTTTTGTCGACCAATAGGATGAGAGTTTCTACAAATCTATAGAAAACAACAGGTTTTCAGCAATACCTTAAACAAATGAGCATTCTCAATTTCTGCAACACTTAATAGAGGTAACAAAATATATAATAACATCACTGGAGGTGGAAAACCGAGCACTGAGGTACAAAAATTGTATGAATAAAATTGCAAAGCTTGGTGCTTTTCTTTGTGAAAACTGTATTAAAACTAATGAGCTTTGTTTTACCGCAAGTATCAGTTAAAATTCATAATTTATCAAATTAGTCTTCCTGGAAGATATTTTGATATCCTTGAACATTCTACCACTTATTTTACGCAGTGGGTGAAGATCCGCAGCTCTTTGCCAATCTTATCCAGCTGAAGTGACTCGTAGTTCATCCCGCACACGTGACCTTCATTTCATTTTCCTTTTTAGACCATTCCGTATTCCGACCACTTAACGTTAGAGTGTTTCAAGGTTTAGCAAAATTTATTATTAGTGATTGCGGTGCTTTTTATTTCATGTAATCTTTCAGTTTATGTTTGTACCAGTTTTTCAATATGGAAAGAATAGGTGCGACATCGTTTTTTCAACAGTGCTCCAATGGTATTCTGCCTGAATCTCTCTCACGCTCAGAATTTCATGTTTTCAAGCGTTCACAAGGGAACTCCAAGTCCATTTTGATTACCAAAAATGAAAAGTCAGAAGTTTGTCTTCATGCACATTGCGATGTACGCCTTACGACGCCTAAGACATTGAAAACGCAACACCCTAAAGGAATGATTGTAAGCGCAGGCAATTTAATAGGCGGATAAATTGAGACGTGATATGCATTTGATGAAAATTTGAGAGAAATCCATTTGCAGCGTTTGCCGATATAAGTGAGAATCAATTTGCTGTAACGAAGCAAGTGAGACTGGTTTTCTCGTGAGAAGAGTCTTTCGGCTTCGAGCTGCTATTTATAAGATGAAAGGAACTTCGTGCAGAATGCTAGGATACTGGATTGACTGACAATATAGCCAGCTCAGTAAATTTGAGAGGGAATGAAGTACAGGTCCCTGAGAAGGTGGAGTGTGGACTCGTATTGAGCACCATTTGGGCAGAGGCAACGTAGCAGTGTATTGATGATTGCAGGAGATTTTGATAGAAGGTACGACTTCAGTCGTCCTGAGACCGGAACCCACAGGAACATCAGAAAACTATCAAAGAGCAATATTTGCAGCTCTGCTATCAGAACTGCAGAAAATATGGCTTTATGTATTTGAGTCCTGAAACAGACCCTACCTCGAAAACTGGCCCAAGCAGGAATTCACGCACTGCGTTCATTGCATTGCTTGCCCCTCTCCAATGATCATAATCGCTAGTGTCTGGAGTGGAGCCTTTCTGGGGTGAACAATCAGATGAAATGGCGTCATGAGATCTCGCTTCTTTTTGGGTTCCGGTAATAGCAGGATTCACGTATGAAAACGACTAAATGAAAGAAGAAATTCAAGAGAATTGTCTAAAGCCGTTCAGCGAGAACGACAAGGTTAATTATCTGAGGAACAATCAGCAACGACAGCCGAATATCTCTAGTACTCTTGACAGGAAGTTCAACAGCTCGGCGGTACATGATGAATATTGTGGATTAGGTTGCCATCCTTTTCGTACAGGGGTCACCTGAAAGCTTGTCGTAGCAAGACAATACAAGTTCCGCTACTGTAAACCTCTCCAGCGAACGAATACGCACTGTTAACGTAGAGTACAAATCCCTGGATTTATCGCAAACTGGACATATATGGGGAATGAATAGATGACAACTTATCACCTCTCTGCAACCAGAGTAGACAATAGCCGCTCTACAAGTCCAGTTGCAGGAAGCATGGTGGAAAGATTCGCAAGAAAACACCAGACGTCTTAACGACTCAATACTAAGAATTAAGTCTGAAAGCATTCTGCAGCGCTCGTGGCACCGTGATCTAAGCGCTGGCATCTGGCCATTCGTCCGACATGCGTCCCTGGTACAAATCCCGGTGAGGCATGGATATTGAGTTTGTCTTACGGTGCTGCATCTCTCCCTTCCCTGGAACCAGTGGCCCTAAATTAGGGACGAGCTACTGCTTATAGCCCATTGAGTTGCTCACGGTGTCGTTAAAGCTCCAATTAAAAAAAAGTCAAGACGGAAAAAAGCAGATTTTCTTGTTTGAAATAGAACAGATGCGTTAACTTCCAACTTGGAAACAAGAAGAAGAGATATTTGTTATCAGCATTCCTCCAAATACCGAGCGGATTGGGTTAGGGGTGTTTTGTGACTGAATTATTGATATGTGGTGTTAAGGAGTCAGCCCATGTCTAAAGGAAAAAAACAAAAGCAGAAAAAGATTTAGCGACAGAATTCCTTATA
Organism: Macrothele yani; assembly: GCA_039090855.1. Lineage (NCBI taxonomy): Eukaryota > Metazoa > Arthropoda > Arachnida > Araneae > Macrothelidae > Macrothele > Macrothele yani. The sequence continues at coordinate 20,144,848 of CM077013.1, forward strand.
AAAGTAGGCGGATTTTATCTTTTCGTTCACTACAAAGTGTCCTGGGTCACATAGGCTTTTCAATACCTTTAGATCTTTCCTCCATCTAGTTCTGTCTTGAGCCAACCTTGTGAATTCTTCATTACCTCTAGGCTCCCAGTCTTCACCTTTGAGTCTTTCTTTCCACTGTTATAGTGGCCTCCTCTCGGGTCCTCCTTTATCTGGTCTTCCTCTCATAATCTCGCTTAAATGTCTATCCCCTTTACCACTGTTGTTTTACCACGTATTTTAAAACAACCATACTACGTAACTCAATAATTGACGCAGATAGGATAAAAACACACCTGAGGAATATTCGCCATTATTCCATTGCTTCAGATTTTTCAAAATATTAAGATTCTTGACAGAACGGAAAATATCTCAGAAATGAAATTTTGTAGAGATATTAATGATGAGAATAAGCAAGTTCAATGGATTATTACAATTCTTAACTAGCATTTATTGTCTTTTTTGGCCAATGTATGGTAAACTAAACAGGACTTGTTGCATAATGACTCAGACACTGTGGCAACAAAGTTACAGAACTAAACAAACCGAAACGGCAAGCACTGTGTTGGAAAATAAGACTTCAAATGGGCGCTTCAGAGTTACTCGCCGAATCCAGAGTGGTAAATTTGACTTTCTTTAGCAGCGCAATGCTGAAAATAGATCGGACGCAAAAAAAACCTAAGCGTTTCCACAAACTTTTATTGGTTAACTGAAGCTTACTGAATTTTAAGAAAAATATCTAGCGCGTTTTTCTGAAGGTTAGTCGAAACAGTCAGCCTCTTGTCACAGACTAACAATTGTGAGCGGTAGAAATATACTAAAAACGCCAGTGCTCAACTAAAATTTCAAGTCTTTTTCTCCAGATGGCCTTGTGAGAAAACCATCTTTACACACACACACAATGAAAATTAACTGGAAGAGCCCTCCGGTGATGACGCAGTGGTCTGAGCTGGTTTCTTGTCATTCGTTTGAGATGGGTGCCGTTTCGAATCTGATGTTTGTCTAAAGGCACTACCTCCATACCGTTCCTGAAAACAGTGGCCCTAAATTAGGGACGGGGAGATGGTTATAGCCGATCGAGTTGCTCAATGTGGTCTTTAAACTCCTAAATGAAGGAAATCAACCGGCTGATAGAAATTTATGAGGATTTTTTAAAAGCTCTTTATTGTTACCCGTTATTACTATTACCTAAATAAATGTTCTGGGAGCAGTACCGTTATTACAACAGACTATTACAACAAAATGTTTCACCCACATCCATCTCCTACTAATCTCCCACCACAATCTTCTTCAACGTTTTTATTTCTTTTAGTCCTACAATTAAGAGTTTGATTCTTCTCGGATTTCCATATTTACGCGACACATTCCTTTCCCAGAAATGAGAGGCTTTATAACATCTCAGCAAATGTACTTTTTTGTAAACGCTCTCTTTCCGTACATCATTTGACAGCTAGGGACTAATGAATTTCAATCTTATTGCATTCAGAACCATATGATAAAGAAGTTTGCTTCTCTGTTCATATTCATTGCTGCTGCAAATATTTTAGCGCCGCCCCGGTGGCGCAGTGGTCTAAGGCGTTGGCCTCTGATCATTCGTCCGTAGGGGTCCGGGTTCGAATCCCGGTGAGGCATGGATGTTGTGTTTGTCTTCCGGCACTGGCTCTCCCTTCCCTGGAACCAGTGACCCTAAATTAGGGACGGGCGACTGCTTATAGCCCATTTGAGTTGCTCACGGTGGTCGTTAAACCTCCAATCAAAAAAAAAAAAAAAAAAAAAAAAAATATTTTAGCGATCAATATTACAGAGTGGCTCTCCCTACCTGTGATAGATATCGCCGGGTATTAAGAAAATAGGTGTTTAATAGTAATTACAATATACATGCATAGATGTGGGAATACATCTTGACATTGACGCGATATTCAGCCGTTCTAAGAATACTTTGTAGAAGTTAGTAGTTGCAGCCTCAATATTATTTTAGCCACACCTACAAAAACGAGTATAGTGGAAACACGGGTGATTGGACATGCGGGTATTCAGCACCCTAATTTATTCCAAGATATTCGATAAAATTTGAAGTTGAGAATTTCCGCAGTTACGCTACAAAGATTTTATTGTGCTTAAATCGTATAATAGTGATTAGCCGCAAGGAAAGCTACAAAATCGAAATTTAGCAGAACTGTTTATGTAATGCCATTGTACCCTCACCGGCGCAAAATTCTTCAGAAATACGCAACAGCAAAGAACTTCGAAGCAAAATACTTAATCGTATTTAAGGAGACGATAAATCTTACGCCATAATTCCTGCTTCGCTATACAGTGTTTCTAGGATAATTTGCATAAATATTTACGCACCTCAAGAGACTGCATTTTCGAATTATAGTGGGTAAACTGAAGCAAAGTAACATATCGAAATAAATAGAACATATTAAGGGAAATACACTGTTGGCCATTAAAAGTGCCACACCACGAAAGACAAGAAATATCAAAGCCATATTTATTGTACAGAAAACAGATGGTACAAGTGTGAATGGTTTACAAATACAGCACAGTAAGACGAGGGGAGCACATATAATAATAAGTATTTGGCGTAGCCACCATAGGCGGCAATTACAGCTACGACACGGCCCGGTATCGAGAGGAAGAGACGTAAGATGTGTGTTTAGGGAATGTCCGCCCACGCAGCTTCGATACAATCCCACAGTTCCTCCGTTGTAACCGGGGGTAGTCACTGGAGTGCCAGTTTCCTGGCGATCATGGACCACACGTGTTCAACAGGCAACATATCCGGAGACCGCGCGGGCCAAGAAAGACGTGACACATGGTGGCGATCCAGAAAGTCTTGAACGTTGCGTGCTACGTGCGGTCGCGCCTTATCCTGTTCGTAAATGGCGACAGGCAGTCCGTGAAGATATGGTACAACAACATTCTCCAACACCTCAGTGATGTAACGATGGCTGTTCATCGTACCGATAATACGTATGAGGTGCGTGCGGGAGGTAAATCCAATGGCACTCCATACCATAACGCCAGGTGCCGGGCAGGTATGAAGCAGCATAATGCAGGATTCACTCAACCGATCGCCGCGGTACCGCCAGACACGGATTCGTCTATCAGTAGTGCTGCAAACTGAAGCGGCATTCGTTCGAAAACACGATGCCTTGCCATTGGCTCTTCCGTGCGCGACGTTCTTGACACCATTGCAGTCGTAGACGCCCGTGTTGTACCGTCAAAGGTGGACGAAGCAATGTGTGCCCTACAAAAAATGCCCCGCTGCTGAAGACGACGTCGAACCGTCCATGCTGAGACTGAGTTTTGTGCCTCACACCCGAACTGCTGAGCTACGGTGGTCAATGGGGCTGTACGATTCGTCAGAGCCATGTTCATCAGATGTCAGTCCTCTTGTTCGATGGTGTGACGGGGTCGTTGGGATCCGGCACGTCGGTGTATTCGTTCCTCCGCCACCCACTTACGCCGTATCCTCCCCACAGTGGCCGCACACCGTCCCACACGAGAACCGATGTCTCGGAATGACAATCCGCAATCCAGATATGCCAAACTTCTTCCGAGATCGAAGTCGAACACCTGCTGGTAAGGCTGCCGTTGTCTTCGACGGAGAATGCTGCTGCTGTCCGTGGCCAGGAACGGCGTGCAAACACACTTCGAGTGTTTAACACCGGCTCCTAGTCCACCCCTCTTATACGACTTCCAGGGGCGCTCCTGTCCCACATGATTTCCATATGTGCTGCACGGTTAATTATATACATGTGCGCCCGTGTTCTGCCCTTCTGCCAACTTTCGGAAGATTTAGAAAAAGGTGCACATTCCTAAAACATCTTTAAAAGAGTTGAAATTCTTAACGACTACAAACAGCGGTGTCAATTCCAACAGTAGTACGAGGAAATAAAGAAATAAAAAAAAACTTGGCCTTTAACTGTATATGCAGTGTTAGGTATGTATGTCATTTTCTACAGTTACCAACTACTAGATACCCAACCTAATTGTCGTTTATGCCGCCCCGGTGGCGCAGTGGTCTAAGCGATAGCCTCTGATCATTCGTCCGAACGGGGTCCGGGCTCGAATTCCGGTGAGGCATGGATGTTGTGTGTGTCTTACGGCACTGGTTCTCTACTTTCCCTGGAACCAGTGACCCTAAATTAGGGACGGGCGACTGCTTATAGCCCATTGAGTTGCTCACGGTGGTCGTTAAACCTCCAATCAAAAAAAAAAAATTGTCCTTTACAGGAAGGTATGTAATTTGAAAGTATTCTGTTCTCACATTTAGTTCACACATCTCTAGTGCCACTCAGAAACCATATATTTTAAACTACTGAATCAAGTTCTTTCTTATCAGGAGATACCAGGCTCAGAGCTAAAATATTCTAATTTTCCAAGCACCACTAACCTGAAAAAAGATCCCCTTCCTTTTTCTTACAAAGTCTTGTTCCTCCCACAAAAGCAATGCATTTGAGATTACACTTTATTACAGAAAAAATTTAGTGACTCAAAGATAGGAAGCATTTTTTTTTTCGTATGTCCTTTTTTTTTAAATTGTAATTTATCTCTATACTTATTCAAAACAGGTTTACTGTTAATGATACAAGCACTCTTAAAGTATATTAGGAGTAAAATGCATGAATATATTTTTATCTGTAAATCTTATTTCTGAAATCAAACTAATTTTTTCTCGCTATATAAAAAAATTATTGGTTTGTAAAATAATTTTTGTTTTTAAAGCATAAGTCGCTAGGGGCGCGCCGGTGTTGCGTCGACTTCAGATTTCAAAGCAAACAAAATGGAGTCTTCAACAGCAACATAGTAAACTTATCTAATGCGATAGGAATCTGGTCGCGTAAATTTATTCTTTCGTTTTGCATATCATGGCTGCAGTGGTGTCACTGCATGTCTAAGTCCAAGGGCTAACAGAAAGAATTCCAGTGTTTGTTTGCAAATGATACGGAACTTTGCTCTGATATCCGGATAGCTTGTTCCTCTCGCAATTTGTGTTAGACAAAATGCAGGGCTACTGGTACCTTCTATTCGCATTTCACACATGCTTATGGATTTTGATCACAACTAAAGGTAAGTCGTGGACGTATATTTTTATACATATAGGATTTTTTACCGTATGTTGAAAGTCCCAGGACTACATATATTTGTGAATAAGGAAAACTGGAAGAGATAGAAAAAATCCATGTTAAACTATGTCGTAAATGTTTAACAGAGTAGATTACCGATATGAATATATACATATATGTCTAAGGCGTTAAGCGTAATACAGAACATGTGCATAATGCACTATTATTAATGAATCTTGAGCATATCAAGTATTCTTGAAGAATACTGTACCTGATAAAGTTCACAATTTTACTTGAAAATTATAAATTTGCATAAAATGCGAAAGGCAAAAATAAAAGTTTTGGGATTATAGTTTTGTGTTGGGCATGCCATTTGGTTTTCACTCAAAACTTTAGGCTTGGGTCTTGCATAATAGTTTTACGGTGAAAAATTCAAATGCCTGCTAGATTGTTATAATTTTGAAGTGTCATTCACTATAACATTGTGTGTTTCAGCTCGTTCGGCAGCATTGTGTATCGTAGAATAACTTTGCATTACGATGATTAACAATTAATAATTCGTTTTATTTCTTCAGTAGCGCCAATCATAAATATCACAAGATCATGTGTAACGCAAATTTTGAAGGATGTTTTTCTTAAAGTAAGTTTCTTGGCCGGCTTAACTGAGACGGTATCTTCTTTAGACTCCTTCAAAAAGTACGCACGCACTTTCATAGTCAGCTAACTCTCCTGGATCACCAATATCTAAATATAGATCGCTGTAGACAATCTTAGTTCCTGTTTCTGAGGAAATCAGTTGTCAGATGTTGGACAAGCGATATTAAATTCTATAATAGAAATATTAATCGGTTGCTCCATACTAAAAAATAATCTCATGCAGTATGAACTAACTGAACTGTGTTACGATTTAGTTCACATCCCCAGAAGCTTTTAAGCCAGTTTACTTTCTACTCAACATGTTGTGTACCAAAACTACAGCTAAACCGTTGGCCTTCGTTCCAGATATTAACGCAACGGAAATTATTTTTTTTCTTCAGCTTTCTTCCTTATTTAAAGCTCGTAATAGTAAATTTACAATGATCGACCTCTTACGAAATCGAGGGATAATGCTCTTTAGAGAACTACGAATAATTTAGAACAATCTGTAATGTATATATATCCGACTCAGTTGCTCACGGTGGTCGTTAAACCCCCAAACACAAAAATAACTCTTGTTTGGTAATTACTCTCTCCTGATTCTGATGTTCTCGAGGTGAATTTGATTTTTTAAACGGAAAACGGAGATTACCCCTATTACAATACAGAATTTCTTCCAATATTAATCCAAACAATCAAATGAGCTGACACTTAAATTTGGTTCCATATGTCATTTTATATTGTAAATAAACTAAGGCAAAGCAATGAATGTTTGCATATGCTCTTAAAATAAAATATTCATAAGAAATTTCATATAAAAATATCATAACAGTACATTAATTGCCCTGGTAATTTTTGTATTGAACTAAATTTTACAGTGGTGTGTTATATTAAAATATATACTACTTAACTCATTTTGTTGTTCGTTAGAAGTAGCATTAGATATTTTTCAAATATTTTTTGTATTTAAAAATTATAGTAGATCCGCGTATTTTTGCTAGGTACGGTCTCTCATGATCATTTCATAATATTTCACCAGAGAGAAGCAAATTGGTTTGATATAGTTTTTGGGAGAGACCTATCTACGAATCGAACTGATTTTGCTTCTTTTTCTGTCCATTTCTATTTCTCACACGTGTAATAGAGAGTAATCAGTTCAATGGCACGTTTACACTATCAATGATCATGAAAATGCATAAAAAGATTGAAATGGCCTACATTAACATTAACGAATAAAACACAATCAAAGATGTGTTTCATTAATTAAGTTCTTTTTACTGTTTCTATTTTTATATTTTCGCGATGCTTTCATGAAACAACAAGTAGTGAAACAAGAAATAGTTTCTGCAGCTCATCGATGGGACTTGGCCACATATCTGAAAGTTTCCCATTCTAGCGACGGAATTGGCCTTTTCAGTACTTTCCGAAAATGGAAGTCAAACCAAACGAAAATTTCTTTCGTAATAGATTTTTTTCCTGTATACTTTAGTTTTGACCTGCATTGCTGGTAACAAACGTTGTGTTTTATTAATATTTGTATTTGATCTTGAAGAAGAAGTAAACATTTTCGAAAGCTGTCGTTAGACAAAGCGAAAATTTCTCGCGATATCTAAAATGTTTTACCTGCGATATTTCCTTTGCCTTTCATTTTTGCTAAATCAGTACATATTGCATAAATGTTTTAATTTCAGCTTGAAAATAAGTCGAAAGGTTTCAGTTTGGATATAGAGTTTCGAAAAGTGTACCAAGGAATGTACGTTATGTACTTGAACGCTGCTGTCAACAACGGTAAAGCTTAGGTGAAACAGATTGGCATCTACTTTTATGGGTGATGCAAAATACCCAGTGATAAAGAGTACTACATGCAATAACGCGTTGAAATCCGACGGCACTGAACCCCTAAGTATTTCTTCAATGAGTTGAATTTTGCATATTTCAGTGTGTTATGGTTAGAAACATATTAAACGGGTTTGTTCTTAAAAATTTAGAAATAAATTTGGTCCCGTATAATGGAGTACCGACAATAATATGTAAACACATGCACAAATACGTGGTATTACATCCAAAAATAAAGATAAAGCAGGCAAATACGAATAAACTGTCTAATTTGTTACGGTCTAAAGTCGGGAAGGGGAGAGTTTAGTGTGAAAACATTTTCGGCCTAGTTATTTCTAGTTTTTACTCATGCCTGACGCTTTCAGCCAATCAGAAACATACAGCGCCAGGACACACATAATTTGAAGCATTATTTTTGATAGACTTAACTCACATTTCTATTTTTAAACATTTTTATCTGACATTTAGATATTACTGTTGGAGGAAAGAGACAAAAGAATCTCAAGCGGCTCACCACATCTGAAAGCATTCCATTGTTCGAATTGAAGATTGAGCTACTGTGTTACCCTAGGGTTCATCATGTGCGCTTTCATTTCAGCCCAAAGACAGCTAAGCGAACCCACAAGACGAAAAACTTAGGCATACAGACAGAACTGTTACTTACAAACACCATGTGAGATAAAGAGAGACTGAGCTGCGTTCTCTCTTTCACAGACTGTATTTTGGCTATGTGAACAAAACGATCTAAGTGTTTTGTCTGCGCATTATATGTAGTGATTGATGCTTTGTCATTTTCCACAGCACTCATTTTAAAGTGAGCGACAGAAGTTTTAATAAAAGCTATCTTGTTTTCCGTGTTAGCGAAAATTTATTTAGGAGAGAGACAGAGCATCCTTATTGTAATAGCCTTAGAATTTAAAGGAAACTCAAGCTGGAGAGATATACGGTTGTCTGTTAAGAAGCAGATCGGATATTTTCCAATACGTCGACGATTTACTAAGGCTTATAATGGTATCTTTGTTTCATTAAAATTTGAAAGAAACTGTTCTTATATTTCTCTGCAGAAAAACCTAAGATAGGTAGACGTTAAGCAGAAACTCTTGTATAATAATTCAGAGCTTTAGCTAAAACACAGCCGAATAATTTCAGAACCACGTTTGTTTATATTGCGGGGCTTCTAAATGTAATTCAACTTTTCTTTTCGATTGTTCAAATTTCAGAAAGGGTAAAATTGAAAAAAAAATATGGTTAGGATCAAATAATTCAAACTCAAATTCATTTTATCGATCAAGTATAGTATCTCTTTAAACTAAATTATCAAGCCTGTAAGTTTTCCTAATGAATAATCACAAAGGAGTTCCAAATTTTCAGCTGAGAAATCATAATTATATACACTGTGATCAGTGAATTATGACCACCTGCTTAATGCTTCGTAGGTCCTTCTTTCGTCCTCAGTACAGCGACTTGGATTTCAGTAGTCCGACGTGGCATCGATTCAATAAGATGGCGGAAGCAATTGGGAGGTATGACCAACCACGCTGTGTGTAAGGTGGCCTTCAATTCAGGTATGGAGGTGATTGGTGTATCCAGACCCATACAGCACTTGTGTCCCACAAGTGCTGTATGGGATTGATATCGGGGATTTCGGAGACCAATCAATATGTTACAGATCTGAACTGTGTTCCGAAAATCATTCCTGCAAAATACTGGACCTGTGGCTTGAAGCATTGTCATCTAGGAAAACACAGTCGTTATTCGAGAACAGTACAATACTTCCTGGGTGTACAGAGTCAGCAAGCAATTCATGATAGTGGACGCCGGTCATACGTAGTTCCACATGCACCAGGGGGTCTAATTTCCTGCCAGGAAAACATGCCCCGTAGCATGCAACCACCTCCACCGGCTTGTGCTGTGGATACCAGACCGGATGGATCGAGTGCCTCATGATGCTTGCTCCAAACACGCACATGACCATCCACGAAGTGGAGTAAACAATGCGACTATTCAGGACGTGGGTTGACTTTTCCCAATCAATCCACGTCCAACTTGCATGATCTTGGTATCAGGCGAGTCTTTTGCGCCGATTAACCGTGGTTACGAGAGAATGTCGTCGGGGTCGTATGATGGCCATTGGTCCCAGGGAAGAGAGAGTGAGAGAGCTAGTGCCGTAAGACAAGCCCAACATCCATGCTTCAGCGGGATTCGAACTCGGACGAATGATCAAAAGCCATTTATTAGACCACTGATCCTCCGGGACGGCTCTGTTGTATCGGGTAGTCAACTGTGGAACAGTGCTGCGTCTATTGGGCTGTATGAGTCGTTGAACGCGGCTCTCACTTCTCACATCAACCTGTCTCTGTCCTCTGCAGTTTTGTCTTCGAGTTTTGTTTGACCGTTTTCACGCCAATTTTGATACACTTTAACTAGCGCGGCTCACAAATAACCCACCGGTTCAGCCGTTTGGGAAATCGAGGCATGCTGTCTCCGCGCTCCACAACCTGTCCTTTCTCGAAGTCCGATAAATCCTTCCATTTGCTCATCAAGCTTCGAAACTTTAATACTTACTGCTCCACTCACACCTTATATGCTACGTCGGCTGACTCTCTGAAATCACGTGGTAAAGAGGCTGCATTAACTTTTGATAGGGGTGGTCATAATCCAGTTATCACTCTGTGTAAGATAACAAATAACGCGACATGAGGCAACACCTGTATAGATCTAGAAAAACCCAGTTGATTTAGAGTTAGACTAATGAATGGTATTAATACATTATGTCTTTACCGTATTAACAAAATTTATTTTTTTCAATTCTACACAACTGAAAATGAGTTCTAATGAAATTGCTCTTACCTCTTGATTATGACGAATCAGGTATAATGAAAAGCGATTATTTTAAGATGACTTCTATTTCTCCATACAAAGATATATTACTTCAAACAGAAAACTAAAATTGGTGAGGTTGGATTTTTCGTTAATATTAGCAATGCTTCTCATAAGTAAAGTGTAAATCGCAATAATACGTACAATAGACTAAATATTTCAAAACCCCAAATAGTACTACTGTACTAGTGATCCGAATTTCTTAGCGTAGAATAGAAATAAAAGTCTCCAAGATTTCTCACATCAATCAGATGGGTTTTTCAAGAAAGGTAGACAGCAAACTGGTATTAATTAATTTCAAAACCCGTTTAATACATCTTGAATTTCACTGTATAACATAATAATGTAAATGAACGTAAAAGTTTCGCTTTTTGTATTCTCATTTGCACTCTATGTTATCATGGTTATTACCGAGTTTATGACTACAAGTATAACTATAGTCGTAATCCTAATTCATTGGCGTAGAATAGAAATCAAGGTTTCCAAGCTTTCGCACATCAACCAAATAGCTTTTTCAAGAAGTTATATAGCAAACCGGTTTGCTGTATACCAGTTTGAAAACTTTGACTACGGTAAACAACAACCAAAACTGGATGCTACCTACCGCAAACTTTTAAGGAGGTAGACAGCAAACTGGCTTGCTGTCTACCTCCATCGTGATTGGGGTGTTAACTTGCCTCACAAATAATTTATATTAATAAGACTTTGTAGCATATTATTCAGCTGAGCCAGATTCACGGGACGATAAGGACTCAAACTATTTTTTTTTAAATCATTTCTCATTCATCATTGCACCTGAACAAATTTCAAACATAATAAAGCTTATGACAATTCTTTAACATAATATACACTGATAAAAATGTTTAGTAGGTTGTACCAAAACGTGGTACAAAAATAAATCATTGTGTGACACATGAAACATATACAAACATGTTGCAATACACTGATAAAAATTTGTAGTAGGTTGTACCACTTTTGGGGCAAAAATAAATCGTTGTGTGACAGATGAAACATCCACAAACATGGTGCAATGGGTTCTACTGCGCACCGTTCAGGTTTGGTACCATACCATAGTGCATAATTGCATCATGGTTTTGCATATTATATTTTACGTATCACACAACGGTTTCCATTAGCCCCAAAAGTGGTGCGGCTGGTGTAGCACTACCTTTTGGTGCGATTTACTGCACAAAGTTTAACTGGATAATTTTCGAAATTTCGTTACCTGTAAGTACTTGTGTCCTGTGTAAAAGAGTATTTATATAACTCAGGACAACATGCAAACTGCTGTTGTTACATATAGCAGTTAAAAGTCAGAGAAAATTGTGAGATATTTCGTAGAGTTATCCTAACATAACTGAAAATTTCTCAAAGACGACAATTTCCTAAAGACTCTGAGTAGATGTTTTTAACATCTTACTTAGGATCTTTGGGAAATTTTCAGAAGGTAAACACTTCTTCCTAAAACATGGGCCTTGTCCTCAAACAACCTATGTTCACAAAGACCGCCTGAGGTTATTTGATTTATTACCTATGCAGTGGATTTGACACCGGAACCCAGTTAAGTGATCACCATATTATCCATAGGTCAAAACACGTGGTTTCCGTTTTCCGTTGCGATGCCATCAGATGCTTGTGATATGCGTCTATGAGCACTTACTCCATTTGAACAAGCTGTACATGGAGAATGCAAAGAAATTAGCATGAAAGTGATACACAGTAGTGTCGCCAACAACATGGAACTTGCCACATGAGTATTTACCTAAGTAATGCTCTATTTGGGCTTCGTTGAAATGAAGAAAATGAATCACTTATCCGTATAATAATTGACTTTGCAATATATATGTCTTCCAAAATTTTGTAGAAGTGTTTTTATAAGTAAAAATAAACAACACATGTGAAGGAAAAACATTCCAGCATATAAATAGCAACCAAGGCAAATAATGGACACCAAGAGAATATCAAGCAAGTTTTAGACATGAATCAGCGAAAAATCGTCTTCTGTGAAATATTTAAAACGTATATAGAATCTGATAACACTGGACAACAGCCAAAATGCATGTAAGACAAAAGTAGCTATTTTTAACTAGTGTAGACATGCTGATCACGAATATGAACTTAAAAATCTCGAATTAACTCTAGTTTTCAAGACACGGGGGGATTAGTGAAAATTGATTATCTGCACTGGAGGTCCGATATGTACAGCGCGTGATTTCCACAAGATGGATAACGTCGGGCGCTAACTGGATGACGCAATCTGTAGCAGCTACTGCACATACACCGTCGGAGAGAGAAAATTCCACACCACGAAGTCGTGAACGCAGCGCTATGCAAATTGCAGGGTGGATGCACACGTAAAAGTTATGCACATTATTGCATTTGCAGGCCAATCGTACGAACCACGTGCGGAATAGAAGCGGACAAACAACCAGCGCGGCCATCAGTCGAGACATCGTCACGGGCGCGATAAGTGAGTGGTTCTGCTGTAACCGTGTCTGAAGAACGAACAAAGGATGCTAATGCCGTTAAGATGCCATCGTACGCGATTTCGTCAAACAGATGAGTTCACGAGAGGTGTCATCGTAGGCCTTCATACCGCCGAATGGTTCTTGCGTCGTATTGCGGAAGAAACGCAACGTAATGCCACAACCGTCGGTCGCATTTGAAGACAGTGATCCCAAGAACGATCTGTGCAACGTCGTAGGGAGAACGGAGCACGGAGACGGACGTCCGAGCCTTTCAATCGTCGCATTCGACTTCATGTCGTAACGGACCCACAGGTCACAACGGGCGACATTTTGCGGAGTGTGCGAGGAGACTTGGATGCTCCGATATCGACACGGACAGTGTAGCGCCGATTGGCTGCGTCTAGTTTTCTGTCCAGCCGTCCGTTGCGAAGGCTACCCTTAACAGCGAGCCATCGTCGTCACCGCTTGGCGTGGCGTCGCTGAAGAGCTGCGTGGAGGGCCGAATGGAACAATGTGTTGTTCAGCGATGAATCGAGGTTCTGTCTCACAACGGATGATCGCCATGTGAGAGTCTGGAGGTGACCTGGCCAACGGGCAGATTTCTCCGCCATTGTGGAGAACCGCACGGCTCGGCTGCGTGAAATCATGGTGCTATCAGCACCAATAGCCACTCACCGCTGGTACGCATTACAGGCACATTGACGGCACGCCTATATGTTGATCTGTAGGGCATCCCAAACGCCGTTCTTCAACAGGATAACGTCCGGCCGCATGCCGCTCGAATGAGCCCAAATGCTTTACACGGTGTGCGGATGCTTCCGTGGCCAGAACGACCCCCGATTTCTCGCGCATTGAGCATCTGTGGAGCATGACTGGACGTCGGTTGAGTTCCCTTCCACCCGCAAAATGAAGATGAAATGTAGACTCGGATCTGCACCACGTGGTTCACGCCACTTCAGGACTCTATTCGAACTCTCATTGCTTCGATGCCACGTCAGATAGAACGCTGTATCGCCCAAAATGGGGGCCACAGTCCTTATTGCTCATCCTGCATATTCGTCCACTGGAGCCTAGTGTTTATGTGACAATTAAATCATGTGTTCAGGACCTAATTGGCTATCTGTGTATGCAGTTTGGTCTGTTTTCGAGTATTCCTTCAGGGTGTGGCATTTTTTCTGTCAAGCAGTGAATATTTCTTTCTTGACACAGTTTGCGTAGTGGATTCTGTTAGTGCAGATGTGTCGTTCAAGAAGACTCCTGAATGTGTGGATAGTGCGCATAGTTTTTGTAATATTTGTGGACAACTTTTTGTTATCACAAAGGGGACCCAATACACCGATGATAAAGGAAGCTTACAGCCATTATTTTGGTTGTGAGGTTGAAGATCAGGACCAGTATTGAGCCCCTCATATTAAAATTAATATTTGTTGTCAATCCTACATAACGTATTTGCGCTGCTGGTTGAACCGAAAATGACGATCTATACGTTTTCCAGTTCCAATGGAGTGGAGGGAACCGACAAATCATCTTAATGAGTGTTATTTTTTGCATTCCTCCTTCAATTGGACATGGTATTTCTAAGAAGAAAAAACGCTATTTGTGAAGAAGAGAGTAAGGCCAGTAAACATCCGACACTTGTGAAAGCATCTACATCAAGAAATCCTGATTTCGTGCTTATGAAAGAGTCTGTACAGCCACATAAAATTATTCAGAGTGAATTGAATGATCTAGTGAGAGACTTGGAATCGTCAAAAAGGAAAACAGAGCTGTTTGGGTCCAGACTGCAGAAATGGAATCTTCTAGAAAAGAATGTGCGTTCGTCTGTGTTTCGAGCTCAGCAAGGGATACATGTGTCAGTGCTCCATTTTTCGAAATGACAGATAATCTTATTGTTTGCCGTGATATACTGGATCTGATGGCAGCCCTACAAATTAACTACAATGACGACGATTGATCTCTGGTATGCAGTCCACATGAAAGAAACGTACAACATGAAACAACTGTTACATCCCATGAACTATGACAAACATAAGTGCAGATTTGTGGTGAACTGAAAGTCATTGCCATCTTGATGGGGACTAAAGAGTGTTTTACTCTCTCTCTCTCTCTCTTTGGGATAGTCGTGTCAGGACTTCCCACTACAAGACTTAACGAATCACTTGTAAAATCCAGTAAAATCTTGCTCCCTCCACTCAACATCGAACTTGAACTAATGAAGAAATTTGCAAGGGCTATGGATCAAAATGGGGCAGACTTTTTATACTTTCCAGATCCATTTCCTGGACTTAGTGAGGTCGAAATCAAGGAAGGTGTATTTGTTGGTCGACAGATACATCAGCTCTTCTGAGTTAAGCGTTTTCGTGTTATTCTTACAGGAGATGAAAAGTTAGTTTGGAATGCTTTCCAGAAGTGACCACACACTTTTTAGGAAAATATAAGGTGACAAACTATAAGATTGCGGAAACCCTTTTGCAGCGCTGCGAGAGACTAAGGGGCAACATGTCATTGAAATTACACTTTTTACACTCTCATCTGTATTTCTTCCCAACGAAATACGGTGCTGTTGGTGACGAGCACGAGGAACGGTTTCATCAAGACCCATTGGTACCCTCGCGAAAAGGTACCAAGGGAAATGGAATGCAGCAATGCTAACACCCCCGTGTCAGAAATGCTCCAGAATTCCTTCAGGAGTGGCAGACAAAGTGCATCGCTGTGAATCATTTCCTCTATAAGGATTACCATAGGGTATGTATTTGCAGATGTGTAAAATTCGTTTTATAGATATTTCAAAAACTAGAGATAATCTGGTGCTTTAACGGCCATTTTCATATTTAGCAGCTCAAACAACAGAAAGCGAATTTGTTTTAGTCTCAGATACACACAAAACTCCAAAATGTTTTGTCCAGTGCAATGAGTTATCTGGCAACCTACCGCGGCATCAAAAGTAACTAGAGACTGCAGAAAATAAGGTTGACTGCAAATGACTACCTAATTATGTTCCAATGGAATTTCACATACAGTATGTCTGCTGTCAGTTGTGTCTTTCTAAAGAAGCACAAACGGATGTGTTAACGGAAAAAGATTAATAGTAACAGATGTGTTAAGAGGAAAAGGTCTTAAGAAGATCACCCCCGACCTAGAGAAATTAGCGCGGATGGAGACCGAACGGTGGCGCAGGTGAAATTTACAGAGCAGTATATATACAAACGGAGGACCGGCTTTCAGTTAGTAGAATGCCCGGAGTAAGAATGGGAAAAGCTGCCGATAAATGGCAAATTGTGATGACATGGCGCCTCAGGACTACGATCTCGGAAACCTCACGGCTTGTGGGTTGCTCAGGTGCCCCTGTAGTGAGTACGTATCAAAGGTGGTGCACAGATGGCCAAACGACGAACCATCGCCCAGCCGTGTGTCTCCCGAAGCTCACTGATGGCAGAGTGGAGCGGTGAATGTCGCGCATTGTTCGCAGTGACCGCAGGGCCACAGTGCAACAAATACCCCGCAGCTACAACAGTGGTTAATCGCAGCCTTTTGCGCATGGGCTTCCGTAGCCAAAGACCCAACCGGCTCTCCATGCTCACTGCATGACGTCGCCAACAATGCATGAAATGGGCCCAAGATCATCGAGATTGGACCGTGAATGAGTAGAAGAAAATGGCCTTGTCTGACGAATCAAGATTCCTGGCGCATCACGTAGACGGCCGAGCGCGGATACTCTGATTACAAACGGAGGTCATGATACCTGGATGCACTGTTGGGCGGAAACAGGTCGGCAGCGGCGGTATTATGCTATGGGCGATATCTCCTTGGGAGACATTAGGTCCCGTTTTCCCAACAGCACAATCCCTGACAGCTGTCAGGTATCTGAACATCGTTGTGGATCAAGTTCACCCATTCACGGCAACTGTATTCTCTGCTGGTGATGGCCATTACCAACAGGATAATGCGCCATGCCAGACTGTCAAAAATCATCAAGGAGTGGTTTGAGGAATGTGCTGGGGACTTTCTGTTAATGCCCTGACCTCTACATTCACCTGACATTAACCCAATCGAACGTTTGTGGTTCGATTTGGAAAAGCATGTTCGCGCTAAATCACCACCATCCCGAAATGTACGGCAGCAGGAGGATCTGTTGTTGACATTATGGTACCAGATATCCTAGGTTACCTCATCGAATCGATACCTTACAGCTTATTAGGTAGGTGGTCATAATGTAAAGGCTCATCCGTGTATGTTTTATGAGACTTTGAAAAACAAATGCAATTACTTGCCCCGTTTTATTTTTCCTTTTTGGTTAAAAGTGTTCTGCAAGGTATATCATCATACTAAACTGAATGAATATTTCAGACGTGTAAACATTTGCGCTGAAACCAATTTAGGCCTCTGTTTTCCGAAAAAGGGAAATTCTTCTGGTCCGTTTAGAGAATTGCAGGGAGACTAATATTTCAAATTTGTTCAATTTCTTAAATGAATACAGGAATTGTTTTCAACATGACGTCAGCATTCACAAAATACGGAAGAATGTTGGCAAGGCTTTTTGGACAAAGATCACTAAACTATTGCCACTGTGATAAACACAGATTCAAAATGCGTCTCAGTGATGCAGTTTTTAGGAACACAGTTCACCCGGAGCTTCGCGAAGTAAGAGTTTATGGTAGATTTGCTATTTCTAAACCACTTGCTACAAACGCCAACAATATGAAGACCCACAAGCCGTGTAAATATTGACGTTGCGTAATACATTATGCATCAGTTACAGGAAACACTAGGTGTTGTGATCTTGACATCGCTTTTTTGCAGGACTTGAGTGCAATAACACGACGGCGTTGGCTGTAACAACTAACTTCTTCTGAAATATTAGGTGCTTGAATTAATTCCCGCTGTTGCCCAATAGAGCGCATCAGTGGTGCGCTGGTACCCGGGCCACACGTGATCTTCCTTGCGCACGCACGTACAGTCCGTAGTCTGGGCGAAGCAGCGTATGACACGCGATCAAAGAGCACAGAACACGAGTTTGTATCGCATTCACGATGTCGAGTTTCGTACCAAAAAAAGAGCATTTGCGGGAAGCATTACTCTTCAGTTTTCATCTCAAGAAATCTGCAACGGGAAGTCATCGTTTGCTAGTGCAGGCCTATGGGGAACATGCCCTATCGGAAACAACATGCAGAGACTGGTTCCGACGCTTCAAAGCCAACGAATATGACGTGAAGTACAAAGAGCGCGCCCTGGGCAACCGAAAAAGTTCGAAGATGGTGCATTGGAGGCTTTATTGGACGAGAATTCATGTCAGACGCTCCACGAGTTATCTGAAACACTACGGATCAATGAGTCAATGGTTAGCAAACGTTAAAGGCAATGGGAATGATCTAGAAGTTCGGAAACTGGATCCCACATGACAAGGTTATTCTGGTCCACGACAACGCTAGACGTCATGTCGCCACATCCGTGAAGGAACTCTTGGAGGCACTTGGCTGAGACTTCTTACCCCACCCGCCTTTTTCTCCGGCCATTGCTCCCTCGGACTTCCATTTGTTCCGGTCACTACACCATGGCCTGTCAGAGCAGCACTTCCTTTCTGTCGCGGATATCCAAAAATGGCTCGATGAATGGTTGGCCTCGAAAGAACCTGCATTTTTCTACCGCGGAATTCATTTCTTACCCCAACGGTGGGAACGGGTCGTAGCTTCCAAGTGACACTACTTTGAACAGACTAACCTGTACTGTTCTGTGGCAACACACAGGTGTTTGTGTGGCAGAAAACAGCGGGAATTAATTCAAGCGCCTAATATTATTACTACAACATCTGTGTAAAGGCTATGTTACAAATCACCGTTCTCCATTCTTTTCTATTTTACATCATCTTATGTCTTCTCCTTTATGTTACTGCTCACACAGTCCTCCCATCACGTCTCAGGTCTTGCTCTAGTTCGCTTTTATTTACCAGTATGATCATAAATCTGTCTCACGCATTCCTAGTCCCTTTTTATAGCACGACCACAGCAGCTGATTTCTCATTCTTTTGAGCGTCCTTTTGAAATCTCTGTTCCTTCAAATCTTTTCTTATTCTCTCATTTGAAATTCTTTCCTTTCTGGTAAAACAGCACACCCATCTTAGTAACTTTATTTAGAAAAACTAGCCTTCTCTCCAGACTTTTTGCCATTGATTCAATATCAGCACTGCGTAACGTTGCTAACCTGACTGCAAGCTCGGAAAGCCATCTTTTCAGTCCTGTTGACATCTTCGGTCATGAGACTTTACTGTACTACATAGGTGAATCACGTGTCAAGACGACAAATCTGCAGCGATACATTCCGTCCGTGTAGCTTAGTTGGGAGAGCAACTTACTCTAGAGTGAGGGGGCACGGACAAATTTGTGTTTTCACAAGGTATGCCCGACGTTTTCCCCTGTTATTTCATCCTGCCTGCAGTCTGTTTTCTACTTTGTGGTCTGCAACATCGATTCCACGTAATGGAATTTTTCACTCTTTTGAGCACTCCTCTCTGGGTATCAACATTTTCAAAATTAATTTTCTTCCTTACTGCAGCACTTATACCATGTTGTAGTTTTACTTATTTTCAGCATCCTGTCTTATTATACTCTTTCCCCACTGTTCAAAGTTTCCACTGCCTTACTGGTGACACATAACAACTCATAATATGGAAACGAGGAAAAAAGTAATCGGAAAGAAAATCTTCAGTCTTGAAACACAGAGTCTATTTTTTATTGCTACTATACCGTGCAAATTAATTGGGACAAACTATTTTATTCTCAGAATTGTAATGTGATCGCCAGTTGATGTCGGAAACTCACGTAAACCGGTTTTATCAGTTGTGAGTTGGTGTGACTGTTAGGACTTGATAGTAAGAATGTAGTTTGACCGGTTTTAAACAGGAAATAGGCACTTCAGCTTCAGTTGTGAGCTTTCGTGTGTGACAGGTGGATGTTAGGTTTTGCTCTCTGTGAGTACGTGTTGCTTTCGTGTATTGAAAAATGGATATTTCCCCAAGGAAGCGTGCAAAAATAATTGCTCTGAAGGATCACACTTCTATGACAGTAAGAGATATCGCTTATGCAGTTGGTGTAGGAAAATCAAGTGTATCAAGACTGCTTACGCGATACAATGCATCTGGAGCATCGTCTCAAAGAGGAGAGGGAAATGTAGAAGCAAACGAAAAACTACTCCACGATCCGATGTAGTAAAATGAATCCAAAAAACAAAAACCAAAAAACGAGCACCGACCTTCAAAGATATTTATTGGCTAGTGGTTGTGATGTTAGTGATTCAACTGTACGCCGTAGGCTTCTGGAAGTCGGCCGGAAGGCAAGAAGACCAACGAAAAAACAATATTTGAATGCGAAAATGAAGATAAAACGTTTAGCATGGGCCAAAAAATATAAATCATGGACTGCTGACGACTGGAAAAAGGTAATTTTCAGTGATAAAACTCATTTATTTGTGCAGGGTTTCCAAGCAAATGTCGTTAGACGAAGCACCTATGAATCCTTTAGACCTGAGCATGTCAAACAAACTGTAAAACATCCTCTGAAACAGATGTTTTGGGTTTTTTTCACATCAAATGGCACTGGAAGCTTAGTTCCTGTTCAAGTTATGATGAATTCAGCCAAGTACGTAGAATTATTACAACGTAGGATTGTTCCATTCTTGCAAACCTTTGACGGGACATTTCAACAAGACTTCGCCCCATGTCACAATTTGAAATTGGACAAGAATTTCATGCTGGAAAATCAAATTCATTTACTTGATTGGCTTGGAAATTCACCAGACTTAAATCCCATAGAAAACTTGTGGAATATTTTGAAGAGACGTTTAGTTAAAATGGACTGTACAACCAAAGAACGCATGATAACGAATGCTATAAAAGTGTGGTTCCACGATTATGAAGTCAAAAATATGTGCACTCAATTAGTGGAGTCAATGCCAAAACGAATTCAAGAGGTCATTTCTGCTAAAGCAGGACGTACTTCATACTAATACAGGTATTTATCAGTGTATATCAAGGCATAGAATGATATAAAGGCACAGTTTTGGAAAAAAGAATGATTTTTTACTTTGTCCCAATTAATTTGCACAGTATAGTATCTTAGAGATTAATATTATGAAATAATTATTTATACGCTGCGTGGCAGATTTAATACCATTCGACTGGGAGTTATTAACGTTGCTATCCATTCTTTTATTTCCGCCATTTTGGTTACGTTCAAAATCGGACTCTTTGTTTCTTTTCTACGCAGATGATAGACGTAATCCATTGATAGGCTGGAACGAATTTACTTGAAGCTTATAAAATGGGCTGAAATCAGCTCCAAGGATTATATATTCTGTCTAAAAGAGGGTCGAATGAGGTTGGAACGAGTGAACCTGCGCATCAAAAAACGTTGCTTTCCCCATAACTTTACTATTCAAAGTTCTCATTTAAGGAGATGATATACACTATTCCTTTCTGGCTGGCATCATGTTAAAAGGCGTTACTATAAAAATGGTGACGAACCAAAGCATGGAGAAAGATGTTTCAGTCACTTGTTTCTATCCCATGGTATGATGTCTGTGTCAGAGGGACCAACCCCCCTTCGTCATGCCTTGGGCTATTGACCAGAAAAAAGAGGAGTAGAAGGAAACACCTGTTGCTAATGGCAGGTTTATGGTAGAAACTGCCGAAATGAGGAAAGGAAAGAAATTGTTTTTTCGCCGTAGCTTTCGTAAAACCCCGCCACTATGTGATTTTTTTTTTTTTTTTGGAAAGAGCAAAACATTTTTATAACCTTTTATTTAAGGTACATCGCCAGCTGAAACGGTTAATATGGTACGTATGAGCCCTTCTACACATCTGATGATAAAATTTGCCCTATTTGCTATTAGGAGACTCACTCTTAAAAATGATGAGAACAAACTGAGTATCAGATGATTTCAAACTAGTCATATTTTCACACAAACCTTCTTTTACATTACCCTCAAAATCTAGCACGGTATATACAATCTTTGCGAAAAAAAAAGAAAAAAAAGAGGTACCCAGAAAGAATCATCCAATCAAAATTACAATTGGTATGTGTAATGGCATGTATAGGAAAGGTAATGATTGCAATTTTAGAGCAGTTGGTCCATTTATTCAGATAAAACACCTACATTAGTAGGATAAGTCAGTACGTTGTAGCGCTACTTCTGGCTCGGTTACAAGCGGTTACCCGGCGTGGCATATACACATACAATTCACGGATACTGTCTTGAGGTATAGCATGCCATTTGGTGTTCACATTGCGGGACATTTTGTAGACATTTCGAGATGGGCTTAGATAGCGTCCCATCATGTCCTGAACATGTTCGATCGGTGAGAGGTCTGGCGATAGGGTTGTCCATGGAAGAGTGTCAACATAGCGGAGGCACGCCTAGCAGAACTGTGCTGTGTGTGGCCGTGCATTATCGCTTAGAGATATTACTCGGTGTTGCTGCGACAGGAATGGCAACACAACAGGTCGTTGAATGTCGTCGACTTACCGTTGAGCCGTGAGTGTGGAACGGAGAACTACCAAGGGGTGCCCGGGTATTGTAGGTAATGGCTTCCCCGATAGTCACTCCCGGTGTGCGAGCCGTATAGCGTCCACGGTAAATGCAGGATCCGTGCGCTGACCAGCTCATCTTCAGACACGTATGCGCTGGGGATAGTGCCCTGTCCTCATCACTGAGGCAAGGACCCCCCCAACGTTGATCAGGCCCAACACCACTGCAGCCGGTGCCGGAGATGCTGGCTGGTCAGTGGTAGGCAACGATGTGGCCGCCTCGAATGTAGTCCCCTTGCCCCAAGTTTTTTTCGTTGTCTTATCTTTTTCCGGTTTTTTTTTCGGCAACGGTCCTCATGGCCACTTCCATACCTGTAGAGGACGCAACATGGCAACGGATGTTTTAGCGCTACGAATTCGGTTCTGTTCGTGCGGCGCTCACAATCGAGTGATCCTAGCTTTCTGTTCTTGCCTTCGGTTGTCCACCGCTCGCGTGTCGCTGGTTGAGCCCACCTGGACTCATTGGTGCAGAAGCGAACTTCTGTCGATTGCCGCGTCGCTTCGATTGGAACGTCTGGCGATACCGCGACGTAACCAACCGGCCTTTCTCCTCTCTTAGCCGAATTATACGTCCTGTCTCAAACTCGATCATCTGCTCATAGTGTTCACGAATCCAACGGTGAGGCAACCTAAGAGTCCATGGAGGTAAATGCAACTGCAATCCGCTCTCACAATTGCCCCTGCGTGTGAGCTTTGCTTTTCATATACCCTCCTTGATGAGCGTTCCCATGCTCTGCACGAGACACTATTCAATCATTAGTCGTTATTTTTTGTCACTTGCATATTTAGCCCTGGGGTGCTTGCGTGCGAAGTTTAATCAGAAATGAACGACTTTTTCGGGGTGCCTCGTTCTTTGATTCTTTTTTTTTTCTATTTTGCAAAGAGTGTATTTGTGGAACAGACGCAGAACCACACTCTCATCATTTTTCCGTACGTGCTGTCAAACATGGGGAAATGATATATAATTCAAGACTACACTCTTGTGATGCTGATTTAGAATAAATTATCAACGTTTATTCATAATTAAATGTTTTATTAACATCGACTATAGTTTCGCTGAATGTTTGGCTCGGCATCATCAGGACCCATTCGTCCTCATGATGCCGAGCCAAACGCTCCGCGAAACTATAGTTGATGTTAATAAAACATTTAATTGTGAATAAACGTTGATAATTTATTCTAAATGGGGATAGGATTTGTACTTTTTTGTGCAGTAGTATGATGGTAGTCTTTGCACTGCCTGGTAGAAGTGAGTATCGCATTTTACGGCGAAACTTACGAGGTTTTTTTTCCTTTTTTTCCTAGGGAACTCATGGGCCTGAATTATGCGCAACATCGATTTATCTATTGATTGATCATTGAAATCTTCTGAATGTAAAAAGAAATATTGTGCTTCAAGTTCAGTCGTATTCTGAGCACCAGAAATACAATCTTGCGTTCACAGAAGACCGTTCCGAAAGCATACGAAATGTAATATTCTATTCATTAAGAACTTATTTAAAAGACACTGAATTGCATGTGTTCCGGCAACAGAAACATCATTAAACTTGCCGTGACCCATTTGGAGAGGCAGCTATGGTATGTTAATTAAATATCCCTTGTGAGTCCTCCAAGACCTCATGGATGACATTCACCCCTGGTTTTACAAAGCCGTCAGAACTACAATGGGCGCACTTCATTCATCTACCAATTATTAAACCTCTGAAACACGTCACTGCAGCGCAGTTGACTGCCTGGTGACAGTCGTGCCAAAAACCCAGACGGCACGTGTCTTTTAAAAACGGAAGTGGCACAGAGGATAGCGAATGCAGTCTTTTTTCGTTTTGTCAATTTATGAATTATATCTCTCAGGTGAAATTAAAATTAACAGTCGCTTCCATTTATTATTCTTATCTTAATTTATTTCATGTTTCTGATTGAAATCAAAAGCTCATTTTGATTCTGATATCAATCAGACTCTGTAATAAAGCAGAGAACGATAACTCATGTTGCAATCATCACTCTGATTTCGACACACTTATGCAACCTCTTTTCGTTCACCTTGCGCTGTGGCTTTCACTGCGCGGTCGGAGTGAATGTAATACAGTAGAGTTCCTAAAAAAATAAGCTTGCCTAATTCTACTTTAAAAAGCCGAAGTTACCTAATAGCTTTCTCTTTTATTAATATTTACCGAAACATTAAAAATATAGTTACAGAACTTCGAAACACTAACTAGTTTTGTCCTGGCCTCGTCTTATTCTCAGGGTCGACTTATCTATGAAAGAAGATAAAGGAACTGAGAAATTTAACCCATTCTACTTGTATTCCATGTCGACTCTATAAGCCGAAAAATAGGGTACGTACAGTCTGTATATTTTAGGTGACGAGATGTATCCCATGGTTCACATATCATTTCCTCAAGCATGATGCCTTCTTTCAGGAGGATAACTATCCTACACACGCAGTATGTGTCATTACACACGTAATATGTGTCAATCCAACACGCAATATATGACCATATGTGTCAATCCACACGCAATATATGACCATATGTGTCAATCCACACGCAATATATAACCATATGTGTCAATCCACACGCAATATGTGTCAACCCACAAGCAATATGTGTCAATCCACACTCAATATGTGTCAACCCACACGCAATATGTGTCAATCTACACGCAATATATGACCATATGTGTCAATCCACACGCAATATATAACCATATGTGTCAACTCACACGCAATATGTGTCAATCCACACGCAATATATGACCATATGTGTCAATCCACACGCAATATATGACCATATGTGTCAATCCACACGCAATATATGACCATGTGTGTCAATCCACACGCAATGTATGACCATATGTGTCAATCCACACGCAAAATATGACCATATGTGTCAATCCACACGCGATATGTGTCAATCCACAAGCAATATGTGTCAATCCACACGCAATATGTGTCAATCCACACGCAATATGTGTCAACCCACACGCAATATGTGTCAACTCTTGGTTCGGAAGATATACAGACAAAGTTCGATTCGTCCCTACTCCTAAACAGCAATATGATTTAAAATAGGATTTTTAAGTTGGCAAACACAATAGCCGTTGCTTTGCGCATTTTTCACCATGTAACTTAACATGAGAAAATTTGAAAATTACGTCGCCCTGGAGCGTGGAATTTTCAGGTTTGCAGATGTAGTTTTTAACTTTTATGGTGTTAGGTTACATGTTGAAGATTAAGCAATGCGATCGCTCTTCTGCTTACCATCTTAAAAATATCATATCATCACCTCTGGTGACTTCTCCGGATTTTTGTTTGTATCGATTTCAGTCAGAATACGTACAATACGTACACTGAAAGGTATTTAGTGTACATACACGAGTATCCTCCTTAACAGCGATACTCGTGTGTGTATAATAAATCTCCTATATATTCCCTTTCAGCGCCCGCACGCACGCGTAATGATGTACAGTCCTATTTTTTGCTCAGCAGCAACACGTCTTGTCATGAACTCTACCAAATGTTGAAACGTCTCGGTGATATTGTAGGACATGACACTCCATGGCAACAGTACGTAATGTGCCGACAGTTGCCAGTGGTGGAATGTTTCAGGCTCGACTGTATCACCTCAGTTCTTCCCACAATTGTTAAATTGTGTTCAAATCCAGAGAGGGAGAGGACTATTCTGGAGTTGCGAACTCTATAGAATGCTCTTCCACCCAGTCTTTCGCAAACGGCAATGATAACACGAGGCATGATCTTCGGTTTCAAAAAGATATTCTGCTGTGATAAATGAATAGTTTCGAATGAGTGTAGGTTGAATTGCCTTTTGCAAAGGTAATAGTCTCAGTGGATGCAAATGGCACACATGTGGCCCACATAACTCTCTAGTAAATCACTCTGATTACCCTGCCGGTACACTCCACAATTCAACAGTTTGAATTCATGGCCCAGTGTGGCAGACTTTACACACCCATATTACCGCAGTCTGTAGTTGGAATCCTGATTTGTATGCTATCTAAGATACTCATCAGACTTCCAGGGTCCAGTGATGATGTTCCTTCGCCTTCTATGCAGCTTCAGAACCCGGTGACATGCATGGTGTTAATGAGAATACTCGATGTGGACGTTGAGTTCCACAGCACAGTCGTGTTGCCTATGTCAAAGGGTTTTCTCACAAGCATTCGTATGTGCACTGTCGTTAAAAGCCAAGCTTTGCCTGTACACTGCTGTTTCCTGTTCTGACGTTAGGATAGAAGAAGATACTATACACACCTCGAGCATCATTAGCCCTTTCACAGGATACACTTAAAGTCTGGAAGTCTGGTGAGCCTGGAAGTCATGTAGCCTAAGTATTTGACTTCCAATCAAGTACTTCTTCCAGTCAAGTACACAGACAGTTCTGGGTACAGAACTGTCTGTGTACTTGACTGTATAAATGTTGAAGATGAAAACTGTACATTCTGATTTTTACTCAAGTGAATGATTATGTTGCGAGTGAGTACCGTCTCTTGAACTTTCTAACAGCAAAAATTATTCATTTTTATGTATTTTATGTGTGCAATCCTTGGAATTCATGAAAACGGAAACAATCTCAGTTATGGGTTCGTAATATCACTTTATAATTTATGTCATTGGGTGCAAAAAGTGCTTCATTCTCTAAATTTTCACATCTTTTTCCGTACATTACCGACTGACACAAATTTCCTCTTTCAGAAAGAATGTAATGAAATGTGTTTGGCAAAAGAGATTCAGCCGACACGGTAGAGCAGTTGTCTAAAGCAACGACTTATGGCCATTCGTCCGTGAATGGTCCGGGTTCGAATCCCGGTGAGGCACGGATGTTGTGTTTGTCTTAAGGCACTGGCTCTCTCCCTTCCCTGGAACCAGTGACCCTAATTAGGGATGGGCGACTGCTTATAGCCTATTGAGTTGCTTACGGTGATCTTTAAACCTTCGATAAAGAAAAAATAGTTTCAGTATTATCCTTTAAGAAACATGGGCAAAAAAATAATTTACTCAACTCAAGACCGGTTGCCAATCATTGAACGCATCAGCAGAGGAGCATCTTCAGCAGAATATTGCTATCTCAGATAGAATAACAACATACTAATAAAAGAAATTACCTTGTTTCCTTCGAAGTTCACCTGACAGGAACTTTTTTCTTGTGGGTGTTCATTCCAGCGCGCACACACAACACGTTATATGTTCCACAGGTGGTTTCATCTGTCTCGTGTATAACTTCGTGATTTCCATAGAAATACCATAGGCGTATACTGTGTTTTTGCTTCCATCGAGTCCTGTTTCCCGAATTCTATCTTGATGCTGGATACTGGGACTGGGACAACAATCTGCAAAATTTGGGTGTCTAGTAATTTTCTTCGATCAGTAGTGAATGTCGCAAGCAAACGCACACACACATTTGAAAGCTGCATTTTTAGGTAAAAAAAAATTATCAGCTGAGTTCTCTGGTAATTTTAAGTGAGGTGTATCCCGCGCTTCAGATATCATTCTCTTTTATCTGAAAATCTATTTATCTTGTAGTAGTCATGTGAACATTTATTTGTACCAAATGTCGCTATGATTTATATGGTAGAAAATATTATATGTGTATCTAAGCATTTTCTGTTACAGATATACCTACCATTAAAGAGTTCAGCTTCCCATCAAGAATTGCTGTTGGTGAGAAAACTTCTGCTTTTTGTTTTGCATCGACCGAATCCCTTCTATTAAATTTTAGTTGGATGAAAGATGGAAAGCGAATTTCTGAGTTAAGTAATGTGACAATAAAAACGGATAAGGAATTCTCTGTGATTATTATAAATCCAGTGACTTTGCAATCGAGCGGAAACTATACATGTGTGGCGGAAAACAGTCATGGAGCCTCTAGTTACAGCTCAATACTTTCCGTTGAAGGTAAGTTACAAAAACATGTTGTAATTCTTTTCACGTGTATGTGTAACATAAAAATTGAAGAGAAATCACTATACTCTTTAATGCTAAATTTCAAACAATTTTCAGAAAAAGATGTTTTTGTAAAAAAATCGAAGTTTCTTAAGATTTTCAAAAGCACAGAATTTCTGTAGAGCATAAAAGTTTTCAATTTTAAGCATCTGAAATGTTCTGAAATATATACAGTCATCAGAAATTTAGCACTGTTAGCATAGAAAAATGACTGAAAGCAAAGAACAATTAGAATTTTCAGACCCAGATCACTTGCCCTGAATATAAAAACAATGTGTGAGGACAGCTACAATTTTAATGAAACCACATGTGCTACTATTATTAAGAAACCGCATATGCTGCTAGCATTACCAAACTCACATGTCCAACTTCTCAGCGGCGTAGCGCTAATCTTAGCTCACTACTGGCAAACGTTTTTGTCGGCCCCTATTAATGAGTGGTCAGAGGCCTAGGTTTCTGCCTAAATAACTGTCACAGGCCTACGCCCGAGCCCCAGATAAGGCGCAGGTGATGTGTGATGTACTTCAGAGGTGAAGCACGTGTGAAGACAACAAATCAGTAGCAATACATTCCGTCGGTGTAGTTTAGTACAACTGGCTCTGAGGCGCGGTGGCTTGAGTTCGGTTCTCACCACCAGCAAATTCGTGAATTTCACATTGGCGTCGGATTGTGAAAAATAGACTTACTGGCCGTTGGATTCTTCGAGAAACGTGTGATGTTTGTTCCCCATATCGTTTGGAATTAATGAAAAATTTCTTCTTCGCTTAAAAAAAAATGTCACGAGAGAGATGCTATAGCGCTCTACAAAGGTGAAGTGCGTGTCAAGACCACAAATCTGCAGAAATACATTCCATTGGCGCAGTTCAGAATAACTGGCTTAGGAGCAAGTAGGGCGCGGTTACGACCTCTGTCACCAACAAATTTGTGGTTTTTTTTTGTTTTTGTTTTTTTATTGAAGGTTTAACAACCACCGTGAGCAACTCAATGGGCTATAAGCAGTCGCCCGTCCCTAATTTGGGGTCACTGGTTCCAGAGAAGGGAGAGAACCATTGCCGTAAGACAAACACAACATTCATGCCTCACCGCGATTCGAACCCGGACCCCTTCACTGCCGAACGATCATAAGCCAGCGCTTAGACCACTGGGTCACCGGGGTGGCCAAATTTGTGTTTTCACTGGTGCGTGTTCCATAATTCTCTTCCATTTCCTGAGACAAGGGAGCAAATTAGGAACGAAAGACTTCCTGTAGGTGATTAGTAAGTTTCTCCAACTGCCGCAAACACCCTGCGAAAAGAAGGAAAAGAACTTATAATCTTTGGCTAACTTTCGAAAAAAACGTCTTCCTATTCTTATTGGTTTTCTTGGTTCCCTGCTTTTGATTTCTTCCTCTCCGGTTTTCCTCTGTTCTGTCTTTCTAACAGCTCCACTTCGGTCAATGTTCAATCATCGATAGGTTACATCGTTTCACAGGGTTTTAATATTTTAATTTCTTATTTTGCCAAAGTTGGTTTTATTTCGTATATATTTTAGTTTCGCATTTGTGCTGTATAGAACAATGATTTAGTTTTAGCCACTCGGCGTTTGCTTTGGTTGAATATGTTATTCCTGTTCTCGGTTCGTGACCCTGATGTAGCATAGTTCATTTGTGGTGCTTGTCTAGAAGGGGAGTAGAAGGTGAAGGAAGGTAATCATTACGTAGAATTATTTGTGAGAGGGTGAATCAGGCCGCTGATCTCTATATCTCATATCAAGAACTTTGACTGGAAATCTTCATTTTTGGCGTTTCAAAGTATCAGTCAGTACTTTTGAGGGTATCAAAAAGAGCATTAAATTTCTCAATTTGAAGTCATTTAGTTTTACCAACCAGATTGCTGCTAAATTTAAGATGTAACTCACAAAGTATAATTACACTCGAAACTCTAGAAATCTGATTAAATTTTCTTTTCAGTCCAAAATCCAGTTCTTTACATAAAGATTTCCAGCCTTTTTACCTCAGTTCTTTTAATTAGTAAAATTTGATTTTCTCCTTTTTTTACTGTTTATACTGTTTGTTATTGCTTCTCATTTACAAAGTTATATAACTAAAGCATTTTTAATTCATTTCAGATCCAGAAACTACCCTGTATTCTGAAATGATTTCTTAATTTGAGGATGGGATTACCTTAAAATCTGTTATATTATTTTTTGTGGCGTAATCATGAAAATTTAAATATATACATGTATGTTATGTCCTCTGTTACAACCTTCAGGAGAGGATTTCATGTTCAACTGCATGAATAGAAAATCTAATCGAAAAATATGACTTCAAAAAACGGCTCTATACCTTCACCATTTGATTAATTTCTGAGTGTGTCTGACCCAGACCAGGAATTCTAAATACGTTAATAAGTGTCTAATGAGTTCATGCACAATAAGATAAAGAAGTTACCAGACATTATGAAAACATTTTATGCTCGTTAAACGATAAATACTTTTTCATAAATTATCAATATTAATAGGAGTTACAAGTTTCAGAAGCACTTCGTGAAAAAAATCGTTTCTGTAGGGTGATAAGATAATTTGGAGGCATTTCTTCATTCCTTTTACTTATAATTTAGCACTGCTCAGAGTACTGTACTCTCACAGGGGGTTACTGGAAAACAAATTACAGTACCCTCATAGTAGTTAACTACACACACTGGCCATTGAATTAGAAACATTTACGGAAATGTGCGTAAACATCACTTACGCAGAACATAGGGAAACTACGTGGGCCACCCCGATGGCTCAGTGGTCTAAGCGCTGGCTTATGACCGCTCGTCCGTGAAGGGCCCGGGTTCGCATCCCGGTGACGCATGGGTGTTGTGTTTGTCTTACGGCCCTGACTCTCTCCCTTCCCTGGAACCAGTGGCCCCAAATTAGGGACGGGCGACTGCTTATAGCTCACCGAGTTGCTCACGGTGGGCGTCAAACCTTCAATTAAAAAAATACGTGGTCACGTGCGTCACCACATTATCTAATCAACTATTTAAGACTACTGCTTTTCAGTAATCGTCAGTAGTGTTGAAAACCAAAGGATCTTTCTGACTTCGATAAAGGGATTATTGGGGGTGTCGTTCTCTGTGGAACGACGTTTTTTTAATAAACGGCAGGGCTGACTGATTCCCTAAAAGGGGGCCGCGGTGGCTTAGTGGTCAACGTTCGTGTCTGCCGCGGAGGAACCTCAGGTTCGATCCCGAGCAGGTATGAACACTCAAACCACAAAATATGCGCCGTGCGTTGGATTGGCACGTTAAGCTTTAGGCCCCAGGTACTGTCCCCCGGTTATAAATAAGGGCGTCTTCCTCCCCTTTTCTACCTCACTTCCATGTCACTAGCCTATCGGGCACTCTAGCATACATCTTCTAGCTTCCCTTTGCTAAGGGTTGTTTAAGACCTGGCGTCAGACACTCCATTCCTAAACTCCTCTACATATGATCTGATCTAATCTGATCTGATTCCTCAATAGGAGAGATTTCCCCGTTCTTTAATCAGTGTCAAAGCAACCCACATTATTTTTTTAAGAGGCGTAACTATGTGCGCGACGAGAATCTGTCAGGAATGAAATCGCCGTCGTCTCAGAAAGCTTCTACGTAGAAATAGGATTTCTTGTGTGCCGCAACTGACCGAAACATTCAATAAATGCGCAGAAAATCGATGGGTATTGGCGGTCGAATGCTTATACGAAAATCACTGATTTCTGCAAAGAATCGGAAAATTCGTTTACGTTGATGTGAGGAAAATTGTGACTGGAAAGTAGAAGATTGGAAAAAAGTCCTTTGGGGTCGAACGAGACGCAGTACACCTTATTCTGTACCGACAGTAAGTAGTTAGTTTTGAGGGAAACCCATGAAGAGATGGACTCAGCTTAAATTGTAAACACAACTCAAGGTTGTGAAGGTGGTGTTAGGGTGTGCAACAGTTTCTGTTGAAACGGAACGGGTCCCCTAACATTTCTGGAAAGCCGGAGGTTCTCCACATATCTACACATTTTTGCCGATTAAGCCTATGGTCCAATGTTGACCTTTTATCCAGCAGTTGACAGCTGCTTCATGCAGGTGTGACGTATACTCTAACTTAACTTTCCTTTTTAGGTGTTTATGCAAATTTGAGTTCGTTCTCCTTAGAATTTCTCAAACTAAACGTGATATCTTCTCTCTCCCTAGAGTATGGTTGTAACAACCCTGAAGTCAGAACGAATGACCTGTGTATACCGGAAATGAGAACTAACGTTATACACACTCAAGTCACATTATTGTGACCACCTCCTACATTTGACGTCGACAGCGCGTAGCCAATGAAAGAAGGCACGTGTCGTGAGCTCCTCGGAGAGCATATAAGGTGTGCTGTAGGCAATCTGAAAACACATCACTCGTTGCTGTCATGGATCAAAGGGGCTATTTATCAGATCAGCAAAAAGGGATGATTATCGGCTTTCGGGCTAAAGGTGACAGTATTTCTAAAACAGCGCAGTTTCTGAACTGTTCGCGTGCTTCTATGGTTAAAGTGTATCGTGATTAGAGAAATGGCACCACTGCGAATAAGCGAAGTGGAAACTGCGGAGCACAACGTGCTATTGATGTGCGAGGTGAACATCGGCTTCGACGGTGCGTGAGGGCTGATCGACACGCTACAGTGGAGCAACTCACTGGTTGAATGAACCAGGAGACTACTGGATGTGTCACTAAAACGACAGTTCAGCGAACCCTGCTGCATTTGGGGCTCTGATGCCGACGGATGGTCACTACCTCTATGCTAACGAAGGTGCATCGGAAGAAAAGGCTTACATTTGCGCGGCAGTACCGGAATTGGACCTCCGCTGATTGGCAAAGTATTGTCTTCTCCGATGAGCCACGTTTTCTGCTTCATCGAACGGATTAACGCTGACGTATAAGGCAAGAAACATCAGAGAACAAACACTCTTCAACCATCGCTGGAAGAACACAAGCTTGGTGGGGCAGTGTTATGGTTTGGGGAACGTTTTCGTGGTATTCTCTGGGTCCACTCATACCCGTGGAAGGCATTATGGACTGAATTCGTTATGAATCCATCCTTGCAGGCCACGTGCACCCATACATGCTGATTGTCTTCCCTGGGGCGGATGGGACCTTCCAGCACGACAGTGATACATGTTACCCAGCTAGAAATGTCCGAGAGTGGTTGAAAGAGCATGATGAAGACTTCAAATTACTTCCCTGGCACCCTAATTCCCTAGACGTAAACCTAATTGAGCATCTTTGGGACTGTATGGCTCCACATACTTGTGAACACCTTTCAGCACCTTATTGAATCACTCCCAGCCCGTCTAGGTACTGCCCGCCCTGCACACGGCGGGTATCCTGGATATTAGCTGGTGGTCACAATAACGTGACTCGATCGTGTATAATGTTTGAGCAGCAGTAGTGTGTGGTGATGGTGGAAGTTATAATACTAATTGTGGATACGATATCATTAAATTGATGTTATTTAAAGGATGCGTGTTGTGCTCATATTTATATATTTGTCGTTAAGAGTTCAACCAATTAACGTTGTTTAGTTCTGAAGTTTACTACTAATCTGATACGTTTAATGTTCTACGATTAAGCGTTCTGTTCTGTTGGAAAGTTACTGTTCAAGGACCTTGGACAGCGAATAAAGGAATCAATCTGTAAGTAACCTTTTCTAAATAACTATAGACCAATTGCAAACTTATCTACTTTTGCAAAGATTTTAGAAAAATAAATATATACCAGATTAATTTCATATTTGAGCAAATTTTAAATTTTAAATTGGTATCAATATGGATTTCAACAAAATAAATCAACAGAAATGGCAGTACTTACAATTCAAAATAACATACAACAGAATCTTGCAAATCATAGCTTAACATTAGCTATTTTTTTAGACATAACAAAGGCATTTGATTCATTAAATCACGACATACTCTTAAAAAAGCTGATGCATATAGTAATAAGAGACACCTCATATACATTTCTTAAAAACTACTTAACAGATAGACCTCAATTTACACAAATTGAGAAATACTCATCTCTACAAAAAAAAAAATAAACTCTGGAGTTCCTCAGGGTTCTATACTTGGGCCTTTGTTATTTAACATATTCATAAATAATATTTTCAATGTAAATAAAGAAACTAATATACACAGTGCGTCAAAGAATTTTTGGCCGCCTCGGTGGCGCAGTGGTCTAAGGCGTTGGCCTCTGATCATTCGTCCGTAAGGGGTCCTGGTTCGAATCCCGGTCAGGCATGGATGTTGTGTTTGTCTTATGGCACTGGCTCCCTCCCTTCGCTGGAACCAGTGACCCTAAATTAGGGACGGGTGACTGCTTATAGCCCATTGAGTTGCTCACGGTGGTCGTTAAACCTCCAATCAAAAAAAAAAAAGAATTTTTGAGACTGGGTCTGTAAAATGAAATAGAAACAAGAAATTATCATTTGTTTTGGTTTGTTATTCAAAATAAGTCCTTCCGGCTTCAATACACTTGTTACAGCGATTTAATAATGATTCGAATGCCTGTTCCAGTTTACTTTGCGGAATTGCCTCCAAAGCACGCGTCGAGGCTGTTTGTATGGTCGAAATATCATCAAAATAACACAATTTTAACGTCTTTTTAAGTTTTGGGAATAAAGAAAATTAGCAGGGTGCTAAATCAGCCGAATACGGTGGATGATTCAACACACAGACGTTATTTTTCGCGAAAAATCTACGAACAAGAAATGAGGGGTGACTGGGTGCATTATTCTGCAACAAACACCAACTGTTTTCATCTCGATATTCTGGACGAATGTGACGAATTCTGCCCATCAAATGCCTCAAAACATTTAAATAAAACTCATCAGCAATTGTTTGTCCACTTGGAACAAATTCTCTGTGGAGAACCCTTACTATCAAAGAATGTAATGAGCATTGTTTTGGTTTTCGATGAAACTTTTCTTGTTTTT
The DNA here is from genome assembly GCA_039090855.1 of Macrothele yani. NCBI lineage: Eukaryota > Metazoa > Arthropoda > Arachnida > Araneae > Macrothelidae > Macrothele > Macrothele yani. Next base: position 20,180,267 of record CM077013.1, read on the forward strand.
ATTTGGCTTGTGGCGAGTTTTTTGACTTCCATTCCGCACTTTGTCGCTTTGTTTTAGGATCATATTGAAAACACCATGTTTCATCACCAGTAACAATCGATTTTAAGCAGTTTGGATCATTTTCAGCAGCTGAAATGATTTCTCTGCAATGTGCACTTCTCCTTGATTTTTGTTCATTGGTTAACGTGCGTGGAACAAATGTAGCACAGACTTTTGTTTTGCCCAAATCTTCATGCAGGAGGGTTCGAATCGTTTCTTTGTTGATGTTTCAAGACTCTTCCATCATTCTTAGTGACGCACATCGATTGTTTGCCACGAAATCACGCACTTTTTCAACAATCTCAGGTGTCCTAGAAGAACTTGGTCTTCCGGTATGCTTATCATCTTCTAGCGTCTCTCTTCCGTCCAAAAAAACGTTTATGCCACAGGAAAACATTTGATCTACTTAAACAAAACTGAACGTAAACTTGTTTTATCATTTGGTACGTTTCCGAGGCACTGTTACCAAGTTTTGTGTTAAATTTAATAACAGCCCTTTGTACCGTCTTAATAATTCAACATGAAAAAAATTTTACTTCTCTAATGAACTCCCGTTTCGTTTGAGTTACTTTAACAATTGCGCAGTACTTTTGGCAGAAAGCAAGCAGATGGTCACGGTTTATAATGCATTCGCGATTATACTGGTGGTGCCACCGTAGGCTGAAATCTAGCGCCAGTCTTAAAAATTCTTTGACGCACTGTGTAATTTTATATGCAGATGATACAACTATTCTAATTCATGGCAATCATATTGATGAAATGATCAATAAAGCAAATATACTGCTCGAAAAATATTCTAACTGGATGGCAGCAAATAAAATGCTAATAAACTTAGAAAAGACTAAAGCAGTAATATTTACTTGGCAATTATCTCCTCTACAAATAATTGAAAAATTGGTAATTGACAAAACAATAATTCAAATAATAAATAAATTTACTTACTTAGGAATTACACTTTACAAAGATTTAAAATGGACTAGACACATAGATACAATACTAACAAAAATATCTAAAAATATAGGAATAGTCAGTAATGTAATAAACAACCTAACTATTAAAACATTAAAGATATTATATTATGCCTTGAGTCATCCATATTTAAATTATTGCTTTTTGGCCTGGGGCCAGACAACGAATACTAACCTCAAAAACTTCAAATACTACAAAACAAATACATTAGACTGATTGATCTCAAAATTAATAATAACAAGGATAATATTATACAAATAAATAATTTTAGGTACTCTAAGGTATACCCACAAAAATATAAAATATTAAATATTAAACAATTGTATAACTTCAACCTAGGAAAAATTATGTTTAAACGTATAAAATCAGATAATTACAATCTTACTGAAATAATTCAAATAGCACCAATATTACATCTATATCACACAAGATCAAAAGTATCTTTACAAATGTCTACACCAAGAACAAAAATGGCACAGCAAAATATTACATATAGTGGTCCAAAGTACTGGAATGCACTCCCAAACGAATTAACCAATATTAACAATTTCAATTTATTTAAGAAAAACTAAAATCATATATACTTCAACAATAAGAAAATTGATTCTCAGTTTAAAATGTTATATGAGCATGCAGGGAATTTAACATTGTATAATTATATAATTGAGTGGACTATTATCAAATGATTACTGGGAAGCCTGAGCTATGTCAGGACTCTTGAAAGAGGCCTTTTCTTAGGCTTCCCATACTGTTACAAACTTTAAGTTACTCTGTAAACTAATATACTCAATGATTATATTGTAACAGTTAAACGAATAAATAAAAAAAAAGTTATTAAGAAATGATTTATATAGTGTTCAGACACCGTTATACTGCTACGGACATTACAAATGACAATACTATTGTACGTCGTGCAAGATGTATTCAGCAGTGGCTTAGCAAGCAATACAATGGCTTTCATCATATTCCCTGGCTACCATAAAGCTCGGATCTGAAGGCTATAGGTATGTATGTACGGGACATGTTAGGGAAACATTCGAGAGCAACGTCCTCTTCCGTCAAATATGAGCATGTCAAAGGACTGTCTGGTGAACGCCCGATATTCTGTAGACGTATATGTACTTCAACACTTTGTTGAATCTATGCTAACCCGCATATGAGCTGTAATTGTGCAAAACGAAGTTTAACTCGTTATTAAATAAAATGTTTCTAATTAAGTGGCCGGTATGTGTATGTGTAGATAAAATATTTAGAAAGCTATATATGAGAGCAACTTACTTTCAACAGTTACTTGATTAGCTGCAGTGACAAGCTTCTATTAAAGACTTTTGTCAAACAACTGTTCTGATTAAACAAAAGGTTACAGCGCAAATATATTTAATAAATTCATGCTGGCGACAAATGTATTCTGAGGTATTAAAACCAGCAACATTTTCCAGCTCCTCCGAGGTGGATTTTGGAACCTGAAGATGTAACTGTCGCACTTGGCGAAGATATTTTTATAAGATGTAATGCGTCAGGGTCTCCTTCTCCCAAGATCTCCTGGAACAAAATTGATAAAGGTAAGATTCCTTAATGGGATAAATTGTCAAATTAATTATGTTCGGTGCGTTTTATAGTTGTATTTATTAAAGCTCCTCTTGGATAAAAATTATAAAATCCTATTTGTTTTAATTTTTATGTATCTACAGAAAATATACTTTAGAAAGAAGGCAATAAAAGATAAACTTCTCTTCTTTGTGCAAATTAGTGGGTAATTTATCTTTAAACAAAACTGTGCAATTAAATAAGCGATGTATTTTGGTACAATGGATATGTCTCGTGTCTAATTTAATTGTGTAATCCTGGAGCTGTATAGCAATTTTAGTAATTCGAATTTGTTGGCGGAGAATAAGAAAAAAGTTTCAAAGCGTACGTCACCCAGATGGCCTTTTCAAGGAAGGAAGACAGCAAACTGCCAGTTTGCTGTGTAACAGAATATAAATCAGTTTCCAAGCTTTCATACATCAACCAGATTGCTTTTTCAAAGTAAGCAGACATCAAACTGCCCAGTCTGCTATGTATTAGAATAGAAATCAGTTTCAAACTTTTGCACAAAAAGCCATCTGCTGAAAAAGCCATCTGATTGAGGAGCGAAAGCGTGCAAACTTTGATATCTATTCTATGCCAATACATTCTGATTAGTATTATTGTTATACCATTTTAAATATAGTTGGTGTACAGTTCTTTGTTACTAATTATGTAATCCTGAACGTTGAAAGCAAAGGGATTTGATAAATACTTCGCGAAAAAAGAAAATAATGAACTACAATATGGTTATTGTTTCATTGGTCAACTAAAAACTAATGATTCAGTTGAATGCTTTCTTACTACCTGAAAGTCATAGTTTCAGAAATTACACTTTCATGTTCGACATATTTATTTTTACGCATTGCAAAAAAGAAAAAAAAAATTTCCAAGTGCTTAAAGCAAAAACGAGAGAAGAAAAGGTAGTAAATATTTTCCTCGAATTTATCTGGCCCGAAAGTAGAAATGCATCGATGACATATCGATAACTTTCTTTTAAGCATTATCGCTGGTGAATAAATATCGATATTCCACCTTTAGACCGAGACGAAATGTTAGACGACGAATATGAAGAACAGAGTAAAAGCAAAGTTGAAACATTTTTCCTGTTTTTTTTTTTTTTTTTTTTTGCTTTTACTTCCCCAGCGAAGTTATAAACGCAGCACAGATATGGTTCACAGATAGTATATCTGTTTTGCAATATCAAACAAATTTCTGTCTGATACAGTAATCATAGGGAATTATTCAACGACTTGTGATTTTTTTTCAATCAATAAATATAACTTTATCGCTTGGTTATTAAAAAATAACACAATTTCTTTTCAGAATTAGCACTTTCATCTAAAGGCTCATTTAAAGTGTCAAATGGATCAATGGAACTCAAGAACATTAAGGGTGAAGACTCTGGGTTTTATGAATGCGTTGCTGATAATGGAGTGAGTCCCTCGATAAGCAAGAGAATAATCCTTACAGTAAATGGTTAGTTTAATGTTTTGTTGTATTAGAAAGGCGTTAAAATGAATCAAAGTTTCAAAGATAAATCTATGTGTGCTTCTTTTCGCATACTCTTGTTTTTAGTGAAACCGTAAACTTTGAAGAGATGGAGTTTAAGGAAGTTCAGAAAATTTCTAACATTCCATTGAACATGACAATGAAAAATGTGTTGTGCATTGCATCTATGTGGTAGGTATTTAATTAAACCTTTTTTTTTCAATTACCTCTACAACCAGCAACAATTTTAAATCAATTTACATCAAAAGTTTTAAAATATTTAAATATAGAAATTCCTTTGTTGTTGTTGTTGTTTTGTGTACTTTTCTTTAGGAGGAAATATTGAAATGTTCAAGGTAAGGAATAATTTAATTTAATTACATTTATGCATTAGATATTATACTTTCTGCACATGTATCTGTTCTCATGGGTGAACAAAATTCTAAATGGAAATTAAGTCATAGCTTTCAGTGTTTGTCGATATGTGGCGCTATTGCTGTACTTCCATGTAGCTTTAGGCAGAATGAAGCCACGCAGATACCGTTCATCATGATAAGTGGTATATTTATATTTTCGATCGCAATTTAATTCTAAGATGATACATGTTATCACCATGCTACTATTACTTTTACATGGATTTTTGATATGGTATCAAGTTTTGTAGGAAATTCATTGGACATCACAGCATTGGAAACCAAGCCATGAAGAAAACCCTAGTTGTTCTCCATAGCCTTTTCTCTGTGTTCGTTCAGGCTTCTTCGACTCTTTCAAATGGTAAGTTGTAATTTCTCTTGAATTAATATATTTTAATGATGCTGTTTTGAGTATTGCACAAAACTTCAAGTGTAATTTATATTGATAACTTTCATTGTGCATTCCATTTTCTGAATGACCTAAAGAAATTAATTTCAAAATCGAAGAAAAACGTACGCCGCCTTGGCGATACATGTTCCTGTGGTACGTGTTGTTTCGTGCAGAAACGATACTTCCTTATTTGCTTCCATCAGCTAAGCAAATTCACGAAATAAATACTTTGACACATTTTTAATCACTAAGAAATATTCACATTTATACGAGCATGTTAAAATTCTGATCTCATGAGGGAACAAATATAAAATTTTTAGAAGCCTTGAAAATGAATACCATGAAAAACAGTTTCCAATATTCATTTTTCTGAAGAAAACCATTTTAAATCTTACACATTTTGAAATGTGTTTAACACCTTTTACCTCATTTTAGGTTATTAATAAAGAAAATAGAAGCCAACTTTAAAGCCCAAACAGAAAACTGACATATGCTTCAGTTTTTGGAGTTTGAAAAACATTGTACAGCGGCACATACTGTGAATTATAACAAGTTTGTAAAATCATGCAATGCATTGATTATGATACGCTTTACAACGCACCAGAAATAATTACTCAAGTTATGAGGAGTATGGCTGTGGAATAAATCTCGCTCCTGTGCCCTGACCTTTGAGCCCATTTCAATGACATTCAACGAAATTGGTTTAGTATACCTCCGAAACAATATACTAAAGTTTTGTTGCAATCGATGTATTTTTACATGAGTTATGACGCATAAGGTCAATAGGATGGACCCTGCTCCTATGTCCTGACCTTTGACCCCATTTTGTCCATTTTCAATGGGATTCCTTATCCTTCCAAGGTTGTTCCCTAGCACATATTAAAATGTCATAGAAATGGAACCATTTTTACGCTAGTTATCGTGCGGACGGACGGACAGACAGACAGACAAAGCTGGAGAATATACGCTTATTCAACGTACGTTTGGAAAGCGTAAAACACTTTTATCGCATGTTTTTATCAATACAAATAGAAATAATGGTTGTTTTTACGGTCATATTTTTTATTTAGTACTTCAGAATGTACCCATATAAGTTACAGAACTTTTTTCTAAATGTTTAGACTTCTTGCGTTAGTAAAAATGTTTCCTTTTAAAGTTCTACAAACAAGGACTCGTTCAACTGCAAGCTTTAGGTTGTTCTCATTTGAATCAACACTCGCTTGAATTTCCCTAATATGAAAAACAGAAATATAGCTGTTTTATTTTCAAATATTTGCATTAAAAGGTTTATTTTTAGTTGTCTGAGGTTTTTTTCGAATTTTTGACTCCAAACTGGAGCAAATTAAATGGTGAAATTGCAAAGGCTTTAGAATTACAGAGACTGAATTTTAAAGAAACTACATAATATTTCCCTATGCCGCCAGGTAGCGAGCATTACAAGGTGCTGGTTTCTAATTAATTGCTCGAGATGGGTCCGAGTGCGAATCCCAGGTGAGGCGTGAATAATGTGTTTATTTCACCGAACTGTCTCCCTCTCTCTCTGTCTCCTCCTTGGAACCATTTGCCTTAAAGTAGGAATCGGCAACTACTTATATCATGCTGAATTCCTCACACTTATCGTTAAACCTCCAACCCCCCCCCCCCCAAAAAAAACCATTCCTTACATATCGATTCCTATAACTGCGTAGTTTTCTTAATCGTTACGGTTTTACCATTTGTTGTGTACCTTTGTATATACTGATTTTAAGAACTTCTGATATCTAACGTCTCCTCCAATGTCACAAACTATAGCAAAACTTTACATTACAATTTAACAGATAAATATTTAGAAAAAAAATTGAAACTTTTTTTTTTAGCGCGTAACTTTTATGCAAAATATATTTAACTTGTTCTTGTTAGTAGATAAACGTAAGAAAATTAGCCTTCCAAGGTTTCCGAGCTTGAGAACGAAACACTATCATTGTGAATTACGTTGAAAGTCTTTAAAGTTTTGGTTAAACAAAGGAAATGAATTCTGCTAGAAATACTCTCTCCCATATGCAATCATGTACATGACGAAATTTGAAAGTTTGTTTACAAGAACACTGTGATAGTACTCGGTTTTCATAAAATTAATTTAGTTTTCGTTGAATGCAATAGATCTCACAGTAAATGAAAGATTAAGTTAATTAAAAAAAACCTCTTAATTTTGTGAAGTGAGATTTATGCCAGCATGGAAAATACCACTTTAATTCATTGATCATAAAAATTAATTTGGACAATCCAACAAATTAAGAAAATTTAGAGTTTCAAGATAATTTCTACAGAAAAAACGTTGTAGCATTTGCCGTGCTCATATACACACCTCGTTTTGATTTAGAGAAAGAGGTGTTAAGAAATGTTGCCTGTGAAGTAGAAAGATTGGAAGTAAGATAGACGCTCTGCTTGATGTAGAGTTTTAATTCCTATCGATATCTGGAAATAACAACTCAAAACTAGGAGCTGATGATTTCGCGTGGTGGTAAATAAACATAAAACTAGAAAATTTACTAAATGATACAATTTTCCTTACTGTTCCTTAGAAATTCAAGATAGATTAAACGTCACAGGGAGTCTTACCAGAATAACTTTACGTATTTGATCTGTAAAGACGTGGGATTTTTTTAACATAAAAGCTGTATTTTCGTACGAATACAACTATCCTGGTTAACTAAAATGTTTGATGATACTGCTATACTTCGTCAAAATTGCACTGCAAAACCAGTGGAATCATTCTGTAGCTTTAGGTCAAAGTAATGATGATTTCGCATTTGACCTGTTGAAATGATCTCGCGTGATATGAAGGAAACAAATAGTTTTTTATGCAACACGGTAAAATGCATATCCGTCTTCCAGTAAGAATCCTGACTAACTAGTGCTTTAAGAAAGCACCATTCAAAAGTAAAGACGGATATTTTTTTAGCTGGGAGTCTAACGATCACCATAAGCTATAAGCATTCGTCCGTGCCTAATTTACGGCTGCTGGTCCCAGGAAAGGGAGAAAGACAGTGCAGTAAAACAAACACAGCATCCATGCCTCACCGGGGTTCGAACCCGAACCCATCTCGAACGGAAATCAGAACCCACTGCTTAGGCCACTATGCCACTGGGGCGACACGTTATTTTCTGTATACATAAAAATTACATTGAATTTATTAATTTATAACGAGGTTAGGCGAGATAGTAGGAAGAATGCATTTGTTTTACATTTTTTCGCTCTGTATGCATAACTCAAAGCCCACAGCAAATTACCGTATTCTGTGTCTTTTCTTTCATTTCTTTTGAACATCTTCCCCCCTTTAAAGGGAGATTTTCTCAATAACAAAATTCGGGTTATTATTCCATTTAGGAATTCGTGGGAAGAAGGGAAAAAGGTGCCTGGCTGGGTTCTTCCCATAAAAATGTGTTATCCTTCCTTTTTGTTTCCTGTTTATTTTCCATTAGAGTATTTTTCTTATAAAACGAGTATAGTCACTTCAGAAATGACGCTTAAATATACAACATATGCTTATACATAGTCGAGTGACATTATTGCCACCACTTCCTACTTTTGACTTCAACAGCGCGTAGCCAATAAAAGCGGGCACGTGCCGTGAGCTGGCTTGGAGGGTATATCAGGTGCGCTGTAGGCAATCTGAAAACGTATCACTCGTTGCTGTCATGGATAAAAGGAGCGATTTATCAGATTTGCAAAAATGACTGATGATCGGCTTTCGGGCCAAGGGTGGCAATATTTCTGAAACAGTGCAGTTTGTGAACTGTTCGTGTACTGCTGTGGTTAAAAAGTATAGTGACTGGAGAAATGGGACTATTGCGAATTAGCGACGTGGAAACTGCTAAGAACCACGTGCCATTGATGTGAGAGGTGAACGTCGGCTTTGAAGATGCGTGAGGTCCGATTGACACCCTACAATGAAGCAATTCATTGGCCGAATGAGCCAGGGGGTCGCCCGGAAGCGTGTCTAAAACAACAGTTCAGCGAACCCTGCTGCGTATAGGGCTCCGATGCAGACGGATGGTCACTGCACTTATGCTAACGAAGGTGCATCGGCATTTGCGTGGCAGTATTGGAATTGGACCTCCGCTGATTGGCAAAAGATTGACCTCTCCTATTAGTCATGTTTTCTGCTTCATTAAACGGATGGACTTCGGCATATAAGGCGAGAAACATCGGAGCACAAGCACTCATCAACCGTTTTTGGCAGAACACAATCTGGTGGTGGCAGCGTTATGGTCTGGGGAATGTTTTCGTGGCATTCTCTGGGTCCACTCATACTTGTGGAAGACAGTATGAACCGAATTCGTTATGAATCCATCCTTACACACCACGTAACCCATATATGCTGATTGTTTTCCCTGAGGCGGATGGGATCTTCCAGAACGACAATGCGACGTGTCACACAGCTAGAAATGTCCGAGAGTGGTTGAAAGAGAAAGACAAAGACTTCAAAGCACTTCCCTGGCCTCCTAACTCCACAGACTTAAACCCAATTGAGCATCTATGGGACCACCTCAATCGTATTGTTCGCTCTATGGATCCTCCACCACGCACCCTCCAGTAGTTGTCAGATGCACTGCAGTCAGCAAACTCTACATGCCTATGGATACCTTCCAGCACTTTATTGTGTCACTCCCAGCCCGTCTAGCTGCTGTTCGCGCTGTACGCAGTGGTCTGAATATTAGCTGGTGATCACAATAATGTGGCTCGACCATATATACTATGTGTGTGTGTGTGTGTGTGTTTGTTAAAAATATCATTTTGCCATGAAAGGCTGTACAGAAAGTTTTAATTTCTACGCAGCCTTTCATGGCAAAAAAAAAAAAAAAAAAAAAAAAGGTTGTGTCGAAACAAATAAAACGTTTCAGGATAACTTTACCCTTAAAGCAATAAAATGAGATTTCCGCAAAATTCCTTATTCATTGTTCCTATCCTGATAATTTACTGAAGAAAAAAGTAAAAGCATGTGAGTGAAACCTTCCTCTACATAAATTTAAAACCGTTCTCCTGCAAATAAAACTGTATCTAATATTCGTGATGAGGTACTTTTCCAATCTATTTTGGACTGCTCACATCCTTGCTGAGTGCGTAACGATAGTGAATGCAAAATAGGCTGCTACATACAAATCAATATCTTCAATTTTCCACAAAGGAGACAGCTTTATTGTTTGTGGAAAAACTGGCGGTACCAATGCTCACCCTCAATTTTTTTCTGACTGTAGCATTTCGTGGTACTACTGGAGAGAAGGAGTTTCAATTCCGTAACGCTACAAAGCTTCCTTCACTTTCTGTATGCTGAGTAATTACTTAAAAATTACGTAGAGTACCCCACCTGAACAAAATGTATATATATATTACATTTTTTTGCATATTTTACCGTTGTTCTACCACACTGAAAAAGCTGGTGTATCTACACAAACCTTTTCATGGTTTGCAGAATATGAATAATGTTTAATCACTACCAAATCAGTCTGCCTCCTTTTAAATTTCTTCCTCGTGTGAAAAACGATCAGCATTTTGAAATCTTTCTTCAATAATTCTATTTGATGATCTATAGAAAAAGTAACACCTTTTTTATTGGTAGCACAACAAGTAGAAATCAGTAGTCGATAAATATGTCTTGGTGAGAAACTTCTGTTTGGTCGAAATGGTTCAAATTGTTTATCTACCCAAATAATCAGCAGTATGTTCCTACAGGATTTGAATGTTTAGAAAACATTTCCGATGCTGTCTCCTTCTACAGAAGTTTTCAAATTTAATGGTATAAATGAAAAGTTCGTCGCTTGGAAGATATCTTTCTCTATACTTATGCTTTGCAATATTCCTTAGCTCAGAATGTCATAGAATCTTTTCTCAACCAACTGTAGTTTCTCGTCGGACTAAGGAACTTTGCAAAGCATAACTCCTAGTACCTTATGAACTTCGCAAAGTATATTTCTTAGTCCCTTCAGACTAAGAAATCATAGGAGAAATGTGCATAAGCTCTCTATATGGATAACATTTTTGTGACTCCTTCATTTTTCATCAATGTACCTTTGTGAAGCAATTTTTGTTTTAGCTCTGACTGTTATTGTACATTACCAGGCTCTGAAATTGTCCCATCCAGACAGAGTGAGCCAAATGAATGAAAGACCACCAAAGATAGGATACTTTACCCTTAGGTGGATAAAAGACAAGGTCATGTGACCACCACCAGGTGCACACTCGACGATCGTCTCTACCAAGGACGAATCGGGACTCATCTCTGAACACGACATTGTGCAATCCGTGACGCTACGAGACTCTACTTCGACAAAACTCCAGTCGAGCTCCGCCGTGCCGTAAGGTCAATGGCAGTCGACGAAACGGCTTTTCAGAGAGCTGACTAGCCACCGCCAATCTTTGGCACACCATCCGTGTCTTGGCGGAATGTATGCGGACGCCATCACAGCCCATCGAATGCTCTCTGAAGTAGCCTCAGGCACCGAAACTGCCAGGCGGCTATTACCCTGATCGATGCGTGCTGTTGCCCGCCTGAGTGTACTTAACCTACTACGGAGACCGACAGAGCCGTCTTGCAGTGCCATCTTCAGATGTGCTACAGCAGCTCTCAACATACGATATGAATCACGGGATACAACATCGCTTCGGCTAAATAATAAATAAATACGGTTGGATTGGAAGCCCAATTCACATCGAGTTGCATGGCTTGAAAAGTGAAAATAAATCAAAAACGGGTGAGAATATCGTGCTTGTAAAGTGCTTTAAATGGAAATCTGAAAAATAGAGTTTTAAGAATACGTTACAATCTTGTAACTAAGTAAACAGTATCATATAAAGAGCGCAAAATAATTTGAAATTTTGAAGCATCATTGTGTTCAATAGGAGCAGAAAAATGTAAAGGGAAGAAGACGACAAGGCCAGGAAAGCAGAGAAAGCAAAAATAGTTTAAACTGTTCGTAAACATTTTTGAGGTTAATAGGTGATGTGGGATACATTCCTGATCATTTACTGAAATGCTGTGGAGCACGAGGCTGCATAGTGTTCCGCTCTAACTCATAATATTAGTCAGCTATCATCATCTACAGTGCTGCTCACACTCGTTTTCATGCACGCACGTATACACACACACATTAGAAAACGTAAATATCCCTTACCTTACGTGGGTGACAATACTTGAATATGGCGAAGAACTTACAGAGTAGAAGCATCAATGGAATCAGGGTACAAGCGCTTAAGAAAAAAACACAAAAGGCACAGCAGTCACAAATCTAAACCCATTCCACCGATCACACACACACACACACACACACACACACACACACACACAAGCTAAGGTAACAGGGAAAGGAAAGAGAGAAAAACAAAACTAAGTGAAATGTCATATGTCACATCCCTCCCCACCCGAGATGTATGATGTAGACCAAAAGAAAAAGGAATCTACACTATCGTCCGAGAGGTACAGAACCAACAAGAGACGACTGACAGTACCGTCTAAGTTAGAGTACCATGAGATAGTATACCAAATTTGGTGGTTCTAAATTGAAAACTGTAGATTTTACGAAAATTGTTTATGGATGCCCTTTGACCCCTGGCTCCGACCCCTTCCAAAACCTGTCTACGTTCTAAGTTAAAGTACAATGCGGACGTTTTCTGGATGAGATTCTGACTGTACAGGTTTTTATTGTCGACATATTGACCCTGTCGACATTACGACCGTTTCGACATTTTGATTGTCGACAGTTACGTTTTGATTGTCAACATTTTAACGGTCGACATTTTCACTGTCGACTGTCGACGTTTTAACTGTCAACATTTTGAACCTGTCGACATTATGACGGTGTTGACATTTTGGCCTTGTCGACTTTAAGACGGTGTCGACATTTTGATTGTCGACATTTTGAGCTTGTGGATTTGACCCAGTCGACATTTTAGTGTCGACATTTTGTACCACACCCGACAGGGCAAACTGCTGGTCAATACACATACAAATTCAGAATAAAAGTATGCAAGGTGCTAACACAGTAGCAAAACATTGGGAACTAAAATGTGAGCTTGAAAATTATGATTATCGTAGCAGCGGTTGGTTTTGAGGGGACACGCTCAAACAGAAAACAAAGTTTACAATTTAAAATTGAGCCCTGCATTTCAAAGAACAACAAATCTAGTCCAACAAAGCCGTCGAACATGGAAGACATTTTCCTGGGCCGTGGTTTAAGTTCGCAATGACATTTTTTGCGTAATCTGATCTTAAAACAAGAACTGCGACACCGAATTTTCGGTTGTAATGAACACGTCTTTCGAATCTTTTCTGACACAAAATAAGTTTATCACCGTTATTCAGACTCAGTGGAACTGGATAAGAAAACAAACAACAGAGTTTCTACAATCGATAAAACGCACAGAAACAGGAACATCTACTTTTTTACAACGACGGCTAAAACGTTATGTTACAAAAATGCACAAAACTTTTATCATAGCACAATGAATATTTGAAATAAATCGATTTGCGAATCCAACAGTTAAAAGAAGAAATATGTATGTAGAACAAAACATGATGTAACTATACGCCTTCTAGCGAAAGAAATTTGCATAATGAAAAAGTTGAAAATAGGCGAAAAATATTCTTCATGGAAAAATCTATGCTAAGGAGAAAGAACTTTTCAAATACGTCTCCTTGAAGCAGAGAAAGCGAGAAAAATATTTTGATCATTACGTCCCTTATCGGAAAATCTGTGCATTATTTAAAGAGGATAATACTCTATATCTCTGTTATATCGAATGGCATACAGTAAAGAAGAAATTTCTGAACTGGGATTTTAGAAGCGGAGATAAAAGTGGAAACTGAAGTATACAGACACCACCTAGCGACAGAACTGTGAACTATAATACTCCCCATATTCTAACCTAGTGTTCTACAAGGCAACTGGCATGGTGTTGAAATAATTTTTCAAACTGCACGTGTAGAAACAGAAATATTGAGAAAAACAGATTAAACGTTTGGGCCACCTAGCGGTGAAATTGTGCATTAGTTTGGATGGAAAATACACACACAGAGTTTTCATAGTTAATATTATCCGACCGAAAAAGATCTTCAGTCGGGTTTTCAGTCCCACAGATATTGCTCTGAACGGAAATTTGAAATTACGCGCTCTGGTGGCAGATTTGTGCGTTAAGAAAATTTTGAAATTACATGAGAAACATTTCGTACTAGAACGCTCTCCAACAAAGAAAGAATTTTTCAAATCAGACTCTTAGAATTAGAGATATTGACAAAAATAAGACCGACATGTACGCCCTCTGGAGGACAAACCATGAAGTATTTTTAGCAGAAAATATTCTGAAAGGGTTTAGCGAGATGAGAGGGTCGGTCCACGAAAGAAGTTTTGCAATCCAGCTTTTAGAAGTTCATATTTTGCTGCAAATATATCAGAAGCAGAAATTAGCAATTACGCCCCCAGGTGGCGAAACTATTCTGTACCAAAAATTTAAAATTACGTATAAGACATTTCCCATCAGGAGCTGTATTCGACACAGGAAGAATTTTCGAAATCGGAGTTTTAGAAGCACATATATCGGGGGAAATTCCATTTAATTTTACGCCCCCTACCGGAAAATCTATGCGTAACGTGAAAACGTGACTGTACCTAAAATAGTTTTCAATGTAAACGGAATCCGAAAGTAAAAGAATTTTTTTCAATCGGATATTTAAAAGCAAATATATGAAATAAAATGTATTTTGAATTCGATATCATCTGCATTTACACCCTCTGGAGACGAAATTGTGCAATACAATGGTCATCATTCTCACATTTGAAGCCTCCCAGTGCAAAAAGAATTTTCAAACCGGACTAATAGTTGCAGAGATATGGAGTCCACACACGGACGGACGAACAAACTGGTAACATAAGCAGGATCATTAAAAAAAAAGACGTGCTAAAAAATAAAGCGATGACATCAGGCCTATTCGCATAAAGCCCTATGTGATCTGATACAGCAGTGTCAAGCAAAACTGCAACAGTGGTCGCAAAAGTCATTTTGAGACCACAAGCACTCTGACCCAAAACAAGCAGCGGATGCTTAAACATAATAAGCTGAAAATTGTAAATGTTAACATTAAGCTACTTAGAAATAATTTGCCCAACTTTGGGGGGGGGGATACTTACCTAGCCTTTTTGGTAAAGACGAGCAACAACGAAGCCTGAGGCATGACCCATGCTCGCCTTTTTATCTTTCGGATATCTCGCGTGATTGTTTGCGTACTCGATGATTTGCATATTACAACTTTCTTCACACATCTAGCATTTTACATGCTGATACATAGACTCCTTATGGGTGGGACAATTTCAATGTCGAGCAGTGTATTTCGGACATACGAGTGTTAGAAGCAATTCAGCTCGCCCCTTTTTAAAATTTAAATTTTTAACTTTAAAGTATAAAAGTTAAATCAATATTATTATGTTTAAAAATCAGTACTAATCCCTTTTTAATCCTTAAAGGATAAATTTCAAATTATAAATTTAAATCAATATTATCATGTTTAAAAAATTAGAATGTGTTTCTGATCAGTTATAAACTACAGTAGCGCATTAGCTAAAACTTAATCATGATAATGACTTTTAATATATTTTTCAGAGATTCCACGTGTAAAGCCGTTTGTTTTTCAAGAACGAGTTCCCCTCGGTGATAAAATCATAGTAAACTGTCTTATACTGTCAACCTCACAGCCTGTCGAGTTTTCGTGGAAGAAAGACGGAACAAAGCATTATCAGTTCTCAAGAAGTTAGGATTAAGCACGAAGAGGACTATTCTGCTATGATAATAGACCCTGTGAAGAGGTCCAGTGAAGGAAATTATACATGCACCGCAAAAAATAAGTATGGCTCGGACAGCTACACCGCAATGCTTTCTGTTTCAGGTAAGTGTGGCATTGGCGATAAAGTTGTTTCAAAATCTTTGTTTCTAGCTTTACAACAACTGGCTCGCGAACGTGATATTTTAAAGAAAAAGTAAAATACTAATTTTTGACTATCATTTCGCTAACCATGAATAAACGATGCCATTTTTATGTTATGTGTTGGTGCAAATGAAATGTCCGGCAAACGACCAGCACACGTGGACGGCGAGAACGTAAAAGTAGGGCAACTTATCTTGGAAAAATAATCCCTCTCGATATCGACACATAGTGGCCATCTGTTCAGCAAGGCCACGATCCCAGAACGAAAAATGTCTTGAGGCTGGGACCCAAAGAAGTCATCAACTGCAAGTTGAACCTCGTTGTCTGTGGTGAACTGTTTCCAGGAGAGGAAGTGATCCAGGCAATGAAACAGATGATAGTCTGTCGGAGACAAGTCCGGGTAATAGGCAGGGATGAGACAGTGCTTCATAGCCCAAGGCACTTAGTGCCAGCATTGTTCGTTGTGGAACATGAGGGCAGTCGTTGTCCTGGAGCAGAAGAACACCATGTCTATTGACCAAAGCCTGCTGTTTCTGCAGCAAGTTACGGGGCATCTAATGTAATTCAGCACAATAACGTTCTTCAGTGGTGGTTTGGCTTCTTGCCAAGAAACTACGATAAATTATCCCGGTTGTGTGCTACCAGGCAAGGCGCATTATCTTCTTGGTGTGTAGGGTTGGCTTAGGATGCCGCCCAGCAGGCTGTGCCTTGCTTAACTATTGTGCAGATCGTTTCCGATTATCATAAAAGATCCACTTCTCGTCGCAAGTGACGATTCGATGCAGTACAGGTTTCTGTTTATTCATGGAAAGCAGCGACGTGCAGACTTCCAAACACCTAGTCTTGTTGGCAGTTGTCAACTCATTCGGCAGCCACATGTCCAGCTTTTTGGCCTTTCCCAGCGCAGCCAGACGCCGAACAACTGTCGTGTTGTGGACACGTACGTCTGCCGCGACACATGTTTCGGGGGTCCGCTTTAATCACACGTAACAGAACATCGCCGGAAACAGCAACAGGTCGGTAACCACGTGCTTCGTTTTGCAGGTTCGGATTTCCGCTTCGAAACTTCCCAAACCATTCGCCGAATGGTTCGTTCGTTGACTGTATTCTCCCCAAACGCTTTGTTAACGTTTCGAGCAGCAATTCCTGCAGAATGGCCCAGTTTAAATTCATACAAGAAGATTACTCTCAAATCCGGCGTTTGCACGTTTCCTTTGCAAACCACGTTACGTCGAAAGAAACCACGCCTGAAACCATGTTCTTGACACACGTGCTAGCTATTTATAGTAATTCTGTGAAGTAATTTCCGCAACAGCTTGGAGTAGTAGCTGCATTCCGCTGTGGTGGAGGCCTATTCAATGGCCTCACCACGGCTCTGACGCGCCGGACATTTCATTTGCACCAACTCAATATTAATAATCTTAATTACTACACTTATTTCATAAAAAGGATAACACCTGAAAGGATTCGAGCTACGACTTTGATTTTTACAGGCTATGTTCAATAGGCAATAGAGAACAAATGATTAGCACCTCGGTGTCATACGTGTCAGGCGCATCAATGTAGCTAGTAATCGGTGTGTCGACTTCTGGCTTGTATTACTTGCTGTACGTGCTGAGGTATGTGTAAATGGTGTCCTATGGAACAGCCATCCAGGTTGTATTGACGCACGTCCAAAGTTCATCAATGGTTGCTGACGAACGGTCGTACACTCTGAGGTATTGAATCAAATAATGTGTGAATGGTGTCCTGTGGAATAGCCATCCAGGCTTTATTGACCCGCATTCAAAGTTCATTAAGAGTTGCTGGAGGACGGTCGTACGCTCTGACGTATTGAATCAAATAATGTGTAAATGGTGTCCTGTGGAACAGCCATCCAGGTTGTATTGACCCACGTCCAAAGTTCATCAAGAGTTGTTGGAGGACGGTCGTACGCTCTGAGGTATTGAATCAAATAATGTGTAAATGGTGTCTTGTGGAACAGCCATCCAGGTTGTATTGACCCACGTTTAGAGTTGCTGGCAGATGGTTGTACCGCTGCACCTGTTGTTTGAGCATGTCCGAGAGATCTGTTATGGGTGATAAAACCAGCCATCTAGCTGGCCGAGACAGAAGCAGAAGTTATCCCTGAAGAAGGCAAATGTTGTCGGTGCAGCATGTGCTGTGGCATTGTGCTACTGAAATATGGACCCGGAGACGAACTGCAGGTACGGAAAGGCTACCAACCGTAGAATGTCGTTGATGCAACGGGCACTCATTATTGTGATTTGATCTGCTTTCGTGCTCGATAGCACTCCAGGCCATAATGTCTCGTGTTGGTGCGGTATGCCCGGTCCGAAAACACTCTTCCCGACGCCTCTCACCCTGTTGTCGGCAGACAGAGACGCAACCTCTCGTCCGAGAACACAATATTGTGCTAGATGATTCCCAATATCTGTGCTCCTCGTTCAATTCACGATTGCAGGCTGGCAGACCAGTGCTGCAGTGTCAAACGTAGCTTGAGGAGCGGCCAAAGGGGACCTGCAGTCTGAAATGTAATAACCAGAGACATTGATGATGCAGAAACGGTCAGTGAAAGACATACTCACAAAATGACTGTTGTCCTTCAGCGTTGTCTGTGTACAACGTCCGGAAACTTCTTCTATGCCCTTTTTCGTACAATTCGCTACCCATTTTTGCCACTACGAATCGACACGACCTGCAATCTCCCGGAGAGAAGCATTGCAGTATTTAATGCCGAAAGTAAGGCGTTTTCCAACTTGCTGAGGTGATTGTACTACTGTCTGACAAGACAACGAAACATCCATACCACTACTGATCAAGCACTAACATGCTGACCAAGCCACGTCGCGTTTATAAGAGAAAAACGTCCGGTTCCTGTCTGTGACGTTGCACGATCTAATTTGCCTTGTTAAGTACGCATGCGCCTATAACGCCGAAGTGCCAATCATTTCAGAAATATTGCCTGATTAGCATATCCTGTAAAAAACAAAATTGTAGCTCGACCCCTTTCAGGTCTCCTGTTTTTTATGACCATGAATGTAGTTGAATAATTACATATTTTTTTCATACAAGCAAATGTTTTTTATCTCTTGCCAGATCCGGAAGTGTAAAATATTTTGCCTTATTAGGGGTGCACAAGCTTAAACTGTAATTAAATATTTTTCATGATGTCTTATATATTCGTATTTATTGGAACAATACTACAATGATTCTGCTACATGAAAAAGATGACGTTCAAGATCTCAATAACTACATGTCCATCAGGCTCCTATCAGTGGTTTATAAAGTCTTCACTAAAGTTCTTAGACATGACATGACTCATACAAGAGAACAAGCTGGATTCAGGAGTGCCTACAGCACTTTAGATCTTATCCATGTACTGAGAGAACTAATTGAAAGATCAAGAGAATATGAACTCCCATTATATGTATGGCTTTTATTGATTATGAAAAGGCCTTTGATTTTGAGGAGACAGTACAAATAAAAATTCGAATGGGAGTGAGATCAGGTGACACCATATCTCCCAAGCTCTTTAATGCCAAACTGCAAAATGTCTTTCAATCATTGAACTGGGAAATCAAAGGAATAAAGATTAATGGGGAGATTATTTAACTCACCTTCATTTTGCTGACAACGTAAGCATTTTTGCAGCTACCTCTTTGGAGCTAGAGAGTATGATCCAAGAACTTGCTGACAAGGGTAAACAAGTGGAATTAAAAATTAACTTTCAGGAGACAAAAGTGATATACAATGATTTTACAAGAAACGAAGATTTATTGATTGATAGAGAAAAGATTGAGACAACCGATACCTACATTTATCGTGGGCAGAAGATATCAAGTGAGGGTCACACTGATGAAGAAATTAATCTGCGTATAAAACTTGTATGGAGAGCTTTTGGAAGAAACAGTGCAATGTTTAAGAACAGTATGTCATTTTGCCTTAAAAGAAAAGTTTTTAATCAATGCATCCTTCCGGTGCTTACGTATGGAGCAGAGAAATGGATCTCAACTGGAAAAGACATAAATGCTGCAGACAACTCAAAAAGCATGGTGAGATGCATGCCTGGTGTAACCAGGAAAGATATGAAGTAGAACTTGTTTATAAGGAAAATGACAGGAGTGGACGACATCATGACCAGAGTGAAATCACTGAAATGACAATGGCTGGACATGTTTCCAGAAGAACGGACCGCCGATGGACAACCGAAATTTTAGACTGGATTCCGAGGGACGGGAAAATGCCCAGAAGAAGACCCCATAGGAGAGGGATGGATTAAATTTGAAAGCATGCCGGAGTGACATGGAAGAGATAGGCTCAAGACAGACAATTGTGTAAAAAACTTGGGGAGACCTTCATCCAGCAGTGGATTGATAATGGTTGACAATGATGATGATGATATACTCGTGCATTGATTATAACTTGCTTCAAAAACTATTGTTTCCAGCCTTATAGCAGCTGGCTTACAAATGATGGGTTTTAAAGAAAAAGTCTAATATACTGATTTTTGACTAGAATATCCATAAAAATGAATCAGCGATGTACTTTGTCTTATTACGAATGTTATAAACTTAATTACTACAATTAGATATTTTTTTACAAAGACAAGGTATTAGCACTTGACAGTTCCGATAATGTTTTGTCGAATCGGTTTGATGTCAATTCGTAACAAAACAGACGTAAATTCTTGGCCATAGTTTGTGTATACAAAGTATTGTCATATCCAATGGCGGCCCTAGCCTTTGCGGGGCCCCGGGCGATGGCTCTTCACGGGGCTCTTTGCAATCGCAATAACCCGAAACCATCGCAGTAACCCATTTTTTTATATATATAAACACGGTTGAGGCGCATTATTGTGACCACTAGCTAATATCCCAAGTAACCGACGTGTGCAGCGCGGACAGCAGTTACACGG
Organism: Macrothele yani; assembly: GCA_039090855.1. Lineage (NCBI taxonomy): Eukaryota > Metazoa > Arthropoda > Arachnida > Araneae > Macrothelidae > Macrothele > Macrothele yani. The sequence goes on from CM077013.1 coordinate 20,201,006, forward strand.
GATGGGATTAACTCAAAAAGGTGCTGGAAGGTGTCCAGAGGTGTGTGGAGCCATGCTGACTGCCGTGCATCTGACAGCTTCTGGAGAGTGCTTGGTGGAGAATCCCTAGAGCGAACAACACGATCGAGGTGGTCCCACAGATGCTCAATTGGGTTTAATTAAGTCTGGGGAATTAGGGGGCCAGGGAAGTACTTTAAAGTTTTCGTCATGCACTCCCAACCACTCTCGGACATTGTGTGACACGTCGCATTGTCTGATGGAAGACCCCATCCGCCAAAGGGAAGACAATTAACATGTATGGGTGTACGTGGTCTGCAAGGATGGATTCATAACGAATTTGGTCCATAGTTCATTCCACAGGTATGAGTGAACGCAGAGAACGCCACGAAAACATTCCCCAGACCATAACACTGCCCTCACAAGCTTGTGTTCTTCCAGTAATGGTTGAAGAGTGTTTAGCCTCCGATGTTTCTGGCTTTATTATGCCAAAGTCCGTCCGTTCGATGAAGCAGAAAACGCGACCCATCGGAGTAGGTGATCCTTTGCCAATCAACGCATGTCCGATTCCCATGCTGCCGTGCAAATGTAAGCCTTTTCTGCCGCCGATGCACCTTCGTTAGAATAGATGTAGTGACCATCCGTGTGCATCGGAGCCCAATATGCAGCACGGTTCGCTGAACTGTCGTTTTAGACACCCTTCCGGTAGTCCCCTGCTCCACTGTAGCGTGTCGATCGGCTCTCACGCACCTTCGAAGCCGACGTTCACCTCTAACATCAATGGCACCTGGTGCTCCGCAGTTTCCACGTCGCTTATTCGCAATGGGGCCATTTCTCCAATCACGATACACTTTAACCACAGCAGCATGCGAACAGTTCACAAGTTGTTCGCGTACTGCTCTTTCAGAAATACTGCCACTCTTGGCCCGAAAGCCGGTAATCAGCCCTTTTTTACGCCGCCCCGGTGGCGCAGTGGTCTAAGGCGTTGGCCTCTGATCATTCGTCCGTAAGGGGTCCGGGTTCGAATCCCGGTGAGGCATGGATGTTGTGTTTGTCTTACGGCACTGGCTCTCTCCCTTCCCTGGAACCAGTGACCCTAAATTAGGGACGGGCGACTGCTTATAGCCCATTGAGTTGCTCACGGTGGTCGTTAAACCTCCAATCAAAAAAAAAAAATCCATTTTTACAAATCTGGTGAATAGCTCCTTTTATCCATGACAGCAACGAGCGATATAATTTCAGAATGCCTACAGCACACTTTATATACCCTTCAAGCCAGCTCACGACACGTGCCTTCTTTCATTGGCCACGCGCTGTTGACGTCAAAAGTAGGAGCTGGTCCCGAGGTAATGTGACTCGACTGTGTATATATATATATATATACATACGTAAAAAAATTGCATGTTGCTCATCTGACCGTAAACCAGTCGCTCGCTTTTTGTTTCTTACACATACCCTCACTTGGGGTGAATGTGATCCCAGAGCCATTTTATTTTATCTGCAATTTTGATATTGATTTATATGAAATAAACACGATGTAATAGTACAGTATATTGTTTATTAATATAATTATAAATCCAAAATATTAAATGTTACAAAATGACCTGTTACTAAATAAACAAGTTTAGCTGAATAATTATAAAGTAAGCCTATTATTGAAAGAAGGATTCTGCGGCTTTTCTTGCGGCTGAAGTCATCAGTGAAATCACAATAGTCCAGAGAAGATGCCACGTCGTTTTCTATAGACAGAAGAGCTGGAGCTGATAGCCGGTCTTGGGTCATGGTGTTCCTTATAGGTAGGTCTTGATTAGATTCAGCTTATTTTTTTTTTTTTTTTTTGATTGGAGGTTTAACGACCACCGTGAGCAACTCAATGGGCTATAAGCAGTCGCCCGTCCCTAATTTAGGGTCATTGGTTCCAGGGAAGGGAGAGAGCCAGTGCCATAAGACAAACACAACACCCATGCCTGACCGGGATTCGAACCCGGACCCCTTACGGTCGAATGATCAGAGGCCAACGCCTTAGACCACTGCGCCACCCGGGCGGCAGATTCAGCTTACAAAAGCTCCTCTCGGCGGACGAAATTTTAAAATTAGTCATTTATTTGTATATGATCGTGAAATACACATATAATATTTTAGGTAACGCCCGGCAAATACTACGATTGCGGCGATGCGGGACCGCTCTGGGAGCGGGGCCCTGGGCGGTTTTTTTTTTTTTTTTTTGATTGGAGGTTTAACGACCACCGTGAGCAACTCAATGGGCTATAAGCAGTCGCCCGTCCCTAATTTGGGGTCACTGGCTCCAGGGAAGGGAGAGAGCCAGTGCCGTAAGACAAACACAACATCCATGCCTCACCGGGATTCGAACCCGGACCCCGTTCGGACGAATGATCAGAGGCCATCGCTTAGACCACTGCGCCACCGGGGCGGTCCCTGGGCGGTTTCCCGGTATGCCCGTACCTGGGGCCGCCACTGGTCATATCGAAAGGAATTCGGAAATTATTAATGCTTAAGGTGTTTTTTTTATTGAAGGTTTAACGACCACCGTGAACAACGCAATGGGCTATAAGCAGTCGCTCTTCCCTAATTTAGGGCCACTGGTTCCAGGGAAGGGAGTGAGTCAGTGCCGTAAGACAAACACAACAATCATGCCTCACCGAAATTCGAACCCGGATCCCTCCCAGACGAATGGTCATAAGCCATCGCTTAGACCACTGTGCCACCGGGGCGGCCTTAAGGTGGTTCCACCTAAAGTCTCTGCCTTATGTTTCCAACGGTGAAACTTCCTTATATATTTTCTTTGCAATTTATGTATTCCCAAGGATGAAAATTTGCACATCGATAAAACTAACTTTAAGTTATAGCATGGGATATTTAATACTTGCTAAAACAAAACCATAATTATATTAAAAGTCAATCATTTTTCTTTGAGTGATGTTCAGACCTGTTAATAGATGGCGCGACCTGTACATTGATGACGTCAGTAGCCAAACAAATGTTGAATTGCTTAATATGATTATGTTTTAGCAAGTATTAAATATCCCATGGCAGAACGTAAAGTTAGTTTTATCGATGTGCAAATTTTTATCATTGGGAATACATTTAATTGCGAAGAAAATACAGTATGTAAAGAAATTTTACCATTGAAAACATATGGTAGAGATTTTAGGTGGAACCACCTTAATCAAACCTTTTGTACGAGAAGTGAGATTCAAAAAAAAAAAGAAAAAAACAATTCTGAGGTAAAGTGTTATGTGGATCTTCACCTCCTAGCGTTGGTATAAATGCACTTTTAGAAGTACAACAAAAGCTTTCTAACATCATTTTCATTTCTTAAGCTACCCTAAAGAAGAACTATGCTAATAGAGTGTAATGAATTTTGACGTATTTTCCACATTCGAAAACTTTTTATAAAGTAAAAAGGTATTTACGAAAACCAATGCCGTGGATGAAAAGTTTTTAGATTTGAATAAAGTCAGTTCACGTATGCATTTTATAACAAGAGGCGTTTTAAACATGTTTAAAGTGCTAACGACGGTACGAAAGATGAAAGTTACACGGAATATGTAACACCTGTAAATAAAAAAATTGTGAATAATCTGCTGCTTCTGTGGAAGAAAAGTTTTCCTTATACATGTATTATCAGTTCTTTTATATAAAAATAACTTCATCTCCACGTGAAGTTCAGAAAACGAATTTGTATAAAGCAGGATTGAATGTAAGAAATTGGAAATTAACAAAGGAAAGTAATCTTTCAAGTTAATTTATTAAATTCGTAGATATATTTACGGCCCGGCGTGGAGTTGAAAAGTTTCCAGCTTATCACAAAAGGAATGCTGCAGTGAAGTTCCATTTATTTTTCAATACATAGTCTTTTTGTAAACCGCTCTGATAAAAGTCAGAAGATCTTGACTCAAATCTTTGTTTAGTGCATCCGTCAAAGCACTGTCGCTGCTGAATTTCTGCCCTTTCAAGTCATTTTTAAGATTTCGAAACAGGAAATAATCTGATGGAGCTAAATGTGTTGCGGACGATGTAAAAGCTTCAGCGCACAGTCACGCAATGTTGTCCTAGTCACAAACACTGTGAGCAACAGCGTATTGATTTCCTTTGTTAATTGCATTCATCAAAGCATTGCCACTGCCGAGTTTCTACCCTTTCAAGTCACTTTTAAGGTTCCGAAACAGAAAATAGTCGGATGGAGCTAAGTGTGGCGCGAATGATGTGATCGCTTCATTCCGCAATCACGCAGTGTTTTTCTCGTCACCAACACTATGTATAACTGTGCATTGTCTTGAGTGAAGGTAAGTCCTTTAGCTGCTTTCCAGCGCCTCTTCAGCTGTAGTTCCTCGTAAAAACATCTCAGTATGTCAAAATAATGCACTGCATTCAGAGAGGCACATCATTCCATGAAATCAATCGTGATCAATTCTTCTGCATTCCAGAAGTCGGATACCATGAATTATGATTTTTCTAGACGATAGCTGCACCTGCAACTTTTCAGGAGGGCAAGAAGAAAGATGTGTTGTTCTTTTATTTCAGTCTAAGTGAAACATCTACAGTGGGTTAGACAGAATAATGTGAACACCAAGGAAAAGGAGTTTTTACGTACCTAATAGGATGTGGGACCACCTTTCCCGTTCATAACCGACTGCATCCTCCTTGAAATGGACGCATACAAATCCTGGATGGTGGTTAGTGGGATGTTACCCCATTCTTCATGCAGAAACTCCTCCAGATTCTTGAGAGATTCAGGAAGTGGATAACGGGATCTTACTCTGTTTTCCAACGCAGACCACAGTGGATCGATGATGTTTAAGTCTAATTATTGAAGAGGCCAAGGAAGGTGTGAAAGTTCGTCCTCATGTTCCTCACACAATGATTGGACCTTCCCACCTCTGTGAATTGGGACGTTATCATCTTGATAAATGGTATCACCTGCAAGAAACAATGCCCGAGCCATTGGATGGACATGGTCAGACAAAATGGTTTCATATGCCCTGCCACTCATCAATGCTTTCAAGGTGATGAGCGGACCTGCTGAAAATCAATCACGATATGACCGCCCAGATCATGACAGAACCACCACCATGATGCACTGTTAGGAGCAGACAGTCTAGGTTTTACGCTTCTGACGGTGTCCTCCACACGCAAACAAGTTCTGTGGTAAGGAATAGTGTGAATGTGGATTCATCCGACTACATAAGAAGCTTCCATGCATCGGCAGTCCACGTTGTATGCTCCTGGCACCACTGCAGTCGCCGTTGTGTATTTATCCGCGTCACCAGAAGTTTTGCAATAGCAGCTCTGCCATGAATATCTTATTTTTGTAGTTCTCTGTGCTCTGTTTTCGTTCATACTGGGGTCTGGAGATGCATATTGATCTCCGCAGTAATTTTCGGCGCCGTTGTCTGCTTATTACGAGTAACAATGATCTTTAATGCTCTCCTGTCTCTATCAGTCAGGGTCTTTTTCCGGTCGCTCTTGTGTTTCGCAGATGAGGTTTTGCCTCGAACACGGTATGCTGTCTTGACGCTAGATATAGGAGCTCTCAATACTCCCACAACCGTAGCGACTGTTGTGACGGAGGCACCCACTAGCCGGCCACCAACAATTAGCCTTCTTTCAAAGTCGTCACTCTGGAAAACATTTTGCAACGAGATATTTTAAATGCACTTGAACAGGACCTCGAGGTTCTAAACAAAGCTATTAAAACCAAAACGTTGTGTATACCTTTGTGTATTGCGACGTACGCAGCTGCATTAAAAGTCACGTCTCTGAGCGTGGTGTTCACATTATTCTGTCCAACCCCTGCATGGCATCACACACACAAAAAATTATCTTCGTTAGTTTCAAATTGCAGCACAATCTCATTAAAACACTTGGCTCTTTCCCGCTCCTTTTCTGTATGCAATTCTTTACACACTTACTTTGGAAAAATCTTCTTTATAGTCTACATTTCTAAGACTTCGATACATCAGAACTTGTTTTCGAATTCCGAATAACCACATGAAATTTGGGCTTATTCTTACCACTTTTAGTTTCCCCTTCTCAGCAACCGGTTGTCCGAAATTAGGGACACGCGACTTCTTTAAATGTTAATTGTTCATGGAGACGAGACTAAGCTAGCATAAAATTGCTGTACTCTTCTTGATCTCTTCAAAAAGAGAGAAAAAGAACCAACTACAAGAGAAACAATAAATGGCAATACATACGATCGATAAAAAGAAATCATTTGTGAATGATCGTCCAAATAAGCATGCAAGGATTTAAGATTCGCTGCAAATATTTTGCGCATTTCTGGCACCAGATTCGTAGACCATATTTACACTTTCAAATCCACATTTGCAATTTGTAATAAACATAATGTTAGAAGCCCATTAAGTTGCAACTTTTGTATGGTTTTCTAAAATATGCAAATAGGATTCGCATTTCTAGTACGGTTTTCTAAAATGAGTAAAACCCAATTGCATGCATATTCTAGAAACCCGTACAAAAGCTGCAATTAGGTAACATGCATCGCATGCAAATTTCGGCATACTCAGATAGATTAGTATATAAAATACAGTATATCTGTAATACACCGGAAAAAAATAATAACTCTAACGGAACGGAAATTATTGCCTGCTTTCCTATGATCTACTTATTTTAGGATTTGGTTGGAGATTATTGATTATAAAAAGGAAAGGTAATTAAAAATTCTTAAAAGATGAGAAAATTGTGCGTTCGAATTATTTTAAAAGCCCAAAATTTTTAAAAACTGGTTCACACATAAACGTGGAGTTGTCGATTGTTGGTGACGAGTATCCTGAAATTCTTGTAGCAACTTGTTCCGACATCGGCTCACAGTGCTGTTTTAACGACAGACACGTTCTTCTTCACGCCGAAGAGACCATCCCTCCTTTCAAAGGACCTAAATCCTGCCTCTGTATAAGTTGCTTAGTTGCTGATATCTCTAACGAACATGAAGCATTAGCATTCTCTGCTATCTCTTTGCAATATGAAGTCAGTCATGAAGGCAGAAGTCCGTAAATTGCCCATACAAGCACTGTTACTAAATGCATAAACCTTGCCGTTAGTGCAATGGTCTAAGCCAAAGGTGAGGAACCTTTTCGTGTTGGAAGGCAACATTAAGTTAGTTGTAATCTAACAAGGTCGCATTCAAGAAACTTCAATTAGATATACTTTGAAATGTACATATATTGTAAAAATCTTATCACGTACTAACTAAAAAAATGAATAAGAAATGTTAATACTAAAAGTAACTAACCTTTTAATGACTTTGTTGTGACCTGATCCTCCAGATGGGTATCCGTCATTTCTGACTTTATATCATGATAAGGAGTTAAAATGCCTTGATTTGGGTTACGTATATAGTAGAATGTAGATTCTCAGCAATAAGTGGTTGAAAAGCAAGAAAGCATCTTTCGTACATGTCGCCGAAGGCGTGGATATGCTATTACATTCTTCCATATTGCAAATGAATCTTTCTTAACATTAAATAAAGTCTTTAAAATTTCATCTTCTAAGAGCTCAATCAATTCCATCTGCAGTTCTTTAGGAGCCATACAACGAAATCATGAGCATAGCAATTTTAAAAATATATCTTATGACTTACTAATGTTTCAGTTGTGGCCGTCCGTCGAGAAGCGTTATTTCGTTGAATCTTCTATTAATATTTAGTGTTTTAAATGCGGTCATTTTAAGATTAAAATAAAAATAATAAAAGACAAACAAAAGCATATTAATAAAAATAAAAGGATCTGTCCTGCAAAATTTAGACTCACTCAAAAGGGCGAATGCGGCCTTAAGGCCTCAGGTTCCTCACTCCTTGTATAAGCGCTCGCTATCGGCCATTCGTCCGATATGGGTCCCATGTTCGAGTTCCGTTGAGGCGTTAATGTTGTTTTGTCTTAGATCACTGGCTTTCTCTCTTACCTGAAATCTGTGTCGACTAATTAGGGACGGACGACTGCTTATAGCCAGTTGATTTGTTCAATGTGGTCGTTAAACCGTTTGATAGCGTAAAAATACTATGCTCTCTACGACTACGTTTACGTCAGCCGAATCTTCAACTCGACTGGTACCGTTCTTTCAAACTTTGTATATCTTGGCACAAATCATCCGTCTTCCGATTTGCATGCACTTCCCATTACTTCTTGTAGGTACTTCACGTTTAATGACACAGAGTATATTTTGCTGATACTTTGAAATTTACTTAGACTTCTAGGTTTTCTTGATGATACATTATTTGTTTTCGACAGAAAGAATTTCCTTTTTCAGCTCCACCATCTTGGATTACTACGTTTGATAATGCCGTAACATATGTCGGAGGTAAAGTTGAGGTTCGTTGTGAGGCAAATGGATCCCCAAGTCCGAAGATTACCTGGAGGAAATTTTCACCTGAACAAGAACCTCAAGATATTGCTTCGAACAATGGAACATTAATCCTACAAAATATTGCAGAAAACGACGCTGCAGTCTACGAGTGCAGAGCAGAAAACAATGTCGGGAATGCGATTGCACAAAATTTTACTCTAACTGTTCACGGTAAGAAAAGTATGAAATTGCTAACCATATCCTTTGCTTTCTTCACTCACTATTCATTTTATTGCTCTTTTCTGTGGTATATGATTACTGAATATTATTTTTTCCTAAGGAATAAGCAGCCAACGCGTACAAAGCATTTGTATTCAAGATCAGCAACGCATTTCGTGGTCACTCAGAATATATATAACATATTCTAAGCATTTAATGGATTCGATTCTTCGATTTGTTCTGCTCGTCTACTGTTAAGATAATAATCTATGCATATAATGCTTGCAAAACACATTTGATAGTATTGTTTGAACCTTTTAATATGTGTCAAACATTTATTAGTTTTAGTCCGATGGAAAACATAATCTTACACATTGATTTTCAACGACGCACGCACTCTGCTCAAGATTATAAAACTATTTGAGGTAGTAACATTTGCTATCAACCCATACAGCGTCTAAATAGGTTGTTTTTAAAAAATGTGATAGGCGAAATTAGAAATTTTCGTGATTTAAACAAAAAGGTTCTAAAGATTCTGATTACAAATATCGCTGTGTAAATAAAGTTATTCTGTCTCCATAAATCGTGTGGAAGAATAATGTGAATTGTGGATATTCTTTTAATTATTATGTCTTCCGTTTCGAATAATATTCCTCCATCTAAATATTTTTTCTAGGAATATTTTCCTCCGGAAAAGTGGTTTCATAGGACACGACATGTTTCGGTTGCATATGAATATTTGCAAGTATGAAAATAAATATCTGAATAAAAGTATTTTTCTAAAATGCAGTAAACTTTCAAAATTGTGATTTGTAATGTAAGATGTAATGCTGAATGGGATGACATGATGTGGAAATTGATGGCCCTAGTTGTTGCATGTAACATTTCTCTTCATCTGCGAATTTTCTTATCTAGACATTTAACTGGAGTAAAGTTCTTCCTTTTCAACTAATTGTCTATAAACTTTATTAATCCGAAGTTGCACTGCATGATTCTGCATCGATGAGAAAATGTCTCCATGTTCGAATAGCTGTATTATTATTTATTTAATGCTAACAATTTTCAAATTTAAAATATGACTCTTAGAAAAATAAACTGCGGTAAAATTTTAAAATGAAATTAACATTTTGCGAAGCCAAGATACTATGTAAAAACATCTGTTTCCTATTCATACGAACCACATAAATAAAGTGCTTAAATGTTTATACAGAAAGCTGCTTAACATATGTCATTTACTAAGTAAATGAAAGTATTTAGCAACACTTTAGTGACTTTCGAAGAAAACGGGTTTTATAACACTGAAAAGTATTTTTGGATGCTGTACTAAGGTTTAACTGAAAAGTCTTTTTTTTTTGTAATTGGTTTGCTTTCATTGGAAATGCATGTTTATGATTTTTAATGATAAACTACAATTATCACAAATGTATCAGCATTTAGATACATATATGCGTACGTGTGTTTGTTTTCTTATATATTTATTTCTGTGGCCACTGATATTGCCATTCAGAAAGTGCCTGTGTTCTGGATTTAAAGAACCAAAGATGATTTCCAAACACAACTACTTAAATTTATAATTTCTCAATTTACAAACCATGCTAAATTTCATTTTATTATTTGTAATGCTGCTGATGATCCTTCCTAATAAATAATTGCACCTGACTTCTGTAATTTGGGTTAATTACATAATTTTATGCTTCCTGTTCAAAAAAACATATCAATATTCATTAAATCCAATGCTACTTGTGAACTGTGGATGAAATGTTAAGTGTTATATTCTCTGATGTCAAGTTCATTGTGTGTTCCTAACATCTCAACAGCTTTCTCTCCCGAGAATAAGATAAATTTCTCTTAATGAATATTTCAATAATTGTATATAATAGCGGAAATTTATTTCGCTTTTTCATTTTCAGTAAGGTCTGGCTAAATAATACAAAAATTGAAAAAATTGGTAAAGTGTTTCTAAGTTTTTAATAGTTTCTAATAATGTCAAAGTGTGGCGCTGCAGATCTAGTGTTATCTAGGCGTTTTAGTGTGCTGAAAATTATTCGTTTTTCTTTCAGCCCAGTTTCAGAGTTCCGGATTTACTGCATTTAATGAGAAGCAAATTCACTTACTTATTGGTTCAGTTTAGTCTTTCTTCTAGGATTATGTGAGTTTACTCTGACAGAATAAAAGAATCTATGTATAGAATTTCAAGCGGCTGGATATTTTATTGCAACCAAGATGGCAGAACTAGTGTCGAGATCCGTAGCTGATGTTTTGGTGGAGACGTTGTTGCTGATTCCTATATTTTGGTTACCATCCCATTGCTCAGGTAAGCTTTGAAGAATTTTTCTATCTCTTTCACTTAATCGTAATTTGGTATAATTGGTTTCTAAATACGATGAAGAAGACTGAGTTTTGACGAAAATGGAAACCGAGTACATTCACATTATATACGTGCAAAGGAAAAGCATGCCATGCTTTTGCTCAAAATGAAAACTACCATTGCAGCATTCTTTAGAACTTTACTGCGTTTTCAAAAAAAAAAATAGTTTGAATATTATATTTAATACAACTATATTCGAATAAATATTTTGATATTATAAGTATGAAATATTTGCTGTTACTAAGAAAAATTTCTTAATTTAAAATTCTGAAGGTGAATTCATAACTACTTTTTCATGTTCTAGGGAACTCTTTCCGTTAAGATTTAGATTGTTTGAAAATAACAATGTGAAACTGTTTTATTATACATATTGAAATTGCGTCGTACGTGTCTGGTTGTATTGAGTTTTCTTAGTAATTTTTTATTTCACTGTACCTGTCACAGATTTAAGTATAGTTTACCCAAATTAACGCTAAACTTCCTGGATTCTGTACAGAAGAAGACAATCTGCTAGATTAATAAAATTTTGCTCACTACTTCTGTCCTACCCTTCCACTACACACAGGCTGTGGTTACTTGATTTATCATTTTCGTTTGTTAACTTAAATTTTTCGCCCGTGACTAAATTTGTACCGAGATGTTTTACGGGTGTCTTATCGACTTATTCGTTCCTTGTATTTCAGAACTTCGTAATTCCTTATCTGGTTATACTGTCCTTAAATATTGTGACTTTTAACTAATAAAGTGAAGGTAAATAATTGGCACCTTTGAACAACTCCATATTTGAAAATAAGAAAAACCTTTTCAGGACCAGGTCTCCAAACTATGACACTTTCTTCTGTACGTAATATCAGATTTTGTTAGCTTTATGTTCTTGGTACCAAAACAATAGTTTCCTACTTAGGCAAATATTTCTAATCGAGGTTGAAGCAGCATATTGTTTTTTCTCGTGAAATCCTTGCAGCCCACACACTTTGACATATAGCTCTCTTCTTATCAACAGATGAAAGGATGCAAAAAGCGCTTGTGGCAGTACTGTAAGTAGGGGATATAATGAAATCCTGTTTTCAGATCAAAAAACCTTCATACATGTTCCTTAATATCTGACATGTTTAGATATTTGGTGGTATTTATGATCCTCTAGATCACAATCAAGGGATTTTTACTAAGCAGCGTTTAAGAATAATCTTGAAAGCTATCCAAACGTCTTTAAAGCAACAAAATAACACGGACAATAAATGTAATAGGGTGAGTGTTCTAGTAAATGACCAGTTAAGAATCACAACATGAATATTTACTGATTTCTGTATGAAATTCAATCACAGTCAAATAGAACTTTCTGTAAAAAGCATCTAGATGGGTTATAGAAAGCTATTAACATGTTGGTTTTTTTCTAGCATTAGAGAGAAAGTCAGAATAAAGAAGACAACTTTCTCTTACCTTGAACCTCAGAGAATGACCATTTCTTTCCAGTGACTGACTACTCTGGCACCAATAAATGACCACAGGCTTAATTTATTGAAATGTGTTGCTTAAACCAATAGAAATTGTAATTATCTTGTCCTTTAACAAGGGTTTCCTATTAAGTCAGCCTCAGAGTAATTTCTTCTAGTTTAACCTCTATTAAAATGTGAAAATGTTACTGATAATGTTCATTCAAATTAAATTTAGAAGGATCAACTTGGGAAAGAGGAAAATTAGGCTACCTATAAATAAAAACTAAGTTTAATCCAGATTTAAAACAAATATAATTTATTAACATTTAAGCAAAACTACCAGCAGCCTATCCTGTATACTCTATCAGGAACTTGGAATTAATAACAAATATAATTATAATTCGGAATTATTTAAAGTACATAATAAGCAGAATGCATATCATTACAGGCTACGTCAGTAACTATCCATTTCAAGAACTTTGAAAACACAAGACCCTTATGCAACTGTCTCAGGTTCTTTAATGCACGCTATTATATCGCTATGGCTGTATCATATTTGATCAACATTTTAAGGCCATTTCCATTTGTCTTGGTTCGCCTTTGCCATTACTTTTACATTGGATCAGTATTATATTTTGTAACCACTATTGCTAGATAATATTTCCCCTCATATTTTACAATAACATAATCATTTTCATTGAAATCAATGTTACGGACATCACTTCTCGCAGAGCGAATTGCAAACAGCTCAAAATCAAGTCTATATCAGAAGCAAATGACATTACATCTGAATCTGTCTCAGTTTCGCTCTCCTAATCTTTGCGTTTCCTTATATTTTTTTTTTCTTAGGATTCATTTTTTGTTTTTTCTTTTCCTCTCTTTCTTCTTTACGTTGTTTGCTTTGCACTTCCTTTCTCTTCTTTTTCTCTTGATTTCTGGTTATAGCATTTCTTCCGTTTTTCCGAAGTCACAGCGAAATGATTTTTTTCAGTTTTTCTTCTCTTCTTTCCAATATATTTTTCATTCCCATGTTTTGAGCAGTGTAAGTGATTACTCCAAGAATTAGTGACACCTTTTTGATCTAAATGATGTATGTGGAATAGCAACAGTGCTTGTAGATGGTACAGGAGGTGTATTAGTATAATTGTCAGACTCATGAAGAACTGCAATGGGGATATTATCTGATACATACTAATTTGATTCCCGTTGTTTTCACTATCCTGTAGAATAATACTTTCTTCATAGGTATTATCTTCTGTTGAAGTAGAAATGTTGACTGGTCTGTCTGCTATCATGCTGTTAACGTGAATTTGTATTTTATTGTCTTCCACAGAGAAAGCAATACTTTTTCAGTTACTGGTTCCATTCTGGTTGCATCTGCTTCCCTAAAGGACTACAGCATATCTAGAGGTATCTCCTCTCTATCACCCTGAGTGCAAAAGTGTATTATTCTGTATTTTCACGTCTATTGGGCTTTTGTCCTTGACTGAATAACTTCTTTCGTCTAGTTGAAATGCATTTAAATAGTCGACCACATCAGGATCGGTAGGGAATAATCCATGCACTTCAAAACCTCTCTAGATGGTATCAGCTTTCAATGTTTTCCGATAAGCTTCGCGGAACAAAATAGCAAATTTAACTTTGGAAACTGGTCTTGAAGTTTTTTGTTTCTGCTTCCTGAAAACATTTCTCCACTCGCTCTTCAGAGGTCGAAAAATCGCTACATCACAAGGCTGTAGTATATGCGTTGCGTTTGGTGGAAGGCAAACTATCATAATTTGCTTTTCTACACAGAATTTGTACAGCTCCTCATTTATAAGGGATTTATGTCCATCCAGAAGTAAAAGTGTGGGGAACTCAATTTGTTTAGCAATAAGTTATGGATAAAACACATTTTCAATATATTCGAAAAATGTTGCAGTTATCATCCATCCAGATTCGCTTCTCCAAAATGCATATCCGTCGGGGACAGATTCGACAACATCTCTAGTAACCTTCTGGTAAGGATAAACAATCATTGGATCTACCGTTGAACCATTTGCTGAATAATTACAGAGTACTGTGATGCATTTTTTTCTCTTGACCAGGTGCTATATCACAGAAATTCCTGTACATCTTTGTCCCTAGAAGTTTGCCTCTTTTTGGACAAAATTCCATCCCTGTCTCATCTGCATTGAATATGGCGCTTGGATCTTTAAGCAAATCACTAGCTCCTACTTCTTCCAAAAAACCACTTAGTTCCTTAAACAACTCCCGTATCATTTCTTCTGTAACAGCAACCCGTGCTTCCGATATTATTTCTGTATTTCTTTTAGCTACAGCAGGATTTCGTTCCAGGAATAACTCTAGCCATTTCCTCCCTGCCCGATTGTTTTGAAATGGATTACTTCGTTAAGTTTCTACTATAACCTTTCAGACGGCATCCTTCAGCTCATCAGGATGCATAGATAAACCTAGGTTGGCTTTCCCAAATATCCCAAGCGGTCTTCTTCTTCCGTCAGAGTTAAAGGTGGCCACATTCTCCTTTCCATGGGTACCTTATCATGCAGTTTATTTATGAGAGTTCGTTTAAGAATGAATGAATATCACCTAAATAAAACGAATTAAAAAATTTCATGCATAAGATAAACAGTCTACACAATACGATAAAGTTCACCATAGAGCTTGAAGTAGATGGAACGTTGAATTATCTTGACGTCGCGCTCAGAAGAAATAGAACATTCAGATTCGATTTTAGCGTTTATTATAAACCGACCGCAATACCGAATCTTGTCCCTCCTGATTCGCGCTGTCCAAAAGAGTACAAACTTTCTGCTTTTAGAGCATGGTTCTATATGTAGAGCGTATAACGTATGCCACCCGACTGCCTAAATAACAAGGAAATTGATAATATTTATAGCAAAGGTCTAAAAGCTGGATATAAGAGGGATGAAATAGACAGAATACATAGAACTGTAAGAAATCGTATAATATCAGCAACAACAAAATCACCTAGTAAGACAATGAAGTACGCAGCATCCATCTCATATATCCCAGGCTTTGCACATTGGTTAAAGAATTTGTTACGTAAATACAAAAAATATTAATAGCAATGAAGTCCCCCATTATCACATATACTATCAAGGAGAAAGGAGAGACAGTGTGAAAAAGAAAAGGCGGGTGTGTACGCTATACCGTTGGCATATCTTGACAACACGTAAAAGATATATATCGGAATGACAAAGCGATCCTTGGACAATAGATGTAAAGAACACGTGCGAAGTGCCAACCTGGACATGCAGAATACAGCTCTCGCCAGAGAAGTCATGCATTCATCGGCCGCTCCAGTATGGAATAATATTAGACGAATTGTCCCTTACACGAACTTTAAAGAGACTGCCATCAGGTAAACTGTCGAAATCCTTTCCAGCAAATTAGCATGCAATGACATGATCTCTACTGAACGACCAATGGTTTGGCATGTGTTATTAAAAGACGGGAACACGCCGCCGTGCGCCGTGTAATTACGTGCTAAAAATGTCATGAAATACGCTGGTGACGTAATTTTTAAAAATCATCTTTGTTCCTTATGTGTTCCAATTCCTTACATTTTTATGTCTACCATTGCCTTGAAAAAGCCTCCCAGTGGAGTGCGAAAGCTTGGCGAATCTTTGTGCTTATTACGCCATGAAAATAAACGGATTTAATATGCTATGTGCGTTTCTTGAATATTGGAATCCAACATTTCCCAAAGTCACTCATATATTGTGATCTGTTGAGCTTGCACTACATTTATCTGAAGTACATGAAAACACCTTGGAAACCTTGGCCATGATCATCACAAATTATAGATAGTTGTTAAATATCTGTCTGTTCTTCGTTGATATTATCTTTAATAAATAACATAAAAATTACACCACTTGTATTAAAGAAGCTTAGCTTTAATTTCGACATATTGTGAACTGCAGTTGAGAGAAACTGCTACAGATAATCTGTTTGAATCTTGTTTGCGCCCCATAAAACGTTGTTTTAGTATTACTTCTTAACAACTTATCTTTTACTTAAGATTCTGAATACATGAACGTCGGTTTATTAAATATATTTCGTCTCATTCTTTAATTCCATCGACATTTGATTGTACCTAAAAACAAAAGAGAAATTCTTTTGGAGGAATGGCAAAAGTGTAGAATTTGATTTATTTGGAGAAATTTAAACAAGTTGGTGGCAGAATTTGGCATTGAATTTGTTTTTCTTTTTCTTAACAGGAAAGAAATTATATCTCACGTTAAACAGTTCTGGCTTTCACGCAAGCAGCACTACTTTCGACATCAAGACAATTACGACAGGAAATGCACAGAAATAAGCTGAAAATAAATAACCTTGTTATACTTTACTGTATCTGAAAGAAATATTATATCTTGTCGCTGCACTTAAAATACGAGTATATTATACTACGTATATAGCCCGCTGTAGACTTGTTGGAAGACCGGCGTATACAGGATTTCTCTTCTGGGATGTGTTCTAGGTCGGTAAAGGGCAAACTCTGGCTTGGACACATGTTCTGGATCCTATCCTTTTTTTTTTCAAAATGGCCGCCAAAGTACAGTGCTGTTCACAATACGAACTTCCAGAAACCTGGCTTTATCTCAAAACTAGTGACTTTACGAAGATAATTGTTATTGCAATAATGTTCCCAAGATTATTTTGAAAAATTTCAGTAGTTATAACTATTCACCTAAAGTTAAAACGTTTTGATAAAAAATCAGCATTTTCACGTAAAACCTACAAATTGTTGATTTACTACTGACTGAGTAAAACAACAAATGAATAAATTTTATTCAGTTACATACATACATATCTCTAAGCTGTTCTGTGAGATTCAGAGGTTAGCTCCAAAGAGAAATACAAACTACCCGATATTTTTACTTACTGTTGTCGTATCAAACTTCTCCATTTACAGCGATCTTGGCATACAACTCGGGCTTCACTGACATCCATTACACGCCGTACACAAAATCTTCTATAATTCATACTCATAATCTTTTTATCATGCAGACATTCCTGAATCTGATCCACCCATGTCTTCCTTGGCCTTCCTCTGCCTTTCCTTCCTGCCACTTGGGCTAAAAAGATTTTCTTCGTAAGCATCTCATCACTCATTCTTTCAACATGAACAAACCACCGAACCATATTAGTCTCCACTTTGTTGACAACATTTTGCTTCACATCACACAACTGCAATACATCTTCATTCCTCACACAATCAGATCGTGTTTTGCCACACACCCCACGTAAGTAGCGCCTTTTTCCAGCATACAAACGACTTCTATGTTTCTTCTGCAGTACCCAGGTTTCACTGCCATACATCAGAGTAGGAACAATTGCACTTTCATACTCAGCCATGCGGGACACTCTAGAGAACCCATCATTCCTGTGAAAACCTTCCAGAGCAGCTATGACTTTTAATGAAAAATTCACTCGCCTACTAATTTCGCTATCCAATTTGTTCTCTCTGTCAAACATGCTTCCTAAATACACAAACTCACTCACCTGGTCAATCACAGTGCCATTTATACTTACATTACATTCAGTGCTACCCATTCCTCTCTCAAACACCATAACTTTGGTTTTTCCTTTATTTATAGTCAGTTTGAATTTCATGCAAACTTCGTACATCTGGCACAACCTACTCTGCAAATCCCTTTTGCTTTCTACCAACAGGACAATGTCTTCAGCATACAGCAATCTGCACACACGGATATCACCAAGACATAAATCACTATTATCTATTTTGGCATCACGCATGCACGCATCCATAAATATATTAAACAGCCATGGTGACATTACACAACCTTGTCTGACTCCTGCATCAATGAAAAACCATTTTGATAAAACACCATTCACTCGTACACAGGCTCTACCGCCAGCATACATGGATTTTACACTATTAAGTAGATTCCCAGTAACACTATATTCAATCAATACCTTCCACCAAAGTGTCCTATTAACTCGGTCGTAAGCTTTCTCTAAATCTATGAAGGCAGCAAAAATTTTCTTACCAACAGCCAGATACTTTTCAATCATCACGCGTAATGCAAACATTTGGTTAGTGCAGCCTTTACCAGGCATAAAACCCGTTGCTATTACCAAATGCAAATGTAAGCCGAAATTTTTTTCAGTGTATTTTAACAGCCACTATTTCTTCCAGAGTCACAGAATTTTGAGAACAAAATCGTGTTAAAACATTTCCAAATGGAGTCTTCCTTACATTTCTTGCACTTACATGGTTTCGGGAAGTCGTTAGGCAGTTTTAATTCAGTGATACTCAGATGGATTTAGGGCTCGAAAATCTGAAAACATCTGATGCCACCGATTTCGTACAAGATAGCCGCACCTTATATGAAGATGTGTAGAAGATGAAGTGGTGTAGTCTTTTGTAACAGATGCCTTTGTGCAAGTTTGTAGTGGCAGCAGTTCCTCAAACAAAAATCAAAAAAGGACGCTGAGTATTTTCAAAGACTGAAATCTGTGCAAAAATATTTCGGAAATAAAACTCCTGGCTGTGCTAAAGTTTCTCAATTACTGAATTTCATTAATTACATTAAGTAGCATTTCAGTTAATTTGTACAATAAGGATGCAAAGAATAAAAAATATTCAGATACTGATACACGTTCCTCACAAGCATGCTCCCTGTTCTGCGGTGCAACTGGGAACTTAATGTTTCTTCACTTTGCAAGGCGAGTTCTTTATTTTTCGTTTTTTGTAAGACTAATACATTGTAGTTTCAGATGGAGAAGTATTTATCTTGAAAGTTGTCTGGAAATTGGAGAAACTCATTCAACATATTTCGAAGACTTCATGAAAGAGCCGTTTGGTGTCTGGCAAACTGGAAGACATTCAGCAGAAAAGCAATTGACCAAGCATTCGAACAAATGTACAGCAAGTGAGACAGAGATCTTGGTGGAATTATTGAGACCAATCTGACGAAAAGAAGATGTTGTTGGAAAAGATATTTCCGAGGAGCATGAGATGATAATGATCGAACAAAATTTCATGATGACATGGCCGCAGGAACAGCGTCGCTATAATGTGTCCCTACACAGAGCTATCATTCGTGCCAAAACATGAAGTATTTTTGATGATTTGAAAGGAGGTACTTGTTACTTTTTGTGTAAGGAAGTTTTACGACCGCAGTGAGCAAATCGATGTGCTATAGCAGTCGTTCGTCCCTGATTTAGTGCAGTTAGACAAACACAATAACCGTGTCGCACCGGGATTCGAACCCGGACCAACCTCGAGCGAATGGTAAGAAGCCAACGCTTAGAACACTACGTCACCAGGGATGCGGACTTGTGTTACAAAGCGTTTTCTGCGAGTTATAGCAAATTTCCTAATTTTAAGGCTCGGTATGGCTTTAAGATGAAATCATGAGTGGGGAATTTGTATCTGTGGCCTTCGAAGACGTGGGGAAAACTTCCTTAAGAACTAAGGAACAAAACACAAAAGTAGGGGTTCAATGGAATACGATAGTGCTGATTTTTCTTTCAACAAAAGACAGCACCAGGTTTCCAAGTTGACGAAAATTCGTTTATCCTCTTAATGTTCGGCAATGAAGAGGGAAAATTGAAAGTGAAGCCTCTAGATATGCTCCATTCCGAAAATCCACAGGTACTGAATGAATACAAGAACACTAGTAATCAGTTAGTAAACGGATTAAAAACTTTGGATGAGTGATTTTTCTGTCACAGTTTAATTTGAAGACCAACTGCTTTCGGAATCAGAGCATTACTCCCTGCCAGGTGGAATCCCAGTTAAAAATCTCCTGCTATGAAATACATTCGGAGTGATAAACCAGCTCTTAAAGTTCTTTTTAGGTAAATATATATATAAGGTCCTTTTTCTTAATACAAACACATCGTTTTTGCAACCTGCGACAAAAGATGCAATTCAGACTTTTAAATCTTAATATTGATTATCTATACTGGATGCACTTCTTCAGGAGAAAGACAACGACATACAACAGTGAAGGAGTTTTGGAGCTCAAGATTCATTAATTTCATCAAACTTGCGCGGTAACAGATCCCTAGACAGTGTATGAATGGAGAAGGAAAGAAAATTTGCCACCAATTTTAATACGATTTAAACGGCTTTAACATTGAAGACATAATAGCAACTGCTCATAAAAGATCTGCAAAGGTAGCACAGGAGTTGCGTGTGAGAGATGCTGATGAATCAGATATTTACTTGAGACTCACAACAAAAAATAAATGCTGTAGGACTTGGTAGAAATTAAACAAAAAAGGCACCACCAGACACCCTATGTCAGAAGCACTAAAACTGACGGTAAAGCGAACAGCGTTGCTTCATGACAGCTTTTCAGCAGCTATTGCGATTTTTGAAGCAGACGATCTAAACATGAGTCTTAGGTCTTGGTAACAAACCAGGTGATAAGATGCGTACCAAGATATTGTCAGAGGAAAAGCTTAAATCAAACTAAAACCACATCAGATTCATTCTCAGAAGCTAAGCTGCCCTCCCAATGAAGATAAATTTTCACTTCTGTTTTTTGAGGCAAGAGAGCTGTATGAAGATCACATATCACGGCTTCAAGGCAGTCAGTCTACAATAAAGTAACCTTTATTTCAATTTCACTAATTACGTTCTATTATATATTTATGTAGTGTTTACGTTTTTGAAGAAGTAGGATTCAAAACGAAACCCTGAAGAAATATTTTTTAATTTATGCCTTCCAAAAACGCTTCCCCTATATTACATTTAATCCTTTGGGAAAACTTATTTTAAATTATGACAGTTGGGAATGATGCAAAATCTTCAGGAAGGCGTCCGACCTGTATTTAAAATTGCTAATATATCACTAAGTATGTTTTATTCCTCAGGTAATGAGTTCATCTTATGTAAATTTTTATTTTATTTTCGTTATCTACAGATGTTCCAAAGATACAACAGTTTGTGTTTCCGGATGTTGTTCAAGAAGGAGATGCCGTTTCTGTGACCTGCATGGCTAGATCTCAGTTAAACTCCTTAGAGTTCAAATGGGACAAAAATGGGGAAGAAATAAAGGAAACTTCGGTCGGAATAAGTATAAAAAATGACGACAAGTTTTCTGTTTTAATTCTAGACCCAGTGAATACCAATAGTAGCGGTAACTATACTTGCATGGCCATCAACATGCACGGAAGCGACAAGTATACGTCTGCTTTAAAGATTAAAGGTAAACTTTAATTTGCATTTCAAGGAAATTCTGTTACACTTTGTGTATCTTACATGTTGTATACTGTATATCCAAATTACACTCATCGTAAAAAAAATAGTTGCACCCAGAAGGACGTGTCGGATTGCAATGTTATTCTGGAGGAATGTAAAGGTTACCAGGAACAATAAGTGATTAAACATTGAGACTCATATGGGCAATACTTATTGAGCTACACGGCAATAAGAAGTGCCTCTCAGTATGGCGTTGGACTGCCATGTTTGTTCACACAGCATGCCAGACGTCCCGGCATGGAGTTGTACAAGTTCATATTGGTCTCCGGCGATAGGTCTGGCGATGCGGCTGGCCATGGCAGAGTTTCAGTGCCTTGAAGGCAACCTCTCCACAGAGAAGTAGTATGTGGACGAGCATTCTCCCGTTGCGAAATAGCACCGGAGTGAGCGTTCAGAAAAGGTAGGGCGACTGGTTGCAGGACCGCACTAATATAACTTTGGGCTGTCAAAGTGCCTATAATGAACACCAATGGTGATCTGGCATATAGGCAATTGCACACCACACCATGACACCAGGCCTTCTGGTCGTGTGACACTCGACAGTAAACCTTTTATCTTGGTGCTGACCACGGGGACTCCACACATGGATTCGTTGGTCGTCTCCTCCAAGACAAAAGCGGGACTCTTCACTGAATATCCCCCGCTGCCATTCTGAGTGACTCCATGACAGTCTGGCACGACACCATTGCAGTCTTTGGAGACGATGCACTGTTGTTAAAGGCAGTCGTCATAACGGTCTGCGTGCGTGTAGTCCTACGTCGTGCAGCCGTCTGCCAATGGTGCTGGCACGAATCGGACGATTCATGGAAGGCACCACTGCTCGCTGAATATCCGCAATCGTGACGGTTTCGTCACTCCGCGCATGTCGAATAACCCGTCGATCCTCTCTCTCCGTGGTTCTCCCAGAGCCTTCTTGTCACTGCTGCGTGCCTTATTCTATCCACTGCCGCCAACAATGTGCTATTGTGATATCCGCACGACCGGTATGGCGCAATACGGCGATAAGACCATTCCGCTTCCAGGAGGCCGACGATGCGGCCTATCTGGAACTCCTCCAATTGCTCGAATTGCTTCCGAACTTTTCTCCGAGGCATACCTCATTTGCAAAAGATGCAACCAACACAACAGCACGGTTCAGAAAGAAAATCGCGCGCAACGGGACGACCTTATCGATCTTGACCTAGCCGGTCACGCCAAGCGCTACGACCCCTCCTTGCTGGCGTCACATGCGCGACCGTGCGTGATACTTGAATCATTTGCATGTCTCACGATCTCAAACCGACCGAAGATGTTTCATTCCTGTAGGTTTGCTTCCTTCCGGGTGAAACTATTTCTTCGACGATGAGTGTATATTGTGCCTTTGTACTTTGCTGAACATTTAATTTCTGCAATACGATATGTGAATCGCATTAGAGTGAAGTAGGTAAGTTTAACTTCACAGCAACGGATTCCATTCAGAAATGCTTCGTTTTTTAATGAAATCAATATATATTTTTTGTAGGAAGTGTACTTCGGATTACTTCAACGTTCACAATTCTCTTGAACAAGTTTTTGAGGGCCGGATTCCCTCAGACCCGAGCCCCTTGTAAAGATCTCCTTTGACATGGCGCTCTTTTTCTGAACGTGGTCCTTGTACCAATGAGATTTAACAAAAAAACGACAACAATTATCACAAAATGCATGTCCTGTATATGTTTTTCTTCTTGAGGCAGATTCATTCATCTTTACCAATTAGTACGAGGATTGTACAGAATGTAATGCAAAAGTGGCCAGAACGGTTTTATTAACTGACAGAGGTTGTTAAAATCGCACATGTTGGTAGCGTAACTCTTCCTCTATAGTAACCTTTCTTCTTCATTGTAGGTAAATAATGGATTCCAAGCAGAAGCAGCGTGCTGTTAATGAGTTCTTGACGAAGGACGGGTGCAAGCTGTCCGACGTCCACAGAAGACTACAGAATGTTTACGGAGATGACACCATTGACAAGAGCGATGTGCACAGATGGATTAAGAAGTTTAAAGAAGGGTAAACCAGCATTGTGAAGACACACACGCAGTGGGAGACAATCATCTGCGACCACTGACATAAATCGTCAACGAGTGGATGAACTGATCCGCGCGGAGAGACCGGCCACAATCGTGAACCTGTTGCACAACTGTACTATGGTGACAATGCCATACAGAGGATAGTGGAAGGCATAGGGTATCAGAAAGTGTGTGCAAAGGAGGTACCTCGGCAGTTGACACCAGATTCGAAGGAGAGAAGTGTGGAAGTCTTCTCTGATCTGATGGAAGCGTTTGAAACCAATGAAGACGCGTTTCTTCCGATCTAGTGACAGGGGACGAAACGTGAGCGTATCTTGAATATCCGGAAACGAAGAATCAATATGGAATGGTGTCGCACCTCTGAACCGAAGATAAAAAAGTTCAAGAGTCAGCGATCAGTACAGAAAGTCATGGTGACTGTTTATTTGAGTGACAAGGGTGTCATTCTCCTTGAAGTTTTGGAATGTGGCCGCACTTTGACGAATGAGAGGTACATTGAGAAGCTTAGAGGAGCCATGAGGAGAAAGAGACCGAAGAAGAATCTTAAAAGGATCCACATTCACAATGACAATGCAAGACCACACACATCTTTAGCAACAAGTCAGGTGATCAGCAAGTTAGGTAGGTCGGTTGTCCACTACCCTCCGTGCAGCCCAGACATGGCGCCCTGTGACTTCCACCTGTTCAGTCCCCAATGAAGGACAGTCTCCGGAGACGACGATTTGGTGACACAGACGAGGTGACACAGTCGTTGAACCCAACTCTCCAATCTTTTTGGAAAAATTCAGATGTGGACTTAACAGCACTTACACACAGATGAGGTGAAAGTCCTGTTAGGTCCACATCAATATTTTTGGAAAGAATATTCGAGAGTTGGGTTCAACGATGGCGCAACTACATCGCTTGTGATGGAGATTATGTAAAGTAGCACCATTGTGTAGAGAAAGAGTTACTCTACCAAAATGTGCAATTTGAACGACCTCTCTCAGTTAATAAAAAAGTTATGTTCGCTTTTGCATTACTTTCGGTACAACCCTCGTATCAACGCGTTGGAATTATCAGAAACTTGCCCTTGAATTTTGAAAGAAATCAGGAGTTGACACAAATTTATTTTCATCCTTTTACGCATATTGCATCTGAATATCATTAACACACTGCTTTTTTTTCTGAAAATGTCACTCCACGAAAAACGTGTGCGATTTGTCTGAAATTCGTAGGCGGCTCACGTGAAGATGTGTAAATGATTACAACGGCAGCGCACGTGCAAATAATTTGCGCCAGCCATAATCTCGTAGCTTCCCAGCAGGTGACAAAAGCAGAACGTACAGGGCAAGTTGCCATAGTCTATTAGCGGGAATTGTGGCCGTAAGGTAGCGACAGTAACTGTGTATACCTCGCAGCAGCAGACGAGATCCTTATGTAGAGCTGACGAACTTTGAGCAAGGCCGATGTGCCGGACTGCAGGTAGACGAACTTTTGCTTCGCGACATCGCTGCTCATGTTGGACGAAAAGTGAGTACAGCGATGTGAATATAACGTCAGTGGAAAGAAGAAGTTCTGACGCACCAACGTAAGGGATTCTGGTGTCCAATAAGGAAAACGCGCACTGGAAGGGCGTCATCTCTGCCGTATTGCGTTAGCGAACCGAACGTTCACCCACGTCCTGAGGTTTAGCAGAACGGTGGAAGTTTGTATCACATCAAGGGTTGTCTGTAAGATTTATTCTACCCCTTTGCTTCGCTAAGACTTCGTCCCTCGCCGTTAAGCCACAGACGTCAGTGACTGCAGTGAGGCGAAGAACACAGACGCTGGCGTAATGAATAGCAGCGCATAGTGTTTTCTGACGAGTCGCAGTTCAACATAATAAACAATAATGGGCATATTATTGCGATACCGTGGTGAACGGCTGCTGGAGGCATGCATTATGCAGCTTCATACGGGCCCGACACCGGGCATTCCAGTGTGGCGCGCTGTTGAATTCCATTTCCGTTCCCACCTCCTACGCATTGCAGGAACCATGGCCAGCCAGCGGTACATTGCGGAAATTGCAGAAGGTGAAGTGCTGCCATATCTTCAGACAGTCCCCGGTGCCATGTGTAAACAGGACAATGTCCGACCACTTGTGTCGCGTAATTTTTTACAGCTTCTGGATGCCCGAATGGGACATGTTTTCCTTGCCCATCTCATTCGCCTGATTTGTCGCACATTGAGCAAGTGTGGAATATGGTCGGTTGACATTTGGCCCGTCAGACGTCGCCGCCAATTACCCAAAATGAACTTTAGATACGAATCGATAAAGCATGGAATTGCCTTCCGCAGCGCGACATCCAGAACTTCTTCCAATCGATGACACGCCGTGCCGTGTGCGAGCCGCTTTTGCCGCTCGTAGTGAGTACACAAGGTACTGAGCATTGTGTCTTACTCATCAATTACAGCTCTGTTTCTGATCACTTACGTCTTGCATCATCATACGTTTTAGCATACCCTAAAAATGTCACTTCAAAACCTCAGGATTTTCTTTGTGTTGCATTTTCAATATACACCGATGTATATTGCTATGGAAAAATTGTAACGAGCACATTCACATGAAATTTATTAGAGTTCCTTTCGAAAAACGTGTTTTGAAATCTTTAAAATCGTCTGATTAATTCCTTTTCTTTCTAGTTATCGATATTTTATAACAAAGTAAGACACGCAATTTTATTGAAATTTTCTTGTGCAACTAAAAATATGTGGAACGAAAGTCCATTCTGCTGACGAAACTGCAGTGTTAGAAAGTATCGGATTTTCGATACAATTTGTCTTTACTTTGCAATGATAGTATATAAACATATATACATGGTCGTATCAGAACAATATGGCCACCCCCGGAATCACAGTGCACTCGTACAAGAGCGTCACGTGACAAAATCGGCCACACGGAGATATAGGAGGCCGGCCAGGACAGGTAAGCCATAGTACGTTACGTGAGCTCAATCGGCAGAGGTAGTGATTTGACGAACGTTCAAAAAGGAATGATCATCGGCTAGCGCGCCAAGGGCGGAAGCATCTCAGAAGCAGAAGACTTCGTGGGTTGTTTGCGATGTGCTGTACTAAGGGTGTTCCAAACTTGAACTGCTGGCACACGGAGTACTTGCTGACGTCATAACTGTACAGCCGCAAAGGCCATCGACCGCAGAAGAGAACGTCGCTTCCGTCCACTGGTGAAAAGCAATCGACGCTCAATAATGCAGCAATTCACCACGCAAATGAACTCTGGGGGACCCAAGTACGTGTCCCCGATAACAGTGGAGCGAACCCTTTTTCACATGGGTCTCCAGAATCGACGCTGCGTCACGGCACCCATGCTAACGCAGGTCCATCGGCAACGACACCTGCAGTTCGCATGGGACTACTATTATTGGACAGTTGACGGGGAAAAGGTTGCCTTCTCCGACTAATCGAGGTTTCTAATCCACAGATGTGAGGGCTGTAGCGGTTACGGTGTCAGACACACGGGAACCAACACCCAAGAACGGCTGTCGGTCAAGTACAAGCCGGAGTTGGCAGTGTGCATGTTTGCGGGATGTTTCCCTGGCACCCCCCGACAGCATCCTCTATCCGTTTGTACTACTGAATGGGTCCCTGAACGCCAATAGCTACTTGTCCATCCTCACTGACCACATGCATCCCTTCATGTCGGACGTTTACCCTGGAGGTGATGGTGTCTACCAACAGTACAATGCGCCCTTCTACGTTGCTGAGGGGCTGCGTGACTTGTTCCAGAAACAGGACAGCGATGTCTCCATTCTCTCTTGGCCGACGAAATCGCCCTACTTCAATCCCATAGAGCACTTGTGGGACTATTTGGATCGGCAGGTTCGACGTGCCAACCCACAACCATGTCATCTCCGGAAGCTCCGTGCTCTGCTGCAGTCCGAAAAGGCACGTGTGCTTCGGCAACCTTCCAGGGCCTCATTGCGTCCATGCCACGCCGTCTCGCCACTGTAATCTGGGCCAAGGTTGGTTATTCACATTATTAGATAGGCGGTCATACACTGCCGGACAATTGCTAAGGACGGATGACAATAGCAACGATAGCAACCATAAAATGGAAGGCAGGAAAATGTGGAAATTAGCATAAGTGCGGGATACAGTAAGACGTGTTGTGCGTATGCAAATTTTGGATTGCCGAACTTGTTCGTGACGTCATAGCGCTGATAAGAGATATAAAGGATTTGACGCGTATTGACCGTTGTTGTTCAAACGCAAAGTTGAAAGGGAAAGAATCAATTGACGAACTTGCAATTTTCAGTATGTCTTCCCGACATCACCTATATGATTTTACGCGTGGCCGTATTATTGGCAAGACTGAAGAAGGGCGAAAAATAAAAGATGTTGCCAGGGAGTTCGACGTCAGCCACAGTGTTGTTTCAAGGCTTTGGAAATCATTTCAAACAAATGGAGAGTGTAGCAAACGTCACGGGGGAGGTCGTGTTCGCAGTACGACACCTGCAGAAGATCGGTACATAGTGCTATCAACAAAAAGACACAGGCGCAGCACAGCTAGTGAGGTAGCAAATCAGTTTATGGCTGCTACTGGCAAGCGGATCTCCCGAAAAACGGTCGTCAGACGTTTGCATGAAGGAGGACTGTACGCCCACCGTCCTGTTGTGTGCATCCCATTGTCCAGACGTCACCGTACCGCCCGTTTGCAATGATGCCATTAACATCGCAATTGTACTGATAACGACTGGTCTGCTGTCCTGTTCTCAGATGAGAGTAGATACAGTCTATCGTCTGATTGTCGACGACAACTGATCTGGCGTGATAGTGGTACTGCATATTGTCCAGCAAACATACAGGAAAGGGACCGATATCCGACATGTAGTGTCATGGTATGGGCTGGCATCATGATCAATGGCCGTACGTCCCTCTATGTGCTTCCAACTGGGACTATGACTGGCCAACGATACATTAATGATGTTCTGCTACCTCATGTTCGCAAGTTCCGTGGTGTTGTCGGTGATAGATTCATTTTCATGGACGACAACGCAACATGTCATCGAACAGTCGCTGTCCAGGAGTGTCTTGAGAGCGAGGATATTCAACGCCTCGTATGACCAGCACGTTCTCCAGATCTGAATCCCATTGAAAATGTGTGGGATGCTTTGGGGAGGAGTCTTGCTGGTCGCCAATGCCCTCCAATAAACAAGGACACCTTCATCCGTGCACTGACAGAGGAATGAGATAAATTACCCTAACAGCTACTTGAAAATGTTGTGCAAAGCATGACACGACGTGTGGAATCTTGCATCGCCTTCCATGGTGGCCATATCCCGTATTGACATCTTACGCCGGAACGCCTGCGGACTGTAATTGCATTTTTTTCACGTTTACGTATTCTGCACAAAATGGCCTGTTTGTCCATTGAGCACGTTCCAAAGCCTTCTGGATTTCAGAGCACAATAAATTGTCTTTCTTGTAATGTCGTGGCATTCTGACATTATTTTATTTCACTTGGCATCCAACCACACTTACTTTTTTATGCGCTATATAGCCGTTTATGATCCGTCCTTAGCAATTGTCCAGCAGTGTATTATTTTAATACGACTGTGTATATACGGAATGTTTTTAAAATACACTGCTGGCCACCCAAAATGCAACACCAAGAAGGAAGCATTGGATTGGCCTGAAATTAGCAGCATGCGTCGCCCGCGAGAGGACATGCAAACTATTAGCATTGCAGGGCATATGCAAATCATGTGCGCCCGGCACGCCACTGAGAAGCACTATAAGAAGGGTGCGCAGAAGGCGGGGTGTAAGTAGTGGAAGTATTTCGTGCTGCCGGACCTGTGCGTGGGAAGTTTCCTGATGCCTCGTCGCAGAATACGGCAGTCATTACAGCACGTTTCAGAGTTCAACAGAGGACTAATAGTGGCCTATCACGACAGCACACCCGTGTGGGACGACATTCAGCCACAGTGAGGCGAGTATGGATTCGGTGGGTGCAAGAGGGATGAACGGACCGACGTGAGCGATTGCCACAGCCGCGCGAGAGGACCGGCATGTTGTGCGGTGGGCATTGACGGCTCGCACCGCCACATCACGAACTTTAGCGCTGGAACATCACGATGCTCAGATCCACGTGTGGCGGCACCGCGGCGAGAGACTGTATTATGGCGACCGACCGGTATGGCGTCTGCATTATGCATCGCCATACCGGTCGGTCGCCGGGCGTTATGGTTTGGGGCGGAATTGGATATGACACCCGCACCCCTCTGGTACGCATCGGCGGTACACTGAACAGCCACCGCTACATCTCCGACGTTAGGACTACAGGCTCCAAAACGAGCCTGTAGTCCTCCCTTACCTGCAGGGCCTGCCAACGGCCACGTTTCAACAGCACAATGCGCGCCCGCACGTGACACGCATCGTGCAACAATTCTTCACGACCCACCAGGTGTTCCCTGCTGCCGTGGCCCGCTTGTTCTCCCGATATGTCGCCCATTGAACACGTGTAGTCGCTGATCGGCCGCCGAGTGGCCCGACAAGCACCACCCGTGGCTACGCCTGATGAACTGTGGCAACGTGTGGAAGCAGCCTGGACCGACATACCCCAAACCCACATCCAAAGCCTCTTTCGTTCGACGCCGCGGCGTGTAGCGGCCCTTATTTCCAGCCATGGGAGCCACACGAACTATTAATGTCTGCCTGTTTCGCAAGTCGCACAGGCCTGTAAGCTCAATCGTTTCATCTTTGTATCTGTTGTTATGTGTCCAGTAAATATGGCTTTGCTATCTCGTGTTCTTCTTGGTGTTGCATTTTGGGTGGCCAGCAGTGTATATAGACGGAAAGAAATGTAAAAAATGAAGTGTTCATGTGCTAGACTGATAAAATATCAGAACTAAAGACGTTATAGACATTCGTAAAGATGTGATTTTAAAGTTTCAACGAAATGTCACAGCTTTACTTTAGGAAAAAATGTGCTTAGCACTTGTACAAGTCGATTAGCATCGATTCCAAATACTTGTTGTGTATCACGCAGTACGGGGAAGAACAGATGCACTTTATGCTCTACCTGTTTACTAACTGTAGTGTGATGAAGTACAAATCCGTAATATCTACTGATTACTATGTACCTGGAAATCAAGCAGGAAACTTAGAAAGTAGAGACAAGCAATCCTAAACAGGAAGATAAAATCGGTCGATATAGAATGAAAGAAAAATGCAGGTCAGCTGTTAAGAGTTAGTTTTATTAAAGACAAACAAGAAGAGCAAAGGTAAAAAATGTGCTTAACAATAATGGAAATGGAATAACAAAATGGTGAAACTGGAGGTAATAGTCATTCTAGGAATGAACCTAGGATAAGCCCGGAGGCCAGAAAGAAAGCTTGTGGTGGAATCAAGAGCTAGAGGATTACTTAAACAAAACGAAATAAAGCTAAGTGAACAAGAGCTTTAACAGAAGATAAATAAGACTGGAAATATGCAAAACACATAGGAAAGGCGCTATGCAATTCAAGACGCGTAGTGTCTTAATGGAAATTTAGAACTAGACAAAATGGAGGGGTTAATTACATCCAAAATTATAAAAGCAGAGGTTAAGGCAAGGAAGCAGGTAGCTCATTTACTACTTTGTAATGAAATAAATTATTCAGAATTACATCAGATGTAACTTTTGTTCTTTTAATATAGTTTCGCAGATTAAAGATCGCGGCGAAATTCAAGGCAACACCAGAGGCACCCTACGTATTGCTATACAAGAATCGTAAAACGATATCCCAAACTAAGATATACAAACTCTGTACAAAATCAGCAGCACCTGCAGAACCTTATGAAAATCCATATCACCAACACGGCACGTAAAAATCTTAAATCAGTGGGTAAGGTAGTTGTATGTCCACCACTAAGTCTCTTCGCTTTTAAGAGATTCAGATTACTTCTGATGTCTGATTCCCTTAAATGCGAGGAAGATTAAATGGTAATAAATTTCTTTCCTTGAAATTTTGATTATTTGTTAACGTAGTCCTAAAACATTTCAGATAAACCTTGTATATAAACTATGTTATTATAATTAGAAATAAGAGAATAACAGTGACAATTAAATGATAGATTTAACAAGTTAGTAAACTCATGCAATGCATTGATTATGACACGCTTTCTAACATACCAGAAATTATTACTCAAGTTATGTGGATAATGGATGTGGAATAAATCTCTCTCCTGTGTCCTGACTTTTGACCCAATTTCGATGATATGCAACAGAACCGGTTCACTATACCTCCGGAACAACATGATAAAGTTTTGTTGCAATAGAAGCAGTTTTACGCAAGTTATGAGAATAATGGCTGTGGAATAAATCTGGCTTTTGTGCAATGAACTTTAACCCCATTTCGTTGATATTCAACAGAACCGGTTCACTATACCTCCGGAACAACATGATAAAGTTTTGTCGCAATCCAAGCAATTTAGGTAAGTTATGATGCACAAGGGCAATGGAACAGATCCCACTCCAGTGTCTTGACCTTTGACCCCATTTCGCCCATTTTCAAAACGGTTTGTGCCCAGGTGGTTCCCTACCACATACAAAGATTTCATCGAAATCGAACCATATTTACGCAAGTTATGGCGCATAAAGGCAATGGAATGGATCCAGCTCCAATGTCCTGACCTTTGAACCTGCTTCGACCATTTTTAATGGGGTTCGTCCCCAGGTGGTCCCCTACCACATACTAAAATTTCGCCGAAATCGAACCATTTTCACGTGAGTTATCGTGCGGACGGACGGACGGATAAAGCTGGAGCATATACGCTTCTTCAACCTACGGTTGGAAAGCATAAAAAATAAGGGCATGAGACTGACAGTAAAAAAACAAAAGTGAGAGAATAAATCAACAATTAATCTGATAATGGTTTCATATAGGATAGAAAATCTATGACTCCTTTGTGACGGGCATGTACTGAGAAGGGACGAAAGAAGGTGAAGTTATGAAAAATACTATGAAAAAAGGCACGGGGGACGTCTGAAGATGTGATACCGAAGTATGTGGAAATTGGTTGCAGGAAAATAATTCAGAATTTAATACGCAAAATAGAACTGAATGTAGAAGACAAATTTTCAACACGAGACAGGACCTAATTATGTTTCTAATAAATCTGCGGGAAAGTAGCTTCGCAAAATGAAGAGAATCCTCCCAGTAAAATAACCAATCCCCAGTAATGAACAATTTTTGAAGGAGTGGGTCATTGTCGCACAGTATATTGTAGTGGCAACGTGATAACACTTATCAAATTACTGGTAATTAGAGCATCACTGACCTACATATTGTAATAAAGGAGTGTATGTGGCTACATCAAGAAAGGAAGAAAGGCCAGTAGCCTCCTGAGATTAAGGCAGCCGGTACTTAGTACTGCAAAGTTATGAAATGTATGTGACTCATAAAGAAAATGGGAATATCCCATGAGCATGTGAAATAGATAATCCTTCCTCATCGACTCGACAGCCGTGTGTGGGCCCATGCCTTCTCAAGGAGGATTTTCATGAGATTTCGTAACGAGAGAACTTTTACGAGGTGGAGTCTTTTGCCCAATTCCAACCCCCAACTTGGAGGACCAAGGAACAAAGTGAGTGTCTGGCCGACTTCACAGGAAACCGTCTACGCATTCGCGTCCCCAAACAGAGGGAGTCTGCGGAAAACCCCGGAAAAACCACTGACTAGATGGCCGGCAGGACCGGGATTCGAACACCCATCAGAAACGCCCGCCTCTCCCACTGTGTACAGCGACTTAGCCAGCTGCGCTATGCCGGTGGTGAAACTGATAATTATTTTCATCAAATTAGTTTTCTTTTCTCTAGTGCATTGATAACTAGAAGCGACCTCATTTACACGTGTCCAATAAAAGCAAGCTGCACCTAACGTATAAAATGTCACCGACATCTAATGACCTCTATCGTGTTGATGCATAAGTTCATGCCGTTTTTTTCACTGCTCTACAGGAATGTATTAAATCAGAAGGGAAAACGGAATCAATCAACTATGTATTTCCTAAAAAATTTGCGATGGTGTCTTAACGTCTAGATAGGTATGCAATGCCATTCTTGAAAAAACTTGCAGGTTTTGCTGCGAAGAAATCATCAATTAAATTCTGGAAATCAACATCATTGTTGAACGCTCTGCCATGGAGTGCATTCGGTAGAGATCGGAGCAATTAATAGTCAGAAGGAGCGGCATCTGGGAAACAGACAGCATATGAAAGGATATCTCATTTCATTTCCTTAATAGTCATTTTGGTCATGTTTGCAGTGTGAGGGCGGGCGTTATCATGTTGGAGAAGGACACCATGGCGCCGATGTGGTCGTTTCTGCTGAACTGCGCCCTCCACATGGCAGAGTTACTCACAAAGGAGTGCAGCGTTGATGGTACGACTCCGCAGCAGCATTTGCCAGTGAATAATGCCTTCCATGTCCCACCAGACACATGACATGATCTTCGCAGGATGAAGGTCATGTTTTGGATATAGTGTGAGCGCATCTCATTTGGGCTTAACCATTCCCTCCGATGCCTGAAATTCACGTACAGTCATCACTTTTCATATCCAGTAACAATACGTGAAAGAATGGGTTTGCGTTTCTAAGAACATTCGTGATAACTGGCAAGCAAGAAACCACTTATGTCAACATACTGATTCTTGTTGTCCTCGGTGAGAGTGTGAGGCACCCAAGACCCCAATTTCTGGAACTTTCCCATACGTTCCAGGTGTATCCCCACGGTGGTCTGATCACAGTCCATCTCAGTGGCCGATTATCGTGTGGTTTGACGCGGATCGAAGTAGGTGAGATGGTTCAAACGATCCTCTTTAAAGTGAGATGGACGACCTGAGCATGGAGAGTCGTTGATGTCTAAATTGCTACCTCGGAACTGCTCTATCCATTTGCGGGATGTCCTCGAAGCAATAACATCTTCCCCATACACATCACAAATTTGTCGAGTAGCCTCCACGGCTGTGGATCCCTTGTTAAACTCGTAGAGGAGCAGATGTCGGAAATGTTCATTCCTCTCAACTTGACCCCAATTTCTTCCATACTTCCGAAACTGAAAACCAATACAGCTTTAGCCCCACAACGCAATATGATTTAGGTACACGATATTTCTGGCTACATTTTGATATACAACTGGCCATCTGCATCGCCACTACTGACCTGGGAAACACTCGTGAAATAAAACGGCATGAACTTATGCAACAACCGAATATAAATTATTATTAGCGTACTATGAAACAGCTTGAGTTGGGAATGAATCAAGAATATTTTATACGCTACAAGATTTGAATACTTCTTCCAGTTCTGATTTTAATGATCCAGAACCGAAACGTTTGAATAGATTAAAAAGATAAAAATGTATGTTCATGTGTGTATGTCATTTTGAAAAACAAGAAACAAGATCGAGTACAATTTTCATGCTAAACAATTACGATTACTCATTTCTGTTTTCTTTTCTTTTGCGGATTATAGGATCACCAAAGTGGAAAGAGCAACCAGAGAATGTTACCGTAACGGCGGGAATGTCTGTTGAGATACGTTGTATAACATACGGATCACCACTACCACATACTGAATGGAAAAAAATATCAGGTACTGTAGAAATCAAATGTAACAAAATTAAAAAAAACAACTTAGTTTTCTTTTAAAAACACGTCAGTTGCACCTAATGCCCACATTTTAACATACACTAACATCTGAAACAAAAAAGTTGTGATTAAAGAACTGGTAGATTCAAACAAGTCAATAAAGTTGAACGATTATACTGTTACGAAAAGCTTCCTAAAGACGGTAAAAAAACTCAATAAGAAACAGTTTCTAGATACGCAAACATGTTTGCTTATGGCTACAATCTTTGAGCAAAGCAAGTGAAACGCAGCAAAGACATATGTTGGAAAAACGAGTCGGTAATTTAAAAAGTTCAATAGAGGTGTTTCTACAAGTAGGAACACATTTTCGTGAGATGGACGACCTGAGCGACCACCGTGGGCAATATGGCAAAAAAAAAAAAAAAAAAAAAAAAAAAAGACCACCGTGGGCAATATGGCTAAAAAAGAAAATACCTTCGTCATGTTGAAAGAACCGTCGTGTATAAGATGAACAGTATGATAGAAACTGAGTTTATACAGCACAGCCTATGCTAACAGTAGAGTAAATTAAGGGATCTATCTAAAATCACTATTCATTAGGTGCTTACAAAGAACGGTTTCGAAAATCTAAAACATTAAAGAACGGAATCCTCATTTTTGTGCAAATTTAACTTGCTGTGCTTTCCGCAACGAAGTAATTTCCAATTACTTTTGATTTTGGACTATTTTCTCAAAATTTATTGAGAACAGTACTGCATGTATTAACGATCTCCAGCAGAATAATGTTAATGATGTATCAAGCAGAAATCCTTAATTAAAATTCGTTGAAAATCAGAATTCCTTGTACTTACATATTTATTGAGACAGAAATGGCCACACTCAATTGTTCAATTTCTGCAGTCGGTATGCACTTGGCAAAACGATGGAGTATATTATGAGGCATCCACACAAAAAGATTGATACACTCTGACGTGCAAGGTGCCACGTTATTTCCGTCCCTTTAGTGACGGATACGTGCTCACATCTTCATTGTTGACGACACACACAGCTTGTTGTTTTTTCCGGGGTAAAGTGGGGTTAAAGACCACCGTGGGCAATTTAAACGGCTGTATGCAGTTGCTCGTTCCTGATTTAGAACCACTGGTTCCATAAAAGGAAAACATATAGTGCAACAGTTAGGTGAGTTATATTTGCATTACATAAAGGTCCAGAATAACGTCTCGTGGCGTCTATGCAAAAAGGTCTGGAAGTGCCCCGCGACATCAATACATAAAGATTCGCAATAATGTTCCGTGGAAAATTATGCGATCTTTCTTTGAAGCTGAACATGCAAGGTGTTGGAGGCCTGTGTTGGAACTTGATGCTTTCGTTGACGAAGTTCTAGGATATGCCAGGTATGCTCAACAGGGAAACGCCTGGCGACATGGCTGGCGTAGGTAGAGTGTTGACGTCACGTAGACACTGCAGGATGGTGTGATCCATTTCCTTTTTGGTAAAATTTCTTTCAAGACTTCGTGGCGAAATGGTCTTCACCCAGGTTTCAGAATGTATGAATTGTTGGTGTGGTGACAAAAGGCAACCGAGTATCGTAACTTATGAAGAGAAAAGGCAATCGAGTATCGTAACTTATGGCACTCCGCACCGTAAATCGGATTGTGCGCTCAGTATTGCGTACCTGAGCTGGATATTCCTCTGGTTCTCGGAGAACGATTATGTATCAATTATAAGGATCCTGGAAGAAACAACTCGTAGAACATAAAGGTTGGTGTTATTCCTCTACCCAAGCCCTCCGGTCTTGGCAGCACAACAGACGTTCCCGATGGTGGCGTGTTTTTGGTAGCAACCGTGCATGTAATTGAGTTTCGAAGGTAGCATTTTGTTGTATGTCTGATATGTGGTAGAGAGTTACTAGTTGCTTGTCTCTACATGAAGTGGTCGTTTCTTACTGTGGTGCATCTGTGTTCACCAGATACATGTCGACAATCACAATTACCCTCCCTTAACCTCTGTTGTAAAAACTTTGTCACTTCGCTTACATAACCACGGCATAGATGGTTATGAGATAATGAGATATGCTACCAAACTCGCCCTAACATCTCTACGTATGACTTTGCTTAATTATTCTATCCTCACTGGTAAAACGTCCCATCAGCTGAGCTGTCTTGGCATACTTACGTAGAACTTGGGCCCTAGAAGCAAGGGAACAATGACGTGCGATTTCATTTTCTCACGTGTGAACCTCAATGACAGATTTTGTTACAGTTCCTGTCAATATTTCCGTCAACCACACCAAATGAATCATTCTTCTTATTTTGCTCTGTCTTTATTTTTGCATGCTCATCAGCTTATTGCAGCAGAAAGAGAGGAAGTACACTATCTACCAACAAGTAATTGGACACCCCTGCAATCGACGATATCTGCGGTCCTGATACACGTCACGGCCGCCGCCGTTAAATATCGTGTGGGAAACAACAAAGCAACCAGTCACATGCAAGATGCCACGCACTTCGGAACTCTATGTTTTCGAGAAATGTGTAATCGTCGGGTATCACAGAAATGGCCGATACATACGTGACATATCCAGCGAGTTGAAGTACCCAAAATCGACAGTGGCCTACGTAATTGGCAAGTGGAAAATGAGAGGTGACTGTCGGAATGTGCCCCGACCCGGCAGACCCACAAAACTGGGAGTTCGAGACCGACGGGTGCTGGCCAGAGATATTCGGAAGAACCGCACCAAATCGATGGGCCACATCCGCGAGGAGTTTCAACAGGCATCCGGGAGTGTTCTTTCGATGAATACCATCCGTAAGGAAGCCCATCTGCTCGGTTATCATGGACGTTCTGCCGCCCACAAGCCTTTGATCACCAAGTCCAATAGCGCTGATCGGCTAACGTGGTGCAAAGAACATCGACAGTGGACCGTTGAACAGTGGAAACAGGTGCTCTGGAGCGACGAATCAAGGTTCACCCTCTACCGTTCGGATGGCAGGGTCTGGGTTTGGCGTCTGCCTGGAGAACGCCTCCTGCCGGAATGTATTGTGCCAACTGTGAAGTTCGGCGGCGGTGGAATTATGCTATGGTGGTGTTTCTCCTGGTATGGCACGGGTCGCTTGGTCGCAGTTCCTGGTAGACTCAATGCCGGGACCTACTGCACCATTTTGGATGACCATGCACTTCCTACGTTGTGGCAGTTTTACGGGGTGGACCCATGTTACTTTCAGGATGACAATGCCACCTGTCATGTTGCGAAG
Source organism: Macrothele yani (assembly GCA_039090855.1). NCBI lineage: Eukaryota > Metazoa > Arthropoda > Arachnida > Araneae > Macrothelidae > Macrothele > Macrothele yani. The sequence goes on from CM077013.1 coordinate 20,239,522, forward strand.
TCCACCATGGCTTGGTATGGTGACAATGGGGTTAATCGAATAGACTGGCCTGAGCAGAGCCCGGACCTTAACCCTATCGAGCACCTCTGGGACGAGTTGGAGCGTCGACTTAAGGGGTACCCCCACCGTCCGAAATCGGTGAAGGAACTGACCAGTCTTCTCCAAACCGAGTGGAAGAAAATACCGCTAGGCGTCGTACAACGCCTGGTTGAGAGTATCCCCAGGAGGGTCGCAGCTGTAATCGCCGCTCGTGGAGGCTCCAAGAACTATTGAAGGTGAATAAACTTCGTTTTCGTTTGCTATCACAGGTGTCCAATTACTTGTTGGTAGATAGTGTATTTAGAGAAAGTGAATGGAAGCAAAAATACTGAGAGACGGAGATGGAAAGAAAACATAGTATGAACACTTCCAAAGTTTAAACTACTACATCGCTGCAAATATTTTTCAAAGAACTGTATGAACATCTTCTGAGCATTGTGCTAAAATGTTTTTAAAGATTGATCACGTCAAATTTACAAAGTGTATTATTTTATCATAACATTAGACTCAAAGTCTCTGTGTTGAACATAATCTCCCGTAATCTCCGCTCTCGGTGCAAAATCTTCATTTCATAAAATAAATGTTAGCATCTGTTATGTATTGTTTTTAAAATATGCCTACTAGAAATCCGCTGCTTCCGTTTCCGTGCCTAAGTAGGCATTTGCAAGTAACCTTACGTTCCCCTTCCCGAACTAAACATGCGCTTAAAAGATATGCTTCTTTTTGTACGATGTGTTTCTTTAAATTTAAAATATTCTTTTCAGGACATGACACAGCTGACGTCTCAGTATGTCCTCATCCTCATCATAATTGTCAACCATTATCAATCCACCGATGGATGAAGTTCTCCCCAAGTTTCTTCCATAACTGTCTATCTTGAGCCACTCTCCTCCAGGTTACTACGGCACGTTTTCGAATTTCATCCATCTATCTCCCGTGTGGTCTTCTCCTGGGTCTTTTTCTGACCCTTGGAATCCAGTCTAAAATTTCACTTGTCCATCTGTGGTCCGTTCTTCTGGCAACATGTGCAGCCCATTGCCATTCCATGGATTTTACTTTCATCATGATGTCTTCCACTCTTGTCATTTATCCACAAGTTCCTCTTCTGATCTTACCTAGTCACACCAAGTATGCATCTCTCCATGCTTATTTCTGTTGTCTACAGCCTTTGTATGTCTTTTTTAGTTAAAGTCCATATCTCTGATCTGTACATAAGCACTGGAAGATTGCATTGATTAAACACTTTTCTTTTAAAGCATAAAGGCATATTGCTCTTCAAAATTGTACTGTTTCTTCCAAAAGCTCTCCGGCCAAGTTTTATACGCCGATTAATTTCCTCATCAATGTGACCCTCGCTTGATATCTGCTGTCCAAGATAAATGTAGGTATTGGATCATACATTTGTCTTCTGAAAATTCATTCTTGGTCACACTTCTTTACTCTTCTCAGCGAGTTTCTGGATCATATTCTGCAGCTCTAAAGGGGTAGTTGCAAAAATGACCAAGTCATCAGCAAAACGAAGGTGAGTTAAATAATATCCATTAATCTTTATCTGCTTGTTTTCCTAGTTCAACGATTGAAAGACATTTTGCAATGCGGCATTGAAGAGTTTGGGAGAAATAGTGTCACCTTGTTTCACTCCCTTTCCAATTTTTATTGGTGTTGTATACTCAAATAGCCGAACCTTTGCACTTGCATTTTCATAAATGTTTTTAATAATGCTAATGTGTGCATCTTCAATAACGCATTATTTCAAAGCCATTGTAGCTGATGATGGTTTCACGGCATTAAAGACCTTTTCGTAATTGATAAAAGCCACGCATAAATGGAGTTCATATTCCCACGTTCTATCAATAAGTTCTCTCAGTACATGAATATGATCTATGGTGCTGTAGCCACTCCTGAATCCAGCTTGTTCTCTTGGTTGAACCATGACCAGTGTTACTTTCAAGCGATGTGATAGAACCTTAGTGAATATTTTATAAACCACTGAAAGGAGATTGATGGGCCTATAGTTCCTGAGTTCCTCAACGTTACCTATCTTTGTGTAGCAGGATAATGGTAGCATTGTTCCAGTCCTCAGGTATCTTTCCTTCATTGAGACATCTAGTGAAAACTTGGGCGAGTGTAGTTTCTATTTCTCCGCTTGCTTCTTGTACAATTTCCACGGCAATACCATCTTCTCCTGGAGCTCATCCCCGTTTCATGTTCTTAATTGTATGTCTGACTTCTGCCGGGAGGACAGGAGAAACTTTGGTACTGCTACCTTTCTTAATGACTGTAATCTCTTTCATATAATTTTGTGTAGAAATATTTTACTCTTATCAAAATTTTCCCTCTATTTCTTGTTACAGACCCAGCTTCTTTTCTCAGTGCCATAATCTGTTTTCTTTTAGTACCCTCTGCCTTCATGTCGTACTGGCTGCTATCTCAGTATGTGTAAACTACTATATCCAACTTCAAACCTAAACTTTTAGTCTTTTAATGGCCTTGTATTTACGACGAAGCTTAGCGGAATTATATAAAGATAAATTCCAGTTCCATCTCAAGGGAACAATTGCAGAGTGCACTAACTTTCGTCTTTGATACTATTTGGTAAGTACTCGGTTAAATTTCACTAAATTTGGAATATAAGGGAAATAATGATATCAGAGTTATTTATTTGGTCTAATACTGCATCACCATATAGGGGAGTTAATCTAACAATGTTTAACAGTTCCTTGTTTGTTCTTTATCGGAAACTGCTGAGTAGTCCTACAGACCAATTTTAGTTAACAAAAACTGCATGTTTCCTGTTTTGTGATGACGTATCTCTAGATTTTGTCATAGGAGCTACAGTCGGAAACTGGAAAAACTGTAATGTGTACTCCTTATTATGGCATAAAAAAGGAACGGAAATCTAGCGACGAAAACACACATACATGTACTTATATCGTAGGAGTGTAACTTTTACAAAAACTCAAACTCAAGCTCCGGTAAATATATCATTCCGCAATGTATTTTTTATTTCCTAAATAATTTCAATCACCAGTACTATAACTTAAGCGTTTCCATTTTAAAATGTTTAAAAATGTTTAAAAATATTTTAAAATGTGTCCATGGATTTCCCTCCAGCTTTTCTTTCTGTTTGCCTTTCCAGATTTGGAATTTTCCCATTTCCAGAGTAGCCAGAGGTAAAGCATAGTTCTAATTGCTTCTGTAAAAAAATAAAACAATTTTAGTTTTCGATTCCATTCCTCTGACCGTGGTTTCCTAGGAATGTTCATGGATGTTGACAAAGTGTTGGTTCTTTAAATGTCGCAAAGTTAGTTCTCCCGCTCGAAAAATAGTTTAGTGATCTCTAAAGACAACTCTCCAGCTCATGGCGATTAACGACTGGGATCTGAATTCTTATGCACCCGATTTAAACATGTCTTTGATTTTTTAAAGTTTCATTCATACTCGAACTCTAGCGTGAAAAGTAGTGTTCCTAATTCACCATATTGTTTAAATCTAATACGAGTAAATGACGCTGTAGTCAAGTCTGCTTAACTTTGCGGACGAAATGACATGTAAAAATGTTGACTGCATTTTCAATTCCAGTTTTGTGCATGTGCTTATATTTATGACTTTTCTTTCAGGCAAAGATGGTCACCTTTACGTACAACCTGAATCCGTGACATATAACGCAGGCATCATGGCAATTGCTTCTGTCTCTTACGAAGATGCCGGAATATACGAGTGCGTTGCTGACAATGGCGTTCAGCCGAATCTCAAAGCTACTGTGTTCGTCGAAGTGCGTGGTATGTAATTTTAACAGTGTGCGTCCTGTCCCACAGGTCAATATAATATATTTGCGTGACACTTTTATATAACATTTTCGTATTTTCCCTAACAACTATAATAGCACCTGATATATGATAAACTGCAAAGGTATCTAACATAAGAACACCATATGTATACTCACAGTAAGAAATATCTGACGTAAGCTGATTTAAAAAAAAAGGCCTCCACTCTTTTGTTGTATTTGATGATCCTTTTCATACACTCAAATTTGCTCATTATCATGTCTCACTGGAACTTCCATTTACAGGAATCAGAAATAATAACGATAATTTGCAGATGTTTCAAATTAAGTACTTCGGAAACTCATATTCATCTAAAAATCACCGTTGCAAGGTTATGAATTTCTACAGAGGAAAACTATTTGGAAATGAAAATGTGTTTAGAGGTAAGAATCTATCAAATGTGTATGTATTACTCTTTTGTCCAAGTAAAATAGGAAAATCGACGTGCTTGCGGGCGCGCGTGCGCGCGCGTTTGTTTGTTTGTGTAGTGTGTGTGTGTGTGTGTGTGTTGTACTGTGATGCAAAAATATGTAGTTAATTATTTTCTCGTCTCAAAATAAAGTGCTGAATGTATCACAATGTCACGATGCTTCCGTATGTTTGCGTTTCTGCAATGTTTGCGGGCTATAAAAATGAGGAAAAATTTAACCGCAAACTCTCTTCAGATATTTTTAATTGAAAAAGTCAAATCGTGTTTTCTGCGTAATGTAGATGAAAGCACTTTTTTGCGTACTTGCAAGAAACTTCCAAAACAGTTACTTGTAAGTGGGTGAAATGTTTCCTTAAATGTTTTGCAACAATACTTAGTCTCACAGTTTTAGATAGTCTCAGTAAATCCTACCCCATTAAAAGTAAAGCATTTATCGCAATCTCACTCTGTGTTTCAGATATCTGTGTACTTTCTAGACAAAATAAAACTTTATTGTTATTAGCAAACATAAATGAACTATAAAATGTTATACGCCTATTTAACAAGTTAACTGGAGTATCAAATGACCTCGCACTTGGTGAATTTCTCGAACAGAAATTGTAAGGCATCGGTTTGCCTAATATGAAAGACAAAGAACAAGTAAGCACAAGGATTCGAAACGTTCCTAATACGTACTTCTCTCCAGTATTCCACATGGGATCATGAGAAGATACTGTATATTGTTTGGAGAAAATGAGAGAGCTGTGCAGTTTTAGAAGGGCTAGAAACTAGTATTCAAAGTACGACAAACTGTTTTACAATGTGAACAATTTATTTGCTACAATTCCGCATCCTTCAGTTCAAATATTGTCTTTTTTTTACAGAATAAAACTCAGAAATATGTATATTCAAAAAATAATAAACAATTCTCAACTACTATCTAATGTTATTTTCTTCAACAAAAAAATGACTGCATAATTTCTATGGCTGCCAATATGTGGCGCTGTTCATCAACAAACTGAGCAACATAGCCTTTTCAGTGTTACTACACGCCATGTTTGGAAGTACTCCTATTGAAACTAAAGCATGAAAATGAGCTGATTACTCTGGATAAGTACATTTTCGTTGTGAATTTGTATACCGTTTCCAACTGGACTAATACATTTTTCATAGCAAACAAATGTTTTGTATTCTTCAGAAAACTGAACTATGAAGAATTATAGAAAAGGAAGAGTGGTTAACACCCGGTTCCCGACGATTGTGATCAGAATAGCTACTTCAGCACTGTTTGCATTTCCTGTAAGCTCCTCAATAGGTAAGTTAAAATCATCTCCTTCTGAATATTCCAAAGTTTTTCATTTTGATCCCAAATGCATGAGAAAGCATGCTAATGGCACTTGTAGGTTCAAAATTCTTATAATGTATACAAGCTCTTTTTTCAGTTCACCTTACTTATCCTACTTCCGAGCCTATAACGTTTATGTTTGAGCATGCAGGTAATTTGAAGTCGCAAACCGAAACATTCATTACGATTGTAAATAAATAAGTGACAGTCAGGATATATTCAAGTCACAATATTTAAAATTATTTTTCACTTGTCTCTTGTTCGTATGAATTAACAGTAACAATATTTTCGATGAAATCCTAAGGAAAAATATCTCTTAATTATATTTACCTTGAAACAAATAGTTTTCAATGAAAGCATTTAAATTTTATACGCTAAGAAAAAAGTAAATTTTACTGAAATAAAGGAAACAGCAGAGCAAGTTCTTTCATGTAAAATGTTGTCATTATCTCATGCCACTTAGTAAATTTGTGATACCACTGATTCGCTTAGTTCAATTTGAAACAATCTGCAAAATTTTCTCAAGCGAGTTAATTTATTTGGTGTTTCTGAATATGCCACACCACGTCTGTTAAGTTTATTGTCATCTACGTATGCATTTAACAGGATATGAAAGAACCGGATTACAAATGAAAAAGTCTGTTTCAGAAATTTTGTGTCTAAATGTTTTCAAAATGTTTTAACCTCGGTTTAATACTTTCTCTTACATTGGAATTTAAAAGCGGAAATATCTGAAATTTAATGCTTAAAATGCATTTTTTCATGACAGAATTTTTCGTAGGTTTTTGTAATTTTTAAGCATTTTTTCTCACCATTCATCTGGATTCCAAAAATATTGTGCCCTGATTCATGTCCAAGAAATTTGCGAATATAAAATTTTAAAACATAATTCAGAAAGTATTTAGCTTTTTTTCGTTCAGATGTTAATGACTAGTGTCAAGTTATTTCCCCACACAGGTGAAATTTGAAAAAGAAATTACAAGGTAACTAATTAAATGCCTTTAAAAGTATAGCATGAATTCCTCAGATCGAAAATTCATGATGATACAGCAAAAATATCTGCAAAAGTTTAATGTTATATTTTGCTTAACAAACAATTGACTCTCAATGTTCTAGCATTGTTTCACAATAAGCATTACATATAAGACAAAGTATATTATTCTCAAGTCTTTGGTATTATATTCGAAATTTTGTTTTTGAAACAGCATTAAAACAGCATTATTTAATAACAATTTAGACTGAGTGAAGTGAATATTTCTACAGTTAAATACCAGCTTTGAAATCTTTTTTTCATTATGCGAAAATGAACAAAATTTTTGCACATAAGTTAATTTATTTGGTGATTCTGAATATGCATGTTTACATCTCTGACCAATAAACACGAAGGCATTAAGAAAAGTTTGCGACCGTTAATAAAACCTTCTTTAAGAACTTCAATTCATCATCATCAGATTTTTTATCAAAATATAGAAAAAATTTTAATACTTGAGATTATGTTCAACACGAAAAGTATTTTAAACTTTAGGCTGATAACGAGAAGTTTTGACCACAGTTTATAATGTTTACATCAGAATTATGAAAGCGAAGGCATTAAGTGGTGTTATACATTTAAGTGATGACACACAGTGCGCCATAAATGATTTATATGTTTTTTTTTCATTTCATAAAATATTTTTAAGGGAAATAAATATAGGCTCACACGTACGTATTTAGTTTCAATCTTACATTTGTCTTTTTAGATGCCAAAATTTGGGTGATTTTAAGTTCACAAAACATACTAGCCGTACTGTGTGTTTAATATTTGCATGAAATGTTATTGAAAGAATATTAAAATGAAATTTTCAAGGCAACACGAATAAACATGCTCATGAAAAGTTTGCGACAGTCAACAAAACCTTTTTAAGGAAATATAGTTCTCCATCATCAGATATTCATCAAACCATAGAAAATTTGAAACACTTGAAATCATTCTCTATACGAAAGACATTTTAGCCTTTAGTCTGATAACGAAATATCTTTGAAAGCGCATGCTCGAACAGTTAAAGTACCAATTAAATATTGTTTCCGTTCTCAACCAAATTGTTGTAATCACCTTTCATTTTATCCCTAATTTGTTCAATCAGTATTTCATGTCAGTTCTACTTTTCACGAGTTTTAAATTTTTTTAATCTTAAGCATATTATCTGTGTTTCTACTTTTCAATGAATAACTGCTTTCAAATTTTTCCCACTATAAATGTGCATTCTCATGAAACGCTACCTGGAGTTTCCTTTTATTTTACGAGTTATTGCATCCAATTAAGCATTCCCCAAAAGAGCTATGTTGTTTATTTGATTTTTAATTTGTTTCTATTTAAGCTTCGAGAAAGATACGGTAAGACGAAGTGGTTTCTGAAGGGAAGAATTACACTCTAAAACCACTTTTAGAGTGCAATACTTCTACTCTAAAACCACTATATGAAATTTCCGAAATTTGATACAACATATATATGAGATACTACATTTTATACTATTCTTTTATTTTAGATGCACCAAAAATTCAACCATTCTCATTTCAAGACAACGTAAGAGAAGGACTAACTGTTTCAGCCACATGCCTCGCAGTTTCCCAGAAAAAACCCGTGCGCTTCACTTGGAAGAGGGATGGTGTTGAAATCAGGTTGCCATCGGAAGGAATTAAAATCGAAGGGGGAAAAGAATATTCGTTAATGATACTTGAAAGTGTTACCTTGAATAGCCAAGGGAATTATTCTTGCATAGCTACAAACGAATTTGGAAGTGATCAACACACGGCTTACCTATACGTCAAAAGTAAGTATTCGCATGTTATATTGAAAGCACAAAAATGCTTGAAATAGTATTCGTGGTTTTTTTCAGTATTACTACTTTTATTTTATAATGCTTATCCCTAAAGTGAGAGAGCAAAGGCATGAAGTTTAAATCCACATATCGGAAATGAAAAATTAATAAACGCGATCAAATTCAAAGCTAAGTAGCAATCCATGCTACTGTGTGACAGACTAGCTAATTATCTCGCATAATGAGATCTAAAAAATATTTACAGCTTTTGTCATTTGTTTTTAATTGATAACGTGAAGTCTGATGTCGTATCCCTTTGTTTTCTTAACGAATGAGTAGTTTACATGTTTTTCATGACTCGAGTAGGTACATCTGAATCCTCTTTATATTCATTTTTGCCTCAGGTATAAGATTGTTGTATTTGAAGTTAAATTTGTTCCCAGCTTTCACGCGTAATGTATCTTCCTTTAATAAATTATATAACTTTCATCTGCAATTTTATAAGAAAGCAAGTACAGATACTGCTATTACAAAGATGAAGCTATACAAAGCTCAGAATTATCGAACTTTCCCGGACGTAGCTTTTTAATACCATCACAAACTATCTCAGTATTTTGGAGTTTAAATAATGATGCGTGCGAAAAAATTTAAGAATGATAGACTGTGAAGAGACTAACGTTTATTAACACCTTAAATGCGTTTCAAAAATTTTTGTGCTAATGAAGTATTGTTTTTCAGCTTGCAAAGTATAAACACTCCATCAGTTAATTTTATTGATGTGTTTTACGTTATTCAGTTTTAATCAATACAACATGGATCACCATAATTACTATCATATACGTCTTTAGAGTCTGCCCTTGATAAAAAGACATAAGGTATTGCAAAAATGAGTCCAAACTTTCTTTCTCTTCTATGTACGGCGTATGCACAACACAGGGAAAACCGATCGTTCATTTTTTTCAATGTTTCTGCATTTAACTTGCTTTTTGAAACAAATTCTCAATGAATTTGAAACACTAAATTTTACTTCATTCACTGTGCAATTTATGTTATGAAGCGCAGACAGCTGCTACTCAGGAAATTTCGTTTGAGGCTTGCTCACGTTAATTTTAAAAGTTTATCTGATGACAAGTAGACCAAATGCATGTAAAAAATTACAGCTACGAATAAAAGTTTCTAGGTTGTAATAAATATAGGTATGAAAACCATGAATTTGATATTCATGTGTAAATGATTTAAAGCAAACGTACAAGGCTTACAGAAATAAAAGAGACATGCACGGACAAGTCACATTATTGTGACCATCAGCTAATATCCAGAGTAAAGGTCGTGTGCAGCGCGGACAGCAGCTATACTGACGGGGAGTGACTCAATAAGGTCCTGGAAGGTATTCACTGGTATGTGGAATCATGCTGACTGCAGTGCATCGGACAACTGCTGGAGGGTGCATGGTGGTGGATCCATAGACCGAACAACACGATCTAGGTGGTTCCACAGATTCTCAATTGGGTTTAAGTCTGGGGAATTAGGGGGCCAGGGAAGTACTTTGAAGTCTTCGTCGTGCTCTTCCAACTATTCTCGACATTCTTCAGTTGCTGCTTACCATCTTCGGTGAATCCCCAGCATTGTGCGGAGCTCCAAGAAGAAACCTGCCAAATTGGCTTGGCAGTTAGCGTGCGTGTGTGTCTGGAGGATTTCGAGGCCAATGTGGTGTAGTGGAAGCATATCCGGTGCGTAACTGGAAGACCCTGGGTTCCATTCCCGGTGGCGGCCAATGAGAATTTTTCCGTGACTCACTTATAAACGGGGAAAGAACGAAGACCTTTGTTAGGTGTTCCTGGACCGCGTCAAGTGTCTGTATTGATTATGCATTCGCCTTCTAATTATTTCTTCAGTTGCTGCTTACCATCTTTGGTGAATCCCCAGCATTGTGCGGGGCTCCAAGAAGCAACCTGCCAAAATGGCTTGGCAATTAGCGTGTGTGAGTCTGGAGGAAATCGAGACCACTGTGGTGTAGTGGAAGCATATCCGGCGCATAACTGGAAGACCCTGTGTTCGATTCCTGGTGGCGGCCAATGAGAATTTTTCCGTGACTCACTTATAAACATGGAAAGAGCAAAGACCTTTGTTTGGTGATCCTGGTCCGCGTCAAGTGTCTGTATTGATTATTTGTAGCTGTGTGCTACCTCGCATTGCCGTGCTGCAAGACCCCAATCGCCCCAGGGAAGACAATAAGCATGTATGGGAGTACGTGGTTTGCAAGGATGGTTACATAAAGAATTCGGTCCACAGGTAGGAGTGGACCCAGCGAAAGATAGAAAAACATTGCCCAGACCATAACGCTGCCTGCCCCCACCAACTTGTTCTCTGCCAGAAATGGTTGAAGAGTGTTTGTTCTCCGATGTTTCTTGCCTTATACGCCAACGTCCATCCGTTCTATGAAGAAGAATACGTGACTCATCGGAGAAGGCAATTCTTTTCCAATCAACGGAGGTCCAATTCCGATACTGCCGTGTAAATACAAGCCTTTTCTGAAGATGCACCTTCGTTAGCATAAGTGCAGTGGCCATCCATCTGTATCGGAGCCACATACGGAGCAGGGTTCGCTGAACTGTCGTTTTAGACACACTATCGATCGCTCTCGTGTTTCATTCGGCCAGTGAGTTGCTCCACTGCAGCGTGTCCATCGGCCCTCACGCACCTTCGAAGCCGACGTTCACCTCTCACATCAGTGACACGTAGTACTCTGCAGTTTCCACGTCGCATATTCGCAATGCTGTCATTTCTCCAATCACGATACACTTTAACCACAGCAGCACGCGAACAGTTCAGAAACTGCGCTGTTTCAGAAATACTGCCACCCCCTGTCCAAAAGCCGGTAATCCTCCCTTTTTTAAATCTGATAAATCGCTCCTTTTATCCATGACAGCAACGAGTGATATGTTTTCAGATTGCCTACAGCACACCTTACATACCCTCCAAGCCAGCTCACGACACGTGCCTTCTTTCATTGGCTACGCGCTGTTGACGTCAAAAGTAGGAGGTGGTCAAAATAATGTGACTCGACTGTCTACAGTTAGGTCAATGTATGCGGTTTTTGGAATCCACCTAGAACTGTATGACACGAATAGAATTAAGTATTGTTTTTATGATGCAAATAGCTGACGCTGGTCATATCTCTTTGTTGTTCTTTTTTCGCTGTTGTTGTTAGTTGCTTGTCTATTTAGCAAGCACCGTGAGCATCTCAAAAGTCTATAAGCAATCGCCCGTCCCAAATTTAGGTCCACTTGTTCCTGGGAAGAGAGCCAGTGCCGTTAGACAAGCACAACATCCATGCCACACCGTTATTCGAACCCGGACCAATCTCGGACGAATAATAAGGAAACCAGCATTTCAATAACTGAATCACAGGAGCAGCTTGTATCTTTCTACCAACTAATTTAGTAAGTTCGGTGAGGCATTCTTTTAGCGTTTGATCACGACATTCAAATTGAGAATATGTCAAACTGCGTGATCGAGAACATACGAAATGTATAAAATTGAACCTACTCAGTAGAATTGGTCTAGTTGGTATCTTAGTCGTCAGGTAAGAGCAACACATCGGAAAATGAAAACTATTATGTTTTAAAACATATCAGGTAAAGCGCTTTAATATTATCAGGCATGTCACACACACACGCACACACACACGCACACACAAACATTGATGACTTAACTAAGTGTTTTAGGGGTCTGTGGTGTACAGTACAGTGAATGATCCCACTGAGCAAATCCTCTAGCAAAAGAGTCGTGGATGGGATGTGAAGAGAAGGCGTATGCCAATCATATTATGATGTGTTCGAAAGAGGACTAGGCTGTATGAAGCGGTCATCTGTGTTTTTGTTATGTGTTTGAATCATCGATGCTGTATGAAGCAGTCTGTTCAGGACGGAATACAATGAAATATTTCTGCCATACAACATTCTTTGACAGCCGACAGAAATGTTTACAAGTAGCTACACATGCAGCCGTTAGTAAGGATCCTTTGCAGAACCGCAAGAACAACCGATTTTTCGAAAAGTATCCACTGTACAAAGGACAAAATTTACAATGTCTGGCAATTTCATGGAAATTTCTCAAATTTACTACCATCAATGCAGCTCCGACGTCATCCGTGCTCAGCCAGCAGTGCGATGAACCCGTTCTATACTTGCGGCAAGGTTAATATGCCAATGGACTTGAGGGTAGTGATTGTGCATTTCTACTACATAATATAGTTCCAGTCTAAAAGCCGTATTCGTGTTTAAAGTGGGACTTAAAGAGTACATACTTCTTCCAGATGTGCGTACGTAAATTTGAAAAATGATCTCAGCTTTTTTCGAATTTCTAAAAAGAAAAAGCACGGATAGTCTTGTTTTGGCAACGTTATTATCCTTTCTGTACATAGGCCGTGTGTATAGGAAAGGCTGTTCCGGAAGATATTTACTGCGGGTGTGAAGGGTAGACAAACAGTCAAATGGATTTAGGAGCACAAAGCTTCGCTTCTTTCTTTCTGAGGAGGAGATCGATGGTAGGTAGAACAGTGCGAAGTCTCCTCTGTTCGGACTTTTGTTGCGGTGGCACACGACCAAGGTTAGTGAGATAGTCCCCAACACATTGCATCTTCTTAGTGCGAAGAAATACTGTAAATCTATGAGATCTTTTCATTGAAACGGTTGTCTAAGAGTACACCCCATAGCCAGGTTAGGTTTACCCCGGAGTATAGATAACTTGAAGAGGCAGGATGCATCCACGTCATTCATTGAGCCCGCTTGCATTGGTCGTTAGGCGTAGTCAGCAGCTACCAAAGTGGTACTGATTTTGAGCAAATTGTGATGCAAAATGGCATTGTTTCATCTTTAGTGACGAATGCTACCTCTCTAGTAAAAACTAATAGCCATTAACGCACATGGGAATCATGCAGTCAGCTCTCAAAAAGAGTTAACGAAGTAGAACCAAACACTGCCAGAGCAACACTCTTTATGATCTGTGACACTGTAAATAACGATATTAAACTATATCTGGTGTGTGTCCAGATACATTGACCGAGGTTATATACACTGAGTTAGCTTTGCATTAGGATCACCTACAAAATACCGTGTTGCTCTACCATTCTCTTCGGTCACGGCTCGCAGACGCCTAGGAGCAGATTCAACAGGTTGTCAAACATCCTCCAAGAGTAACTACACCCATGTTGGCTGCAGCAGCTCCGTCAGTTCACGCTTGTCCCTTGGAGGAGGATCAGCATTTGTCACAACCCGTTCTAACATATCCCACAAATTTTTAGTTAGGGTAGTTTGGGGGCCAAGGCAACGTAGAAAATTATTTATTGTATTCCTCCAACCGTTCAGTAGTTAGATAAGCCGGATGACACATTGCTTTGTCTTGTCGAAACATGACACTGTGGTCCAGGTAAAGTCCGGGTAAACTTCCTGCAGATACGAATGGAGATGGTCGGCTAACAGGATTCTGTAGTTTCCACCATTCAATATTTTTGGAATAATAATCAGAAGACCTAGGACTTGCCAGGAAAAAGACACCTCATACCACAACACCACCTTCACCGACATAACCCCAGCTGTGCAGCCAGGGGATCGGGCTTCATGCTGTTCGTTCCATATGAGAATCCGGCTATCAGCTTAGCGCAGCAGCAGATGGAACACATCACTCCAGATGACTTACTTTTATCTATCGAGGGAACATTGCCGACGCTTCTTGATCCATGCAAGGCGTAGCTTACCATGACTTGGAGTCATCATGGGTAACCTCGTTCATGTCCGCTTGCGGAAGTCCAGGGAAGGCAAGGTACGGCGTATGGCGCATGGGGAAAGAGGTCAAATTGTACCGCTGTTGAACTGGTGGGTGGTCTAAGTGACATATGCACGTCGTTTTTGAGAGATCAGTCGTGACCCTCGACGTTTACGTCTAGGATCAACCGCTCGTAGCTGGCCAATGTAAGTCCTTCTGCTGGATCTCTATGCATTAATAATCTAGTACTGGTACACCTTTGAAACAGTGGTACGAGAGCAGCCAAAGATGTGTGGTTGTTTCCGAAATACTGGCACCCGCACTATCGTCTCCCAGCTCTCTGGCTCGATCAAATTTGCTAACGTCGCCACGTTTTCCTGTTACTGGAAAACATTTATTGATTACGTACGGAGAATAGAATTGTACAATTCATAGTAGCCGCATGTACGTTGATATCACATTGATCTTCGTTTCCGCTCCGTATATGCAAAACGAAGGTGTTCTAAATGGAAAGCTAACTCAGTGTATGTTGATAGTGTCATATTTGCATTACATCTCACGTTCCATTCATCGCAGTGGTGCAATGAAACCCTGCTTCATTAAGAAAATTCCATCGCCTGTGAGCTTCATGATTTTCACCCTTTTTCTTTGCTAGTTACTACTACATGAGTTTCTAGCCCATGAAAATTCTTTGAGGGCTGGCAATATGACATCGACAGAACATATAAGCGACTAGGTCAGAAACAAACTGCTGCATTTATTGCAGATAGTCTCAGATTTGAGCCTAGGATATCTGCTGCATTTAAACAAACTGCTGCATTTATTGCAGATAAATTATACAAATAGTCTCAGATTCGACCCTCGGGATGCAGTTCTATGACTGTGATATTTCCTTTTTGTTTTGTTTTTATTGATTCGCGGTTTAGCGGCCTCTGTGAGAAATTCAGTGGGTTGTTAGCAGTCGCCCGTCCCTAATTTAGAGCTAATGGTTCCAGCAAAGTGAGAGAGCTAGTGCTGTAAGACAAACACATCACATAGGCCTCATTCGGGACTTCAAACACGGCAAACCCGAGCGAAAGGTCAGAAGCCAGCCCTTAGACTACTGCGCCATAAGGGAGGCGTGCACGTAATTTGCGTGAAGTAAATTTGTGCTTTTGCTTGATCTTCATCTGGTTATGACACACACATCTTCGGCGTAGAGTAAATTCGATAACGCAAAATACATACGCTTCGGCAGCTGAGACGAAAACTGCAAACCTGGAGAATAATATACACTACACAGGCCTACGAAACCATTTAGATACAAGAAAACACATTTACGTGTGCAGATTTGAAAGGAAATCACTTGACATTTGAAAAATCATTTTTCAAATGTCCTATAATAGCAAACAGTACCTGCTAAATAGACGGTGGTATTCGATGTTTTCCGAATAGGTTAAGAAAGCTAAAACCTCACCTCCATAATTACTCAACGCTCCGGTGTTAAACGAAATCATTAACATGGATTTCAATTTCTATCTAAATCATTCAGGAAAACGTTATAGAGAACGATAGTACACACGTTTTGTGACGCTGAAATTGCAAGACATAAGAACTTGTAAGCGTAATGAGACAACTTAAGAGGTGATGAGACAGTGATCAAATTTTCTGAGCAAACGAACAATTTTAATGGGATTGACATTAAAAGTTTTCATTTGCTCAGATATTTTCATGTAGTTGTCTTAATTGTATGTGGCAGATAACTGCGGCGTAAAACGTTTTTCTGTGTGCGATGTATTGGGTTGTCGGGAAAGACATGACGAATTTTGGCACCCGATGGAGGTTGTGCGGTTTAGGAAGTACTAGAGGCATCCGCAACTCTGTTATCGCTATTGCATTCAACAGGTGCCAGTTCTAGCTTAAGTCTAAAAGGACTAGTGAGCGATTTGATTGATTTTCGGGGATTTGACATCAAGTTGAAGATGGAAGACCAAACTGTGCATTTTCGCCATATTTTACTGTTTTACTTCCGTAAAAGGAAGAACGCACGTCAAAATTGTGAAACGTTACGTAAAGTGTACGGTGATAATGCTCTACAAGAACATTAGTGCCAGCGGTGGTTCGCAAAATTCCGTGCTGGTGATTTTGTCCTCAACGATGCTCCTCGGTCCGGGAAGCCCACCGAGCTTGATGACGACCAAATCAAGGCACTGATCGAGTCAAACCCACGTTACTCAACACGATAGATTGCAGACATATTACACATCCATCATTCAAGCGTTCACGACCACCTGAAGAAGCTGGGATACGTGCGCAAGCTCGATGCGTGGGTTCGTCATGAACTCAAAGAAGCTCAATTGATGACGCGTATAAGCATCTGCGATATGCTCATTAAACGTAAGGAAAACGATCCTTTTTTGAAGAGACTGATAATTGGTGACGAAAAGGGGATTGTGTACAACAATGTGCTGCGCACACGGTTTTGGTTCCGGCGTGGTGCTTCGCCTCAAACGACATCCAAAGCAGACATTCATCAGCGGAAGGTTCTGGTCTCCGTGTGGTGGGATTTTAAAGGTGTCGTGTTTTTCGAGCTCCTACCACGGAATCAAAAATCAATTCGAATGTGTACTGTCGGCAATTGGACAGTTTGAACGAATGCATCATCCAGAAACGTTCAGAGCTCGTTCATCGTAAAGGTGTTGTGTTCTATCACGACAACGCGAGACCACACACAAGTTTGATCACCCGCCAAAAATTATTGGAGCTTGGGTGGGATGTGTTGCCACACCCAGCATACTCGCCTAATCTTGCGCCGTCAGACTTCTACTTGTTTCGCTCTCTTCAACAGTCCTTGCGTGGTATAACGTTCAATTCAAATGAGCCTGTAAATCAGCACCTTGTAGAGTTTTTCGCCACGAAGACAGGTCCTTCTATGAGCGAGGCATTCTGCAGCTCACTGAAAGATGGCAAAAGGTTTTCGAACAAAACAGGCATTAAATCATTGATTGATATTTGTTCTTTTTATCAATAAACGACCTTTGCAAAACATGGCTAAAATACGTCATGACTTTTCCGACAACCCAATATTTAGCGATTTACAAAGATGTGGTCTCACTTCCATTTGTAACTCTGCCTTCCACGCATAGTTCACGCAAGCATTCAAAAGCTGTTGTGTGAGCTTTTAAGAGTGATGCTTTTTCTGTTGTACAATTGTCGTACGCATGCTCTCTTGGCGATAGATCTTGGGAACAGGCTGCCCGCAGCAGTATGTCGAAACGGCTTTGATATTGTTGGAAGACTTTCGTGGAATGTAGATGGGTGTTTAGTTGAGAAACATGATGCTATGTACCTTGTTATGCAGAAAATATCCACAGATTTCAGGCTGTATATGCCATAGAGCAAAACGTTCATATTGCCTGTATCACACGCACCAGATAGTTTCGGTTACCATAAACGAAAGAACTACAGATCACGGCTCCTGCCTTTCGGCGAAGACCGATCGTTAACGATCATAGGCCCGATCGCTTCCACACGTGTATCCGGGGATCATCGCTCACTAGGCAGAATCAGGATTGTTATTGCTGTAGATCACACGAAACCACTTTGTGATCCATCTGACACGTAAGCTATCCAACTTCAGAACCTGTTTTAGATGGGCATTGGCTGGTAGTAGCAGCAAAAGTAATGAACATGATTCATGCAAATTACAGAGCGTCCGTAGGTGGGAAGTGTATCTTCTTGAGAAGGAATGACTGCTGGCCTCCGTCACCACTCTATAATGCTTTTCGCAATTATACAAGGGCGAAACGCATTGGAAGAATGCTCAGATATATTGAGACCTGTGGATTTGCGTATGAATTAGCACGCCATTTCTGGGTGTTGAAGTTCCAATGCTATAAAGTGCAGCAGAGGAAAAGCATCCGATGCATTTTGTGATAAAAGTTAGGAAATAGCATAACAATGAAAATTTTAGTATAAGACAAGCCATGCCATGTAGTACTAAGAACTGGTCGATTACATGTAGCTTAAGATGAAGATTGTAGAAAAGAAATTGTAGAAATAGAAAAGTGGTGCAACCAGAAAGGATACCCGCCCCGGTGGCGCAGTGGTCTAAGCGCTGGCTTATGACCATTCGTCCGAGAAGAGTTCGGGTTCGAATCCCGGTGAGGCATAGATGTTGTGTTTGTCTTACGGCACTGGCTCTCTCCCTTTCCTGGAACCAGTGACCCTAAATTAGGGACGGGCGACTGCTTATAGCCCATTGAGCTGCTCACGGTAGTCGTTAAACCTTCAGTCAAAGAAAGAAAAAGATAGGATAGCATTAGAAATAAGTTACCAAGCATTTGAGTAACGAAGGTTTGGTGAAGCCTCAGCTAGTGTGTTTGTTCGAACATCTTCTGTCCTGAAAAGGAAGTGAAAGTACGTCTGACGTAAATTTGTGAGCGTTGAACAGAACAAGAAGAAGAAAGACGAGATATGGTGATTACAAGCCAATACGAAAGAGAAAATATAAAGAGTTCCGCCGCGAGGAAAAATCTGGGAGAAACGAGATGAAGGAATGAGCTGTGACTCTACCTATATTAAAGTCTAGTAATGCAGCAATAAAAAATATGAATTCAGTCAAAAATTATTTCTGCGTTTAATGACAACCATGAAAAATTCTAAGAGCTATAAGTAGGCGCCTGTCCCTAATTTACGGCAAATTGTCCCAAAGAAGGGAGGGAGGAAACACCGTAAAAAACACAAAACCTATATCTTATCTTGGATACCATATAAAACATGCGTGGAATGTTGCGCGGCACCAGATCGGAAGATAAGTCGGAAATTTCTACCTCTGACCATTCGGCCACCGGGACTATAAAAAAAATTGTTTCTTTTCCATTCTTACCCAAAACAAAATATAATGAGATGTCGGAAAAATAGCTAAGCTGTATGGTTCTCTAACTGATTCGGTAATGGCTTTCTGGAGAGAAGTATGGGAATATTGAGAAGAGTATTGTTACATAACTGATTTTCTAGATATCTATGATAGATGACGGACTCAGCATATTTTTTGGAAATCAGAAATATTTTATAAAGAAAGTTTTGTAGGTCTTTTACAGTTACGCATTTTGCGATGATTTATCTTTAACTTTTTTTCTGCTACCATTTTCTTTATGCTACTATTTTCCAAAGAAGGGAGGTAGCTGTTTAATAGCTTCTTAATTCGATAATGTATTACAACTTGCATCAGATGGATACTAACTATTTTAAAGACATATCTGATTTGCATATCTTGGGCAGATAAATCCGCAACGCAAAAACTTTGAAATTTTAATTTAAACCTTCAGTCCCATTCGATTTTCAAACAGATATTGTGTTGTTGACAATTTAAACATTCTAAAAATTAAAAGATCTGGATCGTCAGCTTTAGCTTTATAAATTATTGTGTAGTACGACAGCAATAAGACGTTTTACATATTTTATATGTATTGTGAATTATTTTATAGCAACCTAAAAAACAACAATTAGTTCGTGTCTGAAAATGTGAATAACTGTTTTTCAAGCATACATTCAAAACTTGGGTGTATTTTTTTTATTTCTGTCTAGCTTCTCCAAAATGGCTGCATGTCCCACAAAACATAACAGAAACCGCTGGTACTGCCATAGAAATCAAATGCCTTGCTGAAGGATCGCCTAAACCTGTGATTAAGTTGAAAAAATTATCAGGTACACTACTAAAAACTAATTTAACAAAATATTACATTAGAAGACAAAAAAGATTAAAGAAAAAAATTCTAGATATTTTATGAAATAATATTCTTTAAAAATATGTATGATTTCAATTCCATTTGCTTATCTATATCACATTTATTTCAGATAGTTTTAATTTGCAGTCATCAAAGGAGAACAGCTTTAGTAGTAGCAATAATAACAATAATGGCAGCCTCCTAAAATCTACTCTTCTTTCGTACAATGACGCCGGCGTATACGAATGTGAAGCAGACAACGGAATAGAGCCCAGTCTCAAAACTATTTTTTCCATTGCAGTTCAAGGTAACACATTTCGATTTATTGTTTGTGAAGTTTATTAGGTTAAGGGTTTAAAAGCGTTGATCTGTATTATTATAAAGATGATGTAAATTGCATAAGGATTTACTAATTCCATTTGCCTGTGTTAATTACTTCAGATTTGACAGAAATTTTTACTTTCAATTTACTATTATTGAAATGCCACAAATTCTTAGGTGTGCTATGAATTTCATTTTGAAGTGAAGTTAATAAAAGTGTTCTGTAATTCCAGAAAACGTCAATATGTGGCGCTGTGTATCTGGATGGAAAATGTGTTTTATACTCATTCGTAAACGCCATGTTTCTGGATTGTGAAGTAAGGTATCTTTATACAATAGTGCTTTGCTAATTTTCCTCTAGTTTACTTTTACAGAAGTTCCTGCTCTTACTCGCTATGAATTCAAGTAACTGCAACTAAAGCCATGGGTTCCCACCTTTTGCTGGAATCGTTCACAGGGATTGGTGAACAACTGCTGATAACAACCATCATTGTGTCTCATTTCGTATACTTTGGAATAGAAGCTTCAGGTAAGAAGAATAAACTGAAGATGTTTTTTTCATGATTTCTTTCGTTGTGGTCTCATCGATATGGGGATTTATTATAATTTTTAGTTAGTTTTAAGGTATTGACTGAAAAGTCGAAATGAAGCTGCATGGTAAACCAATAGTACTCTTATGAAGTATATATTTTTCCATAAACCTGTAAATGAGTTTTCATAAAGAGCAATTTATATTCGATAGGTATATATTAATAAATAGGTTGTTCACATTTTCTCAAAAGTTATATCCAAATTTCGATCAACAGCTAAGTTATTTGAATAAGGAAATTTAAGGCAGCACACACACTTTCAGTCCCAGAAATATTTTTAGCAACAAATGCAAAACAGATGATTTCAGAAGAAAAACACAAAAGTAAGCTCGCTTAAATCATGTGTGCATTATACTTAAGCTGGTACAGAAGGACATTTATCTGGAAAGTATATGTATCTATTCAGGATTTTAATTATAGTTTTGCTTTATAAAAGCGTATTTCTTAAAGTGCTGAATTCCAACGTCCATTAAATAACAATGTCGAATCAACTGTCTAAATTCAAATCCTTCTGGAAACGTCTTGTATACAGGATATATCCTGTCAGTAAAAGGTATTTCACGAAACTGAGAAGAATAAACTGAAGATGATGGCACTTTTTTCATGATTTCTTTTGTTGTGGTCTCATCGATATGGAGGTTTATTATAATTTTGAGTTGGCTTCAGGTATTGACTGAAAAGTCGAAATGAAGCTGCATGGGAAACCTACAGTACTCTTATGAAATATATATTTTCCATAAACATGTAAATGAGTTTTCATGAAGAGCCATTTATGCTCGATAGGTATATATTAATAAATAGGATGCTCACATTTTTCTCAAAACTTTTATCCAAATTTCGATCAACAGCTAAATTATTTGAATAAGGAAATTCGAGGATAAGGTGAGGAACGAAAATGAGTTGCAGTTCTTTTTTTAGCAAGGTGGAGACTAGTATGTTTCGGTGGTTTGGCCATGTTAAAAGAATGAGTGATGAGATGCTTACTAAGAAAATATTTTTGGCCCAAGTGGCAGGAAAGACAGGCAGAGGAAGGCCAAGGAAAATCATGAGTATGAAGTATAGAAGGTCTTGTGTACGTCGTGTGATGGATGCCACTGAAGCCTGTGTTGTGTGCCAAGGTCGCTGTAAATGGAGCAGTTTGATACGGCAACAGTAAGTAAATAATCAGTTAAAAATGCATCTGGTTGTTTGTATTATCTGTTAAAAGCTCATTTGTCAGATGGTCTTTCTTTGAGGAGCTAACCTCTGAATATCAAAGAACAGCTTAATGATATGTATGTATGTATGTAGATTTTGTTTCACATCAGACCTACATATTTACTCAGAATTTATACAAAGCTTACCTGAAGAATTCAAAAGTTTTTATTCGCTTAGAAAGAGAGTTTTACTTATTATCCGGTTAATCAACTTGGCATGTCATCCTCCACTACTATTCAATACGTACATATACGTACTTCCATGCATTCACGCCGGCATGCAAACAGATAAATAGACACGTAATAATCTCATCAATGTTACAACATTCACCAAAAATTAAGTATTTTGTTTTAATAAGTCTGGTTAGAAATATTTTTTGTTTGCGGTAAGGGCAAAAGGGTGCAAGATGTATAAAAAATGAAAGACCGCAGTGTTAAGAATTATTTATCAGACTTGCTGCTTGAATAGATGAAACACCGAAAACTAAGTATGCGATCAAATGAAAGAGAGTTAGTCTTTCTTAACATATAAATTCAAATCGATTTTTTTTTTGTTTTTAATCTAGTTCATAGATGCTAATTAGGCACACTGTTATTTGATTTTAAGAAAGAAATTTGTATTAGTAGCAGAGTTGATTCAATACATTTATATTTAGACGGCATGCCAAAACAGAGTGGATTGGTTGCTTGCACGCATGTTTCTAAATCAGTGAAATTCTTGTGCTGTGATATCAAAAGGTCATTTACATAGTATCAGGTAATACTATGAATGATTCAGAGATAAATGCCGGCCTACATATTTCCTATGATAGCATAGTGGTACATATTAGCTTCTGTTATTATTCGAGGCACAAGATTACGTAATAATAAACAACTGACTATGTACCTCAGCCATAATAATGATGTTACCCATATATTCGCTAAAGAACTTATCGGCAGTCTTAGCTTTATAAAAACCATTATTTACTTATAAATATTGTCATCGAAAGATGTTCGCTTAAATATCAGAAATTACTGTCAAATGTATAAAGAGATTGTTAATGCGAAAAATTATTGCTTTTATCTTTTAAACTTTATAAAACGTCTACAGTTTTCCCAATATCTGATGTCAAACATATATTTTGTTTTCTCTTTCATCGCTCTCAGCCTCAGAATCCGAGAGGTATCTAAATTTCGTCAAAATGAAACAAACAAAACTGCTTCTTTCATTGCTTATGCCCTCATTCGGTTCTTTAATTCGTGTACAGATTAACTTCCTGAATTGGGCATGTCATTTAAGAATACTCATGCTCAGGTTTTCGAAAACAAATTTCTATGGCACGAAACAAAGAAACATTAGTTAAAGGACACTTCGCAACGAAGGTTCTAACAAGATTAAAGAATTAATTTTCAGCAACTGATCACAGATTTCATAAATAAGATATTTTGATACACGAAAGTTCTTTTTTCTGGTAAACATTAAAGGCAGCAGAGCAGCAATGATTTTAATTTGTTTTACAGTTTTCATTGTAAAGGATGTAAAACCTATCGATGCACAACCCATAACTTCTTCGAGGCAAATGTCAACCACGCCTTCTTATGGTGCATCCTGTCCACACTGAAGGAGCTCTGACGACCATGCAGAAGCGGTACAACTACACCTTTGGCATTAGAGAAAATGCTATCCCACATCCACCGATCAGCGTGAGCATTGTGGAGAATTACAGTCAACACGCCACCCCCTCCCCTCAAAAAATATATTGAAGATTTAGAGGTTGACGGGGAAATTCAGCGACATTGGCCTTAAAGTAAAAAGCCATGTAGAAGAGGCGGGTAACTTACAATATGTAGATGCATGCTCGGTGTAGCCAAGAAAGATAGAAAATGAAACTCATCAATCAGGAAAATGAAAATAGTCGATACTCTCCTGATCAAATTAAAGACCCTTAAACTGTATTGAGATGTACATATTGCCTGACTGCCTTTGGTTAACTGAAATACGAGACTCAAAACCAAAGGGCAGGAAAAAACTCAGGAGAGTACCAAGTGGGAGATGTGTGGATGAAATTCAAAATCATGCAGGAGTGATATGGAAGAGAATCTGTGTGTTTTATGATCACCAACAACACAATAAACGATCATATCTACCGTAGGTGATATATTCGGCAGCAGTGTTTGGTGATGCTAGAAATTTGAGAGCAGGAATGTATATATGTACTTCGACAAACATGTTGGAATAAAAAATAAAACTATATAAATAAAAGAATGTGATACGTACAGCTAATATCCATATTCTATCCAGCAAAATTGTCCTGTTAAAAAACACTTCTGTAACAAATATTCATACTCATCTACCACTACTTATAAAACAAAATTGGACCATTACCTCCTCCACTTGGCATGAATTCGGTCAAAATGTTCTTTATACTACCTTCTGTCCACCGTCATTATATACGATTACATTGGTGTCGAAAGAGTGCTGACCATCATCACCGTTTAACGGAAGGTCCCTGTGAGATGCAACAACTACTTAAGAGCTTAGTAAACTATGATCAATGCAGATTGTCTCTTGGTAAGGAGTATTATGTGTCAAGATAGCCACTGACCTTCATTTTCTTCTCATTTCTGCTCTGTTTCGTGGCATAAGTTGATATAGCTGCAGCCAACGACTCACTACCGTGGAATAGTGAGCTGAGAAGTGTTATTGTGGTATGACCACAAAAGAGCGAAACTCTTTTTTTTATGTTCCATTGGAAATGTATCCTAATTTGTAAAGTTTCGTTTCGATACTGCCGTGAACTTGAAGGTAATTTCATTAGTTTGATTGTTTTGGATGCATATTTTATCAACATTTTCTCGTACTGTAACTTTTCTTTTCCAGCCAAAAAAAAAAAAAAAAAAAAGAAAGAAAGAAAGAAAGAAAAAGAAAGATGACTGTGGTAAATAAAGCAACTTACATACCGATTTATGTTTCTCCAAATGATGCATAACGTTACACCGATACTTCCAGAAACATTGATATAACATGGAGATATTTCTTGCAATGATAAGATTTATAATTGATTCACTTAGGATCACATTAGGCGCCTCATAATCACCTTTTTCATTTTGCTGAAACTGCATTACTATTTATATTCATCGCCAACAATAAAAACGAAGTCACAGGACGTTTCCTGTACATTTCAGTACTAACTGTAACATTTGTTTCTTTCTGAGCTTTGTGCATTTTCTCTTCGATCCATTCCAGATAAACAACATTATTCGTAGCATTGTTTTTTTTTTTTTTTTTTTTTGGCTTTCACGAACTCCGGGGATAATTTAAGCTCCAATGAGAAGAGTCGATTTATTCGTAATTTAAGACAACTGGTCCCAGAGAAGAGTTAGATACATCCAAGCCGCATCTGAACTTAAACCCAGGCCGAACTCAAGTAATTAGACAGAGGCCCACACCTCTAAGCTCTCGGCCACCGTACTTCTAATACTTGTAATTCCAGAGCAGGCTAAATACCATAGGTAAAGCTATGTGAACTATAATACTTAAATCAAATCTTTCTATTGTTATAAACAGACTTTCTGCCGAACTTGAATTTTCTGCACTGAAAGAGCACCTAATTTTATTCTAAGTAAATTACGCACTTCCCATTTTTAGAGAGATAGTTTCGATATAATAAACCTTACTTATAAAACTTATTTAAAATTTAAAAAATCCTGATGACCCTTTTCCATTGCTCTAGATAGATTTTACGCAAATCCTTGGGATTCACCGAAAGTTGTACATCTCATATATTCCCATAAATTCTCGATAGGATGCATTCTCATGGTGCGTGCTATAAGAGACAAAATAAATTACTTTAATGTTTGCAACACATGAGTGCACAATAAATTTCCAGTAAATTATCGCATTATCCTACAGGAATAATCCCTCTCCGTCCAAACATTTCTTTCCGGAATTAACAAGATCCACTGCGATTTTCAGGTATACCACAGAGTTAACGGAACTGCTAAGAATGAAGAGCGGCGCTGTGATGTAACAAGAAAATGCTACCCAAGCAAAAATATCATCAACTTCTACTGCAAACTTTACAACCTGCATAAGGCGGAGTAGGTCCTTTGCTTCTTGAGAATGTTTTCAGTAATAAGCAGTTTATAATGAAATTTATCTGATTATATTAAAAATTCCAGTGCTAAATTTTCCATGATCGCAGTTCGTAGAACTAATGAAGACAGTGTTGTCTGTTTCCCTCACAAAAGAGAGACTTGCTGATTTCTGTAAAGCTACTCACACACTTTGATTTGGAATCCCTGCGTGCATTCTGTGTGACATGTCTACATTAACCCTTTAATCCTTTCGCGACCATACCGACAAAAGCGCATTTACATGCAAACAACCACAAGCGCCCGAGTCGCCCGGATAGAGTGAGTAGGATTTCCTACTCCCATGTTGTTTGAATTTGCACAACATCCGAGAGATTAGAATAAGTCACCTTTAGTCGTCATTGTTGTCGCTAAACAAAGAGGTGAACCAGGAGTTGGTTTCTTCTGGGGCAACATCATTAAGCCTTCTGACATCAGTCAGCAGAACTCTAGCTTTGTTGGCACGTGCTTCTTTTGTCTGTGATATTTTGCACTGTCCCAAAAGCGAAGTTTATGGGAGAGAACTTGCCGTAAAATTCTTTCATTCTCCTCAATCCAACTTAACAGATTGAGAGCCTTCTATTTACAACAAAGCACAAGAAAAGGGTAAAGTAAATAAGTTATTCCAGGTGTTAGCATTCCCTTTTATCTTCCTATGGCTCGCAGTAAAAGAAAGCACTCATTGTCCCACACAAACGTCTGGAGGTCAGTGTATGTCAGGTCTTGAAATCGGAAGTTTCGAGTAGTGACCCAGCACTAATCTTTCTTTTGTTATTGCAGGAGCGAGAGGGAATGAAATTCGGTGACGAGCAGCAGACATTTTCAGGCGTTATGGTATTCTGAGCAACAAAATATGTTAGGATCACGGTCGTTAAAGGGTTAACGACCAAGACAAGAATTGTGTGTCGAGCAGAATACCATAACGGCGAAAAAACTGTCTTTTGTTACTTTTCGAATTTTCGTTTTCCGTTTTATAAGCTAACAAAGGGAGGATTAATGCACAGTCACCAGACACGGAGATTTTGATTTGTAGGTTTGATACGCATTGACCTTCAGACGCTTTTCTAAGGCCATCATTGCATTCCTCCACGGAGAAGAGATGTGATGCCGTGAGAGTGAACGATATCTTCCAGCCAGAAAACAAACCCCGGGTTTAAATTTTTGTTTAGGGATGGCAATGTTGTCTGAGAGTGATATTTGAAAATCCTCCAGAGGCCGAGATAATTCAATGAATATGTAGTGGTAGAAAAATGTTCTCGCTCAAGACGGGCGTTTCGGGCGATTGTGGTCGTCAGCATGTATGGGCGTTTTGGGTGGTATGGTCGCTACAGGGCTAAAACGCTGAATTTTGAAATATATGTGCAAAACAGTGTATTTTGACACACTTTAAAGCTGCACGCTTTTCTTTGATTTTCCTAAGAACAGCTGCCCGCTTTGGCATAGTGGTCTAAGTCATCATCATTAGTGTTCTGTATCTTTACAGGCCCAACGGTAACTCAGCAAGTTCCCTTCCTCCAGTTTACTCTGTTCCTTGCTTCCTCGTCTACTTCTTGATAGCTTTTTATGCTATTATATCATCAAAAATCATTAGTCGTCTCCTTCCTCTCGGTCGCTTTCCTTCAGTTTTCCCTTCTATCATACACAATTGGGAAACGAATTTCTCCGAAGAAATAATTATTCATAAATACATGGTATGCATTGTAATGCTATTATTGGAATATTTTCACTGTATTGCTTCCTTCAGAAAACTTGAAAATTTTCAATTACTAGCATGCTCGACCGGAAATCGGGAGGTGCAGTTTCATTTCCGCTCCAGGACTATGAAAATTTTCAAGTTTTCTGAAGTAAGTGGTTATATGAAACACAGTGAAAATATGCAAATAATGCATTCTGTCATTCTTTTCAATAAGCTGCCTCCTCTGAACACTTGTCCTATCAAGTTACATCTTCTTTTTCTTGTGGTCTTTAGTAATTATTCTTAAACTCTTTGCAAAGCTTCATCGCTAGTAATTTTTTCAATCCACTTCATTTTTTCAATTCTTCTCCATAACCACATTCCAAATGCCTCCAACATTTTAGCTTCTTTCTTTCCAATTGTCCACTTTTCCACCCCATATAAAGTTATATTTCAAATATAGCACTTAATAAGCCTTTTCTTTAAATTTTTAATCATTTTATTAATAAACAGATTTTTCTTGTTGTAAAATGCATATTTTCCATTATTAATTACCCCTTTTTTTCCATGTCACATTTTCCACTTTCTTGGATTATTATCTCCATTCATTATCACCTCAACATTTCCTGGTTTCCTGGAGACTCTCGTCGTTTTTGTTTTCTTGGTGTAAATTTTCATACCGAATTTTTTGGATACACTTTCAAATTTTTGCATTAGGTGCAGTAGTTCATCTTCAGTATTAGCTAATATTGCTTGGTCATATGCAAATCCTAAGCCAGTACTTAGATCAAGTAAGAGATCTAGGTACTGGCTTCTGATTAGTGTTACGAGTGCTGTCCAAGTTCGAGCCCCGGATGAGGCCTGTGTGTTTGTCTAATGATGCTGGCAGTCTCCCCTACCTGGAACCAGTTGCTCCAAATCCCGGAAGAGCAACTACTTACAGTCATTGAATTTGCTCATGGTGATCACTTAATAAATCCCGAAACAAAACAAGCAAACAAAATGGATATCACGAAACATATCATGGGCTTCGTTGATTCTGCAGTTATTTTGCCGGACCTTTATTCCATCCAACATGGCAGGGAGACTGTCGAAAGCATGTTATTTTTATCAATTGTCTCTCTACTCTCTTCATCCACGCTGAATTGCAAATTTCTTTAATAGGAGTATTAACTGACCTCAAAGCTTTGCGCGCTATAATGATATATATATATATATATATATATATATCATCATCATCATCATTGTCAACCATTATCAACCCACTGCAGGACGAAGGTCTCCCCAAGTTTCCTCCACAACTGTCTGTCTTGTGCAAGTCTCCTCCATGTCACTCCCGCATACTTTCGAATTTCATCCGCCCATCTTCCATGTGGTCTTCTTTTAGGTATTTTCCTGTCCCTTGGAATCCAATCTAAAATTTCGGCTGTCCATCGATGGTCTGTCCTTCTGGAAGTATGTCCAGCCCATTGCCATTTAAGGGATTTAACTTTGATCACGATGTCTTCCACTCTTGCCATTTTTCGGATCCACGAGTTCCTCTTCTTATCTCTCCTGGTTACACCAAGCATGCACCTCTCCATGCTTTTTTGAGTTGTCTACAGCCTTTGTATGTCTCTTTTAGTTAAGGTCCACGTCTCTGCACCATACGTAAGCACTGGAAGGATGCATTGATCAAACACTTTTCTTTTAAGACATAATGGCATATTGCTCTTGAAAATCATGCTGTTTCTTCCAAAAGCTCTCCAGGCAAGTTTTGTACGCCGATTAATTTCTTCATCAATGTGACCCTCACTTGATATCTGCTGTCCAAGATAAACTTAAGTGTCTGTTATCTCCAGCTTTTCTCCATCAATCGATGAATCTTCATTTCTTGTAAAAGCATTGAACATCACTTTTGTCTTCTGAAAGTTCATTTTTAATCCCACTTCTTTGCTCTTGTCAGCAAGTTCCTGGATCATACTCTTCAGCTCTGATGGGGTAGTTGCAAAAATGACTATGTCATCAGCAAAACGAAGGTGGGTTAGATAATCTCCATTAATCTTTATCCCTTTGTTTTCCCAGTTCAGTGACTGAAAGACATTTTCTAATGTGGCATTAATAAGCTTCGGAGATATGGTGTCACCTTGTCTCACTGCTTTTCCAATTTTTATGTGTATTGTATTTTCAAGCAGCCGAATCTTTGCACTTGCATTTTCATAGATGTTATTAATAATATTAATGTATGCATCTTCAATACCGCAGGATTTAAGATCCACTGTAACTGCTGATGGTTTCACCGAATCAAAGGCTTTTTAATAATTGATAAAAACCATGCACAATGGAAGTTCATATTCCCTCGCTCTTTCAATTAGTTCTCTCAGTACCTGGATATGATCTATTGTGCTGTAGCTACTCCTGAAGCCAGCTTGTTCTCTCGGTTGAGCCATGTCCAGTGTCACCTTCAAGCGGTGTGAAAGAACTTTAGTGAAGATTTTATAAACCACTGATAAGAGGCTGATAGGTCTGTAGTTCCTGAGATCCTCAATGTCACCTTTTTTATGTAGCAAGATCATTGTAGCGTTGTTCCAATCCTCAGGAATCTTCCCTTCATTAAGGCATCGAGTCCAAATTTGGGCGAGTACTGTTTCGATTTCTCCACTTGCTTCTTGTATGATGTCTGCAGTAATTCCATGTTCTCCTGGAGCTTTTTCCCGCTTCATGTTCTTGATTGCATGTGCTACTTCTGCTGGGAGGACTAGGAGAACTTTGGTACTGGTACTTTTCACGATGTCTGGAGTACATATATCATCCCTTTCATATAATTTGGAGTAGAAATCTTTCACTCTTATCAAAATTTCGCCTCTATTTCTTGTTACAGAACCATCTTCTTTTCTCAGTGTCATAATCTGTTTTCTTCCCTTACTGAGATGTCCCTTTGCTATCTTTAGGCTTTGGTTGTTTTCAATTGCTTTCCTTACTAGTTCACAGTTGAATTTCCTTACGTCTTCAGTGATACTTTTTCGTACTGTCTTGCATAGTTCTATATATTCCACTTTGGAAGTCACATCTTCTTTAGTTGTCCTCATCTCTCTTCTTTTGTGCATCAACATTTTGGTTTTTCCTGATAATTTGTACACGTGCAACTTGTTCTTAGACCCAGCTAATTTTGTTGCTTATATGTGAATTGAATGTCATTTTATAGCATCAAATGGCGGGAGTATCTCTCTTTTTATATCATCATCATATATATATCATTACAGCGCCCCAATATATATATACACATAATGTAAGTCATATTTTGCAAATTCATTACCTACCTGAGATAATATTTTGATTTCTGAAAAATTTAGGCAAAATTTTTAAAGGATTACATGAATTTTTGGTTTTGTTGTCTGAATGTTCCGCTTCTTCATTACCTCATGACTGCACACATGGATGCACTCAGAGAAAACCCCGTTTAAAATTGAATGCATATATTCGCATCAGAAATATGTTATTTTTTTAACCGGCATTGAATGATTTTGTGCAAGCATAATAATTTTGAAAACTTTTAAGAAATAATCGATACGTAATTGAATACGAATTTTATTTGTTTGTAGTAAAATGTGGTGTAATATTGAAAATTTTATATGGATCTTTGTAATGTTTTTATTATAGATTCACCAAAAGTAAAAAAATTCAGTTTTGAGGACAGCATAAGAGAAGGGGACGTTGCTTCTGTAATATGCCTGGCAACTTCCAGAACGAAGCCACTGAAGTTCAAATGGGAGAGAAATGGCCAAGAACTTATAAATTTAGAAAGTGGAGTAAGAATTAAAGACGATAATGAATTTTCTGTATTGATATTAGACAGTGTAAGCCTTAGCAGCGAAGGGAATTACAGCTGCACAGCTGCCAATGGTTACGGAAGTGGTACTCATTCTGCGTATTTAAGCGTAAAAGGTAAGGAAGGTTCACAAAATTTTAAAGTTGAATGCGAATTTAAATCACAATATGTAATGAATGTCATCTTATGGCATCAAATGGCAGGAGTATCTCACTTTTTAGAATGCATTATGAGCAGAAAGAAAATCAGATACACTGCAAAATGAAATACATCCGATACTGGCGTAACGAAGGGGAGCGTGGCCTTTAGGCAAACGGGGTGTATAGAAGATGTTTATAGATTAGTTGAGAGTGAAGCTACGGACATCATGCATAAAACCAAGGATTTACCGGAGTTTAAGTGAGAGCACGAAGGGTTAATGCATCCATTTAGGAAATAGAGACAGCTGTTGGTTGTTCGAGGGCTCCCGTGACTAAACTTTACTAAGAATTGTGCCAAAATAGCGAAACTACAAATGGAGGCGAAAAATGGATTCCAATGGAGAACGATGGACGATTTGACTTGTACAGCACCTTCTCACGCAGCACAGTTTCTCTGTTCACTGCCCAATATAAAATGACTCAACCAGAAACAATATTTCGTGAGGCTATGCATCGCATGCAGGCATTCACAGGCTACCATAGGAGATGACCTTTCCTAACAGCAGCTCATCGACATACTCGACCCTCCTGGTGCCAACAGCAACAGTTGCCCGGGGAAAAGGAGTACAGAGGAAGTATTTGGTAGGTGATCATAACTCAGTGATCACTCAGTGTTTGTGTGCGTACACGTGTATATATATATGTATATACATATACGAGGGTTGTACCGAAAGTACTGTAAAAGTGTTCATAACCATTTTTATTAACTAACAGAGGTTTTTCAAATTGCACATATTGGTAGAGTAACTCTATCTCTGTACAAAGGTACTATTCAACACAGTCTCCATCACAAGCGATGAATTTACGCCACCGTTGAACAAAACTCTCGAGTCTTCTTTGAAAAAATTCAGTTGTGGGCTGTCATACCCACTTATTCACAACCACTTTCACCTCATCTGTGTCATCAAATCGTTGTCCCCGGAGATTGTCCTTCATTGGATCGAACAGGCGGAAGTCAGAGAGCGCCAGTCTGGGATGTTGGATGGGGGACCATCGACCAGCCTAATTTGCTGATCGTCCAATTTGTTGCCAAAGATACGTGTGTGGTTCCGCATTGTCATGGTGAATGTGGGTCTTTTCATATTCTTGCCCAGTCTCGTCCTCCTTATAGCTTCTCTAAGCCCCGGTGGCGCAGTGGTCTAAGCGATGGCCTCTGATCATTCGTCCGTAAGGGGTCCGGGTTCGAATCCCGGTCAGGCATGGATGTTGTGTTTGTCTTACGGCACTGGCTCTCTCCCTTTCCTGGAACCAGTGACCCTAAATTAGGGACGGGCGACTGCTTATAGCCCATTGAGTTGCTCACGGTGATCGTTAAACCTGCAATACAAAACAAAGCTTCTTGAGTGTCTCAAAGCACCGCTTCCTGGTCACGATATGGCCGCGTTCTAGAAAAACAAGGAGACTGACACCCCTATCATCCCAAGAAACAATCACCAGGATTTTCTGTGCTGATCGCTGACTCTTGAATTTCTTAAGTCTTGGCGAAGGTGTGTGACTCCATTCCATGGATTGATTCTTCGTTTCCGGATCGTAAAGATACACCCACGTTTCATCCCCTGTCACCAGATAGAAACAAAACGTGTCTTCACTGGCTTCAAACGTTTCCAGAAGATCAGAGCAGACCTACACCTTTCTCTCCTTGAAATCGGGTGTCAACTGCCGAGGTACCCACTTTGTGTAAAGGTTGCACACACTTTCCGATACCCTAAAGACTTCAACCATCTTCTGTATGGCATTGTGACCACAGTCCACTTGTGCAACAACCTCACGGATTGTGACTCGTCTCTCCGCGTGAATCAATCCATCCTCCCGCTGACGATTCGTGTCAGTGGTCGCAGATGATGGTCTCCCACTGCGTGTTTGTCTTCACAATGCTGGTTTCCCCTTCTTTAAACTTCTTCAACCATCTGTACACATTGCTCTTGTCAATCGTGTCATCTCCGTAAATATTATGTAAGCTTCTCGGGATGTCGGACAGCCTGCACCCTTCCTTCGTCAAGAACTCAATGACGGAATCCATTATTTACCTGCAATGAAAAAGAAGGGTTACTATAGAGAAAGTGTTGCTCTACCAACATGTGCAATTTGAAACCACCTCTGTCGGTTAATAAAAATGTTATGCCCACTCTTGCATTACGTTTGGTACAAGCATCGTATATGTGTTTATTATCATGATCTTCAACCAATATCCATTTTCTATTGGATGTAGGTCTCCCCAAGTCCCTTCCACAACGATCTGTCTTGAGCCAGCTTCCTCCATGTCACTCCAGTATGTTTTGAATTCCTGACCCCCTTTTCCCATTTGATCTTCTCCTAGGTCTTTACCTGTCACTTGGCATCCAGTCTAAACTTTCGGTTGTCCCTCGGTGGTCCATTCCTCTGGTAATATTCATGTCCAGCCCACTGCCATTTCAGGGATTTTACCCTGATCATGATACATTCCACTCTTGTCATTTTCCTGATCCACTAGTTCCCATTTTTATCCGTCCTGGTTTCATCTCTTAACGCAGTTATCTGCAGCCTTCGTATGTCTCTTTTATTTAAGGTCCAAATCTCTCCTTCATATATATACGAACTGGAATGATGCACTGATAAACACTTTTCTTTTCAGACATAATGGTATATAGCTCTTTAAAACTGTACTGTTTTTTCCAAAAGTTCTCCAACTAAGTTTTATACACAGAATAATTTCTTCATAAATGTGACCCTCACTTGATATCTATTGCTCAAAGTTCAGTAAATGCAGGTATAGGTTACCTCCAGATTTTCCATATCAATCGATAAATCTTCATTCCTTGTAAGAGGGTTGTTTATCAAGTTTGTTTTCTGAAAGTTCATTTTTAATCCCGCTTATTTACTCTTGTCAGCAAGTTTCATTACAGCTCTGAAGAAGTAGTTACAAAAATGTCTATGTCATCAGCAAAACGAAGGTGAGCTAAATAATCTCCATTATCACTTTGATTTCCCAGTTCAATCAAAAGATATTTTGCAACGTGGCGTTGAATAGTTTGGTAGATATGGTTTCACCTTCTCTTACTCCCTTTTCAATTTTGTTGGTGCTGTATCCACAAATATCCGAACCTTTCTACTTGCATTTTCATAAATGTTTTTAATAATGCTGATGAATGCATCGTCATTGCCGCAGAATTTCGAAGCCATCATAACAGCTGATGGTTTCACGGAATGTGTACATACTGTATATACGTATGTGTGTATACATGCATATACAGTAGATTCCTGTTAATTGGCCATCGGTTAACAGGGGCAGACGTTTATTTAGGACAATTCTTGAAAAGTATCCCATATTAGCTCTTTTGGATAAAGATTCGCATAATTAGGGCAGTCGATTAATAGGGCCAAAACGTTTTAACCGCGATGTGTCTCAATTAACCGAAATTTATTGTAGATATACAGCATATGAGTAACTTTATAGGAACTGCGTCTTTAATTTGCCATCTTTCAGTAGAAGACAATCAGCTTCAGAAACGATTTAACTCCGATAATAAAGCAGTTTGTATTCCTTTTGGCGTACTGGAAAAGTGCCGGAATAGAAATGTACGAACGAGTAGCATGAAGAAAAGTGGTGAAGTTACTCTGAAGTTCTGCAGTGTGAAAATATTTGCCAGACACCTACCCTGAACTGATATAGTGCAGTGAAAATACATTTCTAATCCATCTTGCTTTCGATGAAAACTATATTTTCACAATGTATAAGTGATTTTTTTTATTTTAAAACGAAACTCCCTCGACATGCAAAGTTATTTTTGACTATTAATGCACTGAAACGAGAGTTAATATTATTACTGAACCTTGATG
The DNA here is from genome assembly GCA_039090855.1 of Macrothele yani. Taxonomy (NCBI): domain Eukaryota; kingdom Metazoa; phylum Arthropoda; class Arachnida; order Araneae; family Macrothelidae; genus Macrothele; species Macrothele yani. Next base: position 20,275,133 of record CM077013.1, read on the forward strand.
AGAGAAGAATTTGTTTGTAGAATTTAATTTTCTTTCTGAACTTTCTTCGATAAAAAACATGTTAAGAGAAGTGGAACTGCCAAAACTGAAAGTCTTTAATGTGCCGGCCGCTCATATATATATACGTTGTTCTCAGAAATTGCGTATATAAGTGACACTTCTCTTAACATGCTTTTCATCGAAGAAGTCCAGAAAAAATGTTTCTCATCGAAAGGTAACTAGTGACACGTGTTTCAGTATATCAAAATCAATATTAACTGCTATAAAGTTCTTTTTTGTTTTTGGAAATGTAAGTGAAACTGCTACAAAATTATTTTCAATGGAAATTTTAAAGATAGCATTTTCATAAATTATTTGGTAACCGTAGGAAATGATGGAATATGCAGAAAGATTAGGATTCAATCTCATAAGGGATTTGGAAAGGAAGAAATGTACTTTTAAGTTTATGCATGGGATCACATTAAAATTAATGCTTGGTGTTTCCCGATTTAACGAACACGTTTCCTCAATTTAGCGAACATTTTTTTAAACCACCAAACTACCCAGGTAGCACAGCCTTGCAATCTAATGCAGGCCCAATATTGAGCCATCTACTTTTACGAATAGAAGGCGGCGGTGGCTCAGTGTTGGGCCTATGTAAAATTGTATCACCTGGGTATGTTAACCAGCATTTTCATGTTAAACGTTAGCTAGACAGAGAGCCTTGCGTAACAGGAAAATTTTACGAATGCAGTTAACCAGCGTTTCAAAGAACACTATCTGCGACACAGCTTGACGGAATCATAAATCAGTTCGCCTTTTCTGCGACTATGAAGCGGAAGCTTCTTATAGGAGGAAGCAAATGGCCAACAAGTTCCAAAGCACAGGCAACGTTTTCTTGCATAGGTGGGAAGCAGGAAAAAGAAAGGCGATATGGGGGGGGGGGAGGAAATCTAGGGTACCCTGGGGGAATCCTTGTTTTCAAATACAGCCAGAACAACAGCTTTCTGTGAACTCAGGGGACACATACTATACGTACCCATTCCTGAACCTCTGAAATGCTTCCCCAAATTGCGCTTCTTCTTTTCTTCTCAGTGTAAAATCTACAGGTCAAATTAAACAACGCATCTCGTTATGCAGCTTAGAATACTGAAATCGTTATTTAAGAAGATAAATCCTTGGAAAAAGTCAACAGTCGTATTTTTCTCGCAATTTTGAAGTACGCTTACAGTTTGATGCTGCATATTGAAATCTAATATCTACGAATTATGTATCTAATATGCAAAGTGAATGTGTACGTATTATAACATTTTTGATAATGAATTTCGTGATTAAAAGTACTAAATAATATAAATAATTCAAATTTCACTGAAAGAAAGCGAACTTAGCTGCTCACGTACCTTTTTATGAACACTAGCTTAATGTGAATGTTGTATTCGAAAGGCTCCCTCGATTTAGCGAATTCCGTGATTTTACGTACAAGACTGTTGGTCCCTTGAAGTTCGTAAAATCGAGGTTTGACTGTATACATATATCACTCTGCAAGAAAAAGATTGTGTCCCACTGTGCAATTTTCTTGACAAATAGTGAATTGTCTTCGAGAATAATTTTTCTGTAAAATCATGGAAAACTTCTTTTGTATTCAATTTATCGAAGATCGAAAGTGTGAGTTCTTTATCTTAACTGTTGGTGAAAACGAAATAGTTGGCAAACAGTGAATGAACTTCCTTTTTCTACAAATTCAATACACATATATACGAGGTTTACCGACCACCATGAGCGGCTGTAAGGCTTATCGTCTGTCGTCTGCCCCTGGTTTGGGAGCGCTGGTTCTGGGATGGACTAAGGGATGATACACTCATGCGGGCACGCTGCCCATTCCTGATACTGGGATCGAGTCTGGGCTCACCAGGAGGGAATGTTTATAGGCCAGGCTCAGACCACTCGGCCATCAGGGTCGGCAATACGTGCAAAAGTTCAAGAAAATGAATGCACTGGATTTCATAAAGAGTTTTGCACAGGTGTACCGCTGTGATCGGTTATGGAACTGATACTTATACTGCGTAGTTGCGTGTTGAATGTAAGAGATCCAAAAGCAAAACGTAAAATGTATTCATAATAACAACAGTCAATAAATAAAAATTTGCATCGTCATGTTTATAAAGCTGGTTTGACTTTGTAAGAATTCAACGATAACGCCGCTTTGGTGATGTAGTGTTTAAGCGCTGACTTCTGACCTTTCGTCCGGGATCGAATCCCGGTGAGGTATCGGGATTGTGTTTATCTTACGGCACTGACTTTTTCCTTCCCTGGAACCAGTGGCCCTAAATTACGGACGGGCAACTACTTATAGCCCATCGAGTTGCTCACGGTGGTCGTTAAACCTCCAAAAAAAACAATAATGCAACGATAACCTATATTTTTGAATCAGCAACGTATTGCTGTAAATTTTAAGACTGTGATTTCAAAAATATATTTACCGCAAGCACCTCAGATCTATGCAATAGAATTGTAACTGTTGTTAAATGCAATTTTAAAACAAATATTTATTGTTCCTTTCTTTAGCCCAGATCTTGAAGGATTTTCAAGACTTATTAATTTACTGTGTGTATGAATTCAGATTTTTTTAATTATTATTGAGGTTTAACGACCACGGGAGCAACTGAATGGGCTATAAGCAGTCGCCCGTCCCAAATTTAGAGACATTGTTTCCAGGGAAAGGAAGTGTCACTGCCGTAAGAAAACACAGCATCCATGCCTCACTGGATTTGAACGCGGATCCATTTGGGACGAATGATCAGAAGCCAGCGCTTAGACCACTGCGCCACCGGAGAGGCATGAATTTGTGTAAATGCCACTATGCGCTGGAACTTTCGAATCATTATGAACTTGCTAATTCATTTTTAACAGTTATTGTAACGCTTGTTAAGCGATAGTTTCCGTCGTCCAGATGTCAGAGTGGTCTGAAGCTGGAGTTCGGGTCAGTCGTTCGAGATGAGCCAAGGTTCGAGATCCACATAAGGCATGAGCAATGGCCATGTCCAATGGCGGTGGTTTTGTCGGTTCCCTGAAACAAGTGCCCCCAAATTAATATAAGCCAACTGCTTATAGCTGTTAGAGCTGCTTATAGTGGTTGTTAAATCCAGAAGCTAAAAACCTCCTATGGTTTAAAAACAGTTTCATGAGAAGGAATGCAGATCAGGCAATTCCCATTGTAATACCTTTATTTATAATTCAGAGAATTAAATGTTTTTGGACAATCGTAACATGACGATATATCAGGATCAAACTTTGTACGGTAAATACAGTGCTTAACACGTGATATAACGAAGTAAATTTCTCCGTCATTTTTGGTCTACGCCGGGATTCGAACCCGAGGCTGCTTATTCCGGAACAAGTCGCTCTACCAACTGAGCTACGCAGACGTTTATTCTGATTCCTATCTGCCTTTATGTCGTGTGCGTCCTGCTGGCAGGTACGTCACATCTCCTCTCCCCCTAAAGAGGGCCGGGGGCATGGCCCACGGGTCAGCCGTGACCATGAATCGTTGCAGGCAGCCATCCACGGTAGAACGTGCACTTGAGAACTCCCAGTCAATCTGCTGTGTGGAATGCAACATCACACATTTTTATTTTTCGAAGCGCTGGAGAAGGAATTCTCTGATTTTTCCTGTCTCGCGGTGTGGAAATAACATCACACCAATGCGAGATTTTGAACGGTCGGGTCATCCGGATAGTTCGGGCGCCATTATAACGAAGTAAATTTCTGCGTCATTTTTGGTCTACGCCGGGATTCGAACCCGAGGCCGCTTATTCCGGAACAAGTCGCTCTACCAACTGAGCTACGCAGACGTTTATTCTGATTCCTATCTGCCTTTATGTCGTGTGCGTCCTGCTGGCAGGTACGTCACAGTGATTTTAACAGCTAAACTCAAATCACATAACAATAAAATTTCGCACATATGATATATCGAATATCAAAACTTTTATCAGGGTTTCTTATCACCGTTTAAGTAAGAAATGCTAAAAACACTACCCTTGTTTCAGTTAGAAGTGCACCAAACTTAAGTAGAGGAGCAATACGGGATCTTCGAAATGCGCTACTAACCATTTTTCAAGTGATTTTTTGTAAAGACGTGCGTCTAATCAGCAGCGACGTATTTTTGAAGCTCTACCAGTACTAAAGCAGCTTACAGACGGCAACGTTAGCTATTCTGAGACATTTACTGCCCAGGCAAAACGTGCATATGTGGGCAGTATCCTATCCTGACATCCCGAAGGAATGAGCGTCAAACGTGCTCCACAGTTAAGTAAGAATACCATGTGCGGTCTCCACTCGTGAAATGTGTGATAAATGTGTGAGTCAAAGCATAGATGCCGCTTCATGACATTATATGTCAGTATTGCATAATTCCTTTATGCAACTGGAGGTAACCGACTGAATACCAAAAGCATTCATTTGTGGCTTAAGTACGCCTGAACGTGCAGTTTCTAAGCTGCTCCCTCACTGACTGTGGCAGTACGTTGCCGAAATTACAGGAATTTTTAGCCCCAAAGAATGGCATCGTAAGAATAACAGCTAATCATTTGTTTGACACTGATATTATCAAGTTATGTATAGATAATCTCTGAAGTCGCTCACCGTAGGGAAAGTATCTCTGGAACCGTTGATGATCCTCGAAATAAAAAACAAATATTGCGTATCGTTTAATGAAACCCAAATGTATGATTGGTATCTTAAGGATTTTGATATGCTGGTCACAGTTCTCACGAACATTTCCAGATGCAGCACGATTCATGATACAGCAACCTCTGCGTTGTGATGCATTTGTTTAACCGACATAAGAGTTTGCTATACCAGACGTTTTAGAAGAATTCCAATTGCTAGATATCAGCTGGAATAACGTTCAAAACGATATGCAAGATTTCGTCATTGTCCATTTTTGTGTTTCGACTTCTATTTTTGGATATGAGATATATAGGAATATAGATATATAGGAAGTAGAATAACTTTCGAAAGATACACTGACGGAAAAAAATCCCAACACCACGAAAAAATAGTTGTTGTTTTTTGTTTTGTTTTTTTATTGGAGGTTTAACGACCACCGTGAGCAACTCAAATGGGCTATAAGTAGTCGCCCGTCCCTAATTTAGGGTCACTGGTTCCAGGGAAGGGAGAGAGCCAGTGCCGTAAGACAAACACAACATCCATGCCTGACCGGGATTCGAACCCGGACCCCTTACGGACGAATGATCAGAGGCCAACGCCTTAGACCACTGCGCCACCGGCGCGGCGAAAAAATAGTTGTAGAGGAATGAAATGGCGGCAATACATTTGTATATTTCAAAATTGCCTTTATTCTTCAGTAAAATAACATTTCTATGTACATGACAATGGAATTCTGCCAATAAATACAGCGGTATATACATCAGCTGGAAAGTTCCAGTGAAACGTAAAACAAAATATTGTTAAAATCATAAAAAAAATTATTTCGCCACGTAGGGCGAAGGAGAGGCAGACAAAAAAGCACGAGCGATACAAACGAAAATGTTTACCTACATAATTGTAGAAAGGGCAAGATATGATTCTATACTATGCACAAATTCCAATTAAGCATTACTACCATACTAAAGATTAAACATTAGGTACTAATTCACAGAAATGCAACAGTGATGCTACATTCAAAATTTACAACATATGTACAGAAGTATTCAGTGACAAGGGGAAATAACGTTAAATGTACTCAGAAGGGCATCTTGTTACATTATATTATACACACAGTGACTAATATTTTAAAAAAATATTCAACATAATGAAGGGGACATTGCGTGGGCAATAAACTGTGCAGAAGGAAGAATTATATACAACAACATAAAACCCAACATTATCGAAGAGAACATGGGAAACATGGTGAGCTATCTTCAATAGCACATTAAAACAGAAAAATCACAAATAGCGAAGCACCAAAATTAATACGTAAAAACATGATTTGTTACAGTGAACGTGGGCGACAACAGAAATCCCACTTATAGGTTGAGATGTAACTGCAAATTGTGGATATGGAACCACCCAGCCGATTGGGCCCAAGTGGATTGAAAAACGCTATCGGTGTTTGTTGAGGCAGCACGAGAGTGCTCCATTTGGAGGCGAGTGGTTATAGGTAACATACAGTATTTAATCGATTAAGGTTTCAAGATCACAGCTTAATGTTAGCGCGAGAAGAGCCATTGTAAATGTGAAATGCTGGTACATTAATAACCGGTGTAACCACCAGAATGTTGAATGCAGGCACGCAAACGTTCATGCATTGTGTCGTACAGGTGCTGGATGTCAGTTTGTGTGATGGAGTTCCATGCCTGTTGCACTTGGTCGGTCAGTACAGGGACAGTTATTGCTGATTGGGGTTGACGCTGGAGTTGTCGTCCAATGATGTCCCATACATGCTCGATTGGTGAAAGATCTGGTGATCTAGCAGGCCTCGGCAACATGTCGACACTCTGTAGAGCATGTTGGGTTACAACAGCGGTATGCGGGCGCGCGTTATCCTGTTGTAAAACACCCCATGGAATGCTGTTGATGACTGGCAGCACAACAGGTTGAATCACCAGACCGACGTACAACTGTGCCGTCAGGGTGCGTGGGATAACCACGAGAGTGCTCCTGCTGTCATAGGAAATTGCTCCGCAGACCATAACTCCAGGTGTAGGTCCAGTGTGTCTCGGCCGCAGACAGGTTGGTTGCAGGCGCTCACCTGGCCTCCTTCTAACCAACACACGGCCATCACTAGCACCCAGGCAGAACCGGCTTTCGTCAGAAAACATAACAGATCTCCTCTCCGTCCTCTAATGAGCTCTAGTTTGACACCACTGACGTCGCAAACGGCAGTTGTTTGGAGTAAGTGGAATGCACGCTACAGGGCGTCTGGCTCTTAGCTGTCCTTCAAGTAACCGATTTGTAACAGTTCGTTGTGTCACTGTAGTGGCAACTGCAGCTCGAATTGCTGCCGCAGACGCAGTACGATGCGCCACGGCCATACGCCGTACACGGCGGTCTTCCCTCTTAGTAGTGCCACGTGGCCGGCCGGAACCCGGTCTTCTTGAGGCAGTACCTTCCCTTGACCACCGCTGCCAACAATCATGCACAGTGGCTACATTCCTACCAAGTCGTTTTGCAATATTGCTGAAAGAAAATCCACTTTCTCGTAGCCCTATTACACGACCTCGTTCGAACTCCGTGAGCTGTTGATAATGGCTTCTTTGTTTTCTTAAAGGCATTTGTGACTAACATCAACACACTACGTCGAATCTCAACGATAACTAACGCTCACGAACGTTACAGCGCGTATTTACAGCAAACCTGCTTTGCATGTTCCGAGGGGCGCTACTAGCTCCACACGTATACGCCGAGCGCGAAATTTGCATAGACGTCATCTTACAGATGAATTCTCACCGCCTACCAACTGTCGTTTATCTAACACAACCCCTTCTTGGTGTTGGGATTTTTTTCCGTCAGTGTATTTTACCTTTCTAACAGTTTGCACCGACTTTTTCCTGAAGGGATGCCAAATTTTAGAGAGCACCCACAAATGATATGGCCTACTATTGCTCTTAGTTGTTTACATAACTGTAATTGTACTACATAGACGTCTTAGCAGTTTAAATGCCAAATCAGCTGTACGTGACTTCAGCATCATGTCAAACACTTTATGCTTTTATTCTTAACTTTTAATTAAGGAATAACCACTTCAATTGTTTTCATTGAAAGATATTTTAAACTTTATTTGCCTCAATCGCATTATGAAATTATATATATAGTAAAACGTTTTTTCACAATTTGCAGTTTCACATTTACAATGGCGAGAAGAGCCATTGTAAATGTGAAACTGCAAATTGTGGATATGGAACCACCCAGCCGATTGGGCCCAAGTGGATTGAAAAACGCTATCGGTGTTTGTTGAGGCAGCACGAGAGTGCTCCATTTGGAGGCGAGTGGTTATAGGTAACATACAGTATTTAATCGATTAAGGTTTCAAGATCACAGCTTAATGTTAGCGCGAGAAGAGCCATTGTAAATGTGAAATGCTGGTACATTAATAACCGGTGTAACCACCAGAATGTTGAATGCAGGCACGCAAACGTTCATGCATTGTGTCGTACAGGTGCTGGATGTCAGTTTGTGTGATGGAGTTCCATGCCTGTTGCACTTGGTCGGTCAGTACAGGGACAGTTATTGCTGATTGGGGTTGACGCTGGAGTTGTCGTCCAATGATGCCCCATACATGCTCGATTGGTGAAAGATCTGGTGATCTAGCAGGCCTCGGCAACATGTCGACACTCTGTAGAGCATGTTGGGTTACAACAGCGGTATGCGGGCGCGCGTTATCCTGTTGTAAAACACCCCATGGAATGCTGTTGATGACTGGCAGCACAACAGGTTGAATCACCAGACCGACGTACAACTGTGCCGTCAGGGTGCGTGGGATAACCACGAGAGTGCTCCTGCTGTCATAGGAAATTGCTCCGCAGACCATAACTCCAGGTGTAGGTCCAGTGTGTCTCGGCCGCAGACAGGTTGGTTGCAGGCGCTCACCTGGCCTCCTTCTAACCAACACACGGCCATCACTAGCACCCAGGCAGAACCGGCTTTCGTCAGAAAACATAACAGATCTCCTCTCCGTCCTCTAATGAGCTCTAGTTTGACACCACTGACGTCGCAAACGGCAGTTGTTTGGAGTAAGTGGAATGCACGCTACAGGGCGTCTGGCTCTTAGCTGTCCTTCAAGTAACCGATTTGTAACAGTTCGTTGTGTCACTGTAGTGGCAACTGCAGCTCGAATTGCTGCCGCAGACGCAGTACGATGCGCCACGGCCATACGCCGTACACGGCGGTCTTCCCTCTTAGTAGTGCCACGTGGCCGGCCGGAACCCGGTCTTCTTGAGGCAGTACCTTCCCTTGACCACCGCTGCCAACAATCATGCACAGTGGCTACATTCCTACCAAGTCGTTTTGCAATATTGCTGAAAGAAAATCCACTTTCTCGTAGCCCTATTACACGACCTCGTTCGAACTCCGTGAGCTGTTGATAATGGCTTCTTTGTTTTCTTAAAGGCATTTGTGACTAACATCAACACACTACGTCGAATCTCAACGATAACTAACGCTCACGAACGTTACAGCGCGTATTTACAGCAAACCTGCTTTGCATGTTCCGAGGGGCGCTACTAGCTCCACACGTATACGCCGAGCGCGAAATTTGCATAGACGTCATCTTACAGATGAATTCTCACCGCCTACCAACTGTCGTTTATCTAACACAACCCCTTCTTGGTGTTGGGATTTTTTTCCGTCAGTGTATTTTACCTTTCTAACAGTTTGCACCGACTTTTTCCTGAAGGGATGCCAAATTTTAGAGAGCACCCACAAATGATATGGCCTACTATTGCTCTTAGTTGTTTACATAACTGTAATTGTACTACATAGACGTCTTAGCAGTTTAAATGCCAAATCAGCTGTACGTGACTTAAGCATCATGTCAAACACTTTATGCTTTTATTCTTAACTTTTAATTAAGGAATAACCACTTCAATTGTTTTCATTGAAAGATATTTTAAACTTTATTTGCCTCAATCGCATTATGAAATTATATATATAGTAAAACGTTTTTTCTTTTTCACTTCTTGCAGTTAATGCGTTTTATTTTTTCAGCTCCTCCTAAATGGGAAAATCAACCAAAAGACATAATCGAAACTGTAGGTACTTCTGTAAGTGTTTCGTGTATTGCTAGCGGATCACCAAAACCCAAAATCACGTGGAGAAAACTGACAGGTAAAATATACTCAAATTTTAATTCAAACATGATGTTGCTTTTTCTATTCGTAGCGTTATTTAATAAACGCTTTACGCTTTCTCTTGCAGATGACATAACACCACAAACTGCTTCAGTGAACGATTTTCATAACAATGGCAGTGATTTAAGAATATCGGCGCTTTCCTATGAGCACCGTGGGATGTATGAATGTGTAGCTGAAAATGGGGTTTCGCCAAATATCAGGACAAATTTTTCAATCAGCATTCGTGGTATGATAGAAATTTGCTCTTTACCTTTTATTTTATGTTAAACACAGTTGTCATAAGCTGCATTTCATTGGTTGAAATAACACGATCAAGAAAAATTCCACATTAGCACCTGTAGGGTAATGGTACAATAATTTCAGCTATACATTTATTATGAGTTGTTCTGTAAAGCAGATGTGTTCTGATTCAGAAGAACAAAATTTATTAACCTGAAAAAGGATCATATTTGGTGCGTATATTAGATTACTATCTTTATTGAACTTAGTTCCTTAATTTTTAATGTTTTGTGTTAATTTCAGTGGACAGAAGTGGTAAAGTTACTATGAAGTTCTGAAGTGTGAAAATGTTTGAGAGACACTTAAAGAGAAAATTGACACAGTGCTGTGAGAAAACACATTTAATCCATTCTTGCAAAAATATGTTTCACAATGTAAACGAATTCTTAGTGAAAACTATATTTTACAGTGTAATGAATTCTTGCTTTAAAATGAAATTTCATCTAAGGAGGGCTTAGTTAAATAGAAAGGAGATTTCAGAAATGAACATAAATTTAACTGAGTGACTTAACTGAAAGGCTTGTGCAAATATTCAAAATTTTCCCTGTATAACGTGGTAAACTGTATCATCCTATATTTACGAGATAGTCAAGAATCTGTCAAGAGTTAGAGGAAATTTTACAAAAATTAGACAATTGTTTAATTTGTCAATATACTTATCAGTTAACAAGATCATTTAGTTAAAATTTTATTGACTTAGTAAAAGACAACTGCACTTATTTTAAGGTTAAGGAGAAGACCGTGACTTTTCAAAATCTTACATGTCTTCTGTGCAACAATTTTACTATCATTTAAAAAAATGTTCTTTGAGGTGTCAAATATAGAAAGGATTAAAATTAAAATTTCACGAGTGTGGTAATTATCATCTATAGGCTAGTCTATAAATATTAAATCAAACGTGTCATTTTGTTAATGTGGTTGGAAAATGTCACATTTTCGCATTTTTTTAAATCTAAAAACGCGCATGTATGCCTTTTATTTCAGAAATTTAAATCTATATCTTTTAAATCTGTTGTTTTCTCTACATTAGTTTTTTTGTAAATTTACTCCCATAAAATAGCCGTTTCGAAATTGAGCTCACCATATAATATCGAAGAGGTATCATGAGATGTGCTAAATACGCGAATAAATGCGGTTTTTTATGTGGATGGAAAAAATATTTTCTACACAGTTTGACGTTAGACGGTCACAGCGTACTGACCCATATCGTGAAATATTTTCAAGAGTTTCAAATTTTGCATTAAAATTCCTGTACTAAATAAAAATGCAAATTTTTTCCCAAGTTATATGATTTAGTGAAATTACTAGACTCTACCGGTTTTTTTAAGCTATCTTTTTCGAGCACTACATTTTGTAATTTATATATTATGGCCAAGTTTAATTCCTCAAATTAATTTTCCTGATTTCATTACCTTTCTGCATTTTTGGTTGAAAAAATTTCCTCTAAGAAAATAATTGCTGTCTGAAAGGTTACGCTGTGCATATATTTAACATTTTGGTACTGCATTCTCAAATCGTTTGATATACGACGGAGGAGCCAACTTCGTACGTCTCAGTGATTTGGTTTCTTCATATCTTGTATTGTTATATATTTGAAGAATTATTTAAAATTATTCTAGAGCTGAAAACGTCTGCCCTGCGATGCAATATGCGCTATGTTAAGTAGTAATAAGTAACTCGTTCATATCCAATTACACTGTTTCAACAGCTATAATCCCATTTTTGTTCTAATGTATAATTTGTTTCAGGAGAAGCGTTTCAAGTGAAATTATGATCTAGTTCGGACTCCACTTAAAAGGTTAAATTCTATAATGGCGCCTACAATTTTTTTACCTGAAGAATAAAAATAATAATCCACTTCTCTAATCTTCAAGAAGAAAGTTCTGGGGCAGCTCACTACGAACAACTAGGTTCGTACAATGGGTTTGTATAGAAAGAAACACGATGAACAGCAAGATACGAAACACTTTCTTCCTAAAATCAGCTTAAAATGTACATTTTTCTGTGAAAATTAATGCTAGAATTGTCCCCTGGTGGCTGGACCTTCATGCAATATGGAACCAATAATACAACTCATTTTATGCCAGGAGTACCTGTTCCACAAAACTTTTCTGTGTATGTGAATGTGTGTGTTTTAATCAGTGGTAGAAAATAATCTCCTTAAAAACTAATATATATCTACTACTTAAAATTTCGGTTAAAAATATTCCATTTTATGATAAGTTCAATTTTACGAATTCCACCAAAATAATTAATTGGCTTTTTTTCCTCAAAATAACAATGCAGATTCCACAGAATGGCAAGCAGTTTTTCTATAGTTTTTCGTAGCTCCTATAAATCTAGATCAGTAATCTTAAATAACATCTGAGAACAATGGCGCTAAATTACGTAAAAGTGATAAAAAATATCCAACTAACGTAGAAATCACGAATCAAACAAAATTATTCTGTTTGTCTGCATGCAATGGCCATGTAAAAATATCACTGATTTCAAGTAACTGCTCTTAAATATTTCAAAATATCGCTACAAATACCGTCACGAAATGGCGTTATGTACTGTACATAGAGGGTATAGACAGTCATACACATCTTTTTAGTACATTGCAGCCTATGAGAAATGAAGTGTAAAAGAAGCTTTGGACGTTATAGCGAAGCAAACGTAAAGGGTACATTCATTCAAGTTTCGCAAATAAATGCTTTACGGGAAAGTTCCTCACATCATGTACTTTCCTTTGGCGTTAAAAGCACTGTACTGTACATTTAAATTTTACAAATTTCACAGAGCAAATATTATATTTATATATCAAAGCAAAGCATGTAGAATATATCTGATAAAACCGAACCTAAAATTGTAACCCAAACAAGAAAGGTGAACTTTGAGAGCATGTGGAACCACATAAGAAGTATAATCATTACACACACACACACACACACATGCTCAAATCAAAGATCCGCAGTCATGGATACTGTTGAAAATAATTTTTGAGTACAAATCTAAAATCATAATTTTAACAATATTTAATTACATACCGTACTAGCACAACATAAATGCAAAATATTAACACAGATAATTTGCAGATATACGAAATCACGTAAAGATTTTCTGTGACTTGTGAATAACGCATAGACCTACAAATAAAAGTCAGAATTTGTACTTCTAAGCCCAGACGAAACAAAAACCACCTATACAGTATGGGTAAATCTGAATATCTCTTACTTGTGCGAAGTGCGGAATAAGTTTGATGAGCTCTGTGATGTGAACTTAAAGGATATATTTCTTAAATATTCAAGCTAATAAAAGAACAAATTTTATATGGAAATGTTCAAGTGAAGCAAATATTTTATGAGAAGAAAACCCGAATTCCATGAATTTAAAGAAAGGATGTGTGATAAGAATGTAAGAAACATTTGCGTTGATATTCGATAGCAGTTCCAACTCACAAAAACTGATTGGTCTCTATCTTGGTGCCTACCTGAAAACAAAATTAAGGGCAAAGGAAAAAAATTGGTTTACTTGATTGAAAAAATTACGTTTCGTACAAATAATATGGACGTTAAGGCGCGCCATCGTATTGAAATGAAAGTGACAATGAAAGTGATCATTAGAAGAAAACACAAATGGAGACATTGCTCACTAATACAATTAGAGCACAAACGTTATGTACTTGATTTTTTTTCATTTTTTTTTTTTTTGAGTTTCCATTAGAGTGAGGAGGTGAAGACTTTACTGATATTTCTTTTTTCTGAAAATTCAAAAATAGTCGGCACAAAATTACAAATTTCAAATATTGTACAATGCTGAAAAAATTGTGTAACGCGTGCGTGTAACGTGATATATGCTATTTTACATGCCTAATGTTATAAAAACTCGCTAAAGATGCAATATAACTTCTCTGTTTTGTTCTCACTGTAGCAAATTAATTGTTAAATCTGTGAATCTTAAAATAAATAAGTAACAGCACATATTCTAAAACAACACTTACTACAGAAATAATGTGATGTCATATATTTATACTACAACTTATGCTCATTTATACTTGTTGTTTTTTTCTTTTTCTTTTTTTTATTGAAAATTACTGGGCTTCCCGAACAAGTTCCGGGTAAAAAACATGATTTCTGAAAAGCTATTTTGCATCTTTAACCTCACCCATTTCAGCATATACATCTCCACTGTCGCAGCAATTTCTTGCGTATGTTACTTCCAAGTTATTGCATTGCACGGTTCCGAAATCTCCAATTAATACAGCCTGAGTGGAAGGTGAGTAGGAGAAAACGGAAACTATTCGCTTATCAACACCGATAAACTTGAATTATACAGCTATTCATTCAGCCCATAACAGATATGTTCATTGGCTTTGGAAAAAGTACGATTAAAACTTGGCGTTGGACACAACGAGATTTTTTTTTCACGAATATCTTTTATTGAAATAGAATTATTCATCTTACTGTACCTGAAACAATCTCGGTTACGAAACACAAAAATTAAAACAGTTTTTGTTCTGATCCATAAAAGGTGTTTATTAGTAATATAGCTTAATTATTCTGCGCCAAGGTGGCACTTGCAAATATATGTTAAAAAAATTTCATTTCGAAAGCATATCAATTTTATTATAGTTGTGACGTAACATTTATGAACGACAAATATTCTAACACTTCTAAATTACAGAAAATTGTTTCAGTTCTTTGGGGTTCTTTCAGATATCAATGGAAAATTGTGATTCATTTCAAATGAAAATGGAAAATGTTGTATTACACCCACACATTGCAAAAGCGCGAAAAGGCATTTGATTTTCTATGCATTGCGCATTTTGGTATTTCTTTCACAAATAGTACAATCATTTTGATATTTGCTCTCGGATGAAAGCAAGCTGTGCACGAGTATGAATTAATCATGAAAAAAACATCGCAACTTAAATTCATTAAAGCAGATTTCACTGATTCTGAACTCCACTAGTTTTCCAGTGACACTGTTTTAATTATCGACGAGTTTGTTACATTGTACGAACAATAAAAAAATTAGTTAAATCTTAAAATTTCTATTTTCCTATATCTTCTTATTGTCACACATATGAGTTGCATTTCCCCCTATTTCTTCAAAAAGGACAACTATTTAGAGATAAGCGATATTCCGTCTCGATGGCGTTCTTAGTGCACCTGATATTGCAGTATTAAACATCTATTTTCTCTTTATATAATTTGCAGCTCATTTCACATAAATGATCTCACATCATGACTGTTAGTTTAATATTTTCTCGAAGTGTGGCGCTGTAGTATCTGTATTCTTCAAAAATTAGAGTTGTAAGCACTTCTCAGAGTACGCCATGTTAAAGCGGAATACTTAACTTACGTTCTTTATTTCAGCTTGAAAATATGTATTGTACCTTGCACTATGTCTGTGTTCTTCTTGGTACGCCAATTACTATGCATCGTTTCACAAGAACATATTTGTTGTCGTGATAAAATGTGCTGTGAACCAATGTAAAACAGAAGATGACGGGATACCTATCAACTGCCTTAGCTTGTGAACCTATACAACACTGTTACGTCTTCGTGTTTGTGATCCTTATGAATTTGCAAGGAATGGATTTCACCGGTGAGTTAGATTTTTCTATTAAATGAAGTTTGTAGTAGACTTATCACTCTTGAAGACCAAATTATTGTTCTTCTTTACATGCATTTTTGAGAAGCTGCAATTATTTGCAGAAACCTTATTTTTCTATATATTTTTTGCAAGGGATGAAACTGAATTATTATTTTTCAATCATGAAGCTGCGGCTGGAACTTTCATCGAAATGAAAAATTACATTCATGTAAAATTGTTCGAAGGCATTTTATCGCATATAAACAATTATTACTTAATATACTAGAAAATAGGAGAATCAGAGATGGAGTAATTTAAATTGGGTGTGTGGACACAACTTGACTACATATTAGGTGAAAACAAAAAATGGGCAAGTGTGTGCGTGGGTGTTTGTTTTAAAATATCTAAATTTAGTTCACCACACGTATATCCCTAAACAAAACGTATTTATTGCCATGAGGAACAGGTTAAATGTTTTACTTCCACCAAGAAAGTTATTCCAATGTTACGGAAACACAAAGAAAATTCTGTAGATTCTTTCATATATTAATCAGTCAGAAAGAAAACTATGGCTGGAATTTTTCGCTTGCACATGTTTTAGAGCTAACTGGAATTTCTATTGGGTCTTACATGGCGGAGAAGTAAAGCTAGAGCTGTAATTCGTCCTGGTGAAACGTTACTGAATTTTGTAATTATTGGTTGATACTCCTCGCTTCCCAACTTTCCGTGTTTCTTTCAGACATTTGCTTTCAACCTGAATATTGCAAAGCTGTATGTTAGGGGAATTATTATCTCAGGAAATAGCCATAGAGAAACCAATATTCGTGGTCTGGGGCTTAATTCCGGTACAAAAGCTCATAATGTCGTGCGTTCGATGATGAAGAAAAAAATGAAGTATAGAAATAAAGGACTTTTATTGTAAATTTTTTTAATATCACTGGTAAGACTTTTTCGTTCAAAAACTAAGATCAAAACTAAAAATGTCACGGCTGTGGAATATTGGCAAAACAGAAACATTTCCCATCGAATAACAACATGAAGATTGGTCAAGGAAAAGATAATTTCGATCGAGTCTTATGCGCTCACTAACACGTGATAACTATTGAACCTAAAATGTTAATATTTCCAGGAATATTATGTTATTATATCCTAATGATTTTAATTAGAAAACACCCGATGGTGCTCTAAGAACTTAAATACTTTCATGAGAATTTATACAACACATTAGGCCGCGGGAGGCCTAGTGGGCAACGTTCGCGACTGCCACGGAAAGGACCTCAGGTTCGATCCCAGGGAGGTACGAACGCTCGATCCACTAAATATCCGCCGTGTGTCGGATGGGCACGTTAAGCAGTCGGACCCTGGGTACTGGCCCCCCGGGAATAAATAAGGGCGTCTTCCTCCCCCTTTCTACTTCATTTCTGTGTCACTTTCCTATTGCGCACTCTAGCCCAAATCTCCTAGCTTCCTATTTCTAAGGGTTTTTTAAGACCCTTCCTAAAATCCTCTACATATGATCATATACAACACATTATTTCCCGTTTTATCGAGAATTTCTCGAAAAATGTCACCAAAACCATTAGGAAGAAAGAAGAAAATAGAAAACATTAGAAAAAATTGTTTCACACTTAAAATATTTTTCCATTTCGATAACTGAGATGAAAAATAGTACTGATTGCGCGAGTGACATTTAAATATTAATCACTCATAATGAAGACTGTTAAATTTCAAAAATCCAGTTTTGAGTAAAAGTTGGTATTTGGATAGCTATCTGTACTTGTGACTCCTCTTATCATATATTATGCAGTCCGCTGTTTTACATAAAAAGTTTCACTAATTTCACTTAATTTGATATTGGAGATCAGTTTATTTTTAGACAGATGACAGTTTTTGAAATTTCAATAATAGAATACAGTTTTGTCTACTTGTTGCAGATGCTCCAAAAATTAAGAAATTCAGCTTTGAAGAGAATATCAAGGAAGGAGATGTAGCTTCAGTAATGTGCTTTGCAGTTTCATCTACGAAACTGGAGAGTTTCGTTTGGGATAAGAACGGAAATGAGCTTCAATTTCCGACGAAAGGAATTCGGACTGAAGTTGGAAAGGCATTTTCAGTATTAACGTTCGATTCAGTTTCCTTAACAGATGACGGAAACTACACTTGTACCGCGAGTAATGCATACGGTAGCGATAAACATACAGCCTACTTAAATGTTAAAGGTAAGAAAAATTCTTATTGCTTTTAATCTCCGTTTTCATGTCTCCTTTCTTTCCCCTCCTCTCTTTTCCTTCTTACTGTCTATCTCGGGATTCGGACATTTGGGCACCGGACTTTTAAGCACCCGGACATTTGTGCACAAAAGTTTAGAAGCCGTATAAAAATTGTCGTTTCTTGGCGCTTTGATAGGAATTGAATCGAGAAAACGTTTCCAGTAATAAAAACGACAATTATAATTGAATTTGGGGAAACAAAAGTACATTCATGAGTACAAAAAAGAATTACATAGCACATTTCTTGAACCTACGCGTTTCAATGAAACAAAGCAATTACAGCAGAACTCATACTACGTTCGGAAAAGGACGACAAGGTGGGACATTTTAATAACGCTGCACTTGTGCTTAGGCACTAAATATTTGCATAGCATGTCAATTTATTAATATTTCTCTTTTACTTACTTTAGCACTAAATATTAATTACTATGCTCCATCCGTACGCCATTTTCACAGATTTTATTCAATCGATGTCCTAACATTTACCTATTAACTCAAGGTAATCATATTGTGCTTTTTCTGAGGCGCGAAATATCAATTCATAATCCCTAGGCCTAGGCCTTTTCAACAGTTTTCATTATAACCATATTATATTCATAACGTTTGCATATCGAGTGAAGGTAATAATATTGCGGCGCTTTTACTTAAGCACTTAATATTTATTCATGGACCCAAGGGCTTTTTAACAGTTTTTAATCTACCGATGTCACATTTATAACCTTTACGTATCAAATCAAGTTAATAATATCGCACTTTTACTTAAGCACTAATTATTAATTTATTTGAACTAAGCCTAAGGCTTAGTAATTAATATTGAATACCTAAGTAAAAGCGCAAAGCTATTAACTTGACTTTTTTGCAAACTTTACGAATATCACAAGAAAAAATTGTTAAAAAGGCCTAGGGCTTGTGAAATTATATTTATAGCTTAAGTAAAAGCACAATATTATTAACTTGAGTTGATAAGTAAACGTTGTGAATATAACATGGTTGTAATAAAAATTGTTGCGAAGGCCTAGGCCTATAAATTATGAATTGTTATTTCGCGCCTCAGTAAAAAGCACAATATGATTGCCTTGAGTTGATAGGCAAACGTTAAGACATCGATTGAATAAAATCTGTTAAAATGGCTTACGCTTGAGGCATAGTAATTAATATTTAGTGCTTAAGTAAGAGAGAAATATTAATAGCTTGACATGTTATGTAAATATTTAGTTCCTAAGTAAAAAACTCCAGGGCTATTTAAAAAGCCCACCCAGTCGTCCTTTTCCGAACATAGTATAAGTTTTGCTGTATTGCTTTGTTTCGTTGAAATCCGTAGGTTTAACAAATGTGCTATTGTAATTTTTTTATATTCACGAATGTACTTTTGTTTCTCCAAATTCAATTATAATTGTCGTTTGTTTTACTGGGAACGTTTTCTTGATGAAATTCTCATTATGGCGCTAAGAAAGGGTAATTTTTATACGGCCCCTTAAACATTTGTTCCCAAATGCCCGGGTGCACAAATGTTCGGTGCCCAATTTTCCGTCTTTCGGACATAAAATCGTTAATATTTCTTAATTTCTTAATGATAATGAGATATGGGGGGGGGGGGGGGGTTTGTGCACATCACATACTCAAGTAGGAAAAAATATAGGAACATTACACTTTTTTTACGCAGAGCAATTTCATGGCTCTAAAATTGAATCTGCCCACTTGTCCGTGTGTCCAAATGTCCTAAACTCGTCTATCTCACACTTCCTCTTCCAGCCCTCACTCTGCCTCATTCTTCCTGCGGCAAATGTTTTATGTTTTTCCTAATTAAAATGATTTAAACTGAACCAAAGTTTTGAGATATAAAATCCTTCAACTGTTGACATTTATTATACCAATGTGAGGATTAAGTTCTATACATGATGACTTTGTGACATGAAGGCGGGGGGGGGGAGTACAGAACTGAAGATCATCGGTACCGGAGAAAGTACGCAAAACGAAACATATCCTTATTCTACGACAAAAGTTCAAAAAACTCAACAATGGCAACTTTACATTTTCCTCAATAATTGTTTTTCCAAATTGTAATGGGATAGTCCACACAGATATATATGACCTTCAGTTTCTCAGAAAACGTTTCAAGAAATTTTACTGACACAAACATTTTCTTTCCAAGTGATGAAGTGGTGATAAAATGTTATTGCATTCTCCCAAACTAGAAAACTGATTACTTCTGCGGAAGGAAATCTCAATCGTCAGACGTGATATATTCAGGATTCTAATTTCCAGCCATTCCACATAAACATGAGATCACCAAGATACTCCAACTGTTTTTAAAAATCCTTTCCGTTTATAGCAGGGGTGGGAAACCTGCGACCTTAAAGCTACATGCGGCCTTCTAGGCCGTTACGTGCTGCCTTTCGAGTGAATTCAAATTTTGCAGAACAAATCCTTTTATTTTTATGAATATGTTTTTTTTTAGTCTTTTATAATTTTTTTTTAATCTTAAAATGACCGTATTTAAAATACCAAAGAGCAAAAGAAGATTCAACGAAACAATGTTCCCCGACAGACGGCGATAATTAAAACATTAGTAGGTCATAAAGGTGATTTTGACACCTGCTACGCTCATGATTTAGTTCTGTAGCCCCTAAAGAACTACAGAAGGAATTGATCCATCTCTCAGAAGATGGCGTTTTAGTCCTTATTTAACGCTAAGAAAGACCCAATTGAAACATGGAAAAATGCAACAGAATACCAACGTCTTCCGCAACATGCATGAAAAATATTTTGATTTTCAACCACTTATTGCCGCGAATCTACATTCTCCTACCAAACCCAAATTAAGAATCCCTTAAGGTCACGGATACTCATCTATCGGAGCAGCTAAAAGTGCTGACCTATATATTGCAACCAAATACTTAAATGCTTTCCAACAAAGAGCAGTCACAACAAAGTCATTAAAAGGTTACTTAACTTTAGAATTAACCATTTGTTTCCAGTTTTTGAAGTTAGTTAGTACATAGTAAGATTTTTATAAAATAAGGTACATTTGGAAGTATATCTAATTGAAGCTTCTTGAATGCGGACTTGTTAGATTACAGCTAACTTAATGTGGCCTTCCAACATGAAAAGGTTCCCCACCTCTGGTTCATACTGTCTACTGGCATAAAGTAGACTGAGCGATTACATTTCCCATTGGCCCATACTGAAAGTCTACCTCTCTAAACTTTCTTTCTTTTCAACCGCATTTGTGATGTTCGTGCCAAACTAAAATGAATACTAGATCGTGCTATGTTATTCTCCTACTTTAAAAAAAATCGGTAAATTCTGAGCCAAACTGGCGAGTTGTTCTCTCCTTTATTTGATGTTAAAGATAAGTCCTACTTTTCAAATTTCTTTTCACATCACCACAGATATTTGAGTTTGTTATAACATTTACTTATATATTGATATGTTTATTATAGTGAACTGTATAGTGTTTAGTTATATATGTGTTATGGCGTATATAACATTCTATTTGCTTAGAGGAAGGAAAAACTAATTTTGTTTTCCATACAGAACAGATTGTAACTAAAGCGATCATTTAAATATTAGTTCATAAAGTACATCAATCGTGTTAAAAAAAATCAAGTTATGTTATCCATTGCAAATTTAATCTGTTTAGCCTGCAACGAAAAAATAAACCTTTTCTTATAACCATGCCATTAAAAATTAGAAGCAGTGAAGTGATTTATTTTAAAATTCTTCATCAAGTTACAAAAGAAATGCCTGAACTCTCCCTTAACATTAACGAGACATTCGTATATTTCTTCTGGAATACAGGCAGATGACGTTCATGTCTACGCTGGAAAGAGCAACTCTAAATTCCTAATCCTGGCATTTTAGACTTTGCCTCTTGTTGTTTACGCTTTCCAACCGTAGGTTGAAGAAGCGTATATGCTCCAGCTTTGTCCGTCCGTCCGCACGATAACTCACGTGAAAATGGTTCGATTTTGACAAAATTTTACTATGTGGTATAGGGGACCACCTGGGGACGAACCCTATTTAAAATGGGCGAAGCAGGGTCAAAGGTCAGGACATAGGAGCGGGATCCGTTCCATTGCTGTTATGCATCATAACGTGCGTAAACATGGTTCGATTTCAATGAAATTCTAGTATGTGATAGGGAACTACCTGGGGACAAACCCTATTGAAAATGAGCGGAATGGGGTCAAAGGTCAGAACATAAACGCAGGATCCATTCCATTGCCTTTATGCGTCATAACATGCGTAAATACGGTTAGATTTCGATGAAATTTTAGTATGTGGTAGGGAACCACCTGGGCACGAATCTTATTTAAAATGGGCGAAATGGGGTCAAAGGTCAGGCAGGGCATAAGAGCGAGACAAATTCTATTGCCCTTATGCATCATAACTTGCGTAAAAATGGTTCGATTTCGATCAAATTTTAGTATGTGATAAGGAACCACCTGGGGACGAACTCTATTGAAAATGGGCGGAATGCGGTCAAAGGTCAGGACATAAAAGCGGGATCCATTCCATTGCCTTTATGCGTCATAACATGCGTAAATGTGGTTGGATTTCGATGAAATTTTAGTATGTGGTAGGGAAACATCTGGGCACGAACCCTATTGAAAATGGGCGAAATGGGGTCACAGGTCAGACAGGGCATAAAAGCGGGATATGTTCCATTGCCCTTATGCGTCATAACTTGCGTAAAAATGGTTCGATTTCAATGAAATTTTAGTATGTGGTAGGGAGTCACTGGGGACGAACCCTATTGAAAATGGGCGAAATGGGGTCAAAGGTCAGGACACTGGAGTGCGATCCATTCCGTTGCCCTTGTGCATCATAACTTACCTAAAATGCTTGGATTGCAACAAAACTCTATCATGTTGTTCCGGAGGTATAGTGAACCGGTTCTGCTGAATATCAACGAAATGAGGTGATCTGGAATAATGGCTGTGGAATAAATCTGGCTTTTTTTGCACAAAAGCCAGATTTATTCAACAGCCATTATTCTCATAACTTTCGTAATAATTTCTGGTATGTTGGAAAGCGTATCATAATCAATGCATTGCATGATTTTACTAACTTGTTATTAATAAGTTTAAGTGATGAGGAGCTTGCTTCACAAAGATATGCCGTTGAAAACGGTAGCAATACAACCAGAGTAAGGGCATGGATGATTAGGTCGCATTTTTTCACTTACAGCTAAACTGTATCAAGAAGTCTAGCTGTCGCTTCTGAAGAATCATTAGAGACTGACATTATCTCATCCATTTACTAACAAAAATGCTGCAGCTCACCAGGTAAGATTTCCGCACACGAATGTGGCCGGGCGCCCTAACTGGAAAGTTTTCCCCTGTTTTGTTTCATCTTACGGCTTGAATTCTTCAGTACTTACTAGAAGGTCAAGTGTAAATTTCTTGCATGTTAAATATTAAGTGAAGAAGCATCTTGCTTTGAAACTTCAGAAAATCCTTTTATAAGTTTCACCAATTTTATCTACCGGCATTTTACAATATCCGGCGAGATTGACTGCTGCAAGACGGAATTTCACATATCGATTCCGAAAGAAAGACGGTGTTGCACTCTTGGTATCAGTACAAGGTTTTTCTAAAATGTTCAGCTGAACTTTGAGAAATTCTTCTATCGTCGATTCTAACGAAAAAAAGGCATATACAAATAGGAGCGGAAACACTTTCCCACAGAGAGGCACAGGCCAACGGGGGTTATAACGATGTTTAACCAACGGAATTGGTGCAAGTGGTTGCGAACCGATTCCATAAATCAAATTCAGCGTTCTTAGAGGAAAATTTGCGATATTAGCCCACTGTACAACAAAAATATAAATAAAGCAAAGATAAAATATGATAAATAGAGTAAACATATGATAAATAGAGCAAAGATGACAATTGCAGACTCAAATAGAAGCTTTTGTTTGCTAGGAATTGGTTATAAAAATTGTTGATCAATGAGCGAATTTAGGCTGAAACTGAAGAAGCGAAAGTACGTGGGACCATTTCCAAGTGCTGTAATATCATTGCCTTGCTATCGAGAGCTGACAGGACTCCTAAACGAAAGAGAGGATACGTTGTGATACTGGGATCTTGCCTTAGAATTCGTACAAAGTTGATTACAACATGCGTATGGATTGAATTTCAATTGGCGACAGCAAGCCGGCTGTTTCTCACAAAGAGGAAGGGTTGAGGATTCCAGTATCATGATGTATCGTGTCCTTCGTTTAAGGGTCGTTTGATCTCTTGACATAAATCTAAGTATATTGCACCACTTAAACATTCCCTTGCATACTTTTATCGCCTCAGTGTACAGCCTAAAATTTCCCGTTGACCCCAACTTTTCGTGACATGTTCGTAGCTAACAAAGGATGCTCTCAAACTTTTAATTGACATTTTGCTATAGCTATCATATTTTCGGATCTTGGAGCTGCCATTGGGTTTATAGGATCTGTCATCTGGCACTACACCAATTCTGCTATTTTCACATTGTTATGAGACGCCATTCTCCAGTGAAGCAGTAGGCGCGCGTCTTTACTGTGCACACTGTATATCTCAGTCATTAAGTATTTCCAGCGCTGTGTTTATTTAACTTGGGAATATCTCTCCAGAATTAGTGGCATAACATTCTCCCAAATTTTGGTTAAACGTTTTAGAAACACCCTGTATAACAAGTTCCGACAGCAGTTGTGTGTTTTGCTGATTCGGAAAACTTATATTTTTAAGTAAATTATCCTCGTAAAATAAATGAATGACACTATTGTTGTTCATGTATCTTACTCTAGACTTTATTTGATGAACGTAAAACATCTTGCTGTTCATTGTTATCTCTCTCTTACCGGCAACTAACCATTTCTGGTACTGGTCGGAACAGCGATTCATGTGCCAAAAGCACAAATGTTTTTATTCTTAGTCGCTTTCAACGGGAATGATATTTTAAAACTGTTTTTAGATTAATTTTAATCATTTTGTTAATCCGACGAGTCGTCTGTGGAAATTTAAAGGCTCCAATTCCTCGCCCCGGTGACCGTGTGGTCTGAGACAATGGCATCATCACACTCCTCGGAATTGAGCCCGGGATCCAGTCCCAGATGAGGCGTCGGTGGTGTGTTTGTCTTAAAATGCTGGCTGTATCCCTTTCATGGGACTAATGTCCCAAATTAGGGACGGGCACCTGCTACAGCCCAACGAATTGGTGATAGTTGTCGCCCAACGAATTGGTGATAGTTGTCGTTACATTCCGTTGCTGAAAGATTAAAAGAACTAACCAGCTCATTTGGATGAAGAAAAAAAGGATTCTCTTTGTTTTCACAATATGTAAATACGTTCCATTTTTTAAAATATCAGAAATGAAATACTAGTAGCATAAAATATCCTGCTCCTAAAGATTATATAAAATTAAGATAGCTTATATGAAAATGAAATTTCAGAAGCTAAAAGTAATCACCGACCGAAATAACATTCACTTATAAGGATCACAAAAACTCATTATTTTATGACTCAGATATTCTAAAATCAATTCCACCTACTCTGAAGTATGAAAATTACAGGATTCATGAACTGGAATCAAATCTTTCTATTTGTCTGTGAGAATGCTATAGGTATATCATCTAGAGCACTGTTGTTCGCAACAACTGCAGCTTAATATAATAATTTTTAATAGTTTATCAATATAGCAAAACTGTCACGTTGATGAAAAGCAATTGGAAGGTTTTAATGTCGTCCGACGTATTTTGGTCAAAATATGTTATTTAAATATAATAATCGACAAGAAGTTAATACAAGGAGTGTTCAAATGAAAAGGTACGAAACGACACTGTGGGTATAAATGAAGACTTTATTCAAAGTATACAATATAGGCCGTAGCACAACGATCCCATTGATTAACGAGCCGAAGGATTCCTTGTTCCCAGAATTCCTGTGGCCGTGACGAGACCCAGTCCTGCACAGCGTCCTTGAGTTCGTCGTCCGAGTGGAAGCGCTTCCCTTTCAGATGTTTTTTCAGGGGACCAAACACATGGAAATCGCAGGGCGACATGTCCGGGCTGTAGGGCGGATGGTCAAGCTGCTCCCACTGGAACTTGGCCAGTTCCGCGTGTGTGACCCTGGAGACGTGTGGACGCGCGTTATCATGGAGAAGAACCACACCCTCCGTGAGCAGCCCCGGTCTTTTGTTCTTGATGGACCTGCGTAGGTTTCGGAGTGTCTCACAGTACACATCGGAGTTAATGGTTCGTCTGTGCTGGAGGAATTCAACAAGTAGTCAACTTGGACGGCGCTCTTTATAAGAGCCTCTGCTCTCTCCTGCGCATGCGGGCGCCCGCGCATGCTCCGATCCACGCTGGCGACTCCAATCGCATCTCTAGATGTGTCGCTACGTTCTCTCATAGCGGCATAGGCAAATATGTTAATGGTTACGTTCTTATGACGTTTCGTACCTTTTCATTTGAACACCCCTAGTATGAACGCAAAACTTGGATTGCGTTATGTAAAATAGTATAATTTTCAGCGTCAGTAAACTTAAGTTTAGAAGATACCCAATAGTGACAGATTTAAAAAGGTATTAAAAGACTGGAATAACAAGGAAATCGAAGGAGAGATTCAAGTTTATCAAATATATTGGGATATGTACAGTGCTACCCGTACAGACGCTTTGGTAAAAGTAACATAGACATACCACAGTAGAAAAGACCCAGACAACCTTGTGCAACAGATATAACAGACACGGCTTACATGAGAAAGAGTTAATAATAGAAAATTTGTTGAAGAAATCTGGCGGCAGCTGACGTTTGTAAATGAAAAGCGTTTTACAGATGGTCATTGAGTTAGCTGTTTTATACCTACGCCATTATGTAAATTTCTCCTATGTGAAGAAACGCTTTTATTCAGTGTAACAGTCTAAATTCTTTTCGTGAGAAAAACTGATCTTGATATAAAATCTTAGTTAAACACCGAAATCTCGCATCAGCTTAATATGTGAAAATGTGAAGGCTGAAACTTCGGACGCTAATTTCTACAAAGTAGATATTGTTCCTCTGAGTTTGGATGAAAATTTCAGAAAACACTTATAAGCTCATACTTTCACATATATTGTATAATTACACCTAAATTCTGTGTCTCGATCGTCCCCTGCTTCATATTAATTCATATTTAGAAAGAGAGTCCCAGCTTCTCGGTGGCCGAGTATTACGAGGCGATGGCTATATTTTTCTTTGAGTAAACTGTCCGAGATAGGTCTGGATTTGAATTCCGGATACAACATGGGTGGTGCGTTTGTCTCATAGCTCTACCTCTGTCCCTTTTGTGGAACCAGTGGCCCTAACTAAAGAGCGCACGAATGCTTATAACTCATAGAGTTGCTTACTGTGGTTATTTACCCCAGAAAAAATAATAAGAGAACCTCTGAGACAAAGAACTAATTTTCTGCTTTGAAATTTCCAAATTCATGAATGGCAATAAATAAGTAATCATTGATTTGAATGTTTTTGAGTATGTTGTTTCTGGTATTACGTCCCTTAAATACAGTTTCAGCGTGTAAATATTACGCTGAGGAGCAATTGAATTAGAGATACCTGTATAGTAACGCGTAGAACCACCTTTCGTCCTGATGACGGCGGCGATTCGTCTCGGTATGGACTCGACAAGACACCAGAAGCGTTGGGAAGCCATACAGATCCACGACCCATGAACAAGCTCCCACAGTTCACGAATATTTGATGGAGGGGGTCAGAGCCTCGAACACCTCTCTCGATGGCATCCCAGATGTGCTCGATGAGATTGAGGTCAGGTGACCTAGTTGGCCGACAAAGCGAGGTCACGTCGGTGGAGTGTTCATCTAACCATTCGGATACAATTCGGGAGCGATGGCACGGTGCATTGTCTTGTCGCAGGATGAGGTCCTCAGTGGGATGTTGAAGATGCACAAACGGGAGTAAATGGTCGTCCAGGATATCCCGGTAACGTTGACCTGTTAGGGACGATGTCACACGTACCAGGGGTCTCATTTCAGTCCACGTAAACAGTTCCCAGACGAGAATGCCATCCCCACCAGTTTGAAAAGTACCCGGCTTGCAAGAAGGATCCATCGTTTCATGTGGTTTGCGCCGTACTCGTATCCTGCCATCCGCATGTACCAACGTGAATCTCGATTCATCAGTCCAGGCAACATTTTTCCACATGTCTAGGGTCCAGCGGCGATGTTTCCGCTCCCATGCTAATCTTTGCACCCTGTGATGTGCGGTTAGCAGCGATACCCTCATGGGACGAAGGCTTCTGTACCCCATAGCGAGGAGACGGTTCTGGATGGTGTGACTGCTTACACGTTTTTGTGCACCAGCGTTAAATTGCTGAGTGATTTCTTGCATTGTGGCCCGTCTATCCGCTGCTATAATGCAAACTAGCCGACGATGACCACGCTCATCCACACGCTGTTTTCCACGGCAGTTGACCCTTGCAGGGATGGTTTTACCGGATTCGATGTACTCACGGTGCACCCGTGACACAGTGGCTCGTGAATATCCCAGTGCCTGCACGGCTTCCGAGATGGAGTGACCCATTCGTCGGGCCCCGACAATTTTCCCACGATCAAATGCGCTTATATCCTTCGTCTTACCCATACTGCGTCCGACTCTTACTGATTCCCGTCGCCTCACTCCTTATACTGTTGGATCGCTGCATAAGTCATGTCGTTTCTGTTTACACGGCCGCCCATAGCGCCACATTTGCATAACGCCAGCTGTCTCTAATTCAATTGCTCTTCAGTGTATTTCAATGATTAAAGTAGCCAAGCTGTAGTTGAGTGGGCTTTTCATTAGACATTCTTACAGAGTGTCATTAACGAAACATACACTCATTATGTTTTTGTGTGTCAGAAAGAAACAGAGTGTGAATTCGGATTTACTTCTTTATTCAGCGTGCCTAAAGAAAATTTTATTTAAGCAATCTTTTTCTCGATTTCTTTAGTACGAGCATGTCCCGTACCAGCGATATCTTTGCTTTTGTTTCTCATTTTATCGTCAGGCTAATAAATACATTTTTGTTACATTCTACAGTTGGTGTATTTCTGCAGATTACAGAAGCACTTTTGCTACGCGATATATTTTGCATCAGAACTTCTTTTGCTGTGGTTATTTAACTTTTTGTTTCATTTTAGAGATCATAAATACAATATCTTACCCAATCTTTTACTTATACTGCCACCTTATAGATACTGGTATCCCTACAGTGCATACGTTTTCAGGCATTATTTCCATACGTAGAAGGGGTGATTGGAGTCAATCACGCATCTATTTCGCTATTCCACTGTGTACAACAGCAGTAAGTTCCTCAATTCCGAAGATCAAGAAATCCACACTTAACATACAAAAAACGTGGATGCGCTTTTAGTCTCATGATAAAACTGCCGACAGGTCATCATGACTAGATATGCCTATCATGAACACGAAACATATTCCGAAAATTACTATCATGTAGCAGAACAAATATTTTGTTGCTGTTTTTCGGATTACTCTATGTATAACGAATCCATATGACCATAAAAACCGGCTGAATATTATTTGCACCCGTTGAAATCAAAATTGAACTACAGCAATAATCATGCAAAGTTCTGTTGTTAAAAGGATGAAAAAGTATAGTAAAAAAAGTGCAGTTGTGATCCGCTGAAATACTACTAGTTGAAACTTAAACTGTCTTTTTTACGCTTTCCAACCATAGGTTGAAGAAGCGTATATGCCCCAGCTTTGTCCGTCTGTCCGTCCGTCCGCACGATAACTCACGTAAAAATGGTTCCATTTCGATGAAATTTTAATATGTGGTAGGGGACCACCCAGGGACAAACCCTATTGAAAATGGGCGAAATGGGGACAAAGACCAGGACATAAGAGCGGGATCCCTTCCGTTGTCCTTATCCGTCATAACTTGAGTAAAAATGATTCGATTTCGACGAAATGCTAGTATATGGTAAGGAACTACCTGGGGACGAACCTTAGTGAAAATGGGCGAAATGGGGTCAGAGGTCAGTACGTAGAAATGGGTTCTATTCCATCCCATACTGTTAAAGGAGCAATTCTTGTATATTTGTATCTATGCAGATTTTATTTTGAAAACGGCTCTTAGTATTTTGATGAAAGTCGTTAACCTACAGTTTTCTGGTACTAGAAATCGATTTAACTTGACCTCGACATGGGAAAAATTCGTTTAGTGGGTTAAATAACCACCCCTAGTTACCACGTTTTTAGTGTCATGACGTCGTCCTATTAATGTTTCCCATGCTTAGAAATCGTATAACGTCACACTCTCGAGCTTGAGATGTTGGGAAGCAGCCACGCCATCTGCCTCATTACGTCACACGCTGTGTGTGGATCCTATTAAAGGTTTATGACGTCAAACTCTCGCGACCATATGCCTCATTACATCACGCGTTGTGTGCGTATTGAGGATTACTTCTATTTTCTTCTAGAACAAAAAGTGAGTTGTGTCAGTTGCTTGGAATTGATGCGCAGTACAGTATAGGCAGAGGAACGCTAATTTCGTGTGTTTTTCCCTTCAAAAAGGAAACTGTTAATACAGTATTTTTGTTGTTACGTTTTTGAATGGTCACTTCATGACGACCGTATCCGCTGTGCTAAAGTATGAGTAGTTCATTTTTATTAATTACTATAAAATGTTTATTAATAATCACTATTCACGTGGATGGTTAAACAATATGAAAAAAAAAGGCTGGTCGATTCCTATAAAACGTGGACGTTTCAAATTTAATAAGAAGAATTATTCTAAATTAATTTGTCTCTAATTCGTCTATCATTATTAATCTTGATGGTTTAGATTTAGCATTACAATACTTGGAAATAACATATCAAAATATATATTTTTGTGCCCTCATCCCCCCTTTAACCAAGCGATGCTCGGTGTTCCTGCTATTTGCCCTTACGCGTCATAACTCATATAAATATGGATCAATTTCGACGAAATGTTAGTATGTGGTAGGGAACTACCTGGGGACAAACCATATTGAAAATTGGCGAAATGGGGCCACAGGTCAGGGCATAGGAGCGGGATCCATTACATTGCCCGCATGCGTCATTAGTTGCGTAAAAATGGCTCGACTTTGATGAAATTTTAGTATGTGGAAAGGGACCACCTGGGGACGAACTCTATTGAAAATGGGCAAAATGGAAAATGGGGTCAAAGGTCAGGACGTAGGAGCGGTATCCATTCCATCGACCTTATACGTTATAACTTACGTAAAAATGCTTCGATTGAAACAACACTTTATCATGTTGTTCCGGAATTATACTTTACCGGTTCTGTTGAATATCATCCAAATGGGGTCAAAGGTCAGGTCATAAGAGCGAGATTTATTCTACAGCTATTATCCTCATAACTTGAGTAATAACTTGAGTAATGATTTCTGGTATGTTGGAAAGCGTATTATAATCAATGCATTGCATGATTTTACTAACTTGTTTATTATAGTCAAGTAAAAGGAAATGCTATACAATAGAAAACAGAAATTAAACAATGTTTTTGCTTACAATATTTATAGCTTCCCCCAGATGGATAGAGAAACCTGAAGATGTATCAGAAAAGTTTGGTGGCAATATAATCGCCAAATGTTTGGCTTCCGGATCACCAAAACCCCTTGTTACGTGGAAAAAGTATGAAGGTAAAACATTCGACATTTTGCTCTGTCAGATTGATATACACACATATTCAAATATGTTCATTATAAGCCTGAGTCTTGCTATCTATTTCATAATTTCATTAAAAAACCCTTTTCTTTCCTTAGATATGTCCAGTTCGACATCCTCTCTTGTAACTATTTTGGAGAACAAAACGGACACACTGACCATTTCGCAGGCTGCTTACAAAGATTCAGGACTGTATGAGTGTCTGGTCACTAATGGCGTTCCTCCGGCTTTGAAAGCTAATTTTTCTATCACCATCTTAGGTAGGAACAGCAAACTGATTTGCATTTTGCACGCAATTTCTTTGCAAATGAAACTGCACAGTACGTTCAGGTGTGTGAAATAACAATAATTATATAAATCTATAATTTTCTACTTGTAAAGATGAAACAATTTGGTGCTGTAAAAGTAAAGATTTTTTGGTAATCTTGGATTTAAACATTCACTTTTTAACTACATAAATTTCCAGGAGAAACAGAAGGGAAATATTATATTATCTTTACAATTATTATATACATTGTGTTGTAGTTTACTTGAACAATTCAGTATATATGCACTAAAATTATACACGTACGTGTCTTTTTTATTAACATAAATTACCAGGCATGACGTAGTTATTTGCTTCTCAATCTTCGAGATAAATGCGTTCATTCAAAGGCAGAGTGTAAACTAATCTATTCACAAATATATATTCGGATTTTTTTATGATATTGGGTTCACAAAATGATATCTGGGCTGCACTTCTGAGTAAAAAATGTTTTTTTAGAAATTCAGCTGTATCTAAGCAAGATAAATGTATGTATTCCATTGCCTAAGAACAGACTGTTCGTCAATATCTTTGTCAGCTGTTTGAATAAAATATATGATTTATCTTTTCTTTTGTAATAACATATGTTCTATAGTTGTATTCATTGTCAATGTGTGGCGCTGTATAGCTGTTAGAGCATAAGATGGTTTTCCAAACGTGTTTACTTTTATCGCCATTTTCCTGGGTGTATTCAGAGGGAAATGATAGTGAAACGTAGTAGTTATGCAAATATTGTATGCTTTTTCATGTGTTTCATGGTGCTCTTGCTGTTAAAGGATACAAGCATCACCTTTATTTCTGTTTGACTGATGACGGTAATGACATCCTGACAACATGAAGCCTATCTTAAGGTCCATGCTTTTCATCTGGTTAAAATCGACATCGTCTGCCAAGGTCGTCATAGTGTGCATATTCTTCCTTCCAGGATTACTATTCAAAGGTAAATACTCATAATTGTTTCTTTCGTTTTTAACACAACAAGGGAACTGTGTACATTACGTAAATCTGGGAAAAACGTGGAGAGGAAGATTTACCAAATTTGTTTTCATAGATTAATGCAAATTTTGTGGTTTAAGAATCGATGTGATGTTTTGAATTTTCATAAACGATTTCTTTATAAATCTGAAACGATGAGCGATAAGATCTTCTTTTTTCGTTTCACTTCTCTTTTCCACACTTTAAAACACATTTCTTTCGCCTAATTAGAATAGAGCTACTTCCTGAGATTGTACAAATCCTCTGATGATTCAGGAAACTTTTAAGACAGCATCTTTGCATCTCATGTAATCCCGAAATTACATTTTAAACTGTGATTATTATATTATAAACACATTTCGAACGAAATTTCTGTACCGCTTTTACAATTTTGGATTTGTGTGCCGAAATACCATTTGCCAAATATTTTGAAAAAAACCACCTATGTACAGTGCATAATGGGGACATTTTTACATCCAGAATCTAATTTAACGCAACAACTAATGCAAAACTAGCTTGAAATTATGTTTTGTACTGGCGTAATTAAATCTATGGGATCTCTGGTGATACCGATCAGTTAATATATTGCTACCACTATATATATATATATATATATATATATATATATCAATTCAGATCATGTATTCTGTGGACAACGGAGAGTGATTACTAACACTGTATAAGGTATGCCGTTTATCTACAAAATCTCTTCCTATAAATTTCCATGAGAAACAGAAGGAAAATACGTTATACTGGTTCTATAAACAAAGTATTTGCATTGTTTCCACCTACACTTATTTCTTACTTTTTGTCTGAGCTAATATAATGGAATAAGCAGCATTATGGTACTAAAGAAATGTACTCAAACATTTCAACTGCATTTGCTATATTTTCATTTTTGCTTCAAATATTATTTGCATTTCTGTCAAGTCTACTATTTCCTGCTTCCATTTTAGTTTTTTCCTTAATAGACTTGGATTCTGATATTTCTGAGACCTTTTGATAGTCTATATATTCTTAACAACTTCCGCAATTTGTAGGGCAGGTGATTTGCGTTTATATTTATGCTTGTACTGAAAATCGCTTTTTGATTTTAGTACAAACACAAGTTTTGAAATTTTCTTCTTTATGTTTTCATGAAACTGTAACTTTCTGTTAAACGCTTTACTAACCTGACGACAAAAAATAATAACATATCGTAGCACTCCAGGTACTGACAATTCATATTTGTAGCATATAACTCTCTGAGCTGCATTTGGACACCTTATACAGGGTGTTTCTAAACAATTTTACCAAACTTTAAGAGCATGTTCAGCATTTTAGCATTTAATTCTCTGAGCTGCTGCTTTCTGAACAGATGGGTACTAATGCAAGGAAGATTATATGGGGGAAAAACGATTTTCACCTATTACTTTTCTTCAATTTTTATTTTGCGATGTACAGCCGATTATTTTTCTCACACCTTGAATTCGCCGCACCTGGTGCAGAGTGGTATAAGCTTAGCTTCTAACCATTCGTCCGAGATGGGTCCAGGCTTGAATCCCAGTGCGGCGTGGATGTTGTGTTTGTTTTACGGCACTGGCTCTCTCCTTTCCTGGAACCAGTAGCCCTAAATTAGGGACGGGCAACTGCTTATAACCCATTGAGTTGCTCACGGTGTTGGTTAAACCTTCAATCAGAAAAACAAAAATTCTGCCAATATTTTTATCTCACTCCTTGAATTCTGGCATTTTTGTGGGGTTCAACGGTCCTTAGGAGAAGCTGAATGGGCTTTAAGTAGTTCGTTGCCTCTAATTTTTGGCCAATGGTTCCAAGGAAGAAGGGAGACAGCCAGTGACGTAAAAACAAGCATAATATCGATGCCTCACCGGTATAGGAACTCGGATCCACATTGGGCGAACGGTCATAAGACAGCGCTTAAACCGCTTTGCCACGGGGATGGCAAATTTGGACAATCGCAAGAACAACTGTGAAAATAGCGTTTCTCCTCCGTGTAAGCATTCTCTGTGCTTTTAGTGAAATGAAACCGTTTATTTTTAAACCACGTCGTTATTTTCGACTTTTATTTTCAGCCTGTTAATAGGTATTCCATTTTGAACATTATAACTTCTGATGTTCTCCTCTTTTGCTTGAATATTAGGGTATACAGCTGCTTTTACGGCTGCCCAGATAACTCTGAAGCGGTATCCAATACCAGATCAAGTGAGAAATTCGTGGAAGTAATTTCAGGATGAGCAACTTCTCATGCAGTTCGTTTTAGAGTTTACAGAGCTGAATATTAATCTTAAAATCACAGTTAACTGCAAACAGAGCCTTATACTTCCTGTGCATTACACGCAGATTTAATATTTCTTTTAATTTTCACATTTCAGTTATGTATTATTTATTTTGGCCCAAAATAAATTTTTTATGTGGCTTCAATTTTACGGTATACTTGCACTGGGTCTGGAACCGTAAAAGTTCCTAATTTTGATGGCATATGGGAATATTAACTTAAACTATTTGTTCTAATTTTATTTTGAGCTCTTTCCCTTGAAACATAAATTTTTTAATTCCTTTTTTTCTATTTTTCCTTAGATTAAGCATTATGATTGGCCTTTATATCAGTGCCGTGTTTTATTTAAAATTTTCTTGTTCCACGTTTTATGGTAAAATGCTCTTATATTTCTTTCACATGTTCCCAATTTTTGACAGTCTTTTTGCTTAATCTGTCTAAATTTTGTTTTTTAATATTTTAGTTTAAAATGACTGATTTGTTTTGTTTTTCTTTAATTAACTTATTTTCACAACTAATTTTAACCCTGAAGTAATTTCACTTCGACAAGCTTCTGTTAAGATCCAATGGGTGTTTTTAAATTTACTTTTCCTGTACTACTATAATTTTGACTTTCTGTAACTTTTGTTAACACATGTTTGCATTTCTAAGGCTATTTAAAACAGTTCTATAGCTCTATGGTTTTTTCGGGCGATTTCTCGTGCTACAATTCTGTAATTCTACAGTTTTTTCCTCAGAACATCGAACATGATTTCCATTCTGCAAAATATTCTAGTTTATGTCTTCCCTGCGGACCCTTTCTCATTTAACATCAACTTCTTGTCGCAAATATCGCTGACTGATATTTTCATGTATGACATGATGGAATTAGAGATAGCCTGTTTTAATAATGATAGAATAAGAAACTATGAACTCATGATATTCAAAGGAAAACTTTCGTTCTTTTAAGAGTTTACGTTACTCTAAGTACTTGTTACAGTTTTTGTAGAAAAAACAGCGTAAATATTCTTGGCAGGGGAAATTACAGCAGTAAAAAAAAATAAAAGTTTGAACTTTAAAATTGAAATTGCAATATTAAAAAGTTTAAAAATATCAGAGCTTGAGCGCCCCTATGTCACGCAACTGAATAAAGGAGGAGTCGTCCGCCCCTAATTTAAGGCAAGTGTTTCCCGGCAAAGGAGAAAACCAATGAGGTAAGCATGAGAATTCGAACCAAAGCCTAGCAGAAAATATAGAACCGAAAATTCCAGACCTGTGAAATCGACGACTTTTATTCTTTCATTGGAGGTGTCAATGGGCTATAACCAGTCGCCCGCCCCTAATTCAGGGTCACAGGTTCCAAGGAAGAGATCCAGTGCCGTGAGACAAACACAACATTCATGCTTTACGGAATTCAAACCCGGACCCCTTCCGGACGAATGATCAGAGGCCATTGCTCAGATAACTGCGCCGCCGGGGAGACATCTACGACTTGAAAACACAATAAATTTATATCATATTTTCCTTATTAATCGTTTATCCTTTGCATGTTTGTGAATTGTCTTGGAATTTTGTATCAAGATTTATTTTCAAAATATTTGTAATTGAACTACGAGGGTTGTACCTAAAGTAATGCGAAAGTGAGCATAACTTTTTTATCAAACCCCACATAGGTCATTCAAATTTCACATGTTAGTAGAGTAACTCTTTCTCTATGCAAAAGTACTACTCAACATAGTCTCTATCACAAGCGATGCTTTTGCGCCATCGCTGAACCCAACACTCGAATCCTCTTTGAACAAATTCAAGTGTGGACTATTGTACATACCTTTTCAGAGTCACTTTTACCTCGTTTGTGTCTTCAAATCATTGTCCCTGGAGACTGTCCTTCATTGGACCAAACAGGTGAAAATCGGAAGGTGCCAGAGCTGGGCTGTACGGTGGATGGGAATCAGAGACCAGCCTAATTCGCTGATTGCCTGATTTGTTGCCAAAGATGTGTGTGGTCTCGCATTGTCATGGTGAATGTGGATCCTCTTCATATCCTAGTTCGGTCTCTTCCTCCTTATGGCTTCTTTAAGCTTCTTGAGTGTCTCAATGTACCGCTCGCTGGTCACGGTTCGGCCGCGTTCCAGACAATCCAAGAGAATGATACCCTTGTCATCCCCAAAAACGTCACCATGACTTTCAGCGCTGATCTCTGGCTCTTGAACTTCTTAGGCCTTGGTGAAGAGGTGTGACGCCATGCCATCTACGTTTCCGGATCGTAAAGATGCGCCATGTTTCATCCCCTATCACCAGATCGAAAAAAACGTGTCTTCATTGGCTTCAAACGTTTTCCAGCAGAACAGCAGAATTCTTTGCTTCAAATCTGCAATGAAGTAGAAGGGTTACTATAGAGGAAGAGTTACTCTGCCAACATGTGCAATTTGAACCATCTTTGTAAGTTAATAAAAAGTTATGCCCACTTTTGCATTGCTTTCGGTACCACCCTCGTATTATCTGAGTGTTGTGAATGGCATTTAATTTTTTTCATGTATGAAATACTGATTAATTTCATATTTTATGTAGAAGAATTGGATTAGGGATTGGGATTGGAGGTTTAACGACCAACGTGAGCAACTCCATGGGCTATAAGCAGTCGCCCGTCCCTAATTTAGGGACACTGGTTCCAGGAAAGGGAGAAATCCAGCGCCGTAAGACAAACACAACATCCATGCCTCACCGATATTAGAACCCGGACCCATCTCGGACGAATGATCAGAAGTAATCGCTTAGACCACTGCACCACTAGGGTGGCTAGAAGCATTCTCCAAACTTTTCGTATGTTTGTTTCGGATTTAGAAACTTCTTTAAGCAGCTGGCCCCGCGCGCAATGCTCAAAACAGGCCCTTGTTCCTATTTTCGGGGACCTGGTCCCAGGAACGTACAGACCAAGGCTGCAAGACAAATGCACCACCCAAGCTTTACCTGGGACTCGAGAATGGTCCAAACACAGCCGATTAGTCAGAAGCCCGCGCTTTTGACCGATTGGCTACGTGGGAAATCAAACTCCACTTATGAGAATACAGCATCCTGACGAGCCACATGTTTCATGCAAAAAGATAGAAACACATTTTTCATTGATTCAAGAAGTTGTATTTCATACAAGGAGGGTTTTTTTTTAGTAACAAATTGCGTTTCACATTTTTTTCATTCAAGAGTTAGAAACGTATTAGGTCACATACTTCCTTGGTGCCTACAGTCAGCACGAAACTAATTCCTCCTACTGACATTTTTACGGAATGCTTGGTGGTAACTGGTTTAGACTAAATCAAATGGGAAACTTCAGGTGTCGGTAAATTATATTTATTAAGTACTTGGGAATTTACAGATGCAAATTTTCTCAAAATTCAGGCAAAAGTGAAAATGCCATAAAACTGAATTTTTCACTCTAGTATTCCTGTATACCAACAAAGAAGCTCCTTCCGTCGCACCGGTGGCGCAGTGGTCTAAGCGATGGCCTCTGATCGTTCGTCTGTAAGGGGTCCGGGTTCGAATCCTGGTGTGGCATGGATGTTGTGTTTGTCTTACGGCACTGGCTCTCTCCCTTCCCTGGAACCAGTGACCCTGAATTAGGGACGAGCGACTGCTTATAGCCTATTGAGTTGCTCACGGTGGTCGTTAAACCTCTAATCAAAAAAAAATCCTTCTTTCGTTTATGGTTGAGCGTAATATTAGGAGAACACGTCATAATACAGAATATATACATAAATTTATATTGTCACACGACATTTAACACTGTTCTCTGTAGAAGGATAGTCATGCTATGCTTTTTGTAGTTAATTGCCACATAGAAAAAAGCACAGAAGTTAAGAAGTTCAGCTCTCGTTTTTTTAACAGCGTCCCAGTGGTTGGACGTGAAACTATGTCAGCGTCTGTCACGTGATACGGTACCAGTGGCTACACAAGCAGCACCGCAGAGAGAGAGTTGAAAACTCTTGAAAAAAAAGATAGACCTCCATGGTTACGGTTTCAACTCTTTAGCTCTGTGTCCGTCTCATGGCGCGCTGTGCTTTAGAGTCAAACTTGGGTCCAATTGTTGCCATAGGCCTGCATGGAAGATTTACCTCTGGGTTCCTAATCTGTGAATCCGCAGTCACTCGGGGAAAAGTAACTGACACTGAATTTCAGAGTCACGGAGTCTGGCTAATCATCTGAGTTGGGTACGAGTTAGAATCTCGCATAAAAGCCTAGCTGGCACATGCTCTACTACTAAGGTG
Source organism: Macrothele yani (assembly GCA_039090855.1). Taxonomy (NCBI): domain Eukaryota; kingdom Metazoa; phylum Arthropoda; class Arachnida; order Araneae; family Macrothelidae; genus Macrothele; species Macrothele yani. Next base: position 20,314,574 of record CM077013.1, read on the forward strand.
TCATTTCTATTCCTTACCTGGAACCAATCGTCCTAAAATGTCTTATGGGTGACGCCTTACAGATTTAGATGTTTGATGAGGTCGTTAAGTCTCAGAAAAAGAAATTCGATGTGTGAGTGCATGTATGCTAGGAACTATGCGTTTCTGACAAGTAAAATATTGTTAAGAATTGAAAAGTAATGGCATCAAGGTTTAGATAAAAAATATTTCAAGAATATAAGATCAAGTATTCTTCGCTTACAGGACAGCATCCCTTTCGTTGCTCACGTTTGTGCATTTTCAGAGACGCGGGATCATGGACCATGTCCGGCCAGTGGTTCGAGTTCGGTCAAGGCTCAAGTCCCACATGAGTCATTGATAACGCTTTTGTCGGATGGCAATGGTTCTGTCACTTGTGTAGAACCAGTGGCCTCAGACTTAGTATGAGAGATTTAGATATTCTCGGAAGCAATAAACCCAGAAACAAGCAGATATCTTTTCTGCTATGGTATCGTAGAGATATTCTCACACAGTTATATCTTTGCCGGGGAAATACTGCATGAGTCTTCGTTACAATGCCGTAAGCCGCCTGATTGGGTTTACGTGCTTTGGGCACAAGCTTCCTAAATTATTTAAAATCAGTTGCTCCGTATCTGGGCGAAAAACACTTTCTGGCATTCGTTGTTTCTAAAAAACCTTCAACAGAAAATATGAAATTACTACCACTTTTAAAAACACAGACATTTGACGTGAACTAAGAACATCAAACAGAAGTCATCGCTCTTTGCACGTTCATAAGTGAGTCACGAAAAAACTCCCATCGGCCGCCACTGGGAACCAAACCCAGGGTCCCGTAGCCACGCGCCGGACACGCCTCCACCGCACCACAGCGGCCTCGAATTCCTCCAGACTCACATACACTAACTGCCGAGAAAATTGACAGATCACTTCCTGGAGCCCCGCACAATTCTGGAGATTCCCCAAAGATGGTAAGCATTCCTCATGGATGGACCTTGCGGGCCAATCCATGCGTTGAATATCTTCACTCTCCAACAGCTCTGCGGCATCCACTGTACGATGAGGTGTAGCGTTGTGTTCCATGAAGAGGAACTCATGACCCACAGCACTTCTAAACAGACGCACGTGAGGCAGGAGAACCTCGGTACAATAGCGGACACCAGTGACTGAACCTCCTTGGAAGATGTAGAGTACGGCTACGAAGCATGATACCGCCTCAAATGAGAACTCCTCCACCTTCAAACCGGGCCCTTTCGATTATATTGGAGGGGTGATTGCGGAATCCCTGCTCTCTCCAGATGTGTATACGTCCAGAATCGCTCGTTAGACTAAAACGGCTCTCATCCGTAAAGAGAACTCGACCCCATTGCTGATGTGTCCAGTTCTTGTGTTCCTGGCACCAGAGAAACCGCCATCTCCGATGAACAGGCGTTAATGGCACACACCGTACTGGTCGTCGTGCAAATAGACCACCTTTGTGTAGCCTCCTGGCCACGGTAAAACGCGATAACGGACGTCCAGTTGTCTGCTGCATGTGCCTTGCGATTTCTCCCGCTGTCTGCCGCCTGTCTCTTCTCGCCTGTAAAACAATATACTGGTCGTCCGCCGCCGTGGTTACTCGTGGACGATTACTGCTAAACTCTCGGACAGCTGTTCTTGTCGTTTGAAATGCTCTCCAACCTCGTGAAACGATGCTGTGAGCGATCCCGAACTCCTCGGCCACACTAGTCACACTTCGACCTTCTTCCAACTTCCCAATGACGCGACCTCGGGTAAAGTCATCCAGATGTTGTCTACTGGATTGCCTGTTGGCCATATCCCACGGTGGCAGCAACTCGACGTCGTTTAAACCGATGTACACCGTGCAATAGCTTTCACCGAATTGCTGAGCGTACACCGCCCGTGTGCTTTATACCCTTTCGACAGTCCCCACGCCCCTACGTCGTGCTTCCTATATGCGCATGCTCCATCGTGCCGGACCCTAATCAATCTCCTGAGTGGCGTTTCGGTCCGTTCTGCCTGCTCGTTCCGCTGTTGTGCTAATTTCTCCTCTTCGTCCTTAATTTTTGCACACCAGTGTAGTACTACAGTGCCATTGAAATGGGCACTGAGAATGATACCTTTTCACATCCTACTCGTTGCCTTGTCTCGTGCTTTTTCATTTGTCCCTTTTTAAACAGTAACACTGTTATCCTTTGATTCGTGAGCATTCAGCACTATTCTCCAAAACAATGCTGACTACCTTCCACAAACTTATGTCAATAAAATAATTAATTAAAATACAACAAAGAGCCAAAGACACGTCCACACGCTTATGACAATAAATAAATTAATTAAAATACACGGAAGAGGCAAAACATTATGACCAGCGCGTCTTTATGCCATTCCAAGCAATTGTAGGTAAACAACGGCTCGTGTGAAAGTCATGGAACGGTATAAATAACACCTGATACAAAGCTCTGTTAATAAGTGTTTTCCTTCAGATGGGAAAGGCAGCGGACTTAAGCGAGTTTGACAAAGGCAGAATTGCAATGGCCGTGTCAGAGCATTCCCGAGACAGCAAGGCTTGTGAGGTGTTAATGGTCAGCCATGGTATGTAACACATTCCAAACGTGGTTCGAGGAGGGGAAAACCCCGTACTGCCAGGAAGGTGCGGGTCGACCACGTCTCGTCGATGATAGAGGTGAGCTAACTCTGTCCCATATGGTACGAGTCAACAGAAGGGATACAATAGCGCAACGCGTCGACAATTTTAATCCTGGACGGGATTAATATGTCACCACATTCAGTATATCGAACCGTGGTGAAAATTGGGCTGTGTAACCGCAGACAGCTTTGAGTGCCTATGCTAACCGCGGTTTACTGCCGAAAGGGCCTACAACGGGCATGCGAGCATCAAAACTACCTGGAAACGTTTTGGCACTGGCATGCACGGTACGAGGAAAACAAGCGGGTGGAGGACGTGGCATGCTTTGGTCAATGTTCTGCTGGGAAATCCTGGGAACAGTCATTCATCTGCAGGAAACTATGACGTCTACTACTTACTTATACGTTATTGCACACCAGGTACTTCCTTTTATGGCAACTGTATTCCTCTCCACTAGTGTCTTCTTTCAGAAGGATAATGCGCCATGCCACACTGCCAGGATTGTCCGAGAATGGTTCGTAGAACATGAGGGAGGCCTCCATGTATCGTGCTGGCCACCACATTTTTCAGACATCAATCCGATTAAGCACCTGTGGTTTGTGTTGTAACAGCAAATCCGATTGAGCACCTGTGGTTTGTGTTGTAACAGCAAATCCGATTGAGCACCTGTGGTTTGTGTTGTAACAGCAAATCCGATTGAGCACCTGTGGTTTGTGTTGTAACAGCAAATCCGATTGAGCACCTGTGGTATGTGTTGTAACAGCAAATCCGATTGAGCACCTGTGGTTTGTGTTGTAACAGCAAATCCGATTGAGCACCTGTGGTTTGTGTTGTAACAGCAAATCCGATTGAACACCTGTGGTTTGTGTTGTAACAGCAAATCTGATTGAGCACCTGTGGTTTGTGTTGTAACAGCAAATCCTATCTGCGGCAGCTCAGCTACGTAACTTTCAAAAAGTAAAGAATCTGCTAGCAAAAAGCTAGTACTAGATAACACGAGACACCTTTGGAAATCTTGTAGCTGCTTTGGGTGCACGTGGAGAATCAACATCAAATTAGGCGGGTGGTCATAATGTTTTGGCTCTTTGGTGTAGAGTGAACTATTCTTCAGTATGACTTAAAACTGAAGGCGTTAGCAGCTGACCTGCCATTGATATAACAGCAGTAACACTTCAACAAAAACTAGCAACAAATGCATATATTACTGTAAGAAAAATAATTGCATCGTCTCAGCTCTAGGGTTACAAATCCCTTCTCACATCTTCATATCTTATGAATGCTTCAGTTTCCTCGTTATCTTTGGTATCTGTTAAGAATACCAGAAATTCCAAACCGGAAGAAAGAAAGTTGTTCCCAATTTCCAAATTGAAAGCGAACTTCTGGAAAATGTTTGAGGGAAGGGAGTACTTTAGTATATAAAATAAAACGTAGCAAAAATATTTTTTCCCATCCAGGACTCGTTTTGGATGGAAACATTGATTCCGGATATTACTTCCAACACGTGAGAATCTTAAATATCCAACTCGATGGAGAGCAAATACACTCGAGAATGTAAGAATTGTGAAACAGGTCAATCATTGCACATTCACAAGGTTCTAATGTAACCATTACATCCATGGACATTGTTTGCTTTCTTCATATTTTTCTCGGGGAGCAGTTTCTGTGTCTGTCATTATTTCTCATATAGTAATAAAGATATTAATTTCTCTCAACCAGCATTGGATTTGTTTTCAATGTTCTTTCGAAGAATCATGAGCGAATACTTATTTTGTTTCAAGGTGCAGCTGAAAATTTGAAAGTACTCTGTATTTGCAGAGTAATTTAAGCGGCTCCCTTGAGAACAGTTTTATTTCTGAGTACTATACAGTTCTTTGTATTTTCATGAATTTCAGTAAGTTCTGATAGTAGTATCATAGTATAATAAACTAATTTTGTAATTTATGCAATTCGTCTTAAGAAATTTTTCGACGTAATGTGACGAAAAATTTTACAGATTTGCATTATTCTCACTGAATCGAATAAACGTGATAGAATGCATGCCACGCAGTCACTGGTGCTCGTCTATCGCAGAAAAATGTTAATATCAGCACAAAATCTTTTGAAAAGTAAAGTGACTTGATTCATCTAATTGTAGGCTTCTTTTAGTGAGAGTACCCTTGAAGCCAAGAGTTCTATATCAATAGTCAGTGATTTTGGATAGTGTGACGTTTCCACCTCAGAGGCGAAGCACATGTCAAGAGGCAAAATTGCAGCCCCAAACTTCGTCGGTGTAGTTTAGTTGTGAAAGCATTCGGCTCCGGAGCAAAAGGATTCTATTTCCGCCACCGTCAAATGGCTTTTACGCTATAATAGCTCAGTCACTCTAAAGGTATATGTCAATGAAAATGTTTTTTAATTATCGAAATACAATCGTTATATTCCTTTAAATGATTGATGTGAAGTATTTCAATTCGTTCTTTTTTAGCTGCTAGTTGTGCAAAATGAAAGCACTTTCCGTAATTTCTTACTAATGAGATTTAAAGTCAGCTGTTACTTTAATTTTTGATTTCGAATAGACGAATGCTAAAATGGTTAGAAAAACTTAAAAACTTATAAATAACAGTTTATCTTTGCTCTTCTAGATGTGCCAATCATTCGAAAGTTTTCTTTCGATGAAAATATTCGAGAAGGGGAGGCAGTGTCTGTTATGTGTTTTGCGATGTCTTCCATGAAACCACTCTCATTTCGATGGAGTCGAAATGGAATTGACATTCCATCAAAAACTGATGGCATTCGAATTGAAGACAGCAAAGAATTTTCAGTACTGATTTTGGATCCCGTGAGCTTGGAAAGTGACGGAAATTACAGTTGTACAGTAGTGAACGCCCAGGGAAGCGACACCCACATTGCCTATTTGCAAGTGAAAGGTAAGATTTCATCTCAGTTATTGTGCACCATACAGTATTTAGCGGCGTATTGTTTTTAAAATCATTGTGATTAAATGAGTGACTAAATTTAAGCAGGAATGAAGAGAATGTGACCATTTACATGTAGACAAAATTTCAGCAACGTGAAAAATATTTTATTTTTGTGTTTGCACTTAAATAGACACCGAATGATTTAATTTTTCTAAATTTGCCATGAATATTACCGTAATATTTATTCTATGATGTACTACTTAATCTGTTTTCACAGATCAAGTTAGGGGATCCTTTTCACATTACACACGCATTGCTAACGTCAGAAACACAGGTAAACGTCTTAACAAAATCGTTTTAGTGAACTTCGGAAATCGCGTCCTTAAAAGTGTTAGAATACATTTCTTAAAGTTTACGCATGCATAACTATGTTCACAGGAAACATGAAACCATTTCCAAATTTTAAAATCTGCTTTGATGTACACTGAAGAGCAATTGAGTTAGAGACAGCTGGCGTTACGCAAATGTGGCACTGTGGGCGGCCCTGTAAACAGAAACGACATGACGTATGCATCTATCCAACAATATAAGGAATGATGCGACGGAAATTAGTAAGAGTCGGACGCTGTATGGGTAAGACGAAGGATCTAAGCGTATTTAACCGTGGGCAAATTGTCGGGGCCCGACGAATGGGTCACTCCATCTCGGAAGTCGTGCAGGCACTGGGATTTTTACGAGACACTGTATCAAGGGAGCACCGTGAGTACATCGAATCCGGTAAAACCATCCCTGCAAGGGCCAACTGCCGTGGACAACAGTGGGGTCATAGTCGGCTAGCTCGCATTGTAACAGCAGATAGACGGGCCACAGTGCAAGAAATCACTCGGGAACTTAACGCTTGTGCACAAAAACGTGTAAGCAGCCACACCATCCAGAACCATCTCCTCGCTATGAGGTACAGAAGCCATCGTCCCACGAGGGTACCGATGCTGACCGCACATCATAGGGTGCAAAGATTAGCATGGAGGCGGGAACTTCGCCACTGGACCCTAGACATGTGGGAAAATGTTGCCTGGACTGATGAGTCCAGATTCACGTTGGTTCATGCGGATGGCAGGATACGAGTACGGCGCAAACCACATGAAGCGATGAATCCTTCTTGCCAGCAGGGTACTCTTCAAGTTGATGGGGGTGGCATTCTCGTCTGGGGACTGTTTACGTGGACTGAAATGGGACCCCTGGTACGTGTGACATCGTCCCTCACAGGTCAACGTTACCGGGATATCCTGGGCGACCATTTGCTCCCGTTTGTGCGTCTTCAACATCCCACTGGGGACCTCATCCTGCAACAAGATAATGCACCGTGCCATCGCTCTCGAACTGTATCCGAATGGTTGGATGAACACTCCACCGACGTGACCTCGCTTCCTTGGCCAGCTAAGTCACCCGACCTCAATCCCATGGAGCACATCTGGGATGCCATCGAGAGAGATGTTCGAGGCTCTGAGCCCTCCATCAAACCTTTGTGAACTGTGGGTGCTTGTTCAGAGGTCGTGGATCCGTATGGCTTCCCAACGCTTCCGGTGTCTTGTCGAGTCCATGCCGAGACGAATCGCTGCCATCATCAGGGCGAAAGGTTATGCTACACGTTACTAGACAGGTATCTGTAATTCAATTGCTCTTCAGTGTATATGTGTATGAAGTTTAGAGATATAGACATATCAGAGTGTGTAATCGCTTCTTTTGCTTTGTATTGCATGCTTTCTCTACTATACCTACAGAAAACTTATAACGATACTTAAAACTGCTTTTCTTTTCTACGTAACTTAAGTGCAAACAAGTCCACCCTCTACTTCGATTAACCTTATATCGCAGCAAGCGAGGCAATGTGTTAAGTAGATGACTCATCTAAACCAATTCGAACACATTTGTCTCACGTTGCAAGCTTTTTATCACAATAAATTGCAGTAAAACGTTACTATGAAATATGGAGCATTTCGATCGCTCTTTATTGTTTTTTATCAATTTTTTACAATACGGTACAATTTATAACATGAAATTTTATAGGATGAAATTTGCTAAAGACTGGTTGTTTAACTGATGGAACATCATTTGTGTTGCACGTATTCATGCTACTTAACACAAATTAAATACAATGGCTTGAATTTTGCATTTGCTTCCATATTATTTAAGCATTAGTTATTGTGCTTTTTGGAAGAAGACAATAAGAAATATATATATTAAGGAGGTGTTTCCTCTATCAGTGCCCGCGTTATATTATATATAGAAAAGAGTAAAAATTTTAAGGATGCAGACAATACTTGCGCTTAAACTGTTTCCAAAATCAGTGCCTATCCTATAGGTATTTGAATCATAATGTATGCCAACATTCACAGAGTGTTAATAGCTAAATATCATTAAATTTTGAATATAATTGGATTTGCTGTTTCAAATAATTTCTTTTTAGGATAAGATCCAATTAATCGAACGTGTGCCAGTATTTGATGTGCACCGTCCAAGCTCAATTATCCTATAGATACTGAAATTTACTGTAACGTTTCAAGACTGAATTTACTGAGATATTGAAAAAGTCCTTCAGTATGACTGTCTGATTCAAATGTTCAAAACTAAGCGCTACCTAGCAAAATGCTCTGTTGCGATTTACTGCTGCAATATCAGCTTTATACAAAGTGCTGCTATTTAGAATAGAACGGCACCGATATTTTTTCTATTTTTATCTGATTGCACGATATACCCTTTCAGATATACGAGCACCCGCGCATTTCTGCATGTCTTCAATAACCCTGTGGTACAGGATTTAAGTGAAGTGTGACAGAGTTAGTGAGGAAAGCGTAGGCTTTACATTTTTGTGTACCTGAATTACATTACGGTAGACATTTAAAAGAGGTGCGTGCTCCTAAATAGCCTAATCCTTTCGCCGAAAAGCTCGAGATTATGAAACAACACATATCATAATTTTCCTATTACCAAGAAATAGTTACGTGGCTCCTGTTCACTTGAGCAAAGAAATGAACTAATCTGTATTCATGTCAGCGTTCTTAACTTAGTCAGAAGTGCAGAGGATTTTCAGACATTTTTAGAACATTTTTGATAAGAAATTACAGAAAATAAAAGAAGTTCAGAGAATTGAAACTGGCAACAGTGTGTTAGATGAACATGAAACAAACATATGCTGCAGTTAAATATCATCTGCTAAGAAAATGGCACACGTAAACAAGCTGTAAATAGAAGGTTACCTTTTTGCTTTGTACGAAATAAAATATTCGTACCCTGTAATTAAAAAGCGCTGTTAAAATCATGGAATTAGCATTTGTAAATGTAACATATGCAATATTATTAATAATAGAAGAGAAAATCGTCAAGCATCGCTTTTAACAGGAAAAAGAACACCAAACGAATCGTTAAATATCTCAGTATCAACTGGAAACAAGGTAATAAACAAATATTAGAATAAAACGAATCATAAAGTTTACCGCCTTTTGCCTAAGCACGTGGTTGAGCGCAGAACACGGTATAGACTTATTTACGAAATTCACTTAGCAGGAGACAGATGGTTTTTTGTGACTAATGATGAAGCATGGATCTACCTAAGCGACTGTAGCAAAAGTAGGTCGATTTATTATCGCAAGAGAGCCAAAAAAGATTATTTCCAAAAATCCAAAGAAACTTCTTAGTAAAGGGTTCATGATTATTGCTGGTTTGTGGTACAATGGAAAATTAAAATTAAAAAAGTTGAAAAGAATGTTAAAATCAATTCTACATATTACCAAAACCATGTTTTAACTCCTATATTTAAAGTGAAAGTACCATTCCTTTATAAACAGAACCTTCAAAAAGTAGAAATTCATATCCAAACCTACTACCCTATTTCTTGAAAAACTTAAAAAAGAGAAGGGGTATAAAGTCTGAACCTTTTACTCATATGCTTTCCAAGTCCCCTGATGTGTCACCAATGGACTTCGTGCCTTCGGACAGCTAAAAAGAGTGCTTTCTAAACGCAGACCTAAAACAATGATTGGACTAAGGAAAGCAGTGGAAGAGGAATGGAATAAATTACCACTACCAATTTTAAGAAATACCCTGTTACCTTGGAAATCTGATAGAACATTTAAGAAAGAAGGAATTTTATTTTAAACATTAATTATACTACTGGAAATTTGTTCTAAAATGTGTGAACATCCTCTATAGTGGATAGAACTGAAAGATTATGGCTTTGAGGCCTTGAGACTGTTCACTATATGATTATTATTAGGATAGTTTGTAATGCACAATGAAATTATTTTAACATTATCAAGACTTGAATGCAAATTTCTTTTTGTTTTCTTTTTCCAAAGCTCCCCCTGCCTGGATCCAACAACCAGAGAACATTACTACTACGCTAGGAAGTTCGGTAGTTTTCTCATGCTTGTCATCGGGCTCTCCTAAACCCAGAATACTCTGGCGAAAATATAATGGTATGTATTACAAAACGAAATTTATGGATTTTTTGGCATAAAATTATGTATACCTCCTCTCAAAATGCTAACGAAAAAATATTTTAATGCCAAATAATTGCTAAATTGCTATAAAAATCATCACTCTGCTGTGAATACTAACCTGTTAACAATTAATAGCTTTCAAGAGTTAAAATATTTTTCAATTCAGGTTTCAGTTCAGTTATTTTTCTGTGACATAACATTGAGGTGCCCAAGAATCTAAACGTCAAGTTGCAATGATAATTCGAGATCGGTACAGTTCAGTCGCGAGAATAACCGGCTCCGGAGCGAGGAGACATGAATTCCAACACCGGCAAAACAGTTTATTTTCACATTTGCGTCCGAACATAAAACTGACCGGACCGCAAGGTTCGAAAATGAAGTGTGATGTTTCTTCCACACATTGTCTGGAATTTATAAAAATTCTTTCTTCTGCAGTGAGCTCTTCTTCAAGCATGGTTTGCGGCTATCCTGAAACCTGTTCTCAAAGGACGATAAGTGTGACGTACCACTGAGGTGATACAAGAGTCAAAACGGCGAGTTGCAGCAATAAGCCTTCGTCGGTGTAGTTCATTTGGGATAATAACTGGCTCCAGAGCGAGAATACGTGGGTTCGAATCCCATGACCAGCAAAAGGGGATTTATTTTAAGACTTGGAAGAGGGTTTAACGACAACCTTCAGCTACGCAATGGGCTATAAGCAACCGCCAGTCTTTAATTTAGGGCCACTGGTTCCAGTGAGGGGCAAGAGCCAGTGCCGTAAGACAAGCACAACATCCATGCCTCATCGAGATTTGATCCTAGACACATGTCGGACGAATGATTAAAAGCAAACGGTTCACACCATTCGGCCATCGATTCGGGTCAATTATTTTCATCTGTTTCTAAGGCCTAATTTTAATAATTATTTTCATCTGTTTCTAAGGCCTAACTTTACGAGAATCTCAAAACAAAATTTATTTCAAAATTATTTTGCATATCTTAAAAGCGAAGAAGAACAATAAAATCTCTGCAACTACCATATTACACATTCTTGCTTCAGTAAGTTCGGATCAAAATCGTATATGCGGCGAAATATTCGCATTCATATTGTTTAGTGGAAGTTGAAAAAATGGTGTTAACCCGGCTGTTCTGGTTTGTATTCGAATCCCAAATGTTGATGATGTACACACTAAAAAAAGACAATATGGAGTGCTACGTGCAAAACATATTTCTGCGTTAGCAAAAGAAATAAAAACTTTGTTTTTCAACAATTCATATTTTTTTAGTTTTTTTTCAACAAAATTTCTCTTTTTTTACTTCTCTTTCATTGTGTGATGCTGGGTGATGCTTTTTCTGTCCATTTTGAATGAAAGGAGCACTTTGCTGATCATTTTTCGTACCTTTTAGTCTGCTCGCTTTCCTGTTCTTATTCGCTTTACGACATTGCGCATTATATATGATCTGAATATTCCCCTCACTTTCACTGAGTTATCACACTTTGGACAAACTGCCGTAGACAGTTCTCTTGATTTTCAACTACAGTGGCATTTTTATGACTTGCTGGCCGCGAAAAAAGTAGCTGACACATGATATAAGTTTGCATTTCTGAGCGAAAATTCTCTGACTTGTATATCTTATTAAGCAGCATAAAACAATTTATGGTCACGTGCGTTTTTAGTCATGACACTTACAAGTTTGAAATAGTGCATATGATAGACCCAATAAGAAGCAAAATATTGCTTATTTGCCTACGAAAATAAGCCCATTTCTGTCGCTGATGGAATTCGAAACCACATCTGCCTTCCCCGCTGTCGACTGTCCTACCGATTGTTCTACACCGACAAAACTTATCGTTGTAACTTTGCCGTTTCGACATGTAAGTCACCTCTTATTAAGGTACATCACATATATCACCCCATCAGTTGAGAAAATGATGCGACGAAATCGTAGGTTTCCGGGCCAGCCAGAAAACCATGCTTAAAATAGCTCGCTGTAGTAGAAGGAAATCTGTTCAGTTCCAGACTGTGTGGAAGAAACATTGCTCATATTTTCTCAAACCTCATAGCCAGGAGATTATTTTTTACGTTCGGACACCAATCTGAAGACAAGCCCATTTTATTGGTGATGGAATTCGAAACCGCATTTTCTTGCTCTGGAGCTGGACATTCTCCCTACTGAACTACACCAGTCTTGACTTATTAATCCAACTTTGTCGTCTTGTTATACATCTGAGATAGATACATCACACACCTTCATTCAATGTCAATATAGAGGATACATGTTTATGAATTCTTAACTTCACCAGTGTTAACTGTAAAATCATATTTCTAATGCCATTGTTACAAAGAGTCAAGCGGTATTAAAAAGTTTGCTAGTTCTGTTGTACGTAATTATGAAGCTAAAAAATATTTTGCTCGTCGAAAGGAAAACGGAGGCGATATTATGGAACGCCGCTTCACATTCCTGTTGGCACATTAAAAATTTTTTATAGCATATCTATGAACTTTTGAAATTTTTTCTTATTATATACTCAAGGAAATATCCATCTATGTCTTAGCTTTTAGCTTTGGCAGGCATGTATACTTACCCATTCGCATTTTCAGACATTTTGTCCACGTGGGTGCTTCTTCTATTTCGTGTTTAACGACCACACAATGAGCAAAATTCACCCGTCCTTAATTTGGGGATCACTAATTCCATAAAAGGGAGAGAGTCAGGGCCTTAATGCAAACGATATATAGCTAGGCTAGATATCGAGAGATCTGGGATTTAGAACCCCAGCGGTGACCAGATAACACTTTTTCGGTTGCTATGTGTTCGTAAAACGTAGAAAGAGCATTCTATGTCTTTTTTTTTTTATTGGAGGTTTAACGACCACCGTGAGTAACTCAATGTGCTATAAGTAGTCGCCCGTCCCTAATTTAGGGTCACTGGTTCCAGGGAAGGGAGAGAGCGAGTGCCGTAAGACAAATACAATATCCATGCCTCACCAGGATTCGAACCCGGACCACTTTCGGACGAATGATCAGAGGCCATCGCTTAGACCACTGCGCCACCGGGGCGGCCTATGTCTTTGTGTATCCATTTCTTTTGTTTCGGGTTTTTTTTTTTTTTTTTGATTGGAGGGGTTTTTTTTTTTTTTGGTTTTTTTTATTGGAGGTTTAACGACCACAGTGAACAACTCAATGGGCTATATGCAGTCACCCGTTACTAATTTAGGGTCACTGGTTCCAGGGAAGGGAGAGAGCCAGTACTATAAGACAAACAGAACATCCATGCCTCACCGGGATTCGAACCCTGTTCCCTTTCGGACGAATGATCAGAAGTCATCGTTTAGACAACTGCGCCACCCAGGCGGCTATTACATTTCACACTGATGAGTCTAGGAAGGTACTTGCCAATCTAGGTTTTTTCTTCTCATTAAACATGTTTCAGGGACAATGAAATATTATAGGAACCGTAGTTTGCAAAATCTGATAATGACTTTTACTATCAGGTGTAAATTATCCCCAATATACACGCTGGGTGAAATTAAATTACTGGGAATTGCGTCAAATCGTAATGACTTATGGAATATAAGCAGTCGTCCTTTCCTAAATTGGGAACGCTGGTTTCAGGGAAGGAAGCGAACCAGTGGTGTTACGGAAGCACACAACGCATGCCTCCTCCAGTATTCGATCGCCGGCCTACTAGAACGAATGGTCAAAAGTCAGAGGTTACACTTCTGCGCCACCGGGGCTACCAACAAATCTATCCGTCAGCTTTCAGAAATATTTATCCACATGTTTTACCATTGAAGACATACGTATATTTGCCCACTCGACTATCCAGGTTGATCCACATGCGTACTCATCAAATTTTGAAGATGCTTGCCATACATCTATCCGTTTTACAGAAAAAAACGTCTATCAGGGCCGCCTAAGTGGCGCAGTGGTCTAAGCGCTGGCTTATGACCATTCGTCCAAGAAGGGTCCGGGTTCGAATCCCGGTGACGCATGGATGTAGTGTTTGTCTTACGGCACTGGCTTTCTCTTTCTTCACAGGAACCAGTGGCCCTAAATTAGTGACGGGCGATTGCTTATATCCCACTGAGGTGCCCACAGTGGTCGTTCAACCTTCAAACGTCTATCAGTTAACAACGGAGATATACACGGCCGAATCGCATAATTGTGACCACCACCTAATATCCAGAGTAACCGCCATGTGCAGCGTGGACAGCAGCTAGACGGGCTGGGAGTGACTCAATAAGGTGCTGAAAGGTGTTCACAGGTATGTGGAGCTATGCTGACTGCAGTGCATCAGACAGCTGCTGGAAGGTGCGTGGTGGAGGATCCATAGAGCGAACAACACGATCGAGGTGGTCCCACATATGGTCAATTGGGTTTACGTCTAGATAATTAGGAGGCCAGGAGAGTACTTTGAAGTCTTCATCGTTCTCTTCCAGCCACTGTCGGACATTTCTAGCTGTGTGACATGTCGCATTGTCGTTCTGGAAGATCCCCCCAGGGGAAACAATCAGCATGTACTGATGTATGGGGTCTAATAGGATGGATTCATAATGAATTCGGTCCATAGTGTCTTTAATAGGTATGAGTGGACCAAGGGAATGCCATGAAAACATTCCCCAAACCATAACGCTGCCCCTACCAGCTTGTGTTCTTTCAGCAATGGTTGAAGAGTGTTTGTTATCCGATGTTTCTCGCCTTCTACACCAACGTTCACCCGTTCGATGAAGCAGAAAACATGACTCATCGGAGAATGACTTATCCTTTGCCAATCAGCGGAGGTCCATCCCGATACTGCCGTGCAAATGTAAGCCTTTTCTGCCGATGCCCCTTCGTTAGCATAGGTACAGTGACCATCCTCCTGCATCGGAATCCCATACGCAGCAGTTTCAAACACACTTCCGGTAGACCCCTGGTTCATTCGGCCAGTGAGTTGCTCCACTGTAACGTGTCGATCGGCCCTCACGTATCTTCAAAACCGACGTTCACCTCTCACATCAATGGCACGTGGTGCTCCGCAGTTTCCACGTCGCTTATTCAAAATAGAGCCAATTCTCCAATCACAATGCATTTTAACTACAGCAGTACGCGAACAGTTCGCAAACTGCACTGTTTCAGATATAATGCCACCCTTGGCCCAAAAGCCGATAATCATCCTTTTTTCAAATCTGATAAATCACTCCTTTTATCCATGACAACAACGAGTGATATGTTTTCAGAATGCCTACAGCACAACTTATACACTGAGTGGCCACTTTATTATGACCACCCCTCAGTACTTCGTTGGGCCACTTTTCGCCTTTAATACTGCGTCGATTCTTCGTGGCATGGATTTCACGAGATCTTGATAGGTGGTTTGTGGAATCTTTGACAATGCTTGATGAATAGCACTTTTCAGGATTGTGAGATTGCAGGGTTGTGGATCCAGCTGTCTGATGGGTCGTTCAACTTCATCACACAGATTCTCAATGGAATTGAGAACTGGAGATTGTGGGGGCCACCTAAGCAAAGTAAACTCACCGGCATGTTCCTGAAACCAATCCTGTACAATACAAGCACTATGACAGGACGCATTATCTTGTTGAAAGCAACCATCGCCAATGGGATAAACCATCCACATGACAGGATGCACTTGGTCTGCAACTATGTTTAGATATTATGTGCCAGTCAGACGTTGATCAACACGAATTAAAGGGCCCAAAGCATGCCAGGAAAACATTCCCCAAACCATACCGTTGCCTCCACCAGCTTGAAAGGTTGTAGCAATGCATTTGGGGTCCAAGCTTTCGTGCTGTTTCCGCCAAATTCTCACTCGGCCGTCGGCATGGTGCAACTGAAAATGTGATTTATGGGACCACATAAATTATTTCCAATTATTGACTTTCTAATTCTTGTGCTCCTGTGTGAAATGGATACGTTTTCTCTTGTTAACTGCAGGCAGCAAAAGGAGTTCGAACAGGCTTTCGGCTGGCATATCCCATCCGAACAGCGCGTGCGGAGATCATTTGAGGGGATACTTGATTAAGATGGTCTGTAATGTGCTGCACTCTCCGTTCCGCCCGAGCAGTCACTAGTCGATGACGACCTCACGTTGCACGTAGAGACCCAGTTTTTTGGCTGACAGTCCAATCTTTAAACACTTTAACAACAGCTGCTCTGGAACATTTCACGAATGCGGCGGTTTCGGTGATACTCGCTCCATGGCTCCGAGCTCCTACAATCATCCCACGTTGAAAGTCCGTCAAATCTTATTGTTTACCCATCTCGTCACCCAAAAATAGCTTCTACTACTGTCACAAGCACTAAGCTTTCCCTTTTTATACTAGCCTCGCTCTCTGGCGGCAACAGCGTGCAGCCATAGCTCATGTGCTTAAAACTGTCAGGTGGTCATAATAAAGTGGTCACTCAGTACATATCCTTCAAGGGAGCTCATGACACGTGCCTTCTTTCACTGGCTACGCGCTGTTGATGTCAAGAGTAGGAGGTCGTCACAATAATGTGACTCGACTGTGTATATCCATGTCTAACATTTATAAATTTAATCATTTAGCTGTATATCTCTATTTTAAATCTTCCAAGGTGTCGCGCGTGTTGTGATTATAAAAAAACTGTTCTGCTCATTTGTATCCAAGTCATGGACTAATTGAATACCAATTGCAATTTATCAAACATTTCTTGCTCGTTTCCATATAAGCCGTGGATCTCATTATCGTTATCAAAAATCCCGTTGGATTTAACATGTAGCCAGCATTAAATCATTCATTTATGTCATTTACAATTCAAAATTCTGATTCACCATTGCACGTGCCACAATTGATGGATGCTACGTAAAAAATTTCTGATACCCATTGATTCTTATATCAGTGGTAAAACATCAAATATTTATGGCCTCATCTGACGTTTATCAAATATTTATGGCCTCATCTGACGAGAAGTTGAGATAATTCGAAATTAGTAAACTTGTATTTTTGTGGATTACTGAAAATATATTTACCTCATCAATTTTTACTTAGCCAAGCATTTTAGCCACATGCGTTGGATTGGAAAGAAAGTAATGTTCGATGACGTGTTATCCGAAGTCGACGCCCTGGACACCGCGCACGTTGGTATTGAGATTGCGCAGCACACAGGCATGACATCGGCAAGTAGGTGGCTCAAGTCAGTAGCAGTTAGTCATCAGAAAGAGAAGAGTGGAAGCGCCAGGCAACATGGAAATATGCAAGGAGCACATCTGCCATTGCGTGCTGTATAAGTTTCGTTGCTGTAGCCCCCCCCCCCCACAAGTGCCGTACGGAACGTTACCAGTGAGTACCCCGATGTCTGATCACGTTGTCGGTTCTGTCGTTGGTTCGAACGGTTTCGAGAGGGAAACTCTGAGATGTCAGACCGTCTTAAAGCCGGAAAACCCGTAAAAGTGGATATAGAAATGGTGAAGACCTGAGTGGAAACCGACCCAGGCGTGACCACGTGAGAGTTGCCCGAACAGCTGGGGACTAACCACACGAGCATTATAATGAACCTGCATCAACTTGGGAAGGTGAACAAGAGGAGATATTTGGTACCTCATCACTTCACTGCTTGCACGTGACCAGGTTTAACCGTTCTTGTACCACACTTTGATAACTAACGAGAAATAGGTCCTATAAGGCAATCAGCGCCCGAAAACGGTGGTTGGACCAAAGCAGAAGCTCGAGCCAAACCCTAAAGCCGATTTACAACCACGTAAGGCCCTACTGTCTTTTTGGTGGGATATGCGGGATGTCGTGTTTTTTTAAGCTGCTCCCGGGCAACAGCACTATCACCGCCAATGTGCACTGCCGTCAGCTCGAAGATCTTCACGCATTGCTCACGTTGAAACGAACAGCACTTTTGAACCGCAAGGGCGTGCTTCTACAGCAGGATGGGGCGAGACCTCACGGAGCATGGGTGACCTGTTACAAAATCAGGGACCTTGTCTAGGATGTCTGGGAACTGTTGCCGCACCCATCCTATTCCCAGGACATTGCCCCAAGCGACGGCCACCCCTTCTGGTCGTTGTTGCATTTCCTGGAAGGACAGCAGTTTACAAACCGTGACGATATCAAACGCGCACTTCTTTGCGTCCAAGCCACCTCTAACGAAGTAAATTTCTCCGTCATTTTTGGTCTACGCCGGGATTCGAACCCGAGTCCGCTTATTCCGGAACAAGTCGCTCTACCAACTGAGCTACGCAGACGTTTATTCTGACTGCAATCTGCCTTTATGTCGTGTGCGTCCTGCTGGCAGGTACGTCACATCTCTCCCCCCCCGAAGGAGGGCCGGGGGCATAGCCCACGGGTCAGCCGTGACCATGAATCGTTGCAGGCAGCCATCCACTGTAGAACGTGCACTTGAGAACTCCCAGTCAATCTGGTGTGTGGGATGCAACGTCACACATTTTTATTTTTCGAAGCGCTGAAGAAGGGATTCTCTGATTTTTCCTATCTCGCGGTGTGGAAATAACATCACACCATTGCGATATTTTGAACGGTCGGGTCATCCGGATAGTTCGGGCTCCATTATAACAAAGTAAATTTCTCCGTCATTTTTGGTCTACGCCGCGATTCGAACCCGAGTCCACTTATTTCGGAACAAGTCGCTCTACCAACTGAGCTACGCAGACGTTTATTCTGACTGCAATCTGCCTTTATGTCGCGTGCGTCCTGCTGGCAGGTACGTCACATCTCCCCCCCCGAAGGAGGGCCGGGGGCATAGCCCACGGGTCAGCCGTGACCATGAATCGTTGCAGGCAGCCATCCACTGTAGAACGTGCACTTGAGAACTCCCAGTCAATCTGGTGTGTGGGATGCAACGTCACACATTTTTATTTTTCGAAGCGCTGAAGAAGGGATTCTCTGATTTTTCCTATCTCGCGGTGTGGAAATAACATCACACCATTGCGATATTTTGAACGGTCGGGTCATCCGGATAGTTCGGGCTCCATTATAACAAAGTAAATTTCTCCGTCATTTTTGGTCTACGCCGCGATTCGAACCCGAGTCCACTTATTTCGGAACAAGTCGCTCTACCAACTAAGCTACGCAGACGTTTATTCTGACTGCATCTGCCTTTATGTCGTGTGCGTCCTGCTGGCAGGTACGTCACACACCAAAAGTCTACAGGCACGGTATCCAACAACAGCTAGACGATGAAAGCAGGTCGTGACAAACTATGCCGACTACATTTTAAACTGATTTGCACGTTTTTATACGATTATTAGCACTTGCAGACATTACTTTCTTTCTAACCCAATACTAAAATAAGCATAATCTATCAATAACTTTTCTGTTCAAAAGCTCTATGATCTCGCAATAAAGACCAGTAGATTTGCAACCATTGTGCGAAAAGGAATATTTATAAAACCTCAGTGAAACTTCATTGGACATCACGTGTTCACCCAAAGGAAACACGCATAAAATTAATTATACAGCGTGAGTTAGGTACAGAACAAAAATCAAGACAATAGTAGTTTTCTTCCTTTGTTACGGGTTTCTTTCATGTCTGATTGCAGAAGCAAATGTGAGCTCAAACCGTCGTGTGTCACAGGCAAGACTGCAGCAGGTTTTGCATTCGTTATGCAAAGAACTGCTACGAAAGTATTGATACCAAACATTTGGAGCTGTTATATAAGAACAGTAATGTCTTCCAATTAATTTTGGTTTCAAGACGACGACGAAATATTTTACATTAGAAACAATGAATAAAATGCTGTTATTATGTGTAATTCTTGGGATTTAATTGCTAACCGAATCAATATTTTCTTTTCTGTTTTAAGGTGATGAGTTTATTGAGCTTCAAGGTAAACCAAATCAGAACATCAACTCAGATGGAAAGTTGACGATCTCCCCAGTGGAATATAATGATTCTGGATTGTATCAGTGCCTGTCTGACAATGGGATTGAACCAAGTATCAAGGCCAACTTTTCAGTTGTAATTCACGGTAGGCGGTATGAGTATTCTTGAAATGTTTGCAGTGGGAAAGCTCTTGTTAGTTTTTTATTGAGAAGTTTGATGGTCTGTTAATGAAACTTCCGAATCAAATGCGATGTTAAGCATCCCCTGATGAAGTAAACATATTTGAATTTCGCTTTTACGAAAGGAATCGCGTTCCAATTTCATCGTGCGTACATGTATTTTACGAGTGCGGGAAAGAAAAGCAACAGGCATTGTACCGTTCTAAATAATTTTCTCGGAAATAAATGCTTTGAAAATATGTTGAAATTAACATAGCAACTCTAAGGCATCAAAGTACAGCACTGGCTTCTTTTGAAATTCCGAAATTTTATTATCGGAAGCTTTTAAGACCAGCTTCCCTTGGGGTTGCGCTTTTTCCCCAAATTTGAAAAAAAACACTTTTAAATAATGTTGTTCACTCAGATTCTCATAAGCACTGAAATTACACAAACTATGACTTTACTGTTTCATGCCATTTTAAGTAAATCTTGAAAACAAACCCCTATGAGATGGGGGAATTTTTTCGTATGTTTAACTTCCTGTATTCCCAAAATGCTATAAATAAGTGAGGATGAATTTACATTTACATTTTCCGCACTTTTGTTGCTTCAAAAATGCTTCCTCACAGTTGCACATGAAACTGCTGCTTCAATGCATTACACTGAATACCTCGCGTCTGAGTTTTCCTCTCCATAACCATGATACGAGGGTGTACATAATAAAATGTGAAATTAATATGTATCGTAACACACACATTTCAGGTATTGTAAAATATATGCATTTTATCTACTTTTCTCTTTCTTTCTTCTTCTGTTCTTTTTCGTAGGCTGTGCAATTTTACTTTCAATTTAAAATTTGACATATATTTTTCACTTGTGTTTATTCTCACGAGTTCGTACTGGTCGTATTTCGATAATAAATGTTTTTCGCCGAGTACGAAGTTTCTGAATTTTGTATGTTTATACAGTATTTCCCTTTAAAATATTGCTTATGATATATTCCTGTTTTTACATGTGCCCTGTCATTTATATCAAATATTCGTGCAGAATAAATCAATACTAAATTGCTCAAGAAAATATGTTCATAACAATTGCTTAATACTTACAATTAATTAAAAATCAATTTCTGCGAGATGTAAATTTTCATTTGTATAAAGCAAATGTACGAAATTGGTTTATAGTTTATTGCTGAAAAACGCATTTTTCTCAAGGCATTTTTTTTTATATTAAAGTAACTCAAAACTGTATATCACATACTCTTGCAGCAAATTGCTTCATCCCTAAAGCGGAAAATCTTTTAACAATTTTCAGTGAATTTTTGTAAACCGTTATTCCAATGGAAAAAATATCTTATATGAATTTTAAGTTTTTTGTGCTGTCATTTTGTACTTGAAGTAGGTTAGTTTCATTACAAAAGATAATATTGAATCACTAACACTTTAATTGAATTGTGTTTTGAAATATTAGACTTCGTGCTTTGATTGAATCTTTTCTTAAGTTTATTATCACAGCAACATCCATTGGGTTTAAAATACGTTAACTTACATTTTATGGTTCAGTGTACGTAATATCGAACTTCACGATTTTAGTAGTTTCATATTTAGCATTATTACAGCCATACGCATGTACTTTTGAGAAATTCAAATACAATAGTCCCCAATTTTCACATTTTTTACTTTTTCTAGTTACACAGAATGTCAATATGTGGCGCTAGCCTTCTGTTGGAGCGAAGAATATGGAGTCTGCTGGAAAACACTTCCATTTTATAACAGTTTGGTGCTGTAAGTGTTAACAATTGGCTCACCGTGCACGGTTGAGCTATTAAAAATGTACAGAACTTTATGATAGAATCGTATCATAACGATGAAAAAACTGATGTGATTTTTACAAAACGGAAAACCCTCATTTCCTTCATGAAGTAGTGAAGTGCGAATCAGAATGGATGTTGTTACTTGGATGCTTGAGTCTGGATTTTTCAGTGCGGTGTCATTTCTGCATGTCGTGGGAGCTACCATCACATGGATATCCGAAGCGAAAGCAGGAGGTGAGTTGCCCTTTTTTTAATTCTTATTTTTTAACTCTGATAATTTTAGAAATTGAACAAGATATGTTGTTTCCTTGTTGCGCCCTTAAACATATATGTTTACTTCTGAAGACATAGTCCTTAAATTTCAGGTGCTACTCTGTTTCGGCAATTTAAGCTTATAATTGGCCTTAAAATGGTGGAGTTTACTCTTTGATACGAATGCCATCAGCAGAATATCGATACAGAATATTCAGAAATGAAATCTTATTGCTTTCTGTAATTACGGTCTCGTGTACCTGAGTGAAAATACAGTCGCAGTTGGGCTTATCTAAAACCCTACTGCCTTATTTCTAAAGCACCTCGTACTCTTTTTCCTACTCAGAGATAAACAACTGCTTTATAATCATAAAATTTAGAGAAAGTTAAATAACACTGAAACAGATAAATGATGAAAATCTGTTGTTTACTCATAGTGGTCGTTCCCTAATCAAAAAACAAATATGCTGTAAAAGAGAAAATTGCTATACTTTAATTCGAATTAATATTGCTTTATTAAAACCTGCTTTTTTCTTCAATTATCAGGTTCGTGTGAAACACCAATCATGAGTAGGAAATAAATTGCTAATTTTTATCCGAGATCTTACTGTAGAAGCGAAGGTATAACAAAAATGCGATTGCATTGGTAAAACATTAATTAGCTGCTAATAAGTATCGTTTTAGAGCAAATGAAAACAAATCTGCCAAGAGATTATGTTGTTTCAAGCGTTTCGTAGTCTTTTAAGCGGAAATTATGCAAAAACGAAGCAAAATTATTCCCTGAGATTCGAAAAATCTATTGTTTCAATCATAAATATTATAAACATCACATTTTTCTGGGAATCTTGCCAATAAAAAAATATTACTGAATATTGAATGTGGCCAAATGGCCTGAGGCACTGGCTTCTGATAATTTTGGGGATATGGTCATGAGTTCAAGTCCCGGATGAAGCATGGGTAGAATTCTTGTCCTACGGCACTAGCCCAACCTGCAGCTTGGAACTAGTGGCAGGAGACTCGTTATAGCCCTTTGAGTTCCTTGTGGTCACCGTTGATCACGAAACAAAAAGTGTTTCTTCCCTTTGGAAATATATAACACACCGGGCTTTCTCTTTCTTGGAATTTGAATCTTCCCTCTCCTTGAACGCTTAAAGCTGTTGTTAATTTTGATGACTAAATTAGAGCCAATGGTTCCACGGAAATCATAGAAAGAGTATCGTTTGTCTTACATGGAAGTCAATCAGTTACCAGAAGTACAAATAGCTGAAGTACGTGTTCTTGCTCATTTTAAATAAGCATTTGATAATCCAACAGAGTGTGAACACCATCCTTATGAGTAGTTATTGCGAACTGAATCCCAATTTTGACATTCAACATTTTCCTCCAAAAGCGTATGAGAAGCTAAGTTGAAAAAATAATTTTGATCCTCAAGTTTCTCGAAATCATCGTGCTGTGTAATCTATGCTGCATTTTATCCAAATCCTAGACTTTGCTGTGACAGAATAAAATTCGAGTAAGTCAATCGGAGAGTGAGTTTTATAATTTTACGACGTAAGGGCAGTAACTGCAATAGAATCACATTCAGAGAGCTAATCACACTAGAAAATTAGGGCCGCAAAGTTTCAACCATCCAGCTGACAGATTAAAAAATGGTCCTCAATTTTTATAATGAATATCATTTTAACACTTATCTCAAATTTTGTTATTTAGCTTATATTTCTTTGCCTATATATACATATTATTTTAATTTACCTATACTTTTATGAATGATTGCATGATTTTGCTGTTTTCATGAAGTGAATGTCATTGCTTTAAACTTTTGGGAGTGAAGACATTTCCTTTTTGGATGTGAAAATCCTATTGTTAACATTTTTTCATACACTGAACGCTTTTCAATAATTTTTGTGTTAGTTACTTTTCGATTTTGCTATTTATGTTATAATTTCTTCTTAATTCGTGCTCGAACGTATTTACGTTTTGAGAATGTATTCTGACCTGAAGGCATGTGTTATTTTTAAGATGCATGAAATCATGTTACTCCATGAAAACGGGAAGTACGATGGATACATGGGGATTAGTAGCTATCTTAACATTTTTCTCAATCTAAGGATAATTGAAAAAGTATTTTTTTTTCTTTTTGATCATGATTTTTCAAAAAGTTCAAAAATAATCCTTTAATAGGTGTACACAAAACTCAGTACTTATACAAGAAGCATATTTTAGAAACATTTCTTTCTCTTCTTTCAGATATACCAGAAATCCAAAAATTTCATTTTCAAGACAACGTATTAGAAGGGAAAGTCGTCTCTGTGCATTGCCTTGCGGTGAGTGAAAGTATTCCTTTGACATTCAAGTGGAGCAAGAATGGTAAACAGATTGAGAATTCTGTAGAAAACATTAGAATTGAAGATGGCAAGGAATTTTCGCTTTTAATAATCAATAATGTTAGACCAGGAGATGATGGTAATTATACGTGCACAGCAACTAATCCTTTCGGGACAAGCGAACACACAGCTCTGCTCAAAGTTAAAGGTAAGAAATTATCATTTCCTGGTGTTTCAATGGCAAATTTACCTTTGTTTCTCATTCATCTGTGCATTTCATTTCCAAGTAATATTATATTAAAAAATCAAAAGCGAAAGCTACGAACAGTATATCTGCCAAATGAACGAAACGTACAGTACTTTCATAAAGGTAATTACAGAAAGATGGTGAAAGACATACAGATCATGTAAGTAATCCCACCCTTTCCCATAAAAAATCAGAATCGCTCTCTTAAAACTTGTGGTGAAAAGGCACTAAGTTCCAACCCTGAATATGAAAAAGTAGTTGGTGGATTTTGAAAATACTTGCCGTTTCTTCAGAGTGTAAAAAGGCTAGTCAACCGAGAGGTTCGTAATTTTGGAGTTTAGCATGTTGATTTGTTAAGTCATTTAGTAAAGGCAGAAAGACTCTGTGAAGCACCGATGCTAATTCAGTCTTAAACGAAAGTGGAACTGCATTTGCCACTGTTGAGTTTAGGAAGGTCCTTGTCATTCTGGTTTTTTTCTTCTCATGAAGCGCATTTCAAGGACAATGAAGTTTTCTAGGAACTGTAGTTTGCAAGATCTGATAATGTATTTTACTACCAGGTATCAATCAGCTGCAATATACACGCTGAGTGCATTGACATTACTGGGAATTGCGTGAAAACCTAATGGTATGACTGTAGCAGAATATCACGACTTGGTAATCTAGGATCTTCTTACATTTACTGAACGTTCTTCTTACGTTTAAGAAAATGTTTTGTCGTCCTCAATAAATCACATAACAGCAAAAGTACCATGACAGAAAAATCCTTTTAACTATTCTAGAAACATATCTATTGTTATCTTTTTTTAGCGTCATTATTAATATTGCAGTCAGGTGGAGCATTGCTAAAGATTTGTATTCTTCTCTCAACTTTGTTACATCAATATTTCAGCTGTTTTCTAAATTTGTTTATGTAGTACGATCATATTTCTCCCCTGGACCTGATAACTTCATTTTCATTTCTTCTTCGAACAGACCTTTCGTTCCGTCGCAATCATATTTCATGAGCGTTCTTCAAAATTTTTGTCGCTTAAGCTGTTGCTCTTAAGCTCTCACTTCTAGTTCTACTCTTTTCTGAGAGATGGCCCATGAATTTCACCATTTTTGTTCTTGAAGACTTTCGCTAAATTTTCCACTCGTCTTTTCAATTTCATCACTATACATCATATGATATCGAACACAATAAATACATATGCGTTCAATATCTGTCCACGAATATGAAATGTACTCAATTTTGTAACTGCAGTAGTAGTACTTCTAGGATAACACCTGTGCTAACAGAACATTAAAGTATTGTTGGCCGCCCCGGTGGCACAGTGTTCTAAGCTATGGATCCTGACCAATCGTCCGGGATGAGTCCGGGTTCGAATCTTGGTGAGGCATGGATGCTGTGCTGGTCTTATGACACTGGATCATTTTCTTCCCTGGAACCAGTGGCCCTAAATTAGGGACGAGGGATGCTTGCTGCCCACTGAGTTGCTCATAGTAGACGTTAAAACCTCAGTACACAAAAAAGTACCGTTGTCAATTAGTTTCCATCACTCTTCAGTTCCCTTAAACCAGGGTTCACGAATGTTAACCTCCAACAGCATTTTTAGAAATATCGCTTGAGTTACTTGGACTTCATTAAATCCCTGAAGTAACTTTCGAAGCAAATATCGTTAAGCCCTTCAATTCCTAAAATTCTTGTACTCCATTTTTAGATTTGCTTTTGTTCTAGATGCTTTTATAAACTTTTGTACTTACTTCTGAGACCTTTGCTAAATTCTTTTCTTGACTCTTCTTCAGTAAATCTTCTGTGAGAATGGTTTACTCTTAATTAAATATTTTCTTTTGTTACTGATGTAAACATTTTGCGCTTTGCTAAGTCAAGGTGAACTTAACAAAACAGAGGTTATCGAGCAGTATCTCATGACTCAGCATTTTTCTTTCAATTTCATTACTTTCTTCAAAAGCTGAAATGATGAAATTTCGTGGAGTACTGACTTCATGCTTCTCACCTCCAGATAAAAAGTATTTCACCAGATTTCGCTGAATATGGTGCGCCATTTATCTGTTGAATATAAAATAAAGTATGCAACCAGTTTTTTTGTTCAAGAAATTATTCGATAAAAGCCTGACGCATAACAAATCCGAACAAACATGTTGAAGTTACTACGCAATGAATATGTATAACGAAATGAGAAAATAATACTGACTTTAACTCGGTTTGCCTGTTCCACTGGTGAATCTCTGAACTGAGATCGGATAAATTTCCCTTTCGACTCTTTTCTAACGTGCATCATGTTGTACTGATACAAAGCACAAACATATTCAATAATGTTGTTAAAGAAGCACTTGCATGCAGCATGTTCCTACCCTGCACCGTTAATGTTTCGAAGTCTAAAGATGTTGTGTAGGAATTATTAGAGAAACAAAATTGAGGAGAAAGATTTTCTGAAGTTATTGAAGCTTGCGATTCTCACAGTGTAAATTCAATTAAAGCTGCATCTCATTTTGATTCTGTTCGGTAACATTTGTTCTGTTGATTGTACTAAAAATAAAATACGGCATTTAAGCTACGTTTTGTTCTTCTGGAGCCTTCTCAGTCAGCAAGTGTGACGCAGTAAATAAAAACGTTAAGATGTAAATGATGTAATTTCTTGAATAAACGAAAAGGTAAAGCACAATGGGTTTGTACTTTCTTTGTGTATCCCTGGCGATGTAAATTACTGCTGCCTGGTTATCAGATTGCTGAACCTTTTAACGAGAAACGTGAGCAAATCTGAATGCTGTAAACATTCGCCTTCCCTAATTTTGGACCACGGATTCAATTGGAGGAAGAGAGCTAGTACGGTAAGACAAATTAACCACACGTTTCTTCTCTGGGGTTCGAACCCAGTCCCACTCGGATGAACGGTAAAACGCAGTGCTTGAACCATTGCGCCCCCGGAGCAGTATGTCAGATTTGGAATCGACTCAAGTAAAGGTAGAGTCTGTTGTTCCTGAATGGTATCTACATGATCGATTATTACCTTCTGTTCTGAACGTTTCAGGTCAATCCGTAGGATTGTCATCCATCAGACATTTTTCGCCTACGTCTGCAGTCGTTTACCTACTTACAGATGATAAAAATTCCTAATTTCATGAATATTTTTCTGCAAACATTCTCGCTACAACGATATATTTCTTCTTGAAAAACCATGTTACTGGTCATTATATTTCTTTGTTACAGTCCTGCAGAGCTGTATTCATCTTTCACAAATGCACTCAGCTGCCCCGGTGATACAGTGGTCTAAGCGATGGCTTCAGATCATTCGTCCATCCATGCCCGTCCGGGTTCGAATCCCGGTCGGGCATGGATGCTGTGTTTGTCTTACAACACAGGCTCTCTCCCTTCCCTGGAGCCAGTGGCTCTAAATTAGGGAGGAGCGACTGCTTATAGCGCATTGAGTTGCTCACGGTGGTTGCAAAACCTCCAAACAAAAAAAACAAGCCGCCGCGGTGGCGCAGTGGTCCAAGCGATGGCCTCTGATCATTCGTCCGTAAGGGGTCCGGGTTCGAATCCCGGTGAGGCATGGATGTTGTGTTTGTCTTACGGCACTGGCTCTCTCCCTTCCCTGGAAACAGTGACCCTAAATTAGGGACGGGCGACTGCTTATAGCCCATTGAGTTGCTCACGGTGGTCGTTAAACCTCCAATAAAAAAAAAAAAAGAAAATACGCGTAACAAGGCATTCTCAAGTTATGGCTTTTGAGGACATGGTAAATGACATCAATGATCTAGCAAACCAATTCAGAGATGCTGAGCTTTGCTTATTTGTCAATGCAAAAACTTTACATCTCTCACCAATACTTTTTACTCTTATACATTGAGGCCATAGGCCACTGGTTCTCAATAGGCGGGCCGCAAAGGGTGTCAGTCTGGCCAGCGCTAAAAAGTTAAACCGAAAAAATGCATAAAATCCACAGGCGAAAAAAAAGAATGTTTATGATATAGAACAGTATAATTTTTGTTTATTTCATTTATTTTTGAAAATCCTCCAAATACGTGGCGTTACTAAATAAATAAATACGTCGCTCTTTCCACGTTCCAGAAACACATATCAGTAAATAAATGAATACATCGCTCTTTCCGACTTTTCGGTTGCTATGTGTTTCGGGAACGTGGAAAGAGCGATGTATTTATTCATTTATTTTTGCTGACTCCAACATATACTCCACATTTTACACATATTGCAGAAGGACATCAAACCCATTATTCTTATTGATTTCTTGATTAAATATAAATTTAAAATGTTGTGTTTGTAATTTTACATTAATACATTAACTAATTTCTGAAATGTGTTCTATTTTTTTCATTTGTCTCCTATGTAAGGTTCATTTTCATATTACCTTTAATGAATATTGAAATAAAAATAATGTTCATATGAGTATCAGTATGATATGTAGCTTACATTTACCAAATTAAGTGTTCACACCCTCTGGCCAGGTTCCATTAAAAAAAATGGGGCCCCCGGTGAAAAGTAATTAAGAACAACTGCCGTAGGCTATTAAATCAACTATAATTTAAAAGCAAAAGTCCAAAATCCACCTATTACTTTAAATCAATAACCAGGGAATGATTAATTATGAGATTATCACCGAAGATGAAAACGCCGCCCCTTTGGCGCAGTGGTCTAAGTGATGGCTTCTGATCATTCGTCCGAAACGGGTTCGGGTTCGAATCCCGGTGAGGCATGGACGTTGTGTTTCTGTGTTTATCTTACGGCACTGGCTCTCTCTCTTCCCTGGAACCAGTGACCCTAAATTAGGGACGGGCGACTGCTTATAGCCCATTGAGTTGCTCACGGCGGTCGTTAAACCTCCAATCAAAAAAAAAAAAAAAAAAAAGAATGTTTTGATATTTTTCCCGGTCGTATGAATATCACAATAGATATTGATACTAAAGTTTACTTTCTTTCAAACAAAAAATCAGCATCATTCCCTAAATATTTTCTAAAACAAAACACGGGGCACAGGTAAAACCGTAGTATGCGTAGTTTTCAATGTGTCTGCAATTCAGGAAACAAGACAGCTTGTTTCCTGAATTGCATATACGTTTTATTTATTTGTCACTACTACTTTCTAGGGTTACGATCTCATTAGTTAGCAGCGTATTTTCCGAATATATACCAACTACACTATCTACCAACAAGTAATTGGACACCTGTGATAGCAAAGGAAAACGAAGTTTATTCACCTTCAATAGTTGGTGGAGCCTCCACGAGCGGTGATTACAGCTGCAACCCTCAGGGGCATACTCTCAACCAGGCGTTGTACGACGGCTAGCGGTATTTTCTTCTACTCGGCTTGGAGAAGACAGGTCAGTTCCTTCACCGATTTCGGACGGTGGGGGCACCCCTTAAGTCGACGCTCCAACTCGTACCAGAGGTGCTCGATAGGGTTAAGGTCCGGACTCTGTGCAGGCCAGTCCATTCGATTAACCCCATTGTCACCATGCCAAGCCATGGTGGACCTCGCAACATGACAGGTGGCATTGTCATCCTGAAAGTAACATGGGTACACCCCGTAAAACTGCCACAACGTAGGAAGCGCTTGGTCATCCAAAATGGTGCAGTAGGTCTCGGCTTTGAGTCTACCAGGAATCGCGACCAAGGGTCCCGTGTCATACCAGGAGAAACACCCCCATTGCATAATTCCACCGCCGCCGAGCTTCACAGTTGGCACAATACATTCCGGGAGCAGGCGTTCTCCAGGCGGACGCCAAACCCAGATTTGCCATCCGAACGGTAGAGGGTGAACCTTGATTCGTCGCTCCAGAGAACCTGTTTCCATTGTTCAACGGTCCACTGTCGACGTTCTTTGCACCACGTTAGCCGAGCAGCGCTATTGGACTTGGAGATCAAAGGCTTGTGGGCGGCAGCGCGTCCATGATAACCGAGCAGACGGGCTTCTTTACGGAGGGTATTCATCGAAAGAACACTCCCGGATGCCTGTTGAAACTCCTCGCGGATGTGGCCCATCGATTTGGTGCGGTTCTTCCGAATTCCTCCGGCCAGCGCCCGTCGGTCTCTGACTCCCAGTTTTGTTGGTCTTCCGGGTCGGGGCACATTCCGACAGTCACCTCTAATCTTCCACTGGCCAATCACGTAGGCCACTGTTGATTTTGGGAACTTCAACTCGCTGGATATGTCACGTATGGATCGGCCATTTCTGTGATACCCGACGATTACACCTTTCTCGAAATCAGAGAGCTCCGAACTGCGTGGCATCTTGCATGCGACTGGTTACGTTGTTGTTTCCCACACGATATTTAACGGCGGCGGCCGTGACGTGTATCAGGACCGCAGATATCGTCGATTGCCGGGGTGTCCAATTACTTGTTGGTAGATAGTGTATTTTCAAATTCTTAGAAAGTATAATTGCATTAGAAGAAAGCGCAATGTTTTGCAATTTAGTGTAACTTAATGAGAAACGGTGTTTCTCTTTTGGTGTTTCTCATAATAGTAAGTTTAAAGTTACGTTTAGCGAAAACAAGACTTTTTCTCTTTGCAGCTGCACCAAAGTGGCTTCAAATTCCTGAAAATGTGACAACCACTGCTGGGAGCTCGGTTAAAATCGTATGTATAGCAACAGGTTCACCGAAGCCAAAAATCTCTTGGAGAAAATTTACTGGTAAAATTTTTGTTTGCAATCTACTTTGTCATTGTTAATTACCAAATCACCAATGCCCGAAATACGTTCCAATTATGATAATATTATTTCTTTTGATTTACAGATAATTCTGAAATCCAAGGAGTGCCGATAATTGTAGTTAATGAAGAAAGTGTTCTCCATATTGCTTCTGTAACCTACACTGACGCTGGATTATATGAGTGTAAAGCAGACAATGGCGTCGCACCAAGCCTGAACGCTAATTTTTCACTTTTCATTCAGGGTAGGAAATTTACCTTTCCTTCTTAACTTTTCTCTGGCCTTGTTTTACAACATCTTGGCTGGTTCGTCTTTTCAAGTATTTACAGGAGTTTTAGACTTACTTTATAACTTATTTGCACTCGCACTATTTTAAGGGAACATGTTGTTTCATGTAAAGAGGTAATTGCTAAATTTTTTAAGATTTGGTATGAAAACATTCTTCACATGAATTTTATAATTTATCTTTCTAAGAAATCAGGTATTCTTAGTGTGAATATGTTGAAAGTGGATTAAAACTTTAGCTCATGAGTTTTTTCTAACACAGTCTAGATTCTTTGCTTTTTAAAACATTAAAAAAGTGTTTCCATAGAGAAAAATTCAGGATGCCAAAAAATATAAGAATAATAAAAAATATATTTAGTAGCGACCCTATTGTTGCCTCTTCACATTTTTCCGCTTCAGTAGATGTTTTACCACCATGCGCTTTTTTTCTTGCCAGCTCATGCAATTATAGACACGGCGCAGTAAAGAAATGTATAGAAAAAATTACAGAGTTTATTAATTTTTCAATTAATTTTATCTATTTCATAAATGCTTGACATTGTTCGTATTGCAGGAGATCAAAATTATATGTACATTTTAGCAATGTTACTGAATGTGGTGCATCTAGAGTACATCCCACAAACATTTTTAAGTAAGAGTTCATTCTGTTTGCATTATTTACATTTTCCACTGTTATTTCATAGCAATCGAACATTACACTCAACCAATATTTTGAAATTATGTCTGCAAATTCATTTAATGGAGGAAACTTAGATGGACACAGAGTGATTTCATTTACGATTACGAGACAATACGGAAATCTATTAAAACTTTTTAAACTTGTGTTTTCTATTTCTTTCTACCGCTTCAGATTTTTTTACTTGGGTACACAGAATTTCATGTCTTCGAATAATTCACATTTTAGTTACCCATGATGTCAAAGTGTGGCGCTAGTTTTCTGATAGAGAAAAGAATATTGTGTTCGCAAAGTCGCTTTTCAGCTCGCCATATTCAGTTTGAAAACAAATGTGTTGAAGAGTATTGGTAAACTGGAATGACTTAGTGCCAGTAAAATTATTTGAGATCTACTTGGGGATGAGTATTTTATATCACAGTAACTTATATCGTGTGCTGTATGGAATGATCTTCCGATATTTCCACAGTATCATCGTGAAAGCAAGATGTTGTACAATACCAAGTGGATCAGCACTTTTGGATGTTCAAGAACTGTTTCCTTCCTGCAAATTCTCTGTTGTGTCGCTTTCAGGATACCAGGCATTTATGCAGTAGGTAAGTACTTCATACTTTATTACTTTGTTTTTGAAATGTGTTATTCACACTATACAAAGAAACCACGAGAAGATTTCTGAGAGTAGCCTGATGCAGTTTTATGATTTTTATTCATTCGTTTTTACATACACAGAAAACAGTGAAACAGATTTTGACAAAAAATGCACTTTCCTTAATTTCTTATTTTGGCGGAATGGTGCTGAACCTTTTGGATTTGAACATAGTAAAGTATTTTTGATATATAACCGGTATGAATTTGATTTTAAAATATCTATGTTTGTACACTTAAGCGTGAAAAGCTATCTGATCAGAATAATCAATCAGCATGTTAGCGTTGTTCTCACATACTTGCTAATGTTTTAAGATAGATTAATCAGAAATGCTTTTCTCATCCAAATGAATAGTTTCAAACAGACCTTAAGTCAATACTGTTCTTACGCGTCTCAAATAGGAATATATCATGGTAAATAATTCCTAAAATTAGTTTTGCTTCATTCCAGTTCCAACTGCAGTTTCTTAGTTTGTGGTTAGCAAAAAATTCTTTATTTATGCGCTTTGCTGTGTTGCGTTTTATTATACATTAATATTTACAACTAAAACAGAGTATAAAGATTTATGGAAAAAACAATTATCTTCTAGATTTTGCATTAATTTCGAAATTTTAGGCTTTAATGTAATAGCTCTTCTTTAGGAACAAGTCATGTAATATACTTTTTCGCTAAAAGAACACCAAGATTTTGAAATTTCGAAGTTCCGTTTGTGGAGAGGGGCAATCCAATGCTTGTTTAAATAGCCTTAGATCTGGTGTATATTGTGGACATTTTCTGAAAACTTTTTACCTAAGTGTCCAAAAGCACGTACTTTGCCGACCCAAAACATGGCATCATGTCTTTATTTTTCCAGGATTTTCCATGAGTCTTTTCATTTCGCAATTACTTCTGCCGAATCAGGCAAGTACATTTGCATGTCTTTCATGCTTTTCCAGACGCATGCTTCTTCCGAAATGGCTCAACATCTTTCGAATATCAATTTTATGATTATTAATTGCGTAATTCGAAAGCTAAAACTCTTCCAATCAGTCCTTGAAGGAAACATGTCCTAGACAATTTTAACTAAACATCCATGTTCTTACTGTTTTGAATTAGGATTCATAGGTGCTAATGCATCCTCAGGAAAATTGTTCGGTAAAGTATAATAACATTTTTTTAGATCTAATAGGTTTGCGAACTGCCTTAAATAATTTTTAAGTAGCATTCTGGTCGTGAATACATCACGCTAACGGCGAAATAACATTTACATGCTGTAGATTCAGCAAAGCCCTTTTTACTTCCGGATTTATGTGACCGGAGGAATGTTGCCAAAAATGAAAATCGTAGTTAAAAACACCTACTGTAAATAGAGACGCAGCCCTGTGGCCGAGTGGTCTGAGTCGTTGGCTTCTGACTATTCTTCTAAGGCGGTCCCGTGTTAGAGTGCCGGGTGAAGCATGAGTGGTATGTTTGCCTAATGAGGCTAGCTCTGTACCTACCCTGGAAGCAGTGGCCCCAAATTTAGTAAGGGCGACTTCTAATATTCCTGAGATTTTCTCATTGCAGTAGTCAAATCCCAAAACTAAAAATGTGTATATATATGTAAGGAACATTTTTACTCTAACAAGATAAGAAGTCACACGTACTTACATTTTTTTATTCTAAGTGTTGCTTACGTGAGAGATTTAATATCTATCACACAGTTTGTAGTAGGCTGAATTATAACAGCTACTATCACGGAAGAAAATAATTTCTCATAATTGCAATTATTCTGCTGAATTCACTAAGAAACAATCACTCCAAAATTAATTCTTCCAAAATGCTTTTCCAAACCGTGGTTTTAAAATTGGAAATGTATATTTAGGAAAAAATGGGAAAATTTTGTTTTAAACCATTTTATTAATACACACTCATAGATTATTACATGAGTACTTCTGTTTTCAATTCTTTTGCTGGCACACTACATTTATAGCTTTAGAAAACATTCGGAAATACTTAAAAGATTTCAAACACTGGAAAATACTGAAATTCATTTCATTAAGTGATCTTTAAATACGACATTAAACACAAGCACTTCTGATATTTTTCGTTTTGAAAGACAATATTGTCATTTTGTAATTACTACTGTATTATATCTATGTTTTTTTGTTTTGTTTTTTTGGGATTGGAGGTTTAACGACCACCGTGAGCAACTCAATGGGCTATAAGCAGTCGCCCGTCCCTAATTTAGGGTCACTGGTTCCAGGGAAGGGAGAGAGCCAGTGCCGTAAGACAAACACAACATCCATGCCTGACCGGGATTCGAACCCGGACCCCTTACGGACGAATGATCAGAGGCCAACGCCTTAGACCACTGCGCCACCGGGGCGGCTATATCTATGTTAATTAACAATATTAAAAACCATATTTCGAAAATGAAAAATATATTAAATGAAATTATATATTCAAAACGATTTGTACAAGGCACTGAAAATAATAACGTTTATTTACGGCTCTGAAATTTTTTTTTTAGTTTGTGGTTTAACGACCTCCGTGAGCAACTTGATGGGTTATAAGCAGTCGCACGTCCCTAATTTTTGGCCACTGGTTCCAGGGAAGGGAGAGAGCCAATGCCGTAAGACAAACACAACATCCATACCACATCAGGATTTGAACCAGGATCTATCTCGGACGAATGGTCAACAGTCTGCGCCACTGGGGCCGCATTAGTGATTCAAAAATTCTCTCTCAGCGTTCTAAAATAATTCTTAAATATCCATCGAAATAAGAGATTAGCGAAAAAGAGACTGCCCGAGTTTCTTAACCAAGATATGCCATTAATACAAAATTCCTGTTTTATTTTGCTTAGGAACGGTTATCTCTATGCAAAATGCATGCTCCTTTTTCGTATATGTATAGAGAGGATCATGCTTATTTCTCTTAGTTCTGTAATTTCTATTGTGCATAAATTTTTTCCACGCTGACCTTTTGCGAGGTTTTTGTTTTAATTTTGTTTCGTCTTCTTCGAAACAAATGCAGATCTGCAATTTACTTATCCATCACTGAAAAGTAACATCGGTTGTTTTCGTGTTATAAAAGTTTAAGAACACATCTAAATAATTTACCAAACCAGAATCTTTGAACGACGCATTTAATCATGTTTATATATATAAGGGATTCTATGCATCCCTTATATATATATAGACGCGGTTAAATTTCTCGAGATGTTGTGATTGATGTTTGCCAAAGAGGCAAATCCATCACACTTCCATATTTTCTCAAGAGAAAGACCATGGCATTGTTACCAGAGACCTCCGATCTCTTTCTGTTATTCTTTTCATACATTTTAGAGTCGTGGTTCCATGTTCTGTCACTAACCCTTGTAGTGCTGGATTTTCATATTCTCACCATTTATATCTTACTTCGTTTCACTTTCGAATGTGTGTTCATGGTCCCTCGTGTTCAGAATGTACCACGGTAATGTAATAACTTTTGTCTGGAATGTTCATATGTTATTTCAATTAACTGCTAATTGGTAGGGGGCAAAGCACATGGATTCCATTTTATCTAGCAAATGCTAAACATTTATTTCTGAGAACCTTATAAAATTTAAAAAGATATGCACTTAAATAAAATAAAATGTACATGTAGATATAATTACACATTTTACCTAAGGGCGTATTTTAAATTACTTAAGTAAAAATATAAGTACACACTGATGTATTCTTGCATATTTTACCTAAATATTACTTAATAATACTACTTAAGTAAAATATGTAAATAAAATGTATTGAGATATATTGATATTTTAGACTTTAAACACACAGTTACTTTCTTTCTTTTAGATGTTCCAGAAATCCAAAAATTCCATTTTCAAGAAAACGTCTTAGAAGGTAAAGTTGTTTCAGTCATGTGTCTAGCAGTAAGTGAGAGTAATCCCTTAACTTTCAAATGGAGAAAAAATGGGAAAGATATTCCGACCACTGCGGAAAATATAAGAATTGAAGACAGTAAAGAATTTTCCGCTTTGATAATCAATAATGTAAAACAGAGCGATGATGGCAATTACACGTGCGCAGCGACTAATCCATTTGGCACAAGCGAGCACACAGCTTTTCTGAAAGTTAAAGGTAAGGCAGTGGTATTTCTTTCCTCCCACATTTTGACCTATTTTTTCATTTTCTAATTTTCACTTATTTCAATTCATGTTGGGCTGTATGCTACCAACACTGGTGTCCAAAATTAAAATGGCAAACACAAAACTATGAAAAACGCAAAATCCACAAGGCAGAGTTTAATGACAGTTGGTAAGGACATACATTGTATATCTATAACACAGCAAAACACAACAGAAAAGGAAAGCCATCATTGTATGAGAAGGAAGCCTGCGCATGGCAACATAGCAATCCAAAAGTGATGCAGCAAGTGGCTCAGAATTCGAGGAGAATGATTACCTATGAACAGCGATACAAGTCGCACAACGATCCCTCATGCTCTTCGCCAGACTCTGAATGAGAGTTTCGGGTAATATGTGCCACTCCTCCACGAAGGAGAGTCTGGTATCCTGGAAAGGTTTAGGGAGCAATTGCTCTTCCCACAGCATCCTATACATGCTCTATCATGTTCAGGTTCGAAGATCTCGCTGGCCACTCTATTCTGTGAATGTCCTCACTCTTCAGAGATTCGTCGACTAACTGAGCCATATGGAGACGAGCGTTATCGTTCATAAAAAGGAATGGAGGCCAACAGCTCCACTGAAAAGTCATACATAGGGCTCCAGGATGTTATCCCCAGAACATGCAACTGTCACAGTGCTTCCTCGATACACGTGTAACAGCGTGCGTCCATCCAACATGATACCAGCTCAAACCAAGAGTTCTCAACCACCGGAGTGATCAATTTACCTAATGTTGGAGGGAAGAATTCGGCTTCCCGCCTTTCTCCAAATGTACACACACACCGAGAATCCATGTTTAGGCTATACAGCTATCCGCCACCAAAGAGAACGCAGGCTCATTGATTAGGGGTCTAAGGGTGATGGTGTCGGGCCCAATGCAGACTGTACGCTTCTGTGCGATGGGTACAGACATTTGATCTACTTGCACACAGGCCTCACTCGTGGAGTCTTTTGTAATCTGTTTGCCTTGATATTCCAGTTCCCGCAGCAGAGGAGAGCTCATGCTATAGTTGCGTGGCTGTCGACTCCCAACGGCGGCGAACTTTTATGGACAAATACTTGCTGTGACTCGTAGGCGTCCTTGTCTCGGCCTTCTGGTTAATTTTTCGGTTTTCTGGTACTGTCTCCAAAGTTTGGAGGCAACTTGACTCAACATATGCATCCTTCTTGCTACCTCAGCTTGCGGTTGCCCTGCTTCCAATCTACCGATCACTCTCCACTGTGAAAATCTTTTAAGCTATGCTGCGAAGCCATTCTTCCACAAAAAGTTTCACTTAAGGTCCACAAAAAGTTCCACTCAAGGTCCACAAAAAGTTCCACTCAAGGTCTACAAAATGTTTCACTCATGGTCCACAAAAAGATCCACTCAAGGTCCACAAAAAGTTCCACTCAATGTCCACAAAACGTTCCACTCAAGGTCCAATTGCTGTACCCCCAGCAGATCAACGTATATCAAGGTTGCGTGCCAGTCAGCTCGATGACATACTGTCGTAATTTGCGTATTTATATAGGAGCTAGCACGATGTTGCTTGGGTACGTCGATTTAGTGTTTCCCCTTGCACGTATCTCCAAAGTATCTTTACAATCGATCTTCTCTTTTGGACGAATTTGTTCCTGTCACGTTAATTTTGGACACCAGTGTATTTAAGGTTCCAATTCTGTGTGCTGTTTCTTATATAAAATTTTGTGGTTATCTCTGCTTACACTTCCCTAAAATAACAACATACAAGAACTCCCCAAAATTTTTGTTACATGTGAGTGACATCACTGATAGTCAGTCAAGCCATAAAAACTTGGATAGAAACAGCATGTCAGATGTCCTGGTATGTCAGGCGTGTTCAACGTTAAGTTAGCCATATATATGCTGCCAAAGTGAAATTTTGCTTTACGATTTTGTTACTTTGTTCTCTTCTTTTTTTTTTTTTTTTTTTTTTTTTGATTGGAGGTTTAACGACCACCGTGAGCAACTCAATGGGCTATAAGCAGTCGCCCGTCCCTAATTTAGGGTCACTGGTTCCAGGGAAGGGAGAGAGCCAGTGCCGTAAGACAAACACAACATCCATGCCTGACCGGGATTCGAACCCGGACCCCTTACGGACGAATGATCAGAGGTCAACGCCTTAGACCACTGCGCCACCGGGGCGGCTTTGTTCTCTTCAAGACCATCATTAGTTATTCAGTAACCCTTGTTAATGTGTTATGACTCTTAACTAAATGTTCATACTTCGTATCTCTTCGTGTATTAATATTGCAAGTTCGTCTTTGTCATATACAAGCATCAAGAAGCTAATAAAAGAAGTTTTTCGTAGATCATCTGCAAGTGTTTTCTGTTATTATATATTTTATTCTCGTTAACACTGTCTGTATAACATCAAAATGAATTCATTTCAATGTTCAGAAAAAGAAAAACGTGTGATTTCTCTGAAGTCTGTATTTCTACCTAAGTGACATTTGTGCTCCAAAAAATCGAAATATGAAAATGTTCCCCTGAAACGCATGTCCGAAATACCTGTAGCATGGCTGCTGTTGTTCGTGTCAACCAACCTGTGTTCATCTACTTTCCATTATTTCTTAGAGAAAGAGTTTCTTCAACCCAAGTTTTAGAATCGATATATCTCTCAGGCAGAAACAGAATGGACTGACTGATTGAAGTTTAAACTCAGGACGAAGAATAACTAAAATTTGGTGCAATAGTTTTTTTTTATTCCCTAGAGGGAAAAATGTCTATTATTTGAACATACTTTCCTTCTTACGATTTGTAACCAAGAATCAGAAATGTAATAAATCTGTGCGCTGAGAATTGAAGCTGGTGACGAACTGAAGAAACCCCGAGGAATTCAACTGCAAACCACCCTTACCATTATAAGCTAAGGATGTCTTTCAGGAAGTCTTTCGGCCATTATTAGTTTTACCATAAACATGTTCTTATTCCTAACTTAAAAAATCCAAAAACTTTAAAAGTCAGTAAAACGTTGATTCATGTACGTGTATCAATATATTGCTGCACATTTCTAGGAAACACATTTGTCCGAGCAAAAGAGATTAAATGGAGAAAGTGTCATAGCACCTTCCCTGATATACAGGAGTGAAACCAGAGTTTTGAAGAAGGGACATGAGAGTCATTTGTACGCTGGAGGGATGAGTTACTTACGGGTGTGTATGTCAAGACTTGTTCTGATCATTTGCGGAGCGAAGTTGTTTCGAAGAAGTTGTGAAATGTAAAGCAAAATGTAATTAGTAGGGCGGAGAGATGGTTTTGCCATGTCGAAATATTGAGTGATGAGATGCTAACTATAAGAATTTATTTAGTCCAGATGCCAGGAAAGGAAAGGGCAGGAAGTCCAAGGAAATTATGAGAGGACGAGATTCAGAAATTCCAGCAAGAAAAGATAAGGAGTTTGTAAATGTAGCTGTTGTATTCTGTAAATGGAAATGCTCGACATCCAATAATGCGTAGAATATAACGTTATAAGTAACACTGATTTGGCAGATGATCTTGTTTTTGAGGAGATAATTTCTGATTTTTTGAGCTCAGCTTAGTGTCTCTGTATATATAGCAAAGTGGGAAAATGGGAAAATGCGGGTGTTTCTGTCTACGAATTGTTCGACCACTTCTAAATGATCTAGAGATCTGAAAACTGGTATGGTGATAGGTCTTAAAGTACGTATGCCTAGAAACGTCCGAAAACCAAAAAAAAAAAATAGCTGCTTTGGAACACTGGCTGCTTGAATATTTGCGCGAATTGTTCGACCACTTCTAAATAACCTAGAGATCTGAAAACAAGTACGCTGATAGGTCTTAAGGTCCGGATACCTAGAAAAATCCGAAAAACAAAAAAATTAAACGCTGGCTGTGGATTATTGTCTGCTTGATTTATTCTACCACTTCTACACTTAAAATAGTCTGAAAACAAAAAAATTCAAAAGGGAAGCTTAGCTTTATTCTTTAAAACACTGATAGATTTAAAGATAATTATGCCAGGAACGTTGCAATACTGTAAACATTCCATGAAATTTTGATTAAACATTAAGGGACGCCAAAGCCAGCTATGTTTTACGTCAAACCGTATGTATTGACGTCACGACCCTATTCTAAATCGTGAAACAGTTACAGCTCTTAAATTATTTTTCTTTCCCTAAATTATTTTTCTCTTTCTTTAAGTTTATGTTCAAAAAATTTTATATTTTCACCGTTCGGAGAACGGGCATAGATGCTTGTCATATATATATATGTATACTGTACATGTGTGTATCTCATTACAAAATAACAGGCATTTTTAAGTGTGAAAAAGTAGTTAGTGCATTTCACTTGACATGACTAGATATTAAAGTTTTTAAAGATGTTCCATTCGATCAGACATTGAAATTTTGGATTTTGCAGTTTCTTCAAATGGAATTTTTGTTCGAATTTTATGAATGCCATATTTGTTAAACTTCTCCTTACAGAACTTTCAATACGTTTATGATTAAGGAAAACACGAGTAAGACTGGCGTATTTTTCTTGTAGCTCCACCGAGGTGGATCCAAATACCTGAAAACGTCACTACCACTGCTGGGAGCTCCATCAAAATCCCTTGTACTGCAACAGGTTCTCCGAAGCCAGTGATCTCATGGAGAAAATTTACTGGTAAAATTGTTTGAGTGTCATCTGTTACGGTCACAACGTGTTTAAATTGATCAGAGAATCACTGCAACAAAATTGTTTAAACAATGGTAAATTTTAATTTTCTGATTTACAGATAGTTCCGAACCCCGAGGGGAACCGATCAGCGTAATTAATGACGAAAGTGTTCTTTATATACCCATCGTGTCACACACCGATGCTGGCCTGTATGTATGTTTAGCAGACAACGGCGTCTCACCTGGCCTGAAAACTAATTTTTCTCTAATTATTCAGGGTAAGAAATGAGCTATTTTTTTCTAAATATTGAAGGCTTTCCAATATCCTTTATCAAATGTTTGCAACAACTTTCAGG
Source organism: Macrothele yani (assembly GCA_039090855.1). NCBI lineage: Eukaryota > Metazoa > Arthropoda > Arachnida > Araneae > Macrothelidae > Macrothele > Macrothele yani. Next base: position 20,356,591 of record CM077013.1, read on the forward strand.
TTGGTAACTGATATTTTTGTCTAGAATGTTTGAACTGGTGATTTGTGTTTAACAGAAGATATGCAATATTTATGTATCTCGTAACTTTATTCAAAACAAATTCCTTTTCTATATATACATCATGAAGAACAATTGTCATTGACAATTACAAATATTTATTCACGGGCATTTTATGCAAACGGTTATGCATTTTTCTATTTCCAGAAATTTTCAAAGTTATCAACCAAAATAGTTTCATCGATATAACTTTGGGCCTCTGACGTACAGAAAACAGACAGCACATCAAATGAACGCTTACGTTCTTTAAAGAAAAACAATTTAGAGTTAAATGTTTTTACAATATGCTGTGTTTTGTTATCCGTGTATGAGTTTTTATCACCGTATTGAATAAATCGTTGAGCTTTCTGAATATATATGGATGCGGCATATTTAAGCACATGGACTTTCTTTAAAGCAGAGTTTAAAGCTACTACATCTTAGATATTTTAAGTTCTTGTGGCATCAGAAAAAACTCTCGCAGAGTATCAGAAACAAGTATTAAATATCCCAAGTGATGCACTCTGTAATATATGATGATTTTACGAAGTTAGACACTCGGTGAAATTGATTACGTACCGGTTTATGTTTATAGAATAAAGTTCATACCGTCTAGGCATGTTAGACTGCATGAACTTCATTCTATAAATCAGAAACAAGGTTTACTCGCATTTCTAAAATGAGCAAAGCAATTATTTCATTAAACCATTTGGTTCTAATTTACATGTGTCTTTATTATAAATTTAGGTCCAACAATACTAGGACAATCATATGATATAAGAATACCTATATTCTAAACTTACATTGTCTTACTTAAATTCATTTCATATTTGCTTCGGTGATCTTTCAAATTTCAGTTTTCTAAATATTTCACATTTTTAGTTACTCATAATGTCAAAGTGTGGCGCTGGTTTTCTGTTAGAGAAAAAATATTGTGCTTGCAAGTCGCTTTTCCTCTCGCCATGTTCATCTTGAAAGCATGTTTTGAAGGCTATCGCTTGATGTGTATGTTTTTAGGTTTACTGTATGTTTCGGAACTTCACCGGGTATGAGTACTTTGCACCAAAACAAATGATATCTTTCAGTACTAGGAGTGATAATCCAATATCTCCACAGGATCATCGTGAAATTAACATGTCCAATACCAAGTGGAAGAGTGCGTTTGGAGATATTAGGACTGTTACCATCATACAAGTCTTCTTTTTCATCGCCTTAAGAACATCAGGACTTCATGCAGGAGGTAAGCGTTTCATAATTAAACATTATACTATGTTTTGTCAACATAAACATAAAAATAATATTTTAGCTTTCAAAGCTACACAATGTTATTGTTGTCAATGTACGCTAGGAAGACAACACAAATATTTTTCGTGACCGAAAGTCCATGTACTGCAATCCAACTTGATCTCCGATCTGATACCGTTTACAAAAATGCATACAACTGAATTTTTAAGATTCAGAAAGAAAACGATGAAAATTCCTTCTAACTGAATTTTTCAGTTTACTTAGATTTGATATTTTAGCTAGAAGGTACAAAAACTGCGGTTTTTCCTGAGAGATGTAGAATTTTATTTTCTAAGGACAAATCTCTTTTAATTCACAGTGTTACAGATTTGAAAACTTGGAGTAATAAAACAAAGTAAGTATGTGCATTATGGCTACGTATTATTTTTAGTTAGGACATATAACATTATGTTAACATAAATACTTTAAGCTAAGGGCTTAAATATATCTGTTAATGTTTATAAGAAAAGCAATTTGTTGCAAGGCTGATCTCTGTTCAAGTATCACTGTCAAAAAAGGTGAAGCTTGTAAAACTTATTTCATGTGTTATTTAAAGCTCAGTAGTAATTCTGCAAAATTCGTTGTGATTCCTCTTATTTCCGATTTTCTATAATTTCAAAGAATTCAGCATCCATAGTTTCACAAAAAAAATTTCTTGAACATTTTTATTACGTACTAGCTGTAACATACCATCGTTTTGTAGTAAACACTGATTGGATCAAACTGCATCTACCGTAGGTGAGTTGAGCTTTTTTGTTACTAAAGGATTTCTGTTTATTTTCATTGTGCATGGACTAAGAGCGTTCCGGCCTTAATTAGATATATATTTATTTGAAAATCTCTAACGTGCACTTGAAAGAATATTGAATATTTCGAGACAGTTACTTGGTGAAAACAACAGACATATTTTTTGTCTTGTCCTTCTTACTGCACGTAGTCTTATTTGTAGATATTCATGTTAACACGAAGATATTTGTTACTGAAGCCTGGTTTCGACATAAACCGACATCCTGTCCGTCCTGACTTATAGTTCTGTAGAATTTGATACGGAATAACATGACTGGGTATTATCTTCTGTTCAGAAAACCTGTGGCGTGAGCGAACCAAATAATTTTAAATTTGACTTAATAGAGACTCGTTATCATCCTTGCATATTTGTTAGGTTCAGTACATAATCATACATTTATAAGGTTTATTAAAAGAGTGGTAATATGTAAGTTATCGATAATATATTGCAATTCATATGTCGTGACCTTTGAATCTAAAACAGAAGTTACCGTTTCAATGTCAGTAATTCAGACATCTCCCACAGATATACCAACAGGTAAACCAATGACTCAGACGCTAAATATGACTCATTCATATCTACAGGCTCAATACACAGTAGATTAAGTCGTACAGATAACAACGTATGTTCTATTTCAAGAAGAAATTTCTGCTGAGTTTTTAAAAATCTGTAAGAATATATTTTTTCCAGCAGCTGCTTCGTACTACGGTCTTCTTTAAAACACGACATTAACAACTCTCTGATTTCTAATAAGCGTCAACATCTTTTTCTTGTGAGTAGAGAGTATCGTACAATTTTTATACCACCAAACCTACATCCCTGGTATTCCAGCAAGTGAGTGTCATTGAAACTTTTATATATATTGCACAATCTTTTAATTTTGGGTCCGATCTTAGCAAACGTTTCGGATATAAGCGCTTATAACCGCATTTTTTCAAAACAGAAAATGTGGTGCTCATAAAGTGGGGTTTTTCGCGTCGTAGAGTTAAAGTGTTGACTCCTCTGTGAAACCTTACCACCTCAAAATCATCAGGTCAAATTATTTTACCTGTTATTTCGTCGTCAGGTTAAATATATTCTGTGGATTTATTACGACCGATCTAAGCGTACCTCTTATCGAAACAGGGCAAAATTCCCGAAAGTAAATTTAACTTCATTGATGCGAATTCACTTTGGAGAATCTTGCTTTTTTTTTTTTGCCTTTATTTTGCCTTCACACCTTCTGTTTCTCATTCCTTTGGGGAAATAAACCACTTTTGGAACTACTATAGATCTTACGAACTGAGATTCAGTAGATCCAAGAAATGAGCTCAAAATCACATCTAACGAGGTCTGTCTCGAAATCGACTTGTCTATGGTAAGATCTGTTCATTTCTATGTCGCTGGCTCTTTCTCTCTCTTATGTGAAGCCACTGACCTTAAAACTAAGGAAGCGTATAACTTCCTATGGTTTGATGTCCTGAATGGTAATCATACTCTTTTTGATGCTTACCTGAGTGCAGTTGCAGTTCTGTAAAGAATGTTGTCTTTATATATGTGCAGTCTGAAGACTTTACAAAGCAAATCCTGTGGCAGAAGTAGAATTACTTAACTCTCTTTAGAGCATTTTGTTCGAATACATTTCGATCTAGATATTCGAAACATACATCTCCTTTGCAATATAATGTATTCGATAAGTGCATAATTATTTGGATTCATATTTTAGTGTCTTTCTTAGATAGCAGTGACAATAAAAGGCTTATACACAACATGCATAATTAGTCACATTAGGAAGTACACTATCTGCCAACAAGTAATTGGACAACCCTGCAATCGACGATATGTGCGGTCCTGATACACGTCACGGCCGCTGCCGTTAAATATCGTTTGGGAAGCAACAACGCAACCAGTCGCATGCAAGATGCCACGCCGTTCGGAGCTCTCTGATTTCGAGAAAGGTGTAATCGTCGGGTATCACAGAAATAGCCGATCCGTACGTGACATATCCAGCGAGTTGAATTACCCAAAATCGACAGTGGCTTACGTGATTGGCAAGTGAAAGATGAGAGGTGACTGTCGGAATGTGCCCCGACCTGGCAGACCCACAAAACTGGGAGTTAGAGACCGACGGGTGCTGGCCAGAGAAATTCGGAGGAACCGCACCAAATCGATGGGCCACATCCGCGAGGAGTTTCAACAGGCATGTTCTTTCGATGAATACCATCCGTAAGGAAGCCCATCTGCTCGGCTATCATGGACGTGCTGCCGCCCACAAGCCTTTGATCACCAAGTCCAATAGCGCTGCTCGGCTAACATGGTGCAAAGAGCGTCGACAGTGGACCGTTGAACAGTGGAAACATGTTCTCTGGAGCGACGAATCAAGGTTCACCCTCTAGCGTTCGGATGGCAAATCTGGGTTTGGCGTCTGCCTGGAGAACGCCTCCTGCCGGAATGTATTGTGCCAACTGTGAAGTTCGGCGGCGGTGGAAATATGCAATGGGGGTGTTTCTCCTGGTATGGCACGGGACCCTTGGTCGCAATTCCTGGTAGACTCAACGCCGAGATCTACTGCACCATTTTGGATGACCATGCGCTTCCTACGTTGTGGCAGTTTTACAGGGTGGACCCATGTTACTTTCAGGATGACAATGCCACCTGTCATGTTGCGAGGCCCACCATGGCTTGGCACGGTGACAATGGGGTTAATCGAATGGACTGGCCTGCGCATAGCCCGGACCTTAACCCTATCGAGCACCTCTGGGGCAAGTTGGAGCGTCGATTTAAGGGGTGCCCCACCGTCCGAAATCGGTGAAGGAACTGACCTGTCTTCTTCAAGCCGAGTGGAAGAAAATACCGCTAGCCGTCGTACAACGCCTGTTTGAGAATATGCCCCGGAGGGTCGCAGCTGTAATCGCCGCTCGTGGAGGCTCCACCAACTATTCAACGTGAATAAACTTCGTTTTCCTTTGCTATAACAGGTGTGCCCAATTAGTTGTTGGTAGATTTGCAGCATGGAGCATTAACAGGTACATAAAATCTTCCAAAGCAACACAATTTCTCCAAAATAATTTACTATTATTCTGGAAAAAAATTTCAAATACCTGAATTCAGATAATAAGAGAATCAAAATTAATGGGCTGTTGCTTATCTGCGGTATCTAGGTGGTTAGAGCGCTCGGCTCTGAATCAGTGAGTCTAGAGCTCGGTCGCGAGTCAATTGTTCTAATGACGGAAGACTCGCTGTTCTTCGGATGGTACGTTAATTCAGCGATCTTGAGGCACTGGATCCCTCGTTCAAAATACTGTCATCTCTTTTTCTAGCCCTCCCTGTAACTCTCCCAAGTGCACTTCTCGAGTTGCGTAGTTTAGCATTCTGCCATTATGTCATCTTGCACTTCCCCGTCTAGGCTTTCTACTATGTCCAACTATCTACCCATTTTCCAATCAGATCCTCTGTGATTGATCTAATGTCGCTTCTATTCCGTCTGATTTGACAGCCGCTTTACTGGCGATGTAATATCTACGCCGAAAGAGGAATCCCTACACGAAAAATGCATAGTTGGTGGGCGACAGACTTCTCACGTGACACTGGTAATAGAACCGGCTGGCGTCACCCGGACGAAAAAGGTTTCGTGCATACCCGTGTTTCACACGTTGGTAAATTCATGGAATGACACATATCAATCAGTAGATTGCTTAAATACCTGAGATTTGCCGATGGCATTGTTCTCATTGTTGAGTTACAAAGGGAGTTAAGCATCAATTCGAACTGAGTGACTTATGTTCTGATTTTGAACTTAAAATTAAAGTGGAGAGAAACAAAATCATATTTAATCAATTTACATACTCGAAACCATGTTGCTCTGGATATCATCCAAATTTAAGAGGTTGCCTCATATCTCTAGTTGAGATGTGAAATAAATATCAATAATGAAATGAAATGGTAGATGAATCGAAAATTTCAATTTGGCTGGGCCGCTTATGTTAAATTATACAAAATAGTTAAAAGTGATATCCTTCTCTGACTGAAAAGAAAGAAATACTTTTGAACAGTTTATTCTTTCTGTCCTTGTGTATGACTGTGATACTTGGATACTGACCTAGCATTTAGTACAAAAACGTTAACTAATAAAAGCATATGGAAAGATCCATTCTTCGTTTTTCACAGACAAGAAAAGAAATTATTTAAATAAGATCAAGCACAGCAGTTAATGACATTTTCAAGTATGTAAAATCTATGTGCTGGAAATGCGCTGGATATGCGGCAAGAATAGATGCTGGCTGATAGACGACGGCTATTACGGAAAGGTGTCCCAAGGAAGGGACCTAAGGAACGATAGGAATATTACTTGAAGAACGAAAGTGAAACCTGGAGGAGTGCAAGAGGCGTCGTGAGAAGTTGAAGAGCACTGGGGAGGCTTTTATCCAGTAGTGGGCACATTATTCCAGAAAAAGACAGAGAGAGAGAGAGAGAGAGAGAGTGAAACCTTATAAATATATTTTTATGACTAACAAAGTGTTCGCCACATAGAATGCAGTCGGACAAAAAAAAAAGTTTTAAACTAGCTGATTTAAATAACTAAAAACTTCCCTGTAAGGACACGAAATTGCGTTAAGGAAAAAATTAGGCAAAAGATGACTCCTGACAAAATCTATCCACAGAAGGAATTTTATAGTTTCGACATGAGTTTTAGAAACAGGAATATCGTCTCAAACGGAAACGAATGCTTGTTCCTCAAGTGAAACACTGTGCATCACGAGAAGTAGAAATCTTACACAAATTTGGTGACTCCTATCCTATACATAATAAATTCTTTTGTTCGATACTCAAGCTGCGAAACTATGAATTTAAATGCAAACATATATCCCTCCTGTTTATGGCTAAGCTGTGCATTGTAGAAAACTAAACAATTTACTAGAAACATTTCCAATAATAGAGGATTTCTGCTGAATTTTTTTTTAATTCGTGATTTTAGCAGAGTGGATATTCAGGACGATAATAGTATGCGTTCACGCCCTTAACGAGAAAGCTCTAAATTATTTAAAACATACAACCTGTTCAGTGTTACTCATAATCAATGGTATCTGGTGCAAAACGAATTTTTCTGCCGGATGGTTATAAATGGGGATTCAGTTGAAAGTAGACATGTACACTTATGGGCACTGTCTCATTGTGAGTTATCGTATATGCAAAATGTTCCTTCTAGTGGAAGATATGCTACGGAAAAAGAATTTTCCGAATAAGACTTTTAGAAGAACAGATTGGGAGAGAAATAAAATATGGGATCCCTAATGAAAATGTTTGGGTTATTTTGATCTCCAAATATGCACAAAGTGCTTTCATTTTTCTAATTTTACAAGTAAATATCAAATCGAAGAAAAAACGTTCAAGTCAGGCGTTAAAAAGCATAGATACTGTTGCAAGCAGAAAAGTCCACCGACATCCCCCAAGTATTCGTAAAATATTTTTTATAGTAAAAATTATGTGACGCAAAAAGCATTTTTCAAATCAATTTAATCGATACTGATATTTGGTGCCCATAGGCGGACGTTATTATAATAATCTGAGAATATACTTTTTTTCTTTTAAAATACATGTCAAAAATTAAATTGCAAATGAAATAAATGACGAAATTATAGACATGATGTTTTAAACATTCTAAAGCTGAAGCTAAATGTTTATATCAAAGTATGTACTCATACGTTGACTGGTCAAGTGTTTGATTGAAAAAAAAAAAAAAAAAACCAATTTGGCTTAGTTCTGATTGAGCCGTCAGATTGGAACGTAGGACTACGATAGGTGTGTTGGATTTTTGTTTGGCGGGGGCTGCTTTCAGGAGTTGTCGATATTCTCTAGTTCGTCGGGCTGCAGTCTTCTTAGACTTCTGATATTCCTCATCACTTGCTCTTGCCTCTCGTTTTGATTTTCTCCACTTTTGCTTGCGTTCATTATGCAAATTCCGCGGCATTGTCGAAAATGTTAACCCGTTCACACGGAAGCACTTTTTTTATTTTAGTTTAAACCACTGCGAAATGTTCTTTATATATTTAAATAGATCTCGTCGAGATCTTTAAAACGGTACCATGCACAGTCGTTTTGCACTCACGGTTGTCCAGATAAACTGCGATATTGTCAAAACGTTCATCGGTTCACAAGAAAACAATTTTTAAAATGTTCAGTTCAAACCACTGCGAAATGTTCTTCCTATACACTGAAGAGCAATTGAATTAGAGATACCTGTCTAGTAACGTGTAGCATCACCTTTCGCCCTGATGACGGCCGCGATTCGTCTCAGCATGGACTCGACAAGACACCGGAAGCGTTGGGAAGCCATACGGATCCACGACCCCTGAACAAGCTCCCACAGTTCACGAAGATTTGATGGATGGGGTCAGAGCCTCGAACATCTCTCTCGATGGCATCCCAGATGTGCTCGATGGGATTGAGGTCAGGTGACCTAGCTGGCTGAGGAAGCGAAGTCACGTATGTGAATGGTTCATCCAACCATTCGGATACAATTTGGGAGCGATGGCACGGTGCATTGTCTTCTTGCAGGATGAGGTCACCAGTAGGATGTTGAACACGCACAAACGGGAGAAAATGGTGGTCCAGGATATTCCGGTAACGTTGACCTGTGAGGGACGATGTCACACGTACCAGGTGTCCCATTTCAGTCCACGTAAACAGTCCCCAGACGAGAATGCCACTACCACCACCTTGACGAGTACCCTGCCGGCAAGAAGGATCCATCGCTTCATGCGGTTTGCGCCATACTCGTATCCTGCCATCCGCATGTATCAACGTGAATCTCGACTCATCAGTCCAGGTAACATTTTTCCACATGTCTAGGGTCCAGTGGCGATGTTCCCGCGCCGATGCTACTCTTTGCACCCTGTGATGTGCGGTCAGCAGCGGTACCCTCGTGGGACGATGGCTGCTGTACTCCATAGCGAGGAGATGGTACTGGATGGTGTGACTGCTTACACGTTTTAGTGCACCAGCGTTAAATTTCCGAGTGATTTCTTGCACTGTGGCCCGTCTATCCGCTGTTACAATGCGAGCTAGTCGACGAGGAACCCGCTCATCCACACGCTGTTGTCTACGGCAGTTGGCCCTTACAGGGATAGTTTTACCCGATTCGATGTACTCACGGTGCGCCCGTGACACAGTGGCTCGTGAAAATCCCAGTGCCAGCACGACTTCCGAGATGCAGTGACCCATTCGTCGGGCCCGACAATTTGCCCACGATCAAATGCGCTTAGATCCTACGTCTTACCCATACTACGTCCGACGTTTACTGATTCCCGTTTCATCACTCCTTATATTGTCGGATCGATGCATACGCCATGTCGTTTCCGTTTACAGGGCCGCCCACAGCGCCACATTTGCATAACGCCAGCTGTCTCTAATTCAATTGCTCTTCAGTGTATTTAAATAGATCTCGTCGAGAGCTTTAAAACAATACCACGCGCAGTCGTTTTGCGCTCACGGTTGCCCAGAAAGGCTGAGTCAAACGCCGCGGCACATCCAGAAATATTGCATCATTTCCCCGCGCACAAGGATTGAGGGGAGCGTCGCGCACACGGTGTATTGCGCAGTACGCGAATTGGACTTCATGCAGTTTACGGATATGCTAACACGATCAGTGTGCGGTGCGTATTTTTAACGCTATAATGATTTCAATTGAGACCTATTTTTGTCACAGGTGGTAAGCCGTAAGTCGCCCCATACTATCCGCGGAGTTAGACCTAGTCCTACGTCAAAAAGAAAATAGAGGTTTAGAAATCAGTATATATTTTTTCCACAACTTCGGGAAGTCGTTTGCAGTACAAAAATACTGTAAATGACTTTTCCATTGCTACCTACAACAATATTAGCGTTAATCCAGAGTCCGTCCGGTATGTGTTGAAAACACCTATTCAGCCTTTATTACTTTGACGACAATTAACATTGTGAAACTTTTTCGTGACTCATATTTCATATTTCTTCATTAGTTGTCATCGTGTAAAATAATCATTTGTATTTACTGTGTTTCAGATTTACCAGAAATTCAGAAATTTGTGTTTCAAAATAACGTTCTAGAAGGTAAAGTAATTTCAGTCACGTGCCTCGCTGTCAGCGAAAGTAGCCCTATCATATTTGAATGGAGCAAAAATGGCAAGAAAATTGAGAACTCAGAGAAGAACATTCGCATAGAGAACGTTAATAGGATTTCCATTTTAGTACTGGAAAATGTAACTCTAGAGAGTAGTGGAAACTATACTTGCAGAGCGTCAAATCCCTTTGGAGCCAGTGAGCACTCTGCAGCACTGAAAGTTAAAGGTAAGGAATACTTTTTTATTTTAAATTTTGAATCGTTTTTCGTAGCTGGAAATAAAAGACACGCAGAAAAGTTACTGATCTAATATTAAAGTAAAAAACAGCTTTGTTTTCTACATAAATGCAACGAAGTTAGTTTAGCAGTAAATTAATATACAACTTTGTGTTGGAGCAATTCATTGTGAAAATAAAAAAAAAACCCATCTGTATAAATGCGGTACTTTTTACAAGGCTGAAAAGTGTGGAAACCACTAAATTTAGCACAGAGTTAACACCGCGCTGAGACAGGCCATACTGAAACTTCTGTTTCAAAATTTAACATATAGTTTTGCGACGCATATCCTATTTGAAGTTTCAGTTTTAGTTCCTTTTCCTATGTAAATCTGAGTTTGTCCTCTTTTGCACTTTCCAAACTTAACGTAATATTTTCTCTCTCACATGAATGGAGGTTTGGCAACACCCTGAGGTCAATACGTAAGTGACGCATGCATGTGATAAGAAGAAGACGAGATATATAATGGCTACGCAGTAGCTGTGAGAGGGATTTAAATGGTGAACTTTAATGCTCCTTTTGGATACGAGATTGCTTAATTGCCGTTTAAATTTTTTGAAGGCTACGTGTCCTACTTTAATGACAGTGTTGTGTTTTTGTGGATATTAACTCAAGTTCCAGTGTTGTGTTTCATAGTTAATTGTTATTGTGCATATTAACCCAAGTTTCGGTGATCAGGTTATTGAAGTGCAAATGATCAAGTGACTATTGACAGCAATAAAGGATTAGCTGTAAGTAGCAACTTCTTGAAATTTATTTGAGTGACTCGTATTTCATTATAGGTGAAGTTTTTGATCTATGTGGTGTTTTAGTAAGTCAGCTACACACAAACGCTACAGTTTCACACCTTTTAGCAAGTCTTTTGTAAAAAAGCAGGTGCATATCACCTTGCCCGTTCCTTTGTGGACACCTTATCTCCCCTACTATTAGTCCGATTTGAAAAATTATTTCTGTATTGGGAAGCTCAAAATGTGAGAACGATGATCCGTGCTTTGGTTGGTTGGTTGGTTGGTTGGTTGGTTAGTGTTTATCAGTGCAAGGGCCTCAAAGAGTCAAAGAGGTTAAGTCTAACGAATTAAAATTTGCACAAAGGAAGATTAACAGACGACAATTATATAAAACAGAACAAGCGGTGAAAAAGGCCAATAAAACAACAACGAACTATATAACAAATACACCGGTACGAAGAATCATATGATTTAACGCAATTAAAACAATGTGAAATGATAACAGATTATGACTGAGATAAAACCAGAGCAAATAAAAAGGTGTAACATGATGTAATAAAACATTATATAAAAAGTGCAAAAGACCGATAAAACAAACAAATTACACAAAACGAAAAACTCCGGTAACACAAAGAAATGACAAAACAGAGGAAACGTCACGATCCGTGCTTTTTTTGTCCATTTCTAATGCATAGCTTCGCTGCTAAGAGGGCGTAAATGCAGATGCTACGGAATTCAAACTATATTTTATTCCAGATATTTGCTTCTGAGTATCCAATTGAAGAAATCATTTCTTTCCTTTGATACCATTTGTTACGAACACAACTTTGAGTAGAGTTTCTTTTTTAAGTAATGCGCAGTTTTTCCGCAAGGAGCGTAAAGAAAAATTACAATTTCTCCAATACCTGTGCATCTGAGAATCTGATTTTTTTTGCCCCGGACAGCGTAACAAGAGTGGAATTTACTGCATGTGATTTCAAATTTTTTTAAGGCACAAGTTTGCCACTAGAGGGCATAAATTCATTTTCTGTTAACAGTATATTTGCAGATATAAATGCGAGTCTAAAAACCTGATTTAAAAAATCCGTTTCCGGTCAGACACCTGACTTCGAAAACATTTTTGCGCATTTCCTGCCCAAAATAATGTACGATATTCTCCCTAGAAGTAGCAAATGTTTAATATGGTTTTTTTCGATATCTCTGATTCTAAAACTCCAATTTAAAACATTCTTCGAACACGGGATACCATTCACTTTGTGTAATATTTTGCATGGACTTGTGGATTAGTTGTAGTTCACAGTTCTGGTGCTAGATGGTATTAGTGTGCATTTCTATTTTCAACTGTATTCCCGTTTCTAAAAGTCGTATTGAAGAATTCCTTTTTCTAATGCGTTCCATGCGATACAGTAAAGATTGGAAAACATTATCATCTTTAAATAATACAGAGTTTTCTCGCTGAGGACGTAAATGTCGAAACGTTTTTTTATCGCTATCTCTGCTCTGAGAAGTCGTACTTCAATATTCATTTTTCCAAAAAGAAAAATGAAGAACAATTTTCACATATTTTCTGCTTTTCCATTTTTCAAAATTCTGCATTAGGAAAATCAGTTTCGTCGATTCTAAATATCCCATAGGAAACTTTTTTGTTGGTAGGATGCTCTTCATTAGAAGACAAATTGGCACGCAATTTCCACTTTCAGTTGTGCTCAACATTCACGTTAGGGAGCGTAGAGATGTATTACGTTATGCTCTGTGTCTTTCCTAGTTGTTCAATTTGAAATCCATTTTGTCCATGATACCTTCTGCTATGAGAAACGTTTAAACAGTTAATTTTCATAATACACTTTTAAACTGCATTGATATTTCTGTTTCTGAACAATTCATCGATTGTAGAAATGCGGTAAATTTGTTTTAACCGGTACCATTCTTTATGAATAATCGTGCTCACACTGCATATTTTAAATTATGCTAGGTTTTCCCTAGGTGGTATAAGAGCAGTTATTCTCCATTTACCTTAATTTATAGCTTTTCTGAAAATTTGTTTTGAAATATTTTTCACGTATCGGAAAGGATTTAAAAGACGGGCTCATTACGACCTAAAATTCGGTGCCTTCTTTCTTATTTAATTCTTGCAACAGAAACGAGGCATTTGTATGCGGTCTTTCCTTTTACTAAGCATTACAGGATTTTACCAGTATGCAAATTAAAGTCGTAGGAAGACATTGCATTCTACCAAAGATAGTGATCCCAAATTTTCCATGATACAAATATTTTCTATTATCTTTATTTCATCATAGTGTGTTATGAGACTAACGTTCCTTTGCAGGCCATTCCCAGTAATTAATGTCTCGTCTTGAGTTAATAGCTGGTTTCTCATCTAATATGCTATATGTATTTCCTTTATGTCAGTAAACTTAGATATTTCCAAGCGTTCATCATTAATGCTTGATTTTCAGGTTTTGTTAATTAAAAGCTAGCTCAGGACTGCTCATTGTTTCATAGTCCTCAGTTTATGAATTGCATCTCAAAAATGACAAATCATATGTACTTCTCGGTACTTCTTGTAGATTTCTTCAATAATACGAGAGTCATTTCAAAAGTTTTGCACACTGTGGGTTATCTATTAAAAAACGAATTTATTTCACAACATGCCTTTACAGGCCTTCGAAGTAATATCCATGTTTCTTTATGACAGTGGCCCAACGTCGGATTACTCAGGTCACCTCATTAGAAACATCCTGAATTGTACTGAATCGTTTTTCGCGTATTGGCTTCTTTAGTTTTGGGAACAAGTATCCCATCACTAAAGAAGCAACTCCAAAAGCTGAAGCAATTCCCATCCATACTTTTCCAGAATGTCTCTCACTGTACTGCAACATGCAGACTCGTATTGTCATTGAAAATGATGACACCAGCTTCGAGCATGTCGGGTCCTCTTTGAAAAATTTTTAGGCGCAAAACATTTTGCAGAAACCTTCTGTAGTATTCCTCTGTTTTAGTGGTCCCCTCGGGCACTTTGTTTGTTACTATCACTCCAACCTTGTCATAGGCAATAATCATCATCAGTTTAAACTTCGATTGGTGGCAGCGGAATTTTTTCTGGCGAGGTGATTCTGGATGTTTCCACAGAGGAGGCTGAGATTTCTGTTCTGGTTTAAAATCTCGTATCCAGGTTTCGTCTATAGAAACAATTCTGAACAAAAAACTTCTCTCTTGTCTCGTACAGCTGAAGCAATTATTTTGCGATCCCTTTACGAACTGCTTGTTACTCTTCACTCAGATTATGCAGAACCTGTTTCGCAGCCACTTTTCTGTTCTGAAATTTTTCTGTTAGGATTCTAAAAACCGAAGCGGTAGACATGTGTGCTTCATATGCAATCTATTCGGATGTTTTCCGTCGATCTTCTTGGAAAATGTTGTTGACGATAACCACAGGAGTGTCGTCCGTTGCATCTGATGGCCGGCGGCTTCTTGGGTCGTCTTCGGCGCTTTCCCGACCTTGGCGGAAACGAGAAACCCATCGTGATACTGTTCTTCAATTCACTACACTTACCCCACAAGCTTCACAAAAAGCTTTAGGAATTTCGGTAGGGAATTTTCCTCGCAAAGTTTCAATTTTAATGAAGGTCGGCACGTGAGATCTGACCTGACTTACTTTCTTTCTCAACTTCTAGGCAGAATGTTTCGGAATAGAAACTAATTAGCCAGCAACGTAGACACAACTTTGTATACTGAAGTCTCATTCACAACTGGCGCAACGATTGGAGCGATTGCATCATCCTACTAGCAGAGCTTGCTCAGTGTGCAAAACGTTTGAAATGACCTACGTATTTCTTGTCTCTCCATTCCTTCTGTGTCCAATGCTTGATTGTTTGTCAGTTTAGTTTTTAATTATAAGCTATGAAGTGAAATTTTAGTTTTATGTAAGATATCACTTATCTCAGTCGTTTTCAAATTACACTCTTTGCCAAAGAAAAAGAAACACCGAGAAGGAATCATCCAATTGAAAATTGGTATGTGCGATGTATATGTATAGCAAAGGAAATCTTTGCAATTCCAGAGCTGTTATTCCAATAAACAGCTACATGAGTGAAACAAGTCACTACGGTGTAGCGTTACCTCTGGCTCGGATACAAGCGGCTACCCGGCGTGGCATAGACGCATACAGTTCACGGATACTGTCCTAAAGTAAAGTGTGCCAGATAGCGTCGAAATAGCTGCCCAGTTTGCCAACACTCCGAGATGAGCGTTGGTGGCTTCCTATCATGTCCCAAACATGTTCGATTGGTGAGAGGTCAGGCAATCATGCTGGCCATGGAATGGTGTCAACATTACGGAGGCCGCCCCGGTGGTGCAGTGGTTTAAGCGATGGCTTCTAATCATTTGTCAGAGATGGGTCCGGGTTCGAATTCCGGTGAGACATGGATGTTGTGTTTGCCTTACGGCGCTGGCTCTCTTATTTTCCTCGAACCAGTGGCCCTACATTAGGGACAGACGACTGTTTTGAGTTGCTCACGGTGGTCGTTAAACCTCCCCAAAAAATTCCGGAGGCAGGCCTGGAAAAGCCGTGCCGTATGTGGCCGAACACTATCCTGTAGAAAAATTGCTCGGTGATGCTGCGACGGGAATGGCAACACGATGGGTCGTAGAGTGTCGTCGACGTACCGTTGAGTCGTGATGGTTGCAAGAAGGACTGCAAAAGGTGGCCGACTATCGTAAGAAATAGTTCCTCAGACAGTCACTCTTTGTGTGCAAGCTGTGTGCCGTTCCAAAGTAACGGCAGGATTCGTGCGCTGGTCATCGGCTTCAAGTGCAAACCGTGACTTATCACTGAAGACAACACGACGCCACTAAACACTATCCCACGTTGATCGGACCCGGAAACACTGCAACCATTGCCACAATGTTAGCCTCTCAGTGGTAAGCGGCGGAGTGGCCTCTTCAAATGTAGTCCTCGTTCCGCAAGTCGTCTGGCAACGGTCGGGATGTCCACTTCCGTACCTGTAGACGAGCCATCATGACCACGGATGGTTGAGAGCGACGAATTCAGTTCTGTTCGTGTGGCTCTTACACTCGCTCGGTCCTCGCGTTATGTCGTTGCCCTAGGGTGTTCACTGCCTGCGTGTCGCTGGGTTGTGCTCACCTCGACCTACTGGCACCAACATAGTCCGATTGCCGCATCGCTAAGACTCAAATGCCTGGCGATACGGAGACTTGATCAACCAGCTTTTCTCAGCCCAATTATACGTCCTCTCTCAAACTCGCTCATCCGCTCGTATCGTGCGCGGATCCGACGTCGAGGCATCCTCTCAGTCCGTGGAAGTTAATGCAACCGCAATCCGCCGTCACAATTGTCAATGCGTGCGAGCTTTGCTCTTGATATACCCTGCTCGATGTGCGGTTCTCACGTGCTCTGACGGGCCACTATTTCGTCATTGGTCGTTATTTTTTAATTATTTGCATATTCGGCACTGTCGTACTTGCATGCGAAGTTTCATCAGGATTGAATGACTTTCTCTGAGTTCTTCGTGTTTCTTGGCAAAGAGTGTATTATGCTCCTGTGTTGTTGCAAAGTATTATTATATCTACATTTTGTTTAGAATTACTAAACCAACGCTAAGAATTTTAAAAGGAAATTCATTGATGAAAATTTGTCCCAGTGATGACCGTAATCTGTCAGAAAATTCCTTTTGGGCTGGATGTACGAGGTGCCATGTATGTTTTATTCACGATACATAAATACGCCGCCCTGCCGGCCCAGTTGTTAGTAGCGTAGATTTCGGACTAACCGTCGGAGTTGATCCCGGATGAGACATAGGTTGTGTGTTTGTTTTAAGATGCTGGTTATTACCCTCCTTCCATGAAACCAGTGGCCCCAAATTAGGGATGTGCGATTATTTATTGTTTTTAGTGACGTTCATGATGGTCATTAAATCCCAAAACAAAAACCATGGTGAATTTTTCTTCGCAAAGTATTAGATTTTGCGTAAAATATTTATAATATCAATCAATTGTAACACCAGCAAATACAAAATGAGGATCTTAAAATTATTGTAAACTCAGCTCATATTTTCTAAAATTACATAGATCAAAGAAAGACAAAAATATTCGTTTGTACTGCTGTAGTAAACTACTGAATCAAACACTTGAATTTAGCTTTTTATACATTTTTTCCAGCCGAATTGTTGAGAGTGGCCTTATCCTACAAAGGGCAAATATTTTCTTGCTTACATATTTACTAAATCAGTATCATCACGCTGCCCATGCTGACGGCAAGTTATCTTCTTAATCATATCCGTTCTTTAACAATGGTCCACTTTCTAAAAAACATGCATGCGTAGTTTTGAAATCTGAGTCACCTAGCTTGAAAAAACTTTCTTCCGCCTCTTTCTCCTCGAAGCATTATTTTATTATATTTTCAACTTACGATAATTTCCTGTTATTGCATGACCAAGTAATTAAAACAAATAAACGTGATAAAAAGACTCACTTCTTGTTCAATATTTGATAGCTTTTGATTATTGCTGGTGGTCTCCTTTTTCAATCGAAGAGAACCGCAGAATTCTCACATTACACCATTTCTCAGAATACGTCCATTTTTCGCAACTGATTTGAGAGTCCAGGATTTTGAGCCAAAACTGACAACGGACAGATAACTGATTATACATTTTCATGTAATAGTGCTTAGAAATGGAATCAGTTTTGCATGCGGTTTAAAATTAAATAACTGATGAACTAACGTCTTTTGTAAGCGCAATATCTTAACATAATACACCTATTACCTCCTTAAGAGAGTCATATTTCCCATTGGGTTAGCCAGCATTCATGTTTGATTCCAACAGAAATTTTCTTCATATTCATGACGGCTCAAAAGAAAGAAAAATGATTATGGACAGCAAAGGTATTTCGTAACATGTATTCCGAGTCTAAAACCACACGGACTTCTGCTTTAAACTACTGACTGCCTGTATTCTTTGTATGATAGCCGCCCCGGGGCCCAGTGGTCTAAGAGCGGACTGGTGTAGCTTTGAATCCCAGAGATGCATGGATGTTGTGTTTGTCTAACGACACCGGCTCTCTCCCTTCCCTGGAACCAGTGACCCTAAATTAGGGACGGACGACTGTTTATAGCCCATTCAGTTTCTCACGGTGGTCGTTAAACCCCAAACAAACAAACAAAAAATATTGTATGATTCCATACATCCACTAAAACATAGTCACGGGTTTAGTGGGTGTATGCAATCATACAATATATAAAACATAGTTATGAGCCTAGTTTCTACACATTAATTCTTTGTTGACCATATTTTATACAGTGAAATAAAGTGCTGGTTTTTTTATTGCATCAAAAAATATCAAGCATTTTCAGGTCCAGAATCCCTTGATCACAAAATAATTTGAATAAAATTATACATAAATAGTATCACTTGGAGACCAAATAACAGAGCCTAAGCGATGGACTCTGATGATTCGTCCAAAAGGGGTCCGGGTTTGAATCCTGGTGAGGCATGGACGTTGTGTTTGTTTTACGGCACTGGCTTTTTCCCTTCCCTGGAACCAGTGACCCTTAATTAGGGACGGGCGACTGCTTATAACCCATTGAGTTGCTCACGGTGATCGCTAAACCTCCAATAAAAAAAAAAAAAAAGAGAAACACAACCTTAAGCAAATAACTGCGAATTTGTTAATCTTAATAACGCCTCTCTGTTTCACCAGACATCTTAATATATCACGTTGGGTATCACATAAAATATCGGTGCAGAATAAGAAGGTCGCCAGTAGCTTGAGGGTTAATAGGAGCTAAATATTTGTTTAGTGAACCTCAGTTCGTTTTTTGGGAATTCTTCCTCTGGAGTATTACTTCTAAATTGCGGATGGTCACCTGTTCTTTAAAACTTAGGCTTATGTTGGGCTTTGTTAATCAACACAAGAAATGACAAACATTGAAAATCTTCAAGATTCTGCCAGTGTCTCTATTATATAATCATCTCAGATTCAAACAAAACATTGAAATAATGACTGACAGTAGTTTTATTTTCTTTTTCACAGCTCCTCCTAAATGGATTCGACTACCAGAAAATATTACTGCTACTATTGGAAGTTCAATTCAGCTTCACTGCTTGGCAACAGGAGCACCAAAACCCCTGATTTCATGGAAAAAGTATAAAGGTATTACATTACTTAGGTTGTTAGTGCAATATTTATGCAACTCTTTTAAGATAACTTCCAAAATAATTTCCTAACTATATTTTCCAATTTTTATTGAACAGATAATTTGGTCGCAGAAATAATGTCTCCTAAAATGTCGACAAATGGCAGTGTGCTTCACATACATGAAGTTTCATACAACGATGCTGGCTTATATGAATGCTTAGCTGATAATGGTGTACAGCCATCACCGAGGGTCAACTTTTCTATATCGATTCAGGGTATGAACCAAATTTTTGTAAGCTCTCTTTAGTACAGCAAAGTTGATCTTTTAAATGGTTAAAAAGCTTTTATTTGCTTTACACGATTCATCTTTTTACTTATGCGACGGATTTCTTACGAAATTCTGTGTCATGTTTACAATTGGAACACAGGTTTAATGTGTTGTCTTTCATAATAAGCATGTACCGCGAGCTTCCGATTTCTTTTAACATTGTAAAGTGTCAGGGATTTTTAATGTGTATGCATTTCTTTCACAATTTCCCATTAAATGTGGTTTCCCTTTTTGTTACACACACAAAAAATGCATAAATTATATTCTAGCCTTCACAGGTTTTAGGAGAGCAGTTACTAGGTAATGGATTGCGGAAACGTAGGATTTCTTTTAAATGGTTAAAAATTAAAATTTAACTGAAACCTTTTCAATTGTTGCAATTCTTACCGTATCTACTTGCAGCTTGACATTTGCATGAAGTTATTATAATGTTGCTATATGGAGTTTTGAGAAATGAGTCAACCTGTGTTTTTTTTTTCTTTTTTTTTTGTTGAAAGGATATGAAAAGATAAGTAGAAATAAGTGTTTGATAGCTGTTGTGTCATGATATCTTTCCTACTTCATACATTTTTGTAAAATTTTCAGAAATTAGTTCTGATTTTTACCGTTTTGTGGCGCTACCACCTCAGTGTTCCATCTCTAAATCCAACTACTCTGGAGTAAGTAAGAATGCAATGGCGTTTACGACGTGTTTTCGTGTTCGTACATATCCAGAAAATAAGTTCTGACAATTTCAGTTTCAGGAAAATTTCCGCATTGTTCATCCAGGACGAATACGACTCCAGTAGCAAACCAATCGTTTCACATTTACTGTACGTGATGAGAAATACCTACCACGGAAGATGTATCAAAATATGGATTATATTTGCTTGTGTGACTGGATGCTTCAGTAAAGGTACGATATATTTTCATATTTTCTTTTGAGTTTTCTTATTGTATTTTACCAGTAATTGTTCATGCTCTTCTTCAAGAATTCTTTATTCTTTTGTGCTCTTCTGATACTGTAATACCGTTAATTATTATCATATTAGATCAAAAAGATAACTGAATATCCTAAATGATGTACAAGTCGGATCTCAGTAAATGCTTCAAAAGTCCTTGTTTAGGAAAAACGTCAAAGTATTTCTTTGATCACGGATGCTGATTGTATGTAAAGATGAAGTTATTTTAAATGAAACTACGAAATAAAATCTTACATAGGAGATATTTATTAATTTGCCATGCATGACATGCATGTCACTATAGTTATTTTAATAAAAATGTGAGGACAACTACTTCTATTTTCCCAAACTGTCCGCTATGAGGAGTGTTTCATTCTGCATTCGGATTAAATCATGTTATGAACCTTTAATCAGGAAAAATAACGACAGCTGGAGATAAATTAAACTGATGTGCATATCTTAAAAAGGAAATTCTGGTATTTAAATTATCGATTTCATCGATAAATCATTATCATTTCCGGCTTAAAAATCGGTTATATCCTTCATCACATAAAAGCTTTTTGAAAATTTAAGAAATTAAAAATACAAATTTCTTTAATTTCATAATGTAGGCGTAGGGTACAGTTTTAACATTTAGTTTACTTATTAAACTCTGCCGAAGTAAAACACAAAGAGAGTGAATAGTACAATTAATCATATTTAGACCATTTTCTAGGCGCTCAAGAGATCGAACGTCAGTTTGTTCCACTTCCTACCGTAATAGCTCTCTTCCAGAGAGTTGTTTCTTTTTAGTATCCAAAAGCAGCCTTTCATCACATTCACAATGCCCACACATAAATGCTGGTCATCATTTTTTTATATCCTGAAAAAATAGTTTTCATTCGTCTCTCATCTATTGTTTCTTGAAGTTTCGATAAAATACTTCGATAATAGGAATATATAGCAATAATAGGAATATGGAAAGTTCCCAAAATATCATCTACAATCATACTTAAATCATTGCAGTATTTTAAAAAGCATTTATTTTGCCCATTAAACAACATTTTAAAAAATATTTTAAGCTTGTATCACATTGTCTGTCCTCCACAGGGTTTTTTTCCGAATTCTGTGCTCAGGAATAACTATCGGATAAGAATGTCTGACAAAATTCCTCTTTTGATTCTGCTGATTGTAAGTTAGACAAATTTCCCGCAAATGTGTTCTTAGCGATAATTTTCCATGAACAGGACGTTTATAAATTGTCACATTTAATCTAATTTACTGTGCGACAAGAGTTATATCACCTTCTTCAGGAAAATCAACAACTCGTGTAGTGAATTATTGAACACTGACACTGCCATCGTCTTCTTTTTCAGGATTGTTTGCATACTAGTATCATATCATGTTTCCATAAACCACATGAATCACTCAATGGCTATTTATTCGCGTTTCCTAGAATGCAGCTGAAATAATACCTCTTTTAATGGGAGAAAAGACATCACAAAAATTATCCAATCCCAAGCAAAAATAACAGAGTTTTTGAGCTTATTATGATCAGCAGTTACGTTAAGTACGTGTATGTGGTTCTGTTTAGAAATATAGAACTCTTAAGTAAAAGAAAAGAAAACAGTAACACCTTATTTATAACAAAATCGTGCTTGCTCCCTAAGAGGTTTAATTTTTATCAATGGCATAAAAATTGACTGAAACATAGCTGCGAATTATGTACCAGTATTACAGCATACCCATATAAACTATTAAACTCAATGGCTGCATATTTTCAGAAATCTTTGTTTTCGTACACCCATTCTTCTGTTGGATCTTTACAGGGAAACCTTTTAAGTTCAATAAGGGGTTCAGTGTATGCCTAGGGCAGAACGCTACGGGAATTTTATCCATTTGTGCCAGAACTTCTAGCTGTGTGGCTTCTTCTGTTTTGTAGTCATCAAGCAGCTTTTTCTTGCTGATATGTGCGGATGATTTTTTTGAGCAGTATAACTACAACTTATAATTTGTTTATATGTCATTTTCATAATTTTAAAATCAGTTCTTCATTAAACCAATACAGAATATCCAATACGAACCCATTTTTTTTAATGCGTTAACTCTATTTCAAAATTTCATGGAAGTAACAGTGTATTCAACAGGCTTTGGGCCATAATTCTCTCCAGTTCTTGGCTTAAACATGTCCTTATCTTACCAAAATGATTCATTCGTCTGGAGAATCTGAAAGTATTTATTGGATGTGAAGCGCAGCTGCTGGGCTCTTCTTGTGTCTCAGGTTAGGGTATACTACTCAACATTGGAAAGCAACTCAGAAGACGAGTTGAGTAGAGATATGCAAATCTTTTGAGGCAAGGGAATACCCGATATACGCCAAGGAATCGAGTTTCCTAGTGACTGGTCGTCAGAACGCCAGATGAGCAGGAATCGAGTTTCCTAGTGACTGGTCATCAGGACGCCAGAATAGCAAGAATCGAGTTTCCTAGTGACTGGTCATCAGAACGCCAGATGAGCAGGAATCGAGTTTCCTAGAGACTGGTCATCAGAACGCCAGATGAGCAGGAATTGAGTTTCCTAGTGACTGGTCATCAGAACGCCAGATGAGCAGGAATCGAGTTTCCTAGTGACTGGTCATCAGAACGCCAGATGAGCAGGAATCGAGTTTCCTAGTGACTGGTCATCAGAACGCCAGATGAGCAGGAATCGAGTTTCCGTGTGACTGGTCATCAGGACGCCAGATAAGCAGGAATCGAGTTTCTTAGTGACTGGTCATCAGAACGCTAGATGTGCAGGAATCGAGTTTCCTAGTGACTGGACATCAGAACGCCAGATGAGCAGGAATCGAGTTTCCTAGTGACTGGTCATCAGAACGCCAAATGAGCAGGAATCGAGTTTCCTAGTGACTGGTCAACAGGACGCCAGATGAGCAGGGTTTAAAGAGGATGCGCATGCAGGCGTGCTTCATAGTACAGCAAACGCTAGCGTTGACGATGTTCGTCGGAAACGTTTCGAATGTATCGCATACGGACAACTATGTACAACTGACTGAAGTAGAGCCACAGAATATCATCGATATATACGAGAGCTGAGTCTCTCTTTACGAGGATTTTCCGCACAAGTACGGGTCAGTATGACACAGTGCAACTTTGTGTATAATGCTGCGTCGCAGTGCACCAAATAACCCACCGGAAAGTAAATGTTTCGAGTCACCGCACGTGAATATCTGCTACTCTACAGAGGGTATGTACACGACCCGTTTACCACGGCGACCAATGTATATCTATATATACTGTATATGCTGGTATAGAAGTGTACGATACAACGGCGTTTGCATGACGTGGGACTATGGACGAATCGCCTATCCCGGAACTTCCCGTTTCTGCAACATCACAAAGCCCGTCGTTGGTAATGATGCGGAGAGAGATTATGTTGAGGTATGGAATGGCAAGGAGAGTGTAATAAACGGAAGAATACAGGTTTTATTTCTGCTTGCTAGACAGGCTCACATCTGTATAGCTTTTTTATGTAACAAGGGACAGTCTCCATGGCTCAGGTATTTTTCCATGGGCACTAGATTCATAGGAACTTGCCTGAGAGATCTTCCTGATCTCGCCGGTAGCGACCTGCAACAGCTAGGTGCAAACGTGGTTGCTACGTAGACTGCCATACTCCAGTTCATCATTGATTATCTCGCTGATGGCAAGCGACGTCGTCTGCAAGCTTGCGTAACTGCACAAGGGGGCAAACGACGTACTAAAAAACTCAGAATGAAAGCATTTTAACTGTCTTCTGACTTTTCGGTTTCTGATTCTTCACGTGTCTTACCACCGCTATTTGCGTCCAGTTATTTACCGCAGACTACACATCCATTCCTTCTCGACTTTGCGATTTCCGTGGTGTGAAGGGCATCTCAGAACACAAAAAGACATATTGTCAGCTGAAATAGATTTCGTAAGGCCATGAACAGTTATGCACCTACAAAAAGGATAAAAAATTATATGCCGCGTTTATCAACTTCAACAGCGCTCGCTAAATATCATACGAGCTCCAAACCTGTAGTCAGTATGATCTCCTGTAAAAGCCCAAAGTTGGAGGTGGGGCTTCTCGAACATGCATCCTTCTGCACCGGAACTGAATGCTTTCCCTATTAAGCTACATCGATAAGGGCTTATTACTGCTACTTTTGGTCTTAACACGTGCGTCATCTCTGTAGTACGTCACATATATTTCCCCTTGAGAAAGGCGGGGGCACGAAATCGCAGGTTTTAGGTCTGCGGCAAACCATGCCTAAAGTAACACTCTGTAGAAGAAGGAATTGTCACTAATTACAGATGATGTGTGGAAGAATCATCACACATTTTTCGAAGCGTTGAAGGAACCCTCATTAATTTGTGTGGAACGAATATCACACGTCTTTGGAAGAATACAACGGCCAGTAGATCCATTTTTATGTTCGGGCGACTATGTCGAACACGAATTTGTCTGTGGCGTTATTCGAAATCGCATCCTTCCGCTCCGGAGCCGAATGTTTTCCCAATTAAGCTACACCGACAAGGGAGTGTCACTGTTACTTGTCGTTTGCACATGTGTTTCTCCTCTGTAGTACGTCATCTATATCACTCCCTTGAATAAGGCGGAGGCATCAAATCGCAGGTTTCTGGTTCGCCATAAACTATGCTTTTAGTAACTCTCTGTAGAAGGAGGAATTCTAATTAATTCCAGACGATGTGTGGAAGAAGCATCACACATTTTTCGTAGCCAAGAAGGAATTCTCATTCATTCCAGACAATGTGTGGAAGAAACATCACACATTTTTTTGAAGAACCCAACGGCCAGTAGTTACTAGTAAGTCCGAGTTCGAATCCAGGGGACATGGATTTTGTGTTTGTCCTACGGCAGTGGCTGTCCCTCTCTACCCTGGAACCAGTTGCCTTAAATTGAGGACAAGCGACTGCTTATAGCCCAGTGAGTTGCTCACGGTGATCGTTAAACCTTCAACCAATAAAACCCATGAAAGCCTCATTCGCGTCATGCGGCAAATGAAATAGGAGAGTGGTTGCACCCCCCCCAAGAAAAAGAAGTTGAAATGCTTGTTTCCCTTGAAGAAGAGTTGCATGCGTTTTCCCACATGATCCCTCACTTCTACAATTCAATTTCGCCATCACGAAACTAACGCAAGGATTCTTTCCCGGAAAAAACGTTTCGGGCTGGCAGCCACTTGAGCAACCTTTGTCTTTGAAACGAAAGTGTTTCCTTCTCAATTCCTGTGACTGAACCAAAGAAGGGGAAATCACTCCGATGAAATCCGGCGAGTACGCAAGATGGAGCACCACTTCAAAACTTATTTCCTGAATGGCCGAAATTGCACACGAGGACAGAGATAACGGCGTCTTCCTGTTCACAATCCGTCGCTTTTAAAGAGGAAAGGACAAGGTTTAGACAAGATTATAGGATTTATGTAATTCTTAAGCAAATGTCTTTATAGGAAGTACTATTCACAAATGTTCCTTTAT
Source organism: Macrothele yani (assembly GCA_039090855.1). Taxonomy (NCBI): domain Eukaryota; kingdom Metazoa; phylum Arthropoda; class Arachnida; order Araneae; family Macrothelidae; genus Macrothele; species Macrothele yani. The sequence continues at coordinate 20,382,694 of CM077013.1, forward strand.
CCAAATTAGGCACGAGAGTGACTTCGCTGCTGTCAGAAAATGCAGTTAATACCAATACAATTTAAAAGGGCGCAAGTCTCAGTTTTTTGCTGAGGAGAGATAAGATGTCTTTTGTTCGTTACTGATTTGCTTAGTCTGAGAAAGAAAGTGATTGGCTCAGGCCCTATAACCGATCTCTCATGATGCTGACCAGATAGTCATGCGCTTCAGCCTAGTGCCTAAAGTGCACCGGAGATCATAATTTATCATATCTTTCCTTTAGATCGAGAGTTAGTTGTCGGGTCATCCACTTTGTAGAAAGTTTAGGAAATGGAACTTTGTTGTGGAGGACACTGCATACAGATACAACTCTGGTAATCAGTTCCTTACTGCTTTCTGTCGTTTTTATCAGACTTTTTTCGCGAATAACCTTCTCAACAGAAACAATGCTCTCCATTCTCACACCATCAAAGATTTCTGATTTTTCGAAATGCATTTTTTAACATTTCACCCAATTTATGTACATGCACTCCACACTGTGTTTAGCAGATAACGACCTATAGTTTACAACCTTGTTGTGAATGTTACTCTGATTCACTCCTCCTTTGCATACGAAATTCATTATTGCTTTCATTCACACCTTTAACCAACACAGTTGTTCTGGCTCCTTCTAACACAACTACAACCAGCAACACGACCAGAGATGTCGTATATGTTATTATAATCGACTAAAATGAAACTTTGCCATATGAGTTGAGTTTACCCCTTTCTCAGCCTTTTTTTTTTAATTTTTATTTGAACAACCTGCCTGTCGGTGCTTGTGATACCTCCAAATTACCTACATTTAGATTTTCTGTTTTCTTTAGTAAATTTAGAAACGTTTTCTCTCTGAACGGCACATTACTTCCACGAATAGCTTTTATAATTTGGCAATACTAACAGTGACTCAGAGCAGCATAAATTGACTAGATTGGAACTATACGGAAGAGTTGATAGAGAGTTGGTAACTGGAGAGAAATAAGAGTTGATAGCTTTCGATGGAGTTGATGAAAAATGTAAGACGACTAACGCATGTTGTATTGTTATACAGGGTGTCCGAGAATTATTGGACACATTACAAAATTATATAAAACAAAAGATTAAACATATAGAAAGAAACTGACTGTGCTAACTTACAACGAAACTGTACAAGTTAATAAATTTCGATGTGAGATCCCTTGGTTGCTCGTAGTACGTCCAAGCGATACTCTATTTCATGCCATGTATTTGCAAGCTTCTGAGGAGTTATGACATTAATAGCAGCTGTGATACGCTGCTTCAGTTCCTGTGAATCAGTACAAAGCGTCCAATAGACACAATCTTTCACATAACCCCTCATGAAATAATCCTATGGAGTTAGATCTGGAGAGCGAGGAGGCCACGGAATGGAACCACCACGCCCATTCCATCTGTTGGGGAAATGCTTATTTTGGCACTTGCGTACACACGGTGACCAATGCGGAGGCATTGGTCGCAGCTCTTGGCTTGCTTTACGAACGGATTTCCTGGGACTTCGTCGGAAACTTTCATAAACTTGGTCAACCGTCTCACCGCTGACGCTAAGCCTACCGGCTCCTCCACGATGCTCCACATTGCCAGTTCCTTTAAACTGTTTCACCCACCGCTTAATTGAATTCGTTGACGGAGGATTACAATCATACTCTAAATGGTACCGTCTTTTAACTTTAATGACATACTTTAATTCCGCCAGCCATAACACACACATCGCCTTCTGCTGTACGGATGACATGACGACTGATTGCGCATTTCTCATACATTCCGCATGAGGCCACACCTAGCGCCATCTATCGGACTCTGGGAATAGCAATTCTGCAAAATAAAAATTTAGAAACCGTGTTAGTAATACGTGACATAGAAAAACAGATAATGGTCATAGCTTTTTTTTGTACATAATTTTGTAATGTGTCCAATAATTCTCGGACACCCTGTATTGTCTGGATTGAAGCCAGCGAGATATCATATTCTGGCAGCGGATTATCTTGATGGCTTGAAGTACAAGTCACGACAGAATAAATTGGTTAACTAACGTAAGAGACTTGCTGATTCTTTCTACAAGGCCATTTGATTTATTGTTCACAAAGTGTGAATTATGATGTACGACACGGATATTCAAGAACTTTAACGAATTTATTAGATAACTACTCAGTTAACATTTTAAAACTAAAGCTATGTAATAGTTAAAAACTGCACATGCTATTCGTGAGTGCTGTGGAAAATTAAAAATTGCGCTTAACGTTTTATTTAAAAACATGTATCAAGTTACCTGATACCCAGGTAACTTGATATATGCTTTTTAATAAAACGTTAAGCGCAATCTAGGTATAGCTTTCTTTTTGATAACCACTCATCCAAAGAAAAAGCCTTACGTAGATGTCACATGCTTTTATGCCTTGATAATTTTACATGTACCAAAGCTGAGTAATCGAATTTGCCCATACTCGTGCCTTGTGTTGCATCGACCACAATGACCATTAAGCATTGCTTAACGGTCATTGCGGTCGTTCAATGGTTTAAGCTGCTGGCAGATTCAGAGAAAGAAACGAGTGCTGTGTTTTTTTCTCGTGCTCTATCTGTTCTGCCTTCTTCAACCTAGAAGTGCCATAAGCATGCACGAGATGATTCAAACTCCACAAAAATATAACCTACTAGCATGTTTTTGCTCACATGCATAAAAAGTGGAACTCAAATTAAAACTTTCTAGTTACTGGAGCTTTGAATTTGATTTAGAAAGACAGCAGATTTAATATGTGGTATCATATATTAATTTATAAATTAAAGTATTTTTCTAAAAGTATTCACGCGTTTATCTTATTATTTATATATGTTATTACTACGTATTTTTATTCTTTCATTAACGCGCTTTTTGAACAAAGCGCCTGTGGTGTTTCTTTGCGGCTTTTTGAAATTTCTTAAAAAGAGAAATTAATTTGCACTGTTGTTGTTTCTGTTATTGCACGATTGCCACCTATATTAAACTAATCGTTGCATCGTTAGAAGAGTTTAATGTAGTGGCATTAGTGGCAGCCGAAAATAAGCATTGTATTTTTGACATTTCAATATATATTGTATTTTGCAGGAGGACCAAAGATAGAACCATTCAGCTTTACAAGGAGATTTCGTATAGGAGAGAAAGCCACTGCGATGTGCGTCGTCGATTCATCAACGAATGCTATAGCGTTTCGGTGGCTTAAAAACGGAGAAATTCTGAGAGAAACGGAGAGCGTCCGTATAACATCTACACACGATTTATCCGTCCTTGTGATTAGCCCAGTTGATTTTTCTGATGAGGGCAACTACACGTGTGATGCAAATGACGGTCGATCAAGCGCAACACATACCGCGCACTTGCAAGTTGAAGGTTGGTCTGTTTGATCACTACACATTTATTTAGTACATACACTGGCGGTAAATGAAACAAGAACACCAAGAAGGAATTGGCGGACGATCATGAAATTTACATATGTTAATGGGGTCGAGTTTATGTAGGTGTGATGCTAATTTCGGGACCAACCGGTGAGCGTTTACGCCACAACACGGCATAGTATGCAAATTATCGTCGGTGGTATTTAAGAGTACGGCGAAATGAATGTAATCAATCGTCGGCGTACGGACACGTGCGAAGACCCTGAAGAAGCTGCAATGCCTGGATATGGAAGACGTGTACGATTTCACCGGAGTTCGGACTTTGAGTGAGGTCGTCTAGTCGGACTCCGCGAGGCCGGGTGGTCGTATCGTCGTATTGCGGAGCGAATTGGACGGGAAGTATCGGTGGTGGTGCGATATGGTCCGAGGAACATTCCCACACGAGAAGACCTAGAACTGGGAGTCACAGACGGACTGATGAGCGGACCGATCGACGCATAAGAAGAGCGGCGTTGTCAAGCAGAACATCCACTGCGACGCAAATCCGAGCTGCCGTTGCACCTGATGCGACTGTGCAAACAATCCGCAACCGTCTACTGGATGCAGGACTACGTGCACGTGTGCTTCTGGCATGTGTACCTCTGACTCCAGCCCACCGTCAGGAACGTCTGCATTGGTGTCGCCAACGTCTGCACTGGAGAACGCAATGGCGATCTGTCGTGTTCAGCGATGAAAGCAGATTCTGCTTGGGAGCCTCCGATGGCCGTATGCGTGTTCGCAGACGCACAGGGGAGCGTCTCCGCCCTTCTTGCATCCGCCAGCGACACACAGGGCCTACACCTGGTCTCCTGGTGTGGGGAGCGATCAGCTATCACTCCCGTACACAACTAGTGTTTGTACCGGGTACGTTAAACAGCACCTCCTACATCAACAACATCATTGAGCCCGTTGTTGTGCCATTCGTAAAGTCGGTCCATCGTGGTGTTTTCCAGCAAGATAACGCACGCCCACACACGGCGTGAGACAACTTCCATGGCCTGCACGTTCACCGGATTTGTCCCCCATTGAGCACGTGTGGAAATTTTTGGGACAACGACTTATCCGACGGCCAGCCACGACCATCCCCGATTTACGCGTCCAGGTTGAGGATGCTTAGAACTCAATACCCCAAACTTACATCCAACATCTCTACGACAGACTCCATGCCAGAATTGCACAGTGTGACGCAGTTCATGGCGGTTCAACCTCGTACTAACCATGTTACATGGAAATGTTATTTTTCAGTTTACCAGCAAATACAGCTGTATTTTGCCATAATGTTTTAATCACGTTATCCTCTGTATTCCGTTATTATTCTGTATAAATTTTGTTGGTATCAGACGTCTCCTTCTTGGTGTTATTTTTTCACTTTCCGCCAGTGTATTTAAAACGTTCCTCGCTGTAAAGTGCTATTTCTTTTCTTCTAGTTGTGGCTGGTAATATGATGATCCAATGAAATTATTTCTCTGCAACTGTTCAATAAGTTCATTTGTATTGACATGTCTCGTACACAACTTCGTCAATTGTTGTTTAGGTTATTAGTAATAAATTAATGCATAATACAAAGATTATCCCAAAGCAAGTGAGAATGTTTTATATAAAAAAATATGCCTACACTAATTATCAAGAAAGTGGTAATCGTTTTCGAAGTATTGTCCATTGCATCGGATACAGGTATCGCAACATTCCTCCCACTTTTTTATTGTCTTCTGGAATTCTTCTGAAATGCTATTGAAGCACCTCTGCGCATCTGTAATAAGTTGTTAATCAGTCTCAAATTGTCGTCCCCGTGATGTCTGTTTTAATATAGGGAACAACTAGAAATCGCATGGTGACAAGTGTGGACTATGTACAGGTTGGGGAATCAACTTAATATTTATTTTCTCCAAATAAGAAAGGACAGAACTGACAATCTATGGACTTGCATTGGACCGCATATGAATAGAAATTGGAAACCCAAGTTGAACAAACTTGTTTCATGCTCCAAATGCTCGGTTAAAATTTTGTGAATTGATGATTTTTAAATGGGAACCATATGTTCGATATCTCTAATTGATAGGTGCCTGTCTTTCACTATTTGCTTGATGTTGCTTCTGTAACACACGTTGAAGGTCTTCCTCCATACACGATCAAAGCCGCCGATTCACGACAATCTGCAAATTCTTTATGCCATCTGTAAATTGTTGATTTTCCTAGACATTCTTATTTATAAACTTCTTGCATAAGACGGAAAGTCTTTTTGACAAACTTCTTAAGTTTATAGCAAAATTTAATGGCGCATCTTTGTTCCTCTTTCACATCAATTTTTCGAAAAATCACAGCGCGAAAATACTTGTCAGGGGCTCACGAAACAACGCTTATTAAACTGCGCACTACCGACGACGCATGCGTGATTAACAGGTGTGGCAGGTTTCTATAGTTACTGCAACGACTACCCGTTTTACAAGATTCGTGCCAAGGTCGAACGCATTGCTGCACGTTTTTTATAAAAACGTTCTGAGTTGTTTTGGGACAAGCTATGTATTTCTGAAAAATTAGATCGTATGTGAAGGTACATTATGATACACCTATCATCCAAAATGTAAAACCTTTTATTCAGGGAATGGCTAAGAAAAGGTATCAAATATATATTCATATCTCCCAAAAATAACAGTGTTCTGACAAGTGGTTTCGATGAACACGTTGTGATGTGTTACCGCCTATGAGCACATGTTTGAAAATAATTTCATTAATCCCACCGTCTGTCGTAAATACAATTCAAATTAAGAAGTTGTTTTATCATTCCAAAATATTCTCGTCGAAGGAAGCGGAATAACTCGTTATATGCATGCTGTAAATGAATGCTGCAAAAAACACCTAAAAATCAAAATGAAAGTTATCACTTAACACAAATAGCATTTGAACAGGAAACAATGTGCTTTTGTTGCTTAAACAAAAAAATGTCTTGTTAAAGCAGCGAATATACTGAACACTTTTGCCACAGCAGAAATTGTGAATGGGCATAAGAGATGGCAAAATTGCTAAAGATTCCTATATCTCTAGTTATTTAACGAGAATTCCGTTGTTTATTCATACCGCACGATTTTGACAAAACACAGAAAACCTCACGTTATTCTTACTTTAAGCTGTCATCTCTTTCGAAATTTGCATTTCATAGATGTTCTCAAAAACGGTAGAATAAGCTCGTGTGGAACGCAACAAGTACTTACAAGGAAGTAAGTCTCCATTGTAATATATGTGTGTGTTTATCAATCGAACCCTCAATAATGCATTTAGATTGCCTGCTTAAATATCCTTTTGTAAGAGGCATGTTTTTAATAGTTCTTGCGTTCTTGGACATCAGACTGATATTTTAGTCGCAGTTTTAATGGTAGGCGGTATGCGTAATGTGAACTTTACTCGCTAGTTTTTAACATATTCGAACTTTGATTTGTTTGAAGTGCTGAACCAATTGTCCTGAAATTTTTTAACATCAGACTGGGAACTTCCAAAATTAAATTAAAAAAAAGCACATCAAATAAAATTTAATGCTCATACTTGCACTGAAAATAAAATAGTAAACGAAACGGAAGGAATTGTTCTCAAATTTTGACAAATCTTTCGGCTTCGTTAAGAAATCATTTAATGGAATTTCATGTACCGAATTAAGCTTGCTTGCATATATGTTGATCTCTAAACATATCTCTAGTCTCCACGAGTGCATTGTTCTAAGCAGTTCCGTTGACTTTCTAACAGATTATATTTGCACATCAAAGATGCACTAATTACATTTAATTATCATTCCACTATTTCAGGACCATCACTTGGTTAATCCACTTTATGCGTTTTAATATTATCGGGATACAATAGCAACGCTGTGCAAACAGCTGTGTTCTGTTAACATTAACCATTTATCTTTTTGCTTTTGCTCAACGGTCAAATAAGCAGTACAGACTACTACTTCAGGGATTAGAGAAAAACAAATATCAGTTACTAATGTACTTCATTCCAAATATCATTTTAAATTCAACGATTTGTGCGCATTTATTGGGTGTACTAGGTCACAAATCTTTAAATTGTGGAGTACAAGTAGAAAAACGGTTCTTGATGTCGCAAAACTCTGCATGAACTGCAGTGAGACATATTAATAACATTTCACATGTATAAGATCGAAATTGCAAAGTTATTTTTATGAAGATATTGATACGAAACCCAATTGGCCCCTTATGCACTAGAAACTGAATTTTACTCCCACAAGATCAAGGTGAGGAATCCGTAAAAAACAGAGAGACATGATTCCTACTGATATTGGTTAGTCAATCCAAAATCAAGGTGTGTGTTGTACTGCGCCTTCGCTAGGAATCCCATGTATGTTCGACTTCAAATCTTTAAATCTTGTCGCTTATTTAAAATATCGAACATCTTCGGAAGCTAAGCACACCAGCACAATTAATGTAGGAACAGGAAATTATAATAAAAAGCGAAAACCAGTAGCCATATTAAAAGTAACGTGTAGCTCACTGATATCTAGGTACTCTGTGGGAAATAAGGCAAACTCCTCCTAACCAATGTCACAAGATGTGACCTTAGAGTTAACCTGCTCAAAAAGAAGTTCGGGATATAACGATTTAGAACACCACAAAAAATATTGCCACGTCAGAATGGTAGACGATAGATTAAGACGCATTACAGTATGCAAATTTTGAATTTTGCGTTGCTTTCAAGTAAGCAGTGACACAAGAGAAACGTACGAGGAGGCTGGACTTTTTTCTGGTATCTAACTACCACCATGAGTAGGTTTTACAGATTTAAACAGTCACATGTCCCTAATTTAGAACCACTTGTACCAGTCAAGCCACGGATCCATCGATATAAGAACACACGAACTATGAATCATCCGTGACTCTTATCCGGGCTCATCTCGAGTGAATGGTCAGAAGTCAGCGCCTCAGATCACTTCGTCTCTAGGGCAACTAATTAGACTTCGAAGAGATCAGTGTAGAAAGATGTATCTAAACGGTACGCATCTGTAATCGCTACGGTTAGGCTGTAAACAACGCAAAGGAAACATTTGATAGTCACAGAACGGCATAGGGTCACTGAAATAGTGCGATCAGATCTCAGATTGAAAAATGTTGCAGCAGCCTTTCTTGTATCCCAAAGTTTGATACGAGCGGATCAAGTCGATGTCACAGAATGACTCTCTGAATCACGTCGATGTCGCATAATGACTGAATTGTGATCGCTCGAAAATACCTGTTCCCTGCGAGAGCAGTTTCTCACAATAAACACTTTCAGAAGTCCCACATTATCCATCCACTACATCCGAGATGATCGGAAAAGTATCACTTGGCGTAACGGTAATTGACCACAGTTTATAGTCAGTAATCAACTGTATCAGGAAGATCTATTGCTACAGCCCATTGCATATAATACTAATGTCTTCAGCAATCGGGCAAGGAAGATGTGCGTGGAACTCGCAATCCCTATTTTGGCAGGAAAGCCGGCAAAGCGTCCTATTCATCAATGAATTCGAATTTGGCCTACATTCTTATAGTCGGCAACTTTGTGTCTGGAGGACAGCAAGAACACGCTGCGTTTGCACGTTGTGATGATGTCTCTGCCTAGTCATCGTATGACGAATAATCGGCTCCGATAGCTGCAGGGAATTGCACTTTTGTAGAGGAGAAATGAACGCTAGGGTGTCCCGAGAAGACATCATCGGAAGTGTGATTCTTTTTCTTGTTGTGATAGTCCATAATTTTCTATTTGTGGGGGATAACGCACCACAACATGGAGCTCACATCGTAGTTCGCTAGCTCGAAGATAGCAGTATTCCACTAGTATCTCTGCCTCCAAGGTCACCGGATATTTCCTACATTACGCATGTCTATCACACTACAGAGGAGATTGGATAATCATATCCCGACCCTTACTGTACTTCCCGAACTTTAGGACCTTTTGCCTCGTCTGTGGACAGCAGTACCGTAAAGTCAGATAAATCATCTCATCTGCAATATGCTACAGAGTTGCCATGCGGTTGTGAGCAACTGAGAAGGTGACACAACATACTGACTGACTAAGTCTCGCTTGCTTTGCATTCCTTCTGTGTCATTGAGGTTTCCTCTCACCTGAACCGCAAAAGTATCACCTTTTCTACCACCGCTTCACGTCTGTTTTGTGTCCTGCACTGCATCCTATGTTGTCCGTAATTAAACGTATACTGTTGCTTTGCGTGCTGTTGATTTCCTTTTTTACAATACCCCAAACTTTTTTCTGAGAAGTTTAGTTTCATATCTATAAAAATGAACCACAGGTTAACCAAGTACAAAGATGGAAACATCAGATAGTTCTTAAAAGCGTACGGAGTTAAAAGTCGAAAATTGAAAAATGAATTTAATTTAATATCACACATATTGTGAATCACCTGTCAAAGTCCATCACAGCTCCAAGTCAGCAGATGAACTGTCAACATTAAAAAAGTACCCGAACAGCTTGTATTGTCTGTTGTCTGTCCGCGAATATGAAGAATGTCTCTTGATATCCCAATTTATTTCGAATAGCAGTCTCAAGGCAAGATGAGGAGATAATGCTATAAATGCATTTCTGACTACAGAGAGCAGCATTGAAAACACCCTTGGTGAATGTTGTGTGACTTAAACCTTTACGAGGTGCAGAACAATGACAGCTGCTTAAGATGTTGCCGAGATTTATTCATCTGTAGGAGGAATAAAGAAGCAGCCTCTCATTGCAGGCAGTTTCCAGAAAGCTTCAGGAAGGAAGAGTCTAAGTAATTAGACTTCTCGCAAGAAGTCCTATAAACTTGTTACAGCAAATCCCATGCGAATTGATCTCGGTAACATGTGCATAGAACTCGAAAACAATGAGTGAAGTTCTTTGCAGAGTCATTTCCCTGGGAAGAAGGTGTGACTCTGTGTGATACTTCCAGCTTTAGAGACAGGGTGTTCCAGGTATATCATCATCATCATCATCATTGTCAACCATTATCAATCCACTGCTGGACGAAGGTCTCCCCAAGTTTCCTCCACAACGGTCTGTCTTGTGCCAGTCTCCTCCATGTCACCCCTGCATACTTTCGAATTTCATCCACCCATCTCCTATGTGGTCTTCTTCTGGGTCTTTTCCTGTCCCTTGGAATCCAATCTAAAATTTCGGCTGTCCATCGATGATCTGTCCTTCTGGCAGTATGTCCAGCCCATTGCCATTTCAGGGATTTAACTCTGATCATGATGTCTTCCACTCTTGTCATTTTTCGGATCCACGAGTTCCTCTTCTTATCTCTCCTGGTTACACCAAGCATGCACCTCTCCATGCCTCTTTGAGTTGTCTGCAGCCTTTGTATGTCTCTTTTAGTTAAGGTCCACGTCTCTGCACCATACGTAAGCACTGGAAGGATGCATTGATCAAACACTTTTCTTTTAAGACATAATGGCATATTGCTCTTGAAAATTATGCTGTTTCTTCCAAAAGCTCTCCAGGCAAGTTTTGTACGCCGATTAATTTCTTCATCAATGTGACACTCACTTGATATCTGCTGTCCAAGATAAACGTACGTGTCTGTTATCTCCAGCTTTTCTCCATCAATCGATAAATCTTCATTTCTTGTAAAAGCATTGAACATCACTTTTGTCTTCTGAAAGTTCATTTTTAATCCCACTTCCTTACTCTTGTCAGCAAGTTCCTGGATCATACTCTGCAGCTCTGATGGGGTAGTTGCAAAAATGACTACGTCATCAGCAAAACGAAGGTGGGTTAGATAATCTCCATTAATCTTTATCCCCTTGTTTTCCCAGCTCAGCGACTAAAAAACACCCTCCAATGTGGCATTAAAGAGCTTCGGAGATATGGTGTCACCTTGTCGCACTCCCTTTCCAATTTTTACGTGTGTTGTATTTTTCAAACAGCCTAATCTTTGCACTTGCATTTTCATAGATGTTATTAATAATATTAATGTATGCATCTTCAATACCGCAGGTTTTCAGAGCCATTGTAACTGCTGATGGTTTCACTGAATCAAAGGCTTTTTCATAATCGATAAAAGCGATGCACAATGGAAGTTCATATTCCCTCGCTCTTTCAATTAGTTCCCTCAGCACGTGGATATGATCTATTGTGCTGTAGCCACTCCTGAATCCAGCTTGTTCTCTCGGTTGAGCCATGTCCAGTGTTATCTTCAAGCGGTGTGAAAGAACTTTAGTGAAGATTTTATAAACTACTGATAGCAGGCTGATAGGTCTGTAGTTTCCGAGATCCTCAATGTCACCTTTCTTATGTAGCAGGATCATTGTAGCGGTGTTCCAATCCTCAGGAATCTTTCCTTCATTAAGGCATCGAGTGAAAATTTGGGCGAGTACTGTTTCGATTTCTCCACTTGCTTCTTGTATGATGTCTACAGTAATTCCATCTTCTCCTGGAGCTTTTCCTCGCTTCATGTTCTTGATTGCATGTGCAACTTCTGCTGGAAGGACTGGAGGAACTCTGGTACTGGTATCTTTCATGATGTCTGGAGTGCATATATAATCCCTTTCATATAATTTGGAGTAGAAATCTTTCACTCTTGTCAAAATTTCGCCTCTATTTCTTGTTACAGAACCATCTTCTTTTCTCAGTGCCATAATCTGTTTTCTTCCCTTACTGAGATGTCCCTTTGCTATCTTTAGGCTTTGGTTGTTTTCAATTGCTTTCCTCACTAGTTCACAGTTGAATTTTCTTACGTCTTCAGTGATACTTTTTCGTACTGTCTTGCATAGCTCTATATATTCCACTTTGGAAGTCACATCTTCTTTAGTTGTCCTCATCTCTCTTCTTTTTTGCATCAACATTTTTGTTTTTCCTGATAATTTATTTACATGCAACTTGTTCTTAGACCCAGCTAATTTTGTTGCTGTTTCCATAAGAGCTTTGGTTACTTTTCTGTTAACTTCACAGATGTCCACTTCTTCCGATGTTAGGCCTTCTAAAGCAGAGAACCTGTTCTTCAGTTCTAACTTGAAGGTATTATGGTGTTTTTTAAGGTTGGTTATGTCAATAGATTTTGTTTGTCTTATGAGCTTGCCACGTTCAAGTTTAGTGTTGAGGTGCATCTTACATCTCACCAATCTATGGTCGCTACCTGTGTTGAACTTGTTTAGCACACTGCAGTCTTCTATGACGAATTTTTTGTTACACATAATAAAATCAATTTCACTTGTCGTCCCATTTGGATGTCTCCATGTCCATTTCCTGTGTGGCTTTTTCTTGAAGAAGGAGTTCAAGATGAAAAACCCTTCTGCCTCTGCAAACTCAACGAGAGTATTTCCACGCTGGTTTCTGTTGCCATGACCGAATTTACCTACTGAAGTTTCATTCTGTTGCCGTTACCCTATTTTTGCATTGAAATCTCCCATAATTATTTTCAAGTGCTGCTTACCTTTATTATTTAGATGACAAATTTCCTCATAAAGTTCTTCAATTTCTTCTTCAGGATGACTTGTGGTGGGTGCATAAGTTTGAATAATCTGAGCCTGGTATCTTTTCGAGAGTTGGATAACAAGTCGTGCAGCTCTGTCAGAGGAACTTTCAACTTCTACAACTTTATCCTTCAGTTTCTTGTTTATTATAAATCCAACACCACTAGTTCTGCCAGTATCTGTCCCACGATAGTAGAAGAGATGTCCACTTTTCAGTTCGATGAGATCTTCTCCTTTTCTCCTTACCTCACTTAGCCCCACGATGTCCCACTTGATCCTTTGTAGTTCCTCTTCCAATTCAAGAAGCCTTGAATCAGAAGATAAGGAGCGTCCATTGTAAGTAGCCAAGGTCAGCATCAGATGGCAGCCTAGTCCGGTCCTCCGGGGATTCTTAGCACCCTCTGCCTTCATGTCGCACTGGCCGCTGCCTTGGCCAGGTACATTCCAGCTGCCGGAGACTGAGGGCCAAGATTTAAGTTGTGGAATCATTTTGGAGGGGTTTGGCCATAACTCACCACGCTGGCCAAGCGGGTTGGTGAGTGTGGGATAGAATTTCCTCTAATCCCGATGGTATAGTTATACCGCTATGGGCGGTCGTCAGAGCCCCTTTAGTGGGAACAGGATGCACCACGAGAACGCGGGGTCGACATTTGTCAAGGAGAGGCTGTGATGTTACGCATCACCTGACCTTACATCCCTTCCAGGTATATATCAGCATATACTAATGAGCAATAATACTATGCCGCCCATCTACCTAGTTAGGTGTCGGACCGCATTTCGCCGCTATAACCGCTTGCACCCAGAGTGTCATCAACCTTACTAGACCGCGAAAGGTGGCCTCAGGCAGTTTGAACTAGCTATTCAGAATGACGTACTGGAGTTTAGCACCTATAACGTAGTAAATTTATCCGTCTTTTTGTCCACGCCGGGGCTCGAACCCGGGTCCCCTCATTCCGGAATAAGTCGCTCAACCAATTGAGCTACGCGGACGTTCGTTCTGATAGCTATCTGCCTTTATGTCGTGTGAGTCCTCCTGGCAGGCACGTCACATCTCCCCCCCCCGAAAGAGGGCCGGGGGCATGGCCCACGGGTCAGCCGTGACCATGAATCGTCGCATGCAGCCATCCGCTTTAGAACGTGCACTTGATAACTCCCAGTCAATTTTTTTTATTTTTCGAAGCGCTGGAGAAGGGATTCTCTGATTTTTCCTCTCTCGCGGTGTGGAAATAACATCACACCATTGCGAGATTTTGAACGGCCGTGTCATCCGGGAAGTTCGGGCGGCAATATAACGTAGTAAATTTCTCCGTCATTTTTGTCCACGGCGGGGCTCGAACCCGGGTCCCCCTCATTGCGTAATAAGTCGATCTACCAATTGAGCTACGCGGACGTTCGTTCTGATTGCTATCTGCCTTTATGCCGTGTGCGTCCTGCTGGCAGGCACGTCACACAACGTAACGGGGCATTGGCTTGGATGGACCACCGCATTTAAAGTTCACTTAATTCCACCAATGTTCGATTGGAATCAAGTCGGGGAAGGTTCACTGGCGTAGAACCTAACCAATGTTTTGGACATGATAATCAAGTCATTCTTGCACAATGCGGTTCTTGTGGCACTGGGTGTTGTGCTGCTGAAAGTTTCCGGTGCTACTAGGTTACACCGTTACCATGTTGAAGAACACATGGTCCGAAATAATGTCTAGCTAGCATCTGGCGCAGAGAGTACGTTAAACTAAATTGGGGGAACCCAAGGTTGTCCAAAAGAACAACCTCTATACAGTGATACTATCGCCTTCTCCGGCGTCCTATTTCCATCCGGCATTGCAGTTTCGTTGCAGTTACACATGCATCTAAGCAGTGGCGAATACGAAATTACCCATCCCAGTTTGAATAATGGAACCTAGGCTAATTGAACGAAGCGGTTCATTTCCAGTCGTCCAATGTCCAGTCATAGCTCTCCGATACACACTGCAGAAATAACTTTCTGCAGTGAATCGAACCTGAGTCCACTTATTCCTGAACACGTCGCTCTACCAACTGAGCTACGCAGACCTTCGTTCTCGCTGCTATCTGCCTTTATGTCGTGTGCGTCCTGCGGGGCCGGCACGTCACACAAGGGCGCACGTTTTTAACGTTCCGACGTTTCGAAAGGCTCGCTCTCAACTGCGTATGGTCCAGCCGTTTACCTGAGATATACCCACGCAACAACCTGCAGCGCCACTTGCCTCCCGCGATCTTAGTGGCGGGCGTCAACGAATCATTCTCATTACTTTTGGGACGGACTATGTATAATGCTTCTCAATGCTCTAAATCAGTGGTCTCAAACTCAGACCCTTAGAATGGCCACTTTCCAGTTTGAAGAAATTTTGGGGGCCGCATGAATATTAATACATTTCTTATGAACAATTGTTTTCAGTTAAAACTTAAAGCAATCACACTTTACCAACTGACCACAGTACTCGGTAATATTACGTGTTCTGACAAGAAACTTGGGCTAGCTTTTCTGTGACTAACGTTTTGATATTTGGAATAATATCCTTTGAACATGCTACTTTTAAAAGTGAGCGTAAATGACTGTAACTTAACCTATTCCTTTCAAGACATTTTACTTGGTTCGTTCTTGAAAACAACTGTTCACATGAGTATGTTGTTCCGAACATAGACCGAACCCGTTCAGCTAGGTTATGAATGTTTACGTTCTTGTCCTTTGAAACTAACTGGTAAAACTCTGTTAGGTTGCAGCTGTTGAATTTTTCTTCTAGGAAAGAATCACACTGCAAGTCTAATAATTCAAGCTGAAGTTCTTCAAGCGCGTTTCCAGCATTATAGGAAAATGGAGACTTAAATATATTTAGAAAATATTTTCCATGTCTTTGAAACATTCAAACTGCTTGTTGAAATCCTCTTATAACGTAGCTATCTTCGTAGAAAATTCACCAAAGCTATTTCTTCTTGCGTATGAAGCAACCGATGCAGTCGGACGAAACTAGCCACCAGATGAGCGGAAGGGAGCTTTTCAAGTTCGATCAGATTTGCCAGCACTTGATTTCACTTCTGCGCAAATAGTATTCCCTTTTCAGACGACGTCCCTTCCGTACAGCACCACTGCGGCCAGCGATCTAGGATTCGTGGACAATACGTCAGGGGAAAACATCTGTAAGCTTTTTGCATTCCTTTCGATGTAACAATACGCATCTTAATACGGTTATATTCTTTGTAAATAAACTTGGTACTTAAAAAGAGGATGGCTTTACCAAGTATTACTATGCTTATATTATATTTAATATATTATAATATACTTGAAAAAAGGGTGATTTATTTTTATTTTGTTATCATTCATGCGGGCCTGAATTTGAGACCAGTACTTTAAATGATGTTTGAATGATTCATCATGTGCTCCTTTTCGATGTTTCACATGAATTATTATTTTTTTATTCATTGAAACTTTATAAAAAAAACGCATAACATTGGGTCGATTAATTTTTTGGACATGTATTTTATTCATCCATTTGTATTGTAACGAAGTAAATGCCTTCCCTACTTATAATCGAAATATTTTTATATTTTCTGAATCAGCTTCACCGTCATGGATTCAAGGGGTTGAAGACAGGACAGCTCTGATGGGGACGCCGCTGAAAATTTCCTGCTTAGCAAAGGGTGTTCCTCAGCCTGAAGTTAAACTTAAAAAAATTACGAGTATGTTTCATTTATATTTCCTGTTTTAAACGTAGTTTTATTTTATTTGCAAATGCAAAATGAAAATTTCCATTTTTTCATTGCAGGTGATGTGCCAGTGAAAAAAGAAATCGATCAAGGGGAAAGAATTTCTCGTAATGGAACTTTTTTCATAAGTGAGGTACAACCACAAGACGCAGGAATTTACAAATGTGAAGCCAGCAATGGTGTTCACCCTGATATTATGACAAATTTTTCGGTTATGGTTATAGGTAATTTCATTTCGTTCGCATCAGTCATATAATATACGGTGTATATGTAAATATTATGATATATTTGTTTGAAGTGAATGCCCATGCAAATGACATGCTGAGGGCTCTGTTTTCAGAAATTCAGCGACTTTCTTTTTCAATTTCCTTCTACGTTGCCGACTAATAACCACCCGGTATGCATATGTATGTTGCGCAGATAAACTGTATTCGAATGAAAATTAATATTAGAACTTAACTTTCTAAAGACATTTAAATTATCAGTTATTCAAAATGTTTTTCAACGTGTAACTGATGCTTAATTTTTATACTGTCATCTGTAAAAATGTCGTATACATTTAATGAGATACGTGCTTGGATCGATATATATGTCTGCATCTCATTTAATAAGTACTTTTTGATTGCATAATTTACTAATAAATATTTCTTTGAATATGAACAAAAAGGTTTCTTGATACTATTTATGTGATCCTATGCTTGATACACATCTACTCGACTTTAACTCTCATTTTTTACTACTGCGTATGAACTAAGTGTTTTTACGTAAAGTTTAATCCTAAACATATATTAAATTTGTGACTTCCTGGTAAATCATCTTCGCACACATTTGAGTGCTACAAAAAATATGAGAAAACAAATTTGCAAAAGTGCTACCAGAAATGAAAGAGTACAAAGTCGCAAAAAATTGCACATTTATGCATACAATTTTAAGTTACAGTGCATGAGGTGTATTAAAGCAAATATGAGTCTTCGGTGAAATATTTGGGATTTTTCCCCCATAGCAACCGAAATTTCCTTACTGTAATATAAATTCCTGAAATATTTCATTATCCTTAGAAAGTACACGTTGCTGCATTGTGCAAATGTTACAAATAAGATTAATTTCTTTATCAGTAATTCATATAAACGCTTTTAATAAGTGATATCTGCTTTATTCATAAAGTTCAGATATATTTTAGTTTGAAATGTTGTCAATGTGTGGCGCTAATAGTGTTAGATTTTTGTACGAATTCGCGCACTATGAACAAGATGGAAGACTGTTTTCTGGTGTATTGAGGGTTCTGCATGTGAATAATTCAACAACTGATGTCAAAACGTTTTCAGAAATAGTTTTCTGTTGATTCTAGTTTCTCAGCGTAAGTCTACCATCTCTCATGTATATGGATGAAAAAATGAAAAAATGAAAATGCCTGAAAAGCGATGTCGTTTGTGGAAGTATCATTGTGTTCCTGTGCTGATACTAATTCAGCTGCATCTTACATCCTGCGGAAGTAAGTACTATTCTATTTTTCCATTCTATGATGATTTCTTCTGTCTCAGTCAATAACTATGATAATGATGGTGTAAATACTTTTTCCTTAACTACTGGGTCAAACTTGGAATAACTGAAATCAATATTTTTAGAGATTTTTATCATTTTACACGTGTTATCGAAAGTATGCGCAAGTAAACATTTTGCATTTTAACTTGTTTGGTAATATCATAATTCCGTGCATGTTTGACACTGCATGAGAGCGGTATGGTTTTTTTAGATGTCTCCCTTCTGATATAGTGTCAGGGATTCTTAATGCTACCTCTTCGAGGTTAACTCACGAGAAACATGAATTTTCAGAAAAAGAGTTATGTTATGCTTAACTGTATAACTGCTATATTCCATTTTCTCTATAGTCAGAATATCAAAAACATTTCCTCATGTTTTACTTCAGTCATCCAGTCATCTACAGCAAAAATGTAAGCTACTTTAAAAATTAAAATCCGAAAACATATTTGGAAAACGAAGTTTCGATATAATATATATGTATATTTATTCACCCTTGATTCGTAATTCTCTCAATTTTGAATGCCTCCTTAATTAAAACATATCTATGCAATTAATCGAAAAAAATGTAGTATTTAAAGAATTGTCTTCGCTGACTAGGCTGTTCACATAATATTCATTTAATGATGAATAGTCTAGTCAGTCTGACTAGACTATTCGTTTTAATCATGAAAACTATTAATGATTAAAAAGTAATTTTTAATGATTTAAAATCCATATAACTTACTTATATCTCTAATCAGAATCCCAAACTTGATAGTACCACTTTTGAAAAACAGAGTACAAATAATTAAATTTCTGTTTGCCAAAGAAAATTCTAAATCAGAGTTTGCGATTTGATGAATCCTTATATGTTATTCCATTGTGAATAGGAATTCAATAATAATCGGTAATGATGCTATGCTTATTTAGATTGATGAAATTCCTTAAGAGTTTAGCTTATGGCTGAGGGTATACATGTACTTTAGTGCTTTATAAATCTTCCTGTTAAAAACAAAATGAATTATGAATGACAGAGGGTGGAATTTGTTTCTTGCCATACATATCAACACCTTTTTGATCTTTTTTGAGGTACTTTGTATATCAGGAAAACATTTGACAGCATTTCTTATTTATCATCTAAATAACTTATGGATAGAATTTCAGGTTTTTCAGTAATCTTTCTTATTATATTTTTGTATGAATAGAGAGAAAAGTGTAAAAGTAACTTGCGAATTCTTTGCGGTTTCCCTGCTTTCTACTCTAAGTTTCCACTTTTAGTTAGATGACCCACAAAAATGGAGTACGAATAATTGTCATATTTTTGGTACACACTTCTACTTTAATATGGTTAATATAACTCGAGGATATTACTTTTAATATATTTATCATGAACTATATAATATACGAACATGAGGCGAAGAGCATGAATGACAACTATCTAGTCTGATAAATAATCACTATCATTAATTCATACTAGCTGCTCAAACAACTCCTTACAAAAAGAAGAAAAATGTGATGAACAATGTATGATTATTTGAAAATTCACAAATTTAGTAATTTGGGATTTGTTAGGGCAACTATTGGTTTTTGTAAATATTCCAGACCAAAACAAAAGCTAACGGTTAAATGAATTTCGTGTAATCCACATGTATCTCGCTTAAAATGCGTTGAAAAAATTTTTAAGGCATTTATTTCTTTTCCTATAGGATTTTTAAGGAGGCAAACAAGATTTCTGTTGCCTTCATCTCTGTACAAGACGTAAATTAACATCAGAAAACTTGAAAAATATATATCTCTGGAGCTGAAATGGAATACGCATTTCCCGATTTCTGATAGAGCATGTTATTCGTTACACCACCCAGAAAAATGAAGTCCCAAATATCTGATGCCAAATGTTTTACCACCATAAAAGTCTTGCAGTTGTTCCATGTATTTGTGAAGAACATTTCTTCCAGAATCTACATTTCTTTTTATATTTTCTTTAACACATAGCACTTGCGGAATGCCCACGTAATGTGATTTTTGTCAGAAGAAAGTTTTGACGCACAACATGCAACAGTAGAAATATTTCCGTATACTGAATTACTCCTGTGAAATAGTTGGGTATTGCTAATGTTCAGAACTCGACAGTAGTGTTTGGTAAAATATAGTAAACTTTCAGAATTGTTTGTCGGGGTTTATTATAAAAACCAACAATATATCTGCGAAAGTTCACTTCAGATCATCAAAATATTTATGTAAATATTCTAAACAGTTGCTGCCTTGAAAAATAGTTCCAGGGAAGGGAAATAACTAGATCTGGAGGAACTGAGCCGGCATTCGTATCTTTTCCAGCTAACCCAAGAGCGATAACACAAGGAGCCAAACGCCTATGCTTTAGACCACACAATCACCGAGTGACTTTATTTCATCTGGTGTGGGCATTTCTTAAAAACTGTGCTATAGCGATTCTTTTTCTAAGCAATATTGATCCATTAGAGAAACCTCCAAGGAATCTTAATATAAAAATTATAGGGACACGAATGATTATCTTAGTTTCCTCAGTAAGTCAGTTGATTTCCATTATTGTGTACAGAAAATACAATGAGTATGTACAGATGATCGATTAGTTTATTATGTGCTAAATCTATGAAAAAGCCTAATAGCGTTTGGTAACGAAAAAGAAAATACAGGACTTCTAGAGAGAAAAATATTAAAGGAAAGTTGAATTCGATAGCATCATTTTAAGAATTCATAATTTATGGAATTATTTTTAAAATCATGAATAAAATAAGATACTCAGCGTGTAACCTACAAACTGCGTGCCAATTGCGTGCCTTTTAAAAATAGGAAACAAAATTGAGCAATATCATCTTGACAGACTAGTTCGTCGTCTAAGGGAGAGGCGGCAAGCTAAGTAATTCTGAATTTCGGAAATGAAAATTCACATTACTTACTTCATGCTTTATTTTACGGCTTTCATGTAAGTCACGAAGTATACTTTAAAGACATATATTAGCGTAAATTATAAAAAGAGTTCTCCGGAGAGACAGCCTTAATATAAATGTAATACGCGTATGAAGACACATGCATGTCGTGAAGCAATGTTGTTCCTACAGACTGTATCAGAAAGGACGCTTTTGGTTTACCGTGCTCTAATGATTTAATAATTTTTAATTCTGGATTTAGAAATTATCTCAAGTGCATCAGGAGCATTAAGTATTAAAAATCAATTTCCCTTTGCCGATTCCGTGAAAAGACAATTTTCTTGTCAAAGATATTATTATTAGAATTTTAAAAACCACCCCGGTGGCACGGTAGTCAAAGCGTTGTCTTCTGACCATTCATCCGAGATGGATCCGGGTACGAATCACGTTGAGTCATGGATGCTGTGTTTGTCCTATGGTACTGGTTCTCTCCCTTCCCTGGGACCACTGGTCCTAAATTAGGGACGGAATTTCTCACGATAATCGTTAAGTACCCGCCATCTCTCAACCCCCCCCCCAAAAAAAATGCAAAATCCAGAGAATACCGTGGTATTCTTTGTAGATGATTTGTGATATGGATCTTCCGCATGCTAAGATCTTTCTGGGTATGAAATAAATGAATTATTCGAGAGTATATATTTATTTACATACAGCACATCGCATTTATACGCGTCACTCACGACCGCACCGAGCCTCATTCCGGTATATACTAAGTGGAATTTAATCATGACAACAAACAGTAAGATTTAGTACCATGGCGTTGAGTGGTACTTAGGAAGGAGGATTAATAAATGTTATTGTCGTAAAACCAATGAAAGGAGATATGGAGAGAAATAAATATTTACCAAACTATGGTTGCAGTAATAGTTTAAAATTTAGCTTTTGACTGTTAGTTTTTCAAACACCGAACACCTATTGTACACCTAGAAACGACCCGAACACCTATTGTACAAGCTGAAAGTTTTTTTCAAGATAGAAAGAAAAGCTGAATTGTAAGTGTGTTAGTGAAGAGAATTGGTAAACATTTGGTCTAGGATATCTCCTTATCGTGTTATATGTAACTTTTTAAAACTCTCATCAATAGCAAGTAACACCGCCTTGGAAGAGTCGAGAGGAATCCAAATTTCGCTACGACGTATAATGTCGGAAAGATGCGGGTCAAAATGAATTTTTGTAATGGATTTTATCACGTGTTGCATACGGTTCTCGTAATTTACGCAGATTGCAATGAAATATTATTAGGTTTATGTAAAACGTGATGAAGTAATAATATTCGACGATAATTTTGTAAAACGTATTGTTGAGTAACAATGAAATGAACTATTGTTGTGTTACTTTATGAGATAGCATGCGGCACGATCAGATTTCAATAATGGTTTTGACAGTGATGCGTCGTTACCCATTTTCGTTGCATTTAAATTTTTTACTTGAGATTTATTTTACTGCTGTCGGGAAAGATGCATATCAAAAAGTATTTTTAGTATTTTAGAAACTCATGGTATTACACCAAAGATACACCGTAAAAGGCCTGCAAAACATATTCCTCAGAGCACATGGAAGGTGTAGAAAACTCGTCGTCACATGAGACAGATATGCCGCAGTTGACTTTCATCGTCGCGGTCAACACTTTCTGGAATGTTTACAATTATCTGGGAACTGTGGGTTTCTGACGTGTTTCCCTAATAGGTCTGCGATAAAAGGAGGTAAAATGCCTTCACCAGCACTACACTATCTACCAACAAGTAATTGGACACCCCTGCAATCCACGATATCTGCGGTCCTGATACACATCACGGCCGCCGCCGTTAAATATCGTGTGGGAAACCACAACGCAACCAGTCGCATGCAAGATGCCACGCAGTTCGGACCACTCTGATTTCCAGAAACGTGTAATCGTCGGGTATCACAGAAATGGCCGATCCATACGAGACATATCCAGCGGAGTTGAAGTTTCCCAAATCGACAGTGGCCTACGTGATTGGCAAGTGGAAGAATAGAGGTGACTGTCGGAATGTGCCACGACCCGGCAGACCCACAAAACTGGGAGTTAGAGACCGACGGGTGCTGGACAGAAAATTTCGGAAGAACCGCACCAAATCGATGGGCCACATCCGCGAGGAGTTTCAACAGGCATCCAGGAGTGTTCTTTCGATGAATACCATCCGTAAGGAAGCCCATCTGCTCGGTTATCGTGGACGTGCACAAGCCTTGGATCACCAAGTCCAATAGCGCTGCTCGGCTAACGTGCTGCAAAGAACGTCAACAGTGGATCGTTGAACAGTGGAAACAGGTTCTCTGGAGCGACGAATCAAGGTTCACCCTCTACCGTTCGGATGACAGGGTCTGGGTTTGGCGTCT
The DNA here is from genome assembly GCA_039090855.1 of Macrothele yani. Classification (NCBI taxonomy): domain Eukaryota; kingdom Metazoa; phylum Arthropoda; class Arachnida; order Araneae; family Macrothelidae; genus Macrothele; species Macrothele yani. The sequence goes on from CM077013.1 coordinate 20,406,152, forward strand.
GCCTGGAGAACACCGCCTGCCGGAATGTATTGTGCCAACTGTGAAGTTCGGCGGCGGTGGATTTATGCTATGGGGGTGTTTCTCCTGGTATGGTACGGGACCCTTGGTCGCAATTCCTGGTAGACTCAACGCCGAGACCTACTGCACCATTTTGGATGACCATGCGCTTCCTACGTTGTGGCAGTTTTACGGAGTGGACCCATGTTACTTTCAGGATGGCAATGCCACCTGTCATGTTGTGAGGTCCACCATGTCTTGGTATGGTGACAATGGAGTTAATCGAATGGACTGGCCTGCGCAGAGCCCGGATCTTAACCCTATCAAGCCCTTCTGGGACGAGTTGGAAGGGGTGCCCCTACCGTCCGAAATCGGTGAGGAAACTGACCTGTCTTCTCAAAGCCGAGTGGAAGAAAATGCCGCTAGCCGTCGTACAACGCCTGGTTGAGAGTATGCCCCGGAGGGTCGCAGCTGTAATATGCCCCGGAGGGTCGCAGCTCCACCAACTATTGAAGTATGCCCCGGAGGGTCGCAGCTCCACCAACTATTGAAGATGAATAAACTTCGTTTTCCTTTGCTATCACAGGTGTCCAATTTCTTGTAGTTAGATAGTGTATATGAGAGCTCATTAAAATTTATGTGTAACAGACTTCAGTTGGTTAGAATCTGCAGTGGCGTAACAATTGAAGATTCAGATGGGAATCGGGACATCCGGTTACGATTCCTGTCCAGAGACGTGTAATTTTCTGAAAAGTTTCCCACAGAGGCGGAAGTACATTTAGGCATCTGCATGCCATAAAATAATGAAACATGGCATATTTGGGCTTAAAGAAATGCTACCTGGATTTTGTTTAAGAATCTTTTGAAATGTATAACAGTTTTACCAGATAAACATAAAATCATTAAACACTGAAGTAGCTTAGGAACATCCAATAACACAACCAGGCACATGCCATATTCAGTTATATTACACAACTATGAAATTAAGATACACAACTTGAAGTTGAGATGACATGCCATCTTCACTTACATACACAACTATGAAATTTATAAACAGCTCACTGCAAAGGGTTCAGACGCGTACAAAGAGCAGAAAGCTGAAATATGGGGAGGATTCATGATTTATGCGACTTTGAAAGAGGCATGAGTGTGAATGCTAGAAGGTGAGGTGCAAGCATCTTAAAAGCGGCAAACCCTCTTCTTGGATATACAATAAAACCTGTATGAAATGTATACGATGAGTGGGGCACAAACAACAAAAGAAGCAGTCAGCGGACTCCATGGGCGATAAAAACTGGTCGATATTCGAAGGCAATGGCATCTCGAAAGGACTCTAGAAAGTAACAGACGAACTCCATCGCGTCAAATAACAGCGTGGCATAAGAGCAGTATCGAGAGTACAATTTCGACATACATAGCCGGTTGCACATTGGCACAAATGGGGTATAATCGGCTCCATGTACCACTCATCTCTGCTAAAAACCGATCAATTCGTCTGCAGTAGGTACTGGATCATCAAAATTGGACCCTTGATAACGGGAAAAAGGTTATTTGATCCGATGAATCATGTTTTTAGTTAATACACTCCGATGTATTGGTCACAATATCACGTCAGCAGCACGAATCGATGAATCCCAAGTGTCTAGCGTTAACTGTACAATTTCATTTTATTTTTTTTTATTGGAGGTTTAACGACCACCGTGAACAACTCAATGGGCTATAAGCAGTCGCGCGTTCGTAATTTGAGGTAACTGGTTCCAGGGAAGGGAGAGAGCTAGTGCCGTAACACAAACACAGCATCCATGCCTCACCGGGATTCGAACTGGACCCCTTTCAGACGAATGATCAGAAGCCACCACTTAGACCACTGCGCCACCGAAGCGGCTAACTGTACAATTTGTTGGAAGTGGTATAATGGTCTGGGATCCAATTCCATTGAGGAATTAGGTTGCTTGATATCTATGGAATAGCATTTGTATGCCACAAGGTATCTTAACGCCACTGCGAAACCAAATACCATGGTATTTCCTCATGGAGAAGGTTACTTCGTCATGCCATAATGCTTCGATCGTCACACAGTTGTTCCATGAGCCGAAAAATTGTCCTCCCCCCTCAAGTTATCACATCGTAACCCAATTGAACAACACCCGTGGGTTGATATTCCGATAGCCATTCATAACTTTTCCTCCAGTGAACGTTCGGCAACTGACTCAGACCGTCACATCCGCTAGGCTGAACGTACCTGCAGACCTAAACTCACGGAAAACGAAATTTGCGCACCTAGAAGAAAAAATGCTACAACCGCGAAACTTTGCAAATAGCTACAGTGCGTGCGGGTATGCAAATGATCCACGTTTGGTACGATTGCGCATGACCGCACACCATGTGGTGGCGCTGCAAGCACGAACCGGCAGCCTAATAAACCGGCGTGTAGTCGATGCCCCATGAAAGCGAAAATCACCGGCCGACGCAAGCAAAAGTTCAGAGTGACAAGAATGCCGGGTAGACGCCAGAGACGTCGATTTACGCAACTTACGGACTTTGAGAGAGGCCTGATCATCGGGCTGAAAACCGCAGGGTAGTCGGCGTGCCGTACAGCCCGCCAGGTGGATCATTCTGACAATATCGTCCGACTGTATTGGAAACAGTGGACACGTGACGGCACGGCCACACGGCGGAGCGGATCCGGACGGACCAGGACTAACTCTGGTAGAGAGGATCGGCGGATCGTGCGCCAGACACGAACGGATCCCACGGAGACCCGGTCCACTATACAGGCAGATGTAGCAGCTCCTGTGTGACCACGTACCATTTCCCGACGCCTTGCGGAAGCGAATCTTCTATCTCAACGCCCCTAACGTGTGCTGCCATTAACACCGGAACATCGCCTGCTCCGTGTGCAGGGGTGCCAGGCCAGAGAGAAGTGGAACGCCACAACCTGGTGACGAGTGGTGTTTAGTAATGAGTACCGCTTCGTTTTGGGGACAGACTATCATCGTGTCCGGGTGTGGAGGTCCCCGGGTCAACGGCACAATCCTAACCTCGCTATCGAGCGCAACACCCCCCACAATGCAGGCATTATGGTCTGAGAAGCCATTGCCTACGATAGCCGATCAGCTCTAATAGTGGTACGTGAATCATTGACGGGCCAGCGGTATGTGGATGAGATACTACGGCCCGATGTGCTCCCATTCCTGGCCGGGATTCGAAGTGCTCTATACCTGCAGGATAATGCCCGCCCGCACACTGCCTGCGTCATGTCCAGACACTTCCATGGCCTTCCTGCTCCCTGAATATGTCTCCTATCGAACATGCGTGGGACCAGTTCAAACGCCAGCTGCCGTCGTGCCGCATTATCCGGGATTTGGAGCACACCATCCAACACGTGTGAATCAATCTGCCGCAGGACAACATCAGGCGTCTGTTCGCCTACATGCCGGACAGTACTGCAGCATATATCGCCGCACGAGGCGATGCGACGCTCTGTTAAAGATAACCGGACTGCGTGCTAAAGATCCCACTGTAATTGTCCTGCAGCTCTGTCTTTGCCATCATGTTTATCATTCATCTGTATCATTACGCCCATAAAATTTCAGTTCAATCTGATGCTTCCTTCTTGGTACTTAAATTTCATTGTCCGTGAGTTTATATCATCGCCTTGTTGAATATATGCAACATCGAATCGTGGCTATTTTGAAAGCTAAGGACGGCCCAATACGCTATCAGGTAGGTGTTCCGAAATAATTTGCTACTTCCGTGTACATGAATTTTGATTCTATGAACCTAACACGTCAGTTTTTCTGAGAGCTACAGAACTTTTTCTGCCCACAAAAACGAAATGGTGTAAGTTCAGAAGTGCTAGATACGTTAAAGTAAAATATTTGGTCACGATCATTGGAACAGATAGAAAATTTATTGCTGATAATATTTGCTAAGTAAAAAAATCTTGGATGCTAAATAAAGTTCCATGCTTCAGTACTTCATACTTAATGATTCTTCTGTATTACAATGTTTTACTTGTGTTGCTAATTTGTATTTTTTTAATCCTTTCACAATAACTTTCATTTTGCACTGATAGTGTAGAGAGTGTAATGAAGTTTTCGTTTTAGGTGCTCCTGAAATTCAGCCTTTCTCCTTTCCTTCAAGTGTACGAGCTGGACAAAAAGCATTTGCCACATGCATGGTGTTGTCTTCCAAATCAGAATCAGTCAGCTTTCGTTGGCTGAAAGATGGCAAAGACGTTACGTCAATCAATGAAGTTAGGATTAAGAATGACACTGATTATTCGATTGTTGTGATGGATCCTGTGCAAGTGAACAGCACAGGAAATTATACATGTGTTGCTCAAAATAAATTCGGAACACACAGTTATTCCGCTTTTCTTGCCGTTGAGGGTAAGTCTGAAATTTTTTGAAGTTTAACTGTGAAATGCTTTTTCCAGATTTGTAAGCTTTTTATTTGAATACAGGATTCCCCCGCAATATGAGAGTGAAGCGCTCCAATGAAACCTTTCGTAAGCCGAAATGGTGTAAAGCGAAGAAGAAATTACCATTAATTTATAAGGGGAAATTTTTTGAGCGTTCCCAAACCCAAGCATAGTGTTCCGTTTAGTATAAGATAACTTAACGGAACACCACGCTTTGTTCACCTATGAATCCACTCAAGCAATAGACCTATCATTTTATCCATTACAGAATGCCGGCTAATTCAGCCGACTTTGCTACTAGCAGAACCAATAGTAACTTCGCTAGCTTTCAAGATTCTTTCTCCCTACGTATAAACAGTACGAATGGTGGACGAAAGCAAGTCCATGGGCACGTTACGCCTTCGAACCTCGGCCTCCCGGAAATAAATAAGGGCGTCTTTCTCCCCCTTTCTACCTCGCTTTCGTGTCACTTTCCTAACGGGCACTCTATCCCAAATATCCTAGCTTCCTATTTCTAAGGGTTGTTTAAGACCTGGGGTCAGACACCCTCTTCCTAAAATCATCTGCATATGATCTGATCTGAAAACAAGTCCAACGCACACACAATGTCTTTATTTCGTTCACCACGATCGAAATGTATGTCCAATTTTACGCTAAGCGTAACATCCTTACGAACTCTTTTAGGCTCTTTCGATACCTTTTTTATTTTTTTTTATTGAAGGTTTAACGACCACCGTGAGCAACTCAATGAGCTATACGCAGTTGCCCGTCTCTAATTTAAGGCCACTGGTTCCAGGGAAAGGAGACATCTAGTGCCGTAAGACAAACACAACAACCATGCCTCACCGGGATTCGAACCCGAACCCTTCACGGACGAGTGGTTAGAAGCCTTCGCTTAGACCACTACACAACCGGGCGGCTCGATACCTTAGGACACATCTTGCTGACGGATTCACAAAATAAATTGACATAAAGCATGCACAGGTGCTCACAGATACAGTTTAAAGCTATGGTGGCTTGATGCTGAGTGTATTTCCAGGAGAAGTAGTATGGCACGCCAACTATCACTGCCCGGGGTACGCGCTGCCTCTGTAACGGGTCGCTGCAAAACAAACGTTGAACATTATTTTCACTATTCTCCTTTTCTTAGTAAAAGCAAAAATCCTCTTCTGATTTTTTTCCGGTTAGCAAAAACAGATGATAATGTAGATCTTTCGTAACAGCGAAGTGGAGTAAAGTGGACTTTCGAAAAGCGCGGTATGCCTGTAGCTCTTTTAATTGGTAAATATGCTTTTTCGTGAAATGAATTGTTGGCAAATTTTACCTCAATATATGCTTTTGTATTTTATAAAACTACATTTGATGCAATTTTAAACGATATGGAGTACCACACCGACACAAGTATCTCCATAAGATAAAAATGCTATCTGTTAAAATGAAAAACAAAACAAAATTGTGCAGTCATTTGCAAAATTTTAAGACCATCTGTAAATTTATTGAAAATTAAGATTTTCAAAGAAACAATTACTAGTCAGAGATATTTGAAAAAATTACACCACAGATGAATACTTACATTCTTTAGAAACCAAAATCAGTACTTTGTGTGGCCACCTTTGTTTTATATAATGGACAGAATACGATGTGGTATACTCTCAATGAGGGATTTGCAGTAGCCACTTGAAATGTCTTTGTACCACACGTACTTTATCACGTCAATAAAAGCTTGTGAATTTGATGGATATTTTTCTGCTATCTTGACTTTTAAAATGGTCCACAAAGTTTCCATGGGGTTAAGATCCGGACTCTTACTGGGCCAGTCAAGCACAGTTATGTATTTCTTCTGTAGGTAGTCCTTTATTGTCTTTGATCTCTGGCATGGAGCACCAGCATGCATGGAGATTGTGTATCTGTGCACTTGCATATGAGTTAACAGCTTCTCCCGTAACATTTCCACATAAAAAAGACCAGCCATTGTAGTGCCTGTCGGCAAACAAGGATACTGAAGCAGTACCAGATGCTAACATAGCACCCCGTATCATCTGACTAGGCGGATGTCTCACGGTGCTAACGGTCTATTTTTCATCAGACCTTTTGCTTTTGGTCGTCGAACATGTACTTCCCGTGATTCAAATTGATGCACAGTTGATTCACCGGTAAAAAGAATTTGGCTGCGATTTTCAGCAGTCCACGATTGATGACGCTTCGCAAACTGGAGTCACTTCTTTTTCATGACAGAAGTCAGTCCAGGTTTATAAGACTTTAATCCAAAACCTTTGCTAAGACGTTGGGAAACAGTGCTCATACTAATATCGGACCCTTTTGAATGTAGAAAGGCCTTGATTTTCTCTAACGCATAACTATTCGCCTTATGGTATTGTCATCCACTGGGGTGGTTTTCCTTGGATGTCCACTTCTCTTTCGGTCGCTAAATTCATCTGTATCTCGATACTTCATCGAGCGTATTATGAATAGCAGTCTTGCCCACATTCACCTTTCTGCTTATGTCACGTTCGGAGTATCCTTCATGATATAAAGTAGTCGGTATGTGTGCCCTCTGAGTAACAGTTAATGACGCTCAGTTGCCCATTTTTTCCTGTGTAGAAAATACGTACAAAACTTCTCAGCATGAAAACCAGAAGAAAAATGACGCTTGCACGCTTGCCCCAAATCTATCAAAAGCTGCCGCTGTAAGATGATGCAACACCGACAGGAATTTGAGTAATACAAACAGTAGCTGACGCAATCGGCAGAAATCTCCTAATACCAACAGGTGGTTCTAAGTTTTGCAAATGACTGTAGTACATAGCAAATGCAATATAATGTCGATTATTGCAAAAATGAATCCCAACCCCGAGACTGGAAAAACTAGGAATGTTTCTCGTATATATTGTATATGTGTACAAATATGTAAACACTACTTAATAGATATAATATATTTTTAATGCACTTAGTTTGCTGAAAATACGGAAGCATATTTTGAAAATATCTAAGAGTTTAAATTTGTTGCTATCTGTTTCTTCCTTATTTTTAATTTAACTTGTTTTGGCAGTTAATAAACTAATCTTTTGGGAAATCATATTCTGTTCTGCGGCCTAGTTCATCTTGAAAAGCTCGCGGGCGAAGATAAAATAATCTAACAACTGAAATTTATGTTCAGATCATAACTTAATATTTATGACTCGTGACTGGGGCTGACATTTAAACTTTTCTTCATGTGTAGGAAAAATACTCCCAACCTGGCACCAATGAATCTGGTGGTCGAAAAAAAAGCCCTATTTTATGCATGAAATGCAGTAATAAGAACGAGAAGAAATTTTAAATCCAGTCCGTAATATCAGTACACAATACTGCGATACTGTCCCAGTATTTCCAGAGAAAGCAACCACAACAAATGTTGCGGAAATGAATAAATTCAAGAAAATCGAAATTTAGGAAGTGGAATGAGCAATACGGATATTTGATTCAGCCGTTTTGCTTTTCAGTAAAATCTTTACAATCGTGATTTACTTCCCACGAAGATTCGTAAAAACTCAAACTTTTACGTTGCTTAAAAATAAAAATAAAAATCGAAAATTTCCTAAAATGATTAGTGCAGAACGTTGCGATCGGAATTACAAGGTAGAGGTACCTATCATCTCCAGTTTATTACAATTAAGACTGCAAGAATAATTATAATGAAGAAAATTAGAAACATACTGCGGATGAAATCTGGTTTTCTTAATACGAGAAGATCCTAAATTTTAGCTGAAGAACATGATTTAAATGAAAAGTTAATCAGTTAACCTAACTGTAACACTAAGAAATGCAGACCACGTCAGTATCCTGGCTCTCTTAAGAATCGACGATAGCTTCTGAGGTCTCATTTCTTTCCCTTTGGGGATCTCTTATTTCTTTCCCTCTGGTGAAAGAAAGCCATAAAAGTATAAAAGTTAACTTCAGAAGCCATAAAAGTATAAAAGTTAACTTCACAAGCCATAAAAGTATAAAAGTTAACTTCAGAAGCCATAAAAGTATAAAAGTTAACTTTGCATCTGTAATGAGGAACGATAAAGCTATTTGCACGCTGTAAAAATTTCTACTTTTGTTGCTTAATCGTCCATTTGCATTTTCTTATTACTTATTTGTTAGTCTCACATTACGAAACTGAGACAAATATAGATAGTTATTTTGCTTTTGGTAGTTTGAAAGTAACCTGCGTTTATTACAGAGATCTGCTGAATAAATTATTATACCGCGTGTGCGCACTCACGCACGAAAAAAAGTGCAAATCTCTAAGTGCAAATCTCTAAGAAAAAGCTGCATTCTTTCCAAATTGAAAGCATGTGAGTGTCTTATTAATCACTTATTAATGATTGACAAAGCCAATGACTTATTTCCTCTGTCAAGTGGTTGTATGATTGCTTATAGCGAAATTGATGGAACCTATTCCGCATTTTGAATTTAGACAGATTTCACCATTGCAGCGCTATCTAGGGACATTTAGAAACAAAATCATTGAAATGTTTGGGCTTTTTGCTGTACCACTGTAAATGTTCTGTGAGAATGTTCCACTTGTTCTCTGGTGTCAAACACACATTACAAAGGAACGTGATACCGAGATATGAGCGCAATATATCCAAAGTTTCGACTGAGTGGATATTTTTGTCCTAGTTACAGCAGAACAGCAGCATACCTATTGCCGGTTGAAGATACCTGAAAACCGCTTATGTTTCGAGATGTCGCAAGAGAATTTTTTTGTTTTTTATTAATTTGCGATAAAATGTTAAAAATGTATATATGAGCAAATGGGATGTAACATGAAATTTGAAGAAGAAAGATCGTGCGGATTCAGAATACCATCATTTTTAACTCTAATTCATAAAGACATCAAAATCTTCATATTGGCAGACACAAAATCTTGATATTGGTAGACACAAAATCTTCATATTTGTTTTCCTATGCATGTGTCATATACATAGTTCCCCTGAAATCTGCACTTAAAGTTATGAACGAAATGTTTTGCTAAATTTCTCTCTGTGTTATCTATACATATTGTCTAAAGCAAATACCGTAACAGAGGTATAGCACTAGTAATCAACACTTCTTAAATGCTAAATGTGAAATAAAGTTCTTTATTTTTTATCATGAATTTGTTTCTTGATATGTTCATTTTTTAACATCTCAAAGGACCACCAAAATGGATAGAAGAACCTGCCGACGTGACTGCAAACTTAGGAGATAAAATAAATCTTCACTGCAAAGCATTGGGGTTTCCAACACCAGAAATCTCCTGGAGGAAACTGACAGGTTAGTAATGTGCATGCACAATGTTTCTTTGTTTTGTTTTTTGTAATTATTTCCTTTACAGTTGGCCCTTAAAAAAGTAAAAACACTTTATCTTGTTCGGCTTTAGGTTCCTTATCAAATAAAGAAACCGAAGCTCCCGTACAACAACAATGGAAAAATTCATCACTCACAATTTCAAGCGTCTCTGCTGATGATTCCGGAACATATCAGTGTGAGGCAAATAATGGAATCCCACCGTTTCTTAGAAAGCATGTGGAAATAACAGTTTTGGGTATGTGAAAATAATTTACCACTTTTCGGAATGTTTGTTTTTTCCAACAGGCACATACACTGCCGGACAATTGCTAAGGACGGATGACAATAGCAACGATGGCAACCATAAAATGGAAGGCAGGAAGATGTGGAAATTAGCATAAGTGCGGGATACAGTAAGACGTGTTGTGGGTATGCAAATTTTGGATTGCCGAACTTGTTCGTGACGTCATAGCGCTGATAAGAGATATAAAGGATTTGACGCGTATTGACCGCTGTTGTTCAAACGCAAAGTTGAAAGGGAAAGAATCAATTGACGAACTTGCAAGTTTCAGTATGTCTTCCCGACATCACCTAGATGATTTTACGCGTAGCCGTATTATTGGCAAGATTGAAGAAGGGCGAAAAATAACAGATGTTGCCAGGGAGTTCGACATCAGCCACAGTGTTGTTTCAAAGCTTTGGAAATCATTTCAAACAAATAGAGAGTGTAGCAAACATCACGGGGGAGGTCGTGTTCGCAGTACGACACCTGCAGAAGATCGCTACATAGTGCTATCAACAAAAAGACACCGGCGCAGCACAGCTAGTGAGGTAGCAAATCAGTTTATGGCTGCTACTGGCAAGCGGATCTCCAGAAAAACTGTCGCCAGACGTTTGCATGAAGGAGTACTATACGCCCGCCGTCCTGTTGTGTGCATCCCATTGTCCAGACGTCACCGTACCGCCCGTTTGCAAGGGTGCCATCAACATCGCAATTGTACTGATAACGACTGGTCTGCTGTCCTCTTCTCAGATGAGAGTAGATACAGTCTATCGTCTGATTGTCGACGACAACTGATCTGGCGTGATAGTGGTACTGCATATTGTCCAGAAAACATACAGGAAAGGGACCGATATCCGACATGTAGTGTCATGGTATGGACTGGCATCATGATCAATGGCCGTACGTCCCTCTATGTGCTTCCAACTGGGACTATGACTGGCCAACGATACATTAAAGATGTTCTGCTACCTCATGTTTGCATCTTCCGTGGTGCTGTCGGTGATAGATTCATTTTCATGGACGACAACGCAACATGTCATCGAACAGTTGCTGTCCAGGAGTGTCTTGAGAGCGAGGATATTCAACGCCTCGTATGGCCAGCACGTTCTCCAGATCTGAATCCCATTGAAAATGTGTGGGAAGCTTTGGGGAGGAGTCTTGCTGATCGCCAATGCCTTCCAATAAACAAGGACACCCTCATCCGTGCACTAACAGATGAATGGGATAAATTATCCCAACAGCTGCTTGATAATGTTGTGCAAAGCATGACACGACGTGTGGAATCTTGCATCGCCCTCCATGGTGGCCATATCCCGTATTGACATCTTACGCTGGAACGCCTGTGGACGGTAATTGCATTTTTTTCACGTTTACGTATTCTGCACAAAATGGCCTGTTTGTCCCTTGAACACGTTCCAAAGCCTTTTGGATTTCAGAGCACAATAAATTGTCTTTCTTGTAATGTCCTGGCATTCTGACATTAATTTATTTCACTTGGCATCCAACCACACTTACTTTTTTATGCGCTATATAGCCGTTTATGATCCGTCCTTAGCAATTGTCCAGCAGTGTATTTCTCTGGTAAGTATATGCCATCAAGGTTTTTCAAGATGCTCACATTTTAACACAATACACTTTGGGACTGTATTATTTTTATGTTCCGGATTATTCATTAGTATTTATCTGATGAATGAAATGCGTTTAATACGTATGAGATCCTTCATTAAAAATGCGTAAATGCTGGAGACTAGAAATCATCCTTGGTAATGCATTATTACACAAACAAACGGATAAGCGTTTAAAGAGAGGAATTTGATTGGTGAGTTTTGTGGGTGTGGTGTTTAGGTGCGTATTGAAATAATGAAACAACTAAAGGACTAAGTTATGTTCTCAAAGTTATATTCTTAAAAGAACGGATTCAGGGTCATGTTCACCCTTTTTTAATCTCCTGTAAGCAACCATTTTGAAATTCCCTTCTCCCTTGCCTAGTTCTGTTTATTCTGTAATATTTCTTAGCCTGAAGTTCAGAAAACACACTTTTCCATGTTTGTGTGCATAAAGAATGATTGAAGATGTATAACTTAAAAGATCAGAACGCCCTGGAAAAGCAGCATGATTCTGCAAGTTCGCTATGCAATCGCAAATATCAAACGAAAAAGGTTTTGGAGTGTTGAGATGTAAGAAGTTATATATTCCTTCCTATATCCAGTGTGCATAAGCTCTCTTAATAATTTTCATCTGAAGGATTAAACTTTCAGAGCCATAGAAGGAAACGGCATCGTACGTTAAAATTTTATAAAGTTCAGTAACGAAATTTGTATCCCATTCTACTGTTTGTATTTCTTTTTAAAAGAATTTATGTCACTGAAAGAACCCTCCAAGCTTTTTCTTTTATTCGTCGTTCATTTTAAGGAAAACAAGACACAGAAAAAATTTTGTTTAAAAAGCGCTTAATGCGGCAGACAGATTTTTGTTTCCAAACTCATCAATCTATGAAGCTTCTAATTTCTACTTTTTTAAAAACCATCAGTTTTGCTATAAAAAGAAGCTTTTCAATTTTTTACATGGACCGTTTTCAGCAAGTCACAATACGCTTGATTTAAATTTTAGGTCAGAGTTTTCTCAGTTATGTAAACCAGCAAACTGAATCATCCCAATATAAAGCCAAAACAAAGTCAAAACGAAGTATTACACAATAATTATCACACAGAAGGCTCAACTTTATTTCACAATATAAACGTTTTATATTTTTCTTGTGGTTGTAATTTTAGCCAAATTTTACACTTTGATGTAATTTTTTTCTGATTTTTTTTTCAAACATATTTTAGTTAACTTTGAATGTAATTTTTGGGCATCTTACCGTTCCTATAAAGTTTGTTGTTCATAACATTATTAGTTTATATCTTTGACAATATGTGGCGCTTCAATTCAATGGAACATGCTCCTTCTGTTATGGCTCTTGATGCCGAGGGTATGTCGAGAAGAAATGAAATCTTTTCGGTGTCCGTGTATACAAATCGCTAAATGAATACTTTTTTATGTCTGAGAGCTCCGAAATGTTTGCTAGATCTATGACTTATGTGTTTCTCATGATACATTCAATTAATATAGTGGAATAGGTAAGCAAGAAGATGAAGGAAAAGGAACTTATTGTCTTCTCTGTTATACTGACGCTCGGAAGGGAAATCATCGCCCATGCGACGGATATCCAAGGTAAGCTTCTGTTCTTAGATTTCCTATATCACTTAGAATTACTTCAATAGAAAGAAACCGTATTCTAAGTTACAAAATGGCTTGGTTGCTTTAAACGTTTAATTCTTTTACGTATTTTATCTCAAATTTACGTATTGCATATATGCACGTACAAACTCCGTTTTTCGAATTTTAAGTGAAACATTGCAGAAAGTCAGCCTTTTAAAAATCCTTTGATCTTTATCAGATCTTGCGGAAGAAGCCAAAGTGTTTGTTACACAAAACTCCATTGTAGCATTCAATCACACAACGTGAAATATCAGCAGTCATTCCAAAACTCTGACTGACATTTGTGAGAAACAAATCTTCCTGTCGTTTATTACGTTGAAATAAATTTTAATTTCTTTCGTTTTAAAAAAGTATGAATTATTTCACTGGTAAAGTTCAACTACTGTCAAAGGGAATGATTAATGGCGAGTAGCCAAGAATTAAAAATCAGCAACGGAATAAAAATTAATGTTAGGATAACCATTCTGACGTTAAAGTTAGAACCCGAAAATAGCATGACGTTTTTAGATATATATGCATTTATTTTTATGAGTTTCTTCGTTTGTTTAATCTCCTTAGGAAAAACAACTGAAATATATATTGTGAAATACCGAAATTTACGAAAAGCAGCTTTTCGTTTTCAGGAAAATACTCAAACTGATTAATGCGAATAGCCATGGAAAAACAGCGAAAATTATTTAAATAACCTAAATTTCATAGAAAAGGAGATTCTTTTTTTCATATGTTAAAATTTCTTAACAAATATTAGTGCCGTTTGAGAGCACATTTTTATTAATAAGCAATTTTTTTGTTTTATAATGAAAGTAGAGAATAGCGCGATCACACGTTTCGGTTAAATAAGCATTTATTTAACAAATCTGTGATGTATAAAAACGTAGATTGGATTGACATGAACTGTATGTAACCTTTGCTCTCGCTGTGACGTGATAAAAAAAGGTGTAATGAAAACAGTAAAATTCAGAAAAGTATTAGTTGTACAATGGGGAAACTTTTTATGATTAATAAAATAATAACTGTACTTATTTACAAACAGAATTATGAATCAACTGATGCATTTAACTGTTACAAATGAATAAAGGTTTGTCATCATGATTCGGTATGTGATATGAACATTATATTCAATTAAAGCAACCATATTTTTACTAAATATATTTACAAATAATTGACGACATGTCTAATTATTCTACAAATGCCAACGCTTCAACGAAATAGTAGGAGATTCTTCTGGGGGCAGCATATACGTTGATGAAATGCAAATTATACGTCCTTCACTTGTAATAAGAAAATGGAATGACAATGTTGAGTAGTTTTGGATTCATTGCTGTTATCACTACTGTGGATATTAATTTTTCATTGCTTGAAACAGCAACATTCATAACAAAATATGTGCATATTTTGTTGAATTCCTATTTTCTATTATACTTGAGTACCATAGTAATACCATTGCTTGATCACCAAATACTTAAATGCTATTTTTAATTTTTTACTTAAGTGCAATTGTTATGTGCTTTCAAAGGTACTAAATTCTTTTCGATATTCACTGTACAAATTGCACTATCATGCGCGTTTTCCTCATAACATTTGACGTTTCCCTGACGCTATCGTTAATAAGCGACTTCGCCACAAATTCGCAAAATTCAAGTACAGGACTGTAGCTAAGATAATGTTCCTTTCTGTGGGCAACAGGATTACTCATGCTAAAATCTAGTAATATCCATGGTGATATGAGTAGAGTTGGCTATGCAGCAGTTAATGATTTGTAAACGTACAACTTTTGAGAAGTGAAGATGGTTGCTCTTGAGTGTAAATCTCAAAATAATATGGAGATTTCGGAGGAAGGTAGTAGGGATATTTATATTTGTGGAGAAACAGAATAACGTAAATACAGGATTAAAAATCATCCCACTGTTCATTTTCGAAAGGGAAGCCCAAAATTTTGCGGAAGTTCAGCCTCAGATCCTATTAGTCCAAATTCAATAACTACAACCAAATGTACTGAGATGTCATTATATTAGGCACACTTTCTCTCGTCACGTAAACGCCTCACTCCAGCACGCACGATGGCACACGAATGCGCTGCGCGGTAGAAATCAGGCAATGTAGCTCGTCGAGCATCAGTTAGATGTTGGATTGAGAATCGGAATGACAAAACGGGTGATCTATATGGTCTGAACTTGGGATGATGCTTGACGTTAGACGTCCTGGTTTGATCATCTGTCAAACGGTCAGCTGCCCCGGTGGCACAGTTGTCCAAGAGCTGGATTATGACCGTTCGAAGTGAGTGCTGGTTCCAATCCCTGTGAGGCATGGATGTTGTGTTTGTCTTACGGTACTGGCTCTCCCCCTTCCTTGGAACCAGTGGCCCTAAATTAAGGAAGAGCGACCGCTTGCAGCCCATCGAGTTGCTGATAGTGTTTGTTAAATCTCCAAATAAAAACAAATAAAGAAGCGATAGTCTTCCCGGGCTTTTCAAGCCAGCAAGGGTTTACCTTCAATGGGTAAATTGTTCCACACGCAAAACACTTCTGCAATTGGCGATCCTCTTGACAAAAGCGGATGGTCGATCAGAAGTGTCACAAGAGATGAGAATCGTTTAAACAAAAAGGCGTGCTACAACCCGACAAAATCCCCGCATAACTGAACACTGGTGAGTCTGAGGTCATCTCGGAAAACACCAAGCATCAGAAGATGTCACAAATGGGTAGTTAAAGCTGACAACCATGTCGAGAGCCGATGATGTCAGAGCAGAACACAAACGCTCGACTCAGTTGGCCGCGGGAGCATCGACACAGGACTGTTGAGATCTAAAAACTGGTCATCTGGACGTATGAATCAAAGTAGTTTCTTTTGCATCATTCAGAAGACAGCAACTCAATTTGGCGCAAGGTCATTGAGCCATCCTGCCAGGTGTCAACAGTACAGCTCCGTGGCTGCAGTGTGGGGAATATTTTTATGGCATGCATTAAATTTCCTCGTACTCACCTAAGGATATCTGAGCGCCACGTAGGATCTGGACATGTTGCGTACCAAACACATCCCTTCATGTCAATGGTTTGTCTTCAAGCAGTGGGATACGTCCAACAGCATAACGCACCTGCTCATAAGACATGTATCGTCCCCGACTGGTTCCAGAAACATGATGAAAGGTTTTTCTTGATTGAGTAGAATAACATTCCCTGGATTTAAATCCCGTCGAACTTTTCTTCGATGACGAGGAACAGGCTGCTAGCGGCGAGACCGTGCAGCCGTCCAATTTGCAGAAACTGCACGACTCAATAATTTTCTCCTGGTACATCATTACTGCACGACTCAATAATTTTCTCCTGGTACATCATTACTGCACGACTCAATACTTTTCTCCTGGTAGATCATTACTGCACGACTCAATACTTTTCTCCTGGTTCATCATTACTGCATGACTCAATACTTTTCTCCTGGTACATCATTACTACACGACTCAATACTTTTCTCCTGGTACATCATTACTGCACGACTCAATACTTTTCTCCTGTTACATCATTGCTGCACAACTCAATACTCTTCTCCTGGTACATCACAACTGCACGACTCAATACTTTTCTCCTGGTACATCATTACTGCACGACTCAATATTTTTCTCGTGGAACATCATTACTGCACGACTCAATACTTTTCTCCTGTTACATCATTACTGCACGACTCAATACTTTTCTCCTGGTACATCATTACTGCATGACTCAATAATTTTCTCCTGGTACATCATTACTGCACGACTCAATACTTTTCTCCTGGTACATTATTACTGCACGACTCAATACTTTTCTCCTGGTAGATCATTACTGCACGACTCAATACTTTTCTCCTGGTACATCATTGCTGTACGACTCAATACTTTTCTCCTGGTACATCATTACTGCACGACTCAATACCTTTCTCCTGGTACATCATTACTGCACGACTCAATACTTTTCTCCTTGTACATCATTGCTGCACGACACGCTTCCAATACCCGACATGTTCCGTGCCCCTGGAGTTTTTAAGGCTGCGAGAAGCGCCACAGACTACTAGGTAGATGTATCTACTGATCTAGCATCTCTCTTGGAGTAATGAAAGTTCTGGCCGATCCATTTTGTTTAAAAGCAGTCTGGTGCTTATTTTTGTTTTAAAGCAGTAGAATTCGTTACCGAGACAACTGTTAAAGAAATTAGAAACTCAGTCCCAATTCCGCAATCCGTTACTAATACGATAATACTTGGGATATATACTGTCCAACAATTAGTAGCCGGACACCGCTATGTCTATAGTGAATTAAATCCTACGTAAGCACCATATCATAGAACCAATTCTATATAATATGCTCATAAGACAATAACATGACTGGGAATACAAGATGCTCTGATCAACAGATTCCCAGCGCAGATTGATTATAAGGTGCCGCTTGAGTAATTGCTCCGTACGTGATATTTCGGCATCATTATAAATCCTTAGGTCAATGGTTAGGGATATCATACGGACAGGAAATTGGATTGGGGCTGAATCTTTCAAGGAATGATCCGGTGAACTCCGACACTAACGGAGCTTGGCAGTAGAGTTCGGCAAGGGATTTTCCGCTCTGAAAGCAAATCAGCATTATTTCAAATCAGGCAAACCTAATATGAGACTGTTAGAACTGATGTTAATAGCAGTACAATGTGCAGGACTCTGCACGATATGGGTTACCACGATCAAGCATCCATCCACTAGCAGCTATCACTTCCACTAATGTCGCATGCGACCAGCGTGGCGGATAGAACGTCGATCTTAGACAGGAGACAAATGAAAAACTGTACTTGGGTCTGACGAGTCATAGTGTACCGCCTCCACTCTAAGTGTCTTGTCTTCCCTGGGTCTCGTGGGTGCCGAAAAAATGTACCTTTCTGACTGTGCCGTCCCGAAATTGAAGATTTGTGGCGGCAGCGTGATGGTATAACGCTGTTTTTCGTGGTTCGACATGGGCCTGTTAGTCGTTTCGGACAAAATCATGAATGCTGAGCTCTCCTTAGACGTCAGAAAAATTTTCCACTACCAATGTTGTGTCAGAACTTTGAAGGCGCCTACCTCAATTTCAGGAAAACACACTATGTCATACAACTCGCATCGTTACAGATTGGCTCGAGGAAACGGC
This sequence comes from Macrothele yani, assembly GCA_039090855.1. Lineage (NCBI taxonomy): Eukaryota > Metazoa > Arthropoda > Arachnida > Araneae > Macrothelidae > Macrothele > Macrothele yani. The sequence continues at coordinate 20,424,563 of CM077013.1, forward strand.
CTCGAAAAGTTGGACTGGCCATCCCAGAGTCCATATCTGAACCATATAGAGATTCTCTGGGACGAATTTGATCGCCGGGTGCGTAGGAAATGAAATCACCCAAAATACAAAGCTGAACTCGTCACTGCTGTAACATCCGCATGGCAGTACATATCGGAAGACAATTACAAAAATCTGATAAATTCTACAAAGACTAGACGCCATCATAGAAGCCTAAGTTTCAGCGAGGCTAAATTTTCCGTAAATAGCAATTATTTATAGACATTCAAATGTCCGGATATTAACAGTAGGGCATAGTAAATTCTATATACTTTGTCTCCGGTCAAGATTTGATTATTAATAGAGGGTGGGAGAGAACTGCATTGTGAGAAAAATGTTTGCAACTTACGCTGTCACAAAGCTTGGATTCTGTTTACCAAAATCGTGAAGCCTTTTGAGAAAAGAATGCCACACATGCCGTTTTTGTCAAAACTTGTAGCATTATACTACCATTTATTTGTATAATGATTTTGCTTGCCATCTTAGTGACGTGAAGATTGAACCATGGCACTTTTGTACCAATTTTTTAAAAACCTAGTTAATCCTTTTAAAATACCCGAGAGTTCTTTGATGAACAATACTTATTCGGATGCTGATGAGTGCATCATCCAAATAAATATTATTTGCTGAATAGAATATGCGTAGAACAGAGTTTGTTCGCAGAATAGAGTATACGTAGAATAGAGTTTGTTCGCAGAATAGAATATACGTAGAATAGAGTTTGTTCGCAGAATAGAATATACGTAGAATAGAGTTTGTTCGCAGAATAGAACATACGTAGAATAGAGTTTGTTCGCAGAATAGAATATACGTAGAATAGAGTTTGTTCGCAGAATAGAATATACGTAGAATAGAGTTTGTTCGCAGAATAGAATATACGTAGAATAGAGTTTGTTCGCAGAATAGAATATACGTAGAATAGAGTTTGTTCGCAGAATAGAACATACGTAGAATAGAGTTTGTTCGCAGAATAGAATATACGTAGAATAGAGTTTGTTCGCAGAATAGAATATACGTAGAATAGAGTTTGTTCGCAGAATAGAATATACGTAGAATAGAGTTTGTTCGCAGAAAAGAATATACGTAGAATAGAGCTTGTTCGCAGAATAGAATATACGTAGAATAGAGCTTGTTCGCAGAATAGAATATACGTAGAATAGAGTTTGTTCGCAGAATAGAATATACGTAGAATAGAGTTTGTTCGCAGAATAGAACATACGTAGAATAGAGTTTGTTCGCAGAATAGAATATACGTAGAATAGAGTTTGTTTGTTTGTTTGTTTGTTTGTTTGGAGGTTTAACGACCACCGTGAGCAACTTAATGGGCTATAAGCAGTCACCCGTCCCTAATTTAGGGTCACTGGTTCCAGGGAAGGGAGAGAGCCAGTGCCGAAAGACAAACACAACACCAATGCCTCACCGGGATTCAAACCCGGACCCCTTCGGACGAATGATCAGAGGCCATCGCTTAGATCACTGCGCCACCGGGGTGGCAGAGTTTGTTCGCAGAATAGAATATACGTAGAATAGAGTTTATTCGCAGAATAGAATATACGTAGAATAGAGTTTGTTCGCAGAATAGAATATAGAAGAGAGTTTGTCCTCTGAAATATCTGCTAATGACTACCTTTGTGTAATAGATTTTTATTCCGTCTTTAAACTAGAGGACTACCAGGGTGTAAAGGTTTTGTCTAAGGTCAAAAAGGATGTTCAGACATTTTTGTTATCGCAATTTTCATTCTGTGCCTTATAACCACATAAACAGTATACGGATTCTTTCCGCCAAACTCACTTGATTAAAGAAACTGGTGATTGAAAGTTTCATGTGGTCTGATCATGCTGCACTTTTTCTGAGTAATGCGTTTGTGCAGAAAATATTTTGAAGTTTTAAAAAACAAAGAAACCTAATTCTATTTCTTGAGGAATATCAGTATTTCAGGAGCACTTGGAAAAAATTCCCACTTTTGTAACTCACTCGGAAACCTTATGCAGGATATGTTCTTTGTTCAGTGGAAATTAACTATCTGTATACTGTACGTGTTATAGTTTTCTGTGTACCATTTCTGTTATTCACATTTACACTAAGCAAAACGTATAACTTTTTAATTTAATTCAAAATATTTTGCATTGTGTGCATTTTTTGTTTTATGTTTTCACATATCATATATTCATTCACACAAAACATTATGCAAATAATGATACGATTTACCATGTAAGTACAGTGAATCAACTCACATTTTTAACATTCTGTTTGCAATTTACGGTGAAAAATGAACTTTGCAGAAATTTTTATTTTTATTTCAGAATCAACTTCACCAAAAATCGAGCCCTTTATTTTCAAGAGCGGTGTTCGATCGGGTGATAAAGCCTCTGTTTTTTGTATGGCGGTAAGCAGCACACCATTAGAATACACATGGTTCAAAAACAATCAGCCTATTGTTGAAAACGAAGAATTAAAAGTTAAGAACGACGAGGATTTTTCTGCCTTAATTTTTAATCCCGTCAAGTCCACTGACAGTGGTAATTACACATGTGTTGCTAAGAATGCCGTTGGGACTGATAGTTTTACGTCTGTGCTTGCTGTGGCAGGTAAGTCCTTTTCAGTTTCTTACAGATGATTAATTAATTTTTACCACTTATTGTGATATTCCTGTCACTCTCTGCCTCGATGATATTTAGTATTTAAAGAACTAAATTTGAAAAAAAAAATTTTTGAAGCTACCAGACTTAATTGAATTTTCGAATCACAATAACTGCTATCCTTATTCTTCATACCCTTTCTATCTCTGTCACATGATCACACTTCGTTTCTCGTTCTTCCTAACCATTTCATGCATTCGCTCTGGCCTTCTTACTATCCCCGATCCTCATCTCCTTTACTTCACTTTTTTATTCGCATTTTATCTTACTTGTTTTCTCTTACATATTTTACTGTCTCATACCCTTCATTCTCATTCTTCTGAGAATCAGAAATGACTCTCTTACTTTCATTTTCTGATTCTCTCTCGCCCTATCTGTTCTTCTCTTTTTCTTCTTATTTTACCACTGTCTGTCTTTCGCTTGCTGATTCTTATTTACACTTTATCTCTCTAGCGTACACAATTCCTGACTTTCACTCTCTACCTCTCACTTGTTCCCTCTCACTCTCTTTCTCACTCTCTAGTGCTTTCTGTTTTCCAACCCGGATTCTCGTCTTTTAATTCTTAAACTTCCCCCCTCTCAGATAGTCTCTCTCTCTTATCTCACAATTATTATATTTTTCCCCCAGTCTATTTCCCCCTTGTTTTACCTGTTAGTCTCTCTCTCTCTCTCTCTCTCTCTCTCGATCTCTCTTACTTTCACTCGTTCTTCATCTTTCCCTTTCAGACTTTCCCTCTTCTATTATGGGAAATGTCCAATTTCCTCAAATTGGACTCTCCCCATAAAATAAATCCCAGTTGTAGAAACATTTTCGTAACCGATATCTGAAATAACAGCCCAGCATTCATGAATTTTCCAGTTTTCCTGATCAGAATAGTTCTGTTCAGTTGGGGTGGATGAATATTTAAATCAGGCGCGATGCTTTTGCTTGTAAAATTTAATTGTAAAGATCATTTTGGTATCATTGGTAGCTGATACAAAAATGAACATAATGCATGCCTCTTCTAGGTTTATATGTGTGCAAAAGTTTGCTAAGTAGAGAAACGACATATTTTACTGAGGAAATTATATATGCTTTTAGAAGCGGATATTTGTTTCACAAAAAAAAGTCGAAAAACATCTTTTAATATTTTCTTTTATTCGGATTTTTAATGACAACTATGAGCAGCTCTTAGGGCAGCGGGCCGTCTCCCGACTAATTTTAAGCCACTGGTTCCGGGGAGGGACAGCGACCAGTGCAATTGCATAAGCTTAGCGTCCATGCTTCATCAGGGACTTGAACCCGGGTCCAACTCGAACGATTGGTCAGAACCTAGGGGTTTTGTAATCCACAGCCACATAAATATTCGTTGATTCACTTTATCCTAATTACCCAGGTCTTCTCGGACAATGCTTTTAGAGGGTGATCAGTCAATGTACTGTATTTGGCGTTGCTTCTGAGGGACTTTGTTGTGACGCCCTCTGTGGTCTATATCGCTTGCCAAACGGACTGAGGCTGAAATGTAAGTTTTTTACTATATAAATACAGATTGTTTCACATTAAGTATGTACCTCTCCATGTTATTTACATATAGTATACTCACTCCAAGCAGTAAGGAGCAAAGGAAATAGTTCCTCAAAAATTCCATGCGGAATATTGTTTTGTAAGAAGAAGAATTACTAGCTCAAATAAGGTCGAGTCTTTAATACGAAGAAAACACAGAATCATAAGGAAACGGACTTTTTTCTACGAACCCTATTTTTATGCGAAACTACTTTCTCCTTTGTTCTTTCTTTCATGAGTAGCGCTTTCCTTTTTCTTTCCTCTGGAAGCCAGGTACTTTAATTTAGTATCTACTTTGCACAAACTAAAGATAGAGGTCGCTAGTACTAAAGATTCAGATACATGTGTTGTGAAAACAGGAATTGGTCGGTGACTGTGATCGAACTCGAGTCTCCTCCTCCGGAGTGCTTTCTCTAACAGACTAAGCTGTACCGACGGAATGTATCGCTGCAGATTTGTCGTCTTGATACGTGTTTCACCTCTGTAGTAGGTCACATCATCTTTCCCTTAATTTTATTTTTTTTCGTTGTAAGTGAAGAAGGATTTTTTTCATTAATTCCAGATGATGTGAGGAACGAACATTACACATTTTTCTAAGAACCCATCGGCCAGTAGATCCATTTTTACATTCGGGCGCCAATGTGAAAACAGGAATTTGTCGGTGTCTTTGATCGAACCTACTCCTCCTTGCTCAGGAGCCAGTTGTTCTGACCAACTAAACTACATCAACGGAATGCATCGCTGCAGATTTGTCGTCTTGACACGTGGGTTTCTGATTTCGCCATTCGTGCACACGGCAGAATTTAGATTCATTAGATGAATTACTGCAAAGCAAAAGATGACGAAACTGAAAAAAAGAAAAAAGATCACTATGTAATGTGTAAAACGGGAACACCTAGTTTTAATGTTTTGTTAAAAAGCCAATTTATATTCTGCATTCGCGCATCTATTTTTTTTCGTTTCATGTATTTAATATATTCTCTTCGAAAAAATATTTACACTTCAAACATAAGGTTTATTTTTTGTCCTATGCTTCTTTTATTTTCCTTTAGTGATGGAAATACTGCCCTTGCCCCTTAATTATAAGGTTCTTCAGACAATATGTAAACAACGAGGAATGGTACATGTTAAGTTAGGAACTACTTGAAAGCGGAAAATTGCCGATGTCCATCGGATATCTCTTCTGCATCACTGAGGTTTCAATTCTTGTCTCCGTATTTTTTTTGCAGGATTATCGACTCTGAGTGAAAGACCATTGGTTTTATTTTCTTTAATTTTTCTTTTTTCTAAATTTTGCCCATTTCTTGTTTTAAATTATCGCCTAGTACACATGTGCGCCACTTAAAATTTAAATCATGCTTTTGTTTCTCGAGACCAGTTGCTCAAACATTTTAACACTTATTTCAAAACAAGATATTTTACAGACTTTTTCTGTGTGTTTCCAGGATTCCCTTTCTATACACGCAAATCCAAAATCTTTACTTTTCCTATTCATATGAGAAAGTTTTATGTATTCTTGTGCCAGTCATTCGATTAATATTTGATATCTGAAAACAGTTTCTCAATTCATTTTCCCCCCAAAGAAAATTTTAACCCACTATACCTCTTTGATAAATCCTTTATTTTTTACCTCATCAGAGGAGTGACAATGCCCTTTATTAAATACATTTTAAATTTGAAAAAATTACATCATTATAACTCATGAGGTAACTTGGTGAATAGTTGTGCTTGTTCTCATTGCCATCAAGGTCAAATACTTATTTTTGCCTTGAAAATACTTGCATGGCATATGGTTATTGCAATAATAACGGAAACCTTCTAAGATACTTGCTTGTTTACACTTCAAAACCTGTCTTTTGAGACTACTGCTCTGTAAAACACCGAGAAACTTAGCTTTAGAGAGATGTTTTTTACACTTTCCAACCGTAGGTTGAAGAAGCGTATATGCTCCAGCTTTATCCGTCCGTCCGTCTGTCTGTCTGTCTGTCTGTCCGTCTGTCTGTCCGCACGATAACTCGCGTAAAAACGGTTCGATTTCGATGAAATTTTCGTATGTGGTAAGGGGCCACCTGGGGACGAACCATATTGAAAATGGCTGAAGTTGTGTCAAAAGTCACGGCATAGAAGCGGGGTCCATTCTATTGCCCTTATGCGTCATACCTTGCGTAAATATGGTTCGATTGCGATGAAATTTTAGTATGTGGTAGGGGACCACTTGGGAATAACCCCTGTTGAAAATGGGTGAAGTAGGGTCAAAGGTCAGGATATAAGAGCGGGATGCATTCCATTGTCCTTATGCGTCATAAGGTGCGTAAAATAGGTTCGACTTCGATGAAATTTAGTATGTCGTAGGGTACCACCTGGAGACGAACCCTGTTGAAAATGGACGAAATGGGGTCAAAGGTCAGGACATAGGATCGGGATCCATTCCATCGCCCTTATCCCATACTATTAAAGGAGCAATTCTTGTGTGTATGTAAATTTTACTTTGAAAACGGCTCTAAGGATTTGGATGAAAGTCGTTAACCTACCATTTTCTGGTTCTAAACATCGATTTAGCTTGATCTCGAAATTCGGAAAATTCGTTTAGTGGGTTAAATAACCACCGCGAATTACCACGTTTTTAGTGGTGTCATGACATCGTCCCATTAGATGTTGGCGCGGTCGCGCCATCTGTCTCATTACGTCATGCGTTGTGCGTGGATCCTATTAAAGTTTAATGACATCACACTCTTGCGAGCAGATGGTCGCGAGTCCCATCTGCCTCATTACGTCACGCGTTTTGTGCGTATGTCCGTCCGCACGATAACTCGCGTAAAACTCGTTCGATTTCTTTGACATTTTAGTATGTGGTAGGGGAACACCTGGAAAGGAACCCTGTTGAAAGTGAACGAAATGGGGTCAAAGGTCAGAACATAGGAGCGGGATCCATTCCACTGCTCTTATGCGTCATAACTAACGTAAAAAAAGGTTCGATTTTGATGAAATTTGAGTATGTGGTAGGGGACCATCTGGCGACAAACTCTATTGAAAATGGGCAAAATGGGGTCAAAGTTCAGGACATAGGATCGGAATCACTTCCATCGCTATTATGCGTCATAACTTACCTAAAAATACTTCGATTTGGATGAAATTTTAGTATGCTGTAGGAGCCTGCCTGGGGACGAATCCCGTTGAAAATGGGCAAAAATAGGGTCAAAGGTTAGGACACAGGAGCGGGATCTATTCCATAGACCTTATGCATCATAACTTACGTAAAAATGCTTCGATTGCGACAAAACTGAATCATTTTATTTCGGAGGTATACTGAACCGGTTCTGTTAAATATCATCGAAATGGGATCAAAGGTAAGGGCACAGGAGTGAGATTTATTCCCCAGCCATTATCCTTATAACTTGAGTGATAACTTGAGTAATGATTTCTGGTATGTTGGAAAGCGTATCATAATCAATGCATTGCATGATTTTACTAACTTGTTTTACGATGAGGAATTGTATATTCTTTGATTAATTGATCAATATACTTCTTCAAAGAAAAGGGTGTAGAATATATTAAAATGACCTATGATGAAAAACAAGATTTTGATAGTCTTTTAAAGAAAGAAACTTTGTCGAAAGTAACATTTATCAAAAGCTGTATCCACTATTTAACGAAGTTAACCTGCGGGAAAAATTGTATTTTGTTAGATGAGCATCTCCAAAGATTAGATTTTCAAACGAATAGATTTTTGCGAAAAAGTGAATTTTTCTGGAGGCAGTGCTTTTTATCACGCAACATTTGAATTCCATGGTGTGAAAAAATAGAAAAACATTAATTTTTTTAGAATAGCTAAAAGTAGAAAAATATTTGCTAAAAATGAAAAATATTTGTTAAAATTAGAAAACATTTGCTAAATATAAAAAAATTGCTAAAAGTAAATAAAATATATACTGAAAATAAAAAAAATATATTTGCTAAAAATAAAAAAAACATATTTTCTTCAACGATAATGTAACTAGGTATTTTCTGCTATAAAAAGATAACATTAGTACTAAACTTACTAACCACAGCTATACATTTGACGGAAAAAGTTTTTTTGAGTTACAGTGCACAACAAATGCCATCTCTAGGTTTTCTATCACAAATCTATGCTTATTTTTACGAAACGATTTCCGATATCGAGAAAACGATCGTCTATATCACAGAAGGCCAACCTTGCATATTTTAAGTGGGGATGTGACTAACACTGAAATAGTCGATTTTGCGTACAAATTGGTTTTCCAAAAATTGAGAAACTCTAAACATAGTTTAAAATTGACTGTATTTTTTTTAAAAGTCAAGTGATTCTGTTTCGTAGGGCTTCTATGTTTGATCTCGAAAATGTGGTAAGTTTCCTTTCAAGATCCTGCACTTTGTTAACTGTGTCAGACACTAAGTTTGTCGTGTTTTAAATTTCATTATCGAACAACCCACGAAACTTAAATTAGCAGTTATGTGTGCCAAGTCTCTTTTTAAACTAGTCTTTATTCCTTAAATGCTGAACAATCTTAATTAAAGAAGCATCGTCTTTGTCCATTTCACTTACAGCAGACCTAAACCCTTCAAAATGAACTGCATAGTATACCACGGCATTGAGCTAGGTACCCCAGCGTGACTACGCCTGCAAGCGGTAGTTGGAGATCAGGATTCTTCTTTGTCTAAAAGATCAATCTTTATTGGTTATTTAACAACAGCTTTTCCTCTTACGACACTTAATTATCCACGTTAGAATAAAGGGTTCGGATATTTTCACACGGCTTATGCAATGCATGATTGACACACATTACGAGTATCGTTTTCGTAAAGCTCACAGAAAGACCGTCAGCGACTTTCTTCGTGTATACAGCTGCATCTGTAAGCAAGAGTAATAACACATTGTCGTACATTCGGCTACAACCAGTGCACCGATTCATTAAATAATCTAGCAGCTGTGACATGATTTGCTACTATAACATTTCTTACTTTCATGCCACTAGTATCGGTACTTTCATCCATGATCACCCAGATTTTCATTTTCACACATGGACCAAATGTGTCCTAATGTTTCTTCATAACATTTTACAAGATAATTAGGGAAAATTCATCAGGAGGACATAGTTGATAAAAAACTTTCTGAACTCCTGATTTTTAACTTTACGTAGAAGAATATCATCTGAAACAAATGCCTTACATAAATCTAAATTATTTACGGAACACTTTGTAGTGCTTAAATGTGAGGATGGAACTGGTTCTCCTAGAACGGCTGGAATGCGAGGATGAAACTGGTTCTCCTAGAAGGGCCTGTCCAGATGAACACGAGAAACAGCAATGATTTGCTTATTGCTATACAAATACTGTGGAAGTCTGACCTACTTTTACAGATTTCCCACATGGCTGGCAAAATAGTACTTTTCCGTCGGTAGTAAAAGTGTTTTTGAATTTCACGACGAATGGCTGCAGACAGGAATTTATAGGTAATTTGACTCTCGGCATTATGTTTCACTTCATTTTTTTAAAGCAATTGACTGCATTAACCTTCTGGTTTATTTACACTAAAAATAAAAAAATGTAAGAAACATGCAAATTTATGCATTTATTATGAAATTTTGGAAAATGTGTATTTTCATATGAAATTATCGAAAATATGTGTTTTTATGTAAAAACATGTATTTACCTGAAAATTCGTTCCCTAATTATAACATTTGACGAATGCAAATTTTGAGTGACACACAGTTGGACACATTTGTTGTTGGGCATCGCAGTTTCTGATTAAACCTAAATATGCTACTTTAAAATATCTTAAGAATATATTTAGTGCACAGTTCTCTTGCAGTATTTAAATATTTTTTTAAATCTTACCAATTGTTTAACACTCTTCACATTAAGCGCAATCGTTCCTCTTATTTTTCAGAATCTCCCGTCTGGACAAAAGAGCCAGCAAACGAAACGATTTGGCCGAGTAAGAATCACATTATTGTTTGCTCTGCGACCGGTACTCCAATGCCTCAAATATCGTGGTTTAAAATTAAAGGTATGAAAAAGACACTTCATTTTAACACTTTAACTTTTACAGAAAAATACTGCCATTTATATATCACATTTTGTTTTAATTTATGCAATTCTTTTGTCAGATTTCAACCCTGGGAACGAAGAAAATAGAAATCTTGGAAATGTTATCCGTCAAGAAGGAAAGGCCAATTTAATTATAGAATCCCCCACAGATAGTGGAATATATGAATGTGAAGCCGATAATGGAATACCGCCAATGATCAAGAAAATAATCCACGTAACCGTTCGTGGTAAGATGAATTTTTAACTCTTCAACAAACCACTGGAATGTGCTTTTTAATAAATATGTGGAAGCTACTGCTTATTCGTGTATTAATTCTACGCATTTCTTTCACGGAGCTGTTCATCTCATAAAACACATCTGAGCGATACTGATAGCGCAACACTGATCTCAGCAGCAAATGCATTTACAGGAAACACATTTACAATAATTGAAGGTTTTGTCTTCGTTAGAACTAACATGAAATACTTTTTTCGTTATTTATGCACTATTGAGGCAGATCGTTTACGATCATTCCAGCGCTGGAACTATAGTTAAACATTATTTTTTTGTTTTTGTAAAATATGTTGGCCTTCTGTCTTTAGTTTCTGTATTTTGCATTGATATAATTAAGCAATGTAGTATTTATAAACGTAAAATATGATTTGACAGAATCAACTTTTTGATTCTATCTCTTCCGGAAATGCTATGTTCTTTTCATTTTCATTGCTATTCAATTATTAACGATATCAGTTAATTATTTGTCTCCAAATTAAAATTTCCGTTTTTTATCACGAACATGTGAATGCGTTGTAAGATATCCGTTACTTAAAGATACAGCTAAGAAATAATAATATTTACTCTACTTCTATTCACTTAAAACTAAAGAGAAGTGCAGATAATATTTCAATTGAAACATTTTTAGCGATTTCCAAGGGATACTTGAAGTTATTCTGTTGCACGGAATAGTTGAAAATTATTAATATGAGATTAAAAAATCGCTCTATCCACATTTATATTTCTTTTTTCAAGGTATGTAATAAATTTTGATTCTTAAAATCCACATTTGGCAATATCGTTTCATTTTCAAGTGTAACATACAGATTTCTTTCATTTGTTACGTCAACTGAGATTTTTTTATGAACGGAATTTTTATCATGTCTTGTTTAACATCGTAACATCTCTAATTCCAACTGGACAAAAGTTGTAATTAGTATCAGACGGAAAATTCTTATTTCGAAAGTGTTATTTGCATATTAGTAATGCAACGTTAATTTCGCTTAATGCCTTTTTATGGGTGGTTGAAAATTTGTATTTCTTTTACTATTGAAAATTTGAAACAAATATTTCCTTTGAATCATTCAGAAAAATGTGTGGCAAATTTCGAACGCAGTTCATAACGATTTCATTAATTTTCTCCTTACTACCAAGCATAAGAAGTATAAACTACCTACAAGGAAATAAATACTAAATATTGGAAAAATGTGATATATTTTGTAGATATTTTTAAAAAGACAGATTCAATGTTTTATATCATATCGTACATATGTCACAGTTCTCGTAATTTTGGATGTGGATCTCGTTAACTGTTTGTTATTATTCTACATATGTTAATTATTTTTTTCCATTTTTCTCACAGGTTTTATTAATTATTTGTATTTTAAAGTAGACAGCATATAGTTAATAAAATGCTGGTAAAGTTTCCGATTTTTGTCACAAAGTGGCGCTACTTTCCAAGGTCTTTGATATTATTTCATCTTTCCAGGATCTCTAGCAAGGGTCTTGAAATCGCATGGTGCTTACTTTCAGTCTTGTAACTAATTGCTTTGGCAATGACTGAGTTTTATATCTGTATATAAGTTCTACATGACTGATTCAGAATGCTTCTTTCATTAAACTATGTGCTGTTTAGAACACTGATAGAGATGAGAGCAACCCCTTCTCTAAAACTGAGTCTATGGATTCCTCTCGCAATATTCACTATGGTGTTTGGATCAGAAAGGAGTGATAAACAAGGTGAGTTCAGAAATTCACTTTTCCTTTTATAACGTATGCTTTGAAATTACCATTATTGTTTATAAAATTAATTTTTCTTAGAACTTTTGATTATGATTTCTGTTAAAACATGCTGATTAATTTCACTCACAACAGATGAGTAGCTGATTTCTTATGTGCGAAACATTATTCGGTTTTAAATTCTAAAAGAAGTATCCCGTTTCCATTTCGTAAAGCTTTACACACTAACTGTTTTCCAGAAACACAAATTTCTGTCGATATATCGTTGGTGACACTTTTGTACCAGTTATCATTAGAACAATAAAACCATATTTATTTCCTTAAGCTTATGTAGCCTCACTCAAAGACAAGAAAATTGCCCTCACAAAGAAATTCATCAATAATACTAATTATTTAGGAAAACTATGATACAAGTGAAATAAATCATGTTATTTATGAACTAAAGACGCCGATATACACACTAACGTTTACGAAATGCAATCAAATTAAAGAGACATTGTTGATAGAAATGCCTGTACCAGAATTTAAATAAAGTTTTATTTACTATGGTAGATATTCTTAAGAACATTATTTTATAAAATAGCCAGTCTTTTCTGCTTTCAGTCTGAGCAAAACGAGAAGGGAAGATGTTTGCTCGATTTCTTAGATCCTGTGATAGGACTTGATTTGGACAAACAAGAGGTCAAAACTGTAGTTCTTCTAATATGTTTTTGAGGGGCAAAATAGCCATACAGTTTGAATGTAACTAATTTACCTTCCTTTCATTAATAATTATTTTACGTATGAAAAGCCATGATTACTAACAAATTTGACGCGCTTCTTGTAGTATTAAACGTAAATGTCCGTGGGCCTAATGTGGGCTTTGGTATACAATGCCAGAAGTTTCTAGCAAAACGAACGCTTGTGAAATTGCATATTGCTTCAAATTAATATATATTAACTTTATTTTTGAAATTCTGATCGCAACTATTACGTTTAAATGTAGGTCCTAAATACAGTATAAGGCATTAATTTTCTTTCTCTATAAGAGAAACAATTTAATATTACATATAAACATATAATCTTAATTTGCCTCACTTTGTTTCTATGAGAATACTACGTAGTTTTTACAACCTTAAGACTTTCTTATTTATTAAATTCTTATAATTAAGGTTGTATTCAAATGCTATTAGTGTCCAATTTTGTTGCTATGAAAATCTGATCACCAGTGTTATATTTAACTGTAAGTGCTGAATACAATACAGTAATATTTTTATGTGAAAGAAAAAAACTAGGGTACATATTCTAATTTTATGTCATTTCATTTCTCTATAAATAACAGATAATTTTTAAAACCTTAAATATTTAGTTGCACTTCACACTATTTGATTTTCTCCTCCTTGTGTTTTAGGTTCGCCCAGATTGCAACCCATTCTTTTCCCACCAAACATTCAAAGTGGGAAATCCATGAAAATTTTTTGTACAGTCGAAGAAGGAGTGAAGCCTCTTCAGTTTCAGTGGTTGTACAATAAAGCCAAGATCAATCAATCCCAACCTTCTATAACAATTAATAATTTTGAGGACTATTCAATGCTTATCATTGATCCAGTTTTGACACATCACGCAGGTAATTATACTTGTTCGGTACGAAACGCCGTTGGTGATGATAGTTACACCACATCACTTGTTGTGCAAGGTAAGTCTGAATTTTCTAAAGTTTTCCATCTAATAAATACACAGTTAACGTGGATTAGAGACATCAAATAGAAGTCATCGCTCTTTCCACGTTTATAAGTGAGTCACGGAAAAATTATGATCGGCCGCCCCGGGAATCGAACTCAGGGTCTTCCAGTTACGCGCCGGACATGCTACTACTGCACCACAGCGGCGTCGAAATTCTCCAGACTCACATACACCAAACTGCCAAACCACATGGCAGGTTGATTTTTTGGAGCCCCGCACAATGCTGGGGATTCACCAAAGATGAACAGCAGCAACTGAACAAATCACTAGAAGGCGAATGAATAATAAATACACCGTTGACGTGGATTAGAAACATCAAATAGAAGTCATTGATCTTTTCACGTTTATAAGTGAGTCAAGTTGTTTGTTCAGTTGCTGCTACTCATCTTTGGTGATTCCCCAGCATTGTGCGGGGCTCCGAAGAAGCAACCTGCCATGTGATTTGGCAGTTTGGTGTATGTTAGTCTGGAGAATTTTGAGGCCGCTGAGGTGTAGTGGTAGCATGTCAGGCGCTTAACTGTAAGACCCTGGGTTCAATTCCCGGTGGCGGCCGATGAGAATTTTTCCGCGACTCACTTATAAACATGAAAAGAGCGATGACTTCTATTTGAGTTTTCGATCTTTTGAACCATTTTCTATATTTCCTCTCGCAAAAATAAACCGGGACATTATGTTTGCTACAAAGAATTAACATTTTAAGTCATCAAACCAAATAGCTTCGATTCCCGGTGGCGGCCGATGAGAATTTTTCCGTGACTCGCTTATAAAAGGGGAAAGAGCGATAACTTCTATTTGAGTTTTCGATCTTTTGAACCATTTTCTATATTTCCTCTCGCAAAAATAAACCGAGACATTATGTTTGCTACAAAGAATTAACATTTTAAGTCATCAAACCAAATAGCTAAATAACTTTTTTCTTTCCTCTGGTTGTATACGATATATTGTTGTCAAAAATAAGTATTGTAGTGTTTTGAATAAAAGGAAATTCCTGCATATAATTTGATTAAGAGGAGACGCAGCCAATTTACAATTCCCAAACTAGGTGTTTTTTATTACTTATATGCACAAACTGTCCTATAGGAACTCTGCCCTATTCAGCGTAGGACCTTGCATTGTTTAAACGTTAATGACCTAATTTTCTCTGTGCTTCAGTACGACTAGCATGTATATATAAAAACAATTTTGTTTTAACAATTTCCATTTCAAAAATTCTCCCTTTTCGGTGTGGAAGGAATACAGAGCAATAAAACACTTAATCAAGATACAGGACATATCAGTATGGTAATTTAATTTCTTGAATATCCTACCAAAGTACCAAAGCCTCCCTTGGAAAGAAAGTACATGTTCAAAAATCAGTATTGCAAGAATTCCCAAATAACCACAGTTTTGATAGTTTACACCTATGCCATCTGCAAAAACAAAAAGATTACCAGTAGACCTAAGGGTGTTCCTTGAAAAAGAAAAAGATAGCCTGCAGACCTAAGGCTCTTCCTTTAGAAAAATTATTTTCTTTACCGTTGTTTACAAATTAAAAGTTTGCACCAAATAATATTTGTTAAATCAAGTAAGAAATTAAACCATTCTCTGATTCTTATGATGTAAATTTGCAACAATGATATTTTCAACTTGTATTATAAATGCAGTGTTCTTTAAATTGACTGAAATTATGCTTTCAACTTATAAAAAAAAACTGACAATATAAGATGCACCACATTTTCTTTTCACATCACTTTGTTCACAGAAATTACGAAACCTAAAAATATCTGAATTCAGCTATCTGAGAAACGTATTAACTTCTGGACTACATTGCAACTTAACTCATGAGAAAATGTTATAGAAAACGTTTTAAACGTTTTACCTATCATAATATTTCTTATTATTTCACGGTAATTTTCTGTTGCCTGTAGCACTGGTTTTCATAATTTTATCCAATCATTTCACTTATAGTACTGCTATCCGATAAAAAGATGCATTAATAGGGAACACGTTAAGGATTTTCCATTCCTTTTACTTTAAAAAAACATATAATGCAAAAGTCCAGATTTGTTGTTAAAAGACGTCAAATTGCTGCCACCACTCAACATGAAACATACGGGTCTTTAACTTTTAACACGAAGATACAAATAGCATGAATGCATTTCCACTAAGCTTCAAAACCACCTTCACCACTGGTATATCATATACAAAGGTTTCTACGAGAATAGCTTCTATGCTAAACACAAGTTACACGATTTGCTATACGAATGTGTTTCCCAATAGTCAAAAATGAAACAAAAAGACAAATTAAAAAGAAAAGAAAAGTGTATTTAAGACTCATGGACACAAACATTACAGTATCATGACATAATCAATGAAGATAGTTCAAATTTGGGACAATAATAAAGTATGACACAGAGGATCTATGCGGAAAAGCCGACACAAACTCATGTGGTCCTTTGTGATGATGTTTCCGAACTTCCTTTTTTCGGAGAGTGGATTGTTAACGATCACTGTGAGCAGCTCAGTGTACTATAAGCAATCACCTGCCCCTAATTTGGGTTTACTGGTCCCAGCAAAGATAGAGAGAGAGCTCCAGTGTCGTAAGACAAGCGCACCATCATGTATCACCCGGAATTCGAATCCGTACTTTACTCGGACTAATGATCAAAAGACAACGCTTCGTACAACTCGCCCACCGGGGTGGGTGGGTGGGGGGGCTTCAAACTTCCTTCATAAGATTTATGTCCACAATTTTGGCGATTCACAGAGCAACTAGTCGTGCCTTCAATTTATACAGTCCCTAGCTCTGTCTTGTGACGCGTTTCACCCCTTTCCTTCTAACTGGACACGCAACGGCAGTCTGTATCAGCAGTATGTGGTGGATTTGGACTTCATTAGAGACTTCATCGCAGGACATCTCATATGTGCTTAACAGATGGAAATATGGAAATATGTCTGGACAATTTAAAGTTTAACCTCACGTGAATACTGAAGAGCGACGCAACCCTCATGGAAAAATGGCTAGAAGATTAGGTCATCCAGCATATCATCCACGTATTATTATTTTGGTGTCAACGTTCCACTTGGGAACACCAAGGAGATCGGGTGACACAATCTATTGCACCCAAGGCAATAGATATACACCGATGGTGCGAGTAGTGCACTGTACTTGAATCCTTATGCTCTTTGAACAGAAGCGGGGCTCATCGGAGAAAATGGCGCGGTGCAATTCCCCTACCCAACCCTTCAATTTCAAAAGCATTGGGCGCCGTGAATATAATCCAGTTTCGTCTAATGGTTTTTGTAAAGGCATGAGCATATAATACAGAAGCTACATGGGGTGATAGATATGGTAGAATAAAATGCAGAAGCTACATGTGGTGATAGATATGGTAGAATAAAATGCAGAAGCTACATGTGGTGATAGATATGGTAGAATAAAATGCAGAAGCTACATGTGGTGATATATATGGTAGAATAAAATGCAGAAGCTACATGTGGTGTTAGATATGGTAGAATAAAATGCAGAAGCTACATGTGGTGATAGATATGGTAGAATTAAATGCAGAAGCTACATGTGGTGATAGATATGGTAGAATAAAATGCAGAAGCTACATGTGGTGATAGATATGGTAGAATAAAATGCAGAAGCTACATGTGGTGATAGATATGGTAGAATAAAATGCAGAAGCTACATGTGGTGACAGATATGGTAGAATAAAATGCAGAAGCTACATGTGGTGATAGATATTTTAGAATATATTGCAGAAGCTACATTGAGTGACGGTACACATGGTATAACGGTTTACAGTTGCTTGTATCAGAATGAAGCGATTCTTGTTACGCCTATGTAAACAGAATTCATGGCGATGGTTTGAGGTACTCTCTCTCGTCCAGCGCTGTAAACGTGTACTTTGTCGCTGTGTTTACAGCACGGCCGATTTAGATGGTTATTTAATGTGCTTTGCAATCTACTGAATATAACCCTGCTTCATTGTTAAGCTCTGATTGTCTCATTTGTTGATATCTCTGTCGCCTGCTTTTTTTTTCAAATACCTACAGTTCATTAGCTAAAAGATAAACTTCCGCTGATCTCATGGAGTCTTAATCGGGACATTTCAAATAAAGGAGACATTGGAGATAGCGTCAATTTATTTTCCTGGCAGTGGAATATAGTCTAAGCTGGTTACACTACTTGCAAAGCCAAGGGAATTCAAAAAATTAAAACCTAATTAAAAAGCTCCTGTGAACTCACTCGCTTTGACTTAGAGAACCAAGTTTTGCAGACAACAGCTTCCAACAAGAACGCTAACGATGATATATGCTATATCTTCGCTCATTGAGTCGAAGTCCTGTCTGCCAAATTCCCATAGTAAAAGTATGAAGGGCTGCTTTTCTATGCGCCGATGAGGCTGTATTGAGTAAATAGCTATCTTCCCGTACACCGGTTTGCTCCCTCTAGGAAAACAACGTTTCTGTCCGTCTCTTTTCGTTGTGTGCCATGAATAGTTACTAACTGTTAGTAAATGAAGATGAGTGAAACTAAGGAACTGTTTGAAAACATTGTGTAAAGCAGAAGACTTCCGCCTGAAGTTTCGGAATTTACAACTGAACGCAAGGTAAATAACAGCTCGTATATTAGGTGCTTTAATGTCAGTAGTTACAGAGAATATTTATGGTCAAGTGGATCGGATGACTGAAACAAACTACACTGTTGATCAGTTAGAAATGATATTTCTATCACTGTTGATCAGTTAGAAATGATATTTCTATCACTGTTGATCAGTTAGAAATGATATTTCTATCACTGTTGATCAGTTAGAAATGATATTTCTAACTGATTCCTATGCGGTATTTTAAAAACTGGAGTGGTTGTCCTTGATAATCCGTGTTACTGGTTTATATAATAGCTGCGACACGCCATATTAAACCTAACCATTATCTGTGTTTCTAAACAGCCTAAATAACTTTTGCGAAAACTAACTTAAATTCTGTGCTCCAGTGGAACTGCATCAAAATATTGATCATCATTTTTTATCCAATGCCTTATTTTAATCCTATACTAGTATCTGCAATTAGTCGATCAGCATTTTTATCACGGTTTTTTTTTAATTGAGGTCGTAATGTTGTGCATGATGCAGAATAACAATAGTTCACAGTTTTGGCACCAGGTGGAGTTAGTGCATATTTATATTTCCAACCGTTTTTTCGCTTCTGAAAATCGTACTGATTTTTTTTACTGTATGATATTCGCTACACTAAAGATGGGGGAAATTATTCTTTAAATAATGTAGTTTTCCATCTAGGGGCACAAATATCAATTATCTTTTCTCGCTATCTCTGCTTCCATACATGCATACATATCACTAAGCTGTTCTCTGAGATTCAGAGGTTAGCTCCAAAATAAATACAACTACCAGATATTTTTACTTACTGTTGTCGTATCAAACCTCCATTTACAGCGATCTTGACATACAACTCGGGCTTTACTGATATCCATTACACTCCGTATACAAGATTTTTTATACTTCATACTCACAATCTTTTTCTCATGCAGACACTCCTGAATCTGATCCACCCATGTTTTCCTTGGCCTTCCTCTACCTTTCCTTCCTGCCCCTTGGGCTAAAAAGATTTTCTTAGTAAACATCTCATCACTCATTCTTTCAATATGGCGAAACCAGCGAAGCATATTAGTCTCCACCTTGCTAACAACATTTTCCTTGACATCACACAACTGCAACACATCTTCATTCCTCACACAATCACACAATGTGTCTTGCCACAAACCCCACGTAAGTAACGCATTTCTCCAGCACACAAACGACTCCTATGTTTCTTCTGCAGTACCAAGGTTTCACTGCCATACCAAAGAGTAGGAACAAAAACTGTTTCACACACAGCCATGCGGGACTCTCTAGAAAACCCATCATTCCTGTGAAAACCTCCCAGAGGAGCTATGACTTTCAAAGAAGAATTCACTGGCCTACTGATTTCACCATTCAACTTGTTCTCTCTGTCAAACATGCTTCCTAAATACACAAACTCACTCATCTGGTCAATCACTGTGCCATTTATACTTACATTACATTCAGTGCTACCAGTTCCTCTCTCAAAGACCATAACTTTGGTTTTTTCCTTATTTATACTCAGTTTGAATTTCATGCAAACTTCGTGCATCCGAGTCAACATACTGTGCAACTCACTTTTGCTCTCTGCCGACTAGACAGTGTCATCAGCATACAACAATCTGCACACACGGATATCACCAAGACATAAACCACTATTATCTATTTTGGCATCACGCATGCACGCGTCCATAAATATATTAAACAGCTATGGTGACGTTACACAACGTTGTCCAACTCCTGCACCAATAGAAAACCATTTTTATAAAACACCATTCGCTCGTATACAAGATCTATTGCCAGCATACATGGCTTTTACACTATTAAGTATATTCCCAGTAACACCATATTCATTTAATACCTTCCACAAAAGTGTCCTATTTACTCGGTCGTAAGCTTTCTCTAAATCTATGAAGGCAGCAAAAACTTTCTTACCAACAGCCAGATACTTTTCAATCATCGTGTGTAATGCAAAAATCTGGTTAGTGCAGCCTTAACCAGGCATAAAACCATTCTGAATATCCCACACTTTCTCTGATGTAAGATCCCGTACTTTTTCAATAACAACCTTACCAAACACTTTCCCTGGAACACTTAGTAGGCTAATACAACGATAGTTCTTGCATTCAGTCTGACCACCTTTTCCCTTATAGAAGGGAAAAAAATAATAGCATCCTTTCAATCCCGAAGAACCATTTCTAACTCCCAGCACAACTGGCAAATTTCAGTTAACCAGTCAATTACAGAGTTACCACCATATTTCAACATCTCAGCAGTTATGCCATCAACTCCCGGAGCATTACCTTACTGAAGAGATTTTAGAGCTTTACACACTTCTTCTCTTGATATCCCTCCTGTGCTTCCATCCCTCACTGTGACATCATCTCTGTCTGTCTCAGAATTATCTTTGCTTTTCTGATCTAATAAATCACAGAAATATTCACCCCATCTTTCACTTAACTCATTGGGCTCCCATATCATTTCCCGACCTCATTCTTCACAAAACTTACAACTTTGTTTCCCCTATTTTTCCTGAGTCAATCTCATTATTCCACCAAGCATCACCTCTATTGTTACCCACTATTGTGGTGCCACATACCTCTTTAGCAGCAGTGACGACATAGTTCTTAAAACATTCCCACTTCTTTTCTACATCCCTCTCAACTGACTTCGGCTCCTTCAGTCGTTCTCTGAGTAAGTCAAAATAACGCTGATGATCTTCAAGGAGTCTATCAACCTTTATTCTTTCTATCCTGGGCCTTATCCTATTCCTTTTCCTCCAACCAACATTAAGTTTCACTCGTGACACTACCAAGTAATGATCAGAACCAACATCTGCACCTCTCATGATATCAACAACTAATTGTTTCAGACGCTGATCGTAGACAACAAAATCTATCACACTCTTTTGACCAAGAGTACGATTTTCCCAAGTATATGTGTGGATATAGTTGTGGTTGAAAAATGTATTAGATACACACAAACCATTCAAAATGCAGAGTTCATTTACTCTTTCAGCATTATCATTCACACAAGGATCATTAAATTTACCCTGGAATTGTCAAAACGTGCATTCTGCACACCTACTCTAGAATTGAAATCCCCTGCTATTATAACGTTTTCTTTAGCACCAAACTGGCTCAAAACAGCTTTTAACTCATTCCAGAAGTCTTCTTTCTTATCAGAAGGTTCCGTGTCACAAGGAGCATACACTACAACAATTACGATTCTCTGAAGTTTCACTTTCAAACGAATCCAGAGAATTCTCTCACTTATGCAACTATAGTGAATCAAGTTGTTCTTTATCTTTTCACTTAAAATCACACCTACACCAGCCTGTCCTCTCACATTATTCAATACTCCAGACCACACACTCACTGTGCCATTCACTTCTTCTACCCCAATTTCCTTCTTTTTGGTTTCACTTACACACAGCACATCCAGTCTATACTTATTCATCTCCTCAATCACCTCATTCATTTTTTTGCCATTTATACCTCTAGTATTCCATACACCAATCTTACATTCACTCAGCCGAGATCTCTTTCTCATACGCCATTTAGAAAGTCCAGGTCGATTCCGTGGTGGACCGTCCTTCTCAAGTGTGGTAGGACTACCATATCCCACACTTGAGTCCGGATATAGATTTCTTTTTGTCTTTTTAATCAGGTAGATTTTCACAAGAAGAATTTGATAAATTGTATCATCATTACTTTTGTTAAAAAGATTATTTTCTACTTTTCCATAATTCAAAATTCTTCCGCTAGGAGCGTCAGCGTATATTTTTATTTGTGAAAAGTTTATTCGATTCTGAAAATCCCTTAGGAAAGGCTTTATTTGATGGGGTACTCTTCATTATGAAGAGCATTTCGAACCCATTTTCTTCTTTTAAGTTGCTCTAGCCTTTTCCGTTAGGGGGTGTCAAGTTTTATTAGATTGTACTCAATGTCTCTTCTAACTGTTTGATTTAAAAATCCCTTCTCCGATATTCTTTTCGGTATGAGAAATCTTTCGTGCTCAGTCTTTAAATTTTTGTAGCACACTTTTCAGCCGCTAGTGTGTGTTAAGTAGCTGCTTCTATTTGTGTATATTTTCTCGATTGTAGAAAACTGGCTGACTTTTTTAACCAATTCCATTGGCTGTGAGTAAACCTGCTCACATTGCGCATTTTAATTTGTGCGCAGTTTTTCCGTAAGTGATGTAAGTGTATTTTCTTCTTTGCTACATTTTTTAATTTTCTAAAAATCTTCTTTGAAATATATTTTTTTGTGTCGGAAAACATTTAAAAGATGTGCTCATTACAACCGAATATTTGATGTCATATTTCTCGTTTGTTGTTGTGAGTGGTTCAATTCAGCCTAAAGAAAACTGCTCATATTAGATATGTTTGATAACGCATAGTTTTTTTCACCAGGAAACATAAATACATTGTCTTTCTCGATGATCTGTTCCTTTATTTGAACAATCTAATTCACAAAATTCTTTTGTGTCAGAAATGCTTCAAAAGATGCTCTTTCATACCTGTGAAATGGGTTTCATCCTTATCTCCTTTATTTTATTTTACTTTATTTACTTATTTGCTTGAACTAATTGACAATATATATCTTATAGCTTTACAATAAATATTACTGAATAGGTTGTATTTGCTAGTGCTTATAGTTTTATAATCCAGTGCGTTTTAATACGCTTTATTATAGACATCTCGAATTTTACAAGACAAATAATCCTAGTTATATTCATATTTTAAGATTTCCCCCAAAATAAGAAAATAAACTGACAGACAGCTTTAAAAAACTGAAACATTTCAAAACGCTTTTCATACAGGGTAATAAAACTATTTTCGTACAGGGTAACGGAACGGTTTTCATACAGAGGAATGGAACGGTTCTCATATGTCTGTTAACTTAATTATGTAAAAGAACTCAATGAAACATATTTGAGAACACTTGTTCTACTTAAGATAAGGTTTAAGACATACATGTACAACCATAATTATTTTTTTCCATTTCTTGAATTTTACAGAACCAACAAAGTGGCTTAAAGAGCCAGAAGATTTATTCGCTATGGAAGGAGAATCTGTTTTTGTCACGTGTTCTGCTGTAGGACATCCAACACCAAAAATATTATGGAGCCGCTTTTCTGGTGGGTAGCGTATTTTTACTCTGCATGACTAATGCATGTACAAAATACAAGTTTTACAGTGATTAACATGAATGATAAATTACTACTAGTATTTTCCTTGAGTGTTTGCATTGAAACATTAGTAACTATATATATTAAATGTGCTCTCTGCTATACAGAGTTTGAATGGTCTAAACTGCGATCTTCTGAGTTCTCTTGCGACTGTATTGGAGTTCCGTGGGTACGACACGGATGTTATGTTGGTCTTTCTCCTGATTGTTCTCCCCTATCTCGTAACCACTTATGCGGCTGATGTACCTAAACCAAATGGTGCCCAAAATTTTCTGCACTTTCTAAACAGAAATGTTCACATAGCAGTCATATTTTACGAAACCAACGGCAAATCATTTCCTTTCCCACTCTCATCTCAGCAGTATCCACCATAAACCTGGCACTGACGATATAAGCCCCGCCCTTTTGTACTTTATTCTCTGTTACATGACCCGCAGCATGATAGTAGTGTCAGTATTACTGACACGAATAGCATACCATTAGGTAGAAACAAGTGACAAACATCTCTCTCCTACTCAGTTTCGTCGCCATTGTTATAGTAGGTAATTAGTCCGAAAGGATTAGTGTAAATTACACTCCTAAATGCCCGCTTTGAATTATTAACAAAACTGAAGAGAAAGTAATGCTTTCTGATGCACAGTTTTATTCATTCTAATTCTAGCAGCGTCTCGCCCACTTCTTAGACAGTATATATATATATATATATATATATATATATATATATATATATATATATAGCAGAAAGTATGTATATAAAAAAACTCATATATATATATATATATATATATATTTAAAAGCACATAAAAATAGTAATATTGAATAATTAAAGGTTCGGACACATACTATTTGGGTTTTTCAAATACTTTTAAAACGTCTGGGAACAGAGATATATTAGGTGTGCAATTTAATTCTCGGCCCCTAACCGCAAGCGATCACAGAACGTCGGCAAATGGAATAGCTGTGTGCGATAATGGCTGATTGCAGCGCCATCCAAAAGCTTTTCGGCCGCCCCGGTGGCGCAGTGGTCTAAGCGATGGCCTCTAATCATTCGTCCGAAAGGGATCCGGGTTCGAATCCCGGTGAGGCATGGATGTTATGTTTGTCTTACGGCACTGGCTCTCTCCCTTCCCTGGAACCAGTGACCCTAAATTAGAGACGGGCGACTGCTTATGGCCCATTGAGTAGCTCACGGTGGTCGTTAAACCTTCAATCAAAAAAAAAAGCTTTCCAGGCAACCGTAACCGCTCACAGCTGTAGTGACAGAAGCAACGAAAGTTGACGGTGAAAGCAATGTCGTTCGAGAAGCAACATTTGGGGCACTGCCTCCTGTTCGCGTTTCAGCTGAAAATAAGTGCCACGGAAGCCCAGTAAATGATCTGTGCTTCTTTGGATAAGACTACTGTGTCCTGCAGTACGTGTAAGAAGTAGTTCCAGCGGTTTAAGCAGGGAAAATTTAGATCTCCGTGATGCAGAACGTCCGGAACAGCCACAGAAAGTTGACGATGAGGAACTGGAACAACTGTTGGACGCGGATCCCTGTCGCACACAGTCAGAGCTCGCCCAGGAAATCGGAGTAACACGGCAAGCTATTGCAAAACGCCTGCACAAGCTTGGACGGATTCACAAGGAGGGTCGTTGGGTGCCCCACCAACTCACAGCTGCTAGGCGCTATGATGTTGCTGTGTCCTTGCTCTTCAGATTCAAGAAGAAGGATTTCCTCCACAAGATTTTGACCTGTGATGAGAAGTGGATCCTCTACGATAATCCTAAGCGGCGCAAATCGTGGGTTTATCCAGGTCAGCCTACCACCAGTACCGCCAAATTAAATATCCATGCCAGGAAGTTGTTGCTGTACATATGGTGGGATCAGCGCGGTGTCGTACACTATATTTTGCTCAAACCTGGTAAAACGGTCAATGCTGAGCGTTATTGTCACCAACTCATTCGTGTGAGTGACGCAATGGAGGCGAAAAGGCCATACACCGGCAAGGGCAGAAGGTCAGTCCTGTTGCTTCAGGATAACGGGCGTCCTCACACCGCGAAAACGACTTTAAACACGATCACCTACCTGGGATGGGAGATTTTGACTTACCCGGCGTATTCTCCAGACTTCGCCCCGTCGGGTTATCACCTATTTCGCTCCCTGCAACAACACCTGAGTGATACGCACTTCACTTCTGTCGAGGAGGTCCACACAAGTATTGATGACTTTATCAACTCGAAACTGCCCTTTTTTCCGCAGTGGCATTCAGCAGTTCCATGATCCATGGCTCAAATGTATCCAACACGACGGGGATTATTTTCCTGATTAGGTGCGTGTTCGATTTGCTATAATTTGCTGTCAACGTGTCGTGCCTGTGGCCGAGAAATAAGTTTCACACCTAATAAATTTCTCTATTCCCAGGACGTATACTTTCCATTATTCTAGGTTGCACATGCAACTTCAAAACAGTTTTTTCAGTAAACTACTTCTTGGAGTATCTTGAATTATCTCCACTTAGTAAACACGCTCAAGTTCAACTTCCCTGGAAGGTTCTACCGTTGGCTTCCAGGTGGCGATGCGACGGGAAATCTCTTTCATTCCAAAATCTCTGTTCAAAGAAGTAAGTTGGTAGCTCAAAGTGCTGCCTTGGTTTGGTATATTTGTACTTTTTATTTTGCATCATTTTTTTAATTTTTCTTTATTTGGGTTCTTCGTCTACCTTTAGGTTTGTTGTTCGCTGTGGAGGTACTTTTACTTTTTTCCGCGGGTTAGTAGGTCCGCGGTTTGGTTTCCTTTGTTGCCTGTACCAAGTTTTGTTACAAGTGTACTACTCTTAAGGCTTAGGCCTTCTTGCTGGTATCTGACTGATTTGAACAATAATTTTAAATATTTTATCTTTTACTAGCAATTCTCTATGTTTTATTTCTTATCTTTTATTTTTAAGGTTGTTACATCTATTTTGAAGTGAAATGCATATTCGTTTTTGCTAGGTAATGTCCTTTGCTTAACTTCTTAAGTATTTATTGTGTGTGTCTTGGGCTTTTCTCTTTCTTCTTTGAAGTGTGTACCTTGGTTCTAGGGATTCCATCTCCCATATTACCACAGTGTTTTAATTCTCAGCTACTTTGGCTTGTTATTTTCATATTTAATTTTTCAAAATTTTAAAATCGTTGGGACAATTGTTTCTGAATAAGTAAACCTTTTTTAGGCTATGCTATTCACTTTTCATAAATTTATGTTTTTCTTCTCTTGTTTTGTGTTGTAGTGGGTATTCGTCTTCTTTTGAAATGTTTGCATGAATTCTCTTGGACTGGTTATCGTTAGGTGTGCGTTGAGCAATGTTAGCTTTTGGCATGCTTGTAGTGGGTTATTTTCCCCGGTTAAATTTGTTGAGTTTTTCCTTAACTTCACGTTTTCCTTTGTAGAAAACTAAATTAGCAGAAACCCACACTTTTCTGGTTTTTGTAGATATGTCAGATATTTTCTTCATGTTTGCCCCTGACGAAGCCATAAGAGACTGTCATACGATCTGCAATCCCTGTGTTCTTCTAGTTTGGGGAATTTGTTTTTTGTTTTTTGTTTTTAGTTTGCTCCGGTGCTCGTTTGGTTCGGAAGTTTTGGCATTTTTCTTTTTATTCCTTTTTTTTTTTTCTCTATTTTAATTTTATTTTATTCTTTTCTCTTTATTTTGTTTTGCTTTGGTTTTAGGATTATATATATATATATATATATATATATATATATATATATATGTGTGTGTGTGTGAATATAACTAACTTCTAGTTAATTCGTTCCAGGCAATTTAGGAGCAAAACCAATTGCTCAAAATTAGAGACAGAATATTCCTTTCAAGCTTATACGTTCTTGTAGGCTGTTAAACCTCCAAATAAATGGCGCACTTTTTTTTACTTATTATATTTTTACAGGTTTTATTTTCATTTGTTTCTGGGTTTAACAACCTTCAAAAGCTACTGTTAGAGCCATAAAAATCCATGCGTCCAAATTTAGGGTCACTGCAAGGAACAGCGTCCGTGGTGTTAGACTAGCACAACACTCATGCCTCATCCGAGACTCGAACCCGAACACTTTCGGACGATTAGTTAG
Source organism: Macrothele yani (assembly GCA_039090855.1). Taxonomy (NCBI): domain Eukaryota; kingdom Metazoa; phylum Arthropoda; class Arachnida; order Araneae; family Macrothelidae; genus Macrothele; species Macrothele yani. The sequence goes on from CM077013.1 coordinate 20,452,456, forward strand.
CAGCCAGCAAGTCAGACCACTTACTTACTGGATTCGCTTTCAGGTTTTAAGTTCCTGAACTGAAACTATCATATTTGAGAAGTTATATAACGTGTCTATGGTTAGGCGTTCTTTAAAAATATCCTTTTCAGAAAGAAAACGCGAACACTAACTGAATGAAATCTTCAGAAGTGATGTGAGCAGAATAAAAAGAGTTCCTAGAACGGATTGTATTTATTTGTAGATTGCCTAAGGAATTAGGTTCATGAGGTCAATTGTACTAAAATAAATGGAGTGGAATTTTGTTTCTGTGCATTGTCAGAAATTACTGTCCAATAAACTTGCATTTAGAGTTTTCAATCTACAGATTTAGAACATAGAACGCTTTCTCCGTTATTGTTTGTTTATGTTTTCACTTTTTTGAGAAAACCATATTTTCGAGATAATAATAGGGCTACATGCGATGAGATTCCCCCCATTCATTCTACAACTCTTATTTGCGTGATATAAAATTTTATACCTTGTGCCAGGGATTCGCGGTCTGCCGTAGCCCATGTTGTTATTCCCTCAGAAACTTCCGTGACTAATTATGAAATAAAAACATGTATGATTCAAATTACACTTTGATTTGTTCCTCGCAAAAATAATAGTAAATTAATTACTAGCATTTGAAAAGGAAGAGCTAAAGATTAATAGCACTATAACAGAACACATGTGCTGCAATAACGAAGGTGAGAACCGAGCTGATGTTGTTAACAACCAAGAAGGAATAATAAAAATATGAGGGGATTTAAATACCTGGAAAAAATCATGTGAGAAAAGAGCTAATATTTAAATTTGTATGGGAGAAGTCGAAAATGGAAAAAACAGGAGTGAGTAGAATTTAAAGTGAGTGCAATTAGGTCAGTCAGGGTGAGTATTTTATGTGAGGAGTAGTAATTTATCATCCTGCTGGCAGGGTGATTAGTTTAGAAAACATCTGACGATAGTGTAATAGACCGCTGTCAACATTAATGAAATTCAATTTTCAAGGTAAAACCATGTCAAAATGCATCAAGAAGAAGAAAATTAGTGTAGAAAGTTACACGCTCCGGTGGGTGTGCGGCTATACGAAAAGGATGAAATTAGTGAAAAAACAAAGGTATTCGTAAAAGTGATAGAAGTTTAAAAAGAAGGCTGAAGAAGGAAGACAGAGATGACATGGACATACGATAAAAAAAATGAAGCCTACAGGGGTTTGTTAAAATAATGGAAACATTTACTGTTTAAGGAGAACTTTTGAAAATGCCACACCAGGAAAAACGAGTGCGACAGGACTGAAACTCCTAGAATGTGTAGATCACATAAGGAGGTGCAAATTATTTGTGCCATCCACGCCCTCGTAGCTGCAGACGATATTAAAGCAGGACGCACAAGGCAAGTTGCCATAATAGATTCGCAGGAATTTAGGCAGTAATGTAGTAACAGAAACAGGGAATGATAAGGGCAGGATTAAGGGTGGATTCTATAGGAGCTATAGCCCTGGGGCCCACCATGGCCAAGGACCCAGGAGACACGCCTCGGCAAATAACAGACAGGTAGGCAGAGAGAGGAAGAGAGGTTTGTAAAATAGTTTTAGTTTTGTCTCGTATGAGTTTCAATTGGTCAGAAACAGGACCCGGTAGACGAACAGATTTCAAGGCAATGATTTACAAAGGTGAAGGTTTCATGTCGGGGTGTACAGCGGGGACGGTGAAACAGTTTCAGCTTTTTCACTACCATCCACCCACAACTCCCAATTTTCACTTGGAACCGTTAATGGTCGAAGTACCCTGCGGCTTTGCATTGCATATAAAAATGAGTCACCAAGAAAAGCATACAATGCTAAACCATTAAAAAATTCAAGACAGAAGCTAGGAATCTTAAGCTTTTCACTCATCTTCTAATGAGAACAATATAAAATATAGTGCCTTATTATGAAAACTCTGCAGGCAATTTATTAGTTTGAAGAATGCACTACGTATTGATTTTTCACAAGCATATTGCTACAGTTTCCTGTTTCAACGGATTTTATAATGATTCCCCGTCATAATACTTTGAGGGCCCGCTCAGATGTCTTAGCCTAAGGGCCAACTGAGGCCTTAATCCGTCCCTGAGTATGACCCTACGAAGCAGACGTGGCCCTACGTACAGCTGAAGGACTTTTAGTGAGGCCGACGTCTTTGACTGGGAAAAGGCGGACCTTTCTTCCGCGACATCGCACCTCCTGTTACATGGAACGAGAGCACAACTATTCCAATAGGGCGTCACTGTTGAATGGTCCAACGCAAGGAATCTGCAGCACATCGACGGAAGAACGCGCTAGGAGACCGTCATCATCACCGTATGGTGTTGGCGAGCACAACAGCGGAAGTCTGTATCACATCAAGGGTTGACTGAAAATGCTGTAGGACGCCATTTGTTTCAGAGACGCCTCGTCGCTCGCCGTCCGTTGCTTCGACTTCCCTTGACGTGAAACCACAGACATCAGTGTCTTCCATAGGTCCAAGAACGCAGGCACAGGCGTGATGAATGGCAGTCCGACGAGTTACTCAAGTAAGTATCACTCAAGTTCAACGAGTTGCTGTTCAGACTAATTACTCATGATGGACGTATCCTTGTAGTGAGCGGCTGCTCTTGGCATGCATTATACAGCGTCATACATGCCTGACACCGAGCGTTCTGGTGTGAAGTGCTGTTGGATTCCATTTACGTTCCGCCTCCTGCGCGTTACAGGAACCTTGACTATCCAGCGGTACATTGCGAACGCTGTTGTGGCTGAAGGGCTGCCATATTTGCATACATTCGTAGGTGCTATAAGTTCCATCTGAAAACTTCTTTTGAGCATGCAAAGCCACCCCGGTATGGAATGGCCTAGCGTGGACTTCTGATCGTTTGTCCGAGTCGGCTGTGGTTCGAATATGGTGTGTCCTGGATGCTGTGTTTGTCTTATGGCACTGCTTTTCTCCCTTCCCTGGAACTGATGGCACTGCTTCTCTCCCTTCCTGGAATTGATGGCCCTAAATTAGGGACGGACGACTGCTTAATCCTTAGAGTTGCTCACAGGAATCATTGAACTGCGAAACTAAAAAAAAAAGCTCGCTACTTGCAATGTGCTAAGTATTATTTTTTAGGAGCAAAAAATGTTACCATAAATTCGCAACCACGACGGAATATAGGTGTGTTCACTTGTTGTGAGAGGAACAGGATACTGTTTGCTAGTGTTAACATGACGGAGATGGCGCTTACAAATTTTGTTCGAGCTGTCATTTAAATTGAATAGCCACATCACTTGGAAAGCGAATTAATAAAATTCTTCCGTGTCTTCATTGGCCAAAACAGCTACCAAAGATTTTCATTCTGACACTATCTTCTAAAGAATATAATAATTTCCGCAAAATTACCAACGTGAAGGTTTGCAATTTTTTCTATTTAGTAATCCTTTTCAAAAACTAAGCGTTCAGAGTTGTTCTTTTGTTTAGTTTTGGTTTTCAAGACAAAATTAAAAGTGAAATGTGAGCAAGCATAACATTTTGTTCAACTGCGCATGTGATCTGCCCACTTCTGTGAAATTCAGCATCCGATATTTCACGCCTTGTGATCTGTAGGTCGCAGATAGAAGACTTGAGAGGAAATTTGTCGTGTTTGTTTTCAAAAGTTTGAATTTCAAAATTGAATGAAAACTATAGCTAAAAGAGGTTTACAGGAAAAGTGTGTTAAAAATGAACTTATTACATTAATGTCTTACACAAATTACATGCAATCGCTTGCACACCCTCTACAACAGGATGATGTCATTTTTAATGGTAAATTACGTTTTACTTGAACTGAAAGTCGGAAATGAAATACTTATTCTTCATGGGATGGGTAGCAATGAGCATCAATGAGCATGGCTAATACTGTTTGAGTGTTTTTCAATTTTCCTTTCAATAATTTCCGCTTAGAAATATATTTTTATACGTTCACTGGCTGCTATTAGATAGACTGAAAAATTAATTTTTTTCTGTATGGATATTTTAAAGGCCACGCAAGACTATTTTCATGGTTACCAATCTGCTTTGCCAAACCTTTACTGTTAGATGGCGTTTCATTGCTTTAGAATTTTGAAACACATGATGCTTGAAATCGAAACTTAAAAGAAGACTTCGAAATCTTCAGTATAAGCTGAGTGTATATGTCTATGAAAATACTTATTGAAATGCGAATTTTTAGGCTTTCATGGCTAAAGAACTGCTCATTATAAACCGAGAAATTCTACAATACCGCTCATATTAAAAATTCCTCCATGTAAATTTATTTCGTTAGTATGCTTTCTTCACACATTTTTCTTTAAAAAGCATCCAACCATCATTTTTAATGTTTCTCATTATTTGTTTTCTGCTTTTAATGTATTGCTCACAGGGATTTTCCTGTATTTTTAGATGAAGAAAAGAAAACATCTTTAGAAGACAAAGCGGGTGTGGCTATATTGTCAAACGGGACACTAACAATCCATGGAATTCGTCAGGAACATTCAGGGAAGTATGAATGCAGCGCATCCAATGGTATAGGGAATACTCTAACGAAGATTATATCGGTAACCGTGCATGGTAAGGTTGTAAACATATAATGCACTATTTTGCTGTGTATACAGAAAAAAAAAATTAAAGTAAAAATTTTAGTCGAATGGCTCCGATGTTCTTTTTTTATATAAGAAAACCGCCTATTTTATTATAAGAATATTTCCATTATTTCTACAAAACGACGCGGTTATTTGTACTTCAACGCAACAACTCATTATCACCGCGTGTCCGTTAATTACGTAGCTTGCGTAAAACACATGGGCCTTCATATTATAGGGATATGATATGAAGGCCCATGTGTTCAGTCAAATAAAGGATCATTACGCCTTATTTCCTCTGCTTGCGAAAACTTCAAGCATTTGTGACTTTTAAGTACTCTACTATTTTGTTTCTGTCGCTGCTGATACTGAATATTCATGAAAGGATTTATCATGGTAATACAATATATGCGAAACAAAATATTTTACGCTGGCTAAAATAGCTCTACATATTATATCGTAAACGAAAGTAAAGAGATTTTATTTCGGAAACCACATTCGCATTGAATCGGTGAAAACTGACGTATCGGTATTTTTCTTTACTCTTCATCTGTCAAGATAAGCGAATCCTTCTTAATTTTGTGAGTGTTTCAGTAAAATATGTTTACATGCATTATTTAACAGTATTCATTTTTTTAATCATAGTACCTTACACAAATTTCAAAATGACTTGGAGATTTATTTCTATCCTTCACATATCGCATTTGCATTCAATTACCTACGGTTATAAGATAAAATAAACATTTTCTATAGAACAACTGTTTCATTACTGTGCTTTTACCCAACGTATTCTTCTGATTCGTTCATTATGTTTTCAACTGGGCGACTGGTATTATATTTTCTGTGCTTTTGTTCATTACGTTTTTAAGGTTTCTCTGGATTTGATTTTATGTCAAACATGAAAGTAAAAATTAAAAAAACAATCGTATATTGAGTTTAACTGAAGGGCATTTAAATTGATCAACAGTTTTATTTTCCATTTCGGCTTGCTGGTGTTAATGATAAAAATATTTATGTCAATGGACAAAAGCTGTACTAAATTATAATTATCTTTGATAATAATGTATATGTCAGTATTTATATTAATATCTGTTTTTAAGTGTATTATAGTTTCAAAAATCATCTTACCTGAGAGTGTTTCGTTTTGGCTTCTTTTTCAGCTTTCGCGCCTTTTTAATTTTACCTGTGTATTGTATTCGATAGTTCCTCACGTTTGTTTCTGTACAAAATCAAAACGAAAAGACACTATAAATGCCCACGCAAAGTGCTGCATCATTGCATAGAAATTAAGTTCAATTTAATGTATTGCTTGAAAAATAATACTTACGATCAATTTAATTTATTACTTGAAAACAATACTAAGTTCAGTTTAATAGATTGATTGAAAATAATACCTTAGTTTTTTAATGTATTATTTGAAAACATCATTTGTTTGCTCTAATATGTTTTTTCAAGGAAAGATTTGTCTAAACAGTAAAAAATGAAAATAGAAATCAAGTAAATCAAACAACTAAAACAGATATAAAATTCTTCGCACTTTAGTTTCGTGAAATTATCAATATTTATCTTATTTGAGACAACAAGAATAAGTTTGAACATGACGTTCTGTTGTTTATGTAGCATGAAATCAAAGTGCGTTCCATACACACTAATACTTATCATTAAACTGATGTTAAATTTTTTATTACAGGAAGAACCTCGAAATACGTTTTGTTTAATTCACTGATCTGATGTCTGTATTATGTTATTGCTTACGTATAATTTGTTTTTTATGTTTGCATCTGTAGGATCAACCAGCAACTTTTATGATATCCAATATCGAGAAGAACCATTTAACTGATTTAAAGAGCCAACTGAATAACTTAATTGAGTTTAAAGTTGCTGCCTCCCAGTTTGCGATGTCTTTGTACCTGCGATCTCAGGAACTTTTACCTGAAGAAGTTGCGCACGCATATTAATATTGTCAATTTGGCTGAGCCCTTTCTTTTAAAGAACTCAGCAAAATTGAAACTCTAAATAAATTGTCAAAAAAATATCGCTTGTTATGTTCACAACCTTAAATGTTTTGTAAAGAGATTTATCCTCTTTAAAATAAAGGGGTTTTACCTTATAAATTTAAGATCGAAATGTAAAAAGCACAAAGCTCTCATTCGGGATCGCATCATGTTCCTGCCCTCCTAGTATATAGGCGAATTAGCATGCGATGAGTGTTATGATTTAACAACCACCATGGTCCACTCCTAAGCTATAAGAACTAGTCCACCCCTAACTTAGGGCCACTGAATCCAGGAAAGGGATACCGGCGAGCTCGCTTAACTTAGAGTCGCTAACATCATACTTCGAGTCCAGACCACAGATGTCCTGGACTCTACTGTGCTTTTCACATATCAATCACGATCCAGTTTAAGTTCTGACTTGCGACGTATTCTTATCTGGAACAAACCAGGGACCCGCAACATTCTCTCTAACAGAGATGGGGATTACTCTAGTAGCGGTGGCGTGATTGTGTAGGCAGAAACCATGATAAACTGCTGCACACACCTGTGCATCTTTCAGAGTGGTTCTGTTACTGCACTGATTTAGGGAGACAAAAACCTGAACCCATATATCCGGCCATTCAGGGCAGCCGTCGTTCCAGATGTTATTGTTATGGACGATAATAAACTTCATCGAACTCCTTTGTTCGACGATATTCTCGAAGAGAAAGATGTTCGCAGAATGAAGTGGACATCCAGATCCCCTACCCTGAACTCCATTTAGTAAGTATGAATTCTCCAGTTAAACGTATTGGAGTTCGCTAGCCGCCCTTCCAGAGCAGTTCAGTGACTCAGAAGAGCTCTTGTTCAAGAATGGTTATTAAGCTCGGAAGATCCCATCAATAACCCATTAATAATAAACACTATGAGGAGCCGTTACTTCAGCTACATGACTATCAGAGGTTATCATACTGCATATTAAAACATCACTTAAGTAAAAAACTTTAAGATTGTTCTATGGACTTCTCTTTCATGTAAATTTCAGATTATGGTATTAACACATTCAAATTATAAGATTACTATTTTTTTCTGCTTGAGTTACGTAAGTAATGTTTTAATAAACCTCTTTACCAGATTTCATCGAAGAAATTTGTAAATTATCCGTACATTTGAGCACCACTGTGCTTTACCATGTTCTTTTATTCTAATGATTAGGAAAAACCTTAGTAAACAAACCAGATGGGTTCCATTCTGACTTATCCCCCTAATGAGATTACAGGTAAACATGCAGCAATCTGTATTTAACTCATTGGTTGGGCGATACACTCTGACATCATATTCGAATATTTACTAATGTTACTTAGCCTTGAGCTTCATAAGTACATACTGATCAAGAGAAAATAAATCAATTAATAACGAGAAACTATACACCAGCTATATTTAAAATAGTAGAACTATACTGGTAATCCGAATTTATTGGAGTAAAATAGAAATCAGAGTTTCCAAGCTTTCGCACAAGAACCAGATGGATTTTTCAAGGAAAGTATACAGCCTTAATTTAAATTTTACACCAATAAATTTGGATAACTAGTACAGGTTTACTATTTTAAGAAAAGCAATATTTTTGGCATGAAGCGTCATCAACAAAGAAAAATGACATTTTGGGCCCAGTCGGATCTGTCAATCACATTAAATGCCTCTTAATCCGTAAATTACAACTGGATTACTACGTTCTTAATATTTCGCGAATTCTAAAAAATTCTAACTGGCCTCACAAAACCTATTAAATAATAAATAGCATTAAATATTTCATGTCTTATAGTTACGCAGTGAAGAACCGGAATAAAATAAACTGTAGGACTGCAGGCATGCTGCCTGCAATCCTGAGCTTGTAGAATAAAGTCAGTTTCAATTTATAGTTTGCAACGGTAAGATCAGTGAAGGTTTCAATGTACATCAGAAGCTTGTCACTTTCTCAAATGTCAACGCTTTTTCACCCAAAAATGTGCATTTCAAATACGGAATCTAATTTATCTGCTTTTAAACTAAATTTATGTTCGTGTGATATTATAACTTGTTAATACTTCCTACCTAAATAATTCCAAAACTCATTCCATACTTCATTTACTCAATAGTGAATTTTTGCGACTGTCCTAAATATATCTCTGCATGATTTATAAAATCTATATTATTCTAGCTGTACACCTCAGTTCAGATAAACTTTATTAGATATAGTGTTGCTCACAAGGCTCATGGAACACTTGATAGTGGGACCGACATAGAGGAAGGACAAGGATATCAAACGCAACGTCGCGTAAAAGCGCAGCACCTTTCAGAGATCCACTCGAAAGTTATTTTTGCTTTTATGCCCTATTTTTATTAGAGTTATAAAATGAAAATTTCTTCTTAAAGACATTCTTTTCAATTTACAAGGTGACAGAAGATCTAAAATAAAGTTGAAAGAAGTACTCTAAGAATGTCTTAAGTATATGTGTAGCATTTTTGATATGTATCGTTATTTCTGTCTGCGTAAAAACTTCTCAAAGGGCTGATTCCGAAAAATATTATTAAATCTCTTTTCTATTTATTTCTAACTCTGTTTAAAAAGCTTTTTGTGAAAGGTTCCAAGCTAAAAGTATAAATCAAAAGTTTTGGAATTTAAATCTCCCGAAACAACTTTGCTGAGTGCATTTATCGTTTTTTCATCACTGATTTCATTGACAACTTTATTTGTAGTTTTATTTTGTTGATACATCTTATTACACAAAGTTTTGTTTAATCTGTATTGTATGCTCAAATTATTTAATTTCGTGCTTGAAATATATGAAAAACTTCAAATATTTCTTAACATCGACGAAAAGTTTTAATTTTGAGAACATGTTGGATTGGTATATACGTATATTCCATTTTAGTGATGTTTTACTTAATATATTCTTAGTATTCATGACATATGCCATATGCTCATCATACATCTTATTCATTCGAAGCGTTCATTTATTACACCATAATTGTTTATATCTTTAGGTGATTGTTTACGTTGTAAGCTCATTTTTATCGTCATGCCGGAAACGTAAAATCCATGGATGTGGTATACTTTTTACACTTTAGCAATATTCACAGTCCTCAAACCATATTTTGAATATATCAAATCACCTAAAGTAAATTTATTCAGTATCTGTGTAAATAACAGTTATTTTGAACTCATTGCTTTTATGCTACGTTATTCTGTAATGTGTCAAATTTCATTGTCCATGAAGTGTATGATCATATATCTATTATTACTTTACGTCTTTCATGCAGAATTGTGTTAACAAATTCATATTTTTATGCATTTTTTTTAGTTTTATTTCGAACGTGACCGCTTGTTTCATTATACGATTATTACTGATTAACAAAATTTGTTACTCGTGCATCACCAAAACAAAGCAGTCTGATGTACACGAGTGCGTTCTCACAAAAATTTGCATCATTCCTTTGTTATAAAAAACTTACACTTTCTGTCGACAGAAGATAAGTTGTCAAGTGTTTGACAACTTTGTGCTCTCAGTTTCCATGGAATGGAATTTTAAATGATTTCTGATTACCATGTGTAAAATCTTATGAGTATTTTTAGGTATTATGCATGTGCAACGTTATGTGAGTTCTTCTGTTTATTAATATGTTTTACTGAGTGTGAACTTGTGTAATTCCAGTTATTTAGAGATCTTTTCACAATCCATGTCTACGGATTTTTGCATCAACAGTGTTTCTGATCTTGTTTGTGAAAGTAAACTTTTATGGCACAGAAATAAAAGCACTGAAGAGATTGTGCTCAACGAACTTATAAGGCTCGAAGTATGTTGAGTATGTTGAGTTAAAGTGTGTTACAGAATAATGTGAGTTAGCTGATGAGTGCAATGATTAGCGATGAAAGTACTATGGCTAATCAGTACACTCTTAAATATTTACGGACACCTTGGTTGCCAGAGGCGTAGGTTACTGGCGGGCTGGCCAACATAGGGCTGAGTTAGAGTCCCGGATAAAGCATTCGGGGTATTCTTGTTTTATGGCATTGCCTCTCTTCCTTCCGTGGAGTCAGTGAATATAAATTAGGGACGGAAGACTGCTTATAGACCTTAGAGTTGCTCATGGTAGTCCTTAAATTCCTACTCTAAAATGTAAGAAACTGCATGATACACATCACGGACTCTAACATAAAGAAAATGTAGGAAACTTGTTCCTCTGAAAAGTAAAACTTTACCTACGCTCTCTCTCTCTCTCTCTCTCTCTCTCTCTCTCTCTCTTTAGCATGGCTTCAGTGCACTGCTAATGTTTTCATCGCCAATTTTCCGTCACACAGAGGAGTGGCTAAAGTCAGAACTCTCCTATCATTGAACCATCGATCGTGTTCCTTCTTCATTCCGCACTTCTTTTCCGGAGTGTGGGGAGCGCGGTGACCGGTTTAGAATGGAAATACCATTTCAGCAGGGATCTATTCAAAATAAAACGTGCGTTATTACCACATTGTTCGACATTTAAATATGACATGATATGCTGCTCGACATAGAAAATCCCACAGCTGGAAGTAATTGTTGGAGCGCCAAGCAAATTGGTGATATGTGTTGACAGTTGGCTTATGTAAATAACTGCGCTTGCGAAATGTTGAGAACTGAGGGAAGTAGAAAGGCAAAACGGCCTGGGGTAGCAAAGTTTGTTCTTCCTCACGTGGGCATACAGGCCCTTGCATCAGAGTGATCTCGGTGCCGAAACCATGTGTAATGAGTAATAATTCCTAGGCAACGCTCTCGGGAATCCTACCATTATCAGCGGTTCGAACGCCGTTTTCAGATGTTCGGTAATTGGGTTACATACGGCAGGTTAGTCTATGAGTCGCTTCGCGGCAGAAACGTATCCGGATGCATCAACTGTCGGCAAAATGTGGTGATAACGGTTAGAGGAAGGTAACGTGCGTCGCCGTAGTTGGACTGGTTCACGTGGACAGCCCCACAATCTGCAGCGAAAGAAATCCGACGAGCTGTACAGGCAGCTATGGACATCCTCGTATCGAGCCAGACTGTGATTCTCACAATGGCTGAGGCAAGTCTGCGCGCTCTTCAGACATTGCGACTACCGGCACTCATCGCAGCACATCGTCGCACAAGACTGCCGTGATGCCTTACCTGCCATGCGTAGCTGGACGACTAGAACCATGACGTATCCAGCATCAAGTCCGTTTTCTGTCTTAACGCCGAAGATTGCCGATTGAAAATCTGGAGAGAATGTGGCCACAGCGATTATCTTGCTTCCATATCTGGCGTTATACGGCTCCTCATCCTGGTGTCATTGACTGAGGGGCTACCAGTTTCAACGTCTGTTCACCGCTCATACGCATAGTGCGTACAATGACAGCACGACGCTACGTCGATGAGATGCTGTAGCCCGTTTTGTTTGCCTATCTCCGTGGTATCCCTGATGCGCAGTTTCAACAAGTTAAGGTCCGCCCGCACAATGCGAACATCAGCAGACAGGGTCTATAAGGTGTCCAACTCAATTTGCAGGCTCTTTGTCAATTAATAACGTGTATGACGTCATTGGCAAACGACTTAGCACCTCCGCACATCCCTTCCAAATGCGTATGAAGTGTTGACACGTGTCAATGACGGTCAGTAAGACCTCAGTACACCGTCCGCGTATTTTTCCACCAGAAGTTAACCGTGTTGTCTAACGTATAGCCCATCATGGCGGTTATACGACGAATTGACTCAAAGCACATTATGCTGTCTCCTCGCCCATCGCATTCGTGCAATCCCTCAGAAATTAAATCACTTATTTCCCACCTACTTGTCCATGTATGTGCTAATTTGGTCTCATTTCGCAAGGTTAGTAGATGACAAGATTATTCTCAATCTGTACTTCCGGTGATTTCTGCCGCCCCGGTGGCGCAGTGTTCTAAGCAATGGCCTCTGATCATTTGTCTGAAAGGGGTCCGGGTTCGAATTCCGGTGAGGCATGGATATTGTGTTTGTCTTGCGGCACTGGCTCTCCCCTTCCCTGGAACCAGTGACCCTAAATTAGGGACGAGCGACTGCTTATAGCCCATTGAGTTGCTCACGGTGGTCGTTAAACCTTCAATCAATCAATCAATCAAAACCGGTGATTTCTTTGTGACATCACTATCCAAATCTCCATCCTAAGTCTACCTAATCACCACGTTTCTTTGTATCTGCAGCTTAGCATCGTGTCGGAATTATTATTTGTAAACCAGCTGCAATAATCTTCATAAATTCTACCAGATTTTTAATGCATAACATTTTTAAATTTTAATTAAAAAAAATGGTGAATGTTGCCCAGATACTTTTCCTATTCCTCATAAAGTGATTCTTTATAATGTGACAATAGTATGCCATGCTGTGCGTTTTCTCTTCTAAATTTATATAAAAACAGCAAAAATGTCCCTTGTAACTAAATTAACATTTAAAAGTATAACCATTTCCCCGCCCTTGTCGTAACAAAAATGCGCAGGAGGTACTTTTGAAATCCCCGTTACTAAAATATTCACATGACTGTTAATTTAATGTAGATGTGCTTTTGCATAAGCTTTTGTTCTGTGTTTGAGTTTTTAAAATTGTTGACGAGACATCTTCTTTCATACCTACGGTTCAGATCAACGATTAACATGCTAGGACGGTGATGTCACTCAGTGACGTCACGATTATTCGTCTGCGAGGAAGGCGGGATGAGCAAACTTTGGTGTTTATTACCCTTGTCGTTTCGTGCAAACTTAGTGGTGTGGCATTTTCTATGTCGAACAGTGAATTATCATTTTAAACGCCTTTATGAAAAAATATGCTGCACGCCTGCAGAAAAATATATCCTCATCTATAAATACGATTCAAAAAAATATTTTCCCACGTGAAAATTCATCATGCGCTGTCAAATTTCTGTGATGTGCAGTTTTCTCGTTATATGGCCCAAAATAAATTCTTGCATTTGGCATTGTACCCACATTTTTAAATTTTTGATTAGAAAGTTATTTTTCCATTAGGCAGTTCAAGCTAGCTGTTAAACTGTTCATGCATTGTTTGCCTGGTAGGATAGATATTTTTACGGACAGGTTGCGCGAGTGCATATTTCGGTATAATGTTAATACATATTTGCAGTTGGCATTATAACTGCACTTCTAAATGGCCGATTTAAAGTATTCTTCTTACATTCGATAACTATGATTATCACCAAATATTTTCTTACAGTTTTGAAGTTTCATGATATAAAATAATCCACCTAGAAAGGAAGGCTAGAATTTTAGTGACTCTATATTTCCATCTCAAATTGTAGGACTTGATTCCTTATAAGCATTCGACAGAATTATCCATCAAATATATTCCACACGCTGTTTGATTTTTTCAGGAGCTAAGTTTTCCCACCAAGAGTATTTGCATTATTTCTGGATACGGAACTATTAACATCATGTCCTCTGTTACTTATATAGTCTCATTTTTTAAACTTTTTGTTTATCAGACTGTGGTAATAAAGTTTGTCACTTTCCATGCTCTTTTCAGCTTTTCTTACGCAAAATTTCGTTAGAAAGGTACGAATTTCACTCAGCAGAATTGTTTATTACGATGGCTGCTAGAAAGGACTTACATTACTTGTGATATAAATTTCAAATGTTTCTTTGCAGTCCTACTGGAATCTCACGAACTCAGCATCTGCCACGGTATTTGATTCCTCAAGACCATTATTTAGATAGTCCGAGTAACTTCCTTAACCGTCTTTCTGTTCGCCATTGAACTTCCTTGATCACGTCACTCCCCCGAATGCTCTCATTACTACGTTTATTTTAAGTGGTAATACATAAGTTAAATTTCCCGAACGTAATGCCTTTTCGACGAAGAGGAGATTACGTTTTAATTCCTTGTTGAAGGTTTTACGTACCAAAGTCTAATTCTACTTACAGTAGTTGGATACTCACAGTTGTGGTGCATTTTTGTTCGTCGCACCAGCATTTGATATTCTCTAAAGAAAAGTCTCCTCGACCACTCACTCCCACGCTATCCATAAACGGTACAACTATAAAAGAGGTTAGCTAGCTATCGTACTTAGGGGTTACATTGCATAATGACCTCAGATGGAATAAACATATAGATAATCTGTTTCTAAAACTCACTAATAACATTGGTGTCATTAGTTTGGTACTCACTAACCTTTCCTTCAAATCACTCATTCAATTATATTATACTATGTTTCAGACACATGCCAACTACGCAATCCTACCTTGGGGACAAACGACCAAATATAATTTTACTAAACTTCAAATTCCTTCAAAACAAATTTATTAGACTAATTGATCTAAAATCCAACTCATATACTCAATTCTTATTATACAATAACGCAAGAGTTTTCCCTAACAAATTTAACATTCTTACAATTAACCAATTATACTACTTTAACATTGGAAAAATTATGTTCAGGCGTATTAAAAACAACTTGCATGCTAATGTCATACAAACTGTAACAAAGACACACTCACACGACACACGAACAAAATCGCACATCCGACCAATTCATCCTCAGACGGAAACCATGAAACAAACTCTAAACTACATTGGCCCTTCTTACTGAAACTCACTGCCGACGGAATTAACACCATTAAATAATATCAACCTTTAAAAAAAACTAAGAGCTACATAATGAACTGCAGCCCCTAGATCAATTATAGTAAAGAATGACTACTATCTACATGCATTAATACTAATCTTTTGTTATTGATATATATTGCAATAATGCTTTCTTTTCTTCCGTTTGCCACTGTATTTTGCTATACTATGTCAAGTTTATCAACTATTTTTTTTCAACCACCTACAAATTCATGCTCAGGGAGCATGAGACTCTGTCAGGCTTTTATGGTTTCTTTTCCGTGCTCCCTTGTTGTGCTTGTTTCCATTCACTTGTAATACAATCTCTCCTGCACAGCAAAATAAATGAAACTAAATAAATAAATAAATAATGTACAATCACAACAAAACACACAGGTATTCAAAAAATTGTGGCAATGGCATCACCGGATAAACCTTGAAGTTCCCTTGACTCCGCAAAATTCCCCAGTTGATCTGCGTTCTGCCACAGCGAGGATTACCACGACCCATGACGTGGATCATAGAATCTTATGCAGCAGAGATAAAATGTACACTACTGGTTGCGAAAATTGTAGCACCATGAAGGATTACTGGTATTAGCATGAAGCCTATTGGATATGTACAACAGATTGGGACACGCAAATGATTAAAATGTCCGTGAAAATTTAGATGTGGTTTTGGAGCAGCTCCATCTGAACTGCAGGTTTTGGGTGTAAAGATCTGGCTCAAACGAGACGAAGCAATCAGTGAAGAACCGACATTGACTCGAAAGGGGGTTATTTTGTCTCAATGTTCTCAGTCGCCGAAGAAAGTCGCATTATGAACACCTGACGGACTTTGAGCGAGAAAGGATTGTTGGGATGAGAGGAGCTGGATTTTTCTACCGCGAAACTGTCACTCGTACGAGACTAAATCCCAGTATAGTGGTGCGAACGAGGCGTTAGTGGGCAAATTAGGCTTGGACGCACAGAAACCTGGTAAATGGACCTCAAATTCGTACGACTGCATGGGATGTCAGACACCTCTACCGCACGTCAGTGACAGATTGTACAGCGGCATCCACAGTGTTAGCACAGCAGTGGAGCACAGTCACAGATCAGGCTTCGTCTTCCAGCACAGTTCGACGTCGTTTGCTTAATAGAGGACTCGTCGCCAGCAGCTCATTGCTGCGCATGCTTTTGACCTTAACCACTTACGCCTCAGGCTGCAATGTGGTCTCAAACACAGACATTTGCATACTGATTGGCAACAGGTCGTGTTTTTTGACGAATCACGATTCAACTTGATGCACCATGATGGTCTCACACATGTTCGGAAGCATCGTGGTCAACTGCACCTTGCACCGTTATACCGGCTCAACGCCATGCGTCATAGTTTGGGGCGCCATTGGGTTCAATTCGCGATCTTGCCTGATACGTATTGAGGGAACCCTCGACAGCCAGCGATCTCACCTGATACGAATTAAGGGAACCGTCAGCAACCAGCGACCTCGCCTGATACGAATTGAGGGAACCCTCAGCAGCCAGCGATGTCGCCTGATACGAATTGAGGTAACCCTCAACTGCCAGAGAACTAGCCTGATACGAATTGAGGTGATACCCTTCCTTCAGAGACGTCTTGGTGCTATATTCCAGCACTGCAATGCTCGGCCACATGTGCTCCGGAATGTTCAGGGCCTTTTCCATGCACGGTAGATACAGCTTCTTCCCTGGCCAGCACATTCACCCGTTATGTCCCCGATCGGACATCTATGAGACACGGTTGCTAAGCGATTGGCCCGTCAAGTTCCTGCTCCAGTCACCACAAATCAACTATGTGCTTGAATAGAAGCAACCTGGCAGGCTATTTCCCTGGACGATATGAAAATCCTCTTCCATTCAATGCCACGCCATGTGGAGGCTGTTACTGTTTCTCGAGGTAGCTTCACACGATACTGAGGTTTTGATGCGAAAAAGTTTTGTATAACTCTACAAAAGTAATCAGTTATCTCCTGTAACGTGAGGAATCTGTGATATAAATTGCATCTGAATAGCACGATTCGTTCTTGGTGTCACAATTCTCACAAGAAACAGTGTAACTGCAAAATCTCTACATACACGCCTCGATAATGGAATTATAAAAATATTTCTTGGCATTCATCTCTGTACCCACACCTGTTGGCGAGTGGTACGAGGCTCAGACTTCTAAACATTCGTCCGCGATGGGTCCTAATTTGAAACCATGGCGAGACATGGCTGGTGCATTTGTCTTACGGTACTGGCGCTCTCCCTTCCTTGGAACCAGCTACCCTAAATCACGGACGAGCTTATAGCTCATTGAATTACTCACGGCGGTCGTTTAGCCCCAAAACAAACAAAACATTATTCACTGTTTTCAATCTGTTGTACGCTTCTGTTTTAGACAAAGTCATCAATTTTAATGCGCGAAACCTTGGGAAATGTTTGATTCTCTTTTACACCAAAAAGCTTATTTCTGGATTCTTTAACTAGATTTTAGTGACATTGGGTTACTTCTCCTTACTCTTCAAAAGAATCATCGTTACGTTTTAATGAAGGATCTTGTGATTTGTATTCTGATTCATCTCTGTAATACAAACTGTAATGTATACTTCTATGTAACGTTTCTGTTTTCTTATGTAAATTTCGTTACTTCTTGGTTCATTTTTTCTTACTGAACCGCACATCACTTCCCCGAACAATGCTGACAGTTGACTCAGATCAAAATAAATAGACAATGCTGAAAGTAGTGTGGAGAGAGTGAGAGATTGCGAGTAGATTGCGGAGAGCTGATACGGAGATTGGAACCTGTTATAGATCTGTGAGAATCAGCTAATACATATTTTTATTACAGTGCCTGGCATCAGTACCCTATGTTCCAGGCGTTTCTTACATTCTAGAAAACGCCCTAAGAAAGGTAGGGCACACTTTAGGTATAACGGCTTAACATCCTTATACGGCATACGTACAAAATTCTCAGACAGACGTCCAATCACCAATGAGGCTGGTGTTTATGCTATACCGCTATCATACGCTGATGATACTCAAAGATATTACATCGAAATGACCAAACGCTTGTTCGGGACCAGTATCAGCGAACACAAAAGAGACACCAAGAAAGGAATATCATCCACAGTTCTATCCATAGAAGTGAGAGTCATATCCGCATTTCCTATATGGGATGGTATTAAAACATTAGCCTTCTACTCCAACCATAAAGAAACAGAATTCCAAGAAACTCTGGAAATCATCCCCAGCCGTGTCGCGTGCAACGATAGCATCTCCCTGGAGTCGACAAAATTTTTTATCCAATGCATAAATTATTTTTTCTTTCCAAATCACTACGTGCCCAAGCAGCGCACCACGTGACTTCAAATTGAGAACATGCTGTCTATTTAAGCATTCTTTATTTGTCTGGTGTAACCATACTCATATTTAAATTGTAACGCTCTAGAATTTGTTTGCTAGCTTCGAAAAAGCCATGCATTGATAAGCGAAAGCTTGACAAAATGTATACTTAATTTCTTCCGGCAACAAAGGGATAGTTATTTTAGTCTCTTTTTTTTATTGAATGTTTAACGACCACCGTGAGTAACTCGATGGGCTATAAGCAGTCGCCCGTCCCTAATTCAGGGCTACTGGTTCCAGGGACGGGAGAGAACCAGCGCCGTAAGAAAATTCCGATATCCGTGCCTCGCCGGGATTCGAACTCAGACCCTTCTCGGACGAATTTTCTTAAGCCAGCGCTTAGACAACGGCGCCACGTGAGCGGCATTTTAGTCTTCTATACTTGATGTATAAACAGTTCTGTTACTTAACTGATATCTTTGCTGATACAAGAGATATTTTGTGTTAGTGAATAAATTACAACGGGACGATTATATTGTATTGACGACCTTAACTTCCAGTGAGTGGAAAAGTAAAGGAACAAGTTGCCGTTAAACGTGTGTGCTGATATAAATTTTGGAACATGTGAATCCGTTTATTGTGTAAATATTTATTGGTATAATATTTCGGGTATTATCTGACTTTAAAACCATATCATTTTTACACCAATAAACGGATTCACTTCTTACAAATTTGTATTGTATAATGGTGTAATTCCGTATTTCATTCATTGTAAGTTCTGATTCTTTCAACATTGCCGTTATGATTATTCACTTAGTAAATTTTGAAGTGAGATATTTGTGTTCAGCGAATTTGTCAACGAACATTAATTAATTAAACAACTTCTTCAGAACCTAAAAACGTTACAGCACTCACGGTACGGGTGAACATCTGAACCTCAAGTCTGTACCATAACACATTCCCTGTGTACATGATGCAAACGATAGTCCATTGGCATCTTTGGCACAACAGGTATAGGTGGCACTCCCAGCTGAAGTATCCCTATTTAAAATTCTCGAATTATGTTGCTATGCGATTAAATGATGTAAAGCAGGCTTGATGATGTGTAAGTACAAGAGAAGGCAGGCAACAGAGATATCAACGAATTGGGACCATTTGAGACGAACTGTATAGTGAAGAGCCACGAAGCGGGTGGCTTACTATCGAGTAGCCATTTAAATCGATCGTGCTGTGACCACAATGACACAGTGGATTACAGAAGACATCTCTGCCCGGCGCAATGGAAATGCTGGTCCACACAGACTTTTTTTTTTTTTTTATACCTCAGTTCAAAAACCACCATAAGCAACGTGAGGGCTATAAACAATCTCCCGTCCCTAATTTAGGGCCATATTTGTCTGTGTATTCATTTGCTCATTTAAAGAAATATTATGTTTTGTGTTTGTGAACTTCATGTTACATTAAATAATGCTTTAAATATTTTATTATAATTGTTTCCCACGATTCATGAACGTTAATTATTAGTTCTAAATGCATGCTTAAAATAAATGTTGTGTTTTTTGTTTCCTTTCTAAGAAATAAACGATAATCTATTATACATGCGTTGTTCACATTTCTTTATGTTCCAAAAAAGTCTTTCCTTACCTCTTTATTTATGTTTTACGTTTAATGTGAAGCTTTCATATTTTCAGAACCAACGATTTGATGAACTGGAGTTGAAAGGATTGTTCAGCTTAATCACGGTTTTCAATTTAAAATTTCTTATGCTACATATTCAAACTTTGTTACATTTTTTATGATAATTTAATTTTTTTTTTAATTAAAGGAACCGTAGGAAACCTATGCAAGATTTTCATTCTCAAGAATAAGAAAATGTATTTTTTTGAGGAAGCGAAAACTTTATGGGTTTCATTTATTCATCACTTATTGCGTGTTGCAATTTTGAACAACTTCCACAGGATTTCAGTTAATGATACATAACGTATTGTTCCGTGCATCTGAAGAGTTTTTCTTGCACCTCTTCCTCAACTGCTGATAAACTATAACCACGGAAAGAGATAGATTACACATATACTCGCGCAACTTTATGATGAAATTACTTCACGAATCATAATCAAATATCCTTCTAACAGCAATGCCGGACTTCGCAAATAATCAAGAGCGTAACTTCTGCTAAAATATATGCACAAGTGTAATAACTACCTATCATCTGGAGACATATTTTTGTTTCGAAAGAAAAGTCAGTAAGTATTTTAAATATAATGCGATCGCACATGACTGGAGAGATGAATGGAAGTTGCTTGACCACACTGGCAGAAAAATAACTTCCTATAATCACAAAAACGGCTATTTCTAAGAGCGTCTTCTTCATAAAACAGGCAGACACTTCTTTCATCCAAACTTCTGCACAGTCTTTACAACAGCCTTTCTACTTCTTCAATGGAAATTAGTGAGCTCATTTTCGGTTTCCCAATTAACTATTTGTGATTCTTCCAGTTTTCCTTTTCTTTTAATTTAGATGGTATGAAGATAACTCTTAAATGCTTAACTTCGCTCAACCTTCTCTATTTGGTACTTCGACCTAAAAGCCGCAGTTATGCATGGTGTTTACAAAATGCCTAATCAAACTTAGGAAATATGTTCTGCTGTGCGTAGTGATGAAAACCGTTAACATAAACACTCGGCAGGAAACGTTTTTCTCTCGAGTTATAGCACATTTTTGTGAAGTTCAAATAAAGACGCCTGTCTTTAAAAGAAAGCACGAGGTAAATGCCCATAATTTGCATGTCTGACGGTATAGTGCGTGTTTGAGAACGTGGAACAAAATACTGCTATTCCTCCGTGAAATAATGCTACATAAAATGAGTTAGCAGTTGATCTACTAATTATTTGTTCGGAAGTGAGGTGTAAGTGAATTAGTAGTCTTGTTATTACGGTTGACCTAAGAGTTATTTGTGACACTAAATATCAATAATAAATTCTCCCATTCTGAAAATGCAGACATTCCATTTATGCGCGGACGACCGAACGAAAACACCTATGAAACTCAGTGCTTCTACGGCATAGTCTTTCGGCAACGCCGACATGCAACTAACGTACGTTCTGAAACATCCGTAGGGGACTTCCAATGATACAATAGTTTTCTCCTGTTTCTTCAGACTGAGAGTAAGCCAGATGTGCCCGAGCTCTGTTTTATATAAACAGGTGCTAGACATGGTTGCGAAGATTTCTGGAACTAGTGCGAGAACGGCAGTAGTAGGATTAAGTGTTTCACATTCCGCTTCGACAATTTGTCGTCAGGAGCAATTGAACTCAATCACTTATAGCGAGTACTGAACATCTGATTTTCATTAATGATTAGTGTTTTCTCAAAGATCTCTGCAGAAGCGAATTGAACCTGGTTTTCTCTCTTTTATTGATAAATCCCAATTCATAAAATATTGTACTATGATTTTTCATAACATTTATTAATGGGTATGGAAAACTCTTCATAAAATAACCCTGTCTAGGTATCAGCAAAGATTCCATGTGAATGTTTGGACTGTCGGCGCTGACGATTACCTCCTGATAGGTCTATTTTTCCTGCCACCAATGCTCGATGTCCAGCAGTACATGCACATCTCTCAGGAAAACTACATGCAGTATTACGGAAAGAAGACTTTCATATGTGTTTCACACATGATAGGGCTGGGTCACATTTTTGCAACACTGCTAGAGAACATTTCTATTGTCCTTATCTCGCCAGCTGGAATGGTAGAGGTTGGCCAACTGCATAACACGCAGTCTCATCAAATTTGAATCCACTGGATTTCTTCTCATGGTGGCGCTTTGAAGTTGATGTTTACGATATTCAGGTTCTTAAAACACAAGTTCTCTGAGAACAAATAGCGGGTTATTATCAACGAATTCAGAACACTTCTGGATGTTTTGAAAGTGTACAATAATAATCAAAGTGATATGAGGCGTCTATTGCTGCTCAGAGAGCCATTTAGAACACTTTCTCTGATGCAGATTTACATAATTGTTCTCATCAATCATGTATAGTGTCCTGTGCGAAATAAAAATTTATAAACTTCATTGGCCTACTTACATGCACTCTTAAAATGTGCTGCCGGAAGGGAAGAGTTACCTTTCCAGTGTTCTTCATCATTATTGGTACGTTATTATACACATTCCCAGAGTTTAAGTAGAACTTTTGGAAACACAATATAAGTAAGTAGTGACTGAACAAAATAACTGATAGGATGTATGAAGTTCATAACCAAAACATGGCTTTTTTTTTGGTGTGCTTAATGGAAAACCAACATTTGAAGAAATGATTTGTGGCCCCGCTGGGCGAGTATTACGAGGCGCTTACTTCTAATCATTCGCCTGATATGGGACTTGGTTCGAATCCAGGGTGAGGCATAAACGGTGAGTTTATCTTTCGACCCTGGCTGTTCCTTTTCCACCAAGCCAGTGGCCATAAATTTGGAAGGAGTAGCTGCTTTCAGCCCATTGAGTTTCTCACCGTGATCGTTAAACCCCCAGACAAAATGAAAAAACAAAGGCTTCAATTAAAGAATTTTGTGCAATTTGAAAAAACTACTGAACAAAACAAAATAGCAGCAGAATTTTTCTGCAATATATATAGTTCTCTAGGGCATCTAATCGAAAATCTGTATTTTTGCAAAGTGATTATGTGTGAGCTTTCCTAAAGGAATAGATACACATGTATCATCATCATCAGCAGCAGCAGCAGCTCATCATCATTGTCAACCATTATCAATCCACTGCTGGATGAAGATTCCCCCAAGTTTCTTTTACAACGGTTTGTCTTGAGTCGCTCCTCTTTATGTTACACCCATTTCCCACGTGGTCTTCTTTTGGGTCTTTTTTTTCCTGTCCCTTGGAATCCAATCTAAAATTTCTGTTATTCATCGGTGTTTCGTGCTCCTTGCACTATGTCCAGCCCATTACCGTTTCAGGGATTTTACTCTGATCATCATGGATAGATATATAAACGTCCAAAGAAGTACAGAATGGAAATTAATCTAAATGCATTTGTCTTAAAAAATCTCTAGTTTGAAAAGTTCTTTCGTTTCGAAATTATACAAAATTTTCCTTTTTCCAAAAAAAAAAAAAAAAAGAAAGAAAGAAAAGAAAGATGCATGCACATTATATAAAAGTGTATTGCCTTCTTGAAAAGTATTGCTGTGAAATATTCTTACATTTTCTCATTTTTTGATTTCTCCTATTTTCTCAAATGATAACTTTGAGGTCATTTTAAACTGGTATACTACGTTCGTCTCTCTCTCTTTGTCTCTCTCTCTCTCTCTCTCTGTCTCTCTCTCTCTCTCTCTCTCTCTTTTTCTCTCGCTCGCCGTCTCCTTAAACATTTCAGTAAAATTTAACTTTCCATACCCGAAACATCGTTGTCATGTACATATTTTGTGATTAGTAGCTCAGAGACGGCTGCTACGGAATGGGAAAAATATAAATGTCATCGCAAAAAAAACATAAATACGGAAAATAAGGTTCAAAAGGGTTTTATAATGAGTCTAGCTACAAGGAAGCCAACTGCTAAGAACGTTTTGAACTACGGTTGTTAAAACATTAGTCATTGATGTCTTTAGAAGATTTCGAAAACTTTCAGAACATGTTTATAGCAATAGATTCTTGATTACATCACAGAAACAAATTTAACGTTTCATTGAAAATATACACCGTCTTTGCACAATAATTTAATTTAAAATATGATGTATATTTATATAGTTGAAAAGATTAAAAAAACCCATAAGCACTTTCGGGTCGACAGTCGCACCCGTCTTCAGATGGAGGAGAGATATTGCTGCCAGTGTGCTCTCATATATACTTCTGGGTATGATGACGTGCCAAGTGTGGAGCAGCGTCGCAAGGGTATCGTACTGTTGCCATCACATCATGGCTAAATTGTAAATCAGACCAGGTCCATGTGGGAATATGGTAAACAGGGTGCAAAATATACAGAATATATATATTTGCCATAGTTCACATAGTTAACAAGAAATATTATTATGCAAGTTCATAGCTGTAATAAGTCGTTTCCAAATCCTAGGTAAGTCAACTGGGGAGTTGTCATTACAGCAGCCGTCCTCGAAGGCTTCGATGTATAAGCCTTCAGTTATATGCAGCGAGTATATTGATGCGGGTGTATGTAACACCTTAATGTTGTTCCAGTCCGGTTGAACAGTTCCTTGTGGTACATTTCTGGCGAGTGCTGTAATACTGTGGTTAACGCGGATGTCGTATTTATGTTCCTGAACTCAAGTCTCAAGGCTACGTCTTGTAGAGCCGACGTAGTTACTTCTGCGTTCACCATTGGAAACATCTGTTAAAGGTATATTATACATACCCCATTTATGCAAAATATCAGGTTGTTCTCGTTTGTTTTTTTTACATCTGTCTTTCTCTCATCGGGCTCACGATAGAAACATTTTTTCAACTGTCTTTTCCTCTATCAGACTCTCGATAGAAACTGAATCAAACTACTCTCTGCCTTTCTTAGACTTCCGAATTTCCAGTAACCCAGAAACATGTAATCTATCTTACTGAGTTTATCGAAAACCTACTGCAAGCAATAGCCTAATCCCATTTAACTCTTCACACCCATTACCGCATAAGTTATCAGCCATTAACTATTTAATCAGAAGAGCTTATGCGCATGCGTCTGCTGACTCCTTGCTTAAATATGAAATAGATTTCATTTTTGATTAAGCTGCCAAACATGGATATCCTACATACATGATTAACCGAGTCTATCGAAGAATTTCAAATGATAGATCTACATGTTTGATCAAAAACCAAAAACCAGCAAATTGTTTTGTTGGTACAATGTAACTGTACCCAGACATTAATAGTGTACTGAGACGCACTTGTATGAAATATGATGTTCATTTTGGTATTAGACCCAGAAATATATTCTCACTTGTCAAAAAACCGAGAACAATCTGATATTTTGTATAAATGGGTTGTGTATAATATACCTTTAGTAGATGTTTCCAATGGGGAGCACAAGACGCAGCCTTGAGACTCGAGTGCAGGAACATAAATACGACATCCGCGTTAACCACCGTAATACAGCACTCGCCAGACATGTATCACAAGGAACTGTTCAACCGGACTGGAACAACATTAAGCTGTTACATACACCCACATCAATATAATTGCTGCATATAACTGAAGGCTTATTCATCGAAGCCTTCGAGGACGGCTGATGTAACGATAGCTCCCAAGTTGTCTTACCTAGGATTTGGAAACGACTTATTACAGCTATGAACTTACATAATAATATTTCTTATTAATTATGGGAACTACGACAAATATATATATATTCTGTATATTTTGCACCCTGTTTACCATATTCCCACATGGACCTGGTCTGATTTGCAATTTAGCCATGATGTGATGGCAACAGTACGATACCCTTGCGACGCTGCTCCGCACTTGGCACGTCATCACACCCAGACGTATATATGGGATCACAGTGGCAGCAATAGCTCTCCTCCATTTGAAGACTTGTGCGACAGTCGACCCGAAAGTGCTAATGGGGTTTTTAATATTTTTAACTATGTAAATATCCAGCATCTTTTAAATTAAATTATCGTGCAAAGACGGTGTGTGTCTTCAATGTATTGTATATAGCACGAAAATTTCACTAGTAACTATTTAACATTTCTTTACGATATCGATGCAACTCTATCAAGAACACTATTTACTGAAACACAATTGAAATGGAGTATAAAAAATTGCGTATACCGGAAATGAAAAAAAAAGTGGAATATATACAGAATTTGCATCTAATATTATTTCCATAATACCAGAGATACAAATATCTACAATCCAATGATAATACTTCTTAACATGTATCCTTTTGCCAGTGGTGGAATTTGAACCAACATCTTCCAAAACCGGAGCAGCTGTTCTCCCAGTGGAAATACGCTGCAGACTTTTTGCTGCTTTATTGTCGATTTTACGCATGCGCACTTCAGTAGTACGTCCCATACGTCATGTGACGTACAACGTTACAACGTTTATGTAAATGACATATTTTTACTTTGAAATAGCATAGATACTTGTGATATAATTTGAAACTGTACTCAAAGTTACAGTTCAGCATAGCTTTAAATCACCGATAATTTTATTCTAACTTCGACAAGTGATAATATTCCAAGAAATTTTGAAATCACGTTCAGAAAAATATATCGCATAATCTATTTTACATTTAAAATAGAATAATGCCTTATTTTTTACTGCGTTTGAAAATAGATTTTGAATTTCATGTTTCCTATGAATATATGTGGTAAAGAAAATTATTACCAAAGTAAGGTTTGTGATTACCTCGAAAATTTGATTCTATATGTTTTTATAATATAATTCATGTATTTTATTTTACAAATGGCGTTCCTTTTGCTTGCAGCTACGTATTTGTTGGAAATCTTTTATCAAATGTGCTGGATGTTCTGATATTATTTTCATGAAAAAATATATTAACAATTTTTTCAATACGTGTTCGCAGTAAGAAACACAAATCAATGTATTTAGATTAACATTTTATAAAATGAAATTTTTACTTTCAGAATGAGTTATTTGAATGTTATATTAATTTAAAGGATTCTGATGTTCACATTTGTTTTGTTATTTTAAAACACAATTATCATTTTAATGAACTCACTCCATGTTCATTTGTAAGAGTGTATGCACGTGCAACATGAATTTGTTTCTTAAATTCAAAGTTAGAAAAATCTGTTCCTGACTTTAAATCTCACAGCATTTTTGCAGTTTTAGAACTAAACTTAATTTTGGGTATGTTGAATGATCATTCAAGTTAAAATTTCACAATCATGTTTATAGATGTTTCGTTTTGAAAGTTTCTGTCTAAAAATGCGCCTTCTGCAGGCATTTTACATGTGCAATGAAAGTGATATTTAAAATGTTAGTGTGTCATGTAAATAAGTCACTATTCGTAGTTTTGTTACGCTACATAGTATGTGTGCGTTTATAACGATATTACCTAAACAAAACATTGTCAATGAATGTAAAAAACCCACGAACTACAACTTGATATGCATATGTCTGAGATGCAGTACAAAAATATAAATAAATTGAGACAGATTTGATTTCATGTACATAGTCAGAGCACATGACAAAATAGATATCCTTAAATTACATTGTAAAAGGCCAGCGCAGCTGCTTGAGTAAGTTGCAACATACAAGGTTTAGAGAATTATTCCGTAACTGCTGTACAAGTTTCCTCATCCATCTTCACCATTACAAGAATTAGGGCGCTGGGTGACTTTCAAGCACTGTAGATGCACAGTGTGGGGGATATGTAAGATGTTATTATGAAATAACCAGGACGTCAGATGACGCTTTCTGGACATGAATGCCAAAAAACTTAAACTTTAATTAGACGCAACCGTCCAAGTCTGTCCGTTGTTCACATACAATTTCAGGTATCAGTATCATAATCCGCTGAGGGTATACACACATAATCCTTCTGGATATACACTGAACGGCCAAATTATTATGACCACACGGTTAGTGCATTGTTGAACTACCTTTACTCCTTAATATTGCTGAAATTAGTCCTGCTATGGATTCTATTAAATGTCGGTTAGTGGCTTGTGGTATATTTGTCCAAATGCAATGAATTTCACCCTCCAGCTCTTGAAGATTTGATGGTAGATGATCAAGCTGTATAATGCCCCTTTCAACTTCATTCCGACAAATGCTCCATTGCATTGAGATCTAGTGATTAAAGAGGCCACTGTAGCAGGGAAAAGTTTCTGTGATGCTCCATAAACCATTCACGTACAATGCGAGCACTATGACATGGAGCATTACCCTGCTGGAAGTATCCATCTCTATTGGGATAAACCATAAACATTACTGGATGGACTTGGTCAGCAACGATATTTAAATACCTTTGGGTGCAGACGTTGCTCCATAGGAATCAAAGGGACCAGAGACACCCACGAAAACGTGCCCCAGACGATAACCTCCGCCAGCTTGAAGAGCAATGACGATGCAACATGGGTGCATCCTTTCGTGCTGCTTTCCCCATATTCTCACCTTTTCATCTGCATGATGTAGTTGAAAACGTGATTCGTCGGACCATATTACCCTTGTCCACTCATTTACTGTCGAATTCTTCTGTTCCTGAGCGAACTGGGGGAGTTTCTTCGTGTTCGCTGCAGACAACAATGGCTTACGGACAGGTTGTCTGCTTCGGTATGCCATATGATGCAATATGCGGCGAACTGTACGTTGAGAGGATATCATACTTAGTCCCTAATTCAGATTATCTGTAATCTGACGAAATGCTCTCCCTTCTGTTGGGCTGAAATGGTCTGCCTACTCCCCGTTCAGCTCGAGCGTTCAGTTGCCGTTGACGACCACACGGCTTGCGCTCACACCCGCTTACTTGACTGGTAGTCCACTCTCTGTACACTTTAACAACTACCGCTCTCGAACATTTCACAAGTGAAACCGTTTTGCTAATTAATGCTCGCACCAATGCTTCAAGCACCAACGATCATTCCGCGTTAAAAGTCCGTCAGATCGCGTCTTTCACGCATTCTTCCTTGTGTAGTGCATTTCATTAATCTCTGCATGTTTTCATCATTCATTTTTTATACCGATTCAGCCATCTTGCGTGAGCAGCATTTCTGGGGTAGCTACTTTGCATAAAATCGTCTGGTGGTAATAATTTTGTCAGTCAGTGTATATCGTCTTACTACGAGCTGAGTTCACTCTCTCAATTTCTTTTAATTTTCAGGAGGTCTTATTTCCATGTGTTTTAATATTCAGGGTGTTTGTGCTCCTTCCGATATTGAAATGAAAATTTCTAGAAAAGATAAACCTCAGCTCTTTCCGTTTTAAGTGTTCAGACATTATGACGTGATCTTCGGTCACATAAAAATACAAGAAAGGTTATACAAAATTCTGGGGTAATGAGAACGTTTTGGAACATTTTCCGACATAAAAGGAATTTTTCAGAGTTTTAGAAAGAGAGAAAATCAACATCAAAGAAAATTCATTTACGCCCCTAGAGGAAAAACTACACTGTATTTCAAATACACAAAGCTCACCGTTTTCTCGTGATGAATGGAGTCGGTTGCAAACAAATTTCTTCAACCGGATGCCTAGAATCGGTGAAAAGTTTACAAGCAGAAAACGCTAGTTACACTCACTAACGGCAGAAACGTAAGTTATGAAAACTCCCATATTGTATGCAGAGTGTTCGTCGAAGGTGCATACATTCGAAGCAATATTTTTTTCAAATAGAACAATTAGAAACAGAGATATGAAGAAAAGCGTGATATAAATAAATGCCCCTAGCTGGAACTGCTTTATTTGAAGAAATTAAAAACAAAATGTCCCCTATAAAGCAGGATATCCTACTCCAAGAAATGATTTTATTTTCAAGCGGAAATAATCTTTATATTTAATGACGACCTTTAGAGACAAAATTGTACATTATTGCAAAGAAGGAACAATGTGCAAACTATTCTGTGTAGAAGCAGCTATGCAAAGAAGAAAGAAATTTTCAAATGCGACTTTTAGAAGCAGTGATAAGAAAAAGTTTATGAAAGATATACCTCTTAGTGAAAAACGGTTGACAATCTGTATTATCGCGAATATCATATAATAAATACAGTCATATTTATAAAGCGTTCATACTGTTACACACTTATGCGGCCTACAAGCAGGACTGTCCATTATGGAATTCTAGGATATATGAAAAATGTTGTATGCAGAGAATGGTGTCAGTTATCAAAATAATTTTCCAAATCGACTTTTATAAGAGAAGATATCAAGAAAAAATGAAATTTATATTTCGTACTCTAGCGGTAAAAATGTGCATTAGTTCGAACAGGAAATATGCATAAAATGTTTTACGAAGTGAATAATATCTGACCAAAAAGGAATTTTTTCAATGAATATTTTAGGCTCGCTGATACAGCTGCGTATGAGTTGCAAAGAGAAATATATCGTGTAGGTTAAAAATCGTGAGTTACAAAAAAATTTCATTTTACAAGCAAAATATTCTGTACCATGATCGTTGTCAGACGCAAAAATAATTTTTTTCAAGTCGGCATTTTATTAGAAGCAGAAATATCAAAGAAAATGTAGCATACTTTTATGTCTCCTATCGGGAAAACAGTATTTTTTGGTACAAAAATATTTGGAAATCATTTTCCTTGTGGAATGGTGTTTGACCAAAACGGAGATTTTTTCAGTTGAGCTTTTAGATGCGTAGACATGGATGGAAGTTACTTGGCAACAAGAATGTTGACTTACATCTCTTGGCAACAGGAATGGTGGCAAAACTGCATGTTACGAAAAGTTGGATGTTTTATGCAAAACATTCTGTACTATAAGCGCTATCCAACGCAAAATGTCTATCTAATAATGACTATTAATAAAAAATCTATAATTTTATCATTATAATTTATATAAATTTATATAATCCTTATAATTTTTAATATTATAATACTACAAATAATGACCATTAGAAGCAGCGATATCGAGGGAAATGCAACACGTATTTTTGTCCTCTAGTGGGAAAATTGTACATTATTTGAAGACGGTGAACGCAAAATGATCTTCTTTTTGAAAGGTATCCGAAGGAAAATAGAATTGCTTCAGTCGCAATTTCGAAGCGATGATGTCAATTAAAATATGTTTAGTATTCGATAGCATCTGCCCATACTTCTTCCAGAGGTAAAGTGTTACCTTGGAAAAGACCAAAAAGCAATGACCATCGTTCTCACAATCAATTTATTTTACAAACCAAATAATGAAAAACTATTTTTATGTTTGAAAGGTTTCAAAGGATGAGTTTATTTCACTTAGTAATTCGGTACCGAATTTCTTGTTAATTTAACTGAATCAGTTGCGCTTCTCTGAAAATTTACTGAACGACTAGCCAACCCATCTGCGTCTCAGGACAATACTTTCCATTTACGTTTTGGTCACATAATCCTGTATAATCATGAATATATTCATTCAACACAGTCTTGACTGTATCTACCAGTCCGCACAGGCCCAGAAATGAGTTGTGCGAGGTTCCGTCGAAATAAAATGGCTACTTGATCTGTTCTTTTTTACGCTTTCCAACCGTAGGTTGAAGAAGCGTATATGCTCCAGCTTTTTTCGTCTGTCCGTCCGTCCGTCTGTCGGCACGATAACTCACGTAAAAAGGGTTCGATTTCGATGAAAGTTTAGTATATGGTAGGGGACCACCAGGGAACGAACCGTATTGAAAATGGGTGAAGTCAAAGGTCAGGACATAGGAGCGGGATGCATTCCATTGCCCTCATGCGTCATAAGGTGCGTAAAAATGGTTCGATTTCGATGAAATTTTAGTATGTGGTAAGGGACTGCCTGGGGAGGAACCCTATTGAAAATGGGACAAATGTAGTCAAAGGTCAGGACATAGGATCGGGATCCATTCCATCGCCCTTATCCCACACTATTAAGGTGGACGTCAAGTAATTTTCTTCCTATATTTCCCATGGAAAACCTTTTGTACATATTTTCTTCACAATTAGTGTGTTCCCAAGGATGGAAATTTGAACATCGATTAACATAACTTCATACTATAACTTGGAATACTTAACATTTTCTAAACCATAACCATAATTATATGAAAAACAATAACGTTTCCTTTGGTGGTGCTGAAACCAGAAAAAAGTTGGCGCGACCTGTACTTTGATGACGTCAGTGGACAAATAAATGTTGGATTGCATAATTACGATTATGGTTTAGAAAACATTATTACGGTTATGGTTAAGAAAATACTAAGTATTCCAAGTTATGAAATGAAGCTATTTTAATCGATGTTCAAATTTTCATTCTTGGGAACACATTATTTGTGAAGAAAATGTGTACAGAAGTTTTTCCATTGGAAGTATAGGAAGCAAAATTACTTGACGTCTACCTTAAAGTAGCAATTCTTGTATGTATGTATGTATGTACATTTTATTTTGAAAACGCCTCTAAGAATTTTGATGAAAGTCGTTTACCTACCGTTTCCTGGTACTAGAAATCAATTTAGCTTGATCTTGACTTTAGAAGATGTCGTTTAATGGGTTAAATAACCACCCCGAATTATAACTTTTTAGTGTCATGGCGTCGTTCCATTAACGTTTCCAAGGCTTAGAAATTTTATGACGTCACAATCTCGCGTTTGAGAATGTTGGCGCACGATTCCCATCTGCTTCATTACGTCACGCGTTGTGTGCGTATGTCCATCCGCATGATAACTCGCGTAACAATCGTTCGATTTCGATGCAATTTTAGTATCTGGTAGGGTATCACCTGGGAAGGAACCTTATTTAAAGTGAACGAAATGGGGTGAAAGGTCAGTTCATAGGAGCAGGCTCTATTCCACTGCTGTTATGCGTCATAACTACCGTAAAAAAGGTTCGATTTCGATGAAATTTTAGTATGTGTTAGGGAACCACCTGGCCACAAACCCTATTGAAAATGGGCGAAATGGGGGTCAAAGGTTAGGACACAGGAACGTGATCTATTCCATAGATCTTATGCATCATAACTTACGTAAAAATGCTTCGATTGCGACAAAACTTTATCATGTTATTTCGGAGGTATACCGAACCGGTTCTGTTAAATATCATCGATATGGGATCAAGGGTTAGGGCACAGGACCGAGATTTATTCCACAGCCATTATTCTTATAACTTGAGTAATGATTTCTGGCATGTTGGAAAGCGTATTATAATCAATGCATTGCATGATTTTACAAACATGTTATAATTTGTCCAAGAAAAATTTCAGCAGAATATTCTGTATTTTTGGCAAATCAATATTTTAGTATGCGAAACACTGCTTGACTTAATCAGGTCCGCTGAGAAGCATGTGGAAATACTCTAAATTCTTCCTATTCAGAATGCGTCGTAAACATACTACTGCTTTTCAGTCATTCTTCTAACGTTTTTGCGTTAATTCAGAAAAGCATTCAAAATAGTGCGACTGTTGTTGTTTTTTTCTGAGAAAAATGCGTATAGTACTGTTGGGGAGCATGATTTTATAACGAAAAGGACATCAAACCTAAAATCGGAAAAAGAAAAGATATTTCTGTTGTTACTTCTTCTCTTAGCATCTCAAACAGCAGAAAGGTCTTAGGTTCAGTATTTTTCAATAAAATCCCGTTTACTGGATTTTACCCATAGGAATTGCGTGAGCACTTAAGGGCTGTTTTTTGCAGAGTTTCGAAAACATTCTACCCCTCACAGCATTCTTACAGAATTTTGTGCTCTTCAAATGGAAGAAAAGTGTTGACTACAGCCGAGAAAAAAGGAATATTTTGGTTTTTTTTATTTACGCTAGGTTACTACGGGCACCCTACTCAAGCGTTCTTTCTTTCTCATATTACATTCCCTTCTGACGACATGATAGTAGCTCTCTACTCTTTGAAATATTGGTTACCGTAATTTTGTGTTATTTAACTTCGAAGCAAATGAGAAACGTCTTTTACTAAGAAAATTAAATAAATTTTAGGAGGTGGCTTTATTTTAGTGTTTACGAAAATATTAGGGAATTAGTTTAAATGCTTTGTTATAAATTCTCGAAATTAACACAAAAATATTAAGACATTTTCCCATATTCGAAACAATCAGTGAGATTTTTCCATTATTTTATTTCTTTTTCTGCTCGAAAATTTTATACATTTTGTACGCTGATTATCTCTTTTCTATTTCTTACCTGCATATCTATTATTCAAAGAGTTTCATAAAAATAATAATTCTGTGTACTTCATTTTCAGCTCATATAGACTCCACATATATTTTCAGCAATTTTCTTCATTTTTGAGAAATATTAAGCGGAAAGACTTATATTGATTTCATGTGCTCAGAGTCACAGTTGAAAAACAGGTTGCCTAATTTTCACTCCGATGCGCTAAACTCATCCTATAGCGCTTGCTAGATGAGACCAAATGTTAAACATTTTTTTAAATCAAAACGCCAGTATCTAACCTTATATTCAGCACGATTAATGTAGAACTCAGAATTGATTCGTTTGGTAATAATCTTTCAGTGGATATTATTCTTGCAGAGATTAGAAACGATATTTAAACATTAGAAACGATACTTAGCAGACTTGCCCCAAATTTTCACCGGGATAAAATTCTGCAGAATTTTATCCCGGTGAAAATTGGATTGTCTGGTACAATCGCCCCTTACTAATACAACTTGTTTTTGTTTTTTTATTGCTCATTTTCTTTTCACAGTGGAAATTATGTTCTTCTAATATGTGATAAACTTTATAGATGTATGCTAATGTCTGTGCCGATATTATCACATAGCATTCCTTCTTGCCACTGGAATTGTAAGTTGCACTGAAAAACTCTTAAATGTCAGCTTACTGGCCAGTAATGCCCCTTCTGAAATAGTTTTATATAAATCTTCCTCGAGTTTTGCAGACCAGCGTTGTACAAGGGATATATTAGACTTGATATAAACGGGCGCGAAAAGACGCAATACAAAACGCGTGGAAGGTGAGTGGATGAAATTCAAAAGCATGCCGGATTGAAATGGAAGAGAACTGCCCAAAACAGAAAGCTGCGGGAGAGACTTTCATCCAGCAGAGAATAGGAAACTGTTGATGATGATTGCAGTTAGCTAAGTAGACGTACATCTCGTTGAATGCGGATGTATATTTTTATTATTTGCTTGTGCGGCAACGCTTATACAGCTGACGATATTTTTGTGCAGTATCAGCTTATCGAAATGAGCCTCACACATGCGTTGTAAGCGAAAAACGTTTCGGATGATATTGTGGACAATCCACTGTGCCTCCTTCGTTACTGCTCCAGGAGTTGCACGATTTTGTCCATTCGATTTTGTGCTTTCCCGACAAACCTGGAACTGTTTCCGGGATTCTTGCTGA
The DNA here is from genome assembly GCA_039090855.1 of Macrothele yani. Classification (NCBI taxonomy): domain Eukaryota; kingdom Metazoa; phylum Arthropoda; class Arachnida; order Araneae; family Macrothelidae; genus Macrothele; species Macrothele yani. Next base: position 20,487,926 of record CM077013.1, read on the forward strand.
AACGGATGCGCTTTCGAGCATGGAGAGTGTCTTTCCTTTGTTGGGCTGGCTCTGTCTTTTTTCCTGGAACTAGTCGCCCTGAATTAGGAATGAGCGACCGCCTATAGTGCTGAAGCTCTGACGTCTAACCGTTCATCCAAAACTAGGTCTATTTCGAGCCTCGGTGAGGCATCGATGGTGTGTTTCCCCGGTTGGGCTGGCTCTGTCTTTTTCCTGGAAATAGTCGCCCTCAATTAGGAATGAGCGACCGCCTATAGTGCTTAAGATCTGGCGTGTGACCTTTCGTTTTAAATTGTTTCCCTAGTGACGCTGGCTTTGTCTGTACCCTGGAACCAGACATCCTAAGTTAGAGTTAAGCGAACGCTTACAGCGCTGAATCTCTGGCGTCTGCCATTCGTCCGAAATCAGTTCTACTTCGAGCCTCGATGAGGCATGGATGGTGTGTGTTTCCCTGGTTGCGCTGGCTCCGTCTTTTCCCAGGAACCAGTCGCCATAATTTAAAGACAAGCGACCGCTTGTAGCGCTGAAGGTTTGGCATCTGACCGTTCATCCAAAACTAGGTCTACTTCGAGCCTCGGTGAGGCATCGATGGTGTGTTTCCCCGGTTGCGATGGCTCTGTCTTTTTCCTGGAACCAGTCACCCCAAGTTAGGAATGAACAACCGCTTATAGCTCTGACGCCTTGGCGTCTGACAGTTCGTCCAAAACGACTCTACTTCGAGCTTTGATGAGGCATGGATTGTGTATTTCCCTGGTTGCACTGGCTCCGTCTTTTCCCAAGTTTTCCATTCGCCCTAAGTTAGGGATGAACGACCGCTTATAGCGCTGTAGTGCTACACACTGCTCGTGGTAGTCGTGACCTCCCTGCCTCCGCAAAAAAGTGCTGAGGTACATTTGCATATAAAAACCAACATCATAATTTGTAATGTAATCAGCTTTATCAGAAATGTTGTTCTTTTCTATAAAAACACGTCATGCTACATGAAGTAAAATATACACACAGTGGCAAAAAAATTATGAACTTTTATGATAAGACAGTCACAGATAATAAAGCCGAATATATGCAAAACATCAAAACATCATGCATATGTAACCATCACATGGGCTGATGATATTTTGTCTTGTCCTCTGTAAAGAGCGTACTGTTTATTCGGTTGCAGTAACCCTTGTAATCATGCAAAAGCGAGGATCTGTCGAAAAAAATGGTCTAACCGTACCCAGAAAATGTAAACTGAGCATAAATACGGAGAAGAATCAAAGTTTTGTTTTTGACAGAAGAATAATTATTACTAAATACTAGATTAGTTTAAATAGTACAGAGATAGACCAGATGAATGAATTTGTATACTGACTAAACATGTTTGACAGAAAAAAACGATTAGATGATGAAATTAGTAGACGAGTGAATTCATCTTTGAAAGTCATAGATGCTTTAAGAGGATTTCAGAGGAATGATGGGTTATCAAACAAATCCCGAATGGTTGTGTGTGAAAGTGTAAGTGTTCCTATTCTGATGTATGACAGTGAAACCTTGAAACTGAAGAAAAGACATAGGAGTTGTTTGTGTGCTGGAGAGATGCGTTACTTGAAAGGGGTTTGCGGAAAGACACGTTCTGATCATGTGAGCAAAGAAGATACGTTGCAAATGCTTAATATAAAGTAAAATGCCGTTACTACTGTAAAGAAAGATATTCTCAGGTTGCAAGAATGAGTGATTAGATGCTTACTAAAGGAATTCATTCAGCCCAAGTGGCAGGAAATAAGCTAGAGGAAGGCCAAGGAAATCTGGAGGGGCAAATTCAAGAATTTTTACGTGAAAATGGTTAATGAATACAAAATACAAAAGGACTTGTGTGCAACGTGTGAGAGATGTCAATGAAGATCGAGTTGGGTGCAAAGTTAGTTGTAAATGAAAGCGTTTGATACATCAAGAGTAAATAACACCTGGCATTATCAGTTTTGCATTTTTATTTCAGAGATGTGTTTTCATTAAGAAGGCATACATATCCCTAAGCTGTCTTTTGAATCTTAGCGAACAGCATAGTGATATAGAGATATAGTGATATGTGTGCACAGTTTTAGATAGAGCAACAATTAACAATACAAAAGAAATTACTGTTTTCTCAAATGGAATTATTTTAAAAGTGCCTTGTGACTGGAAGACAAGGGATCTAAAAGGCATAAATGTTGCCCTAAATTTAGACTAAAGTAGCCTCGCATTGTGCTGTGAGGAGGATTGTACGAAGAACAGGCGCAGCATGGTACCGGATTTGCTTTTCGTATAACTTCTGAATTCACTCAAACCCATAAGCACCCCATCTGCACCTTAATCATGCATGGAGACTTAAAGAAATCGAGGCTCAGAAGTCATCGACCCATTTAAAACCCACCCACCGGTTTGAAACAAAAAATAGAAGAAAGATCCGATTTTTTGTATGCCAGCAACACCGTAAATATCTAGTAGGGCAAAAGAGAGAAACTCATGTGGTCAAATGTATCGCGCTATACATTGTTTTGCGCTGCTGGCCGGCAGAGAGAGAGAGTGACGAGAATCTCAAAAAACCATGGATCGCGGGTGACTTGTGAACAAAATCCAATGATCTGGAAGTTGTATCCCTGTGTGGGAGATATTCTGTTGGTGCGCGTTGGGTCAGCTGATACAAACGGAAGGTTAGATGACATCCCGGATATACTAGATTGTTGTAGATGACCAAGGGCACTGGGCAATGCTACACTTTTTTCCTGCATGCCATTGCGTCTTTATGGATGATAATGTCAGAGTTGCGGAATAATGGTTTCATTAGCAGAGAGAGGTCTTCACGTGATGGCTTTGGCTCCTGATCTTAACCCCTTTGAAAAACTGTGGGAGATGCTAGAAAGAGCTGTTCAACTTCGACATTCTCTTGTATCAACACTGACAGGATTGCGTGATATGTGCAGTATTAATGGCAATCTTTGAACTAAAAAGAACTCAAACACTTGATATGATTCCTGCCACGTCGCATACTTGCTGTCATTAGCAACATACACAGAATATCAAAACATTATGACCACTTGTCTGATACAATATTGGTCCTCCGCGTGCCACCAAAACAGCTCTTACACGGCGAGGTGTGGCAGCTACAAAATTTCTAAAGGTGTCTCGTGGTATCTTGTACCAACACGTTACTAGCAGATCCCTTAAGGTGGTTCCACCTAAAATCTGGGCCTTATGTTTCCAATGGTAAAACTTCTTTACATATTTTCTTCGCAATTAATGTATTCCCAAGGATGAAAATTTGCACATCGATAAAAGTAACTTTAAGTTATAGCATGGGATACTTAATATTTACTAAACCATAACCATAATTATATTAAAAATTATTCATTTTTCTTTGAGTAATGTTCAGACCCCTTTAATAGATGGCGTGACATTTACATTGATGACGTCAGTAGGTAAACAAATATTGGATTGTTTAATTATGGTTACGTTTTAGCAAGTATTAGGTGTCCCATGTTATAACTTGAAGTTAGTTTTTTTTTATGTGTAAATTTGCATCCTTGGGAATACATTAATTGCGAAGAAAATATGTAGAGAAATTGTACCATTGGAAACATAAGGCAGAGATTTTAGGTGGAACCACCTTAACTCTTGTAAGTTAGGTGGTTGAGCCACCGCAGATCGGATTTACTGTTTCAACACAAACGTCAGATGCTCAGTTGGACTCAGGTCTGAGGCTTTCATAGGCCAGGGCAATACTTGGGAATCGTCCTCATGTTTCGCGAGCCATTCTCGAACATTGTGGGGCATGGCGCATAATCCTGCTGAAAGAAAGCACTACTGGAGCGGAATACCTCTGCTATACTTCCTGTACCGGCTTGTTTTCGTGTTTTCGTCTCACGGTGCATCCTAGTTCCAACACTTCCCCAGATAAATGACGCACTCATACGTGATAGTCCACATGGTACAACATCAGACGAGATTCATTGAACCAGACGCTCTTCTTCCAATTATTCAAGATACAGGTTGGATAACTGCATGCCCATTGTGGGTGCTTTCGATGGTGAACCGAGGTTAGCATGGGCACTCAGAGCGGCCTTTGGCTACGTAGCCCCATTTTCAGCAGGGTTCGATGTACTGTGTGCTTCGATATATTCCTCTTGTGTGTGAGTACCGAGGTTAGCATGGGCACTCAGAGCGGCCTGTGGCTACGCAGCTCCATTTTCAGCAGGGTTCGATGTACTATGTGTTTCGATATATTCCTCTTGTGTGTGAGTACCGAGGTTAGCATGGGCACTCAGAGCGGCCTGTGGTTACGCAGCCCCATTTTCAGCAGGGTTCGATGTACTGTATGTTTCGATATATTCCTCTTGTGTGTGAGTACCGAGGTTAGCATGGGCACTCAGAGCGGCCTGTGGCTACGCAGCCCCATTTTCAGCAGGGCTCGATGTACTGTATGTTTCGATATATTCCTCTTGTGTGTGAGTACCGAGGTTAGCATGGGCACTCAGAGCGGCCTGTGGTTACGCAGCCCCATTTTCAGCAGGGTTCGATGTACTGTGTGTCGTGATACATTCCTCTTGGGAGTGAATCGATGTTAGCATGGGCACTCAGAGCGGCCTGTGGCTACGCAGCCCCATTTTCAGCAGGGCTCGATGTACTGTGTGTTTCGATATGTTCCTCTTGTGTGTGAGTACCGAGGTTAGCATGGGCACTCAGAGCGGCCTGTGGTTACGCAGCCCCATTTTCAGCAGGGTTCGATGTACTGTGTGTCGTGATACATTCCTCTTGGGAGTGAATCGATGTTAGCATGGGCACTCAGAGCGGCCTGAGGCTACGTAGCCCCATTTTCAGCAGGGTTCGATGTACTGTGTGTTTCGATATATTCCTCTTGTGTGTGAGTACCGAGGTTAGCATGGGCACTCAGAGCGGCCTGTGGCTACGCAGCCCCATTTTCAGCAGGGTTCGATGTACTGTGTGTTTCGATATGTTCCTCTTGTGTGTGAGTACCGAGGTTAGCATGGGCACTCAGAGCGGCCTGTGGTTACGCAGCCCCATTTTCAGCAGGGTTCGATGTACTGTGTGTCGTGATACATTCCTCTTGGGAGTGAATCGATGTTAGCATGGGCACTCAAAGCGGCCTGTGGCTACGCAGCCCCATTTTCAGCAGGGTTCGATGTACTGTGTGTTTCGATATATTCCTCTTGTGTGTGAGTACCGAGGTTAGCATGGGCACTCAGAGCGGCCTGTGGCTACGCAGCCCCATTTTCAGCAGGGCTCGATGTACTGTGTGTTTCGATATATTCCTCTTGTGTGTGAGTACCGAGGTTAGCATGGACACTCAGAGCGGCCTGTGGTTACGCAGCCCCATTTTCAGCAGGGTTCGATGTACTGTGTATCGTGATACATTCCTCTTGGGAGTGAATCGATGTTAGCATGGGCACTCAGAGCGGCCTGTGGCTACGCAGCCCCATTTTCAGCAGGGTTCGATGTACTGTGTGTTGTGATACATTACTCTTGTGTGTGTGAATCGAGATTAGGATGGGAACTCGGAGCGGCGTGTGGCTACTCAGCTCCATTTTCAGCAGGGTTCGAAGGACTGTGTGTTATGACACAATACTCGTGTCACCAGCATTCAAATCACTGGTGAATTCTGCCAGAGGATCCCTTGTCGCTGCTAGTAGGCTACCATACGGAATAATCTTCACTCATCTCAGGCATGGATGAGCCATTATCAGCAAATACCTTGCCGGCGGTTTGTAGTTTTCCGTCATCGGACCACGTTTTCAAGGTACAAACCACGGCTGACCATCAGCACCCCAAAAGCCTTGCAGCCTCGGAAAATGCCTTGAACCATTAGCCTGACCATTCCAATTTTACCTTTGTCCAATTCGTTTAAGTCCCCTGATTTTCTTATTTGAGAAGCAAGAATGACACTGATTAATAGAGCTCGGGGTCAAGTGTTATTTATACTATTTCATGACATTCACACGCAGCATCGTTTATCTGCATTTGCTTCGATTCGCTGGTCATATTGTTTTGACTCTTCAGTGAGAGTCGATCTACTCTATACTAAATGAGATTTAGTCTTCCTTTTTATTTATTTATTTATTTATTTTGGCCAGTGTGTGTGGGTGTGCGTACTTCAACTACACTGCTGGCCACCCAAAATGCAACACCAAGAAGGAAGCATCCGATTGGCCTGAAATTTGCAGCTTACGTCGCCCGCGAGAGGACGTGCAAACGATTGGCATTGCAGGGCACATGCATATCACGTGCGCCTGGCACGCCACCGAGAAGCACTATAAGAAGGGTGAACAGAAGGCGGGGTGTAAGTAGTGGAAGTGTGTTGTGCTGTGGGACCTGTGCGCGGGAAGCTTCCTGATGCCTCGTCGCAGAATACCGCAGTCCTTCCAGCACGTTTCGTAGTTCAACAGAGAACGAATTGTGGCTTACCGCGACAGCGGTTTATCGTGGCGAGACATCAGCGCCCGTGTGGGATGACATCCAGCCACAGTGAGGCGAGTGTGGATTCGGTGGGTGCAGGAAGGACGGACGGACCGACGTGAGCGATTGCCACAGCCGCGGCGCACCACCGAACGAGAGGACCGGCATGTTGTGCGGCGGGCATTGACTGCTCGCACCGCCACATCACGAACGTTAGCGCAGGAATTAGGGCGTGTTGCACAACAACCTGTGGGAGCACGTACCGTTCGAGGTCGTCTGCAGGAGCGGAGACTTGTCGCACGGCGCCCATTGCTCCGATTTCCCTTGACGTTACACCACCGGCGAATGCGGCGGCAGTGGGCCCTTGAACGCCGCACCTAGACTACAGAATGGCACGACATTGTCTTTTCGGAGGAATCCCGCTTCTTCCTGCAACACCACGATGGTCGGACACGCGTGTGGCGGCACCGCAGCGAGAGACTGTATGACGCCTGCATTATGCATTGCCATACCAGTCCGTCGCCTGGCGTTATGGTTTGGGGCGCAATTGGATATGACACCCACATCCCTCTAGTACGCATCGCCGGTATACTCAACAGTCACCGCTACATCTCCGACGTTTCGGAGCCTGTAGTCCTCCCTTACCTGTAGGGCCTGCCAGCGGTAACGTTTCAACAGGACAATGCGCGCCCGCAAGTGGCACGCATCTTGCAACAATTCTTCACGGCCCACCAGGTGTCACTGCTGCCGTGGCCTGCCTGTTCTCCCGATATGCTGCCCATCGAACACGTCTCGTCGCTGATCGGCAACCTGAGTGGCCCGGCAAGCACCACCCGCGGCTACGCCTAATGAACTGTGGCAACGTGTGGAAGCAGCCTGGACCGACAACATAACCTAAGCCCACATCCAAAGCCTCTTTCGTTCGATGCTGCGGCGTGTAGCGGCCGTTATTGCCAGCCAAGAGGTCACACGAACTATTGATGTCTGCGTGTTCCGCAAGTCGCACGTGCCTGTAAACTCAATCGTTTCATCTTTGTATCTGTTGTTATGTGTCCAGTAAATCTGGCTTTGCTATCTCGTGTCCTTTTTGGTGTTGCATTTTGGGTGGCCAGCGGTGTAGTTATGAGGAACCTTTGTTACAGCGGACATACCGAGCATCTAAAAATGGCGAACAATATAAATGGGCCTAGACGCATAAAATTTATTTTACTGTAAATGAAGTGTTATTGAGTTTCAATAAAATAATTTCATAATAAGTTTTTGTAACTCTTGCGGCATTTGTTCGCTTTTTAGCAACCTTTTATTTTGTCTGTTTTCAGTTCCTGCTCGATTTGAAGAGAAATTTGCTGTTGTGACGGCGAGAAAAGGCGACAGTGCAAGAGTTAAATGTGAGGCTCTGGGTGATCAACCACTTTCAGTGTCTTGGCAAAGAGAACAAATCATCATCACCAAGAACAGTGACGAAAAGTAAGAAAATAAATTATTAAAACATAGATAGAAAAAATAAGAGCATTCTATTGTTTTCCAGTTCTGTAAATTAAAGAGTTTTCTTAGGAATCATTTTCTCAGTAAACTAAAAACTCTCAAAACGAAATTTTAATTTGCAAAATTCCATATCCTCATCAGGGTTCTAATTTTGCACAGGCTAAAACGTCATGTTCTTAGGAAAGCAAATTTATTTGCATGCTTTTAAAGAGGATGACCTCCAAATAGCTAAACAAATAGGCTAATACATTTCAAAAAAATCAAAATGGAAATTTATGTTAGTAAGTTTGAAATGTGTTACGATAAAGCTCTACTTGTCGTTTAACTTGACTGATAAAGCAGAGCTCTGAATAATGAATCCTGAGATATAAATAAGCCTTGGCTCGGTACGTTTCTATAAACATACAAACGTGATGTAAGAGTACATTTTGCAAACTGCTTGTAGTCCAGTGCTTGAGAAAATGGGCTTTTTTGACATGAACACAAAACATGATTAGACACATTCAGCATTTCCACGAAAAAGAAAATCGGTTATTACCGGATATTATGATTTCCTTATGAAGTAGAATCTCAATAGAAGGAATGCTGACTGATTGCGTACTGCACAATCAACACATAAGAGGTATGTTCAAAAAGTACCAGGACAATATTTACAATGCAAAATAGTTACAAGCTAATCCAAAGAATCTCGTTAAAAGTACTCTCCACCTGAGGTTAGTGGTCTTATCATTTCTTTTTCTTATAAGGCACGCTGCGAAGTCATCTTCTGGGAGCCCCTTCGTTCTTTAAGATTTTGTTTTTTCAATTTAAAAATTAAAATGAAGTCGCATGGTGCTTTATCAGATGAATAAGGTGGATCTGATACGGTTGAGATTGGTTTTTGCTCAGAAACTCGCGGATCGACGGGGATGTGCATGTGCAGTATCATGATGCAACAGTCAGAATTGAGACTTCCAATTTTTGTAGTCGCTTACATTGAAAACACAAAGGGGCTTTGAAAAGTCCTTTTCGAAACTCGTTTGTAAGAAACCTGCTTCACAGTCTGAGCAGCCATGAAAAATTCAAAATGCGCAAAAGAAACTACAGTCTACTTCCTTTCACATTTGCTTTCACTTCTAGGGCTTTTTAGGGCCCAGAAGAGATATTTATTTTACATTTGGATGATTGGGGTTTTGCTTCAGAGTCATAGCCCAGGATTCTTACCTGTGATAATACGTATTTTCTATGAAATGTGAGTCCATTGCTGCACGGTTTTTAAGCTCCTGACAAACTGCAACGCGGTATTCCTTTTGTTTACATGCGAGATGCCTAGACTAAAAATGTGGCGTCGTTTTTCTCAGCCCGAAATCCTTTGTCAAAATCGTGTGACGTGAACCAATTAAAATGCCAGTTCCTCCTGATACCTGCCTCCCTTTTAATACAGTATATGCAATATACGGTATATACACTATCTGCCAACAAGCAATTGGACATCTGTGATAGCAAAGGAAAACGAAGTTTATTCACCTTCAATAATTGGTGGAGTCTCCACGAGCGGCGATTACAGCTGCGACCCTCCGGGGCATACTCTCAATTAGGCGTTGTACGACAGCTAGCGGTATTTTCTTCCACTCGACTTCGAAATGACAGGTCAGTTCCTTCACCGATTTCGGACGGTGGGGGCACCCCTTAAGTCGACGCTCCAACTCGTCTCAGAGGTGCTCGATAGGTTTAAGGTCCGGGCTGCGCGCAGGCCGGTCTTCTCGATTAATCCCATTGTCACCATACCAAGCCAGGGTGGACCTCGCAACATGACATGTGGTATTGTCATCCTGAAAGTAACATGGGTCCACCCCGTAAAACTGCCACAACGTAGGAAGCGCATGGTCATCCAAAATGGTGCAGTAGGTCGCGGCGTTGAGTCTACCAGGAATTGCGACCAAGGGTCCCGTGTCACACCAGGAGAAACACCCCCATAGCATAATTCCTCCGCCGCCGAACTTCACAGTCGGCACAATACATTCCGGCAGGAGGCGTTCTCCAGGCAAACGCCAAACCCAGACCCTGCCATCCGAACGGTAGAAGGTGAACCTTAATTCGTCGCTCCAGAGAACCTGTTTCCACTGTTCAACGGTCCACTGTCGACGTTCTTTGAACCATGTTAGCCGAGCCGCGATATTGGACTTGGTGATCAAAGGCTTGTGGGCGGCAGCACGTCCATGATAACCGAGCATATGAGCTTCCTTCCTGATGGTATTCATCGAAAGAACACTCCCGGATGCCTGTTGAAACTCCTCGCGGATGTGGCTCATCGATATTGTGCGGTTCTTCCGAATATCTCTGGCCAGCACCCATCGGTCTCTAACTCCCAGTTTTGTGGGTCTGCCGGGTCGGGGCAAATTGCGACAGTCACCTCTCATCTTCCACTTGCCAATCACGTAGACCACTGTCGATTTTGGGTACTTCAACTCGCTGGATATGTCACGTTTGGATCAGCCATTTCTGTGATACGATTACACCTTTCTCGAAATCTGAGAGTTCCGAACTGCGTGGCAATTTGCATGCGACTGGTTGCGTTGTTGTTTCCCACACGATATTTAACGGCGGCGGTTGTGACGTGTATCAGGACCGCAGATATCGTCGATTGCAGGGGTGTCCAACTACTTGTTGGTAGATAGTGTACAAGGTGCATAGGAAAGTCCGTTTAGCCTGAAATAACTTGCGAACGGAGAAAGGTACAGTTATGCAAGTGAGATAATGGTATAGTAAAGCGACTACGCCCGATCGAATGCAACCAATAGCAGCGTTGCTAGTGGCAAAATGCGGAAGTTAGCCATTGCAAATCGAAAACGAAGAAAGATAGAGCAAAATTTCCAAATGCAAAGTTGTAGATCATCAATTAATTAGTATTAATTGATGCTCTATACTTGTTTCACACGGAAAAGAAAAATTGTCGCCTGAATACCCTAAAATGTCCGAAATCGATGCGCTGCGATTCAGATCTGCATATTCACATTTCGCAAATGTAGCCGTATGCAAATGTAGATTGTGACGTTGTACCGTACCTACGATATAAAAACCAGTAGCAGGATGTACCCTGATCAGAAGTTTAGGTCTACGTACGCTGTGTGAGAATGGTGAGCTTCACTCACTCCCTGTATTGCGAGATGGTGCTTATTTACGGCGAATGCCAACGGACAGGATATCATACCTGACTTTTTAGATGACATTCCCCTGTCCGTATTACGTTCCTTCTGATTCCAACATGACGGTGCCCCTGCACACCAGCAAGCAGCAGTGCGACGTTTTCTCACAAATGGTTTTGGGCAACGAATTATCGGGTATGGTGGTGCTGCTAAATGACCTCTACGATTGCCGGACCTCACTCCGTTGGATTTCTTCCTCTCTAAAAAATCAGGTGCATGCAACAGCGCCTACAGGTCTGCTGGATCTACGTCGTCGTGTTACAGATGCTTGCAATAGTGTGACACCTTCCATGCTGAGGAATGTGCATGCTGAGTTACTTTCACGAATACAAATGTGTATCGTGGGCAATGGCGAACTCTTCGAACATACTCGACACTAAATTTTTATCACTGTGCGCCAATTTGCGTTTTTTGTATTGTCTGACGTCATCAAACTGTATTGACATAAGTACGCATTTATGCAATAAATTGTCTGTATTTGCTCGTACCTATGCCTGTTCCCTTCAAACATTCACACAAAAGGTTGCCCATCGATTTCGGACATTTTAGGGTATTCAGGTGACAATTTATCCTTTTCGTGTGAAACAAATGTCTTTATGTCGTGTGTGTCCTGCTGCAGGACGCACACGACAGAAAGGAAGATAGCAGTCAGAACGAACGTCCGCGTAGCTCAATTGGTAGAGCGACTTGTTCCGGAATAAGTGGACTCGGGTTCGAGCCCCGGCGTGGACAAAAATGACGGAGAAATTTACTTCGTTATAACACACATACTCGTATACCAGTACGAATAGTTTACTTTTTTCTTTTATGTGTCGTGTTGCTCTCCTTCTGCAAAAACCAACAGAAATCACCCATCTTTGAAGGCACCCACATGCCTTGATACTTCTCCTCCATCTTTCGGATTTCTTGGTGGAACCTTTCTCCTTGTTCATCGCTGACTGCTTCTAGGTTGTCAGGCAAGAAGACTGGATGCGAATGGAGGAAATCTATTTTTATAGACATCCGGCACCCAAGGTTGTTATAGTTCTTGAGAAGGTTGTGAATCAGCTGTTATAGTTGCCCTCTTTTTGGTTACCCAGAAATCCCTTGACCACAGATGTGAAAGATTGTCATGCGGAGAGCCCCGTGCTGTTTAGATTTTCGGTAAAAACAGAGTCACGCAGTAGTTTCTGTTTTTCAGGACCAACGAAGGTGCCCTCTTTTGAGTTTTGCATCATTAAGTTTGCTTTAAGTGCAACAAACCTGAGACAGATTTGTCTAGGCTTTTCAAAGTTTTTCATCAGCCCCAGTTTCATATGAAGTGGTGGAAGCAGCACATCAAAGGGATTAACGAGGAACTTGTGACGAACTTTTTGCTCTTCAGGAATGAAAATATCTCCTTTAGGCCAGTCTGCCCGTTTTAAGTGGTGTGCTGTGGCCCTACTGTCCCACATACAAAGAAAACAACATAATTTGATGAAGCCACTTTGAAGCCCGAGCAAGAGGGATATCACTTTCAGATCACCGCATATTGACCACCTAGTCGGGCCATATTGTGTTGCAGTGATAACTTTGTCCATGCTTTCATACATCTCCTTCATTCCTGCAGCATGTGTTACTGGAATGGAAGGCGTTGGACAAAAGAACAGCTTTCAAACTAACCTTGGCTGAGTTGATTAATAGACGCCATTCCGTAGGATGTGAGACATTCCTAATTTTGTCATTAGCTCCGGAATATCTGAACAAAAACACATACCATCCTGCATTTCATAGAAAGATCATAGACCCAAATTTCTATTTCTGAACACAGGCATACGTGTACTCATCGTTAGCAGGTTCCACTCTTGCTGTCGGGAACCTAAAAGTTCAATTTTTTGTTTGGAAAGATGTAGGTCTTGAACGAGATCAGTCAGCTCATTATGCTCAATCAAGTGGGGCTCATCTAAGTGTTTAGGAGTGTATGTAGGATCGAAATCTTCATGTGCGTCTATATCTGCATTTGATGAATTTGAATCTATCGCTATACAGTTCAGTGGAGGTTTTGGTATAGGAAGATCTTCCCCGTGCGGAACAGGCCTTAAGGCTTATGGAATATTTGGACACTGTATTTTACTTTTATTCTTCTTTGAAAAGTCACTCACTTTTGGTTAAACAAAAACAACAATCTTCCACATGATCAGTTGGCTCACGCCAATTCATCGGAACTGGGAAAGGTGTGCATTTCAGCTTGCGTTTCACTCATTCACACAGGCCAACAATGCAGAAAATGCAGCAGATATGTGGAGCATACGATTTATTTATTTATTTTGATCTCCAACATGACATCCGAAGTACAAATAGTAGGCTTTCCTACTATTTGTCCTTGTCAATGGACGACTCTGCGATTTTATAATATACTGCCCGCACACATACCAAAACTTATCCGGAACATTAATACATCGGCAACTATCCCTATTCTCCACTTCGTCAACTTTTGCTCATAAACATGCAGCACGTATTTCTCCTAAACAGCAATGGCAGTTTGGTTGCAGTTACATACACTGCTGGCCACCCAAAATGCAACACCAAGAAGGACACGAGATAGCAAAGGCAGATTTACTGGACACATAACAACAGATACAAAGATGAAACGATTGAGCTTACAGGCACGTGCGACTTGTGGAACACGCAGACATCAATAGTTCGTGTGACCACTTGGCTGGCAATAACGGCCGCTACACGCCGCGGCATCGAACGAAAGAGGCTTTGGATGTGGGCTTGGGGTAAGTCGGTCCAGGCTGCTTCAACACGTTGCCACAGTTCATGAGGCTTAGCTCCAGGTGGTGCTTCCCGGATCACTCGGTTTGCCGATCAGCAACCAGACGTGTTCGATGGGCGACATAACGGGAGAACAGACGGGCCGCGGTAGCAGTGACACCTGATGAGCAGTGAAGAATTGTTGAACGATGCGTGCCACGTGCGAGCGCGCAGGTCCTGCAGGTAAGGGAGGACTACAAGCTCCAAAACGTCGGAGATGTAGTGGTGGCTGTTGAGTGTACCAGGGATACGTACCAGAGGGGTGCGGGTGTCATATCCAATTGCGCCCTAAACCATAACTCCAGGCGACGGACCGGTATGGCGATGCATAATGCAGGCGTCATACAGTATCTCGCCGCGTTGCCGCCATACGAAGATCCGACCATCGTGATGTTGCAGGAAGAAGCGGAATTCGTTGGAGAAGACAATATCGTGCCATTCCGTAGTCCAGGAGCGACGTTCAACGGTCTACTGCCACCGCACTCGCCGGTGGTGTAACTTTAATGGTAATCGAAGCAATAGGCGCCGGGCGACAAGTCCCCGCTCCTGCAGACGACCTCGAACGGTACGTGCTCACACAGGTAGTTGCGCAACACACCCTAATTACTGCGCTAACGTTCGTAATGTGGCGGTGCGAGCCGTCAATGCCCGCCGCACAACATGATGATCCTCTCGTTCTGTGGTGTGCCGCGGCTGCGGCAATAGCTCACGTCGGTCCGCCCGTCCCTCTTGAACCCACCGAATCCATACTCGCCTCACTGTGGCTGGATGTCGTCCCACACTGGCGCCGATGTTTCGCTACGATAAACCGCTGTCGCGATATACCCCTATTTGTCCTCTGTCGAACTCCGAAACGTGCTGGAATGACTGCCGTATTCTGCGACGAGGCATCAGAAGCTTCTCACGCACAGGTCCGGCAGCACAACACACTTCCATTACTTACACCCCGCCTTCTGTGCATCCTTCTTATAGTGCTTCTCGGTGTCGTGCCGGGCGCACATGATTTTCATATGCCCTGCAATGCTAATCGTTTGCATGTCCTCTCACGGGCGACGCATGCTGAGAATTTCTGTCCAATCGGATGCTTCCTTCTTGGTGTTGCATTTTGAGTGGCCAGCAGTGTGTTTTCTACTTGTGAAAAAGTTATCGTTGTCACCTATAATATGTCAGGTGGCCAGATACGGCAATACAAAGATCTAGTGTCTTTTTACATGCCTGAAAACGTTAATGTGGAACAATAGTATATATTTAATGCCCCATAACAAAAAAAACGTAATGTGTTGGCCGTTTTTAAAGGTCAGTTCTGAAATCCGCACCCAAAGAATTAGTTAAAAATAGCTACATATGTACATGTTATAAAAACTTTGTAGACCAGTGTGGCAAAGATTACTGATTGAAACGAAAGACATGCAAGTACATCCACCATCGGCGTTTTGCTTCTTTAAAGCTTGAAATCAAATTCCGTTTTCCCTTCACTGGCTTCGATTTCCTTTATCATTCCTGCAATAGGCATAAAAGGAAATGAAGCCAACGAACTGTAAAGATTACATGCAAAATGCGATTACTGTGGACTTGACATTAGTCAGGGTCTTCAGATGCCATACGACACCTGACTGTCATTTCCTAAAGTTGTTTATATACGCAGAGTTAGTGACTAAAACACGTGTTCTGTTTGTTTTTTGTTCTTTCCGAGAAATGCCTACGTAGACAGACTTTTCAGTTTCACGAAACCAGATGACGGATCTTCTGCTTTGTTTCTACAACGGAGAGGAGGAAGTTCGAAGCATTTGTTTACATATTTGGGGATTGAAGCTATCTTGGTTTTACTTAAGTGTGGAAGAGGAAATGCGTTTACATTTGTAACAGTGGTAGACAGTCATGTCTGAATCTTATATGTAGGGCGAATTCCTACGTGAAATGGCTGTGACGTACTACAGAGGAAAAAACATGGGTCAAGACCGCAAATCTGCAGCTAAACATTCTGCCCACGTAGCTCAGTTGCGAGAGCGACTTACTCCAAAGTGAGAGGATACGGACAAACTTGTGTTTTCACATGGGCGCCCGATTGTGGAAAATGGATCCACTGGCAGTTGGGTTGTTCGAAAAATGTGTGATGTTTATTTCACACATTGTTTGGAATTAATAATAAGTTCCTACTTCGCTTCAAAGAAAAAAAAATTACGAGGGAGATGATGTGACGTACTACAGAGGTGAAAACATGAGTCAAGAGGACAAATCTGCAGCGAGACATTCTGTCCGCGTTGCTCAGTTGGGAGAGCGACTTACTCCGGAGTGATGGGACACAGACAAACTTGTGTTTTCACATGGCACGTTTCTCTGCTTTACATCCCGTTTGCTACTGACTGACAGTTCAGTTAAGCAGATTAACTTTGTTTCTCAAGAGGAAGCTTTGCGTTGTTTGCAGTAATTGGCGGAAAAAGCAAGAAAAAATCGTAAAACGAGTAGGACCCGGCCATGAACTGGAAAGTCTGAGGAAAGCAGATCACGAGCCGGGACCCTTATAGTTCGAGTTCAGGCTGGGCTTCCCAAATCAAGGCCAATGCAGACCTCTACCTCCCTTACTAGTGGTGTAACTAGCACAATGTGCGCCCCCTTGCTCTTCAGCACCCCTAAGCATAGTAATTTTCTCAGGATTTCGAACACAAGGTTAGGATGTGTTTTCCGTGGCGTGTGTGTGTGTTGGTGGTGGGTTGTCAGGAAGTATGGAAGAGTGTCTGGAGAAGTAAGCAGGTTACTTAGAGCCCTTTAACTTTTAAGTAATTTTTGGAACATAAGTACTAGGTTGTCAGTCAACCAACCAGGATTAACACTGTGCGTGGGCCGGTGCATGAACACAAATGTACGTTTTATCGCAAGAAACGAATTCGGTAAAATATATTTAAATGGTGAAGGTTAATAACTATAAGACTTCATAATCACCCATTTTATTTTCACTTGTTTCTGAATTTCTTCATTCTTGTAAAATGTCAGCTTCCAAACTGTGAGCAGTTGACGTGCTAAACAAATCATAATTCTTTTCATCAGAAACGGCTCTTGAGCTTAATTGCGGCAAAAAAACTGTCTGAGCTTTGAAAGTTTCTTTCACCGATACCGTGGACGCTTTAGTGATATTTTTTTGAAAGTTTCCTTTCGCCGATACCGTGTTCCACTTGGACGCATTTGTTAAATTTTTGTGAAAGTGTCCTTTCGCCGATACCGTGTTCCACTTGGATGCTTTTGTGATATTTCGCAAAGAGACGTCATTCGGTTGTATATTAAAATTTCCACACAGTGAATGAAATGGACATTCTTACTGTAACGAAGAACTAAAAGCAATAGCAAAGTGCAATTGTTTTGTCCAAAACTAAAATGAATCGCTTGAAGAAATCACCCACTTATACATTGCAGATGTGCAGTTGCTGTGAACAAATGTTGGTGCCTGTCATGTACGTAACCGTAGGTGATTGATTGCTTTCTCACTTTCTCCCATACGGGAAATGGCCTCGCACTTTTTCTCAACAGCGCAGAGAGAGATGAGGATTGAAGAGCGAGCGATCGCATTATTTACGACCAATCGCAGAAAGATCGTATTATACAACACATACTGCAGAGGGGTCGTATTACAGTCCGGAGCCAAAGGGCCGAATTAGCTTCAATCTGTAGGACATCGAGTGTTTTTAAAAATGAAACTTGACATTTATCTAGGCAAAGCTAAATACATCTAAAAGGAAAATATGAATCTTTGGGTAAATTATTTGTTTGTTTGTTTTTTTGCAGGTTCGGAGTTTTTCATAAAACTATAACTGGCAGCTACAGTACATTCCACCGTCTGTCACTTCTGATTACTTCATTTACATGGGCGATGGGTTCCCCTTCGTTTCCCCGAATATCGTTTCCCCTAATGCATAATCTTGCCCTACGGTTCTTTTGCCTTCCCTCCGCCGGCTTACACGTTTTCCATCAATCCTTTCTTTGAAGGTGGGGTGAGAACAGGTCATTTGTAGACAACATCGTACTACAACCAAAAAGCGTTAGCTATTCTTTACTACAACTTCGGACAGTTTCAAACAAGAAATGCCGTACACTACCATTTCGGGTAAGGATTTCATACGGCAGTTAGCGATTTAGCGTTGGTTTATTAGAATTTAAATTTGTTTGGTTAATAGTAAATATAATAATGGATTTCACTGTTGAAATTATTCAGTCAAAGAAAGGTTTTTAGAAAAGGCAACTGTCTTTAAAGGAACATCGAAAATAAGTATGCTATAAATGGATATTTGTACTAATTCATCAACCAATTGAAAACCCAGCATGCCAATTTTAGAAATCAGATGGCTTTGCTTGACGTTGGAAACCGGCCACCACACCTCAAATTGAAATACAAGAAAATCAATGAAAAATAATGGTGACAAACGAATATATTAACGAAGAATATAGTTTAATTCTTTTTATGTCATCTGATGGATTTAATTTAACAGATTAACTTAGCAAATTCTGTTGCTGAAGGCCATTCAATGCTTAATAAATGCTGATTTAATTAGTTATTCAACAAATTATTATAATGTATCTTATTTTCAATGCCATGAGTGTTTTTAAAGTTTTTTGTTCTATGTCAAACTGTATATAAATGTTATTGTAACTATGCTTCTGCCTACCAGTTAGGGCAAAATATATGTATGTAATCTGTATGTATAAAAAGGCATGACGCTCTTCCTTTGCAAATTCAAATAGGAATACCAATATATTAAATAAGAACTGAACGTGACACTGTGGAATTAATCGTAACTTTGACAGAACCATTTGGGGAAACGGGAATCGTTACTTCTGACCCAACTATATTAGGGGAAACGGGAATTGCAGTAACAATATTAGGGGAACCGGGAACATATATAGATAAGAAGAATGGGCCTCAACGAACCACCTGATTAGGGGAAAACGATATTCGGGGAAACGAGAAGACACCGGGCGATGGTATCATTAATCTTAAAGTTGATGAGCGCAAAGTGCGAGGTGGCCTTCAATTAATAATCGACCTTTGTTTATGTTTCTTAAACCACTCAAAAGTTTTTCAACGGCTTAGAACTTCTCCAAATGGAACGTTTCAAATGTCTCGAAGTTAGTTTTCTCAAGTTTTAGACAAAACTTGATGCGGATTCCCTGCTCTTTCATATCGGCAATTGTAAAATCCACCGAATTACTGAAATGCAACAACATTTAACAGACTAACAGGTGAGAGTGAAAGAAGGTGCGAACCCGAACCTACGCATGATCATAAACAACATCTCCACCGTCACATCTATAAATAAGAATTCCAATGCTGTACACTGAGAACAATAAGCTGCAGACAGCTGTTGCCCGATACTTTTTGAACACAATTGGTACAGTACTCCAAATGTCCATGTCTACCCATACAACGATTTGATCAGCAGAAAGATAATTTCCCCTAAAAATGGTAAACAACTATCTGTGATCTCAAGAAATTTCATAAAAGCTTGTATCACCTTGAAGTTCCGCCCATAAACTCTCATTTAGCCAAACAATAGTATTACGGAGATGTAACTCATGATTCTACATGAAGAAAATTTAATAAAATAAAATATTATTAAAATGATTCTACTTCTATGCATTTTTTGTTAATTTAATTCTTTGTGCACTGATTTCTTTAATCTTTAATATATCATTCTTCAGGTTAAATATCATAAATATTGTTTGGAAATGAAAGCATATTTCTTTCATGTTGTTTGCTTCAAGTTTTTCCTAATTCGCTTCATTAATCAGAAGAGTAAAAAAACCCCAGCTTTTTGAATTTCATTTTTAGTTCTAACATCGGATTCCAGTTATCTAAAACATATTTAAATTTAATTTGAATCTCAATATTGGATGAAATAAATTTGAATCTCAATATTGGATTCAAATAAATTTGAATATTTAAATTTAATTTAGATTTCATTCTTAATTTGAATATCATTTTTCCATTTATTGGGTTCATGAAAAACCAGGTATCATTTATAAAAACAAAAATCAGAGTGTTTTGGGGCGATTAATGTTTCAATGAAGTCAGTCAGCGGAGTAAATAAACACTGCTCAAACAGATGGTGACTACGTATTTATACAATTTGTTCTGAAAAGAGAAGGTTAATCGGCAGCAGTTGTGTCAGGATTTCAAATTTGCATGTTATCAGCGTTGTGTTACTTACAGGATGGTGGTCACGCGTATCATAACGGAATGACAGAACAGAGAGGAAACGGAAGGAAAACATGGATTACCGGATACTTTCATGACAGAGGAAATACCCTGTAGGTTATTTAATGTCTCTTGAGTAACATTTCCTGTCTTCATATGATTCGAAAAATCGCTTATGTTATGTAATACGAAATCTGATGTGCGTAGGATAAATTCGAATGTGTCTTGAAGGAAATGATTTTCCAAAGCAATTGCTCATCCTGTTGCTATTCGACCTGTGCCCCATAACTGCATTTTTGTTTTATGAGAAGATGCATACATGTGCAGAAAATTTTATTTAGCTCTGAATGGAAACTGCATTATATTACAATATTTACATCACACTCAACACCAAACCTGCTCTATCTTGACACATTAATGCGGCCAGCAGAAATCCCCTTGCTGACTATAAATAGATAAGATAACCACCCCTGCAGTACGAAACGAAGAAATCCTGAAAAAGTCTTAGAGCCTTCTAGCTGAGTCGCTGTAGAAATAGAAGCAGGAACAGGCTTCTAGCTGAGAAAGGCTGAAGAAATAGAAGCGGGAACAGGTTGAGCCTTCTAGCTGAGAAAGGCTGAAGAAATAGAAGCGGGAACAAGTTGCCCAAATAGGAAGGAATAAAAGTGAAAAACAAGTTGAAAAAAAAAAAGGAGTAAACGGTTTTCCGCTAAGAAGGTGAAATTGTAAGCCGCCCTACATAGCACCTATCAGCACCTCCAAAGAGCCTACCTGAAGAAACGTACTTGCGACTGAGATGATGAGTGAACACGACCTCAGAGAGTTCGATTGTGGGGTGATGGTCGATGCGCGGAAGAGCGTTTGCTCAATCTCCACGTCTGCAGGTCCTAACAAAACCAGAAAGAAGTGCAACTTCCAGGAACTATGTGGCCTTAAACGGAAAGATGATGTTCGAGATGAGAGTTCCGTCTCTCGTATCGTAACTTTCGAATGGAGGGTCGCACTGGAGAGGACAACTGGTACATTCAACGACGATGCACCAACAAAGGTTTGTGCAAATATTGTTTGAGGTACCATACCGTGGCTGGGCGGTGGCAGCCAACGCCCTGTCGAGAACACTTGTTAACAATACATAACCTGGCCTTGAGATTGCATTGGGAGAAGAAACACTGTCACTGGGTATTTCAAGACTAGAAACTGGTAGCTTGGTGCGTTGAATTGAGTTTAGAAATTCAACACACCTACGGAACGATCCCAAATGTCAGGTAGGAGTGATGTTCTCCATTAGCCCGAATTGCAGCGTGCGTGCGGTTAGGCATAGATTCCACAAGGTGTTGGAGTGTTTCTAAGTCTGCAGCACATAAAACGTTCGCCAGACAGCCATTTGACTGGCTCAGATTTGACGGAAAGGACTTTGCCTGATCTGTTTTTCTAACATGTCCCATACATTCTCAACGGGGTTCAGATCTGGGCTTTGCGATGGCCAGGGGAGACGGTGGAAGTCCCTGTTATACTCTCTGAACCACTGCTGAAGACATCTTGCGAGATTTTTTTTTTGATTGAAGGTTTAACAACCACCGTGAGCAACTCAATGGGCTATAAGCAGTCGCCCGTCCCTAATTTAGGGTCACTGATTCCAGGGAAGGGAGAGAGCCAGTGCCGTAAGACAAACACAACATCCATGCCTCACCGGGATTCGAACCCGGACCCCTCTCGGAAGAATGATCAGAGGCCATCGCTCAGACCACTGCGCCACCGGGGCGGCCTTGCGAGATGGACAGTAGCATTGTCGTCCATGAAACAGCCGTCACCTGCTGGATAAAAAGTCAGCATTGCAGGATGGACTTCATCGGTAACAATGTTCAGATGTTTCTTGGAGAACACCCGGCATTCCAGAAATATCAGGGGACCCGTTCCGTACCAAGAGTACGTGCTCCACAACCTGGCATCACCTCCAGGAACTTGAGATGTGTTTAAAAGGCCAGCTGCGTTCTTTGCTTCGTGGGGCTTCCGCCGAACTCTCAGCTCACCGTCGGTACAGAAGGAGGAGCATCGGGACTCATTGGACCACATGACATTTTTGGTCTTTCAGGGTCCAGTTGCGGTGTCTTGATACCACTGTAAACGAACTGTCTGGTTTTATGCAGAAATCAGTACCTTCCGTATAAACATGCGAATGCCAGTACCGATGCTCTTCGACTCCCTACGCATATTTCACTGAGATGTGGGTCGGGAACAGTCTTCATTGAATGCCTCGGTCAACTGCTGCACACAGGCTGTCCCATTTTTCTGAATAAGCTTTCTCAGACAACGGCGATGTTGCTCCTGACAGTCTGTCGCCTCGTCATAGTTACTCCTCTTCTTAGATAAGCAATGTGGGTTATTTTTAGATTGATTAAAGTCCCGGGATATCTCACCTTTTAAGAAACCAGTCAATTTTCAAAACCGTCGTTTCAGCCAGACGGGCACCCACGATAGGCTTTCCACCGAACTCCGAAAGATTCTTAGTTTTTCACATTGATATCAACACTACTGACAAGCAGCAGTCTTAAATATTTGTTTAGTTCATGACTCACGTTACCAAGTATTTTGGATATGTACTGAGTAAGTGACGTTTACTCAAATGTACGTAAACGTTTCTAACTCGGTGGCCGGTGTGTATACAACCATATATATTCCTAATCTGTCCTCTGAGATTCAGAGATTAGCTTCTCGAAGAAAGAACTTTTGCCAAAATCAAATTTACTGATGATGTAAGACATTACATTCTGTTGATATATAAACCCCAATCTATTCACACAGATCTTGGCACCAAACCCAAGTTTCACTGATATCCATCACACGTTTCACACTAGACGTTTTTTTCTTCATATTCCTTATCTTCTCTCTTGCAGACGCTCGTGAACCTTCCCCTCTCGCATGACTTCCTCGGCCTTTACCTTTCTTTCCAGCCCCTTGTATTCAAAAATTTTCTTACTGGGTGCTTCATAACTCACTATTTTACCATGGTCAAACTACCTAAAAATATTTGTTTTCACCCTGCTGAAAACATTTTGCTTCACATCAAACATGTGCAACACGTCTTCGCCACGCAGATGTTATACGACTCTTACCACCGCATATCTAACTCACCTCTTCAGCACACAAACAACTCCTGTATCTCTTCAATAGTAGGAAGGTTTCACTGCTGTACATAAGCGTAGAAACAATTATACTTTACAGCAGTTTGGGACCTGTCTGAAAATTCATCACTCCTATAAAATCCTTTTAAAGCAGCTATGACTTCTGAAGCGGAATTATTTCGCCCAATAATTTCACCATCTAACAGACAAAATGATTAATTTTGTCTGTTAGACATTTTTCCTAAATCATATATACAACTATTATTATCTTGTCATTTTGACTGACATAGAATTCAATACTAAGTAATTTTACATCTGGTCATTTTGACTAGCATAGAATTCAACACACACATACACACGCACGCACGCACACACACGCACGCACACAGCATAGAATTCAATACTAAGTCATTTTACTTTTACATCTGGTCATTTTGACTAACAGAATTGAACACACAAGCACACGCACACATACATACATGCAACCACGCACGCGCACACACGCACACGCACACGCATACACGCACACATACATACATGCACGCACGCACGCGCACGCACACACACAAGAAGCAAAAATGCAGGAATGCAGTCCCCAATTCAATGTTTTCTCAGCTGGAAAAAACTTGTTCTTAATTTTTTATTGCGTATGAACTAATTGAAAGCATGAATGAAAACTCCGATAATTTATGACTTTTATTGGTTATCAAAAGGGCTTTGATTCTGCAACACCATCAGCAGTTATGTCTTCGAAATCCCACGGCATTGAAGATACATACATGATCATCGTCAATAACATCTACCAAAATGCAAAAGCAAAGCTTCGGCTATTTGAGTATACCGAACTTATAAAATTAGGGAAGGGAGTGAAACAAGATGTCATCACATCTCCTAAGCTCTTCAATGCCACATCACTGAATGTCTTTCAGTCACTGAACTGCGAAGACAAAGGGATAAAGATTAGGCTAGATTGTTTTGCCCACCTTCTTTTTGCTGACAAAATCGCCATTTTTGTAACAAATATATGTTCCAGTAAACTGCTGACTAGGGCAAAAAAGAGGGTTTAAAAAGGAACTTACAGGAAAAGAAAATTGTTTTATAATGCTTTTACAAAAATTGAAGATTTAGAAGTTGATGGGGCAAATCAACAAGTACCATTTGGGTAACTGATATCAAGCGAGGGACACATAGAAGAAGAAATAAGTAGGAGTCTAAACCTTGGTTGGAGAGCTTTGGGAAGCAAGAGTGCAATTTTCAAGAGAAATTTATCGTTATGTCTTAAAAGAAAGGTGTTTAATCAATGGATACTTCCAGTTCTTACTTATGAATTATAGACATAGACTTTAATTAAGAAAGATATTCAGAGGCTGCGAACAACTAAAAGAAACATAAAAAGATACATGTTTGATATAACTAGGAAAAGCAAGAAGAGGAATACATTAATTATGGAAATGACAAGAGTTGATGATATCATGATTAAAGTGAAAACCCCTAAGTGAAAATAGGCTGTACATATGGCTATACGAACTGACCATCGTAGGAAAAGTGAAATAGTAGATAGGATACCAAGGGAAACGAAAAGACCCAGAAGAAGACCACGTGAGAGATGGATGGATGAAATCAGAAACCAAGCTGGAGTGCCTTAAAAGTGACTGGCTGAAGATAGAAGGAGGTAGTAAATAATTGGGGGAAAGTTCATCCGGTAGTGGATTGATGATTGTTGTTGACGATGATGAACATTCATATCTTGTTGCCAACAGTTAATTGTCATTCATTATTCGAGTAACTATTACTGAACATTACGTGAAACTGCATGCAAGTTTTATTATTTAACACTCAAAACTAAATTATCAAGACTAAATGAGTATCTACTTGTTTGGCATTCAGCTAATTTACTTCGCTTTCGATCGTCCGGATGCCCGGATGAATCAGATTTGTTTTATTGAGACTCAAATAACTCAGAGAAACGAATGATTTCACTACAGATGCGATGCGAAAGCCTGATGGGAATTTTGTAATTACGGAATGATCAACCATGGCAATAAATAACGAGTTGAGATATACATTTCTGTTCCGTGGAAGGAGCTGGGAAGACAAATTTCCTTAAGAGAACATTTCTGGAGTTAATGATTACAACGTGACATTTTGAACACACAATATTTTGCACAATGTTATGAATTATTATACCTTTAGTATATGTGTGACCACAGCAGTGTAGTTATGAATGTGTATAAACGAGTCGCCTTTGACGAAAGGCGCAACTGTAATGTACTGAGCAACAGAATATGTTAAATTCTTGAATGTGAGACTTACCTATCTACGCATCTCATGGCCGTTGTTTCTTGGTATTAAAAACAATAAGAACGGTTACTGATCTAATGTGGATTTCTAAGGTGAATTACAAAGTCAAAATATGAACATAGCGGAAACACAAATGGTTATCCTGAGTTGAAATCGAATCAAAAACAAACTACCTGCTTCTTTTGCCTGCGTTTCTAACGGCGAATAATGTGGCAATCCGGAAACAGAACAGGTTAGGTCCGCACTCAGGCGAGGAAACTGTTATCTCTGTCCTTGAGCAATTTTCATATTTACATAAATTTTAATTGATCAGCAGAGCTACAGGTACAAAAACATGTCTACGTTACAGGCATAGTACGCGGGTGCCATGTCAGAGGATTAAAAAACCATGTTCTTTGGGGGTGTTAATTTTCACTCCCTGAGGTGCAAACTTGTAATCTTTTTTTCCCTCTGTGTGTGTGAGAGAGAAAGAGAGAGAGAGCGTGCGTGTGTGAATTCATCTGTTCAATTTACTAGTGCTAATGCTTGAAAAGAGGAAATACCCTATAGGAAAATTCAAGAAGTCTACGCTTTTAACCATCTGAAATCATTGAGAAAGTATTTATCATTAAATCAAAGTGCTCACCTAAAATTAAATATGGCCTATTGAAACAACGAAATAAAAAAATCAAGTATGGCTAGAAAGAATTTCTATGTATATTTGGTGACATTGCGAATGTTACAGCTTACTGACACAGGTGACTGAATGTTTTTGCTTTCAAACCCCGAAGCTCATATTGCTTTTAGGAGTATTAAAAAACTTCGTTGTGATGTGCTTCTGCATTTCAAATTAAAACAATTTCTCTGGACACAAGAGGTTAAGAGTCGAAGGACTAAAACGAACTATCAATGCTAATTGCTTTACATTCATTCCATAACTGCTCGTATTCGTTTTCAATGTTTCGAGAATGCTAAAGATAGTGCGAAACGCGTACCAAATTTCGGGATGACGAATTCTAGTGTTAAGAAATCTTACTTTACTTCGGATTACATTACCGAGTACAGTCAGGCGTGAAATACCTACATATTGTGCACAAAAGGTCGGTTCATGCGTCCAAATCATGTACGATGTCATCTGTTTTGTTAATTGTTTGGGGAAATGGTATTCCTACGATTCCTGCCGAAGCCAGACTCATTTCTTTTAAACATAACGATCTATGATCTATGATTCTAACGCTATGAAATTCACTAAATCACGTGCTCTATCTACACTAAGAACTTTTCTGTAATCAACTGTAATCAATACACAAAGACATTAAAGGAGAACAGACCAACAAACAGCATACTTCCGGCATACCCTAAAATCTGCCATTGTGGAGAGTAGGTAGAGTGCTGACGTGTTTACCAGCTAGTATTTAAGTTCTAAGTTTTTAAGATTTTGGTATTTAAAAAAAATTGCTTTCAAGATGAAATGGTAGATTATTTATTGTTCTTTACTTTCTTCTGTTTTTCATTACTCCCCTTCGTGAATACGGTCGGTCCCGATATGGCCTGGTATTTCCCGCTTTACTAGGTTTTTTTTTTCAGATATGAGAGCTTGCTAATAACAATTTGATCCAGAAAGTTATCATTCGTACACGAACATTCTTTCTTTGTCATTTATGTAATTCATTATGAGTTGATCAATCATTCTTGCTTTCCAATAGGCATTTGTTTCCTGTCAACTTCTCCTTTCACAGATGGCGCTGCATATTCAACTATTTCCCGTCTTTACGGAAGCGCCAGCATTACATTTGTCAGTCTATTCTCCTGTAAATATATATCAAATACGTGGAGATAATGAAAATGAACGATGTCATCGCTCTGTCCACGTTATTTTATAAACAACGCATAGCGACTGAAAAATTGTGTTCCGACACCGCTGGGATCGAACCCCAGATCTCTCGATAACTAGTCGAGTGCGTTCGCATTTACGCTACGGCGTCAACAATTCTCAGCGCCACGCGTGGTTTATCAGTCAGCATCTGACTACACGAATCCGTATTGGTGGTCTCAGCAACTGAGATGTCGTCATCTGGTGGCATTTAACGGAACAGCTATTTAATTCTAGCTGATAAATTCAAAGGGCGATAGAAATGGTAAATATATATCAAATACGTGGAGATAATGAAAATGGACGACGTGGAGATAATGAAAATGGACGATGCATGGCGCTGAGAATTGTTGACGCCGTAGCGTAAATGCGAACGCACTCGACTAGTTATCGAGATATCTGGGGTTCGATCCCAGCGGTGTCGGAACACAATTTTTTAGTCGCTATGCGTTGTTTATAAAATAACGTGGAAAGAGCGATGACATCGTCCATTTTCATTATCTCCACGTATTTGATATATATTTACCATTTCTATCGCCCTTTGAATTTATTAGCTAGAATTAAATAGCTGTTCCGTTAAATGCCACCAGATGACGACATCTCAGTTGCTGAGACCATCAATACGGATTCGTGTAGTCAGATTCTGACTGATAAACCACGCGTGGCACTGAGAATTGTTGACGCCGTAGCGTAAATGCGAACGCACTCGACTAGTTATCGAGAGATCTGGGGTTCGATCCCAGCGGTGTCGGAACACAATTTTTCAGTCGCTATGCGTTGTTTATAAAATAACGTGGACAGAGCTATGACATCGTCCATTTTTATTTTCCTGTATCAAATGTCAATGCATGTCCGATATTGCTTTTCCTTATTTCACATCAACCACAATTCCATTCATTGTCTGTGTGACTTTATCTTTGAACATCACTGGAAAGGTTCTTCAAAAATATCTGCAACAGTTTTCCTCTCACTCAACTGGATGCTGACAACTTTTTACAAACCTCCGCTGTATGACTCAAGAAAAAGTGTCATATCGGCTTCATAGAGGACTATACAAGACAAGAACTTATGTAAATATGTTACAGCCTACTTTAATACTAGGTAAACAACAGGCAGAATAGCTGATTACGGAAAGTCTGAGTATAGTATTCTACTTGTCTCTTTGTTGGATGACCTCATTTTATCCGCTTAAGGTGGTTCCACCTAAAATCTCTGCTTTACACTGAAGAGCAATTGAATTAGAGATACCTGTCTAGTAACGTGTAGCACTACCTTTCTACCTGATGACGGCAACGATTCGTCTCGGCATAGACTTGACAAGACACCGGAAGCGTTGGGAAACCATAGAGATTCACGACCCTTCAGCAAGCTCCCACAGTTCACGAGATTTGATGGAGGGGGTCAGAGCCTCCAACATCTCTCTCGATGGCATCCCAGATGTGCTCGATGGAATTGAGGTCAGGTGACCTAGCTGGCAGCGGAAGCGAGGACACGTCGGTGGAGTGTTCATCCAACCATTCGGATACAATTCGGGAGCGATGGTACGGTGCATTGTCTTGTTGTAGGATGAGGTCCCCAGTTAAATGTTGAAGACGCACAAACGGGAGCAAATGGTCGTCCAGGATATCCCGGTAACGTTTACCTGTGAGGAACGATGTCACACCTACCAGGGGTCCCATTTCAATCCACGCAAACAGTCCCCAGACGAGAATGCCACCCCCACCAGCTTGAACAGTACCCTGCTGGCAAGAAGGATCCATCGCTTCATGTGGTTCGCGCCGTACTCGTATCCTGCCATCCGCATATACCAACGTGAATCTCGACTCATCAGTGCAGGCAACATTTTCCCACATGTCTAGGATGCAGTGGCGATGTACCCGCGCCTTTGCTAATCTTTGCACCCTGTGATGTGCGTTCAGCAGCCGTACCCTCGTGAGAGGACGGCTTGTACCCCCATAGCGAGGAGATGGTTCTGGATGGTGTGGCTGCCTACACGTTTTTGTGCACCACCGTTAAATTGCCGAGTAATTTCTTGCACTGTGGCTCGTCTATCCGCTGTTAGAATGCGAGCTAGCCGACGATTACCCCGCGCATCCACACGCTGTTGTCCACGGCATTTGGCCCTTGCAAAGATGGTTTTACCGTATTCGATGTACTCACGGTACACCCGTGACACAGAGGCTCGTGAATATCCTAGTGCCTGCACGACTTCCGAGATAGAGTGACCCATTCGTCTGGCCCCAGCAATTTGCCCACGATCAAATTCGCTTAGATCCTTCGTCTTACCCATACTGCGTCCGACTCTTACTGATTCCCGTCACATCACTCCTTATATTGTCGGATCGCTGCAAACGTCATGTCGTTTCCGTTTACAGGGCCGCCCCAGCGCCACATTTACATAACGCCAGCTGTCTCTAATTCAACTGCTCTTCAATGTATGTTTCCAATGGTAAAACTTTTTTACATATTTTCTTCGCAATTAATGTATTCCCAAATATGAAAATTTGCACATCGATAAAACTAAGTTATAACATGGGATACCTAATACTTGCTAAAACGTAACCATAGTTATATTAAAAATCGATAACATTTCTTTGAGTAATGCTCAGACCTGTTAATAGATGGCACGACCTGTACATTGATGACATCAGTACACAAACAAATGATGGATTGCATAATTATGGTTACGTTTTAGCAAATATTAAGTATCCCATGCTACTGTATAACTTATAGGTAGCTTTATCGATATGCAAATTTTCATCCTTGGGAATACATTAATTGCGAAGAAAATATATAAAGAAGTTTTACCATCGGAGACATGCAGCACAGATTTTAGGTGGAACCACCTTAATAACAGCAATAGTAGAAATGTTTGTGTTGTTTTCAATGGAAAACACGTTGAAAAGCACTGCATCCATATCATGGTGAAATAACTGCAAATTTTTTTGAAATAAGTTCTTTAAAAGTCATTACTAATATTCTTAAGCCTTTTTTTGTATTGAATGTTTAACGACTGCCGTGAGCAACTCGATGGGCTAATCCCAGTCACCCGTCCCTAATTTAGGGCCACTGGCTCCAGGGAAGGTAGGGAGCCGATGCCTTAACACAAACACAACATCCATTCCTCACCGGGATTCGAACCCGGACCCATGACGGACGAATAGTCAGAAGCCACTGGCGAATAGTCAGTTGCGCCACCGCAGCGCGGCGGCTTCTTAAGACTTGAAAATAATTATGCCAAGAAATAGCTTTCTACTAAAATGCGAATTCATCAAATGGTTGGGCCAGAGATGGGAAACCTGCGGCCTTCTAGGCCATAAAGTGCTGCCTTTTGAGTGAATGCAAATTTCGCAGGACAAATCCTTTTATTTTCATTAATATGTTCTTGTTCGTCTTTCATTATTTTTGTTTTAAACTTAAAATGACAGTATTTCAAATACCAACTAGTAAAAGAAGATTCAACGAAATAATGGTTTCCGACCGACGACCACAATTAAAGCATTAGTAAGTCAGAATTGATTGAGCTCTCAGAAGATAACATTTTTAATGTCCTTATTTGACTCTAAGAAAGATCCAGTTGCAACAGGAGAAAATGCTATAGAATACCCACGTCTTCGGCAACATACACAAAAAATGCTTTCTTGCTTTTCGACCACTTATTGCTATCAATCTACATTCTCCTATCTAATCCAAATCAAGACGCGCTTAAAGGTCATAAATGATGGATACCCATCTAGAGGATCATATAAAAATGCGGACCTCCATGTTGCAACTAAGTATTCAAATGCTTTCCAACAAAAAGCAGTCACAACAAAGTCATTAAAAGTTTAGTTAACTTTATAATTAGCATGTTTTGGTTTTCATTTTTGAAGTTAGTTAGTACATAGTAAGAGTTTTACAAAATAATGTACATTTCGAAGTATATCTAATTAAAGTTTCTGGAATGAGGCCTTGTTAGATTACAACTAACTTAATGTGGCCTTCCAACATGAAAAGGTTTTCCACCTCTGGGTTAGGCAGTTCAACTTCTTTGCGTTCCTTCTTTTACTCTAAACACTTGAACGATAATATTTCACCTCGAATAAATGAACTTCTCGTTTGCCGTCAGTAGTCTATGACGTTATGTGAGGTATCTAACTTGGAGAGGTCAAAATGAAAAGTTGCAGAGATAAGATATTGTCGATGTAGTTCAAGCGCTAGAATATCCAACTCCGGAGAAGGAAGATGTAGCTTTGAATCCCATCATCGGCAAATTTGGGCTTTTACGTTATAGTTAACCCATTGAAACAAGCATAAGCTTTTTGGTATTTTTCGGGGTTTAATGACCACCATGCACCCTCCGTGGCGCCGGGGCGGCAGGGTGGTCATCGTCGCCATGGTTGTTGTGTTTGTTTTACGGCACTGGCTCTCTCCCTTCCCTGGAACAAGTGGCCCTAATTTAGGGACGGGCGACCCATTGAGTTTCTCACGGTGGTCGTTAAACCTTCAATCAAAAAAAGAAAGAAAAAAAGAATGACCACCATGAACAAATACAGGGCTATGAGTATTGGCCGGTTTCTAATTTGGATCCATTGGTTTCAGGGAATGGAAAGAGAGAGTGCTGTTCGACAAGCTCACCACCCATGCTTCATCCGGGACTAGAATCCGTGCCCCGATTTGTCGACTAACCCAAAACCCAAGACCCTGACAATTCAGTCATAGATTTGACGAAGTTAAGCTCTGGGTAATACAAGCAGAGCATGATACAGTAGATGAGAAATTTTGAATATTTTTCTCATTGGCGAAAGTGATCAAGTTAGGCGGTTTGAAAAGTGATGCACTAGAGTACAATTATTTATGACACTTCTTAACGAAAATGCAGGCTTTAATGAAAAAACTTCAAGAAGCCGCGTATAAGAAAACAGTTTCTCTAAGGTATAAGTTGCAAAACATAACATAACATCATTTAAAAATCTCTTTTCTAATCTCTTTTATAGTGTTGTTCTTCCTTCAGAACTCTCCTTTTCTTCTTGCAGGTATGAAATTTTTGAAACCATGACACCGAAGGGAATGACGTCAGAATTAATCATCCGGACAACAGACAGGGAAGATGGCGCACTGTACTCATGTCTAACAGAAAATGAGTTCGGAAACGACGAGAGGAAAATTCGACTCCTCGTCATGGGTAAGGAATAAGTTTCCCAGAAATCTTTCTCCCTTACTTTGTGTATTCGCCAAATGTTCTTGTGCGTTTGATAACATCGATTTGTGATGCATGAAGAAAGGGAAAAGGTAGTGCCACTAGACCGCAAAGAAAGAATAAATTCGCACGCATCCATCCATTCATTCACCTGTTTATCTATTTCATGGATCATCATCTACTTATATGTTTATTTACCTGAAACAAATCTATGCAGCATTCGAACTGAATTACGTAAAAGGAGCAAGAGTTTTACTATTATCCGTAAGTTAAATTAATATAAATGCCATCACTTATTTATAAAAAAAAAAAAATTAATGTTTTGTAGTTGTTCGCGAAATTGCATCTTGAGAATGAGACATAAACATTGAATGACGACTTACCAGAAACGTATGAGAAAATTATCTCATTTTTCGGATTATAAGCCGACATGGAGTATACGTCCAATGGGTGATGTTTCTCAATTTCCTTATCATCATTCATAGATAAGCCGATCCTGAGTAGTATAAGACGAGGCTAGAACAAATACAGTTAGTGTTCCAAAATTATTTAACTAGAATGATGTGAAAAAGCATTGCATCACCTGCACAAACCGTGAATTTTTAAGTTTAACTCTTTGTTTAAGTAGCTAATTTTCATAGTTATGTCATTAGATGCGAAATTTAATGGAGATTTCAGAACTGTCTTAGTTTTACTAGCTACTTCTGTTCTTAAGGTACATTACAAAAATCATGACCAAATCGAAATTATTATTAAAAGGATCGTTTATCCAATACTTAGGTTTACAGCAATAAATCGTTTTTGTAATTCATAAGGAATGAAATGACATTTAACTAAATAAATATAATGACGCAAAATTATAAAATGTACCTAATATTTTGTTACCCCGCTTTTTACTTTGATCACAGCTTTGCATCTTGCTGGCATACTGTGAGCAAGGTTTTGTAAAAGTTTAGGTTGCCCAATATGTTTCCAAATTTGAATTACATCTTCAATGAGTTGAATTTTGGTTGTTGGCTTCTTTTTGATAGTTCACATGACACTTTGAACCACAAATTTTCAATCGGGTTTAAGTCCGGTGACTGGTGGCCAATCAAGATGCTGAACATTTCCCCCTGAAACCACTTTTTTACTATTTTAGTACGATGCCAGGGAGCATTGACATCTTGAAAAATAAAATATCCATCATAAGGTCTTCTAGATGATGGTAACATCTTGTTTTCTAATATACAGATGCATTTCTGGGCGTTTACCGTACCACTGACAATACAGAGGTTCCTAACGCCATGTGCACATCTTCAACTCCAAACCATGGCATTCACCTGATGCTTAACATTAGTTTCTAAGCAACTTGGATGGAATTCTTCATGCTTGAATCTCCTTACATAAGCACTACTCTGATTCCCATTAAGGAAAAAATCTGATTCATAGATGGAAAGAACATTTTCCCATTGCCTGTTTGCCCATGAGACATGCTGTTTTGCCTACTGAAGTCTACCTTGTCTTTGATTTGCAATTAACAGTGGTTTACGCCTGCCTTTGCAACCATGTAAGTCATAGTGAAGGAGCCTCTTCCTAACACTAGATGTACTAACATTAACATCAGTCACTTCAGACCATCTTTCAAGCAATTCAGGTGAACTGAGCCTCTTGTCTGTCAAGCTTAGCTTTCTGAGCACTCTGTCCTGCCTGGTTGTAGTGGATCTGGGCCTTCCACTGTGACGCATATTTTTAATATCGCCAGTCTCTTTTATTTCCTTCAGTAACATAATAACTGTAGATTGATTACAGCCCACTCTTTTAGCGATTTGCCTTGAAAAATATCCCTCTTCATACAGAACAGCTATTTTCACTCTTTCCAATGCACCTAATTCCACAGTTTTAACGATTACTATTCGGAATGAACGCAAATTATACCCTAATAACAACAAGAAGTTGCGACCACTGTAATGCTCTACTAGCGCTTCGTCAACCCTTATAAAGGCTAGTGTAGGTCTAGGATAGCATTAGGGAGCAGCCAATTAGGTAAAAGAATGTCTATGATTGGCTGTAACAACTGATACGAAGCTAACGTGAATTTCGGTGTGTTTGTCAAACCCCATATTTTATGTCATATCCTCAGAACAGAAGTAGCTACAGAAAAGCCTAAGACATTTTCCCATTAAATTTCGCATCTAATGAAATATACACGATGAAATAAGTATGAATATTAGTTCGTTAAAAAATAATTAAACTTAAAAATTCACGGTTTTTGCAGGTGGTGCAATACTGTTTCACACCACTATATGTTGTTTTTTAAAGTTTCAGTAATAGTAAAAGGAACAGAAAGCTAGGTAACTTCTGCATTTTTAATTTTTTTGAAAAAAGTTGAATTTGGAATTTTGTGATTTTTCTTACGACCTGACACTACCATGTTCCTACTCTCCGCCAACAGTGGGAGAAACCGACAAACAAACAAAAAAGAACTAGGTCACACAAATGTGCCGAATCAGCGTGGTGCTTGCTGCATGAGGTATAGTTTGCTGCTTCCTCACAGAGTCTGAATCACTCACCGCCATTGCTGTATGGAAAAATTCAGACGGACCTTAAACACTGCGCAATAACAAAACCAGAATCGTCTGCCGCCGTTAATAACTGTCGCCATAAATATTTCCTTAATTCAGTTACTTGTCTGCGTGGTCATTTTCCCCCTTCGCACTGTTGCCAACTCAAAGAGAAATTACTCTCGGTTTTTATGGAACGGCCTTTGTATATAACAAAGAGCATCTGCCCCGTTTGACATACTCCTGATGTGACACACGAGTCAAGACGGAAAGTTGCTGAGGTAAGCCAAGATCGGTGTATTCCGGTCGGGAACATAACTGGTTCCGGAGCGAGGAGACGTGGTGACGTGGTTTCGAAACTACCACTGGTTCTTTTTACATGATAGAAGTTAAAAATTAATAATGATAGAAGTTAAAAATTAATCTCCTGGCCCTCAGGTTAGGGAAAATTGTGTGACGCTTCTTCCACACATCGTCCGGAATTAATGAGAATTCCTTCTTCAGCGCTTTGAAAAATGAGTGATGCTTTCTCACATGCTGTCAGGAATTAACCAGAATTCCTTCTTCTAAAGTGAACTCTCTTTGACGCATGGTTTGCTGCTGACTCGAAACCTGCGATTCCGTGCCCCCGCCTTTCTCAAGGGGGACATATGTGACGTACCACTTAGATAACGCTAGTGCCAAGACGGCAAGTTGTTGCGGTAAGCCACGGTCGGTGTAGTTCAGGCGGGAGAACAACTGGCTCTGGAGTGAGGAGACGTGGGTTAGAATCCTACAACCGCAAAAGTGGCTTATTTTTGCTCACGGTACCTTCGACTTAGTGCAGCTTTCGAAGCCCTGCGGGTGTTTGTCTGCAGAGGAACATGGACTGGTCCTCCGTACCTACATAAATCATGAGCCCTCACACAGGTTACTCGCATTTGCAATCACGTGATGGCTACGACCAACATAGTTTACAAGTGAAAATCATCCAAATACGTGATGTCAGTGAATAAACGAAGACATTGCTCTTTCCACGTTTTAGCAACACACAGCAACCGAAAAATATTTATTCGGTCACCGCCGGGGGATTTGAATCCCTGATTTTTCGATATCTAGCCGAGCGCGTTAGCCTGACACCATGGTGGGCAACAATCCAGGGCGCTATGTGTGTTTTTCTGTCAGCTTCTGACATCCTAAATCCGTAAAATGGGCTCAGCTACTGAGACGTCTCCATCTAGTGGGCATTAACGGCACTGACTATATATCAATTATAGCAGTAATAACTTAATAGCTATATATGAATTATAGCAGTACTGCTATATGTAATATATAGCTTCTGACATAAATTCGTAAGATGGGCTCAGCTACTGAGACGTCTCCATCTGTCTATATATTAATTATAGCAGTAATAACTTAATAGCTATATGTTCATTATAGCAGTACTGCTATAATTAATATATAGCCATAGCCGTTAATGCCCGCCAGATGGAGACGTCTCAGTAGCTGAGCCCATCTTACGGATTTACTTCAGAAGCTGACAGAAAAACAGACATATTGCCATGGATTGTTGGCCAAAATGTTCTTGTGGTGTAAGGCTAACGCGCTCGGCTAGATATCGAGAGATCCGGGGTACAATTGACCGGCGTTGACCGAATAACAATTTTTCGGTTGCTGTGTGTTGCTAAAACGTGGAAAGAGCAATGTTTTTGTTTATTCAACGTAGTTTATGTTTGATGTTTCGGTTGTTCCCTCCGTACGTAAAACATGCGCTCGAACACATAAGCTACCCGCGCGTTTGCAATCACGTAATGACCACGACCAACATATCTCGTTTATGTTTGTTGTTCCGGTATTTAACTACTCTCATGGGCACCTCAAGTTGTAAAGACTCAGTTGCCTATCCCTAACTTAGCTGCTAAAATTATTCTGAACGAAGCTAATTGTAATGATAACAGTACAGATGGTGTTAGGGAAAGTCCCCCTTTCAGTGGCATGGTAGACATAGCTGAAAAGGTTCTGAATGAAGGTAATCGTGATGACAACAATAAAGAGAAAAAATGTGAAAATTTCATTTTAGTAGCGTAGTAAGAATAGTGGAAGTAGATCTAAATTAAAGTAATCGTGATGATGAAAATGATGTGGAAAATTCTACTTAGTGGCATGATGAAAATAGCTGAAATTATTCTTAATGAAGCTAATCGTGATGATAAAAGTGAATATAAAAATGTTCTTGTGGAAAATTCCACTCAGTGGCGTGGTAGAAATATCTCAAAAGGTTAGGAATGTAGGCAATCATGGTGATGACGGTGAAGATGAAGATGTGGAAATTTCTACTTAGCGGCTTTTAGGGAATAGTTGAAATGTTCTTCTGAATAAAGTTAATCGTGATGGTAATAACGAAGATGATGTAGAAACTTTCTCTCGGTAGGTTGGACATAATAGCTGAAATAGTTTTAAATGAAGGTATTCGCGATGATAACAATGTAAATAGGAATGGGGTGGAAAATTTCATTCAGTGGCTTGCTGAAAATAGCTGAAATGGCTTCGAATGAAGCTAATATTGATGATAACAATGAAGATGATGTTACAAAAAGTTCTACTCAGCCGCAGAGTGAAGATAGCTGAAATAGTTCAGAATAAAAGTAATTATGGTGATAACAATGAAGATGAAGAAGCACTTAGACGACTAAGTGGAAATGTTTGACGTACGTATTGAAAGATTACGGCAGAGTGCATTCATGGCGAACAGAAATATATCATTTCATGAAATCGAAAAGTGAGTGCATCAACAAAAGCCAATGCTAATGGGGCAGAGAACGAAGTTCAGAAAGAGCTGCTTAGTACAATGCATACCCATCCACAGAGCACCAACTTCCTGATCCCTCAAAAGATTCTGATGTTCCTCTTCCCATGACACTTTGTTTATAATTACTTTATATTACATTCAACTCCAATTAAATGCGATGCTCCGTTTGTTTAAATGGCTTACGTAAAACATACCCATAATCGTAAAACACATATCTTGAATTCAAAATAGGATGGAACTGATGAATTGCGTTAATGAATAAAGGTAAGACGCAGGTACTTTAAAATCCGCGGTCCCAAGCATCGCAAGCCGCGGTAGCGCATTGGTCTAACCGATGGTCTCTGATCGTTCGTCCGAAAGGGGTCCGAGTTCGAATCCCGGTGAGGCATGGATGTTGTGTTAGTCTTACGGCACTGGCTCTCTCCATCCCTTGGATCCAGTGGCCCTAAATTAGGGATGGGCGACTGCTTATAGCCCATTGAGTTGCTCACGGTAGTCATTAAGCTTCCAATCAAAAAAAAAAAAAAAAAAAAAAAAAAAAAAAAAAAGAGCATCGCAATTTAGGGATGCTAAATTTGTATAACATTTTCCGGCCGAGAATATAAAATTAAGTTTTTGTTAGAAAACTAATGATTAAAATGCTTACGATGGTGTCCCAACGTCTGGATAATTCTGCAATGCCATTCTTGAAAATACGTGCAGGTTTTGCTGCGAAGAAATCAAGGAAATTCTGGAGATCAGCATCATTGTTGAACGTTCTGCCAAGGAGTGCATTCGACAGAGATCGGAACAGGAGATAGTCTAAAGGGGCGACATCTTGGGAATAGGCCGGCTGTGAAAGGATCTCCCATTCCATATCCTGAATGGCCATTTTGGTCATGTTTGCACTGTGAGGGCGTGCGCTATCATGTTAGAGAAGGACACGATGGCGCCGATGTGGCCGTTTCTGCTAAATTGCTCCCTCCACACGACGGATTTGCTCAAACTAGAGTGCAGTGTTGATGGTCCGATTCCTTGGCAGCATTTTCCAATGAATAATGACTTTCATATCTCACCAGACACACAACATGATCTTCGCAGGGTCATGTTTTGGACGTTGCGTGGGCCTCTTGTTTGGACTTAATCATTCCCTCTGATGACTGAAATTCACGTACAGGTATCACTTTTCGTTTCCAGTAACAATACATGACAGAAAGGGCTTGTGTTTCTGAAAATATTCCCGATAACGGGCGAGCAAGGAACCACATATGGCAACACTCTGATTCTTGTTGTTCTCGGTGAGAGTGTGAGTCACCCAAGACCCCAACTTCTGGACCTTTCCCATACGTTCCATGTGTGGCAATACGGTGGCCTGATCACAGTTCATCTCAGTGGCCAATTCGCGCATGGTTTGACGCGGTTCTAGTGGATGAGATGGTTCAAACGATCCTCATCAAAGTGAGATGAACGACCTGAGCGTGGAGAGTCGTTGAGGTCAAACTTACCACACCTCGGAACTGCTCATCGGAGTAACAGCATCCTCCCCATACACAGCACAAATTTGTAGAGTAGCTTCGGTGGCTGTGGATCCCTTGTTAAATTCGTAGAGGAGCTGATCTTGAAAATGTTCATGCCTCTCTACTTGACACCCTTTTAACCAAAAACCCGTTAGCCACAATCACACAACGCAATAGGATTTAGATACATGATGTTACTGGCTACATTTTGATATACAACTGGCCACCTGCACCTTCACTACTGATCTGGGAAACACTCGTGAAATAAAATGACATGAACTTATGCATCAACCCAATAGATCTTAATATTAATAACCGAATACCTAGAAATACCTTTAATCAAAGATGTGCTCATTAAATTTTAGAATTCACTGTCATGATTTTAGAATTCCCTCTCGTGATTTTAGAATTCACTGCCATGATTTTAGAATCCAGTGTCATGATTTTAGAATCCACTGTAATGATTTTAGATTTCACTGTCATGATTTTAGAATTCACTGCCATGATTTTAGAGTTCACTGTCATGATTTTAGAATTCACTATCATGATTTTAGAATTCACTGTCATGATTTTAGAATCCACTGTCATGATTTTAGAATTCACTCTCATGATTTTTAGAATTCACTGTCATGATTTTAGAATTCACTGTCATGATTTTTAGAATTCACTGTCATGATTTTAGAATTCACTCTCATCTTTCTTTCGGCAGAGGTTCCATCCCCTCCACTAGATGTCAAAGTTCGTGAAATTTGGAGCAGAAGTGCCAGCGTTTCGTGGGCCCCTCCCTATAGTGGCAACAGTCCAATAACAAAATACATTGTACAGTACTGGCGAGATATAGGTAAGTGCAAAATTTATTATTAAATGCATCGTATCAATGTTTTAAAGCAATGTGAGTGACATGAAGTACTAAGTGCAATTTGTATTATCTCATCTGTAGCATGTATATCTTAATATCCATAAACCAAAGAACAGGAAAAGCAGCAGCTATGTGTAAACAGTCTGTCATCAAGATTTGTTGACAACTTTTACGTTCTTTAAATACATTATATTGACAAAAGTCACCGCTCATATAGAAGAGAAACACAACATAGCATTTATTGTCATACATTAGTACGGTGTAGGTCCATCTTTGGCTTTAAAGCATGCACTGACCCTTCGAGATATGTTTTCGACAAGGTTTTGGAACACGGCGATAGGTATGCGCTTCCATTCAGTACATAATGCTGCCGCTAACTGTTGCATAGTAGTAGGTCTTGGTTCAAAACTTCTTATGCGGCGCTTTAATTCATCCCATAGGTGTTCTATGGGATTAAGATCAGGGCTCTTTGCTGGCCAGTCCCCACACGATACGGAATTATCGTCAAATCACGCCGTAACAGTCCTTGCTTTATCGGTCGGTGCATTATCCTGCTGTTACCAACAAGGCTCGGTTCCGTAGTATTGCCACAGAGTTGGTAGGGCATATTTCTCCATCATATTGAAGTAGACGTGCTGGTTAACAGCTTTGTCCACGATAACCAATGGGTCGGGACCATACCACGAAAAAAACCCCGACACGAGTACACTGCCAGCTCCAAACTCGGCCGTAGGAACAGTACTGTGGTAATTAGCGCCCCCTGGCTGCCGCCATACCCACACACGGTCATTAGACTGATGGATCGTGTATCTGGATTCATCAGTCCGTATAGGACCTGTTTCCATTGATCTACGGTCTACGATAAATGTTATTTACACCATGCTAAACGACGAGTAGTATTCCGAGTGGAGATGAAAGGCTTATGAGCAGCCGCACGACCACGGTAACACATGGAATGAAGTTCTCTGAGAATGGTACGTGTACATATCGAGGTTCCAGCATTTTTACTCACCTGTACACTGAGGTCTTGTACAGTACGCCGTCGATTAGCTGTAACGAATTTCCTACGAGTTCGAGGTCCTCTACACTGATTTTCTTCGGTGTGTCGGTACGTTTTGCTGCTTCAGGCACGTCATGTGTCTTCCACTCATTCGTTACATCCAAAACAGTTGACTTTGGCATGTTTAAATGCCTTTTGGTTTCTCTTGTGGACAACCCTCTAATATAACACCTAACAATATTTCTTTTTCCAAAGTCAGTTCTCTCCTGCTGCCACAATTTCACTCAACCTCATAGTGCAATATGACCGCGGTCAGCTGCAAGTTTGTTTTTATAACGTTTGCAGCTGTATCGCGCATCTTAACAACGCAGTGGGTCCGTTCATTTGCTTTTGAAGGAGCATCTGGTGACTTTTGTCAATATAGTGTATTTTGTAGAGGTCTCCAGTTCTTCCTTTTTATTTATTAGCAAAAACTCCTTAAACAGGATATACTTAATTATTTATATTTTCTATGCTT
This sequence comes from Macrothele yani, assembly GCA_039090855.1. Classification (NCBI taxonomy): domain Eukaryota; kingdom Metazoa; phylum Arthropoda; class Arachnida; order Araneae; family Macrothelidae; genus Macrothele; species Macrothele yani. The sequence continues at coordinate 20,529,638 of CM077013.1, forward strand.
ATCATTGCTTGATAGTTCGTTGTTTCTTTGCGTGAAGAACACTTCACGAGAATTAATCAAAACACACCCGCAATTATTTTAATAAATTAAAGCAACAACGCTGTAGAACTCACCAGTGATTCATGTTTCAGCATAGCCCACCCACTCTTCATACATTGCTGCAAAGTTGTTATGGCCGGGAGGGTAAATTTACTAAACTCTCATTGAAGGATTGCTGGAATGTTATGAAAATCCATTATTTTTTCACCATATACCCCCCCCCCTCGCCCCCCGCCCTTAAATCAACACCCTGTTTTGGCACGATTCACTATCTTTCATAACTAGCTGAAATAAAATTCATAAGATTTTGACTCTCACCATTTGTTCAATTTATCCGTCCGTGCAATTTCACTGGAGAATTGCTGCCCTCTCAAGTCCTTTATGAGAGTTACGAAATAGGAAATAGTTCAATGGAGCCAAATACGGTGAATATGGGAGATGACTTAATACGAGTAGCTTGAACCCACGTTCACGCAGTACTACCTGCGTCACAAACGCTGTGTATACGATATTATGTAATAGAAGAAAACCTGTTGGTTTAATTTCTAGCTTTGTACACCTTCAGTCCCACGCAGAAACGTCTGAGTAGAAAAGAATGATATAATATAACATAATGTAATTATACTAGTGATCCGAATTTATTGGCGTAGAATAAAAAGAAAAGTTTCCAAGCTTTCACACATCAACCTATTTCAAGGAAAGTAGACAACAAACTGCAAACTGTATAATAGAATGCTTCAACAATTTGAAAGCGGTGATTTGACTTGACAATAAATGAACAGATGCAAATGAAATTAAAACAGAGCAGATGCAAATGTAATAATAATGAATAATTATTAAATCAAAAACGCAAGGCATCTTGTTCGTTTGGCACGCAGAATCATGGAAGGAAAACAAAAGGCATTAACTATTTGAAGAATTTGTTCCACATTCGTGGTAACTCTATATTTCAGGATTCACTATTGGTGATGATCTCCAAAGTTCCCCGAATGGCAATAGATTTAGTGGTAGAGTAGGAAGCTAATTTCTTTATGTCATCCCATATAGGGTCAGTGTACTTCAGCTGGACTTCTGTGGATATAGAGCCGTGGCTAATATGACGTTCTTTGTGTCCCTCTTATGCTTGTTGACTCTAATTCTAAATTAACATTTAGTAATTCCAATGCAGTATCGCTTCGAGCCGTTCGGGTATATTGTAGCGGTATGTCATAAACACCTGCTTCGTTGGAAAGTGATATCGGGGATCTTATGCCGACGAATTTCAATATTTTCATATGCATAGCATATAAAGATATCGGAGATCTTATGTCGACACCCAGGTTTATCTTCTTGGGCGCGTTCTTGAGTTTATAGGAAACATTTGCATGGATTGTGGCATATTGTTCCACTAAACTAACCAAGATTTCTATTACTAATGAAGTCAATAAATAATGAAGAGGTGTACTGCTGCCTTGTACACTACGAGTGAAACAACCTTCTTCCGAAGAAAACGTTCGTCGATAAGATAGTTTACTTTATATTTTGTTTTTATTCAATTTCGTTCTGTTACATGCTAACAATTGTTAAATCCAACGAGACCGGACTAAGACTGGTTTTCTCCCAACTTTGCATAAAATAAAATGTGAGACACGGAATTTAAAATATGGAGAATTAAGTTCATATACACCGACGGAAAGTAAAAAAAGAACACCAAGAAAGAGACGTCTGATACCAAAGAAATTTATACAGCATAATAACGGAATACAGAGGATAACGTGATCAAAACACTATGGCAAAATTCAGCTATATTTGCTGGTAAACTGAAAAATAACATTTCCATGTAACATGGTTAGTACGAGGTTGAACCGCCATGAACTGCGTCACACTGTGCAATTCTGGCATGGAGTCTGTCGTACAGATGTTGGATGTAAGTTTGGGGTATTGAGTTCCAAGCATCCTCAACCTGGACGCGTAATTCGGGGATGGTCGTGGCTGGTCGTGGAGACCAGATAAGTCGTTGTCCCATAAAATCCCACACGTGCTCAATGGGGAAAAAATCCGGTGAACATACAGGCCACGGAAGTAGTCTCACACCCTGAAGTGCATGATGCATTGCACGTGCCGTGTGTGGGCGTGCGTTATCTTGCTGGAAAACACCACGATGGACCGACCTTACAAATGGCACAACAACGGGCTGAATGATGTTGTTGATGTAGGAGGCGCTGTTTAACGTACCCGGTACAAACACTAGTTGTGTACGGGAGTGATAGCTGATCGCTCCCCACACTAGGAAACCAGGTGTAGGCCCTGTGTGTCGCTGGTGGATGCAAGAAGGGTGGAGACGCTTCCCTGTGCGTCTGCGAACACGCATACGGCCATCGGAGGCTCCCAAGCAGAATCTGCTTTCTACGCTGAACACGACAGATCGCCATTGCGTTTCCCAGTGCAGACGTTGGCGACACCACTGCAGCCGTTCCTGACGGTGGCCTGGAGTCAGAGGTACACATGCCAGAGGCACACATGCACGTTGTCCTGCATCCAGTAGACGGTTGCGGATTGTTCGCACAGTCACCTCAGGTGCAACGGCAGCTCGGATTTGCCCAGTGGATGTTCTGCTTGACAACGCCGCTCTTCTTATGCGTTGATCGGTCAGCTCATCAGTCCGTCTGTGACTCCCGGTTCCACGTCTTCTCGTGTGGGAATGTTCCTCGGACCATCTACGCCACCATCGTACCACCACCGATACTTCCCGTCCAATTCGCTCCGCAATACGACGATACGACCACCCCGCCCCGCGGAGTCCGACTAGACGACCTCGCTCAAAGTCCGATAACTGCTGAAATCCTACACGTCTTCCATGTCCAGGTATTGCAGCTTCTTCAGCGTCTTTGCACGTGTCCGTACGCCGACGACTGATTGCATTCACTTCGCCGTACTCCTTAAATACCACCGACGATAATTTGCATATTATGCCGTGCTGTGGCGTAAGCGCTCACCGGTTGGTCCCGAAATTAACATCACACCTACGTAAACACGACTCCATTAACATATGTAAATTTCATGATCGTCCGCCAATTCCTTCTTGGTGTTCTTTTTTCCCTCTCCGGCAGTGTAGATACGGACTTGAATACCTTTACCAATGATTTTCTTATGCAAAATATTACCTCTGCCATTGATCGCGGTATACAGAATGCGTAACCCACAGAGAAGGAGACCCGCAGGTAAATATCCTATGGAGAGTAATAGAAACTGATTGCCCCAATGATCTGAATAGAACAGCACACCAGTAGACGAACATGGAACTAATACGCCGTAACCGTAGCATAAAATCTAGCATATTTGTTAATGTTTTCAAGAGTAACAACTCTCACCGCGATACAGCTTTTTATTGCCTCTGGTTTCGCCTGGCAGACGCTAACGTAATTTTACGGCAGCGCTAGTAAAAATTGCGAGTTGTACCTCTGGATATTCTTCTCTGTGGCATAAACTGGTCCCCCTTTCGAGTGACTACCCTTTGCATCGCTCATGCTCCGATTTCCTTATAAGTTGCATAATGCAAACTTTGATTTCTTCAGCCAATGATTCCTTTATACATCAGGCAAACCCTCTTTACTTCTCCCAATCGCTGTCTTTTACAGAATAAATGGAACATACAAAAGCATGCCAATGCAGCAAAATCGCTATCCGAAAGGAAAGAAACTCCCAATGATATGTTTCTCCAGAATTATTTAATCCGATCCGGTTGTGTCTGGAAGAAGAAACTGCAAAAAGATGCACAGCAAAAAAAGCTCCATATTGCAATTTACAAAAAAGTATTTAATAAAACTTTTACTGTCCTTCTCTACTTTTTTTCCTCATCTGGTGAATACATGATACTGAATTTTTTCAGGAGGAGCTCCTCATCGTCTTCATGAGATTCCAGCTCCCAGTTCACAGTCTTCCGCTTTGTTGAAAGATTTGCATCCTGGGACCGAATATGTGCTCAAAGTCGTGGCTGAAAATGCTGTGGGAAGGGGCGAAGCTTCGGACTCAGCTTCGTTCAGAACAGGAGAGGAAGGTAAGATATATTCCTTTAAAGAAACAAAAAGAGAAACACTTAATTAAATCTCTGAAAATCCTTAATTCGGTAAAAATGTCACTTGACACAGAAGCATTCATTATTACCACAGAAAATATCTGGTCAATATTTTGAAAAACAACCCTTTTTGAAATTTTTATATATTTTACAAACGAATAAGTATTTGTTCCTTATTTCTGTTAGTATTCTACATCATATTTCTCTCTAATATTTAGGAAGATTATAAAAATCAAGGAAACTTTTCTAACGTTTACAGTGGCCTTACAAATACCTCATCAATCTTTACTTATTGAATATCTAAATACCGTAAGAAAGAGTAGTTCGCTCTCTGTTTCTGAAGTTATTCTTCCCTGGATGTTGTTTTCCTGTACAACGCTTAAGGCTCTTTTTTGAAAAACTCTATTCACATTGAATACTAATGAAAGTTTCTTAATGCAGGTTGTCTTTTAAAGTAATTATTAATCACCAATTCCATAAAAAGTAAGAAAAACGGATTGGACAGTGAGAAGAACTGATTTGCTTCCAAATGTTTGGAGTGCAGCTTAGATTTCTTAAGAAATCGTAAGAGGTCTTGTTTGTCAAAAGGGTCAGCTTTTCTTACCTACTATTAGTGGAGACTGTAGCATGGTATACGATCAAACAAATCTTTGTCGAAATTTTTGATTTGGAAGATTTTCATTGTATTTAATTTAGAATTTCCAAGTTATACGGGCAATTTTACTCCACTGATTTTTTTTGTCTTCTCGACTACAACAGAGTACGAATTTTGCTTTGAGATTTTATTTTACAAGTTTTGCTTTGTCAGACTTGAGAGTACAAGTTTTGTTTTGTCAGACTCTAGATTACAACAACTAAACGAATTTTGCTTTGAGATTTAATTTTACAAGTTTTGCTTTGTTAGACTTGAGAGTTGATTCATTGACTGTTTAAAATTGCATGAAAAGTGGTTGTAGGGTTGTAATTTTTTTGAATAAGTTCTATGTTATGCAAGTATGAAAAGTATATTCAATTTTTAAAACATGTTAAATATTCGAAAGTATGAATATAACTTAAGTATATGCTTAAGACTGCGCAATTTGCTGTGATTCATCTGGATTCAAAGAGTGTTTCCAGAGACTCTCCTCTGCTGAGGGTGGATGCCATCTAGCATTGTGTCTTTACATGAGGTCATTTCAACGGGGAAATGAGCTGTTTCCGGTGTAATATTTGTACCTAATCATATAAACTGCTTTTCTCTCAAAAATATAACTTACTGCATTTTATAGCAAGCTTTTTGACAAAATGATGTAAAAATTCGTGCAATTAGTATTGATGAAATACGTCACATCTTGTCTCCCGTCAGTTGGATTTAAAACATTGTTTTCCTGTAAGGAAACTTAAACTCCGTAAAGCATTTATTTTCATTTTTTTCGATGCACAATTTTACTTCTAGGAGAATAAATGTGCAATTTATGTTAATGTTTGAATTTTTCTGTATAACTGCTTTTAACATTCCATTTCAAAACATTATTTAGTGCGATACATTTAAATCACCATTCTACAAACACTTTCAAATTTAAGTTATTCACAGTTTTTCCGGTATTTGACTGGCGTGGAAGTATATTATATTTATCTCGCTTTTATTTTGCTTCTGCAAGTCCGATTTAAAAACATGTAGTGCATCGAATAACTTCGATGACGAGAAACTGTTTGAAAATTATTTCAACTTTTTCATATTGCATATTTCGTTAGGACACTATGTATTCTGAAACGGGGCGTAAGTGTGAATTTTTATCTGTGAACGAGTCTCAGCTTCTAAAATCTAATTAATTAGAATTTGTTTTTGCCTCAATACCATTCATCATAATGGAAAATTTGAAAATTTGCGCATACATTGTATTGCACGTAGCGCACAGTTTTACTCTAGAGGCATAAGTTTCATTTGCCTGACGTCGCTTCTGAATGTCAGGATAAAAATATTCTTTTTGAGTCTGTTATGGTCCAGGACTCTGAGGTATATTCCATGAGCACTTTGTACTTTTCCGAGATCTATGGCTCGTGTAATATGGTGCATAAAAGTATGATTTTTGAAGCTATATCTTCGTTTTTGTAATGCCTGTCAAAAATTTACATTTGAAAAATCCTCTTCTGACTGTCTTCTTTCTACTGAAAAGTTTTTTATTTCTATTTGCAATCATGTACAGGGGTTGAACAAAATAATGGAAACACCTCGCTAAAAACAGTGACTTTGGTATGTGCTGCTGTTTGAGTAAAACGAACATGTAGCCACAATTCTTTTTGTAAAAAAGTGTTGCTTGTAGTCTCAAGGGTCTGTGTGATTGCATTGTAAATCGGTGTTTGCATAATTTCGTTCCAGATGAAGGCACAATGAGTGACCTGTTGGAGTTCCAAAGAGGGCAGATTGAAGGAGCCCTTCTGATTGGTGCGTCGATAACCACAGTGGCTCAGGTATTGGGGGTATCGAGAGGTACCGCGTCGAAGGTCATAACAGCATACAATGTTCACGGCACAACATCATCTGGGAGACACAACTGTGGAAGAAAAACCAAACTCACTGCGAGAGACAGGAGGACATTAAAGAGGAGTGTGACTGCAAGGAGGAAGACCACGGCAAAGAAAGTGACTGCTGAGTTTAATGCACATCTCCAAAACCCAGTGTCGACCCATACCGTGTAAAGGGAATTGCATGAGCACAATATTTACGGCACAGTTGCGATTGCAAAACCCTTGGTGTCACAGGGGAATATGAAACGGAGACTACAGTGGTGCCAGGAACATAAAACGTGGACTGCGGATCAATGGGAACATGTATTGTTTTTCCGATGAATCAAGTTTCTCACTATTCCCCACCAGATGACGGGTTTACGTGGGGAGAACCCCCTCAGAAGCCTACAACCCAGACTGTCTCCTTCCTACAGTGAAGCATGGGGAGGTTCCGTAATGGTTTCGGCCATGATTTGGGGTTTGCAGCAGGTCCCATTATCACCTTACACGGATGGATCACCAGCGGTGACTATGTCACTCTTTTGACCAACCATGTGCATTCAATGACGCCGACATTGTTTCCATCAGGGAATGGCACCTTTCAAGCTGATAATGCCCCGATTCACAGAAATCGAACTGTTCAAACATGATTTGAGGAACATGAGTGTATGAAGTTGCAAACCTTTCCTGGCCTGCACAATCACCGGACTTAAACATCATTGAGCCCTTGTGGTCTGAGTTGGAAAACAGAGTGCGATCCCGTTATCCTCCTCCGGCGGTTCTCAAGGAATTGGAGCAGTTTCTGCAGGAGAAATGGTACAACATACCACTTACCACCATCCAGGACTTGTATGCGTCCATTCCAAGGAGGATTCAATCAATTTTAAATGCCTATGCTGCTCCCACACCATATTAGGTTCGTAACATCTATTGTGTCAAAGTGTTTCCATTATTTTGGATAACCCCTGTATCTCTTTTACTGAAATACCGAGTGAAGAACTTCTTTTCGCGTCGAATGGCCCTCTTCGTGGCGTATATTTTGTAAGCATACTCAGCTTGCACCGAAGAATTGTTTTCTTTGTATGTGGCGTAGATCTGTCTCTGTACTTGATAAAATATCTTCTTAAATGATTTTTGTCATGTATTTCAATTTGTATGGTTCATATCTCATTAGTGCACTTAAATCTACATTCGTAAGATTTCATTCGTCAATAAATGCTTGACCATTTCAACACTTTACATTATCACACTAATTTCTTTTAATTTAAAAGACTTGCTACTTTACACGAATATTTCGACGGCATTCATCTTGTACTTTTTTTAATAGTTGAGGAGAAGACATATTATGTAAAATATTGCACGATACACTTTCATTATATTTAGTTTTGACTTTGACAACTTTATTCCTTCTAGAACCTAATTCTCCTCCAGTGGACATCATGGCAGAACCACGGGGGTCATCAACAATTAGAGTATCCTGGAAGGTAAGAAACTGGTAATCATTTTACCATTATCAGTGAAGTAAAATAAGCTCCCCTTTTTTTGTTTTTACTGTTTTAGAAGGGAAAAAACAACAAAAAACAGAATCATTATTACAAACAAAGCTATCATAATCTCGAACATAGAAGCGCACACATGTTTTGTGCAAAATGATGTTCTTCATCTTACAGGAAGTAATTACTCATTACTTGGTACAGTTCCTAAAATATTCTCTTTAAAGAGATTCTTCCAATGGTTGGCGTATAATGTAAATTCCCAATTTTATATGTAATCCTGTTGGGATTTATATGACTATACTATATCAGCAGTACATATGAAAGGCAATGATTCTTCTGATTATAGTATATCAGCAGTACATATGAAAGGCAATGATTCTTCTGACTATAGTATACCAACAGTACATATGAAAGGCAATGATTCTTATGACTATAGTATACCAGCAGTACATATGAAAGGCAATGATTCTTATGACTATAGTATATCAGTAGTACATATGAAAGGCAATGATTCTTATGACTATAGTATATCAGCAGCACATATGAAAGGCAATGATTCTTATGACTATAGTATATCAGTAGTACATATGAAAGGCAATGATTCTTATGACTATAGTATATCAGCAGCACATATGAAAGGCAATGATTCTTATGACTATGGTATATCAGCAGTACATATGAAAGGCAATAATTCTTATGACTATAGTATATCAGCAGTACATATGAAAGGCAATGATTCTTCTGACTATAGTATACCAGCAGTACATATGAAAGGCAATGATTCTTATGACTATAGTACATATATCAGCAGTACATATGAAAGGCAATGATTCTTATGACTATAGTATATCAGCAGTACATATGAAAGGCAATGATTCTTATGACTATAGTATATCAGCAGTACATATGAAAGGCAATGATTCTTATGACTATAGTATATCAGCAGCACATATAAAAGTCAATGATTCTTCTGACTATAGTATATTAGCAGTACATATGAAAGGCAATGATTCTTCTGACTATAGTTTATCAGCAGTACATATGAAAGGCAATGATTCTTCTGACTATAGTATATCAGCAGTACATATGAAAGGCAATGATTCTTCTGACTATACTATATCAGCAGTACATATGAAAGGCAATGATTCTTACGACTATAGTATATCAGCAGTACATATGAAAGACAATGATTCTTATGACTATAGTATATCAGCAGTACATATGAAAAGCATTGATTCTTCTGACTATAGTATATCAGCAGTACAGATGAAAGGCAATGATTCTTGTGACTATAGTATATCAGCAGTACATATGAAAGGCAATGATTCTTCTGACTATACTATATCAGCAGTACATATGAAAGGCAATGATTCTTACGACTATAGTATATCAGCAGTACTTATGAAAGGCAATGATTTTTATGACTATAGTATATCAGCAGTACATATGAAAAGCATTGATTCTTCTGACTATAATATATCAGCAGTACAGATGAAAGGCAATGATTCTTGTGACTATAGTATATCAGCAGTACATATGAAAGGCAATGATGCTTGTGACTATAGTATATCAGCAGTACATATGAAGGCAATGATTCTTATGACTATAGTATATATAGTCTTATGACTATGCCTTTCATATTAGCAATGTTTTAAAGACGTGATAACCAGCTGAAGCCAGTGCGGTGCTACAGCATGCGTTTTGCAATGGCCATCTGTTCAGTTATTTGAAACTGTTCAAGTGACCTCTGTGGTACAGATGAGAGAGTGATTCTTTTTACTAGGAGTCAGAGAAGGGGATATTAACTCACATATCAAAAATAAATTTCGTCACTCTTCTTTGTGTCATATTTAAGTATTTCTCCCCGTTTCTACTTTGACCATAATATTGTTTTGTATTTGATTGGACGTTTGACGACCAAAGCAACTCAATGCGCTATAAGAATTCGCCTGTCCCTAATTTAGAGACATTGGTTCCAGGGAAAGGAGAGAGCCAGTGCCGTAAGACGAACACAACATCCATGCCTCACCGGGATTCGAACCCGGACCCATCTCGAAAGAATTATCAGAAGCCACTGCGCCACCAATGTGGCCCACAATCTTTATATCTGATAAAATGATGGAAATTTTGTATGATACAAGTATTTTTTTTTAAACGAAAATAGGCAATTGCAAATTATAGATGTCAAAAAAAAAATTAATTCTTATTTACTTGTTATTTCAGTGTGTTTAGTTTTTTAACTTAAAGATAATTGAAAGTCCTTGTTAGTTTAAAAAATCTCAAGTTCCAAAGCATTCTGTTGCTTCAAAAAATCACGATGAAGAAATACGTAATTTGTAATAAGTCCTCCAACATAAAGAATTAAATTCTTACGATCCTATTAAGAAAAATAATGCGCTCCAAAATAAAATTACTAATTCATTCGCATTAACATCAAAAAAAAAAAAAAAGAAGACGAAGAAAGTGAAAAAAAAACATTGCGCGATTAGAGTTCAACCTGATACCTGACACCGTTTTACGTGACTCTCTGTCTCAACGGTAAGATAGTTCATGCGCGTCTTTAGTTGAAGAAGAAAGCTGAACGAGCCTGGTTGTGTCCCCACTAGGTCCAAAGAATCCGAAAATTGGTTATTTTGCAAAATGTGTGTTTAAATACAGAAAACCTCATATCGGACTTTTTCTGAAATAAACAGAATTACTGACTATGCAAAATCTGTCAAAATATGAAGGAACAGGAAATTTAAAAAACGGTAATTTCGTTAAAAGATGGACACCTTCCATCAACTTTGCTGCACATTATTTTCAGGAATTTGTGTATTTTTTACAGCACAGAGTGTTGATACTATCGTCAGATGATTTATTGATGGCTACTGTTAACTGAGTAAGGCGGAAGTGTGGTTGCTGCTGCATATTATTGATGTTACACAGGGTTACAAGGAAAGTCCGTGATCACGCCAATATCTTACGAACTATGGCAGTTAGTGATTTACTTCTTGTGCAGTTGTACAGGAAACCCCCTATGGCGTACACAATTACACAACGAAGGATCTCCTCACCCCTTTTGGGCGTGTTGAGGGGGCTATAACGCCCTCCTTTGCAGATAGGACAAAAAAGTCAATTACAAACTTGTTCAGCGAGGCAAAAATAGTACATAAATGTTTTTGACCTATAACAAAAGATGGAAGGGAACTCTCCAAATGCGAAAAAAGCGGAAAGCTACCTGAGTCGCTGTGTCCGAAGCATATTTGCATAGATTTCAAATGTGATTTCTGCTCCGTCGTCAGAATACAAAAATGATATGCGTGGTCGGTATGCCAACACTTCGTAAAACAGTGACGGGAAGTCGAAATCTTTGCCACGTACGCAAATCAGTTAGATGTGCATACAGTTTTCTTATTGGATGAGTGTTTCCCTACTTTATGCTATTTCTCCTTGTCTCAGTGTATTTTTGACTGTATTGGACATTAAAGTCTGATATTGAATATGTCAAAGAACTGCGTTTTATTTCAGAACAAGAACCGTCGATAAGGTTTGGAGGAAAATTTTTCCTTTGTGCTTTCATTTACATAGAACTTACCAGTTCAGATAAGTAATAAGTTCTTGTCTAAATACTCTGTGGTTGCTTTCGGATGTTGTGATTTTCTTAGGGCCACATTTCCGGTATCCTTTTATCTTCCGTTATAGGACAAAAACATTTATGTACTATTTTTGCCTCGCTGAACAAGTTTGTAATTGAATGTTTTGCCCTATCTACAAAGGGGAAGCGATATCCCCCTCAACCCCGAAGAAAGGGGCGAGGGGATCCCTCATGCTGTTATTGTGTGCGCCACAGTGGGTTTTCCACATAACTGCACACAAGAAGTAAATCGCTACCTGCCATAGTTCGTGAGATATTGGATTGGTCAAGGCCTTTCCTTGTAATCCTGTATATCAAGCTGCTACGACGTTTGAAAAATAAATAGTTAGAATGTTTATTAAGTTAATAATTTCTATGACTCTGGTCGTTATTTCATTCAGTTGCTTGTATGTTTAAGAAGTGATTTCGGTGAAGAACATCACGTTATCATCAAAATAACTAAAACATTACAACTGCTGTCACTCATTTCAAATTAATTTTCTTGGACTTCTTTTGTTCTAGTCGCACTTAGTCCCTTTTTCCTCCTCCTTTTATAGGCTCCTCCAAAGGATAGCTGGAATGGAGAATTGAAAGGGTATTATATCGGCTACAAATCCCGCGATTCAACACAGCCCTACTCTTATAAAACCATGGATTACATACCTGACAGGCAACAAGAATTTTTTCTCACTAATCTTATGAAAGCATCGGATTACAGCGTCGTCGTCAAAGCATTCAATTCTGCTGGAAGTGGCCCACCTTCACATGAGCTGTACGTCAGAACGCTTGATGGAGGTAAGTCCATTGTAGTAGTTTTGCTAAAGTCTTGAATAATAAAATACTCTATCGTAATTTATCTTAGCATCCCAATTAGACATGTAATTTTTATCAAGATGTCGTTTATCAATTATTGCACTGCATATATAATGCTGTGACCACAGTCGAATTGCTTTCTCGAATAAAAAATAGTTTTGCATGAGCATTTTACTCATAGATGCATATTTCAGAAATATGTGCTAATGAGCATAATAAACAGTTTTTTAGTATATCTGTAGTGTCCCTTAATGTTTAAAACGCGTATATGTATCTTAAGGAACACTACGTAAAATTTGTTCTTCTTATTAACTCACTTTAAGGGAAATAGAAGACATCAAATAAAGTTCAATTCAAGAAAGAGTTACTTACAGTTCGTCTTTTATTCAGCCGAAACTTTCTAGGTACTTCACTAATGAAGAACTTTAAGGCAATTATTCCAACAACAGCAATAGTTCCAACAACAGCAATAGTTCCAACAACAGCAATAGTTCCAACAACAGCAATAGTTCCAACAACAGCAATAGTTCCAACAACAGCAATAATTCCAACAACAGCTTATTAACTTGAGTTACTAAACACAGCACCATACTGACGAACTCTAACATGGAATTTATAACATCACTTTCACACGCAAATTTCCAGAACAGACCGCTTCAGCTTAAGACAGCTTCAACGTATACTACATGCTAGCTTCATAAATTATATCTCCTTCTTAACTTGTTCAAAATGTGCACTTCATTCATTTTTGACCTCAAGACGGCTGCCAAAATAACATTCAGTGAGTGAGAAAATATAGCGTTAAGAATGAAGCACTAAAAGAGAGAGAAATCAAAATTTACATAAAGAAAGGCAACTAAAAATGAATTTTAAGTTTGAGAATACCTCATAGACCCAGTAAATGCTTTTGGTAATATGGTACTATCAAAAGTCCAACTGATTAAATTATGTGTGGTTAATGAAACACTGCTCGCTGCAAAGAGAGATGACGGCAACAACTGCATAAAATTTGGGACTGTGCTGGCTTTTATCATTGAATACAGAATTTCCACAAAATGTTTTACAAATGCTGAGAAACGTTAATGCAATAGTAATAAACATTGTGAACGGAGAAGAAATATCTTCCATTGTGATTCAGTTCGAACCTGTAGCTTACTTTATAACTAACGTGTAAAACATGAGCAAATGTACAAAACTGTCCAACTCATTCTCCAAACCCTTAACTATCAAATCGGCAGCAGTTTAACAGAAAATTAAATGGAATTTATTCTAAACTGAATCTCCCTCTGCTACAGATTTAGCTTAAAATAAATCCCACTTAAAGAAACAGTTATACGAATCCCTCCGCTTCAATCACCTAATGGTATCGAATGCATCAAGGGGTCTTTTTTCAGCTTTCAGCGTTTCAATACTCCATTAAGCATCTACGGTAAGGTGTCGTCTTTCTCAAATTTAATGTCACATGTTCCAGAGAATATATAGAATTAGCATTGTAGTACAAGCACACCATATACGAATCATTCGCAACTCAAGCTACGCCCTGCTCAGATGACTAGCCAGATATCAGAATCTCGGACGCCTCAGTCATCGGAGAGGCACATCAAAGAATGTGTGCCTCTTTACACTTCCATTTTTGTTGACTTTTTACTTGCATAAATTTTAGTTGTTTCGCGCTATGTTTTTCATTCTGAACGTCGCATTTGTGCTATTGTCCGCCCCTATGAACGAATAGATTGATAAACTGGATTCTTATCATTCTTCCAGGATCAACCTGGGTTCTAGTCTCAAATCAGGTATGAGCAGTATGCTTTTCAGATGGATCAGTTCCTGCCCTGTTACTAGAGTCCTTAAGTGAGATACGAATGACTGCTTATAACCCTCAGTGTTTCTCATGGAGGTCGCTAAACCTCAAAGAAGAATGTTGTGAGTTTTTCTTTTCCAGGCTAAGGCTGGTAGTCATTCAAGTTATGATGATTGATATAAAAACAGACCATGCATTTTGAAAGGGTAGTGATAAGGTACCTGGCTTATGTTAGCGTTTACTCGGTCCGTAAATGTATGCTATTCATCATCATCATCATCAAAAACCACTGTAACGTATACTCTAGATTCAGTTTGCTTTTGATTTTACTATCTTTTGTTATTTTATTTTCCTATGTAAATTATCTTCTTACTTAACGAGATGTTATTTCTCCCGCTGAATGATATGTGGCAACGAGTGTAGTCATGACGTGTTGGTAGGCAGTATAAATAGGCGCGTTCAACGATACCTAGGAGAGCTTTTGTTTATATGCGGAGAGCTTTGGTTTATATGCGGAGAGCTTTTGTTTATGTGCGAGGAGAGCTTTTGTGTTACGTGAGAGAGCTTTTTTGTTATATGTGGAGAGGTTTTGTTCGATGTGAAAAGAGCTACGTTCTATGTGATTAGGTTCTTCTTCATTATTGTGATACGATTAGTGTGACTAGCAGTGTGTGTGTTGGATGATACTACGAGTTTCCTAATAAAATATTTTTAAGTAAGTACGTTTTTCTCAGTTCATAGTACTGTCAGACCTTTGTCTGGCCGTTGGGTCTCTGTCATTAAGTGTCTCCATTAAGTACCACCAGTAAAGCTTTATTCATGATATAATAATTACTACAACAACACAACAAACCAGTAAAAACTAATTCATTATACCACTATCAATCCACTGCTGGATGAAGGTATCTCCATGTTTCTCCCACAATTGTCTGTTTTGAGCCTGTCTCCTCCACGTAACTCCAGCATACTTCCGAATTTCATCCATTCATTTCCCATGGGGTCTCCTTCTGGGTCTTTTCCTGTCCCTCGGAATCCCTTGTAAAATTTCGGTTGTCCATCGGTGGTCCGTTCTTCTGGAAACATGTCCAGCCCAATGCCATTTCAGTGATCTCACTCTGGTCATGACGTTGTCCACTCCTGTCATTTTCCTCATCCACATGCTCCTCTTCTTATCCTTTCTGGTTACACCAAGCATGCATCTCTCCATGCCTCTTTGAGTATTCTGCATACATTATATGCTGTTAAATATCTGATTGCACTACGAGTTTTAGTGGCGATATATCTTCGACTTTACTTATGAATTAAAGCCAAGACTACGAAGACTTGGCTGTAACTTAAAATTGACTGTGTTTTTCTTTAGTGTGCTCTCGAACCTCAAATTATCATAAATGGCAAAATCAGTGTTTAAATGTTATGCAAAGATGAGAATGCCGAGATGCTACCGAACCTATTAAAGGATCATAAAACGCTCTCTTGAAATTTTCAGAACGTCTACATTTCCTAGTCTGTGTTCCTGGGTACACTGTTCTTAAGATGCTTTAAAAACGAACTCGGTATAAACCGTGAGAGTTACTTATCATTCAGTACGACACACTAAAACTATCACATCCATAGAATTTTTGTTTTGTATTACGTGAGGCATGAAGTGCATTCATTAAAAATCAAAACCAGAAACTTTCGAGCAGCAGTTACTCTGAAAATGTTGGCACCCAGGAAGCATCAGCCCAGCTACAAAATGAATATTCACGAAGTTACATATAAAATTTACATTAGACATCTTTTCTAAAAATAAAAGAATTTGCACTTCCGAATTGTTATTCACAATACACATTGCCCCAGCTTTAATTTTGTACATGATGCTTTGAAAATAAGCATTCTAGCTTTGGGTAACCCTAATATCTGTTTCAGTCAGCACGCTGTTTACAAAAGTAAGTTTTTAGGTGACATTATGCCCAGCGCGCGTAAAGTTGGAAAGAATGAGATAAGATGACACTATATCTTCCAATCTTTTCAATGATGCATTGCAGAATGTCTTTCGATCATAGAAATAAGAAGACGACGGGATAAAAATTAATGAAAATTATTTAACCCATCTTAATTTTACAGAGAAGATAGATATTTTTGTAAATACCCATTCGTATCTTCAGAGTATCATCCCGGAATTTTCTGAGAAAAGTAAAGAAGTGGGATTAAAGGTAAACTTACACGAAAAACAAAATTGGTTCACCACACTTTTACAGGGACTAAAGCTTTAGAAGTTGATGTGGCAAATTTAGAAGTAACAGGTGCCAACATCTGTATTGGACAACATACACATGTATATATCAGGCGAGGTTCACATCGAAGAAAAAATTAAATGGCATATTAAACTTGGCTGGAGTGCACTTAGAAGAAACAGTGTGATTTTTCAAAGGCAGTTTCCCGTTATGTTTTAACAGAAGAGTGTTGAATCTATCCATTCTCACAAATACGGATCAAAGACATGGACCTTAACTAAAAGAGACACACAGAGGCTGCAGACAACTCAAAAAAGCATGGAATGGTGTTAAAGATAGGAAAATTAACTAATGAATAACAGAAATGGCAAAAGTGTACGACATCATAATCAAAGTAAAAACCTTCAAGAGGCAATGGTTTTGATAACTGTGGGCACTAGTGGTACCCAGTTTATTGCGATAATTAATATACAAACACAGAGGATATCACTGAAATTTGCAGTATGGAAAACATAAATGAGGAAGTACAGAGACATCCACAATGCAACACAAACTCGAGATCAAACATAAGGAGCGCAAGACCATTGCGAAGTGGCATCGTTATTAACAGAGTACAAAAAAATTATGCACACAAATAAGGAAAAGCATAACGGCACAGAATACGACATGAAGCAATGAAAGGAACAGAATCTTGCATTGCTTCATATCGGATGCTGTGAATCTTGGAAGATCAAGTGACCATAGGGTACAGGAAAATGCTAATCCCGGAGGATCCAGCGACCACAAGGTGGAAAACGGTGCCGGGAGCAACTAAAAGTAATCGGTGTAGGTAGGAAAGCTAAAAGTCATCTGCCTAAGGAGGTGAGGAAGCACAAATAAGTTTTTCAGTTAAGTCCTGCACAGAGGCGAGCCGGCAAGTGTAATGTCTCATGAAAACCTGGTATCTACGACCTGTGACACACAATGATTTAAAAAATGAAACGTTATTATTTTTGTGCTGAAGAATTCTTTCAATCACTTGATATTGACCGCTGCAGTCAGGTCAATATCAAGTGATTGAAGGAATTCTTCAGCACAAAAATCTGTACGAGCAGTTTGTAAAAAGCGTAAGAGTTGCTGTCTGGACAGAGGTCCAGAAACCGGAGGAAACATATCAAAGGCATGTGCAACCTCAGCCTCAGAGAGATGATTGACAGGACCAGAACGGAGATGCTTACTAGTCGAAGTGTCATCAAGCGGAGAAGCAGCTGAACTGGAAACATCGGGGACACCAAATAAGAGCATAGAAGGAGTAACAGTAAGATGTTTTACCTTTTTCTGTTTCACAGAGTCTGTGGAAGTTCCAGTTCGTTTCGAAGACGGAGATGAGGCAGATGAATCCATTGGCGGATCAGGATTACCATCCGAAACGGAAGACAAGGAAACAGTAGACAAGTTCGTAGATGGAGATCCGATATGCGAGAGACATGTAGGAGAACCAGGCGGCCGGAGTGCCTACACTCGACATATCCGAGTCTGAACACTCCGCCGTAGATACATCAGTAGTGGAAAACATCTATGCTAACTCAGAAGGAGGATGCACTAACGTATGGTGCTGAAGAGGAGGAAAGGGATCACTGTCCTGGACTGGAATGTGCGTCGGAGGGACAAATGGAGAGGTGGCGGCAGGCAAACCAGTGGAAGAAGGGATGGTAGAAGGACACAAGTGATCGGCATTGGGATGCGAGCTGGGAGAAAAACCACGACGTATGCACACACAAGAAGCAGCGGTGTGATCCTGTGTAAGACAGTGAGTACAATAGTGAATGATGAAAATCTTGAAACTGTAAGTGCGTGAGCCGAATTCAACAGTAGCCTCTGTCGGGCAATCCGCCTAGGCACTCTCAGTGGGAAAGACGACCAATAATTGCCTGCGAGGTCCTGCAGCATGTATAAATCGAGTTCCGCGTAGAGCATCAAAAAGGTGACGGACATTGCCAACAATTTTACAACCATGGTTGTCAAGGAGAGGAAGCGCAGTATCAGACACTTCCTGTGGAACAGGATGGAACGTGATATTAACCGGACTCCTGGAAAGATGAAAAGTGATGAGATGATTTGTTCCAATCGAAAGTCCGTGGGCAAGAATAAAGTCAGCATTCTCTTTCCGCTGGAACTGCACTGAGATACCCCGAGGGGTACGAGAAATTCTGGCAATAGGTACGGACGACACATGACCTCAGAGAGCTTCCATGTATCGTGGCAAAGGAGTATTCGGTAAGGCATGAAAGAGCACAAACTCTATCCAGAAGACTATGGAACTCACGGCCAATCTGCGAATTTTCATCAATCATTACCTACACCTTATGTTTGGATACCTGAAAAATAGGTGTTGATTGTAAGAGACAATGAGGTTGAGAAGAAGCAGATGTAGAAGCAGGGCCTCGCTGCACTCTAGAAGCAAATGACATCCTCGGAAGGGAAATCTGTGCTGAGCCTGCTGGCACAGAATGCAGTGAGGGAAGAAGAGCTGAGGCATGAGGCAAGGAAGTAGGCTCAATAGTACCCAGGGAGGGCACCAAGGTAGAGGCAGAAGTAGGAAGCTCAGGCTAGTCCAGGGAATGCACCGTAGCAGGAGTATCTAGAAGGTGAAAAGGCATCTGAACATACACATCTGAGGACGAGAGTATGTCAACCTTCATGGACGTGGGAAGTGCGACGTGACGTACTCACACTACGCCCAGAGATGATAAGGGTAGACCGAATGCCGCCCTGTTGGCAGCTTCCAAACGTAAACAAACGAGCTAACGATATAAAAACGGAGGAATATGAACAAAATACAAGGACGAGGTCGTCAGAAACGTAGCTCAAAACATACACAGTACCTTTAAACAGGCGAGACGCGGAACAGGTGAGTGCAGGACGAGGTATATCACACTGGAATGCATAAAATGTAGGAGCCACAAACACAACGTCTGCCAATAACGAGCAATGGGCTCGATATATTGCAAAACTGAACACTTGTTGGACAACTGAAACATTGGATACCACGGCGCAGGAAAAGACCCAGAATAAGAAGGGTACATAAAATTCGCACGAGTGACGTAGAAGGCAATTGTTTGAGAGAAAGAACTGTGAAACAGACTTGGAAAGACCTTCATCCAGCCTGGATTGAAAATGGTTAATGCTGATGATATTATATATTTCATTGTACGAATAACGTTGATAGTTGTGGTGAACTAAAATATTTAATACAATTAACACAGTTGAGGTCAGTGAGACGATACATGAGGAAAATTGTTTTCCAAGAGCTTAGTTAACTTATCCATTATTCCTCTGCTGCTGAGACACCATCCTCAGCTGTAAATGGAACAGCTCGCATCCCAGCTGGAACAGTAAATGGAACAGCTTTCTCCCAGCTCGCATCCCAATGCTGATCACTTGGAATCATCTACCATCCCTTCTTCCACTGGTTTGCCTGTCGCCACCTCTCCCTTTCTCCCTCCTGGAGCAGTGGCTTAAGCGATGGCCCCTGATCATTCGTCCAAAAGGGGTCCCGGTTCGGATCCCAGTGAGACATGGATGTTGTGTTTGCCTTACGGCACTGGATATCTCTCTTCCCTGGAACCAATGACCCTAGATTAAGGACGGGCGACTGCTCATTGTCCATTAAATTGCTCACGGTGGACGATAAACCTCCAATAAAAAAATGGAACACTTAAAGTGGTGGCCGCTATGCTCTGGGATGATGCCAACTGGCAGATTTGTTGTACTGGAAACCCCTGTCTGCAAAGAAAGTTGAATTCTTGGTACACAAAGTCACGATAAAAAGTTTTTTTATTATATGAACAGAGAATTTTTAAAGCTCCAAATTACTTGCTCTTCGACACCACGCACTTTTAAAGAATGAAATATGAAATACCATTTGGATTATTTTGTCTCATGAAATTCATCCAGAAAAATAAATATAAATCAAGTGCCAGCAAATTATTTTTGTACTATTCATTTCTATTTTTTACGTTCCATAACTCTGGAAAATTGTTCTGATGAATTTGTAAAGGAACATGTAAAATGAAATTTCACAGTGCTTCAATTCGAATGACGCATTTTCTACTCTACTTTTAGATCTACCACCTGCTCCAGCATTGTACGTTCTGGCCACTTCGCCTATTTCTGTCAGCCTTCGATGGAACACCAGGAAAGTTGACAATCCTCTATCAGGTTAGTAAAAAATGATTTCTACTTCTGGTTCTGTTTACATTCAGAAATCGAAAAAGGTTCGTAATGTCGTATATTCATTGAAACGCATGCCTGTAAACAGCGAAACATTATACTGTACATGCAAACAGAAAATCGTTTTATGCGCATTCATTCAAGGTTGTTCTCGTGTCATTAAGTTGAATCACCGGAATCAGTAACGTGGTGCCATCTATTATCAAAATTACTGCCAAATACTAAAATTCGAGTAAGTAAACAAATGAACCGCTGCCGATTTAAAATTACTGCAAGAAAATCATTTTTCATTAATTAATCATGTTTTTCTTTTATTCCTGGCTGAAAACGATATTACAAAAGTGGCACTTAAATAAGAAAAAAAGTTTATTTCAAAAATATTCCCATTTTGTTTGAAAGGAGAAAATGTTTAAAAGCTCGAGTTCCTTTCTCAGATTTCAATTATTTTCCAGTCATTTCTGAGTCGTCGGCAATTCAGTTAGAATATCTTTTGCACGTAACTTGAATGATGTTCAGCTGATGCGTTTCAGATCGTGCAACCCTGAAATGTTACTCCCCGAGTTTAAAAGATCGAAACTTCTCAGCATAGATCAATTGTAATATTCTACCCATCTGGCAACGATCGGGGGGCCTTTGTTTGTTTTATTTCTTTTTCAAGTTTGTTATCATATAATAAAAACATGCCTCGATAACTTAGGTTTGAATCACTGAGATTGTAGGGAACCTGCTACTTAGGTTTCCTCTGTAGGTTCTACCTTTCAGATATCTCTAACATTCTAACATTCTGTTTTGAGGAGACGCAAAACCACAGCACCACGAATAAGACCAAATCTCCATTAAATATAAATAGAAATGTGGACACACACACATACATAGCTTGTCCCAAAACAACTGAGAATGTTTTTTTATAAGAAACGTGCAATACTGAGTTTGACCTAGGCATGAGTCTCGAGAAAACGGGAGTCGATGTAGTAACCATAGCAATCGGCCAAACCTGTTTATCACGCATGAGTCGTCGGTAGTGCGCAGTTTAATAAGTGTTGTTTCATGAGCCCCTAACAAGTGTTTTCACGCTTATAAGGATGAATGTCTAGGAAAATCAACAATTTACAGATGCCATAAAGAACTTATGGATGGTCGTGAGTAGGCGTCTTTAATCGCGCATGGAGAAAGACCTTCAAGGAATGTTACAGAGGTAAAAATCAAAACAATAGGTACCATTATATGGGAAGGCAGACACCTATCAACTAGAGATATCGAAGATATGATTTAGATTTCAAAATCATAATGTCACAGAATTTTAACCGAGCAGTTTGGCATGAAACGAGTTTGTTCAACTTGTGTTCCCCATTTCTTTTCAAGGCCGCACATGACTGGTTCCACAGCTTCTTATTTAGAGAAAATTAATATTAAGTTGATGTCCCAAGCTGCGTATAGTCAAGACTTGTCACCATGTGACTTCTGGATGTTCCCCATTTTAAGACATTACGGCGATGACAATTTGAGACTGATCAACAACTTGTTACAGCTGTGTTGAGATGCTTCAACTGCATTTCAGAAGAATTCCAGAAGACATTCAAAACGTTAGGGAACGTTGGGACACACGTAATCGATACAATGGCCAGCTTGGAATATTCTCTTCCAGCACCAAGGAAAACGTCGAGCTGGCAGTTGATCACCACTCGTTTTCCTCCGAGCGACTTAATCTCCATTCAGACGTTCGGTTTTTCCTCTCCGGTACTCCACGTTCCCTCCGGCGAAACCACCTCGCAATGCATGGTTTTGCTAATTCCCCTGTGGTGAGTGTGGATCTCTGTTTGACTCCACGGTGGCGCAGTGGTCTAAACTCTGACTTCTGACCATTTGTCTCAGAATTGTCCGGGTTCGCATCCCGGTGAAGTATGGATGTTGTGTTTGTCTTCTCACTCCCTTCCCTAGAACTAGTGGATCTAAATTAGAGACAAGAGACTACTTACATCCCATCGGGTAGCTCACTGTAGCGGTTAAACCCTCAAACAGAAAAGAAAAAGAAATTCCCTTTTCCAAGAATGAAAGCAGCGCCTTCAACGTTTCATTTTAGATTTTTCATTGAGTCTTATAACAATAAATATTTTTCAGAAATATTACTGATTCCCGCTTTTTACAGCGCATTGTGAAAAACACTATCATCACTTTGTCTGTCCTTTGATCTGTCAGTGCCCTTTCGCTCAGATCTGTCTTCGTCGCAAATCCTTTTTTCGCTTATAGGATATAAAATAATCTCAATTAATTTTATGATACGTTTGCACTTTTGATACAGTTTAGATTCTTTCACAGACAGCTGTGCAGTCGGAATGTTTATGTGACATTGCAGAGGGTTTATTTCAGTTAGAATATAAATAATATTTTGCGTGATATAGAACTTGCAAAACGGCAAATATTTATGCAATTTCGTTTTCAGTTTACTTGAAAAATTTCTTGCTACGAGCGCTTAATGTCATGCGCTATTTCCTGTATCCATTCACTGTCTTAATTATGGTAAAAATTCCTTTCCACCTAACACCACTTTCAAAGTAAATAAAAACTGCCTGTTTGCAGAACACTGAATTTTTATTTATTTTGCGAATTTGTTGTTGTAGGTACTGCAAAAAGAAATTTTTAAGACTTCGAAACAATCTTCTAAAGACGATTGTGGTTTAACCAGCCAGGTAATCTTTTTACTACCTTACTGATATAATCCCTTACTCTATGAGATGAAATGTTCCTGGTTTTCTCCCCCTTGCACTTCTCCTTCATAAACTTCCCGATAGGACTTGGAAGCCGTGAAAGAATTAAAATTTTGGAGGAAAGAAGACAATGGCTGCAAATCAAGCTGTTCTTGTTTAAACTGCAGTCAAGATGGCAGACAACCTAACCCTTTTTGTTTCTAACAGCTTCTTGAAAACATGTACATATGATGCTCTTCAACCATTTGTATTCTACGATAGAGCACTAATTTCTATATCCATTTTATAATTAGTATATAAAAAAAAGTGAGAAAAGGGTCAAATTTTTTGTCATGAAATTCATTTATTTTGTAGAGTGTTAATGTGATTTTAATGCTTTTCGGCATGAATTTTTTAAATTCCCAGAAAATTGTGCTGCCTCCTGAAATTTGACGCCCAAGACACGTTTTTACGTTTTATGAGTATCACTAAAATTACAACTTAGCGAGAGTTCCTGCAATAACGCGCTATTTCATGTAATATTTGAATTTTGCCTGTATACTATAAAGTGCTATCAATGCGCCTTTTATTACGGCTTTAACTCCATGATGGAATAATAAATTTTGCACATAAATTTGAAAAAAGAACTGAGAGTATTGTGTTTGTATCACAGAGTTTATTTATTTATTTTGTTTTACGGCACAGATATGTTGGGATTACTAGTGGTTCAAAAACTTCAAAATTATATCTTGTACCGAATAGAGCAACGGTAAACAATAGCACGGCTGTACGGAGAAGGAAAATACGGATTCCGTTTCTTCTCCAAGGCGATACAATGTTCCCTTTTCTGGAAACCTAGTTACTCTAACGAAAGTGGGGTCTCTGCACAGTAAGTAATAAGTTTCTTAACAGTTCTCTGAGATTTGTTTTCAGTTTTTGTTTTTTTGAGTCGTCATGTGTTCTCGAGAAACACCGTCTCAAAATAAAGAAGTCTCGCATTTATCAGGGTATAGAAGCCCTTAAAGTAAATTTACTTAAGCTAACAAGATATAGTGAATTTCGTATTCAGTAGATTCCGGTTAATAGGGCCACCCGTTATTCGGAGGAACCGTTTATTCGAAACAATTCTATAAGAGAATCCCAAATCAGCTCTTTGGGATAGAGCTTCGCATAATTGTAGCAGCCACCTAATTGGGTAAAAATGTTCTAGACTCCACGAGTCCCAGTCAACGGGAATCTAATGTATTCAGTTTAAACCACACGAGGTTTATGCGTAGTAGGAAACGCTTGTTGTTTAACATAAAGCTTTCGATGAGGAAACTAATACAATAAGGTCAGCGTTGCAGAAATAAAAATGCTGAGATTGATCTGAAGCGTCGCTAAACAGGACGGACTCAGAAAGTGAGAAGACAAGAACCACGGGTTTTTTTTGATAAACATCCAAGATACATGTTTGTGATCATGTGAACGCCGAATGAGAAAGAAAGAAGAACATGCGAAAGAAAGAATTTTTAGCATGAATCTGCCAGTATATAGATACTGAGCAAGATTTAAATTATGTAGTGAGACTCTATAAAAAGAATTTAAAAATAATTTTAAAACGTGCTGTGACACTCGAGGTAGAACTGAGTCGAGAAAGTAGATTTGTTATAGATACTACGTTCGACCTGATCATCCTGCAGCAGAAGAAATTTGTTTCATGTTTCTCAATGTTAAATGTTTGCTTTTTTATACGCGTATGACAGGATCTCTCGTGGAGATCAAATAGAATATTTTCCCTTGTTTATTTGCAAGACAGTTTGCGTGATGACACTGGGATAATCGAAAGCGAAACTTTTATAGGTAATAGGTAAATGCACAATTAAGTTTAAAAAGATTGTCTACTGTTGTTTCGTTTATTAGTGGCTCAGCTTTGTCAAGAAAAATAGTCTGAATTCTGTGTTGTTTATTAGACTGTACTAAAGGTGTTGGCATTTTATGGGTTTGTTCCTGTCGTCGAGAGAAATGGAATGGAGATTCAGTCGTTTATACACTGCTGGACAATTGCTTAGGATGGATCATAAACGGCTATATAGCGCATAAAAAAGTAAGTGGTTGGATGCCAAGTGAAATAAAATAATGTCAGAATGCCAGGACATTACAAGAAAGGCAATTTATTGTGCTCTGAAATCCAGAAGGCTTTGGAACGTGTTCTAGGGACAAACAGGCCATTTTGTGCAGAATACGTAAACGTGAAAAAAATGCAATTACCCTCCGCAGGCGTTCCGGCGTAAGATGTCAATACGGGATATGGCCACATGGAGGGCGATGCAAGATTCCACACGTCGCGTCATGCTTTGCACAACATTATCAAGCAGCTGTTGGGGTAATTTATCCCATTCCTCTGTCAGTGCACGGATAAGGGTGTCCTTGTTTATTGGAGGGCATTGGCGACCAGCAAGACTCCTCCCCAAAGCATCCCACACATTTTCAATGGGATTCAGATCTGGAGAATGTGCTGGCCATACGAGGCGTTGAATATCTTCGCTCTCAAGACACTCCTGGACAGCAACTGTTCGATGACATCTTGCGTTGTCGTCCATGAAAATGAATCTATCACGGACAGCACTACGGAACATGCGAACATGAGGTAGCAGAACATCATTAATGTATCGTTGGCCAGTCATAGTCCCAGTTGGAAGCACATAGAGGGACGTACGGCCATTGATCATGATGCCAGCCCATACCATGACATTACATGTCGGATATCGGGATTTCCTGTATGTTTGCTGGACAATATGCAGTACCACTATCACGCCAGATTAGTTGTCGTCGACAATCAGACGATAGACTGTATCTACTCTCATCTGAGAAGAGGACAGCAGACCTGTCGTTATCAGTCCAATTGCGATGTTGATGGCACCATTGTAAACGGGCGGTACGGTGACGTCTGGACAATGGGATGCACACAACAGGACGGCGGGCGTATAGTTCTCCTTCATGCAAACGTCTTGCGACAGTTTTTCGGGAGATCCGCTTGCCAGTAGCAGCCATAAACTGATTTGCTACCTCACTAGCTGTGCTGCGCCGTTGTCTTTTTGTTGATAGCACTATGTACCGATCTTCTGCTGGTGTCGTACTGCGAACACTACCTCCCCCGTGACGTTTGCTACACTCTCCATTTGTTTGAAATGATTTCCAAAGCCTTGAAACAACACTGTGGCTGACGTCGAACTCCCTGGCAACATCTGTTATTTTTCGCCTTTCTTCAATCTTGCCAATAATACGGCCACGCGTAAAATCATCTAGGTGATGTCGGGAAGACATACTGAAAATTGCAAGTTCGTCAATTGAATTTTCCCTTTCAACTTTGCGTTTGAACAACAACGGTCAATACGCGTCAAATCCTTTATATCTCTTATTAGCGCTATGACGTCACGAACAAGTTCGGCAATCCAAAATTTGCATACGCACAACACGTCTTAACTGTATCCCGCACTCATGCTAATTTCCACATTTTCCTGCCTTCCATTTTATGGTTGCTATCGTTGCTATTGTCATCCGTCCTTAGCAATTGTCCGGCAGTGTATAAATAGTAAGTAGTTTTGGAAAATGTGGAAGGTTCCCAAGGTAATCTACCTTCAAGAATGCTTATCAGTTAGTTTGGCTTCTTCAAATAGAAACGTTATTGTTTTCATCAGAGTCTTGATCTGTGTAGTGACCGTACACATTCCTGATCCGCGGAGACTTCCGAATAAAGGAAACAAGTCATACAAATTTTTGCTTATTTGGTGTTTGGTGATGTAAACAACCGCCTTGAGAAACTAAATGGACTATAATCAGTGGTCCTTTCCTGATTTTGACATTGATACCAGACAAGAGAAAAAGAGCCAATACCGTAAAACAAGATCACCATATATGCCTCAAACGGGATGCGAACCCGAATCCATCTCGAACAAAGGATTAGAAGCTAACGCTTCAAACCACTCTGTCATTGGGGTGGATGAAACATACGTTAGGACCTGTGAATTCAGCATTGCTATGAAACAATCACACATTTCTCTGCGTAGAAATCATACTGACAAGTCTGACTCAGTCTTAAAGCTCAAACCTTTGAAAGGTTACCACATTTTCCAAATCTATTCACTGTGACGTACCTGCCAGCAGGACGCACATGACATAAAGGCAGATAGGAATCAGAATACATGTCTGCGTAGCTCAGTTGGTAGAGCGACTTGTTCCGGAATAAGCGGACTCGGATTCGAATCCCGGCGTAGACTGAAAATGACGGAGAAATTCACTTCGTTATAATGGCGCCCGAACTACCCGGATGACCCGACCGTTCAAAATCTCGCATTGGTGTGATGTTATTTCCACACCGCGAGATAGGAGAAATCAGATAATCCCTTCTCCAGTGCTTCGAAAAATAAATGTGTGTGACGTTGCATTCCACACACCAGATTGACAGGGAGTTCTCAAGTGCACGTTCTTCAGTGGTTGTCTGCCTGCAACGATTCATGGTCACGGCTGATCCGTGGGCCATGCCCCCGGCCCTCTTTCGGGGGGGAGATGTGACGTACCTGCCAGCAGGACGCACATGACATAAAGGCAGATAGGAATCAGAATACATGTCTGCGTAGCTCAGTTGGTAGAGCGACTTGTTCCGGAATAAGCGGACTCGGGTTCGAATCCCGGCGTAGACCAAAAATGACGGAGAAATTTACTTCGTTATATCACGACCTGTAAACTACACTGGTGTCCAAAAATGAACGTGACAAACATAAAATCACGAATATCTCAAAATTCATAAGACAGAGTTAAACGACAGTTGGTACGGACATTCATATATCGATAACACAGATCCATCTCGAACGAAAACAACAGAAAAGGAATGCCATCATCGGATGAGGAGGAGCATGCGCATGACAGCATGGTATTCCAAAAGTAATTTGGCAAGTGGCCAAGATTTAGCTGTACAAATAAGTGGGTGATTACCCCGAACAGCGATACATTTCGCGCATCGAGCTTAAGGCTGTGAATGAGTGTTTTGAGAAATAAGTGCCTCTCCTCCAGCAAGGCGCATCGGCTCGGGAGGGTTCTGGGAGGGAGGGCTGCCGGCGTGCAGTTGCTCTTCCCAGGGCATCTCAGACATGTTCCTTCGGATTCATGTCGGGAATATCTGGCGGTCCACTCCATCCTGTGAATATCCTCACTTTCTAGTTAATTCTCGACTATCCGAACCCAATGAGTGCCAGCTATATCGTCTACAAACAGGAACTAGGGGCCTGCAGCTCCCCTGAAAAGTGATGTATAGGGTTCTAGGATGCGATTCCAACTCAAGCTTTAATTGCAGCATCCCTCTCAGAACAACGTTTATCAAGGTCGTGTGTCTGCGAACTCGATAACCTACGTTCGTCATTTCCGTAAAAGCTAGCGCAATATTGTCTGGGTACATCGGTTTAGCGTTTCGCCTTGCACGTGTCTCTGAAAAATCTTTATAATCGGTCATCTCGTTTTGTACATACTCTCAACTTCGTGTTTTTCGAGTTTATTTTGTACACCAGTTATCTTAGTCTCCACTTCATTCTTCTCAAGTGCATGGAAAGAACTCGTAATACGTAGTTATAAACATTACCAGTACAACCTTCATGAACATAGAACCACACCAGTTGTTCCGACGAAAGTTAGCCATAGCTCGGTGAAGTTGCAGCAGACAGTCTATTGGAGCTGAATTGCACCAGAAAGTGATACAACAAAACTTCTTAAAGAGAAACGTTGCTGATTTGTTAGACTCTGCAACAGTTTGTCGTCAACTGACGGTTATATTTAAGAACATACTGAATTATCAGTAAGGGTACCATGCTCAACATTACTTCCTGGATTTAACGGCCTACCCAGCATAGCATGAAATGCAGATAAAAGCGCGAACGGATATAAATAAGATGTCAACGTGAAATTTTGAATTCCTTTTACGCCACAAAAATAACTGTTTCTATCACCATATGTTATTAAGACTGTACTCGAGATATTAACATTTATGAGCTAGGGTGTTTCAGTGTGCTGCTGACAAAAATGACAACAAAGCAAGAATCGGACTCATCAACATAGTAAATCATGTCAGTCAAAATTTTGTACCAAGGCATAAACAAGAAGGCGAACTTTCTTAGTTTTTAGAATTTCTGAAATACGTTTATCGGTCAACTCAGGTTATGTGGAGATGCAAGTTCAACAAGCATAGTAAAGGAAAAGGAAGAAAGGCAACAAAAGAAAAAGGGCTCTTTGTGAGATTTTATTTCTTGAAGACATCATCTCCCCTAATTGTAAGACATATGGTTACCATTAGTGATGGTTTTCAATTTTTCAACCGCACATCATGTTTTCCAGAAATATAGCTCATTATTTCAGCCCCCTCCCATTTCTTACGGAAAGAATTATACAACTTTTTTTAAATCCTACGGTGAAAGTTCTGGGACGAGGCTGCAAGCTTCTTGTTCTTACGTAATAAGTTTCGAATCCACTGTTAGAGATAATAGCTATTCTATCCTTGTGGCGTAAGTCCTCTTCCTTCGGAGAAAAAAAGCAGTCCTGAACTAAGGTGGGCGATTCTTCCTTGACACTAAAAATTTATTAAGCAAAGAAAACAAGATGTAAAAAGTCCTTTTTTGTTGTGGGAGATCTCTTTTTTTTGGGGGGGGGGGGGGTGAATACATTTATATCCCTCAAGAGAAACAGATTAGAAAACTTTCACATTTGTAAATCTTATTTGTCACTTACAAACTACCATAAGAGATAATTAAGTATATGAAAGCCATATATGTGTGTGTGTGTGTGTGTGTGTGTGTGTGTGTGTGTGTGTGTGTGTGTACATTTTAAAGAAAATATTTTGTGTCTAAATTGAATTGAAACAGAAAGAAGAAAAATTGAAAATTCCATTCTAAAATTCTTTCATATTTATTACCACGTCTACCTGTACGGCAAACAATAGCCCTTCTGCTAAATATATTTAATGCCCTCTCTAAAGCGAAGGCGAAGAACTTAGAGAATAAGACATTCATGCAAAATTAAGTTCGGAACAGCCAAAAATTATACAATTTCACTAAACTTGGCATCTGTCGTGCTTAGGGAATACGTGCATGGCATTTGTACTCAGTTGCATCTAGATCTAGGAAAAAATGTTTTGGATTAAAGGAAAGCAACTGACATAGTATTTTCCACGTTTCTTTAGTTTAATGAGCACATCGATATTAGTTTAAGTTACTCTTCCAAGTTCCCGTAGTTCAAATAGCATTTCGATATGAGCTTGAATTATCTTCGGGACGCTTTGCTGAATTTTGACATTCTAACAAAAGTTTATTAAAGGTAGTTTTCCTTCCGGAAAAAGTATATCATTTAATAATTGAATAAATAAATAAATAAATAACAACTGTTTTGTGTTATATTCGCAAAAACATAAATCCAAATTTAACAAAGGAAGAATTCCTTGTAAAATTGCACCTACAAATTCTAAGCTTAAGTAACTGAATTATTTCCTTCTCAGGAAAATTTTAAGATTTGCTTTCTCGTTAAGTGTATAATAAACCCCCCACCCCCTCCCTCCCGCCAGATAAAATTAAATGCCTTTTACGGGTTTATCCATAATACAGTTTCCACATTTTAAACTAAATTTAGCGCGTTGCACGTAAGTTAGAAAACACATGCGTAGCATGGTTTGCACATGGCAGCGTTTCCTTTTCTTCTCTAGAACCAGTGACACCAAATAAGAAACGAGAGATTAATGATAGCGTGAGAAACTCATGGAGGTTCATTAAACCACGAAAACACACATAGAGAAAAGTAAGTAAAGTAAGTAGTAAAACCGAACGACAAAGTAGTTAACAAAGCTTTGTGACGTACCTGCCAGCAGGACGCACACGTCCTAAAGGCAGATAGCAATCAGAATGAACGTCTGCGTAGCTCAGTTGGTAGAGCGACTTGTTCCAGAATAAGCCGACTCGGGTTCGAATCCCGGCGTAGACCTAAAATGACGGAGAAATTTACTTCGTTATAATGGCGCCCGAACTATCCGGATGACCCGACCGTTCAAAATCTCGCAATGGTGTGATGTTATTTCCACGCCGCGAGACAGGAAAAATCAGAGAATCTCTTCTCCAGCGCTTCGAAAAATAAATGTGTGTGATGTTGCATTCCACACACCAGATTGACTGGGAGTTCTCAAGTGCACGTTCTACAGTGGATGGCTGCCTGCAACGAATCATGGTCACGGCTGACCCGTGGGCCATGCCCCCGGCCCTCTTTAGGGGGGCGAGATGTGACGTACAAGCCAGCAGGGCGCACACGTCATAAAGGCAGATAGCAATCAGAATGAACGCCTGCGTAACTCAGTTGGTAGAGCGACTTATTCCGGAATAAGCGGACTCGGGTTCGATTCCCGGCGTAGACCAAAAATGACGGAGAAATTTACTTTGTTATAGCTTCAGAAGTGAAAGACAGTTGGAGGACCGGATTTCTGCACGATTTCATGTTAAAATATATTCATGTGTCATCATTATCAACTATTATCAATTTACTGCTAAATGAAAGTCTGTCCATTTCTTTTCCACAACACTGTCTTGAGCCAGTTCCTCTATGTCACTTTGGCATACTTTCGAATTTCATCCACCCAATTCAACAGGACTTCCTTCTGGGTCTCTTTTAGTCCCTTGTAAAGCGGTCTACACTGGTTCCCATATACTGTATTAAGGAACAAATTGAAAAATTGTTATAACTCAAAAAGTTGGCAACCAATTTAAATGAAATTTGGTCAACATCTTTATTGTACGATATGTTACAGAAAATCACAAGAACATTTAATACAAAGCATTACATTTTGTATTTGCTATTAAAAAATCATAAATCAGTATTCCAAAAATTAAAATAAAAAGTGTCTCAATATGGAGTGAGGTCACCCCGAGCTGCAATACAGACCCAACAGCGATGTTCCATGCCGTTAATAATGGCTCGTATGAATGCAATGCCGATTGTTGTAGCAAGCAGTTTGAAGCCCATGAAGGGTTTGGAAAGGGTGTCAACTCCCTCTCCAAACCCTGCAGGGGCATTAACACCCCCACATGCTCAATTTGGTTAAGAACAGGAGAGCGTGCTGGCAACTCTATTCGGACAATAGACTCCTCTTGAAAGTATTGCTGTACCAGGCGCGATGTGTGTGTAGGCGGGCATTATCGGTTTGTAGTATGAATGTGTCGGCAATTGCACTTGCATGTGGCTGGACACAAGGGTCCAGGATATCCTCTCTATACCTCCGAGCGTTCAAGTTGCCACCTGGTAGCACGTATAGGTCGGTATATCCGCCTAAGGAGGTACTTCACCATGCAAGCACACTACTTCCAACATACGTGTCCCTTTCACGGATATGAAAGGAATGATTTCTGGTCCCTGGCTCTCTCCAGTTGAAAATTCGCAGAGAATCACTCTGTAAAGAATGTACCTGGACTCGTCGGTGAATAGTACAGATTTCCATTGATTTGGACTCCAATTCACAATCATGCGCGCCCAATTCGAACTTTCCCTGCTGTGGTGGAAGGTTTGGGGATCGCACGTCATGGGGCGCCTATCATAGAGCCCTTCTTCATGTAGTTTTTTCTGCGTACCGTAGAAGCTTATTCCTTCCTTCTGGTACCTGCAGCAAGCACAGATCGAAGATGGGTCAGCGTAGAGCCACAAATATCGATCTTGTAAGAAGTTGTTACCATAGGCCTGCCTCAGCTATATCTATGGGAACATGATTCTGTGGCTTTGAAGCGGTTCCACAACCTTTGGAACACAGAGCGGTTTACGTTGAGCCATCTGGCTTCGTTCGGCTGACTTTGACCTGCTTCGAGTCTGCCCATAGCTCTCAGTACCGTAATTTCACTGGAAAATGACGTTTCGAAGTCAGTATAACAAAATCTTTATCATGAAATCCTTCCTTCAATCTCTCTACGTGAATTAGCAACTGCCGCCCCGGTGGCGCAGTGGTCTAAGCGATGGCCTCTGATCATTCGTCCGAAAGGGGTCCGGGTTCGAATCCCGGTGAGGCATGGATGTTGTGTTTGTCTTACGGCACTGGCTCTCTCCCTTCCCTGGAACCAGTGACCCTAAATTAGGGACGGGCGACTGCTTATAGCCGATTGAGTTGCTCACGGCGGTCGTTAAACCTCCAATCAAAAAAAAAAAAAAAAAAAAAAGAATTAGCAACTCACTGAGAAACAGCCAGTTTTATGCTGTTGTTAATTTGCATAAAGTTATGCCAGCGCCATACAGTTGCATACCAGTTGTTGATGTTCTAGCACTTTACCTGTAACATATCTAAATTTCGTGCATATTTAATAATTAGACAACTTATTGCGATTTTTCATTTTGTTCCTTAATTTATGGAAACTAAGGCATTGCAGTTGTCCAACAGAGGTCAATTCTATCAATACGTCCAACCCATTGCCATTTCATGGTTTTTACCCTGACTATGAATCATTAGCGTTTGTCATTTTCCTGATACATGAGTTCCTCTTCCTATCTTTTGTTGTTACACAAGCATGCATATTTCTATGCTTCTTTCAGTTGTCTGCTGCTTCTGAATATCCTTTTTTTGTCAAGGCCGATGTCTCTGATCAATGAGTAAGAACTGGAAGAATGCATTGATCAAACACATTTTTTTAAGACATAATGGTAAATTTCTCCCGAAAATTGTATTGTTGATTCCAAATGCTCATCAACCAAGTTTTGCACGCCTGTTAATTTCTCCTCTGATGTGACCCTCACTTGATGTCTGTTATCCAAAGGAGTTGTAGGCATCATTCGTTTCTGAAATATTCCCATCAAACTCTAAAGCGTAATTTCTTGTAAAAGTATCGTACATCAATTTTGGTTTTTCTGTGTACTAAACTTTAATCTCGCTTCTGTACACTTGTCGGCAACTTCTGACGTATTACCGAGGTGAATCACGTGTCAAAACGACAAATATGCAGCGGTATATTCCGTCCGTGTAGCTTAGTTGGGAGAGCAACTTACACCGGAGTGAGGCGGCCTGGATATAATCTTCGTCACGGAGATTTCACATTGGCGCCTGAACATAAAAATGGCTGTACGGGCTGTTGGTTTCTTCAAAAACTGTGTGATGTTTATTCCACACATCGTCTAGAATAAATGAGAAGTCCTACTTTGCTTAAAAAAAATAATTAAGAAGGAGATGATATGACGTACTACAGATGTGAATCGCGTGTCAAAACGACAGACAAATCCTGCAGCAATATATTCCCTCCATCTTCGTCACGGACAAATTCGTGTTTTCACAAACTCTGAGGAGGGACTTGCAAAAATGACTATGTCGTCAAAAACGGAGGTTTAAATATCCTCCACTTATTTTAATCACCTCGTCTTTCCAATTCAGTGTCTGGAAAGCTTTCTGCAGAGCGGCATTGGAGAGCTTAAGAGATATGGTGTCAGCTTGTCTCACTCCATTTCCAATTGTTATGCGCGTGTTTCCCCCAACAGTCGAATCTTTGCACTTGCATTTTCATAGATGTTATTAATAATATTAATGTATGCGTCTTCAATATCGCAGGATTCAAAAGACATTATAACTACTAATGGTTTCACGGAATCATAAATCCTTTTCATAATCAGTAAAATTCATACATAATGGATGGCATTCGCTTTTTCAATATAGTAATTTAAAAAATTATTAGATTTTTTTATGAATTAAAATAAATAAATCTGTAACAATACCATATGATTACTAAGCATAAGGAGACTGGTTTAATGTCAAATTGCATGATTATATCAACCGTTTTTGTGTGCGAAAATTCTTTACCCCTTTCAGTTACGTAAACCTTATGTAAAAATTTACCGTACAACAAAATTTAAGCAACCTGTGAAAGAATGGTACAATATACACACACGGTACAGTCATCATGCTCGAGCCTGGCGCATGCTCACCGTGCACTCATAACTTTCAAATCAAAGGGTAATATCAAACTAGATGATTTACTACGGGGACAAAACGGTGAGAATCTACATTCATCCAGACACAAGTTATGTACCTGCACAACTGTATGGAATGGAATGTGGCCCAAGCCATCTCTACACCACTTTCATATTGCTCCCTTTCCCAAATGAGGATCACCACTTCCATATTGCTCCCTTTTCCAAGTGAGGATCACCACTTCCATATTGCTCCCTTTCCCAAGTGAGGATCACCACTTCCATATTGCTCCCTTTCCCAAGTGAGGATCACCACTTCCATATTGCTCCCTTACCCAAATGAGGATCACCACTTCCATATTGCTCCCTTTCCCAAGTGAGGATCACCACTTCCATATTGCTTCCTTTCCCAAGTGAGGATCACCACTTCCATATTGCTCCCTTTCCCAAATGAGGATCACCATTTCCAGATTGCTCCCTTTCCCAAGTAACGATCACCACTTCCATATTGCTCCCTTTCCCAAGTGAAGATCACCACTTCCCTATTGCTCCCTTTCCCAAGTGAGGATCACCACTTCCCTATTGCTCCCTTTCCCAAGTGAGGATCACCACTTCCATATTGCTCTCTTTCCCAAGTGAGGATCACCACTTCCATATTGCTCCCTTTCCCAAGTTAGGATCACCACTTCCCTATTGCTCCCTTTCCCAAGTGAGGATCACCACTTCCATATTGCTCCCTTTCCCAAGTGAGGATCACCACTTCCATATTGCTCCCTTTCCCAAGTGAGGATCACCACTTCCATATTGCTCCCTTTCCCAAGTGAGGATCACCACTTCCATATTGCTCCCTTTCCCAGCTTAAATTTATTTTCCCGACAGAGAATGGAAAAGATGCTACAAAAGTTACATTGGGTTTAGGTACCCTACAGCAATCTGTGTACTGATTCTGGAATGTGTTATCTCAAATGTGAAACTTCGAGGTGCAGGTGTCATAGTACGGCTGCCTTTCTCGAGTCGTAGGCTAGGGTGACTGATAGCACTGAATGGACCAATGACTGCTGCTATCTATATTGAAGCTATACTATTAAATGTGCTGCATATTTTAACTGTTTCATTAAGCATCGTGTGTTCTATATCGTAATAGTTTCATAAAATTTAACGTGTCTTATGTTATAACCGATTTGCACAGTTGAACATTACACTCTCCAGCAAGACAACGTGAAATCTACCAGGAAGAAAACCAACACTTTAAATTCATAAAATCCATTGAGAAGCTACGATATCAAATTTGTAGAACTGTTGTAGAGATATACGGCACAGAGCGTCCAGGACAGAGCAAATAAATCCCTGTCACAACTCCTTAATGGTGATCTAGGCAAATAACACACATAAGAAAGCATTTTTCCCTCCGCAGATGTGAGAATGAAGCATCCACGCAAAACCGCAAAATTGAATAACACCTCGCACCAGAAATCATTCAAAAGAACATACTCCGAGGGAAAACCGAAGAAAAGGGGAGACGGGGAAATTCAGGAAGATTTTTCCTGCGATGTAAGTACGAGAAAGAGTTCGGCATGAAAATATTAGGTGGACGTGACATAAAGTTTAGAGTACTCTTTCTCCATATACAAGTATTAATTTATTGTTACGACCCACCCCCGCCATTAATTTAGTAATTAATGGGCGTGGTGGATGTATGAAAATAATTAAGTATTAATTATGTTCGAGGCTTGATTGAAGTTTAAAAATGTAAACATCAGATAAAGTTTTATCTGGGGGTTTGGAAAGGAAGGAGGCGAAGAATTCTCCCTCTGGCTGGTTGGTCTCAGAATAGCTCGGTTAGGTCATAAATATCATTGCGCAGCTGACGGGCAGCCTATGCAACACGGAAAGGGAAAGAGGTATACGTATCGAAGAGGGGACACTTTAGTAGGAATGAATGAAGATGGGGGTGGCAAAAGGTTTAGCGAATAATCGTAAATTCGACGATTGTTTGAGGCATTTTCGAGAACAATTGCTCTCTGTGTGGTCCGTGCAGAAAAATAAGATTTCGCACTTAGCGTGAAAATAAGGAAGAAAGTTTAGATGTCTGTACGCTCTCCGATGTGAACGGTTGTGCTGGATGCCTTGGATCTGCTATATGAATTGGGCGATGAAGAGCGAAACTCCCTGCATTTGGTAAGAAATGGAGACAACTCGAGGCAGTTTGCCATAAAGACAGCGGAATGCCTAAATCTGCGTGATAAAGCAGCAATTTCTAGGCTGGAGCCTAATGGAAATTAGCGACTGGTTGGCC
The DNA here is from genome assembly GCA_039090855.1 of Macrothele yani. Classification (NCBI taxonomy): domain Eukaryota; kingdom Metazoa; phylum Arthropoda; class Arachnida; order Araneae; family Macrothelidae; genus Macrothele; species Macrothele yani. The sequence goes on from CM077013.1 coordinate 20,567,286, forward strand.
CAATGAAAGCAAAGCTACAGAGGAATTAAGAAGTCTGCGAGTGGCCGTTGGTCGAAGCGAAGCCAAGCCAAAGATCGGGTTCGAGTCCAACTACGGCAGTGTGCAATTACCATCCTCTCCCTGAAGCGGCGAAGGAAGCCAGTTGGTCGTGTGGGGCGAAGCGGGGCCCCATGTGTGTGTGTGTGTGTGTGTGTGTGTGTGTGGTTACGTAAGCAGCGCAGCCTCTACGTGTAAGAGCGACGGGATAAAACAGGGCGCAAGGAAATGGACAGCGTAATAGTGGTGGCTTGGATATCTAAGAAATATACAGGTGAAAAGTTAAATCACAATTTGGATATATTCTTGGCAGCATCCATGTAAGTAGAAACATTTTGTTTTTATTGTTACATCTGCTACGAAATTAGTTGAGGAACTGAACTAATATATTGCAAGAACTGAACTGAGAAATAGTAAGACTGAACTGTGGAATTTAAGTTCATTAAAACTATCTCGCGGGAACTGATTTAAGTCAAAGTTGACACAATACTTATGTTCAGAAGACAGCTAAATTTTATTCGTATGTGTGCCATTGTTATGTGTTTTTATAGCCAATTAAATATTTGTTTAGGTAATCAGCGCAGTCATAGAACACATTATTTATGTGTACGCAGGTGATTGGTTGAAATTGTTTAAGTGTATGCCCATATAATACAGTTTTCGCGCCAAGAACTACGTCGAAGGAGATCAGTGAAGAATGTTTATAAATTATACCGCTCGGCGCGTTCTGATCAATTGGTGGCGAGCGGTGGGATGATTAACCCAGCTCGGCCCGGTATCGTATCACTTGGTGGTCAACGGTGGGATAACTACCTACAGCTAAATCCGTTTCAATATATTCTCCCTACTCAGATAAGAGTAATCTTTTATGTGCGTGATCTTATTTTATTTTCTTTCCTCCCTTGCACTGCTGAGATATAACCTGGACATGCAATCTTCCAGTGATTATACAAAGAGATTGGGCAAACTCATGCCATCGCAACCCCCCCCCCACACACACACACACACCCACTACACGTCCCAGCACAGCAGCTTTCAAATGAACTGAAATTTAGATCCATTCCACTACAGAATTAACCGTTTATGTTGCAAATCTAACGCCAGCTTTAAAATATGGATGGGATAAAATTTTAACATCTGTCTATCAAAAGTGTCTGAGTGGCACAGTGTTGATTTCCTTAATAAAAGTACATTTCTCTCTTCCAACAGCAAGTGTATCACGATGAGTGTTTGTATAAAGATGTAGTCTTGTTTGAATTAACGTGAATAAAGTAATTCCAATGTCCCAAAGAGGTAAAATAGTTCGTGAGGTTAACAAACTACATAGACCTGGGGGTTTGCGCCAGGGGAGTGAGTACCGTCCTCGGTGAACAATTCAACTCGTTACTAGAGGTCACCCGTCTCTAATTTGGTGCCACTGGTTTCCGGGGAGGGAAGAAAGATTGTGACGCAGGGAGAACACACCATTCATTCCTCGCCCGGGAGTCGAACCCCGACACATCTTTGATTATTAGAGGGCAGCGCCTCGTACCACTTGGCAACAGGACCAGTACCCAGAGCAGTCAGGGAGTTTATATTTTGTAAGCTCCACGTATCTAATCTAGTATGTGAGGTATAGTGCGCTTCTATTCCAGCGTGTCAATAAAATTTTGAAGCAAATACAAAGAGAATGGTTCACTTTCTTTGAATCGCCGAGGAAAATGTGGAAGAAAATATTCAGCCACTGACAGAGATCGCAAAATGGTGCTAAGAATTAGTAAACAAGATCCTAATAGGACTAGAAGGGATATTAGAAATGAAATGCTGCAACATGGTGTCAGCATAAGTTCAATGACTGTATGTCGTGGGTTATTTATTGGAAACGTAGACGGGGGTGGCGCCCCAGTAGGATGCAAATCATCAAAAAGAAGTCGTCGCTCTTTCCACGTTTATATGTGAGTGACGGAAAAATTATCATCGGCTGCAACCGAACCCAGGGTCTTCCCGTTACGTGCCGGACATGCTACCACTGCACCACAGTGGCCTCGAATTCTCCAGACTCACATAAGACTAACAGCCAAACCACATGTTAGGTTGCTTCTTGGAGCCCCGCAGAATGCTGATTATTCACCAAAGATGGAAAGCAGCAACTGAACAAATAATTAGGAGGCGAATGAATAATTATATGCACAATTCTTTGGTGAATCCTTAGCATTGTGCGGGGCTCCAAGAAGAAACCTGCCATGTGGTTTGGCAGTTAGTCGTATGTGACTCTGGAGAATTTTAGGCCACTGTGGTGCAGTAGTGGCATGTCCGGTGTGTAACTGGAAGGCCTGGGTTCGATTCCCGGTGGCGGCGGCGGATGAGAATTTTTCCGTGACTCACTTATAAACGTGGAAAGAGCGATGACTTCTATTTGATGTTCCTAGTCCACGTCAATTGTGTGTATTAAGGATGCAAGTCTTCACAGTTATAATGATGAAAACACGTTCAGCTTGGTCAAAAGATGCAATAATTGAGCTGTCGGTGGTTGGAAGAAGAAGCTATTTTAGGATGAAAGTCACTTTAACGTGTGGTAGTAACTCTGTATGTTTGTCAGCAGAAATGGCAATGAGACATTATAACGTCATATATTGTGCAACATATGTAACATTTTCTTAAAAAAAAAAAAAATGTTTTGGAGATGGTTTTCGTATGAAGGTTCTGGTGTACTTTCTCCTATAGTCAGTGCGATGACTTTCGGGAAACATAAGGGATTACTGGGTAAATGAGTATATCCGCAGTTAGAAGAACTGGCAATTGATAGCAGTGAAGGTATTTCAGTAGGATTTGATCTCCTGCCATGCTGCCAAGAAAATAAGGGATTTTTTTTTTCATGAAAATGGAATTATTTCTCAGGGATAACCTGGAAACTCACCAAACCGAAATCCAACAAAGAACTTGATTGCCCCTTGAAGAAGGAGTACTGTCCTACGAAGCAAAAGAGGATTAAATCAAATTCTGAAGATGACAATCCGATTTTGGCGTAAACGTAATCCCGTATTTCTTTCATGAGGATTAAATCATACATAAAAGTGTGGTTCCACGACATTCAAGTTGTAAATAATTGCGAAACTGTATTGCATTCAATAGCCCATAGAGTTGAAATGTTTATTGATTTTAATGATAGCTATATTTGATATTGAAAACAATCATTATTTATATTGGGACCCTATTTTGTGGTATTAAAATTATTAATGAAGTGTGTTGACTATATTTCAAAATAATTCATTAAACTTTTTTATACCACCGTTGTAAAAGTGTTGTTTAAGCGTCCTCAAATTGTAAATAGTTGCGAACACTTAGTACTTTTAATATCCCAAAGTGGTAAGATGCTTATTGATGCCAAATATGGCCATGCTATTTCATGGTTCAAAATTTATTATTATAGTATTTTGACTACATTTCGCTTTTCTTCAGGTTTAAAGACTGCATATACATATTCAAACAGACCAGTACTAAAATTAAATCAATTACTATGAGTTTTAAAGGATGCTTTACTTCAGTCGCAGATGATTTAAACACTTCTTGAAATAATTTTAGAGAAAAAATAACGTTTAATAACTTCTTATTACTGCTTTTTTTTTCAGGCTACACAGTGCATTATAGGGAAGATCAGAGTCCGTGGCAAGAAGTTGCGGTTGTTGCTCCAGAAGACAGCACTTACACTCTGTCTAACCTCCAGGGGGGAAAGCTCTACCAGATATATGTGACAGCCACCAACCAATACGGAAGAGGGGATCCCAGTGAAATTGTGGCCGTTAAAACGGATGAAGGAGGTATGCAATTATGACTCGTCATAACTGAAACAATTTGTGCAATAAATTGCCCTCATACAATAACTGCAGGTCAAGAAGGAAACCACAAAGTACGATAGCAACGGTCTCTTCTAAATTAATCATATTAAGTCTGCGAAGTATTAAGGAATTATTGCCCCTACGTTTTTTACTTCACTTGCCAGTCTATGTCTCCTGATGTAAAAAACGCCATTCTTAAAGTCGCTTTTTTCTTGATTGGTATGCGCAAATTGCTTGCAAAAAAAGAAATGTTAAGTTATTATTTCAGCGAGTGATTCTTTGAACTTCGCAAATTTAGGGTGTTATATGCTTTTTTTCTGATTTCCTTTGATCTTCTTTAATATAAGTAATTATAATTGCTTATGAGAATATATTTTATTATTTCGCGAGCTTTCTGATGAAAATGAAAGGCGTTCTGTGCGTGAAATGTAATTTCGGTTTGAATAAAAACAATCTAAAGTAAATTCAACTATATGGTTTGCAACATCTATATTATACTATACATAAATTTATTATATGATCTATGTTAACCGAATTTTTCAGTCAAAGTACGTTGCTTGTCATATATACGTCTTATTTTGCAAATTTTTTTGCAACATTTTGGGACGATACACAGCCATATTCTGTCAGATACAAAATTTCTAGCGTACTCTTTGTCTTCCTCTATAATAACAGAGTCAAAACTAAAACAACTCTAGTAAGCGCAGATTTTTCAAGTATTTTTTAATTGCGGAATCAGAAACACCTTAATAAAAAAATAATATAACGCGACCTAGTAGAAATACTTTTCATCAGCATGATTTGAAAATAGTACATGGGGACCTCTCTCTCTCTCTCTCTTCTCACTCTCTCTCTCTCTCTTCTCACTCTCTCTCTATATATATATATATATATAGAAAGAGAGAGAGAGAGAGAGAGAGAGAGGGCGGGGGAGACCGCTCCATAAAAATTAAGAGTATTTTTTTTTGAGTAAGCAACAGTGCGAAGGAACAAAATAACCACAGATACAACTAACTGAATTAAGGACATATCTATGGAAACAGTTATTAGCCGTGGCAGACGATTCTGGTTTTGTTATTGTGCAGTTGTTTAAGGTACGTCTGCATTTTACCATACAGCTATGGAGGTGAGTGATTCAGAGTTAACAAGCGAAATATGTTGTGGGATGAAATTTAGCAATCGTTTGGGTAAAACGGCTCCCGAAACAGTTGATTTAATGAAAAAAAGCTTACAAAGATAAATGTTTGGTGAATCAACGATTTTTAGATGGCACCTGATTTTCAAAAAAGAACATTTGACGGAAGAACTCGCTGCTAGGCCTGGTCAACCTGAAAGTGTTGTTACGGATCGTATTGTTGACACTGTTTTCGCATTGCTGCAAAAACAGTGTCAACAATACTGTCAAAGCCGGACATGCTACCACTGCACCACAGCGGTATCGAATTCTCCAGACTCACATGCGACTAACTGCCAAAACACATGGCTGGTTACTTCTTGGAGCCCCGCACAACTCTCGGGATTCACCAAAGATGGTAAGTAACAACTGAACAAATAACTAGGAGGCGGATGAATAATTAATATACACAAATGACGTGTATTAAGAACTTCAAACAGAAGTTATCGCTCTTTCCACGTTTATAAGTGTCACGAAAAAATTATCATCGGGCGCCACCGGGAATCAAACCCAGGGTCTTCCAGCCACGCGCCGGACATGCTACCACTGCACCACAGCGACTTCGAATTCTTCAGACTCACACACGACTAACTGCCAAACCATATAGCTGTTTGCTTCTTGAAGCTCTGTGCAATACACACAATCCACGTCATTCGTGTGTATTAAGTATTCATTCGCCTCCTAGTTATTTGTTCAGTTGCAGCTTACCATCTTTGGTGAATCCACAGCATTGTGCGGGGCTCCAAGAAGCAACCTGCCATGTGGTTTAGCAGTTAGTCTTATGTGAGTCTGGAGGATCCGAGGCAGCTGTGGTGCAGTGGCAGCATGTTCGGCGCTAAATTGAAGACCATGGGTTCGATTCCCGGTGGCGGCCGATGAGAATGTTTCTGTGACTCACTGATAAACGTGGAAAGAGCGATGACTTATGTTTGAAGTTACGTACTTCCTTTATTTTATAACTAATTTTTCATATTTCTTTTGCAATGGAAGCACTAGTGTAGAGCTTTCGGAAAGAACAACTAACTGAAGTTCAACTTTAGTGTAATTTAAATCCACATATATTACTGTTTGTATGTTCCTAAACATTTTATGAAAAGCGTTAATGTAAAAAACATTCACATCCTTAAACATTGTGAACACTATTATCTATCTATCCATTTTCACACTCCCAGCATTTTTTATTTATTTAAGGTTTAACGACCACCAAGAGCAACTCAGTCGGCTATAAAGAGTCGCCCGCACCTAATTTTGGGCCTCTAGTTCCAGGGAACGGAGAGAGTCAGAGTCATAAGGAAAACACAACATGCACGCCTCACCCAGATTCGAATCCGAACCTTTCTCGGACTAATGCTCATAAGCCAACGCTTAGACCATTGGATCAGCGGGGCGGCTCTCCTAGCAAATACGAACACTTATCAGTTGCGAATGAAAAACATAAAGTGCTGTGTTTGCACAATAAAGGAGGATCCAATAAACGAGAAACCTGTTTCCAGTGTAGGATTTCTTACCAGTTTCTCTATAATACCTGTTCCAACACGATACATCAAAACTGGAAAAATGCTTATCATACTTTTTAAATTTACCATCATACTTTTCTACCGCTGGACAACAGTCTGTTTTTACCTTCTCTGTGAGTGGTCTCTCGCTCTCTCTCTCTCTGTGTGATCAGGTGTTTCTTCTTTTCTTCTTCGTCAGGAGAAATGTGCTTTCAGAATACCATGAAGATATGAGAAAGAATACTGCATGAGGATTACGAGAAGAGATAAAAATGGCACTGTGCCATTTTACCTCTTCTCTTAATCCTCATGCAGTATCCTTTCTCATATCTTCACAGTGGTCTGAACGATCTCTCTTGACGAACAGTCAAGAGAGGGAGTTCAGACCATTGTTCCCGCTGTGTCCCGGTGGCACAGTGGTCTAAACGATTTATTTTGACCGTTCATCGGAGATAGGTCCAGGTTCGAATCTCGGTGAGGCATGCATGTTGTGTGTGACTTACGGCAGTGGATCTCTCACTTCCCTGAACCCAGTGTCCCCAAATTAGAGATGGGCAACTTTTTATGCCTATTAAGTTGCTCATGGTGGCCGTTAAACGAACGTGCCCAAAACAAATGGTAGGAAAACAGTTTGGATTGTATTTTTGGAAGAAATGGGAGATATGCTGTATTTGCCTAAGACAACTTATGTAGAAGTACCCAGAATGAAAGGTACACTTACATAAAACATTTCTAAATCTGGAGCAGGCGCACGATAAAGTACCAAGGCATAAAGTACGAAATGTTCTAAGAGAATATTGGCTCAGAAAAATGTATCTTTAATAAAATAAATATGCAAATAATGCCGTATGTTTGTCGGAAGTAGAGTAGAACAAAGAGAAGAATTTGATACGACAGTTGTATTACACCAAGGACTATCCTTAAGCCCATTCTTGTTTGATATTACTTTAGTGTGGACCATATTATTTACCGATGATATGGTGTTAAGTTCTGAGAGTAAATAAGGAGCAGAACAAAATCTCAAAAAATTAGAGCTTGTTTAGAAATGAGGAGAAGGAGATAAACAGAACCAGAACGTAGGACATGAGGTACAATGTGGAAAATCGAATTGAGAGTATGATGTTTCACGAATGAGCGGTAACAAAAGTGCAAAGATTGAAATACCTCGGACCAGTGTTGGAGGAAGTTGGATGTTTCAAAGGAGAAATGAACAGCAGAGTGCAAGCAGGAGGAAACAACTGATGAAACTCATAAAATTCACTGTGTGGCAAAGCGCACCAACGAGGCCGACAACTAGGGTTCTAAAGACTGGAAATAGGCCAACAATGCTGTACAGTGTTGACACTTGTCTACCAATAAGATGTTTTCTGAATAATCCAAATATTGTTGAAATGAAGTTGCTGAGAAGGGGGCGTTTTGCCATCACAAAGGACAGCATTAGAAACGAGAAGATATGAGCAATCATTTAAAGTGGCAGACATTCCAGAGAAGGCTCAAAACGAATAATTGCTCTGGTGTGGTCCCGTTTTGGAAATGATGCCCGTGTTTAAAATTTTAAATAATAAATATTTGTATTCAGCTGTAGCGGACGCTCCTGTCAGTAAGTGGCAGACAGCTGGTGTCCTAAAAACAGTTAGATGTTAAAAACTGTATATTAATTTGTATATAAAGTTTTACACTGAAACACATTGCACTGAAAAAGTAGAAATTTGTTGCGATTCTTGCCTAGTAATGCACATTTAGAACACTAAACCTGCATTGTTAGATGTTTGTCTAATATGACGTATCTTATGATATGTAACATCAGACGATACGCGCAGTGATGTGTTGCTAAACATCATTAAATTTTAGTTTCAATATTGTACGTATTATCATACAAAATTAGATTTCATTTTGTAAAGTACATAACTAATGATATGTACTTTCTCTTTTCTCCTTCGAAATTTTTCACAGTTAATAATTTTGTATTTTTTCAAAAGAACGTAAAATACAACAAGTCAAATTCATCTTCTTTATTCAATCTTATTTTCACAGTCCTCATGTTTCATATCTTATTAGTTTACCGAAATCCTCGATCTCTCCAACCAGAGCTTCTGTGGCACTATCTTTTTTCCGTCTCAGGTACTTTTCAGAATCACTTAGTCAATCTTCCTCTTTCACAAACTTAACATTCTACATCATTCCGGTTGTTTGTTCTCTACAATTTAAATTAAAATACCATCAATTCCTATTGAAACTCTGGTAGCCACGTGTCTTACTTTTCCAGGGTTCGTTTTCGTGTTGCTGTAGCACAAAGTCAACCTCCGTAGCAGGTAATCTGTTTTGTTGATAGTTGAGACGGTACACACAACAGCTTTTGCACCATAATGCATAATATTGTTCTGCAGAATAGCTTCAACGGTGTATTTTTTACACTTTTTCCGCTGGGTCTTAATAACTGCCATAAGTATCCAATATTAAGAGTCGCGTTTTCATTATTTATCCCCATTTGTTACAGCCAAGATGCAGAACATACACCCTAGGACGGATATACCAGCAATGCCATATCGAGGACATTAACCTAAATTTAACTGAGACGATTATCTAGAAGCTCGCGCTTCAAACCCCTCGTCCAGCGGGACAGCTATTTATTTAATGATGATTTTGTTCTAAAGAACAGGGGTGAGCATTCTAAGCGTTCCCTACATAAGCATTTTTTCTGTCTGGGAGAAGGTTTAATGTCCATCCTTAGCAATTCTAAGTGTAACAAGCCGGTGCCAGTCCCTAATTCGGAGGCACTGTTTCCAGCAAGAGACAGCGCCAGTAAACAAGCATACCACCCATGGAACACCCGTAACTCGAACCCAGGCCCAGATCGGACTAATAGCCAGAAACCTACGCCACTGACTGTTCAGACACCGGACGGCTCATTGAATCTTCTAGCCATTTCATCTCTCCTTTTACCTATAAAATTGATATTGAATGAAATATAAGATGAAGCAAATCACAATTTGCCGTCTCCTATTATTTTCATATCGATTGAAAAATGTCTTCGTTGCGTGTTATGTACTAAAACTTTTCTTCAATTGTTGGTTTCATTGGTACATAACGAAACGAATGAAATACTAGTATTAATTACGTAACTAAAGAAAGAGCAAGACGTTTAGTAACCTGGGTTTCTCCTGAGGGATATTATTATACAGAAATTTCATTAGTGTAATAAAAACCTTATTCTAAGTGCGTTTACTATGTGTGTGTGTGTGTGTGTGTATGCGTGCGTGTGTGTGATATGCCTGTTTAACCTAATTTATTTCATTATCTATGCTATCATTTCAGGTGGACACTCGCTATTATCTGTTTCAAGCTTGGGTGCGAATGGAAACTATGGTGAAATGGCCGTCTTAATTCCTGTTGCCGCTTCACTCCTGACAATATGCGTTGTGCTCATCGTAGCTTGTGTATGCGTTAAGAAGATCAGAAGCAGACAAAATTTGGAAAGAGGTAACTCAGGCATTTTTTTAGATGAATTTATCATTTCTTTTCAATATAAATTAAATTATAATTATCAGGGCAGGGGAAAATATGTTACTTCGCCGATCATATATCATCACAGAACCAGTGACTTCATATATTTGACTCGTCTAAGACTCATAAAACAATAGAACATGTAATGTTCTTAGCTAATTATGTATAACTATGCGTGAAGAACATTCTGTATCCCTAGAACATCATATTGCGTGAATAAAAATAACTTTGACTGTAACGTTCCGTAGCGTTTATGTGATGCTCCAGAGAGCTAAACGCCAATAGTTATTAATTAAACACTGATTGGTTGAATGGCCAATTAAAGAAAAGGTATGAACTTACCAAACCTTCAAAGTTTATTTAGTCCGTTAGGCATTTTAAGAAGTTAGCGCATGCTAAATATTACTCGTAACGTTTAAAATACTCTTCAAATATAGAAAACTCGGTAACAGGTTATTATTGTAACCTCGAAGCAATATAGCAATCGACATCTAAAATAATATAACTATATTAGTAATCTGAATTTATTGGCATAGAATAGAAATCAAGGTTTCCAAGTTTTGCACATCAACCAGATGGCTTATTCAGAGGAGGTATACAAAACTTATTTATTAATATATAGTATTTACGACGGGAAGTCAGAAAGTAACTTTCCGAACATCATATATTTTGTATTTATTAGTACGAAAAAAAGTAAGTACATCTCTAAGATATGGCGATCCTTACATTGCTTCTCGACGTAGTCGCCTTGTTTGTTGAAACGCTTGTCAAGTCGGAAGTTCCATGAGTCGAAACCTATAAAGGTTTGGTGGTTGTCCATACAGCCATTGTTCCACTGCACGTTTTGCAGCGTCATCCCATGAGAATCGTTTCCCACGAAGGTGCTGCTTTAACCGTGGAAAGAGGTGAAAATCCGACGGAGCCACATCAGGGCTGTCGGCCGGATGTTGCAGAATTTTCCATTCCCAGCTTTCCGACATATTCATTGTGTAACGAACCGCAACAAAAGCAAGCACTCGGATGACATTTCAGGCTTTTCCCGTCGAACAGCTCTCTTTATTCTCTTCAGGGTAGCTTGATAAGCAGCAGCATTGATTCTTGTCGTGGAAGGTGTTAAATCCACCAGAAGCACAACATGCATGTCCAAGAACACGGTCGCCATGATCTTCCCACTGCTGGTGGATGTCTTGACTTCTTCGGAAACGGAGGGCCCTGGATGCTTCCACACCATGGATTGGGCCTTTGACTAAGGAGTGTAGCGGGATATCCATGTTTCATCTCCGGTGATGATGTGCTGTTAGAAATCGTCACCAAGTTCATTGAAACGGTACAGATGGATGACCGAAGCGCCCATGTGGTTATTTTTGTGTTCCTCTGTCAGTTGTCTGGGAATCCACCTGCTGCACACTTTCCGATACCCCAAACGATCATAAACAATGCCCCACAAGGTGCCATGCGTACGATGTAATTTTTCTTCCAGGTGATGCAGTGTCACATGGCAATCTTCACGTAAGCACTCCTCAATTACATCGACATGATCTGGTGATGTAGAAGGGCGTCCGGTCCTTGGTTCATCATGAACACTCACTGTGCCACCACTGAAATCACAATACCATGTTTGCACCTGCTGCACTGTCATCATATTCAGGTCGTACACAGCTTGAAGTTCACTGCGAATTTTAATACGCAACGTCCCTTTTTCCCACAAGAAACGGATGACTCCTCGGAATTCTTCCTTTGTTAATTAAAACAGTACAGTAGCCATTTTGAGTCTGTGTAGTTCCGGAACGTAATGTCTGTGGAGCTTCAAACTTCAGCAACCTAAAACAGAACATGCCAAGTTACATTTGAGCAAAACAAAATTTCAATATATGGAGTACTTTTAAAGTTCTTTAGTAGGGAAAGTTATTTTCTGACTTCCTCTCGTATTAATCAACATCTAAAAAACTCGAGCCTTAAAAAAGGGAGACTCAGAACATCATACTAACAACTTCAAACTGTTAACGTGAAAAGAACAATTTTACGTAGATCACCTGGGACTGCAACCAGTTAGAATGCCCCCCAGCTCGCAATCTAGCGAACATACGTTGTAAACATCGTTCTTATCTTTGTCTTTCTCATACGTCGCTCAACCTTCGACCTGAATGCAGTTACCACTAGATATTCAGTCGAGAGAGAAAACGTAAGAGTTAAGTTAGAAAACTGCCTAAAGGAGAACAAACTAAAGTTTACATAGATACAGGAACTAAAAAGGGAAAGTTATATTAGAGTATACGCTTCGAAGTCAAATACACTGAGATGGCAATTTATTAAACATGTATACAACCATTTAATAACGTGTGTGCCAAACTTTCGCTGTCACGACAGCATCAACACGTTACGGCATTAACTTCACCAGGTGTATGAAACATTTGGATGGAACTGAGGTCAACGATTCTATAGGGCAGCCATCTGTTAAGTGCCAAAAGTTGCCGGCGGTAGGTTTTCGACATCAATGCACCAGCTCCAGTTTGTCCCACTGATACGCAATTAGGTTAAAGACTGTAAAGTGAGAATACCAATTGAGGATTGCGAACTCACTGTAATACACCTGCAACCAGTTCCCAGCCAACATTAGGGATGAGACCAGGCTTTGTCTTGTGAAAGAAGACATCTCTATACAAAATGGATACCCATGAACGGGTGTAGGTTGCCGGAGATTCTGTCAACATATTATTGTGCGGTAGCTATTTTCTAAGTATCTTCAAGAGAGTTCTAAGTTGGGGCACGTAAACATGCTCCAGAACACTAAACCGCCTCCAACTTGAGAGCTGGGATCCTTGGCCTCATGTGGTCTAAGATACACACGCACTCTGCTATTGGGGAGTTGTAGCTCGAACCTTGATTCGTTGGACCAAGATATCCGTTTCTAGTTTTTAATGGTTCATTGGCGATGCTGTTTCGCCCACTGTTGCCTCGTAAGTTGAGAATGTGCTGTTTATGAGGGTTCTCAATGTGGGCATCAGCTGCCATTGCCGAGTCGTACCTGGGATGGTATTTTCACAAACCTTCTTAGGTGCCATTTTGTTGAACACCGACGCCATGCTTTCCACTGTTATTTTCCAGTGGTGGAATTTGGACGTCAATGCATCGCTACAATGCCGGAGAAACTCCGGTTACACACACAGACGCGCGGGAGCGGAAAATGAACGACTCATTTACGATCTTATTATACACAGCGTCTGTCATTTTTTATGTAGTCCTTGTACACACGTGCGACGGTTACCCGCGAAAACCCTAGACGTTTTGCAGTCGCGGAGATGGAACTGCCTATCTTCCTCACAACGACTATCTCCGCATTGGCTCAGGTCACCGTGTTTACCTAGATAGGTATCTGATCAATTAGTAAGCCTCAGTGGATTTCGGCTGGGCGCATTATTATGGCAGAGTAGGGCAGGTTTATGAATGGATGCCGTAGGCAAAATAAAATGTTCTTTGTAAAAATGCATGAAATTGCATTAAACTTGTCCTGCTTTAACTTTTTAACTGGATTGAATGAATTAACTAGGGGTTAGTAAAATGGGCTGTAACCAGCGTGAACAAATATATTTGTTGTCTTACTAGTGGGACGAACGCTGCTCAAACGGGTGGATCTTCGCATCAGAAAGCGTTGCTTTCTTATACAAATTGGTCATTTAAGGAGATGATTGACACTAATCATTCCTGGCTGATTACTTGCTAAAAGGGCTATAACAATGACGGCGAACCTAAGAAAGAGGGAGAAGGTGTTTGAGCCCCTAATTTCTGCACAGTATTATGATGTCGGTGATAGGGGAACTAGTTTTTCCTTATCATGATTGGGTCATGGAGCAGAGATTAAAGTACTCAAAGTTAGCGTTTATCACTGGACACAGGTTCATGAGCTCTCTCAAAGGTAGCATTTATCACTGGAGACAGGTTTATAAAGTTCTCAAAGGTAGCATTGATCAGTGGAGACAGGTTTATCAGTGGTACTCATGACAACACTGACCAGTGCTCATTTACGCCCCTCCCCCCCATCTGAGTTGGCACAGTAAAAACAAGTGCAGAGCCGAACACTTCGCATGACTACCGGGGCTCCGCCGTGAAACCCACTTCGGAACCTGAGGGACAGACTTTGAGTTGAGAAGGTACATAAGTTTATCATCAAATTCGCCAAACGTTCTTCAGGAAAACGGAAGTTTATCATACTGAACTTATCAGGAGCGCAGTTGACTATGAACACCCACACAGTCCTTAGGAGTCTGAGAGCTAAGGCGGCGGTCAGTGTTATCCCCTGTTGACGGGAACTTACGGATATCAGCACTGTTGAGTACTGATTCTTGCGCTGGAGGCCTTGAATAAGATGGTGGAATGGATTGGATAGAGTTTTAAGTATAGTGAATATTTCAGGTGGATACTATACAGACCACCACCCCTTTCCTTTTCTTGAGGTTAATGTGTCATGGTAAGTACTGATGGCTGCTCCAGCATGGGATATGGATTTCTGCGGCGGAGATCGTCAGCTGCTGTGGTGACCTGGGCGCTGGAGTCCTTCCTGCTGGGTGCTTTGTCTCCTTTCCTCTGGAACTGGCGGCACACATTCTCTCACTGTCCCTGTTTCCCCCATAAAACTACTTCTTTACATCAGGTACGTCGTGTTTGACCTTCAGGTTTCGGTGAGCTTATTACTTTTGCCAATTTACTTTCTTCAAGACATCCTTCTGTCAAGTTCGAGGTCGAGTTCGAGAATTTAGGGATTTTGCCTTTTTCGCAATCTCTCTGATTACCCCTTATCATTTTCTGTTTACCGTAAACTAACTTTTTCTGCCACGTTTATACATTTTACTTCTTCTCATCCAATGTCGCACAAATTGTCTGCTTTTCAATTTCTTATTAATCGTGCATTTACTCACTCGTCCACACAGGATCTCTGGGACCAAGAGTTAACTAGGATTAAACAGTTTGCCTTGAATTTTGGTTACCCTAGTCACATGATTGATCACTTGATTGTTAAGAAATCAATTGGATCGGCCGCAGACAGCTTTGTCTGCAGATAAATGTGTCTATCAATTTGTGAGACCCATTCCATATATACCACCCGTATGTAATATCTTAAAGAACATATGTCATAAATACAAATTCAAGTTTGGTGTAAGGTTTCATACTTCATTTCACACTGTTAAAAAAGACATATACTGTGTTGAATGTGTGACCCGTCACGGTGTATATTTGGTTCCACTAAAGTCTACTGACCCTTCTGAGCCTGGTTTATGCTATTTGGCTCTACCATTCGTAATCTGGGGCGCCGCATTTACGAACATCAATATAATCATAGGACGCATTCCGGTGTTTCATCTTTGTCGAGACTTTGTTTAAATGGTTCTTACCTACCATGTTAGAATGACACCGTTATCCAGGATTCTCCCAGGAATCGTCGAGCAACACTTTTTCCGAAAGTATTCACATATCCGTCAATGGGAAAGGATGTTGCAACGATGAACCCCCAGTGTTTATCCCCTTCCTTAGTAGAGGAAATGACCGATCCGAGCTTAAATAGCAGCCCATAGACTTAACATTAGGCTGCTACTTTTTCAGCAGCCTCTAGTAGCAGCCAGTAGCAGCCAGCAGCAGCCGGATGGATGGATGGGGGCGTGGTCAGTAGCAGCCTCTAATTTCCCGCTGCAATTTTTCCCCTCCGACCGAAGGGTGTGCTTATCTCCGAAGATAGTAGTATTTATTGGACTTTGTCGAATTTTCGGGGAAATCAATGAAGGCTTATTCCTTTTTTTTTAATTTAATGAAGGTTTATTCATTATTTTTCCTGTCTCTCGACCCACCTCCTTAGGTTATTGTTATATAAAACGTTTTTTTCCTCGTAATTTGTTGATGTATTTTTTTTAATTAATTTTCATGAATTCCTCATGTGTCTTCCCTAATGAAAATTATGTAGGGTAAGTATTATTTCTCTTTTATTTTCTCGAATAATACGGTCATGTCCTCATCTCAAGAAATGTTATTATATCTTATTTTTGCTCATAAATGTTTGATTTTGAGGGATGGCAACGCCCTGAGTGGGGAAAGGGGTTGGATATAGGGGGATGGCAACTCGATGTGTTGCCTCTAGCGGTGCTTCTTGGAACTTTCGATTGATCTTTGATTTTGAGGGATGGCAACGCCCGAGTGGGAAAGGGGTTGGATATAGGGGGATGTCAACTCGATGCCTGCCCCTAGCGGTGCTTCTTGAACTTTCGATTGATCTTTGATTTTGAGGGATGGCAACGCCCGAGTGGGAAAGGGTTGGATATAGGGATGTCAACTCGATGTTGCCCCTAGCGGTGCTTCTTGGAACTTTCGATTGATCTTTGATTTTGAGGGATGGCAACGGCCGAGTGGGAAAGGTGTTGGATATAGGGGGATGCCAACTCGATGTACTACCCCTAGCGATGCTTCCTGGAACTTTCGATGGATCTTTGATTTTGGGGGATGGCAACGACCGAGTGGGAAAGGGCACTGCGTAGGTGTTAGATATGATGATGCTTCTTGGAACTTTATTATTTCGATGGATCTTTGATTTTGAGGGATGGCATCGACTGAGTGGGGTCGTTGGGAATTTTTGCATTTATTCCAGTGGTTTGCAAGCAAGATTTCCTCTTCAATACTATTTTTCCCCCGGAGGAAATTTTACGTAACGATGCTGGGGAATTTTCTTTCAAGGGAATAAAAATGCTCCTAAGGTCTTGAGCGAGTTCTAACTCACGATGATTTGGTTTCCAAAAATAGTCAGGTGGTCAAATGGTTTTCGTGTACTACGTATTCCCTATATATATATTTTTAAATTACTTTTACGTTATTTCTTCATGTGTTTTTATATATTTTTTGTATGTTTTGAGGGAGTTTTTCGTGTAGATGTAATGAATTTTCTGGGGAACTTTTCTTTTTCCTCCATTCAATTTTATTTCAGACCATGAGACGAGGAAATGCTTCTTTAGAAATTATTTCGTTCTTGTTCGCAGTAATTACTGGACATAGACTTCCTGTTAATTCTGAGTCTTTCACCCCTGCAATAATATTTTCTCGTAATTTTTTCGTATGTTCAAGAACTCTACAGATCTTTCCCAGTTTAAAATTCTGCTCAAACAATATTTTCGGTCTTTATTTTCCTTATAGCTTCCCAATTTCAGATATTTTGATTCCTCTATCTTTGAAATTTCATTAAACTTCTCAATAGGTCAGGATTCTTTTTTCTTGGACAAACTTATGAGGCCTTTTATTCAGACTATCTTTTTTTCCATTTCATTTCAGCAAACGATTATTTTAGATGCAACAAATCGTCAGATTTTGGTTTCTTAATAGCATATTTTCCAACTTGCTTAAAAATATTCCTCAAAGCTTGCATGTATGTCAAATATACATTTTTTATTCTTTCGTAGTTAGCCATACTTTTCGTGGACTACCTCGACAGGGAAAGCATTCAATGTCAAGACATACAATCTAAAATCTTTTTCTTTCGATAAAATTTGTATTCTTTGGGCTGAATATTTTTCTGTCTCGTCCGAAAAAAACATTCATTCTAGAGGCAAAGCGACTAATTCCGTTCTTCATAAACATTATTTTTTTATTTATTTGATATTCACAGTTGTATACATTTACTATCCAAAAAAGAGATATATTTAATGTAAAGGTATATTCTTTCCAAGCTTGGAAAATATATGTATATATTAGTTCATTTCCAGTTAAGGAAATGCATCTTTATATTTCAATATGAAAGAAGCCCTATAAGTGAAAGCTCAACCTAAAGACGGATAGATTGTTCACATTCTCTACTCTATGACATTTCTTTACTGAATGAACCATGGCCTTTTTTTTCATGAACTGCTTTAAAATCTTCGTTCTCACTTTACTATTGTCAGATTCCATGTCCCTCAGTTTCTTTACTGAGAAACAGAAGCATTTATTCAATTTTAATTTATTAAAGAGTAGAACTTCTTTTAGGCTTTCGAAGTACTTTCAAGTCTTTCATTACGAAAATTTTCATTGTCATGAAAGAAGCCATAATCGAGATGATTTACTATCGTTTCAATGAAAGTGTTTACGCATTCATTGCTATGATGTCAGATTTCATTTTCTTATACTTCGAATAGAAATGAGTTTGAATCATTCGTCGAGAAAACATTTCTTTCATATATATATATATTTTTGCCTCCGAATCAAACGAACTCAAAAAATAAGAGACGCACTTTAATATTTTTTTCCTCTTACTTATGAGAGGAATACGGGAATATGATACCAAAATTAAAGAATAAAGAATATCGACTTTCTCTCAACACCTTACATCTACGTTTTTTTTATTTCTTTTATTTTCAATAAGCTATTTCTATATTTTTACAACTGAATAGAATTATTTATTGAAAATTCTAAGTAAGACGAAAAATGGTTTTGTTGATTTTCCTAAGAGGATGATTTTGAAATTTTCGTTTTCTGATAATTGTAAAAATCTCATAGAATAACATGGGAAAACTAGCATGCATAAAAGACTGTTTTGGATCGAGTAAATTGATAGAATTTTGCAAAGTTCATTTCAGAAAAGTACATTCCTTCCTAGTGTCAAAAACGAATCACTTCGTTTTCTAAGATACACTTTGGAATCTTATAAAAAGTGCATAGGGTCAAAAACGATTTTGATGATTTTACTAAGATGACAGATTTCGGATTTCTTATGATAGAAAATACAGTGAATTTCCCATTGAATAACATGGGAAACTGCGAAATTTAAGAAGCACGTTTTCGTTCAAGTAAAATATTTTAAGTCTTTTTCGAATCAGTTGAAAACAGACAGGGTGTGTTCCTGAACAGTTCATTATTTCCTAAAATCAAAACGAATCACTTCGTTTTTTCTAACGTACGTTTCTGAAAGAAGTAAACATAGTTTAGCTAGAAAATTGGAAAGATATTTTTATGAATCTAGACTGTTTATTTACGTATAGCTAGAGGGGTCTTCAGTGAGAGCACTTATTCTCTTTTCAAACTAAGAGAATGAAGTGTAGTCAGTTTGAAAAAAAATTCAAACTCCCCTAAATTTAGCCTTTTGTCCTGGTTTCGACTCAATACTGTAGCATTGCTCTCAGACCAGTTGAATTCCTGGCCCTTAATGAAATACATTAAGCCTTTCCCTTAAAAATAAGCAATCTCTTCTTCAATACCAGATCCCCACAAATTTCTTTAAGAGTTATTCATTCACCCTTTTACTTTTAAAAACTTGAAATTCATTATTATTTAACTCATTACAAAAAATGAAACTCATTCATACAGAAAAAATATAAATGAATAAAAATAAATAAAGCAGTCCTAAAAAAGGACTGTTTTTCTGGAGTCCCCTTCATACAGCTGCTCCATGGCCGGTATAAGGAATTTTTTTACCTGCTAATATCTCAGCACATTGACTTCACAGTCTCTAGCAAGTTCTTTACAATTATGCTTTCCAAGAACGCTTTGGACGGGACATGGTCTCCACTGACTGCAACAGATTCTGCTAGAATCTTGGGGTTAAGCAATGCAACGGCATCATCGAAATACTTTTGCCACTTGGATTCGGGGTGGCATATGGCTGTGGGCCGTGATGTTTGCGAATATGCGATTTGGGGGTTGGTGGCACTCCATACAATAATATAAGTTATTGACATGTTCCTGAAGGCGATCCTTACCATGTCAGCAAGCATGATGAAAAACTCTTCATCTGAGATGGAAGCAACAGGGGAAGAAGTCCTTGGATGGTGCAAAACAGCCTTTCTAAAGACAGGTCCAAATAGTAGTTGAGTAATGCTGTCCCATATTTTTCCACATTGATCAATAAGAGTTCCAAATTGTTCACAAGTCAGCTTTATCGGAACAGGATTCAATCGACGAAAACCATAAATTCTGGGGGAAAGCACTTCTAACGTGTAACTGCCAGAAGCTATCTAAGAAGGAAGGACAGCAGAAACAATAAGTTCACGATTAATCAAGATGTCACAATTCATGCCTTGAATCCAGTGTGATTTTCCCATGAATTTTCGGAACGTTGAAGCTGACATTGTTATTCCATTCTTAGAAGGGTAGAAGATTCCCCATCTTTCCTATAACTTCGAATATGAACTCGGACCGTGTTGTTAAAATCGCATACTTTTTGCAAACGTGTTTTCACCTAAATGAAAATGATGAGGTGCAAGATTTTTCATAGAAATTCTTGGGAGGATAACTTCTCCACACGATTTGGGCTTTTAAAGGAACGGACTCACATTACCTTCTTAGCGAGAGTAGCAGAAATTTCAGCACTTTGCTTCATCGTGGAAATGGAATCGCTAGCACTCAAAGCAACAGACAAAAATGAAGTGACTCGTTTGAAGACTAAAGACAAACTGAAGGAAAAGCTCTTATTCTAAGTCAAAACTGAGAAGAGGTTGGAGTTCGTCACTTGTTTACTGCTTGAGAGGGAAAGAGCAGAGTCATGGGGTAAAGAACACTTTGTTATCTTCTTTCTAAAGGTCAAATTCAATCTAATGTTTGGAGCATTCTTTTGTCGAGGCAGACCATGACTCCAATACGAATTAGTTGGTGGCAGGATCTGTAGTAAAGTTCCAGATCTCAAAGATAAGGAAACTGGTTTAAACCCGTTTCGCTTGAAAACAAAAAGTCTCTTTCCTGTCCGAGAGATACTGATGTAATACAAGACAAAGGATCTAATTCAGCTTCGTCATCACGGTGATCACCGATTTGGTTATCACCATTTCTTATAAAAGTGCATGGGGATCAAAAAACGATTTTGATGATTTTACTAAGATGACAGATTTCGGATTTCTTATGATAGAAAATACAGTGAATTTCCCATTGAATAACATGGGAAACTACGAAATTTAAGAAGCACGTTTTCGTTCAAGTAAAATATTTTAAAAGGCAATCAGTTGAAAACAGACAGGGTGTGTTTCTGAACAGATCATTATTTCTAAAATCAAAACGAGTCACTTCGTTTTTTCCTAACGTACGTTTCTGAAAGAAGTAAAAATAGTTTAGCTAGAAAATTGGAAAGATATTTTTATGAATCCTAGACTGTTTATTTACGTATAGCTAGAGGGGTCTTCAGTGAGAGCACTTATTCTCTTTTCAAACTAAGAGAATGAAGTGTAGTCAGTTTGAAAAAAAATTCAACTCCTAAATTTAGCCTTTTGTCCTGGTTTCGACTCAATACTGTAGCATTGCTCTCAGACCAGTTGAATTCCTGGCCCTTAATGAAATACATTAAGCCTTTCCCTTAAAAATAAGCAATCTCTTCTTCAATACCAGACCCCCAATAAATTTCTTTAAGAGTTATTCATTCATCCTTTTACTTTTAAAACTTGAAATTCATTATTATTTAACTCCTTATAAAAATGAAACCCATTCACTTTTTTACTTTTAAAATTATAGAAAAATAGATGATACAGAACATAGGTTCACTTTTGTATGAAGTTAATCCAAGTTTTTTAAAGTAAATGGGTGAATGTGTTTCATTTTTATAAGAGTTAAATAATAATGAATTTCAAGTTTTAAAAAGTAAAAGGATGAATGAATAACTCTTAAAGAAATTTATTGGGGATCTGGTATTGAAGAAGAGATTGCTTATTTTTAAGGGAAAGGCTTAATGTATTTCATTAAGGGAATAGGAATTCAACTGGTCCGAGAGCAATGCTTTACAGTATTGAGTCGAAACCAGGACAAAAGGCTAAATTTAGGGAGTTTGAATTTTTTTTCAAACTGACTACACTTCATTCTCTTAGTTTGAAAAGAGAATAAGTGCTCTCACTGAAGACCCCTCTAGCTATACGTAAATAAACAGTCTAGGATTCATAAAAATATCTTTTCCAATTTTCTAGCTAAACTATTTTTACTTCTTTCAGAAACGTACGTTAGGAAAAAACGAAGTGACTCGTTTTGATTTTAGGAAATAATGATCTGTTCAGAAACACACCCTGTCTGTTTTCAACTGATTACCTTTTAAAATATTTTACTTGAACGAAAACGTGCTTCTTAAATTTCGTAGTTTCCCATGTTATTCAATGGGAAATTCACTGTATTTTCTATCATAAGAAATCCGAAATCTGTCATCTTAGTAAAATCATCAAAATCGTTTTTTGATCCCCATGCACTTTTATAAGAAATGGTGGATAACCAAATCGGTGATCACCGTGATGACGAAGCTGAATTAGATCCTTTGTCTTGTATTACATCAGTATCTCTCGGACAGGAAAGAGACTTTGTTTTCAAGCGAAACGGGGTTTAAACCAGTTTCCTTATCTTGAGATCTGGAACTTTACTACAGATCCTGCCACCAACTAATTCGTATTGGAGTCATGGTCTGCACTCGACAAAAGAATGCTCCAAACATTAGATTGAATTTGGACCTTTAGAAAGAAGATAACAAAGTGTTCTTTATCCCATGACTCTGCTCTTTCCCTCTCAAGCAGTAAACAAGTGACGAACTCCAACCTGTCTTCTCAGTTTTGACTTAGAATAAGAGCTTTTTCCTTCAGTTTGTCTTTAGTCTTCAAACGAGTCACTTCATTTTTGTCTGTTGCTTTGAGTGCTAGCGATTCCATTTCCACGATGAAGCAAAGTGCTGAAATTTCTGCTACTCGCTAAGAAGGTATGTGAGTCCGTTCCCTTTAAAGCCCAAATCGTGTGAGAAGTTATCCTCCCAAGAATTTCTATGAAAAATCTTGCACCTCATCATTTTCATTTAGGTGAAAACACGTTTGCAAAAGTATGCGATTTTAACAACAACACGGTCCGAGTTCATATTCGAAGTTATAGGAAGATGGGGAATCTTTTCACCTTCTAAGAATGGAATAACAATGTCAGCTTCAACGTTCCGAAAATTCATGGGAAAATCACACTGGATTCAAGGCATGAATAGTGACATCTTGATTAATCGTGAACTTATTGTTTCCTGCTGTCCTTCCCTCTTTAGATGCTTCTGGCAGTTACACGTTAGAAGTACTTTCCCCCAGAATTTATGGTTTTCGTCGATTGAATCCTGTTCCGATAAAGCTGACTTGTGAACAATTTGGAACTCTTATTGATCAATGTGGAAAAATATGGGACAGCATTACTCAACTACTATTTGGACCTGTCTTTAGAAAGGCTGTTTTGCACCATCCAAGGACTTCTTCCCCTGTTGCTTCCATCTCAGATGAAGAGTTTTTCATCATGCTTGCTGACATGGTAAGGGATCGCCTTCAGGAACATGTCAATAACTTATATTATTGTATGGAGTGCCACCAACCCCAAATCGCATATTCGCAAACATCACGGCCCAATGCATATGCCACCCCCGAATCCAAGTGGCAAAAGTATTTCGATGATGCCGTTGCATTGCTTAACCCCAAGATTCTAGCAGAATCTTTTGTTGCAGTCAGTGGAGACCATGTCCCGTCCAAAGCGTTCTTGGAAAGCATAATTGTAAAGAACTTGCTAGAGACTGTGAAGTCAATGTGCTGAGATATCAGCAGGTAAAAAAATTCCTTATACCGACCATGGAGCAGCTATGAAGGGGACCCAGAAAAGCAGTCCTTTTTTAGGACTGCTTTAATTATTTTTATTCATTTATATTTTTTCTGTATGAATGAGTTTCATTTTTTGTAATGAGTTAAATAATAATGAATTTCAAGTTTTTAAAAGTAAAAAGTGAATGAATAACTCTTAAAGAAATGTATTGGGGATCTGGTATTGAAGAAGAGATTGCTTATTTTTAAGGGAAGGCTTTAATGTATTTCATTAAGGGCCGGAATTCAACTGGTCTGAGAGCAATGCTTTACAGTATTGAGTCGAAACCAAGGACAAAAGGCTAAATTTAGGGGAGTTTGAATTTTTCAAACTGACTACACTTCATTCTCTTAGTTTGAAAAGAGAATAAGTGCTCTCACTGAAGACCCCTCTAGCTATACGTAAATAAACAGTCTAGGATTCATAAAAATATCTTTCCAATTTTCTAGCTAAACTATTTTTACTTCTTTCAGAAACGGTACGTTAGGAAAAAACGAAGTGATTCGTTTTGATTTTAGGAAATAATGAACTGTTCAGGAACACACCCTGTCTGTTTTCAACTGATTCGAAAAAAGACTTTTAAAATATTTTACTTGAACGAAAACGTGCTTAAATTTCGCAGTTTCCCATGTTATTCAATGGGAAATTCACTGTATTTTCTATCATAAGAAATCCGAAATCTGTCATCTTAGTAAAATCATCAAAATCGTTTTTGACCCTATGCACTTTTATAAGATTCCAAAGTGTATCTTAGAAAAAACGAAGTGATTCGTTTTTGACACTAGGAAGGAATGTACTTTTCTGAAATGAACTTTGCAAAATTCTATCAATTTACTCGATCCAAAACAGTCTTTTATGCATGCTAGTTTTCCCATGTTATTCTATGAGATTTTTACAATTATCAGAAAACGAAAATTTCAAAATCATCCTCTTAGGAAATCAACAAAACCATTTTTCGTCTTACTTAGAATTTTTCAATAAATAATTCTATTCAGTTGTAAAAATATAGAAATAGCTTATTGAAAATAAAAGAAATAAAAAAAAAACGTAGATGTAAGGTGTTGAGAGGAAAGTCGATATTCTTATTCTTTAATTTTGGTATCATATTCCCGTATTCCTCTCATAAGTAAGAGGAAAAAAAAAATATTAAAAGTGCGTCTCTTATTTTTTGAGTTCGTTTGATTCGGAGGCAAAAATATATATATATATGAAAGAAATGTTTTCTCGGACGAATGATTCAAACTCATTTCTGTTCGAAGTATAAGAAAATGAAATCTGACATCATAGCAATGAATGCGTAAACACTTTCATTGAAACGATAGTAAATCATCTCGATTATGGCTTCTTTCATGACAATGAAAATTTTCGTAATGAAAGACTTGAAAGTACTTCGAAAGCCTAAAAGAGTTCTACTCTCTTAATAAATTAAAATTGAATAAATGCTTCTGTTTCTCAGTAAAGAAACTGGAGGACATGGAATCTGACAATAGTAAAGTGAGAACGAAGATTTTAAAGCAGTTCATGAAAAAAAAGGCCATGGTTCATTCAGTAAAGAAATGTCATAGAGTAGAGAGAGTGTGAACAATCTATCCGTCTTTAGGTTGAGCTTTCACTTATAGGGCTTCTTTTTCATATTGAAATATAAAGATGCATTTCCTTAACTGAAATGAACTAATATATACATATATTTTCCAAGCTTGGAAGAATATACCTTTACATTAAATATATCTCTTTTTTGGATAGTAAATGTATACAACTGTGAATATCAAATAAATAAAAAAATAATGTTTATGGGAAGAACGGAATTAGTCGCTTTGCCTCTAGAATGAATGTTTTTTCGGACGAGACAGAAAAATATTCGGCCCAAAGAATACAAATTTTATCGAAAGAAAAGGTTTTAGATTGTATGTCTTGACATTGAATGCTTTCCTGTCGAGGTAGTCCACGAAAAAGTATGGCTAACTACGAAAGAATAAAAAATGTATATTTGACATACATGCAAGCTTTGAGGAATATTTTTAAGCAAGTTGGAAAATATGCTATTAAGAGAAACCAAAATCTGACGATTTGTTGCATCTAAAATAATCGTTTGCTGAAAATGAAATGGAAAAAAAAAGATAGTCTGGAATAAAAGGCCTCATAAGTTTGTCCAAGAAAAAAGAATCCTGACCTATTGAGAAGTTTAATGAAATTTCAAAGATAGAGGAAGAAAAATATCTGAAATTGGGAAGCTATAAGGAAATAAAGACCGAAAATATTGTTTGAGCAGAATTTTAACTGGGAAAGATCTGTAGAGTTCTTGAACATACGAAAAAATTACGAGAAAATATTATTGCAGGGGTGAAAGACTCAGAATTAACAGGAAGTCTATGTCCAGTAATTACTGCGAACAAGAACGAAATAATTTCTAAAGAAGCATTTCCTCGTCTCATGGTCTGAAATAAAATTGAATGGAGGAAAAGAAAAGTTCTCCCAGAAAATTCATTACATCTACACGAAAAAACTCCCTCAAAACATACAAAAAATATATAAAAACACATGAAGAAATAACGTAAAAAGTAATTTAAAAATATATATATAAGGGAATACGTAGTACACGAAAACCATTTGACCACCTGACTATTTTTGGAAACCAAATCATCGTGGTTAGAACCTCCTTAAGACCTTAGGGAACATTTTTATTCCCTTGGAAAGAAAATTTCCCAGCATCGTTACGCGTTACGTAAAATTTCCTCCGGGGGAAAAATAGTATTGAAGAGGGGGGGGGAAATCTTGCTTGCAAACCACTGGAATAAATGCAAAAATTCCCAACGGACCCCACTCAGTCGATGCCATCCTCAAAATCAAAGATCCATCGAAATAATAAAGTTCCAAGAAGCATCATCATATCTAACACCTACGCAGTGCCCTTTCCCCACTCGGTCGTTGCCATCCCCCAAAATCAAAGATCCATCGAAAGTTCCAGGAAGCATCGCTAGGGGGTAGTACATCGAGTTGGCATCCCCCTATATCCAACACCTTTCCCACTCGGCCGTTGCCATCCCTCAAAATCAAAGATCAATCGAAAGTTCCAAGAAGCACCGCTAGGGGGCAACACATCGAGTTGACATCCCCCTATATCCAACCCCTTTCCCACTCGGGCGTTGCCATCCCTCAAAAATCAAAGATCAATCGAAAGTTCCAAGAAGCACCGCTAGGGGGCAGCACATCGAGTTGACATCCCCCTATATCCAACCCCTTTCCCACTCGGGCGTTGCCATCCCTCAAAATCAAAGATCAATCGAAAGTTCCAAGAAGCACCGCTAGGGGGCAACACATCGAGTTGCCATCCCCTTATATCCAACCCCTTTCCCACTCGGGCGTTGCCATCCCTCAAAATCAAACATTTATGAGCAAAAATAAGATATAATAACATTTCTTGAGATGAGGACATGACATTTCTTGAGAGATGACCGTATTATTCGAGAAAATAAAAGAGAAATAATACTTACCCTACATAATTTTCATTAGGGAAGACACATGAGGAATTCATGAAAATTAATTAAAAAAAATACATCAACAAATTACGAGGAAAAAAACGTTTTATATAACAATAACCTAAGGAGGTGGGTCGAGAGACAGGAAAAAATAATGAATAAACCTTCATTAAATTAAAAAAAAGGAATAAGCCTTCATTGATTTCCCCCCAAAATTCGACAAAGTCCAATAAATACTACTATCTTCGGAGATAAGCACACCCTTCGGTCGGAGGGGAAAAATTGCAGCGGGAAATTAGAGGCTGCTACTGACCACGCCCCCCATCCATCCATCCGGCTGCTGCTGGCTGCTACTGGCTGCTACTAGAGGCTGCTGAAAAAAGTAGCAGCCTAATGTTAAGTCTATGGGCTGCTATTTAAGCTCGGATCGGTCATTTCCCTCTACTTTCCTTGGAGAACACCTTTGGGCCAGGTCACGCCCACCAACTATGCTTGTACCCACTGAACAGGATTTGGACTTTGCCGTTATTGCACATCCGCATTAATTGCTATTTGTCTTGTTAAAGCATATAGGTTACTCACATCTGTGCTCACTGCTGCGGGCCGCGGGTGGCCTAGTGGGAAACGTTCGTGACTGCCACGGAAAGGACCTCAGGTTCGATCACAGGCAGGTACGAACGCTCGATCCACTAAATATCCGCCGTGCGTCTAATGGGCCCGGTAATAAATAAGGGCGTCTTCCTCCCCCTTTCTACTTCGCTTCCGTGTCACTTTCCTATCGGGTACTCTAGCCCAAGTCTCCTAGCTTCCTCTATCTAAGGGTTGTTTAAGACCTGGGGTCAGATCCTCCCTTCCTAAAATCCTCTACATATGATCACATGCTCACTGCTGCATTGTTTGTAAGGAATACGCCGTTGTGGCGTTGAAAGGTCTTAAACATATACTTATTTTAATTGTACACTAGGAGCTGCGCCTCTAGACTCGCTATGCTCGTTTCCAGAATAGCGCTCGGGCCCTGCAGTCCGATCTCCAAGTATATCATATGAAACAGAAACTAGAAAATCCATATAAATTTCAATTTTTATTGCATGTCTAAGCAAATAAGGTTTGTTATTCCGAAGTTTCAGAATTTTTTTATACTGTCGTTAATTTTTGAAAGGTCGGACTTTTGTCGTTTGAACTTAAAGCACTTACTAAATTTACCAATAAGGAAAACAAAAGCAGCCCAGAAAGCATTTCCGTAAACCGTAATCCGTTATGCTAAACCGTTAAGGTGGACGTCAAGTAATCTTGCTTCTTGTACTTCCGATGGAAAAACTTTTGTATATATTTCCTTCACAATCAGTGTGTTCCCAAGGATGAAAATTTGAACATCGATTAAAATAACTTCATATTATAACTTATAATACTTAATATTTTCTAAATCATAACCATAATTATATAAAAAATCAATAACTTTTCCTTTGGTGGTGTTGGAACCAAAAACATATGGCGCGACCTGTACTTTGATGACGTCAGTAGACAAACAAATGTTGGATTGCATAATTATGGTTATGTTTTAGAAAATATTAACTGTTCCAAGTTATAAAATGAAGCTATTTTAATCGATGTTCAAATTTTCATCCTTGGGAACGCATTAATTGTCCAGAAAAGAGATGGCGCGACCTGTACTTTGATAAAGTCAGTAGACAAATAAATGTTGGATTGCATAATTATATTTATGTTTTAGCAAATATTAAGTTTTCCAATTTGTAAAATGAAGCTATTTTAATCGATGTTCAAATTTTCATCCTTGGGAACGCAGGAATTGTGAAGAAAATGTATACAGAGAGTTTTCCATTGGAAGTATAGGAAGCAAAATTACTTGACGTCCACCCTGAACAACTGAGATAGCTTTACCAAGAAACTATATGCATAACAAATTCTCTGCGTCACCATGGCAGCAGGTCACGGGGCCAGAACGTTCCTCTCTGGTTATCGTGAAGACCGACAAGCCGTTCGTTTCTTTCCTTTGCGTCTGTAAAAAAAATGTTTTTTTCCTGTGAATTTATCGTCTGCGTTAGTGGTTCGTGTTGACTGCGTTGTGTTTTCACTGTTTTGCCTCACTTGAAGTGAGTGTGTGTGCCTTCTGTTTCGTTATTTTGTGTTTCTTCTGTGTGACGCAGTTGCAGCACACAGTGTTGTGTTGTTCGGCTTAGCGGCCATGATGGCTGCTTCTCAAGTACAAATGCAAGTTCCGTCTGCTGATTTTATCTCCGCTGGATTTTCTTTGGCTACATCGACCGCCTGTGAGACAACTATGACCTCTTCAAATGTGGATTTGTCTACTTCTAATTGTGTTTCTGCCTCTAATGTGCTTCGTCCTAATGTTTCTGCATCGAATGTTCTTCGTCCTAATTTGCATATCCTGGATGCCGAGTCACGTTCTGCTGCCACGGCTGCTTCTCCTCCACGCTCGTATGCTGCGACTGCTCGTCCAAACCAATCTCATGCACCTCTTTCAATGCAACCAGAATTTTCTAGAGAAGATAAAGTTCTCAAGATTCGGATTTCTGACGACTCACCAGCAGGTAAAGAACTTTCCTCAGCTTTGTTATTAAGTGTGTATTTTCCGTCTCTTCGTGACACCCCCTCCCCCTCTATTTGGAGGCCTTGGTTAAAGTTGTTCCCAAGGAAAGCATCGTTTCAATTATTCGCATTGGAGGGGGTGTTGTCGTTCATTTTGTTCACCAAAAAGCCACCGACACCGTTCTTGCCACAGGCATTGATATTGGCTCTTTTCACTTGCAATCTGTTGCTTCTGCACAGCGCCCGGTCACAGTGACATTATCTCCTGTGCCTACTGCTATTCCTGACAACTTACTTGTTGCTGCACTCGGCACTCTTGGTCGAGTAGTGGGAGAGACTAAATTTCTCCCAGCTGCTGCCAGAGACTCTCTATTCAAATTTGTGCAAGGAGGACGTCGCCAATATCGTGTTATTTTCCCCACTGACCAAGCCATTTCTAACCGCCCCACATCTCTGCAACTTGTTACGGACACACGAACATACGTTTTCAACTTATTTGCTGGTGTCCAGTGTTTCCGGTGTAGAGCTGAGGGACACCTGGCATATGAGTGCCCTCAGCGCACACTTGCGCAAGGTGCTGTCCCTTCGTTGAAGGTTCGTGACACACCTCCATCATACACTTCTTCCGCCCTTACTACTGAACAAACTGTTTCCCCAATGTCAACCACGTCACCATCTCTGCTACTTTCTCCTTCAATGACTGCAGATATTTCGTTGTCTTCACCTGTTTCAGTTCCGCCACTGCCATTCAACTCCGAGCAGCCGCTGTCTTTCAAAACTCCTACGCAGTTATTGCCAAGCACTAAACAGCCATTACCATACAACTCCGAGCAGGCGCTTTCTTTCAAAACAACTACGCAGTTATTGCCAAACACTGAACTGCTATTTCCATTCAACTCCGAGCAGCCGCTTTCTTCCGAAACTACTGCGTCATCATTGCCCAGCTCTCACGCGCCACCACCAAGCAACAAATTGCCTCCCGTTTCACAGCCTGTTTCGCAAGTGCAAACACCTGCTTCTCAACTGTTCAAATCTGCTCTCATTGTTGACATGTCATTTCCACCTCTTCATACTTCGGTGGGGTCCTCTGACCCAAAACTGCCGGGAAACGCCCAAATTCTGCCGAGTCTTCTCCTAGGCCTTCGCGTCGCACTAGGCGTTTTCGGACCAAATCTTCTGCCACTTCCTCTGGAACCTCACCTGGCGTAGAAAAATTTTCTTCTCAACTTCGTACAACAAACAGATTCGCTTGCCTCCCTACTGATGATGATATGGATGTTGCTGCTAATTTAAGTGAATCAGCATCGATTGCTTCGGATGTTGTTGGAGATGATTCTTCTCTTCCCACCATTCCCAAACTTTCCGCTCTGTTCAAAGACTGTTCTGTTCCAATGCAACCGCTCACATTTACTGAACTTCTTGAACTAATTCAACGCCCTAGGATTGACACATTTCTAACAATCCCGTGTATTCAATCTAAGTTAAATTGGTTACCTGAAATGCTTCAACAACTGCAATTGCTTGATGAATTTTTGATTAACGTTTCCGTTCCCCCTGAAGATGCCCAGCTTCAGCATCGTCTGTGGTACATGCTGAAGTTGCTCACAGCTGAACTCGAAAACAATCAACAGCCTGTTCATGATTTCCCAACTGACTGAGTTTTTTTTCTTCTGAATAAACGTTTAGTTTTGAAATTGTTTACCTTTGAACTTGTACTGCTTTACCGTCTGTTTTTGTTTAGTTTTCGGCGAACTCTCAGACACAGTGTAATACTATTGTTATCAACGGACTAATAGACTTTTATTTTTACTGCTGTTCAACTGGGCAGCCTCTCAGCGCCCTCCTTTTCACACCCTTTACACTGTTCTTATTGTTTTTTTAAATGCTTGCGTATACCTTGTTCTCTCCCACATCTTGTTACTGTTTTGTATTCTGTACTTGTTCATATTTTGTAGAGGCGTTTTTTATACCTAACATTTTGAGCAATAAATACCTTATGGAGACAAGCCGTTCTTTTCTTTCCTTTGCGTCTTTAAAAAATGCTTAAAAATCAGAAAATGACTTTTTCTTAACTTTTTTTTTGTAAAAAAGGGTTGATAGTTGTAAGTTTATGCTGTAAAAATTGCAATGCGTTATGATTTATAGTTTGCCATATATCCTTTTTTTTTAATGGAGCCCATCGCGAAATAGAGAATTTTGTGAAATTTAGAAATTTAATTTCTCGTAAACTAAATCGAAATTCAAAAAAAGGGCGACGATGTGCAAACATTCGGTAATGGCACTACATGCCTACAAAGTTTCGTGGTTCTGTTGCTGTTAGTGTGACCGGAACGCGACCTGATAGCACTTTTTTTGCTTACCTTAAGTTTGAAATACAATAGCTCTTGAAGCATTGCCAGAATCGAGAAACGGTTTATTTCTGCGTGTTCTTCAAACAGCTCTCTAAAACCGATGGTAAATTTCATATTTTTGTGTTCAATACGTTTTGCGCTACGAGCTAGGAAAGCAAGAGTGTCGCGAAATTTCTAAAACAGCGGCAGCAGAAGCGTGGGCCACAGTTACTTTTTTTAGAACAGAGAGATAGTTTTTTTATCATTAAAGTGTATTG
The DNA here is from genome assembly GCA_039090855.1 of Macrothele yani. Classification (NCBI taxonomy): domain Eukaryota; kingdom Metazoa; phylum Arthropoda; class Arachnida; order Araneae; family Macrothelidae; genus Macrothele; species Macrothele yani. Next base: position 20,599,517 of record CM077013.1, read on the forward strand.
TGCAGGAGACGGCATTCGATTTTAATTTTAATTTAATAACCCTAAATCCATCTATTTTTCATTCCTATCGTGTTAACTTACTCAAATCTCCTAGATTCTAATTTCTGAAGGACAGTTTTAGACCACGGGTCAGACTTACTAAAACTACTTAAAATATTTCAACATTTTAATATGAGCAGTACCTCTGAGGTGAAATGGGGGAAGGGAACTGTTTTTGCTATAGCTTTTGTAAAGCACTGCAGCAATGTGGATATTTTTGTTTGTCAGTGTCTTTATTTAACAGCCCTATTTGACGTTTCACGGGCAGCTTTTTATAAAAATAATTATTTTCTTTTCGTCCGATACTTTGTGATAAGACTTTATCTCCGTATGACGTAAATATTTACGCAATGCAAACTTTTTGAAAACTTTTTAAAATTGATATAAACAACACAGCATCATTATTTGGAAAATGTGTTGTTACTAAAGGACTTCGAAGTATTTTCGAGCATCGGCTGTAACATATTTGTTTTAAAAACAGTATGCGTATTGACTTGTTTTAATGCAGCTTGTTTAATTTTGTTGAATTGTTCATTTATTTATTTTTTCTATTTTATAGCAATAGCTGCAGAGAAGCATTTAGCTATGGTTGGAACTATACAACGTTACGTTGATTTCGATAAATCAAGGACTTTGGGTCGCGATCCCAATGTTCCTGGACTTTATCCGTCTCCATACGAGACGATACAAATGTCAGAAGAACAGGAAGCTCAGTACTGCAAAGACGGCCTTAATCAAGAAATGAGAGCTTTCTTTCCAAAAAGTAAGTGTATTTTATTGTGTATTTTCTTTCTACCATTTTTTCTTACCCCCTGGCGACACTTGTTACCCTGTGGGACGTATATGAATTTTCTTTCGTTTGGTGATTCTTTTTTCCTTTTTCAAAAATTTCGCTTTAAACTTTTCTTCTTTTATCCCAAAGGATTCCAGAGAAGTGCTCAATTACACGCAAGAATAGATTGTGATCTTTCTATGTAGTTTTTAAACGTCTGCACTTGTTATCGTCTTGGTGTTGTATGCTTTCTCAACTACTAAATTTGATATGCATCCTCAGATAACAACTTAGCAATATGTATGTATGTATGTATGTAAATTGTCACATTTTCTTCAAATAAATAAAGACGAGGGTTGTACCGAAAGTAATGCAAAAGTGGACATAACTATTTTATTAACAGATAGAGGTCGTTCAAATTGCGCATGTTAGTAGGGTAACTCTTTCTCTATACAAAGGTACTACTTAACATAGTCTCCATGACAAGCGATGCATTTGCGCTATCATTGAGCCCAACTCTCGAATTCCCTTTGGAAACATTCAGTTGTGAACTATTCTACCCACTTCTTCACAGCCACTTTCAGCTCGCCTGTGTCATCAAATCGTTGTTCCCGGAGACTCCTTCATTAGACCAAACAGGTGGAAGTCTGAGGGCGCCAGATCTGGGCTTTCCGGCGAATGGGGGACGGCCGGCCTGCCAAATTTTTTGATCCCCTTATTTGTTGGCAAAGATGTGTGTGGTCTCGCATTGTCATGGTGAATGTGGATCCTTTTCAGATTCTTGTTCAGTCTCTTCCTCCTTATGTCTTCTCTAAGCTTCTTTATTTTCTGAATGCATCGCTCGCTGGTCACGGTAAGACCACGTTCCAGAAAATCAAAAATGACACCCCTGTAATCCCTAAAAATAGTCATCATGACTTTCTGTGCTGATCGCTGGATCTTGAACTTCTTAGGCCTTGATGAAAAGGTGTGACGTCATTTCATGGTTTGATTGGAAAAAACGTGTCTTCATTGGATTCTACCATTCGCAATGATGCCATTTCCTCAATCACGATACACTTTAACCACAGCAGCACGTGAAGAGTTCACAAACTGCACTGTTTCAGAAATACTGCCACACCCTTGGCGCAAACGCAGATAATCATCCCTTTTTGCAAATCTTATAAATCGCTCCTTTTATCCATGACAGCAACGAGTGATATGTTTTCTGAATGCCTGCAACACACCTTATATACCCTCCGAGCCAACTTACGACACGTCGTCTACGCGCTGTTGACGTCAAAAGTAGGAGGTGTTTACAATAATGTGATTCGACTGTGTATTTTAAACACTCCCATTTTTACGACTGAATTCGCTTATACGACCTTGTCAGGGTCAAAGTACACTGACAACAAACAAAAGCACAGATTTTTTTTTTTTTATTGGAGGTTTAACGACCACCGTGAGCAACTCAATGGGCTATAAGCAGTCTCCCGTCCCTAATTTAGGGTCACTGGTTCCAGGGAAGGGAGAGAGCCAGTGCCGTAAGAAAAACACAACATCCATGCCTCACCGGGATTCGAACCCGGACCCCGTTCGGACGAATGATCAGAGGCCATCGCTTAGACCACTGCGCCACCGGGGCGGCTCAAAAGCACAGATCTTATTATTATTATTATTATGCACACATGTTGTTCTCATTTTGCAAAAACATGCTTTCGTTATACACAGAAAGAGCACTTTATTGTGCACACCGGACCCATCCACATCCACAAATCTACCCTTCTCGTCCAAAATAATGCGACCAACCGTTATTCAAGAACCAATTACGTCCAAAGAGTAAGGTTTTTATTTTAAATTATTTAGATATTTATTACTGTTTTTTAAAGTGCTGTCGTTTTAGGAAAGTAATACAACGCACATTGTTATCTATGATTTATATACAGTAGCTTACAATGCTTTGAACGTTCTGATCTCGTTTCGGGCTCGTGTGTTGAAATAATACTAAATTCTTAACACGACATTTAAATGATCATTAACGCTGTCAGGGATCAGCATTTAGCAAAACGTGGAACTTACAACCACTTTATTTGTTTTTGTCATTGTTTACTGCACTGTAAATAATAAGTGCTGTGAATTCAGGGAAAATTTCTGAAAATAACGTGCAGCAAAATTGCCGGTAGATCTGTGACTTAACGAAATTTCAGTTTCGAAGAGCTAATTGCCGAAACGTCAGTATTATAATTGATGCACTTTTGTCACTGATTCTGTTTTGGTTTTCTTTTTTAGAAAAGTTAATTCCAGATTTTTTTTTTACGCTTTTATGCAGAAATTCCAAAAACTTTGACTTTTTTCAGTCCTTTTTTCCTGACGTAAGAAATGAAAGAACAGCAGTGGATTGACAATGGTTGACAATGATCATGATGATGATGATGATGAAGGTAGATATGAAGAGGGCTCGAATCGCGCGGTGATGAAAAGTGTTTCGCTATCAATGGGGTTAATTCGTCATTTTATTTTCTGTAGGAGCTTATTAATTTTCTCAGTAGCTTTACAGTAATTCTATTTTTATAGGTTGAATTATGACAAATTACGTTTGATTTTTCATCATGATTTATTAAGCAAATGACTGTTTTGGAACTCAAGATTTTTTTATGCCGACAATGACTTTTAATTATGTTTAAGAAAATGTGAATTGTACTACTTTATTTTTTATTTTATTTTACAAACTCACAAATATAAAATTTATGGTGTTTTAATTTTTTCCTGTGGGAGGACTAACTTCAAATCAGATTTTCTGTCATCATGATTTTTCAAAACAACAGAATATTTTGGAACTCGAGATTTGTTTTAAATGACAATGTTTTTCAAGTTTGTTTATGAAAATTGAAATTTACTGTTTTATAGCATATTTTGACAAACCCCCTTAACATTAAATTTGCTCTTGATACCTATAATAGCTTTTGTGTTATATGGTCAACAGAATGATACATAAACATAGCACGATCACTCATACGATTGTTTAAGTGCCTGATTTCTCACGGTAACAAAATGTACAATAGCTACTGCACCAACAAGGGGGAAGAAAATTCATAGTCACATAAACTTAAATGTTTTATGATAACCTACTATCCACAATATCCGATATCGCTACAGAACTTCAAAATGAGACCTGAGAGAGACGATTGAAATCTAATATTTAATCGAAACTCAAGTATATCAAACGGAAGTCATCGCTCTTTCCACCTTTATAAGTTAGTCACGGAAAAATTCTCATCGGCCGCCACCGGTAATCGAACCCAGGGTCTTCCAGTTACGCGCCGGACGTGCTACCACTGCACCACAGCGACCTCGAATTCTCCAGACTCACATACGACTAACTACCAAACCACATGGCAGGTTGCTTCTTGAAGATCCGCAAAACGCTAGGGATTCTCCAAAGATGGTAAGTAGCAACTGAACAAATAACTAGGAGGCGAATGAATAATTAATACATACAATTGACGTGGATTAGGAACAAAAAGGCTCAATCGGGATGTAAGTCACTAGGAGGCGAATGAATAATTAGTACATGCAATTGACGTGGATTAGAAACAAAAAAGCTTGATCAGGATGTGAGCCTGGAGGAATTCGAGGCCGCTGTGGTGCAGTGGTTTTATCAGGTCCGGCTCGTAACTGGAAGGCCTGGGTTCGATTCCCGGTGGCGACCGATGAGAATTTTTCCGTGACTCACTTATAAACGTGGAAAGAGAGATGACTTCCGTTTGATGTTCCTAATCCACGTCAACTGCATGTATTAAAAAACTTAAGTTTTTCTGCTAACCGTTCTTATTACCGGATTTTGTTTTCCTTCTGATTGGAGGTTTAACGACCACCTTGGGCTGTAAGCAGTCGCCCGTCCCTAATTTGGGGCCACTGGCTCATGGGAAGGAAGACATCCATGCCTCACCTGGATTGGAACCCGGACCATTTCGTACGAATGATCAAAAGCCATCGCTTAGACCACTGTGCCACTGGGGGTGGGTGGGGGGGGTGGAAGGCTTCCGGAAATTCAAATTTTTCCGTTAACACTTCTTAAAAACGGCAATTTTGCGTCATTATTCGGAGAAAGATGGACAGGAGTATTTCTGTTAATTCAAGTACGAAAAATGCTTAAAATTCAGGTTTTTCCCACCCTTACATGGAAAGGGCTTAATCAACAATACCGTATTCTTCGTTAATTCACAAAAGAAATCACGCAAAATGGCTCATGAATTTCAGGAATTTTTTCAGTGTGGTTGTTGACGTACAGCTTGTTAACAATACTCCACTTCAAACTCTAAAAGAGCTTTCTTGACACAATCACAATACCGCAGTTACAACGTGTTCAGTGCACAGCCCATCAAAATAACATACGTTAAAATGCAATCAGTGAATCATCATTTGTAGTAAAATTATACTCTTCGTTACTCTCGACGTGGTATTTATTCATCGTCCGACTTACTATCAGTTGTTTCCAAAAGGTGTGAGAAAATTCGGGTAAGTGACGCGCCGTTCAGAAGGAAAATCTAACAGAGAAGTAACATACGTAATTTACATAAGAACAAAAACTCAAGAAAAGGAAGGTTACATAGACAAACCTTTCAAGTCATGACTGCTTGTTCTTGAGTTAAACCCTTTAACCGGCTGGAACGAATTAACTCGCGTTAAGCAAAATGGGCTGAAATCAGCTAGAAGGAATATATTCTCCGTCTGAGAACTGGGCCGAATGTGAATGGAGGGACTGCGCCTGCGCATTAGAAATCATTGCTTTACCCTTAGCTTTGTCATTTAAAATGGTCATTTAACACAATTTTGATGGTGGCGTAACTCGAGCCTGCATACTTCTGCTCCGAAGCCGAATGCTTTCCCTACTAAATTACACCGAGAAGTGCTTATCCCTGCTACTTGTCGACCTCACATAAACGTCACTTGTGTAGTACGTGACATATACCCCTCCCTTTTGAGAAAGGCGGGGGCACGAAATCGCACGCTTCGTGTCCGCCGCAAATGATGCTTTAAGTAATTCTCTGTAGAAAAAGGAATTATCACTAATTCCAGACGATATGTGAAAGAAGCATCACACATTTTAGGAAGATATTAACGGCAAATAGATCCAATTTTACGTTCTGGTGCCAATCTGAAAACCCGGTTTTTTAGGCGGCGGAACTCCAACTAAATCCTTCTGCTCCGGAGCCAAATGCTTTCCTGATTACGAAACGCCGATAAGTGCTCATCCCTGTTGCTTCCCGTCTTGATATATACGACACTTCTGTAGTATGTAACAAGAGGGATGACCGACATTAATTCTTTCAGGACTGCCTACTAAAATTTCTATAACAATAGCGACGAGCCTAAGCAAAGAGACAGATGTTTTAGTCCCTTGTTTCCACCCAGTAACATGATGTCCATCTCAGGGGGACTGTATCTTCTATGTTATGCCTTGGGTTATGAAAATAGCATAAAGGACTACACGGTCGAGTCACATTATTATGACCACCAGCTAATATCCAGAGTAACCGCCGTGTGCAGCGCGGACAGCAGCTAGACGGGCTCGGAGTGACACGATAAGATGCTGGAAGGTGTTCACAGTTATGTGGAGCCATGCTGACTGCAGTGCATCTGACAGCCGCTGGAGGGTACTGAGGGAGGATCCATAGAGCGAACAACACGATGGAGGTGGTCCCACAGATGCTCGATTGGGTTTAAGTCTAAGGAATTAGGGGGCCAGGGAAGTACTTTGAAGTCTTCATCGTGCTCTTCCAACCCCTCTCGGACATTTCTAGCTGTGTGACACATAGCATTGTCATTCTGGAAGATTCCATCCGCCCCAGGAAAGACAATCAGCATCTATGGGTGTACGTGGTCTGCAGGGATGGATTCATAATGAATTCGGTCCAGAATGCCTTTCACGTGTACGAGTGGACCCAGATATTGCCACAAAAATATTCCCCACACCATTACTCTGCGCCCACCAGCTTGTGTTCTGCCAGCAGTGATTGAAGAGTGTTTGTTCTCCGAGGTCTCTCGCTTCATGTTTCAACGTGCATCCGCTCGATGAAGCAGAAACGTGATTCATCGGAGAAGGCAATTATTTGCCAATCAACGGAGGTCTAATTCCGATACTTCAGTGAAAATACAAACCTTTTCTGCCGATGCATCTTCGTTAATATAGGTGCAGTGACCATCCGTTTGCATCGGAGCCCCATACGCAGCATGGTTCGCTGAACTATCGTTTTAGACACACTTCCGGTAGTTCCCTATGGTTCATTCGGCCAGCTAGTTCCTCCACTGAATCGTATCGATTGGCCCTCACACACCTTCGAAACCGATGTTCACCTCTCATATCAATGGCACGTGGTACTCCGCAGTTTCTACGGTCACAATACACTTTAACAACAGCAGCACGCGAACAGTTCACAAACTGCGAGGTGAACAAAAGCCGATAGTTAACCCTTTTGGCAAATCTGATAAATCGCTATGTTTCAGAATACCTACAGCCCACCTTATATACCCTCCAAGCCAGCTCACGACACGTGCCTTCTTTCATTGGCTACGCCTTGTTGACCTCAAAAGTAGGAGGTGGTAACAATAATGTGACTCGACTGTATAGAAGCGAGCTGTTGTCACCCTGTGACAGGTTTACGGTTGGTACTGCTGAGATTGGAGGGGGAAATGCTTTCCATAGTTTTCGCAAAACCCTGCGGCTTTATGAACATTTTTGTTCGGGAAGCGCATTAAATTTTGGTCACCATTTGGTTCAGTTACATCGTCTCCTTAAAGGGCTAAGAGTTCCCACAACTCAAACGAAAAGAGACATTCACCAAAATTTTTATTAAACACCAGACCCATTGATCACGTGTAACCTGCAGCAAACTGAAGTATGCAATATCAGAAATTATGGGTATTCACTTTTGATCTACACTATTGGCCACCCAAAATGCAACACCAAGAAGGAAGCATCCGATTGGCCTGAAATTCGCAGCATGCGTCGCACGCTAGAGGACATGCAAACGATTAGCATTACAGGGCATATGCAAATCATGTGCGCCCGGCACTCCACCGAGATGCACTATAAGAAGGGTGCACAGAAGGCGGGGTGTAAGTAGTGGAAGTGTGTTGTGCTGCCGGACCTGTGCGTGGGAAGCTTCCTGATGCCTCGTCGCAGAATGCGCCAGTCATTCCAGCACGTTTCGGAGTTCGACAGAGGACGAATAGTGGCTTATCGCGACAGCGGTTTATCGTACCGGGACATCGGCGCCCGCGTGGGACGACATCCAACCACAGTGAGACGAGTATTGATTCGGTGGGTGCAGGAAGGACGAACGGATCGACGTGAGCGATTGGCGCAGCCGCGGCACACCAACAAACGAGAGGACCGGCATGTTGTGCGGTGGAACTTAACGGCTCGCACCGCCACATCACGAACGTTAGCGCAGGAATTAGGGTGTGTTGCGCGACAACCTGTGTCAGCACGTACCATTTGACGTCGTCTGCAGGAGCGAGGACTTGTCGCACGGCGCCCATTACTCCGATTACCACTGACGTTACACCACCGGTGAGTGCGGCGACAGTGGGCCGTGTAACGCCGTACCTAGACTACGGAATGGCATGACAATGTCTTCTCCGACGAATCCCGCTTCTGCCTGAAGCAGCACGATGGTCGGATCTGCGTGTGGCGGGACCGCAGCGAGAGACTGTATGACGCATGCATTCTGCATCGCCATACCGGTCCGTCGCCTGGCGTTATGGTTTGGGGCACAATTGTATATGACACCGCACCCCTCTGATACGCATCGCCGGTACACTCAACAGCCACCGCTACATCTCCAACGTTTTGGAGCCTGTAGTCCTCCTTTTCCTGCAGAAGCTGCCAGCGGCCACATTTCAACAGGGCAATGCGCGCCCGCAAGTGGCACGCATCGTGCAACAATTCTTCACGGCCCACCAGGTGTCACTGCTGCAGTGGCGCGCCTGTTCTCCCGATATGTTGCCCATCGAACACGTCTGGTAGCTGATTGGCAACCTGAGTGGCCCGGCAAGCACCACCCGCGGCTACGCCTGATGAACTGTGGCAACGTGTGGAAGCAGCCTGGACCGACATACCCCAAGCCCACAACCCAATCCTCTTTCGTTCGATGCCGCGGCGTGTAGCGGCCGTAACGCCAGCCATGGTGGCCACACGAAATATTGGTGTCTGCGTGTTCCGCAAGTCGCCGGGCCTGTAAGCTCAATCGTTTCATCTTTCTATCTGTTGTTATGTGTCCAGTAAATCTGGCGTTGCTATCTCGTGTCCTTCTTGCATGGTGTTGCATTTTGGGTGGCCAGCAGTGTATTTAAATCGGTGTGTTTCTTGATGGTATCTACAGTAGCTTAAAACTTGAATAATGAATTGCAGTTTTTTCATAATTCCCTCCTTTTAACTTAACCTACTATTCAAACATGTGTGAGAGTGTATCATATTAATCTTTTTGTCATTACAGGAAGGACAAGAAACTCAAACACTGTACAACAAGCCCTCTACCGTAAAACGAAGGTCTGATCATATCTACGACAGTGCTCAGTGAAACTAAACAATAAATTAATGACACCCTTTTGGGATGATCAGCAGACACTTTTTAGTGACTCATTTTTCCTACATTTTCTACGTAATTCTGAAAAATGCTGTGTTTTATGTGCTACTTTTTCCGATGAGACCAAAGTGGGAAATGCTTTCTTTGAACTGGTGGATTGTGTTACCGTTTTACGAGTAAAAGCAACAGATATTGACAAAACTCTAAGAGGTTGCCTACTATTATTTTTGCATTTTTTACATAGCTCTGAAGAAAGAAGATGTCTAGTGTCTGCAAAGTTTGTGAAGAAAATAGCTAGTACGGAAGTGGTGCTCATTTTGCAGTACACGCTAGATGTGGCCTAAAGAAAAGCTACAGCAGTAATTTTCTTATTTACCATTCTTCTGAATGACAGCTATGTGGTCCAAAGTCCGCATGATTGTGATGTATGATTCAGTGTCCACGCAAACCAACACATCGCCTTACTTCGTTAATCAGCAGTATGCGAGGTGGTCTCAAATAGCTTCAGAAACGTCGGAAATTTTACAGGGTGTTAAACAGAAATGTTATTCTTAATTGATTCTCTGCAATTGCCCAACCCAAGAGTGAATGGAATCAGCTAAAAATCAACAGAGACACAGATCATCTACTCGATCAGATATTATTCAATTTTCAGCTCCAGATAATTTTATAAAACGTAGCATCTGGCAATATGTTGTGTAAGTATCATGAATTTGCGATACAGCTGGCAATATGTCTGATGGTAACCTAAGATCTACTCCATATTTTCTTTGCTTCACAGAGAACAACTGTATTCCGGGATTGCTAGGAAGCGGCTTGCAAGCAAAGTCCGATGATGTTCCTCACATATGCGATGGGCAAGAGATCTGCGAATCTTGTGCACTAAAAAAGCATTTGGACTATTTGTTGATAGGTCCTAGTGATAGCAGCAGTTATCCCTTTGTTAGATATTCTTTTAACGCCGAACAATGCGTCGTGTAACTACCATGATTTGCGATATAGTTAGCAATACATTTGATCATGACCTGAGGTTTATCGCATTACGCCACGATAGCTTTTTACCTTGGACACTGCATTATGGGCTGCTGAGAGGTGGCTTGCAGGTACTGTATGTTTTTCGTTTGTTGAAATTGCGGCATATCTGGGGGACCTTGCATTCCATGAAAGCATTTAGACGGTTAGAAGATGCGTCTTGGTGACAGCTGCAACATTTGTGCCAGTATTATCCCCTTGGAAGATATGCTTTTGCTTTCTCCCAAATGGAGTGTCATCCGTTTAAGAGATTACACTAGATGCGTGCAAGAATTTTAGAACTGGCTGTAAAGCGTCTTCGAGGCATCGTCGAGATCTCAGAATCCTTGTTGGAAGTACAGAGGGGACTCTCTCTCGTAATAATGGCGTTTCAAACAAAAGTAGTTTCCTGGTTTCCTGCTAGCGAGAGGTATGCTGAATTAAATTTCTGTCCACTTTGTCTCCTTAGGCCAACGCGACGATCACCAGTATCTGTACTCGTCTCTGAACACAACAAATTATTTCTCTTGCCTCCGTCAAAAGTCGAGTCAAATCTGACGCTTGTTTGCTGTTAATGGTAGTCGACTCAATGAGATTCGGAACAACAAAGATTTTTCTTCTTCTTGGTCCGAATCGAGAAGAGAACGCCCACAGTAGCAACCACATTTTGTCAAATGTTCTTTACGCTTGCAGCTGTTTCCGTAGCCAGAGCCAGAACAATACGACGGTATAGCCTTGCTGCCATTCAGTTGACAGAGTTTATACCTCTATAATGATTTCGGATACAGCCTTCTTAACATTGGCACCACTAACTCCCACCCCCCCCCTTTTTTTGCGTCTTCGTGGCCCATATGTGCTTCAATACGGCAGTAGATCGACCAGTCTTACAAAATTCTGCATTCCCCCACTTTCAAACTCATGCAACTTCCGTTAGATCTGTGAGGCATTCTCTATGCTTTAGAAGAATTATACGCCCTCTACATTCTTTCGTAGGTCATTAGAGACAAACATGGCGCCTGAAACACATGGCTTCACCATTACGCTTTCTTGCGGTTGACCCGGAAACCGAAAAATTCCCATATCTCCCGACCCTACACACACAGACACACATGGTTGGGGTACATCCTAATCCGTTCACTCGTTTTGGGTGAGGCAATCTCATTCTTGCCAGCGTATATTTAGTCAAGTGATTTTTTCTGTCTAAAACAAAGCTTTCATTTTAAACCATTTTTATATTAAGGTTGTGCTACTTAAACCCAAATATGTAATATGAAATCCTACTACGATATAAAGACTTTTTTTTCCAATTATTGCTAATAAGAACTGTGCTCTCGACCAATATATGAAAAATTAACGTTCTCAAAAGTCTGGAAATTTAAATATTTACTGTACATAAAGTTTCTCTGCAAGTCATTTAACTACCTACAACTCGTTTTTTACGATTGTTGAAAATATTTGCAATGTAATATGTTACTCACTGAGATTGGCATGTGAAACTTTATGGATGTTTTGGATATGCTATATGACCCATCTAGGTTAAGCACCCAATTCCTGGCTGAGGGTAACTCTCAAACTACTAACAAATAATATCGATTGTCTTGAAGTTAAAAGATTAGGCAGAAAACACATGAGTAATAATTTAGAGGTATATAAAGATCTACGGTATTTTTACTAACTTATCAGTAAAGCACCCGACAGAGTAAGGAATCAAACATCTTGAGAAGGGTTGAGACAATTAGACTTGATGAATAATATTATTTAATAAATGTAAAATGTTTAAACCTAGCACATGTCAAGTTGTCCTTTTAAAACATTTCATCCTTTCACTCTTTAATGTGATTTAAAATTTAATTTTTTTTTTCTGTATTATTGGTTTTACTAGAATTTTCCCCAGTGGATGAAATATATTTGCAGTTTTAAGAGAATTTTTAGACAGACTACGCAGGCCTACTTTTTTAATATGTGATATATGTGATCTCTTAATGTTTTCATTGCATCACATAACTCTTACGAAACTGATGTTGAGATTGTGCTGTCGAGTTTGTTTTGTGAACAATACTAGCTGATGTAACATCAAAGAAATTTCTACATTACATCTGAGAGTTTGCTAGGAGCTCCTTCCAGTGTAGCGTATTGGTTAATGAAAACTTCTTGCCGGTGTAATTGGCGAAATCGCAGCTACCAGTATAATTGTGAAAGTAAATATTACGGGTTCCTCACTATGCATTACTATCACTGTTCCACCAACAGGATAGTAGACAACAACAAAATTTGGTCATAAAACAGGTTTTAAAGATGGAAATGGACTGAATAATTACTTATTAGTTTTTTCTTACTGATCGAAATAAGTCAGAATTCCCAACATGATGAAACTACGCTTTCGATAATGTCTGTCATCACCTAATGGATTGCTCAAAAACTTTGTTTTTTCAAAGTTCACCAAAATTAGTGAGGACCAGGTCCAAGGTAAGGTATGGATGGTTTGATGTCGTATGATCTATTCTGAGTAATATATTTCTGAATTTAGTGCTCCCTAGATTGCCAAGCCCTAGTTCCAGAATTTTTTTAATTGAAATTATACCTGTGGTTTAATGAAAATTAAGAACTCGATTTCATTCGTGTGTGTGTTTTTCATTGATCTTTGATGTAATCTTATTCATCAGCAGATACGTTCTTACATAGAATTGCATGTGCGTTCGTTATCTTTTGTAGCATTTCTTGAAAATGTAATTCCAGCCATTTTCTGCAATAATTGTGTGCAGGGCATCTTGCCGACTGCAAACATGATGATGTTCATTAAAAATAACAATGCTCAGCGACAGTGACGTAACTACTGTCAAACGAAGTTAAGCAATACTAAAAGGACCGAGACATTAAAAAGGCCCAAAGATGATTAAGAAAAATAAAATATGAACTCAGAATAAATTATATAAACAGAAGTAACTGCAAACAATTAAAAAAAAATTGAACTTAAATCCACTGACAAAAAGGAAAGACGAGAGATGAGGGGGAAATAAAAATAGCTACAATTTGTAAGCTAGAGGCAGAAAAGGACTCTTTTCAGTTCATGTGCCTGCTATGGTGTCAGCAGTGTAGGAGACGTCGTTGGCATGACTGCAAATACTGGATTACAGATTTAAAAATCCTAAAGACGTATTCAGGGTAAATGCACCTCGCAGAATTTCAGACTAATGTATAACACAAATCTGAGAAAAATTTCTCGATGTACAAAAATTTTCAATAATTTCGCATTTTCGGTGCCGCAGATCTTGCTTACAGAAAAGAGATAGTTTACAATATTCCCACAGTTTGTAAAAAATATATGCTAAGAGCCAAACTAAAAATTCCTCCATTAAAGTTTTTCAGATAGTTTCAAATAGATTTATAAAATACGAATTCAAATCAATAAATTCAGTTAAAGAACTTAGAATTGTTATTAATAAAGTTTAACAATTTATCATGTAGTTATCTGGGCGTCTCTGCAACACTTATTTATATTTAAAAATACCTGTTATAGTAGCTACTTTTAAAAGATCATTCAGCAAGCTGAAAATGGTCAAAAATTATTTGCGAAATGCAATGTGTTAGGAACGCCTGAAATATCTTTCACTAATTGCCACTGAAGCAGGACAGGCAGATGAATTAAATACCAATGATTAAATTAAAGATTTTACCAAAACAAAAAGTAGGAAGAAAGACTTTCTTGTTTTAATATCTATAATCTATTTATTAAATATATTAGAACTTCTTTTAAAGAAATACATGTTTTTAGAAGTTAAAATTAATTTCGATTTATAGTTTCTTTGTTAATTTTGCAAATATAGAAACGGGTAGTGCCTTTCTTTTGTATAATTTTGCATAAGGGCCTAAAATCTGCAGTTATACTACCTACTGCTGAACGCCTTTGTTTTTCATTTTATTTTACACTTACGCGTAAGAAGTCTACCTAATGAGGTTATGAATAAACAGAGATCAGCATAAATATTAAAAAACAGCCATACCACTGTGTAAAACCGAGCGTTTCACGTTCTACTTAAAAATGAGCTCATAACTGTCTCCATTTTTTAAAGAAGTGGCTCCAAAACATTTCGACAGTCACGATGGCCGAGTATTCTGAAGCGTAACTTAGCGGCTAGTAGGCGGGGTTTGAGTCCCGGATTGGGCATGGGTGGTTCGTTGGTCTTACGGCTCTGGCTGCTTCCCTTCCCATGAACCAGTGACCCAAAATTGAGAACATCGGAATAAACAAAAAAAAAAAAAAATAAAATAAGAGGAAAGAAAACGTTTGTCTGCCAGCCCTGATTTGAAATAATAACTGCCTCTGAAAACAAGTACCTATTTAACACGGCTAATCGTCGTGGATTTAAATCATGATTTTAAAGGTAACGTTTAGAAGAAACGCTGTGGACAGAGTTGCTAAGGTTCTTTACAATGATTGAAATAATAACTGCCTCTGTAAACAAGTACCTATTTAACACGGCTAATCGTCGTGCATTTAAATCATGATTTTAAAGGTAACGTTTAGAAGAAACGCTGTGGACAGAGTTGCTAAGGTTCTTTACAATGATTGAAATAATAACTGCTTCTGAAAACAAGTACCTATTTAACACGGCTAATCGTCGTGGATTTAAATCATGATTTTAAAGGTAACGTTTAGAAGAAACGCTGTGGACAGAGTTGCTAAGGTTCTTTACAATGATTGAAATAATAACTGCTTCTGAAAACAAGTACCTATTTAACACGGCTAATCGTCGTGGATTTAAATCATGATTTTCAAGGTAACGTTTAGAAGAAACGCTGTGGACAGAGTTGCTGAGGTTCTTTACAATGATTGAAATAATAACTGCTTCTGAAAACGAGTACCTATTTAACACGGCTAATCGTCGTGGATTTAAATCATGATTTTCAAGGTAAAGTTTAGAAGAAACGCTGTGGATAGAGTTACTAAGGGTCTTTACAATGATTGAAATAATAACTGACTCTGAAAACAAGTACCTATTTAACACGGCTAATCGTCGTGGATTTAAATCACGATTTTAAAGGAATTCGCATATTATTGCTTTAATAAAGATTCAAAAAAAATTGTAGCTCAGAGAGAGAGATAATTGGATTTTTTGTAAACTAACAAAAATCACCCGTTAAAACATTTCTATCGTTTACATGCAGTTGGTCAATTTAGGATTACGAGGATTAATTACCAAGCAGCTTTGTTTGGATTTTAGCAAAGAATCCTTCAGTTTCCAATTCTTAGATTTATTGTCAAGCGTTTTTTGCAGATGAGAAACATTGCTTCAACTTATGAGAGATATTACTCGGGTTGAAAGTACTGTTGTAGATTTATATTTTGACATGCTTCATGTACGTTTAAGAAATTAACAGGGAATTTAACGTCTGAGGTTATTGAAATTGGCTTTTAAGTAAATGTGAAAATACGTACATTTTAAAGACGGAAAATCTATTTGTAATGCGATTGATTCTTTTTATGCTAAAAGTCAAAGTTTGGTAAATACACTTTCTGATGTTATACATAAAAATCTGGAAAACAACACTAATTAAGAGTTTTGTATTTTTTGTACAGAAAAAATGTTAGATCTTCGTAGAGTAGCATCCTTTAGATGAAGTCTGATGTCCTTTTTATATGATTTTTAAACTGTCGCATGTTTCTGTTCAGATTGTAAATATGGGTAATTGAAGTCATGCCTGTAAACGTATTTCGAACGAAATTTATACAATTTTTGGTTAATGACGAAAATGATGCTGCATGTGTTTTTTTAAGTTGGTGTATATTTAGAAATTAAAATTTCATAAATGTGTCTCCTGTTTTACATTTGTATTTTAAACTTGCTTTCAAAGGGATTTCGTGAAAGAAAAATTCTCAAATTAATACCATTCAGTGTTGTTTTTAAGCAGAATTCACGGTTTTGTTGGTTTGAAAGTATCATTTTTTATTTGTAACTATATCATTTTACGCAGAAATCCTGACACTAATCCAGTGTAATATTCAATAAGTTCCTAATTAAACTTTTTTGTGGAAGGATACTCAAATTAGGATAATTTCAAATTGCTAAATGTGAATTTACCAAGTAAAGATTTTGCTCGTTACTTGACGACAAACCAAGAATATCACGCAATCACGCACACAAGCATGTAATCTTAGGCGAAGTACGACAAAGTTTTTGTTTCATATCTCAAAGGGAAAGTAGAACACATCAGAAATAAATTGTCAGAGAGTTTTGTTCACTCGCGTTCACGTAACAGGACGTTTATTAATAATATAAACACCGAGATCCGTCTCTCTGGAACGCTTGACGTCACACCAACGTCTGCATTGTTGCGTCATCACTTATCAATCGATTCTTGTGTGCTCTCGCGATGTCAAAATGATTACGTGCTATATAATAGCACGAGATTACTTTCAGATGTCAAGGTGACGGCGTGCTAATTTAAAAACATTGGATTATTAATGACTCGAATTCTGTTTTTCCGACTCTACAAAATTTGAATTGAATTCCTAATGTCACCGCAAGTTGAGTCTGCATGCGAGCACATTGAGATGTCAAGGTGATCACGTACTAATTTAAAAACATTGGATTATCAATGATTCGAGTTCAATTTATCCGATCTACAAAATTCGAAAAATCTTAATATCGCGGATAGTTGCGTTTGTATATTAATTTAATTTAGCACAATTCGAATATTAATTTGTACGCTTTAATTATTTTTTTACCTCTTAATTTAACTGGTTTTCCGAGTTTAGTGCTGATTATGTTATCCATTTTGCAAAATATCGATCTATCTAAACGCTGTAACCTACAAGAAAAACTGGAATCTTGCAATGTCGAAGTGAGCAAGATTGCATCTAAAAGCAGATGTCGCCCCAACAGCACACTGTCGATAATTTACATAGTTCCGATTTGTAATACTAGATATCGCATTATTTTGTAGAAAAAGCTTCGGTAAGAAGATTCAAACTAAACTTCGGATAGGACAGTATAAAACAAGCCGTGAGCGGAATAACATGTGTGCCGGGAAAAAAAGCAATTTAACGCGAAAAATCAAATTACATGAAAACAACTGGACTACAAGGAAAATTGTTGAACAACAACAAATATTTCGCGCATAATATTTATCGCGAAGTCTTTTGAAAAACGGAAATAAATACACTGACGGAAAAAAAATCCCAACACCAAGAAATGGTTGTGTTAGATAAACGACAGTTGGTAGGCGGTGAGAGTACATCTGTAAGATGACGTCTATGGAAATTTCGCGCTCGGCGCATACGTGTGGCGCTGGTAGCGCCCTCGAAACATGCAAAGCAGGTTTGCTGTAAATACGCGCTGTAACGTTCGTGAGCGTTAGTTATCGTTGAGATTCGACGTGGTGTGTTGATGTTAGTCGAGAATGCCTTTAACCTAGGCTGATGACTTTACCTGCACCGTCTTAGTGTAGACCTCGCAGGGAAATGCGGAACTCTCTCGAATAGTTTGGGATTAATAGGATCCCTGACGGCGTTCCGACAGCTAGCCCGTCAGTCACCGGAAACCACAGTCTTCCACTCGGACAGATTCGGTCTAGAGACCTGTGGGGATCTGCCTCCCCCACGGGACCGGTACCTTACACCCTTCTGTCACAACCCGTGTGTGCGACGTGCAATGGGCAGTTGGGGCAAGCAACTTTTCAATAAAATGTCTCATCTCGTGTCCAGGAGATCGCCCGCCAACGCGAGTTTTTTTTTGGGATTAATGTCCTTTATTAGGTATCTTTTCAAAACAAAATAAAACCACGTTACACTGTGAGGGTCTCATGCACCCCTCTCACAAATATTTAACACTAAACATCATACACTGAAAATATTTACATTGTCCACAGCGCTAGGGCCAGTGCTGTGGTGGTGACCCCGGGCCAGGGCCATCAGGATCACCTTGGTCAATAGACCCAAAAGCTCAATTTTGAGAGCGGCGTACCTCCGAGGGTACTAACATCTGTCAACCATAGTTGACCCGGCTCTTCCTTTGCTCAAGTTCCCTAATAAGACTAGGGCATGTCTTACTGAAACTGGAGTGAGAGACGTCCAGTTTCAGGCGGAACTTAGCATTCCCAGCAGTACAATTGCTGCACTTCGGTGCGGCTGCACACTGGTGGTGCCGGTGCCCAACTTCACCGCAATTGCCGCACCTTGCTTCTGACTCGGGGCAGTTGCCTCGGAAATGGCCGAAGCCATTGCACCGAAAGCACCTGACCTCCCTCAAAAATTCCTTTAGGCGGAGCACTGACCAACCCAAGTTCAGTGTCTTCCGCCTCACCAAGTGCTTGAAGGCCTAGGGCTCCACATCTGCCACCCAGTGGACCCTACCTCCCTTGCCCTTGATGGGAAAACAGGCTTTAAACCCGTTCTCGAGTTCTGGGTTCTGCCCGCAAACCGCCTTCTCGAACTCTTTCCCTGAGAGGTCCCCGTCGACCCCATAAACTATCAACTGGGGGTGTCTCTTTCGTGGGGCCGTGGGGAGTGTGCAATCTTTGGTCAACGGATTGCTCCTCAACTCCTGGGCAAGGCGGTCGAGCTCCCCGGGACGGGAACACTCCACCGCGACCCAACCTTTCCTTATGCTCCGAATGCTCTTGACCCCTATCTGCAGTTTAGTTGGGTTGACTGCAATTTTCAGGGTCTTCTTCGCGTCCTCTGAGGACGCACTCTCGACTGTCGGGTTGACCAAAAGCACGTGTCTCCTGTCTCCCGACTTTTTCTTCTTTTTATCCTCTATCGGGGCGAGCGAAGACCCTTTCGCCGTACTAGCCCCTTTCCTAGCCACTTCGGCGTAGGAAACCACTTTGGCGTCGGCTTTGCAGCTCGACTCCTGCCGAACGGACAGCCTGCCTTCAATATAGGCCACCCGATCGGCTTGCTCGTAATAAGCCTTATTAATACTATTCAGGGCCGCTTTCACCTTTTCTCTCCCTGAGGAAGTGACCCGCGAGTCCATGAGAACGGACTCAACTTCCCCAATGAGGGTGAAAATGCAGCTCATGAAAGCCTCAGGTGAAAGCACCGGGGGTGTCTTGGGATGCTTGTATCCCACTAAAGGTGTCTCTGGGGGACCAGCGGACGACCCCTCAGGAGCCCGAGAGGGTTCGGGCTGGGGTGGTGTTTTACCCTTCCTTGCCATAGGCGGAACTGGCAAGGGCGTGCTTACACCACTAGCTGACTGAGAAGGCTCAGTCGAGGCTCCCTTCGTGGGTGTAGCGGCTTTAGAGCCCTTCTCTGGGGGAAGGGTCTTTGACGGTTTCCTCCTGGCATTGGGCTCCACCTTCCGGCTGTTCTCGGAGGTTGGGCTGAGCCCTTTAGCACTGCCGACAGGGCTTGGTAGTGCTTCGGCCACTACCTTCTGCGTCCGGGTTGACCCGGACGATTTGGGGGCTGACCCCTTAGGTTTCACTTTGCCCTTCTGGGTAGATGACATCTCTGTGAGAGAGATGCAAAACACAAATGTCTTCTAAGTACTGAGTGGGCACCCTGGGGTTCTCTCACTCGAGTATAACCTTAGAAACCGGGCGCTCGGGCTTTGGGCTGACAAGGGATCAAACAGTCCCTTCGTCAGCGGGGCCGGAACGACGTCGACGTACCCGAAACTGATGCCAGAGTCTCTATGCAGGCTGAACGGAACTTCGCCCTTACAAGGGCGTTTTCACTAAGTCCCGTCACTGCTCTAATTGATAGGGAACATATTGTTCACCTTTTCTAAAAAGAAAAATTGCGAGATCGGGATGAAACCCCGTCTCGCGGTTGGAATCGTCAGTTCTGCTTGACAGTGCAGTATTGCTCATACAAATCACACACAGAGAACTCTCACCCGGTCGGCATCAGAACGACCGGCCAAGAATGCCTTTAAGAAGACGAAGAAGCTATTATCAACAGCTCACGGAGTTTGAACGAGGTCGTGTAATAGGGCTACGAGAAGGTGGATTTTCGTTCCGTAACATTGCAGAACGACTTGGCAGGAATGTAGCCACTGTGCATGATTGTTGGCAGCGGTAGTCAAGGGAAGGTACTGCCTCAAGAAGACCGGATTCCGGCCGGCCACGTGGCACTACTGAGAGGGAAGACCGCCGTGTATGGCGTATGGCCGTGGCGCATCGTACCGCGTCTTCGGCAGCAATTCGAGCTGCAGTTGCCACCACAGTGACACAACGAACTGTTACAAATCGGTTAATTGAAGGACAGCTCCGAGCCAGACGCCCTGTAGCGTGCATTGCACTTACTCCAAACCACTGCCGTTTGCGACGTCAGTGGTGTCAAGCTAGAGCTCATTGGAGGACGGAGTGGAGATCTGTTGTGTTTTCTGATGAAAGCCGGTTCTGCCTGGGTGCCAGTGATGGCCGTGTGTTGGTTAGGAGGCCAAGTGAGCGCCTGCAACCAACCTGTATGCGGCCGAGACACACTGGACCTACACCTGGAGTTATGGTCTGGGGAGCAATTTCCTATGACAGCAGGAGCACTCTCGTGGTTATCCCACGCACCCTGACGGCACAGTTGTACGTCGGTCTGGTGATTCAACCTGCTGTGCTGCCATTCATGAACAGCATTCCAGGGGGTGTTTTCCAACAGGATAACGCTCGCCCGCATACCGCTGTTGTAACCCAACATGCTCTACAGAGTGTCGACATGTTGCTGTGGCCTGCTAGATCACCAGATCTTTCACCAATCGAACATGTATGTATCATTTGACGACAACTCCACCGTCACCCCCGACCAGCATTAACCGTCCCTGTATTGACCGACCAAGAGCAACAGGCATGGAACTCCATCCCACAAACTGACATCCAGCACCTGTACGACACAATGCATGAACGTTTGCGTGCTTGCATTTAACATTCTGGCGGTTACACCGGTTATTAATGTACCAGCATTTCACAATTAAAATGGCTCTTCTCGCGCTTACATTAAGCTGTGATCTTGAAACCTTAATCGATTAAATATGTTATCTGTACAAATGTATTGCCGCTATTTCATTCCTCTACAACTATTTTTCCGTGGTGTTGGGATTTTTTTTCCGTCACTGTAGCATATAATTTTCAGTTCTAATATGAATGAGTTCTTACTGTATAAATTTTTACTATAGTTGCTTACAAAAAAGCCGGCGTCTATTTGATTTATTTTCAATCTGCTTCAATTAAAAATTTCACAGTCTTAGGACGGGAAACATCTCCTATACATTAATATGTATTTAAAGTTTAAAAACAACCCTCTTAGGACGGGAAGCATCCCCTATACATTAATACTTATTTAAAGCTTAAAAACAGCCTTCTTAGGACGGGAAACATCCCCTATGCATTAATATTAATTTAAAGCTTAAAAACAACCGCCTTAGGACAGAAAACATCACTTATATATTAATATTTATTTGAAGCTTTAGAACAACCCTTTTACGACGGGAAACATCCCTTGTACATTAATATTTATTTAAAGCTTAAAAACAACCATCTTAGGACGGAAAACATTCCCTATACATAAATTTTATTTAAAGCTTAAAAGCCGCCCCCATAGGACGGGAAACATCCCCTATACGTTAATGTTTATTTAAAGCTTAAAAACAACCGTCTTAGGACAGGAAACATCACTTATATATTAATATTTATTTAAAGCTTAAAAACAACTCTCTTAAGACGGGAAACATCCCGTATACATTAATATTTATTTAAAGCTTAAAAACCACCCTCTTAGGACGGAAAGCATCCCCTATACATAAATTTTATTTAAAGCTTAAAAACATTCCTCTTAGGACGGGAAACATCCCCTATACATTAATATTTATTTAAAGCTTAAAAACAACCGTCTTAGGACGGGAAACATCCCCTATACATTAATATTTATTTAATGCCTAAAAACAACCCTCTTAGGACAGGAAACACACCCTATACATTAATATTTATTTAAAGCTTAAAAACAACCCTCTTAGGACGGGAAAATCCTCTATACATTAATATTTATTTAAAGCTTAAAAACATCCCTCTTAGGACAGGAAACATCCCCTATACATTAATATTTATTTAAAGCTTCAAAACAACCCCCTTAGGACGGGAAACATCCCTTATACATTAGTATTTACTTAAAGCTTAAAAACAACCCCCTTAGGACGGGAAACATTCCCTATACATTAACATTTATTTAAAGCTTCAAAACAACCCCCTTAGGACGGGAAACATCCCTTATACATTAGTATTTACTTAAAGCTTAAAAACAACCCCCTTAGGACGGGAAACATTCCCTATACATTAACATTTATTTAAAGCTTAAAAACAACCCTCTTAGGACGTGCTGTAGACTAGTGAAAATACTGGGTGTATCTAAAGTCTTTCCCTGATTACGGTGAATCGTATAAAATGAACCCCGCTCGTTAGACACGTAAGGTTTTCCAATATGAAATCCAGAGTTTTTTCCAGGTCATCAGTATACCTCAAAGTGGACTCCTTTTGTTACCCGGAGGACATCCAGTCGGTACTCTATCTCTTTCTGTGTCTGTTGCAACATGTCATCTGTAATGATCGCAAACGGTTCAGTTATTCTTCCTTTCAAAAACGTGATCCTTAATATAGCCATATAAAAATAAGTTAAAGGGAGAAATGTCTTGGGATCTTTGTGCCCAGGGCAATTCTTGCACGGTCACCGACACTGCCTGTCTGTTTAAATATTTTATACCAGTTCCTAATGCTCTTCACATCAGGGGAGCTCTATCATACTCACGCCTAAACTTCCGCTGCACTGAAATTACAGATTTGGTTTCATGAAGCCAGAGAACACAATTAGCATTCTCCTGCATAGTCGCCATTTCTCCGACTATCTCTTTCAAAAACAAACTACGCTGCAGACGTGCAGTGCCACCTATTTTCCAAAAGTACAACGAACAAAAAAATTGAAAATATGACCCTGTCAAAGCAACAAACCACGTACGTCTAACTAGCTCGGTTCATTTTGTACGATTTATCGAAATCAGTGAAAGACTTTAGACACACCCTGTATAATAGTGCAACGATAGTTGGCTCGTTTGTAGAAGTATCACCGCTGACCGATACGACGCCAGATTATGCCGCTTTCACTCATTTGTATCATGCGGCACTGTACCGTAACACACAAGGTTTTTGTGGCTCTTTTGTTTTCACTTGGCATTTAGAGGGACATTCTACACTGCCTGGTCACACAAAAAAAGTTGCGGTGTGAATGGAAACATGCAAATACAGAGGATGGCATGACTGGTGAAGCACCTCGGATATTTGCATAATGCTGCGGCCAATACAACCATCAAATGGAACGAAACGAGCTTGCATCTCATCAGTTCGAAGCGATCATGACGGAAGACGTTATACGCCGTCGCGGAAAAGATGTGACAGAGTTCACAAAGGGCCACATCACTGTCCTGTGGCAAGGGCGGAAGACCTGCGAAGAGATTGCTAAAATCACTGGCACTGGATTGCAAACTGTCCAACGCATTATTAAATCGTAGAATGATGGCGGTGAAGCATCAACTTCGTGGAAAATGTGTGGTCGGTAAACAGTCCTGAATAATCGTGACCGAAGATCATTAAAACGCTTAGTGAAACCACATCGCAAAAAAACGACACCAGAACTCACAGCCATCTTCAATAGTGGAAGCTGAACCATTTCCAGTCGCACGATGAGCCGGGAACTTAAAGGACTGGGATTAAACAGCTGTGTTACAAAAAGAAAACCACTGGTTTGTGAGAGTAATCGGAAAGAAAAGACTCCAATTCGCCACGGAACATAAAGATTGGACTGCAGAGCAATAGGGTAGAGTCATGTGGTCTGATGAGTTGAGGTATACTCTGTTCCAACATGATGAACGCATCAGGGTTCGAAGGGAACCGCATGAAGTATTGAACCCTTCCTGTACTATGCTCACTGTACAGGCCTCAACAGGAAGTGTTATGATCTGGGGTTGCTTCTGTTCGGCTGGTCTAGGCGCAACAACACTATGCAGCAATAAAATGAAGTCACCTGAGTATCTCAGCATACTGAATGACCACCTTATTCCATCAATGGAATTTTTTTCCGTGAAGGCAATGGCCTATTCCAGGATGCAATGCCACGATTCATCGCGCTAAAATTGTGAAGATTGGTTCGAGGAGTACGAGACATCATTCGCACACTTGCATTGGCCACCACAAAGTCCTGACCTCAACCCCATTAAGGGTCTGTGGGATATACTGGAGAGGAATCAAAGGAGTAATTCCACTCTTCTGTCATCAACCAAGAATCTTGGCGAAATGTTACTGCAAAGCTGGCCACAAATCAGTGGAGAGGCAGGGCGTAAACTCATAGACACCATACCGCGCCCAATGTGTGCTGTAATTCGTGCTAAAGGTGGTGGTCCCACGAACTATTAACATGTACGACTTTTAATTTGGCCCGTCAGTGTATGTGTTGAACGAAGAAAAATGTGGCTCCTAAGAAAACATTTTGTGTGCTAGAAGAACAAAGAAAGTAATTCTGAAGAAAATTCGACATTTCGTTTATTACGTAGGAATGAAAGGAACAGTTACACTCCAAGTACAGAATCACAAATATCATGCCTTCATTAATCTCAATGCTCGTGGATTCTGTGACATGAACAAAACAGGGACGATTGTGGACACATAGCACCCCTTTAAATACCGCTTCTTCACCTGAGGTGCAAAATATTTGGGCCAACAAGGTAAGATTACCAAGCCCAGATATATCTCTGAGATCGATGACACCATTACATTCACAAATACCTAGGTAAGGATTATCTGGTAGCTACCGGAGAGTATAACGTGTTGCGTTCGTAAGAAAGGAATTGTCTCTATATTTTTAAAGGAAGAAGTAGTTTTTTTGCTCCTTTAACATAAAAAACACCAATTGTCGCCACTAGCTGTGATGAGCGGATGACAAGTGAAAAATGTGGCGACACTATTTTCTTCTTAGGCAACTAACTGAAGTAAGAACATGTTAACAACCAATTGATCAAATAGTCGTTCATCGCATAGCTAATGTGCTGATAATGCAATTTATAATAACGCACATATAATGTACTGAAAAACGTTTCCAGGATTTTGTGGTTATTGCTCTGTGCAACTATAATCGGAAGAAGTGGACTTCTTTTTCTCTCAGAGCCGATATACTAGTACAAATGTTTTACCTACGTGATAAAGAAAGTCAACACCGTGTCACGGCATCAAGATAAAGCTTCGAGTCATTCACTATTTGGACAGTAGCTTATCCACAAGCTTCATACAAAAGGAAAGGAATCAATACCGACTTTATCTATCCATTGCTGCTATCACAACCTCACTCTGTTGGAAAGACTTTAGATTTTGGCATGTAGATGAGGGCATTTCCTTCCATTCTAAAAGAAGAGCATTAGTTAGGTCGGTCATCTATGTTGGAAAGTTCGGCCTGGCCCGCGGTCGGCGTTCCAGTTCATTCCAAAAATGTTCCATCGCTTTGAGATCAGGGATCTGTGTATGCTATTTGAATTCTTACATACCCATTTCATCAAATCAGTCATGCACGTACCTCGTTTTATGAACGGGAGTATTGTGGTGTTGGTAAAGGAAAGGCCTTCCACGAACTGCTGCCGTAACGTTGAGAGCACGAAATTATCGAGAATGTCATTAAACGTCGCAGAGTTAAAATACCCGTGCAATAAAACTAGAGACCTAGCCCAAACATGAAAAACAGCCCCAGAGCATGCACGAAACGTCACATTTGGCACAACATAGTCGGGCCGGTAGCATTGACCTGGAATCCTCCAGGTATAGCCTCGTCTGTCGGAGTTGTTTTTTGTTCAACGACCACCGTGAGCTACTCAATGGGTTATAAGGAGTCGCCCGTCCTTAATTTTGGGCCATTCGTTCCAGGGTAGGGAGAGAGCCAGTGCCGTAAGATAAATACAACATCAATGCTTCACCTGGTTTCGAACCCAGACCGCTTTCGGACGAATGTCCAGAAGCCGTCGCTTAGACCACTGCGCTATCGGGGCGGCGTCGGAGTTCCACCTGGTGAAGCGTGATTCATCATTTCAGAGAATGCGTTTGCACTTCACCAGAGTTCACTGGCGCCAAGCTTTATAACTCTCCAACCTACGCTTGGCGTTGATCGCGACTTTTCGGTCATGGAAACTCATTACCTTCAGCTCTCATCAACCGCCGTGCTGTTGACCTTGCTTCCAGGGACATTTTGGAACTAGATGATGAGTGTTGCATTCGAGGACAGGAGATATTTATTGTCCCACCACGCGCTTTACCATTCGACGGTCAACGTGTCTAACCAGGTCCTGGTTGCGTTGCTGTTGCTCTTTGACGTTTCCACTTCAAATGGCAGCTGTAGCACAGCAGAAAGTTTCTGAACTTACGTGTTGCGAAAATGGCATCCTATGACTGCGCCACGTTAAAAATCCCTGAGCTATGCCACACAGCCCATTCTAGTATACATGCCTTATTCTGCTTAGCAGGCCGCATGAGGTATGATATTTGCTAGGCCACATGCGTGTTTTTGCGGTGACGTATGTGGACAAATCCACGACTTAAAAGGGGTGTTCAGATACTTTTGATAATACAATGCATCTCAGCGTCCATACGCAAGTATCTTCTACCGATGTTAGAGGAAATCTTAATTCGTGCTGCACCCTTCGAGGACATTTCTGTGAGGTCACTGAATGGTTTTCTTCTGGACTTTTGTTCTCCTGATTCATGGAACAAATTTCAGCCAGGTATTGACCGCGTTGTGCTGCTCATAAAACCTCTGTAAGGAGAAATATGACCGCTTGGATTTAACAATGTTATTAGATGCATAACACAGGTATAACTGTGCTGTGGAGAAATTCTTGTACAAGACAAACTCCATTTCGGTCACTATACAGATGGTGACCAAAATCTATGTGATGCTGTACGGTTTACCGGGTTATTAAATAATGATGCAGATGATAAACATGGATTTTTAATTATTGCATTGTCAAATGAACAACTATAAAAGACAATGTTTGTAAAGTCAGTGAATGTATATTATTCTCAATGTTAAAGCCCCAGCTCTCCTGAGAAGAAAGATGTACCCAGATTTTTGTATATCTTCCTATGAAAAGAATGTATCCGTGACTGACTGCCTTCCTCGAATCTTCTCCTCCCGAAGCAATTCTTTACAGCAGGAATTTTCCACACTACACCTCTGTGAACAAGTTTAGGACATCTATCATCTTATCGAACCCTTCTATCAAAATTCAGGCGGAAAGTTTATTTCGGGTGTGTTTTGTGTGGGACCAACGTGGACCTCAGATGGTTGAAGTTCGATCTCTATCAATCCTGGACCTCAGAGGGTTCCCGTTCGATCTCTCTCATCGTGGGCCTCAGAGGGTAGCCGTTCGATCTCTATCATCGTGAACCTCACAGAGTTGCCGTTCGATCATCTATCATCGTGGACCTCAGAGGGTTGCCGTTTGATCTCTATCATCGTGGAACTCAGAGGGTTGCCGTTTGATCTCTATCATCGTGGACCTCAGAGGGTTGCCGTTTGATCTCTATCATCGTGGACCTCAGAGGGTTGCCGTTCGATCTCTATCATCGTGGACCTCAGAGGGTTGCCGTTCGATCTCTATCATCGTGGACCTCAGAGGGTTGCCGTTTGATCTCTATCATCGTGGACCTCAGAGGGTTGCCGTTCGATCTCTATCATCGTGGACCTCAGAGGGTTGCCGTTTGATCTCTATCATCGTGGACCTCAGAGGGTTGCCGTTCGATCTCTATCATCGTGGACCTCAGAGGGTTGCCGTTTGATCTCTATCATCGTGGACCTCAGAGGGTTACCGTTCGATCTCTATCATCGTGAACCTCAGAAGGTTGCCGTTCGATCTCTATCATCGTGGACCTCAGAGGGTTGCCGTTTGGTCTCTATCATCGTGGACCTCAGAGGGTTGCCGTTTGATCTCTATCATCGTGGACCTCAGAGGGTTGCCGTTTGATCTCTATCATCGTGGACCTCAGAGGGTTGCCGTTTGATCTCTATCATCGTGGACCTCAGAGGGTTGCCGTTTGATCTCTATCATCGTGGACCTCAGAGGGTTCCCGTTCGATCTCTCTCATCGTGGGCCTCAGAGGGTAGCCGTTCGATCTCTATCATCGTGGACCTCACAGAGTTGCCGTGCGATCTCTATCATCGTGGACCTCAGAGGGTTGCCGTTCGATCTCTATCATCGTGGACCTCAGAGGGTTGCCGTTTGATCTCTATCATCGTGGACCTCAGAGGGTTGCCGTTCGATCTCTATCATCGTGGACCTCAGAGGGTTGCCGTTTGATCTCTATCATCGTGGACCTCAGAGGGTTGCCGTTTGATCTCTATCATCGTGGACCTCATAGGGTTGCCGTTCGCTCTATCATCGTGGACCTCAGAGGGTTGCCGTTTGATCTCTATCATCGTGGACCTCAGAGGGTTGCCGTTCGATCTCTATCATCGTGGACCTCAGAGGGTTGCCGTTTGATCTCTATCATCGTGGACCTCAGAGGGTTGCCGTTTGATCTCTATCATCGTGGACCTCAGAGGGTTGCCGTTTGATCTCTATCATCGTGGACCTCAGAGGGTTGCCGTTTGATCTCTATCATCGTGGACCTCAGAGGGTTGCCGTTTGATCTCTATCATCGTGGACCTCAGAGGGTTGCCGTTTGATCTCTATCATCGTGGACCTCAGAGGGTTCCCGTTCGATCTCTCTCATCGTGGGCCTCAGAGGGTAGCCGTTCGATCTCTATCATCGTGGACCTCACAGAGTTGCCGTGCGATCTCTATCATCGTGGACCTCAGAGGGTTGCCGTTCGATCTCTATCATCGTGGACCTCAGAGGGTTGCCGTTTGATTTCTATCATCGTGGACCTCAGAGGGTTGCCGTTCGATCTCTATCATCGTGGACCTCAGAGGGTTGCCGTTTGATCTCTATCATCGTGGACCTCAGAGGGTTGCCGTTTGATCTCTATCATCGTGGACCTCATAGGGTTACCGTTCGATCTCTATCATCGTGGACCTCAGAGGGTTGCCGTTTGATCTCTATCATCGTGGACCTCAGAGGGTTGCCGTTCGATCTCTATCATCGTGGACCTCAGAGGGTTGCCGTTTGATCTCTATCATCGTGGACCTCAGAGGGTTGCCGTTTGATCTCTATCATCGTGGACCTCAGAGGGTTGCCGTTTGATCTCTATCATCGTGGACCTCAGAGGGTTGCCGTTTGATCTCTATCATCGTGGACCTCAGAGGGTTACCGTTCGATCTCTCTCATCGTGGGCCTCAGAGGGTAGCCGTTCGATCTCTATCATCGTGGACCTCACAGAGTTGCCGTTCGATCTCTATCATCGTGGACCTCAGAGGGTTGCCGTTCGATCTCTATCATCGTGGACCTCAGAGGGTTGCCGTTTGATCTCTATCATTGTGGACCTCAGAGGGTTTCCCGTTCGATCTCTCTCATCGTGGGCCTCAGAGGGTAGCCGTTCAATCTCTATCATCGTGGACCTCACAGAGTTGCCGTTCGATCTCTATCATCGTTTACCTCAGAGGGTTGCCGTTCGATCTCTATCATCGTGGACCTCAGAGGGTTGCCGTTTGATCTCTATCATCGTGGACCTCAGAGGGTTGCCGTTCGATCTCTATCATCGTGGACCTCAGAGGGTTGCCGTTTGATCTCTATCATCGTGGACCTCAGAGGGTTACCGTTCGATCTCTATCATCGTGAACCTCAGAGGGTTGCCGTTCGATCTCTATCATCGTGGACCTCAGAGGGTTGCCGTTCGATCTCTATCATCGTGGAGCTCAGATTGTTGCCGTTCGATCTCTATCATCGTGGACCTCAGAGCGTTGCCGTTCGATCTCTTTCGATCCCTTTTGGTGGACTAGCTGGTTATAATATCGTCAGCAATCGTTCTTTCATTTCCTTCAAATCTTATGCAGTAGTGACGTACATTCGACCATAGTTTCCACCAGCTCATACAGTAGTTGTCCTCTTTCTCCAAGGATGCAGAGATAGTGTATAAATGCACACCAATACACAATATGAAGACAAAATATAATAATAAAAAACAATATAATATAATGCACAATATGAAGGACATAAAAACGGTGACATTGAGGATCTCAGGAACTACAGACCTATCAGCCTCCTATCAGTGGTTTATAAAATCTTCACTAAAGTTCTTTCACACCGCTTGAAGGTAACACTGGACATGGCTCAACCGAGAGAACAAGCTGGATTCAGGAGTGGCTACAGCACAATTGATCATATCCACGTACTGAGAGAACTAATTGAAAGAGCGAGGGAATATGAACTT
The DNA here is from genome assembly GCA_039090855.1 of Macrothele yani. Classification (NCBI taxonomy): domain Eukaryota; kingdom Metazoa; phylum Arthropoda; class Arachnida; order Araneae; family Macrothelidae; genus Macrothele; species Macrothele yani. The sequence goes on from CM077013.1 coordinate 20,630,238, forward strand.
CCATTGTGCATGGCTTTTATCGATTATGAAAAAGCCTTTGATTCGGTGAAACCATCAGCAGTTACCACGGCTCTGAAATCCTGCGGTATTGAAGATGCATACATTAATATTATTAATAACATCTATGAAAATGCAAGTGCAAAGATTCGGCTGTTTGAAAATACAACACACATAAAAATTGGAAAGGGAGTGAGACAAGGTGACACCATATCTCCGAAGCTCTTTAATGCCACATTGGAAAATGTCTTTCAATCACTGAACTGGGAAAACAAAGGGATAAAGATTAATGGAGATTATCTAACCCACCTTCGTTTTGCTGATGACGTAGTCATTTTTGCAACTACCCCATCAGAGCTACAGAGTATGATCCAGGAACTTGCTGACAAGAGTAAAGAAGTGGGATTAAAAATGAACTTTCAGAAGACAAAAGTGATGTTCAATGCTTTTACAAGAAATGAAGATTTATCGATTGATGGAGAAAAACTGGAGATAACAGATACGTATGTTTATCTTGGACAGCAGATATCAAGTGAGGGTCACATTGATGAAGAAATTAATCGGCGTACAAAACTTGCCTGGAGAGCTTTTGGAAGAAACAGCATAATTTTCAAGAGCAATATGCCATTATGTCTTAAAAGAAAAGTGTTTGATCAATGCATCCTTCCAGTGCTTACGTATGGTGCAGAGACGTGGACCTTAAATAAAAGAGACATACAAAGGCTGCAGACAACTCAAAGCAGCATGGAGAGGTGCATGCTTGGTATAACCAGGAGAGATAAGAAGAGGAACTCGTGGATCCGAAAAATGACAAGAGTGGAAGACATCATGATCAGAGTTAAATCCCTGAAATGGCAATGGGCTGGACATACTGCCAGAAGGACAGATCATCGATGGACAGCCGAAATTTTAGATTGGATTCCAAGGGACAGTAAAAGACCCAGAAAAAGACCACATGGGAGATGGGTGGATGAAATTCGTAAATATGCGGGAGTGACATGGAGGAGACTGGCACAAGACAGACCGTTGTGGAGGAAACTTGGGGAGACCTTCGTCCAGCAGTGGATTGATAATGGTTGACAATGATGATGATGATGATGATGAAGGACATCATAAATGATGCCCTTCATATGAAACAGATGTTTTAATACATATAATAAGTGTAGTTACAAGCTTCTCGCATCGATCGACAAGGCGTTGAATCCCAGACTTGTAGAATTCCACATGGGTTTCGATGAAAAAGGTAGAAAGGGTTCGCCGTACCTCCTCCTCATTTCGAAGTGTAGTCCCAGCAAGAATGTTTTGCAGGCTGCGAAAGAGGTGGTAGTTGGATGGAGCGATGTCTGGGGAATATGCTGCATGCGGAAGTTTTTTCCCATCCGAAGTCCTTCAACGTGGCACTAGTCATTATCGCTGTGCGTGGTTTTGCGTTTTTCTGCTGCAGTAGCACGCCTTTACGATTCACGAGTGCTGGACGTTTATCCTGCAAGGCAGTGCGTAAACGCTGCTGCTGCTGACCGTAGACTTCCTCTGTAATGATTTTGTTGGCTGGCAGCACCCCGTAATGGATTATGCCTTGCATACCTCACCACACAGACATTAAAACCTTTTGTGGGAAACGTCCTTGTTTCGCCACTGCTGCAGGCACATTGCCTTTGGGAAGCCACGACCGTTTACTCTTAATGTTGTGATACACAATCCATTTATCATCGCACGTAACAATTCTGTGCAAAAATGACTCCCTTTTTTCACGGGAGAGCAAAGCAGTGCAAATATCCACACTTTGTTGCAGGTGTTGTGGAGTGAGTTCATGGGGTACCTACTTATCCAATTTCGACACATAACTGAGGTCCTGCAGATGCCGGTGAACAGTGGAATATGTTGAATGAACAAGAGTGTAGCCTGCGGATTTTCCTAAACAGCAGCTTTAAGCACGTCGTTATCCAGCTCAACAGGCCGTCCGGGTCTCTGCATATCCTTGAGAATGGTGTCCCCCTTTTGAAATTTCTCGAACCAGCGTTGACATTTCCTGACCTCCAAGGCACACGGCCCATATACGGTATTGATGTTTCGTGTTGCAACCATCGCTAAATGTCGATGGTGGAACTCATACATCATTATGCGCCTTATGTGGTTTTATGACACTGCCATTACCTATGCGGTTTAGGTACATTCGAACTCCCGTTTGCGGTCTCAAGTGACTTGAAAGTCTTCTCGCGTGATCCCTCTTATTCTCACCGTGGTCGGCGTCATAGTCTGGGCACCAAGGCGTTCACTACTGTTGGGCTTGCGCAAAATGACATTACTTCTGGGATGATCTGATATACCATCTGTTTCTTCGACCTGTTCATGAAGAGTACGCCGCACATTGTAGAGCTTCAAATTTAAAATGGCGTTCTGATCCATATGCTGAACAAATGAATTTGTGTTTGACAGAAGAAAGACAGACACCTTCTACAGATATTTAAGTCATTTGGTCAGGGTGGTGAACCTATGAATCTTGTGCCAATGGTGGCATGCAAAAATATTTTTTGGCACGGGACATGAGTTGCCGTCCATTCAATCTTTAAACACGTCCATTCACTCTTTAAACACGTCCATTAAAACTATATACGTAATGATTATCGTTACTGCCAAATGAAGCATTTGCTTCGACCCATATTTTAGAATTTTGAATATCGGGGATAGCCTAGAGAATATCAGTAAGGGCTTAATGTGTCCTTAAAAAACTCCCCAAAAGAAGTCCTCCAACTAGACAGCGAGGCGATGACAGTTCGTTGGGTTCTTCTAACAAGGAGGGCGAAAGAAATCTTCCTGGCCGAACACAAAATGACCTTAGTGGACAAACGAAAAGCGGAGGGTTCAACGATCTTGGTACCACTCCCGATGATTTTTCAGTGCAAATCAAGAGGAAAAAGAGACTTGCTGTTTTGCCTCCTGTAGGATTTCTTGTGCCCCAAAGTGTTTGCTCACTTTTTCCTCACTTGGAACACTGCCTCATTAGAAAAAATTATTATGACGTATCACTGGTCGTCTGTCTAATTCGCTCGAATATTTTACAGTAAAAGTGATATGGATTCGCTTAAATAGCATAACTATACGTACTAGCGATCCGAAATTTCTTGGCATAGAATAGAAATAAAGTTTCCACGCTTTCGCACATCAACCAGATGGCTTTCTCAAGGAAGGTAGACATCTAACTGCTTTCAAACCGTGCAGACCTCAAAGTTAGCTGTCTACCTTCCTTGAGAAAGCCATCTGATTGATGTGCTAAACCTTAGAAACTTTATTTCTATTCTACGCTAATAAATTTTGGATAGCTAGTATAGTTATACTATTGAAGTACAATTGGTGTATTGTTCCTTGTTATTAATTTGATATGGATTGAGTTCATCGTTTTAAATTAATGCCTGCAGAATTCGAAGTCTCCACGGTTTGAAATTGAGTCTCCGCTGCAGGAACTTTCATAATGTTGGCCGAGTAACTCCAAACGCTCGACTTGTGCTACACAAGGATTTCCCCGGGCAGTGAATAAAACTTTATCGTACTGGTTTAACAGTCTCCGCTAACGCATGTGATCTTCCACACCACACTGTCGAGAACACAAAAATATTACCAAAACAATGATTTATAGCACAGGTGCACAGTTTTTCTTGCTATTGGTTTCTTCCTAAACGTGCAAAACTTGCACTCAACTCCAGGCACCGACTTTGTTTCGCTGGGCCATAAAACACATTGTGGCCCATCGAAAATGGTGAGAAAATATTAAGTTTGTTGCCAAAGTTTGTAAACACACTGTAGGAAAGTGGATAAATTTCATAATCGAAGAATTTTGACAGGATTCCTTATTTTACACGCGCAGAAGCTGGCCGACTGGCTCGTGACTCTCCTACTGCCAGATCTGATTTTTCGACTAACCAGAGGTGGTCTCTCTTTTGAAATTCGTCCTATGCATGGGTTTCCTTGACAGTATGCCGTAGTTTTATCATACATCAGATCTCTTTCTTTCTGTTTCAGCACTTCGTTCCATGTGCCTTGAAACTACAGAAAGTAGCAGTCTTTCAAAATTTCTGTAATAAAAATTTTTTTAGCAGACAATATAAAGGACTGACGAACGAGGTTCGGAGTTCAACATATTATGTACCTCAAAAGATGAAGTACTACCCGTTAAAAGATAAGCACGAAGCAATAAAACGGGCGCAGTTCAAAAAAATAACCATTCTAGGTCATACTTCATTCCAATATATGCACAATGACATACAGATTATCTACTTAAAAAGTATGAGGAATTATTGGGCACATACATTGAGGTACCAAAAAAATTGAGAAGGACTCTACCATTTCCATTACATATCCCCACACTCATGCGGTGAATGGTACCGTCCGCAAACTTCGTGTATATAGAAGCAGATATCTCCGCAAGTTCAAGTAGTAGCATTTGCAGTTCAGGTGGCAGCTTATCACGATTTAAGTGATTTCGAACGTGGTATGGCATTCGACGCAAGGAAGGTGGGTCATTCGTTTGGGAAATTACCACGAAATTTGGATTTACATGATCAACAATTTCAAGGGTGTACCTAAACTACGCAAACTCAGGGAAAACATCAAAAAGCGCGAGACCTGTGTGGTCAATATAAGTCCTGGACGATCGTGGACAGTGGCGTCTGGCACGCCTCGTAACATCCGCCCTGCGTTACAGCGCAATTCAATGCTGGGGCAAGTAGTAGCACCAGCGCTCGGACAGTGCAACGTTCCTTGTGCTCAGTGGGGGTCTGGAGACCAAAGCCCACCAGGGTGTCATTACTGACCGACGACATAAGGCTGTGCGCCTAGCATGGGCACGGAAACACCGCCATTGGACACAAGATGACTGAAAATTGATGACTGAAACAGCGATTCGTCTGATGACTGAAAGTCATCCGACGAATCTTCTTACCAACTATTTCGGGCAGATTGGCCGACTCCGAGTGTGGCGACAACCCCACGAGGCAATGGATCCTGCATGCCTACAAGGGACAGTGCAGGCCTGCGGTGGCTATGTTATGGTGTGGGGTGTTTTCAGATAGAACGCAAGAAGACCTCTCATACATCTGCAGACTGCTCTGACCGCTGGAAGCTACGTGACCATCATTGGGCGTCATTTGCACCCGTTCATATCATGCAACCACTCCGACGGGTGCGACGTCATTCAACACGTCAATGCGCCACAGAAGGCGTCCACAGTCTGCCTATTATTACTGGAGGAACATTCCATGGAGTTTTACATACTGACTTAGCCCTTCTCCTTCTCGTTCTTCGGATTTAAACGCCATCGAACATATTTGGGATACTGTTGAACGTGTCGTCAATGCCAAAAATGCTCTATACCGGCGAATATTGCCGAATTGTGGGACGCTCCTTAGGAACCGCAATACTATAGAAAGCTCGTTGAATCCATGCCCCGAACGGTTGCTACCGTTATCGAATTGCAACACGGTATTAGACATTATTAAAATCTAAAGTGCATAGACATTACTCAGGCTAACGTCACAAAATATATTGAGCGTTTGGTATATAAAGTGTATGGTCAGTTTGGAATGTGGATCCCTATATAATGTCATTAGACTTAGGATCGAAGACTCACACCCAAAATTATATGATCCAGTGAGAGAAAAGGTACGAACTACCTATTTGGAGAATTATAGCCACCCTGACGTCTGGGATGGTTTGTGAAGGGGAATGTGGGCAGTAATACTCTTTCCTACGATATCCCAGCAGATTTTCAATAGAATTTGGGTCAGCAGAATATGCAGTCCGTTCCATTCATCGTATGCCTTGTTCTACAAGTCACGCTTGGAAGGCGTTTACCCTGTTGGGACATGCGTTATCATACATTAGGACCAAACTACCTAAACTGCATCAGCATACCGTCTTACATAGGAATCTGAAATCGCATTCTTGCACACTGGCGTGCAAAAATAAAGGACGAGACGGTTTTTCGAATGTAACGTCGTGCAGAAGTGCTCTACATCGACTCAAATCATACCATAAGATCCCCAAGATGTAAGAATATGGGACAAGTGAGCAAAACCGTCCAAACAAGGCATCCAAAGAATACAAAATTTCTTTATTGAAAAGGTAACTTCGAGCACAACTGGACAGAAGACAGAAACGTCCATGTGACAGGCGGCTTCCTAGAAAAATCCAGTCTTTAGTAGGGGACATGATCACCCCTCACTGCGTTGTAGGACTTACAACTTCTGTCCATGCTGAGGACGAGGTTGTCAAGGAGCTGTTGTGGCATCGCGGCCCATTCCTCTTGTAACGCCAATCGCAGCTGCGGAATCGTTGCTGGCGGTTGGTGACGTGCTGCCAAGCGTCTTCCGAGAAGGTCCCACACGTGTTCGATTGGATTTAGGTCAAGGGACCTTGCGGGCCCATCCATGCGTTGAATATCTTCACTCTCCAACAGCTCTGCGACAGCCACTGTACGATTAGGTGTAGTAGCGTTGTCGTCTATGAAGAGGAGCTCAGGACCCACAGCACATCTAAACAGACGCAAGTGAGGCAAGAGAACCTCGGTACAACAGCGGACACCAGTGACTGAACCTTCTTGGAAGATGTGGAGGTCAGTACGGCTACCAAGTATGATACCGCCCCAAACGAGAACTCCGCCACCTCCAAACCGCTCCCTTTCGATGATGTTGGAGGTATGGTGGCGTATCCCATGCTCTCTCTAGATGTGTATACGTCTAGAATCGCTCGTCAGACTAAATCGGCTCTCATCCGTAAAGAGAACTCTACCCCATTGTTGATGTGTCCAGTTCTAGTGTTCCTGGTGCCACAGAAACCGCCGTCTCCGATGAGCAGGCGTTGATGGCACACACCGTACTGGTCGTCGTGCAAGTAGACCACCTTTGTGCAGCCTCCTGGCCACGGTAAAACGCGATAACGGACTTCCAGTTGTCTGTTGCATGTGTCTTGCGGTTTCTCCCGCTGTCTGCCGTCTGTTTCTTCTTGCCTGTAGGACAATATACCGGTCGTCCGTTGCCGTGGTTGCTCGTGGACGACCACTGTTAAACTCTCGGACAGCTGTTCCTGTCGTTCGAAATGCTCTTCAAGCTCGTGAAACGATGATGTGAGCGATCCCGAACTCCTCGGCCACACTAGTCACACTTCGACCTTCTTACAATTTCCCAATGACGCGACCTCGGGTAAAGCCATCCAGATGTCGTCTACTGGATTGCCTGTCGGCCATATTACACGGTTTCAGCAACTCGACGTCGTTCAAACCGATGTACACCGTGCAATAGCTTTCACCGAATTGCTGAGTGTACACCGCCCGTGTGCTTTATACTTTTCCGACATTCCACCTATGACATGCTGCATATTTGCGCATGCCCTACCGTACCGGACCCTAGTCTATTTCCTGAGTGGTGTTTCGGTCCGTTCTGTTTGCTCGTTCGGCTGTTATACTAATTTCTCCTCTTCGTCCCTAATTTTTGCACGCCAGTGTAAGACAAACCTCGAGGTAGGTTGAGCAATCTCATGAAAAATCAGCTAACACGTCTCACTGTAACCAGGAAAAACACTTCATCCGACGATGGTACGAGACCTGAAATGGATTCCAGCCTGTCTTCAGAGTCCTACCGACGATGGTACGAGACCTGAAATGGATTCCAGCCTGTCTTCAGAGTCCTACCGACGATGGTAGGAGACCTGAAATGGATTTCTGCCTGTCTTTAGAGTCCCACACGTCTACTGTCCTACTCCAGAGAGAAACGTGACTCATTCACTGTTCCATAGTCGACATTATTGTTATACATCTTTCGCGCGGGCGTTTAGCACGTTCAGCGCCTTCATGATTGTTTCACTTGGTTGAAATTGGTTCCGGATAGGACTACCTTTACAAATGTTCCACTCGTTTGAAATTACTTCCACCCTTCAGATTAGAGAGTAGTTGTCGCAAAATAATCGGACTACCTTCGTGATTGTTACACTTGGTTGAAATTAGTTTCAGATTGGAAGTTCTTTTTTTATTTTTTGGTTGGAGGGTTAACGACCACAGTGCGAGCAACTCAAACCCAATGGGCTATAAGCAGTCGCCCATCCCTAATTTAAAGCCACTGGCTCCAGGAAACGGAGAGAGCCAGTGCCGTAAGACAAGCACACCATTCATGCCTCACCGGGATTCGAACCCGGACCCCTTTCGGACGAATGCTCAGAAGCCATCGCTTAGGCCGCTGCGCACCGGGGTGGCTGGACTACCTTTACAACTGTCCCACTTCTTCGAAACTGTTTACACAGCCTTGAGATTACAGAGTAGGTGTCACAAAATAATCGAACTACCTTCGTGATTGTTCTGCTTGAGAAACATTGGTTCCAGAACCTTGATATTACAAAGTGGTTTACACCCAAAAAAAAATCGAACTACTTCCGGGATTTATTGACCATTCTCGGACTTCATAACAGTTCTCCGTTATGCTCAATATTTAATGTTTTGGTTGCGGTCGGACCAGGAAAATTAAGATTCCCAAGTTTTAATACAGAAATACAAAGTATATTTTGCCGAAGTCCTCATCGCTTTGTTTGTTTATGATATTTGCTTGTTTCGTACTTAACTGCCGACGGGGTCACCCCTGTAACGAAGTAGTCTGAGTGGCTGTGATGGTTCGAGTCCCAGATGAGTTTGACCCCGCACACAATAGCGCCGAAATTGAGAGAAGTGACCTCTTATAGTCCTAAATGGTACTCATCATGGTCGGTAAACCATGAAACCTACCAAAATTGCTTCTGGAGGGCACTCGGGTTCTTAATCTCATTCTTTACATTACGGTGTAAATATCTTTCAGAAAAGAAAATGAAACAAATTATTTAAGTTTCACATATCTTCTTTCAATGAAAATATTTTCTCAGTTTTCTGTTGGATAAAGACTTGAAAGAAAAATATTTAGAATCCTGTTCACGGAAAAACGTAATATTCATTTCTAATTATAAGTAGTTTTTTTTTATTTGAAAATGTGTTTCATGGGAGAACACGCGATTTTATACTTTTTTTGATTAGTTATCCACAAAAAAATGATGAATCTTTTTGGGACCAAAGTAATGCTGGTTTTGGAAAAGAAAAGAAACACTGTTTGTAACAGAAGAAATATATTTCTTAATCAATTATAAAATCGCCATCATTATCGATCACGCTAGCCTATCGTGAAACCAAACTTTGAATGCCATCTTTATAAAAAGACGTCGTTGGTTGTGATGCAAAGAAGTCAGAGAGCCCCGTTTTGACATCGTCAATATCGTGGAATCTTTCCCCGTTAAGAAAGTGCTGCAGAGATCTTAACAAATGGTAATCATGTGGTGCAATGTCAGGGGAATAAAGGGGATGGGGCGAAACTTCCCAGCCAGGATCTTTGATCGTCTGCTGGGTCCGTCTCTCAGTGTAAGGTCTCGCGCAGTCATGCTGGTGGATGATACCTTTTCTGTTGACCAGTGCTAAATGTTTTACAGTAAAAGATGTTTAACAGTATGAGTTTGCTTCAAACGGTCCAGTTGTTGGCAATAGAGGTCTCCCGCTACGGTCTGCCCGAGTTCCAAGAGCTCGAAGTGAGCTATGCTAGCGGCAGTCCACCAAACACAGAGCAAAACCCTTTTGGGGTGAAGGCCTGTTTTTTGCATAGGAACTGGTGTCTGACCCGGCGAAAGCCACTGGTTTGTTGCGTCTGTTGTTCACGTAAAGAACCCACTTTTCATCTCCAGTGACAATTCGATGAAGAAATGTATCCTCTTCCTGTCGACTGAGCAAAGAGTTGCAGATGGTAGAACGCTGGGCATTGTTGGCATGTGAAAGTTGGTGCGGGACCCAAACTCCTTGTCTATAGACCTTCCCCATCTGTCGTAGGTGCTCCTGAACAGTAATCATGATGCAGGACTTGCCTCAACAGCTGCACGCAGCAGGTCATTGTCCAGCTCCATGGGCTTTCCTGCACGAGAGGTATCAGAGAGGTCAAAATTGCCCGACCGGAATTGGGATAACCAACGCTGGCGAACATTTAACACATTCAGATAAATAGCGCAAATGTTATTGGTGGCCACGGTTGCATTGTCCCTCTTGTGAAATTCATACAGCACACAATGACGAATATGGTATAACGTAATTTGTCTTTCCACTGTAACTTACGTCAGTATTTACGTTATGTGTGCTAAAAGTTAATGTAATATTAGCAAGTACCCATACACATTACAAAAAACAGGTCAATTGTAGTACTTACAAATACGTTTATTTTGCTCCGAATGGTGTGTACTCCACACTCTCATCTGGTTTATTGGCGTGCTCAAAACAGTATCAGTAATTTAAGATCCAATCGCAGTATAACAGTACGTCTATCATCAATAACATCAATCCCCTTAAACAACCGCTGCTTTGCCTTTTTATCTATCGCTCTTATCCGGCCACACATACATCGCTTGTTCTGACCTCAATGTGTTGCCAACATCATTCTCGTTAGAGGGAAAAGACATAACGTTAAGGTTTGAAAATGTCTAAGAGAACGAACTAAAAATAAATTACGTAGAAAAAGAAACTCAAAAGGAAAGTGTGACGTACTACAGAGGTGAAAACGGGTGTCAAGACCGCAAATCTGCAGCGAGACATTCTGTCGGCGTAGCTCAGTTGGGAGAGCGACTTACTCCTGAGCGAGGGGACACGAAATCGATGGCCGTCGCTGAAAAACTTGTGCTTTCACAAAAGTTAAAATACAATATACGTTACAATGGCGTTCCTCGGCTTTTATGTCACTCCTTTTGTTCTGCAAATCTGGAAGACAAAACCACCTACATAAGTTAAAGGCGAATAGTTCATTTACTTGTACATACACTTACTTTACGTTGAACATACATAAACACCTCAAAACTGCTTCCCAAACTTAATCCCCCGTAAGAAACGACATTACAAGTACTTTGCGGTACCCCAATAATAAACATAATTTGCACTTAAAGTAAGATTTTGAATTTGTGTTTAGAAAAATGCAATTTTACATTTTTTTACAGAAGTGCTACATTTTCGTCGTAGAGCTGTTTTCTTAAAGCTTGAAAAGGAAACCACTTATGGCATTTGGGTGTCGAAAGAGGATTTTTTCTAGCATTTTATATTTCTGCAGGATATCTTTATTCAACTGAATTCAAAAATATACAAAGCAGCTGTCGGATAAGTACAATTAGCAGAAGTAGCAAGTATCTCAGTGTCCATACAGTAAAGGAGATAGTAGGAGAAAGATGTGGAAGTATACCATAAATGAGATGATAGGACAAGGATATGGGAACATACCACAATGGAGATGATAGGAAGAAGATGTGGAAATGTGATGTAAATGAGATGACGGGACATATGGGACATATAGCGAAGCACAAATTTTCCGAAGGCAGCACTCGCACGCGCATCTTTCTGCTCCGGTGCCATAGCTTTCCCAATTAAAGTACACCGACGGAGTTTGTCGCTACAACTCTGCCGTCTTGAAATGTGGCTCACTTCTGCAGTACGTCACATATATTCCCACCATGAGAAAGGCTGGGGCACGAAATCGCAGGTTTCGGATCCGCCGCACACTATATTTGAAGTAACTCTCTGTAGAAGAAGAAATTCTCATTAATTCCAAACGATGCGCGGAAGGAGTATTGCACATTTTTCGAAGCGTTGCAGAAAGAATTCTTATTAATTCCAGGTGATGCGTGAAAGAATATCACACATCTTTTGAAGTACCTAACAGCCTCGTTAGGTCGCCAATATAAAGAAACACAACTTCCCCGTTGGCGAGGCCCGAATTCGCATCCTTCTTCTCCGAATGCTTTCCCTATTAGGCTACACCGATGAAGTTTGACTCTGCAACTTTGTCATTTGACATGTGCGTCACCTCTGTTGTACGCAACAGACAAGAGTGAGGAAGAATACCCTAAAGTGAGATGATAGGAAAACGATGTGGAAGTAACCCCTAAATGAGATGATAGGAGAAAGGTGTGGAAGTGTATCGTACGTGAGATGACGGAAAAAAGATGTGGTAACACAATGTAAATCAGACAAAGGTGTGAAAGTATACCGTAAATGATATGATGGAAAAAAGTGTACTTTAAATCACATGATAGTGCAAAGGTGTGGTAGTATAGTGTAAATGGGATAATAGGGGAAAGGTGTGGAAACATACTGTAAATCAAGTGATAGAACGAAGGTGCGGAAGTATAACTTAAATGAGGTGACAAGAGAAAGATGTGAAAACGTACTGTAAATCATACGATAGGACAAAGGTGTGGAAATATACCGTAAATGAGATGACAGAAAAAAGATGTGGAAAGATACTGTATATCAGATGATACGACTAAGGTGTGGAAGTATAACTTAAATGAGGTGACAAGAGAAAGATGTGAAAACGTACTGTAAATCATACGATAGGACAAGGGTGTGGAAATATACCGTAAATGAGATGACAGAAAAAGATGTGGAAAGATACTGTATATCAGATGATACGACTAAGGTGTGGAAGTATGTATACCGTAAATGATATGATGGAGAAAAGTGTACTTTAAATCACATGATAGGACAAAGGTGTGGAAGTATAGTGTAAATGAGATGATAGGAGAAAGATGTGGAAACATACTGTAAATCAGATGATACGGCAGCGGTATGGAAGTATACCGTAAATGAGATGATAGGAGAAAGATGTGGAAGTGGTCCTAGTGCCGAACTAGTTAACTCTCTGACTTCTGATCGTTCGTCCGAGTGGGCTCAAGCTCAATTTCCGGGGTGAGGCACAGGCGGTGTGTTTGTCTTACGCTGCACTGTCTCTGTGCCTTCCCTGGAACCAGTGTCCCTAAATCAGGGATGCACGACTGCATATAGCCTTTGCAATTGGTCACGGTGGTCGTTAAACCCCTAAACAAACAAACATAGATGTGTAAAGCTATTTTGTGTTACATGTGTTGCGTGTATTAATTTGATTTTCGCATGCATATATCAATAGGTTAACGTGATTGTGGTGACTGCTATGCACATGTGATATTATGTCGAAAACAAGTGGGAAAATATTTTTGGAAATATTTTTTAAATTCTCTTTTATTATTGTGTTTATATTTTATCTATTATCTTCATGTCATTCATAAATAAATGAGAGCACAAGAAGTGTGCATTTTTTCACGCCTTGGAGGCATCCATGTTAGCTGAAAAAGAGAGAAGAATTCGCAGTACAGGACTTCCACCATTGATCCTCTCTGCGCACCGTGTTTGCTTTCCCATACCACCATTTTCTGTATCTCTCTCTCTCCCCTCCTGTTTCGCTGCTGGCGACAGAATATCAATTTGCTGAAAGAAAGAAAGAGGCCCACAGTGATGCAATTTCCTGCAGCTGTTGAAGGCAATTCTTCTTCTTCCAAATGAAAACACCAACTAAATGAGAGAAGCCAACAATGTGCTCGCCATTTCCTCGACCCCCGAGTGAGTGCAAGATTAAACCCGACCGATGCTGCATTCAGCTAGGAAGAACTATGCTGGCATTGGTATTCACAAAATGAGTGCACACTTCTTTCCAATTTAGCAAAAAATAATGAAGTAAAGAAAGAGAATTATTCAAATTCCAACAAATTTGTAGTTCTTTCATTGCGTGTCATCCACAAAAGGAGAGATAAATAAAAATTACTATTAAAATATGGGCATGTTATTGAGAGATATACACCATACTGCCAAAAGTAATCGGACACCTGCTTGATTCTGCAAATTCTAAACGTACGCGTTTGCATGCACTTCCATTTAGGCGCAGAATTTCCAACTGGGAGGTGCTGGAAAAGCGTGGGAGTGTTAAAAATGTTTTGCGGGGGATGAAAGAAAACATTTCGAAGGATAAAAATTCTAATGGTGAAATATTTAGGCTTTAAACCTAGAAATAAAAATGGGAAAAAGTTCAGAACATAGTGAAATCTTTGAATTTTTATACTTACGAATGGATTAAACCGGGAATCTTTTTTTCCAAAACTGCAAGCTGTTACTTTGTTTTTGTGCTGCTTTTATTTTTTATGTCTGCTTTCTAATCGCTTCCCTAAAACCAAGGCTAAATCGAGGAGGTGTTAACACGGGTTCCTTAAGCAGTAGATATTGATATATTTCACAAATCTTGTGCACGCGGAAATGATTCAGAGTTATATCTGCAAAATTCTAGTACAGACAAAAATGAAGAGGCCCGTACATTCGTTTAATGCTTGCAACAATTACGGACTTTAAACAAGGAAAACAAGAAACGAAACGTTAGACAGCTATTTATGTAGACCGCAAATAAAAAAGAGTACAACTATTGCATTGTGGTACAAGATACTGAAAGGTAAAGCTAAGGAATTCATGCAAATACCAACTGCTATTGACAACTCTGCCGTATGATAACACAGGTAAAAAATATTAACACAAATGGAGACGTCTCAGTAGCTGAGCCCATCTTACGGATTTATGATGTCAGAAGCTCACTTAAGGATACACATGGCGCCGTGGATTGTTGGCCACCGTGGCGTAAATGTAACGCACTCGGCTAGATATCGATAGTTCTGTTGGTTCAATTCCACAGCGGCGGCTGAAAAACAATTTTTCGGTTGCTATGTATTTCTTGAAAGTGGTTGAGAGCGATGTATTTATTTATTTATGTATCCCACTTAATTTGTGAATTTTTTCATGTACAGTAGAACCCCGATAACTCGATTCAATGTGGACTGAACAGATGTCGAGTTAAGAACATGTCGAGTTTTCCGAACTCCAGAGTGAATTATGACTAACTCACAGTATACTTTGCTGCAAATTAGTATATTATACCCATTTAATACATACAGAGCGATAGAAAAATTATAATTGTATAAAAAATACAGTAGTTGTGCTACAAAAGAAACATATGTACAAATATGTTTACCTCCAGACGAAGAAACTAGTCGCTTTTGTATAAAAATCTGATGCTGGATTGTCTCTCACATTCATTTCTTCTTTGTGCTGCTTCATCAAGTAAGCGACGGAGGAATAAAATATCCATTGCAGAACCACCTTGCTCCTCGAAATATCTTCAACTGCCTTCAATCCTTGACGCACCGTATCTTCAACTACCTTCAATCCTTGACGAACAATATCTTCAACTCTCTTCAATCCTTCACTGTGCGTCATCTTTTTAACTCTTCCTCCATTTTCCATTTCCTCAGCTTCTGATTCTTTTTTTCTTTTATCAGTTCAACAATTTCTTCAACTTCCAGAAGCTGATCATTTTCATCCTGCCTCATCCACTCACCAACATCACCGTCAGTAGTTTCATCTCAGCCTGGAGTCTTCTTTATTAAGTCCACCAGCTCGGAATTTTCGGTCTCTTCTAGATTCTCATAGAATTCATTTCCTGAATCGTCAAGCAACGTTTTCCAGGAACGAAAAATCTTATTTGGCTGGATCGCATTCCAAGATTCAACAATCCACCCCACTGCGTCCAACAAGTCAATTTTCTTTTAACTTTTCGATAATATTAAGGCCTTCATCGGTAGCTAACTCTAGTAATGAAAGACGTTCACGCCTGTACGTTTTCTTCAAAGTTTTGAGAATGCCCTGATCCATTGGCTGGCATAAAGAAGTAATATTTGCAGGGAGAAAAATGGCTTTAATGTCTCCGTTTTGCAATTGTTCGACACCAGGGAGTGATGATGCATTATCTAGGATTTTTAGATATCAGAAACTTTTTCACCGAAGGAACAAACTGTTGATAAAACTTGTCTCTAAACGACATCCATCCATGCACTCTTTTGGCTTCTGTGCCAAACAGGCAGGTCAATGAAAATGCCATTCTTATTTGTAAACTTTTTCATATTTTTAAATACGCGAGGATTTTTTGCCTTACCTATAAGTGTCAGTTTGTGCTCTTCTGTTGCATTGCTGCATGCCAGAATAGTAACTCTCTCTCTCTCTTTACTGTTTTTTTATATCCTGGAGCAGAATTCTCATCCCTAGATGCAAGTGTTTTCGAAGGCAACATCCGAAAATTGAGACCGGTTTCATCGCAGTTGTAAATTTGATCTCCAGAGAAGACTCTTTTTTAGTCAGTTTGCGAAACTAGTCCTTGAATGTACAAACATTTTCAGTGTCAGCAGAAAGTTTATCTCCACAAAAGCTCAGCTGTCGCACTCCATAGCGTTTTTTCCACCTGTCGAGCCAGTCAGAGATAGCAGAAAATCCAGCTTCTCCTTCTTCTTGAAATATTTAGTAAAATCCAAGGGCATTTTCCTGCAAAATGGGCTCGGTTATGGGCATTCCTTGTCCTCTTTGCTGCTGAAATCATAAATACAGTGCCTCACTCATTTTTTCACATTCAGCACCTTTCATACTTTTCTTTTCTTTTATAGTTTCACTGCATACTCTTTTGACACACCACGACTCTATTTCTGCTCTCTTCCTTTTCCAGCCGAGAATGGTAGTCCGACCAACGCCTAAATCCATCGCAATTTTATTTATACTTTCTGCTTTATCTAATCATTTTAATGCATCTGATTTCATCTCTATCGAAACATTATTTTTTCATTTTTTTCTCGCAAGACATTTTTACTACACACTACGTAAAACAGCCTGTCTTCAGACAACACAACGATTCGCAAAAAGAACAAAAATGGCCAGACAGCTTATACCAATCATCATCATCATCATCATCATCATTGTCAACCATTATCAATCCACTGCTGGACGAAGGTCTCCCCAAGTTTCCTCCACAACGGTCTGTCTTGTGCCAGTCTCCTCCATGTCACACCCGCATATTTACGAATTTCATCCACCCATCTCCCATGTGGTCTTTTTCTGGGTCTTTTCCTGTCCCTTGGAATCCAATCTAAAATTTCGGCTGTCCATCTATGGTCTGTCCTTCTGGCAGTATGTCCAGCCCATTGCCATTTCAGGGATTTAACTCTGATCATGATGTCTTCCACTCTCGTCATTTTTCGGATCCACGAGTTCCTCTTCTTATCTCTCCTGGTTATACCAAGCATGCACCTCTCCATGCTTCTTTGAGTTGTCTGCAGCCTTTGTATGTCTCTTTTAGTTAAGGTCCACGTCTCTGCACCATACGTAAGCACTGGAAGGATGCATTGATCAAACACTTTTCTTTTAAGACATAATGGCATATTGCTCTTGAAAATTATGCTGTTTCTTCCAAAAGCTATCCAGGCAAGTTTTGTACGCCGATTAATTTCTTCATCAATGTGACCCTCACTTGATATCTGCTGTCCAAGATAAACATACGTATCTGTTATCTCCAGTTTTTCTCCATCAATCGATAAATCTTCATTTCTTGTAAAAGCATTGAACATCACTTTTGTCTTCTGAAAGTTCATTTTTAATCCCACTTCTTTACTCTTGTCAGCAAGTTCCTGGATCATACTCTGCAGCTCTGATGGGGTAGTTGCAAAAATGACTACGTCATCAGCAAAACGAAGGTGGGTTAGATAATCTCCATTAATCTTTATCCCTTTGTTTTCCCAGTTCAGTGATTGAAAGACATTTTCCAATGTGGCATTAAAGAGCTTCGGAGATATGGTGTCACCTTGTCTCACTCCCTTTCCAATTTTTATGTGTGTTGTATTTTCAAACAGCCGAATCTTTGCACTTGCATTTTCATAGATGTTATTAATAATATTAATGTATGCATCTTCAATACCGCAGGATTTCAGAGCCGTGGTAACTGCTGATGGTTTCACCGAATCAAAGGCTTTTTCATAATCGATAAAAGCCATGCACAATGGAAGTTCATATTCCCTCGCTCTTTCAATTAGTTCTCTCAGTACGTGGATATGATCTATTGTGCTGTAGCCACTCCTGAATCCAGCTTGTTCTCTCGGTTGAGCCATGTCCAGTGTTACCTTCAAGCGGTGTGAAAGAACTTTAGTGAAGATTTTATAAACCACTGATAGGAGGCTGATAGGTCTGTAGTTCCCGAGATCCTCAATGTCACCTTTTTTATGTAGCAGGATCATTGTAGCATTGTTCCAATCCTCAGGAATCTTCCCTTCATTAAGGCATCGAGTGAAAATTTGGGCGAGTACTGTTTCAATTTCTCCACTTGCTTCTTGTATGATGTCTATAGTAATTCCATCTTCTCCTGGAGCTTTCCCCCGCTTCATGTTCTTGATTGCATGAGCAACTTCTGCTGGGAGGACTGGAAGAACTCTGGTACCTTTCATGATGTCTGGAGTACATGTATCATCCCTTTCATATAATTTGGAGTAGAAATCTTTCACTCTTGTCAAAATTTCGCCTCTATTTCTTGTTATAGAACCATCTTCTTTTCTCAGAGCCATAATCTGTTTTCTTCCCTTACTGAGATGTCCCTTTGCTATCTTTAGGCTTTGGTTGTTTTCAATTGCTTTCCTCATCAGCTCACAGTTTAATTTCCTTACGTCTTCAGTGATACTTTTTCGTGCTGTCTTGCATAGCTCTATATATTCCACTTTGGAAGTCACATCTTCTTTAGTTGTCCTCATCTCTCTTCTTTTTTGCATCAACATTTTGGTTTTTCCTGATAATTTGTTTACATGCAACTTGCTCTTAGACCCAGCTAATTTTGTTGCTGTTTCCATAAGAGCTTTGGTTACTTTTCTGTTAACTTCCGAAATATCCACTTCTTCCGATGTTAGGCCTTCTAAAGCAGAGAATCTGTTCTTCAGTTCCAACTTGAAAGTATTATGGTGTTTTTTAAGGTTGGTTATGTCAATACATTTTGTTTGTCTTATGAGCTTGCCACGTTCCAACTTAGTGTTGAGGTGCATCTTACATCTCACCAATCTATGGTCACTACCTGTGTTGAACTTGTTCAGCACACTGCAGTCTTCGATGACGAATTTTTTGTTACACATAATAAAATCAATTTCACTTGTCGTCCCAATTGGATGTCTCCATGTCCATTTCCTGTGTGGCTTTTTCTTGAAAAAGGAATTCAAGATGAAAAATCCTTCTGCCTCTGCAAACTCAACGAGAGTATTTCCACGCTGGTTTCTGTTGCCGTGACCGAATTTACCTACTGAAGTTTCATTCTGTTGCCGGTGCCCTATTTTTGCATTGAAATCTCCCATAATTATCTTCAAGTGCTGCTTACCTTTATTATTTAGATGACGAATTTCCTCATAAAATTCTTCAATTTCTTCTTCAGGATGACTTGTGGTGGGTGCATAAGTTTGAATAATCTGAGCCTGGTATCTTCTCGATAGTTGGATAACGAGTCGTGCAGCTCTGTCAGAGGAACTTTCAACTTCTACCACTTTATCCTTCAGTTTCTTGTTTATTATAAATCCAACACCACTAGTTCTGCCAGTATCTGTCCCACGATAATAGAAGAGATGTCCACTTTTCAGTTCAATGAGATCTTCTCCTTTTCTCCTTACCTCACTTAGCCCGACGATGTCCCACTTGATCCTTTGTAGTTCCTCTTCCAATTCAAGAAGCCTTGAATCAGAAGATAGGGAGCGTCCGTTATAGGTAGCCAAGGTCAGCATCAAATGGCAGCCTAGTCCGGTCCTCCGGGGATTCTTAGCACCCTCTGCCTTCATGTCGCACTGGCCGCTGCCTTGGCCAGGTACATTCCAGCTGCCGGAGACTGAGGGCCAAGATTTAAGTTGTAGAGTCATTTTGGAGGTGTTTGGCCATAACTCACCACGCTGGCCAAGCGGGTTGGTGAGTGTGGGATAGCATTTCCTCTGATCCCGATGGTATAGTTATACCGCTATTTGCGGTCGTCAGAGCCCCTTTAGTGGGAACAGGATGCACCACGAGAAGGCGGGGTTGACATTTGTCAAGGAGAGGCTGTGATGTTACGCATCACCTGACCTTACATCCCCAATACCACTCCAAAAGTAGAAAGTATAACGAAGTAAATTTCTCCGTCATTTCTGTCCACGCCAGGATTCGAACCCGGGTCCCCTCATTCCGGAATAAGTTGCTCTACCAATTGAGCTACGCGGACGTTTTATTCTGATTCCTATCTGCCTTTATGTCGTGTGCGTCCTTCTGGCAGGTACGTCACATCTCCTGGTACGTTACAAAAGGAATGTGAACATCTGATTGGCAGTCGAAGATCTCCCGCTACGCAGGGGTGAGTCGAGGAGTAGAACCAGATCTTGAAGGTCACTCAGATAATGAATTATGGAATTGTCCTCTAACCAGATAGCTTACGCGGTACAAATAAGAAAAGATAAAACGGACTTAGATTTTCGTTTGTCTTTTTGTTTTGCTTTGGGGGGGGCATCAAGTTTTCGGGGTTTTACTGTATTTACACGTAAGAAGATTAAATATGGCCATGAAAAAATTTACTTGCCTCAAGTTTATGAAGTAGATTTTATATAATGTATAATAAAATCCCAAAAACAGTGGAAACTTATGATAACGCTAGTATACAGGGACAAGATGACAACCGCCTGAGTTAAATCGATTATCTGAGTTGTACGATCTGAGATAATCAACTGTATGATAACTGTATCAGGATCATATAAGTTCATATAATATATATATATATATATATATATATATATCATCATCATCATCATTGTCAACCATTATCAATCCACTGCTGGACGAAGGTCTCCCCAAGTTTCCTCCACAACGGTCTGTCTTGTGCCAGTCTCCTCCATGTCACCCCTGCATACTTTCGAATTTCATCCACCCATCTCCCATGTGGTCTTCTTCTGGGTCTTTTCCTGTCCCTTGGAATCCAATCTAAAATTTCGGCTGTCCATCGATGATCTGTCCTTCTGGCAGTATGTCCAGCCCATTGCCATTTCAGGGATTTAACTCTGATCATGATGTCTTCCACTCTTGTCATTTTTCGGATCCACGAGTTCCTCTTCTTATCTCTCCTGGTTACACCAAGTATGCACCTCTCCATGCTTCTTTGAGTTGTCTGCAGCCTTTGTATGTCTCTTTTAGTTAAGGTCCACGTCTCTGCACCATACGTAAGCACTGGAAGGATGCATTGATCAAACACTTTTCTTTTAAGACATAATGGCATATTGCTCTTGAAAATTATGCTGTTTCTTCCAAAAGCTCTCCAAGCAAGTTTTGTACGCCGATTAATTTCTTCATCAATGTGACCCTCACTTGATATCTGCTGTCCAAGATAAACGTACGTGTCTGTTATCTCCAGCTTTTCTCCATCAATCGATAAATCTTCATTTCTTGTAAAAGCATTGAACATCACTTTTGTCTTCTGAAAGTTCATTTTTAATCCCACTTCTTTACTCTTGTCAGCAAGTTCCTGGATCATACTCTGCAGCTCTGATGGGCTAGTTGCAAAAATGACTACGTCATCAGCAAAACGAAGGTGGGTTAGATAATCTCCATTAATCTTTATCCCCTTGTTTTCCCAGCTCAGCGACTGAAAAACACCCTCCAATGTGGCATTAAAGAGCTTCGGAGATATGGTGTCACCTTGTCTCACTCCCTTTCCAATTTTTATGTGTGTTGTATTTTCAAACAGCCTAATCTTTGCACTTGCATTTTCATAGATGTTATTAATAATATTAATGTATGCATCTTCAATACCGCAGGTTTTCAGAGCCATTGTAACTGCTGATGGTTTCACCGAATCAAAGGCTTTTTCATAATCGATAAAAGCCATGCACAATGGAAGTTCATATTCTTTTGCTCTTTCAATTAGTTCTCTCAGCACATGGATATGATCTATTGTGCTGTAACCACTCCTGAATCCAGCTTGTTCTCTCGGTTGAGCCATGTCCAGTGCTACCTTCAAGCGGTGTGAAAGAACTTTAGTGAAGATTTTATAAACCACTGATAGGAGGCTGATAGGTCTGTAGTTTCCGAGATCCTCAATGTCACCTTTCTTATGTAGCAGGATCATTGTAGCGGTGTTCCAATCCTCAGGAATCTTTCCTTCATTAAGGCATCGAGTGAAAATTTGGGCGAGTACTGTTTCAATTTCTCCACTTGCTTCTTGTATGATGTCTACAGTAATTCCATCTTCTCCTGGAGCTTTTCCCCGCTTCATGTTCTTGATTGCATGTGCAACTTCTGCTGGAAGGATTGGAAGAACTCTGGTACTGGTATCTTTCATGATGTCTGGAGTGCATGTATCATCCCTTTCATATAATTTGGAGTAGAAATCTTTCACTCTTGTCAAAATTTCGCCTCTATTTCTTGTTACAGAACCATCTTCTTTTCTCAGTGCCATAATCTGTTTTCTTCCCTTACTGAGATATCCCTTTGCTATCTTTAGGCTTTGGTTGTTTTCAATTGCTTTCCTCACTAGTTCACAGTTGAATTTTCTTACGTCTTCAGTGATACTTTTTCGTACTGTCTTGCATAGCTCTATATATTCCACTTTGGAAGTCACATCTTCTTTAGTTGTCCTCATCTCTCTTCTTTTTTGCATCAACATTTTCGTTTTTCCTGATAATTTATTTACATGCAACTTGTTCTTAGACCCAGCTAATTTTGTTGCTGTTTCCATAAGAGCTTTGGTTACTTTTCTGTTAACTTCAGAGATGTCCACTTCTTCCGATGTTAGGCCTTCTAAAGCAGAGAACCTGTTCTTCAGTTCCAACTTGAAGGTATTATGGTGTTTTTTAAGGTTGGTTATGTCAATAGATTTTGTTTGTCTTATGAGCTTGCCACGTTCAAGTTTAGTGTTGAGGTGCATCTTACATCTCACCAATCTATGGTCACTACCTGTGTTGAACTTATTTAGCACACTGCAGTCTTCTATGACGAATTTTTTGTTACACATAATAAAATCAATTTCACTTGTTATCCCATTTGGATGTCTCCATGTCCATTTCCTGTGTGGCTTTTTCTTGAAGAAGGAGTTCAAGATGAAAAACCCTTCTGCCTCTGCAAACTCAACGAGAGTATTTCCACGCTGGTTTCTGTTGCCGTGACCGAATTTACCTACTGAAGTTTCATTCTGTTGCCGTTGCCCTATTTTTGCATTGAAATCTCCCATAATTATTTTCAAGTGCTGCTTACCTTTATTATTTAGATGACAAATTTCCTCATAAAATTCTTCAATTTCTTCTTCAGGATGACTTGTGGTGGGTGCATAAGTTTGAATAATCTGAGCCTGGTATCTTCTTGATAGTTGGATAACGAGTCGTGCAGCTCTGTCAGAGGAACTTTCAACTTCTACCACTTTATCCTTCAGTTTCTTGTTTATTATAAATCCAACACCACTAGTTCTGCCAGTATCTGTCCCACGATAGTAGAAGAGATGTCCACTTTTCAGTTCGATGAGATCTTCTCCTTTTCTCCTTACCTCACTTAGCCCCACAATGTCCCACTTGATCCTTTGTAGTTCCTCTTCCAATTCAAGAAGCCTTGAATCAGAAGATAGGGAGCGTCCATTGTACGTTGCCAAGGTCAGCATCAGATGGCAGCCTAGTCCGGTCCTCCGGGGATTCTTAGCACCCTCTGCCTTCATGTCGCACTGGCCGCTGCCTTGGCCAGGTACATTCCAGCTGCCGGAGACTGAGGGCCAAGATTTAAGTTGTGGAGTCATTTTGGAGGGGTTTGGCCATAACTCACCACGCTGGCCAAGCGGGTTGGTGAGTGTGGGATAGCATTTCCTCTGATCCCGATGGTATAGTTATACCGCTATTGGCGGTCGTCAGAGCCCCTTTAGTGGGAACAGGATGCACCACGAGAAGGCGGGGTTGACATTTGTCAAGGAGAGGCTGTGATGTTACGCATCACCTGACCTTATATATATATATATATATATTGTATGATCTATGATAATCCTGCGATAATCTGAGTTTTATATATTTGTCCGTGTATGTATTTTGTTTAGAGAACACGATCGGACACGCGTTATATCCGATTTCGCGATATAACCGACCGCGTTATATCCGGATACGTACGTATTTACAGATATTTAAAAATGAAAAATTCATTGAAATTTCCAACTAAATTAAACTACTCATAAAGAGTTATTTTGCATTTGTTTTATAATAAAACTGATACAATAAGAAATAATTATTTGCTCATTTCTGGCCTATAATCGGCTGTTTCAAGTTCATGTTAAGAGCTTTCGCTTAGCTTTTCGTTAGTATAGGCTACTTCTGGAGCATCCCTGGAAATAGTCCAACAGCAGTATGCTGTTGGACTATTTTCTTCATTGCAGAAATGTCTTGGTGGAAGAGTTCGCCATGCTCATCACTCATATTTCCACAGTTTTCTGGACAGAAGTCAAGATGAAAGTATACGAAATGAATTTTCAGAGGCATCCTGCAACCATGTTTCCTGTAAATTGAAAGCAAGGCATCTACAAGCTCCCTACAGTTTTCTGCCCTCTTGTTTTTTAAAAACTTAACGCAAATATCTTTGAAACTTTACCATGCTGCTTTCTCGTCGCCTTGCAATATTTCATCGAAGTGACGATCGTTAAAAATGGTACGGATCTGTGGACCAACAAAGACACCTCCTTTGATTTTTGCATCACTCAGTAGGGCAAACTTTGCCCTAAGGTACTTGAAGGCCTGTCCATCTTTGTTCATGGCCTTAGCAAAATTCTTCATGAGGCCTAGCTTAATGTGAAGAGGTGAAATTAAAAACATCTGTGAATCAACCAAAGAGTTGTTTTGGACGCCTTCTGTACCTCGCTCTAAAGATTCTCTAATTGCCCTTCTTTTGTGTGTGTGTGTGTGTGTGTGTAATGAGAAGCACGTGCTCTACTGTCTCATTAACAAATAAAGCAACAAAACTTCGTATTCTTCAGGTGTATGCCTAGTAAAATGGCAATGACCTTAAGCTTCCCTGAACCTGCCACTGGAAGTCCCAATGCGTATTTGATGGCTTCGAGAAGAAGTTCCATATTTGAATAATAATATTTCATGTAAACTGCATGGCCAATAGGAACTGAGAGAAGCTCGTTTCGAATGTGTAGCAGATCAGCTTTTAAATTCAGCTTTGAGGAGTCGATAAGAAGGCTCTACTCTTGAGGTTTGTGTTCTATGTTCGGATCCTTCATTAGGTCGTTTACTTTGGTGCATGCAACAAGAGTGTTTTCCATAGTGAAGAAAGGGGTTAAATCTTTCTGTCTACTCCTGCAGACTGATATTTTTACTTAATTTTCCATTAGATTCCACTGCTGCAATCTCTTGAGGCCAAAACTTCTGCTTTACTTTAGAAAGATTCACATCCCTAATGAGATCACTCTGCTCGTTTTGTGTTATTTTATGTGGTTCAGTAGCAGGTAAAACGACATTAAACTCATTATCCGTAGAAGTGCTTGGCTCAGAAGACTTACCTCTAGCTCCAGCTTCATTCCCATCAGCATCAGCATCATAGTCAAGATGATAGTCCTTTGGCGGTTCAGTTACAGGAAGGACTTGTTCTTGTGGTACTGAATGTATAACTGATCGTAGGTGAGGGTAGGTCACTGTCCACTTTTTTCTTCTTTGAAAACCCATGCTCAAGAGGAGGCACCTAACCAAAGTAGCAATCTGTTACATAATCTGCAAGCTCTCTCCATATCATTCGTACAGTGAAAGGCATAAAGCGACCTTTGCAATTTATTCAATTTCTGATATTGCAAGTACATTTGTTACAATAAACATGCAGCGCCCATTTTTTGCTTCAGTAACCAACCTTGCACCCAACGTAGTAATAGTAATCCTTCCATTCTAAAGGCGTTATGGTGTGTTTCTGTGCGGAAAATGTCACTTTGCCACACATAACAAAAGTTATCAGCAATGTTAACGCATACCCTTGGCATATTTGTCTAAAAATGCGGAAAATCTATAAAAACACACTCGAAACAGCTAAGGGGATAACAACTGAAACAAACCATACAACAATGCTGCCAGAAAATGAAAACCGCTGACTCATGCAAAAATTCTTACAGCCACACACTGCTACTGCCTTCTGCTGATATCGCGTGGTAAAATATATCCCTAATTTCTGGTCATTTTCCATTTTGATTGTTAAGTACTGTATCATGAAAACTAGAGCTAAGATTCAAATCTCATTGTTATATTCGTGATCAGCGTCACAAGATTTAGCTCTTTAGATAAAGAATATATTTTGCTTGCTGACAAATGTAATTAAGAGGACCAATAATTAAAACTTAAACAGTATGCATCAGTGTGTGAATTACTCACATTTAAGTACAAGGATGTTCAGATTATTTTATCGTGATGTCTGTGGAAATTTCCGTTAAAAGCGTACATCTGCTGGAGACGTATCAGTGCACTGGAAGGCAATATAAGACGTACAACGCTCCAAAAGGCATTAGACTTTCAACGTGGAAGGTGGTTGTTTTTTGCGGGTTTAATGGTCACCATGAGCAACTCCGAGGGAAATAGGCAATCTCCCTTGTCTTTAATTCAAGATCACTGGTCCCAGGAAAGCGACCATGCCATAAGACAAGCACACAATTCGTGTCTCATCTAAGACTCCAAAACAGGTCCAACTCAAAAGGGTAGTCAGAAACACACGCCTCTGCACACTCGTTGTTATATGCTTCGACATTTTCTTTCTCCTTTCTAAAGTTTGTTGGCGTTGTATAGCCTTTATAGCAGGTAATGAGTGAGGAGTTTTAATCATCCCCTACTGAGATGAGAGGAGGAAAGATTGTTTTGCCTTAGCTTTCGTAAAACCTGGCCGCTATGTGAATGTTTCTGCTTGGAGTGTGCAGAAAAATCAGGTCATCGGCCGCTCAAAGGGTTAAAAGTCTTAAGCGCGTTGCTAAAGACCCAAGGCCGTTCTAGTACGAAGTGTTCTAAGCGCTGTCCTATCACCATTCGTCCAAGATGGGTCCGGGTTCGAAATCCGGTGAGGCATGGACGTTTTGTCTGTCTCGCGGCACTGGCTCCCTCTGTTCCCTGGAACCAGTGGCCCTACAGTAGGGACGGGCGACTGCTCATAGCGCATCGAGTTGCCCACGGTGGTCGTGAACCCTTTCGCGACCACAGCGCCAAGCGAGCCCTTACATGCAAACAACCACAAGATCAAATCAGATCATGTGTAGAGGATTTTTGGAAGGGAGTGTCTGATCCCCAGATCTTAAACAACCTTTAGAAATAGGAAGCTGGGAGACATTGGCTAGAGTGCCCGACAGGAAAGTGACACGGAAGGGACATAGAAAGTGGGAACAAAACGCCCTTATTTTTTACCGGGGGGCAGTACCCGGGATCCGACGGTTTAATGTGCCCAAACGACAACACGGCGGATATTTAATACAGAAATTTAACGTGGACCAGGAACATCAAACAAAGATATTCGCTCTTTCCACGTTTATAAGTAAGTCACGGAAAAATTCTCATTGGCCGCCACCGGGAGTCGAACCCAGGGTCTTCCAGTTACGCGCGTAACTGAAGACCCTGGGTTCGACTCCCGGTGAATATCTTTGTTTGAAGGCGGATATTTAGTGGTTCGAGCGTTCGTGCCTGCCTGGATCGAACCTGAGGTTTCTCCGTGGCAGTCACTAACGTTGACCACTAGACCATCCACGGTCCCAAACAACCACAAGCACCGGAGTCCCCCAGATAGCATAAGTAGGATTTCCTAACCCCCCCCCCCCCTCACAATGATCTTTGAGTTTGCGTGGAGTCCGAGGGATTAGCGAAAATCACCCTCAGTCGTCGCTAAGCAAGGAAGTGAATCAGTATTTGGTTTTTCCAAAGGCTATATCATTCAGCCTTCCGACATTGCTTAGTTTAACTCTTGCTTTGTTGACACGTACTTTGTTTGACTGTGGTATTCTGTATTGTCCCAAAAACGGAGTTTACGAGAAAATTTGTCGTAATTTTTTTTTTCATTTTGCTCAACCCAAATAAAGAGATTGAAATCAGATCTTTTACAAAAAAAAAAAAAAAAGAAAACGATAAAGTAAACAAGATTTTCCAGCTGTTTCCCTCCTCTCCTACCTTCCTAAGGCTCTTAGTAGAAGAATGCACTGATTGCCCCAGGGAAACGTCCGAACGCATGTCAAGCCTAGAGATCGGAAGTTTCGAATAGTCACCCACCACTAATCCTTCTTTTGCTATTGCAGAAGGAAGCGAAATGATTTTCGGAAACGAGCAACAGACATTTTCGGGCGTTATGGTATTCTGAGGGACAAAACATTTTACGATCGTGGTCGTTAAAGGGTTAAACCTAAATAAAAATACGAAAAGGAAAAAAGAAAGGCCTAAGCTACTCTTCTTAGTAACAGGTCGTAAGCAAGTCGTATGTTATTCATCTCATATATTCAGTATTATAATAAAAGTTTCGCAAAACTGGACGTTTCTAATTTCGAGAACAATGGGCCCATTTACCTTCTTCAGCGCGTTCCGTAACGCATATCTCAGCCGTAAATTTATTAGATGCAGCTTCCTTGGAAAACAAAAACTCTCGAAAGTCATATGCGTTATTAAAATTTCCTGTAGACTCTTCTACGTGTGCAGAGCATTTCCATCATTTCCCCCAACAAAACAAACTTCCGCTGAATCTCTTCAGAAGCATGAGCCATCTTGTATTCATATGATCACGAAGCAGTAAAACATTTGTTACGCATGAACGGTATTCTCTCACGGTACAGCCAGTAGCTCTTTGTCCCTTGATTTTATTTAAGAGGTCAAAGTCTGTTAAAGGTTCTTTGTTAACATGAATAAAGCCGATATCATGGTTGCAATGCACAATTTCACGCGAGCATTGGAGTGAAGAATTTAACGTAAAGTAACGCATCATGGAGCGTGAGGTTCCTCTGTTTTCTTTACGCATTTACGGAATCGAACTATAGAACTACACTGATTGTTCAATTAAATATGTTCGGGATATTTTGAGGTGCTAATCGGCAAAAGTAGCAACGAATAAATCAAACGACTTCTGAGAATATATCGACAAGAATTCTGAAACCTTACACAATATCCTTCGAATGAATTTTCTGCTGAACTTAAAGCAAATATGAATGCCATTAAACGTTGGACTTAATTTTTGCTATGTGCTACAACGAAGGAAATATTCATCGTGATTAGAACAATGCATATCTGAGGAACTCAGTCTCTTATCAGTTGTTTATTAATTTTTCACTATAGTATTTTTATCTCATTGAAGAAAACACTTAGACCTTACTCAACTGAGAAAACAAGCAGCATTCAGGAGCGGCTGCAGCTCTGTAGATCATGTACTGAGAGGAATACCGCATTTTCGTCGTCTTCAAACAGAATGTTTTCTTCTGTGCCATCTAACGCATTACTGATACACATTTTTAGCACGTCTTTTGTTTACGCTTTCCAACCGTAGGTTGAAGAAGCGTATATGCTCCAGTTTTGTCCGTCCGCCCGTCTTTCCGCACGATAACTGGAGTAAAAATGGGTCTATTTCGATGAAATTTTAGTATGTGGTAGGGGACCACCTAGGGACGAACCCTATTGAAAATGGGAGAAATGGGCTCAAAGGTCACGACGTAGGAGCGGGATCATTCCATTACCCTTATGCGGACCGCCTAGGGACGAACCCTATTCAAAATGGGTGAAGTGGGGTCAAAGGTCAGGACATAAGATCGGGATGCATTCCATTGCCTTTATGCGTCATAACGTGCGTAAAAATGGTTCGATTTCGAAGAAATTTCAGTATGTAGTAGGGGACCACCTGGGGACGAACCCTATTGAAAATGGACAAAATGTGGTCAAAGGTCAGGACATAGGATTGCGATCCATTCCATTGTACTAGGGGTGTTCAAATGAAAAGGTACGAAACGACACTGTGTGTATAAATGAAGACTTTAGTCAAAGTATACACCATAGGCCGTAGCACAACGATACCATTGATTAACGAGCCGAAGGATTCCTTTTTCCCAGAATTCCTGTGGCTGTGACGAGACCCAGTCCTGCACAGCGTCCTTGAGTTCGTCGTCCGAGTGGAAGCGCTTCCCTTTCAGATGTTTTTTCAGGGGACCAAACACATGGAAATCGCAGGGTGACATGTCCGGGCTGTAGAGCAGATGGTCAAGCTGCTCCCACTGGAACTTGGCCAGTTCCGCGTGTGTGACCCTGGAGACGTGTGGACGCGCGTTATCATGGAGCAGAACCACACCCACAGTGAGCAGCCCCGGTCTTTTGTTCTTGATGGACCTGCGTAGGCTTCGGAGTGTCTCACAGTACACATCGGAGTTAATGGTTCGTCTGTGCTGGAGGAATTCAACAAGTAGTCAATTGGACGGCGCTCTTTATAAGAGCCTCTGCTCTCTCCTGCGCATGCGGGCGCCCGCGCATGCTCCGATCCACGCCGGCGACTCTAATCGCATCCCTAGATGTGTCGCTACGTTCTCCCATAGCGGCATAGGCAAATATGTTAACGGTTACGTTCTTATGACGTTTCGTACCTTTTCATTTGAACACCCCTAGTACTTATCCCATATTATTAAGATGGACGTCAAGTAATTTTGCTTCCTATACTTCCAATGGAAAAACTATTGTACACATTTCCTTCACAATTAATGTGTTCCCAAGGATGAGAATTTGAACATCGAATAAAATAACTTCATATTATAACTTGGAAAACTTAATATGTTCTAAAACATAACCATAATTATATTAAAAATCAATAACTTTTCCTTTGGTGGTGTTGAAACCAGAGAAAAGATGGCGCGACCTGTACTTTGATAACGTCAGTGGACAAAAAAATGTTGGATTGCATAATTACGGTTATGGTTTAGAAAATATTAGGTATTCCAAGTTATGAAATGAAGCTATTTTAATCGATGTTCAAATTTTCATCCTTGTGAACGCATTAATTGTCCAGAAAAAAGATGGCGCGACCTGTATTTTCATGACGTCAGTAGACAAACATATGTTGAATTGCATAATTATGGTTATGTTTTAGAAAATATTAAGTATTGCAAGTTATAAAATGAAGATATTTTAATCGATGTTCAAATTTTCATCTTTGGGAACGCATTAATTGTGAAGAAAATGTGTACAAGAATTTTTCCATTGAAAGTATATAGGAAGCAAAGTTACTTGACGTCCACCTTAAGGTAGCAATTCTTGTATGTATGTATGTACATTTTATTTTGAAAACGGCTCTAAGAATTTTGATGAAAGTCATTAACCTACCGTTTTCTGGTACTAGAAATCGATTTAGCTTGATCTCGACTTTAGAAGAATTCGTTTAGTGGATTAAATAACCATCCCGAATTATAACGGTTTTTTTTTTTTTGGTTTTTTTTATTGGAGGTTTAACGACCACCGTGAGCAACTCAAATGGGCTATAAGCAGTCGCCCGTCCCTAATTTAGGGTCACTGGTTCCAGGGAAGGGAGAGAGCCAGTGCCGTAAGACAAACACAACATCCATGCCTGACCGGGATTCGAACCCGGACCCCTTACGGACTAATGATCAAAGGCCAACGCCTTAGACCACTGCGCCACCGGGGCGGCATAACGTTTTTAGTGATGGCGTTGTTCCATTAATGTTACCAATGCTTAGAAATCTTATGACGTCACAACTCGCGTTTGAGAATGTTGGCGCGCGGTCACGCCATCTGTCTCTTTACGTCACGCGCTGTGTGCGGATCCTATTAAAGATTTATGACGTCACACTTGCGGCGGGCAGATGGTCGCGATTCCCATCTGCCTCATTACGTCACGCGTTGTGTGCGTATGACCGTCAGCACGATAACTCGCGTGACAACCGTTGGATTTCGATGAAATTTTAGTATCTGGTAGGGGATCACCTGGGAAGGAACCTTATTTAAAGTGAACGAAATGGGGTTAAAGGTCAGTACATAGGAGAGGGATCCGTTCCACTGCTGTTATGCGCCATAACTAACGTAAAAAAGGTTCGATTCCGACGAAATTTTAGTATGTGGTAGGGGACCACCTGGCGACACACTCTATTGAAAATGGGCGAAACGAGGTCAAAGGTTAGGACACAGGAGCGGGATCTATTACATATCCCTTATGCATCATAACTTACGTAAAAATGGTTCGATTGCGACAAAACTTTATCGTGT
This sequence comes from Macrothele yani, assembly GCA_039090855.1. Lineage (NCBI taxonomy): Eukaryota > Metazoa > Arthropoda > Arachnida > Araneae > Macrothelidae > Macrothele > Macrothele yani. The sequence continues at coordinate 20,662,185 of CM077013.1, forward strand.
TATTTCGGAGGTATACCAAGCCGGTTCTGTTGAATATCATCAAAATGGGATCAAAAGTCAGGGCACAGGACCGAGAGTTATCACACAGACATTATTCTCATAACTTGAGTAATAATTTCTGGTATGTTGGAAAGCGTATCATAATCAATGCATTGCAGGATTTTACTAACTTGTTAAACAAGTTCAGGCCAACAGTTGGCACCCCATCAGTTGTCATATGCCACAACAGGGCCATCGGTGGTCCATCACAGGCAGTAGCTGCCACAAGTGGCCCTTCAGTGGCCCTGCAAGCACGTTCCAGGAATGATGGCTAGCCTAATGTGGTCCGCTAGTGGGCCGTTAGTGGCAGCCAGCAACCACGTGACGTAACTGGTGGCTTGCCGAATCTTGTCCTTCAATTTCCCAGTAGTAGCCATAATAATAATTACAAAAAAAAAGCAAGGATAACCGCAGTTTCCCAAAGCTACAATTTTTTTTTCCTACCCTTACGAAGCTTGTGAATTAACGCACAGCGCTAGGGAAATTTCCTCAAAAGACCGGAAAAACGCCCGTTTGTATTTGACTAGATTTAATCGTGGGCCGTTTGCGTGGAAACCGCGCTCGCTACCGACCGGACTAATTCACTACGCTCAAACATGTGCTGGAAGCTATCTGTTCGGTATGCAATTTGTAATCGAATGCTTCCCTCTTTCATTTTACAATATTGCGAGGTATTTTTCATAAAAGTCAGTTTCATATAATTGATAAATTAATTTTTTCAACGTAACGATAGTTTTTTTTTTTTTTACCTTAAGGGAACTTCACTCATTTTCAAGGCGTGTACATACTTAGAGTCGCTTTCCAAAGTTTTGTACTGACCTTGCCGTCTTAAAAAGAGATTGTTGAATAAATATATATTTACCCGGGTTCATGTCACATTCTGTTACATTTTTAACGTTGTGTCTTTCCTTTCCGTTGTCCGAAGCTACATTTGTTTTAAAGAGGAAAGATATTTTATTTTACTTCTCGTTATTTTTAGAAGCGAATTCCTCCCAGTCTTGTGTATTCAACCCATAGATGAGTACACCACATAGCGTTGCTTTTTTTTTCTTTCAAATAATTAATAAATCTTGTACGTGTATAATTCTTTTTTTTTTCCCCAACAAACGCTGTTTTAATGGTTTTCCAGGATATGTGTTTCAAGCGGTTTCAAATTTTTTCTGGTTATTCATCCACTCCATTCCATGAATTGTTATTCATGGGAATGGAGTGGGTGTATTTCATGGCTGTAATCTAGTATTTCATGGCTTAATCTGATATCTTCGTTGACGTAAAATTTCATTAGGAAATTAATTCGCCTCTCCACATATGGATTTTTTCTTAACATCCACTAAAATAACACGATGGCGATAGCGTCGTCTTCAACTAACTGGTACCATGAGAGACACAGCAAGTGTTGCTTCTGCGCATGCGCAGTCCCGATGCTTCCACCTGCTGTTGGGTGATGCATTGGTTGCCAGCAACGGGCCACTAGTGGCATTTGCTTGGAAGCCCACAATTCACGGCGATGCTGCAGGGCCATCAATGGCTCGCCAACTGATAGCGCTGCCACCAACGGACCACTACCAGGCCGTGAGCGGCATATTTCCGCCAGCGGTGACCCATCACTGCCAGCTGGTGGTCAGCAGTTTCCCAGCACTTGTGTTTTTGCTGGGAGGTGGTTCCTTACCAAATACTAAAATTTCATCGAAATCGAACCATATTTATGCATGTTATGACGCATAAAAGAAATGAAATGGATCTCGCTTTTATGTCCTGACCTTTGAACCCGTTCCACCCATTTTCAATAGGTTTCGTTCCCAGGTGGTTCCTTACCACATACCGAAATTTCATCGAAATCGAACAATTTTTACGCAAGTTATGACGCATAAGGGCAATGGAATAAATCCCGCTCTTATGCCCTGCCTGACCTTTGACCCCAATTTGCCAATTTTCAATAGGGTTCGTGCCCAGGTTGTTTCCTACCACATACCGGAATTTCATCGAAATCGAACGACATTTATGCATGTTATGACGCATAAAGGCAATGAAATGGATCCTGCTCTTATGGCGTGACCTTTGACCCCACTTCACCCATTTTCAATAGGGTTTGTCCCCTGATGGTCCCCTACCACATACTAAAATTTCATCGAAATTGAACCATAGTTACGCAAGTTATGACGCATAAGGGCATTTGAATGGATCCTGCTCTTATGGCGTGACCTTTGACCTCACTTCAACCATTTTCAATAGGCTTCGTCCCCTGGTGGTCCCTTACCACATACTAAAATTTCATCGAAATCGAACCATTTTTACGTGAGTTATCGTGCCGACAGACAGACGGACGGAAAAAGCTGGAGCATATACGCAATGTGAAAACAGGAATTGGTCGGTGACGGAGACCGAAATCGCTTCTCTTTGCTCCGGAGCCAGCTGCTCTAACCGACTACACTACACCGACGGAATATATCGCTACAGTATTGTAGCCTTGGCACGTGCTTCACCTCTCACAGTAGCAGCGGAGTATAATGCAGGAACTTGCTAACAAGAGCAAAAAAAAAAGGGGGGCTTAAAATGAACTCACACAAAAAACACTTTTACAAAAACTAAAGATTTATCTACTGATGTGGCAAATCTGGAAGAAAGTGATGCCAACATTTACCTGTGACGTACCATAGAGGTGAAGCACATGTCAAGACGGCAAAGTTGCAGCGATATGTTCCGTTGGTGCAGATTAATTGGGGAAGCATGCGGCTCCGGAGCGTACGGATGCTGGTTAGAACTCACCACAGGCAAATTTGTGTTTTCACATTCTGGCCCGATTGTAAAAATGGATCTACGGGCTGTTGGATTATTCGAAAAATGCGTGATGTTCTCTCAGATTGTCTGTGTTCACACGCATTGTCTGCAATTAATGAAGATTCCTTCTTCGGTTCAAAAAATGTGTGACGATTCTTCCGCACATCGTCTGAAATGAATAGAACTCCTACTACACAAAGTTACTTCGAGCGAGGCTTGCGGCGAACTAAAAACTTGCGATTTCGTTCCCCTGCATTTCTCAAGTGGAAGGTATATAAGACGTAGTACAGAGATGAAGTACAGCGATAAATCCGCCGGTGTAGCTTAATTGCGAAAGCATTCGGCTCCGGAGCAGAAGCATGCTGATTCGATCCCCATCACCGTCAAATTTGTGTTTTCACATACCTTTGAAAACAGATATCGGAGCGAGAGTCGTATTGATGAAGAAATTAATCGGCGTATAAAATTTGGTAGGAGAACTTTTGGAAGAAACAGTACAGTGTTTAAGAGCAATTTACCATTATTTCTTAAAATAAAAGTGTTCATTCAATGAATCCAGTCAGTTCTTACTTATGGATCAAAGGCATGGGCCGTTACTAAAGAAGACATTCGGAGACTGCAGACTGCTAATAAAAAAATGGAAATTTACGTGCTCGATATCACCAGGAAAAATAAGAACAGGAATTCGGTATCAGGAAAAATGACAAAAGTTTGGTGCGTCATGATCAAGATAAAGCGTTTTTCTGGAAGAACTGGTCACCGTTGGGCAAACTGAAATACTAGACTGTATACCAAGGGACAGGAAAAGACCTAGTAGAAGACCATGTGGCAAATGGGTATGTAAAATTCGAAAGCTTGCCGGAGTGACTCTGAGGAAGATGACTCAAGACAGAGAACTATGGTGGAGTCTTGGGGAGACTTTCGCGTAGCAGTTGACTGAGAATTGTTGACGGTGACGATGATCTCTTCAAAAAGCCCCATTTCAAATATTCCCTTCCCGTCCAATTCCTGGGAAATCTTCCTCAGCTTTCATGCATTTTTCAACTTTCTAATGATAGTTTTTGCGAATTGGTTGCGTGAAATTCAATTTTGCTGTTCGAAAAATATTAATCGCATAGTTCCAAATTTAAAGATTGCTTGGTAGCTTTCGGATAACTGGTTTCTGAATTGTTTTTCAAGAGGGTGCTAATTCTTACGGGAGATTCAGTGTCATAAAATTCGTCGGTTCCATATGTAGCTCTTGCGAATATTGTTTCACCATATGTTTCTTATCTCACACTTTATACACTTCTGAAATACCATTCGTTTTCAGATCTGTATTCGTCGTAAGAAAAATTCAGGAAGATTACATGTGACTCTTCCTTTCTTTCTGATGAACCAATGAACCACTACCGTACTACCACCAGGCACATCTCCTTTCATACAATCATTCTTTGTCGCACATAAAGAATTTACCGCTATAACAACAAACTCTCAACAAACCTCTTTCTTGTTCTTTGATCATTGCATATACATACATTTAAGTGGCTCTGACTTTTACTGAGAAACCAAAAGCACTTTCTTCACTAATAACAGTCTTTACCTTTTTTAGCTGTTGTGTTATTACAGAAAGCTTTCCTTTTCTATTCAACTTCATTCTTGATTTCATCAATATAAAGATACGTTTGCCGTCACTTTTGACGACGCAGCTCAACCAAAAACTACCAGATCAAAAAGTGGGGTGAACAAAGCCAACTCGATTTGCATCCCGAACAGAAATACACAAAGCTTCTCCAATTGCAAATAGTCCACCTACGATATGACAAAACTGCTGAAAACTGCTAAATATTCTTAGCCATTGATAGGGCAAACTATGTTCTTTTCTTCATCAATGCAGCTGCAAATTTCTTTAGATATGCATTCCAAATATTTTCAGTACAAATTAGACTTCATCTCTCATTGTTTAAGATAATTTTATTCAGTGTATTCTGAATAAATTTATAACGCTCGTACATTTAGTCTAGCGTTAAGGTCTCTTGCTGAATTAGCTTTCCTGAGTCAGATCATATCAGATCATATGTAGAGGATTTTAGGAAGGGAGTGTCTGACCCCAGGTCTTAAACAACCCTTAGAAATAGGAAGCTAGGAGATTTGGGCTAGATTGTACAATAGGAAAGTGACACGGAAGCGAAGTAGAAAGGGGGAGGAAGACGCCCTTATTTATTTCCGGGGGCCAGTACCCGGGGTCCGACGGCTTAACGTGCCCATCCGACGCACGGCGGATATTTAGTGGTTCGAGCGTTCGTACCTACCTGGGATCGAACCCGAGGTCTTCTCCGTGGCAGGCACGAACGTTGACCACTAGGCCATCCGCGGCCCCCAGCTTTTCTGAGTAATCGCCGGTCTTAATTTAGAGCCAATGGTCCCAAAGAAGGGAAAGAGTCAGTGTCATCAAGTAAGCACACTGCCCATGTATCATCCGGGGCTCGAACCCTGGCCCATTTCGGATGAATGGTCAGAAGCCTGCGCCTTTGAAACGCTCGGATATCCGGGGAGGCTAAATATTATGCACACACGCACTGGCGAGAAAAAATACGAACCTTTATTTAGTACTGTGTATGTCCATCTCTGTCGAGAATAACAGTGAAAATGTGGCACTGGGTGGATTCTATGAGGCAATTGGGTTCGTTTTGATCCAACGACCCTTGTACTAAAAAAGTATCGCGCAACCTTTTATGGCCGAACATCTCTCTCCAGCATGTACCACACATTTGCAATAAGGCTGAGATCAGGTGATTGTGGAAATAATGGGAGATGATGGAAGTCTTCCTCATGCTCATCAAATTATTCTAGCATGAATCTGGTATCATACAGCATATTAACGAAAAAGGTGTAGCATTGCAGCCTGCACTTGGCACTCTCCTGGATGGTATCTTACCTTCCAGTGGTATCAGCGGATCGAGTACGTACCAAGAAAAGCATCCTCGATATCATATTGCTACCTCCAGATGCTTGTATTATGTTAAGATGGCATCTGGGCGTGTGCTAGCCGCACTCTGTGCTGATCATCAATACAAAACGACATATAGCGTGATTCATCTGCCCACGTCATTTTGTTCCGTTGTTCTACAGCAATGTTTACTAAAGTGTGGTACGCGTACCCGTGGGGGTACGGGTAGAGGTTTTAGAGGGTACGCTGCGAACGAGTGACGAGCAAGTGTTGATTTACTTACACTTTACAGCGATAACCGGTGCCACGATTCAGACACGTTATACCAAGGCTGGCGCCTGGTGCAGCACAAATCGTCTACTGCTGACCATTGCAGGGCATATACACGCTTGTTAGTTAAAGTGTTATACTGTTAATCGTTAATAGAAAAGGTTTGTTATTAATTTGTGTTAATAAATAAGCCCCATAGATTTTGTCAAGAGTATGGAACGTTGGTTGAAAACTTGGTCTTTTAAACCGAAGGAAAGCAGTGTTTGTACTAGCAACCAACAAACAGGAATGGGGGGTACTCAGTTTTACGAAAATTTTAGAAGGGGTACATAGATGTCGAAACTTTGGGAAACACTGTTCTACAGTAAACTGATTTTTCTTTTTCTTTCCTTTTTTTTTTTTTTTCAATGGTCTTTTTAAGGGGGTAGACGACTTTAAAGGACTAATTTCTTTAACTTCTTAGGTATGGTTCCGATCAAAATGAACTGCTTCTGGCCTTGTTTGAATACAGCAGTCAGTTACTCTACACTGGAAGACCTGTTCTGCCATACAATGACTAACAGAGCACGACGGTAGTCACCCTTTTTAATCTACTTTTCCGGCCATATTGATACTTTTTTAGGACATGAAAGATTCGCTGGTTTTCCAGTCTTTAGACACTTTTGAATTGGTTGCTTTGTTAGAATGTTTGGATTCCTGACAGTATCTAGGATTTTTGGTTTTTACATGTTATTACAGTCGAATAATCTGTTCGCTGCATACGAGAAACAAGGTCTTATCCCATGTGACTGTCATCTTTATGTAATTGACGTTTCTTGTTTGTGACTGCCTTATCATAGAGATTCGTAGTTTTTGGACAGTGTGTGCATTTTAAGAGATAACACTGCATGGTACAACGATACTGTTCCGATTAATAAATAAATACATCGCTCTTTCCACGTTCCAGAAACACACAGCAACCGAAAAATTGTTTTTCAGCCGCCGCTGTGGAATCGAACCAACAGAACTCTCGGTATCGCGCCGAGTGCGTTACCTTTACGCCACGGGGGCCAACAATCCACGGTGCTATGTGTATTTTTAAAGTCAGCTACTGACATCATAAATCCGTAAGATGGGCTCAGCTACTGAGACGTCTCCATCTGGTGGGCATTAACGGCACTAGCTATATATATTATAGCAGTTAAATCCAAAGGGCGACATCCAAGGTGAAAATATTCCAAATACGTGGCGACAGTTAATAAATAAATACATCGCTCTTTCCACGTTCCAGAAACACACAGCAACCGAAAAATTGTTTTTCAGCCGCCGCTGTGGAATCGAACCAACAGAACTCTCGGTATCGCGCCGAGTGCGTGACCTTTACGCCACGGGGGCCAAACTGCTATAATATATATAGCTTTACGCCACGGGGATTTAACTGCTATAATATATATAGCTAGTGCCGTTAATGCCCACCAGATGGAGACGTCTCAGTAGCTGAGCCCATCTTACGGATTTATGATGTCAGTAGCTGACTTTAAAAATACACATAGCACCGTGGATTGTTGGCCTTCGTGGCGTAAAGGTAACGCACTCGGCGCGATACCGAGAGTTCTGTTGGTTCGATTCCACAGCGGCGGCTGAAAAACAATTTTTCGGTTGCTGTGTGTTTCTGGAACGTGGAAAGAGCGATGTATTTATTTATTAACTGTCGCCACGTATTTGGAATATTTTCACTGTTCCGATTAATCGTGTTAATCGTTTCTTTAAAAAATCCCACGTGTACCGGCTTACTTTCTCTTTTTCATCGTACTGCGTCAATTCGCGGCGTGTGTTCACTAACTGAATTACATTGGCCATAATCATACTGAAGAAAGTATACACAGTATTTTCCAATACACCTACCCTTTACTGTTTCTGTCTGAGAATACTATATATCCTCCTCTAAAAGTCCGTCTCTGTACCGCTTCTAAAATAATGATATATCATCCCCTAATAATCCGACTGCTCATCTCCTGTGAAATAACGATATATCATATACTCCTCTAAAAGTCCGACTTTGCACCTCATCTAAAACTCAGACTGTGCACCTCTTAAAAAAAACGATATATCCACCTGCAATAGTCCGATTGTGCACTTCCTATAAAAGATGGTATAACCTCCTCTAAAATTCCGGGTGTTCACCTCCTGTAAAAGAACGGTACATCCTTCTCTAAAAGCCGGACTGTGGACACCTCATAGAAAACTCAGACTGTACACCTCCTCAAAAAAAGAGCGATATATATCCTCCTGCAAATTAAGACTGTGCACCTCCCCTAAAAGAATGGTATATCCTCCTCTAAAATTCCAAGTGTTTACCTTTTCTGAAGGAACGATATATCCTCCTGTAAAAGTCCGACTGTTCACCTTTTGTAAAAGAACGAAACAGTACATCCCCCTCTAAAAGTCCGACTGTGCACCTCATCTAAAACTCAGACTGTGCACTTCTTCAAAAAGAACGATATATCCTCCTGCAGCAGTCCGACTCTGTACCTCCTCAAAAAGAATGGTATATCTCTCTATAAAGGTCCGAGTGTCTACCTCCTCTGAAGGAACGATATATCCTCCTGTAAAAGTCCGACTTTGCACCTCATTTGAAACTCAGACTGTGCACCTCATCTAAAACTCAGACCGTGCACCTCAAAAAAAAGGATATATCCTCCTGAAACAGCCCGATTTTGCACCTCCTCTTAAAAAATGGTATAACTTCCCCTAAAAGTTCGAGTGTTTACCTCCTCCGAAGGAACGATATATCCTCCTGTAAAAAGTCCAACTGTTCACCTCTTGTAAAAGAACAATATTTCCTCTTCTAAAAGTCCGACTGTGCACCTCATCTAAAACAGACTGTACATCTCTTCAAGAAAAACAATACATCCTCCTGAAAATTCAGACTGTTCACCTGCTCTAAAAGAATGATATATGTCCTCCTCTAAATGTCCGAGTGTTTACCTCCTCTGAAAGTCCGACTGTGTACTTTCTCTAAAAAATTGATATATCCTCCTCTAAAAGAACGACATAGCCTCTTCTAACAAGTCCAACTATGCACAAGGTCAGGGATATGTCTTCCCTTCTATTCAATGGTCTGCCAAGAGAAAATATTTCGCTCCTAAACTCCGGAATGAAAAATTTCATATATAAGAGATCATGACATAAAATTTGAGATGCTGGACTTCCGCTTATACGCTTTTCAATTTTTCCATACAGCTTTCGGAGAAATATTGTCATTAAACTTTCAGAAGAAGAGATGATGGTTCTGCGAGCTAGACATGGTGAATGACTGAAAAGAAAGAAACGAAGAGACATCTCAGACACTGTGTAAGTGTAGCCATAAATAAGGATCATCCTCCACTCGGTATTATGAACTGGATATATCGTTTATGCAGACAAACGGACTGAAAGAACTACATAACATTCCATTGCTCATATCCCATGTGCATATAACTAACAGCTGGAGACGCGACTAATGAATGCATAAGAACTCTCTGTACATTACACCATTTAGTACATAGTTTTCCATATCTCTTCGACAGTTGCTTCTCATATGCCACGCTTCATTTCCATGAAGGTAAAATAGCGGCATTATAACGAAGTAAATTTCTCCGTCATCTCTGTCCACGCCAGGATTCGAACCCGGATCCCCTCATTCCGGAATGAGTCACTCTACCAATTGAGCTATGCGGACGTTTTATTGTGATTCCTATCTGCCTTTATGTCGTGTGCGTCCTTCTGGCAGGTACGTCACATCTCCTGGTACGTTACATCATCTCCCCCTTATTTTTTTTATTTATTTATTTTTTTCTGATGTGCTGGAGAAGGGATTCTCTTATTTTTCCTATCTCGCGGTGTGGAAATAACATCACACCATTGCGAGATTTTTGAACGGTCAGGTCATCCGGATACTTCGGGCGCCATTATAACGAAGTAAATTTCTCCGTCATCTCTGTCCACGCCAGGATTCGAACCCGGATCCCCTCATTCCGGAATAAGTCACTCTACCAATTGAGCTACGCGGACGTTTTATTGTGATTCCTATCTGCCTTTATGTCGTGTGCGTCCTTCTGTCAGGTACGTCACATCTCCTGGTACGTTACAGCATTTCTTTTTCCCTTCATATTAAGGAAAGAAAGATATCCATAGCAAGCTTTGGGCAGATTTCTTTTTCTTCCTTTACTTTAAATCTTCATAAATACGAGAAAAGGAAAGGCTGCACTGTTTTCTTCTTTCTTTCATTCATAAAAATCAGAAACATTTCGCGTTGGAAATATACCCTATGTTTCACCAAAAAAAATAAGATTGGACAAAACGTTCGACAACTAGTTCTTTCTTCAGTAAGGCACAAGGGTGCTGAGGCGGGCCGAGCCCGGGTCTGAAGCGGGCTCGGGCTGCAAATACTTACTGGAGTTTGGGCGCGAGCTAGCTGGGACTCTGAAAGAGAGAGAGAGAGAGAGAATTTTCTTCCTTTTTCTTTTAATGAGATTATATATGATGTAGCACACGAGAATTTTTTACACTTTCTAGTTCTTAAAGATAATTTTCCGGCAACTGAGTCTAGATGGAGAGTAGGAATTCGACAGGGTTATTCATTCCTGACTTGGCTAGCAATTACCATCGGCCATTAAAAACTGGATTTCTTCGACGGAAACATTTCTTCAAGAACGATAAATACAGCAGTAGATAGCACGCTCACGAAATTTGCCCCATATCTCTATGCGGCAACTCCCTGCTAATTCTGTTGAGCAAAGTACGACGTAGATTGCTGTGTTGACCGAATTTTCCTGATGTCCGATCCCTGCAGCATTTGAGGACGAAATACATGGGGAAAAAACTATAGAAATAGTTTGACATCCGTTCGCCACACCGCAGTTGAGATAAACGTCAGGTAATTGAACAGGGAGGAAAGAGTGCAAGTCTGGAAGAGATTTTTTTAATGCCTAAACAGGTTAATCATAACACCAAACAGAAATAATCGCTCTCTCGATGTTAATAAGTGAGTCGCGGAAAAATTATCATCGGCCGCCACCGGGACACGAACCCAGGGTCTTCCAGTTACGCTCCGGACATGTTACTACTGCACCACAGCTGCCTCTAATTTACCAGTCTCGCATGTGATATACTCCCAAACACATGGGAGGTTGCTTCATGGAGCCCCGCACAGTGCTGGAAATTCACCATAGATGGAAAGCAGCAACTGAACAAATAACTAGGAGGCGAATGGATAATTATTCAAACTCTCGACGTGGATCACGAACACCAAACATAAATCATTGCTCTTTCCACGTTAATCAAATTTTTCCGAGACTCACTTAACGTGGAAAGAGCGATGATTTCTGTTTGGTGTTCCTTATCCACGTCGAGTGTTTGAATGAAAGGTTAATCATAGATTTCGGGATCGTTCGGACCCGGGCTCTATAATGAAATATAAAATTCGGGCTCGGACCGGTTCGGGCTCTTAAAATTGAGCCCGAACTCGGCTCTGACGCAGAACAAGAGAGAAAGTCTGAGCTATGCATTCAGAGCTGCGACAGATTCAAGGCCGTGAGGCTTGTTTTCTCATCTCCCCCTGATTCAACCAGCAGAATGGTAGCGCACAAGCTACCTAGATCTATTCGTGTCGTTCAATCCCGTAGTACACATGCCAACCACTGAGTTCGAAACTTTTATTCAATACCAGGTTGGACCTTCTTTTAGAGCACGTATGCGATTTGGTATAAATTCCACAATGTGTCGGAGTGCATCTACGTCTACAGCATAACTGGCGTTCACCAGACAGTCCTTTAACTGTCTCCTATTTTAGGGAAGGAGACTTTGCTCCAAGATCTGTTTGTCTAACGTGTTTCATACATTCTCAATGGTGCTCAGATAAGGGCTTTGTGGTGGCCAGGGAAGATGGCAGAAGTCGCTGTCACACTCGCTGAATACATCTTGCGCGGTAGATAGTAGCATTGTCGTTCATGAAACATCCGTCACCTGCTAGATAAAAAGTCCACATTGCAGGACGGATTTGATCGGTAACAATGTTCATATAATACTTGGAAGGCATCCGGCTTTCCATCAGTTTCAGAGAATCCGTTCCGTTCCACCAAAACATGCACCTCACCATGAGATCCAGAACATGTTGTTCACAAGGCAAGATGCATATATTGCTTCACGGGACTCTAGCTAAACTCTCTGCCTACCGTCGGCATAGAGTAACGTGTACCGCGACTCGCCAGACCATATGCTTTTTTACGCTTTCCAACAGTAGGTTGAAGAAGCGTATAAGCTCCAGCTTTGTCCGTCTGTCCGTCATCACGATAACTCACGTACAAATGTCTCGATTTCGATGAAATTTTAGTATATGGTAGGGGATTGCCTGGTGACGAACCCTATTGAAAATGGACGAAATGGGGTCAAAGGTCACGACATAAGAGGGATATCCATTTCATTGCCCTTATGTGTCATAACTTACGTAACATTGGTTCGATTTCGATGAAATTTTAGTATGTGGTAGGGGATCACCTGGGGACGAAACCTATTGAAAATGGGTGAAATGAGGTCAAAAGTCACGACATAGGAGGGATATCCATTCCATTGCCCTTATGCGTCATAACTTGCGTACAAATAGTTCGATTTCGATGACATTTTAGTACGTGATAGAGAACCACCTGGGTACGAAGTCTATTGAAAATGGGTGAAATGGGGTCAAAGGTCACGACATAGGAGCCGGATCTATTCCATTGCCCTTATGCGTTATAACTTACGTAAAAATGCTTCTATTGCGACAAAACTTTGGTATGTTGTTTCGGAGGTACACTGAACCGGTGCTGTTGAATATCATCGAAATGGGGTCAAAGGTCAGGACACAGGAGCCAGATTTATTCCACAGCCATTATCCTCATAATTTGAGTAATGATTTCTGGTATGTTGGAAAGCGTATCATAATCAATGCATTGCATGATTTTACTAACTTGTTCACCAGCCTTACAGTGTTTTCTTACAGTGGTTTTGATATTAGTCTACTGTAGGTTTTCCGGTTCTTCGCAGAAATCAATGGTGTCCTTATAGGCAATATGCATGTGACTGCCAGTACCGATCCTCTTCAGTTCCTTGCGCATAGTTCGCTGAAATATGGGTCGAAAACTGCCTTCATTGAATACTTCGGTCCATTGCTGCACACAGGAAGTCTTGTTTCTCTGTATAAGATTTCTCAAGAGACGGCGATCTCGTTCCTGACAGATTGTAAGTGCACTAGAGTTACACCTCTCACTCAAGCAATGTGGGTTATTTCTCTTCTAATTATATACCCGGGATGTTTCACCTATTGAGAAACGAGTCAGTTCTGGTGTCTTCAAAGTCGTCGCTACAGCCTGCTCAACTCCTACAATAAGCCCTTTATCGAATTTTCGAATGATTCTTTGTTTTTCCCATTGTCATCACCACTATTGACGATTAATGAGGAGCAGCAGTCTCTGCACGTCTCATGCACGGGACCACGTATTTCGCATATATAGTTGTATGCTGCGTAATGGAAGTCTACGTGCATCTGCTTAAAGTATTCTAAAATCAATGACAGGTGTGTGTGTGTGTGTGTGTGTGTATGTATAACTAATGAGAATGTATTAAGCTGTTTTGGGAGAAAGATGGGCGTATTGCTGCATATGTGGCACAGAGAAGAAACGAAAATAACATTGATCTAACCTTCGTTCATTAGAAAGTATCCGGTTAATTGCTACAAACTGCTTTTTGTTGCACTTCATTTCACTTCATTTAATTTATTTCGTTATGGGGTAACATTTGATTATGTTACATTTCAAAATTAATTTTATAACATATAGTATTAAGAAAAACAGCATATATAATGTGAATACTTATGTACAGGGTAACCACAGAACAGGAAATTGGGTAAAAAGCTATATATATATAGCCTGAGTGAATCCCAATTCCCCTAAAGTACGTAGTCAAGTCAAACGTCCTACACATATAAAATTTAGTCATACGTGGTCAGATTAATAAATTTTACCATAGAAATTTATATTTTAATTTGTTAGCAAATATGTTTTTAGTTGCTTTCGAAAATAATTATAATTACTAATATGTGTTAATTGACAAGGTAGGTTATTCGTAACATCAATCCCTGCTAATCAATAAATCTTTTTTGGGTTAAAGTGTTAGGCATTGGTAATAAAAAAGCATTTCTATCTCTTGTTTGATAGTCGCGACCTACAGTGTTTAGTTGAATTAAATGTTGATATCTATTCTCTCTTATTTTTTTATACATGAATCCTAATAATCTAAATTGCCATAATTTCTCAATATCTAAAAATCCATAAGAATTTATCCGTACCCCCATATTTAAGTTAATTCCCCTAAAATTGTTTAAAATTCTGACCACCCTATTTTGTAATGATTGTAATTTATGCTGATTGTGAAGTTCTTCCCTTGCGATAGCGTCTCGAAAACTTTAAATCAAAGCTGTGACTGTGGAAGTGGATTACAATGCAACATATTGTGCTATAGTTGATATGGAGATCATGTAGATCCGTCAGTGCAGAGAAATATATACATCAGTCTGATCGCATCATTCGGGAAATTGACTGTTGTTTACTAGCACCTTTACTTCTGGATAGCCGTATTAGAGAGTAAAAGCGGAAGAGAAAAGTATCAACAATGTTAATATCGAGCAGGAGTACCGCGTAAGCTTTAGGAGACACAGAGAGAGAGAAAGCCCTGTTTTCGCATTTCCCCATAAACAAGTTTTTCCGCTGTTTCTCTCACTAACTATTCTCCTAAACAGTCCCCTTTGTTTTATTCCGCAATCGTGTGTGTCTGTACCGACGGAATATTGTCCATTACGGAACATATGTCATACAAAATTCTTATTTTTTCATGATGGACAGTTGTGTCTTTAGTTTAGTAAATGTATGTTATGTTGTTGTTGTTTTTTTGTTTGTTTGTTTTTTGTTTTTTGTTTTTTTTTTTGAAGCTAGGTTTTGAATTCTAAAAGACAAATTAAAAATTTATTTTTGCTTCACATGCAAGTAGATATTACTAGAGTTGCCAGAACTGGGGGAGGTTTAGAACTTCCCTTTGCGTCTAAAATCAAGACTCTGCCGCCCCAGTGGCGCAGTGGTCTAACCAATGGATTCTGATCATTTGTCCGAGATGGGTCCCGGTTCGAATCTCGCTGAGGCATGGATGTTGTGCTTGTCTTAAGGCGCTGGCTTTCTCCCTTCCCTGGAGCCGGTTGCTCTAAATTAGGGACGGGCGACTGCTTATAGCCCACACTGAGTTGTTCACGGTGATCGCTAAACCTCCAATAAAAAAAACAGACTGATGAAAACATTTCAAGGAAATTTGGAGAACAGAAACATTCCTTTTGACTCCGAGTGATCACTGAATTATGACCACCCCTATCAATAGTGGATCCGGCCCGTTGATCACGTGATTTCCCAGAGAGCGGGATTAGTCGGCGGACGTACCATATACGTATGACGTGTGAGTGGAGTAGTACGTAGTAAACTTGGGAGCGTGACAGGTAAGCGAAAGGATTAATCGGATTTGGGGAAAGGACATATCGTGGGTGCTCAGAGAACGGGTGCCTTGATTTCCCAAACAGCTGAGCTGGTGGGTTGTTCGCGAGCCGCGGTAGTTAAAGTGTTTCAAGACTGGCGTGAAAATGCTCAAACAACGACTCGGAGGCAAAACTGCACAGAAGAGCGAAAGGTTGATGTGACAGGTGAACGCCGAGTCCAACGACTCATGCAGACCAACAGACGTAGTACTCTTCAAAAGTTGTCTTCCCAATACAGCAGAAGTAATGGTGAAAATCTTCCAAATACGTGGAGACAACGTAAATAGACAAAGTCATCGCTCTTTCCACGTTTTTCTTTAATTAACACACAGCAATCGAAAAATTGTACTTCGACACCTCTCGGACCGAATACCAGATCGCCCAGTGCATTCGCCTTACACTATAAGCCCCACCAGATGGACGTCTCAGTTGTTGAGCCCATCCCTACGGATTTGTGAAGTCAGATGCAGACAGCTAAACACTCATAGTGCCGTGGATTGTTGGCACCGTAGCGTAAAGCGAACGCACTCGGCTAGTTATCGAGAGATCTGCGGTTCGATCCCAGCGGTGTCGAAATACAATTTTTCTGTTGCTGTGTGTTAATTAAAGAAAAACGTAGAAAGACCGATGACTTTGTCTATTTACATTGTCTACACGTATTTGGAAGGTTTTCACCATATCTCTCGCCCTTTGGATTTATTAGCTATAATGAAATAGATTGTGCCGTTAAGCCCCACCAGATGGAGACGTCTCAGTTGCTGAGCCCATCACTACGGATTTGTGAAGTCAGATGCTGACAGATAAACACACAAAGCGCCGTGGATTGTTGGCACCGTAGCGTAAGGCGAACGCACTCGTCTAGTTATCGAGAGATCTGCGGTTCCTAGCGGTGTCGAAATACAATTTTTCGGTTGCTCTGTGTTAATTAAAGAAAAACGTGGAAAGAGCGATGACTTTGTCTATTTACAACAGAAGTAAACCCAGAACGGTATCTGTCGTAATCATGCGTCGCACGCTCGTACATATGGGCTATAACAGCAGACGACCCCAGACGGTATCTTCTCCTAACCACAGTTATCGGCGCAAAAGGCTGCTCTGGTACAAAGGTCATGCCAGTTGGACGTTGGATTACTGGAAAATGTGTGTTGGTCTGACGAGTTGCGTTTTTTTCTCCACTTCGTGAATGGTCGTTAGCGTGTTTGGCGCAAAAAAACATGAGGCACTTGATCCATCCTGCATGGCCTCCACAGTGCAAGTGGGTGGAGGAGGTTGTATGGTGTGGGGCATGTTTACCTGGCAGGAACTTTGACCCCTGGTGCATATGGAACAACGTATGACTGCTGCCCACTATCGTGAATAGCTTGCTGACTATGTACACCCACCTGCACTTTTTTCCAAATGGCGATGGTGTCTTTAAGATGACAATGCGCCGAGCCACAGGTCCAATTTTGTTCAGAAATGGTTTGAGGAACACAGTTAAGGCTTTCAGCATATCGACTGGCCTCCGAACTCCCCGATATCTATCCCATAGAGCACTTGAGGGACCCTATGGAAAGGCATATCAGGCGTTTCAGTACACATTGAAGGCCGCACTACACACACTTTATAGTTGACCAAACCTTGGAACTGCTTCCGGCATCATGTCGAATCGATGCCACGTCGCATAGCAACTGTACTAAGGGAGAAAGGATTACCAACGAAGTATAGGGTAGGTGGTCATAATTCAGTGATCACGCAGGATATTTCCTTGACAAACGGCAAGGTAAACGTTGAAACTGCTAGAAAGCAAAATATACGATGTCATCGCTCTGTCTACGTTATTTTATACACAACGCATAGCAACTGAAAAATCGTTCTTTCAACACCGCTGGGCCAGCTCTCTCGATAACTAGCCGAGTGCGTTCTCTTTACGCTACGGTGCCAACAATCCACAGCGTTATTCGTGGTTTAACAGTCAGCATCTGACTAAACAAATTCATATTGATGGGCTCAGTAAATGATGTGTCGCCATCTGGTGGCTTTCAACAGAGCAAGCTATTTAATTACAGCTGATAAATCCAAAGGGCGATAGAAATGGGGAATATATTTCAAATACGTGGAGATAATGCAAAATAGACGACGTCATCGCTATGTCCACATAGCGTAAATCGAAGGCACTCGGTTAGTTATCGAGAGATCTTGGGTTCGATCCTAGCAGTGTTGGATAAACAATTTTTTAGTTGATATGCGTTGTTTATAAAATAACGTGGAGAGAGCGAAGACATCGTCTATTTTCCATTATGTCCACGTATTTGAAATATATTCACTTTTAAAAAGTGTAGAGAGAACACACACTGGCTCATCTCAAAATGAAAAGAAATCTGAGCTCCGGTGGCCCGGTTATGCTAAATTTTACCGCATTTTTTCACTTACACAGTCGTATCAAAATAATATGACCACCTACCTGATAATAGGAATAACCACCCTTGGCCCGGATGACAGCGGCGAGACGGCGTGGTATGAACTCAATGAGACCCTAGAATGTTGCCTGAGGCACATTTGCCCATTCGGACTGCAGCAGAGCAGGCAGGTCCCGGATATGACGTGGTTGTGGGTCGGCACGTCGAAACTGTCGATCTAAATAGTCCCACAAGTGCTATACTGATTGACGTCGGGTAATGTTGGCGGCCAAGGGAGAACGGAGACATCGCTGATCGCTGTCGTGTTCCTGGAACCAGTCGCGCACTCTCTTAGCGACATGGCAGGGCGCATTGTTTTGTGATCGACACCATCAGCATCAGGGTAAACGGCCAACATGAAGGGATGCATGGGGTCAGCTAGGATGGACAGGTATCCATTGGAGTTCAGGGACTCATCCAGTTATACCAGCGGTCCCAGGTCATACCAGGAAAATATCCCCCAGACATGCACACTACCACCGCCGTCCTGTACTTGATTGACAAGCGTGTCCGGGTGATGGTTCTCGTATGTCTGACGCCGTATCCGCCACCGCCTGTTACTTCTGTAGAGTAGAAACCAACCTCGATTCGTCGGAGAAAGCAACTTTTTTAGGCTTTCCAACCGTAGGTTGAAGAAGCGTATATGCTCCAGCTTTGTCCGTACGTCTGTCCGTCTGTCGGCGCGATAACTCGCGTAAAAATGGTTCGATTTCGATGAAATTTTAGTATGTGGTAGGGGACCACTTGGGGACGAACCCTATTGAAAATAGACGAAATGGGGTCAAAGGTCACGGCATAGGAGCGGGATCCATTCCATTGCCCTTATGCGTCATAACTTGCGTAAATATGGCTCGATGTCGATGAAATTTTAGTATTTTGCAGGGGACCACCTGGGAATCAACCTTATTGAAAATGAGTGAAGTGGGGTCAAAGGTCAAGACATAGGAGCGGAATGTATTCCATTGCCTTTTTGCGTCATAACGTGCGTAAAAATGGTTCGATTTCGATGAAATTTTATTATGTGGTAGGGACCACCCGGGGACGATCTTATGACGTCCTAATCTCGCGCTTGAAATGTTGACGCGCGGTCACGCCACCTGTATCATTACGTCACGCATTGCGTGTGGATCCTATTAAAGTTTTATGACGTCACACTCTTGCAAGCAGATGGTCGCGACTCCCATCTGCCTCATTATGTCACGCGTTGTGCGCATATGTCCGTCCGCACTATAACTCGCGTAAATATCGTTCGATTTAGATGAACTTTTAGTATGTGGAAGGGGTCCACCTGGGAACGAACCCTATCGAAAATGGGAAAAATGGGGTCAAAGTTCACAACGTAGGAGCGGGATCCATTCCACTGCTCTTATGCGTCATAACTAACGTAAAAGGTTCGATTTCGATTACATTTTAGTATTTGGTAGGGGACTACCTATTGAAAATGTGCGAAATGGGGTCAAAGGTCAGGACATAGGAGCGGAATCACTTCCATCGCCATTATGCGTCATAACTTACGTAAAAAATCTTCGATTTGGATGAAATGTTAATATGTTGTAGGGGCCTGCCTGGGGACGAATCCTATTAAAAGTGGGCAAAATGGGTCAAAGGTTAGAACACAGGAGCGAAATCTATTCCATAGCCCTTATGCATCATAATTTACGTAAAAATGCTTCCATTGCGACAAAACTTTATCATGTTATTTCGGAGGTACACTGAACCGGTTCTGTTAAATATAATCGAAATGGGATCAAAGGTCAGGACACAGGACCGAGATTTATTCCTGAGCTATTATCCTCATAACTTGAGTAATGATTTCTGGTATGTTCGAAAGCGTATTATAATCAATGTATTGCATGATTTTACTAACTTGTTTTTAATCTTCACTGTCCAATGACGGTACTCCTATGCGAACTGCAGGTGTCATTGCCGATGGACCTGGGTTAACATGGGCGCCTTGACGCAGCGTCGACTCCGGAGACCCATGGATAACAGGGTTCACTCTACTGTTATCGGGGATACGTACCTTGGTACCCCAGTGTTCATTTGCGTGGCCAATTGCGCGTTGTTTGCCCTTTACCAGTCGACGGAGGCAACATTCTCCTCTGGGGTCGATGGCGTTTGGGGCTACGCAATTATGACATCTGGAGGTCATATTGCCAGCGGTCTATTCTTGGTACACTCTTACTACAGCACCTCGCGAACAGCCCACGAAGTCTGCTGTTTCTGAGATGCTTCCACCCTTGGCCCGATAGCTGGTGATAATTCCTTTTTGGTCTTCCGCTAAATCTCTACCTCTGTCCACTGTGTTCACGCCACGCACTAAATCTCTACCTCTGTTCACTGTGTTCACGCCTTGTCACGTGCACTCTGTGACGCTCCTGGGCGGGTTCACTGTGATTCCGGGGTGGTCATATTATTCTGATACGATCGTGTATAATGATGCACATTTTTCTATATCCTGTTATACACTATCACCAACAAGTAATTGGACACCCCTGCAATCGACGATATCTGTGGTCCTTATACACGTCACGGCCGCCGCCGTTAAATATCGTGTGGGAAACAACAACGCAACCAGTCGCATGCAAGATGCACCGCAGTTCGGAGCTCTCTGATTTCGAGAAAGGTGTAATCGTCGGGTATCACAGAAATGGAAGATCCATACGTGACATATCCAGTGAGTTGAAGTACCCAAAATCGACAGTGGCCTACGTGATTGGCAAGTGGAAGATGAGATGTGCCCCGACCCGGCAGCCCAAAAAACTAGGAGTTAGAGACCGACGGGTGCTGGCCAAAGAAATTCGGAATAACCGCACCAAATCGATGGGCCACATCCGCGAGGAGTTTCAACAGGCATCCGGGAGTGTTCTTTTGATGAATACCATCCGTAAGGAAGCCCATCTGCTTGGTTATCATGGACGTGCTGCCGCCCACAAGCCTTTGATCACCAAGTCCAACAGTGCTGCTCGGCTAACGTGGTGCAAAGAACGTCGATAGTGGACCGTTGAACAGTGGAAACATGTTCTCTGGAGCGACGAATCAAGGTTCACCCTCTACCATTTGGATGGCAGGGTCTGGGTTTGGCGTCTGCCTGGAGAACGCCTCCTCCCGGAATGCATTGTGCCAACTGTGAAGTTCGGCGGCGGTGGAATTATGCTATGGGGGTGTTTCTCCTGGTGCGGCACGGGAACCTTGGTCGCAATTCCTGGTAGACTCAACGCCGAAACCTACTGCACCATTTTGGATTACCATGCGCTTCCTACGTTGTGGCAGTTTTACGGGGTGGACCCATGTTACTTTCCGGATGACAATGCAACCTCTCATATTGCGAGGTCCACCACGGCTTGGTATGGTGACAATGGAGTTAATCGAATGGACTGGCCTGCGCAGAGCCCGGACCTTAACATTATCGAACACCTCTGGGGCGAGTTGGAGCGTCGACTTAAGGGGTGCCCCCACCGTCCAAAATCGGTGAAGGAACTGACCTGTCTTCTCCAAGCCGAGTGGAAGAAAATACCGCTAGCCGTCGTACAAC
The DNA here is from genome assembly GCA_039090855.1 of Macrothele yani. Lineage (NCBI taxonomy): Eukaryota > Metazoa > Arthropoda > Arachnida > Araneae > Macrothelidae > Macrothele > Macrothele yani. Next base: position 20,683,742 of record CM077013.1, read on the forward strand.
ACCTAGTTGAGAGTATGCCCCGGAGGGTCGCAGCTGTAATCGCCGCTCGTGGAGGCTCCACCAACAATTGAAGGCGAATAAACTTCGTTTTTCTTTGCTATTACAGGTGTCCAATTACTTGTTGGTAGATAGTGTAATTCTGCTTCGTACAACACCTGGTTGAGAGTATGCCCCTGAGGGTCGCAGCTGTAATCGCCGCTCGTGGAGGCTCCACCAACTATTGAAGGCGAATAAACTTCGTTTTTCTTTGCTATTACAGGTGTCCAATTACTTGTTGGTAGATAGTGTAATTCTGCTTCAGAAAGAACGATTGGTAAAACTCATTTTGCATTGAATTCCATTCTCTTCATGACTAGCATTCTATTTATTAGTCATTATAAATTACTTTCTATGAGATTTCTTAAGCTGATAATAAATTGGTCATTATTACTTATTGGATTATTGCACTTACTTTTGGGGGTCAAAGGGTAGGCTCATTACACCCGAAAATTCAGAGAACTTTTTTCTTCCTTTCCTTTCTCCGTACATTGCCCACAAGCATCCGCCCATCACTGTAATTCCAGCAAGTCATTCCATCTAGAGTTCTTGGAACTTCGGACTGTTCATTTCGAATAGTTTTGTTGATACTGTTCAGAATTACTCATTATCTCATTTAACATGTTCTCTAAACCTCATTCTACTTTGTTTCTTAGAATGACAGAGACCATAAAATAAACCCTGTGTGGATTTCCCCAGAAAATGTGAAAAGCCTGTGATGGATGAGAACTTGATGAAACCTGAACACTTTACAAGAATAATTGTAAATGTAAAAGTCTGGTACATCGCGTTAATTAGATACGTAATTAAGGTGCTGCAATGCAATATCCTCTCTCTTCTCTCTTTCGCTGTCTGTCTCTCTTTACTTGCCAACGAAGTAATCATGAAACTTTAAATTGTCTCAGACATATGCATATGTATGCATGTTTTAGAAATAAGTCGGTTTTTTGGCAGTTGTTCCCACACAACGTGAAAATTAATAAGCAGATTAAATTTCATAAAATGAATCCTTAAAGTAATGAAAACTCAGTTCATGGAGATTTTTACTTCACGGAATTGTTTCAATATGCATTGTTTGTATAAATTATTAGTCTGGTAACAAAGTTCAATAACTTTAAAATAAGTGAAGGTAGAAATGGGCAGTAAGCATCAAATAAAATATAGTTCAAATTATTTTCTAGAAGAATTTATGAACCCCCTCTGAAATGTCTGGAACAGGTTCTAGATATGCTACGTCTTTAACGTAGTCCCATGAGAAACGATGTGCTATGTTAGGCTGAGTGGTTCCGAAGACCTTGATATCGGCCCGTCACCCCCAATCCATCAGCTTGGAAGTACGTTATCTAATATTTTTCATAATTATACATGTGATTGTAGGGGTGCGCCCTCCTGATCAACCTTAACAACGTTCAAATACATATTCGTGACGTAGAGATCAACCAGTTTTACCATGTAATATCCAGCAGCAAAGGTTAACCTTTGCGATATCTTGGACATGTCACCTTACCAGCACTTTTCGTCTCATGAACTTACTGCTATTGCGAAATAAGGCCTCATCGGAAAAGCGTGAAAACAGGTTACAGTCACCGATTCTGGTTATCACATCAATAGCAAACTGCGATGTTAGATTAGTTGCAAACTTACAATCATCCAGTTCAGTTTTTGAACGATTTGTATTTCATTGGCTCAAACTCTTGTTCTGCACCTAGAGGACTGGCGTTTGCTGTTCACATGACACTTCAACTAGATATATTTCCGATGAGCAAATGTAAGGTTCTCTTAAGCATTTCACAACATTCAAAAATGGTGGCCTACCACAGCTTCCCCCAAAGTATTTGTTCATCCATGATTTGAACAATTTTACATCGCGTACAGTAGTTCGTATTCCTTACAAACATGATCTCTAAGGAAGTAATGGGTGATTTTGCTTCAGAAAATCGTAACACTTACCCTCATTCTCTTCTGAAGCAGCGATTTTGGTTGGCAGGTAACGACAGCTTTCCCAACGCATACTAGAAGAAACAAAAAACGAAAAGGCACTTTTAAATTGTTGGAGGCAATCATACTATTTTCCTCAAACTCCTCCGAAGCAGCAAATTATCAGAAACACCCAGTTGCAGTCCCATAATTAGCATCGTCACCCAACGTACGCAAATACGATGTTAAGATGGATTTATAAACACCTCACTGCAAAACATTCAGACGTGTAATAAGCGTACATAGTGCATGACGAAGTGAATTTCTCCATCATTTTTATGCCAGGGGAGAGATTCGAACTCACAGCTCTCAGCTCTGGAGCTTCGACTGCTATCCACTATACTACAGTGGAATGTGCTCTCATTGCTATCTGCCTTTATCTCATGTGCGTTCTGCGGGACAGGTACGTCACATCCCCCCCCCAACGTGGGCCGGCGACATGGCCCACGGGTCGGCCGGGACCATGTGCCGCTGTAGGCATCCATCCATGAAGAACGTGCATTTGACAAATCCCAGATAATTTGCTGTATGGAATGTAACATCACATTACTTTTTCGAAGCACTGAAGAAATTATAACGAAGTAAATTTCTCCGTCATTTTTGGTCTACGCCGGGATTCGAACCCGAGGCCGCTTATTCCGGAACAAGTCGCTCTACCAACTGAGCTACGCAGACGTTTTATTCTGATTCCTATCTGCCTTTATGTCGTGTGCGTCCTTCTGGCAGGTACGTCACACATCTCCTGGTACGTTACATCATCTCCCCCTCATTTTTTATTTTTTTTTTTTTGTTTGTTTTTCGAAGTGCTGGAGAAGGGATTCTCTTATTTTTCCTATCTCGCGGTGAGGAAAGAACATCACACCATTGCGAGATTTTGAACGGTCGGGTCATCCGGATAGTTCGGGCGCCATTATAACGAAGTAAATTTCTCCGTCATTTTTGGTCTACGCCGGGATTTGAACCCGAGGCCGCTTATTCCGGAACAAGTCGCTCTACCAACTGAGCTACGCAGACGTTTTATTCTGATTCCTATCTGCCTTTATGTCGTGTGCGTCCTTCTGGCAGGTACGTCACATCTCCTGGTACGTTACAAAGGGATTCTCATTTTTCCCATCTCGCGGTGTGGAAAGGACATCACACCATTGCGAGAAACCTAACAGCCGGTTATCCTTGAACCGTGAAGTTCGGGCGCCAATATAACGTAGTAAATTCCCCCATCATTTTTATGCCAGGGAATGCATTCGAACCTAAAACTCTCGGCTCCAGAGCTCCGAGTGCTATCCACTATACTACACTGGCATGTGCTCTCAGTGTTATCTGCCTTTATCTGATTTGCGTCCTGCGGGACAGGCACGTCACAAGTGGCAATATGGAAAAGACCTGCGCTTTAAGCTACTTTGAAAGAGGGATGAGAGTCGACACCACGCACGCCGGTACAGGCATATCAGGAACAGCAAACCTCCTCGGCAATGCAAAAATAACTGTATTGAGAATGTACAATGAAGGTTGCTTCTTCAATGAAATAACCAGTTAGGGGTCTTATTGTGGGAAAGAACTACTAGTCGATATTAGAGGGCAACAGCAGCTGTAGAGGATTGTAGAAGATTACAGACGAGCTCCATTGCGCCATGTAACCGCACACTACAGCAGCGGCATTGAGAGAAGAATTTCAGTATTCACATCTCGCTACACATTGACGCAAATGGGATATAACAGCGGACGTCTCCTTCATGCATCATTCGTGTCAGATAGAACCTAACAAATTCGTCTCCAGTGGGAACGAAAACATGCAAACTGGACTACAAAAGGCAGCGTGGTGCATTGAATCATGTTTAACTGACCATTGTATACTGTTTTAACATTAATCATGTGTAACTTTGTGTAAACCGTCAGCTTCCCTGGAAAATAACAATCTTTGCCAAAAGAAACGAAGCCCCGAGTAAAAATCATCCAATCAATATGAAAATTGGTATTTGCAATGTATAATTAATGCAGACAAATGACGTGGATCAGGAACATCAAACAGAATTCATCGCTCTTTCCACGTTTTTATAAGTGAGTCACTGAAAATTCTCATCGGCTGCCACCGGGAATCGAACCCAGGCTCTTCCAGTTACGCGCCGGACATGCTTCCGCTGTACCACAGCTGCCTCGAATCCCTCTAGACTCACATACGACTAACTGCCAAGCCAATTGGCTGGTTGCTTCTTGGAATCCCGCACAATGCTGGGGATTCACCAAAGATGGTAAGCAACAACTGAACAAATAACTAGGAGGCGAATGAATAATTAATACAGACAAGTGACGTAGACTAGGAACATCAAACAGAAGTCATTGCTCTTTCCACGTTTTTATAAGTGAGTCACGGAAAAATTATCATCGCCGCCACAGGGAATCGAACCCAGGATCTTCCAGTTACGCGCCGGACATGCTGCCATTGCATCACAGCGGCCTAAAATTCCTCCAGACTCACATACGACTAACTTCCAAGCCACTTGGCAGGTTGTTTCTTGGAGCCCTGCACAATGCTGGACTCACATACGACTAACTGCCAAGCCAATTGGCTGGTTGCTTCTTGGAATCCCGCACAATGCTGGGGATTCACGAACGATAGTAAGCAGCAACTGAACAAATAACTAGGAGGCGAATGAATAATTAATAAAGACAAGTGACGTGGACCAGGAACATCAAACAGAAGCCATCGCTCTTTCCACGTTTTTATAAGTGAGTCACGGAAACATTCTCATCGGCTGCCACCGGGAATCGAACCCAGGCTCTTCCAGTTACGCGCCGGATATGCTTCCGCTGTACCACAGCAGCCTCGAGTTCCTCTAGACTCACATACGACTAACTGCCAAGCCTGGTTGTTTCTTGGAGCCCCGCACAATGCTGGGGATTCACCAAAGATGCTAAGCAGCAACTGAACAAATAACTAGGAGACTAATGAATAATTAATACCGACAAGTTCCAAGAAGCAACCTGCCAAGTGGCTTGACAGCTAGTCGTATGTGAGTCTGGAGGGATTGAAGGCCGCTGTGGTGCAGTGGAAGCATGTCCGGCGCGTAACTGGAAGAGCCTGAGTTCGATTCCTGATGGCGGCCGATTAGAATTTTTCCGTGACTCACTTATAAAAACGTGGAAAGAGCGACGACTACTGTTTGATGTGCTATGTACATGTACTGGAAAGGAAGCGATGGCAATTTCAGAGCAGTTAGCCTATTTATTCGGATGAAACATTCACATGAGTGGAACAAGTCAGAACGTTGTAGCGCCACCTCTGGATCGGATACAAACGGTTACCTGGCGTGGCATACACGCATACAGTTCGCGGATGCTGTTCTGAGGTATAGCATGCTAGATGGTGCCCAAATTGCGGTCCAGTTCGCCGCCATTCCGGGATGGGCGTAGGTGGCGTCCTATCATGTCCGAAAAATGTTCGATCGGTGAGAGGTCGAGGGATTCGGCTGGCCATGGAAGGGTGTTAACATTACGGAGGCAGGCCTGGTAAAGCTGTGCCTTGTATGGCCGGCTCTCCCAGGTCTGTTGAAAAATTTCCCGGTGATGCTGCGACAGAAATGGAAACACAGCAGGTCGAAGGGTATCGTCGACGTACCGTTGAGCCGTGAGGGTGGTACGGAGGACTACTTAGAATGTCCGGCTATCGAAGGAAATGGCACTCCAGGCAGTCACTCCCGGTGTGCCAGCCGTATGCTGTTCCACGGTAAAGGCAGGATTCGTGCGCTAGTCGGCTCGTATCCAGACACAGATGCGCTGGTCATCGGCGCCAAGTGCAAACCGTAACTCATTACTGAAGACAATACGACGCCACTGGTCACTTCCCCACGTTGATCGTCCACAACACAACTGAAAACGGTGCGGGCGATGCTCGCTGCTCAGTGGTAGGCGGCGGAGTGGCTTTCTCGAATGTAGTCCCCGTGTGCCATGTCGTCTGGATCGAGGCTGTTCTGAAGACCAATGGCTGCGCAACGCAGTATGAGGTATTTTCTAATAATTTGTTTACTTTAGTGTACATAACGATACTCTTATATGCCAAAACCTTCTTGAACTTTACAATCAGAGTTGCCATTTATTGACACCCTGAATCTTCCATAAGTCTGCAGTATGATCATTCTAAACAACAAAACCCTGAGGGCATCTTTTGTTATTTGGATCTTTGTTATTACGACCACCGCGAGCAACCCTAAGGCTTATAAAGAGTCACCCGTTTCCAATTTGGGTCCACTGGTTCCAGGGAAGAGAGAGGACGAACGTCATGGAACGGGCACATCACTCATGCCACATCTAGGGCTCGAACCTGAGCCCAGCTTGCACGGCCAGCCAGAGATCTACACCTCTGACCATTCCGCCACAAAAATGTCAGCGGGCATCACTTGCCGTCGTCTTTTAGTTTTGTCCAGGTAAAAACATTGCTTCCGCCTCGCGCATGTGCACTGGAAGCCATAGTAGAAATCTGCGCTATTTAATAGGGTTAACGAGCGTCTGGCGCTTGCGCAATGACTACATGCGTCTGGTAAGCAAAAATGCTGTTGTACACACCCTGGCTGTTATCTCTGTCGTTTAAAAATATTTCGTGAGAGCTCATGTTATTATTGTTTTTGCCATTTCGTTCAAGGAAGTCGTGAATAAAAATATACTTTCAAAATGCATTATACTGCAATATTTCCTTTTGACGTCGAGCGAGTGTATTTTAACAACAGTGTTTCCGTCTTGATAATATGTCTTGAAAAAGAAAAAGATGTGAGTGGGACAACAACACCTATTGTGGAAGGAATAATGGCAAAGTGTCCTCTTCTGCAATAAGTTCAAATCTGGCTTACGTTCCGATAGTTGAGGGCTTCATGTATAGATAATCTTAAGAAATCGACGTAATGAGCCCTTTTGCCAAACTACGCTTCTGTTCCACGGCGGTTCAGTCCAGGCGTGAGGAGGGATCTGCTTCGATGGCCCTCCAGGACTGTATGGTTGTCAAGGACACATTAACGGTAGTTCGTACCGAGGTGATATCATCAGGAGAGCTGTGATACTTTCCCACGGTGAGATAGGTCATGGTTTCTTCTTTGCGGATGGTAATGCATCTCCTCATCGAGCTCATACTGTGGTTCACAAGCTCAAAGAGCACGATATTCCACGTTTAACTCTAACCACCAAATTACTTTGACCTCAATCCCATTAAGCACATCTTGTATACCCTGTAAAGGAGCTTAGACAGCTCCTTTGCAGGGTACACAAAGTTCTGAAAGAGCCGTACCCCTACGGCACTTTCAGAACTTTGCGACCTTTTCTCCAGAATGTGGGCGGCAATACTATAAAACTAACTGAATCACTTCATCTGCAGAATGCCACAGAGTTCCCAAGCGGTTGTGAGAAACAGAGGAGGTGCCGCAACGTGTTGACAGACTAAGGTAAGCCTCATGGTACTAGTCGTATTAAAATCCCACGAGGCCCAGGCGCCGGGGTCCTCGATTCTCGGTGGGGGATCCCAAAGTATCGGTTTCTTATTTTTTCCCCATGCACCCGGTTTGCTCTTTGCTTTATCTCTTCTAAGGTATGCACGTTACTCTCAGAGTTCATAGCGTACCTTTAACCATGCACATACTTCTGATGAATAATGTCCTTCTAGTCCCAAAAAACACAGTGAGCATGCACTTATTTTAGCTTTGAATTTTTTCGGTCAAGGAGAAGATGAATGTCGGTATTCCAGCGATTAATTTTTCATTTCTGGGTCATAATGGTGAACCCAACTCTCATCACCAGTCACATACCATGTAGCACGGCCTTGCAATTTAACATATGCCCAACGCTCAACAACAGTCTTCTATTCCAAAAAGACGGTGGCTCAATGTTGGGTCTACGTTAAATCGCATGGCTTAGCGACCTGGGAATTCTTTGGTGAAAATCACTTCCATATTTTTCATAGCGAGCCAACAATCTTTGGCTTGTTTCAAATCTTCATTTTTTTTTATTTCAGTAGTTAGGTAACGCGGTACCCAACGAAAACACATTTTGTTGTATCCTAAAACGTTGACAATGTCATTGACACCAAATATTCTAATGTGCAACTTACCTGCTATGTTCTCTGAGTAATTCTTCAATTTTCGCTGATGAGCTCATCGGCTCAGGAAATCGCAAGTAGCGATTACGGGCCTCCCACTCTGTGGTTGATTCTTTACAGGCAACCTTCCTCCACTGTGAATTTCTGAGCCAATGACGAGCAGTTCTTATGCCCAAAGTTCCAGAACCTTAAACTGCTACTAATGTAGGTGCATTTCTTCGAGAGGTACACATTCATGAGTGAAAAACATTATAACTGATTGTTCTTTGACACCGGTCGACACGGTTGGTAAAGAATCATCCATTTTAAACACAATTTAATGCGAACAAACAAATTTACGGAGTTCTATTACGTGGTAAAATGAAACTAATGGCACAAAGAATCATAACCATCTGACAGGTTTCTATGTAACAAGTAATGCGCGAGACACGTAAGCGGAGGCATTACTTTTTGAACACTCGTCGTGTGCGAATATAAAAAGGGTGTGGGATTTATGTGGGGCGACGAAACATGTTGTTTTTCCAAGATGGTGAGCAAAATGACGGGGCCCCAAAACCCATGTTGTGCGCAGGGCTGCAGAAACTTTGAACCCGTCACAGCCTCGTGTGTTTCGTTCTGAGGCAATGCGATTTGCTCCCCTCTGAATACAAGAAATACTATACCACACCTTTTGTCTGATCATTTCATATCAGTTTTGTGTTCTGCATCCTTTGCTGTTGGTAATGAAATGCATACAGTTGCTTTACGTACTGTCAATATCCTATGCTTTCTAGTATCCCTAGCTGTTGTTGTTTTGCGCGCAGTTTATTTGTATATTACGTCTACGAGCTACTAGAAAAGGGTAGGATGAAAAGTATAACCTCCATTGCACTATTGGATATGTGTCGACAAATGCAGATAAAACCGATTTCGGGCAGTCTCATGAGTTGCCCTTTCACTACATTGAAGAAGGGTTCTCGCATTCCCGCTGTTCAGGCGTGCAGTTCAAACAAAACGCCGCCACTATAGAAAAAGTAACTCCTATGGACATTAATCGAAGATTTTGAAAACCGTTTAGGGGAGCAGTGTGTTGACGTGAGTACTGTGAGACAATGAGTAAAACAGTGTAAAGATGAGGAAGTGGGTAAAGCTAATTCTAGTGACAAACCGAGATAGAGGAGGCTTGTGATTGCAACGGACCCATTTGATCAACAGTGCTTGCTGGTTTTCTGGAAAAGGGTCTACAATATCTTCTGAACTTTACATTGAAACTGAAAATTCGTATACAAAGGAAAGCAAGGTAGAGCACTGAAATGCTATAACATGACAACGCTAAACCTCACACCAGTATTGCCACAGTTGTTGAGCATCGAGCGTCTGGGTTTGCTGGGTTGCCACATTCATTACATACCCCACAACTCGCTCCTAGAGATGTCCTCTTGTTTCGTAACTAAACCTGACTTCACATCTGACGAAGACGTGAAGTCAGCAGTACGCCAGTGGTTTCAGAAACAACATCATGAGTTTTGAAAGATGGGCTTCAGAAACTATTGATACGTTGGAAGAAATACATTGAAGTAGAAGGTGATTATGTGGAAAATTAATTATGCAGCTTTTTAAGTGACTCTATTTTTATATCATTGAAAAGAAAAATTCCCTGATTTTAGTACATATTACGGAAATCTTTCGTTTCCAAGGAATGGAAATTCTAATACTAGGTTTCTTTGTATCATCGTGGCAGTCAGCACGGAAATCAATTGCTGTTTCAAGAAAATGCTGATCGGCAACGGTTATTAGTAGAGTTATAAAGCAACGTTTTCCATGCAATCGAGCTTAGTACGCTGGCTAAGTGTTTCATAACTTTATTGCCTTCCACAGCGATTAATACAATTAGAAGCCGCAATCAAACTACATAATGAGTTTGTTGCTCTTCGCGGCGACAGAGTGCTTTTCTTTAGGACAAGAGCAAAAACTCGAGAAAAGAGGAGTTGAGAAAGAACAAGGGTTACGGGAGTGTCCGTCAGACGCGAGGCCTACACAAGTTTTGCACACACAAAGGCAGCGGTCGCCTCTCTTGTTGGTGGGCGAAACAATTGGAAAACATGCAAGGAAAAAGAATAAGATGAGAATTAGAAAATTGAGCAAATAGCGATGTTGTTGAAGTTGAGAGTATAAGTTAAGGCAACCTTCAAGAAATTACAGCAAACGGCATAATTCCATGACAATCGGAATAATAGACTTTACGAATGTGGAAGATGTGAGTCCGTTTATTGATGTAAATATGACATGGATGTTAAGTCAGATAATATCCGAAAACTTGAAACTTTCGTCGTCCTGGAGCGGCACGACGAAAGATAATAAGATAATAAGTCCATTGTACAACGAGCTGCGGTTAGGCAAAGATATCGAACCCGAACGGGAAAGAAAAGACTAGTTAATGTGCCATTAATTTTTTATTCAAGTGGAAGCAAAACTTGTCAGCCTATCTACGTCTATTCTACTATCGCTGTCAGCATTCAAATATTCTGAACGTTTTTCTACCCTTTCCGCTTGCCTTAAACTGATTCTGAGGAAAGTTAGCTGTTTGAATAACCTCTGAAAATCTTCTTTCCTTTCCGTTTTTCAGAAACTTTCCATTTCCCAGTACCTTTTGCTGTGACAAGACAAAGCGGACATACATTCACCATTAACATAAAGCATGTCAAAACAGTTTCCTTTGTTGCCAAAAGAGGAAGTAAATACATTTTATTGCTCTTCGGAAACTGTGCTTACGTTATTGTTTGAAGGCCGAGATTGAAATTATTTCAAGCGACGTGCAACACTGCTAATTCCGGTTTCCTACAATTCGCAGCGGAAAAAGTCTGTTGTTGCAACATAGAAATAGTTGGCACACGCAGCTGATCGCTTTTTCCTGAAAGGATGAAAAAGGAACACATGGCATTAACGTATTTCCTGCAGTTGAGTCTTTGTTTAACCTCTGCTGAAAATGAATGGCAGCTTTTCCTTTGAACTTACGATACCGTTTTCATAGTTTATCGTGTAACAAACTAAAAATTTATCATAGTACATTCTTGAGGTTTAATATCTCAAGGAATCGTAAAAATGTTCTTTCTTTCGCTGAATGGCTGAGCGGTAAGACATCGATCAACTTCTCTCACCGGCAATTTCAATTTTTTTTTTTTTTTTTTTTTACTATTGATTAGGACACACGTTCTGTTATCAGGGAAAACGTACGGGGTAGTGATAAAATGAGTACAGTAGAACTTCAGTTATCCGGATTAACTCGGACCACAGACCATCTGGATATTCGTAAAATCCGGATAAATTGGGTTGTCTTTTTTTCTGTAGGCCAAATACGTATTTATTAATTGAAGTAAGGGAATTTAATTTTTTCGTTTATCGTATTTTATAATAACAAATGTTATACAGTTTAAAAAATAAATTACTGATTTTTATTTATGTAACAATACAGTAACGCAAAACAAACTTTTATCGAAAAAATTAAACATTGAAATTATGCAAGTACACATTTTTAATTTACTACAGACAAAAGACGTGGTTCGTTGCTCTTTTCAACTAAATTTTTATATATTTTTTTTATTTTTTATGGTTCACTGCTCTTTACAATTAAATTTTTAAACAAACATTATATTATTTTCTTATTGATGTAAACTAATAAAATTAACAAAAGTTATGAATAATACAGTGCACATGATTATTTTTTTTTACTTACAGTTTGAAATAAATTTATGTTTTTAATGAAAGAAGTCAAAAAGGGTCGTCTGTTTCGACGCTCCGGATAATTGGAGGCCCGGATTTCAGGAGTCCTGATAATCGGGGTTCTAATGTATCTTTATTCTCGGGTGTCTAGAAAAGCGAGACATACAGATCACGCAACAAAATTTGATAAGTAGCTTATTGAGGACATCAGAAAACGATTTAGCGGAAAGATGAAAAACCCACCAAGTGTGCTAAATCTGAGTGATGCTTGCAGCATGAGTTATGATTCTCTGCTTTCTCACATAGTCCGATAAGAATGAGAAACCAAAAGAGCTTTTTATTTCAGTCCGAAACATAAAATGAACTAAGATAAGCATAATTAATGAAAGCAATAGGTGATTTTAATTCAGTTGACCGATACAACTGGAAGAATAGCAGAACAAAAGAAGACTGCCCTCGCTATCAGCTGGCCATTGTTATTCTTAAAGCGCTTGCGCTGCAGGCTGTTAACACAACTCTCACCAGACAATCAACTACATGGCAGTGACGTGTTTCAGAGGTTTAATGATTGCGATATAAATTACGTGCACCCTCTGTAGTTCTGGCGGCTTTGCAAAAATCAAGAGTATATGCTATCAACGGGTTATTGGACATATCGCAAGGAAGATGCAATTAACATACAATAACTGACACTCCAAATTGGTTACTGCGATTCTAATGTTTCTATCGAACGAAAGTATCCGTTCCAGCAGCTTTTAAGCAAATGCTCATTGAACGGAGCATTACATTTGATAGGCTTTCGGAATGGTTTTTCATGAACGTAATATCATGTTTCATGTGCTGGATCACGACCGAATTTAAGTCATAAAAAAATATACATACACAGTGCGTCAAAGAATTTTTAAGACTGGCGGTAGATTTCAGCCTACGGTGGCGCCACCAGTGTAATCGCGAATGCGTTAGAAACCGTGACCATCTGCTTGCTTTCTGCCAAAAGTACTGCGCAGTTGTTAAAGTAACTCAAACGAAACGGCCGTTTATTAGAGAAGTAAAATTTTTTTCATGTTGAATTATTAAGATGGAACAAAGGGCTGTTATTAAATTGAACGCAAAACTTGTTAAAAGTGCCTCGGAAACGTACCAAATGATAAAACAAGTTTACGGTGAGTTTTGTTCAAGTAGATCAAATGTTTTCCTGTGGCACAAACGTTTTTGGACGGAAGAGATACGCTAGAAGATGATAAGCATACCGGAAGACCAAGTTCATCTAGGATACCTGAGATTATTGAAAAAGTGCGTGATTTCGTGGCAAACAATAGATGTGCGTCACTAAGAATGATGGAAGAGTCTTTAAACATCAACAAAGAAACGATTCCAACAATCCTGCATGAAGATATGGGCAAAACAAAAGTCTGTGCTAAATTTGTTCCACACACATTAACCAATGAACAAAAATCAAGGAGAAGTGCAGATTGCGGAGACATCATTTCAGCCGCTGAAAATGATGCAAACTTCATAAAATCGATTGTTACATGTGATGAAACATGGTGTTTTCAATATGTTCCTAAAACAAAGCGACAAAGTGCGGAATGGAAGTCAAAAAACTCACCACAAACCATAAAAACAAGAAAAGTTCCATCGAAAATCAAAACAATGCTCATTACATTCTTCGATAGCAAGGGTATTGACCACAAAGAATTTGTTTCAAGTGGACAAACAATTACTGGTGAGTTTTATTTAAATTTTTTGAGACTATTGATGGACAGAATTCATCGCATTCGTCCAGAATGTCGGGATGAAATCAGTTGGTGTTTGTTGCACGATAATGCACCCAGTCACACCTCACTTCTTGTTTGTAGATTTTTGGCGAAAAATAACATCTGTGTGTTGAATCATCCACCGTATTAGCCTGATTTAGCACCCTGCGACTTTTCTTTATTCCCAAAACTTAAAATGACGTTAAAAGGGTATTATTTTGATGATATTTCGACCATACAAACAGCTTCGACGCGTGCTTTGGAGGCAATTCCGCAAAGTGAACTGGAACAGGCATTCGAATCATTATTAAATCGCTGTAACAAGTGTAATGAAGCCGGAAGGACTTATTTTGAATAAAACCAAAACAAATTATAATTTCTTGTTTCTATTTCATTTTGCAGACCCAGTCTTAAAAATTCTTTGCCACACTGTGTATATATTTACCAGTCGGCTTGGTTACCGGACCTTTACTGGTATTATGAAAAGACATTTCCACCGGATTGATACTCGCTTGATGATTACAATCCGGTTATATATATATATATATATATATATATATATATGGGATGTAAGGTCAGGTGATGCGTAACATCACAGCCTCTCCTTGACAAATGTCAACCCCGCCTTCTCGTGGTGCATCCTGTTCCCACTAAAGGGGCTCTGACGACCGCCAATAGCGGTATAACTATACCATCGGGATTAGAGGAAATTCGGTCACCACACTCACCAACCCGCTTGGAAATACCAGCGTGGTGAGTTATGGCCAAACCCCTCCAAAATGATTCCACAACTTAAATCTTGGCCCTCAGTCTCCGGCAGCTGGAATTACCTGGCCAAGGCAGCGGCCAGTGCGACATGAAGGCAGAGGGTGCTAAGAATCCCCGGAGGACCGGACTAGGCTGCCATCTGATGCTGACCTTGGCTACGTATTATGTGTAACAAAAAATTCGTCATAGAAGACTGCAGTGTGCTGAACAAGTTCAACACAGGTAGTGACCATAGATTGGTGAGATGTAAGATGCACCTCAACACTAAACTTGAACGTGGCAAGCTCATAAGACAAACAAAATCTATTGACATAACCAACCTTAAAAAACACCATAATACCTTCAAGTTGGAACTGAAGAACAGGTTCTCTGCTTTAGAAGGCCTAACATCGGAAGAAGTGGACATCTCTGAAGTTAACAGAAAAGTAACCAAAGCTCTTATGGAAACAGCAACAAAATTAGCTGGGTCTAAGAACAAGTTGCATGTGAACAAATTATCAGGAAAAACCAAAATGTTGATGCAAAAAAGAAGACAGATGAGGACAACTAAAGAAGATGTGACTTCCAAAGTGGAATATATAGAGCTATGCAAGACAGTAAGAAAAAGTATCACTGAAGACATAAGAAAATTCAACTGTGAACTAGTGAGGAAAGCAATTGAAAACAACCAAAGCCTAAAGATAGCAAAGGGACATCTCAGTAAGGGAAGAAAACAGATTATGGCACTGAGAAAAGAAGATGGTTCTGTAACAAGAAATAGAGGTGAAATTTTGACAAGAGTGAAAGATTTCTACTCCAAATTATATGAAAGGGATGATACATGCACTCCAGACATCATGAAAGATACCAGTACCAGAGTTCCTCCAGTCCTTCCAGCAGAAGTTGCTCATGCAATCAAGAACATGAAGCGAGGAAAAGCTCCAGGAGAAGATGGAATTACTGTAGACATCATACAAGAAGCAAGTGGAGAAATCGAAACAGTACTCGCCCAAATTTTCACTCGATGCCTTAATGAAGGAAAGATTCCTGAGGATTGGAACACCGCTACAATGATCCTGCTACATAAGAAAGGTGACATTGAGGATCTCGGAAACTACAGACCTATCAGCCTCCTATCAGTAGTTTATAAAATCTTCACTAAAGTTCTTTCACACCGCTTGAAGGTAACACTGGACATGGCTCAACCGAGAGAACAAGCTGGATTCAGGAGTGGCTACAGCACAATAGATCATATCCACGTGCTGAGAGAACTAATTGAAAGAGCGAGGGAATATGAACTTCCATTGTGCATGGCTTTTATCGATTATGAAAAAGCCTTTGATTCGGTGAAACCATCAGCAGTTACAATGGCTCTGAAAACCTGCGGTATTGAAGATGCATACATTAATATTATTAATAACATCTATGAAAATGCAAGTGCAAAGATTCGGCTGTTTGAAAATACAACACACGTAAAAATTGGAAAGGGAGTGAGACAAGGTGACACCATATCTCCGAAGCTCTTTAATGCCACATTGGAAAATGTCTTTCAATCACTGAACTGGGAAAACAAAGGGATAAAGATTAATGGAGATTATCTAACCCACCTTCGTTTTGCTGATGACGTAGTCATTTTTGCAACTACCCCATCAGAGCTGCAGAGTATGATCCAGGAACTTGCTGACAAGAGTAAAGAAGTGGGATTAAAAATGAACTTTCAGAAGACAAAAGTGATGTTCAATGCTTTTACAAGAAATGAAGATTTATCGATTGATGGAGAAAAGCTGGAAATAACAGATACGTATGTTTATCTTGGACAGCAGATATCAAGTGAGGGTCACATTGATGAAGAAATTAATCGGCGTACAAAACTTGCCTGGAGAGCTTTTGGAAGAAACAGCATAATTTTCAAGAGCAATATGCCATTATGTCTTAAAAGAAAAGTGTTTGATCAATGCATCCTTCCAGTGCTTACGTATGGTGCAGAGACGTGGACCTTAACTAAAAGAGACATACAAAGGCTGCAGACAACTCAAAGAAGCATGGAGAGGTGCATGCTTGGTGTAACCAGGAGAGATAAGAAGAGGAACTCGTGGATCCGAAAAATGACAAGAGTGGAAGACATCATGATCAGAGTTAAGTCCCTGAAATGGCAATGGGCTGGACATACTGCCAGAAGGACAGACCATCGATGGACAGCCGAAATTTTAGATTGGATTCCAAGGGACAGGAAAAGACCCAGAAGAAGACCACATGGGAGATGGGTGGATGAAATTCGAAAGTATGCAGGGAGTGACATGGAGGAGACTGGCACAAGACAGACCGTTGTGGAGGAAACTTGGGGAGACCTTCGTCCAGCAGTGGATTGATAATGGTTGACAATGATGATGATGATGATATATATATATATATATATATATATTTTTTTTGCCTTCTTCATGCATTCTGGTTCGCAGTCTTCATTTTTATTTTTACTTTGGGAGTCTGTATGCATATTCCTTATATATGCTATTCTGTATGATATACTGCATGTGCGCTGTCTTATGAGATAGCTATTATGTTATACTTTGTGTGCAAAGTGGAAAAATGGGTATGTGTGAGCGTTTCCGTCCGCGTATTGTTCGACCATTTATAAATGACCTGGAGATCTGAAAATTTGTATGCTAATAGGTCTTTAAGTCTTTATGCCTATAAAAGTCCGAAAAACAAAAAAATCAGAATGGCGGCATTGGAACACTGCGGCTTGAAAATTTTCGCAATTTTTTCGACCACTTCTAAATGACCTAGATATCTGAAAATTGGCATGCTAACGGGCCTTAAGGTACGGATAACTATAAAAGTCCGAACAACAATAAAATCCGAATGGCGGCTTCGTATTATTGTCTGCTTGAATTTTTCTACTACTTCTACACCTAGAAAAATCTGAAAACCAAAAAATTCAAAAGGGTGTCTGCTTAGTCTCACTGTTCAAAATGTTTACAGGTTTAAAAGCAATAATTATGCCAGAAATGTTGAAATTCTGTAAAAATTATATGAAACTTTGATTTAAAATTAAGAGGCGCCAAAGACTGCCACCGTTTTACATCAAACCGTATCCTTGTTCTACATCGCAAAACAGTTACGGATCTTAAATTACTTTCCTTTCCCTTAATTACTTTTCCTTTTTTTAGCACGTCTTTTGTAAAAAAAGATTGTGCTTATGTTACCGGTTTGTCCGTCCGTCTGTACCCACGCTATCTCTAGAACTATTAGTCCGATTTAAAAAATTCTTTTTGCATTGGGAAGCTTGAAATATGCGAATGATGATCCTTTATTTCGTTTTTTTTTTTTTAAGATGTAGAATTTCGCCGCTAGAGGGCGAAAATGCAGATGATGTCGAATTCAAAAATACGTTTTATTTCACATATTTGCTTCTAAACATCCGATTGAAAAAATTATTTTATCTTTCGATTCCATTTATGTCGAAGAGTATTTTAGATATGGTTCCTTTTTTCAAATTACGCATAGATTTTCCGCTAGGGGGCGTAAAAGTAAATTACATTTTTCCTGATAACTCTTCTTCTAAAACTCCGATTTAAAAATTTTTCGCTTGAGAGGATGCACCTCGTGATGGAAAATCTTTTGCATATAATTTCAAATTTTTGGTAAAGACTACTTTAACCACCAGGGGGCGTAAATGCTAATTTTTGCTTCTGATGTATTTGCCATAAACTCTGAGCTTCTAAAATTTCGATTGAAAAAATTCTTTCGTGGACTGATGCTACTCACATCGATAAACCTCTTTGGAATATTTTCTTTTAAAATGTTCCACAGTTCCTCCGCCAGAGGGCGTAGATGTATATTTTATTTTTGTCAATATCTCTACTTCTAGGAGTCCGATTTGAAAAATTCCTTCTTTGTCGGATAGTGTTTTCAGTGTAACACATTTTTCACATAATTTCAAAATTTTAAAGTAATTCATTGGCTTTCCGCTAGAGGGCGTAGAGGTAAATTGGGTTTCCCCCTATATCTCTGCTTATAAATCTCCGATTTGAAAAATTCTTTCTGCACCGGATACAGTTCCTGATGTGAAATCGTTTGCACATAATTTTTTATTTTTGTATAAAGTGGTTTGGCCACCAGGTGGCGTAAGTCTTAATTTCCGCTTCTGATGTATTTGCAGCAAAATATGAGCTTCCAAAATCTCGATTGGAAAAAAGTCGTTTGTTGTCCGATATTACTCATGTCAACAAACGTTTTAGGAACATTTTCTTCTTGAAATAATGCATGGTTTCTACGCCAGGGGTTGTAGATGTATGTCTTATATTTGCCCATATCTCTACTTCTAAGTGACCGATTTGAAAAATTCCTTTTTTGTTGGAGGGTGTTTCCAATGCGAAATGTTTTTCCTATAAGTTCAAAATTTTCAAGTAAATCATAGGCTTTCCGCTAGGGGGCGTATATCCCCTAATTTCCGCTTCTGATGTATTTGCAGCAAAATATGAGCTTTTAAATTCTCGATTGAAAAAAACGTCGTTTGTAGACCGATGGTACTCATCTCGACAAACCTTTTAGAAACATTTTCTTCTTAAAATAATGCATGGTTTCTCCCCCAGGAAGCGTAGCTGTATATCTTATTTTGTCAATGGAGTTCGATTTTAAAAATTCCTTCTTTGTTGGATAGTGTTTCCAGTGTGACATGTTTTTCATATAATTTCAAAACTTCCAAGTAGTTCGTAGACTTTCCGCTAGGGGGCGTAAAGGCAAATTGCTCTCCCACTACATCTCTGCTTCTAAATCTCCTATTTGAAAAGATTTTTTTCTGCACTGGATACAGCTCCTGATGGGAAATCCTTTGCTCATGATTTATAACTTTTGTACAAAATGGTTTGGCCACCAGGTGGCGTAAGTCTTAATTTCCGCTTCTGATGTATTTGCAGCAAAATATGAGCTTCCAAAATCTCGATTGAAAAAAGTCGTTTGTTGACCGATACTACTCATGTCAACAAACGTTTTAGGAACATTTTCTTCTTGAAATAATGCATGGTTTCTACGCTAAGGGGCGTGGACGTATGCCTTATTTTTGCCAATATCTCTACTTCTAAGTGACCGATTTGAAAAATTCCTTTTTTGTTGGATGGTGTTTCCAATGCGAAATGCTTTCCCTATAAATTCAAAATTTTCAAGTAAATCATAGACTTTCCGCTAGGGGGCACAATGGTAAATTGCGTTTTCTGCGTTATTTCTGCTTCTAAATCTCCGATTTGAAAAATTCTTCCTGTATCGCATACAAGACCTGATGGAAAATATTTTTCACATAATTTCTAATGTTTGGTAAAAAATGGTTTGGCCACCAGGGGGCAATAGTGGTAATTTCTGCTTCTGATGTATTTGCAGTAAAATCTGGGCTCCTGAAAACTCGACTAAATTTTTTTTTCTTAGGCCGATACCGCTCATATGGAAAAACCTTTTGGAGTACTTTCTTCCTAAAATAATGCATGGTTTTCCCAACAGGGGACGTAAAGTCACATCTTTTTTTTGTCGATATCTCTGTTTCTAAGAGTCAGATTTGAAAAATTCTTTCTATGTTGGAGAACATTTCCGGTGTGAAATGCTTCTCATATAAATTCATGTGATCTTAACGCACAAGTCTGCAACCATAGGGCTTAAGCTCACGATTCCGTTTGCAGTAATATCTGAGGAATTAAAAACCCAATTGGAAAACTTCTTTCTTCCGTCAGATACTATTGTTTTCCATACCGGTTCCATTGACTTTGAATAGCTTTGATAAATTTAATTTCCGTCAGAACGGATTCAAAAGACGTGCTTATTACACCCGAAATTTCGGTGTCATCTTTCTTGTTTTTTAATTTTATGTTCAAAAATTTATTTTATAGATTCACCGTTCGGAGAACGGCCATGACTACTAGCATACACTCATCGTCAAAAAAATAGTTGCACTCAGAAGGACGTGTCCGATTGCACTGCTGTTCGGGTGGAAGGTAAAGGTTACCAAGAACAATAAATGATTAAACGTTGAGACTGATGTGAGTAATATTTATTGTGCTACACGCCAATAAGAAGTGTCTCTCAGTAGGGCGTCGGGCAGCCATGTTTGCTCACACAGCATGCCAGACGTCTCGGCACGGAGCAGTACAGGCTCCTAGCGGTGTCCTGTGATAAACCATTGCATGCAGCTTAAATCTTCTCACGCAATTCCTCATGATTGTGCGGTAGGTTTCAAAATCGCTTTATTCTAATTTATCATAAGAAAACATAAGAGGGAGACGTACAGTATTGGGCGTCTCACTGGGAAATAATACAAAACTGTTAAAAACATGATGGTATATACACTGCAATGACAATGGGGATGAATAACAAATGCTGCAAGCAAAGCTTATTGAATAAAAATTGCAGAAGTGACAGAGAGAAACATATCGTTCACATGACATTGGCTGGGCATGATTTACAGGATAACACAGGCGAAACAATAGTACACAATTAGAAAAAGAACAGCACAAACACCGCCGTGAAGGTAAAACATTACATACAGGAGATAAAAACACAGCGTGCACAACGGTAGGGGTGGAGTGTGAATAGCGCATCCATTAGCTGTAGCGTTTGTGTGTAACCGACTTACTAGAACACGACATAAATCAAAAACTTCACCTACAGTGAAATGCGAGTCACTCATAATGAAGTTCAAGAGGTTTTCACTTACAGCTAATCTTTTATTGCTGTTCACTTCAACATGTTCATCTCAACACGGTAAAATCAACTAAACGTGAGTTAATATCCACAATGATAATTAACTATGAAACACAACACTGGAACTTGAGTTAATATCCACCACAATACTTAACTGCGAAACACAACACTTTTATTAAATTAGAACACGTAGCCTTCAACAATACTTTAACGATAATTAAGGAATCACGTATCAAAAAGGAGTATTAACATTCACATTCAAAATCCCCCTTTTAAACAACCGCTGCATTGCCCCTTTTTATCTACCGTTCTTATCCGGCCACACATACGACACTCTTGTTCGGACCTCAGCATGTTGCCAACATTTTTCTCGTTTGAGGGAAAAGACATAACGTTAAGTTTGGAAACTGTAAAAGAGAACAAACTCACAATTTCATAGAAAAAGGAACTAAAAATGTAAGTTTAATTAGAATATGCGTCACATAGCATTCCACACATTTTCAATAGGCGGTAGGTCTGGGCATACGGCTGGCCATGGCACAGCGCCAGTGCCTTGCAGGCAAGTTCTCGAGACAGTAGCAGTACGAGGACGAGCTTTGTCCTGCTCGAAAATCGCACTGAAGTGTGCGTTCAGAAAAGGTAGGGACACTGGTTTCAGGACCTCATTAACGTAACGTTGGGCTGTCAAAGTGCTTGTAATGAACACCAAAGGTGATCTGGCATCGTAGGCAATTGCACCCCACACCATGACACCAGGCCTTCTGGACGTGTGACACTCGACAACAAGCCGTTCATCTTGGCGCTTACCACGGTGCCTCCACACACGGATTCGATGGTCGTCTCTTCCACGACAAAAGCGGGACTCGTCACTGAAGATCACCCGCTGTCATTCTCCATGACAGTCTGGCTCAACACTATTGCAGTCTTCTGCGACGATGCACTGTTGCTAAGGGCAGTCGTCGTAACGGTCCGCGCGCGTTTAGTCCTACGTCGTGCAGCCGTCTGCCAATGATGCTGGCACTAATCGGACGACGCATGGAGGGCACCACTGATCACTGAATATCCGCTATGGTGGCTGTTGGGTCACTCAACGCAGGTCGGACAACCCGCCGGTCCTCTCTCTCGGTGTTTTGTCTATTTCTCCTAGACCCTTCCTGTCGCTGCTCGGTGCCTTGTTCTATCCACAGTCGCCAACATCGTGCTATGGGAATAACCGCACGACCGGTATGGCGCGAAATACGGTGATAAGACCATCCCGCTTCCTGGAGGCCGACAATACAGTCCCTCTTGAACTCCTCTAACTGCTCGAATTGCTTCCGAACGTTTCTCCGAGGCATACTTCACTTGCAAAGGATGCAGCCAACCCAACAGAACGAATCAGAATGGCAAGCACGAGTAAGGATACGACCTTATATAGCCGGTCAGACACAGCGCTACAACTCCTCCTTGGTTGCGCCACACTCACGGCCGAGCGTGATCCTTGAATCATTTGCATGTCTCACGATGTCAAACCTACTCAGCAAGTTACATTCCTGTCGGTTGCTTCCTTCTGGGTGCAACTATTTTTTTGACGATGAGTGTATATGTATATGTGCCACATCGATTACATCGATATATATGTTACCGGCAATGTATGAAAACGAGGCATTCTATAGAATGCCTAGGCAATGTATGAAAACGAGGCATTCTATAGAATACCTAGGCAATGTATTGAATGCCTGGCGTTTTTAGACAAAGTATGAAATTGTTAATATTTCACATATTTCCTAGGTATTTTATACAATGCCTAAACAGAAACCGGCAAAGTATAAAATACTCTCGCTCCCGCCAATGATGTTTCTAACGTGACGTCGTAAAGCACGTGACTTTCAACGCTCACCTAAGACGGAGAATTCTCCATTTGCATTTCAGTCTTTGTTCGGAAGTCAAGTAAAAAATACTAATACTACCGCTAATGATGTTTCTAATGTGACGTCGTAAGGTAATTGACTTTCAACACTCGCGTAAGACGAAGAATTCACCATTTGCATTTCAGTCTTTCTTCTGAAGTCAAGTATAAAATGGAAGAGAAAGGTGTATAAAAATAAGAATGCTGTCGAAGGTAAAATTTATTCTAAATTAAATCTAGATATACAGGCCAAAAAAATTAAAATGAATTCTGACAAAAAATTTCCTCCTGCTTCTTTGGGAGCTACTGTGCGAGTTCCTATTCCTAACGTCGACATGGGACAAGGTGATTCGCGCAATTTGTTGGGAGTTGTTATGAGTGTGACAGAAGACGGTTTTAACCGAATTGGAACTTCTGAAGGAATTTTAAAACAAATATATGCGAGATCACAAATCACTTTATGCCCAAAGAATTTACAGACAATTGAAGAAATTCCTCATCAAGAAATACCTCTCCGGTCAGTTGCTATTGCTCAGTCCACAGGAAGCAGCCAAAGATTTGTCAAGTGTATGTGTAAGACAAAGTGCCAAAAAATGAAGTTCTTTTGGGCAAAAAAGGGAATGAAGTGCAATTCAAAATGTCATACAAGCCTTCCTTGTTGCAACAAGTAGGTTAGAAAGTTCTGTATTTTATTTTATATTTTCTGTTTTCATTCTTTTTCATATATGTCTTTTCAATAAAAGCCTTTTCATGAAACTCTTTTAATACCTTTGCCTAAATAGCATTACTCATTCTATAGAATGCCTAGGTAAAGTATATATAATATTTGACAATTTCATACTTTGCCTAAAAACGCCAGGCATTCTATACATTGCCTATGCATTCTATAGAATGCCTGGTGTTCATACATTGCCGGTAACATATATATATTGCATGTACACTGTAAAAATTAAGGACGAAGAGGATAAATCAGCATAACAGCGGAACGAGCAGGCAGAACGGACCGAAAGCCCACTCAGGAGATAGGCTAGGGTCCGGTACGGTAGGGCATGCGCATATATGCAGCATGACGTAGGGTTGGAGGGGAGCTTCAACAATTTTTATTTGGAGCAAACATGGACAGGAAGATACAGATGGCCTGTGCTTAACAGTTACCAAAAGATAAACAAGTAGATGACCTATTTACAATGACAATGAGATATTTACATTATGTGGATGCACTATATACAATGTAAGCAAATTCATAACACTGACAATACTGGACTGAAGGGTTGACTTACTCTATGTACATCATATGTTCTCAATGTGCATCAGCATAGTGCCATCTCTAACAGGTGAACACCAGTACAAGGTAGAACTATAAATTTTACAGTGCAAAAACAAACATGTATATTTTGAGCAATCTTGAAAAAAAAGAAGAAAAGAGCAGAAGGTTTATACTTTTCAGTATCTGAAAGATAAGCGAATAAATGATCTTTCCACAATGATGGTGTGAACTCTATACAAATTGAATGCAATATCTCTCGTGCGAAACGCTGTCAAATTACAAAAAGAACTATTACTTAGGCTTAAACAAGTGCCTCAATCACAGTGCTATAGATTAACTTGTAATGAACAACAACATATGTACACAACATGCAACGGCATAGGGAAGACACTAATCAGAAGTTACAATTCCATGGTACAACTGTAAGTTTCACAGTGCAAAGAGTAAAGTATATTAGTACAAACAGAACTCGCGTTTTACAGATAGTGTCGGAAGGGTATATAGCACACGGGCGGTGTACACTCAGCAATTCGGTGAAAGCTATTGCACGGTGTACATCGGTTTGAACGACGTCGAGTTGCTGCCACCGTGTGATATGGCCAACAGGCAATCCAGTAGACGACATCTGGATGACTTTACCCGAGGGCGCGACATTGGGAAGTTGGAAGAAGGTCGAAGTTTGACTAGTGTGGCCGAGGAGTTCGGGTTCGCTCACAGCATCGTTTCACGAGCTTGGAGAGCATTTCAAACGACAGGAACAGCTGTCCGAGAGTTTAGCAGTGGTCGTCCACGAACACCCACGGCGGCGGACGACCGGTATATTGTACTACAGGCGAGAAGAGACAGACGGCAGACAGCGGATGATATCGCAAGGCACATGCAACAGACAACTGGACGTCCGTTATCGCGTTTTACCGTGGTCAGGAGGCTGCACAAAAGTGGTCTATTTGCACGACGACCAGTACGGTGTGTGCCATTAACGCCTGCTCATCGGAGACGGCGGTTTCTGTGGTGCCAGGAACACAAGAACTGGACACATCAGCAATGGGGTCGTGTTCTTTTTACGGATGAGAGCCGATTTAGTCTGACGAGCGATTCTGTACGTATACACATCTGGAGAGAGCAGGGAACACGCAATCACACCTCCAACATCATCGAAAGGGACTGGTTTGAAGGTGGCGGAGTTCTCGTTTGGGGCGGTATCATGCTTGGTAGCCGTACTGACCTCCACATTTTCCAAGGAGGTTCAGTCACTGGTGTCCGCTATTGTACCGAGGTTCTCCTGCCTCACGTGCGTCTGTTTAGAAGTGTTGTGGGTTCTGAGTTCCTCTTCATGGACGACAACGCTACACCTCATCATACAGTGGCTGTCACCGAGATGTTGGAGAGTGAATATATTCAACGCATGGATTTTCTCGCAAGGTCCCCGGACCTAAATCCAATCGAACACATGTGGGACTTTCTCGGGAGACCCTTGGCAGCACGTCACCAGCCGCCAGCAACGATTCCGCAGCTGCGATTGGGGCTACAAGAGGAATGGGCCGCGATGCCTCAACAGCTCCTTGACAACCTCGTTATCAGCATGGACAGACGTTGTAAATCCTGCAACGCAGTCAGGGGTGATCATATTCCCTACTAAAGACTGGATTTTTCTTGGAAGACGCCTGTCACATGGACGTTTCTGTCTTCTGTCCAGTTGTGCTCGAAGCTACCTTTTCAATAAAGCGCCTTTGTATCCTTTGGATTCCTTGTTTGGACGGTTTTGCTCACTTGTCCTATATTCTTACATCTTGGGGATCTAATGGTATGATTTGGGTTGATGTGGAGCACTTCTGCACGACGTTACATTCGAAACACCGTCTCGTCCTTAATGTTTGCACGCCAGTGTACGTTTAACTGGAAAGTTTCGTATGCAAATGTTTACATGAAAATTTGACACGCTGCGTCTGGCAGAATAAAACTGGCAATGATCAGGCTGCCGGTAGGCATTATGGCTGTTGAAAAAGAAGAAAGCACGTTACTGGTAAAATTTTATTATCAAAATCAGAGTAATTAATTCTGTACTATGCCAGTGTCGAAAAATCAAAGAATTACGGAGAAGGAACCTTACACCCACGACTTTGAAGGGGATGATACGGAAGTTCGAAGACACTGGAAAATTGTGTACAGCGTCAAGAAACGGATATCCGTCAATGGCAGATTCCGTGGTCAACGGTCCGCAAAGTGCTGCGGTCTATCGTGAGCTGTATCCCTACAGGATACGTGTGGTGCAAGAACAGCTGCAGGGCGAGAAGGAACAAAGCTTGGACTTCGGTCTCAGATTTCCTGGTCCGAATGGCGGTTGACAGCCTGTGTACTTGGGCTATCAGGTATTCAGATGAGGCCGATTTCACTAATACTGGGACTGTGAACTCGCAAAACTGTAATATGCAAAATCGCACGACCAGTTGCTATTCACAAAAGACCTCTACAGAGTTCGTATGTGGCGGTAGGGTGTAGCTTCATATTTCATCATTGGAACATATTTCTTCGGAACCACCAGACCTCAGAGCCCGCTATGGTGCCCTATAAACAGTCGGTACTTCTCTCTTCTGCGTCATGTTTTTCTCGCTTCGCAGAAACGGCAGTGTTTGGACACTACAGTGTTCGTGTATGATGGTGTACTTTCACATGTCAGTCGGCAGGCGAAGGAATTGTTCTGTCGAACATTCTGCAATGAACAAAACATTTCTCGAGGGTTTCCGCAATCTTCGCCAGCCCATTCACTGGACCTTACTCCTTGTGATTTCTGGCTCTGGGGATACCTGAGAGACGGAGTTTATTGGAACTGCTTACGTTTTCTCTCAGATCTGAAAACGAGTATCAAACGTGCATTAACCTTTCCTTTTTAGTTTCTGTGTTCTTATGTAAAAGAAAATTGTTTCTCCTTGTTAAATATTTCCCGACTTAACACAACAGTATTTCTCCACATAAGCGTTTTTGTAACCTGACAGTGGGTCAAATGGTATTCAAAAGGTAAATGAAGTTGTATTCTGAGTGAGACGAGCGTGCAGATTCAGACAGTGTGAAGGGTTAGAGTTAGATAATGGCCAATCTGATGTCCATATCACGAGTCTACTTAAGGAATTTAATTTATACAGCTTAAGAAGCATTTTTACAACGCTTATTAAATTTTTTCCATTTACTCAGGTATCTATGCTCTATGCAGTCTCTGACTTTAACTTTCCATTTCAGCTCTCTTTTTTTCTCTCTTTAACTTTCCATTTCAGCTTCTGTATTTTTATGTAAATTTGATTTCTCCTCGTTATATATTTTCTAACCTAACGTTACAGAATTTTTTTCTCAAAAGCGTTTCAAGTTGGCAACCTAACACTGAGTCAAAGGGCTGTCAAGAGATAATTGAAGCTGAATTTGTAATTAGATGAGCATGAAGATTCAGACAGTGTGCAGAATTAGAGCAATATTAACTGAGAATAAGAGCTGTATTCACTAAGAGCGATATTCACTGGGAGTTCATGTTCTGAGAGATATGTTATAAAAGGAGTACGATGAGGGACGTCGCTAGACTTCGAAATCAGGGTGGACGAACATTATTTTTGGTGGGGCAAAGGTTGATGTCAATTTTTTTTTAACGAAACACTGAAAGAACTAAGTTTTAATGCTTTTACACCGGCTACAAAGGAATTCGTGCAATACTCTCCCCCTCCCACTCCCTTGACCCCACCTGGACACACACAGAGGTCTGACTAGTTACGCCACTGGTGTAAGGTACTAGTGTTGCAAAAATGTTGCCTTCAACTTTTTTCTTGTTCTGAATGCATTGTCTTAAATTGCTTTTCAAAATTTTGCATGTTGGCTTTCGAAAATAGTACTGTACTTTATCAATTTAAATGAAAACGTCGTGTTTGCTTATCTAAATCAAATTTTAAGTCGTGCAACTTAGACACAATACCTCCCCTCCTCCTCCTTAATAATCCCTTCCTTCAAACCAGCGATTATGCCTTGTACTCCTCTCCTACAAAGCAGTTGTCAGCCACTTCGTGCTCTTTCACTGTCCAGGGACAGTCTTAAGGGCGCTACTGTATCTTTAGACTGCACTTTCCGTGTTGGAATCCCCTATTTTGTGAAGAAAACACACAGCAGAGCAATTAGTAGAGATTCCCTCAGTTAATCCCTACCAACCCTCCTCATTACCCCCCCTCCTCCTCCTCCCCTTCCATACAAACATGAAAAATAGTCTTAAACTAAGGAATTAGAAAAGTAGAGGACAATTGAATTTTCATGGCCCTACGGATGATATTTCGATAACTTTTTTACGGAGAAGTGAACAACACACTTCCTGTGGGAAAATATGTCGGGGTACATGAAGTAAAACACAAGATTTATTTCTTGGAAAAGTCCAGATTATGTTTCAAAGTTAAATATACTGAAAAATGGTCAATTTTGAACTGGATGGGTGGCACGGTGGGCTACACAAATTTCAGGGTGGTAAGCTGATATTTTTACCACCGTCGCATCTCTTTGCCGACGTCCGTGAGTAAGATATTATTGTACTTGTTTCCTGTATTTGATGACGACGAGCAATCAATGTCAAACGTTTTGTTGCTACGAAGAAGTACATTAAAGTGTATTTTAACTTTGCTGTTGCAATCAATGTATTGATGCGACGAATGGTAAACGTGCTGGAAAGTATATAAATAAAGGTGACTTGGATTCGTAAGTTTCTAATTAGAAATTCATGTGTGTAGTTCTTAGGTTTTATTAAAGCAAATGCGGTGTGACTTAAAAAAAAAGACTTTACAACTTTGAAAGCGTGTTGGAATTTATTCAGAATACTTACAGAATTTGTTTGAGGCTTTTAATCTGTAGCAAAGCACATCAAGTGTTTCCACATAGTCATTTTGGGTCGATGTGACTGCCGTTGGTGATACTGCAGACATCCCAGCTGAAGTCAATTTCTTCCCAAACTCGAAGCAGCATATCTGTTGTCACTTCTGCAACTGCTGCTGCGATTCGAGTTTTGAGTTCAGCAAGATTTGCAGGTAATGGAACAAACACTCGATCTATAATGAAACCCCGTTAGAAAAATCGAGGAGTTTCAAGTTCGGAGAACGAAGTGCCGATGCTGTCAGCCCTGCTCGACCAATACCGCGGCATGAGAAACGTTTATTGAGGAAATCCCGGACATCTGTGCAGTAGTGAGGCGGTGCGCCGTCTTGCTGGCATCCTCCTTCATCATCATCCTCCAACTGGGAAATGAGATAATTTTCGAGCATATCCAGATTCACGATACCGTTGACGGTTTTCTCATGAAAAAGAATGGTCAGTAAACCTTTTGTTTGCTAAATGCACAAAACACTTCCGAAGATTCGCGCGGAATTCTGGCGCCCCAAATCCTGCAGTTGTGTGTATTAATCTTACCACTGACGTGAAATGTCGACTCATCACTGAAGATTACATAGTCCAGGAATGTCCCGTCTTCTTCCATCCGATGCAACATTTCCGCACAGAATTCCTGGCGAGTTACGCCACCTTCGCTGCTAATTTTATGAACCATGAGAAATACAGTATGTATGGTTTTACAGTAAGTGCAATCGTTTTCGTAAAACTCACAAAACCGTGAGTTGTGAAACACCCGTTTCACGAGACACATGTATCCTTGATTTCGTGAGACTACGAACGAAGCTCTCCCTCACGTGTTCCACGACAGCAGCAAAAACACACGGGGACAATGAGATTTCTCATGGCGAACAGAACAGCCAGTCTCAACAAATTCTTATGACAAGAGTAAATTGTGGGTCCAGTCGGAGGATCCACATACGATAGAGGGTGCGAAATTTTGCGAAAATTTCCGCTTTGAGCTTTGGTTTGAAGAAACTGTTTTCGTTTCTTCAAAGCAGAACACACAGTGAACGCGCTCCGCACTGGTGAAAGCAGCCATTTTGAAATGCACGCCGCTGGCGGTTGGGCCTACAGAATTCAGTGCTATGACACCTACGTGTAGTAAAACTTGATGTGTTTTGCTGCAGATTAGCGCCTCCAAAATGTCTGAAGTTCTCTGAATAAATTTCTACAGGCTTTCAAAGTTGTAAAGTCCTTTTTGAATCACCTTGTACATGTAAAAATATCAGCTTACCTAGAACACCAACATTACGTGAAACTTCATTAAATATTGTACTTGATTCGTTTCAATTGAAAACCCAGGACAGCTTAAAATTTAATGTGTTTAATTAAACACTGAAATCTCACTTCAAGAATACATCTAAAGATTCAGTGCAGACAAACGTACTTACATAATTCGGAAACTCGGAAAATTGCCACACATTCAAAGCGTTTCTCGGACGAACGGCGATTTGTGCTCGTCCCCTTAATGAAAACCATGTGGCAATTTTCCGGTGGGGCAATTTTTCTGTGTGTGGCAATTTTCTGGGTTCCTGAAAGATGTGTGGCAATCTTCCGGTGGGGCAATTTACCGCCAAACTGTTTGCACTTATTCAAAATTTTTTTTCCAGGTTCCGTTGACCATTTTATAAGTATAAACAACCTTAATAACAAATTAGTGCTGTAAGCTTTAAACAGCTGTGACGTGCCTGCCCCGCAGGACGCACACGACATAAAGGCAGATGGTAGAGAGAACGAACGTCTGCGTAGCTCAGTTCGTACAGCGACTTGTTCCCGAATAAGTGGAATTGGGTTCGAACCCGGCGCGGACCAAAAATGACGGAGACATTTACTTCGTTATACAGCATAACAACTATCTTCTAACAAACGTGAGTCTTAAAAATGAGACTCAAAACATCAAACTAACTCTAAACGGTTTACATGAAACAGCAATTTTATTAATTTCACTAAATTATGGGATTTACTCAGGAATAAAAGAATATTACCTACAGTCGAATTTTCGGGTAGCACCTCTACCATTCCTCAGGTCTACACTATAGCAGATGTTGCCATTTGTGAGGTAAATTCCAAAATTTCAATACATTTAAGTTGTACCTCTTCTTCTCCCTATTTCCAGTCATTCTAGAAAAAGTTTTTTTGATTTGTATTTTTTAATATTGCACCTCTTCTTTTCTCTATTTCCAGTCCTAGAAAATTTTCAGAAAGACTGCAAATAGAGAGAAGAAAAGGAACAACTTTTAATTATTTGAAAGGTTGTAATTTAGCTCACGAATTGGCAACATCTACTATAGTATACACTGAAGAGCAACTGAATTAGAGATGCCTGTCTAGTAACGCGTAGCACCACCTTTTGCCCTGATGACGGCTGCGATTCGTCTCGGCATGGACTCGACAAGACACCGGAAGCGTTGGGAAGCCATACGGATCCACGACCCCTAAACAAGCTCCCACATTTCACGAAGATTTGATGGAGGGGGGTCAGAGCCTCGAACATCTCTCTCGATGCCATCGCAGATGTGCTCGATGGGATTGAGGTCAGGTGACCTAGCTGGCCAAGGAAGCGAGGTCACTCGGTGGAGTGTTCATCCAACCATTCGGATACAATTCGGGAGCGATGGCACGGTGCATTGTCTTGTTGCAGGATGTGGTCCCCAGTGGGATGTTGAAATGCTCAAACAGAAGCAAGTGGTCGTCCAGGATATCCCGGTAACGTTGACCTGTGAGGGACGATGTCACACGTACCAGGGGTCCCCTTTCAGTCCACTAAACAGTCCCCAGACGAGAATGCCATCCCCACCAATTTGAAGAGTACCCTGCTGGCAAGAAGGATCCATCGCTTCATGTGGTTTGCGCCATACTCGTATCTTGCCATCCTTATGTACCAACGTGAATCTCGACTCATCAGTCCAGGCAACATTTTTCCACATGTCTAGGGTCCAGTGGCGATGTTCCCGCGCCCACGCTAATCTTTGCACCCTGTGATGTGCGGTCAGCAGCGGTACCCTCGTGGAACGATGGCTTCTGTACCCCATAGCGAAGAGATCGTTCTGGATGATGTGACTGCTTACACGTTTTTGTGTACCAGCGTTAAATTGCCAAGTGATTTCTTGTACTGTGGCTCTTCTATCCGCTGTTACAATGCGAGCTAGCCGACGATGACCCCGCTCATCCACAAGTTGTTGTCCATGGCAGTTGGCCCTTGCAGGGATGGTTTTATCGGATTCGATGTACTCACGGTGTACCAGTGACACAGTGGCTCGTAAAAATCGCAGTGCTTGCACAACTTCCGAGATGGAGTGACCAATTCGTCGGGCCCCGACAATTTGTCCACGATCAAATGCGCTTAAATCCTTCTTCTTACCCATACTGCTTCCGACTCTTACTGATTCCTGTCGCATCATTCCTTATATTGTTAGATAGATGCATACGTCATGTCGTTTCTGTTTACAGGGCCGCCCACAGCCGCCATATTTGCATAATGCCAGCTGTCTCTAATTCAATTGCTCTTCAGTGTAGTCCTGAGGAAGGTTGGGGTGCTACCCGAAAATTCTACTGTAAGTAATATCCTTTTATTTCTGAGTAAATCCCATAATTTACTGAAATTTATAATATATGAAGTCTATGAATTACCATGACACCAAATTTTACCAAGCAATGTTACGTAAATCAACTGGAAATCATGGGACCACATTCAGCAAGAATATTAGGCAGCTCGTAAGCTACATGTCAAACTACGTGGCACTTGCGTACATGTCAAGGTCCTATGTTCGGGGATAATTATATGTTTTTGCAATTATCCCCGAACAACACTGTCACTGTGACCCATATTTTGAATGATTTTAACTTTCCTTCACACTTTATCCAGAGTTAGGACTGGCAGTATCTATGCTGGCGTATTTAAAAGTTATAGGCAACATTCTCCTCACCCCCCCCTCCCTTTTTTTTCTACTTATTTATATTCTAGCTTGACGACAACAACAAAAAAAAGGTGCGCTCTTCCCTTTGTACTGGCTGTGAGGGGTGAAAGAGTAAGCTCAGGAAAGGGGTTTGTATGACCAAGGCTTCTGTCCTATTCTATAAAGACGTGTCCAAACTGGATCAGCGACATTAGAAAAGTACTCAAGATGTAAATAAGTGTTTGAAGTCTTTAGCTTATATTGCTCAATTCGAGTAAATTTTGAAAAATGAATTTCAGTGAAGATTATGTTTCAAGGAAAATATAATGTTGTACGCAGGTGCCATCTCTTTTCCTGTGCTTCACCTGTTAGATTTGGGAACGCCTTGATAAGTGCGCAAGTGCCACCAAAATTGACATGTGCGCAAGTGCCACCAAAATTGACATGTGCGCAAGTGCCTGCCAATCCGATTTTCACAACGTCACTCAACCTCCGACCTCAATTCAATTGCCTATAAAGTAATTGTCTTTCCTCTGTAACTCAGTCCTTACGTCAGTAATTACGTTATGTGTGTTAAAGTCAATGCAATATTAAAATGTTGTCATACGCATTACAAGAAAGAGGTCAATTGTAGTACTTACATACACGTTTATTTTGCTTGCATGGTGTGTACTCCACACTCACATCTGGTTTATTGGCGTACTCAATACAGTATCAGTGATTTAACATCCAATCTCAGTATAACAGCACGTCTATCATCATAACATCGATTGCCGTAAACAACCGCTGCATCTATCGTTCTTATCCGGCCACACATGCGTCACTCTTGTTCCGACATCAATGTGTTGCCAACATTATTCTCGTTTGAGGGAAAAGACATAACGTTAAGGTTTGAAAATGTCTAAGAGAACAAACTCATATTTACATAGAAAAAGAAACTCAAAAGGATAGTTAAAATAGAATATACGTTACATGCCACAAAAATATTCAGGTGAGAGGGAAAATTTAGATATTAAATTTTAAAATGCTTAAGGAGAACAAACCAAATTTACACAGATACAGGAACTGAAAAGGAAAGTTATGTTAAAATATACTGTACTTTACATCTGTTTAATTAAGATTGCAGCTACTACGAGCAAACAACGAACTACTTAGAATATTTCGGGTTGCAAGCAAATTGAGACACCAAACTAAGTGTAAGTTGTTGAAGTTAAACTTTAAAAACATATTTTAACGCAACCAGATAAAAGCTATCATTTCACAAATCATTCAGTGGAATAGTTTTTAAATTACGTGTAGGTAAATACAATCATTTTAGAAAATCTTTAAAGATTAAGGAGTCGAAATCATGGAAAACTTGTTTAACTAGATGAAGCTGGTCGTTATTAGCAAAAATAGAAAAATGCAGAACAGAAAAGAAAAGAACTCCAATTTAGCTAAATGAATTTTCCATAACTTTGCGTGGACGATTCACAAGCGGACTCTTATGTTATCAACAGCACAAATAATTTCTGAAAATTTATTTATTACAGAGAATGCTATGGAAAAATACTTCAAAGCTAAAAATTGTGGTTAACGAAGGAAGAGAAAATAGTTACTCTCATATGAGAATTATGTCAAAAGGAACTCCAATTAGTAAAATTTGTACAACTGAAAAAACTGTATAATACAGGCGAAAGAAAGCCCATTTGAAAACACGCTAACTTAGCATTCAGAAAATACAAGACTAAAATTTCTGAAACAAACAAGCAATTGCTGTTCACGAAAGGACGAGCAGTTTAAGATGAATAAATTCTACTTCCCGATCTTATACCAGTACCATAACAGAGCGAACAGTTAAATGCGTATGCTAACGTAAATAGTCTTATTGATTTTAGTGCATTAGTCTTACACGTACTATGCATGTTTATACGAAGGAAATTTTAAAGGCTGCTGCGTTGTTAATGTGTATTTGTATGCACGAAACAAAATTATTCTTTGGTTTCGAAAGTTAGAATATGTCGGTTTGTAGGAAAAGCAGAGTTTGTTTACGTTTCTCAAAATTTTTACCAGAATTTCTGTTAAAAATGAAATCACTTTCAAAAGAAATTTAAAAATGATTTTTTCAAACTTTTACATTGATGAAAGTACCCCTTTCTGTGTTCAAATAAACGGGATAGAAATATCCTTACGCAGACTAAAAGTGCTTTAAACACAGAGTGTCCCACTCGCTACCCCGGCATTTATTTAATTATATTAACACCAGTGAAGATATCGCAACGAAATTTGAAGTGGACTTTCCTCAATTCGTGCGAAATATGATGATGTCACAACATGTGCTGGAAGTAACCACCATTTGCCTCCAGACAGCACTGAACTCGGCAGAGTCCGCCAGCCAGCTGGATGCGCCTCTCTGCTGCTTTGTTATGCTGTTTTGCTGAGCGTGTCTACACAATACGGTTGCTGATAGTGAGTGCTCGTGTTCGTGGCTGTTCGCGTACGTATGAAAATGTATCGGTATAATCTGAAGGAGCGAGTGTTTATTGCTCGCACTTATTGGAAAACAGAATCGATAAAGTCTTGTTAACAGCATTTCCTGGAGAGGTTTGCAAGCAGACATCCGTCGAGCAAGTCCACCACTTGGGCATTGTCAAAGAAATTGGAAACCAAGGGGACTTTATTAGATGACCATGCAGGCAGTCGTCCACAAATGTCCGAGGAAACAATCCAGAATGTAAAGGGCCGACTACCTGCGTCTCCCAGGAAGTCACTTCGCCGACTATCACAGGAAACAGAGTTGTCCAAAAGCACTTGTCAACGTGCAGTGAAAAAAGTGAAGCTTTATGCGTACCGTATCTCCATGGTCCACGACCTGAAAGAGCCTGACCACGTGAAACGAGTGACATACTGTCGATGACTTCAGACATTTCTTCAGGAAAATCCGGGCTTTCTGGACTACACGTGGTTCTCGGACGAGGCGTGGTATTCTCAAAATTCCCGTACTTAGGCCAGTGGAAATCCTAACGCGAAACATGAAGAACCCCTTCATTCACAGAAAATTGGTGTTTGGTGTGGGACGACCCGGCGCCGCATAATTGGTCCCATCTTCTCTGACACAACCATCGCAACAGCTGTATATATGGAAATCTTCAACACCTTTGTAAATCAATTGGACTACGAAGAACTTTTGGATACTACCAGCACGATGGAGCGACATCACACACATTACACACCAGTATGGCCGAAAGTCAGTCATTTTTCGGCGATCGCGTCATTTCAAAGGGTCTATGGCCACCGCGCTCGCCCGAGCTTACGCCTCTTGATTACTTGATTACTTGTTATGGGGATATCTAAAAGAGAGAGTATACTAAAAGAAACCGCGAACCATAGATTCCTTGAAAGCAAACATAACCGAAGAAATTCAGGCAGTGACGGCGGACGTATACTGGCAAGGATTTTCAACAATATGGTGCGTCGGGTTCAATGCTGTCTGGACGCAAATGGTGGCCACTTCCAGCACATGTTGTGATGTCATCACATTTCGCACGAAATGAGGTAAGTCATATATTAGGAACCGAATTCGTGCTGGATGATAACAAAAATGAAAAAACACGCTCTCAAAGCACGTTGAATATTATGACTAAGAACTCCAGAGAAAAGAAGAGGTGCAATATTAAAAAATACAAATCAAAAAAACTTTTTCTAGAATGACTGGAAATAGGGAGAAGAAGAGGTACAACTTAAATGTATTGAAATTTTGGAATTTATTTACAAGTTATATACACAACACCAGGAGGTTAAAAATCAGTGACAAGACCTTTCGGGGTTTCTGAAGCAGCCATATTCAGGTCAAGTGACACAGAATGAAACGCGCACACGAACACTTATATACATGTTAAAAAAGTACACCATCATGCCTTGCTATGAAGGTAGTAACGTGATACCAACTGATAATCTATAATCATGTATTAAATTAAAGGGAAAAAAAAAGAAAAATTATCATAGCACTTTATACACCATTGGTAATGTGGCCGACTTCGTCCATTAAGTTCAGCCAAGATTGTGGAATGAGTACAAGGGAATCTTTATTACAGCAGATTGAGGAGAATTTGCGGATACATAAACTCTCTGCAAAGACTAAGGCATATTTAACTGGGGCTGTTGCAGCAAGTGTTGTTTGTGCCCAGTTAGGGTTATATTCACCTTTAAGAACAGTCCTACTCAAAGTTAGTCCTCGGCGTACAGTGCATTGGTGTTCGGCCATTCTCATCCCCAAATTGCAGAGGGTAGAACCGATATAACATAAATCTGTAAGGTCTGGAGCATTTGAGGAAAGCGGTACGTTGTACACACCACATTTCTTCTGTAAAGATATTCGGTCGCGATCACTTCAAATTTCGTTGCAATATCTTCATTGGTGTTAATACTAGTAAAGAAATGCCGGGTTCGGTAGTGAGTGAGACACACTGTATTTATACTTTGCAGAATTGTAAGTTGTAAACTGAGGACTTGTGACGCACTGCAGAGATGAAGCACGTGTGAAGACGACAAATCTGCAGCGGTACATTCCGTCGGTGTAGCTTAATCGGTTAGAGCAACTCACTCTCTCTTCGATCTTCGTCAACGACAAATTCCTATTTTCAGACTCTAAGCGCTGTACGGAGTTTTGAAAACGTGGTTTGTAGTACCAGAATGCAACAGCAAGTAGTCCACATGGGAGACACAATATATGTCTTTTTAAATTTAAGCATGCCTAATAAAGAATATTTAAGCGCAACACATTAAGGAGGTAACACGACGCTTAACTTAAAAATTTGTTTAGACAACTGACGCACTGTATTAGAAACGGTTGAAAGAGATCATTTACTGTTCGTCTTCTGTAGGTGCTGTCTCCAGAGAAGGACGTTGCTGATGCATCACTATGAGCCACGAACGGTCATGATCACGACTATGCTGAGGTAGTGTGGGATTACGATGAAGTGCTTTCCCTTTTCCTTCCTCATAAACTGTCAGAGGAAACCGCTAGAAATGGCTTAATTCATCCAGAAGCGATATCAGGCATCCATCTACACATCAGCATTACATTTCCCAAGAACCTAAATTGTATCGTCGTCATCGGAGATAGAACCTACCGGAGATGGAAACGGGTCAGCGGGTCAACGGGTCGACAATTTCTTGCGGGTCAAACAGGTCTGGTCAGCGTGTTCCTGACCCAATTTCGACCCGGTTTTATTTTGATTTAAAAAAAAAGTATTTGAAAAAATGCATGCTGTGGAAATTTGTAGAGCCAGCGGAGAAAAAATGATAAGCCATAAAAAATATTGCAGTCTTTTTCTTAAAGCAAAGAAGATTTTAACCCGATGTTTCCCATTTCCGCAAGAATGCCGATTTGCCCTCCCCCCTTCCCCCGCCTCAACTGATGGCCCAATTCCGCATGAGTTATACGGAGCAATTCCTCATGGTTTTTATAGCCAAAATCCGCATGAGTTATACGGAGCAATTCCTCATGGTTTTTATAGCCAAAATCCGCATGGGGTTTATAGCCACAAGTTTCTGTGGAAGTGCGTACTTTGCATGTTCAGTCAATGAGCAGAGATTTGCAAAAGCAAAGGATTTAATCATACGCAAATACTGAGAATATAATTTAAAAAAAATTGTTGTCGAAGTTGGAATCCTTGAATTTTCACGTACATTCGTTTCTGTGGAAAAGCGCAATGTGCGTACTGTATACGTTGTGTCAAGGAAAACGTGTTTGTTGTGTACTGTATATGTTGTGTCAATGAGGAAGTGTCTGTTGTGTACTGTATATGTTGTGTAAATGTGAAAGTGTTTGTTGTGTACTGTGTATATTGTACATGTTGTGTCAATGTATATATTGATTGTGTCGATGAGAAGTTTCTGTGGAAGTGCATGGAAGTGCGTACTGCATATGTTCAGTCAAAGAGAACGAGCATAACGGATAAATATTCCCTACTAGACAAAATAAATTTTATTTCCTAGCTAGAAATAAAATGGCCTTGGTGTTGGCAAAAGTTACGGAACAACAAAAAAAAAAAAAATGAACCTGATGCTGAATTGGGCTATCAGATTGGGTGGGGTGGAGGGTGGTGGTAAAAACAAACACAAGGAAGTATAAAAAACTAGTAAACAAACGCAAGGAAGTATCGTAAAACGGAACTTCCTTTGCGTTTGTTTTCAGTTCGATTGTCTGGAGAAACAGGCAAAGGCCAGTCACCTGTTTCTCTGGTGATTGACTTCCTCAGACCCCGCGTATCACAGTTTGAGACTGAGAGTTACTTTTCACATAGCATCTTTTGCGTTGAAAATTCAGTTGTTTTCGTTCTTCCATTGCATGTCGTGTCGGAATTAATACCTTATTTGTTAATATGGATGGATTTAATATTAGGGAGAATGAAAAAGGCGTCGAGGCGAATAAATACTTTCTTGTTGAAAATAAAAAGGGAAAAAGTGAATGCTGGAAGTTTTTCCTTCTCATTGAGAAACCAGAATACGTTTCACAGCAGCATAAGTTGATTTCATGAGTGTTCACACCCAATAGTTACGGCCCATGTCTCTTATTCATATGAAATGGAAGGATGCATCGATTAAAACCACCTTTCTTTCAAGACATGACGGTAAACTACTCTTGAAAATCTTACTCTCGACTCAGCAGTCCAAACAATATTTTTCCACATGTCTAGGGCCCAGTGGCGATGTTCCCGCGCCCATGCTAATATTTGCACCCTGTGATGTGCGGTCAGCAGCGGTACCCTCGTGGGACGATGGCTTCTGTACCCCATAGCGAAGAGATCGTTCTGGATGATGTGACTGCTTACACGTTTTTGTGCACCAGCATTAAATTGCCGAGTGATTTCTTGTACTGTGGCCCGTCTATCCGCTGTTACATTGCGACCTAGCCGACAAT
Source organism: Macrothele yani (assembly GCA_039090855.1). Taxonomy (NCBI): domain Eukaryota; kingdom Metazoa; phylum Arthropoda; class Arachnida; order Araneae; family Macrothelidae; genus Macrothele; species Macrothele yani. The sequence goes on from CM077013.1 coordinate 20,723,575, forward strand.
GACCTCGCTCATCCACACGCTGTTGTCCACGACATTTAGCTCTTGCAGGGATGGTTTTATCGGATTCGAAGTACTCACGGGGCACCCGTGACACAGTGGCTCGCGAAACTCCCAGTGCCTGCACGACTTCCGAGATGGAATGACCCATTCGTCTGGCCCCGACAATTCGCCCACGATCAAATGCGCTTAGATCCTTCGTATAACCCATACTGCGTCCGACTCTTACTTATTCCCGTCGCATCGCTCCTTTTATTGTAGGATCACTGCATACGTCATGTCGTTTCCGTTTACAGGGCCGCCCACAGCGCCACATTTACATAACGCCAGCTGTCTCTAATTCAATTGCTCTTCAGTGTACATGTTTATAATAGCACTGTCCATCTATTTCATTTTCAACACATTCGTCTTAGATCCCATTTCTTTACTATCGCCAGCAAGTTCTTCGATCAATAACCGGAGGGCGAGTACCCGGGGTCCGACGGCTTAACGTGCCCATCCGACGCACGGCGGATAGTTAGTGGTTCGAGCGTTCGTACCTGCCTGGAATCGAACCTGAGGTTATCTCTGTGGTAGTCACGAACGTTGACCACTAAGCCACCCGCAGCCCTAAATTTCTTTAAATGAAATAATGCTTCCCTAAATAGCTTTGTGTGCCCTGAATATAAAAAATGGTATAGTGTTGCCCTAAGTATAGATGGAAATGATACTCTTTTTTTCAGATTATTTCTCATTAGTATGAAAGGTAGGCTTATTCGATGATATTAGGGACGTCTGACACTTTAACATGGATTCTTATGGCTTTCAATACAATTTGCCTTCTACAATATTTCGGTTTGTGTTATTGTGATCTGCGTGATATATTTTACCCGATAAAGATGGTGTGACAAAGAGCGAAGGCGAATTTCATTGTTATAAGTTAAATTGTCAAAAACCAAGCTGCGGAACTGCAGGCGAATCAAGGAAACAAAAAAAATGTTTGTAAGAAGTACATTTATATTTTTATAACTTTTGTTTCCTTTACACAGTAAATCTAGGTCGGCGAAGAACTTATTTTTCTGAAATAAACCGAAAGAATTCTGTATCGATTTTCCCAACACTAAAATCAATCAATATGACAGAGGACATCAAAAATGACTCGTGACAACGGTAAAGCTTCACTACTAGCAATCGTGATGACGACATTTCAGATCTGTTATTTCTTATCCGTGAAAAGGAACAATTTTTCAGCTGATCGCTAAGCCATTAGTTGGTACCATCTCAAGATGAAAATTGGGCCAAGAAAAACAGGAAAACTCCAGATTTAATCCTTTTCAGCAGAATTAAACCGAGTACTCTTCTTTTTTATTACAAAATTTACTTAGCGGGACAATAGGTTTACTCAGCGCAACTGATTTGTTTTTTCGTTAGATTTTTTTGTATACGGACATCAAAATTTTGAATAAATTGTCTTCTTTTCACCTCCGTTTACGAGTTCAACGGAAGCGAAAGCGAATCTCAAAACGCAGAAGAGACACCTGGCACTCGATTCCAATATTTGGGGAGAGAGACCAGCATGCCATCCGAATCACTTTGTCGCTTAGCAACTGCGGCATGTAATCTCTTGTATTTGTATGTTTTAGAAAATATTTTGACCTGATGCCATTTTCGCAACTTTTTTCAATAACGAAACAGACCCTCGGTCTTGTACGCTTTGTAGAAAAGAGAAGAAATTTAAATGATGAAGTTTTCTAAAGCACTTTAAACTAAAGCGAAAACACTGAGCAAATAATAGAAAAAGTGCACTTGATGCGTTTAACTGAACTTTAGATTTCTATTCTGAATTTATCCAAGTAACGGAAGTTTTGGAAGTGTTTCAGGAAATTAATTTAACAGCTTCAGTAAAATTACAATTGTGTTTCACATTTGATCAACTTTTAAAAATGGCTGCCACGTAGTTTTACCTTAGATCCAATTCTTTTGTAATTTTCTTAGGGAGGCATTGATATTTCGCGGCGAAACCAATCTAGCACTGAATTAAACTAACAAACATGACTGACTAATTTATAGAAACATTTTTTTCTATCACGACGCTTCTCAAGGTTAGCTACAGTTGATGTCTCTCGTAATTAAATTATGCTATATCATAGTAAAGCAACTTGCATATTTATTTTCAAATTAAAAATAATATTATTTCGTTTTTGAATATCTTCGAAAAAATTCGTTAATTGGCTTATAGGTTCAGATATTACGAATGTCTTATCTATTAACGCAATGGGTATCAAAAAATTGATTCGATACAAAATATAAATATATGCAATATTTTTGTAAAAGATAGTTGCCTCAAGTTTCCATTTAATTTTACATGAATTTTCTGAATCTCAAGTGCTGAAGGGAATTCTTGAATGAATACACCATCTCTTCTTACCTTCCCAACCTTTTTCTGCAGAAAATGGAGCTTTCCTGTAGACTGTCCTTGTGTTTGGTTTCGAGGCTATGCTCAGACTCAGTGTGACGTTCTAGTAAGAACCACAAAGGCAGTGGTCCTTCTCACAAGCAGGATGCCATGTTGGTTCGGCTCGAAGCCTCCGGAAATTTTGGCTTTCTGTGCCGCGACTGGGGATGAATAAGGCCGAAGACGGTCGGATACGTCACACATCTCTGGATAAATAACGACTTCGTCATGTTTCCCTTTTAGTGTGTAGTCGTGTTTTATGTGGAGAACGGAACATTCATCTTCCAGATATGGATACATGGATGCCTGTGATGTGTGATGATGTGCCGCCCATCTTCAATGGATGCCTCACACCTGCTGCTGGGTGGAAGAGGAACAGGAGGGCAATGATACCATCAAAAATTCAGTGGATTACTTTATTTTTCTCTTTCATGTTTTGCCTGTCTGGAGTCTGTGCAGAAGGTTTGTACCATTCATTCATTAAAAATTGAACAATATTTCCATTTGCGCGCGTTTGCGTTTATGGCAGGTCTTTAGCTACACAATTTTCTGTCATATTACGCATTTTCAACTAAACTGTCCCAAGTCATCAAATGTAAATTAAAACGTCTCTCTCTCTCTATTTTAATAAGAAATATTACACATAAAATTGCAGCCTCGTGAATAAAACTCTCTTCATTCACTAATGACTATCTTCCCTCACTTTTGTTAAAGTGAGCTATGAACGGTGGCATTAGAGTTATAAAGGAAATGTGTATGTTCCAAGTATTAAAATCATTGTTTAATGATTTAAAATGACTTCTATAGAACGCGTGAAATGCATACATCTTACTTCATTCACTGTGAATTTTAGATTTCCGAAAAAAAAAACGTTCACAGAATTTCCTTCGTATTAATGGCAACGATGCCTGAGCTAACTAACCCTAATATACCTTTTGTATGAATGTGCATGCTATTTTAAGCTTTCAACGCTACAAAAGACAGTAAACAGGTGTTGGCGTGCTCATTCGGTGTCTGATAATTCATTGGTTAGCAAAATTAAACTGGAAGTGCCGCTGAAATGCTGCAAAAGTACCAAACGTTTTATCGCTACATTAAACGCTTAAAATTCAAGTACGTTTCTGAGCGGTTCTGTTACTTAAGCTGCTCTTCGATACAATGCTTGGAATGTGACAAATAATTAGAAAAAGAGTCGCTATGATTTCGCGGGAGTGAAATGTCTCACTATTCCAATAAAATAGCTTTTGAATGCTATTGTGCTTTTATATTTATTCATTGATGTGCGGAGAAAAATGTCGTTGATTCTGATAAATGACTTTTTCACCCATAAGACACTTTGAATAAACCCGTTATAACCACTGTTTGTTGAGAACATGTGAATTATTTTGAATCGAATGAGATTAGGGCGACTTTTCCCATATAATGCGAAACGATTTATGCAAATATCAAAGTCGAGCACGCACATAGAATACCAACATTAACTTCGGAGGATGCCATTTTTTAATATCATTCGCGTTTGCATGTTAAGAAAAACATTATTGGCGTTAAACTTCTAACAAATGTTATTTCGTGTTATTTTGCTGATGCAAACGCAATGAAATAAATGAAAGAATTAATTTCTCCATGCTGATACATATGTGAGTGCATCCGTGTATGTGTGCGTTTCTTCTATAAATTTCTATATGAGCATCTAATTTTCTGTGAATTCTAGCAACAATTCTGTTCACTTATTTCATTTTTTTTTCAGACTGGCCAACTCAAAAAATCCTGCTTTACATGAAAAAATTAAATGTATATATTTTATGAAGGTTACATTGCATATGAATTTCTACCTTATCGATTACACGGGGAGTGTTTTTAAGTTCTCGTATCCCCATATTTTTAAATTCCTTACGTTACTTTAATGAAAGTTTTATTTAAAAGAATGTGCTTCATGACAACTTTTTTCTCACTTCTTCAAGGTGTTGATAAAAACACTGAAGTTGCTTTAATTTAATATCCTGAAGTTAATAAAACCGTACATCATGATTGTTCATCAAACAGATACGATTTGAAATGGAACATCACACAGTCAAAACGTATCGAATGCAGTTTTGAAAATTGCTATCGTTGTAGACAAAACCTTATGTTCTGAATTTTTGATACCCATGAGCATGTAAGACTAAGACGAGTAACGGATGCCAAATTTATTACTAGTGGGTCCGGGGAAGGGCGGAGAGTGCAACTATGAGGAAAATGCCCATGCGCATCTAAGACTAGGAGGAGTGACGGAGGCTAAAATTATTACTAGTGGATCCAGGAAAAGCGGAAAACAGGTCTATTAGGAAAAATATGGCGGATCCAGCGGGTACGACTGGGGCAATCCCCCCAAAACCAGACTTTTCCTTTTTAAGTGGCAAAAATAGTAATTAATTAATGTATTTATTTTTGTAAAATTATAGTAAAAATGCACAAATTATCGTAAAAGTTTTTTGAATGATTAAAATTTGCTGTGAGTATTGAGATTAAATATTCTGTCCTTGCTACAGAGGTAGAGAGAGAGAGGGGGGGGAGGTAACGGAGAAAGAAAAAGACTAGTGATTCAGAAACAGAGAAAGCTGAGAGAGGAAGGGAAAACAGATTTTGACTGATCCTGAAAAGCAATGGGTGCACTTTGGTTTAATGTAATATTTCCGCGAAATTTCGCTAAAAAATATCCAGTAAGACAATAAAGGACATAGAAATGACTTGATGAAGTGACATAAATTGAAATTCCTTTCAAAAGAAGTGGGAATAATGCATTGCGAAAGAATGAACGATTTTTTAAAGAGGAATAGTCGACCATATTGCTTAGGAAGGATTCGATTATTCAAGCTGGAATTTTTTTAACTAAGTACAAGAGCTCAAATTTATTTCGAAGGATTCTATCTGACTTGATATTTAAAATTTATGGAGCTCGTTTCCTCATAAAGCAGACAACTGAACGCCAGGAAAATTGTGTTGAGTTTTCACTTGTTTTCCCCACTTTGAGATTTAAAAATTTAGCACAATTTTTTTGATGGGAAAAAGTTCTATAAAAGGTGCGAACATTGCCATCGAAGAGCAGCTTTGCCAATTTTTGTGTGACTGTTCCGCATCTGTTTTTCTTTTATTCGACAGACGCAACTACCCCCCCCCCCCCCCCAGGTAAGCTTCTGGACTAGCCCTTACTAGGATCTTTGCTCTCGGCTACAAATTTTTATCTTCTAACATACTAACAGAAAGGACTCTAGGTCACAAATCAATACTCGCGGATATTCATAAGTTAACAAGGGACTCGTTGATGTGTGTTCTTGTTCGTGTGTGAAGCGAGCAGCACCCTTTGAATATGAACTTCAACTTGCTTATTGAAAATCACATCATTGTAAAGTTAAATGTAATTTTAGGATGAAATTTGCATTTTAAAATATGATGCACAAAAAATCTATGTCGCACCTGAATTTGACATTGACCCATATTTAGAATCTAATCGCTCTTGTACTGGATCAAATCACAAATCCCTTCTTCTACAATAATAATTTATCCCATTATTATTTTGTTCATTTTTAATGCATTAAATAATTAATTTTTTCTAATAAGTTCATAAACAAAAACTTTAGAGGTTCCTACAAAATATGCGCGTTGTCAATAAATTTCTTACGTTTTAAATGTTTGCAACATTTTTGAACAATTCATATATTTAAAGCCAATTACGAAGTACTACACAGTATGTAAACACTACAGCACACTTAACTGATATTTTGCTACTTATTATTTTCCATGATTTGCATTTTTTGTCAAGAATCTAATTGTAGGGAGTAACATTTTATGGAAACGTCCAGGGCGTTGTTTCTGAACTGTTGGGAGGTGGTATACAAAATAAGAAACAGCTGGAAAGAATGGCAGCGAAAAATTACGAACGGAGATTGGCAACCCCGCTGTTTGCATATCAGTCGACAAAACTTCTGGTAAATAAATGAATGTGTGAAGGTAAGCTGTAACTGGAAAAATCAAGTAAAAAATCTGTTAGATACATGAATAATAATTGGTCGTTACAAAAGAAACATCATCCTCATCATTAGTGGTCTGTCTCTTGACAGGTCCAACGATATATCAGCAAGTTCTCTTCCTCCAGTTTCCTCTGTTCCTTGCTTCTGCCTTCATTTCTATATAGACACCTGTATTCATTATATCATCAAGCATCATTAATCGTCTCCTTCCTCTAGGTCGCTTTTCTGCAAGTTCCTCGTCTATCATTCTTTTCAACAGGCTGTATTTTCTTAACACATGTCCTATCCAGTTATATTTTCTTTTTCTTATGGTCTTTAATAAATTCCTTTCTTCTTCAACACTTTGCAATACTTCCTTATTGGCAATTTGTTCAATATACTTTATTTTCTCCGTTCTTCTCCATAACCACATTTCAAATGCCTCCAACATTTTAGCTTCCTTCTTCCCAAAATGTCCACGTTTCCACCACATATAAAATTATACTCCAAATATAGTACTTAATAAGCCTTTTCTTAAAAACATTTATACATTTTATTAATAAACACATTTTTCTTGTTATAAAATGTATATTTTTCTTAATTAATTCTTTCTTTTATTTATCTTCCATTTTCTTGGACCGTGCTACCAAGGTACTTTTATAGTCTTACTTGTTCTACATTTTCTCCATTCATCATCACCTCAACATTACCCAGCTTCCTGGACACTCTCATCGTTTTTGTTGTAAGAAATATAAGAAATAGAAATTTATAGGAAAAAGTTCATTGTTTGAAGCAATAGAAAATTCCAAAGATTTTCACTTTTAGCAATAAAAGTCAGTTGAGTAAACTTTAACAGAAAACCAATGTATTTATAGCGTTTTATTTAATAAACGTCATCGAATTCCAAGTTCTTGGTTAATTTCTTTTTCTGTTGATGCTGTTTTCCAGAGAGGATACGGATACAACCTTTTCATTTTCCTGACAACGTGAAAGAAGGGCAAAAGGTGCAAGCCATGTGCGGTCTTCTACAAGGTGAAACCCCTGTTACTTTTGTTTGGCAAAAGAATGGTGAACCAATTGTGTCTGGAGCAGAAGTATCAATAACAAAGCATACGGATTTTTCTAGAATAGTGGTAAATAGTGCTGATGTTCAGAGTTCAGGGAATTATACTTGTATTGCCAAGAATCTTCGATTTCAGGATTCTTACACTGCTCATTTAGCAGTTCGAGGTACGTATGCTTTATATAATTTATTTGGGATTTTCATAGACTTTTATATTTTCTTAAAATGCAATTTTTAGTTATATATTCCTAGTAGCACAACCTTGCAAATTAACGTTGCCCCAACACTGAGCCACTGTCTTAAAGGAAAAGATGACGGTGGCTCACTGTTGGGCCTACGTCAAATTGTAAGGCTCTGCTGCCTGGGACTATTACTATATGTGACGTACACTGCCTTTCTAACGTTCCGTTTTCCTTGACTTTTATATAAATTTTGTTTCATTCTTCTTATGTTTTCCTTATTGAACATCACGTCTTGAGTTCTCATGAGTTTTTGTTTTCCGTAACTTCATCAGCAAAGCCTATGATAGCTGTTACTATATCCATATGAATGCATTGCACAAGGAGACTCTTGAATCTGTTCGAAAATTAAGACCTGTGTTTGAATTAAAGGTGATACCGATGATGCACTGAGTGTGATTCACGTGACCCTCCAGTATCTGAAGATCTCTCAATGTAAAAATTAAGAGCTATCAGATTTTCTTAAAAAGAAAATTACAGCTAAAGAGAATATGTTCGTTATCACAAATAACACTTCCTTGGAATTATATGAAGTTAAATAATAAACTTCATTTAACAACAAGAAAGAAACATCTTTTTTTTTTTAATGTGAATCTCACTGATAGGAAATATCTGTGTTTCCTTGATGCAGACATGCGCATTAAATTCCGCACTCACAATGGCAACTGAATGTTGGTCTGACCAAATGGAACGATGGCACGATACTTACTAAGAGTAAAGTGCATATCAGTGAGACATGCATACTGAGACGGTTACGTTTTAAATGTAACTAAAGATTTTTAAAGACTTCCTTCCTAAAGCAGGCATCGTTTCTTTTCTTTTCTGGATTTGGTTAATTACTTTTAAAAGCTACGTTTGCGTTGAAATCCTTAAAAAGTCATTTCCGTGAAAATTAAAAATTATAATTTTTATTTTCTTGTAAGAGAATATTTACTATTTTTATAGGGTATGGAAAGAAATGCAATTCATTAATTATAAAAGCTTTAAACTGAATAACATAAATATGTTTCTGATTTCCAGTAAATGAACTCTATTAGCATTCTGTATTTTTCGGTGCGCAGATGGTCATTTCTGACGTTTGAAACAAAATGCGGTAGATTTTGTTTCAAACGTCAGAAATGACCATCTGTACATAGCTGAGCAGTGAAAATAAAGTTTATTTGATGTAAAGATTACGCAATAATATCTTAATAGCATCGTAGCTCTTAATTTAATTTCCTTGCATTTAAGAAATCCTTACTTAAAAGTATCTGGAGAGAGGTAAAACAGAATTCGAATAACAACGCTGAAAACATTATATCTAACGCTCTCATCTAACTTTCCAAACTGCCGTCCAGGTGGCCAAATGGTCTGAGGCGCAGGCTTCTAGTCATGCGTCCGAACTGGGCTGCAGTCCGAGTCCCAACTCCCGAGTGAGGCTTGAGTGGTGTGTTTATCTTCTAGAAATGGCTCTACTCCCTCCCTGGAACGAGCGGCTGAAAACTAGGGACGGGAGACGCCAACCTCAATCTCTGAAAAAAAAACCTTCAAAACATTAAAAAACGTTTTGATGTGTTGATAACTTAAAATCTATACTAAATATTTTATGTATATATAAGTAGAACTCTTTATAGCGAGGGGTGCCTGTCCCGGGCGTAACATCAATTCCGAGCTTCTGTAGGCAGCGGAACCTATTCCCGGTACCACAGAGACCCAATTTGCGAGTACTAACCACTAGGCAACTCACGACACTTCCAGCTCTGAATGACACTGTGCTGAACTTACATAGGTTCCACAAATTATTTTAACAATCCACTGATTGCTTTTATTTTTACACATGCTGCTACCCATCGTCGTTGTGCAAACTGTTGCGTTAGTAGAACATCAAATTATGACATATCGCTCACGATCCGTTGTATGTCTAGCAGCAAAGGAATGTATAACGAAGTAAATTTCTCCGTCATTTTTGTCCACGCCGGGGCTCGAACCCGGGTCCCTTCATTCCGGAATAAGTCGCTCTACCAGTTGAGCTACGCGGACGTTCGTTATTGCTGCTATCTGCCTTTATGTCATGTACGTCCTGCTGGGCAGGCACATCACACCTCTCCTTCCCCCGAAAGAGAGCCCACGGGTCAGCCGTGACCATGAATCATTGCAGGCAGCCATCCTCTGACGTGCACTTGAGAACTCCCAGTCAATCTGGTGTGTGGAATGCAACATCACACACATTTTTTTCGAAGCGCTGAAGAAGGGATTCTCTTGTTTTTCTTGTCTCGCGGTGTAGAAAGAACATCACATCATTGCGAGATCTTTAACGGCCGGGTCATCCGGGAAGTTTGGGCGCCATTATAACGAAGTAAATTTCTCCGTCATTTTTGTCCACGCCGGGGCTCGAACCCGGGTTACCTCATTCCGGAAAAAGTCGCTCTACCAATTGAGCTACGCGGACGTTCGTTATCGCTGCTATCTGCCTTTATGCCGTGTGCGTCCTGCTGGGCAGGCACGTCACAAATGCTTTGTAAATGTTAACATTTATTGCGTATTGATAATGCAGTATTTGATCTAATGTATATTTGTTGTTAGTGTCTTATAAACCTAGGATGCAAGATATTCAAGTCCCGTAAAGGACAAGCTGATGTCGCAATAGCTAGAAGACGACGCCATGTCAGGGCGCCACTCCGGCCTGGGCGGTCAAAGGTATAGATTTCTGACTAATTGTCAGAGTCGGGTCTGTGCTGGAGTACCGAATGACACATGGGTGGTTTGTTTGTCTCACGGCGCCTGCTATCTCCCCCTCCCTGGAACCAGTGGTCCCACACAAATTAGAGACGGGAGACTGCTTATAACCCTTATTACAATATTGCTCTCACTATAGTCGTTACAGTCTGAACCAAAAAAAGGAAATAAAGCCCATATCAGTCGAGTCCTACCGAATCCTCGGATCTAATTTCTGAATCGGATCGGTTCCTGAATACCACGAAGGAAGTTTGAAGTATCCGAACTTTCGGTGGCATTTTCCGTTACTTGAGAATGATGCTAATGCACACAACGACAGTAGCGAAAAAAAAATTGATAACGAGGAACAGTACACCATTTAAGTTGTAAATAGTAACACTATACTAGTGATTTGATTTATTGGCGTAGGAAATAGACAAATAAGTGTTTCCAAGCTTTCGCACATCAACCAGATGGTTTTTTTAAGGAAGTTAGACAGAAACTGTCTAACTTCCTTAAAAACATCTGGTTGATGTGCGAAATTTTGGAAACGCTTATGTGTTTATTTCTTACTCCAATAAATCGGATTACTAGTATGTGTTACTGTTCAGTAGCAAAACAGTTACGCAAAAACCTTGTTCAAAAAGATACAGTAAGTTGTCAGTGATAATTAACACGAAGTACACTTCGATGAAGCTTCCATTTGTGTTTTATAGAGACGTACTTGATAGAATGGTCTTGCTGTTGGTAGACGTCTTCCTTCGCTTGAACGATTTACTATTTAGTTTCTCCATCAAGCAGTTGCGTTTTTTACGCTTTCCAACCGTAGGTTGAAGAAGCGCACATGCTCCAGCTTTGTCCGTCAGTCCGTCTATCTGTCCGCACGATAACTCGCGTAAAAATGGTTCGATTTCGATGAAATTTTAGTATGTGGTAGGAGACCACCTGGGAAGGAACCCTATTGAAAATGGGTGAAATAGGGTCAAAGGTCAGGACATAGGAGGAGATCCATTCCATCGCCCTTATGCGTCATAACTTACGTAAAAATACTTTGATTGCGACAAAACTTCATCATGTTCTTCCGGAGATGTACTGAAGCAGTTTTGTTTAATATAATCGAAATGGGGTCAAAGGTCAGGGCACAGGAGCGAGATTTATTCCACAGCCATTATCCTCATAACTTGACTAAAAATGCTTCTATTGCGACAATCCTTTAGTACGTTGTTCTGGAGGTATACTGAACCAATTCTGTTCAATATCATCGAAGTGGGGTCGAAGGTCAGTGCACAGAAGCGAGATTTATTTCACAGCCATTATCCTCATAACTTGACTAAAAATACTTCTATTGCGTCAAAACTTTAGTATGTTGTTTCGGAGGTAAACTGATCCAATTCTGTTGAATATCGTCGAAATGGGGTCAAAGGTCAGGGCACAGGAGCGAGATTTATTCCACCGCCATTATCCTCATAACTTGAGTAATGATTTCTGGTATGTTGGAAAGCGTATCATAATCAATGCATTGCATGATTTTACTAACTCGTTCTTTAATACCGCAAGCGCACCCTGCCGCTGAAGCAGGGTTGTTTTAATTGGAACAATTAAACGATTTCTATGCAGATGAAGAAAAGAACATCAGCGTGCTGTTAAGATGGAAAATTGCTGCACAGCTACACATGGAAATACGCTAAAATTTGTTAAAATGTAGGATAGTATTTTGAAACCAAGTTTGCGTGTTTCATTTTACAAATGAGATTGCTTTTGCGTTAACTCCAAATGCAAAGATTAAATTTGTTTAATCTTTCGTAAATCCCGATGGCATTAATCCCTATGAACGCTGAAAAACGTTTTGTTTCTAATAATTAAAAAGTCAGTTGTTCAATAACTGATATCATTAATAGAATCTTCATCAGATATAGAGGAAGCTACATATTTCGATGAACGACGGTGTTTGGAAAATCCTTCTTTTTTTTTTTTTTTTTTTTTTTTTGAGGGGAAAAAAATCTAGATTGTGTTCTTGAAAACCGATCACTAAAACTTATCCTGAGAGACCTGTTTCAAATTACGTGCTAATTTCACGGCGTTAAGTGTTAACGAAAGCGAAATTCATTTCGTTGGCTTGGATGAAATGAATAATATACTTCAATGACTCAGCTCTTCCGTGAGTATCGCAAAAAGCGATGAGCCAGGCGAAATGACGTGGATGCATTGTGCATGGGGAAAGGGGCACGTGGATTCATGGGCACAATGCCGTCTGCGAAACAGCGTGGGCGTTTCCCTGTCTAACTCGGCTCTGCATGGCTCAACATCGAGGAGCTCGGAAATAATTAGAAGCTGGATTGCCATGAATTCTTCAGTCACTCACACACATATGTATGAGGCTGCCAACCAGCGAAGCGTTGTTTTCTTACCTGTAAAAGTAATTTATAACTAACGTGATGATTGTATTTCGCAAATGGACTCATTCGCTAGTTGTTGTTTTTTTCTATCATCCTCTTCACCATGCTTTCTAAGCTCATCTATCCTGCGGACTACCACAGTGGGAGAAAATCATTTACTTTGAAAAATAAATTTAACCAAATGCTTTTGTTGATTAATTAGGGAAAGTAATGCGTACTAAATAGCTTTAATGAAAATTGCTTCAAATGAAAAACAAGTTATAGACTGCGTGTTAGGTTCAGATGTTTGCACTGTTATGATAGTAATTAGCTACTTCACGTTAATTAGGTAGTGCTGGATCTATTTAACGCAGATTCTGGAGACAAGAACCCTGAGAAAAAGGCTGCGTTCGTAGCTGGCTTGCTACATGACTTGTGAAAACACAAATTTTGCCGGTGATGAGATTGAAATCGCGTCTCCACGCTCCAGAGCCAGTTGCTCTAACCGACTAAACTGCACCGACGGATTGTATCGCTTCAGATTTGTCGTCTTGTACGTGCTTCACTATGATAAAGCACGTGTCAAGACGACAAATGATGATGTACATACATCACATCATCTCCTTCATATTTTTATTTATTTATTTTTTGAAACGAAGGAATTTTTATTAATTCCAGACAATGTGTGGAACAAGCTTCACATTTTTCAGAGAACCTAATGGTCAGTAAGAGCTGTATCCGCTGAAGAAAAGACTTCCCAAATCGGACTTTTAGAAGTAGAAATAGCTGGGGAAACGTAATTTACTTCTACGCGCCCTAGCAGAAAATCTGTGCATAACTTGAAAAAGTGACTATACCTAAAGTAGTCTTCGGCATACATGGAATCGATTGGTTAAATAATTTTTTCAATCGGATGTTTAGAAACAAATATATAAAATAAAATGTATTTTCAATTTATCTAGCGGCAAAATTGTATGTCGTAAAAAAAAAACTAAATCAATTGTTATCATTCGCATATTTCAAGCTTCCCAATGCAAGAAGAACTTCTTTTCAAATCGGACTAACAGTTGCAGAGAGAATAAATAGTTGCAGAGTCCACAGACGGACAAACCGATAACATAAGTACGATCTTTTTTTTACGCTTTCCAGCCGTAGGTTGAAGAAGCGTATATGCTCCAGCTTTGTCCGTCTGTCTGTCTGTCCGTCCGCACGATAACTCCCGTAAAAATTGTTCGATTTCAATGAAATTTAAGTATGTGGTAGGTGACCACCTGGGAACAACCCTTTTTGAAAATGGACGAAATATGATTAAAAGTCAGGACATAGAAGAGGGGTCAATTCCATTGCCCTTATGCATAATAACGTGCGTAAAAATGGGTCGATTTCGATGAAATTTTAGTATGTGGTAGGGGAATAACTGGGAACGAACCCTATTGAAAATGGGCGAAATTTGGTCAAAGATCAGGCAGGACATAAGAGCGGGATTTATTCCACTGCCCTTATGCATCATAACTTGCGTAAAAATGGTTCGATTTCGATGACAGTTTAGTATGTGGTAGGGAGCCACTGGGGACGAACCCTATTGAAAATGGGCGAAATGGGGTCAAAGGTCGGGGCACAGGAGCGAGATCCATTTCATTGCTCTTGTACGTCATAACTCGCGTAAAAATGGTTCGATTTCGATGAAATTTTTAGTATGTGGTAGGTGGTAGGGGACCACCTCGGGGCGAACTTTATTGATAATGGGCGAAGTGAGGTCAAGGGTCGGAAGATAGGAGCGGGATCGATTCCATTGCCCTTATGCATCATAACTTACGTAGAAATGCTTCGATTGCGACAAAACGTTATCATGCTATTTCGGAGGTATAGTGAACCAGTTCTGTTGAATATCAACGAAATGGAGTCGAAGGTCATGACACAGAAGCAATATTTATTCCACAGCCATTATTCTCATAACTTGCGTAAAAATGCTTCTATTGCGACAAAACTGTAGTATATTATTCCTGAGGTATACTGAACCGCTTCTGATTAATATATTTGAAATGGGGTCAAAGGTCAGGACACAGAAGCGAGATTTATTCCACAGCCATTAGCCATTATCCTCATAACTTGAGTAATGATTTCTGCTATGTTGGTAAGCGTATCATAATCAATGCATTGCAGGATTTTACTAACTTGTTTTACAAAAAATGGGCTAAAATATTTATTGGTCGGCAAAGTTTCTCTATTTGTGTTTCCAAAATGGCGCAGTGAAACTGGCAAAATGACTGCGAGTTTCACTCCGCCACTTTGGATTCTGCGATTTGTGCCCCTTCGCCCTAATCATTATTACATTCCAGTATCTATGAACCGGAGTAACATGAACTGTAAGGAACGGTGTGCCAAAAAAATGAACAGACTTACAGAACGCCACAGGATAGGAAAGTGAACAAGGAGGTGAAAAAAGAAAGCAAAAGAGCTGATTGTGGAAAGACCAAGCATGCAGAAACTGATTCGATACAGGGCGTTACCACGATTAGCATGACAAAGGTTGTAAGCATTCATGTGACACCCTCTTGAAGCACGACGGGCTTTATATTCATATTCAAATGATTTGAAGTCGGAATTTGTGACAGCACCAAAGAACTTCAATTTTCGCTTGCTCCTAGCACTGTTACGAGGCAAATGGCATCTCGGAGAGTGTGGTTGTTCTATTAAAAGAGTCTGTACGCAGTGTACTGACGCCCGTAAGATTAGAGAGCTTCAATTATATATTGACATTCTATTAACCTGACGTCATGTGCATCAGCAATTTCACTTTCGTCGTTCAAAAATGTCATTCGGTGTGGTTTAAAATGCAGAACTTTGACCTCACCTGAGAAGCTACCCACGTCTATGCCTGTTTTCCGATGTGAACTTGAGTTCACGTCAAGTTCAGTTACGAAAACAGATGAAGACGTCTATATCGATCCCCTGACGATCCATGATAACTGAGGAAATCTCACAGTAGTTATTAGTCTTGCTAACAGCAACAACTGATGTCCAGTGGCAGCTTTGTCATTTTTGTATTGCCAAACTTGAGCAGGATTAAAAATAATTCTCAGCATTTGTACTATATTGCTTCCCTCACTGGGTTAGAACTTATTGATTGACCTACGTATTATGAATTAAAGTACGATAATATACGATAAGTACGATATATTCACATAGGTAAATTTGCGATGGTCCTCTCCATTTGGCGAGTGGTCTTAATTGCTGAGTTGCTGGCTTCAGATATTCGTAAGATAATATAGGATAAGTACGATATATTCACATAAGGAAATCTGCGATGGTCCTCTCCGGTAGGCCAGTGGTCTAATTGCTCAGTGGCTGGCTTCAGATATTCGTAAGATAATATAGGATAAGTAAGATATATTCACATAGGGAAACCTGCGATGGTCCTCTCCGGTAGGCGAGTTGTCTGAATTGCTGAGTTGCTGGCTTCAGACATTCGTAAGATAATGTAGGATAAGTACGATATATATTTACATAGGGAAATCGGCGATGGTCCTCTCTGGTAGGCGAGTGGTCTGAATTTCTGAGTTGCTGGCTTCAGATATTAGTCTGATATGGGCCCGAGTTCGAGTCCCGGATGAGGCATGGTTGATGTGCTTTTTCAACCGCGCTGGCTATTTCGCCTCCCCGGAATCTGTGGCTCTATATTAGAGATTTATATCACTTAGCGTTGCTCTTTGCTCATAGTGGTCGTGAAACAAAAGAAAAAAACTTACGATGCCAATTTATAAGAAAAATCGTAAAATTTTTTGTTAATTTAAGTATGCTCAATTTTTCAATGTAACTAAAATTACAACTTTCAAAAATGCACAACAAATTCAAACTGCAGCTGATTGTTTTACAGTACTTTTCAGTTTCGCTGCCTCGGTGTGCGTGTCGTCAGAGGATCAGCGTTTCATCTTATCTCCTGGGCCAAATGAGGCATGGACGGTGTGGTTGTCCTAAGGAGCATGGTGTACCCATTCCCTAAAACAAGTGGCCCTAAAAGGGATGATAAATGCTTGTGGCTTTAGATACTCGTGGTAGTCGTTAAATCCTAAAATACACAAAAACATGCATATATCAGCCCTCTGAAGTTCCTCTGTGACCACATTGTTTGTCAACCAAATGATAGTACATTGAAAGGTCGTTGCTCTCAGGAAACAAAGCTTGTTCAATCTTCCGGATTTAGCAGTTTTACAGGCAGTTCATACAAACCTGAATAGACCAAAGTTTAATCAGTTGTAGGAAAAGGATGAACGCACGTTCTGCTATACACGTGCACCAGTGCCAATTATTGTTTCCTAATGTTAAAAACACTTCGCTGTTGACCGCTGATTGAAAGACCGTCTTTTGACAAAAAATTCGGTCACATTTCTTCCGCAGCTGTTTTAACGTTCATCAGTTTCAAAACGCATGCATTGATGATTTCAGTACCCTATTATAATTTCGCCACAAAAAAATTAATCTAATTTACCGAAAGATAGGTCTTTGATGGAAGTCCATTCTTTATAGATACATGAAGTAAAACAGAAATTTAGAAGCTTTCTCAATCAGATATATAGAGCTTTCTCGTGGAAGTTTTGTAACGTACCAGGAGATGTGACGTACCTCCAGAAGGACGCACACGACATAAAGGCAGATAGGAATCAGAATAAAACGTCCGCGTAGCTCAATTGGTAGAGTAACTTATTCCGGAATGAGGGGACCCGGGTTCGAATCCTGACGCGGATAAAAAATGACGGAGAAATTTACTTCGTTATAATGGCGCCCGAACTATCCGGATGACCCGACCGTTCAAAATCTCGCATTGGTGTGATGTTCTTTCCACACCGCGAGATAGGAAAAATAAGAGAATCCCTTCTCCAGCACTTCGAAAAAAAATAAAAAAATAAGGGGGAGATGATGTGACGTACCTCCAGAAGGACGCAAACGACATAAAGGCAGATAGGAATCGGAATAAAACGTCCGCGTAGCTCAATTGGTAGAGCAACTTATTCCGGAATGAGGGGACCCGGGTTCGAATCCTGGCGCGGATAAAAATGACGGAGAAATTTACTTCGTTATAGTTTTCCTGAGTTTCTGTAGTGATTTTACATATCTTTAATGGGTTTTCGATTAAGAGAGTGATTCATATTCGTTTTGGAGCACAACTTTCCATAGCCTTTGAAACTTAGACAATGACTTTGATGTCGGAAAAAATGTTACTTAGCAGATAGGAATTTCTCCCGTAGAAACATATTTAATCCATATGATGGCACGAAAAAAAGTATTTCGACTGGTGAGCAGTTGTTTTTTTTTCGTATGATACCATACGTTTACAAATTAAGCATCAGAAATGAATGTTGATCTTTAGTCACCGAGAAACTACGGTGAAATCAAGCACCGATCTCTGAGATAACGAAAACAACATGAAACATTTGTATCCCGAATGTCAAAGCTACATTTTTTGAAGAAATTTTTCATCGTGCATTTGTGTTCTTAACATCTGACTATTTACCGTTATTTGCCTCTTTTTCCATCTCTCAAGCAAATGAAACAAGTAGTTTCATTTTGTACAGCACTGCATAAAAATCCCAGCATGAAAAGTTGACCGTCAACAAAAAAACGTCGGGACGCAAATGGAAAACAGCGTGGTAAGAAAAACATAAAACATAATGCCTAAAGTTTTTCTAAAAGTAAGGCTTTCGCATTCTTCATGGCAAACATGGAAATGTTTGCTCCGGTGTATGAGTAGTCAGAGGCGCTGACTCTTGGTCAGATGGGCCTCAATTCCAGTCTCCGATGAAGCATGGGTGGTGCGCCTTCCCGATGGGGTTAGCTCTCACGTCTCCGTTGAATCTAGTGGCTTTAAATTAGAGACGAGCAACTGCTAATAGCCCTTAGAGTTGCTCACGGTGGTCCTTAGACGAACGAAACAAAAAACGCTATCGAGGCATTATATTCCAAATGTATTATATATTATCTAATTTAATTTTCTATTTGTTAAATAGCGTATGTTAATGTGTTTAGGTCAAGCCAATGTTCAGAGTAAAGCCTGAAAACTGACGTTTATCAATGAGTACATATTGTGGAGCAATACACCATTTGAAAAGAACAAAAATGTGCAAGTATAAAAGTAACGAAAAGCAGTCCTGTCGTAAGAATAATTTATGCACATGCTGCTGCCTTAGTGATTAGACATGCAAGATTGTCGAAGTTTAACATTGTGAATATATTTCAAATACGTGGAGATAATGTAAATAGAAGATGGCATCGCTCTGTCCACGAGGATTTGTGTAGTCTGATGCTGACTGATAAACCACACATAACGCTGTGAATTGTTGGCACCGTAGCGTAAAGCGAACGCACCTGGTTAGTTATCGAGATATCTGGGATTCGACCATTGCGGTGTCAGATGAACAATTTTTCAGTTGCTATGCGTTGTTTATGAAATAACGTGGACAGAGCGATGGCTTAGTTTGACATGTTAGTCAAGGCTAGTTAAAGAATTTCATGTAATCCCCTTAAAAGGTCCTTGCGTTAAAACCAAAAAACAATTCAGTGGCCACTGAGAGGTCAAACATTTAAAACTGCAATCCAGGATTTTCAAAAGTGCGTGAAAAACAGCAAAAAGTCTTAGTTTGTTCTGATCGTTCCCCAAGCGATCTACTGTCAGATTTTTGATATCATAGGCGCCGACTTGAAAAATTATTGGGGGTTCCGGAAATTTTTAATCTAGCTATCCATACATTTTTTAAAGTATTTAAATCTAATTTAAATTTCATTCAGTCAGATTATCTGGCACAATAAGACGCCTGAAATGCTAAAATGAAGCAAAGTATAGTTAATTACAGAATTTTTTTCTCTAGATAATTATTTAATTCATTTATTTTGCTTTTGTAGGCGCGACATTATTATGTACAATACACAGATACTGTGTGAATTTCCAACTCAATTGTGTTACAAAAGTAACAAAAACATGTAAAATTTATTTTAAGGTTTGTTTTTTTACCTATTTTAAAAATGCCAAGAATTTTTTTCTTGAAATGATTTCTGAGTTAAAATAAGAGGTTATAAAGAAATGGACATGGCATCAGCCGCACTCCCTGCGTTCTCCGTGGGCTCTACTTCGTATCAGCTGTGTATGCTCAGTATGCCCAACTTGAGCCACTTCTGTACTTTTCTATAGGGAAATCGTTGACTTTGAAGAGGTTTTAGAGTCACTTGTGCAGCATGTACAGTCAGGAAAAAATAAGACCGAAATATACATGCACATAACTAAACATTTGCAAAAAGTTACAAAAATACTGTTTAGTATTTTCTGAAAAACATTAAACAGAATTATGCTTCGTCGAGCGGAAGTGCATATTGCGCATTAACCAATCACGGCCTTGCTAAAGCTGTGGCAACCTTGTTGACCTTCAGGGACCGCTGCAGAGAGTAAGAGACGGCCGCTATCAACCTGTGCTCTAGCACAAGTCTTTCTGTTAGCACTCGTATATACATTATACTGACAAAAGTTCACCGGACATCCCTTCAAAAGCAAATGAGCGGATCTGCTGCGTTGTTAAGATGCGCGGTACAGCTGCAAACGGTATAAATACAAGACTGCAGCTGACCGTGATCATATCGCACTGTGAGGTTGAGTGAAAATGTCGTGGCGGAAGAGAACTGACTATATTAGTGGGTTGTCCGTGAGAGAAACCAAGAGGCGTTGAAACATACCCAAATCAACTGTTTTGGATGTACTAAATAAGTGGAAGACACATGACGCGCATGAGTTAGCAAAATGTACCGGCAGACCAAAGAAAATCAGTGATAGAGAACGTCAAAACCTCAGGAGAGTCATTACAGCCAATCGATGGAGTACTGCACAAGACCTCAATGTACAGGTGAGTAAAAATGCTGGAACCTCGTTATGTACACGTACCAATTGCAGAGAACTTCATTCCATGGTTTACCAAGGTCGTGCGGCTGCTCATAAGCCTTTCATCTCCACTCGGAATGCTAGTCCTCGTTTAGCATGGTGTAAAGAACATTTATCGTGGACCGTAGATCAATGGCAACGGGTCCTATGAACTGATGAATCCAGATACACGATCCATCAGTCTGATGGCCGTGTGGGGGTATGGTGGCAGCCGGGGGAACGCTATTTACCATAGTGTACTGTTCCCACCGTCAAGTTTGGAGCAGGCAGTGTACTCGTGTGGGGGTGTTTTTCGTGGTATGGTCCCGGTCACTGGTTATCGTGGACAAACCTGTTAACCCGCACGTCTACCTCGATATTCTGGACAATTATGCACTACCAACTCTTTGGCAATACTATGGAATCTAGCCTTGTTGGTACCAGCAGGATAACGTACCGAGCCATAAAGCAAGAACTGTTACGGCGCGGTTTGACACTAATTCCGTATCAAGTGTGGACTGGCCAGCACAGAGCCATGATCTTAATCCCGTAGAACACCTATGGGATGAATTAGAGCGCCGCATAAGAAGTTTGGAACCAAGGCCTACTACTAAGCAACAGTTAGCGGCAGCATTTTGTATTGAATGGAAGCGCATACCTATCGCTGTGTTCCAAAACCTTGTCGAAAGCATGCCTCGAAGGGTCAGTGTATACATTAAGGCCAAAGGTGGACCGACACCGTACTAATGTATGTCAATAAATGCTATGTTATGTTTCTCTTCTAGGTGTCCGGTGACTTTGTCAATATAGTGTATATATACATTATATTAATTGGAATTTACAAAAATAATAACAAATTACGTATAAAAAATTAAATACTATTTAAAATAAAAGAAAATTAAAATTAATAAAGAATGCACCCTACCTCCCTATAAATGGATAAATATAAACTTAGCGGGCAGAGCCTACGCTAACGTAAAGCGTTTTGCATTAGAATTAGAAAATTTGAAGGTGAGCTCAGAATGTCTCGAATAAATAAAGTGGGAGAGCCTAAAAAACGTTAAAAAACCTCGTAACTGATTTTGAATGGGGGGGGGTTAATTACCAAAAGAGTAGAGGAGATAAAGAAAAGAAATAATTTTGAGCGGAAGATTCCCCCACCCCCACCCACCATAGGCGCAGAAGACGCAGCCTGAAGAGGAGACTAACGTCTCCTTGAGGAAGAGCCCAGTAGTTTCTTAAGCTTACGAATCGTCCCTCGATCAGCCTTATCATCTGATGAATAAAGAAGATCTCTTTTGAGGTTCTTGAAGTGGGAACTAGAGGAAGTTTTAGGGGGCCTTTCAAATCATCTTTCCCAGGATATAGATTAAATTTCTATATGCATTCTCTAAAAAAAAAAAGAGCTACCTTTCCAAACATGGTAATCGATAGGAGCAGCTTTATTTTCACCTTTTTAAACCTTACTCACTCAGGCAATTAAGTTAGTGAATAGGGCGAAGTTAAATCAACACAGTAATACATCCGGGAAAAGAATAACATATGTGGATTTGATTAAAAATTGTGGAAGTATTCCTTCAATAGATAACAAATCACTATAAGATTTCCTTCAACAGGTTGAAGGAAATATTCCATCACTGATTTTACGTAAGTAGCAACGTATTACTTGTTTAGTAGTGAAATAATGAATGCTAGAAATGAATATTGTGTTTGTTGTTGTTTTTATTCCAGGCCCACCGAAGTGGATCAAAGAACCGTCAGACACGTCGACATCCTTGGGAGACTCCGTTACCTTGAGCTGTGCCACTTACGGATTTCCTACACCCGAAGTCACGTGGAGACGAGCTAATGGTACGTCATCATCATCTCAGTCTACCAAGCACAAAATACCATTCAGTGTTTCCTCTATAATCTTTCGCCGACCGCAAAAGTAAAACGTCATCCTGTCGTTATCAAGGTCGAGACCTCTCTTGCAATCTCCTTGGCTTTGTCCTTACAAGGCTCTTTTTATTTAAAATTACCTATTCTACGAGTAAGAAAAAATGGAAAGCAAAGGACGTTCTAGATGTCAATCAGTCAAAGCTTTCGCATGCACCACATATCAGTAGTATACGGCAAACTGTGTGAGCGTGTGCATGCGCACATGTGTGGGGGTGCGCTCGCAGACACTACTTTAAAGTTGTACTTCAACAGTGCTTAACTATTTTTAACCGTTTCGGTGGCGCAGTGGTGTAATCGCTGGCATCTGACCTTTTTTCAGAGACGGGACAGAACCCGAGTTATGGATAAGGTATGGGTCAGTTTTACAGCGTGGGCCCTCCCCGGAACCAGTTGCCGCAAATTTGGTACGGACGATTGCTTAAAACTCATAGAGTTGCTCACTGTGACGTTAAACACCAAAATAAAAAAAGCTGCTTTGAATCACCATTATAATGAATAAATTTCTCCGGCTGGACGTGTAGTGCTGCAGGAAAGCTTACGTTAAGTCACGTTAGGGTTATTGACAGGTTACTTGACGTAGCTAAAGTGTGCTTAATCTTCAAAGTGCTAGAGTTTGTTTAGGTAAGACACGCACGTGCAATAAATTCCAAGAATATGGAATTTATTTTTACTCAGCGTTCCTCATTATCTTGAATATCAGCAATATAACTTCGGTTTTAGTACATTAGTACCTTGAAGGCTCTGTTATTAGAGCGGTAAACACAATATACCCTGAACTTAACGTAAACACTCAATGAAATAGACTTAACGGCCAGACAGAGGTCTGACAATAAAATGAACTAAGTAAACGTACCCACTTTTAACCTTTTATTGGGGAGCTCCTGGTATTACTCAAATACACACTCCAAAATAACACAACTACTGATAACCCGAACTTTCGTACTATCGTACTATTGTAGAAACGTAGGTAAATCGCATATCAATAATCAGGAAGAACCTATCACATATAAAACGAAGCTCTCTGGTCTACTTGAGCGCGCCTATATATATATATACTGCATACCACCACGTTATGACTTACACTCGTTGCCACATATAATTCAGCGGGAGAAACAACATCTCGTTAAGTGAGAAGATAATTTGCATAGGAAAATAAAATAACAAGAGATAGTAAAATCAAAAAGAAACTGAATCTAGAGTATACGTTACACCATAATTTTGCATTTAAATAAATTAGTAGCGCTTATTTCTGTCAGTTCTTTAAATAATTTAAATTCAACATAATTTAATGAGTTTACTTTTTGGGGCTTACTAAATACACTATCTACCAACAAGTAATTGGACACCCCTGCAATCTACAATATCTGCGGTCCTGATACACGTCACGGCCGCCGCCGTTAAATATCGTGTGGGAAACAACAACGCAACCAGTCGCATGCAAGATGCTACGCAGTTCGGAGCTCTCTGATTTCGAGAAAGGTGTAATCGCAGGGTATCACAGAAATGGCCGATCCATACGTGACATATCCAGCAAGTTGAATTACCTAAAATCGACAGTGGCCTACGTGATTGGCAAGTGGAAGACGAGAGGTAACTGTCGGCATGTGTCCCGACCCGGCAGACCCACAAAACTGGGAGTTAGAGACAGACGGGTGCTGGCCAGAGATATTCGGAAGAACCGCACCAAATCGATGGGCCACATCCGCGAGGAGTTTCACGAGGCATCCAGGAGTGTTCTTTCGATGAATGCCATCAGTAAGGAAGCCCATCTGCTCGGTTATCATGGACGTGCTGCCGCCCAGAAGCCTTTGATCACCAAGTTCAATAGCGCTGCACGGCTAACGTGGTGCAACGAACGTCGACAGTGGATCGTTCAACAGTGGGAGCAGGTTCTCTGGAGCGAAGAATCAATGCTCACCCTCTACCGTTTGGATGGCAGGGTCTGGGTTTGGCGTCTGCCTGGAGAATGCCTCCTCCCGGAATGCATTATGCCAACTGTGAAGTTCGGCGGCGGTGGAATTTTGGTATGGGGGTGTTTCTCCTGGTATGGCACAGGACCCTTGTTCGCAGTTCCTGGTAGACTCAACGCCGAGATCTACTGCTCCATTTTGGATGACCATGCGCTTCCTACGTTGTGGCAGTTTTACGGGGTGGACCCATGTTACTTTCAGGATGACAATGCCACCTGTTATGTTGCGAGATCCACCATGGCTTGGTATGGTGACAATGGGGCTAATCGAATGGACTGGCCTGCGCAGAACCCGGACCTTAACCCTATCGAGCACCTCTGGGACGAGTTGGAGCGTCGACTTAAGGGGTGCTCCCACCATCCGAAATCGGTGAAGGAACTGACCTGTCTTCTCCAAGCCGAGTGGAAGAAGATACCGCTAGCCGTCGTACAACGTCTGGTTGAGAGTATGCCACGGAGGGTCGCAGCTGTAATCGCCGCTCGCGTATAGGCTCCACCAACTATTGAAGGTGAATAAACTTTGTTTTACTTTGCTATCACAGGTGTCCAATTAATTGTTGGTAGATAGTGTAGTACTCAATGAATTCCTTTTGGCCAACGCTTAACTATTACTAAAAATATTCTTCTCTGAGTGTTTAACATATTAGATAGAGGATTGTGCCTTTCCATTGACATAATTATATGGTTACATAATATATATGCACAGTCGTATCAGAATAATATGACCACCTACCTATTAATGGGAATAACCACCCTTGGCCCGGATGATATGGGCGAGACCACGGGCATGGACGCATCGAGGCCTGGGATGGTTGCCCGAGGAACACGTGCCCATTCGTACTGCAGCAGAGTACGGAGGTCTCGGAGATCACGTGGTTGTGGGACGGCACGTCGAACCTCTCGATCCAAATAGTCCCAGAAGTGCTCTTTGGGATTGAGGTCTGGTGATTTGCCGACCAAGGGAGAGCGGAGACATCGCTGTCGTGTTCCTGGAACCAGTCGCGCACATCTTAGCGACGTGGCGCGGCGCATTGTGCTGTTGGTAGACACCATCTCCACCAGGGTGAACCTCCAACATGAAAGCATGCATGTGGTCAGCGAGGATGGACAGGTAGCCATTGGCTTTCAGGGACCCATCCAATGGTACCAGCAGTCCCAGGTCATACTAGGAAAACATCCAACATCAAGGGATGCATGTGGTCAGCGAGGATGAACAGGTAGCCATTGGCTTTCAGGGACCCATCCAGTGGTACCAGCAGTCCCAGGTCATACTAGGAAAACATCCAACATGAAGGAATGCATGCGGTCAGTGACGATGGAAAGGTAGCCATTGGCTTTCAGGAACCCATCCAGTGGTACCAGCTGTTCCAGGTCATACTAGGAAAACATCAAACATGAAGGAATGCATGTGGTCAGTGACGATGGACAGGTAGCCATTGGCTTTCAGGGACCCATCCAGTGGTACCAGCTGTCCCAGGTCATACTAGGAAAACATCCAACATGAAGGGATGCATGTGGTCAGCGAGGATGGACAGGTAGCCATTGGCTTTCAGGGACCCATCCAGTGGTACCAGCAGTCCCAGGTCATACTAGGAAAACATCCAACATGAAGGAATGCATGTGGTCAGTGACGATGGACAGGTAGCCATTGGCTTTCAGAGACACATCCAGTGGTACCAGCTGTCCCAGGTCATACTAGGAAAACATCCAACATGAAGGGATGCATGTGGTCAGTGACGATGGACAGGTAGCCATTGGCTTTCAGGGACCCATCCAGTGGTACCAGCTGTCCCAGGTCATACTAGGAAAACATCCAACATGAAGGGATGCATGTGGTCAGCGAGGATGGACAGGTAGCCATTGGCTTTCAGGGACCCATCCAGTGGTACCAGCAGTCCCAGGTCATACTAGGAAAACATCCAACATGAAGGAATGCATGTGGTCAGTGACGATGGACAGGTAGCCATTGGCTTTCAGGGACCCATCCAGTGGTACCAGCTGTCCCAGGTCATACTAGGAAAACATCCAACATGAAGGGATGCATGTGGTCAGTGACGATGGACAGGTAGCCATTGGCTTTCAGGGACCCATCCAGTGGTACCAGCTGTCCCAGGTCATACTAGGAAAACATCCAACATGAAGGGATGCATGTGGTCAGTGACGATGGACAGGTAGCCATTGGCTTTCAAGGACTCATCCAGTGGTACCAGCTGTCCCAGGTCATACCAGAAAAATATCCCCCAGACATGCGCACTGCCATCGCCGGCCCGTACTTGACCAACAAGCGTGTCCAGGTGTTGATTCCTCTGTATCTGACGCCGTATCCGCCAACGCCCGTCACTTCTGTGGAGTAAAAACCTCGATTCGTCGGAGAAGGCAACCTTTTACCACTCTTCCACTATCTAATGACGGTAGTTCAATGCGTACTGCAGGCGTTGTTGTCGATGGATCTGGGTTAACATAGGCACTTTGTCGCAGCGTCGACTCCGGAGACACATACATAACAGGGTTTACTCTACTGTTATCGGAAACACGTGCCTGGGTGTCCAGGGTTCATTTGCGTGGTCAATTGCTGCAGCGCTGCGTGTCGATTGCCCTTTACCAGTTGACAGAGGCGACGTTCTCCTCTGGGGTAGATGGCCTTTGGGGATCCACCGTTATGACGTCCGGAATCTCTCGGTGTGCCAGCGGTCCATTCTTGGTACACCCTTACTACAGCACCTCGCGAATAGCCAACGTAGTCTGCTATTTCAGAGATGCTTCCACCCTTGGCTCAGTAGCCCAGGATCATTACTTTTTGCACGTCCGTTAGATCACTACCTCTGCCCATTGTGCTCACGTGACGCCCTATGGTTCATCTGTCCTGACCAGCCACTTATATCACTGTGTGATTAACATTATCACGTGTACTCTGTAACGCGCCTGAGCGGGTACCCTGTGATTCCTGGGCTGGTCACATAATTCTGATAGAACCGTGTATATGTATATACAGACCTTGCACATATCACTTCATTTACTCGGAGGAATGTCTTGTTGGTTTATACACATGGTCAAGATCACTTGAGAGGGGATGTACAACATATACCTACATATCCAAAAAGTGCATCCTTCTAGTTGTTACTTATGGATCAGAAACATGGAGCTTAACTAAAAAAGATATACAGAACCTGCAAACTGCTGAAAGAGGCATGGATAGCTGCATGCTTGGCATAACCAGGTTGTTGACGTACAACTCAGCACTTTGCAGAAACACAGCTCAGCCGACACGCAAAGAAATTCCTCTTTGTATAAATGTAACAGTCTCGTAGACTGAATTATATGCATTATCAAACATTTTCTCATTTATTCGACGCAAGCGCAGATCATGAGGATAGCATGCGGTCCTATTTCAAGCAGTATATGGTCTCACATGCATAAGCCGATGCACTGATGAGCACACAGCCCCACCTCTTTACACTGGGAGAAATTCACAGCCCTCTCTCTCTCTCTCTCTGCCGGAGGCAAAATCAAACCCATATCCTTCTGCTCCGGAGCCGAATGCTTTCCCAGTTAAGCTACACCGGCCAGGGCTTATCACTGCTACTGGCCGTCTTGACAATGTGCGTCATCTCTGATTTAGAGATGTCACATACCAAACTTCCGCCTTTGAAAAAGGGCTGGGACGGAACCGTAGATTACCGAGTCAACCGGCAAACCACGCTTGAAGGAGATATCACTGTAGAAAAATGAATACTGATTAATTCCAGAAGATGTGT
Source organism: Macrothele yani (assembly GCA_039090855.1). NCBI lineage: Eukaryota > Metazoa > Arthropoda > Arachnida > Araneae > Macrothelidae > Macrothele > Macrothele yani. Next base: position 20,751,928 of record CM077013.1, read on the forward strand.
GGAAGAAGCATCACACAATTTTCGAAGAACCTAACGGCCAGTAGATCCATTTTACGTTCGGAAACCAATGTCAAATTACCAGCCATCTCTCTGCCGGTGGCGATCTCAAACACGCATGCTTCTGCTCCAGAATGCTTCCCTAAATTAAGTTACACTGCCAAAGGGTTTATCACTGCTGCTTGACGTCTTGACATTACCTCTGAGGTAGGTATGTCACGACTGGCCGTTGCTTTTTTACGCTTTCCAACCGTAGGTTGAAGAAGCGTATGTGATCCAGCTTTGTCCGTCCGTCCGCACGATAACTCACGTGAAAATGGTTCGATTTCAACGAAACTTTAGAATGCGGTAGGGGACCACCTGGGGACGAACCCTATTGAAAATGGGCGAAGCAGGGTCAAAGGTCAGGACATAGGAGCGGGATATATTCCATTGCTCTTATGCATCATAACTTGCACCAAAAACTGTTCGATTTCGATGAAATTTTAGTATGTTTTGGGGAACCACCTGGAGACAATCCCTATTGAAAATGGATGAAATTGGGTAAACGGTCAGGACATAGGAGCTGGATCCATTCCATTGCCTTTATGCGTCATACCTTGCGTAAAAATGGTTCGATTTCGATGAGATTTTAGTATGTGGTAGGGAACCACCTGGGCACGAGCCCTTTTGAAAATGGGTGGAATGGGGTCAAAGGTCAGGACATAAAAGCGGGATCCATTCTATTGCCTTTATGCGTCATAACATGCGTAAATATGGTTTGATTTCGATGAAATTTTAGTATGTGGTAGGAAACCACCTGGGCACAAACCGTATTGAAAATGGGCGAAATAGGGTCAAAGGTCAGGCAGGGCATAACAGCGGGATTTATTCCATTGCCCTTATGCGTCATAACTTGCGTAAATATGGTTCGATTTCGATGAAATTTTAGTATGTGGTAGACAGCCACTGGGGACGAACCCTATTGAAAATGGGTGAAATGGGGTCAAAGGTCGGGACACTGGAGTAGGATCCGTTCCATTGCCCTTGTGCATCATAACTTACCTAAAATGCTTGGATTGCGACAAAACTTTATCATGTTGTTCCGGAGGTATAGTGAACCGGTTCTGTTGAATATCAACTAAATGGGATCAAAGGTCATTGCACAAAAGCCAGATTTATTCCACAGCCATTATTCTCATAATTTGCGTAAAACTGCTTCTATTGCAACAAAACTTTATCATGTTGTTCCGGAGGTATAGTGAACCGGTTCTTTTGAATATCATCGAAATGGGGTCAAAGGTCAGGACACAGGAGCGAGATTTATTCCACAGCCATTATCCTCATAACTTGAGTAATGATTTCTGGTATGTTGGAAAGCGTATCATGATTAATGCATTGCATGATTTTACTAACTTGTTATTTACGTCTGGCTCACTGTCAGCCGTTTCCAAAAGGTATGAAAAAATTCGGAGGATTATATGTGCCGTTCAGAAAGAAATACAGTAAGAGATGCGTCCTTAAAAAAGGGGTCTGCGTTATTTCAAATACGCAGAAGTAACGAAAAACTCCCATTTGCATTTTTCGCAGCGTTAACACCTTAGATTTACTCGCCATAGGGTAAAAATTCAGGTGTACGATTACGACCTCATCGGCAATCTAACAGAAAAAAAAAATGGCAGCATGCGAGGCAAACGGGAAACCCTGGCAGATGGTCCGGCGGGCGAGTAGTCAGGGGAGATGGGTTCTGGCTAATCGTTGAGGCGGGGCAGTGTTTGAGTCCTGGATGAAGCATAGGCGGTGTACTTGTCTTACGTTACCATCTCTCTCTCTTCCCCGGAACAAGTGGTCTTAAATTAGAGTCGGGCGACTGCTTATAACCCGCAGAGTTCCTCATGGTGGTGCTAAACCACACAATACAATTAAAAAATAAAACACTGCCGGCTTTAAACAGGAGTCGCCGTCCCGGTGGCGCAGCATTGGCTTATGACCGTTCTTCCGTGAAGGGTCCGGGTTTGAATCACAGTGAGGCATGGATTTCGTGTTTGTCTTACGGCACTGGCTCTCTTCGTTCATTGAAACAAGTTGTTCTAAATCAGGAATGGGTGACTGCCCATTGAGTTGCTCACGGTGGTTGTTAAACCTTGATTAAAAAAAATAGTAAAATAACGAGATCCCAGCCCAAAGGTTTGGAACAGTTCATCCCTCACAGGGGTGAGGATGACTTCTCAGTTACTAAAGGAGGAGCGCTCACTTGCAAAATCTTTCTCTTAGATGAAGTCATGCTTAAAATTTTTACCTGGCTGTAACTACGGAGTTCTACATATTCGATTGGGACGTTCTGGTAGACATTCGCGTCTGTATCTGAGAAAGTCAGCAAAAGAGACGGAAAGTCTCCGTTATAGCACATGCTGATCCATAGAAACAGTTGAAAGAGTCTAAAATTGTGAGAGGTTATTATTTGAGGAGGGGAGGGGAGGGGTCCTTAACGGGATTTTTTCTGTACTGTATATATGTATGAAGTAACATAATTTAAATATAAACAGAAAAAGCAAGGTTAATTTAAAGATATACGACACACTTAATATTGGCATTATTTAAGTGTGTCCTATATCTCTAAATTAAACGGCCGCTGTTTGAGCCTTTTAATTTCAATTATTTTGTTGCATATACTTAACATTTCGGCTGTTTTTCACTAAAAAATGTCAGTTGGTTGAACAGGAAAATAGAACATTAAGCATTTTAGTACAAGTATTTAATTAGAGCTGCTATGCGCAGCATTAAACTTCTTTTAATTTCTTTTGATGTCCGGTTTACGAAGTTTTGTCGAAAAGTAAGTTTTAATGTCACGTATCCAGTTTAATTTGAAATTTTTCTTCGAGATTCGCTAAATTATTTCCTATCATCAATTTATACAACATGTAATCCTGATATTGATCTACGTAAATGACTTATGTGAAGTTCTGCGTAATGAATTACGTAGAACTTCACATAAGTCATTTTCGTGAAATGACGCTCTTTTTTTCCGTACCTTCAATTTCAGTTTTATGGCCAAATGTAAAAGTCCGATAAAATGTCTTTATTTAAGTGAAACGAGTTCTATTTGCACTACAGCCTAGCACGGGGTATTAAATACGACAAAAAGATACGCGTACATTTATATTAAAAAATTATTTTATCCGAAAACAAATCTGTGTATAGAACGGTGTAGTTCTACATGATGAGGCATGAAATGAACCTAGCAAAGCGCATGCGCATTTTTTATGCGTTGCATCATATTAAACTTATAGCTTGGGGTCTGGCAAATAAAACAAAAAGTGTTTGTGTTTTTTACTAAGTTCTCTTATAACAGTTCAACTTCTTGATTAATCTGAAATTCAATATTTTTCGAGAGTGTTAAAAAAGCACTGTTCAGGAGATTACATCAAATTGAGCTAAAAACGATGCTATTTTTTCGTTTTCCAGAAACAATTCCTGACCAATGGACACCTGTTGTGAGTAACAGACATTTTCACCTTGCTTCAGATGGTTCTCTAACGATATCAGGCGTACAGAACGAAGATTCAGGATTATATCAGTGCCAAGTCACCAACGGAATCGGGGAAGTCTTACGGAAAACTGTATCTGTGAGCATCAAAGGTAAAACTTCGAACTTATATCTATATTGCATTGATGCATCCGAAATCTTGTACATGGAGTCAAATTAAAACCGTATAATTTTGCCGCACAGTCTGATCTGCGCATTTGCTTCAACTCATCAAGGATTGCGTGTGATGTACAAGAATTATTATGTGCAAAATCGAATGTTGCGCATGTCCTTTCAGGAGTTTGAGAACTTCAGCAGCGTTGTTTTTAACGAAGACAACCGTAATGAATTACGTAGAATTTTCGTGAAATGACTCTACGCGAGGTCGGTTCGAAATGCGTTGATACCTAAAATCTCAGTAAAGAAATGCAAGTATTGAAGGTTTTTTACGAATGTTTACGTACAAGCAAAACAGCACACTGTTTATATTTATGATTTGATACACACAATATGGCCTACTAAAAGTAAGGGTCCTTATACGACGTTTTCTCTGCTTCGTGTTTGTGCGCGTGTAGTAGCGTTATTTAGAAAGTATCTGTTGGTAGAATTACTCATAGTCAATTTAAAATGTCTCACAATGCGACAGAAGTCGAATATGCTGTGACCTTGCGCAGGATACAAAATTCCTCTCCTCCATCCAAAGTCCTTATCTATATCATCTACATGAGACATATTTTCTTAATTTAGAAGTGCCTTTACATAAGGCAGTCAATACTGTGATTACTATATATACCTGCTAAATATACAAATAATAACTTTGTTCAATATCAAAACGTCTGTACGGTAGTATTAATCCATTTATTCAGTGTCGTAACACAGGATACACAAGTAGCCAAACTTTCGCACCCCTGATGGGAGGCTTTTTCAAGGCAGTGGTTATATAAAATGCATTGTGAGGCTTTTTCAAGGCAATGATTAGACATAAAATGTATTTATGAGGCTTTGCCAAAGCAGTGGTTATGTATAAAATGCATGCATTTATGAGGCTTTTTTAAGGCAATTATTAGACACAAAATGCATTTATGAAACTTTGTCAAAGCAGTGGTTAGATGTAAAATGCACGTGAGGCTTTTTCAAGGCAATGATTGGGCATAAAAATGCACTTATGAGGCTTCGTCAAAGCAGTGGTTACATATAAAATGCATTTCTGATGCTTTTTCAAGGCAATGATTAGACATAAAGTGCATTTATGAGGCATTGTCAAAGCAGTGGTTAGATATGAAATGCATTGTTAGTCTAATCATCGCCTTGGAAGAACCTCCCATTAAAGAGCAAAAGCTTAGCTACTTGTATATATTGTATTACACCAATTTATGAAAATATTTATACAAGATCTACTCTATGAACGTTTTGAACTTGCATAGTTCGTGTACTCTTAACTGATATTCGTTCAATATTTTTTTATCTTTTCAACTGTGGTATTTAGGTGTGTCATATTATGCGATATCTCGGTACAGTATTTACAATGCATTACGCTCAATTTGGAAGGCTTTAACTTGCACACCATTGCATAGAACTCTCGTATTTATTTAGTAATAATAGGAATTCTGTAGTGGTTCATAATTGTTATGCAAGCCGGAGAGGATGTTTGTTCATCAGAAATTTAGTAACCTATTTTAATTTTCGTGCCATTTAAATTTAGGACATTTGTAATTTGAACGGAAATTATTATTACCGTTTTTAGCAATAACTGAATATTCCGTTAAAAAAGTAAACTTTTGAAATGTTAAGCATTATATATTTATAATGGAAACTGAACGTGCGAAAGCTGACAAGCTGAACAAACAAGATAAAAGTAAAGAGTTGAAGGAGTCTTTCTAATTTGCCATTGAAACGGCCATTGAGTGGCAAGACAGTAATGAATTAGCTGTCCCTTTTGAGCTGCATGCTGACCTTCGTTAACATCTAGATCCGGTTCCGGTAAAAAGTATTTCGCCAATGGAACAAGTTATGCTATTGTAAACATGATTTTGCTGTCCGCGTTTGAGGTGACATCATGTCTGGAATCGCAGTCTCAGACTTGTTATTCATGTTTTTCTGGAAGCCACAGAAAAAAATTTCATCGACCTTTACACAAAAATTTAAGCAGAACACGAGAAAACAATTTTAATTGCATACTAGGAACATTATCATTTCTCATAATAACTTGTTTCATAATTAATCTACACGAAGTGTTAGATCCAAAAGTATATAAGAGTTACGGCGAAAATTTGTATCACTCCAAAACTTAAAACTGCAAAAACGAAGAATGGGCTCTAAAATTAAGCTCTGAGTTACTTTAGATTTTAAAACGCTGTTCCGTTTTCATATGAATATCAATGGTAGAAGATTAAGAAAACTTCTGTTCGAGTTCTCAGGAATTTATCAGCAGAAAACGTAACAACTCCCCAGTTTTAAATGCGGTTTTTTTTTTACATTTCTCTGTGATTTGAGCAGTCCTTGTTTGTACTTTAAAGATATTTCGATAATGCAAAATAAATTTTCGATAATATCGCACTAACAAAAGATTCGAAAAAAGATTTTCCATAATGCAGGATTTGTCCTATTATTCATTTCCTCACTAATTTTACGAAAACACCTGAAACTTTGAATTGTGCGTTTATCCTGATTTACTCAAAACCGGGAATTTTCGCGCATCTGTATCTAATTTGAACTACCGTAAAGCCAAATCACATCTCCAAATCCATAGCTTTGCGTGAAGTTTTAGCTACAGGTATTTTGACTTACTCAAAATCCAGACGACATCCAAAATATCTAAACATAGGAAACATAAAAAAAAATTCAAAAACTTTTATAAATCCTGAATCTAAAATACACCTTTTTTTCAGATTAAAAAAATTCAATTCTACCTCACATTCTGCAAAATGGCAATCTGAAGACAGTGGGTAATATTCGAAGATTAGAATTAAATTAAAGTTCTGATTAGAAATTTAATCTAATATTTATATTTAACGGTCTAGTGTTATTACCATATGATTTAATCTTAAAATGAATGATTTTAAGATTAAATCAAATGGTAATAACACTTTTAGTTAAACATGACGGTTTTGAAATCCATATAACCTATAAAACACATACAGACAGAATTTACATACAACACGCTCAGTTCGACTTGTCTTAAAATACATTATTATTCAAAATAGACAACTATCATTATCTGAAACAACTTAATTTATTCTAATTCAGTTATACACAAAACTGTTTCTATTGTTTTTTGAGGTACTGTGGATTACAACATTATTACACGCTAATTCCAAATCAACAGCGAGAAAAACAAAGTTTTGCGCAACTGAAATATTTTCTGAAATTTTCGTAATGACTTAGGAATTCAGTTGGGTAGATAAAAGGAAAGTTAATCTGTTTCTATCCGTGCATACTAACACAGAGGTATTGCTGAATCATTGAAAAAGAAATTCTTAATTCGGTTGTTGCGTTTATTTTATTTTTAATTCGTGCTATCAGTTTAATCTTCGAACTTAACCTGAACGAATGATAAAATGCAGATTTCTGGATTTTGACATGGGTTGATACGCGGAGCCGTTAAATATCTAAGACAGTGTTTTCTTGGAGATGAAGATGCTGATAATCCCATTCGAGACGTATTCCAGCTTAAATAGCGTAATTCACTGTTCCCCTTTGACCTCAAAACATCTGCGAGCGGTCTCACTTACGACAGATGTTTTCTCGGGAAGTTTGTAGATCCGCAGGACCTCTTTCACTTTTTTTTTTCATTTCTTTACTTCACTTTTTGTTTTTTCTCCGGCTTCTTTTTTTCGCCGACTATCTCGCAGTGGCTAATGATGAAAGTTATTTGTATTTTGAGACGTTTAGAGGTTGAACGCCAGAACGCTACTACGTACAACCTCTTTCTTCTCCCGCTTACAGTGACGCAAAAACATGTTTTGCTACTTGCGCTCATTCATGCACGTTTTTGTTGCTTCTGTGACGAGTACCTATTTTTAATTGTGAACGTCATATTTGTGTTGCCTCCAACCAGTGCTTGGCTCATTTGTAAAATTTCGCATTACACAGAAGTGCCAGCAGTTCGGAGTAATATTTCAATTTCTCTGGATATCCAGATGGTGCTCCTAGGCTGTTTTTAAAATTAAGATCTGAATGTGTTTCTTTGTAGATTTTTCCATATGAAAGCTAACATATCAATTTAAAGTTTAAAGTTCAAGTTCAGTTCGCTGAAGTGCATTGTTTCGAAATATAAGTTCCAGTTGTGAAACTTATCTAAATTGAACTCGATTTTTGTAAATTTGATGATATTCCTGCAAATGGTAATGTTATTTGTTCGGCTTCGACATATTTTACCTCAATAACAGCACAGGCACAGTTTGTGCTTTTTTACCCCCAACAACGTGATGATCACTATCATTTTTAGTGTTATGAACAATTAATGATTTCCTACATACCTACACAATGAAACTGGAACTCAATATACTGTATACACTATCTACCAACAAGTAATTGGACACCTGTGATAGCACAGGAAAACGAAGTTTATTCACCTTCAATAGTTGGTGGAGCCTCCACGAGCGGCGATTACAGCTGCGATCCTCCGGGGCATACTCTCAACCAGGCGTTGTACGACGGCTAGCGGTATTTTCTTCCACTCGGCTTGGAGAAGACAGGTCAGTTCCTTCACCGATTTCGGACGGTGGGGGCACCCCTTAAGCCGACGCTCCAACTCGTCCCAGAGGTGCTCGATAAGGTTAAGGTCCGGGCTCTGCGCAGGCCAGTTCATTCGATTAACCCCATTGTCACCATACCAAGCCATGGTAGACCTCGCAACATGACAGGTGGCATTGTCATCCTGAAAGTAACATGAGTCCATCCCGTAAAACTGCCACAACGTAGGAAGCGCATGGTCATCCAAAATGGTGCAGTAGATCTCGGCGTTGAGTCTACCAGGAATTGCGAACAAGGGTCCCATTCCATACCAGGAGAAACACCCCCATAGCATAATTCCACCACCGCCGAACTTCACAGTTGGCACAATACATTCCGGCAGGAGGCGTTCTCCAGGCAGACGCCAAACCCAGACCCTGCCATCCGAACGGTAGAGGGTGAACCTTGATTCGCCGCTCCAGAGAACCTGTTTCCACTGTTCAACGGTCCACTGTCGTCGTTCTTTGCACCACGTTATCCGAGCAGAGCTATTGGACTTGGTGATCAAAGGCTTGTGGGCGGCAGCACGTCCATGATAACCGAGCAGATGGGCTTCCTTACGGATGGTATTCATCGAGAGAACACTCCCGGGTGCCTGTTGAAACTCCTCGCGGATGTAGCCCATCGATTTGGCGCAGTTCTTCCGAATTTCTCTGGCCAGCACCCGTCGGTCTCTAACCCCCAGGTTTGTGGGTCTGCCAGGTCGGGGTACATTCCGACAGTCACCTCTCATCTTCCTCTCATCTTCCACTTGGCCGCCCCGGTGGCGCAGTGGTCTAAGGCGTTGGCCTCTGATCATTCGTCCGTAAGGGGTCCGGGTTCGAATCCCGGTCAGGCTGGATGTTGTGTTTGTCTTACGGCTCTGGCACTCTCCCTTCCCTGGAACCAGTGACCCTAAATTAGGGACGAGCGACTGCTTATAGCCCATTGAGTTGCTCACGGTAGTCGTTAAACCTCCAACAAAAAAAAAAAAAAAAAAAAATCTTCCACTTGCCAATCACGTAGGCCACTGTCGATTTTGGGTACTTCAACTCGCTGGATATGTCACGTATGGATCGGCCATTTCTATTATACCCGACGATTACACCTTTCTCGAAATCAGAGAGCTCCGAATTGCGTGGCATCTTGCATGCGACTGGTTGGTATGTTGTTTCCCACACGATATTTAACGGTGGCGGCCGTGACGTGTATCAGGACCGCAGATATCGTCGATTGCAGGGGTTCCAATTACTTGTTGGTAGATAGTGTATATTCAGCGCCTGATTCGCATATGCTCGTTTATTTTAAGTTAAAGTATCAAAGTTACTGTGAGAGCAGCATTTCCGCGACGAATCTAATGTTTAAAAAAAAATACAATCCTTTTGGAATCTGTTATGGGGTCATCGCCTTGTGAACCAAGGCAAGGACCCCATGACCGCATGACGGAAATCGACTTATCAGATCCAGCTAAACGATAAATACATTACATATATGTTCACAAAATAAGGGAATTATTGGGATATTCCTAAATTCTTCTTGACAAATCGCTGAATGAATCTCTAAACTGTTATCTTCTGGGAAACGTAAAAACTCGTGACCCCATTTTTTACTCTCCAGCGCCACTTTGTAAAATTCACGCGTCACGGACAATACCTGAGAATTCTTTCAAGTTATTCACATTTAAAGCGCGATGAATATCGGAATAATAGTATTATATAACAGATATGATGTACACAAAATAACACCTGCGGTTAAAACCATTCAAATTCATCATCATATCACAATAACGTTAGGGTCTGAACATCTTCTGTAGCGGGCATCTTATTAGCTTAATCTATAAAAAAAAATCCTGATGATGTGTACTTCAGCGCTAAGTCAAGTTCTTTGGGCTTGCATTCAAAATAACACAGGAAGTAATAACGTACAAGGAAACAGACCGAGTATGATCCAGGAACTTGCTGACAAGAGTAAAGAAGTGGGATTAAAAATGAACTTTCAGAAAACAAAAGTGATGTACAATGCTTTTACAAGAAATGAAGATTTATCGATTGATGGAGAAAAGCTGGAGATAACAGACACGTACGTTTATCTTGGACAGCAGATATCAAGTGAGGGTCACATTGGTGAACCAATTAATCGGCGTACAAAACTGGCCTGGAGAGTTTTTGGAAGAAACAGCATAATTTTCAACAGCAATATGCCATTATGTCTTAAAAGAAAAGTGTTTGATCAATGCATCCTTCCAGTGCTTACGTATGGTGCAGAGACGTGGACCTTAGCTAAAAGAGACATACAAAGGCTGCAGACAACTCAAAATAGCATGGAGAGGTGCATGCTTGGTGTAACCAGGAGAGATGAGAAGAGGAACACGTGGATCCGAAAAATGACAAGAGTGGAGGACATCATGATCAGAGTTAAATCCCTGAAATGGCAATGGGCTGGACATACTGCCAGAAGAACAGACCATCGATGGACAGCCGAAATTTTAGATTGGATTCCAAGGGACAGGAAAAGACCCAGAAGAAGACCACATGGAAGATGGGTGGATGAAATTCGAAAGTATGCGGGAGTGACATGGAAGAGACTGGCACAAGACAGACCGTTGTGGAAGAAACTTGGGGAGACCTTCGTCCAGCAGTGGATTGATAATGGTTGACAATGATGATACGTATATATAAATGTGTGTTTAGGATTGTTTCCTTAATTCGACAGAACAATAATGTTAAATAGATTACGCCTAGTGTTTATTTTAAACACAATTTTTATGGATGAGACATAGGATGTGATATCGCTTGTCAGCGAATTTGTAGTGAATGAACATGAAAAAAAAAGCGTATAGTGCAATTTAGAAAATGAAATATTTAATTCGTAATCAGACACATTTATCAATTTTAATGTTTAAATTAATATGTATATTTTCTTTTCTTTCTATTTTTCGTCTTAGCTACACCAAGGATGCAAGGCATACGTACCTACCGGTCTTGCTACTGATTAAAAATCATATGACAGTTCAAGGTCTTACATAACAAATACAGGTGAGGTATCTAAAGGAAAAAAAAAACTACAAACACACATCTGAATATTCTTTTTGAAATTAACGACAGACGAAAAACAGCGAAGCCGGCACACTAACACGAACTACAAATATACGACCTCATTTTTTATTAAAACAGTACAACAAAAAAAACGCAAAAAAGATACGTAACTATACAGAAATCAAAATGTGTACAATGCATTTCCGTTCACGGCAGCATTCTGTATATGATGTCTATGGATAACGCAATTAGAAATCGTAGATGACACCATTGTTAAAATGTTTCATGTTAAGGCACAAAACCTTGATTTTTTCTGTAGATTTTTTCTGTATAATATTCATTTTACACATAATTTATAGAATTATTTTAAAATATATATAATCAAAAGAGTCACCTTTCACATCTCTAAAAAATCCATATGAATTGTGAAATCTATAATACAGCATTATTTTTATTCTCTTTTCCTGTTTTAACACGGAAATATTGACACTTTATTAAACTCCAAATATGACACTCTACCGATTTCAGCAATACCCCATATATATGATTTCGTAAAAACATTAATTCATAAATAAATACATCGCTCTTTCCACGTTCCAGAAACACATAGCAACTGAAAAATTGTTTTCAGCCGCCGCCGTGGAATCGAACCACGGATCTCTCGATATTTCGCCCTTTGGATTTAATTTCTATAATATATATAGCCAGTGCCGTTGTTAATACCCACCAGATAGAGACGTCTCAGTAGCTGAGCCCACCTTACGGATTTATGATGTCAGAAGCTGACTTAAAAATACACATAGCACCGTGGATTGTTGACCACCGTGGTGTAAATGTAACGCGCTCCGCTAGATATCGAGAGATCCGTGGTTCGATTCCACGGCGGCGGCTGAAAACAATTTTTCGGTTGCTATGTGTTTCTGGAACGTGGAAAGAGCGATGTATTTATTTATTTACTGACGCCACGTATTTAGAGGATTTTCACATTCATTCATTAAATTTTATCACATTCAAACATACATTCACAAAAGAAAAAAATATCAATAATAATAACACAGTTTTTCAAAAATTGGTTAAGCTATTTTTAAAACGAATTCGATCGATTGGATCTATCATTTAAATAACATTATTGCAATAAATACAACTTCAAATTCTGTAAAATTAAGCTGTGTTAAAGGAAATTTAATTTGGCTCTACTCTACGGAAATTTGAGGATAAACTTTTAAAACTAAGAATGCATATCTGTACAAGGAACTGGTTGAACTAGGAACGGGATTTTATTTGTGAATTCCGATTTGATAAATAATAAATAAATAGCAAAAATACCTGCGTAAAAATTGTGCTGTGGATGAAATAATCACTTCACGATTCCAAATGACCTTTATGCAGACTTTTGTATTCCTTATAAACTTAAGAACTTGCTCAAATATGATTTCTGAAGCTAGCCCGCGAACGTTACTACTGACAAAAATTAACAACGCTCAGAAATCTAGTATCTGAAAGTTTGTATCTTAAGCTTCACCCTTTTACATTCTCTCACGAGATTCCGAAAAACGAGTACCAAAACTGATTTTGATGATTGTTTGCACTGATATCGATGTTTGAGAGAGCTGCCATTGCGCACACATTTAAGCAATAACTTTGACCTCCGATTACACCGAACAAATATTCCTTAAAATCAGGCGATAATTTAAGTAAACATTCTTACACTCGAAGAAAACTTGTGCGTATTGTAAGTTTAAGTATCTATCTGATAGTACGTCCGGGCCTTGCATCGTCTGACCTTCCCCCAGATGAGAGTGAGGCATGACGGTCGGGGTTCTTCCAATTCATTCATCTCCCAACAGTGGTTCTCCTGCTTGCCGCGGTAGCAACCGGCCATGACAGCTGCTCCTGCCGTCGGACTACAGGTTAAAACCTCTCCACGGGATTATTTAAAACCACGACGGAAACTTAGACGTCAGTTCATGTGCTTGTGAATCTCTACGGATTAATTGTTTCGGGCACCGTTTCGTCATCTGGCATACGGAAGTTTTCTCCTGAAGTCAATCACGACCTGTTTATCTGCATTTTGCGGAAAAGTGTGTGCTGTGCGTGTGTGTGCGTGCCGGCGTGAATTTTCAGCAATGCATCACATACTTTTGGACTCCTGGATTGAATACTGTGGTTAACACTCGTGAAATTGTGCATCTGCATGGGAAAACTGTTTCCCATTTTATCCTGCTTCGAATTCAACCATGTTGTGTGTGTTCCTGTGGATGGTGCTGGGTGTTTTCCAAGATGGATTCGCTGCAAGCACTCATGAAGGTGAGTACCATTACTGTCTATTTTTTTTTTTTTTAATTTAAATCTGCAATTTTGTGTCATTTTAGTTATTTTCTGATAAAATCAAAAAGTGGTAGCTATGATCACCTGATGCATCGTAAGCAGCCTGAATACAGTTATTGCGAACACACTAATCAAAAGGTCAAGACTGCTCTTACTCTAAAACAGTATGAAAATTTTGCTCGTGTCTTTTTTATTTTAAACGGCATTTTAATAACTAATGTTTTTAATCATGAAATTGGCCAGCATCACAAATATTTTCTGTATGTCTTACATGTGTTTAATTCAATAGCGTGTATTAACTTACAGTTTGCGGAATACACAGTTGTAAAAATGCAAAACCATAATATTATTTCGAAGTTCCCATCTCGAAAATTGTGCATTCGTGATCATAACTACAGCTTCAGAGTAATATTTATTTCTTCCAGGGGCGCCGGGGCATGGGAGATTAAATCCCTCAAAACAAATGCTGAGGGCAGTGACCCCGTAACATTTTGAAAAACGCCAGTGGTTTCTTTATTATCCCTTAAAGATTAACCCTGAAACTATAAAATTCTACGATTCGTGACCTTAAGGTTTTTTACTCTCAGGCGCCCCTAAACTTGTATGGCTACCTCTGCAATTACTGATTTGTAAAATCATTTCAATTACGTTATTATTTTTCTTAAATGTGGCGCACCATTTTATAGTTGACATGAGTCTAAAATGTTTTATCTTTTCATTTACGTGCCATAGCAAGTGTTCTGCACCCTATTTTATATCGAAGTAATTTTGATTTGTATTTCTCTAACAACTGTAGCTCCTTAAAAAATTAATTTGCCAAATACGCAGTTGTGGTACAAGGTTCTTCATGTTTAGACAACGTGTCGTACATATAGTAAATTTGATAATGTTAACCCGGTTATAATAACCACGTATAAAATACTCATAATTAGTTGGTATGTCTACCTTCACAGTTGATAGTTTCATTTTATTCTCTTTTCGAACAGTGGTTATTAATACAACACTTTTTTGTTATGTCTAGTCCCAGAACTAAAAATGCTTCATTTCTTTTCATTAAAGCATCGCAGAAACTATAGAGCCGTTAAGCATTCCATTTTTGAAGGTATTTAATTTTAACATGAGTTTCGCGAACAGCGACGGACTGTGTTAGTACTTTAAAAGAAAGATCTTGCTGGTATTCCTCAGATTTAGGTTATATTCCATCAGTAACGTAGTTCTAAATAAAAAAGTGCCTTAGCGCTGAACTCATTAAGAAACCTCAACCCGGAAAGCATGCCCTCAAAAATGTTTCAAAAGCCCTATGAAAAAATCTGATTTAATTTATTTTTGTCATTTTTATTACTAATTACTTTCATCAATTTATATCGAAACTGGTCAATTTGAGCAGTCTTAAATAAAAGAAAGAATGTTACGTGGTAGTCAAATGCTAAGAATATTACAGTTTTATTTAAACACCACTCTGTCGTTCTGCACAATTCCAAATATTTATTGTGAATAATACATACTAATCACACTGAACAAATGCAACTAACGTAGTTATATCAACTCAGTGTGACTAATGCGCAGGGTTTTTTTTTAAGTTATCAAGTAGATGCACGATATGCCTTTTGTGTTACTCATAATGGATGCAGGGAGTGAGCTCATGGGATAAATAACTTTTATTACAGCCGATATCAAGCAGTTTAATAGAACCACCCATCTCCCACGTGGTCTTTTTCTGGGTCTTTTTTGGTCCTTTCGCATCCAGTCTAATATTTAAGTTGTCCATCGGTGGTCCGTTCTTCTAGCACTATGCCCAACCCATTCCCGTTTCCGAGATTTTACTTTTATCGTGATGTCTTCCACTCTTGTCATTTTCCTTATCTACGAGTTTCTCTACTTATCTTTCATGGTTACACCAAGTATGCATCTCTTCATGCCTCTTTCAGTTGTCTGCAGCTTCTGTATGTCTTTTTAATTAAGGTCCATTTCTCTGCTCCATACGTAATAACTCCAAGGATGCACTGATTAAACACCTGTCTTTTAAGACATAATGGTACATTGCTCTTGCATATTGTGCTGTTTCTTCCAAATGCTCTCCAAGTTTTGCACGCTGATTAACTTCATCAATGTGGACCACGCTTGATATCTGCAGCCCAAGATAAATGTAGGTACAGGTTGTTTCTAGATTTTTCCATCTATCGCTAGAACTTCATTTCTCGTAAAAGCATACAGTATATATCAATTTTATTTTCTCTCTCTCTCTCTCTCTCTCTCTCTCTCTCTCTCTCTCGCTAGCTTCATTTTTGATGCCACTCCTTTACTCTTGCCAGCAAGTTCGTGGAAGTAATTACACACACACACACACACACACACACACACACACACACACACACACACAGACAGATTACGTGAAATATGTCGTTAAAACATAACACCGTCCCCCTTCTCATCTCTCCCGAACTTTTGGGACAAGTCTACGCCTATATTTCCGAGTTACAATTTCATACCTAAAGCTGTCTTATGTCAGTTTTAAACATAAAGCTGTCTTATGTCAGTTTTAAACATAAAGCTGTCTTGTGCCCTTTTTTAAGTTCTCAAATGTTTTCTACTACCCTATGAGCATATCGAAGGTAAGAAAGAATCACCATCCCTAATTCTGGAATTTGCACTTGTGGAATGCAACAATAAAAAGAACTTGGGAAATTGTGCTCTCGGATTTCTTTCCTTTGCTCTCTTTTAAATGTTTTAACTACCCCATGAACACCGAAGTCCTGGAAGAGTATTTCCTTATTGCCGTCGGTAGGGAAGTGAGAGAACCATAACTTATTTGTCAGCGCAACATTGGAATGTAACTCGTTGCTCAAAAGGCGGATATTTTTAGTTTTACGTCATTGGGGAAATAAATGCCTTTCACATATATTTTATGTACAATAGTACGGAACCACTCATTTTTTAGTACGTTCATTCATGAAAAGGAAGACAAGGGATGCTTTCTACATTCTCAGGAGGCACAGTATTTCAGAAATCAGTATTACACAAAAATGTAATTAGACGCTTGACGGTTATTGCTTGGAAATATCCCTTTAGTTTCAAATTAAAATAGGCCTTTCATTTGAAGCAATAAATATTTTTTCTATCGCTCCAAATGCTTTTCATCTGCAATTGTAACGGCTCCTATAGTTCCGGCTGATACTGTTCTTTTGTGTCCACTGACAATTTGTTACACAATCGGAGACGCTTACAGCGTAGTAAAATCCTTTTATTACGTTTATGTACTTGTAATAAGTGTTACTGACAATTGTTGTTTTTTTAGTTACAATTCTTCTTTAATTCTAATTAATACTGCTCTTATATTTTCAGTTACAAATATTATTTTGGCTTCCGTTAGTAATAGCCATTAGTTCCAACTTTTATTTTCGCTTTTATTACCACCAGCCCTGGATTTACGTCTACAACTCCCAGTTGTTCCAGTTAGGAATAGTCTTTTATGTCTGTTCATGACTGTTCCATTAGGTCTACTTGCTAATGGCCCTTTACTTCTAGCCAAAATTAGTCCTTTGACTTCTTTAATACTAGTCCTTTAGTTATAATTACAACTGTCCCTTTGGTTTCAGTTAGTGGGGTATCTTGAGGCCAAGACATGGGCTATCTCACACCCCCCCCCCCCCACCCACACACAGTATTGTTTTTTTTAATTGCGAAGTTTAATTTTTAATTGTTAAGTAATACAAATAACTTTTTCTCTAAATTTTAAGTGCATGTTATTGCTAACATGATACCAAATAATTATGAGGATTAGAATTTGAATACTTATTTGTACATGAAAGCCATTCTTCTTCTTCTTCTGAATACTTTATTTGTGCATGAACTCCATTCTTCTTTTCTTTTGTGTGCACTTGAGTGTTACGTTTTCACAAAAATGTTTCTTCCGAGTACTTTTTGATATTTAAAAAGACTGTTTTTCTCTGTTGATAAACCAGCCAAGTTGCTCGAATGAGCATGTCCTTGTGTGGCTCTAAAATATATCTTGATTCTTTTCAATGCAGAAAAACTTCTTTTGCCAGTTGTAGTTGTTTTATGGAAACTTTAATATTAGGTCTGCTAATTCGTACACCTCACTAAACACTATGTCCAATTTATTCAACTTTATGTAACAAGTAATGTCTCTTACTGATTTGTTTTGTATGCATCAAGGGAAAAAACCACTTTGAGTTCATTTTTTAGTCGACTGTATCAAAATTTGAAGCATAAAGTTCTTTAAGTTTTGACAGTAGATGTTGAGGGAAGCTTTCACAAAATTTATCAGAACAGTTCGAATCCAACAAAGCCACGAATGTAAGATATAATATCAATGATTTTAATTCATTAACACTTCACAACCTGAAACAACTCTCGCGAAACACGTGCTGCTACAGGCGGAAGTATGAAGGTGACTGAGGTAGCCGAAGTCTTCTCTTTTCGGAGCGAAGCGTTGCGCAAAGCAATGGTCCATTCTCCTCCATACGCACATTAATGTTGTCATGGAAACGCTAGCAGGCGATCGTATCGAAGTTCTTCGAATCAGAACAGCGAAGACTCTGCAAGGCCTGCTTGCGTTATGCTGTTGGTCATCGCTGGCCAAACTGATTAAGAAGCAAACCCGCTTGTGTGTGTGTGTTTTTTTTTTTTTTTCGCAGGGAAAGTATCGACATATCTTAATACCGTTGATAATTGACTTTTATTTGTGTATATCTAAATATCTAATTGACTTTTATTTGTGCATTCTCTGGGCTTCGCAGTTAGCCTCGAATGTACGCCACTGGTTTCAGAGTGTTACTGCTTGCCTTTTTTACTTCCATCAGAGTTTCGCTTTTCCAATTACAATTTCTCGTACATTGGCCATTTATTTCCAGTTACATTTTATTCCTTAAGCTTTTGTTACAACTTCTCGTGTATTGTTCACTGTTGTTATGCCGTTTCCTTAAACTCCAGTCTTAGTTCAGAATATATTTTAGTTCCAGTTACAAATACTTCGATTCTCAATCCACATTACCTTTTTTTAGTTCCAATTGTTCAAGGTTCTCTATTTTTAGTTATAGCTCTACTTTTATGCCCAATTGCTATCTAGTGGTTTATGTCTATCTCAAATATTCTTTAGTACCAGTCCTGTTTTTGGTTTACAGTTGCAATTGCTCGTTTAGTTCCGTTGTCTGCTGGTCGTTAATTTCGTGCTGTAGCTATTCATCTAGTTATATTTGCAACAGTCTTTTATCTCCACTTGCATCTGCTGCTTTAGTTTTTATTTATTATGGTTCCGTTTTTGTTTTTGTTTTTTCATTTTCTAGTTAGACGTTTTCCTGTTGTACCAATTCCTATTGGTCTTTTACAATCCCGTACAACTGCTGCTTTAGTTCTGTTTAAAACTGGCCTTTTATTTCTAATAAGAACTGTTTCTTTTTTTCCAACGAAAATGTTTGACTTCCTTGGAAACGTACTAAAGATAGATGATATCTGTCCCAATATAATGAACTTCCATTTTCAAATTTCATAGTAATTCTCAGATCACGTCCATGAGTTTTTTTTTTTGATAAAGTTTGATGTTTGCAAACGAACCACAAAATGCTGAAAATTTAGTATGGTACCCTGTTCTTGCACGCCAGAATTACATTTTACTCATATTTACATAAAAATGTCTGAAAATAAGTGGGACACATATTCAAGTGGGAAAATGCTACTATTTCTGTTTCTAATAATTAGCATTCCTAGTTTACATAATGTCATTTTTGCTCTGTGTACATAATATTTATGATGTATGTGTGCATCAGTATTTATGAGTGGAAAGTCACGCAATCCAAATTAAAATATTTATTTATGGTTTTAATTCAGTGCATGTATGAAAAATTAGAACATACATCGCCTGAGTTTTCATGAGCTTGTTGCAGCTCTCAGTGAAACTAATAGTACACTGCTGTCCGAAATAAACGTGACAAATACAAATTTCAGAATATATTCGAAACGAGAAGACTGACTGTAAATATTTTTCGAGACATGTGCAAGAGGAAACGCTAAGTCAACGTATCCTAGCAACGCTGTGTTACCTCTTATGGAAATATGCAAATGACGACCTATGTCATCTAGCTGGCAGGCACGTGACCTTGATAAACGTTCTGAGCGGAGGGCGGCAGTTGAACCATGAGCTGGAATGTCAGTGGAAGAAAGGTTCCGCACCATCGCTTAGAAGACTTTTTAGGGTGAAGAGCGATCGGCTGATTGGAAGCAGTACAATCGCAAACTTAGTCTGGCCGCACCGGTGGCGCAGTGATCAAAGCGATGGCTTCTGATCATTCGTCCAAAAGGGGTCCGAGTTCGAATCCCGGTGAGGCATGGATGTTGTGGTTGTCTTACGGCACTGGTTCGCTCCCTTCTATGGAACCAGTGGTCCTAAATTAGGAACGGGCGACTGCTTATAGCCCATTGAGTTGCTCATGGTGATCGTTAAAACTATAAAAAAAAAAAAAAAAAACTGAGTTTGCCAGATGGCTGAATGTGTCCAGGCAAGTAGTCTCGAATCTCTGGAGTCAATTCCAGAAAATCGGAACAATAACGAGAAGGCCGGGATTAGGGACGCTCACAAGTCACAACAAGTCAGGACGACGGATGTTGGTCTCTAACATCTGGCCTCCATAGGTATTCGACAACCAGGCAACTATCGAAAGATCCCCCCCCCTGCTGTAGGAACTGCCATAACGAGGCAAACCCTTTACAGAAGACTCGATGAGAGAGGTCACTATCGAGGAAGGTGAATAGTCTGTACCCCACTCACCGCATCGCACAGAAGAGCCAGTCTAAATTGGGCCCGACAACATCACCGCCCCCGCCCCCTGGACGCCTGATTAATGGGCCCATGCCCTCTTCAGTGACGAGTCACAGTACAGCCTAAACATGGATTCTCGACGTGTTACATTTGGAGAGAGGCGGGATGCCGAAATCTTCTCTTCAATATCAGCGAAATTGACCATTACAGTGTTGGAGGACACCTGGAATGGGCTGGTATCATGTTGGATGGGCGCATGCCGCAGCAGGTGTTTCCCCGGGGCCATACTGACTGCTGGACTCTACAGGGACGAGATTCGAATACCCTATGTTCGACTTTTCAGCGGAGCTGTTGGCTCCTAGTTCAATTTTATGGACGATAACACCCTTTTCCAAAAGACTCAGCTAGTCGACGAACATGGAGAGTAAGGATATTCACAGGATGGAATAGCCCATAAGATCTTCGGCTTTGAAACCGATAGAGCCTTCTGAGATGCACTGGGAAGAACAATTACAAGCCGATAGCCCCCTCTCAGAATTCTCCCGGGACTCCTACGCCCCTTGGTGGAGAAATGGTACTTGTTGCTCCGAACTGTCATTCACAGCCTTGAAAACAGCATGAGGGTTCCTTGTGTGAGCTGTATCCTGTTCGGGGTAATCACACTCCCTATTGTCCGCTAGAAATCCGCACCACTTGCTGCATCATTTTTGGACTGTCATACTGTCATGCGCGTGCTTCCTCCTCATGCGTTAGTGCCGTTTCTTTTCTGTTGTCTATAGCTGCGTTTTTGATATATGTGTGCCTGTACAGACCACCTATCAATAAACTGTCATGTGGATTTTGCATTATTAATGATTTTGTGTTTGTCACGTGAATTTTGGATAACATTGTACATATTGGCTCAAGAGGAAATATTTTTCTTCGTACGATCCTTCAAAGGGATTGCGCAACTGTCCAATCACACTACATTTATCAAGTGCCATGATGTTTTATTTCATTGTTTTGTATCTTGATACATACCACTTCAATATTTGCGCCTAAAGTTATAGTTACATTCTACCTATAGCTATATTTTGCTTTTAATGATGTCGGCAGGGCAAATTACGAGTATTTGAAGAAACCAATTTTTTAATAATTTCTTAAAAACTATCGTGACCATGTACGACATCAAAGATATGACCACATCATAGCAAATAATTGCCTGCAGTGTTAAACGTTTTCAATTCGAATTATTTTATGGTTTCGTAAGTGCTAGTACAAGAAGCATACGGGAAAAGCTAATGGGCAGAACATTTTACTGTTAATTCCCAAAAAGATTCAGTGTGAATCATTCAAACTTTATGCATGTAACTAAAAAGTGTAATTGTGATGATTACTCTTCTTAAGAAGCAATTTTATTAGCAATCTGTTGTCAATGTCATAGCAAGGGAGGTCAAACTGTGAGGCGTGATTATTGCTTAGTAAAACGTTCATTGATTTACTTTCTGATCTTTCCTTTAAAGGCAGATCTGTGCTCAAATCATTAACTTCTACGTCTGAACGTAATATTTCCCTCCTCTAGGAGGGCGATGTCTCATCCTAAGGAACCAGCAGAGCTTCAAGCTGTTTTTTCCAGCATCTAGCACACACATGTACAGGGGTTGTCCAAAATAATGGAAACACGCCGCGGAAAAGAGTAACTTTGGTATGTGCTGCTTTTCGAGTAAAACGAACATGCAGTTACAATTATTTTTGTAAAAAAGTGTTGCTTATAGTCTCAAGGGTCTGTGTGATTGCATTGTAAATCGGTGTTTGCATAATTTCGTTCCAGGTGAAGGAACAATGAGTGACCTGTTGGAGTTCCAAAGAGGGCAGATAGTAGGAGCCCGTCTAATTGGTGCTTCGGTAACCACAGTGGAACAGGTATTGGGGGTATCGAGAGTTACCGTGTCTAAGGTCATGACGGCATACAATGTTCACGGCACAATATCACCTGCGAGACACAACTGTGGAAGGAAAACTGAACTCACTGAGAGACATTAAAGAGAATTGTGACCGCAAGGAAGAAGACCACGGCGACGAAAGTGACTGCTGAGCTTAATGCATATCACCAAAACCCAGTGTCGACCCATACCGTGAGAAGAGAATTGCATAAGCACAATATTTGCGGCAGATCTGCGATTGCAAAACTCCTGGTGTCATAGGTGAATATGAAACGGAGACTACAGTGGTTCCACGAACATAAAACGTGGACTGCGCATCACTGGAAACATGTCTTGTTTTCCGATGAATCAAGTTTCTCACTATCCCCCACCACAGGACGGGTTTACGTGTGGAGAACCCCCGCAGAAGCCTACAACCCAGACCGTCTCCTTCTTACAGTGAAGCATAGGGCCGGTTCCGTAATGGTTTGGGTCATGATCTCGTGGTTTGCTGCAGGTTCCATTATCTCCTTACACGGACGGATCACTAGCGGTGACTACGTCATTCTTTTGGCCGACCATATGCATTCAATGACGCATACATTGTTTCCGTCAAGGAATTGCACCTTTCAAGATGATGATTCACAGAAGTCGAACTATTCAATCATGGTTTGAGGAACATGAAGATGAAGTTGCACACCTTCCCTAGCCTTCACAATCACCGGACTTAAACATCATTCAGCCCCTGTAGTCTGTGTTGGAAAATAGAGTGCGATCCCGTTATCCGACTCCGGCGTATATCAAGGAATTAAGACAGTTTCTGCAGAAAAAATGGTACAACATACCACTTACCACCATCCTGGACTTGTATGCGTCCATTCCAAGGAGAATTAAAGCAGTTTTAAATGCCAAGGGTGCTCCCACACCATATTAGGTCCGTAATACCTATTATTTCAAGGTGTTTCCATTATTTTGGACAACCCCTGTACACAAAAACACTGATAAAAACTCGTGTTTTGTATCACTAGCATCTTAAGAGGTTGATCAAGATTTCGGACCAAATGGCGTGAACTAATCATTCGATTTTCGTAGTAACTAGTGATGGGCCATTCATGAATGGCCCATCATCATTCGTGAATGGCACATTCACCGTGAAACGTTCGCTCTCACCGCTGTGAATGATCGTTCAATCCGATGTTACTAAGACATACATAGAGGTTGCATCTCTTTTAACTTTATTACGCGCTCATGAGCTTGAAATCGAATTCCCAGTAGGAAAAATAGTGTCGAGAATTAATAAGATGTAACGTGTTACGTGACATGATGTAAATAACATATACTACTAAGGTGTAGGCCGTAGCTGTAGGAAGGACAGGGAAGGCGGTTGCCCTCCCAGGATGGTCATACCAGGAGAATAATTTCATACTCTTAGGGTCGCAAAAAATAGAAATTAACAGAATGTGAATGAATTTGTCGAACTTTTTATCTAAAAACAATTTTACACACTTTAATATCTTCTTTCGTAAATACTTTAGTTAGCCGCATACACACTTACGCTCAGCTAACCAGAGTACAGGATTTGCCCTGTGAGTTGTGAACCACCTCATATGGATGCATGGACCTCATATGGATGCATGGAATTGTCCGAAACAGCGGGTGGAAGTATGTAAAACATTACGCTGATATGCATAACCTCCGTGACTTTTCCGAATGCGTCATTGGGATTAAGAGCTCATCAGTCAGTTGTGCTCTGTCGTCGAAAGTTTCCCAGAGCATTTAACCTTGAACTGAATTTTTCCAAGTCCAACTCCGAAAGCTTGTTCCTGTTGTTACATTTCCAATCTAATACTCATTCGGTCTGTGCTGGTTTCTTTTCATTCTGCATGTGTTGTGTTGTCGGTCTTCACATAACTTTTACCTTTCACTTGATATGTAAAACCGTTGGCTCCTGGGTATTAATATTATTTTTTTAATTTTGAGTAAAATTATGTCGAAAACTGGAAGTGAAATTTTTTTAACGATCATACTTTCTTATAACCAAGGTATGAGAAAGTAAAAACTGCTTACTCTCTATTTGAGTGGAAGTAAGGAACGTTTTGTGTTCAAACGTTCCAAACGTTCCTTACTTCCTAACGCTAGATTTTGAATTTCTCAAATTTTTTCCTGAATTAATGATGCCAAAACTCCCGTACCTAACGTTTTGATGTTAACGTTTTCTAGCGGCTAACATTCCTATTTATCAGCTTCGGAACGATTTTCATTTCGGATTTAGCGCTTCTTTTTTTTTTTTTTTTTTTTTTTTTCAAATGAGCGGCGTAGTAAACTTAGACGAAATTTGTGATGATGTGATAGCAGACGGCGAAGATAAGGAAGATGATAGTGAGGAAAATGAACATGGGTTTTTCAATGAATCGTTAGCAGGGTTAGAAAAATTAAAAAGGTATGCCACTTACTAGATGTGGGTGGGACTGTGATGTCATATTGCACTGGAATTGAAACAGAACTACGTTTAGTTTGCTTCCAGTAAACAAAGCAAGCAACCTTCTCAGATTTTTTCAAGTATTAGCTCAGATAGCGCCTCCTAGAAACGTAGTAAGATGCGTACGTATGTACTTGTGCAAACCGCTTATCTTTAATGTACTTATTACATATTTCATGTGTTTCCTGCATATATTTTCCTGTGGATGGGCGCAGTATAATTTTCGTTTGACACACCCTTTTGAGTTCTTCGTGTGATAACGCGCAACGAAAATCAATCCGATTGTTGCTGTCACATGGCCTTTTAAACGGACATTTTAAAGTAAAATAAAATGGATTTTCGCATTTAACGATTATCCAGATTCGATGTTCATTTTGGTGTCTCCTCCGAAAACGTTAAATCGCGATTCGACTCAAAATCTATGCCACATACCAAAAATTGGATAATTGTACACCATAAAATGCATGAAAAACAACATCGGTGTTAAACGATTTTACAAAAATTTAAGATCTACAGATCGATTGATGAGGCAAATTTAGAAGCACCTGATGCATGCACTTACCTTGACAAGCGCGGGGTAAGTCGAAGGAAAAATTAATAGGGCGTATAACATTTTTGCGGTGCGAATTTTGGCAGAAACAGTGAAATTTTCAAGAGCAATTCATTATGCATTAAAATAAACATGTTTAATCCACACATCCTTTCAGTTTTTACTTATGGATCAGAGGCATCGACCGTAACTAAAAAGACATTCAAAGGACGGAAACTACTGAAACAAGATTGAATAGGTGCATGCTTGGTTGAACAAGGAATGGTAAGAAGAGGAACTCAAGTATCAGGAAAATTTAAAAAGGGGATGATATCATGAGCAAAGCACAGAGCCTTGTGTTGCAATGGGCTAGATACACTGTCAGAAGAAATGACCACCGCTAGACAACTGAAATACTGGACTAGATACTAAGGAACAGGAAGCGACCCAGAAGACCACGTGGGAGATGGGTGGACGAAATTCGAAAGCCTGCCGGGATGACATGGAGGAGAATTGGGGAGACCTTTTTCCAGCAGTTAATTGATAATATTTGATGATGGCTATATGTATTTATACATACACTGGTGTGCAAAAATTAAGGACGAAGAGGAGAAATCAGCATAACAGCGAAACGAGCAGGCAGAACGGACCGAAAGACCACTCAGGAGATAAACTAGGGTCCGGTACGGTAGGGCATGCGCATATATACAGCATGATGTAGGTGTGTGTGTGTGGGGGGGGGGGTGAGTGTCGGAAGGGTATAAAGCACACGAGCGGTGTACGCTCAGCAATTCGTTGAAAGCTATTGCACGGTGTACATCGGTTTGAACGACGTCGAGTTGCTGCCACCGTGTGATATGGCCAACAGGCAATCAAGTAGACGACATCTGGATGACTTTATTCGAGGTCGCGTTATTGGGAAGTTGGAAGAATTTCGAAGTGTGACTAGTGTGGCCGAGGAGTTCCGGATCGCTCACAGCATCCTTTCACGAGCTTGGAGAGCATTTCAAACGACAGGAACAGCTGTCCGAGAGTTTAGCAGTGGTCGTCCACGAGCAACCACGACGGCGGACGACCGGTATATTGTCCTACAGGCGAGAAGAGACAGAAGGCAGACAGTGAGAGAAATCGCAAGGCACATGCAACCGACAACTGGACGTCCGTTATCGCATTTTACCGTGGACAGGAGGCTGCACAAAGTTGATCTGTTTGCACGACGACCAGTACGGTGTGCGCCATTAACGCCTGCTCATCGGAGACGGCGGTTTCTGTGGTGACAGAAACATAAGAACTGGACACATCAGCAATGGGGTCGAGTTCTCTTTACGGATGAGAGCCGATTTAGTCTGACGAGCGATTCTGGACGTATACACATCTGGAGAGAGCAGGGAACACGCAATCACGCCTCCAACAACATCGAAAGGGACCGGTTTGGAGGTGGCGGAGATCTCGTTTGTGGCGGTATCATGCTTGGTAGCCGTACTGACCTCCACATCTTCTAAGGAGGTTCAGTCACTGGTGTCCGCTATTGTACCGAGGTTCTCCTGCCTCACGTGCGTCTGTTTTAGAGGTGCTGTGGGTCCTGAGTTCCTCTTCATGGACGACAACGCTACACCTCATCGTACAGTGGCTGTCGAGAGTGAAGATATTCAACGCATGGATTTGTCCGCAAATTCCCCGGACCTAAATCCAATCGAACACGTGTGGGACCTCCTCGGCAGATGCTTGGCAGCACGTCACCAGCCGCCAGCAATGATTCCGCAGCTGCGATTGGCGCTACAAGAGGAATGGGCCGCGATGCCTTAACAGCTCCTTAACAACCTCGTCCTCAGCCTGGACAGACGTAGTAAATCCTGCAACGCAGTCAGGGGTAATCATATCTCCTACTAAAGACTGGATTTTTCTTGGCAGCCGCCTGTCACATGGACGTTTTTGTCTTCTGTCCAGTTGTGCTCCAAGCTACCTTTTCAATAAAGTGCCTTTGTATCCTTTGGATTCCTTGTTTGGACTGTTTTGCTCACTTGTCCCATATTTTTACAACTTGGGGGTCTTATGGTATGATTTGAGTCGATGTGGAGTACTTCTGCACGACGTTACATTCGAAAAAACCGTCTCGTCCTTAATTCTTGCCGCCAGTGTATGAAATAATTATTTTTATGACTCTGGTTAAGCCAGAAATTCCAAAAGTTTCACGCAACATGAATTTCGAAATGAGTAGAACTAGAAATCCTTAGAAGGGTATTTAAAACTTCAGCACAAATATCTTACGCTTTAAGGAAAATTGGTGAAGTTATTCTAGTACTTAATTCAAACACACGACGTTGATCAGGAACACCAAACAGATATCCTCGCTCTTTCCACATTAATAAGTGAGTCGATGAGAATTTTTCCGAGACTCACTTATTAACGTGGAAAGAGCGATGATATCTGTTTGAAGTTATTCTAGATAAAACTGGTAAATTTACATTTACATAATAACTCAATTTTTGATCCGAGGGAAAACTGGAGTTGAAGTATTTAATTTCAGTTAAAAATAAGTCGTCCTTTAACCCTTTAGCGGCCCATGTACCTAAATCAAATGGTTCCCCAAATTTAATGCGCTCCCCAGACAGAAATTTTCCATGTGGCCTGGTTTTACGAAAAGTAGAGAAAAACTATTCCTTTTCTCCATTCATCTCCGCAGTACTGACCATAAACCTGTAACAAGTGATAAGGTTCAGTCAACCGGTGATAAGCTTTAGTCCTTTTTTCTCTGATCTATGACATGAGGTATGACTGGGAGTTGCTAGTCCTCCTCACATGCTTTGGGTCATGGAGCAGAGAAGGATTCAAACATGTTCTCTCTCCTTTCTTAGGTTCGTCGCCATTGTTAAACCATTTTAGCGGGTAATCAGTTGGAAAGGATTAGTGTTAATCACTCCCCGAAATAACCACTTTAAATACCAAAGCTCAGATGAAAGCAACGCTTTATGATGAGCATGTCCACTAGTTTCAGCCACATTCGGTCCACTTCTTAGACAGCAAATACACACTGAAGTGCCAGAAAAACTGATACACCAGTCTAATACTTGGTAGGTCCCCACTGGAGCGCAGGTCTGCAGAAATACGAAGGGGCATGGTCTCCACTAGCTTCTGGAAATATGCTGTAGGCAATGCACACCATACTTCCTACAGAGATTTCCACAATTCGGGTGTATTCCGAGGTCTCGGATTCCTGTGTTCGATAGCGTGTTGCATGGCATCCCAAATGTGTTCTATCACGTTCAGATCTGAGGACTTGGGTGGAAATGGCAACACCCCAAACTCAGATTAATGCTCCTCTAACCATAATGTGGCGTCCCGACACTTGTGTGGAGGTGCATTGTCCTATTGGAACAGGCCCAACCCATCAGCATGAATGCAAGGCATAAACGGGTGTACCTCGTCAGAAAGGATGCGCACATAGCGTTGGCCGGTCACAGACGTTTGTAGACGTACCAGGGGTCCCAGTGAAATCCAGCTAAACACACCCCATACCATTACGGACAACCCCCCCACACACACACACACACACACTCACACACCAGCCGGTACAGGTCCCTGTTGACAGGCGGGATCCATGGCTTCATGAGGTTTGCGCCACACACGAATCCTTCCATCTGCTCGAAACTGTTAGAAACGCGACTCGTCAGACCAGGCTACTTGTTCCCAATCATCAAGTGTCCAGTGGCGGTGTTGCTGTGCCCAAACGAGGCGCATAGCTCTGTGTCGTGCACCCATCAAGGGGACTCGAGTTGCGCGTCGGCTCCCAAAGCCCATATCGTGCAGCGTACGTTGCACAATCCGGACGCTGATGCTTGTTGATGCTCCAGCATTGGATTCCGATTATACCTGCGAGAATGTTGCACGCTTATCGCGTGAAACGTTCACGTTCACCCAATATCTTTTTACTGCCACACTGGTATCGTAGGTTGGAAGTCTTGCCGGAATTCTTGTAGTCACGGTACACCCTTGCAATGGCCGTCCGTGAAAATCCGAACTTCGTTTCTACCTCCTAAATTCTATGGCCCATCTCACGAGCGCCAACTATGACACCGCATTGAAAATCGCTTAAATCGTTATTACTTGTCATTCTCATGCCGAGAAAATCTCTGACAGCTGGCAAGGATGTCTATCGCTTTATATACGCACTGGCGGACGCAACCGAGTATGCGCATAGGTGACGGTGCTATGTATTTTGCATAAGCTCGTCTGTACCAGTGTTTCTGGCACTTCAGTGTGTATTCGTTCCAGCTGATTTTGGCCCATTTTGCTAAACCCGAATTAATTCGTTCCAGCCACTTAAAGGGTTAATTTTGTTCCCGTTGAGATCTTGTTTACACGCACGGAAACGGGTTAGCTGCAGTGCATACGCTATGAAGGACGGATCCAACAATATAGCAATGTCGAATTGTGGATACGTAACTTTACGTCTGTTTAAACTGTAAAATTCAAATTGGAGACATTTCTTTTGCAAAAAAACGTTACTTGTACCGGCCATGACGTCCAAACTTTCGTATTTGTCCGAGAATCAAAATGAGCTGCTTGAATTAGCGATAAGTCTGTTACACATCATTTACTAGAAGAGTGTGCGCATTTCCCTTTTTGTCTCTCATCGTATAAGAGCAAAAATCAAATCTCATGAGTTAACTAATTCCAGCAGTGATTACTTTCTTAACATTCACGAAATTGAGACCATTGCTCGCTGTGCATTTTTCTGATAGCGAATCATTTGAAAACATTTCCATCCTAATAACTCAAACGCAAATCATTTCCACCTATAATAACTGAAACGCAAATCCTGCAATAATTTATTGTATTCAATATTTTATTTACCCAAGTGGTCTGTCAGCTTCCGTAGTAAGACTGAATAGTTAGTAGCTACTTCTTCAATATTCATTGCAGAAATAGTCTTAAAGGAATTCACAATAGTACGAAGAGAGGGAAAGATAAGTTCGGCTGAAGCGCTTTTACTTTTCCCTAACCCCGAAGAACCAACAGGCACAAAGCCTCGTTAGGAATCATACACGTATCGCTTGTTCCGATGCACCTCAGCAAGTTTGACTTTTGGTAGTAAAAGAAAAATGAGTTCGTATTTGGAGTCACTGAAGTTCTAAAAGGCAGTAGCAATTGCTAAGGCACACAATGTCTGGGTGGAATGCATGAAGAACTGGACACCAGAGTAGAGCAACAAATAATATTTAAAAATGCAAAATCAAGAAATAAGGTTACAAAGAACATCACTAGAATCAAACAAATGAAAAACAAGCACGGTGTGATGCTGACAAACGTCCAAGACGTAAGGATTAGATAAAAAGAATGCTTTGAAAGACGGCTGAATGAAAAGAAGAGTACTTTCAATAACTTCATAATAAAGAGAATACTTTGCAAGACTTCTGAATGAATGACACCAAAGATTAGTTTAAGAAGGACAACCAAATAAATATAGAAATAACATGCAAAGAAGTAAAAGATGCCCTAGAAGGCATGAAAACTAAAAAGCCTGTGGGACATAATATAGCTGCAGATGTGTGGAAAGCATTTTAATGAAAAAAAAAGCATTAGATTCAAAAGCTATAGCGGGTATCTCAAAAAAGATTGAAGCAGGCTTTTGTCTCTTCTTTTTCAACGGTTGATCACCGATGCATACTTTTATTTATTCAAGATGACATAAATAAAGACTAACGATATGGTAAATATTATTATTTTTTATACAGCCTTCGCAAAAAAAATTCAATCAAAAAGAGTTGCGTAACATCCTAATTCGTGCAAAAAACAAACAAACTGCGTCATTCTGCTTGCAATACTCTCGGAGATATTCGCGATGAAAACCTGTAAAAATGCATCTTCTGGAGGCCTTACTCACTTTGAGTGCTCCAGAGCTATGCAGCGAAACAAACTACTGTTCACCTCAACGGGTTCCAGACGATATATTTTTTTACAATTTTCATCGCGAACATCTCTGCGTGTTTTGCAAGCAGAACAGAATTACAGGGTTTGTTTTCTTAGACAAATTAGAACAGGCGCAATTTTTTTATTGAACTTTTTTTCTGCAAAGGCTGTATGAAATATTAATTTTTATCATGAAAGAAATACAGGATTACGCCATATAATACAAATTTTGAAGATGACAATCCGATTTTTGGCGTAAATGTGACAAGGATGGTAAGTCAGATAATATCCGAAAACTTGAAAATTTTCATCGTCCTGGAGCGAGACTCGAACCCGCGTCTCCCAGAAAACGCCCGGGTATGCTATCCACTACACCACCCAGAACGACCAAGTTTCAAGTTTCCGATCAATTTGAATTTAACCATCACAGGATTTGCTAGTCGAAGCAACCGGCATTCATGTTTAGCGAATCTGGAGGTTAAGAATCTTATCCCGTGTTTGCCCGGAGAGCAGATAAATCATGAAAGAAATACGGGATTAGATTCTTAACCTCCAGATTTGCTAAACATGAATGCCGGTTGCTTCGACTAGCGAATCCTGTGATGGTTAAATTCAAATTGATCGGAAACTTGAAACTTGGTCGTTCTTTGTGGTGTAGTGGATAGCATACCCGGGCGTTTTCTGGGAGACGCGGGTTCGAGTCCCGCTCCAGGACGATGAAAATTTTCAAGTTTTCGGATATTATCTGACTTACCATCCTTGTCACATTTACGCCAAAAATCGGATTGTCATCTTCAAAATTTGTATTAATTTTTATTTTTCTGCAAATGCCACCCACAGAGGGGCAGTTGCTATGTCGTAAGTCTTTACGTCATTTGGAATGTTTTTCTAATTGAGAGTATGTATCTGTGATCAACCGGCTGAAGAGATGAAATCTTATTTCAATATTTTTTGCGGCACCCTGTACGCTATCAATGGAGGAGTATTGTGTTGATCTTTATTTATGAAATTGAAGAGAATAAATTACAGGTGCATAAAATTAATTTCGCATGCCATGAAAAAAGGGAACATAGACTGAGAGTAGATGCAAAAACAACATAAGAACTGTTTGGATTTTTGTAAGAAAGAACTGCAGCAGATGCCAAATTTTCTGTAAGACAACTCATGCAGAAATGCAGAGAAGGAAAGGCGCCCTTACGCATAGTATATATCAAGTTGCAGAATGTATAAGATAAAGTGAAAAGGCAGGAAATGCGGAATTGCATGAGAGAGCAAATGATGTCAGTATACAGACACTCCCGTTCATATGCCAGAAGCTGCGTAGGACAGACAGCAAAACTTGATGTGAGAACTGAATACCAAAGTCTGGCATTAAGACCATTGTTATTCGATATTGCTTTAGATGTTGCAACAGCAGGATTGACGGAAGTAACATCGTTTGCAGATGATGTGGTATTGTATGCATGAAATAAAGGAGAAACAGAAGAAACGTTGGAAAATTGGAGCAGAATGTTAGAAAACAGGGTATTGAAGATAAGTTGAACCAAAATAGGGTACAAGTACTGCTATAAGAAAATAGAATTGATGGTGCTAAGGTTCAGGAAGGAGTGGCAAAGACAGTCACAAGATTCAAACACTTGGAATCCATGTTGGATAGACAGAGATCTGCAGGGAATAGCGAACAGCAGAATGTAAACAAGATGGAATGACTGGAGAAATATCAGGCGTATTGATGGAAGGATGTCTATGAGGCTGAAAAGTTGTGGTTTTAATGTACGCTTTCCAACCGTAGGTTGAAGAAGCGTATATGCTCCAGCTTTGTCCGTCCGTCCGACCGCACGATAACTCACGTGAAAATGGTTCGATTTCGACAAAATTTTAGTATGTGGTAGGGGACCACCTGGGGACGAACCCTGTTTAAAATGGGCGAAACAGGGTCAAAGGTCAGGACATAGGAGCGGGATCCATTCCATTGCTCTTATGCGTCATAACTTGGGTAAACAGTGTTCGATTTCGATGAAATTTTAGTATATGGTAGGGAACTACCTGGGCACGAGCTCTATTGAAAATGGGCGGAATGGGGTCATAGTTCAGGACATAAAAGCGGGATCAATTCCATTGCCTTTATGCGTCATAACATGCGTAAATATGGTTCGATTTCGATGCAATTTTAGTATGTGGTAGGGAACCACCTGGGCACGAACCCAATTGAAAATGGGCGAAATGGGGTCAAAGGTCAGGCCACTGGAGTGGGATCCATTCCATTTTCCTTGTGCATCATAACGTACCTAAAATGCTTGGATTGTGACAAAACTTTATCATGTTGTTCCGGAGGTATAGTGAACCGGTTCTGTTGAATATCAACTAAATGGAGTCAAAGGTCATTGCACAAAAGCCAGATTTATTCCACAGCCATTATTCTCATAACTTGCGTAAAACTGCTTCTATTGCAACAAAACTTTATCATGTTGTTCTGGAGGTATAGTGAA
The DNA here is from genome assembly GCA_039090855.1 of Macrothele yani. NCBI lineage: Eukaryota > Metazoa > Arthropoda > Arachnida > Araneae > Macrothelidae > Macrothele > Macrothele yani. The sequence continues at coordinate 20,785,589 of CM077013.1, forward strand.
CCGGTTCTGTTGAATATCATCGAATGGGGTCAAAGGTCAGGACATAGGAGCGAGATTTATTCCACAGCCATTATCCACATAACTTGAGTAACAATTTCTGGTATGTTGGAAAGCGTATCATATTCAATGCATTACATGATTTTACTAACTTGTTATGTAGTAAAACTGGCAATGCTATACAATGCTGAGATTTGGTCAATGACCAGTGCTGATACTTAGCCAATGACCAGTGCTAAGACTTGACCAATGACAAATGCCGGGAATTGGACAGTGCGTGGATAATTAGCTAAATGTTGCTGAAGTAAAGATGCTGAGGTGGATATTCTGTGGTATTACCAGAAAAAAAACAGCGTTATAAATCTGAATTAAGGGCAACTGTTAAAGTGACAGAGGATTCAAACAGAAATCCAAGAAGTAAGATTACGCCCGTATGTTTTTTGTTTTAGAAGAGGAAATGGACGCATGGGCTGCAGAGTTATGGGCATGCAACTCCCTGGAAAGCGACCTACATGAAGACCTAAGAGAAGATGGAAGGATAAGAAACGGAAGAACGATTTAAAACAAGACAGGAATGAGTGGAGAAAGGAGATCCGTAGCATTGACTTAACCTAGATGTCTAACTATTCATGCTGTAGAAAAAGAAGTCTGGGAGTCACTGAAGTTCAATCCCGCCGAACATGCAGAACATTTAGTTTTTATCACACACAAAATGCACCCAGATACTCAAATGATATAAATTAAAAAATTAAAAAAAAGACCCATCACAATGAGATGAAGAAAAATATCATCATACTGAGACAAAGAAAAATATCATCATACTAAGACGAAGAAAAATATTTTCTCGTCCCATCAAGCTGTGAGAGCACCCGATGTTGAATCCTTGGTTGTACATCGTAAAAATTTGTTTCATCCGCATATTTTGATATCATTTCTGAAAAACTGATGTACAAAGGCTGTTCCACAAAAACTGAGAGTCATTTTTTTCTGAGTTGGCAACAGTGCTAAGGGAAAGAATAACCACGTAGACGACTAACTGAATTAAGTAGATGTTTATGACAACAGTTATTAGCCGTGGCAGACGATTCTGGTTTTCTTATTTCGCAGTTGTTCAAGGTACGTCTGCATCTCGCCATACAGCTATGGAGGTGAGTGCTTCAGAGTTAAGAAGGAAATGAGTTGTGCGATAAAACTTTGCTATTGTCTGGGCAAAAATGCTCCAGAAACAGTTGATTTAATCAAAAAGCTTACAAAGATAAATGTTCGGGTGAGTCAATGATTTTTAGATGGCACCATGATTTCAAAAAAGGGCGTTTGTCGGCAGAACTCGATCCTATGCTAGGTCGACCTGAAAGTGTTGTTACGGAGCGTATTGTTAACACTGTTCGGGTAATTTTGCAAGTAGATCGACGAAGGACGTGTGAAGACATAGCGGCGTCAACTAATATTTCAAAACCTCCTGCATTCCACATTCTACGCGACAAATTACTGCTTTAGGTGTCCAGATGGGTACATCATCACCTGACGAGAGAACAATTGTTAGCCAGAGTTCAGGTGTGTCATGAATATATACAAATGATTGCAAAAGATCAAAAGTTTCAAAGCGCAGTAATAAATGCCGATGAAACATGGGTCCAATATTTCGACCACCTCACGAAGCGCTCAATGAGCGTCTGGAAACACACAGGCTCGCCTCGTCCGAAGAAGGCCCGCCAAACCAAATCAGCTGGGAAGGTGATGATGATAATTTTCTTTGATCATAAAGGTGTAGTCTACCAGCATGCCGTTCCGCCATAAATTACTGTCAATGCTAAGTGTTACATTGGAAGCGTCTGCGATGACACATATCGATTAAGCGACCGGAACTGGTGGGGAAGTGGATCCTACACCATGATAAACGTCCACCCACATGTGGCTGCTTGTGTTCAACAGTTTCTGACGAAATGAAGTATTGAAATCTTGCCACAGCCTGCTTACAGTCCTGATCGCGCCCCGTGCGATTTCTGGTTGTTTCGAACAATGAGGGAGAAGTTCCATGGTGGAACATTCAACACAGATGCTGACGTATTCAAGCTGTACAGGGGTCGCTAAAGCAGCTTCTATAAAATGCCTTAGCCACATACCTTGAAAAGTGGACTGAACGATGGGACCGTTGCATATCATTCTAGGAAAGATACTTTGAGAAAGAATAACATACATTTTGCTGTACCTATATTTCTTCATTTTGCGTGATTTTACTCTCATTTGGCATGGAACGGCCGTTGTATGATTTTAATTAAAATTTTGCTGTTTATAACGAAGTAAATTTCTCCGTCATGTTTGTCCACGCCGGGGCTCGAACTCGGGTCCCCTCATTCCGGAATAAAACTCTCTACCAATTGAGCTACGCGGACGTTCGTTCTGACTGCTATCTGCCTTTATGTCGTGTGCGTCCTGCTGGGCAGGCACGTCACATCTCCCCCACCCCGAAAGAGGGCCGGGGGCATGGCCCACGGGTCAGCAGTGACCATGAATCGTCGCAGGCAGCCATCCACTGTAGAACGTGCACTTGAGAACTCCCAGTCATTTTTTTTTATTTTTCGAAGCGCTGGAGAAGGGATTCCCTGATTTTTTCTGTCTCGCGGTGTGGAAATAACATCACACCATTGCGAGATCTTGAACGGCCGGGTCATCCGGAAAGTTCGGGCGCCATTATAACGAAGTAAATTTCTCCGTCATTTTTGTCCACGCCGGGGCTCGAACTCGGGTCCCCTCATTTCGGAATAAATCGCTCTACCTATTGAGCAACGCTGACGTTCGTTCTGACTGCTATCTGCCTTTATGTCGTGTGCGTCCTGCTGGGCAGGCAGGTCACATATTGTGGGTTAATCTGATTCTTACGTTCTGCCAGTACCCATATTTTAGCTACTCCAAGTCCCAGAATATCTTAGAGTGGTTCTCTTTTTATTATTCTGACACTTTCCCTCTTTTTATTAGCTGCCTCGGGTTCAGGAGTTTCTTAGAATTGTTCTCATTTACTTTTTCAATCTTATATTAATCCTTTTTTCTTGGCAGTTTTTTTAATCAATAAACCAGATTTATTAGCTGCTACGTCTCTAGATTTTTCTTAGAATGGTTTTGGTTCCATTAATCGTACAAAAGCATTTTTGCATTACTGGTCCAGGTTCATGAATTTCTAAGAATGTTCCGGTTTCTGCTAATTAGTCACTGAACCTAAAGCGGCGATCAGCAAACAAACTAACCCGTTTTGTTTGCTGATCGCTGATCTAGGTTCAAAGAGCCCGAAAGAGTCAAGGAGGTGAAAATTCGGCCTTCTTCATGTATGAATTATTTTCCTTTCTTTTTTCCATCTACGAAAACTCTGGAACATTTCGGCGGCCATGAAAGCCGGCTTAAGGGCTTTTGAGAACTTTTCTTTCCACTCAAAAACGCAGCAGCTTTTCTAAGTGTAGAAAATGATGCGGAACATCGGAAAGTACGTTACTTGAAGTTGTTTGTGTGCATGTATTTCTTTTTTAACCCAGTACTTTCACAACTCAGCTGTAAATAGGAAAGCGTTCTCTGAAGTTGACCTCTCAGAACACGCATGCATAATTTTCAGCATCCTTTATTAAAATGAATATGAAAAAAAGTGTCTGTTCAGAGTATCATAATTACACTTCCAAGGCAATGACGTCTACTCAAAGGGGTTCGTATCGCTAAGTACTGTTACACGGCACTAGCAGTGTTCCTGCCTAGTCTGCCGGTAACGGTGCTTGAGACCTGAAGTACAATTTAGTTGGCCACGGCACCAGGTGAGAATCTCAGGTGCACTGCTGCACTCAAAGATTCACACCAGAACATAAAAAATGAAAAGTTGAAGAATGACCCGAAGCATAAGGCTTGGGTGAATCCACCTTGTGAACAAAATAACAACAACAAATAAAAAATAAAATAATCTAAAAAAAAATGATACTTTGGGATCAGAGTTGTGATGAGGTTCACCCGCAATCACCAATTCGTGACTGAGTGTAGTGGTCCGGATCTTACTCCGGTACATTCAATCCCCAACCAGCCAGTACAACACTCACTTTCGCAAATAACACATGATTCTCAAATACACAACACAACATTTAATAACGTTCTGCGAGATTTAAACAGATACGGCGCTCTCTGGGCGTATAGACAATTGCCCCTCTTATGTGGGCAGCATACGGTGTCACACATTACTGTCGGAAGACACAAGCCGACTGAGTCTCCACCGGACTATCTGAATAAGAGATACTACTCGTTTACCAACTAAATAGAGCTGCAGGTGATATTCATATACAATTGCTTAGAGAATGAAAAAAAATTATATGCAAACGATCACATTAAAAATACTCGCGACACAAAATACACAAGCACGTTAATTTGCGGTATAAGATTATAGGTGCGAAATACTGCCAAAGTTAATTAACTAAATCTAATAAGCATGCACATGCAGAACCCTGCCCCGCTGACGTTGGTCCTGAACCAAAGTTAAAAGAAACTGTCCCGCCCAGGGGAATTTGTGGCCACACCTTCTCCCTTATTCATGTAAAAAAAAGTAATCAGGAAATGGGCCCTGTAAGAAATTGAAATCTGTATGTGCAGGTATTTCCTCTGAGGTTCAGTCACTCAGCATTACTGCATCTATGTCCATGCAGCTTTGGGTGTCGGGATGGCACAAGTTCGCAGATGTGCGAAGAAAGAAAAAGGAAATATTCATCTACTTACAGTTTCGTGACTTTGCTGTGCAAATCCGTTGTGCATCACATAATATCACTCGACAAAAAAAAAAACACGCACACAGACACTTGCACCATGTGGCAGCACCGATGATTCAACACTTCACTTTGACGCTTGATGTAAATGAAGCACACAATTAAAAATGGTAATATCACGCCGCACTTTGTTGCAATGATTAGAGTGCACACTGATCTATTCTCGTGACGATTTGAAGGTGGCCGTTAAGCAAAATAGGCCCTCTCACATCTGATGTTGCGGTTTCCAAGATTAATTTTCTCGGCCGAGCGAAATCAGACGTGCTTTTACCTTAAGCGTATATCGGCAACTCAACATTTCACCTGTATATTTGTTAGGTATCGAAGCCACCGCTCTTACGCTCATATTTTTCTTTCGACATGTTTTTATCCCGTCGCACTTACACGTAGTGGCTTCGCTGCTTACGCGACCACACACACGCACACATGGGGCCTCGCTTCGCCCCGTAAGACAAGCGCATCTCTTCACTTCCTCCACAGTAGGGGATGAATGGGGGTGACGATTCCACACTGCAGTGGTTGGCATCCGAACCCGACTTTGCATGGCTTCGCTTCTCATTGGAATGACCACTGTCCACTCGCAGACTTCTTAATTCCCCTGTAACTTGGCTTTCATTAGGCCAAACAGTCGCTGATTTCCATTACGCTCCAGCCTAGAAATTTCTGCTTTATCCCGCGGATTTAGGCATTCCGCTGTCTTTATGGCAAACTGGCATCTCCAGCTGCCTCGAGTTGTCTCCATTTCTGACCAAATGCGGGGAGGTTTGCTGCTTCATTTTTCCCAATTCATTTTTTGCAGATCCAAGGCATCCAGCCTTTCACATCGGAGAGCGCACAGACAACTAAACTTTCTTCCTTATTTTCATGCCAAGTGCGAACTCTTATTTTTCTGCACGGACCACACAGAGAGCAATTGTTCTCGAAAATGCCCCAAACAATCGACGAATTTACGATTATTCGCTAAACCTTTCGTCCCCTATCTTCATTCATTCCTACTCAAGTGGCTCATTCGATACGTATTCCTCTTTCCCTTTCCGTGTTGCATAGGCTGCCCGTCAGCTGCGCCCTGATATTTATGACCTAACAGAGCTATTCTGAGACCACCCAGCCAGAGAGAGAATTCTTCGCCTCTTTTCTTTCCAAACCCCAGATAAAACTTTATCTGCTGTTTACACTTTTAAACTCCAATCAAGCCTCGAACAATTAATACTTAATTAATTTCACACATCAACCACGCCCATTAATTACTAAATTAATGGCGGGGCTGGGTCGTAACATCGGCCCCTCCTCAAGAAATCTAGAAGTCCTCTTCTGGGCCTATCGCTTTGCTCTTATCAATTTCCAGAGCAACCATTGAGTGCTACCTTTTCCCACAGGTAGAAACAATTTAAAATGGCAAAAATATTGCGTTTCATGCCTTCAAGAGCATTGGAGCGACTTCCCAATTATCCCGCAATTTTGTTAATTAATTTAGAGAACATCCGAAAGAAAAAACAACGTAAATGAGAAATAAATAAAAAAAACTGAACTGTAAAAGAACATGTGAGCCTGCCGAACTGTGATTCCTAGCTGCCTCATACAATACGCGACATGGCGGACAAATTTTAAAGTTTTCTTCAGGTTTTAGGATGGGGGGGGGGTGTCCACTGTAACATTCCATCCCCCCATGAAAGAAAAAAAAAAAAAAGGGATGACTGAATGAAGTTTATTCATCCAATCACTCTATTTTTTTTTTTTTAACTGTAAACACTCAACCCTTTCCCACCGTCGCAAGGCACCTAATTCCGGATTTAAGTGCCCGGAGTGGAAGGAAAGTTTAAGGATTTCATCACACGTTCATTGCTACCCGTCGAGATAGGCGGAAAAAAAAAATTTAAATATGAGGCATAGCTTCGAGAATCCACGAGTTCCACAGATCTCTCACGTTCGATGCTCCTACGCCCGCGAAATGATTGGAGGACTTTTGACCTGGCTTCCCTGCACTCGTAAGGGATCCACAATCATGCGGGTTCGCGCTGCAAAGGGTTCGGTTTCTGCCCTCAGCTCATCGCTATCAGATAGAAATTCAGCAGCTCTCTCCCGAAATTTAGATTTTGCAATCGCGAGTTTAGTTTGCTCACTCCATCTACCCACCATCGCTACACTTTCGACATCCTGAAAAAAGTGTTTAGCACGATACAGCGGATCAGTGCCTGTAAATAGCCTCAACATGTTTATGCATCCCGCTATTTGCTCACCGTAAACCATAGGTGCGGCTAAAGCTGTTTGTCTCAGCTGTGATGTACCCGCTGTACTTGTAACAGGTGTACTCTCTTCCGGAACAATTGCAGCCTCAGTGCTCACATGTTCTCCGTCAGAGTGACCATCAGAAACATCTGAAACCACGTGCCTCGCAGATGACAATTTCTTCGTGTTAGCCATTTTGTTTTTCTTACCCACTAAAATTATGGCAGTTCTTAGAAAACAGCTTAAGGCTTACTTAATGCTAAATTATACAAAATTCGCACCGAACAAAACTAAATAAAAATAGTAATGGCAGTCAATTCGCACTTATTTTACGAACATGAGTGTTGTTCCGCTAGCTGCAAAATATAGGTATCGATCCTGGTCACGGCACCATTAATGTTACACGGCACTAGCAGTGTTCCTGCCTAGTCTGCCGGTAACGGTGCTTGAGACCTGAAGTACAATTTAGTTGGCCACGGCACCAGGTGAGAATCTCAGGTGCACTGCTGCACTCAAAGATTCACACCAGAACATAAAAAATGAAAAGTTGAAGAATGACCCGAAGCATAAGGCTTGGGTGAATCCACCTTGTGAACAAAATAACAACAACAAATAAAAAATAAAATAATCTAAAAAAAATGATACTTTGGGATCAGAGTTGTGATGAGGTTCACCCGCAATCACCAATTCGTGACTGAGTGTAGTGGTCCGGATCTTACTCCGGTACATTCAATCCCCAACCAGCCAGTACAACACTCACTTTCGCAAATAACACATGATTCTCAAATACACAACACAACATTTAATAACGTTCTGCGAGATTTAAACAGATACGGCGCTCTCTGGGCGTATAGACAATTGCCCCTCTTATGTGGGCAGCATACGGTGTCACACATTACTGTCGGAAGACACAAGCCGACTGAGTCTCCACCGGACTATCTGAATAAGAGATACTACTCGTTTACCAACTAAATAGAGCTGCAGGTGATATTCATATACAATTGCTTAGAGAATGAAAAAAAATTATATGCAAACGATCACATTAAAAATACTCGCGACACAAAATACACAAGCACGTTAATTTGCGGTATAAGATTATAGGTGCGAAATACTGCCAAAGTTAATTAACTAAATCTAATAAGCATGCACATGCAGAACCCTGCCCCGCTGACGTTGGTCCTGAACCAAAGTTAAAAGAAACTGTCCCGCCCAGCGGAATTTGTGGCCACACCTTCTCCCTTATTCATGTAAAAAAAAGTAATCAGGAAATGGGCCCTGTAAGAAATTGAAATCTGTATGTGCAGGTATTTCCTCTGAGGTTCAGTCACTCAGCATTACTGCATCTATGTCCATGCAGCTTTGGGTGTCGGGATGGCACAAGTTCGCAGATGTGCGAAGGAAGAAAAAGGAAATATTCATCTACTTTCAGTTTCGTGACTTTGCTGTGCAAATCCGTTGTGCATCACATAATATCACTCGACAAAAAAAAAAAACACGCACACAGACACTTGCACCATGTGGCAGCACCGATGATTCAACACTTCACTTTGACGCTTGATGTAAATGAAGCACACAATTAAAAATGGTAATATCACGCCGCACTTTGTTGCAATGATTAGAGTGCACACTGATCTATTCTCGTGACGATTTGAAGGTGGCCGTTAAGCAAAATAGGCCCTCTCACATCTGATGTTGCGGTTTCCAAGATTAATTTTCTCGGCCGAGCGAAATCAGACGTGCTTTTACCTTAAGCGTATATCGGCAACTCAACATTTCACCTGTATATTTGTTAGGTATCGAAGCCACCGCTCTTACGCTCATATTTTTCTTTCGACATGTTTTTATCCCGTCGCACTTACACGTAGTGGCTTCGCTGCTTACGCGACCACACACACGCACACATGGGGCCTCGCTTCGCCCCGTAAGACAAGCGCATCTCTTCACTTCCTCCACAGTAGGGGATGAATGGGGGTGACGATTCCACACTGCAGTGGTTGGCATCCGAACCCGACTTTGCATGGCTTCGCTTCTCATTGGAATGACCACTGTCCACTCGCAGACTTCTTAATTCCCCTGTAACTTGGCTTTCATTAGGCCAAACAGTCGCTGATTTCCATTACGCTCCAGCCTAGAAATTTCTGCTTTATCCCGCGGATTTAGGCATTCCGCTGTCTTTATGGCAAACTGGCATCTCCAGCTGCCTCGAGTTGTCTCCATTTCTGACCAAATGCGGGGAGGTTTGCTGCTTCATTTTTCCCAATTCATTTTTTGCAGATCCAAGGCATCCAGCCTTTCACATCGGAGAGCGCACAGACAACTAAACTTTCTTCCTTATTTTCATGCCAAGTGCGAACTCTTATTTTTCTGCACGGACCACACAGAGAGCAATTGTTCTCGAAAATGCCCCAAACAATCGACGAATTTACGATTATTCGCTAAACCTTTCGTCCCCTATCTTCATTCATTCCTACTCAAGTGGCTCATTCGATACGTATTCCTCTTTCCCTTTCCGTGTTGCATAGGCTGCCCGTCAGCTGCGCCCTGATATTTATGACCTAACAGAGCTATTCTGAGACCACCCAGCCAGAGAGAGAATTCTTCGCCTCTTTTCTTTCCAAACCCCCAGATAAAACTTTATCTGCTGTTTACACTTTTAAACTCCAATCAAGCCTCGAACAATTAATACTTAATTAATTTCACACATCAACCACGCCCATTAATTACTAAATTAATGGCGGGGCTGGGTCGTAACATCGGCCCCTCCTCAAGAAATCTAGAAGTCCTCTTCTGGGCCTATCGCTTTGCTCTTATCAATTTCCAGAGCAACCATTGAGTGCTACCTTTTCCCACAGGTAGAAACAATTTAAAATGGCAAAAATATTGCGTTTCATGCCTTCAAGAGCATTGGAGCGACTTCCCAATTATCCCGCAATTTTGTTAATTAATTTAGAGAACATCCGAAAGAAAAAACAACGTAAATGAGAAATAAATAAAAAAAACTGAACTGTAAAAGAACATGTGAGCCTGCCGAACTGTGATTCCTAGCTGCCTCATACAATACGCGACATGGCGGACAAATTTTAAAGTTTTCTTCAGGTTTTAGGATGGGGGGGGGGGGGGGTGTCCACTGTAACAGTACTGTACTGTGCAAATCAATTGGGACAAAGTAAAAAATCACTCCATTTTCCAAAACTATGCCTGTATATCATTCTATGCCTTGATATACACTGATAAATACCTGTATTCGTATGAAGTATGTCCTCCTTTAGCTGAAATGACCTCTTGAATTCGTTTTGGCATTGACTCCACTAATTGAGTGCACATATTTTTGACTTCGTAATCGTGGAACCACACTTTTATAGCATTCGTTATCATGCGTTCTTTGGTTGTACAGTCCAATTTACCTAAACGTCTATTCAAAGTATTCCACAAGTTTTCTATGGGATTTAAGTCTGAATTTCCAGGCCAATCAAGCAAATGAATTTGATTTTCCAGCATGAAATTCTTGACCAATTTCGAATTGTGACATGGGGAAATATTACAACAATCCTACGTTGTAATATTTCTACGTACTTGGCTGAATTCATCATACCTTGAACAGGAATTAAGCTTCCAGTGCCATTTGATGTGAAAAAACCCCAAAACAACTGTTTCAGAGGGTGTTTTGCAGTTTGTGTGACATGCTCAGGTCTTAAGGGTTCACAGTTGCTTCGTCTAACGACATTTGCTTGGTAACCCTGCACAAATAAATGAGTTTCACCTCTGAAAATTGCCATTTTCCAGTCGTCAGCAGTCCATGATTTATATTTTTTGGCCCATGCTAAACGTTTTATCTTCATTTTCGCATTCAAATATTGTTTTGTCGTTTGTCTTCTTGCCTTCCGGCCAACTTCCAGAAGCCTACGGCGTACAGTTGAATCACCAACATCACAACCACTAGTCAATAAATGTCTTTAAAGATAGGTGCTTGTTTGTTTTTTTTTTTTTTTGTTTTTTTTTTTTTGGATTCATTTTACTGTTTCTGATTAGATATTTATTGGTTCGTGGAGTTGTTTTTCGTTTTCTTCCTATTTACTTCTCCTTTTTGGAGACGATGATCCAGATGCATTGTATCGCATAAGCAGTCTGGATACACTTGATTTGCCTACACCAACTGCAGAAGCAATATCTCTCACTGTCATAGAAGTGTGATCCTTCAGAGCAATTATTTTTGCACGCTTCTTTGGGGAAATATCCATTTTTCAATACACGAAAGCAACACGTACTCACAGAGAGCAAAACCTAACATCCACCTGTCACACACGAAAGCTCACAACTGAAGCTGAAGTGCCTATTTCCTGTTTAAAACCGGTCAAACCACGTTCTTACTATCAAGTTCTAAAAGTCACACCACCTCACAGCTGATAAAACCGGTTTGCGTGGGTTTCGGACATCAACTGGCGATCACATTACAATTCTAAGAATAAAATAGCTTGTCCCAATTAATTTGCACGGTATAGTACCTTGTAATCAGAAAGGTTGCTTTAGAAAAATCTGTAATCTTGAAATCCTCGAAGACACTGGATGACGATAGAAAGCTATGCTAAGAAGAGTGGGGGTGTTCGGAGTTCCGTGATTTGAGATTAGTATGTGTATAAAATGCGTGTCGCCTTGATTTTTAAGAAGAGCCGTTACAATGTGAGAGAAATGGGCTTTTACAAAGGAAAATCTCTGTTAGAACATTGTGTCCGCCTGATAAGGCAAACATCAGGGTAGCACTCTGATTTAATTTACCGTAGTATGATTTGAGACATGATTTGTACGATTTTACACCAATGCGTTATTCTATTATGACCACCTCTAGCCTAGAGAAATGAGCGCGCCTGGAGACCGAACGGTGGCGCAGGTGAAGTTCACAGAGCAGTACATATACAACCCGAGGACCGACTTTCGGTTAGTAGAATGTTCGGAGTCCGAATGGGAAAAGCTGTCGATTTGTCGGAATTTGATAAAGGACAAATTGTGATGGCACGACGCTTCGGAACTACGATCTTGGAAACGGCGCGGCTTGTCAGTTGTTCACGTGCCACTGTAGTGAGTATGTATCAAAAGTGGTGCAGAGATTGTCATGCGACGAACCATCGTCCAGCCGTGTGTCGTCCGCAGCTCACTGATGCCAGATGCGAGCGGGGACTGTTGCGCATTGTTCACTGCGACAAATCATTCGCAGCTAGAACAGTGGTGATCAAGGCCACGTGTCACAGCGTCGCACAATTCATCGCTGTCATCTGCGCATGTTCTTGGGTAGCCGAAGACCCAGCCGGTTCTTCATGTTCACTGCACGTCATCGCCAATAACGCATGAAATAGGTGCAAGATCATCGAGTTTGGTCCGTGGATGATTGGAAGAAAGTGACCTGGTCTGACGAATCACGATTCCTGGTGCATCAGGAAGACGGCTGAGTGCGGATACGCCTGTTACCAACGAAGGCTATGGCACCTGGATGCCCTGTTGGGCGGAAACAGGCCAGAGGCGGCGTTGTTATGCTGTGGGCGATGTTTTCTTGGGAGACTTTAGGGCCCATTATCCCAATAGCACAATCCCTGACAGCTGTCAGGTATCTGAACATCGTTGCCGACCAAGACCATCCCTTCATGCCAACTGTGTGTCCCTGCTGGTGATGTCCCATGCCACACTGCCAGAATCGTCAAGGAGTGGTTCGGGGAACATGCTGGTGACTTTCTGTTAATGCCCTAGTCACCAAGTTCATCTGACATGGACTCAATCGAACACTTGTGGTTCGACTTGGAAAAGCGGGTTCGCACTAAATCAACACCAACCCGAAATGTACGGGAACTGGAGGACCTGCTGTTGACATTATGGTACCAGATAACCCAGGATACCTATCACCACCTCATCGAATTGATGCCTCGCCGAGTGGCCGCTATTTTGCTAGCTATAGGGGGTCTTACAGCTTTTTAAGTAGGTGGTCATAATGTAATGGCTTATCGATGTGTATGATTTTTCTCACTGCAAATAAGACAACAAAACAAAAATACGGCAATGTGATATCCCGAAAAAAAGCATCGTTAGAAAATAACTGTGTAACGTCATACAGCCCGGTTTAACAGCATATGTAGGAAGTTAAAATTATAGACATGCAAGTAAGTGTGGAAGGTTAATGTTTATCAATATCATTTCATTGTTCAGTTTTATAGTGCTTTTCATGGAATAACGTCGAATATATAGAGCAGTTTGAGTGATGATAGAAGAAAAATCACTAATTGGTGATTGTTTAACTCTGAATACAAGGAAATTGCTGTGTTCGATTACCAACGTAGGGAGCGGGAAATCATTCGCAGTGTGTCGACAGCTTCCATGTGCAGATCTAGGGCTTTAAGGTGTCACCCGTTCCTAGTTTGGGAATCCTGGATCCAGGTAGGCGGGACGGTTACCGTCATGGAGTAAGCGAACTGCGCCATACCGGGCAGGAACTGCATCTGACATAATGTTAGTTCCAACTAATATTTAATACTGTAATCTTCATTTTCCCCATAATTTTCTTTTTATTTCGGGTTTTAACGACTACCATGAGCAATTCTAAAGTCTATAAGCAGTCGACCGTTCCTAATTTAGGGTCACTGGATCCAGGGAAGTGGCAGAGCCAGCTCCGTCAGACAAATGCACCCCCAATGCTTCATTCGCGACTCGAACCAGAGTCTACTTCGGATAAATAGCCAGAAGGCAGCGCATTCGGCTGCCGAGGCAGCCATCATTTCCTTATACATGGGCGTAAAGCGGGGGGGGGGGGGTGTCACGAGGGTCACTTGACCCCCGTGCAGAATTATTTTTCCTTTTATTATAATTTATTTATTACTTTTTTTTAATTTATTTTTTTTTTTATTTATTTATTACTTTTTTTTTTTAAGGAAAGATGGATTTTGGGGCGTTTAATTTAATATCCCAATTTTATTAGAAATTTGGAATTGGAAAACGATAACGTGAAAGGGGAAAACCTAATAAACCGTAAGCTAGTAAGCCCAAACAAGTTCCGCTCAGGGTGGTGTGTGCTGAACTTAAGGCTTGGCATGGCCGTTCACGACATTGCTCATTATTTTGAAAACAGTTACCAATGTACATGATAATAAATGACTATTACTAACATACACTTTCTTCAAGAGCAGCATCAATTAATAATAATAATAGTAGTACTGCTCTAGTGTAGTAAGTAAGTAGTAGTAATAGTATTAATCTTTCATTTTCACGAATTACTGTTTTCTACATATTAGCCAAACCTTAGTTACACTTGACCCCCTTGAAAAATTTCCTTCAGGCGCCTATGCCCTGTAACGTACCAGGAGATGTGACGTACCTGCCAGAAGGACGCACACGACATAAAGGCAGATAGCAATTAGAATCAATGTCCGCGTAGCTTAATTGGTAGAGCAACTTATTCCGGAGTGAGTGGACCCGGGTTCGAACCCCGGCGCGGATAAAAATGACGGAGAAATTCACTTCGTTGTAATGGCGCCCGAACTATCCGGATGACCCGACCGTTCAAAATCTCGCATTGGTGTGATGTTATTTCCACACCGCGAGATAGGAAAAATAAGAGCAGCACTTCGAAAAAAAAAAAAAAAATAATAATAAGGGGGAGATGATGTAACGTACCAGGAGATGTGACGTACCTGCCAGAAGGACGCACACGACATAAAGGCAGATAGCAATTAGAATCAATGTCCGCGTAGCTTAATTGGTAGAGCAACTTATTCCGGAATGAGTGGACCCGGGTTCGAATCCTGGAGCGGATAAAAATGACGGAGAAATTCACTTCGTTGTAGCCCTTATACTCCTATTTTGACTGCTGGACACCTCATAAGAAAGAGATTCCTTGCAATTTCTCTATTTAATTTTATCCTGCCATCTAAACCTCAGGTTGAGATTGCTATTCCTGATTACTTCCCGGTGTTGTCTGCTCAGGAGTTTGTTTCTCCGTCTTTGACCACAATTATTGCCTTCAAGAATTGCTCAGCAATTTTATCTGTTCTGATCACGTGGTCAAACCGTCGGAGGCTTTTCTTCTTAATCTTTTTACTGTATTTCTCCTTTCACATGGAAAATATTTTATTCATCATCGTGCCACTACATTTAACACGTGATCGGTAAATGGATCTATTACTTATCTTCTATGGCATCTCACTCCGTATGCCAGTATTTTTTTTATGTGTGCGTAATTATATTAGGTTCCATCCTTTACTTCTATGTATACATATAAAAGTACTGACTTAGATATTGATCAATCGCCTTCTGGTATCTATTAATTGATGTACTAAGTCCATGGCACGTATTCCGGACACGCGGATGACATATACTCAGCTCACATAGCTTCTACACAGAAAACTGTGATAGCTTTAAAACGGCTTTTCCTTTTTTTTTTTTTTTCTTTTTCTGTTCTCTTGTTTGTCCTTCGCAGTTCAATTTAGAACCTTTGTGTCAAAAATTCTGTAGATAATTATTGAAGTTCACAAGATAGATCGACCACATCAACTTGTGATGAATGAGCTTAAATCCCACATGCGAATCATTTACGAATCCCTAAAAACACAAAAATAAAGATTAAGTTCCAGACAAAAGTAATTATTCGTACGACACGGTAATAGGTATCACAAATGCTGTCTGCGTACGATAAATAAAATCATTAAAAGTTTGCAAAGTAAAACCAAATTTATTTACAAATTAAAATAATTAATTAATTAATTAATTAATTAATTTTTATATTTAATTTAAATTATTTTAATTTGTAAATAAATTTGGTTTTACTTCGCAAACTTTTAATGATTTTATTTATCGTAGGCAGACAGCATTTGTCATACCTATTAAAGATTAAGTTCTTTCTCTTTTTTTTTTTTACTTAAGTAAAGGCACATCCACTGTGGCATAAATCTGAAGATTTTTATGGGGAGGAGATCAGTTATCGAGGTTAGTCTTGCAGAATGAAAGATTACGACTGCACGCTTGAATGTAAACTTAGAGAACATCGTGCTGTTGTGAGTTTCCTATAGAAGCTATTAAACAGGCGAACAAAGATATTCGTCCGGAAACGTTTGTTGTTCACTATTTCCCGCCAAAGACTGTTCGCAAGTGGGCCGAATCGAATAAGGGTTTATGAAACCTCACGTCAATGCGGCGCTACTTGAAGCAGCATTGCGGAATTAGGACCGAGATGCAGCTGCCGCCAAAGTTTGGTTTTGTTAATTTAACGGCCACCGTGAGTAGCTTAAGGGGATATAAGCAGTCGCCCGTCCCGAATTTAAGAAAACTGGTTTCAGGGAAGGGAGAAAGACAGTGCTAAAAGACAAACACAGCATCAATGAATTACCGGGATACTAAACCCGGACCCTCTTGGACGAAATGTCATAAGCCAACGCTTAAACCGCTGCGCCACAGGGTATGCGCTGTGGCCAAAGCGAAGTCGTTGATCTAATTGGGCTGGAAAGAAAGTAATGTCTGCAAATGCAAGGCAACAGAAAAGTGCTAAAAACCATATATACAAGGAGAAATCAATCCGAAATGTAGCCGCCATCGTTCGCCAGGACCTTCTCCCATCGACTGGGCAGCTACACTATCTACCAACAAGTAATTGGACACCTCTGCAATAGACGATATATGCGGTCCTGATACACGTCACGGCCGCCGCCGTTAAATATCGTGTGGGAAACAACAACGCAACCAGTCGCATGCAAGATGCCACGCAGTTCGGAGCTCTCTGATTTCGAGAAAGGTGTAATCGTCGGGTATCACAGAAATGGCCGATCCATACGTGACATATCCAGTGAGTTGAAGTACCCAAAATCGACAGTGGCCTACGTGATTGGCCAGTGGAAGATGAGAGGTGACTGTCGGAATGTGTCCCGACCTGGCAGACCCACAAAACTGGGAGTTAGAGACCGACGGGTGCTGTCCAGAGAAATTCCGAAGAACCGCACCAAATCGATGGGCCACATCCGCGAGGAGTTTCAACAGGCATGTTCTTTCGATGAATACCATCCGTAAGGAAGCCCATCTGCTCGGTTATCATGGACGTGCTGCCGCCCACAAGCCTTTGATCACCAAGTCCAATAGCGCTGCTCGGCTAACGTGGTGCACAGAACGTCGACAGTGGACCGTTGAACAGTGGAAACAGGTTCTCTGGAGCGACGAATCAAGGTTCACCCTCTACCGTTCGGATGGCAGGGTCTGGGTTTGGCGTCTGCCTGGAGAACGCCTCCTGCCGGAATGTATTGTGCCAACTGTGAAGTTCGGCGGTGGTGTAATTATGCTATGTGGGTGTTTCTCCTGGTACGGCACGGGACCCTTGGTCGCAATTCCTGGTAGACTCAACGCCGAGACCTACTGCACCATTTTGGATGACCATGCGTTTCCTACGTTGTGGCAGTTTTGCGGGGTGGACCCATGTTACTTTCAGTATGACAATGCCACCTGTAATGTTGCGAAGTCCACCATGGCTTGGTATGGTGACAATGGGGTTAATCGAATGGACTGGCCTGCGCAGAGCCCGGACCTTAACCCTATCGAGCACCTCTGGGACGAGTTGGAGCGTCGACTTAGGGACCTGTCTTCTCAAAGCCGAGTGGAAGAAAATACCGCTAGCCATCGTACAACGCCTGGTTGAGAGTATGTCCCGGAGGGTCGCAACCGTAATCGCCGCTCGTGGAGGCTCCACCAACTATTGAAGGTGAATAAACTTCGTTTTCCTTAGCTATCACAGGTGTCCAATTACTTGTTGGTAGATAGTGTATTATATACCGTCCCAGTGGAATTGTGGTGGCCAGCACGCAAAGAAGTAAGTGCGCATTCGACATCGTCCCGTTTTCTGAACTTGTATCCGTCCGTTCAGGAAATGTCGCAACAACCGGAAAAGGAGGTAGTTGCTTGGGGGAATGCCCAGGGAGTAAACTGCGTGAGGTAGAAGCTACCAGTCTAGGTTCCTGATCACGTGACAGGTCACCTGTGCTGTGTGAGGTCTTGCTTCATCCTGCTGTAAGAAGAAGCTCTTGATGTTTAGCAATGCTGGTCATTTCGATGTGAGTACACATCGGTGGTGATAATGGTGTTGTCCGGCAGAAGATCAGAAACACTTTCAACCCGCATATCCCACCAAACAGACAGCAGGACTTTACGCTGGCGTAAGCCCGGTTTGGGTGTCGGCATGGGCTTCTGATTTGGGTCCAACCACTATTTCCGGGTTCTGACATTGTCATGCAGCACCCATTTCTCGTCGCCTGTCACAATGCTATCCAAGAACGGTTCAACTTCGTCACATGCAAGCAAGGAAGCGCATGCACTCATGCGATTTGCTTCCTGCTCAACTGTGAGGTGATGGGGTACGGAAATTCCTCTTTTGTGCACCTTCCAAATTTGACGCAGGTGCGTGATAATGCTTGTGTGGGTAGTCCCTAGCTGTTTGGACCACGTCGGTCTGTCTCAAGTAATGTCTTTAGAATGTCAGTATCCACTGTTACGGGTGTTCCGGCTTTGGGACGGGTCAGAATGTCCCTCTCGAAACCGAACCAACGGCAGCACTGACGATGTGATATGGCACTAGGCTACACACTGGTAATATTGCTTACAGCACTTACGGGGGTGTTGCCGCGACAAAATTCATACAGCATGCAATGGCGAATGAGCTCCTTGTCCAATTCTATGTTTGCTGATGCTTACAGTCTTCGCCTATTGATACCTAACTGCCACTGACTTAAGCCGCCTACCTGATGATGTCATACTAGTGTGTTGCGCAATCTCAGTGGCCAATGTGGGCCGTGATCGAGGCTTTGACTTTGGGTATCTTGTCATCAGACATTACTCTCTTTTCAGCTCAATAGAAGTGATGATATAGCACATGTTAGGGGATGTTCTCGTGGTTGCGGGAGATATCGGATTTCGAAAACGTGGTACATGATGATTTCTCACTATACGGAAACCCAAAGTACAAGCATACATGATGAACAAGAATGGTGCCCTGTGTTAAAACCGTGATTTCTCAGCTTTTAAACCGGATCCAAATCTCCCGAAATTGAGATGTCATACCCTTATAACTTACAGAAGTTAAGGTTGCTAGCATCACGGAAAGTAATGATGACTGCATCCTGTAAGTCGTATGGCGTTTTTCCTGTACCTTTTGAAAAAGCTGAGGAAACTGTGAATGTTTCATGTTACTCTTTACTTTTAAAGGGACTTAAAAATTCAGTTCGAAGCGAACCAAACTCATACTTTTCCAGTATTCAGACACGTCGTCTTTTCCAAACCAATATTTAAATTTTTCGACAGTTTCTCAGTTCAGAAAGTGTTATTGACTGCCCACGGCGGTCGTTTCGGATTTCTAGCTGTTGTTTTCTTTCTTTCAGCCAGAAGTTGTGAAATCTACAGCCTATAATTTGTATGTCCTTCGCAATTAATTCCAGCGCTTCAATAAAGAAAAGTGATTACTTCCTTCTTAAGAAACTAACTCACTGGCCAGAAAGATTTTTCTCCTAAGTGATTATACACTATGCTTGGTTAGGAAAAACTAAAGACCACTCACGCCAGTTGCAGACAGTTCGTGGCGGAATGATTCATTGAGGTGCTGCAACACTTCCAGAGGGATGTCCCCCGTCATCCAGACAGTGCAGCCTCTCATAATTCAGCACTAGGGCACGGTGGGACATCGCAATATCTAAGATATAGTTCCAAGTCGACCCGTAGATATCCTATTCACACCGTAATAATCTTCCGGGTATCCCTATGGACAATGAGCATTCTGCCATCTTTTGACAGCACATAACACTGCTGGCCGGAAGCATGTAAGCAGGAATAAGTTAAATTTGGTTTCGTTTGGAAGGTTTGATTAGCAAGTCTTTGAGGTGTAAGCAGTTGTCCCGATCATAATTTAGAGCTACTGGTTACAGGGAGGAGGTCAGAGCCAGAGCTGGAAGACAAGCCCAACAACACCCATGCCTCATCTGAGTCTTGAATCAAAGCCTTTCTCGAACGAATGATCCAAAGCCAAAACCAAAGACCACCGGGGTAGAGAGTTTGCAAATGATCCGCTGTTATGTCCCAATAGTCCTCACCATACAGTATGGTGAGGACTATTTACCCCCGATATGTACTAGAGCGACTTCTGTTTTTCTTGCTTCGGGATTTAGCGATCGTCGTGTGTATCTGCTGCTATAAGTAGTCGCTCATCCTGAATTTAGAGCCAATGGTTTCAGGAAAAGGTGACCAGATGATCAGAAGCGCTGATTTCTACCAATGAGCTGAGTTGGTCCAGGACCGAATCGAAGATGAAACGTCAGTTGTACGCTTGTCCTACTCTTTCCCTTCCTGAAACCAATGGCTCCAAATTATAAAAGGGTCACTGCTGACTTAAGTTGCCTACCTGATGATGTCATTCCAGTGTGCTGCGCAATCTCAGTGGCCAATGTGCGCCGTGATCGAGGCTTCGACTTTGGGTACCTTTTCATCGGACATTACTTTCTTTCCAACCCAATAGAAGCTGATGATGAGTTGTTAATAGTGGTCGCTAAAACACGAAAAAAAAAAAAAAAGAAAGAAAGAACAACGCCATAGAAGATGCATATCCCTCATCTAAAGTGTTTCAAAGGAACATCATAACGTACCCGACATTGCTTGGGGGGTCTACACCTGTCAGGCAGGGTACACAGCCTCTTCTTTTTCTTACAAATGTCAAACATGCCATCGGCCTCATGCAGCAGATATTTTATGAATCTTTTTGTCAGTCACGAACGCTCGTGACATCAAGCCAGCCGAAGTTGTTTGTGCCTAGCAGTGAAAACAGGATGTATAATGAGCCGTTGACTCTTGCAATAGAACCGTAGCAGAGTATAAAGCGGTATAGAGATGCAAATCTGTCTGCTGGTTTTCGCATTGAACTGGACATTCATGGCATTCACGTTGATCTATCAATCGTCACAGGTGGAACCAAGGAAGCTCATTATTCTTTGGAATTCTGTCAGAGTACACTTCGTTCATCGCGCAGATCTGACATGCCACTACATCTAATTTTCATTCTCGACTGCTGGCATGGCATTCCTCAGGATAGTTTTACTTTTTTTTAATTATAATATATACACGGTCGAGTCACATTATTCTGAGCGTCAGCTAATATCCAGAGTAACCGCCGGGTGCAGCGCGGACAGCAGCTAGACGGACTGGGAGTGACTCAATAAGGTGCTGAAACGTGTTCACAGGAATGTGGAGCCATGATGACTGCAGTGCATCTGACAGCTGCTTGAGGGTGCTTGGTGGACGATCCACAAATCGAACAACACGATCGAGGTGGTCCCACATATGCACAATTGTGTTTACGTCTAGGGAATTAAGGAGCCAGGGAAGTATTTTGAAGTCTTCACGGTGCTCTTCCAACCACTCTCGGAAATTTCTAGCTGTGTGACACGTCGCATTGTCGTGCTGGAAGATCCCATCTACCCCAGGAAAGACAGTCAGCATGTATGGCTATACGTGGTCTGCAAGAACGGATTCATAACGAATTCGGTCCATAGTGCCTTCCGCAGGTATGAGTAGACCCAGGGAATGCCACGAAAACATTCCCCAGATCATAACGCTGCCCCTACCAGCTTGTGTTCTTCCAGCAATGGATGAAGACTGTTTGTTCTCCGATGTTTCTCGCCTTATACGCCAACGTTCCGTGAAGCAGAAAACGTGACTCACCGGAGAAGGCAATCCTTTGCCAATCAGCGGAGGTCCAATTCCGATACCGCCGTACAAATGTAAGCCTTTTCTGCCGATGCACCTTCATTAGCATAGGTGCAGTGACCATCGTCTGCATCGGAGCCCCATACGCAGCAGGTTCGCTCAACTGTTGTTATAGTCACAATTCCGGTAGTCCCCTGTTTCATTCGGCCAGGGAGTTGCTCCACTGTAGCGTGTCGATCGGCCCTCACGCACCTTCACAGTCGGCGTTCACCTCTAACATCAATGGCACGTGGTGATCTGCAATTTCCACGTCGCTTAATCGCAATGCTGTCATTTTTCCAATCACGATGCACTTTAACCACAGCAGCACGCGAGCAGTTCACAAACTGTTTTATAAATACTACCACCCTTGGCCCGAAAGCCGCTGTTTTATAAATACTGCCACCGTTGGCCCGAAAGCCGATAACCCTCCCTTTTAGCAAATCTGACAAATCGCTCTTTTTATCCATGACAGCAACGAGCGATATATTTCCAGAATGCCTGCACCACACCTCATATACCCTCAAAGCCAGCTCACGACACGTACCTCCTTTCATTGGTTACGCGCTGTTGACGTCAAAAGCAGGAGGTGGTCACAAGAATGTGACTCTACTGTCTATATATTTATGTCGTCATCCTCATCATCGTCAACCATTATCATCCACTGCTGGGCTGGATGAAGGTCTCTCAAGTTTCTTCTTCAAATGTCTGTCTTGAGCCAGACTCCTCCATGTTACTCCGACATGCTTTCTAATTTCATCCACCTATCTCTCCCGCGGTCTTCTGAGTCTTTTCCTGTTCCTTGGTATTCATCTAAAATTTGGGTAGTCCATCAGTTGTCCGTTCTTGTTGCAAAATGTCCAGCACTTTGCCATTTCAGGGATTTTGCTCCGCTCATGATGATATCATGTAATGATGATATATCTGTTTCTAAAAGTCCAATTTAAAAAAAACGGTTTTCTACTGAAAGCGCATGTGACGAGGAATACTTTTCATATGTTTGTATCACGTGGTTTTGGCACTAAAAGGGTGTAACCTTTCATTTATATTTGCACCATACTTGGAGCCGTACATTCATTTTTAAGAACCCGATTTGAAAAATCCCCTTGGCCTTCGATATCTTCCATAATGGAAATGCTGTATGCACAATTTGTAGTTTTAGTAGTTTATATATATACAGAGTGTCCGAATAATGAGTGTGCACTGAATGTACGAATTCCAGTAACTTTGAATTTGAATAGAATTTTGAAAGAAATTTTGAATGGAATTACAGCAGAAGTGACCCGCCACGTGGAAGTGCTCTGTGTCTGGTAACCTTCCTGTCTCCCCACCACCTCGAGTGGGGCGCAGCTGCCATTCCGAGCGAAGATCATTCCCGAGCGCTTGACCGACGGAGGCAGACGTGTAAATTGATCACTCGTCTCGGCGCAAGGACAATGGTGTTGACGGTTGAACAGAGAGTGTTTTCGGTGGAATATGTCTATCCCTATGACGACAAGTACACGGACGAAGTGAAAAAACAGTTCGCTAAGATATTTCATGAAGCAGAAGTCCCCCATCGTAATGCGGTACGTCAGCTCATAGCGAAGTTTCGGGAAACTGACAGTGTTCTGGATGCCACCGCCCCAGACGGCCATCCACGGCAGAGGAGACCGTACAGGATATCCAGGATAGGATGCAGAAGTGTCCACACAGGTCCGTGAGGTGGCTGTCACAAAAAGTTAATGTGCCTAAGAGTACAGCCCGCGATATTCTGAAAAGGAACTTGTGTTTCCACCCGTGCAAAGTGTCTGTCGTGCTAACAAAATTTGCATTTACTAGCAACATTTTGCCTCACATTGCACATCTGAAACACATCTTCATTCCTCACACGATCACCACGTGTCTTAACACAACCACCCCCCCCCCCCGTAAGTAACGCATCGCCTCAGCACACAAATGACTCCTATGTCTTTTCTGCAGTACCCAGGTTTCTCTTCCATACATCAGAGTAGGAACCATTACACTATATACACAGCCATGCAGGACTCTCTAGAGAACCCATCATTCCTGTGAAATCCTCCTAAGGCAGCTATAACTTTCAATGAAGAATTTACTCGCCTACTAGTTTCACGAATTTGAAAAAATCTCTCCTAACAATAATTTCATTATATCCAGTTCACACTGAGTGGGAACGTGTTACTGCACCCGCAGAAGTGGCCGCACTTTCACAAGGCACCGCAAAATTCACTTAAGTGTAGCTAAGATTTTAATGGACTTTGCGATACCTGTGAAACTGTCGTTTATATGCATGCAATCTTTCACTTATAGCATTTAAGCGCAAGCTTGATTTTGTCATACATTATCAAGATTTTTCAGAAAAATAATTAGAATAAAATTGAATCCATTTGAAAAACCGTAAATTTTTGAAAGATTGATCTTGTGGTTTCACTATTTCGTTATGTTGTTAGGCCATATACCCGCAAATCTTCCTTTTGGGAAACAAACGCTTAATAATCACTGGAATTGACGGAATTCAAGAAAATTTTCTGTACTTATTGATCTGGAACGATATGAATAATTAATAGAAAGGTGCGTGAGATGAGTTATTGCTTTCATGTGAACAAGAAGAGTCTGTTGTTGCTAAAGAGCGACAAAAGCAGGAAGGATTCGAAGAAATGCCATTATAAACGAAATGGTTTTTATTTTTATTTATTTTTTGATGCTATGCATCTTTCCCGACAATATTAAAGTAAATCCCAAATAAAGTATTTCGGTGTAACGAAAACGGGTATTAGAAGTAGTCGGTGAACCATCTAAGCTGATTTTCTTGAATATCTCGAAAACTGTGCGTCGCTGCAAAATTCCATCGTCTACTCGACATATCCAAGTGGTAATTGCCTGCTATTGACGAGAGCTTTAACCCTTTAATGACCACGATGGTAAAATATTTTGTCCCTCAGAATACCATAACGCCTGAAAATGTCTGTTGCTTGTTTCCGAAATTCATTCCCCTTCCTTCTGCACTAACAAAAGAAGGGTTAGTGCTGGGTCATTACTCGAAACTTCCGATCTCTAGGCTTGACATACACTGACCTTTGGACATTTCCCTGGGGCAATCAGTGCATTCTTCTACTAAGAGCAGATGTTCCAACTCCCAGGATTTAGGTGGGAGACCGGAATTTTGTGCCCTTCCTCTCGCCCTCCGGATGAATGTCTAATTCGCATGATTTTCACCGAGAATTAGCAGTTAGGATGGTCAAAATTCCATCAAGCACAATGATTTTGAACCGCCTGTGAAATAATTTTCTTTCTGCGTTAATGCAAGGCGGCTTTACAGTCATTAGTTTCGTACATATCCTCTCCTCCTATCTTCAAAACGAGAGCCGTCTCGGTAGTGCAGTGGTCTAAGCGGTTGCTTCTGACCCATCGTCTGAGATGGATTGGAAAAAATTTGCTTTAAAGAAAATTCTTCTCAGTCCGATTGTCATACGACGCCTTCAGCAAAGAGCTCAACTGCTCTGGAACTAGAATGCCGCGGAAATCAGTAACTGATTGACAGACGGAAGCTGACCTGCTTTTTCATTGTATAGTTCAGTCTTTAAACCCCTCGCCTCAACAGAGCCGAGCGCATTCTAAGTGATGATGCACAGTTCAGTTGCAGCGAATTCACTTAATGAAAAAAAGGAGTAGTTACAGCAGGCCTCGCCTTGTAAGGAAAGGCGATATTACCTCGATGTTTTTCGTCATCTTCGCCTTTGTGCGCAAACCTAAAGAAGAAACGAAAAAAAGTTCGATGCTATTTATTCGTAACAAACAACAAGATGAGCGGTCATTTTATATTTTTAATATCTTGCAGAATCCACTTACCTGGAAACGTATTTCAGTAGGGGGTAGAGGTGTAGGTGTTGATTTTCGCACTATTTTTTTTCTCCAGAACTTTTAGTGGCACAAGGATACTACTTCTGGAAACTGTTCCTACGTTTGGAAAATGTCGATAAAAATAGCCCGCGTGTGATGTTATGAGCTATAACAGTCTCCCGATTTTCAGATTTTTGAGGTTGGTATGTCTGTAAGAGCCTTAGGAAGATAGGACGGAGTGGTAACAACTGGAAAATCTCGTTTACTTTGCCGTTTTCTTTTTCTTTCTTGTAAAAGATGTGCTTTCAATCTGCTTATTTGGATTGGGCAAAATGAAATACTTTTTATGACAAATTTCCCCATAAACTTCGCTTTTGGGACAATGCAAAATATTGGGTTGTCGGAAAAGTTATGACGTATTTTGGCACCCGATGGCGGATGGGAGATTTTGGAAGTACTAGAGGCATGCGCAGCTCTGTTATGGAATTCGACAGGTGACAGTTCTAGCTATGGAATTCGACAGGTGCCAGTTCTAGCTGCAGTCTAAAAGGAATAGTGAGCGATTTGGTTGATTTGCGGATATTTGATATCAAGTTGAAGATGGAAGACCAAACTGTGCATTTTCGCCATATTTTACTGTTTTGCTTCCGTAAAAGGAAGAACGCGCGTCATGTTTGTGAAAAGTTGCGTAAAGTGTACGGTGATAATGCTCTACAAGAACATCAGTGCCAGCGGTGGTTTGCAAAATTCCGTGCTGGGGATTTTGTCCTCAACGATGCTCCTCGGTCCGGGAGGCCCACCGAGCTTGATGACGACCAAATCAAGGCATTGATCGAGTCAAACCCACGTTACTCGACACGAGAGATTGCAGACATATTACACATCCATCATTCAAGCGTTCACGACCACCTAAAGAAGCTGGGATACGTAAGCAAGCTCGATGCGTGGGTTCGTCATGAATCAAAGAAGCTCAATTGACGACGCGTATAAACATCTGCGATATGCTCATTAAACGTAAGGAAAACGATCCTTTTTGAAGAGACTAATAATTGGTGACAAAAAGGGGATTGTGTACAACAATGTGCTGTGTACACGGTCTTGGTTCCGACGTGCTGCTTCGCCTCAAACGACATCCAAAGCAGACGTTCATCAGCGGAAGGTTCTGGTCTCAGTGTGGTGGGATTTTAAAGGTGTCGTGTTTTTCGAGCTCCTACCACGGAACCAAACAATCATTTCGAATGTGCACTGTCAGCAATTCGACAGTTTGAACGAATCCATCATCCAGAAACGTCCAGAGATCGTTCATCGTAAATGTGTTGTGTTCCATCACGACAACGCGAGACCACACGCAAGTTTGATCACCCGCCAAAAATTATTGGAACTTGGGTGGGATGTGTTGCCACACACAGCATACTCGCCTGTCCTTGCGCCGTCAGACTTCCACTTGTTTCGCTCTCTTCAACAGTCCTTGCGTGGTATAACATTCAATTCAGATGAGGCTGTAAATCAGCACCTTGTAGAGTTTTTCGCCACAACAGACGATCCTTCTATGAGCGAGGCATTCTGCAGCTCACTGAAAGATGGCAAAAGGTTATCGAACAAAACGGGCATTATATCATTGATTGATCTTTGTTCTTTCTATTAATAAATTACCTTTGCAAAACATGGCTAAAATACGTCATGACTTTTCCGACAACCCAATAGCACAGCCAAACAAAGTATGTGTCAACAAAGCAAGAGTTCAATTGAGCGATGTGAAAAGGCTGAATGATATAGCCCAGGATAAACAAACTACTGGTTTACTTCTTTGTTTAGCGACGACTGAGGGTGATTTCTGCTAATCCCTCGGACTCCGTGCAAATTCAAAGATCATGGAAGGGTAGCAAACCCTACTCATGCTATCTGGGCGACTCGGACGCTTGTGGTTGTTTGCATGTCAGGGCCCGCTGGGCGCTGTAGTCGCGAAAGGGTTAAATTATTTATAACACGATGGGGTGTAACCTGTAGATATCCTACACAAAAAGTTATTAATCTCCTTCTCTAACACGCTTGCGATTCATCTGTTTTTTCTATCTTGTGGTCAGAGATTAGTTGTGCATTCGTAGATGGACTTTCTTAGCTACCTCACATTTCTTCGATTTCATCGATGTCAGGGACGTTTCTTACGTTCGTTTAAATGTGTATAATATAATAATAATAATAATAATAATAATAAATACTGTTTTTGAAAAACTAAATAGTCAAAATACTTACTATTGCGGCCGCCATAGTTAATATTTACTTTTATGACATATATTTTCTTTAATTAGTTTTTACGGCAATAACATTCATTAACGTGGTTCCACCTAAAATCTCTGCCTTATGTTTCCAATGGTAAAACTTCTTTACATGTTTTCTTCGCAATTAATGTACTCCCAAGGATGAAACTTTGCACATCGATAAAACTAACTTTAAGTTACAGCATGGGATACTTAATACTTGCTAACACATAACCATAATTATATTAAAAATCAATCATTTTTCTTTAAGTAATGTTCAGACCTGTTAATAGATGGCGCGATCTGTACATTGATGACGTCAGTAGACAAACAAATGTTGGATTGCTTGTTTATGGTTATGTTTTAGCAAGTATTAAGTATCCCATGCCATAACTTAAAGTTAGTTTTATTGATGTGCAAATTTTCATCCTTGGGAATACATTAATTGCGAAAAAAATATGTAAAGAAGTTTTGCCATTGGAAACCAAAGGCAGCGATATTAGGTGGGACCACATTAATTCACCTGCCTAAGTACCGCTTAATGTCAGGAATTAGTAAACCTTAATGTGAGTTGTATAACGTAACTCTTTTTGGTGTGCGAGATTGGTGATACGCCATGTCTAAAATCATGACTAAGGAAATGTTGAACTAAATGAGAATACGATGTAATAATAGTTGCACGGGATAGCTCAAATTAAGGTTTTACGGCCGGACGAAACATATACAGAAGCCAAACTTACATCTAACCTTTTCTTGGTCCAGCAATATTTAATGAAATCCAAAATATAGCACTGCGAGTTTTAAACTTTACATATAATGCCTTAATTATTATCTGTCGTATAATCTATCTTATCAACTATCGAACATCTCCACACACGCACACACACACACACACACACACACACACACACACACACACACACACACACACACACACACACACACACACACACACACACACACAAAGCAACTACTGTATCGTCCTTTTCATCTACCGTTCTTATCACATTCATATGTCACTCTCTCTGACCTCAAAAGTGTTGCCAACCATAGGAAGTCAACTTATTCGTGCTGAAGGATATTAAAAACACTGTTTGCCGTCTTTACACGATTTTAAAAATTGCAGTTAAAAATATATATACACAAAGTTAAAACATTAGCACTTTCAAGTCCACTGTGGACCCGTCATCAGATGATGTGGTTGCGTTATGCCTTGGGAGGGTGTATATACACTATGTACCAACAAGTAATTGGACACCTGTGATAGCAAAGGAAAACGAAGTTTATTTGCCTTCAATAGTTGGTGGAGCCTCCACGAGCGGCGATTACAGCTGCGACCCTCCGGGGCATACTCTCAACCAGGCGTTGTACGACGGCTAGCGGTATTTTCTTCCACTCGGCTTGGAGAAGACGAGCAGTTCCTTCACCGATTTCGGACGGTGCGGGCACCCCTAAATTCGAAGCTCCAACTCGTCCCAGAGCTGCTCGATAGGGTTAAGGTCCGGGCTCTGCGCAGGCCAGTCCATTCGATTAACCCTATTGTCACCATGCCAAGCCATGGTGGACCTCGCAATATGGCAGGTGGCATTGTCATCCTGAAAGTAACATGGGTGCACCCCATAAAACTGCCACAACGTAGGAAGCGCATGCTCATCCAAAATGGTGCAGTAGGTCTCGGCGTTGAGTCTACCAGGAATTGCGATCAAGGGTCCCGTGCCATACCAGGAGAAACACCCCCATAACATAAATCCATCGCCGCCGAACTTCACAGTTGGCACAATACATTCCGGCAGGAGGCGTTCTCCGGGCAGACGCCAAACCCAGACCCTGTCATCCGAACGGTAGAGGGTGAACCTTGATTTCTCGCTCCAAAGAACCTGTTTCCACTGTTCAACGGTCCACTGTCCAAGTTCTGTGCACCCCGTTAGCCGAGCAACGCTATTGGACTTGGTGATCAAAGGCTTGTGCGCGGCAGCACGTCCATGATAACCGATCAGATGGGCTTCCTTACGGATGGTATTCATCGAAAGAACACTTCCGGAAGCCTGTTGAAACTCCTCGCGGATGTGGCCCATCGATTTGGTACGGTTCTTTCGAATTTCTCTGGCCAGCACCTGTCGGTCTCTAATTCCCAGTTTTGTGGGTCTGCCGGGTCGGGGTACATTCCGACAGTCACCTCTCATCTTCCACTTGCCAATCAGGTAGGCTAGTGTCGATTTTGGGTACTTCAACTCGCTGGATATGTCACGTATGGATAGGCCATTTCTGTGATACCCGACGATTACACCTTTCTTGAAATCAGAGAGCTCCGAACTGCGTGGCATCTTGCATGCGACTGGTTGCGTTGTTGTTCCCCACACGATATTTAACGGCGGCGGCCGTGACATGTATCAGGACCGCAGATAACGTCGATTGCAGGGGTATCCAATTTTTTGTTGGTAGATAGTGTATATAGTAAGCACATTGACGAAACAGTATGCTTTGGCATGCGCATGTTCATTACATAATCATGCCGTTTAATTGGAACTTGGGTTGTTGCCGGTATTGTCTCTTTCGCTGTAGTAGTTACAAAGTAGTTTCCATGGTAACGGTATAATGATAGAGGTATCGTCGTTACAACATTCTGCCCTATGTTTATGTATCAATAAGCTTTCTGACAAGAGGATAGATGAACAGGTAGTCGGCGTATGTAACATAGTAACATCGTCCCAGATAGGTTGGTGTTTACCCTTGATTCATAGTCTTGAAAGGGCGGTGGAGGTGGAGCATGTTTTAACATTGTATTTATGTTCAGAGACACGTAAATTAAGATTGCGACGCGTCGAACCTATGTATGTATATCTGGTCGATTACATCAGCATTCATAGCTGTTAGTGGGATTGCATACACACCAAACTTGGAATCTAGGGTAATCTGATCTATGTCATTTTTAATATGGGCGAGAATGTTGAATGTTTTAATGCCAAAATCGATATTAAATGGTCGACATGCGTTTTTAGGGTATTTGTGACAGCAGGGATGTATGATAGCTTGCCGACATATGAAGAGATTAGTCTCGTTCTTGGTAATGTTCAGTATGATGCATTAAAGACACGGCACATTATGGAGTTAACGGTGGTAGATGGGTAATTATATAATGCTGCAATATCCAAAAATTTTGCAACTTCTAGGTCTCTTTGATCGGTTGAGGATGAATGTGTAACTGCTCGGTGAAACATAAAGTGAAGGGCTGAGAGTTTTTGCCTGAGTGGGTGGAAGGAGTTGTAGGGAATCATAGATATTGTTGCAGTTGGTTTTCTATATACAGAGTGAGTTACTTCGTTCGGAATAGGTTTTCTTTCCAACAAGAAGTCCAGATAGGGTAATGCATAATTGGTCTCAAATTCCGTAGGAAATTTTATGGAACTTTATTTTGTAGACAACAAAGTGGTGAACTCGGTAAGGCTTTCAAGGGTGGATTGTCAAAACAATAACACACCATCCTCAGGTATAAAATAGGTTTCACATGAAAGCTTGTGAGGACTTCGTTTTCCAGTTCTTGTAATAACAACTCAGATAGAACTGCTGAGAGGGGTGAACACATAGGGGCCCCCTACCGTTGACGGTAAATAGTACCAATAAATCGAAAAAATGTTCTATTGTACACTAGTCTTAAGGCTTTAACAATGCCTTGAATTTCATTATGGGTGTAAGTTCCTTGGGCTGACAGCATTTCTTCGATGATACGGTAGACAGCAAGCACAGGTAAGTTAGGATATAAGGAAATGATATCGAGTGAGACTATTATAAACTGCAAACTAGACGATGTAACGGAATGTATTTTATTTAACGCCTGGGTGGAGCTGGACATCGAGTATATGGATGATGTGGTTAATGGGGCTAGACATTTTGACAGTGCTCCCTCGAGGGGCCTAGTTGGACTTGCATAGGCTGAAACGAGGGGGCGTACGGGATTACCTGTTTTATGGGTTTTAAGTTTTCCAAATAATTCGGGAACACGGGGTCCAGGAAGGTGCGTGCATAGCTTTAGTAATATTTGTAGGAAGAAGGCCTGAAGATTTTAACCTGGAGTGGGCCGAAACTGTAGCATTAGTGGGATCACGGGTGCAGATGGAATGCGGGATTTTCGCAAGAGTTTGGTTCATTTTATCAATGTAATCAGTTCTGTTCATAGTAATAACTTGGGAGGTTTTGTCCGCACTGATTATGGAGATCTCAGGGTTTTGACGCAGCAGTCTAAGTTGGTTCAGTTCATATTTTAGTTTCTTATGTGCACGGTTATTACTAGATTGGTTATGAATAGTCTTGATGGCTCTAGCTACTTGATGTCTAGCAGTGTCTTGAATATTATAAGGGAGCGCCTTCACAATTTGTTCAGCCTGTGGAATTAGCTGAGTATCATTGACAACATTGATAGGGTAGGGATATTTAAGTCCTCTATCAAGGGCACTTTGCTGAACTGGGTGCAATTGGATACCACTGAGATTGAACCGCATTCATGTGAGAGAGAAGATATCACGTTAAGTTTGGAAAGTGCAAAAGAGAACAAACTCAAATTTACATAGGAAGAGGAACTAAAAATGAAAGTTAAATTAGAAAATACGTCACAGTTGTTATGATTTAATTCCGCTTTGTACGCCAAAGTGTGGCTCTGTGTGGTCGTGAGTGAGGCGAATAAATGCAATGTGTTGCTCGTAAATAAATGTATACTCCCGAATTACTCATTTGTTTTCCCACCCACAAAGATCTTGGTATGCGAACGATGCATAGCATAAATTTTCTACAAAGAGTACCAGGGTAATCTCTCGATTTTTCCTTATTAATTTGACCGAAGAAACATGGGTAACTCACGTAAACGGCTGAAGGCTTTGGGATGTTGTATGCGAAAATCCGCATTTCCAAATTGAAATGAAACCCTGTAATTTTATTCATCATTAAGTTACTAAAATTTTAAATATTAAGCAGTTGTTTCGCGATATAGTTTGCCCTGCCGCCGAGTTTCTGTTGATTATGGTTATTTATTATAACAGTTGTGTGGGATTTATGTTGTGAAGGTTGAATAAATTTAATGAATGTGAAACAGTGCTTCTTTATTTGATATGCACCATTCAGGCAATACTAATTCTCTTTTCTGATTCTCAGGTAAACCAAGGATTCAACCATTTTCCTTCGGAAAAAATGTGACGTTTGGTCAAACTATAAAAGTAATGTGCGCTGCAACTGGTAGGGAACCTTTATCTTTTCAATGGAATAAAGACGACATACCAATTTATAACTCGCAGCACACTAAAATTCAAAATCACGATGATTTCAGTGTATTAACAATAGCATCAGTGGATTACAATAGTCCTGGAAATTATGCTTGTATAGTGAAGAATTTGCACGGAACCGTAAGCCATAATTCCGAACTGGCAGTCTTTGGTAAGTTCTCATTTTCTTTGAAAACCTTATTATAACTTTGTAGCACAATTTTTGTTGCTTTATGTCTTTCTTTTGTAATTTACTTGGAAACTGTCTCTATGATATTTTTTTCTTGCATAACAAAAGATGAACTGCTGAATGGCACAAATTAACCTTCGTATCTCAGAGAACATACATATCATAATTCATAGTAAAAAAATGTGTAGCGTCAAATCTTCGCACTTTAGGCTTTTTGAACTTTAAAAAATTAAGGTAAGAAATAGCAGCGATAAAATTAATCAAGCGGCAGATAAGATGCAAAGTTTCAGTTTCTCTTTTAGAACAGATGAAGTTACTCACATGGCGTGAACTTTATCTATTTTGAAATATTTTGAACTCATCTAGGAAGTTCACAAGCATTTTGAACTCATCTAGGAAGTTCACAAGCATTTTGAACTCATCTAGGAAGTTCACAAGCATTTTGAACATTTTGAACTTCTTAAAAAGCTCTCTAGCATTTTAAACACTTTGTACTTTTCTAGGAAGCTTCCCTCATTTTGAGTAATCTGTACTCACATTAAAAATCCCTAGCATTTTAAACCCTTTGCGCTTTTCTAGAAATCTTCCCCGCATTTTGAATACTTTGCTCCCCCATAAAAACTGCCTAGCATTTCAAATATTTTATTCCCACATAAATACTGCCTAGCATTTCAAATACTTTATTCCCACATAAAAAATCTGCCTAGAATTTTAAATATGTTATACTTTTCTAGAAAGCTTTCCCGTATTTTGAATAATTTTCACTCGTCCAGAAAGTCCCGTTACATTCTGAATGCTTTGTGCTCATGTAGAAAAATGCCTCCGATCTCGAATATTTGTGCTCGTCTAGAAATCTCTTTCGCATTTTAAATATTTTGTTCCTTTCTACGAAACTGTATCGCATTTTGAATAATATGTGTTCATATTAAAAGCACCTTCCCATTTTGAACATTTTGTACACGTCTAGAAAGTTTTCCCGCATTTTAAAGCTTTTGCACTCGTCCAAAAATCTCGTTTTAAAACATTTCGTTTTCTTCTAGAAAGCTCTCTTGCATTTTGAACGTTTTGTGCATTTCAGAAAGTGGCATCGTTTTAACTAATTAGTATTGCCGTTAAATGATAGTCACGAATTAAATCAATGAAATTAATTCAGGGAATATATTTCTAAATTAACACACAAAAGTACCGATATCTTTATAATAGAATTGAAGTGCACGTAAAGAAAGTAAAGAAATCGCAGAACAAACTGTCAGGAACAGCTTATTTCATCGATTCATTAATTGTTAAAAACGTAAAGTTTCACGCTAAATGGAGTACTTCTTATCACATTTAAGTCAGTATACGATTCCATCGAAAATCTGTTTTATATCTGTATAACTTTAATATGATATCAGTGGATCATCCTTTTGGAAAATACTAAATTCAATCAGGCATTGCGAAGAACATCGATGAGGTTTCATACGAAAAATTCCAGTAACGACTCATTTGACGTAATCACTATTGAAACAGAAACTAAATTCATTTATGAGAACCCATGGAAATCGATGTTGCATGTTTTGAGTTGACGTCCACATAAGACTCAGAAAGTAACAAAAAAAAAAAAAAACGCAATTTCAAAAAAAAAAAAAAAAAAAATAGATTGAACTAGTGCCGACAAACACAAAGCCCATTCCTCATCCGAGACTTAAAACCGGGCCCATCGCGAGCGATTAAATAGAGACCCGAGTCTGACCATACGTAAACCAAAGCGGTTGATAATTTTTGAAATTATTCCTATTGTACAGGCAATGTAGTCAAGTCCCATTTTCCAAGTGCTATTGTAATTGTTGGTTTTTGTTTCTACCATCGCAGTACATGGTCCATTTTCTGCATGTTACTGTGCTTGAAGGTATTTATTTCCTCACTGAAGGAGTGTGCATTTTCTGTTGTGTGGTGCACTTAGAGCGAATGATATCGCTGGAAATAGATCCCCTAATTTTCAGCTCTCCCCCAGTTTCTTCCACAATGGTCTGTCTTGAGCCAGTCTCCTCGATGTCACCCGGCGTGCTTTGGAATTTCATCCATCTGCTTCCCATGTGGTGGTCATCTGGGCCTTTTCCTGTCCCTTGGTATCCAGTCTAAAATTTCAATTGTCCATCGGTGGCCCGTCTTATGGCAATATGTCCAGCCTATTGCCATTTCAAGAATTTTACTCTGATCATGATGTCTTCCACTCCTGTCAGTTTCTTACTCACGAGTTCCTCTTGTTATCTTTCTTGATTACAACAAAGAAACATCTCTCCATGCTTCTTTCAGTTATCCGCAGCCTTTACACGTCTTTTTTAGTTAAGATCCATGTCTCTGCTCTGTACGTAAGAACTAGAGGATGCATTGATTAAACACATTATATTTAAGACATAACGGCATATTGCTCTTGAAAATTTCTCTGTTTCTTCCAAAAGCCCTCCAACCAAGTTTTATATGCCGATTAATTTATTCATCAATGTGGTCCACGCTTGATATCTGTTGCTAAGGTAAATGCAGGTACCGGTAATCTCCAGCTTTTACTCATCAATCGATAAATCTCCATTTCCTGTACAAGCATTGTACATCAAATTTGTTTCCTGAACGCTCATTTTTAATCCCACTTCTTTCTCCTTGTCAGCAAGTTCCTGGATCATACACTGCAGCTCTGAAGAGGTAGTTGCAAAAATGACTATGTCATCAGCAGAACGATGGTGAGTTAAATAACCTGCATTAAACTTTATCCCTTTGTTTACCCAGTTCAATGATTGAAAGACATTTAGCAATGTGCCATTGAAGAGTTTGGGTGTTATAGTGTCCCCTTATCACATTTCCACACCAATTTTTATTGATGCTGTATCCGCAAATATCCGAACCTTTATACCTACTCTCTGCTCGCGTTCAGGAAAATTTCAAAAGTCGAAGGCATCAGGATCAAAGAGAAATCCCAAAAATGATGATGTGCTGGACATATTGCTGGAAGAACGGACCACCGATGAACAAATTAATTATTAGACTCGTTATGGTGGTACAGACTTACACGAGAGGTGATTATCGATGAATTATCGATGTGATTATCGATGACAATTCTTATCGATTAACAAATGAATTATTAGATTATTAGGTCAGAAACAGACCTAGAAGATCATGTGACAGATGTGTGGATGAAATTCGAAATCGTGCTAGACGTTCATGAAGGAAACTGGCTGAAGACAGAGACGGTTGTGGAAGAAACATGGGAGACCTTCATCCAGCAGTGGATTGATAATGGTTGGTAATGATGATGATGATGATGCATATTTTTATCCGCATTACATGAGATTATACTCTTTTCGAAATATCACCTTTAGTTTTGGGAAGGACCGAAAAAAAAACAGTATTGCATGTGGGTTTCTGGACCTGAATTTCGAAAAAGAAGCGTGTAAATATAAGTAGTAAAACTATGTCATTAGCAGCGTTTTCTTAGGACAACGCTCTTTTCGGAATCCGTTAGTGCAATCTTTTGTCTGTCAGTCGTAAATTTTTTTTTACGTGTTCTTTTCAGTCTGTGCTCAACTGCTATCTGAATTTCGTAATGGCTCATTTCCTATAAAGAGAGTGATGCATACTTTACTCACTCGCAGAATTCCACCCTCAGATATATGCCCTGCACCAGCCCAAGACAGATCGTTAAACAAGCATGGCGACTTCTCTCTCTCTCTCTCTCTCTCTCTGTCTCCTCTCCTCTTGATCCAATCGCCACTGTTGGCACGGTTCCCAGTCACGTGGCTGTGATGTCACTTCCGTGCGTAAAAGATTACATTGTCGAGTTTTCGCTCGCCCAACTCGCTTTTCACGAACTGGGTCGATCTGTCTCTTTTTTTGTTATTATTTTTCCCAGGAAAGCAAGGTAAGAGCGCGCCGGTTATCGTTTCTTAACGGGAAATGATGTTCAAGATGAACATGCTCTTCATCTACAGAGCGAGGGGAAGAGAGAGAGAAAAAAAAAAAAAAAAAAAAAGAAACCGTCATATTTTTCTGCAGCAGCACACAGGATTTATCTAAATTGAATTTCGTAATAATCAGTAAAAGACGTATTATTTTAATGCAAAAAGAATTGCATAACAAAGGTAACTGCACTCTAAAGATCTCGCCAAGCAAATTTGATTTTGGAAGGAAAAAGTGAATCTTCTCTTTTTTGTTCTATTATTTTCGGAAGAGGATGAGAAAATTAACATCCCTGAATCCAGTGGTTTGTACTTTTGAAGTGAACTTGGTGTTTCGTGACAAGCTGCAGATATATAAATATTACAACACCGTTACATTATTTTAAACATTCAAGCAATAATTGCCTTTCTGTAAATGAAAATATTAGTATTGAAGGAAACATATGGACATTACTTTCATGAATACGTTTACTCTAAAATGAATGCGCAGGAAGAATAAATATATTTGTATGTGTGTAAACTGCTACCTGCCATAGCTCTTTCTGAAACAGAAATGCCTGTTTTGCTCATTTCCATAAATAAGTAATTGCAAAACTCGTATCAGATTTTAACGCATTTTCATTTCGTCGTGCTCATCGATCTTTTTCTCCATTTTCTCCTCGAATTAACTGATTCCGTGTTTTATTTTTATTTTTTTGTGGGAAAGGAGGGAACTCATTGTTTATTTTGTCTGCATATACCTCCGTTTGTCTTGCCCATGTTCCTCTTTGCTTAGTTAGCCTTTGTGTGCTGTAAAATGCGTTTTATTAGTCATGAAGACACAAGTTTAATTAAACATTTTCAAAATGTATGAGGTATAAACGTGCAGCCACTTTGATTTGACATACATCCTTACTTTATGTGTACAAAAGGACAAACTGCATACGTTTCATTATTGAAATAATAGCTCCGAGTGGTCAGAGGCTGAGGCTTCTCGTTAATCTTCGTAGTTGGGCCCGGGTTCGGGTGCCGGATGAGGCATGGGTGGTGTGTTGGCCCTCTTGTTCTCGATCTGTCTTTTTCTTAGAGCCACTGGCTCCAGACTAGGGATGAGCGGCCCTTTACAGTCTTGGATGCTCACTAGGGTCATTTTTTGTTGGCGCTTTATAAACTTGATGCTCACTGGGTCTTTTTTGTTGGCTCTTTATAGTCTTGGATGACCACTAGAGTCTTTTTTGTTGACTCTTTATAAACTTTGATGCTCGCTATGGTCTTTTTTTTTTCTTTTTTTTTCTTTTTTTTGGGGTTATAATCTTGATGCTCACTGGGTCTTTTTTTTTTTTTTTTTTTTTTGGCACTTTATAATCTTGTATACTCATGAGGGTCTTTTTCTGTCGGCTCTTTATAATCTTGGATGCCCACTGCGGTCTTTTTACTTTGTTCGCTATTTATAATCTTGGATACTCGCTACGGTAGTTTTCTTTGTTTTCTTTGTAGGCTCTTTATAAACTTGGGTGCTCACAACGGTCTTTTTTTCTTTTTTGTCTGCTCTTTATAATCTTCAGTGCTCGCTACGGCCTATTTTCTTTGTCGGCTGTTTACAACCTAGAATGCTCACTGCGGTCTTTTTTCTTTGTCGGCTCTCTGTAATCTTGGAGGCTCACTACGGTCTTTTTTCTTTGTTCGCACTTTATAATCCTGGACACTCGCTACGGTCGTTTTCTTTGTCGGCTCTTTATAGACTTGGGTGCTCACAACGGTCTTTTTTTTTCATTGGCTCTTTATGATCTTCAATGCTCACTACAGCCTATTCTCTTTGTCGGCTGTTTACAACCTGGGATGCTCACTGCGGTCTTTTTAATTTGTCGGCTCTTTGTAATCTTGGATGCTCACTACAGTCTTTTTTTTGTCGGCCCTTTATAATCTTGGACGTTCAATAAGGTCTTTATTCATTTTTCGTCAGCTCTTTATAATCTTGGATGATCACTGGGAGGAGGGGGGGGGGTCTTTTTCGGCGGCTCTTTATAATCTTGGAGGCTTAAAAGAGCCCTTTATTTTTTGTCGGCCCTTTATAATCTTGGACGTTCAATAAGGTCTTTATTCATTTTTCGTCAGCTCTTTATAATCTTGGATGATCACTGGGAGGAGGGGGGTCTTTTTCGGCGGCTCTTTATAATCTTGGAGGCTTAAAAGAGCCCTTTATTTTTTGACGGTCCTTTATAATCTTGGATGCTCACTAGGGTCTTTTCTTCGTTTCGTCAGCTCTTTATAATCTTTGATGCTCACAGGGGTCTCGTGTGTGTGTAAAGATCACTATGAGTAACCCTTTGGTCTATAAATATTCGCCTGTCCCCAATTTGGAGTTACAGTTTCCAGGGAAGGGAGAAAGTCAGAGCTGCAGGAAAGCGTATGTTACAAGGATGTTCAGTGGGATACTTTGAATCCCCTGTTGCGTGTTTTATCAATAGATATTCAATATAAATTCTCTCTCTTGCAGTGATGAGTGTTTGTTTAATGCTGTATATGGTGAAGGTTACGAATCTGTACGCTGGTTTCTATATATTGCTTCTTTTATTAGTTCCTGCTTGTCCTGTCAGGCGCCTTTCTCGGTTACCTAGCTGTTTTCAAATTCCCGATTCCAACTTGATATCTGCTTCAATCTCCTCTCGGCATCAGACATTCTCAATCCATATTTTCCCCTCGTCTTCCCTTTTTAACTCGAGGACCCGAAAACCTTCTTTGTCTCACGAAGAAATTCCAAATTTTTCTTTTCAAATGCTAAATGCAGACTTGGCTGTTTTTTACTCCCATCTCTCAGAATAACGCGACATACTTCTAATTTCCTCTTTCGGACCATTTATCCAGCTGCTGAAATGCTCATATTCGCCATATGGACCGTCACCGCGAGAAATCCCTTAATGAAAAACCTGAAGTTCTAAGAAAAAAGTTATGTGCTCAAATCCCTGTCTTCGTGAACATTGGAAATTATGTGGGAATAAAAAAACAAGAAAGATGACACCGAATTTTAAGTTGTAATGAGCACGTCTTTTGAATCCGTTCTGACGCGAATAAAATTTATCAAAGCTCTTCAAAGTCAAAGGAACCAGTATGGAAAATAGTAGTATCTGACCGAAGAAAGAAGTTTTCCAATCGGGTTTTTAATACCGCAGATATTGCTGCAAACAGAATCATGAACTTACGCTCTCTGGTTGCAGACTTTTGCATTACGGAAAATTAAAAATTATATGAAAAACATTTCGCAGTGAAAACGCTCTCCAACAAAGACAGATGTTTTCAAATCGTACCCGTAGAAGCGGAGATATCGGCAAATGAAACATATGCATCTACGGACCCTGGAGAGAAAACATGAAATATTTTAAGCAGAAAGTATTACCAAAATATTTTTCGATGTGAGCGGTATCTGTCTAGTTTTCAAGGAGTAAAATGTTTTTCGATGTGATCGGTATCTGTCTAGTTTTCAAGGAGTAAAATGTTTTTCGATGTAAGCGGTATCTGTCGAGTTTTCAAGGAGTAAAATGTTTTTCGATGTGAGCGGTATCTGTCGAGTTTTCAAGGAGTAAAATGTTTTTCGATGTGAGTGGTATCTGTCGAGTTTTCAAGGAGTAAAATGTTTTTCGATGTGAGTGGTATCTGTCTAGTTTTCAAGCAGTAAAATGTTTTTCGATGTGAGCGGTATCTGTCTAGTTTTCAAGGAGTAAAATGTTTTTCGATGTGAGCGGTATCTGTCGAGTTTTCAAGGAGTAAAATGTTTTTCGATGTGAGTGGTTTTTTCATTTGTCATGCGAAAGGGGAAGGTTCCGTGGACCTCAGCACCGCAACCAGATGGTTCAAAAAATTTCGTTTTGGAGACAGAAACCTCGACGATCAGGCAAATGCCAGTTATGCCGCGAACCGTAGTTTCGGAGGCCGTGCGCCAGGCCGTAGAAGCAAATCCGACAACCAGCACTCGGAGATTACCAGACGAGCTGAGCATATCACAGACCACCGTGGATCGTCAGTTCGTCACCTTCAGTACCTCGGCAAGGTCTAAAGCAGCTGCCGCATTGTCCCCCACGAACTGACGCCAGCTGAAGCAAACCGCCGAGTGGAACGAAACTCCTAGAAAACCCGCGCGATGATCCCGCGCATATTGTTACGTGCGATGAAAAGTGGATCTATTTCCGTAATCTTAACACACAACGGCAGTGGTTGATCCCGGGCCAGCTTCCGGAGCCTGTTTCCAAACGTGGGCGCTTTGAACACAAGGTGATGCTCTGCGTCTGGTGGAATTTCGAGGGGATAATCCATTGCCAATTTGTTTCAGACGATCGGATCATCAAAGCCAAATTCTGCTCTGAATAGTTGGAGCAGATGTATGCCGTTTTGGAGGAGAAGTATCCTGCACTGGTGAACAGAAAGCGCGCTCTCCTACAGCAGGACAATGTTCGGCTTCATACCGCGCAAACAACTCGGGCAAAACTCCAGAAACGTATGGCATCAAACTGATGCCACACCCAGCATAGAGTCCGGATCTTGCTCCGTCGGATTAATACCTGTTCCGGTCCATGGCCCACTTCCTTCGTGGGCAGGACTACAACCAGGAGGATCTGGCAGCTGGGGTGAAGGAGTTCTTCGCCTCGGAGGACAAGAACTGGTACCCTCCGCGGAATCGATGAACTGGAAGACAGATGGCTAATGACGGTACAACGCGATGGCCTATACTTTGAATGCTAATTTGCCTTCGTCGTAAAGGTACGTATGAAGACATAAAGTTATCCAAATATTGCAAAATTTTCGATTCATCCTCTCGATTAGGATTCCACTAGAATTGTTACAATTGAACTAATGAAACACTGAATATAAAAAACTCACACGTTATTTAGTAAGCTCATTCAATTTATTACGTCGCCAAATTATTTTCTCATGAATAAATATTCCATGGAATGGTAATGAACAATCTACGAAGT
This sequence comes from Macrothele yani, assembly GCA_039090855.1. Taxonomy (NCBI): domain Eukaryota; kingdom Metazoa; phylum Arthropoda; class Arachnida; order Araneae; family Macrothelidae; genus Macrothele; species Macrothele yani. The sequence continues at coordinate 20,827,741 of CM077013.1, forward strand.
CTACTCTGAAGACGTGATAATGTTGAAGAAATCTCTTCTTAACCGCGAAATCTACACATTGGCGGTGCGCTCAAAAAAAAAGGGTTTGTCGTATGGCACGTATGAAGACATAAAGTTATCCAAATATTGCAAAATTTTCGACTCATCCTCTGGATTAGGATTCCACTAGAATTGTTACAATTGAACTAATGAAACACTTAATATAAAAAGCTCACACGTTATTTAGTAAGCTCATTCAATTTATTACGTCGCCAAATTATTTTCTCATGAATAAATATTCCATGGAATGGTAATGAACAATCTACGAAGTCTACTTTGAGGACGTGATAATGTTAAAGAAATCTCTTCTGAATCGCGAAGTCTACACGTTGTCGGTGCGCTCAAGAAAAAAGGGTTTTTTGTCAGTGATGAAACATTGCGCTTGCAATAGGTAGACGGCGGATAAATTTCAGGATTCGAACGAAAATTTTGCATTTCGTCTGTCGTCAGAATCAAAGAGAGGATATAATCTTTGATTGGAGCATCTCGTGTGAGCTGTTCTTAACGATGACTCTATTGCCCTTGTTGTTCTTGAATTTAGCATCAAAATGATCCTGTCGTGTTCAATCGTTTTCATAGAGCTAACGGCTAACGAAAGGATTTGAAATTTAATCTGCTGTTATTTTTTCTTCCTCCAAAATCATTCCATTTATCCGAAAAATGTTTTGTTGAGAAAAAGAACATCGCCGCACAGAGGCCTAAGTGTTCAAATGTTTAGATCGTGGTTGAGTGTTGTCGCTAGAAATCTGAGTTGGGTAAAAATTCGAGTCTCCCCATGAGGTATGGGCGATAGTTTATTCTGTGACACTGGTACTGTCCCATCCCAGAAACCACTAGCCTTAAATTAGAGACGGGTGACTCCTTATAACTTTAAACGCTCGTGGGAGTCATTTAAACACGCAAAAATAAATGAAACATTATTTCGTAGTCTTGCGTTGTCGATGAGTCCTCACGCAAATGTGGCGTTCGATTAATCTTCCAGGTACCCTCCAGTCTCATATTGTAATGTCTTCCTGACCAGCTAGCGACATTTCTTTTTCATTTAAGTTTTCCCAGAGGAAATGCAACTTCCGGAGAACTGCAGGCTATTTAATGACTGAAGGATGTCATTTACATATTGAAAAACATGGCATGAATTCAGTTGAGCGAACTAGTGAAATATTTATTTAGTAAGTTCTCCAAATTCAGTGTTCTTTAGAGTTATAAAAGTCACATCAAAGCGTTAAATGGGTGGTTAAGATACGATGTTACTTGGTTATCCTAAGGGTTATATCATACTTCACTCCTTAGCGATAGGAAAATTGAATGGGTACAGCCGTGCCGGTTCCGATTTCGGTCTGCGTGAAATTCGTAGACTTCATGCTACTTCTTCTTCTTGACTGTGTGCTCTAGCCTAGGTCGTTATCCCCATCTGTGTAAAAAGAAGAAAAACAACCTCTAGTACATGTGTTTAAGTTATTTAGACTGTGTTGCTGAGACATTGCAGATCCACTGACTTATTTTTATAATAATTACTTTTTTTTTTGCGGTGAAAGTTTCTTCAAATTAGGGCACGAGAACGTTTTAAAATACGTACCTCTTGACTGGCTTGAATACGCACAAACATTGTACTACTATCGAAGAAATATTCAAGAGAATCTTAGAGTCTGACTTGGTGGTCAATGCCGCAAAAGTATAGTACGGATGTTCATTCATATCCTATGCTTCAAGGATTCGAAATTTGTTACTCTTCGTGGCGTAACGGGAAAATACTCGGCCATGAATCGAATCGATTCTTGGTCGGTTTATAGGTGTTATGGGGGTGGTTACATTGGTGACTGACATTTGCAGCATTATTATGCCAAGAGGAAGTACGCTGAACTAAATTTGTAAACACGATAGACTACGCAAGCTGATTTTAACAGTTTGCGTAGTCTATCATGTTTATCGTGTTATTATATCTTTATAAAATACAGTTATTCTAACAATTAACTCTATCTGTATAAAGATATTTTGTCACCCAAGCCGCGTTAATTTGACAAATATATTGCCCACGATGTTCTGTGTGTTTTTAGCTTTTAGCGCTTATTATCTCAAAACAATGTCAGTACCTTCTGATACAATATTTTTTAAACGCCGTCGTCATCTAAATTCAAACAAAAAGTTAACTATTTTTGCTACTGTCAGTTTTTTTTTAGTTTTTTTTTGCTTTTTGCTTTTTCCAAGTGAAGAAAATAAATGCAAATTCATAATATGTAGAGCCAAGGTCAAGACGTATATCAGTGACATCACAGATAGGCGTGGAATGTATTATATACATATACTGCACGTGCAGAACGTATTAGTTTGCCAGGTACGAAGCCCGTTCAATGGGAGAAGGAAATGTTTTGTTGGAGTTTGAACGCGGAATGATCTACGCGATGGTGGGATGGCATCTGAACAACGGCAGACATTGTTGACTGTCCGAAGACCACCCTACTTAACCTTTTAACTGATTGGAGTTAGCAGAATGACCTGAAATCAACCCAAACCAGTATATTCGTTGTCTATGAAGTGAGGTGAACGCGGCTCGAACGAGTGAACTTGCACATCAAAAAGCGTTGTTTTCTCTGTAGCTTTGTTGTTCAAAGGGGTCATTTAAGGTGATGATTGACACTAATCTTTTTGACGGATTACCTGCTAAAATGGCTAGAACAATGACGGCGAACCTAAGAAAGGAGTCAGATGTTTGAGTCACTTGTTTCTGACCAGTGGCATGATGCCCGTGTCAGGGCAACTTCCGCATCATGTCTTGGGTCATGGAGCAGAGAATACAGGACTAGAAGGGATCACATATCACCTGTGACAGGTTTATGGTCGGCACTGCTGAGGTGAGAGGTGGAGAGGAATGATTTTGCTTTCGTGAAAACCCGCCGCTGTCTGACCATTTCTGTCTCGGGAGCGCATAAAAATTTGGGGGCCATAGGGTTCAGGTACATCGCGCGCTTGAAGGATTATGGCAGGGATGATCTAAAGAGGGACGCACATCCATCCAACGTGCAGGAAAGGGGAGACGGCCGCTGGTTAACAGTCAAAATGAACTACGGTTGTCACGTGATGTCTTAGAGAACAGGCGGCTAACGATTCCTCGAAACAGCGCAGACCAGGGCGCAAAGAGAAACGTTTCCGAGAGCACAACCCAGCGGATGCTCTTGTGGATAGGCTTTAGGAGTCGGAGAGCCCGTTCAAGTGACCATGTTGATAGACAGTTATGGACAGCTCCGTCTACAGTGGATAAGGATGTACAGTGTCTGCTCATCAGACTACTGGAAAGGATTCACCCGGATGGGATTAGTTTAATTTTCAACTCCAACATTTTGATGAACGGAACCGTGTTCGATGCCGCGCGAGGAAACAGGTGAAAACAGACAGCACAGCTAGACAGAAGCAGGTTAACGGCGGCGGTTCCATGGTATGGGGTTATTAACATGAAGATCACTAGTTTCAATCATTCCTGTTGAACAAGTCTTCTCTGCCATATCCCAAGCAGGAAATGTCCGGGACTCAGCTTTTGCCTACTAATGACCGTGTATTTGTATGACGCTGCTCTCCTTCAGAAACGACAACACCCCGTGTCACAAGGCCCACATTGTGTAAGTTTGGGTCGAGGACCATGTACAAGAATTCTGTGCACTCCCCTGGCCACTAAATTCACCCGATTTGAATCATATCGATCATTTTTTGGGATATACACCGAAGATCCTAAACATTGTGATCATCTGCCTAATACGGCATAGGTCCTCCACGTGCCTCCAAAACAGCTCTTATCTGGAGAAGCATGGGCGATAATAGATTTCTAACGTGTCTTGCGGTATCTTGTGCCAACATGTTACAAGTGGATTAACTATTGTAAATTACGGGGTTAAGCCGTCGTAGATCGGATTTGCTGTTCCAACACAAACCGCAAATGCTCGATTGGATTGACGTCTGGTGAATTTGGAGGCCAGGGAAGTCTTCCTCATGTTCCGCAAACCATTATCGAACATTTCGGGTAGTGTGATTTTATCCTGTTGAAAGAAGGCTCTACTAGAATGATATACCGTTGCCATGAAAGGATGTACCTGATTTGAAATGTTGTTTAGGTAGGTGGTAGACTTCATGGTTTCCCACACATGAGCGACTCGACCCACGTTTTCCCAGAAGAACATTGCCCAAAGCATTGCACTTTATCCCCCGGCTTGTTCTCGTCACACGGTGGATGCAGTTGCCCACATTTACCGTGGGTGAAGTGACGCACTTATGCCCGACCGTCCGAATGGTGCAACAGGAAGCGAGATTGATCGGAGCAGACGACGTTCTACCAATCATTCAACGTTCAGTTTATGATGCTCGCGTGTCCATTGTAGGCAAATTCGACGGTAAACCGAGGTTAGCATGGGCACTCGGAGCGACCTGCAACCACGCAACCCCATTTTCGGCAGGGTTCAATGTAGTACTGTGTGTTGTCACATTACTCCCATCACCTGCTTTCAAATAACCGGCGAATTACGCCAAAGTATTCTTCTGTTGGGCCGTATCATACGGGATAGCCTTAGCTCACCTCTAGTATAGATGAGCTGTGAACAGCTCTGACCTTGCTGGCGATTCGAGGTTTTTCCCTGCTCGGACCATTTTTCGAAGGTACAAACCACGGCTGACCATGAGCACTCCACAAACTTATCCGCCTCGGAAATGCTCTGACCCAGTCCTCTGGCCATCACAGTTTGGCCTTTGTCAAAGTCCGCTGCCTTTCCCATTTGAAGAACAAAAATAACACTGATCAACAGAGCTCAGTATTAGGTGTTATTTATGCCGGTTCATGGTCCTCACCCTCAGTTCTTTACCTGCAGTTGCTTCAACATAAACACGCGCTGGTCACAATGTTTTCGCTCTTCGGTGTACTGAAACGTAGCATTCGTGTGGCCACGCCAGTCAATGTCTCATACTGTCACCGAGCTCTGCAAAGTCCTGCTGGTATAAAATATAAATGAAAACCTTTTGAGGTACAGTGGAGTCGATACCACTAGAATGCAAGCGATCATTGCGGGGAAAGGCGTGTACTGTTTAATTTGTCAGAATGTTATTTCAAAACAGTATATAAAAGTATTGATCAATCATGGATTGTTAAGTCTGCGCTATAAAAGTGTAAAGTACCTAAAAAAAGTATTAATTAAATATTCCTATTTGATGGCATGATGCTAAAATATTGTATGAGGCTTCAAAGGAGAAATATTTCCTTAAACCATATGCTTAACAGCAAGAAAGTGAAATATGTTTTTCTTTATTTAGATCATTATCTAATTTTCGAGTTCGACTGATTATAAACGCATCACGTCAATGCTATTTTCTCCTGGCATGTACTATATTAGAAACTACCGTAAAGATTCAAGCGCCTAAAATTCAAGTTTCCCGAATAATATCAGAGTTCAATCCAACCCGACACTTCCATGGGCAGCATCAAAATTATGCTCTCCCCAATTCGCTATTTGTTTATATATACTAAAATTGTGTTTAGAAAATAATTATTGCCATGAAAAGAAAGCCTTAACAGATATGAATGGATCCATGAATAAGTATAAACAAATTCTGATAACTTTATGCATGTATGATAGTCCTATTTTTTTCTTTGAACGTTTAACCATCACCGTGAGCAACTCAGTGGACTGGAAGCAGTCACTCGTTCCTAATTTAGGACCACTGGTTCCAGGAAAGGGAGAGAGCCAATGCCATAAGACAAGCACAACATCCATGCCTCACCGGGAATCGAACCTGGACACATCTCGGACATAGCGAGCGCTTAGACCACTGCGCCACCGGGGTGGCAAGTGTCTGATCTTCTGTTCAGCTTATTGTTTAATTACATGTCCAGTCCTACATAAATTGGGCTGCGCATTTTTTTTTTCGGCTTCACAAAGTCGTTTCTATGTGACAGCGCTCGCTTCTCGAGGCTGCACAACTGGGTGGAAAATCCATTTCCGAGTTTATTCATTTATTTAATTATTTTTTTCTTCATTTATTTATTCATTTTTATTAATTCGTGTAATTTTTGAGGAAAGAGTACGTTTTATTTACTTTTTATTTATTTTGCCATTAGCCCCACTTTCGGGTGATTCTTCTTTTTTTTTCCTCTCCGTCTTCCTCTCCCCGCACAAGGCGTCGCATAGCGTAAGACTAGATAGACAGCGTTCGCGTCACCATGAGCGGACCGACATTGTAAGGAGTGTTTTATGGGGCAACAGAAGTGGCCTCCTTGTCTAGCATCCACAATGCGTGTCGGGTAGACCGTAGACTTTTTGGAACCGAAACTAACAGTTTTATTGGGTTACTATTTATGGCCCGGTGGTTATATCACGCGGCTAACGTAACTTGAAGGGCTGTTCTCAGAATTTTCACGGCAACGGGTAGCAATTTTGACCCCTAACGAATGGATGAACAAAATGTTAATTCTCTGACCAGTAGGATTTGGACTTGGGAATTTAATTCAGGGAGGCTTGCGTTTGCTAGCTAGTGATTGGATGATGGGATATTTTGAGGCAATGTGGGTCTACTTGGGGGTTGTCGAAACTTTTCCAAGGGAAGAAAAGAACGTGGGCACTTTTACTTTTTTCACGGAGTGCATCACTTTCACTTTTTTATTCCTTGTGACTTGTCACTTAGGTTTTATTTTGCCGTGAAAGTTGGGGACTTTCCTCCATGACTGTCACCTAGGAGCTGCTATGTGAAGCTTTACTTTTTGCCTGCATTTCGTTTTATTTGTGCGTGGCCCTAAACTTGGTCATCGCAATGATTTATCAGAGACTGGCAACTTGATCGCTGCCAAATATTACGGCAGGACATCCGTAACTGCGTACCGTTTCCCGACATGGATGGAGAATCTCAACCGAGGTGCCAAGGAAAGGAACCCTGCTAAGGACGATGAGGGCCCACAGCAATTATGACGGTCCGGGACATCCATCGCAGACCAGTACCCTTGGTGGAGGAACAGCGATAGTAGTGTTTTACGAACGATAAGTGATGATAAGAAAATTGGACTTTCATGTGGTTACATTTCTTCCGTGTGGTACGGGAGTCAACATCTAGAAAGATTGGGAATTTAAGGTAGGAAATCCATCCTATTCTTTCTTTTGGTGTCCCCTCATAATATGTTTATCGATCAGTTCATACGAAAGTCTTCCGTTAGAATTAATGTTTTTATAAGCGAGTAGTTAATGAGCACAAGTTCCTGTCAGAAAGTCGGAATCATTTTTGCTAGTATCGTGTGTGTATCTTTATTATTATGCCAAAACATAACTAATAAATTGTTTTCTTTGTTAATTTGCCTACATATAACCATGAGTGTTTCTCTAGTTGCAAACTGTGTGCTCAACCCTGGATTTTTTGGAGAATATATATAAATATTACGGCAGGGACTCAGAAATTCGTTCACTTATGCTTTTTAAATTCTAGACGTTCACGAAAACCTTGCGGCACACGGCAGACCCTTTGACTCCCAAAGGAAAATCTGCTGTGTGAATCACAACGCCCCGTCAGTGGATCCTGAAGCTGCGTCAGCCCTAAATCAGGGAATCGCAGAATCACAATCTAATCGACACCCCCTTTGTTCCCAATATTACGCCTGGTGAACCGAATTCGGAACCCGTCCGATAATAACTATTGAAACTTTGAAGTCACCAAATTCCGTGACCGTCAGAACGCTGATGATGTCACAATAATTAAAACACTTACGCTCCATGCACTTGTCCGTATGAAGCCGGGGCAAACACTCAGCGAAACTACGTAGATCTTAATATAAAGAATTTAATTGTGGATAAACATTTTTGATTTAATCTAAATTAAACGTGTTTGACGATGTGGCGAACTGGTCGTCAGCAGTGTAATTAAAACAGTGAAACAGTTAATGAAAATGCCTTTAAGATATGAGCACTTACTTGGTCTAATAACAACTGAGCGTCACATTTGTAGATTCACCGCAGTCAGCGGCCATTACTGTAGTTTAACCACAACTGACTGGACCGATGAATTAAAGCAACCAAGACGATTTGTTGGTGTGCATTTTCTTTTAATAAGTTTGTTTGCTTACTTGCGGCTTGCTGGGGATAATTAGCAACTGAAAAAACAGCAATACACTGTTCAAGAAAGTGGTGTATTAATTCATGGATTACACCGTTCCAGAACTTGAGTGCCGCCCCGGTGGCGCAGTGGTCTAAGGCGTTGGCCTCTGATCATTCGTCCGAAGGGGTCCGGGTTCGAATCCCGGTGAGGCATGGATGTTGTGTTTGTCTTACGGCACTGGCTCTCTCCCTTCCCTGGAACCAGTGACCCTAAATTAGGGACGGGCGACTGCTTATAGCCCATTGAGTTGCTCACGGTGGTCGTTAAACCTCCAATCAAAAAAAAAAAAAAAAAAAAAAAAAAAAGAACTTGAGTAGTTTGTTACTTAGCTTGTGGGTCTGAAAGAAGTACATCCGCTTAGATTTTAAACGCGGTGATCGAAGGGCAACAAATGACTGTTAATATCATCCTTCAACCAGCGAAGAAATAGCACAAAAACAAAGAGAGCAGAGAAGAGATAATAATCTAACCTGCCACAGTAGGATGCTCCCATTGTAGAATAATTTAGAAAGAACTCACTACGCGGAATAGTACGAGGAGACAAGGGCAGAGAAAGTGTTAAAACCAAACACATACGCATCGTTCGGCCAATCAGCGTTCAAGAAAGTTTGACGTGAAGCAAAATTTGACGCTACTGTGAGCTATTCTGCGACAGCATTGAAGTTATTCAAGAGCCTCAGCACTCCAACGGCCGAATGGCCAGAAACGCAGATTTCTAACTTATCGTCTGAGATGGACCCAAGCTCAAGCCCCATATGAGGCATTTGGTGGGGCGCTTTTCCTTCCGCACTAACTTTATCATCATAATGATCGGGGTATCGGGAAATTATATTGGGTTGGAAGGAAAGTAATATCCAATGACGAGGTACTCGAATTCGAAGCCCGGCCATGGCGTACATGGACCACTATGATTGCGCAGTACAACGGCACGACAGGTAGATGGCTTAAGTCGCTGGCAGTTAGCCGTCAGACGGCGAACTGCGTAAGCGCTAGTGAACATGAAAGTGGATAAGGAGCACATCCACCATTGCATGCTGTATGAGTTTCGTCGCGGTACCACCCCCACAAGTGCTGTAAGGAGCATTACCTGTGTACCTGAAAGCCATATCGCATATTCAGTACTGCCATTGGTTCGAACGGTTTCGAGAAGGACATTTTGACCTGTCAGACAGGTCCAAAGCTGGAAGGCCCGCAACAGTGGACATGGGCAAGCTGGAGACCTCAGTGTAGATGCTCATGGACATGCTGAAGACCTCAGTGGAGATGCTGATGGACATGCTGATGACCTCAGTGGAGACAACATCATGGAAGTGGATAAGGAGCACATGCGCCATTGCATGCTGTATGAGTTTCGTCGCGGTTAGATATAGGTACGGTGCATAAAGGCGCAGTATATTTTAACGGTGAGAGATTTCCCCATCATTGAGGAATACATCATATGTGTAGTGCACCAAAATTCATATTAAAATTTTCTTCTTTAATTAGTCACACGACCACCGGCATAACGCCGTTGCTGAATTCGCTATTCACTGTGTGAGAGGCAGACGTTTCTGACGGGTGGTCTAATGCCGGTTCTGGCGGCCATCTTATCTGAGGTTTTTCTGGGGTTTTCCGCGGACTCCATGTGTATGGGGAAGCGAATGCGTAGATGGTTTCCTGTGAAGTTGGTCCCGGATGCACTTTGTCCCTTGTCGCGGTATGCAATAGAGGAGTGGCGAGCAGGCTACATTAATTCGCCAACATCCTCACAGATGGAATATTCGCCTTTGAGGAACTCAACACGCCCTGAGCGGAAGAGGGAGGCAGAATTAGTCACACAACTGATTACTTTTTTTGTCTTGTTCTTTCGTCTACCTGCTTCATAATCAACAAATCAGCCCTTGAATAGCTGTTCCTTTTCTTGTCGAAACTAGGGGTTTGTTTTTCTACGTTAATTACTTTTTTCCTGACAGAAATGCGTGTTTGAAAAACACGACTTCAAAAATCAATAAGAATGGCTTTCATCCTTTGAAATTAATATAAAGAGTTGTGTAATTTCCTGGTGAAACAAGATATAAAAAAAGGAGGTCTTTCAATTTATATTAAATTCTTCCATTATTTTTCGTTGTGATATCATTCTTCTCGCTGTTGTTCCTGACAGTGTAATAGAAACGTACTCTTCCTCAGCCAGACGGCTTAAGTGATGAGTGTTCTTCGGTCCCCACCCCTGAGCTAATTGAAGGAACCCGAGCTGTGATTCATTACTCATCGTCACGAATTTCCTCGTCAGCAGTGCCTTCCCCATGTTCCTGGTGAGAAGTCAGCCTTCACACGTTGTTAAGCGACTTGATCGTGGATCTATTAGGTGCCTGAATTGCGTCGTTGCAATTCTTTTCTGACAACCGCTACACTCTACAAAGGCAGGCTTGGCTTCCCATGACAAATACTGCTCGCGTTCTATCGGTTGAGTCAGCGTGATCTGTGATCTTCGTTATGATGAACTTGTCCGAAGAATGGCTGCTTTCTGTAGCATTGATATTGGCAATGAAGTAGCTGTCACTCAAGGGTAGGGGAAGGGTACGAACCTCAAACTCTGTCTGAAAATAAATTAAAAGACAAACCCTTAAATGAGCCTCTTAGCAAAAACCAGAATGGTCATTATATGAACAGGGTAGTACAGTGGAATCCGCCATCCCAGCGGACCCCTGTAATGAGAAACACATGGTAAAATTTGGCAATCGCACAGTCACTGTAGACGAGAAACGTTCCTTTCACTGCTGAATCGTCCGACTGTCAAACAAATAAATGCAAATTGTGGTGGCACATTTTGGGGACGAGCAAATTAATCTAAAAAATTAGGAGTGTTACACAAAAAAAAAGAGATCGACACAGCACCTAAAGCAACTGCATGTGTTTAATTATGGACAATATAGGATGCAGAATACAAAAGTGACAGTATATGGCCATATAAAAGACGTACCGTTGTACTTTTTGCATTCGAAAGAGAGAATATGGACAACATAAGATGCGGAATACAAAAATAGCCTGAAATGGCTAGACACAAAGACGTACAGTGGTACTTTCTACATTCGGAAGAGAAAATTACGGATAACATGCAATACAGAATACAAAAGGGACAAGAAATGACCAGGCCTAAAGACATACCATGGTACTTTCACCGTTTGAAAAAAAAAAGATTTATGGACAACAGAATAAAAAAGTGGCACGTCACAGAAAAGACGTACCGTTGTACTTTTCGCGTTCAAAAGAGAGAAATATGGAGAACATAAGATGCAGAATACAAAAATAACCAAAATGGCTGGACCCAAAAACGTACCGTAGTACTCTCGGCGTTCTTAAGATATATTTATGGACAACGGAAGAAAAAAGTGACATGTAATGGCCAGACATAAGACGTACCGTGGCACGTCTTATGTCTGGGTGGTCCATAATTCTCTCTTTCCGCATTCGACGCATCCTATGTGGTCCATAATTCTCTCTTTCTCGCATTCGAAAGAGAGAATTATGGACCACATAGGGTGCGGAAAACAAAAATAACATGAACTGGCTAGACACAAAGACGTCGTACTGTGGTACTTTCGGCGTTCGAAAGAGATAATTGCGGGCAACATAGGATAGAGAATACAAAATTGACAGGAAATGGCCAGACAAAAGACATACTGTATAGTGGCACCTTCAGCGTTTGAAAAAAGATGTATGGACTACAGAATAAAAAAGTGACATGTGATGGCCAGACAAAAGACAATATCGTTGTACTTTCCGCAATCGAAAGAATTAGGGAAAACATAGGATGCGGTAAACAATATTATTATTATTATTATTATTATTATTATTATTATTATTATTGACGTAAAATGGCTAAACATAGAAACGTACCGTGGTTCTTTCCGACTTTCGAAAGAGAGATTTATGTACGACAGGATAAAAAAGTGGCATGCAATGTCCTGACAAGAAACGTACAGAGGTACTTTCCACGGTCGAAAGAGAGAATTATGGACGACATAGGATGAAAAATACAAAAATAGCATGAAATGGCTAGACACAAAAACGTACGGTGGTACTTTCGGCGGTCGAGAGCGAAAATTACGGACTACATAGGATGCCGAACAAAAAAAGTGACATGAAATAGCTATACAAAAGACATACAGTGGCACTTTCGCATTCGGAAGAGAGAATTATGGGAAACATAAGATGCATAATACAAAAGTAACGCTGAATGGTTAGACACAAAAACATACCGTAGCACTTTCGGCATTAGAAGGAGAGAATTACGAAAAAAAAGGATGTAGAATATATAAGTGACATGGAATGGCCAAAGACATACTCCAGTACTTTCGGCGTTCGAAAGAGGGAATGCCTCTTTGTCTCAGAACGAATGATAAGCACACGAAGCTAACGTTGATCAATCAGTATGTTGTGACACCTGCTCGGTTATTCACAACCTCTTTTGCATGATCCCTGACATATCACAGAGGCCATGGTTCAGTTGACTTATGTTAATATCGACCACATATGAGGGACAAGATATCAGAAAGCTTTTAAAGCGTTGTAGAGGCCGATTGACACCTGCCCAAGCACCTCTATAGTGCATCCCAGATGTGCTTGATGTATTTAAGGTTAGGAGACCTTGGAGGTAGAGGTAGAGGGCTGCGGGTGGCCTAGTGGGTAACGTTCGTGACTGCCACGGAAAGGACCTCAGGTTCAATCCCAGGCAGGTACGAACGCTCGATCCACTACATATCCGCCGGGCGTCGGATGGGCACGTTAAGCCGTCGGACCCCGGGTACTTGTCCCCCTGTAATAAATAATGGCGTCTTCCTCTCCCTTACTGCTTCGCTTCCGTGTCACTTTCCTATCGGGCACTCTAGTCCAAATCTTCTAGCTTCCTATTTCTAAGGGTTGTTTAAGACCTGGGATCAGACACTCCCTTCCTAAAATACTCTACATATGATCTGATCTGGAAGTAGAGGTACTGATGGAATGTCACGATCTTCGAGAACGGAAGCAAGATGTCTGCTATATGAGGTTCTGCATTATGAACAACAAAGAGGAAACTATGGTGCATTATCTCCTGTACCGTACAAAAGTGTTTTTACTTGGAGTGCGCAGAAAATTTGGGCATCATTTTTTTTTCTGCTTGGGGGTTTTACAACCACCGTGAGCAATACAATGGGCTATAAGTGGTCTCCCATCTCTAATTTGGAACAACTGGTTCCAGAGAAGGGACAAAGCCGTAAGACAAACACACCATCCATTGCTCACCCAGTATACGAACCTGGACCCACCTTGGACGTATGATTAGAAGCCAACCCTTCGTGTCACTGGGCGACCGGGAAAGCTAGGGCATCATTTGGTTCAGATGTTTTGGCCGCTTGAAGGGTTAAAGACAAGAAGATACTAGAAGTGGTATCAGAAATCAATTATTTAGGTCGGAAGCTCGTGAAAACAAAAGGAAAGTGAATCGGTGAGGCAGAAGATATCTATCAACTACGCTGAATGGACAAATTGTTATGTACACCTACCTAATAATATGTTACTCCATCTTTCCTTCTCACAACCGCAGCCATACGTCTGGATAAGGACTCAGTGATGTGTTGAAAACACGTACGTGGGGACGTGGTATTCGGGTCTCGTAGAGGGTCCATAGTTGCCGGTGGGGATTGGCGGGCTCAAAAAGATTTTTCTAATTCGTCCCACAAATTCTCAATGGGGTTGAAGTGCGGAGATCAAGGGGGCCATTCAAGTGTGGTAAACTCACTTCAATGCTTCTGGCGCCAATTGGTTGCCACTCTGGAAGTATGCGGTGTGGCGTTTTCCTGTTGGAAGATGGTGTTATGATGCTGAAAGAGAATCATTACGAACGGGTGTGGATGGTCGGCGAGGAAGTTTACATACCTTTTTCCGGTGATGGTGGTCCCGATAGGTACGGAGAAGCTCGTATGAAACCCATGTAAACGTACCTCAAACTCTTTCATCGCTTCTGTATGTCTGTATTACCCCAACTTGGCAAGCGGGATCCATTCGCTTCGTGTGTTTTACGCCACACAGGGACCTTCCATCCATGGATAGAGTTGAAACCGTCATTCGTTAGACCAATGGCATGTTTGCAGTCCTCCACACTCCAGTACGATTGGCTTTTGCAAACTGCAGCCTTAACTTTCGGTGCCTTGCAGTCAGCAAGGGTGCAAACTGCAGCCTTAACTTTCGGTGCCTTGCAGTCAGCGATGTGGACATCGACTGCTATAGCCTATTCTTTCCATAGTATGACATGTAATCTTTGTGCATACGCTTTTCGAAGGGCCCTCATTACATTCCTATGTTATCTACTCCGCGGTAGCTGTGCGATTCCGTGTAACGAAGCGGGACAGTCTGCGTTCACCTCGAGAGACAGTCGAACGTTTACAACCACATTTCTCTCGTTGTTCCGAAGTCTTACCGTGTTCCACTGATTCCTGATAGACACGTGCGACGGTCTGACGTGGAAATTTCAACGGTTCAACAGTTGCGGTTATTGAGCAGCCGGCCTTTCTCGCAGCTACTCTCTGCGAACTCGTTTACATCTCTGCCTTTACCCAGTATTACATTTGCGTGAATGATTTCCAATGCGTAGAGAACTACTTGATTTATAGGCATTGCTATTTTAACCATTAAACATGACTGGACACGATACTTCTGCTTTACATGTTTTTATCGGGGTGTATATAATTATTTGTCGATTTAGTGTATATAAAATATATTTTCCCTAAGAAAAAAATTGACCACATAACCAAGTGCAGTTTTGGATCTACTCTCTTTTATGGAAGAGAGAGTTGAGTGAAACATTAAGAGCTCTGAAGGTGGTTAGAAGTTGCGGGCATGAGAATCATGAGACGTTTGGAAAGATGGTAGTGCGGAACTTAGAGCATAACTGGGTATTTCTTTGGTAGCAACATATTGAGGTGATGTGGATGTTTGTTTCTTTAATGGGATCTGAAAGATTGCCCAAACTGTTGTCATATTTTGCGTCACTACGTCGCAGAACAAGAGTTCGAACTACAGGGTATTTCACTCACTCTCGGTTCCTGATTTGCCCTTATAACTTACAAACTTATGGACGTAATTCAGTGATATTTGACCCGGACCTATCTTAATGTAAGAGAAGCACGGTCAGTGACGTGCCGAGGACTGCGATCACGCAATTGGCCTTCACATCGCGCACGCGCGACACACGAGTTTCCATGAGTTTGTGAATCAGTTGGACGACGTGAAACTCCGTACTGGCTATTTTCAGCAGCCACACCTGCTACACCTCTAATGCCAGCATGGCTGAAATTGTTTCGTTCTTTGAAGATAGTGTCCTTTCTAAGGGACTTTCGCCACCAAGTTCGCCTGACTTTACTCCAACGGATTTCTTCCTATGGGACATGCTGAAAGGGAACGTGTATAGCAACAAGCCACGGACTATCGTGGAACTGCAGGGAAGCACTCAGCGGGAAATTGAGGATGTTACTCCCAATGTGTTGGTGAATACCTTCCGTAACATGGAGGGGCGTGTGTAGGCATACCGTGATGGTAATGGTGACCACTTTCAACACTTGCTGTGAGATTATCCTGCTTCTCATGCACCAAGGTAGGTTTGTGTCAAATTTCACTAAATTACGTCCATTAGTTTGCTCGTTATAAGGGAAAATCTAGGACCGAGAACGAGTGAAACATCCTGTAGAACAAGACGTACAGAAAGTATGAAATTACTATTAGTGATCAAAGAAGCAATACTGTAGAAGCAAGAATCTTGCAGTGAGTAAAAAAAAAGTTATGAAGAAAGGTCAAGCATTTCCTTTTTTTGCAAGTGATCTGCGCGGAACAAATGGATGTATGCTATATTGTTACACAGAGGTGTGATGACGATTTTTTATTTCCCTTTACGATAAATATCGTCGCTTGTTACTCAGTCATAACTACAGCGTTGTTTAGATCGTATCTTTAAGTTTATACATGCGCCTGCCTTTCAGAAATTTTAATGAATGGAAAAGGGTTGTGCACCTCAAGTTTCCTTTCTGTCACAGATCCGAAAAACTTTTCTTCTTTATCGATTTTCTGAGCCCAAGAATTTTAAACAATTGATATAAATCGCATTTGATTCAAGCCAAAAAGGAGGTCAAAGGTGACGCTCGGCTTTTTATCCAGCTCGTCCTCATCTTCTATTCTTGGCAACAATCCCAGCTGTCTGGGTCTTCCTTTCTTCTATTTTTGGATAGGTTTTTACGACCAGCTGCCATCCTGGTGACACAACCAATCTCCTTTCTCCTCTGACCTGAGCTCAGCCAGGAATGGAGGAATTGATTTTTAAAGAGGCTTCCTCCTCCGATTTAAGGAACACAGAAGGGAGCGTAAGTGAAGCAGGGCACGTAGCAGTAGGGAGATATGTGAACTGAAAGAACAACAGCACTCAAATGGAAATCTCCAGTTATGTTTAAATTTCAGATCTTAAATAAATAATCTCTACATACTCCAGCTTCCAGAAGAGCCCTAACTACTACAGAGAAACTATGGTATAAATTTAAATTATTGCGAGCTGAAAATTCTATCATGTTTATAAATACACTACCTGATCAGAAGTATCCAGACTGTCCTCCAACCTCTGTAATAGGAAAACAGTTAATATCAAGTTGGCCCACCTTTTGCTACTATCACAACTTCCACACTGCTAGGAAGGCCTTCCACTAGAGTTTGGTTCGTTCCTGCGGGAATTGCCTTTCATTCTGTCATAAGAGCATTAGTAAGGTCGGTCACGGATGTCGCGATGATTGGCCTAGCTCGCAATGGGCGCTCCGATTCATCCCCAAGTTGTTTCGTGGGGTTGAGATCGGGGGTCTTTGCAGGACAGTCAAGTTCTTCCACACCCATTTCAATAAACCATTCCTGCGTGAACTGTTAATTTGCATTTGTTAACTTCCATAGTCTTACGTGGTTAACGTAGTAAAGTAAGGATAATGATAGCTATAAGCAATAATTTTTATACAGTCCTTTTAGATCTCTTAAAGCACTTTATTATTTTCTTTACTTAAGTGCAAAAGGTTGTCCTCAGCTTTTCAATAATTCATCTCTGTTCCTCTGAAACCAACATTTCCTTCCATGAATCGTGAATCACCTTTTCGTTGCCTTCCTCCTTTTTCGGTCATTCCCTCGCCTATCCCTCGTGCACGTGGAGAAAACCTCCATTCCCCTGGTTAGCTTAAGACATGTGTTCCAACACCTAAGGCGTTCACTCGCCTCCTCTCCCTGCGACCGCTCACTTCCTATTCCTCTAGTCGACTGTCCTAGCTACCCACCTTGTTTCCACTCAGACTGACCCACTTTCTTCCATAAAAACCATGGGAAAATGCCCGCGTCAGCAAAAAAATTTCAAGGTTGAAATTAAGAGGTATTGCGCTTTCAGTCGGCTGCTTTGAAATTAAGAAGGCAAAAGATCAAATAAGCTGTACAATACCAATGCGTCTACGAAATACAAAGGCCCTGAACCTTGAGATGCGATAAACTGGCGTCTCTAAATAAACCGTGCTTCCGATGTTTCTCTACCTTGGTGACGAAGCAAAATTTTCTGAAGCATCGTGGAAACAAAGGAAATGGAACACGATAGCGAAATGAGATATAATATCTTTGCCTGAAATTCTAGTATTAAATATCCGTAACAGAACCTGACTGCTTGGGAGTCTAATGTGGTAGTTTCCCCTTGCTTTCCACATCGCAGTGATGCAACCTTCTGGTCCACTGGGCCTAGCTTGCATCTCGCCAGAGCGGAGCCAATCGAACATGTCTCTAGTCTCCAGCCCATTCTGTAAGTGTTGCTTTCCACTTATAGGATTTGATTTCAGGGTTATTCTTCTCCTAGGTATCTCTCTGAGTCCGGCTTCTATTTCGCTATTTGGGTCAAATTATCACTGAAGATGCGAGATGTGAAAAGGAAATTAGAATGAGACTGGGAATGGCAAAAACTGTTTTTAGAGAGAATCAAAGACTACTGACAGCCAAAAATATAGATCTAAAACTGAGGAACAGAATTTTAAAGGCATATGTTTGACCAGTAGCTCTCTACGGTTCTGAGACATGGACATTGACCAAGAGGGAAGTAAAAAGGCTGAAGGCATTTGAGATGTGGAGTATAGAAGAATGGAGAGAATAAGCTGACTCAATAGAAAGACAAATGAGGAGGTCCTGGAGAGAGTGGGAGAATCCAGGAATAGGAGCAAGATGTTAAAAAGAAGAAGAATGTTATGGATGGGACACACATTGCACCATGGATGCCCGATTCTGAAAGTTTTGGAAGGGAAAATTCAAGGCAAGAGAGGAAGAGGACGGCCAAGGAATAGTTTTGTGGCACAGTTACTCCAAGACACCAATACTAGGACATACTATGAATTGAAAAGAATGACGGAGAATTGAGAGGAATGGAGAAACAGAGTACATCTTCTGAACAATCAGTCCTTGGACTGAGTAACCAAGAAGAAGAACAGAACCTCGCTTTGTGAACGGGAAGCATTGTCCTATTTGTCAAGAAAAGGGCTTTCATCGAATTGTTGGCACAAATGAAGGAGTGTTGAGATTCATTATGGGGCTCTAAAGAAATTTGGAGGTGTTGATCGGTCTGTAGATTACTAAAGTGGACAAGCACGCGAGTCATACATGGTTCGAGACTCGAACCCGCGCTCATCTTGTCTAAATGATTCGAAACCAGTCCGGTAGACCATTAGACAACAGGGACGGTGCTAAACGATTGTTATACAATGATGCAGTAACTTCATAGATTCTAATCACACATCGTACATACTGGCCGACCAAGTATCTTCTTTCTCTCAAATTCAGATCACTTCTCTATGTCTTATATTTTCTAATTGCTCTGCTCTTTCTGATTTAAGTAACAAATCAGTCTGCTGAACTCCAACAACTGATATCCAGTTTCTGTTATCTTGGTGTTGTATTTCCAGCAAATGATGCATTTTGATCATTCTAGTTTCATATCGTAACATTAGAGTTTAGATATTACTGAATGTCCTCCGTATTAAACTCTTCCAAATGAAATCTGAAGAAAATCACTTCATACTTTTGTGATTTAAATTACTTGAACAGTATTTGCAGTTTCTTTGCTTTTTCAGTAATAATCCGTTAGTCTGCAGATAGATGTGGCTTAAGGGTACAATGGCAAACTTGCTTTAATTTCTGAGTTTGTTAAAATTTGTTTTATCAAGATTAATCAATGGATTTTGAATCTGATATCATTTTGCGAACACATCTTTTCCTCTTCCGTTTCTTTAGACGAAATGCAGTTATTTGAACATAAGAAATTGAAACAGAAAGGTACAATGTCTCAAGATGTGTAATCAGGTTTGGAAAATCTCTGTTAAAATGGTATATCAAAGAGATGAAAACACTGAATTGGATATGACGGGAGAACGAAGAAATGCAGAGTTTGTAGAATTAGACGAAGTTCTGGAGTATAAGTATGTGCGATTAAGAAAATTTGCAAAGCTACGTTTAACGCAAAAGACATAAAACTAATGCGGAATCTTCTGTATGTGTCCGAGTTCTTTAAATGCTCGTAGAAACAGAATAAAAAAGACTACAAGGACAAGATGAAGGTCACTAAGGAGTAGCCGAGTGATGAAAAGAAAGGTCGAATAACAAAATGAATGAGAAGGAAACTGAAAGTTACGCAACTCAAGAAAATAGAAATAAAAAAGAGGTGGTCTAGTTACACGCAGAAAGGGAAGGCAAATACCATGTTAAAAATAGAGTACTTGAACTCCCTTGCAGAAAAAATACACCACCTTAGAAAGTATGAAGGTATTTTACGAATGTGAATAAAAGGAAAAGTATATAATGGAATGTTCAAGAGGATTAATCAACCTGAGACGCGAAGAATGAAAATAATTGGGAAAAGTCTAGGAGGATATGATCACGTAAATAGCAAGGCATAGTTTAAAGGAAAGTGGCACTTAGCAGGAAGTACAGTCTATTAAAACTCCACAGTGTAAAAGTGTTTCGTATTTTACTTTGTAACTTCTAAAATATCCCCGTTTTTGTTACGTTTGTTGAAAATTTGTGCTTAATGTTCGCACATATTTATCTGTTTGTCCGTCTATCGAACTCTATGTGACTTTTGAAATTGTGTGCATTCCTGACGGGCCGATTTAAAAAGCTATTTTCACATCTGATGATTGAAATTTCTACCAAATTATTTTCACATATTTCTCAGCTTTTCCCGTTAGGTGGCGTAAACTTCGAATTTTAATCCGACCGATTTCGTTTTTGTAGGTCTAATTAGAAAAGAAACATAGGCACGATCAAAATAATCCACATCCTACCAGATTTTCCAGATCAAGCATTCTAGCCAAATGTTTTTGCGTTCGTAACCATATCCCCGATGCTAAAAATCCTACTTCTAAAGTTTTTTTGGAACTAGATGCTGTACTTTTGGCCACGATAAGCTATGCAACGTGACTGGGGCGTAAACTTGGATTTTAGTAGAAAAACTACTGTTACGGAGAATTAGTTACAACGAGCCTCGTAACACTACTGACTGCGTTCTTTACAAATCTCCTTTTGTGTACTGAGTCTGAAATTTTTGTTAAATCACTACTCTCGGGATTTTGGGACGTCATCTTTGTTAAATTCCAATTATTCATCCGTTCCTTTTTTCTAATTTCGTTTTTCATGTTTCAGGTCTCGGGTTTCTGCAACCAGTCTTCTGCAGGCTCTGTCCTCGATATTCCTTTGCGCAATCAATTTTTTTACGCTTTCTAACCGTAGATTGATGAAGCGTATATGCTCCAGCTTTGTCCGTCTGTCTGTCCGCACGATAACTCGCGTAAAAATGGTTCGATTTCGATGAAATTTTAGCATGTGGTAGGGGACCACCTGGGTACGAACCCTATTGAAATTGGACGAAATGGGGTCAAAGGTCACGACATAGGAGCCGGATGCATTCCATTGCCCTTATGCGTCATAACGTGCGTAAATATGGTTCGATTTTGATGAGATTTTAGTATGTCGTAGAGGACAACCTGGGGACGAACCCTATTGAAAATGGGTTAAGTGGGGTCAAAGGTCAGGACATAGAAGTGGAATGCATTCCATTGCCCTTATGCGTCATAACTTGCGTAAAAATGGTTCGATTTCGATGAAATTTTAGCATGTGGTAGGGGACCATCTGGGGACGAACACAGTTGAAAATGGGCGAAATGAGGTCAAAGTTCAGGACATAGAAGCGAGATTTATTCTACAGCCTTTATCCTCGTAACTTGAGTAATGATTTCTGGTATGTTGGAAAGCGTATCATAATCAGTGCATTGCATGATTTTACTACTTGTTTAAATTTGCAATTGCTGTACTTCCATATTTTTCGCAAGACCGAATGTTTTTTATTTTGTGTTTTAAAATTTTTCAAAAATTTCTATACAATACAACTATCACTGTTAAAAACTTTGTGGTAGGTTGCACCATTTTTTTTAATTGGAGATTTAACGACCACCGTGAGCAACTCAATGGGCTATAAGCAGTCGCCCATCCATAATTTAGGGTCACTGGTTCCAGGGAAGGGAGAGAGCCAGTGCCATAAGACAAACACAACATCCATGCCTCACCGAGATTCGAACCCGGACCCCTTTCGGACGAATGATCAGAGGCCATCGCTTAGACCACTGCGACACCGGGGCGGCAGCCCCAGAAAGTGGTTCAACTGGTGTAGCACCACGGTTTGGTGAAAACAACCACGAAAAAGTTTAACCGTGTATTAACCCGACTCATTGGCGAAAAATATAAATCAACGTTTCCAAGCTTTCGCACATCAACCAGATGGCTTTTTCAGGGAAGGTAGATTGAAAACTGCAATCTGAATAATAGAATGCTTCAGCAATTTGAACTCAGTGATTTGACTTGACAATAAACAAACAAATGCGAATGCAATTTTTATTCAAAGACTCTATGCGTTACATTGGTCGGAAACGCGGTATCTTTGAAGGATAAAGGCATTATTTCAAGAACTAGTTCTAAGTTCGTGGCATTTCTAGAAAGACTATTATTGCAAGTCTGCCTCACTGTTGGTAATGATCTCCGAGATTTCTCGAATGGCTGTAGATTAAGGCGTCGAGTAGGAAGTTAATTTCTTTATAAAGAAAGAATTTAACTTCCTACTAGTAATGGGGGACTTGGATTTGACTACTCTGGATAGACCGTGGTTACTTTACTATCCTTTGTGTCTTTTTTATGCTCGTTGATTCTAATTCTAAACGAACGCTTGATGATTCCGAAATAGTGTCGCCTGGAGCTGTTCTGATGCTGTTGGAAAATCGTATAAACGCATGCCTCCTTGGGAAAAGGTAGTTTCGCAGTATTTTTGTTAAGAATGATGCATGAAGATGCATTAGGCCATATGCCGACACCGTAGTTAGTCTTCTTGAGTGCATTCTTGAGTTTATGGGAAACATTTCTTATGTAGTTATTAATATAATTTCATGTTGCTATTAGTACTCGTTATTAATTTAATTTCTATATTATTCATGACTTTACCCTGCACGAAAAAATTATATCAGGCGATTACAGGTGACCAGGTGCATTTCGCGCTACAAATATTGTTCCCCGAATATGTTGCTTTTTTTCAAGGTGATTGTCTTCTGGTTCACACAGCCAAATGTCTTAAGTTGCGGTTAGAGAAACATGTGAGCTATGCAATGGGAACGCAAAGGTTCTCCCTTTTCCAAAATAAATTTCGGACATAACCATTGGATGAAGCGATTAATGACCATTGTGTTTTCAGATTCTCAAGGAACTTTCACTCGGAGCATAAGTAAAAAAGCACAGGAAAATTATATGCTGTAATTTCAAGTACTTTAAGAAATGATGCAAAGAAGAAACAAAGCGAAAAACTGACTGAAGATGTCCTGCTATTTCACAACCCTGTTCCTCTGAACAAATCGTGAGCCGTAGTCACTTTCGTGAGATACTTTCGTTTAATGAAAATGAACTTCCTCCGTACAGTCCAGATTTGGCCTCCCGTGATTATTTCGTGTTCTAAAATATCAGGAAATTATATGCGGGACGTAGTCTTTCAAAAAAAATGAAATGAAGTGTATCATTTCTAAATTCAACAATGAGGAAGCAAAGGACTGATTCTATTCCGGTTGTGAAAGCACACTTTTGTCGGTGACGGAGATTGAAATCGCGTCTCCTCGCTCCGGAGCCAGCTGTTCTAACCGACTAAACTACACCGATGCAATGTATTGCTACAGATTTGTCTTCTTGACACTTGCTTCACCTCTGTATTACTTTGCATCATCTCCCTCTTAATTTTTTTTTTAAAGAGAAGAAGGAATTCTCATTAATTCCAGACGATGTGTGGAAAAAAACATCACATATTTTCCGAAGAACCGATCGGCCAGTAGATCCATTTTCCACAACCAGGCGCCAATGTAAAACAGACTTTTGTCGATGACAGTGTTTGAAACGCGCCTCCTCACTCCGGAGCCAGTTGTTCTAACTGACTAAACTACACCGACGGAATGTATCGCTACAGATTTGCCGTCTTCACACGTGCTTCACCTCTGTAGTACGTGACACGGTATCACAAGGTATTTTTTTTTTCTTTGCGCATTAAATGGTAAACAGTGCATCTATCTCAACGGGACTATATTGAAAAACAGCAAAACAGATTTGCTTCCCAAATGAGTTCTTTCATGGCCAAGTAGTTAACTTATTCATCGCTCCACTTAAGTGAAATTGAGTGTAGGGAACTATTTTGGTTTTCTGTTTAATCTATGTTACTTCTTGCTAACTTCTCTTTCTTAACGTTATATTTATGAAGAGCTTAATTTTTCGGAAACTTCTGGCTGGCAGTCAAGTCAGTAAGACGTAAGTAAAAAGTCATTGCATAAGCAAGACCTTTTACCTACGTGTTTTAATCTTTTACCTACGTCTTATAAATCTTCATCTACGTCTGAATTTCCTGTGCACTGGGTGTGGCGCATGTAATTCCGTTATCGAACTTGCTACTTGTACCTGTTTTGTCAAGAAGTTATAATTTCTTCGAAGCCGAATTATTTGTGGTAGCCGAAGCGTTCGTTACTATATTTACCTTGGTTTAATTGCTCATAGTTCTTCACTTAATTCATCTCTTTATGTCAAAAACTTCAAATGTACAAACTTGGAATTTTTCAAAGACAAGAAAAAAACGGTGCTGTAAGTTTTAAATAGTTCATTTATTCTCTTTCGTCTTGTACAAGTAGATATACGACTGAACCCCTGTTAGGATGTCATGAAATATTGTTACCCTGTTAATTAAATTGTGGAATTCTCCATCAGTTTTCAAAGACCAAAGGTAGTAGTACTAAAATACAAATATTCAAAAAATTATTCTATTCTTTCTGTCTTTTTATTTAATAAAGAGTACAATCAGTGAGACCATTGAAATTATTTGCGATGTAGATTTCCTGCACGAATGATTGAAACTTCAAAACAATTAATTAAATATTTCAAAAAAGAAAAGCCCCTAGTCTAAATATATCAAGCCGCTCATCCACAAATCTTCTTATTAAGACATTGAATATGATAGGACAAAGGAAGTGAAAACACTCAAGGAATTCTAAAGACCTAAGAGAAAGAATTGAAAGAGTTTTAATCAGCTTTTGTCTCGCTGCCTTACCCACACGCCAGCAACCCCTCCCCAACCCACCCCCTCCCGCGTCGCTTTCTGTCTTCCGAAAATGTCTCGGTAGAGTTAATTTGTGTCCATTTGCAGCTTCACTCTGTGCAATGAACCCGAAAGTGCTATCTTCCAGCAATTGTGCGTGATAATGATGATGATAATGGTGATGATGACGAACCCTTTGCTTACTCTGTTTTAATGACTTCATTTCCTCTTTCCATTAGCACCACCTAAATGGACCAAGGAACCGCAGGACGTTTCCGTTGGTCTCGAGGGTAGGGTGGCCATTGACTGTCAGGTGAAAGGTCATCCACGACCCAAAATCACGTGGACAAGGATTGAGGGTAAGTTGACGCACGTTTTCTGTATTTGTTTCCTCAATTCGTTCGGCTGTAGAATTAATTCGATTGTGTTCGCATAAAAAATGCTTGTTTGCGCAATATTTTGATGGAAACCAATCCTATAACATAATAATCAACTTTGATTTCGAATTTCGCAATGTGAAAATTCTCAGAATAAGTTTATTACACAGTGATTTAAATAACTCAAGATTGTAATATTTCATGAAAAATGTAACCAGGTGAGGAATACCGAAGTAGTAACAACGTGGTGGTGGTCAATCACTACAGGAAGGATGGCCTCTCACGTGGACGCTGCTTTTCTTCTCGGACATCACGCGTATATATGTATATATAACCACAACAAGAAGAAGCACTTTTAACCGGAGCCAAAAACACGGGGGGGGGTTCAAATGCAAACAAGATGGGAAAAACAAGCAAAAATGTTTAAATTTTTGAAAATGCTGAGCTTTGGCTTTATCAAGGACCAGCAAAACACAGCATTAACTCATCTCTACAAAAACCTAGTTGAATATGGCTTCCTGCTATGTCATATATGTATTTCAGGTTAATGTCCCCACATAATCAAAAAACACCTTCTAAACCAAGAAAAGGTAAAAATTAAAAATTAAATTTAAAAATACATATATGTGAAGATGAGTTAATGTTGTGTTTTGCTGGTCCTTGATAAAGCCAAAGCTCAGCATTTAAAAAAAGTTCTGCTTTTTTGCTTGTTTTTCGCTGCTTGTTTGCATTACATTTTTTTCTCCTGTTTTTGGCTCCGGTTAAAAGTGCTTCTTCTTGTTGCGGTTGTTTTTCTGAGAATTATTCTCTGCTTCTTTTGCGCGTTTGGGTTTTCAGGTCTCAAATTTCTTAAATTATTTTTGTTCGTTCATGATGAATTATTAAATTTTTGTTCGTTCATGATGTTTGTTTACAGTTTTATATATATATATAGAGAGAGAGAGAGAGAGATTCTGTAAACCCGTTTGGTCTCATGATTTGTGGTCATGAAGTGATGTATGTCTGAATTAATTGTATTTTATATTTGCTTATATGTTTTATGTGATTTGTACACCTTTGAGAAAATGCTTATAATTACATGTTTCATGTAATTTTTTATTTATTTATTTATTTATTTGCGGCGCTGGAATATCTTCTTAGAGATCACCTGGGACTTAGATCTCTAACGGCGATACTGTGGAATTTTTACCCACTAAACCCTCACCTTCGGTCCACATAGGATCACCGAAGTAAAGATAATTTCTGTCTCTGGCAGTTTCTCACGGCCAAATCTAGAACTGGCCGGCCAAAGTCCGAAGTACTTGTAAATTATTTTACAATAAACAAATTCTGTAATATGTGCTTCAGTTAAAATTTTACGCTGAAACTAATGCAACAAACATTTTTCAAGTCCATTGAGAAATGAAACGATATTTAGGAAAAATGTGAAGGAAAACAAGAACTTTTTTTACAAGTAATATATTCAAATGTATTCACAAGCATAAGAACTGAATAAAAAACGGGCACTATTTCCAAAATATTCGAAAGTTTGCTACCGAATAGCGATTAATAGTAACACCTTTTTATGTGATTTGTTATTTATTTTAAAGATAATTAGTGCTACCATTTTTAAAGTTCTCATTTATTTATTTATTTTGCCGACATACCCGGAGATTTTTAAAAGTCTACGCCTATGATGCCATCCTTTGCAGAATTGAAGCTCCTGTCAGGGCCAGATTGAAGAGGTAGGCTTTTGGGAGCTGAAGCGCAGTGCCTCAACCTCGGTGAGGGCCTTCCACTCATATCTTTCAAAATTTATTTTGTACCTTCGGCTTGTCATGCAAGCTTAATTTTCACACGGAATTAGAATACGTTTTATAAATAAGGAAATGCCCCCTCCCTTGCTTGAGTGTTAATAAACCTCAATACTTATTGGAAAATTCGGTCCAGTCTTCTGTGCAGAAGGATTCTTTTTTTTTCGTTTGTTTGTTTTATTTCTCCTGGCGATTGCTTCTAGAATGCCATATAACAACACTTGTGTTATTGTAGTTTCTTATAAAAGAATGCAAAGGCTATGAAATAAACGATTTTTTGTGCCCACGCGCACCCTGTTGGAGCCTTCAACACAAAATTACGAAAGAAAAAATTTATCTAAGTTGTAAAATTTTCAGCATTTCTGCCACTTAATGATAAATATAAATACTTTATATTGTAAGCTGAAAACTTTGTTCACACAACGCAAGTGAAGATGTTTTTTTCTGAACTAAGAAAAAGTATTGAAATACTTCTGAATGTTATTTACTATTGTGATTTATTTAATTTAGTTTTTAAAAAATATTTCAAGGTAAAAGTCGGCAGTTCGACTTTGTAAAACAAATAAAAATGCAATTAATATTCAAGCCACTAGATAGGTAAAACAGAATCTGTGTTAACAATAATAAAAGTAATAACTATGATTTTATAGCAATAATAATGGCGACACAATGATTTCCCTTAGATAACATTACTAACTTCCGCCTCATAGGAAAAAGGGCTACACTTTAGAGTTCGGCTCCCATCGTCTGCTTCGCTATCGTGCGATTGGAATGCCGGGAGAAACGTTTCGCGATAGGTGGCGCTTCTGAAAGGGGTCGGCCAATCCAGGAATATAGCTTATAAAAATATGAATTTTTTTCTGAAAGGGACCGGCCAATCCAGCGAAATAACTTATGGAAATATGCAAAGTTTTCTGAAAGGAGCCGGCAAGTCCAACAAAATAATATGGAAATAAGAAAATTTTTCTGAAAGGAGCAGCAATTCAGGGCCAGCACCTGTCCAAAACATTACATAATCCGTGCCTGGCTCTTGACATAGACATATCAGACGATGAAATTAGGGATGCCTGCAAAATCGCCGTACCTGATGTGCTGTAACAGGTTTGCTTGGGATTAGAATACGTGATAAAAGATATGCAAGGCACAAAAGATGCTTACAACGTTCGTAAAGTATCAAATTATTTTAAATCTATTATTTTAAATCATTTATTTTAAATTCAGTTATTTTAAATATTACCAAACGTGATGCTGCAAATCGCCTTTTAATATCTGCCAAATGACTTTTACATACACTGTTCAAAATTTTGTGGTAGGTTGCATCAAAACGTTATACTACACCAGCTGTACCACATTCTGAGAAAGGATACACCATGTTGTGGTGCAAATAAAACCCAATAACATGGTGCAACTTTCCTCCACGTTATGATGCGAGGTTGGACCTCATTATAGTGCGTGCGAGGTTGCATCGAGTTGTTGGTTATGTTTGCATCACAGAATGGTATACCTTTTCTCAGAAAGTGATGCAGCTAGTGTAATGCCTCTTTTTGGTGCATCCTACAACAAAATTTTTAACAATACAAAACTGAATACAGTTTTGTAATCGTTTCCACAGCTTAGGGTCTATATCAGTCATACGAGGAGGAGAGTCAGTCCATCGCAATTTCATATTTCAAATTACTATAAACCAAACCGTCCGTGTACGGAAAAACTACGTCTCATCAGTTTTAAGGCATTTAAAGAATCGATCCACACCGAAATCATCAAATTAACCTAAGTCGTAAATCCGGAAATGCAAAGAACTATTGATTCTTTTGTCTTCGAATGTGTTTCTAGAATATGAAAAAGCTTGTGCGGAAATGCGGTTCAAATCTTACGGACGAGGCACGTTTTGACCTGTCAAAATCGGAAGAAAGCGTTTCTGCAGCTGTAAGTGGTGTCGATGGTAACAGCAACAATAAAATAAAACGCACGGCATCATGAGTAATAAGCACATATGTAATAGAGATAGAAGTAGAATAAATGTTGCGAAGTCACCTGTCGTCCAGTATCGTAATGCTTTCTTATCTCGGAGAAAGTCAGCTATATATAAATAACATAATTCGAAAATCGCTAATAATCGGTTTATGGCGTCTCACGTCGCCTTCCGATCTCCAAGAGTGTTTTCCGATATTTCGCTATCTAAGCACCATCAGGTCACTTTGATGAAGTGCTCTCTCTTTATCATCAGACCATGTTCTTCTAGTTCGGCCTCTATTTTTTCGTTTGTTTGATTTAAATTCCATGGCAATTTTGGGCAGTCTTTCATTGGCCATTCTTTGAACATGGTCAAACCAACGTAATTGTCTCTTCTGCATGTCTCATAAAATTGTTTCTTTCACTTCCATCAATTCCTTAATTCTTTCATTCGTTATTTGCTGTCTTCTAGACACTCTACGTGATCTTTTTAAAGCATCCTTCTCTTTCTATCCGCTTCTGGTAATCGCCAGGCCTCATCTTCATATACGAGGGAATGCTGATAAGTTCTCGGCTTCACCAAGAAGGAAATGGTCTAGAGCCATGAAACGTACAGACTATTCCACATATTCACTCCGAAGTTCAACACACTTGGCACAGCGTTTCTAGTGTTTCTTTAACCTTTTCTAAAACAATTCTGAAGTCTGATGACTCAAATACTGCTCTGCTGCTGGTATCACCTCCGAATCATTCGAAAACTGCTTCCCTTTCATACTGTTTTTAAGGTGGACGTCAAGTAATTTTGCTTCCTATACTTCCAATGGAAAAACTTCTGTACACATTTTTTTCACATTTAATGCGTTCCCAAGAATGAAAATTTGAAGATCGATTAAAATAGCTCTATTTCATAACTTTAAATGCTTAATATTTTCTAAAACATAACCATAATTATGCAATGCAACATTTGTTTGTCTACTGACGTCATCAAAGTATAGGTCGCGCCATCTTTTTTTTAGTTTCAACACCTCCAATGGAAAAGTTATTGATTTTTAATATAATTATGGTTATGTTTTAGAAAATTTTAAGTATTCCAAGTTATAATATGAAGTTATGTTAATCTATGTTAAAATTTTCATCCTTGGGAACGCATTAAATGTGAAGAAAATGTGTACAGAAGTTTTTCCATTGGAAGTATAGGAAGCAAAATTACTTGACGTCCACCTTAAAAACAGTATGAAAGGGAAGCAGTTTTCGAAAGATTCGGAGGTGATACCAGCAGCAGAGCAGTATTTGAGTCATCAGACTTCAGAATTGTTTTAGAAAAGGTTAAAGAAACACTAGAAACGCTGTGCCAAGTGTGTTGAACTTCGGGGTGAATATGTGGAATAGTCACTAATTGTGAAGGAAATGTGTAGAAAAGTTTTTCCATTGGAAGTATAAGAAGCAAAATTACTTGACGTCACACCTTAAGATCTGGGAACAGGAAATAGTCCGATGGAGCAGGGCTTAGTGAGTAGGGTGGATGGTCTATGCACTTAAACCCCAGATCCCTCAAAACAATCATTGTCTTGCCAGCCTTGTGAGCCGGCGCATTGTCCTGCAAAAAGAGAACACCTTTCCGCAGTTTTCCTCTCCTTTCTTCCTTCAGCGCCTCGTTTGATCGGCACAACACGTTGGAATAGTATTCAGCATTTGTTATTTCGTCCTTCGGGAGATAGTCAGTAAAACGCCTTCCGAATCCCCCCAAAAAAACTGTTGCCATGACCTTTTCTGTAGATCTTTGAGTCTTGAATTTCTTTGGCCGTGGGGAACCCGAGTGCCATGACTGCAGTGACTGTTGTTTCGTTTCTGGATCGTAGTGATGTAACTATGTAACTACGTTCCATCAACAGTGACAAGTCGCTGCAAAAAATTATCACCAGATCGCTCAAAATGGTGCAAAACCGATTCGGAAGTGTCCACTCATTTTCGTTTCTCATTTGCTGACATCTCATGAATAGTTTCAGCCGGGATTTGACGAAGACAAGTCATGAACACGATCAAGAATTTCGGGTGTTGTCACTGTTGACGGCCTCCCACATTTTGCTGCATTTTCGGTCTCAAAGTCTC
This sequence comes from Macrothele yani, assembly GCA_039090855.1. Lineage (NCBI taxonomy): Eukaryota > Metazoa > Arthropoda > Arachnida > Araneae > Macrothelidae > Macrothele > Macrothele yani. Next base: position 20,858,781 of record CM077013.1, read on the forward strand.
CACGCTGAAAGTTTACACATCATTTCTTCACAGCGGAATATGAAGGGCACTTGACACTTAACGTTTGCGTCATAAATTCATGCATTTCTTTTGCAGTTTTCTTCTACAGGAACAGAAATTTCACGACAGCCCGGAATTCCACATTCGAAAATTCAACACTTTACATTGACATGATTCAGTTCAGGACGTCAAACATCTGCAAGAAAAAGAGCTATTAGTTTGATAACTCCCACTTTACAATACAAAAGAACACTCTTTCGAGCAGCAGTGACAAAACAATGCTACAATTTCAGGAAGTGGGTTAGGCCGAGAACTTTTCAGCATTCCCTCGTAGTAAGATGCTCTTAACAAAATTATGTTATTTAAGTGCTGTAATTATGAGAATAGTTCATAGAAAATTTGACAGAACTTAGCATGCTAGTTTTCATATATCTGGAAATATAGCTGATTTGTATAGCAGATTTACTCAGAGAATAGTGCAACTTTGTGATAGGCTTCGTTGTGCTAAGGATGTTGTCGACCGCATCTCCTAGTAGTTGCCTTCAAGAATGCTGATCACTTGGGCGAAAATGCTTTCTGCGAAGTGAGAATGGGAACGCCCTACACGTTCCTGTCTCGCGTACGTTAAGGTTTCACACCCAGCATTATTTTCGTTGAAGTGAAATGACCATTAGACGCCCTGTGTTTAAGGTATTTAAATTTTAATGATTCAACTACGCACATACCAGCAAATAAAATCGACGAACGTAAAGGTGCTTAGTGTTACCAATATCGATATTACTATCGGCAGCACAATCGGAGATTAGATGCCATTTTATAAATGCTTACTGATTTTATCGACCTTTTGAAAATTCGATGTAGAATTGTTTTTAGGTCAGTGGGCTTAAGAACCGCAGCGAGATGAAAATCAGTGATTACTAAAATTCCTGATCCGCTTAAAAAACGAAAGCACCATTCCGCTCTGGAACCCCTTATTTTCAATTCTCCTTTCCGTTTGTAATCACGATATTTCTTTATCTCGTAGTCGCGTTCATAAAATACATTTTTGCTGTAGACAACACTTAACATAAAGATGATAATGCCTTCTAAAAGCCGAACTGGGAAAAAAACTTCATTTGGGAGCAAAACTTTCTATTCATTTCCTGCTGTATGACGCTATGTAAATGCATGTTTGTATTTGGGACGATAAAATCCTTTTCTAAAAAGTCCATTTTAAAATTTCCTTTTGCAGCCCTTAACTGTACTTCCAAATTGTAAGGACGAGATCAGGTTTCACGCTCAACCAAATTATGTGACACTATAGTTTGATTGAAATATTTTCAAGAGTGAGTCATGTGGCACCTCACGTAAATTATCGTTGACGCCCCGGTGACGCAGGGGTCTAAGCGATGGCTTCCGATCATTCGTCGGAAAGGAGTCCGGGTTCGAATCCTGGTGAGGCAAGGATGTTGTGTTTGTTTTACGGCACTGGATCTCTCTCCCTTCCATGGAACCAGTGGCCCTAAATTAGGGACAGGCGACTGCCAATAGCCCATTAAGTTGCTCACGGTGGTCGTTAAACCTCTAATAAAAAAATATATCGTTTTCATGTGAAGTTAAATTATTGGCATAATTAACATATATGTGTATTAAATGGATCTGTGATCCAGTTTTTACCATATTAAAAAAAGTAAAGTACAGCTATTTGCAAAAGTTTAAGCCCACCTGTTGATATTAGGAGATTTATGCCGAATATGTCAGTTACTGTCTACATTACTCAACTTCCTATCGGTGTCACATTATCATACAGCGGCAGCTGTTGATAGAGTTGTGAGAAGCGTGCGAGCGTCAGTTTGCTTCTAGTTTTCATGTTGAGAAGATTTGAGTGCATTTTCTATATAGCGACAAATGGGCAAGAAAGCGTCATTAAGTATTACTCAGATGGCACAGATAATGACTTTATATCATGAAGAATACTCCGAACGTGACATAAGCAGAAAGGTGAATGTGAGCAAGACTGCTGTTCATAATACGACCATGAAATATCGAGATACAGGTGAATACAGTGACCAAAAGAGAAGTGAACGTCCAAGGAAAACAACCCCGCATGATGAAAATACCACAAGACAAATAGCTTTGTGTTCTCCGAGAAGTCCGGGCGAAAAAAAACAAGGCCTTTTTACATTCAAAAGGATCTGATATTAGTATCAGCAGTATTTCCCGACGTCTTAGCAGCACAGATTTTGGATTTAAGTCTTATAAACCTGCAAACTTAGACTACCCTCTCTCATGAAAACGTAGACTCGAGTTTGCGAAGAATTATGAATCGTGGAGTGCTGAAAATTGGAGCTAAGTTCTTTTTCCCGATAAATCAACTGCGCGCCAATTTGAATCACGTGAGGCACATGTTCTACAACCAAAAGGCAAAAGTTTGATGAAAAGTACACCGTTAGCACCGTGAGACATCCCCCTAGTCAAACGATATGGGGAGCTACATCAGCATACGGTATTGCTTCTTTATCCTTTTTGCCGACATGCACTACCACGACTGGCCTTTTTTATGTGGAAATGTCAAGTGAGAAGCTATAAACTCATGTGCAAGTGCACAGATACACAAACTTTATGCATGGTGGTGCTCCATGTCACAGATCAAAGACAGTAAAGAACTATCTGCAGTGGAAAAACATAACTGTGCTTGACTGGCCCAGTAATAGTCCCGACCTTAACCACATCGAAAATTTGTGGATCATTTAAAAAGACAAGGTAGCAGAAAAACAGCCATCAAATCCCCAAGCTTTGACTGAGGCAATAAAGTACGTGTGGTGCAAAGACATTTCAAGTGATGACTGCAAATCCCTCACTGAAAGTATGCCACATCGTATTCTGTCCGTGATAAAAAAAGATGGCCACACAAAGTACTGATTTCGGTCTTTTTGTTTTCTAAAGAATGTAAGTATTGATCTGTGGTGCAATTTTTTCAAATATATCTGAGTAGTAATTAGTTGTTTCTTTCAAAATCTTAATTTTCAATAAATTGACAGGTGGTTTTAAACTTTTGAAAGTGACTATAATTCCAGTTATTGTTCTTTAATCTGAAAATGTTGAAAAGCAGCCGTGGTTCATCGGAGAACTGCTCATTGGTGGTTTATTAGAAATCGGGTATGACTCATTTATGCCGCCGGTATTTAGATTATTCGAGAACATCCAGTTACAGAACGCTGTCCTGAAATATAATTACCGTAACTGGCTGGAGACCTTTGTTGAAAGATAGATTCACTACGCCTGCGTTCTTAAGACAAATGCGTGCTACAGGAAAGTGAATCAGAAATGCTGAAAACAAATCTTAAGAGCCCCAGTAAAAGGCACTCATAATATGAGATTAAATGGGTGTGTATATACTGTTCAGTACTTAGAATTTTCCTAATTTATTACCGTCATTATTTTATATTCATGTGCTGAGATTGAGGTTATCAGTGCTTTCTCTACTATATTTCCCTTCGGTTGTACAGGGTGTTCCGCTCGCTACTTTACCCAAGTTTTTATTAATAACAACGTGAATAATTACAGTAATTGATTGATATTTGGTAAGAACATACCTTCATTAATGGTAAACAGAATCATATCATAAAAGATGTTGAAAGTGTCCGCCTTATGCATCAAGAGAGCCTTGAACACAAGACTGCACATTTCGGAAAGTTCGCACCAGTTGTTCCGGCGTAATCGCTCCCACTACCTCGCCGATGTTGTTCTTCAATGCCTGTTGGTGCGCTCGTTGTGACCTTGGACGTCACGAATGCAAGGTTCGTGGTTCCCCGGGGTTAATTCATTTGTTTGTTTGTTGCGAGGCTGATCGCATGCGCTAACAATGTTCTCCCGTGTGTTTCTTGTCTGTGTTTTTGGGAAGGTAAGTCCATAAAAAAGTATCAGTGTGAATTTCGCAGGAAATTCGGATGTTGGGCAGCACCAAGTAAACCGTGTATTCTGGGTAAGAAGCTGGAGACCCATGGAACATTACATGATTTGCATGGAGGGGTCGTCCCGAAATGTCAGAAACAGTAGTACAGGACGTCCAGCAAAGACTTCTTGCTTCCCCTCGGAAATCTTTGCTTAGACTTGCCCGGGAAACCGGTAGGTCAAAAAACATGCATCATAGAGCAGGAAAATGGACTGCAAATTATCTGTACCATTTGTTCGCTGCTGACGAACAGAAAGCGCCAGACCATTAAAAAAGAAAGAGGTACTGTCAGTGGTTTCAGGCATTTGTTGCGTAACGAACGAACATCTTGGACTAGACATTTTTTTCCGATAAAGCGTGGATTCACTTATCGGGATACATAACTGCACAAAACCCGCGTATGTGGGCAGCGGCGAATCCTCACGCATTTATCGAGAATATACTTGAAGCACCAAAAATTGGAGTGTGATGCACACTGTCACGTCGGCGAATCATTGGGTACATCTTTCAAGATGCGGTCACAACAGCAGTCTACATGGAAATTTTCAGGCATTCGTTAACCAACTGAACCCTTAAGAGCTGACCACTGGATATTCCCAACAATATGGGGCAACTTGCCATACATCACATGTGAATATGGCTGAAATTGAGTCATATCGCGTGGTTTCTAACAGAATGTGGCTACCTTGATCTCCTGACCTAATACACCCTGATTTATTTCTATGGGGGTATCTCAAATTAGTGGTGTTTCAAAACAAACCGGCAACCCTTAGGAGATTGAAGAAAAACATCTGCGAGGAGTGGCAGCGATTACGCTGGAGCCACAGTCGCGAAATTTCCGAAATATGGAGTCTCGTATTCAAGCCTATCTCGATGCACAGGGCGGACACTTTCAATATATTTTCTGATATGGTTCTGTTTTCCATGGATGAAGATATGTATTTACCAAATATCATTCAGTTACTGTAACTATTCGCGATGTTATTAATAAAAACTTGGATAAAGTAGCGAGTGGGACACACTGTAGTTTCTCGTGTTTCCGGGAGTAGTAATCCTTCATTTGAAATTTCAATTCCTTGTAGCATGCAATTATCGTCAGGGCATCACCCCTCCCCCTTCCACCAAAAACATTTGTATTTTTGTTGTTGTGGTAGAAATGTGTAATTAATAGCCTAGACTTTAGTACCAGTAAGAACATTTTGCGAGATTTTTTCCGATATTCGAGCAACACCCTGAAAAAAAATCTTATTATAGTGAAACCCGTCTAAGAAGGCATCCAAGCGACTGCAAATATTTTCCATTCTATACAAGCACATCCACGACAGTCATTGAAACGTAAACATTTGAGTTTTTGTCATGCTAACAACAGCTTATACAACGATGAGTCATTACATTATGACCACCCCCAGCCTAGAGAAATAAGCGCGCATAGAGACCGAACGGTGGCGCAGGTGAAGTTCACAGACCAGTATATATACAACCGGTCGAGGACCGGCATCGTTTAGTAGAATTTTCGGAGTCAGAATAGGAAAAGCTGCCGATTTATCGGCGTTTGATAACGGACAAGTTGTGATGCCACGGCGCCTCATAACTAAATCTCGGAAACGGCGCGGCTTGTGGGTTGTTCATGCGCAGCTGTAGTGAGTACGTATCAAAAGTGGTGCACATATGGGCAAACGACGAACTGTCGTCCACCTGTGTGTCGTCCGCAGCTCATTGATGCCAGAGGGGAGCGGAGATTGTCTCGCACTGTTCACAGCGGAGGCAGGGACACAGTGCGACAAACCACTCGCAGCTGCAACAGTGGTGATCAGAGCAATGTGTCACAGCACACAGCTCATCACAGCCTTCCGCGCATGGGCCTGCCTAGCCGAAGACCCAGCCGGGTTCCCATGCTCACTGCACGTCATCGCCAACAACGCATGAAATGGACCCAAGATCATCGAGATTGGACCGTGGATGATTGGAAGAAAACTGCCTGGTCTGACGAATCAAGATTCCTGGTGTATCACGTAGATGGCCGAGCGCGGATACACCGATTACCAACGGCGGCTATGGCAACTGGATGCACTGTTGGGCGGAAACAGGTCGGCGGCGGAGGTGTTGTGTTGTGTTGTGGGCGATGTTTTCTTTGGACACTTTAGGCCCCATGACCCTTACGGCACAATCCCTGACAGCTGTCAGGTATCTGAACATCGTTGCGGACAAAGTTCACCCATTCATGGCAACTTTACTCCCTGCTGGTGATGGCCATTACCAACAAGATGATGCGCCATGCCAAGCTGCCAGAATCGTCAAGGAGTGGTTCGAAGAACATGCTGGTGACTTTCTGTTAATGCCCTGGCCTCCAAATTCATCTGACATGAACCCAATCGAACATTTGTGGTGCGACTTGGAAAAGCGGGTTCGCGCTAAACCACCACCACCACAAAATATACGGGAACTGGAGGACCTGCTGTTGACATTATGGTACCAGATACCCCAGGATATCTATCGCCATTTTATCGAATCTATGCCTCGCCGAGTGGCTGCTATTTTGCGGGCTAAAAGGGTCCTACAGCTTATTAGGTAGGTGGTCATAATGTAACGGCTCATAGGCGCATGTAATTAGTGATTACTTAAGGAAAAATGTTGTTCGTACTTACCGAAATCAACTGAAATTCACTAATTTCTATTTTTTTTTTTAATAATCCAACATTGGTTTTGTTACAGTAACCCTTACAATATGTCGCTCAGTGAGAACACGCGTCCGCTTATTGACTGAAATAGTTCAGAGAAAGCTCGGAAAAGTGGAAAATGTCGAATATCCTGAATATTTTCCTGTACTTGGTATTGATTTTGTCCTAGATGTGGTTTCTGTATTTACCCACTTTATATCATCACCCTCACTGCAATCGTTTTTTTCTCTGATTTGATGTCGCTCAATAATTTTGTCAAGACTTCCACTACAAAGCTCGATCGCAACGTAGTCATTAGTTTAATGCCACTTCGCTGTTATATCGTCTTTTCGCTTCAAAATATCATAAATTTGATTTTCCGGTGCCAAACTTTTCTGCCTGATACTTGACTCTCACATTTTCTTTCTCGTGCATTTGAAGAACTTTAACTTTCGCATCCAAATCGAGAACGTTTTTCTTTGGCGCCATGGCAAGATATTAATACAAACGAACGAACGCAACTCCCAGCAAGCAGAAGCTGTGAATGATCATATTAATGAAAAAATATTTAAGAATTAAATCGGAGCGTCTCGTTGTAATCCGTACGAAACAGCCAGCTGCGAAAATTTTGAACTTTACATCTAGCAAAGAGAGCAACGTTGGTAACATGACCTAAACCTGAGTCACGCTGTGTGCTAAAAAAGCCAAATAGGAGATATACTGCAGCTTGTGTTTGCGTAAATAACCCCAAAACAATCTATCTCTCTCAACACTAAAAGGCATCTTTCGATGTTAAATTATGTTATCTTCAACCTCAAGCAAATTTGTTTGGGTGAATTCATAATTACACTTTATCGTGTAACGTTTTGTATTCAGTTAAAATATTTGATAGCACAGGAATATATTTTTGTTTTTGCAAGTTTCATTTACTCTCTGGCCAGTTTCGTTACCGCGTTAGGCGAGTTCCGTTTTAGATAGGTTAAATAATACGTAATTTTCTATCTTTCGTTTCGGGAGCGAAAAAAACGTTTCGTTTTTGGGCAGGTTTCCGTTACAATAAAACCTATTTCCGTCTCAAACAGGTTTTACTCTATTTCGATACTCATGGAGAGAGTAATCTACGAATTTATTAGTGCACATGGAGAGAGTAATCAACGAATTTATTAATGCACATGGAGAGAGTAATCAACGAATTTATTAATGCACATGTTGGTAAAAGATTTTTGTAGAGTTAAACCGAATGATTTACTCAAATATCTATCTATAGGAATGTGTGCGTTTGAAGCTAACGTTTTAAGCAATCAGTTTTGCATTAATGTGGAACATTTTCATTCGAGAATAAGAAGCAGAACTTCAGTGATTTCTTTCTCTCTGCAATTATTACAGTAAGAATCCACTTAGCTAATATGATTCCTTCTGCCAACATCGGCAATATCTGATTCTTCTCCCCCTCGGCGAAGGAGGAAGATAACTTGATAACATTTGTCGACCGAAAAAGAAAAGTGTTGATGTAGAGTGCCGATACTTCAATCAGACTGACAGTTAACTGATGATTTAGCGCTTGGCATAATCTCACTTAAGAACTCTTAGTCGTCAGCTATTGCGTTTCTCTTGTGCCTAAGCGCCATTTAAATTCACTTTCAGCCATTGCTTGCGGGCTAGACGATGTTACTCGGGATAAGCAGGGAGGATGAGAACGTCTTTTCTGAAGAGTCGTCACTAAAACAGATACCTTGTTGATTAACCACGCACTAAATCTTCGATAGCTCTTGTATCCCTTTTCATCAAACACTTTATCTCAAAGAACGAAGAAGATAACCCAAGCACTTAAGACGCATTTTGATGACAAACGATTCATTAGCTGCAGCTGCTGCGCAAGTGTCTGCGTAGCATACGAAAGCGTGACTTTTGATATTTTCGATGACTCAGCTTCAACGTTAATTGCATTTCTTGGGCATAATTGTATTGTGAACAGTCTTTCACAATCTGACAAAAGTGAACACTTATTAAATATCCACGACCACAGGAGTTGACTTATGCAAATTTCGACGGGTGCTCAAATTTAAAATGTAGGTACCGTTTCCAATGTTGAAATTATAAATTCAAATATTACTTTCGACACACAGGTGCGTATTTGCACTATTTCACCATGTAGTAATCTCTTCAGAAAACTTGAATCACACTAAAGCGGGAATCGAACTCACTTGTTCCGATTTCCATTCGCGCATTTTAACCGTTACACCACCCGCAGAAACGAAGTTCCAGGCAAGTGAAGCTAGTATATGTAGCTCAAATACCACAATACCGTTTAGATTTGCGGAGTCGAAGTAATCCGTTGCTTCAGTGTTGCGACAATGACAATTTCTCAGCCATGTGCTGATGCAGGTTGTAATGTTCGTGTATACACTGAGTGGCCACTTTATTATGACGACCCCCTCAGTACTTCGTTGGGCCACCTTTTGCCTTTAATACTGCGTCGATTCTTCGTAACATGGACTCCACAAGATGTTGATAGGTGGTTTGTGGAATCTGAGGCCATGCTTGATGAATACTACTTTCCAGGAGTGTGAGATTGCAGGTTTGTGGATCCAGCTGTCTGATGGCTCGTTCAACTTCATCCCACAAATTCTCATTGGGTTTGAGATCTGGAGATTGTGGGGGCCACTTAAGCAAAGTAAATTCACCGGCATGTTCCTGAAACCAATCCTGTACAATACGAGCACTATGGCAGGACGCATTATCTTGTTGAAAGTAGCCATCGTCATTGGGATAAACCATCCACATGACAGGATGCACTTGGTCCGCAACGATGTTTAGATATGATGTGCCAGTCAGACGTTGACCAACACGAATTAAAGGGCACAAAGCATGCCAGGAAAACATTCCCCAAACCATAACGTTGCTTCTACCAGTTTGAAGGGTTGTAGCAATGCATTTGGCGTCCATGCTTTCATGCTCTTTCCGCCAATTTCTCACTCACCCATCGACATGGTACAACTGAAAACGTGATTCGTCGGACCACTTAATTTGTTTCCAATTATCGACTGTCTAATCCTTGTGCTCCTGTGCGAACTGGAGACGTTTTCTCTTGTTAACTGCAGACAACAAAGGTGTTCGAACAGGCCTTCGGCTGCCATAACCCATCCGATGCAATGTACGGCGAACAGTTCGTGCAGAGATCTTTTGTGGGGATCCTTGATTAAAATGGTCTGTAATTTGCTGCACTGTTGCCCTTCTGTTGTCTGTTACCAGTCTGGACACACTCCGTTCCACCCGAGCAGTCACTATTCGATGACGACCACACGTTGCACGTAGAGACCCAGTTTTTTGGCTGACAGTCCAGTCTTTGAACACTTTAACAACAGCTGCTCTGGAACATTTCACGAATGCGGCGGTTTCGGTGATACTCGCTCCATGGCTCCGAGCTCCTACAATCATCCCACGTTGAAAGTCCGTCAAATCGTATTTTTTACCCATCTCGTCACCCAAAAATCACTTTTACTACTGTCGCAAGAACTGAGCTTTCCCTTTTTATATTAGCCTCGACCTCTGGCGGCAACAGCGTGCAGCCATAGCTCATTTGCTTAAAACTGTCAGATGGTCATAATAAAGTGGCCACTCAGTGTATATGGATGACTGAACACTAAATAAAACAGTTCTTAAATATTTCAGCTGTAGTGAAACAGGAGTTACCCAAGAAACTTCAAGAAGTGGTTATTTACGGTTAGTTTGTTCAGCCAACACTCCTTTGGCAATTTCACTAAGGCAGTAAGGATCCAAAAGTTAGGAGGGACTTGGCGAATAGTTCCTTACCTTGAATACTTTAAAACACCGATGCACAACCACCTACAAAATAATCCCCTTGGGCGACGATGAACTTTTGCCAGCGCTCGTAAGCTTCTGGGAGTATTGCTGAAGGCCATGTTTCGCAACCCCTCGTAATGCCTCCTGCGTTGCTGTTTTTACCTCATTTGTTGACACAAAACGGCGTCCATGCTGATTTTGTTTCATCAGGGGAAAGAGGTAAAAATCGCAGGGGGCTAAGTCGAGTGAATAAGCAGGATGTGGAAACACATTAGTACGATTTCTGGCGAGAACTCTGTGACCAGTAGGGACCGATGTGTAGGCGTGTTGTCATGGAGAAGGTGCCATTATCCACTTCGCCACATCTCCGGCCACTTACGACGGACTGACTCCCACAATCAACGTAAAATGTCCAGATAACGTTCCTTGTTTACTTTTGATGCCCTTAGGAAAAAAATTCGGAATGGACAACGTCGTGAAAATAAAAAAAAAACCCTCCAGCTTGGCTTTCCCTTCGCTGCGATCCTCTCTGAATTTCTTCGATATCTGTAAAAACGATGATTTCCATGTTGAAGAAGCACGTTTTGCCTGAATATAAAACAAGTAGCACCACGTTTCATCACCTGTGATGGTGTTACCCATAAATGTACAGGATTGCTATCGGCTTTGTCGATTAATTCGCCCGATATCCGCATCCGTTCATCTTTTTGTTTAAAGCCATGTTCCTCACATCGCAGAAGACAGACGACTAACGACAGCAGTAAACGTTTGCGCGCGCATTTCAATCATTTTCCATGGGCTAAACCATTCTGACTACGCGGGGAGGGATGGCGGGATATATTTCAGAAGCCGTAACTTTAACTACATGCTTGCATTGTCACGTGTAGACGCTGTCCCCGAACATTTGGATCTTACTCCGTACAACTCAATTAACTTAATCCAACTAATGTCAGTTAACAATCAGAGCATTTGATTAATAAAAAACACTAAAGATATAACACACAGGTTTCAAATAGATCAAACTCCAACTAAGCCAAGCCGCTTCCACGATTATAGCATTATAACATCGACCATCTCCACCACACCTTTGCTGCTGCTCAAACATTACATATCTTCCAGTTCTCATCGGACACATGCACACGTCATACGTTACGACCTCAAGGTGCTGCCAACCATTCTCTTACGAGAGAGAAGATATAACGTTAAGTTTAAAAGACGCTAAAGGAGAAGAAAGTCAAATTTATTGTACATAGTAGAAGTAACTAAGAAGGAAAGTTAAATTGGAGTATACGTCACAAGTTCCAGTGCTTCAGAGAATATCTTAGATATCAATAGGAAGCAAATCTCCTGAAGAAATTATTCTTCACAAACACGCAGTACACAAATGCTTCAAAAATATATCGAAAACATTTTAAATGTTTAAATATCGGTTCTTAACTTTGCCAAGTACTTTATAAAATAGTATATCTCGATTTATTGAACGATATCAAAAAAGAAATATTAATCCGATTCAATCTTGCTCCGAGGGTGAATTTATTCGCATTTGATGCCTCAGCATGCTTCCTCGCCGTACGTCGACATATTGCATAAATGCTAATCGAACTTAATACGTTTCCCTTGGTATCTATTTTCGGATCTGTTTGGAGCCTTGGGATTTTGTTTTCGCCTCGCGTAGAATCTACGATATCACTGAAATTTGCATTCTCCCTTTACTATTATTCTGTTTACGAGTTCGCTCATAAGAGCCGAGAATTGTTACCTGGAAATTTCTTTTAAACTGCGAGTAGAAACTCGACCGATTAACACAAGGCGGTTCTCTGTGCACACGCACAGCTCGCATAGCTCCAGTTACTTGGATTGAACCACTTCAAAATAAGCAATTGGCTGTAATTTCCACAAATGTATTAAACTGGGGTTTTTTAACGAATACGCCGAATTCGCTTTAAATCTTGAATTAAATTATCCAATTATGATCGTTGAAGTATTTACAGCGAATTTTAAAATTTTTTTAAACTGAGAGTAGAAACCGAACGATTAACACAAGGCGGTTCTCTATGCACACGCACAGCTCGCATAGCTCCAGTTACTTGGATTGAACCACTGCAAAATAAGCAATTGGTTGTATGTTACAAATGTATTAAACTGTTTTTTTAACGAATACGTTCAATTCGCTTTAAATCTTGAATTAAATCATCGAATTATGATCGTTGAAGTATTTACAGCGAATGTTAAATTTTTTTTAAACTGAGAGTAGAAACCGAACGATTAACACAAGGCGGTTCTCTACGCACACGCACAGCTCGCATAGCTCCAGTTACTTGGATTGAACCACTGCAAAATAAGCACTTGTTTGTAATTTCCACAAATGTATTAAACTGGGTTTTTTTAACAAATACGCTGAATTCGCTTTAAATCTTGAATTAAATTATCCAATTATGATCGTTGAAGTATTTACAGCGAATTTTAAAATTTTTTTAAACTGAGAGTAGAAACCGAACGATTAACACAAGGCGGTTCTCTATGCACACGCACAGCTCGCATAGCTCCAGTTACTTGGATTGAACCACTGCAAAATAAGCAATTGGTTGTATGTTACAAATGTATTAAACTGTTTTTTTTTAACGAATACGTTCAATTCGCTTTAAATCTTGAATTAAATCATCGAATTATGATCGTTGAAGTATTTACAGCGAATGTTAAAATTTTTTTAAACTGAGAGTAGAAACCGAACGATTAACACAAGGCGGTTCTCTACGCACACGCACAGCTCGCATAGCTCCAGTTACTTGGATTGAACCACTGCAAAATAAGCACTTGTTTGTAATTTCCACAAATGTATTAAACTGGGGTTTTTTAACGAATACGCTGAATTCGCTTTAAATCTTGAATTAAATTATCCAATTATGATCGTTGAAGTATTTACAGCGAATTTTAAAATTTCTTTTAAACTGAGAGTAGAAACCGAACGATTAACACAAGGCGGTTCTCTACGCACACGCACAGCTCGCATAGCTCCAGTTACTTGGATTGAACCACTGCAAAATAAGCACTTGTTTGTAATTTCCACAAATGTATTAAACTGGGTTTTTTAACGAATACGCTGAATTCGCTTTAAATCTTGAATTAAATTATCCAATTATGATCGTTGAAGTATTTACAGCGAATTTTAAAATTTTTTTTAACTGAGAGTAGAAACCGAACGATTAACACAAGGCGGTTCTCTATGCACACGCACAGCTCGCATAGCTCCAGTTACTTGGATTGAACCACTGCAAAATAAGCAATTGGTTGTAATTTCCACAAATGTATTAAACTGTTTTTTTTTAACGAATACGTTCAATTCGCTTTAAATCTTGAATTAAATCATCCAATTATGATCGTTGAAGTATTTACAGCGAATTTTAAAATTTCTTTTAAACTGAGAGTAGAAACCGAGCGATTAACACAAGGCGGTTCTCTATGCACACGCATAGCACGCATAGCTCCAGTTACTTGGATTGAACCACTGCAAAATAAGCAATTGGTTGTAATTTCCACAAATGTATTAAACTGTTTTTTTTTTTTACGAATACGTTCAATTCGCTTTAAATCTTGAATTAAATCATCGAATTATGATCGTTGAAGTATTTACAGCAATTTTTAAAATTTCTTTTAAACTGAGAGTAGAAACCGAACGATTAACATAAGGCGGTTCTCTGTGCACACGCACAGATCGCATAGCTCCAGTTACTTGGATTGAACCACTGCAAAATAAGCACTTGTTTGTAATTTCCACAAATGTATTAAACTGGGTTTTTTAACGAATACGCTGAATTCGCTTTAAATCTTGAATTAAATCATCCAATTATGATCGTTGAAGTATTTACAGCGAATTTTAAAATTTCTTTTAAACTGAGAGTAGAAACTCGACCGATTAACACAAGGCGGTTCTCTGTGCACACGCACAGCTCGCATAGCTCCAGTTACTTGGATTGAACCACTGCAAAATAAGCAATTGGCTGTAATTTCCACAAATGTATTAAACTGGGGTTTTTTAACGAATACGCTGAATTCGCTTTAAATCTTGAATTAAATCATCCAATTATGATCGTTGAAGTATTTACAGCGAATTTTAAAATTTCTTTTAAACTGAGAGTAGAAACTCGACCGATTAACACAAGGCGGTTCTCGGTGCACACGCACAGCTCGCATAGCTCCAGTTACTTGGATTGAACCACTGCAAAATAAGCACTTGTTTGTAATTTCCACAAATGTATTAAACTGGGTTTTTTTAACAAATACGCTGAATTCGCTTTAAATCTTGAATTAAATTATCCAATTATGATCGTTGAAGTATTTACAGCGAATTTTAAAATTTTTTTTAACTGAGAGTAGAAACCGAACGATTAACACAAGGCGGTTCTCTATGCACACGCACAGCTCGCATAGCTCCAGTTACTTGGATTGAACCACTGCAAAATAAGCAATTGGTTGTAATTTCCACAAATGTATTAAACTGTTTTTTTAACGAATACGTTCAATTCGCTTTAAATCTTGAATTAAATCATCCAATTATGATCGTTGAAGTATTTACAGCGAATTTTAAAATTTCTTTTAAACTGAGAGTAGAAACCGAACGATTAACACAAGGCGGTTCTCTATGCACACGCACAGCTCGCATAGCTCCAGTTACTTGGATTGAACCACTGCAAAATAAGCAATTGGTTGTAATTTACAAATGTATTAAACTGTTTTTTTTTAACGAATACGTTCAATTCGCTTTAAATCTTGAATTAAATCATCGAATTATGATCGTTGAAGTATTTACAGCAATTTTTAAAATTTCTTTTAAACTGAGAGTAGAAACCGAACGATTAACATAAGGCGGTTCTCTGTGCACACGCACAGATCGCATAGCTCCAGTTACTTGGATTGAACCACTGCAAAATAAGCACTTGTTTGTAATTTCCACAAATGTATTAAACTGGGTTTTCTTAACGAATACGCTGAATTCGCTTTAAATCTTGAATTAAATCATCCAATTATGATCGTTGAAGTACAGCGAATTTTAAAATTTCTTTTAAACTGAGAGTAGAAACCGAGCGATTAACACAAGGCGGTTCTCTATGCACACGCATAGCACGCATAGCTCCAGTTACTTGGATTGAACCACTGCAAAATAAGCAATTGGTTGTAATTTCCACAAATGTATTAAACTGTTTTTTTTTTTTTTACGAATACGTTCAATTCGCTTTAAATCTTGAATTAAATCATCGAATTATGATCGTTGAAGTATTTACAGCAATTTTTAAAATTTCTTTTAAACTGAGAGTAGAAACCGAACGATTAACATAAGGCGGTTCTCTGTGCACACGCACAGATCGCATAGCTCCAGTTACTTGGATTGAACCACTGCAAAATAAGCAATTGGTTGTAATTTCCACAAATGTATTAAACTGGATTTTCTTAACGAATACGCTGAATTCGCTTTAAATCTTGAAATAAATCATCCAATTATGATCGTTGAAGTATTTACAGCAAATTTTTAAATTTTAGAATTTGAATCATTCTAAATAAACGTACTCCAGTAAAAAGAGTTCGGGCAGAAATACACCTATACTAATGACTAGACGTGGGGCGAATCCTAAATTTTCTCGAATCCGAATCCTAAAAGGTTCTCGAATCCTTCATATAAGAATAATTATAAGAAAAAAAGGGAAATAAAATACATCTACTTAAAATTGAAAGTTCTTAATTGAAGAAAAATTTTTAAATCTGTGTTTAATGAAAAATAAATTAAAGACTACAGTGAAACGATGAAAGTTTTCAGTCTTTAGCACAATTTAATGATAAAAGATGAGAAATATATATAATTAAAACCATGAGCACTTTCGAAGCAGCAGCTGCCTCTTCCTCAGATTTAATAAATAAAGACACATTTAATCTATATATAGTATAGATCATTGCATTGTGGGAAGCATGGTAAGTTAATAGCCAATAGTAATCTACATGCGCCAAATTGTTGCGTATACTGTTGGCCCAATGGTCTGTGAAGAAATCATGGTAATATATTATAGAATAAGAAATGGTGTAGGGTGGGTAAACATTCAATTTTTAGTTTATATTGCAATTTATAATTTACTGTTTTAATAAGTGATTTCCAAACGTTATGTAACTCATAGGGGGCATGTTCATTACAACATTGCTTTCCGGAAGCCTACTGATGACCCGCATAGTCGACGACTATGTCCGATAGAAGCATACACCTTATTTATTCCTTGTTTTTGTTTTTTTAATTACAACACGCTATCTTTCATTGAAATATTACG
Source organism: Macrothele yani (assembly GCA_039090855.1). Classification (NCBI taxonomy): domain Eukaryota; kingdom Metazoa; phylum Arthropoda; class Arachnida; order Araneae; family Macrothelidae; genus Macrothele; species Macrothele yani. Next base: position 20,875,484 of record CM077013.1, read on the forward strand.
ATAGCAACCCATTAGCATTGTGTTGTGTTCTGACAGTGAAACCGATAAGATCTTCTTCTTCCTAATAGACGTACTTACTTCTATGTGAATAAAAAGAATGATCAACGCCCATGTTTTTCCGACAACTATCGGATATTATCTGAAATCTTGGCTGGTTGCAGAGATGAGAAAAATGTTGTTTTATTACTTCCGTAAGTTCAGAAATTCAATAATACACATGAAAACAACAAAATAGCATCTCGAAAATTCCTCATGGATTCTATCCGAAAAAGCCTTCGTAAGCTACTCTGTTTTACTCCTATTGTTTTTCAGTAATTGTTGGAGTGTGACAAGAATCACTCAGATCGAGATCCGGGGATTACGGTGAACGAACGTCATTTTTTTTTCGATTGGAGTATTAACTACCACCATGATCTACTCAATAAGCTATAAGCAGTCGCCCGTCCCTAATTCAGGGCAGGGAGAACGTCATTCAAAACGCAGTTCCTAAATGGTTGCAGCCCTCTCACGAGAATTGTGGTGACGCTTGTTAAGTGCTTTCTTTGTATTCTATTGAAGAATTATCCGGACTCTACAGCAGAAAATTCGCTTCTTGAATAGCTGATTCGTCTTGTTATCTCCATGGAGTGAGAATTACAGTAAGCATAACACTATACATGGAGGTGCCAAAGAAAAGACAAAAAGGGGGTGGGGCATCCATCTCTTTTACCGCGTTGGTCCTCCTTGCGATCGGAATAACGGCAGCAAAGCGACTGGGCATGGGCTCCACGAGCTTTCTGGAGTATTGTGGAGACGGTGCACACCATGTTTCCTGAAGAGCGTCCCACAATTCTGTAATATTCGCAGGTACAGGATTTCTGGCATTGACGGCACGTTGAGCGCCATCCCAAATGCGTTCGATGGCGTTTAAATCCGACGAACGAGGGGGCCATTTAAGGATGCCAAATTCTGAGGAATGTTTCTTCAGCCCTAATCGAGCGACAGTGAACGTGTGCGGTGGTGCAGTGTCGTGTTGAAAGGCATCGCACTCGTCGGAGGGGTTGCATGACATGAACGGGTGCAAGTGATCCCCAAGGATGGTTACGTGGCATCCACCGGTCAGAGTGGTCTGAAGACGTATGAGGAGTCCTAATGCGTGCCAGCTGAAAACACCCCACACCATAACAGAGCCACAGCCGGCCTGCAGTGTCCCTTGTAGGCATGTGGGATCCATTGTCTCATGGGATCGTCGCCACACCCGGGGTCTGCCATCTTCCAGAAACAGTTTGTATCGCAATTCGTCGGACCAGACTACACGCTTCCAGTCATCTTGCGTCCAATGGCGGTGTTCCCGAGCCCAGGTGAGGCCCCCAAAATCTTGTGTCGTCTGGTCAGCAATGACACCCGGGTGAGCCAATGGCTCGGGAACCACCATAGAACACAAGGAACGTTGCATTCTCCACACCATGGGGCTACTACTGGCCTCAGCACAGAACTACGTTGTAATCTGTAGTAATGTCGCACGCTGGACTAATGTTACGATGCGTGCCAGACAGCGCTGTCCACGATACATAAGGGTTTTTTTACAGCCATACCGGTCTCGCCTTCTGGATTTTTTCTTTGAGTTTGTGTGGTGCAGGTACATCCTCGAAACGATTGACCGTGTAAATCCAAATTTTGTGGTAATTTCCGAGTTGGAATGACCTATCTCCCGAGAGCCGACTATCATACCACGTTCGGAATCGCTTAAATCCTGATAAGCTGCCATCTGATCTGAAAATGCTACTACTTGAGCTTGCGGAGATATCTGTCTCTACATATACGTCGTTTGCGGACTATACCATTTACCGCGTAGGTGTGGGGTCATGCAATGGAAATCTTAGTGCCCTTTATGTGCCACCTCAGTATATTATCCGAGTATAAAGTAACTACGTTGAACAGCGTAACTATAGAAATAGAAGATGCATGTAAGATCGGTGATTTAATGTTGGAGCTGATAAAATCTGCATAAAACACTCAGGAGTTTTCACTTATTTGTCTTGCTTCAGGAATATCAGCTTTCTGTCTTACAGATCCTGTTCCAAAATTTCGGGGTGTAACTACGGATGATTGTTGCTTTATTTTGTTCTTCATGTTCAGAATCAGAAAAGTAAATGTTTATCGGGTGGAAATTAATGTCTGAATTTTCAGTTCCACATTCTTGAAATTTCTATGTAATTTGCGTATTTATGTGATTTGATCCATTAAGCGGTCAATGCACCTGAATTAAATGGTGCCCAACATATTTTGCGCTCTCCAAACAGAGATGTCCATATAGGTACCAGATTGTATGAATGCTTCTGTAACACAATTCCTTCTCCCCTCTCATCTGAGCGGAACTAAGCAGAGTTCCCTTCTAGTCCCTTATTCTCTGCTCCATGACTCAAGGCATGATGGGAAGGGCTAGTCCCCCTGACAGGAGCATCATGCCACTGGGTAGAGGCAAGGTACGTCGCTATTTTTATAGCCCTTTTAAAAATGTCAATCATTCCTCTGAATGACCACTTTGAATAACAGGTTTACGGGCAGATCCGGACATGGCACTTTTTTATATCGAAATTTTAGCGTCATTTACGTACAAATTTTAGCGTCACTTTGTGTCAGTTGCGTACAAAACGGAATTTAACGCTCTCATACTCAGAAGATTCCTCTGGGCTCTCTTTGATCTTGCTTTCTTGATGTGAACTTAAAACATAGGCTCGATTTCAATTCGAAAATACTTATTTCTCTCCGAAATAATCCGAGTTATTTAAAATATCATTAACCCCCACGGGACTTCATAAATTTCGGCTCAAATTACATTTATCAACATTAATAAATAACACTAATTTTTATATCATTTCAGTTTCACGTCGTCAACAATTTTCCATTATGTTTTAATAGCATGAGTTCACAATCTAACAACTTTCCTTCACACTTTTTCCAGTCTCAGGACTGGCAGTTTTTTTAGCTGGCTTGTTTGAAACTCATGAGAAGAACATGCTCTTTTCTTGTATGAGTCAAAAAATCACTGCAGAAAGCACAACGCTTGCCTATTCAAGTTTCAGACATCACTATAAGATTCCCATTTTGTTTAAATAAAATCTCCAGACGCAACAAAAGCGTTGTGCGACAGAATTTTAAAAGAACAAACTAACGAAGTAATGACTCTCACTATTTGTACGGAAATAACACACGATCAGTTTGCCTGTCTCTCCTTGCGAAAGAATTTGGAGGACGCAATTGAGGAATGCTTGCCTGTACGGTTCTCGCACAAAATTTTCATTGTACGGAAGTGACGTTCCCATATGTGCCACGACACCTGAATTACAAACCTAAGGGGAAAGCAACGCTTTCTGATGCACAGGTTTACTCGTTTCAGTCGCGTTTGGCCCAATTCGAATATATATATATATATATATACAGCGAATATATTCGCTCGAGCTGATATATATATAAGAGCAGAGACAAAAAAAAAAGATATTACCAAAGAATTTAAAACGAAATTTGCAAAATAACCTGAAGATCAAAACGCGCAACGCAGCAGTTATGAAAATTCAGAATACACATACTATTAAGAAGAGTCAGAAGCAAAAACAATTTTTTTAAACCAAAAGTTTTTTAAAAAACTCATACCAAAAACAACATAGAAAAACTAAAGCCAAGGCTCGGCATTCTCGACACTTTCTACATTCAGTTTGCTATTATTTTATCCTCTTTTTACTTATACCTGTGAGGATATGAGTTTTTCTATGTTGTTTTTGGTATGAGTTTTTTAAAAAACTTCTGGTTTTTAAAAAATTGTTTTTGCTTCTGACTCTTCTTAATAGTATATATATATATATACAGCGAATATATTCGCACGAGCTGATTCCATCCCATTTTGCTAGCCCGGGTTTATTCGATCTGGCCGGTTAAGAGGTTAAATAGGTTGTGTCAAGTTCAAGATGAGGAGAGTCTTTTTTGTTATTGTGGATGAAATTACCTTCATGGTAGCCTCTCGGTGTGAAAATACATACAGAGTGTTCGTAAATTAACTTCACACTTTATTCCAATGCAAATATAATGCACTGCCTTAAAATTACAATTCATTTGTTTGTGACCGTACAACTGAAAATGCTGATATTATTCTGAATCATACATTCTTCACTCATAAAGTGTGGCTCCATTTATTAGCTGATATAAATGTTCAAAACACCTAATTACGGACATCCTAAATTCCTCACAGGTTACATGAAACGCCTCTCAATCAGGAGAAGCTTGGTGTTTGGATTTCAATTTCTAGAAAAAGAAAATAATCATTGGCAGTATCTTCTTCAGAGAAACAATAAACTCGTAACGCTACCATTTGAACATTATCCTCTACCAGTTATTCGGTGAACTCGACGCCGATGAGATAAACACTGAGTGGTTTCATCAAGATGGCGCCACGACTCGTACTGCCACACGATCGAAGACACTCCTGCGCGACATTTTGGAAGATCGGATAATCTCAAAAATCTGTGGCCTTCTTGCGCACCAGATATGCCCAACCTGATTCAGGGACGGATCTAGAGGAAGGTCGTCTCCCCTCCCCTTCAGGAACTAAGCAAAAGCTTGGATTTGTTAGGTTTTAATAAAAAAATTGAATATTTTTTCGTCAAAGAAAGTATTACTTAAAAAAAAAAAGGAAAATATTACTTTCTTTAATTAATTGGAAGAAGTTGTAGACATACTAAGAACACTTTTTCACTTTGCGGGAAAATATCACAAAGGTTCCCGCCTATTCTCGACACCTCCCACACACGAAAATCCTGGATCCGTCAGTGCCCTTTTTAGCACGTCTTTTGTAAAAAAAAAAAAAAAAAGATCGTGCTCATGTTTTCGGTTTGCCATTCCGTTTGTAGACACCACATCTCCGCAACTATTAGTCCGATTTGAAAAATTCTTTATGTATTGGGAAGCTTGAAATATGCGAATGATGATCCTTTATATCGTTTTTGTTTTTTGTTTTTTATACATGCACACTTTCGCCTCTAGAGGGCGTAAATGCAGATGATGTCGAATTCAAAACACATTTTATTCCATATATTTGGTTCTGAGTACCCGATTGAAAAAAACTATTTTATCTTTCGATTCCATTTATGTCGAAGCATATTTTAGGTGCAGTTACTTTTCAAGTTACGCATAGATTTTCCGCTTGGGGGCGTAAAAGTAAATAACGTTTTCCCCGATATCTCCTCTCCTAAAACTCCGATTTAATTCTTTCTGCACCGGATACAGCTCCTGTTGGGAAATCCTTTGCATATAATTTCCATTTATTAAAAGTGATTTGGCCACCAGGGGGCGTAATACTTAATTTCCGCTTCTGATGTATTCGCAATAAAATCTGAGCTTCTAAAATCTGGATTGAAAAACTTAAATTCTTTCGTGACCGATGCCACTCACGTCGATAAACGTTTTCGAAATATTTTCTTCTTAAAATAACGCATGGTTTCTATGCCAGGGGAGTAGACGTATATCTTATTTCTGACAATATCTGTACTTCTAAGAGTCAGTTTTGAAAAATTCCTTCTTTGTTGGATAGCGTTTCTGATGCGAAATGTTTTTCATATAAATTCAAAATTATCAAAAAAATCATTCCGCTAGGGGACGCAAAGGTAAAAAATTGCGTTTTCTGCGTATTTCTGCTTCTAAAACTCCGATTTGAAAAATTCTATCTGTATCGCATACAGCTCTTGATGGAAAATGTTTCTCGTGTAATTTCTAGTATTTGTAAAAAATGGTTTGGCCACCAGGGGGCATAAGTGTTAATTTCTGTTTCTTATGTATTTGCAGCAAAATCTGAGCTCCTGAAAACTCGACTAAATTTTTTTTTTCTTGTACCGATACCGCTCACATCGAGAAAATTTTGAGAATGCTTTCTTCCTAAAGTAATGCATGGTTTTCCCGCCAAGGGGCGTAGATGCATATCTTACATTTGCATATATCTATAATTCTAAGAGTCCAATTTGAAACATTCTTTCTTTGTTGGAGAGCGTTTCCTCTGCGAAATGTTTCTCATATAAATTCAAATTTTTCTAAAGGCCCAAGTCTTCAACCAGAGGGCGTAATCTCACGATTCCGTTTACCGCAATATCTGAGGGATCAAAAACCCGATGGAAAAACTTCTTCCGTCAGATACAATTGTTTTCCATACCGGTTCCATTGACTTTGAATAGCTTTGATAAATTTAATTTGCATCAGAACAGATTTAAAAGACGTGCTTATTACACCCGAAAATTCGGTGTCATCTTTCTTGTTTTTACCTTCGAAGAACGCAAACAGCAGTGTTCTCGAAGAAAACCCGCATGCACTTCGGTAGCTCGACACCTCTGTAACTGTTTCATCAGAGGCATATCACAAGAGAAGCTGATAAAGGTTTTTGTTTTTTAATGTTCATAGAGGTCACTTTCAACATCTATTGGAATCAATCAAATATGCAAGAAAAAATGTAATAACAGTTATTTTTACAAAATGAATAAAAAATAACTACACCGCTTACAGAAATAAGATTTGCACCATTTGAAGGATAAACATTCGAAGTTTTGTTGCCTACCTTTGCGTATAGGTGACGCTAGTTGTTCTTCCTGTTATTGTTACGAGTTGCAAAGGCGAATGTGAAGGAAAAAGCGATTTGTGTGCCGCGGTGTTTTGAAACGAAGCCAGTTATTCAACTGCAAATAAATTTTCATACACGTTTCGACAGGAATCACTGATGTTAAAAGAATTTAGCATGAGAACGGTAAATCTGTAGGAACTGAGAGTGTGTTTTGACAAGCCAAAAAGTGGACGTCCCAGTGTTTCGAAGAATAACGTGGAATGAGAACGGAGAGCAGTTATCCGAGGCCCCAAGAAATCAATCCAAGAAGCTGCTGCACAATTGGGATTTCCACGCACGACAATGATGCGAATTTTGCACAAAAGACTGGGACTAAACCCATACAAACTCCAAAATGTTGTACATGTGGTGGAGAAAGATGAGCCTAGCTCTTTAGAGTTGCCTGTAACTTTAATTCATCGCTTAGATAATGACGAACACTTTCTTGAACATGTGCTTTATAGTGATGAGTCGACATTTCACGTATCAGGTGCAATTGGTAGACATGCTGTGCGAAAACTAGTGTTCGGAAAACCCACATGTCTCGCAAAATCATATTCGTGATATCCCTCAAGCTAATGTTTTGTGTGGGCATATACATAACCGCATAGTTGGCTCCTTTTTCTTTGGGGAAAAATAACTATCAATGCACATCTCTGCTTAGATATTCTGCACAATTTTTCTGTGCCACAAGTCGATGACTTTCAGCGAGATGTCTTCTTTAAACAAGACGGGGCTCTTGCCTAATGGGGAACAAGCAAATGTTCTCGTCTACTTGGATATATTGTTCCCAAGACGCTGGAATGTTCGAGATGGCCCGATTCCGTAGCCAACCCACTCACCCGATATAATCCTATTGAACTTTTTATGGGGATTTGTCAAAGGCAGAATATACGAACCGAGGCTGAGTGATTTAAAGGACCTTAAGGAACGGATCGTGAACGGCATTGCTGCTGTTGGATTTATTATAATGAGGAGAAATTGTGTAAGGGTTGGCGATCCTCCGTGCAACTAAAGGGGAATGAGACTGAAGTGTATTAGTTTGTATAATAAAAAAATTCAGATGTTTACTTTTTAAACGAAGCAAATGTGATATCAGTAAGTGGCGTAGTTATTTTTTAATATATAGTTTTCTAAAAATAGGGCAAGAGTTTTGGACCACTCTGTACATTTCTTTGCTTTGAAACAGGTGTATAGTTGCTTTTCTAACACCCTGTACATGCATTTCACACTGGCTGGAGAACTAGATCACCCGGCAATCCCCGTATTTCATAAATTTACAGTAAGTGTCGCTAGAGAAAACTGAAACCTAACCGAAAAAAGAAAAGAATAAAGTTACGTGTTGGATTATTGCTAAATATTAAATGTCAGCGAAATGGTGAAACAGCGCTGGTGCGATAAGGACAAAGGATTTTCATACATTCATTTAATGCAGTTTTGTTGCCTGCTATCAATAAGAGTGAACGATTAAGCCATTTCACGGTTTACGCGTTTTACTTTCATTCCCTGATCTGTTTTATTGTAGCTTTATGTTACAGCAGGTTAAGTGCCTTTTAATCTTGTGTTGTTGTTGGATTTTATGTTGCTCCTCTGCAGCATTATTAATACTGTTTTTTTATTTTAATGTGTTTCTAATTCGCTTTTATTTATCCTATGTGCTAGTTTCCCTTTCCAAGGAACCTCTCATTTTACGCTACAACTCTCTTCGGTGTATTCCATTCCTAGTTTATCATAATCCTCGTATTTACTATCTGTTATTCTGAATCTTCTGTGAATTAAATGTCTTGCTGAGAAACAAATGGCTGAAATCTTTCCTGCTTCAATCAGAGATAAGTTTTTAGAAAATTTATATTCTTTTACAGATATAGGGATGGAACCGTTCCAGTTAAAACTGATTATGATTACTTATCGTTCGTTTGTTTTTCTGTTTCAGTGTGCTGCTGTATAGTTTAGAAAATAAGCACACCGCGCAAAAAAATAGTCACCCCTGTCAGAACTTACCAAATAACGGGTGGCTAGATAACAGAATTAATCCGGTGTAGTAGAGACTCCACGAGGTTGTGGATGAATTGAACATCGATTTGCAGCTAAATATCCTCCAGAGTACGAAAGTCTATTCCGGCGTTTCAGCTTCTGTTCCAAATGATCCCACAGGTTTTCAGTAGGATTCAAATCTGGAGATTTGTTGGGCCAGTCGAGGTGAGACAGTGTTACTGATTGTTCATCCTGCCACTCAGATACAGTTTTAGCCCTTTACACACGGCAATAGTAGTTTCGAAACAGGAGTGGCAATGTGATGCTGCTCCTGCAGATGTAGGGCAAAGGGCAACACTTCGTCATTCAGAATGCCCAAGTACGCGTGCTGGATCAAATTCATCGTCACGGCAATGAGAGGGCCCATAATTTCGTGGTACGAAAAACATCTCCAAAACATCTGAGAACTCCCTCCAGTTTGAACAACATCTTCGACGCGATCAGGATTAAAGGCTTCATTGGGCCTGCGATGCACTCTTCGCCTCCCATCATTAGAGTACAAACAACAAGTTAGTAAAATCATGCAATGCATTGATTATGATACGCTTTCCAACATACCATAAATTATTACTCAAGTTATGAGGATAATGGCTGTGGAATAAATCTCGCTCCTGTGTCCTGACCTTTGACCCCATTTCGAAGATATTCAACAGAAACAGTTCACTATACCTCCGGAACAACATGATAAAGTTTTGTTGCAATAGAAGCAGTTTTACCCAAGTTATGAGAATAATGGCTGTGGAATAACTCTGGCTTTTGTGCAATGACCTTTGAACCTATTTCGCTGATATCCAACAGAACCGGTTCACTATACCTCCAGAACAACATGATAAAGTTTTGTCGCAATCCAAGCATTTTAGGTAAGTTATGATGCACAAGGGCATGGAATGGATCCCACACCAGTGTCCTGACCTTTGACCCCATTTCGCCCATTTTCAATAGGGTTCGTCCCCAGTGGCTCCCTATCACATACTAAAATTTCATCGAAATCGAACCATTTTTACGCACGTTATGACGCATAAGGGCAATGGAATATATCTCGCCCTTATACCCTACCTGACCTTTCACCCCATTTCGCCTATTTTCAATATGATTCGTGCCCAGGTGGTTTCCTACCACATACTAAAATTTGATCGAAATCGAACCATATTTACGCATGTTATGACGCATAATGGCAATGGAATGGATCCCGCTTTTACGCCCTGACCTTTGACCCCATTTCGCCCATTTTCAATAGGTTTCGTCCCAATGTGGTTCCTTACCACATACTAAAATTTGATCGAAATCGAACCATTTTAACGCAAGTTATGACGCATAAGGGCAATGGAATATATCCCACTCTTATGCCTTGCCTGACATTTGACCCCATTTCGCCCATTTTCAATAAGGTTCGTGCCCAGGTGGTTCCCTACTACATACTAAAATTTCATCGAAATCGAACCATATTTACGCATGTTATGACGCATAAAGGCAATGGAATGGAGCCCGCTTTTATGTCCTGACCTTTGACCCAATTTCACCTATTTTTAATAGGGATCGTCCCCAGGTATTAAAATTTCGCCACATATTAAAATTTCATCGAAATCAAACAATTTTTGCGCAAGTTATGACGCATAAGAGCAATGGAATGGATCCTGCTCCTTTGTCCTGACCTTTGACCCTGCTTCGCTCATTTTCAGTAGGGTTCGTCCCCAGGTGGTCCCCCTAAAACATACTAAAATTTCGTCGAATTCGAACCATTTTCACGTGAGTTATCGTGCGGACGGGCGGACAGACGGACGGACGGACAAAGCTGGAGCATATACGCTTCTTCAACCTACGGTTGGAAAGCGTAAAAAACGAGACTCATCAGACCAAATTACTCGTTTCTAGTCCTCCACTCTATAGTTTTGGTGTCTCTGAGAACATTGATAACGTGCGACTTTGTGACTTGCTGCTAAAAGAGGTCTCTTTCGTGGTACTCTGCTCCAGATGTCCATCGCATGCAGTGCTCGTCGCAATGTCCTTTCGGAAATTTGTTGGAGTGGACTTTCATTGACTGTTTGGCGCAATTGTTGCCTGGTTTGAAACCGATTTGCAGTTACTAGGCATGAAACATGGCGGCCGTCCCTGTTCGTGAGAATCATTTTCCGGCAACAGTCACGTCGCCGATTTTCAGTTGACTGTGAACTGCACCACTCTTTGTAGAACCGCTGGACAGTACGCTTCGACACACCAGCATATTGTGTGACTTCATTCACATTGTGTCCGTGGGTACGGCCAAACACGATGGCTCCTTTTTGCCGCTCAGTAACGTCTGTCTTACGACCCATATTGCAGACTAAATTCAACACACCCGTTGCTCTTCACCACTGCATGAGGCAGAAATGATCTTGAAGACCACGTCCAAAGAATATAAACGCTTAGCGTGAAGAAGCTCAACTCTCGTAGAGATAATGTAAAACAGGCGACAGCTGCGCCACCATGTAATGCGGCCGCAGATGCTCTGCGGGAAAGTTAACATTCAGGCGCAAAAAGCGTAGGAGACACGGGACGGGAAGCCTATTTCACGGAAAGGAAGCTAAGCTTTGATCTGCGACTGTTTCCTTCGGTCTCATTGGGTCTACTAAAGCATTTTCTTTTTTGTTCTTTTCTGAGTATCCCTCCTGTACCTTCTTTTGGTGAAACAAATATATACATTAGCAATTAATATTATTTTAAGGAAGACCGTTGTGGAGGAAACTTGGGGAGACCTTCGTCCAGCAGTGGATTGATAATGGTTGACAATGATGATGATGATTCTCACTTTAAGCACCGTAGTAATACCAGGTTGCTTGGCATGAATTTCACATTTACAATATACCTTAAATGTCAAAAATGCTGAGGCTGGTTTTGAATTTCCATGGGATTCGTGGTACTTCGTATTAAAAATTGTTTGCATGGAATTTTCAGTAGCAAAACAAAGGAATGGGTTCCCACAAAACGTAAACATTAGGTACCCAGCAAAAACAGTCTTGCTGGGCCAGCACTGTCCGCCAATTTCCCAGTAGTAGGCATAATAATAAAAAAGAAAAAAAAAGCAAAGACAACCGCAGTTTCCCAAAGCTACAATTTTTTTTCTACCCTTCCGAAGTTTGTAAATTAAACGCACTGCGCTGGGGAAATTTTCTCAACAGATCTGAAAAACATTCGTTCGTATCTGAGTAGGTTCGAACCTGGGCCGTTGGCGTGATAGCTGAGCTCTCTACCGACCGGACTAATTCCTCACGTTCGAGTGCATCCTTAAAGCTGTAATCGAATGCTTCCCTCTTTCATTTTACAATATTACGAGGTATTTTTCATAAAAGTCAGTTTCATATAATTGATAAATTAATTTTTTCAACGTAACGATAGCTTTTTTTTCAGCAAACGTTGTTTTAATGATTTTCCAGGATATTTGTTTCAAACGGTTTCAAATTTGTTCTTGTTATTCATCCACTCCATTCCATGAATTGTTATTCATCGGAATGGAGTGGGTGTATTTCATGGCTGGCTGTAATATAAACGCAGATCTAGATGAGAACAACAAAACCTTTGAACAAAACGCCAACACAAACAAGCGTTTATATTCTTTGAACACAAACACGCATGCTCAGTCTAACTCAGTCTGCTCGGCATCCTGCGGCATCAGCCTGTAATGTTGGCTTCTGTGTAGTAATTCTTTGCCGCATAATATAGTGGCGCTAGTTACGTCTCGCTGAGCCTTACCTTCTTATCAGTTTAGATATTCTTTGCCACGTCAGTGCTATTTATCTCCCAACAATGATATCACGGCGCCCTCTGTACAACAGGTAACTTCCTACTGTCATTTCTGTTAGGGGTGACTTATTTTATGTCCGGTGTGCTTATTTTCCTAATCGTAGGGTTTCCGAAAAGAAAGGTAACACATGTGGTTTTTCGATAATAAGGGACGAAAATGAAATGAAACCTCATAAAAACTGCCCACGTAAGATGGTGCTACTGTCACTCCGCGGTTTATTTCAATTGCAACATAGAGGCTACTGTGAGATTGTGGTCCAAAACAGGTTTGTATGTACTCTTATATTAATACAGACATTTGACGTGGACTAGGAACATCAAACAGAAGTCTTCGCTCTTTCCACGTTTATTAGTGAGTCACAGAAAAATTCTCATTGGCCTCCACCGAGAAACGAACCCAGGATCTTCCAGTTACGCGCCGGATATGCTTCCACTGCACCACAACGACCTCGAATTCCTCCAGACTCACATACACTACTGCCAAGCCAATTGGCAGATTGCTTCTTGGAGCGCCGCACAATGCTGGGGATTCACCAAAGATGGTAAGCAGCAACTGAACAATTCCTAGTCCACGTCAAATTTCTGTATTAATTACTCATTCGCCATCTAATTATTTGTTCAGTTGCTGCTTACCATCTTTGGCGAATCCCCAGCATTTTTCGGGGCTCCAAAAAGCAATCTGCCAATTGGCTTTGCGTATGTGAGTCTAGAGGAATTCGAGGTCGCTGTGGTGCAGTGGAAGCATATCCGGCGCGTAACTGGAAGACCTTGGATTCGATTCCCGGTGGCGGCCAATGAGAATTTTTCCGTGACTCATTTATAAACGTGGAAAGAGCGAAGACTTCTGTTTGATGTTCCTAGTCCACGTCAAATGTCTGTATTAATTATTCATTGGCCTTCTAATTATTTGTTCAGTTATTGTGACCACCAGTTTATATTTACAGAAACGGCCGTGTGCAGCGCGGACAGCAGCTAGAAGGGATGGGAGTGACTCAATAAGGTGCTGGACGGTGTTCACAGGTACGTGGAGTCTGACAGCTGCTAGATGGGTGCATGGCGAAGGATCCATAGAACGAACAACACTATCGAGGTGGTCCCACAGATGCCCGATTGGGTTTAAGTCTGGGGAATTAGCGGGCCAGGGAAGTACTTTGAAGTCTTCATCGTGCTCGTCCAACCACTCTCGAACATTTCTAGCTGTGTGACAAATCGCATTGTCGTGCTGGGAGATCCCATCCGCCCCAGTGAAGACAAGCAGCATGTATGGGTGTACGTAGTCTGCAAAGATGGATTCAAAAAGAATTCGGTCCATAGTGGCTTCCACAGGTATGAGTGGGCCCAGAGAATTCCACGAAAACATTCCCCAGACCATAACGTTGCCGCACTATCCCGTGTTCTTCCAGCAATGGTTGAAGAGTGTTTATTCTCCGATTCTCGCCTTATACGCCAACCTCCATCCGTTCGATGAAGCAGAATACGTGACTTATCGGAAAAGGCAATATTTTGCCAATCAGTGGAGGTCCAATTCCGATACTGCCGTCCAAATGTAAGCATTTTCTGCCGATGCACCTTCGTTTGCCTAGGTGCAGTGACCATCCGTCTGCATCGGGGCCCCATACGCTGCACGGTTTTCTGAACTGTCGTTTTAAATAAACTTCCGGTAGCCCCCTGGTTCATTCGGCCAGTGAGTTGCTCCACTGTAGCGTGTCGATCGGTCCTTACGCACCTTCGCAGCCGAGGTTCACCTTTCACATCAACGGTACGTGGTGCTCCGCAGTTTCCACGTCGCTTATTCTCAATGGTGCCATTTCTCCAATCACGATACAGTTTAACCACAGCAGCACGCAAACAGTTCACAAAGTGCGCTGTTTCATAAATACTTCCACCCTTGTCCCGAAAGCCGATAATCATCCCTTTTTGCAAATTCGATAAATTGTTCCTTTTATAAATGATAGCAACGAGTAATATGTTTTCAGAATTCCTATAGTACACCTTATATACAGTCCAAGCCAGCTCATGACACATGCCTTCTTTCATTGGCTACTCGCTGTTGACGTCAAGAGTAGGAGGTGGTCACAATAATGTGACTCGACTGTGTATATGTGCTGCTTTAGTTGCACTGAGGATATCGAACCTGTACTCAATTTCTTGCCATGCCCGTCGTACAAATAAATCACTGTCAACAGCACCATAAACTAATTCAATAGAGTTATATCAGGTGAATGGGTAGGCAACGGAATCGGGCCGTCACGGCCAGTCCAGCGTCCTGGGAATACTGCATTCAAATAATCGCAAACAGTTATTCCTCGGTGGAGAGGAACTTTGTCTTATTGAAAGCTGTCAACTTTCTGAAGGTTTTCGACTTGTGACAGTGCAAAATTATGCAGCATGTCTAAGTAGACATTTTTATCTGACAAAGATTTAAATGCCTAACTCAATATGTCCGCCCTGTAAATCTGGCAGAATGTCTGTGGTTGTTTATTAAGCATTTCTGTTCAGTTTCATTTTCACTTAAACAGACAGTGGAAAATTATGCAGCAGTGTTCTTTCTATCGTTAATGAAGGCATAAATCTCTTTATGATAAATTATTCAGCTTAGAAGAAAGGTTGCAACAGGTTTTGGGCACAGGTGGTATATCAATAGAAATATATATATATATATTCATCATGTAGTTATGGATCTTTCTCAAGAGTTTTCCTTTCTCCTTCGATAAACTGTGAGCACAATAATATTCCCAAAACAGGAACTTTTCGATATACGAGATTTTATAAATTGATATTAAAAACCGATAGAAGAAAAACTTATTCTTTTTTTTTCTGCTGTCTCCAAGGTTGATTCCTCCTTGCGTTCATGTGTGACTAAACGTGTTGGTAACATTCGTTTCTGTGAAAGGTGAAAGGAGTTCCTGGTTCTTTCGATTTATTTTCTTCTATCTCGTAACTTTCATTTTTTGTGAAGCCATCATTGTCGAAAAATCCATAAGACTCCTTTTTCCTAGCATGTTGCTGAGCATGTGTGCGTGTGTGAAAACATCGAACTCAGCAAGTAGTTCCAAAATAGCTCCCAGGAAGTTAAAACTGTTCCTGAAAGTAGCGGCAGAAAGATGAAATAAGAAATAAAACACGCCACCACCACCACCACCATCAAGAAAGAATTTCCCGGAACCTATCAATCTTTTCTTTTTTTCAGCTGCATTCCAGAAAAGAAGTTTTTGCGCCAGTTTGCTCCTGGTTATGAGGCCTTGACGTTATGGATGGGGAAGGGGAGTAAATTCATTTGTGCAAGAGTCAGTCTGTGATCATTTATATTCCGACTCATGATGAAGTAAAAAGTACAAGCTGTGCCTTTTCCTCACTAAGATTTTCCGCATCGTATTTCTCGCCGTTATTTGATAAGCAATAACACTACTACGGTGCACGCAAGATCGCCTTAATTCACCTCACACACACACACACACACACACACACACCACGTTATTTTTTATACACTGACGTACCTAATGCTTTTCTAAATCAACATATTCTGCTCACACATTTTTAAACAATTTTTTTTTTGGAATAATTACATTCCATAGGTTGAAATGTTTCTCCCCTAGGAACAAGTTGAAGCCAGCAGGAAAAATCAAATTGCAAGGATATGTGCATACAATGAGTGGCTACATTATTAAGTATCCATTATGCTATGTAAAATAATAGTTAAATATTGGATTGTTTGTTTGTAACCATTATCTTAACGGTTTAACTTCAATTTAGTGATTCACTAGTGATTTAAATCGTCACTGTAAATCAGTAGCGGTGGTGACTCGGACGACCCCCTCCCTTCAAAGCAAGGTTTTGTTTTGTAAATGGTCAATATCGTAAATAATTAATGCATTTAATTTTGTAAAATTATAGTAATAAAAGCACAGATTTTCGCAAAAGCTTTCGTAACTAAAATCTGTAGTGAATTTGGAGGTAAAATCTTCTGGTTTAGTTTCAGCAGAAAACAAAACAAATCTGGAGGCTCAGGAACAGAGAACGCTGAGAGCAGTAATGAGAAAAGATTTTGACTGATCGTAAAAGCAATGAGTATTCTTTGTCCTGTTCTTAGTATTGTCTACTATCATTAGTAATTGGAAGAAAGGAAAGCTACCTACGCTGTTAGAGAGCGAAGTACGTTCTGCGATTGGGCCAGAACAAAAAACCCGGCGTGTCTGAAAGAGCGAAGTACGTGCCTCGATTGGGCCAGAACAAAAACCCGACGTGTGTGAGAGAGCGAAGTACGTTCCTCGATTGAGCCAGAGCAAAAACTCGGCGTGTGTGAGAGAGCGAAGTAGGTTCCTCGATTGGGCCAGAACAAAAGCCCGACGTATGTGAGAGAGCGAAATACGTTCCTCGATTGGGCCAGAACAAAAAACCCGACGTGCGTGAGAGAGCGAAGTACGTTCCTCGATTGGGCCAGAACAAAAACTCGGCGTGTGTGAGAGAGCGAAGTAGGTTCCTCGATTGGGCCAGAACAAAAGCCCGACGTATGTGAGAGAGCGAAATACGTTCCTCGATTGGGCCAGAACAAAACACCCGACGTGCGTGAGAGAGCGAAGTACGTTCCTCTGCGATTGGGCCAGAACAAAAACTCGGCGTGTGTGAAAGAGCGAAGTAGGTTCCTCGATTGGGCCAGAACAAAAACTCGACATGTGTGAGAGAGCGAAGTAGGTTCCTCGATTGGGCCAGAACAAAAACTCGACGTATGTAAGAGAGCGAAATACGTTCCTCGATTGGGCCAGAACAAAAACCCAGACGTATGTGAGAGAGCGAAGTACGTTCCTCGATTGGGCCAGAACAAAAACACGACGTGTGTGAGAGAGCGAAGTACGTTCCTCGATTGAGCCAGAGCAAAAACCCGACATGTGTGAGAGAGCGAAGTAGGTTCCTCGATTGGGCCAGAACAAAAGCCCGACGTGTGTGAGAGAGCGAAGTACGTTCCTCGATTGGGCCAGAACAAAAATCCGACGATGTGTGAGAGCGAAGTACGTTCCTTGATTGGGCCAGAACAAAATCCCAGATGTGTGAGAGAGCGAAGTACGTTCCTCGATTGGGCCAGAACAAAAGCACGACGTGTGTGAGAGAGTGAAATACGTTCCTCGATTGGGCCAGAACAAAAACCCGACGTGTGTGAAAGAGCGAAGTACGTTCCTCGATTGGGCCAGAACAAAAACCCGACGTGTGTGAGAGAGCGAAGTACGTTCCTCGATTGGGCCAGAAAAAAAACCCGACGTGTGTGAGAGAGCGAAGTACTTTCCTCGATCGGGCCAGAACAAAAACCCGACGTGTGAGAGAGAGAGAAGTACGTTCCTCGATTGGGCCAGAACAAACACCTGACGTGTGTGAGAGAGCGAAGTACGTTCCTCGATTGGACCAGAACAAAAACCCGTCGTGTGTGAGAGAGCGAAGAACGTTCCTCGATTAGGACATAAACAAAATCTCGTGACTAATTTCCAAAGTGGAAATTTTTCTATTAAATTAACACATCTGAATAGCCGGGATCAAACTTTATTTTGAAAGATTTTATCCAGACGTGAGATTTAAAGAGTATCAGACCGGTTTCCTCACATAGCTAACATACGAACGCCATAAAAACTACTGATTTCATCGTTCTTTTTCGCATTTTGTGATTTAAAAAGTTAAATGAAATTATTTTAATTGAAAATGTTTAAACAGTCTTGCAACGTAAGCAGCGTTCTAAGTTTATAATATATTTGTCCCCGAGAAAGTATTTCTGTCTGTCTCTCTCTCTCTCTCTCTTTCTCTGTCGACCGGAAGAACACCCTCCTAAATAAAGAATATCATGGCGATTTTTCTGAATCCGCCCGTGCTTCGACTTAAACGTTATTTTCCCGGATAAATCTCAGCATTTCGTACCCGCTGAAAACTTAATTAGTCATGTAAAAGTCACTCTTATATAATAAGATAAGGGTTCAGAAAAAACAAGGTTACTTACGAATCAAATCTTTTATTTGCATAACAAACGTTCTGCACACGTTAATCTAAAACGGAAGAGGATGAAGCTATCGGGAAAATGATTGCGTCATGTCAAGGTCACACTCTCAGCAACGCAGTGGTGTCAAAACGACGCGCTATCATCTGCTGTGTGGACATGGGAGGGTTTGGAAATGGAAGCGTGCAGCTCCTCAGGTGGAGTCAGGGCGTTGGACTAGCGCGCGTACGTGAAAATAGAAACTCTGAGGGAAGAAACCCCGACACAGATCCACACTCCCTTGCAAGAAATTGGTGGGGAACGAACTCTTGATCGAAGCACAATTTCTTTCTTAGGAAAAAGTTATGACCGAAAATTCATCAAATTCGCCCCAAATTGTTGGAAGCGGGAGCGATCTTGCTGCATGACAACGCACCGTGTCATGGTGCAGCGTCGGTATGGGGACTTTTGTCGAAATATGGCTGGGAAACTTTATCCCACCCACCATACAGCCCTGATCTCAGTCCACTCAACTTTGATCTCTTACCAAAGTTAAAAAATCGGCTCCGTGGTATTCTCTACGAATCTCTGGACGAACTGCCATTGGACGTGACCCGAGCAATACATCAGGTGAACAAAGATGGCGTACTACGGGGCATCCAGGACCTACCTCACCGCTGGCAAGCTGTCATTAGAAGTGGGGTAGAGTATAATGAACTGCAATAAGGTAAATTTTCTCAAAAATGGACAGTGTGCACAACTATTGTTATGAAATCAGCACATCATCAGTAGAAGTAAAGCACTTCAAATATTCACCATCAACAAACAAGTCGTAGAAACTCAATCATCGACTGCACTCCGCTTATACAACCGTCTTTTGTATCACGTAGGTATAGTTCGCTCAAATGATCTCTCCACAGCAGCGAATATATACTATATAGCTACTTCTCAATATAGGACGTCGTACATAAAGTACTCGTGCAAGAATACTCTTAGATCATAACATAAGTTTTACTTCTATCATAGACTTCAAAACATTGCACCCAGTGCTGAAGCCTTATCTGAAAATAAAGTGGATCGCTAAGAGCATGCATTTGCGGCGAAAGGGACCCCTCCCCTTCGCGGTGGCAACACATGATACTGGGTTTGCTTTTTCTTTTTTTTTTACATCTAATAAATATTTAAGTTTACATATACGCTAAGTTAGTCGAAAAAAACTTCAAAGGGCTTTACCGTTTTCATTACATGCCACCACACCTATGCAGTAAATGGTATCGTCCGCAAACGACGCATATACAGGATGGAAAGAAACGACCGCATAAACACCCCAGGGGTTGATTCTTTTTTTTTTTTATTGGAGGTTTAACGACCACCGTGAGCTACTCACTGGGCTATAAGCAGTCGCCCGTCCCTAATTTAGGGTCACTGGTTTCAGGGAAGGGAGAGAGCCATTGCCGTAAGACAAACACAACATCCATGCCTCACCGGGATTCGAACCCGGACCCCGTTCGGACGAATGATCAGAGGCCATTGCTTAGACCACTGCGCCACCGGGGCGGCCGGGGTTGATTCATTGGGTCAATTCAGGCAAAAAAATGTTTTCTGTTGGACACAGGTGTCACTGGAAACGTGTAGCCTAGTCCGACGTCACAAGGCTGTGAGCCTCGCCTGAGCTCGGGAACACCGTCATTGGACACAAGATATCTGGAAACGTGTAGCCTGGTCGGCCGAGTCGCGGTACAAACTGTTTCGGGCAGATGGCTGACTAGGAGCAGATGGCCACACCCGCATGAGAAAATGGATTCCGCATACCTACATGGGACAATGCAGGCCGGTGGTGGCCCTGTTATGGTGTCGGGTGTTTCTAGGTTGCACGCATTAAGATCCCTCATACGTCTGCAGATCACTCTGACTGGGGAAGGCTACGTAACCATCCTTGGGGATCATTTGAAACCGTTCATGTCATCCAACCACTCCAACGGGTGAAACGTTTTTCAACACGACAATACGCCACCGCACACGTCCACAGTCACCCGATTATGGCTGTAGAAACTTTATACGGAGTTTGGCATCCTGACTTGGCCCCACGTTCTTCTGGTTTAAACACCATCGAACGCATTTAGGATGCTGTTCAGCTTGCCATCAATGCCAGGAATCCTCCTCACGTCAAATATTACGGAATTGTGGGATGCTCTTCAGAAAACATGGTGTACATTTTCTCCACTGAACTGCAGAGAGTCCATGCCCGCCGCGCTGCTGCTGTAATCCGACTACGAGGAGGACCAATGCGTTATTAGAGAGGTATCCCAGCTTTTTTGGCTCTTCTGTGTTTACTAATATGCCACTTTATTGGGTGAACAAGCCGAAATTGCATAAATGGCTCACACCAGTACGTAATACTGCCCATGAGCACAATTCACGGTATAAATCACACTGAGCAGCTCGTCGAGCATTAGCGTTCTGTTGAGCGTCGTAATGAGCAAAAGTAGCCATTTGAGTGACCCTGAACGTAGCATCATACTTGACTCCAGGCGCACCGGTTTGAGCATCTCACAAACGGCCATACTTGTTGGCATTTCAAGCCGAATGGTGTGCTGTGACAGGTGCGACGTGCTAAAAACTCCCTCCATTCGGCAATCATGTGAACGAAAACACGGTGGACAGGTGACGTAAAAGAGATTGGCGAGAATCGTGCATGGGAAGAAACAGGCAAATCGCAGCAGAATGTAAAAAGCGTACGCCGAGGATCATCTGCGAACGCACGCCGCGTCAGACCATGTCGAACAGTCGACGATCATGCCGCCAATCTCCTTTCAATTTTCTGATCCATCAGCTGTGTTCGTCCGCAGGACTGCCTATTGTTGGAAGTTTTTGACGTGTCGTACTATTTTTGGTACACTCCTGCTACTGTTGTGAGTTGAAAATCCAAGAAAGCAGCCGTTTTGGGCGATGCTTGAGCCGGCACGTCTGGTGCCAACTATCATGCTAGATTCAATAGCGCTGAGGCTAATCGTTTTGCTTATTCTTATCGTCAATAAAACTCTAACTGATACTCTACAAGCTTGTCAGTCAGATTCGTACCGCATACCATATTTCAGTAAAAGTTCCGTGGAGGCGTCCCATCTTCAGAGAAAGTACCGGGACTGAGCCCCACCGGGCTGACTCCCACTGCAGCCCTGGTTGTCCCCCGAATACTGAACACACAACCTGTTATCTCTCGAGTCTAGCTACGCATGCTTTGCTTTGACCTGCTTTCCGGTATTGCAAACTTCAAATTTATCGTGAAAGAATATCTAGCCTTACGCTAAGAAAATATTTAACGACAAGAAACCAAATTTACATGTGAACGCAGGAACTTAAAAGAAAGGTTAAATTAGAAGTATACGTCACAATTATCTGAGTAAAGTGTACCTAAAAAATTAGCGCCTCATTCTATGTAAACCGATGAGCCATTGCATTATGACCACCTACCTAATGAGCTGTAGGACCCACTTTAGCCCACAAAACAGTGGCCACTCGGCGTGGCATCGATTCGATGAGGTGGCGATAGGTATCCTGGGGTATCTGGTACCATAACATCAACAGTAGGTCCTCCAGTTCCCGTACATATCGGGGTGGTGGTGATTTAGCGCGAACTCGCTTTTCCAAGTCGAACCACAAATGTTCGATTAGGTTCAAGTCAGGTGAGATTGGAGGCCAGAGCATTAACAGAAAGTCACCATCGTGTTTCTTGAACCACTCCTTGACGATTCTGGCAGTGTAGCATGGCGCATTATTCTGTTGGTAATGGCCATCACCAGCGTGGAACACAGTTGCCATGAATGGGTAAACTTGATCCGCAACGATGTTAAGATACCTGACAGCTGTCAGGGATTCAGCTATTGGGATAATGTGGCCTAAAGTCTCATAAGAAAACATCTCCCACAGCATAAAACCGCCGCCAAGGACCTGTTTCCGCCCAAAAGTGCATCCAGGTGCTATAACCTCCGTTGGTGATCGGAGTATCCGCGCTCGGTTGTCTACGTGAAGCCCCAGGAATCGTGATTCGTCAGACCAGAACACTTTCTTCCAATCTCGATTATCTTGGGCCCATTTCATGCATGTTGGCGATGACGTGCAGTAAGCATGGGGACCCGGTTGTGTCTTCGGCTACGCAGGCCCATGCGCAGAAGGCTACGACGAAGTATGTGCTGTAACACATTGTCCTAATCACCACTGTTATAGCAGCGGGTGATTTGTGGCACTGTGGCCCTGCGGTCTCTGTGAACAGTGCGCTACAGTCTCCGCTCGCCTGTGGCACCAATGAGCTGCGGACGACACACTGCTAGACGAGGGTTCGTCGCTTGGCCATCTGTGCACCACTTTTGATACGTACTCACTACAGCGGCACGTGAACAACCCACATGCCGCGGCGTTTCCGAGATCGTAGTTCCGAAGCGCCGTGCCATCACAGTTTGTACTTTATCAAACTCCAATAAGTCGTCATCTTCTCCCATTCTGGCTCCGAACACTCTACTAACCGAAAGACGTTCCTCGGATTGTATGTATACTGATCTGTGAACTTCACCTGCGCCACCGTTCGGTCTTTATGCGCGCTCATTGCTCCAGCCTGGGGGTAGTTATAACGTAATTGCGCATTGGTGTACATATACGTATATTCTGTATACAAAACTATACTAGAAACTGGTGCAAAAGTTTCAAGTCCAGTTTTAATGATATTGTCGGTAGTGATTTTCGTACCCAGCCTTGAGATTTCCCCTTGCTGTTCAGCCCTAGTTAGTCGCCTCTACAACGCTTGGCGAATGTTCTCTGGTGTTTCTTTCGGTGGCATTCCCTTTACATGGTGAAACTCAGTTAGAGGATATTGCTTAATTCTTTCAGCAATCACCGTCTTAATTCACCTTCTTCACTTCATCTCCCTCTGTAGAGGAAAGAAAAAGTTACAAATCTGAAATTTCCTGTGAAGACGGGAAGAGTTACCACAAAGATTGGCAATATTTTCTTCCATGAGACACTTCGCGATCTGCATTGCACTAAAAACTTTTCAACCCTCCTGCAATATGGAGACTGCACAATTCCCTAATGTTTACAATTATATTCTGTCGATTCAGCTATGCTAAAAAGTAGTTTAATATTTTCACAGGCTTCATTTAAACGAACCAAAGCGAAGAAGCAGCTGGAACGGAAGAATAAATGCTCCCCTTGTGGAAGGGAAGGACTTCTTGGTCCAATTTTAGAGGAATCAATGAAGAGCCACTATCCTCTTGGTTCATATAATGGAGCATTTCGCTTTCTTATTGATCCGGAAATATTTCCGCACTATGCTACAGAACAACATTCGCAAGAAAAATAGAAAATGCGCTTCCTTTCCCGGCTTCTGTTCCAAGGAAATGATTTCCCTGGGGAGTAAGGTCTTCGTCTAAAGTCTGCACCACGATCCCTTCGGAATATTTTGGGAGATCCAAAATCATCCAAAGTCGCTTGTCTCGATTTATATGAGCTGTTGCTCTTGGTGTAAATGTAAATATTCGAATCAGAAAAGTAAATGTGACATTCCTTTTTAAATATAGAATTAGTTATGAAGAGGAAAACCTATAGTATACAGCACTGTTATTTTTTTTTCTTATTTCAAAATGTCAGAGTGCTCAAAAGGAGTTTGTTCGGCATAGAAACTGAATGTAGTATAAATATACCGAAAATTTTGGGTGAAGTACAATAAAAATATGAAATCCAAGTTCAATGGGTTATTCCCAGATGATAGACTCGCATACAAAGTTCCCTTTGAACTTTCTAACGTTAGCGACTTGCGGTTACGTATGCATCATACCCAATATTTCCATACCATACCATACCAAGGAACTTTTTTTCATCTCTGTGATGAACTTGTGAAGTTATACACAGTGCTCAGCATAGATGTGGTGAACTCGCTGTGAAACCTAGTTTTGCCCTATTGTATTATGTATTTAGCGTAACCTGTGCAGAAATGTGCATCATCGATATGAAACAAAACAGAGTTCATTCTAGGATTATAGGTACGCATGCGCAGTATTAAAAGATGAGTCACTTAAAACTCCATTTTTGTCGATTTTTTCAAGGATTCTCATTAAATATTTATTTATTGATTGGAGGTTTAACGACCATCGTCATCAACTCAATGGGCTATAAGCAGTCGCGCCTGTCCCTAATTTAGGGCCACTGGTTCCAGGGAAGGGAGAAAACCAGCACCATAAGACAAACACAACATCCATGCCTCATCGGTATTTGAACCCGTACCCCTTTCGGACGAATGATCAGAAGCCATCGCTTAGACCACTGGGCCACCATGGCGGCCTCTTTAGATATGGTTGTAGTAAAACTTTTACGACAAGAACTCAGTTCTTGTTGTCAAACCTTCATCCTTGGCCCGACCAGAAGCGGGCTGGCTTTTCTATATCCGAATGAAGTGCGAGATAGCACTTTCTCATACCCTGATGTTACATTAAACTTGACTTGCTGATGGCTATGTTACCAGGACCCTTTTGAAACAACAAGCTGTACCACAGAAGCTGTATTTTCCTCATTCCTAGCTATTAGAAATATTTTTTTACTTTCTTCGAATACCAGTGGACTTAATAGAAAAACATTTTTTATATTGTAATGTAATGATATTGTAATGTTCTTTAGTGTTGGGAAGAAAGTAATGTCCGATCATCAAATAGAAGTCATCGCTCTTTCCACGTTTATAAAAAACAGAAGTCATCGCTCTCTCCACCTTTATTATAAACGTGGAAAGAGCGATGACTTCTGTTTGATGTTCCTAGTCCACGTCAAATGTCTGTATTAAAGTAATGACCGATGACGAGGTACCCGAAGTCGAAGCCCCGGCCACGGTGCACATGAACCACCGAGATTTCGCTGCAAATCGGCATGACAGGTAGGTGGCAGTTAGCCGTGAAAAGGCGAAGAGCAGAGACGGCGCCAGAAATTTTTCACCGGGGGAAGGAGGGGGGGGGCGCTCTAAAGTACTGGGGGGGGGGGCAATTATGATTCATATATAGATATATAATTAAAGTCAAGAATTTTCAACACCGTCATCGCTTATCCTAAACAAAGCTTTTTCTTAACTTCCGCAGAACATGCAGTACTTCGAAGTGTGGCAACTGATGACTCTGCGCTTCTTGATTTCATTTTCTTATAAGAGGTCCACGACACCAAGTAAGTTTTGTGGGTTAAGCTGTTCTGGTGTTTTTTTAAAGCCGAATCCTTTTCAAGAGCTTTATTTTATATTGTTGTAACCTCGCTGAGCGAAGGTGACTTCATGTTTTTCGTCGTCCGATGAAAACATTCTACACGGAAAACAAAAAGCGGAATCTCTCTTTATACTAATATGCTAACCATGGAAACATGTTATACAAATATGTATGGAAGCTTCTTTGTTCTTTACCGTATTTTTTTTTGTGGGAACTGTTTTAATATACGCTGTTTGGGTTGATCCGAAAGTGAAGTTGCTATATCGAGCTCTCCGAGTTCAACATTTTTTGTCTTGCGAACATGTGGGTCTTCCAGTGTTTTATTTTCACAAACATTGCGTTCATAAAAAATTTCCATTGAATCACTACAAGCACTTAAAGAATCCTCGTTGATTCCTAATGATTCACCACACGCTGTTGATGAAGTTGTAGCCGTCTGATAATCATTATCCGCTTTGTAGACACTATCGCTTAATTTACTTTTCTTCTGATTAACACTTGTTCCAAAAATTCATGGATTGGTCGTTTTGTGGACATGTTATTTCAAAGATTTGTTTGGGAAGAAACACCCCACTTTCATGTATCACGCACAATACGTGCAAAAAAAATAAATCAAGCAGGGAAAATGAGACTTTTCACCAGAACGAGAAAGAAAAGTAGTGTAACTACTAACTAGCCAAGAGAAATTTCGCTCACTGTCTGGTGGTGACTGACGCCGATCACTGTCTGCTGTTTTCGACGATCCTGATAACGCCCACTACTTGTCATAGACTGCGAGAGCGCTAGGGCGGTGATGGGATTAGCAGAGTGATGCTTATTCAACTTTTCAACCCAGTGGCATGAGCCGCGGCATCAGACTGACGATGTTCTTTGAACTTCCGGCCGGTCTTCGACCTCTGTGTGCCAAAGCGGAAGCGCATCATATAAGTAAGGTTGCCAGTCTCAGTCATGGATCGTGGTTGGAGGAACATAATTGCATAATGCTACCCTTCTCCCATTGATAAAAAAGAAGAACATACAGCTCCGATAGTAAAGTGTACTACATTTTCTTCATTTATTTAAAAAAATTGGGGGGGGGGGGCTGACGGGGGGCTCACCCAGCCCACCCGATGGCGCCGTCCCTGGCGAAGAGGCCAGCCAACATGGAAATGGACAAGGAACACATCCACCATTGCATGCTATATGAGTTTCGCCGTGGGTGTACCCCGCAAGTGCTGCAAGGAACATTACCAGTGTGTACCCCAATGCATATCACATCGTCAGTGCTGTCATTGGTTCGAACGGTTTCGAGAGAGAGATTTTGACCTATCAGACCGTCCCAAAGCCGGAAGACCCACAACAGTGGATATGGACATACTGAAGACCGATCCACGTGTGACCATACGGGAGTTGGCCGAACAGCTGAGGACTACCCACATGAGCATTGTGACGCACATTCCTGAGCTTGGGAAGGTACACAAGAGGGGAGTTTGGGCACCCCAACAACTCGCAGTTGAGCAGAAGGCAAATCGCATGAGTGAATGCGTTTCCCTGCTTGCACGTGACCTAGTTGAACCGTTCTTGAAAGGCATTGTTACAGATGACGAGAAATGGGTCATGTATGGCAATGTCAACGCCCGGAAACAGCGGTTGAACCCCAAACAAAAACCCATGTCGACCCTTAAATCAAGCTGATACCCACGCAAATTTCTGCTGTTTATTTGGTAGGATATGTGAGGTGTGTTTTTGAGGTGCTGCCGGACAATACTACTATCACTGCCGATGTGTACTGCCTTCAGCTCTACAGTCTGCACTCATCGCTGAGGTCGAAACGACGAGCGCTGCTGAACCACAAGGGCGTCCCCCTGCAGAATAATGGAGCGAGGCGTCACATAGCACGGGTTACCTGTCACAAGATCAGGGACTTGGGCAAGGGAGTTGCTACCGAACTCAGCCTATGATTAGAAATTATGTTTACATTATGTTATGTTATTTATGTTTACAACGTATGAATAAGAATGACGTTTACGTTTCTATGAGACAGGCTCATACAAACGTAAACATCATTCTTATATGTTTTGCAAACATACGTCGTTCAACTTTTGACCTCGGTTCAGGTTAGTAGAAAAATATTCAGCGAGAGAGAAAAATTTAGCGTTAAGTTAGAAACTGCTTAAGAGAATGAACCGTAAATTGCAGAGATAATAAGAACTAACAAGAAAGATGACACCGAAATTTCGGGTGTAATAAGCACGTCTTTTGAATCCGTTCTGACGGAAATTAAATTTATCAAAGCTATTCAAAGTCAATGGAACCGGTATGGAAAACAATAGTATCTGACGGAAGAAACAATTATTTCAATCGTGTTTTTAATTCCTCAGATATTGCTGTAAACGGAATCGTGAGCTTACGCCCTGTGGTTGCAGTCTTGTGCGTTAAGAAAAACTTGAATCTATATGAGAAACATTTCGCACCGGAAACGCACTCCAACACAGAAAGAATTTTTCAAATCGGATTCTTAGAAACAGATATATCGACAAAATTAAGACGTGACTTTACGTCCCCTGGTGGGAAAACCATACATTATTTTAGGAAAAAGTATTCTTAAAAGGTTTATCCGTATGAGCAGTATCGATCCAAGAAAAAAAAATTTAGTCGAGTTTTCCGGAACCCAGATTTTGCTACCAATACATCAGAAGCAGATATTAACACTTATGCCCCCTGGTGGCCAAACCATTCTTTACCAAACATTCGAAATTATGTGAAAAATATTTTCCGTCATACTTGTATGCCATACAGGAACAATTTTTCAAATCGGAGTTTTAGAAGCAGAAATAACGCAGAAAACGCATTTACCTTTGTGCTCCCAAGCGGAATGTCTATGATTTACTTGAAAATTTTGAATTTATAGGAAAAACAGTACGTATCGGAAACACTATCCGACAAAGAAGGAATTTTTCAAATCGGACTCTTAGAAGTAGAGATATTGACAAAAATAAAATATATATCTACGCACCCTGGCGCAGAAACCATGCATTATTTCAAGAAGAAAATGTTCCTTAAAGGTTTGTCGACATGAGTAGTATCAGTGAACAAAGGACTTTTTTTCCAGTCGAGATCTTAAAAACTCATATTTTGCTGCAAATACATCAGAAGCGGAAATTGAGACTTACGCCACCTGGTGGGCAAACCATCTTTTACAAAAATTAGAAATTATGTGCAAACGATTTCCCGTCAGGAGCTGTATTCGGTGCAGAAAGAATTTTTCAAATCGGAGATTTAGAAACAGAGCAATTTACCTTTACGCTTCCTAGCGGGAAGTCTATGAATTATTTGAAAATTTTGAAATTATATGAAAAACATGAATAATTCCTTCTTTGTTGGATTTTTTTATCCAACAAAGAAGGAATTTTTCAAATCGGACTCTTAGAAGTAGAGATATTGAGAAAAATATGATATACATCTACGCCCCCTGGCTTAGAAACCCTGCATTATTTTAGGAAGAAAATGTTTCTAAAAGGTTTGTCGACAGCAGAAGTATCGATCTACAAACGACGTTTTTTTCAATCGAGAATTTAGAAGCTCATATTTTGCTGCATATACATCAGAAGCGGAAATTAAGATTTACGCCCCCTGGAGGCCAAAGCATTTTTTTTACAAAAAACAGAAATTATGTGCAAACGATTTCCCATCCGAAGCTGTATCCTGTGCAGAAAGAATTTTTCAAATCGGAAATTTAGAAGCACAGATATAGGGGGAAACGCAATTTACCTCTACGCCCCCTAGCGGAAAGTCTATGAATTACTTGAAAATTTTAAAATTATATGAAAAACATGTCACACTGAAAACACTGTCCAACAAAGAAGGAATGTTTCACATCGGACTCCTAGAAGTAGATATATTGACAAAAATAAGATATACATCTACGCCCCCTGGCGGAGAAACTGTGGAATATTTTAAGAAGAAAATACTCTGGAAACGTTTATCGATGTGAGTGGCATCAGTCCACGAAAGAATTTTTTCAATCGATATTTTAGAAGCTCAGATTTTATGGCAAACACATCAAAGCAAAAATTTACCCTTACGCCCCCTGGTGGCAAAAGTATTCTTTACCAAAAATTAGAAATTATATGCAAAAGATTTTCCATCAGGAGGTGTATCCGCTGAAAAAAACATTTTTCAAATTGAAGTTTTAGAAGAAGAGTTATCAAGGAAAATGTAATTTACTTTTACGCCCCCTAGCGGAAGATATATGCGTAATTTGAAAAAAGTAACTATATCTAAAATACTCTTCGACAAAAGTGGAATCGAAAGATCAAATAATTTTTTCAATCGGATGTTTAGAAGCGAATATGTGGTATAAAACGTATCTTTAAATTCGACATCATCTGCATTTACGCCCTCTAGCGGCGAAATTGTACATCTTAAAAAAAAACGAAATAAAGGATCATCATTCTCATATTTCAAGCTTCCCAATGCAAAAAGAATTTTTCAAATCAGACTAATATTTCCAGAGATATCGTGGGTACAGACGGACAAACCGATAACATAAGCACGATCTTTTTTTTATAAAAGACGTGCTAAAAAGGAAAGTCATATGCAATTAAGAAACAAATTTCCCCGAAGAAAAAAGGAGCTGGTGTTCTGGAATTACTTTCATCACTGGAATTTGTGACCTACATCCTACCCTGGATGTGAGAAAAGGTCTTGAGACGATACGATGGGGCTGGAATAGCTTCGACTTGCGCAAATCTGAAGGCGTTATATCTACGTTCGGCTGCTTAGAACTTACTCGTACAGGGTAGTGTAATGACTAGCATGCTCGACCGGAATTCGGGAGGTGCTGGTTCGATTTCCGCTGCAGGGCGATGAATGTTTTCAAGTTTTCTGAAGGAAGTGGATACATGGAATACAGTGAAAATATGTCAAATATAGCGTTGCATAAAGGGAAGTTAAATTAGAGTAAACATTACACTATGTGAAGCAAAATTGCTTGTTTACAAAGAGAATAGTTCTTTGATATGTTTTTTTTATTTCTGTGATACTAAATTGGTACACCATTTTTCAAGGTGACAAAGGAGAAAAACATTAGAGTAAACGTTACACTATGTGAAGCAAAATATATTAAGATATTAAATTTTTGTAAATTAGTACACCATTTTGCAAGGTGACAAAAAGAAAAGCGTTAGAGTAAACGTTACACAATGTGAAGCAAAATTGCTTGTTTACAAAAAGAATAGTTCTTGGATATGTTTTTTTATTTCTGCGATACTAAATTCGTGCACCATTTTCTTAGATTTTCTCTTATACATTTTTTTTTTAATTTGTTTTGTATGAGTGTCGGATTCACGAGTTTTTGAAAAGGGGGAAGGAGCTAGGGTTCTGGATTTTTAAAAGAAAGAAAATTGTAGATGCATATATTTTTTAAATCATAGTTGCTCAAAAAAACATAAGATGTATCATCAACAAATAACCATTCTCATTCCACTCCTGGATAAAAATCTCCCTAATCTCTTCTACAACTGTCAATCCTTAGCAATTCTTATCCACGTCACGCTTTCGAATTTCATACAGCTACCTGCCACATGGCCTAATTTTCTATCTTTTCCTGTCATATGGTATCCAGTCTAGTATTTCAGCTATCCGATGGTGGGCAGTTCTAACAATATTTCTAGCCCATTGTCACTCGAGTGTCTTTACTTAGATGATGATATTTTCAACTGTTTATTTTCCTGATTGCGACGCATGTGTCCAAAAATTACCTTACTTTTTGCGGTTCTGTTGTTTCTTCACTTCATTATAGCTTCAAATTTCTTAAAAGTTTTCGGCAGCAGCGAACAGTGGATCAAAGTAAATGAAATGCCACACCCATTGTAAAAAGGCTGTGCGTGTAAGATGAGATACAGCTTGTGACAGCAGCACAGCCAGGATTTCTGCTTTGGGGCTTCCCAGTTTAATTGGAATAATTGAAAGGTTGTAGTTAAAACGAAATTATGCTGTACAATTTTTGAAAGACGAATGATAAACCTGCAATTAAATTTTTCTTCTATCACAATATTGCAAAAATTCATTAAAATCAACGAAATCAAATGAGGTCATTTCCGGTTTTTACGAATGAATTATTTTAATTACATACAGCGCAACTCAATATAGCTCTAGCAATGCAATGTAACGCAATAAATCTAAATAACTATATTCTAGTATGTAGGCACATTTTAAAGAGAATATAAGAAAATGCCAAATTTCTCAATAACTGCTTCCGAAATATATTTTTTTTAAATATCGAATACATATGGTGGCCGTTTCCAGCATAACAGAAGGCGTAGAATCGTATGGGTACTTCGTATTAAGCAGGATGGGGGGGGGGGGATTCCCCCAACTTTTGACTATAGTTTGTCATATTTGTCACTCAGAATGTTATACTTAGTATAATAGTAAAATGTGAATACAGCATATTTATCAAACTTATTTACAGATAATAACTGTGCTCGAATATGTAAATTATTGCCAATAGAGTTCTAACAACTGTATGATGAAATCACATTTTTTTCAGAGGGTAATGATTTCAACCTAAAATGCCCAAAATGTTTCGTAAAATGTGTTTTTTATTAACTGGAATTATAATTTTTTAAATTTATCTGGTTGGTTGACGATGTAGCGTTCAAAGCAGGGCTGTGTCTCATTAGAGGTTAAGGCTCTTATAGGAGC
The DNA here is from genome assembly GCA_039090855.1 of Macrothele yani. NCBI lineage: Eukaryota > Metazoa > Arthropoda > Arachnida > Araneae > Macrothelidae > Macrothele > Macrothele yani. Next base: position 20,907,780 of record CM077013.1, read on the forward strand.
TGCATTACTGTCTTGTATAGTTTGTCTAAAATTTCACCGAAACTTTTTGCTTTATACAGATTTAAAACGATCTGTACCCAAACGACAAGGAAAAGTACATGTAGTACGACTTAATATATTTATTTCACAGAACTGAGCTTTGTCTGTTATTTTTTTAATTTATTTTGTTTAATCGTTGCCGTCATGAGAGGTTGTTTATAGTTTCCAGCTTGCAACCTCGGATAAGTCATATCAGCGACCAACTGTTAAAACGGTTCGCGCATATTTGTCTGAGTTACAAATTTATTTGTGGTCATCTTAAACCATTGTTTTCGGCATGTGTTCTAAGTCTGAACTCTTCTGGGAGGGGCATAGAACGACTTGAGTGAGAAGTAAGAGAGGTTGGAGTGTGGGCGACGTTGCACCCCCCCCCCCCCTGTGTCTGCACCGGTTTTTTTATATTTTTTTTTTGTTTTTTTGATTTGCATTCAAAATTAAATAGAAAGTGTTTTAAACAAATGATATTAACTTAATCATTCCAACCGAAGAAAAGAAGGAGAAGAAAACAGAACAGGTGCCGTTATTCCTTTTCTTTCATTTCCTTTTTTTATTATTTGAACAGCAGAACAAACCATAACATCCGTTCCAATGTCTAACTGTGTCAAAGATATGATGCATGTTCTCATAAATTTTTGCCTTAATTTTTCTTTATTTCCCATTTTAAGAGTGCAGCGCAAATGTTGAAATTCTTGTGAATCCCCTTTTGATGTCGACGATAAAGCGTTCCTTTTCTTCCCTGCAGGTGATGAGAGGACTTTGCTGAAGACTTCGGGTCGTTACGTCACCGCAGATAATGGATCGATGATCATTGCCGATGTCAAAGCGGAAGACGCTGGCACGTTCCAATGTTCAGCCTCCAACGACATCGGCACCGGCCTCACCAAGATGGTCTCTTTGAGTGTTCACGGTAAGGTCATAATGGTAATTAAGTTCTCTCACGAAGTGGAGATGGGAGAGGGTTTACGAGTCTAGTCACATCAAATCCTGCTGAAAAATGCACTAAAGCACTCTCAATAAAACTGCATTTTATTAATTCCTCATGGCGTGTTTGACTTCTTTTGATTTTTTTCCTGCAGCAGGTTTCCTACACTTTGTAGCCAGAAATAAAGACATGAGTAGCAATTGCAGCGTCTGCTGTCATGGTTTAAGCATTTATTTGATAACCGTCTGCGCTTTGTTCGTCGTGTTATTTAATCACAGAGTTACGGGTATATTGACACAGCAATCGATTGTCTACTAAAATTTCTTTCATGCTTCTTCAGTTTAAAACCATCTCGAAAAACATTTCGTGATTCGGCAGAAATATCTGCTTAGCGTTTTTATTCGACATGCAGAAGCCGTAAAAAAAACTGTCTTTGGGAAGCAAAATTAATTCTTAATGCAACAATTTTCTCTTTTATTTTGCGCTTCAAGATTCTAGTACAATACAAGCGTGATTTTTAAATCTAAACATTTTGCGCTGTGTTTTTGACGAAAAAATGTCTTACATTCATTCAACAGATGCCAAGAGTATTTTCAGCAGAGTACGAAAAAAACTGAATGTTATTTTTAAATATGTAGCAATTGTTCATTTGTCGTCGTTATACTCGAGTTCTTTTCTTTTGCTGTTTTGCTTTTCTTTGTACAATTTTCTCTCTCGCAACAAGGTGACGTAATTTATGTGGAATAAATTTCTAATTGAAGGAAATGCACAATTATTTGAACCTCTTTTTCCACCATCAATAACGCAAACACCCGAGAAAAATACCAATTCAGCATCTGCTAAATTTTGCAACCCGTTCATTACAAAAGGAGACAGAATGAAAAGTAAATTTGAATTGGGAAATTTTAAATACGAATGGAAATATTCGTTCAGTACATTCAGGTTAGGACAATCTTCCTAAATCAAACGGAATTGAAAATATTGAATGTCACAGAGAAACGATGATGGGATTTGCTGTGGAAATTTGTCGTGTTATTATTGAGAGATCACTAAATTATGACCACCCTCCTAATAATTCGAATGTCCTCCTTTCGCCCTCAGTATAACAGCTATCTGACGTAGCATTGATTTAATGAGATGCCGGAAGCAGTTCCAACCAAGCTGAGAGTAATACGGCCTTCAATGCAGGTATCGGGGTGATTGGTGAATCGAGACGCCTGATATGCCGTTCCATAATGCCCCACAAGTGGTCTACGGGATTGACATTCGGGGTGAGTACGAAGGCCAATCGATGTGCCTGAACTGTTTTTTCCAAACCATTCCTGCACAACATTGGACCTCTGACTCGGCGCATTGTCATCTGGGAAGACTGTGTCGCCATTTGGTAAAACTTGCAACACTACTAGGTGTACAGAGTCAGCAAGCAACTCGCGATAGTGGGTGGCTTGCTGACTCTGTATACGCTTTCGTGTACAGTTTTGCCTCCGGGTCGTTGTTAGAGCCTTTTCTCGCCAGTGTTGATGCACTTTAACTACGGCGGCTCGCGCACAACACACCAGTTGAGCGGTTTGAGAAATCGAGGCACCCACTCTCACAATCCGTCCCTTCTCAAAGTCCGATAAATCCTTGCGTTTACCCATTACGCTCCTAATTTTGCTACCTACTGCTCCACTCAAGCCTTGTATATGCTACGTCAGTCGACTAATCGCGCACTCTTGGAAATCACGTAGTGAACGGACCACATCCACTTCTGATAGGGGCGGTCATAATTCAGTGATCACTTGGTGCAACATGTGATCACTGAATCGTTTAGTACGGTTATCCAACTATTTCAAAAAAACATTATGACATCGTAAAATAACAACACATTCGAATCCTTTTTGTTCGCGAGGGTTGCATTTTTCAGAAGCTTCGTGCGTATTAAATTTGCACAAACTCAACATATTTTAGGTTCCTGGATCCTTGGCAATTGCATCTGTTTACGCATTTGATAATACCATTTTCGCAAATTACGTGAGGTAATGAAATTAAAAGTAGCAAAGCAAAAGGTTATCACAAATGAGTTTGCATGTTCATGAAAGATAAGTTAGAAATTGAAAACTTTTAAACGGTTTTACGAAATAGTTATATAAACTTAATTAGAATCTGAGTCAGGTTCGATGCTGTCCAAAGAGAGTAATATGCATGAAGTTTCTAACTGAGAAACACAGCTGGATCGGTAGAACTTTATTAACATTGGCTGTCGGGTTTGCTTGTTTGTTTTTCTCATCTCAGTCGTCATAATGCAACATACAGTTACAGCATTATTAACATTTCTTTCCATCACCAAGCCATGTTCATAAATATATGTCATAGAAAACTCATGCTACGAAGTAAGGCACAAAAACAAACATAAATCGTTTGATTCTTTATTGCCTGCGGACGGCGGCTGCGAGAACTCCTCCAGATGCGATACCGATCAGTACTAACGAAGAGAGCTGATTCCTATGAAATGCAAGATGTATGTATAATACCATTGGCTTCAGCCATTGATTGATCGGTAACTGTGTTCTCCGGTGGACGAGGCAAACAAGAAATCGGCAACTCCGCTAAAGCGGGGGAAGAAGGGAGTGCACATGTTTTCTTTTTCGAAGGAAAGTAAATGGCCATGGGGTTCATATACATGTCGAGAAAGAGAAAAGGTATGCTTACGGAGATGCTTGATTCGCCTTATTTGAATCTGAGTTTGTGTACAAAAAACAGTGGTCAATAAACGTAGTTCATACATGGAGTGTATGAGGATCTCCGCGCACGAGAGCCCTCAATAATATTAATGTGTTTTATGTGTATTCAATTGATATTTTATTCAAGTTTGCTTTACAGTGATGAATAGGATTTTTATTTTGAGGGTATGTGTTCAAGTGACAGCAGTGTGTGATATGTTGTATGAAAACAGACAATTTATTCTTAGGAAAATCCACACGCCATTTTGTGCAAGACTTTTTTCTAAAGGACGCCATGTTGCTCGGACTGTTTAAGAAAGTTGTTGAATACTATGTGATGTTCTGTATACCATCTTACATGCTTGAAAGCTGAACCAAATCCTCCACCGGTTGAGAGGTTCGAGAGGAGGAGGAGAGGGGAGACAACAAGAACATTCGAGACGGATAGAGGAAGAGAAGGAGATGTCACGGAGAGACAGCGTAATGTTGTTTCGTTGTATGGGATACAGCCCATAAAGTATGTAAATAATGTACACCCCCTCACACACACACATATACACAGTCGAGTCACATTATTATGACCACCTCCTACTTTTGACGCCAACAACGCGTAGCCAATGAATGAAGGCACGTGTCGTGAGCTGGTTTGGGGGATATGTAAGGTGTGCTGTAGGCAATCTGAAAACATATCACTCGTTGCTGTCATAAATAAAAGGAGCGATTTATCAGATTTGCAAAAAGGGATGATTGTCGGCTTTCAGGGCAAGGGTGGCAATATTTCTTAAACAGCACAGTTTGGGAACTGTTCGCGTGCTGGATTAGTAAAAGTGTATCGTGATTGGAGAAATGGCACAATTGCAAATAAGCGACTGGAAACTGCGGAGCATCACGTGACATTCATGTGAGAGGTGAACGTCGGCTTCGAAGGTGCGTGAGGGCCGATCGACACATTACAGTGGAGCAACTCACTGGCCGAATGAACCAGGGGGCTGCCGGAAGTGTGTCTAAAACAACAGTTCAGCGAACCCTACTGCGTATGGGGCTCCGATGCAGACGGATGGTCACTGCACCTCTGCTAACAAAGGTGCATCGGCAGAAAAGGCTTACATTTGCACGGCAGTATCGGAATTGGATCTCCGCTGATTCGCAAAGGATTGCCTTCTTCGATGAGTCACATTTTCTGCTTCATCAAACGGATGGACGTTGGCTTATAATGCGAGAAACATCGGAGAACAAACATTCTTCAACCGTTGCTGGAAGAACACAAGCTAGTGGTGGCAGCATTATGGTCTGGGGAATGTTTTCGTGGCATTCTCCGGGTTCACTCATACCACTGGAAGGCTCTACGGACCGAATTCGTTATGAATCCATCCTTGCACACCATCTGCACCCATACATGCTGATTGTCTTCCCTGGGGCGGATAAGATCTTCCAGCACGACAATATAACGTGTCACACAGCTAAAAATGTTTTTTTTATTCGAGGTTTAACGACCACCGTGAGCAACTCAATGGGCTATAAGCAGTCGCCCGTCCCTAATCTAGGGTCACTGGTTCCAGGGAAGGGAGAAAGCCGGTGCCGTAAGACAAACACAACATCCATGCCTCACCGGAATTCGAACCCGGATCCCTCTCGGAGCTAGAAATGTCCGAGATTGTATGGAAGAGCATGATGAAGACTTCAGAGTACTTCGCTAGCCCCCTTATTCCCCAGACCTAAACCCAACTGAGCATCTGTGGGACCCCCTCGATCGTGTTGTTCGCTCTATGGATCCTCCACCACGCACCCTCCAGCAGCTGTCAGATACACTGCAGTCAGCATAACTCTACATACCTCCAGCACCTTATTGGGTCACTCCCAGCCCGTCTAGTTGCTGTCCGCGCTGCACACGACGGTTACTCTGGTTATTAGCCGGTGGTCACAAAAATGTGACTCGACCGTGTATATATATATATAACCGGAATAAATAATTGAACCTCATATTAATGGATTCCTGAAGCTATTTAAGATAAGGGCCTGCTTCATTCATCCCGGGGATATCGAACCGGAGATTTGGGCCTGCCAGGAGATATGCCTGGAACACAGAGCCCGCTGCATCACAAAGGGTTTGGTATGCATTTTTGTTATAGAAACTGAAATTTTCTTATTTATCCGGAGTGTCCTTCCAGAAAGGTTTCTCTTGGGCTTGCAAATATTTGTCTAATTTGTTCAGAAACTGGTGAAATAGCAACGTCCCAATGATTGCATTTCGTACCGGTATACTTAAGGTTTTGAAGGGGATGTATGAGATAGAGCATTAATTCCTGTATTATACTTCAACAAAGCCACTAAAATATATTCAAATACTTGTCTCTTCTTGATATGAGGTCCTCCGAATAAAATTCTTGTTCCCTTTGCTGGAGCGATGGATCTATATGAATTCTTCCCTTTATCTGTGTAAAGGGACATCCTTTCAGGTGATCTTTCGACTGTGAGGATTAGCGAAAATCCCTAGGGGTGCCTGTTATCCTGAATCATTTCTTCAATTCATGTTTTGACGAACTGTTTGGAAGCAGTGCAATGCCGCCCCGGTGGCGCAGTGGTCTAAGGCGTTGGCCTCTGATCATTCGTTAGTAGGGGTCCGGGTTCGAATCCCGGTGAGGCATGGATGTTGTGTTTGTCTTCCGGCACTGGCTCTCTCCCTTCCCTGGAACCAGTGACCCTAAATTAGGGACGGGCGACTGCTTATAGCCCATTTGAGTTGCTCACGGTGGTCGTTAAACCTCCAATCAAAAAAAAAAAAAAAAAAAAAAGAAGCAGTGCAATAACGTACTGTCGTTCGTTATTGCACCCAACCCAGTCGCAAATTTTTTCAGACACTCAGTTGGCGATGTGACCGAAGCGAGACTCATCTGTGAAAACAACACGGCTCCATTCGTCCCGTCTCGCATGTCTGGTACGGCACCATTGCAAACTTTCGGGACAAAGTGCTGCGGTGAGTGGCAGTCGTCGCTGTGGCTAGCGAAAGTGCAAACTTGCCTCAGTCAATCTGCGATTCACAGTCCGTGTGATTCACAGTCCATGTCCATAAATGCCTGTACACCTCGTCACCTTCGTGCACCAGTCCAACTACGGCGACGCACGTCATTTTTCTCCTACCAGTTGCATCTCGATGTATTTCCGCAGTGATGCGACGAAGGGACCAACCAGCCGCATGTACCCTATGATGAAGGCTGTAGTGAAGATGTCCGTGTATCGAGCTGTACTTTCAGCAAACTTTTTTTAATAGCTACTAAAGTGTTAAGTTTGATAGCGTAGTACCGTTCTACGGAAATAAATGCAATAGAGCTTCTTAAATAATTATTTTTTAACTTAGGAAACGAGCGCTTTGGTGTAACGCCCGTAATGTTCAGTGTAGGTAATAACAAAAAAGTTGTATACAGGGCGATTCAGCTGAGCGTGTACAAACTTCTGGGAGGGGTAGGTTGCACAAAGACAAATCGAAATCACATAGCAATGCAGGGTCGGAAACGCCATCTTCATGCGGTAGATGGCGTTGTTCGGCCTCGAGACTGCTCATACGTTCTTTCAGGATACCGTCATTTGTAAACCGCCGGCAGAAGTACTAGGATGGCTGAGTTCACGAACGCGGAAATGGCTGATATGCATCTCGCATAGGGAGATGAGGACTGCGACGGACGAGCCGCCGTGCGGCTGTACCAGGAACGGGTACTCGATGAGACGAGTGCCAAACCATCAAGTGTTTGCACGGCTGCATCAGTGGTTATGCGACACTGGTTCTTTCCAGGGGCCTACCAGGTGTCGGGAACGATGGGTACGCACTCCTGCCATCGAAGAGAATGTGTTAAGTCATCCAGCAGACACTCCAAGTGCCAACACACGAGCAATTGCCCATCGGCTCGGTCTGTCCCAGTCCACCGTATGGAGGGTTCTGTATGAAGACCAATTGCCCATCGGCTCGGTCTGTCTCAGTTCACCTATGGAGGGTTCTGCACGAAGACCAATTGCCCATCGGCTCGGTCTGTCCCAGTCCACCGTATGGAGGGTTCTGTATGAAGACCAATTGCCCATCGGCTCGGTCTGTCCCAGTCCACCGTATGGAGGGTTCTGTATGAAGACCAATTGCCCATCGGCTCGGTCTGTCCCAGTCCACCGTATGGAGGGTTCTGTATGAAGACCAATTGCCCATCGGCTCGGTCTGTCCCAGTCCACCGTATGGAGGGTTCTGCACGAAGACCAATTGCCCATCGGCTCGGTCTGTCCCAGTCCACCGTATGGAGGGTTCTGCACGAAGACCAATTGCCCATCGGCTCGGTCTGTCTCAGTCCACCGTATGGAGGGTTCTGTACGAAGACCAATTGCCCATCGGCTCGGTCTGTCCCAGTCCACCGTATGGAGGGTTCTGCACGAAGACCAATTGCATCCGTATCATGTGCCGCGCGTTCAGACACTAAGCCCTTAGGATTACCCTCAGCGTATTGCATTTGCGCAATGGTACCTGCACAAAAGTGCGACAGAATCCCAATTCCCTGCTTCTGTTCTGTGCTGTTCTCAGACGAAGCTTGCTTTACACGGGAAGGTTGCTTCAATGCACCTAACGCGCAGGTATGTTACAGCTCATGGTTGCAACTTCGAACACCTTTCTATAACTTCAATGCATTTCGCAAATGTCTTGTGAGTAATAAAAAATATTTAGTTCTCTTACGTGCTGCTCTTTCATTTCTCGTCCTCTCTGTACTAGCACATGAAGATGGCGTTTTTGACCCTGCATTGCTATGTGATATCGATTTGATATTGACCCTGCATATTATAAAACTGAAAATACTATACAGGCGTAATTTCCCGCAGTTAGCATAAGTGCTAAATCTTACTAAATTGTTTGATTTCAGTTTCAAAAGCGAACCTGAGAGGTATAATTTTATGACCTCAACAAGCTGAATTGCCCGGCGTTGCTCAGGAAAATTTGGTGATAATTCACTAATTACATTTTGTACAAAACAAATGAAAACGATTAGTTTTTTACGGCCTGAACCGTACCTAATACTGTACTTCCTTTATTCATTGAATTTGAATTTTATTCTCTGTAGAGTCTTTAGGCACACAGTATTTTTAGTTTTTCCGTTTGATTTTTGTTGTTTTTTATGTACATATAGCAGGGGTAACCGGTATTTCCCGCGTAAATATTACTATTCGTGGAATCGCCAAGTTCAGCGGGTGAAAGTTTATGAATGAAAAAAATATTCCTGTAATTTTCCAGTAAATTTATTTTAATTCATTTAGGTTATTGAGCCGGGATGGCTGCAAATGTGAAAAATAAAAAAAATGATTTAGTTAATTTACTTTTACGAAACAAAAACAGAAAGGAAGATGAATGGAAATGCTTACCTTCAGTTCCGGTGTGATGCAGTTCTTCACTGGAAAGCACTTGTCACACAAAAAGGTCAATTCTGGTACTTATCACAACAAAAAGTATTAAATTCGAATTCAAAATAAAAAAGTAAGAAATGGAACTTTTTACGAAAATTTTGTATGGGGACCCTTAACCCCGGGCTCTTTCAAAAACAGTCTACGATCTAAGTTAGAGTGCCATCAGATAGTATGTCATTTTAAAATAAAAAAGTAAATATTTTTAATTTCTACGAACATTTGTATTTGCCCCGGGCTCCGACCCCTTCCAAAAACCGTCTACGATCTAAATTAGAGTACTATGCGATTGTATACCAAATTTGGTGGTTCTAAATTGAAAACTGTAGATATGTGTAGCGGACAAACAAAGGTTCAATTTATATATCAGGTCGTGTGCCAGATTATCAGGGTGCATTTGCTAAGTTAATTGCAGCCTCAACTAGTTCAGCATCTGCGTATGGAAACATTTATTGATGCAGAGAGCAGATACGCAAATTCATAACGTTTGTAGCCCCTGCAAAATAAATGAGTGAATGTTCTTTTAGCTGCATAGGAATTTCGTCAGCTGATTTAAAATACCGATCTCAAATTATTTCCCTGATCGATTCAACCAGCTGTTGTTTGTTAGTTCATCACGACACGTTTCTATCAAACGTACTTTCTCTGAAACTCCAGACCGTGCTGTTAGCCGAGTGGTCTGAGCCGCCGGCTTCTGACTATTCGTCCCAGATTGGTCCACGTTTGAGACCCGGGCAAGGTAGAGGTGGCGTGCTTCTCCCATAGTGTGTGCAAACAGGAATTCGTAAGTGATAGAGATTGAATCCACGTCTCCTCGCTTCGGAGTTAGTTGCTCTAACCGACTGAGCTACACCAACGGAATGTACCGATGCAGATTTGCTTCATCTCTCTTGTGCATAACAGGTGCTGCTCCCTTCACTGGAACCAGTGGCCCTAAATTAGGGAGGGGACCGCTTATAGCCCTCAGAGTTGCTCGCTAAAACACGAAATAAAACGATACCACAGCTTTTGGCATCATCGGTAGAAGTTTAAATGACTGATTAAAAAAATTCCGATACGATTTCAGTTATGCAGAAATTTCGCTAAGATTCTGTTTTTAGGCTGGAAATGTTTAGAGACAATATTAATTGTTAAAATTTTGCTTTGAATGACACCGATTGGAACCACCTTAAAATTTCTAATCCTTTTACGAAGATCAATAGCATAGGATTTTTTTCATACATGGTTGTTTGCAAAATAATCATAGTTTTCAGCACATCAATAACATACGATAATTAACACGGGATGTAAGGTCAGGTGATGCGTAACATCACAGCCTCTCCTTGACAAATGTCAACCCCGCCTTCTCGTGGTACATCCTGTTCCCACTAAAGGGGCTCTGACGACCGCCAATAGCGGTATAACTATACCATCGGGATTAGAGGAAATGCTATCCCACACTCACCAACCCGCTTGGCCAGCGTGGTGAGTTATGGCCAAACCCCTCCAAAATGACTCCACAACTTAAATCTTGGCCCTCAGTCTCCGGCAGCTGGAATGTACCTGACCAAGGCAGCGGCCAGTGCGACATGAAGGCAGAGGGTGCTAAGAATCCCCGGAGGACCGGACTAGGCTGCCATCTGATGCTGACCTTGGCTACGTACAACGGACGCTCCCTATCTTCTGATTCAAGGCTTCTTGAATTGGAAGAGGAACTACAAAGGATCAAGTGGGACATCGTCGGGCTAAGTGAGGTAAGGAGAAAAGGAGAAGATCTCATTGAACTGAAAAGTGGACATCTCTTCTACTATCGTGGGACAGATACTGGCAGAACTAGTGGTGTTGGATTTATAATAAACAAGAAACTGAAGGATAAAGTTGTAGAAGTTGAAAGTTCCTCTGACAGTTATCCAACTCTCGAGAAGATACCAGGCTCAGATTATTCAAACTTATGCACCCACCACAAGTCATGCTGAAGAAGAAATTGAAGAATTTTATGAGGAAATTCGTCATCTAAATAATAAAGGTAAGCAGCACTTGAAGATAATTATGGGAGATTTCAATGCAAAAATAGGGCAACGGCAACAGAATGAAACTTCAGTAGGTAAATTCGGTCACGGCAACAGAAACCAGCGTGGAAATACTCTCGTAGAGTTTGCAGAGGCAGAAGGGTTTTTCATCTTGAACTCCTTTTTCAAGAAAAAGCCACACAGGAAATGGACATGGAGACATCCAAATGGGACGACAAGTGAAATTGATTTTATTATGTGTAACAAAAAATTCGTCATAGAAGACTGCAGTGTACTAAACAAGTTCAACACAGGCAGTGACCATAGATTGGTGAGATGTAAGATGCACCTCAACACTAAACTCAAACGTAGCAAGCTCATAAGACAAACAAAATGTATTGACATAACCAACCTTAAAAAACACCATAATACCTTCAAATTGGAACTGAAGAACAGATTCTCTGCTTTAGAAGGCCTAACATCGGAAGAAGTGGATATTTCTGAAGTTAACAGAAAAGTAACCAAAGCTCTTATGGAAACAGCAACAAAATTAGCTGGGTCTAAGAACAAATTGCATGTGAACAAATTATCAGGAAAAACCAAAATGTTGATGCAAAAAAGAAGAGAGATGAGGACAACTAAAGAAGATGTGACTTCCAAAGTGGAATATATAGAGCTATGCAAGACAGTACGAAAAAGTATCACTGAAGACGTAAGGAAATTCAACTGTGAACTAGTAAGGAAAGCAATTGAAAACAACCAAAGCCTAAAGATAGCAAAGGGACATCTCAGTAAGGGAAGAAAACAGATTATGGCACTGAGAAAAGAAGATGGTTCTGTAACAAGAAATAGAGGCGAAATTTTGACAAGAGTGAAAGATTTCTACTCCAAATTATATGAAAGGGATGATACATATACTCCAGGCATCATGAAAGATACCAGAGTTCTTCCAGTCCTTCCAGCAGAAGTTGCACATGCAATCAAGAACATGAAGCGGGGAAAAGCTCCAGGAGAAGATGGAATTACTGTAGACATCATACAAGAAGCAAGTGGAGAAATCGAAACAGTACTCGCCCAAATTTTCACTCGATGCCTTAATGAAGGGAAAATTCCTGAGGATTGGAACAACGCTACAATGATCTTGCTACATAAAAAAGGTGACATTGAGGATCTCAGGAACTACAGACCTATCAGCCTCCTATCAGTGGTTTATAAAATCTTCACTAAAGTTCTTTCACACCGCTTGAAGGTAACACTGGACATGGCTCAACCGAGAGAACAAGCTGGATTCAGGAGTGGCTACAGCACAATAGATCATATCCACGTACTGAGAGAACTAATTGAAAGAGCGAGGGAATATGAACTTCCATTGTGCATGGCTTTTATCGATTATGAAAAAGCCTTTGATTCGGTGAAACCATCAGCAGTTGCAATGGCTCTGAAATCCTGCGGTATTGAAGATGCATACATTAATATTATTAATAACATCTATGAAAATGCAAGTGCAAAGATTCTGCTATTTGGTAATACAACACACATAAAAATTGGGAAAGGAGTGAGACAAGGTGACACCATATCTCCGAAGCTCTTTAATGCTACATTGGAAAATGTCTTTCAATCACTGAACTGGGAAAACAAAGGGATAAAGATTAATGGAGATTATCTAACCCACCTTCGTTTTGCTGATGACATAGTCATTTTTGCAACTACCCCATCGGAGCTACAGAGTATGATGCAGGAACTTGCTGACAAAAGTAAAGAAGTGGGATTAAAAATGAACTTTCAGAAGACAAAAGTGATGTTCAATGCTTTTACAAGAAATGAAGATTTATCGATTGATGGAGAAAAGCTGGAGATAACAGACACGTACGTTTATCTTGGACAGCAGATATCAAGTGAGGGTCACATTAGTGAAGAAATTAATCGGCGTACAAAACTTGCCTGGAGAGCTTTTGGAAGAAACAGCATAATTTTCAAGAGCAATATGCCATTATGTCTTAAAAGAAAAGTGTTTGATCAATGCATCCTTCCAGTGCTTACGTATGGTGCAGAGACGTGGACCTTAGCTAAAAGAGACATACAAAGGCTGCAGACAACTCAAAGAAGCATGGAGAGGTGCATGCTTGGTGTAACCAGGAGAGATAAGAAGAGGAACACGTGGATCCGAAAAATGACAAGAGTGGAAGACATCATGATCAGAGTTAAATCCCTGAAATGGCAATGGGCTGGACATACTGCCAGAAGAACAGACCATCGATGGACAGCCGAAATTTTAGATTGGATTCCAAGGGACAGGAAAAGACCCAGAAGAAGACCACATGGAAGATGGGTGGATGAAATTCGAAAGTATGCGGGAGTGACCTGGAGGAGACTGGCACAAGACAGACCGTTGTGGAGGAAACTTGGGGAGACCTTCGTCCAGCAGTGGATTGATAATGGTTGACAATGATGATGATGATGAATTAACACAGCAATAAGACATCTCTGAATGGACTGTATTTTTACTGTTCTCACGTAATATCAATCACTCAGAAACCTTGAAAGTCTCATCGCCCTGGAGCGGAAATCGAACCCGCATCTCCCGATTACCGTTCGAGCACTAGGGCGTTGAGATTTTCAAGTTTTTTGAGTGATTGATATTACGTGAGAACAGTAAAAATACAGTCAATTCAGAGTTGTCTGATTGCTTGTGTTAATTATCATGACGTATTTTCCACGTATATGAGAAGAATATTTCTTCGACAAAATTTAAATCTTATTGCATAAAGTGCATCGTTTCTGCTTGACCACTTTGTAGGACACAGCCTAAGGGTAATATTTGTTCCTTCTCTAGAGACCAATTTCATTCTTTCTGCACTGTTTCCAAGAATGGTACACACTCTCTCAAATAAAATGAAAAAAATTACTCTAAAACTGTGGATCGCTTTCATGCAACATTTAATTCAAGATCGTGCGAGGCATAGTACATATAGGTTGTATTGCTTTAATACGAGTTTGCACTCCTAAAAAAACACCCCCTTTTTTTTTTTTTTTTTTTTTGCTGCTCCATGGTACCCCTGCCCACTTAAGTTTTCAAGTGTCAGTCTCTTTTCTTGTATTGAATTACGAATTCATGCCGTCCCGATGACGGAGTGACTTAAGGTTCTGGCGTCCGACCTTCTTCTGAAGTGGGCTAAGCCTCAAGTCCCGATGAGGTACGGGTGGTATGTTGTACGGCGCTGGCTTTGCTCCTTCCCTGGAGCTAATGGCCTTAAAATTGAGCGCAGGGCGACTGCTTATATTCCTGAGTTGCTCAAGGACGTAGTTAAAACCTGAAAAAAAAATATTGCTCTTGCCGGCCCTTACAACTTTTAACTTTCGACTATTTCAAAATCCAAAAACGTCTTACAAATGTTTCAGTCTGTAGAACTACCATGAGTCCCTACAGACTGAAACGCTATGCTCATTTGATCACTTTTACTAACATATGTGCTTCTTTTAATTCTACAACAGCTTCACACTTGATAGTTTCAGCTAGTGAAGCAATTGTTTCACTCTGAATTGTCGGACTTAGAGACGAAATGTTTCTGTACCAAAAATATATGTCACACAAATAGTCACAAGAAGTAGTCATGGGAGATTTTTACAACTTGACCACACCTATAACTAAAGTAATCACATCTGAAATACACCGATAAGCCATTACAGACTAGAGAAATGAGCGCGTCTGGAGACCGAACGGTGGCGCAAGTGAATTTCAAAGAGCAGTATATATATGTACAAACCGAAAACCGGCTTTCGGTTAGTAGAGTGTTCGGAGTCAGAATGGGAAAAGCTGCCGATTTATCGGAGTTTGATAAAGGACAAATTTTGATGGCACCGTGCCTCGGGACTACGATCTCAAAAATGGCGTGCCTCTGTCGTGCGTACGTATCAAAAGTGATGCACAAATGGCCAAACGAATAGCCGTCGTCCAGCCGTGAGCCGTAGCTCATTGATGCCAGAGGGGAGCGGTGACTGTCGCGCATTGTTCACAGCGACTGCAGGGCCACAGTACGACAAATCACCCCAGCTACAACAGTGGTGATCAGGGCAATGTGTCACAGCACATAGTTCATCGCAGCCTTCTGCGCATGGGCCTGCGTAGCCAAAGACCTCGCAGGGTCCCCATGCTCACTGCACGTCATCGCCAACAACGCATGAAATGGGCTCAAGATCATCGAGATTGGACCGTGATGACCGGAAGAATGTGGCATGGTCTGACGAATCAAGGTTCCTGGTGCATCACGTAGACGCCGATTATCAACGGATTCTATGGCACCTGGTTCCATTGTTGGGAGGAAACAGGGCGGCGACAGAGGTGTTTTGCTGTGGGGGATGTTTCTTGGAAAACGTTAGGCCCCATCATCCCAATAGCACACAATGCCTGACAGCTGTCAGCTATCTGAACATCGTTGCGGACCATGTTCACTTATTCATGACAACTGTGTTGCCTGCTGGTGACGGCCATTAGCGACAGGATAATACGCAATTTCAAACTGCCAGAATGGTCAAGGAATGGTTCGAGGAACATGCTGGTTACTTTCTGTTAATGCCCTGGCGTCCAAAATCACCTGACATAAACCCAATCGAACAGTTGTGGTTCGACTTGGAAGCATAAATTACCACCAACCCGAAACGTACGGGAACTGGAGGACCTGCTGTTGAAATTATGGTACCAGATACCCCAGGATACCTATCGCCACCTCATCGAATCGATGCTTCGCCGAGTTGCCGTGGTTCTGCTGGCTAAAGGGGGTCCTACAGCTTATTAGGTAAGTGGTCATAATGTAGTGGATCATTCGTGTACAAGTAAGGGATAACAAGTATATAGACTGTAGTTCAAATAATTTGACTTCATTAATGATAATTTCAGGGGTGAGAAGTAAATCAGATAAGATGTTATAAAATTAAGTTAAAATATATTAATCTACATAGTAGAATCAGTCGAATATCTTCGCTTTTTAGAAAATATAAAATTAATACCTTACCATAAGGGCAACATTTAACAATGCAAATTCTCAACAAATCTTATGAACAGCCATTATACTTTTAGCAGTCAAAGACCACAATATTTACTCTAATAAGAAAAGT
This sequence comes from Macrothele yani, assembly GCA_039090855.1. Taxonomy (NCBI): domain Eukaryota; kingdom Metazoa; phylum Arthropoda; class Arachnida; order Araneae; family Macrothelidae; genus Macrothele; species Macrothele yani. The sequence continues at coordinate 20,923,967 of CM077013.1, forward strand.
ACCCCAGCAAAAACACAAGTGTTGGGAAACTGCTGGCCACCAGCTGGCAGTGATGGGTCACTGCTGGCTGAAATCTGCCGCTCACGGCCCGGTAGTGGTCCGTTGGTGGCAGCGCTGTCAGTTGGCGAGCCATTGATGGCCCTGCAGCATCGCCGTGAATTGTGGGCCTCCAAGCAAGTACCACTAGTGGCCCGTTGCTGGCAACCAATGCAACCCCCAACAGCAGGTGGAAGCATCGGGACTGCGCATGCGCAGAAGCAACACTTGCTGTGTCTCTCATGGTACCAGTTAGTTGAAGACGACGCTATCGCCATCGTGTTATTTTAGTGGATGTTAAGAAAAAAATCCATATGTGGAGAGGCGAATTAATTTCCTAATGAAATTTTACGTCGACGAATATATCAGATTAAGCCGTGAAATACTAGATCACAGCCATGAAATACACCCACTCCATTCCCATGAATAACAATTCATGGAATGGAGTGGATGAATAACAACAAAAAATTTGAAACCGCTTGAAACACATATCCTGGAAAACCATTAAAACAGCGTTTGTTGTAAAAAAAAAAAGAATTATACGCGTACAAAATTTATTAATTATTTGAAAGAAAAAAAAAGCAACGCTATGTGATGTACTTATCCATGGGTTGAATACACAAGACTGGGAGGAATTCGCTTCTAAAAATAACGAGAAGTAAAATAAAATATATTTTACTCTGTAAAACAAATATAGCTTCGGACAACGGAAAGGAAAGACACAACGTTAAAAATGTAACAAAATGTGACATGAACCCGGGTAAATATATATTTATTCAACAATCTCTTTTCAAGACGGCAAGGACAATACAAAATTTGGAAGGCGACTCTAAGTATGTACACGCCTTGAAAATGAGTGAAGTCCCCTTAAGGTAAAAAAAAAAACTATCGTTACGTTGAAAAAATTAATTTATCAATTATATGAAACTGACTTTTATGAAAAATACCTCTCAATATTAAGAGGGAAGCATTCGATTACAAATTGCATACTAAACAGATAGCTTCCAGCACATCTCTGAGCGTAGTGAATTAGTCCGGTCAGTAGCGAGCGCGGCTTCCAATCAAACGGCCCAGGATCAAATCTAGTCAGACGCAAACGAGCGTTTTTCCGGTCTGTTGGGAAAATTTCCCCAGCGCGGTACGTTAATGCTTTAGGAAACTGCGGTTATCCTTGCTTTTATTATTATTATGGCTACTGCTGGGAAATTAGCGGACAAGATTCGGCAAGCCGCCAGTTACGTCACGTGGTTGCTGGCTGCCACTAACGGCCCACTAGCGGACTACATTAGGCTAACCATCATTTCTGGCACGTGCTTGCAGGGCCACTGAAGGGTCACTTGTGGCAGCTACTGCCTGTGATGGACCATTGATGGCCCTGTTGTGGCATATGACAACTGATGGGGTGCCAAGTGTTGGCCAGCTGTTGGCCTGAACTGCTGGCCCTTCTGTTGGCCGCCCGTACATTTTATTGACGGTTCGGCAGCGGCAACATAGTGCTGGGCCAGCAAGACTGTTTTTGCTGGGACTTAGTTACAGCTCAACTTTTAAATACAGTACAATTGCGAAAAACCTTTCTAATCTTAACAGACTATGAGATACGTTTCAATATTTTAATTATAAGGCCTTCTCAGATTTGATAGGACTAATATAAACGCAATTTTGTAATGCTATCTTAGTAAAGTTTCTTTTGGATGTTTCTAGAAATTGTTCTGAAACGAGATCACATTCAGTCAATTGAACAATAGCAGCAAAAGAACTTCCTCTATTTAATTCCTTATAGTTATGCTTGTAACCAGAAAACCTGCATTATGGCAAGCCAAGGTAACTGGAACATTCGATCTACTTCTTTTGTTCAATAATTGACTCGACCACAAGTATCTGCTACATTTACTTCACCTATACAAGTAATTCCATAAAGATCCCATAGCTTCTGGTCTTGCCTTTTTTCTATATGCTTATATACTAGAGCCTCACTGCTTCCGGAGCCGACTTTTTCATTAATTTTTTTCGGTGTGTGCTTTCGAAACTTTATGATTACATACACCGATGATCCATTACATTATGACCACCTACCTAATAAGCTGTAGGACCCCCTTTATCCAGCAAAACCACGTCTACTCGGCGAGTCTACGATTCAATGAGGTGTCGATAGGTATCCTGGTACATCTGGTACCATAATGTCAACAGCAGGTCATCCAGTTCCCATACATTTCGGGTTGGTGGTGATTTATGCTTCCACGTCGAACCACAACTGTTCGATTGGATTCATGTCAGGTGAATTTGGAAACCAGGGCATTAACAGAAAGTCACCAGCATGTTCCTCGAATCACTCCTTGACGATTCTGGCAGTGTGACATGGCGCAATATTCTGTTGTTAATGGCCATCACCAGCAGGGAACACAGTTACCATGAATGAGTGAACATGGTCCGCAACGATGTTCAGATACCTGACAGCAGTCAGAGATTGTTCAATTGGGATAATGGGGCCTAAAATCTCCCAGGAAAACATCGCCCACAGCATAACACCGCCGCCAACGACCTGTTTCCGCCCATCAGGGCATCCAGGCGCCATAGCCTCCGTGAGTAATCGCCGTATCCGCGCTCGGTCGTCTACGTGATGCACCACAGGAATCTTGATTCGTCAAACCAGGCCATTTTCTTCCAATCATCCACGGTCCAATCTCGATGATCTTGGGCCCATTTCATGCGTTGTTGGCGATGTCGTACAGTGAGCATGGGTACCCGGCTGCGTCTTCGGCTACGGAAGCCCATGCGTAGAAGGCTGCGATAATCTGTGTGCTGTGACACATTGCCCTGATCACCACTGTTGTAGCTGGAGGTAATTTGTTGCACTGTGGCCCTGCGGTAGCTGTGAACAATGCGCGACACTCCGTAATCCGCTCCACCCTAATCCGCTCCACTCTGGCATCAATGAACTGCGGACGACACACGGCTGGACGATGGTTCGTCGTTTGGCCATCTGTGCACCACTTTTGATACGAACTCACTATAGGGGCACGTGGATAACCCACGAGTCGCGCTGTGTCTGAGATCGTAGTTTTTCGGCGCTGTTCTATCACAATTTGTCCTTTATCAAACTCCAATAGATCTTCAGCTTTTCCCATTCTGACTCCGAACACTCTACTGACCGAAAGCTGGTCCCCGGGTTGGATGTATACTACGCTGTGAATTTCACCTGCGCCACCGTTCGGTCTGCAGGCGCGCTCATTTCTCTAGGCTGGGGGTGGTCGTAATGTAGTGACTCATCGATGTATCTCTCTGCTCATATTTGAAACTAGTTATTAAAACCCAAAAGACATTTTACCTTTAGTACTTAGAAAAAGCAAACATGGCTGACATTGGTTATGTTTAGGTGTAAATCGGAGCCGTCGCCCCGGTGGCGGAGTGGTCTAAGCGATGGTCTCTGACCATTCGTATGAAAGGGGTCCGGGGTTCGAATCAGGGTGAGGCATGGATGTTTTGTTTGTCTTACGGTACTGGCTGTTTCCCTTCCCTGGAACCAGTGACCCTAAATTAGGGATGGGAGACTGCTTATGGACGGGCGACTGCTTGAGTTGCTCACGGTAGTCGTTGAACCTACAATAAGAAAAATTCAAAGCTGTGTGTTCTGCATTTTTACACCTGCTTTCAATGTTCGCTCGCAAAATTCGTTTGCAAATTCATGGCATGGGCGTCCATAAGGGGCACAAGAAGAGGCACCTGCCCTACCCTGGAAATCTGATCATATCATTTCTGCTTTCAAAAAGGAACCACAAGAATTTCACCGATTACCCGAAATCTGATTGCTAATTTTTCTGTGTATATACACTGAGTGGCCACTTCATTATGACCACCCCCTCAGTACTTCGTTGGGCCACCTTTTGCCTTTAATACTGCATCGATTCTTCGTGACATGGACTCCACGAGATATTGATAGGTGGTTTGTGTAATCTGAGACCATGCTTGATGAATAGCTCTTTCCAGGAGTGTGAGATTGCAGGGTTGTGGATCCAACTGTCTGATGGCTCGTTTAACTTCGTCCCACAAATTCTCAATGGTTGAGATCTGGAGATTGTGGGCGCCACCTAAGCAAAGTAAACTCACCGGCATGTTCTTGAAACCAGTCCTGTACAATACGAGCACTATGGCAGGACGCATTATCTTGTTAAAAGTAGCCATCGCCATTGGGATAAACCATCCATATGACAGGATACACTTGATCCGCAACGATGTTTAGATATGATGTGCCAGACAACACGAATTAAAGGGCCCAAAGCATGCCAGGAAAACATTCCCCAAACCATAACGTTGCCTCCACCAGCTTGAAGGGTTGTAGCAATGCATTTGGGGTCCATGCTGTCGTGCTGTTTCCGTCAAATTCACTTTCGGCCATCGGTATGGTGCAACTGAAAACGTGATTCATCGGACCACATAATTTGTTTCCAATTATCGACTGTCCGATCCTTTTGCTCCTGTGCAAACTAGAGACGTTTTCTCTTGTTAACTGCAGACAGCAAAGGTGTTCGAACAGGCCTTCGGCTGCCATATCCCATCCGATGCAGTGTACGGCGAACAGTGCGTGCAGAGATCATTTGAGGGGATCGGATCCTTCATTAAGATGGTCTGTAATTTGCTGCACTGTTGCCCTTCTGTTGTCTGTTACCAGTCTGGACACTCTCCGTTCCGCCCGAGCAGTCATTAGTCGATGACGACCACACGTGCACCTAGAGACCCAGTTTTTTGGCTGACAGTCCAGTCTTTAAACACTTTAACAACAGCTGCTCTGGAACATTTCACGAATGCGGCGGTTTCGGTGATACTCGCTCCATGGCTCCGAGCTCCTACATTCATCCCACATTGAAAGTCCGTCAAATCGCATTTTTTACCCATCTTGTCACCCAAAAATCACTTCTACTACTGTCACAAGCACTAAGCTTTCCAATTTTATACTATCCTCGCCCTCTGGCGGCAACAGCGTTCAGCCATAGCTCATTTGCTTAAAACTGTCAGGTGGTCATAATAAAGTGGCCACTCAGTGTATGCAGTAAAAATAGAAGAAACTCGCGAGTTAGGAATTTAGAATAGTAAACAATAATACTTATACTTTGGCTTTGAATTTTGGAAAATAGCGTACATACGAAAATTTCCTGTTTTCTTAAACCTTTCCGCAATTTCTTTCATATATTAAAGGTAAATTGCAGGTTTCAAAAAGTATTGTCAAAAAATTCTGAAATTTCAGAAACCTTTCCGCAATTCCTGTCGAATATGTGTGGAAAAATTATCTTGTTGCTTTTTTCGCATTCATATGACGGAATATTTGGGATAATAGGAGCGATTAACAGGAATACTTGAGGTTTGATGAACTGTTAAATTTGAATCCTCTGTCGAAGGATCTGTAGCGAGATCGGAAGTTATGGATAACATATGGCATGAAATTTTGGTTATCGTGAAACCGGATATTTCGTTCCTGCTCGCCCATTTTGTGTGCCAGCTTTTGTGTATTGTGTTATCGTAAGAAACCTGTTACTTAAATTATTGTTCAGGTGAATGTATGACGTCTATATATTATTATCGGGACAATTTAAGACAAAAGCTGTTATAGTAGCTATCAAGAGTAAATTTTATATTTAAGAGTTTTGTGAAATTGTACTATAAAGCAGTACATTTCACATTTTCGTAAAGGTAATTGAAAGTCATTGTAAGTTTAATAAGGTCTCAAGTTCTAAAAAGCATTCAGTTGCTTCGAAAAATCACGATGAAAAACTACGTGTTGTAATTTATGATAACTCCCCCTACAGAAAAAACAAAATTACTACAAATCTGTTCAAAGAAGTAACAAGCTCCAACAGTTAATAGAATGAATAATTCACCCACGTTTATAACAAAAAACATTTCATTGTCGCACGATTAGTTCTACTTTACACGTGACGTTAAGTTACGTGTCTTTCTGGCTCAAGAGCAGCACGCGCTGTTCCAGTAGGAAAGGTACCTGTTTCGAAACCTAAAGGGGCAAAAAGAAGAGCCTCGTAGAAGTCTGAAAAAATCAAAGACGAAGATTTTGCAAACTTTCTGTTTAAAAACGAAAAAAACCGAAACGGACTTTTTTAAAATGAAGGGAATTACTGACTAGGGAAATTCTGTCGAAATATTGAAATCAGAAGACGGATACCTACCGGCAACTTTGCTACACGTTATTTTCAGGAATTTTCGGTAAATTTACACCATTTACTGTACTGTGACGTATATTCTAAATTAACTTTCCTTTTTAGTTTCTTTCCTTATGTAAATCTTGAGTACGTGATATCTTTCTCTCAAACGAATACGTTTGGCAACACAAGTGAGGTTGAATGAACTTGACGTACGACTGAGTTTTGATAAGAACAAGAGATAAAAACGACGACTAATCTATTGCTTGAGATCGTTGGGTTGTAAACTGATTATAGATAGAAGTGTTGTGATAATGTGTGGTGTGTGGAGAGTTTAGTGCAATATGCTATGCTACGATGTGTTTGCTACATCCTGAATAAAGCACCTTTCCCGTAAGTTTTGATTTCTGTTGTTTACATGTTTCGTCTGGCCGTTAAGGTTTCCTTCATTTAGGAACTATTTCTTAGTATGTTGATGTTTTAAGTTAACGTAGAAGTAAGACAAGGCTTCTTCGTCGTTATAGTATATTTTACAGTGTGCCGTTGCAGACATCCTGTCAAATAAAGATCAGAAACATGTCGGTGTACTGACGCATATTTACAATCGTCCTATCTTTTGGAAGAACAGCAAAGTTGCAGTCATTCCTCCCAATGGAAGAATAGGAGAATGCAGCTGATATAACGGCATGTCTTTGTAACCACTCCTTCAGATGAATGAACAAGATGTTGGTGTACTGATGAGCAGTTACAGTAGGGACTACTGTAACTGCTCATCAAACACTCTGCTAAACGAACAACAGAGTACAGAATACAGATTCTGTAGTATCAATGCAATGAAATGCCATTATAGTATATTGTCCAACTGTCTCAACTAATCTTACGCTATTTCCAAAATACACAAATGATATGCCCTAGTCTTGCGTAAATTCGATTTCGAGTATAGCATCCACATCTGTTACAATTACGTTTCTCTGTGCCACTGTAGGCTATACCTAATACGATTTTGCTTGTGCAGTCGTACTTAAAAACTCCGTTTATTCGTTGTAAATTAATGTGCAAGCATAAACATGCGAGCTTTCACCATCAGACGGGAGGCTTCATCGGGCAAACAGTTCAGTGTGAAGAATGAGAGGTTCTACTTAAAATGTCAAAACATAAACAATAATGAAAACGTACTAGGTGCTATGGATAAAAGCCTCGCGCAGGTTAAATCACTCTCAGAATCAAATGTGCAGAACACCCAAGAGCCCGTGTCCAACAGCAGGTAAGTCAGTAGAAACGTCTTCGTTGCAAACATTGAAGTCGGACAGGATCTCAATAGTCTTCCTATAGGAAGTGGCTACCACGTTAGCCTATGAATCTATTTTCTTTATCTCATCCCATTTAGGGACAGCAGAGTGGTTTTTCACTTGGCGCGCTAAAGCTGTAGCTAACCTCCCCTGTTTTGCATTACGCTTGTGCTCAAGAAGTGTCAATTTGAAGGACCAAGATAAAGCTGTCCTTAACCTGCCCTGTTTTACATCACACTTGTGCTCAAGAAGTCTCAATTTGAAGGGCCAAGATGCAGCTGTCCTTAACCTGCCCTGTTTTACATCACGCTTGTGCTCAGGAAGTTCAAATTTGAAGGACCAAGATAAAGCTGTAGGTAACCTGCCCTGTTTTACATCACACTTGTGCTCAAGAAGTCTCAATTTGAAGGACCAAGATGCAGCTGTCCTTAACCTGCCCTGTTTTACATCACGCTTGTGCTCAAGAAGTTCAAATTTGAAGGACCAAGATAAAGCTGTCCTTAACCTGCCCTGTTTTACATCACACTTGTGCTCAAGAAGTCTCAATTTGAAGGACCAAGATGCAGCTGTCCTTAACCTGCCCTGTTTTACATCACGCTTGTGCTCAAGAAGTTCAAATTTGAAGGACCAAGATAAAGCTGTAGTTAGCCTGCCCTGTCCTACATAACGCTTGTGCTCAAGAAGTCTCAGTTTGAAGGACGGAGATGAAGCTGCCCTTAACCTGCCCTGTTTTACATCACGCTTGTGCTCAATAAATCTCAATTTGAAGGACCAAGAGGTCCTTCAAATTTAGACTTCAGTTTAAAGGACCTCTTGGTCCAAGCGTGATGTAAAACAGGACAGGTAAACGACAGCTTTATCTTGGTCCTTCAAATTGAGACTTCTTGAGCTCAAGGGTGATGTAAAACAGGGCAGGTTAACAACAGCTTTAGCGTGCCAAGTCAAAAACTACGTTGCTGTCCCTTAATAGGATGAGATAAAGAAAATCGCTTCATAGACTAACGCGAGAGCCACTTCATATAGGGAGACTATTAAGATCCTGTCCGACCTCAATGTTTGCAGCGAAGACGTTTCTACTGACTTACCTGCTATTTGACACGCGCTCCTTGGTATTCCGCTTGTTGAATTCTGAGAGTGATGCAACTTGCGCAAGGCTTTTACCCTTATCACATAGTACGTTTTCATTATTGTTTATGTTTTTAAATTTTCAGTAGAACCTCTCATTCTTCACACTCAGCTATTTGACTGACGAAGCCACCGTCTGGTAGTGGAAGCATGCATGTTTATGGTTGTATATTAATTTACATTAAATAAACGGAATTTTTAAGTACGATTGCACTTACTATTATTGGTGTATTCTGCTCAGTGCTATATTTTGGTTTACAATTAGGCTTCTGCATTTTTCACAGTTGCGATTACTCGATTCTTCAGCGAAACAAAAATGGGGTTCCGAAATCATGTGTAGGGAATTTGCATTCAGAAAACAGTAATTTATGGTACAGGATGAAATATGTATATTCATCAGCCGAGAAATTTTGTCGAAACTGTAATAGCGAATGCAACCTTGGAAAATAACTTTCGGAGTCTGGGATTTTTTTAAAAATTCTTGAGTAGATTTGTTTGTAAAGGAATGTTTGTACAGAGTGAAACCTGTCGCACAACAAGATCTTTCCCGGTTACAAGAAAAAACGATCGTCTTAACAGGTAACCACCAACGACTATGGTTCAATTTGCGGAAATATGCCTCCTCCACACTTGAAAATAAAACAAAATGGCTTATCTTTTCATTGCAGCCTGCTTTGGAGGGTTTTTCTTTCTTTCCCGCTATTTTGCAGTTTATGGATGTTATTCACCATTTATCTGACTAAGATCCATGAGTAAGACTGTGGAATGAAATAAAGTGCTCGGAACATACGTATTTTATCGCAAATGGGGCGCTCCAACCATATCTTCCACCGAAGGAAACGGAAGGAAAGAACATTCCGAACTCAATAGCATCACTACTGCGGTGTAGCTTTGAAACCACTTCCATCCACCAGCTCCTCTCCCATACTTAAAGTCAGAGATGTGTTCTTTTGCTATCTGGAGCGGACCATCAAGCCTGCCCAAACAATACTACCGCTATGTAAGAAGGCTACGTTAGTTGAGGTAAGGGAGCTGAGATCTCCTAAATCGGCTTCACGCTCTCATTTAGGACTATATAATAACGAACATGCATACGCTAGTTAAAAAAAATAAGAGCGTCTACAAAAAAAAAAAACCTGGGAACTTAACGGAGCTCAAGGACCACCCGCCATTTAGAATCTCATGAACGGTCGCGCACGGTGAGCAACAAAAGCACATGTTTCTCAATTTTGAATCCACGGTCTTTGTTCCTGTCTCTCCAAAACAATACTTTTTTCGTATGTTCGCATTTTGGTGACCGCGAAATGCAGATATACTCCGATGAGCCATTGCATTATGACCACCCCCAGCCTAGAGAAATGAGTGCGCCTGGACACCGAATGGTGGCGCAGGTGAAGTTCACAGAGAAGTATATGTACAACACGAGGGCCGGCTTTCGGTTAGTACAGTGTTCGGAGTCAGAATGGGAAAAGGTGCCGATTTATTGGAGTCTGATAAAGGACAAATTGTGATGGCACATCGCCTCTGAACTATGATCTCGGAAACGGCGTGGCTTGTGAGTTGTTCACGTGTCGCTGTAGTGAATACGTATCAAAATTGGTGCATAAATGGCCAAACGATGAACCGTCGTCCAGCCATCTGTCGTCCGTATCTCACTGATGCCAGAAGAGAGCGGAGACTGTCGCGCATTGTTCACAGCCACAGTGCAACAAATCACCCGCAGATACAACAGTGGAGATCAGGGCAATGTGTCACAGCACACAGCTCATCGCATCCTTCTGCGCATGGGCCTTCGTAGCCGAAGACCCAGCCAGTTCCCCATGTTCACTGCACGCCATTGCCAACAGCGCATGGAATGGGCCCGTGATAATCGAGATTGGATCGTGGATGATTGGAAGAAAGTGATCTGGTCGGACGAATCAAGATTCCTGTGCATCAAGTAGACGTCTGAGTGTGGATACGCATATTACCAATGGTGGCTATGACAACTGGAGGCCCTGTCGGGCGGAAACAGGCCAGAGGCGGCTTTGTTATGCTGTGGGTGATGTTTTCTTGGGAGACTGTAGGTCCTAATAGCACAATCCCTGACAGCTGTCAGGTTTCTGACACATCATTGCAGACCAAGTCCACCCATTCATGCCAACTGCGTTCCCTGCTGGTGATGGCCATTGCCAACAGAATAATGTGCCATGCCACACTGCCAGAATCGTCAAGGAGTGGTTCGAGGAACATGCTGGTGACTTTCTGTTAATGCCCTGGCCACCAAATTCATCTGACATGAACTCAAGCGAACACTTGTGGTTCGACTTGAAAAAGCAGGTTTGCACTAAATCACCACTAGCCGAAATGTACAGAAACTGGAGGGCATGCTGTTGACATTATGGTACCAAATACCCCAGGATTCCTATCGCTACTTCGTCGAATCGATGCCTCACCGAGTGGCTGCTGTTTTACGATCTAAAGGGGCTGCTACAGCTTATAAGGTGGTCATAATGTAATTACTCATCGGTGTATTCTCTTGTGCTTTTGAAAAATGAATGCCCGTGGCTGCCAAATAGAGATCACTTACGCATCGTCTTTATTGGTTATAACGTCTGTGCCAGGCGAAACTGTCTTCGTTGGCAGATGTGCTCGGAATGTGAGTGACCACCAACACAGTTTTCACTGTACATGTGTGCAGTTAAATTTACGTGACAAGCTGCCCGTTCATGTCATTTCTTTTAGATTCTGGTAAGGTGATCTTTTTTTAATGAGTTGTCTGTTCTCTTAATATAGTAGCGAGTTGCAAATTCCAGAAACTTCTGTGTATTTCAACTTTATTAATTTATTCTCTCTAGAATAAGGCAATTCACATGCATTAAACGTAAAACTGCCGCTGTCCCCATAACAAACTCGTTGAAATGATTTGAACGTTGAACTTCAAAAGCTAATTAGAGCATTGAATGTACTCTCCGAAGAGTCTTTACCGTGTAACTGGGGAAATCAAGAAATAATAGGGAACCAAACTAAACACAATTGAGAAAGATTACTAAGACCTGTGTGAGTGTTTTATTTTATAAAATGAAAGACCCAGCCGCATGATAATGAAGGATGAACTTTTTCCCGTCCTCTCGTTGTTCACTGGAGAAGGAACTGATGCTTTTGCTTCAGATATCATTTTTTATTATGTGTGACCCTACTGTCTAAGCACATAGCAATTAAATTATCTTTTGTTTTTCCAGCTGGTCTTTTTACAACATAGTTACTAAACTTTTTACTCTATGTACTGTACACAAATCTCTGACAGTGCAGTTATTAAATGTGGATTTTAGGAAGGGAGTGTCTGACCCCAGGTTTTAAAAACAACTCTTAGAAATAGGAAGCTAGGAGATTTGGACTAAAGTGCCAGATAGGAAAGTGACACGGAAGCTAGGTAGAAAGTGGGAGGAAGACGCCATTTTTTATTCCGTGGGCCAGTACTTGGAGTCAGACCGCTTAACGTGCCCATCCGACGCACGGCGGATATTTAGTGGTTCGAGCGTTCGTACCTGCCTGGGATCGAACCTGAGATTCCCCAGTGGCAGTCACGAACGGTGACCACTAAGTCGTCCGCAGCCCAAGAGGAACTCCGACTTCTTTGAGAGCTAAAACAATAAAAAGGGAGAAAGAAAGTGACCCAGAGAGTGAAAAAAATACCCCTAAGGTGTATACTGTATGAATGTAATCGTACATACCATCTTTCATTATCAAAAATGCCCACCAGATGGAGACGTCTCAAATAATGCCCACCAGATCGAGACGTCTCAAATAATGCCCACCAGGTGGAGACGTCTCAGTAGCTGAGCCCATCTTACGGATTTATGATGTCAGAAGCTGACTTAAAAATACACATAGCACCGCGAATTGTTGGCCACCGTGGCGTAAATGTAACGCACTCGGCGCGATATCGAGAGTTCTGTTGATTCAATTCCACAGCGGCGTCTGAAAAAAACAATTTTTCGGGTGCTGTGTGTTTCTGGAACGTGGAAAGAGCGATGTATTTATTTATTATCAATCCACTACTGAATGGTCTCCTCAAGTGCCGTCCACAACTTTCTGTCTGGAGCGTGTTACTCTAGCATTCTTTCGAATTTCATCCGCCCATCTCCCACGTGGTCTTTTCCTGGGTTCTTTTACGCCTGTTGGTGTCCAATCTAATAATTTAGTTATCCAACAGTAGTCAGTTCTAGCAATATGTCCATCGCATTGCCACTTGAGGGTCTTCACTGTGATCATGATGTCATAAACTTCTGTCATTTTCCTGATCGATGAGTTCCTCTTCCTTATTTTGACCAAAGTTCTCGCAGTAAAAACACAAATTCATTCAGGCTCGTGCCTCTTCTGTGTGGCAAAACTCCAAGAAAGGCCTTTGTACAACAAGCACTAGTATACTTATCACTTAATTTGATTGAATTCGAGTTATTTCTTCTTCAGTTATTTAGTTGGCAGATCCATTGGGCTTTCTGATCTTGAGTAGGACACATTTGGACTTAAAAATAGAAACGAATAAAGGGAGAGAAAACATAGAGGAAGGGAGAAAAAGAAACGTCCTTGTTATTGCTTTTAAGTAATTTAAAGAATTCTTTAATGATCTTTTTTAAAGAGAAAAACACAGCACTGAGTTAACTGTTCAACTCATTTGTGCAAAATCATTTTTTTTAATTGTACTTCAACCGCTTTCCAGGAAACGGTAAAGCCTGATGGCAGCCTCCAGGAAATCTTTCTAAAAATAACAATAAATCATATGTGAACCAGAAATATTTTGCGTAAAGACCCCCCAGTGAAGGGAACCGTGAAATTCTAGGGGCGGGGTCCGGACCCACGTGTTCCCTACTTTCCACCGCCCGTGAATGTCATTCACATTGTTAAAGATTATCTGGGGACAATTCGATTCGATCAGTACTTCCACTACTGCAAGCTGCATTCTGCCCATTTAATATGGTAACAAAGATCCGAACTTCGAAGCATTTGGGAAACACAGCCCTCTTCATCTTATGTATTTTACGCCCTAAATGGAGTTCCACTTCCTGTTCGGCGTCGCTATCCAGAGCAACTTTGATGTAAGTTAAGGGAAATGCATGAAACCCTTCTGCTAAGTGTCCCCTCCAATTTTCTAACTCCTTCCAACGCAGTTAAAGAGGGTAAAATTCCTTTCCCGTTTGGGTTTTTTTAAATGATTTATTGGACCTGGTGGTACAAAGACATAAACATGAGGTAGAAATTACACAGCGACAAGTACAAATCATACATGGTTGACAGCATGCCAAATGATCAATTTACACAGATGTAGACAGTGTTGATCATGTAACACATTGTGAACAAGTACAAATCATACATGGTTGACAGCATGCCAAATGATCAATTTACACAGATGTAGACAGTGTTGATCATGTAACACATTGTGAACAAGTAGACATCATACATGGTTGACAGCATGCCAAATGATCAATTTACACAGATATAGACAGTGTTGATCATGTAACACATTGTGAACAAGTACAAATCATACATGGTTGACAGCATGCCAAATGATCAACTTACACAGATGTAGACAGTGTTGATCATGTAGCACATTGTGAACAAGTACAAATCATACATGGTTGACAGCATGCCAAATGATCAATTTACACAGATGTAGACAGTGTTGATCATGTAACACATTGTGAAAAAGTACAAATCATACATGGTTGACAGCATGCCAGATGTTCAATTTACACATATATAGACAGTGTTGATCATGTAACACATTGTGAACAAGTACAAATCATACATGGTTGACAGCATGCCAAATGATCAATTTACACAGATATAGACAGTGTTGATCATGTAACACATTGTGAACAAGTACAAATCATACATGGTTGACAGCATGCTAAATGATCAATTTACACAGATATAGACAGTGTTAATCATGTAACACATTGTGAACAAGTACAAATCATACATGGTTGACAGCATTCCAAATGATCAATTTACACAGATATAGACAGTGTTGATCATGTAACACATTGTGAACAAGTACAAATCATACATGGTTGACAGCATGCTAAATGATCAATTTACACAGATATAGACAGTGTTAATCATGTAACACATTGTGAACAAGTACAAATCATACATGGTTGACAGCATGCCAAATGATCAATTTACACAGATATAGACAGTGTTGATCATGTAACACATTGTGGCCACCCGTGGTCTGAGCGATGGCTTATGACCATTCGTCCGGAGAGGGTCCGGATTCGAATCCCCGTGAGGCATGGATGTTGTGTTTGCCTTACGGCACTGGCGCTCTCCTTTTTCTGGAACCACTGACATTAAATTAGGGACGGGCGACTGCTTATAGCCCATTGAGTTGCTTGCTCACGGTGATCGTTAAACCTTCATTAAGAAAAACAAAAAGCACGTTGTGAACAAGTATACATCAAACATGGTTTTTACACTATGCTAAATGACCAATGTACACAGATAACCAGTGTTGGACAAGTAACATATTGAGAGCCAGTGCTGAAAGACAAACACAAACATCCATGCCTCACCGATTTTCGAACCCGGACCCAACTAGTGCGAATGATCAAAGGCCATCGCTTAGACCGCTACATACAAGTTAACATTACAATGTTTTTAATAGAAAGAGGTTAAAACGTAATTTCTTTTCTTTTTTTTTTTTTTTTTTTTTTGGATTGGAGGTTTAACGACCACCGTGAGCAACTCAATGGGCTATAAGCAGTCGCCCGTCCCTAATTTAGGGTCACTGGATCCAGGGAAGGGAAAGAACCAGTGCCGTAAGACAAACACAACATCCATGCCTCATCGGGATTCGAACCCGTACCCCTTTCGGACGAATGATCAGAGGCCATCGCTTAGACCACTGCGCCACCGGGGCGGCTAATTTCTTTTCGTGCTGAAATATTGTCGTTCTTACGTTATTTCTACACCGATTAGATACGATGATGATAATACGATGCAATAGTTCCTAATTGGATTATTACGGCCAGACGAATCATAAAACAAAGGTCAACTTACGGGAATTCTTTTATTGGTCCCAGCACGAATTTCAGTAGCACTCCACAATTTTAAGACAGCATATATCAGATTACATTATCTAATAATTGAACGTCTACAAACACACATCCACCACATATCCGCCACAGCAACTGTTATCTCGTCCTTTTATCTATCGTTCTTATCTCATACATTCATACGTCACGTTGATTCTGACCTTAAATGTGTTGCCAACAGTATTCTCGTTTGAGGGAAATGTTACAGTGGACACCCCCCCCCATCCTAAAACCTGAAGAAAACTTTAAAATTTGTCCGCCATGTCGCGTATTGTATGAGGCAGCTAGGAATCACAGTCGGCAGGCTCACATGTTCTTTTACAGTTCAGTTTTTTTATTTATTTCTCATTTACGTTGTTTTTTTTTCTTTCGGCTGTTCTCTAAATTAATTAACAAAATTGCGGGATAATTGGGAAGTCGCTCCAATGCTTTTGAAGGCAAGAAACGCAATATTTTTGCCATTTTGAATTGCTAGACCTCACACATAGCCCTGAAGTGAAACATAAAAATTCCTATCTCAAGTGTCTTAGAGGGGCTGCAAAACGAACGAGGGAAATGTGCTTTCGAATGCGGATGGAAGCAGCAATGTTCGAAGTGGTTTTTCACTTTTCTTTCTTTTCTTCTTTCCGCTTGTAGCTTAACGCTGTGGTCCGTATGTTTACTTCAGTGGGTGGGCCAAGAGACCCTCAGCAGACACATAACTCTGTCAGCGAGAAAGATACTTTGACTGACGTATGCGAGGGACAATGGGCAATTAAGAGTTCAGAATCGCTGAAAAGAATAGGGGTGGATTCGAGCGTTGTTTTCGGTCAGCAGTTGCCGATATAAGCTTAAGGTAAAAGCACGTCTGATTTCGCTCGGCCGAGAAAATTAATCTCAGGGCTGGCGGTCGCAACTCGATAAAAAAAATGGAAACGAAACCTGCGAGTGGCATATTTGAACTGCGTACTCAGGCAGGGTAGATAGATAGATGGTTTGCGAACGGAAAGGAACTGACTGAATTGGGAATGAACGGTCAAAAAGGACGGAAGGTAGCGACGGACGGAATCAACTATAGCAGCAGCGGAATTGAATGTGTCCCACTCTCCCAGCAGTCGACGTTCACAATTATTTCTTCACGACAACAAAAATCATTTCCCAGGAACACAGAAAATCAATCTTGGAAACCGCAACATCAGATGTGAGAGGGCCTATTTTGCTTAACGGCCACCTTCAAATCGTCACGAGAATAGATCAGTGTGCACTCTAATCATTGCAACAAAGTGCGGCGTGATATTATTATTTTTAAGTGTGTGCTTCATTTACATCAAGCGTCAAAGTGAAGTGTTGAATCATCGGTGCTGCCACATGGTGCAAGTGTCTGTGTGTGTGTTTTTTGTTTTGTCGTGTGATATTATGTGATACACAACGGATTTGCACAGCAAAGTCACGTAACTGTAAGTAGATGAATATTTCCTTTTTCTTTCTTCGCACATCTGCGAACTTGTGCCATCCCGACACCCAAAGCTGCATGGACATAGATGCAGTAATGCTGAGTGACTGAACCTCAGAGGAAATACCTGCACATACAGATTTCAATTTCTTACCGGGCCCATTTCCTGATTATTTTTTTTACATGAATAAGGGAGAAGGTGTGGCCACAAATTCCGCTGGGCGGGACAGTTTCTTTTAACTTTGGTTCAGGGCCAAAGCGAGCGGAGAAGGGATTTGCATGTGCATGCTTATTAGATTTAGTTAATTAACTTTGGCAGTATTTCGCACCTATAATCTTATACCGCAAATTAACGTGCTTGTGTATTTTGTGTCGCGAGTATTTTTAATGTGATCGTTTGCATATAATTTTTTTTTCATTCTCTAAGCAATTGTATATGAATATCACCTGCAGCTCTATTTAGTGTGTAAACGAGTAGTATCTCTTGTTCAGATAGTCCGGTGGAGACTCAGTCGGCTTGTGTCTTCCAACAGTAATGTGTGACACCGTATGCTGCCCTCATAAGAGGGGCAATTGTCTATGCGCCTAGAGAGCGCCGTATCTGTTTAAATCTCGCAGAACGTTATTAAATGTTGTGTTGTGTATTTGAGAATCATGTGTTATTTGCGAAAGTGAGTGTTGTACTGGCTGGTTGGGGATTGAATGTACCGGAGTAAGATCCGGACCACTACACTCAGTCACGAATTGGTGATTGCGGGTGAACCTCATCACAACTCTGATCCCAAAGTATCATTTTTTTTAGATTATTTTATTTTTTATTTGTTGTTGTTATTTTGTTCACAAGGTGGATTCACCCAAGCCTTATGCTTCGGGTCATTCTTCAACTTTTCATTTTTTATGTTCTGGTGTGAATCTTTGAGTGCAGCAGTGCACCTGAGATTCTCACCTGGTGCCGTGGCCAACTAAATTGTACTTCAGGTCTCAAGCACCGTTACCGGCCGACTCGGCAGGAACACTGCTAGTGCCGTGTAACAGAAAAGATGTCACATTAAGTTTGGAAGTATAAGCAGAACAAACTCAAAATTTACACAGGGAAAGAAACTAAAAATGAAAGTTAATTTAGAATATGCATCAAAAGGTACATATAACTTCAGACAGGTAACAGGCTGATCTATGCTGTAGGAATATGTAGTTTCAAAAAAATCACTCGAGTTTTTCTAGTAGCAGAAAGTATATTCAACCACTCTAAAAGTGAGTATACTCTCTGTCACTGTGAAAATTGGTGTGGTTTTTCAGAACAGGAACTTTTCCTAGTTAGATGTGTTACCACAAATCAAGATTATATTGTAAGTTGTGGGCCAACATGTGTGGGACAAATATTTTTAGCAACAAGATGGCTTCCTGTTTGGGATAAGAAACAATCTAATTACTGTATCATACCATCATATCCCGATAAAAACTATTTACGCATTAGGTTGTTTAATTTCAATGAAAATGGCAATAGGGGAAGCGACAAATTCTGAAAGATCTTAAGATCTTTCAATGGTCCGCTGAAAACTGACCAGTTCTTAAAATCTATTGCACACCTGTTAATGATTAATAGTTATCAATTAACTACAAGATAATATGATGAAAAAAAGAAAAGACAGTATAACATTCAGCGTGAAGCGAAATGTCAGGAGCGACCTCCAATGGCTAATGCTAATTGTTTTGAAAAATTTTAATTGCATATGCGTGTAAGTATTAAATGCAAATTTATGCGTGCGGCATAGCGATGTCATGCAGTAATTTCACGAGACGCAATCTTTTGCCTGTGAATGGACGTTTCCGACTGATTTCCTGGTTAAGTTGCAGCATTTGTTGCCTGTAGCGATCAGCAATAACAGTTTGACCTTGTTCCAATAGTGCATAATGGAGCACACCCTTCGTATCCTACCAGATGCCCAGAAAAAACGTTCTTGGAGTGAATATTGCATTTCGGTGTCGAACTCGTTGCTTCACCCAGTATGTTTTGCGTTTGGGATTGTCGTACCATATCCACTTTTCATCACCCGTTACGATTTTCCACAGGAAAAACTTTCTGTGTTGTTTATTTAACAGATTCGAACACTACATGACACGCTCATCCTTGTTCCTCTAGCTCATGTCATGTGGTACCCATTTTCTTTCCTTCTGAATCTTTCCCATTGCGCGTAAACGATTGGAAATGTTTTGTTGAGTTACCCCCAGTTGTTCAGCTAGTTCTTTTTGCGTTTGAGACGAATCTTCATCCAGCAACGCTCGCAGTTCCTCATGTGCATCCTTCTGCGGGGCGTCGCTGCGTTCTCGATGGCTAACATCAAAATCACCTGCTTTAAACTGTCTCACCCAAAACTCACATGGGCTTTTCAATACAATATTCTCCCCCAGAACAGAACAGATCGATGCACATGCTTTTGTAGAAAATTTTCTTTGATGAAATTCGTAACGAATACAGTATCGCCGGCCATCTTTCACCTACGCCGCCCCGGGGGCGCGATGGTCTAAGCAATGGCTACTGACCATTCGTCCGCGATGGGTCCGGGTTCGAATCCCGGTGAGGCATGGATGTTGTCTTTGTCTTATGGCACTGGCTCTCTCCCATCCCTGGAATTAGTGACCCTAAATTTGGGACGGGCGACTACTTATAGCCTATTGAGTTGCTCACGGTGGTCGTTAAACCCCAAATTAAAATAATAATAATAAAAAAAAATTATTTCACCTACCGATGTGCAAGTGCGTTTGACGGTTGGGCAAATTTCTGTGTCACATTTTATACCCTGGTAAGTTACGGTCACATGACAACAACGCAGAGGAATGTCGGATGTGTAAATTAGCGGTATACGTCACACAAAGACGCTTTAATACTTGTTTGTACGCCTAAAATATATTTCACCAGACTGGCGGGAAGTCAAAAATCGAATACCACTTCATTCGACCAATCTGTCTCAAGGACACGTACTGTGCAATATGCTTATTTTACTTTATATGATTTTAATTCACTAAGTTAAACATTTTTCTTACAGAAGAGATATTTCTTTCAGTAGTTTCTTAATTTTTAATAAACTTTTTTTATGCTTTTCAATTTAATGTAAGTAAATTGTAATGTTTATTTTCGAAGTTCGTTTCGTAATGTTTCAAATTGTAATTTTAAAAAATTCTGAAATAAATTTTGAAATAAAATTGTATTGCCAATACTTTTAGAATGAGACTCGACGAACATAAAATAGACATAAAAGGACGGAAAAGTAAGTACTGCCCTGTCCAGAAAAGTCAAATTCAACTCAGCTGATCCCATGTAAGATAATATCAAGAAATTTGCTTCCTGCTCCACGCCTAAATGTACTAACATTCGCGAAACCTTAGAGATCATAACCGACAGTAAGGCTTGTAATGACATCGTCTCTTTAGAATTGCCAGTTCGTCAAATAATGCCGCGTTTTCTCCAAGGATACCGCGTGCTCAACTAACATAACGCCTCGTTTCTGAGAATGAATAATTACATTCGCATCTGTTCATTTATTGTCTAGTCAAGTAACCGTGTTCAAATTGTTGAAGTGTTCTATTATCCAGTTTGCAGTTTACTGTCTACCTTCCTTGAGAAAACCATCTGGTTGATTTGCGAAAGCTTGGAAACTTATTTTCTATTCTACGACAAGAAGTTGGGATTACTATTGGGTTGTCGGAAAAGTCATGACGTATTTTAGTCATGTTTTGCAAAGGGCATTTATTGATAGAAAGAACAAAGATCAATCAACGATATAATGCCCGTTTTGTTCGATAACCTTTTGCCATCTTTCAGTGAGCTGCAGAATGCCTCGTTCATAGAAGGACCTGTCTTTCGTGGCGAAAAATTCTACAAGGTGCTGATTTACAGCCTCAACTGAATTGAACGTTATACCAGGCAAGGACTGTTGAAGAGAGCGAAACAAGTGGAAGTCTGACGGCGCAAGGTCAGGCGAGTATGCCGGGTGTGGCAACACATCCCACTAAAGCTCCAATAATTTTTGGCTGGTGATCAAAATTGTGTGTGGTGTCGCGTTGTTGTGATGGAACACAACACCTTTACGATGAACGAGCTCTGGACGTTTCTGGATGATGGATTCGTTCAAACTGTCTAATTGCCGACAGTGCATATTCGAATTGATTGTTTGATTCTGTGGTAGGAGCTCGAAAAATACGACACCTTTAAAATCCCACCACACTGAGACCAGAATCTTCCACTGATGAATGTCTGCTTTGAATGTCGTTTGAGGCGAAACAGCACGTTGGGAGTAAGACCGTTTGCGCAGCACATTGTTGTACACAATCCACTTTTCGTCACCAGTTATCAGTCGCTTCAAAAAAGGATCGTTTTCCTCGCGTTTAATGAGCATATCGCAGATGTTTATACGCGCCGTCAATTGAGCTTCTTTGAGCTCATGAGGAACCCATACATCGAGCTTGCTTACGTATCCCAGCTTCTTTAGGTGGTCGTGAACGCTTGAATGATGGATGTGCAATGTGTCTGCATTCTCTCGTGTCGTGTAACGTGAGTTTTACTCGATCAATGCCTTGATTTGGTCGTCATCAACCTCAGTGGGCCTCTCCGACCGAGGAACATCGTTGAGGTCAAAATCACCAGCAAGGAATTTTGTTGCGAACCACCGCTGGCACTGACGTTCTTATAGAGCATTATCACCGTACACTTTACGCAAATTTTCACAAGCTTGACGCGCGTTCTTCCCTTTACGGAAGTAAAACAGTAAAATATGGCGAAAATGCACAGTTTGGTCTTCCATCTTCAACTTGATGTCAAATCTCCGCAAATCAACCAAATCGCTCACTATTCCTTTTAGACTGCAGCTGGAACTGGCACCTGTCGAATGCCATAGCGATAAAAGAGCTGTGCATGCGTCTAATACTTCCAAAACCGCCCAACCGCCCAACCGCCATCGGGTACCAAAATACGTCATGACTTTTCCAACAACCCAATAGTATAGTTATACTATTTTGAGCCAGTACTTTTTATTTGCATTATTCTTTATATTTTGATTTTATATTTCAGTAAATTAATAACCTTTGAAGCAAATATAAACGTAGGATTGTCTCTGGAATTGGTTGAATCGCGATTCGCACAAAGACGATCGGTCAGATATCGGTTAGCCCTGGCACATCCCGAAATAGCAAGATACATCGGGCTTTGCCCAAAACTGGCAGGCACATTACCATTTGTCCGGACAGATCGTGATCTGTCCGGAATTCGGCATTTACCCATAACATATCAAAGGATAAGCATCTGTCTAATTTGAAATGAAACTTCCTATTTACGAATTTCATAGTTGGAGGCACCCGCAGGACTTCTTTAAAAATAGAGTTCAGTTAAAACGTTGGTTGTGTTACCGCGCAGTTTTAGGTGTATGTACTAATGTCAGAAGTCGCGTTTTTGTTTTGTTTTGTTTCGGAGTTAGACAACCACCATGTGCAACTCTAAAAGCTATAAGCAATCGCCCTTCCCAAAGGTAGGTCTACTAGTTACACGAAAAGAAAAGAGCCAGTGGTGTAAGACAAACACATTACCTATGCGTCATCCAGGACTCGAACTAGGGGGTCAGCAGCTCGATCGACTAGCAAGAAACCTAGTCCTCTAACCAATCAACCACCGGAATGGATAAGTTACTTACTTCTGACCAAAAGCTGCTGATTATAAACCCATGAGTCATTACACTATGACCAGCCCATCCCAAAGAAATGAGCGCGCTTGGAGACCGAAAGGTGTGCTGGTGAAGTTCACACAGCAGTATATATATAATCCGAGGATCGGCTTTCGGTTAGTAGAGTGTTCGGAGTCAGAATGGGAAAAGAGGCCGATTTATCGGAGTTTGGTTCACGTGCCGCTGTAGTGAGTACGTATCAAAAGTGGTGCACAGATGTCTGAACGACGAACCGCCGTTCAGCCTTATGTCGTCCGCAGCTCATTGATGCCAGAGAAGAGCGGAGACTGTCGTGCATTGTTCACAGCGACCGCAGGGCCACAGTGAAACAAATCTCCAGCAGCTACAACACTGGGGATCTGGGCAGTGTGTCACAGCACACAGTTCATCGTAGTCTTCTGCGCATGAGCCTGCGTAGCCGAAGACCCAGCCGGGTGGCCAAGCTCACTGCACGTCATCGCCAACAACGCATGAAATGGGCCCTAGATAATCGAGATCGGACCGTGGATGATTAGAAAAAAGTGGCCTGATCTGGCGAATGAAGATTCCTGGTACATCGCGTAGACGGCCGAGCGCGGATATGCCGATTACCAACCTAGGCTATGTACCTGGAAGTACTGTTGGGCGGAAACAGGCCGGCAGCGGCGGTGTTATGCTGTAGGCGATGTTTTCTTGGGACACTTTAGGCTCCATTATCCCAATAGCACAATCAATGAGAGCTGTCAGGTATCTAAACATCGTTGCGTATCAAGTTCACCTATTCATGGCAGATGTGTTCTCTGGTGGTGATGGCCATTACCAGCTGGATAATGCGCCATGCATCTGCCAGAATGGCCAAGGAGTAGTTCGAGGAACATGCTGGTGCCTTTCTGTTTATTCCCTGGCCGCCAAATTTACCTGACATGAACCCAATCGGGCATTTGTGGTTCAACTTAGAAAAGCGAGTTCGCGCTAAATCACCACCATCAAGAAATGTACGGGAACTGGAAGACCTGCTGTTGACATTATGGTACCAGATACCCCAGGATACCTATCGCCACCTCATCGAATCGATGCCTCGCCGAGTGGCCGGTGTTTTGCGGGCTGAAGGGGGTCGTACAGCTTATTAGGTAGGTGGTCATAATGTAATGACTCATTGGTGTATAATAAATGTACTATTTGTTAAATTAGAAATAAAGCAAGTACCCTAACTTACAAGCCACTTTAGGGTGGCATCGTATAAAATAACAAATAGACTGTGAGATAAAGTTTGTGATGATGAAAGCCAAAAAGAAATCATCATCATTTTAATTCCACGACAGCTGAAGATCCTCCCAGCTTATCTCTTTGTCGTTAGAGAGAGCCCGGGAATTGATCTGTTCGATCCGTGGGTCTACCCGTTGCTCTTGCAGCTTCAGCAGCTGATTTTCAACGTCACATTTACAATTATAACCCGCCATTATTCTCTTCAGTTGAGTCGCGAAGGACTCGTTCTTGAATACACCAAATGTACAGAAGCAAGAAAAAAGCATATGAAGGAATTACTGGCATTTGTTGGTGTGTGTTATAAAGGGAATTACTTTTCCTCTGTATAAGATTAGAAGGCCCGTAAATAAACTCTGGGGGTCCGTTTGTTAATAAAGCCGGATGTGTATTCATGCGACATATTTGTTCTTGTGATGTTCCGATTTTTATTCATAATTCTTGATTGTTTTGCTCCGTAAACAATGAATGCATCAGGGCTTCCTTTATCCCTGGCCATAAACCCCATCAAAAAGAAATGCATTCCCTGCAGAACAAAGACCTTTAAAAAGAGTAGAAAGAATGTAACACACACTTTCAACTCTTTCAGTTATCAACTCCGCGAGATTTAGATACACTTTCTAAATATAGCCTTCCGTGAAGAGCTCCTTGGAATCCAGCTCGACTATTGATTGCGGTCCCGGGCTGCTTACGGCATCCGAGAAGATCAGCTAGGAGGAGGAGTATTGCGCCGGATTGAACGACCTGGGGGTCGATAGCGCAGGGTCCCTCCCTCCCTTACCTCGCTGTGTCACAATGGACGAGCCCCCTGTTTCGGGACATCTGGGTTTTCTACGAGCTCGGGGATGACATCATCGCAGCGATCGATCAGACCTTACTCAATTACGGCCATTCGCGCTGACTCTTTCGCCGTAGCTACCGTGCGTAAAACGCGTGCGTAAAAGCTTTCGTTCCTCGCCAGCCAAGGCTCGTGAATCTCATCCCCCACCCCGTCCCCTCTTTCTTTCTTTCGCTTTGTAGTCCTACCTGAATTCTAAAACCGTTTACTAAAGTGCACTTAAGACACTGCACAGTGGGGGCATTGATTACAAAGAAGCATAAATTGTTCCGTGAAATTTTTTCCACGTTAAGATTCGAAATGAAGTGAATATCGATCGTTCTTTCTGTGACTGTATGCACAAAGTAAACTGCAATATGCGTTTGGAAATAAAGGGATCGCACACAGTTTGAATTGAAGCAACACTGTAACAAGCGCGAAAATATTCTTAGTAACGCGCATTTCGCAGATAATGAAGATCTTTCCATTTCTCACGAAGGTGATTAATGAATTTCGAGCATCTCATGTGACAGTTAGTTAAGGAATTTAACTGAACATCGCTCGCCCTTATATTTTCCAAAAATGCACTATTGTGCAATAAGGTCTTAGAGCTAAAACATCAAGATGTACCTAAACCCTGTTTTAAACACCAAGATGTACCTTAACCCTGTTTTAAACATCAAGATGTCCTTAACCCTGTTTTAAACATCAAGATGTACCTTGACCCTGTTTTAAACATCAAGATGTACCTTAACCCTGTTTTAAACATCAAGATGTACCTTAACCCTGTTTTAAACATCAAGATGTCCTTAACCCTGTTTTAAACATCAAGATGTACCTTAACCCTGTTTTAAACATCAAGATGTACTTTAACCCTGTTTTAAACATCAAGATGTCCTTAACCCTGTTTTAAACATCAAGATGTACCTTAACCCTTTTAGCGGACGATGTATCTGAATCAAATAGTACCCAAAATGTTCTGTGCACCTCAAACAGAAATGGTCACATAGCGACCGGGTTTTACGAAAACTACTTCCAAACAATTCCTTAACTTTCTCATCTCAGCAGTACCGGCCATAAACCTGCCACAAACGATAAGGTATTATCTGTTCCTCAACATTTGCAATCCGCGGAAAGATGGAGATGAGCTAGTCCGCCCGACACCGAAAAATGATGGCGAAGGGCTAGTTCTGCTGACACGAACATCATGCCACTGGTAGAAACTAGCGACTCGAACATCTTCTCTTTCCCCTTTCTTAGGTTTCTCGCCATTGTTACAGCTCTTTTTTTTTTTTTTTTTTTTTTTGAGGTTTAACGACCACCGTGAGCAACTCGATGGGCTATAAGCAGTCGCCCGTCCCTAATTTAGAGTCACTGGTTCCAGGGAAGGGAGAGAGCCAGTGCCGTAAGACAAACACAACATCCATGCCTCACCGGGATTCGAACCCGGACCCCTTCCGACGAATGATCAGAGGCCAACGCCTTAGACCACTGCGCCACCGGGGCGGCATTACAGCTCTTTTAGCAGGTAATCAGTCAAAAAGGATTAATGTCAGTCATCCCCTAATTGACCACACTGAATAACAAAACTAACGGGAAAGCAAGGCTTTCTGATGCGCAGGTTCAGTACTTGTTCCAGCCGCGTTTGGCACACTTTTCAGACAGCGAATATATTCGTTCGAGCTGTTTTCAGCCCATTTTGCTAACGCCGAGTTAATTCGTTCCAGCCGGTTGAAGGGTTAATCAGTTTTTATATTACACCATGTACATCTTGAACTCAGTCGCAAATCAGTTATCATATTTTTTTGACCTTATTAAGGTTAGAACACTGGTATCGCTGGGCTATTTCAGGGTAGTTAAATCTCCATCAATCGCATCTAAAGCCTCCCCCGCAATAATCTTAAAATAATCTCGGAAATAGCATTCTTAAGTCGTCGTCAAGCAAACTTTTTCCTATATTTGCGATGAAAATGCACGGTCGAGTCACATTATTCTGAACACCAGCTTATAACCAGAGTAACCACCGTGTACAGCGCGGACAGCAGCTAGGCGGGCTGGGAGTGACTCCATAAGTTGCTGGAAGGTGTTCACAGGTATGTGGTGACATGCTGACAGCAGTGCATCTCCCAACTGCTGGAGGGTGCGTGGTGGAGGATCCACAGAGCGAACAACACGATCGAGGTGATCCCACCAATGCTCAATTGGGTTTACGTCTGGGGCAATTAGGGGGCCAGGGAAGTGCTTAGAAGTATTCATCGTGCTCTTTCAACTACTCTCGGACATTTCTAGCTGTGTGAAACATTGCACTGCTGTGCTGGAAGACCCATCCGTCCCAGTGAAAACAATCAGCATGTATGGGTGTACGTGGTCTGCAAGGATGGATTCATAACGAATTCGGTCCATAGTGCCTTCCACAGTTATGAGTAGACCCAGTGAATGCCACGGAACATTCCCCAGACCATAACGCTGCCTCCACCAGTTTGTGTTATTCCAACAATGGTTGAAGAGTGCTTGTTCTCCGATGTTTCTCACCTTATACGCCAACGTTCATCCGTTCGATGAAGCAGAAAACGTAGTTCGTCGGAGAAGGCAATCCTTTGCCAATCAGCGATGGTCCAACTCCGATACTGTCGTGCAAATGTAAGCATTTTCTGCCGATGCACCTTCGTTAGCAGAGGTGCAGTGACCATCCGTCTGCATCGGAGCCCCATACACAGCAGGGTATCATTTTATACACACTTTCGGTAGTCCCCTGGTTCATTCGGCGAGTGCAGTTGCTCCACTGTAGCGTGTCGATTGGCCCTCATGCACCTTCGAAGCCGACGTTCACCACTCACATCAATGGCACGTGTTGCTTTGCAGTTTCCACGTCACTTATTCGCGATGGTGCCATTTCTCCAATCACGGTGCACTTTAGCCACAGCAGCACACGAACAGTTCACAAACTGCGCTGTTTCAGAATTACTGCCACCCTTGGCCCGAAAGACGATAATTATCCCTATTTGAAAATCTGAAAAATCGCTCCTTTTATCCATGACAGCAACGAGTGATATGTTTTCAGAGTGATATGTTTTCTATATTTCTGTTTCTCACGTTTCAGTATATCGCTATGATCCCCATCGGGGACGGCAATATTTTGCTTATTATTGTCATCATCATCGTTATCATTATCAATGGCTCAACATCCCTGTATGGGCCCTGGCCTTCTTCAAAAATCTTCTGCCAGCCTTCCTTATTCAATGTCAAACTCCTCCAATTTTTTACTCCTAAAGCCTTGATGTCTTGCATCACTCCATCTTCTCATCTTAATTTAAGTCTTCCAATTTTTCTTTTTCCTTCCGGCTTAGCATTAAAAATCTTCTTAACTATTCTATTACTATCCATGCGTATAGTGCTTGTTACTTGTTACTTGTACCAATGGGTGGGGTACTAAATTGACCCAGCACCGCGACCTAAGGTCTATTGTGCATCACCAGCCCTAATCTCGAAAGAGACCAGATGCACGAGCAAAAGCAAGAATGCTCTTGACTGGTACTAAAGAGAGATCACTTGGTCTCAAGTTGTGAGTACCAAAGTGTTCAAGCCTGAGTACTGCAAAAAAGTCACAGTCACAAAGAAAATGCAAGGAAGTCTCCTCTTCCAAATGGCATCCTCTACAAAGTGGATCCTCTTTCACCCCAATCAAATTAAGGTGCCTGTTAAGACGACAGTGTCCTGTAAGTAGACCAACAATCAGTCCAACATCCTTTTTTGGCAGTTTAAGGAGTTCCTTAGCGCTATAAGGCAAGGGTCCTTGATTAAGTTCCTTTGCCTGCCTCTGACCCCTTGTAGCATGCCAGAGGTCAAGCTGCTTTGTCCTCAGCAACCTTTTAGTTAGTCCTCTGGCCACACCAGAGGCGAGTCCTAATGCAGACTCTAGATCATAAAAAGCCTGCTCTGCCCCCTCTTTAGCAAGAAGGTCAGCTTTCTCATTACCTTCAAAACCTCTATGTCCTGGAACTCAGAACAGTTGCACTTTGTTCCGGCTTGCCAGTTCAGTTAGGGTCTGGAGGCAGTTCCAAACAATTTTGGATGAAATGCGGCACTGACAAAGTGCCCGTAAAGCCGCCTTGCTGTCTGAACAAATCTGGATACGCACATTGTGATACCCTTTGATCAGACATTCTGAGGCGCATGCTAGAATAGCATACACCTCAGCTTGGAACACAGTAGCATGCTTTCCAAGGCTTTGGCATGAACCATAACCTCTGAATAGACAATATTCCCCTGCTCCATGTGTATAGTATGTCCAGCCCAACTTAATCTATTTATTTTTATGTACTTAATAATGTCTGGCTCATCAAATAATCTGTATAGTTCATGGTCGTATCTTTTTCTCCATAAACCGTACTCTTGTATTGGTCTAAAAATATATCTAAGAACCGTTCAAATAGACCCATCAATCTTTCATCTGCCACTGATAATAACCAGTTTTCAGAGGCATAAGTTAACACTGGTCTTACTACTTTGTACATCATTATCTTTGTGTTTCTTGAGATCAGATGACTTCAAGTGTTTCCTAAATCCGCAGAATTTACGGAAAAAATACGTCTCTGAATCTCAGTGCTAATATCATTTTCACAATTAACTTCCGATCCTAACTATGTACAATTTCAAATTTATACGAAGCAATTTCAATTTGAGAAGGATTATCATCACAAATATTTCCAGTTACTGGCATATACTTATTTTTTCTAGGTTAATCTGCAAATTCATCTTCTTTGCTGCTTTTTCTAAATTGAAAAGAGTTTCTTCCATTGCTTTTCGTGTCCTTCCTATAATATCAGTATCGCCTGCATATCTCAGAATTTGTACTGATTTGTAGAAAATAGTTCCCCTTGTATTTATGCCAGAATATCTGAAAACCTTTTATAATTCTACATTAAACAGTATAAGCGAGCTAAGCCATCCCCTTATCGAACACCATTTTATATACACTATATTGACAAAAGTCACCGGACACCTAGAAGAGAAACACAACATAGCATTTATTGATGTACATTAGTACAGTGTCGGTCCACCTTTGGGCTTAATGCATGAACTGACCCTTCGAGACATGCTTTCGTCAAGGTTCTGGAACACAGCGATAGGTATGCGCTTCTATTCCGTACATAATGCTGCCGCTAACTGTTGCTTGGTAGTAGGCCTTGGTTCCAAACTTCTTATGCGGCGCTCTAATTCATCCCATAGGTACTCTATGGGATTAAGATCACGGCTCTGTGCTGGCCAGTCCCACACAATACAGAATTATCGTAAAACCACGCCGTAACAGTCCTTGCGTTATGGCTCGGTGCATTATCCTTCTGGTACCAACAAGTTTCGGTTACATAGTATTGCCACAGAATTGGTAGAGCATAATTTTCCAGAATATCTAGGTAGACGTGCTGGTTAACAGGTTCGTCTACGATAGCCAGTGGGCTGGGACCATATCACGAAAAACACCCCCACACGGGTACACTGCCAGCTCCAAACTTGACCTTAGGAACAGTACACTGTGGTAAATAGCGTTCCCCCCGGCTGCCGCCATACCCACATACTGCCACCAGACTTTATGGATTGTATATCCGGATTCATCTGTCGATAGGACCCGTTTCCATTGTTCTACCGTCCACTATAAATGTTCTTTACACCGTGCTAAACGACCAGTAGCATTCCGAGTGGGCATGAAAGGCTTATGAGCAGCCGCACGACCACGATAACCCATAGAATGAAATTCTCTGCGAATGATACGTGTACATACCGAGGTTCCAGCATTTTTACTCCCTCGTACCCTGAGGTCTTGTACAGTACTCCGTTGATTAGCTGTAGCGACTCTCCTGAGGCTTAGAAGTCCTCTATCACTGATTTTCTTTGGTCTGCCGTTATGTTTTGCTGCTTCGGGCACGCCATGTGTCTTCCACTTATTCAGTACATCCAAAAATAGTTGACTTGGGTATGTTCAAACGCCTCTCGGTTTCTCTTATGGACAACCCACTAATATTACACCTGACAATCTTTCCTTTCTCAAAGTCACGTTCTCTCCCGCCGCGACATTTTCACTCAACCTCACAGTGCGATATGATCGCGGTCAGCTGCAGGCTTGTTTTTATACCGTTTGCAACTGAACCGCGCATTTTAACAACGCAGCGTATCCGTTCATATGCTTTTGAAGAAGTTTTCGGTGACTTTTGTCAATTTAGTGTATATTTTTATTGTTGTACTGTTATTCTTATATAAACTTTGATACAGTAATAACGGCTTACCTGACACAGGTTGACGTTCTTGAAAGGTATGTACCTGGTTTTTAGCCTCATGGTTTTATGGCATGACACCTCTTCTAAGAAAGGGTTATAAAAGCTTAGGAAGGGGAATTAAAAACTGTTTAAAAAACGAAATGGAGTTGAACATTAAAAACGAGTTATTTGCACAAATGAAATACCTCTGAAAGATACCAAAATCCAAATTTTGAAGACGTGTATCCGCTTTTTGGTGTAAATATGACATGGATCGTAAATCAGATTTAAGTCAGATATTATCCATGTCATATTTACACCAAAAAACGGATTCACATCTTCAAAATTTGTATTGTATGGTGTAATCCCGTATTCCATTCATGATACTAAAACCCTTTTAAAATACCGTTTGCCCAGTGAAGAATATTTCAGATGAAGTAGATGTGCGGAACAATCTAAATGTTATTGGTGTGTTAATACATAGCGATACATTGAAACCTGATTGGACCATAGCAATGTAGTGAAACGTGAAAAGCAGAATATAGGATAAATATTGTATTACATTTTCATCGCAAATACAGTATATTTATCTCGTATCAAGCTATTCTAATATAGAGCTTGAACTATATTAATAGAAGTTTCCCTATGCTAGCTGCTTGATGATAGCAAAGACCTTTCTGCTACTCAATGATATTCTCTGTAACGAATAGTTTCAACTCTCTGTGAGACGAGTTTGGGATCACTTTCGTTCATCGAGTTACTGTTTGTTGAAGGCATGGTTAAAAATGACTGCAATAAAACTCTTAGCTGAAATATATCCCCTAATGTACAATGCTAGATTGCTCTGGAAAACCATTTAAACGGTCACTAACTAATTATTATTAGCGGTGTTGTTGTTCCCTTTATGGCCCTTGTGAAGTTTACTTCTTGATGACTGTAAGATGGTGACAAAGGGATCTACTGTTGCATAATATATTCTTGGTAAAGATTACCCAGTATGAAAGTAAGAGGGTGATGAAGCAGCTGAAATTCTGAGCTCTGTTTGGCTTTCTTTACAGTATGGTAGGTTGCGACTTGACGCATTGTCCTGAAGAAGGCAGACACCTCTTCGCAGTTCTCTACACTTCTTTTCTTCTATGGCTGCTTGAAGTTGGCTTTCCCGGTCTGCGTAGTAAATTCGAGCATCATTTTTTGAAATCGCCAAATCGAAATTAGTAAGAAGCAGGCAATAAATTTCAAACCATAATCTTATTTTACTGTAAATCTGTCTATTATAATTACATAGCTGAACAACTAACTTCGCCAAAAATCTTCGTCATTATTCTTCCGAACTACGAGCGAAATTTGTCAAACGAAAGGAACTCTGGGCTGCACATAGAATAAATGAGTGCGGCCTGACTCATGAAAGAGTGCGTGTGTCGACGGGGAGGTGGGGGGAGGGTGTACGTTCTGAAATCTTTCTAAAATGTAATCATAGGAGCTCCGTTTCCTTTCAGATCGTTAAAATTTCATTAAAACTGGAAATAAAATGAATAATATCTGTCAGTATCTCTGAAATTAATGTGTATGAATGCGCTATAGTTTTCCCTTTTGATTTTTTTTACCGTAAATAACAAGTACTTGATGTGACACCTGGATTTCACAGAATACAGTCAGGGCTTGAAAAATGCTGTCGTCTACTTGTCTGTGACGAGTGAAAAGTTTTATTTGACGAGTAAAAACTTTAGTAGGGCGGCTTAAATTTAATCGGCAATTATTTATACCGTTATTGTGTCTATTTTTGGAAATGTAAAAACATCATTTTTTTAATAAAGTTTATTTTAATTCATAGAACTGATGCGTGCTTGTGCGCGCAAGCATGGAAAACCAGTTTCTCCGCGAACGAAATTTGACAGCGTGTGCCGTGAGTCAAAGCATCCGAGCACGGTGCGCTTAACAAGAAACACGAAGCAAGAAGCCGCAAATCCGGTCGAATGATTGCCCCAAATGCTGTGTGAAAAGATAGCAAGTGTAAGAGTCACATGCGCCTTGCGAGCTGCTGCTTAGCTAATTGCTGTCGTGGGTCAAGCTCATGGGAAAGCGCTAAAACATTGAAGGATTCTTGTATCATCTACTCTAGTGGGAGGAAACTGAGTTTGGTCATTTTACAATGGTTAATCGTTTAAATTAGGTTAGCGTTAAAGTATTATTCGTGAGATGTGTATAAATTTTTAACATATCAAACTTTAAAACACCATTTTTCTAAATAAATTAATTTTTCGCATCTGATACATATTAGAAGAAAGATATCGATATATCTATCGTTTTCTTTATCCCATCCCTTGAACAGTATCGTTCTTTGCGTTTGTTGTGACCCGTACTATTGTCAGTCGCTTACCACTTATCTTTCTACACCGTTCCAAAATAGTGGTGTTTTCGAATATTTACGATCTCAACAGTTATTTATGATGGCACAAAGGAAACTGTTTGACTATATACGTATTTTGTTTTTCTTTTTTATTGAAGGTTTAACGACCACTGTGAGCAACTCAGTGGGCTATAAGCAGTCGCCCGTCCCTAATGTAGGCCACTGGTTCCAGGGAATGCAGACAGCCAGTGCCGTAAAACAAACACAACATCCATGCCCCAACGGGATTCGAACCCGGATCCTTCTCAGACGAATGTCCATAAGCCAGCGCTTAGACCACTGCTCCACCGGAACGAATGACTAGCTTTGACTATTTACAATGTACTATTCTTACTATCTACAATGATTATTTTTGACTATTTACAACTGCTTGATTGTGTTTGGCTATTTATAATTAGGTGTTTTCATTTTTAGCACTTTTTGTTTTTAATTTTTACGAGCCCGGCGGGTCTACCGATTTTCGGCTGGCGAGCGAGATATTTATTTGCCTGACTGGTGAAGCAGCATGAAATTTGTCAAACCCTGGATATCTTAAATCCATTCTCGTAAGGGAATGTCACGCTTGCTGTATTTCTTCAATATTTTATTCCGGTAATAGAGTAGTAGTAGTAGTAGTCACATTTTGGCTGAAGCAGAGCTTATATTGACGGTTGAAAAAATAGGAAAAAACTCTGGTGAAGAATGGGCTGCAGGACGTCCCTCAAAGCCCGTATCCTTGATGCTCATCTTGATAGATTCAAGGAGAACATGAAAGCGTACTTGGAGGAGCAAGTCGAGGACTTCCACCAGAATGTGTACTGGACTTTGAACGTCGATACCATAAACAGTATAACGAGAACATAATGGGAGACTACATTTGTGGGCCAATACGTGAAAGTGATTTACAGTATAGTCATAAATCTCGAAAAACTATGCACTTCTAAATACTTTGTTGTCATTTGTGCACTACTGTAATGTAAATATATGTTGATTTTGATTCTTATGATGTTTTCATTTTTGTTTTTGTTTTTTACTGACTTTATTTTTATGCAAATCTGCCCATTTCGTCTTTGGAATTAGGTAAATTTCAGTATATCACTGCCTTGGTCACAAAGCTAAAGTTTGTGCAGAAATATATCCATTTATCTATACTTCTTAACCCTTTAATCGGCTGGAACGAATTAACTCGCGTTAGGAAAATCGTTTGAAATCCACTGGAAGAAATATATATATTCGCCGTTTAACAAGTGGGCCGAACTCGACAAAAACGAAAGAACCGGCACACCAGAAAGCATTGCTTTTCCTTTAGTTTGTCATTCAAATTGGACATTTACGGGGAATGATTTTTCGTAACCCTTCCTATCATATTACCTTTCCTTCCAAAAATACTGCGAAAATGGGAAGAACCTAAGAAACGAGAGAAAAGATATTTCGGTATATTGCCTAGAGGCAATATACCGAAATATCTTTTTTCGGTATATTGCCTCTAGGCAATATTCCGTTCAGTAAGATATTTCAGTATATTGCCTAGAGGCAATATATGTTCAGTAACATATTTCAGTATATTGCCTAGAGGCAATATACTGAAATATCTTACTGAACATCATACCACTGGGTTGACCCAGTGGTATGATGTCTGTGTCACGGGGTCATCGCGCCACTGGATAGAGGGAACATCACGCCACGTCAGGGGTCCTTATCAATCATTCCTTGGGTCAGGGAGCAGAGAATAAAATACTATAGGGGAATCAGACTATAAGACTAAGGACCATAAGAGAGTTCTTGCAAACAACGACAGACATATAGTCGATTCTGCTGAGATGAGAGAGGGAAAGGAATAATTTTGCCGTAGCTTTCGTATAACCTGGTCACTATGTCAACAGTTCTGTTTGAGGAGGGCAGAAAATTTTGGGCACCATTTGGTTGAGACACATCGGTGGCTTAATGGGTTAGACATAAGCAATCAGGAAATAATAGTTACTACACAGGAACAAAAACTGTGTTACACAGTGTAATGCTTTACATTGAAGTGCCGAATGAAAACAAAACTAGAATACCTCTCTAATACCGCAATGGTCCCTCCACATCGGATGACGCAGCTGCGAGGCGGTACATGGACTCCACGAACTCTCTGTGGAGACAGTGCACACCATGGAGCCTGAAAAGCATCCCACAATTCCGTACTATTCGCCGGTATAGGATGTCTGGCATTGACGGCACGTTGAACCGGATCCGAAATGTGGCGTTTAAATCCGGCAAACGTGGGGCCAAGGCAGGATGCCAAACCCCGTGGAATGTTCTTGTAGCCATAATCGGGCGAATGTGTGCGTGAACGGTGGTTCATTGTCATGTTGAAAAAGGTTGCACCCGTCGGGGTTTTTGTATGACATGAAGGGGTGCAAATGATCTCCAAGGATGGTTACATAGCATACTCCGGTCAAAGCCGTTTGCAGAAGTATGACGGGTCATGCGTGCCAGCTAAAAATATCTCACACCATAACAGAGTCAGCGCCTAACAGCGCTGTACTTTGTAAGCATGAGGAATCCATTGCCTCGTGGATTTGTCGCAAGACCGGAGTTGGCCATCTGCCCGAAACAGTAGGTACCGTGATTCGTGGGACCAGGCTACACGTATTCCTGGCGGTGTTCCTGAGCCCAGGCTAGGCGCATAGCCTTGTGTCGTCGGGTCAGTAATAGCAAGCCGGTGAGCCGTCGGCTCCGGAACCCCATAGAACACAGGGAATCTTACACTGTTCAAATGCTGATGCTACTACTGGCTCAGCATTGAATTGCGCTATGATTTGCCACAATGTTGCACGCAGAGCGGATGTTACGATGCGTACTAAACGCAGCTTTCCACGATCGTCCGGGGCTTCTTTTCTATGGCAACATCGGTCTCTCACTCTGGATGCTTTCCCTGAATTTGTGTAGTCCAGGTACACGCACGCCAGGCGAATATTACGATGCGCGCCAGACGCCGCTGTCCACGATTATCCATGACTTTTCTTCGGTCACACCGATCTTGCATTCTGGATTTTCTCCCTGAGTTTGTTTAGTCCAGGTAATCGCACGCCTTGCGTGTTACGATGCTTGCCAGATGCTGCTGTCCATGATTATCCAGGGCTTTTCTACGACCACACCGGTCTCGCATTCTGGATGTTTTCCCTGAGTTTGTGTTGTCCATGTCCACCCTTGAAATTGTTGACCTTGTAAATCCAAATTTGTGGCAATTTCCGAGGTGGATTGACCCATCTCCCGGGCGCTGACGATCATACCACGCTCGAAAGCGCTTAACATCTGATGAGCTTCCCTCTGAACAGCGAATGCTACTACTTGAACTTGCGGAGTTATCTGCCTCTATAGATACGTCGTTTGTGGATGATACCCTTTACCGCATAGGTGTGGTGGCACGTAATGGAAATGGTAGCTCCCTTCCCAGTTTTTTTGTCACCCCAGAGTATTGTGCACTGCTTGTAGGTAGAAGAAAATTTTCCTCCACATCTCCACAAACATGTTTCTATGTATGATTTCGCTACTTTTGTTATGCAATCTTTTGAAATAGTCAATAAATATGTTCAGCAGAAAAAAAAAGCATATAAGTAAGAAAAATTGTGAAAGGTTTAGCTGGCTGTCACGATGCACTTAAAGTTAGGTGCTTGATTGCAGGCAAAGCACACTCATCTTTTGTCACCATCCACTAACGCTTTAGGATATCAGGAAATCTCACGTGATTTGAAGAAATGTTTGCAATATTTTTTAAGTAGCGAAATTTGTACACTACAATCGACTTGATTTTATATCATGCTACTGCTACAACTACTTTTTCCTAATTCTAGCGATCGCAACATGCTATAGTAGCCGTACTATTTTCGATCACTGATTATGGCACAGCTGCTAGTTTGGAAGTGGCAGAAAAACAGAGGGGAGGCAAGAAAATAACACGTGATGTACTCTCAACCCGATGTATTTTGCACTTTTTAGCATTAGAAAAGGTGTGCTTTTGTGCGTAAATCCTGGCGACATTCATCTCCTTTTTCAGGGCATGTGAATTGACGCAATATCGTGACCCAGCGTAAAAAATTTGATCGACGATGATTATTGAATAAGTGCTAAAACTACTTATTACTTTTGTTTGTGTAGATTTGAGCTGTGTGTGATAGTCAAAGCGCAGCATGCCAGACCTCACCCGGGATGTACTTGGACGAATGGTAAGAATCTAGTGCTTCATACAACTCATCCAGATGAACGGAGTGGACATCTGAGTAATTCCTTGTGACTATTTCCGCCACAACAGAGCGTTACCCAATGAATAAAAAAACGGTTGTTTTTTTTTCATTCAAGTGTATTGCATTTTTTTTAAAGAAATGCTGTTCTTGCTTTTTCTTTTTTTTATTGCCTCAGTTAAAAAATCTTCTTTTATGCCCATAGCATCACAAACATATTTGTTGTTTCCATTAAAGCCAAAAAAGAAAAGGGAAAGAAAAATTTCATGGTCCATTTGTATCATGCCCAACATTAGGGGTTTATCCAGGAATTTCAAATTGTATGGGTTCTGAAAAAGGAGCATGGGTCAGTTGCACTCACCCCAACCTAAGATCATTTTCTGATTGGTCAGATGCACTCATAAAGGAAGACAACAACGCGATCGACTACACTGACTAAGCCCTTGCTTACTAGAGGAGGAATGTGAAATACCGGTGGGTGGAAACGAAAGCCTCCGGCATAAGATGTTCTCTGCTTGACAATGAATGCTCCGCCGACTCATTGAAAAACAGTGGCATCGTTGTATTATTCATCATAGCGATTAAAGAGGTACCATGGGGCTTATGTACAGCGGAAAAGAGGAAAAACTATTGATACATTTTTGACACAAATCCTATAAAGATCGAGAAACAGTGATAGGAATTGTGGCGTTGTACAGTGCGCAAATGCTTGGCGAAACTGTACGAGGACACTAGCGCTTCGGTTACTTTGCAATATGATTTGTGCCATAACCATGGCCCACCCAAACTGCTGTTCCGTAAAATAATATGAAATAATGTTAAGCGAAATGCCACAGACGATACTTCGAAACCGACATTGAAACTGATTATTAGAAAATTGAAATGAGAGATAATAATAATAATAATAATAATAATAATAATAAACCTTTTAGGGGATGAAGAGTCAAATAATTGATATAGCGATCCCTGGAGATGCCAGAGTCAATGAGAAAGGACTGGAAAAAATGACTAAATATAAAGATCTGGCCATAGAAGTTACCCGATTGTGGACTAAACACACAATGATAGTCCCTATTGTCTCCAGGGCACTTGAAACAATTCCAAAAAAATTTATGAATAATTTTGAAAAATTGCAGCTTCCTGATATACCTCCTAAAGAATTGCAGAAGGCAGCTTTACTTGGGACATCATATATTTTTCGCCGATTCTTGACTGATACCTAGGGCTCCGGAGGAAACTCGTATCATCTCAACAACACCAGTCAATAATAATTTTGTTGTTTATTTTGTTTGTCATAGGCTGTGATCCGTATATTTCTAATAAAGAAAGATAATAATAATAAAAAACAGTTTAGGTGATGAAGAGTCAACCTCCACGTGGTATGCGCTGGGCAACGCTAATAAGCTATATCGGCT
Source organism: Macrothele yani (assembly GCA_039090855.1). Lineage (NCBI taxonomy): Eukaryota > Metazoa > Arthropoda > Arachnida > Araneae > Macrothelidae > Macrothele > Macrothele yani. The sequence goes on from CM077013.1 coordinate 20,963,119, forward strand.
TTACCAGGTAGAAATGCAAGCTCACATAATAAAGGTACACACATATACGAAAAATTATTGTCATATGTACAATACTCACCGTACTTACGTTTCTATAATCGCCATTTTCCAACAGTGGAAAAGACTTTGAGGAGTCTCTGTGTGCAGTAATCTCTCACCAGGAAGAAGGTATGGGAGAAATCTCTTGAGTGCAATTAGCCCACGAAACAGAAGAGGCTGTGAGTGCAACTGACCCATTTCGGAATTTTTTGAGTGGAACTGACCAACAACATCTTTGAAAATTTTAGGGGGCGGGGGTGAAAACATTTAGGGGTGTGTTAAATGAATGCAAATTTTCTGAAGGCTAAACATTTTTATACTGAAATATTTAGGCATCAAACCTGGGATCAAAAACGGAGAAAACTAGAAAAAATGTAAAAACAAGTGAATCTTTTGTGGTTAAGAATGGTTAAACCTGGAATCTTTTTTTACCAAAACTACACATCTTTTCTATATACCAAACAAAACTCCTCTAAATGTGCTCTTAAACAAGACAAAAAACATTAACATGGGTTGCTCAAACAGTAGATGTTGATATTTCCGTAAATTATGTGCATGCTGAAATGACTGAGAAGTACACTGGCGTGCAAAAATTAAGAACAAAGAGGAGAAATCAGCATAACAGCGGAACGAGCAGGCAAAACGGACCGGAAGACCACTCAGTAGATAGACTAGGGTCCGGTACGGTAGGGCATGCGCATATATGCAGCATGACGTGGAGGGGAGGGGGAGTGTCGGAAGGGTATAAAGCACACGGGCAATGTACGCTAAGCAATTCGGTGAAAGCTATTGCACGGTGTACATCGGTTTGAACGACATCGAGTTGCTGCCACCGTGTGATATGGCCAACAGGCAATCCAGGAGATGACATCTGGATGACTTTACCAGAGGTCGTGTCATTGGGAAGTTGGAAGAAGGTCGAAGTGTGACTAGTGTGGCCCAAGAGTTCGGGATCGCTCACAGCATCGTTTCACGATCTTGGAAAGCATTTCAAACAACAGGAACAGCTGTCCGAGAGTTTAGCAGTGGTCGTCCACAAGCAGCCACGGCGGCGGACGACCGGTATATTGTCCTACAGGCGAGAAGAGACAGACCGCAGACATCGGGAGATATCGCAAGGCACATGCAACAGACAACTGGACGTCCGTTATCGCGTTTTTCCGTGGCCAGAAGGCTGCACAAATGGGGTCTATTTGCACGACGACCAGTACGGTGTGTGCCATTAACGCCTGCTCATCGGAGACGGCGGTTTCTGTGGTGCCAGGAACACAAGAACTGGACACATCAGCAATGGGGTCGAGTTCTCTTTACGAATGAGAGCCGATTTAGTCTGTCGAGCGGTTCTGGACGTATACACATCTGGAGAGAGCAGGGAACACGCAATCACACCTCCAACATCATCGAAAGGAACCGGTTTGGAGGTGGTGGAGTTCTCGTTTGGGGCGGAATCATGCTTTGTAGCCATACTGACCTCCACATCTTCCAAGGAGGTTCAGTCACTGGTGTCCGCTATTATACCGAGGTTCTCCTGCCTTACGTGCGTCTGTTTAGAGGTGCTGTGGGTCCTGAGTTCCTCTTCATGGACGACAACGCTACACCTCATCGTACAGTGGCTGTCGCAGAGCTGTTGGAGAGTGAAGATATTCAACGCATGGATTGGCCCGAAAGGCCCCCGGACCTAAATCCAATCGAACACGTGTGGTACCTTCTCGGGAGACGCTTGGCAGCACGTCACCAGCCGCCAGCAACGATTCCGCAGCTGCGATTGGCGCTACAAGAGGAATGGGCCGCGATGCCTCAATAGCTCCTTGACAACCTCGTCCTCATCATGGGCAGACGTTGTAAATCCTGCCACGTAGTCAGGGATGATCATATCCCCTAGTAAAGACTGGATTTTTCTTGGCAGCCGCCTGTCACATAGACGTTTCTGTCTTCTGTCCAGTTGTGCTCGAAGCTACCTTTTCAATAAAGTGCCTTTGTATCCTTTGGATTCCTTGTTTGGATGGTTTTGCTCACTTGTCCCATATTCTTACATCTTGGGGATCTTATGGTATGCTCTGAGTCGATTTGGAGCACTTCTGCACGACGTTACATTCGAAAAACCGTTTCTTCCTTAATTTTTGCACGCCAGTGTATAACTGCAAAATAGGTGACAGACTACAATGAAGAGATACGTACATATGTTTTGCAGTTGCAATGACTGACTTTAAATATATGCGTAAACAAGAAAAACGAAAAAATAAACATCAGACTAGTAGATATAAAGGCTTCACATCAAAAAAGAAAAAATATATATTTCTACACATATATAAAAAATAATATATAAATAAAAATATATATATATATAATATATAAAAAATATATTTTCTACACACACCACGAGACGGAAGGTTGTTAAGATTTTTTCGTGTGGGGGTGGGGTCTGAGGAAACTTGGGGAAATGTTGGAGTTTTTGGGGTGGGTTATAAATATCTGAACCCCGTGTAGTTCGACGGACTGCACTACCTTTAGGCGGTCAGACTGTATGAATCCCACCACTTAAATCGAGAGGTAAGTACGATTGTTTTGAAAATAAAACTTTCAGAAAGAAAAAATAATAACTACAACAAAAATTATGGAATTCGACACATTATGAAGCAGCAAAATTTTAGAATTTCCATTTATAAAGTTGCGAGTTCATGAGAGCGTGATATTTGGTACTTTTGCCGAGTATGTTTTTAGACGACTGCAATTAGAAACAAGATACATGTAATTTTGACGAATTCGATATGTACTGATTACTGAAATTTTGAGGATGCTTAATGTCCTGGTTGATTCATCATAGCTGTCTTTCGTTTTTCCCTTGGCTGTTATTTTCATACCTACTATAACTGGCTTGCGTAATTTCGTTTGACAAATAGCTATCCGATGGAGATCGATCATCCCAAGCTTTGCCTAATATTTCAGATTTTACCTTTGAAATATGAGTTCCTTTACAATTGTTTGAACAGAATACACGGAAGCGTAATGAAATGCTGATGATGAAATTACTTATTTATTGAATTTGTGGGATGTGTGAGCACAGAGAGTTGTGTAATTTCAATTCTAAGGAAAACTCGTGAATGCATGATTTCGTAAATTTTTATGCTTGCGTCTTTTGTTCAGAAATCTGCATGTATTCGTTCACAGACGTAGGCGTCCTTCCGAGAAACGCATTATCGTTTGGCCGAGAACTTCCTGTTTTGCTAGAAGAGCGTTTATATTTTAAGTGCAGCAGTTGTTGTCAGTTAACTGGATTTCGCTCATTTCGTAACATCCATGCAAGCATACATTAGGTGTTGCAAGATATCCGTTTAGAAAAATTGAGATTAATAGTTTCTGACTTTCTCGTCTTGATCTTATACGTATTTTATGAAGTTTTTGCCCTGATTAATTCACACTTTTCTGATAACGTATTAGAGAAAATGAAAGTTTTTATGCTGATTATTCACACTTTTCTGATATGAATTAGCGAAAACGAAAATTTACGCTTATTATTTCACACTTTTCTGATAACACTGGGGAATGAAAAAAATTTTTTTTCGTGGTGCCTGGAATTTTCGACCTGATTCTGGGTATTTTTGTGATGCTGATTCCGGAAATGCTATCTATCCTTTTTGCTCTAGCAGCTCTAGTTTTAGAGATATTGTTGGCGTTATTACCTAGTATTACTTTATTTTCCCGCTAGCATTAGTTACCTGTTCGTATGCATACCTTTGAATTTTCTGTTGTTGTCCGTATTTGCGTGTGCACGTCGCATGTTCAGACGTGTTTTATTTCTGTTTCAGGCGTTGACATGGATTCATCACGAAGAAAATGTGTCAGTCATCCGGATGTTTTTTGTTACATTTGCGGAGAGTGCACGTTCTCTCAATAGAGACAAGCTATAACGGACTTTCTACAAAGATCTTATTTTGCCTACTTCACAGTAAAACTAGGGGACCAAGATAAGCCTTAGGCACCAAATGTCGTGTAAAAAACGTAACCCTCCACGAAAAAGAAATTGCTCGTTTGTTTTATATAGAATTTAGTCATGACTTAACTGAGTGTCAAACATCGCTAAATTTAATCAAAATGCAGAGAGGTTCAGTTGTGGAGCGTTCAAAACACAAAATCATAAGGAGACGCAACCAAAATCAGAATACAGTAAAAGACACTCGCCCAAAACGTATCTACACACACCAGCCACTGAATTAGAAACCTTTATGCAGATGTACGTAATTTTCACTTACGCAGGGCATGTGTAAAATACGTGGTCATGTGCGCCATCACGTGATCTACACAAATATTTAAGACTACTACTCGTCAACAATCGTCTGTAGTGTTGATCACAATGGAAAGAAACGAAGAATCTCTTTGATTGCGATAAAGGGCTTATTGTTAGTGCTCGTCTGGCTGGATTGACGATTTTGAAAACCGACTGGCTTCTCAAAAGATGAGATGTCCCAGGTCTTTAATCAGTTGAAAAATAACTCTTATCGCATGTCTAAGAGGCGTAACTATGGTGCCACAATAATCTGTAAGGAACGAGATCGCCGTCGTCTGAGAAGGCTTGTACGAAGAAGTAGGACTTCCTGTGTGCTGCAATTGACCAAAGCATTCAATGAAGGCTGTTCCCAACCCCTATCTGAGTAAGCTACGCGCAGGAAATTGAAAACGATCGTTATTGGCAGTCGCATGCCTATACGAAAACCACTGATTTCTGCAAAGAACTGGGAAGTTCTTCTGTAGTAGTGTCAGGAACACGGTGACTGAGCACCAGAAGTCATGTGGTCTGACGAGTCGCAGTACTCATTGTTCTGTGCGAACGGTCGGCTGAGATCCGATGGGAGGCCCCTCGAAGCAATGGACCAAATTTGTCTTGTAAACACAATTCAAGGTTCTGGAGGTGGTGTGTGGGACGTTTTGTTGACTCGGAACGATTCCTCTGGTATTGCTGGAATATCAGGTGTCCTCCAAAGATTATTTGAGCATTGATGCTGAGTAAGCCCATTCTGCAATATTGACTTTTTATCCAGGTGGTGACAGCTGTTTCATGGACGACATGGCTATCCATAGCGCAAGATATGTTCTGTAGTGATTCGGCAAGGATGAGAGCGACTTCGGTTTTCTTTTCTGGCTACCACAAAGCCCCGATATGAACCCCATTGAGAATGTATGGATATGTTAGAAAAACAGATTCTGGAGCAAAATCCTCTTCCGTCAATTCTGAGCCTAGTTAAATAACGGTCTGGTGAACGGCTGGTATGTTGAGACGTAGATGCACTTCAAAATCTTGTGGAATCTATGCCAAACCGCATACATATTTTAATTTGGGCTAAAGGAGGTCTAAACCGGTGTTGATTAAAAATTTATAATTCAGTGGCCAGTAGAAGGTTAGAAAGTCGGTTTACATCACAATATTTATAACAGTATACGTCACATCCGTGAAATCACCAGCAGTTACAATGGCTTTAAAATCCTGCTGTACTAAAGATGCGTAAATTAATATTTTTAGTAACATATATGAAAATGCAAGTGCAAAGGTTCGGTTATTTGAGGACACAGCAGCAAGAAAAATTGGAAAGAGAGCGACACAAGGGGATATCATGTCTCCCAAACTCTTTAATGCAACTTTGCAAAATATCTTTCAATCATTGAACTGGAAAATCAAAGGGATAAAGATTAATGGAGATTACTTAACTCACCTTCGTTTTGCTGATGACGTAGTCATTTTCCCAACTGCCCCGTCAAAGCTGCAGAGTATAACCCAGGAACTTGCTGACAAGAGTAAAGAAGTGGAATTAAAAATGAACTTTCAGAAGACAAAACTGATGTAAAATGCTTTTACAAGAAATGGAGATTTATCGGTTGATGTGGGAAAGCTGGAGATAACTGATACCTATATTTGCCTTGGACAGCACATATCAAGCAAAAGTCACATTGGTGAAGAAATTGATCAAGGTACAAAACTTGGGTGAAGAGCTCTTGGATGAAGCAGCGCAATTTTTAAGAGCAATATGCCATTATGTCTTAAAAGAAATGTGTTTAATCAATGCATCCTTCCAGTGCTTACATACGGAGCAGAGACGTGGAACTTAACTAAAGAAGACATGCAAAGATTACAGACAACTGAAAGAAGCCTGGAGAGATGCATGCTTGATGAAACCTCGAGAGGTAAGAAGAGGAACTCATGGATAAAGAAAATGACACGAGTGGAAGACATCATTATGAGAGTAAAATCCATGAAATAGCAGTGGGTTGAATATGTTGCCAAAAAAAAAAAAAAAAAAAAAAAGGACCACCAATGGGCAACCGAAATTCTAGACTGGATTCCAAAGGGCAAGAAACGACCCAGAAGAAGACCACTTGGGGGATGAGTGGACGAAATTCGAAAGCATGAGGGAGTGACATGGAGGAGACTGGCGCAAGAGAGACCGTTGTGGAAGAAACTTGGGGAGACCTTCATCCAGCAGTGGACTGATAATGGTTGTTGTTTATGATGATGGTGAGGATACGTCACAATCACATCTACCAAAATATTCGCCCGAGCTTTAAGTACTGCGTTCCCAAAAAAGCAGTGGATAAACACTTGCTGCTAATCAGTGCTGAAACCGATTATACAGTACTCCGTGAACGAAGATGTCGCTCTTTATTAACTATTATTTTTTAATTTCATTTTCCCTCAAAAGCTTGTCTATCTTCTAAGTATTAACTTCGGAAGGCAACTTATGGCGGGTCTTCGGAAGTGCCTTTTCTATTTCGCCTTGCCGTTTGTTCGTACTTCGTGATGGACAGTAAAGAAGATATTGTAGTTTCATTGCTTTTGATATCACCACCGAAAGGATCGATCCTTCCTACAATAGAAAAACAAAAGCGTGTTGCGGGCAGAATAGCACTTCTCTATCTGAAATAATACAACTGAGTAAAGGTAGCAACATTCGCTCATGGTACGTGATCACTACGGAATGATTGTTGCTGCGGGCGGAAAGTTAAAAACGTGCGTTATCCTCTACATATATCTCTCTATATATATTTCAAACTAAGACGGTGTATAGACACGCAGGTACGGAAACTATATGGCAGTTCCATCGCTGGTCATGCACTCCATCCAATATATCACAGCCGGTGAACGTGGAATTCTTTCTTAGTGTCTTTCGCACGTATCGGGATATAAATATTTTTACCAGACCATCTATGAACGCAAGGAAGAGATGTGAAAGTCATTCCTCCCGGCTTGAGAAAATTATTCCTGCAAAATGTGTTCTATTACTAAATGTGTTTCCAGCGTATGCATCTGAATTCTATTTTTTTTATATCATTTTTTTTTCAGATAATGCTTCATGATTAGACGTAAGATAACACTTTCTACAAAAGAAGTCCTACGCGTTTATGAAACAGATAATAAGCGAAACATTTTAGAATTCAGAGATTGACGTACCATAATTTTCACGAGATCTGTATTTAAAAAAAAAACGTTTTCCCAATGCGTATATTCAGAACTATAAGGCTTTGTTTCAGAACCACGTCTGTGTTTCTTCAGGCCAAAATGGTTCATGAATTTGCAGTTCTAATTACCGTTCTTTTTCCTTTTTTTTTTTTTTAGAATGGTTTCGATCATTGTACATGTTGGTTTATCATAAGAGCCTATTTCCCAGAAAAGAGGAATGAAATACAGTAGAACCACGTTTATACGTTTCTCCGTTATTCGTAAAATGTCGCCGGTGTAAAAATACTGAATGAAGTACATAAATATATCATAAAGTTTATCAATATACAAAATCAAATCAGCTTTCTTCTCATGTATGTATACGTTAATACGTTAAATTTTGGTTTTCTGGTGTTGAGAATTATAAATTCACACCACAAAGATTCCATTTACCGAACTCTCTTTCAACACTAGCACGAATTCCGTTTTCCATTTTCCAATCCTTGCCGCTCTCATCCTCTCGGCCTTTCGCTGTCACTATTTCCTGTCATCCTCCCCCTACTTTGTGACTTATTCTACAGAATGCGCGCGACTCCTCCTGAACTACCATGGGTCAGCTGAGTTCGTACCTGCAGTAGACCCTTGCTTTTACTTGAAGTTGTCATGTCAGACTCTATCCGTGATATTTTCGTTTCCATTCGCTTTCCACACACTCCAAAACAAGATTTCGTTTCGCGATCTTAGTAGAACGCTAAGAGTAAAGCAGATGAGTTTAGTTTTAAAGATAACGTCGGTTGCAACGTGGATTCGGCAACGTTATCACTTGTTACTCTAGATGAAATGATTGGGAACAAAAATGCAGTAACAGGAGTGATGATGATTCCCAGGTAAGTGCATCAGCACCCAAGTTTAATGATGCACTGAAATCGTTCGGCGTCGTTACAGACTCGTTTTATAGCCATAACACTGATGAGAAAACAATGTACGATCTCAATAGCCCTGTGAAAGTGCAGTTTCAACTTAAAAGTAAAAAAATTTAATCATGTTAATGTATAGGTATTTTATTTTAGAAAAAGACTACGTTAAAAATTCTTGTGTAAAATTTCAATCGTATATGAATTAGCAGTAATGGTTTGTATACTATGTACATACAGTGTATGTACTTCATACTGTATTTACAAGTGCTGTAACTCACTGAAGTGTGATAGAAATCGATGAAGTTAAAAGCAAGAAACACTGAGAAAAAAAAAAGAAAGAAATGTTGAACGCAGCTTAAGCTCAACGCATTTTTGCGCTCTGATGCGAACCCTTTGTGAACCTTTCGCTGGAAAAATGTACGCAATATTTTCGAATTTAACGTATATACTCTATCTACCAACAAGTAATTGGACACCTGTGATAGCAAAGGAAAACGAAGTTTATACACCTTCAATAGTTGGTGGAGCCTCCACGAGCGGCGATTATAGCTGCGACTCTCCGGGGCATACTCTCAACCAGGCGTTGTACAACGGCTTGCGGTATTTTCTTCCACTCGGCTTGGAGAAGACAGGTCAGTTCCTTCACCGATTTCGGACGGTGAGGGCACTCCTTAAGTCGACGCTCCAACTCGTCCCAGAGGTGCTCGATAGGGTTAAGGTCCGGGCTCTGCGCAGGCCAGTCCATTCGATTAACCCCTTTGTCACCATACCAAGCCATGGTTAACCTCGCAACATGACAGGTGGCATTGTCATCCTGAAAGTAATATGGGTCCACCCCGTAAAACTGCCACAGCGTAGGAAGCGCATGGTCATCCAAAATGGTGCAGTAGGTATCGGCGTTGAGTCTACCAGGAATTGCGACCTAAGGTCCCGTGCCGTACCAGGAGAAACACCCCCATAGCATAATTCCACCGCCGCCGAACTTCACAGTTGGCACAATACATTCCTGCAGGAGGCGTTCTCCAGGAAGACGCCAAACCCAACCCTGCCATCCGAACGGTAGAGGATGAACCTTGATTCGTCGCTCCAGGGAAACTGTTTCCACTGTTCAACGGTCCACTGTCTACGTTCTTTGCACCACGTTAGCCGAGCAGCGCTATTGGACTTGGTGATCAAAGGCTTCTGGGCGGCAGCACGTCCATAATAACCGAGCAGATGGGCTTCCTTACGGATGGTATTCACCGAAAGAACACTCCCGGATGCCTGTTGAAACTCTTCGCGGATGTGACCCATCGATTTGGTGCGGTTCTTCTGAATTTCTCTGGTCAGCACCCGTCTGTCTCTAACTCCCAGTTTTGTGGGTCTGCCGGGTCGGGGCACATTACGACAGTCACCTCTCATCTTCCACTTGCCAATCTCGTAGGCCACTGTCGATTTTGGGTACTTCAACTCGCTGGATATGTCACGTATGGATCGGCCATTTCTGTGATACCCGACGAATACACCTTTCTCGAAATCAGATAGCTCCGAACTGCGTGGCATCTTGCATGCCATTGGTTGCGTTGTTTTGATTGCAGGGGTGTCCAATTACTTGTTGGTAAATAGTGTATTTGGCTGTTCTGTCGTATTCTACTTTCAAAAATTTAAAGATATAATATTTTGGTATCTTTCAAGTACTTAGTAACTCAAATTGTCACGGGATGGATTCCGATTCCGTTTAGGTTTAAAAAATATTGAATAAGAAATGTACCCTTCGATTCATTTAGTCAGCTTGGCGTCCCCGATGCTTGTCTCTATTCAGAATGTAGATATAAAAATATGCAAGTAATTTCTTAATGTCCTCTACATTTTATTCATGCGAAAAAAAAATCCTTCGTGCAATTTTACATACATACGTATCACTAAGCTGTTTCCTGAGATTCAGAGGTTAGCTCCACAAAGAAATGCAAACTACCAGATAAGTTTTTAACTGATTATTTACTTATTCTTGCCGTATCAAACTTCTCCATTTACAGCGATCTTGACACACAACACGAGCTTCACTGACATCTATCACACGACGTACACAAGAACTTCTGTACTCATAATCTTTTGCTCATGCAGTCATTCCTCAATCTGATCCTCCCATGACTTTCTTGGCCTTTCTCTGCCTTTCTTTCCTGCCACTTTCGCTGTAAAAAATTTCTTAGTAAGCATCTTATCACTCATTCTTTCAGTAGATTAGAACAAAAAGTCGTGCGAGAAGTACCAATTTGAACATACTGTAGTTGCACGATCTAAAATGTGAATGATTAACCCTACAGATCGATGATATATTAAAAACTTTAATCAACCATATTCTTAATTAAAAACTTCACATTTACACTAAAAGTTAAAAAAACTTGTACATAAGTCCCTTCGGCACCTACTATGGGACCATCATTGGATGAATAAAACACTCAAGTTACATGGAACAAAGCTATATGTATATCAATAAAGGTTAAAGTTTAAGTGTTACGTCTAAAATGTGTCTGAAACGTCACACTTAAACTTTAACCTTGATTTATATATATAGCTTTGTTCCATGTGATTTTGGTGTTTTATTTGTCTGATGATGGCCCTATAGTAGGTGCCGAAAGGTCTTATGTACTAGTTTTTAAATTTTTTAGTGTAAATGGGAAATTTTTAACTAAGAATATGGTGGATTAAAGTTTTTATTATATCATCGATTTTTATAGCTAATTATTCACGTCTTAGATCGTGCAACTACGTCTATATGTTGAAATTGGCTCATTCTTTCAACCACTTAAGAATATTAGCCTCCACCTTGCTAACAACATTTAACTTCACATCACACAACTGAAACACATCTTCATTCCTCACATGATCAGAACGTGTCTTCCAACAAAGCCCCCGTAAGCAGCGCATGTCTCCAGCACACAAAAAACTCCTATGTCTCTTCTGTAGTATCCAGGTTTCACTGCCATGCATCAGAGTAGGAACAATTACACTTTCATACACAGCTATTCGGGACTCTCTTGAGAACCCATCATTTCTGTGAAAACCTCCTAAAGCAGCTATGACTTTCAATGAAGAATTCACTTGCCTACTAATTTCACTATCTAATTTGTCCTTTCTATCAAACGTGCTTCCTAAATACACAAACTCATTTACCTGGTCAACCAGTGTTCCATTTAGACTTATCTTGCATTCAGTAATACCAGTTCCTCACGCAAAAACCATAACTTTGGTTTTTCACTTATATATACTCAGTTTGAATTTTATACAAACTTTGTAAATCTGGGACAACATATATTCTGCAACTCACTGAATGAAATTCCGCTCCATCGTTAACTGTTCTTCCAAGCAGCTTTGTAAAAGGAAAAATGAAGCACTAACGGGAGGGGGAGGGCAGGCAAATAACCTCTGTATTTGGTTCCTCCGAAAAAGTCAAAAGTGGAAGAGAAAGAAGATGCGCGTGTTGACAGATGTGACAAAATAAGATAACCTAAGGCCAAAGAAGGAGGCAGGATAAGTAATTAGCCAGCAGTGTCTTTGAGTAGAAACTACTCCTGGTTCTCGGCTATAAAATGAGATGAGGCACCAGAAATATTTCATTTTTGCCCACACAAGCTATTCAACATTTTAAATTTTACTTGAGTTGTGTTGTTAAAGGGCCCCCCCTCCTCCCTTGACAAGGCGCCACTATGCCTTGGCTGCCTTGTTTACGAGCTTGAGCCGGCCCTGCTAAAACGTAAATCGAGAAAGATGACACCGAATTTTCCTGTTGTTATGAGCAGATCTTTTGAATCATTTCCAACGCAAATAAAATTTATAGACGTTATTCGAAGTCAATGGAACCGATTAGTAAAATAAATCAACCGGATTTCCACAATCGATAAAACATCCAGAAATTAACAAATGACACAAAAAGTTTCTCATAACGAAAGGAGAGTGTCAGAGAAAAAAAGATTTTCAAATCAAACAGTTAAAAGAATGGATATGGAAGAAAACATGATACAACTCTACGCCTTCTAGTGGAAGAATTTTACATAATGAAAAAGTTGAAAATAGGCAAAACTTATTCTTCATGGAAAGAGATGTGCAAAGGATAAAAAACTTTTCAAATACGTTTTGCGGAAGTAAAAGTAGCGAGAAAAATATTTTCGCTTTTACACCGCCTATTGGGAAAATCTGTGCATCATTTAAAGATGATAATGCTTCACTTATTTATTGTAACGAATGGTATACAGTAAAAAATAAATTTCTCAATAGGGTTTTTAAAAGCGAAAGATACAGCTGCAAACAGAAGTACACAAACACAAGCTAGCGATAAAACTGTGAACTACAGAACTCATCAAAATATTGTGTGTTCCACAAGGTAAATGGCATTCGGTGTTGATAGAATTTTCTAAATCGCACATTTAGAAGTACAGATATTGAGAAAAACAGATTAAACTTTGGTGCCCCCTAAAGGCGAAACTGTGCACCATTTTGGGAAGAAAATTACACACAAAGAATTGTTATAGTTAGTAGTATCTGACGGAAAAAGAATTTTTCAATCGAGTTTTTAGACCCGCAATAACATATCGGAAGTGCACTGGATCCTTTTTCGAAACGAAGAACACGGCGTTTAACCATCGAGAAATCTAAATGCTGGTTCCCCATTGAAAAAGGCTATGGCCATTCATAGGGACTACATTGTGGAATAGAGATTATTTTTTGTTATCTGTGCTTTTTTATCTACGAGTGTTCTACAATATCTCGAACTAATTACTGTGATGATTGATTGAAATCATTTTTAAGCATGAAAGTATTGCGCAAAATGACCGTGATGATTGATAAAAATTATTTTTAAAACTATAAAACTACTGCCTTAAAAGCAACTGTTCTAATTCGAATCATTTATTTAAATCTACAAAGAAAATGAGCAAAACTTACCACTGTACTAATTCAAGTACTTATGTAAAGCTATAAAACCAAAACCCAAAACAGAATATGCTAATTCAGATCGTTTATTCAAAACCTCAAAACTATTGCATAAAGACGACTACGTCTTAAAGCCAGAGAGTGAAAGATCTAAGACGACTGCAGTGATTCAAATCGTTTATTTGATAATATGAAGCGAATGCGCAGGAACGACTGTGTTAATTCAAATAGTTTAAAAATAGTTTACTACAATGGATTGCTTACCGTTATTTTTTTCAGTGTCTTAAAAAATTTGAATACAAGTTCTGCATTGCTTCCTGCTTTATCTTGCTTAGCTAGTCTTGAAATTATTTTGTCTTGTCTTTTTGTATTTTTTACAGTTCCTGCTAAATTCGAAAATAAATTCAGTGTTGAAACGGTGAGGTGGGGAGAGACAGCCATTCTTCACTGTGAAGCTTTTGGTGACAATCCTATCAGAATCACGTGGACCAAGAATGACATATCCATATCAGAGAAAGAGAGTACAAGGTAGGAAATGACAAAATATTTTCTCTCTTTTCCTCCATTTCTTTACATTTTCAGTTTCCTTTCCCCGGGTATATTTCTATAGCTGTTCTGCTGTTATTATTTTCTCTTCTTATCTCACAGACTCTTCCTTCTGCTCCCTTATTATTCCATTTTCCTTATGAACTTTCTTCACTTTTCCCCTTCTCCAATTTTCCACCTTTGACCACTCATTTCACTCCTTTGGTATTAGATTATCGTACAACACAATGATTTCTCAGCTCTTTCTTTATGTCATTGTGTCATCTTATCTTCATGTGTTTCTCATATTTATGCACTTTATCGTTCCGTATCAAACCTACTTTGAGTTTCTAAACGGAATTTTTTTAAAAAGGCCTATAACATTTTTTCACCGTACTAGTAAAATTTTGATACTCTAAGAGGACAATTTATTATTAACAACACCTAGCCGCTTGTGAGCCCACCTTTCGACCTTAAAACAGCAGAAACACAGTGTGGTATGGGCTTTAAACGTTGGGGTGGAATTGCTGCCCATAATGCACGACAGCCGTCTTCAAAGTGTCGAGAGCTGCCAGTGCTGGATCTCCGGCTTGTATGTGCCGCTCCAATTCGTCCCACAGATACTCAATTAAGTTCAAATCTGGTGACTTTTAGGGCCATTCGAAGATTGCGAACCCTCTTGAATGCTCATCTAGGACAAGGGGCCAAAAGGCAGCTCACGTAGACACGCCCCAGAACATTACGCCACCTTCATCGGCTTGGAAGGTTCCAAACTAACAGTTGGAGTCAATAGATTGCTGTGGTCTATGTCAGTAACCTCCCATTGGCGCGTTGTAATTCAAAGCTTGGTTCAACACTTCTCTGCTCTTGCATGGTCCATTGACAATGTTTCTTCATCCAGTGCAACCTCATAGCCCCGTGTTTACGAGGATATTCGATGCGTGCATTAATGTCCTTGTAAACAGTCACGTCATCGTACGTCCATTTGACTTTGTACAAAAGTTAATGGGTGATTGTACGAAAGTTAACAAAAGTTAATGGGTGATTGTACAAACGTTAACCACTGAATTTCAACTTTTCCTTACCTTTACGGTACAAGAAAGGGGCTGCGCTCACCTTGAACGTTAGCTGTCCGTTCAGGACCACGTTTTCCCCGGCTGCTCCCGGTTTGGTCTGTCTGATGTATTCTTCGTACGCACGCGCGACGGTCGCACGGTATTATCCCAAACGCTCTGGACTCGCAAAGACTGAGCACCCCGTCTTTCTCGTACCGAGTGTCTGCTAGCAATCGAAGTCGCTCAGGTCGCCTGTTTACGTGTCATAACAGTCGCAGGTGCGCATTACAGCAATAGGTACCGCTCCTATTCATAGCTGATAGAGGGTTTCAGTTGGCCGCATTATTGAGGGGATTATAAGAAATATGGAAATGCCATAACTGAAAAGCTGCGCATTGTTTCAAATGGAAAATGAGCGCAGAGTGTTGTTCATGATACATGGTATATGGCAAAAAAAAAAGAGTTGCATCTTTTGAATTAGTGCTACGGTATAAAATGAATACCGAGAAATTTTTCATATGAACTTACGACACCTTGCGGCTGTCTTATGCATTGGTAAAAGATGGGGCTCATTTATACACAGTCGAGTCACATTATTCTGACCACCTCCTACTTTTGACGTCAACATCGCGTAGCCAATGAAAGAAGGCATGTGTCGTGAGCTGGCTTCGACGGCATATAATGTGTGCTGTAGGCAATTTGAAAACATATCACTCGTTGCTGTCGTGGATAAAATGAGCGATTTATCAGATTTGCAGAAAGGGATGCTTTCGGGTCAAGGGTGGCAGTATTTCTGAAACAGGGCAGTTTGTGAACTGTTCGCGTGCTGCTGTGGTTAAAGTATACCATGATTGGAGGAATAGCCCCATTGCGAATAAGCGATGTGGAAACTGTGGAGCACCACGTGCCACTGATGTGAGAGGTGAACGTCGACTTCGAAGGTGCATTGTTCCAGCACGACAATGCGACGTGTCACACAGCTAGAAAGTCCGACAGTGTTGGAAGAGCACGATGAAGACTTCAAAGTACTTCCCTGGCCCCCTAATTCCCCAGACGTAAACCCAGTTGAGCATCTATGGGACCACCTCGATCGTGTTGTTTGCTCTATGGATCCTCCACCACGCACCCTACAAGAGCTGTCAGATGCACTGCATTCAGCATGGCTTCACAATCCTGTGAACACCTTTCAGCACATTATTGGGTCACTCCCAGCCCGTCTAACTGCTGTCTGCGCTGCACACGGCGGTTACTCTGGGTATTAGCTGGTGGTCACAATAATGTGACTCGACCGTATAGAAGTGACCCTACTGCTCAAGACAACGTTAGATGTCCCCACGTTCGTTCGCTCGCGAGACGCGCAGTTTTTCCAATTTTCTTTTCCGAATGGCTTTTAAAATGGCATTTTAGTGTCGGAAGAAAAAAAATGTGGTTCTTAAAGGTGCGTTTTATATGTAGGAGTAAAAAGGATGACAATCTCTGTGGAATGTGTTAAAGGAATCGTTACATCTCAGTTAAAGAATCAGGAATGTCACGTCTTTATTGATCTCAGTTCTCCTGGTTTTGTGAGTATGTTTGAAACAGGAGCGATTATGAGTACGTGGCTTCCCATAGAAACCGCTTCCGTACAGGAGGAGCAAGGAATTTCATCCAAAAAGAGAAACTTGGCATGCCCAGTGTTATCAGTGAGATCGATGAAGCCATGTATTCGTCATTCCTTATCTGGAATTAAGGATTATCTCGTAGCTATCTGGAAGGACATCACGTTACGCTCGTAAAGCACGAATTGTCTGTTTGTGTTTCTCACGGTATGGTAATGCTGTATGCGGCAAGCGCAAGTGACGTCATCGAGCATCATCACTTCTATTTTTTTAATTTTTTTTTTATTGGAGGTTTAACGACCACCGTGAGCAACTCAATGGGCTATAAGCAGTCGCCCGTCCCTAATTTAGGGTCACTGGTTCCAGGGAAGGGAGAGAGTCAGTGCCGTAAGACAAACACAACACCCATGCCTGACCGGGATTCAAACCCGGACCCCTTACGGACGAATGATCAGTGGCCAGCGCCTTAGACCACTGCGCCACCGGGGCGGCATCACTTCTATAGATAATCCAAAGATCGCACTAACAGTTCGAGGGGCGCGGATGGTGTAGTGGTCAACGTTCATGAATGCCATGGAAAAGTCTCAAGGTCGATCACAGGCAGATACGAACGCTCGAACCTCTAAATATCCGTCATTGCGTAGGATAGGCACGTTAAGCCGTCGGATCGAGGGTACTGGCCCCCGGTTCTAAATAAGGGCGTCTTCCTTTTCCTTTCTACCTCGCGTGTGACTTTCGTGTGAGGCACTCTATCCCAAATCTCCTGGCTTCCTACTTCTAGGGGTTGTTTAAGACCAGGGATCATACACTCTTCTTAAAATGCTCTACATAAATCTTTAAATCTATAACAGTTTAAGCTTGCTAGTGGAAAATTATTTCTCAAGCTGGACTAATAGGTAAAGAGAGTCCATACACGTACTTTTTCAAAAGACGTGCTGGTAATAAGCTTGTGTGCATCGCGCATTTATGAAGGTTTATTCTTGATTAATTTCCATAATGGTAGCTGTAGGATTTGTCGAGATTAATACATAGCCGGCAAACCGTTGGCCATTATGTTATGACTGCAGCGATCGATCTAGGCTTGCTTTCGCCGAGATGCCAGTAGGTTTTACCAGAATTTTCCCCCATTCTTCCTGCAAAGCTTATGTGATAGCTGCCGTAGAGGCTGGACTTACCGGAAAAGATCGGATTAAGCGTTTCAGTTCGTCCCGCTGATGTTCTATTGGATTTCGATCAGGACTTTAGGCTGGGCAATCTTCATACCAGACCTGTGCAGACCTCGCATTGTGGCAAAGAGCTCGATCTTGCGAAAACTACCTGTGCTGTGCCAATACCTTTGCTGAAGTGCTGGCACAGCACAGGTAGTGAGGAATTATTCAGAATGTCTTCGTAGCTTTTGACAGTTAGGATGATAGGTACAACAACCAAAGGACCGAGTCCTAGAACTTCTCCAAACTTGATTTTAAAGGCAGTGCAGTGTGTCTCACTACGTTCCACTGGAAAACTCCACTCTCAAATAAGTTCGTCCGAATGAAAAATTGAGTATGTGATTTTTTCACTTACCCATGACCCTCTTCCACTGTTCTATTGTCCATGAACGGCGATTGAAGCACCACTGAAGTCGTCGTTTGTCATTGTCTGGAGTGATGTAGGGTTGATAAGCAGCCTGGCATGGTAACTGTGTGCTTGCAGTTTCCTATGGACTGTTCTGGTGCAAATAGCTGTTCTTTCGCTTGGAGAAACTTTTTTCCCCGAGTGATACTTCCAGTTGCTGCAGTTTTCAAGATTTCTGAGTAGTAGTACATGAAAACAGATTGTACCTGGAAACTAGTTAATTTCTCTACTAAATACAATAAACTTTTGTGCCTGCAGTGTATTTATGAAGGTTAATTCTTCGTTAACTCATGTGACGTCCTTGTATAATGCACTTCCTCTGCTTGCGAACCTCCAAGTTTCTTAGGTGCAAGCATCAGAGCTCAGGTCTGTCCTTGACTTTCTCTTTCCAATACTTCAGCTGTATCTCCTCCTAGTCAGTTTCCATTTTGTTCATCCATCTTATCGATCTTCTTTGATCTGGTGCTCTTTTTGTTGAATTTATTCTATAATACTACAATTGTAATAACTTCTAACATTTCTGGTACCGAGTCGAAACTCATTTTTCCAGGTCATGGGTCTATTTATGTGAAGGACAGTCAGATAAAGAAGTCCAGGTGATTGATTGAGGATAGCATTTTTACGAGATGAAGTTGTTATCCTTATGCAAAACGTCCAACCTAATTTGAAGTTGTGATTCTGTCTATTGGTGTAAGTTATGACAGCAGTGGTAAGTCAAATAATATCCGAAAACTTGAAATTTTTATCGTCCTGGAGCGTGAATCGAATCCGCGTCTCCCGGTTTGCGCCCTAGCCCGGTTTGTGTATGCTAACCACTACAGCACACAGAATAACCAAGTCCCAAGTTCTTGGGACTTGGTCAAACCGTCTCCACTGCGTCTCTCGGGTTGTGTATGCTAACCACTACACCACGCAAAATGACCAAGTCCCAAGTTCTTGGGACTTGGTCGTTCTGGGTGATGTAGTGGTTAGCATACACGGGCGCAAGTTTTCGGATATTATTTGACTTACCACTCTTGTCATAATTTACACCAACAGACGGACTCACAACTTCACATTTGTATTGTATGCTGCTGTAATCCAGTATTTCATAGTCCAACCTAGTGTGTGTGTGTGTGTGTGTGTCTCTCTCTCTATCTGCCTCTTACCGTATGAGCTATTCTACTTAGGGAAGGCTCTACAGAAGCTACCGCTAGCGTGTTTCTCAGGGTCACTGAGGCACATAAGTCTTCTCCCGAGGCACGTGAAGGTAAAGACAGCATCGAGGATGAAATGAATATTTCATTGAATTATATTAGTGTTTTGTGCCGTAATTTAAATTGTTTCCTAATTTTAGCATTTCAGACAGCACGCAAAAATTGATAAGTTTTCATGTGTACTTTTTAGGGGGTAAATTCGTGTTCCGTGAAAGATGGAACTCTATATTTGTTGAAATGTTTTTTGTCGTTGTGTAGCGTCTTCGGAAGTGCTTTATGTTGTAAAATGCTAAAACTGTGTAAACAGATTAAATGGATCTAATAATATCTTTTATTATTATTATTTTATAGATATGAGGTATTCACCACAGTTACTGAACGTGGGGCATCTTCGGAACTGCACGTACAGGTAGCGGATCGGGAAGACAATGGTCTTTATATGTGTGTTGCGAAGAACACTTTTGGAAAAGATGAAAGGAATGTAAAACTAGTAGTCCTTGGTAAGCTGAATCCCATTGCTACATATATTTACTAAAACATTTCTGCTAAGCATGGCTTCTTAACCTTAAATGTTTCTCTGCTACTACCATTTCCTCTAATGCAGGGGTCCCCGTGCCCACGATCTACTTATGACCCCACGGAACTTTGTTTAATGAAACATTTTTCAAATAAGGAATTCATAAATGAAAAACAATTATGAAAAAAAATTAAAAAGTATTTCTTTAATAGTAAAACTATATACTAGCAATCCGAATTTATTGCCACAAAATAGAAATAAGAGGACACTAACTTCCTTGAAAAATCCATCTGGTTTATGTGCAAAAGCTTAAAATCTTTGACTTCTATTTTACGCCAATAAATTCGGATTACTAGTACAGCTGATGCACAGTTCCTTGTTATTAATTAATTAAAAAAATGTTACGTTTGTCAATCATTTCATTTCCTAGTAGAGTTTTGTTTTACATTCCGATTACCTTTTGGTTAATAAATCGTATATTTCTATATTAATCCTCTTGTGTGCCTCAGATTTAATATTAATTATTTTATATACGTGTTAAACCTTTAACCCTTTAACCGGCTGGAACGAATTAACTCGGGGTTAACAAAATAGGCTGAGATCAGCTCAAATGAATGTATTCGCTGTGTAAGAAGTGGGCCTAATGCGGCTGGAACGAGTGAACCTGCGCATCAGAAAGCATTGCTTTTACCTTAGGTGTGTCATTCTAAGTGGTCATTTGGGGGTATGATTGTCAATAATCCTCTCTGTCTGGTTATCTTTTCCATTAAGAATGCTATAGAAAGGGATACGAACCTAAGAAAGAAGAGAAAATATGTTTGAGTAACTTTTTCCTACCATTTGACATGATTTCCATTTCCAGGGGACTACTCCTTCCGAATCATTCCTTGGGTGATGGAACAGAAAATAAAGGATTATGAGGGAATCAGATTACATTCTTTAACACTAAGGACTGTAAGGGAGCACTTACCATTAAAGATAGACTTATAGTCGACACTCCTGAGATAGAAGAAGGAAAGGAATTGTTTTCCCGTAGCTTTCGTATAACCCGGTCACTATGAGAACACTTCTGTTTGAGATGCGCAGGAAAATTTCGGCAAATTTTGGTTTGGGTACATTGGCCGCTTAAAGGGTTAAAGAAGGTTTTTTTTTTTTGTTGGTTTTTTTTTATTGGAGGTTTAACGACCACCGTGAGCAACTCAATGGGCTATAAGCAGTCGCCCGTCCCTAATTTAGGGTCACTGGTTCCAGGGAAGGGAGAAAGCCTGTGCCGTAAGACAAACACAACATCCATGCCTCACCGGGATTCGAACCCGGACTCCTTTCGGACGGGTGATCAGAGGCCATCGCTTAGACCACTGCGCCACAGGGGCGGCTAAAGAAGGTTGTTTTTAGTAAGTCTGTCAAATTTCCAAATGTTCAATAAGCTACGGTGGGATAAATTGTATTCTTTGAACTTTTAAAGAGTGCTGAAAATGTAGAAACATCAGTAGCTACTTCAGACTGCTTTGTAACATAGGTATCATGTTAACTACATCGCTCCTTTATCAGAATGTTAAGTTTTAGGATTCACAACCAATCTGATAATATCGACATTTTAATAAACACGTGCATTTTTGCTCTTTTGTTTTTCCACGTGTCCCGCCAATCCTATATACACTGAGTTAGCTTTGCGTTAGGAACACCTGCCTAATGACGCGTTGGTGCACCTTTGTGTGCAGTCACGGCTCGAAGTCGCCTTGGAACAGATTCTACAGGGCTTCGAACATCCTCCATACGTAACTTGACCCACGCTCCGTCAGTTCACACTTATTCCGTGAAGGAGGATCAGCAGTTCTCACATTCTGTTCTATATTCCGAGTCAACCTAAGAGTGAACCACTATGAAGGGTACGAAAAAGCTACCTCCGCTACAAAAATTAGTTCCTAGCGTTTAGAGCGAAAAGCATCAGAATTATCGCTTAGAATCCAGTTTTTTAGCTCAACAGTTTATTAGACAAAATTGCTATCTAAAACAAAATTCTAGAAGTTAGAGCGCTTTTAAAATAAATTTGTTGTGAGAAGTTGCTGAATCAAAAACTTTGCACTTTCGGCTATTTCTGCCCACTTGGGATACAACTCGGACTGAGGGAAGGGGTGGAAGATCTCTCCCAACATTAACAACACAAAGGCAATAAATTGACAATCGGGGAAACTCGAAGACAGTAGGGGAAGCAGTTCGGCCTCCACCAGACCCCCACTGCTTGTGAGATGTATGGGTGGGTAGGGGGGATCAGAAAGGAAACAGTAGAAGAGCACATTAACGCGGATGGATACCGTTCTTACGTTCTACGACGAGATGTGATAAGGCTCTATCGCCCTTCCTAGTAGTACACTTTCAGGGTGAATTGGAGATAGTATATCCCACAAATGTTCCATTAGGTTACAATCAGGGAAGTTTGGGGGCCAAGGCAATGTGGAGAATTCCTTGTCGTGTTCCTCCAAGCACTCAGTTGTTTTAATGAGCCCAATGGCACGGCGCGCTGAAAGATGGCACTGTAGTCCTGGTAAACCTACTGTAGGTATGGATGAACATGGTCTGTTAACAGGTCTCTGTAGCATCCACCATTCACTGTTTGTGAGATGATAACCAATGGAGCTAGGATTTGCCAGGAAAATACTCTCCAGACCAGACACACCGCTTCCACCGGCCTGCTGAACCCCAATTTTTCAACCAGAGGACAGGGCTTCATGCTGTTTATGCCATATGAGAACCCTACCATCAGCACAATGCAGCAGGATATGAGACTCGTCACTCCAGATGACCTTCTTCCATCTGTTGAGGGTCCATTGCCTATGTCCCTTGGCCCGTGCGAGACGTTGTTTGCAATGCCTGGGCGTCATCATGGGTACCCTCGTTGGTCTCCGGCTGTGAAAACCCAGGCGAAGAAAGGTACGGCGCATGTGCATGTGGAATTTGGTCGAACTGCACCGTTGTTGTACTGGTGGGTGAGCTAAGTTACTGTTGCACGTTGTTGCTGGAATACTAGTCGTGACACCGGACGCTCACCTCTAGGATCAACAGCCCGTGGCGTACCAATGTGAGCCCTTCTCCTGGATGTCTGTGCATGGTTAATCCAGTCCTAGTACACCCTTGATACAGTAGAACGGGAGCAGCCAAGAAGTGTGGCTGACCAATGTGAGCCCTTCTACTGGATGTCTGTGCATGGTTAATCCAGTCCTCCTACACCCTTGATACAGTAGTACGGGAGCAGCAAACAAGTGTGGCTGAGCAATGTGAGCCCTTCTGCTAATCCAGTCCTGGTACACCCTTGATACAGTAGTACGGGAGCAGCCAACAAGTGTGGCCGACCAATGTGATCCCTTCTGCTTGATATCTGTGCATGGTTAATCCAATCCTGGTACACCCTTGATACAGTAGTACGGGAGCAGCCAACAAGAGCGGCTATTTCTGGAATATTGGCACCTGCCCTCCGGACTCCAACTATCTGGCCATATTGTAATTGTCTTAAATCGCCACGTTTTCCCATTTCTGGCAAACGTTTACTGATTACGCTCAAACGACAGGTGTGCGCAATTTGTGGTAGCCACACATGACGTAGTTATCGCTCCGAATATGTAAAACAGGGAGTGTACCTAATGCAAAGCTAACTCAGTGTATATATACGTATGTACATTGGTTTGGGTGTTTAAGACCACCGTGACCAACTCTATGGACTATGAGTAGTCGCCTGTCCGAATGGATGTTGGGTTTGTCTTTCAGCACTGTCCCAAAGTCAGTGCTGAAAGACAACCCCAACATCCATGCTTCACCGATATCCGAACGTGTATCCATCTCGGACGAATGGTCAGAAGCCAGCCCTTCCAGTCCTATATACCATTTTGTCATTTGACTGCCAGTCGTATTCCATTTTGTTATGCGGCTCGCAATTCAAAAAAACGTTAAAAGCCCCGCTCTAATGTAAGAAAGGAAAAACGATCGAAAAGTACATTACGTAATGCGTGTATTTGATTTTGTGATTTCTTTATTTTGAGATTTGGCTACCCGCATATCTAAGGCTACAAAAAAATCTACGGTCTCTAATTTAGAGCCATTTGTTCTTGAAAAGGAGTGTGTACTATTGTCTGATGAGTAAACACAAATGCAACAACCATCTGTTGCCCCGGGATTCGGACCAAGACCGTGAAGTGCGAGAAGTCAAAAGCCCTCATTTCGTTTTTAGCGTTCTGGTGCAATATTATCAAACGTGTGTGAAATAGAGTCCTCAAATTTACACAGATTCGACGACATGGGATCCAGATGTCCAACATCAGATTAGACTTCATTCCACCCACAAATGTTCTATGGGATTCAGCTCTAGGAACTGACGAGGGAAAAAATGTCGACCCTGTCCTGAAAATACTTCGACGCACCGTGGTCATTGCGGCGTGATCCATCGTTCTGCCCGAGTTTCAGATCGCCGTCTGGCTAGAATATAATGTCGGTCATCATTGTCGGTCATCATACGTTGACCGACAATGATGCTTAAATGCGCTTCGAAATTCAAACGTCAGTTTGCTCGAATCAAGAATCCTAAAGTCTTTCATAAAAATATGGTCCACATCATTACACTGCCTCTTACAGCCTGAACAGTCGTGTTTAACAAACGAGAATCCATGCTCTCGCGTGTCGTTGTCCCTAAATTCTTACCCTCAAAACAAAATGAACCCATGCCCTCTTCTCGTTATCTCCAAATGCAGCAAGAAGAATCCATGCTCTAATGCCGTTGTCCTCAAATTTCCACCCTCAAATAGGCATTGTGCAGTTGAAAATCAGATTCGTCAGATAACATGACTCCTCTTCCAATAATTCATGATTCACTATAATTTGTGATTCACTTGCTGAGCTCCTAACCCACTGGAAACGTTTTGTCTTGTTCACTGCCCACAGCAGTTGTACGCACACGTATCCTCATCTGTTGTAATGCGGACAACATAGCGTTGGCTTTTTCCCTGGTCGAATCTTGTGCTGATTATCTCACTGTTGCACATGCCTTAAACTGTATAAATATGGCTATCTTGCGCGCACCTCAGTCGACGAGCAGTCGTGTTCTTTTTCTTTTTTCTATTGAAGGTTTAATGACCACCGTAAGCAACTCGATGGGATGTGAAATGTTGCCCGTCCCTAATTTAGGATCACTGGTTCCAGGGAAGGGAGAGAGAGCCAGTGCCGTAAGACTAGCACAACATCCATGACTCATCGGGATTCGAACCCGGACCCTTCTAGGACGAACGTCCATAAACCAGCGGTTGACCACTGTACCACTGAGGCGGCATAGTCGTTTCCGAGCACGAGCCATGCTCTCACAATCCGATCCATGCTTTCACTATCCAGGTGACTTCGTTCCAGTCCTCAAGAGTCCAGTTTTTGGTGCTTCTGAACACGTGATTCATCGGACCAGGCGACTTTATTCTAGTCCTCAAGGATCCAGTTTTGGTGCTTCTGAACACGTGGTACATCAAACCATGCGACTTAATTCCAGTCCTCAAGGGTCCAGTTTTGTTATTTCTGTGCCCACTTCATTTGTAGGTTTGTAGTACACACGAACGATACACTTCTGCTGTTACAGCAGTTTACGCCATTGTACGGATTTTCCTTCGAGCATCGACCAATCATTTAAACCCACAGAAAGGTCTTTAACTTCTTGTTTTGTTGTTTGTGCACCACTGTACACCGTAAATACAGTTGTTCTCGCAGAGCCAAGGTTTGCAGTTTCTTAGATGATTATACCTGGCCGCTTAGCATCCACTATCATACTTCCTTCCGAGTCTCTTAAATCAGAATTATGTACAAACATATAGAGTGTACGTATGTGTACGTAGCATTCAGCACATTGTGGATATGCATGTAAATATGAAGAATTAAATATTAAAATAGATAATTTTGCAATTCAGCTAGCAAAGCCATGTAATATGTTCTAACGAAAAAACGTTGTTTCTCTTGTAAAGCTACAGAATCTGCTGATTACTCGTTTCTAATTCTGCGTTACTGTAGTAAGAATCGCATTTCCCATTTTTATGTTCGTAAGATCGAATAGAGGAATAGTCTGTGGCTGCCAGCCTGAAGTAATTCCTTCAGGCTGGGTAAGCTCTGAAATCGAATAGACCAAAGGGAACGATATTTCTTCTTCTTTTTCTTCTTCTTCGAGAGAGGTAGAGACAGAGAGAGTCCAGCAGTATTTTTTGTCCTCCTTATACACTCACTGTCATAAAAATCCGCGCACCAAGAAGGGGGCGTCGGTTTGAAATGAAATTTTAGTAGTGAGATGCTATATAGCAAGGACAGAACTAATAACAATATCACAGCAGCAGGACGATTTCCCGCGAACATAAGCATACGCTACACATTCCGGTCAGCGTTAGTACCGCGTCGGACAGGCTCGTGCTCGGATACATGCGGTGACACGGCCTGGCATACAGTCAAAGAGATGCCGTATGTTATCCTGGGACAGACTGACACGCACTTCTTGCAACTGACGCTCTAAATCACGAACATTGGGACATAGAGAAAGCTGGCGTCCCATCTGGTCCCCACACGTGCTCAATGGACGAGAAATCAGGCGATCTGGCAGGCCACGGAAGCATCGAAGCCTGACGTTGACAGTCCTGGGAAACCCGAGCTGTGTGCAGACGGGCGTTATCTTGTTGGAAAATGGTTCCGGGCCGCCCAGCCAGGAAAGGCAGCTCATGGGGCCGCAGGATCTCATGTACGTACAGCTGGGCAGACAACGTCCCTTTGGTCACTGCGAGGGAAGTCCGGCTGTCATACGCGATGGCTCCTCAGACCATCCCACCTGCAGTTCGGGACGTGTGCCGCTGTACAGTGAGGTTGGGATTGTAGCGCTCACTTGCGGTCCTCCACACTCTGTTACTGTAGTCGTCTGTTCCCATACAAAAGCGGGATTCGTCGTGACGTCGCCAGTCCATAGCATTCCGCGTTGCTCGCTGCTGACGCCACTGCAATCGACACCGACGATAGTCAAGTTTTAATGGCAAAGAACGTAAGGGCCGTCGAGAGTGCAGATTCGCCTCCGCCAGGCGTCTGGAAACGGTTATGGCGGACACAGGAATCCCTTGTTCAGACGCCACATGTTTCTGGATATTGGACAATGACGTCGGGCATCTGGCGTACCGCTGTCCCGATCCCACGACCCTCTCTGCTGGTGGTGTGTCTGGGTCGTCCAGAGCCAGTCCGCCGTGCCTGGGTGCCTTTCCGTGCCCACTGTCCCAACAGGATCGCACCGTACTCTCCGACCGGCCCAAATGGCGGCCGATTCGGGCCGCCGGCCACCCTGCCTCTCTCATCCCTGCGATATGGCCTCGTTCAAACTCTGTCAGTTGCCCGTATACTCGGCAAGTCTATCACTCAGAGACCTCTCCTGGCTCTTACCATGCACTTCGGCAGGAATGTGTAGTCCCTATCGGGGCGCCTTATAAGCGCCAAGGATTGCGATTGCAGCGTCGGTCTTGGACGCGCGGGCATGCGGAATCGCACGAAACTTTAATCATTTGCATGTCTGCCCTCCCCATTGCTATTCGACGAGTTTCGCGTTAATTGCAATTTTTTCTTGCCGCGCGGATTTTTATGACAGTGAGTGTATTTCTTCACATCTTTTTTTGCACGTCTTTTGTAAAAAAGAGGGTGTTTATGTTACCGATTTGTCCTTCCGTCCGTCCGCCCGTCTGTACCCACGATATATCTGCAACTATTAGTCCGATTTGAAAAATTCTTTTTGCATTGGGAAGCTTGAAATATGCAAATGATGATCATTTATTTCGGTTTCTTTTTACGATGTACAATTTCGCCGCTAGAAGGCGTAAATGCACATAATGTCAAATTCAAAAATACGTTTTATTCCACATATTTGCTTCTAAACATCCGATTGAAAAAAATATTTTATCTTTCGATTCCATTTATGTCGAAGAGTATTTTAGATATAGTTACGTTTTCAAATTACGCATAGATGTTCTGCTAGGGGGCGTAAAGGTAAATTACATTTTCCGCGATAATTCTTCTTCTAAAATTCCGATTTGAAAAATGTTTTCTTCAGCGGATACACCTTCTGATGGAAAATTTTCGCATATAATTTCAAATTTTTGGTAAAGAATACTTTGGCCACCAGAGGACGTAAGTGTTAATTTTTTGCGTCTGATGCATTTGCCATAAAATCTGAGCTTCTAAAATTTCGATTGAAAAAATTATTTCGTGGACTGATGCCACTCACATCGATAAAACTTTTCGGAATATCTTCTTCTTAAAATATTCCACAGTTTCTCCGCCGGGGGCGTAGATATATATCTTATTTTCGTCAATATCTCTACTTCTAAGCGTCCGATTTGAAAGATTTCTTCTTTGTTTTTTCTTTTGTTTTTTTTTTTCATTGGAGGTTTAACGACCACCGTGAGCAACTCAATGGGCTATAAGCAGTCGCCCGTCCCTAATTTAGGGTCACTGGTTCCAGGAAAGGGAGAGAGCCAGTGCCGTAAGACAAACACAACATCCATGCCTCACCGGGATTCGAACCCAGACCCCGTTCGGACGGGTGATCAGAGGCCATCGCTTAGACCACTGCGCCACCGGGGCGGCCTTCTTTGTTGCATAGGGTTTTCAGTGTGACATGTTTTACATATAATTTCAAAATTTTCAAGTAATGCATAGACTTTCCGCGAGGGGGCGTATAGGTAAATTGCGTTTAACCCCTATATCTCTGCTTCTAAATCTCCGATTTGAAAATTTCTTTCTGGACCGGATACAGCTTCTGATGGGAAGTCGTTTGTACATAATTTCTAATTTAGAAAAACTGGTTTGGCTACCAAGGGGCGTAAATCTTAATTTCCGCTTCTGATATATTTCCAGCAAAATATGAGCTTCTAAATTTTCGATTGAAGAAAACGTCGTTTGTAGACCGATACTACTCATGTCGACAAACCTTTTAGAAACATTCTTAAAATAATGCATGGTTTCTACGCCAGGCGGCGTAGATGTATATCTTATTTTTGTCAATATCTCTACTTCTAGGAGTCCGATTTGAAAAATTCATTCTTTGTTGGATAGTGTTTCCAGTGTGACATGCTTTTAATATAATTAGAAAATTTTCAAGCAATTTATAGACTTTTCGTTAGGGGGCGTAAAGGTAAATTGCTTTCCTCCCCATATCTCTGTTTCTAAATCTCCGATTTGAAAAATTCTTTCTGCATCGGATGCAGCTCCTAACGGGAAATCATTTGCACATAATTTCAAACTTTTGTAACGAATGGTTTGGCCACCAGGTGGCGTAAGTCTTGATTTCCGCTTCTGATGTATTTGCAGTAAAATATGAGCTTCTAAAATCTCGATTAAAAAACAGGCGTTTGTTGACCGATACTACTCATGTCGACAAACTTTTTAGGGACATTTTCTTCTTGAAATAATGCATGGTTTCTACGCCAGGAGGCGTAGATGTATATCTTATTTTTGTTAATATCTCTACTTCTAGGAGTCCGATTTCAAAAATTCCTTCTTTGTTGGATAGTGTTTCCGATGCAAAATGTTTTTCTTATAAATTAAAAAATTTCAAGTGAATCGTAGACTTTCCGCCTGGGGGCACAAAGGTAAATTGCGTTTTCTGAGTTATTTCTGCTTCTAAAACTCCGATTTGAAAAATTCTTCCTGTATCGCATACAAGACCTGGTGGAAAATATTTTTCACATAATTTCTAATGTTTGGTAAAGAATGGTTTGCCCACCAGGGGTCATAGGTGTTAATTTCTGCTTCTGATGTATTTGTAGCAAAATCTGGGCTCCTGAAAACTCGGATGAATTTTTTTTTTCCTGGGACCGATACCGCTCATATGGAAAAACCTTTTGAGAATACTTTCTTCCTGCAATAATGCATGGTTTTCCCACCAGCGGACGTAAAGTCACATCTTATTTTTGTCGATATCTCGTTTCTAAGAGTCCGATTTGAAAAATTATATCTGTGTTGGAGAGCGTTTCCGGTGCGAAATGTTTCTCATATAAATTCATGTTTTTCTTAACACACAAGTCTGCAACCAGAGGGCGTAAGCTCACAATTCCGTTTACAGCAATATCTGAGGGATTAAAAACCCGACTGAAAAACTTCTTTCTTCCGTCAGATACTATTGTTTTCCATACCGGTTCCATTGACTTTGAATAGCTTTGATAAATTTAATTTGCGTCAGAACGGATTCAAAAGACGTGCTTATTAAACCCGAAAATTCGGTGTCATCTTTCTTGGGTTTTTTTTTTTTTTTTGTCCACGGTTATTTCATACCAGGACGTCATTCATCTTACCAGTTTCTTAAGGCAACTTTGTTGCCCTCTTCGATTTCTTACATGGACGCCATTTCTTACCGTTTCCTCCAACTTTTACCTCTGACGATGTTTCCCAGCGTTCCTGCCACCCTTCAGTTCTGGTTATATGATTGTTTTTCTTTCAGGGTTTAACAAACCATGTAAACCACATTGATTTCTATAAAGAGTCACCCATTCCAAATTTAGGAAAACCCTAGCTGTGCCTTCTAGCAGAAGAATTTTGTTTAGTGGAAAAGTTAAAAATAGGCGAAAAATATTCTGCATGGTAAAAGCTATACTAAGGAAAAAGAGCTTTTCAAATACATCTCCCGAAAGCAGAAATAGCGAGGAAAACATTTCGACCTATAGGCTCCCTAGCGGGAAATCTGTGCATTATTTAAAGATGATAATGTTCCACATCTCTAGTGTAGCGAATAGCATACAGTAAAGAAGAAATTTCTCAGTAGTGTTTTTAGAAGCTGCGATACAGCTACAAACTGAAGCCCTCAAACACCACCTACCGACAGAACTTTGAACTACAAAATTCCTCGTATACTAGCCAAAAGTGTTCTACAAATTAAATCGCATCCGGTGTTGAAAGTATTTTTTAAATCGAACTCGTACAAGCAGAGATATTGAGAAAAACAGATTTAGCTTTTGCGCCCGCTAGCGGTAAAATTGTGCATTCTAAAGAAGTTTTTCAATCGAGCTTTTAGTCCCGCAGATATTGCTGTAAACGGAAACGTGAACTTACGCCCTCTGGTGGCAGACTTGTGCATTAAGATAAATTGGGAAATATATGGGAAAGATTTCGCAGTTGAAACGCTTTCCAACAAAGAAAAGTATTTTTCAAATCACTGTCTTGGAAGCAGAGATATCGACAAAAATAAGATATATATCTACGCCCTCTGGCGAAGAAACCATTCATTATTTTAAGAAGAAAATATTCCGAAAAGGTTTATCGACGTGATAGGTATCTGTAAAATCTCAGATTTTGCTGCAAATGCAACAGAAGCAGAAATTAACACTTACGGCCCCTGGTGGCCAAACCGTTTTTTAACAAAAATTAAAAATATATGCAAAAGATTTATCATCAGAAGCTGTATCCGCTGCACAAAGAATTTTTAAACTCTTAGTTTTAGAAGCAGAGATATCGGGAAAACGCAGTTTATTTTTACGCCCCCTGGCAGAAAATCTGTGTGTAACTTGAAAAAGTGACTATACCTAAAATAGTCTTCGGCATAAACGGAATCGAAAGGTAAAAGATTTTTTCAATCGGACGTTTAGAAGCAAATATATGGAATGAAATGTATTTTAAATTCGACATCATCTGCATTTTCGCCCTCTAGAGGCAAAATTGTGCATCGTAGAAAAAAACGAAATAAAGGATCATCATTCGTGCATTTCAAGCTTCCCAATGCAAAAAGCATTTTTCAAATCGGAGTATTAGTTGCTGTGATATGGTGTCCACAGACGGACGGACAAGCCGATAACATAAGCACGATATTTTTTACAAATGACGTGCTAAAAAGACATACAGTTGCTGCAGGAAACTAAAAGAGATACGATTGGTGTTAGCACAAAATATACTTCAGGATACCCTCCCAGAAAAGTCCCCGGATTGAACTCTGAGGTACCGCTGATCACGCGTCTTTGACTTGTGCTCACAATTCGTCGACATTGCAAGGTAGTCATACAGGGGCGTTAAACCGTCTGCATATGACGTCATGTTTTCTATTGGAGATAATTCTGGAGTCACTCTGGCCATGGCATCATCTGGACAATTTGTAGGCACTGTCTGTACTGACGTTGGCATAGTGCAAGTGGGCGTTATCTTGTTGAAACTGGGCATTTGGAATACCATGGAGATAGGGTAATACAACGAGCTGCAGCACTATATTGACGTATCACTACGCCGTCATTGTACCCATTATGCCTACCAGCGGTTAACAGCTTTGAAAATGATAGAGTTCCAAACCATCACACCAGGCTGAGGATGCGTATGACCCTCACAGGTGGAAGCAAGGTCTGTCCAGTCGTCTTCAGACTCTTAATCGTGATCGTCGATATTGAGACAGACTCGAGAACCTCCGCGGAAAACAACAAGGTTTCATATGTCCCGCATGTCTTAAACGGCATCAAAGTAACCTTGTGCTACAATAGGCTGCGTTCAATGGCAGTCGTTGCAGTGGCTAGCTAGAGCGCAAAACTGCCTCCGCCAATCTTCGATTCACAGTCCGTGTCGATGCGTGGATGTTCATAGCTGCCTGTGCACCTCGTCGAAGGTGGACCGCTGTGGATTGTAGGGTTGCTACAGCTTGCAATAGAATGCGGCAATCCAGGCGTTCTGCCATTCACCTAAATGCACCAGTCCCACTACGGCGACTCACGTTACGTTCCTCCAACCAATATCGCCACATTCGGAAGACAGTTCTTACACTACGATACGTTTCTGCCGTAATGCAACGCAGAATACAACCATCCGTGCGCATTCCTAGGGTGAAGTCTCAGGGCTCCCGATGGCATCGTCCAGGCATTCTCACTCCTTACACGTGCTTCCGCTACCCAGACCACTTCAATGCAGTGGTCCACTCGCTTTGGTGAAGACAACCAAACTCAACTGGGCTAAGCCATTTTGCTCTTTTAAATCCCTCACTTCTTATGTGTTTGATTTGCAATTGCAATCATTTATACGTATTAGGTGTATAAATACGTTTTAAAGCGTTTTAAGACAACGCAACATGTAATTTGAAAGAAAACAACAATATCTTTACGAATCAAAATATGCGCCGTCATTTATATGTATCACCTTCAGCCACTGGTCGGGCAGCTGACGGATTCCAGACATGAAGAATACTTCGTCGTGTGACGCGAAGAAGTCATCAACCCATTTTTGCACTGCGTCACATGTCCGGAGCCGTACAGCAGACAAACTATGCTGCATCAATCGGAACAAATGATACTCTAAGTGGCTATCGGGACTATACGCTGGGTGCTCCAAAACTTCCCAGCCAAGCGTCAATAATGTTTCCTTGACAGATTTCCCGACATGCGGCCTAGCGTTGGCATGCAGTAATTTCACGGGACGCAATCCTTTGCCTGTGGATGGACGTTTCCAACAGATTTCCTGGTTCAATCGCAGCAATTGTTGCTTGCAGCGATCAGCAGTAAAAGTTTGACCCCGTTCCAATAGTTCATAATAAAGCACACCCTCCATATCCCACCAGATGCACAGCAGAACTTCCTTTGAGTGAATATTGCGTTTCGGTGTAGAAGTCGTTGCTTCACAGGGGTCTACCCAGTGTTATTTGCGTTTGGGATTATCGTACCATATCCACTTTTCATCACCCGTAACGATTTTCCACAGGAAAGACTTTCTGTGTTGTTGATTCAACAGATTCAAGCATTTCATGACAAACTCATCCTTGTTCCTTTGGCTCAGGTCATGTGGCACCCATTTTCCTTCCTTCTGATTCTTTTCCATTGCGCGTAAACGATTTGAAATGGTTTGTTGAGTTATCCCCAGTTGTTCAACTAGTTCTTTTTGCGTTTGAGACGAATCTTCATCCAGCAATGCTTGCAGTTCCTCGTGTGCAACCTTCTGCGGGGCGGCGCTACGTCCTCGGTCGCTAACATCAAAACCACCTGCTTTGAACCGTCTAAACCAAATCTCACACGTGCTTTTCGATACAATATTCTCCCCCAGAACAGATCAGATCGATGCACATGCTTTTGCAGCACTTTTTCTTGATGAAATTCGTAACGAATGCAGTGTCGAATAAATGCAGTATCGCTTGCCAGCTTTCACCTACCGATGTGCAAGTGCGTTCGACTGTTGTGCAAACTTCTGCGTCACATTTCATACTCTGGACCATTTACGGTCACATGACAACAACGCGGGGGAATGTCGGATATGCAAATTAGCGGTATACGTCACACACAAAAAAGCTTTAAAACGAATTTGTACACCTAATATAAGGCAACTTTTAACCCACATCCATCAATTTGAATGGCGTTCCGGCAAATACATCCTGGTGTAGCTTTTTATGTGTCGTTCATTGTACATTTTTGTGATTTCTAGAAATTTTGGTTCATTGACACCGAAGATGTGAAATGTATAGTTTGTTTTTAAAAATAAATCTGATGAGAAAAAGTTTTTAAAATCTGTTGCCGCGGGTGAAAAATGTAGCTAATTTGTAAAAAGAATTTTTATTACGTGAGAATGCTCATCTAATGTAAAACATAGTACAGTATTTCGATTTTTTCGGGTAGTGAATCCTTTCAAGTGTACGAGACAGCCTTATGTTTATTTCGAGACTAAACAGAGAACGCCCTTATTAAGAAAGATTGCCAAATGCGAAATGGGCATATTATCTCTACTTACGCAACACATTTTTATTGAAAAATTAGCTCACAGATTTTTATAATTGGATTACAGCTGCTAGGCTTCGTTTGCCAGCAGAAACTTGAGCTCATCCTCGCCAACATGCATATTCAGTTCGCCATGCAGACGAAGATCTGGCAAGCCTCCATGAATGAAAGCAAGGTCCTTAACTTAAATCAGTTTTGTTTAACGTTAACTGCCACAAGATTTCTTAGACCATAAAGAAGGAGAATTGCTTTTCCTGGTTTCCAAAAGTGGATTGGTGTGGTGTGCCTTTGGGGTTGGATGGATATTAACTGCTGAACCTAAATTTCACGATTTCTTCAGTAACTTCTCTCAGATATTTTGCTTAATCCAAAAACAAAAATTTAGATTCCTTTTTCTGAAAATAAAAACTTAAAACGATATTTGCCGAAGATTTATGTGCCTTTTAAAGTACCCGATCCATGCATTAGCATATCTTAACCGGATGTGTCATGTCGCACATACAGAATACTGTTTTAAAAAATAAAGAAATGTGCACATACAGGCCACTGAATTAGAAACCTTTATGTAGGTGGACGTAATCCTCACAAGCAGTGTATATGCAAAATACGTGTTCACGTGCGTCACCACGTGATCTCAAAATAAAAAATAAAAACTTAAAAAAGATCCTTGCTTTTCGTATTGTCCGCTTCGTCAAATATCTGAAAGATCCTATGTTTTTCCTACTCTCCGTTTCCTCAGATCTTAAGGCAACTACACTGGCGGAAAGTGAAAAAAACATCAAGAAGGGGACGTCTGATACCAACGAAATTTATACAGCATAATAACGGAATACAGAGGATAACGTGATCAAAACATTATGGCAAAATACAGCTGTATTTGCTGGTAAACTGAAAAATAACATTTCCATGTAACATGGTTAGTACGAGGTTGAACCGCCATGAACTGCGTCATGTAACGTACCAGGAGATGTGACGTACCTGCGGGCAGGTACGTCACATCTCCTGGTACGTTACAGTCACACTGTGCAATTCTGGCACGGAGTCCGTCGTACAGATATTGGATGTAAGTTTGGGGTATTGAGTTCCAAGCATCCTCAACCTGGACGCGTAAATCGGGGATGGTCGTGGCTGGCCGTAGAGACCGGATAAGTCGTTGTCCCATAAAATCCCACACGTGCTCAATGGGGGACAAATCCGGTGAACGTGCAGGCCATGGAAGTTTTCTCACACCGTGAAGTGCATGTTGCGTTGCACGTGCCGTGTGTGGGTGTGCGTTATCTTGCTGGAAAACACCACGATGGACAGACCTTACAAATGGCACAACAACGGGCTGAATGATGTTGTTGATGTAAGAGGTGGTGTTTAACGTACCCGGTACAAACACTAGTTGTGTACGGGAGTGATAGCTGATCGCTCCCCACACCAGTAGACCAGGTGTAGGCCCTGTGTGATGCTGGCGGATGCAAGAAGGGTGGAGACGCTCACCTGTGCGTCTGCGAACACGCATACGGCCATCGGAGGCTCCCAAGCAGAATCTGCTTTCATCGCTGAACACGACAGATCGCCATTGCGTTCTCCAGTGTAGACGTTGGCGACACCACTGCAGCCGTTCCTGACAGGTGGGCTGGAGTCAGAGGTACACATGCCAGAAGCACACGTGTACGTAGTCCTGCATCCAGTAGACGGTTGTGGATTGTTTGCACAGTCACCGCAGGTGCGACGGCAGCTCGGATTTGCGTCGCAGTGGATGTTCTGCTTGACAACGCCGCTCTTCTTATGCGTCGATCGGTCCGCTCATCAGTCCGTCTGTGACTCCCGGTTCCACGTCTTCTCGTGTGGGAATGTTCCTCGGACCATCTATGCCACCATCGTACCACCACTGATACTTCCCGTCCAATTCGTTCCGCAATACGATGATACGACCACCCGGCCTCGCGGAGTCCGACTAGACGACCTCGCTCAAAGTCCGATAGCTGCTGAAATCCTACACGTCTTCCATGTCCAGACATTGCAGCTTCTTCAGGGTCTTCGCACGTGTCCGTACGCCGACGACTGATTACATTCACTTCGCCGTACTCCTTAAATACCACTGACGATAATTTGCATATTATGCCGTGCTGTGGCGTAAGCGCTCACCGGTTAGTCCCAAAATTAACATCACACCTACGTAAACTCGACCCCATTAACATATATAAATTTCATGATCGTCCGCTAATTCCTTCTTGGTGTTCTTTTTTCACTTTCCGCCAGTGTATTTAAGACTGTTAGGCTAGTCAGTAATCGTCAGTTACGTTGATCACAATAGGAAAAACAAAGGATGTTTCGTAGTTCAATAAAGGGCTTATTGTGCGCGTCCGCCTGGCTGGGGCGAGGTTTACGAAAACCGAAGAGCTGATTGGTTTCTCAAAAAGTGAGATACCCCAGGTCTTCAATCAGTAGAAAAATAACCTACATTTCTTGTCGAAGATGTGTAACTGTGTGGCAACAACACTGTGTCAGTAATGAGATCGCCGTCGTTTGAGAAAGCTTGTACGGAGAAACAGGACTTCTTGTTCGCAACAATTGACCGAAGCATTCTATGAAGACTGTTCCAGACTCATATCTCAGCTAACTGTGCGTGGAGAATTCTACAGGATCGGTGTCGGCAATCGCATGCCGACTCAGAAACCATTGATATCTGTGAAGAACCGGATAGTTTGTCTAAATTGGTGTTAGAAACACCGTAACTGGCGAATGAAAGAACGGAAAAAATTCATATGATCCGGCGAATAGCGGTAAGCCTTGTTTTGTACGGACGGTAGGCAGTGTTTGTGGGATCCTCCATGAAACGATGGACCCAGCTTACCTTGGAAATACAACTCAAGGCCCTGGAGGTGGTGTCATGGTGTGGGGTATGTTCTGTTGGTACGGAACAGGTCCTCTGATGATGATAGAATGTCTGATGTCCTCCGAGGATTATCTGAACATTGTTGCCGATCAAATCCATCCTGCAATATTGACTTTTTACCTAACAGGTGACGGCAGTTTCATGAGCAACAATATTGCCGCCCATTGTGCATGATGTATTCAGCAGTGGTTCAGTGAGCATGACAGCGACTTCCACCATCTTCCCTGGCCACCACAAAGCCCGCATCTGTACCCCATTGAAAATGTATGGGACATGTTAGAAAAACAGATTCAGGAGGGAAGTGCCCTTCTTTAAATTTTGGATGACTGTCTGGTGAACGCCTGGTATGACGCAGATGCACTGTTACATCTTGTGGAATCTATGCAAAACCGCATACGTGCTGTAATTCGGGCTATAGGAGTATTACCGCGGATTTTCCTATATCCCCGTAACATTTAAATTTCATCCGTATAATTTTGCTTATTTATTTATTTTTTATTTTTACTCTAAAGCGGTAGGAAATAAATATTTAAATTGCCAAATCAGAATATCAATGATTAAATTTACTTTCCGGTGAAGCCGAGCTAGGCTACGCGAAAGTTTCGGTTGATAATTAGAACAGTCCTAATTGCACTCAAGCCAAAAGAAAAGGGGAAAAAAATTTTTTTTTCTCACGGAAACTTGAGAAAATACCCAGATGGGAAGGAAGAGAAAGGAAGGCATTCACGATTCTAAGTTGTCACACATACAGAAGGAAGGCATAGTATCAGAGTCTCGTTGTCGAAGCGGAGAGAATAGCAGGAGCGCAATAAATCCTTTTGCGGGCGTCACACCTTTTCTCAAGCAACGCTTGCGAGCATCTCTGTATTGTCCAGGGTAGCGACGAAATTCGGAATAAGTTACGTCGCCGGAAATACCTACGTGACAATCTTCGCTTCTAATTAGCTAGGTGCGGTCAATTAACAAAAAAGCGTGAGAACGAGTTGACAGCTGAAAGAAGACATAATTTTTGGGAAAGTGACCCGAACTGAACGGATAAGCAAGCGAATCATATAGCAGGGCTATCTGTGAGGGCCAATGACATAACCCGACGTGATTCGGATGGCCGGGCCGTCACGCCCCAAAGTGGATACCGGACACGGAAAAAGGAAAATATTAACGGAATGAAAACGAGAGACTCAACACTCGAGAATTTCATGCTGAGGAGAAGAGAGGTCTTGGCGTTTTCGGAAGGGTGATGTTTCCAAGATAGAGAGATGAGGTAGTTAGTATTTTAAAGGAGTCCAGATAAAACTAATAAGGACGGAGGGCTGATACATACGACCAGCCGGCAACCCAGTTTCACGATCGGGGCTTCCCAAGGAAAAGAGGGTATGATGGCAATTATCTTACGCATTTCTGATTCATGCCTCATAGCTTTGCGTGTGCTATGCAGGACTAGTTACCCGAAAGTCTCTCACATAGTGCATTAATATTTGTCCTCTGGCGCACTGCGCCGTGTTCTAAACCAGTAACTAAAGTTTAAAGTCAAGAATATTTAAGTGCATTATACCTGTTTGAAATAAATAATTAAATTGTTTAGCTAAAGCAAGCAACCTCACCGGTACATTGTACCTAGCTTTAAGACCATCTTCTAAAAGAAATAAACCGTTAAATTTAATTCACGTGTCACTCAGATCAGATCATTTCTTCAAATTTAATTAGAGTTCAATTAGTGATTTTCTTATTGATATTTATGCAACTTTATTTTAACTTCTTTGCGGCATATGAATAGAATAAGCATGGAAACCCCATTGTAATTCATATGAAACACAACGCGATGCAATTGTCGACCCTGAGCTTGGAGACCCTTATTTAGGGAATCCAAATTCATTGTTGACACCACTAGGCGAAATTTTGAGGGTGAATTGTTTAGAATTGAATTTTTGACCTTTTTTAACTTTTTTTCCACAACGGCGAATAAGACGTAGTAGTGGTTCGCTCATACCCGACAAGGGAGCGATAATAGGAGGTCCAACCCTATATTGAATAAAAGTTCCTAATTCAGTGTCCGTAATGTGTAGATCGACTTTAGTAAATCAGTCAAACAAGAACTATAAAGCGAGAAGTCCGAGGAGCGTACGATAGTAAGAAGCTCATCCAACCAAGGGGTAAATTCCGCAAGTGGGTAAAGCATTGTGTTTCTTGCAAATTCTTGGGTACTCATTTTGGCGAATTTAAAGAAAAATCATGTTAGTTATTTGAAGAAGGTAAAAAATCTGTAGTATTTTTAGTGAAATCTTCTGTGATAAAATACACTATCTGATCAAAATCATCAAAACGCCTGCCTATCCACAAACTCCAGGCAGTAGGAAAGGAATTATCGATTTGGTTTACCCATTTCCTGCTGTAAAAGCCTCCATTCTGCTAGGAAGGTTTTCTACTAGATTTTGGTATGTCGCTGTTTCCGTTCGGCCTGGCTCGCATTCGGTGTTACTAGATTCTGGTATATTACGGTTTCCGTTCTGCATGACTCGCTATTAGCGTTACAAAAATTTTAGTATGTTACTATTTCCATTCGGTGTGTCTCGCAGTCGACTTTACTAGATTTTGATATGTTGCTCTTTTCATCCGCCTGATTCGCAGTCGGCGTTACAGTTCGCTCCAAAATTTTCCCATGGAATTGAGATCGGAGGTTCTGTGCAGAACAGTCAAATTTTCCGCCACCAATCTTATCAAAGCTTTCCTGCACGGACCTCTCTTGCGGACAGGTTTATTGTGTGTTAATAAAGAAAACGGTCTTAACCGAACTGTTGCCATAATGTTTAGAGAACAGAATGTCGACAATGTCACCATAAGCCGCAGTGTTAAGATTCTTGGGCACCGAAACTAGAGTTCCCAGCCCCAAAACTGAAAACCAGCCCCAGAGCATGATGCCTCCTCCACAAAACTTCATAGATGACACACCACAGTCGTGTAGTTTGGGTGTGGAGGATACCAAGTGAACCTTGGTATTCTTCAAATCCAGACTCGTCCGTCGGACTGCCAGATAATGAAGCGTTATTTATCACTCAAGAGGGCGCGTTTCTATTGCTCCAACGTCCAAAGGCTCCGAGCTTTTCACGACTCCAATCGATGCTTGGCGTTGATTTTGCCGGTTTTATGCAGCTCTGCTGCTGCTCAGTCAAGGAAATCCATTCGCCATCAGCTCTTAACGAGCCGTAATGGTGCTGGCGTTACTTCCGGAGGCATTTTGTAACTCCGTGGTGAGTGTTGCTAGTGAGGACAGGCGATTTTTTCGCACTACCCGCTTCAGCACTCATTGGTCCGGTTATGTCATTTACATGGCCTAGGTCGCGATTGCGTTATACACGGTCGAGTCACATTATTGTGACCACCAGCTAATATCCAGAGTAACCGCTGTGTGCAGCGCGGACAGCAGGTAGACGGGCTGAGAATGATTCAATAAGGTGCTGAAAGCTGTTCACAGGTATGGGGAGCCATGCTGACTGCAATGCATCTGACAGCTGCTGGAGGGTGTGTGGTGGAGGATTCATAGATCGAACAACACGATTGAGGTGGTCCCACAGATGCTCAATTGGGTTTATGTCTGGCGAATTAGGGGACCAGGGAAGTACTTTGAAATTTTCATTGTGCTCTTCCAACCACTCTCGGGCATTTCTAGCTGTGTGGCACGTTGCATTGTCGTGCTGGAAGATCCCATCTGACCCAGGAAAAACAATCAGCATGTATGGGTGTACGTGTTCTGCAAGGATGGATTCATAACGAATTCGGTTCATAGTACCTTCCACAGGTATGAGTGAACCCAGGGAATACCACGAAAACGTTCCCCAGACCATAACGCTGCACCCAACAGCTTGTGTTCTTCCAGAAATGGTTGAAGAGTGTTTGTTCTCCGATGTTTATCGCTTTATACGCCAAAGTCCATCAGTTCGATGAAACAGAATACGTGACTCATCGGAGAAGGTAATCCTTTGCCAATCAGCGGAGGGCCAATTCCGATACTGCCGTGCAAATGTAAGCCTTTTCTGCCGATGCACCTTCGTTAGCATAGCTGCAGTGACCATCCGTCTGCATCGGAGCCCCATACGCAGCAGGGTTTGCTGAACTGTCGTTTTAGACACACTTCCGGTACCCCTCTGGTTCATTCGGCCAGTGAGTTGCTCCACTCTAGCACGTCGATCGGCCCTCACGCATCTTCGAAGCCGACGTTCCTCTCACATATCAATGGCACGTGGTGCTCCGCAGTTTCCA
The DNA here is from genome assembly GCA_039090855.1 of Macrothele yani. Classification (NCBI taxonomy): domain Eukaryota; kingdom Metazoa; phylum Arthropoda; class Arachnida; order Araneae; family Macrothelidae; genus Macrothele; species Macrothele yani. The sequence goes on from CM077013.1 coordinate 21,004,757, forward strand.
CGTCGCTTATTCGCGATGGTGCCATTTCTCCAATCACGATGCACTTTAACCACAGCAGCACGCGAACAGTTCACAAACTGCGCTGTTTCAGAAATACTGCAACCCTTGCCCCGAAAGCCGATAATCATCCCTATTTGCAAATCTGATAAATTGCTCCTTTTATCCATGACAGCAATGAGTGATATGTTTTCAGAATGCCTACTGCACACCTTATATACCCTCTAAGCCAGCTCACGACACGTGCCTTCTTTCATTGGCTTCGCGCTGTTCTCGTCAAAAGTAGGAGGTACATATTCATAGTAATATTACTCGACTGTGTAGTTGCACCTAGGCAGTACCACTTCACAATAATATCACTTACAGCTAATCGGAGCATCTTCAGGAGGGCTGAAATTTCCTGAACTGATTTGTTGCTAAGATGGCATCTTAAGATCCTACCACGTTGAAAGTCACTGAGATCTGCAGGAGGGCTGAAATTTCCTGAACTGATTTGTTGCTAAGATGGCATCTTAAGATCCTACCACGTTGAAAGTCACTGAAATCTGCAGGAGGGCTGAAATTTCCTGAACTGATTTGTTGCTAAGGTGGCATCTTAAGATCCTACCACGTTGAAAGTCACTGAGATCTGCAGGAGGGCTGAAATTTCCTGAACTGATTTGTTGCTAAGATGGCATCTTAAGATCCTACCACGTTGAAAGTCACTGAAATCTGCAGGAGGGCTGAAATTTCCTGAACTGATTTGTTGCTAAGGTGGCATCTTAAGATCCTACCACGTTGAAAGTCACTGAGATCTGCAGGAGGGCTGAAATTTCCTGAACTGATTTGTTGCTAAGATGGCATCTTAAGATCCTACCACGTTGAAAGTCACTGAGATCTGCAGGAGGGCTGACATTTCCTGAACTGATTTGTTGCTAAGATGGCATCTTAAGATCCTACCACGTTGAAAGTCACTGAGATCTGCAGGAAGGCTAAAATTTCCTGAACTGATTTGTTGCTAAGATGGCATCTTAAGATCCTACCACGTTGAAAGTCACTGAGATCTGCAGGAGGGCTGAAATTTCCTGAACTGATTTGTTGCTAAGATGGCATCTTAAGATCCTACCACGTTGAAAGTCACTGAAATCTGCAGGAGGGCTGAAATTTCCTGAACTGATTTGTTGCTAAGGTGGCATCTTAAGATCCTACCACGTTGAAAGTCACTGAGATCTGCAGGAGGGCTGAAATTTCCTGAACTGATTTGTTGCTAAGATGGCATCTTAAGATCCTACCACGTTGAAAGTCACTGAAATCTGCAGGAGGGCTGAAATTTCCTGAACTGATTTGTTGCTAAGGTGGCATCTTAAGATCCTACCACGTTGAAAGTCACTGAGATCTGCAGGAGGGCTGAAATTTCCTGAACTGATTTGTTGCTAAGATGGCATCTTAAGATCCTACCACGTTGAAAGTCACTGAGATCTGCAGGAGGGCTGACATTTCCTGAACTGATTTGTTGCTAAGATGGCATCTTAAGATCCTACCACGTTGAAAGTTACTGAGATCTGCAGGAGGGCTGAAATTTCCTGAACTGATTTGTTTTCTAAGATGGTATCTTAAGATCCTACCACGTTGAAAGTCACTGAGTTCTGCTGTAGGATGCATTTTACTGTTCATGCTTGCCTATGATGCCCTCCAAGCCTTGTGCGTCTTTTTATCCCCGCATGTGCTCTGGCTGTGACGTATATGGACAAATCCACTACTCAAATGAGGCGCCCAGGTGTTTTTGAGTATACAGTGTATGTCTAATCAAGTGCGAGTTCCAAAATTTACTATAACTTAAACTAAGTGTCAGAGAACTGGTTGATCATGGAAGTCTGTAATTAGCAATCATGTAAAGTTTCGTTCTCGCTTTTAAAAAGATACATTACAAATATCTGTTTGGTTTTCCCATGTGCAATCTTTTGACCATTTTCGTTGTCCTTTGTATAAATAACTTAAAAGTACTGTATGCTTTCTTATGGCGCCTGCTACGCATCTAGCCAAAACGTGGTCAGAAAAATACTGAGCTCGCCAAGTTGGCTTGTAGGAAATATCTTGAGCTATGACTTGTGGTTCATTATTGGCTACTAGCGTTAGTTTAGTCGTGGAGAGAGAGAGAGCGATAAATGTGCCTCCGACACTTGCAAAGATATGAAGTTCCGTATTTTATAACAGTGCTGCAGTGCTGTCATTCCCATGATTAATCTAAATTATTATTTGCTTCCTATTAGAAAAGCGAATCTCATATCTGTGCATAAGCAGTTGTTACAGTGCAGAAAATTTGAATAAATATTCTGAAATAAGTACTCCTTACTTTCCAAAGGGAATTCCAAATTAGTTCTTGAAGGGTGTGGTTCAGCGTTAGTAAATTAATGATGTTGCTAGATCATCTTTCTCGCATTTCCCCTCCCACTTTAATGGCTCTGAGCGATAGCTGGTGACCCTTTTCTGTTAATGACACCAAAGCATGCAAAAGATCTATCTCTTCCCCACTCACACACGCACTATGAACACACACACGCGCGGAGAGTACGTCTCTGCATTCCACTGCGTTCATGTAATCAGTTTTTCAATCCAGGTCGAATTCTTGGTATTCGATACAATCTCTAAGTAAACTCTTCAAGCTTTTATCATTAATTTAAATGCATCTTTAAAGTAAAAAAGATTCGTAATATGCTTTCTTTTAAATAACAAACTCCTGGCACCCAAGAAGAAAACAAAGAAATAATAATAATTAAAAAAGGTTTTTATTACCGGATTGAAATCGCCTCCCTGAGGCATCGAAGCTGTCATTATGCGAGTCTGGCCACTTAGTGAATAAATAATTTACTCAGAAAGTATCCACTTTCTTTACTGATATGCAACGCGAGAGGGTGGCCAAAAGTGTAACATATTGCCGTTGTTTGCCATGATGTTTCATTACGCACCCACAGTTCTGCGGATCTGAAGATTGGGATGGCCAATGAATTTCTGAACACCATAATTCGTTTCGCACCTATAACATGCTGCTTGCGTGTTTTATTGAGTAGATGCACTGTCATGCTTATTACTAGCTTATTACTAAAAGATGTTGCAACCATAGTGTAATAATTTATAATGCAATATTTTTGCGAAAACTGTTGCAAAAAGAAATACTCAGGAAACAAAAAATACCGGCCGGCTTTAAGCAAAAAGTGAGAGCCTAAAGCCGGTGTAACTTCGATGAACACCTCAAAAATTGTCTACCAAAAGAAACAATACATTCATTTCCTTGTTAAACTCATTAAACAAAACGATAGGTTGCGCTTGTAAATTTCAAGTTTTAAAAATTATGTGACTTTTTTTTGTAACGTTTTTTTTTGGGGTAATTTTTTGCAAAGGTTATTTTTGGTAATTTATATGAAATATTGCTGTGGTTCAAAAGTAATTAAGATAAACATGTATAGCGTAAAGGGAGTCTTGACTTACTTCCACGCTATTTTAAACACATCAACATAGTAAGAAATTGTTCCTAAATGAAAACAAACCTTAACGGCCAGACGAAACATATAAACAGAAGTCAACTTACGGAAAATGTCCTTTATTCACGATGGAATGCACTACACTCTCCACATATTTATCACACCACTCTTTTTAGTATTCATCAATTCATAATACAACGTTCTCATACAACTCTCTCGACCGTACAACGCTCGTAGTAATCGCTTTCTATAATCGCTCTTATCAACACCTCTCTTACAACAGATCATTCGTCCTTTTTTATCTCTTGTTCTTATCTCATAACAAGTATACGGCACTTGCATTCAACCTCAATTGTGTTGCCAAACGTATTCATTTGAGGGAAAAGATATTTCGTTAAGCGTGAAGAGTACTGAGAATTTTTTTTTTTTTTTTTTTGATTGGAGGTTTAACGACCACCGTGAGCAACTCAATGGGCTATAAGCAGTCGCCCGTCCCTAATTTAGGGTCACTGGTTCCAGAGAAGGAGAGAGCCAGTGCCGTAAGACAAACACAACATCCATGCCTGACCGGGATTCGAACCCGGACCCCTTACAGACGAATGATCAGAGGCCAGCGCCTTAGACCACTGCGCCACCGGGGCGGCAGTACTGAGAATAAACTCAAGATTTACTTAGGGAAAGAAACTAAAAAAGGAAAGTTAATCTAGAATATACGTCACACATGTTCTTAACAAAGTGGTCATACAGAGAAACTTCGGTTATACGTTCTCCGGTTGCACGTTTTTCATATTTATACGTAATGTTGGGATAATCCCGACATTTTACAGCAGTTTCTATCGACTTTTCAGTTCGATTATACGTAATTAATTTATACGCCTTTTGCCCTTATTCGTTATATTTTAAATTTTAAATTATCAAAAATACTCCGTTCGTTTATTCTTTTATACGTTATTCTCCAGTACTGTGTTATAACTCTGAGAAAATTGAGACGTGTCTGTTTTTGGCAGCCATGAAATAGGTTACACAACTAAACTTATACTAAATAGCGCTCACATTTCTGTAGTTTCTCTGAATTCAAGAAATTTGGAACAGGCAAACCAGTGGCACACTCAGTGGGGGTTGGCTCAGAGTCCCGAGCCCTTCCCGTAAGGTAAAACACTTTGTCCTTCGTATTTACTTATTAGCTGCTTAGTTTTAAAACTTATTTGTATATGTTTTTAAACTGTACAGGGTGTCCATAAATGAAGTATACAACTTCAGTATGATAATGAAAAAAAAAATATGATAAATTACAACTTACTTTTAATTTCAAAACACATGGTAACTGTGAAGGTTTTTTCTAAAAATGTCAGTGGGTCTCCACGTGTACTCCGTTGGTTGCTCGTAGGTAGTCCAGTTTCACCCACGTACGCTGAAGAATGTCATATCAAAATCCTTTGCAAATAAGTGACAAAAGTGCCACAGAACCAAGCATGTTATTATAAATTACTTAAGCTAACGCTGACTACAGCCAGACGTAGGTCGTTGTACTTGCAGCCCATGGTAACTGGTATCCCCTACTTGTAGCGTTCTTTACTATTTGAAACGTGTGCTGTAGCTTTGAGAACAACACTACGCAAAGTTTCATGTTCTTACTCACTCAATCAAAGTGAAACAAAATCACTCAAATAAAGTTCCGGAAAGACTTACAGTTCGTTTACATTACTTACAGTTCGTTTTTATTCCATCAACATCGCATGAGCACTTCACTCGGATACTCCAATATTCGTGAAGAACTAATTCACAACAGTACTAATATTTTAAAACTGATTAGCATAAGTTAGTGAGCCGAAAACTTGATTGACAAAAGCCAACACTAAATATATAACAACACAACTCGAACACGGAAACTTCAAGTAAACACGGCTTCAGTTCAATGCAGCTTTCCCCACACTGCTGTTTTTGGGGGGTTTAACGACCACCGTGAGCAACTCAATAAGCTATAAGCAAATATATAACAACACAACTCGAACACGGAAACTTCAAGTAAACACAGCTTCAGTCTAATGCAGATTTCCCCACACTGCTGTTTTTTGGGGGATTTAACGACCACCGTGAGCAACTCAATAAGCTATATGCAATAAGCTATAAGCAAATATATAACAACACAACTCGAACACGGAAACTTCAAGTAAACACAGCTTCAGTCTAATGCAGATTTCCCCACACTGCTGTTTTTTGGGGATTTAACGACCACCGTGAGCAACTCAATAAGCTATAAGCAATAAGCTATAAGCAAATATATAACAACACAACTCGAACACGGAAACTTCAAGTAAACACAGCTTCAGTCTAATGCAGCTTTCCCCACACTGCTGTTTTGGGGGGATTTAACGACCACCGTGAGCAACTCAATAAGCTATAAGTAAATATATAACAACACAACTAGAACACGGAAACTTCAAGTAAACACAGCTTCAGTCTAATGCAGCTTTCGCCACACTGTTGTTTTTTGGGGGATTTAACGACCACCGTGAGCAAATCAATAAGCTATAAGTAAATATATAACAGCACAACTAGAACACGGAAACTTCAACTAAACACAGCTTCAGTCTAATGCAGCTTTCCCCACACTGCTGTTTTTTGGGGGATTTAACGACCACCGTGAGCAACACAATAAGCTATAAGCATTAAGCTATAAGCAAATATATAACAACACAACTCGAACACGGAAACTTCAAGTAAACACAGCTTCAGTCTAATGCAGCTTTCCCCACACTGCTGTTTTTTGGGGGGTTTAACGACCACCGTGAGCAACTCAATAAGCTATAAGCAGTCGCCCGTCTCTAATTTAAGAAAAAAGTTTCAGCCCAAGTGGCGGGAAGGAAAGGCCAAGGAAGCCATGGGAGGATCAGTTTCAGGCGTGTCTGCATAAGAAACAGATCATGAGTATGAAGTATAGAAGATCTTGTGTGCGTCGTGTGATGGATGTCAGTGAAGCCCGAGTTGTATGCCAAGATCGCTGTAAATGGAGGAGTTTGATACAGCAACAGTAAGCAAATAGTCAGTTAAAAATTATCTGATGGTTTGTCTTTTCTTTGTGGATCTAACCTCTGAATCTCAGAGAACAGCTTATTGATATGTATGTATAGTTCCAGGTAAGGGAGAGAGCCAGTGCCGAAAAACAAACACAACATCCATGCATCACCGGGATTCGAACCCGGACCCCTTTCGGACGAATGATCAGAGGCCATCGCTTAGGCCACTGCGCCACCGGGACTGCCACACTGCTGTTTGCTTCATCCTTATATATCTCAAGTTCTTACCTGTCAACATCCATACGTCGTATCACGCTGTCTGACCTCAAGACTGTTGCCAACATACATTCAGTAATTGAGAAAACATAACGTTAAGAGAATGAACTCAAATTTACGGGTCCGCGGGTGGGCTAGTGGGCTACGTTCGTGACTGCCACGGAAGGGACCTCAGGTTCGATCCCAGCAGGTACGAACGCTCGATCCACTAAATATCCGCCGTGCGTCGGATGTGCACGTTAACCCGGGTACTGGCCCTCCGGTAATAAATAAGGGCGTCTTCCTCCCCCTTTCTTCTTCGCTTCCGTGTCACTTTCCTATCGGGCACTCTTGCCCAAATCTCCTAGCTTCCTATTTCTAAGGGTTGTTTAAGACCTGGGGTCAGACACTCCTTTCCTAAAATCCACTACATATGAACATTTGATCATTAAAAAAGAAGAACTCAAATTTTAATAGATAAAGAAACTAAAAGTGAAAGTTAAATTAGAATATACGTCATAACATCTCCCTCTTATCTTTTTAAGCGAGGAAGGAACCTTTCATCAATTCCAGATGATGTGTGGAACGATCAGCGCACATTTTTCGAAGAATGCAACGGCCAGTAGGTCCATTTTTACGTTAGGGCACCAATGTGAAAACAGGAATTTGCTGGTGACGAGATCGAAATCGCGTCTGCTCGCTCCCGAGTGAGTTGCTCTGATCGAATAAAATGCACCAGAATGCAACGCTGCAGATCTGTCGTCTTGTCACGTGTTTCCCTCTATAGTACGTCACGTACCTTCCTTTTATAAACTTGAAGAAGACACTAATACCCATCGTGATGGCTCATTATCTCTATCCTCTTATCCACACACAGGGCACAAAGCAATTCTCCTGCAGATGTATTTTGAAATCCTTGTACCACTCACATTTATCTTAAAAGAAGCAACGATTTAGCTGCACGCATTCATAAGTCAAATGATAGTTCGTGAGTCAAAACGGTCGTTCATTGGTCAAAATGAAGGGTAGATTTTAAAATGGCCACTACTCAAGGAGGAGATACCAATACCGTTGTGCAATAAGCCGTAAGTGATAAAATAACATGAAAATTTATTGCGAGGAGAATTGCTGCGTGGCATGTGCATCTTTCAACTTTCAGGATGCTGTTTATGGTGATTTAGTTGGAAGTGGATTATGCAGGAGAATCCTGTTTTTTTATAGTTTTTTTTTCTTAAGTCAAAACCAAAATTTTCGAAAAAAGATAATTACCTGGTTTGATCTTACATTCAATCATAAGCCGATTTTTAAAGTTCTTTCACATTATAATTAATCTTAAAATTTGTTCACGACTGAATTTGTTTTACAGCGCGTATTTCGACACTTGTCTTTCATCCAGGATCTGACAGAATTTTTTTATGAAGAAATATTTATGAGGTGTCACCATGTGCACAGTCGGGTCAGAATAATATGACCATCTACCTAATAATAGGAATAACCACCTTGGCCCGGATGACAGCTGGGAGACGGCGTGGCGTGGACGCAATGAGGCCCTGAAATGTTGCCCGAGGCACACGTGCCCATTCGGACTGCAGCAGAGCACGGAGGTCCCGGAGATGACGTGGTTGTGGGTCGACGCGTCGAACCTGTCGATCCAAATAGTACCACAAGTGCTCTGTGGGATTAAGGTCGGGCGATTTCGCCGGCCAAGGGAGAACGGAGACATCGCTGTCGTGTTCCTGAAATCAGTCACGCATCCCCTTAGCGACGTGGCAGGGCGCATCGTCCGGTTGGTAGACACCAGAGCTGAGACGGGCTGAGCTCGAGCCCGAAAGCCCGAAGCAGAGCCCGGGCCCGAATCGGGCTCGGGCTGTAGAATATTTACTGCGGTTTGGGCTCGGGCTCTTAGAGAGAGGGGGAGTGAGAGGATTTTTTTATATGTATAAATGTGGTTTTATATGACTTAGTTAATGAGACACTTTATAGGTGGTAAAGGGAATTCTTCAGCAACTGGTTCCGGTTGGGAAGCGGGCATTCGAGATGCTATTTATTTCGAGCTTGGGGAGAAAACTGCATAGGCCGCGCATTAGTGTGTTTTTGCAGAGAAGAAAAAGCTTTTTCAAGAACTATAGATATTGGATATTTGATAGCTTACCAACGATTATTTTTCCCCTATCTCCATGCAGTAGCTTCCTGCTAATTTTATTCAGCAACGTACATATTGCTGCGCATTATGGCACGATAATATTAGCATTATTTCAGCAACATACAATTGCAGCACCGCCCGATCATTTTGGATTCCTAGCCGCCCGAAGCACTTCAAGTGGAAACGAACGGTCAAAGAAAATCGTACAGTTACACTGTAAAAATAGATATAGGGATCCCTTACCTACTCCCCATTTGAGAAATACATTGGTTAATTGCAGGAGGAGAAGAGAGTCGAAGTGGGGAAAAGGATATGTTTTTCATTAATGGTTGAACAGGTTAGCCAGTCTTCTGGCTCGTTCGGGCCCGGGCTCTATATTGCAATATAAAATTCGGTCTCGGGTGGGCTCGGGATGATATACCACGGGTTCGGGCTCCGAAAATTGAGCCCGAACTCAGCTCTGGTAGACACCATCACCACCAGGGTGAACGTCCAGCATGTGGTCAGCAAAGATTGACAGGTAGCCATTGGTGTTCAGGGACCCTTCCAGTTGTACCAGCGGTCCCAGGTCATAACAGGAAAACATCCTCCATATATGCATTTTGCCACCTCCGGCCAGCTGTACTTGACGGACAAGTGTGTCCGGGTGTTGGTTCTCGTGTGTCTGACGACGTATCCGCCACCGCCCGTCACTTCTGTGAAGTAGAATCCTCGATTAGTCGGAGAAGGCAACTTTTTTCTACTCTTCCACTGTCCAATGACGGTACTCCCATGCGAACTGCAGGCGCCGTTGTCGGTGGATCTGGGTCAACATGGGCACCTTAACGCAGCGTCGACTCCGGAGACCCATGCGTAGAAGGGTTCGCTCTTCTGTTATCGAATACACGTGTCTGGCTGCTCCAGCGTTCATTTGTGTGGTCAATTGCTGCACTGTTGCGCGTCGATTTCTTTTTACCAGTCGACGGAGGCGACGTTCTCCTCGGGGGTCGAAGGGGCTGTACAGTTATGACGTCGAGAGGTACTCGGTGTGACAACGGTCCATTCTTGGTGCACCCTTAATATAACACCTCGCGGACAGCCCACAAACTCTGCTGTGTTTGAGATGCTTCCACCCTTGGCGCGGAAGTCGAAGATCATTCCTTTCTGAATGTGTGTCAAATCACTACCTCTGCCCATTGTGCTCACGTAACGCACTATGGTTCTTCTGTCCTGGCCGGCGGCTTATATCTCCGAGTGGTCGGGCTTGTCACGTGCATTCTGTGACGCGCCTGGGTGGGTACACTGTGATTCCGGGGGTGGTGATATTACTCTGATACGACCGTGTAGATTAGAGCGTTTATATAGTGGACTACAAAACTAAATTTCCAGGACTGGTTTTGTTGTTCCAGTCCGTCCCTAGGTGGGTGTGCAATTGTGTGTTTAGTGTATTCTTTGGGCGAAAATCACTACAATTTCATCTTTATGCTTCCAGGTATAATTCAACAGTACGATGGATGCTTTTGCTAAGCTTAATCCATCTTTTACAAGGATGTTCAGTGAAGCCCTCATTTCGTTCGTAACTGCACAAAATGCTTTTTTTTTCAGTTCTGTTATTAATGTTAGTCATTGCCTTTTATCTTCCAGAGGTGCCGGGTCCGCCATCTGATGTTCGAGTTGAACAGACGTGGAGTCAGAGTGCTAGTGTTCGGTGGACAATTCCTTATGGAGGGAACAGCCCCATAAAGTCTTTTGTGGTACAGTACTGGAGAGATGCAGGTACAACAACTTATTTCCTTTTTATCTTCCGGAAACGTACTTGCATTTATATTTTTAATTCTTGTGACTTTTAGTATATGTTCACGTCGACTATTAATGATTCTTATAAACCGAAAAGTAATTTTGTCAAATTCAGATTTTTATCTGTGGCTGAAGTACTGCAAATTTTAAATCCAATTTACAGTATCGCGTGGTTCTCCGATTTTTGGTATACTACACTCATCGTCAAAAAAACAGTTGCACCCTGAAGAACGTGTCGGATTGCAATGCTATTCGGGAGGAAGGTGAAAGTTGCCAAGAACAATAAATGATTAAACATTGCGAATCATGTGAGCAATATTTATTGAGCTAAACGCCAATAAGTAGTGGCTCTCAGTATGGCGTCGGGTTGCCATGTTTGCTCACACAGCATGCCAGACGTCTCGGCATGGAGTTGTACAGGTTCCTAATGGTGTTCTGCGATAAGCCATCCCATGCAGCTTGAATCTTCTTATGCAGTTCGTGCATATTGTGCGGTAGGAGTCGAGTGTGGATAGCGCGTCCAATAGCATCCCACACATTTTCAATCGGCGAAAATTTTGGCAATGCGACTGGCCATGACAAAATCTCAGTGCCTTGAAGGCAAGCTCTCGAGACAGCAGCAGTATGCGGACTCACTGAAGATCACCCGCTGCCATTCTGGGTGACTCCATGACAGTCTGGCACGACACCATTGCAGTCTTTGGTGACGATGCAAGGGTGTTAAGGGCAGTCGTTGTAACGGTCTGCGTGCCTGTAGTTCTACGTCGTGCATCCGTCTGCCAACGGAGCTGGCACTAATCCCGACGACGTGTCCCCTCTCGAACTCCTCCAACTGCTCTAATTGCTTCCGAACTTTCTTCCGAGGTATACTTTAATTGCAAAGGATGTAACCAAGACAACAGCACGAGTCAGAATGTCAAGCACGCGCAATGGGACGACCCCGTACGGCGCTACGACCTCTCCAGCGCTACGACCTCCCCTTGCTTGCGTCACATGCATGCGTGGCCGAGCGTGACACTTGAATCATTTGCATGTCTCACGATGTGAAACCTACCCACCAAGAAGTTCCTTTCCTGTCGGTTGCTTCCTTCATTGTGCAACTATTTTTTTTCCGGTGAGTGTATATCGCAGAGGAATTATTAATTCATCACGCTGCTTACGGACTTTAGTTAACTGTTTACACTTTTGTTTTTATTAAGATCTGATTGTCGTCAACATTAGAAAGTGTCAGTGTTCAGGTATTCATAGTAAGTATTGTTGATCCAGATGTTTGACTGCTGTTAAAAATTATAAATTATTCAGATATTCATTGTAACTGTTGATTATATCGATACCTGACGTCATTTCTCTCGTCAAATATCTCTTTCTGTTTAAGATTTTGTAGGAAAGGATCTTTTCAACATTTTCATACAGAAATCATTCCTCATCACATTTACGGAATGCATTCCTCACACTTGCTAAAGTTCACAGTTAGGAAATTTTACATGACAACGTTTCTCTTGCCAGAAATTATTGTGTATAACGAACATTTTACCGCACAAGATTTTTCAGGAATCTTGTGCGGTAAAATGCACTGTTTTCTCATACTTCGAAGTTCAGCTGCTTTCCATTCGTGATAACTTAAGAAACAGTATCCAAAGTTTATGTTTTCAAGCTTTTCACAGGGTTTAACAAGCGATATCAGACTTAAAAAACAGTATCCAAAGTTTATGTTTTCAACCTTTTCACAGGGTTTAGCGAGCCATATCAGACTTAAAAAACAGTATCCAAAGTTTATGTTTTCAAGCTTTTCACAGAGTTTAGCGAGCCATATAAGACTTTAAAAAACAGTATCGAAAGTTTATGTTTTCAAGCTTTTCACAGGGTTTATCGAGCCATTTCAGACTTAAAAAAAACAGTATCCAAAGTTTATGTTTTCAAGCTTTTCAGAGTTTAGCGAGCCATATAAGACTTTAAAAAACAGTATCCAAAGTTTATGTTTTCAAGCTTTTCACAGGGTTTATCGAGCCATATCAGGCTTAAAAAACAGTATCCAAAGTTTATGTTTTCAACCTTTTCACAGGGTTTAGCGAGCCATATCAGACTTAAAAAACAGTATCCAAATTTTTTTATGGTTTTCTGACCTTTTCACAGGGTAATTAGCGAGCCATATCAGACTTAAAAAACAGTATCCAAAGTTTATGTTGTTCAACCTGGTCTAAGTGGTTTAGCTTCTGACCGTATCATCTGAAATAGCCCCTGCCCAAGTACCGGACGAAGTATGGGATGTGTGCTTGTTTCATGCTGCTGGATATGTGCCTTCCTTGTAACCAGTTGCTCTAAATTAAGGACGGGAGACTGCTTCAATTTAGGGCCAACTCAAGGCAGTCGCCCTCCATTCTTGTATAAAAACACAAAAATCCAAGTGTCCCACACACGAGCCGCGGATGGCTTAGTGTTTCAGACTATCGATGCTGGGTCCCCAGGTTCAAGCCTGGGCTGATCTTTCAGAGATGGTGTGATTTATTAACAATCGCTGAATATCCGCCGTGCATCGGACGAGCACGTAAAGTGACGGCCCCCAGGCTGGACCCACTGGTTAAATGGGTATCCTTTCCTATGTCCTCCCTGAAATTCTCTCACCCATCTATGTGCAATATCGTACTTGTACGGTGGCGCCATCTGCTGTACTCTAATCTCACTACAAACTGTTCTGTCAAATTAGTCGCCGATGTAGTTCACATGCTCTCATTCCTTCCGTTCATCTGAATGTTCTGCCCAAATACCGGACGATAGTATGCGATCTCGCTTGTAGGAGCTGCTGGACCTAACCTCTACTATCTGTGGACGGAAGACTCCTACAATTTAGAGCCAAATGACAAATTCTCCTTCCGGCGTGTATAAGTACACAAAAATCCAAGTGTCCCACACACACGTCACACCTTTACAAGACCTGAAAGACCACATCGTCCGTGCTGTAAAAGTCATCACGTTTCACAAGGGCAGTTTTGATATGGAGGTAGTTCCAGTGGCTACCGCGACGCGGGTTCCATCCTCGTTTTCCTGACGTCAGCGGAGGCCAGCTATACTCCTGTTTAAAAGGTCATGTTTAGGTTAGGTTATGCCGATGACATCACCTTTTCTGTTCAACAGTTCAATGGCTAAAACGTTTCTGAAAATATTTCATTGAAGGAAGTTTCTTTGTGTTGTGCGTATGTGGAACGTGTACTTTTGCTGGAAGAAAATGTAGAGAAATTTGCATATAATTTTCATAGAAATGTATACGATGTACAATACAATTTTTTTCTATATGTTTGCTAATAATGTGTAGTTTATATTAGCAAAACTTATTTATGTTCACATGCATTGGAGTTTTGTGTTTAAACCGTTTTTCATAATACACTGGTGTGCAAAAATTAAGGACGAAGAGGAAAAATTAGCATAACAGCGGAACGAGCAGGCAGAACGGACCGAAAGACCATTCAGGAGATAGACTAGGGTCCGGTACGGTAGGGCATGCGCATACATGCAGCATGACCTAGGGGAGGGGAGAGTGTCGGAAGGGCATAAAGCACACGGACGGTGTACGCTCAGCAATTCGGTGAAAGCTTATTGCACGGTGTACATCGGTTTGAACGACGTCGAGTTGCTGCCACCGTGTGATATGGCCAACAGGCTATCCAGTAGACGACATCTGGATGACTTTACCCGAGGTCGCGTCATTGGGAAGTTGGAAGTAGGTCGAAGTGTGACTAGTGTGGCCGAGGAGTTCGGGATCACTCACAACATCGTTTCACGAGCTTGGAGAGCATTTCAAACGAAAGGAACAGCTGTCCGAGAGTTTAGCAGTGGTAGTCCACGAGCAACCACGGCGGCGGACGACCGGTGTATTTTCCTACAGGCGAGAAGAGACAGACTGCAGACAGCGGGAGAAATCGCAAGGCACATGCAACAGACAACTGGACGTCCGTTATCGCGTTTTACCGTGGCCAAGAGGCTGCACAAAGGTGGTCTATTTGCACGGCGACCAGTACGGTGTGTGCCATTAACGCCTGCTCATCGGAGACGGCGGTTTCTGTGGTGCCAGGAACACAAGAACTGGACACATCAGCAATGGGGTCAAGTTCTCTTTACGAATGAGAGCCGATTTAGTCTGACGAGCGATTCTGGACGTATACACATCTGAAGAGAGCAGTGGACACGCAATCACACCTCCAACATCATTGAAAGGGACCGGTTTGTAGGAGGCGGAGTTCTTGTTTGGGGCGGTATCATGCTTGGTAGCCGTTCTGACCTCCACATCTTCCAAGGAGGTTCAGTCACTGGTTTCCGCTTTTGTACCGAGGTTCTCCTGCCTCACGTGCGTCTGTTTAGAGGTGCTGTGGGTCCTGAGTTCCTCTTCATGGACGACAACGCTACACCTCATCGTACAGTGTATAACGTATACTCTAGATTCACTTTCCTTTTGATTTTACTATCTCTGGTTATTTTATTTTCCTATGTAAATTATCTTCTTACTGAACGAGATGTGATTTCTCCCGCTGAATGAGATCTGGCAATGAGTGTAAGTCATGACGTGGTGGTATCCAGTATAAATAGGCGCGTTCAACGATACCTAAGAGAGCTTTTTGTTGATGTGCGTAGGGAGAGCTTTGTTTCATGTATAAAGAGATCTTCGTTATATGCGTAAGGAGAGCTTCGTTTATGTGAGTAGAGCTTCGTTCATGTGCAAGGAGCTACGTTTTATTGAGTAGCTGTGTGTCCGGTGAAGTGTATGTTGGATCATATCAAGAGTTTCCCTAATAAAAAGTTGTTCTAGTAAGTACGTTTTTTTCAGTTCATAGTTTTGTCAGATCTCTGTCTGGCTGTTAGGTTTATTTCATTAGTTGTTATTATTAACAACCAGCATTAAGACGTTATTCATCTTAATTACTACTACAACATTACTAGCAGTTAAAAGCTTGTTCATTATTATTACTACACTACTAGCAGAAAAGTTTATTCATGATATAATTAATAACACAACAACCATTAGTAGAAAAGCCATTAGTAGAAGCTTTGTATTCATTATAAGTGGCTGTCGCAGAGCTGTTGGATAGTGAAGATATTCAACGCATGGATTGTCCCTCAAGGTCCCCGGACCTAAATCAAATCGAACACGTGTGGGACCTTCTCGGGAGACGCTTGGCAGCACGTCACCAGCCGTCAGCAACGATTCCGCAGCTGCGATTGGCGCTATAAGAGGAATGAGCCGCGATGTCTCAACAGCTCCTTGACAACCTCGTCCTCAGCTTGGACAGACGTTGTAAATCCTGCAACGCAGTCAGGGGTGATCATATCCCCTACTAAAGACTGGATTTTATGGACGTTTCTGTTTTCTGTCCAGTTGTGCTCGAAGCTACCTTTTCAATAAAGTGCCTCTGTATCCTTTGGATTCCTTGTTTGGACGGTTTTGTTCACTTGTCCCATATTCTTACATCTTGGGAATGTTATGGTATGATTTGAGTCGATGTGGAGCACTTCTGCACTACGTTATATTCGAGAAACCGTCTCGTCTTAAATTTTTGGACGCCTGTGTAATAGTGAATATGCAGTTTTCGTTATTGTTTGAGCGAAAGTATATGTATTTAGATATATTTATGTGTTTTAAAGTCGTCTCTGTAAATTCGTAAATTTTGTTGTGGTTTTTACACCTCGTAGAATAATATAAAATGGGTCCTCAAATTTTACTTCTGCCAAGGAGCTCAGGTAAGGAGCTTAAGAAGACCCTGGAGCAGTCAATCAGGTATCCGAATACTTTTAGTAGTATAGTGTATATCTAATCCGCAGTTTGTGTGACACGCCTATTAGCATATGTTATTTGGTTCACGTTTAAAATTTCTAGTGTGTTCGGTTCTAACAAAGCAGATGATTCAGATTTCATCGATATTAATCAGACAATTTTACCGAAAATGTGATCGCCGACAAACAGCTCTCCGCAGAAATGCATAATAAAAAACGAACCAGTAGAGAAAGAATGGATAGCAGACATCGAACGTAACAACAGGAAGACGCTTTGTGAGCAGGGCGTGGAAAAATTATATTGAAGGTTATAATCACTCAGGGGGATTTTCTGCAACAGAACAAACATAGATTATAAGTTAGCTCGTCATTTCTATGGGTTATTCTTGAAGGTGCGGAGGTTTGACATATCCGCATATTATTTTATGTGCCTTTCTCTCCGTTGTTTCAGACAATTCCTTTTGAGGTTATGAAAGCTCCGTACTCAAAGAGTAGATCACCAAGGTTATCTGCTCGCAATACTGTATGAGGCTAACTAAAGTTGTAGCGTTTTTTACTGTTTAAAACGAGTGCATGTAGCTTTGAGAACACTATATAAAATTTCCTCTACTTATTCGCTCACTCGAAGTAAAACAAAGTCACTCAAATAAAATTCCGGAAAGACTTATTTATAGTTCGCTTTTTATTCTATCAATATCGTCCGAGCACTTCCCTCGAATATTCCACAACTCGTGGGAAGTAATTCACAACAGTACCAGTATTTAAAACTGATTAACTTAAGTTAGTAAGCAGAAAATTTGATTAACGAACTGTAATACTAAACATACTGTATAACAACACAACTCGAACACGCAGGCTTCAAGTAAATAGTTTCAGTCTAACGCATCTTCCACCACTTATTTGCTGCTTGCATCAACATTATACACTATATTGACAAGTCACCGGACACCTAGAAGAGAAACACAACATAGCATTTATTGACATGCATTAGTACGGTGTCGGTCCATGGACTTAATGCCTGTACTGACCCTTCGAGACATGCTTTCGACAAAGTTTTGGAACAAGGCGATAGGTTTGCGCTTCCATTCAGTACATAAAGTTGCCGCTAACTGTTGCTTAGTAGTAGGGTTTGGTTCCAAACTTCTTATTCGGCACTCTAATTTGTCCCATTGGTGCTATATAGGATTATGATCAGAGCTCTGTGCTGGCCAGTCCACACACGATACGGAATTATCGTCAAAGCACGCCGTAACAGTCCTTGATTTATGGCTCGGGGCATTATCCTGCTGTTACCAACAAGGCTCGGTTCCTTAGAATTGCCACAGAGTTGGTGGAGCATAATTGCCCAGAATATCGAGGTAGACGTGCTGGTTAACAGGTTTGTCCACAATAACCAATGGGCCGTGACCATACCACGAAAACCACCAACACACGAGTGCACTGCCAGCTCCAAACCTCACCGTAGGCTGCCTCCATACACACACACGGCCATCAGACTGATGGGTCGTTTATCTGGATTCATCAGTCCATAGGACCGGTTTCCATTGATGTACGGTCCACAATAAATGTTCTTTACACCATGATAAACGACGAGTAGGATTCCGAGTGGGGATGAAAGGCTTATGAGCAGGCTCACGACCACGGTAACCCATGAAATGAAATTCTCTGCGAATGGTACGTGTGCATACCGACTTTCGAGCATTTTTGCGCACCTGTACACTAAGGTCTTGTGCAGTAGTACTCTGTAGATTAGCTGTAACGACTCTCCTGAGGCTTCGACATCCTCTATCACTGATTTTCTTTGGCCTGTCGGTACGTTTTGCTGCTTCAGGTACGCCATGTGTCCTCCACTTATTCAGTACATCCAAAACAATTGACTTGGTTATGTTGAAACGCCTATCGATTTCTCTTATGGACAACCCACTAATATAACACTCAACAATCTTTCCTTTCTCAAAGTCAGTTCTCTCCCGCCGCGACATTTTCACTCAATCTCACAGTGCGATATGATCGTGGTCAGCTGCATGCTTGTTTGTATACCGTTTGCAGCTGTGCCTCGCATCTTAACAACGCAGCGGATCCGTTTATTTGCTTTTGAAGGGGTGTCCGGTGACTTTTGTCAATATAATGTACATCTGTCGTTCTTATCGGCGAATATTCGTACGTCACGCTCTCTGACCTCAAAATTGTTGTCAATATCATTCCGCGAGAGAGTAGATATAACGTTAAGATTGAAAATACAAAAGGAGAATGAACTCAAATTTACGTAGAGAAAGCAACTAAAAATGAAAGTTAATTTAGAGTACACGTCATAAAGGTCTTTAAAAAAAAGAAAATACTGAAGTGTATAATTTCATTGTTTGTAAATTTATTCACACGTTGTGCGTTTCTATATTTTATGCCCCTCAGACCATGAATTCACACACCTGGTATGACCATTTTGGAAGGGCAATCGCCCCCCAGTCCCCCTACCTACGACCATGATCTGTCATGATTAATTTGAGGAAATTTAAAGTATGCATAACAAGATGGAGAGATGACCTTTAGAAATTTAGAGATGCTAAATGGTGGACTGAGGATAAGGTTCGAGGAAGTTGGAAAAGACGGGGGAGAGGCCTATAACCTGCAGTGGATGTCAACAGACTAAGAAGAAGAAAAAATTATGCAACAGAGACGTCGTTACAATAAAAAGCTGCAGATAAAAATTAATAAACTGAATTACACCCCCGATATTACTCACTTCCAGTCGCCATGGCTGGAGTCCCAAATGAGTATTTTGGGCGGCGGGGGGTTAACGGCCACCGTGAACAACTCAATGGAGTGTAAGTCGTTTGCCGTCCCTAATAATTTAGAGCCACTGGTTCCAGGGAAGAGAAAGGGCCAGTGCCGTAACACAAACACACTCTCTATGCCTAGCCGGGATTCGAACCCACTCTCATCTGGGATGAATAGTTAGAACCCCCCCCCCAGATGAGGCAGAGGTGGTACACTTGTCTTACTGGCTGGCTCTCTCCCTTCCGTGGAACCATTGTCTCCAAATTAAGAACAGGAGACTCATTGTAGCTCTTATAGTTGCTTATGGTGGTTTTAAAAAAGAAAAACGAAAATTGCACATCGTTTCGTCCTTCTTAAGCATTCACAGGTTGATATTAAGAAGGACCTGTTTTTAACACTCTTTCTAATGTGAATCTGTTTGTATTTTCCTTTCAGGAGCTCCGCATCGTTTGGAAGAAGAAACAGTGCCTGCCACTCAAACCTTTACGATGCTCAAAGACCTTCAGCCTGGTACGTCATATGTCGTCAGGGTTCTAGCGGAAAATGAAGTTGGAAGAGGAAATCCATCGGAGTCACAACAGTTCCTTACGAAAGAAGCAGGTTAGACCGCACTATTGAAAAATTCTTCTTGAAAAACACTTTTTCATTTGCTCAACAGCTTCAAGTGTCTCCCTAAGAATAACACGAAGCATATTATAACTTACACCTTCATGTTATGTCTACGGAAAGCAAACTTCAGTGTTGAATTTGAACACCAGTCTCGCGAGCAAGTATCCGTTCTACTTAAATATATTTGTAAATGTCGCGTAGTACGTTACGTTATCCCCTCATCCCTCCCTTGAGAAAGAGGCGTGCACACGATATTGCAGATTTCGGGTCACGCGACAGCCATACTCAAAAGGCCATCTCCATTATAGAAGTAATTTTATTTATTACAGGCGTTATCTGGAAGACTCATTACACAAAGTTTTTCAAACCTCTTTCCCAGGGGATTTATTCCATGTTTGGGCGCCAATATAATATATAATCCTTTTGCTTCTCACTACGGAGCGGCTGTTCTCCCAAATGAACTGCGTCGGCAGGCTTATCTCTACCTCATGATCGATTTGATTTGACTCATACATCAATTCAGTAGTACGTTCTGTACGTCATGCCACGTAGGACGGTACATATTGGTATAACAACATCAACTGTGAATGTTTCTTTGTATAGACATAACCATAGACATAAGCCCATCGTTCCTAAGAGGTTTACACAGGAAAACAAAGGACCGATCAGTGCATTCACAGGTCATAATTTAAATACCTTCTGGTGTTTCCGTTCCTAACTTTCCATGCCGCTATGCTTAACCTAAAAAATGAAATTTTTCAAAGAGGGAATTTTTCCTCAAGTGGTTTTGGGAAATTCGCTTTAAAGTTGTTTGTGTCCAGTAATTGGTGTAAATTTGGCCTAATAAATGAGCTTTCGTTTCACGTTTAACGGGCACAATGGACCCTTTCTATGAGCTGTACTGAACAAGTTAGTAAAATCATGCAATGCATTGATTATGATGCGCTTTCCAACATACCAGAAATCATTACTCAAGTTATTACTCACGTTATGAGGATAAAGGCTGTGGAATAAATCTCGCTCCTGTGCCCTGATCTTTGACCCCATTTCGATTATATTCAACAGAATTAGTTCAGTATACCTCCGGAACAACATACTAAAGTTTTGTAGCAATAGTAGCATTTTTAGTCAAGTTATGAGGATAATGTCTGTGACATAAATTTCGCTCCTGTGCCCTGACCTTTGATCCCATTTCGAAGATCTCAACAGAACCTGTTCAGTATACCTGTGGAACAACATGATGAAGTTTTGTCGCAATCGAAGCATTTTAACCTAAGTTATGACGCATAAGGGCGATGAAATGGATCCTGTTCCTATGTCTTGACCTTTGACCCCATTTCTTCCATTTTCAATAGGGTTTGTTCCTAAGTTGTCCCCTACCACACGCTAAAATTTCCTCGAAATCGAACCATTTTTACGCGAGTTATCGAACGGACAGACAGACGGTCAAAGCTGGAGGATATACGCTTCATCAGCCTACGGTTGGAAAGCGTAAAAAAAAAAAAAAGCTTACGTCATATATAGTAGTAATAGCAATATGTCGCATACTCATTGTTTCCGATTTCACGGGATATATGCATTTCTGGAAGAGCCACCTTCCTAAAAGGATTTTCACAGAAAAATAACACACCAGTGTTGAAAATGTTCTGCTGCTGAAATGGTAAATAGTCTTCCACATCAAATCCGGAGTAAAGCACCTATTATCGCTTGTGAGAAAATATACTTCCAGTATACTAGCAGAACGCCATTCTGGTATTAATCGTTGTGCGTCTCAGTAACCTGGAAGATTTCTCAAATTCTGGAATATTTTATGTAAAACGCGTCGAGCGTCAAAACGGGAAGTTGAATTTTTTTTTTTTGAGGATCTTTTAAATCCTGGGAACTTTTTAACGAAATTGAAATTTATGTGAATTTTGTTATTCCTTTGGAGTAAAAATCTGTAGACTATTCAAATTTACTTTTAACATTGCGGCCTAAGCGCATTTTCACTACTAGTACGTTGTTTGGTCAACATATCAAGTGACTTTTATCATTTGTCACGTGCTTTTTTATAGGTGCCGGTAGATCTAGGGTACTCAGCGTTAACGAAAAACTTGATGATGGTGGTGACGTCATTTCTAGTAACGAGTGAAATCAATAATTTTCTGTCGAATAAATAATCCAACATTTATTTATTCAATAAATATCTCATCGTGATAGTTTAGTGTTATGTATTAAACATTCTACATTATTTTGTAAAAATATTTTGTTTCATGTGATTATGAGATATTTGTCAATAAAAAATTAATATAATACTTTTCTTCTGTATAACGTTATGACGAAAAATTTGCAAGGAACATTAAATATTTTTAACTGTCTTCCGACATCTAAGCACACAGTGAGAAATTATAGCTTACCTTATTCTTTTAGTTGATATAAGTTTTTGTTTTATACTGATATATTTTTCTACTT
The DNA here is from genome assembly GCA_039090855.1 of Macrothele yani. Taxonomy (NCBI): domain Eukaryota; kingdom Metazoa; phylum Arthropoda; class Arachnida; order Araneae; family Macrothelidae; genus Macrothele; species Macrothele yani. The sequence continues at coordinate 21,026,998 of CM077013.1, forward strand.
ATGCAGCTTCAATAAAATTTAGAAGGTTGTATAAAAACTGTATTAAAGCCAATAAATTACTGTAACTCTAAATAAAAAACAACCCTTTTAATATATGAAAAGCAATCGGAATTTTTATGAGATTTTGGAAATTTTTATTTGGGAAAAATTGACAGCACAGAGTAGAAGTTCTGGTTCCTACATTTCTAAATTTCGCATTAAAATATTTATTTGTTTCTTCTTTGATTCGGGGTTTAATGACCACCGCGGGCAACTCTAAAGGCTATAAGTAGTCGCCTGTCCTTAATTTTGGACCACTGGTTCCAGGGAGGGAAAGAACCAGAGCCGCATCCTCTCCGAGAGCCCATGCTAACCTCGGTTCACCTTCGAAAGCTCCTACAATGGGCATCAAAACTGGAACTTGAATGATTGGCAAAAGGTCGTCTGGTCCGATGAATCTAATTTCCTGTTGCACCATGTAGTTAGCCGTGTGTTACATCAGACGGCTAGCTACGTGTGTGTCGTTTACCTGGGGAAGTGTTGATACCCAGATTGACCGTGGAACGAAAACAAGCCGGTGGAGAAAGTGTAATTCTTTGGACAATGTTCTGCTGGGAAACCTTGAGTCCTGTCATTCATGTGTGCGAAACTATGACATCTACTTCCTACCTAAACATCATGGCAGACCAGGAGTACATCCTTTCATAGCAACGGTACTCCCCTCTAGTGGTTCCTTCTTTCAGGAAAATAATGCGCCATGCCACACATCCCGCTTTGTTCGAGAATGATTCGCGGAACGCGAAGAAGACCCGGGTATTGTCCTTGCCTCTAAATTCCCCAGACATGAATCCAGTCGATCATCTGTCGTTTGTGTTGAAACAGCAAATCCGATCTAAGACGGCTTAACCACGTAACTTATCAATTAGTTAAAGGATCGACTTGTAACATGTTGGTATCAGATACCATAAGATACAGGGTGATTCAAATTAAAGTATCCCTGTTTGGAACGGTGTGGAGAGATTACCCCTGGACGCAACGACCCCAAATCTGGAGGATATACATGTCAGACCATGGGGAAATGATTGGGGGGGGGGGGGGAATGTACTTCCAAAAATGGCCGATAGGTGAACATGTGGTGCTACGATCTGTTCTGAAAAATAACATCTGCATAAGAAGCGCGTGCAAGGGCCTCGTATAAAAGGCATGGGAACCGTGTCGGAGCATTAGTGAGCCGCGGATGGCTTAGTGGTTAGCGAGTCAGACTATCAATGCAAGCTCCTCAGGTTCGAACCTGGGCTGATCTTTCAGAGATGGTGTGATTTACTAACAATCGCTGAATATCCGCCTTGCATCGGACGAGTACGTTAAGTGACGGCCCCCAGGCTGGACCCACTGGTTAAATGGGTGTCCTTTCCTATGCCCTCCCCCCTGAAATTCTCTCACCCCTCTATGTGCAACATCGTACTTGTACGGTGGCGCCATCTACTGTACTCTAATCTCACTACAAACTGTTCTGTCAAAGTCGCTAGACTTGCTCCCATTCCTTCCGTTTCTGTGTCCTGCTCAAAAGGCAATCTCGCTGTAGGTGGCTGGGACCTAAACTCTACTCACTGTGGACGGAAGTCCTACAAGAAAATGACAAATACTGGGAGCATTAGTCGACGAACGCGATGGTTCTCTCGTTGCCGGGACGAGCGTTGCTGTTAAAGTTGTTTTACCTCAACGGCGAAAACGCTGCTAAAGCGCTTCGTGTGTACAGGGGACAGAAAGCATTGCGTACGGGTTCTCTAACACCCTGTGCTTTGCGGCGAATGGTGCATCGGTTCAAGGAGACAGAAAACGTTGCATTTCGTGCGGGAAGAGGACAAAAACCACGGATATCGCAGGTAGCTGAAGTTGTTGCAACCGCTGTCGTTGAGCACTCCAGTCAGAATTCCGCAGGAACGTGTGGTGCTCGCGCCGTAGCAAGACAAGTGGATGTGTCGTACACAACGGTATGGCGGCGTTTGCGGTAAGCACTGGAAGCCTATCCGTATAAAATCCAGTGCTTACGAGAGATAAAACCTGTTGATAACGATGTGCGTGAAACGTTTCCCTTTGACGTTCTTGGCACGCATGGAGATCGACCCGAATTGGCCGTGGAACATCCTATGGAGTGAGGAGGCTCACTTTCACCTGTGCAGAACCGTCAACACACAAAACTGCCGCATTTGAGCATCACAGAATCCTCATGAAGCCCACCAGGTGCCCTTGCATTCGTCTTACGTGACTGTATGGATAGATTTTATCGCCAACTTTTTGGTTTGCCCATTTTTCTTTGAGGAACTCAGTCCGCAGGGTCCAAAGACCTGCTCCGTAACAGCAGCGCGTTATCGGGATATGTTGCAGGGTGTCGTCATTCCTGAACTCTAGCAATGTGGATGCCTTGATACAACACTCCAACAAGATGGGGCGCCCCCACACATTGGCCGACCAGTTCAACAGTTGCTGCCAAATCAGTTTTCCGATGATCGAGTTATCAGTAGCGCATTTCCTACAATATGGCCTCCGCGGTCACCGGACCTTAGCCCTTGCGACGTTTGGCTTTGGGGCTACCTGAAACACAAAGTTTATCACGGAAACCCTGGAAACCTAGCGGATTTGAAGAGCCATATCACCTTGCACGCACGCAACATGTGTAGTGATCAGTTACGTTCTGCTGTGGAGCATGTTGTAACACGGTATCACTTGTTGGCCCTGCAGCACGGTGGACACATTGAACACCACCTGTGACACCATTGTGCGGCAGCTCCGACGACTTAGTTTGTTGTTATGTTCTGGTGTGAAGCCTGTGCTTGATGCATGTGTTTCGTTGGTGCTGTGAGTGTGAGACACAGCTCTGTGTGATCGACTGTTTGTGTGTGTATTAATAAAGGCACATAATATCACTTCGTCTGCTGTTGGTTATTGGTGGTGTCGTGTTTTATATTCCTTATCTGCGCACTCTTGTAGCGCCACATGTTCACCTATCCGGACATTTTTGGAACTACAATTTTTCCCCCTCCAATCATTTTCCCGTGGTCTGACATGTATACCCTCCAGATTTGGGGTCGTTACCTCCAGGGGTTCTCTCTCCACGCCGTTCCAAACAGGGATACTTTAATTTGAATCACCCTAAACTTTAGAAATCTTTTAGCTCCCATGCTTCTCCGGGTAAGAGCTGTTTTGGCGGCAAGTGGAGGGCCAATATCATATCAGGAAGGCGGTCATAATATTTTGGCTTCTCGGAGTATCAGCGCTTTAGGAAGAGCACTTTGAAAAACAAATGTTTTACATCACATTACTGCATTTTCGAGTTTTTCCAATGCGGAATTTTCCAGCTAAGTGGCGACACCTTTTATTCAACCATAAGAAATACCCAAAATTTTAAGGAACGGGCCAGCAAATTCTCCTAACTCTGAAAACATTATTTATATATTATCCTCACGGTTTCTAAGTTTTCCCTTACGTTATTTTCCCCCTAGAGAGGGTAAAAATAAATTCGCACGTGTCGTTATATTTACGCTTCTAAAAGTTTTATTTTTAAAATTCCGTTTTCGTTAGAAAAATAGTTTTAAAACAAGTTAGTAAACTCATGCAATGCATTGATTATGATACGCTTTCCAACATACCAGAAATCATTACTCAAGTTATGAGGTTAATGGGTGTGGAATAAATCTTGCTCCTGCGCCCTGACCTTTGACCCCGTTTCGATGATATTAAACAGAACTAGTTCAGTGTACCTCCGGAACACCATGCTAAAGTTTTGTCGCAATAGAAGCATTTTTAGTCAAGTTATGAGGATAATGGCTATAAAAAATAAAACTCGCTCCAATGCCCTGACCTTTAACCTGTGAAATAAATCTCGCTCCTGTGCTTTGACCTTTTACCCCATTTCGATTATATTCAACACAACCGGTTCAGTATACCTCCGAAACCACATGTTAAAGTTTTGTCGAAATAGAAACATTTTTAGTCAAGTTATGAGGATAATAGCTGTGAGAATAAATCTCACTCCTGTGCCCTGACCTTTGATCCCATTTCGATGATATTTAACAGAACTGGTTCAGTATATCTCCGGAACAGCATACCATTTTTGTCGCGATCGAAGCATTTTTACGTAAGTTATGAGTTATGACGCTTAAGAGCAATTGAATGGATCTCTAAACTATGTCCTGACCTTTGACCCCATGTATTCCATTTTCAATAGGGTTTGTTTGTAGGTAGTCCCCTACCACATACTAAACTTTCATCGAAATCGAACAATTTTTACGCAAGTTATGACGAATAGGGGCAATGGAATGGATCCCGCTCCTTTGTCTTGAACTTTGACTCCATTTCGTCCATTTTCGATACTGTTCGTCCCGAGGTACTCCCCTACTACTTACTAAAATTCCATCGAAATCGAACCGTTTTTACGGAAGTTATGAGTTATGACGCTAAAGGGCAATTGAATGGATCTCTAAACTATGTCCTGACCTTTGACCCCATGTATTCCATTTTTAATAGGGTTTGTTCGTAGGTAGTCCCCTACCACATACTAAAATTTCATCGAAATCGATCCATTTTTACGCAAGTTATGACGAATAAGGGCAATGGAATGGATCTCGTTCCTTTGTCTTGAACATTGACCCCATTTCGTCCATTTTCGATAGTGTTCGTCCCGAGGTACTCCCCTACTACATACTAAAATTCCATCCGAATCGAACCGTTTTTACGGAAGTTATGATGCATAAGGGCAATGGAATAGATCCCGCTCCTGAACCATTTTTACGGAAGTTATGACGCGTAAGAGCAATGGAATGGATCCCGCTCCTATGTCCTGACCTTTAACCCCAATTTCAATAGGGTTCGTCCCCAGCTGTTCCCCTACCACATACTAAAATTTCATCGAAATCGAACCATTTTTACGCCAGTTATCGTGCCGACAGACTGACGGACGGACAGACAGACATAGTTGGAGCATATACTTCTTCAACGTAAGGTTGGAAAGCGTAAATGAATTTTTTTTTTAATGCGTGCTTTGCTGCAACCTGGAATTCGGTAGTATCCCTCCTGTCTATTTCACACTTTCAGTCATTTAATTTTTGAATATCTCCAAGTGCGTAACCCTCTCTCGAAATCGTGTGCGTATGTGTGTGCGTTTGTTCGAGTATGGCGCTAAACGACTGTAAAACGTCAAGATACTTTTTATTTCCCAAAACTGCTACAAAGTTTCCATGTTGTATTACCACTTGAATAGAAATTATAAAACAATGTATTTTACTGACATGAGCAATGCATCTTTATGAAACGAGATATTATCTAAGCAAATTTATATTTTTTTTATTTTAATTTCAGAACCTTCAGCCCCGCCTACTGATGTTACTGTTGAACCGAGAGGTGCAGGAACGTTACGTGTTAAATGGAAAGTAAGAAAGTTTTCTCAAACAGTTATGTAAGTTATTAATTGTAAATTTATGCACTGAAAACTCAACTTCATTCCATAGACGAAATTAAATCTTTCGTACATTAGCTAAGAAAGACGTGTGCATGAAATGATATTTTTCCGTTACTGCAGTAATTTCTCTTTTGTTTTGATAAATAATTTTTTTACTTGCCATTTTGCATCTCGTGTGGATTTTCCTTTGTGATGTTATCTTCCAACACAGTAGGTTTAGAAACAGTCAAAGGTTAGTTGGAGGAAACATGTTTAGATGCAAAGTTTGATGAAAGCAATTGGTGCCAGAGTACATGCTTTGCAAAAAATAGATTCCTGTGCGAAAGCGTTTTCTGTGGAAAAGTCAATGTTTCAAGCTGAATAAATTACATTTTAATGAACGCAACTCTATGATCACATTTCGCTATACATAATTGGATGCTTTCTTCACTGAAGCAATAAATAAATGAATAAAATATCTACCCACGACTTCTGTGTCCTCAACAAGAACAAACAGCTCATCGTGTATAGACCTTAACATAACAAATTCTAGTTAATTATAAATGATCATATGTGTTAACTGAGCAATTGGAAACCTCCTATGACCTTTGGAGGCTGATTAGAGATATACACTTGCGGAAAGTGAAAAAAGAACACCAAGAAGGAATTGGCTGACGATCATGAAATTTACATATATTAATGGGGTCGAGTTTACGTAGGTGTGATATTAATTTCGGGACCAACCGGTGAGCGCTTACGCCACAGCACGGCATAATATGCAAATTATCATCGGTGGTGTTTAAGGAGTACGGCAAAGTGAATGTAATCAGTCGTCGGCGTACGGACACGTGCGAAGACCGTGAAGAAGCTGCAATGCCTGGACATGGAAGACGTGTACGATTTCAGCAGTTATCGGACTTTGAGCGAGGTCGTCTAGTCGGACTCCGCGAGGCCAGATGGTCGTATCATCGTATTGCGGAGCGAATTGGGCGGGAAGTATCGGTGGTGGTACGATGGTGGCGTAGATGGTCCGATGAACATTTGCAACACGAGAAGACGTGGAACCGGAAGTCACAGACGGACTGATGAGCGGACCGATCGACGCATAAGAAGAGCGGCGTTGTCAAGCAGAACATCCTCTGCGACGCAAATCCGAGCTGCCGTTGCACCTGAGGTGACTGTGCGAACAATCCGCAACCGTCTACTGGATGCAGGACTACGTGCACGTATGCTTCTGGCATGTGTACCTCTGACTCCAGCCCACCGTCAGGAACGGCTGCAGTGGTGTCGCCAACGTCTGCACTGGAGAACGCAATGGCGATCTGTTGTGTTCAGTGATGAAAGCAGGTTCTGCTCGGGAGCCTCCGATGGCTGAATGCGTGTTCGCAGACGCACAGGGGAGCGTCTCCACCCTTCTTGCATCCGCCAGCGACACACATGGCCTACATCTGATCTCCTGGTGTGGAGAGCGATCAGCTATCACTCCCGTACACAACTAGTGTTTGTACCGGGTACGTTAAACAACACCTCCTACATCAACAACATCATTCAGCCCGTCGTTGTTGTGCCATTTGTAAGGTCGGTCCATCGTGGTGTTTTCCAGCAAGATAATGCACGCCCACACACGGCACGTGCAACGCAAGATGCACTTCAGGGTGTGAGACAACTTCCGCGGCCTGCACGTTCACCGGATTTGTCCCCCATTGAGCACGTGTGGGATTTTATGGGACAACGCCTTATCCGGTCTCCACGGCCAGCCACGACCATCCCCGATTTACGTGTCCAGGTTGAGGATGCTTGAAACTCAATACCCCAAACTTACATCCAACATCTGTACGACAGACTCCATGCCAGAATTGCACAGTGTGACGCAGTTCATGGCGGTTCAACCTCGTACTAACCATGTTACATGGAAATGTTATTTTTCAGTTTACCAGCAAATACAGCTGTATTTTGCCATAATGTTTTGATCACGTTATCCTCTGTATTCCGTTATTATGCTGTATAAATTTTGTTGGTATCAGCCGTCTCCTTCTTGGTGTTCTTTTTTCACTTTCCGCCAGTGTATAAATCGGTATTTCCCAACATCATTGCACTCTTGTGATTAGACGGCGCTGTTTGGCACAGGGATTGGAATAAAATGACCACGTGCTAGAGAACGATTTTAAGTGAGAATGACGACCCTGCTGGAAACATGGTCTCACTCGGAGGTACGCGCGGCGATTAGGTTGCCCCTACAGATGGTGGATGGTGTGACACACGGTTCCGAAAGAAATATTTTCAGCCGTCCGACGCAAAGTTACCCTTCTGCCTTCTTGAACCGGAGCGTCCACGTTGCTGCGTGTTGTTGATTTTGATGGATTACCCCTGCGTTTGTCATCCGCCAAAGCACTGCGTCAATTTGTAAATGTTCTACGCAATATGGCACGATCCGAACTCTCACGATTTGAGGACCATAGGCTTCTTGTAGTTGGCGATGGATCTGTGCTGCCGGCGTTTCCCGTACACACAGAAACATAATCACCCCGCTTACCTCCAAATGAGAGCAAGTTTCCATGCTGATCGTCATTTTCACTTGAATTCTTCTTCAGTACTTTTCTGTTTCTTATATGAACTCCTGTTCCAAACAACGCTCTTTAATGTGTAGAATGTAATGACGTTGGGAGACACAGACTTACATATCCCTAACCTGCCACCGAAATGTCATCGGAAAATGTTTACTGAGCAGCCTACGTATACAGTAGTTCCCTGATTATCCGGATGTCCAATTAACAGACTACTACCTTTCGAATACTGCGTTCGGCGCTGTATGTTATTTTTTTCGTGACATCTTCACACTTAGTTCACAAAAGCATTCTTACATTTCGACCAACTTTTTTGGGGCTAAGCGCCAACGACATACAGTATGTTTTAGGTGTTCTTCCCCTGCTGGCAATGTGTTGACTACTTGCAGAGAATGTAGTTAAGTTTGATATTTATATTTGGCATGTTCCAGTAATGTTCCAGTGCTGGCCAAGCAATACTGTTTTTGCTGGGCCTTGCCCACAGTGCATCCAGGTGAGAAGGATTCCTTGGGCCAAACATCGCACACGAGCTCGTCCGTTGGCATGGTGTAACAGAAGACGAGATTCGTTTGACCGTGAGACCCTCTTCCAATCTTCTATGGCCAAACGTCGATGATTACGTGCATACTGCAAGGGTTGACGACGGTGAACGGCAATAAACATAGGCACGGTAATGGGTCTGCGGCTGTGGAGACCCATATCCAAGAGCGTACGATGAACTGTGGGTTCGGGCACTTCACCACAATTGAAATTATGGGTAATGTCAACCACAATAGCCCTCCTGTTGTTGCGGACAAGACGAGATAGCCTGTCCTCACCTCTAGTATCAATGAGGCGTGGCCTGCACACGCCTTGTCCACGGCTCAAAGTATCACCTGTTTCGGATTAACTTTGATTGGTACCAACTACTGTATATCGTGGGCAACCTAGCAGAGTCGCCTTTTCGGAGACGCACTTACCAAGGCAACTTGCCATAACGTTCTGGCCCTTGTCGAAATCAGATAAATCCTTTGCTTTTTCCATGTTGAGACGAAACAAAATACTGACTGAGAGAGCTCCGACATAGGTTTTATATGTCATCATCATCGTCAACCAGTATCAATCCACTGCTGGACGAAGGTCTCCCCAAGTTTCTTCTACAACGGTCTGTCTTGCGCCAGTCTCCTCCATGTTGCTCCCAAATACTTTCGAATTTCATCCACACATTTCCCATGTGGTTTTCTTCTGTGTCTTTTCCTGTCCCTCGGAATCCAGTCTAAAATTTCAGCTGTCCATCGATGGTCTGTCTTTCTGGCAATATGTCCAGCCCACTGCCATTTCAGGGATTTTACTCTGATCATGATGTCTTCCACTCTTGTCATTTTTCTGATCCACGAGTTCCTCTTCTTATCTCTCCTGGTTATACCAAGCATGTATCTCTCCATGCCTCTTTGAGTTGGCTGCAGCCTTTGTATGTCTCTTTTAGTTAAGGTCCACGTCTCTACACCATATGTAAGCACTGGAAGGATGCATTGATCAAACACTTTTCTTTTTAAAGCATAATGGCATATTGCTCTTGAAAATTATACTGTTTCTTCCAAACGCTCTCCAGACAAGTTTTATACGCCGATTAATTTCTTCATCAATGTGACTCTCACTTGATATCTGCTGTCCAAGATAAATGTAGGTGTTAGTTATTTCCAGCTTTTCCTCATCAATCAATAAATCTTTATTTCTTGTAAAAGCATTGTATATCACTTTTTTCTTCTGAAAGCTCATTTTTAATCCCACTTCTTTACTCTTGTCAGCAAGTTCCTGGATCATACTCTGAAGCTTTGATGGGGTAGTTGCAAAAATGACTACATCATCAGCAAACTGAAGGTTAATTAGATAATCTCCATTAATCTTTATCCCTTTGTTTTCCCAGTTCAGTGATTCAAAGACATTTTCCAATGTGGCATTAAAGAGTTTGGGAGATATAGTGTCACCTTGTCTCACTCCCTTTCCAATTTTAATGGGTGCTGTATTCTGAAATAGCCGAGTCTTTGCACTTGCATTTACATAGATGTTATGAATAATATTAATGTACGCATCTTCAATACCGCAGGATTTCAAAGCCATTGTAACTGCTGATGGTTTCACCGAATCAAAGGCCTTTTCATAATCGATAAAAGCCATGCATAATGGAAGTTCATATTTCCTCGCTATACATATATATCATTCACGACCTTGGCACTGACGCAGAGGTGGTTTTAATGTTTTGGCTGATCGCTGTACGTAATGTTTATTCAATACATGTATTACTGGGAGCCATGGATACGAACCTCCATAGATTTTGATATTTTACAAGTTACTATTTCTTCGCGATTTCAACTGAAAAAGTTTCTTCGTATGTATTATGCTATTATTTTTTCAGCGTTTGCTGGAATAAGACGGTTTACGAATTTTAGTTTGTAATCTGATAAGGAGAATATCTCTCAACGTTTTAAACTATAATTGATAAAACGTTGCTTTTCGGTTGCTTTCCCAGACATTCGCTCAGATGACTCCGTTCATTTCACACTAAATTTAGCAAAAAATTAAATTTATATAAAAAAATATTAACCCTAAAAATTTGCAATACTTTTATCCTGGTTTCCTAAAATCTTAGATAGTTGCATTCGTCATCGGTTTTGGCTAAATAATTTTCTATTTTTGGAGGAGGGAGGGCTAAAATACCTGCTAAAACGAAAATTGGGTAGACTGAAGCCCAGCTTTGCCCACCTGTGCGCCTGCTTCGGATTGAATTTAAAAAATTTCAAAATTTTAGTGCTCAATTTTCTATGAGAATCAAAGAAACAACGGTTTGATTTACGTTCTCAGATATGTTGAGATATTCATGAGTGTTTGTCAAAAGTCGAATTAAATCACAAACGACTGCGCTGGTGGAATAATTCTGAATGCTTCCTGATTTACAATAACATGTTCGTGCGTATTTCAATTACTCACACCCATGGATTTTGTACATACAGGAGGTATGAAATCAATTTCAGTTGTAACAGTGCAAAGTAGATTCTTTTCATACAATCTGTTTGGTTTTGTTATTTTTGTCTTCATTATTTGTTCCAGATGCCACCAAAAGACCAATGGAATGGCCAGTTAAAAGGCTATTATATTGGTTATCAAGTGTCAAGCTCATCAGAACCGTATTCCTTCAAGACAGTTGAGTTTAACAAGCAGCCGGATGAAGAAGAGTACAAACTCACCAATCTGCAAAAAGCTACAGAATATCGGGTGATAGTGCAAGCCTTCAACAGTGCAGGAAGTGGGCCTGCTTCCCAGGATGTTTTGGCGAAAACATCTGACACCGGTAAATACAAGCACATTTCTTTTTCTTTTATTCTTTCGTCATAGTATACTTGAAAAAAGCGTTTATGTTTAAATGTATAAATTTCCAGGATACACGTCAGAGTATAGTCTAAAGAGCGCGAATTGTATGTGACGTCACTCATGCGCATGCGCTTTAGGTGTATGAAATACTGTACGTGCGCTGCCGGGATACAGATAGCCTTAGCTCATAAACGTAGCGAGTAAAACTATAAAAGAAAACATCAATGAATGAAATACGGGATTACACCATTATACAATGCAAATTCGGAAGTTGCGAATCCGTTTATTGGTGTAAATATGACATGGATGTTAACTCAGATAATATCCGAGAACTTGAAAATTTCGTCGCCCTGGAGAGGGCAAAATTAATCGGAAACTTGAAACTTGGTCGTTCTGGGTGGTGTAGTAGTTAACAAACTAGAGCGCTATACGCGAGACGCGGCTTCGATTCCCACTCCGGGACGACGAAATTTTCAAGTTTTCGGATATTATCTGACTTAACATCCATGTCGTATTTGCACAAATAAACGGATTCACAACTTCCAAATTTGTATTATAAGAAAATATGATAGGCAGATTGTATGTGACAGCTCTTTTCGAAGAAGGATATAGCTACACAGCAATAACAGAGATATATGAGAGTAAGCGCTTGGATATATTCACGAACAATATCGGATGTGTCTTACATAACAAAGAAAAATCTGTTAAGGTAGAGAGCACGGTATCAGAAAGATCAACCTGAACGTGAAAGAACAGGAATGGTTTATTTAAAAGCGTAGAACCTGCCAAACGGCGTGACATGACTTGAGGTTTTTGTGGTAACATGACTTGAGGTTAAAATTTGAATGACGTATGTTAACAAGACAGGTAAGAGTGATGTTTACGATGTATCAGAGCTCTCGTTAGAAGTCGGCAAGATGGGTCGAGGATGGCCTAGTGGTCAACGTTCGTAACTGCCACGGAGGAACCTGAGGTTCAAACCATTTAATATCCGCTGTGCGTCGGATGAGCACGTTAAGCCGTCGGACCCCGGGAACCCCCCCCCCCCGGTGATAAATAAGGGCGTCTTCCTCCCCCTTTCTACCTCGCTTCCGTGTCACTTTACTATCGGGCGCTCTAGTCCAAGCCGCGGTGGCGCAGTGGTGTAAGCGATGGCCTCTGATCATTCGTCCGAACGGGGTCCGGGTTCGAATCCCGGTCAGGCATGGATGTTGTGTTTGTCTTACGGCACTGGCTCTCTCCCTTCCCTGGAACCAGTGGCCCTAAATTAGGGACGGGCGACTGCTTATAGCCCATTGAGTTGCTCACGGTGTTCGTTAAACCTCCAATAAAAAAAAAAAAAGAAAAAAAAGAAAAGATAACTAGCTCACTAGATGCAGTAGATATTCCCTTGGAAGGAGGCACTTTAAGAGAAGGCATTGTCACAGTGATCTAGAACAAGGGATCCTGCTTCCTAATTCTTCTGCTTCTGGGTTCGAATCCTGAGCGATACATGGATATTGGGTTTATCCTAGCTCTGGTGTCCTTCGCAGGAACTAGTCACCCTAAGTTATCAGGGAAGGAGCTTCTAGAAAGTCTCATGTTGTATTTTGAAGTAGGAGTACAACAAACATGCAAAACGTCCTTTTTATGATCTATATATGTTTTTGGGGGAGGATGGAGTTTAACGACCACCGTGAGCAAATCAATGGGAATAAGCAGTCGCTCGTCTATAGTTTGGGTCACTGGTTCTGGGAGGCGGGAGAGGCAGCAGCATAAAACAAGCCCATGATGCATCTAGGACTCGAACCCAAGCCCAACTCGGACGACTCGCCAGAAGCCTACACCTCTGACTACTAGGCCAACGGGGTTGCCCTTCGAATCATACTTCTCCACCTATCAGCTGAATTGGTCACGTGATTGCACCATTAATTCCGTGCACGAAACCTGCTTGCTTTTTGTAGAATTAGATTGCATCGAGTCCATTTGCGTGCTTTCAAAACCTATGCATGACTCACTGACCTGATGACAACAATTTGTTTCGACAATTATAAATCACTCGACGACTTGAATACTTCGTTTAATGTTTCGTTTATTTTCGCATATTCATGGGCTCCGAACATCATAACTCGCTCGAGCTTTCGAACTCTACTATGTATATATCAGAATCGACAATATTTTATAGCATGTGAAATGTCTGAAAGACACAAATTTTAATCGAGTCGGGTGGGTTTTAGAGATTCGACAGGAAAACAAAGAACGAATACAAGGAAAAGATGCCGCCGAACTTTCTGGTCTCACAAACACGTCTTTTAACTCAACACAAAGTGTGACGCTGTAAAATGTAACAATCAAACATGCATGCGGAAAGGAAATACGGTATTTATGTGGCAGTTCTCATCATCACCATCAACCATTATCAATTCACTGCTGGATGAAAGTCTCCCCAAGTCTTTTCTACAACTTTCTATTTTGAGCTAGACTCTTCAAAGTCACCTTAGCATTCTTTCGAATTTCATCCCTCATCTTCCTCATGCTATTTTGAGTTTTTCATGGTCCTTGGTATCCAGTTTAGTATTCAAATTGCCCAATTGTTATCTATAGTAATATGCACAGCCCATTGCCACTTAAGGCTCTGTATTAGAACATCATTTCATCAACGCTTGCTATTTTTTATTCCTCTTCCTATTTTTTCTGGTTATGCTAAGCATGCATCTCTTCATGCTTCTTTGAGTCGTCTGCAGCCTCTGTATATATTTTTAGTCCATGTCTCTGATCCATAAGCCAGAGCTGGAAGGATACATTGATTAAATACTTTTCTGTTGAAGTGTAATACTAAATTGCTCTTGAAAATTGTAGTAGTTTCCTCCAAAAGCTCTCCAACGAAGTTTAAAACACTTATTTCTTTTTGAACATTGCCCACCGTTGATATCTGTTATCCAAGATACATGTAACCATTATCTATTTTATAATTTTCTCCATCAACTTTTAAATCTGCAGTTTTCGTAAGACATCAACTTCCACATTGTGTACATCAACTTCGACATTCACCAACACGCTTGCGCAGCGATGGTGAATTTACCCTCTCCCCTCAGATGTTTATTTTTTATAACTCCTAAAATGCTCGCCACGGAAAATGGAGTAAGAAAAAATATTTCCAATCACTCTTTTATGAGTGGAAATGTGGCTAAATGAAAAATGCGTTTACGACCCTAGCGCGTAAAATATTACTTATAAAGAAAGCAATCAGAAGCAAAACTGTTATTTTTGTATCTGACTTCTAGAAGGTAATATACCATCTCAAACAGAAACGTAAATCTATGTTAAAAATATCCACCGCTAAAAAGTGCATGTAGTGTTTGCCATACTGACAGGTAACCGACGTAAACGCAGCTTTTCAGTCAGCAGTTTGAAAGCAGAAATGTGGCTTCAAATCGAAATTATGCGCGCATTTACACTCCTTCGCAGCAGAACTGTGCATTATGGGAAAGTGAAAAAAGTGCACGAAATATTTCTCATAGTGGACACTGACTCATTTTTTTTCAAAACTCATCATCAGAAGCAACGACAATAGAGAAAATAAAGTGTACGTTCACACTCTCTAGCTATAAAATCTGCGCATTATTAGAGGTAAAAATAAGAAAAATGTTCAAATACACCCAACGTAAATACAGTAATTTCTTTACTCTGATGTTATTTCTTTACTCTTTATTTCTTTTGATGTTATGTCTTTCCTTTTTATTTCTTTGTTACCTCGTTGTCCGAGTGGTCAGAGGTGCTGTTTTGTGGCTAATTGTCCCAGATGGGTCGGAGATGGTTTTCCCAGGGTGCTCATTCTCTTCTTTCCCTGGAAAAAATTAAAGATGCCCCAAATTAAAGATGGGGGAGTTTATAGCCCTTTGAGTTTCACATGGTGGTCATAAAACACCGAAATAAAAAAGAATAAGCGGAATTTTAGTAGCAATGACATGGAATAGAAATAAAGATCGTGCAAAATATCCTTAAGCATTTACCCTCTGGCAGAAATTTTGCGCATCGTGAAAGAGGGTAAAATGTTTGTATGTTCATTTTTACGGTTTAAGCTGCCCAAGAAAAACGGAGTTTTACAAATCCGACTAATAGATGCCACAAACGGACGGATGTAATGACGTTAGTAGCACGAATTTTTACGTTCTTCGGTGTCAAAATGCGCGCTTGAAATTAGATGAGGCCGTGACCTATTATCCTACAGGCGCACTTCACACGCCACAGCAAATCACAGATCGAGCTGAAAAAAAAATGATATATGTTAAGGAAGTGAAGGATTCAGTTCATTACGCTTGACAGCATTTTGTGTTGCAACTGGAGACAATTTTTTTTCAAGGGCAAGTGAATAAGGTTTCAAGAAGGAAGTATTTTCTGTCGTGTCGTGGAAGAGGATGTACTTCTATATTCTGTTTTGTTCTCCTTTTCAACTTTCTTTTCTTATTTATTGGTATCTCGTATTGCGTGTCCTTAAAAGTAGTTAGTGTCACGAAAAACGGATTTCCTCGGAAACTGCGTATGTCGTCCAGGCGGCCCAGTGGTTCGGAGGCGTAGGTTTCTGGCGAATCGTCTGAGCTGGCCAGTGGTCGCCGGGAAATAGAAGCTTATGTCACACGTTTGGTGACATCACACTATCTCACACTATCTGTCCCATTGCGACGTATATATACTCTAATTTAACTTTCCTTTTTAGTTTCTATCTCTATGTAAATTTGAGTTCGTTCTCTTTGCCATTTTTTTTAAACTTAACGTGATATCTTCTCTCTCGCAAGAGTGTGGTTGGCAACACCCTGAGGTCGGAACGAATCACGTGTGGATGTCTGAGATAAGAACGGAACGATATACAGGGTCTATTCACATTATTGTGACCACAAGCTAATTTCACCGCTGTGTGCAGCGCGGACAGCAGCTAGACTGGCTGGGAGTGACTTAATAAGGTTCTGGAAGGTGTTCACAGGTATGTGGAGCCATGCTCCCTGCAGTGCATCTGACAGCTGCTGGAGGGTGCGTGGTGGAGGATCCATAGAGCGAATAACACAATCGAGGTCGTCCGACAGATGCTCAGCTGGGTTTGAGTCAGGAGGATAAGGGAGGGGGGCAGGTAAGTACTTTGAAGTCTTCATTGTGCTCTTCCAACCACTCTCGGACATTCTAGCTGTGTGACACGTCGCATTGTCGTTCTGGAAAATCCCATCAGCTCCAGGGAAGACAATGTATTGGTGTACATGGTCTGCAAGGATAGATTCATAACGAATTTGGTCCATAGTGCCTTCCACAGGTATGAGTGGACCCAGAGAATTCCACGAAAACATTCCCCAGACCATAACGCTGCCCCCACCAGCTTGTGTTCTTCCAGCAATGGTTGAAGTGTGTTTGTTCTCCGATTTTCCTCGCCTTATACGCCAACGTCCATACGTTCGATGAAGCAGAAAACGTGATTCATCGGAGAAGACAATCCTTTGCCAATCAGCGGAGGTCCAATTCCGACACTGCCGTCCAAATGTAAGCCTTTTCTCCCGATGCACCTTCGTTAGCATAGGTGCAGTGGTCATTCGTCTGCATCGAGCCCCATACGCAGCAGGGTTCGCCGAACTGTCCTTTTAGACAAACTTCCGGTGCCCCCTGGATCAGTCGGCCGGTGAGTTGCTCCTCTGTAGGGTGTCGATCGGCCCTCACGCACCTTCGCAGCCGACGTTCACCTCTCTCATCAATGGCACGTGGTGCTCAGCAGTTTCCACCTCGCTTATTCGCAATGGTGCCGTTTCTCCAATCACGACACACTTTAGCCACAGCAGCACGCGAACAGTTAACGAACTGCGCTGTTTCAGAAATACTGCCTCCCTTGACCCGAAAGCCGAAAGTCATCCCATTTTGCAAATCTGATAAATCGCACCTTTTTTATCCATGACAGCAACGAGTGATATGTTCTCAGATCAGATCAAATCATACGTAGAGGATTTTAGGAAGGGAGTGTCTGACCCCAGGTCTTAAACAATCTTTAGAAATAGGAAGCTATAAAATTTGGGCTAGGGTGCCCGATAAGAAAGTGACACGGAAGCGAAGTAGAAAGGGGGAGGAAGACGCCCTTATTTATTACCGGGGGGCCAGTACCCGGGGTCCGACGGCTTAACGTGCCCATCCGACGCACGGCGGATATTTAGTGGATCGAGCGTTCGTACCTGCCTGGGATCGAACCTGAGGCCCTTCCCGTGGCAGTCACGAACGTTGCCCACTACGCCACCCGCGGCCATGTTTTCATTATGCCTACAGCACACCTTATATACCCTCCAAGCCAGCTCACGACACGTGCCTTCTTTCATTGGGCTACGCGCTGTTGACGTGAAAAATAGGAGGTGGTCACAATAATGTGATTCGACTGTGTATTCATAATGCATTTTTTTTTTTTGAGAAGCGTGTGTGTTGATGGTGGAAACTAATGCTAATTATAAAAGAGACATTGTTTAGTTAAACTTGTGTCTGCTTAAGGGCTGCGTGTTGTGCTGTTAAAGGTTCTACCAGTTAACGTTGTTTAGTTCAGATGTTTATTACTAATCTAATGCGTTTAGCGTTTGACGATTAAGTATTGTGTTCTGTTGGAATGCTACTGTTCAATTATCTGTTGACAGAGAATAAGAGAATCATTATGTAAGTAACCTTTTCTCTAGTTACTTGAGAACTCCTGATTCGCTTAAAAGTGCAGTTATGAAGAACTGATTTGTGTAGTGTTCATACATCTATATTCCGCGAACATGCAGATTATTTCCTTTAATTTTTTTTTCGGGGTGAATAGGGATTAATCTGAAGTGTTTTAATCTAGCTCGATTATTCTCTGTTTTGTAGTAAAACATATGATACATACAAACCACACATTTTGCAAAGTCATGATCTTAGTGATGCAATAAATTAACTTTGTCCGGCGATATTTTAGTCCCTACTGAACGGGGACCTCTGTGCTCTTGAGAGGGTAGAGAGAGAGAGAGAGAGGAACATCAGAATACAACATATGTAAAAAATATAAATATCTGAGAAAAATTCGAGAGAGTACCCTGGTACTCTTTGTAGATAATTTATGCTATACATCTTTCGCATGCCACAATCTTTGTGAGTGTGAAATAAAACGAGGGATTCGAGAGTACACATTTATTTACGTACAACAAACATTCATTTATTCGCCTCACTCACGACCACACGGAGACACAGACCGGTACATACTAAGTGGAATTAAATCATAACAACAAACAGTAAGGTTTACCCAATCCTCACATTGAGCCAGGGCTGCATTGAGCGGTACTTAGGTAGGTCGATTAAAGAATGTTATTGTCGTAAAACCAATAAAAGAAGATATGTGCGTCACAAAATAAATATATACTAAACTATGGCGACGGCAATAGTAAATACTTCGACTGTTTAATTTTTCAGAAACAATATTTATTATTATTGTTATTATCATTCAGATTTAGACGAACGTAAGAAACGACCATGACACCGATAAAATTTGATGTAGCTACGGAAGCCCATCTGCGCATGCGCAACCTAAAATCTGTCCTCAAGATAGAAAGAAAAGCTGAATCGCAACTGTCTTAGTGAGAGGGATTCAGTGATGTAGTTCTAAATAAAAAAAGGTGCCTTAGCGGTCAATGGATCAGGTGAAAAAACCTGGAAAAGGGACCTTCTATACTTTCAAAAGCTTACGAAGTTTGACTTATCATTTTTATTAAAATTTTTATTAATTTTGATTGAAATTGCTTAATTTAAAACAAAAGAAAGAATGTGACGTAGGAGTCATTCTAAACGATTTTTAATATTAAGTACTAATAGTAGGAATCATGTAAAATGCGTACATTTGACTTACAGAACGCTTTCCCTGTGATTTTTAAGGCAGAAAAATGGGTATCTTTTGTGGTTTGCTTCGTTTTGTTTATTTGTTTCGGGGTACAACGTGCACCGTGAGAATCTAGGGCCATAGGCAGTCACCTACCCCTGATTTCGGGCTGCTGGCTTCATTCGCAATCACGCCAGCACACCGGCCATTCTGTCCTCGTGTCTGAGATTAGTTCCAGCGATTAGCAAGAATCCAGCGCCTCTGACCATTCGTCAACCAGAGCTTCCTTTTGTGTTACCCGTAAGGAACCATAGGATGGGCGCGGTGAAATACTTTTATTGAAGCTCATGGCAACTTTAGCAGAAACTCTCACTGCACACATGAAACACTTGTAGTCAGACTACATGCCTGTTTGAGTTTATTTCTTGATTTCCATTCTATCTGTGAAGTTTTATCATACGGAGAAGCCAGCTGTCCTATAATATCATTTTGAAAATTGTGGTCTTGACAACGTAGTTACCATTCTCTTCACACTAGAATTCTTATGATTCATGACCGTGAAAAGACTGTTTAACCTCGTCCTGTAATACGAACATTCGATTAATATATGAATATACTTGCACATAAAACAGCATTCGCTATTTTTGCTTACAAGGTCATCTAAAAATGTTTCTTTGCCCTGCTTTTCCTCCCATGTAGCCATGAAAAGTGCCTTAGCGCCGCTTAGTCGCGCTAAGGACCTTCTACATCACTGAGGAGGGGGTGGGGGGGGGGGGAGATTGGTAACTTTTGGTCTAGGATATTTACAGGCTACTCCCATCGTGTTATACATCATTTTAAAGCTCTCGTCTATAGTATGTAACTCCCCCTCGGTGGGGATCGAGAGGAAGCCAAATTTCGCTACGACACGCCGTTCTCATATTATCAAAAACGCGTTTCCGTAATGGCTTTTATCACATTTAGCATGATGAGGTC
This sequence comes from Macrothele yani, assembly GCA_039090855.1. Classification (NCBI taxonomy): domain Eukaryota; kingdom Metazoa; phylum Arthropoda; class Arachnida; order Araneae; family Macrothelidae; genus Macrothele; species Macrothele yani. The sequence continues at coordinate 21,047,126 of CM077013.1, forward strand.
GTAATTTGCGCAGATTGCAATGAGATATTGTTACTTTTATGTAAGACGTGGTGAAATATAGCTCAGCGATAGTTTAGTAAAATGAATTGTTGACTAACAATGAAGTTAACTATTGTTTTCACACTTCATTCGACAGCATTCAAAAGTCAGATTTCAATAATAGGTTTCAATACTTCCGTTACCCATTTTCGTTACATCGAATTTTTGTACTTGGGATTTGTTTTACTGCTCTCGGGAAAGAAGCATAGCATTAAAATTTTTGAATTCGTAACATAATGTAAATTCAAATTCAGTTGTAATAACCACAGCTAACCTAATTAGTTGTTCGACATGATTACTGAAAACGACCTCGGAAACAACATAGAAAGCGAGAGAGATATTATTCTAACAGGATCTGAAAAGGTTGGAGGAAGGCTGGTCTTGCAGCAAAGAGCGTTGGAAGTTCGGGAAGGTGAATAAGAAGAACGACAAATATGTGCACATTTCGTGTATGCACTTCACATCTTGAATATTTAACTGCACATCGATGGTATTCCTGTGAGATAGCTTCCTAGTAGAAGGAGAGGAATCAAAGGAGCAGTTTGGTTTGAAAGAAAATGAACTAGAGTTTTATATTTAACAAAGAAAGGACAGAAAATACTTTACACCTTATACAGACAGGGTTACAAGAAAAGTCCGTGACCAGGCCAATATCTTACTAACTATAGCAGTTAGCGATCTACTTCTTGTGCTGTTGCATAGGAAACAACCTATGGCGCACACAGTAACACCAGGAAAGAACCCCTTTTTGGGGGTGAGGGGGCTATCGAGACCCTCTTTGCAGATAGGGCAAAAACGTCAATTACAAACTTGTTCAGCGAAGCAAAAACAGTACATAAATCTTTTTGTCCCATAACAAAAGATGGAAGGGGACCGGGAATGTGGTCCCAAGAAAATCACAACATGCGGAAGCAACAACCGAGTATTTAGACAAAGCTACAAGATGTGAATGCATACACTGAAGAGCAATTGAATTAAAGATACCTGTCTAGTAACGTGTAGCACCACCTTTCGACTCGATGACGGCGGCAATTCGTCTCGGCATGGACTTGACAAGAAACCGGAAGCGCTGGGAAGCCATACGGAACCACGACCCCTGAACAAGCTCCCACAGTTCACGAAGATTTGATGGAGGGGGGTCAGAGCCTCGAACATCTCTCTCGATGGCATCGCAGATGTGCTCGATGGGATTGAGGTCAGGTGACCTAGCTGGCCAAGGAAGCGAGGTCACGTCGGTGGAGTGTTCATCCAACCATTCGGATACAATTCGGGAGCGATGGCACGGTGCATTGTCTTGTTGCAGGATGAGGTCCCCAGTGGGATGTTGAAGACGCACAAACGGGAGCAAATGGTTGTCCAGGATATCCTGGTAACGTTGACCTGTGAGGGACGATGTCACACGTACTAGGCGTCCCATTTCAGTCCATGTAAACAGTCCCCAGAGGAGAATGCCACCCCCACCAACTTGAAGAGTACCCTGCGTGCAAGAAGAATCCATCGCTTCATGTGGTTTGCGCCGTACTCGTATCCTGTCATCCGCATGTACCAAAGTGAATCTCGACTCATCAGTCCAAGCAACATTTTTCCACATGTCTAGGGTCCAGTGGCGATGTTTCCGCGCCCATGCTAATCTTTGAACCCTGTGATGTGCGGTCAGCAGTGGTACCCTCGTGGGACGATGGCTTCTGTACCCCATAGCGAGGAGATGGTTCTGGATGGTGTGGCTGCTTACACGTTTTTGTGCACCAGCGTTAAATTTACGATTGATTTCTTGCACTGTGGCCCGTCTATCCGCTGTTACAATGCGAGCTAGCCGACGATGACCCCGCTCTTGTACACGCTGTTGTCCACGGCAGTTGGCCCTTGCATGGATGGTTTTACCAGATTCGATGTACTCACGGTGTACCCGTGACACAGTGGCTCGTAAAAATCCCAGTGCCTGCACGACTTCCGAAATGAAGTGACCCATTCGTCGGACCCCGACAATATGCCCGCGATCAAATGCGCTTAGATCCTTCGTTTTACCCATACTGCGTCCGACTCTTACTGATTCTCGTCGCATCACTCCTTACATTGTCGGATCGCTGCATACGTCATGTCGTTTCCGTTTACAGGGCTGCCCACAGCGCTAATTTGCATAACGCCAGCTGTCTCTTATTCAATTGCTCTTCAGTGTAATACTGTAGAGATTCTATTAGTTTAGAAAACACAATTTACATGTTTGCATACTCAAAATATTGCGCTTCAGCAGCGACGCACGCCTGCAAGCGTTCTACGAGCTGACCATGCATGCGTTGCCGCATATCCCCATCAGCAGAGACAGAGGCGGATGTTATACTGTGACGTACCTGCCAGCAGGACGCACACGATATAAAGGCAGATAGGAATCAGAATAATCGTCTGCGTAGCTCAGTTGGTAGAGCTGCTTGTTCCGGAATAAGCGTACTCGGGTTCGAATCCCGGCGTAGACCAAAAATGACGGAGAAATTCACTTCGTTATAATGGCGCCCGAACTATCCGGATGACCCGACCGTTCAAAATCTCGCATTGGTGTGATGTTATTTCCACACCGCGAGACAGGAAAAATCAGAGAATTCCTTGTCCAGCGCTTCGAAAAATAAAAATGTGTGATGTTGCATTCCACACAGCAGATTGACTGGGAGTTCTCAAGTGCACGTTCTACAGTGGATGGCTGCCTGCAACGATTCATGGTCACGGCTGACCCGTGGGCCATGCCCCCGGCCCTCTTTCGGGGGGAGATGTGACGTACCTGCCAGCAGGACGCACACGATATAAAGGCAGATAGGAATCAGAATAATCGTCTGCGTAGCTCAGTTGGTAGAGCTGCTTGTTCCGGAATAAGCGTACTCGGGTTCGAATCCCGGCGTAGACCAAAAATGACGGAGAAATTCACTTCGTTATAATACGTTGTTGCAGAAAAAAATTTCCAGAACATTGCCCAAAGCCTCACAATTTCGCTGCTGGTTTGTTTTTGTTCCACGGTTCATCCTGATGCCAAGTCATCCCCAGATGAGCGATGCACACAAACCCGGCAGGCCACATGGTGAAACAAGAAATGAGATTCATCGGACCAGACGACTTTCTTCTAATCATTCAAGGTCCAGTTTTGATTCTCATTATAGGTGTTGCTGACGGTAAACCCAGGTTAGCATGGGCACTCGCAAAGGCCTGCAGAGCCTCATTTTCAGCCGTGTTCGATGCACTGTGTGTTATGACCCATTACTCCCGTCACCAGCATTCACATTTCCGGTGAGTTGCGCCACAGTATCCCTTCTGTTGGCTCGTAGCATACGGCATAGCCTGCGCTCTCTTTTAGCATCGATGAGCCTTGGTCTGCCCATACCTTGCCACAGCACCTCTTCTGCTGGCTCGTACCATACGGAACAGCCTTCGCTAACATCTAGCATCGATGAGCCGTGGTCGGCCCATACCTTGCTACAGTATACCTTATGTTGGCTCGTACCATACGGAATAGCCTTCGCTCACATCTAGCATCAATGAGCCTTGGTCGGCCCATACCTTGCCACAGTATCCCTTCTGTTGGCTCGTACCTTACGCTCACGTCTAGCATCGATGAGCCTTGCTTGGCCCATACCTTGCCACAGTATCCCTTCTGTTGGCTCCTACCATACGGAATAGCATTCGCTTACATCTAGCATCGGTGAGCCTTGGTCGGCCCCAACCTTGTCGGCGGTTTGTAGTGTGGTGGTTCGTTAGTTCGTTCAAAAAGTGGTCAGAGGGGGTCTCTGACCACTTTTTGGACGTACTAACCATGGCTGACCGTGAGTACCCCACAGACCTTGCCATCTCGGAAATGCTGTGACCTAGTTGTCTGGCTATTACAATTTGGCCTTTGTCAAGCTGTCTTAAGTCCGCTGCCTTTCCCATCGAAATAGCAGGAATAACACGGAGCTGAGTATCAGGTGTTATACCATCTGAAGAGCAGGAACAACACGGAGCTGAGTATCAGGTGTTATATCATCTGAAGAGCAGGAATAACACGGAGCTGAGTATCAGGTGTTATACCATCTGAAGATCAGGAATAACACGGAGCTGAGTATCAGGTGTTATACCAATTGATAACCTTCACACGCGTCGTCGTTTTCCTGCAGTTACTCCGATTTGCAGCTAGACGCTCTGGTTTTGCTCCGTGGTGTATACATAAATGTATACCTTTTCGCTCCTCTCCCATTGGTACACAAAACCTGCATTACAGGTTTAATTCTATTCTTCATTTCCTGTAAAATACAGTCAACTCCGTTTATAGTGAATCTCTGCGGACTCGCATATTCCGTTCACTATGTCCGAGGTTCACTACAACCGAAATGTTTTCCCTTAACCTGAATTGAGTGGAACGGTGAGCAAGAAAATGTGTACATATGTATCTAAAAAATAATATTTTTAAGTACGTAGTGTATTTTAATTAAATTAAGTAAACAAAATTAATTTTACGTTACTTTAATCAACATGAAAATAGTCTGTTGTGTGTCGCTGCTTGCTGCGAACAGTTTTAATAAATATTTCCTCTATGTCCTTTTCTGGAGTCTGTGCTTTTGCTCCACTAGATTCTACATTTTTCATACATTCTAGGAACTTTAGCACAGTCCTGACACTGTTACACGGCACTAGCAGTGTTCCTGCCGAGTCTGCCGGTAACGGTGCTTGAGACCTGAAGTACAATTTAGTTGGCCACGGCACCAGGTGAGAATCTCAGGTGCACTGCTGCACTCAAAGATTCACACCAGAACATAAAAAATGAAAAGTTGAAGAATGACCCGAAGCATAAGGCTTGGGTGAATCCACCTTGTGAACAAAATAACAACAACAAATAAACAATAAAATAATCTAAAAAAAATGATACTTTGGGATCAGAGTTGTGATGAGGTTCACCCGCAATCACCAATTCGTGACTGAGTGTAGTGGTCCGGATCTTACTCCGGTACATTCAATCCCCAACCAGCCAGTACAACACTCACTTTCGCAAATAACACATGATTCTCAAATACACAACACAACATTTAATAACGTTCTGCGAGATTTAAACAGATCCGGCGCTCTCTAGGCGCATAGACAATTGCCCCTCATATGTGGGCAGCATACGGTGTCACACTTTACTGTCGGATAACGCAGCCGACTGAGTCTCCACCGGACTATCTGAACAAGAGATACTACTCGTTTACACACTAAATAGAGCTGCAGGTGATATTCATATACAATTGCTTAGAGAATGAAAAAAATTATATGCAAACGATCACATTAAAAATACTCGCGACACAAAATACACAAGCACGTTAATTTGCGGTGTAAGATTATAGGTGCGAAATACTGCCAAAGTTAATTAACTAAATCTAATAAGCATGCACATGCAGAACCCTGCCCCGCTGACGTTGGTCCTGAACCAAAGTTAAAAGAAACTGTCCCGCCCAGCGGAATTTGTGGCCACACCTTCTCCCTTATTCATGTAAAAAAAGTAATCAGGAAATGGGCCCTGTAAGAAATTGAAATCTGTATGTGCAGGTATTTCCTCTGAGGTTCAGTCACTCAGCATTACTGCATCTATGTCCATGCAGCTTTGGGTGTCGGGATGGCACAAGTTCGCAGATGTGCGAAGAAAGAAAGAGGAAATATTCATCTACTTACAGTTTCGTGACTTTGCTGTGCAAATCCGTTGTGCATCACATAATATCACTCGACAAAAAAAAACACGCACACAGACACTTGCACCATGTGGCAGCACCGATGATTCAACACTTCACTTTGACGCTTGATGTAAATGAAGCACACAATTAAAAATGGTAATATCACGCCGCACTTTGTTGCAATGATTAGAGTGCACACTGATCTATTCTCGTGACGATTTGAAGGTGGCCGTTAAGCAAAATAGGCCCTCTCACATCTGATGTTGCGGTTTCCAAGATTAATTTTCTCGGCCGAGCGAAATCAGACGTGCTTTTACCTTAAGCGTATATCGGCAACTCAACATTTCACCTGTATATTTGTTAGGTATCGAAGCCACCGCTCTTACGCTCATATTTTTCTTTCGACATGTTTTTATCCCGTCGCACTTACACGTAGTGGCTTCGCTGCTTACGCGACCACACACACGCACACATGGGGCCTCGCTTCACCCCGTAAGACAAGCGCATCTCTTCACTTCCTCCACTGTAGGGGATGAATGGGGGTGACGATTCCACACTGCAGTGGTTGGCATCCGAACCCGACTTTTGCTTGGCTTCGCTTCTCATTGGAATGACCACTGTCCACTCGCAGACTTCTTAATTCCCCTGTAACTTGGCTTTCATTAGGCCAAACAGTCGCTGAGTTCCATTACGCTCCAGCCTAGAAATTTCTGCTTTATCCTGCGGATTTAGGCATTCTGCTGTCTTTATGGCAAACTGGCATCTCCAGCTGCCTCGAGTTGTCTCCATTTCTTACCAAATGCGGGGAGGTTTGCTGCTTCATTTTTCCCAATTCATTTTTTGCAGATCCAAGGCATCCAGCCTTTCACATCGGAGAGCGCACAGACAACTGAACTTTCTTCCTTATGTTCATGCCAAGTGCGAACTCTTATTTTTCTGCACGGACCATACAGAGAGCAATTGTTCTCGAAAATGCCCCAAACAATCGACTAATTTACGATTATTCGCTAAACCTTTCGTCCCCTATCTTCATTCATTCCTACTCAAGTGGCTCATTCGATACGTATTCCTCTTTCCCTTTCCGTGTTGCATAGGCTGCCCGTCAGCTGCGCCCTGATATTTATGACCTAACAGAGCTATTCTGAGACCACCCAGCCAGAGAGAGAATTCTTCGCCTCTTTTCTTTCCAAACCCCCAGATAAAACTTTATCTGCTGTTTACACTTTTAAACTCCAATCAAGCCTCGAACAATTAATACTTAATTAATTTCACACATCAACCACGCCCATTAATTACTAAATTAATGGCGGGGGTGGGTCGTAACATCGGCCCCTAATCAAGAAATCCAGAAGCCCTCTTCTGGGCCTATCGCTTTGCTCTTATCAATTTCCAGAGCAACCATTGAGTGCTACATTTTCCCACAGGTAGAAATAATTCAAAAATGGCAAAAATATTGCGTTTCTTGCCTTCAAGAGCATTGGAGCGACTTCCCAATTATCCCGCAATTTTATTAATTAATTTAGAGAACATCCGAAAGAAAAAACAACGTAAATGAGAAATAAATAAAAAAACTGAACTGTAAAAGAACATGTGAGCCTGCCGAACTGTGATTCCTAGCTGCCTCATACAATACGCGACATGGCGGACAAATTTTAAAGTTTTCTTCAGGTTTTAGGAGGGGGGGTCCACTGTAACATTCCATCCCCCATGAAAGAAAAAAAAGGGATGACTGGATGAAGTTTATTCATCCAATCATTCTATTTTTTTTTTTTTAACTGTAAACACTCAACCCTTTCCCACCGTCGCAAGGCACCTAATTCCGGATTTAAGTGCCCGGAGTGGAAGGAAAGTTTAAGGATTTCATCACACGTTCATTGCTACCCGTCGAGATATGCGGAAAGAAAGTTTAAATATGAGGCATAGCTTCGAGAATCCACGAGTTCCACAGATCTCTCACGTTCGATGCTCCTACGCCCGCGAAATGATTGGAGGACTTTTGACCTGGCTTCCCTGCACTCGTAAGGGATCCACAATCATGCGGGTTCGCGCTGCAAAGGGTTCGGTTTCTGCCCTCAGCTCATCGCTATCAGATAGAAATTCAGCAGCTCTCTCCCGAAATTTAGATTTTGCAATCGCGAGTTTAGTTTGCTCACTCCATCTACCCACCATCGCTACACTTTCGACATCCTGAAAAAAGTGTTTAGCACGATACAGCGGATCAGTGCCTGTAAATAGCCTCAACATGTTTATGCATCCCGCTATTTGCTCACCGTAAACCATAGGTGCGGCTAAAGCTGTTTGTCTCAGCTGTGATGTACCCGCTGTACTTGTAACAGGTGTACTCTCTTCCGGAACAATTGCAGCCCCAGTGCTCACATGTTCTCCGTCAGAGTGACCACCAGAATCATCTGAATCCATGTGACTCGCAGATGACGATTTTTTTGTGTTAGCCATTTTGTTTTTCTTACCCACTAAAATTATGGCAGTTCTTAGAAAACAGCTTAAGGCTTACTTAATGCTAAATTATACAAAATTCGCACCGAACAAAACTAAATAAAAATAGTAATGGCAGTCAATTCGCACTTATTTTACGAACATGAGTGTTGTTCCGCTAGCTGCAAAATATAGGTATCGATCCTGGGACAACGGCATCATTAATGTTACACGGCACTAGCAGTGTTCCTGCCGAGTCTGCCGGTAACGGTGCTTGAGACCTGAAGTACAATTTAGTTGGCCACGGCACCAGGTGAGAATCTCAGGTGCACTGCTGCACTCAAAGATTCACACCAGAACATAAAAAATGAAAAGTTGAAGAATGACCCGAAGCATAAGGCTTGGGTGAATCCACCTTGTGAACAAAATAACAACAACAAATAAACAATAAAATAATCTAAAAAAAATGATACTTTGGGATCAGAGTTGTGATGAGGTTCACCCGCAATCACCAATTCGTGACTGAGTGTAGTGGTCCGGATCTTACTCCGGTACATTCAATCCCCAACCAGCCAGTACAACACTCACTTTCGCAAATAACACATGATTCTCAAATACACAACACAACATTTAATAACGTTCTGCGAGATTTAAACAGATCCGGCGCTCTCTAGGCGCATAGACAATTGCCCCTCATATGTGGGCAGCATACGGTGTCACACTTTACTGTCGGATAACGCAGCCGACTGAGTCTCCACCGGACTATCTGAACAAGAGATACTACTCGTTTACACACTAAATAGAGCTGCAGGTGATATTCATATACAATTGCTTAGAGAATGAAAAAAAAATTATATGCAAACGATCACATTAAAAATACTCGCGACACAAAATACACAAGCACGTTAATTTGCGGTGTAAGATTATAGGTGCGAAATACTGCCAAAGTTAATTAACTAAATCTAATAAGCATGCACATGCAGAACCCTGCCCCGCTGACGTTGGTCCTGAACCAAAGTTAAAAGAAACTGTCCCGCCCAGCGGAATTTGTGGCCACACCTTCTCCCTTATTCATGTAAAAAAAGTAATCAGGAAATGGGCCCTGTAAGAAATTGAAATCTGTATGTGCAGGTATTTCCTCTGAGGTTCAGTCACTCAGCATTACTGCATCTATGTCCATGCAGCTTTGGGTGTCGGGATGGCACAAGTTCGCAGATGTGCGAAGAAAGAAAGAGGAAATATTCATCTACTTACAGTTTCGTGACTTTGCTGTGCAAATCCGTTGTGCATCACATAATATCACTCGACAAAAAAAAAACACGCACACAGACACTTGCACCATGTGGCAGCACCGATGATTCAACACTTCACTTTGACGCTTGATGTAAATGAAGCACACAATTAAAAATGGTAATATCACGCCGCACTTTGTTGCAATGATTAGAGTGCACACTGATCTATTCTCGTGACGATTTGAAGGTGGCCGTTAAGCAAAATAGGCCCTCTCACATCTGATGTTGCGGTTTCCAAGATTAATTTTCTCGGCCGAGCGAAATCAGACGTGCTTTTACCTTAAGCGTATATCGGCAACTCAACATTTCACCTGTATATTTGTTAGGTATCGAAGCCACCGCTCTTACGCTCATATTTTTCTTTCGACATGTTTTTATCCCGTCGCACTTACACGTAGTGGCTTCGCTGCTTACGCGACCACACACACGCACACATGGGGCCTCGCTTCACCCCGTAAGACAAGCGCATCTCTTCACTTCCTCCACAGTAGGGGATGAATGGGGGTGACGATTCCACACTGCAGTGGTTGGCATCCGAACCCGACTTTTGCTTGGCTTCGCTTCTCATTGGAATGACCACTGTCCACTCGCAGACTTCTTAATTCCCCTGTAACTTGGCTTTCATTAGGCCAAACAGTCGCTGAGTTCCATTACGCTCCAGCCTAGAAATTTCTGCTTTATCCTGCGGATTTAGGCATTCTGCTGTCTTTATGGCAAACTGGCATCTCCAGCTGCCTCGAGTTGTCTCCATTTCTTACCAAATGCGGGGAGGTTTGCTGCTTCATTTTTCCCAATTCATTTTTTGCAGATCCAAGGCATCCAGCCTTTCACATCGGAGAGCGCACAGACAACTGAACTTTCTTCCTTATGTTCATGCCAAGTGCGAACTCTTATTTTTCTGCACGGACCACACAGAGAGCAATTGTTCTCGAAAATGCCCCAAACAATCGACTAATTTACGATTATTCGCTAAACCTTTCGTCCCCTATCTTCATTCATTCCTACTCAAGTGGCTCATTCGATACGTATTCCTCTTTCCCTTTCCGTGTTGCATAGGCTGCCCGTCAGCTGCGCCCTGATATTTATGACCTAACAGAGCTATTCTGAGACCACCCAGCCAGAGAGAGAATTCTTCGCCTCTTTTCTTTCCAAACCCCCAGATAAAACTTTATCTGCTGTTTACACTTTTAAACTCCAATCAAGCCTCGAACAATTAATACTTAATTAATTTCACACATCAACCACGCCCATTAATTACTAAATTAATGGCGGGGGTGGGTCGTAACATCGGCCCCTAATCAAGAAATCCAGAAGCCCTCTTCTGGGCCTATCGCTTTGCTCTTATCAATTTCCAGAGCAACCATTGAGTGCTACATTTTCCCACAGGTAGAAATAATTCAAAAATGGCAAAAATATTGCGTTTCTTGCCTTCAAGAGCATTGGAGCGACTTCCCAATTATCCCGCAATTTTGTTAATTAATTTAGAGAACATCCGAAAGAAAAAACAACGTAAATGAGAAATAAATAAAAAAACTGAACTGTAAAAGAACATGTGAGCCTGCCGAACTGTGATTCCTAGCTGCCTCATACAATACGCGACATGGCGGACAAATTTTAAAGTTTTCTTCAGGTTTTAGGAGGGGGTCCACTGTAACAACACCCTCCAACATGTCTTTCACTGCTGGAACTAGAGATGGGTCGGAAATCACGTCACTGATATTTTATCACTGATACGAGTATGTCACCGTCACCAGATGTGACTTGTTTGCTGAAATATCAGTGACAGAATCACTGTCGCTGTAACCGGCGGAACCTTCTAGCTCCACAGTCCTGCTCTTTAGAGACGGGTTTGGCGCCACTGAGCTGTGACAATGATTTCCGCAAGAAAAAAAAACTTTTTTTATTACATACAGTTGATAAAAGAGTAAGCTTCAATTGATTATTATTAAATCCCTCATTTTATCTGTCTATACGCCCCGTAGAGCTGTAGTTCCGTTGGTTTCCATAATTTCAAAGCAGCCACCTGCCTAGAGGCGACGCGACGTCACCTGCAGCGCGGGGCGGGAAGTGACTTATGGCGGCCAGTGCTGCGTGGATGTAAGCTCGATGGTTCCTGTCACTTGATACACTGAGTCACTGGCGGACAAGCGTTACGCGGTCTGGAGGCGCTGCTGTCACCGACTGTGATTTTGTCACTGATACTTCTCACTGATACTTGTCTGGAACCGTCACCGTTGTCACTGATACTTAAAAGTCACCGTGAAACCCATCTCTAGTTGGAACACGTTCTTCATTATCGTCTTCGTCATCTTCTCGTTTTCTTCCGTGCTGGAACCGCCTTTCACAGCCTCGACAATAGTTTCATCTGACGGGATTTCATTCGTTATAACTTCACAGTCAGCATCGATAAGATCTTCAGCTTCAGTGGAATTCGCACCGATGTGCTGAAGCAGGTCCTTGAGAGGCACATCCTCCTCTTCTTCGAATGCCACGCGTCGAGTATTCAAAGCAGACCTCCGGAAACAGTTCTGTATAGCGACAGTTGACACACTCCTCCACGCTTTGTTTCCAAAACGTACAGCATTCAGAATTGATGTGTTCTGCTTTGATTCCAAAGCTTGGATTTAATGAAGCGTTACTTCCCTTCTGTAATAGGTTTTAAAGCTACGAATCACACCTTGATCCATGGGTTGGAGGACGACGTGGTGTTGGCAGACAGGAACACCAGCTTGATGTTGCTGAGGTTTTTAATCCTACCTTTGTCCTTCAATTCACTTAAAGGATAGTAGGCCTACAATATTGTTTCTCAACACATTCTTTCAAGTTTTTACAAGGTTTGTTTTGAAATAAGTTGCAATTTCATGTTACAAAGTACATTCTTTTCTTTGAAGTTTTATTTTTTAGGTTCACTATAACCGAAGTTGAGAGTTCACGACAAACGAAAATTTTAATATACATTTCCGATGTTGTGGGTCGGGACCAATGATTTTGGCTCACTAAAGCCGAGTGTTCTTCACTATAACCGAATGTTCTTCACTATAACCGAGTGTTCTTCACTATAACCGAGTTGACTGTATATGTATAGCAAAACAAGTTTAAAGGACCTGAAATCTAGAAAATGTCTTCGTTCTTTGGATTGCAAAATGTTATATGCTTCATATCCAAGAGAAAGTCGGGATATCCAGAGCTATTACCAATTAAACTTAAATTTTATTACACACTTATAACAAAGAGCTGTTCAACACGTGCAATGATTCTCTCATTGGTTATTATATTCATATTCTGGTACATAATCCTAGTTATAATAAACAGATTTAGTATGTTTTTTTACCAACATTCCAGTAATGTGAATGGAATAACTGTTAATGTTTTATGCTAGCAAAGCCTTATGTGTAACTTTTTTTTTTAGAAAAGGCATCATTTCGTCAATGCCGTTAACGTGCCCTCGATGGAGACTGTCAGTGTATTTGCTTGTTTGGAGGAAGTTTCCGTCGTTTCACACAAAAGAGTGATTCGTATATCTCTGCAATATTTACCCTTCAAAAAGAGCGTGTTGATTCTTCTTAATGTTCCTTTTTGCAAACGCCTAATACCAGAGAGGTTCCTTTTTGCAAACGCCTAATACCAGAGAGATACAGAAGCATATACGATTATATATGCATACTCTCTCTCTCTCTCTCTCTCTCTCTCTCTCACACACACACACAAAGGCACTTCGTGATTGCTCATTCTGAACAAAGCTTTTGACCGATCACCCTTAGTTATTTTTTTTACAGGAGGTCGTATGAGGAGTATGAGTCAGCCTTTGTTGAAAGAGCTTCATTGTACTGTATGCATACAAAAGTTTTCTAAGCATTGCTGATATTTCTTATATCCTTATTTTCATGACATTTTATATTGTTGTCCTGATATGCTGTGACATCATACGTTTATTTCTATGAGGAAGGCTTTAGTTGAGTAAAAGAGTTTCCCATTTCTAATTCAGGAAAAACTATTTTTTCGGCAACAACGCAGCGTTGAATATTTGGCTATAGATCGTTAAAGTGCCGCTACTGTATTTTTTTCACTGTGTTTCATTCAATCTCATCCTTGCGTTAAATTTTTCATTCTAAGGTTAATTCGGTAGGTGCTATATTGAAAGTTAGGTAACCTCCTGAGCTGCAGTTTAATTGGGGTATTTCCATAAATGTGCTTACGTAAAGGAATTTTGTTAGATTATAAATAACTTTTTGAATTGTGGGCGCCTTTTGATACATCACAGAATCTGGTATGAAAACTTTTTGGCTGTGTAGTCAAAACTTGTGAAAATTTAAGTGTGTTATTATTTTAAAATCTCTTTGGGGGGGGGGGGGGGGGGGGGGTTAACGACCACCGTGATCAACTCAATAGGCTATAAATAGTCGCTCGTCCCTAATTTAGGAACACTGGTTCCAGAGAAGGGAGAGCGCCAGGCGCTGTAAGACAACCCAACATCATACCAGACTGGGATTCGAACCCGGACCCTTCTCGGTCGAATGGTCAGAATCTGACGCTTCGACCACAGCGCCACCTGAGCGTCTTAAGAGCTTTTTCTCCGCGAGTACAGAAAATTCGTAGAACAGTTTATCGGAAAATTCTTTTTCTCGACAAATAGAAACGAATCATTTTGTTTCGTGGCTGATCTTCAAATTCTTATTCTGATTAATCGATATTCAGAAGATTCGATTAATTGGGGCAACCGTTTATTTGGGTCAGTTCGTGAAAAACATATCTTCGGGAAAAAGCTTCGCATAACTGGTGCAGCCGCTTAATTGAGCCAAAGTGTTCTAACCCCGATGTGCCTCAATTAACCGGAATCTACTATATGTAACAAATATTTTTCCTTTGCTTTTAAATGTATTGCCTATAATATTACTAGGAGTAAACTGATATTAATAAGTTATTACTCTAGAAAACTGATATTAAAAGAAGTCGCATAGATATTAAGTTTCCGTTACATGTTCTATCTTCTAATAGAAATGATGAATTGTCGAACGTAGGCACAACAGTCTTTCAAGGAGAAAAAAAAAGGAACATGAAGTACAATTATTTGCCGCCCCGGTGGCGCACTGGTCTAAGGCGCTGGTCTCTGATCATTCGTCCGTAAGGGGTCCGGGTTCGAATCCCGGTCAGGCATGGATGTTATGTTTGTCTTACGGCACTGGCTCTCTCCCTTCCCTGGAACCAGTGACTCTAAATTAGAGACGGGCGACTGCTTATAGCCCATTGAGTTGCTCACGGTAGTCGTTGAACCTCAAATAAAAAAAAAAAAAAAAGTACAATTAACACAATTCATAAGCAAAAGAAGAGATGAACGTGAAAACACTTAACAAGATTGATGCAAAACTAAATTTGAAAACAAAAGTTTAGCACTAGGATAACTCATTGGCAATTAGTCTCAATGATTTAGCTCATTGACCTTATCTCATCAATAACGATGATAACTCGCAGATCTCCAAAACCTAACACACCATCCAGACAAAACGGTTCTGCTTATATCTACATCTCCTGGCTTTACTGCCTGCCAGTGATGCCTCAAGGAATAAACTCCTGGGAGCTCCGACGTGACGTTCAATGCAGAAAGCATAAACAGAAATAACTAGAATTTACATTAGAAAAAATAAACACCAAACCGGAAGGTTTAGTAGATAGTATACGTCTTGTCTAATTCATGTTAACCCCTGGGTAGTGATCCATAAACATGGATTTTTATTCAAGCATTTCAAGATTACTTTATTTTTGCATTTCAATAACTTGCTCGTTGCTGACCGAGTGGTCAGTGGCGAGGGGTTTGGGAAATCGTCCGAGTTGGGGACTAGATGAGGCATGGGAGCTGTAGTTTGTCCTACGGCATTAGCTCTGTCCCTTTCCGTAAACCAGTAGATAAAATTAGGAAAGTACGACTCCCTGTAGTCTCAGGTGCTCATGAGGATTTTAACTCACTCTTTCAAGCAAGAAAACATATTCCTTACTTGGTTGTTTTATTTTTCAACGCCCGCAATGAACAACTCCAAAGGGATAAAACGATAAAAGCAGTGACCCATACGAATTTTATCGTCGATGGCTCCCGGGAGGGGAGCAAGTGAATGCCGTAGAGCACCACCAATGCCACTTCCGGGATTCGAACCCGATCCCAACTCGGGGAAAATGGTCTGAAGCCAGGGCCTCAAACCATTCGGCCACCGCGGAGACGGGTTCTTAGCTTAGAGATCTGCGTGGAATTTAATTAGGAAACTTCAACCTACATCCATTCAACTAGTAGTTTTTATATCACCTAAGGCGGCAAATAACAGTATATTTGTAACTGTAGCATTTTAACACGATGTCTCATTATATGTACTCATATATAAAATTAAAAAATAGACACACTGGATAAAAATATCCGAAATGTAAACTTTATGTGAAGTTATGTCATAATTTGCTTTAATTACAGTTTTAATTCTGTTTGGCATGCTATCAGTACGGCTCAAAATCACATCCATATCAAGTTCATTCCACTCCACGCTCAAAAGATCCCTTAATTCCGCAAGATTTGTTTGTTTTTTTCTTCTTCACGGCCTTCTCTAACATGCCACAGATTTTTTCAATCGCATTTAGATCGGATGTATTGGCAGGCCATTTGATATGTGGAACGTCTTTCTCATGCTCTTCCAACTAATCCAACACAATCGTAGCTCGATGTGCACAAGAGTTATCATCTTGAAACACAGGATCCAGTATGTGCCCTTCTTGTTCCAAGAACTGGACAAATGGTATTAATGGATTATTTAAAAGTGGTACCTAATCCATAGATTTCATGCGATTGGACACCTCAACGAATGGTCCAACTCCCGTACTTCAAATACAGCTACAAAACATTACACTTCCACCTCCTTTTTGAACAGCTTTTTGGACACATTCTGGGTGAGATGCTTCTCCGGCTTTCCGCATGACCCTGGAATGACCATCATTGGAATACAAGAAGAATATGGATCCGTCGGACCATATTATTCGTCACCATCGTTGAATGTCCCACTGACGATGTTGTTTTGCCTAAGCCAGGCGATTTTTCTTCTGAACAGTTGTTACGTTCGGACGTATCTGGGCAAACGACTGAAAATTCCCCAGCCATGGAGTTCTCTCCGTAGCGTTCGTTCTGAGACTGGTTTACTGGGTACAGCATTATACTGCTGAAGCAGTTCTTGACGAGTCTGGAAACGTGCAGCAGTTACTAATAGTGCAAAACGCCTGCGATCCCAATTTGTCATCACATAACTTCTACCACAGTTACTCCGCCTATATAATGATAGCTTCCATACGTCTTCCACTAGAAATGGACACTACTGACTATTGACTCTGACAGTTCAACAAACTTCTCCACCCCTTGAAAGGAATGGCCATGTTCTCGGGAAAAAACAATTGCACGCTTTTGCCATTCAGTAACGCCACCTTTACGACCCATAGTTATACCTGTGAAAGGAAATACAGAATGCCACAGATGCTTTAAACACACATCTCAGACATCCACAGTCATAATCCAGCAGTTTCACTCTCCATATTTGTACACACACACACACACACACACACACACACAACTCATTACGTTCATGAACTTTATATTTATTTATGTACATGCTTCAATCAACATTTTATACTTTTTTGTCCGGTATGTTTATATGAATTTGATGTTCGAGGTATTTGTAATATTATTTTTAACAAAACTTGTAAATGTGCAATCATAATCACATTTACACCGAGTGATAACTGAATTATGACTACCCTTATGGAAAGTGGATGCGGCCCGTTCATCGCGTGATTTCCTAGAGGGCACGAATAGTTGATGAACGTAGCACATACACTGAGTGGCCACTTTATAATGACCACCTGACAGTTTTAAGCAAATGAGCTATGGCTGCACGCTGTTGCCGCCAGAGGGCGATACAAGTATAAAAAGGGAAAGCTTAGTGTTTGCGACAGCAGTAGAACTGATTTTGGGGTGACGAGATTGGTAAAAAATGCGATTTGACGGACTTTCAACGTGGGATGATTGTAGAAGCTCTGAGCTATGGAGCGAGTATCACCGAAACCGCCGCATTCGTGAAATGTTCCCGAGCAGCTGTTGTTAAAGTGTTTAAAGACTGGACAGTCAGCCAAAAAACTGGGTCTCTACGTGCAACGTGTGGTCGTCATCGACTAGTGACTGCTCGGACGGAACGGAGAGTGTCCAGACTGGTAACCAACAACAGAAAGGCAACAGTGCAGCAAATTAGCAAATTACAGACCATCTTAGTCAAGAATCCCCCTCAAATGATCTCTGCACGCACTGTTCGCCGTACACTGCATCGGATGGGATATGGCAGCCGAAGGCCTGTTCGAACACCTTTGCTGTCTGCAGTTAACAAGAGAAACCGTCTCCAATTCACACAGGAGCACAAGAATTGGACAGTCGGTAATTGGGAACAAATTATGTGGTCCGACGAATCACGTTTTCAGTTGTACCATGCCGATGGTTGGGTGAGAAATTGGCGGAAAGAGCATGAAAGCATGGACGCCAAATGCATTGCTGCAACCCTTCAAGCTGGTGGAAGCAACGATATGGTTTGGGGAATGTTTTCCTGGCATGCTTTGGGCACTTTAATTCGCGTTGATCAACGTCTGACTGGCACATCATATCTAAACATCGTTGCGGACCAAGTGCATCCTGTCATGTGGATGGTTTATCCCAATGGCGATGGCTACTTTCAACAAGATAATGCTTCCTGCCATAGTGCTCGTATTGTACAGGATTGGTTTCAGGAATATGCCTGTGAGTTTACTTTGCTTAGATGGCCCCCACAATCTCCAGATCTCAACCCCATTGATAATTTGTGGGATGAAGTTGAATGAGCCATCAGACAGTTGGATCCACAACCCTGCAATCTCACACTCCTGGAAAGTGCTATTCATCAAGCATGGTATCAGATTTCACAAACCACCTATCAACATCTCGTGGTGTCCATTCCACGAAGAATCGACGCAGTATTAAAGGCGAAAGGTGCCCCAACGAAGTGCTGAGGGGGTGGTCATAATAAAGTGCCCACTCAGTGTATAAGGTATGAGTGCAGCAGTAGGTAGTAAAATTCAGAGCGTGATTTGTAAACGGAAGGATTTATCGGACTTTGAGAAAGGACTGATTGCGGGAACTCGGAGAGTGGGTGCCTTGATCTTCCAAACGGCTGAACTGGTATGTCGTTCGCGAGCAGCAGTAGTTAAAGTGCATCAGGACTGGCGTGTAAATGCTCAAATAACGACCTGGAGGTAAAACTGAACAGGACGGCGAAAGGTTGATGTGAAAGGTGAGCGCCGGGTCCGATGACTCGTTTAGGCCAACAGACGCAGCGCTAGTCAACAGTTGAATACTCAATACAACAGAGGTCAACCCGGAACAGTATCTGTCGTGACCATGAATCACCCGCACGTACGCATGGGCTGTAACAGCAGACCACATTGACGGCATCCTTTTGTTACAGGGCTTGGTGCTGAACAATATAACAGCGCCCTGTGTGCAGGGTTCGTTTGATGCTACTTTGCCGCAAGCTCTGTATCGGATTTTAACCCGTACTTCTCCCGGCAGATGCAGATAAATAAAATACAAAGTATAAAAACGTCGACTAAAGTTAAGCTATGCTCTTGCAGTGAGGAAGACTTTTATTCAGATGTTATGGTGAATGTCTCTAAGCCTTGTCCTGATGTCCATTCTTTCTATATCTTATTAATACGTTGTAATCTCCTTCTCTCTCTAGTCGTCAGCACGCCAATCAGAAACCCCTCGCACCTCCGCTAAAATCCTCCTCCTTTCCACCGAACTTTCTGCCACCGAGAGCCACGTCCTCTCCTCAGAGAAACCCTCCTAAAAACTGTCCCCTCGCCAAAGAGTGAAGTCCAAAGCATTCCTAGAAAGCGCGGCCACACCCTAAAATACCTTCTCTCTCGAAACGCAAATATTTTTTATTGCCTTCGCTGCCTCCCTCTACTCTTACTCAATCACCTGGGACGGCTGAAGAGCAATAATGTCCTGTTTTACTTTTCTCACATATACGAAACTATAAATCTAACACCCCCTCATTAAAAGGAACGCGTGAGAAAATAGTACTTTAACTGTTTGTTGCCCATCTCATCAAAATGGCGGGAAATTGTACAATTCCCTATTTCTAAAATGGCTACTACTGAACTTCACTTCTGATAAATATGAATGTCCCGGTTACACAATATGTAGATTTAAAAAACAGTACTGGAAATTAAAAAAAAAGATAATTTCCATATATGAGCTCGTGTAAAGGTTTAAAAGATCACCAATATCCTTCAAAAATCAGTCACATGTATTAAGGGAAAAATCTATTTACACAAATTTATACCACAGGGATTCGTATTATTCGCAACGCAAATCAGTTGAAGATATCCTTTTATCATTTTGTGAGGAAGTTTATTAAGAATCACAATACAATCTCAACGAAAAGTAAAACGTAGATTTTAACACTTTTTTTTTACTCTGTCTCTGAAATTTCAATCCATATTATAGTCTCTTCTCAGGCTTAAAGCGAATATTTCTTCCAGGTAATTACTTTTTCTGTATGACAGTTTGTGTGTGTGTTCTTTACTGACGATATTTTTCACGTAATGACTTCATTATGATATGAAATTTATTTTCTAGGGCATGCAATGAAATTTCATCCTGGACCCCGCAAAATTCCCAATCGGCCCTGACCAGCATATTGAGCAGAATTCGTCTGAAACCTTTGCGCTATCAAAAAGCTGTAAATTCACTCTCGCGTGACTGGTTTTTTTCCTGTAGCGCCACTGTTCGTCTAGCGGCAAAATTTTGAACTAATTATTCCCCCGCTAAATCACTTTCCCATACCCCCAGTAAGCTATCTTCTAAGTTTCGTCACGGTATCTCCATTTCTTGCTTTTCTGGAGACCCGAGAAAACTTACTACTAATAATAGTAAAATAAGTATTAATTCTAATAAGATAACTTTTTTTTATTGGGGGTTTAACGACCACCGTAAGCAATTCAATGGGCTATAAGCAGTCGCCCGTCCCTAATTTAGGGCCACTGACTCCAGCGAAGGGAGAGATCCAGTGCCGTAAGACAAACACAACATCCATGCCTCACCGGGATTCGAAGCCGGCCCATCTCGGACGAATGATCAGAAGCCGTCGCTTAGATCACTGCGTCACCGGGGCAGCCTACTTATTTTGTAACCACCTAGTATGTGATTGACGAATGAGCACCCTTGTCGTACAATTGATATTTGTGTTAACAAGCGAGATTATATTGTGGTGGTGAATTATACTGATGCCAATATCAGCGTCTTGTGAGTGCAACAATGTAGTCAAAATTTTGTTAAACAACAAGTGCTGGTTCTTCTACCGTGGCTATTGATATTTTTTGTTCACGTAATTCTTACAGAAGTAAAATATATGTTCAACGAAACTCTATACAAACATTAGCAAGCTACGTAATTAATCAGTTAAAACTACGAGTACAGCTCTTCTAAACTTCAACTGTATGAAGCATGTGCTACAATTTATAGTAAGGTACGACGAAATTCAGTGAGAATGTAGTTTACGTCAGCACCAGTTGAAACGATTTTAGGACTAATAGCCATCAAACATCTGCCCACATTCAATTTTAGAGCCATGAAATTCCTTTGTATAAAAAAAAAATTAGAATTCTTATATTTCCTCTTACTTGAATTATGCTTGTGTTCAAAAATAATTTTCTTCATACCTAAATCATTGAAGGAAGAAACATTCCTCATACTACATAGGAAATCCATAGAAATATTCAAAGCAAACAGAATATAAATTCTGAATTTGCTCGTAACACCTACTGGTCATCCATGTAACATCTATCAGAAAACTTGAAAATTACATCACCCTAGAGCGGGAATCGAACCCGCACATCCCGATTTCCGTTCGGGTATGCTAACCGCTGCACCACCCAGGACAGGGAAGTTTCAAGCAACTGAGACGTAGCAAACTCAGCTTAGGAATTTGAACATCCTCATATTTTTCCCTAGTCGAAGCATCATTGCTTCCTCATGGATGACCAGTAGGTGTTCAGAATTTATATTCTGTTTGCTTTGAATATTTCTCCTTCATACAGTATTATCATCAAGAAATTATGAGATTTTTATGATTTTCTGGCTAAAAGACAAGGCGGATAACTGCCCACAACAGTATTATTGGCAGTGACATATTCAGGCATCTTTTCAGGGGTGCTTAGCCCCCAAAAATCCATGATTCACCCCCGTAGTTTTGGGGCGATCTCCGCTTTTGTTTAGCATAATTATTTTCGTTTGTAGCTGAATATTTGCAGAAATTTATTTTAAAAATCTTAAGAAAATGAGGGAACATATTATAATATTAAGAAGAAAAACGTCCACATGGATTTCAATCTGAAATTTCTATCATCCTAATATATAATTTGCTAGAGTCCTCCTCCTCTGTGCCACTTTTTAAGTCGTCATAGCAACAACCGAGAAACAAATGTTTGTGACGTTATGCTTTGCTTTTCGTGTAGGTAACGTCATCACATACACGCGCACAGTCTACGCGTGTATGACTTTGTTTTGTTGTCATAGCAACAAAGAACACAACTGCTGCTGTGACGTCATCTAATCCAAATCAGTCTCACATGACGTCAGAGATGCGTTACGTCACACGTCAACTCTTTAGAGATTCGAAAACTTTACGTCAAGAATTTTGGTTCAATTTCATATAGAGTATATAAATAATAATAATAAATTTTATTTTTTGCAGCCTACAATGTAACAGCAAAAAATAAAATTCATTATTATTATTATTTTTATACCCTTTATATGCTTTATTACGCTGTTTAACAGAAAAGGACGAACATTTATATTCCGGTGTTCAAACTGTGTTTTCCGTAACCGTTCCTGTTTAATGTGTTGTTTACATCTTTTTTTCTTTCGTTCGTAGTTAGAGTTTTTTTGTTTTTTTTTACGGGTGTGTGCGATTCGAAGTAATTAAATTCATATTATGGTTCATTTGTCTCAAAACATCGACTTTGTTTTGCGTGAGTTTTAACAAAAACACTGCAAACATGCCTCCTAAACGGAAAAGAATCTGCTGAGGAAGTAGCTTTCTAGAAGAAAGCAGCAAAAAAGATGAAAGGCGGAGCAAGAAAAGGCCCTTCGGGAAAGTATGTCTGCTGTGCAAAGAGAATGCGATCGGAATCGTCATCCCGTAGCAAATATAACAACTCAGCAAATTGAACGAAGTTGGGAACGACACCGAATTGCAAACATGACGTCAAAACAAATCGCACAAGGTCGCGAACGACATCAGATTGCAGACATGTCTCTGTCGCAAATATTACGCCAGAGATGTGGTGTTACAATCCACTGACAAAATCCACGCACTAGAAACTAAGCTGTTCTTGACGCAGTTAATGTTGTAGAACCAAATGTAGATTCTCATAACTGTGGTTCCATGGACAGTATTTGCGAATTTTGTCATGCAAAGCATTTTGCGGCAGAAGAACCATCTGACAAACTTTTTAAGCAATGCTGTCATAAAGGCAAAGTAAAATTAGATGTTATAAGATCAGCCCCTGTTATTCAGCAGTTAATGAAAGTATAACGTAGTAAATTTCTCCGTCATTTTTATCCGCGCCGGGGTTCGAACCCGGGTCCCCTCATTCCGAAATAAGTTGCTCTACCAATTGAGCTACGCGGACGCTTTATTCTGATCCCCATCTGTCTTTATGTCGTGTGCGTCCTTCTGGCAGGCACGTCACATCTCCTGGTACGTTACATCATCTCCCCCTTATTTTTTTTTTTTCGAAGTGCTTCTCTTATTTTTCCTATCGCGCGGTGTGGAAAGAACATCACACCAATGCGAGATTTTGAACGGTCGGGTCATCCGGATAGTTCGGGCGCCATTATAACGAAGTAAATTTCTCCGTCATTTTTGGTCTACGCCGGGATTCGAACCCGAGTCCGCTTATTCCGGAATAAGTCGCTCTACCAACTGAGCTACGCAGACTTTTATTCTGATTCCCATCTGCCTTTATGTCGTGTGCGTCCTTCTGGCAGGCACGTCACATCTCCTGGTACGTTACAAAAGGACAGCATCAATATTCGAAAAATTCCATGGACAACATAAGATCAATAAATAGCGCTTTGGCGTTTGCGTCCGTGGGACCTAATATTGCTCCGCCTCTTGGATACGGTCTCTATTGTTTCCGAATTAACGGACAAATTTACCATCGAGAAGGAGCTTTGCACCCAGCAAATGGGGACCAGAGAAAGTTTGCTCAACTGTATATATTGGACCCGGAAGAGGCTGGTGATCAAAGAATGTGGATTAGGGAAAACGCACAGTGCAATCCAAGTCTGATGCAAGAGTTAAACACTTTCATGTCTCAAAATAATTCTTTTGCTAACGCATGCAAAATGCTTTATGAAGTTGAACAAGAAAGCATTAATGATGCCTCTCTGCATGGCGTTGAGCAGGTAAAAATTGTTCGCGGAAAAGAACAGGGGAAATTGATACCGGGTTCACAGTCAGTCAGTGTATACGAAAAATGTTGTGTTCCAGGAAGTGTTAACGAAGTAGGGAATAAAGGTTTTGCAAAACACATAACAGACAACCCGTCGTATCAAATTCCATAACCGACTGCTTGGGAAATTTTCAGAAAACTGTGAGCCAACGTCGCCATCTATTGACGTGGAACTCAAAAACTCTAAATAAATGTCAATAATTTCTGTACCATGAATTTTATTTTCCCAGTCATTATGTCATTATTAACGGGCTTTCATCTAGTCATTTAATAAAACATTAAACAGTCCTCGCTGAAGAGGCAATATTTCAAGCACTAACAAGTCGGACTACTTCCGCAATAAAAACCTAAACACGGAGTAGAGATGTTTGCACTGCAATACATCATCATTTTTTGGAAGCTGGCATTCAGCTTTATTTCAGTCTTCTGGATGGCGACTTTCCATGTATACGGTTAAGCCTTAGTGTAGCTAACGTGACTTTAGTGCTTCCAATACAACAAAATATTTGCTACCTAGTTTTTAACAATGGCAAATTATCAGAAATTGTTCCCATAAAAAGTTGTTTTTATTTTTTCTTGGCGGTGGATGGAAAAAAAACATCGAAGCACCTCAAACTGGCATCCAAACAGTTAGCTTTTTTTTACTACTATGTGCTAATCTAAATAATCTGAAGGGGCTGATATTAAATAGCAAGGGAATGGTTTACATCACGCCGTATGTAATGATTCCTTAATAACCAGAAAAACGCCTTTAGTAAGGCGAGAACATTTTTGCCACTCCTAATGCTTTCGGGAAGATTTTCGCGAGCACAGCGTTATCTTACTATTATCTTCAACATTTTACACCACCCCATGGTAAAATTCGTGGAGCATCACTGAATTAAGGAAAGGTTTCACATTTTTAATCACTTGTATGTGAATATTTCTTGGAATTTGCATTTGCGATATACGAGCATAAGAAAATTGTTATACTCTATATAAAAGTTTTGTACGTATTAATGTATATGTTACCGCTAAAGTGCAGAAATCAGTTATTCTACAGATTATCTAGGTAATGTGCAGATTAACTAATGTGATCCGTTAAAGTGCCGAAAATTGTTTCATTGCTCAAATTACCTAGATAATCTGCACATTACCTACTAGGCACTCGTTAAAGTGAAAATCAGATCTTTGCTGGAACAACAGCAACGTTTCTGAACGCTTAAATTAACATAATGTTATTTATTTATTTTTCGTTATATAAAGAATCAAGTTAATACAATCAAACAATCAACAAATTAGTTGATAGAATCAATCATCAATCAATTAAAAAACTATAATAGAAAGAATCAAACGGTTTAAAATATTATTATAATTAAGGGAATGAATTTGCAAAACATATGATAAAATTATGCTTACTTATTAGTGCAATCTAAAGATTGGTGACACTTTGAATTACATAGCAATTGGTTTTTGCGACAAGCACACCTATTTGTGGTACATTTAGATTTGCAGTCACGTTTTCTGAAACCCTGCCCAGTACCAAGGGATTGTTTTATTGCTGTTTGACGTACAGATATTTCTACAGCAGGGACATCTTCTTTCGTTAAAAATCTCTCTTTGCAAACACTGAATTCAGGTTTTGCATACTATTGTTTTAAAATACCCGTTTTAGTACCAAGTTTATCAAAGTCATCCTCTGTTTTACTAAGAACCACAGCTAAAATCCAGTGGGCATCAGTTTTTGCTCTGTCTACTTCGGGTACTTAAGCCGACACCAATTATGAGAAATAAAAACAACCGGCGACGACTAGACGCTGGCGAAACGAAACTAAAGGTGGAGGGAGAGGGGGAAGGTGTAGGGAAAGGAAATGAGAGAAACAGGCGAAACCAAACTAAAAGTGGAGGGAAAGGGGGAAGGTTAGGGAAAGGAAATGAGAGAAACAGGCGAAACGAAACTAAAAGTGGAGGGAGAGGGGGAAGGTGTAGTGAAAGGAAATGAGAGAAACAGGCGAAACCAAACTAAAAGTGGAGGGAGAGGGGGAAGGTTAGGGAAAGGAAATGAGAGAAACAGGCGAAACCAAACTAAAAGTGAAGGGAGAGGGGGAAGGTTAGGGAAAGGAAATGAGAGGAACAGGCGAAACCAAACTAAAAGTGGAGGGAGAGGGGGAAGGTGTAGGGAAAGGAAATGAGAGAAACAGGCGAAGCCAAACTAAAAGTGGAGGGAGAGGGGGAAGGTGTAGGGAAAGGAAATGAGAGAAACAGGCGAAACCAAACTAAAAGTGGAGGGAGAGGGGGAAGGTGTAGGGAAAGGAAATGAGAGAAACAGGCGAAACGAAACTAAAAGTGGAGGGAGAGGGGGAAGGTTAGGGAAAGGAAATGAGAGAAACAGGCGAAACAGAAACTAAAAGTGGAGGGAGAGGGGGAAGGTGTAGGGAAAGGAAATGAGAGAAACAGGCGAAACCAAACTAAAAGTGGAGGGAGAGGGGGAAGGTTAGGGAAAGGAAATGAGAGAAACAGGCGAAACCAAACTAAAAGTGGAGGGAGAGGGGGAAGGTGTAGGGAAAGGAAATGAGAGAAACAAATTTTTGAACTTTAACGATACGGAAGTCGTTAATGTGCACATTAACGACTTCCGTATCGTCGTCTCTAAGGATTACAGGTAATGTGCACATTAACGGCTTTCGAGCTTTAGCGGTAATATATATATATATATATATATATATAGATATAGATATATAAGTAAGAGCGAGGGAATATGAACTTCCATTGTGCATGGCTTTCATCGATTATGAAAAAGCCTTTGATTCGGTGAAACCATCAGCAGTTACCACGGCTCTGAAATCCTGCGGTATTGAAGATGCATACATTAATATTATTAATAACATCTATGAAAATGCAAGTGCAAAGATTCGGTTGTTTGAAAATACAACACACACAAAAATTGGAAAGGGAGTGAGACAAGGTGACACCATATCTCCGAAGCTCTTTAATGCTACATTGGAAAATGTCTTTCAATCACTGAACTGGGAAAACAAAGGGATAAAGATTAATGGAGATTATCTAACCCACCT
Organism: Macrothele yani; assembly: GCA_039090855.1. Lineage (NCBI taxonomy): Eukaryota > Metazoa > Arthropoda > Arachnida > Araneae > Macrothelidae > Macrothele > Macrothele yani. The sequence continues at coordinate 21,074,171 of CM077013.1, forward strand.
TCGTTTTGCTGATGACGTAGTCATTTTTGCAACTACCCCATCAGAGCTGCAGAGTATGATCCAGGAACTTGCTGACAAGAGTAAAGAAGTGGGATTAAAAATGAACTTTCAGAAGACAAAAGTGATGTTCAATGCTTTTACAAGAAATGAAGATTTATCGATTGATGGAGAAAAACTGGAGATAACAGATACGTACGTTTATCTTGGACAGCAGATATCAAGTGAGGGTCACATTGATGAAGAAATTAATCGGCGTACAAAACTTGCCTGGAGAGCTTTTGGAAGAAACAGCATAATTTTCAAGAGCAATATGCCATTATGTCTTAAAAGAAAAGTGTTTGATCAATGCATCCTTCCAGTGCTTACGTATGGTGCAGAGACGTGGACCTTAACTAAAAGAGACATACAAAGGCTGCAGACAACTCAAAGAAGCATGGAGAGGTGCATGCTTGGTATAACCAGGAGAGATATGAAGAGGAACTCGTGGATCCGAAAAATGACGAGAGTGGAAGACATCATGATCAGAGTTAAATTCCTGAAATGGCAATGGGCTGGACATACTGCCAGAAGGACAGACCATAGATGGACAGCCGAAATTTTAGATTGGATTCCAAGGGACAGGAAAAGACCCAGAAGAAGACCACATGGAAGATGGGTGGATGAAATTCGAAAGTATGCGGGAGTGACATGGAGGAGACTGGCACAAGACAGACCGTTGTGGAGGAAACTTGGGGAGACCTTCATCCAGCAGTGGATTGATAATGGTTGACAATGATGATGATGATGATGATATAAGTAAAAAACTTGTGATTATTTGTACAAGTAATCAACAAGTTTCATCCCCTCGAAATTTGTAATATCCCCCCCACCCCCATCCGGAAAAAAACTCTCTGAATGCAGGTTATTGGGCTCTGTAAGTGTTGCTTTTTTTATTATTTCTTCGTGTTCACTTTAATGTAATATGACCGCAAAACAGTTATGGGTTCGTACAAAAAACATACTTCTGGTTTCAGCGTGTCAACTTTCCCGTAGGTCGTCTCTAAGGATTACAATTTTATTTCTGCCACATCGCCCTGCTCTTGCCGCGTTTAGTTTTTAATCCGCGGATCTCATATTCATAAGGTTCACATAACATGCCCAAGTAAATAACGCTGCGCTTTTACTTAGACACTAAATACTAGTTAATAGATCTTAGATCTTTCTGACTCTTTTAATTTGCACATCTCATATTCATAAGGTTTACCCAATAAATCAAGTTAACAATATAACTCTTTTACTCAGGCATCAAGCATTAACCAATAGGCTTAGGGTCTATAAATTAATATTTAATGCCAAAGTAAAAGCGCAATATTAATTTCCTGGCATGTTATGTAAACGTTTTGAATATGAGTATGATGGATTAAAAAGGTTGAAAAAGGCCTAGGTCTAAAGCTTAAAATTTAAGATTTTAGTGCCTAATATGATGATATTACTCTTTTACTAAAGAATATTAATGACATTTTAAACATTGAACCTAATGAGGATTTTAATTTATTTGCGGATGATACCACAGTTATGGTTACGGGTGCAGATATAAATGAGGCAAAAATAAAATGTCCTAAATTTATTCAAAAATAGATGGAATGGCTAGATACAAATTTTCTGTGTTTAAATATTGAAAAAACTAAAATTATAATTTTTTAAAAGGGAGATAGACAGATTCTTGAGCCACCATCTATTTTCGGGAAAATTCTACCCTTGAAATAGTCAATAATATTAAATATTTGGGAATAATAACTGAGGATAATTTAAAATGGAATATTGATATTCAAGATATTGTAAATAAAATTTCGAGGGTATTGGGTTTAATTACTAGAATTTCAAATAATTTAACAATTAAAACATTTAAAATGTATTACAGTCTGATTTTTCAATGTTTGACTTATTGTTTATTAGTATGGAATTAAACTGCTAAGACTAATTTATATAAATTACATTCATTGCAAAATAGGATGATCAAAATTTTAAATAATTTTAGGAAATAATTGGAATACGGGGGTACGGATTAATTTTTAGGGATTTTTAGATATTGAGAAATTATGGCATTATAGATTATTAAGAAATATTTATTGATTACCATGGATTTATGTTATAGAATGACCTACCTTATCAACTAACACATATTAATAATTATCATTATTTTCGAAAGCAACTGAAGAAATATTTGCTAACAAACTAAACTATAAAATTTAATAGTAAAATTTATTAATCAGACCATGTATGCGTAAATTTTATATATGCAGGACTTTTGGCTTGATTACGTACCTTAGAGGAATTGGAATTCACTCAGGCTGTATATACAGGATATGTATATATAGTCTTTTTCTCAATTTCCTGTTCTGTGGTTACCCTGTACAGTATTCATATTATGTACGTTGATTTTTTCTTAATATTATATATTATAAGATTGTTTTTGAAATGTAACATGGTCAAATGTATTCACATAACGAAAAATAAATGAAATGAAGTGAAATGAAATATCGGCGCATTTAAAACTGTTAAATACTTAGGCCTAGACCCAGGGTCTCATACTTAACTTTTGGTGCGTAAGTAAGAGAGTGACAATTCACTGCTCCGAAAACCGGGGTCTTCAGGCTTAGTGAGATCGCGTGCATGTTGTTGCCAAAGCAAATATTTAGCACTGCTAAAGTCTCTACAATTTTCCTCCCCTTAAAAAAAAAAATCCCACCTTATCGTATTTTGCGAATCCAATCCACTAATGTCATGCTATTATTCCGTTGCTTCACCGAACACTGAAGGTTTAACAAACTACAAAGTTACGGCAATTTATTTTCCCAAATGAAAGTGCAATTTTCACCTGACCGCTAACACTGTAGAATTCGATGAAGAACGTTTTCTACTGGTATAAGTGAAATTCATTTCGGTCGATGGAGTTTCCAATTCAGTTCTCATTTTATAAGTGACAATAATATTTGCTCCGCACGGATTTACACAACAACATACACTATATTGACAAAGGTCACCGGACACCTAGAACAGAAACACAACATAGCATTTATTAACATACATTTGTACGGTGTCGGTCCATGGCCTTAATGCCTGCAGTGACCCTTCGAGACATGCTTTCGATAAAGTTTTGTAACACAGCGATAGGTATGCGCTTCCATTCAGTACATAATGCTGCCGCTAACTGTTGCTTAGTAGTAGGCCTTGGTTCCAAACTTCCTATGCGGCGCTCCACTTCATCCCATAGGTCCTCTATGGGATTAAGATCAGGGTTCTGTGCTGGCCAGTCCACACCCGATACGGAATTATCGTCAAACCACGCCGTAACAGTCCTTGCTTTATGGCTCGGTGCATTATCCTGCTGTTACCAACAAAGCTCGGTTCCATAGTTTTGCCAGAGAGTTGGTAAGCCATAACTGTCCAGAATATTGAGGTAGACGTGCTCGTTAACAGGTTTGTCCACGATAATCAATGGGCCGAGACCATACCACGAAAAACACCACCACACGAGTACACTGCCAGCTCCAAACTTGGCCGTAGGAACAATACACTGTGGTAAATAGCGTTCCCACGGCTGCCGCCATACGCACACATGCATGGCCATCCGACTGGTAGATCGTTTATCTGGATTCATCAGTCCATTGGACCCGTTTGCATTGATCTACGGTCCACGATGAATGTTCTTTACATCATGCTAAACGACTAGTAGCATTCCGAGTGGAGATGAAAGGCTTATGAGCAGCAGCAGCACGACCACGGTAACCCATGGAATGAAGTTCTCTGCGAATGGTACGTGTACATACCGAGGTTCCTGCATTTTCACTCACCTGTACGTTGATGTCTTTTGCGCGGTACTCAGTCGATTAGCTGTAACGACCCTCCTGTCCTCTATCGCTGATTTTCTTTGGTCTGCCGGTACGTTTTGCTGCTTCAGGCACGCCATGTGTCTTCCACTTATTCAGTACATCCAAAACAGTTGAGTTTGGTATCTTTAAACGTCTCTCGGTTTCTCTTATGAACAATCCACTAATATAACACTCAACAATCTTTCCTTTCTCAAAGTCGGCTCTCTCCCGCAGCGACATTTTCACTCAACCACACAGTGCGATATGATCGTAGTCAGTTGCAGGCTTGTTTTTATACCGTTTGCAGCTGTACCGCGCATCTTAACAACGCAGCGGATCCGTTCATTTGCTTTTGAAGGGGTGTCCGGTGACTTTTGTTAATATAATGTATTTCGTTACGAGAGTGAAATGCCCAAGAAAATGTAATTTTTGTACGGCCCCTAAATTGTGTGTGTGGCCAATTGTCCGTGTGACCAGTTGTCCGCTGGCCACTTATCCGAACCGCGTTGAAACACTTCGTCTTTTCGTGCAGTGGATAAATAAATTCTTAGTGAACCAGTGGTTCCACACTTGTCATACGATACCTACAAAAAAAAAAAAAACGTACTGTTGTAACCTAATTTGGGAAGAACTCTTGAATTAAATGTGTTTCAATTATTTTCCCATTTTTGTGAGCTTAAAGAAAAAAATATTTCTCTTATGACGTGATTTAGAAGCACATTTTTTAATTATCTCACGTCATTTGAGAGTGTGATGTCAACTTCCCTGAAAATATTCTCACCAAGAAAAGCTCAAACAGCAAATTCTTTTTCATCTTCGTTCACTTATGTCATTATTCTGAGCACTTGAGTAATCCGACCGTTACCGAACTGCTCATAAGTGGTAAAAGATGACTTTTTTTTTTTTTATTCTTACAGATCCTCCATCTCCTCCGTTCCTGTGGGTGGACTTACAGTCCCGCTCGAGTATCGGACTTAAGTGGAAGCACAAGACAGCGACAACTGACGCCAAAGAAACCTCAACACGTGAGTGTCAATCATTCGACCTATTTAACCTCCTCTGAGCAAGAAGCATCAGTCTATCTTCAATTCTACTTCCCCTTCGAAAGTCTCAATCTTCATTCTCTCTCTCTCTCTCTTTTCACTCCAGCAGAAAGGACTTTGCCATCTGCTTGCGGCTTTTCACATGTGCTACAACAGAACCTTTTTTTTTTTTTTTTTTCGTCTCTTTCCGTTTCCTTTCCCCTATCATTTTTGTCACTAGCGTTAATCTAAAGCAATAACTGTGTGCCCTGTGTGTGTGTCTGTTTCCTTTCTTGTATCATTTTTTTATCACTAGTGTTAATCTAAAACAATGACTGCATCCCGTGCGTCAGTAACGAGTCCACAGTTTTCATTATCAACTTCTAAGACCTTCATTACTATTTATTTTCTTTTAATTTTCAGAATTCGGTTAACCCGCTTTTACAGCTAAGCATATCTTAGCTGTCTAAGTGGCTTAGCGTCTTTTAGAAATTAAAACATAGTAAAATAAACGGTGAGGTATGTTGGCAGCTCTGTTTAGATACCCCTTCAGCTCACATTATGTGCAGGCAGTATTAATTAAATAGGACCCAGAGATAGAGTTCACGAATGAAGAAGTAAGTGCTTTCATATTCTTCCAGTGTAGTTATGATGGGTTTTTTTAGCTACATTTACTTATTTAATGTAAGTATAATATTTGGTTTGCTCTGAACCGATATAATCAGTTCTCACCGCAAACAGCAAATGGCTCTGTTGTTAGAGCAGCCAGCTTCCAACCCTATGGTTGATTGTTAGAGCAGCCAGATTCCAACCGTATGGTTGATGGTTAGAGCAGCCAGCTTCCAACCCTACGGTTGATTGTTAGAGCAGCCAGCTTCCAACCCTATGGTTGATTGTTAGAGCAGCCAGCCTCCAACCCTATGGTTGATTGTTAGAGCAGCCAGCTTCCAACCCTATGGTTGATTGTTAGAGCAGCCAGCTTCCAACCCTATGGTTGATTGTTAGAGCAGCCAGCTTCCAACCCTATCGTTGATTGTTAGAGCAGCCAGCTTCCAACCCTATGATTGATTGTTAGAGCAGCCAGCTTCCAACCCTATGGTTGAGTGTTTCATCCTTGTTTGGTTGATTGTTAGAGCACACCATGAGATTTGCCGACAGTGGCACACAGACGGGAAGGGCCCACAGGACTGGACAACCTTCCCAAGAATACCCTAAGCCCGCGGAACTGCATAACCCTCGCAAGAATACCCTGGGCACGCACAACTGGACAACCCTCCCAAAATACCCTAGGCTCGCGGGACTGGACAACCCTCCCAATAATACCCCCGAGCCCACAGGACTAGACAACCCTCCCAATAATACCCTGAACCCGCGGGACTGGAAACCCCTCCCAAGGATACCCTATACCTGCGGGACTGGATAATCCTCCCAATAATGCCCTGAGCTCACGGGACTGGGAAATCCTCCCAAGAATATTGTGGGAGCGGACAATCCTCCCAAGAATACCCTGGACTAGCGGGACTGGGCAAACCTCCCAAAAATACCCTGGGCCCACGGGACTGGACAATCCTCCTAATAATGCCCTGGACCCGCGGTACTGGACAAACCTCTGAAGAATACCACTAGTCCGCGGGACTGGGAAACCTTTCCAATAATGCTCTGGGCTCGCGGGACTGAACAACCGTCCGAAGAACAGCCTGGACCCGAGGGACTGGACAACCCTCCCAAGGATACGCTGGACCCGCGGAACTGGACAATCCTCCCAATAATTCCCTGGACCTGCAGGACTGGGCAAACCTCTCGAGAATACGATTTGCCCGCGGGACTGGACAACCCTCCCAAGAATACCCTGGACCCGAGGGACTGGAAAATCCTCCCAAGAATATCCTGGGTCAACGGACTGGACAACTCTCCCAAGAATACCCTTTTCCTTTTTTCATCAGATAAAGGAAACACATAAGGATCTTTTAAAATATATTATTCCGACGACTACGGCTAAGTTAAAAAAAAATCTTTCAGCAAATGGTTTTATAAATTTAATATTTTCGTTGTAATCAGTTATGTTTCTGTATGTTTTAGTTTTAGTTTTCCTAATGATCGCTATTCATATGTACTTGTTACGGTCATAAAGTGATTATCAAATTTGTCCCACTTGCTTAAAAGAGTAATTTTTTTACTTACTGTATGTGCACATTGATTTATGCTAAAATCTATTTACAAAGCAAACACAGATAGATAGATAGATAGATCAGTGCATCTTTTCAGTTTTTACGTATGATTAGGGACATGCACTTTAATAATATTCAGAAGCTGCAAACACCTCAGAGGAGCCTGGAGAGATGTTTGCTTGATATATATGACCAGGAAAGATAGGAAGAGGAATTCATGGATTAAGGAAATAACGAGAGTTGATGGCATCATGGTTATGACCTTCAAGTGGCAATGGGCTGGACATATTACTAAAAGAACGTTAGACAACTGAAATATTAGGCTCGATACTAAGGGACAGGAAAATATCCAGTACAAGACCAAATGGGAGATGGGTGGATGAAATTTGGAAACAAGCTGGAGCGACTTGGAAGACACAGGTTTGAGATAGAAAGTTGGTGAAAAAATTGAGGAGACCTGCATCCAGCAGTTGATTGATAATGGTTGATTATGATGTTATTACAGTTATACAGTACATGTGTGTGTGTGTGTGTGTGTGTGTTTAAATTTTGTAGCAATCGGAAAAAGGTATATATGTATTACTGTATATATACGTATATTGCTTATTAACATGATGTGCCTCGTTTTCCTTTATGTGGATATACTCGCATGTAAGAATAAAATGATCATACCTACTATATGGTGTAGCAGGAATATCGACGAGAAAGTGAAAAACTGAAATCCATGGTGTTCGTTTTCTTTCAATAATGTTAATCAAAAATAGTTTGTTGCTGCCCAAGAATATTTTTTATTATTATTTATTTTTTAAACTCTGAGACCCCAACCTAAGTTAAAAGAATTAAAATATTGCCGGCACTGTATTGTGTAGTATGTTAGCACGTATGGTATCATACAGTTTGTATGAACTATACGACAAAAGCTCCGTTTTGCTTCCTCAAAAAAATCGAGGGTAACTTTTCGTTAATCTGTGACTGCACCTAGAGTGGAATTTTAAGCTGATGTTGGATATGTGTTCTCCCATTCTGTGTTTTCATTGTAACTTTGGTTAGAGAACTTGAAGTACTTTTGAATGTGCAACTCCTTGGAAAGAGCGAAAGGTGCGCAACCACGCATTCATTACACCATTTTTAATTGGAAAGTTTGTGTATGCTTGAGATGTAGCGGTATACGAAAGAAATTCGACAATAACGCAGAATGAAGCAAACGGCGGTTTCAAAACTGATCCTGGAATCCCTTTTTATTTTTGTTGCCAGGGTATTATCTGCAAGAAACTAAACCAGGATACTAAACAGTCATAATTTCTCTCATTAAGAGTCACTGGAAAAGCCACTGACCTTAAGTAACTTTTTCTCTTCAGTTGTGCATGTTAGTGCTTTCATATCGCTTCGTCATTCATGAGTTAAATGTAAATTTGGGAAAAGTTCTGAATGAAGTCTTTTACTAAAGAGGCGCATCAGCGTGTAAGATGGTATTCTTAATGATTTTGCCTTCTGATGAGGACCATTAATCCTAATGAGCTTCCTTCCTTAGGGATTCGCATCAGCAGACTCCCTGCTGCTATCAACGCAAATGGATCAACTGCCACAGGTTTTCTCCACTCAAAAGATTCGCACTTAAAACCCAGCTTCTTTAACCACCTCTCAAGCAAAAGGGGCGACTGTCATTCAAAAAATGCGGAACAACATTTAAGGGTGTCTGGGAAAATGAGATGTTGGGGAATTTATTTGGCGCAACTTGTTCAAACCATATAGACTTTAAAACATGCTCAGGGATTATGATGTGAGTTTATAACTTAATTTTGCGTGTTGCTACTCTTTATGAAGAAGAAACATTACTGAAAAAAAGTTTAAAATGTGTAAATTTTCTCGTAGTTTAAACCAATGTCTTAGCCGCGTTTTTAGGTAATTCCACTGGAACGATATTAAGTAGCTTAACCTTACTCTCCAGCAAACCTTCCCCGCTAAAGGGTATTACATTTCATGCAGTTTTCTTACCTTGACTACCTTTTCACCCGTACCCAACTATAACTGAAAGTTTCATAACACGAATCGTAAAATGCATATACAGTACTATAATAACGGTTGAATTATTAATGGGTAGTCTATAAGATAGGTCACCAACAACAAAATTTTCGTAATATTTCCATTCTCTATTCCCATGACAGAAGCCTATTAGGTTAATTACTTAGGTTGATAGATTTTAACCTGCCGTCACAGTACGTTAAAAGTCATATAATGTAAAAATTTAGGTAATAAAAATGATGTTAATTAAAGGTCATGAAAGACTTCTTGATGTACAATGTTTTGTGTTATTGTCATTTGATTGTTTAAAAGATTTCCTTGCAGTTCATTGTGTTTGACAAAAATTTTCATGTGCTGTGGATTTCTATTCAACTGTATTCATTTTTATGAAATTACTCTGAAATGTGAAGAAAGTGAAATAAAACACAACATAACGCCTACATAACAGAATAAACAGACAGACAATTACAAATTTTGAAACCGTTTTTTGGTGTAAAAATGCATGGGTGGTAAGTCAGATAATATCCGAAAGCTAGCGGACAGTTGTTCGAGCACGTACGTGTTGCCACAAACGAAGTCGTTTGTCTTACTAACTTTATTTTATTTTCCGGTACTTCTCCTTAATTTTACGTATCGTGCGATAGCGGCGAGCGTAGTTCCGATTTCGATCACCTGATAAAAGCAGATGGCGCTGTACGTACTGAATGACGTCAGAGCGTTAGGTGATAGACGAGCGTTAGAGACAGATTATTCCGGTATTTCTCCTTGATTTTACGTATCGCTGTGAGCTTTGTCCCGATTTCGGCCACCGGATAAAAGCTGATGGCGCTGCAAGTACTGAATGACGACAGAGCTTTAGGAACAAACGTAGCCTATTACATAGTATACATTGTTATATCGAACTTTATATTAATCACCTCAAAAAAAATGAAGGCCGAAAATCGATTTTAATATGTTCGCAGACAATAAAGTCAAAAATTGTAAGCTTACTTTAGGCTGCTGTTCTTTTCTTCGTTTTTATATTTATTCTCTTTCAGCTTTGCAAAACTTGAGTATGCAACCGAAATAAAATGTAAAACTTTTGTATGTGGTTGGCGTAAATAACGCGTGTCACCAAACGCCATTACAGCTCTTCTAAGATCGTACTTTCATTTCATCACTGTTGTGGTAAATAATGTAGAGTTATCACAAACGAAATAGATTGTTTCAATAGTTTATAAAGCCAAAACTATGTAAGATATTGACACTCACGATGCACCGTTCTATCACAAATAGTAACGATTTTATTATATAGATGGCGTCACAACACATGTCACCAAACGCCATCATAGCATTTCTAAGCACATACTTTCATTTCATCACTGATATAATAAATAACGTAGGGTTATCACAAACGAAATAAATTGTTTCAATATGTTATAAGGCTATTCTTCCGCAAACGGGCGCACTCCTCGTTTCTCACAGCTAAGACAGCGGAGCGCTAGAATAGCTCAGCAAGCAAGCAATCTACTGTTTTAGATCTGGCAACGCATATGTTTTTTTTTTTTTTTTTTTTTATTGGAGGTTTAATGACCCCCGTGAGCAACTCAATGGGCTATAAGCAGTCTCCCGTCTCTAATTTAGGGTCACTGGTTCCAGGGAAGGGAGAGAGCCAGTGCCGTAAGACAAACACAACATCCATGCCTCACCGGGATTCGAACCCGAACCCCGTTCGGACGAATGATCAGAGGCCATCGCTTAGACCACTGCGCCACCGGGGCGACAAACAACGCATATGTTGTTGTTAACGTCCGAATGCATGAAGTTGTCGTTGCATTGGTGTGTTGTATTTAATAATGCCTCAATGGAATTTGTTTCGTCTCGTTAACGATGTTGTACGAGATAGGAAAACATGTATATCATGGTGTGAAAGTTTTGGTTTGCTACACACAGAAAATTATGTTCCGAAGGTCATCAAATGCGGCTATCAAACATATTATGGTCTAGGATTTTTTAGGTGTAGCAAGGCTCATTTAGATGGGTCAAGAAATTTCAAGGTTTTTTGTTCGAAGAATACGTGGTTCTCAAATGCAAAAGTTTCACCCTAGAAAGTTATGTTGCTACCATATTGCTTTTGCAGGAGTTATGATTATAAGACTGCAGTTCTTGAGACAAGTTTAGAAGACTATGTTTCTACATCTTCTGAAACTATATCGGATTGGTATACTTACTGCCGAGAGATTATAACGGAACACATGCTAACAAAAAATGAATATAGTGGACAACTTGGGGACTTTGGGACAACTGTAGCGATAGACGAGATGAAGTTGGGAAAGAGAAAATACCATGTTGGACGAGTCGTTGAAGGATCATGGGTCATTGGTATAATAGACAGGGAATCTAAACAAGTGAGGCTTGAATTATATCCTGAAAATAAAAGATCAGCCGAAGAATTATTTCCAATTATCAAGAAACATGTAGCAACGGGTACAACTATACTAACTGATAAGTGAAAAGCGTATGATTGTCTGGATAAAGATGAGAACTATGCACATCTGACTGTTAGCCATAGTGAAAATTTTGTCGACCCAGACACTGGAGACCACACTCAAAATATTTAGTGTTTTTGGAGACATTTAAAAGTAATATAATGAAACAAGGTGTTCACAAAGACAGTTTAGCAGATCGTTTGATGGAATTCTTATTCCGAAGGGAATGTAATGCCAAGAACAAAGACGTTTTCGAAGACATCCTTGAAATAATAAAGAATCACGAATGGCAATAAATATCGATGCTTTTCCTCTTAAATTGCTTTTTGCTATATATTTCTCAGCACGAATTAAAGTACTTGTTGCAAATACGAAGGTATAATTTCTTTCCAGTCTCCCAACGTATATAGTAGTAAGATCGTTATTTTTTTCTATTTTTTTTTTTTTTTTTTTTTTGGGTTATTTTTCAACATCTCAATTATTGTTTTCATTTTGTACACGAAATAGTTTTTTGATGAAACCAAAGTCATCATGATCAATTAAAAAATAAAACAAAAAAAGCAAAGATAACCAATTTGTGAATTCCCGTAATGTTTGCCTTCGGATATTAACAACAACATATGCGTTGCTAGATCTAAAACAGTAGATTGCTCGCTGAGCTGTTCTAGCGCTCCGCTGTCTCAGCTGTGAGAAATGAGGAGCGCGCCCGTTTGAGGAAGAATAATCTTTTATAAAACCAAAACTAGGTAAAATATTGACACTCACGATGCACCGTTCTACCACAAATAGTAACGATTTTATCATATAGATGACGTCACTAAACTTGTCACCAAACGCCATCGTAGCTCTTCTAAGTACGTACTTTCATTTCACCACTGATATAGTAAATAATGTAGGGTTATCACAAACGAAATAGATTGTTTCAATATTTTATAAAACCTAAACTATATGTAAGATATTAGAACTCACGATGCACCGTTCTATCACAAACAGTAACAATTTTATCATGTAGATGGCGTCGCTAAAAGTTTGTACGTTTGCAATGTCACGTGACCAGTCAGGTAAGATGTCCGCAAATGCTGCGGAGACGGCATTCTGTGTGCTTAAATTAAGCAAAACGAATTCTGTTAGTGCCGTGCAACGTTGTTTTAGAACAAGTTTCAAGAAATCACCTCCGAATAGACACTCCATCCACGACTAACGGAACAAATTTGAAACAGCAGGACGACCACGTGGGTCGGATGAACAAGTGGAGCGTGTTTGTGCCATTTATCAATGCAGCCCAAGGAGATCTACAACGTGAAAATCATCTAAATACGTGGCGCCAGTTGAGTAAATAAATCCATCGCTCTTTCCACGTTAAGCAACGCACAGCAACAGAAAAATTGCTATTCCAGATCTACAACGATGGTGGGTCGGGAGTTAAAAATTCCACAGTCGACTGTTAGGAAAATTTTGAAGAAGCGGCTGAAAATGACTTTACAAATTGCAGCATTGCAAAGTCTACTATACTGTGCAAATTAATTGGGACAAAGTAAAAAATCACTCTTTTTTCCAAAACTATGCCTTTGTATCATTCTATGCCTTGACATACACTGATAAATACCTGTATTAGTATGAAATATGTCCTCCTTTAGCAGAAATGACCTTGAATTCGTTTTGGCATTGACTCCACTAATTGAGTGCACATAGTTTTGACTTCATAATCGTGGAACCACACTTTTATAGCATTCGTTGTCATGCGTTCTTTGGTTGTACAGTCCATTTTACCTAAACGTATGTTCAAAATATTCCACAAGTTTTCTATGGGATTTAAGTCTGGTGAATTTCCAGGCCAATCAAGCAAATGAATTTGATTTTCCAGCATGACCAATTTCGAATTGTGACATGAGGCCAAGTCATGTTGAAATGTCCCGTCAAAAGTTTGCAAGAATGAAACAATTCTACGTGGTAATATTTCTACGTACTTGGCTGAATTCATCATACCTTGAACAGGAACTAAGCTTCCAGTGCCATTTGATGTGAAAAAACCCCAAAACATCTACTTCAGAGGGCGTTTTACAGTTTGTTTGACATGCTCAGGTCTTATTCACAGTTGCTTCGTCTAACGACATTTGCTTGGTAACCCTGCACAAATAAAAGAGTTTCATCACTGAAAATTTCCTTTTTCCAGTCGTTAGCAGTCCATGATTTACATTTTTTGGCCCATGCTAAACGTTTTAACTTCATTTTCGCATTCAAATATTGTTTTTTCGTTGGTCTTCTTGCCTTCCGGCCAACTTCCAGAAGCCTACGGCGTACAGTTGAATCACTAACATCGCAACCACTAGCCAATAAATCTCTTTGAAGGTCGGTGCTTGTTTTTTTGGATTCATTTTACTATTTCTGATTAGGTATTTATCGGTTCGTGGAGTTGCTTTTCGTTTTCTTCCACATTTACCTCTTCTTTTTGGAGACGATGATCCAGATGCATTGTATCGCGTAAGCAGTCTTGATACACTTGATTTGCCTACACCAACTGCAGAAGTGATATCTCTCACTGTCATAGAAGTGTGATCCTTCAGAGCAATTATTTCTGCACGCTTCTTTAGGGAAATATCCATTTTTCAATACGCGAAAGCAACACGTACTCACAGAGAGCAAAAACTAACATCCACCTGTCACACACGAAAGCTCACAACTGAAGCTGAAGTGCTTATTTCCTGTTTAAAACCGGTCAAATCACATTCTTACTATCAAGTTCTAACAGTCACACCACCTCACAGTTGATAAAACCGGTTTACGTGGGTTTCCGACATAACTGGCGCTCACATTACAATCCTGAGAATAAAACAGCTTGTCCGAATTAATTTGCACGGTATAGTAATTGAAAATGACAGAACCGCACGTCGCGATTTCTGCACAGAAATGCAGGAGCGTTTCGGATATGGTTTTAATAAGCATCTAATTTTCAGCGACGAATCGACATTCCATGTGAGTGGGAAAGTTAACAAACCTAACATTCGCATATGGAAGACTGAAAATCCCAGAGCAACGGTTGAGCATGTGCGGGATTTCCCAAAGGTTAATGTGTTCTGTGCTATATCTCGTGAAAAAGTATATGGCCCCCTTCTTTTTCCATGAAAACTTTATAACGGGAAGTTCTTATCTCGATATACAGGGTGTCCGAATAATGACTGTGCACTGAATGTACGAATTACAGTAATGTAGCAATAAAGACATTTTGAACGGAATTACAGTACAAGTGACCCACCACGTGCAAGTGCTCTGTGTCTGGTAATCTTCATGTCTCCCCACCACCTCGAGGGGCGCGCAGCTGCCATTCCGAGCAAAGGTCATACCCGAGCGCTTGGTAGACGTAGGCAGAAGTGTCGATTGATCACTCGTCTCGGCACCAGGACAATAGTGTTGACGGTTGAACAGAGAGTGTTTTTGTTAGAACATGTCTTTCGCCATGATGACAAGTACACGGACGAAGTAAAACAAGGTTGTAAAATCATGCAATGCATTGATTATGATGCGTTTTCCAACACATCAGAAATCGCGCACAGATAAACTCTCCTCAGTACCCTGACTATTGATTCGTTCAATAGTCAGGGTAAGAAGCATTTTTCCTCAAGATATGAGGATAATGGATGTGGAATAAATCTCGCTCCTGTGTCGACCTTTGACCCCATTCCAATGATATTAAGCAGAATTGGTTCAGTATACCTCCGGAACAACATGATAAAGTTTTGTCGCAATCGAATTTTTTTACATAAGTTATGATGCATAAGAGCGATGGAATGGATTCCGCTCCTATGTCCTGACCTTTGATTCCATTTTCAATAGGGTTCGTTCCCACGTTTGTCCCCTACCAGATACTGAAATTTCATCGAAATCAAACCATTTTTACGCGAGTTATCGTGCGGACAGACACAGCTAGCATATACGCTTCTTCAAACTACCGTTGGAAACCGTAAAAAACAGTTCGCTAGGAAATTTCGTGATGCAGACATTCCCCCACCGTAATGCGGTACGTCAGCTCACAGCGAAGTTTCGGGAAACTACAGGCTTCAATAACGACCCATATCCAACAAATCACTCCAAATACCATGAGAAAGGTCTTCACCAATATGCAGAAGCATGTGCGCCGGCCCGGTGGCCCAGTGGTCTAAGCGATGGCTTATGATCATTCGTCCGTGAAGGGTTCGGGTTCGAATCCCAGTGAGGCATGGATGTTGTGATGGTCTTACGGTACTGGCTCCTTCCCTGCCCTGGAACCAGTGACACTAAATTAGGTACGGGCGACTGCTTATAGCCCATGAGTTGCCCACGGTGGTCGTTAAACATTCAATAAAAAAAAAAAAAGAAGAAGAAGAAGCGTGTGCAGACATGTTTGAACGTCGGTGGGGCACATTTCCAACACCTCCTGTAGAAACCAGTTCGACATGGTAAGTGTTACTTTCAGTGCAAAGTTACTTTTAGGACACCCTGTATATGCTAACTATTTGGTTGATGCCTCAACTGCACGAAGACAGTGACAACTTCATTGTTCAACAGGATGTAGAACCACCCCACTGGCATCGGGAAATTGGAAATTACCTCGATAAAAATCTTCCACAACCCTGTATTCGATGCACATATCACCCACATGTTGGCCACCATGAAGTCCGGATTTAACACCCTGTGATTTTTTATGAGGCTATATCAAAGACAAGGTCTTCGTCCCACCCAATGTTAATTTAACTGCTCTGAAACAACTTGTTGATGAGAACGTGCCGAGCGGTATAATTTATAAACATGCTTCACTTATTGATATCACCGCTGGCACCATTTGATAAGAACGAGTCCGTAGATTCTTTTAGTTCGGGAGCTGGCATAAATGGGCGAGAACGTGAGGTTTGCTGAAACACAGGAATTTTATAGCAAGAATTATTTACAACACCAGAGCCTATGGAATGAATAGAGCAAGATTAATCAATTAAACCTCTTTATTCGTAGGAGGAAACACTATTACGGAGCATTGCCCACGGTGATACGCTCACATATTAGGCCCCCGTTTCGGAGCAAATATCTTCTTCCTCGGGATTCCGAGATCAGGTTTCCGCCTCAAAAGGGCGTATAACAATTCTAATCTAAAGTCTGGTATCGGCCAAAGTTCTTATTTCCTCCTCTCGGTGATAGGATAACGATAGACAACAAAAATGAAAAAAAAATACTCACGTCTTGTTGACTGTTGAGCTAAAATCCAAGTTATAGAAATCGCTCTTTCTGTATCACTTACACACACACACATGCGCCTCTGTAACAGTAGTGGATGATGGTTTGTTTTTCACCTGAGTGTCACAGAGGGTCGTCTATCAAAATTCGTGGGGCTCATTGCGCACTCTCCTTTTTGATTTTCAAAGACTTCGTCACGATTGAATCGACGCTGCCAATTGAAAAGCTTACATATCAATATTGAAATGCTTACATACTGTTGAAAAGCTTATATATTGTTCGGTGTATAGATTGAAATTCTGTACACCGAAGAATCATTCGCCTGTCTTGAATCGCAGGGTCATGCACGCGGTTGAGGTTTTTCGTCAGAGTGGGATATGGACGGTTGTCCAAGACGATCTGCTGCATCATTACAAGGTTCCTTAACACAACGAAATTTTCGGTGCAAAATGCACCAATGGAGTATGCACGAATCTTATCACCCAATGTCTTCACCGTATCATCAAGAACTGCCTGTGGGAATATGTCTTTCAAAGACAGGTATTTTATCACAAACAGCAGTTTTTTGTTGTTGTTGTTTTGTTTCTTTTCCTCCACTTGGCAAAGTTTCTACCATTTAGTTCAAAAAAACCCCTCATAAAAAGGACCAATGGTCCCATGATATGGGCACACATAGATTTGCTTTCAGTATGAGGTAAATCAAAATTTTAGCGATATATAACATACAAGCACCACACGCAATTTTCCTCTGTGCCTTTTGGTTATCTAACCCAGTTTTCCACGCACAGAAACAAATTTAACTGAAAAACAGGAAACCCAAAAACCACATAAAATAGATGGATAAATGAAATTATACAGCATGTTAAGACTATAGGAAAATTTCTTCACTTTGTTTTGTTTTTTATTTTGCGGATTTTGGCTACTTGTATCTGATGGGGGACGTAGCCCTAGCAAGCACTCAACCGGTCTTCAAGAAGGAACAAAAATAACATCGACACAAAAGTTCTACAAAAAAAAATCGGGAGATGTTATGCAGCAGTGAATGGCTGCTGCAGAAAATGATATATTTTTTCATTCCTTCGCTTTTCATTTTTCTCAGTACTGTACGTATGTACGCAGTGCTCCCATATTCAAGGCCAAAAATTAAATATTGTTACTTACTGCTGTAAGTTCAGAATTTGTTTTCCTATTTTTACTGCATACACATACATCCGAAAGTTCAACAGAGAAATTGGTAATCAGAATTAGAGTTATCACGAAAATCTTTGTGGTACCTTCTAAGAGCAGAATTAGTACATAATTTCAGGACAGGGCAAGTACCCTCCCCTTTCTCCCCTCCCCCATATGAGCGCCCATGATCCATGACACTGAAAACTGGTAAAATGATGTACAAGAATATGTACTTCCTGCAGAAAAAAAAAACACTGCGTATTTAGATAAATTATAAAAAGATTGGAACACGAACTTTTGAAACGTTTCTCGTATATAATCTATGACTCAATCGTATTGTAAACGAAATTCGAATTTAAAAGTTTATCAATTCCCCGTCTTTAATTATTTCTTCGTTACAGTTTATACACTCTACTACAAAGATGAATACGGTCCATGGAGTGAAATTACTGTTCCTCGATCTTCTGATAATCAGTACACCTTAAGTGGTCTCCGGGAGGGGACACGTTATCAAATGTACCTGAAAGCTACCTCAGATTCAGGAGAGAGTGACCCCAGTGATATTCTCACAGTGAAGACCGAAGGTGGTGGTAAGTGCATGAATTTTCATAGAAATTACGTTTTCCTCTATAATATTGCTATGTGCATTATTTGTACCTAGAATTTTATCAACGAAATAGGAATGTCTATGTATTTTTTTATGTTTTATTCAGTTACTAACATAGTTTTTTTCCCAATCCTTTTTTTTTACTTAGGTATGTTTTGGTAATCTCCCCTTTCTTATTTTATGTATTTCTGTATGCATATTTTTTTTAGTAATTTTCGCCGTGCTTTTCCATATGTATTTCTCTTGAAATTTTTGTAGTGCCATTATTTTAGCAATTTCTGTAGTACTTCTAAGCGTTCTTTTCCTTAGTAATTCTGGTATTTATCTGTGTATTTTGATTTGGAAATGTCTGCCGTGCGTCTTCGTATATTACTGTTTGGAATTTTTTTTAATGTTTCTCTGTGTATTTTTGTTTAGTAATTTTTGTAGTCGTTCCCTTTCTGATATTTCTCTACGTGTTTTATTTTCATGATTTTCTTTCCATTTTTTTCCGCTATGATGTTTCTATACGTGTTCCTGTTGAATAATTTTTTTACTGTTTCGCTTTATATTTTTAGAGGATAAATTAAAAAAAAACAAATTCCCTTTGCAGTATTTCTGCTACGCATTTTTGCTGAGCAGTATTTGCAGTGTTTTTTTATAATTTTTTGTCACATTTGTCATTTTAAAATGTTTCTCTAAGCAACGTTTCCCTTTGTTGCATACAGAGCTTTAAATGTGATAGGTGATTTCGTGGAGTAAAAAATAAGAACCACTGTCGTGTTTAGATAAGTTTTTCTGTTCATTCACCGGCATTTTTTTTTAATTACGATTTCCTTTTGTGCAGTTGTGGTTGTCATAATTTGAATTAAATCAGTCTTTAATATTCTGAACTGCTGTTTACCCCATGGTAATTTAAGAATGATTCTTCTCTAATAAAGCACAGTGTAAAAGAGATATCGGCTAACAGCAAATAATTCATATAAGCAAAGAATGGTTGCTCACCACTAGACAGCATTTCCAGAAATCAGACCGAAAAAACTAATTTTGCTAGAACGGAGGAAAAAGTTCAGACCTCATAGTCGGCGTGTTTCCAATCTTCCGAAACCATATTGTCTCTTTCTCTCCGGGCTTTTCCTGTGAGTGATGCATCACGATTGAACAGATTTGCCATTAAAATTTCCTCGCAAAACAAGAATCTATCTCTCGTATTTTCCATCAAAGCATCTGATGAATAGTTTAGTGTCTGTCAAAATTATGTTAATAAGTTTGTTTGGATAACGAATTTCCAATGACATAAAGGAAAAATGCATTTCGTATTGGTGACTCGAATTGTACGTCTTTAAATATACGTAATTAAAGAATAGACAATACTTAAGTAGGAAAAATACCTTTCTCTTCTGCTCATTTCGAAGGAATTTCGCTAATACGCAGCCTAGTCGATAAGTAACTTCTGGTAATCTCCGGCGGCGAATAAAAGACATGAAGGGGAGAGAGAGAAGCGGTGTCTCCCAACGTCATTCCCGACTCCTAACTACACTGAAGAGCAATTGAATTAAAAATACCTGTCTAGTAACGTGAAGCACCACCTTTCGCCCTCATGACGGCGGCGATTCGTCTCGGCATGGACTCGACAAGACACCGGAAGCGTTAGGAAGCCATACGGATCCACGACCCTTGAACAAGCTCCCACAATTCACGAAGATTTGATGGAGGAGTGTCAGAGCCTCGAACATCTCTCTCTCTCGATGACATCCCAGATGTGCTCGATGGGATTGAGGTCAGGTGACCTAGCTGGCCAAGGAAGCGAGGTCTCGTCGGTGGAGTGTTCATCCAACCATTCGGATACAATTCGGGACCGATGGCACGGTGCATTGTCATGTTGCAGGATGAGGTCCCCAGTGGGATGTTGAAGACACACACACGGGAAAAAATGGTCGTCCAGGATATCCCGGTAACGTTGACCTGTGAGGGACGATAAACAGTCCTCAGACGAGAATGTCAGCTTCACCAGCTTGAAGAGTACCCTGCTGGCAAGAAGATTCTATCGGTTTATGTGGTTTGCGCCGTACTCGTATCCTGCCATCCGCATGTACCAACGTGAATCTCGACTCGTCAGTCCAGGCAATATTTTTCCACATGTCTAGGGTCCAGTAGCGATGTTCCCGCGCCCATACTAATCTTTGCACCTTGTGATGTGCGGTCAGCAGGGATACCCTCGTGGGACGATGGTTTCTGTACCCCAAAGCGAGGAGATGGTTCTGGATGGTGTGGCTGCTTACAAGTTTTTGTGCACCAGCGTTAACTTGCCGAGTGATTTCTTGCACTGTGGCCCGTCTATCCGCTGTTACAATGCGAGCTAGCCGACGATGACCCCGCTCATCCACACTTTTGTCCACGGCAGTTGGCCCTTGCAGAGATGGTTTTACCGGATTCGATGTACTCACGATGCACCCGTGACACGGTGGCTCGTGAAAATCCTAGTGTCTGCACGACTTCCGAGATGAAGTGACCCATTCGTCGGGCCCCGACAATTTACCCACGATCAAATGCGCTTAGATCCTTCGTCTTACCCATACTGCGTCCGACTCTGACTGATTCCCTTCGCATCACTCCTTATATTGTCGGATCGCTGCATACGGCATACCGTTTCCGTTTACAGGGCCGCCCATAGCGCCACATTTTGCATAACGCCAGCTGTCTCTAATTCAATTGCTCTTCAGTGTAGAGGGGGTTGTTTAGCACAGGAGTTTGAATAAAAGGACAACCTGCTGGAGAACAGTTACAAGTGAAAATCACGACATGTCTGAAAATATGTCTTAACTTGACGGTACGTGCGGTGCTTAGGATCTTTTTTGGGAAGGAAGGGAATGTTGACGACCCTCGTGAGCAACTCGATGGGATATAAGCAATCGCCAGTTCGTAATTCGGGGTCACTGAATCCCGGAAAGAGAGAGAACCAGTATCGTAAAACGAACACAACATCCATGCCTCACCGGGACTCAACCCGTTCTCAAACGAATGGTCAGAAGCCTGCGCGTAGATCACTGAGACATCGGGGCAGCGGTGGCTGGGTTCTTTAGGGCTCGGAAAACGCCTGCAGCTCTGATTCATTGTCAACTACAAGTAGTCCATTGTCTTCGAGTTTTGGTTATGAGCATTTGGTGAGTGTTACAACGATGCTTAAAATTCGCAGACAGGCAAAATGCTTTGACAAATGAAAAACACTGTAGCAGGCCTTCATCATCACCAGCAGACTGCAACGTGGCTTACTGCTCTTGTGCAAGAAACAGACGGGTGATGTTGGGTCATACTTTTCAACCTATCACCTCGCGTATTTCCGAGTGAGACCATATTTTCAAGCGAGAATATTTTTTACTTGAACATGTTCTCCAGCACGTAGTCTTCTGAATAAATAAATACATCTCTCTTTCCACGTTGTAACCACATACAGCAACCGAAAAATTGTTATTCGGCGGCCGCCGGGGAATTGAATCCACGGTTCTCTCGATATCTAGCTGAGCGCGTTAGCTTTACACCGCGGTGGCCAACAATCCACGGCACTATGTATGTATTTCAGTCAGCTTCTGACATCATAAATCCGTAAGATGGGCTCAGCTACTGAGACGTCTCCATTTGGTGGGCATTAACGGCACTGGCTATATATTAATTATAGCAGTTAAATCGAAGGGCGAGATCCAAAGTGGAAATCCTCTAAATACTATAATTAATATATAGCCAATGTCGTTAATGCCCACCAGATGGAGACGTCTCTGTAGCTGAGTCCATCTTACGAATTTATGATGTCAGAAGCTTACTGAAATACACACATAGCGCCGTGGATTGTTGGCCACTGTGGTGTAAAGCTAACGCGCTCGGCTAGATATCGAGAAATCCGTGGATTCCATTCCCCGGCGGCGGCCGACTAACAATTTTTCGGTTGCTGTGTGTGGTTACAACGTGGAAAGAGCGATGTATGTATTTATTCAACTGACGCCACGTATTTAGAGGATTTTCACGTAGGCTTCTAATTCCAACTCATATATAAAACAACGCCTCCCTACTTAGGAGAGTGGGACGACGTTTTGAGACACCGGTAATCGGAAGTTACTTATTGAAAAGCTCTCGTAGAAAAAGTTGCGTATACATTAAAAATGCATATACAGTAGTTAGAAAAATGTTTTCAATATATTGCTGCTTTCTCGATACCCCCTAGTTATTTCAAAATTGCATTGCTGCGCATGCGTTTAGAATCAATTCCGTAGAACGTTTGAAGGAAACCAGAAACCATTATAAAGTATCATATTTTTTTATGTGTTGTGAAAATTGTATTGCTTCGCATGATATTCAAGTTATTCGATTCTCAATACTTTATTTTTCGTGCCAGCTGTGTAGAAATAAATTTACGTTCTCATTGCATTGTTCCTTTCCTACAGCTTTATCGGATGCGTCTTCGCACCCAATCGTGGAGCATGGGGAAGACGTTCCGATTTATCTCCGGCTCTCTGTGATCGCCCCCTTGGGAACATCCGTAGGGATCATCGTAGTTGTTCTCATCGGAGCCTGTTTCTACGTCCGAAGGGAGGAGAAAAGATACAAAGCAACTGTTCCAGGTCGGTTATTTCCACGATTCTTGTTTCACGTATCCTATTGCATCAAAGTTATATCTGTGCATTACCCTTCTATCTTTGTGTATGTGCCTTTGTGGTGAAAAAAAAAAAAAAGAAAGATTTTTTTGTTGAGAATCTCTCTCGCTTTTTTCTTTCACGTTATCTTCTTTACTCCGAAAAAATATGGTGAGAAATTTGCTGCAAGAAACATCCTCTCTTCTACCTCTATGTCTTTGAAATATTTTTCTTTCCCACTTTTTTTATTTCTTTAGTTACCAGTAAAAAAAAAGCCGAGAGAAGCTTTGAATTTTGGCAGCACATGTTTTGGGATTAAAATTGTGGGCTCATTTTATTGCGTGATCATTAGCCGAAGATACATTCTTATCTTGCATATTGGAAGTATTTAAAATTACACTGAGCTTAAATGTTTCGTAGTGTATGTTGATACAGGCAGGGGTTTATCCAAATCTTAAAATCGGGGGTCTGCTGAAAAAATTTGGAAGGTATTGAATAAAAGCAAATATTTTGGTGGATAAAAATTTGTATAGCGAAATATTTAGGCTTCAAGCCTAAAAATAAAAATGGAGAGCTGTTGGCTTTCTTTTACAGTTATGAACGTTTAAAACCGTGAATCTTTTTTCCAAAACTTAACACATTGGTTATTTCGTTTTTATCATTTCTTTATTGTCACTTTTCTTTCATTTTTTTTACGCCCTCAGATGATTATAATTTCTTCCATCATGCTGAAATAACTTTCAGCCTGAGGACCATGAATGTTGATATCAAAAAATGTTTGGAACTTTGAGAACATCAGTACTTTTGAACAGCGGGCATCAGTTCTTATAAATTTTACAACTTCGTCACTTCCGTTTTCGGAAATTTATACCTCCCGTATCAAGCTAAAATTCAAACATTTATTTGGAAAAATACCACAAGATAGTGAAAGGGAAAACAAATTGCAATTCCAGGGAAATTTCCTCTCCGTTTAATTTCCTTTCGTAAATTTTTTGCTACAGTGTCAAGCTGAAATACAAACATTTGAACAATAAAGTGATATTTAACAACAAAACCAGACATGAGCAACTTCGCGAGAGAAAAGAAATTATGATTTCAGGAAAAATCTTCAGTTTGTTTAACTTCGGTTTTCGGAAGTTTCGAAAGACTCGAAAACCGAAGTTAAACAGACTGAAAAGTTAAAACACAGGGTGGCTCTGTCTTTTTCCTCGGACGGAAAAAGACACAGCCTCTGAGTAATCCCAAAAAAGTTTTGCATCGATCTCGAGATAAGCAAATGTTGGTTGGTGAAAGAATTCCATGCCTGATTGAACACAAGTGACCAAAAGGTGCAAGGCGCATAAGAACAACAAAGAAATTTCCTAACTGTCTCAGTGATTTTAATTTCATTTATTCTTTTCTTTTGAATAAAAAAGAACAAGAAATGTCCTTACTGTCACATTATGTTTAATTTAGTTTATTCATTTCTTTTATGAAACTTGTAGGTATATTCTCGTTTTCAGTTAAATTCACCTGATGTGTGTGAATGTGTGTACGCGTGCATGTGTGTGTGTGGTAAAGACGGTCAGTCAACAGAGAAGGTACGCCGGAAAACTGCTTATGGTGTTTGTGTTTTCATTTACGTTTGCAGTTGGCTTTTACCCCCACCTGAAATTAAGTTTTGGGCACCCATAATTCATCGTAATTGTTGGATGTTAGCGTCCTTTGCTCGTTCCTTTTGTTTTCGTCGAACACCTACTGCAAGTTTACGTTTGTGAGTTTCAGTTTCGTGGATGCCGAACAGCCAGCCAGTGATTCGTTGAAAAGAATTTTGGAATCACGACCCTGGACAGTTGGGGTGATTTTTTTTTTTTTTTTTTTTTTTTGATTGGAGGTTTAACGACCACCGCGAGCAACTCAAGGGGCTATAAGCAGTCGCCCGTCCCTAATTTTGGGCCACTGGCTCAACTACCACCGCGAGCAACTCAATGGGCTATAAGCAGTTGCCTGTCCCTATTTCAGGGCCACTGGTTCCAGGGAAGGGAGAGAGCCAGTGCCGAAAGACAAATACAACAACCATGCCTCACCGGGATTCGAACCCGGACCCCTTTCGGACGAATGATCAGAAGCCATCGCTTAGACCACTGCGCCACCGGGGCGGCATTGGGGTGATGGCGTCGCTTCGATGTGTGTGAACACACTGTGTTTGTTGTTCTTACAAAAGTGCTATAAAAGAGTACATGTATTATGATCACCTAAAAGGATTCTCGCTGGAATAAACTGTTTTTGTGTAAAAAGCCGAATGGATATGAAATTTATGGTAAGACTGTTTGAAACAGACTAAATAGAAAGCAAAGTACGAAATAACCTTAAAGTGCTGAGTCTTTATTGATTAATAGCTCATTCGTTTTATGTTTAGTATTATATATCCGTGAGCTTACATTAGCGTTTTAGTAGTTGTGTTTAGTCAAGAATAAATAACGATAAATTATTTCAGGAGTCTGTCGATTATGAACATAGTTGCCGTTGCAAATCATTTCTTAGTTTTTAACTTACACCATCAGTTATGGCCTCTGATCATTCGTCCGTAAGGGGTCCGGGTTCGAATCCCGGTCACGCATGGATGTTGTGTTTGTCTTACGGCACTGGCTCTCTCCCTTCCCTGGAACCAGTTACCCTAAATTAGGGACGGGCGACTGCTTATAGCCCATTGAGTTGCTCACGGTGGTCGTTAAACCTCCAATCAAAAAAAAAAAAAAAAAAAAAACACCATCAGTTATGTATTTCATTGCTACCTCAAAAGACTTCATTGAATGCTCTAGATTCATTTTAATGGAATTTAATTCCAGTTCCGTATTTTATTTCAGGGATTGCTTTAAATTTTCTTATTTATGGATTTTAGAATCACTTTGTTACAATATAGTAGTCTTTCCCTGCTAATTCTTTTTAAATCTGACGTTAAAGTATTAAAGGAACAGTAAACTTTTAAAAAAAGTCGTCGGAAATACGATTTTTTGATGTCATGTTATGTGGGTGATAGGATGATGCTCATAAAGCCGAAACTTGTTTCATTAAGGCCATTGGGAGCTCAGTAAACAGCAAAGTTTCTGGTGATGACGTCACACTAGACAAGCGGTCAGTCAGACCACTTCTCGCAGCAGCGGGCGCGCGGTAGGGGTTGTGAGGGAAAGTACGAGGTAATTAGTATCAGGAATTTCTCTCCTTGTGTTGCACGTGTCCTGTTCATTAGTCATCAAACTTTCTGCTGCAATTTACACAACTGGAATGAATTTTAAGCAGTTTAAGGATTTCGCTGAAACCCTTGGTATACAAGCACTCAGTAACTACTTTTTACAAAGTGGTGAAATTTTTAGTTGGGCCAATAATCAAGTTTACGTGGCACAGTATGAAAAAACAAGTTACTGATGATTTAAAATTATGCGATTCCGAAATTTGGATGAGCGGAAATGGACAGTTTGATTCGCCAGGTTTTTGCTCCAAATACTGTACGTTCCATTATGGATATTCGCGAGGGAAATATTGTAGATTTTATTGTCGTCCAAAAAGGCGTTTTTGACGGGCACTTAGAAAATAATGCGTGCGATTTATTACTCTCAGGCCTCTATGAAAACAAATAAAGATATCAGTTTTTTTATCAGACAGAGATAAAAGCATTCGAGCCCTCATAAAGAAAAAGTATCCCAAATTGATCATAACATGGCCAAAAGTTTGACTAAAAATCTAAAAGCTGCTGAAAAGAAAGCTTATAACGAAGTAAATTTCTCCGTCATTTTTGGTCTACGCCGGGATTCGAACCCGAGTCCGGTTACTCCGGAACAAGTCGCTCTACCAACTGAGCTACGCAGACGTTCATTCTGGCTCCTATCTGTCTATATGTTGTGTGCGTCCTGTTGGCAGGTACGTCACTGCCTTTATGTCGTGCGCGTCCTGCTGGCAGGTACGGTGAACGTGCAGGCCACGGAAGTTGTCTCACACCCTGAAGTGCATGTTGCGTTGCACGTGTCGTGTGTGGGCGTGCGTTATCTTGCTGGAAAACACCACGATGGACAGACCTTACAAATGGACTTTCTGAGGACAAAATTGAGACCGAAAATTCGTCAAAATCGCCTCAACTTGTTGGAAGGGGGTGCGATCTTACTGCATGATAACGCATCGTGTCATGATACAGCGTCGTTACGGGGACTTCTGTCGAAATATGGCTGGGAAACTTCATCCCACCCACCATACAGCCCTGATCTCAGTCCACGCGACTTTGATCTTTTCCCAAAGTTAAACAATCGGCTCCGTGGCATCCGCTACGAATCGCTGGAAGAACTGTCATTGGACGTGACCCGACAAATACCACAGCTGAATAAAGATGGCGTACTACGGCGCATCCAGGACCTGCCTCACCGCTGGAAAACTGTCATTAGCGGTGGAGGGGAGTACATTAAACGGCAAAGAGGTAAGTTTTCTCCGTTACTGCACACTTTTCTCAAAAATGGACAATGTGCAGAATTTTTGTTTGGACCCCCGTAATAATCGGTAATTTTTTTGAGATTTATATCTGTCTGAAAATATTTTTTGTCGTAAAAAGAATAAAATGAAAAGAGCTTATCTTTCCATTGCCATCGATGCTGGATATTTGCTCTAAAAGACAGTAAAGTTCTCTGTACTTTTGTTAGAAAAATGCCGTTGGACCAAGCACGCTTCTATAAATTAATTAAGCTTAAGCTAACTACAGTTTAACGTAAATCATTGAACTGGAGCTCAAGGTCATTGGTAGTCCCTACCCTCTCCTCCTTTTATAATTTTGAATGAGACACTAGTATGCATTGTGATGTACAGTCATCACCCCCTTTTCTGACACAGACCACAAAACGATCATTTCACGGAGATATTCCGAAATGCGTATCACATGTTTATCTCAAAAGAAACAACGATTTAGCAGTGCTGATTCATGGGTCAAAATGGTGGTTCATTGGTAAAAATGGTGGGTGGACTGAAGAAAGGCGTCTACTCAAGGAGAGGATGCCAATACCATTGCGCAGTAAGCAATCGGTACCCTAATTAGTGATGGCGACGCCAAACGCTCTGAACTGGGTGGGCTATTGGGGGGGGGTTAAGCATGACGGGAGGGGGCGCAAATTTTGAAGTGTTTGGTAGAAATTTTGGCAAAAAAAAAATCGCTCATGTGCATTTTAGCCTACGCTGATAACGTTATCCCTAATGAAAGAAAGTTTTCAAGCGAATACTCTACGTAGTATTTATTCAATGCATGTAGTATAGGATCCATGTTACTACAAGGTGTCCACAAAGTCTCTTTACAACTTTGCACATTTATTACGGACACCCTGTACAATGTAAGTTCATAGTATTTGTTGTATAATACACTGTAAATATCAAAGTTTTAATTGACATCATCGTTTTTTGTTACAGGTTCCTCACTGACGTAGCAAGTGCTGTTCTATGAAACTGCGGTCCCCACAAGAGAGAGCGCAGTGCATCGCTTGGTTCATCGAAACAAAATCTGGAACACAAACGCAACGACACTTCCAGACTAAGTATGAGAAAACCTCGCCATCTCGTCCTAGTATCCACCAATGCCACCGGAAATTCATGAAGAAATCCGTGATTTATTTCGTGAAAATGAATCACGAACACGTTCGATGTCTTCATTCGATGTTCGTGGGCGGCCACTACGATCTTGATCGAACACGGACCCAGTCTCCATGAATTACTGGTGCCGTTAGTGGATACTAGGACGAAATGGCGGGGTTTCCCCATACTTAGTCCGGAAATTTCGTTGCGTTTGTGTATCAGATTTTGTTTCGATGAACCAAGCGTTTTTTTCATAGAACAGCACCTGCTACGCCAGTGAGGGACCTTCAACAAAAAACGATGGTGTGAATTAAAACTTTGATATTTACTGTATATTATACAACAAATACCATGAACTTACATACTACAGGGTGTCCGTAATAAATGTGCGAAATTGTAAAGACACTTTGTGGACACCTGTATTTCTTCACAATTATAGCTTACCTTGGTACCTTGGTCGGTTGTTAGCAAGTTACTATTTCTTCGCAATTTTAGCTTACTAAAGTGTTTTTTTTTTTTTCTTTGCCCGTCCTTCTTTTTTTCGTTTTCATAAGGCTGTTTATGAATTTTAGTTTGTAACCTCACAAAGAATCTCTCTCTCTCTCTCTCTCTCTCTCTCTCTCTATCTCTCTCTCTCTCTCTCTCTCTCCCTCTCTCTCTCTCTCTCTCTCCCTCTCTCTCTTCCTCTTTCCCCCTTCCTCTCTCCCCCTTCCTCTCTCTCTCTCTTTCCCTCTCTCTCTCTCTCTCTCTCTCTCTCTCTCTCTCTCTCTCTCTCTCTATCTCTCTCTCTTCCTCTCTCCCCCTCTCTCTCTCTCTCTCTCTCTCTCTCCCTCTCTCTCTTCCTCTTTCCCCCTTCCTCTCTCCCCCTTCCTCTCTCTCTCTCTTTCCCTCTCTCTCTCTCTCTCCCTCTCTCTCTCTCTCTCTCTCTCTCTCTCTCTCTCTCTCTTTCTCTCTCTCTCATCGTTTAAAACTATAAGTACAAAAATGGTACTTTCCTACCACTCTATAGAAAGTTCGTTCAGAGGAGTCCCTCCATTTCAAATAAATACAAACACTAAATTTAACAAAGAATTCATTTTATATAACATACTTTCAGAGAATTTGAAAAATTCACTGATATTTATCCAAGTTCCCTAGAATCTTAGATGGTTGCACCCGCCATATGTTCCAACTGCTTAAATATTTTGTGGGGCTAAAGGCTGAGCTCAAAGAAAAGTTAGGTTGTGTAAAGCCCACCCCAGCTCATCCGTAGCGTCGCACCTGCAAATCAGTACGGAAATGAATTACGTAGGAAATTTGCTATGGGGCATGTGCGCATTTCAACTTTCAGAATAACTTTTTTTTTTTCTTTATACGTTTTTTTTTAACCAAAACCACGAAATAAAATAATTATCTGGTACAACACCTCGTTTGAGTGTGGTTTGACGCCACATTCAGTCATATACGGATTTTTAAAATTCTTACGCCGTTAAAATATTAAGCTTTGCTCACTACTGAATTTGTTTTGCAGTGCATATTTCAGCAGTTCTCTTTTTTTCCTACATCTAACAGTTTTTTTTCCATGAGGAAATTATGAGGTATTCTTCTTTAGATACGTGCGATTTTATACTGGACCCCAAGACTGGAATTTTTGGTCTGGTTTGTTCGTCTCAATCCACCCCTGTGCCTAGTACTTGTTTTTTGAAAGCCCTAAAATTTGTGCTTAGAAAAAAGTAATAAACAAAAAAGATGACACAGAATTTTCGGGTGCAATAAGCACGTCTTTTGAATCCGTTCTGACTCAAATTAAATTTATCAAAGCTCTTCAAAGGCAATGGAACCGGTATGGAAAACAATAGATCTGACGGAAGAAAGAAGTTTTTCAATCGGGTCTTTAATCCCTCAGATATTGGTGTAAACGGAATCTTGAGCTTACGAACTCTTAGAAACAGAGTTATCGACAAAAATAAGATATGACTTTACGTCCCCTGGTAGGAAAACCATGCATTATTTTAGGAAGAAAGAATTCTTAAAAGGTTTACCCATATGAGCGGTATCTGTCCAAGAAAAAAAAAAATTTAGTCGAGTTTTTAGGAGCCCAGATTTTGCTACAAATACATCAGAAGCAGAAATTAACACGTATGACCCCTGGTGGCCAAACCATTCTTTACAAAACATTAGAAATTATATGAAAAATATTTTCCACCAGGTCTTGTATGCGATACAGGAAGAATTTTTCAAATCGGAGTTTTAGGGGCAGAAAACGCAATTTACCTTTATGCGCCCTAGCGGAAAGTCTTAAATGATTTACGTGAAATTTTGGAATTTATAGGAAAAACATTTCGCATCGGAAACACTATCCAACAACGAAGAAATTTTTTCAAATTGGACTTTTAGAAGTAGAGATATTGACAAAAATAAGATATACATCTACGCCCCCTGGCGAAGAAACCATGCATTATTTCAAGAAGAAAGTGTTCCTAAACGTTTTGTCGACATGAGTAGCATCGGTCAACAAAAGACTTTTTTTCAATCGAGATTTTAGAAGCTCACATGTATTTTGCTGCAAATACATCCGAAGTGGAAATTAAGACTTACGCCACCTGGTGGCCATACCATTTTTTTACAAAAATTTGAAATTATGTGCAAAGGATTTCCTATATGGAGCTGTGTCCGGTGCAGAAGGAATTTTTCAAATCGGAGGTTTAGAAGCAGAGAAATAGTGGGAAACACAATTTACCTTTACGCCCCCTAGCGGAAAGGCTATGAATTACTTGAAAATTTTGAAATTACATGAAAAACATGTCCCACGGAAAACACTATCCAACAAAGAATGAATTTTTCAAATCGGACTCTTAGAAGTAGAGATATTGACAAAAATAAGATATGCATCTACGCCCCCTGGTGGAGAAACTGTGGGATATTTTAGGAAGAAAGTATTCCGAAAAGGTTTATCGATGTGAGTGGCATCAGTCCACGAAAGAAATTTTTAATCGATATTTTAGAAGCTCAGATTTTATGGCAAATACATCAGAAGCAAAAATTAACACTTACGCCACCTGGTGGCAAAAGTATTCTTTACCAAAAATTCGAAATTATATGCAAAAGATTTTCCATCGGGAGATGCATTTGCTGAAGAAAAAAATTTTCAATCGGAGTTTTAGGAGAAGAGTTATCGGAAAAAATGTAATTTACTTTTACGCCCCCTAGCGGAAAATCTATCCGTAATTTGAAAATGAAACTATATCTAAAACACTCTTCGAAATAAATGGAATTGAAAGATAAAAGATTTTTTTTCAATCGCATGTTTAGAAGCAAATATGTGGATTAAAACGTGATTTTGAATTCGACATCATCTGCATTTACGCCCCCTAACGGCAAAATTGTGCATCTTAAAAAAAAAAACCGAAATAAATGATCATCATTCGCATATTTCAAGCTTCCGAATGCAAAAAGAATTTTTCTAATCGGACTAATAGTTGCAGAGATACCGTGGGTACTGGCGGACGGACGGACGGACAAACCGATAACAGAAGCACGATCTTTTCTTACAAAAGACGTGCTAAAAATGCTTAAAATAATTAGTGAAAGAAACGCAGATGGAATGTACGAATTTTTAAGATGTGATAACATAACATTCAGTTCATACCCCCACACGTGCAGAGAATTTAAGCGCAAAATTTTTCCGATAAAAGCTGAAGATATCGGTAATTGCATATACTGCTACATTTCATCCTAACATCCAAAACAAATCTTGGTTTTAGGTCAGCATTTGCACCTGCCCCTGTCACTTGACGGCAGCTCAAGGTAATGCCTTGTCCTTCAGTCAGCCAATGTAACTGAGAAACGTAGGTCAATTGAAAACCTGGTATATCGAGCAAACCTACACGAAACCCGTTCTAGTTTACGATGTGCCAGGTGCTGTTTCCTGTGGACCCGCAGCAGCAGATGGCACTGACCTCTCCCAGAATGTCTTCAGCTGCTTCATGTCTGCCTAACATTGGTTACTTGTCTTACCTTGGCCTTTCATCCTATTTTCCCCCTCCCCTTTCGTTGTTGTGACTGGAGTGCTTCTGATGTAAGCATTTGAAGGAGATCTATGAGACAAATTAGTTCTGTTCTAAGTTCTATAATGTCTCAAGGTTGTAGATTTGTATTTTTGCCGAACGTTTGTTAAAACAACAGTCACTTAAATTTAAAGTATTTAATCAATAAATTAACAATAGCATCAGGGCCGTAGCTAGGTCCAGACCCAGGTGGAGGGTGGAGCTTAAGAATCATCAGGGGAGGCCGAAGGGTCATCTGAGTGTGTGTGTGTGGGGGGGGGGGGGGTTGTGTTCAACTACAAGCTGCATTTTCCCGGGAGCACAGACCCAAGTTTACCGTTTTTTTTAATCTTTTGTTAATTTACTTCATCAGCGAATAATTATGCCAAAAAGTAAAAACAATTAAATAAAATACAAAACGTGAAATTAAAAGGGGAGAAAGAAAACTCTCTTGAACAATAAAAAATAAATCACATTCTTTGAATTTGCTCGATGGTGGTTGAGCTACGCTTTCCTTATCGCTGGAATCAAAATAACTGCTCCCAATTGGCCTAACTTTTTTTCTAGTTTACTTTTTTGGTCTCGTTTCCATAGATTAACGAAGTGGCATCTGGGTATTACTGATGGCATACTTCAACTGTTTCTACTTTTCTTCTGCGGTTCCACTTTTTTCTTCATTTAATCTCGTATTCCCGTTCTGTGCTGCTCGGTGGTAGCTACTTCTTACCGTGA
Source organism: Macrothele yani (assembly GCA_039090855.1). Lineage (NCBI taxonomy): Eukaryota > Metazoa > Arthropoda > Arachnida > Araneae > Macrothelidae > Macrothele > Macrothele yani. Next base: position 21,107,622 of record CM077013.1, read on the forward strand.
TCAATAACCATACCCCTTTTCCCTCTCAAAAACCGAGAGCACAGAATCCCGCCTAAAAAAAAAAACCCTCGTTTCTTTAGCACAGGCATCGTAAAACCACTCCTACTGGACGAAAAACAATGAACGAATAGATGTTGAAAGATCTTTATCTCGCGCGGAGGAGCAAGGGTTTCCTTTTAGCACTATTTACCAACGCGTAGAAGAGTACGTTTAGTGACAGCACTTCTTTGCAAGCAACTAACTAACTGGAAGCTTTTAAACAGTTGCTTAGCATGCCATAGTTGATAAACGGTAAAAATACCCCCCGGAGAAAATACCTCTGAAACTGAAAAGCGTAAAAAATGTCCCCGGAAAAAAATATCCCCGGAGGAAATACCCCCAGAACAAACGGTTCACTGTAAACTACCACACAGGAACACTGATGTGTGGCAATTTTCCGGCAACCCTGCCACACATCTTTCAGCAACTTGGCCACAAAGTTTCAAGGGGGGGGGGGGAGGGATGTCTATAAAGATTCCCGTTTCTGGGCCTATATTGAGAACTGAATTGGGAACTCCAAACGAATTTCGCGAAAACGTTCCATGTAAGCCAAGCGAGAATTGTACTTTAATTTGAAGAAATAAATTGCCGAAGATCCGAGGTACACTTGGTTTGGGAAGGGGGCCCAACCCCCAACTTCCTGTAATATTATATTCTGGGCCACTGGAGTCTGTCAGTGTATCCAGGCTGTTCCCCTTGAAGCGTCCGCGAGGTCCGTGAGCTTGGGAGGGGGGGGGGATTCCTCCAAAATGTTAAAATGGACGCAGAGCTGTAAATATGAGAACCATGCTTTACGTAATGATTCTGTACACGACCACGAATTTTCAGAAGGGTGGGGTGAATTCACCCTCCCCCAAGTTTCTAAGAGCGCAGGCAAGTGTTCAAGGTAAGGGATTTGCTCGCAAATTTCTATGCTTCATGTTGTGTTTAGTGGCAGACTATGTATGCCCTTCTTTCTCCCCTCCCCCAGATTTGGTGAGGTCTATAAAAGGGATACGAGGTGCTTCGTTTGGAGGGCTCTACCACCAACTTCCGTAATTTTATATTCTGGAAGTCAAGATCGTTCAGTGTATCCTCGATGTTACCCCTGAATAGCTCTTAGAAACTGAGGGGGGTTATCCCACCACCCTGAAAATTTGTGGTCGTGTACAGAATCATTATATAAAGCATGGTAATAATGTATACAGCTCTACGTCCATTTTAACATTTTCAGGGAAGGACCTCGCGGACACTTAAAATAGAACTTCCTGGATTAACTGACAGACTCCAGCGGCCCAGATTATAATATTATGGAAGTTCGGGGTAGACCCCTCCCCCAACCGAGTGTACCTCGGATCCTCGGCAATTTATTTCTTCAAATTAAAGTACAATTCTCGCTTGGCTAACATGGAATGTTTTCGCGAAATTCGTTTGGAGTTCCCAATTCAGTTCTCAATATAGGCCCAGAAACGGCAATCTTTATAGCCCCCCCCCTTGAACTTTTGTGGCCAAGTTGCTGAAATATGTGTGGCAGGGTTGCGCCGGCAAATTGTCACACCTGAACACTGCCATACATCAATGTTTCTGTGTTTCAATGAACCGTTTGTTCTGGGGGTAATTTTTTCCGGGCGTATTTTCTGTGGGGCATTTTTTCCGCTTTTCAATTTTCAAGGGTATTTTTACCTACATCCGTCATAGTTACCAAATGACGCCAAACAGGGGTTTAGCCTTCTGCTCAACTACGTCTCTACCTCCGTCACTGTTTCGTTCTATCCTTTCTCTCTCTCTCTCTCTCTCTCTCTCTCTCTCTCTCTCTCACACACTTTCTCTTTCCTTTTTTTTTTTTGTTGGTAATGTTTTTTAAAATTTTACTTTTCTCCAAAAAAGGAAAATCCGAAACAAAAAGGACAACGACATTTCCCTCTTCCATGGCCCAAATGATCAGCAAGCCCTGTCATCATGTGGTAGAGAATCATCATATGCGCATCTGTTCCTACTGATTCACCTTTAAAAGTAATTTCTCTGAAGTAATTCATCATTTGTGCTGTATCACTTCAATTTTTCTTGTTTTTAGAAAGTGTAATGCAAGGACAACCACGAAAAATCATTTATGCTTATAATGAAACGCAAAAGCCATTTTCATAAAACAACGAAAATAAAAGTTCAAAGAATTTACAACAACGTGTATTTTGGTGACTGAGCTCCTCTAGCTTCCTACCATCTACGGCTCGGAACAGTATTTAATTAATACGGCCAGTGTTTGCTGTTGAAAAACATCCCTAACACATACATCGGTGAGCCATTACATTATGACCACCTACTTAAAAAGCTGTCAGACCCCATTTAGCCAGCAAAATAGCGGCCACTCGGCGAGACATCGATTCGATGAGGTGGCGATAGGTATCCTGGGGTATCTGGTACCATAATGTCAACAGCAGGTCCTCCAGTTCCCGTACATTTTAGGGTGGTGGTGATTTAGCGTGAACCCGCTTTTCCAAGTTGAACCACAGATGTTCGATTGGGTTCATGTCAAGTGAATTTGAGGCCAGGGTTCAACCTTAAACATAATTTTTTCAAGCGCTACCTGAAAGCATCTTCCTATTGTTACATTCCCTATGTGATATTCATTTTGGCCTGGTTCGTTTTCCATTCTGTATTTCTGCGTTGTGGTGTGCTGTTAGTGTTCACGTGACTTTTACGTTTTGCTTGATGCTTACTGTTAGTTCTTGGGTATTTACATAATTTGACATTTTCAGTGAAATTGTCAAAAACCGGAAGTGCCATTTTTGTAAAGATTAATTGAGATTACCTAACTCACCTTCGTTTTGCTGATGACATAGTCATTTTTGCAATTACCATTTCAGAGCTGCGGAGTATGTTCCAAGAACTTGCTGACAAGAGTAAAGAAGTGGATTAAAAACGAACTTTCAGAAGATAAAACTGATGTTCAATGCTTTTACAAGAAATGATGATTTATCGATTGATGGAGAAAAACTTGAGACAACCGATACCTACGTTTATCTTAGGCAACAGATATCAAGTTAGGGTCACATTAATGAAGAAATTAATCGGCGTTTAAAACTTGGATGGAGAGTTTATGGAAGAAACAGTTGATTTTTTAAAAGCAATATGCCATTATGTCTTAAAAGAAAAGTGTTTAATCAATGCATCCATCCCTCCAATGTTTACGTACGGGGCAGAGACGTGGACCTTAACTAAAAAAGAAATACAAAGACTGAAGTCAACTGACAGAGGCATGGAGAGATACACTGAAGAGCAATTGAATTAGAGATACCTGTCTAGTAACGTGTAGCACCACCTTTCGCCCTGATGACGGCGGCGATTCGTTTCGGCATGGACTCGACAAGACACCGGAAGCGTTGGAAAACCATACGGATACACGACCTCTGAACAAGCTCCCACAGTTCACGAAGATTTGATGGAGGGGGTCAGAGCCTCGACCATCTCTCTCGATGACATCCCAGATGTGCTCGATGGGATTTAGGTCAGGTGACCTACCTGGCCAAGGAAGCGAGTTCACGTAGGTGGAGTGTTCATCCAACCATTCGGATACAATTCGGGAGCGATGGCATGGTGCATTGTCTTGTTGCAGGATGAGGTCCCCAGTGGGATGTTGAAGACGCACAAACGGGAGTGAATGGTCGTCTAGGATATCCCGGTAACGTTGACCTGTGAGGGGCGATGTCACACGTACCAGGGGTCCCATTTTAGTTCACGTAAACAGCCCCCAGACGGGAATGCCACCCCCACCAGCTTGAAGAGTACCCTGCTGGCAAGAAGGATCAACCGCTTTATGTTTTTTGCGCCGTACTCATGTCCTGCCATCCGTATGTACCAACGTGAATCTCGACTAATCAGTTCAGGCAACATTTTTCTACATGTCTAAAGTCCAGTGGCGATGTTCCCGCGCCCATGCTAATCTTTGCACCCTGTGATGTGCGGTCAGTAGCGGTACCCTCGTGGGAGGATGGTTTATGTACCCCATAGCGAGGAGATGGTTCTGCATGGTGTGGCTGCTTACACGTTTTTGTGCACCAGCGTTAAATTGCCGAGTAATTTCTTGCACTGTGGCTCGTCTATCCGCTGTTACAATGCGAGGTAGCCGACGATGACCCCGCTCATCCACACTTTTGTCCACGGCAGTTGGCCCTTGCAGAGATGGTTTTACAGGATTCGATGTACTCACGGTGCACCCGTGACACTGTGGCTCGTGAAAATTCCAGTTCCTGCACGAATTCCGAGATAGAGTGACCCATTCGTCGGGCCCCGACAATTTGTCCACGATCAAACGCGCTTAGATCCTTCGTCTTACTCATACTGCGTCCGACTCTTACTGATTCCCGTCGCATCACTCCTTATATTGTCGGATCGCTGCATATGTCCATGTCGTTTCCGTTTACAGGGCCTCCAAAAGCGCCACATTTGCATAACACCAACTGTCTCTAATTCAATTGCTCTTCAGTGCATATGCTTGGCGTAACCAGGAAAGATAAGAAGGGGAACCTATGGATAAGGGAAATAATAAGAGTGGAAAACATCATGATCAGAATAAAATCTCTGAAATGGCAATGGCGTGGACATGTTCCCAAAAGAACTGACCACCGATGGACAACCGAAATTATATACTGGATTCCTTGGGACAAGAAAGGACCCAGAAGAAGAACATATGGGAGATGAGTGGGTGAAATTCGATGGCATGCGGGAGTGACATGGAGGAGACTGTGGCGCAAGATAAACCGTTGTGAAGAAACTTGGAGAGACTTTCATCCAGCACTGGATTGATAATGGTTGATAACGATGATGAGGATATATAATAGAAGGAAATATATATATACAGGGTGTCCACAAAGCCTCTTTACAACTTTGCACATTTATTACGGATACACTGTATGAGATAGACAAATGTGGTTGAGCACATAAGTAAGAGTAAAGACTAAAGTTTTTTCTACTTTATTAGAAAAGTTCAATACGCGCACCATTAGTTGCGCGTAGAACATCTAGCCGAAACTCCAGTTCAAACCATGTGCGCTACAGCATGTCCTCAGTAATGGTCGAAATGGCATTGTTGATCCGGGATTTCAGGTCATCGATGTCGTGCACCTTTGTTCGATACACGATATTCTTCACATTACAAAAAAGTCCAGTGATATGACGTCGGGGGGAAAGGGGTGGCCATGCAATTGGACCATCCCGTCCAATCCATCTCCCAGGGAATGTTGTGTTTAAAAAGTACCGATCGTGCCGTCCCAAATGTGGTGGCTCACCGTCCTGTTGGAATATCACGCTTGGTTTAAGGTCCTCCAACTGCGGCACAACATACTGACACAAAACATCCAGGTAAATATCTGCCGTCACTGTTTTCTCAGTGAAGCAAATTGGTCCAAGGACTGGGTTATGCATAACACCGCACCACACGTTCACTTTAGGACTGTCTCTCGCAAGTTCCATAACCGCATGAGTATTTTCAGAACCCCAAATCCTGATAGTGTCTATTTAACTGCCCAGAGACATGAAAAGTTGCCTCATCCGTAAAACAAACATGTGTGAGAAACTCGGGATCTTCACTCAATCTATCCAGCATCGTTACTGCGAATTCTTTTCGTCGTGGTCTATCGTTCGCCTCAAGTGCTTTTAATAATTGCACTTTGAATGCATATAAGCGTAGATGTCTATGTAGCACCCTCTGTACCGTGGACTGGGGTATTTGTAGTTGTCTGGCAGCGGAACGAATGGACTTCTTCGGGCTTCGTGAAAACGAATCACAAACACTTTCGATGTTCATGTGCGGCCACTACGATCTTGATCCAACACGGACCCAGTCTCCATGAATTTCTGGTGCCATTAGCGGATACTAGGACGAGGTGGCGGGGTTTTCCAATACTTAATCCGGAAATGTCTTTGCGTTTGTGTATCAGATTTTGTTTCGATGAACCAAGCGACGCACTGCGCTCTCTTTTGTGGGGACCACATTTTCCTAGAACAGCACCTGCTACGTCAGTGAGGGACCTATAACAAAAAACGATAATCTCAATTAAAACTTTGATATTTACAGTATATTATACAACAAATGCCATGAACTTACATAGTACAGAGTGTCCGTAATAATTGTGCAAAAGTTGTAAAGAGACTTTCTGGACACCCTGTATATATTTAATATGTATATTTTCTTCTATTTGATGTGGTACCGATGGTCCAAACTCCGAAGCAGTTATAGATAGATAGATAGATAGATAGATAGATAGGGAGCGGGGGCAGGAATGTCTAGTTACCCCTCTGTTGCTCAGTATTTCTTCTCGTGATATTTTAGTTGAAATTGTTTCATCGGTTTGCAGTATATATTCATTCTGTTTCGTGCGCTTTATAACTTTTGCATGTGTTTGATATTATTTTTCTTCTACTCTTAGGTGGCCCCGACAGGCACTATTCATACAGCGGCAGCTCAACCTTACCGCATCCTCACAGTCAACGCTACGTGGACGTCGATAAGACAAGACCTTTGCTGAAACTCCCAGGAGTTCCTATTCCGCCTCATCCACCCCCTGGGGGATATCCCGCCCCCTATGCTACTATGCCACTCAGGGGAAGTAGTACCGCAGACAGAAGAAGAGCCATCGAGGAGGAACACAACCACGTGGTCATGGTCGGAAGGAATGGTGTCCTTCCTCAGGTAAGTCTTTGTTGTTGTCTGGATTGATCTGTATTTCTGGTCATGGCGTCGGATGGGGTAGCTAAGTAAACAACAGAGATGTCCCTAACCGTCGATATAATGAGCCTGTCGTGTGATCCGAAAGAAAGGGCGATTATGTAAAATGATTCAGTAAAACATTTACTGCCGTATATAAAAAGGCGTCCGGCAAAATCATTTCGGGCGGCTGAAGCCCCTCCCCAATAAACTTACAACAATCTTGAAATAAATTTTTCATTTAATTTAAAAAGTAAATTTCTAAACGTTTACTAAGTATGGAATATTATTATTTATTTTAAATCAATGATCAATCATCAGACGTTAATGAAAAATTTACGTTTTACCATTGTATGCTACAAAAGGACGCACGAATTACCATTTCGTCCTTAAGAAACATTCTCCGAAGATCATCGGGTGCGAACTGTGGTGTGTAAATCTTTTTATTACGTTTCTTGTAAAAAAAAAAGATCGTTCTTTTGTTATCACTTTGTCCGTCCGTCCGTCTGTGCCGTCTATGGACACCGTATCTCTGTCAGTATTAATTCGATTTGACCTATTTTTTTTTTTTCATTGGAAACTTAGAATGCGAGGACGATGATCCTTTTTTTTTTTTTCTATGCGCAACTTCACCGCTAGAGAGCGAAATGCTGATGATACCGAATTCAGTATTTTATTCCATACTAGCAGGGGTATCCGGTATTTTCCGGGTAAAAATTACTATTCGTGGAATCACCAAGTTCATCAGGTGAGATTTGATGAATCAAAAAGATGTTCCTGTAATTTTCCAGTAAATTTATTATAATTCATTTAGGTTATTGGTTTTTGGTAAACAAATTTTTGGTGTTTCCATTGGAAGCAAAAATGTTGAGATTTTTAGGACTGCCAACCCTTGAGCAGGAGACAGAGTTGTCCGTGTGAAAAGCAAGGTTCCTCCAAATTAATGTCAGCTACTGACAATGACTGGCTGATGCAGTAATATTTTTTCTGACAAAAATGAAAAAAAAAAAAAAGGAGCCGAGATGGCTGCAAATGTGAAATATATATATATATATATATATATATATATATTTTAGTTAGGTTACTCTTACGAAACAAAAAAGAGAGGAAAAGAATGGAAATACTTACCTTCGAGGAGACATCTACAGAATTACCGTACATCTGGTGTGCGCTTCTGAGAATCCCGTGACACTGAAATGCAATGTACCTATGTGATGTCGCGTGCATGCGACCTGACATTGGCATTGATCATCCTTTTGTTTACCGTTTTGAATTTTGAATATCTGGAACTCTCTATTTACATTACATTGTATTTCTACTTGATGAAGCAGCCTGATGGTGGTGAAAGCTAACGTTTATTCATTTGTGTAATACACCATTAAACAGATATTTTTTCACTTTATCGTTATCTACGGTATCTAACTTAGACCGTAGATCGGGCATTGGAGTACTGAATTGTGTTGCAGTTCTTAAAAGTAGAAAATGGAACTTTTTTATGACAATTTTGTATGGTGGCCCTCTGACCCCGCGCTCCGACCCCATTCGAAAACCGTCTACGGTCTAAGTTAGAGTACCATGAGATAGTATAATAAATTTGGTGGTTCTAAATTGAAAACTGTAGATTTTACGAAATTTTTGTATGGGGGTACCTTGACCCCGGACCTCTCGACCTATTCCAAAATCCGTCTATGGTCTAACTTAGAGTACCATGAGATAGCATACCAAATTTGGTGGTTCTAAATTGAAAACTGTGGATTTGTATAGCGGACATACAAACAAAGAAACATTCAATTATATATACAGTATTGTTACACGGCACTAGCAGTGTTCCTGCCGAGTCTGCCGGTAACGGTGCTTGAGACCTGAAGTACAATTTAGTTGGCCACGGCACCAGGTGAGAATCTCAGGTGCACTGCTGCACTCAAAGATTCACACCAGAACATAAAAAATGAAAAGTTGAAGAATGACCCGAAGCATAAGGCTTGGGTGAATCCACCTTGTGAACAAAATAACAACAACAAATAAACAATAAGATAATCTAAAAAAAATGATACTTTGGGATCAGAGTTGTGATGAGGTTCACCCGCAATCACCAATTCGTGACTGAGTGTAGTGGTCCGGATCTTACTCCGGTACATTCAATCCCCAACCAGCCAGTACAACACTCACTTTCGCAAATAACATGATTCTCAAATACACAACACAACATTTAATAACGTTCTGCGAGATTTAAACAGATCCGGCGCTCTCTAGGCGCATAGACAATTGCCCCTCATATGTGGGCAGCATACGGTGTCACACTTTACTGTCGGATAACGCAGCCGACTGAGTCTCCACCGGACTATCTGAACAAGAGATACTACTCGTTTACACACTAAATAGAGCTGCAGGTGATATTCATATACAATTGCTTAGAGAATAAAAAAAAAATTATATGCAAACGATCACATTAAAAATACTCGCGACACAAAATACACAAGCACGTTAATTTGCGGTATAAGATTATAGGTGCGAAATACTGCCAAAGTTAATTAACTAAATCTAATAAGCATGCACATGCAGAACCCTGCCCCGCTGACGTTGGTCCTGAACCAAAGTTAAAAGAAACTGTCCCGCCCAGCGGAATTTGTGGCCACACTTTCTCCCTTATTCATGTAAAAAAAGTAATCAGGAAATGGGCCCTGTAAGAAATTGAAATCTGTATGTGCAGGTATTTCCTCTGAGGTTCAGTCACTCAGCATTACTGCATCTATGTCCATGCAGCTTTGGGTGTCGGGATGGCACAAGTTCGCAGATGTGCGAAGAAAGAAAAAGGAAATATTCATCTACTTACAGTTTCCGTGACTTTGCTGTGCAAATCCGTTGTGCATCACATAATATCACTCGACAAAAAAAAAACACGCACACAGACACTTGCACCATGTGGCAGCACCGATGATTCAACACTTCACTTTGACGCTTGATGTAAATGAAGCACACAATTAAAAATGGTAATATCACGCCGCACTTTGTTGCAATGATTAGAGTGCACACCGATCTATTCTCGTGACGATTTGAAGGTGGGCGTTAAGCAAAATAGGCCCTCTCACATCTGATGTTGCGGTTTCCAAGATTAATTTTCTCGGCCGAGCGAAATCAGACGTGCTTTTACCTTAAGCGTATATCGGCAACTCAACATTTCACCTGTATATTTGTTAGGTATCGAAGCCACCGCTCTTACGCTCATATTTTTCTTTCGACATGTTTTTATCCCGTCGCACTTACACGTAGTGGCTTCGCTGCTTACGCGACCACACACACGCACACATGGGGCCTCGCTTCACCCCGTAAGACAAGCGCATCTCTTCACTTCCTCCACAGTAGGGGATGAATGGGGGTGACGATTCCACACTGCAGTGGTTGGCATCCGAACCCGACTTTGCTTGGCTTCGCTTCTCATAGGAATGACCACTGTCCACTCGCAGACTTCTTAATTCCCCTGTAACTTGGCTTTCATTAGGCCAAACAGTCGCTGAGTTCCATTACGCTCCAGCCTAGAAATTTCTGCTTTATCCTGCGGATTTAGGCATTCTGCTGTCTTTATGGCAAACTGGCATCTCCAGCTGCCTCGAGTTGTCTCCATTTCTTACCAAATGCGGGGAGGTTTGCTGCTTCATTTTTCCCAATTCATTTTTTGCAGATCCAAGGCATCCAGCCTTTCACATCGGAGAGCGCACAGACAACTAACTTTCTTCCTTATGTTCATGCCAAGTGCGAACTCTTATTTTTCTGCACGGACCACACAGAGAGCAATTGTTCTCGAAAATGCCCCAAACAATCGACTAATTTACGATTATTCGCTAAACCTTTTGTCCCCATCTTCATTCATTTACTCAAGTGGACCCCTCTTCGAAAGGTACCATTCCGTGTTGCTTAGTTTCCCGTCAGCTGCGCCCTGATATTTATGACCTAACAGAGCTATTCTGAGACCACCCAGCCAGAGAGAATTCTTCGCCTCTTTTCTTTCCAAACCCCCAGATAAAACTTTATCTGCTGTTTACACTTTTAGACTCCAATCAAGCCTCGAACATAATTAATACTTAATTAATTTCACACATCAACCACGCCCATTAATTACTAAATTAATGGCGGGGGTGGGTCGTAACATCGGCCCCTCCTCAAGAAATCTAGAAGTCCTCTTCTGGCCTATCGCTTTGCTCTTATCAATTTCCAGAGCAACCATTGAGTGCTACCTTTTCCCACAGGTAGAAATAATTCAAAATGGCAAAAATATTGCGTTTCTTGCCTTCACAAGCATTGGAGCGACTTCCCAATTATCCCGCAATTTTGTTAATTAATTTTAGAGAACATCCGAAAGAAAAAACAACGTAAATGAGAAATAAATAAAAAAAAACTGAACTGTAAAAGAACATGTGAGTCTGCCGAACTGTGATTCCTAGCTGCCTCATACAATACGCGACATGGCGGACAGATTTTAAAGTTTTCTTCAGGTTTTAGGATGGGGGGGGGGGTGTCCACTGTAACATTCCATCCCCATGAAAGAAAAAAAAAAGGGGTGACTGGATGAAGTTTATTCATCCAATCATTCTATTTTTTTTTTTTAACTGTAAACACTCAACCCTTTCCCACCGTCGCAAGGCACCTAATTCCGGATTTAAGTGCCCTGAGAGCGGAAGGAAAGTTTAAGGATTTCATCACACGTTCATTGCTACCCGTCGAGATATGCGGAAAGAAAGTTTAAATATGAGGCATAGCTTCGAGAATCCACGAGTTCCACAGATCTCTCACGTTCGATGCTCCTACGCCCGCGAAATGATTGGAGGACTTTTGACCTGGCTTCCCTGCACTCGTAAAGGGATCCACAATCATGCGGGTTCGCGCTGCAAAGGGTTCGGTTTCTGCCCTCAGCTCATCGCTATCAGATAGAAATTCAGCAGCTCTCTCCCGAAATTTAGATTTTGCAATCGCGAGTTTAGTTTGCTCACACCATCTACCCACCATCGCTACACTTTCGACATCCTGAAAAAAGTGTTTAGCACGATACAGCGGATCAGTGCCTGTAAATAGCCTCAACATGTTTATGCATCCCGCTATTTGCTCACCGTAAACCATAGGTGCGGCTAAAGCTGTTTGTCTCAGCTGTGATGTACCCGCTGTACTTGTAACAGGTGTACTCTCTTCCGGAACAATTGCAGCCCCAGTGCTCACATGTTCTCCGTCAGAGTGACCATCAGAAACATCTGAAACCACGTGCCTCGCAGATGACAATTTCTTCGTGTTAGCCATTTTGTTTTTCTTACCCACTAAAATTATGGCAGTTCTTACAAAACAGCTTAAGGCTTACTTAATGCTAAATTATACAAAATTCGCACCGAACAAAACTAAATAAAAATAGTAATGGCAGTCAATTCGCACTTATTTTACGAACATGAGTGTTGTTCCGCTAGCTGCAAAATATAGGTATCGATCCTGGGACAACGGCATCATTAATGTTACACGGCACTAGCAGTGTTCCTGCCGAGTCTGCCGGTAACGGTGCTTGAGACCTGAAGTACAATTTAGTTGGCCACGGCACCAGGTGAGAATCTCAGGTGCACTGCTGCACTCAAAGATTCACACCAGAACATAAAAAATGAAAAGTTGAAGAATGACCCGAAGCATAAGGCTTGGGTGAATCCACCTTGTGAACAAAATAACAACAACAAATAAACAATAAAATAATCTAAAAAAAATGATACTTTGGGATCAGAGTTGTGATGAGGTTCACCCGCAATCACCAATTCGTGACTGAGTGTAGTGGTCCGGATCTTACTCCGGTACATTCAATCCCCAACCAGCCAGTACAACACTCACTTTCGCAAATAACACATGATTCTCAAATACACAACACAACATTTAATAACGTTCTGCGAGATTTAAACAGATCCGGCGCTCTCTAGGCGCATAGACAATTGCCCCTCATATGTGGGCAGCATACGGTGTCACACTTTACTGTCGGATAACGCAGCCGACTGAGTCTCCACCGGACTATCTGAACAAGAGATACTACTCGTTTACACACTAAATAGAGCTGCAGGTGATATTCATATACAATTGCTTAGAGAATAAAAAAAAATTATATGCAAACGATCACATTAAAAATACTCGCGACACAAAATACACAAGCACGTTAATTTGCGGTATAAGATTATAGGTGCGAAATACTGCCAAAGTTAATTAACTAAATCTAATAAGCATGCACATGCAGAACCCTGCCCCGCTGACGTTGGTCCTGAACCAAAGTTAAAAGAAACTGTCCCGCCCAGCGGAATTTGTGGCCACACCTTCTCCCTTATTCATGTAAAAAAAGTAATCAGGAAATGGGCCCTGTAAGAAATTGAAATCTGTATGTGCAGGTATTTCCTCTGAGGTTCAGTCACTCAGCATTACTGCATCTATGTCCATGCAGCTTTGGGTGTCGGGATGGCACAAGTTCGCAGATGTGCGAAGAAAGAAAAAGGAAATATTCATCTACTTACAGTTTCGTGACTTTGCTGTGCAAATCCGTTGTGCATCACATAATATCACTCGACAAAAAAAAAAACACGCACACAGACACTTGCACCATGTGGCAGCACCGATGATTCAACACTTCACTTTGACGCTTGATGTAAATGAAGCACACAATTAAAAATGGTAATATCACGCCGCACTTTGTTGCAATGATTAGAGTGCACACTGATCTATTCTCGTGACGATTTGAAGGTGGGCGTTAAGCAAAATAGGCCCTCTCACATCTGATGTTGCGGTTTCCAAGATTAATTTTCTCGGCCGAGCGAAATCAGACGTGCTTTTACCTTAAGCGTATATCGGCAACTCAACATTTCACCTGTATATTTGTTAGGTATCGAAGCCACCGCTCTTACGCTCATATTTTTCTTTCGACATGTTTTTATCCCGTCGCACTTACACGTAGTGGCTTCGCTGCTTACGCGACCACACACACGCACACATGGGGCCTCGCTTCACCCCGTAAGACAAGCGCATCTCTTCACTTCCTCCACAGTAGGGGATGAATGGGGGTGACGATTCCACACTGCAGTGGTTGGCATCCGAACCCGACTTTGCTTGGCTTCGCTTCTCATAGGAATGACCACTGTCCACTCGCAGACTTCTTAATTCCCCTGTAACTTGGCTTTCATTAGGCCAAACAGTCGCTGAGTTCCATTACGCTCCAGCCTAGAAATTTCTGCTTTATCCTGCGGATTTAGGCATTCTGCTGTCTTTATGGCAAACTGGCATCTCCAGCTGCCTCGAGTTGTCTCCATTTCTTACCAAATGCGGGGAGGTTTGCTGCTTCATTTTTCCCAATTCATTTTTTGCAGATCCAAGGCATCCAGCCTTTCACATCGGAGAGCGCACAGACAACTAACTTTCTTCCTTATGTTCATGCCAAGTGCGAACTCTTATTTTTCTGCACGGACCACACAGAGAGCAATTGTTCTCGAAAATGCCCCAAACAATCGACTAATTTACGATTATTCGCTAAACCTTTTGTCCCCATCTTCATTCATTTACTCAAGTGGACCCCTCTTCGAAAGGTACCATTCCGTGTTGCTTAGTTTCCCGTCAGCTGCGCCCTGATATTTATGACCTAACAGAGCTATTCTGAGACCACCCAGCCAGAGAGAGAATTCTTCGCCTCTTTTCTTTCCAAACCCCCAGATAAAACTTTATCTGCTGTTTACACTTTTAGACTCCAATCAAGCCTCGAACATAATTAATACTTAATTAATTTCACACATCAACCACGCCCATTAATTACTAAATTAATGGCGGGGGGTGGGTCGTAACATCGGCCCCTCCTCAAGAAATCTAGAAGTCCTCTTCTGGGCCTATCGCTTTGCTCTTATCAATTTCCAGAGCAACCATTGAGTGCTACCTTTTCCCACAGGTAGAAATAATTCAAAATGGCAAAAATATTGCGTTTCTTGCCTTCACAAGCATTGGAGCGACTTCCCAATTATCCCGCAATTTTGTTAATTAATTTTAGAGAACATCCGAAAGAAAAAACAACGTAAATGAGAAATAAATAAAAAAAACTGAACTGTAAAAGAACATGTGAGTCTGCCGAACTGTGATTCCTAGCTGCCTCATACAATACGCGACATGGCGGACAGATTTTAAAGTTTTCTTCAGGTTTTAGGATGGGGGGGGTGTCCACTGTAACATTCCATCCCCCCATGAAAGAAAAAAAAAAGGGGTGACTGGATGAAGTTTATTCATCCAATCATTCTTTTTTTTTTTTAACTGTAAACACTCAACCCTTTCCCACCGTCGCAAGGCACCTAATTCCGGATTTAAGTGCCCTGAGAGCGGAAGGAAAGTTTAAGGATTTCATCACACGTTCATTGCTACCCGTCGAGATATGCGGAAAGAAAGTTTAAATATGAGGCATAGCTTCGAGAATCCACGAGTTCCACAGATCTCTCACGTTCGATGCTCCTACGCCCGCGAAATGATTGGAGGACTTTTGACCTGGCTTCCCTGCACTCGTAAGGGATCCACAATCATGCGGGTTCGCGCTGCAAAGGGTTCGGTTTCTGCCCTCAGCTCATCGCTATCAGATAGAAATTCAGCAGCTCTCTCCCGAAATTTAGATTTTGCAATCGCGAGTTTAGTTTGCTCACACCATCTACCCACCATCGCTACACTTTCGACATCCTGAAAAAAGTGTTTAGCACGATACAGCGGATCAGTGCCTGTAAATAGCCTCAACATGTTTATGCATCCCGCTATTTGCTCACCGTAAACCATAGGTGCGGCTAAAGCTGTTTGTCTCAGCTGTGATGTACCCGCTGTACTTGTAACAGGTGTACTCTCTTCCGGAACAATTGCAGCCCCAGTGCTCACATGTTCTCCGTCAGAGTGACCATCAGAAACATCTGAAACCACGTGCCTCGCAGATGACAATTTCTTCGTGTTAGCCATTTTGTTTTTCTTACCCACTAAAATTATGGCAGTTCTTACAAAACAGCTTAAGGCTTACTTAATGCTAAATTATACAAAATTCGCACCGAACAAAACTAAATAAAAATAGTAATGGCAGTCAATTCGCACTTATTTTACGAACATGAGTGTTGTTCCGCTAGCTGCAAAATATAGGTATCGATCCTGGGACAACGGCATCATTAATGTTACACGGCACTAGCAGTGTTCCTGCCGAGTCTGCCGGTAACGGTGCTTGAGACCTGAAGTACAATTTAGTTGGCCAGCACCAGGTGAGAATCTCAGGTGCACTGCTGCACTCAAAGATTCACACCAGAACATAAAAAATGAAAAGTTGAAGAATGACCCGAAGCATAAGGCTTGGGTGAATCCACCTTGTGAACAAAATAACAACAACAAATAAACAATAAAATAATCTAAAAAAAATGATACTTTGGGATCAGAGTTGTGATGAGGTTCACCCGCAATCACCAATTCGTGACTGAGTGTAGTGGTCCGGATCTTACTCCGGTACATTCAATCCCCAACCAGCCAGTACAACACTCACTTTCGCAAATAACACATGATTCTCAAATACACAACACAACATTTAATAACGTTCTGCGAGATTTAAACAGATCCGGCGCTCTCTAGGCGCATAGACAATTGCCCCTCATATGTGGGCAGCATACGGTGTCACACTTTACTGTCGGATAACGCAGCCGACTGAGTCTCCACCGGACTATCTGAACAAGAGATACTACTCGTTTACACACTAAATAGAGCTGCAGGTGATATTCATATACAATTGCTTAGAGAATAAAAAAAAATTATATGCAAACGATCACATTAAAAATACTCGCGACACAAAATACACAAGCACGTTAATTTGCGGTATAAGATTATAGGTGCGAAATACTGCCAAAGTTAATTAACTAAATCTAATAAGCATGCACATGCAGAACCCTGCCCCGCTGACGTTGGTCCTGAACCAAAGTTAAAAGAAACTGTCCCGCCCAGCGGAATTTGTGGCCACACTTTCTCCCTTATTCATGTAAAAAAAGTAATCAGGAAATGGGCCCTGTAAGAAATTGAAATCTGTATGTGCAGGTATTTCCTCTGAGGTTCAGTCACTCAGCATTACTGCATCTATGTCCATGCAGCTTTGGGTGTCGGGATGGCACAAGTTCGCAGATGTACGAAGAAAGAAAAAGGAAATATTCATCTACTTACAGTTTCGTGACTTTGCTGTGCAAATCCGTTGTGCATCACATAATATCACTCGACAAAAAAAAAAAAAACACGCACACAGACACTTGCACCATGTGGCAGCACCGATGATTCAACACTTCACTTTGACGCTTGATGTAAATGAAGCACACAATTAAAAATGGTAATATCACGCCGCACTTTGTTGCAATGATTAGAGTGCACACTGATCTATTCTCGTGACGATTTGAAGGTGGGCGTTAAGCAAAATAGGCCCTCTCACATCTGATGTTGCGGTTTCCAAGATTAATTTTCTCGGCCGAGCGAAATCAGACGTGCTTTTACCTTAAGCGTATATCGGCAACTCAACATTTCACCTGTATATTTGTTAGGTATCGAAGCCACCGCTCTTACGCTCATATTTTTCTTTCGACATGTTTTTATCCCGTCGCACTTACACGTAGTGGCTTCGCTGCTTACGCGACCACACACACGCACACATGGGGCCTCGCTTCACCCCGTAAGACAAGCGCATCTCTTCACTTCCTCCACAGTAGGGGATGAATGGGGGTGACGATTCCACACTGCAGTGGTTGGCATCCGAACCCGACTTTGCTTGGCTTCGCTTCTCATAGGAATGACCACTGTCCACTCGCAGACTTCTTAATTCCCCTGTAACTTGGCTTTCATTAGGCCAAACAGTCGCTGAGTTCCATTACGCTCCAGCCTAGAAATTTCTGCTTTATCCTGCGGATTTAGGCATTCTGCTGTCTTTATGGCAAACTGGCATCTCCAGCTGCCTCGAGTTGTCTCCATTTCTTACCAAATGCGGGGAGGTTTGCTGCTTCATTTTTCCCAATTCATTTTTTGCAGATCCAAGGCATCCAGCCTTTCACATCGGAGAGCGCACAGACAACTAACTTTCTTCCTTATGTTCATGCCAAGTGCGAACTCTTATTTTTCTGCACGGACCACACAGAGAGCAATTGTTCTCGAAAATGCCCCAAACAATCGACTAATTTACGATTATTCGCTAAACCTTTTGTCCCCATCTTCATTCATTTACTCAAGTGGACCCCTCTTCGAAAGGTACCATTCCGTGTTGCTTAGTTTCCCGTCAGCTGCGCCCTGATATTTATGACCTAACAGAGCTATTCTGAGACCACCCAGCCAGAGAGAGAATTCTTCGCCTCTTTTCTTTCCAAACCCCCAGATAAAACTTTATCTGCTGTTTACACTTTTAGACTCCAATCAAGCCTCGAACATAATTAATACTTAATTAATTTCACACATCAACCACGCCCATTAATTACTAAATTAATGGCGGGGGTGGGTCGTAACATCGGCCCCTCCTCAAGAAATCTAGAAGTCCTCTTCTGGGCCTATCGCTTTGCTCTTATCAATTTCCAGAGCAACCATTGAGTGCTACCTTTTCCCACAGGTAGAAATAATTCAAAATGGCAAAAATATTGCGTTTCTTGCCTTCACAAGCATTGGAGCGACTTCCCAATTATCCCGCAATTTTGTTAATTAATTTTAGAGAACATCCGAAAGAAAAAACAACGTAAATGAGAAATAAATAAAAAAAAACTGAACTGTAAAAGAACATGTGAGTCTGCCGAACTGTGATTCCTAGCTGCCTCATACAATACGCGACATGGCGGACAGATTTTAAAGTTTTCTTCAGGTTTTAGGATGGGGGGGGGGGGTGTCCACTGTAACAGTATATTAATATATGCTTCTGAATATCTGATCGAAAAAATTATTTCTTCCTTTCAATGCCACTTATAACGAAGACCATTTTAGGTATAGTTTCTTTTTCCAGTACTATATAGATTTTTCGCTACGGGGCCGTAAACGAAAATTGTGATTTTTCTGATATCTTTGCTTTTAAAAGACGTATTTGAAAAATTATTTCTGCGTCGGATACAGCTCCTGGCGGGAAATGTTCTACATAGAATTTCAAATTTGGCCACCAAGAGCTTAAGCGTGTATTTCTGTTTCCCATGCATTTGCAGCAAAATCCGAGCTTCTGAAAACGTGCAAAAATTATTTCATTAACCGATACCGCTTACCTCGGAAAACCTTTTCAGATTACCTTCAGCGTAAAAATAGTGCGTAGATTCTCATCAGGGGTCGTAGATGTATATCTTCTTTTTGTCAATATCTGCTTCTCAGAGTCCAATTTGAAAAATTATTTCTTTTCTGACAGCGCTTCCTGTGCGAAATGTATCTCACATAATATCAATTTTTTCTTAATGCACAAGTGTGCCAGTAGAGGGCGTAAGATCTTTTTCCCGTTTAGAGCACATTTTTCAGTAATATCCGAGATACTAAAGACCTGATTGAAAAAATTCTTTTTCGGTCAGACACTACTAACTATGAAAACATTTTTCGTATATTTCCTTCCCAAAGTAATGCGGAATTCCCCCGCTAGAGGGCGCAAATGTTTAATCTGTTTTCTATTCTGACGATGGAGCAGAAAACACATTTCAAATCTATATGCAAATATGCTTCGGATACAGCGACTCAGGTAGCTTTCCGCTTTTTTCGCAGTTGGAGAGTCCCCTTCCATCTTTTGTTATGGGACAAAAACATTTTTGTACTATTTTTGCCTCTCTGAACAAGTTTGTAATTGACTTTTTTTTTGCCCTATCTGCAAGGGGGGGCGCGATAGCCCCTCAACACCCCAAAAGGGGGCAAGGGGATCCTTCGTGGTGTTATTCTGTGCGCCATAGACGGTTTCCTATGCAACTGCTGAAGAAGTAAATCGCTAACTGCCATAGTTCGTGAGATATTGGCCTGATCACAGACTTTCTTGTAACCCTGCATATTGAGTGTTTGGAGTAATCACGTTTTCTGCTTACTCATGTTAATCAATGTTGAAAGATTAATACTATTGTTATTAGTTCCTCGCGTATTTTGGTATGTTCGAGCAAAGTGCTCACACGATGATGATGGAATAAAGTAGAGTGAACGGTAAGTAAGTCTTTCTGAAACTTTATTTGAGTTCACTTCGAGAAAGAGAATGTAAATAAGAAGAGGTAGTGTTCTCAAGACCACAGGAATAGCACAGTTGGTTAAGTCGCTATGCGCTGTTTGGGAGGCTGACGTTTCTAACGGGTGTTCAAATCCCGGTCCTGCCGAACATCTAGTCTGCGGTTTTTCCGGAGTTTTACGCAGACTTCCTGTGTTTGGGGACGCAAATGCGTAGATGGTTCCATTTGAAGTCGGCCCAGGACACACTTTGTACCTTACCCGTATGCAGCAGAGGAATGCGCCCTTGCGGATTACTGGCAAATTAATGCCCGCTTCATTAATTTGCCAGTAATCCGCAAGGGCGCATTGTCATCTTTGCGGAACTCAACCCTCCATGGGCGGACGAGATAGAAAGTGAGACAGAGAATATTCTCAAAATCTTAAGTAGTGTTACAGGGCTTGGTGCTGAATGATATTACAGCGCCCTGTGTGAAGGGTTTTGATGGTTCGTATTCTGTATCCGGGGTGTAACCCGTATTTCTCCCTATTTGCGCAGATAGATAAAGTATAAATAAACACGACTAAATTTAAGCTTTGCTCATGCAGTGAGGAAGACTTATATTCATAAGTTATGGGAATGTCTCAAAGCATTGTCCTGGTCGCCTTTCCTCTGTTATCATCAACAAGCTGATCGCCCTCACTGACCGGCGAGGTTTCACACCTCCTCTCTCGTCTACTTAACACCGAATCCCCTAAAACCGAGCCACGTCCTCTTGCTGAGAAAACTCCCTAAAAGAGTTGTCCCCTACCGAAGAGTGAAGTCTACGCTTTCCCAGAAAGCGAGGATTAAAATGCCTTCTCTCTGAAAACACAAAGTTTCCTTTTATTGACAAACAGAAATCATCTCCCTTTCCACGTTAATAAGTGAGTCACGGAAAAGTTCTCACCGGCCGCCACCGGGAATGGAACCCAGGGTCTTCCAGTTACGTCCTCGACATGCTACCACTGCACCACAATGTACTGGAAGACCCTGGATTTGATTCCCGGTGGCGGCCGATGATAATTTTTCCGTGACCCTCTTATTAACATGGAAAGAGCGATGATTTCTGTTTGGTGCTCCTGATCCACGTCGAGTGTTTGAATTAATTTTCCTTTTATTGGCTTTGCTGTCCCTCTTCTCTCTTACTCCCTCGCAGGAAAGTGTCCATCTAACAATCCTCTTCCTTTGCCTGGGACGGATGAAAAGCAATAATGTCCTGTTCCACTTTTCTCACATCCACGAAACCCTAAATCTAACACCCCCTCATTTGAAGGGACGCCTGAGAAAAAGCGCACTTTGACCGTTCGTTGCCCAGCTCATCAAAATGGCGGAAAAATGGAGGGAAATTATTACGATTCACTCTCTCTAAAAAGGGATACTGAACTTCACTTCTGACAAATCTGGATGCCCGGGTTACACTAGTGTTCTCCAGGATGCAAATAGTAAAGAACGCTACATATATCACATAAAAAGGTGTGGCACTCAGGAGGAGCTTGGTCAGAGACGTAAATCTCTGGCTACGAGCCTGAGTTGCGCCCGGGTTCGAGTGCCGGTGGTGTGCTTGTCGTATGGCACTGGCTCTCCACTTTGCTTGGAACCATCGGCCCTAAATTAGAGATGCATAACTACTGACAGCTCTTAGAGTTTCTCATGGTGCTTGTCTTGTTAAACTAAAAAAAATAAAGTCGATATACATGCACTTAATTAATTTTTTCCTCTTTTTCTAGAATACTGTGGACAGGAAAAGACTAGCTGG
The DNA here is from genome assembly GCA_039090855.1 of Macrothele yani. Taxonomy (NCBI): domain Eukaryota; kingdom Metazoa; phylum Arthropoda; class Arachnida; order Araneae; family Macrothelidae; genus Macrothele; species Macrothele yani. Next base: position 21,129,294 of record CM077013.1, read on the forward strand.
CCTAACCATTCAAGAAACTGCCGAGGTCCACCATTATGACATGGCGGCTTGATAGAAAGACAACTCTTCTTCAGAAATATAGAGCTCCACCCAACAGAAAGGCAGCTAGCTGTGTTGGCAGTAAAACCTCAGCGCCATGTGCATCCCTCATCTTTCATAGCGTGCTACACAAAAACCTCCAGCATTCTTATGTGTGTGTGGTTTCGTGGAGACAACAGGATGAACGCCATCTTGCAACTGATGTCACATCCAATCATTACCTTCCTTCTACGTTAAGTTGATATCATCTATTTATGAAGATTCCGTCTTTCACATTATCCTTAATAGTGATCGTCCTAAAGTAATCCAAAGAAAACTTGGTCGTTCTGAGACGAATGCTCTGGTGAATACCTACGGAATGAAACATTTCCGCAGTTCGTCTAAGTCTTTAGAATCGTCGCACAACTTTTAATATGCTCTGCAAAATCTATGCTTCTGCCCGTTGCAGAGCAAATGAACAGAAAGAGAGACAGACAGACAGGCAAGCAGGCAGACAGTAAGTAGGTTGAAACCAATCCCCATTTACGAATTGAATAACTTTCAGCAAGATTCGGGTTAAAGTTCCACAGTACAATGAGGCTAAAGCCATTTCCTCGAGTTTTCCAAATGGTTCCTTTCAGCTTTTGTGAATATCACTGTTCATGCAAATGCAACATGGAAAACCTCGACTTAGGATAACATTGATTTTCCCTTTTAAATAATGTCAATATCAAATCATCGTCCGAATGTGCGTTAGTAAATCCTATTGATATAGCCCTTGCTGACTCATCCAAAATCGATATAGTGACCAAAAACACACACTATCAAACAAAACAGACACACGTCAGTTCAACAGTGGATCACTTTTCGGAGATCGGAGAAACATCTGAAAATGTTAAAAGGGGATTAAACGCTGGTTCCTGGTTATTGTAAGATTATAATAATCTTTTTTTCTAATATGTGTACAGGGTCATCACTACAAAGTAGTAAAAATGTTTCTCGGAACACATTGTAGGAATGGGTACAAGTAGCTGTCTGTCTTCATCGTATCGTCATCATCATCGGTTCTATTCAGAGCACTTGACAGAGTTTGTGTATCAAAACAACTATTAAAGACAACCGTAACAAATACCATAATTATAGAATGTTCAAAGTACTCTTTGTGCTTAAAGTATCGGTTTCAAATACAAAGACTGACCAGGGATAAAAAATTCGTTTTATCCTAACAGCTGTGAAACTAATGAACAAATCTTCATTTTCAGATGCACGTTATAATACAGGTACAGAAACTTTCTTCATGTCATTATCATGATTATTAGCCGAAAAATTCGATTTATGCTTATATAAACTGACTGAGACAGCGATAGAGAAGTGAAACAAAGACCTTTTAATATTTGGGTGTGCAACAAAATACTCGAAAGCTATTTTTCCGCATTATTTTCCCTGATCAGCTAAGTATCTTAAATGAAATATTTTTTTCAGAAGAAAATCAAGAAACGTCCTGCTTTGCTTCTAAAAAGTTTCATTGAATTCTCTCATTATTTAAATTTGAAGCATGTCTTTCAACTTTTAAAGTGTTAGGAAAACTGAAAGATGTTTTCTGTAATTTCAGAAGCATGGAGGTATTATTTGTCAAGCAATCAGTATATACTCAGTTTCGAATTCGGTACAGCGATGGGGCGACGCTTAGAAATACTTCACTGTACTTAACTGTTTAAATATGGGAGAAAATTTGCAAAACTTATTGCAAATTTTCATCCAGGGTATTTTATAGATGCCACATTGTATTATGGGGCCCCGCGTATTAACTGTGACTTTCTCAACAACAGTGAATGAACTGTCAATATTTTCCACGATCTTCATCAAATCTCAAACACAGTCGTAATACACGAAGAAAATTTTTTAAATATATACCCACAATTTAGAATTATGGGCAATGTTGAAAAATGGACTTGAATTTATAAATATAAATGTTTTAAGCTTATGAATATAGATGTGGAAACTTTCCTCATCTAACAAAGAAATTTTCTACATCTCCCTATAGCACCTATTGCAGGTTGTTGAATAGGTTAAATCAGGTCACGTGTTTTCTCCTTTAATAAGGTTAGATAGTTTAATAATGTCTGTCAAAAGCATACACCAATCATATATCCTTCTATCAGTATCGCAGAACTTCACAAGGACCAAAAACAATCTAATTAACATTCTTCAAGTGTTGATACAGTACTTGAATCGTACAGTTGCTCAATTTCAGATAAACAACTACTGTACTTAGTGTAGGTTCTGCTACTGTAAAAGAATGAAAAATTAGTGTAAAAACACCATGTTATTACAATGCATTAAATTTTTCCATTAGTTATAGTAAATTGCATGGAATGTTATGGTCTGTTGATTTGATTGATATCATTGACTGAATATCAGGCAAATGTAACATCACACTCATAAATATCAGTCGATTATATTTTAACATTAAACTTCAAAAGTTACTGCTGAAGTAACTGCTTGTAGGGTTAAGAGTTTTTTCCCCAAAGAAAAAGGCAATGCAAAGGAATTCAGTGATAGAAAGAATTGTGTTGTTATAAAGCTCAAGAAGCTGACTAGTTTCTTGTAAAGTAACTTAGCGTCAACTGTATTGATCCAACATACTGTGTTCCAATCCATTTTAAACAATGCGAGAATCTTCAAGTGAAAACAGATATGTATACAATTTTTTTCTTACTTACTTCTCTCTGACTACTAGAATAATCATAGAGCTGCAGTTTGTTTTCGTTCGAGTGTTAAGTATTAAAACACCGCTCGGTGGCCGAGTGTTTAGAATCCTGGTTTCAAAGTAGTCGTCAACGTTAGGCCTGGGTTCGAGTCCCACTAAGGCATCAGTGGTGTGCCTGTCCTACAGAGCTGACTCTCACCCTTACCTAGAACAAGGGTCCCCAAATTTAGGACGGGAAACTGCTTCAATCTCTTAAGAGTTGCTCTTGGTGGTCGTTAAACAAAGAAATAGAAAAAAATGCATTAAAAGCCAATTCATAAAAACGTTCATTATAACAGCGACACACATAAACGTTCTGTTCAACGAAAGCTGCTGTCTGATAGAAGGTCTGACTCGGTTTATGGCATCCCGCATATGGAACCCCCAGCAATCTAGTTTTCTCAATCTGTACTGCAAAATTGACTCAGTTTATGGCACTGAATAAATGAAGTATCGGCCTGCAAAATCTCTCATCCAAATTCACAAATCTGATTGTTAGATAAAACTGAATTTCTTTGTAGCACTGAGCAAGCAGAACATTAGTATTATTCTAATGTGAATCGCAAAATTGCCAGTTTACTGGGTAAGAGAAGCATCACTAATGTAGATTTCTTAGTCTATATCTGCTAGATAAGACTAGATTAACTTATAGCATTGAATGTACAGACTTTCAATTGTCTTACAATCTAGATCGCAGAATTGAGTGCTAGATAACTGACTCGGATTCAATTATAGCATTGAATTTTTAGACTCTCAGTTGTCTTACACTCTGGATCACTGATTTGAGATCTAGATGACACTTACTCGGATTCACTTACAGCACTGAATGTGTAGACTCAATTGTCTTACAGTCTAGATCGCAGAATTGAGATCTAGATAACACTTACTCGGATTCACTTACAGCACTGAATGTGTAGACTCTCAATTGTCTTACAGTCTAGATCGCAGAATTGAGTGCTAGATAACACCGACGCGGCTTCACTTACAACATTGAATGTTCAGACTCTCAACTGTCTTACACTCTGGATTACAGAATTGAGATCTAGATAACATTTACTCGGATTCAGTTACAACATTGAATGTGTAGACTCCCAATTGTCTTACAGTCTGGATCGCAGAATTGAGTGCTAGATAACACTGATGCGGTTTATAACACAAAGTTAGGGAGTGTTAAGTGTTTTAGTTTACCTTCATATTAGATAAATCCTTCGTATCGCAGCATTTGGGTCCACGCACCGCCTGCGGTCAAGACTTACGTTTCTCGCATTCATGAAACTGGCTGTGATCTCAGAACTAAGCGTATGGTGTGCAAGCAGTCTTGCTTCACATCAAGATTAGCCTCGCGCAGTTGTATTTTACTTTACTTTCAAACACATTCATATAGTAAATAACAATTTGCCCGATAGTATCCATTCTCCTCTAAAACATACATTGACGGGGCAGTTTATCATATGCACTTACATTATATTGTGTGGGTCTACCGTACGCTCTCACAATAGCTGCAACATGGAGTGGCATGGACTCTAACCTTTGGAAACGTTCGGTGTTATTGAGGAGTGTGTGATTCCGTGACAGCCGTCCGTAAAGCTCCGAAAGTTGCCGGTGGTAGGTTTCGATCCAGAATGCATCATACTGAATTCGTTTATTTATTCCGGTTTAACAACCACTATGGGCAAATCTAAGGGTTATAAGCAGTGGCCCGTCCGAAATTTTAGCCCACTGGTTCCAAGGAAGGGAAATAACCAGCTCTGTAAGACAAGCGTAATACCCATACCTCATGTGGCACTCGAACCCATCTCAAATTTGGTCGACCAGCCAGAAACCTGCACCTCGGCCACCTGGGAAGCCAATCGGATTCACGTCCGGAATAGTGAGAAGGCCATTCGAGGGTTACGAACTCAATAGAATGCGCCTCCAACCAGTCCTTCACCAAACGGGAGCGATGAGACTGGGCGATGTTTTGTTGAAAGAAGGCATCCTGCTTGGAAAATGGCTAGCGATGAAGAGTGTAGGTGATCGGAGAGTATGTCAGTATATCCTTGCGCGGTGATAGTGATCTCAGTAAATACAAGGGGCACCAAGATGGACCACGTAAACACGCCCCAGAACAGTTCACCGCCTCAATCGGTCTGTAGCGCAACGATTTAAAAATTAGAGTCCATGGCCTCGTGTGGTCTACGCCTTACACGCATCCCCTGTGGGCGTGTTGTACTCGTAACTTTGATTCGTTGGGCCATGTTACCAATTTCAGCCTTGTACGATTCACTGCCAATGTTCCTTTACCCATTCGGCCTCGCATTCTGGTGGCGTAGTGTTAATTAATACTCGATGTGAAAGTCGACTGTCACACACAGCCGCACTTTCGTGTGTGGACACACCTTCTCCTAAGGTGGTCCGTCGTTTCATGGAGACTTTATCCTCTCGACAGTGGCCCTTTGCTCCGATGTAACGATACGAAATAGACTCACCTCAATCATCAATAAGACTTTTATGGTCACATTTTTGCCGGTTTCGCTGTACTTCTGCTGCACTGGATGCAGTTTGGTTGCTCTAGTGATGTGAACTTAACGGCCATTCTCAAGCGGTGAAAAATGTTTTTCCAGCATAATTGGTTCTTTTAAACACATATTACAAGTCCCTACGGAAAACATCAACGACGTTCGTTACCATTATACATGAAACGTTCATGGTTGAATGAATTAAAGATTGCAGATGAAGTACTCAAAATTCTGTAGACTATTCTGTAGTGTGACATAGTTATCAGATAAAATATTTTAAAAGAAAGAAAACTGCTTACAAGAACTAAGACTCCAAAAAAGTTGTATCTTCTTATGGTTACTAAATTCGCTCATGAAATTTACCTCGTCTTATTGTCACGGTGGGAAATACAAACATAATGTAACACTAGAAAAAATCAAATTCTGTGCTCGTACATAATTGAATTTATCGTTGTGCTGAATCAACACCTTTGACTTCACCAGCTACGATTAATAAATAAAAGGCTATAGCCATTCTGAAGGAAATAGAAAGACATAATGTAAATGATTCCACCCGATACCCAGTTTGTTTCCGACTGCTGCTGAAATACACGTGAATCGCGGATATGTTCATCGCTTACTAATAGGGCATTATTGTTTTGTAAGTTTAGTAGGATTAAATAGCGCTTGTGACTATTCATCACTCGTTGTACTTACTGTGAATTACCGGTAAGGTTGAGCTGCCTTCACAAACATCGCCAATCATGATCATTTCAAAACACATCTCAATTTTCATCATGCATGTTTGGATGCATAATCATCTTTCTTTTTCAAAGGAAGACGTGCCATTTCTCATTAGAGAAGAGGCGAGCGAAATACGTAGTATAGTACACCCTTCTTTCAGTGATTAGCGTAGAGAGAGCTTATTATTTGCAGATACATATTTCATGAGATCAGTGTTGTAAATAATTTTCTAAGTATCGTAAAATATATAACCGCCATACACTCTTTTGTGGATAAACGGGTTAAAAAACAAGCCAAACAGGAATGCGACATCGGATTACAATACTTTTTGGTCTTCCTGTACGCGAGAGAGTTTTAAGCATTTGTTTCACAAGTCAGTAGGTCACGTGATTTGAGCATAAAGATAGCAAGTACAAGTAGAATTCTTCAGTAAGAGAAAATACACTTCCCCAAAATAAATAAAAATAATTGTACAATTCATTATACGTGCTCCAATAAAGTATCTTTTTTACAAGGAAACCAATTATGATAAAATTGAATTATACCTATTTGAAAGTGCGTGGAAACTTTTTCATGGAAGAAAGATTTCTTTTATATTTCAAACTGAAACTCTAGTTTTCTGTTGGAGTATATTTATCCCACCATACTTCCTCGTATTTGAAACTGTAAAATCTGGCAGTTGATTCAATATGATATATGGATATCAAAAACAGGTGTTTGAGATTTGCTGAAGATTGCGGTTATTAGGGAAAGAATGACCAGTATGACATAATTTTTCCCTCATATCATTGGTGACGTTTCTTCTATATCAAGCGCAAATTATTCTCACAGTGACCATTGAAGATGCACACTTAAAAAAAAATAGATACTTACTGTATGGTGCCATTTTCTTTTCCATTGGATGTTGTGTTTGTGAAGTAGCGGTGTACATAAAAGTTGACGAAAGGGTCGTTACACAGCTGGTCTGTGTACACTCTTGGACTTAAATCGTACTCTTCATAGTGTAATGAAGACAAAAGTGCAATAAAGGTGACTCACAGTGGTGCAACTTTAGTATATTTCAAGTCACGATGTACGTATCGAATAGCATACGTATGTAAAACCTAGAGAATTAGTGAATGCAGAGGATAGCGGCGTTATTCTTTGTCATATAAAGACTTCTGAATGGACTACTATAGTGGTATAAATTGGAAATGTGTAGAAAACAATATTTGCTTTTAATTTGAATATGAAATGATGTGTTGGCGAGAGTGTAAACTAAAAAAAAAGATGAAAGAACAAAATATTGCGCTCTAAGACATTCCAAGGCTGATATGCTACTGTGTGGTTATGTCAGGATTCGTACGTAAAGCTTTATGCACTTAAGCTGCATTTTTGTATATAACCTGAATGAAGCGATTATTATATATTGTAGCCAATGCTGTTAATGTAAATTTTTTCATGCTTTGGTAATTTTTGAAATAGTGATGATCAGTGAGAGCAGTTTTCAGTGAGAATATAATGCCTTTATTTCTTGTTTGTAAGTTTTGTGAGCTGTAAGTGAAAAATACTATAAATGCATTTGAACAATGATTTAAAGTGATGCAAGACTTCTCACAAATTTATGCCTCCTGCGATGTTAATTGTCTGTTAGCAATTAACATTAATTTTGAATATGCAAACGCCTTTTAAATAACATTACCATAAAGCTTAGAATATATATTTAAAAAAGGTAAAACACTAATATTTTAATTATTAGGGTAAGCATAGTTCCTCTAACGCTTAAATATAAATAGGAAGTAATGCTCAAAAAATTAAACGGGATAAATACTACATCAATCATAGTTACTCTAATACTTAAAATATGATAACTGAAAACACTAAAATAACAATGCCGAAATAAACTCTAAGGAGAAATGCTCTGTGTAATATACGCATATGAAACAAATGCATTGTCATCCCATTTTCTCTTCATATTTGTTTCAAAATTTCTGAAACGCTCAAAAATATGAATTTCAAAATTATTTTCAAATCCATAAACAAACTTTTCTCGAATCAATAGACTGAGACGAAGTATAAATTCCTGGGGAATTTATCAGATCTCTTGCGAATGAGCACATTCGCACATAAAATAGACCAGCAGGGGCCTTAGGTTTCACTGTGAAGGTACACAAGACTTGCATACGGAACGGGAAACTGAAAAAGGTCGTATATAGCTCAATATTGTCAAGAAAATATCCACAAATTTTGGTTTGCGAATGCTAAACATATTGATAAAACTGATTCGACTATTAAACTTGATGTTTTAGAAGCTTTCCACATACCCAGGTATATCGCAACTCTTTTCGACTTGTCGACTGTATGGCATCGACTCCATTTCTCTCGAGCCCTTGGAAATAACTCACCACAAATCCACCATCGTCAAAACGCTGATGTTTTCACAATAATTTAAATATATATGCTCCGTTTGTGCCGATGAAACCGAGTCAAATGCTCAGCAAAACTATAACGGACTTTAATATAAAAAATTTAATTGTGAGAAAACTTTGTTGATCTGAACTATCTCAATATCACAAAAAACGTAATCAAATAATTATTTAAGCTTTTCCCACGCAGCAAAAGCGGTGACACCATCGATTTTCAGCTTTTGGGACAGCTGTCACCGCTTTAACTCTATCATGTGTGGTTTTCCAATAATTTTTTTTGCTTTGTTTTTTAATATATATATATATATATATATATATATATATACATATCTTCACACTAAGTTTGTTCATAAGCGTGTCAGTGCACACTTCGTGAATATTTCATCCTCGAAAGGTGACCATAGTACATATATGCATGGATGCAATGAATAATAATTGTTTAGAGCTAAAGTTTACGTTTCCGTAGTATTTTTAGTAAACAAGGTTTGCTTCAGGTTGAACAAAAAAGAATGTAGGGAAAAAATCGTTTATTTTGCGGCCCTCTAGCATCGCAGGTCTTTGCGGATTTCTCTGTAAATCCGCTCTCTGATAAGAGAAAGTAAACAGAAACGGAAGGTTAAATATGCAGTATACAACACACCGTCAAAATCGAGGTTTCTTGCATAATCTTTCTCCATTTCAGCTGTCCAGCATAAACGTGGCTCGCTTTTCTAAATTCCATTGTTATATCCCTTTCTACGTTGTCTTCTCCGAAACTGACCTCTCGGACGCATTCGAAGTATCTGTTTGATTTTTCGAAGTACCTATTTGGACCTAACAGATCCATGCCCCTTCTTTCAACCTTTCCGAAAGACAGCGGAAGAATAATTAAAAACAAACTCCGTTTATTGTAACTTACGCTCCTTTGCACAATTCAAATTTTGACATCTCTTCTGTGTCGCAGTAAAGTTTTTCAAAAGGAAATTATTGAAATAGAGCTATCGAAACAGATTAGCATGTCTGTATACACAGTAGCAAACGAATTAATCCGAACACTCATATTTTAAATAAAAGTTGTAATTTCGCAAGAAATAAGTAAAAAATTAAGCTCCAACTTTACCTAATAATTTATATGTGTTCCTAATAGGTTCATTAAATTGCTTAGGCATGGACTCCACCAACATAGAACACATTTTTCTTATTTCTGAGCCTCTAAACCATACCTTTATAATGGGCTGTATTAAGTTACCCTTTGTATCAGAATTAACATTTCCAAGTCCCTTTTCCATTATGATCCGTAAATTTTCTGTTGGGTGAATGTCATTAGAGTCACCTGGCCACTGGAGCATTTGGATGTTGTGATTTTTGAAGAATTTTTAGAAGTGTGTCATGGCGCGAGTCTGTTGGAAGATTAATTTTTGTCTTTTTGGATCTGTGGGACCACTCCTTTCTCCAATATTTTTATGTATTGCTCTTCATCGTAACGTCAGCAGGCACAAGTGAACCGGGACCGTCATGTGTAAAACAACCCCAGAACATCTGTATAGCAGGGTGTTTAAGAGCTTGTTCAAAGTAAGCGGGGAAGTCTTCTAAGCAGCTGACTTACGGACATAGGGTTCTTAATCGCTCTTGGACAAAGAAATAGCTCTCATCTGAGAACATGACCTTCTTCCCCTTCTCAATAGACCAGTCCCTGTGCACTTTTGTCCACTGCAACCTCTTTTTCTGCATGGCCTCCGTCAACAGATGTTTCATTTTAGACTTAGGGCTACGTCTAACTCCGCGGATAGTTGGGGCGACTATCGGCCGACCGCCTGTGACCAAAATAGGTCCCAATTGAAATCATTTTAGCGTTAAAAATACGTGCCGCACACTAATCGTGTTAGCATATCCGTAAACAGCATGGAATCCAATTTGCGTACTGCGCAATACATCGTGCGCGCGGGACAGATGGTGCAATATTTCTGGGTGTACCGCCGGGTTTGACTCAACCTATCTCAAAAACCATGAGCGCAACACGACCGTGCGTGGTATCGTTTTAAAGCTCTCGACGAGATCTATTCAAATATGTAAAGAATATATCTCAGTGATTTAAACTAAATTTTTTAAAAGTTGTTTTCTTGTCAACGGGTTAACATTTTCAACAATGCCCCGGCATTCGCAGAATGAACGCAAGCAAAAGTGGAGAAAATCAAAACGAGAGGCAAGAGCAAGTGATGAGGAATGTAAGAAACCCAAGAAGACTGCAGCCCAACGAACTAGAGAATATCGAGAATGCCGGAAAGCAGCTTGTAATAGTCACACTAAAGGTTTCAGAAGTCTTCCCTCAACATACCCCGATCATTATGTTGGGCGATTTCAACAGGGCCACTTATTAGAGATTCAAAGAGTTTAGGTCCCGTGATCTCGGCATTGATGTTGTAACCGATCCCACGCAGAGCACCACGTTGGGTAATTCGTGTATCGATCTGCTTTGTGTTCGCAGTGTAACCAGCATCATTTGTAAAAATAAGCTACCTTTCATATCACAGATCAGTGTTGGTTATAAGAAATTAAATAAGCGTTTTGAAACCCCATACTCGACTAGCTCGTTTCAACTCTCCGATCTGCAAGTCGTAGTCCTACGTTCCAAACTGACGGCTCAACATAACTGAGCCTACCTGGATTTTTTTTCTTAGGTGTACGGGCAGTCCTACCTGCTTCCAAAAACTTCGACGGACTGTCACGTCAGAAACATTAATCCCACTAGCTGCCAAGTCTCTATTTAAGTCTATAACAGACAATCTTGGATTCATTTTACTTTTCCTAACTAGTAAACGGTCGTGAGTACGTGTAGTTTTCCTTTTTCGCCCACATTTTCCTTTTCTGTCGAGATAAAATATATCTGTCTCTCTAAACCTCTTTAAAATCGCATTAACAGTACTCAAATCAACGCCACACTCATTGGAAATTTGTATTTGAGTCATGGATGTGTGCTGCGAAAGAGTACATATTTCTGAACGCTATCTTGGAAAATGTATACGTTTTGTGTCCACTTGTTCGCACTAGAAAAATGGAAAACACTGTTAGGAAACATCGTATGATTTGGTGGTCAAATATCGTAAACCCACAACCGAAACTAATAAACTGGAACCAAAATTATTGTGAACTAAAACAAAAACAAAACCCAATCCAAAAAACTTGAAAACTTCCGCTTGTTCGCTTATACTGTATGTCATTCTTCCTCCAAAATAACACGATTGCAATATAATCTTTGAATTTAACAACTCTCGTGATCTTATAAGCCTTGAAGGAATCACTCAACCAAACAAGGGCAGAGCTAGGGCCGTTAGAACGAACATGGCCGTGATGATTCTAATCCATGGCCAGAACTTCGAGAGATCTATAGCTAACGTCCTATTGATCACAGCACCATCGTACGACAACGTGATCAAAAATCTTTGTAATTGTATTTCAAAAACTTTGTACAACAAAATCGTTTATGAAATTCAAAGCAGTCCAATTAAGAGCTTATCTAGCAATTTCAGATTGAGGAAAGGGGTTGCTAAAAAAGTTTGTGGAGTGCTCAAAGATTTTTTTTTTTTTTTTTTTAAATTTGAGGAGTGGATTAGACAAAAGCAAATTTTTCGAAGGTTGAATATTTTTGTGGTTTAGACGTCGAACCTAGGATTAAAAATGGCAACACTTTCAAAAATGGAAAGTTTTACGGAAATTATGGAGGAAATATCCTTCACAAACACGTGGAATAACTACAGGGTCATTAACATGCCAATCAGAATATCCCGAATTGCCTGATTTAATGCTGAATATGTAAACGTAATATCAAAAAACTTTTTACTTCACCGTGGATCTATCTGTTACACCATCCCAGGACAACTGACTTCCAAATATTTAAGAATAGTTGGAACTTTATTATCTAGAAATGGAACGCTGTTGTTCTGGGTGACGAAACTGATAGCATGCTCGAACAAACATCGGAAGTTGCGGATTCGATTCCCGTTACCAGGCGATATAATTTTCAAATTTTCTGGTATAATATTATGTGTTGAATAGTAAACCAGGCTATTTTATTGTCATGTCAAAAATCCTGTTAACTTTTTGATAGTTAAGAATGCGAAAAGCCGGGATCTTTTATTTATTTATTTATTTATTTATTTATTTATTTATTTATTTATTTATTTATTTTTCAAAACTACACACGGTAATTTTGTTTCAGTGCTGTTTTTATTTTTTATCTCTAAGCAAAGAGTATTAATATGGGTTGCTGGAACAGTAGATATTGGTATTTTCAGAACTATTGTGCATGCTGAAAATGTTTCAGAAGTATATCTGCAAAAATTTTTAACAGGCTCAAATGAAGAAATGCATACATATGCATATGTTTTTGTGGCTGCAATGATTGACGTTAAATATATGCTTCAAGGAAAACTAAAAAGGAAAACATTAGGCTGCTATATACGAGTACATGGATGTCAAATTTAAATTTAAAAAAATTTAAAAATTATTGAAAAATACTGAAGGTGAAGCTGAGGAATACATGTAAACGCCATTAGCAACTGCACTGTGTGATAATAAAAATAATAACAGTTTAAAAATTTAAAAGACTGTAATAGACCAGTGCTTTTTGGCTTCATATTAAATTCAGTTACGTTTAATGTCATACACACTGGTCACAAAAAGTTAGGTATATTGCATGGAATGAAGGATGTATGCATCTGACTCGAGTAACACGCATTGAAATAACACCAGTTAGGCTATGTAATACAAATGATAAAGACTGCGTGTACAAAAACAGTTTATTGTGCAATTTCTGCACACGACAAAGTAGCACTGCATTATAGACAAAATGGAAAATTCGGTGAATGTCTATACCTCTGGATTTCAGCACCGGGTAACACCACTCTGTGCCGAAGAACGTCTTGATACCTACGAGGTTTACTTGCTATCACATTATTTACGGCGTCTAGGGCAACTCGTCCCACATTACCAGCAACACGTTACGGATGTCTACCAGTGTGCTGGGTGTGGAACGCGGTTATTCAGACGTCGCTGTACAGTGTCCTAAATGTTCTCAATAGGATTAAGGTCAAGAGACCTCGGAAGCATCTGTAACGATTCAATCACATGTCCTGAAGCACTCTACAGGCATGGTGACTGGTTGCCAGTGGCGGCCCCAGGTACGGGCATACCGGGCAACATCCCAGGGCCCCGCGCACAGAGGGGCCCCGCACCGCCGCCAATTAATTAGTAGTTTTTGCCTGGCGTCACCTAAAATATTATAGTTGTAGTTCACGATCATATACAAATAAATTACCAATTTTAATATTTCGTCTGCCGAGAGGAGCTTTTCTAAGCTGAAGCTCATCAAGACCTACCTATAAGGAACACCATGACCCAAGACCGGTTGTCAGCTCTCACTCTTCTGTCCATAGAAAACGACGTGTTATCTACTCTGGACTATAGTGATTTGATTGAAGACTTCGGCCACAAGAAAAGTCTCAGAATTCTTCTTTAAATAATAGGCTTATCTTACAATTATACAGCTATCCTTGTTTATTAAGTAACATGTTATTCAGGAACAGGTAATATTTTGATTCCTAATTATATTAATAAACAGTGTATTGTATTACATCGTGTTCATTTCATATAAATCAATACCACAATTCCCGATTAAAAAATTGCTTTAGGATCACATTTACCCCAAGTGAGGGTTTATATGAGAAAAAGAAAGCAAGCGACTGGTTTACAGTCAGATTAAGCAACATGTAATTTTTTTAAGTATATATATATATATAAGGGGGTTATTGCGGTGGTTTTGGGTTATTGCGATTGCGAAGGGCCCCGTGAAGAGCCATCGCCCGGAGCCCCGCAAGGACTAGGGCCGCCACTGCTGGTTGCATTGTCAAGAACAAGTTTTTCCGCGACGGACATCGAAACCGTGTCCCCTCACTCCGGAGTAAGTCGCTCTCCCATCTGAGCTACGCGGACAGAATGTCTCGCTGCAGATTTGTCGTCTTGACACATGTTTTTACCTCTGTAATACGTCACATCATGACCAATAGCAGCATGAAACAGTGTCACAATTGACACAATGATTTCATTTCGGTACAAGTAAAGCATTCATCTTGTCTTGACTAACATACAAGGAAATACGACCATTAAGGTGGACGTCAAGTAATTTTGATTCCTATACTTCCAATGGAAAAACTTTTGTAAACATTTCCTTCACAATTAGTGTGTTCCTAAGGATGAAAATTTGAACATCTATTTAAATAACTTCATATTATAACTTGGAATACTTAATATTTTCTAAAACGTAACCATAATTATATTAAAAATCAACAACTTTTCCTTTGGAGGTATTGAAACCAGAAAAAGTATGGCGCGACCTGTACTTCGATGACGTCAGTAGACAAACAAATGTTGGATTGCATAATTATGGTTATGTTTTAGAAAATATAAAGTATTCCAAGTTATAAAATGAAGCTATTTTAATCGATGCTCAAACTTTCATCTTTGGGAACGCATTAATTGTGAAGAAAATGTGTACAAAAGTTTTTCCATTGGAAGTATAGGAAGCTAAATTACTTGACGTCCACCTTAAAACACACTCCTACTCAGACCAGGACGGACTGCACATAGTTTGGTTGCATTCGTGTGTAGGATCTCCTCCACACGTGTCTTCGTCGAGTATCAGGATAAAAAGCGAAACAAGATTCTGTTACAGGGCTTGGTGCTGAGTTAGGTTTCAGCGCCCTGTGAGGAGGGTTCGTGGATGCTTCACTTGCAGCAAATTTTTATATCAGGTGCTTAATTCGTATTTTACTGGTGTTTGTTTGCGTTTTTCAGAGTTGAGAGCTTGTAAGTATGAAAAAAGGTATCAGTGTTGCAATTCGTCTGAGAAACGTACATGATGCCGCTCTGTATTCCATGATATGTACTGTTGGACACAAGTACATCTTTGACAACGGTGAACTGATGTCAATTGATATAAATCTCAGTGGCCTTCTTACTCTGAGTCCGTTCTCGTGAAGACGGTTTCATACCGTTTGAGTACGTACTTTGACACCAGAAGCAGCTCGAAGTTATTCCCGGATTTGGACTGATGATACTAGGCCTTCTCTGAGCACTTACTGTCAGGTAGCGATCTTGTCACCTGGTAGTTATCATCGACCGACCACTCCTGGGTCGATCTGCAACATTTCCATGCCGTAGAAATCTTGTATGTAGCCTACTTACTACACTTTACGAAACTCCTAAAACAGCAGCCACATCGATCTGCTGTACACTTGCCTATAACATGCCAACAGCCCTATTTCTGTTGTCAGTTCTTAAACGTCATCTGGCAGGGGAGTATGTACTTAGAAGGGAGCGGCCAGGGGCCTTGCCCCCCCGAAAGTGTTTCAATTTTTTTTTATAGTTTTGGTTAAAATTTAACTTACATTATAAAAAAATGCTTTAATGTAATAAAAATGCGTCAACTTACATTAAAATAATATTGTTTAATTTTTTTATTCTATTTTTCAGTAACTTTTATTTTGTTCTGTCGGATTTCAAAAACTGCCATTTTCCCTCGGCGCCCCCTGAAAACAAATTCTATATAGTCTTCTGTCGTCTGGACATAATTTCAGGTTAATCCCACACTTAAAACAATACATTCAGCAAACTTCTAGACCAAGCGGTGAAACTAAAACTTCTAGACCAAGCGGTGAAACTTCTAAACCAATCGGTGAAACTAAAACTTCTAGACCAAGCGGTGAAACTAAAACTTCTAGACCAAGCGGTGTAACTAAAACTTCCAGACCAAGCGGTGTAACTAAAACTTCTAGACCAAGCGGTGAAACTTCTGGACCAAGCGGTGAAACTTCTAGACCAAGCGGTGAAACTTCTGGACCAAGCGGTGAAACTTCTAGACCAAGCGGTGAAACTGGAACTTCTAGAACAAGCGGTGAAACTAAAACTTCTAGACCAAGCGGTGAAACTAAAACTTCTAGACCAAGCGGTGAAACTTCTAGACCAAGCAGTAAAACTGCCTGTTTCCCATTTCTCACCGGGCACATTTATTGGAGCTCGCACGCCAAGTGCTATGTTGCCATGATGATATTTTACATATGAACTAGCTATACCTACGCAGTTAACCGATCTCCAGTAATCGCTAAATTTGCTTATCACCAAGTTTTCCTTTCGAAACCTCAATATCCACATCTTTTTGTGATCTGTGTGTATGTCTTTGTATGTGTGTATTCCCCACTTTCAAATGGTGATGTTTAGATTTTTTATTGGAGGCGTCTCAGGATTTGAGGGGTTGAGAGTGCGAATGCATTCATCCAACGACAGTTATTCACGCGGAATTGTGGAGCAAAAATGATGCTCCGCAGTATTTCTTAAATCAGTTTTTATGAAAGACATCGTTGGTTATAGCACAAAATTGAAGAATTCCCGTAGCTATCGTTTCATAACGTGTTTTGTTGGAAAATGATACTTTCTAAATAAAATGCTACACAGGGCATTTCTCCTAATAGCGTTTTACTCGAATCTCGTTGTGCTGTAAGAGTCGTTACGCCAAAAAAAATGCTAACCTCTATTATACAACACATGGAAAATAATCAGTTTCAATTTTTCACAACCAATGTTTTACAGTTGCGACACAAAAGTGAAAATAAAAAAATTGAATGCGTGATGTGGACATTTCAAAATTCTATCCTGTTTTTGAACATTGAAGAATTTGATTTACATACTCCTTACAAAATTGGATCAGCGGCACTGCTGTGCGAAAACTCATTGAAAAAAATTATGGAATTTTGCACCTTGCTTGGCGAATGAATGGCGCGAAGTGCCGGATAGATATATCTTCTGAACAGGAAGTCTCTGATAATTCACTCTGGCAATTACATATATATTTTTAAATATAATTTAAGCAATGTATTCATTGGAAAATTTTTATCTTAACCACAACATTAAAATTTTCATCTCATTTTGAATTTACATGTCTTTTTTCTTTTATTCTCATTTGAAATGTCACCTGAAACTGTATTTTCAAGCTTCTTAAAATAAGTAAACATTTTTTGGGTATGTATTCAAAAATAAAGGCGAATAAAGTACATATATATGTATATATTTGTTGTATTTTAGGTAGGATTTTTTTAGAAAATGCAACGTATTTTATGTAACATATTAAGTGCGTTAAAAGTTTGCTCATTTTGAAGACATGAAGTGTTCTTACTTAAAGATATAGCAGCAGAAAAGAAGTGACAGACTGCGCATTGAAAAAGCTTCAGAAGTTAGGAAATGTGGAGCTACCGGCAATATATCTTAAACATGCATTTGTCTAGAACAAGGGTGGCGAACCTTTTTGAAAGTGTGTTCCCAAATTGGCGATAATCTTCTAAAACATTCTCTCACATGTGTATGATAATTTTGAGCACCAGATTATCATTCATAATTTATCCACTGTTCACTCACAAACAACAGACGAAATATTTAGGCTCAGCGAAGCCAATTCAGCTGTTTACTTCTATTATTACCTGAATACTGTTGAGTACACTGGGTCTGCGAGGATTTCAAAACGTGTCATCTCGAAACTTCCCAACTAGTTCCCCACTAAAAACTTCTCACTGCTCTTGTCGGCGTTGAAAAGGAGCGGGGGTAAAACAGTAGGTCTCTCTCCATCTTGATCCGGAGATAGAATGTGATCAGGCGTGCAGACGTAGTCTCTGAATCCTTGCTCTGCGCTTATCCACTAATGTTTCTTTGAGTTACGGCCGGGTATAATGCTTCCGCGCTCCGGTTTAGACACGCTCAGCTACTGTCATCTTCTCACTGTCTGGATGGAGGCTCCCTTTTGGGGCACTTCCTTTCGAAGACGGATTAAGCTTAATTGAATCCCCTTCTTCAGCTCTTATTGAGATACTGTAAGCTATCCCCGACATTCAAAACTTGTAACTATCCCTAGGTAACAGCTACTTCATTTGAAAGTAATCATTATCATTATATTTTTGTTAATTATAGGGGTGGTTTAAAGAATCAAGGAGTAGCACTGAATGCCGCGTGACATAGGATCGCCACCCCTGGACTAGACAGTACTTCTATCAAATGATGCTATGATAAGGATTTAAGTGTTAGCTTTATTTATCGTATTTTAAATACATTAATTTCCATTAAAGTGGTCGAAAAATCAACGCGCCATTTTTAATTGTAAAGTTACGTACTGGCCATTCTAAAAATGTTCGATATGTAATAACGACGGTTTTTCTTCGAAAAAAAAAGAAGAAAAAGTACTCAGGGGAGTCGGAATTATTTTTTGACAACGAGGACAAAATATCAGGATATGCATTTTTTTGGTCAGATCATAAAACTTTTTGCGGTTTTGTAAAACAGTACGTTATTTGAACATGCTACAGATAAAACAATTACATGGATAAAATCTAAAATAAAATGAAGCTCGAACTTCTTATCGTTTTTAGATATAAGACGTTTTACCAATATCATAAAGTATGTTAAAATGTATTTATTTAAAGATCTCCACATTGGTGTGAATTCCACAAGAACCGAAACCGTAGATCAAACAACATAAGAATAAAAAATATATTTCATTCCTTTCTACTTCTTCCCCTTTCATTTTCTTTCTTAGACTGATTTTATTATATTTAAATGAAATGGGAAACGTCTACTTTTGAAAAACCACAATAATTTTCAGTATAACTGTTTTTTAATAAGCCTAGTACCTCGTGAAACTTATTCGTTCGCATACTGGACAAGCGAGGAGAGTTTAAGCCGCGTTTAGCGTCTCAGTAGACTTCTAGATGGTTAATATAATAATTAAAGTATAAAACAATATTTTTCGTTTTATCAGAAGGAAATTTAAATGGCGGGAAATGAAAACAAGTATTAATCCGATTTCTGATTATGGACATGGTTAAGAAAGAAGAAAAATGAGGGGGAAATGTGACATTTCGCCCCTGCACGCAAATGAATACGGGGGAAGTTGTCCCCTCTGCCATTGCGCTTCCGCCGCCGCTGCTAATATCAAGGGTTTTTGAACAACTGCGCTGCTTGAATCGATCCATTGATACGACAAACACCTTAAAATTGCACACTCAGATTGCTCAAACACTTCTTTATATGTATACCTGGTGTCACTCAGAACTTTTTGTTGTTTATTTGGCGCAACACTCGCACAGCGCATATCCTTACTCTTATCATTATCTATACTTTGAGACTATCTTTTTAAATAAATGCATTGGAAAATATTTAGCTTTATTGGTGGCCATTCAGTTTTCTGAAGAAGATCAAGTGAAAGATGTGAACAGTGCAACGTCTCCACCTTATGAATTCGTTCGACAACTGTTTTCAGCGAAGAGGCCGCCATTGGCTGCTGCATCGAATATGTTTCCTAACGTAAACTGTGTCATCGGAGCTGTATCCAAACCGTTCCAATAAGGTCGCCGATGCACAAATTCCAGAAAACGGTGAAATCCGATCGCCTTGGAGGTAAGAATTGCTGGAAATGCCAAAAAATGCTCGGCGCCTAAACTGAAGCTGTTGCCAGTTTTCCACTATGACGTTTAACGCACTTAATTTCCCTGGTGCTGCAGGAGTCATAGCAGGTGCTATCTATAAATATTCCCTTCCTTTGCTCAAACGTTAGGTCTCTCTATTTCTCTCACACATATTTCTGTTTCTGTGTCTGTCTCTCAATCACTCTATCACTATTATTACCCTCTCTCTCACGCACTCTATCATTAGTCCTCTCTTTCTATATTCACTTTCCCTCTCTGTTCTTCCTCACCAGTTGTATCTCTCTGTCTCACCTACTCTGTTTTCGTTCTCACTTTCTTATTCACTTCCACTGTCTGTTCTCTCCGCTCTCACTTTCTTATTCACTGTTACTCTATTCTCTCTCGCACTCACTCTTTCTTTCCTTCTCACTTTCTTATTCACTGACACTTTATTCTCCCTCGCACTCAGCGCCCTTCTTACTTTCTTATTTACTATCCCTCTTTTTCCCTTCTCGCATTCGCTGAGGAGGAATAGAGTGACAGTAAATAATTTACTGTCACTCCCTGAATGAGAAATCATTCAGTGTCACTATTCTCTCTCGCACTCTTTCTCTCTCTCTCTCTCTCTCTCTCTCTCTCTCTCTCTCTCTCTCTCTCTTTATCTCAGCACTTTTCACATTTTTATTTACTGTCGCTCTCTGTTTTCTCTCACTTTTTTATTCACTGTTACTCTATTTCCGCTCTCGTACTTACTTTATCTGCCCTTCTCACTTTCTGTTTCACCGTCTCTCTGTTTTCTCTCACACTCACTTTCATATTTACTACCATTCGCTGATCTCTCCCTCGCACTCACTTCCTCTTCCCGTCTCACTTTTTTTATTCACTGTAACTCACTGTTCTCTCCCTAGCACTTACTCTCTCTTTCCTTTTTACCTTTTTATTCAGTCATTCTGTATCCTTTCTCTCGTACTCAATGTATCTCTCATTTTTTCATTCACTACCACACCCTCTATCCCTGTCCTTCTGTTCTGCCCCTCTCTCACTATTAGCTTCTTCTCTCTGTTTCTCTAAGCACAAATATGAAATGACGTCTTTTGTAAATGGTACTGTGTTTGTAAGAATGCCTACTTCTTAAAAAAAAAGAAACAACATTATTGCTATGTAAACTTTCTACGGACTTTGTAGGAAAACGAAAACTGTTTCTGGAAATCTTAAAACTTTTTTTTTCATGTGAAATTGTGTGAATGACAGTGTACAAATGAATGTACAGTTAAGTGAACGCTGAAAGTCCAACAGTATTAATAAAGTTATTCAATTCAAGATGGTGTGAGGAGTCTTTTCTTTTATACAGACATAACACTACAAAATGTTACCACAACTATGAGACGTTTGTATGTTGGGATAATCACGGAGAATCAAGTGCTACTGGAACAACGCTCTTACACGGTTGTGCATGCGCTTAAATGAGACATGTCTGAATTAAAAATAAAAATATCTTAAATTTTTTAATGCACGTACGCGCAACGTTTAGAACAGCTGTGTATGTCTCATTTGAAGCTCGAATATGAGCTTTTACACCGATGAGCTATTACATTATGACCACCTACCCAATAAGCTGTAGCACCCCCTTTAGCCCGTAAAACAGCGGACACTCGGCGAGGCATCGATTCGATGAGGTAGCGGTAGGTATTCTGCGATATCTGGTACAATAATGTCAACAGCTGGTCCTCCAGTTCCCATACATTTCGGGGTGGTGGTGATTTAGCGCGAACCCGCTTTTCCTAGTCGAACCACAAATGTTCGATTCGATTCACGTCAGGTGAATTTGGAGGCCAGGGCATTAACAGAAAGCCACCAGCAGCATCCTCAAACCACTCCTTGACGATTCTGGCAGTGTGGCACGGCGCATTATCCTCTCGGTAATGGCCATCACCAGCAGGGAACACAGTTGCCATGAATGGGTGAACTTGGTCCGCAACAATTTCCAGATACCTGACAGCTGTCACGGATGATGCTATTGGGATAATGGAGCCTAAAGTGTCACAAGAAAACATCGCTCACGGCATACCACCGCCGCCGCCGGACTGTTTCCGCACAACAGCGCATCCACGTGCCATAGCTTTGGTTGGCATATCCGCGCTCGGCGGTCTACGTGAAGCACCAGGAATCTTGATTCGTCAGACCAGACAACTTTCTTCCAATCATCCACGGTCCAATCTCGATGATCTTGGGCCCATTTCAAGCGTTGTTGACGATAACGTGTAGTGAGCATGGAGACCCGGCTGAGTCTTCGGCTACGCAGGCCCATGCGCAGAAGGCTGCGATTAACTGTGCGCTGTGACACATTGCCCTGATCACCACTGTTGTAGCAGCGAGTGATTTGTAGCACTGTGGCCCTGCGGTCGCTATGAACAATGCGCGACAGTCTCCGCCCCGCCCCCTCTGGCATCAATGAGCTGCGGACGACACACGGCTGGACAGCGGTTCGTCGTTTGGCCATCTGTGCACCACTTTTGATACGTACCCACCACAACGTCACGTGAACAATCCGCGCTATTTCCGAGATAGTAGTTCTGAGGTGCCGTCATATCCTTATTTGTCCTTTATCAAATTCCGATAAATCGGCAACTTTACTAACCGAAAGAACGGTGGCATAGCTGCACTTGCTTTGTATCTCTAAAGCGCCATTCAATTAGAGATACCTGCCTAGTAACGCGTTGAGCCACCTCTTGTTCTAATGATGGCGACCTCACGACGAAGCATGGACTCGGAGAGCTAACGGGTATATTCTGCACGTATCGCCAACCGTTTCTCCTCTAAAACTGTCCATAGTCCGCTCGGGTTCGTATCCGATGGAACACGCGCTCTAGCAGCTTGTTCGACGGTATCCCAGTGGTTTTGAATAATTTAAGTGCCCACCGAAGAGTTTCAAATTCACTATAATACTTTTGTAACCATGCATTAGCCAGGTCGAACCTGGCTAATGCATGGTTTTTATCCGCGCCAGGATTCGAAGCCGGGTCCCCTCACTCCGGAATAAGTTGCTCTACCAATTGAGCTACGCGGACGTTTTATTCTGATTCCTATCTGCCTTTATGTCGTGTGCGTCCTTCGGGCAGGTACGTCACATCTCCTGGTACGTTACACATGGTCAAACCTGTAGGACGAGGACGCATTAGCCAGGTCGAACCTGTAGGACGAGGACGCATTAGCAAGGTCGAACCTGTAGGACGAGGACGCATTAGCAAGGTCAAACCTGTAGGATGCATTAGCCAGGTCGAACCTGTAGGACGAGGACGCATTATCCAGGTCGAACCTGTAGGACGAGGACGCATTAGCAAGGTCGTACCTGTAGGGCGAGGACGCATTAGCCAGGTCAAACCTGTAGGACGCATTGCCAGGTCAAACCTGTAAAATGCATTAGCCAGGTCGAACCTGTAGAGTACATCTTGGTGGAATATGCCATTGCCACTGGGATGCATGCTGGATATGAAAGGGAGTAAATAGTCGGCTAGGATGCCCACATATTCGGGTGCACTGAAAGTCGACTGTACACGCACCAAAGGTCCAAAATCACTGTACCTCAAGACACCCCAGACCATCACTGAGCCGCCACCAGCCTGTACTGTTACAACTTGACATAAAAGGTCTAAGGTTTAGTGAGGTTGACACCAGATCTGCACTCTCCATCGGCTCGATGCAGTTTAAATCTGGATGCATCACTCCAGGTTATCCGTTTCCAGTTCTCTGTGGACCAGGCAAGACGTTGACCCCGGTGTCGTGCCGTCAACAGGCCGGACTCTTGTAGGCAGGCTGCTTCCGAGCCTTAGCCTTTTAAAAGTACGTTACACTGATATGGCGAATTGATCCACTGTTCAAATAGCTAGTGATTTGTGATATTATCTTCCGCCTTCTAGTTCGAACAGTGCGGCCCAAACGAAATACACCACGAACTGTCAAGGCTGGGTCACCTCTGCAATTCATTCGGAAGCTTGTTCGTTTGCCAGAATTTTTGTATTCCCGAAGTACACTGGACACTAACACAAAAAAAAACCAGTGTGCTGACAACTTCGAGATGGAGCGACCCATCCTGCGGACACCCTACAATCTTCCCTCTGTTAAAAGCATCCAAATCATTCGTCTTACCCATCACGCCTGCAATCGATCACTCTTGGAGAAGCCGTGGACTATGGTTATATTTAACCACAGTTTCGGCCGGGCATGCGCGATAATCCGGGAGTAAAGCCAAGCATTAGCATAATTTCTGCTGACTCTAATTCAGACATTTCAGTGTGTCACGCAGCGGAAGCACACACCCAGCATCTTCCACTTCATAGTCAGGTTAACGAGTATAGTTTTCAAATCTTTAGTAAAACTGTCAAAAAACCGGAAATGCAATTTTTGAACGATCATAGTATTTTACTATAAGGAAGGAATAAGAAAGTAAAAATTGATTATTCTTTGGTGAGGAAATTTTGAAGTCGAAGGGGCTTCCCATATAAAAAAAAGCTTGTTCCTGCCCAAGTTACATACAGTCTTAAATTCGCAGTTTTGCTAAAATCATTCCATTGCAGCAGCTGTTCCTCAATACGAGTGACAGGGCTTGGAAAAGAAATGCTTTTGAAACGCCTCAAACATTTCCATATGCAGAGAAATTACAATCTTGGGCAATAAATTTAAAAATTCACAGTAGATGTTAAACTTCATATTTGAAATTGAAACACGTACATTATACTGAAGATCGTATTTATATTTTTCTACATTGTTAAATACACTCAAAAATAAAAATACACCATCGAGTCACAACTCAAAATACACCATCGAGTCACATTATTGTGACCACCAGCGTAATATCCAGAGTAACCGCCGTGTGCAGCACCGGCTGGGAGTGACTCAATAAGGTGCTGGAAGGTGTTCACAGGTACGTGAAGCCATGCTGACTGAAGTGCATCTGACAGCTGCTGGAGGGTGCGTAGTGGAGGATCAATAGAGCGAACAACGCGATCAAGGTGATCCCACAGATGCTCAATTGGATTTAAGTATGTGGAGTTAGGGGGCCAGGGAAGTACTTTAAAGTCTTCATCGTGCTCTTCCAACCACTCTCGGACATTTCTAGCTGTGTGACACGTCACGCAGTCGTGCTGGAAAGATCCCATCCGCTCCAGGGAAAACAATCAGCATGGTCTGCAAGTATAGATTCATAACGAATCGGATCCATAGTGCCTTCCACAGGTATGAGTGGACCCAGAAAATTCCACGAAAGAATCCCCAGACCATAACGCTGCCCCCACCAGCTTGTGTTCTTCCAGTAATGGTTGAAGAGTGTTTGTCCTCCGATGTTTCTGGCTTTATTATGCCAAAGTCCATCCGTTCGATGAAGCAAAAAATGTGACTCATCATCGAAAGCAATCTTTTGCCAATCAGCGGAGGTCCAATTCCGATTCTGCCGTGCAAATGTACGCCTTTTCTGCCGATGAACCTTCGTTAGCATAGGTGCAATGACCATCCATCTGCATCGGAGCCCTATACGCAGCAGGATTCGCTGAACTGTCGTTTTAGACACACTTCCACCAGCACCCTGGTTCATTCGGACAGTGGATTGCTCCACTGTAGCGTATCCATCGGCCCTCTCGCACCTACGAAGCCGACGTTCACCTCTCACATCGATTATTCGTAATGGTGCAGTTTATACATCGCTCATTCGCAATGGTGCCATATCTCCAATCACGACACACTTTAACCACAGCAGGACTCGAACAGTTCACAAACTGCGCTGTTTCAGAAATACTGCCTCCCTTGGCCCGAAAGGCAATAATCATCTCTTTTTGCAAATCTGATAAATCGCTCCTTTTATCCATGACAACAACGAGTAATATGTTATCAGATTGCGTACAGCACACCTTATATACTCTCCAAGTCAGCTCACGACACGTGCCTTCTTCTTTTATTGGCTACGCGCTGTTGACGTCAAAAGCAGGAGTTGGTCACAATAATACACTCGACTGTGTACCTTCACTTTGGTAACCCGGCATATATTTCAGCGATAATCTAATTCCTGTCAGATCATGAAATATGATGCTATATTTGGTGTTATATGGATATTTTTTAGTGTTGCCTAATATCGCATAATTGCAACTTGAGTCATGAAACTTAAAAAACGAACATTTTGTTTTAAGGGGGAAAAAGCACTTGATAGTTCTTCGGGAAAACTGGTCTCACAGTTTATTATTCACCAACCATTAGAGAACGACTTTCACTCCCCCAACCCCTATCACCAACGTCGCGAGCAAAAAAATATAACCTGTCACTTTTGACTTCAGCCAGCTGTCCATGTGAAAATACATTCTTCTAGGTTTACGAACAAAGTTTAGATAAGAAAAAATTCTCAATTTTCGATAACTGAAACGAACAGAAGGTCTTTCATACCAAAGACAAGAGCAGAAGACATCATCGTTCTTTTTGCAGTGCAGTGTGCGAGGGCAGAAGATTCCAGAGCAACATGTTTCGAACAAGAAATGGTAAATGTCTCCAAAAAATTATAATTAAAATAAGTCACATAAAAGCATAGAACTTAGCGATCAAAACGAAGGTATTTCTTTTGCAGTGTATTTTTAAGTGGACCAGAAAGACGGAAATCACTTGAAGTCAAGTCCAGGGAGAAAAAGGATTGGACTTACACTATTCACAGCGCAGTGTTTAAACGAATGCAAGAGTGTCACGGGAATTACGGAATTCTTGTCGATTTCATGGAATTTTGTTGAATATCCAGAACATCGACCAGAATATTGGTTAAAACCAGTATAGTAATGCTACATACATTAAATGCCACATCATGAAGCAATGCAGGAAATGAGACGAAACTTACCATACATGTAGGCAAGTAAGTGGGAAAATAGGGCCAAGTTTGGAGGTCACCTGCTCTTTTTGTTTTTGCTAAAGTTTGTGTAGCTTATTGTTCCGATTTTCATTTGCTGAGTCTGGAGGGTCGCCCGCCCTACTGGAGTAGCCTATTACTGATTTAAACTTATAAGGACTCCTCTCTTTTCTTTGGGGATCTCGTTCTGTTGACAGGGTGGTTTATTGATTTCTCCCCTCCTTCAGGGACATTTGGATTGTATCGGTACCCTATTTCGACTGAAGGTGTCTTTGATATTTACTCGATATAACCCAACTAATCACATGTTTGCTTTTGTTTCTTCCCCTCTTAAGGGGCTGTCAAATCGACTTATGGAGCTTAATTTCTCAACTAAGAGATAATTTGTTATTTGTATAAACCATAGCACGTATATTTTCCTTACGCATCACTTGCATTCGTACTGTTTTTTTTTCGGTTCATTTCCCTGTTGAAATGGTACATTATTTGTAATAGTTCTCCTTCCGTATTTTGTGGGAGTTTTGTATTCATGAAAAATTTAAATACATTTGCACTAGTGATCGTATTCCCTAATAGGAATTTACTGCTATTATCTTGTAAACATCTCTATCTGGTGAGTGTCTTCTGTACTCGACTATTCGTCGAGCAGAGTATGTAAAACAGAGAATAAACAAAATGTTTTACATACTGAGGGGCCAAAAAAAAACGGGTAAGAGCGCTACTATTTTCATTACATGCCACCACACCCAAGCGGAAAATGGCATCGTCCGCAAACAGCGTAGGTATATGCATTATATTGACAAAAGTCACCGAACACCCCTTCAAAAGCAAATGAATGTAACCACTGCGTTGTTAAGATGCGCGGTATAGCTGCAAACGGTATAAAAACAAGACTGCAGCTGACAGCGATCATATCGCACTGTGAAGTCGAGTAAAAATGTCGCGGCGGGTGAGAACCGACTTTGAGAAAGGAAATATTGTTAGGTGTAATATTAGTGGGTTGTCCGTAAGAGAAACCGAAAAGCGTTTAAACATACCCAAGTCAACTGTTTTGAATGTACTGAATAAGTGGAAGACACACTGCGTGCCTGAAGCAGCAATGCTTACCGGTAGACCAAAGAAAATCAGTGATAGAAGACGTCGAAACCTCAGGAGAGTCATTACAGCTATTCGACGGAGTACTGCGCAAGACCTCAGTGTACAGCTCAGTAAAAATGCTGGAACCTCGGTATGTAAACGTACCATTCGCAAAGAACTTCATTCCATGGGTTGCCGTGGTCGTGCGACTGCTCATAAGCCTTTCATCACCACTCGGAATGCCACCCGTCGTTTAGCATAAAGTAAAGGACATTTATGGTGGACCGTCGATCAATGGAAACGGGTCTTATGGACTGATGCATCCAGATGCACGATCCATCAGTCTGATGGCCATGTGTGGGTATGGCGGCAGCCGGGGAACGCTATTTACCACCGTGTACTGTTTCTACGGTCAAGTTTGGAGCAAGCAGTTTACTGGTGGGGGGGGGGTTCGTGGCATGGTCTCGGGCCCATTGGTTATCCTGGAGAAACCTGTTAACCAGCACGTCTACCTACATATTCTGAACAATTATGCCCTGCCAAGAACTGGAACCGAGCCTTGTTGGTACCAGCAGGGTAATGCATTCAGCCATAAAGCAAGGACTGTTACGGCGTAGTTTGACGATAATTCTGTATCGTGTGTTGACTGGCCAGCACTGATCCTAATCCCACAGAGTAGCTATGTAATGAATTAGAGCGCCCCATAAGAAGTTTGGAACCAAGGCCTACTACTAAGTAATAGTAAGCGGTAGCATTATGTACTGAATGGAAGCGCATACCTATCGCTGTGTTCCAAAACCTTGTCGAAAGCAAGTCTTAAAGTTTCCGTGCAAGCATAAGATTAACCGACACCGTACTAATATATGTCAATAAATGCTATGTTGTGTTTCTCTTCTAGGTGTCTGGTAACTTTTGTCAATATACACTGAGGAGCAATTAAATTAGAGACACCTGTCTAGTAACGTGTATTACCACCTTTCGCCCTGATGACGGCGGCGATTCATCTCGGCATGGACTCGACAAGACACCGGAAGCGTTGGGAAACCATACGGATCCACGACCACTGAACAAGCTCCCACAGTTCACGAAGATTTGATGGAGGGGGGTCAGAACCTCGAACATCTCTCTCGATGGC
Organism: Macrothele yani; assembly: GCA_039090855.1. Lineage (NCBI taxonomy): Eukaryota > Metazoa > Arthropoda > Arachnida > Araneae > Macrothelidae > Macrothele > Macrothele yani. The sequence continues at coordinate 21,158,250 of CM077013.1, forward strand.
ATCCCAAATGTGCTCGATGGAATTCAGGTGGGGTAACCTACCTGGCCAAAGAAGCGAAATCACGTCATTGGAGTGTTCATCCAACCATTCGGATTCAATTCGGGAGCGATGGCACGGTGCATTGTCTTGTTGCAGGATAAGATCCCCAGTGGGATATTGAAAACGCACAAACGGGAGCAAATGGACGTCCAGGATATCCCGGTAACGTTAACCTGTGAGGGACGATGTCACACGTACCAGGGATCCCATTTCAGTCCACGTAAACAGTCCCCAGACGAGAATGCCACCCTCCACCAGCTTCAAGAGTACCCTGCTGGCAAGAAGGATCTATAGCTTCATGTGGTTTGCGCCGTACTCGTATCCTGTCATCCGCATGTACCAATGTGAACCTCGACTCATCAGTCCAGGCAACATTTTTCCACATGTCTAGGGTCCAGTGGCGATGTTCTCGCGCCCCTGTTAATCTTTGCACCCTGTGATGTGCGGTCAGCAGCGGTGCCCTCGTGGGACGATGGCTTCTGTACCCCATAGCGAGGAGATGGTTCTTGATGGTATGGCTGCTTACACGTTTTCTGTGCACCAGCGTTAAATTGCCAAGTGATTTGTTGCACTGTGGTCCGTCTATCCGCTGTTAAAATGCGAGCTAGCGGACGATGACCCCTCTCATCCACACGCTGTTGTCCACGGCAGTTGGCCCTTGCAGGGATGGTTTTACCGGATTCGATGTACTCACGGTGCACCCGTGACACTGTGGCTCGTAAAAATTCCAGTGCCTGCACGACCTCCGAGATGGAGTGACCCATTCGTCGGGCCCCGACAATTTGCCCACGATCAAATGCGCTTAGATCGTCTTACCCATACTGCGTCCGACTCTTACTGATTCCCGTCGCATCACTCCTTATATTGGCGGATCGATGCATTCGTCATGTCGTTTCTGTTTACAAGGCCGCCCATAGCGCCACATTTGCATAACGCCAGCTGTCTTTAATTCAATTGCTCTTCAGTGTAAATACCAAGTAAACGCCGGCAACACAAAACTCCACAGAAATGCAGAACGAAAAACAAACCAGCGCAGAAGTAATGAGTATCGGATTATTACCACCCCCTTTCCCAGAGTGTGGTTTGGAGGGATATAATGATAACTATTAATATTGATCGTCAAAAGTGAGCCAAAGAGTTGTTTCCTTCCGAGGAGGGCGTCACAAATTTTCGGCCTGACTGTGCGTTGTGTTTTCATATGAGAGTGCACGCGGAACGTACGCTCTCGTATGCCGCAATGTTTTTTAAAGATTAAATTTGGGGGAAAAAAAGATCGAATGATTTAAATTAATAGACAAATTCCAACTCTGACTAGGTAGGTTACCCCACGATCCCTATTCTCTAGACTGCCCACGTAAAACCTTAACTTTGGGATTAAACTGAAAAAATCAAATGCATTAAAGAAAACATAGATATGGAATAACGACAGCAACGGTTTATTATAAAGAGAAAACTTATCCTAGTACAATGTGGGTGAAGAACCATTTGCTTGAAATTTACGTTACGTTAAATCTGCACAAAATTAAGTAATGAACTCTAGAGATTGCTATTACTCCAGTGAAAATTACACTGGCGTGCAAAAATTAAGGACGAGACAGTTTTTCGAATGTAACGTCGTGCAGAAGTGCTGCACATCGACTCAAATCATACCATAAGATCCTCAAGATGTAAGAATATGGGACAAGTGAGCAAAACCGTCCAAACAAGGAATCCAAAGGATACAAAGGCACTTTATTGAAAAGGTAGCTGCGAGCACAACTGGACAGAAGACACAAACGTCCATGTGACAGGCGGCTGCCAAGAAAAATCCAGTCTTTAGTAGGGGATATGATCACTCCTGACTGCGTTGCAGGATTTATAACGTCTGTCTATGCTGAGGACGAGGTTGTCAAGGAGCTGTTGAGGCATCGCGGCCCATTCCTCTTGTAGCGCCAATCGCAGCTGCGGAATCGCTGCTGGCGGCTGGTGACGTGCTGCCAAGCGTCTTCCGAGATGGTCCCACGCGTGTTCGATTGGATTTAGGTCCGGGGACCTTGCGGGCCAATCCATGCGTTGAATATCTTCACTCTCCAACAGCTCTGCGACAGCCACTGTACGATGAGGCGTAGCGTTGTCGTCCATGAAGAGGAACTCAGGACACACAGCACCTCTAAACAGACGCACGTGAGGCAGGAGAACCTCGGTACAATAGCGGACACCAACGACTGAACCTCCTTGGAAGATGTGGAGGTAAGAACGGCTACCAAGCATGATACCGCCCCAAACGAAAACTCCGCCACCTCCAAACTGGTCCCTTTCGATGATGTTAGAGGTGTGATTGCGTGTTCCTTGCTCTCTCCAGATGTGTGTTCGTCCAGAATCGCTCGTCAGACTAAATCGGCTCTCATCCGTAAAGAAAACTCGACCCCATTGCTGATGCGTCCAGTTCTTGCGTTCCTGGCACTACAGAAATCGCCGTCTCCGATGAGCAGGCGTTAATGGCACACACCGTACTGGTCGTCGTGCAAATAGACCACCTTTGTGCAGCCTCCTGGCCACGGTAAAACACGATAACGGACGTCCAGTTGTCTGTTGCATGTGCCTTGCGATTTCTCCTGCTGTCTGCCGTCTGTCTCTTCTCACCTGTAGGACACTATACCGGTCGTCCGCCGCCGTGGTTGCTCGTGGACGACCACTGCTAAACTCTCGGACAGCTGTTCCTGTCGTTTGAAATGCTCTCCAAGCTCGTGAAACGATGCTGTGAGCGATCCCGAACTCCTCGGCCACACTAGTCACATTTAGACCTTCTTCCAACTTCCCAGTGACGCGACCTCGGGTAAAGTCATCCAGATGTCGTCTACTGGATTGCATGTTGGCCATATCACACAGTGGTAGCAACTCGACACCGTGCAATAGCTTTCACCGAATTGCTGAGCGTACACCACCCGTGTGCGACATGCTTCATATAAGCATTCGATACCCTAAATCATGATATATTATTTCATACGTTAAATATTATTGGACTCCGGGATTTAGCTATAATTTATATAAAAATTACTTGTCAGAAAGAAGGCAATGCACCCAGATTCATCAGAATCGATCCACATTACAAATAATAAATTGTGAGGTACCCCAAGGATCAGTTCTTGGTCCTTTATTTTTTAATTTATATATCAATGACTTAGTTACAGTACTAAAAGATAATGATACAAACTTATATGCAGATGATGTAACTATTATTTTAAAGGGAACTGATATGAATGAGCTTATACTAAGAACTAATACTCAGCTAAAACTAATAACTGATTGGCTGAACGCAAATGAATTAGTTGTTAATATTAATAAAACTAAATTAATGATTTTCTCTAATTCACAAACTTCACATTTATACGATTTACCGATTCTAATGAATGGAGTCAGGATTAATACGGTCACAACACACTCTTATCTAGGTACAACTATACACAATGACTTGAAATGGAGCAAACACATTGAAAATTTAAGTAACAAGATTTCTAGAAATATCGGGACGGTCAGTAGTATTTTGGCAAACTTAACACCAAAAATATTAATCTCTATGTATCATACTCTAATTCAAACACATATTAATTATTGCATTTTAACCTAGGGACAAACCACACAATATAATATTAATAAACTACAGGTACTGCAAAATAGATTCATAAGACTAATAGACCTTAAAACATCAAGTAATTTTCAACAAATCTCATATATTCGGTCAAAAGTGAACCCCAATATATATAATATTTTAACGATAAAGCAATTATATGATTATAACTTGGGAAAAATGATGTATAAAAGAATAAAAAATGGTTTACACAATGATATAATAACACTAAATATGCATACTCATTACAACAATACTAGGAATAAATCACTACTAATTCCAATGTTCCCATAAACTGAGAAACTTAAAATGAATATAAATTATAGTGGCCCAAAATTCTGGAACTCATTGCCCTAAGAACTAACATCAATTAATAATTTTAACTTATTTAAAATAAAACTGAAGGCACATCTTATGAAATAATTAGTAAACAATATGCAATTTCGATTGAATGGAGGAAATGTGGGTTGGTATGATTATAAAGAGAGGTGCAAACGTTATTTGTTGTTTATTTATAAATATATATGTGATTATATAGTGAAGTGTATATGATACTTGCTTATTTAGATATAATGAAGGCTATTGATGATGGAACATATTGATATATGTGTTGGCTGTGAGCCAGTACGTGTATATTCACAAACTAACCTACCATATATGTGTTGGCTTGCCTTTTCTGTTGGGCTTTATGTTTTTTGTATTCTAGGGAGATGAGGGCTATGTCAGGCCTCGCGGCCTTTTCCTTCCTTTTCCTAGTTGCTGTAGTGGCAACTGAAAGAATAAATAAATAAAAATGAAAATGAAATGCGCATGTCCTACCGTACCGGACCCTAGTCTATTTCCTGAGTGGTCTTTCGGTCCGTTCTGCCTGCTCGTTCCGCTGTTATGTTAATTTCTCCTCTTCGTCCTTAATTTTTGCAGTCCAGTGTATATTTCTCCACACAAAATTCTAATCAAGATACCACTCTAGCACCTAATTTCACTTTACTTATGGAACAGTAATTTCATTTACCACTTCTTAAATCCTGTCTCTTATCTGGCAGTCGTTTTTCACAATTTATTTAAGAAGATACCACTCTAGCTCCTAATTTCAGTTTACTTATGGAACAGTAATTTCATTTAACACTTCTTAAATCCTGCCTCTTATCTGGCAGTCATTTTTCACAATTTATTTAAGAAGATACCACTCTAGCACCTAATTTCACTTTACTTATGGAACAGTAATTTCATTTAACACTTCTTAAATCCTGCCTCTTATCTGGCAGTCGCTTTTCACAATTTATTTAAGAAGATACCACTCTAGCACCTAATTTCAGTTTACTTATGGAACAGTAATTTCATTTAACACTTCTTAAATATTGCCTCTTATCTGGCAGTCGATTTTCACAATTTATTTAAGAAGATACCACTCTAGCACCTAATTTCAGTTTACTTATGGAACAGTAATTTCATTTAACACTTCTTAAATCCTGCCTCTTATCTGGCAGTCGTTTTTCACAATTTATTTAAGAAGATACCACTCTAGCACCTAATTTCAGTTTACTTATGGAACAGTAATTTCATTTAACACTTCTTAAATCCTGCCTCTTATCTGGCAGTCCTTTTTCACAATTTATTTAAGAAGATACCACTCTAGCACCTAATTTCAGTTTACTTATGGAACAGTAATTTCATTTAACGCTTCTTAAATCCTGCCTCTTATCTGGCAGTCGTTTTTCACAATTTATTTAAGAAGATACCACTCTAGCACCTAATTTCAGTTAACTTATTTAACAGTAATTTCATTTAACACTTCTTAAATCCTGCCTCATATCTGGCAGTCGTTTTTCACAATTTATTTAAGAAGATACCACTCTAGCACCTAATTTCAGTTTACTTATGGAACAGTAATTTCATTTAACACTTCTTAAATCCTGCCTCTTATCTGGCAGTCGTTTTTCACAATTTATTTAAAAAGATACCACTCTAGCACCTAATTTCACTTTACTTATGGAACAGTAATTTCATTTAACACTTCTTAAATCCTGTCTCTTATCTGGCAGTCCTTTTTCACAATTTATTTAAGAAGATACCACTCTAGCACTTAATTTCAGTTTACTTATGGAACAGTAATTTCATTTAACACTTCTTAAATCCTGCCTCTTATCTGGCAGTCGTTTTTCACAATTTATTTAAGAAGATACCACTCTAGCACCTAATTTCACTTTACTTATGGAACAGTAATTTCATTTAACACTTCTTAAATCCTGCCTCTTATCTGGCAGTCCTTTTTCACAATTTATTTAAGAAGATACCACTCTAGCACCTAATTTCAGTTTACTTATGGAACAGTAATTTCATTTAACACTTCTTAAATCCTGCCTCTTATCTGGCAGTCGTTTTTCACAATTTATTTAAGAAGATACCACTCTAGCACCTAATTTCAGTTTACTTATGGAACAGTAATTTCATTTAACACTTCTTAAATCCTGCCTCTTATCTGGCAGTCCTTTTTCACAATTTATTTAAGAAGATACCACTCTAGCACCTAATTTCAGTTTACTTATGGAACAGTAATTTCATTTAACACTTCTTAAATCCTGCCTCTTATCTGGCAGTCGTTTTTCACAATTTATTTAAGAAGATACCACTCTAGCACCTAATTTCAGTTTACTTATGGAACAGTAATTTCATTTAACACTTCTTAAATCCTGCCTCTTATCTGGCAGTCGTTTTTCACAATTTATTTAAGAAGATACCACTCTAGCACCTAATTTCAGTTTACTTATGGAACAGTAATTTCATTTAACACTTCTTAAATCCTGCCTCTTATCTGGCAGTCCTTTTTCACAATTTATTTAAGAAGATACCACTCTAGCACCTAATTTCAGTTTACTTATGGAACAGTAATTTCATTTAACACTTCTTAAATCCTGCCTCTTATCTGGCAGTCGTTTTTCACAATTTATTTAAGAAGATACCACTCTAGCACCTAATTTCAGTTTACTTATGGAACAGTAATTTCATTTAACACTTCTTAAATCCTGCCTCTTATCTGGCAGTCGTTTTTCACAATTTATTTAAGAAGATACCACTCTAGCACCTAATTTCAGTTTACTTATGGAACAGTAATTTCATTTAACACTTCTTAAATCCTGCCTCTTATCTGGCAGTCGTTTTTCACAATTTATTTAAGAAGATACCACTCTAGCACCTAATTTCACTTTACTTATGGAACAGTAATTTCATTTAACACTTCTTAAATCCTGTCTCTTATCTGGCAGTCGTTTTTCACAATTTATTTAAGAAGATACCACTCTAGCACCTTAATTTCAGTTTACTTATGGAACAGTAATTTCATTTAACACTTCTTAAATCCTGCCTCTTATCTGGCAGTCGTTTTTCACAATTTATTTAAGAAGATACCACTCTAGCACCTAATTTCACTTTACTTATAGAACAGTAATTTCATTTAACACTTCTTAAATCCTGCCTCTTATCCGGCAGTCGTTTTTCACAATTTATTTAAGAAGATACCACTCTAGCACCTAATTTCACTTTACTTATGGAACAGTAATTTCATTTAACACTTCTTAAATCCTGCCTCTTATCTGGCAGTCGCTTTTCACAATTTATTTAAGAAGATACCACTCTAGCACCAAATTTCACTTTACTTATGGAACAGTAATTTCATTTAACACTTCTTAAATCCTGCCTCTTATCTGGCAGTCGCTTTTCACAATTTATTTAAGAAGATACCACTCTAGCACCTAATTTCACTTTACTTATGGAACAGTAATTTCATTTAACACTTCTTAAATTCCTGCCTCTTATCTGGCAGTCGTTTTTCACAATTTATTTAAGAAGATACCACTCTAGCACCTAATTTCACTTTACTTATGGAACAGTAATTTCATTTAACACTTCTTAAATTCTGCCTCTTATCTGGCAGTCGCTTTTCACAATTTTTTTACGAAGATACCACTCTAGCACCTAATTTCACTTTACTTATGGAACAGTAATTTCATTTAACACTTCTTAAATCCTGCCTCTTATCTGGCAGTCGCTTTTCACAATTTATTTAAGAAGATACCACTCTAGCACCTAATTTCACTTTACTTATGGAACAGTAATTTCATTTAACACTTCTTAAATCTTGCCTCTTATCTGGCAGTCGCTTTTCACAATTTATTTAAGAAGATACCACTCTAGCACCTAATTTCACTTTACTTATGGAACAGTAATTTCATTTAACACTTCTTAAATTCTGCCTCTTATCTGGCAGTCGCTTTTCACAATTTATTTAAGAAGATACCACTCTAGCACCTAATTTCACTTTACTTATGGAACAGTAATTTCATTTAACACTTCTTAAATCCTGCCTCTTATCTGGCAGTCGTTTTTCACAATTTATTTAAGAAGATACCACTCTAGCACCTAATTTCACTTTACTTATGGAACAGTAATTTCATTTAACACTTCTTAAATCCTGCCTCTTATCTGGCAGTCGCTTTTCACAATTTATTTAAGAAGATACCACTCTAGCACCTAATTTCACTTTACTTATGGAACAGTAATTTCATTTAACACTTCTTAAATCCTGCCTCTTATCTGGCAGTCGTTTTTCACAATTTATTTAAGAAGATACCACTCTAGCACCTAATTTCACTTTACTTATGGAACAGTAATTTCATTTAACACTTCTTAAATCCTGCCTCTTATCTGGCAGTCGTTTTTCACAATTTATTTAAGAAGATACCACTCTAGCACCTAATTTCACTTTACTTATGGAACAGTAATTTCATTTAACACTTCTTAAATCCTGCCTCTTATCTGGCAGTCGCTTTTCACAATTTATTTAAGAAGATACCACTCTAGCACCTAATTTCACTTTACTTATGGAACAGTAATTTCATTTAACACTTCTTAAATCCTGCCTCTTATCTGGCAGTCGCTTTTCACAATTTATTTAAGAAGATACCACTCTAGCACCTAATTTCAGTTTACTTATGGAACAGTAATTTCATTTAACACTTCTTAAATCTTGCCTCTTATCTGGCAGTCGCTTTTCACAATTTATTTAAGAAGATACCACTCTAGCACCTAATTTCACTTTACTTATGGAACAGTAATTTCATTTAACACTTCTTAAATCCTGTCTCTTATCTGGCAGTCGTTTTTCACAATTTATTTAAGAAAATACTTTTTGTAAAACTTTTAAGTTTAAGTTATCTGGAGAAAGTGTGCCAATTTCACCTAACTCTAAATCACAGAAATTTGTATACTTTGCTACCAAAATATGTGAATTGTCAGGGAAATTAAGATTTACCCTACCTTGCACCTCGGCTGTCGACATCAGTTGCGGGCGTCGTAGGAATATCGTCGTCCTCGGATTAAAAAGTCTCTGGAAGTGGGGGTGGGGGGTGGGGGGTCAAAGTTCATTGTCGTCGGATTTAAAGTCTGTGGGCGCTCTCCTATCTGTGAAACTGATGATCCGAAGACACGTCTTCTGCCGATTCGTTGGTCGGGAAACTTTACTGAGTGTCCGGATGGGCCTTGCACTGCTGGGGTATCTGGTCGTAGATCGAGAAATACTCGTTGAATGGGTGAAGTTCTGAGGGTCGCCGTTCTTGGCTTTCCTTGTGAGAGGTGGGCCCGTTATTTACTCTTGGGCTCGCAAGATGGGGCCTGTCCCGCTGTCCTTCCTGGCGTCGGAACGGCCTCGCTATCTCCCTCACTTCGGTAACTCAAGACTTCTTCCGTCCTGCGTAAACGATATACGTTCTTGTTTTTACTCGCTGATTCCGTAGAAAATGCTTTTCTGTTGCCTCCCATCAGTGCAGGGCTCCTTCGAGCTGAGGTATGCTAGTTACGAGGGCCGTAGATTGAAGACGTGGCATGTCGGCCACTTACGTAAACCCTCCTCGACTCCGGTGAAATCCCACCGCACGATGGTGATGAAGAGACTTATCTCTCTGAAAATTTCTGAGTGAATGATCTTCCGAATCTGGTGGTCACTTCCGACCAAAACTCGGATGATTTAAATCCCGCCTACTGCTCCCATCATAAAACTAAACATTTACCACTGACTGGCTAGGGCCGAATAAAGAATTCCCTGCTTATTCGTTAATTTCGAAACCCTGTGCTTCTACTGTACTAAAAGTGCTCAGTGAATCACGTAATGGCACCTAATGTGAGATTTCCTGAAATCGCCTACCGGTGTAATAAAACTGCTTGTTTACTTCATGGCGACTACACTGTTCCAACTTTCTAAATTTGGATACCGTGCATTGTATGTGAAATGTGACTCCAGGTTGTGTCAGCCGTCGGCTTCCGTTGATTGCATCTTCAAACGTAGCGCCACAATGCCGTTGGTTTAATTGCTGTCTTTTCGGTACGCTTTGCTTACCTAAGGCTGAGCGCCGCTGCTTTTCTAAGTTCTCCGCTGGTTGGGGGTTTGAAGAGGGGAGGGTCACTTAACCCTTTCCTCTCTGACTATCTCCCCTGTGTGGCTGCTCTCTGTAGTTGACGGAAGGGGGAAGTTGAACGGGTGGAGTTGAACGGGAGTCTCTCTTCTCGGTGACCTGCTCTTGTCTTCGGGGAAAGAAAAAAAGAATTCTCCTTCGTTCCCTTCTTTCCTTATTGACCACCTGTGGTCCCTAGAGAGATGGTCCCTTGACTAAGTTTGGCCACAGACATAAACTTTAAAACTTCGCGCTTTTCATTCCCAAGTATCTCAGTCAATCTTCATTCCCAGCAGAAATCTACAAAATGTCGTTTTTCCTTTCCGTCAAAATAAGCAAAGCGTTAGCAGTAATAATTTCGGCAAACGAAAAAAAAAAAAAAAAAAAAAAGAAAGAAAGAAAAGTACATATAAACAAATTTTCAACTACAGGTTGTCGAACGCGAGAATGGTGTCGAAAAATCCGTTTGGAATTTTAGCTTCGATGTTCAGGATTTTCCACACAAAAACAAATGTTTCTCTGAAAAACTTAGACTACATTGTGCTTGGGGCATGCATACTGCACAACTTTCTACGACGAAACTCAAGAAGTACATGCACTGACGGAAAAAAATTCCTAAAACTAAGAAGGGGTTGTGTTAGATAAACGACAGTTGGTAGGCGGTGAGAGTACATCTGTAAGATGACGTCTATGCAAATTTCGCGGTCGCCACATACGTGTGGCGCTAGTAGCGCCCCTCTGAACATGCAAAGCAGGTTTGCTGTAAATGCGCGCTGTAACGTTCGTGAGCGTTAGTTATCGTTGAGATTCGACGTAGTGTGTTGATGTTAGTCAAGAATGCCTTTAAGAAGACGAAGCAGCCATTATCAACAGCTCACGGAGTTTGAACGAGGTCGTGTCATAGGGCTACGAGAAGGTGGATTTTCTTTCCGCAATATTGCAGAACGACTTAGCAGGAATGTAGCCACTGTGCATGATTGTTGGCAGCGGTGGTCAAGGGAAGGTACTGCCTCAAAAAGACCGGGTTCCGGCCGGCCACGTGGCACTACTGAGAGGGAAGACCGCCGTGTATGGCGTATGGCCTTGGCGCATTGTACTGCGTCTGCGGCAGCAACCACCACAGTGATACAACGAACTGTTACAAATCGGTTACTTGAAGGACAGCTCCGAGCCAGACGCCCTGTAGCGTGCATTCCACTTACTCCAAACCACTGCCGTTTGCAACGTCAGTGGTGTCAAGCTAGAGCTCATTGGACGACGGAGTGGAGATCTGTTGTGTTTTCTGATGAAAGCCGGTTCTGCCTGGGTGCCAGTGATTGCCGTGTGTTGGTTAGAAGGAGGCCAGGAGAGCGCCTGCAACCAACCTGTCTGCGGCCGAGACACACTGGACCTACACCTGGAGTTATGGTCTGGGAAGCAATTTCCTATGACAGCAGGAGCACTCTCGTGGTTATCATACGCACCCTGACGGCACAGTTGTACGTCGGTCTGGTGATTCAGCCTGTTGTGCTGCCATTCACGAACAGCATTCCAGGGGTGTTTTCCAACAGGATAACGCTCGCCCGCATACCGCTGTTGTAACCCAACATGCTCTACAGAGTGTCGACATGTTGCCGTGGCCTGCTAGATCACCAGATCTTTCTCCAATCGAGCACGTATGGGACATCATTGGACAACAACTCCAGCGTCACTCGCAACCAGCATTAACCGTCCCTGTATTGACCGACCAAGTGCAACAGGCATGGAACTCCATCCCACAAACTGACATCCAGCACCTGTACGACCCAATGCATGAACGTTTGCGTGCTTGATTTCAACATTTTGGCGGATACACCGGTTATTAATGAACCAGCATTTCACATTTAAAATGGCTCTTCTCGCGCTTACATTAAGCTGTGATCTTGAAACCTTAATCGATTAAATATGTTACCTATACAAATGTATTGCCGCCATTTCATTCCTCTACAACTATTTTTTCGTGGTGTTGGGATTTTTTTCCGTCAGTGTATATGCATCACCTCTGCGACTTGCAAAAACAAACTAAAAATTGTACCGACGCAGCTCAACAAAGCCGTAATATGTATTTGGATTATTTTAATAACCGAGGGAAAGTACCTTGGCAGGACCAAATGGTGGTAAATGCCTAATTTAGAAATGTTAAATGTTGGAGTGGTCAGGGAAGTTACTGTTGATGATTCTTTCAATCCGAAATATGTTAGCATGGAAATTTGGAAAATGATGTCTTATATAATTTAATAGCAATATTTTGGATATCCATTATTTTATATATGTTTATAATTCTTCTTCTTCTCTTTGATATTACAGAAATGTTTGAATGTGTTTACAAACGTAGCAGAAATCTATACTGAGGAAACATTTTCACAGTAAATTACTGCTTCAAATTAAATCACGCTCTCATTTTTTGAGCTACTTATTCTTTTATAAGATAATTTAACAAGAACAAATTTGTATTGGTTGTATCGAAGCTCAAAAATGGTGGTACAGATTCTGTGAATATATACACTATCTACCAACAAGTAATTGGACACCTGTGATAGCAAAGGAAAACGAAGTTTATTCACTTTCAATAGTTAGTGGAGCCTCCACGAGCGGCGATTACAGCTGCGACCCCCGGGGCATACTCTCAACCAGGCGTTGTACGACGGCTAGCGGTATTTTCTTCCACTCGGCTTGGAGAAGACAGGTCAGTTCCGATTTCGGATGGTGGGGGAACCCCTTAAGTCTACGCTCCAACTCGACCCAGAGGTGCCCGATGGGGTTAAGGTCCGGGCTCTGCGCAGGCCAGTCCATTCGATTAACTCCATTGTCACCATACCAAGTCATGGTGGACCTCGCAACATGACAGGTGGCATTGTCATCCTGAAAGTAACATGGGTCCACCCCGTAAAACTGTCACAGCGTAAGAAGCGCATGGTCATCCAAAATAGTGCAGTAGGTCTCGGCGTTGAGTTTACCAAGAATTGCAACCAAGGGTCCCGTGCCATACCAGGAGAAACACCCACATAGCATAATTCCACCGCCGCCGAACTTCACAGTTGGCACAATACATTCTGGCAGGAGGCGTTCTCCAGGCAGACACCAAACCCAGACCCTGCCATCCGAACGGTAGAGGGTGAACCTTGATTCGTCGCTCCAGAGAACCTGTTTACACTGTTCAACGGTCCACTGTCGACGTTCTGTGCACCACGTTAGCCGAGCAGCGCTATTGGACTTGGTGATCAAAGGCTTGTGGGCGGTAGGACGTCCATGATAACCGAGCAGATGGGCTTCCTTACGGATGGTATTCATCAAAAAAACACTCCCGGATCCCTGTTGAAACTCCTCGCGGATGTAACCCACCGATTTGGTGCGGTTCTTCCGAATTTCTCTGGCCAGCACCCGTCGGTCTCTAACTCCCAGTTTTGTGGGTCTGTCGGGTCGGGGTACATTCCGACAGTCACCTCTCATCCTCCACTTGCCAATCACGTAGGCCACTGTCGATTTTGGGTACTTCAACTTGCTGGATATGTTACGTATGGATCGGCCATTTCTGTGATACCCGATGATTACACCTTTCTCGAAATCAGAGAACTCCGAACTGCGTGGGATCTTGCATGCGACTGGTTGCGTTGTTGTTTCCCACACGATATTTAACGGCGGCGGCCGTGACGTGTATCAGGACCGCAGATATCGTCGATTGCAAGGGTGTCCAATTACTTGTTGGTAGATAGTGTATGTATATATTATTCGTTGTTATTTTGTGTTATTTATTTTTATTTCCATCATTCAACTTAAATTTTTCAAAAAAAAGTTTTTTCTTAAAGAAAAGGAAGGTGTGTAACTAAAAATAGGCACATCTTCATCTGACAAACAAAATCAAACAAAAATCCTATGCTATCACCTATCTCCTGTCTGTACCGCGCACCGGCGCACCAACGGGGGTAGGGGTGGCTTTGGAGCTTAAGTTCCCCCAAAGCCCCGTATCTCAACTCTTTTATCTATCTATCTAATGTATATCTGTCTATCTTATGCACTATATGTATACATATTGTATACATATCTACTGTATATAAATTGCATGCATACATATATATCATCATCATCATCATCATTGTCAACCATTATCAATCCACTGCTGGACGAAGGTCTCCCCAAGTTTCCTCCACAACGGTCTGTCTTGTGCCAGTCTCCTCCATGTCACCCCTGCATACTTTCGAATTTCATCCACCCATCTCCCATGTGGTCTTCTTCTGGGTCTTTTCCTGTCCCTTGGAATCCAATCTAAAATTTCGGCTGTCCATCGATGATCTGTCCTTCTGGCAGTATGTCCAGCCCATTGCCATTTCAGGGATTTAACTCTGATCATGATGTCTTCCACTCTTGTCATTTTTCGGATCCACGAGTTCCTCTTCTTATCTCTCCTGGTTACACCAAGCATGCACCTCTCCATGCTTCTTTGAGTTGTCTGCAGCCTTTGTATGTTTCTTTTAGTTAAGGTCCACGTCTCTGCACCATACGTAAGCACTGGAAGGATGCATTGATCAAACACTTTTCTTTTAAGACATAATGGCATATTGCTCTTGAAAATTATGCTGTTTCTTCCAAAAGCTCTCCAGGCAAGTTTTGTACGCCGATTAATTTCTTCATCAATGTGACCCTCACTTGATATCTGCTGTCCAAGATAAACGTACGTATCTGTTATCTCCAGCTTTTCTTCATCAATCGATAAATCTTCATTTCTTGTAAAAGCATTGAACATCACTTTTGTCTTCTGAAAGTTCATTTTTAATCCCACTTCTTTACTCTTGTCAGCAAGTTCCTGGATCATACTCTGCAGCTCTGATGGGCTAGTTGCAAAAATGACTACGTCATCAGCAAAACGAAGGTGGGTTAGATAATCTCCATTAATCTTTATCCCCTTGTTTTCCCAGCTCAGTGACTGAAAAACACCCTCCAATGTGGCATTAAAGAGCTTCGGAGATATGGTGTCACCTTGTCTCACTCCCTTTCCAATTTTTATGTGTGTTGTATTTTCAAACAGCCTAATCTTTTGCACTTGCATTTTCATAGATGTTATTAATAATATTAATGTATGCATCTTCAATACCGCAGGTTTTCAGAGCCATTGTAACTGCTGATGGTTTCACCGAATCAAAGGCTTTTTCATAATCGATAAAAGCCATGCACAATGGAAGTTCATATTCCCTCGCTCTTTCAATTAGTTCTCTCAGCACATGGATATGATCTATTGTGCTGTAGCCACTCCTGAATCCAGCTTGTTCTCTCGGTTGAGCCATGTCCAGTGTTACCTTCAAGCGGTGTGAAAGAACTTTAGTGAAGATTTTATAAACTACTGATAGGAGGCTGATAGGTCTGTAGTTTCCAAGATCCTCAATGTCACCTTTCTTATGTAGCAGGATCATTGTAGCGGTGTTCCAATCCTCAGGAATCTTTCCTTCATTAAGGCATCGAGTGAAAATTTGGGCGAGTACTGTTTCGATTTCTCCACTTGCTTCTTGTATGATGTCTACAGTAATTCCATCTTCTCCTGGAGCTTTTCCCCGCTTCATGTTCTTGATTGCATGTGCAACTTCTGCTGGAAGGACTGGAGGAACTCTGGTATTGGTATCTTTCATGATGTCTGGAGTGCATGTATCATCCCTTTCATATAATTTGGAGTAGAAATCTTTCACTCTTGTCAAAATTTCGCCTCTATTTCTTGTTACAGAACCATCTTCTTTTCTCAGTGCCATAATCTGTTTTCTTCCCTTACTGAGATGTCCCTTTGCTATCTTTAGACTTTGGTTGTTTTCAATTGCTTTCCTCACTAGTTCACAGTTGAATTTTCTTACGTCTTCAGTGATACTTTTTCGTACTGTCTTGCATAGCTCTATATATTCCACTTTGGAAGTCACATCTTCTTTAGTTGTCCTCATCTCTCTTCTTTTTTGCATCAACATTTTTGTTTTTCCTGATAATTTATTTACATGCAACTTGTTCTTAGACCCAGCTAATTTTGTTGCTGTTTCCATAAGAGCTTTGGTTACTTTTCTGTTAACTTCAGAGATGTCCACTTCTTCCAATGTTAGGCCTTCTAAAGCAGAGAACCTGTTCTTCAGTTCCAACTTGAAGGTATTATGGTGTTTTTTAAGGTTGGTTATGTCAATACATTTTGTTTGTCTTATGAGCTTGCCACGTTCAAGTTTAGTGTTGAGGTGCATCTTACATCTCACCAATCTATGGTCACTACCTGTGTTGAACTTGTTTAGCACACTGCAGTCTTCTATGACGAATTTTTTGTTACACATAATAAAATCAATTTCACATATATATATATATACATATTATGGGATGTAAGGTCAGGTGATGCGTAACATCACAGCCTCTCCTTGACAAATGTCAACCCCGCCTTCTCGTGGTGCATCCTGTTCCCACTAAAGGGGCTCTGACGACCGCCAATAGCGGTATAACTATACCATCGGGATTAGAGGAAATTCTATCCTACACTCACCAACCCGCTTGGCCAGCGTGGTGAGTTATGGCCAAACACCTCCAAAATGCTTCCACAACTTAAATCTTGGCCCTCAGTCTCCGGCAGCTGGAATGTACCTGGCCAAGGCAGCGGCCAGTGCGACATGAAGGCAGAAGGTGCTAAGAATCCCCGGAGTACCGGACTAGGCTGCCATCTGATGCTGACCTTGGCTACGTACAATGGACGCTCCCTATCTTCTGATTCAAGGCTTCTTGAATTGGAAGAGGAACTACAAAGGATCAAGTGGGACATCGTGGGGCTAAGTGAGGTAAGGAGAAAAGGAGAAGATCTCATCGAACTGAAAAGTGGACATCTCTTCTACTATCATGGGACAGATACTGGCAGAACTAGTGGTGTTGGATTTATAATAAACAAGAAACTGAAGGATAAAGTTGTAGAAGTTGAAAGTTCCTCTGACAGTTATCCAACTCTCGAGAAGATACCAGGCTCAGATTATTCAAACTTATGCACCCACCACAAGTCATCCTGAAGATGAAATTGAAGAATTTTATGAGGAAATTTGTCGTCTAAATAATAAAGGTAAGCAGCATTTGAAAATACTTATGGGAGATTTCAATGCAAAAATAGGGCACCGGCAACAGAATGAAACTTCAGTAGGTAAATTCGGTCATGGCAACAGAAACCAGCGTTGAAATACTCTCGTTGAGTTTGCAGAGGCAGAAGGGTTTTTCATCTTGAACTCCTTCTTCAAGAAAAAGCCACACAGGAAATGGACTTGGAGACATCCAAATGGGACGACAAGTGAAATTGATTTTATTATGTGTAACAAAAAATTCGTCATAGAAGACTGCAGTGTGCTAAACAAGTTCAACACAGGTTTTACAACATTCGTCATAGAAGACTGCAGTGTGCTAAACAAGTTCACCATAGATTGGTGAGATGTAAGATGCACCTCAACACTAAACTTGAACGTGGCAAGCTCATAAGACAAACAAAATCTATTGACATAACCAACCTTAAAAAACACCATAATACCTTCAAGTTGGAACTGAAGAACAGGTTCTCTGCTTTAGAAGGCCTAACATCAGAAGAAGTGGACATCTCTGAAGTTAACAGAAAAGTAACCAAAGCTCTTAATGAAACAGCAACAAAATTAGCTGGGTCTAAGAACAAGTTGCATGTAAATAAATTATCAGGAAAAACGAAAATGTTGATGCACAAAAGAAGAGAGATGAGGACAACTAAAGAAGATGTGACTTCCAAAGTGGAATATATAGAGCTATGCAAGACAGTAAGAAAAAGTATCACTGAAGACGTAAGAAAATTCAACTGTGAACTAGTGAGGAAAGCAATTGAAAACAACCAAAGCCTAAAGATAGCAAAGGGACATCTCAGTAAGGGAAGAAAACAGATTATGGCACTGAGAAAAGAAGATGGTTCTGTAACAAGAAATAGAGGCGAAATTTTGACAAGAGTGAAAGATTTCTACTCCAAATTATATGAAAGGGATGATACATGCACTCCAGACATCATGAAAGATACCAATACCAGAGTTCCTCCAGTCCTTCCAGCAGAAGTTGCACATGCAATCAAGAACATGAAGCGGGGAAAAGCTCCAGGAGAAGATGGAATTACTGTAGACATCATACAAGAAGCAAGTGGAGAAATCGAAACAGTACTCGCCCAAATTTTCACTCGATGCCTTAATGAAGGAAAGATTCCTGAGGATTGGAACACCGCTACAATGATCCTGCTACATAAGAAAGGTGACATTGAGGATCTCGGAAACTACAGACCTATCAGCCTCCTATCAGTAGTTTATAAAATCTTCACTAAAGTTCTTTCACACCGCTTGAAGGTAACACTGGATATGGCTCAACCGAGAGAACAAGCTGGATTCAGGAGTGGCTACAGCACAATAGATCATATCCACGTGCTGAGAGAACTAATTGAAAGAGCGAGGGAATATGAACTTCCATTGTGCATGGCTTTTATCGATTATGAAAAAGCCTTTGATTCGGTGAAACCATCAGCAGTTACAATGGCTCTGAAAACCTGCGGTATTGAAGATGCGTACCTTAATATTATTAATAACATCTATGAAAATGCAAGTGCAAAGATTCGGCTGTTTGAAAATACAACACATATAAAAATTGGAAAGGGAGTGAGACAAGGTGACACCATATCTCCGAAGCTCCTTAATGCCACATTGGAGATTGTTTTTCAGTCGCTGAGCTGGGAAAACAAGGGGATAAAGATTAATGGAGATTATCTAACCCACCTTCGTTTTGCTGATGACGTAGTCATTTTTGCAACTACCCCATCAGAGCTGCAGAGTATGATCCAGGAACTTGCTGACAAGAGTAAAGAAGTGGGATTAAAAATGAACTTTCAGAAGACAAAAGTGATGTTCAATGCTTTTACAAGAAATGAAGATTTATCGATTGATGGAGAAAAGCTAGAGATAACAGACACGTACGTTTATCTTGGACAGCAGATATCAAGTGAGGGTCACATTGATGAAGAAATTAATCGGCGTACAAAACTTGCCTGGAGAGCTTTTGGAAGAAACAGCATAATTTTCAAGAGCAATATGCCATTATGTCTTAAAAGAAAAGTGTTTGATCAATGCATCCTTCCAGTGCTTACGTATGGTGCAGAGACGTGGACCTTAACTAAAAGAGACATACAAAGGCTGCAGACAACTCAAAGAAGCATGGAGAGGTGCATACTTGGTGTGACCAGAAGAGATAAGAAGAGGAACTCGTGGATCCGAAAAATGACAAGAGTGGAAGACATCATGATCAGAGTTAAATCCCTGAAATGGCAATGGGCTGGACATACTGCCAGAAGGACAGATCATCGATGGACAGCCGAAATTTTAGATTGGATTCCAAGGGACAGGAAAAAACCCAGAAGAAGACCACATGGGAGATGGGTAGATGAAATTCGAAAGTATGCAGGGGTGACATGGAGGAGACTGGCAGAAGACAGACCGTTGTGGAGGAAACTTGGGGAGACCTTCGTCCAGCAGTGGATTGATAATGGTTGACAATGATGATGATGATGATACATATTATACTATGTGCGTTACACAAATACCTACTTATACATGTAGCCCCCCCCCCCAACAGGAATTCTTCGGTGTTCCACTGGTACCGTGGCGCGTATAGAAAAAACTTCACTTTGGAGGGATTTGCCCAAACACAGGCGCTGAAAACTTGCGTCTCAAGTCAAAAATTCGAACACCGCCACGAATCTGAAAACCGTCCTCACGCCTCTCCACGCGCCGCCTCAGGGCGCTTAACCCTGTCCACACACACACAGGGTTAAAAGCGTGCGACGGTTTCAACGTGAAAAAACCTCGGTAAAAGTCTGTGTTGTGTGTGAGAGCCTTTACAGATAAAAAGTAATCGGAAATAAATTTGTATGCATGTCCCTCTGCGTTGAACTTTGCGTTTTCAAAAATTACTCTGTGGAAATTAATTACTTCTTTATTTTAAAATCCGCCACTTAAGATTAAAACTAAAATTTCGTCGCTGCTCGTAAATAAGAATATATTTTAAATTGAAATGTGTCTGCCAAGAGGAATTAATTGGCTTGCCAACAGGATAGTGAACGGAACAACAGGAAGATGCTTTAGGGGTAGGGTTTGGGAAACTTCCGTTCAAGGTTTAAGAACACTCAAAGAACTTTTTGCGACAGAGCACAAATGATTAATTACCTCTTCATCCAAACAACATGTTCGGAAAGGTCATGGAGGTTACGCATATCAGCATATTGTTTTCTATGCCTCTATTCAACGTTTGGAAAATTCCCTTCATGGATATGAGATGTTCACACTTCATAGTGTATGTTACTTTGTATCCTGGTTAACTGCATGGAATACTGTATGAGACTATAAAGTCTTTAGAACGAAAATACTGAAGGGTGTAATTTATTTTTTTAGTTATGTTTTTATTTTTTTATTTTCCAGAACATGAATTTACGCCCCTGAAATGACCATTCTGGGAGTACAACCGCACTCCCTGCCCTTCCAGTAGCTACGGCCCTGTATATATATATCATCATAGTCAACCATTATCAATCCACTGCTGGACGAAGGTCTCCCCAAGTTTCCTCCACAGCGGTCTGTCTTGTGCCAGTCTTCTCCACGTCACTCCCGCATACTTTCGAATTTCATCCACCCATCTCCCATGTGGTCTTTTTCTGTGTCTTTTCCTGTCCCTTGGAATCCAATCTAAAATTTAGGCTGTCCATCGATGGTCTGTCCTTCTGGCAGTATGTCCAGCCCATTGCCATTTCAGGGATTTAACTCTGATCATGATGTCTTCCACTCTTGTCATTTTTCGGATCCACGAGTTCCAGAGCCCCTTTAGTGGGAACAGGATGCACCACGAGAAGGCGGGGTTGACATTTGTCAGGAGAGGCTGTGATGTTACGCATCACCTGACCTTACATCCCATATATATATATATATAACATCACAGCCTCTCCTTGACAAATGTCAACCCCGCCTTCTCGTGGTACATCCTGTTCCCACTAAAGGGGCTCTGACGACCGCCAATAGCGGTATAACTATACCATCGGGATTAGAGGAAATGCTATCCCACACTCACGAACCCGCTTGGCCAGCGTGGTGAGTTATAGCCAACCCCCTCCCCCCCCCCAAATGACTCCACAACTTAAATCTTGGCCCTCAGTCTCCGGCAGCTGGAATGTACCTGGCCAAGGCAGCGGCCAGTGCGACATGAAGGCAGAGGGTGCTAAGAATCCCCGGAGGACCAGACTAGGCTGCCATCTGATGCTGACCTTGGCTACGTACAACGGACGCTCCCTATCTTCTGATTCAAGGCTTCTTGAATTGGAAGAGGAACTACAAAGGATCAAGTGGGACATCGTCGGGCTAAGTGAGGTAAGGAGAAAAGGAGAAGATCTCATTGAACTGAAAAGTGGACATCTCTTCTACTATCGTGGGACAGATACTGGCAGAACTAGTGGTGTTGGATTTATAATAAACAAGAAACTGAAGGATAAAGTTGTAGAAGTTGAAACTTCCTCTGACAGAGCTGCACGACTCGTTATCCAACTCTCGAGAAGATACCAGGCTCAGATTATTCAAACTTATGCACCCACCACAAGTCTTCCTGAAGAAGAAATTGAAGAATTTTATGAGGAAATTCGTCATCTAAATAATAAAGGTAAGCAGCACTTGAAGATAATTATGGGAGATTTCAATGCAAAAATAGGGCAACGGCAACAGAATGAAACTTCAGTAGGTAAATTCGGTCACGGCAACAGAAACCAGCGTAGAAATACTCTCGTAGAGTTTGCAGAGGCAGAATGGTTTTTCATCTTGAACTCCTTTTTCAAGAAAAAGCCACACAGGAAATGGACATGGAGACATCCAAATGGGACGACAAGTGAAATTGATTTTATTATGTGTAACAAAAAATTCGTCATAGAAGACTGCAGTGTGCTAAACAAGTTCAACACAGGCAGTGACCATAGATTGGTGAGATGTAAGATGCACCTCAACACTAAACTCGAACGTAGCAAGCTCATAAGACAAACAAAATGTATTGACATAACCAACCTTAAAAACACCATAATACCTTCAAATTGGAACTGAAGAACAGATTCTCTGCTTTAGAAGGCCTAACATCGGAAGAAGTGGATATTTCTGAAGTTAACAGAAAAGTAACCAAAGCTCTTATGGAAACAGCAACAAAATTAGCTGGGTCTAAGAACAAATTGCATGTGAACAAATTATCAGGAAAAACCAAAATGTTGATGCAAAAAAGAAGAGTGATGAGGACAACTAAAGAAGATGTGACTTCCAAAGTGGAATATATAGAGCTATGCAAGACAGTACGAAAAAGTATCACTGAAGACGTAAGGAAATTCAACTGTGAACTAGTAAGGAAAGCAATTGAAAACAACCAAAGCCTAAAGATAGCAAAGGGACATCTCAGTAAGGGGAAAAAACAGATTATGGCACTGAGAAAAGAAGATGGTTCTGTGACAAGAAATAGAGGCGAAATTTTGACAAGAGTGAAAGATTTCTACTCCAAATTATATGAAAGGGGTGATACATGTACTCCAGACATCATGAAAGGTACCAGTACTAGAGTTCTTCCAGTCCTTCCAGCAGAAGTTGCACATGCAATCAAGAACATGAAGCGGGGAAAAGCTCCAGGAGAAGATGGAATTACTGTAGACATCATATAAGAAGCAAGTGGAGAAATCGAAACAGTACTCGCCCAAATTTTCACTCGATGCCTTAATGAAGGGAAAATTCCTGAGGATTGGAACAACGCTACAATGATCTTGCTACATAAAAAAGGTGACATTGAGGATCTCAGGAACTACAGACCTATCAGCCTCCTATCAGTGGTTTATAAAATCTTAGCTAAAGTTCCTTCACACCGCTTGAAGGTGACACTGGACATGGCTCAACCGAGAGAACAAGCTGGATTCAGGAGTGGCTACAGCACAATAGATCATATCCACGTACTGAGAGAACTAATTGAAAGAGCGAGGGAATATGAGCTTCCATTGTGCATGGCTTTTATCGATTATGAAAAAGCCTTTGATTCGGTGAAACCATCAGCAGTTGCAATGGCTCTGAAATCCTGCGGTATTGAAGATGCATACATTAATATTATTAATAACATCTATGAAAATGCAAGTGCAAAGATTAGGCTGTTTGAAAATACAACACACATAAGAATTGGAAAAGGAGTGAGACAAGGTGACACCATATCTCCGAAGCTCTTTAATGCCACATTGGAAAATGTCTTTCAATCACTGAACTGGGAAAACAAAGGGATAAAGATTAATGGAAATTATCTAACCCACCTTCGTTTTGCTGATGACACAGTCATTTTTGCAACTACCCCATCAGAGCTACAGAGTATGATCCAGGAACTTGCTGACAAGAGTAAAGAAGTGGGATTAAAAATGAACTTTCAGAAGACAAAAGTGATGTACAATGCTTTTACAAGAAATGAAGATTTATCGATTGATGGAGAAAAGCTGGAGATAACAGACACGTACGTTTATCTTGGACAGCAGATATCAAGTGAGGGTCACATTGGTGAAGAAATTAATCGGCGTACAAAACTTGCCTGGAGAGCTTTTGGAAGAAACAGCATAATTTTCAAGAGCAATATGCCATTATGTCTTAAAAGAAAA
The DNA here is from genome assembly GCA_039090855.1 of Macrothele yani. NCBI lineage: Eukaryota > Metazoa > Arthropoda > Arachnida > Araneae > Macrothelidae > Macrothele > Macrothele yani. The sequence goes on from CM077013.1 coordinate 21,182,029, forward strand.
GTGTTTGATCAATGCATCCTTCCAGTGCTTACGTATGGTGCAGAGACGTGGACCTTAGCTAAAAGAGACATACAAAGGCTGAAGACAACTCAAAGAGGCATGGAGAGGTGCATGCTTGGTGTAAACAGGAGAGATAAGAAGAGGAACACGTGGATCCGAAAAATGACAAGAGTGGAAGACATCATGATCAGAGTTAAATCCCTGAAATGGCAATGGGCTGGACATACTGCCAGAAGAACAGACCATCGATGGACAGCCGAAATTTTAGATTGGATTCCAAGGGACAGGAAAAGACCCAGAAGAAGACCACATGGAAGATGGGTGGATGAAATTCGAAAGTATGCGGGAGTGACATGGAGGAGACTGGCACAAGACAGACCTTTGTGGAGGAAACTTGGGGAGACCTTCGTCCAGCAGTGGATTGATAATGGTTGACAATGATGATGATGATGATATATATATATAATATGAAGTGACGCATATTGTTTGTACCATGGATTTCTTGTTGTACCCTTCTCCCTTGAACAAATTCCCTGTGCCGCCCCCGTGGCACAGTGGTCTAAGCGATGGCTTCTGACTATTCGTCCGTGAAGACGCCTGGTTCGAATCCCGGTGAGGCATGGATGTTATGTTTGTCTTACGGCCCTGGTTCTCTCCCTTTCCTGGTACCAGTGACCTTAAACCCATTTAACCAATGGGCCCAGCCTGGGCGCCGTCACTTAACGTGCTCGTCCGATGCACGGCGGATATTCAGCAAATCACACCATCTTTGAAAGATCAGCCCAGGACCGAACCTGAGGACCTTGCAATGACAGTTTGACTAGCTAACCACTAAGCCATCCGCGGCTATAGGACCTTGCACTTGGCTAAGTCTCTAGCTTTTACCTAATCCTTTCAGAGCTAAGGCACATTTTCATTTAGAACAGCATCACTGCTCGAGACTTAAATGAAAATGATATTTTCTGTGTATGACAATGCACTTCAGTAGAAAACAAAATAGACAGTTTCCGCACTTTTTGCACCTGTTGAGTTATTTTTCACTGTTGTCTTAATGACTATCATTCGAAAGAGAAAGAAATCGTGATATTTTTTTATGACACCGCTCTAGTAAACCTGATTCTCTGGACAAGTGGAGATTTTTTATTTTGCACCAATGGCAGTCATTCAGGTAAACCAGAAACAGCCGGAAGGCAGGTGGATCCTAACAGCTGTTATGGCGACAGGGGAAAGGCAGATGTTGATCGCACAATAGGTGGAAGAGAGAGAGAGAGAGAGAGGGGGGGGGTTGACGTCGGCACACGTATGAATGAAGAAGAGCATTTAAACCAGAGCGCTAAGCAGATGGCGCGTGACCCAGCCGCCCATAACTACTGCCACGCGCGATACAAAGAAAAAAAAAAAAAACTGTTCTAACAAAAGCTATTCACAGTCTACCCCACGTGCCAGGCCTTTTGTACATTCTCGACAAGGTTTTCCCCACGCTCTCGCGTATCTAGATCTGTTCAATTACGCAGTCACGCTTTGTTGCTGAATAGATTTAATTTTTTTGCATACGCATTATCCGATAAACTGCAGGAAGAGCAATCCCTGCGACCCTAAAAGAAAAAAGATCAATTTCTCCGAAAGTTCATAAAGACCTTAAAAACAACAATTCTTTGTCCCAAAATTGATAAAATGAGTCATTTAACCCTATCATGCAACTCATATGTTTCAAACGGGTCTGGTTCATTTGCCCGACGTTTACTTCACCGAAAGGGTCACTTGACCGAAAATCACTTCACCGAAAAAATTGTTTCACCGAAAGATCACTTGATCGAAGCGTTCATTTCACCGAAGGGTCACTTGATCGAAAGGTACATTTCACCGAAGAGGTCACTTGATCGAAAAGTTCATTTCACCGAAAGGTCTCTTTACCTAAAAGTTCATTTCATCGAAAGGTCATTTCACCGAAGGGTCAGTTTATCGAAAACGCTAGATTTCATTACAGGATCTGTTGAAGCATGGTGCAAGTTTGACAGGCAGACCACCGAAACGTTAGGGGATCATACTCAAATTGCACTTTTGATTTCTCCGTGTCACAGAGAACGCAAAGATTTAGTTTTAAGGCAAAAATAATTAATTTTTAAGTCCCTATGCCTCGGCCTAGGCCTTTTTAGCAAGTTTTATCATGTTCATACGTTTTTCATAAAAATCATGTTCAGTGCTCATGTTCATAAATAGTTTACATGAAAAGTCAAGTTAATAACGTTGCACATTTATTCAGGCAAAAAAGAATCAATATTAGGGCCGTAGGCCTACGCTTAGGCCTTTTTAGCAAATTTTAACCGTGCGTGCTCATGTTCATAAGGTTTACATAACAACTCAAATTAATGATGTTGTACACTTATTTAGGCCAAAAGAATCAGTCATAAAGCCCACGGCCTCGGCTTAGGCCCTTTTAGAAAATTTTAATCCTGCATGCTCATATTTATAAGGTTTACATAAAATGTCAAGTTAATAATGTCGCACATTTATTCAGGCAAAAAAGAATCAATATTAGGGCCGTAGGCCTCGCTTAGGCCTTTTTAGCAAATTTTAACCGTGCGTGCTCATGTTCATAACGTTTACATAACAACTCAAGTTAATGATGTTGTACACTTATTCAGGCCAAAAGAATCAGTCTTTAAAGCCCTAGGCCTCGGCTTAGGCCTTTTTAGAAAATGTTAATCCTGCTTGCTCATATTTATAAGGTTTACATAAAATGTCAACTTAATAATGTCGCACATTTATTCAGGCAAAAGAATAAATTTTAGGGCCCTAGGCCTCCGCATAGGCCTTTTTAGCAAATTTTAATCGTGCGTGCTCATATTTATAAGGTTTACGCAAAAAGTCAAGTTAATAATGTTGCACATTTATTGAGACAAAAAGATTCAATTTTAGGGCCCTAAGCCTCGGCTTAGGCCTTTTTAGGAGCTCTAAACGAATTTCGCGAAAACGTTCCATGTAAGCCAAGCGAGAATTGTGCTTTAATTTGAAGAAATTAATTGCCGATGATCCGAGGTACACTTGGTTTGAGGGAACTGTACCCCGAACTTCCGTAGTATTATATTCTGTGCCGCTGGAGTCTGTCAGTGTATCCAGGATGTTCCCCTTGAAGTGTCTGAGAAGTCCGTGAGCTTTGGGAGGGGGGCTTTCCCCCAAAATGTTAAAATGGACGTAGAGCTGTAAACATTAGAACCTTGCTTTATATAATGATTCTGTACACGATCACGAATTTTCAGGAATGTGGGACGAATTCACCCTCCCCCAAGTTTCTAAGAGCGCAGACAGGTGTTCAAGGTAGGATTTGCTCGCAATTTCTATGCTTCATGTTGTGTTTAGTGCCAAACTATGTATGCCCTTCCCCCCTCCCCCAGAAATTTGGTGAAGTCTGTAAAAGGGATACGAGGTGCTTGGTTTTGAGGGCTCTACCCCCAACTTCCGTAATTTTATATTCTGGACCTCTGGAGTCGGTCATCAGTGTATCCTCGATGTTACCCCTGAAGAGCTCTTGGAAACGGGGGGGGGGGTTCAGTTTTCACTCCACATTCCTGAAAATTCGTGGTCGTGTGCAGAATCATTATATAAAGCATGGGTCTAATGTTTACAGCTCTACGTCCATTTTAACATTTTGGGAGAAAGCCAACCCCCCCCCCCCAAGATGACGGACCTCGCGGACGCTTCAAGGGGAACATCCTGGATACACTGACAGACTCCAGCGGCCCCGAACATAATATTACGGAAGTTGGGGGTACACCCTCCCAAAACTAGGTGTACCTCGGATCCTCGGCAATTTTTTCTTCAAATTAAAGTGCAATTCTCGCCTCGCTTGGCTTACATGGACCGTTTTCGCGAAATGCGTTTGGAGTTCCCAATTCAGTTCTCAATATATGCCCAGAAACGGCAATCTTTAACCCCCCCCTCTTGATTTTTTTAACTTGACATTTTATGTAAACTTATGAACAAGCAAGATTAGAATTTTCTAAAAACGCCTAAGCTAAAAAAAAAAAAAAAAGCCCTAAGGGCAATAAAATTTATTCTTTTTTGCCTTAATAAATGTGCAACATTATTAACTTATTAACTTGACGTTTTATGTAAACTTATAAACCAGCAAGATTAGAATTTTCTAAAAACGCCTAAGCTAAAAAAAAAAAAAAAAAAGGCCTAAGGGCAATAAAATTGATTCTTTTTTGCCTGAATAAATGTGCAACATTATTAACTTGACATTTTATGTAAACCTTATGAATATGAGCACGCTCGATTAAAATGTTCTAAAAAGGCCTAAGCGTCACCTTGGGCCCTAAAATTGATTCTTTTTTGCCTGAATACATGTGCAACATTATTAACTTGACTTTTTACGTAAACCTTATGAGTATGAGCACGCACGATTAAAATTTGCGATAAGGGCCTAAGCCGAGGTCTAGGGCCCTAAAATTGATTATTTTTGCCAGAAAAATGTGTAACATTATTAACTTTACTTTTTATGTAAAGCTTATGAACATGAGCAAGCACGATTAAAATTTGCTAAAAGGCCTAAGCGAGGCCTATGGCCCTAATATTGATTCTTTTTTGCCTCAATAAATGTGCGACATTATTAACTTGACATTTTATGTAAACCTTATAAATATGAGCACGCAGGATTAAAATTTTCTAAAAAGGCCTAAAACGAGGCCAAGGGCTTTAAGACTGATTCTTTTGGCCTGAATAAGAGTACAACATCATTAACTTTAGTTTTTATGTAAACCTTATAAACATGAGCACGCACGGTTAATATTTTCTAAAAAGGCCTAAGCCGAGACCTAGGGCCCAAAAATTGATTCTTTTTTGCCTGAATAAATGTGCAACATTATTAGCTGGACATTTTACGTAAACCTTATGAATATGAGCACGCACGATTAAAATGTTCTAAAAGGCCTAAACCGAGGCCAAGGGCCCTAAAACTGATTTTTTTTTTTTTTGTCTGAATAAGTGTGTTTACATAACAACTCATTAACTTGAGTTGTTATGTAAACTTCATGAATATGAGCTCGGGGGATTAAAATTTGGCAAAAAGGCACAGGTCTATCTATGACTTATAATTAATGTTATATTTCGAAAAACCTACTTATGGGGAGGTGTTTAAAAGAAATTAAAAGTGTATTTTTTATACAATCCAATAATGTTTAGGTGACTAGTTTTTTAAAAACCAGCACCATACTCCAACAGATCTATAACAACAAAATTCTAAGTTTTCGATAAACTGACCATTCGGTGAAATGATCTTTCGATATAATGAACTTTTAGGTAAAGTAATCTTTCGGTGAAATGAACTTTTCGATCAAGTGTCCTTTCGATGAAATGAACTTTTAGGTGAAGTGATCTTTCGGTGAAATGAACTTTTCGGTCAAGTGACCCTTCGGTGAAATGTACCTTTCGATCAAGTGATTTTCGGCGAAGTGATTTTCGGTCAAGTGACCTTTCGGTCAAGTGAACGATACCCGTTTCAAACGCTACTGCTACTCTGGGTGAATATTTACTCACACGTTTTATAATATAGTTATCATTAATTATGGATTAATAATAACTGATGCCTTTCATATGATTTTTTTTTATTTAATTTATCATTATTTTAACTAAATATTTTACAATTTGTACAAACCTGGTTGCATTTTCACTCGCAGTAGCAAAATAGGGTTAATCCTAATTCGTAAAAGTTTCCCCAAACGGAAATAATTGTGAGCCATAAAGTGGTTCTGCATGTATACGAAGGTAAATTTAGACTATTGCAGTCATAAATCTGGTTTTTATGGTGTAAAATTAATGTATGACACAAATGCCAATCTTTCACCTCAACTGGGATGCTTTGCCAAGACTGAAGATGCTAGAGCGTAATGACTACATACATTAATTTTGTACCATTCAAAACCAGTTTTTAAAATTAATGTATGACAAAAATGCCAGTCTTCCACCTTAACTGGGATGTTTTCCCAAGGCTGAAGATGCTAAAGTGTAATGACTACATACATTAATTTTAGACTACTAAAAACCGGGTTTTAAAACTTCCAGCGCCAGCTCAAGGCATATTTGCGCCCCGGTGCAAAGAGCCCCTTTGAGAACTATTCGCTGAAGAAAATTTAATGTTTCCGAATTTAACGCACATGCATTTGGCTGTTCTGCTTCATTCCACTTCCAAAAATTGAGAGTTAAGATGTTTTGGTTTCATTCAAGCACTTGATAATACAAATTGCCACTGGGTAAATTGTGATTTCATTCACGTTAAGAAAATATTGGATAGGAACTGCTTCCCTCGTAAAAATGAGTTTACTAGATTCACCTATCCAGCTCGGAGCTCCTGATGCTTCTCCCTACTAAGAATACAGAGACGGAAGTAACTCCTTAATCTCCTCTACATTTTATCCATTCGAAAAGGGCAAAAAAAAAAAAAAAAGAAAAAAGTGCGTCCTGCAATTTTTAGGGAGTGAAATTCCGCCCCACCGTTAACTGCTTCGGAGCAGCTTTGTTGAATGGGAAATACAGCACTGCTAGGGAGTGAGCTTCAGGCAAATAAATTCTGTGTTTTGTTCAGAAAAAGAAAGAAGTGAAAGAAGATGCATTGACAGATGTGACGAAGCAAGATATCCTGATGTCGTAGCACATCCGGACATGGCACATTGAAAATTTGGAATCAGATCCGTACACTGAAAATTTGGAATCAGATCCGTACACTGAAAATTTGGAATCAGATCCGTACACTGAAAATTTGGAATCAGATCCGTACAAGCAAGTATTCCTCAACTGCGTCCCTCAAATTCTTTCGCAAGGGAGAGGGAGGCAAGCTCATCGTGTGTTACTTCCGTACAAAGAGTAAGAGTCGTTACTTTTTTATTTGTTCTTTTAAAACTCAGTCGCACAGCGGTCTTGTTGCATCTGGAGATTTTATTTAAACAAGATGGATCTTATAGTGTTGTCTGAAACTTCAAAAGGCAATCCTTGTGCTTTCTTCAACGACTTTTAGACCCATATAAGATAAGAAAATGTTCTGCTCACCATTTTCAAACACACCAGTTTTTTTTGTTTTTTTTCAGCTGCCTGTCCTAAGCCTGAATAAAGTGCGAAGAAAAATTCTAAGATTATGAGCTCATGCTATTAAAAAATAACGGAAAATTGTTGATGACGTGAAATTGAACTGATGCAAAAATTATAGTGTTATTCATTAATGTTGATAAATATACTATGTTCGAGCCAAAATAAGTCCCGCAGGGGTTAATGATATTTTAAATAATTCCTATTATTTCGTAGAAAAATAAGTACTTTCGAATTGAAATGCAGCCTATGTTTTAAGTTTACATACAGGGAGCAAGGTCAAAGAGGGCCCAGATGCATCTTCTGGGTACAAGAGAGCTCAATTCCTTTTTTTGTACGCAACTGACACACAAACGGTAGGGCTGTAGGAAATCTCAAATACGATGCGTAACTAGCATTACGTTTGTACAGAAGTGATGCTAAAATTTTGATGTACGGAGGTGCCATGTCCGGATCAGCCAGTATAAACCAGATATCCTGTTGCCAAATAGGGAGTCAGGATAAATTGGTCAGTATTGCTTTTGGATGAAAACCACTCCTGCTTCTCGGCTATAAAAATAAATAATGCTACAGAAGCACCAGAAATATTTTATTTTTCCCACGCAGGCTATTTAATTGTTAACAATTTCGTTGCTATCCTTTAATTCTTGTTAACTTCATAAACATTGCGTGGTTGAGTTGCTAAGTCTTATATAGTTGAAGGTGATAGTAAAATTGTATGCAAATAATTCCTACGATTCGTAAATATGTCTAAGAAACTTTTATTCTTTTCTTCATTTAATTGCCTGTAAAGCTTGTCCGTTAGCTGTCCTTTATTTTCTAACTCTCTTGCTTTCGATCATCTCTCGCGCTGTCGTGAAATCCCCTGACCTCCCGGTTCACCTAAGACCTTCCCAGCCTCGCCTGGGTCAATTACCTCGTCGTACTTTCGTGACCGCTCGCCACCTAAACCTAGAGACAACTGCCTTCTCGCCTCCCCTCTCTTGTCTCCATAACATGATCTTAAGCATATCCTAATGTTCCCCGAGAGAAAGAACCACACCGCTTTCGGTAAATCTTAAGCCTCAAAGTAAAAATGTGAGGGTTAGTGCATTAGTCGGCACCATTGAAATTGAAACCTGAAAAGCATCGAAGGAGGCGCGATAGAGTTAATCTCCATTCAACATACAATGTGCACATACTAAGTTCAGACACATTGTCGTGTTAGCAAATAACCGTGCATCCGGTGTCTAATGGGGAACTGACTCTGAGAAATTTCTCTCACGCTTTGTGGAGACAAAGGAAACTGGAGCACGAGATGGAATAAAAGTTGCATTTTAAGGTTTTATATGAAATCCTAAAACCCCGTATAAAATCTCTGTAACATAATATTGAAAATTTTATAAGAGTTGCGTTGTCAAAAGGCGCCCAACGAGAAAAAGTTTCCGGATGCGTTGCTCATCTTACCTGCTTGAACCGGACCTAAAAGCTGCAACAGTCCAAGTTTATCTTCGTATTGTTTTATCGAGTACATTTTTTGTCTTTAAATATAGCGTTGCCATATTTCCTTCCACTTGGGTAATTATTGCGCACAAAAATATTTTTTCATGTCTCATTATTGGGGAACCACTGACGCTAAATTTGGGACGTGCGACTACTTATAGCCCATTGAGTTTCTCACAGTAATCAGTCCCCAAACAAACAAACAAATAATAATAACAAACTGAAACTCGGACAGCAATGGTGATCTCCGGGAAACGTCTGGCGGAAAACTAGTGAAAGGACGCCGTTTCAATATCACCCCAAGAGCTGACGAAAAAGGGGAACGATTTTATTTTTGGGGAAAGGGTTGGAGGTTTAACGATCACCGTGAACAACTCAATGGGCTATAAGCAGTCGCTGGTCCCTAATTTAGGGTCACTGTGGTTCCAGGGTAGGAAGAGAGCCAGTTACGTAAAACATACACAATATCCATGCCTCACTGGGATTCGAACCCAGACCCTTCTGGGACGAATGGTCATAAGCCAGCGCCGCCCCGGTGGCGCAGTGGTCTAAGGCGCTGGCCTCTGATCATTCGTCCGAACGGGGTCCGGGTTCGAATCCCGTGAGGAATGGATGTTGTGTTTGTCTTACGGCACTGGTTCTTTCCCTTCCCTGGAACCAGTGACCCTAAATTAGGGACGGGCGACTCCTTATAGTCCATTGAGTTGCTCACGGTGGTCGTTAAACCTCCAACCAAAAAAAAAAAAAATCGGGTCATTTTGGGATATGATATGAGCTGATTCGTGGGTTACAATGCCGCGTAGTTTGTATTTCGCTCAGAACGAATTTGTCGTTCGAAATGAGCTATATTCAAGAGTCGCCAATTATTTACCCATTTGCTTGCTGCATGTTTTTCTTGTGATTTTTGTGGGTTTTGTGATATGTAGTGTGATAATAAGTCAATCTTAGGTTTTCAGAAATGGTTAAAAAGGCGGAGATCCCTGTTGGAGCTCGCCAGGCTGCCGTGAACATGATGGAATTCGGAATGCGCGTCACAGATCCGACACCAGTCCATTTCAGCTATCCTGCAACGTTATAAGAAGACTGGGACCGTCGAGAACAGTCCGCGATGTGGTAGGCCTCGTTCCACTACGTTGCGTCAGGATAGACGCATCCTCCGTCGATCTCGTGCTGATCCCACCTTGACTGCTGTGGACACCGCCACCGAATTCCGCGACAGAGACGCCCTGAACGTCAGCCGAATGACCATCTCCCGTCGTCTCATTGCTGGTGGATTGAATGGAAGACGTCCCGCCAAGAAACCACTCATCGGAGTCAAGAATCGACGAGCCAGAGTCGCGTTCGCACGCCGTCATCGACACTGGACCACGGCAGACTGGAGTAAGGTGCTTTTCACCGACGAGAGCAAGTTCAACTTGTTCGGAAGTGATGGCATCCGATACGTACGACGTCCGTGTGGCCAGAGATTCAACCCCCAGTTCATTCAGCCGACTGTCAAGCACAGAGGAGGATCGCTCATGGTTTACGGCGCCTTCTCTTGCAATGGAATGGGCCCCATCATCAAGATTGATGGAATAATGACCGGCCAGAGCTACACAAACATGCTCATCAACGATGTCTTCCCATGGGCAAACCAGAACATGCCACTCGGATGGATCATGCAGCAAGACAACGATCCGAAGCACACCTCCAGAGTAGCGAAGGCAGCTTTCCAGCAGCAACAGGTCACACTTCTAGACTGGTCAAGCCAATCTCCAGGCCTCAACCCCATCGAGCACATGTGGGAGGAGCTGGAGAGACGATGTGCGAAGAAAACCTGCCGGAATAGGGCCCAGAAGTTCGACCAGCTGTCTGCAGAATGGGCGCGAATTCCGCAGGTCACCGTCGAGAAGCTAGTGGACTCGATGCCAGCACGTTGTGCAGCTGTTAGTAAGTCTCGTGGTTATCTCACTAAGTATTAGTTATTGTTTTGTCGTTTTCTCGTACTTGTTTTCTGTTATCGTTGCATTAAATGAATGTGATACACACCTACTTTGTTGGTCAATTTGTATGATATTTGCGATTAAGCTCGGTACCTGATCTGTGTTAAGGTTTCCGATTAATCTGCATATGGGTCATGTTTACAACTGAATAACACATATCATATCCCAAAATGACCCGATTTGGTCCAGCAGAAAAGAAATTCTGGTCAAAAAACTGTTTCGCCAAATACTTTTGTTCGCTACTGTATATACATATATTTATACATGAAGATCCCGACTCTGAAAATCTGGGGATCCTGATCCCCCCCCCCTTCAGTGGTTACGCCTATGCTGCATATAGCACATCGAGTTGCTTATGGTGGTCTTTAACCCCAAACAAAAGAAAAAGTTACCCTTTCTATTCCTTTAAATTGCACGGTTTCTTCATGAATGCTTGCGGTAAGCTCCTTTTTCCAACAAAAAAAAACAGCCCCCCACCCCATGGCGCCCATTTTTTTTTAATTAACAGGTTGAAAAGAACAGCAGCAATCTACCAAAAAAAAAAAAAAAAAAAGGTAGCAGAATACTTTTTGTGCACTCTATTCAGTATCTTCCTGAGGAGACTTTATTTTGGGAATTGGAGAAACAACAGATATGAAAGAAGGTAAGGTAAGGGTGTGGTCGACAAACACATTTTCATTAAATGGTTCTAATACATCTTACTTTCTCGTTCGGTGCTACGGAACATAAATCAACTTCCTATACAAATATCAGAAAGGAAGCACACCCGTTTTTTTTATTGTCCACTACACGATGCATATAGAATGTGACATTATCACGGAACTGATGAATTTATTGAGGTCAGAATAAAAGACATGTATCAGAAAAAGAAGGCGAAAAAAGAAATTACGTTGTGCCTGTCTGTCCCCTATAAAACACCAGAGAGAGTAATAACGCAATGAAATTGTTTTACAATTGAGACCACGCGAACCGTACTTCCTCCGAAGACGATAAGACTGGCATGTAAATAACGTGCTTGTTGAATCGCAATCTTCTCTTCTGCACGCAACAGCAGGGTCTTTAAACGCCGACATCGCCATCTGTTGAGTCCGAATCAAACTAAATCTTCGATCATTGAAGAGGAAAGCGCTTACTCCGCCATCTACAGGTACAGAATACAACTGGTATGCAAAATGCATAAACACAAGTTGAAGTTTAGCAGTTATCAAACCAGTGGCGTAGCCAGAAATTTCTTAAGGGGGGGGGGTTCCATGGGTTTGATTCGTCGGTGAAAGCCTCATATATAAATATATATTGCTTTAAATTCATACTAAATCTACCCTCAAGGGGGGGGGGGGAATCCGAACCCGAGGACGACGACGCCTCTTGGCTACGCCTATGTATAAAACTATGAATAAAAGTAAAGTAAAAAAAAAAAATAGTCAAGAAATTTTTTTAAATGATCCCTTTGTTTTTATATTGCTAACACATTATTTCAGGAAATTCAACGAAAGCATTGTAAAAAATATTATAATGTATTGTAAAAATTTTAGTATTATAAAAATTTCTCATTCAAGTGTTCTGGAAAATATGATCTTTCACAGAATTTGAAAGAAAAAGGAGTGTCCAAACTATAATCGATTCCAATTTTAATAACTTTAATAATAAACAGCTTCACGGCTTTGAAAGCGATATTTGAAATTCTATGTTAGCACTTATAAAAGAAAAAGGACACTGAAAATGTTTACATGTGAAGTTGATTTTGCAATTACTAAAGTTTTTTATAACTTGCTCAGATATCACATGGCTCAGCTACTTATTCTGAATAGAAACAGAGCCCGCAAAATATGAAGTTTAAATCATATTATTTTAGTTATTCAATCACCCAAAATTCCCAGTTTTATGAAGTACCATAAACATTGCTCCTGAAAAGCTGCAGATGTTGTGCATACTATATCTGACTCATTTAGTGTTGAATACCACAGTTTCATTTAAAAAAAAAAAAAAAAAAAAGACATTATCGAAAATAGACACTGATTATTTTCGAATTCTGGATAGTAAAAAGTCTGTATAAAAAGTTAACACGTTTTTATTCATAGCCACATTGAGTAGTGCCAGGTAAATAACAATTTAACATTGTAAAGCAAGGACGTCGCCAGGGGGAGGGGCACCCTGTTCAAGATGTGCTTTTTTTTTTTAAACTTTAGAATATTATCTGGAATTTGCCAAGGAATAATGGCTCCCATGCTTTTCGTCCTGTTCCAACGTATTTCCCCCTAGAAAGTGCGTTTTTCCTACTACTTTGGAAGAGATGACGGCAAGACAAAGTCGCTGGCTAGAAGGAAAGAAGTTGAGAGGAAAAGTATTGTATATGTGTTGGAATCGTACTAACTTGAACTGTTGAGGAGAAATGTGCAAGTTAATCATACTATAACTTGAACATTTCCCCTCACCCTATTATACAAAAAACATTTGTCTTAACACCTTTATCCTAGGCATGAAATTTTCTTTTAATCAGGGCGTGTGACTGGTGCTAGTGTGTTATGTTTATTATATGGGTATGAAACTCTTTACGCTTTTCTAATTTTATTAAAAATGGATGGACGGAAAATCAGCAAAATTTTTTTTTTTTTAATTTGGGGTTTAACGACCACCGTGAGCAACTCAGTGGGTTATAAGCAGTTGCCTGTCCCTAATTTAGGGCCACTGGTTCCAGGGAAGGGAGAGAGCCAGTGCCGTAACACAATAACACATCCATGCCTCACCAGGATTCGAACTCAGACCCATCGCTTAGACCACTGCACCATTGGGGTAGCGGCAAAAAATGACTCCAAACTTTATTCCTTTGTATTCCAAACAGTGCAAAAACTTCAGGATAGTTCCAAAATTAATGAGTATGTATCCAGGAGGAGGGAGGGATAACATTGCGAATACCTTCGCAGCATGTAGAAAAAGGAAAACAAATTATTTCTTTCAGTGTTTCGTAAATAACATTGCTATCAAACTTGCCCCGACAAAAATAATACTAGCCCACCCGTCGTCAATCGATTTTTTTATATATATATTTTTTTATTGAAGGTTTAACGACCACCATGAGCAACTCAATGGGCTATAAGCAATAGCCCGTCCCTAATTTAGGGCCACTGGTTCCAGGAAAGGGAGAGAGCCAGTGACGCAAGACAAACACAACATCCATGCCTCAAACCTGGACTAATGAACAGAAGCCATCGCTCAAACCATTGCGCCGCCGGGGACGGCCCCCATCCTGATCTCGAAGTCTAGCGATGCCCCTGTATATATGGCATGACTATGGGTATTTCGTCTGCAAACGAATTAAACCATTAATGGAGGCTGTTTAATCCACGTTCATTCTGCTGATAACTGTCATGTTTGCAAGTACCCACCCCTCAGTGTTGCAAGGTTTGATCTAGAAACCCAGAAACTTGCTCACCAGGGAAGTGGGGTTAAATAAGCTTGCAAAAAAAAAAAAAAAAAAAAAAGATTTACGATGTTTCCACAAGAACAGAAGACTGAGTTTTTTTTTTGGGGGGGGAGGTTTAACGACCACCGTGAGCAACTAAATGAGCTATAAGCAGTCGTCCGTCCCTAATTTAGGGTCACTGTTTCCATGGAAGGGAGAGAGCCAGTGTCGTAAGACAAATACAACATCCATGCTTCATGGGATTCGAACCCGGACCCCTTTCGGGCGAATGATCAGAGGCCATCGCTTAGACCACTGCTTCATTGGGGTGGCATTTTGAGTTTGATGAGGCAAATTTAGAATTCATGCCGACATTTACCTTGGACGACAGATATCAAGTGAAAGGCATACTGAAGAAGAAATTAATAGGTTATAAACCTTGGATGGAGAGCATTTGAAAGAAACAGCACAATTTTCAAGAGAAATGTATTATTGTCTTAAAAGAAAAGTGTTTGATCAATGCATCCTTCCAGTTTTTATTCATGGCCATGGGCCTTAAATTACAAATAAGAAGTACAGACGATGTGGACAACTCAAAGAAATTTGGAAAGACGGATGCTTGGATGTCGTGAAAATGGAAAGAGTAGATGACATCAAGAACAAGGTAGGTAAAATCCCTGAAACGGTAATGGGCTGGATATATTGCTAGTTGAACTGATTATTGTGGAAAAAAACTTAAATATTAGACTATAGATACCGAGGAACAAGGAAAAACTCAGAAGTAAAACATGTGGGAGATGGGTGGATGAAATTCAAAAGCATGCCAAAGTGACATGGAAGAGAATTACTCAAAACAGAAATTCGTGGAAAAGACTTGGGGAGACCTTCATGCAGCAATCGACTGAGAATGGTTGGTGGCGATGACCATAATTCAACAGATTTTTGTGAATGTTTAAAAGTGTGCTGCATGCTGCATGCCAGTACTAAAGATTTCCTTATCAAGACTTTGAAGCGTATGATGAACCATTTTTTCATGAATTCTATTACAAAAACAGCATCTTCAACCCACCTCCACAGATATCTTTTAAAGAGCATGACCTGTGGCCATGGTCAGTTCTTGGGCACGGAGTAAAAATACTTCTCACATGATTTTCAAGAAGTATTTTGTGATTTCTAAAATTAGCATCCCCCCCCTCAGTTTGCAAAACGATCGCCATAAAAATTCTCGCACCTAAAAAACTGGTTTTTTTTAATTCTATTAGTTTGCATGAAATCCAAACTGAGTATTAATATTGGAAAAATCAAGAGTAATGGTTTTTGAGAGGAACTGGTGGTACTGAATGTAATATAAGTCTAAATGGCGCAGTAATTGATCAGGTGAATGAGTTTGCGTATTTAGGAAGCATGTTTGACAGAGAGAACAAATTGGATGGTGAAATTAGTAGGCAAGTGAATTCTTCATTGAAAGTCATGGCTGCTTTGGGAGGTTTTCACAGGAATGATGGGTTCTCAAAAGTGTCCCGCATGGCTGTGTAAGACAGTGTAATTGTTCCTTCTGTGATGTATGGCAGTGAAACCTGGAAACTACAGAAGATACATAGGAATCGTTTGTGTGCTGGAAAAATGCATTACTTACGGGGGGGGGGGAGACAAGTTCTGATTGTGTGAAGAATGAAGATGAGTTGCAGTTGTGTAAGGTAAAGCAAAATGTTGTTAGCAAGGTGGAGACTAATATGCTTCGGTGGTTTGAGCATGTTGAAAGAATGAGTGAGGAGATGCTTACTAAGAATTTTTTTTTAGCCCAAGTGGCAGAAAGGAAAAGCACAGGAAGGCCAAGGAAGTCATGGCAGGATCAGATTCAGGAGTGTCTGCATGAGAAAAAGATCATGAGTATGAAGTATAGGAGATCTTGTGTGCGTCATGTGATGGATGTCAGTGAAGCCCGAGTTGTATGTCAAGATCGCTGTAAATGGAGAAGATTGATACGGCAACAGTAAGTAAATAATCAGTTAAAAAAAATAATTCTGACAGTTTGTTTTTTCATTGTGGAGCTAACCTCTAAATCCCAGAGAACAGCTTAGTGATATGTATGTATGGTAAGTGGTTCATAATATTTATTAGCAAATTATGTACTGCAAACAAAGCTGCCAGCCTGATCTTTGCTTCTTTAATATCATGTTCTGTGTTGTACTATCCACTAAAGACACTCAAGTTCAGCAGGTTAGAAAGGCTATAACGAAGTAAATTTCTCCTGTTTAGAAAGGCTATAACGAAGTAAATTTCTCCGTCATTTTTGGTCTACGCCGGGATTCGAACCCGAGTCTGCTTATTCCGGAACAAGTCGCTCTACCAACTGAGCTACGCAGACGTTCATTCTGATTGCTATCTGCCTTTATGTCGTGTGCGTCCTGCTGGCAGGTACATCACATCTCCTCCAAAGAGGGCCGGGGTCATGGCCCACGGGTCAGCCGTGACCGTGAATCGTTGCAGGAAGCCATCCACTGTAGAACGTGCACTTGAGAACTCCCAGTCAATCTGGTGTGTGGAATGCAACGTCACACACATTTATTTTTCGAAGCGCTGGATTCTCTTATTTTTCCTATCTCGCGGTGTGGAAATAACATCACACCAATGCAAGATTTTGAACGGTCGGGTCATCCGGATAGTTCGGGCGCCATTATAACGAAGTAAATTTCTCCGTCATTTTTGTCCACGCCGGGATTCGAACCCGAGTCCGCTTATTCCGGAACAAGTCGCTCTACCAACTGAGCTACGCAGACGTTCAATCTGATTGCTATCTGCCTTTATGTCGTGTGCGTCCTGCTGGCAGGTACGTCACAAGGCCTTCGACATTATTTTGGTGCTTTCTTTTTTTGTCTTGGAATGCTTTTCCAAATCTGCCTTTGCCGCCCCGGTGGCGCAGCGGTCTAAGGCGTTGGCCTCTGATCATTCGTTCGTAAGGGGTCCGGGTTCGAATCCCGGTGAGGCATGGATGTTGTGTTTGTCTTACGGCACTGGCTCTCTCCCTTCCCTGGAACCAGTGACCCTAAATTAGGGACGGGCGACTGCTTATAGCCCATTTGAGTTGCTCACGGTGGTCGTTAAACCTCCAACCAAAAAAAAAAAAAAAAAAAAAAAAAAAAAATCTGCCTTTCCAGAAGCATTAACAGAAAGATCAACACAGCATGCTTTACTATAAGCAAAGTCATTTCCCTTCTTACTGGGGCAAAGCCAATCCTTAATCAAGACTTCTTCCCAATTTTCACTATACTTTGAGCATACTTTACTTTTTCCTGATAGGCTCCATAACTATATGCAATTGATAAACACAGGTGCAGAAATATCTACATAATTGTAGGACCATCTTAGATGATTTTGTAGAAAACGAATCTTTTCACAGCTGAAAAGAAATGCACATAAATGGAAAAACAGATACTTAAAAGCAAAGCAGAAGCATCAAAGATAGTGATTCGTAACTACACTTTTCATCCACTTGAAATGAAATTAAAACCCATGCTTTGGGAAAGGGTCGACTCTAAAGTTGATGGCGTCCAGGCATCGTGACGTCCCATCATTCGTTTGGCTGGGCGCTCGGGAAGCGCTCGAAGTTGGTCGACCCTAAAGTGATCGTAATAGTCCGGTAGCTGCTCTTCGATTCGAAGATATCTCGCAGTGGAATATACCGCTCTGTAGAGCTTTTGGAAGAAACAGCACAATTTTCAAGAGCAATATGCCATTATGTCTTAAAAGAAAAGTGTTTGATCAATGCATCCTTCCAGTGCTTACGTATGGTGCAGAGACGTGGACCTTAGCTAAAAGAGACATACAAAGGCTGCAGACAACTCAAAAAAGCATGGAGAGGTGCATGCTTGGTGTAACCAGGAGAGATAAGAAGAGGAACACGTGGATCCGAAAAATGACAAGAGTGGAAGACATCATGATCAGAGTTAAATCCCTGAAATGGCAATGGGCTGGACATACTGCCAGAAGAACAGACCATCGATGGACAGCCGAAATTTTAGATTGGATTCCAAGGGACAGGAAAAGACCCAGAAGAAGACCACATGGAAGATGGGTGGATGAAATTCGAAAGTATGCGGGAGTGACATGGAGGAGACTGGCACAAGACAGACTGTTGTGGAGGAAACTTGGGGAGACCTTCGTCCAGCAGTGGATTGATAATGGTTGACAATGATGATTAGCAGAAAAATACGTTAACGATCTTCATTGCACTTTAACCTACCCAGTTTTATGTGGGGGGGTTACATTCCTTTAGCACGAGGCCACACACGATATTTCTTCACATATATATATATATATACATATTTCGGACAAAGGAGACAAACTTCGGTTTAATTATTCTGAGATGAGAAGTCAAGAATTTCTGATTTTGTCAAGCATCTCCTGTAATTAAAATTATTTACTAGTGAAAACATGTTTGCGTGTTCGTGCATTATCTACGAAGATTGTTGTCTTTTAGTCTTTTTATTGTCCCTATTATTGTATCATTTGGCTCGGTTACAATAACGACAGAGTGCCATGATTTGCACTTTTTAATTTAGGCTTTCCACTAATTTATTCGAGGTTTTCCTGTTTAATTTAATATGTATTGGCTGTTTTTTTGGGTAGATTTTATTGCTAGACTTTTTTCTTAGAGAACACCTTTCAGTATTTGTCTGTTAGAGCTTTTCTCAGATCCTTGCTTCATTTTTCACTCCACACTTCAGTGCATGCAAGTTTCTTCACCTCCAGGGACTCATACAGTTGCTGGTTATCTAGGGGAGTGCTGAATCTTTATATAAAGCTAAAAGTTAGTATAATAGCCAACATTTCTTTTAGGTAGAATTAAATCTCCTTGGTTCCTAGTTTTCTTATGAGAGCTTGAGCACCCCATCCCCCCTCATTCACCTTTTTGTGAATTTTCAGCTTTTCACTTTTAAGGATATTTAGCTGTTGGTGTGGGGTTGGTGGTATTTTACTACTTATTTATACATTTCCTTGCAAATTCACCACTGATTTAACTTCTAGTAAACCTGGATTTTTATTTGGAGCTGAAGCACACATTTGAGAATCATGCATTATCTACTGCAAAACATCAGTTTTATTTAGATATTTTCAATAAAATACCCAATTACATGAAAGAAATTGTTGGTTTACTTTTAATAATTGTGTTACTGTTTCAATGTAAAGTAACATGCAATGGAAAGACCATTTTATATTATACCCCCCCCCCCAAATAAAAATATAATTTTGAAAAGGAAGGTTGAATAATGAGATTAGAAATAATGCTATTTAAAAATACCAAGTGGATGTATATATTTTTTGGATAAAACACAGACAACACAGTTCATCATCATTTTTACTACATAGAATAATTCAATAAAACTACCTAAGATGCCAAATTGTTTTGCATTTATTTGCAAATATAGTATATTTGAAATAAATATCAAAGCAGATATATTTAGCGATATCATATGTTTACTTTTTATTGTTTTAAGTAAGAAATAATGTATGGGAATTTATGTTTTGGGGTTTCAAAGTATTTATTATAGAACGTATGTTTTTAAATAAATTAATACTTTGTTTTTGATGTTTAACAACCAGTGTGAGCCACTCAATGTGTAAGCAGCCATCAGTCCCTAATTTATGGTCACTGGTTTCAGGAAAATGAGAGAGCCAGTGGTGAAAGACAAGCACAACATCCATGCCTCATTGGTATTCAAACCAAGACCCATCTCAGATGAATGCTCAGAAGCCAGCGCTTAGACCACAGCGCCGCCCGTACTTTTCAATCTAAAATCAACAGCAGAAAGTAATGTTATGCATATACATTTGTGAATTTCACACTCTTCTGACCCCGCTCCCCCGAATGGTCAAAATTAATTTTCCTGTAATTCATAAGGTGAATTTGTTGTACTACAGGGAAAATGTATTTTAACCCTTCCAGGGAGGGGGCAACTTAACATGTAAGAAGGAACACCATGTGTCCAGGAACATAATCGAAAGTAACCATGTTATATGCCTGCTTCCACTTGTGATAAGAGGGTTATTAAAACCTTCAATTTTCTGCATGTATACTAGATTCATGGATGATATCCTTTTCATCATAGATCAATATTCCAGTGGATACTCATCAAAAATTCTAGAAGGTTTTAATTCCCAAGGTGAATCCCTAAAATTCATTTTAGAAGAGCCAGACGAAAATAAGCAAAATCACCTAGATATTACTATGAAATGGGAAGGAAAATATATTACCAAAGAATTATACAAGAAGCTTACAAATACAGGAAACTTTTTAAATTATAAATCAGATCACCCAAATTATAGCAATATAAAGAAAAATGTAGCTTTACAATTTAAAGAAAATATTAAAAAGCTGAATTCATCTTCAGAAGCTAAGAAAAAAGCATAAAAATAAGTTAAAATCAATCTTATTAGAAAATGATTTCCTTTCAAAAGAAGTTCGTGAACTACTGAAAGAAAATCCTACTAGAAATAGAACTAGCACTACAGAAAAAATAAAGAGAAATTTGAATATTTATTCACAAGAAAAGTCACTTACCACAAGGGAATGTTTGAAAAACTGAAGAAAATCAGCACTAAATATAAAATTAGGTTAGCTCCAGGTTTAAATAACAAAATTAAAAAAATACTTACCATCCCTAAAACAAAAAGAAGAAAATACTTTACTCCAGGAAGGAGTCATTAATAAAATAGAGTGTTCATGTGGATTACCATATATAGGAGAAACAGGACGAAGGTTAACCACCAGAATTAAAGAACACAAAGCAGCAAAAATGAACATATAAAATAAAACAGGATTAGACAGGCACATACAAAAAACTGGCCACAAAATGGACTGGGACTCCTTAAAAGTGATGAAACATCAATCCTACGCAATTATCCGGAAATTAGAGGAATCCCTGAAAATTTACAAGACACAAGGTGGCAACATCAACGACCATTCTGGATGGAAAATCCACCAGGCTTAGTCGCCAGACCTGTGGAAGTAGTAAGACGCAAGAACTCCTTACGAAGATCGAGTGTATAGATCGAAAATTTGAGATGTAATGTACCTTAATAAATTTATCCTCGATAATTCCCGTTAAATGTTTATAATACATTTTTAGATAACCAACAAATTCAATAAAAACTGATGTGAAATATTTTGTAACACTGACGAAGAAATTGGTAGATTTAATTGAGAAAGCACTGGTTCCTCCCCACTGGTAAAGCAAATTTTTTTTTGTTCATTTATTTCCTGATAAAATTTATTCTTATTCCAGATCAAACCCAAAACACTTTTATATAGCACACTGCATGACCTAACTTTATCCTTTCAAACTAGAACCCTTGCTTTGTTTTTATCAAAGATTGAAACAATGTGTTTATTTTGTTTATACACCATGCAATCAGAATTGCTATCATGTGTCAAGAAAAATATAAGTACAACAGCTGAATTTGCATGTTACATCATATGTAGGTTGTATCAGCCAATACTTCATATATAGGTTTGTATCAGGAATGCAAACCTACACATGAACTATTTAGCTGGTTTTTTTTTTTGATTGGAGGTTTAACGACCACCGTGAGCAACTCAATGGGCTATAAGCAGTCGCCAGTCCCTAATTTAGGGTCACTGGTTCCAGGGAAGGGAGAGAACCAGTGCCGTAAGACAAACACAACATCCATGCCTCACCGGGATTCGAACCCGGAAACCTTACGGACGAATGATCAGAGGCCAACGCCTTAGACCACTGCGCCACCGGGGCGGCTATTTAGCTGTTGTCGCAGCCAATGAGAGAGATCTACCAAACTATGAACATGCCGTTTTATACACGATAAAAATGACGAAAATGGCATTTAAAAACCTTTTTTTTTTTTTTTTTTTTTTTTTGATTGGAGGTTTAACGACCACCGTGAGCAACTCAATGGGCTATAAGCAGTCGCCCGTCCCTAATTTAGGGTCACTGGTTCCAGGGAAGGGAGAGAGCCAGTGCCGTAAGACAAACACAACATCCATGCCTCACCGGGATTCGAACCCGGACCCCGTTCGGACGAATGATCAGAGGCCATCGCTTAGACCACTGCGCCACCGGGGCGGCTTAAAAACCTTTAATGACTGTTTGCGGAGGAGGATATGAATCTGAATGGGACAAAGCGGCTGAAGTGAGGACCTCATCAAGTAAGTCAGATTTGTTATTAGCAGAGAGTTTGTTAATTCTTAAGAATATGGACTGGTGCTGCAATGATGAGGTTCCGGTATCTGTATCGGGAGTATGGAAGAACCTCATATAGTCTGGACGACAAAACCCTATTCTTCACCGTGAATGCTGGCTCAATTTCATAGGACATTAAATGCTTACGTCAATAGTGTGTTGAACTTTAATAATGCGTATACGATAATCTGGCAATGTGTATGTTATATTAACCTGTGTGATCTCTAGGTCGTGTTCATTTCATCTGAGGATGGTCCTAAAGTAGGATTGAAAGTACTCATGAAATTGCTTTTAACTTATCATTAAAGGTCTTTAAATGCCATTTTCGTCATTTTTATTCTGTGTAAAACGACATGTTCATAGTTTGGTAATATCAGCACGATTGGTTTTTGGTGATGAGAGAGATCTATCTTGTTGGCTGCAGGCTGTTGTATAAATGGAATGCACAAATTGTAGGACTGTTAATTAATTTCCTTGTTACTTACTTACTCAGTTTTTTTCTTTTTTTTTTTTGCCAAAAATTGAAACTTTTTTTCCCCGTTTACAAAATATGCTACTGGTTACATACACTGGCGGAAAGTGAAAAAAGAACACCAAGTAGGAGACGTCTGATACCAACGAAATTTATACAGCATAATAACGGAATACAGAGGATAAAGTGATGAAAACATTATGGCAAAATGCAGCTGTATTTGCTGGTAAACTGAAAAATAACATTTCCATGTAACATGGTTAGTACGAGGTTGAACCGCCATGAACTGCGTCACACTGTGCAATTCTGGCATGGAGTCTGTCGTACAGATATTGGATGTAAGTTTGTTGTATTGAGTTCCAAGCATCCTCAACTTGGACGCGTAAATCGGGGATGGTCGTGGCTGGCCGTGGAGACCGGATAAGTCGTTGTCCCATAATATCCCACACGTGCTCAATGCGGGACAAATCCGGTGAACGTGCAGGCCATGGAAGTTGTCTCACACCCTGAATGCATGTTGCGTTGCACGTGCGGTGTGCGGGCGTGCGTTATTTTGCTTGAAAACCCCACGATAAACCGACCTTACAAATGGCACAACAACGGGCTAAATGATGTTGTTGATGTAGGAGGTGCTGTTGGCGTTGGCGACACCACCGGAGCCGTTCCTGACGGTGGGCTGGAGTCAGAGGTACACATGCCAGAGGCACACGTGCACGTAGTCCTGCATCCAGCAGACGTTTGCGGATTGTTTGCACATTCACCTCAGGTGCAACGGCAGCTCGGATTTGCGTCGCAGTGGATGTTCTGCTTGACAACGCCGCTCTTCTTATGCGTCGATCGGTCCGCTCATCAGTCCGTCTGTGACTCCCGGTTCCACTTCTTCTCGTGTGGGAATGTTCCTCGGACCATCTATGCCCCCATCGTACCACCACCGATACTTCCCGTCCAATTCGCTCCGCAATACGACGATACGACCACCCGGCCTCGCGGAGTCCGACTAGACGATCTCGCTCAAAGTCCGATAACTGCTGAAATCGTACACGTCTTCCATGTCCAGGCATTGCAGCTTCTTCAGGGTCTTCGCACGCGTCCGTACGCCGACGACTGATTACATTCACTTTGCCGTACTCCTTAAATACTATCAACGATAATTTGCATATTATGACGTGCTGTGGCGTAA
Organism: Macrothele yani; assembly: GCA_039090855.1. NCBI lineage: Eukaryota > Metazoa > Arthropoda > Arachnida > Araneae > Macrothelidae > Macrothele > Macrothele yani. Next base: position 21,205,844 of record CM077013.1, read on the forward strand.
GCGCTCACCGGTTGGTCCCAAAATTAACATCACACCTACGTAAACTCGACCCCATTAACATATGTAAATTTCATGATCGTCCGCCAATTCCTTCTTGGTGTTCTTTTTTCACTTTCCGCCAGTGTATTATGCAAGCAAGACTGCATAATTGAAACTTTGGCAACTGTACATTAGAGAAATGGAACAATGTTATTAATAATCACGTGCTGATGGCTGTTGAAAGTGCTTCATTTCTCAAGTATTGCAACTTAATTTTTGAAGGTGTCATTTTTTTTGTTCATAAATGTTGTGCTAAAATTTTCATGCATCTACATTTGTTTCATTCCTGCTTATATAATTAATACAAACACAAGATGTTAAGTTGATGTTAGGCTGGCCACCAAAAATCATAATTGTATTTCTAACTGAAATGTTCACTATTGTACACTGGTGTGCAAAAATTAAGGACGAAGAGGAGAAATTAGCATAACAGCTGAAAGAGCAGGCGAAACGGACCGAAGGACCACTCAGGAGATAGACTAGGGTCCGGTACGGTAGGGCATGCGAATATATTCAGCATGACGTAGGGGGAGGGGGTGTCCGAAGGGTATAAAGCACACTGACGGTGTACGCTCAGTAATTCGGTGAAAGCTATTGCACAGTGTACATCGGTTTGAACGACGTCGAGTTGCTGCCACCGTGTGATATGTCCAGGAGGCAATCCAGTAGACGACATCTGGATGACTTCACCCGAGGTCGCGTCATTGGGAAGTTGGAAGAAGGTTGAAGTGTGACTAGTGTGGCCGAGGAGTTCGGGATCGCTCACAGCATCGTTTCACAAGCTTGGAGATCATTTCAAACGACAGAAACAGCTGTCCGAGAGTTTAGCATTGGTTCTCCACGAGCAACCACGGCGGCAAACGACCGGTATATTGTCCTACAGGCGAGAAGAGACAGACGGCAGACAGCGGGAGAAACCGCAAGGTACATGCAACAGACAATTGGACGTCCGTTATCGCGTTTTACCGTAGCCAAGAGGCTGCACAAAGGTGGTCACTTTGCACGACGACCAGTACGGAGTGTGCCATTAACGCCTGCTCATCGGAGACGGTTGTTTCTGTGGTGCCAGGGACACGAGAACTGGACACATTAGCAATGGGGTCGAGTTCTCTTTACGGATGAGAGCCGATTTAGTCTGACGAGCGATTCTGGACGTATGCACATCTGGAGAGAGCAGGGAACACGCAATCACATCTCCAACAACATCGAAAGGGACCGTCTTGGAAGTGGCGGAGTTCTCGTTCGGGGCGGTATCATGCTAGGTAGCCGTACTGACCTCCACATCTTCCAAGGAGGTTAAGTCACTGGTGTCCGCTATTGCACCGAGGTTCTCCTGCCTAACGTGCGTCTGTTTAGAGGTGCTGTGGGTCCTAAGTTCTTCTTCATGGACGACAATGCTACACCTCATCGTACAGTGCCTGTCGCAGAGCTGTTGGAGAGTGAAGATATTCAACGCATGGATTGGCCCGCAAGGTCCCCGGACCTGAATCCAATCGAAAGCGTGTGGGACATTTTCGGGATACGCTTGGAAGCACGTCACCAGCCGCTAGCAACGATTCCGCAGCTGCGATTGGCGCTACAAGAGGATTGGGCAGCGATGCCTCAACAGCTCTTTAGCAACCTCGTCCTCAGCATGTACAGACGTTGTAAATCCTGCAACGCAGTCACGGGTGATCATATCCCCTACTATATACTAGATTTTTCTTGGCAGCCGCCTGTCACATGGACGTTTCTGTCTTCTGTTCAGTTGTGCTCGAAGCTACCTTTTCAATAAAGTGCCTATGTATCCTTTGGATTCCTTGTTTGGACGGTTTTGCTCACTTGTCCCATATTCTCACATCTTGGGGATCTTATGGTATGACTTCAGTCGATGTGGAGCACTTCTGCACGACGTTATATTCGAAAAACCATCTCGTCCTTAATTTTTGCACGCTAGTGTAATATGCAAGCTCTAGTCAGTGAAAAATTTTGTTAATTGGGTGGATGAACCTTTTAGGAGAGCACGATGAAAACTTCAAAATACTTTCTTGGCCCCCTAATTCTACGAACTTAAACCCAATTGAGCATCTGTGTGACCACCTTGATCGTGTTGTTCGCTCTATGTATCCTCCAACACGCACTCTCCAGCAGCTGTCAGATGCGTTGCAGTCAGCATGGCTCCACATACTTGGGAAAACCTTCCAGCACCTTGCACTTTATTGAGTCACTCCTAGCCCGTGTAGCTGCTGTTCGCGCTGCACACGATGGTTACTCTGTATATTAGCTGGTGGTCACAATAATGTGACTCGACCGTGTATATATACTCAAAAAGAAAAAAATAATAAACTGAAATCATATTTACAAACTCAAAAATTCTCATAAAAAAGAAAAAGATTTATCAGACCATAAATCGCTGCAGCTAGTTCTACAGCTAGGACTACTTCCAATGGAAAAACTTTTGTACACATTTCCTTCACAATTAATGTGTTCCCAAGGATGAAAATTTGAACATCGATTAAAATAACTTTATTACAACTTGGAATACTTAATATTTTCTAAAACATAACCATAATTACATTAAAAATCAATAACTTTTCCTTTGGTGGTGTCGAAACCAGAAAAAGGATGGCGCGACCTGTACTTTGATGACGTCAGTAGACAAACAAATGTTGGATTGCATAATTATGGTTATGTTTTAGAAAATATTAAGTATTCCAAGTTATAAAATGAAGCTATTTTAATCGGTGCTCAAATTTTCATCCTTGTGAATGCATTAATTGTCCAGAAAAAAGATGGCGCGACCTGTATTTTCATGACGTCAGCAGACAAAAAAATGTTGGAATGCATAATTATGGTTATGTTTTAGAAAATATTAAGTATTCCAAGTTATAAAATGAAGATATGTTAATCGATGTTCAAATTTTCATCCTTGGGAACGCATTAATTGGGAAGAAAATGTGTACAGAAATTTTTCCATTCAAAGTACAGGAAGCAAAATTTCTTGACGTTCACCTTAAAGGAGCAATTCTTGTATGTATGTAAATTTTATTTTGAAAACGGCTCTGAGGATTTTGATGAAAGTCGTTAACCTACCGTTTTCTGGTACTAGAAATCGATTTAACTTGATCTCGACTTTAAGAAAATTTGTTTAGTGGGTTAAATAACCACCCAGAATTACCAAGTTTGTAGTGTGGTGTCATGGCGTCCCCCATTAGATGAGAAGTATAGGCGCGCATGTCATGCCATCTATCTCATTACGTCACGCGTTGTTTGTGGATCCTATTAAAGTTTTATGACGTCACACCTTGCTAGCAGATGGTCGCGATTCCCATCTGCCTCATTACGTCACGCGTTGGGCGCGTATGTTCGTCCGCACGATAACTCGCGTAAAAATCGTTCGATTTCGATGAAATTTTAGTATGTGGTAGGGGAACACCTGGGAAGGAACCCTATTGAAAGTGAACGAAATGGGGTCAAAGGTCAGGACAGAAGAGTGGGATGCATTCCACTGTTCTTATGCGTCATAACTAACGTAAAAAAGGTTCGATTTCGATTAAATTTTAGTATGTGGTAGGAGACCACCTGAGGACAAACCCTATTGAAAATTGGCGAAATGGGGAGGTCAAAGGTCAGGACATAGAAGCGGAATCACTTCCATCGCCATTATGAGTCATAACTTACGTAAAAATGTTTCGATTTGGATGAAATGTTGGTATGTTATAGGGACCTTCCTGGGGACGAATCCTATTGCAAATGGGCGAAAGGGGGGGTCAAAGGTCAGGACATAGAAGCGGAATCACTTCCATCGCCATTATGAGTCATAACTTACGTAAAAATGTTTCGATTTGGATGAAATGTTGTTATGTTATAGGGACCTTCCTGGGGACGAATCCTATTGCAAATGGGCGAAATGGGGTGAAAGATTAGGACACAGGAGCTGGATCTATTCCATAGCGCTTATGCATCAAAACTTACGTAAAATTGCTTCGATTGCGACAAAACTTTATCATGTTATTTCGGAGATATACTGAACCAGTTCTGTTGAATATCATCCAAATGGATCATAGGTCAGGGCACAGGGGTGAGATTTATTCCACAGCCATTTTCCTCATAACTCGAGTAATAGCTTGAGTATTGATTTCTAGTATATTGGAAAGCGTATCATAATCAATGCATTGCATGATTTTACTAACTTGTTATTCTTTGCGCTTCTTCTTTGTACGTATAAGTAAGCCAACTAATTTCTCATATTTTTGCAAACGTTTGGAAATAACATCTGTCTGGATACAATGACAAACAATCATAGGCTGAATTTTATTTTAAAAAATATTAATATTCAGCAAATGAATATTTGTGTTTCTTTGTACATTTCCTGATCAGCAATTACAATTGCCTTTTAAAACATACGTGAAATCTCGTAGTTTATCTTTTTGTCCATTTTTTTCTTATTTACCTCCTGACAATGGGGGAGACTTGCTCTTCTCACGTCAGATCTCTTCACACCTGTGCCTCCCCCCCAATAATTTGGAAAAGTCGGAGCTCCTGGCGTGCGTGTGCGTGCGTGTGTGTATGCGTATGAGCGCGCGCTTTGTTTTTCTCCTGTCACAACGTGCCGGAACTGAAAATTTTCGCTTTGAGTTTTAGAAAAAGACTTAAAGAAAAATGTTCAAGAAATTTATTTGTTTTTTGTAAGGTCCTTCGGCCTTCTTTAGCAAAAGCAGCTTGTGTTTTAGAATAACGGCATCTTTTTCTCCAGAAAAAAGTACACATTCACACACATATTGTGACGTACCTGCCCCGCAGGAAGCACACAACATAAAGGCAGATAGCAGCAAGAACGAACGTCTGCGTAGCTCAGTTGGTAGAGCGACTGGTTCCGAAATAAGTGGACTCGGGTTCGAGCCCCGGCGTGGACCAAAATGACGGAGAAATTTACCTCGTTATAATGGCGCCCGAACTTTCCGGATGACCCGGCCGTTCAAGATCTCGCAATGGTGTGATGTTCTTTCCACACCGCGAGATACGAAAAATAAGAGAATCCCTTTCCCAGCGCTTCGAAAAATAAATGTGTGTGACGTTGCATTCCACACCAGATTGACTGGGAGTTCTCAAGTGCACGTTCTACAGCGGATGGCCGCCTGCAACGATTCATGGTCACGGCTGACCCGTGGGCCATGCCCCCGGCCCTCTTTCCGGGGGGGGGGAGATATGACGTACCTGCCCCGCAGGACGCACACGACATAAAGGCAGATAGCAGCAAGAACGAACGTCTGCGTAGCTCAATTGGTAGAGCGACTTGTTCCGGAATAAGTGGACTCGGGTTCGATCCCCGACCGGAGTGGACCAAAAATGACGGAGAAATTTACTTCGTTATAATATACAAAATGGTACTGTTTTTTCTGGAGGATAAGCACACACACACACACACACACACACAGTGAGATACATACACATCATTATCAAACCACTGCTGGATGAAAGTCTCTCCAAATTTCTTCCAAAACTGTCTTCTTTGAAAAATGTTTCTTCCAAATGTGCTCCAGGTCCTAGTGACATAAGACGATATATAGAAGTTTTTCAATTCATGTAGTTTTTAGTTATGATTTTAATATTTTGTGTGTAATAACTACAATAAAAAGCTAATAAAAAACGATCCAACGGATCGATCTTCAAGTGTTTAAAAGGAACGTAGGCGGCCGGCCTTTCTCGTAAGTTTTGAATTACAACCTAAATATTCGGTACGTGTAGACATGCCTGAAAGCTAATAAAATGTACTCAATACATTAGTCGTCAGATATTTACAAGACACCTAGGCGGTGGGCCTTTTAGGAAGACTTTGAGTTGCAACTTAAATATCAGTTTTGTATAAACATGCTATAAGAACTAATAAAAGAGGCTCAATGGAACAGCTTTAAACTGTCTGAAAGGCACCTAGGCCTCAGGCCTTTTTGGAAGATTTGAAGTTAAAATATAATTATTTGTTTTGTATAAACATGTTAGAAGGCCTAATAAAAGAGACTCAAAGGAACAGCCTTAAAGTGCATGTTTAGAAGGCGCCTATACCGAGGGCCATTCGGTTTATAGTAGGTCCTAAAAAAATTTTACAAATTTAAGTTGTTATTGTCGCATGTGAAACTAGAATAATTTTAATATTTCGTAAGTCTGAATAGTGAATAAATGATCAAATGATCATATGTAGAGGATTTTAGGAAGGGAGTGTCTGACCCCAGGTCTTAAACAACCCTTAGAAATAGGAAGCTGGGAGATTTGGGCTAGATTGCCAGATAAGAAAGTGACACGGAAGCGAAGTAGAAAGAGGGAGGAAGACGCCCTTATTTATTACCGGGAGGCCAGTACCCGGGGTCCGACGGCTTAACGTGCCCATCCGACGCACGGCGGGTATTTAGTGGATCGAGCGTTCGTACCTGCCTGGGGTCGAACCTGAGGTCTTTTCCGTGGTAGTCACGAACGTTGCTCTCTAGGCCACCCGCGGCCCTGAATAGTGAATAAAAAGTTCTCGAGAGCCATTAACGCATTTTATGTCAGATGCATTCAAGGAGCCTAGACCTAGGAATTTTAAATGAAATTTAAGCTATAGTCTTGTCTTTTATAGTGAGGTGCGTTCAAATATACAAAAAGACTGATATAGATAAAACAGCACATCAGATCTCATAATGAAATAAAATTTTTGTTCGCAGAATATGTCCAGGTATTCTTTATATTTGTAGATGAAATGAAAAAGAAAGAAAACAAAAATTATGTTTGTGCTTCTATGCATGGACTACCTAACATTTTATCATTTGCAATAGCGCAATTCTAAGTTTCCGATAATGCTTTTACTATTTTAACGCATTTCTGCTATCTGGCAACAGCAGGAACAAGTGAACGTAGTTGCTTGTCCTCTGCGTGACCTTTTCTACAGTAAATGAAACAATGCGAGTTAGGGCCACTATGCATTTTTCGAGGGGTTTTGAAGGACCATGCGCGTGTATTGATGCTGTAATGGAAGGTATCTCAAACAACCGTAAGAGTTAACCGCTTTAATCCAATTTTACACGGAGGAAAGTTGTTCCAGCAGTGTGCTGTAGCTTCTTATTTTCAAGTTGAAAGCAACAACTTGAACTATATCCGCAGTCCAAGACCGTTTGCTAGTCGAGCAATATCGATACTTAATGGTTCATTTGAATGACGTTGCTGATTGAAGAGGAGTGAATGTTGGGCGTACCTTGATTTTTCCATCCTCATTTCAAGGTTCGCCTAGCAACATGAGTGAAAGGTATCACGACGCCATGGCGTTGTCTCTAAATTTGCCAGACCTGATCTATTTGTGATCATGGCATGCAATCCGAATTGGCCAGAGATTCAGAACAATTTGCCTCCGCCTTCCGATCGTCCAGATTTAGTAGCACCGTATACAGCATAAAACTTAAAAGCTCTCCTCGAAGACATCACTAAGAATGGCGCTTTTGGACATGTGAAAGCTTTTGTGTACACAATCGAGTTTCAAAAGTGAACACTGCCTCACGCACACATTTTTGACCATTCTTGGAGATGATTAGAAAATTGACACAGCAGAAAAAGTCGCTCGATATGTTTGTGCTGAGATTCCTGATCGTCGAGTAGAGCCGAAACTTCACGAAAGCGTCATTCGAACAATGATTCATGACCAATGTGGCACTTTGAATCCCAAAGCGCCTTGCATGGTCAACAAGAAGTTCATAAAGTAGTTTCGAAGCAGTTCAGACCTCACATGATCATTGATGTCAATGGCTACCCGCTGTACAGACGTCGCAGAGGCGTTCAAGTTAAAATCCTGAATTTTACCGCCAATAATTGCTTTGTTGTGCCTTCCTTACAACAAATTTTTGACGAAGAAATTCAATTGTCATGAGAATGCTGAATCATGCCAGTCAGTCAAAGCCATTAAATATATCTTTAAGTACATTTACAAAGGTTACAACAAAGCTGCAGTTGAATTCCATGATGTTGGTGAGCAAGCTAATGTGATTCATGACGATATTAGCCAGTACCTCGATGCGAGATTAGCCAGTACCTCGATGCGAGATTAGCCAGTACCTCGATGCGAGATTAGCCAGTACCTCGATGCGAGATTAGCCAGTACCTCGATGCGAGATTAGCCAGTACCTCGATTCGAGATTAGCCAGTATCTCGATGCGAGATTTGTGTCTGCGCCTAAAGCGATGTGGAGATTTCTGAAGATCCCCATGCACGATCGGCCCCATGCAGTTCATCGCCTTGTCATTCATCTTCCAAATAAACAATTAGTTTACTTCCAAGAAGGTCAGGCAGCACTGTGAGCAGACGGCAGAAAAACACAGCTGACAGATTGGTTCCAGCTTATCGCGACTGATGAAGCTTCCAGACATATTTACTACTCGGAGTTGCCATATCATTATGTTTACGATTAAAAGTTCAGTGCCTGAAAAAGAGGCAGCGTGGAGGGGACAAGGTTGTATCGAATGTACAGTGTCAGCCCTAAGAATTATGAACGATTTCATTTGCGGCTGCTGCTCCAGTATGTTTAAGGTGCAATGAGCTTCAATGATTGTAAGACCGTCACCAGAATTCTTCGTGAAAGCTTCAAAACAGCAGCAATCACGCATGGCTTGGCTGACGACGACACTGAATGGGTTCTTTGCTGAGACGAAGCATCAAAATTCAGCATGCCACGACAATTGCGTCAGTCGTTCGCTCTGATCCGCGTCTTCAATTTCGCCAAAAGATCTACTTCATTTCTACTCAGCTGTTTCCGGAGTTCATTGTTGAAGACTTTATTCGAGACTTTCATGGCCATATTGCTGAAAGATTCACGGCACAAATTGCACGGATTTTAGACTTGCAGAAGCAGTCGTTGTCACATCTTCAACTTGGACGATGAAGCAACAAAAGCTAAGCGTTTCACCCTGATACTCAATGCAAAATAGCGCGAAATTTTCAGTAAATTATCGTTGCTGTGAACGACGACAAAGCAGCAAGTTGATTTTTCTTCATCGACGGTCCTGGTGTATCCGGCAAGACTTACATGTACAACCCAATGATGATCTATTTGCGAGGGCAAGGTAAGCGTTTTGGCTTTTGCGACGACTCGAATCTTTGCCGATTTGCTGAAGGGATTTCGAACATCGCATAGTGGATTCAGAATTCCAATTTCAGCTGTCGAAACTTCTGTCTCCAGCATGAAAGTGCCATCAAATGATTCTTCTAAGTTGAGAAAAGCTTGTCTAATAATCATCATTGATGGGGAATCAATGTTGCCGTCACACTCATTGAGAATAATCGATTTGTTGCTGCCAGAAGCGATGAATGATGTACGTCCATTCGGAGGAAAAACTTTCGTGCTGGGTGGAGATTTCAGCCAAACAACCAACATCGTTCCACGTGGTCGCGTTACAAAATATTTTAGAAGATTGTGTCAAGAATTCTCCACTGTGAAATTTTTTTCAAGCGACGCAGTTCGGCTGCCAACGTGAGAACCGCCGGACAAGACGATTCCAATGATTGAGTCCCGCGATTGGGCAACGGCGATATTTCAACGGGGATTGATGACCTTGACATTGACCTCCTCGTGATTCCTGATGCGTTTGTTAAAAATCAGCACATTATCACCTCAATCTTCGGTAATAAAATTTGCACCCAAACAGATTAAGACATTGCTGACATCGCAATGAAAGTGAAAATCCTCCAAGTACGTGGCGTCAGTGAATAAACAAATACATCGCTCTTTCCACGTTTCAGCACCACATAGCAACCGAAAAATTGTTATTTCCCGGCGGTGACCGAATAACAATTTTTCGGTTCCTGCGTGTTGCTAAAACGTGGAGAGAGCAATGTATTTTGTTTAATCGCAATGAAAGTCATTCTGACGACCCAAAATGTAACTACACTGCTGGCCACGCAAAATGCAACACCAAGAAAGAAGCATCCGATTGGCCTGAAATTCGCAGCATGCGTCGCCCGCGAGAGGGCATGCAAACGATTAGCATTGCAGGGCATATGCAAATCATGTGCGCCCGGCACGCCACCGAGAAGCACTATAAAAAGGATGCACAGAAGGCGGGGTGTGAGTACTGGAAGTGTCTTTTACTGCCGGACCTGTGTGTGGGAAACTTCCTGATGCCTCGTCACAGAATAAGGCAGTCATTCCAGCACGTTTCGGAGTTCGACAGAGGACAAATAGTGGCTTATCGCGACAGCGGTTTATCGTACCGAGACATCGGTGCCCGTGTGGAACGACATCCAGCCACAGTGAGGCGAGTATGGATTCGGTCGGTGCAGGAGGGAAGGACGGACCGACGTGACCGATTGCCTCAGCCGCGCCACACCACCGAACGAGACGACCGCCATGTTGTGCGGTGAGCATTGACGGCTCGCACCGCCACATAACGAACGTTAGCGCAGGAATTAGGGTGTGTTGCACAACAGCCTGTGTCAGCACGTACCGTTCGACGTCGTCTGCAGGAGCGGGGACTTGTCGCATGACGCCCATTGCTCCGATTACCATTGATGTTACACCACCGGCCAGTGCGGCCTCATTGGGCCGTTGAACGCCGCACCTGGACTACGGAATGGCACAACATTGTCTTTTCCGACGAATCCCGCTTCTGCTTTCCACACCACGATGGTCGGATCCGCATGTGGCGGCACCGCGGCGAGAGACTGTATGACGCCTGTATTGTGCATCGCCATACCGTTCCGTCGCCTGGCGTTATGGTTTGGGGCGCAATTGGATATGACACCCGCACTCCTCTGGTGCGCATCGCCGGTACACTCAAGAGCCACCGCTACATCTCCGACGTTTTGGAGCCTGTAGTCTTCCCTTACATGCAGGACCTACCAGCGGCCACGTTTCAACAGGACAATGCACGCCCGCACGTGGCACGCATCGTGCAACAATTCTTCACGGCCCACCAGATGTCACTGCTGCCGTGGCCCGCCTGTTCTTCCGATATATCGCCCATCGAACACGTCTGGTAGCTGATTGGCAACCGAGTGGCCCGGCAATCACCAACCGCGGCTACGCCTGATGAACTGTGGCAACGTGTGGAAGCAGCCTGGACCGACAACATACCCCAAGCCCACATCCAAGGCTTCTTTCGTTCGATGCCGCGGCGTGTAGCGGCCATTATTGCCAGCCATGGGGACCAAACGAATTATTGGTGTCTGCGTGTTCCGCAAGTCGCACGGGCCTGTAAGCTCAATCGTTTCATATTTATATCTATTGTTATGTGTCCAGTAAATCTGGCTTTGCTATCTTGTGTCCTTCTTGGTGTTGCATTTTGGGTGGCCAGCAGTGTAAATATATAGCAAAGGGACATCGCAGTAAGGGAAGAAAACATATTATGGCACTGAGAAAAGAAGATGGTTCTATAACAAGAAATAGAGGCGAAATTTTGACAAGAGTGAAAGATTTCTATACTCCAAATTGTATGAAAGGGATGATACATGTACTCCAGACATCATGGAACGTACCAGTACCAGAGTTCTTCCAGTCCTCCTAGCAGAAGTTGCACATGCAATCAAGAACATGAAACGGAGAAAAGCTCCAGGAGAAGACGGAATTACTGTAGACATCATACAAGGAGAAAGTGGAGAAATTGAAACAATACTTGCCCAAATTTTCACTCGATCCTTTAATTAAGGGAAGATTCCTGAGGATTGGAACAACGCTACAATGATCCTGCTACATAAAAAAGGTGACATTGAGGATCTCGGGAACTACTGACCTATCAGCCTCCTATCAGTGGTTTATAAAATCTTCACTAAAGTTCTTTCACACCGCTTGAAGATAACACTGGGCATGGCTCAACCGAGAGAACAAGCTGGATTCAGGAGTGGCTACAGCACTATAAATAATATCCACGTACTGAGAGAACTTTTTTTGGCTTGCTAGGATGTTAACTAACCGCGACCACTTTAACGTTTTCATATATATTTGGGCTCTTGTGGGTCATTGGTCCAGTTGGGTTTGATCTTCATTCATGGCGTTGACCAGTTTGGTCTGTCGGTAAGCTTTTTTAGCACGTCTTTTGTAAAAAAAGATCGTGCTTCTGTTATAGATTTGTTCGTCCGACCGTCTGTACCCACGATATCTCTGCAACTATTAGTCCAATTTGAAAAATTCTTTTTGCATTGGGAAGCTTGAAATATGCAAATGATGATCCTTTATTTCGTTTTTTTTATACGATGTACAATTTAGCCGGTAGAGGGCGTAAATGAAGATGATGTCGAATTCAAAAATACGTTTTATTCCACATATTTGTTTCTAAACATCCGATTGAAATTTTTTTATCTTTCTATTCCATTTATATCGAAGAGTATTTTAGATATAGTTACTTTTTTAAACTACGCATAGATTTTCCGCTAGGGGCGTAAAATTAAATTACCTTTTCCTCGATACCTCTTCTTCTAAAACTCCGATTTAAAAATTTTTTTCCTCAGCGGATACATCTCCTGATGGAAAATCTTTTGCATATAATTTCAAATTTTTGGTAAAGAATACTTTGGCCACCACGGAGCTTAAGTGTTAATTTTTGCTTCTGATGTATTTGCCATAAAATCGGAGCTTCTAAAATATCGATTGAAAAAATTATTTCGTGGACTGATGCCACTCACATCGATAAACCTTTTCGGAATATTTTCTTCTTAAAATATTACACAGTTTCTCCGCCAGGGGCGTAGATATACATCTTATTTAAAAATACGTTTTATTCCACATATTTGCTTCTAAACATCCGATTGAAAAAAATTTTTATCTTTCGATTCCATTTATATGGAAGAGTATTTTAGATATAGTTACTTTTTCAAATTACGGATAGATTTTCCGCTAGGGGCGTAAAAGTAAATTACCTTTTCTTCGATAACTCTTCTTCTAAAACTCCGATTTGAAAATTTTTGTTCTTCAGCGGATACATCTCCTGATGGAAAATCTTTTGCGTATAGTTTCAAATTTTTGGTAAAAAATACTTTGGCCACCAGGGGGCGTAAGATTTAATTTTTGCTTCTGATGTATTTGCAGCAAAAACTGAGCTTCTAAAATCTCGATGGAAAAAATTCTTTGGTGGACTGATGCCACTCAGATCGCTAAACCTTTTCCGAATATTTTGTTCTTAAAATAATACACAGTTTTCCGCCAGGGGCGTAGATGTACGTCTTATTTTTGTCAATTTCTCTACTTCTAGGAGTACGATTTAAAAAATTCCTTTTTTGTTGGATAGTGTTTTCCATATGACATGTTATTCATGTAATTTCAAAATTTTCAAGTAATTCATAGACTCCTCGCTAGGGGACGTAGCGGTAAATTGCATTTCCCCCTATATCTCTGCTTCTAAATCTCCGATTTCAAAAATGCTTTCTGCACCGGATACAGCTCCTGATGGGAAATCGTTTGCCCATAATTTCTATTTTTGTAAAAAATAGTTTGGCCACCAGGGGCGTAAACCTTAATTTCCGCTTCTGTTGTATTTGCAGCAAAATATGATGTTCTAAATTCTCGATTGAAAAAAACGTCGTTTGTTGACCGATACTACTCATGTAAAGAAACCTTTTATAAACATTTTCTTCTTAAAATAGTGCATGGTTTGTACGCCAGGGGCGTAGATGTATATCTTATTTTTGCCAATATTTCTACTTCTAGGAGTCCGATTTGAAAAATTCCTTCTTTGTTGGATAGTGTTTCCAGTGTGACACGTGTTTCATCTAATTTCAAAATTTTCGAGTAATTCATAGACTTTCCGCTAGGAGGCGTAAAGGTAAATTGCGTTTTCCCTTATATCTCTGCTTCTATATTTCCGATTTGAAAAATTGTTTCCGTGCCGGATACAGCTCCTGATGGGAAATCGTTTGCACATAATTTCTAATTTAAAAAAAAAAAAGGGTTTGGCCACCAGGTTGCGTAAGTCTTAATTTCCGCATCTGATGTATTTGCAGCAAAATATGAGCTTCTAAAATCTCGATTGAAAAAAAAGTCGTTTGTTGGCCGATACTACTCATGTCGACAAGCCTTTTAGGAACATCATCTTCTTGAAATAATGCATGGTTTCTACGCCCGGAGGCGTAGATGTATTTCTTATTTTTATCAATATCTCTACTTCAAAAAGTCAGATTTGAAAAATTCCTTCTTTGTTGAATAGTGTTTCCGATGCGAAATGTTTTTCCTATAAATTCAAAATTTTCAAGTAAATCATAGACTTTCCGCTAGGGCGCACAAAAGTAAATTGCGTTTTCTGCTCCTAAAACACCTATTTGAAAAATTATTCCTGTATCGGATACAAGACCTGATGGAAAATATTTTTTACATAATTTCTAATGTTTGGTAAAGAATGGTTTGGCCACCAGGGGTCATAAGTGTTAATTTCTGCTTCTGATGTATTTGTAGCAAAATCTGGGCTCCTGAAAATACGACTAATTTTTTTTTCTTGGGCCGATACCGCTCATATTGAAAAACCTTTTGCGAATACTTTCTTCCTAAAATAATGCATGGTTTTCCCACCAGGGGACGTAAAGTCACATCTCATTTTTGTCGATAACTCGTTTCTAAGAGTTCGTAAGCTCACGATTCCGTTTACAGCAATATCTGAAGGATTAAAAACCCGATTGAAAATCTTCTTTCTTTCGTCAGATCTATTGTTTTCCATACCGGTTCCATTGACTTTGAATAGCTTTGATAAATTTAATTTGCGTCAGAACGGATTCAAAAGACGTGCTTATTACACCCGAAAATTCGGTGTCATCTTTCTTGTTTCCTCCTTGCTTTACTTCTATTTTCACAGTGAATCGGGGTACCTCCGGCACGCGGGCCCTTCGCGAATGCGTCCTGCGCGACCCCATAAATCTGCCGCTGATCATGACCTGCTTTGATTTCGGGAAATGGTGTACACGCGCCGAAATTTTAAATTGTATACCGTGTGATCCAACGCACGTTTGGGATGGACGTAGGTAAAAATACCCAAGGGAAGAAATGCCCCCGGAAAAAATACCCCCGGAAGAAATACCTCCAGAACAAACAGTTCACTGTAAACTGCCACACAGGAGCACTGATGTGTGGCAGTGTTCCGGTGTGGCAATTTACCGGCAACCCTGCCACACATCTTTCAGCAACTTGGCCACAAAAGTTCAAGTGTGTGTGTGTGGGGGGGGGGGGCTATGAAGATTCCCGTTTCTGGGCCTATATTGAGAACTGAATTGGGAACTCCAAACGAATTTCGCGAAAAGGTTCCAGGTAAGCCAAGCGAGAATTGTACTTTAATTTGAAGAAATAAATTGCCGAAGATCCGAGGTACACTTGGTTGGGGATGGTCAACCCCCAACTTCCGTAATATTATATTCTGGGCAGCTGGAGTCTCAGTGTATCCAGGAAGTTCCCCTTGAAGTGTCCGCGAGGTCCATGCATGAGCTGTGGGGGCTTTCCCCCAAAATGTTAAAATGGACGTAGAGCTGTAAACATTAGCACCATGCTTTATATCATAATTCTGTACACAGCCACGAATATTCAGGAGGATGGGTCCCCCCCCCCCAAGTTTCTAAGAGCTATTGAGGGGTAACATCGAGGATACACTGACCGTCTCTAGAGGTCCAGAATATAAAATTACGGAAGTTGGGAGTAGAGCCCTCCAAACCAAGCACCTCGTATCCCTTTCACAGGCTTCACCAAATTTCTGTTGGACGGGGGAAGGGCATACATAGTTTGCCATTAAACACAACATGAAGCATAGAAATTTCGAGCAAATCCTTTACCTTGAACACTTGTCTGCGCTCTTAGAAGGGGGAGGGTGAATATACCCCGCCCTCCTGAAAATTCGTGATCGTGTACAGAATCATTATGTAAAGCATGGTGCTAATGTTTACAGGTCTACGTCCATTTTAACATTTTGAGGAAATCCTCCCCCCCCCCCACCTTCAGAGCTCACGGACCTCGCGGGCGCTTCAAGGGGAACAACCTGGATACATTGACAGACTCCAGCGGCCGAGAATATAATATTACGGAAGTTGGGGGTTGACCCCCAACCAAGTGTACCTCGGATCTTCGGCAATTTATTTCTTCTAATTAAAGTACAATTCTCGCTTGGCTTAGATGCAACGTTTTCGCAAAATTCGTTTGGAGTTCCCAATTCAGTTCTCAATATAGGCCCAGAAACGGCAATCTTTATACCCGCCCCCTCCTTAACTTTTGTGGCCAAGTTGTTGAAAGACGTGTGGCAGGGTTGCCGGTAAATTGCCACACCGGAACACTGCCACACATCAGTGTTCCTGTGTGACAGTTTACAGTGAACCGTTTGTTCTGGGGGTATTTCTTCCGGGGGTATTTTTTCCGCTTTTCAGTTTTCAGGGATATTTTCTCCGGGGGTATTTTTTCCCGGGGGTATTTTTACCGTTTACCGTTTGGGATATGATGTACACCTGCCGAAATTTTAAATTTGTATGCAGTGTGACCCAACGCACGTTTTGAATTTCTGGAGCAAGTTTAATACTAACTTTATTTGCGAAACACTGAAAAAGAATTATTTTGGTTTTTTACTACCGGTTACAAAGGAATTCCCGGAATCCCGGGACCCTTCCCCCGTCTCTCTCTCTCTCTCTCTCTCTGTCAGAAACATACACACTAATCCATCCATCCGAACCTGCCAGTCGGCGGAATTGAACTCTCCTACATTTAGGGGTTAGGTAGCAGGCATGATCATGTGCTTCGTTTCCTTCCTGTCGAACTCTCTTGAATGGCAAGGTGTTAATTTGTTCTCTTTTGGGATAACTGTAGTCGTTCGTGGGGTGGGATAGGGGTGGGAGTATAGAACAAAAGATTTCTGCCTGTGTACCAGAAAAGGACATGTTGATGCTCTATATAAGTATGCCTTTAAGCAATTGGCGCTTGAACAATTGGCGTGGGGAGAAGTTGTCGGAAAAAAGATTTATCCCTGTGTGCCAGAAAAGCAAGTTTCTTTGCGATTCTTCTGGGGCTATTTTTCGTGTTTAACGCTATTGTTAAGTATTCTGATAGTTAAGAATGTCTAAAGTTTCTATGATTTTTGACCAAAATTGTATTATTTAACTTAAGATACTTTATGAATTCGGGCCATATAAAATTTCACTTTTTTGACCACTTCACCCACATAACAAAAAATATGCGCATTTGTGTTTAAATCTGACATGCGCAACAAACATCATTGTCAATTATAAAATGAGAATTTAAACTTTTCCAAATTTTCAAGTGCGATGTTCGTCTATTGATAGGATTGTCTTATGGTTTAAGTTTGAGCTTCTTAGAGCCCATGAAAAAGGTCATATATATTAGTTTACATTTGGGGGGTTAACCACCCAAATTTAAACTTTTCCAAATTTTCTAAATTTAAACTTTTCCAAATTTTCAAGTGCGATGATCGTCTATTGTTAGGATGGTCTTATGGTTTTAGTTTCAGCTTTTTAGAGCCCATGAAAAAGATCATATATATTAGTTTCAATTTGGGTGGCTAATTCCCCAAATTAAAACTTTTCCAAATTTTCGATTGCGTTGTTCGTCTATTGATAGGATTGTCTTATGGTTTAAGTTTGGGCTTTTTAGAGCACATGAAAAAGATCATATACGTTAGTTTACATTTGGGGGTTAAAACATGGGCGGCGGAAAGTTAAATTCGTTGACCGGGCCCGAAATTTCGAATTGTCGTGCACCCGCTCCCTTCCCGCTTCCCGGAACAAACAGAAGAAAAACAATTCCTAAGGAGCTTTGTTGGGGGTTAGGACCACCAGACCACTTACCTAGAGGAACTTTCTAAGGCACATCACAACAGTCGCACATATGCCAAACAAAAAAATACAATAAAAATAAAAATCTTGGCTGAAATTATTGACCGGGCCCGGACAGTTCCGCCGCCACTGGGTTAAAATCCTAAATTTAAACTTTTCCAAATTTTCAAGTGCGTTGTTTATTATAATAGCGTTGTCTTATGATTTAAGTTCGAGCTTTTTGAATCCAAAAGAAAGGTGATATATATCTTAGTTTAGGTTTGGGTGTAACCCCCTTACATTTTAACATTTCTAAAACAAAGTGCAATTTTTATACAATCCATAAATATTTACGTGATCAGTTTTCCTACACTTGATCGGAAACGTCCTCAGAAGTTACGTATTATCTACAAGTCATCCATATAGTGTGCAAGTGTCCGGTGGGCAAATGTCCGGGTGGGCAAGTGTCTGGTGGGAAAATGTCCGGGTGGGCAAATGTACGGTGGGAAAGTGTTCGGTGGGCAAAAGTCCGGGTGGGCAAGTTACAAGTGTCCGGTGGGCTTTTGTCCGGACACCACTATAAACTGCCGTAAAAGTCGAAATGCCGACCACGGATGTTTCCTCCACATTTTTCTGTTGCTTATAAAACATCGGTAGATGGCAGTGAATACGGAATTGCCAAAAAACGGAATTTTCCCCCATCCTGTTTATTGTAAGACCGTTTTTCACGAAAAAGCGCGGTAACAGTCAAAATACTAAACGGGAAGTTTCCCCCACCTTATCCAGCTACTTGCAAGGCAGTTTTGTTACTTTAAACTGCCGTAAAAGCCGAAATGGTGACACCGGAAGTTTCCCCCACCCCATCCAGCTACTTGCAAGACAGTGTTTAACACTGGTGTGCAAAAACTAAGGACGAAGAGGAGAAATTAGCATAACGAGCAG
Organism: Macrothele yani; assembly: GCA_039090855.1. Classification (NCBI taxonomy): domain Eukaryota; kingdom Metazoa; phylum Arthropoda; class Arachnida; order Araneae; family Macrothelidae; genus Macrothele; species Macrothele yani. Next base: position 21,224,537 of record CM077013.1, read on the forward strand.
GCAGAACGGACCAAAAGACTACTCAGGAGATAGACTAGGGTCCGGTACGTTAGGGCATGCGCATATATGCAGCATGACGTAGGGGGAGGGGGTGTCGGAAGGGTATGAAGCACACGAGCGGTGTACGCTCAGCAATTCGGTGAAAACTATTGCACGGTGTACATTGGTTTGAACGACGTCGAGTTGCTGCCTCCGTGTGATATGGCCAAAAGGCAATCCAGACGACATCTGGAGGGCTTTACCCGAGATCGCGTCATTGGGAAGTTGGAAGAAGACTGTGACTAGTGTGGCCGAGGAGTTCGGGATCACTCACGAGCTTGGAGAGCATTTCAGACGACGGGAACAGCTGTCCGAGAGTTTAGCAGTGGTCTTCCACTAGCAACTACGGCGGCGGAGGACCGGTATATTGCCTTACAGGCGAGAAGAGACAGCCGGCAGACAGCAGGAGAAATCGCAAGGCACGTACAACAGACAACTGGACGTCCGTTATCGCGTTTTACCGTTGCCAGGAGGCTGCACAAAGGTGGTCTATTTGCACGACGACCAACACGGTGTGTGCCATCAACACCTGCTCATCGGAGACGGCGGTTTCTGTGGTGCCAGGAACACAAGAACTGGATACATCAGCAATGGGGTCGAGTTCTCTTTACGGATGTGAGCCGATTTAGTCTGACGAACGATTCTGGACGTATACACATCTGGAGAACGCAGGGAACACGCAATCACACCTCCAACATCATCGAAAGGGACCGGTTTGGAGGTGGCGGAGTTCTCGTTTGGGACGGTATCATGCTTGGTAGCCGTACTGACCTCCACATCTTCCAAGGAGGTTTAGTCACTGGTGTCCGCTATTGTATCGAGGTTTCCCTGCCTCACGTGCGTCTGTTTAGAGGTGCTGTGGGTCCTGAGTTCCTCTTCATGGACTACAACGCTACACCTCATCGTACAGTGGCTGTGGCAGAGCTGTTGGAGAGTGAAGATATTCAACGCATGGATTGCCCCGCAAGGTCCCGGACCTAAATCCAATCGAACACGTGTGGGATCTTCTCGGGAGACGCTTGGCAGCACGTCACCAGCCGCCAGAAACGATTCCGCAGCTGCGATTGGCGTTACAAGAGGAATGGGCCGCAATGCTTCAACAGCTCTTTGACAACCTCGTCTTCAGCATGGACAGACGTTGTAAATCCTGCAACGCAGTCAGGGGTGATCACATCCTTTTTTAAAGACTGGATTTTTCTTGGCAGCCGCCTGTCACATGGACGTTTGTCTTTTGTCCAGTTGTGCTCGAAGCTACCTTTTCAATGAAGTGCCTTTGTATTCCTTGTTTGGACGGTTTTGCTCACTTGTCCCATATTCTCACATCTTGGGGATCTTATGGTATGATTTGAGTCGATGTGGAGCACATCTGCACGACTTTACATTCGAAAAACCGTCTCGTTCTTAATTTTTGCACAACAGTGTACTATAAACTGCGATAAAAGTTTAAAATGCTGACCCCGGAAATTTCCCCCACGTATTTGTGCTACAAGCACGGCTACATCTTGTTTTAAAGTGCATGAAAATAGAAATGATGGCACCGGAAATTTCCCCCACCGCATCCTAAAAGTCTAAATGCCGACCCTGGAATTTCCCCCCACCCTGTCAGCCTCCTGACTGTAAGACACACGTTTTCCATTAAAAACCGCGGTAAGAGTGGAAACACTAACCTGGAAATTTCCCCCATCCAGTCAGCCTGCTTATTGTAAGACCGTTTTTCACTAAAAAGCGCGGTAACAGTCAAAATACTTAGCCGGAAATGTCCCCCACCTCATCCAGCTGCTTGCAGTACTATAAACTGCTATAAAGGTTTGAAATGCCGACCCCGGAATTTTCCTCCACATATTTGAGCACGTTGTTCGGCTGCATCTTGTTTTAAACGGCTTGGAAACTGAAATTATGTCCTCGGAAATCTCCCCCATTTCGATATTTTGTGCCAAATGCAATTTGTGCATGGTCCCTAACTGAAAAAGGTGGGGGACTTTTCCTGTGGGAGAGTTTTCCTATGGGGAACGTTTCCATTGTGGGGGTCTTTTTCCGAATGTGGGGAAGTTTTCCTGTAGGGGACTTTTCCGAATGTGGGGAAGTTTTCCTGTAGGAGACTTTTCCGATTACCCTTTTGATGATGAGCTCCGTGGATTATAAGTTGCGAGAAAGGCCTAGTGCCTATTAATTAATGGCCACAGGGAGTCCCTCCCCTCCACCTCCCGTCGTCATTGTTCAAAGGCTCTTTGGTCTGCTGGAAGCGATTAGTTCCTAAAAGGCACGCTGCTTACTCCCCTCAAACTGGTAAAATGAATCCTTCTCAACTGCCAAGTTAGAGTGAATGCACTATACTTTCAACAGACCTCTGTCATCATCAGGAGGCAGGTGTGTCTCACCCGCCCACCACAGCTCAAGCACGCGAAGCGTTTATATTCTTTGGCTCAAGTGAGCAGAGCCATCGAGGCACGGGCCCCAGTCGCTATCTCTGAATCATTGTGTCTCTGGCGCCATCTATTGTCCCTGCTGCTCTTTTTTCCCCCTTTTTTTTTTCCTAAGCTGTTCTTCAATTTTTATTAAGGCTCTCCATTGTTCGTTTAAGTTACTAGGCTCATTAATGTTGCATAATCTTGATCTGTTCTTTTCAATTAACACTGATTCTGCAATTCTTAACTGCCTTTCGTTTATACAGCTCTTAATAATTTTAATATCTTCAAACCTTGGACATTGTTGATTTTCCATACAGTATTGGGTTAATGCTGTCTTAGCTTCTTTTTTATTCCAATTATTTATATGCTGGTTCAATCTATACTTTAATTTATTCTTGGTGCTGCCTATATATGATACAGGTGGTTGCTGGTTTATTGGGATTTCATAAATTCCTGCTCTTGCTAATTGGCTGATTTTCTCATTTTTAATCACTAAATTTTTTACAGTAAGTACCTGATTTCCTACCTGTATGTCATACTTGCCACAAACTTTATTAATTTCTGCTGAAACATTTTCTACATATGGTATTGCTCTTACATATTTTACAAGTTTTTTATCAGTCTTGACCTTATTGTAACCTTGAGTTACTTCATAAATCCATTTTTTTAATACCTGTTTAGGGTAACCAAAATCATATGCAATTTTTTCAATATATTCAATTTCCTCTTTTTTATACTTTCAACAGACCTCTGTCTGATGACGACAGAGGTCTGTTGAAAGTACTAGAGGATTGTGTGTGAAGGGCTGAATGGGTGTGACACTTGCAGTGGGAGTGGCAGGGGTTGTGAAACAGAAGCAGCAGTTTGGTACTTACAGTTGACAAAGGTTTAACCACCTAGGAATGTAAGGTTATGTAAATTATGTACATGGTTTTTAATTGAATTGTATGAATGAGTAGTATGTGTGGTTTTTTATGGAACTGACAAGCTTTATTATCACATAAGGCTAAAAAAAAAAAAAATACGATGTTTCACACCCGGAAGTAAAAATCGTAAGCAAGATGTCTGTAAACCTTGGAAGCCCAGAAACATTACGATGATTGACGTGTTGGAAGTGTGTTGTCGATGGAGGTTACCATGATCTTTAGGGTGAGTGATTGGTACTTTCTAATAGTTTTTCATTTATGAATTGTACGTAAACTATGCGCACTTTGCAGGAGGTTAATACCTTAAAAGTGCAAATATAATAACAGTCTTACTGAAATTCCATTGTTTCTGAATTAGAAACAGTCTTACTGAAATTCCATTGTTTCTGAATTAGAAACAGTCTTGCTGAAATTCCACTGTTTCTGAATTAGAAACAGTCTTACTGAAATTCCATTGTTTCACCTGCCACCATAGCTTTAAAAGTTCTACAAATTTACGGCAGTTCGTCACCCACGCAATTTGTATATGCCCCCGTAATGTCGTAGCAACAGACCTCATTTTCTGAATTAGAAGTCTTACTGTAATTCGATTTGTATTGTTTCACCGAACACCATAGCTTTAAAAGATCTACAAATTGACTGCAATTTGTTAGCCATGCAATTTGTATATGCCCCCGTAACGTCGCAGCAACAGAAAGGTACCAATCTCCCGGGTACAAATTTGCCGTTTCCCGACTGCAACATTAGTGAAAACGTCTTTTACTTCATCATAACTTTGGATTAAATTTGAAGAAGGGTTTCATTCCTATTTGTTTCAAATTTACGGTTTACTAATTAGTGAGTGTTTCAGGTGTGTTTTCTTCATTTAGGCAAACAAATTTGCCCTGATTGAACTACTTAAAAAAGTACAGGGACCTATCAAGTACCAACAGCCTTTTTAAAAAAAAACCAGGTTCCATGAAAAACAGCAGAGACAGAAAAAATCTCAATTTTAATTGATGCAGGGACGTGGTAATAATTAAAACAAATATCACATTTTAGTTCAATAAAGGTCCATGTCATCTAAAGATTCAAAGTGAGACCCAAACCTAGAGACTTCGGTTTATCTAGATAGACGACTTTAGACAGTGCGCTAAATTATTGCAATATATATAAATACTAATGTAATTTAGTCTTCGCAAGATTAAATGCGGAAAAACGTTCCACTTGTGAGATTTCAATGAAATATACGTTTTCAGAGTTGTATTAATATCTGAGGTATAACAAGAAAAATCTGTGGAGGAGATCGGCATTATGTTGCATCTCACAAAAATAAATAAATAAATAAACAAATTTGACTTTCAAGTTCTGAAACGATTGCCTCTCGATTGAACAATGAATTAGCCGCTGGTTAAAACGATCTTTCGATGAAGTGGACATTCAATAAAGTGATCTTTTGGAGAAGTGAACTTTACGGTGAAACGACCTTTCGGCGAAATGAACTTTTCGATGAAATAAACTTTCCGTGAAGTGAACTTTTCGGTGAAATGACCCTTCAGTGAAATGAACGTTTTGGTGAAATGAAATTTTCGATGAAACAACCTTTCGGTGAAGTGATTTTCAGTGAAGTGAATCTTTGGTCAAGTGGTTTTCGGCAAAATGGACCAAACCCTGTTTAGAGAGAAAAGCAGTAGAATTATTGCTTAGAATACATTTTTGTTTGCTCAGCAGTTTATCAGACAAAATTGCTATCTGAAAAAATTCCAAGAAGGAGTTAGAGCAGTTTTAGAAATAAATTTGATATGAGAAGTTCCTCAATCAAGAGCTTCACACTCTTGGCTGTTTCTGTAGTTTTGGGATAAAACTCAAACGGGGGATGGGGTGGGGGTGGAAGACCTCTCCTAACATTCACAACAAAGAGGCAATAAATTGACGAACGGGGAAACTCAAAGGGTAGGTTACTTAAACAGGCGGTAGGAGAAGTTCAGGCTCCACCAGACCCCTTTCAAAATCCCTACTGTTGTGTGATGCATGGGTTGGTGGGTGGGGTATCAGAAAGGAAAAAGCAGCAGAGCACATTAACATGGATGGATACCATTCTTGTGTTCCAAGATGATTCATGATAAAGCTGTCTGGCCTTTAACAACAGTACACTTATAGGGTGACTCAGAGTATAGATAAATTGCTGCTTGCTTCTCTCTCCCTACAGCACTAGAGGACTTACTGTTAGCTCTTGTAGAAGAACAGGACTTAACCCCAGTCAAAGAATGGTTAAAAAAAAAAAAAGAATGTGACTTAACCGAAGTCAAGAATTGTCAGTTAAAAGAATGGTTTGAAAATGTGAAGCTTGCATTGCTGTCCTTTATGATCATATTCCATATTGCAGACTGGGGCACCATTTTTCTTTTTTGCTGATTTACATTATATTGTTTTATGCCTTATTTTACTGATATTTTTTTTTCAGAGGCACATAATTTGGGCACACTTGCATGCATCTTAGTTCTTTTGTACAGTACAGCAGAACTCCAATTATCTGGATTAACTCGGACCACAGCCCATCTGAATATTTGGAAAATCTGGATAATTGGGTTGTCTTTTTTCTGTAGGCAAAATATGTATTTATTAATTGAAGTTAGGGAATTTTTTTGTTTATTGTATTTTATAATAACAAATGTTATACAGTTTAAAAAATAAATTGCAGATTTTTTTACATAAAAATACAGCAATACAAAACAAACTTTCATCGAAAAAATTAAACAATGAAATTTTGTATGTACATATTTTTAATTTACTATAAACAAAAGACAGAACTTCTCTACAATTAAATTTTTAACCAAATATATATTATTTTCTTACTGATGTAAACTAATAAAATTAACAAAAGTTACGAGTAATACAGTTCACATGATTACATTTTTTTACTTACAGTTTGTAATAAATTTATGTTTTTAATGAAAAACTCAAAAAGGGTCTGTTTTGATGTTCTGGATAATTGGAATTCCTGATATCTGGAGTCTGGATAATTGGAGTTCTACTGTATTTACAAATATGAAATACTGTACCATGCATCATGCATAAAGTTTTTTTCCTTATGCTCATTACTTCATCAGTTATTGTCTGTTAACCAAGTCTTTCTGGTTGTTGTTTTAATTTTGATCACCAGTGCATACATTAACATGCGACAACAATTAAGAGAAATATATCATGATGAACAATAACAGGCATTAATTATGGTGCAAATGCTCCACGGTTTTGGGGGCAAAGGATCTTGGCTGGTCATTTTTCGTATAAAGCAGTTAAGCAAATGTAAGTAGAAGTTCTGGAACAGGATTGCGTCAAAAATGAGTTTTTTAATCATTTTATCCTACATATATTTTTCACTTTGCAAAATATCATCACTTTTTTTTTAAGTGCACTATTTCAGATATTATAACACATTGGTTTATATTACCTTTCTTGGGAGCCACATACTATGTGCTGAAAAATAATTCTAACTCAAAATTTATTAGTGGTTTGATTTATAAAATGCATTAAAATGTAATACAGATATGTGAACATTTATACAAATGTTGGGCTACGAAAATGCTTTAGAACTGTGATTAGCTGAGACATCGTATACAGGGTGTCCATAAAGTCTTTCCCATTATACAAAAATTGACATAAAAAATCTATGCAAGTTAAAATAAAATGGTTGACAATATAATATTAGCAGCACTCAGAGGTTGTTTTTTTTTCTGTTCTTTAGGTGAGTGCTACTGCTGAATAAGAGAAGCATTTCATCAATAATGGCTTCCATTCAAGAAAAAGCGGCGTGCATGTTGTGGTTCCATGGGACCAAATCGGCGGTTACTGTCCAACGTTATTTCAGAAAAAGAGTACAGACGATCACCACTGGACCGAAAAAGCCTAAAAGCTTGGTATTAAAAGTTTAAAATTATGTGTAGTGTTGGCGATCTCCCCCAAGCGGGCTGACCACTGGTTACACAAGAGGCAGCTGCAGCTGTTCAGGAGACATTTCTGTGAAGCCCCAGGAAATCCATGTGTTGTGCATGCTTCACTGGAAACTGGGATTCCCCGTGTCACAGTTCACAAAATTTTACACAAATGTCTTTATCTATATGCTTATAAGGTACAGATCATTAAGCTCTTCAGCCTGATGACTGGCCTCACCATGCTGCATTTGCGACGGAGATGTTGAAGCGTATAGCTCATGATAGTGATTAACTGCACCGTGTCTGTTTCTCAGATGAAGTCCGTGTCTCTGTAAATAGGCACAATGTACAAATCTGGGGATCAGAAAATCCCCATTATGTCATTGAACAACAGAGCTAGCCCGACAGTGAACGTATGGTGTGGCCTGATGCATGGCAGTATCATCAGACCCTCCTTTTTTACAGAGCCCACAATAGCATGTAAGGTGTACCTGGACATGCTGGAACTTTTGTAGCACCTCAGTTGCAAGCACTGCAACCTTCGGTTATTTTCCAATAAGACGGTGCTCCACCACATTGGTCAATAATGGTTCGTGAGTTCCTGAATGTCACATTTCCAGACAGATGGATTGCCCGTGATGGTCCCATGACATGGCCACCTCAATTGCCCGACATAACCTCTCTAGACTTTTTCCTGTGGGGTTATGTGAAAGGCCAAGTTTACTCTAGCAGTGTTCTGGATGTCGAGACCGTTGAATAACAGAATGACGAGCGTCATTGGTTCTGTCTATGCTGAGATGCTGAACAAAACATGGCGTGAAATCAAATATCGCTTAGATGTCCTCCAGGCCAAAAATGGTGCCCACATGGAGGTGTACTGACACTCGAAAAAAAACTTTACTTGTGCACCATTGTCGTGAAAATCCCTTTTTTGTGCCTGTAATACATTTCTTTATACACTGCCGGACAATTGCTAAGGACGGATGACAATAGCAACGATAGCAACCATAAAATGGAAGGCAGGAAAATGTGGAAATTAGCATAAGTGCGGGATACAGTAAGACGTGTTGTGCGTATGCAAATTTTGGATTGCCGAACTTGTTCGTGACGTCATAGCGCTGATAAGAGATATAAAGGATTTGACGCGTATTAACCGTTGTTGTTCAAACGCAAAGTTGAAAGGGAAAGAATCAATTGACGAACTAGCAATTTTCAGTATGTCTTCCCGACATCACCTAGGTGATTTTACGCGTGGCCGTATTATTGGCAAGATTGAAGAAGGGCGAAAAATAACAGATGTTGCCAGGGAGTTCGACGTAAGCCAAAGTGTTGTTTTAAGGCTTTGAAAATCATTTCAAACAAATGGAGAGTGTAGCAAACGTCACGGGGGAGGTCGTGTTCGCAGTACGACACCTGCGGAAGATCGGTACATAGTGCTATCAACAAAAAGACACCGGCGCAACACAGCTAGTGAGGTAGCAAATCAGTTTATGGCTGCTACTGGCAAGCGGATCTCCCGAAAAACTGTCGCCAGACGTTTGCATGAAGGAGGACTATACGCCCGCCGTCCTGTTGTGTGCATCTCATTGTCCAGAAATCACCGTACCGCCCGTTTGCAATGGTGCCATCAACATCGCAATTGGACTGATAAAGACTGGTCTGCTGTCCTCTTCTCAGATGAGAGTAGATACAGTCTATCGTCTGATTGTCGACGACAGCTGATCTGGCGTGATAGTGGTACTACATATTGACCAGCAAACATACAGGAAAGGGACCGATATCCGACATGTAGTGTCATGGTATGGGCTGGCATCATGATCAATGGCCGTACGTCCCTCTATGTGCTTCCAACTGGAACTGTGACTGGCTAACGATATATTAATGATGTTCTGCTACCTCATGTTCGCATGTTCTGTGGTGCTGTCGGTGATAGATTCATTTTCATGGACGACAGCGCAACATGTCATCGAACAGTCGCTGTCCAGGAGTGTCTTGAGAGCGAGGACATTCAACGCCTCGTATGGTCAGCACGTTCTCCAGATCTTAATCCCATTGAAAATGTGTGGGATGCTTTGGGGAGGAGTCTTGCTGGTCGCCAATGCCCTCCAATAAACAAGGACACCCTCATCCGTGCATTGACAGAGGATTGGGATAAATTACCCCAACAGCTGCTTGATAATGTTGTGCAAAGCATGACACGACGTGTGGAATCTTGCATCGCCCTCCATGGTGGCCATATCCCGTATTAACATCTTACGCCGGAACGCCTGCGGAGGGTAATTGCATTTTTTTCACGTTTACGTATTCTGCACAAAATGGCCTGTTTGTCCCTTGAACACGCTCCAAAGCCTTCTGGATTTCAGAGCACAATAAATTGTCTTTCTTGTAATGTCCTGGCATTCTGACATTATTTTATTTCACTTGGCATCCAACCACACTTACTTTTTTATGCGCTATATAGCCGTTTATGATCCGTCCTTAGCAATTGTCCAGCAGTGTATTAATTTTGTAATGTGGGGAAGAATTTTCAAACAGGGTGTAAGGCACAAAGTATTGCTTCACATTCTCTGCACCAAATTCTTGTTTCCTTTTGTATTTTGTTCCTGGTTCATTCTTTTTGTACACCAAACAGAATACAGTCAGTGAGAAATGCTCTTTATTAGACTAGATGGCTATTTAAACAATGAACTGGTTTTGATTTCTTTTTAAATGAAGCTCATTGTATTTTGACTACTTCTGTTTGCTGCTTAATAATTCCATATGTTGAATTATTAAACAAATATTTTGTTTACTAAAACTGAGCAAATTTTTGGAGATCAATTGTCACCATGAGATTTATTCAGAAAAATTAACTTCCCTGATGCATGTTTCGTTGTGATTAAGTCCAACTAAACTGCACCAGATGCCCGATAAAGAATTTTCCATGGTTTAATTGATGATGGACTTCTTTTTTTCACTTTTGAGTCTTCCTAATTCTTTACAAGTGTTTTTGAAAACCAATGATTTTTAGAGAATCCCAGTTTATTTCAACTTCAGCTTCATGCACATGCCTATCTAGTACAGTTTTATTTGAACAGTTCCTGACAGTGGCTTTCCTGTTTTGCTTTAGAATTTTCTGGTCTATGATCTGTCTCATCTATATAAGAAAAATGTAATTGTGGGCTTTCTTACATAGGTGACTAATGAATATGTAAATCAACCTAAAGGAAAAAAATTCTAGTATTTGTCATAGGTGACCCTGTATTTTTTTGATCTCTAATATTCATTTCCAATTTATTAGTGAAAACTGAATTTGTACAACTTAAAAATTTCCTTAATGTGATTTAATTTTCATGTAAATAATAAAAATATCAGAAATATAACATCTCAAAACATTAGCATCAATAAAGATACAAGGGGGTATCAAAAAGTTCGTGCAATCACCCAAAATTATTAAAGCTATGGAAACCATTTTTATTTTATTTTGTTATATGTATATACATTTAGTATACTGTACAACATAAATAATATTTAGCAACCCCATTTTTTTTTCAGGAATCGAATAGTCCATGATCATAGAGAAAGTGTAATTTTGCAGTCAGATCAAGTTCCTTCATCTCCAAGGAAAGTAAGCTAAAAATCCACCAAGAAATGTTAAATGTATATGGAAATAAGTGTCCAGCATACGAGACTGTGGCAAAGTGGAAAAGAAATGTTCGAAGTGGTCATATGACCATTTTTGACGATCCAAGGTCCGGACGGCCATCTTTGACAGATGACCAGACAGTTGTGACCAAAGTGGAGCAGTTAGTCCTTGAAGATAGGCGTACAACCATTGAAATGCTTTGTCAAGAAGTTCATCTAAGTTATGGGTCAGTGTGGACAATCATACATGATCAATTGTACATGTCCAAGGTCTCAGCGCGATGGGTACCTAGACTTCTCACCCCATTCCAAAAGGAAGCTCGGGCACAAGCAGTGCAAGAAATGTCGGATCTTTGTAATGCGAGTTCCGAAGTTTTTTTTTACCCTTTGATTTCTATGGACGAGTGTTGGTTATATCTCTATGATCCAGAAACCAAAGAAATGAGCAAGCAATGGAAACATCTCTCTTCACCACCCCCAAAAAAGACAAAAGTGCAAAAGTCTGCCGCCAAAGTGATGATCTCGGTTTTCTGGGATAAAAAGAGGTATTATTTTAACAGACTACCTTCAGAAGGGTCAAACTATTACCTCTAACTACTATTGCAACCTACTGACCAAATTAAGAGAAAAAATTAAAAGCAAAAGACGCAGAATGATCACAAAAGTGGCCCATTTGTTGCACGACAACGCGCCAGTTCATTCAGCAGCCAACAGCATCGTCACTGCGAATCGTCTTAAATATAATATATTGTCTCATCCTCCATATTCTCCTGATATGGCACCAAGTGACTTCTTTTTGTTCCCCAAGATGAAACGTCCACAACAGGGGAGGCGATTTGATGACACTGATGACGTCATTTCTGAGGTAGAACAGTGGTTTCAGGCACAATCTTCTACACTAAAGCAAATAAAACGAGTTCTACACTAAGGCAATAAAAAGGGTCAAGCAAAGGTGGGGAAAATGTGTGGCACTGGGTGGTTGGCGCCTATGTAGAGAAGGCCCAAGTACCTCAATAAAAAGTTTTTTTCTAGCTTGTTTATTTCTTGGTGATTGCACAAACTTTTTGATACCCCTCGTACGAGACCATGAATGAGGACACAAACCAAGAAACTGAAGTTACTAATACTGTGTCATATATGTATTTATTCACCCCTTCACACAAATTATATGCATGATGCGTAACAAAAAAGCATACTGAAGAAAATTATCAAAATATATTTAAGGAATTGAAGTTTTCATAATACTTCTTTGTGGAATCACAACATGTACAAAAAATTACATTTCCATAAATAAAAAAGTAAATATACATTTATTATATAAATTATCAAGTATATACAGACATAATCACTGGTTTCAGATGAGACTTTGGTAAAGAAAAATGGATCACCACTTTAGCTGTTATCAACAGGCAGATCCTCTAGCTGAGGACTTGATATTCCAGCATTGAGAGCTTCTCGTTCCAATTCCACAAGAATTCTAAAAGAAAGAAAAAATATACAACAAAAGCAAATCAGAAACATGATATAATAAAAATGGAATGTGTAATAAAATGCCACACTACACACTTCTGATATTCGATATACTTCTCCCATATGGCATTACTTTTAAATATACATGGGATGGGCAACAAAATGGGCCCATTCTATGTTTTATAAGACACTGATGACAAAATATATTTGTGACAGCTGAAACAATGTTTCTTCAGTTTTCTTCCATTGTGTGCTGCCAAGTGTTTCAAATATAAAGCAGAGAGTGAATCTTTCAGATAGGCAACAGATTACACAGAGAATGAGGGCCACATCAGTTATTAACAAATAAAGGTCCTTTTTAGAATATCATGGGTTGTACTCTTTGGCACATTAGCTTGTTGTGACAGCCACCTCAAGGACTTGTGTGGACTCCTCTGTATCCTGCCCTGGATATCCTGTACAATCTCGTCTGCCATGGATGGCCTACCAGGGCAGAAAGCATCCAGAACTCCTCTGTATCCTGTCCTGGATATCCTGTACGATCTCGTCCGCCATGGATGGCCTACCAGGGCAGGAGGCATCCAGAACTCCTCTGTATCCTGTCCTGGATATCCTGTACGATCTCGTCTGCCATGGATGGCCTACCAGGACAGGAGGCATCCAGAACTCTTCTGTATCCTGTCCTAGATATCCTGTACGATCTCGTCTGCCATGGATGGCCTACCAGGGCAGGAGGCATCCAGAACTCCTCTGTATCCTGTCCTGGATATCCTGTACGATCTCGTCTGCCATGGATGGCCTACCAGGGCAGGAGGCATCCAGAACTACTCTGTATCCTGTCCTGGATATCCTGTACGATCTCGTCTGCCATGGATGGCCTACCAGGACAGGAGGCATCCAGAACTCCTCTGTATGCTATCCTGGATATCCTGTACGATCTCGTCTGCCATGGATGGCCTACCAGGGCAGGAGGCATCCAGAACTCCTCTGTATCCTGTCGTGGATATCCTGTACGATCTCGTCTGCCATGGATGGCCTACCAGGACAGGAGGCATCCAGAACTACTCTGTATCCTGTCCTGGATATCCTGTACGATCTCGTCTGCCATGGATGGCCTACCAGGACAGGAGGCATCCAGAACTCCTCTGTATCCTGTCGTGGATATGTTGTACGATCTCGTCTGCCATGGATGGCCTACCAGGACAGGAGGCATCCAGAACACTGTCAGTTTTCAAAAACTGCGCTGTGAGCTGACATACCACTTTATGGTGAGGGACGTCTGCATCACAAAATTTCCAAGAGAACTGTTTTTGCACTTCGTCTGTGTACTTGTTGTCATGGCGAAAAACAAGTTCCACCAAAAACACTCTCTGTTCAACCATTAACACCATTGTCCTTGTGCCGAGACGAGTGATCAATTGACATGTCTACTTCCGTCGATCAAGCGCCCAGGAATGACCTTCGCTCGGAATAACAGCTGTGAGCGCCTTCAGTTGTGGAGACAAAGATTACTAGACACAGAGCACTTCCACGTGGCAGGTCACTTCTACTGTAATTTCATTTACAATTTCTTTATTATAACATTACTGCAATCCATACACCCTGTATATGGTTAAGCCTAAGATCTCAGTTTTAGCCCATATTATTTGATATAAATTCTTTATCAGTTGCAATAGGAGTTCAAATAAATAGAAATAACAATAAAAGCAACCAGTAGTTCATCTTCCAGGCATGCTGACCTAGAGAAAAGAAAACCATGTGAAGAGTTTTTTCAACATCTTTGGCACACACTAATCAATTACACCAAAAACATGCTCAATGATCAAATGAAATCACATAAAAAAAAAAGATGGAAGTTCCATTACTAAACAAATTTCAATATTGTTGCTGGATTCCTGACTGACTAACTAGGAATCTGGCAAAACAATAACATTTCATCATATAATGCTGAAAAAGGCTCTTCAGATGTAGAATGGAAATAGGTGTGTGAAAAGTGAAACATTGGAAATGAATAAAAATGAATTGAGAGGACAGAAGTATTTTGTGCGCTCTCACATGATGGGGGCATTTTTAGCTCATGACACAAAGTGATTCAAGCATAATTCTCAATTTAAAGTGCATGTAATACTGTGGTGTCACTGAATTTCACATCTGGTGATAAAGAAATGCTACAACTTCAAAAGATTTGATCCCAGATATTAGCACTGTAATATTTACACTAAGATGGATGACACAAGATATGATGTTACAATACACCCTATTTTCTTGAGAACCAAGAACTTGCATGAATAAAACAGGGTGAGGAGCTCAGGCGACCTTTGAAAAAGGTGAGAAAGGTGGCAAATTTTTTTAAAAAGGTGACTAAAAGGTGATAAAGAGACTTCTTACCAATAGCACAAAACAACAAATATGTTTACAATTTTTTTTTTTTTTTTTTTTTTTTAATTTATACTCCCCTACCAAAAAAGGCCAAGTAAGATAATAATAAATTTCTTTATTATGGTCTTGTATAGGGTATGGCCATTTTATCGTCATTATACACTATCTACCAACAAGTAATTGGACACCTGTGATAGCAAAGGAAAACGAAGTTTATTCACCTTCAATAGTTGGTGGAGCCTTAACAAGCGGCTATTACAACTGCGACCCTCCGGTAGGTGTCCCAAAATTCAATGTAAAAAAAAAAAATTCTTAAAAAAGGTGGGTCTCACCCTCTAAAAAGTTTCTTCTACTCCTATTATTAAAATATATGAAGTTAGAGCTCATTTGGAAAACATTAAGAGGTCCTTCAAGGTCACACAAACAACACTGATTTATGTGAAAATCTGGAATTTTAATCAAAAGCATAAGTGATGATCAATTATATATTTTATTTTCATTATTAATAAATTTTTAGTATCTATATAACAAAAAAAATAATAAAAAGCATAATTAAATATAAAAACATAATTAAAAGCCGTGCGTGCTTCTGTAGTGCAATTATATATCTATATATGATTTCTAAACCTTAACTGTAACCACTGGCATCACTTATTGCACCTTAACTGTGACTTTAAACTTTAACCGTAACCACTAGCATCACTTATTGCACATGTGTTGTTGTTTGTTCTATTGTATGTGTTGTCTTTTGCTGTTTGTTGAGATGGGTATTTTTGCTGTTTTGTCCAGAAGATAAATTTGTTTTAGTGTTTCTTTTTAATACAATGGCAAAACAAACTAGGAGTAGTAATTATGTATGGCTTGTTGGATATCCTACTGAATCAATAACAGGTTCACGTCTGCCATCTGGAAGAGATGTTATGACCAATTTTATGTACTTTCACCGTACTAAGAAGCTTTCGATCAGTGATAGTGCTGTTCTTGTAAACAATAAAATGTATGCGTATACATTCAATCATGGTACACATGTCAGTCTATTGTGGATGCACCAGTGAACGTTTTACTGATACAAAGATTGCATGAATATGACAATATACAAATACACAAAACAGGATTAAAGATGATTTTATGTCACTCCTGGTATTTAAGTGAAGAGCTTGCCACTCTTTGTTTGTTTACAACACTTCTTAGTCCCAATGAGAAATATATGTTAGTTAGTAAAATCAGTGAAAAAAAGAATTTGCACCAATTAAAGAAACTTCCTTTAAAATTTGATGACTTAAATATCTCTCGCAGCTTCTTTCACACTGCACAAATAGACGACAGCTTCTTAAGCGTGCCTGTTGAGAAATGGCCGGAAACACAATCTTTTAAAGAAGCTGAAGAAATTGTTAAACATTTGCCATGTGTTAATGACTGCGCTGAGCGAGGCATAGCATTAATCGAAAGTTTTAATGATGCAACAAAAGATGAAGAACAAAAACAGTATTTATTGCAGGTAGTTGAAATGCATAGAAAGAACTTTGCGAAGTGCAACCGTAAAGATCTTCAAGATATGTAAAAAATTATTAATTATGTTATTTATAGAATGTTATGCAATATTTTCCTCTTTATTATCTTGTTAAACTTGACAGGTGAATTTTGCTGTAAAACATTCTTTTTACATTGCATTTTGCAATGTTGAATAAAGTTCGTTTTTTGTCATTTTTGTATTAATTTTTCTTATATTTTCTACACTAAATATTACCAATAGGGTACATTTTTTTAGAAACTACATATTAAAAGCATGTAACATTTTAAATAAAAAATATATTTAAAAAATAATAATTTCGTAAGTAACTGTAAATAATTATCGAATTAAAACTATTTTTTAAACTTTTTGGCGACCTTGAGGGACCTCTAAATATTTTTTTTAAGCTGAAATTTTACAGGAGATTTTAAGTACACCAAATGAAACTTTTTAGGGGGTGAGAGTCAAAATATTTAAAAATTTATTTTTTTGGGACACCCTACCCTCCGGGGCATACTCTCAACCAGGCGTTGTACGACGGCTAGCAGTATTTTCTTCCACTCAGCTTGGAGAAGATAGGTCAGTTCCTTCACTGATTTCGGACAGTGGGGGCACCATTTAAGTTGACGCTCCAACTCGTCCCAGAGGTGCTCAATAGGGTTAAGGTCCGGGCTCTGCGCAGGCCAGTCCATTCGATTAACCCCATTGTCACCATACCAAGCCATTGTGGACCTCGCAACATGACAGGTGGCATTGTCATCCTGAAAGTAACATGGGTCCACCCCGTAAAACTGCTTCCTGATGCCTCATCGCAGAATACGGCAGTCATTCCAGCATGTTTCGGAGTTCGACAGAGCACGAATAGTGGCTTATCACGACAGCGGTTTATCGTACCAAGACATCGGTGCCCGTGTGGAACGACATCCAGCTACAGTTAGGCAGATATGGATTCGGTGGGTGCAGGAGGGACAAACGGACCGACGTGAGTGATTGCCGCAGCCGCGGCACACCGCCGAACGAGAGGACCGACATGTTGTGCGGCGGGCATTGGCAGCTCGCACCGCCACATCACGAACGTTAGCGCAGGAATTAGGGTGTGTTGCGCAACAACCTGTGTCAGCACGTACCGTTGGACCTCGTCGGCAGGAGCGGGGACTTGTCGCACGGCGCCCATTGCTCCTATTACCATTGGCGTTACACCACCCGCGTAACGCCAACATGGGTCCACCCCGCAAAACTGCCACAATGTAGGAAGCGCATGGTCATCCAAAATGGTGCAGTAGGTCTCGGCGTTGAGTCTACCAGGAATTGCGACCAAGGGTCCCGTGCCATACCAGGAGAAACATCCCCATAGCATAATTCCCCCGCCGCCGAACTTTACAGTTGGCACAATATATTCCGGCAGGAGGCGTTCTCCAGGCAGACGCCAAACCCAGACCCTGCCATCCAAACGGTAGAGGGTGAACCTTGATCCGTCGCTCCAGAGAACCTGTTTCCACTGTTCAACGGTCCACTGTCGACGTTATTTGCACCACGTTAGCCGAGCAGCACTATTGGACTTGGTGATCAAAGACTTGTGGGCGGCAGCACGTCCATGATAACCGAGCAGATGGGCTTATTTATGGATGGTATTCATTGAAAGAACACTCGCGGATGTGGCCCACCAATTTGGTGCGGTTCTTCTGAATTTCTCTGGCCAGCACCCGTCGGTCTCTAACTTCCAGTTTTGTGGGTCTGCTGGGTTGGGGCACTTTCTGACAGTCACCTCTTATCTTCCACTTGCCAATCACGTAGGCCACTGTCGATTTTGGGTACTTCAACTCGCTGGATATGTCACGTATGGATCGGCCATTTCTGTGATACCCGCCGATTACACCTTTCTCGAAATCAGAGAGCTCCGAACTGCGTGGCATCTTGCATGCGACTGGTTGCGTTGTTGTTTCCAACACGATATTTAACGGCGGCAGCAGTGACGTGTATCACGACCGCAGATGTCGTCGATTGCAGGGGTGTCCAATTACTTGTTGGTAGATAGTGTATAATTTTACAGAAAAAAATTACACAAAATTCTGAAAATCTAATGACGTACAATTCTCTTCAATGTTCCAGAAAAACAATACTGAATAAAAAAAACTGTTTGGCTTACTGTTTTCTGGCATCTTAGCAAAAAATAATGTAATCATACTTGATTTTCTTTTCTCAAGATTCTTCTGAATGATTTCCACTTCCTTTTCTCTCACTCCTTCTTCTGTTTGCATACATTTTACACCCTCGAGCATGCCTTCAGCTAATTTTGCCTCCTTTAAATAATTTTTTTTCGAGTGCTTTCTTCAGTTTAGACAAAACTTCTAAAAAGAGTTCTTCTCTTGCCACCTTAGTTTATAGGGGTTCTTTTTTCTTGTCATTCAGAGCAGCAGTCTCACATTTGATTGCCTTTTTTTTTTGTCTTTTCCACCTTCTTCATATCTTGTCTTTTTTTGTTCTTCTTTTAGCTTTTCTTCAAACTTGATTTTCTTTTCCCTCTTACATTCTTCCATAAAGGCAGTGTAATTTGAATGTGCTTGTTGTTTGTACTTAATGAGTTTTGGATTAATGGGCACAAAAAGAAAATACGAGGACAATCAATGGAGGCTCATATTCTAGTGAATTTCGGTCTTTGCCAAATTCCCAAAACCAGTTTCCTACTGCTGCTCGAGAAGGAACAGCATTCCCAAAAGTATTTGATAGCGATTCAAAATTCTGCTCCACACTTAAACGTCTTTTGAAATCATAGTAAATATATACAACATTACATATCACTAAGCTGTTCTCTGAGATTCAGAGGTTAGCATCACAAAGAAATATAAACTACCGAATAATTTTTACTTACTGTTGCCGTATCAAACTTCTCCATTTACAGCGATCTTGACGTACAACTCGGGTTTCAATGATATCCATCACACGCCGTACACAAGATCTTCTATACTTCATACTCATAATCTTTTTCTCATGCATACACTCCTGAATCTGATCTTCCCATAACTTCCTTGGCCCTCCTCTGCCTTTCCTTCCTGCCACTTGGGCTAAAAAGATTTTCTTGGTAAGCATCTCATCACTCATTCTTTCAATGTGGCCAAATCACCGAAGCATATTAGTCTCCACCTTGCTAACAACATTTTGCTTCACATCACACAACTGCAACACATTTTCATTCCTCAAACAATCAGAACGTGTCTTGCCACAAACTCCCTGCAAGTAACACATTTCTTCAGCACACAAACGAATCCCATGTTTCTCCTGTAGTACCCAGGTTTCACTGCCATACATCAGAGTAGGAACTATTACACTTTCATACACAGCCATGCAGGACTCTCTTGAGAACACATCATTCCCGTGAAAACCTCCAAGAGCAGCCATGACTTTTTCAATGAAGAATTCATTTGCCTACTAATTTCACCATCCAATTTGTTCTCTCTGTCAAACATGCTTCCTAAATACACAAACTCATTCACCTGTTTGAATAAAGCTCATGTTGAGAAATGGCTTCCTAGTTTCTTAATTCAATTACTAATCTAAAGCAACTATTATGGGAATTTTACTAGGAAATTTTTTCATTTAAATAGCAAATTTTTGGAGAAAACTCTTCTCCTTCTTCAGGCTGTCTTGTTGTTGTCACTTATTCCTGTCACTGTCACGGTTACGGTTAACCTTGATGGTTACGGTTAACCTTGACGGTTACGGTTAACCTCGACGGTTTAGGTTA
Organism: Macrothele yani; assembly: GCA_039090855.1. NCBI lineage: Eukaryota > Metazoa > Arthropoda > Arachnida > Araneae > Macrothelidae > Macrothele > Macrothele yani. The sequence goes on from CM077013.1 coordinate 21,244,546, forward strand.
TTTTTCAACAAATCCTGCCAGATGTTAGGCAGGGAAAATCCTTTGCAGTCATTGATGATGGAATTTCGATTTTTCTCATTGGAATTCCCTTAAAGTCATCAGTTTCCAAAGCAATTTTCAAAAAGAAAGCTGAAAGAAGGAATAGAGATTGAGAAAAATCAAAATTCCATCATCAATGACTGCAAAGGATTTTCCCTGCCTAACATCTGGCAGGATTTGTTGAAAAATAACCTAAACCGTCAAGGTTAACCGTAACCGTGATAGTGACAGGAATAAGTGACAATAACAAGACAGCCTGAAGAAGGAGAAGAGTTTTCTCCGAAAATTTGCTATTTAAATGAAAAAATTGCCTAGTAAAATTCCCATAATAGTTGCTTTAGATTAGTAATAATCATTCACCTGGTCAATCACTGTCCCATTTAGACTTATATTACATTCAGTACTACCAGTTCCTCTGTCAAAAACCATAACTTTGGTCTTTCCCAAACACCATATTCATTCAATACCTTCTACAAAAGTGTCCTATTTACTCGATCATAAGCTTTCTCTAACTCTATGAAGGCAGCAAAAACTTTCTTACCAACAGCCAGATACTTTTCAATCATCATGCGTAATGCAAAAATTTGGTTCGTGCAGCTTTTATCAGGCATAAAAAACACACACTTTCCCTGATGTAAGACCCCATACTTTTTCAATAACGACCTTACCAAACACTTTCCTGGCACACCCAGTAGGCTAATACCACGATAGTTCTTTCAGTCAGTCTGATCACCTTTTCCCTTAGTAAATCATAGCATGAAAATCACATTGAAGGAATCCATTGCAAATGAAGATCAGACTGACACTGTAGCATCTTCAGTTGCAGCAGACTAAAACCTGGGTTTAGGCAGAAATGTGGTTCTGCATTCTTTGAAAATAACATTCTGCGCTTTCACATGAGCTGCTCTTCAAGGTCACTGATCTCTCGGCATAACCTACATATTGGCATGTCTCAAAAAGCATAGCAAGCTCTTTTAAATGTCCAACAATTTATAGTCAAGTGGGTTGATGTATGGACTTAAGGATGGCCAATCATCATGGGAAATGAACTTGGGTACATTGTCTTGGAGCCATAGTTAGGTTGTTCTCACCTTTTGGGCAGGCACCAAGTAATGCTACAAGATCTGCCTGAAGGGAACTATTTCTTTACGGACTTTGGTGCTGATCTTTATGCCATTTTTACAAATATACACCTCCACTAAACCACAGTATAACACTCCCAACTAAACTATCATTGATCCTGGATGATGACAACACTGGGAATGAGAAACACTATGGGGAGCTAGCTTCTTTACTGTTGTGGGCATGCATCCTGCCATACTGCCTGTTGAACTTCTCGGTGGTGTGGAACATTTTCACATCAGTGAAAAGCCTGTTTGATGTTCATTGTTCGTAAACTGCCAAAGTAGTTTTTGTCCAACCTGACATTTCGCAGATGAGGCAAAAGCAGATGACCAGACATCCAGCTTTCACTTCTAGATTTTATCCAACATCCTTAATACACTTGTTTTTGAATTAAGTCTTCTTAGGCAGGAAAATTACAAAAATGCCTAAGTTTTTGCTGTGAACCTTTTTAGCATGTTTTTCTCCGAGCTAAAGTATTAAAATTTAAAAACACTTACAATTTTTAAAACTATTATTTGCATTTTAGTTTTACATTAAAAAGTTACCTACAATTTTCTTAAATTTCATTAAAAACCTTAAAATGGTAACTGCAAAATGTTTGCTAAATAGCATTTTTGCAGAAAATCTACATGGTTGTCTAGTATTTTAATTGACAAACAAAATTCCACCACTTCAAAGTTTCTTGCCGTTTTAAACACAAGAACAAAAAGCTCAGAAAACTTCAACAAACATGAAGAAAAGAGGAATGTTTTTGGATATTCTATGGTCCATTTTCATACTCCATCAAAGGGCCATTGGCCATTATGCCCTGATTTTCATTGACACACACTTTTAAGACTAAGTAGGTGTTAGTGAAAAATAATTGAGTTTTTCTCTGTTTGTATGGTGGGGTCATCAGAGAACACACAGAGCATGTCACATTCTCTACATCATTGGATCATAGGGCATTACAGGTCTCATGTACTGTCTTAAGTTGAAGTATAAAAACAAAGGGGGGGGGCATATGTTTTTCATTCTTTTTTATTTTTTTCTTTCTGAGTCAGCAACATCAAAATCTCTTGAAAGTTCATAGAATCTTGTATATTACTTTTTATTTTATTTTTCTCTATGTTTTTTGTCTGTTACTATTTTTACAGTTCTGAGTTCTCTTTCTGTCTAGAAGTTGGTAATATTTTAATCTTTTCACATTCAAGGATTTATTTATTTTTTAATATATTATATTAATGCTTGATTTCCTCTTTTTTTAATTGCCAATTATTTTTTTCTCTTGGAAGGTTACATCAGAGGAGAAACATGCTAAATATGTTTGCAGTGAAAAAACTGATGTACGCTTATTTACAACTTTTCAATCTTACGAAATATGCAATTCATGAGGCAACCTTAAGGGTTGTCTTATGCTATAAACGTGCTTTTGGTTAATTATACATAATATCTACAGTATTGTTTACCTGATATTGTCAAAGTATTTTGCACATTGTTGCTCTGTGAGGCACGTGCTCCCGGCCCGAGAGGTTTTAACGTTACGAGTTTTTGGTTAGTTACAAAAAATTTTGAAGTAAAACAATTAGGTTATATATTTTTAGTTCTACATTCATTCATTCGTACAATCAAACGTTTTAAATTTACTATTAATTAAAAGATTTTAGTAGAAAAAGTTATACTCATCAGGCCAGGAGACGTCTCACAAGGGGTTTGTTGTCACCACGTTACGGTGAGCGCCAGACCCACTCATCATTTATTGTTGGTACGTCAACAACATTTTTATTTTGTCTAAATTAAAACAAGAAGAACTTGAAATATTGAAGAATAAATTTACCACTTGTTACCCAGAGATTGAATTAACTTTGGAATTTGAAAAAGATGAAAAAATTTCCTTCTTAGATATTGAACTAATAAAAAAAGACTTAAATTTTGAATACAGAGTTTTTAGAAAACCAACCTATGTACCTATAATGATCCCATATCAATCTGAACACCCCAAAACTCATAAAGTAAATGGTACTAGGAATTGGGTAAAACAAGCCTTCACACATTCATCAAATAGAAAATACTGAGAAGAAGAAATCCAATGGATTATTAACACAACCAAACAATATGGATATGACACAAAAACAGTTAAAAAACTGATTTTTGAATACAAAAAGAAATTAAAAGAGTCTAGTCAAAACATCCCCCCCCCCCCCCCCAAAAAAAACAAAAACAAATTTTCAGGTTCTTTCCCTTTTATTAGAGGACTAAGTGGAAAATTTTTAAGATTAATGAAGAAACACAACATTATTTTTGGTCATTCTGTTCAGAATATTGGTGACTTAATTATAAGGAAAAAAATATAACAATAGTATACTACAAGCAGCAGGCGTATATGAAATTCCTATTGTATCACAGTTCTGGGGTCCACAGTTCTTACATTGGCAGCACAAAAAATAGAATAATAAAAAGATTACATCAACATATAAAGAACTGGAACAAAAAGAAGAAAACACTGCACTTATCCAACACTGCATTGAACATAAACAATATCCTGATTTTGAAAATATTAAATTACTAACCTTGTTACCCACACAAACGAAGAAGAATTAAGGATTTCTGAAAGTGTTATTTATTATTGAACAAAAAAAAAAGATAAAATATGCAACTTACGAGACCCTACCAACCTAGATACAGCCTGGAAGTCACTTACAAAAAGCAAAAAAATTCATAAAAAAAGACCAAAAAAAAAAAAAAAAGAACATTACAAAAAGTCACATCATTTAATAAAGTACTAAAAATAATACACCTGTTTCTACAAATAAATAACAATAGCTCAAAAATAGCAACACACACACAAAAAAAAAGGAAAAAATTGTACTTACGACTGATATACCTGCCAGCTCCTCCAATAGATGGCGACACATAAGAAGCAATCACCTAACACATACAAACCGCAAAACTTTCCCTTCATTTTCTCGACAAGCAACTCCAGCGGCTACACACACGCGAGGAAACCCTAGTGTAGATGCCCAACGATGACACACTGACCGTGTCAAAAGTGCTCGCCATAAAGAGGTGACGACGAACCCCTTGTGAGATGTCTCCTGACTCGATGAGTATCTCTTTCTACTAAAATATTTGAATTAATAGTAAATTTAAAACGTTTGATTGTATGAATGAATGAATGTAGAACTGAAAATATATAACCTAATTGTTTTATTTAAAATGTTTTTATAACTAACCCCAAACCCGTAACATTAAGACCTATCGGGCCAGGAGCATGTGCCTCACAGAGCAACAACGTGCAAAATACTTTGACAATATCAGGTAAACAATACCTTAGATATTATGTATAATTTTCAATCTTATTTAGAATACTTTTACAAAACAACACTTAAACAATAAATGTTTAGGAATGACAAAACTTTTGTGTGTGTGTGTGTGTGTGTGTGTGTGTGTGTGTGTGTGTGTGTGTGTGAGAGAGAGAGAGAGAGAGAGAGAGAGAGAGAGAGAGAGAGAGAGAGAGAGAGAGAGAGAGAGAGAGAGAGAGAGAGAGAGAGAGAGAGAGAGAGAGAGAGAGAGAGAGAGAGAGAGAGAGAGAGAGAGAGAGAGAGAGAGAGAGAGAGAGAGAGAGAGAGAGAGAGAGAGAGAGAGAGAGAGAGAGAGAGAGAGAGAGAGAGAGAGAGAGAGAGAGAGAGAGAGAGAGAGAGAGAGAGAGAGAGAGAGACTCACTGATTTCTGAGGTTTTCAACTACATGTTCATTATAATAATTTAATTATGGATATAATGGTTTATTCAGTAAATTGACATGAGGTTGATACCAAGTGATTTCAGTAACTTAAATACCATCATATATCTGCATTTACACAATGCAAACCTACAATATGGTTTCCTTTAACAGATCACTTCACCTTCACCCCTACACACAACAGCAGACTAATGAAAATGTCCATCACACAAATTAAGCTATGCTTAGAGCTATGCTTTACACATAAAATTCATTTGCGAGTTTTACACACATTAATACTGTGTAAAACAGGCAAATGAATTTTATGATATAATTTACAGTAAGACTAGTAGAATATGATGCACATATATATATACACACACATGTGCACACAGACCTCCTTAATTTTGTAGCTTTTGACTGTAGCTCTTTATCTTTCTCACGTATCTCAGCAATACTCTTCCAAGCTTCGAGCTGAGGCTTTTGGTCACAAATCCATCTCAGATACATGCCAGACCATAATACCTGTGAAAATAAAATTATTAATAAAGCAATGAAGAAATATTCTTCACAATGCATGGGAAACAGAATATTCAAAACAAACAAAATATAAATTCTGAATTTGCTTGTATGACTTACTAGTCATCCAAGTAACACCACTCAGAAAACTTGAAAATTTCATTGCCCTGGAATGAGAATTGAACCCACATCTCCTGATTTCTGTTCAAGAAAGCTAGCTGTTACACCACCCAGGACAATGAAGTTTCAAGCAACTGAGACTAGCAAACTTAGCTTAGGAATCTGAACATCCTCAGATTTTCACTAGTCGAAGCATCGCTTCTTCCTCATAGTGTTTTGACCCAACTCCCATCCGGAAATCGGGAGACACTGGTTCGACTCCCACTCCAGGGTGATTAAATTTTCAAGTTTTCTGAGAGGTGTTCAACTGTTCATAGATGACCAGTAAGTCATACAATTTATATTCTAAATAAATAAATACATCGCTCTTTCCACTTTCCAGAAACACATAGCAACCGAAAAATTGTTTTTCAGCCGCCGCCGTGGGAATTGAATCATGGAACTCTCGATAACTAGCCGAGCACTCGGCTAGTTATCGAGAGTTCCGTGATTCAATTCCCACGGCGGCGGCTGAAAAACAATTTTTCGGTTGCTATGTGTTTCTGGAAAGTGGAAAGAGCGATGTATTTATTTATTTACTGACGCCACATATTTGGAGAATTTATATTGTTTGCTTTGAATATTCTATTAATAAATGATAAAAAAATTGACATGAAACCTTTTCATAGCACACTAAGATCTATATTTAAGGAAAAAGGTAATGATCTCATCTTATTTGATGAGATTGAACTTTTGAGTTCTCTAAAATTTTTGTGATACTTCATATATTTACTGTTCCATGTAAATGAATGATTGACACAGTTGCTCTAGCAAAAGTCACTATCTTGTTTCTGATGGTATAATCTGACATTCTATACATGTGCTGATTAGAGAACCAAATAATAAAAAGAAATATTACAGGCATAATTATCTAAACATTTAATTATTTCAAATCAATTATAAAACTTTTCAAATATGCATTTGTAATCTATTCATATTTATGAAAGAAGAATTGTGGTGTACACTGAAACATTTCTTTCCCAATACCCTCATTTTATTTGATGTGTCTGAACTTTGAGCTTTCTAAACTTTTATGACAGTGCACATGTATTGTTCAACCTGACACATCATTTCATTTATTTCAACCCGACACTTTATTTTTTTATTTCTTGACACATTTGCCCAAGCAAAACTCACTGCTTTGTCTTAAACGCAAATTACAGGAAAAAAGGCCCACTCTGACAGTGCTTACATGTGTTGATATGGAACCACAGTAACACTGTTACAAAATAAAATATCTCAGGCATAATTATCTACACATTTAATTATTTCAAACGTGCACTTATAATCTACATAAAATAATATATGAAATAAGAATCAAATGTCATATCTCACATTTCATTCACAATGTTTTCTCAAATGGTTCACCAATATCAGAGTTGAAATCAAGATCACAACATGAAACTATTGCATAGCATACTAAATCTGATGAAGTTACACGTATAAATGAAGATTTTACGTTAATTTGTTAATTTATCTTATTTCACAAAAACTGTAGTATACTTGTACCATGGTTCATACACTTTTTCTATCACAGAATTTCAGGACATACAACCCAAATGCTCTTATTTAAAATATAGTGAAACCATAGGTCTGTTCAACCTGTATCTTACAACAAACAATTCCCTACAGGTTTGAGCAAACTTAATACATAATGCTGAAAATTATGTCTGCAACAGCTAATAAGAAACTTAGAATCACAGATAAAATAAATACTGAAATACTAAAACTGTCACTGAAAATGTAACTAAGTTTAATTTTTACAAAACTTTTATGTACATTATGCTGCACTGATTTTGAAAAATTTATTTCTACTTTGGCTTTAGTTCAATAATTGAAGCAAATTATAGAATTAAAATAACATAAATTATATAGAACATTAATGTGTCATTACTCTTGAAATACTTCATGTACCACACAATATATAACAGGGCTTAAAATTGAAATTTGAAATGAAAGGGAGTCTCCCCACTTGTGTTTGTAAATGGAGGTGATTGAAAATTTCACGTGGGGAGTTTTGAATATATGACTTAATAATATTAAAAGACTCTGGGAAAACAGTAGTAATTTTTCAAACAATATAAGCTATACTTGGTTTTTACCAACAAATAAGTGAATTAGATAAAAGAAAATAACTACATTGAATCTAATACAATTTACCATGATTCATTTTACAAAACTAGAGTTGTACTAGAGTTGTTTGTTTTGCAGTAAATTGATGTAATAAAATTGGCTCTGAAGTATATGTCTGTCTTTCATTCCTTGCCACAGTTAGCAAGCTTTGATCAGCTTTTTTTTTATTTTTGAGGGTTTACTTGGCCCAATTTCAGAAATATGCATTAAGATTTTTGTTGCTCAGTGAATCTCTAAATTTTGACTGAATTCTGTTTTGTGTGCTAAAGCCACGTTGACATGATACATTTATTAAATGCAACACAAGATTTACTTGCAGAACTTTTTGACACTAATGGGAATGTTTGCAGATGGTTGCTTTGGACATTTGCACATACACTCTTCATTTTTTACAGCTATGTTTGAATAGTGAATATTCCTTAACCGCACTTCATCTTCATTAATTAAAAAAAAAGGGGGGCTGGTCTGCCAGGATTTTGAAAGAGTGTACCAAAACGTGTGTGTGTGTGTGTGTTGCTTCACAGATTCAGATTCTACATATTCCAACTTTAAAAAGAGTTTCATTGTGGAGGAAGGAAATCTGCAGTCTATCTCAATCACAAAAGATAAAATAAACCTTCACTGGACATTGTGATGTACAAGTTTCATATTACAAGGGTCAACTAATTTATTATTTTTTGAACATGTTTCCCTTCAGCTCTGAAAAAAATATATATCTTCTTGAATACTACGTAATATGTATGAAATGTTCACAGTTCACATATAACTGAGACTTGGTTGAATCAATCATTCTTCTGATAAGAGGAATGTCCAGTTTTTCCCTTTGCAACTAAAAATCTATGGAGGGAAAATAACATTTAACAATTATTCAGGACAGTGGGAACATGATGAAAAAAATTTTGATTCAAATTTTTTTTCGCTCCATCCGACTTCTGTTTTCGGAAATTTTTCCTCCATTTTCAAGCTGAAACACAGTTATCTAACAAAATTATATTTTACAATAACACTGAGCAGTGGGAATGTCGCAAGAAAAAAATTATAATTACAGATTAAATCTGCAGTTCATCTAACTTCTGTTTTTGAAAGTTTTGAAAGATGAAATTCCGTCCCCAGCCGGAAAACGCCCCTCCCATTCCACACCATCCCCCCCAAATTACCTTCAGTTTTGCATCGTTCTAGAGAACAACGCAAATGATGACAACAAAGTCAGAGTTTTTGAATCCGCGGAAGAGTAACTCATGCCTAAAGTTTACAAGGAAATTTTTGCTCCGTTGAACTTCAGTTATTGGAAATTGTTGTCAACATTTTCAAGCAATAAATTGATATTTAATAACAATACTGGACAGAGGAAACTTCGCGAGAAAAAGAAGTTATGATTGCGGGAAAATTTTTCACTTTATTTAACTTCTGTTTTCGGAAGTTCTGAAAAACGGAATACGGTTCCCCAGACGGAAAACGACCCCCCCCCACACACACACACTAATCCTCTGAAAATAAAACATTATCTTCAGTTGTCTTTTTTTTAAATTGATCTCAAGTATAACCGAAGAGTGGCGAAAAAAGCACAATTCCACGAATCGGAAAAAGAAAGAAGAATCTCATATTGCTTCGTAACAATCCGCGATATGCAAAATGAACTTCTCATGCGGCTACTTATGGAACCCAATTCACGTGTCCATAAACTGATTATGTTCCCGACATGAATGATGTATTCGATTGAAATTTCCGGAACTCTGAATTGTCCATTTCTAATGCACGTGTTTTTACGAAGGATATGTTTTTAACACACGAATTTTGTGAGTGGTCCAAAAACGGCTCCAATATGAAAGTAAATGGTATTGAGTGTTAAAAGAATTTTTAAATTGCACATTAAGAAGCATATATTGAGAAAAACAGATTAAACATTTATGCCCTCTAGTCACGAAAATGTGCATCATTTTGGGAAGAAAACATACACAAAGAGTTTCATAGCCAGTAGTATCTGACCAAAATATTTTTTTCAATCAGGCTTTTAGTCCCACAGATATTACTGTAAAGGAAAAAATGAACTTACACCCCATAATTCATAGGCTAATTAAGAAATTTGTATCACAGAATAGATCTACTAGTTTACTGCCTGAACTTTCCACCACTCATCAGTTTGTTGGCACTTTGCCATTTAGCATGGCCTTCACTCACAAAGTTTGCTCCAATTTAATGTCTTTTGGCTACAGATTGCTGTTAAACCACCTCAACATCTTCTTAACCTTATCCTTAAAGACAGAGATCCCAATAAACCCCTAGAGTTACAAGGTGCCTACTCTATCCCTGCCAACACTTCCACAGGCGTTACCCACTATATTGGTAGTACTTAGCGAAGCATCAACCAGTGATTGGTGGAACATATCGCTGATGTTAAGAAGGGCAACCCTACCACCTCCCTCTCAATTTTAACCATCAGCGATACGTCCGCGATTCCCGATTGGCAAAATGTTAAACGTATCGCTCCGTTCAGCAATCGGAAAGCCCTCACGTACCATGAAAGCATTGAAATCTTCCTTACTTCTAACACCTGCAATACAGCTGCACCTTTTAACATACCTATGATTTGGAAAGCTATTTTGAAATCTGGCAACAACTGATGCTTTTACCACATGTTTCATTCCATGGCTGATGAAGGTAGAAGTCGCTACCAAAATATTCCACCACTTGTAATTTTTACGTAACTTATGCGTGATATGTCGACATCAAGAATAATATGAAAATAAAATATGAAATATAATAATTTTTCATCAGTGAAACGCACATACAAACCACACACACTCTACACTAACATTATTATGCACTGGTGTCCAAAATTAACATGGCAAATACAAATTCAAGTACACATCTACATAAAGATGACCAGTTGTAAAGATTTTTCAAAGACATGGTGCAAGGAGAAATGCCAAGTCAACATACCCAAGCCACGTTGTGCCAGTTCCTATGAAAATCTGAAAATGACAACCATATGACGTAGAGCTGGCAGGCACATGGGCTTGATAAATGTTGTTCTGAGGGTGTGGCAATTAAAGCATGAGTTGGACCGTTAGTGGAAGAATAGCTCTGCAGCATCACTTAGACGACTCTTTAAAGTGAACCAAACAATAACATGTCCGATTTTCACCCTATATCAGTCAGTTCCTGTGCTAGTGATTTGCATCCTACATCAGTTCCTGAATTTAAAAGGGTCATCAATGCTATGAGGAAGCACTGATTACTTCAACTAGGGTAAATATGAAGTTGTTCAAATTCCTAAGCTATCTATCTATCTTCAGTAACTTAGAACTTCATTGCTCTGGATAGTGTAACTGTACAAATATACATATCACTAAGCTGTTCTCTGAAATTCAGAGGTTAGCTCCACAAGAAATGCAAACAAAAAGTTAAAAATTTACCACCAGATAAATTTTTAACTGATTATTTACTTGCTGCTGAACGCTCCAATGGATATTGAGGGTTGCAAGTTCAATTCCTGCTCTAGGGAGGAGCAATTTTCAAGTTTTCTGATGAAAGTTAACTAAAAGCAAATGAGTACCTTAACCTCATCACTAAGCTGTTCTCTGAGATTCAGAGATTAGCTCCACAAAGAAATACAAACTACCAGATAATTTTTACTTACTGTTGCTGTATCAAACTTCTCCATTTACAGTGATCTTGACACACAACTCGGGCTTCACTGACATCCATCACACGCCGTACACAAGATCTTCAATACATACTCATAATTTTTTTCTCATGCGCAGACACTCCTGAATTTGATCCTTCCATGACTTCCTTGGTCTTCCTCTTGCCTTTCCTTCCTGCCACTTGGGCTAAAAAGATTTTCTTAGTAAGCATTTCATCACTCATTCTTTCAACATCGCCAAACCATCAGAGCATATTAGTCTCCACCTTGCTAACAACATTTTGCTTCACATTAAACAACTGCAACACATCTTCATTCCTCACACAATTAGATCTTGCCACAAACCACCATAAGTAATGCATTTCTCCAGCACACAAATGACTCCTATGCTTCTTCTGTAGTACCCAGGTTTCACTGCCATACATCAGAGTAGGAACAATTACACTTTCATACAGAGTTGTGAGTCTCTTGAGAACTCATCATTCCTGTGAAAACCTCCCAAAGCATCCATGGTTTTCAAGAGGTTTTCACAGGAATGATGCGTTCTCAAGAGAGTCCTGCATGACTGTGTATGAAAGTATAATTGTTCCTACTCTGACGTCTGATATATGTTTTGCGGGAGATCTTAGTGAGAGATGGATTTGCCTCCTCATGGCACCGTGGGTACAATGGCACACAGGACAGCAACAAGGGCCTCTGTCAATCTTGGAGAGGTGCCAGCTAGTTCTGTATGACATTGGCATAAAGACCCCAACTAACTGGGTTGTGTTCCAGAATCTTTAGGTTGAATGACTAACTGGAACAGTCAGGTGTGGGCTAATCCCCCCACACTGATGTACTTACCTGATTAAAAGTACCTTAACCTGATTGCTGAAAATAGTGTACTAATGAGGTGGTTGTTCGAAGGATAAAGCTGACTGGATACAATGCAGCAATTGATGCCTTAACCCTTTTTTACAGCAGTGAGAACTAAGTGCAAAGGGAACAAAAATGGCACCGCACAACTAAAATGTACCTACTAGAAGGAGCTCTAATGGTGGACTGACTGAAGAACTTGCTTACAAGCATATTCTTGAATGTTCCAACAGGCACAAGCAGCCTGTTCAATGGGACTCAAGCTAAGCAGAGGGGGTGGGAGGTGACAAACAATAAGATTTCTTCTGGTTTCTGCTTTCTACAATATAAACCATTTAATCAATGAAAGTTGAAGACTCATGCAAGAATGAATCACTGATACGGTACGATTACCGTCTTTGGCACGATTTAATGATAAAAAATGAAAAATATATACAATTTAAACCATATGTACAGGCGCACTTTCGAGGCAGTGGCTACCTCATCCTCAGATGTATTGAACAAAAACACATTCAATCTATATATAGCATAGATTATAGCATTATGGTAAGCAATGGGAGGCGTAAGAGCCAATAACATTTCGTATGCGTCAAATAGTTGCGTACACAGCATGCTTAATGGTAAGCGAGGAAAAACATATTACAATGACTGAAGAATGAAGGTGGGGTGGGGTGGGGTGCTGTAAACATAGCATTTCAAACAAAAGTCACAATTTCAAGTTAACAGATTTAATCAGTGACTTCCATGCATTGTGCAATTTATAGGGGCCATGTTCATTACAACATTGTACACTGGTAGCTTCTATATACACACTTTCTCTTATTAATAGGTCCCTAAGGTTGCTAGGAGTATGAATAATTCTTGCATTACTCCAATCTGGATTAAGATTGTCTTGGAGTACATATTTGACTAGGGATGTGCTATACATGCCTGCTTTAAAGTTGCATGTATGTTCTTTAATCCTTAATCCAAGATTACATTTTGTGGAACCCAAATAATTTGAGGCAATTTGTCCTGTGGTTGCCTGAAGTAGCTGGATGTTGTAGATACCCCATTGATCCCTACTACATCATTGTTTACGATCTTTACGAACAACTGATAAAAGGTTTCGTGATTGTAAGCCAAATTTCACATCATGTTGTTTACAAAAGTATGATAAGGTTCTTGTTAAAAGTGGATTATACTGCATGGAGCCCACATATTTAGTGTTACGATTAGATTATCTTGACAAAGTAGTATTCAGGGCATATTTGACTTTACTAAGTACCTGACTAGTCCAGTATTTAGGATATCCATGTTGCTCAGCTAAATTAAAAATGTATTTAACTTCTTGTTGTAGGAGTTCGGGGGTTGACGAATGTGAGTGCGCTCTTCTGAACAAAAAGAACAGTGCTGACAATTTGCGTTGTTTTAGGTGTGATGAGAAAAATGGAACAATAACTGGGGAATGACAAGGTTTTCTATATACACTGGTAGTGATGCAGTTATAATTATAATTCTTATTAATAAGAATATCCAGAAATGGTAAACAATTATCATTTTCAAATTCAATCATGAGCCTGATGGTTGGGAACTGGGCCGATTGTTTGTTGACGAACAAGTGTAAATCATCCCGACTGTGAGGCCATGCAAGCAGGATGTCGTCAACGTACCTTAAGTAAAGCAATGGACGGTGGGAAAGGAACTAATGACCTGATTTTCAATAAGCTGTAAAAGAAATTCAGCTAAGACAGCTGACAGGGTGGAAACCCATTGTGGAGCCCTCCAACTGTTGATAAATGCTGTCTTGAAATTTGAAATATGAACGTTTTTTAACAAGTCGAAGTGCGTTCATAATTGCATCAATTTCAGAAATTTGAATATGGGAATCAGCAAGTTTTGCCTCAATAATCTGATACGTGGCTTTGACCGGTACATTAGGGTACAACGAGACCACGTCAAGGAATGCCAAAATGAAGGGCTGTGATTGTGGCTGAAGCAACCGCTGTCCTTCGATAGCCTGTGTGGAGCTTTTTAATAGAATAAAGCGAATCCATAGTGCATTTGGCCATATATTGGGCCAAGGCTTTTTCTAAGGGTCTGGTGGGGCTAACATAGCCAGAAACCAGAGAACTAAGTGGGAAATTCTCTTTATGCAATTTTACCCGTCCAAACACATCAGGCACACGATATCCTGGGGGAGGGGTGAAATCATGTAAAAAACCTTCAGGGAAAGAATAAGCCTTTTTTAGTCTGCTAAGTGCAGCTACAGTTGCTTGACTAGGATCATTTTGAACTATTTTGTGTGGAATAGTATCTATCACTTCATACATTTTTTGAACATAATCACTGTTATTTAATAGCACAATTTGATGGGATTTATCTGCAAGAATAATAGATAAATCTTTATTGTTCTTAAGTTCAACCAGTTGGTTTTGTTCATGTAAAGTTCAGACTGTGGTGCAGGATAACAGGCTTGTTGTAAGGTATGCGCCATTGTCACTCGGGCGTAATCCTTATACTGTTCAGGCAGGCTTTTGATTATACCTTCCACCTGTGTGATGGTATTCAATAACGATCCTTTCTTAGGTGGATAAGAGTATTTAGCTCCTCGATTTAAGGCTTTGATTTGCAGACTGTTGAGTTCAACATTTCTGAGGTTTTTGAAACTAGTTGAAATTGGAAATTCTGAGTTTCTATGGGAAACATCAAAGTTGTCAGGTTCTTTTCTTACTTTCTTGTCGACCAACATACACAGTTTTTTTAATATGGGTGGTAGTCAGAGTCTCAACTTCTTTCATCAAGTTAGCGGAGGTAACAGTAAGCCCTTGGTCCACAATAACTGAGTGTTCATTATTTACCAATGTTAGGTGAGCAAAGTAACACTTACGGTTTAGGTGATCCAGCAATGCTCTTTTACTACAAATGGCTCTAGGTAATCTTTTACTTTCAGCAATCCTAAGAATAGTTATTGTGGACCAAGGGCTTACTGTTACCTCTGCTAACTTGATGAAAGAAGTTGAGACTCTGACTACCACCCATATTAAAAAAACTGTGTATGTTGGTCGACAAAAAGTAAGAAAACAACCTGACAACTTTGATGTTTCCCATAGAAACTCAGAATTACTAGTTTCAAAAACCTCAGTAATGTTGAACTCAACAGTCTGCAAATCAAAGCCTTAAATCAAGGAGCTAAATAGTCTTATCCACCTAAGAAAGGATCGTTATTGAATACCATCACACAGGTGGAAGGTATAATCAAAAGCCTCTCTGAACAGTGTAAGGATTACTTCCAAGTGACAATGGCGCATACCTTACAACAAGCCTGTTATCCTGCACCACAGTCTGAACTTTACATGAACAAAACCAACTGGCTGAACTTAAGAACAATAAGATTTAACTACCATTCTTTGAGATAAATCCACCAAATTGTGCTATTAAATAACAGTGATTATGTTCAAAAAATGTATGAAGTGATAGATACTATTCCACACAAAATAGTTCAACACAAATAGTTCAGCCACAATCACAGCCCTTCATTTTGGCATTCCTTGACGTGGTCTCGTTGTACCCTAATGTACCGGTCAAAGCCACACATCAAATTATTGAAGCAAAACTTGCTGATTCCCATATTCAAATTTCTGAAATTGATCCAATTACGAACGCACTTTGAGTTGTTAAGAAATGTTCATATTTCAAATTTCAAGACAACATTTATCAACAGTTGGAGGGCTCCCCAATGGGTTTCCACCCTGTCAGCTGTCTTAGCTGAATTTCTTTTACAGCTTATTGAAAATCAGGTCATTAGTTCCTTTCCCACCGTCCATTGCTTTACTTAAGGTACGTTGACGACATCCTGCTTGCATGGCCTCACAGTCGGGATGATTTACACTTGTTCGTCAACAAACAATCGTCCCAGTTCCCAACCATCAGGCTCATGATTGAATTTGAAAATGATAATTGTTTACCATTTCTGGATATTCTTATTAATAAGAATTATAATTATAACTGTATCACTACCAGTGTATATAGAAAACCTTGTCATTCCCCAGTTATTATTCCATTTTTCTCATCACATCTAAAACAACACAAATTGTCAGCACTGTTCTTTTTTGTTCAGAAGAGCGCACTCACATTCGTCAACCCCGAACTCCTACAACTAGAAGTTAAATACATTTTTAATTTAGCTGAGCAACACGGATATCCTAAATACTGGACTAGTCAGGTACTTAGTAAAGTCAAATATGCCCTGAATACTACTTTGTCAAGAGAATCTAATCATAACACTAAATATGTGGGCTCCATGCAGTATAATCCACTTTTAACAAGAACCTTATCATACCTTTGTAAACAACATGATGTGAAATTTGGCTTACGATCATGAAACCTTTTCTCAGTTGTTCATAAAGATCGTAAACAATGATGCAGTAGGGATCAATGGGGTATCTACAACATCCCACTACTTCAGGCAACCACAGGACAAATTGCCTCAAATTATTTGGGGTCCACAAAACGTAATCTTGGATTAAAGATTAAAGAACATAAATACAACATTAAAGCAGGCATGTATAGCACATCACTAGCCAAATATGTACTCCAAGACAATCTTAATCCAGATTGGAGTAATGCAAGAATTATTCATACTCCTAGCAACCTTAGGGACCTATTAATAAGAGAAAGTGTGTATATAGAAGCTTCCAGTGTACAATGTTGTAATGAACATGGCTCCTATGAATTGCACAATGCATGGAAGTAACTAATTAAATCTGTTAACTTTAAATTGTGACTTTTGTTTGAAATGCTATGTTCACCCCACCCCACCCCACCTTCATTCTTCAGTCAATGTAATATGTTTTTCCTCACTTACCATTAAGCATGCTGTGTACGCAACTATTTGATGCATACGAAATGTTATTGGCTCTTACGCCTCCCATTGCTTCCCACAATGCCATAATCTATGCTATATATATATTGAATGTGTTTTTGTTCAATACATCTGAAGATGAGGTAGCCACTGCCTCAAAAGTGCTCATGTACATATGGTTTAAATTGTATATATTTTTCATCTTTTCATCATTAAATCGTACTAAAGACAGCAAATCGTTCGTATCAGTGATCCAATCCATTTAAGTTCAGATATTTTTTCATCATAAATTTACCATAGTATTTTAAAAATTAAATTGACAGATTCTCCACACATGTGGAACTTGTACTCCCTATATCACCTGATCCCCATTGTGAATACAAAATGAAACTTTGGGATGTGTAAAAGGATAGTACAAAGTAATTTTGTGAATTTTTCATAATTTTAAAATTGTTGTATTTTGAAAAATTTAAAATTACACTTGTTTTTAAGATTTTTTTTATTTTAGACTGTCAAGTGTAATATAAAATTAAAGCCCATCAAAAGAGCTTCAAAACGAGACATTGTCCAGGTTTGTATCTGATTTGGTTCCTGAGAAAATGGCAGTTAACTACTTTTACATATGTAGTCCAAGCATTGCTTATGCCTAGCTCACACAGCATTATATGGTAATATAATTTTATTAGTTATACAAATATTTTGCAATATTTATGATATACTTCTGTTTTGCATGTTTAAAGTTAACATTAAAAGTTTTGCATTCAGACGTAAATCAATTATTAGTACAAAATTTCTTGAACAGAGCTTAAATTGTAAGAATAGAGCATCTTTTTACAATTTAAGCTCTGTTCAAGAAATTCTGTACTAATAATTAATTTACATCTGAATGTTAAGCTTTTAATGCTAACTTTGTGTGTGATGTTCAGAGTGGTTTTATGCCTGGTAAAGGCTGCACTGACCAGATTTTTGCATTACACATGATGATTGAAAAGTATCTGGCTATTGGTAAGAAAGTTTTTGCTGCCTTCATAGATTTAGAGAAAGCTTACGACTGAGTAAATATGACACTTTTGTAGAAGGTACTGAATGAATATGGTGTTACTGGGAATCTACTTAACAGTGTAAAAGCCATGAATGCTGGCAGTAGAGCTTGTGTACCAGTGAATGGTGTTTTATCAAAATGGTTTTCTATTGGTGCAGGAGTCAGGCAAGGGCATGCCAATGTCACCATGGCTGTTTAATATATTTATAGATGTGTGATGCCAAAATAGATAATACTGGTTTATGTCTTGGTGACATCTGTGTATGCAGATTGCTGTACGCTGATAACACTGTCCTGTTGGCAGAAGGCAAAAGTGAGTTGCAGAGTATGTTGTCCCAGATATATGAAGTTTGCATGAAATTAAAACTGAGTATAAATAAGGGAAACCCCAAGGTTATGGTTTTTGAGAAAGGAACTGGTAGTACTGAATGTAATATAAGTCTAAATGGCACAGTGATTGACCAGGTGAATGAGTTTGTGTATTTGGAAAGCATGTTTGACAGAGAGAACAAATTGGATGGTGAAATTAGTAGACGAATGAATTCTTCATTGAAAGTCATGGCTGCTTTGGAAGGTTTTCACAGGAATGATGGGTTCTCAAGAGAGTCCCGCATGGCTGTGTATGAAAGCGTAATTGTTCCTACTCTGATGTATGGCAGTGAAACCTGGGTACTACCGAAGAAACATAGGAATCATTTGTGTGCTGGAGAAATGCATTACTGCTGGAGAAATGCATTACTTGGTGGCAAGACAAGTTCTGATTGTGAGAGGAATGAAGATGTGTTACAGTTGTGTAATGTGAAGCAAAATGTTGTTAGGAAGGTGGAGATTAAAAAATATGCTTTGGTGGTTTGGCCATGTTGAAATAATGAGTGATGAGATGCTTAATAAGAAAATCTGTTTAGCCCAAGTGGCAGGAAAGAAAGGCAGAGGAAGGCCAAGGAAGTCATGGGAGGATCAGATTCAGGAGTGTCTGCATGAGAAAAAGATTATGAGTATGAAGTAGAGAAGATCTTGTGTACGGCGTATGGTGGATGTGAGTGAAGCCCGGGTTGTATGTCAAGATCGCTGTAAATGGAGAAGTTTGATACAGCAACAGTAAGTAAAAATTATATGGTAATTTGTATTTCTTTGTGGAGCTAACCTCTGAATCTCAGAGAACAGCTTAGTGATATGTATTTAAATGTGTGAAACAGAAGTATATCATAAATATTGCAAAATATTTATATCACTAATAATGGCAGTTAACTATTTTAGGATCCAGCAATGTTTAATAAAAATTAAAATAATTAATACTTAATAACTTTTGAATGGAAGGCAATTTTTTTTATGATTTCTATTCATAACTATGTAAGGACACTTGATACACCATGTTTTGTCAAAATCTGAGAGGTCAACAGAGAATTTAATTCCAAACTTGTTGATCTGACATGGAATGATCCTTAGGAGTTAGATGTGAGCAATAAGAGGAATGGATATATGCACATTCAGCAGATTTAGCATGAAGATAAGTATTAGACCTGAGTTGAGTCTCCCTGAAGAAGAAGAAAATGAAGTTAAAATATATGTATTTATATATATAGTTAGGTGGTTTTGAGAGATGAAAGGTCAAAACAGATGTTATATTCTAAAGAAGCTGGCCACACACTACAGAAAAGACCTAGAATTAGATGATTCATGGAGTAAAATGGGCACTTAGTGATATAGATTGTGATTTGTAAGGGGCAGAACACCTTGCAATGGACTAAGAAAGATGAGAAACTTGAAGCATGGTTCATACGCTTTTTCAATCACAAAATTCCAGGACTTTTCCAGGAACATTTCCACGACTTTTCGATTTTTTTTCCAGGACATACAATCAAACTTTCTTACTTAAAATATAATGAAACCATAGGTCTGTTCAACCTGTAACCTACAACAAACAACTTCCTACATGCTTGGACAAACTTAATGCAGAATGTTAAAAATGAAGTCCGCTGCAGCTAATCAAAAACTTGGGTTTTTAGTCTCACAGATATTGCTGTAAACAAAAAAGTGAACTTACCCCCTATAGTGGAGCACTTGTGCATTAAGAAATATTTGAAATTATATGAGAAACATTTTGCACTGAAAATGTTTTCCAACAAAGAAATAATTTTTCAAATCGGACTCCTATAAACATGGACAAAAATAAGATATACGTGTGCGCCCCTGGTGGAAAAATTATGCTTTTTGAACCATCCGTAATGGAGGTACTAAAAAGTTTTCTGAACCAGGAGGTATTCTAAAAAGGTTTTCCGAGGTGAGCGGTGTCAATTCACGAAATAATTTTTTCAATTCAGTTTACCTCAGGTTTTGTTGCAAATACATCAGAAGCAAAAATAAACAATTAGACGCCCTGGTGGCCAAACCATTCCTGACCAAAAAGAGAATCCCCCATCCCTCTCCTGAGCTGTATTCGACTCAGGAAGGATTTTTTTTTTAAATTGGATGTTTAGAAGCGGAGATATTGCGAAAATCACAATTTACCATTACGCCCCCAAGTGGAAAATTTATGCATTATTTGAAAAAGGGACCATAACTAAAATAGTCTTCGATATAAATGCCATAAAAAAAAAAAAAAAATTTCAATTGGATATTTAGAAGCAAATACATGAAATAAAATGCATTTTAAAATTCGATACGATCTCCATTTGTGTTCTCTAGCGGCAAAATTGTGCATCGGAAAAAAACCGGAAAGCACGGATTCATCATTTTCACTTTTTTAAGCTTGCCAATACAAAAGTTATTTTACAAATCGAACTAATAATTGCAGAGATATGGTCTCCCTGGCCATACAAAGTGAAAACTTAAGCACAATGCAAAAGATGCTAATAATGCAGCTTCAGTCCTAACAGATAAGAAAACCAATACCCCCCCCCCCACACACACACATTTTGCAGGGGGTGGAGAGGGAAATTTGTCAGACATAAGTTATGTCAGTAGAAAAATCCTCAACTACAAAACATCGTGCAGGGACAAAAAGGCAGGCAGGAATGGATAAAATTCCAGGACATGTAACAGGATTTTAGGACATTTCCAGAACGTGTACAAACCATATTGAAGATAATGAGCATTATTATTTTTCCCCACTTAATTGTCTGTTCTCATAGTTTGTTCCTCAAAAACCTGAACACATTTAGGTATGCAGTTGTGACACAATAATTACTGAATGAATAAGAACATCTTGCTGTGTTTGCAGCAAAGAATCTGTTTAAACAGATGTCGACATATATGTGTCCTTATAACTCATCCCAATTGTCATATCTATGCTCATATTTTATAGAATTAAACATTGTTATAAATAAAATGTGAAGAGGGCAATAACTACAGACGGTGAGTCGAAAGGTTCACAATATTTGCATAAAACGCATGTGCTGTGGCGGATATGTCACATGTTTAAACTAGTTCACGTTGCGCACTTCAGTCAGTAGAAAGGGATATAAAGTGGTAGTCGTTGCTATGAACAGCATTGCATGTCCTCGTTCTGTTTGTGGTTGGGATGCCTAAAAGATTAGCAGCCACAATCGTCTAATTAGAGAACTTTTGCTTTATGAATTTTAACTCAGCCATAGCACTACTCAAGCAACATGAAACATTTGTCATGCAAAAGAGGAAGGTTCTGTGGACCACAGCACTGCAACCAGATGGTTCAAGAAGTTTCACTCGGGTGACAGAAACCTCGACGATCAGCCCAGGTCAGGTAGGCCAGAAACCATGGATTCGGAGGCCAGGCGCCAGGCCGTAGAGGCAAATCCGACAACCAGCACTTGGGAGATTATCAGGCGAGCGGGGCATAACACAGACCACTGTTTGTCACCTTCAGGACCTCAGCAAGGTCTACAGGAGCTGCTGCATTGTCCCCCACGAACTGACGCCAGCTGAAGCAAACCGTTGAGTGGAAGTGTGCACGAAACTCCTAGAAAACCTGTGCGATGTAAGTTTCATTAAGAGAATTGTTACGTGCGATGAAAAGTGGGTCTATTTCCGTAATCCTAACAAACAACGGCAGTGATTGAACCCGAGCCAGCTTCCAGAACCTGTTGCCAGATGTGGGCGCTTTGAACACAGGGTGATGATCTGCGTCTGGTGGAATTTCGAGGGGATAATCCATTATGAATTTGTTTCAGATGTCGGGCCATCAATGCCAACCTCTACTCTGAACAGCTGGAGCAGATTTATACCGTTCTGGAGAAGTATCTTGCACTGGTGAGCAGAAAGCGAGCTCTCCTACAGCAAGACAATGCTCGGCCACATACCGCGCGAACGATCCGGGCAAAACTCCAGGAACTTGTGGGCATTAAACTGAGGCTACACCCAGCATGTAGTTTGGAACTTGTCCCGTTGGATTATTACTTGTTCTGGTCCATGGCCCACTTCTTTTAAGGGTGGCACTTCAACAACCAGGAGGAGGTGGCAGCTGGGGTGAAGGAGTTCTTCGCCTGGAAGGACAAGAACTGGTACCGCTGCAGAATCA
The DNA here is from genome assembly GCA_039090855.1 of Macrothele yani. Taxonomy (NCBI): domain Eukaryota; kingdom Metazoa; phylum Arthropoda; class Arachnida; order Araneae; family Macrothelidae; genus Macrothele; species Macrothele yani. Next base: position 21,267,100 of record CM077013.1, read on the forward strand.
TAGAACTGGCAGACAGATGGCTAAAGACAGTGCAACACAGTGGCCTATACTTTGAATGCTAGTCATCTTTTGTATGTATGTATGTATGTATGTATGTATGTATGTATGTATGTATGTATGTATGAAGACATAAACTGATCCAAATATTGCAAAACTTTCGACTCACCATCTGTAATATTCACATTTCAAGCATCATATCATGTTACAACAAATTAGCAAATAAAACCAGCTGAATTGCACACATGCATTTTGCACCAAGAGAAAAAAATACTATCCACAGGTTTTGGGCAGTAAGGCACATTTTCATCAAGTATTGACTGCAATGGCCAATTTTTGTCAAAAACTTTACATATTTTGCAGTTTACCAACTTTTCTGTACAATGTTCTACTGTATAAAAACACAATTTTCCCATCAAGGCCAAATATGTTTCAAATCATTCTGTTCCTATCAGGCCCACTTATTTCCCCAACTAAACATGAGCTTCTTACTCAGTAGACATCTTCAATTTTCACATCTTAAAATGCTTACATTACAATAGGAATACACAATTTTTTTTTTTTTTTGGATATTGCTTATTACTTACCAAACTTTGTGGAGCAACAGAAGGCCATATGACTTTCATATTTGGCTCATACATGGGATTAAGGTATGTAAGAAGAACATCTGTACAGTTTAGATGAGACCTAAAAGTAAAATACCATTAGTGATTGACATAGCAAATGGATTACATGGTTTTAAATGCATTTAAAATTCAAGCAACCATACAGAGCAAAGTAATTTTCAAATGTCTTGAAAAAAATAAATAAACATATTTTCCAAATACTGAAATTATGACATTTTCTGTGTAATTTAGGGATGTCACTCTGTCTTTCACAAACAGGACAGTTGCTTTTCTGTCACATGCAATGACTCCTGAAGCCATCATTATGTCAATACAAAGATGGTTAATGATAGCACTGTATGGTTAAACTAAGAGTGCAGGGAGATGTTGTTTAGTTCTGCTCCATGAAATGCTGATTTGTTACAGCACTGTTTGTCTCAGAAATATTTTTATGTTAAGAGCAGGGATAAAAAATAAATCAGTCTGTCACTCAGGGCTATCATTTTGTAAATAAATGTTTGTTATGCTCGAACTAGTGCCAAAACTTTTCCATTAGCCCAGGATCCATGGAAGACATGCAAGAACTTTTTTCAGATAATATGGCACAAATTCCCACATAGATATAATAGTGAAATATTTTAAAGTGTTTGCAGTGCATTTGCAACATTCTGAACTAACTGCAGTGCATTTGCAACATTCTGAACTAACTCATGTATGACATGTTCGAATTACCATGGGTAATAAATGATATAGTATTGGATTACAAATGTGAATATATCTTAAATATAATATAATACTAATATTAACATACATGAGACTGATGAAGGAAGAAAAAAGCTGAACTTTTTAACCGCACGGGTGAAAAACAAGAAAGTGCTACGAAACAGTGTGAATATAATGCGGTGTGAGCAAGACAAAACTGTTCACTGAAGTCTATTGTGTAAATATTAAGCTGAAGCACGTCACTGTATTAAAAAAAAAAAAAAATTTACATTTAACAGCAACACAGGATAAATGTAACACCGCCGAGAAAAAAAATTACGACTACTGGCGAAATCTACGCTCTGTCCGCCTTCCGTTTTAGGAAAGTTTTCCTCCATTTTGAAGCTGCAAAATAAATAGTTACGGAATAAAATTATATTTAACAACACTACTGGGTAGAAGAAACATTGCCAGAAAAAAGATTACGATTACAGGAACAACCTTAACTCCCTCCGTCTAACTTCCGTTTCCAAAATTTTTGAAAGTCAGAATTCCGCCCGCCAACAGAAAACAACCCCACCACCAATCCCTCCCAAATTTCTGTTCAGTTCTGCATCGATCTCGAGAACCATTGAAATGGCGGAATTTTTTGAATCCACTGAAGAATCTCACGCATGAAGATCACAGGGAAATTTTCGCGCCAACTTCAGTTTTCGAAATTGTTCTTCCATTTTCAAGCTGAAATGCAAATATTTATGGAATAAAATTATACTAACAATAATACTGTGCAGAAGAAGCATCGCGAAAAAAAGAAATCACGATTAGGGGAAATATTTTCAATCCGTTTAACATCCGATTTTGAAAGTTTCAAAAAACGAAATACCATCCCCAGATCAAAAACACCACCAACTTCCCCAACTAATCCTTCAAAATTTCTCTTCAGTTTGGCATCGATCCCGAGAATAACCCAAATGATGAAAAAAAACAACGGAATTCCGCAAATCCGCGGAAGAATCTCATGTATGTATTAAACAGGACAGTTGCTTTGCATATGTAGGCATTACAAAACAAGTATCTTTTGGAAACAAATTATAGAAGTAAAGTTATACAGTATGAGTACAATTTAAGAAATCAGCATTTCTGTTTAATTCATTTTTTTTAACTTGTTCTGTTGATTTGAACATTTTTCAACCTTCAAAGAAAATGCCTTCCCACAAAGACCGCACAGAAATAGAAGGCAGGAACGTCACATACCTATTTAGGTCAGGTGTGCTGTTGTGAAAAAAAAGTTTTATGCAATCTGCACCCAAATTCACTTATTAATTTGAACATGCAATTGCATTTTTATCAATGTGTGAAAGTATTAAGATTGATAATGTATAATTTTGAACACATTAATATACTAACTCATGCAATTTTAACTATTCAATCAGTATAAACAGCATAGAGGTTCTATGTAAAAAAAAAAAAAATGTGTCACATCATTTATGTGAAAAGCATGGAGGGTAAAGAACTATACTCCATGGAGCAAAGATCTCACAACCTTTGCAAACACTAGAGTGGCAATCATATAATATGTGCAGGAAACTAAAAAAGGTAACTACTTGGGAAAATGTTATAAAATTTCTGGACTAAAACAAACTCTTAAAAACCTTATTCCACAGTTCCAATCACAGACATACAGTGGGGGGGGGGAACAACCCAACAGTAACTCATGGCATAATGCTTAATTCATACACGAGACCAACTAAGTGTTGCGAGCGAAGAACTTAAGTGCCGGGAGTTGGCGCTGTGAACATGAACTCAGTGCTCCGTGAGAGAGAGAGACCTTGCTTCTTCTTGTTATTACCTTTTGAAGGTCGAAGGTCATACATCATTGTGTGAGAAAGTGCTGTTCTTGTTTTTGTCGTGCCTAATGAAAGAGCTATCGTGCAGCTGTTTGATGTTTGTGCAACTTAAATGGTGTATTCACTTTTCATGTTTGTCTCAGTAAAATATTCGTCATGTTTTAAGACAGTGCTGTTGTCTTTTTTGATATGGGCTTTAGCACGGGTAGTGCTGTCGCTCGTAATACTAAGAAAGAAAAAAGCTGAACTTGTGAAAAATCAGAACGTGCTGTGAGAAAGTGTGAAAGTAATGCAACATGAGCAACAATGAATTGTTCACTGTAACTTACTTATGGAAATATCAAACTGGAGCACCCCACTATATTCACAATATAAAATTACTGAATTCAAAACAAAATAAAAAGGTTTAAAAACATTACTTCAGACACTTGGTTTGTTGTTGTACTTGCAAGAACATGAGCTCAAGTTTCCTCTTGAAGAAGCAAGCCTTGCTTTCTTCACAGCAAGTTCCACAGGTATATTTGTCTTTGGTTGACTCTGCAGCTTCACAGCACTAATTTCAATTTTTTTTCTTCTAATATCTTTCCATTCCCATTTCTTTACTGTCACTTCTTTTTCTATTTTTTTATTTATTCCCTCAAGTGACAATTTTATCCAGCATGCTGAAAGAACTTCAGCCTAAAGAGCCTGAATGTATGTATGATATCAAAATGTTCATTATTTTGGGTAAATGGTGTAACTCTGAGAATATGAATACTTTTGAACACCGGGCATCAATTCATAATAATTTTCCAATTTGTCACTCCCGCTTTTGGAAAATGCCCGGTGCCTTATCAGCCTTAAATGCAAACATTTATGAAATTTTGGAAAATGTGCAGTGCCTTATCAGCCTTTAATGCAAACATTTATGGAAGAAGGGGGGGGAGACACACAGGACAATGGAAACATCATGGTTGAGTGTTTATAATTACGGGAAAAACCTTTGCTTCATCTAACTTCCATTTCCAAAATCCCCCCACCCCCCAAAGAAAAAAAATTAAAAGAAAGAAAGAAATGTCCATGGCACATATTATGATTTTCTTTATCAGTAACCATTATCAACATCCGAGGTTAAAATCTTTTACTAAAACATCCATTCTGAGTTGTTCATCATTAAGATTTTCTGCAACAATCTTCTTGTCTTCTGGTGAAGTTGCTCACCTGGACAACAGCTCCTTCCAAGAGTGCATGATGACTTTTTCAGGAAGATTGTTTCATGAATAGGCTCTCCTGATGCTATGACACTGAACAGTGATTTTGTTTTGGCGACCCAAGTGGTTCAGTGGTCTAAGCACTGGCTTCTGACCATTTGCCTAAGATGGGTTTGGGTTTGAATCCCAGTGACACATGAATGTTGTGTTTGTCTCATCACACTGGATCTCTTACTTCCCTGGAACCAGTGGCCCTAAAATTAGAGACAGGCAACTGCTTATAGTCCTTTGAGTTGCTCAACCTCCAAACAAATGAACAAAAACAATTTTGTTTTGTATCTTATTTTTTTTTGCCTAGATTACATGTTGATCCAAAGTGTAGCAACATTTCATGGTAAAACCAGTATAAATTTATCATTGCTTTTTAATTCTTCAGCAGATGAAGGTTCTGGAGCATTATCTAACAGTAGCAGTGGGTTTTCTTTTAGGATTTGAACTTCTAAATCAAATTTCATTTTACTGTCGGCACAAATTCCTAATGAAACCAATCTAAAAAGATTTATCTGGCCATTCATGCACTTTTCTGACCATAATATTTTACTGGTAAAGTGAAGTTCTTAAATGCATGTGGATCTTTACTTTTTTTGCAATCACAGTCTGTGTTTCTGATGCATTGCTACACAGAAAAAACATTAACCATTCCCTGTTCATTTTATGATGATCAGCATTTTTCTCATGCCTTAATGATTAGTCAGAAAGTCCTTTCCAAAAGAGCCTATATTCATCATCATTAAATCTTCATCAAAGGTAAGGTTATTCTTAACCATTTCATCTTCAAAACATTTATTACATTGAATGCGGTTTTTCACAAAGTCAGTACGGCTTTAGAACATGTATTGCACACACACACACACACACAAACTGTTTATGTATATATTAAATACTTATATTTCTAATTGCCTTGGGTCATCACCTTAAGACACCAAGCTACATCATTCCAGTTCCTCTACTTTTCTCAGACTCTTCTCTTGTACCTTCCTTCTTATGCCATCCTCCACTGTGAGTTACAGTGGTTACTCCACAAGTGTCTGTTTTATAGTCCTGTATTTAAAGTACCTTGGAATCGTCACCATACACATGGAAGGCTAACAGAATATCTTTATACAATTTGAAGACATCTTTTCTTCGAAACTAAAAATCAGTAAGTTCTTAATATATTGTAGAATATTGATTAATAAGCAAATTTGGGAAATACAGTTTTATGACTACTTTTACAAGACCAGTATACATATATACATATCCAGGCTTTGGTGCACACACACACACACATTAAATAGGGGAAACACTATGCCTCTTTTTTTTTCTATTGAAAAAAGTGTCCCTTGCTGTTCTGCTAGTAACAAAAATCTATTCATACTTTAAATGTACTTAAAAGTTGAAATAGTCACCATTTTACAAGATTTTATTACATGCCCTTCATTAACATTTGTACCTGAAAAATGTCCTGACTCCATAAGTAACGTAATGCAAATTGCTAAATTGATCTCAATATTTTGTAAATAACATTATGCCCCCCCCCCCCCGACGGCACAGTGGTCTAATCCAGTGTTCCGCAACCTTTTTCTACTCGCGACACACTATAAATTATCCACGACTCAACACGGCACACCAAAATGTTAATCTCAAAAACATATATGACATGACTATTAATATAAATACGTAATCTAATCAACCTATTATTATTATTATTATTATTATTCTATTATATTATTATTAAATAGAAATCGATTCGTGTATTTATTAATAATTTATGAATTTTAATTCACGGTAGAAAATACAAGAAAATACACTTTTCTATTATTATTAAAGTAAATAATTAATTCTACTCATACCTTCAATGTGATACTTGCACCTATTTAGCTGCACACAGGCGGCTGATCCGTGGCGGAATCGTTGACAATGCAAGTCTCATTTCTTCATCAACGGATTGGAGTCTCTTCCTCTTTGATGTTTTAATTTCAGTCAATGTTGAGAAGCACAGTTCAAACAAATATGTAGTTGAAAATGGCAATAACACATTATTAACAGCCATCTTGGAGATAGCCTGATATTCACTACTTATTGTCAACTAAAATGTGTCTAAAGACACTTGGAGAAGTTTTAATTTTAATATTCTGTCTTGCTTTTAAATCTGAGAGTTTCTCTTGTATATTAATCGGAAGAGGTTTTGAATTCGCAATGAAAGAATCACGAACCAGTCGAAATCTTGAACACTCTCTCCAAAATACTTCTTGAACTTCTGCTGCAAGATTTCTAAATGTTCTTTAATTACGTCCATCACCACTTCATTATTGTCAGCAAGTGGCCATACAGTCGGGAACATCTCAAACGACCCATTAATTAAATAGTAATAGAAAATAGCAAGACTGACTAGCAATCACTATTTTCGGACTACTTCAGAGCACAGTTGTGATAGAACTGAAATAATTGTAAGACGCGGGACCTATACTCTTCAAAGGGAAGGACAGACACATATACCGACTTATTTAAAATAAAGTTTAACAATGGGTGGGTGCATCGGTACAGGAAAAAAGTAATAAAGTTGAAGAAGCACTAACAAACAGGGACAAATACCAAAACAACGTAATAAAAGACAGGGAAAGTTTTGCTAAACCCCGCACTTTTAGGGAAAAGTGTACACAGGACATGCTGCAAGTGTAATAAAGAAGCCGCATAGCACGACAGTAGAGGCGAGAAAGTACACAGAACATGGGGCAAGTGTAACAAAGTAGCTGCATAGCACAGCGGTAGAGTTGAGAAATACAAATATATGAATGATCAAAACTACAACATAACAACTGTGAGAAAATAATTTACATTTCATTTCTTAGAATACATAAAAATCCACGGCATGTAATAAAGAATAAACAAGCGTCACCTTATTTAATCAGTGCAGCGGTGGAGAATGAAATACCAGCATATGGAACTGGGATAAAATTAAAAAACAAAACTCGGCAATTAATTTCTTACAATAGGATAATAGGTAAAAGTTCGCGTCACACTGGTCTAAGCGATGGCCTCTGATCATTCATCCGAAAGGGGTGCGGGTTCAAATCCCAGTGAGACATGGATGTTGTGTTTGTCTTACGGCACTGGCTCTCTCCCTTCCCTGGAACCAGTGACCCTAAATTAGGGACAGGCGACTGCTTATAGCCTATTGAGTTGCTCATGGTGGTCGTTAAACCTCCAATCAAAAAATAATAATAATAATAACATTATGTGCATTTTTGTTACATGTATTTCTATGCTAAGGCATTTTTTCCACTATCAGTTTTCTTTGTGGAGGAGGGAATAAATGCCCCCTTTTTTTACACTTAAATCGTTAGATGGATTGCTCCTTACGTGGTCAGTGCATGGAGAATTACTTTAAATTTTTGCCAAAAAATGAACAATTACTAAAAATAAAAAGAAATTCATGACCCCAAAGCAAAATTTCTGACTTTTTCTTGACTTTCCTGACCTTTTTCTGAATTCATGACTTTTTGTGATTTTCATGACCAGAAGATACCCTGATTAGGATAATACCTAGACTCAAAAAATTGAACTTCTACACATGGAAAATTAATATTGTTGAGATTAATTAAACTCACTGTTCCTGATAATAAAATTACAGTTTCAAATGATTCACATGGGCAACATTTTTATACACTTTGTTGTATTTAATGCATTTTGTAATATTGACTTGTTAAACCAAGATCTTAATTTTATATGCACCAATATGTTATATACCTTATTTACTTGTAACCTCAATGGCCATTTGATTTGTAACTTTTTAGAAATCAGATAACTCACAATTAAATGCTTTAACAATATCAAAACAACAAAAATTATATACAATTCAAATCAGTAACTGTTAAGAGCAATGTAGTTAACTACTTACCATAGAGATATTGTTTTCTTTGCACTCTGCATACCATGTCTGTCTCTATCACAGTTGCCCAAAAAAGTACCTGTTTGAAAAAGACATTTTAAAAAATGTTAAATACCTGCAAATGATAGTAACTATATAATTTGAATTTATGAACTTCATTTTCTCAGATTGTTAACACATAAATCATTACAAATAATCAACATACCATTTTAAGGGGAGGGGGAGAGGATCCTGAACTTTTTTATGACCTTTCCATGACTCTGAGGAAAAGTTCCATGACCTGATATCACACATACATGTAAACTGAAATTTTATCTAAGTGCATAATAATTCAAAGAGCAACAGCTAGTAAAAACAAATCTCCTACTTTATTTTAAATACACCAGACATGAATAATAATGAAATGCATTATAGCATATTAAATCTGTTTATTTTTGTGGTGTAGTCAACACAAAAATTCGCCAAGCTTTTGCACTCCACTATGAGGCTTTTTTTCAAGGCAATGGTAGACATGTAGACATTTTCAAGGCAATGGTAGACATAAAATGCCTCCCAGTGGAGTGCAAAAGTTTGGCAAATCTTTGTATTGACTACACCACAAAAATAAATCAATTTAATATGCTATATGCGTTTCATTATTATACAAATCTCCAAATTAAATAAAAGGTTGAACAGAAACTATTACAGCTGTAATTTGCATGGGTTCAATTTATGTATTTGTACTGGAACCTATTACTTGTATTTCAACCTACATCTACTGTGTTTATTTTGCTCAAACACTTAGACTTTGTATTGCAAGTCCAAAAATACTAGCCTTTATTTGAAACAAATATGAGTTTAAGTTAACAGAGATTAAAAAAGGTATGAATTGTTCAGAAAAAAAAAAACCCTTGATAGTGTGAATGAATTATGAGGAATAATTAATGCAACTCACAAAAGCATTGCTCACCATGTTAAATTAGCAGTGGAAGTCCAAAAATTTCAGAACATACCGAAATCAAGTGAAAATATTAAGCGGATTTAGAAGAACATTCACGTCGTATTGCTATAAGCAGATTATGTGTGTGAAATTATAGGGAAAAACACAACAATAATTGTCATCACAATTATACAGATTGCCCAATTCACGAATTTACGAATTTACTGAAAGAACCTTTTCTCAGTTAGAAGGTCACAATGGACCCAAACGATTTTATTTTTGCAAAAGATTCTGGGGTTCCACCTTTGCCAAAAATAGCTTTGCTCTGGACTCACAGCATAATATTCACAGTTTTGTGCTGTTAAAGGAAAAAACATTACGTTACTCACAAAATTACACAAAAAATAAGATGCTAATAATTTAAATTACATGTTGTTTGAAATCTTCATATTAGAATGATCTAACTATTAAAACTTTTCACTTGTTATGCTTTGGAACCAAAATTAGTTTTCTCAGTGATGCCCTTTTTATAGTACACTAAAATATAAAAAACATTCCTAGAAAACAGCTGAACTTCAACAAATAAATAAAAAAAAACATTATTAAAAGCAACTCTGTGCGGGAGCAGGTGAATAAATTCGTTGAATGCAAATTCATCGAAAACAAATTTATTGAACGAGCAATTTACTGAAAGACGACTTTTTCGAAAAAAATGAAACGAATTAGTTGAAATGGAGTTTAAGACAACTGGCCACTAAACAGTTGGCCAAATGAACAAGTCCAGACACCCACTTTAGGGGCTGTATAAAAATTGCAGTCTCTTGGTTTCATATGTGAGCAAAGACCTAGGGATTAATATTTAATGCCTTAGTAAAAGGGCAATAATACTAGTCTTTGTGTCTCAACCTTATGAATTTGAGCACAACACAATATATTCATAACATTTACATAATAAATCAAACTAATAATGCTGCACTTTTACTTAAGCATCAAATATTAATAAACAGGCCTAGTCTTTTTTAACAGTTTTTCTCCCGTCGTACTCATATTCATAATGTTTAGGTACCAAGTCAAGTTAGTATTATTGCACTTTTACTTAGGCATTGAATATTAACAAATAGGCCTAGGCCTTGACCTTTTTAACAGGTTTTGTTCGATTGTGCTTATATCATAAGGTTTTGGCACAAGGTCTAGTTAGTATTATTGGCTTTTACTTAAGGCATTAAATATTAATACTTTGGCCTAGGCCTTTTTAACAGTTTTTATTTGATTATGCTTATATTCATAAGGTATAGACACAAGGTCTAGTTAGTATTGTTGCACTTTTACTTAGGCATTAAATATTAATATTTTGACCTAGGCCTAGGCCTTTTTAACAGTTTTTATTCCATTGTGTTCATATTCATAAGGTTTAGACACCAAGTCAAAATACTATTATTGCACTTTTACTTAGGCATTAAATATTGATACCTTGGCCTAGGCCTTTTTAACAGTTTTTATTCCATTGTGTTGTTATGGAGATATTTAGCATCACAGCATTAAATGTTGTAAAAAATGTTTATGCTAATATTAAAACTTATATGGAAATTATAGAAAATTTAAAATTTGGGAGATGAGTGGATGCATTTCGAAACAAATCTGAAATTTTTGAATAAGGCTATGAAACAAAATAGAAAAATAAAATGCACCACTGAATTTGGGAACTCCCAAAAGTTACTATTGTATTGTTTGTGTTGTTTGCGTCAGATGAGTAGATACACCTGAAAGTGGAAAAAAAGTAACTATTGTTTGCATGTGTACCAAATTTGTAAACACTAAAATTTAATGGTATACAATGTACACGTGTAATAACTTTTAAAGGTAAAGAAGTCAAATATAATGGTTAGGACAAAAAACATTGTTTTTATACCACAATTAAGTAACTCAGATTTCGTCTCCCACCTCAGTCACTGCTGAGGGGGATGCAATTGAACTATGTGATGAAAATTCACCCTGAAAATATCTAAAACTTCACTGCACTAAGGTTTGGGTTTTTGAAAGGCCACTTGGCCTATATTTATTTGAAAAAAATTACAAGTGTGAGGTTAAATTTTGGACACAATTTCAAACCCGGCCACTGGGCCCAAAAAAAATAAAATAAAATAAATAAACGGCTGACAGGTTAGTTTCTTTCAAAGAAAAAATTAGCACCAGGCACACTACTGATAAAAATATAAATACCAGAATTTACACAGCACAAACACTTGATTTAACATGGTGTGTAATTTGGGTGTGTAGAAGGTAAATCTCTCTCTCTCTCTCTCTCTCTCTCTAAAAAAAAAAAAAAAAAAGTATTATATGCATATGTTTACACTACGCTATTTGAATTAAATCGCTCAAACCAACCTTCTCAGACCAGACTTCTGAATCCACTTTTAATTTTAAACTCCCATAGCAACTGCCAAAATTTTTACGTATAATGGTAAGTTATTTTTATTACAAGATTCTACACTTCAAGGAAAATTTGTCTTAAAATCAACATAACCTTGTCTTAAATCAACATGTGTCTTAAAAATCACCATATCTAGCATTACTCAACCATTTCCATACACCATACAAAAACCTAATACACTAGATACCTTATTCTATTTACTCAAAGTTATTAAATTGCTACACTGACACAAGAATATTAATTCACACTATCATCCTGCAAATCCAACTTTTCAAAATTCCATACCATAAGTTTTCCAATCTACTGGCACCCATGTAGTAACCACTCGGGCGTAAAAGCCAAACAATCATCTCAACCAATGAGTCCCACATCTCTAGAAAAACACAATTTTTCGGGGAGAACAACAAAGTTTGAGTCTGCATGCGAGAATGGGTCGTGAATCCATTCCCAGCCTATACAGTGTAATGGAGCAAAGTGTGACCTAACCCTTTACTGTTCCTTCACTCTTATTTTGGGAACAACTCACATCAATCTCTCATAGGTACCACCTCCTATGGGTCAAACAAGCTAACTCGGGCAGTAAACAAATCCCCCAATTTGTTTCGTGCACCCTTTCAGACCCGAGGCATGTCTACATAGGGTAAAGTATCCCACAAGAGTTCACTTGCCCCCAAAATATCTCAACATCTATTTTCCAGAAAGCTAACTCACCATCCTTATTTCCAGATAAATTCAATACATCACCCTTTTCCCCAGAAAATTACTTCATATCCTATTTTTCCCAGGAACACACTTCATATCTTCATTTTCACAGGAACACACTTCATGTCCTTATTTTCCCAAGAACACACTCATTTCCCAGGAACACACTGTACTACTCATTTCCCAGCTCAATAACACCATACATATAACACCATACTTGACACACTATACCAAACCTTACTTTATTTCCAGAAAACTCTACAAATCACCATATTTCCACAATCACTCTTTTCCTGAAAAATCATCACCTCTTGAAGAAACACAACAGCTATTCGGGTTCTTTTCAGTCACACTATACATATGCTCATATCTGCCTGTATGCCCAATTCCTATATTCTTTCCCCCATAAAAACCTGTTTTTCTAATCTACGGGCTGAAACTAGAAATTAGCCCTCACTACTACAAAAATTAAATTTTAAAGAGTAATTTTGCACTTAAATTTACCAAAACACTAAACCAAAATAATTACCAGCCTACAAGAAAAGTTTCCCACTACATGGCACCTATACTAAGCTCATAAATACAAATTCTACTTCACCAATACAAAAATCACTGAGCACAAAAAGAGTTAAATTTTACTTAAGAGAAATTCTGGTCTGATAGGTAGTTCATTCCGAAATAACTTAATACTTGTTATATCATCTATCACTACATGACCCAGAAAATTATACACCTCCATTCTTTGTTTTGTTCTGTTTTTCAATTACCTAACCACAGAAGATGACATTAAATTTGTGTACACAGCCTAACATTAAATCATGTGGTTTCATTCCTTAAGCACACCAGAACACTAAAGTACAAAAAAAACAAAAAAAAAAACCCATGAATGAAAGCATTTACACCTTCCCTTTTTTTTTCTTTGCAATATATTTTTCCAACAGCCCCCATTTCAAAGCCCACTTGTTTAGATAGTTTTTAAAGAACCCACAACATAATATTAAAAAAAAAAAAAATTGCCAAAAAAAAAATTACCTTTAGGACCGGGGCAGCAACAACTTTTGAGGTACAATAGTTGCCGAATAGAAAAACACTGTATTGCTTGAGAGAACACCACTGTCCCGGGTGAAATTTTTTTTTTTTCTTGCCATGAGCAACCTTTTTTTGTTTTTCTTTTGTTTTTTTTTCTTGAGCGGGTGCATAGGAGCTCTTTATTCCTGTTGACCCAGCGGGCATAGCCAAAACTCCAGGAAGCAGAACAGCACTTTGGATTTATCTCCTTGTGATGGCGGACCCCTTTGTTGTAGTCAGGCAGTGGGCCAGGCTCGACGATTCAGCAGCTACCGTAGTCAAGATGTTGTTCACAAGGCTCCATAATGGCTTTTTCGTAATTTCCAGTGCCAGGAGGAACTTGCTTGAGTCCCTTGTAGGTGTAGATGGTGGGGTGTCTCTTCCTAGCGCATCAATTGAGGGAGTAATTTTATGGATCTCCCCTGCTAGTTTTTCCTCATTATTTGATGAGGACCAGGAGTCGTTTGACCCCAAACGAAGAAAGTGGTGGTAAAAAAAAAAGCACTTCAGGTCCTCAACTTGCAGGTGGGCAGTAGCTTTGCCTTTTTCAGCTAGGCCCCCTCCACGACATCGTCCCCGCTTGTCACCTCCCCGCCAAATGGCGAGGAGAAAAAAATTCGCCTTGCCCGCAAAAGACAAGAGAGCGAGTGAGTGAGGCAAGCGTCTCAACGGGGAAAAACTCTGGGGTGTTTGAAAATGCTGACCCCTCTCATTGGTCAAAACTTCTGTCTTAGCAACAGTAAAGAAGCTGTTCTCCTCTCGGTCTGTGCCCTCGTGCCAAAACTGTTGAGAAAAAACACATGGCCGGCCCTCCAACAGACTTTTTCTCCCACGCAAGCCAGGGGTGACACTCTGACCTTCGGGTAGGGGAGTTCTGCCATTCCAAGCTAAAAATAGATTTGCCATTGGCCTGCATGGGCATTTCTGCAACACTTTTTCTCTGATGCTTCCAAATCCCTTTGCCTAAAATGGCAGACTTGAAGAAAGATTTTTGGGCTTTTGTACAACCTCTCAGAAATCTTTTTTCCTCATTCCGTGATTAATACAAATAATTTTGCTTTCACAAAGGGGTTGATGCTGTCTTTTGCTCGCCCTTCTTTTCTTTTTTTCCCCCTTACTAACGTAAAAATGAATGAAGCCAAAAGAAAAAAAGTTTAAATGCCTATTATTCCCCCTTTTTTTTAAGAAATTTTTTCTTGTCTGGTCAGGGCTGTGAAGTAAATGAATCTGGCCAACTGTTCCCTTACCTCACTGCCTCTTCCAAACACAATTTTGAAACGTGGACTGTCGAGTATTTTCATTCTGTATATTTTATTTATTTATTTTCTATTATTTTTATTTTTCGTAAATCCCAGCGAAGTGATCAGGTTCCCCAAAATTTACGAACATGAAAATTCTCGACAGGACAGTGTTCGTATTTATAAGGTTTAGACACCAAGTCAAGTTACTATTATTGCACTTTTACTTAGGCATTAAATACGAATACTTTGGCCTAGACCTAGGCCTTTTTAAAAAGTTTTTATTCCATCATGCTCATATTCATAGAATTTAGACACCAAGTCAAGCTAGTGTTATTCCACTTTTACTTAGGCATTAGATATTAATAAATAGGCATAATAATAGTAACATTTATATTTTGTTAAGGCCTATTTATTAATAAGTAGGCCTTGGCAAATTTTATTCCATCATGCTCCTTTTCATAAGATTTGAACATTAAGTCCAGATAGTAATATTGTGCTTTTACTTAGGCATAAAATATTAATCAACACATCTTAGATCCAGGCCTTTCAGAAAGATTTTGTTCAAGTGTATGAAATATTTAATGCCTAAGTAAAAGTGCAATAATATGAACTAGACATGATGTCTAAACCTTATGAAAATGAAAACAATGGAAGAAAAACTGCTAAAAAGGCCTAGGTCAAGGTATTAACATTTGATGCCTAAGAAAAAAGCGCAATAACACTAACTAGACCTTGTGTCTAAACCTTAGGAATATGAGCACGATGGAATAAGAACTGTTAGAAAGGCCTAGGCCTATGTATTAATATTTAATGCCTAAGTAAAAGTGCAATAATACTAATTTGACACTGTATCTAAACCTTATGAGTACAATCGAGTAAAAACTGCTATAAAAGCCTAAATCTAGGCCCAAGTATTCATATTAAATGCTAAAATAAAAGCGCAATAATAGTAACTTGACTTGGTGTCTAAACGCTGTAAGTATGAACACGGTGGAAGAAAAACTGTTAAAAAGGCCTAGGCTAAGGTATTAAAATTAATGCCTAAGTAAAAGCACAATAATACTAACTTGACTTGGTGCCTAAACCTTGTATGTACACGATGGAAGAAAAACCGTTAAAAAGGCCTAGGCCAAG
Source organism: Macrothele yani (assembly GCA_039090855.1). Lineage (NCBI taxonomy): Eukaryota > Metazoa > Arthropoda > Arachnida > Araneae > Macrothelidae > Macrothele > Macrothele yani. The sequence goes on from CM077013.1 coordinate 21,282,867, forward strand.
GCATTAATATTTAATGCCTAAGTAAAAGCACACTATAACTAACTTGACATCTAAACCTTGTGAGTATGAACACAATGGAATAAAAACTGTTGAAAAAAACTAGGCCTAGGCCAAGGTATTAAGTTTTAATGCCTAAGTAAAAGCGCAATAACAGTAACTTGACTTGGTGTCTAAAATGTATGAATATGAACACAATGGAACAAAAACTTAAAAAGGCGTAAGCTTAGGCTGAGGCATATCAATTTATTTTTAGTGCCAAAGAAAAAGCGTAATGCTACTAACCTGTCTGGGTGCCCAAACCTTATAAAGATGATCACGGCAGAATAAAAACTGTCGAAAAGGCCACTGCCTAAGCCATATCTTTAAAGGCGGTCTAAGGGGAAAGTAGACAAGATAGAATCACAAGTCTGATTGTTGTTAGACTCCCTAATGGTTTTGTGGTCATCCTACATGAAAGTGTAACCTAAGAAATAAAAAATGCAATTTTTATACGTTCCCCAAACGCTTTTAGCCATACTCCAATTATAGTCAAAGTTTTCGATAAAAGATTACCCTATGTATTGTATCTTTCGGTGATTTCAGTTTCGCTTAATACACCTGAAGCCTTAATTTTCGAAGAATTTGCTTTTTGAAGAATTCTTTGTTCGATGAATCTGTTTTCGATGCATTCAATTTTGATTAATTCACCTGGAGCCCTCTGTGCTTATGAATTGTAGGATTGAAAAAAAAAAAAAAAATGAGGATGTGGACCGAATTTCAGCAACATTCACTGAAAGTAAATGATACAGCTGACAGTGATTTATGGGATGTACAAATATGTTTCAACAAGAATTCTAATAACAAACAAAGAGCGTAAAAAAACAAAAAATGAGAAACCTTGTGATTAAAAACTGTTGAAGTTTTTGTCTCTTACTTTTTGAAGTTAAAATATGTTTATATTAAATTTCTGATGTTAAATTCTGTTTTTTAGATTATAGTTTACTGAAAAGGCCATCACTGAAAACTAATTTTTAATTCCAAGGTATAACAAGGAAAAAGTTTTAACAGCTGCAATAATCTAGCATGAAAGTGTCAAACAATGTGCAATTTGGAAAAAGCATTTTTCCTAAGGAGCAGTTGACCTTGACTGGATCGAAATCAGCAGTTGACCTTGATTGGTATAGGTACTGATTAAAATTAGTTATGTGGTAGCAATAATAATAATAATAATAATAATAATAATAATAATAATAATACTAATAATAATAATAACAATATGTGCCAATAAGACAAAGCTTGATAAATTTTGTTCTTCATGTATATAAATTTGCATGAAGAAAAGTTAAGGGCTAGGCACTCTTGCACACAATTTGGAAACATATCAGAAAAAGTAAAAAAAAAAAAAAGCAAAATATGAAACTGGCAGTAAAGCACTATATATTAGTAAAATAATTCAAAAAGTTGCTGTCGATGAACTATAAAACTTGAAGAAGCAATTAAAATCAAGTTAAAAGGTTTAATACTATAAAGTTACATTAACTAAAACAGAAGACCTTTCGGACTGGGAACTAGCCCACCCTCAGGTGTACAACAATACAATACAATACAATTATTTATTGCACACATTTAAAACTTACAGTTATATGAAAATGCAATACACCAGAAGGAATCTGAACACATTGGTTGTAAGGCGATTCCCCCTATCAGATGTAAGAAAAAGAATAAAACATATGGCATTTATGAAAGCAAGTAAGATGGTTATAACAGAAGCACCACTGTTAGCAGCATGTTTGGAACTACAATTTAATGATAGGGTTGAGATTCGTTATGGAGATCAGGGTGATTTACAATGTAATTTCGCAGAGACAAGGAAAACTTTTTGATATTTTCCAGGGATCTGATGCTCTCTGGGAGATTATTCCATAGGATAATGGCTTTATACAGTATGCTATTTAAACCATAATTAAGTCTAACACACGGCTGACATAATTTGTTGTTAGCAACAGATCTGGTGAAGATAGAATAATCCAGATATTTGATGTCAGATTGAAAAATAGGCAGTTTAAGATGCATTATTTTAAAAAACATGATACCTAGTTTCAAGGTAAAAATTTCATGAATTTTTAGAATATTTAGTTTTAGAAATAATGGTTTTGAATGAGACATGTAATCTGTGTTCAGCATATAGCGAACAGATTTCTTCTGTAATTTGAGCAAACATAACTTATTGTTTGCACTTATATTTGAATACCAAGATTCCAGACAATAGGAGAGATGGGTATAAATAAAAGCATAGTAAAATGTTTTTAGGACATTGATAGGGAAGAGATGGTTAATTTTACCAAGCAGGCCAACCTGTAAGGAAACTTTTTTAAAACAAACTGAACATGCGTATTCCAGTTAAAGAATTCATCAAACCAAACACCAAGGTACTGAACTTTGTCCACAATTTTAAGGGGGAGATCATTCATCCTGACTGGAAAGTTATTTATGTCCTCTCTTTTATGAACGTTTCGGAAATATACAGCGTTGGTTTTTAGAATATTAAGTGATAATTTGTTAGAGCATAACCAATGAGATAAATTTGATAGATCATTATTGAACATTATCTGTAACTTATGCAAATCATGACATTTTTGAAAAATGACAGTGTCATCAGCGTATAGCAAAGCATGAGTTAATTGCAGGCAGAGAGAAAGGTCATTAATATATAACAGGAACAGTAACGGTCCCAATACTGAACCTTGAGGCACTCCACATGAAATATTAAGTAGATCGGAGTTTATTTTATTTACAGTAACATACTGTTTGTGATGAAAGAGGTAGCTCATTAAGAGGGAAAGAATTTTGCCACGAAAACCGTATTTGGGTAATTTATGTAACAGAATGTCGTGATTTACCGTGTCGAAAGCTTTTTTGAAAATCAATAAAAACACAAATAGTATGATAACTGTCATCTAGTGCTTTGGAAATGAAGTTTGACATCTTAGCAACAGCCATTTCAGTAGATCTGTTTCTTTGGAAACCGAACTGTTCCAAAGAGAGCATACCATGGGTGTGTAAAAAATCAACCATTCTGCTGTGAATAGACCTTTCAAAAATCTTACTCAAAATGGGTAACAAAGATATCGGTCTGTAATTACAGGTAGATTCCCTATCTCCTTTTTTAAAAATAGGATTATCCTTAGCAATTTCCAGACTGTCAGGAAACTGACCTGAATAAAAACTCAGATTAATAATATATGTTATAAGTGGTACTAAAATAGAGATAGAGTCTTTTATGACTCTGCTATTAATATTGTCTGAACCAGCACTTCTTTTTAGGGACAATGAAGTGATAATATTATAGGTTTCAGTATCATCCAAAGGGCGTAGAAACATTGAAAAAGGAACTTCCTTAATTTTGGATAAAGAAGCATAACCTTTAGTACACTGCCGGACAATTGCTAAGGACGGATGACAACAGCAACGATAGCAACCATAAAATAGAATGCAGGAAAATGTGGAAATTAGCATAAGTGCGGGATACAGTAAGACGTGTTGTGCGTATGCAAATTTTGGATTGTCGAACTTCTTCGTGACATCATAGCGCTGATAAGAGATATAAAGGATTTGACGCATATTGACCGTTGTTGTTCAAACGCAAAGTTGAAAGGGAAAGAATCAATTGACGAACTTGCAATTTTCAGTATGTCTTTCCGACACCACCTAGATGATTTTACGCGTGGCCATATTATTGGCAAGATTGAAGAAGGTCGAAAAATAACAGATGTTGCCAGGGAGTTCGACGTCAGCCACAGTATTGTTTCAAGGCATTGGAAATCATTTCAAACAAATGGAGAGTGTAGCAAACGTCACGGGGGAGGTCGTGTTCGCAGTACGACACCTGCAGAAGATCGGTACATAGTGCTATCAACAAAAAGACAGCTAGACGTTTGCATAAAGGAGGACTATACGTTTGCATAAAGGAGGACTATACACCCGCCGTCCTGTTGTGTGCATCCCATTGTCCAGACGTCACCGTACCGCCCGTTTGCAATGGTGCCATCAACATCGCAATTGGACTGATAACGACTGGTCTGCTGTCCTCTTCTCGGATGAGAGTAGATACAGTCTATCGTCTGATTGTCGACGACAACTGATCTGCCGCGATAGTGGTACTGCATATTGTCCAGCAAACATACAGGAAAGGGACCGATATCCGACATGTAGTGTCATGGTATGGGCTGGCATCATGATCAATGGCCGTACGTCTCTCTATGTGCTTCCAACTGGGACTATGACTGGCCAACGATACATTAATGATGTTCTGCTACCTCATGTTCGCATGTTCCGCGGTGCTGTCGGTGATAGATTCATTTTCATGGACGACAACGCAACATGTCATCGAACAGTCGCTGTCCAGGAGTGTCTTGAGAGCGAGGATATTCAACGCCTCATATGGCCAGCACATTCTCCAGATCTGAATCCCATTGAAAATGTGTGTGATGCTTTGGGGAGGAGTCTTGCTGGTCGCCAATGCCCTGCAATAAACAAGGACACCCTTATCCGTGCACTGACAGAGGAATGGGATAAATTACCCCAACAGCTGCTTGATAATGTTGTGCAAAGCATGACACGACATGTGGAATCTTGCATCGCCCTTCATGGTGGCCATATCCCGTAATGACATCTTACGCCGGAACGCCTGCGGACAGTAATTGCATTTTTTTCACGTTTACGTATTCTGCACAAAATGGCCTGTTTGTCCCTTGAACACGTTCCAAAGCCTTCTGGATTTCAGAACACAATAAATTGTCTATCTTGTAATGTCCTGGCACTCTGACATTATTTTATTTCACTTGGCATCCAACCACACTGACTTTTTTATGCGCTATATAGCCGTTTATGATCCGTCCTTAGCAATTGTCCAGCAGTGTATTTGTGGGCAAGTTTTGCTGAGATGCTAAATCATGACCTATGTTAATGAAGTAACGTATATACGCGTGTATAAGTCGACCCCCCCCACTTTCAGAGGAAAAAATCGTAAGAAATCGGAAACTCGCGTATAAGTCGATCCCGGAATGAGAAAAAAAAATTTCAATGAATTTATTCAAAAACATCTGAAAACGAAAAAAATTATATATATAATACTAAATTTAATTTGCATACCCAAAATCTTCATCGGAATCCTTCAAAATCCGATTTTGAGTCAGACTCGCCAAACAGTTCAAAAAAGTCTTTCTCCGTCATCGGCGCGCATCATAAACATCAGTATTCCCATCTATGCCTGTGTCATCAGAATCACTGTCATCATCACTCATAAAAATCTGATCATCCTCTGTGCCATCAAGTTTGTTACTAATGGAACATTTCTTGAATGATTTCACGACCATTTCCGCAGGTATCGCATCCCAAGCATCCTTGATCCATCGCGCAATCAAAACCATATCCGGCTACTTTAGATTTCCGCCCTTGGTTTCAGTCGGCAAATCGGAACTTATCCAATCTGCCCAATACCTCCGCACATTGTCCTTGAAGGGCTTCTTAAGGCAGACATCTAGTGGTTGAAGAATAGATGTCAATCCACCTGGGATGACAGCAAGAGTTGTTTTTGAATTTTCTGCAGTTTTTTTCACTTCTGTACAACGGTGTGCAACAAACATATCCCACACCAAAAGAGAAGGTTTCCTCAAAAGTGCACCTGGCCTTTTGTTCCACACATTCTTTAACCAGTCAATTGTTCCGGATTCGTTCATCCATCCTTTTTCATGGGCACGAACAAGTACACCAGACAGAAAGACAACGCTTTTCGGCAGAGTTTTGCGTTTGAAAATAATTACCGGAGGTAGCTTACTGCCGTTGGCCAAACAGGAAAGAACAACCGTGAAACTGGATTTTTCGTGGCCAGTCGTTTTGATCAAGATATTTTTTTCGCCCTTTTGGTTCACCGTCTTATTTCCAGGAAGGTCGAAACACATGGCGGTTTCATCCATGTTCCCTATTTGGGAAAGTTCAAAAGCAGTCTTTTTTCTCTTTTGAATTACATACTTTTGAAATTCCATTATCGTTGCTTCGAGGTCACGAGGTAACTTTTGTACAATTTTGGTGCGCTGGCGTAGACACAACCCATAACGTTTCATGAACCTTGTGCACCAACCTGGTGAGGCACGAAAAGTGTTATTTGCAGCTGCAAACTTTTTCATCTTTTGCGAGCTTCGTTGCTCGCAAACGTATACCAGTTCGCATTACAATGTAACCATTTTGTCTGCAGCCCACAATCCAATCATTCAAGACACTTTCCAGCTCTGGGAAAGATGTCGTTCCACGGGGCAGCGCCTTTTGCGATTTTGGGATTTTCACCAAGTCCGTTTTTTTTTATGCCAATCTCGAATCAGTTTTTTGTTAATGCCAAATTGACGTGAAGCAGCACAGTTGTTAGTATTTTCTGCAAAAGAAACCACTTTCAACTTGAATCCTGCGTTATAGGACATCCGTTTCTTTACACAATCCGTGTCACCCATAATAGGAGAAGCGAGACACGTGCGATTAAGAACAAGAAAAACTCGTGCGATTAAGAACAAGCAACACCTAACACTGGCTGTCGCATGGCTCCGTTACGTCGAAGGTCAGCGCAGTCAACTGGTAGTCGGAAGGGCGGAGCTTTCTATGCACGGCTGTGACTGCGCTGTGGATACGCAAAGCCAGGAGAGAGGAGACTTTTCAAAGCGCGGAGAAATTCGGAGGGTCGCGATTTCGTAATTCTACCACATCAGTGTTTTTTCTTTCTTTCTTTCTTTCTTTCTTTCTTTTTTTTTCTTTCGGAGGGTTGCGATTTCGTAATTAATACCTCATCGGCATTTTTATTTCTTTTGGGATGGATAGTCTTTTGCCTCACGGGAAGAACTTTTGGACTTGCGATTTTTTTAGACCCCGTGTATAAGTCGACCCCATTACTTTGAAGCTCTCATTTTGTCCCAAATTTCTCGACTTATACGCGAGTATATACGGTAATTGTTGAATTCATCAATGACTGATTTTGAATCAACATTAAAATTACCAGAATTTCCTTTTAACGTCAGCAGAGTTTCAGTAGCACAGGATCGTTTGTTAATTGCTGATTTGATTATTTTCCATTTTTGATATGAGTTAGTTCCTGCATCTGAAATAGCGAGGTTGTAATAAGCAACTTTCACATGCTAAATAACATTTCTTAGGGCATAATTATACCTTTTACATTTATCACGTAAATGACTATTATAAGGATTCTTTCTACTTTTTTTATGAAGCTTATCCTTTTTTTTTTGATTGATCTAATGATTCCATTGGTCATCCAAGGTTGGATCTTAATGTCATATGGTCATATTTAGTATTAACTACCTTGTGAACGGTTGTGATCTCAAGGAAATCACTCAAAATGCCTTGCAAAATTTTGGTAGCTATAGTTGGACATGTTGTATTGAAGATACCCGACTTGTCCCAGTCAAAATAAGAAACTAGGTCAGCTAACGTGGTGTAGTCACAATAGGAGATTGTTTTGTGGTTAATTGAGTAATGGTAATTTGTAAAAACTGGAACATGAATGAAGACAGGGTTGTGATCACTAATACTAAAATTAATCACTCCGGACTCTAAAGCAGTATTAAGTAAGTTAGTACCAATGTACATACATACATACATATCCCTAAGCTGTTCTCTGAGATTCAGAGGTTAGCTCCAAAAAGAAATACAAACTTCCAGGTATTTTTTACTTATTGTCGTCGTATCAAACTTCGCCATTTACAGCGATCTTGACATACAACTCGTGCTTCACTGATATCCATTACACGCCGTACACAAGATCTTTTATACTTCATACTCATAATCTTTTTCTCATGCAGACACTCCTGAATCTGATCCACCTATGTCTTCCTTGGCCTTCCTCTGCCCTTCCTTCCTGCCACTTGGGCTGAAAAGATTTTCTTAGTAAGCATTTCATCACATATTCTTTCAACATGGCCAAACCACCGAAGCATATTGGTCTCCACCTTGCTAACAACATTTTGCTTCACATCACACAACTGCAATACATCTTCATTTCTCACACAATCATATCGTGTCTTGCCACAAACCCCACGTAAGTAACGCATTTCTCCAGCACACAAACGACTCCTATGTTTCTTCTGCAGTACCCAGGTTTCACTGCCATACATCAGAGTAGGAACAATTACAGTTTCATACACAGCCATGCGGGACCAGATACTTCTCTAGAGAACCCATCATTCCTGTGAAAACCTCCCAGAGCAGCTGTGACTTTCAAAGAAGAATTCACTCCCCTACTGATTTCACCATCCAACTTGTCCTCTCTGTCATACATACTTCCTAAATACACAAACTCACTCACCTGGTCAATCACAGTGCCATTTATACTTACATTATATTCAGTGCTACCCGTTCCTCTCTCAAACACCATAACTTTGGTTTTTCCCTTATTTATACTCAGTTTGAATTTCATGCAAACTTCGTGCATCCGAGTCAACATACTCTGCAACTCACTTTTGCTCTCTGCCAACAGGACAGTGTCATCAGCATACAGCAATCTGCACACACGGATATCACCAAGACATAAACCACTATTATCTATTTTGGCATCACACATGCATGCATCCATAAATATATTAAACAGCCATGATGACATTACACAACCTTGTCTAACTCCTGCACCAATGGAAAACCATTTTGATAAAACACCATTCACTCGTACACAAGCTCTACTACCAGCATACATGGCTTTTACACTATTAGGCAGATTCCCAGTAACACCATATTCATTCAATACCTTCCACAAAAGTGTCCTATTCACTTGGTCGTAAGCTTTCTCTAAATCTATGAAGGCAGTAAAAACTTTCTTCCCAACAGCCAGATACTTTTCAATCATCGTGCGTAATGCAAAAATCTGGTTAGTGCAGCCTTTACCAGGCATAAAACCACTCTGAACATCCCACACTTTCAATGATGTAAGACCCCGTACTTTTTCAATAACAACCTTACCAAACACTTTCCCTGGCACACTCAGTAGGCTAATACCACGATAGTTCTTGCATTCAGTCTGATCACCTTTTCCCTTATACAAGGGAACAATGATAGCATCCTTCCAATCCCGAGGGACCATTCCTAACTCCCAGCACAACTGGCAAATTTCAGTTAACCAGTCAATTATAGAGTCACCTCCATACTTCAACATCTCTGCAGTTATGCCATCAACTCCTGGAGCCTTACCATTCTGAAGAGATTTTAGAGCTTTACACACTTCTTCTCTTGAGACCCCTCCTGTGCTTTCATCCCTCATTGTGACATCATCTGCGTCTATCTCAGAATCATCTTTGCTTTCCTGACCTAATAACTCACAGAAGTATTCACCCCATCTGTCACTTAACTCACTGGGCTCCCATATCATTTCCCCAATCTCATTCTTCACACAACTTACAACTTTGTTTCCCCTATTTTTGCTGAGTCTCATGTACTTCCAGAAGGACTTCCTATCTTTCCAAAAAGCCATTTCATGACTTTCCACTTTCTCCTTCCTATCTTTTGCCTTACTGTGGCGAACCGGCTTAGCAGCTTCACGCTTCTTACAGCGATATTCATCCACAGAGACTCTACCTTATAACATCTCCAAATAGGCTTCCTTCTTTCTCTTTACTGCCTCTTCAATCTCACTATTCCACCAAGCATCACCTCTATTGTTACCCACTGTTGTGGTGCCACATACCTCTTTAGCAGCAGTGACAACACAGTTCTTAAAACATTCCCACTTCGTTTCTACATCCCTCTCACCAGACTTCAGATCCTTCAGTCGTTCTCTGAGTAAGTCAGAATACCGCTGATGATCTTCAAGGAGCCTATCAACCTTTATTCTTTCTATCCTGGGTCTCTTCCTATTTCTTTTCCTCCAACCAACATTGAGTTTCACTCGTGACACTACCAAATAATGATCAGAACCAACATCCTCACATTTCATCACACGGGTGCCAACAACTAAGTGTTTCAAACACTGATCGTAGACAACAAAATCTATCACACTCTTTTGACCAAGAGTACGATTTTTCCAAGTATATGTGTGGATATACTTGTGGTTGAAAAATGTATTAGATACACACAAATCATTCTCAATGCAGAGTTCAATTAATCTTTCACCATTATCATTCACACAAGGATCATTAAACTTACCCAGAACATTGTCAGAAATTGCATTCTGCACACCTAATCTAGCATTGAAATCCCCTGCTATTATAACTTTTTCTTTAGCACCAAACTGGCTCAAAACAGCTTTTAGCTCATTCCAGAAATTTTCCTTCTCATCAGAAGGTTCCGAGTCACAAGGAGCATACACAACAATTACAATTCTCTGAAGTTTTACTTTCAAACGAATCCAGAGAATTCTCTCACTTAGGCAACTACAGTGAATCAAGTTGTTCTTCATCTTTTCACTTAAAATCACACCTACACCAGCCTGTCCTCTCATATTATCCAATACTCCAGACCACACACTCACCGTGCCATTCACTTCTTCTACCCCAATTTTCTTCTTTTTGGTTTCACTTACACACAGCACATCCAGTCTATACTTATTCATCTCCTCAATCACCTCACTCATCTTGCCATTTATACCTCTAGTATTCCATACACCAATCTTACATTCACTCAGCCGAGATCTCTTTCTCATACGCCGTTTAGAAAGTCCAGGTCGATTCTGTGGTGAACCGTCCTTCTCAAGTGTGGTAGGTCCACCATATCCCACACTTGAGTCATTCTTAATATTTCTTTTTGTCTTTTTTATCAGGTAAGTACATCAGTGTGGGGGATTGGCCCACAGCTGAGGGTTCCAGTTGGTCATTCAACCTAAGAATTCTGGAACAAACCCCAGTGAGTTGGGGTCTTTTAACCAATGTCACACAGAACTAGCTTGTAACTCTCCAAAATTCACAGAGGCCCTAGTTGCTGTTGTGTGCGCCATTGTTACCACAGAGCGCCCCGAGGAGGCAAACCTATCGCTCACTACGACCGACCGCTAAAGCAACTGGAACATGAATGAAGACAGGATTGTGATCACTAATACTAAAATCAATCACTCCGGACTCTAAAGCAGTATTAAGTAAGTTAGTACCAATATGGTCTAGAATATTGGCACCACGAGTTGGTAAAGAAATGCACATCTGAAAAAGATTTCCTGATAGCATATTAAGATAGATTTCACTTAGAGATAGGTTGTTAATGTTAATATTATAATCTCCCAGAAAAATGCAATTTTTATTTTCGTTATTTATTTTGTTTAAGATATTGTCAAAGCATTCACAAAAGGTTTTTCGATCACTACTTGGCGATCTGATGAGCACACAGGAAAACCAAATTTATATCACTGACAGGTGATAAGTTCGTGACAAATAAAAAGAAAAAGACGCAGGCTCAGTTTACCGACGTGATGGGTTTGGTATAGGTGATTTGCCCATTCCGGTTGCTGGTAAGGTGCAGTGTGCAGATGTATCATGCATGATGCCTCCAACCAATAATCGCCAAGGTTGCGGGATTGCATGAGGAATGTCTTCATTGCAACATACCCTGCCATGACTGTGTATGAGGAAACTTTCGGTAAACAGAGTAGATCTTTTCGATGTTGTGTTCACTAATATATGGGAGGACCCCCAATTGGGGGTGTGGATCCCATTTTTTTGCAAGTCAAAAGAGGTAAGTGGAGTCAGCTTTGATTCGAACATCATACTGATGCTCTGCTAACCTAATTCCCAAGGTGCGTAGGGTAGAGCAAATATAGATCTCATCATAAATTTGGGTTGCCTGTGCTCATCTGTCTGTTGTACATCTGAGGATGGACTAGTTTCCAGTCCAAAGGGTCTTGTGTTTTAGTTAATATAACTTTGCAGTATTAAACCATTTAACTTGATTTTAATTGCTTTTTCCAGTTTAATCGTGCATCGACAATAACTTTTTGGATTATTTTGTGATTAGCATGACTTCAACATACCTTACTGTATATTAGATAACTTCTGCATATGATAAGCCATGAAATGACAATGAATCCTATCAGCTTAACCCTTAAGGCTAGGGACACATGAGTGATAATTACTGCCGAATTTCTGCTGCTTTTGTAGTGCAAGAAATGCTCTCAAAGGCCTGCAACAGTAGTGACTAGACGCAGCAGTAAATGTTGCCAATCAGGTAGTGAGAAGTGCGACATCAAGGTCACATTGCAGAAGAATCTGCCCTGACCCACTTTACACACTTCATTTGTAGCCGGAATGCTGGCCACACACAGCGATATTTGAAGTCAGTGTGTGGTGTGATTTGTTTCTATTCTGTTTTTTGATTTAATCGTGATGGATTATATTGACAGTGAACATATAATAATTCAAGTTCAAAAGTATCCAGTTCTGTTTAATCTGAAATGCAAAGACTACAAAAATAAGAACATGAAAGCTTTTTAAGGCTATCACTCACAACTGAGAGATGAAATAGACATTCAGTAATATTAAAAAAACTTTGAATAAAGCCCATGTTGAGAAATGGCTTCCTAGTTTAATTGAATTAATAATCTAAAGCAACTTTTATGGGAATTTTACTAGGAAATTTTTTCATTAATAGCAAATTTTCGGAGAAAACTCTTCTCCTTTTTCAGGCTGTCTTGTTGTTGTCACTTTTTACTTGTCACTATCACGGTTACGGTTTACCTTGACGGTTACGGTTAACCTTGACGGTTCAGGTTATTTTTCAACAAATCCTGCCAGATGTTAGGCAGGGAAAATCCTTTGCAGTCATTGATGATGGAATTTTGATTTTTCTCAATCTCTATTCCTTCTTTCAGTTTTCTTTTTTGGAAATTGCTTTGGAAACTGATTACTTTAAGGGAATTCCAATCCATGCTGTGCCCAGTTTCTCTAACATGCCTATCTAATCCAGTCTTGTTGAAGCAATTTTTTATAGCTGCTTTATGCTCAGCTACACGAGTTTCTAGTCTGCGACCTGTTTCACCTATGTAAGATAGTCCACAACTACATTTTACTTCATAAACTACTCCTTGCATTTTTTAAATATCTTCTTCTCTTTGAACTATTTTAGGGAAAAAAATTTTAACTTTGTTCTCCAAACTTGGAGCTAGCCTAATATTGTATTTCTTACTAATTCTCTTTAAAGACTTAAATAAACCTTTGTGATAAGAAATTTTTCTAGTGAATTTTACTTGTTGCTTTTGTGGGTTCTTCGTACCATTAAAATTCAGAAGCTTCTCAATTTCTTCTTTAGGATAGTTATTCTCTGCAAGTATGACTTTAAGTTCTTCTTTATGGGCTTCTTTTTTATCTGCAGTAGAAACTATTTTATTAATTTTTTCTAAAAACTGACTTGCTACATTTTTCTTAATAGAAACTGGATGATAGGAATTGAAATCCAGTAGTCTTTTAGTATTCATTGGTTTTTCATACCAACTAGTGAGGAATTTTTCATCTTCATAATAGATAGTAATATCTAAGAAGTTTATTCTTCTTTCTTTTTGAAGTTCAATAGTGAACTTAAGGGAATCATCTAATTCATTGAATGAGTCTAGAATTCTTTCTGGAACAATTTCTGAGCTATCTATTATAAATAAGATGTCATCCATGTATCTGCTATATAAGCAGAAGTATGTGGGTTGTACTAGAATCTTTTCTTCTAGTTTTCCCACATAATAGTTAGCTGAGAGTGGGGAGCCCATAGCTAGCCCCGATTTTTGAATGAAAAAGTTTTCCCAAATTGAAAGTAGTTGTTCTGCAAAGAGAAAGTAAGCATTTCAAAAATTCCTACTAATATGTTTTTTTCCTTGTTGTGAAAAACTATTAGGTCTGCCAAGTCTTCTGCTATAAAGTCTATAAGTTGATCTATATTAATGTGAGTATACATAGACACTATATCTAAACTACCCATAATAGGAGAATCTAATTTAGCCACTCTTAGCTAACTATTATGTAGGAAAACTAGAAGAAAAGATACTAGTACAACCCACATACTTCTGCTTATATAGCAGATGCATGGATGACATCTTATTTATAATAGATAGCTCAGAAATTGTTCCAGAAAGAATTCTAGACTCATTCAAAGAATTACATGATTCCCTTAAGTTCACTATTGAACTTCAAAAAGAAAGAAGAATAAACTTCTTAGATATTACTATCTATTATGAAGATGAAAAATTCCTCACTAGTTGGTATAAAAAACCAATGAATACTAAAAGACTACTGGATTTCAATTCCTATCATCCAGTTTCTATTAAGAAAAATGTAGCAAGTCAGTTTTTAGAAAAAATTAATAAAATAGTTTCTACTGCAGATAAAAAAAGAAGCCCATAAAGAAGAGCTTAAAGTCATACTTGCAGAGAATAACTATCCTAAAGAAGAAATTGAGAAGCTTCTGAATTTTAATGGTACGAAGAACCCACAAAAGCAACAAGTAAAATTCACTAGAAAAATTTCTTACCACAAAGGTTTATTTGAGTCTTTAAAGAGAATTAGTAAGAAATACAATATTAGGCTAGCTCCAAGTTTAGAGAACAAAGTTAAAAAAATTTTCCCTAAAATAGTTCAAAGAGAAGAAGATATTTAAAAAATGCAAGGAGTAGTTTATGTAGTAAATTGTAGTTGTGGACTATCTTACATAGGTGAAACAGGTCGCAGACTAGAAACTCGTGTAGCTGAGCATAAAGCAGCTATAAAAAATTGCTCCAACAAGACTGGATTAGATAGGCATGTTAGAGAAACTGGGCACAGCATGGATTGGAATTCCCTTAAAGTAATCAGTTTCCAAAGCAATTTCCAAAAAGAAAACTGAAAGAAGGAATAGAGATTGAGAAAAATCAAAATTCCATCATCAATTACTGCAAAGGATTTTCCCTGCCTAACATCTGGCAGGATTTGTTGAAAAATAACCTGAACCGTCAAGGTTAACCGTAACCGTCAAGGTAAACCGTAACCGTGATAGTGACAAGTAAAAAGTGACAACAACAAGACAGCCTGAAGAAGGAGAAGAGTTTTCTCCGAAAATTTGCTATTAATGAAAAAATTTCCTAGTAAAATTCCCATAAAAGTTGCTTTAGATTATTAAAAAACTTATTTGGGAACCGTAGAAGTTTTCTGTGAAGAAGTGCACACTTTCCATTGTGATCTTTCACTGATAATAGGATGAATACACCACTGCCTCTGATATGTTCGCCGAAGTTGATGACGAAATATTATTAAACATAATAATAGAACAGCTTTCTTTTATTATTATTATTATGATGCTGGAGATTCATGTTTCATCACACTACCATCACTTAACTCAATACACAATCTGGCTGATACACATACTGCTCATCTGGCCGGGCAGCACTTGTGATGAGAGCAGCATTTAACAGCTACCATCTAGCCACTTACTTTCGACTTTTGTAACAGCTCAATTTGCTGAAGAAATCCGGCAGTAATTATCGCTCTTGTGGCCCTAACCTAACCTTTGTTCATACTTTGGGCTCCTGCTGATTTCACCAGAAATGGCATAACTTACAATAAAATTTTCAACAAAATGAGAAAATAGTAGAGATGATATCCAAGTACAAGCTATGAATTAAAAAAGGTGATGCACATGTTTTGGTATTAGATTCCACAAGTACAGCCACTTGTACTGATGATGAGAAGGAGGAGCCATAACAAAATGCATCTGTGAGCAATTTGGGATAGAAATCTGGTGCATTTAATTTGTTTTTCATAGTTTAACTTTTCATCTTGTTATTTTTATTTCAAAAGCCCGATTTTAGAATTTTCTAAAAAAAATGTAGCTATTTGTGGATGTTCATGCTTTTACCTCCACCATTTTCTGTTCCACTGAAAATTTTACTGTAACTTATGCCATTTCTGGTGAAAGTGGCAGAAGTGCAAAGCTTCAAGGCTGATATGATTCATTGCTGTTCCAAGCTTGTTTTACTAAATATTAATACCTTGGACACTTCATTATAAGTAGAAGCTGTCTAGTATCCAGTGCTTTATTACTAACTTGTTATGTTGCATTTAAATTTTTAACTTTTCATAATATATTTTGATACTGATGAATGTACACGATATTGCTTAGCCTCTAACTTTTATTTCAGTTCTGAAAATAATCATTCCACTGAAGTTGTCCTCAGAGGATGGTCAGATGTAATAGAAATCATATGCTCAAATCAGGTCAACTGTTTGTGATACAACAATTACAATTGATTAAAAGTTTGGTTAATTCTTTCACAGCATTTTTTTTTTCTTTTCTTCACCAAAGAGATTTTTAAAGGTGTAGGCCACAATGGCAGATAGCATATCTGACTTGTATTTCTCCAAAAATTTCTTAGTTTGTGTTTTCCCATGGGGAGGACTCTCAATTAGAACACTTTGCCTATCTCTCATAGACAGAAATAAAAATGAAATTGGAGTGGACCTTATCCTTCTGTAAGAAAAATTGAAAGTGTGTTTTAAACTGTTTGAGGTCTATGAACCCTTCATACATGATACTAATAAAGATGAAATAATTCTGAAATTTTTCCGCAGGTGAAAAATCAAAACAATCGGCAAAAAAGTGTGAACATAACGCATCATGAGTAAGACAAAACTGTTCACTGTAATTTATTTATGTAAATATTAAACTGGAGCAAATTATTAAATTCACATTATAACATTACTGAATTTAAAGCAAAATAGAATGGCTTTAAAAGATACTGCTTCAAACACAATATTTTTGATGCTGCACTTGTTATAACATCAGTTCAAGTTTCCTCTTTTGAGCAAGCCTCACTTTCTTCTCAGCAAGTTCCACAGCCAGATTTGTCTTTTGTTGGCTCTGCAGCTACACAGCATTCAATGCTCAAATTTTCTTTCTGCTGACATATCTTTCACTTCTCATACCCCCTCCCCCCCCCCAATGATAATAATTTCATCTACCACACTGGAAAAACTCTCAGCCTAAGGACGATGAATGCAAGATATCAAAGCTTTCACTATTTTAGATAAGTGGTGTAACTTGGAAAGGACTGCACACCAAATATCGATCCTTACACATTTTTGCAACTTTGTCACTTCCACTTTTGAAAAAAATCTCCCCTCCCTTACCAAGCTTAAACAAGAAAGTTGACACCAAATTTTCGGGTGTAATAAGCACGTCTTTTGAATCTGTTATGACACAAATTAAATTTATCAAAGCTATTCAAAGTCAATGGAACCGGTATAGAAAACAATAGATCTGACCAAAGAAAGAAGGTTTTCAATCGGGTTTTTAATCCCTCAGATATTGCTGTAAACGGAACCGTGAGCTTACGAACTCTTAGAAACAGAGATATCGACAAAAATAAGATGTGACTTTACGTCCCCTGGTGGAAAAACCATGCATTATTTTAGGAAGAAAGTATTCTCAAAAGGTTTACCCGTATAAGCGGTATCGGTCGAAGAAAAAAAAAAAATTAGTCGAGTTTTCAGGAGCCCTGATTTTGCAACAAATACTTCAGAAGCAGAAATTAACACATATGACCCCTGGTGGCTAAACCATTCTTTACCAAATATTAGAAATTATGTGAAAAATATTTTCCATCAGGTCTTGTATGCGATACAAGAAGAATGTTTCAAATCAGAGCTTTAGGAGCAGAAATAACGCAGAAAACGCAATTTACCTTTGTGTTCCCTAGCGAAAAGTGTATGATTTACTTGAAAATTTTGAATTTATAGGAAAAACATTTCGCATCGGAAACACTATCCAACAAAGAAGGAATTTTTCAAATAGCACTCTTAAAAGTAGAAATATTGACAAAAATAAGATATACATCTACGCCCCTGGCGTAGAAACCATGCATTTTTTCAAGAAGAAAATTTTCCTAAAAGGTTTGTCGACATGAGTAGTATCGGTCAACAAACGACATTTTTTTCAATCGAGAATTTAGAAGCTCATATTTTGCTGCAAATACAACAGAAGCGGAAATTAAGATTTACGCCTCCTGGTGGCCGAACTATTTTTTTACAAAAATTAGAAATTCTGTGCAAACGATTTCCCATCAGGAGCTGAATCCGGTGCAGAAAGAAATTTTCAAATCGGAGATTTAGAAGCAGAGATATAGGGGGAAACGCAATTTACTGCTTCGCCCCTAGCGGAAAGTCTATGAATTACTTGAAAATTTTGAAATTATATGAGAAACATGTCACACGGAAAACACTATCCAACAAAGAAGGAATTTTTCAAATCGGACTCCTAGAAGTAGAGATATTGACAAAAGTAAGATGTACATCTACGCCCCCTGGTGGAGAAACTGTGGAATATTTTAAGAAGAAAATATTCCGAAAAGGTTTATCGATGTGAGTGGCATCAGTCCAAGAAATAATTTTTTAATCGATATTTTAGAAGCTACGATTTTACGGCAAATACATCAGAAGCAAAACCCCTGGTGGCCAAAGTATTCTTTACCAAAAATTTGAAATTATATGCAAAAGATTTTCCATTAGTAGATGTATCCGCTGAAGAATTTTTTTTTTCAAATCAGAGTTTTAGAAGAAGAGTTATCGGGGAAAATGTAAGTTACTTTTACGCCCCTAGCGGAAAATCTATGTGTAATTTGAAAAATAACTACATCTAAAATACTCTTCCACATAAATGGAATCGAAAGATATATTTTTTTTTTCAATCGGATGTTTAGAAGCAAATATGTGGAATAAAACATGTTTTTGAATTCGACATCATCTGCATTTACACCCTCTACCGGCGAAATTGTACATCGTAAAAAACAACAATGCAATAAAGGATCATAATTTGCATGTTTCAAGCTTTCCAATGCAAAAAGAGTTTTTCAAATCGGACTAATAGTTGCTGAGATATCGTGGGTACGGATGGACTGACGGACAAACCGATAACAGAAGCACAATCTTTACAAAAGATGTGCTAAAAAATAAATGCAAACTTTTATGGGGGAAGGGGATGCAAACTTTTATGGGGGAAGGGGTAATATTTAACAGCAACACAGGACAGTGGAAACATAGCGGAACCAACGTTACGATTACAAAAAAAACTTCATTTTGTCAGACTTCCGTTTTCGGATTTTTTTTTTTTTTCCAAGCTAAAATACGAATATTTATGGAACAAAATGAAATGAGCTTCAAAAACAATACTCGACAAACATAACGAGAACAAATGAAATTATGATTATGGGAGAAATCATTTCGTTTAACTTCCGTTTTCGGAAAATTTTCCTCCCATTTTCAAGCTAAAGTATAAAAATTTATGGAATAAAATGATATTTAACAACAATATTGGGCAGAAGAAACAATGGGAGATAGGAAAAATATGATAACGGAAGAAATCTTCACTTCATTTAACTTCCATTTTCGAGAAATATGTCCTCCATTTTCAAACTGAAAGACACATATTTATGGAATGAAATGATAGTTAACAATAATATTTGGCAGAAGAAACATTGTGAAAAAAGAATTACGATTATGGGAGAAATATTCACTCTATTTAACTTCTGTTTTTCAAAGTTCTGAAAGACATAATATCATTCCCCAGTCAGAAAATCAGAAAACGACGCCACCCCCCAAATTCTCTTCAGTTTTGCATTGTTCTCAAGAATGATCAAAATGATGACAAAAAAAAGTTGAATTCCACAAACCCAGGGAAGAATCTCATGTATGATCCTTTAAGCCCACTGCATCATTGCATCTGTGTGGGGGCCTTTATCCACATCACTTATCTTAAGCTCATTGTAGATGCAAAGAAAATACACATTTTTAAACAAACTAGCAGTTTCATATTCAGTTATTTCTTATTATTATAAGACATATGCACACATGAACTCTCTCTAGAATTATGCACTAAAAAGTGTACTTAAAAAGATGGTAATACAAACCAAATTCAGAAGCATATGTATGTTCAAACAAAGTAAGCAGGAACTGTTCATTGAATTCAAAAGAGCAGGGAAACTGATGATGAATCTGAAAATTTGAACAGAATTACCATTGAAATTCAAGACATAGTTTCTAATTCATGAAAATTAATAAGAAAGATCATATTAGGTGTACAAATTAATTCACGGCCTTTTTTCTACAAAGTTAGTGTTTGTTTGGTAATGATTAAATTGCATTTTAATGTGAAATAATCTCCAACGATTGGGCAGCTGGCGAATCCCATCTCAGTAAAAGAACGGCAGTTTGGAGTCAATGAAAGCGGTGTATTCTTTAGACTTAGCTCCGATGGAGCTAAGTCTGAAGAATACAGCAGGAGCGGGAGAACTTCCCAACCGAACGCAGTTAGGGTGTCCTTAGTGGTTATCACCGTGTGAGGCCTTGCGTTGTCCTGCAGCAGAATCATTTGCCGAGTCCCATGGCCGCTTAATGGTCATTTCTGCTCCATTGCATCTCTCAAACAATGAAGTTGCCATTGATAATGCTCAGCACTGACGGTTTCACCTGGTTTAAGCAACTCATAAGACAATACACCCTTCATGTTCCACCAAATGCACAGTAAGAGTTTTTTGCCATGAATATTGGGTTTCACAGTCGATGTTGATGCTTCACCAGTGTTGACTTACAATTTTCGCTTTTTGGGATTGTCATACAACACTCACTTTTCATCGCCAGTAACTATTCTGTACAAAAATCCTTTCGGTTGAACCTAGACAGCAGAGAAACAGCTGTGTCATAGAGTAGCTCTTTGCTATCAGGAGAGAGTACGTGAGGAACCCAATGGCCCGCCTTGAGAATTTTCCTCAGCTTTTGTAGGCAAATAGAGATTGTTTGTTGGGTTACCCGGAGTGGTTGAGCAAGCTCTGACTGCGCCTGACACGGATTTTTGGCCAACTGCACTTCCAAATTGTTGTCGTCCACCTTTTTGGGTTGGCCGGGATGTATATCATCCGCAAGATTGAAATTTCCTTCGCGAAACCTCTGGAACCACTTCTTTACATATGCTGTAGAACACAGCAGTTTTCCCTAAGGCTGAACAAATAATTTCCTCAGCCTAGCTAGAATTTTTTTTTTTTTTTTTTTGGAGCTGGAACGTGAAAAGCATGCAATGCCTCACATGCTACTTATTGGACATCGTTGTGCTTACTCCATTTTTCACCTGCTTCTTAATTAAGGTTCTCTCAGCTGCAGCATCAGGTTTTATGGTGTTGTCTGTTGATCTTGCACAACCCTCACATGGCGGCGCCACACGTTCAATTTACATAAGTGATATGGTGGATTGCATTTAGGGGCGGGTAATTAATTTGTACACCTAATAGATGCAAACATTGCAACTTCATGGTGATGTCATGTGTATTGAGTGACATCACTATCACATTGAATTTCAACTTGTCACTATATGGCAACAATATCTGCTGTCTAGTAACAAGTTAAAATTCTGACACTATGATCCACCTAATTTACTTTACCATAAAATAAGTTTAAATTATTTACATGCCACAAAATCACGGTAGGCTGAACTTTTATCACCACAGCATAAGTGAAATAACCTATTAAATAGATTCATTAGCAGAAATTCGCAGAAGTCCTGTAATTTTCTTCTGTTCACGTTTTTCAAGTTCGTTGAAAACCACGGTATCCGGATTCCTTAATCTCTTAAAACGTTCAGGTGGTATCGTACTGAGGGTGAATGGCTCATTTATTTAAAATACGAAATAAAACAACATATAACTTATTTCTTGATAGAAGACGAATGATAGGGTTAAAATAATATCATTGTTACCTTATTGATGTGTAGTCTCCCTTTGACCAGTTACACACTAATAAGGTAACAATGATATTATTTTAACCCTATCATTCGTCTTCTATCAAGAAATAAGTTATATGTTGTTTTATTTCATATTTTAAATAAATGAGCCATTCACCCTCAGTACGATACCACCTGAACGTTTTAAGAGATTAAGGAATCCAGATACCATGGTTTTCAACGAACTTGAAAAACATGAAGAACAGAAGAAAATTACAGGACTTCTGCGAATTTCTGCTAATGAATCTAATGTAATATGCCACATAATAACGTTCATTAATTAGCTTTGAATTTAACGTTTTTTGAACTGATATTAGTACCTATTAAATAGGTTTGAATAAAATATTATAGAAGCACTACAGCACACAAGATATGATCTACACTAGCATTTAAGGTTTAATGCCTAAATAAACTCTTAATTTGTACTTAAAACAGCACTCAGAGACCACATCTATCAATCTTACTAGGTAATAAAAAAATCAAGGTCTTAAATGGAACTTTCATAGCCGGTGTATAAATATGCAAAGATAGTGGACAAAAAAGAGCACATTTATGGGAACTAATGCTTAGTAATAACTTTTGTAATGTCATTTTTAAGTATTGTAATTTTCGGACTAAGAGCCGCATCGGTGTAAGGGCTGCAGGTGAGAAATTTTGCGATCTTGGAAGCAAAAGTTGCAGTAAGGGCCGCACCTGTGAAGTCGTGGTGCTGCTCAGAAAACTAAATTATCTTCCTTACTTTCCTGAATTAACTCACACCAAACGTGATTATACGTATACTTCAAAGGCTAATTCTGCAACTCGCTGTCAATCTGCTTTATGCACTTATTTTTTCATACCGGCAAAAGCTTTTATTTACACATTTTTTATTAATCATGCTAATGATGTTATTTGTTTGCCTTTATTAAATGCTCAAAACCATTTATGTAATCAATATAAATCACAGTTAATCTTAAGACTCCCATTAGAATATTGCATTACTTGTAAAACTGCACAATTGTCTAAATTCCATTCAATGTGGATGTCTGCTACAGGATGGTTCTTTGTTCACCACAATAGAATCCGTCTTAGAAGTAATTAACTTATAAATTATTGTTGCTTGTAATGTTTTCGATTAATGTTTTCTTTAATAATATGTTTCTTCTGTGTTCGTTTTGCTTTTTTCTCATCTACAGATGTTTTTTTTAGAATGAAGTTGCCTTACGCTTCCTTTTACCAGCTGCCTCGCACGTGTTCGCGGATCACTCCGCCAACACTTCGAAACAGCGGTGTCTCCGCTTTCTCGCTTTTCTTCTTTCAAGTGGTTTGACCTACTTTCATTTGCTGCACACTGAGCCTTTGCGTAGAGTTCCGCTTTTATATGAATGGGAAAGCTCTCCCTTCTTTTTTTCTTTTGTGTTTGTGAAGATTTTATCTTCAGCCAAGTATTAAATTAATTACCCATTGTTAACATCAGATGATAATGCTACAGCGCTTATTAGTGAGAAAGCATTTCCAGCCAAAGCCTTCAACTTCCACTATCGTCAGTCAATAAAAAAAAAAAAAAAAAATTAAAATTGAAGCAAAAGTTAGGAGCACAGAGCCAAGAAACACCTGTATCACATGCCAGATTAACCAAGAAGAGTGAACAGAATTTGTCTTTCCGTCCCGCCAGTATTGTTTGGAATAGGTCACTGCTAATGGAATCATCCTGGGGCAAGCCTTTGCATTGTTCATGTTCTTAAGCTTTTGTTCAGGGAAGTGCCCATCAAACCGGTCTCCCCACCCCAGTGATAATCAACGGTCCTTCACTTGGTTGCATCGCACCTTCCTGCATGATGTATGCTGCAGCCAATGAAAGAGATACCCTGGGCACGCTTTCCACAGAAGCCTCGGACGTCACGCTACTGGTCTGTGTGCTTATGTCCCCATCCCATCCCCCACTCCCCTATGCAAAGGGCATTTGCGTCAGGCATTCCTTTCACAAACAAACCTCCTAATCTTAAGACTTACGCAAGAATTTCCCCATCCTCCCCCACTTTCCTTCCTAAACCAACATCAGGACAGCGGAGTTATCATTTAAATAGACGTGTCTAACGTATGAAAAGAAGGGGGAGGAGCGGGATCACAGTCGAGTTTGTGAAAAAAGACGTTGTTTGAAAAAATTGACTAAGCATCTGCATGAAAAAAAAAAGGGACGGAAGAAACAGTCTTATCGAAAACAAATTCGGCATAAGGGCCGCACACCCGAAAAATTTCACTTTTAGTAACGTGAGCCGCAGCTCTTAGCCCAAAAATTACAGTAAATGAAGCATCTAAATGCAGCATTAATTGCAAATATTAACTAAGTTTTCAACATTATGGAATCTGAGATGCATGGCATTAACTTGTCCAGTGGAAGAGTTTCATCTTACAATTCTTACAACCTGTTTTTTACAGGTGCTTTAACCCAAATAAAGAATCCATCTACATAGGAGTAATAAAAACGTTTCATATTGGAAAAAAGTGCAATATTCTCAGTTTCCCATGTAGCAACTCTTCAGAAAAGTTGAAAATTACATTGCCCTGGAGTAGGAAATGAACTGGCATCTCTCGACTTACATTTGATCATGCTACCATTAGGCTGCCCACAGTAACAGACTTTCGAGCAACTGAAGCTAAGATGTAACTTAGAATACCGCTCAGACCTGCACTAGTTGAAACAATCCAATACTTCCTTACTGCATTGACGACCATTTCTCATCCAGGTATGGATACAGGTCACAAGTTTCCAGTGTTTCAGAGAATATCTTAGATATCAATGAGAAATGAATCTCCCACAGGTATTATTCTTAATATACTGAGGCCCTGTTAAAGCCAAAATGGTAGAAAGAAAAATGATAGCATTATTGAAATTAATGAAATATGTTAACCTTTGAATCCATTCCAACTGATATGATGACATTCTGATATCTATAAGCAACAATGAGCTGTTAGTGTTGCATATAAAGATCAGAAATTCATGCAAGAATAAAAGACTTGTGTGCTCAACAGGAATGCAACAACTGGATGTGAGACATCAATTTTCATTTTTGAACTTAAATATTACATGGGAAAAATTACATTTTCATTTCAAAACTTTTTAACTGATACTAGATATTTCATATTTGAAGAAAATTTATCGGATGTTTAAGTTTCTTATATGTTCGGAGATTTTTTCGCGGTGTCAATACAAGTCTGAGGTTCTTTTAACTTCTTGTTCTAAAATTCTTTTTTAACACATCTATGATTTTAACTATATAATAAAAAATAAAAGACTTGAGAGTGGAGACCGTTTTAAACATGATAATATTATTGAATGGGAATACTTGTACGTCCTTGGAATTATGATTACTGGGTATAAGAATGACACATATGAGACAGCACTGGTACAGGAAATGCATAATGGAAGAGGTGCTAGAATCGATGTGAATAACAACAAAGATAAAAAAAAAGGGTAAATACTTAAATACTATTATTGTTGTTCTTTGTTATCAGTATATCGAACCAGCCAGTGGCTCGCGGATGGACGTGGCAGCTGGGCGCGGCCACACTGACGAAGGTTAATTAGTACGTGTTGAACAGAAGTTAAAGACAGTGATAAATCTGCTGTTATATTTGAATGGATGTGAGACTTACGTAAATGTTTTGTCCCCCTGAACCTCCCCCCCCTCCCCCAAAGTGCTGATATGCATATTGTAATGCTATAGAGTCATCTCTCACAACACTTACACTCAATGAAGAAGAGAAGGTCTCAAAAACCAACACATTTACAACACAGACAGAGTGTATTGGCTTGGATAAATGAATCTGTGTGAAATTCAAATTGAGCACAATAAGAGAAAGTTATTGTTTTTCAGCAAATAACTGTTAGTACTAAATTCACGATCAGTTTAAATGGTACAGAGTTAAACCAGGTGAATGATTTGTGCATTTAGGAAGAATTTCTGACAGAGAGAACAGATGATGAAATTAGTAGGTGAGTGAATTCATTTTTGAAAGACATAGCTGCCTTAGGAGGATTTTGCAGGACTGAAGAGTTCTTGAAAATATCTCAAATGGTTGTGCATGAGTGTTCCTACTTTTATGGACAGCAGTGAAACCTGGGTACAAAAGCAGAGACATAGGGGCTATTTGTATGCTGGAAAGAAGCATTATTGATTTGGCAGGGGGTGGGGGGGGGGTTAAGATGTGTTCTGATTATGTGTGAAAAAGAGATATGTAATAGGAAGCAAAATGTTGTTACTAGGGTGAAAACAAATATTCTGAGGTGGTCTAGGATTGCTTATGAAACAGCTGTACCAAACTTATGAAACAGCTTTTCAACATTATGTAATTTTGTATGTGTTGTCTATTGTATATGAGCACATTTGTGCAGCTTTTACAATAGTTATCTAAAGGACCAAACTTTGTAACTGAATAAATATTACAAATACAGTACATCAGAAAACATTCAATTTTTTTATAAGTTTCTCTGGAGGAGGGAGGACATTTTTCTTTGCTTAGTAGAACAGCTGTTTTTTTGGCACAAAATAAAAACACTATAAAGATTACAGAGGAACATTTTCCTGGCACTCCTCTGAGTCCATGCTGCAAATAAACTTGTAAAAAAATTTGCCCCCCCCCCCCATCAAAAATTTGTGGATCTGCCACAAGTTTCACTGTATAATATTCAGAGTCCACAAACAAATCTGCAAATATTCCTCTACACAGTGAAATTATGCTACACTTTGGAAATTAAAAAAAAAAAAAATGCTGTGGATCTTTCATTTAACATGTCAAATATAACAATCCTATTAATTACATAAGGTATGTTTTGATGAATTGAGCTTTTAACTTCCAATTTTACCAGAAATTCTTATAGGGTTTTAGGTTTTAGTAAACAATTCTTCAGCTTGCACTACACTATTTGTTTGGGTTCCTAAATGTTTTGCTTTCATACGAGTTGAACCGGAAATTTTTGGTATAGATTTTTATTTATACTTACACATATATGTCTAAGTTTGATTTAAGTATTTACTATCATTATACAAAAAAAAAAAAAAAAAAACCCAGCATAAAGACAAAAATGTACACTTTGATCTATCAATAAGCATTTACCTGATAAACACAATCTAAAAACATTAGAAAAGTAGGACTCTGGTCCCTTGTTCTCATGTTTGAGGATGCAAAAGCCCCACATAGACAGCGTGTACTAAATGGGTGTCCAGCTTGCAGCCATTCCCTCTCTACAAGAGCTTCAAAGCCATGCACAGTACGACAATCAGGATTGAGAATAATTTGGGCAAGAGCACACACTTGTAAGGTAGCATCTGTACCTTCAGCTCCATGGAGAAGTACACAAGCACCTGTCACAAGAAAGATATCGCTTTTGTGTCACAGGATCATTAGCTCACAAAATGTATGTTAAGTCATTTCATAAAAACCTTACCATGAAAATTCAGAAATCTATATTTCACACACCCAATTAAAAAACAGACAGATTTCTAAAATTTTGGGTGTGATTATTGATGATAAGAAGTTCTGTTATTGAGTAAATAAAAAAACAAAACAAGGAAAGTCTTTTAGTACAGTCAAACCGTATTAGCATGAACAACTCAGGGATGTAAAAAAATTTTTGTGTTAAAAGTAGTTCATGTTATTGATATGTAATTAATTCAACAACTTAAATATGTACTGAAATATGTATAATTATACAGTACAGTTAAAGAAAAAAGTACATAAATGCCTTAATGAATATTAAACATCCTGCTTGTTATGTTAAAGAAAAGCTGAAAAATACAAGCTTTTCAACATTGTCTTGGGTCTTGATAACCTGTGAACACTCACAGCAAGGACATGCTTTGAATGTTTACAGGTGATTAAGATGCTTCTGTGTTTTTCAGTTTTTCTTTAACATAACAAACATGATATTTAATTATCTTCAGTTATTCATTATGCTGTATTGCATACTAACTACTTATTTATTTAGGTAAACACCTTTTGGCTTCTAAAACATTAATTGCATTACCTTTTTCAAAAACTTCACACAAAGAAGACAAAACTATACATAGTGCTTGCTGCAGCATTGTATACTGTAATGCAATATGTATAGCACAGTACATAAGCATAAAATCAATATTTACATTACATTCAATGAGAGCTGGATTTAAAAATCTGCCAAAAAACTGCTTTCTTTTCTGATTACAACAGTGGCTTAAAAATTTGTCTATGTTCTTTAAAGGTGCCAAAGTATCTGCCTGTTTCATAATAAAATGATGCATTGTTTACAACATAGCAAAAGTTTCTAAAAAATTACAGTTGTGCCTGGAACTTCTACATCTTCATGACTCCATTTTATTTTGTGATTCCACTTTCCTGCTGTTAATCACATCCTCCACAATTTTGACATATGTTAAAATGTCTGAAGTCATGTCATTGTCATCCAAAACTCTTTTTTTTAATTTCAACACTTCTCTTTCTTTAATGGGGAGAGAATTCAGCCCAAGAGCAAATGAGAAGGACTGACAGTGGAGGAGTTTCATCCTCTGCCCAAAATTTTATGCTTGCTGAAATTCTTATCTCTTGTTGAAGCAGAGAATTGATCAAGGCCACTTCTCCCCAGCAAAAATATTTTCCCTGCTTTCCCATCCACTGCCCACCCCCCCCCCACTTGCACAACTGGAACAGAAGATGAGCCAGGTGCCCATGTGCTTCAAAACGAATGGGACCAAGCAGTAGCATTAACAAGCAAATAAAGAAGTTGCTGGTTCATGAAAAGAGAATGCATTTTTGAATGCAGATGAAATATAAATTCATCTAAACTGGTATTTCATGTTAAAAGAATAATAAAATACTTAATATGTATGAAAATGGTTGGGGTATTAAGAAACAGTTTATGGTAAAAGTAATTTGTGTTATGCATACTTGCATTATTGAGGTTTGACTTCATATGTACAAAATTGTTTTCACTAGGAGAGAGAGAGAGAGAGGTTTGCTAAAGAACACACAACTGGCTGCATACAATACATATTTAAACCCACCCACTTTTAATAGGAATGTGAGCTGGATATAAAGTACTCATCATGCTGCTCATATGTGACTAACAAAGGAATATTTGGGGGATACATGGATTCAGGGGCAGAACAGAATTAGTAATGAATGTATTACAACTGAATTACACACAGCCAAAAAAAGTAAAATAAAAAGCTGGATATTTGTAGCGTTCAGAAAATGAAAGATTACCTAGGAAATATGGCATTATGTGATATCAAGCCACATACCATGGGGGCATGCCTAAAATAAGGTGGGTTGAGGATGTTAAAGTAACAATTAGATTAGGAGGCATCAAATCTTGCAATGCACAGAAATAGATTGAGAATGTTTGTTGCAAATGAAAATTTATTGTGCATGCATTCATTCATTGATTTATTTTCTTTTTAGTGGACTGTGCCAACACGAATGAGCCCAGTGTAGATGCATAGGTATTTCTCTGATTTAATTTCATATGGACATTAAAGATTTACTAACTCTGCATTAGCATATGTAGTGCATTACTTGGGTGTTTCAGATTCAAAATTGTATTTCACCAGGAACTGCCTCTAGTACAGGTGATCAAGGTGGCTGCCTACAATGGCTGTTTTCAGAGGTTGCCAATTTTTATCATCATCCAGTCTTTAATCTGTATTATCTTGAAAAACAAATTACTTCCACTTATTTTAAGGATACCATTAATTGAGACTATATGAAAACAGCTTTTTTCCTCTTTTCTTCTTCTTCTTCTTTGCACTGAAGAAAAGGAGGAACGTGCAGTCAATAAACTAAGCTGCAGATAAGTTACCTGGGTTGAGTAAAAGTCTCAGATTTGCTAATTTAAGAGGAACACAGTTCCCATACTTTTGCAATAGGCTATATAGAGGATTGTTTCATAAATTCAACAACTTATATACAGCACATTTTTTTTAAACTTTAGTTTCCTGTTATTGAGAGGGAAATGTTACTGAAATCTGATTAGAAATTTATATTTTAATGATTAGGAAGCATGAACGTTTTTCAGTCTAAAACACTATTATTCAATCTGCCAAATTACTCTTTGCATAGGGCAACTGAACTAATAAAGCCAAGGCTGTCTTTCTTTGTGTGGGAAAGAGGAGAAAAGTTTAAATAAGCTGTAAGAAGTTTTAAATGCACTGACCCTTTTAAATAATGGACAAACACATAATGGAAATTTACATGGAACACAGTAAAATTTGGTAACTGATGTGCACTCTCAAAAGTTGAGAAATGCACAGTGTAATCCATACCAAAGGAAATGAAATGCAAAGAAAATGATACACATGATGGAAAGTGGAACTTTCAAATCATGGCAGAAAAGAGTAAAATCAATGTATACATGTATGCACAGCACACGAACGGAGGATCTGTTAAATTACCTTTAAAGTTGATGGCAGTAAGTTGTCCAAAAGAGCAATATAAGTCAATTTTCATGAAAATAAGAATTAAAAAAAAATACAGTGATGTTTTTTTTACCAAAGATAGAACAAACGATGTGCTTTCAAGCTTTAGGTCTAACATCTTTCAGCTTTAACTAAGAAGTGAGTGTGCAGTAGAAAATGAAGCACTGCTAATTAAACTGTGATAGTTAATAGCAGTTAATAACAGTAAGAGATTTAAAAAAAAAGCAAAAGAGGTGCTAAATTTCAGCACCATCACTGTTTTATACTAAAATTGAGAACTAAAATAAACAGTGACATGATTTTATCAGGTTTGCTCTATAATTTCATATGCAGACACCTGCATTATAAATTTTGATGTTGTTAAGATTATTAGCTTGGGGAGAAAGACACTATTACTTATATCATTTTGGTTTTTTAATGTTAGCCAAATGCAACAGGAAAATACTATTATTTACGATGAAAAACTAATGAAAATGTCATGTCATAAACAGTTTTTGTAATCAACTCCCTAACTGGATAATCAAGCAGTTATTGAAAAAGAAAATATTAATAATAAATTGCTTTAAATCACATGACTTCATCTCACACATATTTTCAATATAGCTATATTTTGTTGAAACTTAATAAGTGGTATGCAAATTGCTTCATGAATACACAGATATCCAAAGCTGTGTTTAAGTACTTTGACCTTCAGCTGAAGATATTTGGTGAAACTTTATATTTAAAACTTATCTACAATTTGTAAAACAAAGTCAAAATAATAATGATAAATAAATATTCTATATTATTTACAGAATCATAACATTTTTAATAGGATATATTTTTTCAAGAAAAATGTCATCTTACCATCTTGGTCTAAGCACTGAGCCACGAGACAGGCACATGCCAACACATCCTTCACATCAGTTAACCACCCAGAAGAATCAAGTCTTGAAAGCCACTTGTCAACACTGCAGTTTGTATCATTGCAAGCTGAAATAACACACACCAACTAAGAACAGAAACTCGGAAAAGCAGAATATAAGCATTAAGAAATGCAATTAAAACTTCGTGTGACACAACCTGCACTAAATTTAAAAAACAGAAATTTATTGTGCAGATATGAGGTGGAAGAGATGAAGTTTTGGAGTACTGTGTTTACATAGCATAAATCAACACTTTCACTCTATGATAATAGAAATAAATTTGGCAGTATTTCATAACAAGACACAATTTCTGAACATGAAAAAGAAATTTCTCTTTTACAAAACAATCTACACAAAGTTTGAAATAGTACATACATACACACATATCACTAAGCTGTTCTCTGAGATTCAGAGGTTAGCTCCCAAAAGAAATACAAACTTCCAGATATTTTTACTTATTGTTGTCGTATCAAACTTCGCCATTTACAGCGATCTTGACATACACTAATATCCATTACACGCCGTACACAAGATCTTTTATACTTCATACTCATAATCTTTTTCTCATGCAGACACTCCTGAATCTGATCCACCCATGTCTTCCTTGGCCTTCCTCTGCCCTTTCCTTCCTGCTACTTGGGTTGAAAATATTTTCTTAGTAAGCATTTCATCACTCATTCTTTCCACATGGCCAAACCACCGAAGCATATTGGTCTCCACCTTGCTAACAAGATTTTGCTTCACATCACACAACTGCAATACATCTTTATTCCTCACACAATCAGATTGTGTCTTGCCACAAACCCCACGTAAGTAACGCATTTATCCAGCACACAAACGACTCCTATGCTTCTTCTGCAGTACCCAGGTTTCACTGCCATACATCAGAGTAGGAACAATTACTGTTTCATACACAGCCATGCGGGACTCTCTAGAGAACCCATCATTCCTGTGAAAACCTCCCAGAGCAGCTATGACTTTCAAAGAAGAATTCACTCGCCTACTGATTTCACCATCCAACTTGTTCTCTCTGTCAAACATGCTTCCTAAATACACAAACTCACTCACCTGGTCAATCACAGTGCCATTTATACTTACATTACATTCAGTGCTACCCATTCCTCTCTCAAACACCATAACTTTGGGTTTTCCCTTATTTATACTCAGTTTGAATTTCATGCAAACTTCGTGCATCCAAGTCAACATACTCTCCAACTCACTTTTGCTCTCTGCCAACAGGACAGTGTCATCAGCATACAGCAATCTGCACACACAGATATCACCAAGACATAAACCACTATTATCTATTTTGGCCTCACGCATGCATGCGTCCATAAATATATTAAACAGCCATGGTGACATTACACAACCTTGTCTAACTCCTGCACCAATGGAAAACCATTTTGATAAAACACCATTCACTCGTACACAAGCTCTACTACCAGCATACATGGCTTTTACACTATTAAGTAGATTCCCAATAACACCATATTCATTCAATACCTTCCACAAAAGTGTCCTATTGACTCGGTCGTAAGCTTTCTCTAAATCTTAGAAGGCGGTAAAAACTTTCTTTGCAACAGCCAGATACTTTTCAATAATCATGCGTAATGCAAAAATATGGTTAGTGCAGCCTTTACAAGGCATAAAACCACTCTGAAAATCCACACTTTCAATGATGTAAGACCCCGTACTTTTTCAATAACAACCTTACCAAACACTTTCCCTGGCACACTCAGTAGGCTAATACCACGATAGTTCTTGCATTCAGTCTGATCACCTTTTCCTTTATACAAGGGAAACAATAATAGCATCCTTCCAATCCCGAGGGACCATTCCTAACTCCCAGCACAACTGGCAAATTTCAGTTAACCAGTCAATTATAGAGTCACCTCCATACTTCAACATCTCTGCAGTTATGCCATCAACTCCTAGAGCCTTACCATTCTGAAGAGATTTTAGAGCTTTACACACTTCTTCTCTTGAGATCCCTCCTGTGCTTTCATCCCTCATTGTGACATCATCTGCATCTGTCTCAGAATCATTTTTGCTCCTGATCTAATAACTCACAGAAGTATTCACCCCATCTCTCACTTAACTCATTGGGCTCCCATATCATTTCCCCAATCTCATTCTTCACACAACTTACAACTTTGTTTCCCCTATTTTTCCTGAGTCTCATGTACTTCCAGAAGGACTTCCTATCTTTCCAAAAAAGCCAGTTCATGCCTTTCCACTTTCTCCTTCCTATCTTTTGCCTTACTGTGGCGAACCAGCTTAGCAGCTTCACGCTTCTTACAGCGATATTCATCCACAGAGACTCTACCTTGCAACATCCCCAAATAGTGACGATTATGGGCAAAACACGTAACAATATTAACAAATAAAGGTAACTTGATCACGCTAGTTACGTTAACTGAAACTTTTATAAAAAGTTCGTAAGTTGGAAGCTTTCGACCTTATCTTAGGTCTTCATCACGCCAATGGAGGACTAAGATTGTTGCCAGATTCTACATTTGAATTTTTCTTATTTTTGTTGCCAAAACTTAGAATTGATCTCCAGATCAACGGAATGTAGAGAGGAGATTCGGAGTTGCAAGTCATTGAGTTGAACATAATTTCTATGCTTTCACGGTAACGGAGGGCAAAACGATTGTCAAAAGAAGCAATTCGTTTTGCTTCCTTCCAGTGGGGAACTGCAGATGTGTCTTCCATTGTCAAAATAGACAAGGCAGTATTGGGATTGGCTTTCGAAACATCTTTTCTATGTTCTAAAATTCTATGGCTAATGCTCCTGTATGTGCTTCCAATGTATAAGTTATCCCCAGTAGAAGAAGAGATAGGAATGCAGTAAACTCCTGGGAGGTTCAGGCTTTCAACTTTGTCCCTATCCCTTTGTAGAAGTTTCAAGATGTTTGGGGTAGATTTAATGGCAAGATGGTAACCAAAACTTCTAAAAAGAATCTGTAACTTATAAGCATAGGAAGGATGGTAAGGAACAGAACCACAGAATTTCAGGTCTTCTTTCTTGTGAGGAAGGAGGCATTCGATTTTCGAATGGTTTTCATATTTCTTTATGAGGGAGTTGACTATAACAGCAGGGAAACTATGAGAGAGGGCTATTGTAGAAATTTTGGAGAGTTCTTCTTGAAGAGAGAGTTGGTTGTTGCAAATGATATGAGCCCTGTGGATGTAGGACTTCAATGCTGCAAGTTTGTAGAGATGCAGGGTGCAAGATTTGTAGGGAATGATGTTAGTGGCCGCAGAAGGTTTTCGATAGACGGAACGAGTAATGGAGAGATCAGCGTTTCTGCAGATAGATACATCCAGGAAATCAATTTTGTGATTTACTTCCTTAGATATAGTGAGCTTAATGGAAGGAAATTTTTCCGTAATGGAGTTGATCAGTATCTGTAGTTCAGACTCGGAATGTGGCCAGCTAATGAAAATGTCGTCTACATATCTTAACCATAGGGAAGGTTGAAAAGGGTGTAGAGGAATGATGGAAACTTCAATATGTTGCATGTAGATTTCAGCAAGCAGAGGGGAAAGAGGTGAGCCCATGGGGAGACCAGATTGTTGCCTATACACAATTTTGTTGAAAACAAAACAACTGTGTTGATGAATAGTGTGGAAACAATCATAAAGATCTTTGATAAGAGGACCGGGGTTCAAAATGAAGAATCAATTTCTTCATGAGGAGCTTCAATGTGGTTTGTCTTCAATGCTGGTTTCCCCTTCTTTAAACTTCTTCATTCATCTGTGCACATTGCACTTGTCAATGGTGTCATCGTAAACATTCTGTAGCTTTCTGTGGATGTTAGATAGCCTGCGCCTTTCCTTTGTCAAGAACTCAATGACGGTGCGTTGCTTCTGCTTAGAATCCATTATTTACCTGCAATAAAGAAGGGTTAATATAGAGTAAGAGTTACTCAATTGACATGCAATTTGAATGATCTCTGTCAGTTAATAAAGATGTTATGCCCACCTTTACGTTACTTTTGGTACAACCCTCGTATTTTGTATACTGCTATTTGGTATCAGCTGTGGCTAATAGCTCATAATTTTTTATTTGAAAAGTCATGTCAGACATGAAGTCTTTTGTATCTAAAATATTGATTCATTATAACAGCATTCAGCATTATCAGGTGCTTTGTTGTTTGCCTTGAGAAAGCCACCCATTGATTAGCAAAAGCTCACTATCCATATGTTTTTATGAGTTTATGTACATAAATACATTTATCATGAAAGGATAATAAATGAATTTATCTGTGTTTATATCAATTTTGATGTAAAGAAGATTCTTATATATTTTAAGACCATGCTAATTTAGGACAAAACACAGTAATATCAGAGTAACACAAACACTAGTTCAAACAGTTGCTGCTATGACTGACAATAAGAAAAAGATCTGTTTCATGAAAATAACTTACCTTCAACAAGTTTCATCAAATAGTCAAGTAAATTAGAATATCTATCAATAGGCTTGTGCATACGTTTCCACAGTGGGTAATGGACTTCTGGCTCAACTCCACCACCTACATGAAAATAGAGGCAATTGTGAGATGAAAAAATAATGGAAACTTAAGTGTCATTATATATGAATAATACATGTTACAAGGGCTGTCCCAAAACAACTGAGAATGTTTTCATAAAAAAATATGCATACCTTATTTAACAAGGAAGTAACATATACATAATATCTAAGGTATTTTACCTGATATTGTCGAAGTATTTCGCACGTTGTTTGCTCTGTGAGGCACGTGCTCCTGGCCGGAGAAGTCCTTTTGTTACGGACCTTTGGTTAGTTATAAAAAAAAAAAAAAAAAATTGCAGAAATAAAACAGTTAGGTTATATATTTTCAGTTCTACATTCATTCATTCGCACAATCAAACGTTTGAAATTTACTATTAATTAAAAGATTTTAGTAGAAAGAGCTATACTCATCGAGTCAGGAGACGTCTCACAAGGGGTTCGTTGTTATGGCGAGCGCTTTCAGCGGTACACAACCACCATCTTCTGGCCACTGTTTCTACACGAAGGTTCCTCGTGTGTATGTGGTTTTTTGGAGTTGCATGACGGGAATCGATGAGAAGGTTTGCTGCCTGTATGTGTTAGATGATTTTGTTTCCAATGTGTCGCCATCTATTGGATGAGTTGGTAGGTATCACACCTAGTAATATAAGAGTAACACAAACACTGATACCTACCAACTCATCCAATAGATGGCGACACATTGGAAACAAAATCATCTAGCACATACAGGCAGCAAACCTTCTCATCGATTCCCGTCATGCAACTCCAAAAACCACATACACACGAGGTACCTTCGTGTAGAAACAGTTGCCAGAACATGGCGGTTGTGTACCGCTGAAAGCGCTTGCTGTAACAACGAACCCCTTGTGAGACATCTCCTGACCCGATGAGTATAACTCTTTCTACTAAAATCTTTTAATTAATAGTAAATTTCAAACGTTTGATTGTGCGAATGAATGAATGTAGAACTGAAAATATATAACCTAACTGTTTTATTTCTGCATTTTTTTTTTTTTATAACTAACCAAAGGTCCATAACAAAAGGACCTCTCTGGCCAGGAGCACGTGCCTCACAGAGCAAACAACATGCGAAATACTTCAACAATATCAGGTAAAATACCTTAGATATTATGTATATGTTAATCAAAAGCACGTTTATAACATTAGACAACCCATAAGGTTGCCTCATGAATTGCAATTTTCGTAACAAGGAAGTAGTCATCTTTTTTTAAACACTGTCCATGCACTGATATAGCTGTCTCAATGTTCCTCCCACTTTCTGAATGCCTTCTGGAAATCTTTTGAAATGCTGTTGAAGCACCCCTGCGCAGCTGTAATAAGTTGTTGATCAGTCTCAAATTGTCATCCCCGTAATGTCTATTAAAATGTGGAACAACCAGAAGTCAAATGGTGGCAAGTCTGGATTATATGCTGGCTGGGGCATCAACTTAATATTCACTTTCTCCAAATAAGAAACGACAGAACTGGCCATGTGCGGACTTGCATTGGGCCACACATGAAAAGAAATGGGGAACCCAAGTTGAACAAACTTGTTTCATGCCCAAACGCTTGCTTAAAATTCTGTGAATTGATGATATTCAAATGTGAACCATATCTTCGACATCTCTAATTGATAGTCGTCTGTCGTCCCGTATAGTAACACCTACTGTATTGATGTTTGCATCTGTAACACTCGTTGAAGGTATTCCTCCATGCACGATTAATGCTGCCGACTCACGACTCCATAAATTCTTTGTGCCACCTGTAAATTGCTGATTTTCCTAGGCATTCATCTTTATAAGCCTCTTACATTAGACAGAAGGTCCCTCCGACAGACTTCTTAAGTAGACAGCAAAATTTAACGGCACATCTTTGTTCCTCTTTCACATCCATTTTTTGAAAAATCACAGCATGAAAACATTTCTTAGTGGTACATGAAACAACGCTCATTAAACTGCGCACTACTGAAGACACATGCATGATAAACAGGTGTGGTCGGTTGCTATGGTTATTATTGGGTTGATGCATAAGTTCATGCCGTTTTATTTCATGAGTGTTTCTCAGGTCAGTAGTAACAGTGCAGATGGCCAGTTGTATATTAAAATGTAGCCAGTAATATCGTGCATCTAAATCATATTGCATTGTGTGATTGTGGCTAATGGTTTTTTTGGTTTTCAGGCCTGGAAGTATGAAGTGTCAAGTAGAGAGGAATGAACATTTCCGACATCTGCTCCTCTACGAGTTTAACAAGGGATCCACAGCCGCCGAGGCTACTCGACAAATTTGTGCTGTATATGGGGAGCTCCGAGGACAGCCCGCAAATGATTTGAGTTGTTCCAAAGTGGCAATTTTGACTTCAATGACTCTCCACGCTCTGGTCGCCCATCTCACTTTGATGAGGATAGTTTTAACCATCTCATCCACTTGGATCCACGTCAAACCACACACGAATTGGCCATTGAGATAACTGTGATCAGGCCACAGTGGTGTGACACCTGGAACGTATGGAAAAAGTCCAGAAATTGGGGTCTTGGGTGCCTCACATGTTCACCGAGGACAAGAATCAGCATGTTGCCACATGTGGTTCCTTGCTCGCCCATTATTGCGAATGTTCTCAGTAACACAAACCCTTTCTGTCATGCATTGTTACTGGAGATGAAAAGTGGTTTCTGTACATGAATGTCAGGCATCAGAGGGAATGGTTAAACCCAAACAAGATGCCCACACCTTGTCTAAAACATGACCTTCATCCTACAAAGATCATTTTGTGTGTCTGATGGGACATGGAAGGCATTATTCACTGGGAAATGGTGCCGAGGAATTGGACCATCAATGCTGCACTCTATTGTGAGCAACTCCACTGTGTGGAGGGAGCAATTCAGCAGAAACGGCCACATCGGCACCATGATGTCCTTCTCCAACATGATAATACACGCCCTCACAGTGCAAACATGACCAAACTGGCCATTCAGAACATGAAATGGGAAATCCTTCCACATCCACCCTATTCCCCAGATGTCGCCCCTTCAGACTATCACCTGTTCCGATCTCTGTCGAATGCACTCCGTGGCAGAACGTTCAACAATGATGTTGATCTCCAGAATTTCCTTGATGATTTCTTTGCAGCAAAACCTGCACGTTTTTTCAAGAATGGCTTTGCAGACCTATCCGGACGTTGGGACACCATCACAAACAATGGAGGGGGCATACATAGTTGATTCATTCTGTTTTCCCTTCTGATGTAATACAATCCTGTAGTGCGGGGGAAAAAATGGCATGAATTTATACATCAACCCAATACAATGACTACCATTTTTTCGAAACTCATGCCAAGGTTGAAAGCAGTATTGCACATTTTTTATAAAAACATTCTCATTTGTTTTGGAACAAGCCATGTACTTACATATTACAGATGTATTAACTAACTACACAAGAAATAGCTAATGGCACCTGCAAACAGTTTAACTTTGCACCTTTTTCTGTATCAAATTCTTTTTTCAGTAAGTTAGAAATTCTTGGACCATCACTTTTCAACTTTAACTTGGCAGATGAGCTTTCTTAAGAGCTAACTTCTGAATCTCAGAGGTTAGCTCTTCAAAGAAAGCTCATTGACATGACAAATAGCTAGTGATATGGCAAATTCTTGGAAGTCAAATTTCACACTTCAGATTAGTTGGGCAGTCTATGGAGATTAGCTCAGATCTGGAAGTTCTATAGTAGTTTCCATTCAATTCTAAATGCAGCTGCCAAAATGATGAAAAAGCCTTCTATTCAGAAAGCACAACTGCTGTGAAACAAGCTCTCCTGATGTCACAAATTGGCTATACAAATTCACCATCCTCCTCAGTGGGCTTTCAATCAAATACTGCAGCTCTCAAGCAAAAAGGACTCAAAAGGAACTTTTAGTTATCATTTCCAGGAATGAAGCGACTGAGGTTTCTAAAATTCTTTAAAAACTTATAAGGGTTGTTCAATAAGCAGAGAGACTTTTGGCTGGAGTGTGTTTGCACTTCCTAATTTTGTCAATGGGTGGCACTAGTGTACAGGCAATTTAAAGGCTATGCAACTGCATTGCAGCTTGTTTGTTACGGAAGCCGTGAAACATGGTGGACTAATTTTATTGTTCTCTCGTAGGAGATGGATACGTCCAAAGCTGCTCAACACGTTGTAATTCAGTTTGTGAAAGCAGAGAAAACACCACCAAGCAAGATCCACAGATGAATGAAGGTGGTGCATGGGACTGCTTGTCTTCCACGCAGTACTGTATAGCGAGCGGTAGTGCTAGCTCTTTAGTGGTGGATGAACAATAACTGCAGACCAGCCAAGATCAGGAGCACCACGTCCTGCTGTTTCAGTGACGATAATTGCCCGTGTGGATGCTGCAGTAAAGGCCAACCGAAGAATCACAATGTGAGAACCGGCAAACAGCGTGGGTGTGAGCATCGAAACTGTCAATACAATCATGCATTCACACCTTGAATATCGTAAGGTCTGCACCACGGAGGTAGTGAAACATTCGTTTGATGAACAGATGAGTCAACGAGTGGGACTTTCGTTACAGCATCTGTTCCACTACCATGAAGAAGGTGAAGATTTCCTGCTACGCATTATTGCTGGGGACGAAAGCTGGTGTCATCACTTCGAGGCAAGAGTCGAAACGCCACAGCATGCAGTGAAAACAAGCATCGTTGAAACCGCGAGAAAATTACGGTTCGCCGTTTCCGCAGGCAAGGTGATGTTACCCCTCTTCTTTAACCATCATGGACCATTGCTTCTGGAGTGGCTACAAAAAGGAAAAACCATCAATGCCGAATGATACTGTCAAACTTTAATGAAGCTTCAACAAGCCATTAAAAACAAGAGACCTGGCAACCTCATTCAGGGTATTGTGCTTCTGCATGTTAATGCATGGCCACATTAGGCAGTTACCACACAAAGGGCACTGCAGAGCTTTTGCTGGAAAGTCTTTCAACATCCAGCTTACAGTCCTGACCTATTGCCCTGCGATTTTCACATCTTTGGACCAATGAAAAAATTTCTCAAAGACAACGGTTTCATTTCTGATGATCAGGTGCATGAAGCTCAGCTGTAGATAACTGGTTGCAGCAGCAGCCTGCCTCCTCCTACGCTGCAGGAATACAAGGACTTGTGCAATGATGAGACCGCTGTCTAAGTACTGGCAGCGATTATTTTTAGGTATTTCATGTTTTGGCTCTTTCAGACAGAAGGCCTTACTACTTATTGAACAACCCTTATAAAAAAATCTGGATTTCCTGGTTTAGAATGTGACAAGAACCCAAAGGGAAAGTTGGCCAGAAAAACAAAATGTACGGTAATGCGATG
This sequence comes from Macrothele yani, assembly GCA_039090855.1. Classification (NCBI taxonomy): domain Eukaryota; kingdom Metazoa; phylum Arthropoda; class Arachnida; order Araneae; family Macrothelidae; genus Macrothele; species Macrothele yani. The sequence goes on from CM077013.1 coordinate 21,323,807, forward strand.
TAGAAACTAAGAAAAATAAACACTACAGCCTACAGGTACTACTTCGAAAACTCAACACACATAATTGCAAAGTACACGTGTGAAAAATAGCATGTTACTAAACTGTGCTATGAAATTCAGCAGTGAAGCAAGCTATGGACTCAGGTGAATAAGATACGATAGCTGAGCGTGATGCATAAACTATTCCATTTGCAAAGGAATTTTGGAACACCACGAAAGCTTTATGCTTCTCACATTTTAAACTTGACATGTTTCCTTTCAAACTGTTCAGAATTTTCTCTCCCCGGATCTACATTTACCTTTCTTACCAACGAACACTATTGTGATCTCTGGAAAGAAGGGCAAAGCACAAAATCCCACAGTCTCTTTAATCACATACAGTACAACACGCACAGTAAACATTTCTGTTAATGGACACTCCTGAAATACAGACCCCCTCCTAATTATGGCCACTTCCTACAGTCACTGCAGAACAGCATGTGATATATTCAATTAGTTCTAACACATTTCGGTGTTGAACTTCATTACGTGGTTATAATCTTTATTGTACATATTGTCAACCATACAGTTGTATTGTGCACTGTTTCTCACGTTGTACGAGTGTCAAAGTGCTTTCAGGAAACATTCATCTTTGTCTGACACTGTGTTATCATTGTTGAATACTACTGAATATTAAAAATTAAGGTAAAATATTATATAAATGAAAACTGTTACTCACATTTTCATTTTCTTGGAGTATTTCGGAATATTGAACTTTTATTCAGCGAAACCTTAAATTTCTTGAAGTCTTCAGTAATCACTTCTTGCAGTCACTCCGTGACGATATTCTACTTGATAAGTTGAAACGGGAGGGTAACAATTCTTCTTAATGAATCGTGATTCTAAAAATGACATCTAAAATGATGAAATATTGAACGGTCAATAGCTACCCACTTGAAACTTATCAAGTAGAAACGAAGTCTAAGCTATTGTCAAGACAGAATATTTTACCAGATCAATTTCCCTTCAACTTGAAGGTTTGGCCGTTTAATATTTCATTATTTTTTTATGTCATTATTTGAATCACGATTCATTAAGAATTGTTACCCACCCGCTTCAACTTATCAAGTAGAATATTGTCGCAAAGTGACTGCAAGAAGTGATTACTGAAGACTTCAAGAAATTTAAGATTTCGCCGAATAAAAGTTCAATATTACGAAATACTCCAAGAAAATGAAAATGTAAGTAACAGCTTTTATTTACATAATATTTTACCATGATTTTTAGTATTCAGTTTCATTCAACAATAATAACCCGGTGCCAGACAAAGATGAATGTTTCCCGTGAGCACTTTGACACTCGTACAACGTGAGAAACAGTACACAATACAACTGTATGGTTTGCAAATATGTACAGCATGTGTTATGATGGATATTTCCCTTCTTTTTTCATAGACTCTCTCAGATAGGCATGTGGGTGTTGACCAGAACATCCAAAAAGCATATTTAGAAACTTCCAGTTATAACGAAGTATTGGTAGTATGTATGACTTCACCTGCATGAATCAGCAGTATTTTGTGTCCTCACCTAAGAAAAATCACCCTACCCCACTGAGAAGGAGGAACTGTTTCAAATTTTCAGATTGAGTTCTGAAAGAAAGTCAGCAGTGCTCCCCCCCCCCCCCAAGATTTAATGACCACCGTGAGCAACTCTGAGGGTTATAAGAAGACACTACTGGCTGATTTAGGGCCCCTTGTTACAGGGAAGAGACAGGCCAGTGCCATAAGACACGCACCACCAATCCCTCATCAGAAACTTGAACCCACGTTCAGTTCTATTAATTTGCCAGAAACCAACACCTCTGACAACTCAGCCACTAAAGCAGCTCCCAGTGTTCTCCATTTGCCTCCCATGCTGACATTTATTTTCTGTTAGATTGCTTATGAGTTTGAAGTTGCATTCATGATTATTTTTACCTATGGCTGATAAATGTAGGGTGCAAACACGGCAAGAAACATAAAAGAGAGTTCTGCAGTAATTCTATGTAATATAACCTATATTCATGATTATTTTTTTACCTACGGCCAGTAAATATAAGATATAAACATTGCAAGAAATACAATGGTGATTTCTGAGTTTAATTGTGTGTAGTGTAACTTAAAAATGATGCAAAACTCTCTTTTAAAGACACCTCTCTTTCACTGGAGAGAGAGAGAAAAAAGTATTCCCAAATGAGAGGTTTTACTGTAATTGAAGCTGTTGTTAGCATCTTTAGCACATTATAGATTATCAGGCTTGCCAACCTTAAAAAGAGAAAAATCCTGCAATTTTCTATGAAAATCCTGCAAGCATATTTTCGTATGTTTGAAATATCAATGGACATAATTTGAAGCACGAATGCTACGTTAATGCATATAAAAAATGTTGATTGGATTATATTTATCTGTTTATTTTGTTGCTCCATCACAATCATTATTAAAAGTCAACACTTTCAGAACAATCACTAAATATACAATATTATATAGATGGGTTCCATTTCAACTCAGGCAGGGTCGTACCATCATGGTCTCAGATTTCTCTAAAAAAATTAAGGGGTGTTCCTTGACTAAAATAAGGAGACCCATATTTTTTCTTTCGGCAAGAAAAATTTTTCCCTTCGAGATAGAGGGTTTCAAATCTTGCACCGTCAAACAAGCTCTCTAGAAAACGGTTATTTTTCCTAACTTCAGCAAGTCATTGCAGCAGAGTTAAAAAAGATATCGTATTTCTTGTATTTTTTTTTACATTGTGTGTATAACATATAATAATATATGGTGCTAATATTTGCTACACATCATATGATTAAAATTTTAAAAAATCGTAAACTTTGTGATTTTTAATTTTTTTTAATTTTTTAAGTTTTTTTTTAAACAGGTTTGGATGGAGTTTTTTCTATATTCGTTTTTTTCGTTAAAGACATACAAATGTGCACTTTATTTGTAATTTTTTGTGTGTCTGTAAAACTGCTAGTTTCCGCGTTTCGCAGCGTTAAAACAGCCGATTTTGAAAAATCTCTAACTTTGCCAACGATTTTCTCAAAAGGCCATTTTTAAAATTCTGAAAATTAAATCCCTGTTTTATTATCAACAGGAGAATATCTGTGTAAATTTTTACGGACCTAAAAACACCCGTTTCCGAGTTAGACGCGTTTGAATTCGGTTTGAAAGCCTACGATTCCCCGTGTTCTAAAGGCGCCATTTTGAAAAAATCTCAGGCGCAAAGTACGTACGTTATCTCTTACCGAATCAAAGCGTTAGATATTCTTTGCCCGAATGATGGAATGAGAGCATTGGTTCAGCTGGCCCTGGTTGGATACATCCACCTCACCCTTCCCCGAGTGATGACATGCCTATAAAACTGTCGGGGGGGAGGGGATTACCAATACATAAAGAAAATTCTTGCTGCTCCACTAACAAAGTTGAGTTGCGAAAGACAGCAGCAGTTGTTTGTTTGTTTACGTATATACTTAAACATCGCATAAGAAAAGACTATGAAAGAGTAGAAAACTGTTGTGAAACAATTTTAAGAAAAAGAGTGCAGGCACGTGTACTGTAAGTTAATTTTCGATGGCTAAACCCCCAAGTTTCTCTGGGAGTTGCTAATTGTAGGCTACTGTCAGAAGAGCAGTTGCTGTTTTGTTATAGTTGCTAAAATTAACTTCTCAGTTTTTTGTAATAGTAAAATATTCGCTCAGGAGAGTTTTGTCCTCTGCGAACGGGGGAGAAGGTGCAATGCTCTTGACCTCGCTGCTGGGTTGATAGCGCTGATCGCCACCGAAACTCTGCTTACCTCCTCTCCAAAACGTAATGGCAATTGTCTAATCTACTAAATAAATAACAATTAACACATACACGTGCATGCTTATTCATAAAATGTAAGTTGAGTATATTTCCTGTTCAATCAGCTGATTTTACAAGTAAAATTAATATACATCTTATGCGCTTATAATGGTGTAAAGATTTTTATCTATTTAAAACATATTCAAAGATTTCAATTTTTTTAAAGAGGGGGGGGATTGTGTTCTTAGTGATCTCCACCTGGGCCACGATAAACCATGCACTGCCCATGTCTTCTGTTCCCTTAGAAGATAATCCTGGATCGATGGGAGACCAGCGGAGTTTTGACACCCCCTCTCACGTGGTGGTGAGGTATCTCAAAGCTAGGTAGCTTTCAAAAATGTTTCAACTTAGTTGGCTGGTAATAACAGAAGGATTCCATTTCAACTCTTGCAGGGTCGTACCGTCACGGTCTCAGATTTCTCTAAAAAAATTAAGGGGGTGTTCCTTGATTAAAATAAGGGGACCCATATCTTTTCTTTCGGCAAGAAAAATTTTTCCCTTCGAGACAGAGGGTTTCAAATCTTCCACCGTCAAACAAGCTCTCTAAAAAACCGGTTATTTTTCCTAACTTCAGTGAGTCATTGCAGCAGAATTAAAAAAAGATCTTTTGTTATGGTATTTTTCATTACATTGTGTGTATAACGTATAATAATATTTGATGTTAATATCTTTTACACATCGTATGATTAAAATTAAAAAAAATCGTAAACTTTGATTTTTTTTTTAAATTGAAATTTTTAAGATTTTTTTTAACTGGTTCAAATGGAGTTTTTGTTTTCTATACTCGTTTTTTTTGTTAAAGACATACAAATGTGCACTTTTATTTGCAATTTTTTATGTGTCTGTGAAACTGCTAGTTTCTGCAGCGTTAAAAACAGCCGATTTTGAAAAATCTCCAACTTTGCCAACGATTTTCTCAAAAAAGCCCTTTTTTTTAAATTCTGAAAATTAAATCCCTGTTTCATTATCAACAGGAGAATATCTGTGTAAATTTTCACGGACCTAAAATCGTCCGTTTCCGAGTTAGACACGTTTGAATTTGATTTGAAAACCTACGATTTCTCCGTGTTCTAAAGGCGCAATTTTGGAAAAATCTCAGGCGCAAAGTACGTATTCTCTTACCCGAATGAGAGCGTTGGATCCGTCCACCTGACCCTACCCTGGGCGATAACATGCCTAAAAAACGGTCTTGGAAAAAAAAAAATAACAAATCTATATATATAGATTTGAATGTATGTCTGCTAAACAAATCTACAGTTTTCAATTTTAGAACCACCAAACTTGGTATACTATCTCATGGTACCCTAACTTAAACCGTAGACGGTTTTTGGAAGGGGTCGGAGCCCGGGGTCGTCAAGGGGCTCCACACAAAACTTCCATAAAATCTAGTTTTCAATTTAGAACCACCAAATTTGGAATACTATAGCATGGTACCCTAACTTAGACCGCAGACTGTTTTTGGAAGGGGTCGGAGCCCTGGGTCAAAGGGCACCCACACAAAATTTCCGTAAAATATACTTGTAAACTATAGTGCCCTAACTGAGACCGTAGATGGTTTTTGGAAGGGGGTAGAGCCCTGGGTGGGTGGGGAGCCCGTGGTCAAAGGGCCCCACGCAAAATTTCCGTAAAATCTAGTTTTCAATTTAGAACCATCAAATTTGGTATACTTTTTCTTGGCACCCTAACTTTGTAAAATATTTTACGAAAATTTTGTAGAGGTGGGGGGCTTGACTCGGGTTTCGACCCCTTCCCAAAACCGTCTAGTCAAAGTTAGGGTGTCAAGAAAAAGTATACCAAATTTGATGGTTCTAAATTGAAAACAAGATTTTACGGAAATTTTGCGTGGGGCCCTTTGACCCGGGCTCCCCTTCCAAAAACCGTCTACGGTCTAAGTTAGGGTACCATGAGATAGTATACCAAGTTTGATGGTTCTAAATTGACATACATTCAATTCTCTCTATATATAGATTTGTTATTTTTTTTTTTCCAAGACCGTTTTTTTAGGCATGTTATCGCTCAGGGTAGGGTGAGGTGGACGGATCCAACACTCTCATGCAGTAAGAGAATACGTACTTTGCGACTTAGATTTTTCCAAAATGGCGCCTTTAGAACACGGAGAAATCGTAGGTTTTCAAACCAAATTCAAACGCCTCTAACTCGGAACGGGCGTTTTTTAGGTCCGTGAAAATTTACACAGATATTCTCCTGTTTTAATAAAACAGGGATTTAATTTTCAGAATTTTAAAAAAGGGCTTTTTTGAGAAAATCGTTGGCAAAGTTGGAGATTTTAAAAATCGGCTGTTTTTAACGCTGCATGAAACTAGCAGTTTCACAGATACATAAAAAATTGAAATAAAGTGCACATTTGTATGTCTTTAACAAAAAAAACGAGTATAGAAAACAAAAACTCCATTTGAACCAGTTAAAAAAAATCTTAAAAATTTCAATTTTTTAAATTTTAATCATACGATGTGTAAAAAATATTAGCATCACATATTATTATACGTTATACACACAATGTAATAAAAAATACCAGAACAAAATATCTTTAATTCTGCTGCAATGACTCGCTGAAGTTAGGAAAAATAACCGTTTTTTAGAGAGCTTGTCTGACGGTGGAAGATTTGAAAACCTCTGTCTCAAAGGGAAAATTTTTTCTTGCCGAAAGAAAAGATATGGGTCTTCTTATTTTAATCAAGGAACACCCCCTTAATTTTTTTAGAGAAATCTGAGACCGTGATGGTACGACCCTGCCAGAGTTGAAATGGAATCCCTCTCTTGTTACCAGCCAACTAAGTTGAAACATTTTTGAAAGCTACCTAGCCTTGAGACACCTCACCACCACGTGAGGGGGTCAAAACTCTGCTGGTCGGTCTCCCATCGATCCAGGATTATCTTCTAAGGGAACAGGAGCCATGGGCAGTGCATGGTTTTATCGTGGCCCAGGTGGAAATCACTAAGAAAACAAACAATCACCCCCCCCCCCTCTTTAAAAAAATTGAAATCTATGAATATGTTTTAAATAGATAAAAATCGTTACACCCTTATAAGTGCATAAGTTGTATATGAATTTTACTTGTAAAATCAGTCGATTGAACAGTAAATATACTCAACTTACATTTTATGAATAAGCATACACGCGAGTTATTTATTTAGTAGATTAGACAATTGCCATTACGTTTTGGAGAGCAGGTAAGCAGAGTTTCGGTAGCGACCAGCGCTATCAACCCAGCAGCCAGGTCAAGAGCATTGCACCTTCTCCCCCCGTTCGCAGAGGACAAAACTCTCCTGAGCGAATATTTTACTAAATTACGAAAAACTGAGGTTAACTTTAGCAACTATAACAAAACAGCAACTGCTCTTCTGACAGTAGCCGACAATTAGCAACTCCCAGAAAAACTCGAGGTTGTTTAGCCATCGAAAATTAACTTACGGTACACCACGTGCCTGCACTCTTTTTCTTAAAATTATTTCACAACAGTTTTCTACTCTTTCATAGTCTTTTCTTATGCGATAACAAACAAACAACTGCTGCTGTCTTTCGCAACTCAACTTTGTTAGTGGAGCAGCAAGAATTTTCTTTATGTATTGGTACCCCCCCGACAGTTTTATAGGCATGTCATCACGCGGGGAAGAGCGAGTTGGATGTATCCAACCAGGGCCAGCTGAACCAATGCTCTCATTCCATCATTCGGGCAAAGAATATCTAACGCTTTGATTCGGGTAAGAGATAACGTACGTACTTTTGCGCCTGAGATTTTTCCAAAATGGCGCCTTTAGAGCACGGGAATCGTAGGCTTTCAAACCGAATTCAAACGCGTCTAACTCGGAAACGGGCGTTTTTAGGTCCGTGAAAATTTACACAGATATTCTCCTGTTGATAATGAAACAGGGATTTAATTTTCAGAATTTTAAAAAATGGCTTTTTTGAGAAAATCGTTGGCAAAGTTAGAGATTTTTCAAAATCGGCTGTTTTTTTTAACGCTGCCGAAACGCTAACTAGCAGTTTCACAGACACACAAAAAATTACAAATAAAGTGCACATTTGTATGTCTTTAACGAAAAAAAACGAATATAGAAAAAACTCCATCCAAACCTGTTTAAAAAAAACTTAAAGAATTCAATTTTTTTTTAAAATCACAAAGTTTACGATTTTTTAAAATTTTAATCATACGATGTGTAGCAAATATTAGCATCATATATTATTATATGTTATACACACAATGTAAAAAAATACAAGAACACGATATCTTTTTTTAACTCTGCTGCAATGACTTGCTGAAGTTAGGAAAAATAACCGTTTTCTAGAGAGCTTGTTTGACGGTGCAAGATTTGAAACCCTCTATCTCGAAGGGAAAATTTTTTCTTGCCGAAAGAAAAAATATGGGTCTCCTTATTTTAGTCAAGGATCACCCCTTAATTTTTTTAGAGAAATCTGAGACCATGATGGTACGACCCTGCCTGAGTTGAAATGGAACCCATCTATACAAGCTATTTACATTATACCAATATGATTCTAATTTTTATGCAGTGCATTTGCTGTACAAGACTTGCACCTCTTCAAAAAATCAGTATCAAATTTCTGTTCAAAGCAAGGTCCTTGTTGATTAGATTTGATGATCAACATATTTTCTAATGTTTCCTTTGACATTGTTGATCTGAACTGAGTATTGGTCTTTGTCACATAATTGAAAATCCTCTCACAGTCAGCATTGCTGTGAGGGATTGTTAGTATGAGAAGCATTAAATGTAACAGCCTCTTGAATTTAAATTCTCCATTAGCACTTTTAAGTTTACCTATTAACTGCCCCAGAATATCAGCTCGCTGTTCTTCAAGAATTTTGCCTGGAATATCTTCATGTTGAAGACAGCAAAACTCAGACTGGAGGATATCAAATGCTCCATCCTCATTTGAAACTTCTATTGCTCTTAGGACAATAGAAGATTACTTTTTCACAAAAAAACACACTTTAGAAAATGAAGATTTCTCTATTAAGTGAATGTCAGCTACTTCTGCATTAATAAATACTTCATCATCAATAAGTGTTTTTGAAGCTTTTAAATCTGAAACCAATTTTTCAGTGGACCTACCAATAACTAAATCAGCATCAGATTTTTAGTTTTCTTCAACTGAATGATAGTTAATAGTTTTAATTGAAGTCACACTTTTCACAACAGATAGCAAAACAAATTTTGACACTGTATCTTTAAAGAGATTCAATAGGATTGATCTGACCATGTGGATGATGGGCTTATATGTCTGGAACTGTAAATTTGTTTTGTCAAAATTTGGCAAAATAAAAATAAAAAATGAACAAATTGCTTTATTCAAATCGTCAGACAAAAACATAAAAATTCTTTTTTCACGTGTTAGCACCGGCGATGCTTTAGGTTGATTTTGTCACTCTATGGCTACTTTGGGTTCAGTTCCTTTGACAGAAAAATTCTTTTGGTGGGCAGGTTTCTTACTAATATTTCCTGAAAGGTCTTCACTTTGCCTCTTTTTAGAGCAATCTGCCACATTTCCAGTTATCTTAGGGATGGTAAAATATTGAAGGCTATCAGTCACAGATTTACACTGCTTCACTTCTTCCTTGAAAAAATTTAGTAATAGATCCCACTGCTCCAACAACCTGCCTAAACATTTATTTAGGGAGAGTCATCTCGTTGATACATGTTTTAGTATTTTTCTAGTTTCAGCATCACACATATTTTGAAACTTTTCTTTTCTTTTAGAGCTTCTCTAAGAATAATAAAATATATCAATTAAATATTCTTCAATATTACCTGGAAGGCATACTGCTCCCTTTTCTGCAGCCAAATGAATTAGATGGCATGGGCACCCTATAACAACCAAATGGCTGACATTATTTTTTAGAAAAGCTGCAACACCATTATATTTACCCACCATAACAGGTGCATTGTCCACACTCAAGGCAATGCAATTTCCTAATGGAATACTCTCCTCTTCCAAAGAACTGACTATCAATTAGGAAATATTTTCCTCAGTGCTATCCCCAACTAAAACAGGCACTTGAAATAACAAACTTTCAATTTGATTGCTTTTGGCACTAAATAGTGTTACAACAAGTGGGTAGTATTTTTCAGACTTATTGCTGCTGTCTGTCGCAATGGAAAATGGGCCGTTCTGCATAGAATGAATCAAGTCCATTTTCGAAGATTTCCCCATTTCGGCAAGGACACGATGTTTTTGTCCTGGCACTTGCATAATTTTTTGCAATGTTACTATCGGGGAACATTTTCTTTAAATGCACACTTGCATGGTCAGCACAGCTTAAAGGTAAGTTATGTTCCACGAGGAATGAAGCAAATAAGCACTCGGCACTGATAATGGCATCGGAAGAGGAACTATCTAGAGCAAAATTTAATGTTTTGTTATTTTCCACGCATTTAGAATTGTCCACGTGTTTTTGCGTATAAATGTGATTAACGATATCTCCTTTGCCCTTGTGGACAACGGAAAAATCTCGTCTACAAATAGAGCAAAAGGCAAATTGTTGGCCCTTCCTTGATTTGACTATACACGGATAATCTGTCGTATAACACTTCTTAAAAACAGACTGATATTTTCTACCAGCCATCGCTTGATTAAACACGTGCACAAAAAGTTCTCAGAAATTCCTGTGAAGACAGACCAAGTACATAAAACAAACCAAAACACTACCGCGCGCTTCCGATAGAAATCTGCGTCAGTACGTATGGTCAAAGTTTGCCAGAAAAAAAATTTAAAGGAATATTTTTACTCCTTTGAAAAAATTTAAGGAGTAATTTTTAAAAGTGGGGAGTATTTTAGAAAAATTAACAGATGAAATAAAATAAAACTTACAAAAATGAAGGGCAATTATGTTTAGATGTTTTTCATATTAAAAATTTCACTACCACTCAATGCATTTAGAATTTGGATCAGTTTTGCTTCTTATTTTAGTAATAAATATAATATTTGTATTTTAAAACAATAACATTAAATTTATCATGTTTTGTAATGACCACATGCAACAGCAATGTGTTCAAGAAGTGAATACATTGCACTTTTGATATTCCTATAGATATCTAAAAAATCTAATAAACTTTTCAGCAAGTTCCACAGCCACATTTGTCTTTTATTGACTGTGGCTGCACAACATCCAGTACTTAAATTTTCACTTTGCTGATATCTTTGTTTATCTTCCCATTTCTTCATTGTTGCTTTTTTTCTTTTTTTAATTTCTTTTTCTGTTTTTAATGCCCTTGGATGACAATGTCATCCATCATGCTGAAAGAACTTTCAGTCTGAGGATCATGATTGCACGATAGCTTACACTATTATAGATAAAAAATAAATACTGTAACTTTAAGAATATGGATACTTTTGAACACCATGCATCAATTCATACAAACTTTTCAGCTTGGTTACTTTCGTTTTTGCACCCCCTCCCCTTTTATCAAGCTGAAATGCAAACTTTTTGGAGGCGAATACTTAAGAACACAGGACACATATTCGCCACATAGTTCGGAAAAAAAATTGCAGTTACGGGAGAAATCTTTGCTACGTCCGATTTCAGTTTTTGGACATTTTCCCCCATTTTCAATGTGAAATACAAATATTTATGAAATAAAATTATATCTGACAACAATACTAGGCAGAGGAAACATCGCATGAAAAATAAAATCGCGATTACGGAAGAAATCATCACTGCGTCTAACTTCCGTTTTTGAAAGTTTTAGGCGGAAAGCATCCTTCACCACTACCAATTACCTCAACATTTCCGTTCAGTTATGCCTCAATCTTTAGGATAACCCAAATTATGACGGAAAACAAGAAATTCCTCAAAGCAGTGACACTCTCATGCCTAAAGATTACGTACGGTACAGGGGAATTTAAGCGCCGTCGAATTTCCGTTTTCTGAAATTTTTCTTCCGTTTTCAAACTGAAATACAAATATTTATGGAAGAAAATGACATAAAAATAATACTGAACAGAGGCAACATCGCAGGAAAACGAAATTACGATTACGGAAAATTGTTTTATTTCGTTTACTTTCGTTTTTGAAAGACGAAATACCGTCCCAGTGCATATTTTTATACATTGGTAAAATTTTTCGGTGCGTAGTTTAACGCATTTCTCGATGTGTATTTTTACGCGTAGGTAAAATTTTGATGCGTACTAGACGCATAATTATGCATTTTGGCGAACTCTGCGTACAGCGAGCGCCAAGGCCAAGCCCGCTCCTACTCCGTGCCTGCAGCGCCAGAGATCATTAGCGGACAGAAGAGTAAACATCGCTGCCAACAGCGGAGCAAAACTGCTCGCTGCTGACTCAGAAGGGAAAGGTCGCTTTTCCACTAATGAACCGATGCCTCGGAGAACTTCGAACTTTTCCCCTGGTTACTTTTTAATTTACGCTACGGTAATCATCCAAGTTCTCCGATGCCTTGGAGAACTTCGAACTTTTCTCATTACTTTTTAATTTACACTACGGAAATCATGATGGAATCCGGCAATATTAATTTATAATCCGGAATTCCGGGAAGTGTAATAAAATCCGGCATTGCCGGCCTAAACCCAGAGAGTTGGAACGTCTGGATTATACATAGACAGCATGAAACATATTTGCCAATGCAATTTATTTTTTAACAGTGACAAATTTTATAAATTTTCTTTTTAGGATATGTTGATGAAAAATTAATCATTTCAAAGGAAAATGGGAAAAAGTAAAAAGCTTTTAACATAACTACATCTTCTACCACTCATGGAGTGTTTACAAAACAAATGCTGTGTATGGTAAGAACATAACATGGAAAATGTATAAGTCTTTTGAGGTTGATATTTTTTAACACCTCAGAATAATTTATGTTACTTATACAAACTGCACACACTAATCTAATACGGTTTTCAGTGGTCCAAACAACTATGTATAACAATGGAAAACGATGGCAAATAACAACAGTATGTATAATGTGAATGCTTCACATTACATGACACCTACTGTCAGCTTCTGTTCCATGACCAGATATGTTAGATTAAAAAATCCAAATCCATGCACTTTGGAATATTTAAGCAAGTTTAAATCAACCTAAGTGTAGCATAATGTTTTCTGAGTCTGCATTATTAATTTTACAAACTTTGCAAGCATTTGGGATTTTAAAATCTTCAGATTCTCACAGTTCTGAAACTTAAAGTATACTATCATGTTACTGCTGGGAATAGTCAAGACCAATTTACAGCACATTTCAACTTTACAGATACATGCAATACTTTTAGGCTGAAATAAAAGCACATAGAAATCAGACAACCAGAAGGCCAGCTTTTATAAATTTGGTTTTATGAATTTTATGAATTTGTACGATCGCTGAAAGGTTAAACTTACAATGAAAACAAGCACTAAACATATAAGTCAAACATTCTGGACACTCAGGGAGTAATTAATTAACTGAAAAGAGCTAAATTACCTTTTGTCCTTGCTAAATAGGCAACATTCTGAGATCGAGTATCAATAATGTAACCTTTTTTACCAGAACCTAAAACTACATTCAGCAGGCGTTCATCTTCTTTACAGCGTTTGGTATTTGGGCCCACCATTGGTTGGCTACTTCGTAGCAGAGCAGCCTACACAAAAAAAACAGACACACATATACACACAAAAAAAAGTCAGCTTTTCCTAATTATAATGGAAAATAAAAAATACTGTAACAAAAATAATATTTCTAAAAAAAAAAAAAAAAAAAAAAAAAAAGTTTCATTTAGCCATACAGTGAAATCTTATTTAAAATGCTATAATAACAGAGTAATAATTTAAACAAACCAAATAATAATAATTTGGCAATAATGAAGGAAAATCTCATGCTTATGATTTATTGCATAATTTACATTAAAATTCAGTTAGATCTTTTGGTTGAACATCAGCCTTGTTCACTCTAGTAGCAATTTAGCCATACTGTGAAATCTGTGCAAAGGAGATATGTATTTAACTTTGAAATGTAGGGTGGTCCCATCATAGATAGTATATTTTCAGGGTAAACTTGTTAGAATGCAAGTGAATTTATGCAATACAGTACACTATGGGATCTTTTATCAAGAGTTCCAGTATTCAGAATGTTCCAAAAACCAGCAGAGCCTATGCTATCCCAATAAAAATTTCTCCTAGGTAGATTTCCTACATCAGAAGAACTTACTGAAGCATCAAAAACAGATTGAACACCAGAAAGATGTAAAAATTGGAAACTTCAGCGCTGCCTTGGCTTCCTGCATTTTAGAAAATATCTCAGCAGAACCCATGTCGGAAAGGCTGTATGCGTATTACTCTGTTCTCCAATTGGCAAGCACTTCATCATTGAGAAAGCCTAGAAATTTATCTTTTCTACGATGACAGCAATGCAGACTCTGATCAAGTCAACCCAATAAAGTGGAAATCTATCTGAAAATAGACAACTGTGATTCTGTCAACCATTTGCAGGAAGAAACAAGACAGAGATCTGGAAACAACCCAAATACTTCCATCCAAAACTTTAGTTGAAAAAGACAACAGTTACAGTTTGAAAGCTCCCATATTGCATCTTTTTTTACATAACTTAAACATTAATTTCATTCCTATTATGCTGTATTTCTGATTGTTACATCTTTTCCCCTATTTCTCTTAAACCAGATAACTGGAACAAACTTTTTGTTTACAAAAAACAGGCTTTTCCATATTAACAAAAAGGTTTTGCAGTCTTCTTGGATATCACAAAAGGAACGCTATAATGAAAAGTCAATTCTGTTCCTCTATACCACAACAGGTCATTTGCAAGAGATTTCATAGGAGAGGGGTTATTCATTCTTTGAAAAAAAAGTTACTGATTTCAGATTCATTTCTCATTAGAATAATTCTTGATGTCTACATATCACGCATAAGTTACTAAGCTACGTTAAAAATTATTAGTGGTGGGATGAAGGTCAAAAGTTGCAATTTTCTGACAAAAAATAATCCTTATTCTGTTGTGTCGACCAAAAACTTTATCCATAAACTCCCTTCATCCATCAATCCTCAAGATTTCTTGTACACCTTTGATGCGGATTCATTATTTCCTTCTGTTCCTTTTTTTATGCCTATATGCTTATGGTCAAAAAACAAATAGAGCACCAAGAACTTCCTGGAAAACTCATCAAAGATCTTTATGGCTGTTTTGATTAATTGGATAAGAATTCCTGTTTTGTATACAATGGTATCTACTACCAACAAAAACAAGGTGTACCAATGGGCTCTCCTCTTTCCCCCTTACTTGCTGAAATTTATTTGCAGAATATTCAAAAATTAATCATTGCCCCTTCCCTCTTAAAACCTTCCATTTAGCTACAGTATGTTGATGATATCTTCATCATTTGGCCACACCAGAAACACTCTGTTTGAAGTAATGTGCTTTATAACTTGCAAATTCCCTCGTATAAGATTCTTGTCTCAAGAACAGATTGACACCAATATTAGTTTTCTGGATGTTAACATCAACCCAGACCTCTCACTTGGTCTCTTTGTTTACAGGAAACCTTCTGCCACTCACAATATCATCCCATACCATCCCTGCACCTTTGGTAAATACAAATTGGCTGCTTTAAAGGCATACATCCACAGAGCTAACCTTATTTGCAACAGCCCTTCTGCTCTTCAAAACGAATATCAGAACATCCTCAACATTGGCAAATTGCATAGCTTTCCACCCCTCTCAGTACACAGGGTAATTAAGAAATTTGAATCACAGAACAGATCTACTAGTTTACTGCCTGAACTTTCCACCACTCATCAGTTTGTTGGCACTTTGCCCTTTAGCCTGGCCTTCACTCACAAAGTTTGCTCCATTTTCAAGTCTTTTGGCTACAGGATTGCTGTTAAACCACCTCAACATCTTCTTAACTTATCCTCACAGACAGAGATCCCAATAAACCCCTAGAGTTACAAGATGTCTACTCTATCCTTATCAACACTTCCACAGGCGTTACCCACTACTATATTGGTAGTACTTAGCGAAGCATCAACCAGCGATTAGTGGAACATATTGCTAATGTTAAGAAAGGCAACCCTTCCACCTCTCTTTCAGTTTTACCAATCAGCGATACGTCCACAATTTCCGATCGGCAAAATGTTAAACGTATCACTCCATTCGGCAATCGGAAAGCCCTCAGGTACCGTGAAAACATTGAAATCTACCTTACCCCTAACACCTGCAATACAGACACACCTTTTAACATACCTATCATTTTGAAAGCTACTTTGAAATCTAGCAACAAATAATGCTTGTACTAAGTGTTTCATTCCATGGCTGATGAAGGTAGAAGTCACTACCGAAGCGTCCCCCCATTTCTAATTTTTAACATAAGTTATGCGTCATAAGAGGATATCAAGAATTATTCTAATGTTTTGTGCCAATTATTCTCACTATGATTCACTTCATTTCTCTCTCTATCTTTCTCTCACGCATGCATACTAAAAAAAAAAAAAATGATATTCTATTGCAAACATCACATGGCATTACAATGCATGACTAGAACTATAAAATGTTTTTTAACCATACAACATGTGACAGATCCTAAGGAGAGTTCCAAAAGATAATAATACATGCTAATAACTAAAAGGTCCCATAAATCCATATATTGGTGTTAGATATTTAATTAGCTGATATATGTTCATTTAATGTAATTGCTTTGATAAAGCCTGCTGATAGGAGGCTTTATCAAAGCAATTTACATTAAATGAACATATAACCCATTTGGAGTTCAAATTGAAATCTGGAGAACAAAACTAGGTTTGAAATCACATAAACATAACAATACAATCATGAATTTTTTTTTTTTGATTGGAGGTTTAAAAATCACTGTGAACAACTCAATGGGCTATAAGCAGTCGCCCATTTCTAATTTAGGGCCCCTGGTTCCAGGGAAGGGAGAGAGCCAGTGCCGTTAAGACAAACGCAACATCCATGCCTCACTGGGATTCGAGCCCGGTAGCCTTTCGGACGAATGATCAGAGGCCATCACTTAGACCACTGTGCCACTGGGGCAGCACGTGAATTTGTGATGGTCATTACATCGGTCTAATATTCACACAGAATGATACAGCAAAGATATCAAGTCATGGTCTCGGTCTGACTCAAGGTAATTGATTGTAGATGATGGAGATCCACGATGATGGTACTTCAACAAACACACCACCACAGCAGATATCAGATCTTGTGATAATTTCTATAGTCTTTCGCATCACAGTGACCCTGAAAGTCCCCACAGTGGAACTGCTGTGTTATATAATACTTCTTTTGCTAAAGCAGTTGTTCCTCTCCTTTCCTGTACATGTCCCTCATATGTTCCTTACATCACACACATAGAGAGCTCCATGTTATGCCAACATAGGACTTTATTGAGGAATCTGGACATTTGAGGGAAATGGTATAGACCCCTGCAGCATAGTGTTTGTATTTTTGCTACTTGTAGTTAATAATTTACTAATTGATCTTGATGGCTCGAGTGCAACTTCAACACCATGTTTCTTTAGCAAATTCTTAATGTAGAGCGAGAGCTGAGGAACATATATAAATGCACCATGGATACACTTATTTAACTTTTTGTGTCGTGCGAAGTACCCTATTGTGGGGGTTGCTAACGGACCTTGTGCTTATTTATCACTTTGGTGAGTATGTATTTGTCATTTATTTGGTGTTTTCTTTCTCAGCTTTGTTTCTCGCTGTAACTGAGTTGTGATGTGGATATCATGTCACTCACCAGGATCGCTGTTGTCTTCGGGACTACCTATATATTAAGTGTGTGTGTTCTCCTAGCGCCAGTTCTTTTAAACTGACGATGCACAGGGCGTCTGTTGCGAAAGATCTTGTTTTTACCTAATACGCCTTTTAGTAGTAAAATTCTAATTGTACGTTTTGGGTTGGTTTTCTACATGCTTAGACAGCTGCCTTTTTATTCTTATTGATATTTTTAGCATGCAACTTTTATGATTGAAGATCTAAAACGCTATCAGCAATTTCCTTGTGTTGTTTTTTTAACAGGCTCCCTTTCACACTCTTCATAACAGGAAGCGTAATTCCCATTAATGGAAACCTGCTAAGATTCTTTTCTTCATTAATCTGGAAATTCACAAGATGAGTTGATTTCGTGAGAGTAGAAACATTCAATAATTAAAGCACCGTCAGTTACACGATCACAAAGTTTAAAAACTTTATTGAAAACTTTTTTAAAAGATTCTGGCAGAATTTAACTTACTAGAGAATACCTTGCAGTACACCCTGGAACAGGAAAAAGACCATAGCATCAATTTCCTAGATTTAACCTTGACCTCAAGAGAGGGGAAAATATTCACTCAGCTTTTTAGAAAACCTATCAACACAGGGAAGATGTTAGACTTCTGCTCATTCCACCCTGATTATATTAAATCGAATATGGCGAAACAATTTTTGGAAAAAATTGAAATCCTGGTTTCTTCAGATACTCAAAAGTTCTTCACAAAGAAGAATTAAAGGAAATATTGGCAGAAAACAATTACCCCTCCCCATATGTTGAGAAAATATTTAGACAAGTGCCAAAAAAAAAGCAGGAGAAAACCAACTTCAAATTCACCAGCAAAATTACGTACCACAAGGGACTTTTCGAGAAACTGAAAAGGATCGGAGCAAAATATAATATCAGGCTAGCTCCAGATCTTAATAACAAAATAAAGAAATTCCTGCCAGCTTTAAAGCAGAAAGAATTGGACATCCAATTGCAAGAAGGAGTAATTTATTGCATCGACTGTAACTGCGGACTCAGCTATATAGGAGAAACGGGGAGAAGTATTAAAGTCCGAATGAAAGAACACCAAGCAGTTATTAGGAACATTAGTACCAAAACAGGGCTAGACAGACATATACAAGCAAGTGGACACTCCATAAATTGGAACTCAGTGAAAATAATCGCCCACCAGTCAAACTTAGCAAAGAGGAAACTAGAAGAAGGGATCAAAATAGCAAGAAGAAGAAGTACCACAATTAACGATAATTGCGGTTGGACTCTTCCAACTGAGTGGCAGCAACTACTCCAGTGACATAGTCCTGATGACGAACTAGGCTTTAGTTCGAAAATTTGACAACCAACTTTCATGAAAAATAACCTCTACAAGACCCGTAAAAGTTATTCCACAAACTTTATTAAGTTAAAAAACACAGATTAGATCTTTTGATCCCACATTGAGACCATCATCAGATGTTAAAAGGACACAATAAACCCTGGTGAGGGGTATATATACAAAATAAGAACGTAAAATATGACGCCAGATACATAAAATACAGTACTAGATTGTATGGTAGTGAACAAAATAGAGATCAAATTTACATGGTTTTCATTCATGATGAATGGCATGCACATTGCCAAGAGTGCCGTTTTCATTCTGAATAAGTAATTTCCACGGGTGGGGAATATGTTTCGGTAAAACGTCATTACAACATAAAGTACCACAGTTGAAAATATGCGAAGTTTCAGTAAAAAGTAAAACAAATTTGTTGGAGGTAGTTAATATGATGCATGCTTCATCTCAATTAGGGTAATAGGTACCCTCAGAAACCAGGCGGGCTAGTGCTGTAGATGTAGATCCTGTTTGGATGTTATATTTATGCTCCATGACACGAATTTTTAAGGAACGCTGTGTGGAGCCTATGTATGAAATGGTAGATTCATTGTCATCCATGGAGGTAAGTGGGATGCAGTATACCCCACATTGATCAGGGGGAGGAACAGGGTCACTATGTGTTTTGATACTCGAGAAGGTATTTAGTTTTCATGCCAAAGATGACGTTTACAAACTTTTTTTTCCGAATTGGGATAACATTTAAGTCACATGATATGGATCCCACTTATCTTGGCGGTACAAATTCTTGAGAAAGAGTAGCGAATGAAAGTTGCTGATAATTCACTAAAATGTGATTCATGTAATGGCCAGGGTAGCCAAATGATCATGATAGTTCCCTAATTTTACACAGATCGAAAGATCTAATGTGTGTTTTTTAACCTTTTAACTAATAAAGTTTTTAAACTTCATGATCGTGTAACTAACGACGCTTTAATTACTGAATGATAATGGAATTTTTTAGATTTTTTAGTCTATCAGGTAGGCATACTGTTAGAGCCCTGCATATCTATGATCTGAATACAGCAGTTCTGAAGGATCTAGAACGTAAAGTTGGGCAGAATTATGTTGAGAATCGCTGTTGGTTTGTAGTATACAACAGCATTTAATGAATGGCTACAATTTCTGGATAATAAGACATCTAGAAAAGCATTTTCCTCATTTTCTTCCAAATTCATAGTGAAGGTAATATTTATGAGACTTGACTGATTTTTCAGTAACATGAGAATTTCACTTTTGATTCTTGCTAACATATGCTCTAGTCTAATGAGGTTTGGATGATATGTTTCTAATATTGGTTCATACTATGCATAATCATGTTTGTTCTGAGTAAGTTAATAGTAGTAACAACGAAAACTATAACTATATGTTTGAAGACATTAGAATAATTTTTGATGACGGCATATCACCCGTCAGTTACGTAAAAATTACAAATGTCGGGACGACATTTTGGTAGCGACTTCTACCTTCATCAGCCATGGAATGAAACACTTGGTATTAGCATCAGTTGTTGCCAGATTTCAAAATAGCTATCCAAATGATCATTTGGAAAGCTAGCATCAGTTGTTGCAAAATTTCAAAATAGCTTTCCAAAGTTGTTGCCAGATTTTCAAAATAGCCATCCAAATGATCATTTGGAAAGCTATTTTGAAATTTGGCAACAACTGACGCTAATACCATGTGTTTCATTCCATGGCTGATGAAGGTAGAAGTTGCTACCAAAACGTCGTTCTAACACTCGTAAGTTTTACGTAACTGAAGCGTGATATGTCGTCATCAAGAATTATTCTAATGTTTTGTGTGCTACGTGTCTCACTACCAATTATTCTCACTATGATTCCTATAGTTAACGCAACTTTTCGGCAGATTTTCGACTGGAATGAAGATTGGAACGCTTTCCGTAAAGACCCCATCAAAGTTTCTTTGTAATGCCAACTTCGTTTCTTCATCAAGTGCAAGGGGTCCAGTGTTATTCCCAAAGCTTTTCAGGTACATAAACTTACTTCTCATGGAAGATGCAAGAAAGTTCTGGACTATACCACCACCAGCCACCTCTCTGCAGATCTCTGTGCTTCCATCGCGACTTTGGAATTCAAGTGCTACATACAACATGCACCAATTCCTTTCCTTTGCCACCCATCCAGCATTACTGGACAATTTAATGATCCCAATTCATGAGACTATATCCAGGACTGACAATTGTACAACCACAAGACTTGAAAACAAGTTTCAGCACCTAGCCTCCACTCAAAAGAACACTCGTAGTTCAGCTCCCATGCAGGTTGCTGACACCCACTCTCCAAGATATGTGAACTTGTCTTCTGTGCCTATTCCTGCTGAAATTGATAAACTGCTTGCAAATGGAACCAAATTTTCTCCTTCTGCTAATCCTAGCCTAACACATACCATTTCACTACTGGAAGCAGCGATCCAAAACACCGATCCCGTACATCAACCGATCCTTCGTGCAAAATCGGCCATTGCAATTTCTGAGGTTCAAACCCCAAGGCTCAAATACTCTTCTGCCTTTTTGAGGAAATTTAGAAACTTCACCCAATGCAATAATCTTACTGTTTGTAAAGCTGACAAGGCTGGATGTCCTGTTTTCATCCATAAGAATTCTTTGGACAAAAAAGTAGCTGACTTCCTGAAAAAAAACCAATTGCATAAGACTCGATGCAGACAACGCTGAAAAACTATGTAAAACTGTTACTAAGCTTCCCAAAAAATTTTCTCTGAAATCTTTCTTAAGAGATATCTGTCCCCCAGCTTATTACCGTATCGTACTCCCAGGTTGTTTTTACAGATCAAGCTACATAAAGTTGGACATCCTATTAGGCCCATAATTGAAAATACCTTTTCTCCAGCAGTCAATCTTGAAAGGCAATTGGTCAAATGTTGCAACATTCTAACAAAAAATTATCCTTATTCTGCTGTGTCGACCAAGGACTTCATACAGAAACTCCCTTCATCCATCAATCCTCAAGATTTCTTGTACACTTTTAATGTGGATTCAGTATTTCCTTCTGTTCCTTTCTTTGATGCCTATATGCTCATGGTCAAAAAACTAATGGAGCACCAAAAACTTCTTGGGGAACTCATCAAATACCTTTAGACTGTTTTGATTCATTGGATACGTATTCCTGTTTTGTATACAATTGTATCTACTGCCAACAAAAACAAGGTGTACCAATGGGCTCTCCTCTTTCCCCCTTACTTGCTGAAATTTATTTACAGAATACTGAAAAATTAATCGTTGCACCATTCCCCTTACAACCCTCCATTTGGTTACCGTATGTAGATGACATCTTCATCATTTGGCCACACCAGAAACACTCTCTGTTCAAACTTATGTCCTCTATAACTTCCTAATTCTCTCATATAAGATTCTTGTCTCAAGAACAGGTAGCAACAATATTAGCTTTCTGGATGTTAACATCAACCCAGACTTCTCACTTGGTTTACAGGAAACCTTCTGCCACCCAAAATATCATCCCTTACCATTCCTGCACCTTTGGTAAATACAAATTGGCTGCTTTGAATGCATACATCCACAGAGCTAACCTTATTTGCAACAGCTCTTCTGCTCTTCAAAACGAATATCAGAACATCCTCAACATTGGCAAATTGCATGGCTTTTCACCCCTCTTAGTACATAGGCTAATTAAGAAATTTCAATCACAGCATAGATCTACCAGTTTATTGAATGAACTTTCCACCACTCATCAGTTTGTGGGCACTTTGCCCTTCAGCCTGGCCTTCACTCACAAAGTTTGCTCCATTTTCAAGTATTTTGGCTACAGGATTGCTGTTAAACCACCTCCACATCTTTTTAACCTTATCCTTAAAGACAAAGATCCCAATAAGCCCCTAGAGTTACAAGGGGTCTACTCTATCCCTGTCACCACTTCCACAGGCATTACCCACTATATTGACAGTACTTACCGAAGCATCAACTGGCGATTGGTGGAAGATATCGCTGATGTTAAGAAAGAAAACCCTTCCACCTCGCTTTCAAATTTAACCATCAGCGATACGTCCGCGATTCCCGATTGGCAAAATGTTAAATGCATCGCTCCATTCAGCAATCGGAAAGCCCTCAGGTACCGTGAAAGCACTGAAATCTTTCTTACCCCTAACAATTGTAATACAGATGCACCTTTTAAAATACCTATCATTTGGAAAGCTATTTTGAAATCTGGCAACAACTGATGCTAATACCATGTGTTTTATTCCATGGCTGATGAAGGTAGAAGTCACTACCGAAACGTCATCCCAACACTTGTCATTTTTAAGTAACTGAAGCGTGATATGTCATCATCAAGAATTATTCTAATGATTTGTGTGCTACGTGTCTCACTGCCAATTATTCTCATTATGATATGACATGACATATCACTAAGCTGTTCTCTGAGATTCAGAGGTTAGCTCCAAAAAGAAATACAAACTTCCAGATATTTTTACTTATTGTTGTCGTATCAAACTTCGTCATTTACAGCGATCTTGACATACAACTCGTGCTTCACTGATATCCATTACACGCCGTACACAAGATCTTTTATACTTCATACTCATAATCTTTTTCTCATGCAGACACTCGTGAATCTGATCCACCCATGTCTTCCTTGGCCTTCTTCTGCCTTTCCTTCCTGCCACTTGGGCTGAAAATATTTTCTTAGTAAGCATTTCATCACTCCTTCTAATCCCGAGGGACCATTCCTAACTGCCAGCACAACTGGCAAATTTCAGTTAACCAGTCAATTATTGAGTCACCTCCATACTTCAACATCTCTGCAGTTATGCCATCAACTCCTGGAGCCTTACCATTCTGAAGAGATTTTAGAGCTTTACACACTGCTTCTCTTGAGATCCCTCCTGTGCTTTCATCCCTCATTGTGACATCATCTGCATCTGTCTCAGAATCATTTTTGCTCTCCTGATCTAATAACTCACAGAAGTATTCGCCCCATCTGTCACTTAACTCATTGGGCTCCCATATCATTTCTCCAATCTCATTCTTCACACAACTTACAACTTTGTTTCCCCTATTTTTCCTGAGTCTCATGTACTTCCAGAAGGACTTTCTATCTTTCCAAAAAGCCAGTTCATGCCTTTCCACTTTCTCTTTCCTATCTTTTGCCTTACTGTGGCGAACCAGCTTAGCAGCTTCACACTTCTTACAGCGATATTCATCCACAGAGACTCTACCTTGCAACATCCCCAAATAGCTTCCTTCTTTTTCTTTACTGCCTCATCAATCTCACTATTCCACCAAGCATCACCTCTATTGTTACCCACTATTGTGGTGCCACAGACCTCTTTAGCAGCAGTAACAACACAGTTCTTAAAACATTCCCACTTCTTTTCTACATACCTCTCACAAGATTCCAGATCCCTCAGTCGTTCTCTGAGTAAGTCAGAATACCGCTGATGATCTTCAAGGAGCCTATCAACCTTTATTCTTTCTATCCTGGGTCTCTGCCTATTCCTTTTCCTCCAACCAACATTAAGTTTCACTCGTGACACTACCAAGTAATGATCAGAACCAACATCCGCACCTCTCATCACATGGGTGTCAACAACTAAGTGTTTCAAACGCTGATCGTAAACAACAAAATCTATCACACTCTTTTTACCAAGAGTACGATTTCCCCAAGTATATGTGTGGATATACTTGTGGTTGAAAAAATGTATTAGATACACACAAACCATTCTCAA
Organism: Macrothele yani; assembly: GCA_039090855.1. NCBI lineage: Eukaryota > Metazoa > Arthropoda > Arachnida > Araneae > Macrothelidae > Macrothele > Macrothele yani. The sequence continues at coordinate 21,348,515 of CM077013.1, forward strand.
TGCAGAGTTCAATTAATCTTTCACCATTATCATTCACACAAGGATCATTAAACTTACCCAGAACATTGTCAGAAATTGCATTCTGCACACCTACTCTAGCATTGAAATTCCCTGCTATTATAACTTTTTCTTTAGCACCAAACTGGCTCAAAACAGCTTTTAGCTCATTCCAGAAATCTTCTTTCTTATCAGAAGGTTCTGAGTCACAAGGAACATACACTACAACAATTACAATTCTCTGAAGTTTCACTTTCAAACGAATCCAGAGAATTCTCTCACTTATGCAACTATAGTGAATCAAGTTGTTCTTCATCTTTTCACATAAAATCACACCTACACCAGCCTGTCCTCTCATATTATCCAATACTCCAGACCACACACTCACTGTGCCATTCCCTTCTTCTACCCCTATTTCCTTCTTTTTGGTTTCACTTACACACAGCACATCCAGTCTATACTTATTCATCTCCTCAATCACCTCACTCATCTTGCCATTTATACCTCTAGTATTCCATACACCAATCTTACATTCACTCAGCCGAGATCGCTTTCTCATACGCCGTTTAGAAAGTCCAGGTCGATTCCGTGGTGGACCGTCCTTCTCAAGTGTGGTAGGTCCACCATATCCCACACTTGAGTCATTCTTAATATTTCTTTTTGTTTTTTTAATCAGGTAAGTACAATGATCTGTACTCATTATGATTCTGTGGTGGACCGTCCTTCTCAAGTGTGGTAGGCCCACCATATCCCACACTTGAGTCATTCTTAATATTTCTTTTTGTCTTTTTAATCAGGTAAGTACAATGATCTGTACTCATTATGATATGTTTGAAGTAATTCCAGTACGAAACTTGCAACATAATACATTAAAAACTCACCACAATTAAATATAGTATTACCTAGTGATTGGAAGTAGCAAGCTACTTAGAGTAACGTGACATGTAGCATTGCTACAAATAGTAAAAAGTAGTTGCAGCAGTAGCACGCTACAAAATAAAGTAGCTTGTAGTGGAAAATTACGCTAAAATTCGTGCTACTTTAAAAATATTGGTTAAAAATTGTATTCTTCAAATCCCGGGACATTTAGAGATTTTCTGAAGTGCAATTGGCTTTAACAGGGGATCTGAGTGTGCTTTGCCTACAATAATGTACTCAATGTCTTTGAACGTACCTGACTTATCTTACACTGTGAAAGCTCATCAAATTGTTAACTGAGAAATCTCAATTAGTCAGTGAAACAATGAGTACGAGGCAATCACGCTAGCATTGTGTTTTTTTGTTTTTGGGTTGGTAGCGGCGTTAACAACCACAATGAGCAACTCAATGATCTTTAAGCAGTCGCCCGTTCTTAATTTAGGGCCATTAGTTTCTCCAGGAAAAGGAGGGAGCCAGTGCAGTAAGACAAAGGCAACATACATGCCTCAACGGGACTCAAACCCACGAATGGTCAGAAATCAGCGCTTAGACCACTGCCCACGGGGTATGATGCCAATAGTGGTTTTATTGAAGACCATTCCATGATTGCAATTCGATTCTTTTACTCAAAGAAAATACATTGTAAGATATACATGACATTTTATTTAATTCTCCCAGATTCTCACCTTGTCTATCTAGCTTGAACTATGCACCACTGAATGTGTCGAAATGTGTTGCATATACAAAGATAAATACAAAGATGAGTTACTTGTTTACGCTTTCCAACCGTAGGTTGAAGAAGCGTATATGCTCCTGCTTTGTCCGTCCGTCCGTCTGCATAATAACTGGTGTAAAAATGGGTCGATTTTGATGAAATTTTAGTATGTGGTAGGGGACCACCCGGGGACGAACCCTATTGAAAATGGGACAAATGGGGTCAAAGGTCACGACGTAGGAGCGGGATCATTCCATTACCCTTATGAGTCATAACTTGCGTAAATATGGTTCTATTTCAATGAAAGTTTATTATGTGGTAGGTGACCACCTAGGGACGAACCCTATTGAAAATGGGACAAACGGGGTCCAAGGTCACGACGTAGGAGTGGGATCATTCCATTACCCTTATGCGTCCTAACTTGCATAAATATGGTTTGATTTCAATGAAAGTTTACTATGTGGTAGGAGACTGCCTGGGGACGAACCCTATTCAAAATGGGTGAAGTGGGGTCAAAGGTCAGGACATAAAATCAGGATGCATTCCATTGCCCTTATGCATCATAACGTGCGTAAAAATGGTTCGATTTCGATGAAATTTCAGTATGTAGTAGGGGACCACTGGGGACGAACCCTATCGAAAATGGACGAAATGTGGTCAAAGGTCAGGACATAGGATTGCGATCCATTCCATTGTCCTTATCCCATATTATTAAGGTGGACGTCAAGTAATTTTGCTTCCAATACTTCCAATGGAAAAACTTTTGTACACATTTCTTTCACAATTAATGTGTTCCCAAGGATGAGAATTTGAACATCGATTAAAATAACTTCATATTATAACTTGGAAAACTTAATATTTTCTAAAACATAACCATAATTATATTAAAAATCAATAACTTTTCCTTTGGTGGTGTTGAAACCAGAGAAAAGATGGCGCGACCTGTACTTTGATGACGTCAGTGGACAAAAAAATGTTGGATTGCATAATTACGGTTATGGTTTAGAAAATATTAAGTATTCCAAGTTATGAAATGAAGCTATTTTAATCGATGTTCAAATTTTCATCCTTGTGAACGCATTAATTGTCCAGAAAAAAGATGGTGCGACCTGTATTTTCATGACGTCAGTAGACAAACAAATGTTGAATTGCATAATTATGGTTATGTTTTAGAAAATATTAAGTATTGCAAGTTATAAAATGAAGATATTTTAATCGATGTTCAAATTTTCATCCTTGGGAACGCATTAATTGTGAAGAAAATGTGTACAAAAGTTTTTCCATTGGAAGTATAGGAAGCAAAGTTACTTGACGTCCACTTTAAAGTAGCAATTCTTGTATGTATGTATGTACATTTTATTTTGAAAACCTACGGTTTTCTGGTACTAGAAATCGATTTAGCTTGATCTCGACTTTGGAAGAATTTGTTTAGTGGGTTAAATAACCACCCCGAATTATAGCGTTTTTAGTGATGGCGTTGTTCCATTAATGTTACCAATGCTTAGAAATCTTATGACGTCACAACTCGTGTTTGAGAATGTTAGCGCGCGGTCATGCAATCTATCTCATTACGTCACGCATTGTTTGTGGATCCTATTAAAGATTTATGACGTCACACCTTGCTAGCAGATGGTCGCGATTCCCATCTGCCTCATTACGTCACGCGTTGTGTGCGCATGTCCGTCAGCATCATAACTCGCGTAACAACCGTTGGATTTCGATGAAATTTTAGTATCTGGTAAGGGATCACCTGGGAAGGAACCCTATTTAAAGTGAACGAAATGGGGGTCAAAGGTCAGTTCATAGGAGAGGGATCCATTCCACTGCTGTTATGGCCATAACTAACGTAAAAAAGGTTCGATTTCGATGAAATTTTAGTATGTGGTAGGGGGCCACCTGGCGACAAACCTTATTGAAAATGGGCGAAATGGGGTCAAAGGTTTGGACACAGGAGCTGGATCTATTCCATAGCCCTTATGCATCATAACTTACGTAAAAATGCCTCGATTGCAACAAAACTTTATCATGTTATTTCGGAGGTATACCAAGCCGGTTCTGTTGAATATCATCGAAATGGGTTCAAAGGTCAGGGCACAGGACCGAGATTTATTCCACAGACATTATTCTTATAACTTGAGTAATGATTTCTGTAATGTTGGAAAGCATATTATAATCAATGCATTGCATGATTTTACTAACTTGTGTAATTTATCTTGGTTCTTAACTCTGAATACCATATGCAATAATATAGATGTAAATATTGTATCCTCAGAATTTGCACTTTTAATTTAAATCTAAGAGTAAAAAAGTAGCTGAAAAGTAGCAAAACTTGCTACTTTAAAAAAAAATGTAGTGTAGCTAGCTACTTTTCAGAAAAAGTAGTTGTAGCTGCAGCAAGCTACTTTCAAAAAGTAGTTTTTCAATCACTGGTATTACCTGTACCTAATTGTGGTAAGAGCAAAGAGTAAGCAATACATACAATATACACAGTTACAGTGTTACACATTAAACAAAACTAACTCAAGGCAAAGTTATTGCAATAAATAACCAATTTATATATGATGAACAACAGAGAACAATTACAACACGAGCATGCAGATTTCCACTTAATTGGTGTAAAAGAGTACAAACTAAAAAACTAGATCGCTAGCTTTCACCGCCGAAGACAGGTGGCTTCCTCAGGCTAATGTTTACAAAGTTGAGTACAGAATCATACTGAGAAAATTTAAACAAAACCAAATAGAAATGAATTACACATAATAAGTGCATTATGAGCATGTGATGTTAAACAAGAGATGACAAGTGAGATGATCATATTCATGGAGGTATATCTAGAAGGGCACGCCAGACCGCTGGTAGATCTGTGGAAATATATCAGAATTGCGAGCACTTTCGAGTGTTGGTATTTCCACTTATTCCCTGAAGGCGGTGGTTCTTGGGTCTATATATGGGGCTAATTTCTTGAGGTCGTCCCATTGAGGAATGGCGCCGTGGTTTGCAACTTCCTTCACTAGAACTGTTGTAAGCTTTTGGTTCTTAATGTCAAGCTTCTGCTCGTTAATTCTCAATCTGAAGGATCTTTTTGTCATGCCAATGTAATGTTTAATGATCTGAGAGTAGCAACTCTCAGATGCAGGAGTCTACTCCTTCCCTCTGCTCTATCAAGATTGCTCCATTAAACATTACATTGGTATGACAAAAAAGATCCTTCAGATTGAGAATTAACAAGCACAAGCATGACATTAAGAACCAAAAGCTTACAACGGCTCTAGCGAAGGAAATTTCAAACCATGTCACCATTCCTCAGTGGGATGACCTCAAGAAATTAGCCCCAGATATAGACCCAAGAACCACGGCCTTCAGGGAAACCATGGAAATACTAACACTCGAAAGCGCTTGCAATTCTGATATTTCCACAGATCTACCAGTGGTCTGGCGTGCCCTTCTAGATGTACCTCCATGAACATGATCATCTTATTTGTCATCTCTTGTTTAACATCATGTGCTCATAACATACTTATTATGTGTAATTTGTTTCTGTTTGTTTTTGTTTAAATTTTCTCAGTATGATTCTGTACTCTGTAAACATTAGCCTGAGGAAACCACCCATCTTTGGTGGTGAAAGCTAGCAATCTAGTTTTTTAGTTTGCAACGGAAATCTGCACACTCATGTTGTACTTATTCTTGGTGTATTTTTCACAGCCCATTGTTTCAAAACCTTGATAACAGAGAACAGTTTCTCAAAAACTGTTCTCTGTTGTTCATCATATAAATAATGAAAAATGTGATAAAAAAAATTACTGTAATGCAAAAATTTGAAGTAACAACACACAAAGCGGACATGGTACCTTATTTTCTTTATGGTAATAGCTCAAAACTGGAAATCGCCCAAACTGCCGAAATCCAGCAACAATGCGTAGGGTATCATCATCAATACTCTTTGGTACAATAACAGATTGTGGATATGTTGGGCACACCTGTTCACACAATAATATAAAATGCACTTTGCATCAGTACTAAATGACAAATGCACGTATACAATAAATTGCATAGAACAATACAAGGATACAAGCTAGATGAGAGTCATAAATAATTGTTTATCATTTGCATAATTTCTACAAGCATTTATATACAGTAGACTCCAGTTAATTCAAGGTTCCCATTCTTTTTCTCAAACAAAAAATATGCACTTTTTAAGGACTTTTGAGCTCTTTCTTTCCAATGTTTTAAGGACCTTACCAATTGCATATGCAACAAAGACATGTACACAAATACGTTTACATATGACTTAACTATGCAAATTGAAGTATGCATACACGAGACTGGCCGATGACAAAAAAGCTGAACTTTTTAACTGGGTGGAAAATTGGGACATGCGAACGCGCGGTGAGCAAATTCAAATACAGCATATATACAATATTTAAGAGTACGCTAGCCATATGGAATTATTTTCTGTAAATTATGTAAGTAAATATTAAAGTGAAGCACATTATTATATTCACAATAGAAAAGTAGGGATTTAAGAACAAAATAAAATGAAATATTTTAAAAAATCAAATTCAAAACTTACATGTGAATCTTTACTAGCTAAATCCTGAGGCGAAAAGTATTTGTCTAGGAAAGTTTGTGAATTTAGTCAAGCAATTAGAAACTTGCATGAATTAGAAACATATATCCACAGCTTAGTTTTTAGTCATTGAAGAAGTCAATAAAGTATTTCTCAATGTAACCTTATAAAATGGCTTGCAAAATTTTTTGCTTGCATTGTGAATATGGTGACATGAATCTCCATTAACGTCAAGCAAGTGGGGAGATTTTCTCTGCCGAATTCTTGTTTGTAACCCTGTTTCTGAGCCTCTCATGACACATTCTTTCCACTTAGCTTTCAAACAAGCAAAAGAAATTCCTTCTTAGAAAGAAAGAATGGAAAAAAAAAACCCAAAAAAACCGGAAAGCTGCGTCACGAACTTTTTAGAGGCTTCAGCCCGACGTAATACTGGCCCGAAGCCATGCCTCCCCCCCCCTACTTAGCTTTCAAACATGCAAAACACATTCTTCCTTAGAAAGAAACAGAGTTGCATCATGAACTTTGTTCAGCGGCTTCGGGCCAATGTTATCCTAGCCGGGCACCATGCTTTCTTTCCACTAAGATTTCAAACAAGCAGAACACATTCCTCCTCCTTAGAAAAAAAACAAAAAGGTTCGTCACGAAATGGTTCAGAGGCATCGAGCAGACGCAATTCCGGGCAACAGCGAAAGCACGTCCGAACCAACGCAATTCCGGATCACGGCAAAAGAAGCCCGCCAGGCTTACATAATCCCGGCGCGGCGCCATTCTTCCTTTCCACTTAGCTTTCTAACAAGCAAAACAAATTCCTTCTCTTCGGGGGGGGGGGGGTTAGAACGAATTTAAGAAAAGAAAGCTGCGTCACGAACTTTATTTAGATGTTTCAGGTCGACGTAATCCCGGGCCATGGCGAAAGAAGCACGACGGGCATTTTTTTTTTTTGTTCACACTTTGAAACAAGCAAAACAAATTCCACCACCTGAGAAAAAAAAAAAAAGGGCTGTGTTATGAACTTTGTTCAGAGGCTTTTACATCGATTATTTACAAAATCAGTAAAACTTTCTTAATAACAGCGAAAATCTGAATATCCATAATTTTTTTGTTAGTCACCCGTAATACCGGGGGAAATCCGTAATAATTATGGAGATTCCGTATTTTTTGGCATCCTCCGTAGGAAGAGGATTCACGAGAGCTTCGATTCTTGAACGATCTCAGAAAAGCGGAAACGCATTCGGGTACATTTGCAAATTATAAGAGAGAGTTTCTGGCGATGACATCACGGATAGAATCAAGCGGATAGTTTGGCCCTGATAGAATGCAGAGTGGCGATTTCCCGCAAGACACGGAAAGGGCTGCGGTAGTTTCCCTAACGCACGAAGTAGGCGAAGCTTCCACCCTTTGCGCTGCGATGCTCAAGTGACTGACATCCCATCCATTGTTGACAGCAGTAAACGAATTGAGCTCCTGACTCCACCCTCCAACATTTCTTCTTGCCCCCGCGTCTGCTCCAAAAACAACGCTTTCAGCTAGAAAGCGCTTAGTTCTTTTACTCCACAAAAAGCGGAATCGCGGAATTCCGCTTTTTTTTTCTATAGAACGACGACCCCCCCCCCCCTAAAAAATTTCTTTTCATTTTTGCAATGACCTCAAGAATGACCAAAATGATGCCGAAAAAGGCGGAATTCCGCGAATTTGCGGAAGAATCTCATGTATGAGTATGACAATGAAGTTTACACTATTTTCCAATAGAATTAAGCAAAAGGACATAAAAAAGCTGAACTTGTGGCATTTAAAAGACAGTTCTGCTGGTCAAATCAGTTTTCTTATCTGACAGAACAATCACCTATACAATAAAGGGTATGCAAATTATAAAACTGTGGTTAAAGTTATGACTTCAAGATTTAAATTTCACACCTAATGATATTATAGTTTAAATTGAAAAACCACAGTCAAAATTATGTGTTGAAGATTTCAATTTTGCAATTAATGTTCTCATGGCATACATGAATAATTGTTATTTGCATATACAAAATGGGGAAATGCAAATGGTGATGCCACTTGTTAGGTAGAACCTGCTGGATATGTGTTATTTAGAGAGTGTCATGTTATGATTAATCAGAGAAAAGCCTTAAAGCACTTTTCCTTTGGCACCTCTTCTTTGGTTCATCATCTTGGTGTGCATTTGCATAGTCTTGGATGAAGAAAAAGAGCATGCAACGAAAGTTGCTTAACTTTTTTGTGTAGCCGTTGTTGCATTATTTTTTAACTTGGGAATCAGCTGACCTTGCTGGCATTATGCAATTTGAGGAATGCAGGACAGGCTAAGTATGGCTGTATGTGAAGAGTGATGCCGAAGTTGAACTTCCATTTTCATCTGCCTGTCATCAATTGCATCTGCCATGGAGAGGCGTAAGGGCCAAGTTAACTGCTTCGTGTCAAACTGGACCGAGCTGATTGCTTTTTGCTGTACTTTGGTTCTCATCCGCCTGCCATAAGTTGCATCTGCTGAGGACAGGTGTATGGGCCAAGTTAACTGCTTTGTGCCTCTTCTATAGTGTAAAGGTATCTTAAGGTAAATGTTGCTATCTGATTCAAAGCTAATGTTTTTTGGAATTAAACAGTTGAAATCTAAAAATTGTGTTCGTTAAAATTCTTGTGTACTGTCATAATCTTAATTTAGCATGTCAACTTAGTTTAAGACAGTCTTTCCTGCGGGGTTTAAGCTAGTTGGGCCGGGCGAAAGAGCTAGGAAGGTTGGACTGTTGCAAATTTGGCCAAAGTGCAGCAAGAAGCAATCAGCTCAATTCAGTTCGGCATGAAGCAGTTAACTTGGCCCATACACCTCTCCTCGGCAGATGCAACTGACGGCAGGCAGATGAGAACGGAAGTTCAACTTCTGCATCACTCTCCATGCACAGCTCCACTCAGCCTGTGCTGTATTCCTTAAACTGCATAACACCAGCAAGGTCGGCTGACTCCCAACTTCAAAAATAATGCAGAATGACTACACAAAGCGAAGTGACTTTTGTTGCATGCTTTTTCTTTTCTTTTTTTTTCTTCAAACAACGGCCAAGGAATGTGCATCCAATACTATGCAAATGCAAACCAAGATGATGAACCGAAGAAGAAGTGCAAAGGGAAAGGTGCTTTAAGGCCTTTCTCTGATTACCCATAATGTGACAAGAGCCATCATCCCTCACCTTTTTTTTTTAGCAAATCACTTAGCCCATACTGTCCTGTGCTTTCAGCTGATGTCATTCATGTGATATCACCATCAACATAGCCAACCAGAAGCAAATGTTCTGGGCACTACATCATAATCTCTGGATTTCATGCAGCCAATTATTTAAAATAAGTACTTTTTAAGTACCTTTAAGAATTTTTGTCAAAAATTAAGGACTTTTGAGTACTCTTAAAAAAACTGAGCACTTTTTAAGGACTTTTAATGATCTATAAGGACCGTGGGGTGCCCTGTAATTGGGCCATTAGTTAAATGAGGCAGCAATTCATTTGATGCAATTCTTTCTTTCGAGGAGTTTTGAGAGGCTTAAACGGTAAGCAATTTTCATGATGAACTTGCTGTAAACTGCACACACATAGAATAATATCATGGTTAGTACACTATTAAGTACAAACCTTTGTTAATGTTACAAAATGCAGAAAAATCTGGTCTGGAATACTCATACACTGTTGTTTTTTTCTTTTCTTTTGAAAATTTTCTTATGTTTTTTTTTTATACTCTACTACATCACTGTAAACTATCTCCACCAGTTAGCATATATGTAAATTATATTGCAATCTTTAGCATTCTAGAGTCAAAATTTAAAACACGTGCAACTGTATGTAAAGAGTTGTACGTTTTGTAATGCAATTTATTTAAAATAAAAGCAAATTTTGAAATCAAAAAGAAATAACAAATGGAATATTTTGTGTTTCTAAAAGATTTTCTTACCTTCAGCTTTTGGCAAAATTACTGATTCCCCTGGTATAGTCGAATGGCATGTCCATCAATTATTTATTTATTTTGATTGGAGGTTTACGACCACTGTGAGCAGCTCAATGGGCTAAAAGCAGTCACCGATCCCTTATTTAGGGTCACGTACCAGGGAAGGGAGAGAGCCAGTGCCATAAGACAAACACAACATCCATGCCTCACCGGGATTCGAACAGGGACCCTTCTCGGACGAATGTCCATAAGCCAGCGCTTAGACCACTGCCCCACCGGTGCGGCTTATGTATTTTCTAGTCCACATTTTAGAACATTTGTTTTTATGCATAATGTTTCGAAGAACATATTAATATTATGAAGTGAATTAGCTGAAGTAAACTTTTTAAACAAATCCTTGATTGGGCCATAGCCTGTGCATAATGCAAGCCTTGCTAAGCAAAATTTTCCGAGAACTCGGGCCCAGGCTTAGCAAACACATGTAATCAAAGAAAGCGGGCTGGGCCCAGGCTCTGGGCCCAGCCCGCTTTCTTTGATTACATGGTCTTTGGATCCAGGCTCCTAAAATTGAGCCCGAACTCATCTCTACTGTGAAACATGAATTCGGACCTCCATGGCCTTTAACAAGTTACTATTTCTTTGCAATTTGAGTTTACTTATGTGATTATTATTAATAGATGAAATCGGCGGTAAGTTTTTTTTTTTTTGTTTTTTAATAATAAACTTATATGAAACAACAAATGCAAACTTTATTTGACTGACAAATTAATTCAACCACTTCAGTAAAGACAATAGTCCAGGTTCGTGATTTTTTTTTTTTTTTTTTTTTTTGTGACTGAAGATTTAACGACCACCGTGAGCAACTCAATGGGCTGTAAATAGTTGTTCGTCCCTAATTTAGGGTCACTGGTTTCAGGGAAGGGAGAGAGCCAGTGGCATAAGACAAACACAACATCCATGCCTCACCGGGATTCGAATCCAGACCCTTCACGAATGAATTATCATAAGCCAACACTTGGGCTATAAGAAGTCACCTTCCCTAATTAAGGGTCACTAATTTTAGGCAAGGGAGAGAGCCAGTACCGTAAGACAAACACAATCTTCATGCTTCACTGGGATTTGAGCCCGGTAGACGAAACCTGTCGGAATCGACAAATAGTTTTTGTTTTTTTCCCTGGAAGACGAAACCCGTCGGAATCGTCGATTGGTTGGATTTTTTTTTAAAGAATAAACTCATATGAAATGTTTATTTACATCTTTACATAATGGGAAACGTCTTACCTACATGAGTAAACTGGATCAAATGAATGTTAAATTGTATATATACATCACACAGTCCAATGGCATAACGCAATCAGGTCTTTGAGCGTTCGCTGTTCCAATAAGAACTTTCAAACAAATTCCTGCTAGCGTTGTTTTGCACAACGGTTTGCTGAGGAGAGAGACTTCGGACTTTAGACTAACTGAGTCCCTCCATACTTCCGCCTTCAACAACGAGTGAGTCAACCAAAGGCGATCGGACATCAACCGAACGCTTCTTCCATTGACTTTACATGGGAACTTTGCCACCCCACAACACCCGAATCGTTGCCCCAATCTCATTTTTCTCTTTGACTGGCACATCTACATGGTAAGACCTTTATTTTGATACCTCAACCATATCTTTACGCTCAGCCATTCTCTCACAACTGGTCTACAGTAAAAAACCTTATAGAATTAATATATAGATTATTTACTTTTTTAAATATTTGTTGTCATAAGGCTGTTTATGAATTTTAGTTCGGAGCCTGACAAGGAATTTCTTTCTGATCTTTTTAAACTATAATAATGAAAATTGTGTCTTTCTACTACTCTCTTAGACATTTGCTCAGAGGACTCCCTCCATTTCACACAGTAGCACAACACTAAATTTAACAAAATTCGTTTAATATGACAAAATTTCTGTGATTTCGAAAAATCCACATGCGTTCATCCAAGTTCCTTAAAATCTCAGATTATTACCCTCGCCATGTGTTCTAATTGCCTAAGTATTTTGGGAGGGGGGCTAGGAGATAGACTAAACCAAAAAGCTAGGTGGGCTTACCCACCCTAGCCCACCTGTAGCATTACGCCTGTATAGGGCATGTCCGTTGAGGCCTGAGGGGTTACGTTATGCAAAGGTGGAAGCAAATTGTGGGATGGTACATCAAGGGTTAACATACATACATACATACATACATATCACTAAGCCGTTCTCTGATATTCTGAGGTTAGCTCCACAAAGAAATACAAATTACCATATAATTTTTACTTACTGTTGCCGTATCAAACTTGTCCATTTACGGCGATCTTGACATACAACCCGGGCTTCACTCACATCCACCACATGCCCTACACAAGATCTTCTATACTTCATACTCATAATCTTTTTCTAATGCAGACACTCCTGAATCTGATCCTCCCATGACTTCCTTGGCCTTCCTCTACCTTTCCTTGCTGCCACTTGGGCTAAAAAGATTTTCTTAGTGAGCATCTCATCACTCATTCTTTCAACATGGCCAAACCACCAAAGCATATTAGTCTCCACCTTGCTAACAACATTTTGCTTCACATTACACAACTGCAACACAACTTCATTCCTCAAACAATCAGAACGTGTCTTGCCACAAACCTCCCGTAAGTAATGCATTTCTCCACGACACAAACAACTCCTATGTTTCTTCTGTAGTACCCAGGTTTCACTGCGATATATCAGAGTAGGGACAATTACACTTTCACACACAGCCATGCGGGACTCTCTTGAGAACCCATCATTCCTGTGAAATCCTCCTAAAGCAGACATGATTTTCAATGAAGAATTCACTCGCCTACTAATTTCACCATCCAATTTGTTCTCTCTGTCAAACATGCTTCCTAAATACACAAACTCATTTACCTGGCTAATCACTGTGCCATTCAAGGGCAAACTGTACTTGAAAATCCAAATCTGGCAACCAGTCTTACTCCAGTTGTTTGCCGGTGATGAAGACTCAAGCCAGGTTGAAAGCCTTTTGTGTTTTTCAATTTTTTCTTAACATAACTAATATCTTAAAAATATAGCTTAGTAACACGGGTATCACTAGGATGGCACTTATTTACCTTAGTTTGTCAAATTTTCAGGACAAATTAATTTTTGATAAACAATGGCAAATAAGAGTCACCCTAATAATTCTGTCTTACTAACATATTTTAAAGATATATTCATCACTAGGATTTGCCATGACTTCATTAATACACAGAATTAAAAAACATTACAGGTAACTAATGTGTATATCGAACTACCTCCATGCACTTACATTTATGAATTAGGCAAGATCACAATGAAATCTACAAACAATCTAGTGACATGACACTAGATTGTTCGTAGAAACAGTAAATAAATATGGTATTTACTGTATTTCATTGAAAGCTGTGAATCCGGATGACACAGATCAGATATATGTGGGATCTGCTTTAAGATCAGTTAAAATAAGATTGTCTGAACATAAATACAATCTAAAAACCGGGTCTATGGCAACTGCCCTTTCTCGTTTAGTTAACCAAGGAACACACTACCCGATTTGGGAAGATGTTACTGTTTTGGCCACACCACCATCTAGATTTTCTAATATATTTACAGCAAGCATGTATATATACAGCAACGTATCCCGATGCTGCAATGATGACTTCCCATGTAATATTCCAACACCTTGGAAAATGTTGCTCTCTAAGACTAACCAGGTGGACACTAACTAATTTACAGGACTTATAGTATGACAATGAGAACTATGAACTATAGTGAGAAGAATTGGCAGGAAAACACTTAACACACAAAACATTAAAATAATTCTTGAAATCGAGATCACACGCGTAAGTTACGCTGAAAAATTAAGAGCGGAACATTTCGGTAGCGACTTCTACCTTCATCAGCAATGGAATGAGACACGTGGTAAAAGCATCAGTTGTTGCCAGATTTCAAAATCGCTTTCCAAATAATAGGGATGTTAAAAGGTGCGTCAGTATTGCAGGTGTTAGTGGTAAGGTAGATTTCAATGCTTTCGCAGTATCTGAGGGCCTGCTGATTGCTGAACGGGGCGATTCGCTTAACATTGTGCCAATCGGGAGCCGCGGACTCATCGCTGATGGTTAAAATTGAAAGGGAGGTGGAAGGATTGCCTTTCTTAACATCAGCGATATGTTCCATCAATTGCCGGTTGATGCTGCGATAAGTACTACCAATATAGTGGGTAAAGCCTGTGGAAGTGTTGATAGGCATAGAGTAAACACCTTGTAAATCTAGGGGTTTATTGAGATCTCTGTCCTTAAGGATGAGTTTGAGAAGATGTGGAGGTGGTTTGACTGCAATCCTGTAGCTAAAAGACTTGAAAACAGAGCAAACTTTATGAGTGAAGGACAGGCTAAAGGGCAAAGTGCCAACAAACTGATGGCTGGTGGAAGGTTCAGGCAGTAGACTAGATCTATTCTGGGATTCAAAACTCTTGATTAGTCTCTGTAATAAGAGGGGTGGAAAGCCATGCAATTTGCCAATGTTGATGATGTTCTGATATTCTAGTTGAAGAGCAGAATGGCTGTTGCAAATAAGGCTGGCCCGGTGAATGTATGACTTAAGAGCAGACAGTTTGTATTTTCCAAAAGTGTGAGAATGGTAAGTGATGATATTATGGGTGGCAGAAGGTTTCCTGTAAAGAGAGAGGCCAAGTGAGAAGTCTGGGTTGATGTTGATGTTAACATCCAGAAAACTAATATTATTGTCGATCTGTTCTTGAGAGGAAAATTTTATATACGGGAATTTTGAGGTTATGGAGGACATGAATTCAAACAGAGAGTGTTTTTGGTGTGGCCAAATAATGAAGATGTCGTCCACATACCTTAACCAAATGGTGGGTTTTAAGAGGGATGGGGCAACAATTAATGTTCCAATATTCTGCAAATAATTTCAGCAAGTAAGGGGGAAAAGAGGGAGCCCATGGGTACACCTTGTTTTTGTTGGTAATAGATACCATTGTATGCAAAACAGGAATACTTTTCCAATGAATCAAAACAGTCATAAAGATCTTTGATCAGTTCTCCAGGAAGTTCTTGGTGCTCCATTAGTTTTTTGACCATGAACATGTAGGCATCAAAGAAAGGAACAGAAGGAAACAATGAATCCACGTCAAAGGTGTACAGGAAATCTTGACGATTGATGGAAGAAGGGAGTTTCTGGATAAAGTCCTTGGTTGATACAACAGAATAAGGATGATTTCTTGTCAGAACTTTGCAACATTTGACCAATTGCCTTTCAAGATTGACTGCTGGAGAAAAGGTGTTTTCAAGTAATGGCCTAATGGGATGTCCAACTTTATGTAGCCTTGATCTGTAAGAACAATCTGGGAGTACAAAAATAAGCTGGGGGGAGATGTCTCCTAAGAAAGATTTCAGAGAAGTTTTTAGAAAGCTTACTAACAGCTTCACATAGTTTTCCAGTGTTGTCAGCCTTGAGTCTCATGCAATTGTTTTTTTCCAGGAAATCAGCCACTTTGTTGTCCAAAGAATTCTTATGGATGAAGACAGGACATCCTGCTTTGTCTGCTTTGCAAACTGCAAGATTATTACACTGGGTGAAATTTCTAAATTTCTTCAAAAAGGAGGAGGAGTATTTGAGCCTTGGGGTTTGAACCTCGGATAAATACTCCTCCTCCTTTTGAAGAAATTTAGAAGTTTCACCCAGCGTAATAATCTTGCAGTTTGCAAAGCAGATAAAGCAGGATGTCCTGTCTTCATCCATAAGAATTCTTTGGACAACAAAGTGGCTGATTTTCTGGAAAAAAACAATTGCATGAGACTCAAGGCTGACAACACTAGAAAACTATGTAAAGCTGTTAGTAAGCTTTCTAAAAAACTTCTCTGAAATCTTTCTTAGGAGACATCCCCCCCCCCAGCTTGTTTTCATACTCCCAGGTTGTTCTTACAGATCAAGCTACATAAAGTTGGACATCCCATTAGGCCATTAATTGAAAACACCTTTTCTCCTGCAGTCAATCTTGAAAGGCAATTGGTCAAATGTTGCAAAGTTCTGACAAGAAATCATCCTTATTCTGCTGTATCAACCAAGGACTTTATCCAGAAACTCCCTTCTTCCATCAATCGTCAAGATTTCCTGTACACCTTTGACGTGGATTCATTGTTTCCTTCTGTTCCTTTCTTTGACGCCTACATGTTCATGGTCAAAAAACTAATGGAGCACCAAGAACTTCCTGGAGAACTCATCAAAGATCTGTACGACTGTTTTGATTCATTGGAAAAATATTCCTGTTTTGTATACAATGGTATCTATTACCAACAAAAACAAGGTGTACCCATGGGCTCCCTCTTTTCCCCTTACTTGCTGAAATCTATTTGCAGAATATTGAAACATTAATTGTTGCCCCATCCCTCTTAAAACCCACCATTTGGTTAAGGTATGTGGACGACATCTTCATTATTTGGCCACACCAAAAACACTCTCTGTTTGAACTCATGTCCTCCATAACCTCAAAATTCCCGTATATAAAATTTTCCTCTCAAGAACAGATTGACAATAATATTAGTTTTCTGGATGTTAACATCAACATCAACCCAGACTTCTCACTTGGCCTCTCTCTTTACAGGACAACCTTCTGCCACCCATAATATCATCCCTCACCATTCTCGCACTTTTGGAAAATACAAACTGTCTGCTCTTAAGTCATACATTCACCGGGCCAACCTTATTTGCAACAGCCATTCTGCTCTTCAACTAGAATATCAGAACATCATCAACATTGGCAAATTGAATGGCTTTCCACCCTCTTATTACAGAGACTAATCAAGAGTTTTGAATCCCAGAATAGATCTAGTTTACTGCCTGAACCTTCCACCAGCCATCAGTTTGTTGGCACTTTGCCCTTTAACCTGTCCTTCACTCATAAAGTTTGCTCTGTTTTCAAGTCTTTTGGCTACAGGATTGCAGTCAAACCACCTCCACATCTTCTCAAACTCATCCTTAAGGACAGAGATCTCAATAAACCCCTAGATTTACAAAGTGTCTACTCTATCCCTATTAACACTTCCACAGGCGTTACCCACTATATTGGTGGTACTTACCACAGCATAAACCAGCGTTTGGTGGAGCATATCACTGTTGTTAACAAAGGTAGCCCTTCCACCTCCCTTTCAATGTTAACCATCAGCGATATGTCCGCGGCTCCCGATTGGCACAATGTTAAGCAAATCGCCCCGTTCAGCAATCGGCAGGCCTTCAGATACTGCGAAAGCATTGAAATCTACCTTACCCCTAACACCTGCAATACTGACGCACCTTTTAACATTCCTATTATTTGGAAAGCGATTTTGAAATCTGGCAACAACTGATGCTTTTACCACGTGTTTCATTCCATGACTGATGAAGGTAGAAGTCGCTACCGAAATGTCCCGCTCTTAATTTTTCAACGTAACTTACGCGTGTGATCTCGATTTCAAGAATTATTTTAATGTTCTATGAACTACAATGCAAACTCTAATTATGCATGTGTCATGATGTGCCGCAATTGCTTACACATAATATATATATTTCCTCCTAATTATATTGTTCCATTAGTGTACGTACATCTGAAGATGAACCTGAAGCGGGTTTTAAAGAACTTATGTGTTTTAATCTATGATTTTCAATTAAACAGTATTTTAAATATCATATTTTTAACTCCTATCTTTTCACGATCGTGCAGAGACTGCATTTGTTAAGTAGTATGATAGTGACATGGCATTTTAAGTATGACATTAATGCTGCAAATTATACAAAAAGAATTTTAATTGCAACATTTAATATTGTTTACGCATAATCTATTCACAGTCGGACATTAGGAATTAATGCACATATTGTGAAAGTTTCTCTACGAAGATAAATAAACCAGGAATTTGTGAGGATTTTTTAGTATAAAAGAATAAGGACAGAACATGGAGGGGGTTACAGACAACGGTACCTTGTAATCCTTGTTAACATAACTGATTCGCCATTCATCTTTATTCTGCAAGATTTTTGAATATTCTGTTTCTGGCAAGAAAGCAGTCCAGCCATCTTCTAATATATCAAACAGAGCACGATGAAAAAATGGATAATACAGAGTAGGATCATCTATAAAAGAGAATAGTTTACAGATGATGAGTCCCAAAAATAATATACTAGAAAGCATATCACATTAACTGTGGCAAAGGATTTATTACAGAATAAAAACCAGGGTTATGAAGTAATAATTAACTTAATGAAGACTTCACAAGCAGATGATAAATTTATGCACAGCAAAATTCTGCACTGTGATACGTACTCATTTTGTACATCATTTACAAACTTAAATGACTAAAATTATGCAAGTACACCATTAAGAAACAAAGTTATAAATGTTGTAATCATGAAGCTGCTGTGACCAGAAAGTCCATTTGATTCATCAAAACAAGTCTCCAGCAATTGATATACAAACAGCTAAACATCTACAACCAATTTTACTAATTGCATGTGCTTAGAGCTTCAACATCTAGTCTCCATGCAACACACACCACTAATATTTCACAAACATCTTCCTGTAATCAGGATTTGATCCACATTTTTAAAGATGATACGCATTTTTGTGAAATTTGCTTATTTTTGTGTTTAGAGCAATTTTGCCAAAAAATGTTTAAAAAACCCTCAAACGTACACAAAGGCTCAAAGTGGTGTGGATTCATAGATAGGATCATTACAAAATGTCACAGTCCAGATGCAAGGGTCATCAAAATGATTGGTCTGGGCATGTAAATAAGAAATCCAGTTGCCTGGCCAGGCATGAAAAAAATAATAATAATAGCGACACCAAATGCAATTATAAATACACCACACTGTGAATACTCAAGAGACGCAAATGGTGTATTAAATATGTTTATTTTTAAGGCGTAGTAAGTACAAAGATTCACCAAGCTTTCGGCTTTCTCAAGGCAATGGCAGACATAAAAATTCCTTTTTATGTCTACCATTGCTTTGAGAAAGCCTCCCAGTGGAGTGCAAAAGCTTGGGGAATCTTTGTACTTACTACGCCACAAAAATAAATGGATTTAATACGCTATTTACGTCCCTTGACTATAGTAACACCAATTGCCTACTTTGCTATCACAGCAAAACAAAGTCTGCATATAAAAAAAAAACCTCAGTTAAACACAACAATATTCAAGATTTGTGTGATGCAAAATATTTTTATTAAAATAAAATTTTATGGAAAATATTTTGTGAAGATGGCATTACAGACCAAAACCTTTTTCTCAAGATACTATTGCAGTTCAAAATATTTTCAAGAAAATTCCATTTGAGCTAAAAACATTTTCGAGAAGCTACCGCCCAATGGTGTCAAATGCCATCCAGATCAACCACTCGTAACGTTCCGCCATTCAGCCCCCCAAAGTGAACAACAGTTCACTTCTGATTTTGGGATCATCTTTTCTCACATGAACCCATTAATACAATTCATACCGTAAGTTCTCAGTGGGATTGCAGTCAGAACTCCAGGCTGGCCAGTTCAACTTTTAAACACTCATGTCCTCAAACCAGTCCATCATTCGAGCAGTATAATATGGAATGGCATCCAACCAATACAAATAAGGGCCTGCACCAAAGTGCCTCATAAAGTAGATAATGTGTAACTATTCAAGAGGTCTACACATACTGCAACATTCATGGTTTTGTCCAAAACCAACAGCAGCCCTTATCCATCACACTGCTTCCACGGAACCTCACTGTCAGGACCATACAGTACAGCAGGAAGCATTCTCTAGGCAGTCACCAACCCTTTGATACTCATCAGATTGGAAGGGTATGTACCATGGCGCGATTTTGTCGAATAACAAGTAGCAAATTGCTACTGATAAAAAGTATTTGCTAGTGAAGAAATTTAGTAGTAGCAAACTTTATTAGTACCTAGTTTTGGGTAAATTCGCTTGCTGCCAAAAAAAATTACAAAAAAATCGTGATTACCTGCATATTTGGTGAGTACATTTTTCTAAAGTTTGCAGATATTTTCTTTTTGCAGCCAACGGCGATAAAAATGGAGCAGAAAATGAGTGATCGCTGACTGAGGGAGGTGATCGCGTCATTTCATCGTTGTATTCCGGAGTTTTCTCCGCTAGGCAAGTTGTCCCGAACCGTTCCACGCGCCAAACGGCCGTTACCGTGGAGGAGGAAAATGTATGTTGACTCATAGGCAACTCCCCCGATTCCCTCTCCCGCTTGAGGGTGGGTGAAACGAGGGAGCGAATATCAGAATGTGCCAAGTTCATCGGAGCGCTCGGCGAGATTTCTTTGCCTACGCGCTACGCTGACGCAGCTGTCAATCTTGCCGATTCTCTCTTCTCATTGGCTACTTAAGGCTCGAGAGACGGATGCACTTATCATTTTAACTGGGAAGAGGATGTTTTTAGTCCACACACTGCTGTACTGGTAGTTTTGTTCCATTTTTTGGCTTCTAGCTTTTGTTTGCATTAAATAATAATGAGTAGACACACATCGATGTTCTCTTTAGTAAGTAAAAGGCAACGATTTTCCAATCATGAGCCCTCTTCCCAGACTGCTGAACCACAACAAGCTGAAGCTTTTAATGAAGTGCACGAGTTGGGTGAATGTGAAATGGAAATTCAAGGTGAGCAAATTGAAACTCCAGTGCGCAAAACTGCACAAGATAATTTAAAGGTGAAGTCAAGATGCAACACAACCAATGCTAAAAGAATGAAGTTTTCTACTGTCCAGACTAGGAGGCTGGCAAACAAATGGAACTGGATTAGTTACAGTTCGAAGGATACATCGTCTTTACATGTTAAAGAAATCTGGTGTGAAGTATGCGGAGAACATTCAGCCAAAAAGTATCGCATAGAAAATGTTAAAAAAGAATATGATTTTGCACACAGCAAGTCATCTGGCCATCTCACAGCATTATCTGCTAAAGCTGCCAAAGAAGGCAAATAGCTTGGTTCAGATACAGTGATAAAAAAATCTTTGCGAAAGGCAGATAAACAAATGCTTAAAAAGATGGATCATTTGTTCCATATTTGTTACACTATGGCTGAATCTGAGGTCAAGTTCAAATTTTTTGAAAAATTCATTTCTTGTCACATGAGAATTAGTGAAGGTAAGTCAGACATTGGTGTTACTTACCATAATGATAAAGCCTGTAGTACATTTACTCATTTTATTGGTGACAATATTATTGAATCACTGTGCATAAAACTAAAAATGACGAATTTTTTTCTCTCTTAATCAACGAAACGACAGACAAAAACACAACAACCAAATTGGTGTTATACATTAAGTTTGTAGATAAAGGTGAACCAGTGACACATTTTATGTGATTGACCGATGTCGAAATTGCCACTGCTGTTGGAATTTTAAACTCTATAAACACAGAGTTCAATGAAAGTCTAGATTTTCTTGAATGAATGAATAAAACTGTCAGACTTAGAACTGATGGCACATCAGTTATGACAGGCAAAAACTCTGGAGTTGGCGCGAAAATCAAAGAAAGCTGCCCGTGGTTGCTGGGCATTCACTGCATGGCTCACCGCCTTGAATTGGCTACGAAATCTGCATTTTCAAAAACTTACATGGATACATTGGAAATGGTAATGAGAGAAATCCACAGTTTTTATTCTCAAAAGAAGAGGTAACTTAAAAGAAATTGCATCAATTTGCAAGGAGCATACAGTACAGTAGTCCCACAAAGACTAGATGGAGTGAGATGGATTCCCCATCATTACACTGCTTGTCAAGATCTCATAACCAACTAGAATGCCCTTCTTATGCATTTTGAAGATTTATCTTTGTCTGGATCATCTAATGAGAAGGCCACAGCAAAAGGGATCCTAAAACACTGCTTGACATATAATTTTGTGCTTTATTTACATTTTTTCACAGATGTTCTAGGTGAAGTATCTCGCCTTTCCGTTTGACTACAGAAACATAACATCAACTTACATCAAGTACTTAATCATCTTACTGAAAGAAATTTTAAATGACATGAAAGTCAGCGAAGGCCTCAATCCACAGGAATTCACAAGCAATGTTATAGTGGAACATAACACTGGACTCTGCACCTTCAAAGGTCATTCTTTAAAAAGAAGAGCTGAGGCTTTGCATTCTTTTAATAAAGATGTACAATAGTTGATGTAATTTTAGAAAACATTGATTTGAGATTTACTTCCATGCTAGAGGATGGGATACCTAAATATTCAACGGTCTTTGAGATATCAAATTGGCCTACTGACATGCAAGATCTAAAACAGTATGGAAAATCTGAGATCTTAGCACTTACTAAGCATTTTAACATACTGCTGCAGAAATCTGTTACTGAGATATTGAATATCATGGGTGAATTCATGGAGTTGAAGGTGGATACTAGAACCAACCACCAAGGGGACATGGCAGAAGGGTCAAAACATTTCTGGAAAAGGATATTCCTCGAAAAATTTGAGTACAAGAACATTTTAAGCATAGCAAAGATTTGCATGATACTACCTCTCAGTACATCCTGTTGTGAAGTGGGTTTCAGCTTCCTCAAGAGAATACAAGGTGATTGGAGAAACACTTGATCTTCAGATACTTTAAATGTTTTAATGGCTATTGAAATAGAAGGCTGCAAAGAAGACAACTTTAACCCACAAGCAGCAGTTGCAAAATGGTACAATGAAAAAGTTTGACACCCTGAACGCAAGCCATATGGAAAAAGTGGTAACTCAACTAAAGGAACAGGACTGTAAAATGAATATACCTATTTGTAAATTCCAACGGTACTCTACTGCTGTTTGAAAACTTTTTGAATACCCTCTTTTAATTCTTTTAAAAAAATTATCTCTGACATTTATGCAAAGCACATGTTTTAGTCTACATTTTGGAAAGCTAATACCTTGTTAGTACTAAAGTACGTCATCAGAGTGCATCTTCTCATCCACCATTGTCACGGCTTATATGGAATTGCTGTATACGTACCTGTTTTCATTAAATCATTTACTTACCAGTGGAATTTCTTTTTTGCTAGTACTTTATTAGAGCACTAGCAAGTATCACTAGTGAGTTAAAAAAATAAAATCACCCCTGCAGTATGTACGTATCATGACTTATTGCAAAGCAACCCATTGTTTTATGCTTCAAAAATGGCCAGTACTTGTGTTGTCTAACCAACGCAAGTACGGGCCTGCACCAGAGTGCTTCACAAAGTACTGTAGATAATGTGTAACTATTCAAGAGGTCTACACATACAGACACATTAATGGGTTTGTCCAAAACCAACAGCAGTCCTCATCCATCACACTGCTTCCACTGAACTCCATTGTCAGGACAATATAGCACAGCAGGAAGCATTTTCTAGGTACTCACCACACCCTGTCATACCCATCAAACTGGAAGACCATGCATGTAACATGACTTATTGCAAAGCCACCCATTGTTCTATGCTTAAAAAATGATGGCCATTTCGTAACGATGGATGGATTCTGCCAGTGGTCAGGATGATTAGTGGCTGTGGATGACTGTACATGGCACTGTTCTTGACATCTGTACACAACTTACCTGACAGTCTATGTGAACTGCAACAACACTGATTTCCATTCCAAGTGGACATTTCTTTTCAGGACTCTCCATTCATAATCCATCAGCAATTCTTTACAGGTCTCTCCTATCATGCTTGAACAATTCTCAGTAGGGCTTTCCTGTTGCATTCCATCTGCTAAACAATCCTCTGTAGGGCCTCCTGTCACATTTCATCAGCTTGAATAATTCTTTTAGGACTCTTCTGTTACATCACCTAGGTTGTTTCCTGGCAGTTTCCCTTCCATTTACCACCTAGGGATGTGAAGTGTGATTGACATGGCACATACAGTCACCAGTTATTATTGTGACAACTCATTAAGCAGATTACCAAATACCTCATAGCTGCAGTTCTTCTGGCTTTTTTAAAGTTTTTGCCAACTTATTCACATAATTCAACTTTTCTTTTTGCCCAGCTCGACCATGCGACCCTTGCCATAGGCATAAGCAATCATGAATTAAAGTAAAAATATTAGTCACTTTCATTTTGCATACAGGCATGTACTCTCCTCCAAAATTTCTTTCTTTCAGCTTCACATTATAAGACTATTCAAATTGATATCAGGGTTTGTAAGGTCATGGATGGCCCCGTGATTTGTGTAGCCGGCTTCCAATCATATGGTTGGTGGTTCGATCCCAGCCTGACTGCCTTAATAACTAAATATTTGCTGTACCTCGGACAACATGCTAATGGTGGTGCCAGGGTTAAGATAATCTATTCTATTGATTTTCTACCTTGCTTTTGAGTGACTTTCCTGTCAGACACTCTAGCCTAAATCTTCTAGCTTCCTACTTCTAAGGGTTGTTTAAGATTTGGTGTCAAACACACCCTTCCTAAAATCCTCTACATAAATCTCAGGGTTTGTAAACATCTGAGGAAGGAAAATTTAAGGATTTTCAAAAGCAATAAAGTAAACAAAATCACTGCCCTTGTTAGCAAAAAGAGTTCACATGAGAATTTTGTAAAATAACTTTAACTTGGTACAATTTTGTTTCATTTTTCAGGGTTTGTTAAAGAAGGTGTAGAGGCAGGTTAAATAATATATAAAATGGGACATTTAGTGAAATATCTGCCTTAAAAATATTTTCAACTTTTTTTATTGATCTATTTTTTGTGCTAGCTATGCAAGTCCTATCCCCTCCCCACTCACCCAGTGGGTTAATTTAGTCGTCATCTCATACACCTGCTATTTTTAACAGTGGTGTCTTATCTTTGTTATTAACTATAGTGTCCTCTATCAATGTTACTGAATGTCCAAAGTGGCATTTATACTTTAGACATACCTTTACTTACATACTTTCAAAAAATGAGTGGCTATGGAAAAAATAACATTAATGCAACCACATAACCTAGTATCTACAAAATATTAACCAGACAAGTTGTACTACTAGCATCACTCACCATTCTTCCCACACCTAAACAAAGCATCACCTCAAGAAAGACTCACAGAAAACAGTACAACTGTGTAATCAACAGCTGAGAGAAATGTGCTCATTCACTGGCTGAATTTCTGCATTCCAAAGCAGATTAACTTGTCTGCCAATTGTAGAAGACGTTGAACTCCCAAAGAAAGTGCTCACCATAGCAGGATAAACATCATGCTTGTGCACTCATCCAACACCACTGTGAGGTCTTAAAGAGTCAGGAAAAATTTCCTAGATGACTGATACAGAAAGTGCCACTTTCAGAATTGTTACAAATTGGTATCCGATGCCTCTGAAGCTAATTTAACACCAATAAATGTGATAATCTGCATACACATAAATATTATTCCATAACACTCAGTTTTAGCACAAAGCACGTGCTCTTGTAACACAGAAATTATGTTGAATCTGATCCTTTGTTCTGAATTTCACAATCTAAATAAATTCATTTTATTAACATAATTACAAAGTATCTCAAATTCTAAAATCCTTTTTAGCACAATGTATACCAAACTGGCCCCTTTGTTTCTTCAAATTTTACACATGAAGGCAAATTAGAGATCTCAATAACTTTCAATTTTGACACAGTTCCACCCGAACCCCTCGTTACAATTCCTGTACTGTATTTTTCTTCGTATAATCCACAGACCAAGAAACATTAAAAAAAAAAAAAAAAAAAAAAAAAAAAAAAAGGGGGAAAGAAAAAAATCGTTGTAAAATTTGCATTTGCGATATTGATCCCATGTAGTTGGATTCCATAGTGTGAATAAATACAATAATGAAGGAAAATTTCATGCCGATTTAATATATAATTGACATTAAAATTTAGGTAGATCTTTCAGCTGAATATCAGCCTTGTTCACACAAAATGCCAATTTCAGAATTGTTACAAATTGGTATTTGATATCTAGGGGGTGGAATTGTGTGAAAATTGAATACACCAGTGTGTTTAGCCAAAAGATCTGACCAAATTTTAATGTATAATAAAAAACATAAGTATGAAATTTCAAACTTTATTATAATGTACATAATAAAACATAAGTATGAAATTTTACTTCATTATTGTAATGATTTTCTTACTACAAAAAAAAAAAAAGCTGCTTTTGTGCTACTTTCAAGTGAACAAAGAGCAAAAATTATGAGTTTCTTAGAAATACCAAAGTTAGACCTCATAATTCCATAGCTGAATTCCATAGTGTGCAGTTCCTTATACCATAAAGATCTGATAAATTCTGAGAACACTGTAGTCTGTAGTTCCATAGTTAGACCTGCAGCCCCCACAAGTGCGCTTTTAACAGCATGTCATGATCTATGAGAGCATATAATACTGTCTTCATTGAATTGAATTTTCAGTTAAAATGCTAATACGAGAAAGTAAAACTTTCCAAATTTTTGTGGCCATTCATCATTATGTTGCCTTATGTTTTTTTGGTAACTTTCCAAATATACTACTTATCCTACAATACTACTTATCCTAACAAAAATGCCTAATGCATTTTTGGTAACTTTCCAAATATACTACTTATCCTAACAATTATGACACATATTTTTAAAGAATCAAAATGTTGCAAAAACTTTTTTCCCCCATTTTAAAGCAGTACATTATCTGCATAGCCTGAATTTATAATTTTTAAACATATAATCCACAGATTATATGACAGAAACCACAATACTATTCTTTTTCTTCACCTTAACTTTACACCTAAAGATTTTTATGACCAGATGAACTATAGAAGTAATTAGACTAATCACGTCAGGTAAAAAAAAAAAAAAAAAAAAGAAAGGCTTTTTGCATGCAATGAAATTGCTCTTAGTTTTTCTTTCTGATTACAAACGCAAAGTAGTAGTAATTAACTCTTATCTGTACTGTACATGGTGAATTTACGCTGGGGAAACACCACACACAAAAAAACTAGGAACCAAATGGTGTACAACAGGAGAGTAAAAGCAAAAAAGGGTCATGTGTGCAATGGATTTTTATAGAAAAACATTAACATTATCACCCCATTTGCATTTACTGATGTTTCTTTCAACATACACTAAACAGAAAACAAATAAAGTTGATATAGTCATTACGAAAATTTCCAGAAAACAAATTATTCATACTTATCAAAAGAACAAGAAAAAGAAGTAAAACAGTAAGTATAACACAAGCATACACAGCAAGGCAAAGTGACTGCCTGTATAAATCATAGATAGCACTTCTTAGAACTAAAAAACAAACTATTTGTGCAGGATATTTGGTCTAATTATCAGTTACACTTGAAACACTGCATGACTGAATATTTGTGCAAATGCAATTTCTTTACAATAAAAAAAAAAAAAAAAAAAAAAGCTATACCTAAACTTGATAAGCGATCTATGGAACTTGCCACATTATTGCATTCTTCTACACCAGGAATATCTAACTGAAGAATTCGGAAATCTTTACATTTCAAAACAACTATTCCTGAATCTGCATAAAGCTTTTTTCTACACTGTCAACCATACGATGAAGCATCTAAAAAACAAAAAACAAAATAACTGATCAAATTTTTCCAAAACTTTGTTAATTTACTCCTTTTTTATTTTACAAGTTATTTAAGCACCATCACAAATCAACTGGGAATCAGATTTCATGAAACTTTGCGCACACACACACACACA
This sequence comes from Macrothele yani, assembly GCA_039090855.1. NCBI lineage: Eukaryota > Metazoa > Arthropoda > Arachnida > Araneae > Macrothelidae > Macrothele > Macrothele yani. The sequence goes on from CM077013.1 coordinate 21,376,338, forward strand.
CACACACACACACACACACACACACACACACACACATGTTGTATACAATAATTTACCTTGACACAAATTAATTCTGTGTTTTGTACTGAACTGAATAATATATTTTGTACTTTATACCAATAAATATTGTTATCATTAAATAATTGCCATAAACTAAAAATGGATCTACATCAATTCACATTTGTCCCTTTTACAGGCATTTTTTCTTTTTTTCTTCCTTCTGTAAATTCAACACTAAAAACCTCTCTCACTTATGCGTTCCACAACAGCCTAATAAAGATTGGCTTATGCATAAGTATATATGGTATTTAAGTGTTTAATACTGTATATACTCTCATATATGCCAACCCCATACTTCAACAACTAAAACTTAGTGAAAAACCATATCCCACATATAATAGAAGCTGACCTTAAATTTCAAATACAATTAACACAGCAATCAGACATGTCTGAATTGCCAGCATTTACTGTTTGTCACGTAGCATCAGTCACATCAGAAAACTTGAAATTTTCATTGTCCTAGAGTGGGAATCGAACCAGCATCTCCAAAAAATTTTTCAAGCATGATATCCGTTATACAACCCAGGATGACAAAGTCCCAAGTACCTGAGTGTTAAGAGCATCAGAATATTCTCCAACTGCTTGCAAATTGAAGCGAATTCTGTTTCCACGTAGAGTTGTTAAGTAAATCACCAGTCACACAGGTATATCTGGTGGCAGATATTGTGACGACCCCCCTCCCCCCGCATAATTAATTGGCGAGAGGCGTGGCTAATGAATGGTAATTGAAACTTGATTGAGGGTTTATTTAACAGGGCATTATAATTTAAACACTTGCAAGGGGCGTTATAAAAAAAACCCAAAAGGATTTTCTAGCACTTTGAATTCAAATGGCGAGTTGCAGGTGTTTTCCATGAGAACAAAGAGCTCATAATCGGAAATGGGGCAGGTCAGAGTTTAAAAGCTTTTTCCCATAGCTCAAAAGTTGTTTGGACGGCAAGCGCTTTTGAAGCTTTTGTCTGTAAGCGAAGCCGCGCGAGAAACAATGGGAAAGGTTTTGGACTAAAAGCATTTTGTAATAAACATGCCATGTTTTCAAGTGGTGGAATTCACCGCTTACCACCTCTTAGGAGACAAAGGAGATTTTTCACGAGGCAGAGTCTGTTTAGTATAGCCGAGAGAGGGGATGGAAGCTGCCTCGCGCTAGAAATTTGTTGCCATCTGCTGCCGCTGTTGAAAACCTAAACACCGTAAAAACCAGCGAAGATATACGCTGAAGAATCGCCACTACTAGTTTCGATTTGGAACTTCCACACCAGCCAGACAGCCGACACCGAAAGTTGCCATAAAAAGTGAGCTATTTCAGGTGTACGGCAGGGAAGAACCACACGGAATCGCCTCGCTCAAAGCCCAGAGAGAGAGAGACACGGAAAGCCTGGCTTGGATGGGAAGAACAAAAGTGCCCCCCCCCCCCTGCAGAGAGAGAGAGAGCGAAGTACCGAAGCTAACCATCGCCGCCACCTCTGCGTGTTTGAAGCAGTGGAGAAAATTTGTCTGTGCGTTTGAGCACGTGCCCGCTTTGTCCGGCAACGCCGACTCCTACAAGATGGAAAGAGAAGTGCTGAAAGTTTAAGATCAACATACCTGCATGTGTGTGAGTGTATTTGTGTTCAAAAGTTTTACCAGTATTTGGATACTCGAGGACATACGTAAGTACTTTATTAGTATTTCTTTGAGGCCCTTTTGTGAACGAACAGACTTTTCATTGCGACATATTTTTGGAAACACTAAAGAGAGCCAAAGCTGGCCAGAAATTAGAGCCTCTATTACTACATGAAGTATCCAGTGTAAATGTTGCCTGTATCCAGTAAATCTCTGTTTTAATTTGTTATACTGTGCCTCCATTGATTTCATGGTGTACTGTGCAGGCTAATTGGTTAACGAGGTATATTTGCACATCCAGCGATCGGATTACGTTCAGAAATATATTGGCATCCTGGACCCGACTGGGCCCGAAGTCGTAACAATATATTCTTCTCATAATGTGTGGAAAATATGTCACTATAATTAACACAGCAACCAGACATTTCTAAATTGCTGTTTCTCACGTAACATCAATCACCAAGAAAACTTGGAAATTTTATCATCCTGGAGCAGGAATCGAACTTGCATCTCCTGATTTCTGTTCGAGTCAGAGAATATTCTGATGCTCTTAACACTCAGATACTTCGGACTTTGTTGTCCTGGGTGATGTAACAGATAACATACTCGAACAGAGGTTAGCCTGGGCACTTGGAGCAGCCAGCAGCTATGCAGCCCCATTTTCGACAGGGTCCAATGCACGGCTTGATTTCGACTGGTAGTTAGTAGCAAATTGCTTGCAAGCAAATGCATTTTGCTAGTGATAAAAAGTGGTTCTAGCAAAAGTTGCTAGTGGAAAATTTTTGAATGTTTTAGTGTGAGCTGTAAAGCGTCACTGCATTGTGCATGAGGAATGTTTTAGACACATACAAAAAGGAACAACTACTTTCTGGAAATGACTGTTTCTTGAAAAGTACAAACATTATTAAAACATTTTGGCACTAGTAGAAATATCCAGTATATTCCCCTTATCTACATGTGAGGTTGGGTTCAGTTTCATGAAGAGAACCCAGGGTGATTAGCAGTTTAAACTTACAAACATTAAACACTCTCATGAGTACTGAGGGTTAAGGTCTGTCCAAATACAAGTTTGACCCCATGCCTGCTGTTTTAGTGGTATGATGAAAAGACCTGAAACCCAGATCGTAAACCATACAGAAAATAACTTAAGATTTTGAATAGTGTTCTTGAATTTTGTGAATAAATTTAAATAAAAAAATGTTTTTTTAAATATTTGCATTCAAATTAAATTGTTAAAATTAATTTCTCAGGTCATAAAAAAGTGACTTATATCTAAATATTTGTAATCTTTTCAAAAAGCATTATGATGTGACACTTACAGGGGTGAAATCAAAATTTGTCATGATTGACTAATGGAGGGGGACCAAGGTTCATACTCTTCCAAGCAAAATAAATTCAAGCACTTTTCAAGGACTTTTTAAACCCAAATGATCATATGTGTGTACTGTAGGTCGGTTGGTCAGTAGGTAGGTATTTTAGTAAGTTCAGACCATTAATCTAAGCTGGAAGAACAGGCACATTTTCAATGACCTGCCTGTTATCCCTTAGTTGGTTTATTTTATTAACTTTGAATTGACCCTGTGTTTTGGTATTTTTCGAAATCATTTTATTTCATGAAATATTTTGAAAGGGTACATTACTTTTGTATTCATCTGCTGGTATGACATTTATTCTTTGCTTTCACTTATTATTTCTGATGCATGACTTTGATGATTTCATGCATTTTTTGATGCAGCCAGGAGATGAAGGGTCCACACATGACGCACAAGCAATTCCTGCAAGTTCCACCCTCAGGCAAGAACGTGTCCCTAACCCTAGTAAACAGAAGCCCATCACAATTTCTGAATACATCATTCCACTTATTTTATTAACATGGCTGATGCTTTACTCTGTGGTGATATCATAGCCAAGGCACCAGCTGTCCACACACACTTGGGTTGAATGCAAGTTCTGCGTTATTTGATCAGCTTGGCATTTTTATCAGAACTACATAGAAATCTCCTATACATCTTTTTAGCACAATCATTTAACACATGCTCTTTCATATCATTACTTAAAAAAAAACAAAAAATCAAGTACTATTTATAGAGCCTTAAACTTTTTCAAAAGTTCTTTCAAGGACTTGAAAGCGAATTGCTTTTATTCAAGAACTTTTCAAGGGTTTCAAGGAGTGTACGAACCATGGGGACATGTTAAAGTTTCTTATGTATAATGTTAATAAACTTTCACTAGTAGATAATGGATTTTGCTAGTAAGAAATAAGGCCACTAGCAAGTGTTGCTACTGCTAAAAAGAAAACGAAATCAAGGACTGGTTCAATGTACTGTGTGTTGTGACAAAATGACTCCTGTCACCAGCATTCCAATTAACGGCGAGTTGCGCCACAGTATCACTTCTGTTGGCTCGTACAATACGGGATAACCTTCACTCACCTCTAGCTTTGGTGAGGTGTGGCTGGCCCACGTGGTTCGTGGTTTTTTCCTACTCAGACCACTTTTTGAAATTACTAACCAGAGCTGATCGTGAGCACCCCCACGAGATTGACCTTTTTTTGGAAATGCTCTGACCCAGTCATCTGGTTATTACAATTCAACCTTTGTAAAATTTGCTTAAATCTGCTGCCTTTTCCATGTGAAGAACAAGAATAACACTGATTAACAGAGCTCAGTATCAGGTGCTCTTAATACTGTTTCATGACCTTCACACTCACTGTCATCCCAGTTGCAGAATTTTGCTAAGCTGTCTGCAACACAGATATCTGAAACCCAAAATTAGTCTGCGGACACTCTCCCCTACCCACCCCGCAGGCCCTGAAGTATATATATGTCTGTCTTTCATTCCTTGCCACAGTCGGCAAGCTTTGATCAGCTGTTGTTTTACTTTTGTGGGCTTATCTGGCCCAATTTTAGAATTAATATGCATTAAAGATTTTTGCTGCTCAGTGAATCTCTAAATTTTGACTGAATTCTGTTTTCTGTGCTAAAGCCACATTCACATGGTATGTTTCTTAAACCCAACATGACATTAAAGCAGAACCTCTTGACACTAATGGAAATGTGTGCTTATAAAACTCTTAGAAAACTTTGGACATTTGCACATGTACTCCTTTTTTTCAGCTATGTTTTAAAAGTGAATATTCCATAGCTGCATCTTCATTCATTTTGGGAAAAAAAAAAAAAAAAAAAACTGCTCTGCCAAGCTTTACGTCTACCAAAACTTTTGTGTGTGTGTGTATTGCTTCAGAGATTCAAGCTCTACACACTCAAACTTCAAAAAGAGTCCCATTGTGGAGAAAGGAAATCTGCAATCTATCTCAATCACAAAAGATAAAATAAACCTTCACTGGACATTGTGATGTGCAAGCTTAGTAATACAAGGGTCAACTAATTTATTATTTTTGAACATGTTTCCCTTCAGCTCTGAAAAACAATAATCTTGAATTCTATGTATGAGATGTTTGCAGTTCACATAATTGAGACTTGGTTGATTCAGCCATTCTTCTGATATGATGAATGTGCAGTTTTTCCATATGCAACTATTTATGGAGGGAAAATGACATTTGATTCAGGACACTGGGAACATCGCAAAAAATAATTAAGATTATGGAAAAATCTTTCCTCCGTCCGCCTTCCGTTTTCGGAAATTTTCCCTCCATTTTCAAGCTGAAACACAATCAGTTATTAAACAAAATTATTTTACAACAACACTCAGCAGAGGGAATATCGTGAGAGAGAGAGAAAACATTACAATTACAAATTAAATCTGCAGTTCGTCTAACTTCACTTTTCGAAAGTAATCATCTTTAGTTTCGAGAACGATGCAAATGATGACAATGAAATCAGAGTTTCTCGAATCTGCGGAAGAAACTTGTGCCTAAAGTTTACATGTAAACTTTGCTCCGTGAAACTTCCGATATCGGAAATTGTTGTCTACACTTTCAAGATGAAATGCAAACATTTATGCAATAAATTTATATTTAGTAACAATACTAGACAGAGGAAACTTCGCGAGAAAAAGAAATTACGATTGCGGGAAAAATTTTCACTCCATTTAACTTTCGTTTTCGGAAGTTCTGAAAAACGGAATACCGTTCCCCAGACGGAAAACGGGAAAACGACCCCCCCCCCCACACACACACTAATCCTCCAAAAAAAAACCATTCAGTTTTTTTTTTTACATTTTATCTCGAGTATAACCGAAATATGGCAAAAAGCGGAATTCCGCGAATCCGAAGAAGTATCTCATGCTTGATTCCTAACAGTCCGCGATATGCAAAAGTGAACTGCTCATGCGGCTACATATGGAAGCCGATTCATGTGTCCATAAACTGATTATGTTCCCAACATGAACGATGTATTCAATTGCATATTCGAAACTCTGAGCGGTCGTTTTCTAGCGCACGTATTTTTACGAAGGATACGTTTTTAACGTGTTAATTTTTCAAGTGGTTCAAAAACGGACCCAAGATTATTTATATATATATTTTTTTTCTTAAAATTTCTTCAGGCTGGAGGCGGGTAACAACTTTATTTCGGCGGGAGTTTAAATTTTTTTGCGGGAATCCCGCCTTGAATTTTTACCCCTGATATAATAATCAGGAAGTTTCTTCTAAAGAAAAAAAAAATCCTTTTTAGAAATAAAATATTTCAGAAAAAACTTCCTGATTACAGTGTTGTATTTATACTATGCTGTAATCAGGAAGTTTCAGGGCACAAAATTTTCTGTCACCCACTTGCCACTGCCGATCGAAAATTAATTTTTGGCGAGGAAAAAATAAATTTCAGGTGTTTTCTATTCAACTTCGTCAAAAACATGTTGCCGATGTCCGGCGGGTCCCATTTGTTTATGCTTGTACGACTATCGAATCCGCCGGCTGTCATAGGTGAGAGTTATTACCCCCCGCCCCATACGGGAGAGAGCGCAGTTGAGGGCACAACTGGAAAAATGAAAGAACAGTATCCTATAGTTTATTAGCATTTTGACTGAAGCGCGAACTCAATCCATCACTTACTGTCGCATCGGTAACGGAAAAGATATTAGGCTTGGATCGTCGTGACGCATTTTGTAAAAAAAAATACGGTACCTGGGCTTTGCTATGCAAAATATGAAAGTTTTGTTACTTTTCCCCTGTTATATGTTGGACAGGGAAAGCTATGAATAAATAACAGCCATACAAGATAGCTGCAAAAATGTAAATAAACTGGAAGTCCCACCGAACATCGGCCACTTATTTTTGACAAAGTTGTATGAATAAAGAAAAAAAAAATGTAAAAAAATATAATTTCCGCTAAAAATACACTCTTAGAAATGCTTAAGCAGCGGGACGAGGAAGCTATGGATACTAACAGTCGCATACGAGAGCCGTGAAAGCGTAAACAAACAGGAAGGCACTTTCGTGCCGAACAGCGACCACATATTTTTGACGAAATTACATGACTGAAAAAACATGTGAATTACAATTTCTGCCATCAGAAATGTTTGTTTAAGCAGCAGAACAAAATAAAATTAGAAAAGTGATTCACTCATTTGCTTAAAAATTCATAAAACTAGCCCGTTGATCTGGTTGATTTATCATGAAATAAGAATTGAGGGGTATATACGGACTGGAGATATATTTTTCTTTTTGCGAGTGAACAATTCTGAGGGAGCAGTCTCCTGCTTCCTCAAAAATTGTGACTTCGCTCTTTCCGGGTTATCTGATAGCTGCGCGTCGCGTCCCCTCGGGAGCCAACATTAAGCCCTGCAACATTCCACCCTTGAGAACGAAGTCCCCTCGTAATCCCAACCCCCCACCCGCTATGGTTACGGCTGTGCCAAGATGTGCCTTGACCACCCACCTACACAACACTGACATTTCGTCTACAGGAGGAAGGCGGGGGTGGTGAAAATGGAAACGGTAGTTGGATCCATTTATTTGTCCGCAGATTTGTTAAGCAAAGCTGCAGAAAAGAAAAAAGAGGACCCCTTTTTTTTTTTGGTGCGAATTATATCGGAAAAGAAAAGAGTAAATTGATCTGCAAGATTTGTTGAGCGATCTGCGACGCCCGTCGCACTGTTTCTGCGACCGGGACTGTCATATACATGCAGCTGATAAAATTTGCATAAAGATGCACTGGTCATAATTAGGGTAGTAATTTTATCACAGAAAAAAAGAAAGGCAAAGTAAATCACAAGATTTTGCAAAAAGTCCACAGCTTTTCGTGAAATTTCACGAAATTCCGTGTTTCCTCAAAAATTTGGCTTTCAGGTTCTTTCCCCACGCTTTGGATATGCAAAACGCGGAACAACATGATTAAGTTTTGTTGCAATAGAAGCAGTTTTACAAAAGCGGTTATATTCACAAAAGGTATTTCATACTTATTAATGCACTGAAGTATTGCCAAAGATTCCAAAGTAATGGCACCCGAGGAAGATGGCATAGAGCAGGTATGAAAGTGGGCGGTGATAGGAAAAGCTTAATTTCCACACAGGGGGGGGGTGTGTGTGTGTGTAGAATCTTGCATTTCACTCTCCGATGTATACAACCATGACATTAATGTATTGGCCACATGCCTGCCAACTAAATAGATTTAGTGTATGTATTTTGTTTCCAGAAAATTAAATATATAGTACAATGTAATGTAAGGGGGAAAAATTGCTGATGAGGTCATATGCATAGAAAATCACTCACCTTAGTACAGAACGATGTCTTTAATCAAAAAATTTAGGTTGGACGTTTTTTTGTTTTTTTCCCATTTTCTTAAAGGTATTTACATGCACTGGATGAAAAACTAACTAAAGAAAATTCCTGTACCTTATTACAACTTTACATTCAACAGCTTAAATTACTTTTATTTGATTGCAAATTTTAAATATGAAAGTAGAATATTTCTCCTTGTTGAGTTTATGTACTATGTACTTATGAAAAAAATCTGAAGATCGAAAATAAATTATTTTATTTGCTGATGATCTGAAACGTATGTGTGCACGCGTGCATGTGTGTGTGTTCTCCCCTTTGACCATGACCATATATACTGATAGACTGCACATGGCATCAAAATCTCTGGCTCCAACATCGAAAGCCACGAAATCATGTGACATGTGTCAAAAAGACGGGTCACACATGCTGTGCTTATGGTTGCTCTGAGCGATTTAGTAAAAGAAGTTCCATAACTTTTCATGGGTAAGAAACGAATTAAATACCTAAATAGATTCTTTGGATGCTTTATAATAATTTCACTACAACACGGTGTAGTCATCTTAAAATTTAAAGCTAAATGTCTTTTTTTTAAGGTGACCAACAGGTGTGAGACACTGGATAGTTTTAGTCATTGATGTATTTACAGCATGAATTTTGTGTTTTACTTTATGATTTCTGCTTCAACAGTTTTCCGAAAGACGAAGCATGAAGAAAATTGTGGAAATTTTAAATATCAGCTAATTTTTTTTTCTTTTTGATTGGAGGTTTAACGACCACTATGAGCAACTCAGTGGGCTATAAGCAGTCGTCTGTCCCTAATTTAGGGCCACTTGTTCCAGGAAAGGGTGACAGCCAGCGCTATAAGACAAACACAATATCCATGCCTCACCGGGATTCAAACCCTGACCCATCTTGGACAAAGGCTAAATATTTAAACAGGAAGCTTGTCCATAAAAACATGATAGTACTTATGACATGACATGCTAGTCCAAGCTCTTGTTGCCTTGCGGAACTTTAATTTTCTGCTAGGCATCATGTACATTTGATTCCGAAATATGAAAATTATGGAATGGTGTTTACTTAACAAGTATAGTACTTGGCACAACACGGTTTCAGTAAGTATAATGTTTTTAGCTTATCAGAAAACTTGTCGGTTTGGTATATAGCAATTCAAAGTTTGCATAAGTTTTCCTTAGAGTAGCAAGTGCAACCATTCCACTTTTTGGGCCTGTTTTTCATATTTCCAATAATTATTACGGTGATGCCGAAATAGTCAGTAAGGTTCAATTACTTAACCAGAAAACTTGTGGCTATCGACATAAAAAGTGTAGTTACTTAAGAAAAATGTTCATCACATTATGAATAATAAAATATAAACAACCCAATCTGTGCATGTATATATCTTGTAAGTAAACTTACCTGAAGAGTTTTCACTGTGCATGAGGAGTTTTCACATAATGCCCTGAAAATACTGAAGTTCTGCAGCATAAATTAGTAACATAACACCGTCTTTACACAGACTTTCAAGCACAAACAAACGAATTTGCTTTAGAACACATACAAAACTTACGACCACTTTTCGATCTAATTACTTCTAAACAATTGCAATAAAATTTTGATTGAGGTAGTTTTTTCGACGAGTATATCCTTATATACAATATTCCTAAAACCCACAGTTCAGATGTAAATACCTAATCCTTTAAAGTGGTTTATCAGCTCATCATACATGAGCCTGACCAAAGAACAAAAAAGCTGAACTGTTTAAATGGGCAAAAAAATCAGAACATGTGACAAGAAAGTGTGAATATAAAGCAGCACGAGCAAGATGGAATTGTTCACTGTATTCACAATATAAAATTACTCAATTCAAAACAAAATAAAGTGATTTTAAAAGACACCGCTTCAAACACATCTCTTTTCGTTTTCTTTCTTCCTTTTTGTACTTGCTAGAACAACCTCAATTTTTCTCTTCTGTTGCTTTCTTCTCAGCAAGTTCTTTTAGCCATATTTGTATTTTGTTGACTCTGCAGCTGCACAGCAATCTTTGCTAAGTTTTTCTTTCTGTTGATATAATCCCCTTCCTATTTCTTCACAACTTTTCCTTTCTCCTCCCCTTTTATTCCCTCAGATGACAATAATTTATCAATCATACTGAAGGAACTTTCAGCCTGAGGACCACGAACGCATGATATCAAAGCTTTCGCTACTTTAGATAAAAGGTGTGACTTTTGGAATATGAAAACTTTTGAACACCATGCATCAATTCTAACACTTCCGTTTTCGTAAAATTTCCCTCCCTTATCAAGCTTAAGTGCAGAAATTTATGGGGGAGAGTAAGATTTAACAACAACACAGGATAGTGAGAACATCGCGTGAAGAAAAAAAAAAAAATGCGATTTCGGGAGAAATCTTCGCTTCGACCGACTTCCGCTTTTGGAAACTTCTTCCTCCATTTTTAGGTTGAAATGCAGTATTTGTAGAATAAAAGGATATTTAAAAACAATACTGAACAGAAGGAACATCGCAAGAGAAAAAAAAAAAAACGATTACGGGAAAAATCTTCGCTGCATCTAACTTCCATTTTCGAAAGTTTCGTAAGACGGAATCCCATCGTCAACCAAAAAACGAATCCCTTTTCCCCACCATTACCCCCCCCCCCATTTCTGTTCAGTTGTGCATTGATCTCGAGAATGCCCAAAATGATAACGGAAATGGCGGAATTTTTGGAATCAACGGAAGAATCTCTGTCTAAAGACTACAGGGAAATCTTCGCAACGTCTTAATTTCTGTTTTTGGAAATCGTTGCCCACAGTTTCGTGCTGAAATACAAACATTTATGCAGTAAAATGATATTTAATAACAATACTGGGAACAGGCGACATCCTGAGGAAAAAGAAATTTCGATTAAGGGAAAAATCGTCACTCCGTTTAACTTCAGTTTTCCAAAGTTTTTATAGACAAAATACCATCCCCAGATGGAAAACGACCCCCCCCCCCCCCCATTTCTCTTCACTTCTGCATCGATCTCGAGAATGACCCAAATGATAGCTAAATAAATAAAAAAAAACGAATTCCGCGAATTCGCGGAAGAATCGTACGCATGGCTCATAGGAAAACGTTGGAATTAAAAGGCATGCGACCATTTCTGACTCATGTCACATGATCTGATGCCCTCATGTTGGGACCACGGCGTCTCTGATGCAGCTATTGCCAGTGCGCAGTCCATTAGTACATACGGTCGAAGGTTCTCCCAGACTTATATTCTCCATAACTGAAATACTAGCCATTGTTATTACAGAAAAATTCCCAACCTGGGGTTCCAACTACCAGTCACTTTAACAGCCCATCAAAAATGGGGATTTATGCTTACGAGTATTGCAGATCTCAACGCCATTTTAAGCAAGGTTAAAAAAAAAAATATTTTCTATCATTTCTATACATTTTCTGTTAGCTGAAAATGTTGTCTTTAAGGTAGTGAAACCCAAAACTTTCGATCTCTGCAATACGAGGAAAAAAATGCCTTTTTTCAAAACCATTGTGAGGCGCTATTTTGGCCTGTAGCAGAAAAGAAAAATGAACCCATATCCAAGATGGTGGCACATAAAAATAAAATAAGAATTGTTTTGAGCTACTCAATGATAGGGTTAAACTAATGGGGGAAAAGGTATATAAAATGGTCAAGCAAGCCCTTAATTAAAAAATTGGGTAATATCATGTCGGAATGTTTTATACATAAAACATGCCATTTTGGATTTTTTTTTTCCTCACCAAAATTGTGAATTGCCCAAAGTACTTTTTTCTCCTAATGAAAGGTTACATTATAATACACACATGAAAATATTTTTAGAAAATTTTAAGTGGGAGCACATTTTGAAAGAAATTATTTTGTTTAATAAAAATGTGGCCTCATTTTTCCATGTCATTTGTCATTAAATTAAAAAAAATGTTCTTTTAATTCTGAAAATGTGCAGAAACAAGTTGTTCCTAAATTTATGAATCATGTAAATTATTTATGAAAAAAAAATATGTGGCTGCAACAGTTAGTTGTGAAGTTATGATTTTTTTTTTTTTTTTTTTTGTCCTACAGCAGAGCTACCCAATTTTTAAAGTGGCATTACTCAAGATCTACTGGACCAACTGACCTAAAATTTTAACAGGTTTCATAACTCATTTGTACCAATTTTCACAAAAATCTGAGCTGGGTGGGTGACATCTCGTGAAAATGCTAGGTGATTTGACATGGAATGACCCTGCTGTGAAGGTGAAAGTTGAGCCCACACATTATTAGGTGAGTGGGTATAACAAATTGTCCCTTCATTGCATTTTTCCCTTGACTGGAAAGATTCTGTGAGCCTCTGATACAGCATTAATTAAAAAAATAAGAGAAGCGACCAACGAATAAAGAAAAAAAAAAAAAAACGGAGATGGGAGACAGAGATAGAGGAATTCCAAACAAAGCAACCCCCACACATTCCAGAAGAAATGTTTATTCAATTCAAAATGGGTGTAAAAAAGTACAAGCACAATGTTAAACATCAACACATGGCACCACTGCGATGAAACGACAATGCTGCAGTGCAGAACATGCAAATATGGAGGGAGCAGCAGAAACAGGAGAGAAAGACATCTAAAGAGCTAATAGAGGTCTACAGCAACCACATATATACACCAACCCTTGAAGGATACCATAAGTATAATGGTAAAAAATGTCATGAGCCACCATCCTTTGAAATTGCACTAGTTGAGGTTTCCCATTCATGCTGATTACAAGGACCTTCCATTTTTGTAACAAGCATCCAGGTCAAAAATCTCCAGTTCTTCAGATAGGAGCCTCGTAAAAGTTATGTACTGTTGTACAAACATCAGGAATGGGGAGAAGATTCAGTTTCCACTTCAGGGCTGCCTTTTCATGTTTCTTGAGCAACAGGACACATTGATAACAGTGATTTTTTACAATGAGCATTTCTGTGTGTTTGTGGAGAGACATACAGAGATCTGGGTGTTTATATATAAAATTTGTTGCAATTTTGTGTATAAAATGGCAGTTTCAGAGCACATATACAAAAAAAGTACTCAGCTTTTATGTAAGCAAAAATTAAAATGGACAAAAACCATTTAAAATTTGTTGCGACAGGTAAATAATAAAACCCTCTAAATCAAAATATCATTGATTTTATGGATGTGATGACATATATTACATACACTATATTTAAAACCAGACAATAGACAATACTTTCTTTCTATGGAAAGGAAAAAATTCTGAAATCCCGGAATTAGTCAAACTTATAAATTTCGTTGATCCTCACATTCGATTCAGCTACGAAACTGAAAATAACGGATGCCACCTACCATTCCTTGACGTCCTGGTTACTCACTCAAATGGATCTCTCGCAATCACAGTTTATTGGAAGCCTTTCGCTGTGTTCTCACCTCCACATGCCAAGTCTAATCACCCTTGACAACAAAAACTCAGTGCCCTTTACAGTTACGTATATCGCATGATACATATATGTTCAGATACAGACTTTCAAAAAAGAACTTTATTTCCTTAAACGTGTTGCAGTACAGTGAGGATACAACCCTTCCATTATAGACAAGGGCTCTAACAAAATTCCGGAAACCAAAGCCTGTCTCCACGTTAATTCCTGGATGCGCTCATTGTGAGAGAATTTTGAGATTACTAAATTTTCCTGTGACATTTTCTTCAACATTTCAAAAATTCTCAAAACCTTTAATTTTAAAGTGATTTTAAAAGTGATAAACTAAATGAACATTTTGGGATCAAAGGACTATGTTGAAAATAAAAACCAATGCGGAATTCATCAAATTCCATGTGAATGTGGCGCTTCGTATATAGGACAGACCCATAGAGCCTTGCATTTTTGATTGAAGGAGCACAAGACCTGCATTCAGAACTGTGACCTAAAGAAGTCATAAATGGCTAAACACTAAACATGAAAAGGACCATAAATTTCTCTTTGAAGAAGCAGAACTAATTGACAAGCCAGATTCTTTTTTTTTTTTTTTTTTTTTTTTTTTTTATTGGAGGTTTAACGACCACCGTGAGCAACTCAATGGGCTATAAGCAGTCGCCCGTCCCTAATTTAGGGTCACTGGTTCCAGGGAAGGGAGAGAGCCAGTGCCGTAAGACAAACACAACATCCATGCCTGACCGGGATTCGAACCCGGACCCCTTACGGACGAATGATCAGAGGCCAACGCCTTAGACCACTGCGCCACCGGGGTGGCGACAAGCCAGATTCAACCACCAAACTTGATATTTTGGAAGCTTTCCAGATCAAGAATTCACCTTTTACTGTTTCAAAATGTTCTACACATACACTATACACTCTGTGATATGGAAATCATGGCACCTTGAAAGAACAGTAATACAGAAATGTATTACAGTAATGACAACCAAAGAGATAAGGAAATTTGTAGATGCTAAGAGAACACATTTATTGACACAAAATGCTGCTAAATATGGACATATCAATATGACACAAAGTCACCTTAGTTGTGGATGCATTGAGCTATGTGCTTTGGCATGGAGTTGTACAGCCGTCTAACACGGCCTTGGTGACCAAATTTTCTGAGACTGTCTTCTGTTCATTCATTAGAGATGAGCCCAGGTTCAAGGAGCAGATGTATCCAGGATGGTGTGTCTGTCTTACACCATTGGCTGTCCCTTCTTTTGAACCAGTGGCCTTAAATTAGGAATGGGCAACTGCTTATACCACTTAAAGTTGCTCACAATGGTCATTAAACACCAAAATGAAATTATGAAAAATAAAAAATAGTTGTCGAAAAACACGTGACATTTTCCACTAAGAGTCTTTGCACCTGGTCCTGCAGAACAGCCAGGGTGAATGCTGGCAGCAGATGCATCTGTAAATGATGTCCATCATGGTCCCACGTACTCAATTGGAGTTAAATCTGGGGACCTGGATGGCCAAGGCTGTGTGTCTATATTGCAAAAGCCTTCAGAGGAAACCACTGTGGTATGCACATAAATGTTATATTGAAAAATGGCATCAGAAAAGAAAGACCAACAGGCTCCAGAATCTTATCAACACAGCAGCAAGCACTTAAATTTCCACTGATGAACACCAATGATAAACAAGAATTGTTAATAATCCCTTCACACACCATAACACTAGCAGGACATGCAATACGACATTCTACAATAATTCCAGGTTTGATGCTACAGGTGCATGCACCAATTATCGGTGCATACACTTGGGCTGAGACAGAAGTAAGTTCATAGTTAAAGACCCCTCGTCATTCTACAGCTTATATCTCCCATGCATGCCATTTTCACAGACAATGGTCAGTGACACAATAGTGGGATGAACGGAGACTTCCTTCCACCAGTTGGTATGCGATGGTTCAACACAGGAAATAGGGTGACAGCTAGCATAAGTCACAGCTCATTGGATGGTTACTAGCATGGCTGTACGTGCAGTACGAACCTGTTGATTAATACTATGATCCTCCCATGTTTTATTCACCTGTCACTTTAACGTATCAACTCAACAAGCACTCTGACCTTGGCAACCTCTTTTGTCAACATTGGTGCTCTGTGCTATTGTAATGTGGCCCTACATATGTATTTCACTATGTAACAAAGTGACCATTCAACCTTTCAAAGGCCAATTATCTGCCCTCTGTTGAAGTTGGAAGTCTTGATTATTTCTTTATACTCAGAAAACAGTCTCTGCGAGACAGAAGGCTGTTAACAGCTTCACATATTTTGCTTTGAACTCCACACTCTCTATGTGTGTACCCATATCCACCAAATCATTCACTCGATTGGTCCCATATTTTAATAATTCACATATTTTAGCACAACTCATCTACCTACTGATTTACATGCCCTTTCAATCACTTCTTCTGATTGATGTGATTTCAATGTCACAGACTGCGTCAACATATTAATTAATGAAGACTCCTGAGGTTTGAACACAATAAAAAATAGAACTCTATTTTCTATTTTAAAAAGCCAAACCATTTTGGAAACATTAATCATTAGCTCACAGATAATCCAACACAATCAATGGCAGTATCAAGGCGCCATTTGCATCAAGTGCTAAATTTCAGATGAGAACTGAATAAGAAATGGTCATGAAATCCTGAAAGAATTGTTAGTCTACAAATATTTAGCACTAATATGCCAGAAAATCTGTTAGTGGTGATGAAATTACAGCAGGGAAATTCATATAGCTCACTTAAAATTCTTGTTTGCATGGAGCATAGAAATATGCTTGTTAAGTTACATCAATGCCCTGATTTTACGAGAACTAAAATAATCTGAAAATGTTATTACCCATAATTCTTCTTCATCTTTTCTTGATGACAAAATAACATGATGTCCTGTAATGCACAATGTGCCTTCTATGTCTGGTTGAAGGGGGCGATGAAGAACAACATTGTCTATTTTTGGAGATTTTATCAAATCGGCAAACTCCATTTTTAACCTGAAAAATATGGCACTACGGATATAGAAAGATAATATCAAATACATAAAATGGTTCATTGAAAAACAGAACATTTTTGGCATTAAAACTATCAAACATTTATGCACCACATATGCACAAATTTAGAACATTTTGCTCTCTTCCTGCATAAAACATTCTGTTTTCAAAAGGATGCCCAAACCAAGAAAATCTAAACATTTTAATCCATAAATGGAATGGAATGCAATGACAATTTAAATAAAAAAACAAATGCTTCATGTACTGACATAAGAACCCTTTTGGAATTAAATTAATACAAACTCAGATGCACTTCATTGTACTACAGAGAGGGAGAGAATTGCTACCTCTTAGACCTAATATTGTATGTAATATGTCTCAACCCCTTTGTCTCACTGTTTTACCAATAGCTACACAGAATAAATGTGCAGCTACAAATTTATCACCACTGAACATATGCTCGTGCTCCCAGTAGCAGAAACGGCGAGGCACGGCGGCGGGCGCCGCAGATTACTTTGACTATTACTCTTGCAGATTGCTTTTAGAAAGTTTCAAAAATTTATATTATTTTTTTCATATATTAAAAAAAAAAAAATCTTTACTATTTGCTGAACTCACCACGGGAGCAGAAACAGCACAACACCGTGACATTTTTTTTTTACTATTTTTTAGACATTCATTGTTTCTAGCCTTCCTTTCAATTTTAAAGCAAAGAAAGGGAAATTTTGATGTGATTTTGATGTTGTATCCCCCTTCCAGACGTGAAGTTATATCAACAGATCACGTAGACAATTGTTGTATTTCATTTATTTTAATTTTCTTTCTTCCTTGTTTTATAAACAGATAACTTCAAGTTGACGAAACATGTTGCTTTCATTCAAAAAGCTAGGAAGCGATACTTTTGTGCACTTTTAGTGGCTTTTCCGTTTACACAACGTCCATCTTACGCTGCATTCCGGGAGCTGATGGCCGCAATTTTCCTTTTTTTGGCTTCCGTATTACCTCATTTGTTAGATTTATGTTATTTTATTTATTTTTTACAAGACTAGTATTTTTAAGGCGTTTTCAACATTCTCTTCTCCGTTTTCACGGTCGTCGGTGTTCCGGAACTTGACGTCCAATTTTTTTTTTCTTTTTCCTTCCAGATGGCTTCATCTCAGTTAGGGGATTTATGAAGCTTTTTTTTTTTTTTTAATCATATTTTTACGCATTTTTTTATTGTCACTTTTCCGTTTTTATGGGTGTATTATGCAGCATTCCGGGAGCTGATGATCACAAATTTTCCGTTTTTGGCTTCCAGATAGCTTAGTTTCAGTTAGATTAAAGAAGTGTGTGTGCATTTTTTTGAAGAGCCATATTCTTTTAGCTTTTGCAACATTTCGTTCTCCGTTTCCGTGGCATTCTGGAAGTTGACAGTCGCAGGTTTTCTTTTTTACTTTTTTTTATTCTTCTAGATAGCTTTATCTTAGATAGATTGAGGTGAACGTTTTTTTATTGTGTGTGTGTGTGTGTGTTTCACCAAAATTGTATTTCTATTTTTTAAAATCATATATTTAATGTCTCTTGTTGCATTTCCACGATCATATTACCCAGCATTCCAATAGCTGACGATCACAATTTTTTTTCTTTTTATTTACTTTCAGATAATTTTATTTCAGATTAATGAGGGGAAGTTTTTTTTTTCTTTACAAGAACTCTTGCCTTATTTCTCACTTTAATATTATTATTTTTGGGGTTTAATTATATCAATGAAAATGCTGCCACCACATTTTAACAAATTCACTAAATTTTTCTCAAAAACTGCAGTCAAATCACAAAAGAGATTTCAAACAACAAATGAACATATATGATTGCTATCATTTCCACACTTGACATGATCATTACGCTTACACAGCTGTCTGAATCATCAGCTGATGAAGCCTCCAATACAACAGAATTGCTGCAGAAAGGGGAGATGAAGACGTCTCTGATGCAGTATTGTTCTGAAAATAATTTTTCACCAGACTGGTCAAATATCAAATTAATAACATCACAACAAATACGACCAGCAGTTTATTTCAGAAGCAGTTGTAATAGAAAAAACAAAAAATAGAATTAATAATCTAAAGCAACTTATGGGAATTTACTAGGAAATGTTTTCATTTATAGCAAATTTTCGGAGAAAACTCTTCTCCTTCTTCAGGCTCTCTAGTTGTTGTCACTTTTTGCTTGTCACTATCATGGTTACGGTTTACCTTGACGGTTACGGTTAACCTTGACGGTTTAGGTTATTTTTCACCAAATCCTGCCAGATGTTAGGCAGGGAAAATCCTTTGCAGTCATTGATGATGGAATTTTGTTTTTTCTCAATCTCTATTCCTTCTTTCAGTTTTCTTTTTTGGAAATTGCTTTGGAAACTGATTACTTTAAGGGAATTCCAATCCATGCTGTGCCCAGTTTCTCTAACATGCCTATCTAATCCAGTCTTGTTTGAGCAATTTTTTATAGCTGCTTTATGCTCAGCTATACGAGTTTCTAGTCTGCGACCTGTTTCACCTATGTAAGATAGTCCACAACTACAATTTACTTCATAAACTACTCCTTGCATTTTTAAAATATCTTCTTCTCTTTGAACTATTTTAGGGAAAAAATTTTTAACTTTGTTCTCTAAACTTGGAGCTAGCCTAATATTGTATTTTTTACTAATTCTCTTTAAAGCCTCAAATAAACCTTTGTGATAAGAAATTTTTCTAGTGAATTTTACTTCTTGCTTTTGTGGGTTCTTCTTACCATTAAAATTCAGAAGCTTCTCAATTTCTTCTTTAGGATAGTTATTTTCTGCAAGTATGACTTTAAGCTCTTCTTTATGGGCTTCTTTTTTATCTGCAGTAGAAACTATTTTATTAATTTTTTCTAAAAAACTGACTTGCTACATTTTTCTTAATAGAAACTGGATGATACGAATTGAAATCCAGTAGTCTTTTAGTATTCATTGGTTTTTTATACCAACTAGTGAGGAATTTTTCATCTTCATAATAGATAGTAATATCTAAGAAGTTTATTCTTCTTTTCTTTTTGAAGTTCAATAGTGAACTTAAGGGAATCATCTAATTCATTGAATGAGTCTAGAATTCTTTCTGGAACAATTTCTGAGCTATCTATTATAAATAAGATGTCATCCATGTATCTGCTATATAAGCAGAAGTATGTGGGTTGTACTAGTATCTTTTCTTCTAGTTTTCCCACATAATAGTTAGCTAAGAGTGGGGAGAGTGGGGAGCCCATAGCTAGCCCCGATTTTTGAATGAAAAAAGTTTTCCCAAATTGAAAGTAGTTGTTCTGCAAAGAGAAAGTAAGCATTTCAAAAATTCCTACTAATATGTTTTTTTCCTTGTTGTGAAAAACTATTAGGTCTGCCAAGTCTTCCGCTATAAAGTCTATAAGTTGATCTATATTAATGTGAGTATACATAGACACTATATCTAAACTACCCATAATAGGAGAATCTAATTTAGGAAGAAGTTCTAGTTTTTCTTTTAGCTGCATTGAGTTTTTAATCAAGTTAGGTGGCTCTTTTAAAAGATTCTGAAGGTGTGACTTTAAAAATAGTTTAGATTTGAAAGAATAGAGTTTTTTGAGTCTATTATTGGTCTAATTGGTTGGTGTTCTTTATGCAGTTTGACTATTCCATATATTTGAGGTAATCTGAACTGTAATTTTGAGAATTGTTTATAGTTTTCTGGAAGCTGGTTTTTCTTTTTTTGAAGTGAAATAAGCTTAGAGACTTTTTTAATCAAATCTGGTAGTGGGTTTTCTTTTACTTCTTCATACATAGGTTTTTTTAGTTCTTCTTCCATCTTTTCTAGATAATCTTTCTTATCCATAATAGTAATCAACTTACTTTTGTCTGTTTTCACAGCAACTATACTTTCATTTTTTCTGAAATCTTTAAGAGCTTGTAATTGACTATTATCAAAATTTTTTTGAGGTTTCCTTACTTGCTTCTGGAATTTTGTAAGGCTATTGTAGTAATCTTTTCTGAGGAGGTCTGCTTTAATTTGGTCCTCTTTTTCTAAAGTGCTGCAGATGCTTTCCAATTCAATTACCAATTTTTCTGGATTTATTTTTCTTTGGATAGATTGAAATTACTTCCTTTATTTATCACTTGTAATAATTCTTGGCTAACTCCAGTAGCAGTGTTGTCCTTCACATGACTAAGAACTGCAGTTTTTTTGTTTTTACTAGAATAGTTATTCTTCAAAAATTTTTTCTTCTTTTAGAGATAATAGAAATTGTAACAATAATGTACCAGTTGAATTACTGTACGCCTGGAAGTACTTGATAGAAATTGAAGAGAAAATGAAGAAACGTTATTATAATAAAAGAAAGAAAATACAAAAGACCCAAAAGAAAATAAGTCCTTGATCTCACCATAGATGGCGCCATGGGTGTTGTGATCCCAGGATACTTTGCATTTAGAAGACCAAGGGCGTGGCCTCCATGTCTGACGAGTTCGGCATTGATGTGTGCACGTTCATACGATGAAGAAGCACTGTTGGGAGTACCACTGATGATAGCATGAATCTTGCTGAAACCGGTCTGGTGATGTGGTTTGATGACTGTGACCGTCCATCTGCTTTTAATTCATTTTAATCTTGGTTCCATTTTATATTGTTAGGTCTTCGTTTGTCTTGTGGTCGTTTGTAGTGTCTCGTTTTAATTCTGACTTCGTCCAGTGGGACTGCATATTTTATTTTACATACGATTTCACCACCAGCATTCCCGGATGTTGAAAGAAAGAGGAGTATTTGACTAGGCCTACATTGAGCATTGGCTGTGGATTTTTTTGGGACATGCTCATCGACATCGAAGGTAGAGCACTTTTTTATATATATATAATTCGGAGTGAGCTGCTTGGTATGTCTATCTCAATAACTTTATGTGTTGATATGAATAACTTTTATGGTTCATACAATGTTCAGTGTATGTCGATATGAATAACTTTTACGGTTCATACAATGTTCAGTGTATGTCAATATGAATACTTTTTATGGCACATTAGATGTTGGACGTCACGTCGGAGAGCTATATATACACCAACAATAACGTGATGAACAGTAAACGTTTATACGTTAATATGGTAATACATCTGGTTGATGTGCAAAAGCTTGGAAACTGATTTTCTATTCTACACCAAGAAATTCGGATTACTAGTATAGTTATACTATTTTGGAATCATTATTTCCTACACAAAAAAAATTCACCAGTGTTAGAATTAGAAATAAATCTTCTACAGACCCAGCAGACCACTTGAATTTGCAAATCACTGGTCTGTCAAAATGCCCACTGGTCCATGAAAGAAAAACCTTTCACATTTACAGTATATGCACAAAATAACATGTCAATTCACCGGAGCTGTATATCACAAATTAAGTGCAACAGAAGTCATGAAATTCAATATATGCAGATGCACAGCACACGAAGCTGCAAGGAAGAAATTAAGTAAGGGGAAAACCATACAGTGTACTGATTATGAAGCACTTTGCAACATACAGAAAACTACCTGCCGGAAATACCTTGCTTCAGTGTGAAAGGCAGGAGGTTTTCCCTATGTGGACAGAAAGACAAATAAGAAAAGCCAGAGCATAAACGGTTCTTTAACCTCCAGTTGGAAAGCGTTATAAAAGGCCCATATTCTGGGGTCACTACTTAGGCAAACAAGTGGTATTATCTAAATCCAAATATATTTTGATTCAGACCATGGCTTCCTACAGTCTAAAATTTTCATAAAACTAAAGTATGGTTTGAAATTCTGATATTCAGTTTTTGAGTAGTAAATATCTGAATTTCAAAAAACTCCGAAAACTGTAATAGCCGAACCTAGATATTTTGAAATTTGGTTCAGTTCTTTATAAACTTGCTAATTCTGAAATAAACAGGATTAATAAAAAAAACTTACTGGCCACCCGGGTCCATAACATAAATAGTTCACTGGCCCAATGGAATTTTTACTGGCCAATGGCCAACGGACACTGGGTAATTCGAACGCTGTTCGCAATGCAAAAATATTCACTACACAGGTATCTTTTTTATCATTTTGTGAGGAAGTTTTTATGAGTCACAATACAACTTCAATCCTCCTCTTCCCAGAAAGAATATCATAGATTTTAACACTTTTTACTCACTTTCACAACTTTTAATAATCCACATTATAGTCTTTTTCTTAAGCTTGAAGCAAATACTTCTTTGAGATAATCATTTTGTCTTTATGTTAGTAATCATTTTATCTTTATGATAGTTTTTGTGTATATGTTCTTTATAGAAAACATTTTTCACTGTAATGACTTTTTTAAAATATGGAATTTTTTTCCCTAGTGCCTCCTGCAATAAAATTTTGCCCCAGACACAGCAAACGCTCTATCCCATCCTGCACATCAGGAAATTTCCCAGTGGACCACTCAAGAAGTGGCCCATCTTCTATTCTTTTCATCAGGATTTTCTGAACAAATTAATAATTATGTTTCATACTTATGAATATATAATTATTGTTAGCTTCATTTGAGTTTTATTTATGTATGTGTGCTTTTGCTGCAAAACCCTCAAATGGCAATGGGCTGGACATATTGCTAGAAGAACTGACCACTGTTGAACAACTGAAATTTTAGATTTGATACCGGCAGAAAAAGATCTAGACCACGAGGGAAATCGGTGGATGAAATTCAGGATGCTGGAGTGATACGCTGAAGACAGAAAGTTGTGGAAGAAATTTGATGAGACCATCCATCAGTGGACTGATGATTAGTGAGAATTTAGGGGCACATGTACAATATTTTTCTTGGGAGAAGGGGCAAAAAATGGAAGTTTTTGAAATCCGTCAGGACAAAATAAAAATTAGTGAAATATAAAAGAAAAAATTAAAGCATTATTTTCTAATGTAAGTTGATACACAGTTTTTTCTAATGTAAGTCACATTTTAACAAAAAAATGAAACACTTGGTAGGGGAAAGGCCCTACCTTGTCTTCCTAAATACCATGGATGATATGCGAGTATATATATATATATATATCCTACAGGGTTTTTTTTTCTATCTCTCAGTCATTTTCTTTGTTTTAGTTCTTGAAGAAGTTGGACCCCTCTGAAATTATTACGTCCCGCCGTCTGTGCATTAAACCACTACTGAACATAGATGAATTTCATTCCATTCACTTCACAATGGACAAGTATGCTTTGTAGTTGTAATTCCCTGCCTGGTTTGGTCATTCCAATTTGCCACTGAGTAAGATACACCAAAGACCAGTGATTGGAAGCAGTGCGCCACATATAGTGCAGCTACTGTGGTGAGCCACATTTACAGTAGCGTGACATATACCATCGATACAAATGGGAAAATGTAGTTGCAGCAGCAGTGTGCTACAAAATAAAGTAGCTTGTCATGGAAAACTATGCTACAAATCATGCTACTTTAAAAACAGAAATTTAAAAGTCTTTGAATCATGCGATACTTCCGTATTTCCTGGAAAATTATTAGCTGGAACAAGGAAGTTAAGTGTGCCTGGCCTAGAGTCGCATACTGAATTTTAGATGCATTGTGAAATTTAGCAAAATTGTTTGCAATAAAATATTACCATCCTTTCTTTATGCTATTTACAGGAAAGTCTGCCTGAGAAAACAGAGCATATGAGATGAATGAGTTAGTGAGTTTGTTGGCGACATTTGATAATCAGAGTCAATTCTCTTGGCAAAGGAAATGAATTCACAGATACTTTTTGATAGCATTCTGGGCATATCAGCTAGTCTGGAATATAAGCTACTGACTAGGATAAAATGTGTTACATATGATAATTAGAGCTGAAGTATATACAGAGATATACAGGGTGATTCATAATTTGTGTTGTGGCTTCAGTGGCATACAATCGGAAAA
Source organism: Macrothele yani (assembly GCA_039090855.1). NCBI lineage: Eukaryota > Metazoa > Arthropoda > Arachnida > Araneae > Macrothelidae > Macrothele > Macrothele yani. The sequence continues at coordinate 21,401,054 of CM077013.1, forward strand.
CAACAAACTAAAAAGCAAACAGAACATGACAGATGACAACCAAGTTTTATTACCTGCAGAATCGATACATCAGATTGCAAAACCACTTCAACATACGTGCCTTTTGTGGCACATAAGATATCCAAGCGATAATCAATTTACTGCCAAGTGTTTGCAGCATTTGTGGTGTTACTGTTGCTATCGCAGCACTAATTCTTGTCTTGACACTGCAGTCTTTTGAAACTGCTTTAATCAATGTCAGATAGCATTATCAGAAGGTGGAGCTCGGCCAAACTGCGTCCTGTAACGACATTGCGTTGTGATAACTGACTTTGTTTTGAAGAACCAGAAAACGCACATCGCTTTTTCTTGAACAGTCGCTGGTTTATCAGTGGGTATCGTGTTGCCACATAAAACTTTCCACAGTGAACTTGTTTATGCTGTAGGAAGTTTTATTTGGTTGGTTACGAATTGATCATGCCAGACCATGGCAACACAGACAATAATTATGAATTACACTGTATTACTTGTGTAATTTACTTTCATATTTAGCTCTGAATGCCACATAAAAGAAAGTATTTGTGTTTTTAACTTAATACTAAATAAAGAAAAAAGTAGCAACAGTAGCTAATTTTCAGAAAAAGTAGTTGTAGCAAGTTACTTTTTCAAGAATGTAGTTGTAGCAAGTTACTTTTTCAAGAATATAGTTGTAGCAGTAGATAACTACTTTCAAAAAGTAGTTTTCCAATCACTACAAGAGACTAAAAAAGTAAAAAGACATTACATATAATATATTCAACTACAATTACCATCATTTATGCCAGAAAGTACTTTATTTAATATTGCCTAGGTAATTAAGGAATCAATCACTCATATGAACTCCAGCCATAAATTTCATCCTCACTTTTTTTTTTATTGTAGTTTAATGATCACCATGAGCCACTCAGTGGGCTATAAGCACAGTCGTCCATCCACAATCCTGGGCTACTGGTTCCAGGGAAGGGACAGAGCCAGTGGCGTAAGACAAACGCAACATCCATGCCTCAGTGGGATTCGAACCCGGACCCATATTGGACTAATGATCAGAAACCATCACTTAGACCACTTAGCCACTGGGAACTTCAAGAATGAACATCTGATAGGAAAGTAATTTTTAATCCGCCCCCATACCGAGTCCCAGTTTTTCACATTTTCCTGTTATTCGTGTGTTCAGTTATGCTATGTGTTTTCCAGTTATAAAAGCAACCGTCCACTTGGGATTCTTAACGATTTTTGACAGACTTTCCAGGTAGTTTTCGTGCATCGTTTTAAAATAATTCGCGTTATATTTTAGTCTATAGCGCATTTAATATCGTGACCCTGAAAACATCGAACAGTTTTTTCGTGGTGGTTTCGCGATGGCTACACATATCTAAAAGTAGATCTCAAAGCTGCCATGTTTGTGATTCCAGCGAGATCCAGAAGAACTAATTCAACACAATACCTTCGTCGTACCAGATATTAAAATGCCTCCAAAATTCTTAATCAGTGGTTAACCATTCGGCACAAAACGCAAGATTCTCGTATTTACTATATTAACATTTATTTTAACAAACTCCGCTAAATGGCCACAATATTTCCAAAATAACGCCACTGTGTATTTTAAAGCAGTTCTACGACCTAAGAAATTAAACTGCATAGCTGTAGAAAAGTCAAGAATGCATGCTCGTAATTCATCTTAGCTCATAACTAAACATTCAATGGAAATAATAAATCTTTACAATGTGATCAAACTACTTTTGCAGCCAAAGAATTGGCTTATCCTGTCTACGATTATATCTAAAGTTATCAAATCAGTATGAATAAATTCATTACGAAAAATAATGTTAATTCAATACCTCAACTTAGAATAATCCAATAAAAGTCGGTGTTTACAAGTTTTACCAGTTGCGCGTAGAAGCTGCTACATGTGTCTTGTACCTGCACAATTTTCCGATTACCGGTTGCGGGTAGAAGATGCTACATGTGTCTTGTACCTGCACAATTTCCGATGCAACGTAAATTTCTTAACAAGGACAATTGTAAAAAACACAATAAATATATAACACTTTTTTTATTTTTATTGGAGGTTTAACGACCACCATGAGCAACTCAATGGGCTGTAAGCAGTCGCCCATCCCTAATTTAAGCTCACTGGTTCCAGGGAACGGAGACAGTAAGCGCCGTAAGACAAACATAACATCCATGCCTCACCGGGATTCAAACCCGGACCCCTTTCGGACAAATGATCAGAAGCCATCGTTCAGACCACTGCGCCACCGGGAAGGCTTTCTAATACTAAATAATATGTTTTGGAGCATGGCGATTGTATTTTAAGTTTTCTAGCAATTAAAACAATCTAAAGTGCAACTAGAAATTCTACAAACGCAGTCCACTTGAAAAATGTGTCTATCAATAGGCATTCCGTACATTGATAGGGGACTGGGAAAATTTCATCCAATAAGATGGCGGTATTCAGTTTCAGTGACGACACCTATGGGTGGGGCTTATTTGCCTGTGTCACTCGCTGACACGGTGTATGATAGTCAGGTGATACGACTCTGGAAAGAAAAATCGCCTGTTAATGTCACTAGATGGCGCGACGCACGCGTGGACCGATGATTTGATACAACCTATGCTTTCTAATGGGAGGAAGCGGCAGAAACATTCCTATTTTACCAATGCTATTCTGCTTGGAATTAAAAATACAATAACGTGGAACGCTTCGCAAACATGTACTTTTGTGCCTATCACATGGAATTTGTCAAATAAACGTTATATATATATTTTTTGGCCACAGAGTGGGTACTGTAACGTGAAGATTTTTCAGCAGACGATGCTGAGTTTTCTACTGAGGCAATAGAGAATAGACCCTTTATCGTAAAAAAAATTGTACTTCTTGTAAAATGAGAAGGTGCTGTACATTCGGTGGAGCAATTTCAACATGGAATATCAGTTTTTGAGTAAGTCATTGGAGCATCGTTAACAGTAACTGCTGATTTTTGAAAATTTACCGAAATTTTCGCAAAAAATAATTTTGATTAATCTTCAGCTCGAGAAAACATTCACTACTGGTGTTTTCATTTAGTAATAAACAATATATCTTACACATTTGTTTTATTTTTGTACCTAATCATGCTGGCGATAACGGCAGAGAAAGTGCATCGTGGCAAAATGACTGCTTTTTCTCGGCGATATCCTCGACCTTCGTGCATATAGTATGATGAACATATATTTGATATCAAGGGATAACATTTGGAATCCTACATTTAATCAACGGTTAATGCTCTTAACGTAAAAATTTTCTACATTGTAAGCTGCGGAAAAATGCATCACATCCTAATGCTTGCCGCCATTTTTCCAACTCTGTTGGTGTTACGTATTAAGCCTTAGTAAGATACATGAACTTACTGTTAAGCAGTAAGGAACTCCATTCGAGAACATAAACTTTTATTTCATAACAACAATCATTCGTCCACCTCATAACAACTCCGCCATTACCATACATACCTACTTGCCACAAACCCCAACGTCCCTAGTAATTCTTTATTATATTACAGTTGGGTCAATAAAGGTTGATACAAGTTCTTTACACGCTGCATAACCTGTCCGATAACCTATAGTTTGGTACAAAACACTTTCGCCCATACCTAAAACAGAACTGAACAGATTCTAGTTCGACATTTAGCTACACTTTAAATTTATCTCCCGTTAAGTAAAAAAAGAGTTGACGCACTTTACCTTCTGTATAGAAACTTCAAATTTTCTGAAACTCCATACAATATAATTACACAAAATAATAAATACTCAAGATAAATACCGATTTTGCACTGATGAAATCATAAACTCCATTAAATCCTATGATTGTTAGCATGGCCGCCCCGGTGGCGCAATGGTCTAAGCGATGGCCTCTGATCATTCGTCCAAACGGGGTTCTTGTTCGAATCCCGGTGAGGCATGGATGTTGTGTTTGTCTTACGGCACTGGCTCTCTCCCTTCCCTGGAACCAGTGACCCTAAATTAGGGACGGACGACTGCTTATAGCCCATTGAGTTGCTCACGGCGGTCGTTAAACCTTCAATAAAAAAAATTGTTAGCGTGAACGATCGGCACACAACTCCTGAACGCCCCTGGCGAGCTGTGACATTAACAGTCCGTTCTCAAACTGTTGACAGCACGGAGAGTCGTATCACCTGACTTATCATACACCGTGCTCGCTGATGGTAGGACCGGATTTTGCAAAGTGCAAACTGACTGATATAAATGTTTCTAGGTTTGTTGGCAGGAGATGCTTTTTAAATGTGATAATGATGCGACATTGCTTGTTTTAGAATATGTTGGAGAGGTGGGGAGGGAAATGTTTTTAACACATACCTTGCAGAGAAATAGACTGGTAAACGCTATGACAGCGCTTTGGAAGCGACGGAAATCAATTGAAGAGAAAGTTGATTCTGTACGGTATGAATAGCGCAGAAAGAATATTCGCGTGCGAACCAACAGATATCTAGGCCAAATTTTAATCAATAAGTTCTCAATTTCGGCGAAAATTGACTATAAAATAAAAAATACGCCGTTAAATAGAGCCAACATGAACTAATACGTGAAGTTACACAAATAAAAATTTTGAATATATTGCATTATGGTACCTTCATATTACCCTTAACCACACGATTTTGTTCAACAAATTGTTTTATTGAAAGATATTTTTACCCAATGAGCTGATGCAAAATAAATATCCCAAAAAATAAATTAAAAAAGGAGGGGATCTGTATAGTTTGTTTACATAACTATCACGGCTTTTCCTCAGACATGCAATGCACTTTATTATTAATTGCGATGCTGCCTTCATACTCAGTATACTAATTTTAAAAGCGACACCGCCATATGACTTGAAAGAACAAAACAGCACTTTATCTCATTAAATTTTTAACCAAGCACTTCTGTACCTCTATAAATTCTGTATGTTCTTCTGAAGCAAATCAACAATTAATGCATCACTTCCTCATGCAAATAGGAATATTGTTCTTAACTTAATATTTTCTCTGAGTATAGATCTGCATGAACTTTTTTTCTTCTTTCTTTTTTTTTTTTACTAAAACAAAGTTATGATTACATAAAAATGTTTTCAAATTATCTTGTAAAAGATCAAAAAAGAAAACACAGCACAGGATAAGCACTGAAGGAATGAAATAGTGGTAAAAAAGTTTTTTTTCTTCCTGCAATTATGATTTAGTCAAATGCTAGCTTTCATATGAACTGACAGTCAACAAATTGAGTTCAGTGTAGTAGGACCAAGAAAGTAAAACGGAAGCTTTTTTCTTCTTTAAATGTAGTATAATAAATAAGATAAAAAAATCTGTTTGCAGCTATGTGATTGACAGTAACCATTTTTATAAAATAACACTTTTACAAATTCGGAGCCGCCCGGTGGCGCAGTGGTCTAAGCGATGGCCTCTGATTATTCGTCCGAAAGGGGTCCGGGTTCGAATCCCGGTGAGGCATGGATGTTGTGTTTGTCTTACTGCTTATAGCCCATTGAGTTGCACACGGTGGTCGTTAAACCTCCAACCAAAAAAAAAAAATCGGAAATACCTACCTTGATATCCCTTTTATGTTATTTTCTCTTTTATTTTTTCAGTGGTTAAATGCCCTTACTCGAAAATACTTATGCGTTGTTACTTTTAATAAGTTTTCCTAATAGCTTAAATATTAATCATAATGTAAAAACAAGATTTTGTGTGGAAATTCTTCCTATACTGCTTTATGGAATTTTGTGTGTATATTCTGCTCTTGTGGCATACTGTGCCTGTATCTTGGAGGAAAGAATAGGGTGGAGGTGCTGAGATGTTTAATACCTGAAGCCAGTTTTTCCTGCAACCTCCTGGTGACCCCTAGGAGCACTAGGTTTTCGCCACAAGCTCCTATAAGCTCAAAAGGAGTCCAACAGCCTTACAGGGAACAAGTGCAAGCCGATGCTCATGCCAATGACAGACTACTTTCAAACATTTACTTTACTAATTTGTATCTTTCATTCATCTAAAAAATGCCTTTTTTGAACAACATTAGAGCAAGGACCAAGAAAATCTTCAAAACTAAAATATGATTTATTGATAAACATAAAGAATAAGGGGGGGTCTAACTTTTCCTTCAAGTGATATTATATATAAATGCACAAAATGTCATCAGGGTGAAAATGTTTTCAAATCTACTTTTTTAACAGAGTCAAGTGGAAGAATTAAACCTATGTGGCTTACAACTAAAGAGTTTTTCATCGGAAAAAATACCTTCAACGACCTTCAAACACATGCATTAGACCATGACCAGCCATGCAACAATCACACAGTTCCGTTAATTAAATCTATGTCAATGAACTATTTAGACATTAGATTCAAGTATTGGTCGAAAACATTCACTTCTAGCTTCAGATCCAAAAATGTTAGATAAAAATCAAATAAATTGGTAATATTCAAAGGTCACTGAGATTTTTTTAAAAGGCAAATTGTAAGCGATGCAAATGAAATATTATGGCTTCAAATGCATTACTTTCTTCCTTTATTTTTTTTAGTGAGGGGTGTTTTATTTATCATAAATATCGCAAATTAATGCATTGTGCTTTTGTGAAAATTCAAGTGTAGGAATGTCTTACATTGTGAAATTTTGGTGCATTTGTTTGGCATGGGAGTTTTATATTTACTGTTTTATTTTTACTTTTAATGCGATAAGAACATGGAAAGCAATAATTTATTTAAAATGGTGCCATTTCTTTCTGGACACCCACTCTCTCAGTCAAAGACAAATGTACTCAATCGGCTATAAGCAGTTGCCCGTCCCTAATTTAGGGCCACTGGTTCCAGGGAAGGAGAGAGCCAATCCCTAAGACAAAAACAATATCCGTGCCTCACCGGGATTCGAACCCGGACCCCCTTTCTCACGAATGCTCAGAAGCCATCGCTTAAACCACTGCGCCGCCCGCCCGCCCCGGTGGCGCAGTGGTCTAAGGCGATGGCCTCTGATCATTCGTCCGAAAGGGGTCCGGGTTCGAATCCCGGTGAGGCATGGATGTTGTGTTTGTCTTACGGCACTGGCTCTCTCCCTTCCCTGGAACCAGTGACCCTAAATTAGGGACGGGCGACTGCTTATAGCCCATTGAGTTGCTCACGGTGGTCGTTAAACCTCCAATTTAAAAAAAAAATCCGCCGGGGCGCGTATAGACATTTCGTACATTGATGTATCTGAGACAAAATTCTGGCCAATGACAGACTACTTTCGAACAGCTTTGGCTCCTAGCTTCAGTAGAGTCACGTGATGATCACAAACTGGGAAATCCGTTGGAATACGACAGCAACCATTACGTCCGTCCAGCTGCAAAAATATAGTGGAATCGTAATACTAAAAATTTAAATACAGTGTATGTTTGCAGATATATCTTTATATCATCGTGAGGGATAATTTTTGTTTTCGCAGTCCTTTGCGACAGAGTCTGCAGTATCTTTTATGCTTCTTAGAAATAAGCTCTTTCAACCTAATTTACTGAGAGAACGCAATGTTTGTTGCTTAATTATATTTTATCTGAAATATACATCTGCAATGTGTATTCGTTTTCAGGGTGGGAGGTGTCCCCGGTCCCCACTCTGTATTCTATGCTTAAAATCTCAGTTGCTTCAAGTTACAAAAAAAAAAAAAAAAAAAAAACTAATGTCTAGTGCATTGTCGACCGAGCTGTTTTGAGAAGGATTGCGGTGTAGAAACAGCACCGAGTGGAGGTAAATGAGTCACAAAAAAGTTTTGGATTGCGTGGGATGGTTTAAACGTCAATGAAGCCTGATCACTGCTGTGGTGGAACGAAAACGAACAACGACTGGCGCCCCTATGGCAAACCCTTCATTCGAGGAGATTTAAGTGTCATTTCACCTCAGCAGAGTATGTTCAATAAAGCATGCAGTCAAAGTGAATTAAGTCCTGGGTTATTACGGTTGTATATATCTGCGGCTTCTTCCAAATGGATAAGCAGAAGTTATTTCAGCAGCTACAAGCAGGATATAATACAGCGCATCCAAATAAAACAGGAAACAACAACAGGTTGATGTATCAATTTGGAACTCCATCAAGGCAGATTTAAATTTACCTGAAGTAGTAGAAAAGTACTTAAGTGACTGACAATCAAAAGAATTGAAGAAAAAAGCTTTACTGCTGTCATTCTAGGGAAAACAATCCCAACAAGCTGATATAAAAACTGCATGTTCTGATGCTTCTCAAGATGCATCTTCCAGCCACTTGGATGCGCAAGGTCGAACAGTTGATTTCGAAAAAGAGAAAATGAACTTCGCATTCGCTGGAAAAACACTTTAAGATGTTTGGTCTAACACCAGTGGCGGCTCGTGATAAGCTGAGATGGGGAGAGGGGCTGCATCTCAATTTTGTAGATATCACTTCGAATAAGCTAAGTTACTGAGCCTGTGCTGATGCTGTCCGTTTAATAATAATAATAATTTTTTTGAAATCATTTTTCTGTTTTTTTTGTGACAGATGACGAGTATGGGTTGGGCCAGGAAAGTTATAGATGCATGGAGAAACTTTAACTAAATTATTCTTCATGCACCTTTGAGGGTGGCTACGTTAATTATAAATTTTAGTGGGATTTAAACTTACATCTATGGCTTTGCAGAAACCCATTTCCAACTAGGTCTTTGTGGAAGTGAGAAAATGCAGAGTTTTGCTGGTCCTTGATAAAGCCAAGGCTCGGCATTCTCGACACTTTCTACATTCAGGTTTGCGGTTACTTAATTTCTTTTTTACTCATGCCTGTTGGGTTTTGAGGTTTTCTTTGTTGTTTTTGTCCTTGTTAAATAATTTTTTATTCCAGTCTCTACTTAGTAGTGTGTGAATTCTGAATATTCATAACAGCTGCGTTGCGCGTCATGATCTTCAGATTGTTTGTTAAGCAAATTTGGTTTTAAATTCTTAGGTGTAATTTAAGTCTTTGACTCTGCTCTTGGGTATATATATATATATATAGATCGAAAGTGCTTTTTTTTGCAAGAAATGAATATTTAGATTTTATATTTAGCAATTGATAGGGAAAATGTTGAGGTACCGATACCTAAATTAGGCAACAGATATTAACCGATGGCCACATTGCCACATTTATTAAGATAATAATAGAACTATAAAACTTGGTCAGATGCATTATTTCTTAAAAAGAAACTGATTAATCAGTGCATCCTTCCAGTTCTTACGCATGGAGCACAGACATGGATCTCAACTAAAATAGACATACAGATGTTGCAGACAACTGAAAGAGGCATGTCGAGATGCATGTTTGATGTTACCAGAAAAGATACAAATAGAAACTCGTGGATCGGGAAAATGACAAGAGTGGAAGACATTATGATCAGAATTCCTGAAATTGCAATGAGATGGGCATATTGCTAGAAGAAAGAGCCACTGACGGAGAGTTGAAATATTGAACTGGATAGCAAGGTTAAAAACAATACCCAGAAAATGACAAGAGGGAGATGGGTGCATGAAATCCGAAAGCATGAAAGAAACTGGCTCAAGGCAGACTGTTGTGGAAGAAGAAACTTGGAGACTCTCATCCAGCAGTGGATTGATAGTGGGTTGCAAATTTTATATACATGCATATACGTATATGACAAGAGTGGAAGACATCATGATCATAGTTAAATCCCTGAAATGGCAATGGGCTGGACATACTGCCAGAAAGACAGAGCATCGATGGACGGCCGAAATTTTAGATTGGATACCAAGGGACAGGAAAAGACCCAGAAGAAGACCACATGGAAGTTGGGTGGATGAAATTCGAAAGTATGCGGGAGTGATATGGAGGAGACTGGCACAAGACAGACCGTTGTGGAGGAAACTTGGGGAGACCTTCGTCCAGCAGTGGATTGATAATGGTTGACAATATATATACACTGAAGAACAATTGAATTAGAGATACCTGTCTAGTAATGTGTAGCACCACCTTTCGCCCTGATGACGGCGGCGATTCGTCTCGGCATGGACTCGAGAAGACACCGGAAGCGTTGGGAAGCCATACGGATCCACGATCCCTGAAGATCGTGGATCCGTATGACACCGGAAGCGTTGAAGATCGTGGATCTCGAGAAGACACCGGAAGCGTTGGGAAGCCATACGGATCCACGATCCTCCCACAGTTCACGAAGATTTGATGGAAGGGGTCAGAGCCTCGAACATCTCTCTCCATGGCATTCCATATGTGATCGATGGGATTGAGGTCAGGGGACCTAGCTGGCCAAGGAAGCTAGGTCACGTCGGTGGCGTGTTCGTCCAACCATTCGGATACAATTCTGGAGCGATGGCACGATTCATTGTCTTGTTGCAGGATGAGGTCCCCAGTGGGATGTTGAAGACGTACAAACGGGATCAAATGGTCGTCCAGGATATCCCGGTAACGTTGACCTGTGAGGGACGATGTCACACGTACCAGGGGTCCCATTTCAGTCCACGTAAACAGTCCCCAGACGAGAATGCCACCCCCACCAGCTTGAAGAGTACATTGCTTGCAAGAAGGATCTATCGCTTCATGTGGTTTGCGCCGTACTCGTATCCTGCCATCCGTTTGTACCAACGTGAATCTTGACTCATCAGTCCATGCAAGATTTTCCCATATGTCTAGGGTCCAGTGGCGATGTTCCGGCGCCTATGCTAATCTTTGCACCCGGTGATGTGCGGTCAGCAGCGGTACCGTCGTGGGACGATGGCTTCTGTACCCCATAGCGAGGAGATGGTTCTGGATGGTGTGGCTGCTTACACGTTTTTGAGCACCGGCGTTAAATTGCCGAGTGATTTCTTGCACTGTGGCTCGTCTATCCGCTGTTACAATGCGAGCTAGCCGACGATGACTCCGCTCATCCACTCGCTGTTGTCCACGGCAGTTGGCCCTTGCAGGGATCATTTTACCGGATTCGATGTACTCACGGTGCACCCGTGACACAGTGGCTCGTGAAAATCCCAGTGACTGCACGACTTCCGAGATGGAGTGACCCATTCGTCGGGCCTCGACAATTTTTCCACGATCAAATGCATTTAGATCCTTCGTCTTATCCATACTCTTACTGATTCCCGACGCATCACTCCTTATATTGTCGGATAGCTGCATACGTCATGTCGTTTCCGTTTACAGGGCCGCCCATAGTGCCACATTTGCATAACGCCTGCTGTCTCTAATTCAAATGCTCTTCAGTGTATATACAAGGATATAAGGACAAAAAATGTAAAAAAATTAATGCGTGTGCCAGTGGCAGTGGAGACACACACTCAAGGTCATGTACGCATTCTCAAGTGTCTCACTGTGACCCCTAGAAATATGACAATAAATATTTTTCCTTCTGATACACTCCCTTTGAAACTTCGACTTGATACCAACCACTGCAACTTGGACGGCGATGAAAAACATTTTGTAGAATTTTGAAGTGTCTGCCAGAATTTCGCGATGAGTTGTTATTGCGATACTCACACACCGGCATTCTCTTTAATAAAAACGGATTGCGAACATATTCAATCCAGTTTTAATTCTGAAGCCATCATGAAACAGTTTAATCTAGAAAAATTTTCAAAAATTTATCAACTTCGTAAATTTTCTAAACAATGATATCTGATTAAATGTTCTTTTCAAAGTAATTAAGTACACTACCTCAACTGAAATGCGCAGCTTATTTTTGGGAGGGAGGGGGGATGCAGCAGAAAAAAAAATTGTACCCAGTGGAGTGACTTCAATGATTTTTGGTGAATAAAAATTTATGTGAGTTTAAAAGCGAAAATTTCGTTGTGCTTGGTAAGTGAAGAATTCAATTTTATGCAAGTATTTCACTGCAGAAATTAATCTCTAGCTCTCTCTCTCTCTCTCTCTCTTTTTTTTTTTTTTTAGATTTATCCTATACTGAATTCTATACTTAATCACAATTTGTTCACATGCCCATTTTGGCCAGAAGAGAAAATACCACTGCAACTTGAACGGCGTTGAAAAAGATTTTGTAGAATTTTGAAGGGTCTGCCAGAATTTCGCGATGAGTTGTTATTGCGATACTCACACACCGGCATTCTCTTTAGTAAAAACGGATTGGAAACATATTCAGTCCAGTTTTAATTTTGAAGCCATGATAACAATTTAGTGTAGAAAAATTTGTTTTCCAAAATTTACCAACTTCGTAAATTTTCTAAACAATGATATCTGATTAAATGTTCTTTTCAAAGTAATTAAGTATAATGCACTACCTCAATTGAAATGCGCAGCTTATTTTTGGGAGGGAAGGGGGATGCAGCAGAAAAAAATTGTACCCAGTGGAGTTACTTCAATGATTTTTGGTGAATAAAAATTTATGTGAGTTTAAAAGCGAAAATTTCGTTGTGCTTGGTAAGTGAAGAAATCAATTTTGTGCAAGTATTTCGCTGCAGAAATTAATCTCTCTCTCTCTCTCTCGCTCTCTTTTTTTTCTTTCGATTTATCCAATACTGAATTCTATTCTTGATCGCAATTTGTTCACATGCCCATTTTGACCAGAAGAGAAAATATAAGTAAAACTTTTTTGCAAAAGTCCCAGCAACTGAGTATTTGTCATTAGCAAACACAAATATTCTACATTTCGAAGGTGTTATAATTATTACGTTGAATAAAAGCAGGAACAAACCAAAAATTTGAAGGAAAAAAAAACAGGTTGAGTAATACATTCAAACATACCTTATTTGATACTTTATTTCAACATTCGTCATTTTTTTAATTAATTCCCCTATTTTATTTCTTATTCGGAAGCACAAGAACCGTATTAATCAACAAAGCACACAGGCCCTGCGATGCGTTCCCACCCAACGAGAGACGGCATTCGCGAGCAACCCGTGCTAGCGAGACTGCCACCAATGCAGTCCCCAGGAAAGTTTTATTCAAAGGAAACGAACTGATGTGGGAATAGGCAGAGTTTTCCACCTGAGTTGGTTTCAATACCCGTCAGGGCTGCAAGCAGCACAGTCCGCCAACGTTGCTTGCGCTCCCAGTGGTGTTAGGCAGGGAAAACTTCCAGTTGAGTCCAGAAAATTTCTCTCTCTTGGCACGGCATGAAAATAAAACTGCTTTGGGTAGGGTGGGGTCTGCAGCCCCACAGCCCCATAGCAGGAGCCGCCCCTGTCTAACACTGTAATCGACCAGTACCCAACAATCACGGAGTATGTAGATCCCACAGAATCTGAGCTAGTTGTACCACTTCTTGAAAGAGATACTTCATGGAGAAACAAACACGTTGCTGAAAACCAATATCTTCTGCAAAAAGTAAAATGTCAGGACACAAAATGTTGTCTTCCATGTCAAAGTTCACTCTTCCTCATCGTTCAAAATCACATTTTGCCACCACCTGTTCCTCTTGCTCAAACACCGGATAGCCTAAAGGTTGCAGATCTAAGAGAAACAGGTCGGCATCAATATGGATCACTCTTCGTAAATCTTCCTCTGGATATTTCAGAAATGCGCCCATGCTCCTGCCGTGCTTTCAAACCAACACTATATGACCTCTACAGCCCACCAGTGCAATCCAAACTTACCTCCGGTATTAGTAAGTTTTGCGGGAAGTATTTTGCTTCACTCAGCAACATCAAAGCTCATGCAAAATTGCATACCGCTCAGTGTGATCAAGCTAAAGCAGTACTAGAAGAACACCCTGTTCAAGTTGTTGCGTGCTGACAGAGTGAGCTTATGGCAATTTTGCCATATCACATGAATATGACTGATGCTGAATGGATCGATGAAGATGACTAGGATCTAACTGATGTTAACATTCCTAAAGCAGGAAGTTTGATATCCGGTGGATTACACATAACAGACATCAGCCAGCATTTAGATCCCATTTGGGAGGACGTTAAATAGACAGTTTAAATATAATTTAGATTGTTAAGTTGCTTTTCAGATTCCAAGAACACAAGTATATCACTGTTTATACCACAGTCGTAGTTATGGAAGATAAAAGAACAAGGGACAGGTGGAAGGTAATGCAGCGTTCGAATTGCCCAGTGGTCCGCTGGCCATTGGCCAGTAAAACTTTCGCCGGACCACTGAACTATTGATTTTACTGGCCCGTACGGCCAGTAAGGTTCTTTTCCCTCCTAAGTAGTCATAAGTTTAAAAATGAATTTCTATTTCTTTTATCTTGCTGTATGATTTTCTTTTTATGTGGCTAACTAATAAAAGGTTCATGAAATGCTATTGGATAAGAGCTTTTTTTTTAATCTCTGGAGTGGAAAAACAACAAATACAGAAAGTCAATTTCCCAATCCTTGTCTTTTAACGGCAACAGCCACTTTTTCTTATCTACGTCTCCACTATTCATAATGAGCAGAAGTAAGCACAATAAATAACTTGCTCTTCCTTGGATTTGCCCACATTAGTTAATGCAGCAGATACTGACACCAGACTTTGTTTCTGACCCAAATAAACACAATAACGGAGAATGTCAATTGGATGTGTGAAGATATTTTTTGTGAAAGAGCAATTCACATGAGACTATTCAATGGAGGACTGAAACTGACTTCATGGGAAAGTAGGAGAGACAGGCAATAAGACTAATAAAATAAGGAAAAAAGAAGCTAAGTCCTAAACGATAAAACAAGAAAGGTTGTGAATTTTTGTACATTTGAAGTCTTCTCGTTCCCTTCTTACTTAAAAACAGATTGAGAATGCACTCTTACGTTGCTATATCAATAATCTCTCGGAATCTTATTCTGGAAAAAAGTTTTGTGCCTCCCCGGTTGAGCATTGGTCAAAGCGATGGCTTCTGACCATTCGTCCGAAAGGGGTCCGGGTTCGAATCCCGGTGAGGCATGTATGTTGTGTTTGTCTTACCGCACTGACTCTCTCCCTTCCCTGGAACCAATGACCCTAAATAAGGGATGGGCGACTGCTTAGAGTCCATTCAATTGCTCATGGTGGCCATCAAACCTCCAATGAAAAAAAAACATTTTTTTGTTCTGTGAGTTGCACTTTCAAATTAGATGTTCAAAAAACAAATACTGGAGATAATTTCATTGAAATGATACATTATTTTCTGTATATGTTGTAAATGCCAAAGTTTTTTTTTTTTTTGGGGGGGGGGGTTCTTTTACGGACCAATAGACATTTTGGTGGACCAGTGGTTTGCAAATTCTAGTGGTCCGCCGGGCCTGTAAAAGATTTATTTCTAAATCTAACACTGTAATGTATCTATTCAACTGAAAAAACAATCTTGTATATTTAAATTAGAAAAGTGGCAAGCGAAGAAAAATTCACAATTCAAAAAGGCCTTTGCGCTGACGTCCGAGAGGTGCAAAGTCTGCTTCAGACAACAGACAGACCAAAATCGCGGACCAAAGCATACACAAATTCAGAAAAAGGCATATGGGATACAACACATGAAATTTCTAACTCAATAACAAAGCATGTGAAGATAAACAGGACGCAAACAGAATCAAAACTTAGTAAACAAGTTAGTAAAATCGTGCAATGCATTGATTATGATACGCTTTCCAACATACCAGAAATTATTACTCAAGTTATGAGGATAATGGCTGTGGAATAAATCTCGCTCCTGTGTCCTGACCTTTGACCCCATTTCGATGATATTCAACAGAACCGGTTCAGTACACCTCAAGAATAACATACTAAAATTTTGTCGCAATAGAAGCAGTTTTACGCAAGTTATGAGAATAATGGCTGTGGAATAAATCTTGCTTTTGTGCAATGACCTTTGACCCTATTTCGTTGATATTCAACAGAACCGGTTCACTACACCTCCGGAACAACATGTTAACGTTTTGTCGCAATCCAAACAATTTTTGGTAAGTTATGATGCACAAGGGCAATGGAATGGATCCCACTACAGTGTCCTGACCTTTGACCTCATTTCGCCCATTTTCAATAGGGCTCGTCCCCAGTGGCTCCCTACCACATACCAAAATTTCATCGAAATCGAACCATATTTACGCATGTTATGACGCATAAAGGCAATGGAATGGATTCCACCTTTACGCCCTGACCTTTGACCCCATTTCGCCCATTTTCAATAGGGTTTGTCCCCATCGAAATCGAGCCATATTTATGCATGTTATGACGCATAAAGGCAATGGAATGGATTCCACCTTTATGCCCTGACCTTTGACCCCATTCCACCCATTTTTAATAGGTTTCGTTCCCAGGTGGTTCCTTATCACACAACAAAAATTTCATCGAAATCGAACTATTTTTACGCAAGTTATGACGCATAAGGGCAATGGAATAAATCCCGCTTTTATGCCCTGCCTGACCTTTGACCCCAATTTGCCAATTTTCAATAGGGTTCGTGCCCAGGTAGTTTCCTACCACATACTGAAATTTCATCGAAATCGAACCATATTTACGCATGTTATGACGCATAAGGGCAATGGAATGGATCCCGCTCTTATGGCGTGACCTTTGACCCCATTTCACCCGTTTTCAATAGGATTTGTTCCCTGGTGGTCCCCTAGCACATACTAAAATTTCATCGAAATCGAACCATATTTACGCAAGTTATGACGCATAAGGGCAATTGAATGGATCCTGCTCTTATGGCGTGAACTTTGACCCCATTTCACCCATTTTCAACAGGGTTCGTCCCCTGGTGGTCCCCAACCACTTACTAAAATTTCATCGAAATCGAACCATTTTTACGTGAGTTATCGTGTCGACAGACAGACGGACGGACGGACGGACGGAAAAAGCTGGAGCATATACGCTTCTTCAAAATATGGTTGGAAAGCGTAAACAAAACGAATGACATTGGGAGCAGCGGTCGGGTTTCATGCAACATGCTCCAACACAGAACAAAAATTAAAATCGAAAGCTGATTGCATTAGTGCGAAATGTGACCAGTCTAACCCAAAAAGCCATCGAACATGAAAAACGTCCTTCGGCGAGTGGTGAAAATCTGCAATTACCAATTCGCGCAATCTGATCTTAACAAAGATAGCAACCCCATCAGGCTTATTCGCATAGAGCCTAACGTGGTCAGATACAGCAGTACCGTGTAAAACTGTACTAGCAGTAGCAAGAATAACTTTGAGACCATAAGCACGCCGATCCGAAACACGTAGCATGTGCTTAAATACAATAATTTTAAATTTGCAAATATTAACACAAATACACCTAGAAATAATTTGCCAAACTTTGCGCACAAAAGCACATTTCCCGAACCTGCTGTGGAATAAAGATTCAGGCTGTCCACAGTGGGGACAACCTGGAGAGTCGATGAATCCCCAACGAAAAAGGGAATCACGGGTGAGAATCCCCTCATGGGCCAAGCGCCACTGCAGGTCCCACACACGACCTTACACACCCGCAAACGCGACATTGGCCGAGATGACCTTCCGTTCATCCCCAAGGCGGGAAACCTCCGCTGAATGCGAGCAGCAAAGGACGGCAAGGAAACATTATAAAGGACATCTGCACGATGTCAAGAAGAATACCTGATATTATGGCTAGTCAACAACCTAGCCTCACAAATTGTAGTGCCATGTGGTCCACCGGGCCTCGGAGCTCAGGCCCCTAAATATCTACAAGCAAAAGAAAATAACCTGAGTTTATAAGAAAGAAAATAACACGCGAAATTAAAGTTAGGATGAAAATCGCTCTTCAGGATGTAGGCAGGGCCTGATTTCTGCATGTGCACGTGGTGCACGTGCACAAGGCCTCGGAATTGGGAGGGGCCTCCAAACTACCTTAACAATAATATAAATTTTCAGAACTAAAATGTATTTTCCGTTATAGCACGAAATTGTTATAAGTTTCGGTTTCAAAATTTAAGACGAGATTTTGGAAACCAAATTATTATTATTTCGTATAATAAAGCTCAAGCTGAAATGTGATCGGCCAGTGTGACATCTTAATCTCACCCTTATTTGTAACAATCAAAATGCAATGGGAACTGTGACGTACCTGCTAAGGAGAACGCACACGACATAAAGGCAGGTAGCAGCGATAACTAACGTCTGCGTATCTCAGTTGGTAGAGTGACTTATTCCGGAGTGAGGGGACCCGTTTCGAGCCCCGGCGTGGACAAAACTTCGTTATAAAGGCACCCGAACTTTCCGGATTACCCGACAGTTCAAAATCTTGCAATGGTGTGATGTTATTTCCACACCACGAGATAGGAAAAATAAGAGAATCCCTTCTCCAGCGCTTCGAAAAATAAAAATGTGTGATGCTGCATTCCACACACCAGATTGACTGGGAGTTCTCAAGAGAACGTTCTACAGCGGATGGCCGTCTGCAACGATTCATGGTCGCGGCTGACCCGTGGACCATGCCCCCGGCCCTCTTTCGGAGGGGGGGATGTGACGTACTTGCTAAGCAGGACGCACACGACATAAAGGCAAATAGCAGCGGCAACGAACGTCAGTTGGTAGAGTGACTTAATCCGGAATGAGGGGACCCGGATTCGAGCCCCGGCGTGGACAAAAATGACGGAGAAATTTACTTCGTTATAGAACAGCCTATATCCGAAGTAATACGGTGTATTACACATGGAAAGCATTTCAGCAAACATGTAGAATTTACAAAAAAATATTATTAATATTAGTCTCGTGAGAACAAAAATTGTGAATCAATATTCATAATTATGTAGGGTTTATTTTTACATAAATAAAAATACAAAAAAGGTCAATTGGCACTACTTTATTTAAAGACTGTTGTAATAATTTACATGGAGTGTTGCAATAATTTATTCCACAATGTGTGTGGTCAGCTGTAAGACTTTGTGAGGGATTACTTCTTACAGCTTAAACTATCATTGGTTCATCATTTCCATTACATTTATGGTAAACTAGGTGTTTTAAATTATATCTCTGGGAGGATAGTTATTTGTTTCCGTAAATGATACCATAAAAAAAAAAAAGAATTCCAGAGTAATTAATGTTACAGCTGTAAGCTCTGCAGGTGTGGGGTGTGAATGATCACCTATTACAAGCCACATTGGATAAAAAGTTGACTAGCATCATGTGGGATGTGTTTTAATGTTTTTTATTGCTAAAAAAACTACTTGCAAAAAATATTTACCAGTAAATATTCTTTTCAACGGTTTGACTGAAAATCTTAATCGAGTGGGCCCCAAACATAGGATGTGCACAGGGCCGTGACTGACGTAAGTCAGGCCCTGGATGTAGGCTATATTAGAAACCATCAACGCGCGACACCACGCAAGAATATGCCGACCCCCCCCTTTTGATAGACTGGTTGAACCAGGCAATCCCTAGAAAGGACAGCTCTAGTTCCCCAAACAAATCGAAATAAAATGGAATTTAGAGCTGAAAGGACTCTGTACGTCGAGGGTTGCAGGGTACCGAAAAAAGCAATTTTGGAAACCAAGAAGCTCTTAGCCAATTTAGCCTTATTAAACAAAGAAATTGGGCAACCCTCCCGCCGAGCACATTCCGACGTGAGCCTCTGTTGAACAGAATGACACGTCTCGCGGTGAACCCTTTTTTTGATCAAAGTAAACACCGAGGATCCTTATGGGATCATCGGTGGAGCCTACAAACTGCAAAACGTCAGCTGACCAATCCCCAAAACATAAGGATCGCCCCTGTGGCGCAGTGGTCTAAGCGATGGCCTCTGATCATTCGTCCGAAAGGGGTCCGGGTTCGAATCCAGATGAGGCATGGATGTTGTGTTTGTCTTACAGCACTGGCTCTCTCCCTTCCCTGGAGCCAGTGACCCGAAATTAGGGACGGGCGACTGCTTATAGCACATTGAGTTGCTCACGGTGGACGTTAAACCTCCAATCGAAAAAAACAAGAAAAAAACACAAGGCTTTAGCCATATCCACATTCAACGCAGCGCCTGCACTGTCCGCATAAACGTCATACACACTGAAGAAATTTTTAAAGAAAAATTCATCTCGAAGGAAGAGAACGACGTCATCTGCGTAAGCAACATACATTGCTGGCCGCCCAAAATGCAACACCAAGAAGGAAGCATCCGATTGGCCTGAAATTCGCAGCATGCGTCGCCCGCGAGAGGACGTGCAAACGATTCGCATTGCAGGGCATATGCAAATCGTGTGCGCCCGGCACGCCACCGAGAAGCACTATAAGAAGGGTGCACAGAAGGCGGGGTGTAAGTAGTGGAAGTGTGTTGTGCTGCCGGACCTGTGCGTGGAAAGCTTCCTGACGTCTCGTCGCAGAATACGGCAGTCATTCCAGCACGTTTCGGAGTTCAACAGAGGACGAATAGTGGCTTATCGCGACAGCGGTTTATCGTACCGAGACATCGGCGCCAGTGTGGGACAACATCCAGCCACAGTGAGGCGAGTATGGATTCGGTGGTTGCAGGAGGGACGGACCGACATGAACGATTGCCGCAGCCGCGGCACACCACCTAACGAGAGGACCGGCATGTTGTGCGTCGGGCATTGACGGCTCGCACCGCCACATCACGAACGTTAGCGCAGGAATTAGTGTGTGTTGCGCAACAACCTGTGTCAGCACGTACGGTTCGACGTCGTCCGCAGGAGCGGGGATTTGTCGCACGGTGCCCATTGCTCAGATTACCATTGACGTTACACCATCAGCGAGTGCGGCGGCAGTGGGCCGTTGAACGCCGCACCTGGACTACGGAATGGCACGACATTGTCTTCTCCGACGAATCCCGCTTCTGCCTGCAATACCACGATGGTCGGATCCGCGTGTGACGGACCCGCGGCGAGAGACTGTATGACGCCTGCATTATACATCGCCATACCGGTCCGACGCATGACGTTTTGGTTTGGGGCGCAAATGGATATGACACCCGCTCCCCTCTGGTACGCATCGCCTTTACACTCAACAGCCACCGCTACATCTCCGACGTTTTGGAGCCTGTAGTCCTTCCTTACCTGCAGGACCTGCCAGCGGCCACGTTTGAACAGGACAATGCGCGCCCTCACGTGGCACGCATCGTGCAACAATTCTTCACGGCCCACCAGGTGTCACTGCTGCCGTGGCCCGGTAAACACCACCCGCGGCTACGCCTGATGAATTGTGGCAACGTGTGGAAGCAGCTTGGACCGACATACTCCAAGCCCACATCCAAAGCCTCTTTCGTTTGATGCCGCTGCGTGTAGCGGCCGTTATTGCCAGCCATGGGGACCACACGAACTATTGATGTCTGCGTGTTCCGCAAGGCGCACGGGCCTGTAAGCTCAATTGTTTCATTTTGGTATCTGTTGTTATGTGTCCAGTAAATCAGGCTTTGCTATCTCGTGTCCTTCTTGGTGTTGCATTTTGGGTGGCCAGCAGTGTATTTGAGTTCGGCTGTTTTAGAGCTCGCACCTTGAATAGGGATGCCATAAATATTCGATGCACATTGAATCTTCCTGAGGAGAAATTCAATACTCAGTTACGAACATTGCAGCAGATAACGGGCAGCCGCGGCGTTGAGTTGGAACGCATCAGCGACCCAAGAGTCAACGGACGACTGCTGCACATCATGAAATGCAAACAGGTCACGGAAATGGGAAAAAAACAAATTTTGAATATATGTGGAGACAAGACCCACCGCAGCGAAATGAAACCACCCAAAGGTGTTGCGGACATTACGCCACACAGTTAATATAAAAGAGTTAGCACATGTGCGAAGAAAAAGACTCAGGCGTGCTTTGTTTGGACGTAATGTGGCTTACAAAGGAAACATGCAAACGCCGGATTTGAGAGTCATCTTCCTTTATGAATTTAAACTGGGCCATTCTGCAGGAATTGCCACTCGAAACGTTAACAAAGCATTTGGGGAGAAGACAGCCAACGAACGAACCATTCGGCGATGGTTTGTGAAGTTTCGAAGCGCAGATACGGACCTGCAAACGAAGCACGTGGTCACCTACCTGTTGCTGTTTCTGACGATGTTATGACCCAATACGATATGGTCGACCATTAACAATATCCCGCACGACTGTGTGTCGCACTCTGGCACAGACGGCCGACAGTTACAGACGCCCAATGTGCCATCCTCTCCCAACAACATTCCATCTACATAAACGACCATTCCAGTGCCAACAGCATGCGGATTGGACGATAGAAGATTTGAAGTAGGTGTGCTATAAGATTTGAAGTAGGTGTGCTATAAGATTTGAAGTAGGTGTGCTATAAGATTTGAAGTAGGTGTGCTATAAGATTTGAAGTAGGTGTGCTATAAGATTTGAAGTAGGTGTGCTATAAGATTTGAAGTAGGTGTGCTTGGGCCGGGCCTTGGACGTGCGGCCCGGCCCAAGCCCGCACGTCCAAGGCCCGGCCCATTTAAAATTTTTTAATCAAAACCCGGCCCGTGTATTTCTGCTGTTTCCAAGGCCCGGGCCGGCTCGTAAAATTTCAACAAGTACCAAAACACGAATTTGACACCTGGTGCACTCGGTCATTCGACTCCTGAAGAGTTTTCGTTTTCTTAATTGCTACACGTATTCTATTACAATAAATGTTCATTCAGAATATTTCTGAGACTCTGTATAAGTCACGTGTGGCATCTGAGAAGGGGTGGGGGCTTGTATACTCAAAAATATTGCATGAAAAGGACAATTTCCATGCCTTTCAAATTTTCTGGGTTTTCAAATTATCATTCCCTACCGCCGGACCCGGAAAAAAATATCCTTGGGGATAAGGAGGGGTGGGGGAATTAGAAAAGTACAAAATATCCAGAATTATGAGTCCGATCGTTTTACTGGGAGAAGATATTATGGCTTCATAAAATGCACCTATCTCTACTGCCATATCATATCGCTGGGACCCAATATGTCTATCGTGTGTGTGGGGGGAGCATATTTGTGCCGCTTATCCCTTTAACGACCATGACCCAAAAATCTTCTATCACTCTAAATACCATAACGCCCGAAACTATCTGTTGGTTAATTTGTTTGTTTAATAACAACAATATTGACTAAGGGTGATTTCTGCTAGTCCCTCATAGGTCGAAAAAAATTGAAGAACAAGCAAGGGCAGGAAATCTGACTCACTCTAGACAGGCGTTTCGGGTGGCTATGGCCGTTTGTACGTACGGGCTTTCTGGGCGTTATAGCCGTTAAAGGGTTAATGTGCGATGTTCCAGACTTTGTGCTATCTTAACTCAAAAAGGTTCTGCATTTAATGCACTGCATAACGTTTACCGGCCGACTAGTTTCAGAACGGGACAGTAATTTAAAATATTTCCAAGTATCGATTTCCCTCTTTACATTGTCTACAAGCACATATTCTTCGGAGGATATTTTTTCGCGAAAATCTTTCGCTTTCTTAAACTCCATAGTAAGTATGGAAGAGTATTTATCAGCAACACTGAACTGAGCATATGCTAAGGGAAAACAACGACAGACTGCCCAGCTAATCAGTGTCACAGAAGTTTTGAAAACGGCTGCCTGAGAGTACAAATGGAGAAAATACGGCACACATTTATACACAGAAGTAAGTTTCTCCCAGCCCATTTCTCCCGTGCCATTTAAGACAACTTAAAAGCTTTTCACACATCTAGAGAACAAAGTGCCGCCGACTAGAACAATAAAAAAGTTCGTTCGCGGCAGCCCTGGTCTGCAAGCCGGTGGCTCGGTTTAGAAATGCTGCAGTTAATAGCCTGCCCTGAAGCATGAGAGGAGGGTGGAAGTTAGGGAGAGAGAGAAAGGACCACATTTACATTGAAAAACTAAGGGAGCTGACGCACTCCAATTGTTTTGTAGAAGGGAATGATGTAAAACTTCTATTTTTCGCATCCGCGGAAATTATTCAATCTTATCCTGCTGCTGTACACTGAAGAGTAATAGAATTAGAGACAGCTGGCGTTATGCAAATGTTGCGCTGTGGGTGGACCCTGTAAATGGAAACGACATGACGTATGCAGCGATCCGACAATATAAGGAGTGGTGCGACGGGAATCAGTAAGAGTCGGACGCAGTATGGGTAAGACGATGGATCTAAGCGCATTTGATCGTGGGCAAATTGTCGGGGTGTCACGGGTGCACCGTGAGTACATCGAAACCGGTAAAACCATACCTGCAAGAGCCAACTGCCGTGGACAACAGCGTGTGAATAAGCGGGGTCATCGTCGGCTAGCTCGCATTGTAACAGCGGATAGACGGGCCACAGTGCAAGAAATCCCTCGGCAATTTAACGCTGGTGCACAAAAACGTGTAAGCAGCCACACCATCCAAAACCATCTCCTCGCTATGGGGTACAGAAGCCATCGTCCCACGAGGGTACCGCTGCTGATCGCACATCACAGGGTGCAAAGATTAGCATGGGCGCCGGAACATCGCCACTGGACCCTAGACATGTGGAAATATGTTGCCTTGACAGATGAGTCTAGATTCACGTTGGTACATGCGGATGGCAGGATACGAGTACGGCGCAAACCACATGAAGCAATGGATCCTTCTTGCCAGCAGGGTACTCTTCAAGCTGGTGGGGGTGGCATTCTCGTCTGAGGACTGTTTACGTGGACTGAAATGAGACCCCTGGTACGTGTGACATCGTCCCTCACAGGTCAACGTTACCGGGATATCCTGGACGACCATTTGCTCCCGTTTGTGTGTCTTCAACATTTCACTGGGGACCTCATCCTGCAACAAGACAATGCAGCTCCCGAATTGTATCCGAATGGTTGGATGAACACTCCACCGACGTGACCTTGCTTCCTTGGCCAGCTAGGTCACCTGACCTCGGCACATATGGGATGCCATCGAGAGAGATGACACCCCTCCATCAAATCTTCGTGAACTGTGGGAGCTTGTTCAGGGGTCGTGGATCCGTATGGCTTCCCAACGCTTTCGGTGTCTTGTCGAGTCCATGCCGAGACGAATCATCCGTCGTCATCAGGGCGAAAGGTGGTGTTACACGTTACTAGAAAGGTATATCTAATTCAATTGCTCTTCAGTGTATGTTGAGAGTTTTCCAAACGAGAAAGACATCGTACAGCGATTGTTTTGCTCATAAAAAAAAAAAGCCCTGCTCGGCCCATGGCTGTTTTACATTAAATATTGAAGACCCGGCCCGGCCCGGCCCGTTTTCCCAATTTAGAAATGAGCAAAGGCCCAACCCGGCCCGCGGGCCTGTCCGGGACCGTGCAGACGTCTAGTGTGCTAGTTCTGTGAATCACGATTATGTTCCACGCTGCCGATCGTCGAGTGAGTATTTGGCGTCACCAGCATGAGGGTATGGATTGGATCCCTGATGCAAAAAGGCGATTCTCAAGACGGATGGGGGGGGGGGATTGTATGATGTTGGGCATATTTAGCTTACAGAAATCCTTGGTGCGTGTGGACCAACATATGGATGTGCCAGTTATACTACGAGAGATTGCTTGCAGACCATGGACACCGTACAGTGTTGTACCTCTACCAAGAGGGAGGTGGATTGTCCTAGGAAAATAATGTCCCATATTATCGGATCTTCCTCGTGCGGGATTGGTTGAAGGAGCACAGTTCTGATATGTTATATCTCTAATAGCCATCAGACTTGCTGATCTGTACCCTACTGAATATCTGTGGGATGTTTGCAGAGGCGGATTTACAGGGAAGCCATCGAAGCCCAGGTGCGGAGCTCCGCGATGCTAGAGGGCGTCAAAAGTAATGATTTATAAAAAAAAAAATTCAAATTTCCTTCTAAAAAAAAAGGGAAAAGTCAAAGAGCCAGGGACAAATTCATTGTTCTCTGGGTTTACGAAGATTTGGGAGCATAATTACACCCAAAATCGAAGTATATCATATACGAGTACGAATTTACTAACTTAAATGCGGGCTCAATGAAAATCGTTTTGAAGGTAATATTATTTAACACTACATCACAACTTGGCTTAGAAATTGGGGTATTATTTCTAGCCAATTTTCTTAGAATGTAGTGAACATTTAGCTCTTTAGTTCGGTGTTTTATATGATTCCTATCTTTCCCTTAAAACTCCTTTCCCCCCCCATTAAGTTTAGTTTAAGAGATATTCACAAGCCAGTCGGTTATCATACCAGTAAAATGGCATTGGAAAATGCGTTTTACAAAGCACAGGGATAGAGTTCATCCATATTCGGACTGCGGGTAAGGGAACTAACTGCCAGTGAAGTGGAATCTGACAATATGCGACAACAGATCTCACACCGCATGCAACATAAATGCAAATTAAAGCAGTACCATAAACTAACCTTACGTAACATGTTAAAATGCTGTGTTTCAGTGGTCATCTTTATAAAAGTTCCGACTTTTCTTCCTCAATAAATGGCTCTTCATTTCAACCTCAGACATTTCCTCCCCATCAGGGTTTACAAAAGCAGTATTAAATTTTGTCTTTACAGCCATAATAGTTTTTGAGTTATGGCGACAGCAAACCACACTCACATACACACGCACATAGAGACACTGCCATGAAAATAGTCAAATCATATCCGGGGAACCCCAAAATAGGTTTTTCTGTTGAAATCTAGAAGTCAATTTGTTTTTGCAATTACAGTACGTTTTTATTAGTGGGAGAGAGTCAAAATGCGCAGGTTATATTTTAAGGAAGAAGCAAAGTGAAGGGACCCCAAAATCGACGCTATGCGCAGAGCCTCGGCAACTCTAAATCCGACACTGCATGTCTGGAATGCCGGATGAGAAATATTTACATATATACAGTAGATTTCGGTTAATTGGGCTATCGATTAATCGGCGCAGCAGTCTATTTGGTACAGTTCTTGAAAACATCCCAATTTAGTTCTTTGGGATAAAGAAAGCTTCGCATAATTAGAGCAGTCGCTTAATTGGGCCCCAGTGTTCCAACCCCGATGTGTCCCAATTAACCGAAATCTACTGTATTTAGAAGAATAGTGCAAAGAAACTTGTGGGCGGAAAATCGACAGCTTAAATTTTACTGTATTATGTGGTCTGCTATATTCGCGTATTCGTTAATACATATCGAGGGAGGATGTCGTTTATAAAATAATAAGAATTCTTTTTGTACATTCTGAGTAGGTTACTGTTGTCTGTTTACTGATTAAAATTACAGTGTTTCCTGTTGTCGCCATTTCCTTCATTCTATTAGTGTCTGTTCTGAAGAAAAGGCTAATAGGATCTTTAATCAGGCATTATCGGTATGGCTGCAACACCCCAGCAGTACCTGATCTTCATTTCGTAGGAGTTCCATATAAGGCAGGGATAGCAAACGGCGTGTCTTAATTCAACGATTTTGCTCGGTTCATTGGCCACAACGCTGGACAATCTAAGAATGCAACGGCCAACACCCCACTTACCTGAGATAACAAAAGAGGCTCGATTCGTGAGTAGAAAGGGCAGAAGGTTGGATGAGGAAATTTCATTAGCGAAAGAGCTCTTCTTAATGGCTGATAGCATCGCAAAATGGAACTATAGCTTCCCATCACACGGGCACAGACAACTATCAGAAGCAGCGAAACGAAGGCAAGCAAAAGATCTTCCAATAGTTATTCACGGGCTGCATACCAAACCGCTTGTGTCTGCCATTTTGGAAACAATTCTTTTCCCTCTGTCCTCGTTATTACTGTTCTTCTCATATGCTGCATTTTTTATAACGAGCTGATCAAGAGAGGCAAATCTAATCATACACAAAACAAGACTTATTTGTTGATTTAGCATTTATGTGCATGTTCAATCGCACATTTGCTTCACTAATACAGATTTTTTCTCTCCCAGAACAAGATCTTTCAAATTGCAACTCTGAAACGAAAGAGAAACGTTGCTATGTGGAGAAAAACATTTTCACAGCTGTGGCGTTTATTTTTAATAATAATACAGCGCAACCCGCTTACCAAAAGCTTCGATGTAATGATTTATCCGTTGTCAAGGGTTAAGTTTTTTAGTTCCTCTTTTAATCTGCAACGTTATTAAAAAAGTTAGACATTGCCAGGGAGCGCCAGAACTATTTTTTTGACAACGGGGTCAAGATATCGGGACATGCAATTTTTGGCCAGATCATAAAACGTATTGTGATGTTGTAAAACAGGACACAATGATGTCATTAAAACATGCTGTAGATAAAACGATTATATCGATGAAATCTACAGTCATTTTCAAAAGTTTAAGACCACCTGTCAATTTATTGAAAATTAAGATTTTCAAAGAAGCAAATAATTACTAGTCAGAGATATTTGAAAAAATGATACCACAGAGGAATACTTACATTCTTAAGAACACAAAAAGACCAAAATCAGTACTTTGTGAGACCACCTTTGTTTTTTATAACGGACAGAATACGATGAGGCATACTCTCAATGAAGGATTTGCAGTAGCCACTTGAAATGTCTTTGCACCACACGTACTTTATCGCCTCAATCAAAGCTTGGGAATTTGATGGCTGTTTTTTTGCTACCTTGTCTTTTTAAATTGTCCACAAATTTTCGATGTGGTTAAGTTTGGGCCTATTACCGGGCCAGTCAAGCACAGTAATGTTTTTCCTCTGCAGGTAGTCCTTTACTGTCTTTGATATGTAGCATGGAGCACCATCATTAAAATAGACTGTGCATCTGTGCACTTGCATAGGAGTTAATAGCTTCTCACGTATCATTTCCATATAAAAAAGACCAGTCATGGTAGTGCCTGTTGGCAAAAAGGACAATGAAGCAATACCGAATGCTGACATAGTACCCCATATCATCTGACTAGGCGGATGTTTCACGGTGCTAACGGTGCATTTTTCACCAAACCTTTTGTCTTTTGGTCGTCGAATATGTGCTTCATGTGATTCAAATTGACGCACAATTTATTCATCGGAAAAAAGAACTTGGCTTCAATTTTCAGCAGTTCACGATTGATGAAGCTTCGCAACCTGGAATCTCTTCTTTGTCATGACAGAGGTGAGTCTAGGTTTATGTGCAGGTTTATAAGACTTTAATCCAAAATCTTTGATAAGACGTCGGTAAATAGTGCTAATACTAATATCAGACCCTTTCGAATGCATAAAGGCCTTGATTCTCTTGCACGAACTCATCGGGGAGCGCTTAACAAATCATCTTATGGTATTGTCATCACGTTGGGTTGTTTTCCTTGGATGCCCACTTCTCTTTCAGTCGCTAAATTAACCTCTATCTCGATACTTCACGAGCGTATTATGAATAGCAGTCTTGCCCACATTCACCTTTCTGCTTATGTCACGTTTGGAGTGTCCTTTATGATATAAAGTCACCATTAATGCCCTCTGAGTAACACTTAATGACGCTTTTCTGCCCATTTTTCGCTATATAGAAAATACGTACAAAACCTCTCAGCATGAAAACCAAAAGCAAATTGACGCTCGCACGCTTCCCCCAACTCTATCAACAGATACCGCTGTAGCGAGATGCAACACCGAAGGGAAGTTGAATAATACAGACAGTAGCTGACGCAATCTGCAGAAATCTCCTAATACGAACATATTGTCTTAAACTTTTACAAATGACTGTAGAATAGTGTAAAACTCGAATTTTGTATCTGTATTCTTGTGTTTTTTGATATAAAACACTTTGTTCATGTCATAAACTATGTTAAACTGTGCTGATTTGGACACTTCCACATTACTGAATTCCACAAGAACCGTAGCTCACAGGTCATACATCAAACAACATAGTATAAAGATATATCTCATTCCTATTACCCTCTTCTTCTATTTTCTTTCTTTAAAGAAAGACTTATTGTACCTAAAACACGACAGAAAACGTTCCTGCTCTTCTTATAAAAACAAAATACCTTCCAGGAAAAAATGTTTTTAATAAGGTTGGTACTTTGAGAGGCTGTTTTTTTCTCATGTTTATAACTATAGGGCTGGTACTTCGTGAAACGTTTTCTTCTGACACTGGATAAGCGTCTTAAAGATTCAGAGTTCTAGGTAGTTAATAACTAAAATAGAAAATAATATTTAGTTCTATGAGAAGGATGTCAAATAGCAGGAAATAAAAAAAAACAATATTTTATCCGGCTTCTGATTACAGACATAATTAAAAAAGAAGAAAAGTGAGTGGGCAAATTTAATGCTCCTGCACGCAAATAAGTACGGGGCAGCTGCCCCGCTCCGCTCTTGCGGTTCCGTAACCACTGGACATTGCGAGTTACAAATGTTCACATTATCTGCTGTTTGCAAAGTTTTGAGAGCGCAGTGGTCTAAGGCGTTGGCCTCTGATCATTCGTCCGTAAGGGGTCCGGGTTCAAATCCCGGTCAGGCATGGGTGTTGTGTTTGTCTTACGGCACTGGCTCTCTCCCTTCCCTGGAACCAGTGACCCTAAATTAGGGACGGGCGACTGTTTATAGCCCATTGAGTCGCTCACGGTGGTCGTTAAAACTCCAATAAAAAAAAAAAAAATTGAGAGAGAAAACAACCTTTTCTTCCGCTGAATAGATTTTAATACGTTAAAGAATAATTTTGGTTCACAATTTTTTTTTCGAGAGGGAGATTGTGACCCCTGCGTGCATCAATAAATACCCGTCCACACCTAATTTAGTGCAGCTGAACAGCGCCATAGGATAAACAGGACGCTCATGATTCATCACGTATTCGAACCTGGACGATTAACCAGATGTTTGCGCCTTTGATCACCATCAAGTGATATTTTTGTGGTGAACAAATGATATGTGCTAAAACAATCGCTTTCAGTTGGCTAGAAGGTCAGAACATGTGTATCTTGGACTGGTTGTACACGTATTCGGACTTCCCGAAGAAGCTTAGTTGCGTCAGTCATGGGTGATATAAAGAGGAAATGTCTGACACTCGACACGAAAACTGAAGTGAGTTATAAAAACGTGTGATATCTTTAAAAACCAAAAGAAAAAAAAATGAGGAATCCCAGTAATCTATGTTAACGATGCTGAAGGCCGTCTGGACAGCGAGTGGTCAGAGGCCCTGTCTTCTAATCATTCGCCAGAGATGAGACCAGTTTTGAACCCCAGGGTGAAGCACGGATGTCGTGCTGTCTTACGCACTGGCTATTTCCCTTCCCTGGAGCCAGTGGCCCCAAATTAGAGAATACGACTGTTGATAACCCATTGAGCTTCTCACTGTAGGCCTTCAACTCCAAACAAACAAACTACACTGCCGGACAATTGCTAAGGACGAATGACAATAGCAACGATAGCAACCATAAAATGGAAGGCAGGAAAATGTGGAAATTAGCATAAGTGCGGGATACAGTAAGACGTGTTGTGCGTATGCAAATTTTGCATTGCCGAACTTGTTCTTGACGTCATAGCGCTGATAAGAGATATAAAGGATGTGACGCCTATTGACCGTTTTTGTTCAAACGCAAAGTTGAAAGGGAAAGAATCAATTGACGAACTTGCAATTTTCAGTATGTCTTCCCGACATCACCTAGATGATTTTACGCGTGGCCGTATTATTGGCAAGATTGAAGAAGGGCGAAAAATAATAGATGTTGCCAGGGAGTTCGACGTCAGCCACAGTGTTGTTTCAAGGCTTTGGAAATCATTTCAAACAAATGGAGAGTGTAGCAAACGTCACGGGGGAGGTCGTGTTCGCAGTACGACACCTGCAGAAGATCGGTACATAGTGCTATCAACAAAAAGACACCGGCGCAGCACAGCTAGTGAGGTAGCAAATCAGTTTATGGCTGCTACTGGTAAGCGGATCTCCCGGAAAACTGTCGCCAGACGTTTGCATGAAGGAGGACTGTACATCCGCCGTCCTGTTCTGTGCATCCCATTGTCCAGACGTCACCGTACCGCCCGTTTGCAATGGTGCCCTCAACATCGCAATTGGACTGATAGCGAATGGTCTGCTGTCCTCTTCTCAGATGAGAGTAGATACAGTCTATCGTCTGATTGTCGACGACAACTGATCTGGCGTGATAGTGGTACTGCATATTGTCCAGCAAACATACAGGAAAGGGACCGATATCCGACATGTAGTGTCATGGTATGGGCTGGCATCATGATCAACGGCCGTACGTCCCTCTATGTGCTTCCAACTGGGACTATGACTGGCCAACGATACATTAATGATGTTCTGCTACCTCATTTTCGCATGTTCCGTGGTGCTGTCGGTGATAGATTCATTTTCATGGACGACAACGCAACATGTCATCGAACAGTCGCTGTCCAGGAGTGTCTCGAGAGCGAGGATATTCAACGCCTCGTATGGCCAGCACGTTCTCCAGATCTGAATCCCATTGAAAATGTGTGGGATGCTTTGGGGAGGAGTCTTGCTGGTCGCCAATGCCCTCCAATAAACAAGGACATCCTCATCCGTGCACTGACAGAGGAATGGGATAAATTACCCCAACAGCTGCTTGATAATGTTGTGCAAAGCATGACACGACGTGTGGAATCTTGCATCGCCATCCATCGTAGCCATATCCCGTATTGACATCTTGCGCCGGAACGCCTGCGGACGGTAATTGCATTTTTTTCACGTTTACGTATTCTGCACAAAATGGCCTGTTTGTCCCTTTAACACGTTCCAAAGCCTTCTGGATTTCAGAACACAATAAATTGTCTTTCTTGTAATGTCCTGGCATTCTGACATTACTTTATTTCACTTGGCATCTAACCACACTTACTTTTTTATGCGCTATATAGCCGTTTATGATCCGTCCTTAGCAATTGTCCAGCAGTGTATATTGAAACAAGCAATTTTTTAAAGCTTTATTTTACGGAAATTCTTGTTTAACGTAGGGAAATATTGGGTTGCTGGAAAAGTCATGACGTATTTTGGCACTCGATAGCGGTTGGCCGATTTAGAAAGTACTAGAGGCATGGCAGCTCTGTTATCGCTATGGCATTCGACAGGTGCCAGTTCTAGCTGCAGTCTAAAAGGAATAGTGAGCGATTTGGTTGATTTGCGGAGATTTGACATCAAGTCGATGATGGAAGACCAAGCTGTGCATTTTCGCCATATTTTACTGTTTTACTTCCGTAAAGGAAAGAACGCGCGTCAAGCTTGTGAAAAGTTGCGTAAAGTGTACGGTGATAATGCTCTACAAGAACGGCATTGATCGAATCAAACCCATGTTACACGACACGAGAGATTGCACAAACATTGCACATCCATCATTAAAGCGTTCACGACAACCTGAAGAAGCTGGGATACGTAAGCAAGCTCGATGTGTGGGTTCCCCATGAACTCAAAGAAGCTCAGTTGATGGCGCGTATAAGCATCTGCGATATGCTCATTAAACGTGAGGAAAACGATCCTTTTTGAAGCGAATGATAACTGGTGACGAAAAGTGGATTATGTTCAACAGTGCGCTGCGCAAACGGTCTTGGTCCCGACGTGCTGCTTCGCCTCAAACGACATCCAAAGCAGACGTTCATCAGCGGAAGGTTCTGGTCTCAGTGTGGTGAGATTTTAAGGTGTTGTGATTTTCGAGCATCTAACACGGAACCAAACAATCAATTCGAATGTGTACTGTCGGCAATTGGACAGTTTGAACGAATCCAGAAACGTCCAGAGCTCGTTCATCGTAAAGGTGTTGTGTTCCATCACGACAACGTGAGACCACACACAAGTTTGATCACCCGCCAAAAATTATTAGAGCTTGGGTGGGGTGTGTTGCCACACCCAGCATACTCGCCTGAGCTTGCGCCGTCAGACTTCCACTTGTTTCGCTCTCTTCAACAGTCCTTGCGTGGTATAACGTTCAATTCAGATGAGGTTGTAAATCAGCACCTTGTAGAGTTTTTCGCCACGAAAGACAGGTCCTTCTATGAACGAGGCATTCTGCAGCTCACTGAAAGATGGAAAAAGGTTATCGAGCAAAACGGGCATTATATCATTGATTGATCTTTGTTCTTTCTATCAATAAATGACCTTTGCAAAACATGGCTGAAATATGTCATGGCTTTTCCGACAACCCAATATAACGCAGAGAAGCACATGAGAGCTATTAAACAAGAAATGCCCGACAAATTTTCATCTAAAACTGTTTGAATCATTACTTCATCTTTTATCCTGTTTTGTGCAGTTATAGGCGTACTGTACTCGCGGTTGGAGGCTGCTCATGTCCTGTCTTCAATTCAACACACAGTTGGGTACTCGTGACGTAATGATTCTGCCGCGATAACCTACAGATGCAAGTGCTCCCGCTTATTTAACAGCAGCATCGGCATCGAACTAGAGGTAAATGAATTTTTTTTTTTATTGGAGTTTTAACGACCACCGTGAGCAACTCAATGGGCTATAAGCAGTCGCCCGTCCCTAATTTAGGGTCACTGGTTCCAGGGAAGGGAGAGAACCAGTGCCGTAAGACAAACACAACATCCATGCCTCACCGGGATTTGAACCCGGACCCCGTTCGGACGAATGATCAGAGGCCAGCGCCTTAGACCACTGCGCCACCGGGGCGGCTTAAATGAATTGCCAAAATTTTGTAGAATAACAACTCTGTACCGAAGAAACAATTTTTTTTATGCTTTTTATCATCTTAAAGTTTTTTTTTTTTTTTTTTTTTTTTTGAGATTGAACGACCACCGTGAGCAACTCAATGGGCTATAAGCAGTCGCCCGTCCCTAATTTAGAGTCACTGGTTCCAGGGAAGGGAGAGAGCCAGTGCCGTAAGACAAACACAACATCCATGCCTCACCGGGATTCGAACCCGGACCCCTTCCGACGAATGATCAGAGGCCAACGCCTTAGACCACTGCGCCACCGGGGCGGCTCTTAAAGTTTAATACGTATTGCTGTGAAATACATTGGGGAAATTAGTAAAGAATTTTTTTATTGAAGGTTTAACGACCACCATGAGCAACTCAATGGGCTATAAGCAGCCGCTCGTCCCTAATTTAAGGCCACTGGTTCCAGGGAAGGGAAAGAGCCAGGGCCGCAAGGCAAACACAACATCCATGCCTCACCTGGATTCGTACCCGAACCCCTTTCGGACGAATGATCAGAAGCCATCGTTTAAACCACTAAGCCACCGTGACGGCGTAAAGCATTCGGCGCGGTAAGTCATCAACAACCATTAGCCCTAAGTAAATGTTCATATCGTGTTTACTGTTACAGTGGACACCCCCCCATCCAAAAACCTGAAAACCTGAAGAAAACTTTAAAATTTGTCCGCCATGTCGCGTATTGTATGAGGCAGCTAGGAATCACAGTTCGGCAGGCTCACATGTTCTTTTACAGTTCAGTTTTTTTTATTTATTTCTCATTTACGTTGTTTTTTCTTTCGGATGTTCTCTAAATTAATTAACAAAATTGCGGGATAATTGGGAAGTCGCTCCAATGCTCTTGAAGGCAAGAAACGCAATATTTTTGCCATTTTGAATTGTTTCTACCTGTGGGAAAATGTAGCACTCAATGGTTGCTCTGGAAATTGATAAGAGCAGAGCGATAGGCACAGAAGAGGACTTCTGGATTTCTTGAGGAGGGGCCGATGTTACGACCCACCCCCGCCATTAATTTAGTAATTAATGGGCGTGGTTGATGTGTGAAATTAATTAAGTATTAATTATGTTCGAGGCTTGATTGGTGTTTAAAAGTGTAAACAGCAGATAAAGTTTTATCTGGGGGTTTGGAAAGAAAAGAGGCGAAGAATTCTCTCTCTGGCTGGGTGGTCTCAGAATAGCTCTGTTAGGTCATAAATATCAGGGCGCAGCTGACGGGAAACTAAGCAACACGGAATGGTACCTTTCGAAGAGGGGTCCACTTGAGTAAATGAATGAAGATGGGGACAAAAGGTTTAGCGAATAATCGTAAATTCGTCGATTGTTTGGGGCATTTTCGAGAACAATTGCTCTCTGTGTGGTCCGTGCAGAAAAATAAGAGTTCGTACTTGGCATGAACATAAGGAAGAAAGTGAGTTGCCTGTGCGCTCTCCGATGTGAAAGGCTGGATGCCTTGGATCTAAAAGAAATGAATTGGGAAAAATGAAGCAGCAAACCTCCCTGCATTTGGTAAGAAATGGAGACAACTCGAGGCAGCTGGAGATGCCAGTTTGCCATAAAGACAGCAGAATGCCTAAATCCGCGTGATAACGCAGAAATTTCTAGGCTGGAGCGTAATGGAAATCAGCGACTGTTTGGACTAATGAAAGCCAAGTTACAGGGGAATTAAGAAGTCTGCGAGTGGACAGTGGTCATTCCAATGAGAAGCGAAGCCATGCAAAGTCGGGTTCGGATGCCAACCCCTGCAGTGTGGAATCGTCACCCCCATTCATCCCCTACTGTGGAGGAAGTGAAGAGATGCGCTTGTCTTACGGGGCGAAGCGAGGCCCCATGTGTGCGTGTGTGTGATCACGTAAGCAGCGAAGCCACTACGTGTAAGTGCGACGGGATAAAAACATGGCGAAAGAAAAACATGAGCGTAAGAGCGGTGGCTTCGATACCTAACAAATATACAGGTGAAATGTTGAGTTGCCGATATACGCTTAAGGTAAAAGCACGTCTGATTTCGCTCGGCCGAGAAAATTAATCTCAGGGCTGGCGGTCGCAACTCGAAAAAAAAATGGAAACAAAACCTGCGAGTGGCATATTTGAACTGCGTACTCAGGCAGGGTAGATGTTATGCTAACGGAAAGGAACTGACTGAATTGGGAATGAACGGTCAAAAAGGACGGAAGGTAGCGACGGACGGAATCTACTATAGCAGCAGCGGAATTGAATGTGTCCCACTCTCCAAACAGTTGGTCAGAATCATTTCTTCACGACAACAGAAATCATTTCCCAGGAACACAGAAAATCAATCTTGGAAACCGCAACAGCAGATGTGAGAGGGCCTATTTTGCTTAACGGCCACCTTCAAATCGTCACGAGAATAGATCAGTGTGCACTCTAATCATTGCAACAAAGTGCGGCGTGATATTACCATTTTAATTGTGTGCTTCATTTACATCAAGCGTCAAAGTGAAGTGTTAAATCATCGGTGCTGCCACATGGTACAAGTGTGTGCGTGTTTTTTTTTGTCGTGTGATATTATGTGATGCACAACGGATTTGCACAGCAAAGTCACGAAACTGTAAGTAGATGAATATTTCCTTTTTCTTTCTTCGCACATCTGCGAACTTGTGCCATCCCGACACCCAAAGCTGCATGGACATAGATGCAGTAATGCTGAGTGACTGAACCTCAGAGGAAATACCTGCACATACAGATTTCAATTTCTTACAGGGCCCATTTCCTGATTATTTTTTTTACATGAATAAGGGAGAAGGTGTGGCCACAAATTCCGCTGGGCGGGACAGTTTCTTTTAACTTTGGTTCAGGGCCAAAGCGAGCGGAGAAGGGTTCTGCATGTGCATGCTTATTAGATTTAGTTAATTAACTTCGGCAGTATTTCGCACCTATAATCGTATACCGCAAATTAACGTGCTTGTGTATTTTGTGTCGCGAGTATTTTTAATATGATCATTTGCATATAATTTTTTTCATTCTCTAAGCAATTGTATATGAATATCACCTGCAGCTCTATTTAGTGTGTAAACGAGTAGTATCTCTTGTTCAGATAGTCCGGTGGAGACTCAGTCGGCTGCGTTATCCGACAGTAAAGTGTGACACCGTATGCTGCCCACATATGAGGGGCAATTGTCTATGCGCCTAGAGAGCGCCGCATCTGTTTAAATCTCGCAGAACGTTATTAAATGTTGTGTTGTGTATTTGAGAATCATGTGTTATTTGCGAAAGTGAGTGTTGTACTGGCTGGTTGGGGATTGAATGTACCGGAGTAAGATCCGGACCACTACACTCAGTCACGAATTGGTGATTGCGGGTGAACCTCATCACAACTCTGATCCCAAAGTATCATTTTTTTTTAGATTATTTTATTTTTTATTTGTTGTTGTTATTTTGTTCACAAGGTGGATTCACCCAAGCCTTATGCTTCGGGTCATTCTTCAACTTTTCATTTTTTATGTTCTGGTGTGAATCTTTGAGTGCAGCAGTGCACCTGAGATTCTCACCTGGTGCCGTGGCCAACTAAATTGTAATTAGGTCCCAAGCACCGTTACCGGCCGACTCGGCAGGAACACTGCTAGTGCCGTGTAACATTACGTTGACTCTCTATGTTGATTTCCGCCGTCTTTACACGATCATTATTCAAAACCCAGATTCAAAAAACACATTTGACTGTTTAGATGATTTAATGTGATGAAGTTAATTATTAAATTCATATAGTAAACATTAGAACTTTCAGGCCCGCAACGGACCCATCTTCAGATGTTATTAACAGAATGGAACTGAGTATGATTTAAATACATTAATGTTATGTGGTTTTCTTGATAATGTCACCTGCTCGTGATGGACATCATATCTCGTGAATGGTATGTTAACATCGATAAATATATTACGTGTCAAGCAACGTATTAAAAACCATGTATGAAGAAAATAATTGGCGTAAGTCTCTATATGTTATAACTCATTAAGCACCGTTTTCAAAGGTAAAGGGATGTGACAAGGAGTATCATCATTGCAACATACTTCACCATATTTGTGAATAAATAGACTTTCCATTAGGAGGATTGATGCTTTTGAGTAGGGAGTGGCGAGGATCATCAATATAATCCCAGCATCATCAATATATTCAAAAACGTTTGTCATCGTCACAATATTGGCTTCGGTGTACGAACACACCATGTACTATCAGGAATAAAAAATGATAGAGGCGTTGTTCCTTTGGACAACCGATATGGAGTATATGTCATCCCACTGAAGACAATAGACATTCAAGATGAAGATCGTATATACAGTATGTTGGATCTACATTTCGCTCATTAAAAACTCGTTTAAAAGAGCACCAATATAACATAAAGACAAACACATCAAGGACTTCCCTATCAAGGCTATCATACAAAGGATCTCATTACCCATGTTGGAGCGAAGCCAACATCCTCGCCACGCCATACTCAAAAGCATCAATCCTCCTAATGGAAAGTCTATTTATTCACAAATATGGTGAAGAATGCTGCAATGATGATACTCCTTGTCACATCCCTTTACCTTGGAAAACGGTGCTTAATGAATTATAACATATAGAGACTTACACCAATTATTTCCTTCATACATAGTTTTTAATACGTTGCTTGACACGTAATATATTTATCGATGTTAACATACCATTCACGAGATATGATGTCCATCACGAGCAGGTGACATTATCAAGAAAACCACATAACATTAATGTATTTAAATCATACTCAGTTCCATTCTGTTAATAACATCTGAAGATGGGTCCGTTGCGGGCCTGAAAGTTCTAATGTTTACTATATGAATTTAATAATTAACTTCATCACATTAAATCATCTAAACAGTCAAATGTGTTATTTGAATCTGTTATTTGAATAATGAGCGCGTAAAGACGGCGGAAATCAACATAGAAACAATTAGCCCACTTGGGATTTTCGTTTTGAGGGATTATGACATATATTCTAAATTAACTTTCATTTTTAGTTGCTTTCTTTATATAAATATGAGTTCATTCTCTTTTAGCGTTTTCAACCTTAGCGTTATATCTTCTCTCTCGCGGAACGATGCTGGCAACAATCTTGAGGTCAGAGAGCGTGACGTATGCATGTTGACAGATAAGAACTAGAGATCTATAATGCTGAAGCAGCAGCCAAAAGGAGGTGGTGAAAGCTGTGCTATGCCGAAGCGGTGCTTATTTGAAGTTTGCGTATTCGAGCTGTGTTGTTATACATGTACACTGCTGGCCACCCAAAATACAACACCAAGAAGGACACGAGATAGCAAAGCCAGATTTACTGGACACATATAACAACAGATTCAAAGATGAAACGATTGAGCATACAGGCCCGTGCAACTTGCGGAACACGCAGACATCAATAGTTCGTGTGGCTCCCATGGCAGGCAATAAAGGCCGCTGCACGCCGCGGCATCATACGAAAGAGGCTTTGGATGTAGGCTTGGGGTATGTAGGTCCAGGCTGCTTCCACACGTTGCCACAGTTCATCAGGCGTAGCCGCGGGTGGTGCTTGCCGGGCCACTTGGTTGTCGATCAGCAACCAGACGTGTTCGATGGGCGACGTATCGGGAGAACAGGTGGGCCACGGCAGCAGTGAAACCTGGTGGGCTGTGAAGAATTGTTGTACGTTGCGTGCCACGTGCGGGCGAGCATTGTCCTGTTGAAACGTGGCCGCTGGCAGGTCCTGCAGGTAAAGGAGGACTACAGGCTCCAAAACGTCGGAGATGTAGCGGTGGCTGTTGAGTGTACAGGCGATGCGTACCAGAGGGGCGCGGGTGTCATATCCAATTGCGTGCCAAACCATAACGCCAGGCGACGGACTGGTATGGCGATGCATAATGCAGGCGTCATATAGTATCACGCCGCGGTACCACCACACGCGGATCCGACCATCGTGGTGTTGCAGGCAGAAGCGGGATTCGTCGGAGAAGACAATATCGTGCCATTCCGTAGTCCAGGTGCGGCGTTCAACGGCCCTCTGCCGCCGCGCTCACCAGTGGTGTAACGTCAATGGTAATCGGAGCAATGGGCGCCGGGCGACAAGTCCCTGCTCCTTTAGACCACGTCGAACGGTACGTGCTGACACAAGCTGTTGCGCAACACACCCTAATTTCTACGCTGACGTTCGTGATGTGGCGGTGCGAGCCGTCAATGCCCGCCGGACAACATGCCGGTCCTCTTGTTGGGTGGTGTGCCGTGGCTGCGGCAATCGCTTAAGTCGGTCCGTCCGTCCCTCCTGCAACCACCGAATCCATACTCGCCTCACTGTGGCTGGATATCGTCCCACACGGGCGCCGATGTCTCGGTACGATAAACTGCTGCCGCGATAAGCCACTATTCGTCCTCTGTCGAACTCCGAAACGTGCTGGAATGACTGCCGTATTCTGCGACGAGACGTCAGGAAGCTTCCCACGCACAGGTCCGGCAGCACGACACACTTCCACTACTTACACCCAGCCTTCTGAGCACCGCTTCTCGGTGGCGTGACGGGCGCACGTGATTTACATATGTCCTGCAATGCTAATCGTTTGCATGTCCTCTCGCGGGCGACGCATGCTGCGAATTTCAGGCCAATCGGATGCTACCTTCTTGGTGTTGCATTTTAGGTGGCCAGCAGTGTATATTGAGTGTTTGGAGTAATCAAGTTTTCTGCTTACTAACTCACGTTAATCAATGTCGAAAAATTAATACCATTGTGCTCGGTTCCTCACATATTTTGGATTGTTCCAGCAAAGTCCTCAGACGATGATGGAATGAAAAAGAGTGAACAGTAGAAAGGTCTTTCTGAAACTTTATTTGAGTGACTTGGTTTCACTTCGAGAAAGACAGTGTAAATAAGAAGAGGTAGTATTCTCAAAATCTAAAATACTGTTCTGCGGGATTCGAATAGCAAAGAATGCTACAGGATGAGTAACTTTATTAGTAATTTTAAAATCCTTATTTTCATATGACATTGTAACTCTGAATGAAGAAATGTTTAATGCGCAGTAATAAATGTTAAATGAAATCATATTTGTGTCTGGCTAGTATGACGGCAGAAATTTGAAATCTGGAGGATTTTTGGTTGCAATAACGCCTAAAACGAGCGCAAAAAAAAAAAAAAAAAAAAAAACGGAAATTATTAGTATTTACTTCTAGCTTCTTGCTTTAAGCGTTTAGTACTTGGTACACGAAAGAACGTGCGGTACCGCCGCAAAGGCAGGGTCGAATTAAATGGGGGAGGGGTTTTGGAAGCTAAAGTC
This sequence comes from Macrothele yani, assembly GCA_039090855.1. Taxonomy (NCBI): domain Eukaryota; kingdom Metazoa; phylum Arthropoda; class Arachnida; order Araneae; family Macrothelidae; genus Macrothele; species Macrothele yani. The sequence goes on from CM077013.1 coordinate 21,442,644, forward strand.
CACAGCCGTACCCTCGGTGGGCACTCTACTGATATCCTAAACTAATTTTGTCAGAAAAATTTATTGGGAATTATATGAAATCGGGGTAGCTGTGATTGAAAAGTGGGTACGATAACTTTATTTTATAAGCTGGAAGCTTTATTCACACCATGGTAGCGAAACCATTTTTTTTAAACCAGGAAAATGTATTCAATTTTCCTCAATGTTATTTGCCGTTGTCATTATTTTTTAATCTTAAAAAATTATATTTAGATAAAAGCGATTGATACCGGTAAGACGCTGTGCATTCACGTATTTCTACTACAGTACGCTGTGCAAGCACGTATTTCTACTATAGTACGCTGTGCAAGCCGAACTTCTGTTTGGAAGGGGGTCCAGAAAAACTGCGCGTGCGCGCACGCGTGTGTGTGTGTGTGTGTGTATGCAAGGTGTGATCGAAAAGTATTCAGACTGGATTTATTTAAGAAAAAAGAAGTGCAAAACTTAGATTTGAAATTTAATTGCCTTCGACGTAGTTCCCTTCCGAAGCCACACACAGCCCAGCGCTGTCTGCACTGCTCGAAGCATTTTTTGAAGTTATCTTCTGAAATAACAAACAGGTGCTTCGTCGCGTTCTGTTGCATCTCTTCTGTATCTTGAAATCTTTCTCCTTTCAAGAGGTATTAGATTTTTTGGGAAGAGTCGCAGGGAGCGAGAACTGGCGAATAGGGTTGCTGTCGGACCTGTGCAAAGCGGTGCTTAGCGAGAAACTGCGCACAAGTTGCCATGTATCAGCAGGCGCGTTGCCATGGTGGACTGCCACTGTCATGCAATGTCGGCCTTTTGGGATGAACTGTGTCCATCAAACGAAGCAAAACTTCCCATTAGCACTTCTTGTCGGTTGTCTGGCCTGATGGACCGCATTAATGACGCACCAATCCATCATGATTGAAAAAAAAAGTCAGCAGCGTCCTGACATTGTTGCGGCTGTGTCGTGTTTTTGGGGGTTGGGTGTGCTTGGGGTCTTCCGCTGTGACGACAGGGCTTTAGTTTTGGGGTCATACCCGTAAACCCACGATTCATCACGAGTTATGATAGTTTTAAAACGTTGTCGTTGTTTTAGAAGCACCCAAACAGGTACCGCCCGCTGGGGCAGTGGTCTGAGCGCTGGCTTATGATCATTCGTCCACCTGGGTCCGGGTTCGAATCTCGGTGAAGCATGGATGTTGTGTTTATCTTACGGAACTGGCTCCCTGCCTCACCTGGAACCAGTTTCCCTAAATTAGGAAAGGGCGACTGCTTATAGACCGTTGAGTTGCTCACGGTGGTTGTTAAACCTCCAAACAAAACACACACACACACACAGACAAACACGTCATTAGCGGCTAAAACACGGGCCTGTTTCTGCTCAGTTGAGAACAATTTTGGCACTAATTTGGCTGAGACGACTTTCATACCTAAATCGCTCGTAAGAGTCGACTGAACAGAACTGAAACTAATGTTGAAGTCTTCATTGAGATTTTTTTTTTTTGATTGAAGGTTTAACGACCACCGTGAGCAACTCAATGGGCTATAAGCAGTCACCCGTCCCTAATTCAGGGTCACTGGTTCCAGGGAAGGAAGAGAGCCAGTACCGTAAGACAAACACAACATCCATGCCTGTCCGGGATTCGAACCCGGACCCCTTACGGACGAATGATCGGAGGCCAGCGCCTTAGACCACTGCGCCACCGGGGGCGGCTCTTCATTTAGATCATCAGATAATTAACGAAGAGTAATCTGGCTATTTCTGCCACCCCGGTGGCGCAGTGGTCTAAGCGATGGCTTCTGATCATTCGTGCGAAAGAGGTCCAGGTTCGAATCCCGGTAAGGCATGGATGTTGTGTTTGTCTTACGGCACTGGCTCTCTCCCTTTCCTGGGACCACTGGCCCTAAATTAGGGACGAGCGTCTACCTATAAACCATTGAGTTTCACATGGTGGTCGTTAATAAACCTTCAATCAATCAAAAAAAAAAAAGTATGGCGGTTTTTCTGCACAGCCGTGTGCACAAGTTCGACATTGTTTTCACTTCTGCTGGGTGCTGGCCTATCAGACAGTTCATCATCACTCTCCACACTTTCACGACCATCTTTAAAACGCTTGTACCACAAAAAAATTTGTGCCCGTCTCTTACAATCCTCTCCATAGACTACTTCAAGTTTGTGTTTTTGCAAGTTTCGCCAATTTTTTTGACAAAATATGATGCAAATTCGTTGATCGTTCTTTTACGACATGATAAATGCGACGAACAATACCTCAGAACAAATCTCTCGTACAAATCAAATCCCCTGATACGTTTCAAAATAGCAACTCTTATCATCAGCTTTCATCAGATCGCCAAACACAAATTCGCCGCGAGAGAAAATGTAGCATTCAGGCTGAAAAATGCTAAGTAAACCAAAATTTTACATAAGATGACAGGGACTGAAAAGGAAGGTTGAATTAGAGTATGCATCACACCTGGCCATATGCGCTGAATATAGGGGAGAAAGATGAATCTTGCCCCTCCAATAATTTTACTGGAAGGGGGAGGGGGAAGTGCCCACCCAATATTTTTCATCCCGTTTGATTAAATTATCGCCTTTGCCTTAAGGCCAGAACGATTTATTTCCGAAATTTTTTTTAAAAAATTATCAAAAGTAAAAATAAATAAAAATACAGAAACGTATAACCTCTAGCGCCTTTATTTATCTATATATTTTTTGCGCTTCTTGTTCTTTGCTTGAGTAACCCGGCTAATTTCTCATATTTTTTATATACGTTTGGAAATAAAATCTCCGTGGATATTTTTATAAACTCCCTGGCTGCATTTTATTTTTAAAAATATTAATATTCATCAAAATAATATTTCCATTTCCTTGTTCGTTTGCTGATGAGTAATTAAAATTGCGTTTAAAAATATACGTCGAATCTCGTTGTCTGTCTTTTAACCCTCTTCATTTTTTAATTTTCCTCCTAACAATGGAAGAGATGTGCTCCTCCCACGTCTGATCTTATCACGCCTGCCTCCCCCCCAATAATCTAGTGAAGTCGGCGCCCCTGCACCTAGACCGAAAATTTTATTAAACATTTCGATGTTTGCTGATATTAAAATCACAATTACATTTCACAGTATAACTTTGTTTTGCTTTTCGTATAGATGGAGTAGTTTAGGTACTACAGAGTTACATAAAGACTCGTGGTGCTGCAAATGTTATGTCACCTATATCGAATATTTATTCGGTATTTGTTTTTGCAGACCGGTTGCTAAGACTATAATAAGCTAATGTTTTGGACCAGTTTTCGTTTTAGTTGCTTACTGTTCTTCCTTTTATTCCGTCAATATCTCGTAAGAACTACTCAACAAATTCATAACAGCACTAATATTTTAAAGCTAATTAGCGTAAGTTAGTAAGCAGAAAACTTGATTAACAATCTCCAACGCTAAATATACAATAACACAACTCCAACACGCAGATTTCAGGTAAACATCACTTACACCACACCACCCTTTTTCGCTGCTGGCTTCAGCATTATACAGGGTGCCCATATAGTCTTCCCACATTATAAAAATTAATATAAAATATGTATTACAGGTATAAGAAAGGGATTGCACGAAAATGATGGTGCACAAGTCAAGTTTTTTTCCAGTGTCAGTGCGCCTCCACATGGGGGACATTTGTGGCCCGCAAGACATCTAATGGATATTCGATTTCACGCCATGTTTTGTTTAATATCTCAGCAGAGACAGAACCAATGAAATCCGTTATTCTGCTCTTCGACGTCTCGACATCCGGAACACTGCTAGAATAAATTTGGGGTTATGTCGGGCGATCTAGGTGGCCATGTTATGCGACCGTCGCGGCCAATTCATCAGTCCGGAAATGTGGCATTCAGGAACTCACGAACCATTACTGACCAATGTGGTGGGGCACTGTCTTGTTCGAAAATAACCGAAGGTTAGAGTGCATGCAACTGAAGTGCTACAAAAACTTCCAGCATGTCCAGGTACATGTTACATGTTACCATGGGCTCTCCAAAAAAGAAGGGTCCACCTACACTATCCGTTGCTTTAAACTTTTCGTAACTTCCAGCATGTTCAGGTACATGTTACATGTTACCATGGACTCTCCAAAAAAAGAGGGTCCGCCTACACTAACAGTTGCTTTAAACTTTTCGTAACTTCCAGAATGTTCAGGTACATGTCACATGTTACCATGGACTCTCCAAAAAAGGAGGGTCCGCTTACACTATCCGTTGCTTTAAACTTTTCGTAACTTCCAGCATGTTCAGGTACATGTTACATGTTACCATGGACTCTCCAAAAAGGAGGGTCCGCCTACACTATCCGTTGATTTAAACTTTTCGTACCAAGCTTTTATGCTTTTTTGGTCCGTTGGTGATAGTCTGTAGTCTTTTCTGAAATGACGCTTTACAGTAAATGTCGATTCGGTCTCAAGGAACCACAACACGCACTCCACTTTTTCTTGCATGGAAGCCATCATCGATGAATTGCTCCTTTTATTCAGCAGTAACGCTCACCTAAAGAACACACATAAAAAAAGAAAGTAACTTTATTAGTGATGATATGCTTTGTTGCCAACCATTTGATTTTAATTTACATAGATATTTTTATATTAAATTTTGCAATGCGTGAAAGACTTTATGAACACCCTATATAACTCGTTCTTTTCATGTCCACACACACACACACACACATCACGTACCCTGATTTCAAGACTTTTGCTACAGAACATTCCGTGAGTGGGAAAATATAACGTTAAGGTTGAAAACGCTTAAAGGGAATGAACATAAAATTTACAAAGAGAAACATAACTGAAAGTGAAAGTTAAATTAGAGAATACGTCGTAAAGTGCATTTGATTCTCTCATTGCTTAATACGTTTCAGTTTGGAAGCGGTATTTGCTCTGCGATCTGTTCAGCTCTATCCTATTACATCGTCAGAAACATTTCAGAAAACACCATTTTCAAACGGTAACCTGTACAGACACGAAAAATATTGGAAACAATGTGCGTTTTCCAGAAAAACACGGTACATTTTCTGCGGTAGCATACCTGAAAAACTCGCGGCCCCGCAGCAAAAAAATATCTTCGAGGACGTTTTGTGAAAATCTATTTCCCTTCAATTGCGGACATTTTTTATTCTATGTTAGTAACAAGGTATTTTAATAATTCAAGCTCTTTGGAACCTATAGGTATTTTTCGTAAAACCAAAATCGCTACACTTTATTGAGTGTAACACAAATGTGCATGTTGTAATTAAAATGATTGTCCTAGTTTTATACCGATACAATTTATTACAAAACACTTGTGCCAAAGTTAATCATATCATGCAAATTTTATTCTTTTTGCGAACTAAGGGCAGCCACTTTCAAATGCTTCACGATCACGCCCACAAAACACGTGTGGAAGTGTCTAATGACCTTTTCCGATTTATACTAAAATACGGAACATAAGTAAACAAATAAAACAACAATTAAAAATTGTTGCACGCAAAAAGAGTAAAATTACTTAAAATATTTATTCTTGAATATAAAAAAAAAAAACGAAAAAAACAATTTCACAATGTTTTGCCCAAATGAAACTGAGACTGGCGGTTTTTTGCCGTAAGGTTTGTAGGTTGGAAAACGTGAACATACAGGAAGTAAGAGTGATACGTGGGCTACATACCCGCTACACATAGTCGCCTTGTCGGTTCAAGCGAGTGTCCCAGCGCGGCACGAGGTTGTGGATACCCTGAGTGAAGAACGTCCGTGGTTGGCTGTGGAACCAGTCTTCAGCAGCGTCCCGTACCTCAGCGTCGTTAGCGAAAAGGCGGCCCTTGAGAGTTTTTTTTCAGTAGCCCAAAGATGTGGCAGTCACAGGGCGACAGATCGGAGCTACAGGGGGATAGACGCGCACCTACCAGCGGAAGCTCCGCAGCAAATCTTGGCACACTGTCGCCACATATAGGCGTGCGTTGTCGTGCAACAGAATAACTACATTTGACAACATACCGGACCTCTTACGCTTGATGGCCGTTTTGAGGTTGCGTAACGTATTCCAGTATGTGGTTGCCTTGATTGCACTACCTGCGTACAGTCAACCCAACAGCAATGGGCCATTTTCATCGAAGAAAACCGTGAATATCACTTTTTCTGCTCTTAAGGAGGACTGAGCTTTTTTGGGCTTGGAGAGTTAGGATGCCGCAATTCCATACTCATCTGTTTTCCGGCCGGATCGAATTGTTGCCACCAAGTTTCATCTGCGGCCACAGTCTTGGAAAGAAACTGTCCCCCTTCCTCTGCTTGGTAACGATGCAGATGTTTCAGGCAAGCACCCATTCGCCGATTGTTTTGCTCCTCCTGGAGATGCTTGGGGACCAATTGTGCGCAAAGCTTGCATGGGCGCCTGCAGGAAATTTTTCAAGGGGGTCAAGTGTAATTAACCCTGCAGGTGGCAGGAGGTTTGAAAGAGACAATACAAAATTTTGGTCGACATGTACAACAGGAGACCCTTAAAAGCGTCTTATCTTTCTGTAGTATTCGTCACAGTTAAGATGTACATATATGCGTTCTCGCCACTGTGAGCCCATAAATTTTTTCGACGCAATATTGCGTTCTCGCCGCTTTCGAACAGGTTTCCGATGAACGTTTTCTATCTCGAACGCATATATGCGTGCTTGCCACGCGGAGGGTTAATTAAGGTTTGGCTATATGTAGAAAACAGTAATTCGTGAAAATGGAAGAATAATGTCATTACTACTACTTACTTACTACACTAGAACACTACTACTACTACTACTACTACTATTATTATTAATTGCTGCTGCTCTTGAAAAAAGTGCATGTTAATAATAGTCACGTATTATCATATACATTGGTAAATGTTTTCAAAATAATGAACAGTGTCGAGCATGGCCACGCCAAGCCTTTTAAGTTCAGAACACACCACCCTGAGCGGAACTTGTTTGAGCTTAGTACCTTACGGTTTGCTAGGTTTATCGTTTTCCGTTATCGTTTTCCAATTCCAAATTTCCAACAAAATTGGGATATTAAATTAAACGCCCCAAAATCCATCTTTCCTTGTGGTCCAATTCTGTGAGTGTAAAAAAAAAGTAATAAATAAAATAAAATAAAGGGGGAAATAATTCCGCAAGGGGGTTAAGTGACCCCTGTGGCACCCCTGTCGGCGCCAATGAAACATTGCTGTATCCCAATCGGCGATGAAGAATGGTGTTAACAGTTCCCTTATGGTGATGATATTAGTGCTTTAAGGTTTAGTCATACCAACAGATGGCAGCACGTAAAATACTTTTGACTCTATCCGCTTATTTTAAGAATCGATTCTAGTAACAGCACTTTACACGAGACAAGAATTTCTCCTCTTGTGACATCTGTTGAATAGATATATATCTTTGGCTGAAAGCATACCTGTTGGGAAAGATAGCTTCTTTTCCTTCCGCAATGAAGTTGTAGCTATCGTACTCATGGGCTCCCGTAACTTAGTTTTCAGGAGGGGGAACGAAATTGCAAATCCAAATACCATATGGGAAACACCACTTGCAAATTTCCACTGTGTCTTTTCTGTTATCCAGTGATGTAGTTTTAAGAAAAAAGTGCCTTGGCAGTAAACCGATTAAGTTAAACATCCCTGAAAGAATACCAGTGAAATTTTCAAAACCAATTTATAATCTAACTTGTTGTTTCTAGCATTGAATGTTTTTGTTAATTTAATTAATTATTAATAAAATTCTTTATTAGTATTTATTCAATATTTTTTATTACCGTTTAGCTTTGTCCATCTCTATCAAAGTTCCATAATTTGGGCAATTTTAGATAAAAAGGGAAGAAAGTCACGTGGGAGTCAGATGCTACTTGCTCCTTTTTTTAATACTGCCCAGCTTTATTTTACGATTCCAGATTTTAAGTTTGAATAAAACCAATTAGACAAACCAGGGGCTTATTTAAAGGGGCTGGGGTGGGTAGTGGAGGTGCGGATGGGACTGACGTACCATTAAGATGACGCAAAAGTCAAAACGACAAGTTCCAGCAACAAGCCAGAGTCGGCGTAGTTCAATCGGGATAATAGCTCCGGAGCGGGAGACGGTAAAAAAGTTTATTTTCACAGAAGCCAAGGGCAATTCCGAATTTGTTGTTGTTGTTGTTAAAATGCGACTTGCATTAGAAAAAAACCTTTAATTTAATAAAAATGCATCAACTTATTGGGTGTGTGCATAAGCTCTACCCATTTTTGTAGGCTACAAAGAAAGGAGAACACAACAAATAACGTACCTAGGATTTCACATAATTACCATCATTCTGTAAGACTTCTTGCATTCTGTCTATGAGTAGATGAATCCCACGCCAGAAAAACTTCCGTGTTTTAGAGTAAAAAAAGTCACGTAGTGCCGTTTTCACATCGTACACATCATCAAAGGTACGGAGAGCTAAGGCGTTCTGTAATGACCGAAATAGGAGTTAATCCGTAGGTGCCAGTGCAGAGGAATACGCCTGATGAGGTAACACTTCGCAACCAAAGTCCAGTAATTTTTACCGAGTGATTAAAGCAGCCTGTGGTTTGGCGTTATCATGATGAAGGATCACGCCTTTGCGATTGACGAGTGCTGGCGGCTTCGATGTCAGTTGTTCTGGCAGTCTGCCCAACTGTTGGCAGTAGAGGTCATATCGTTGGTTAGGTGCCAACACCTCCCAGTGGATTATTCCCTGGACATCCCACCAAACACTCAACAAAACCATTTTGGGGATGCAGTCTTCCTTCTGAGGTCGATGGAGCAGGCTCTGCACCTTGGGACACAGTCCGTCAACGCTTTACATTACGACACACAGTACCCATTTCTCATCAGCCGTTACAATTCGTCCCCAAAACGGTTCATTTCTGTGACGAGAAAGCAAAGAAACACAGGTACGGATTCTCTCCTCTCGTTGCTTTGCAGAAACCTGGAACGGAACCCAGTTATCGAACTTGGTGATGAACCCAAACGCATGCATTCGTCTTTCGACAGTTGTTCTGTGTACTGACATCGTTTCCGCTAATTCCTGAACGGTTGGATGTGGGTCATTTGTTATGGCTTGGTCCACATCCTCGTCATAAACCACGGACGGACGTCCAGGACGTAGTTCAGCTTTACAGCTTCTGTCTCCGTCCCGGAATTTCCGAAACCAACGGTGACATGTGCCATCATCAACTGCATCCTCCCCATACACTTGACAGATGTTGCGGCAAGCCGCATTTGCAGTACTGCCTTTATTGAACTCGTACAGTAAACAATGTCTAATGTGTTCCTTATGGCATGCCATGTTACACCGTCCGTGATTTCCGTTACGAATGACTTACTCGGACAAACCTAGTGCCTCTATATGCTCTACTGCTCCACGCTTTATTGGCCGAAAATTCGACATCGCAGCGTCATCTGTGAGGTAACTACTCCGATCGCAATTTGCATCTATTACAGAAACGGGTAGAACTTTTGCCCACACCCAGTACATTAGAAGAAAAAAAACTTTAATTTTTTCTCCTACTTTTTATTAACTTTTAGTTTGTCACGGTGGATTTCCAAAACTTGCATTTTTGTCGCCTCCCCGAAAAATATTATATACGCCCATAATCACACTGAATACATGTGACTTGCACGCTGCTTTTCTAAGATTATGGGGGTGAGAGATATATTTTATGTTATTTTCTGTTTGTTTGTTTGTTGGGTTTATGCCATCATATGAGCATCTATGGCCACAGGCAGCGGTGTTGAGACGGGCCTATCCCGAGCCCGAAAGTCGGACTCAGTGAGAGAGAGAGAGAGAGAGAGTGAGAGAGAATTTTTTTTTTTTTTAAATGTAATTCTGTATGATTTAGAATACGAGACTATCCTTACACTTTCTGATTGATAAAGGTAATTTTTCCGCAACTGGGTCTGTGCTGGAAGTGGGGACCCTGGGATATTTGTTCCGGGCATTGGCAGCAAATGTCATAGGCCACGCAGGGCCAGATGGAGCTTTTGTGGGTCCTGGGCCAAATTTCTATGCGGGACCTAGGAGTAGAATTTTATTGCTGGCAAATGTAAATGGACGATGTCATCACTCTTTCCACGTTATTTTTTAAACAACGCATAGCGACTGAAAAATTGTATTCCGGCACTGCTGGGATCGAACCCCAGAACTCTCGATAACTAGTCGAGTGCGTTCGAATTTACGCTACAGCGCCAACAATTCTCAGCGCAATGCGCGGTTTATCAGTCAGCATCTGACTACACGAATGCGTATTGATGGTCCCAGCAACTGAGATGTCGCCATCTGGTGGCATTTAACGCAACAGCTATTTTAATTGTAGCTGATAAATTCAAAGGGCGATAGAAATGGTTAATATATATCAAATACGTGGAGATAATGTAAATGGACGATGTCATCACTCTTTCCACGTTATTTTTTAAACAACGCATAGCGACTGAAAAATTGTATTCCGGCACTGCTGGGATCGAACCCCAGAACTCTCGATAACTAGTCGAGTGCGTTCGAATTTACGCTACAGCGCCAACAATTCTCAGCGCAATGCGCGGTTTATTGCTGGCACTAGAAAATAAATTTTAAAAAAGTCGTTCCGTGAAAAATGTACGTAAAACACACACACGGTATGAAATTCACAAATTTGCCGGTGATGACGCGAAGCCGCCTCCCTCTGCTCTAGAGTCGAATGTTTTACCTATTAAGCTACACCGACGGAATTTATTGCTATAACTTTTTCGTCGTGATATGTCCTGCACCTCTGTAATATGTTATGACGAAAACTCTGATAAAGGCAAAATGATTTTCTCAAAGAAGTATTTGCTTCAAGCTTAATAAGAAGACGATAATATGATTGGAAGTTAAGAGAGAGAAAAAGAGAGAGAGAGAGAGAGAGAGAGCTCTTAAAATCTGTGATTTTCTTATGGGAAATGGGGTTCAGGTTGTATTCTGACTATTATAAAACTTAATCACACAATGATAAGAAGATACCTGCGCAACGAAAATTTTTGGATTGTGAATATGTTTTGCGTAGAAAATAATAAGGATCGCTCTAAAATAAATTTGTATTACACGCGCTTTTCCCGTGATACATGTTTTAGTGATTGATGTTTAATGCAGGAGTAATTGACAAATCCGTGATTTTTTTAACTTTTTTGAGCTCTCATATAGGAAAATGTTTTTTTTTCTAATAATGTTTTTAAAGTCACTGAATAATAGCTTCCATATGTAGTCCGAAACCAACTTTAATATTGTTCTTTTTAATTTTTTAAAACAAAGTATCAGGTTTTCGCGCTAATTGTTAAATGCATGGAATTAAGGGCCACAAAGAGATGAAATTTAATTTGCTATTTCATGACTGCGGGAAATATTAAGGTGGTTATAATAATCACTTGAAACCTGAAAACCTCAGTATTTGCACGGCGAAGGGCGATGATTTATTCAAAAATGGGGGATTGGAAACAAAAAAAAAAAAACTTGAAGAAATATATTTTTAAGGGCCTCGCGTCCAAAACGTATTTTGGCCTCACTCTGTTCCTGGTTTTTACGAGTTTGCTACATTGCTCTCCACCCCTTTATCTACCATAAAGTTTACGGTAGAACTCGAAACACAGGGTTCGTTTTACCTTTCCTCGACTGTCTAACCGTTTAATCTCTTTTTCAGTGTTTCCAAAACCTTCTGCACCACCCGCGTTGATCCCATATTCATCCGCTAGCTCTACACAATTTAAGTCGGCAGCCTTATCTTTTCTGTTTGGTAGAGCTTATTCACACTCTTCATCTATCAAACTTCGGGAAAAGAGATTAAATTCATTTTTAATCTGGCTTCTCAGTTTGTCTACCCACGCGTTTTTGTTGTACGTCAGCTTCAACGGTGTCAACGCTCCTACTTTAAGAAGTAACGAGGATGTTGACAGGTACATTGAATCTGTGGATTATGTCCCTGATCTATTTTACATCTTAAAGAATGCTTGTCATAAGCAAGGCATGGATTTTGGTATAAAAAAAGTTGTCTTCACTATTAAGAAAGGACCGTGACGAAGTTAGTATGCTTCAGAGACATGGTGTATATTCCATCCCGCTTAAAGCCACCAACCCACATGATACTAAGTTTGTGGGATCCACCATTCGGACAATTGGTACACGTGTATCTGAGCACAAATACAACTTTAGAATAGGTTAGAATTCCACAGCTTTATCTAGGTTAGTTAATCAAGGTAATCATGTTCCGGAGTGGAATAACACTTCGCTAATTGCATCAGCTACTACGAAATTTGACATGTTGCTTACAGAAAGTCTTTATGTTAACATTCCTGCTGAACGCTGTTGCTGCTGAACGATGACGTGCCATGGATTCTACCGACACCATGGAAATGTTCCATATCAAACCATTATACACACCATCAAAACTCATAAACGAATCTCGTAGTTTATTTACATGTCCTGTGTGATATGCACAGGTGTCAAATGCGCATGTGTAAAAACTGGAGCAACATTTCATCACGCTAATGCATTGTGAGTAATACACTGCCGGACAATTGCTAAGGACGGATGACAATAGCAACGATAGCAACCATAAAATGGAAGGCAGGAAAATGTGGAAATTAGCATAAGTGCGGGACACAGTAAGACGTGTTGTGCGTATGCAAATTTTGGATTGCCGAACTTGTTCGTGACGTCATAGCGCTGATAAGAGATATAAAGGATTTGACGCGTATTGACCGTTGTTGTTCAAACGCAAAGTTGAAAGGGAAAGAATCAATTGACGAACTTGCAATTTTCAGTACGTCTTCCCGACATCACCTAGATGATTTTACGCGTGGCCGTATTATTGGCAAGATTGAAGAAGGGCGAAAAATAACAGATGTTGCCAGGGAGTTCGACGTCAGCCACAGTGTTGTTTCAAGGCTTTGGAAATCATTTCAAACAAATGGAGAGTGTAGCAAATGTCACGGGGAGGTCGTGTTTGCAGTACGACACCTGCAGAAGATCGGTACATAGTGCTATCAACAAAAAGACACCGGCGCAGCACAGCTAGTGAGGTAGCAAATCAGTTTATGGCTACTACTGGCAAGCGGATCTCCCGAAAAACTGTCGCCAGACGTTTGCATGAAGGAGAACTATACGCCCGCCGTCCTGTTGTGTGCATCCCATTGTCCAGACGTCACCGTACCGCCCGTTTGCAATGGTGCCATCAACATCGCAATTGGACTGATAACGACTGGTCTGCTGTCCTCTTCTCAGATGAGAGTAGATACAGTCTATCGTCTGATTGTCGACGACAACTGATCTGGCGTGATAGTGGTACTGCATATTGTCCAGCAAACATACAGGAAAGGGACCGATATCCGACATGTAGTGTCATGGTATGGGCTGGCATCATGATCAATGGCCGTACGTCCCTCTATGTGCTTCCAACTGGGACTATGACTGGCCAACGATACATTAATGATGTTCTGCTACCTCATGTTCGCATGTTCCGTGGTGCTGTCGGTGATAGATTCATTTTCACGGACGACAACGCAACATGTCATCGAACAGTCGCTGTCCAGGAGTGTCTTGAGAGCGAGGATATTCAACGCCTCGTATGGCCAGCACGTTCTCCAGATCTGAATCCCATTGAAAATGTGTGGGATGCTTTGGGGAGGAGACTTGCAGGTCGCCAATGCTCTACAATAAACAAGGACACCCTCATCCGTGCACTGACAGATAAATGGGATAAATTACCCCAACAGCTGCTTGATAATGTTGTGCAAAGCATGACACGACGTGTGGAATCTTGAATCGCCCTCCATGGTGGCCATATCCCGTATTGAAATTTTACGCCGGAACGCCTGCGGATGGTAATTGCATTTTTTTCACGTTTACGTATTCTGCACAAAATGGTCTGTTTGTCCCTTGAACACGTTCCAAAGCCTTCTGGATTTCAGAGCACAATAAATTGTCTTTCTTGTAATGTCCTGGCATTCTGACATTATTTTATTTCACTTTTCAACCACACTTACTTTTTTATTCGCTATATAGCTGTTTATGATCCGTCCTTAGCAACTGTCCAGCAGTGTAGTTCTATTATATAACTACGATGCTTCACCCTCACTGTACGAGATAACGGACCCATAGTAGGTCTGAAAGATCTTGCTTCTTGTTTTCAGCTGACTTTAATTGTAAATAAAAGTATCGTCTTTTAGAGTTGCAATTTTTTTCCATTATTAATCGTGTCTCGACAGCATTAAGAATCTTATTTATGTTTATACATACACACAAAAATTTATATTTGTAAAAAAATTCTACCGGAAATGATTTTTTCCCAAACTGCAATGCCCTTTGAAAGCGCGAGGCAACCGGGCTAACTAGTCGGCCCTGAGACCATATATTCGTGGATTTCTGCTGAGCAAGAAACGCTTCTTGAAGAACTATAGATACTGGATAAAAGATAACACATCGACGAAATTTTGCCGTCTGTCTCCACGCAGCAGGGTATTCTGTTGCTTATTCCTGCTTATTCTATTGAGCAAAGTCCATAGATGGCAGCGCCTCTCGATCTTTCCGGCTGTCCGGAACATTTCGGGAAGACGTAATTGGTAAAAAAACCGTGCAACTATACTATAGAAACAGAAAGAGGTCCCTTCTCCACTCCCCAGTTGATAAAGACACTGGCTAATTTGCAGAGGGGGGGGGGAAGAGTCTGCAAGAGGATATTTTTTTAATTAATGCTTAAACAGGCTAGTCATCGTTTTCTTGTTCGTTCGGGCTCGGGCTATATCTTACAATATAGAATTCAGGCTCGGGCTCGGGCTATATCTTACAATATAGAATTCAGGCTCGGGCTCGGGCTATATCTTACAATGTGGAATTCAGGCTTGGGCTCGGGCTATATCTTACAATATAGAATTCAGGCTCGGGCTCGGGCTATATCTTACAATGTGGAATTCAGGCTTGGGCTCGGGCTATATCTTACAATATAGAATTCAGGCTTGGGCTCGGGCTATATCTTACAATATAGAATTCAGGCTCGGGTTATATCTTACAATGTGGAATTCAGGCTTGGGCTCGGGCTATATCTTACAATATAGAATTCAGGCTCGGGCTCTATCTTACAATGTGGAATTCAGGCTTGGGCTCGGGCTATATCTTACAATATAGAATTCAGGCTTGGGCTTGGGCTATATCTTACAATATAGAATTCAGGCTCGGGCTCGGGCTATATCTTACAATGTGGAATTCAGGCTTGGGCTCGGGCTATATCTTACAATATAGAATTCAGGCTCGGGCTCCAAAATTGAGCCTGAACATGTAGTCCCGGTCTCTGATTCAAGAGAGTAGAAGAGATGGGAAAAACGATGTTGGGCGGTCACATTGCCCATACTTCATCTGGGGCTTGGGCCCTGGAAGAGCGATTAGCCAGAAGCCTGTTCGTCGTCACCCCGGTGGCGCAGTGGTCTAAGCGATGGCTTCTGATCATTCGTCCGAGTTCGAATCCCTGTGAGGCATGTAGGTTGTGTTTGTTCTTACGGCGCTGGTTCTCTCCCTTCCCTGGAGCCAGTTGCCATAAATGATCATATGTAAAGGATTTTAGGAAGGGAGTGTCTGACCCCAGGTCTTAAACAACCTTTAGAGATAGGAATCTAGGTGATTTGGGCCAGAGTGCCCGATAGGAAAGTCACACGAAAGCGAAGTAGAAAGGGGAGAAAGACGCCCTTATTTATTACCGGGGGACCAGTACCCGGGGTCCGACGGCTTAACGTGCCCATCTGACGCACGGCGGATACTTAGTGGATCGAGCGTTCGTACCCGCCTGGGATCGAAACAGGTCCTTTCCGTGGCAGTCGCGAACGTTGCCCACTAGGCCACCCGCGGCCGCAGTTGCCATAAATTAGGGACAGGCGACTAGTTATAGCCCACTGAGTTGCTCACGGTGGTCGTTAAACCTCCAATAAAAAAAACGAAAACACCTTTGCGTCTGACCACACGCTGACCGAGGGTTCTTTTTGTGTCACCTGTAAGGAATCTGAGAACGGTCTCAGAGGATTACCGTGTTGGAACCGGTGGCAAATTTAGTAGAAGTTGTTTTTTCAACCGTAAAATACTTGTCATTCAGCCTACATGCTTTCTTAGTTTTCTTTGACAATTTTCCTCCTGGCAGTGCAGTCTTAATGTAAACCGAAGCCACCTACTATGATTTCATATTGATGACTGCCGTCTTGATGAAGCAGTTCTCAGTCTCTTTTCGCTAGAAAAGCCCTTGTGATTCGTGAGTGACGTATAGCGTGATCTGACTGTTTATTACATTCGGGCATGCTTTCATATAAAGCACAGTATTTCCTATTTCTGCGTACACAATCATCTAAAAAAATCCACTGACGTGCTTTTCCGTCTGATTAATCACGAAAATGGCTTTGCGCCGCTTATGCCCGCAAATATCTTTTTACACCACTGTTTCTATCTAATGGACTTTACTACATGAGCACACAACAGATGAATTAATTGAAAATCAGGAGACACAAAAAACTGCATGAAAGAATGAGTTATAAGTACTTTGTACTTGTAAATACTGTTTCACACGTTATGTTATTTATACATCATCGGGTCAACCCTCTGTCGTATCCAGTCAAAATTTATTAATTTTCATGATAAAACATCTATAAATTGTCAACATAAATCGAATGACTAATGAAAAATTCAAAATTAAAAGTCATAACTAACGTTGATTTTTTCACTAGTCATTCAATTTTCGTTGACAATTTATAGATTTTTTATCATGAAAATTAGTAAATTTTGACTGGATACGATAGAGGGTTGACCCGATGATGTATAACTAATATAACGTGTGAAACGTTATTTACAAGTACAAAGTACTTAAAACCCATTTTTAATACTTAGGCCACGTAATACATACACTGAAGTGCCAGAAAAACTGGTACACCAGTCTAATACTTGGTAGGTCCCCCACGGGAGCGCAGGACTACAGAAATATGACGGGGCATGGACTCCACTAGCTTCTGGAAATATGCTGTAGGAAATGCACACCATACTTCCTGCAGAGCGTTCCACAATTCGGGTGTGTTCCGAGGTCTCGGATTCCTGTGTTCGATAGCACGTTGCATGGCATCCCAAATGTGTTCTATCACGTTCAGATCTGGGGACTTGGGTGGAAATTGCAACACCCTAAATTCATATTATTGCTCCTCTAACCATAATGTGGCATTCCGACACTTGTGTGGAGGTGCATTGTCCTCTTGGAACAGGCCCAACCCATCAGCATGAATGTAGGACATGAACGGGTGTACCTCGTCAGAAAGGATGTGCACATAGCGTTGGCCGGTCACAGGCGTTTGTAAACGTACCAGGGGTCCCAGTGAAGTCCACCTAAATACATCCCATACCATTACGGACCCCCCACCAGCCGGTACAGTTCCCTGTATACAGGCAGGTTCCATGGCTTCATGGGGTTTGCGCCACACACGAATCCTTCCATCTGCCCGATACAGTTGGAAACGCGACTCGTCAGACCAGGCTACTTGTTTCCAGTCATCAAGTGTCCAGTGGCGGTGTTGCCGTGCCCAAGCGAGGCGCATAGGTCTGTGTCGTGCACCCATCAAGGAGACTCGAGTTGGGCGTCGGCTCCCAAAGCCCATATCGTGCAGGGTACGTCGCACAGTCCGGACGCTGATGCTTGTTGAAGCTCCAGCATTGAATTCCGATGATAACTGCGAGAGTGTTGCACGCTTATCGCGTGAAACGATTCTTGACAGCCGACGATGGTCACGTCCACCCAATGTCTTTTTACGGCCACACTGGTATCGTAAGTGGGAGGTTTTGTCGGAATTATTGTAGTCACGGTACACCCTTGCAATGGTCGTCCGTGAAAATCCAAACTTCGTTTCTACCTCCAAAACACTATGGCCCATCTCACGAGCGCCAACTATATGAAACCGCGTTGAAAATCGCTTAAATCGTTATTACTAGTCATTCTCATGCCGAGAACAGCTCTGAGAGCTGGCAAGGATGTCTATCGCTTTATATACCCACTGGCGGACGCAACCGAGTACGCGCATAGGTGATGTTGCTATGAAGTACCAGTTTTCTGGCACTTCAGTGAACATTTCCTAGATTATATGAACATATATTCTTCAAAACTACATGAAAGAAATGGATAAACGAAATTCGACAGCATTTCTATAGATAACAGGGAAAGTTCTTTGTTTTCTTGAACCTTGCGTCTTTTGGACACTTGCGCCGCAGCAATTGTTCAATCGATCATCAAGAAGGTAAAAAGGTAAAAACACCTTCAAGACAAAGCTCTGGAAGAAACTTCCGGAGATCTTTGTTGAGAAATGAATGTTTGTTTCAGGAGATGATATATTTTGGAATCCTTTGCTTTTCAAACTTTCTTACGCTATACGTATGTTAGCTGCTATCCAACAAACAATGAGAAATTTCAATGACATTACTCTCTACTGTAAATGCATAGTGTTTTTTCTGTTTGTGCTGTAGAGATATATCCAAATGTTCAACCCTACTTATAGCACTTTGAATTGCTCACAGTGGTATTTAAACCCCGAAAACAAAGAAAGAGGTTGGAGCAAGGTGATGATGAAACGGGTTATCTCAGTCTTGTGATTTTCCCGCTTATTTCAAGTGAAATCGGTAAAGCTACTGTATGAAAACGGTTGTGATCCCAAGTCCTTCAGTGGTATCTTTTGCGATAATGCATGTCTATAGTTTTCGATTTGGGGCAAAATCTGTAAAACCTATAGAGAGAGGGACAGAAAGAGAAAGCTTAATTTGGAAGAGCCACTTTAGAAAAAACTTTTCATTTCCCCTAGAAAAAAAAACTCCTTATCATGAGGGATTTTCAAGTGGAATTTCTCCTTGGAAAGAACCTCCTTTTCATGGGGTTCTTTCCAATTAATGGGGTAGACAAACCCCCTTGCCTTTACTTGGAACATCACCGAGATCTTTACTCAGGCATATGAAAGGATTGCTTACTGAACTGCAACCACGTACCAGATACTTTGTGAACTCTCTTTTCGCCCAGAGAAAGGCAGCTATACGGCGTGGTATCGAATTCACGGGGTATCTGTACAGTTCTATGGGAAGCTGCAACCAAGCTGTATGTACGGCGGTCCACAGTTCCGGTATGAAGCTGGGTGGTATGTCCAACTGCCCCACCTAGGTTCCACAACATTCCACAGGTGTTTAATTTGGTTGAGATCGGGAGGGCGCCTTACCAGATGTCTCATATCAGCACAGTGTGCGTAGAACAATTCCTGAAAAAGACGGGCCCGATGACATGGGGCATCCTAGAAATAATAATCTCCCTCTGTGTAGAGGTAAAACATTTTGGGGTCATGGTTCGCGAGCTGTCCCCGGTAGTACACGGCGTCCATACTTTGGTCCGCTTATTATATGCAACCACCCCCACTCGCCTGAATTGCCGATGCCACGCACGAAGGATCCATTGCCTCATGCTGCTGAGGCAAAATACGGACTCCACCGTCGGCAGAATGGAACACATCTCGTGATTAATATAACCAGCACACTTTCCCCCAATATTTTATAATACAGTTTGCATGATTTTGATACCAGGAGAGTTATTTTCGCAGATAGACGGTTATTGTGAGATGGTGGCGTATAGGGAATCTGCTCTTGCAATCCATCTGTGCCAGGGTGCGACACATAGTCGGAGTTGACTCATATTGTATTGATTCCTCAAATGTGAAATTGCGCTACGGCGATTGCCGTGTACAAAGAAACTCACCCAATGTTCCCCTCTGGAATCTACCTTTCGCTACTAATTACTACACCGTGCAAATTAATTGGGACAAGCTGTTTTATTCTCAAAATTGTAATGTGATCGCCAGTTGATGTCGGAAACCCACGTAAACCAGTTTTATCAGCTGTGAGGTGGTGTGACTTTTAGAACTTGATAGTAAGAACGTGGTTAGACCGGTTTTAAACAGGAAATAGGCACTTCAGCTTCAGTTGTGAGCTTTCGTGTGTGACAGGTGGATGTTAGTTTTTGCTCTCTGTGAGTACGTGTTGCTTTCGCGTATTGAAAAATGGATATTTCCCCAAGGAAGCGTGCAGAAATAATTGCTCTGAAGGATCACACTTCTATGACAGTGAGAGATATCGCTTCTGCAGTTGGAGTAGGCAAATCAAGTGTATCAAGACTGCTTACGCGATACAATGCATCTGGATCATCGTCTCCAAAAAGGAGAGGTAAATTTGGAAGAAAACGAAAAGCAACTCCACGAACCGATAAATATCTAATCAGAAATAGTAAAATGAATAAAAAAAAAAAAAACAATCACCGACCTTCAAAGAGATTTATTGGCTTGTGGATGTGATGTTAGTGATTCAACTGTACGCCGTAGGCTTTCTGGAAGTTGGGCGGAAGGCAAGAAGACCAACGAAAAAACAATATTTTGAATGCGAAAATGAAAATGAAACGTTTAGCATGGGCCAAAAAATATAAATCATGGACTGCTGGCGATTGGGAAAAGGTAATTTTCAGTGATGAAACTCATTTATTTGTGCAGGGTTACCAAGCAAATGTCGTTAGATGAAGCAACTGTGAACCCTTAAGACCTGAGCATGTCAAAAAAACTGTAAAACACCCTCTGAAAGAGATGTTTTGGGTTTTTTCACATCAAATGGCACTGGAAGCTTAATTCCTGTTCAAGGTATGATGAATTCAGCCAAGTACGTAGAAATATTACAACGTAGGATTGTTCCATTCTTGCAAATATTTGACGGGACATTTCAACATGACTTGGCCCCATCTCACAATTCGAAATTGGTCAAGAATTTCAAGCTGGAAAATCAAATTAATTTGCTTGATTGGCCTGGAAATTCACCAGACTTAAATCCCATAGAAAACTTGTGCAATATTTTGAAGAGACGTTTACGTAAAATGGACTGTACAACCAAAGAACGCATGACAACGAATGCTATAAAAGTGTGGTTCCACGATTATGAAGTCAAAAATATGTGCACTCAATTAGTGGAGTCAATGCCAAAACGAATTCAAGAGGTCATTTCTGCTAAAGGAGGACATACTTCATACTAATACAGGTATTTATTAGTGTATATCAAGGCATAGAAGGGTATAGAGGCATAGTTTTGGAAAAAAGAGGGATTTTTTACTTTGTCCCAATTAATTTGCTCAGTATAGTACAGTTGCGTCACCGATTGATAATTTCACCATTCTGGCACCATCCGGGAACCCTTCTACCACGTAAGCTCTCGAACAACACATAAGTGTCGCCGTTTGTGAAATGGACGCACCAACCCTTCGTGATTCCACCAGAAACTCTGATAAATCTTTGGTTTTACCAATCACATCCGTTACTTTGCTCTCAACTGAACCGCTAACCACTTTCATACACCCCTTTAGCCTACGGACCGCGCTGTCCCCCTTGTTACTTTGGTTCGGGTGTAACTCACTTTGCATTAGTGCGATCATTATTCAGTAAGCACTCGCTGTAAATATAATGCCTAGATTGAAGCTGTAGACAACGAAGTAGAAACTAGAGGGCAGCAGATCGCTCACACGTATCGATGGATTTGTTCTTCTATACAACAAATGGTCAATTTATTAGGAACTCCCGACTAATGAAGTGTTGGACCAACTTTGGGCTTCGCAGCAGCTGCAGTTCTTTTCATTTTTTTTTTCGTTCCGTAGTTTTACTGCCACTTCGAAGGCTATATGCAGTTGTCCGCCCCTAATTTAGAGTCACTGGCTAAATTTCGGATGGATGATTGCATATAGCCCTGGTCAGGAAGACAACCAGAGCTGTAAGACAAAGATGCCATCTGCTTGCCGTGCACGTGATCCGAGATAACTGACTGTCCCCCCACCCCCTGGGAATCCCACTGTTCCCTCGCGTTTTTCCTCAGCAGCATAGAAAGAGGGCGATTGGAGAGTGATCGTATTGCAACCCGAAGTCAAAAAGCCGAACACTTTCCATCAGTAGGACATTCAGTGTTTTAAAAGTGAAACTAGGCATTTATTTGGGCAAAGCTAAACATATCTTAAAGCAAAATATTAATCTTTGGTTTAATTATTGTGTGTGCTCGAATTTTTTCATAAAACTATAACTGGCAGCTGCAGTACCCCCTTCGTTACCTGCGCCCCACCCGCAGTTGCGGGGGCTGCGGGAGTGGTATTAATACTACTGGTTTTACAATCATTAGCTCCGGTTTTCCCGAACCTAATACAAACGCTTTGTTTCGTTCGTTTGCAGACAACAATGATGTACGGACATGTCTGCTTTATAACACAGTGGAACGCAACGTACACTGTGCGCAGGAATGCCGTTTGTTATCGTTTTTTTATATTTCTGTTATTTGAGTCACCGTTGCGCGGCCGTTGGTCAGTACAAATCACGTGATCCTCCATGTAACTCGGGCGGCAACTAGGAGCATCGGACAGCAGGTCACATGCTCACTACCGGTTTTTGCTGTGTTAACAACTCTGTGAACTCTTACCATTGTTGCCTTTTCACATTCGACAACTGCAACAGCTGTGCTGACACTCTCAACACTCCACCGAGTACCCCATATTATCCCAAACCCAAAGTCAGTTAAACCGTATCACGACAAAAGGGCTCACGACAAAAGAGCGAACCACAAAAGAGCGGACGTCAAAAGGGAGAACGACAAAAGAGCGAACCACAAAAGAGCGGACGTCAAAAATGAGAACGACAAAAGAGCGAACCACAAAAGAGCGGACGTCAAAAGGGAGAACGACAAAAGAGCGAACCACAAAAGAGCGGACGTCAAAAGGGAGAACGACAAAAGAGTATCACGACAAAAGAGCGACATGACAAAAGGGCGCAAGACAAAGAGCAATGCGCCAAAAGGGCGCACGAAAAAAGGGCGATACAACAAGGAAGGATACGACAAAAGGGCGATACAACAAGGAGGGATACGACAAAAGGGCGCCACGACGAAAGAGCGAACCCACGGACGTGATATTTTTATACTTCAACTGCAAGATTTATAAAAGATATTATTACCAAAAACGGCACCGGGGTCCCTTTGAGCAAATTATATATTTCTTCGTGTATTCAAACCCCAACTCAAACCAGACGTCTCATCCTATATAGAAGGCTTTCTAAACGATGTTATTTCCAAACAGGCCTCCGGGCCCTTTCAGTTAATTCAGTATTTCTTTGTGTATTCAAATAATCCCAACTGAAATCAGACGTGTCATCTTTTGTATTCTAAGTGAAATCTATATACAGTAGAAGGCTTTCTAAATGATGTTCTTTCCAAAAAGGATACGAAGCCTTTTTCTGAAATTGCCTTCTTTATACATTCAAAGCGGAATTTTACGCACACATGGAATTTTTTGTGCTACAACTGCAACCTGCAGAAATGGCCTAAGAGATATTTTCAAAAAGGCCCCGGAACCTTTATTTTGTTTTATTTCTTGTTTTTAAGAAAAGTATTTTCTTCAGAGCAAGAAATTCTTAGTAGTTCAACCCGTCCTTGGACACATTTTTAGCTACTTAGGATTGTTGAGGGAAAAAAATAAAGTAAAAATAATAATTATTACACCAGGCCCCAGCTATTAGTCTTTTTCGCTTGTTAGGTCTATCAAAAAGGCCTAGGTGTAGGCCTATGAATTAATTGAATAAAAGAAAAATATTAATAACTCAACATGTTATGCAAATATTTAGAGCCTAAGTAAAAGCGCAGTGTTATTAAATAATTAATTTCCCCATATCGTCCTTTTCTAAACACAGCATGAGTCATGCAGTAATTCCTTTGTTTCGTCGAACACTATGGTTTAAAAAAATTTACTAGGTCACGGCAATTTATCTTCTCAAATTCAAGTACAATTCCGTTTGACTTACATAGAACACCCCCACCCCTTCCCTTAAACTTTTGTGACCAGTTGCCCTAAGCTCGCATGAACCAACCTGAAAATTGGAAGATCTAAAAAACTGTTGCAAATTTGAATGTCAGACTTCAGTTGCCTTGTAATGTACTACAAAAGATAAACCGGTTAGGGTAACTGGGTGTTTTTGAGATAGATAATTTTTATGCTACACAATAATAAATATGGACAAGTTTCAAGCTTGTATGCTTTCTTATTGTCCTTGGGGCTTTTTTAAAAATAACATCGTTTAGAAAGCCTACTGTATGGGTTGCATTTCAGTACAAACAATGTCACGTCTGCGCTCAATTGGGATTTGAATACACACAGAAATTAGCAATTTGCTCGAAGTCCTTACGGGCTATTTTGGAAATCATATCTTTTTGAACGCACTCCCTGAAAGTTATAGAAGTACAGGAAAATTAACATTTGCTTTCAATTGGGATTTGAATATACAATGAAATAATCGATTTGGAAATTTATATCTTCTTGACGTTTCTTGCAAAATGAATAAATAGTTTTCCGAGTTAGTGAATCGATAGTCTGGTAGACGTGAGCCCTTCTGACGAATCGCTCTTTTGTCGTGCGCGCTTTTATCGTATCGCCCTTTTGTAGTGCGCTCTTTCGTCGCCCATTTGTCGTGCGCTCTTTTGTCGCCCTTTTGTCGTATCGCCCTTTTGTTGTATCGCCCTTTCGTCGTGCGCCCTTTTGTAGTATTATCATCTCACAAAACCCTTCCAAATGTTTTTCTTCTGTGACGTACAAATTATCTTTTCGTTCCGTCTTTAATTATTTCACTCAAGAGCCTCTCTGAGGAAGAATTACTTTCTTGGCGTAGAATAGAAATCGAAGTTTCCAAGCTTTCGCACATGAACCAGATGGCTTTTTTGAAGGAAGGTAGACAGCAGATTGACACAGAAATAAGCTTCATTGACACAGAAATCAGGAAGGTAGACAACAGTCTGCTGTCTACCTTCCTTAAAAAAAAGCCATCTGGTTGATGTGCGAAAGCTTGGAAACTTCGATTTCTATTCTATGCCGAGAAATTTGGATCATTCGCACTATTTTGTGTACCATTGGTATCATCATCATAATCAACCATTATCAATCCACTGCAGGATGATGGTCTCCCCAAATTTCTTCCACAATTGTCTGTCTTGGACCTGTCTCCTCCTTGTCACCCAGCAAACTTTCGAATTTCATCCATCTATCTCCCATGGGGCCTCCTTCTGGGTCTTTTCCTGTCCCTCGGAATCCAGTCTAAAATTTCGGTTGTCCATCGGTGGTCCGTTCTTCTGGCAACATGTCCAGCCCATTGCCATTTCAGCGATTTTACTCTGGTCATGATGTCGTCCACTCCTGTCATTTTTTTTATCCACAAGTTCCTCTTCTTATCTTTTCTGGTTACACCAAGCATGCATCTCTCTCCAGGACCTTTGAGTTGGCTGCAGTCTTTGTATGTCTTTTTTAGTTAAGGTCCATGTCTCTGCTCCATACGTAAGCACTAGCAGGATGCATTGATTAAACGCTTATCTTTTGAGACATAATGGCATACTGCTCTTAAAAATTGTACTGTTTCTTCCAGAAGCTCTCCATCCAAGTTTTATATGCCGATTAATTTTTTCATCAATGTGACCCTCACTTGATATCTGCTGCCCAAGTTAAATGTAGGAATCGTCTCAAGCTTTTCTACATCAATCGATAAATCTTCGTTTCTTGGAAAAGCGTTGTACATCACTTTTGTCTTCTGAAAGTTCATTTTTAATCCCACTTCTTTACTCTTGTCAACAAGTTCTTGGATCATACTCTGCAGCTCTGAAGGGGTAGTTGCAAAGATGACTAAGTCATCAGCAAAACGAAGATGAGTTAAGTGATCTCCATTAAACTTTATTCCTTTGTTCTCCCAGTTCAATGATTGAAAGACAATTTGCAATGTGGCGTTAAAGAGCTTGGGAGATATGGTGTCACCTTGTCTCACTCCCTTTCCAATTCTTATTTGTGCTGTATCCTCAAATATCCGAATATTTGCACTTGCATTTTTATAGATGTTATTAATAATATTAATGTATGCATCTTCAATACCCCAGGATTTCAAAGCCATTGTTACTGCTGATGGTTTCACGGAATCGAAGGCCTTTTCATAGTCAATAAAAGCCATGCATAATGGGAGTTCATATTCTCTTGTTTTTTCAATTAGTTGTCTCAGTACATGGATATGATCCATATTACTGTAGCCACTCTTGAATCCAGCTTGTTCTCTTGGTTGGGCCATGTCTAATGTTGCCTTTAAGCGATGTGAAAGAACCTTAGTGAAGATTTAAAAAACCACCGACAGGAGGTTGATGGGCCTGTAGTTCCTGAGATCTTCAACGTCACCTTTTTTATGGAGCGGGATCATTGAAGCATTGTTCCAATCCTCAGGTATCTTCCCTTCATTAAGACATCCGGTGAAAACTTGGGCGAGTGTAGTTTCAATTTCTCCACTTGCTTCTTGTATAATGTCCACAGTAATTCCATCTTCTTCTGGAGCTCTTCCCCGTTTCATGTTCTTAATTGCATATGCAACTTCTGCAGGGAGGATTGGAGGGACATTGGCACTGGTACCTGTCATAATGTCTGGAATAGATGTACATATAGTTTTGAATAGAAATCTTTCACCCTTGTCAAAATTTCGCTTCTATTTCTTGTTACAGTACCATCTTCTTTTCTCAGAGCCATAATCTGTTTTCTTCCCTTGCAGCTTTCGATGACCAGTTTTTTGCTACACATAATAAAATCAATTTCCCTTGTCTTCCCATTCGGAGGTCTTCATGTCCATTTCCTGTGTAGCTTTTTCTTGAAAAAGGAGTTCATGATGAAAAACCTTTCTGCTTCTGCAAATTCTACGAGAGTATTTCCACGTTGATTTCTGTTCCCGTAACCGAATTTAATTTCATTCTGTTGCTGTTGCCGTACTTTTGCATTGAAATCACCCATAATTATCTTCAAGAGCTGTTTACCTTTGTTATATAGATTCCGAATTTCCTCGTAAAATTCTTCAATTTTTTCTTCAGTGTGACTTGTGGTGGTTGAATAACGTGTCGTGCAGCCCTGTCAGAGAAACTTTCAACTTCTGCAAATTTATCCTTCAGTTTATTGTTTATTTTAAATCCAACACCACTAGTTCTGCCAGTATCTGTCCCACGATAGTAGAAGAGATGGCCACTTTTCAGTTCAATGAGATCTTCTCCTTTTCTCCTTACCTTACTTAGCCCGACAATGTCCCACTTGATCCTTTGTAGTTCCTCTTCCAATTCAAGAAGCCTTGAATCAGAAGATAGGGAGCGTCCATTATATGTAGCCAAGGTCAGCATCAGATGGCAGCTTAGTCCGGTCCTCCGGGGATTCTTAGCACCCTCTGCCTTGGCCAGGTACATTCCAGCTGCCGGAAACTGAAGGCCAAGTTTGAAATTGTGCAAGCATGTTTGAGGGGTTTTGGCCATAACTCACCAAGCTGGAACGGGTTGGTGAGTGTGGGAAAGCATTTCCTCTAATCCCGATAATATAGTTATACCGCGACTGGCGGTCGTCAGAGCCCCTTTAATGGGAACTGGATGCACCACGAGGAGGCGAGTTGACATTTGTCAAGGAGAGTACAGTTCCTTAAATAAGAAATTCATCGTGCGCTAAACATTATTTCAGTGAGAAAAAAGCCTTCATAGCACGGTAATATTTTTATTATTAATGCCTGTACTTAGAAAATAAACATTTTATATAGCACAGCAACGTACAAGATCTTTCAAAGCACCAAGTGCTCCATCGTCAGGTACTTCAATAAATACATAACAAACATAAACAAAAACAAAGGAAAAAAACAAGAAGCGATTTTCAAATTAGCCCAGCGTGTGAAAATAATAACGAGGCATACAATAAATATATTATAAACGTAGGCTCTTGTTAAAGGATTCAACAAAGTATAACTCAGAAAGCATTACTGAATAGAGGAAGAAATATGTGCATACAGGGAAATTAATAGGCTTACATAAATATTCAAACTGTAAGTGAAGTAGTAGGAGTAGAGTGCTAGTGGAGGGGATGATGTCTTCTTGGCTGGATCACCATGGCCCAAGGCACGGGAACAATACGTGGAGTTTCTTCGTTACAACAGTCAGTGCTGTGCGACAGAATACACAAACTTTCAGTGAATCAGAGGGTTTGCCTTGTACGATTTGAAATCAGCACCCTGGCATTGGTCCAGTGTGGTCGGTGGGTACCTCTATTAACCAACCGTGCAAGAGAGGTAGGTAGGTTGGTTGGTTAGTGGATTTTAATGGCGCAAGGGCCATATTTGGCCAAAGAGCGCCAGACACAAGACAATCAAACAAACAGTATTAAAAACGTGGTATAATGCTTAAAATCAGGATGACGCGGTAAGAGTGAAAAATGAGAGTTAAGAAAAGTGTAAAACAAGAAAGATGACACCGAATTTTCGGGTGTAATAAGCACGTCTTTTGAATTCGTTCTGACGCAAATTAAATTTATTTAAGCAGTTCAAAGTCAATGGAACCGGTATGGCAAAACAATAGATCTGACGAAAGAAAGAAGATTTTCAATCGAGTTTTTAATCCCTCAGATATTGCTGTAAACGATATCGTGAGCTGACGAACTCTTAGAAACAGAGATATCGACAAAAATGAGATGTGACTTTACGTCCCCTGGTGGGAAAACCATGCATTATTTTAGGAAGAAAGTATTCTCAAAAGGTTTATCCATATAAGCGGTATCGGTCCAAGAAAAAAAAAATTAGTCGAGTTTTCAGGACCCCAGATTTTGCAACAAATACTTCAGGAGCAGAAATTAACACTTATGCCTCTGGTGGCTAAACCATCATTTACGAAACATTAGAAATTATGTGAAAAATATTTTCCATCAGGTCTTGTATGCGATACAGGAAGAATGTTTCAAATCAGAGCTTTAGGAGCAGAAATAACGCAGAAAACGCAATTTACCTTTGTGCCCCCTAGCGGAAAGTCTATGATTTACTTAAAAATTTTGAATTTATAGGAAAAACATTTCGCATCGGAAACACTATCCAACAAAGAAGGAATTTTTCAAATCGTACTCT
This sequence comes from Macrothele yani, assembly GCA_039090855.1. NCBI lineage: Eukaryota > Metazoa > Arthropoda > Arachnida > Araneae > Macrothelidae > Macrothele > Macrothele yani. The sequence goes on from CM077013.1 coordinate 21,471,657, forward strand.
TAGAAGTAGAGATATTGACAAAAATAAGATATACATCTACGCCCCTGGCGTAGAAACCATGCATTTTTTCAAGAGGAAAATTCTTCTAAAAGGTTTGTCGACATGAGTAGTATCGGTCAACAAACGATTTTTTTTTCAATCGAGATTTTAGAAGCTCATATTTTGCTGCAAATACAACAGAAGCGGAAATTAAGACACCTGGTGGCCAAACCATTTCTTACAAAAATTAGAAATTATGTGCAAACGATTTTCCATCAGGAGCTGTATGTGGTGCAGAAAGAATTTTTCAAATCGGTGATTTAGAAGCAGAGATTTAGGGGGAAACGCAATTTACATTTACGTCACCTAGCGGAAAGTCTATGAATTACTTGAAAATTTTGAAATTATATGAACCACATGTCGCACTACAAACATTACCCAACAAAGAAGGAATTTTTCAAATCGGACTCCTAGAAGTATAGATATTGACAAAAATAAGATGTACATCTACGCCCCCTGGCGGAGAAACTGCGGAATATTTTAAGAAGAAAATATTCCGAAAAGGTTTTTTGATGTGAGTGGCATCAGTCCACGAAAGAATTTTTTCAATCGGTATTTTAGAAGCTCCGATTTTATGGCAAATACATCAGAAGCAAGTATTAACACTTACGCCCCCTGGTGGCCAAAGTATTCTTTACCAAAAATTTGAAGTTATATGCAAACGATTTTCCATCAGGAGATGTTTCCGCTGAAGAAAACATTTTTCAAATCGGAGTTTTAGAAGAAAGTTATCGGGAAAAATGTAATTTACTTTTACGCCCCCTAGGGGAAAATGTATGCATTATTTCAAAAAGTAAGTATATCTAAAATACTCTTCGACATAAATGGAATCGAAAGATAAAATATTTTTTTCAATCGGATGTTTAGAAGCAAATATGTGGAATAAAACGTATTTTTGAATTCGACATCATCTGCATTTACGCCCTCTACCGGCGAAATTTTACATCGTAAAAAAAAACGAAATGAAGGATCATCATTTGCATATTTCTTGCTTCCCAGTGCAAAAAGAATTTTTCAAATCGGACTAATAGTTGCAGAGATATCGTGGGTACAGACGGACGGACAAACCGATAACAGAAGCACGATCTTTTTTTACAAAAGACGTGCTAAAAAACTAGATACGTTTAAAAAAGTCAATTCGTTTTAAAAACGAAAAGATAGCAAGTGTCATCCAGGAGCCGCTGCACCGTAGCGGCTGCGTCGTTCAACAAATGAGAATGAAAATAGTGAAAACGAGCAGCACGAAAACGAACACAGTTACATAGAACATTAATGACAGTGAGACGATAGTTGCATGTCTCGCACATCGGTGCAGTGTCGACACACAGCAAGAAGCGGTGCGTGAAACGACAATGTCCAACAAGAGAGGTAGCAACAGAATTATTTGTAGTATAGGCATATTTCTAAGTACAGGCATTAATAATAAAAATATTACCGTGCTATGAAGGCTTTTTCTCACTGAAATAAATAGGAACTGTAAGGACAGAGGGATCAAAGGCAGATAATCCACTTTGCCAATGCAAACTTGGTAACCTTTAATTCTCTAAGCCACTGGAGTGTTGTTTTGACTTGTAATCAGATAACAGCTTGGAACGGATTCAAATTCATTTTTTCATTTACGATTAAGGATTTTAGAAAGCATCCGGTCGTTGTCTTTCAAAACTCTTGGTCATGGTGGTGTTATAGAAAAACAAAATTTATGCTTTGTTTTAAATCATTCTCCCGTTCTCATTCTATGTATTTAGTTTCAATGTTCGTTCATCCAAGACAAAATTCATTACTTACATAACTTGTTTGTATTCCGTCTTTAAGGAAATTGAACCCATAAGTGATTTCGAGGAAATTGTTATTTATTTTTAGCTTCATACGTTGATTAACTGGCTACTTATGTAAACAACATGGATTTTCCCTGAAAGCATCTTTCGTAAATAATACATATTCATCGATCTAATTCTTTGCCAGCAGAACAAATACCTTTTCAGAAAAATGGGAAGATGTTTCGAAAACAGATTTTTTTATTGAATTTTAATAATAGGGCACAAGCACTCGTTATTTTAATACATTAAAAGACAGAGAAAATGAGAAGTGGTTTGTTACGGTAATTAATCAAACAACAGATATTGAAAATAATGTCTAATTGATTGTCCTCAAGTTCACCATGATACATAAAAATATTGTGTGTCAAACATAAATATCTTAATGAAAATTTATTTCGTCGAAGTCGTTCTGCTTAATAATGGGATACCTGCATTTTTTTTTTGGTTGGAGGTTTAACGACCACCGGGAGCAACTCAATGGGCTACAAGCAGTCGCCCGTCCCTAATTAAGGGTCACTGGTTCCAGAGAAGGGAGAGAGCCAGTGCCGTAAGACAAACACAACATCCATGCCTCACCGGGTTTCGAACCCTGACCCCTTGCGGACGAATGATCAGAGGCCATTGCTCAGACCGCAGCGCCACCGAGGCGGCTACTTGCATTTGGGAGCGGAAACACAGATACTTTATCGCGCAGTACGTATCAACTTAAGATTTAAGTTAAGACATGTATTTATAGATTGAATTCTGAAATAGTCTAGCAAGGTAATTATGATGTGTATGTTTACTTGAAATATACTGCAGGAATCAAAAACAACTGACAAGGCGGTCTTGTGGATAAAACATCTGATTTCCAACCAAGCAACAAGGGGTTCGATCTTAACCCACAGAGCTTTTTTGCCGTTCTGGAGGCGCAGTGGTCTACGTCCTGGCTTCTGACCATTCGCGAGTTCGTATACCGGTGATGTATGTATGTTGTGTTTGTCTTACGGCACTGGCTCTCTTCCTTCTGGAACCAGTGGCCCTAAATTGACGGGCGACTGCTTATAGCCCATCGAGTTGCTCACAGTCTAACGACCACGGTGAGCAACTCCAAACAAAACATAAAAAAAAAAAAAAGGTATTACATATTAAAATTTTTAATATTGAAAAGTATTAAATTCGTCGTTAAACACCTCCTTCCCCCCAAAAAAAAGGCATTAAATGCTTAGAATGAGCAACTTATGATGTATACCTCTAATCTAACCTGTCTTTTGAGTTTGTGTTTTCTTATGAAAATTTAGTTTCTTCTCGTTAAATGTTTTCTGACTTAACGACACATTATTTCCCCCAACCAGTTCACAAATATCATGCACATTTTCCAGCAGCTGAGAAATTTTATGCTGATTCATCAGCCGTCTGAAAATACCTTTGGCTGAAAATTGCCTCTAGCTGAAGACTTCAGATTACAAAGTTTTCTTAGGCGCGATGTGAAAATGTCTGGTATTTTTCTTAATTCGTTTTCAGTGAGAGTTGAAGAAAAAGGGAGAAGAAAAAGTGAGAGAGGCAGCCATCTTCTACCGGACAATTAATGTTTTGCATTTTGGAGAGTGCACTCGAGAAACGAACCAGCGCTCCTGGCTGTGATTCATTGCACTAGAGGCGAGAGGAAATAGAAATAAGTGAATGATTTCCGCCATCCTAAGGAAGCAGAAGTCTCGCTATCTTGTCAGCTGTTCTTTCGCTGTGCATGCTCCAATGGCGTATCTTGAGTCCGAGACTGGGCTATCTCCTCCCCCCCTCCGTCCAGTACTATTTTTTTTAATCGCGAAGTTTATTTTTCAGTTGTTAAGTAATAGAAGTAACTTTTTTTTTCTAAATTTTAGGTATGTGCTGTTTGCTAGCGTACCAAATAATTATGAAGATTAGGATTTGAACACTTATTTGTGCATGAACTCCATTCTTCTTCAGAATACTTTATTTGTACATGAACTCCATTTTTCTTTCCTTGTGTGTGAACTTGAGTGTCACGTTTTCATAAAAAGGCTCTTCCGAGTACTTTTTCATATTTAAAAATAATGTTTTTCTCTATTGACAAAACAGCCAAGTTGCTCAAATGTGCATGTCATTATGTATGGCTCTAAGATATATCTCGATTCTTTTTAATACAGAAACATTTCCTTCGGCAGTTGCAGTTGTTGATGGAAATTTTAATATTAGGTCTGCTATTTGTATACGTCACTAAACCCAATGTCCAATTTATTCAACTTTATGCAACAAGTAATGTCTGTTACTGATTTCTTTTTGTATTTATCAAAGAAATAAAACACCTTCAGTTCATTTTTTAGTCGAGCTGTATCAAAATTTGAAGTATAGAGTTCTTTAACTTCTGACAGTAGATGTTCGGGAATGCTTTCACAAAATTTATCAAAACAGTTCGAATCCAACAAAACCGCTAGTTTAAGATATAATACCACTGATTTTAATTCATTGACACTTCACACAAACTGAAACAACTCTCGTAAAATATTAGCTTTTGTGAGCGGCAGCGTGCGCGTGACTAAGGTATTCCGAAGTCTTCTCTTTTCTGAGCGAACCGTTGCCCAAAGCAATAGTCGATTCACCCTTCTCTCGCGCATTCATGTTGTCATGGAAACGCTAGCAGGCAAGCGTATCGAATGTCTTCGAATCAGAACAGCGAAGACTCGGGTAGAGCTGTCTACGTTACTATGACAGCTGTTTGCGTTAGGACCATTGGTGCTTCTCGCTCGCCAGACTGATTCAGTGAAAAGAAACGAATCCGCACGTGTGTGTGTGTGTGTGTGTGTGTGTGTGTGTGTGTGTGCGCGTGTGCGCGTGTGCGTGTGTGTGTGTGTGTGTGTGTGTGTGTGTGTGTGTGTGTGTGTTTTCACAGCGAAGGCGTCAAAATGTCTTAATACCGTTGATAATTGATTTATATTTGTGAATTTGTAATTGACTTTTATTTGTGCATTTTCTAGGCTTCACAGCTCGCCTGGAATATACGCCACTGGCATACTCGTATACTACTAAGACATGGATCCTTCTCCTTCACGTGCGGGTAAATTATTTCTTTCATAGACATCTCTCTCTCTCTCTCTCTCTCTCTAACCAGCACGTGACACGTGCTGCAATATGTTATATTTATGTGTTCTTTTATCCATGTCGACAGTGTGTATTAATTGATGCAAACTCATATGTGGCTTAAAATAAATATTCTTTATTTCATTTATTGCCTACTAAAGTAACATTATTCTGGTCATTGGATATAGAAGCATCACTGTATACAGTTTATTAAAGAAACAGAGTTAAATAAAATTCTGCGACCGAGTACATTTGTTGAACAGATTGATAATAAATATATCATCAGGTTAATAAACCTGATGATAGCCATAGAGTAGAACATTTTTATTAATTTCTTTGTTAAGCATTTACTTACGTTGAGGGGATTTGTTCTTTCGCAAGAGAAACCTAACGCAAGGGAATGAACAGGTGTCTACAAATGAAGCATAAAACTTCAGTATACTATAGAAAAACAAAACTGCAATAAAAAGAACTTGCTTTTAATGTTGCAAGGTGGGCCGCGGATGGCCTAGTGGTCAGCGTTCGTGACTGCGTTGGAGAAGACCTCGGGTTCGAACCCAGGCAGGTACGAACGTTTGAACCACTAAACATCCGCCGTGCGTCGGATGGACACGTTAAGCCGCCACACCCCGGGTACTGGCCCCCGGTAATAAATAAGGGCGTCTTCCTACCCCTTTCTACCTCGCTTCCGTGTGACTTTCCTATCGGGCACTCTAGCCCATATCTCCTAGCTTCCTACTTCTAAGGGTTGTTTAAGACCTGTGGTCAGACACTCCCTTCCTAAAATCCTCTACATACGATCTGATCTGTTGCAACGTATATTCTATTTTAACTTTCCTTTTGTGTTTCTTTTTCTATGTAAATTTAAGTTCGTTCTTTTAGACATTTTCAAATCTTAACGTTATGTCTTTTCCCTCAAACGAGAGTGACGTTGACAACAATCTGGGGTTGGAACGAGAGTGCCGTATGTATGTGATAAGAAGGTTAGATGAAAATACGATGCAGCGATTGCTTCGTGTGTGATGTTCGATCGTTGCTGAGTTTGATTGTACGACAGCTATTTAAGTTATATGAAGTTGTGTATGCACCTCGCCGTGCTATGTTTTGGATTTCGTCTAAAGTTGCTGGACCAATAAAAAGTTTACGTAAGTGATCTGACTTTCTGTATATGTTTCGTCTAAAGTTTCTCGACCAATAAAACGTCTACGAAAGTGACCTGACTTTCTGTAAATGTGTCTTCTAAAGTTGCTGGACCAATAAAAGGTCTACGTAAGTGATCTGACTTTCTGTATATGTTTCGTCCAAAGTTGCTGGACCAATAAACAGTCTACGTAAGTGATCTGACGTTCTGTATATGTTTCGTCTTGCCGTAAAACCTTAATTTAAAGTGAGCTATCCGTTACAATTAGTTGCATCGCCTTTACCCTTAGTTTAACATTTAATCAGCCGGACATTTGGAACTTTAACATAACAAATCTTACATAACGTAAAAAGAGTTACGTTATAATGTCAAAACACATGGTAACTGAAGGGTTTTTTTTAATATCAGTAGGTCTCCACGTGTACTCCGTTGGTTGCTCGCAGGATGTCTAAACGATAGTCCAGTTCCAAGGTTAATAGACAGTTCACCCACATACGCTGCAGGTCCAGTTCTACCCACATACGCTGCAGAATGTCAGTGTAACAAGGAGGAAGGCTGAAGTAATACTTTCTTTGAGATCAGTGATATATGTAACCTTTTTCTTGTACATAATGTCCTTAATGAAGCCCCAAAGAAAAAATCGTATGGGATAATATCGAGAGAACGCGGTGGTTATGCTGCCGGACCCCACGTCCAATCCAACGCCCTGGAAAATGGTGGTCTAAAAATCGAGATTTTTCATTACGTGAGACACCTGGCGCCATCTATAATCTGACTTAACAAACTTTAACACTTGCCACGTCTCTTGACGTTTATTTATTTATTTATTTATTTTTTTGATTGGAGGTTTAACGACCACCGTGAGCAACTCAATGGGCTATAAGCAGTCGCCCGTCCCTAATTTAGGGTCACTTGTTCCAGGGAAGGGAGAGAGCCAGTGCCGTAAGACAAACACAACATCCATGCCTGACCGGGATTCGAACCCGGACCCCTTACGGACGAATGATCAGAGGCCAACGCCTTAGACCACTGCGCCACCGGGGCGGCCTCTTGACGTTTAAGGTGGACGTCAAATAAATTTGCTTCCTATTCTTCCAATGGAAAAATTTTGTGCACATTTCTTTCACAAAAAGTGTGTTCCCAAGGATGAAAATTTGAACATCGATTAAAATAACTTAATATTATAACTTGGAATACTTAATATTTTTTAAAACATAACGATAATTATATTAAAAATCAATAACTTTTCCTTTGGTGGTGTTGAAACCAGAAAAAAGATGGCGCGACCTGTTATTTGATGACGTCAGTAGACATAAAAATGTTGAATTGCATAATTATGGTTATGTTTTAGAAAATATTAAGTATTTCAAATTATAAAATGAAGGTATTTTAATCGATGTTCAAATTTTTATCCTTGGGAACGCATTAATTGTGAAGAAAATGTGTACAGCAGTTTTTCCATTGGAAATATAGGAGGCAAAATTACTTGACGTCCACCTTAAAATAAGTTTTTTTATCGTACTTTTTTTAATAGCACTGAAGTATAGGAAGCAAAATTACTTGACGTACACCTTAAACAACTGAGATATCTTTACCAACAAACCATATGCATAACAAATTCTCTACGTCACCATGGCAGCAGGTCACGGGACCAGAACTTTCCTCTGTTATTATCGTAAAGACAGACAAGCCGTTCGTTTCTTTCCTTTGCGTCTTCAAAAAAATGCTTAAAAATCAGAAAATGACTTTTTCTTAAGTTTGTTTTTGTAAGAAAGGGGCGATAGTTGTAAGTTTATGCTGTAAAAGTTGCAATGCGTTATGTTATGATTTATAGTTTGCCATATATCAGTTTTTTTAAATGGATCCCATCGCGAAATAGAGAATTTTGGGAAATTTAGAAATTTGATTTCTCGTAAACTAAATCGAAATTTAAAAAAAAGGGCGACGAGGTGAAAAAATTTGGTCATGATACTACATACCTACAAAGTTTCGTGGCTCTGTTGCTGTTAGTGTGTCCGGAACGAGACCTGATAGCACTTTTTTGCTTACCTTAACTTTGATATACAATAGCTCTTGAAGTATCGCTAGAATCGAGAAACGGTTTATTTCAGCGTGTTATCGAAACAATTCTCTACAAACGATGTAAATTTCATATTTTTGTGTTCAATACGTTTTGCGCTGCGAGCTAGGAAAGCAAGATTATTGCGAAATTTCTAAAACAGCGGCAGCAGCAGCGGCGGCAGTTACTCTTTTTTAGAATAGAGAGATACCGAAGCTTTATATTTCATTTATAGACAGTCACTTAACAGCAAAAGTAAGCGTAATCACTTAAGAGCAAAATAAGAGTAGTCACTTAACAGCAAAACATGGCCGTGGGATTGCAGCGCCATGCACTTGCAGTGATTGATTGCAGAATCAGTCGTTATCAGAAAATTTGGGGCTGAAATAATCCGAATAAAATTTATGAATTTTAGGTGGTACAAATTGTTATAATTGAGGGTTCATGGCTCGTATAAGTTAGGCAGCTGGACCTGATCAAATGCAATCTAAAAGACTCAGGGCTGGAAAAATACCAGGCTCCGGGTCGCCCTGCCGCCTAGAAAATAGGCGCTCGCGCCCATCTCTTTTTTACTTTATGTTGCTTATTTGCAATGAATAGTGTAATATTCTTCCTATGTAGGTTATCTCCTTAAAATTATATGCTTAGGTGCTGCAGATAAAACGCCGCTTAAAAAAATTAGAAAAGTAAGGTAAAAGTAAGGTTTTCCCGTTCACTTTAATTTTTAAAATATCCGCGTGGTGTCAAGAGGTAATATTGAAAAGTATCAAGAATGCATTAATAATTGAAAAAAATATAACGCAATACGAAGATAGAGAGTCGCAAAAAGATGGAATTTTTTTGTGTTTTTTTTTATTGTACAAGGTTCTGGACAGAAAATATGGTGCAACGAAGAAGGTACTACTTACGAATTATTGACACAGCAATAACGCAGCTCCGAATTGCGTGCATTTTACTGTTTCTAACGTAACGATTTCAGAAAACTTGAAAAATATATGGTCCTGGAACGGGAATTGAACCCGTATCTCCCGATTTCCGTTCGAGAATGCTAACCTTTACACCACTCTGGACGATAATTAGATCAGATCATATCATATCATATGTAGAGGATTTTATGAAGAGAGTGTCTGACCCCCAGGTCTTGAACAACCCCTAGAAATAGGAAGCTAGGAGATTTGGGCTGGAGTGCGCCATAGAAAAGTGACACGGAAGCAAGGTAGAAAGGGTAAGGAAGACGCCCTTATTTATTACCGGGGACCCAGTACCATGGGTCCGACGGCTTAACGTGCCCATACGACGCACGGCGGATATTTAGTGGCTCGAGAGTGTTCATACCTGCTGGCATCGAACCTGAGGTCTCCCTGTTGCAGTCCCGAACGTTGGCCACTAGGCCATCCGCGGCCCTGAAGTCCAATCAGATCAGATCATATGTAGAGGATTTTAGGGAGTGTCTGACCCCAGGTCTTAAACAACCGTTAGAAATAGGAAGCTAGGAGATTCGGGCTAGAGTGCACTATAGGAAAGTGACACGGAAGCGAGGTATGAAGGGGGAGGAAGTCGCCCTTATTTATTACCAGGGGGCCAGTACCCGGTGCCCGACGGCTTAACGTGCCCATCCGACGCACGGCGGATATTTAGTGGTTCGAGCGTTCGTACCTGCATGGGATCGAACCCGAGGTCTTCTCCGTAGCAGTCGCGAACGTTGACTACTAGGCCACGCGCGGCCTCTAAAGTGCGATAATCAGATCCGATCATATGTAGAGTAATTTTGGAAGGGAGTGTCTGACCCCAGGTCTTAAACAATCCTTAGGAATAGGAAGCTAGGAGATTTGGTCTAGAGTGCCCGATAGGAAAATGAAACGGAAGCGGTGGAAGATGCCCTTATTTATTTTTGGTGGATTGCAGAATCAGAATCAGTCCGACGGCTTAACGGGCCCATCCGACGCACGGCAAATATTTAGCGGTTCGAGCGTTCGTACCTGCTGGGATCGAACCTGAGGTTCCTCCGTGGCAGTCACGAACGTTGACTACTAGGCGATCTGCAGCCCAACAGGACGATGATATCCCAAGTATCTGAGTGATAAGAATCAGAATAGCCTTTGATTTTTGCCAGTTTGGAAAACAAATCCCGCTCTATCTTGGTGTAGTTAATTAAGTATCCAGTTCTTAAGGTAGATAGTATGGAAGAAATATTCTTCACATATTACGTGGAAATTCATCTGAATTATAATTCTGATGAATTTCCACGTAACACGTGAAGAATATTTTTTCCGCACTGGGTACTACTTACGTTCGCGGAAGGCTTCTTGCTGTGAGAAGCCCATCTAGCTATTCCACGGTACGCAGTTGTTGCCATCTCTGTAGTGTAATTTAGTTTAAGGCTTTTGTTCGCTCTTCAGTTCTTAAGAATATTTTAGAATTTTCAGAAGTGCCAAATATCGTAGATTGTCCGTAATTTGTACGGATTTTTACATCTAATTAATGAACACTGAAAAGGCTGAAAAACCTAGGGCTTTTTGTTCTTTATTGATTTGAAAATAACACAAAATTACATGGCAGTTAATTTTTTTATTAGTAAGAAGATTGTTTGTTTCTTACTTCTTCGGACTTCTGTGCCATCCTTAGAGTTGGAACTTTTTTTTTTTTTACCGGAAATTGCGTTTCGGGATCAACATAAGAGGTGCAGATTATACGCGGATATTTTTTGTCTGAATTTCACGGTCTGTGGTTGCCTCACTGCGGATTATGCGAAAGAAATTTTTTTCTGAATTTCAGGATGTACAGTTTAGCCTATTCCTCGCCGGGGATTAAGCTTAAGAATTAAAAAAGTTATCCATTTTAAATATCACTGACTGATCTGAATCTGATGTCGCAGTGTATTACACGAACGAAAGAATTCGAATTTCACTTTTTGTGGATTACATGGAAAAAAGTACGGTACTTCGAATTTACATGTGCAAAATCTAACTTCAATATATTTTATTTTAATTAACTCAAAATCAAAAAATTTTTTTGTTTTTGAGAACAGCGACTAGTAAGACGTTAAAAGGAAATTCTCTACTGAATTAGAATTTTATACAGCTGTAAGTGCTTTGAGTACATATAAAAAGGCAGTAAATACACTATATTACTTTACGTTCTAGCATCATCACCACACACTACATTTATGTGTAATTCTTTAAAATTTGAATTGGTTTCATCGGGCTCCTAAAGCTAGCTACTAAATGTGGACATATTTTTCCAGCTCTGGATAATGTTATAATCAACGCAGAATGGAATATAGAACTTTTGTGCAAAAAATATTTTTTCTCCAACAACCAGCAATACGTATCTCAGAAATAAAAACCAGAAAATATATCGTATCTTCTATGAGCTTCCTGAATGTGTACTGCGCTGTACTGAATACGCAAAGAAAGAAAAATGTGCAAACATCATGAAGGTATAACAAGCAAGTCACTTAACAGCAAAAAAAAAAAAAAAAAAAAGGGCGAGGGATTACAGCGCCATTCACTTGCAGTGGTTGATTGAAGAATTAATCCTTTCAGAAATGTTGAGGATATAATAATCAGGGTTTAATTTATGCATTTAGATTTAAAGTATGCGAATAATTCTGAATGGCGCTGCAACAAGGCTATGTATTGCGCGATTTACGTGAATGGAATAAAAAAATCCGAATTTCCTTGTCAGGCAAGAGAATATTCCCAGCTATTTATTTTTTCTTAGGAAATGATCTCCACTTTTCTTTTGTGCTAGATACATGCTTTCCCGAAACCTCAAACGCATTTTCTAAGCATCAAGCATATGTTCCTTCGACAAAACGACCTGAATAAAGGGATTCTTTGGACGAGAGTGAACAGGAGTCTATGAAATGCAGAAAAATATAGTGAATAGCAGGATTACAACGATCGTGATCTCATGTCGGTAAGAATTTTTTCACTCACGAAAGCTTTTTCCATGCATGTCATTACAACCACATTTTCAAAAGCTGAGGTACTAGGATGTCATTTAGCTCCAGCCAACTGCATCGTGGCGATAGAAGAGAGTTTCGAACAAAGTCAGACGTTGATGGGAACACAAATATGATGTTACATTTCTGGAAAATCGTGGTTTTTATTCCCATTTTTCAACGCAGTGTTATACATTGTCAAAACGACTTTCAGGAAAGATTAAGATGGACTAAAATAAATATACCGTTAAAAAGCAATATATTTATTTCGTCATGCCTGTCCTGCATAAAGTATTTTAAACAGATAATGAGTCATTTAATCAAAATTCGTCTTAGAGTGGTTGCTGCACCATTTAAAAAAAAATACAAATAAAAGATTATATATCATTCCTACTCATAGTGAGGTGACAGAAATGACCCTAAACTAAAGTCACTTCTAAAACGCTTCGAGTGGTGGTTATGAAAAAGTGTATGAAAATTAAATGACTTACTTTGTATAAAAGGTAATCCATTAAAAGGATGAAGAAGCATTTAAAACTAAAGTTTTACTTTATGACTTATTTTTCCAACAAAAAATTTGTTGGGTGAAAATTGAAGCTGCAAAGGTTTGCGTTTTCTTTAATTTCTCAACTCCTGTTGAATATTTTGACTTGAAACCAAAACATACTCAAAATCATTTGCTCCAGACTTCTGTATGGATTTCAAATATATTTTGGTCAAATACAAGGTGTGCTTATGTAATCAGCTGAAATTGTTGAAAAAATGTGTATTTTTGTTATAATTTCACATTTCCTATTGTAACGTATACTCTATATTCACTTTCCTTTTGATTTTACTATCTCTGGTTATTTTATTTTACTATGTAAATTATCTTCCTACTGAACGGAATATTATTTCACCCGCTGAATGAGATCTGGCAATGAGTGGAAGTCATGACGTGGTGGTAGCTCGTATATAGGCGCGTTCATCGAGAAGTGGGAGTTGTGTTGTTGCGTTGTAGGTGTGTTGTTGCGTTGTAGTTGTGTTGTTGCGTTGGAGTTGAGTGTTGTTGCGTTGGAGTTGAGGGTGGTTGGTGTTGTTGGTGTTGCGTTGCAGTGTGTTGTTAGGTAGTAGTGATATATGAGTGCCTTAGTTGACCAGGAGTCATCATAATAAACAAGTTGTTCTGTAAGTTCAGTCTTTTTCAATTCTTAGTTTTGTCAGACCTCTGTCTGGCTGTTAGGTTTATGACTTTGATTACTTAATATAAATAACCAGCGTTGAGACTTTGTTTAAGTTCATAATTAACGAGTAACAACACCCTTTTGGGAATTCATCATTTTGAAGCTTAGAGCATTATTCATTCATAATAATTAGCTTAGCAAAAAGATAAACAAAGCTAATTCATTATACTATCTATGATCCTTAAATTTCAAAACGCAACTTCACATTTTTTTTAGTAATTCTATGGTTAGAGGCTACAAAAGTCATAAAAGTCTGCCTTGTAGGTTATAAAAGTCATACAATTCAACCTTCTACATAGGTTATAAAAGTCATTCTCACAAATTTTCATTGCAAAACTCTTTCACCCCCAATTCTTTTTCAAAATTAGAAATTTAAGAGAAGTGTCAATAGTTTATGACCTTTATATAAAAAACATGTTTTGATGTGATTTTGAAATTCTGCACAGTAATAGTTTAAATGTATGATTATTATTTCCGCCAAATCTCAGAATAGTTTCCTTGAAACAGTTTCACTTGCTTCTGCAATTCTACTGAAGAAATTATTCAACAAGAAGGAACATGTAGTTTATTTAGTACGTATTTGACAAGATGAAGGAATATTAGATCCATAAATATAAGATATTTATTTGGGCAAGTAAAAATGGGTATACCCGTGAAAAAAAATCGCGCCGGTCCTCAACTTTTGAATCATTGGCTGTAGAGATGAGTTCGGGCTCAATTTCAGGAGCCCGGGCCCGGCCCGCTTTCTTTGATTACATGGGTTTGCTAAGCCCGAGCACGTTCGGGCCCGGATTCTTGGAAAATGTTGCTTATAAAGACTTGCCTTTATGCATTATACACTGGCCAGAGATATGGCCCAAGCAAGCATTAGTTTAAAAATCATTAGTTTAAAATGTTTAGTTCAGTTAATCCACTTCACAATATTAATATGCTTTTAGAAATACTGCGCATAAAGCCAAATGTTCTAAAATGTGGATTTGAAAATAAATAAATAATCAACGTGCCTTTCGACCGTATCAGGGGAAACAGTAATTTTGGTAAACGCTGAAGAAAAGAAATTCGTTTAGAAACAAAAAAATTCCATTCCTTATTTCTTTTTGATTTCTAAATTTACTTTTATTTTGAATAAATTGCATTATAAAACGTACAACGACGTACAGACAGTTGCAAGTGTTTGAAATTTTGACTCTAGAAAACTAATATTTGCAATATAATTTACATATATGCTAATTGGTAAAGGTAGTTTAGAGTGATGTAGTAAAATATAAAAAAAGCATGTAGGGAAATTTCCAAAATAAAAAAAGAAAAGAACGTAAAAGCATTCCAGATCAGATTATTCTGCATTTTGTAACATTAACCAAACTTTGCAGTTTCCAGATCAAGTTCATCATGAAAAAAAGAGACAGAGAATTGCATCTAATGCCTCAGTGCTTCAACTTGACCGTCTTTTCTCTAAAACTCGACCTGCTGCACTAAAAACCATCACCCCAAAAAACGCGGGTGAGGGAATTTTAAAAAATAAATAACAATACTTCTAACTGCGCAATTTCGGAAATTAATATATCATTTTAAAGATAAGATTTTAGATTTTTAATAAAATACAAAAAATGGGAATGTGATTTTTTCCCAGTTTTTCGATACCAGACCTCCTTAAACTAATCCTCGCTTGGGTCATAGCTTTGGACAATGTATAATGCAAGTCTTGCTAAGCAAAAGTTGTCTTGCAATGGCAGCTAGCTTAGGAAATTGAAAATCTTTCCACCATAGTTACAAATGCACAATGAAATTCAACACGTGCAATTCCGAGTCCGGGCCCGGGTTTTTCGGTAGTTAATGAATTCTGAGCCCGTCCAAGCCCGGGCCCGAGCTCATCTCTAATTGGATGCATGCAAACGAATAAGGCGTCTTTAGAAATGCCTTAAAGGAAACTATCACGTGATGCTAAGAAACATGTCAGCTAAACTAAATAGTGTGCTAATTAGCACTCTTTCCGAACATTTCCGTAGAATGTGTAAATGTTTCCGTGTGCATCCAATTTTCCACAATTTTGAAATTTCGACCGAAACGGATGATAAATAGAGAACAACTTTGCTAACAAATGCAGAGGATAATCCATATACAGTCTAACCTGTATATAACGAAGTTGAAGGGAGAGTGAAAAGCATTCGACATACATGATCTTCGTTATAACCGAACAGTTAGTTATAAAAGGGCTATTTTTCGCGTATTGCATTATGTGAGGTTAAAACTAGTCAATCATAAACTTCTTATGAATTTAATCGCTAAGTTAAGCTTGTTTCAAAAACTAGTTAGTAATAAAAATATACTGAGATGCGCAATAAGCAAATTTTATGTAATGAAAAAATTAAAATTACTGCAAATATTTGAAATTTCACCATTTATTTTTGTTAACATGATTCGTTGAAAATACTGTATAAGTTAATTGTTGTTGGTTCGTGTGTGTGTTTTGATAGAATCTGTTAAATTTTTTCAACTTCCTTTGACTTCCTGGATGGAACATTTCTGGAGGCAAAATAAACTACGATTTTCTAAACTTTAAAAAGTAAGCCTGAAATTATTTTATTTTGCATGGAATCATCCCTTTTTTGTATCGATCTTGATTGATCCTCATTCATAGGTTGAATGTTCTTCTCTATGTCTACATCTCTGGTTAGCAGTTCTATCAACAGTTTCTCATCAATGTTCACATTATCTGGAAAGAAACATCGATGACACATTTTTCTCTCAGATGACCCCAAGTTTTTATCAGTTCCATTTTCCCTATCTGCTATACCATTTCTAGATACTTTATCATTGTTCATCTAGAAGACTTTTCCAAACTGGTATGTTTCAGTTTTGAAGTGCTTCTTTTAAAACAAGTTTCCGAGCATAACAAGCATACCACATGCCATTCTAACACGCCAATAACAGTTGTTTTATCATTTTCTAAACCGATTAGAGCTTTAAAGAACTTTTATATTTTCCATTATTCCCTGATCCATTGGGATCTCTGTTTGTTAGGGGATACGGTGAACTGTTGTCAATTGCCTTAATCCAAGGTGTGTGCGCGAGCTCACTTTCGGGTTTGGAAGGGTGGGAGAAGGACGAAATAAAGAAGAAAAACTGAAATATTTTTGCTTTCATGGTCTGTTTGTAAAGAGAAATACGAGGTGTTGTCAAAAGTAGGTATTCATTCCCTAATCTTCGGGTGAAAAGGGAACGGCTAGAAACTCAGTGTATACCACTTATTCCGATATCCGATAACTGTGCTTAACATCGATATATGCGGTTTCTCTAAAACAATTGTTCGTATTATGAGGTTCGAATAACTAAAGAGAATACTACGAAGTCAAGGGATCTTTCAAAACTTCTGCGGAACTTCTTATTATGAGAGCTGGTTATATCTGGTTTCGACTGAATCTACGTACATCAGGGAAATACACCTGTAATATTTTTTTCTCCGCATGATAGCTGATCATACTGGAAAGCCTGCAACTTGTCGATTTTTTTTTTGATTGGAGGTTTAACAACCAGCATGAGCAACTCAATGGACTATAAGCAGTCGTCCGTCCCTAATTTAGGGTCACTGGTTCCAGGGAAGGGAGAGAGCCAGTGCCGTAAGACAAACAAGCTTCAACGGGATTCGAACCCGGGCCCTCTTTTCGGCGAATGATCAGATGCCATCGCTTAGACCATTGCGCCACCAGAAGGCGTCGAAACTTCCGATGAAACAAGAGCTTTTCGAAGATTGAATGGTGTCGCCCGGTGGCGCAGCGGTCAACCTTCTTCCGAGATGTGTTCGGGTCCGAATCTCGAGCGAGGCATGAATGGCGGTCTGTTTGTCTCACGGCGCTGGCTCTTTCCCCTGCCCAGAACCAGTGGCCCCAAATTAGGGACATGAGACTGCTCATGCACATTGAGTTGCTCACAGTTGTCGTTAAATCCTCCAAATAAGATAAAATAAATAAATAAATCATTCATTGCATGCTGACAGTGGATGTGCTGTCAGTTCACAGATGAACACGGGCTCTGACCGCGATCTGTACAATAGTCTGGGACACGTCAGGCTTTGGCCTGACAGGTTATTTCAGGTTCCTTTATAACCGCTTCATTTGTTTGTACTAATAACTTGATTTGTAGTAGTAACAGGTGTTAGAATAATGAGTTTGTATTTTATAACAATGGGAACCCCTTATTTGTTCAAATTGAAATTTGCTTGAAATATTTTTATTTCCTATCGTTACATTTTGTTGGGGCACTGAAGTGTCGCTTATTTCTTAAAGGTTGTTCCGTGAGAGAAAATATGAGCGAAATCACGAAATCTGTTTTTTTTCGGATCAAATCAATGTGTCCAGAAGATCTGCTAAATAGAGTGAAATGTAAGTAGAGGAATGTAAATTGAAATCAAAGTTCACCATGTAGGTTGCGTGGTAAATAAACGAACTAGGAGAATAAGATATTGTTCGCGTGAAGTGTGCAGTGTGGCGTGATCTTGCTGTGAAAACACAAGTTTGTCCACGCCCCCTCACTCCGGAGTAAGTTGCGCTCCCAACTAAGCTACACGGACAGAATGTATCGCTGCAGATTTGTCGTCTTCACACGTGCTTCATCTCTGTAGTACGTCACATCGTCTTCCTCTTAATTTTTTTTTAAGCGAAGAGCGAACTTTCATTAATTCTAGACGATGTGTGGAGCAAACATCACACGTTTTTCGAAGAAACGAACGGAAGTACATCCATTTTTACGTTCCAACACCAATGTGAAATCACAAATTTGTCCGTGATGGATTCAAAGTCACGCACCCTCCCTCCGGAGTAAGTTGCTCTCCCAACTAAGCTACACGGACGGAATGTATCGCTGCAGGTTTGTCGTATTGATACGTGCTTTACCTCTGTAGTACGTCAAGCTGCTGGAAGATGGCATCATGGTGCGGAAAGAGAATCCATACGAACCAGTTATAACGAAGTAAATTTCTCCGTCATTTTGGGTCTACGCCGGGATTCGAACCAGGATCCCCTCATTCCGGAATAAGTCACTCTACCAATTGAGCTACGCGGACGTTTTATTCTGATTCCTATCTGCCTTTATGTCGTGTGCGTTCTTCTGGCAGGTACGTCACATCTCCTGGTACGTTACATCATCTCTCCCTTATTTTTTTATTTTTTATTTTTTTTTTCGAAGTGCTGGAGAAGGGATTCTCTGATTTTTCCTATCTCGCGGTGTGGAAATAACATCACACCATTGCGAGATTTTGAACGGTCGGGTCATCCGGATAGTTCGGGCGCCATTATAACGAAGTAATTTCTCCGTCATTTCTGTCCACGCCAGGATTCGAACCCGGATCCCCTCATTCCGGAATAAGTCACTCTACCAATTGAGCTACGCGGACGTTTCATTCTGATTCCTATCTGCCTTTATGTCGTGTGCGTCCTTCTGGCAGGTACGTCACATCTTCTGGTACGTTACACGGTGTAGATGGTCGGTGAGAATGTTCACGTATCTTGTGCCAGTGACGGAGGTCTCGACGGATCCGAGGGGTCCCAAAGAAGCCCGTGTAAACTCTAAGAAAGCAGTTATACTGTCACCACCTGCCTGTATGACTCCATCTTGGCAAGCTGGATCCATTTTTTCGTGTGGTGTATCTCACACACACTCACCCTCCAATTAGGTGATACCGTGATTCATCAGACCAGATGATATGTTTCTAGTCCTCCGCAATCCAGTTGCGATAGGTCCTTGCGAACTGGACCCTAATCTTTTGGTGCATTAGAGTCTACAAGGCTACAGGATGTGAATATCAATTTCCACAAATATTATTTTTCTTGAAACGACGCATGCGCTCTCATTAAATTCCTACGTAATCTGCTCAGCGGTAGCCGTGATATTTCTGGTAATGATGCGGGACAGTCTACGCTCACTTCAAGGGTCAATTTGACGTTTACAGCCCCATTTCTCCCTTTGGCTGGACATTTTGCCGTATTTCACGTGGTCTTGGTGTATACGTGCGATGGTCTCACGTCGAAATTCCAACAGCTCAGCAATTACCGAGACTGAGCAATCGGCTCTTCCTCACAACTACTATCTGACCATGGTAAAACTCGCTCACGCTTCTGCCATTACCTATGATTACTTTTCTGTGACTAGATTCAATGCGTTGAGAGCTGCTAAATTTGCCAGTTTGAGGGTATCACGTGACCGCACGCGGTACTTCTGCTTTGCATATTGCTATCAGGGTGTATCTAATAATGAGCCCATTCACTGTAATTAGCATATGCTAGGGCTGCTATCGGCGTAACCCAGTTGTGACGTGCATGCACTAAGATAAAGACAGATAGCAGCGAGAGCATTCGTCCACGTAGCTCAGTTGGGAGAGCGACTTATTCTAGAATGAGGGGACCCGGGGTCGATGCCCGGCGTAGACAAAAATGACGGAGAAATTTACTTCGTTATATTGGCGCCCGAACTTCAAGAATGACCTGGCCATTAACGTTCTCGCAATGGTGCGATATTCTTTCCACACCGCGAGACATGAAAAATAAGAGAATCCCTTCTTCAGCGCTTGGAAACATAAATGTGTGTGATGTTACGTCCCACACACCAAATTGACTGGGATTTCCCAACGTACGTTCTTCCGCGGATGACTGCGTACAACGACACATGGTCCCGGCTGACCAGTGGACCATGCCCTCGACCCTCTTTTTTTGGGGGGGGGGGATGTGACGTGCCTTCACTGCAGGACGCACATGAGATAAAGGCAGATAGCAGCGCGGAGCATACGTCCGCTTAGCTCAGTTGGGAGAGCGACTTATTCCGGAATGAGGGAACCCGGGTTCGATACCCGGCGTGGACAAAAATGACGGAGAAATTTACTTCGTTATACAGTCCTTTCGTCTATGTTAATCGTTACTTTTAGTAACATTTTCGCATGCATGTATTGTGATTTAGCCTTTAATCAGGCATTTAGATGAATTTAAACGAGATTCTTTCTTTACTGGTTTTTCTTCGGTAATCAGTGAGACAGTTATCAGAAATTTCTTATGTTTATAAATTAAAGGGATTTCCTTCTTTTGTAGTCGCACTGATTTCGCTCGTACTATTTATACAGAAATGCAAACAGTCATGGGATTGCAGTATGCAAATTAGTAACTAGCGCTGCCGTCGTTTAAAGGCTTCGACGCACGCTACGGTTTATTATCAGTTGCGAAGTGTAATCTGGCGAGTCAGACTGAACAATCGCCAGTAGGATTATGGCAAGCCGACGTGAATTAACCGAGTTTGAAGGAGGCATGGTAATTGGAGCTTTACAGATGGGAGATTGAATTTCCGAAGTTGTGCGAACATTCAACATTTCTCGATCCACGGCGTCACGTGTGTACCGAGAATATCTCATGGAAGGCATTACCACCCACCGTGGACAGCCCAGTGGCCGACCATGGGTGCTGAATGGCAGTGACCAGCGCCGTCTGGCCAGGATTGTCCATGCTGAAAGAGAAGCGACACTGGCTCATTTTTTTTTTAATTTTTTTTTTGTCGTTACATGCTTTTAGAAGAAAAGAAAGAAAAAAGAAAAAAATTGACAGTGCATAAATGATAAACACAAACTGTAACAACAGGGAAGACAAGGGAAAAAGCCAAAATGACCTGACATATCCCTATATTTCCCGTAGAAGAAATACACCGACGGAAAAAAATCAACACCACGAAAAAATAGTTGTAGAGGAATGAAATGGCGGCAATGTATAGGTAACATATTTAATCGATTAAGGTTTCAAGATCACAGCTTATTGTAAGCGCGAGAAGAGCCATTTTAAATGTGAAATGCTGGTACATTAATAACCGGTGTAACCGCCAGAATGTTGAATGCAAGCACGCAAACGTTCATGCATTGTGTCGTACAGGTGCTGGATGTCAGTTTCTGGGATGGAGTTCCACGCCTGTTGCATTTGGTCGGTCAATACAGGGACGGTTAATGCTGGTTGGGGGTGACGCTGGAGTTGTCGTCCAATGGTGTCCGATACGTGCTCGATTGGTGAAAGATCTGGTGATCTAGCAGGCCACGGCAACATGTCGACATTCTGTAGAGTATGTTGGGTTACAACAGCGGTATGCGGGCGAGCGTTATCCTGTTGGAAAACACCCCCTGGAATGCTGTTTATGAATGACAGCACACAACAGGTTCAATCACCAGACCGACGTACAACTGTGTCGTCAGGGTGCGTGGGATCACCACGAGAGTGCTCCTGCTGTCATAGGAAATTGCTCCCCAGACCATAACTCCAGGTGGAGGTCCAGTGTGTCTCGGCCGCAGACAGGTTGGTTGCAGGCGCTCACCTGGCCTCCTTCTAACCAACACACGGCCATCACTGGCACCCATACAGAACCGGCTTTCATCAGAAAGCACAACAGATCTCCACTCCGTCCTCCAATGAGCTCTAGCTTGACACCACTGACGTCGCAAACGGCAGTGGTTTGGAGTAAGTGGAATGCACGCCACAGGGCGTCTGGCTCGGAGCTGTCCTTCAAGTAACCGCTTTGTAACAGTTCGTTGTGTCAATGTGGTGGCAACTGCAGCTCGAATTGCTGCCGCAGACGCGGTACGATGCACCACGGCCATACGCCGTACACGGCGGTCTTCCCTCTCAGTAGTGCCACGTGGCCGACCGGAACCCTGTCTTCTTGAGGCAGTACCTTCCCTTGACCACCGCTGCCAACAATCATGCACAGTGGCTACATTCCTGCCAAGTCGTTCTGCAATATTGCGGAAATAAAATCCACCTTCTCGTAGCCCTATGACACGACCTCGTTCAAACTCCGTGAGCTGTTGATAATGGCTTCTTCGTCTTCTTAAAGGCATTCTTGACTAACATCAACACCCTACGTCGAATCTCAACGATAACTAACGCTCACGAACGTTACAGCGCGTATTTACAGCAAACCTGCTTTGCATGTTCCGAGGGGCGCTACTAGCGCCACACGTATGCGCCGGGCGCGAAATTTGCATCGACGTCATCTTACAGATGTACTCTAACCGCCTACCAACTGTCGTTTATCTAACACAACTCCTTCTTGGTGTTGGGATTTTTTTTTCCGTCAGTGTAAATGAAACAACAGATAGACACATCAAGCCAAACAATCAGAAGACGTTTTTGCCAATCCTTACCTTTTTTTAATTATTGAAGAACATAGAGTTTGATTTTTTTAAATGAATTAAAATTGTTTAAGTTAGTCAGATTGCTAGGTAAATAATTCCAGTATTGAGAGCCTTTGTAATTTAGAGTAAGATTAATTGATTTCGTTTTTGGAAAAATAGCTTGTAATTGTAGTTTATTCCTTGTTTCATACGAATGTGCATGTGTATTAAGAAATATGAGATCTGAATATAAATTATATTTAGTTCGTTTGAACATAATAACATCCACATTCAATGCAGGAAGTACCAGAGAAGTATCCATTGGGTAAGTTCAGCGTAGATCAGATCAGATCATATGTAGAGGATTTTAGGAAGGGAGTGTCTGACCCCCAGGTCTTGAACAACCCTTAGAAATAGGAAGCTAGGAGATTTGGGCTAGAGTGCCCGATAGGAAAGTGACACGGAAGCGAGGTAGAAAGGGGGAGGAAGACGCCCTTATTTATTACCGGGGGGCCAGTACCCGGGGTCCGACGGCTTAACGTGCCCATCTGACGTACGGCGGGTATTTAGTGATTCGAATCTGCCCAGGATCGAACCCGAGGTCATCCCTATGGCAGTCACGAACGCTGACCACTAGGCCACCCGCGGCCCTAAGTGCAGCGTAATTTAGCGTCCATGGGGGGTATATGAGCAGAAGATCGACCAGAGTGCCTTTGTTGACACCTCGACATCGGACACAGCGCCTCACCTGGGCTTGTGAACACGGTAAGTGGACCCTGGAAGACTGGCAACATGCGGCATGGTCCGATGAGTCACGTTACCAGTTGTTACGAGCTGATGGTAGGGTTCGGATGTGGCGCAGACCCCATGAGGCCATGGACCCAAGCTGTCAACAAGGCACTGTGCAAGCTGGTGGTCGTTCCATACATGTGTGGTGTGTCTTTACGTGGCACGTTTTAGGTGCTCTGGTCCTCGTAAACGCGTCATTAACTGATATTTTCTTTGTTGCTCTACTGGATGACCGTTTTCAGCCAATCATGTACCCCAACAAGGAAGGGATTTTCCAGGCGGACAATGCACCATGTCGTCGGGCCCAAATTGTCCAAAATTCGTTCGAGAAGCATTCTGGACATTTCCGACGGATGGTGTGGCCACCACGTTCTCCCGACATGAACCCAATAGAGCACTTATGGGACGTGGTGGAAAAGTCCGTTCGCACCCAATATCCTGCACCTACAAATACCAGGGCACTGTGTTCGGCTGTTCAGATGGCATGGCTCAACATCTCTCCAGAAGTCTTCTGTCACTTGTGAAATCGATTCCACGTCGAGTTGCTGCACTTCGCCGTGCTAGAGGAGGTCCTACACAATGTAATAATGGCCTCAATGGCGCAGTGATTTAAGCTCTGGCTTCTGTACGTTCGTCCGAGTGGTCTCGTGCTCAAGCCTGGATTAAGTGGCATCTTACTGCATCGGCTACGCTCCTCTCTCGAAGTAGAGGCTCTGAATCAGGAACTGTCCACTGCTTGTAACCCTTAGAGTTTTTTTATCTTTGTCCTTTAACCCCGAAAAACATTCAATGTAATATTGTGGTTTTGGTCTCTAAAATAAAGTTATTGTTTACGTGCTTTTCCTTTGAATTAGAAAATTCTTTTATATTCAATTGCTGCAAACTGTGGCGAACTGGCTTTCACAAACAGCCTTGGAAGCTGATTTTGGGTGGCTCAGGTTTTGGGAAAATTATTAATCATTGCAGGTTTTTTATATTGAGGCAATAATTAACAACAATTAACCCATTTTTCTACACTGCAGATCCCTAGTGCAATTTAATGTAAGAACAAAATTACTTCCGTTGCTGAGAAGCAATAAACCAGTGATTCTCATAATGAAAAACTTCGGGCAAAATATAAACAATAATAAAGAATGCCGTCTAATGCACGATGTACAGCGAAGTCCACCTAGGGACTGCTAGTCAAGATTTATTAAAACCGAATGATTAAGTTAAAAGTCTAAAACCTTTCGGACTCCCGCACCATGAGCTATCTTCAGACAAGTTAAGAAGAGGGAGTCCGAAAGATCTCATACTTTTAACTTAAACATTTGGTTTTAATAAATCTTGATTGGTAGTCCCAAGGTGGCCTTTGGTATTAGACGGTATTCTTTATTTTTGTATTGCAATGATTATCAATCTATCCTGAAGAAGAAATTGAAGAATTTTATGAGGAAATTCGTCATCTAAACAATAAAGGAAAGCAACACTTGAAGATAATTATGAGAGATTTCAATGCAAAAATAAGGCAACGGCAACAGAATGAAACTTCAGTAGGTAAATTCGGTCACGGCAACAGAAACCAGCGTGGAAATACTCTCGTTGAGTTTGCAGAGGCAAAAGGGTTTTTCATCTTGAACTCCTTTTTCAAGAAAAAGCCACACAGGAAATGGACATGGAGATATCCAAATGGGACGACAAGTGAAATTCATTTTATTATGTGTAACAAAAAAATCGTCCTAGAAGACTGTAGTGTGCTAAACAAGTTCAACACAGGTAGTGACCATAGATTGGTGAGATGTAAGATGCACCTCAATACTAAACTCGAACGTGGCAAGTTCATAAGATAAACAAAATGTATTGACATAACCAACCTTAAAAAACACCCTAATACCTTCAAGTTGGAACTGAAGAACAGATTCACTGCTTTAGAAGGCCTAACATCGGAAGAAGTGGATATTTCTGAAGTTAACAGAAAAGTAACCAAAGCTCTTATGGAAACAGCAACAAAATTAGCTGGGTCTAAGAACAAGTTGCATGTGAACAAATTATCAGGAAAAACCAAACTGTTGATGCAAAAAAGAAGAGAGATGTGAACAACTACAGAAGATGTGACTTCCAAAGTGGAATACATAGAGCTATGCAAGAGAGTACGAAAAAGTATCTTTGAAGACGTAAGGAAATTCAACTGTGTACTAGTGAGGAAAGCAATTGAAAACAACCAAAGCCTAAAGATAGCAAAGGGACATCTCAGTAGGGGAAGAAAACAGATTATGGCACTGAGAAAAGAAGATGGTTCTGTAACAAGGAATAGAGAAGAAATTTTGACAAGAGTGAAAAATTTCTTTTCCAAATTATATGAAAAGGATGATACATGTACTCCAGACATCATGAAAAGTATCAGAGTTCTTCCAGTCCTCCCAGCAGAAGTTGCACATGCAATCAAGAACATGAAGCGGGGGAAAGCTCCAGGAGAAGATGGAATTACTGTAGACATCATACAAGAAGCAAGTGGAGAAATCGAAACAGTACTCGCCCAAATTTTCACTCGATGCCTTAATGCCTTAATGAAGGGAAGATTCCTGAGGATTGGAACAACGCTACAATGATCCTGCTACATAAAAAAGGTGACATTGAGGATCTCAGGAACTACAGACCTATCAGCCTCCTATCAGTGATTTATAAAATCTTCACTAAAGTTCTTTCACACAGCTTGAAGGTAACACTGGACAATGGCTCAACCGAGAGAACAAGCTGGATTCAGGAGTGGCTGCAGCACAATAGATCATATCACGTACTGAGAGAACTAATTGAAAGAGCGAGGGAATAGGAACTTCCATTGTGCATGGCTTTTATCGATTATGAAAAAGCCTTTGATTCAGTGAAACCATCAGCAGTTACAATGGCTCTGAAATCCTGCGATATTGAAGATGAATACATTAATATTATTAATAACATCTATGAAAATGCAAGTGCAAAGATTCGGCTGTTTGAAAATACAACACACATAAAAATTGGAAGGGGAGTGAGACAAAGTGATACCATATCTCCGAAGCTCTTTCATGCCACATTGGAAAATGTCTTTCAATCACTGAACTGGGAAAACAAAGGGATAAAGATTAATGGAGATTATCTAACTCACCTTCGTTTTGCAGATGATGTAGTCATTTTTGCAACTACCCCATCAGTGCTGCAGAGTATGATCGAAGAACTTGCTGACAAGAGTAAAGAAGTGGAATTAAAAATGAACTTTCAGAAGACAAAAGTGATGTTCAATGCTTTTACAAGAAATGAAGATTTAACGATTGATGGAGAAAAGCTGGAGATAACAGACACGAACGTTTATCTTGGACAGCAGATATCAAGTGAGGGTCACATTGATGAAGAAATTAATCGGCGTACAAAACTTGCCTGGAGAGCTTTTGGAAGAAACAGCATAATTTTCAAGAGCAATATGCCATTATGTCTTAAACGAAAAGTGTTTGATCAATGCATCCTTCCAGTGCTTACGTATGGTGCAGAGACGTGGACCTTAGCTAAAAGAGACATACAAAGGCTGCAGACAACTCAAAGCCGCATGGAGAGGTGCATGCTTGGTGTAACCAGGACAGATAAGAAGAGGAACACGTGGATCCGAAAAATGACAAGAGTGGAAGACATCATGATCAGAGTTAAATCCCTGAAATGGCAATGGGCTGGACATACTGCCAGAAGGACAGACCATCGATGGACTGCCGAAATTTTAGATTGGATTCCAAGATACAGGAAAAGACCCAAAAGAAGACCACATGGGAGATGGGTGGATGAAATCCGAAAGTATGCGAGAGTAAAATGGAGGAGACTGGCACAAGACAGACCGTTGTGGAAGAAACTTGGGGAGACCTTTGTCCAGCAGTGGATTGATAATGGTTGACAATGATGATGATGATGATAATATCGTGATGTAAATTGCTTTTTCAATGGCATTATCTGTAATGTTTATTATCTGCTCATATATCATTACCTTTTTTTTTCGTTACTATGATACTCTTGTTTGTAATTACAAATTCTGACATCAGTGTAAAACTTACGCATGCGACCTTACGCAGGCCTGGTTGGCCTTTTCCCCCCTGTTTCCTTGCTGTAAATTGTTTCAACTGATTTTTCTGTAACACTGTTTATTTTTTGTTTTCTTTTTTGGCTCAGCAAAATAAATGAATTGAATTGAATTGAATTAATAAACAAAGTATTCAACTTGAACTATGGCTTACAACAAAAATTGATACAAAAACTGTAAAAGGCATCTCGAGATATGCCTAGAAACATTACTCCTCCCAAAACTCGGAGGCAATAAAATTACGCGCACCCAGCTCTCGTCAGACGTTGCTCGGTTGGACTTCCAAGAATTCAAGATACGGTAGACAGGTGATGACGATCAGAAATTTTCAGCGATGTATATTTCACGACGCGGACGACAATCTATGCATGCCATAAATTTCAATAGATATTTTAAACAAAAAAGAAACTTGTGTAATGTAAAAATTAAACTGCAATCACGCAATTACAGTGTTCAGATTGCAATAACTAACTAACCCAAATGACAAGTGTCGTGTTTCGCAGCTTCCGGGTAAATGAACTGGAAGGGGGCGCAATAAAAATTGATACAGAAAAAGAGGCCACAAATACAAAAAGGTTAAGAAACACTGCAGTACACAATGTATGTTATCGGAGAGACGCTGTGTGAAATGCTTTATCTCATTCTTATGCAGTTTATTGCGATAGCCGAATTCAGAATATTTTGTAGTTCCTGCGTCTTTAGTGAAAACGGAAATCCAAATGTACCAAAATTTTTTTATTTTTCAAGTAAAGTAATAAGAATCTGGTAGATTACACCAAAATAATCACAACTTGAATTCTAAATCCGTTTCAATGGTGTAGAATAACAAAGTAAACAGACAGCAAACTTTCACCACTTACGGGTGGCTTCATCAGGCATAACTGAGACAAACACCGTAAACAAGAGAAAGTAAAGAAATTCTGAGTATCATGAAATAAATACGGGATTACACCATGTAATACAAATTTTGAAGATGACAATACAAATTTTAGTGTAAATGTGACAAGGATGGTAAGTCAGATAATATCCGAAAGCTTGAAAATTTCATCGTCCTGGAGCGGGACTCGAACCCGCGTCTCCCAGATAGCACCCGGGTATGCTAACCACTAGGGTTCCAGTCCAGCTCCAGGACGATGAAATAAGTTTTCGGATATTACCTGATTTACCATCCTTGTCACATTTACACTAAAAATTGGATCGTCATCTTCAAAATTTGTATTACATCCCGTATTTATTTCATGATTTTATCTGCTTCTCCGGGCAATCACGGGATATGATTCTTAACCTCCAGATTCGCTAAACATGAATGCCGATTGCTTCGACTAGCGAATCCTGTGATGGTTTTATTCAAATTAATAGGAAACTTGAGACTTCGTCGTTCTGGATGGTGTAGTGGTTAGCATACCCGGGCGCTATCTGGGAGACGCGGATTCCAGTCCCGCTCCAGGACGATGAAATTTTCAAGTTTTCAGATATTATCTGACGTACCATCCTTGTCACATTTGCACTAAAAATCGGATTGTCATCTTCAAAATTTGAAATTCTGAGTAATTCAAACTGAAACATATAATCAAGGTTGACTGAAGCTTATGTTATGGCACGTGAAATCATCAAACATGGTAGATATGTCTCTTGCAGAACTAGTAAGTTAGCATGGGTAATGACGTGGATCTTTTAATAGCATGTGTCAGATATAGGGGAGCTCAGTTGATATTTCGTCATTGCAGGCATCCGTGCTGGTTATTATTTCTACTGATTCGCGTATTGCTGTGGCCCTGGGAGTTGTGTAAGGGGCTACATGTATTTCTCGAATTTCTTTCCAGTTAGGTTTAGCTGCATTGTTCTTGACTTCTCTTGCTAAGATTGTGGTAAGCTTTCCTAGTTTCACATCACGTTTATGTTCTGACAGTCTCAATTTAAGGGAGCGCTTAGTTGTTCCTATGTACCTTTTGCTGGAGCCATCTGGGTATTGCAAAGGGATAGCATAAATTCCTGCATCTGTTAGATCTGTGCCAGATTGCTTGTTTGTTTGTTGTTAGCCAGGAACACGGTGTATGGTGGCATGACTCTGGAAACAAAATCGCCCGTTAATGTCCCCTGTCACCAGATGGCGCGATCAACGTGTGGGCCAATGACTGGACGCAACCTATGCTTTCCAATGGGAGGAAAGGCAGAAGTATTCATGTTTCAAGAATACTATTCTGCTTGATATTGAGAAAAACAAAACGTGAAACGCTTTAAAAGAAGCTTAATTCGTGTATGAGTCAATATAAACAACACTATAAGGAAGTAAATTTCTCCGTCATTTTTCGGTCTACGCCGGGATTCGAACCCGAGTACGCTTATTCCGGAACAAGTCGCTCTACCAACTGAGCTACGCAGACATGTATTCTGATTCCTATCTGCCTTTATGTCGTGTGCGTCCTTCTGGCAGGTACGTCACATCTCCTGGTACGTTACATCATCTCCCCCTTATTTTTTTTTTTTTTTTCGAAGTGCTGGAGAAAGGATTCTCTTATTTTTCCTATCTCGCGGTGTGGAAATAACATCACACCAATGCGAGATTTTGAACGGTCGGGTCATCCGGATAGTTCGGGCGCCATTATAACGAAGTAAATTTCTCCGTCATTTTTATCCGCGCCGGGGTTCGAACCCGGGTCCCCTCATTCCGGAATAAGTTGCTCTACCAATTGAGCTACGCGGACTTTTGTTCTAATACCTATCTGCCTTTATGTCGTGTGCGTCCTTCTGGCAGGTATGTCACATTTCCTGGTACGTTACAACACTTGCCGTTTCTACACGATATGATGAAAGACGATGATGGTGACATTAAAAAACTTTAATTAAAAGGTTAAAAGTTTACATACATTAGCACTTTCGGGTCTACTATAGACCCATCATCAGATTTGAAATAATCGAACTCAGAGATTACGTATGGTTATATATCATGAACAATGCCAGATTACAACTTAAAATTTGAGAAACAAAGATACATATGTGACGTAATCAATCACAAAACCTGTGCATGAGAGTCAACGCCTTGTGGAAGGGGGGGCACTGTTTATTCAAAATAAGGTTCTTCCAAACCCTAGGAAGTAATTAGGGAGATCATCATTGCAACAAGAGTCAAAGTTCTTAAGTATGCGCATCATAAACATGCACTTTTGTGTATACCAGGTGGATGTCGTCAATTATAGCGATAATATGCATATTTACGTTTGGTAATCGCATTGTATTTCATGTTTCCACACCTTTGTGTAGGATAATTTTATTTTTCATATGTAGAACAACGTGTTTAAGACGACGAACAACAGTTTTTTTACATCGTAAAATAGTTTATTTTTTATTCAGAAAAACAAACAAAAAAAAAACGAAAGTTTTATCTATGAGCGATTGCTATGGTTTCATGTGGGCAGCCATATACATATAAAAATGGCGGCGTGCATGTATGACTTAACAACTGACGCTGCCAGAGTTCTGTTAATATCAAAGGATAAATTAGTGATTGTTTTTCATTTGCTGGGGCTTTAAAAGTTGATACACATTCTTTACTTGTGGAAGAATCTGTTCCTTATACAAACGCTTTCGCCCTATATGAAAAACGTAAGAATTGAACCGATCTTAGTCCGACACATGTCTACACTATAAATTTTAGTCTCCTCCTAAATTAAAAAGAGTTGACGTGCTTTAAGTGCTGTAGAGAAACTTCAGCGTTTCTGGGATTTCAATAACTATACAATGTTATTAATAAAAAAATATTTGTGATAAACACAGATTTAGCACTGATGAAATCATAAACGCTGTGTATTAATATGACGATTAGGGTTAAAAATTAGCCCACAACTGTTGCACGCACCCTGGCGAGCTATGACATTAACAATCCATTTTTCCAACTGTTAACTCGATGGGGAGTTGCATCACCTGACTATCATACACCGTAGCCAGGAGAAAATCGATTTAGGTGCTTTTATTTCTATACCTAATCCGAATTTTTTAAAGGCATTTTGTAGGGAAAAGGTGAAGCCTGGGACATAAGAGTATGCACCTATGCATTTGAGTTTAGGGGTAATTGTTTGAGCACTTCTCTTATTAAAAGAAATTTCTGCTTGCTACATAATAAGCTCAATTATATAAATATCAAATCCTGCTGCAGACGCCAAAGATTTCAAAGATTCAATTTCAAGATGTTGCGTGTGTTGATCTGAGCTTAGTGCCATGGCTCTTCTTGCTCTATGTCGAAATACGGCTAATTTATGTGCATCTGGGCTTGCAGAAGAAGGTGGGATGACTTGTGGGACATATGTAGGTTTATACATTGGTGTGAAAAAATTAAGGACGAAGAGGAGAAATTAGCATAACAGCGGAAGGAGCAGGCAGTACGGACCGAAAAACCACTCAGGAGATATACTAGGGTCCGGTACGGTAGGGCATACGCATATATGCAGCATGACGTAAATGGAGGGAGTGTCCGAAGGGTATAAAGCACACGGGCGGTGTACGCTCAGCAATTCGGTGAAAGCTATTGCACGGTGTACATCAATTTGAACGACGTCGAGTTGCTGCCACCGTGTGATATGGCCAACAGTCAATCCAGTAAACGACATCTGGATGACTTTACCGGAGGTCGCGTCATTGGGAAGTTGGAAGAAGGTCGAAGTGGGACTAGTGTGGCCGAGGAGTTCGGGATCGCTCACAGCATCGTTTCACCAGCTTGGAGAGCATTTCAAGCGAGAGGAACAGCTGTCCGAGAGTTTAGCATTGGTTCTCCACGAGCAACCACGGCGGCGGACGACCGGTATATTGTCCTACAGGCGAGAAGAGACAGAAGGCAGACAGCGGGAGAAATCGCAAGGCACATGCAACATACAACTGGATGTCCGTTATCGCGTTTTACCGTGGCCAGGTGGCTGCACAAAGGTGGTCTATTTGCACGACGACCAGTACGGTGTGTGTCATTAACGCCTTCTCATCGGAGACGGTGGTTTCTGTGGTGCCAGGAACAAAAGAACTGGACACATCAGCAATGGGGTAGAGTTCTCTTTACGGATGAGAGCCGATTTAGTCTGACGAGCGATTCTGGACGTATACACATCTGGAGAGAGCAGGGAACACGCAATCACACCTCCAACATCATCGAAAGGGACCGGTTTGGAGGTAGCGGAGTTCTCGTTTGGGACGGTATCATGCTTGGTAGCCGTACTGACCTCCACATCTTCCAAGGAGGTTCAGTCACTGGTGTCCGCTATTGTATCGAGGTTTTCCTGCCTCACGTGCGTCTGTTTAGAGGTGCTGTGGGTCCTGAGTTCCTCTTCATGGATGACAACGCTACACCTCATCGTACAGTGGCTGTCGCAGAGCTGTTGGAGAGTGAAGATTTTCAACGCACGGATTTGCCCGCAAGGTTCTCGGACCTAAATCCAATCGAACACGTGTGGAACCTTCTCGGGAGACACTTGGCAGCACGTCACCAGCCACGAGAACGATTCCGCAGCTGCGATTGGCGCTACAAGATTAATGAGCCGCGATGCCTCAACAGCTCCTTGAAAACCTCGTCCTTGGCATGGGCAGACGTTGTAAATCCTGCAACGCAGTCAGGGGTGATCATATCCCCAACTAAAGACTGGATTTTTCTTGGCAGCCGCCTGTTACATGGACGTTTCTGTCTTCTTTCCAGTTGCGCTCGAAGCTACCTTTTCAATAAAGTGCCTTTGTATCCTTTGGATTCCTTGTTTGGGCGGTTTTGCTCTCTTGTCCCATATTCTTACATCTTGGGGATCTCATGGTATGATCTGAGTCGATGTGGAGCACTTCTGCACGACGTAACACTTGAAAAACCGTCTCGTCCTTAATTTTAGCACGCTAGTGTAGTACACTTGGGTATGGATTGCTCCAGATTGCGACTTTTTAACAAGAACATCAAGGAAAGGTAGAATACCTTCTTTCTCCCCTTCAGTGGTAAATTTGATGTCAGGATGTATTAAATTTATGGTACTGAAAAACTTCATTAGTTCATCTTCGTTGTAATTTCATACGAAGAATATGTCATCTACATATCTGTACCAAATTAGAGGAGTGGGTAGCTTGATGTCAGGATAATATTCTTTAAAGGCAGCAGGATGGCTTCTGCTAACACTGCAGAGAGTAGAGAGTCCATAGGCACCCCATTGGTTTGTTTATATACTTGTTTTTGAAATGTAAAGTAGTTATAAGTCGTGATAGTGTCTATTATACTAAAACATTTTTGTAGCGTACTTTGTGCGAATAGAGCTATATCAGATAGGCCTTGGTTAATTAAATCTGTAGCTTCTTTTACTGGAATAGATGGGTATAACGAGCCTATATCTAGACTAGCAATTGTGTGGTTAGTTGTCACTTTTAAGTTCTTTATTCTTGTGACGATATCTTCAAAGGAACTTAAAACCGTATTGGAGACTGGTAAAAATACAGAAAGAAAAACACCTAGTTCTTTCTCTAGGCGAACGGAAGGGACGAAACGTGTTGGCCGAATTGGATTATCTACTTTAACATGGAGCCTGGGATACTTACAAAAACATCATGAAAAAACTGAAAATGTCCAGAATTGCAAGAATTTCAGTGCAAATTTATGGAGCGAAAGAAGTTAAAGAATGCAAAAATTATTTTTATTTATTTACTTTCAAATGTAAAAGAACTTTTGCTCTAACTGAAACAGACTTTCCAGAACTGCAGGTCAAGAATTCGTGTAACTCCATGGCTACGGCTTAAAAAGCAATAAATAAAGAGCAGCTCTTGTTGAAGGGGAAAAAAGGCAAATACATATAAAAAGCAGCAACCGAATTTTTTTTTATTTTAGGTGAACTCAATGCATTAACGTACACAATGATTTTGAATATACGTATATATATTTACAAATTTTGAAGATGACAATCCGATTTTTGGTGCAAACGCGACAAGGATGGTAAGTCAGATAGTATCCGAAAACTTGAAAATTTCATCGTCCTGGAGCGGGACTCGAACCCGCGTCTCCCAGATAGCGCCCGGGCATGCTAACCACTACACCACCAAGAACAACCAAGTCTTAAGTTTCCGATTAATTTGAATAAAACCAACACAGGATTCGCTAGTCGAAGCAACCTGCATTTATGTTTATAGCATACCCGGGCGCTATCTGGGAGACGCGGGTTCGAGTTCCGCTCCAGGACGATAAAATTTTCAAGTTTTCTGATACTATCTAACTTACCATCCTTGTCAAGTCAGATTGTTATCTTTAAAATTTGTATTACACTGGCGGAATGTGAGAAAAGAACACCAAGAAGGAATTGGCTGACGATCATGAAATTTACATATGTTCATGGGGTCGAGTTTACGTAGGTGTGATGTTAATTTCGGAACCAACCGGTGAGCGTTCACGCCACAGCACAGCATAATATACAAATTATCGTCGGTGGTATTTAAGGAGTACGGCGAAGTGAATGTAATCAGTCGTCGGCGTACGGACACGTGCAAAGACCGTGAAGAAGCTGCAACGCCTGGACATGGAAGACGTGTACGATTTCAGCAGTTATCTGACTTTGAGCGAGGTCGTCTTGTCAGACTCCGCGAGGCCGGGTGGTCGTATCGTCGTATTGCGGAGCGAATTGGACGGGAAGTATCTGTGGTAGTACGATGGTGGAGTAGATGGTCCGAGGAACATTCCCACACGAGAAGACTTGGAACCGGGAGTCACAGACTGACTGATGAGCGGACCGATCGACGCATAGGAAGAGCTGCGTTGTCAAGCAGAACATCCACTGCGACGCAAATCCGAGCTGCCGTTGCACCTGAGGTGACTGTGCGGACAATCCGGAACCGTCTACTGGATGCAGGACTACGTGCACGCGTGCCTCTGGCACGTGTACCTCTGACTCCAGCCCACCGTCAGGAACGGCTACAGTGGTGTCGCCAACGTCTGCCCTGGAGAACGCAATGGCGATCTGTCGTGTTCAGCGATGAAAACAGATTCTACTTGGGAGCCTCCGATTGCCGTATGCGTGTTCACAGACGCACAGGGGAGCGTCTCCACACTTCTTGCATCCGCCAGCGACACACAGGGCTGGTGTGGGGAGCGATCAGCTATCACTCCCGTACACAACTAGTGTTTGTACTGGGTACGTTAAACAGCACCTACTACATCAACAACATCATTCAGCCCGTTGTTGTGCCATTTGTAAGGTCGTTCCATCGTGGTGTTTTCCAGCAAGATAACGCACGCCCACACACGGCACGTGCAACGCAACATGCACTTCAGGGTGTGAGACAACTTACATGGCCTGCACGTTCACCGGATTTATCCCCCATTGAGCACGTGTGGGATTTTATGGGACAACGACTTATCCGGTCTCCACGGCCAGCCACGACCATCCCCGATTTACGCGTTTAGGTTGAGGATGCTTATAACTCAATACCCCAAACTTACGTCCAACATCTGTACGACAGACTCCATGCCAGAATTGCACAGTGTGACGCAGTTCATGGCGGTTCAACCTCGTACTAACCATGTTACATGGAAATGTTGTTTTTCAGTTTACCAGCAAATACAGCTGTATTTTGCCATAATGTTTTGATCACGTTTTCCTCTGTATTCCGTTATTATGCTGTATAAATTTCGTTGGTATCAGACGTCTCCTTCTTGGTGTTCTTTTTTCACATTCCGGCAGTGTATATGGTGTAATCCGTAATTTCGTTCATGTTATATTTATTTGTTTTGCTGATGACGTAGTCAATTTTGTAACTGCACCTTCTGAGCTGCAGAGTGTGGTCCAGGAACTTGCTGGCAAGAGCAAAGAAGTGGGATTAAAAGTGAACTTTCAAGACAAAACTAATGTTCAATGATTTTACAAGAAATGAAGATTTATCAATCGATGGGGGAAAGCTGGAGATAACTGATACCTATATTTACCTTGGACAGCAGATATCAAGCAAAGGTCCCATTGATGAAGAAATTAATCGACGTATAAAATTTGTTCCAGAGCTTCTGGAAGAAACAGTAAAATTTTTAAGAACAATATGCCATTATGTCTTAAAAAGAAAAGTGTTTGATCAATGCATCCTTTCAGTGCTTACATGCGGAGCAGAGACGTGGACCTTAACCTTAACTAAAAAATACATAGAAAGATTGCAGACAACTGAAAG
Source organism: Macrothele yani (assembly GCA_039090855.1). Classification (NCBI taxonomy): domain Eukaryota; kingdom Metazoa; phylum Arthropoda; class Arachnida; order Araneae; family Macrothelidae; genus Macrothele; species Macrothele yani. Next base: position 21,508,104 of record CM077013.1, read on the forward strand.
AGGCATGGAGAAATGCATGCTTGGTGTGACCAAGAGAGATAAGAAGAAGAACACGTGGATAAGTAAAATGACAAGAGTAGAAGACTTCATGATGAGAGTAAAATCCCTGAAATGGCAATGGACTGGACATGTTGCCAGAAGAACTGACAACCGATGAACAACTGAAATTTTAGACTGGATTCCAAGAGACAGGAAGAAGAAGAAGACCAAATGAGAAATGGGTGGATGAAATTCTAAAGCATGCTAGAGTGAGATGGAGACTGGTGGTGCAAGATAGACAGTTGTGGAAGAAATTTGAGGTGACCTTCATCAAGCAGTGGACTGATAATGGTTGTTCTTGTTGATGATGATGATGATGATGATGATATATATATAAATATATATATACTGTTTTTTCATTAGTTAGCATAAAGCCTACCGGCCCACGATAGGGCGGCCCACCGAGAATTCTTCCGGTATCCTGTTGGCCCAGTCAGCTCCAGGCTGCAATCACCGCCAAAACTTTCCATTGCACTTTCCAGGTTTTCTGATGCGAAATTTTCCCTCTACGCAGCGTAGGAATATTTTTATCCAACTGATTGCAAGAATGTAAAACAGCCTTATTAGCGTAGTAATTTCAAGATTTTTACTTAATGTCTTGCTCACAAAAACAACCGTAAACTCGTAGCCATATTTTTTTTACTTCCTTGTAGATCGGTTGGTTATCAGACTTTTTGTTTTCCTTTTCCGTCTGATTATACTAAAAGTTCTAGATTTCCCGAGAAGAAGCATGAAATAATAACGAGAGCACTTTCGTAATAATTGAATGAGAGAGTAGAGCGTGTCGCTAAGACCAAATTTTCAGGAGAAAGGCTCTGAGGACAAAAGAGAAGAGCAACTCTTTTGGCTCAACAGAAACTCATGTACGGCATGCGGATGATACCTCTCATGCGTACACTGGGAAAGCGCTACCTTTTAAATCTCTTCGCAAACAAGATTAGAAAATCCGGAGTTACTTTGCGGCTAGGTTATAACTTCGGCATAAACAAGATGAGACGGAAGAAGAGCATAAACATTTCTGGGGTAGCCAGAAGATGACATTGATGAAACTATAAAAATAATGCATTTTTCAGCTTCTGTAGGTAGAAGGTGATAATAATAATAATAAAAAAGAAACACGGAGAAAAACACCCACCCACGCTAATATGTAAACCACATTTTCTTAACTGCCAGCATGTAACAAATTCTGCCGTTGCTTCCCACAAAGTGAATATTCTATGCAGCAAAAAATAATTCAGTTTTGTGAGTGGGAGTGGGAGCATGTGAACTGAACTGATTTCGTAAATGAAATAAACTTACTTTACTGCTTTGGTGACTTGCATTTGATTTGTGTTCATTTGGGTTTAATTTTGACGCAATTACATAAAGATACAGAAGTCAGTAACTGATATGCGAAGAAACACTTTTCTCTTTTTGATAAGGAAAAATGGTTTTCAGTGAAGACTTCCTTCTTCTTCTTCTTGGTTACTCAGTCCAAGGACTGGTTGTTCAGTAGATGTATTCTGTCTCTCCATTCCTCTCTATTCTCCGCCGTTCTCTTCAAGTCATAGTATGTCCTAGTATTAGTGTCTTGGAGTAACTGTGCCACAAAACAATTCCTTGGATTTACCTTCTTCTCTTCTTGGTTACTCAGTCCAAGGACTGGTTGTTCAGTTGATGTGCTCTGTCTCTCCATTCCTCTCTATTCTCCGCCGTTCTCTTCAGGTCACAGTATGTCCTAGTATTGGTGTCTTCTTCTTGGTTACTCAGTCCAAGGACTGGTTGTTCAGTAGATGTACTCTGTCTCTCCATTCCTCTCTATTCTCCGCCGTTCTCTTCAAGTCATAGTATGTCCTAGTATTAGTGTCTTGGAGTAGCTGTGCCACAAAACAATTCCTTGGATTTACCTTCTTCTCTTCTTGCTTACTCAGCCCAAGGACTGGTTGTTCAGTAGATGTACTCTGTCTCTCCATTCCTCTCTATTCTCCGCCGTTATCTTCAAGTCATAGTATGTCCTAGTATTGGTGTCTTCTTCTTGGTTACTCAGTCCAAGGAGTGGTTGTTCAGTAGATGTACTCTGTCTCTCCATTCCTCTTTGTTCTCCGCCGTTCTCTTCAAGTCATAGTATGTCCTAGTATTACTGTCTTGGAGTAATTGTGCCACAAAACGATTCCTTGGCCGTCCTCTTCCTCTCTTGCCTTGAATTTTGACTTCCAAAACTTTCAGAATCAGGCCTTCATGGCGCAATGTGTTTCCCATCCATAACATTCTTCTTCTTTTTAACACGTTGATCAGATTCCTGGGTTCTCCTACTATCTCCAGGACCTCCTCATTATTCTTTCTATCGAGCCAGCTTATTCTCTCCATTCTTCTATAGCTCCACATCTCAAATGCCTCCATCTTTTTCACTTCCCTCTTGGTCAATGTCCATGTATCAGAACCTTAGAGGGCTACTGGCCAAACAAATGCCTTTAAAATTCTTTTCCACAGTTTTAGATCTGTATTTTTGGCTGTCCGCAGTGTTTGATTCTCTCTAAAAGTCGCTTTTGCCATCCAGAGTCTCATTCTGACTTCCATGGCATATAAATCAAACCTATATGAAACTCAAACGAAATGTCAGAGGCCGGCGCTAAGACTACTTCATCAAACGGGCTGCTGTTTAGTAAGAGCTACGATATTTTTCGGCAGATACTGAGAATTTCTTTTTTCCTTAGCTGGCGCCTAGCAGCTAGTTAGATTATTTTGAATAGCTTGATTTTACCGTAATTCTGAGGTTAAGAGCCGCTTCTCTTGTGTTAAAAAACATGAGGTTTGCCCACCCTACGTCTCTGAGAGTAAAAAAAAGTGCAGTTTGCCCACCCTACGTCTCTGAGAGTCAAAAAAAGTGCAGTTTGCCTATTCTACTGCTATTATGGTTACAAAATCCGCTTTACCCACCCAACGGCTTTTATTGTTAAAAAAAAGGTGCTGTTTACCAACCTTACGGCTCTTATAGTTAAAAAAAGTGTGGTTTGCCCAATTTACGGTTCTTGTGGTTAAGAAAAGCGCGGTTTGCCCAGTCTTCGGCTCTTACGATTAAATCAAGTGCTTTTTTGTCAGCAATGCGGCTCTTGTGGTCAGAAAAAAGCAGTTTGGGCTCTGGTACGAGCGTCGACGGTATACTCGCGGTACACCTTTGATACGGTAGCCCCCGGGAACTCTAGGGTTCTTTCCCTTGGGCGATAGAACGACCCTTCTGCCTTGCTCTGACAATGCGTCCACTATCAAAGTCGCTCAGATCGAACGTCGATTGTGGTACAGTGTTGGAAATCAGATCAGATCATATGGAGAGGATTTTAGGAAGGGGGTGTCTGACTCCAGATCTTGAATAACCCTTAGAAGGAGGAAGCTAGGAAATTTAGGCTAGAGTGGCAGGCAGGAAAGTCACACCGAAGTGAGGTAGAAAGGTCGTTCCAATCCAGATCAGATCATATGCAGAGTATTTTAGGAAGGGATTGTCTGATCCCAGGTCTTAATCAACATTTAGAAATAGGGAGCTAAAAGATTTGGGCTAGAGTGCCCGATAGGAAAGTGACATGGAAGCGAGGTAGAAGGGGGAGGAAGACGCCCTTATTTATTACCAGAGGGAGAGTACCTGAGGTCCGACAGCTTAACGTGACCATCTGACGCACGGCGGGTGTTTAGTGGTTCGACCGTTCGAGCCTGCCAGGGATCGAATCTGAGGTTTCTCCGTGGCAGTCACAAACGTTGACCAATATGCCATCCGCGGCCGCGAGGTAGAACGGGAGACGAAGACGCACTTATTTATAACCGGGTGGACAGTACCCGGGGCTTGACGGATTAATGTGATCGTCTGAGGCATCGTGGATATTCATTGAAGGTTAACATTCGTCACCACGTAAGATCGAACCTGGGTCCTATTTATCGCCTGCGTTCAGTTTGGGTCTGTGCCACTCTGCTCGGGGGATACCCATGTTATACATTTCAGTTTTGTATTAGCTCATTAAAATACTGAAAACAACCCAAAATTATTTGAAATTATGAGAAATAACTTATATGCAGGCAAATATTAAAGACGTGAATCCGTGTTATGGAGTAAATATGACATGGATGGTAAGTAAGATAATATCCGGAAACTTGAAAATTTCGTCGTACTGGAGCGGGAATTGAATAGTACCCGAGTATACTGACCACTACACCACCCAGAACGACCAAGTTTGAAACTTGGTCGTCACTCGGTCCACTGGCCGCCTCGGACCACTTGGTCGCTACTCGGATCACTTTTTGAAGGTACACGTTTGAAACTAAGTTGTTCTGGGTGATGCAGTGGTTAAAATACTCTGGCGCTATCTGGGAGACGGGGGTTCGATTAGCGCTCCAGGACAACGAAATTTCCAAGTTTCCGGATATTATCTAACTTACCAATCCATGTCATATTTACTCCATAAAACGAATTCGCGTGTTTAAAATTTGTATCGTATTTTATAATCCCGTATTCCAATTATGAATATGCAAGTAGTTCAGCTAGTGATCTTAACTGTTACGATGTTAGTTGTCGAAACTTAAGTCGATGGCTAATGGAATAAAAAAGTTTGCGGTGCGAAACTTATATTGGTGCTACATTTAATTTTTCGGTGCGGCGCTACGAATATGTAGCCTAAATAACGTTTTTTGTCACTAGACGATCATTAACAACTCGTTTGTAACACAACACGCTGAATGGAACTTAATTAATGATACATCACTATTAACGTTGACAACTATCGCACTTCGAATTCAGTCTGCTTACTCAATACAATCTACTCGTATAAACATTGCTCTTACAATAATCGTTCATCGAATATCTGCTCTTACAAAAAATCACTATATCTCACATTTCATTTAAGAGTTTTAGCCTTTGACTCTATGTCAGAATGCCAAGTTCAAACTCGTCGGGAGGAATTTTGTGGCGTTGAGGTAGAAAGTATACCGAAGAGCCAAAATGTCCAGATGCCTAATGTGATGATGGTCTCCTACGTGCTACCAAAATAGGTCTTATCTAACCAGGCATGGATGTTACAAGATTTTAAAAGCTTGACTGAAGTCTTCCTCGTGTTCCGCGAACCATTCTCGAACAATCTGGGCAGTGTGGCATAGCGCATTGTCTTTCTGAAGGAAGACACTGCTAATTGGGAATTAGTGCTGAGACATGCGGAGTTCGAGCCTGAAATCGAGCCCGGGGCTGAACCGGTCTCGGGCTACAAAATACTTACTGAAGTTCGGGCTCTGAGAGAATTTTCTTCTTTTTTTGTGTGTGTGTGATTTTGTATGATTTAGTACACGAAACGTGTTTTACACTTTCTAGCTGTTAAATAGAATTCTTCGGCAACTGGGTCTGAATGTGGAGTGGAAAATCGGCAGGGTTACTCTTTCTGGACTTGGGTAACGCATACCATTGGCCAGGAATAACTGAATTTCTGCAAAGGAAAAGTTTCTTTAAGAACTATGGTTAGTAAATAGCAAGCTAACGAAATTATGCTCCTTACCTAAACGGGGCAGCTCCCTGTTAACTCTAATGAGCAACGTACGACGTAGATTGTTGTGCCTCCCTATTTTTCCTGATGCCCGGCTTCCCGAAACGTTTAAGGAAGAAATGGATGGTCCAAGAAACTATAGAAATAGATAGACATTCCTTCTCCACTCCGCAGTTGAGAAAGACATCGGTTGATTGCACGGGGAGGAAACAGAAGTCTGGAAGACAAGATTTTTTATAAGGCGTAAACAGGTTAATCCTAGTTTTCGGATTCATTCGGGCCCGGGCTCTATCTTGTAATATAAAATTCGACATACTTCGGGCTCGGACGTGTTTGGCTCTTAAAATTGAGCCCGAACTTAGCTCTTGTGGGAATACCTTTGCCATGAAAAGATGTACCTGGTCCTCAATGATGTTTATGTAAGTGGTAGACGTTATAGTTTTCCGCACATAAATGACTGGACACAGGATTTCCCCGAAAAACATTGCCTAAAGCATTACACTTCCTCTACCAGTTCGTTTTCATCACACAATGCATCCTGGTGCCAATACTTCCCCAGGTAAACGACGCACACGTACCCAGCTGCCCCCCATAGTGCAACAGTGAACGAGATTCATCGTACCAAATGATCTTCTTCCAATCATTCAAGGTCCAGTTATAATGCTCGCCTGCCGATTGTCGGAGTTTCGACAGTGAACTGAGGTTTACACTCGGAGTGTTCTACGGCTACGCAGCCCCATTTACAGCAAGGTTCAAAATACTGTGTATTTTGACACATTACTTCTGTCACTAGCATTTAAATTACCTGCAAGATGCGCCGCAGCATTCCTTCTGTTGGCTAGTATACCATAAGGGACAGCCTTCGCTCACCCTTAGCATCGATGAGCCGTGGCTCGCTCACACCTTGCCGGCGGTTCGTGGTCCCCGCCGCCCCACGGTGCTGTTTTCTTAAAAATTGCGAAGTTTAAGTTTTAATTGTTAATAGAAGTAACTTATTTTAGGTACATGCTATTGCTAACATGATACCAAATACACTGGCGGAAAGTGAAAAAAGAACACCAAGAAGGAATTGGCGGACGATCATGAAATTTACATATGTTAATGGGGTCGAGATTACGTAGGTATGATCTTAATTTCGGGACCAACCGGTGAGCGCTTACGCCACAGCACGGCATAATATGCAAATTATCGTCGGTGGTATTTAAGGAGTACGGCGAAGTGAATGTAATCAGTCATCGGCGTACGGACACGTGAGAAGACCCTGAAGAAGCTGAAATGCCTAGACATGGAAAACGTGTACGATTTCAGCAGTTATCGGACTTTGAGCGAGGTCGTCTAGTCGGACTCTGCGAGGCCGGGTGGTCGTATCGTCGTATTGCGGAGCGAATTGGATGGGAAGTATCGGTGGTGGTACGATGGTGGCGTAGATGGTCCGAGGAACATTCCCACACGAGTAGACGTGCAACCGGAAGTCAAAGACGGACTGATGAGCAGACCGATCGACGCATAAGAAGAGCGGCGTTGTCAAGCAGAACATCCACTGCGAAGCAAATCCGAGCTGCCGTTGCACCTGAGGTGACTGTGCGAACAATCCGCAACCGTCTACTGGATGCAGGACTACGTGCACGTGTGCCTCTGGCATGTGTACCTCTGACTCCAGCCCACCGTCAGGAACGGCTGCAGTGGTGTCGCCAACGTCTGCACTGAAGAACGCAATGGCGATCTGTCGTGTTCAGCGATGAAAGCAGATTCTACTTGGGAGCCTCCGATGGCCGTATGCGTGTTCGCAGACGCACAGGCGAGCGTCTCCACCCTTCTTGCATCCGCCAGCGACACACAGGGCGTACACCTGGTCTCCTGGTGTGGGGAGCGATCAGCTGTCACTCTCGTACACAACTAGTGTTTGTACCTTGTACGTTAAACAGCACCTCCTACATCAACAACATCATTCAGCCCGTTGTTGTGCCATTTGTCAGGTCGGTCCATCGTGGTGTTTTCCAGCAAGATAACGCACGCCCACACAGGGCACGTGCAACGCAACATGCACTTCAGGGTGTGAGACAACTTCCATGGCCTGCACGTTCACCGGATTTGTCCCCCATTGAGCACGTGTGGGATTTTATGGGACAACGACTTATCCGGTCTCCACGGCCAGCCACGACCATCCCCGATTTACGCGTTCAGGTTGAGGATGCTTGGAACTCAATACCCCAAACTTACATCGTCCAACATCTGTACGACAGACTCCATGCCAGAATTGCACAGTGTGACGCAGTTCATGGCGGCTCAACCTCGTACTAACCATGTTATATGGAAATGTTATTTTTCAGTTCACCAGCAAATACATCTGTATTTTGCCATAATGTTTTGATCACGTTATCCCCTGTATTCCGTTATTATGCTGTATAAATTTCGTTGGTATCAGACGTCTCCTCTTTGGTGTTCTTTTTTCACTTTCCGCCAGTGTAAATATGAGGATTAGGATTTGAATACTTTATTTATGCATGAACTCCATTCTTCTTTCCTTTTCCGAGAACTTTTGCATTTTCATAAGAAAATTCTTACGAGTTGTTTTTCATATTTAAAAAGAATGTTTTTCTCTGTTGATAAACCAGCCAAGTTGCTCGAATGTACATGTCTTTGTGTTGCTCTAAGATATATCTTGATTCTTTTTAATGCAGAAAAACTTCTTTCGGCAGTTGCAGTTGTTGATGGTAACTTTAATATTAGGTCTGCTAATTTGTACACCTTATTAAACACAGTGTCCAGTTTATTCAACTTTATGTAACAAGTAATGTCTCTTATAGATTTGTTCTTGTATTCATTAAGGGAATAAAACACCTTCAGTTCATTTTTTAGTTGAGCTGTATCAGAAATTGGAGCATAGAGTACTTTAAGCTCTGATAGCAGATGCTCAGGGAAGCTCCCACAAAATGTATCAAAACAGTTAGAATCCAACAAAGCCACGAATTTAAGATATAATATCAGTAATTTTAATTCATTGACGCTTCACACAAACTGAAACAACTCTCGCGAAACACGTGCTGCTACAAGCGGTAGCATGCGGGTGACTGAGGTAGTCCGAAGTCTTCTCTTTTCTGAGCGAACCGTTGCGCAAAGCAATGGTCCATTCCATTCCCCTCCATACGCTCATTCATGGTGACATGGAAACCCTAGCAGACGACCGTATCGAAGTCTTCTAATCAGAACAACTAAGTCTCTGGAAGAACTGCTTGCGTTATGCCGTTGGCTTCGCTCGCCAGGCTGATTCAAAGAAGCGAATCTGTACGTGTTTTTTTCCGCAGCGAAAGCATTGACATATCTTAATATCGTTGATAATTGACTTTTATTTGTGCATTCTCTGGGCATCGCAGCTAAACTAGCTAGCCTCGAATATACGCCCCTGTTATATGGAATGTAGCACTATATGCATCTAAAACTTGGACACTGCGAAAAAAAAAAAAAAAAAAAAAAAAAAAACAGGGCTTGGTTACAATCATTTGAAATGTGGTGCTGGCGACGTATGATGATAATTGCTTGGACAAAAAAAATGACAAATGTGGAAGTGTTAAAAAAAGATTAATGAAAAACGGGAAATATTATGAACTGTAGAAAGAAGAAGAGACAGCATGATAGGCCATCACATATGACACTTGGAGTGATGTGCCAACTTTATTGAAGGTAGAATGGAAGGAAAGGCTGGAAGAGGACGCCCAAGAATTCAATCTAAGAGTCAGATAAGAAAAGGAAGACCCTAACGGAACACTAAGCTTATGGCTCAGGAAAGAATTACATTGTGAATGATGATGACCAATGCTACCCACCAACCTTAGGGTTGAGGAGAGAAGGAGGAGGAACAGAGTTCAGTATCAGGTTTATTTATTAGGTGTTCATCTTAATTCTCGGCCACGGGCACGACACGTTGACAGCAAATTATAGCAAATCGAATACGTACTTAATCAGGGAAATAATCCCCGTCGTGTTGGATACATTTGAGCCACGGGTCAGGTAACTGCCGAATGCCACTGGGGAAAAAAGAGGGCTGTTTCGAGTTGATAAAGTCATCAATACTTGTGTGGACCTCCTCGACAGAAGTGAAGTGCGTATCACTCAGGTGATGCTGCAGGGAGCGAAACAGGTGATAATCCGACGGGTCGAAGTCTGGAGAACACGCAGGGTAGAACAAAATCTCCCATCCCAGGTAGGTGATCGTGTTTAAAGTCGTTTTCGATTTTACAAACGTTCACCGACATTGTGAGGACGCGCGTTATCCTGAAGCAACAGGAGCGACCTTCTGCCATTTCCTGTGTATGGCCTTTACGCCTCCATTGCGTCACTCACACGAATGAGTTGCTGACAATAACTCTCTGCATTGACTGTTTCACCAGGTTTGAGCAACTCATAGTGTACGATACCGTGCTGATCCTACCATATGCATAGCAACAACTTCCTGGCATGGATATTCGGTTTGGCGGTACTGGTGGTAGGCTGACCTGGATAAACCCACGGTTTGCGCCGCTTAGGATTATCGTAGAGGATCCACTTCTCATCACAGGTGAAAATCTTGTGGAGGAAATCCTTTTTGTTGAATCTGGAGAGCAAGGACGCAACAACATCGTAGATCCCAGACTTGTTCGCAGCTGTGAGTTGGTGAGGCACTAAAAGGCCCGCCTTGTGAATCCGTCCAAGCTCGTGCAGGCGCATGGCAATGGCTTGCCGTGCTACTCCGAGTTCCTGGGCGAGCTCTGACTGTGTGCGACAGGGATCCGCGTCCAACAGTTGTTCCAGTTCCTCATTGTGAACTTTCTGTGGCTGTCCCGGACGTTCTGCATCACGGAGATCGAAATTTCCCTGCTTAAACCGCTGGAACCACTTCTTACACGTACTGTAGGACACAGCAGCCTCACCCAAAGCACCAAAGATAAGTTCCTGGGCTTTCGCGGCACTTTTTGTCAGCTGAAACGCGGACAGGAGGCAATGACTCTAATGTTGCTTCTCGAACGACATTGCTTTCACCGTCAACTTTCTTCCCTTCTGTCACTACAGCTGTGAGCGGTTATGGTTGCCTAGAAAGCTGTTGGATGGCGCTGCAATCAGCCATTATCGCACATTGCTATTTGCATTTGCCGACGTTCTATGATCGCTTGCGGTTAGGGGCCGAGAATTAAGTTGCACACTTAATATTTCGTTTGATGGCTTTCACACACGCCGTCGTTTACCTGCAGTTGCTTCGATTTGCATAAAAACGCGCTAATCATTATGCTTTGGATCTTCGCTATAATTGACGAGGAGAAACCTACTTTTATAGGAACACAGTCACTCAAAAGCAAAGTAAAATTAAGGTTGTTTTTTTTTCGATTGGAGGTTTAACGACCACCGTGAGCAACTCAATGGGCTATAAGCAGTCGCCTGTCCCTAATTTAGGGTCACTGGTTCCAGAGAAGGGAGAGAGCCAGTGGCGTAAGACAAACACAACATCCATGCCTCACAGGATTCGAACCCGGACCCCGTTCGGACGAATGATCAGAGGCCATCGCTTAGACCACTGCGCCACCGGGACGGCAAATTAAGGTATATGTCACTAATGTGGAAAGCAAAAGAATAATTGTATCCCGGAAACACGGCACTCCGTTATGACTCTAAGGAGACCTCTTACACCTGATTCTATATGATGTGTGGTGTTTATTGCCCATGTATCTAAACCATTAATTATCGATATACAGCACAATACAGATTGTTCTTTAAATTAATCTGGCTCACAAACCACCGAGAGTGTAACTTATTATTAATTAGTGATTGCACTGTAATAGTTGCTGGCAATGAGGCGTTATTTTTAAAACTTTTCTAATGTTCCTAGGGAAATTGCAGCTATTTCTCCCTGTCACTAGGTAGCTGAAGCCAGTGACAGCTATATTTCTTTCAGTAACTTTGCGAACGAAGCAGTGCGTGCCTTTGTCTCGCATCCTTCGTTTGTTTCTCGCAACGTACTCTCTGTTTTGGCGACGTTAATGAAATAAATATACCTGTTTCCTTGCGCAGCATTTTGAAAGAACTCTTGACCGTTAGTTTAATTAGGTAGGCTGTTCCCCAAACTCCAATCAATTTGCAACATCAGCATTTGAAAGATCTTATCATAAAAAAAAAAAAAAAGAAAAAATACAGGAAAGAATCCTTCTGCCTTCATATTAGAATCTCACTGGGTCTGGACATGTTGTCGTGACTAAAGGCTTGTTTTTTTTATTTTGCTTCTTTTTTTACTACGACAGCTGGCTTACGGAAAGCTAACTGCTTGGTTCTTCCTATCCGGCGAGTACCTGTCAGCAGTAACTGACAGTGATAAACGAAATGAAGGTTACAATGACGGAGGCCAAATATCGACTACATAAATCACAGTTGTGACCATTCGGAGGTCTTCTACCCCCGACTTCTGCGAGAGCGAAAAGGGAGGAGACATCACGCATCGTTCAGGCGTCCACTAACGCATGAAAAACAACTTTTCCCTTTTCATAAACATCCATTACACCTCGACATACCACAAGAACGAGTTCGGTGAATTATCAGTTTCTTTTGGGGAACGAAACTGCCATTTTAGCAGCATTCAGTTTCTTTATCATACATTTTGCGAAACTGTTTTTTATATTGTTGATGCCAGAAAACACATATTTCCCAGAAGGGTACGACACACCATTCGTAGCTTGTAAAAAGATAAAATGCACATCTTTTTTTAGTTTCGCGGTTCAACAACCGCCGTTAGGAAATCGTAGGCCCCTGAATTTCGGACGCACGTGTTTCTCAGTCGCTCGTCCCTAATTTGAGGCCATAGTTCCAGGGAAGGGAGAGAACCACTGTCGTAAGACAAATCCACCTGTGCTGAGACGGGTACAAATCCGAAGACGAGCGCTGAACCGAAAAAGGCTCGAACTTCATAATGTTTACTATGATTAGGGCTAGGATTTTGGATTTTCTTCTTCTGCTCCTCTATTTAGCGTGTCTTTTGTATAAAAAGTACGTCCGTCTGTCTGTTGATACTAAATTTCTGCAACTATTAGTCCGATTTGAAAAATTCCTTTTTCATTGGAGAGTGTGAAATGTGAGAACGATCTTCTTGGCTTTCCAGTTTTTTACGCGGCATAACTTTGCCGCTAGAGGGCGTAATGCAGATTCTATCGAATTCGAAATACATTCCATTTCACATATTGCTTCTAAATACCCGATTGACAAAATTGTTTCTTCCTTTCGGTGTCATTTATAACGCCCATTATTTTGGGAACAGTTTCTTTTCCTCGAAAAGCATAGATTTTTCGCTATTACCCAAAGGTAAATTGTGATTTCCCCGATATCTGTTATAACGAAGTAAATTTCTTCGTCATTTTTGTCCACGCGGGGCTCGAACCCGGGTCCCCTCATTCCGGAATAAGTCGCTCTACCAACTGAGCTATGCGGACCTTCGTTGTCGCTGCTATCTGTCTTTATGTCGTGTGCGTCGCAGGGCAGACACGTCACACCTCCCCGCCCAGAAAGAGGGCCGGGGGCATGGCCCACGGGTCAGCCGTGACCATGAATCGACGCAGGCAGCAATCCGCTGTAGAACGTACTTGAGAACTCCCAGTCAATCTAGTGTGTGGACTGCAACGTCACACACACATATATTTTTCGAAGCGCTGGAGAATGGATTCTCTGATTTTTCCTAACTCGCGGTGTGGAAAGAACATCACACTATTGCGAGATCTTGAATGGCCGGGTCATCCGGGAAGTTCGGGCGCCATTATAACGAAGTAAATTTCTCCGTCAATTTTGTCCACGCCGGGGCTCGAACCCGGGTCCCCTCATTCCGGAATAAGTCGCTCTACCAATTGAGCTACGCGGACGTTCGTTGACGCTGCTATCTGTCCTTATGTCGTGTGCGTCTTGCAGGGCAGGCACGTCACACGGTGTTTCTAAAAGTTCCATTTGAAAAATTCTTTCTGCGTTGGATAAAACTCCCGGTGGGAAATATTCTGTATATAATTTATTATTTTTGATAAAGAATGTTTTGACCACCGCGTTGGTGCATTCTTCGGTTTCTGATGCGTTTTCAACAAAATCTGCGATTCTGAAAATTCGATTTAGAAAATTTTTCCTCGACCGATACTGCTCACCACGAAAAACCATTTGAGACAGTGGAGCAACTCACTGGCCGAATAAACCAGGGAGCTACCGGAAGTGTGTCTAAAACGACAGTTCAGCGAACCCTGTTGTGTATGGGGCTCCAATACAGACGGATGGTCACTGCACCTATGCTAATGAAGATGCATCGGCAGAAAAGGCTTGAATTTGCACGGCAGTATCGGAATTGGAACTCTGCTGATTGGCAAAAGATTGCCTTTTCCGATGAGTCACATTTTCTGCTTCATCGAACGAATGGACTCTGGCGTATAAAGTGAGGAACAAACACTCTTCAACCATTGCTGGAAGAACGCAAGCTGGTGGGGGCAGCGTCATGGTCTGGGGAATGTCTTCGTGGCATTCTCTGGGTCCACTCATACCTTTAGAAGGCACTATGGACCGAATTCGTTATGAATCCATCCTTGCAGATCACGTACACCCATACATGGTGATTGTCTTCCCTGGGGAACCTTCCAACACCTTATTGAGTCCCTCCCAGCCTGTCTAGCTGCTGTCCGCGCTGCACGCGGCGATTACTCTGGATATTAGCTGGTGGTCACAATAATGTGACTCGACCGTGTGTTCTTAGCTTTTCAGTATATTTATTTTTTGTTTTGATCATTAATTGTTTATAGTTTACGCATTACTTTAAGTGGATATGGCCCGTTGAGCATTATAGTTTATATAGTGAACTATGATTTCTTTATCGATAGCATTATAGTTCGTACGACTGAGCTATAATGCTCTGTACACCGATGAGACATTACGACCACCTACTTAATAAGCTGTAGGACCTCTTTAGCCCGCAAAACAGCGGCCGTTCGGCGAGGCATCGATTTGGTGAGGTGGCGAGAGGTATCCTGGGGTATCTTGTACCATAATGACAACAGCAGGCCCTTCAGTTCCCGTACATTTCGGGGTGGTGGCGATTTAGCGCGAACCCACTTTTCCAAGTCGAACCCCAGATGTTCGATTGGGTTCGTGTCAGGTGAATGTTGAGGCCAGAGCATTAACAGAAAGTTACCAGCATGTTGCTCGTCCTTGACGATTCTGGCAGTGTGACATGGCGCATTATCCTGTTCGTAATGGCTATCGCCAGCAGGTAACACATTGCCATGAATGGGTGAACTTGGTCCCTCAACGATGTTCAGATACCTGATAGTTGTCAGAGATTGTGCTATTGGGATAATGGGGCCTAAAGTGTCCCACATAAACATCGCCCACAGCATAACACCACCGCCGCCGGGATGTTTCCGCCCAACAGTACTTATAGGTATCATAGCCTCGGTTGGTAATCGGTGTATCAGCGGTTGGTCGTCTACGTGATGCACCAGGAATCTTGATTCGTCAGACCTGGCCACTTTCTTCCAATCATCCACTGTCCAATCTCGATCATCTTAGGCCAATTTCATGCATTGTTGGCGATGACGTGCAATGAGCATGGGTCTTCCGCTGTGCAGGCCTATGCGCAGAAGGCTGCGATGAACTGCGTGCTGTGACACATTGTCCTTATAACAACTTTAGTAACTGCGTGTGATTTGTCGCACTGGGCCCTATGGTAGCTGTGAACAATGCATGACAGTCTCCGGTTCCCTCTGGCATCAGTGAGCTATGGACGACACTTCGTCGTTTGGCCATCTGTGCACCACTTTTGATACGTACTCACTACAGCGGCACGTAAACATCCCACAAGCCGCGCCGTGGGTTGTTCACATGCCGCTGGAAAAGCTGCCGGTGAATCGGCAGCTTTTCGCATCCTGTCTGCAAACACTCTACTAACCGAACGCAGGTCCTCTGGTTGTATCTATACTGCTCTGTGAACTTCACCTATGCCACCGTTAGGTCTCCAGGCGCTTTCATTCCTCTAGGATGGGGGTGGTCATAATGGAATCGCTCGTCGGTGTGTGTGTCATGGCTATTCAAAGTGAAAAAAAAACAATTATAACAAAGTAAATTTCTCCGTCATTTTTGTCCACGCCGGGGCTCGAACCCGGGTCGCCTCATTCCGGAATAACTCACTCTACCAATTGAGCTACGCGGACGTTTGTTCTGACTGCTATCTGCCTTTATGTCGTGTGCGTCCTGCTAGCAGGTACGTCACATCTCCCCCCCCGAAAGAGGGCCGGGGGCATGGCCCACGGGGGTCAGCCGTGACCATGAATCGTCGTAGGCAGCCATCCGTTGTAGAACGTGCACTTCAGAACTCCCAGTCAGTCTGGTTTGTGGAATGCAACATCACACATTTTTATTTTTCGAAGCGCTGGAGAAGGGATTCTCTGATTTTTCCTATCTCGCGGTGTGGAAGGAACATCACACCATTGCGAGATTTTGAACGGCCGGGTCATCCGAAAGTTCGGGCGCCATTACAACGAAGTAAATTTCTCCGTCACATTTTTGTACGCGCCGGGGCTCGAACCCAGGTCCCCTCATTCCGGAATAAGTCACTCTACCAATTGAGCTACGCAGACGTTCGTTCTGACTGCTATCTGCCTTTATGTCGTGTGCGTCCTGCTGGCAGGTACGTCACACAATGCATAATAGTATAATAGTGAAGAAAAGGTTTGAACGATATTTACTGTGAATTTGCGGTGTGAGAGAAGGAAAATAAAGACTTCTTACAAAAAGGAGAAAGAGGATCTAAAATTTTCCTTATCAATCCAACACATTTATGGCCATTGTAATAGACTTTGATTATCGTCATGGTGATTGACATAGCACCACACAAAAGAGCTCTTTAGAGTTCATTTCCTTTTTACTTTAAATGACATTTAAAATTCTTATATTTTAATCGAGAAACTTAAACAGGAAAAATATCGCATGTAATCAATGTCCTCTGACAAATTTTTCTGCCTACTAACAAAAATTCATTGAAAATGAAAAATTTCCACGGTATTTTATACAGGGTGAGTCGAAAAGTTTGCAATATTTGGATAACTTTATATCTTAATAAGTACCTTTACGACGAAAGCTGACTAGCATTCAAAGTATAGGCCATCGTGTTTCACCGTCTTTAGCCATCTGTCTTCCAGTTCTTCGATTCTGCGGCGGTACCAGTTATTGTTCTTCGAGGCGAAGAACTCCTTCAGCCCAGCTGCCAGTTTCTCCTGGTTATTGAAGTGCCGCCCACGGAGGAAGTGGGCCATGGACCGGAACAAGTAATAATCAGACGGAGCAAGGCCCATACTATATGGTGAGTGTGGCATCAGTTTTACGCCCTCAAGTTCCTGGAGTTTTGCAAGGATCGTTCGCGCGGTATGTGGCCGAACGTTGTCTTGCTGTAGGAGATCTCGCTTTCTTTTCACCACTGAAGTGTGCTTCTCCAAAACGGCATAAATCCGCTTCAGCTGTTCAGAGCAGAGGTTGGCGTTGATTGTCCGACCATCTGCAAAAAATTGGTATTGGATTATCCCCACGAAATTCTACCAGACGCAAAGCACTACCTTGTGATCGAAGTGCACACGTTTAACAACAGGTTCTAGAAGCCGGCCCGGGCTCAACCACTGCCGTTGCGTGTTAAGATTACGGAAATGGACCCACTTTTCATCGCACTTAACAATTCTTGTGCATCTTCCAATCGGCGGTTTGCTTCAGCTGGCGTGAAGCAAACCGCCGATTGGAAGCTGAAGCTGTTTGCTTCAGCTGTGAGGGGCTCCTGTAGATCTTGCCGATGTCCTGAAGATGCGAACCACGATGGTCTGTGATATGCCGATCTCATCTGATAGTCTTCGAGTGCTGGGTGTCCGATTTGCCTCTAGGGCCTGGCGCACGGCCTTCGAATACACGGTTCGCTGCCTACCTGACCTTGGGTGATCGTCGAGGTTTCTGTGACCTGAACGAAATTTATTGAACCATGTGGTTGTGGTGCTGTGGTCCACGGAACCTTCCCCTTTCGCATGACAAATGTTTCGTGTTGCTTGAGCAGCATTATGGCAGATATCAAACTCGAAAGCAAAAGTTCCCTAATTAGCCGCTTGTGGCTGTTCATCTTTTAGTCGTCCCAACCACAGACAGAACGACGACATGCAATGTTGTTCATAGATCAGATCATATGTAGAGGATTTTAGGAAGGAAATGTCTGACCCAAGGTCTTAAACAACCCTTAGAAATAGGAAGCTAATTGATTTGGGCTAGAGTGCCCGATAAGAAAGTGACACGGAAGCGAGGTAGAAAGGGGAGAGGAAGACGCCCTTATTTATTCCCCAGCGGCCAGTATCCGAGGGCCGACGGCTTAACGTGCCCATCCGACGCACGGCGGATATTTAATGGTTCGTGCGTTCCCACCTGCCTGGGATCGGACCCGAAGTCTTCTCCGTGGCACTCACGAACGTTGACCACTAGGTCACCCGCGGCACTAATGCTGTTCAGAGCAACGACTACCACTTTATATCCCTTTCGACTGACTGCAGTTCGCGACTTGAACTAGTTTAAGCACGTGACATACTCGCCGCAGCACATGCGTTTAAGCAAACATTGCAAAACTTTCGACTCACTCAGTGTTTTTATTCTGAGGACGAAATAAATGTGGATAAAGTGAACGGCGGGCAAAGTGAACAGTGGACTGAGTGAACTGGACCAAGTGAACGTGGACAAAATGAACACGTACAAAGTGGTAGGGACCAATTATCTTACATTACGACGCCTCAATTGTGACACCGCTTTTTTCTGATCGCTTTAAAATTATGAAAATTTTAAAAACTTTAATTACAACACACGCGCAAGTGGTATAATCAGTAGTCAGTAGTCAAATTAGTACATAAATTAAATACTGATTGATTTTAAGTCCTTAAAATATGTCTGTTCATGAATTGCATTCTGCGACGAAAAACCAAAATATATCTGAAGAGCTTTTAGATTTATGAAAAATGAACGATTTTAAATAAATAATTGAAAATAGGCGTATCATAACGCCTGTTCTTTGTGCTTTTTTGCAACCTAATTGTTCTGTTTATGAAAAGGTAGCAGTCTTTTATTGTGATCAAGGAAAGGTATGCTGCACATATAGAAAATTGAAATTTTCTACATGTTAAGGAAAAACTACTGAGATCATAACAGTTATTTTCAATGCTGCACGATTTCTCTCTTCCAGAGCGTTTTGTGTGCAATGCAGAATGGTAAAAAAATTGCTTAAAATCAAGACATGAAGCACAGCAGTGAAATTAAGTAAAATTAATTCCAGCCCCAAAAAGATGCAGACAAAAACTGAAGTAACCCCAAAATCCGCAACAGTCAAATATTCCCGCAAGTCCCGCAGAAAACGTACCTAAGAGGTCACTACCACAGGTTGATGCTCTCCTGATGACGGCAACCTGTTTTTTGTTTTTACTTGTTTTGAAGTTCTTTTTTTTTTTAAATTTCGTATTTTTTGTTCTGTAATATTTTCATTCTATATAAGCTACTACATGAGGTTTAGCTGCCTTCGGCGCTTCTCATGGTATTAGCCTTTTTGTCTAATTCCTTTTGTGTTATAATAATTTTTTTATAAATTTTTTTGTATACTATATAAATATACAGTATATGCATATTCTTACATATACACAAATCATAATATGAAAAGAAAAATTTCGCTGGATTAGAATATTTTGATACTGCCTGAATTTGAAATCCTGGATAGAGCTGTTAAGCCAAAATTATTACTTCTAATATAACATTAATACGCAGTAATTTAAAAATGGATCTTAAGAACTGTAAAATTAAGGATAATTACTTTTTTAATCATACCTGGTTCCTATGATTACAATTTGAATTTGAGTCTCCTGCTTTTTTCTGATAAGTCAGCGATAACTTCATCTGCACTAAGGGATATATCTCTTTGTACATGTAACATTACTAAACCATTTAATCTGTCTTCAGAGGTAGTGATACGCAAGTAAGATTTTATTCTCCGGAGGGTTGAGAAAGACCGTCCACAGAGCTTGTTGATATTGGCAAAACACGTAAAATCTTCAACAGTTTATGTACATTAGGATATATTGCAATATTGCATTGTTTCAAAACGTCAGTTGCATTGCGTAACTCCGCATTTTCTATAAGGTTACTTAGGCGTCTTCTCCATAGCTGTATTTCGGCTTTCACAGTTTTGCTGTCATCCAGCTCACTTGAATAAAAATGCAGTGTTTCTTATAAGTCGTTCTCGTTGAAAGATACGAAATTTTGAAAAGGCAATAAACACCGAAAACCTTTAAAAATGGTTTTATGCACTAGAAATCTTCAATCGATTTCTTGTACGAACGAATCTAAAAACGGCAAGAATACAGAGATTCTGTAGTAATCTTCAACAGAATCTGTGTCTACGTTGAAACGATTAATTTGTCTGTTACATAAACGTGGTACTTTGATGTCAAAATCTAGTAATTTTGATTTTTCAATTAATTCTTGAAAATATTTTTTTTAAATTTCTAACAGGATTTTTTCTCATTGATTGTATTTCTTGTTTTAAATCCTCTGCAAGATTTTTTTTTTTTGATT
Source organism: Macrothele yani (assembly GCA_039090855.1). Classification (NCBI taxonomy): domain Eukaryota; kingdom Metazoa; phylum Arthropoda; class Arachnida; order Araneae; family Macrothelidae; genus Macrothele; species Macrothele yani. Next base: position 21,528,245 of record CM077013.1, read on the forward strand.
GGAGGTTTAACGACCACCGTGAGCAACTCAATGGGCTATAAGCAGTCGCCCGTCCCTAATTTAGGGTCACTGGTTCCAGGGAAGGGAGAGAGCCAGTGCCGTAAGACAAACACAACATCCATGCCTGACCGGGATTCGAACCCGGACCCCTTACGGACGAATGACCATAGGCCAGCGCCTTAGACCACTGCGCCACAGGGGCGGCGCTCTGCAAGATTTATAGCTTCAACTACATCTATGTTTTCTTTCTGTAATGCTTTGCACAGTAAAATTGAGTACCGAAAAACCACATCAATGACAAGAAGCCAATGTTGAATTCTACATCTTTTATCGCCAACGAAATCTGCATGGGTTTTGATGATGTTTCCCTGCCATTCCAGGAACTCATTTCTTCTAAAGCATTTAAGACTGCCCGCTGAAGCTCCAAAAAGTTCTAACGGAATCATGTCTATCTACCCATCTTGTTGGGCATAAACGCTTTAGTTTCTTCTTTCTGGAATCTGAAAGTATATTTTGTACCTTTGTTTGTAAGAATGACTGACGTTTAGGGGTATTGAAAAATTCATAAACGTTTTCTACTGTACCCATGGCATTACGAATGCCTTGAACCTTACATGCCCCAGAAATGGCTAAATTTAAGCTGTGTGAGCTACAATGAACAAACATATCTGATGGGAATTTTTCTTTCATGACTGCTTGAGCACCATTAAATTTTCCTGCCATTGCTGATGCTCCATCATAGTCCTGATTGCTTAGGTACTTGGTTTCCGCACCAAATTTATCCAATGTGGTTATTATTTTTTGAGCTAATTCTTTTCCTCTGGTATTACCACTCACTGGCACAAACTGCAAACATTTTTCGTTTGTCTTTGCTGTTTCGTCGTTAACGTAGCGAAGGCTTAAAGAAAATTGTTCAGCAGCTTCATCCGCTAAAGTTGAGAAGCATTTTGATGCATTTACCATGTTGACAATTTTTTTGTAAGCAATTTATTGCAACTTTCAATTATCTCGTTCTGAATTGTAGGACTTATATACTGAAAATTTTTCCCAGTGTGTTCACGAATAGTCACAAAACCACTCGTGCCAGTCTCTTTCGTAGCCATCTTAAGTCCGAAACGGAGAATAGACCTAAAATTTCCTTCATTCTCAGTAGGTTCTTGATCTAATTTGAAAGTTCCCAACTTGTACCCTTGTTTGCCGCACAAAAGTACTATTTCAATAACAGGGGCAATGAGCTTACAATTTCTTTCCACTTCGGCTTTTACAGCAGCATTTAGCCTATGATCAATGGGTTCACTTCTTTTCAAAACAACATCTTCCAGATCTTGGGCAGCCTTCAAACATTGCTCACGGTAATTCGTGGTTCGATGATAGTTATATTTCTCCATAGCATGTTTCCAATTTTTAAACGGTTTCTTGCATAGCTGTCCTAGTGGCTGGCATGCAGTTCCTGCTCCACTCAAGGAAAAAAAGACACATTATTTGCAATAAGCTCCGTCTTCCAATTGGGAGTAGGAAAACCATTTCCATCTTTCCAGCCACTTAATCTGGAATCTGAGATTTTTTTCTCCCGACAGCAGTCGCAGGAAAACCGAAGCTACTTTCTGGCACATAAATGTCTTGTAACGAGTTAAATCTCTCGTACTTGTTCAAAGTTTTACTTACCAGTAATGCAAAGTCATTTGGATTCGATTTTATTTCAGTTTTGGGGACTTCTCTAACTTCAAATGATTCTAGGTCCGAGGCGTCTCGCACAGCAGCTGCTTCATTTGCAACCGATTCTGAGGGAATTTCCTGACTCCTAATTTTCTTCGAAAAATAATCATGTAAGGTACACAAACGTTTAGACATCGCAAATGATGAAGAAGTCAAAAGAAACAACCTAAAGGTTTGCAGAACCGAAGGCGACTGTGGGTCCTTACTGTAAGAATATGAGCGCCTCTATCACGAAACCGGGTTTTTCTTCCCTCCCTGTCTATAAAACAATGAATTAGTCTCAACTCGCGATCCGGTGTCGTTTTCACATTGCAGTTTCTTCCAGAATCAACTCGGGTTACGTATGCGCCCTACATCTCAGCGCATGCGTCGGGTGAAGTTCGTTCCGGAATGGGTCCCTTCTAGTGAAAAGCAGCACAGCTGATCATCTTGGCAAGCCTCGAACGGAGAGATAATGTGAGTGGGTGGGAGGAGGGAGGATAAAGGAAGTGGCCGAACAAGATTACCCTAGCAGCCGCCTGCTTGTGGGACGTTTTCGGTCATCGATTGGAGTTTATCCGCAATTGCTCACGGCAGAGGCGTAGGGGTGTCCAGACCCCCTCCGTACGCCCCTGCCGTGAGCAACTCAATGGGCTATAAGCAGTCGCCCGTCCCTAATTAAGGGCCACTGGTTCCAGGGAAGGGAGAGAGCCAGTGCCGTAAGACGAAAACAACATCCATTCTTCACCGGGATTCGAACCCGGACCCATCTCGGACAAAGGATCAGAAGCCATCGATTTGACCACTGCGCCAACTGGGCGGCTGCGTTATATATTACACTTGTCTGCGCATAATTACGTATCCTTCGCAATATAATGAGCTAAAAGGTGTTCTTCGCGGGAACGAAAAAACAGAAACCAGCGGATTTTTTAAAACAGTCAAAAGAAAAGATTTTTACTATGTGCAAAACATTGTGACATTACATTAAGTGTTTTCTTTTTATATTCAAGGGCAAATAACTTTACTCTTTTTGTCCCACAATTCTTAATAGTTGGTTTCTTTATTTGCTTACTTATGTTCAGTATTTTCGTATAAATCCGGAAAGGTCATTAGACACTGTCAGTCTGTCACACGTGTTTTGTGGGCGTGATCGTGAAGCAAAAACTTTATTAATTTAATTCTCTAAAGGATAAAATTTGCACGATATGATTGACTTTGGCATAAGCGTTTTGTAATAATTTGTATCGGTATAAAACTAGGGCAATCATTTTAATTACAAGGTGCACATTTGTGTAGGACGCAATAAAGTGTAACAGTTTTAGTTTTACGAAAAATACCTATAGGTTCCAAAGAATTTGAATTATCAAAACGCCCGTAAAACCTGGTTAATAATTTGGAATTTAAAAACTTCAGTAATTGAAAGCAAATAGACTTTTGCAAAAGGGCCTCGAAGTTATTTTTTTCGTGGGGGAGGGGGCGTGTTTTTAGAGTACGCTACTGCCCTCAACGTACTCACATCCCGCACGTAATGAAAATTGATTTTTAGTAACAGAAAGAAAAAAAAAAGGCAAAACTTAAAAACTTTTTCCTTCGGATGAACATTTAAACGCCGATGTTGTGCTTGAGGTGTTTAAATCCGAGAACGGTTTTTACGCCTTTTCCGTCTGGCAACAACGCGAGTAAGGACATTTTTTTAACGACGCTGGAGTTAATCTAAAATGTACCCGCCTTTCTGATGCGTTTGTCCTGTTTCTGTCTGTATCTGTTTCTGAGTTTGTCCCGGGCCGCGGGTGGCCTAGTGGTCAGCTTTCGTGACTGCCATAGGGATGATCTCAGGTTCGACCCTGGGCAGGTACGAACGTTCAAACCACTAAATACCCGCCGTGCGTCGGATGGGCACGTTAAGCCGTCGGACCCCGGGTACTGGCCCTCGGTAATAAATAAGGGCGTCTTCCTCCCTCTTTCTACCTCGCTTCCGTGTCACTTCCCTATCGGGCACTCTAGCCCAAATCTCCCAGTTTCCTATTCCTAAGGGTTGTTCAAGACCTGGGGTCAGACACTCCCTTCCTAAAATTCTCTACATATGATATGATATATATGAGTTTGTCCCATCTGCAAGATTTTATTAATTTTTCCCCAAATTGTATAAAAAGTGGAGGTCAGCAACGATTCATCTTTGAAAGAAAATAACTGAACTTCGGAAATAGCACGCTGTTGGGTAAAATAGAGACTACGCTACAAAAATAATAACTCCTTCAGTGTCTTCTACATAAAAGATTGCGTTTAAGTAGAATACAAGATAGCAAGTAAAAATCCGGAGTGCATCAACCAAGGAAGCACACCAAGTTGTTTTTCTTTGTTTTCATGTTTGGACAAAAAACCCACACGTCATAAAATCGAAAGTTGTTCAAGAACATGCAAAAAAACAAACAAACAAACTTTGAATCGACTAAATTCCTTGGACACTATAATTCTCAAGCAACAAAAAATGCATTTTAGTAAAAATGTACATCTAAACTTTATTTTTTAATTTCAGAAAACTGAAAACAAATGGCAGTTCTTGAGTCTATATCTGTATTTTCAAGTGCTTATATTTACCTGTGTATTGCTTTGACATAACTGAATTTGATGTCTAATGCTACCTAACGAGAAACAACTCGAGACTTACGGTATATTCTGGAAGCTGTGCATGTAAACACATGTATACTGTATAGAAGCCGTATGCGAGCGAGTATTGTCTTGATGAAAATAGCAAATGGATGACTTACCAGGAACTGGAACCTATGTGGAAATTTCTGTAACGAATCCATTAAATTCATTCTATAACCGCAGGGCTTATGACAGTTGATTTTCAAAATGAATGGGGCTTGACTTCCCTATGCCCTGCACCAACCTTTACATAACTATGACCCCTCTGCCGGAACATTTCAATGAATCAATAAGTAGGGCGACATGGCTGAGAATACAAAGGCGACAATACAAGTCACGTTTTCTGAAAACATTGTAACCTGTTGGTGTGTAAGGCAAGAAATGTTCAAGTTTGGATCAGACTCTCATAACCTTCGTCTGTGCAGCAGATTTTAAGAAAAAAAAAAAAAAAAAAGAATTGATATACCGGAATATTTTGAAAGTACAACAACGTCGGTTGTAGTTCCTTCTTTCTTAAGAGATTTGAACAATATAAAATAAATTATGTGCATTACTAAATTGTTCAAATTATACGTATTTCGCAACCCGTGGGGAACATTTCGCCAGATTAGTGTGTTAACCAAAATAGTTGTGAACGTGATGTATAAGGAATTTAGTGATTATAGAATCCCAATCTTGTATACGTAGAGGCGTACAAAAATAATTCACTTGAAATGGCTGAAATGTAATATAAAGTTTACTTTAATTAAATTATTCGTATGAAATTTACCTTTTGTGTTTATAATGAAAATTTGGTAAAAATAAGTTAAAATGTTTCCGGTAATTAGTGCAACCACTTTCGTTTGTACACACATACGAAATAAGTTTTCATATCCATCAGTTCTTTGAAAAATCTGTGCTACTTGGTCGATGCAATTAGCGACGTGGGGAACAGAAGGCCGCATGAGCGAATAATCAAATAAAGCTAAAATATCTTTACTAGTCATTAAATATTTGTTAAAAAAGCCTCTTGAAATATCTAGGTTATCTAAAACTTAAAGTACTGTAATATAACTGCGTTACAATGCTGTTTGCAATTCCTCAATGTTCTTTGTTTAATATTCACATTACCTTGCCTTAGGTATGACCTTCCTTTTTTAATTTCTTGGAAAATCCTTATCCAAGGGCCTTTCCAAATTAGTTTTAAACCGAGCTTACGCGAAACTGCTTTTTCGTGCGGTAATGCTTCTTTTATATTTTGTCATCAACTGACATCCTCTAACTCTCATAATATAAAAAAAGTGATTCTGTGTAAGAGAGAAAGCTTGAAACTCTTAAACGGCTTTGTTTTTTTCATACAGCTTAATGTCGTCATTTATTTTCTTGAGACATCGCTTCGTACTTACATCCAGCGATGTTTTCTGAAACATCTTTTCCACACCCAGTGACTTTCCGTTTTCATTTTTTTTTACTTATGCAGCTGAAATTATTTTTTTTTATTTAACTGTGTTTCTTTGTTGATAGACTAAGCGCTAGAGAGTATTGAAATAATATTTTGCTCATAGTGCATCTGCAGAAACGGATGCAGCGAAAAAAAGAAAAAGAAAGAAAATCGGATATCAGGAAGTCTCGTAAGGCCGCCCGCCCCGGTGGCGCAGTGGCTTCTGATCATTCGTCCGAAAAGGGTCCGGGTTCGAATGCCAATGAGGCATGGATGCTGTTTAGCACTTTCCGTTATGTGAAACATCTTACATCCATCGCCAAAATCGAAATGAGAAAGCGTTTGTACCTTTTGCAAAATTATTTAATCAGTTCGTTGCATTTTAGGAACAAAATTTCAAACGCTCTCGCCATTGACACTTTTGTGTTGACAATATATCTGTTATCGGTTTTTGTTGTTTAATCGGTTTAGAAGCCACTAGGCAAGTTCGATATAATCTCATTCATTCAGCAGTACATTTTGCCATATTTAATTATCCCTAAATTATTTTTTTTTTTTTTTTTTTTTTTTTGATTGCAGGTTTAACGACCACCGTGAGCAACTCAATGGGCTATAAGCAGTCGCCCGTCCCTAATTTAGGGTCACTGGTTCCAGGGAAGGGAGAGAGCCAGCGCCGTAAGACAAACACAACATCCATGCCAGACCGGGATTCGAACCCGGACCCCTTACGGACGAATGATCAGAGGCCAGCGCCTTAGACCACTGCGCCACCGGGGCGGCCCCTAAATTATTACTATTATTATTATTATCATTACTAATTTGAAAAAGTAGTTTTACATATTTCTATTTAAAATTCTAAGGCAACAGCGTTTGAATTCCCAAAATTGCACCACTAAATATTGAGATATTAATCACGACGCAAGTTTCAAGAGTTACGCTAGCTAGCTACCCACAACATTGTAGTCAACCGGCGAAATTTTTTTTTTCGGAAAAAGAAATTCATTTTTACAGCTCTTATTCAAATTCTAAGCACCTCAGTATGTTTAAATTTCTTTCCTTTTTTGTGGGCGATTGAGGGTTTAACGACCATTGTGAGCAACTCAACGGGCTATAGGTAGCCGCCCATCCCTAATTTAGGGCCACTGCTTTCAGGGAAGGGAGAGAGCCAGTGCCGTAAGACAAACATGCCTGGCCGGGATTCGAACCTGGACCTAACTTGGACGAATGCTCAGAAGCTAGCGCTTAGGCCACTGCGCCACGGGGAGGGCTGTTTAAATTTCCTAAAATAGCATTTAATGAAAACTCAGATTTTGTTTGTTTGGAGGTGTAACGACCACTGTGAGTAACTCATTGGGTTGGTTATAAGCAGTCTACAGTCCCAAATTTAGGGCCACTGGTTCCAGAGTAGGCAGAGAGATATAGCCAGTTCCGCAAGATAAAAACAACGTCCATGCCTCACCGGGATTCGAACCAGTACCCATCTCGGCCAAATGGTCAGAACCAAAAATTTGAGATAATTAAAACAATGTGGTCACCCGGTGACCGAGGTTCGAGCTGGATAAACGCCTCATGTAACTGAATGCCTAACTCATTCATTGCGTCATCATAAATGGACCGTATGCTTTTTTGTTTTTTTTATTGGAGGTTTAACGACCACCGTGAGCAACTCAATGGGCTATAAGCAGTCGCCCGTCCCTAATTTAGGGCCACTGGTTCCAGGAAAGGGAGAGAGCCAGTGCCGTAAGACAAACACAACATCCATGCCTGACCAGGATTCGAACCCGGACCCCTTACGGACGAATGATCAGCGGCCAGCGCCTTAGACCACTGCGCCACCGGGGCGGCACGGTATGTTTGGTTCCAATATAAAACAAGAAAGATGATACCGAATTTTCGGGTGTAATAAGCATGTCTTTTGAATCCGTTCTGACGCAAATTAAATTTAGCTATTCAAAGTCAGTGGAACTGGTATGGAATACAATAGTATCTGACCGAAGAAAGAAGTTTTTCAATCGGGTCTTTAATCCCTCAGATATTGCTGTAGGTGCGAGAAATTACGCCCCTATATAAATTGTGGGATGGACATTAAATCCCATCGATCATAACGGATATAAACATTTCGGAACAAATATTTCCAGATGTATTATTTGGAAACGACTGTAAAACGTGGTAATGTACCGACTCGGTGACATTCCGATGTGCCTGTTTGACAGGTCTATTGTTTTCACGGAAGGCACAGCTGTTGTTCCTGGCCAAGGGAAATGCAAGCTGCAGGGCACACGGGAACTAGAGGTCAACGAGGGAATAGGTCAAGGTCACCGGCGGTCGACACGGGTCAGGAGAATAAAGTAGGGGACACGGAGAAGCGGGGGCGGGGGGGGGATTGCCTGCTCTTCAAGTGCTACGAATAGGGAGAGAGAGAGCCTCAGGCAAGTGAGGCAGGAGCCAATCCGAGACAAGGAGAAGTCACGGGAAAAAACTTCAGGATAGGAGTGGAACGACAGTTGACGGAAAGCGAGTGTGGGGGACGGTCGACGATACAGCGTGTGCTGTGAACGGTTAGGAGGTGCTGGGTGACAGCACTAGGTAAAAGAAAGTTGTTGACAGAACGTGCCGGTTAGAGCACGGAATCAGACACGTGGGTCTGGAACGACGTACGGAGAAAGCGTTTGAGAGAACACGTGTTCGGTACAGAACACGTGTTCGGTACAGAACACGAGGCCTAGCTTCCGTAACAAAGGAAGGGAGACGAACGGAAGGTTACGACGATTAAAACCTTTCAAGTCTGCGACAGAAAAAGAACGGGCAGAGAGTAATAGCAAAAAAGGGTATTCTTGAATAATTCGAGACCCTGATCATTTTTCGCTTGGAACTGCAGTTACAGGAACTCGAGGTCAAGGAACAATAGCTGCCGGAACAATTTACTTTGTATTAAATGTTTTTGTTAAGTTTTCAACAAGCCTGAGAGGGAATTCATGCTTGGAATTGTCTTGCCATTATTTTTACTTCCCCTCTCCTGAATAGCAGATTTATAGTAAAGCTGGGAGAGAAAGAACGACTGGCTGTCTTCAATTTTTCATTGATAGACAGTCTCCAGACAAAGAACCTTATAAATAGTTTTCCTTCCTGCTGTGGGGAAGTTTTCATCAGCGCTGGAAGCCAGTGGATGTTTGGCCAAGGAGCCATTAATTAACATAATGAGCTTCCAGCCCTACAATTGCTGTAAACGGAATCGTGAGCTTACGAACTCTTAGAAACAGATTTATCAAAAAAAAAAAAAAAAATAATAAGATGTGACTTTACGTCCCCTGGTGGGAAACCATGCATTATTTTAGGAAGAAAGTATTCTCAAAAGGTTTATCCATATGAGCGGTATCGGTCCAAAAACATCTACGCCCCCTGGCTTAGAAACCGTGCAGTATTTCAAGAAGAAAATGCTCCTAAAATATTTGTCGACAAGGTCAACAAACTAATTTTTTTTCAATCGAGATTTTAGAAGCTCATATTTTGCTGAAAATACAACAGAAGCGGAAATTGGGACTTACGCCATCTGGTGGCCAAACCATTTCCATTTTTTACAAAAATTAGAAATTATGTCCATCAGGAGCTGTATTCGGTACAGAAAGAAGTTTGCAAATCGGAGATTTAGAAGCAGAGATATAGGGTGGAAAACAATTTACCTGTACGTCCCCTAGTGGAAAGTCTAGGAATTACTCGAGAATTTTGAATTTATATGAAAAACATGTCGCACTGGAAACACTATCCAACAAAGAAGGAATTTTTCAAATCGGACTCCTAAAAGTAGAGATATTGACAAAAATAAGATATATTTATATACTCCCCCTGGCGGAGAAACCATGCATTATTTTAAGAAGAAAATGTTTCTAAAAGGTTTGTAGACATGAGTAGGATCGGTGAACAAAAAACTTTTTTCAATCGAGTATTTAGAAGCTCATATTTTGCTGCAAAAACATCAGAAGCGGAAATTGAGACTTACGCCACCTGGTGGCCAAACCATTTTTCACAAAAACTAGAAATTATGTGAAAACAATTTCCTATCAGGAGCTGTATCCGGTGCAGAAAGAATTTTTCAAACCGGAGATTTAGAAGCAGAAAGATATGAGGGAAACGCAGTTTACCTATACGCCCCCTAGCAGAAAGTCTATAATTTACTTGAAAATTTTAAAATTATATGAAACAGATGTCACACTGGAAACACTATCCAACAAAGAAGGAATTTTTCAAATCGGGCACCTAGAAGTAGAGATATTGAGAAAAATAAGATATACATCTACGCCCCCTGGCGTAGAAACCATGCACTATTTTAAGAGGAAAATGTTTCTAAAACGTTTGTCGAGATGAGTAGTATCGGTCTACAAACGACGTTATTTTCAATCGAGAATTTAGATGCTCATATTCTGCTGCAAATACATCAGAAGCGAAAATTAAGATTTATGCCCCCCTGGTGGCCAAACCATTTTTTACAAAAATTAGAAATTATGTGCAAACGATTTCCCATCAGGAGCTGTATTCGGTGCAGGAAGAATTTTTCAAATCAGAGATTTAGAAGCAGAGATATAGGGGAAAGGCAATTTTCCTTTACGCTCCCTAGCGGAAAGTCTATGAATTACTTGAAAATTTTGAAATCATACGAAAAACATGTCACACGGAAAACACTATCCAACAAAGAAGGAATTTTTCAAATCGGACTCCTAGAAGTAGAGATCTTGACAAAAATAAGATATACATCTACGCTGCCTGGCGGAGAAACTGTCGAATATTGTAGGGAGAAAACATTCCCAAAAGGTTTATCGATGTGAGTGGAACAGTCCACGAAAGAATTTTTTCAATCGATGTTTTAGAAGCTCAGATTTTATGGCAAATACCTCAGAAGCAAACATTAACGCTTACGCCCCCTGGTGGCCACAGTATTCTTTACTAAAAATTTGAAATTATATGCAAGACATTTTCCATCAGGAGATGTATCCGCTGAAAAAAAAATTTCAAATCGGAGTGTTAGAAGAACCGTTATCGGAAAAAATGTAGTTTACTTTTGCGCCCCCTAGCGGAAAATCCGTGGGTAATTTGAAAGAGAAACTACATCTAAAATACTCTTAGACATAAGTGGAATCGAAAGATAAAATAATTTTTTCAATAGGATGTTTAGAAGCAAATATGTGGAATAAAACGTAATTTTGAATTCGACATCATCTGCATTTACGCCCTCTAGCGGCGAAATTGTACATCGTAAAAAAACGAAATAAAGGATCATCATTCGCATATTTCAAGCGGTTTCAGACGGACGGAAAAACTGATAGCACAAGTACGATCTTTTTTTATAAAAGACGTGCTAAAACGCTACAGATTTTGTATCCAGCTACACGCGTTGTTAACAATCTGTAATGCAACGTAGGAATATTGCTATTAGAGATTAAGTCTCTCATTTTAGTACCTTTTATTTAGCACGTTTTTTGTAAAAAAAGATCGTGCTTATGTTATCGGGTTGTCCGTCCGTCCGTCTGTACCCACGGTATCTCTGCAAACATTTGTCCGATTTGAAAAATTCTTTTTGCATTCGTAAGCTTGGAATATGCGAATGATGATCCTTTATTTCGTTTTTTTACGATGTACAATTTCGCCGCTAGAGGGCGAAAATGCAGATGATGTCAAATTCAGAATTACGTTTTATTCCACATATTTGCTTCTAAACATCCGATTGAAAAATTCTTTTATCTTTCGATTCCATTTATGTCGAAGAGTATTTTAGATACAGTTTCTTTTTCAAATAACGCATAGATTTTCCGCTAGGGGGCGTAAAAGTAAATTGCGTTTTTCCCGATAACTCTTCTCCTAAAACTCCGATTTGAAATTTTTTTTTCAGCGGATACATCTCCTGATGGAAATTCTTTTGCATATAATTTCGAATTTTTGGTAATGAATACTTTTGCCGCCAGGGGGCGTAAGCGTTAATGTTTGCTTCTGATGTACTTGCCATAAAATCGGAGCTTCTAAAATATCGATTGAAAAAATTCTTTCGTGGGCGCTCACATCGATAAATTTTTTCGGAATATTTTCTTCCTAAAATATTTAACAGTTTCTCCGCCAAGACCGTAGATATATATCTTATTTTTTGCCAATATCTCTACTTCTAGGAGTCCGATTTGAAAAATTCCTCCTTTGTTGGATAGTGTTTTCCGTGTGACATGTTTTTCATATAATTTAAAAATTTTCAAGTAATTCATAGACTTTCCGTTAGGGGGCGTATAGGTAAATTGAATTTCCCCTATATCTCTGCTTCTAAATCTCCGATTTGAAAAATTCTTTTCTTCACCGGATACAGCTCCTGATGGGAAAACGGTTGTACATAATTTCTAATTTTTGTAAAAAAATTGTTTGGCCACCAGGGGGCGTAAACCTTAATTTCCGCTTCTGATCTATTTGCAGCAAAATATGAGCTTCTAAAATCTCGATTGAAAAAAAAGTCTTTTGTTGACCGATACTACTCATGTCGACAAACCTTTTAGAAACATTTTCTTCTTGAAATAATGCATGGTTTCTACGACAGGGGGCGTAGATGTATATCTTGTTTTTGTCAATATCTCTACTTCTAAAAGTCCGATTTGAAAAATTCGTTCTTTGTTGGATAGATTCCGATGCGAAATGTTTTTCCTATACATTAAAAATTTTCACGTAAATCATAGACATTCCGCTAGGACGCATAAAGGTAAATTGCGTTTTCTACTCCTAAAACTCGGATTTGAAAAATTCTTCCTGTATCGCATACAAGACCTAATGGAAAATATTTTTCACATAATTTCTAATGTTTGAGAAAGAATGGTTTGGCCACGAGGGGTCATAAGTGTTAATTTCTGCTTCTGATGTATTTGTAGCAAAATCTGGGATCCTGAAAACTCGACTAAATTTTTTTCTTGGACTGATACCGCTCATATGGATAAACCTTTTGGAATACTTTCTTCCTAAAATAATGAATGGTTTTCCAACCAGGGGACGTAAGGACACATCGTATTTTTGTCGATAACTCTGTTTCTAGGAGTTCGTAAGCTCACGGTTCCATTTACAGCAATATCTGTGGGATTAAAGACCCGATTGAAAAACTTCTTTCTCCCGTTAGATACTATTGTTTTCGATACCAGTCCCATTGACTTTGAATAGCTTTGATAAATTTAATTTGCGTCAGAACGGATTCAAAACACGTGCTTATTACACCCGGAAATTCGGTGTCATCTTTCTTGTGTTTTTTTTGATAGGGGGTTTAACGACCACCGTGAACAACTCAATGGGCTATAAGCAGCCGCACGTCCCTAATTTAGGGTCACTGGTTCCAGGGAAGGGAAAGAGCCAGTGCCGTAAGCCAAACACAACATCCATGCCTCACCGGGATCAGAACCCGGACCCTTTTCGGACGAAAGATCAGAGTATATCGCTTAGACCACTGCGCCACCAGGGCGGCCGTTTTAGTACTTTCCACTGACAGACTGTGAAGTGCCAGTTTAAAAAGCAGCTGCCCTGGTTATTTTTGCATTTGTGAATGGTAATAAGTCAGATCCCATTAGCATGTGGCATTACGCCATCGGAGCGCTCCGCCCACCTTCCCCCTCAAACAAAAAAGAAGTGAAAAAGAACAAAACAGGAAAGCTTTAATTCAAAAGTAATTAAAAATATGTTGTAATTCACGATGACGTGTATTCCAGCTGGAGCTGCGGCTGAATACTTATTTGCGCAATTCTGAAGCAGCAGAAAATCGAGTTCTATTCAGCGGTGAGGCAACGCTTAATGTCTGTGGTGTTATCAACAGGCATAACTGCAGAAATTTGAGGTCCAAAAACCCACATCACGTCCGTGAGATTGAACTGACAGCAGTAAAATTTACGTCTGCTGCTGTCAACCGCACAACCGCATCATGTGTCTATTCTCTTTTGCCGAAAACGCAGTGTTATATGCAACATAGGTTTGAACATGCTGAGTGTGTTTGTTACCCCCCTCCCCGAATTGGAGGACCTGCAACCGGCTATCATCTTCCAGTAGGATGGTGCACCCCCGCACTGGGCACTTCGTGTTCGTGTGAGTTTCTTGATGAAACCTTTCCGGAGTGATGGATTGGACAGGATGGTCGAATTCCTTGGCCTCCGCGTTCACCGGATCTTTCCCCCCTAGGCTTTTTCCTGTGGGGCTATGTGAAGGATATTGTGCACCGCACAAAGGTACCGGATGTGGATGAGCTGAAGTGCCGAAGCACAGGATTACAGATGCTACCACAAGAATTTCCTGAAGGAATGCTCTGGAGAACACGACAGGAGGTCGAATACCATCTCGACGTTATTCGTGCAACCAACGATGCGCATGTAAAGCTCTACTAGCTTCTCAACAAACTTTGGAACGTGCTGTTCAGTATGCACTAAACCGATTTTTGTTCTCTTATTACGTTTCTGTTTTATTGAGGTTCAAAGTTGTAAATATAATTTTGGAACACCTTCTATTTATACCATATTATTTATTTAATTTTAAATTAAACTTTATGCTTCACTGTACCTCGCCTTGAAGAAGGAGAACAAAAGTAATATAATGTGCATATTAAATTCATTAATATTTGATCCATTAGCGTACTATAAAAAATGGATGTGGACCATTAACTGGCATAGTTGCCAGCAGGGCCAGGTAAGGTTTGTTTTCAAAAAATTTTTTTTTTTTTTGATTGGAGGTTTAACGACCACCGTGAGCAACTCAATGGGCTATAAGCAGTCGCCCGTCCCTAATTTAGGGTCACTGGTTCCAGGGAAGGGGGAGAGCCAGTGCCGTAAGACAAACACAACATCCATGCCTCACCGGGATTCGAACCCGGACCCCTTTCGGACAAATGATCAGAGGCCATCGCTTAGACCACTGCGCCACCGGGGCGGCTTCAAAATTTTACCACTGGATGTAAGAGTTGCTATGCCGTCAACAATATGCTTTAGCAATTTCGAAAGACAAACCAGGTGATACCAATTACATCTGTGTTTTGCGAAGGTACATAAAAGTTTTGTGTTGTCAAATTTCAAACCTGAGTCTTGTGTTGGTACTTGCGGGGTACATTCGGTGATTACTGGAGATATTTAACCGTAGCTTCACTGAGGCACCATCAGCTAGGAGAGCACATATTCATTCTTTCCTCTTCCTCCTCTTTTCTTTTTGTTTGTTTTAGGGTTTGACGACCACTATGAAGAACTCTTAAGGGTTATCTTGCTCTTTTCCTAAGTTGGGGCCACTCTTCCCAGGGAAGGGAAACAGTCAGCAACAGACACACACCACCCATGCCTCATCTAGGACTAGGATCAGAGCACAGCTCAGAGAACTAACCAGAGTCACTTTCCACTCGACCACCAGCCAGTTCGAACATCTCTGGTATTCTTGTAAACTTGTAAGAAATTTACTTTTATCTCTTCCTACGCCCTACTTTTTAAAAACATTTTTTTATTTATTTTGGCAGCAGACGAAAACTGAGAGCGGCGAAGTATTCTATCCAGTTTCAGATAAGACATAGAGATGTTCTATTAACTCTAAGGGTTTGGTTCTTTTCTTAGTATGAGATTTATATCTCATGCAATTGTCTCAATGAAAAACTTTCCACAGAAGAAGGTAACCATTGCCAAATATTTCAGCCGTCTCCTGTCGACAGAATGTTTTACCATCCACGGTGCTTGCGATTCATAGCACTAGGTAAAACTCTGTCTCTGTCACCCATCAGTCTGTGTTATTCGTACTAAGACGCCCTATTATTGATAATCGTAAATATTCTGATAACTCCTTCAACCATGGCACCATCAGTTTTGAGTTCAGAAAGCTATCTCCTATCGACAAGGTATTTTGCCATCCAAGGTGCTAACACCTTGCGGTTCACAGCTCTACAAAAGCGTCTGCCCCCTGACCCATGAGTCGTTGTGTTATTGGTACAAAGGCGCTCTATTATGGATGGTTCCAAAGATCTTGATGACTCCTTCAGCCATGGCACCATCAGTTTTGAGTTCAGAAAGCTATCTCCTATCGACAAGGTATTTTGCCATCCACGGTGCTAACACCGTGCGGTTCACAGCTCAACAAAAACGTCTGCCCCCTGACCCATGAGTCGTTGTGTTATAGGTACAAAGGCGCTCTATTATGGATGATTCTAAAGATCTTGATGACTCCTTCAGCCATGGCACCATCAGTTTTGAGCTCAGAAAGCTATCTCCTATCGACAAGGTATTTTGCCATCCACGGTACTGACAATTTGCGGTTCACAGCTCTACAAAAACGTCTGCCCCTCCCCCGACCCATGAGTCGTTGTGTTATTGGTACAAAGGCGCTCTATTATGGATGATTCTAAAGATCTTGATGACTCCTTCAGCCATGGCGCCATCAGTTTTGAGTTCAGAAAGCTATCTCCTATCGACAAGGTATTTTGCCATCCACGGTGCTAACACCTTGCGGTTCACAGCTCTACCAAAACGTCTGGACCCCCTGACCCATGAGTCGTTGTGTTATTGGTACAAAGGCGCTCTATTATGGATGATTCTAAAGATCTTGATGACTCCTCTAGCCATGG
The DNA here is from genome assembly GCA_039090855.1 of Macrothele yani. Classification (NCBI taxonomy): domain Eukaryota; kingdom Metazoa; phylum Arthropoda; class Arachnida; order Araneae; family Macrothelidae; genus Macrothele; species Macrothele yani. The sequence continues at coordinate 21,544,591 of CM077013.1, forward strand.
CGCCATCAGTTTTGAGTTCAGAAAGCTATCTTCTATCGACAAGGTATTTTGCCATCCACGGTGCTAACACCTTGCGGTTCACAGCTCTACAAAAGCGTCTGCCCCCCTGACCCATGAGTCGTTGTGTTATTGGTACAAAGGCGCTCTATTATGGATGATTCTAAAGATCTTGATGACTCCTTCAGGCATGGCGCCATCAGTTTTGAGTTCAGAAAGCTATCTCCTATCGACAAGGTATTTTGCCATCCACGGTGCTAACACCGTGCGGTTCACAGCTCTACAAAAGCGTCTGCCCCCTTGACCCATGAGTCGTTGTGTTATTGGTACAAAGTCGCTCTATTATGGATGATTCTAAAGATCTTGATGACTCCTTCAGTCATGGCACCATCAGTTTTGAGTTCAGAAAGCTATCTCCTATCGACAAGGTATTTTGCCATCCACGGTGCTAACACCTTGCGGTTCACAGCTCTACAAAAACGTCTGCCCCCCCTGACCCATGAGTCGTTGTGTTGTTGGTACAAAGGTGCTCTATTATGGATGATTCTAAAGATCTTGATGACTCCTTCAACCATAGCACCATCAGTTTTGAGTTCAGAAAGCTGTTTCCTATTGGCAGAGCGTTTTGCCATTCACGGTGCTAACATCTTGAGATTCACAGCTCTACGAAAAACTCTGCCCCCGTCACTCATGAGTCGTTGTGCTATTCGTACTAAGGCGCACTAATATTGATTATCCTAAAGATCTTGATGACTCCTTCAACCATGGCACCATCAGTCTTGTGCTCAAAATTCCAGTGTAGGTTTTGAGAACTTTTATAAGTTTTTCATTATAACAACCGCCACGAGCTATACTCTCAAGGCCATAAGCAGTCGCCTGTTCTTAATTTGGGGCAGCTGGTTTCAGAGCACGAAAAGAAACATCGCACTCTGTTAGACATGCACACCAATCAATGCCCCATTTTGAGATCGGGCCCTTGGTCCAGTTCGGGCTAATATCGGGAAACTAAAGTATCTGACTACTCGGCCACAGAGAAACACAGCCTAGGAACTGTCATGACATTCCGCTAGCGGCTTTCTCTCGTAATTATTCCCAAAATGTCTCCAGTCTTCTGAAACTCTGGCAAGATGTATTGTTTTGCCTTGTGATGTAGTGCTTATGTATAGTTTAGGTTTGAGTTGCCAAAAAGAAGTTCATAAGATGTTAATTTTACGTATCAGTAAAATGAACCCTTTTCCCCTAATGGCAGTCTCGGACAGGCGATCCATAAACGGCACTGGAAGCGATTATTTGTGGCCAACTCTTAGGAACAACTGTATCAGGATATCAAACACTTAAACTGAAAGTTATGCCAGTATCACAGTTTCCTGTTTAAACACCTTTTTAACAAGTCTCCGAATTTCCGCGGTGTTTGTGTTTTAGGCAAAAACATACACCGGCAAGCCATTACATTATACCACCTACCTAATAAGCTGTAGGACCCCATTTAGCCCGCAAAACAACAGCCACTCGGCGAGGCATCGATTCGATGAGGTGGCGATAGGTATTCTGAGGTATCTGGTGCCATGCAGCAGGTCCTCCTGTTCCAGTACATTTCGGGGTGGTGGTGACTTAGTGCGAACTGCTTTTTCAAGTCGAACCACAAATGTTCGATTGGGTTCATGTCAGGTGCATTTAGATTCCCGTGTATTAACAGAAAGTCACCAGCATGCTCCTCGAACCACTCCTTGACGATTCTGCCAGAGTGTCAAGGAAGTGGTTCGAGGAACATGTATTCCCTGCTGGTGTGGTATTGGCGGATAATCCTGTTGGTAATAGCCATCGCCAGCAGGGAATGCAGTAACCATGAATGGGTGAACTTGGTCCGCAACGATGTACAGATAGCTGACAACTGTCGGGGATTGTGCTATTGGGATAATAGGGCTCAAAGTGTCTCAAGAAGGCATCGTCCACAGCATAACACCGCCACCGCCGCCGACCAGTGTCCGCCCAACAGTGCATCCAGGTGCCATAGCTTCCGTTGGTAATCGGCGTATCCGCGCTTGGCCGTCTACGTGATGCACCAGGAAACTTGATTCTTCAGACCATGTCACTTTCATCCAATCATCCACTGTCCAATCGCGATGATCTTGGGCCCATTGCGTGCGTTGTTGGCGATGCCGTGCAGTGAGCATGGGGACCCGCCTGTGTCTTCGGCTACACAGGCCCATGCGCAGAAGGCTGCGATGAACTGTGTGCAGTGACACAATTCCCTCATCACCACTGTTGTAGCTGCGGGTGATTTGTCGCACTGTGGTCCTGCGGTCGCTCCGAACAATGCTCTACAGTCTCCGCTCCCCTCTGGCATCAGTGAGCTGTGGACGACAGACTGCTGGACAACGGTTAGCCGTCTGGACATCTGTGCCCTATTTTTTATATGTACTCTCTATAGCGGCTCGTGAACAACTCACAGGCCACGTCGTTTCCGAGATCGTAGTTCCAATGTGCCGTGCCTTCACAATTTGTTCTTTTTCAAACTCAGATAAATCGACAGATTTTCCAAATCTGACTTTGAACACTCTACTAACCGAAAGCCGTTCCTTGGGTTGTATATATACTGCTCTGTGAACTGCGCCACCCTTCGGTATCCAGGCGCGCTCATAATGGAATGGCTCAGCGGTGTATTACCGATTTTTCTGGATCGCAGCGTATGATATCCCCAGTAAAATTTAATGTATGGAAAAATTATTTCCGTTGCAGAAGAAATACGTTCTCAGAGAAAGGTTGTCGAAGATTTTATTCAATTTTTACGAATTTTATTGCAATAGCTAAAGTTGGAATTCTAATAGTTCCATTTCTTTTAGTGAGAAGGAAAATCCAAATGAGCCGAACTGATTTTTTTTTCAAGACGTACCTGTCATAAACAAAATAATCGCAAAAAAATCCTGAATAGCAAGAACTTTAGTGCTAATTTATAAAGTAAGGAAAATAATACGAATTGCACTCTCGCTTTGTCTCTCTGTATTTATTTAATCACCTTGAAATGGGAGAAGCATCTTTGCTATAGATGAAACAGGGTTTCCAAAGCTGATGTTCAAGAATTCGTGTAACAATCGAAAGGTAGTAAATCGGATGCAGATTTCGTTAATAAAAATAAAAAAACAGCATGTATGTATGCATAAAGTAACACAACAATTTTGCCATAGGTGAACCTCAGTACATTTACGCATATCCAACAAATTTCGAGTTTCTGTTTCAGACTATTGATAGTATATTGGATTATATTGTATTGATTATTCAGCAACTGTAATTAGAAAAAGTGGGTTGAGATTGTATCGAAAACAGAAATTATTAGGCTCAGAGCATTTTCTTCGAAAGTTTTTTTGTCAAACCTGTCAGATTGGTAAACAAACTTTGCTGTTTTAGCATAACTTCGGTTTCTTCTATAAGTACAGTAAATCACAAATATATTTATATACAATGCAACCTCAATTAACTGACATCTCCGAACAACGGTAACCTCTGAGAAACGGCAAATTTGGTTGGTACAGAATAGCGACCCTAGGATTTAAATTAACGATATCCTCCGAACTTAATAACAGACAGCCTGGTCAATCCCGAAAGAGATCTAACGCATACCTTTTCCCTTAGCAGTCTCTTCGATACCTCGGCCAGAGCGATAAGATAGGGGCAAAGTATGTTGCTGAAAGAACTGCACCTTTCGCAGAATGGGTTGGATTAAGGTAGTTACAGTGGTGTGCTTAAGTGAGAAGAAAGGATTTCAAGTGTAGTTGTACGTAAGGCGCGCCCTAGATCCAGTATATGTTTCAGTAGCCTCCAGGTGACTCTTGGGATAGTTTCTGGTGCCTATTTATTGTCAATTGCCGGCGATTTCTCTTGGTATAGTCTCTATTTTTCGCGGCGCGGCAGCCAACTGTGAACAAGCTTTTCTTACCCGGGCGGGTGAGCCTTGAAATTACGCCTTTTTTAGTTCAAAAGTTCCTTACTTCCACTCAGATTGTTATAACGAAGTAAATTTCTCCGTCATTTTTATCCACGCCAGGATTCGAACCCGGATCCCCTCATTCCGGAATAAGTTGCTCTATCAATTGAGTTACGCGGACGTTTTATTCTGATTCCTATCTGCCTTTATGTCGTGTGCGTCCTTCTGGCAGGTACGTCACATCTCCTGGTACGTTACATAGTAAACAGTTCTTACTTTCTCATACCTTCGTTATAGGAAAGTATTATGATCGTTAAAAAATCTCACTTCGAGTTTTCGACATAATTTTACTCAAAATTAAAAACTTCGGTAAATACCCAAGATCCAACGGTTTTAAGTATCAAATGAAGCGTAAAAGTTACGTGAACACCGATCACACGTCCAGAAATGTAGAATGAAAACAAACCACCACGGAACGAATGAGTATTAGATAGTAAACGCAACAATAAGAAGATGCTTTCGGAGTAGGGCTTGAAAAAATTCCGTTCAAGGTTAAATGCTCAAAAGAACTTTCGGCGACAAAGCAGAAATGACTAATTAGCTCTTCATCATTACGACGTATTCAGAAAGGTCACGAAGTTTAGGCATATCAGGATATTGTTTTACATACCTCCTCCCACTGTTTCGGACAATTCCATGCATCTGTATGAGGGATCCACAACTCACAGTGTAAGTTCTGTACGCTGTTTAGCTGCGCGTAATAGTAGTGTATGCAAATAACTAAAGTATTTACAAAAGAAGATACTCAAGTGTATATCTTTGTTTTTTTACGCTTTCCAACCGTAGGCTGAAGAAGCGTATATGCTCCAGCTTTTTCCGTCCGTCTGTCCGTCCGTCCGCCTGTCGGTACGATAACTCACGTAAAAACGGTTCGATTTCGATGAAATTTTAGTATGTGGTAGGGGACCACTTGGGAACGAACCCTATTGAAAATGGGTGAAGTGGGGTCAAAGGTCACGACATAAGAGACATAAGAGCGGGATCCATTCAATTGCCCTTATGCGTCCTAACTTGCATAAATATGGTTTGATTTCAATGAAAGTTTAGTATGTGGTAGGGGACCACCTGGGGACGATCCCTATTGAAAATGGGACAAATGGAGTCAAAGGTCAGGACATAGGATCCATTCCATCGCTATTATTCCACACTATTAAGGTGGACGTCAAATAATTTTGCTTCCTATATTTCCAATGGAAAACCTTTTGTACACATTTCCTTCACAAGTAGTGTGTTCCCAAGGATGGACATTTGAACATCGATTAAAATAACTTCATACTATAACTTGGAATACTTAACATTTTCTAAAACATAGGCATAATTTTATTAAAAAAACAATAACGTTTCCTTTGGTGGTGTTGAAACCAGAAAAAAGATAGCGCGACCTGTACTTTGATGACGTCAGTGGACAAATAAATGTTGGATTGCATAATTACCGTTATGGTTTAGAAAATATTAAGTATTCCAAGTTATGAAATGAATCTATTTTAATCGATGTTCAAATTTTTATCCTTGGGAACGCATTAATTGTGAAGAAAATGTGTACCGAAATTTTTCCATTGGAAGTATAGGAAGCAAAATTACTTGACGTCCACCTTAAAGTAGCAATTCTTGTATGTACGTATGTACATTTTATTTTGAAAATGGCTCTAAGAATTTTGATGGAAATCGTTAACCTACCGTTTTCTGGCACTAAAAATCGATTTAGCTTGATCATGACTTTAGGAGAATTCGTTTAGTGGGTTAAATAACCACCCCGAATTATAACGTTTTTAGTGTGATGGCGTCGTTCCATAATGTTACCAATGCTTAGAAACCTTATGACGTCACAATCTCTCGTTTGAGAATGTTGGCGCGCGGTCACGCCATCTGTATCATTACGTCATGCGTTGTGTGTGAATCCTATTAAAGTTTTATGACGTCATACTCTTGCGAGCAGATGGTCGCGGTTCCCATCTGCCTCATTACGTCAAGCGTTGTGTGCGTGTGTCCGCCCGCACGATAACTCGCGTAACAATCGTTCGATTTCGATGACATTTTAGTATCTGGTAGGGGATCACTTGGGAAGGAACCCTATTTAATATGAACGAAATGGGGTCAAAGGTCACTGCATAGGAGCGGGATCCATTCCACTGCTGTTATGGGTCATACCTAACGTAAAAAAGGTTCGATTTCAATGAAATTTTAGTATGTGGTAGGTGACCACCTGGCGACAAACCCTCTTGAAAATGGGCGAAATGGGTCAAAGGTCAGGACATAGGAGCGGAATCACTTCCATCGCCATTATGCGTCATAACTTACGTAAAAATGCTTCAATTTGGATGAAATGTTAGTATGTTGTAGAAGCCTGCGTGGGGACGAATTCTGTTGAAAATGGGCGAAATGGGATCAAAGGTTAGGACGCAGGAGCGGGATCTATTCCATAGCTCTTATACATCAAAACTTACGTAAAAATGATTCGATTGCGACAAAACATTATCATGTTATTTCGGAGGTATACCGAACCGGTTCTGTTGAATATCATCGAAATGGGATCAAAGGTCAGGTCACAAGACCGAGATTTATTCCACAGCCATTATTCTTATAACTTGAGTAATGATTTCTGGTATGTTGGAAAGCGTATTATAACCAATGCATTGCATGATTTTACAAACCTTTGAATTAAAATGTTCGGCAAATTTGTTCACACTCTGTTCGTTTCCAATTTTTGCGCCTCTGAGAGTATGAAATTACGCTTCTGGTATGACCATCCTGGAAGGGCAATCGCCCTTCCTGCCCTCCAGGTAGCTACGGCCCTGACTGGGCAGTTCCACTTCATTGTCTGACCTTTTCCTATTTTTCTTTCCTATATCGTACTTCGAACTAATCTCCTAGCTTGCTGTTTCTAAAGGCTGTTTAAGACCAGACGTCAAACACTGCTATTCTAAAATCCTTTGCACTATGATTTATGTATTTAATTATTATATCGAGTTTTATTCAGCACTCGGTATTTGGAGAAAGCTCTGCAACCGTTTTCTTTGCACATAAGAATAAGCTTCTTATTCTGCTATTGTACAAACGCAACGGACTAGTGATCTCAGAGATGGCTTCTGACCATTCGTCCGAGATGCGTCCGGGTTCGAATCCAGTGAGGCATGAATGTTTCATTTACGCTTTCCAACCGTAGGTTGATGAAGCGTATATGCTCCAGCTTTGTCCGTCCGTCTGTCGGCACGATAACTCGCGTTACAATGGTTCGATTTCGATGAAATTTTAGTATGTGGTAGGGGACCACCTGGGGACAAACCCTATTGAAAATGGACGAAATGGGGTCAAAGGTCAAGGCATAGGAGTGGGATACATTCCATTGGCCTTATGCGTCATAACTTGCGTAAATAGGGTTCGATGTCGATGAAATTTTAGCATATTGTAGATGACCGCCTCCTGGGAATGAACCCTATTGAAAATGGGTGAAGAGGGGTCAAAGGTCAGGACATAGGAGCGGGATGCATTCCATTGCCCTTATGCGTCATAACGTGTGTAAAAATGGTTCGATTTAGACGAAATTTTAGTATGTGGTAGGGGACCACCTGGGTGACGAACCCTATTAAAAATGGACGAAATGGGGTCCAAGGTCAGGACATAGGATCGGGATCCATTCCATTGCTCTTATCCCATACTATTAAAGGAGCAATTCCTGTATGTATGTAAATTTTATTTTGAAAACGGCTCTAAGGATTTTGATGAAAGTCGTTAACCTACCGTTTTCTGGTACCAGAAATCGATTTGGCTTAATCTCGACTTTAGGAAAATTCGTTTAGTGGGTTAAATAACCACTCCGATTTACCACCTTTTTACTGTCATGGCGTCGTCTCATTAATGTTGCTCATGCTTAGAAATCTTATGACGTCACATCTCGCGCTTAAGATGTCGGCGCGCGGTCACGCCATCTGTCTCATTACGTCACACGTTGTGTGTGGATCCTATTAAAGTTTTATGACGTCACACTCTTTCGAGCAGATGGTCGCGATTCCCATCTGCCTCATTACGTCACACGTTGAGCGCGTATAACCGGCAGCACGATAACTCGCTTAAAAATCGTTCGATTTCGATGAACTTTTAGTATGTGGAAGGGGATCATCTGGGTACAAACCCTATTGAAAATGGGCGAAATGGAGTCAAAGGTCAGAACATAGGAGCGGAATCACTTCCATCGCCATTATGCGTCATAACTTACGTAAAAATTCTTCGGTTTGGATGAAATGCTTCTATTGCGACAAAACGTTATCATGTTATTTCGGAGGTATACTGAACCGGTTCTGTAGAATATCACCGAAATGGGATCAATGGTTAGGGCACAGGACCGAGATTTATTCCACAGCCATTATCTTCATAACTTGAGTAATGATTTCTGGTATGTTGGAAAGCGTATTATAATCAATGCATTGCATGATTTTACTAACTTGTTTGTCTTACGGCCCTTGCCCTTTCTCTTTCCTGGAACCAGTGGCCCTAAATTAGGGACTAGAGACTGCTTATAACCCATTGAGTTCCTCACGTGGTTTAATCCACCCAGCCAACCCCCCCCCCCAACACCGTCACTTACTTTAGGTCCGAGTAGTGACGTTATTCGGACGCTTCACCACTACTTGTTTCTTGAGTCAGCATAAAGCCTACCGGCTCAGAATATGACGGACCGCCGGGAGATCTCTCGGTATTCCAGCTGACCAGTCTGCGCCTACATAATAGGAAACACTAAAAAGCCGCCTTGGTGGCTGAGTTCTCAGAAAGACTTTCTTCTGGATAGTCGTTCTAGCTGGGCCAGAGACCCGGATGCGCATATGCGGTGCGCGTAACTCATGGTGCTGGTCCTCCTCCTCTTACCGGAACCAATGCCCCCCCCCCCCCCCAAATAGTAACACGCGACCGCCTATAGCCCTAAAAGCTGTCCATAGTGGTCACTTAACTTTCAAAGAATACTAAAAATACCGTATTTTTCGTCATATTCTCTGATTATTATCTGTCAAAAAGTTATAAACTTAGGTACTGTGGATTATACGCCACTATTTTTTAACAGCACTTTTGCAGCGCGTCGATTAAAAAAAATCAGTTTTAAGTTTTGTAATTGTCAAGAAAGGTCTTATATTTAGAGAATTACGAGAAATGCGTTAATAACAGAAAAGCGCGTATGCAATACAAAGACGGAGGTCCGCAAACAGTTGGAAATAATTTTTTTATTAACGAGCATTTTGACAGAAAATACGAATGCGATATTATTTGCTCTCGTGGTCGATCACGTGCTGTGAGAAGCCTACCGGCACACATACTCGACTTACCGGAACCAAGGGGCGCAGGTCTTACTAAGAAACTTCATACTACTGAATCAAACTACGAAACTGCAGTGCTGCTGTAGAAACTAATAATTTTTGCCATTTAGTCACTTGATAGTAACAGAAAAGCATTTAAAAGTGAGTTATATTTCTTAAGAACATTCCCTCTTATTTCTTTGGACTGCTGGGTCATCCCGTGAATCGCGACTCTTTCGTACAAAATGACGGTTCGGAATCAGCATCGCGGATTCGGATTATACGGCGATTTTTTTCACGAATTTCATTGTCTGCGTATTATACGCCGCTGCAGTTCATAGGAAGAAAAATACGTTAATTCCTTTCCTGCGATTTAAATTAACGCGATTATATTGCGCTGAGATGAGCTGTGCAACAAATAACATAAATGACCACCACCAATTTTTGTATAAAAACAGAAATTTATTTCTATCCAACAATCATAACTGTACATCATAAACATGTCATTTGCAGATAAAGAAATAAACTATAACACTGTTCATGTCGAACAAATCTAACAGATTTCCGATCTCCGGGTCAACGGATGCTTATCTACCGTTTGAAACAAACAGCAACACAGATCTTCGAAAATATCTAACACATAACAACATACTGTGTAACGCCTACGACTCTTCTCACTGAGTCTAATAACAAGGAATGCACTATTGTAGTTTGCATGTAATAAATAGTAAGAGCTTTCTTTTTTAATCTTTGAAATCTTGAAAGAGATGAAATGCATTGATACCAAGGCAAAGCACTACTTAATAAGCAATAAGAAGACAAAGTGCAATGAAAGATGACCACATCATACTCGTTTGGCGTTTCTACGAAAATAAATTCATTTTACCAACATCATTATTTATTTCCTAAGAACATTATGTGAGGATATTATTGCAATGACGCAAACGTTTAACATTTGTATCTCAGTTTTTACTTGATCCTGTTTTCACAAGTGTAAACGCATAAAAAAGTTTGGCTCAGAACACTTAACTGCACTTATTTTGTTAGATTGTGTCTGTTTTATATCTTTGTGTGAACCGTGATATCACATTGAGATCTACTTTTAAAGAAACGTTAAGGCTCGCCATTTTACATAAGATACTTTTGTGCGGTTTTGGAACATCCAAGAAAGACTTTTTCTGAGTTACAAAACAAATCTGACAAGAAGATGTGTGTAATAACAAGTACTAAACAAATAGTTGTGCTTTAATTCGAAGCCTTTTCCGTAAAAGAAGTGGAATAGATAGAAAATGTGTCGATCTTTGCAAAATCGTGTTAGTCTAATCTACTTGTCAGACCTGTTCTTCTAACGGCACAAAAAAGTATTTACTAATCTTTTTTGTACTTCCATGAAAAATATGAGAATTATAGTTTTTAATTATAAATTGAAATAATAGGAAAAATAAAACTTAAGTTTTAGAATAAAATTTTGCAAATATCACAATAATTAGTAACGATTTTTTTCCCGTTTTTGGCTTCAGTTTCGGTGTGCGTGCAGTCCAGCTCCGTCATGTAAAATGGCACGTGACCATTCAAACTGTTGTGACGTCATCAGCAATACTGATGTTGCGGATGTTAGTCGGTTGTTTCTACGCGTGTGAAAGTAATAGGGTGAATGACATGTCGTTGACAAGTTGTGAATAATTTTTATATACGGACGTATATGGAAAGCTTTTAAAATAAAAAGCTTGATGATTTCATTTATTTTGTCAAAAATCTAAGGCTCTCAGGTAGAAATTTGAAGTGAAGTATACGTGTATCAGTTTAACTAAAGCATAAGTGTGTCATAAGTGTATTTAACCTAAACATAAATGGGTCATAAATGAATATAACAAAAGCGTAAGTTTTGTAAGTGTATTTAACTAAAGAATAAATGCACCATAAGTGCATTTAACAAAAGCATAAGTATCACAAATGTATTTGACCAAAGAATAAGTGTGTCAAAACTTTATTTAACGAAAGCTTAAATGTGTCATAACTATTTAACGAAAGCATAAGTGTGTCATAAGTGTATTTAAACCAAAGCGTAAGTGCATCATTAGTGTAATTAACCGAAGCATACGTCTATAACAAATGTATTTAACGAAAGCATAAATGGGACATAGTTGTATTTAACGAAAGCATAAATGGGACATAGTTGTATTTAACGTAAGCATAAATGTGACATAGTTGTATTTAACCAAAGCGTAAGTTGTATTTAACCAGAGAATAAATGTGCCTGCATATAACAAAACCATGAGTGTCAGAAGTGTATTTGAACAAAGCATAAGTGTGTCAAAACTGCGTTTAACGAAAGCATAAGTGTGTCATAACTGCGTTTAACGAAAGCATAAGTGTATCGTAACTGTATAAGGAAAGCATAAGCGTGCCGTAAATATATAACGAAAGCATAAGTGTATTTAACGAAAGCATAAGTGTGTCATAACTGCGTTTAACGAAAGCATAAGTGTATCGTAACTGTATAAGGAAAGCATAAGCGTGCCGTAAATATATAACGAAAGCATAAGTGTATTTAACGAAAGCATAAGTGTGTCATAACTGCGTTTAACGAAAGCATAAGTGTGTCATAACTGCGTTTAACGAAAGCATAAGTGTATCGTAACTGTATAAGGAAAGCATAAGCGTGCCGTAAATATATAACGAAAGCATAAGTGTATTTAACGAAAGCATAACTGTGTTTAACGAAAGCATAAGTGTGTTTAACGAAAGCATAACTGTGTTTAACGAAAGCATAAGTGTGTTTAACGAAAGCATAAGTGTATTTAACGAAAACATAAGTGTGTCATAACTGCGTTTAACGAAAGCATAAGTGTATCGTAACTGTATAAGGAAAGCATAAGCGTGCCGTAAATATATAACGAAAGCATAAGTGTATTTAACGAAAGCATAACTGTGTTTAACGAAAGCATAAGTGTGTTTAACGAAAGCATAACTGTGTTTAACGAAAAGCATAAGTGTGTTTAACGAAAGCATAACTGTGTTTAATGAAAACATAACTGTGTTTAACGAAAGCATAACTGTGTTTAACGAAAGCATAACTGTGTTTAACGAAAGCATAAGTGTGTTTAACGAAAGCATAACTGTGTTTAACGAAAACATAACTATGTTTAACGAAAGCATAACTGTGTTTAACGAAAGCATAACTATGTTTAACGAAAGCATAACTGTGTTTAACGAAAGCATAACTGTGTTTAACGAAAGCATAACTGTGTTTAACGAAAGCATAACTGTGTTTAACGAAAGCATATGTGAGTCGTATTTAAACGAAGCATAAGTCCTTCGTAAACAGTCGTAAATGTATTTAACCAAGGCATAATCGTAAATGAAGCACTTTTATGCTTTAACACGCTTATTAATGTGTTATGAGCGTATAAAAGCATAAAAGTGCGTCAGTGCCTGCCTGCCACATGATGGCAACAAAAAGAAGAGACAATGGTAGTTCTTAAAATATGAAAAATACGTGTAGCTATGTGGTGCTTATTTGAAAATGTAGGTAAAGTATGAGCTTCCCTAACTACAAAACTCAATAATTTTCATCTTAGCGAAACACGCTGACCAATGAAACATCTGACACCGGAGCTCATCACTGACGTAACTAATTTTGGTCAGCGCAGATGGACCTTTGCCAATGTATTGTTCAACATTTGTAGCGAAAGTTCTCTCACTGTTGCATACCCTTAAACCAATCTCTTCTGTCTTCTATAACAATAAGTTTTTCGTCAGCTTTTAATAGGGGTGCATATAAATTTTTGGTAAAGAGTCAGTAAATCTGAACTGAAAATTTGGTGCGAATCATTCTATTTCTTTTAGTAAATCTCAGGTTGGTCTCATGTACGAAATTTTGAAGCAATTTTATGTACACATGAATAAAAGCATCACATCAATGACCACAAATTTGATAAATGTTTAGTGTAATTTTGCATTATTTTTATTCTGTATGAAAGCTCCACATAATGAAAACTTGTATCGTGACTTAAAATACAGTTTAAAAATAAATACATTTCCCTGAGTTGGCAAATACATTACGAAATATGGATATAACATTATGTAAATAAAACAACCTACTGTAAAAATGGCAAATTATTATTATCATTCCGAGATGGATAAATGGGTAATTGGTTCATGAAATAATAAGAAAAATGTGTGGATTTGAAATTATGTTGATAAAAATGTCTTCTCAGTAAAATTTTTTCACCCATTATTGCTGTGAGTGCTGCAAAAGCTCCTGTGTTTGATGTGTAATTTTCTTAAAATTTATCGATTTCATGTTACAACAAATAAACTCGGTATCTTTTCGGCTGTACAACGTATCAGTCGCCTTATCTACAACTTCACATTTTACAGAAAATGTTTTTATATATTTCAACTCAGTAAAACAGTTTTTTTAGACATTAAACTTTCAAGAATAATGCTATATTTATTTCTGGCTATTTTTGTGGCACTGGAAATGTTTTTACTGACAATTAGTCTCTGTCTTGCAAAATATGGGCCGCTTTTTAAAAATTAATGACATGTAAAATATTGAAATGGACATGCTGTTTTGTGAAGTTCATTTTATCTTTTGATAGTTATTTAAAAACGATTTGTAGCTATTTGAATACATTTTGCGAAAGGAAGAGTACTGACTTATCCCGCCATTTATATCGCTTGGTTCTGCAGTCAAGGCTTATAAAATTAATTCATAAACTTCTGCCAATATTTTGTGCAACAACAGTTTTGAAGTCGTGCAAACTAATTAGCGGAGTGCCTATTGATTGTCTTGAGAAATTGTAAGACGGCAGCTGCACAAGATTTATGTTAACATTTTGAACATAAAGTCCTATGTTTTAATACATAGTATGGCCAACTTTATAAGTTACAGTTTCAATTCTACGTTCACATGTTTGCCCCACTGAGTGTACATAGTGTGCTCTGGATGGTGGTGTGTTGGCAATTGGGAATGTATAGGTTTCTCCAGAACGCATCACTAGCAACGAAATCTAAAGATACTGCTGTCAAGAACTTTCCTCACATCATGTAATTCGTTCCGGTCAGGTTTATTTCGGTCTAATCCACGCTGTTGGCAATGTGATATAATATGAGAATATGAGTAAAACATTCAGTTTGGTTCTTTTTTCTTCTTTTTTTCTTTTTGGAGGGGGTTGGGTGCGATCACCGTGAGCACCTCTAGCAGGTATAAGCAGTAGCCTGCCCCAAATTAAGTGCCACTGGTTCTAGGGTAGGGAGAGAGAGAGGGCTAGTGCACAGTAACACAAGCACATCATTCATGTCTTACGTGGTACTTGAACACCGGCTCACCCGGAAAAAAGGTCAGAATTTAGCGGTTAGACCACTGTGCCACCGGGGTGGCTCGGTTTGGTTCACGCCTTTCAGACTGGATTGAAAGGTTGTAACTGCCCGATATTTTAACAGAAGAAAAAATTGGGCCGTTTGATCGTGACACAGTAATCAAAATACTTTTGGGTCTAGTTCATGAAATAATTTTTGGTCTAGTTCATCAAATACTTTTGGGTCTAGTCCATCAATACTTTTGGATCTAGTTCATCATATACTTTTGGGCCTAGTTCATCAAATACCTTTTGGTCTAGTTCATCAAATACTTTTGGATCTAGTTCATCAAATACTTTTGGGTCTAGTTCATCAAATACTTTTTGGTCTACTTCATCAAATACTTTTCTTTAGTTGCTTTGTTAATCATATAATATGCTTTAAATCATTTGTTAAATGTGTGTTATGTCTAACCAGTTTTTTCAATGAAGTATTCGAATTTTAATTCTTCGGAATAATGTAATGAGTTGCTAAAAATGTGTCTTTAGATCTTCATTTACTATATTGGAATGAACAACATATGCATTTGTTCCGAAAAATCTACCGAAAGTTTAAGCAATCGGTATTGCTTTCAAATTTGTGCCATCATTCAGTAGGTCTTAAAAGTGTTTACATTAAGCTCAGAACTCAACCATTTGCATGTTTCAAAAGACGTGAAGAATCCGAAAAATCGTGACGAAACAAACAAACAAAAATCTGTTTGATAAAACAGCTATCCGTGATGAAAATGATTTTGTTACTTAAAAAATGCTGTCGAATTTAAACCTTTTGGATATTTTCTACGGCGTCTTTCAGTGATTTTTGTGAGGGCCATATGTTTCTGAGGTATACTCAAATATTTTTGAGCGAAAGTTAATAGGAAATTTGAATTCCGTCACCTAAACAGTTATTGCATATCTGCTCCACACATAGGAAAAAAGATTTGCAGAACCTTCATCTTAAGATATCAGATATTTTCTACGGTTTCTCTGTGATTTTGTGTCAATTACATATTTCTCTGATATCTATGTTTTCATTTATATATGAGATAATTTTAAAGTGGAGAGCAGTATTATATCACGTGAAAGTTACATGTCTTTTCCATAAAAAAAATATCAGATGGAGAGAAAGAAATGGTTTTTTGTTCCTCTTTCATGAACGATTATTACTCAATTTCCTAAGCAGTGTTAATTTAAAATGATTAAAACATTATTTTAGGTGTCTAGCAATCAAATTATTGTGCCTCGAGGGGAAGCTACTTATAATTAGGAGCTAATTTTTGCGAATAAAACAATCGCATGCGAAAGAAACAATAAAGGCGAAAAAGTTTATTCATTAATGAAACTTATTAACTGATTCCATTGATATTAGCTCTCTTCATCTGATTCTTGGAATGAAACGCACACGTTTACTATACCGCATAAGCAAAAACAAAACAAAAAACTCTCCTTAAAATTAACAGTTCAGTATCCTCTTAATTTATGCGATGGAAACATTTTCACGTATTGCGCTAAAAATAAGGTTTAGCTTTCACACAATAAGTATCCGTAGAAAAATTATGTTTTCGTACATGTAAGAGTTCGTTGAACGTAATTATTTGCCTTTATCTATTACACGTGGCGTGCTTGTTATTTCTTACTCTGTTACTTCTGATCCGCCATTCAAGATATTAAAAGATTACAAAAATTTCACTACAAAGAACAAAAGATAGAAGTGCACAAAAAGAACTAAACTGATGGATCGCGCAAATTTCTTAAGAGTACGGTAACGAACAGATAAGCTTTCCTTCTATTTTGGTCAACTACCTCATCCAGTAGGAATTGCGGGTAAAACTTTGCATTGTGTGCGTGTGTGTGTGCCCCAGTTCAAATAGGAGAAAGAGAGGATGAGGTTTTTAACACCGTTTGCTGCTGGCTATGCTATATCGTGCACAGAGAAATTCAGCACGCTGGAAGAACCTTGTAGCCGGCTTGAGGACTCAAGAGGGGTGGAGAGTAGGCAGCAGGAATGACAAGCCCTTAGAGCCGTGCTGTTTGGTACACAGCACGAAACACCGAACGTGTAGGCTGCAGCAGAACCACGCTGTTATGGACACAGGCCGAATGGCGAACTGAAGCCTTAATTATAGCCAGTCTAAAAATCAGTATATTTGCTGGCAGCAAATCATGTGCATGCATTTTCAACTACAATGAACAATATGAATTCTAAATTTTTTAGCGTGCTACAGCACGATAGCAGGAGCGTCGCCAAGGGGAGCTCACAGAGCTCACCTTGGCGTGACCTTGAGCTCACCTTGGCGTGACCTTGAGCTCACCCTGAAATTTGTTTTGCCCACCCTGCCACCCACCCAGTCCATAATGTGCCATGTTTCAATATATTTTAAAATAAAGTCTGTATTCGCCAAGCAATAATGAGATTTGTGTTTTACTTCACGTATCCCTACGCATTTTCCCTTAGGAAGTGCGTTACTTATGTCTTCATAGAAAGATTACCAAAATATTATTCGCAGGGCCATGAAAATTCAGTTGTTCTCCATTCTTCCACTTCCTTAGTTTAAGCTTCTTTTTCACGTTTCTATGGCCAGGGTACAAATGAGGAGGGTAGATAGGAATTCACTGAGTGAGGTCATTACTAATTGCTCTGCCATTTGTTTTCTTTACAAAATTGGAGATTCCAACACGGAAAGTGGAGTCTAAAAGTAACAGCAGTGCTCTTAAGACTGATCCGGGTCAGTGAGAGTACAGGAAGTGGCTGACGACTGCTTTGTATGAAGGAGTGCAAGGCAAAGTCGCTGACTTGAAGAAATGGAATTAAGGAGGAAGGGAGGAAGGACTGTGTCTGCGTAGCACGACGTTAAAATATGATTTAGATAAATAACAACGACATTTTCCTTTAAGGCTGTCTTTGATTGAGTGTTGGGGCTCATCTTCTGCGATAGATGGCGCAAAAATCCCTCCTTGGGCGTGGCTTTTACGTCTTGAGGGCTGTCCCAGAAGTTTGCGTCAGCGAATCACTGAAGACCTCAACATATTCAGAAAGCAAGTGGTGTCTCGTTGGCTCCACAATGAGAAGACAAAATGCGCGCTGTTATGTTTTAACCAGTGACGTTACTTGGGGGCGGAGCTTAGTAGGTGTGCGGAGTTTCTATAGCTCAGATTCAGGCGTTCTATGTTAATGTACACATTTTCTCTTCAAAAAATGAACGTACAGTAGGATTTAAGGGGATTTATGGGAGACAAGATTCCAGTCTCAGTTTTGGCCCCATTTAATTATTTCTATTTGGCCTGGATAATTAAAAAAATCAGACAGAGGTGAGAGATTTCGGTTCTTTCAGACAGAAACAGTGCTAAGCTAACTTATCGCGCCATCTAGCGCCCAAATTGGAATACTCTCGAGTCAGATAAATTGAATTAAAAAAAAAATTCTTACAATTTTTCGGAATAATAACTGCGGCACGTATTAGCTATATAGGTCGTTTTTATTTGTTCTCAAAATTTCAAACACTACAATGTAATAGTCTTCGAGAACATGTGTACAAAAGAATTTACATTGCAGATATGGGATAGAATTTCTCTTACACTCATTCAAAGACAGCCTTAAATAAATTGTCCAAGTACAGTACTATTTCCGTAAGCAAAAATGTAAAACTTTGAAAAGCAATTAAGATAACACATTCAGAGCAAGAAAAAAGTTGAAGGCGACACTCTAGTAACACCAGTGGGGTAACTAGTCATATCCGCGCGCGCGTGTATGTGTGTCCAAGTTAAGGGGTCGGGATTGCATGAATTCCTTTGTATCAGGTAGGGAAACGTATTAGAATTTTTTTCTTTCAGTGTTGCGTATGTTGAGTTGGTATCAAACTTGCCCTACTAAAATTAATGCTCTCCCACCCGTCGCCCATCTTTATATCGAAGTCTAGCGACGTCTCTCTCTGCACAGTAGCACGCACTCACCGGCCACCACTCCTGAGTGGTGTAACGGATAGCATGTTCGAATGGAAAACGGGAGATGTGGATTCCATTCCCGCTCTAAGGACATGTAATTTTAAAGTTCTGAGCAGTAATCTAGGCAACGGCTATTCTGTTTGCCACCATAATGATTCTGTAACACTCATAAATTTGACGTATTCTACAAAACTAGACCACACTTTGCAAATCATTTGAATCAATGCAGGAAATTGGTTACTTAAGGCACTTTTTACCCGACAAGCTAACGAAATGAAAGCACCGGGCTGGAACTGCGTCGCATTGACTTTTTGTTATAAGTTTGTGTTTTCCCTGACAGGTAGGACACGCATTTCAGGTAGAAATGAATTCTTAGAAAACGTGTATCCGACTAAAAGAATATATCTACTAGTTTCTATGTGATTTCGGAATCTAATTTTGTCTGTACATTCAAAGTTAAGCAACACCCAGAAAATATAAAGCAGCGTTCTTCTCCAGACCTCAGTTATTGCATTTTCGTATGTGGTAACATTTACACTGGAAATGTAGCTATCTTTTGCTTTAATTCTGTGATAAAATTTCATTAGAAAGATTATAAAAATTTGCGAATTAATTAAGAACATGTTTTGCACAATGGTCCTAAGATAAATTCCTTGGTGGAAATTTTCCGAAATGGTTATTAAAGACAATTTTAATTATTTTACACTCCAGGTGACACATGAAAATTACGCCCATTTCTGCGATAAAATGCGAGTTTTTCTCACCATTAAATGTAAGATTATTTAGAATGTGCACAGCTGAAATAAGAAAACAGAGGGGTCTCTAGTTATCATTCAGTATGTAAAAAAATGTGTTTCATAAATTTCGAAATATTCATTTCAAATTTCTTTCAGTTTTTCTGGAAATGCCTGTTTTTCTTCAGTTTTCTCTCTTCAGATTTTCTGACGGTTTAGCATTCCAGAATATTTTTCCAGTACCATAATTTAGCTTCAAAAGTACTTAAGGAATGAATTCATAATGCGATTTTGTCATGAAAGAATCCCTTGTAAGCAAATATTAAAAATATATGAATTCATTTGCTCAGTTCTCAGATATAGCACATTTAATGGAATGTAGGAAAGATTTAGAGGAAGAAATTTAAAGTTTCCATGAAACTTTTATGCAATATTTTTATAATATATTTGCAACATGGTGTTTTTAATCACACACCGTTGTATAACCACAAAGAAAATAATTTATTTTATGGAAATTCAATTAACACTTTTTCCTTCTATTTTTTTCTTTTGTTTAGATTGCGTGTCGCCTTAAAGAAGAAACTTTTAGAGATTTTCCAGTTTAAAGCAAATAGTTTTCCTTCTAGACTAAATAAATGGTCTCCATATTTGTCCAACGGATTTAAAAAAAAATTAAGCCTATGAAAATTAAAGCTACTTTATTTTATTCATTCTCAGAAATCACATTTGGTTTCATTTGGAACAAATTTATTTAGGAAGTACGTGAAGCCAGAAATGCCTTGTATAGTCATACTCAGTTTTTTAAATAGCGTAAAAACAAATCTCTGTATAATATTGATGCCTTGCTTGTTTTATCTTGGTTGGATTTAAATGCAGACAAAACATTAGTAGATCTCAGGAAAATCTCATCGACCGTTTTCTCAGAGAAAATATTTTTTCACTTTGATATATGGTATTAAATTCATATCTGGAGCATGAGCTCTAGGTTTCAATGGAAGAAATTTTTTCTTTCTTAAAGGTAAATTAAAATAACTCCCCAAAACTTGTGATAAATTGATAATCCGTAAGATATTGCTATACAGTACTTAAAACAGCGTTGTGTATGCGAGAGAAGCAGACAGACAAGTTGTTTCTATGCATCCATATGAAAAAAAAATTGCATACGCTAACACTGTTCGAAATATTAGGATGCTCATTTTTCCCCCGAAATATTAGGATTAACTTTGAAGAAGTCCTATTTCTACGGCACCGGCACTCAACTTACAGAACATTTGAAGTTAGTGTAAGGTCTGTTTGTTCAGCACACGTTCGAATGGAACGACATTTTCCCTGTTCTTGACATCTGCGATTAATATACACGATTCGGGATCAAAACACTAAAAACCATTTTTCTTATAGTTAAGTACGCCTTTTGGTTTTCGCATAGATTCAATAATAATGTTTTAAATGGTTAATTGCAAATTGTGTTGAACTATCATCTTAACTACACGTTAGCTTTACTGTATTAAGTTAAATAAAATGGTTGTAGTTAACCTAAAAGGTTGTTGCAAAGGATGATTCTCAGTGGTGGTAGCTGAACACGTAATTATGCACAATGACAATATTTCTGTAATAAACTGTGTGACGTATATTCTAAATTAACTTTCCTTTTTAGTTTCTTTCCCTATGTAAATCTTGAGTGTGTTCTGAGTTATATTTCTCACTTAACGTGATATCTTTTCTTTCAAACGAATACTGTTGGCAACATAATTGAGGTGGAATGAACGTGACGTATGCCAGTTATTAGATAAGAACGAAAGATATAAACAACGAGTAAACAGTTGCTAGTTGTGGTGTGTGGAGCGTTTAATGTGGAGTGTTGATACCGATTTGTTATGTGAAGTGCTATATCTGTGCTAGAGAAATAAAGCATCATTTCCGTAAGTTTGACTTCTGTTTTTAAATGTTTCGTCTGGCCGTTGGGGTTTAATTTTGGAACTCTTTCATCGTATGGTGATGTTTTAAAATAACGTAGCAGTACGAAAAGACATTTACGTTATAACGGTTAGGGTCGTAAATGAATCAACGTAACTTATAGTTCAATCTTGTTCATTCAGCAGTCTTTCAGCACGTCAAAATATCCAATAATTGTTGATATGACGTCGTGTCTTAAAATCTGTTACTTGAAGCTTATGAACTATTTCTTGCATTCTATTTACTTGCTCTTGCATAGTTGTTCCATTTTCTTGGAAAAATAAACTATATTGTTTTCTAAGCAAATATCATTTACTACTTAAACTCCCTCTTTCATAAATCATTCAAATCATTCCATATTTCGGAATTGATTTTCTTGTCACGTACGTATATGTATGATCTGATCGTTAGTACGCAAAGCGTTATAGTAACCTTAGTAACTTTGTCCTTTCTTAGATACACTTCATTCTTTTCTTCTGGAATCTGTTCTATAACAACGTTCCATAAACTATCTTTAATAAGAATCATCTTCATTCTCACTTTCCAGATCTGATAATTAGAACTATCCAGCTTTGCTGTGCTTTGCATACCGCTACGAATGAAAGCCGCAATTTTGTCTTACTTTCGTTTTCTAATTAGAAATTAAGCAATAACAAACAGGCTTCCGATCGAATGTCTGACCAAAAAAAAAAAAAAAAAAAAATTAGCCTTTGCTTTTATCCTTCCTAGCAGCTAAAATCCAAGCTTATATTCTAATTAGTGTTAATGTTTCAAAGAATGAAAAATAACTTACATATCAATATTATAAACATAAAATTAGTTACTCATAACTACAGAACTAGAGGTAAATCTCTTCTACGACCTATTAACCCAAAACTCTTAGAGATGAAATAAGTTTAAATTGTATTGGCCCAGAATTTTGGAACATCTTTTTTTTTTTTTATTGGAGGTTTAACGACCACCGTGAACAACTCAATGGGCTATAAGCAGTCGCTCGTCCCTAATTTAGGGTCACTGGTTCCAGGGAAGGGAGAGAGCCAGTGCCGTAAGACAAACACAACATCCATGCCTCACCGGGATTTTTTTTTTTTTTTTTTTTTTGATTGGAGATTTAACGACCACCGTGAGCAACTCAATGGGCTATAAGCATTCGCCTGTCCCTAATTTAGGGTCACTGGTTCCAGGGAAGGGAGGGAGCCAATGCCGTAAGACAAACACAATATCCATGCCTGACCGGGATTCGAACCCGGACCCTTACGGACGAATGATCAGAGGCCAACGCCTTAGACCACTGCGCCACCGGGGCGGCACACCGGGATTCGAACCCGGACCCCTTTCGGACGAATGATCAGAGGCCATCGCTTAGACCACTGCGCCACCGGTGGCAGGAACAATTTACCAACAGAATTAACTGAAATAAATAACATTAATTTATTAAAAAAAAATTCTAATAAATTACTATTACAAAAAAAGGGGAGAGTGTTTCGAAGCCCAAATTAAAATGCAATGATATGCTGAAACTTATACAATGTGTTTAATTTAACCACTTACCAATGTTGACATCCCTGTGACTGCTTAATTGCAAGTAGGGTATCAGGGCTTGTTAGGCCTTACTAGGCCTTTTCCTTGATTCCCCTTGCTGTTATGTAAATTAACTATGAAATTACATATATGTATGAAGTTCAAATGTAACAGTATAAATATTAATAATAAATAAAATAAATAAATTAGTTGCTTCTTGTAGAAGGTAGCTAGTGATCCATTGGCTGCACGGATAATTATTATGCAATGGCAAAAGCAGAAATCAAACTTATCATATAATAAAATATTTAGTACATTAAATGTGTATATATATATATAAACATTATTAATATTTTAAGACACGACGTCCTATCAACATACCACAGCCCTTTGTCGAACGAACGCACATTATACGCACCGTCCTTACTCGCTAACAGCAAAACAAAGGTATCATTTCTAGTAGGAATCTCGGACCATCTCCATGAAATTATACGCTGATGAGATAACAATCTTTCGCTTCACATAAATATCAGCCATTATTTTACTTCCATTGTGCATGGCTTTTATCGATTATGAAAAAGCCTTTGATTCGGTGAAACCATCAGCAGTTACCACGGCTCTGAAATCCTGCGGTATTGAAGATGCATACATTAATATTATTAATAACATCTATGAAAATGCAAGTGCAAAGATTCGGCTGTTTGAAAATACAACACACATAAAAATTGGAAAGGGAGTGAGACAAGGTGACACCATATCTCCGAAGCTCTTTAATGCCACATTGGAAAATGTCTTTCAATCACTGAACTGGGAAAACAAAGGGATAAAGATTAATGGAGATTATCTAACCCACCTTCGTTTTGCTGATGACGTAGTCATTTTTGCAACTACCCCATCAGAGCTGCAGAGTATGATCCAGGAACTTGCTGACAAGAGTAAAGAAGTGGGATTAAAAATGAACTTTCAGAAGACAAAAGTGATGTTCAATGCTTTTACAAGAAATGAAGATTTATCGATTGATGGAGAAAAACTGGAGATAACAGATACGTATGTTTATCTTGGACAGCAGATATCAAGTGAGGGTCACATTGATGAGGAAATTAATCGGCGTACAAAACTTGCCTGGAGAGCTTTTGGAAGAAACAGCATAATTTTCAAGAGCAATATGCCATTATGTCTTAAAAGAAAAGTGTTTGATCAATGCATCCTTCCAGTGCTTACGTATGGTGCAGAGACGTGGACCTTAACTAAAAGAGACATACAAAGGCTGAAGACAACTCAAAGCAGCATGGAGAGGTGCATGCTTGGTGTAACCAGGAGAGATAAGAAGAGGAACTCGTGGATCCGAAAAATGACGAGAGTGGAAGACATCATGATCAGAGTTAAATCCCTGAAATGACAATGGGCTGGACATACTGCCAGAAGGACAGACCATAGATGGACAGCCGAAATTTTAGATTGGATTCCAAGGGACAGGAAAAGACCCAGAAAAAGACCACATGGGAGATGGGTGGATGAAATTCGTAAATATGCGGGAGTGACATGGACGAGACTGGCACAAGACAGACCGTTGTGGAGGAAACTTGGGGAGACCTTCGTCCAGCAGTGGATTGATAATGATTGACAATGATGATGATGATGATGATTTCCACAAATAGCCTTAGTAGGCAGATTATTCAACAAACATCGCTCAGTCGATAGCAATGTGTTAAAGAACCTTCAGTCGATAGCAAGTATGCCTCAGCTTCTTTATAGTACAACGCAGTCAAAAAAAAAAAAAAAAAAGGACGCTCGCTGTCATAAACAAGAATTTACAATATAGTAAGAATTGAATACCCTTGCTCTTATCTTTCGAAACTCATTCCTTCTTTGCACTTTGACTTGTTGTCAAGTTACCTAAGTTAAATTCAACGAGAAGGAAAATGTGGCATTCAGACAGAAAAAAAATACGCATAAAGAGAATAAGCCAAATTCACATTGAAATACAGGAATTAAAATTTAAGGTTAAATTTGAGTATACGTCACACAGTTGCCAATACATGGATAAGCAATGGTAGTATTTTGTGTGATTTACACTACCACGAGTATTGCTTTATAAAATTGTCAGCTTTACCTCACCACTTCCCAATTTTCACGGAGCTACTATATAGGATACTGTGTCTACCAGACAAAGGGACTCGGCGATTGCTTTTATGGCTCTTCGTTTCTGCCACATCCAAAATTCGTAATTTCATACTAAAAATGCGTTCCCCCAGCATTATAACTTTTCTCTCTTCTAGGTCTAACAGCCTTCGTAAGTATGCAAAAATGTGTCACGTCCGTTTTTTTTTCGGTCGCTGATTCCAGAAATAGGACAGTAGCAGTGCCGTGGGACATGTACACTCTCCGTGCGTCTTTCTTGGGGCCGCTTAGTAACTGGGGTGTCATTTAGACTTTTAAATCTATGTCCAATATTTTTGAGAAGTTTCACACTGAAAAAGTTATTCACACGCTACAGTATTATTACTACGCCTTTCATTACCGAAAAAGGATTTTAGCAGCAAAAAACAATTTTCAAACTCCCTTCATTTCACTTGAGAGCGATCTGGGTAAGCGATTAAAATTTTTTCTATTCGATTAGGGAGAAAGAGAAAAACGTAATATGATCCTTAAAATGCATTTATTTTCTTAATTCTTTCCTGTTGTTTTTTTTTTCTACGTACAAACGGGGAAGCTACGAAATGTTATAGGGGAATACATATATCCTTTATGATTAAACAATTTCAGCGTAATGCTGTATCTCAAAAAATGTGTTATTTTATCGAGCTTGGTCTTAATAATTTTTAAAAAGTTACCCCAAAATTGCGTGATCAACTTTCTTCCGTACGTTTCAAATTTCCTCGAAAAATCCTCTTTTTTTCTTTCTTTTTTGCTAAATACGTCAATTATCTTCTTTCCTGCGATTAGTAATTAGTGTAAAATTTTGCCTGCTGTCAAAACATTACGTGTAAAATGTAATTGATTTACAAGTTAGACAAACATTGTTTTTCTACGCTTCACTTAGCACTCGAGTTTGAGAAATATACCTATGTGTGTGTTTATGCGGGCAAAAAAATAATAACCAACTAAAAATGCATCAATAAAATGCAAATTTTTTTTAAAAATGTGGTCATTCTTTCATTGACTTCGTCCAGTGCTAAATTCTAAATTGTAGTTCTAATAATTTCTACGCATTTTGAAGAAAATGGCACCATTATCAGCTTTGGGGGACATGTGAAGCTGTCCAATAAAAGACGATACATTGGTAGATAATTTACACAGATATAATTCAACAAATGTTTTTGTTCTTCAAACTACCGATGAGAAAGTCTGAAAAAAGAATTTAGCTGCCAACCTTATTAGCACTGCGCCCCTAAAACTGTCTTGATCACCATTTTTTTTTTCATTTTTGTGAGTGTTTTAAAAACCCCTTCTGGTCCGTTCTCTTGATTGGTCGTTTATAAAAAGACGCATTCAGTGATTTGGATGATTGACCAATGACGTGCGAGAAAAGTTTAGGTCATAGAACTGACCGATGATATAGATATTCTTGAAGAAAACGAGCTTCTTTTCCAAACATAAGACACTACTCACAGAGAGTGCACTTTGAAGATGCCTGACTCGGTTGCTTTGAAATGCTTGGACATCATGCGATGACAGATGAGGAGGCAACGGTGGAAGCTGTGGCCGCCGTCCGTCGGAGAGGAGGAGTCGATGTCCCGTGCAAAACATGCGCTTTGTTGCATTTCAGGAAACACAGTGTAACACAAGTTTGTAGTTTTGACGTGGGAGGTCACGACTGCACACATCCACCCTAGAAGCTGCTCAACGAAGCTTCCCCATCGCAAGCAAGGAAGGCGATAGACATGTGTTTTGGCTTTTTGCTCACGTGATGTGGGTGCTGGTGTAGTCGACATGGCGGGCTCTTCCAGTTCACGAAGGCATCTCCAACATTCTTTGAATCGGTTTTCTCACACGTCATGTGATTGCAGTAGCATCGCGTGAAAGGTTTTCTCCGAATGTCATCATCACTGGAGCTTGACCCCAGGGCCTGATAGGGGATCCTGTGAAGGGATTATGTGTCATGAGATGGCAAGTGATAGCACTCGAGTGAAAAATAAACACGCCGCAGTCCAATGCGCACGTGATTCCCCTGTGGCGTGTTTCTCAAACAGGTCATTTTTATAAATGTCCATACAATATTTTTATTTCTCTTTCAAACAAGAGGCACATACAATAAATCATACTCTAATTGTAATTCTTACGATCTTAATGAAATGAAACTTACAATTTCCTTTGAATTCAGATCAAAACAATTCAATTTGGAATGGTACCCATAGTCCAAGAACACCAATGATATCTGATGAGTCTCAGTACCTGCTGGGACAAACACATGCTGTCATAATATTTACAGAACGACTGATGCAAAATAAAATCTCATTTACTGCAATATTGTTAAAAGCTAAACAGTGGCAGAAAGCACATAACCCGAATAGCGAAATTACAAAACTCACATTCAGTAAAGTGGGATTTTCTTAAGAATTTGGAGGAAATACATATAGTGAAAGTCCGTTACGAATGCGATCTAAAACGAGAAATCCGGTTATCGTGACTATTTAGCAATGTACCTTGTGTATGGTAAATATACTGAAATGATTTGATGATTGCAAATTTCAGAATATTAATGCTTCCAGAGGCGTAACTAGATTTTTCTGCGCCAGGGGCAAACCACAAAATATTGCTCCCCGATTTGTTTATATACATACTGTATATATTATTGTTTGTATATATACATATATATATATATATATATATATATCGAAAAAACTCGACAAAACAAAACGAAAGTCATAACCCAATGCTGGGGCTCTCCTCTCTTGCAGTTGCTAAGAAGTGGTAGTCTATTGGCATGTTGTTTACGCTTTCCAACCGTAGGTTGGAAAGCGTATATGCTCCAGCTTTGCCCGTCTGTCTGTCCGCACGATAACTCGTGTAAAAATGGTTCGATTTCGATGAATTTTCAGTATATGATAAGGAATCACCTGGGGACAAACCCTATTGAAAATTTGTGAAATGGGGTCAAAAGTCAGGACATAGGAGCTGGATCCATTCCATTGCCCTTATGCGTCATAACGTGCGTAAATATGGTTCGATTTCAATGAAATTGTAGTATGTGGTAGGAGATCACCTGGTGACGAAACCTGTTAAAAATGGGTGAAGTGGGGTCAAAGGTCAGAATATAGGAGCGGAATGAATTCCATTTGCCTTTATGCATCATATCTTGCGTAAAAATGGTTCGATTTCGATGAAATTTTAGTATGTGGTAGGAGACCCCTGGGGACAAACCCTATTGAAAATAGGCGAAATGGGGTCAAAGGGCAGGACATAGGATCGGGATCCCTTCCATCGCCCTTATGCGTCTAACTTAGGTAAAAATGCTTCGATTGAGACAAAACTTTATCATGTTGTTCCGGAAGTATACTTTACCGGTTCTGTTGAATATCATCGAAATGGGGTGAAAGGTCAGGTCATAGGAGCGAGATTTATTCTACAGCCATTATCCTCATAACTTGAGAAATAAATTGAGTAATGACTTCTGGTATGTTGGAAAGCGTATCATAATCAATGCATTGCATGATTTTACTAACTTATTTTTATGTCTTGTGCTGCACTGTGTGTGAGAATGAAGAAATACAGTTGAGCTGTTATGCATTAACCTAAACATGGTCTAGACTCGGTGACTAACCCTGGGTGTATATACAGTACATTTTTTTACTTCTTTCCTTGAGTTCTGTCTGGAATATGTTGCCTCATCTACCTGGCCATGGCTTTTCTGGGTTCAACCCTGACATTATTTTTCTGCTTTCTGGTTTTCTTGGGCACCTCTTCTTGGCATTGCATTATGACGTTGGTTCGCCCATGCCGGAGTTCAGCTGAGCTCCGGATGTCAAACGGACCGAATGTGAGCTGGTTCTTGTGGTTTGCAGTCAGAATAGTGCTCGAACAGCCCCTAGAGAATGTTCAACAGTGTGAACGAGATCCTTATCTTATTCATCCAACTAAAGGAAAACGACATTTTTATTCATTCAACTAAAAAAAAAACCGTGGGCCACATTATTGTCGGCAAAGGCAGTGATTCTTCTTTGGCTGAACGAACTGTAGAATCGCTCCTTCATTTCTGATTGTGAGCAACTAGCATCCCTTTAAAAATTTGAGGAAGAAATTGTAATCTTAAGTGTACCAGAAACTGGTGTAAAATTTCAATTGCAATTTTAATAAAATTGCAAGCAGTCATTTTTGCTCCCTCTCTTGAGCTGCAGCCACCTTAGTTACGCCTCTGAATGCTTTCCCCAGTACGAGCGATTTTAAAATCCCGTTTTGTCTTTAATAAAGACATTAGAGGGGAATAGAGCATGCTACTTCCGGCTGACATTGAAATCTGCCATTGTGGGGATTAGCTAATGTGTTGACGTGTCTGCAAGCGGGTATTTGAGTTCTAAGTTTTTAAGGTTTTTGTATTTAAAACAATTACTTTTAAGATGAAATGGTAGATTATTCATTAGTGGTTTACTGTTTTTTTTTTTTCATTTTTATTCTCTCTATATATGGCTGATCCCGATATGGCCTTGCATATCCCTGTTTACTAACTTCGTTTTGTTTTTCTCAAATATGAGAACTTACTGATTATAATTTGATCCAGAAAGTTTCCGTTCGTACGCAAACATTCTTTCTATGTCATTTCTGCAATTATTAGGAGTTGAGTGAAACATTTTTGCTTTCCAATACACATTTGTTTACGGCCAACTCCGCCATTCAGAGATGGCGCTACATGTTCAATTGATTCCCGTCGTTTTTGAAGTGCCAGTATTGCGTTTGTCAGTCTATTCTTCTTCAATATCTTTAGCTTTTAACCGCAGGTGATACTACTGCTGGAACTGGCGCGATTGGTCGCTTCCGAGATCATGTGACATGAACAGATTTTTCCTGTACTGGGTGAAGGAGTTGAAGGCAGTGCGGTTGTAAAATTTCAGACACGTGATTTGTTACTTTGTTTCCATTTAGAAACTTTCTGATTTCTAGCGCGAATTTTTTCATTGTACTCATAATCTTTAAATGGTGTGTGAAAGTTTTTCTAATGAATATTAGCTAATTATGTTTCAGCGGAAAAATAATAATTGGGCTCATAAGAAAAAAATGAAGATACTCAAAATGAAGGTTACGACTGTCAGAGTTCTCGACCTAATTCAAAGTTCTAAGCAAGGTCCAATTCAGGGGCGTATTTAGAAGGCGGGGAGAGGGGGTAAGCAAGGGGCCTTGGCCCCCGAAAGAGTTTCATTTCCTTGATAAAATGCGACTTACATTAGAAAAAAACCCCCTCAGGTTCGATCCCAGGCAGGTTCGATCACTACCTTCCTGAAATCCTCTACATATATTCTGATCTGATCTGATCGGATTTTAGGGCCGCGGATGGCCTAGTGGTCAACGTTCGTGACTGCAACGGGGAGACCTCAGGTTTGATCCCAGCGGGTATGAACGCTCTCGAACCACTAGATATCCGCCGTGCGTCGGATGGGCACGTTAATCCGCAGGACCCCGGGTACTGGCGTCCCGGTAATAAATAAGGGCGTCTACCTCCCCTTTCTACTTCAATTCCGTGTCATTTTTCTATCGCGTACTCTAGCCCAAATCTCCTAGCTTCCTATTTCTAAGGGTTGTTTAAGACCTGGGGTCAGACACTCCTTCCTAAAATCCTCTACATATGATCTGATCGGATTTTATGGGCCGCGAATGGCCTAGTGGTCAACGTGCGTGACTGCCACGGAGAAGACCTCAGGTTCGATCCCAGGCAGGTACGAACACTCGAACCACTAAATATCCGCCGTGCGTCGGATGGGCACGTTTAAGCCGTCCGGCCCCGGGTACTGGCCCCCGGTAATAAATAAGGGAGTCTTCCTCCCCCTTTCTACCTAGCTTCTTATCGGGCACTCTAGCCCAAATATCCTAGCTTCCTATTTCTAAGGGTTGTTTATTACCTGGGGTCAGACACTCCCTTCCTAAAATCTTCTACATATGATCTAATCTGATCGGATTTTAAACAACTGATAGGCTGTTTTGTGTTCACGCCTTTTGTAATTTTGCATATTTCCTTCCGTATCATTGATATCATTCTTATAAGTTAGTCGGAATGTGTTTCACAACCAAAAGCAAAAATAAAAATAAATAAATAAAGCAAAACAATTTTTGACTGGTAATTTGTCCAGTTGAGCTTCTACTCTCCTACTCAAGCTCTTAACAATCGAAAAGATATCAACGTAAAATATATGAAGGTCTAGGCAGTTTTTTTTCCATTGAAAGGAGTCCGTTTTATTTCCTATGCTTTGTTATGATTTATTTCCTATGCTCAGTTATGATCGGCGCTGTTGCGGTTGTCAAGTTCCAAAGATACTGAATTTCAGCATTTTGCCAGCTTTTCGAGTTTCTATATTTCTATATTGGTGTTTCCACGAATTGCAACATCTATGATTCGTTACTCTCCACTCAGATAAAGGAATGTGCATTGCCTTTTTCATATCTGTCTGTATGGACTTTCCGTGTACTGCAGTAGTCTGTAAACACCGTAATATCTTTGCCACACTATTTTAAAGAAACGTTTGCGAGTGCACGTTCCTGAGATTTTGTGCAAGATGGAAAAATACATTTTTTAATACGTTTGAAAAAAACAACAAAAAAAAACGTGTTTATGTTACCACTATGTCAGTCTACCTCTGGATACTATATCAAATCACCCATTAATCCGATTTGAAAAATCATTTTTTTGCTTGGGGAAGCCTGAAAAGGGAAAACGTTGATCCTTGCCTTTTGGTCTTTTTTTTTATGCATGTCTTCGCCGCTAGTAAGCGAAATCTCCCTCGATTTCAAATTACATTCCATATCAACTAAGATAAAAACGGGTAGTAGTACGCCAAACAACTAAGTAAAGAACGATAAAATCCGTTTATTGGCATAAGACAGCATAAAACTTAAATATTTGGTTGTTACAGAGTTAAAGACTTTATAATGGCTCCACATCACATCATTGGTACGTTTGATGTCGTTTCACTTTTTCCGTCAGTACCTGTAGAGGAAGCATCTTGCACCATAAAATAAGCGTTACTGGAATCGACTTTGTTCTCCCAAGAGTCGTTGGCTGCCATCTCTTATGTAATCGACGTTGTAATAGACTCTAATTATTTCGGTTTTAACAACCAAGTATTTAAACAGTCCAGAAGGGTGGCTATGGGCTCCCCGATGTCATCTGCGCTTGCTGAAGCTGTGTTAAGGCCGCTAGAATCACATATCCTAAATAGAGCCGGATTGGTACCTGCATTATGGCTACGTTATGTAGACGATATATTTTTTGTTTGGCCTCACGGGTTGGAAGAATTGGACGATTTCTTCTCCTTCATCAATTCCCTCCATAATGACATCAAGTTTACTATGGTTTGCGCCAATATTGTTCAGGTATGAGTCATTTTCTTGTAGGACTTCCGTCCACAGTGAGTAGATTTTAGGTCCCAGCCACCTACAGCGAGTTCGCCTTTGGGGCAGGACACAGAAACGGAAGGAATGAGAGCGAGTCTAGCGACTTTGACAGAACAGTTTGTAGTGAGATTAGAGTACAGTAGATGGCGCCACCATACAAGTACGATGTTGCACATAGAGGGGTGAGAGAATTTCAGGGGGGGCATAGGAAAGGATACCCATTTAACCAGTGGGTCCAGCCTGGGGGCCGTCACTTAACGTGCTCGTCCGATGCACGGCGAATATTCAGTGATTGTTAGCAATTCACATTACCTCCGCAAGATCAGCCCAGGATCGAACCTGAGGACCCTGCATTGGTAGTCTGAACTGCTAACCACTCAGCCATTCGTGGCTTTGGTTTGTGCCAATGATGATTCCCTTCCTTATCTGGACGTCTTCGTCACTGAACCGCTTTATGGAACTTTTTCGACTGAGGTTTGTTATAAGCCCACTTATACCCCAAATTTAATTTTACCCTCATCTTTTGGGCCGGCTACCCACAAATTAGCATTTTTCAGACATTGTGCTAAGCGAGCGTTTTCCCACTCTTCAAATGACGCGTCCAGGATTGCGGAGATCAACAATATTAAATCGTTGGCCTCAGCTGCAGGCTATAAAGAATATGAAATTGATGACATCTTTAGGAGCGCCGAACTTGAGTTTGCTAATCAACGTCGTCGTATCAATGAACCCAGTCAGAGGTTCATCGGCTCCTTTCCGTACGTACCGGGACTTTCCTATTTCATCCGGAATGCATTTAAGAAGTTAGGGCTTGGAGTTGGAATTTGCCACCCTATGTCAATATCACAATTCCAACTTTCATTCGGAAGCCGCAGCACTTTACTTGCTAACGCAGAGGTATATTCCATACCCCTTCGATACCAGGATGGAAGTACCAAGTTTTATATTGGCGTGACAAAGAGGTCCTTTGCGACTCGTTTGTCCGAACACAAAAGAGACGTCTTGAAGAATAAATCGTCCACTGCCCTATCTAGGGAGGTCATGACAACTTCTGCCGCTCCACAATGGGCCGATTTGCAACAGGTTGCTCCATACACTACCGCTAGAGATACAGCCATCAGGGAGTCTCTTGAGATCTTGTTTAGCAATGATGTCTGCAACGATGACGTGTCAATGGAGCTGCCTTTAATATGGCGCATGTTCCTGCGTGCCTCTCGTGAAAGGACCTGATTCCTCTGTTTCCGCACGTACCATGCTGTCCCGTTTTTATACATTTTTATATTTCACATACATATTAAAATTTTCTGGACATTCATTTAGATTACTAACGTTGTTCCAAAACCACGTCTAAGCCTGAAGAAGGCATCCGTAGGTGCCGAAAGCTTGCAACCTTTTGTTTGCTGTCTTATGCCAATAAACGGATTTTATCGTTCTTTACTTACATTCCATATCATTGCTTTTGAAAATCTGACTGAAGCAATTAATTTTTTCTTGAATACCGTTTAAAATAAAGATCATTTTGCTTAAAATTTGTTTTTTACGCTTTCCCACCGTTGGTTGAAGAAGCGTACAGGCTCTAGCTTTGTCCGTCTGTCTGTATGTCCGCGCGATAACTCGCGTAAAAATCGTTCGATTTCGATGAAACTTTAGTATGTGATAGGGGATAACCTGGGGACGAAATCCATTGGAAATGGGCCAAATGAGGTCAAAGGTCAGGACCATTCCATCGCCTTTATGCGTCATAACTTTCGTAAAAATGCTTCGATTGCAACAAAACTTTATTATGTTGTTCCGGAAATATATTGAACCGGTTCTGTTGAATATAATCGAAATGAGGTCAAAGGTCAGAGCACAGGAGCGAGATTTATTCCACAACCATTATCCTCATAACTTGACTAAAAACGCTTCTATTGCGACAAAACTTTAGTACTGTTGCTGCGAAAATTCTTCCAATTTCGGACACATTGCTTTTTGTAAAAAAATACCCAAATTCGGGATTAAATTATCTAATTCATTGTGTTAATGATGTTAATTAATTAACATAGTTAATTATTTATTTCTTAATTGGAGTAATTCTCAATTAGGTGTAAAAAATAGTATCCCGACCCAGGCCGTATAAGGATTCGCTGGTTTCTTTTTTTTTTTTTTTTTCTCCTCGCCTTTACCTTCGCGTGGGAAGGAGATCGAAACCCAAACATATACCCAAATATTTGAGATCGAAACGCAAACATAACTCAAAATTCCGCAAACGAAGGGAAAGGTATTTTTTTTTATTTTCCGGCATTTGCGAAGCAACAGTACTGCGGATTACATAATGCAGCGCTAGCTAACAATGGGTCTGTGGTGACTATACGGCGGAAGTCTAAGAAAGAATCTTAAATCTTGTAAGAAGGTAAGGCTAGGTAATAAATGTCACCTAGGCTCTGTGTCAGGGAACATATTTCAGTCAGGTGCGTAGATCCGAGCATGCTTAAAGATTTAAGAAGGGTTTTCTCGGATGGGTCGATAATATAGCTCCAAAACAGGGTAACTTTCAGGGACAAATAATTTTTTAAAGGGCTCAGCTCAGCAGATGGTCAGCTGGAGAACAACTGCTCGAAGTAGCCACTGGTCAACATCCACCGGACGGCAGGCCACTTGCGAACGAGGAAGGGGAAACCAGAAACCAATGAAGGTGCGAGGGACGTCGTCATGATGCAGTATGACCGTAAGCGAAAGCGAAACTGAAATAAAATGGAAAACTTGGAGAAATCGGGGTGGTTGTGGTGGCAGTTGAGTTGTTGTTGTTGTTGTTGTTGTTGTTGTTGTTGTCATCGGTAGGAGGGTCGAAGTTCGACGTCGGCGGTTGGCAAGAAATGCCTAGTTGTACGAGGGTCAAGAAATCGGACCCAAACCAGGCAGGATGTTAGATACCCAAGGAAAATATAGAAGGCATTTATCGAGAGCTCTCGGGCTGTGGTTTATCCACGGAGGATGCCAGCCAAAGACCACGGCCGCAAGAAGACACTCTCTTTCCTCAACCCGCGGATTGGTGTAGCACAGCAGAAGTTTTTTTCAGGGTAAGACATCATCCAAATATTTAAATCCCTTGCATGCTGAGTATTCATTGAAATTTTAGAAATGAAATATTATTGCTCACCTCGTACTAGTTGGATTGATAGTTTTTATTTCTATAACGCTCAGGCTAAACCATAACTTCTTTTTGTAGAGATGTCTTAATATAAATTAATCTGGTCCCAATATTTAATTGTACGTAAATTAAGAAATATACCCAAAATAAATTTTATATTTGTTTCTTTAAGCAAGGTGTTTTTCTTTTCGCTGCTCTGCAAATGAGTACGAGTGTCGGTGTTCTGGTTTAATTTAAAGTAAAAGTTTTCTTTCTTCGAAGATACCCCGATTCAGGCATAATACTGAAATGTTAGCTTTTAATATTTTTTTTTTTTTTTTTGCGGCATATGAGTTCTTGCGACAACCTCCTACGTGCTCGTATGAAACACAACACCTTCAAGTCCCACCGATGAGACTGGGGTCGCCTATATTAGGAAACCCAATGTCATTGTTGCCATTTAGTCGATCAAAAATCATTAACAAAATTTATGCCCTCAAGTTCTCTAACAGGGCTTGCCGCGGTAACAGTACGTTATTCCAGTGGTATAATGGACCAATTCTGCTTAATATAATCGAAATGGGGTCAAAGATCAGGACACAGGAGCGAGATTTATTCCACAGCCATTATCCTCATAACTTGACTAAAAATGCTTTGATTGCGACGAAATACAATACGTTGTTCCGTAACGACTTTGGAAGCAGTTCCACCAAAAATGTTTCTTGTCAGCAATTGCAGGCAGTGAGCATGCGTGAGATTCGTTAGCCATTACTTTCGCACGATAACTTCTGTGAAAATTGCCCGATTTAGATAGGATTTTTAATTACAAATCGGCTTATGTGTGGTAGCTCTTGCTAACAGAAATAGGTAACACGGGCACAAAGAGATTTAATTTTGATACAAGTGAACCTCAAACATTATACCATAGTTTAGGCCATTCAAAGCCAAGGCATTTTTTTATGATTTCTGGTATGTTGGAAAGCGTATCATAATCAATTCATTGCATGATTTTACTAAATTGTTTCAAATAAGGCGCAGTTGTTCTTGCTGGAGAGCATAAATGCACATTACATACCGCCCTATGTTTCTATTTCTAAATGTCCGTTTTGAAATTTTTTCCTCCAATAGGGTTCAAAATGAGAAATGTTTTGATCATAATTGTTAATTTTCTACAAAAGTAAGTTCTGCGACTAAGTCGCGTAAGTTAATATTTCTGTTTCCGATAAATTTCCAGCAGCATCATCGCTCCGTAATACTCAATTGAAAAATTTATTTTTCGGTCAGATACTGCTCACGACGAAAACACCTAGCACACATTTTCTGCTTATAATGGAGCACAATTTTTCTGCTAGGAAAGTAGATGTGCACTTCATTGTTTTTTCGATATCTCTGTTTCGAACAATCCGATTTAAACAAATTCCTTTTTTATCGGACTATCAAGTTCCGCATCATGCGATAAGTACTTATTTCCTAATATTTATATTTTTGCTTTAAATTTTATCAGTCCTTCCTCTAACCATAAGATCGGAAGGGAGAATTTTTCCCAGTCTTCCTAGATTGAAATCTTATTTAAGAAATAATACATCCAAGTCAAGACTGAATGGTGTAGTTTTATTATCTGATCATAAGGACACTTACGTTGAAGACAAGCAGTTCTTGATAAATTTGGAAATGTATCCTGAAGAATAAATCTTTGTTTCACTCACTTAATTTTTAAAAAAATATCAGATTTAAGTTATTTTCTCAATTATTTATAAATGATATATTGATTTCTGTCACAGTCACTATTTTGTGGTAACAAATGCCCACAGACTTTAGAAAAATTAGAAAGAAACCTTTTTTTTTCTGTATTTCTTTATCTTTTATTTTTTCTTGGCGGATTCAAGAACTTCCATTTTTTCATCGCCACCCGAAAAAAATTGATATTCATCCCCTGTCTATTTCTATTTGTTGATGTTTTACTGATTGTAGATGTACTTCATTTTTGTTTTGGGAGCTGGTTTCGTTTACTATGAAAAACACCGCTCACTTTGCGTATTTTAAATAAGCCGCAGTTTTTCTCCTAAACGGCGGAAATGCAACTTATTTTACGCTGACGTTTTATTCTTATGGTAAATATTTACTTTGAAAATTATTTTCGTGTTGGAAACTATTCGAAAGACGTATTCATAATACCAGAGAATTCGATGTTACCTTTCCTATCATTTTTGTAAATCGCTAGTTTCTTCGTGTGAAATCCATTTGTTCCATTCTGTGTTTAAAGTGCTCAAGTGATCTGCTCTTTTATCTTTGTCTAAACATAATCTGCATTTGCTCTTATTGTCAACCTTATAACTATTCTTATTTTTAATGCAGGAGCTAGGTCATGTCACGTGTGAAGTTTTATGTCCGCTAAGTTTCATTACTGGTCCTTATAAAACACATACAGAAGATTGTTTAACAAATTTGGTCTCATGGTCCAAATTATGGTCGTTTGGCCCCCATATTTTAAAATGTCAGTTATACTGCCTAATACAAATTTTGAAGATGACAATCCGATTTTTGGTGTAAATGTGACAAGGATGGTAAGTCAGATAATATCCAAAACTTGAAAATTTTAATCGTCCTGGAGCGGGACTCGAATCTGCGTCTCCCAGATAGCACCCATGTATGCTGACCACTACACTACCCAGAACGACCAATTCTCAAGTTTACGATTAATTTGAATATAATCATCACAGGATTCGCTATTCGAAGCAACCAGCATTCATGTTTAGCGAATCTGGAGGTTAAGAATCCTATACCGTGATTGCCCGGAGAAGCAGATAAATCATGAAAGAAATACGGGATTACACCATATGATACAAATAATACAAAATTTGTATTATATGGTGTAATACCGTATTTCTTTCATGATACACTGACTAATTTTCGTTTAAGTGTATCTCCGTAACCAATCGTCCGATTTTAATTTTTAAAGCACATTTTACTCGTTTTTAAGAAACGAAGTATGTTATTACATACAAATTGGAAAAAACTAGAAATTACGGAGATACACTTGAATGATGGTTAAACAATATGGCGGCCAAATGACCATGATTTGGACCATATGACTGATTATTTTAAGCACTCCTGTTGGTGTTCCATAAAGTCCAGTAATCAAACCCACGGGACAAAAAGCTTCACACGTGACATGACTTTGTTGGAAGCGTCTCTTTCTGATAACCCCAAAATCAATCGCTCTTTTATCGTTATTATTATTAGAAACCGTTTATCAGAGTTGATCATGAAGAAAAATCCTACGAGTTCCCCATATTCTAACTTTGGAGGTACGGTAATTCTGATGTGATAGTCACGATAACACACATTTAATTTTGAATGCAACATTTGCGTTTCCACTTGCAAATTCTACTGTAATGCATATATCACTAAACCGACAATTTTTCACAGCTTTCCAAATTCTCGCGATAACGGACTTTCACTCTGGTTACGTTCTCCAAAGGTGGCTTCTGAATTGTAGCTAAAATTATTCCAACTGAACTGGAGCAAAAGATTTTGCACACCAGTCAAAAATTAAATCACTGCATAAGATTTCGCATTTAGATTTAAACTCATTTGCAGAAAAAAAATGAAGCATTGCTATGTCTTTATAAATGGAGTAAAAATTACATAACACGTAATGCTGCAAACAGTATTAATAACTGCGTTATGTTTCGAACAGTATAAAAATGATTTATAGAAGAGTCATACCTGAACACA
This sequence comes from Macrothele yani, assembly GCA_039090855.1. Taxonomy (NCBI): domain Eukaryota; kingdom Metazoa; phylum Arthropoda; class Arachnida; order Araneae; family Macrothelidae; genus Macrothele; species Macrothele yani. The sequence continues at coordinate 21,583,737 of CM077013.1, forward strand.
GATTTACTTAAAATTTTCACAGAATTTGTTTTCGGTAAAAAAACCTGCTGTCCGTGTGAGATTTTTTTATGGTAATGAAGGCAGCTTTTTAAATGTATCAGTCAAAAAATTTTACTTTTTAGATTTTTAATAATTGAGGGAACAAACTGAGCAAAAAACTTTTCATGCCATGATATAACTAAATCGTAATGGAAAAGTGAAATCTCATGATATCTCTTGGATATGAGAAATAAATTTGCAACCACATAAGGGTGAGAAATTAAGTTTTAGTGCTGTTTAACGTAGGATGTGCATTACAAAGTAATAGGGAAGTTTCTGAAAAAGAATGGCAAGGAAAAGTGAGAAATATTTTTCATTCAAATTATAATCAAATATATTGCACTTACTTAAAACAAACTTATATTAAAAAATAATATTTTATTGAACGAGAAAGTGTTCTTTGAGGAATTAGAATTACGAAGTACAGGGGGGGGGGAAGCAGGGACTTTAAAAGGATAGCATAGCAAACACTTTAGAAAAATTAGGAGGGAACGTAAAAAAAACCAATGTGTTCGACTGTATAATACTGTACATGTATATACCCAAAAGAGAAAACGAGATAGCAAGCCACGAAAGTTAGATGCATATAATGGAAAGTATTTGAGAAGACACTTCAAAGTAGCTACAAGAATAAACAAGTACCGTTTTCCATTCAGAATATAATAATAGATATTACATTTACTTAACCAAACTTAGATACTAAAGATGATAAAATATTTATTTGATTAGAAAAACTGATTCCCCACGAATCAGAATTGCAAAACACAAGAATAAGAAAGGAGACGCAAAAGGTGATAGAATTGGGTCCATACTGTAGAATAGCAGAAAGAAAAAGTTATTAAATATGTATCACTCAGACTGTAAACAGAAATATTGTATCTACGCAACCCAATTTATATTAGAAAGAGGAAGTATTTACTTGTTCACTCGAATGTTAAAAATATTCTCCGATGAAGCAATTTTATGAAAAAAGAGAAATCGAAAGAGAAAAAAGCGTAGTTAGTATTTAAGACTTTGTATGTAGAACTTCAAAACAAAATGTGCAACCGGAAATCAGTTCCAAAACCGCGCAACGTCGGATGTGTATAATGAAAAAATATTGGGCAGGTTCTTTAAAAACTAACAAAAAAGGCAAGAATTGTTTTTCATCCAAACTATATTCAGATGTGTTGCTCATCTTAACCAAAGTGCAAAAGAAAATACATTTTCTTGAATGGCAAAAGTTTTCCCTGCTGAATCAAATCTGCAAAAAACATATGGAAAAGTTGACGTCGAAAGAAAAACGTGAGGCATTTGAAGAAAATATGTATCGCAAATTTCTACAAAAAAATAAGCATCCTTAGTGAAAACGGGAAAAGAACGCATGAAATATTTTGATTTCAAACGGTAGAAGTCCAAATTAAGTTTCTTGGATGAAAATAACAATGTTGGAGTAACTCACTTCTCCATTTGGATTGAAAATTACCCGAACAGATGCGAGATCTTTTTATGGAGTTTTTCAGCTTGGTCATTTGTCTTCAAGCCGTCATTTTTGCCTTTCTGTACTTGGCAAAAAACGATTATTGGTCATTAACTCAGGAGATCGACGTTAAGGTTGTAAAACAGAGAAGCGCGCACCTGTCTATCCGTTTGTGATCTGACGTGTTGTCTATTTGCAACTTTGCATCTGGGTAAATCTTTGAAGATTCAGTTGCCCATAAAATAACACGCTAAGTTTAAGAACAGAGCCATCAGTGTTGAGACGAAACATATTTTGACGTAAAAATTAATCAGAGGAAATGGAATGATCACTTGTTCTCAGAGATTTGTGGAGAGAAAAACAGAAAAATCTGTCACGAAACTTGAAAAAATTATCAACATAAAAGTAAATTTAGCAATTTAAAGAGCACAGCAAGTACTAGGGCGTGCATTCATTTCCAGAAGTTTAAGTTTAAATAAATTATACTTTTCAAAAATAATTCACAAAATATTTTTTGGAAATATGTCATGCAAAATGGGTTTTAAAAAATAAAGAACATCAAACATAATTCATGCATTAATTTTTTAAAGAGCATTTCGAAATAATTTTGGAATAAGTTTATCATAATCATTACATTTTTTAACTTCAAAGGTTCGATTTTATAATTTTGCACAAAGAACAAAATGCTTCCTGATGCGTAAACTGAGTTATAATTAAAGTGATAAAAAAGCCACATAATTTATTTTTGCAAATTTCCTATTCTAATCAAACTAAAGGAAGGGGAAGCTTTTTTTTTTTTTTTTTGAATGAGAAAGTCAATAAATGCCCTTAAATTAAATCTGAATTTCGCAAAAACAATTTTTTTTCTCTTTTCATTGAAGGTTTTTTACCGTGAGCAACTTGATCGGCCATAAACAGTCGGCTGTCCCTAATTTAGAGTGAGTCAATGCCGTAAGACAAACACACAGCATCCATGCCTCACCGGGATTCGAAGCCGCACCCATCACGGATAAATGATCAGAAGCCATCGCTTAGACCACTGCGCCACCGGGGCGGTGCACGAACTTATCTCAGTGAAGAAAAAAATACTACCTTTCTAAAGTGCGTTATGTTTGGCACTTTTAATGGTAGATTCGTTAATATCGCACTTGAAAAACTTCACATAATGTACAGAACATTGTTATTTCTCGAGCATAAGAGAGAACTCACTGTAAGCTTCTAGGGGAAGGCTGTAGAGTCAATGTACACGCGTTTTGGATAGTTATCGCGTTTTCTGGTGCAAAAACGCAAACGTGAAGACGTATGTACACGAGGCATTATTTTCACTAATTCTCATCCGACGGACGGCGACAAGTAGAAACAGTGAGTTTCCTCTACTGCATATTAACTTTAAATTACTAGCAGGTTAGCACAAAATGATCGTACATTTCACTTAAATATATATATATATATATATATATATATATATACTCACCAGATATCACTGGTAAAGTTTCCACTGTTATTGTAGTTTTTCACATGTGTTTTCAGTTTTATGGTTAACTTATCACAGATGTCCAGACCAACGATCTTAGGTGGCATTTCGAAAAATTTCTGCTAAGATTGTTCGTTTATAATTTACGGTGGAACAGCCATAATTCTCTAAGGAGGAACATGCAAGATCACAGTATGTACAAAAGCAGTTTGCCAGCTATAAAAATATTAGCTGTAGGCACACTTGGGCCAACCTCTAATAAACTGTAATACCAGCATTTGGTCAAAGTTAATTGTTACTTTCTTTAAAGATTTAATCGGGACGGAATGTCTGAGATAACGATAAATTAAAATGGGGCTGCAAAGTTCGCTGTTGAAACAGAAGAAGAGCTATCTTGCGCTGAAAGCAAGTTTTTAGTGTGATTAAAACAGTTATAGAAAGAGAATTTAAACGAAGCCGCATTTTTTCTCACGATTTATTGAATTGCAAATAATAAGCACTGGATAGTTATTGAGTGGCTACCTAAAAGAAAAGAAGGAATTTCGCCAGCGAATATTCACGGGCATACCCTGGACTTTCAGCACCATTCTGCGGGACTATGAAATTCCTATTTGGAACACGTCTCAGCAAAAGTGAAGCGCTTCAGAAAGCCACTGAGACGTATTTTGCTGGGCATAATAAATACTCATTCCCAAGGTTTAATAGAACTGCAACAAATATGTGAGAAATGCATTGGAGTTACTGGAGGCTACTTCCAAAGTGAGATGTGAGAAGTTTATTTGAGTTTCTGGAGGACCACGTCGAAACTAATAGGAGAAGCGCATTGAGATTACTGAGCACTAGTTCCGATAAACATGTGACAAGTGCATTGGCATTTCTGGAAACTATGTCCAAAAACGGTGTAAGAAATTAATTGCGTTTCTGGGGACTATGTCCAAAAAATGTGAGAAGTACATTGCTGTAAGTGGAAATTATGTGCAATAAAAAAGTTGAGAAGTGCATGCGGGTTTCTGGTGATTACATCTAAACAAAAATGAGAGAAGTACATTAGAGTTATTGAGAATTAATTCCAAACAAAGATATGAGAAGTACATTGGAGTTATTGATAACTAATTCCAAACAGATTTGTGAGAAGTACATTGCTGTAAGTGGAAATTATGTGCAATAAAAAAGTTGAGAAGTGCATGCGGGTTTCTGGTAATTACATCTGAACAAAAATGAGAGAAGTACATTAGAGTTATTGAGAATTAATTCCAAACAAAGATATGAGAAGTACATTGGAGTTACTGATAACTAATTTCAAACAGATTTGTGAGAAGTGCATTGGCGTTACTGGGCGCTACGTCCAAACAAAAATATGAGTAGTGCATTGGAATCAGTGAGGACTACCTTCAAGCAAAGATTTGATATTTACTTTGGAGTTGGTGGGAACTACGTGCAAGCAAAGACGTACGAAATGCATTGCAGTTACTAGTGACTACATAGAAACAAATAAATGAACAGAGCATTGGCGTTACTGGGAGCTACGTACGTCCAAACAAAGTTGTGAGAAGTTCATTGGAGTTAGTGAAAAGACTACGTTCGTGCAAAGAGGTGAGAACTGCATAGTGGTTACTGGGAATTATCTCCAAAAAAGATGTGAGAACTGCATAGTAGTTAGTGGGGATTATCTCTAAACAAAGATGGTATAAGTGCCTTGAAATTACTGAGGATTATGTAGAAGAAAATATGTAAGATATGCATTGGAGTTAGTGGGGAGTACGTACAAACAAAGATATGAGAAGGGCATTGATGTTGCCCAGAATTACATTCAAACCAAGATGTGAGAAGTGCATTGGAGTTACTGGGAACTACTTCCAAACAAAGATGTGAAAAGCGCATTGGAGTCACTGAGGAGTACGTCCGAACAAATACGTGAGAAGTGCATTGAAGTTGCCTGGATTATGTCAGAGAAAATATGTGAGATGTGCATTGGATTTAGTGGGGAGTACGTTCAAACAAAGATATGAGAAGTGCATTGATGCTGCCCGGGATTACATTCAAACGAAGATGTGAGAAATGCATTGGAGTTACTGGGGAATGCGTCCAAACAAGGATGTGAGAAGTGCATTGGATTCACTGGCCACTACATCAAAAAAATATATATAAAAGCAATGCATTGGTGTTTCTGGGAACTATGCCCAAGCAAATATATGAGAAGTGGAGTTTATGGGGATTACGTCCCAGCAAAGATCTGAGAAGTGCATTGGAGTTAGCAGGGACTATGTAAATATGTGCAGCAAATATTTGAGAACTGCACTGGGTTTTGTGGGAATTACGTCCAAACATAGATGTGAGAAGTGCATTGAAGTTGCCTGGGATTACATTCAAATCGAGATGTGCAAAGTGCTTTGGAGTTAGTGGGAGCCACTTCCAAACTAAAGTATGAGAAGTGCGTTGGAGTTACTGGGGAGTGCTTCCGAACAAAAAGAGAAGTGCATTGGAATAACTAGTAATTACATTACAAAAATGTGAGAAGTGCATTGAAGTTACTTGGTGCTACGTCCAAATAAACATATGATAAGTGGATTACTGGGAATTATGTCCCAGAAAAGATGTGAGAAGTGCATTGGAGTTAGTAGGGTCTAAGTAACTATACGCAAGCAAATAGTTAAGAATTACATTGGAGTTTGTGGGACTACGTCTAAGCATAGAGAGAGAAGTGCGCATGTGAGAAGTGCGTGAGAAGTAGAAGAAGCATGTGAGAAGTGCGTGAGAAGTAGAAGAAGCATGTGAGAAGTGCGTGAGAAGTAGAAGAAGCATGTGAGAAGTGCGTGAGAAGTAGAAGAAGCATGTGAGAAGTGCGTGAGAAGTAGAAGAAGCATGTGAGAAGTGCGTTAATGTTGTCTAGGATTAAATGCAAATCAAGATGTGAGAAGTGCATTGGTGTTACTTTGAACTATTTCGAAACAAAAACGTGAGAAATTCACTGAAAGTACTGCGGACTACGTCCAAGCAAAGATGTGACAAGTTAATTGGAGTTACTGGGGAATACGTTTTAACAAAGATGTAACAAGGGCATCAAAGTTACTGGAGACTACATTCAAACAAGATGTGAGAAGTGTATTGAAACTACTGGGGACTACCAGTTGCTTGGAACTACACTAATACCAAGATGTGATGAGTGCACTGAAGTTGCTGGTAACCATTTCCATACAGCGATATGAAAAGTGCATTGCAGTTAATGGGGAATAGGTCCAAACAAGTATGTGAGATGTGCATTAAAATTACTAGGGATTACTTCCAAACAAAGATGAAAGAAGTGCATTGGGGCTTCTGGAGATTACTTTCAAACAAGATGTGAGAAGTGCATTTGAGTTAATGGGATTACTTTAAAAAAAAAAAGATGTGCGAGGTGCATATGAGTTACAGGAGATTACATGCAAAAGAAGATGTGAGAAGTGCATTGGAGTTACTGGAGACTTCGGCCAAACAAATGGCGTCAGAAGTGCATTGAATTTACTGTGGTCTACTTTCAAACAAGAATGCGAGAATAGCATTGGAGTTACTAGGGACTGCATCCTGTAGAAGTAGAACAATATAGCTGTAATACAAGACACAAATGCAAGGATGTTAGACTTGGAACTTATTGAACATTCCTCGTGTGTTCTTGCCTGATGATATCAAACCAGTCAATAATAACTGATGAAAGGACATCTTTGAGTTTGTAGGAAGACAGATTCTTGTCGTGGATTGCGGACGTAATTTAAATAAAAAAACAACAGCCAAATGAGTTGTCTGAGTAAAACCGTTTCCAAAGAAACCGTACTGGAGTTGACGGGCAGATAACGAATGATATATTCACAACGAATGTCATTCAGAAGTGTGCTGGGACACAGATTTTCCATATGTATATTTCCTATACATCGTTCACCATGAATATTTTTCATTCGGCAGTAATGTTAGTTTGTTCATAGGAAGAGAGCAAAAACGAGAGGGACATAGTGAGAGGCAAGTAGAAAGAGACGGGAGACGGAGCAAACGAACTACAAAGAGAGAGAAAGAGAGGCAAAACTAGAGAGAGAACGGCGAGTAGGTGGTTAAATTACTGAGAACAGACGGATGTAGTAGACTAAAAACAGGTAAGCACAAATTAAGATCGTGAGATGCAGACAAAGACACAGATTACTTTTTATCTCATTCGTATTTGTGGTACAGAGCTCCTTTCATTTCCTACTAGCCAACAAGAAAAAAAAAGTGCTTTCTGTTTTTCTTAGAATAAGTTTTAAGAATTTCTCTTCAATGGTAAATTCTTGAAGGATTATAAATGTGCGATTAAAAGATAGGTCTTTGTTTTTACTCTATGACGGTGAAAAGAGAATTAAAATTTCTTAACTGTTGTATTGATTGGAAATGCGACATTTTTATCAACAGATGGTTTCAACACAATTATTAACTAGGGATTTTTGCTGCATTTCTCGTTTTTGAATATATTTTCAGCTCAGTAAATCTGGAATGTGGTAGCTACTCTTTAACACAGGACTTCAAATGTAAGTATCTGAATAAAAAGTTTAAGTGAAATTTGATTTCAACTGTTGAAAGTCCATCTGCTGCCTTATAAACCATTCATATCAGCTGCGCTGAAATTAGACATTTCTCTTTCTCTGATCACTTCAGTGTGATTAGAGTTAAAAAAAGTTAAAAAAACTTCATTGATATGAATTTGACAGAATATAACTACACCACGACAAAGTGATAGGGCTAATAAAAAGGAAGATATAGTTTTTTCATCTGTGAGTGCTTAACGATCCACATGAGCATTTGCAACTAACAAGAGTCGTCATCTTTAATTTAGGGTCACTCATTCTAAGAAAAGAAGAGATCGAGTGACGTAAGCACAAAAACGAGGACCAGGCATTACGTGGAATCGAATTCATACCGAAAAGTGCGTGAAGGTAGAAGCTCATACACTAAACCAGTCGACCACCAGTTGACAAAAAGTAGATAAGGACAATAAAATAAAAGATCCACGCGTTGTACTAGGGAGTGTGTTTCAACCACGCGCAAAGCTGCTTAACTTCGGTGATCAGACGAGAATCACGAATTGAATAAAGAATTTGAATAGCTACTTATTATTCGATTTATTTAAAATTCTCCAAATTATTGTCGAGTTTTTGATTAAACAAAAATAAATTAAAATACTTTTATGTATATCTGTTAAATAATATCGCGCTTTTTAGTATAATAATTAACTTTTTTACCATTTATCATGCCTCAAAAGATCATAGGCACAGTTTTCTTCTTTCTTTTTTTGGCACCAAAATAATTTCATGCAGAACCGTAGATAAAGCCGTATTTTTGAGAACACACCTCAACCGTTTGTGGTCTAGACATCTGTTGGTACGCCTTTATACTTCTAGGTACAGTACAACTTTTATGAGAAGCAAGAAATGATTTTGGAAATTGAGTTTCACTTCTTCGTTAGGCAGGCTATGATTATATCATCGCTGACAGTGATAAAAATATTAAATATAGATTAGTTTAAAATTATAAATAAATGCATGCATCCATCAAAACTCAAAACATCTTATATTGTTTGAAGTTTGTTTTCAAAACTAGCTAATTGGAAAAAAAATCACTTTCCAAAAGACATTAAACTCTTAGTTTATTTTTTAAAGGGTTGCCAAATCTATTTTATAGAATGAAAAAAAAAATTGGGTTTAATTGTATGAAAAATAATTAGAATATATTTATGTGTAAATACACAATTGTAAAATAGCTGGCTAATAACTACTATACATTACAAGTTGTTTTACAAAGTCCTGCACCTATATTTTTTCTCATTTTATGTTTTTATGTTTTAGAACGTAAAAAAACGAGAAAAACATAGAAACCCGCGTTTACTTAAACTTTTTTGCATTTGCATAACAGATATATAGGCCAGAATTTAAATCTGATGCAAATTCGAATGTTGATGTGACTTAGAATACCTGCATATAACGATTACTTACATAACTTTAGTACAGCGTACTCTCGGTTATCCTGGCCTGTGTAGTAAAGCGATTGCCTACATAATCGAAATTTATATTTTGTATTGTGTTTTGCAAATACTAATAACAAACTGTCAACTATTTATTGAGATAATCTGTAATTTCTGATGGCTTGCTTTCGAAAATCCTGAGAATGCTAGTTGAACTTTTCCACACAGCTGTGGCATCGTTATATCAATGGTGACAGTGACCGATATGCTGTAACAATATGTCAACACAGGATACTGTTGTGGTGTAACTGAGGCACTTGATCATTTCCTTTTCTCTCTTTTTCTCTTCTAGTTGATGCGCAGCAATAGTAAGGATTTTTGTGTCACTTACATTGTATCGTGATCCTTTTCAAAGATCACTAGAGTACAAGGTTATATGCTCATCCCGCACTTCCGGTGGTCGCTTCATGACGTCACTGTTCAAACCGCCATTGTAAGGCTACCTAATGGCCACGTTTCTATGTGTCTGTGTCAAGCAATGTGCCGAATTATTATCATTCGTGATGCAGGAGTAGTATGTATGAATTTTACCGAATCATTTAATACATATTGCTTTCAGCTTTTAATTAAGCAAATTTGTGAAATATTACCAAGATGTTTTTTCGCTCGGCATAAAGAGATTTCTTTATTACATGGCAATAATAAAACAGTTTTCTTTTAAATTTAGTACATATAAAAACCGAAAAAATTACGCTTGTTACTGAATTATCCTTGAAAAGCGTAATCAGTTTCTCTGCTCTTTATCTTGTAAATACGTACGGCAGGTAATTAACAAAACTCTTGGTTTATCGCGCTAAAATATTCACAAAGCTTCTAATTTCTTCTGTGTATATTGTAAACATACTGCTGCATGAACTCTGACTGCAGTTTAATACTATGCTTGAGTTAAAAACTGTTGAAAAGGATTCCCTTTCCAAGGCTCCAGTTTGAATACGTGATTCGTTTATTAGGAACTTACGTCACTGAGTGACGTCATCAAGGGTGCAAGCTGAGTAAGCCTTATGTTCTCTATTAACGTAGATCTTTCAATCACTTTGCACTCAATCAAGGCGTTCGTTGCCAACATTTTCGAAACCTTTCTAAATTATTCACTGAATTCATTATCTCAGACATTTCGCTTGCTTCTTTTTTCGTTAGAAGCAGATAAATCATCTGCTACATTTAGAATTTTTTCCCTTTATGATCAAGCAAGGGTAACAAGTTTTACATTCCACCAATCCTAAGAAACATTGCACCCAGTGTGCGCAGGGAAGGGCAAGGGAATGCGATTCAAGTGAGGGACCAAGGAAATGTGATTACAATGTGAGAGCGTAAACTACCCTCGTGAGTTCCACAGGAATGCGCCCGGTTTTCAATATATACTTTGTATTGAGCTATAGTGCGCAATTTTATGAATCCATACAGAAAAAAATAATCGCAGTTAATCCACAAACCTAATAATCCTCTCCAGGATAATCGATAGTACATTGTACTGTGTTATCGCAACAAATAAATATACCCCTTTCTATCATGAAACGTTTCTTTATCATGAGAAAAAGCAAATCACAGAAAATATTTTTTCTAAATACGATATTCTGCAGCTTTAGAAAAATTAATTTTCTTTGCAGATTTTAATGCATGAGAATAAAGTATTATGAACGCTTTTAATCGGTATTTTAGTTTATATTAACTTACTATTACAATAATATATATTCGTTTAGGAATCAGAAAAGCTGTTCCATTTGATGTTCATACATGTTTCGTTCTTTAGAAATTTTGAAAAGCGTCATCTCCAACTGAAGGGGTCCTAAGAATGAAACATTTGATAGTGGCAGTTCTTCAAAGTGAATGATAAGGAATTATGTGGGAATTTTATAAATACATGCTGAAAGGAAGACTTTCGTTTTAGGAAATTTGATGAAGTTCTAGAAACACATTTAGTACATTGTTTAATAAATTAACAAGCGTGGGATACGTGCATTTTGGACTGCTTATCACACAATATCTCTAAGTTAATCACAGTATGTTTATAAGTACTTTAAACAGTGTGTTTCCACTCAATAAAAGCTGGTAGCAAAATTGTGGAAGCACAATTTTAATACCACAGCATGCAGGGGAATAAGGGTAGAAACATTTAATTTTCATTTAAGCATCGGCACACTTTGTAATAACAATGGTAAAGTCTTAAATACTCTTATACATAAAATTAACACGGGACATTACTTCATTTTCACTTTTCTCAAGACAATACTAACAGATAAACAAAGTACAACAGAAACAATGAAACCCATAGACATTTAAGTTTTCAATTGTGCCCTTCTGGCGTCGTTCGTTACATATCATACAGTACAAGAAAAAAAGAAGACTTTGAAGTATTGCTGTAAGACAAACTAAAGAAGTGAGTTTTGTTGCGTAAATTCTCTCCCCGAAATAAAAATCAATTATATATATAAAAAAAAAAAGCTCCTTTCACTCACGTTTCTGCTTGCCAGAATAGCAGAACACAAGAGTAGAAACCCAGGTATTCTGTAAGTGACCGAGGAAAATAGATTCAAAAATATAAATATTTTATGAGAAAAGCACTCATTTTTCGTTGATCGTTAGCTTTTAAGTTCAATTTATTTTATCCTGTTTCAAAAGTTCTTAGTAGCTGTGACGTCACAAAATTCTAAGATTCCAGTACACTCTGAAGTTCTTCTGAAAATTAGGAAAGTTTGTAAGAAAAATATTTTTCTTTAACAGGCCGAGAAATCACGTTAATCTCAGTAGGCATTTGATATCCCGTAGTAATTTTAGCTACATGGTAAAATTTAAACTTTTTTCTTTTTTCTTTGCGGCAGAATAATTCCCGTCAACTTGAAGCTTCAGAGATTGCAAATGAAAAAAAAAAAAAGTAAGCAAAAGTCATAATATTTCACCCCCACTTTTTAGAACGCTGGGTAGGGAGTGTGATCAATGGAGTTCATGTGCGTTAGTGCATTCGCATTTATGTTTTTTAAGATTCAGCCAAAACTACAACATATATCTTGAACTCATTCGTCATTTGGTCTATCTACACAGGAGACGGAATCATAAAACCGTGAATGATAATTAGGTGAGGAAATTTTCAGCTCTGTGTGAATTGAAATAAAACCTTTTTTTTTTATACAAACTCACCAACCTTTGCAATACTAAAACCTGTTTGAGTAAAAAAACACAGGTACTCGCATTTCTTACATTCACCTTTTGTGATGAAATCATATGCTCCAGCTTGTATGGATTACTGGGAGCCCAAACAGATCTGCTCAGCTTAATCTTCCCTCTTACCAAGTGATAAGAGCAGGACTGTGTAATTTAAGAACATAAATGTGAGAAATGCGTTTTTTTAATTTTTGTTAACGATAATTACATTCATTCCAGTCAGTTTTGTACTTATGAAAAGTTTACGTTTCATTGTAAAAATATAAAATAATCGCTAGCAAAAAAATTAAGTCAATTATGGAAATATTTAAAAGTGAAATTTTTTAATGTGTCCCAAATTTGCACCTTTTCCCTTAGTGAAGGTGTTTTTTTTTTCCGTTTTAAAGCAAATATTTTCCAATGCATCTCCACTCTCAATATAAAGTCTTTGCTATTTCATCTAATTCTAGTAAAGTGATTTGTTTTGCGTCTTAACGACCACTACGACCAACGTTAAGTGCTGTAAGCAGTCACCTGTGACTGCGTACGACCGCTATGACAGACTTAACGACCATTATGAGCAGCGTTAAGGGCTTAAGCAGTCTTAAGGCTATTTCTCCCTTCGTGAATTTGTTTTTTCTTTTATTTCCGTTTTGAAGCAAAACTTTTTCAGTGTATCTCCGCTCTCAAATATAGTCATTCGCTACTTCATCTAATTCTAGTAAAGTCGTCATCTAATTTTAGTAAAATCGTCATCTAATTTTAGTAAAGGCGTCATCTAATTTTAGTAAAGGCGTCATCTAATTTTAGTAACCTAATTTTAGTAAAGTAGTCATCTAATTTTAGTAAAGTCGGGATTTTTTGTGTCTTAACGACCACCACGACAAACGTTAAGTGCTGTAAACAGTCACGGGTGATTGCTTACGACTGCAATGATCGACTTACCGACCTCTCTGACCGCCTTAACGACCACTATGACCAACGTTAAGGGCTGTAAGCAGTCTTAAGGGCATTCTCCCTTCGTGAATGTATTTTTGCTTTTATTTTCGTTTTAAAGCAGCTATTTTTCAAAGTATTTCCACTCTCAAGATAAAGTCGTTTGTTATTTCATCAAATTCCAGTAAAGTCGTAATTTCTTTTGCGACTTACCGATCACTATAACCAACGTTAAGGGATGTAAGCAATCACCCTTCCGGGGAGGTGACAGGGGGCGAATGCCGTAGGATAAGCGCCCCACCCATTCTTCGCCCTGGCTCAACTCGGGCAACTAGTCAGAAACCTATACTTCTGACCTCTGGGTCACTGGGACGGCGCGATAAGAGCTCAAAAAAGTAATAGAATTTAGCTGTTTTGACCCTTGGATGATATAATGTAAGATTTAAGCCTTCTAATGCTGAATAAAGATCTTTACGTGCAGTGCATGTTGATGTCAGGAGTAAAGATTCTTCATTAGATATTATCCATATTGGTAGGTCTTGGCTTCTGCGGATAATGATTCGGGGAGAGAGACGCTCAGGTCCTTAGAGTCGGTGCACATGAAGGGAACTCCAGAAACAACTGCACCTGTCGATGTTATTACATTTGACATAAGAAATAAATCTCAGTGAAATTTTATTCTATATGTTAGGGTAACGAGCAAAATCTGGCATTGTGAATTTCCTGTGCATTCAGTATAACTTAGTGGAATCTGTTATTGTCGATAGTTATGTTTAAGGCACATTTATATCAGTTGTTGTCACGTACCAGATACGCTTACTCATCAGTTTAATCGATATATGTTTAATGCACATTATTATCATAGCCAACGCAAGCTTGATAAAACTCATTGAATTAACAAACTACAAACAAACAACCACTCCATCATTCGTTCATCAACAAGCGTTAAATAAAGCTAAGTCACTTTAATTGAACCATAAGGAAATGAAAAAAATATGTTATAGAACAAGAGAAGTAATTTTAAAATATTTAATAAACGTTTTATTGCTTATTGCAGAAACTAGAACGCAGATTTTCTTTATAGCATGGATAAGAATTACCACTGAAATAGCAAACATAATTCAAATGCTTCATATGCCTTGAAGTGAAAGGAGGCGATCATTTCTTCATTCTGTTTGTTCAAGTTTATCAAAAGATCTTCCGAATGCTCACTAATAACACAAATGAATGTTGTTAGCAAAACAACCAAATGCAAGAGCAAACTTCCATTCGCTTTTGTCAAAGTAAAGCGTAATGACTTGGTGATACACGTAAGTTAACGTGATTTTGAAGATTACCATACATTTGATTGAATCGAATGCTACGGAATGTTTTTAGAATATTTCTACCCTAATTTTCAGAGTGCATGGAATCTTTGAATTGTTAGCAGTTCATACTGATTGGCAATCAATTATAACTCATTTCAATGAACAAATTTTTAGCACTGTATTTTTTCAAAACCTGTTTGCTGGATGTTCATGTCGCTAATATTGACTGGAACTTAATAATAAAAACAATTGCGTTTTATGAAATAAAATGTTTAGAAGAAGCAGGGCATCAATGTGTATTGTCACCATATTCAAGTTTCCAAAATTTAGACATAAGTTACCAAATATGTATATAAGTGAATCGCAGCCCATAACAAAATAAGTTGACCACGGAAATAAAGATTTTAGAACTTTTTAAATTAAGGTAGGAATCCTAGAATTTTAAATGAAATTGGAAGACTGGCACTCTGTTGCATGTCTTCGTAGTTTGATGTTACATTTTTGATAAAAGGTTCAAAGGTGCTGAAACCTTCACGATGTGCGTTCATGAAAACAGCGTTGAACAGCGGAAGAGTGTGGTTGATTCTGTGTAAGATGTTCTTTGCAGAAGTACGTACAATAATTTACGCATTAAGTCATAAATTTAATTCATCGAATAATGTCTCCCTGACTTTCTGTGAGAGAAATTATCACTGAAAAATTTTCCTTGGGCTGCTGTTATTCGAACACAAATGTAAAAAAAAAAAATACGGACGGCAGTAATGAAATTTCTGACTGCCAAGAATCTTAAAAGTTTAGTTGCAATAAGTACAGAAGTTCAAATATTTCAAAACGGAATTCGCGATAAAATGATTTTTATATTTCATTTTGGTGTGTGCATATATATGAGTGTATGTTTCAAATTTAAATGTTTCATATACTGAGAGTTTATAAATCATTGAATCATTGACAAAAACACAATATATATGCCAAACAAGCAGTTTTAAAAAAAAACACAGCGCTATTTTGTCCTTTAAAATTGGAAACAGCTTACCTTAAACATTTATAGCCATTTCATATTTTTCTGGCTCAAAAATACATCAAAAATCTTTTAAGCTTTGCAAAACGTGAAGAGAAAAATATATATTGTGGAAAAATCGAACCAAGATCTGACCAGATTGGTTCTTCTTATTGCCTTTAACCTTTCAAAAATACTTCTAGAACAACAGTTGGCATTTGAAGACCAATGGGAAGATATCTACTTCTACCGCAACTACGTAAACAACTCTAAAAATCTAGTGAGAGATCATCCTTTCGTAAAATTATTGGCGTATAAGTTTTCTTACGGTTATATACAATAACGACCACCATGAGTAGTGACGACAATTTGAGTTAAATGAATGATGTTGCCGCCGTGTTTCTATGGTGGCAAAGGTCATAGTTCATTATTACTATACGATTCAGGGCCGGCTGCAGGAGTCCAAACAGTGTTTTTTAACCACTGTGATATTAAACTTTGTGAGATACTTTCCTATGTTAATATCGTTCAGGGAATGCAATTTTAATTCTATAAAAGTGAAAAGGATTCTTTCCAACCTTATACTAAGGCTGTGTTAATGAAGCCATTTTCTCATCCTCGTGTCTCTATTTACCTCACATGACATTAACATCTGAAGATAACTTGAGTTTAGGTGAGAACGTTTTCAATGTGACTGTAAGGATTTCTGTTTTGTGTTGAACCTGTCCTTCTGGCTAAGTAAGATTTCAAAAAGCTACGACCCTTCTGAAGGAAAGTAAGTAATATCTTTATCGTTCTTTTTACGTCCAGATGGAGTGTAACATAAGTTGCGGTGCTGAAAGGTATTCTGGAAAGAAATAACTGCGTATTCTTGGACAAACTAAGATAAGTAATGACATCTTGAAAAATTATTACTAGGAGCACACAATTTTTGTCTGAAAAATTGAGCAGATGTGGAAGACTCTATTTTACGAGCGCGCGCACACACAGACAGGTTACTTAACTTTCTTAAACTTTTGAACTTCATGAAGTACGTTTCTTGCTGAAATTTGTTATAAACTGTATGGTATATATCTAAGAGCTATGGGAACGTAGTGATTCAGTCAATATGTTTTGATAGCAGTTCTCTTTTTCTCCATTTTTTTGTTTCTGAGAGAAATTGTTTCGAATGCTTTATTTTAAAGGATCTCTTCTACTTCAAACACATGCCTTTAAAAGTTTATGACATTTTCAATTCGTTGTTCCTCTATGTGAGCTGTGAAACTTCATCCTGAAGTAAGCCTAAAACGACTACATTTTTTGCTACGAATACGAAATTTGATTACTGCATTTCTTGCTACGCGGATGAAAATATGACTATTCTAGAACTGTTTGTATCGCAGCTTAAATATTAGCTGCAGTTTTGAAATTTAAAAAAAGAAGTAAGTACAATTGCAAGTTTTTAGTATCGGTCACTGCACTTTTTAAATGTCTGAATTTAGAAATGAGTTGTAGGGTTTAAGACGTCCTGCTACTTATTTTTTCTCAACTTCTGATACGTACCTTAACACATCCGGTAAACCATGTGAAAAAGTCATGATCTTCAGCAATAAAAGTAATTATTTAAGTTTAAGCGGTTTTAGGCAGTATTTAAGAAATCTAAACTAGAGAGTTTTTAGGCATTTTGATAAGCTTTTCTACATTAAAGTGAGCTTAAGTTGCAGCGGTTTTTCAGCCTAAAAGATGAATTGGATTTTCTTCGTCATTTGCCATTTATTATGGTAAAAATAAATAGGAGGCAAATTGATGAGACCTCACGAAATACTTACTCTTAATTTCGCGTGATATTCATAAATCATAAATTGATGGTAGTATAACTGGTCGCGGATGAATACCGGAAATGGTATTGCTCATAAATCCAAGACAAGTTGCAATTCAATAGAATGCTAAATTGCAACTTATTTCAGTGAAATTACAATATTTGTCGATGCTTTTGTGATGCCAATAAGAAATACGTAGAGAAGAAAAGAAAAACAAAATATAGAAACATTTTTCTACAATGACACCAATTTTAGAAATCTATCAAATAGCATTTCTTTATCTTTCATGTTTTCAGTAGTGCGTGATTTTCTGTATCCTGAAGCCTTAAAATTAGATGGATTTCCTCTACCTCATTCACTCTTGATCTCACAAAGTCGATCTTTCAATTTTCTCTATTTCACATCCAATATTTCTTGTTCTCACAGAGTCGATCTTTCAATTTTCGCTATTTCACATCCAAGATTTCTTGTTCTCACAGAGTCGATCGCACGTTCTACATCCGAGATTTCTGTGTTTTCCTGTTCCGTCTTCTCTCCGGAAACATTTCAGATGATCATCAACAATTCTATATTCAACATCTCTAAAGCATCACAGTTATTCATTTTTGACCATTTCAATTAATTTTTTCTCGACTTCTGTTACAGCTCTGGTATCATCTCTTAATTTCACTAAATTCGATATTCTTGTCGCTCATCATCAAAAGTCCATCCCTGTAAGAAGTATAGTAGAACTCCGATTATCTGAATTATAAATTAAACAAATCACCGCAAATAAGAAATGCTGGCTCGATATGTGACGCAAGCTTCCTCCACTTGGTGAGTGAGTCCGTGTGGTTGCTATCTGATCCAATCCACTGTTTCCAGCTGTCGACTTTGTCAGGTGTCAATGTTCAGTGTTGTGTTCTGTTTGGTTTTCAAACCTATTTTGTAATTTTTGTTGACGCTAAGAAATTTACAGTGTCAAGTAAACAAAAACTTGTTGTTCTGACTATGGCAGACGAAGTAGAAAAGCTGAAAACGTTTTGTAGCATATACTCTTATAACTTTCCTTTTCAGTTCCTGTCTTTATGTGAATTTAATTTGTTCTCCTTAAGAAATTTCCAAAATTAACTTTTACATTTTCTCTCTCGCCCGAATCTCAATTTGGCAACAAGTATTGAGGTCAATGGTTGAGTAACGTAGGTAAAAAAATGAGATAAGAAGGTTGTTTTCAGTGTATACTCACTGGCTGACTGGTTTATGATCTGTGAGGTTAGTTCATGAGCTGTAAAGTTGATTCTCATTACTATCTACTATTTTAGGCTAAATGTTCTTGAGATAATAGTTCAATGTAATATGTTCAAAGTTGGATGTTATTCGAGCTTAAGTAAAACGTATGTTGAAAGGGGTTTTCATTATTGTTGGCGTGACATTCGTTGTCAACATGACATGGGTATTGTGTGTAATGAGATGTCGTTAAGTCTACTACTGTAGTTGTCACTTGAAGTGACTTCTGATGTGCTGACGTAAATAAAAGGTCAGCTGTAAGTAGAACTATTGACGTTTTGAAATTAAGCTATCCCGGGTTTCTACTAATTTGAACCAGCTATGATAGTTAATCAAGCTTCACGTAATGTTGGTGTTCTAGGTAAACTGATTTTTCATATGTAGAAACCTCAGAACACTTCAGCTTAAGAGACTTATCAGCTGCGAAACCAGTTTGTTCTGCTAAACAAATATCGTTACTGGACTTCTTCAGATAGTGTTTCGAAAATGATTATGTAATTACATCTTTGGTAATTTTCCAGGCTTCTGCGGTTTTTAAAAAAATTAAGTTATTAATATTATTAATATTATTGGAACACTAAATGCATTATAAGACTTTTACAATGGTTCAATTTTTTTGTGGATGGGAATGCTCTTTCAATTCTAATTTTAACGAATTAGTTCGGATAATCGGAGTTTCTACTGTAATTTGTTTCGTCTGATTGATCATGTCTCCTCTTCACAGACTATACTGCTCTTCATAGTATTCCCACCTTTTTTTTGTTTCAGTGAATTATGTTTTAGAGGGTAACGACCGCCATGACCATGTCTGAGGGCAGTAAAAAAAATGTCTCCGGTACCTGGTTTAAGACGACTTGTTCCAGAGAGAGCTGAGAGCCAACGACGTCAGACAAATACACAACCCGTGCCTCATCCCGGACTTGAATCCGGGCCAATCTCGTCCAATAAGCCTGTAAGCTACCCTGCTAAACACCCGGTCGTCAGAGCGACGTTTCAGTGTTCAACGTCCACATCTAAAGGTATAAGAAGTCGCTTGTCACTAATTTCGGTTTACCTATTCCAGGGAAGATACAGAATTAGCTCTATAGAATAACTACGTCACCCTTGGCTCATCAAGGACTCAAACCCATTCCAATTAAGTCAATCAGTTCAAAAACTAAGCTAGGCCGATCAATCAAAAGAAAATAAAACTCTTTTTGTTCTAGAATGATGTCTGGGCCTTTGATCTTTCAGCCACAGAAGAAGATAGTAACTTCAGATGTGCGCTTTTGTTTTTTTCCTCCATTGATGTTTTTATTGTGATAACCAGGTTTTAGCATTTCATTGATTTTCTTCCCATCAATAATTCTTCAGCCTGTTTTCTCATCCAGTGATTTACCTTGATTTCACAATGGAATCACACTATTTAAACTTCTCCAATAGGCTCTAAAATGCCCTTTTATTGATATAATATAATCGGATAAATTCTTTCCAAAGCGTTGTTTCTGCAACTTCAGAAAAGGATAACACAGTTTTAAGGAAGCACTACTTGGTTGTCAGTAAAAAATAAAATAAAATAACCAAATGAAAGAGAAAGAGAGAGAGAGAGAGAAAGAGAGAGAGAAATAATTTACATTTAGGTTGAAGTTTTCTTCTTTGTTTAATTTGTAACAGAAATTTCACTTTTGATGAAAGTGAGAGGTATGAACATAGTCTATTGCTTTAAATATTGCAATATGGCGCCAAAATACTTAAAAGAAAGTTCGGTATAGGCGTCGTTGCTACAATTAATTTACATTTTTCGTTCCATAAAACATTCACATATAAATTTTGATGCTTATACCATACTGGACCTCGCATTTGACGAAATAAATGTGAGAAATATTCTTTCTAACTATAGCATCGCATTTTGTAAGGATGACTTCATTACTTCTTTTCTTCGCAGAACAAGGATGACTTCATTACGTCTTTTCTTCACAGAACAAGGATGACTTCATTACTTCTTTTCTTCGCAGAACAAGGATGGGTAAACCTGTTTCTTTTGTATCATTTTTAGTCACCGCAATTTAGAATTTTAGACGATAGTCTCATTTTGACAATGCCTTCTAAGAAATTAATAATAATGCTTATCATTAGTATTATAGGGATTCTAGTATCGAATTCAACAACCATGAAGTAGGAATTTATACTTCTTGAGGATGGGGGACATCCTTCAGTTACTCAAATTGCTGTTCTGGGATATCAGGAAGAACCTGGATAGAATGCGTTCCAGATATAACACCGTAAGAAGGAAGCGAAATTTATTGAAAAACGGCAGTGTTGTTAGAAAAAATTATTTCCCCATTTCCTCAACTCTCTGCTGCTGTGGTAATAAAATAATACCATTCTTGAGAGACTGTTTATTAGTAAACACAGTGCTTGAGCTATTGTGATTTAAACCTTTGATCAACGCCGTGTTGCGAGCGATCCATTGAATCCAGAAAAAAATATTAACCAATCAATTCAAAATTTAGCGGAATGATGGTATGCGGAGGGGCACATTGAATTGCAAACTTTATTAATGCAGTGCGTAAGTGGCTGAATTTTCATATTAAAAAATATCTCCGGATTCCTCAGAACGTAATTATTTAGGAACGGATGTTAGGTTCGTATGCGAATTGATGGTTTTTAGAGGTTTTGTTTGGGCTTTTCTTTGCGCACTGGCAGCAATTTGTTTCAAATTGAGGTATATCTCAACCGTGTTACATAATTTTATAAATCTTATTAAAACAATATGATTTACATATGAATGTAACTTTAGCGATGGTTTTAAAAACATTTGTAACTGGTTACTCAGTCTTAATTCGGCACTTTTCCAGATTTGTCTTCATTTTAAAAGAACTGTCGAGTCGATTAGTGACCACTAGTCCTCATAGAATAGGTTTTGGACGTAAATTGTATGTAGACTGAGATGAAGCTGTTTTCAAACTTGCATCGCAGGAATATATTGCATTAACCAGAATCATTCATAAAGGTCTGAATTCTACCAGGAAGCGACAATTTAATGCTTGTTTTGTAAAATACAATATTTTGTGTGCCTGAATTGTATAACCTACAAGATTTCATAATAAACAAAATGCCCCAGTAACTGAAACAG
The DNA here is from genome assembly GCA_039090855.1 of Macrothele yani. Taxonomy (NCBI): domain Eukaryota; kingdom Metazoa; phylum Arthropoda; class Arachnida; order Araneae; family Macrothelidae; genus Macrothele; species Macrothele yani. Next base: position 21,605,286 of record CM077013.1, read on the forward strand.
GACGAAAGATAGGAGTACTAATTAAGGAGAATTAAAAAAATATTTGAAAGTTAATGAAAAGGAGAGAGAAAAAAATAACGAAAGTAACTGAATATTTTAGTTGCTTTTTCTAATAAACTGGACGCAAGAGATACAATTTAATGATAAAACATAATGAAATCACAGAAAAAAAAATCCAAAAAACAAAATAATAAACTCATATATGTTACCGTAAATAAACGCGGAAGTAGCAAGATTCATGTTCTTATACTTTAAATTCAAAAATTACCAAATCTTATATCACCTGAATGGTATCTTTTTAGACGTATTAGAGCTACAAAAGTCGTGAAAAAATGTGGCTTTATGCACCATTTTTATATGTAATATTATTTCATGTATTTCTGCTTTTAAAAGGAAAACCTTGTAGTCTCTCGAAGCTTTATTAAATACGATAAAAGACCGCAGGTGCGCGCGTGCGTGTGTGTGCGTGCGCTCGATAAACATCTTAATGTAAGTTTTATTAGAATGTTTTGAACTAAAATACCTTTGTGTTAATCGCATGTGTAACAACGCTTTAGTGTGTGTTTAAGAAAAATTAAGAAAATTACTGATATATGCACTTTGATTCCCATCAGAAATTAAGTTGTTACTATGCAACTAGCAGCGGCTTCAGGACTGGGCTAAGCTCCTGGCCAACTGATTCTTAAACCTGCATTGTCACTTAATGGAAGATGCCCTTAAAAATTTGAGCTTAAATTTAACAACCTGAGTCCGGCCCTGATATTTTGGGTTTTTCTTATAAGCTCACCCACACCCTCCGATATTAATCCCGACTCTGCCCCCGCAAATTAGGTAGGGTGGGCGGGCAGAGGCAGAACAGGGGTCATCCGTGACTTTAGTACCTTTTACTGTCATCGGTGATCAAGACTTGCATCTCAGGAATGCTGTTAAGACTCATCGGTGTCAGTATGCTCGACGGGTTGCTGTGCACACTGTGCATGCTGTGCACGCGGTGCACGCTGTGCACCGAGCTGCTGGTCGTTTCCTGGGATGGGGACGTGGGGAGCCGGTGCATTGGAACAGCGGAGAAATAGTACGACGACGTAGTCGAGTCCTCCGTTCCGGGAGTTGTGGCGGTGCTTGGGGCCGCATTGTAGATGGATTGACCGGAGCTGCTGATCGTCCGAGCTTTTTTCACGAGTGGAATCTGTTTCTGGAAGCAGAACACTTTGGCTAAGCAGAACACAGAACCGAGGCCCACGAACAGAAGACCGATGGTTTGGGCTGCAGGGACAGCGATCGCCAGGCCGATGACGATGAGTGCCAGGCCCGCAGTGATGAGCACGGAGCCCGTGTACACGAAGAAACGACTCCGTTCTCTCTGGATCTCTAGTTGTCTCTCCCTCACTCTGTGAAGGGCACTCACATAGCTGCTCGTAGTGCTGGAGATGGTGCTGACACTCTGACTGGTCGACCGTCTGGAACCAGGGGTGCCACCCCTCGGCTGAGAGAGCGAAGAGAAGCTGCTGTGGACACTCGGTGGAGCACTCGCCCGGGCCGCCCGCTGCTTCTTGCGTTCGCGGCGGACAGCCACGGCCGGCATCGCACTGATCATGATCACCAGCGTAGCTGAAAGGAGAAAAAAAAACACGAATTAAGAGTAGAGTGAAATGGCTTTCAAAAAATTTTTCTTTTCAGATATCATCAAACATTATAAATAATATAAAGAGAAAAGCAACGCTAAATAAAAATGCACAGCACTTTTTCGTCACACCAAGACTGCATATGGCTTACCTTTTGAAATCCTACCAAAAGTAAGTCAGAACTCTTTTCTGCTCATAATTAGAAGGGAAAGGCGGACTCTGGCAGTACGACGTGCGTGAGACTTTGCTCATTGCTCAGCACTAAAAGCTAATGTAAAATTGTTTTCTTCACATCAAGGTTACGAACACTTGATCATAGAAGTTTAAGTCTTAAAAGCACGATAATTGAAACAGTACACCAGCTTCCGATGAAGTGTAGAACTTATTTAATGTATAAGTTAAAAGGTTAAAAATTATACATTAAAATAAGTTCTTCATTATTTAATGTATAAGTTAAATGGTTAAAAATTATACATTAAAATAAGTTCTTCATTTCATTATTTAATGTATAAGTTAAAAGGTTAAAAATTATACATTAAAATAAGTTCTTCACTTCATTATTTAATGTATAAGTTGAAAGGTTAAACTTATACATTAAATAAGTTCTTCACTTCATCGGAAGCTGGTATACTGTTTCAATTATCGTGCTTTTAAGATTTAAACTTTTATGATTGAATCATTCCGCACGAGAACCAAAATATAGCTTTTTCGAACACATATTCACAATGTTTGTACGTGCTGTTTGCTCACAACATAAAAATCATTACACTTGAATTTTAATAGACATTGTTTAATGATACAGTCAAACCCCTATTTAACGGACTGCGATTTAAGGAATTCCGCGTTTTTACGTACATTTTTTGTGGTCCGGATGGAACCACATTGAAATGAATGCTTGGCATTTCCCGATTTAACTAACATACTTCCTCAATTTAGCGAATATTGCTTTTTTTTAAACCACGAAATTATGATAATGAGCATTTTCACGTTAAAAGTCAACTAAAAAGAGGGCTTCGCGTAACAGGAAAATTTTATACATGCAATTAACCAGCGTTTCAAAGAATACGATCTGCGACACAGCTTGACGGAATCATAAGTCAGTTCGCCTTTCCTCCGACTATCAAGCGTAAGCTTCTTACAGGAGGAAGCAAATGACCAATAAGTTTCAAAGGAGAGTAACATTTTCTTGCATTGGTGGGAAGCAGGAAAAAGAAAGGCTGAAGGAAACCTAGAGTATCCTGGGGATTCTTGCTTTCAGCTACAGACAAAAGAATAGCGCTCTGTGAAGTCAGGGACACACATGGTACGTAGCCATTCCTGAACATCTGGAATTCTTCTCCAAATCGCGCTTTTTTTCCTTTTCTTCTCAGTGTCAATTAAACAACACAGCTCATTTACGGACAAAGTTTTGATGAACACAGGTAGCACTAGAATAGTTAGTCACTGAAAGAAAGAGAACATAGCTGCGCCGTCCCGTTGGCACAGTGGTCTAAGCGATGACCTCTGATCATTCGTCCAAAAGGGTGTAACGTATACTCTATATTCACTTTCCTTTTGATTTTACTATCTCTGGTTATTTTATTTTACTATGTAAATTATCTTCCTACTGAACGAAATATTATTTCACCCGCTGAATGAGATCTGGCAATGAGTGTAAGTCATGACGTGGTGGTAGCTAGTATATAGGCGCGTTCATCGAGACTAGTGAGTGTGTTGTGTTAGTTGTTGAGGTTGATGTGTTGGCGTTGCGAGGTGTTGTTATGAGAGTGTGTGTACTATAAGAGGAAAGTTTATTCATTATTATGTACAAGATATATGAGTGCCTTAGTTGACCAAGAGTCTCGGAAATAAACAAGTTTGTCAGTAAGTTCAGTCTTTCTCAATTCTTAGTTTTGTCAGACCTCTGTCTGGCTGTTAGGTTTATGACTTTGATTACTTAATATAATAACCAGCGTTGAGACTTTGTTTAAGTTCATAATTAACGAGTAACAACACCCTTTTGGGAATTCACTATTTTGAAGCTTAGAGCATTATTCATTCATAATAATTAGCTTAGCAAAAAGATAAACAAAGCAAATTCATTATAATTGGCGCCCGAACTTTTCTCGAACACGAGATCCTGATTATTACCCATGGCTTCCTTCCCTGAGACAACTGCAAATTTTCACCTTCCGGCAAGTCTCGAGGGTAATGGTGTTTGTTTGGACAATTTGTACGAAGCCTGTGGCTCTGACTTTGATATGAATGATCTACACATACCCAAGCATTCTTCACCATTTCGTAATGCACCAGCTTCTTATCACTCTGAGTCGCGGGTCGTACCTGAGGGAGTTCAATCCTCTCAGCGAAGCAGAATGCTTGCCCATTTCGTGCCGCATGCAGGAACAATTTATTTCAATGGTTTGGAGGGGTCTTTAAAGTTCCTCGAAGATCTGGAAGATCATTTTGATCTCTATAATATTCCGGAAGACTGCAAGGTCCAAATTGCCGGAACTTGCTTGAGGGATACCGCCAAGACCTGGTATCGGCAGTGGCGAGGGTCGAACCCGGATTCTCATTATGAGAATTTCCGTGCAGAATTCTTGGAGGTCTTTCCTTTCGGCCTCAGTCTAGCTAGCCTTGCTCAACAGCTTTTTCGCGTCAACAAGGTCCCAATGATAGCCCTGTTGCATTTGCGTTGGAAACTACACGCCTATATAATCTATGGGATCCACATGCCAGTCATGTTGACATGTTGGATACCCTCGTACAGCAGCTCGACCCATTCTTACAAGATTTTCTTGAGGTTCGACACCCTACCACTATTCATGAATGCCTTCGCCTCATACGCACGTATGAGGAGCGACATGGCAAACATGCTTCAACTCACCATGCTCGGGCACCCCGCGAGGCTTATTCCGAAAACCCTCAGCGGCATAATAGACAAAACTTTCAGCGCGAGCATACACAAGTGCCCACCCAAGCTTCATACGTTCCACCACACAGAAGAGTGGCGAACCAACAGCGAGTTTCTGAGCAAGCTTCGGGATATCGTCATAATGCACAGTATGCTCGACCCCGTTTCACTCAGCAGCATTCGGAACGTTCTCATGCCCAGGGCAATAATAATTTTTCTGCCCGTGCTGAGGGCAGACGTAACGAATATGAAAATGTCAACAGACACGCGGAGTTCCCGAAGCAGGGTTCACGCAATTTTCCTTATCGTGAAAATTTTCCCGATACCCGGCAGGGTCGAGGTTTCCGACCACATGATAACACCACCAGAATTCCTTTAAACTCCCACAGGAAGTAGACGAAATGTCGGTCCTGCTTCCTGATACCAAACATTCTGACCCTAAAACAGTATTAGTGACTGTTCAAACTCCTCAGTTGCCTGATGTATTCTTGACACTTGAAGACGTTATTGTCGAGACAAAGTTCGACACTGGGTCTGAGATATCAGCCCTAAATACAAAGTTTTGCAATGACGTTTTTTCTGCAATACACGTTCAGCCTGCAACGCAGTATTTGCGAGGTGCCAATAATGAAATCTTCAGTATCGCAGGAACTGTCACATTATCTTTAGGGCTGGGAAAAGCTCGTTTTACACATTCTTTCCTGCTTATAGACGAGGACGAGCTACCCGTGAAATGTCTCATGGGTATGGACTTTATTAACAAGTTTCAAATAACTTTGAATTTTGTACAACATGTGATTTCCTTTCCGGAACCTGTCGAAATGATTCCGACGGTTCCTGTAGATATTACGAGTTTATTGTTGAGTGACCAATTGAATGAGGGGCAACGAGACCAGCTTTCTCTCCTTTTACAGGAAAGCCCTGGTTTATTTTCGGATCAACCTGGTTTCACACAGGTGGTTTATCATGTTATTGACACTGATGGTTCGAAACCAATTGCGACGAAACCTTACCCTTGTGCTCCACATAAAAAGCAGGAAATGCAACGTCAAATTGCTGAAATGATTAAGCAGGGCATAATCAGGGAATCAACAAGCGCCTGGGCTGCTCCTGCCTTCTTGGTTCCAAAGAAACAACCAAATGAATTTCGTTTCGTGACAGATTTTCGCAAACTCAACCAAGTCACAAAAACAATCAATTATCCCCTACCTGTCATGTCACATATTCTAAATGACTTGTCGTCAACCAAATGGATGTCAACTTTGGATTTGGCGAGTGGATATTGGCAGGTGGCAGTACATCCGGACTCTGTCGATAAAACAGGCTTTGTGACTCCTTTTGGGGCCTATGAATATTTACGTATGCCTTTTGGTTTAGCTTCTGCACCTGCTACTTTCCAAAAGCTTATGGACACGGTTCTCAGACCTGTCCTGGGTCCCCATGTGCATGTCTATTTGGATGACATTATTATAACATCAGAGACTTTTGACGAGCACCTTTCTCTGCTCAAACAGGTGTTCCAACTTATATACAATGCTGGCTTGACGTTAAAACCTAGTAAATGCCAGATAGCGCGGGACGAGATTGTATATCTGGGGTTGAAAATTACTCCCCACGGTTTATTCACTGATAATGAAAAAATTAGGCCTATTGTTGACTTTCCTCGGCCTAAAACAGCAAAAGAACTATCCCGCTTTTTGGGAATGACCAGTTGGTATCAGCAGTTCGTCCCCGCTTATGCTACAATATGTGAGCCATTGTATGCCTTAAAGCGTAAATACAAGAAGTTTATTTGGACACCTGAAGCTAACGCTGCATTCGAAACACTGAAGTCTGCATTGACTCAGCCTCCGGTGTTGGCTTTCCCGGATCATACTAAAGAATTTGATATTTATACTGATGCATCCGGAGTTGGTCTTGGTTGCGTTTTGTCACAAGCTGGGCATCCAATAGCTTTTGCGTCTCGTACTTTAGCCAAAGCTGAACGCAATTATTCAGCTACGGAACGTGAATGTCTTGCTGTTGTGTATGCACTGAATAAATTTCAATGTTATCTTAACGAATTGACAGTTAACATAATTACGGATCATTCTGCCCTTCAGTATTTGAATTCTGCTAAGCACCTATCTCAAAGACTTATGAAGTGGGCTCTGAAGTTACAAGAGAGCAATATCAAAATTTCGTATCAGCCAGGTCATAAGAATCAATTACCGGACGCATTATCTCGCGTTCCGATTAGTGGGGTCCCCACCGAAACTACTCCTGGATGTCAGCCTTTACTTCTGATAGCTGATATCACATCCAGAGAGCAGATAATGGCAGAATTAATAAATGATCCAGATTTTGGGGATATTTACAATTTTTTGCTTGCGGGTTCGCCCCCACAAAGTGATCCTTCTCTGGCTGGAAGGTCACAACATTTTGAAGTAATAGAGGGTCTTCTTTATTATACAAAGTCTCGGACTACTAGGGCAGAGTTTCGCCCATGTATTCCGCGAACCCTTAGAATGGCTCTTTTAAATGAATTTCATGACAAACCTCTTGCAGGCCATTTAGGTATTCGCAAGACCCGTTGTAAATTGCGGGATGTTGCCTATTGGCCTGGCATGTACCAAAGTGTGCTCGCATACGTTCAATCATGTCACCTGTGTCAGATTAATAATTATCGTAATGTAAGACCGGCCGGTCACTTGAAATCTAGTTCAAGTTCTCATGTATTTGATATTATTTCCATAGATTTATTGGGACCTTATCCATTATCTGTTAGAAATAAAGCTCGTTATGTTTTAGTACTAACTGATAATTTTTCTAAATGGGTTGAAGTTTTTCCCATTAAAGCCGCTACGGCTGAGATTATTTGTAATGTCTTAGTTAATGAAGTATTTTCTAGATATGGTGCACCTAATAAAGTAGTTTCGGATAATGGTCCTCAATTTATTTCTGACATTTTTGAAAGAATGTGTGCGAGACTACACATTAAACATAAATTCATTTCCCCATATCATCCCCAGAGTAATCCTGCAGAACGCGTTAACCGAACGCTAGTGAAAATGATTGCGACTTTTGTAATGGATCACCATGAAAGATGGGATGACCATTTAGAACTTTTTGCGTTCGCCCTCCGCTCGTCTGTCCACGAGTCTACTAAAATTACTCCTGCAGAACTTTTTCTGGGTCGCAAAATTAAAACCCCTTTTGAAAATTTAACGGGGATTATCGACGAACTAAACCAGCGACCAACTCCGCAATCAGTACACATTATGGCAGAAAAAGCTCGTGTTGCAATGCTAGGAGCACAAGCGGCTCAAGCACGATATTATAATTCTAGGCGTAGGGAACCAGATCTTGTCGTTGGAGATCTCACTCTCGTGGAAACGCACTTCCAGTCTTCTGTTTCGCATACTATAGTGAAGAAATTTGCACCCAGCTACGAAGGTCCATATCGGGTGGCAAATGTCTTTGAAAATAATATTGTTCTGGAGAAACCGAACAACAATTTTCAATATGTACATGTTGATCAATGTCGCAAGTATCACGAACGGAATATCGATTTCATTATCAATCCTACTCAACCTTCTGTTCCACAGACTCAGGAATCTATATCTCATGTTCAACCGCCAGAAATTGTGGACGAACCACCGAACATTTTTGAAGAATCACCAGTGATTTTTCCTTCACCCTCCCCCTCCAGACGAGTTTCTACACACGCAACCTGATTCTCCCATGAGACCAAGGCTCGATTCGAGTTCGTCGAATACTAGTATCGTTCCTTTCCCTCCAACCATTGCCAAGACTATTGCTGCGCCGTTTCCGGCTAACTCTGCACCAACGCGGGATACTTCTTCTTTGAATACCTCGTCGGAAAGTATTCCTATAGGTAAATCTAAACATCGCCCTGCACGACCGCTGAATTACAGCAGCGACTCAGAGGCGTAGGACATTTCTGATTTATCAGTTATGAATCCAACATTTCATATTCCACACCGTCCAGCACCACCAAAAGCTGGGCGCAAACGTGACTTGTCTCCCCAATCTGCTTCGCCGCAACAGCGACGAAGGCAGAAATCTTTGCATCCACCCGGGTTTCGCCCCTGGAACCTCCGTTCAGGGCAAACAGGGCCGATGCCTGCTACTACTATCATGCCCCGTGGGCGTAAACGAAAGCAAGCGATGTGGCCGGAGACACGTCCGTCCAAAAAGATACTGGAAGGACACAACGGGCGCCAGCACCAAGGGACTTCATATCCAAAGCCTGGGGGAGCCCGTTCCTATCAGCCGCAGCAGGGATTTCCGGACCGCCAGACTTCTGACGTTCCTGACCGTTCTTCTCAGCCGCAGGGATTTCCAGACCACCAGACTCCTGACCGTTCTTCTCAGCCGCAAGGGATTCCGGACCGCCAGACTTCTGACCGTTCTTCTCAGCCGCAGGGATTTCCAGACCACCAGACTCCTGACCGACAGCAGACCGATGTTCCAGTTCCATTACCGTCCCGGAAGAGATCCAAGCCACCTGATTTCACCAGTCCCATTAGGCCTGGAAAACGTTACCGCACTAGAATTTTTTATGCGTCCTCGAGATAAGTAAGTTCTCGTGGACAGGTTCTTTTCTCAGTTTGTTGTTTTTCCTGCACGACCAGTTGGCGTGTCAGAATTTCTTTTTTTCGTGTGGGCCTATGCATTCTTTTTTGTGTATATATGTGTGTTTTTTTTATATTTCTTCTATGTCCATCTACTAATCCACTTTTTTTTGTATATATCTATGTGCTTAGGGGTAAAATAATAAAATTGTTACTGTTAGGCAGCTCCAGGTAAAGTTCGCTGCTGATACAGTTGTTCTGTATTTCAACGAATGAGGCGAACGTAATTTGAAATGAAAATAATAAAATTGTTACTGTTAGGCAGCTCCAGGTAAAGTTCGCTGCTGATACAGTTGTTCTGTATTTCAACGAATGAGGCGAACGTAATTTGAAATGAAAATAATAAAATTGTTACTGTTAGGCAGCTTCAGGCAATCTTCGCTGCTGATACAGTTGTTCTGTATTTCAACGAATGAGGCGAACGTAATTTGAAATGAAAATAATAAAATTGTTACTGTTAGGCAGCTTCAGGCAATCTTCGCTGCTGATACAGTTGTTATGTATTTCAACGAATGAGGCGAACGTAATTTGAAATGAAAATAATAAAATTGTTACTGTTAGGCAGCTTCAGGCAATCTTCGCTGCTGATACAGTTGTTATGTATTTCAACGAATGAGGCGAACGTAATTTGAAATGAAAATAATAAAATTGCTACTGTTAGGCAGCTTCAGGCAATCTTCGCTGCTGATACAGTTGTTATGTATTTCAACGAATGAGGCGCACGTCATTTGAAATTAAAAAAGTGATTCCTGCTAGGCAGAATAAAAGGAAAGTATGCCGATGCAGGTTTGGTTTGTTCTACACTACAAATTTCACAGTCGAATACAGATTCGTAAATTGTCATGCCAAGATTGATAATGTAAATACGGCTACCACCAAACAACAAATCAAAAAAGATCGAGAAACGTCAATCATCGAAATGTAAGACTTACACTCCAAAATTGATAGGTTTTTCGGACATAAAAAAAAAAAAAGGAAAAAAAAAAAAAAAATTAAGGGGGAGATGATGTAACGTATACTCTATATTCACTTTCCTTTTGATTTTACTATCTCTGGTTATTTTATTTTACTATGTAAATTATCTTCCTACTGAACGAAATATTATTTCACCCGCTGAATGAGATCTGGCAATGAGTGTAAGTCATGACGTGGTGGTAGCTAGTATATAGGCGCGTTCATCGAGACTAGTGAGTGTGTTGTGTTAGTTGTTGAGGTTGATGTGTTGGCGTTGCGAGGTGTTGTTATGAGAGTGTGTGTACTATAAGAGGAAAGTTTATTCATTATTATGTACAAGATATATGAGTGCCTTAGTTGACCAAGAGTCTCGGAAATAAACAAGTTTGTCAGTAAGTTCAGTCTTTCTCAATTCTTAGTTTTGTCAGACCTCTGTCTGGCTGTTAGGTTTATGACTTTGATTACTTAATATAATAACCAGCGTTGAGACTTTGTTTAAGTTCATAATTAACGAGTAACAACACCCTTTTGGGAATTCACTATTTTGAAGCTTAGAGCATTATTCATTCATAATAATTAGCTTAGCAAAAAGATTATAAAGCTAATTCATTATAAGGGGTCCGGGTTCGAATCCCGGTGAAGCATGGATGTTTTGTTTGTCTTACTGCACTGGGTCTTTCCCTACCTTGAACCAGTGACCCTAAATTAGGGACGGACGACTGCTTATAGCCCATTGAGTTGCTCACGGTGTTCGTTAAAAATCCAATAAAAAACAACAACAAAAAACAAACAAACATAGCTGCTGACCATCGTAATGGCTCATTTTCCACTGCTTTATCCCGACTTTTAACCAAGACCAATTATTTGGAGCGATTCTAAAATTCTAACTGCTCCTCATACAAAATCTCAGCTGCTATTCACTGAAAGCCTGTACATCGATAAATTATCTAAAACTTGCTGTAATGATGAATTGCCAAGAAACATCCCTCGACCTTGGAAATATCTGCTTACAGATTTATCCACATAGTATCTACTAGCTAATGACTATGTTTTGGTTGTTAATGACTGGACATGCGCAATAGACCTCATGACGAATGATTGTACGTCATTTGTTCATTCATGTATCTGTTTATAATCTGGCTCTTCCACTGTATGTTTTTATTGAGTCTGAGGATGGATACCTGACGGCAGGACACGAAAGGTCTCACGCTTTTAATTTTTAACTATCATTAAAGTATATATTCCATCATAAAACTCTTTTTATATCGTGTGAAGACGGTTTGTCGTTTATATTATGATTTTTTAGCACGAGTTACTTTTGTTTTGAGCTGCTTACGTATTCTACAGTGTAACGTACCAGGAGATGTGTCGTATCTTCCAGAAGGACGCACACGACATAAAGGCAGATAGGAATCAGAATACATGTCCGCGTAGCTTAATTGGTAGAGCAACTTATTCCGGAATGAGTGGACCCGGGTTCGAACCCCGGCGCGGATAAAAATGACGGAGAAATTTACTTCGTTATAATGGCGCCCGAACTATCCGGATGACCCGACCGTTCAAAATCTCGCAATGGTGTGATGTTATTTCCACACCGCGAGATAGGAAAAATAAGAGAATCCCTTCTGCAGCACTTCGAAAAAAAAAAAAAAAAAATAATAAATAACGGGGAGATGATGTAACGTACCAGGAGATGTGTCGTACCTTCCAGAAGGACGCACACGACATAAAGGCAGATAGGAATCAGAATAAACGTCCGCGTAGCTTAATTGGTAGAGCAACGTATTCCGGAATGAGTGGACCCGGGTTCGAATCCTGGCGCGGATAGAAATGACGGAGAAATTTACTTCGTTATAACAGTATTATGAACATTAGCTTAATTTGAATGTTTCATTCGAAAGGTTTCCTCTATTTAGCGAATTCCGCGATTTTACGTACAAGGCTGTTGGTTCGTTAAATCGAGGTTTGACTGTATTAACGTATGCATCTTAAATACCGCATGATTTCGAAGTTATTACATGTGCTGATTGTTTCACGGAATCAAAAGCCTTTTCCTAATAATTAGTGAGAGTTATGTATATATAGTGAGAATTCCCAATCCTGAATCGTACTTTTTCTCTTGGTTGAGCCATGTGCGATATTTCCTCTACTGATGTGACATTACCATAGTGAAGGTTATGGAAGTTGCTGGGTTTGTACTTCTTGGGGTCCTCGCAGTCCCCAGCTTTATGCAGCACGATCCCGGTAGCTTTGCTCCAGGCATCATGAATCTTCCCTTTCTTGAGACATCTAGTGAAAACTTGTGTGAGTTATGGTTTTAATTCTTCACTGGCCTCCTGTACAGTATTCACGGTAATTATATCTTCCTCTGGAGCTCTTTCACGTTTCGTGGTCATAATTGCACGAAAAACTTTTCCCTGGAGTATTGCAGGCGCTATCTAACCAATATACAGTATATTAAAATATATGCACTATATTGACAAAAGTCACCGGACACCACTTCAAAAGCAAATGAACGGATCCGCTGTGTTGTTAAGATGCACTGTACAACTACAAATGATATAAAAACAAGCCTGCAGCTGACCGCGATCATATCGCACTGTGAGGTTAGCCTCAGGAGAGTCGTTACAGCTAATCGACGGAGTACTGCAAAAAAAAAAAAAACCTCAGTGTATAGGTGAGTAAAAATGCTGGAACCTCGGTATGTGCACGTACCATTCGCAGAAAACTTCATTCCATGGGTTACCGCGGTCGTGCGGCTGCTCATAAGCGTTTCAACTCCACTCGGAATGCTACTCGTCGTTTAGCATGGTGTAAAGAACATATATGGCTTACCATAGATCAATAGAAACGGGTCCTATGGACTGATGAATCTAGGTTCACAATCCATCAGTCTGATGGCTGTGTGTGGGTATGGCGGCAGACGGGGGAACATTATTTACCACAGTGTACTGTTCCTACGGTCAAGTTTGGAGCTGGCAGTGTACTCGTGTGGGGGTGGTTTTCGTGGTATGGTCCCGCCCCATTGGTTGTCGTGGACAAACAAGTTAACCAGCAGGAAAATGCACCCAGCCATACAGCAAGGACTGTTACGGCGTGGTTTGATGATAATTCCGCATCGTGTATGGTCTGGCCAGCACAGAGCCGTTATCTTAATCCCATAGAGCACCTATAGGATGAATTAGAGCTCCGCATAAGAAGTTTGGAAATAAGGCCTACTACTAACAGTTAGCGGCATCATTATGTACTGAATAGAAGCGCATACCTATTGCTGTGTTCCAAAACCTTGCAGAAAGCATATCTCGAAGGGTCAGTGTATGCATTAAGGCCAAATGTGGACCGACACCGTATTAATGTATGTCAATAAATACTATGTTGTGTTTCACTTCTAGGTGTCCGGTGACTTTTGTTAATATAGTGTATCTTGAAATTTGAACAGATATAGTCCCGACTTAGAGAGCAATGATACACATGTTAGTTTCGGGAATTTGACATTACTGGCTCCTGCTGTTTTTTACGCTTTCCAACCGTAGGTTGAAGAAGCGTATATGATCCAGCCTTTTGCGTCCGTCCGTAAATCCTCCTGTCGGCACGATAACTCACGTAAAAATGGTTCGATTTCGATGAAATTTTAGTATATGCTAGGGGACTAACTGGGGACGAACCCTTTTGAAAATGGGCGAAATGGGGTTAAAGGTCACGAAATAGGAGCGGGATCCATTCCATTGCCCTTATGCATCATAACTTGCGTAAATATGACTCGATTTCAATGAAATTTTAGTATGTGGTAGGGGGACCGCCTGGGGACGAACCCTATTGAAAATGGAACAAATAGGGTCAAAGGTCAGGACATAGGATCGGGATCCATTCAATCGCCCTTATCTCATACTATTAAGGTGGACGTCAAGTGATTTTGCTTCCTATACTTCCAATGGAAAAACTTTTGTACACATTTCCTTCACAATTAGTGTGTTCCCAAGGATGGAAATTTGAACATCGATTAAAATAACTTCATATTATAACTTGGAATGCGTAACATTTTCTAAAACATAACCATAATTATATTAAAAAACAATAACGTTTGGTTCGGTGGTGTTGAAACCAGAAAAAAGATGGCGCGACCTGTACTTTGATGACGTCAGTAGACAAATAAATGTTGGATTGCATAATTATTGTTATGTTTTAGAAAATGTTAAGTATTCCAAGTTATAAAATGAAGCTATTTTAATCGATGTTAAAATTTTCATCCTTCGGAACGCATTAATTGTGAAGAAAATGTGTACAGAAGTTTTTCCATTAGAAGCATAGGAAGCAAAATTACTCGACGTCCACCTTAACGGAGGAATTCTTGTATCTACGTAAATTTTATTTTGAAAATGGCTCTAAGGATTTTGATGGAAGTCGTTAACCTACCGTTTTCTGGTACCAGAAATCGATTTAGCTTGATCTCGACTTTAGAAAAATTCGTTTAGTGCGTTAAATACCCACCCCGAATTATCACGTTTTTAGTGTCATGGCTTCGTCTCATTAATGTTACCATGATTAGAAACCTTATGACGTCACAATCACACAACTGAGATGTTGGCGCGCGGTCACGCCATCTGTCTCATTACGTCACGCGTTGTGTGTGGATCCTATTAAAGTTTTATGATGTCACACTCTTGCGAGCAGATGGTAGCGATACCCATCTGCCTCATTACGTCACGCGTTGTGTGCGTATGTCGGTCCGCACGATAACTAGCGTAAAAATCGTTCGATTTCGATGAAAGTTTAGTATGTGGTAGGAGAACACCTGGGAAGGAACCCTATTGAAAGTGAACGAAATGGGGTCAAAGGTCAGGACATAGGAGCGCGATTCATTCCACTGCTCTTATGAGTCATAACTAACGTAAAAAAGGTTCGATTTCGATGAAATTTTAGTATGTGATAGGGGACCACCTGGGGGCAAACCCGATTGAAAATTGGCGAAATAGGGTCAAAGGTCAGGACACAGGAGCGGAATCACTTCCATCGCCATTATGCGTCATAACTTACGTAAAAATGCTTCGACTTGGAAGAAATGTTAGTATGTTGGAGGGGACTGCCTGTGGACAAATCCTGTTGAAAATGGGCGAAATAGGTCAAAGGTTAGGACACAGGAGCGGGATCTATTCCATAGCCCTTATGCATCATAACTTACGTAAAAGAGCTTCGATTGCGACAAAACTTTATCATGTTATTTCGGATGTATACGGATCCGGTTCTGTTGAATATCATCGAAATGGGATCAAAGGTCAGGGCACTGGACCGATATTTATTCCACAGCCATTATCCTCATAACTTGAGTAATGACTTCTGGTATGTTGGAACGCGTATTATAATCAATGCATTGCATGATTTTACTAACTTGTCCTATATTCAACGTTTAAAAGCATTGGCTTAATTGCCTGCTGTTGCTTCGATTAAACGCTGATAATTGTTTCAAAAACTTCGCTATTGCCGGTCTCAAGCCCGGATGAGAAAAGAGGAGGGGTAGCAGCACACCTCTCTAAAAACACTGGTCTCAGCTGGCCCGGCTGACAGTACCCGGTATGTGCACACCATATAATCACCTAGATATATTTAAACAACTGTGGTATGGTTTTATAACAGGGAATCAAATGAATTAGCCAGAAAACACAGTAACTATTTTACTGAGCTCACATACACAGAATGGTCAAAACATTATTACCACCTCCTAATATGATGCTGGTCTTTCACATGCCGCCAAAACAGCTCTTACAGGGCGAGGGATGGGCACTACAAGATTTCAAAAGGTGTCCTGTTGTATTTGGTACCAAAACATTAAAAGCAGATTCTTTAACTTTCGTAAGTTATGTTGTTGGGCAGCCGCAGATAAGATTTGGTGTTCCAACAGAAATCACAGATGCTCGATAGGATGAATATCTGAGGAATTGGGAGGCCAGGGTAATACATGGCCTCAAAATTTCCAGAAATTAATCCAATCGAACTATGACGTTTACTACCTACCTAACACCGCTGCATGCCAGGCACATCCTTTCATGGCAGTAGTACGGTCATCCTCATGTTCCGCAAACCATTCGCAAACAATCCAGTAAGTGTGTCGTGGCGCATTTTCGAGCTGAAATACGGCACTACTACAGGGTAATACCAATGCCATGAAAGGATAAGCCTTTCCTGCAGTGAGATTTAGGTAAGTGGTGAACGTCATACTTTCTGACACATGAATAACTGGAGCCAGGGTTTCTCAGCAGAACTTTGCCCAAGTACTACACTTCATTCACCAGTTTCTTTTCGTCCCACGATGCATCTGGGTGCTGCCCACACTTCCCCGGGTAAACGGAGCGCACGTACCCGGATGCTCACATGGTACATCAGAAAACAAGTTAGTGAAATCATGCAATGCATTGATTACGATACGCTTTCCAACATACCAGAAATCATTACTTGTAACGTATACTCTAGATTCACTTTCCTTTTGATTTTTACTATCTCTGGTTATTTTATTTTACTATGTGAATTATCTTCTTACTGAACGAGATGTTATTTCTCCCGCTGAATGAGATCTGGCAATGAGTGTAAGTCATGACGTGGTGGTAGCCAGTATAAATAGGTGCGTTCAACGATACGTAGGGAGAGCGTTTGTTTATGTGGAGGAGAGCGTTTGTTTATGTGCCAGAGAGCTTTTTGTTGATGTGCGTAAAGAGATCTTCGTTTATGTGACAGCCAGATATCGAGTAGTTGTGTGACCGATGAAGTGAGTGTGGATAAATAACATAAGTTTACCAAATAAAAGATTGTCTTAGTAAGTACGTTTTTCTCAGTTCATAGTACTGTCAGACCTCTGTCTGGCTGTTAGGTTTATTTCATTAGTTGATTATTATTAACAACCAGCATAAGACTTTATTCATCTTAATTACTACTACAACATTACTAGCAGTTAAAAGCTTGTTTATTATTATTACTACACTACTAGCAGGAAAGTTTATTCATGATATAATTAACAAACAACAAGCATTAGAAGAAGTTGTATTCATTAGAAGAAGCATTAGTAGAAGAACTTGAATTCATTATAATTGAAGGAAGCGGAATTCATTATATACTCAAGTTATGAGGAAAATGGCTGTGAAATAAATCTCGCTCCTGTGCCCTGTCCTTTGACCCCATTTCGATGATATTAAACAGAACCTGTTCAGTATATCTCCGGAACAAGGTACTAAAGTTTTGTCGCAATCGAAGCATTTTTACGTAAGTTATGATGCATAAGGGCAACGGAATGAATCCCACTCCTATGTACCGACCTTTGACCCCATTTCATCAATTTTCAAAAGGGTTTGTCCCCAGGTTGTCCCCTACCACATACTAAAATTTCGTTGAAATCGAACCATTTTTACGCGAGTTATCATGCTGACAGGCAGACAAAGCTCGAGCATATACGCTTCTTCAGCCTACGGTTGGAAAGCGTAAATGAGGCTCATCGGTCCTGACGGCCTTTTTTTCAGTCATTTAAGGTGCAGGTGTGATGCCCTGGTGCCCATTGTAGGCGCTTTGGACGGCGAAACAAGGTTAGCATGGACACTTGGAGCAGCCGGCGGCTATGCAACCCTATTTTCAGCAGGGTTATATGTACTGTGTGTTGTGACACATTGCTCTGGTCACCAGCGCTGAAATTACCGGCGAGTCTCAATACAGTATCCCTTCTGTTGGCTCTAACATACTACTAGATAGCCAGCGCTCCCCACAAGAATCGATGAACCATGGCCGGCCCACATCTTGTTGGCGCTTTGTGGTTTTCCCCTCTTCGGACCACTTTTTTGGGCTGACCGTGAGCACCCCAGAAGCCTTGCCATCTCGGAAATCCTCGGACCCAACTGTTGTCTGGAAGTTACAATTTGATCTTTGTGAAACTCGCTTAAGTCCTCTGCCTTTCCTATCTGAAGAACAAGAATAACATTTAACAGAAAGCAGTATCAGGCGTTATTTATACCTGTGACGTGCATGCACCGCAGGACGCACACGAGATAAAGGCAGATAGAAATGAGAGCACATGTCCGTGTAGCTTAGTTGGGAGAGCAACTTACTCCGGAGTGAGGGGACACGGAATCGATGACCGTCGCGGAAAAATCTTGTACGTTATGAACCTTTTCATGAACTTCACAAGCGCGTCGTTTACCTGAAGTTTCTTCGATTTGCATAAAGACGCTTTGGTCATAATATTTTAGGTCTACGGTGTATATAATGAGTAATTTAATTTCATGTCTAAACCATAGATGGATATATGAGTACAATTCTCATTAGCGTAAATAAATAGCAACATGATGTGGAAGTTAAAGGTCGGAGAGTTCAGTGGAAATTTTCTTTAATAAGTGGAAAACATATATTTGATTTCCACTACTTATCAGGATATCTAAAAGGAGGGAAACTTTTATAGCTATAGTAAATGGCGAAATTATTGATTAGATATGCAGAAATATTTTAACAAAAGTGTACGAAGGGCCAAGAAGTTAAATTTATCCCTTTAACGGAGAGACAATTATATAAATGGCGGAAGCGGAATATGAATAGAGAAGGTAAATAAGTTTGCATTCAGTACCTTCTTAGATGGCAAAAAAAAAAAAAAATCTGAAATATGGAATTTATTGGCCCAAATAGAACACAAATTTGAGGTGCATTTTAGAATGGTTTCTAACGTAGAAGAACTATTTATATAATTATAAGTAGCAACACATTAGCAGTACCCCGCACAAGAATGGCATACAATTAAATACGTGATAAAACACGTACACACACACACACAATTCAAGGCGACGGATCCTTGAAGACAAAATAAGTAAATAGTCAATATGAGCCTGGCGAACGCGCCAACACGGAAGAATAGTAATGTTAAGCTTTGAAGAAATGAAATGCGAGAAAACTAACAATTTTCTCGCATTTCATTTCTTGTATTTTATTTTCATTTCATTGAAAAACATTTCATCTCAAAAAGCATCATAGAACTTACATTCTTTTAAATATTGAAACGCTTTATAGTGCGAAGTGACACACGGACATCCCCGGTCTGATAGGTAAACAAACCCGCCGGCACGTGGCTGCGAAAGGATACCTATAACACTTTGGAAGTCCATCCGGAAAACTGTGGGTTTAAGTATTAATACTATAGCTATTACGTTTGGCGTGATGTATTCGTTATTTCCGTAAACGTGTAGTGAAACATTGTTTCCTGACCTTACAACACAGTACAACAGAATCAAATTTCAACATTGGCTTCTTCAGCAGTGGTTGAAGCTATAAAAATTTATTCGAATTTTTCAAATTTCAATTTCGAAAAAAGGCCTCGAGGTGCACACGCTCATGTACCTCTTCAGGTTTCTTCCAAATTTCCAACCTCTAGGTTCAGTCATTTCTTCTGACAGAGAGAGTAATTTTTTTTACACCACTTATTTGAAGTACCTTCCTCTAGATTCAATATTCCATCACCCCAGAACTTTGTACGTTTTGTGACAAAGAATTGGTCATTTCCAACAACCCAGACCTTTGGGGCAAAGAACTGGTCAATATATTGTTTTTTTGCAAGACATTTCCGGTGTCACAGTTGTCTAAGCGCTGGCTTCTGACCATTCGTCGGAGATGAGTCCGCATTCGAATCCTGGTGATGTATGGATATTATGTTTGTCTTGGGATACTCGCTCTCTCGCTTCCCTAAAACCAATGGGCCTAAATTCAGGGTGGGCAACTTCTTATAGCCTATCGAGTTGCTCACGTTGGTCGTTAAACCCCCAGAAAAAAAAATCGGCAGAGTACCGTGGTACACTTTGTAGATTGTTTACGCTGTGCTTCTTTCGTATGCCAAGATCTTGTGGGTGTGATTCGAGAGTATATTTGTATTTAGGTAAAACACATTGCATTTAATTGCGTCACTCACGACCACACAGAGCCACAGTCAGCTACAAACTACGTAAGTGGAATTAAATCATAACAACAAACAATAAGATTTAGTAAATCCTGACGTTAAGCGATACTTAAGTAGATGGATTAATGAATGTTATTTTAGTAAAACCAATCGAAGAAGACATGTGAGTTATAAAACTAAATATTTAATAAGCTATGGCGGGGGCAATGGTAAGTATTTCGACTGTTTATTTTTTTTAAAAACTATATTGTCGCCCTAGTGGCGCAGTGGTCTAAGCGATGACTTCTGATCATTCGTCTGAGAAGACTCCGAGGTTCGAATCCCGGTGAAGCATGGATGTTGTGTTAGTCTTACGGCACTGGCTCTCTCCCTTCCCTGGAACCAGTGACCCTAAATTAGGGACGGGCGACTGCTTACAGCCCATTGAGGTCAAATACGTCTTTATTCGAAGAAAGTAAGCTATACAGCAAAGCAGTACAAAAAAACAAGTGATACAAAACCTGCGGCATTGCCATCCAGAACAAAAATTAAGGATAAAAATACATCATGTTCAAAACAAAGCAAAAGACAAGGAGTGTTCAAATGAAAAGGCACGAAACGACACTGTGGCTATAAATGAAGACTTTATTCAAAGTATACACCATAGGCCGTAGCACAACGATCCCATTGATTAACGAGCCGAAGGATTCCTTGTTCCCAGGATTCCTGTGGCCGTGACGAGACCCAGTCCTGCACAGCGTCCTTGAGTTCGTCGTCCGAGTGGAAGCGCTTCCCTTTCAGATGTTTTTTCAGGGGACCAAACACATGGAAATCGCAGGGCGACATGTCCGGGCTGTAGGGCGGATGGTCAAGCTGCTCCCACTGGAACTTGGCCAGTTCCGCGTGTGTGACCCTGGAGACGTGTGGACGCGCGTTATCATGGAGCAGAACCACACCCTCCGTGAGCAGCCCCGGTCTTTTGTTCTTGATGGACCTGCGTAGGCTTCGGAGTGTCTCACAGTACACATCGGAGTTAATGGTTCGTCTGTGCTGGAGGAATTCAACAAGTAGTGGACTTTGGACGTCGAAAAAGACGTTGAGCAGCACCTTGCCTGCTGACGCCACGGCTTTGAACTTTTTAGGGGAGGTGACGACGCATGCTTCCACTGCATGCTGTCCCGCTTTGTCTCTGGCTCGTAGTGATGGCACCAGCTCTCATCATCTGTGACGATCCGCTCCAGGAAAGCGGGGTCTTCATGATACCGAAACAGATGTTGAAGTGCTAGCCCCATACGCAGTTCCTTTTGCTGGTCGGTGAGCTGCTTCGGAACCCACTGCGCGCACACCTTCCGATAATGCAGCCTGTCGTGAACAATTGTCCACACTGTTCCAACGCTGACATCCACCTCCACCGCCAACATTCGCAATGTGACACGCCGATCACCTCTCACTAGGTCGTCCACCTTGTCGATGAGATCGGCCGTGATGACTGTGTTTGCCTGGCCTGGTCTCGGGTCATCAACCAAACCCTCACGGCCTGCACGAAAACGGGCACTCCATTTTCTCACTGACTTGTCAGACACACAGTGCTCCCCATATATGGTCACCATCCGGCGATGAATAGCGGCCGGTTTAACACCTTCCGCTGTCAGAAATCGGATAACGCCTAGCTGCTCCTCAATCGTCGAATTTTGCAATGTGAACACCATCCTGTCCTCACACGCACTGCCGCGTCAATTGGACGGCGCTCTTTATAAGAGCCTCTGTTCTCTCCTGCGCATGCTCCGATCCACGCCGGCGACTCCAATCGCATCCCTAGATGAGTCGCTACGTTCTCCCATAGCGGCATAGGCAAATATGTTAACGGTTACGTTCTTATGACGTTTCGTACCTTTTCATTTGAACACCCCTAGTATTATACACTGAGTGGCCACTTTATTATGACCACCCCTCAGTACTTCGTTGGGCCACCTTCTTTTTGCCTTTAATACTGCGTCGATTCTTCGTGGCACGGACTCCACGAGATGTTGATAGGTGGTCTGTGGAATCTGAGACCATGCTTGATGAATAGCACTTTCCAGGAGTATGAGATTACAGGGTTGTGGATCCAACTGTCTGATGGCTCGTTCAACTTCATCCCACAAATTCTCAATGGGGTTGAGATCTGGAGATTGTGAGGGCCATCTAAGCAAAGTAAACTCGCCAGCATGTTCCTGAAACCAATCCTGTACAATACGAGCACTATGGCAGGATGCATTATCTTGTTGAAAGTAGCCATCACCATTGGGATAAACCATCCACATGACAGGATGCACTTTGTCCGCAACGATGTTTGCATAAGATGTGCCAGTCAGACGTTGATCAACAGGAATTAAAGGGCCCAAAGCATGCCAGGAAAACATTCAACAAATCATAACGTTGCCTGCACCAGCTTGAAGGGCTATAGCAATGCATTTGGGGTCCATGCTTTCGTGCTGTTTCTGCCGAATTCTCACTCGGCCATCGGCATGGTGCACATGAAAACGTGATTCATCGGACCACATAATTTGTTTCCAATTATCGACTGTCCAATCCTTGTGCTCCTGTGCGAACTGGAGACGTTTTCTCTTGTTAACTGCAGACAGCGAAGGTGTTCGAACAGGCCTTCGGCTGTCATATCCCATCCGATGCAGTGTACGGCGAACAGTGCGTGCAGAGATCATTTGAGGGGATCCTTGATCAATATGGTCTGTAATTTGCTGTACTGTTGCCCTTCGGTTGTCTGTTACCAGTCTGGACACTCTCCGTTCCGCCCGAGAAGTCACTAGTCGAAGACGACAACACGTTGCACATAGAGACCCAGTTTTTTGGCTTACAGTCCAGTCTTTAAACACTTTAACAACAGCAGCTCTGGGACATTTCACGAATGCAGCGGTTTCGGTGATACTCGCTCCATTGCTCCGAACTCCTACAATCATCCCACGTTGAAAGTCCGTCAAATGGAATTTTTTACCCATCTCGTCACCCAACAATCACTTCCACTATGGCGCAAGCGCTAAGCTTTCCCTTTTTATACTAGCCTCGCCCTCTGGCGGCAACAGCGTGCAGCCAAAGTTCATTTGCCTAAAACTGTCAGGTGGTCATAATAAAGTGGCCACTCAATGTATAAATAAAACACCGGAGAGCTTATTGGAAGCTCAAGAGAAAGGCACAGAGGAACGTCCACAAAACAGCACAGGCTGAACAAGGTGTAGGAAAAGTCATTTCAACTCTCAGGAGAGCACTGACGAGCTACAACTTCGAAAGCATGGAGGTGAGTCGTTGATAACAGGGCACTGCATCGGGATCAGACATCTGCAAGAAGTGAAAGAAAGCCACATACTCCTGCAGCTGCGAAAGATGGGCGCCTGTAACGTGAACATGACAGACAGAGATATATTCCGTGTAATCGAGATCGTACCGGGAATCAGAAAAGAACTTAAACATCGTTGATTAAGGCAAAGGCCGAACAGGAAAATCAGGGTTATTAGATAACCGCTGGAAGGTCTCAAGCAGCACAGCCTCAACAGGACGTCATCATCTCTCGGTGGTCGTTAAACCTTCATTCAAAAAAAAAGAAGCAATATTAATTTTTATAATCATTATATATTATTGATATTTAGACGAACGTAAGAAACAACCCTGACACCGATGAAATGCGATGTAGCTACGGAAGTGTAGCTGTGCATGCGCTAGCGAAGATGTAGCTGTGTATGCGCTAGCGAAAATCTGATTTTTTTATTGGAGGTTTAACGACCACCGTGAGCAACTCAATGGGCTATAAGTAGTCTCCCGTCCCTAATTTAGGGTCATTGGTTCCAGGGAAGGGAGAGAGCCAGTGCCGTAAGACAAACACAACATCCATGCCTCACCGAAATTGGAACCCGGACCCCTTTCGGACGAATGATGAGAAGCCATCGCTTATACCACTGCGCCACTGGGACGGCAATATTAAAAAAAAAATAAACAGTCGAAATACTTACCATTGCCCCCGCCGTAGTTTATTAATTATTTAGTTTAAACATAGTTTATTAAATATTTATTAATAATCGTTTCCCGCGGAGTTGTTTCTCTGATTTCAAGACCGGAAGGAAATATGATTCGCAAGTGTTTTGGGGGAGGGGGGACTGAAAACTGCCGTCCCTAATTCAATATCTACAGGTTGCGCCCAAGAATGTTATACCTCATTTTAAAGTTCTCGTCAATAGCAGGAAACTCTTCCTTGGGGAAGGAAGCGAGGGATTAAGAGGAAGACAAGGTTCTTTTATTTATTTATTTTTTTTTTTTTTGATTGGAGGTTTGACGACCACCGTGAGCAACTCAATGGGCTATAAGCAGTCTCCCGTCCCTAATTTAGGGTCACTGGTTCCAGGGAAGGGAGAGAGCCAGTGCCGTAAGACAAACACAACATCCATGCCTGACCGGGATACGAACCCGGACCCCTTACGGACGAATGATCAAAAGCCAGCGCCTTAGACCACTGCGCCACCGGGGCGGCAAGCCAAGGCTCGCTATGACGCATACTTTACTACTGTCCGGAAAGATGCATAGCATCAAAAGGCATTTTTTGTAATGATTTTTACCACATTTTGCATCAGCTTCTCGTAAATTCCGCAGATGGCAATGTCATATTGTTACATTTATGTAAAACGTGTTGAAATGATGTTTGGCAATATTTTAGTAAAACATATGGTTGAGTAATCATGAAATTAACTATTGTGGCGTCACTTGCATACAATCAGATTTCAAAAGTGGTTTTACCGTTACCCATTTTCGTTGCATCGAAATTTTTACTTGGGATTTACTTTACTACTATCGGGCGAGATGCTCAGCATCAAAAGGTAACATACGAGGGTCATTTCAAAAGTTTTGCACAATGTGGGCTATCTCCTCAAAAATGAATTTATTTCGCAACATACCTTTACAGGTCTTGGAAGTAATCTCCATGTTTCTTTATGACAGCGGCCCAACGTTTGGGCAAATCCTGTATTCCAGTCGGGACACCTCCATTGTTGAGCCGTCGGATTACTCGGGTCACCTCGTTAGAAACATCGTGAATCGTACTGAATCGTTTCCCGCATAGTGGCTTCTTCAGTTTTGGGAACAAGTCATAGTGTGGTGGGCTCATGTCAGGACTGTATGGCGCATGGGGAAGCAATCCCCATTCATGCTTTTCCACAATGTCTCTTACTGTACGGGAAACATGCGGCCTTGAGTTGTCGTGCAAAATGATGCCACCAGTTCAGAGCATGTCGGGCTTTTTTGGCGAATCTTTGGGCGCAAAACATTTTGCAGAATCCTTCTGTAGTATTCCGCTGTTACAATGGTTCCCTCGGGCACTCTGTATGTTGCTATCACTCCAACCTTGTGATAGACCATAAATTGTTGCATCTGATGGCATATCCTTCGCATCTGATGGCATATCCGTCGCATCTGATGGCATATCCGTCGCATCTGATGGCATATCCGTCGCATCTAATGGCATATCCGTCGCATCTAATGGCATATCAGTGGCATCTGATGGCATATCCGTCGCATCTGATGGCATATCCGTCGCATCTGATGGCATATCCGTCGCATCTAATGGCATATCCGTCGCATCTAATGGCATATCCGTCGCATCTGATGGCATATCCGTCGCATCTGATGGCATATCCGTCGCATCTGATGGCATATCCGTCGCATCTGATGGCATATCCGTCGCATTTGATGGCATATCCGTCGCATGTGATGGTATATCCGTTGCATCTGATGGCATATCTGTCGCATCTGATGGACGCCCGCTTCTTCGATGCTTTCCCGACCTTGGCGGAAACAAAAAGTCCACAGTGACACTGTGCTACGGTCCACTACACTAACCCAACAAATTTCCCACAAAGCTGTATGAATCTCGGTAGGGGATTTTCCTCTCAAAAGTTTCAATTTTATTGTAGGATCCCTGGTCCACACGCGAAATCTGACCTGACTCACCTTCTTCCTCCATTTCTAGGCAGAATCTTTCAGAACAGGAACATATTAGCCAGCAAACGTTGACACAACTTTGCATTCCGAAGTCTGACTCCCAACTAGTACAACGATCGGAGCGATTACATCATGCAGCGCCTGCGCAGTGTGCAAAACTTTTGTAATGACCTACGTATTATCATCCGTAGCTGTTGGTGGAAACAAGACGCGCGGATTAATCAATAGCATGTAGTGTGAGTTAGTAACAGAGTATTCAAGTCTATAGAGCATTTTGCTTAAAGCAGAAATTGTAGATGCGTTCCTAAAGAAATGGGATTTTGTGTAGTATGAAATATCAATAATCTCTTAATTACATTTTATCAGATCCATTACAGAACTTTAGCTCCCGTCTAGAGTCCCACAAATGACACAAACTTCCCATTTTACATTAACTTTCTTCTTCAAAAACCTTAGATGACTATAATTTGCATTTGGACTTTTTTTCTTGCGAATCAATTAACGGTCTTAATTTCATTTTCTCGAGTATTTGTGTGATATCATGATGAAATTTGCGATGGTTAAAAAACAATAAATGCTAGGCTTGCCTTTTACTGAAGAACACTTGCTCATCGAACGGGTAATGGAGACTCTTATTTCGATAATGCATCCTAAAGTGAAAAGTAATTGAAATGTCGTAGGCAAGTAAATGATCCTATCGATTGATAAAATGATGTGACTCTTTTGCCTGGAATGATTCCGAATATTATGAAATTGATAGCTCATCAAATGATGGTGTAAAAATGACTTTTTATTTCGCAACATTTATATTTTCATTTGAATATTGAACGGATTATTTTGCAAATGACTTCTCAGTTGGACAGTTCTTCCAAACATACACTGACGGAAAAAAATCCCAACACCAAGAAGGGGTTGTGTTAAATAAACGACAGTTGGTAGGCGGTGAGAGTACATCTGTAAGATGACGTCTAGGCAAATTTCGCGCTCGGCGCATACGTGTGGCGCTAGTAGCGCCCCTCGGAACATGCAAAACAGGTTTGCTGTAAATACGCGCTGTAACGTTCGTGAGCGTTAGTTATCGTTGAGATTCGACGTAGGGTGTTGATGTTAGTCAAGAATGCCTTTTAGAAGACGAAGAAGCCATTATCAACAGCTCACGGAGTTTGAACGAGGTCGTGTAATAAGGCTACGAGAAGGTGGATTTTCTTTCCGCAATATTGCAGAACGACTTGGCAGGAATGTAGCCACTGTGCATGATTGTTGGCAGCGGTGGTCAAGGGAAGGTACTGCCTCAAGAAGACCGGGTTCCGGCAGGCCACGTGGCACTACTGAGAGGGAAGACCGCCGTGTACGGTGTATGGCCGTGGCGCATCGTACCGCGTCTGCGGCAGCAATTCGAGCTGCAGTTGCAACCACAGTCACACAACGAACTGTTACAAATCGGTTACTTGAAGGACAGCTCCGAGCCAGACGCCCTGTAGCGCGCATTCCACTTACTCCAAACCACTGCCCTTTGCGACGTCAGTGGTGTCAAGCTAGAGCTCATTGGAGGACGGAGTGGAGATCTGTTGTATTTTCTGATGAAAGCCGGTTCTGCCTGGGTGCCAGTGATGGCCGTGTGTTGGTTAGAAGGAGGCCAGGTGAGCGCCTGCAACCAACCTGTCTGCGGCCGAGACACACTGGACCTAGACCTGGAGTTATGGTCTGGGGAGCAATTTCCTATGACAGAAGGAGCACTCTCGTGGTTATCGCACGCACCCTGACCGCACAGTTGTACGTCAGTCTGGTGATTCAACCCGTTGTGCTACCATTCATGAACAGCATTCCAGGGGGTGTTTTCCAACAGGATAACGCTCGCCCGCATACCGCTGTTGTAACCCAACATGCTCTACAGAGTGTCGACATGTTGCCGTCTCCTGCTAGATCACCAGATCTTTCACCAATCGAGCACGTATGGGACATCATTGGACGACAACTCCAGCGTCACCCCCAACCAGCATTAACCGTCCCTGTATTGACCGACCAAGTGCAACATGCATGGAACTTCATCCCACAAACTGACATCCAGCACCTGTACGAAACAATGCACGAACGTTTGCGTGCTTGCATTCAACATTCTGGCGGTTACACCGGTTATTAATGTACCAGCATTTCACATTTAAAATGGCTTTTCTCGCGCTTACAATAAGCTGTGATCTTGAAACTTTAATCGATTAAATATGTTACCTATACAAATGTATTGCCGCCATTTCATTCCTCTACAACTATTTTTTCGCGGTGTTGGGATTTATTTTCCGTCAGTGTATGACCAAAAGTGAATTTTTTTTATGCTAACAACATTTACCTTCTATTTCGGTGTTAACCCTATACCAGGGTAAAACGAATTAACTCGGGGTTACAAAAATGCGCTGAAATCAGCTAGAACGAATACATTTGCTGTCTAAGAAGTGGGCCGACCGCAGCTGGGACGAGTGAACATGCACATCAGGAAACGTTGCTTTCACCTTAGCTTTGCTATTCAAAGTGGTCATTTAGAAGGATAGTTACATTAATTCTTTCTGATCGATTACCTGCTAAAAGGGACAACAATGGTGTAGAGCCTAAGAAAGGAAAATAAAGATAATTCTACCCAGTGGCATGATATGCGTGTCACGGGTACTTTATTCTCTGTTGCATACCAAGACTTCCCCATAATGTCTTTGGTATGCAACAGAGAATAAAGGACTGCAAGGGAGATCTTATAACCAGTAACAGGTTTATGGCAGGTACTGCTGTGATGAGAGGGAGGACGACTGTCTGCCGTAGCTTTCGTCGCTATATGAACATTTGTTTGGGAAGTGCAAAAAAAATTTGGACATCATTTGGTTCAGGTATATCGGCCACTTAAAGGGATATCGACTTCCGTCCGCATATAATGCTGTACATAAGGTGTCGGTTTCTTATCGCCAATTCAATGCGACTGGTCTCAGACAAAACTAATGTAATAGGACGAAGCAAAATTCATATTTAACAACTCGCACGGTTAGCCAGAAGCACGAACCTCTGACCTCTCGGCAACTGCGGCGAATTAAATTGCTTTTATAATTCGTATATGATCAGATGTGGATTATTTTATGCTACCGGATGAAATACAGAATGAACGAGAAATGCGTACCAGCCAAGCTTTAAGGAATGTTATGTCTATTATGTTTATTTTACGGACTGCGTGTTTCAAAATTCCGTTTTTCTTTTTCAAATCCCAGGTTGGTGTAGTTCAAAAAGAATAACTGCCCACAACTACCACGTCACCTACATTTTCTGATTAACCTGATCAAATTTTCTCTCACTTCTGGGTTCCCCTGCCCTGTGTACTAGCAGCCAATCGTGAAAGTCCCGTTAAAAACACTGTAAGATTCAGATTGGCGACAATTAACTGCTGAGAAAGATATATATATATATATATATATGATCAGAGTTAAATCCCTGAAATGGCAATGGGCTGGACATACTGCCAGAAGGACAGATCATCGATGGACAGCCGAAATTTTAGATTGGATTCCAAGGGACAGGAAAAGACCCAGAAGAAGACCACATAGGAGATGGGTGGATGAAATTCGAAAGTATGCAGGGGTGACATGGAGGAGACTGGCACAAGACAGACCGTTGTGGAGGAAACTTGGGGAGACCTTCGTCCAGCAGTGGATTGATAATGGTTGACAATGATGATGATGATGATATATATATATATATATATATATATATATATATATATATAGAAATGAAAAATAGAAGCCTCACGTGAAATATTTGAAATTGCGTTTTTTTTTAAGTTTTCTAATATGGCATGTACATATGCATGCCTCAGAAAACTTGAAAACTACATTGTCCTGGATTCGAACCCGCTGCTCCCGATTTACGTTCAGGTGTGCTACCGTTACATCACCCAGAACGAAGAACCTCCAACCAACTGAGGATGTGTTTCAAAACAGATGAAACGCTCCGCCGTGGCCAAATCGAAGCATATATGATCATTCATCTCAGCAGTACGCGAGCAGAAGGCGAGTCCCCTGAAGAAAATAACTCCTCAGAAATGTGTAGATGATAATCAAGCTGATAGCTACGGGTTCGATTCCAGATCCAGGAAGATGTATATTTCAGGTTTTCTGAGGCATGCATGTGTACTCGCCTGATTAATTTGGCATCCATCAATTACTTAATTATATTCTAATGTGTTGGCACAAAAATTTAAGGTCAAAACCTCAGTTAAGTTAAAGTAAAATGTTACTGCAATATACAGTGTGGCAAAGAATTTTTAAGACTGGGTCTGTAAAATGAAATAGAAACAGGAAATTATAATTTGTTTTGGTTTGTTATTCAAAATAAGTCCCTCCGGCTTCAACACTTGTTACAGCGATTTAATAATCATTCGAATGCCTGTTCCAGTTCACTTTGCGGAATTGCCTCCAAAGCACGTGTCAAAGCTGTTTGTATGGTCGAAATATCATCAAAATAACACCCTTTTAACGTCATTTTAAGTTTTGAGAATAAAGAAAAGTCACAGGGAGCTAAATCATGCGAATACGGTGGATGATTCAACACACAGACGTTATTTTTCGCCAAAAATCTACGAACAAGAAGTGAGCTGTGACTGGGTGCATTATCGTGCAACAAACACCAACTGTTTTCATCCCGATATTCTGGACGAATGCGACGAATTCTGCCCATCAAACGCCTCAAAACACTTAAGTAAAACTCACCAGTAATTGTTTGTCCACTTGGAACAAATTCTTTGTGGATAATACCCTTACTATCGAAGAATGTAATGAGCATTGTTTTGATTTTCGATGGAACTTATCTTGTTTCTTTGGCTTGTGGTGAGTTTTTTGACTTCCATTCTGCACTTTGTCGCTTTGTTTTAGGACCATATTGAAAACCATGGTTCATCACCTGTAACAATCGATTTTAAGAAGTTTGGATCATTTTCAGCGGCTGAAATGATGTCTCTGCAATGTGCACTTCTCCTTGATTTTTGTTCATTGGTTAACGTGTGTGGAACAAATTTAGCACAGACTTTTGTTTTGCCCAAATCTTCATACAGGATGGTTCGAATCGTTTCTGTGTTGTTGTTTAAAGACTCTTCCATCATTCTTAGTGACGCACATCGATTGTTTACCATGAAATCACGAACTTTTTCAATAATTTCAGGTGTCGTAGATGAACTTGGTCTTCGGTATGCTTATCATCTTTTAGCGTATCTCTTCCGTCCAAAAAACGTTTGTGCCACAGGAAAACATTTGATCTACTTAAACAAAACTCACCGTAAACTAGTTTCATCATTTGGTACGTTTCCGAGGCACTTTTACCAAGTTTAGCGTTAAATTTAATAACAGCCCTTTGTTCCATCTTAATAATTCAACATGAAAAAAATTTTACTTCTCTAATGAACGGCCGTTTCGTTTGAGTTATTTTAACAACTGCGCAGTACTTTTGGCAGAAAGCAAGCAGATGGTCACGGTTTATAACGCATTCGCGATTACACTGGTGGCACCACCGTAGGCTGAAATCTAGCGCCAGTCTTAAAATTTTTTTGACGCACTGTGTATATCACTATAATTTGGCAGTTATAAATGAAATTATTATGTGTATGTTGCCTAATAGGAATGTACTAATGAAATAATTTTTCATTTCATTTGGTTTATTATTTCTGCTGTTATAGATTCATGATTAATTGTTGCATTGTTATCTGTCTAGTTTTATTACAACTTCAAGGAAGCTCCTGAAAAAGACCTCACACAGTCCTGACTTAGCCCCTAGCTCCTTAAGTAAAGTCAGCAATTCAAGACAGCAATGAAATTAGTTTACTATTGGTATAACATAAAATCTCCGCGGCGTTACAATGATAGGATGTGTATAAGTAGTAATTTTTATTAGATCATGGTCTTTTATTCTTTTATACATAATTTTCCCTAAGTTAAAATCGTATAATTGCTTAACAGTCATATATTATACGTAAGTATTAGGGAAAACTGTAATTATGCATCGAATGATTTTAATCATCCTAAGCGCTGAATATCAAACATTCTAATTATTGTAAATAAAATCGATGAAATGTCGACAAATCATTTTCACAATAATCATTTCTTTAATAGATATGCTCTATGCATCAGTCAATTGTGTATATCGATTAAACGTCCACTTAAATTTTTTACGGGTTTCAGCTCTTGAAAGTTGGCAGGTCTCGAAATGTTTCCAAGTGTTAATGATTAAGCCTTCTGCAAAGATATTGCGCCTACGACTTGAAAGCTATAACAAGATAAGCTTTGTAGTTAATACTGTTCTAACAAAAACAAGCTAAATTTTGCACCTCTGATAGGCACATTTTACACCAAAGGAGCTTCGAACGTACGACAGATTGTAGAACTGTGGTCATGACGCAAATAATAAGACAGAATTTCTTTCTTTTTTAAAATAGGAATTTTAAAAACTCAAGTACAATTCCAAAGGTAAAAATATGGATTACGGCGGTCGCTCAAGAAGTTTGTATTCCAATACAAATAGGTAATTCTTGCCATTTACGATTCCATTTTAATATTTCAAAACAGTCCCTGATAATCGCAACTCTCACCGATGTTTTAGTACCTTGAACCCGGTGGAAAAAAGTCTTGGTTTTTCAAATACGAACCCACAGTTGAGTCCACCACTTCAGAGTCGGAGGCATATAGCTTCTAACAGATGCTTGTTTCAGAAAATTAGTCACTAGGGAAGAGACCTGAACAATAGAGTGGGTGCTGAAGTAACTTAAATCCTGCTATCTATATTCTAGTCTTCGCAATCTGGGAGATTTACTCGCTTCGTTGTCGTGAAGGAGGAAGACACCTCTTTGTCGTTTTCCACTCCTCTTTTGCATGATTACTACAGAGACGTTTCTTAGGAAATTGGCATATTATGCACAGCAGCAGTTGTTCCTTCTTCCTGGTATGATGATGCATACCAGGAAGAAGGAATGATGCCGTCTTCATTCAGAAAACTGATGCCACTACCTTGTAGGGTGATTAAGTCACAGGGAATCTCTTGGGAGGTGTAGAAGAAGGTGTATGTTTCGACATTAGACTTTGTTTTCCAATCCCTGGATCAAAGTGATGAACACTTGCTTAATTCATTGTAACATACAGAGACCAGAAATTTATTGGATCAGCACAAAACCTGTTCAAGTTGGTAACTCAAGTCCCTTTTGCTCATCTGATAGCATTAGTAGTACTCATCACACACGAGCCACCTTCATCTCTAAACAATTGGTTAGGATAGAATCTGCACTGTTAACTGGAATGCCCATAAATTCCTCTATACTGTACATCGAACAGGTATTCCTCTGTCATGCTTCAAGAGGTCATGTACGCGGTTGATGTCTTCTTCAAGGCTGTATCTGGAGAGTCTTCCAGATCGATCTGCTTCATCGCAAGTCCCCGCCACAATGAAATTCCCTATGCCACTTAATAGCTGTAGAATATGCAGGAATTATATCTTTGGTTGTCCGCACCATATTATTATGAACCGATATGAATGGGCATGCTTTTCAAATGTAGCATTCCATATGAATAGGCACGCGTTTCAAATATAAGCATTTTACCGCCTCTCATACTTCTTTTTTCCTTCATTTCGCAGTCTCTATTTTGCAGTTCACAAAATCACCTGAAAAGAAAAGAATGGGACATCGAAAATTGGTACAATGACACACAGGCATATCGTATTGTAGAAATGTATATCTGCGCCAGCTAGCGATACCTCCAGAAAAGAAAAAAAAGTAATGTAAAATGGACGAAATTCCAATTATATATTATAATGTAATTTTGGACGAAATGCCAATTATATATCATCATTATTCTCAATCATTGTCAATCCACTGCTGGATGAAGGTCTCTTCAAGTTTCTTCCACAACTATCTACTTAGAGCCTGTCTCCTCCATGTTACTCCTGCATGCTTTCGAATTTCATCCACCTATCTCCCGTATGGTCTTCTTCTAAGTCTTTTTGTGCCCCTTGAAATTCAGTCTAAAATTTCGGTTGTACATCGGAGGTCTGTTCTTCTGGCAACACGTACAGCCCATTGCCAATTCACGGATTTTACTCTGATCATGATGTCCTCCACTCTTACATTTTCCATATTCACAACTTCCTCTTCTTATCTTTCCTGGTTACACCAAATATGAATCTTTACATGTATCTTTCAGTTGTCTGCAGCCTTTGTATGTCTTTTTTAGTTAAAGTCCATGTCTCTGCTTCATATGTAAGAACTGCAAGGATGCATTGATTAAACACTTTTCTTTTAAGACTTAATGATATATTTCTCTTGAAAATTGTACTGCTTCTTCCAAGAGCTCTCCAACCAAGTTTTATACGCCGATTAGTTTCCTAATCAACTTGGCTCTCGCTTGATATGTGCTGTCCACGGCAAATGTAGGTATAGTGGAGGTTAGGATACTCCAGAGAACTGATGCAGACAACCGGACACGGACGGTTCAAACTCTTTACTGGAACTCAATTAAACGTTGTTTGTTTGAAATAGCCGTGGTCTCTGATAATGGAATATTCTTAATTTCCACTCTCTTGATAAGCAGATAAACCATATAAAAACAGCTGAGAGAGCAGAGCGCTTGACAACCAACGAAGTTGTATTATTTTGGAGAACCTAATTACATTCCTTATTGGGCAGGCACTCGTGTAAGTTAAACCGTAAGCCTTGCAGTTAGGAGATTACGCAACTTAGTCGGAGTAGCACTCTCACCCCTACAGACGGCAACAGGGGATCGATATCACGACTGTAGCCAAACTACACAGACACGTGGTTGGCTATTAGCCAATTGCGCCACATCGGTGGTTAAAATGATTTATCGAGCCTTTTGTTTTTTAGATATTGCTTATCTAATCTCCCATATTATTCATCTGAATGAAATCACAGCAAAGTTCACTTTGTTTTCGAGCTGGAGAAAATTAAGAAATCCAACGCAAAATTTCTTTATTGTGAAACAAAGTTCTAAAGTCGCGTCTTTACCAGTTTCTTCATATGAAATTTTCAAACTTTATCTGGCGTCGCTTTTTTTACTGAAAAATTCCAAAAAAATCAGGATTGAAAACTAATGTTTTCAATCGATTGAACCCGTTATCAATGTAGTGTAAGTGTCGCTGGAACAGACTTGTTGTGTGGAACTGTGTAACGTTACGAAATTCCTGAAAATATTGAACTCTTTCGCTGAATAGGGAACAAGGCATTCCTTAGATGAATATTTAATAACGAAGAGCTAAAATATTTGATGTTGGGATCTCATTAAAGTTGTCAGAGTTTCTAAAGAAACGAAATGAATCAACTGGAGCTTAACATCTTTTCAGTAACCAAAAGTAGAAAGCGTTCTTTTCTTATCTTTTCTCTTCTTCCTTTCATTTACGTTCGGCTCAATGGTTAACAAAGGCCCATCTTGTTTCTCTTTAGTCGCCGCTATCTTTGAATCCCGATATCTTCCTTTTTCCTGAAGTTTTGTTTTATCTCATTCAGAAGTTTTTGTCTGAGTCTTTCTTATTTCCAGGTTACTTACTGATGATTTCTTGTAGAGTCGACTTGACAGTCTTCCATGTTCCCTTCTGACTATGTGACCTGTCCATTGCCCTTTCATTGATTTGACACGCATTAATAAAATCTCTGTTTTAGGTTGCTGTCGCACTCCGATATTTCCTTTTTCTTAACCTTCTTTCAATTTTTCTATTTGTAACTGTTTCATTTTTGTTTTTTTTTCTATTGTTTCGATTTAAAATCCATGTTTCATCCACATCCATTAAGATTGGAAGTATGAAGTAATAGAAAACTTACTTTGGAGAGAAATAAAAATGTTTTCGAACATATGATTTAATTTTCCGAAAGTAAAACAGGAGTTTTGAACTCTTCACTTGCATTCAGGTTTTTGTTACTTCCATTTTTTTGTTCTAGGCAATGAAGAAACTTACGTCTATGTTTTTCTTTTTTGTCATAAGTTCAGTTGCATTGTACCTTTGTATTTGCTTGCCATTTACTTTCTATATTTTCATTTTTTATTTGGCATAATTGCTCAGTCGCTTCTCATTTGCTTTATTTCTCCTTCATTTATTTATTTAGCAATATCATTCACTTTGAGTTGTTCCTGTTTTTAATTTTGCGTTTCCTTGTTTCATTTTTAAACCAATATTGGCGTTCTCGTGTAAGTCATCTTCACATTTCACTCACACTTATCGTTTCATTTGAGGTGAATATACGCGTAATATCTTCAGCATATCTGAAGTGGGGGATTCTTTTGCTTTTTGTATTGGTAACTTTACCACCCTAATAAAGGTGTTTAAGAACGTATTCCAGCATTTATATTTAAGATTTTAAGACGTCTTCTTATCGTATTCAATTTTCCATTTCAGTCTTTTCCGTTTAATCACATTGGGTTATTTTTAGAATGCATTACCATGTACGAATGTAAAATATTTATGAAAGATATTCAGCAACACTTAGTTGCCTTCGTGATTTTTGAACAGTATCTGTATACTCAGTTATTTTAATATTTTTCAAATATCATGCAGGATTGTACCAGGAATTCCTGACATTTTTTTATCAACATATATCATAAGTTAGATATGGCCAATAGTGGTAAACATCCTACGAAATCTCGCTAATTTTAAGTGCTGATTTTCAGATAGTATAGAGTTTCTAGGTAAAGAATACAATAACAAAAAGATAGTTTACCAGGGCTCGTCGGAAAGTTTAGAATACAGTAAATATTCTTCGCAATCTGATTCATCAATTAACCATTATTTCAAACTAGACATTATTTTTTACTTAACTCCTACGCACTGATACATTTCTTCCTTTCCAACATTCCATTCCAACATGATGCTGTAATTTGAAATTCATTGAAAAGGTAATAAGTAAATGGTAATCAATAAATTATAATTAATTAATCATAATCATTATTTATTAAATATTTATTAATTTTCGTTAAGGTTTTATTTTTCTATTGATAATCAGACCTGCGCAATGTGAGTCACTAATAATGCCAGCAAGTTTTTTTGCGGATGATAAAGTGCTCTAATTTCAGAAATTACTACGATTTTTCTCCGAGACGTAAAGAATTTTCACAAAATGGATGTAAAGATACGGGAAAAAACACTGTTATCACGTAATCTGATGAAACGTTTATTTTATTACAAGAAGTTAAAAAATATTTTATGTACGTAAAATGTTAAAAACAACCATTTAAAAATGTTATTTATATTTACACGTCCTCATATTGTCTTATTATTTTGCCTTCAAGCTTTGTCGGACATTTTTAGCACGTCTTTTGTAAAAAACGATCGTTCTTATGTTATCGGTTTGTCTTTCTGTAGACACGATATCTCTGCAACTATTAGTCCGCTTTTAAAAATTATTTTTGCATTGGGAGGCTTGAAATATGCAAATGAGGATCCTTTATATCGTTTTTTTACGATGTACAATTTCGCCGTTAAAGGGCGTAAATGCAGATGATGTCGGATTCAAAATACATTTTATTCCGTACATTTGCTTCTACACAACCGATTGAAAAAATTCTTTTATCTTTCCATTCCATTTATGTCGAAGAGTATTTTAGGCATAGATTTCCCCCTAGGGGGCGTAAAAGTAAATTACGTTTTCTCCGATATCTCTTCTTCTAAAACTCCGATTTGAAATTTGTTTTCTTCAGCGGATACAGCTCCTGATGGAAAATCTTTTGCATATAATTTCTAAATTTTGGTATAGAATACTTTGGCCATCAGGGGGTGTAAGGGTTAATTTTTGCTTCTGATGTATTTGCCCTAAAATCTGAGCTTCTAAAATCTCGATTGAAAAACTTCTTTCCTGCACCAGTGCCACTCACGTTGATAAACCTTTTCGGAAAATTTCTTCTTAAAAAATTGCATGGTTCCTCCGCCAGGGGGCGTAGATATACATCATATTTTTGTCAGTATCTCTGCTTCTAATGGTCCTATTTGTGAAATTCTTTCTTTATTGGAGAGAGTTTCCGGTGTTACATGTTTTTCATATAATTTCAAAATTTCCAAATAATTCATAGACTTTCGGCTAGGGGGCATAAAGTTAAATTGCGCTTTCCCCGATATCTCTGCTTCTAAAACTCTGATTTGAAATTTTTTTCTGCACCGGATACAGCTCCTGATGGAAAATGTTTTGCATATAATTTCTAATTTTGGTAAAAAAATGTTTGGCCACCAGGGGGCGTACGTCTTTATTTCCGCTTCTAATTCATTTGCAGTAAAATCTCAGCTTTTAAAATCTCGACTGAAAAAAATGCGTTTGTGGACCGATACTACTCACGTCGACAAACCTTGAAGGAATATGTTCTTCTTAAAATAATGCACGGTTTCTACGCCAGGGGGCGTAGATGTATATCTTATTTTTGTCAATATCTCTACTAATAGGAGTCCGATTTGAAAAATTTCTTCTTTGTTGGATAGTATTTCCGATGCAAACTGCTTTTCTAATAAATTCAAAATTTTCAAGTAAATCATTGACTTTCCGCTAGGAGGCACAAACTTAAATTGCGTTTTCTGTGTTATTTCTGCTTCTAAAACTCCGATTCGAAAATTGTTTCCTGTATGGCATACAGCTCCTGATGGAAAATGTTTTTCACATAATTTGTAATATTCGGTAAAGAATGGTTTGGCCACCAGGGTGCGTGAGTGTTAATTTCTGCTTCTGATGTTTTTGCAGCAAAATCTGACCTGCTGAAAACTCGACTAAAATTTTTTTTTTTCTTGAACCGATACCGCTGATATCGAAAAAAGTTTTGAGACTGCTTTCTTCCTAAAATAATGCATGGTTTTCCCTCCAAGGGGCGCAATGCATATCTTATATTTGTCCATATCTCTGCTTCGAAGAGTCCGATTTGAAAAAGTCTTTCTTTGTCGGAGGGCGTTTCCGCCCGCGAAATGTTTCTCATATAAGTTCAAATTTTTCTTAACGCGGATCAATCAGAGGGAGTAAGCTCACGATTCCGTTTGGAGCAATATCTGCCTGATTAGAAACCCGATTGAAAAATTCTTCCTTCCGTCAGATATTATTGTTTTCCGTACCGGTTCTAAATTGAGCTTTGATAAATAGCTTTGATAAATTTAATTTGCGTCAGAACGGATTCAAAAGACGTGCTTATAACACCCGAAAATTCGGTGTCATTTTTCTTGTTTCTACTACACGCAGCTTTCTCCGTGCAGGATCCAACAGTAGTCTGCTAGTGCAACGGGAACAGACAAAATGCTACAAAAAGTATCATCATCATCATCATCGTGAACCATTATCAATCCACTGCTGGACGAAGGTCTCCCCAAGTTTCCTCCACAATAGTCTGTCTTGTGCCAGTCTCCTCCATGTCACTCCCGCATACTTTCGAATTCCATCCACCCATCTCCCATGTGGTCTTCTTCTGGGTCTTTTCCTATCTCTTGGAATCCAATCCAAAATTTCGGCTGTCCATCGATGGTCTGTCCTTCTGGCAGTATGCCCTACCCATTGCCATTTCAGGAATTTAACTCTGATCATGGTGTCTTCCACTCTTGTCATTTTTCGGATCCACGAGTTCATCTTCTTATCTCTCCTGGTTACACCAAGCATGCACCTCTCAATGCTGCTTTGAGTTATCTGCAGCCGTTGTATGTCTCTTTTAGTTAAGGTCCACGTCTCTGCACCATACGTAAGCACCGGAAAGATGCATTCATCAAACACTTTGCTTTTAAGACATAATGGCATATTGCTCTTGAAAATTATGCTGTTTCTTCCAAAAGCTCTCCAGGCAAGTTTTGTATGCCGATTAATTTCTTCATCAATGTGACCCTCACTTGATATCTGCTGTCCAAGATAAACTTACGTGTCTGTTATCTCCAGCTTTTCTCCATCAATCAATAAATCTTCATTTCTTGAAGAAGCAT
Organism: Macrothele yani; assembly: GCA_039090855.1. Lineage (NCBI taxonomy): Eukaryota > Metazoa > Arthropoda > Arachnida > Araneae > Macrothelidae > Macrothele > Macrothele yani. Next base: position 21,645,207 of record CM077013.1, read on the forward strand.
TGAACATCACTTTTGTGTTCTGAAAGTTCATTTTTAATCCCACTTCTTTACTCTTGTCAGCAAGTTCCTGGATCATACTCTGCAGCTCTGATGGGGTAGTTGCAAAAATGACCGTCATCAGCAAAACGAAGGTGGGTTAGATAATCTCCATTTATCTTTATCCCTTTGTTTTCCCAGTTCAGTGATTGAAAGACATTTTCCAATGTGGCATTAAAGAGCTTCGGTGATATGGTGTCACCTTGTGTCACTCCTTTTCCAATTTTTATGTGTGTTGTATTTTCAAATAGTTGAATCTTTGCACTTGCATTTTCATAGATGTTATTAGTAATATATCCTTGAAGGACAACGAATGGAGCGGACTGCCATCAACCAGTCGATACGACAATGCAATTGAAGAAGTACGGGGTACTGCACTAGGTAGTCCACCCCCTACCCCCTCGAAGAATCAGTCATATTTTGCAACACACTCTACTTAGGAACATGGCATGTGGTTTACAACGTACCTCAGTTCACGGGAATTTAGCACCATTCACAATAAATGCTGGAAATGTCCTCCACTGACATCCAAACACACTCTAACTCCACGCTGCACATTTTCGAAGGTCCTCCATTTCAGAAAAATAAGTCTTGGGAATTGATACTTGTATTTCCGTCCAAATGAAACCATGCTTCGTCAGTAAACTATGTGAAATCTAAAATTTTGGGAATTGCGAGTAGAAATGTTAAAAACCAGCAACGATAAGACACACGCTTTTCTAGATCCGGTTCTTGCAACTCTCGCACAGCTGTCACACATGGTACGGATGAAGCAAAACTTTATTCGCGCCTCTTCAGCAGGTGGAGACAGAAAACCCAGTTTCTTGTGACAAACGTCGTAGTGACTTCTTCGGTGATGCCAGCAGCCTGTGCATTACCTCTTCGATTTTTCTTCCGCTAAAGAAGGACGTCTGCCACTGTATTGGTTCAAAACACTACCCGTGGTTTCAAATTTCTTCCCTAACCTGGCGATGTAACATTTGTCTGGTGCTACATTTGTCCGGAGGACAAGGTACTGGCCCCCGGTAATAAATAAGGGCGTCTTCCTCCCCCTTTCTACTTCGCTTCCGTGTCACTTTCCTATCGGGCGGTCTAACCCAAATCTCCTAGTTACCTATTTCTAAGGGTTGTTTAAGACATGGGGTCAGACACTCCCTTCCTAAAATCCTCTACATATGATCATTTGTTTGGTGCTTTTCTTCCCCCAAAACGTATCCAGGAATTCACGCTGTGTTATCTTTATAGGCTTCGTTATCCAATAACTTTTCACCATAAACACCCGCTCCGCAACGGTATACCCAGTCATCCTGAACGGTGCTCAACGACACAATAAAACACACAGATTGCCTCCGGACACTAGCGTCTCGCGACAGCGATATCTACATGTATCGAGTTATCTCATTGGCAGCAATGAAACCGGCACCCACCAATTGGCGACCGGCACTGAAATGGCACTTGTTGTTTACAGCGGAACGCTAGAACAGCTCCGCGAGCAATCTACTGTTTTCGATCTGGCAACGCTCAGTAAATATTAAGTTGTCCGTCCATATTACCCTTCGATAGTATTAAAATCCAATGAAGTTGTCCTTGAATTCGTCTGTTGTATTTTATAATGCCTCAATGGAATTTGTATCGTCTCGTTAACGATGTCGTACGAGATAGAAAAACATGCATATCATGGTGTGAATGGTACGCTACCCACCCTTGAAATAATAAGGAATCACGAATGGCAATAAATATCGCTGCTTTTTTCTTTAATTGTCTTTTGCTATATATTTCTTAGTACGAATTTAAATACTTACTTTAAATACGAAAGTATAATTTTTTTATCAGTCTCCCAACGTATATAGCGGTAAGATCGTTCATTTTTTTTAGTTCTTTTTCCAACATCTCAGTTATAGTTTTCATTTAGTACAAAAATAACACAACGTTAGTCATCATGATGAATAAAAAAGTAAGAACAGAATGCAAAGATAACCACCCATAATGTTTGCATTCGAATGTAAACAACAACAGATGCATTGCCAGATCGAAAACGGTAGATTGCTCGCGGAGCTGTTCTAGCGTTCCGCTGTCTTAGCTGTGAGGAATGCTCCCGTTTGTGGAAGGATAGCCATTTTTATATTTGGATGTATACTGCAAACAGGTTAAATTGTTCGATTTGTGCCGACAGCCGCCAATGAAGAAACTACTGTTAACTAAGATGTAAACAACCTGTGTCACGACTTCGACGAAGTAAACGAACTACAAGTGCTGTTTCAGTGCCGGTCGCCAATTGGTGGCTGCCGGTTTTATTGCTGCCAATGAGATAACTCGATGCGTGTGGATATCTCTGTCGCGAGAAGCTAGTCCTCCGGACAGAATTAGCGTGCCCGGCCATCTGGTGGGGTGACGTCACAATGAGTCATCACCTTACCAGGAAAATCAGTCCTGCTCATTTCTCAAGGATCAAGGCCACTTGTAAATCAAACGTCGTGTTTCTATGCAGAGTGGAAAGAAAACAGCAGTTGATTCTTTCGGAGAACTACCCAATGAAACACCCTGTAGAACGGGATCGTCACGTCCCATTGAGAATGTCAAGTACAGAGCCAAACACAAGGAAAGATACAATTCCAACAGTTTTACACGGCGATTTAAGGAAGCAACAAGTTCGTTCCGCATTTGCTAACACAGAAGTGAAAAAAATAGTGCGCTTTGATTCGTGCCATAAATTTATTTAACTCCTTGATGAAAACGAAACTGTGCTGAATAAAATTTCACGGGAGGCAAAACATTGAGCTTTGCTTATGATCCCGAAGCAAAAAGACGAAGCTTTGTGCGTTTGGATCCCAAAGACAGCGACCAGAGTAAAGTTCGCATTGAAAAATCACGTATGAGAACCTTGCTGATATTTTTTTTTCGATACTAAGGGAGTGAATCGTTCCCAGAAGAACAAATATCAACGAAGAGTGATACTCGTGTGTAATGGAATGTCTTCTTAACCGAATTCGAACACGTTCACCCTAAATTTCACAGTAAGAAAAATTCGTTACCTCTTCACGACAACGCGCCGTGTCTCACCACCAGTGTCCTTACGCATATTCTCACAAAATAGCAAGTATCACAAAAAGCCAATGCCTACTCCGGTAGATCTTACAGTTGCTCAGATCCCGCAGGTCACATTGCGGTCTCACTCTGATAGAGATTAATTCACGATTCCGCATGAACTAAGTAACGGCATGTGAAGCCACTCTTAAGAAGAGCCAGAAGTTTTTGCCTCTGAATTTCCGTGGACCTTACTCTTTCTAAGGCCGTCTAGAAAACACAAGGTCATGACATTAGAGAGATGAGTTCCCTCCATTTGTGACGTAACTCTCATGATAAACGGACTGATACGTCGGCGTCGTGTTTGACGTCATACATGACTGCGATGGAGGCTAATCGGAAGCCTTGGTTTCCGCGTGACGTCACTAAGAGAGGGAACTCACTCTGTAATGTCATGACCTCGTGCTTTAAATAAACGGCGTTGCTCTTTCTCAGACCTCATAGATCACATTGATATTTCTTTGTACCAAAGAGCAGTTAATGAATTTATGCGTGTGGCAAAATATACACATGTTGGTTTGAATACCAGTGGATCTTAGGCTTGAGGAACTTTTGCTCGGAACTGTAGGGAGCAGAACTCTTCGAATCGGGACGTAACCAAAATTTGTCCACACACGCTTTATAAAAGGCGATCGGGACCAATCAGTTGGCGGACGTTGACCAAGCGGAAATAGTGTTGTGCGTATTGTAATTACAAGTGTTATCTTTTTAACTTAATTGGTATAATAATTTATTTTTCGCAGATTGATAGTGTGAATGAGGAGGAAGCAAAAGAGAATTGAACGAGCTTCTTAGAACAGACTGTGGGCCCATGAAATAAACGCGAAAAGGTAATAAAAAGGGCAATATTTTATTACCGCTGCTGAAAAATGAGAATTAAAGACAGTTTTAAACATTTCGTGGTGGACTGCGAAAGATTTAGTGAGTTGTTGTCAATGATCGAGTCTCATACACTGGTGTGCAAAAATTAAGGACGAAGAGGAGAAATTAGCATAACAGCGGAACGAGCAGGCAGAACGGACCAAAAGACCACTCAGGAGATAGACTAGGGTCCAGTACGGTAGGGCATGCGTATATATGCAGCATGACGAGGGGGTGGGGGTGGGGGTTTCGGAAGGGTATAAAGCACATGGGCGGTGTACGCTCAGCAATTCGGTGAAAGCTATTGCACGGTGTACATAGGTTTGAACGACGTCGAGTTGCTGCCACCGTGTGATATGGCCAACAGGCAATTCAGTAGACGGCATCTGGATGACTTTACTCGAGGTCGTACCATTGGGAAGTCGGAAGAAGGTCAAAGTGTGACTAGTGTGGCCGAGGAGTTCGGGATCGCTCACAGCATCGTTTCACGAGCATGGAGAGCATTTCAAAGGACAGGAACAGCTGTCCGAGTATTTAGCAGTGGTCGTCTCCGAGCAACCACTGCGGCAAACGACGGTATATTGTCCTACAGGAGAGAAGAGACAAACGGCAGACAGCGGGAGAAATCGCAAGAAAGACACATGCAACAGACAACTGAACGTCTGTTATCGCGTTTTACCGTGGCCAGGAGCTGCACAAAGGTACTTTATTTGCACGACGACCAGTACGGTGTGTGCCATTAACGATTGTATACACATCTAGAGAGAGCAGGGAACACGCAGTCACACCTCCAACATCATCGAAAGGGACCGGTTTGGAGGTGGCGGAGTTCTCGTCAGGAGCGGTGTCATGCTTGGTAGTCGTACTGACCTCCACATCTTCCAAGGAGGTTCAGTCACTGGTTTCCGCTATTGTACCGAGGTTCTCCTGCCTCACGTGCGTCTGTTTACAGGTGCTGTGGGTCCTGAGTTCCTCTTCACAGACGACAACGCTACACCTTATCGTACAGTGACTGTAGCAGAGCTGTTGGCGAGTGAAGATATTCAACGCATGGATTGGCCCGCAAGATCCCCGGACCTAAATCCAATCGAACACGTGTGGGACCTTCTCGGGAGACGCTTGGCAGCACGTCATCACCCGCCAGCAACGATTCCGCAGCTGCGATTGGCGCTACGAGAGGAATGAGCCGCGATGCCTCAACAGCTCCTTGACAACCTCGTTCTCAGCATGGAGAGACGTTGTAAATCCTGCAACGCAGTCAGTGGTGATCATATCCACTACTAAAGACTGGATTTTTCTTGGCAGTCACCTGTCACATGGACGTTTCTGTCTTCTGTCCAGTTTTGCTCGAAGCAACTTTTTCAATAAAGTGCCTTTGTATCCTTTGGATTCCTTGTTTGGACGGTTTCGCTCACTCGTCCCATATTCTTACATCTTGGGGATCTTATTGAATGATTTGAGTCGATGGGGAGCACATCTGCACGACGTTACATTTGAAAAACCGTCTCGTCTTTAATTTTTGCACGCCAGTGTATTTGTGAGAGCACAACCTCACTGTTTATTTAATAAGACGATGTTGAATGTATACTTTTTTTTTGGAGGATTAACGACCACCGTGAGCAACTCAATGGGCTATAAGCAGTCGCCCGTCCATAATTTAGGGTCACTGGTTACAGGGAAGGGAGAGAGCCAGTGCCGTAAGACAAACACAACATCCATGCCTCACCGGGTTTCGAACCCGGACCTCTTTTGAACAAATGATCAGAGGCCATCGCTTAGACCACTGCGCCACCGTGGCGGCGTTGAACATATTCGTCGACCGCCGCAACTTACCGGAGTCGTGGCAATAGCGCAGAAAATAAAATTGCGCTAGTAACTAAATTAAAAGCAAGAAAGATGACACCGTGCTTTTGGTTGCAATGAGCACGTCTTTTGAATCTTTTCCCGCACGAAAAAAAAATTTTCAAAGCATATTTTTGAAAATATTGGAAATTCAGTAAAAGAAAAAATGCACTTATATCATCTAGGAAAAACTGCGCATAATTGAAAATACGAAATGTGAAATTGGTTATTCATATTCAATGGATCCAGTTACCTTCCCCCCCCCCGCCCCGTCCCCACACACAAATGAACAGGTTATCGCAATTGATAAAACATCCAGAAACTGGATTAGCTATTTACTCCCAGTAGCAGCTAAAAAGTATGTTAAGGCAATTAACAAATTGTGTACAAAAAATTTCTTGTAGTGGAAAGAAGATATCTCAGGCAAAGGAATTTTCAGATCGAACAATTAGAAGAAGAGATATAGAGGAAAATATATAATTTTACGGTTCCTACGCGGAAAAGCTGTGTTTTATATACTTAAATAGAGTGCAAAGCACTCTTCATAATGAAGAGCATCCTACAAGCCATGCTAAAGAAATTTTTTTCGAAAAGTCTTCTCGGAGCAGCGATAGCGAGAAAAAAGTTTCGGCATCTAGCCCTACCAGGAAAACTGTGCGTTGTTTAAAGAGGATAATTTTCCCAATATTCACTGTCACAAAATGTCATACATTAAGCAAAAATAAATTCTTTATCAGGATTTTTAGAAGCTGAAATACGGTTGCAAACAGATATACACTCTAACGCCGCCTAATGATAGAACTGTGAACAAACATCTCACGAGTACGTGCAAAGTGTTTCACAGGCAAAATGGTATCCAGTGTTGAAAGAATTTTTTAAATCAGACTTTTAGAAGCACATATGTCGAGAAAAACAAATGAAATATTTGCGCACCCTAGTGGAAAAACTGTTTTTTTTGGGCAGATAATGCGCAAAAAATGTGTTTGTAGTTGGTAGTATCTGACCGGAAATTTGTTTATTTCAATCGGGTTTAGAGATACATACATTGCTGCAAATATGGTGTAAACAGAAACCTGATTAACGCCGTCTAGTGGCAAACTTGTGAATTAAGCAAATCTTTTAAATTTTTTACGCAAATCATTCCGCATGAGATACGCTGCCCGACAAAGAAAGCTCTTTTCAAATCGGAGTGTTAGTAGCAGAGATATCGAGAAAAATGCGACGTACATCTACGCCCCTGGAAGAAAAAATGCATATTACTTTAAGTAGGAAATGTGTACAAAATGCTTTCTATGGAGAGCGGTATTCGACTGCGAATGAACTTTTTCAATGGAATGTTTAGAAGCGCAGGTATCGATGCAAATACATTGGAAACACAAATAAGCACAGCACGTACGTCCCTTAGTGGCAAAAGTTCTACACAGAATTTAGAACTGTACGCAAAACGTTATATCCAAAATAATATTAATATGAGTACGTAGAGAAAAACACAGTTTATTAAGTGTATTTCTTTTCTTTTTTTCGTTTTAAAATGTGGTAGTCAACATTGAACCATCTAAGTACGAGTAGACATATGTGTGATCCACGGACATATTTCTGTCTGCGTATGAGTGCCCGTGCTTCTTACCATGCTCTCCCAAAATTTAACGTTCCAAGGAATTGAACTGTAATAAGTACAGAAGTCCAGAAACAGCTTTTAATGACCGAAAAGTTTCAACAATGAGAACAAAAGATATCTCAGCAACACAGCTGCATTCCTGGATTAAGTTCTGGATTAATGAACACTTTTTACGTCATAATTTATGAAGCTTAGAATACATTGCCAATGTCGTTAGGAAGAATAAAACCTCTATAATAGGTTACTTCTGCCCTTAACTCTCTGACATCATTCAATACTTGCAGCGCCATCTGCTTTTTTCCGGTGGCCGAAATCAAAACTAAGCCCACCGCTACAGCACGAAACATAAAATCAAAGAAAAATACCGGAAAATAAAATAAAGTTATTAAGTCCGGTATTTCTCCCATAGATGAAGTCGTGCGGTTGTCACGACTTCATTTGTGGCAACACGCACGTGCTCAAAGAACTTTCTGCGACGTTTGTTCCATCACGTGGGTGTTATGGCGTGTTTCATTTCATTTTCTTCGCATTGCAGAGTAATTTCATAAAAAGGAATAACATTCTAGCGTCATTCAGTACTTGCAGTGCCATCTGCTTTTATCCGGTGGCCAAAATCGGAAATACGCTCACTGCTATCGCACGATACGTAAAATCAAGGAAAACCACCGTAAAATAAAATAAAGACAAACGACTTCATGTGTGGCAACACGCACGTGCTGCCGTGTGTCGTGTTTTATTTCATTTTCTTCGAACTGCAGATTAATTTCAGAAAAGGGAATAAAATTGTACAGTTATTTCATAAAAAGGAATTAGCGTTAGTATAAATACATAGTGCGATCAAAAAGTTCCGAGACTAGGTACGTAGCGCGCCAACAGGTGGCAGTATGCTGATGCGCGAGCAGTGGTCGTGGGTGGGTACCTTCGTGAGTCATTGTACCGAGTGGCGTTGTTCTGTGAACATCGGGAGCTGTACTACACGATATTTGGTGACCACATGCAGAACACAGCTGAGATTTCGGTATGGACTGCAAACATAGGGCAGCGAGCGAACATCGAATTCTGCGTCAAACTCGGCAAATCGGGAACGGAGACGCATGAAATGTTGCGGCAGGCTTATGGCAAGGAAGCAATGAGTCGTGCGAGGTGTTTTGAGTTGCAATCGCGCTTCAAGAGCGGCAGAACGGCACTGGAAGACGGCGAGAACTCAGGACGATCCATTCACGAGCAAAACCCCCGAAAATGTGGACATTCGTGGGGTTGTGCACCGTGAATTCGTCTCCCAGGGCCAGACCGTCACCGCCTTTTTTTACTGCGATGTTCCGCGGCGTCATCCGCCGCAAACGACCTGAAATGTGGCGCAGGGGCGATTTCCTGCTCCATCACGACAATGCAGCAACTCACAGTGCGTTAGCAACACGCCAGTTTTGCAGCCGCAACAGCATGACTGCCCTTTCTCACCCGCCTTACTCGCCGGATTTTATCCCCTGCGACTTCTTTCTGTTCTCGAAGATGAAGCTGAAGCTCAAGGGTCGCCGTTTTGAAACCGTGGACGAGATCCAACGCGAATCGCACACGGTGCTTGACACGATTCGTGAACAGGACTTCCAGGGAGCCTTCCAATAGTGGCAAAAACGTTTGTAGCGGTGTATCGCTGCCCAAGGAGACTACTTTGAGGGAGATCATAGCCACACCAAAGTAACGTAAGTACTTTGTTATATATCGGCATAGTCCCGGAATGTTTTGATCTGACGCTTAGCCTCCCAAAGCACTTGACTGACTCGTATAAATACCCAGATCATTTTAAAACGCTCTAACCTAAAATAAAAACTTAACATTGAGATGTCAAAGAGAGCAAAATCGCATCTAAAAACATTTTCAACTCTAACATGAATGAGGGTTTACTATATTTCCTTACAGAAGTCTAGCGTCTATTTGATATGTTTTTTAATCTGCTTCAATTGAAAATTTCATCCCGTCCTACGTCGGGCAACATTCCCTAGCCGCCCCGGTGGCACAGTGGTCTAAGCGATAGCCTCTGATCATTCGTCCGAAAGGGTCCGGGTTCTAATCCCGGTGAGGCATGGATGTTGTCCTTGTCTTACGGCACTGGCTCTCTCCCTTCCCTGGAGCCAGTGACCCTAAATTAGGGACGGGCGACTGCTTATAGCCCATTGAGTTGCTCACGGTGGTCGTTAAACCTACAACCAAAAAAAAAAAAAAAATAAAATTCCCTGTATGTAAATATTTATTTAAAGCTTAAAAGCAGCCGTCCTAGGTCTGGCTGCAGGATAGTCCTTACCTACAACAGAAAACAAGGTATTATCCTGGGTCCATTCTCACACAAAATTAACTCTACCAAATTAACGTACTTTTAAGATCTTCGGGGAAAATTTCGGCGTAGTAATTCAATGGCAGAATGCTGAGTAGACTCATCTGCTTAAACTTACATGGGGGCTATTGAAATGTCTTAAGTATATCTGATATTTTTTGGAGACATAAAAATATACAGAAATGATTATTTTTTAAGTTTTAATTATTATATTTCTTACAAAAAGAACATTAAATATTCATATTAAACTGTTTAAAAGTTATACTAATATATGTCCTCTGATAATTCGTCCGAAAGGAGACCGGGTTCGAATCCTGGTGAGGCATGGATGTTGTGCTTGTCCTACGGCACTGACTGTCTCCCTTCCCTGGAACCAGTGACCCTAAATTAGGGCAGGCGACTGCTTATAGCCCATTGAGTTGCTCACAGTAGTCGTTAAATCTAAAATAAAAAAAGCCGCCCCGGTGGCACAGGCCTCTGATCATTCGTTCGTAAGGGGTCCGGGTTCGAATTCCGGTCAGGCATGGATGCTGTGTTTGTCTTACGGCACTGGCTCTCTCCCTTCCCTGGAACCAGGGACCCTAAATTTGGAACGGGCGACTGCTTATAGCCTATTGAGTTGCTCACGGTGGTCGTTAAACCTCCAATCAAAAAAAAAAAAAAAAAAAAAAAAAAAAAAAAGAGGCTTTGTTGATGAAAATGTCCAGTGGTTGTAATTGGCTTGTTAAACCACCAGGGATCACTGCCATTTTCGTCTTCAGTCTACGCACCCTTTTTTTAGTACTGTTTGCTTTGTGGGCACAAAACTGGTCTCACACAAGCAGAGATAGTTTTGTAAGGTGGTCACGGGGTCGCCTTGACCAGACTTTATCCAATCATAGCTTCACCAGACTTTATCCAATCAGGACGTGAACAAAAATTCCACGTGGAGTTTTGTCTTTTGGTAAAGATTTCCTTTTGAAAATCAGTAAGGGTGGCAGTTTTGTTCCATCAGCACAACATCATAGCACCGCAGTGCAATGGATTTTTTTATGTCCGGATGTCTTTATATTTATGGTTTTAGACCCTTTAACATTCACTTATCTATTTGATACCACATAAAACGTTAACGGTCTTTAATACCAAATCAAACGAAGGCAGTCTTGTTATTAATAAGGTTTACCGGTTAACACTTCAACATACACTGGCGTGCAAAAATTAAGGATGAGACCCTTTTTCGAATGTAACGTCGTGCAAAAGTGCTCCACATCGACTCAAATCATACCATAAGATCCCCAAGATGTAAGAATGTTTGACAAGTGAGCAAAAACCGTCCAAACAAGGAATCCAAAGGATACAAAGGCACTTTAATGAAAAGGTAGCTTCCAGCACAACTGGACAGAAGACAGAAACGTCCATGTGACAGGCGGCTGCCAAGAAAAATCCAGTCTTTAGTAGGAGATAGGATCACCCCTGACTGCGTTGCAGCATTTACAACGTCTGTCCATGCCAAGGATGAGATTGTCAAGGAGCTGTTGAGGCATCGCGGCCCATTCCTCTTATAGCGCCAATCGCAGCTGCGGAATCGTTGCTGGTGGCTGGTGTGATACCAAGCGTCTCCCGAGAAGGTCCCACTCGTGTTCGATTGGATTTAGGTCCGGGTACCTTGCGAGCCAATCCATGCGTTGAATATTTTCACTCTCCAACTGCTCTGCGACAGTTACTGTACGATCAGGCGTAGCGTTGTTGTCCATGAAGAGGAAATCAGGACACACAGCACCTCTAAACAGACGCACGTGAGGCAGGAGAACCTCGGTACCATAGTGGACACCAGTGACTGAACCTCCTTGGAAGATGTGGAGTCAGTACGGCTACCAAGCATGATACCGCCCCAAACGAGAATCCCGCCACCTCTAAACCGGTCCCTTTCGATGAAAACACAAGAACTGGACACATCCCCATTGCTGATGTGTCCAATTCTTGTGAATTGACACATCAGCATAGGATGTGTCCCCATTGCTGATGTGAGAACAGAAACCTAAGTCTCCGACGAGCAGGCGTTAATGGCACACACCGTACTGGTCGTCGTGCAAATACTCCACCTTTGAGCAGCCTCCTGGCCACAGTAAAACGCGATAACGGACGTCCAGTTGTCTGACGCATGTGCCTTGCGATTTCTCCCGCTGTTTGCCGTCTGTCTCTTTTCGCCTGTAGAACAATATAGCGGTCGTCCGCCGCCGTGGTTGCTCGTGGACGACCACTGCTAAACTCTCGGATAGCTGTTCTTGTCGTTTGAAATGCTCTCAAAGCTTGCGAAACGATTCTGTGAGCGATCCCGAACTCCACGGCCACACAAATCACACTTCGACCTTCTTCCAACTTCCCAATGATGCGACCTCGGGTAAAGTCATTCAGATGTCGTCTACTGGATTGCCTATTGGCCATATCACACGGTGGCAGCAACTCGACGTCGTTCAAACCGATGTACACCGTGCAATAGCTTTCACCTGAATTGCTGAGCGTACACCGCCCGTGTGCTTTATACCCTTCCGACACCCCCACCCCCACTCTACGCAGTGCTGCATATATGTGCATGCCCAACCGTACCGGACCCTAGTCTATCTACTGAGTGGTCTTTCGGTCCGTTCTGCCTGCTCGTTCCGTTGTTATGCTAATTTCTCCTTTTCGTCCTTTATTTTTGCACACCAGTGTAGATAACCTTCCTCTGTGTTTAGCATAGGCTTACGAAAAACGCAATCTTCAGTCTCCAGGACGGACTGTAAAATTTCGAGGCTTATTTCAGGATAAAAATAGCCTCCACGACTTCGGGAAATACGGTATTTATTTTTGTGACAGAAAGATAATATTAGTACTCATTTTACTATTCACAGCCACACATTTGATCTAAAAAGTTCTTCGAAATTGCAGTGGACAACAAATGCCATCTAGATTTTCCATCGCAAATCTGTTTCTATTTTCATCAAACAATGATAAATCAATGAGACTACTGAAACTAAAGGAACGATATGGCCGGACTAAATCATTCGTAATTTTTGAAAATTTTCAATTGGAAGCCATGTAATCCACAGACACTGTCAGTAGGTGTGCGAAATACGAAGTAAAACTGCAAACTCCGCAAAATATTTTTGTTTTTGAGTTTGGTCTTAACTTATTTTCCTTGTGGACAATAATACCACATAATGTCACGTCCACCCTAACTTTTAGATAGGATGATGTTACGTTTCTGTTGCTTTTCCTGAGCTTTGTGGAAGAAAAAACGATCCTTAAAGTCCAAACTCACAATGAAAAGGCAGAACACTCGTTAAAACTCAGCACGGAAATTTATCAGGCACAGTTATGCATCACCTAGAAATAGTTAACTCAATGCGCTTTACAACCGCACTTTAGTACGTAATTAGGAGCAGAATAGTATAAGAGAAAGGACGTGCTGGATGCTGCAGTTCCATAGAACCGCATTAACAACAACGACTATCACGCGAGCAGCGTATATACTCTCCGTGTTGGACTTTGATAGCTATCTATGTGTTAGCCAAGCCTTCGAGCGTACGGAAGAACTTCCGGTTTCGCTTTTCCGAGCCGGAAGGGCAGACGTCATTCGCCAACTTGGTAGCGCCGATGAAACGAATCCTTGTGGAGGGAGAACAGGGTATAAATTATACCTGCTGCTTGCAATGCTATTACTTTTTCCAACCCACCCTCCCCAGCTGAAATTTTATTTCCGGTTTATTTGCACTAAAAAGTAAAAAATGGAGGAAACACGTAAACTTATGTATTCATTACGGAACATATATGTATTTATATGCAAAAATTCCCAAAATATGTGATTTTCTGGAAAAATATTTATTTACTTAAAAATACGTCCTCTAATTTTATATGTTATGTATTCGGTGATTCTATGGTAATACGGCGAATGAACTAGTGGTTCCGAAGACTTGGTTGTAAGTTCAGCTTCCTTATTATATGATTTGTTAAGCGTATTGTCGAACGCTAAATCATCATAATAATTAAACCATAGCCCTTTTGCTTTCAACACTGAAACTTACTCAATTATCTGATAAATGCATTGTTGAAAAGTATTCAAAAGAACACATTGCATGCATGATTATCAAGTGAACTTTTCAGTAATTGTGTATTTTATTGCTATTCGGTTCCATTGACCAGATTGACATTCATATGCCTACGAGGTCATATTTATTAAATTAACCAATCACGTTTCCCAGCTGGCTGTTACGTCACATGCATATGGCATGAATACGTATATGCTATTTGTTAAGTACGTAAGACTATTTTTTCCTGCCAAAATTTTCTATCTACATCTGCTTCTTCCTATAATTTCAGTATCAGTAGTCAAAAAATCCTTGCAAAGAGTTTCAAAAGAAGGTGAATCTCTTAATTGGACTAGGTTCATCACTCCTGATTAAGGCCAAGTATAAAGGACAGTTTCCGAAGAGAATCTGATTTTTTCTCCGAATTCTTTGACTCCGCCCTGATTAATGATGTCGGGATCTCCCACTGTAATTTGGAACATACTCTCATCACACAGAGTAATACGCCTTCTGGAAAGGATAGACAGGAGTCATTCTTTACTGGCAGAACTTCAAAGTGGTGCGCGTGATGAAGAGATACTAAATTTAGAGTATCAAATGTCGAAATACCGTGGATGTGGTGGCTGCCAAATCGCTGATTTTTCTTTTATTTCATTCAAGAGATGAAGCTTTAGGTTTTCCAGACAAAAAGTAGTATTTTTTTGTTCTATGTAGTATTCAGCGATATGCAAAACGATCTTCTAGATTCTAAAATGTACTTCTCATAAAAAGTAGAAAAAGTCCCATTTAGAAGGAATACCATACGCGTGATTAGTGATGCAGAAGGGCCTTAACGCGCCTTAGCCACTATTTTTGTAGGCTTAGCGACGCTAAGGCACTCTTCGTGGTTAAACGGTAATAGAATGTGGACAAAGGAACTTTTTTAAATGTTCGTGCATGCAATGATAGATAAAAATGTGTTCTGTTTACAATCATACTTGTATTTTAACCGAATGTTCGCACTACAGAAATGGCCTCCCAAGTGGTAGAGTGGTCAGAGGCGCAGGCATCTAACCAATCTTCCGAGCTAAGACTGAGTCCCAACCCCGGATGAGCCATGGGTGATGTGCATGGCCACAAAGGTGCTGTATCTGTCTCTTTCCTGAAAAAGGTGACCCGAAATTAGGGACCGACAACTGCTTATAGCCATACAAGTTGCCCATGGTAGTTGTTAAACAGAGAAACAAACAAACAAAAAATACTGAGTAGATTGATCTGCTTAGTTGGATAAATCAATAGTGCGTCGCGCAGTGATCTAAGCGATGCCTTCTGACCATTCGTCCGGAAGGAGTCCGGGTTCGAATCCCGGTGAGGCATGGATGTTGTGTTTGTCTTACGGCACTGACCTTCTTCCTTCCCTGGCGCCAGTGACCCTAAATTAGGGACGGGCGACTGCTTATAGCCCATTGAGTTGCTCACGGTGGTCGTGAAACATCAAAAAAATAAAAAAATAGAGCGCCTCACAAATCATGAGATTCTGTCACAAAGATAATGCGAACTCCTTAGTCTAGAGTAGACAGTCAAAATAAGTCATACAATTCTTGTTGGATGGATTGGGAATGAATTTCCCTGAAGGAATATTTTAAATAACATGGTTCAGATATAAATATTTTAATATTTTTCACTGTACACCATGTTCCTTTCATTCAGAAAACGTGAAAATTTTCATCGTCCTGGAGCGGGTATCGAGCCCGCACCTCCTGATTTCCGGTAGAGCATGCAGTTGCTTGGAATTTTCTTATCCTGGGTAGTGTAATGCCTAGCATGCTCGACCGGAAATCGGGAGGTGCGAGTTCGATACCCGCTCCAGGATGATGAAAATTTATATAATAAAAGTAAGAGCTCACTCTCTGACTCCAAAAATCTTCTTCGGGCAATACAAAAATCTTCCAAATGTACCACATAATCTTAGTAAAAATGGCGCATTGGTCATATTGAATTGATGTTAGTTCACAAGCATTCCCAATACATATTTAAAATCGTGTAGACCGACACAGGGCCGTATTTAAACAAACATTTTATAATCCTAGCATATGTCACTTTCCACTTTCTTCCTGTTACATAAAATTGCTCAGATTACACAGTTTTAAACAGTTTTAATATCAATTGATATTTGTAAATAGTAACAAAAATTAAAAAAAATAATAATAAATAATAAAAACAAGGAATCAGAGTTCGAAAAATTTGAAGGTATTTTTTTAGTCCGTTCACCGCTAAGGCACTTTTCAGCGCATCTTTTGTAAAAAAAGATCGTGCTTATGTTGCCGGTTGGTCCGTCCGTCCGTCTGTACCCACGATATCTCCAACTATTAGTCCGATTTGAAAAATTTCTTTTTGCATTGGGAAGCTTGAAATATGCGAATGATGATCCCTCATTTCGTTTTTTCTTTACGATGTACAATTTCGCCGCTAGAGGGCGTAAATGCAGATGATGTCGAATTCAAAAATACATTTTATTCCACATATTTGCTTCTAAACATCCGATTAAAAAAGTTATTTTATCTTTCGATTCCATTTACGTCGAAGAGTATTTTAGATATAGTTACTTTTTCAAATTACGCATACATTTTCCACTAGGGGGCGTTAAAGTAAATTGCATTTTTCCCGATATCTCTTCTTCTAAAACTCCGATTTCAAATAAATTTTTCTTCAGTGGATACACCTCCTGATGGAAAATATTTTGCGTATAATTTCTAATTTTTGGTAAAGAATACTTTGGCCATCAGAGGGCGTGAGTGTTAATTTTTGCTTCTCATGCATTTGCAGCAAAATATGAGCTTCTAAATTCTCGATTGAAAAAAACGTCGTTTGTAGACCGATACTACTCACGTCGACAAACCTTTTAGAAACATTTTCTTCTTAAAATAATGCATGGTTTGGTTGGTTGGTTGGTTATTAGATTTTATTGGCGCAAGGGTCATGGTTGGCCAAAGAGCGCCAGACACAAGACAAACAGACAAAATTAAAAAACGGAGCATAAATCGCAAAAACTGGCTGACCAAGTAAAACCGAACCATGAGTACGAAGGAAGGGCCAAAAAAGACAAAGAAACAAACAGTATGAAAAACATGGTACAATGGTGAGAAACAAGCCGATTAAGTAAAACTGAGGTTGGTTGGTTGGTTGGTTGATTTTAGTGGCGCAAGGGGCAGGTTTGGCCAAAGAGCGTCAGACAAAGAACTATCAGCTACAGATTTTTAAAAGCGTGGAAAATGATTAAGAGCAGACAGGCTTGGTAAAAGTTGGAAAAAAGGATGATGAAAGCCGTGAAGACAAGTTAGTTAATTGGGTTTATATAAAAATTTATTAACTTACTATTGTAATTATTATAATTTGTTTTTCATTTAACACAACTACACAAAGGATGAGTCACAGGAGGGGGACGAACCGTCACTCTCTCCCCCCACACTCCTCTGCAATGCTGGCCGAGGGCGGGGACGAACTGTCACTCTCCTCCCCCCATGTTCCTCTGCAATGTTGGTTGAGGCTGGGGACGAACTGTCACTCTCCTCCCCCCTATGTTCCTCTATAATGTTGGTTGAGGGTGGGGACCTCGCTGAGTCCGAGACAGTTGCAATGTTGGTCAGGCGGACCGCGACAGTTGGATGGACACTGCACACCTTTGCGGATTGAGGGCCGGGTCTTCCGCACGTGCAGGCTTTCTGCTGGGAACTGAAAGAGTCGGTCGTCTTCAAAAGAGAAAGCGCAGACTCAGCTATCTGTAGCTCGGGGAAATCCACCTGTGTCGCTTGTTCAGCTGTAGATCGCTTGGCAAGTGCGGCGAGAGCTACAGGGCGCGGAACAAAGGGCTGCACGGGTTGTGGCAGAGACTGAACTACTGCGGCAAAAGTACGCTGTCGATTGGTGGGTATACCCAACTTAGCCTTTGCAGCAGGGTACGAGAGGCCTTCCGGGGTTTTGAGGCGCTGGATCGCCATCTCGTCCTTCCATTTCATACAGTTGCGGGAGTAAGCTGTATGGGCCTCACCACAGTTAACACAGCAGGCCGCAGAAGTGCAACCCTCCCCGTCATGTTCACTGGAGCCACAATTAGCGCAACGAGCGGAACTCTTACAGAAACGTTGTGAATGCCCGTACCTCTGGCACCTGAAACAGCGCAGAGGACTGGGAATGTACGGGCGAACTCCACAGACCAAGTAGCCAGCCTTGATTTCAGTTGGAACTTTCGGGGAGTTAAAAGTCAAGATCACATTTTTAGACTTAATCAAAGAACCATCGCGCCGAAACATCATACGACGTGCAGCAATAACACCTCGATCTGCAAGTTCAGTCACCAATTCTTCTTCACTGCATGGCAAGAGATCAAACTCCGAAATAACACCCCGAGAGGTGTTAAGAAATGGGTGAGGTGTCACTTTGACAGGAATGCCTTGAAGACTAGTGAGGTGCAGAAAAGTGTTACTCTGAGAAACACTGCAAGTTTGGACAAGGAGGTCCCCAGAGCGAAGCTTCTTCACAGACCTCAAGGGGCCAACCGCAGGGTCCAAAGCTTTACAAATGAAAAAGGGAGATTTGGTAGACAGTCTCTCATTCGGATCGATGGATTCCACAACTAAGTGTGTAGCATGCGTAGTCACAGCAAACGAGGGGAGACGACGCTTCGGAGCGACTGGAACAGCTGCCGAAGAAGAGGTTCCACATTCTTGGTCCAGGTCAAGGTCTAAAGATCGTTTAAGGTTATGAGACTTGGTAGGTTGAGAAGACGAAGGAGAGTCATTGTCAATAATCATTTTCTCAGGCGACTTAAATTTGGAGTTTTTCTTTTTGTTTTTACCCATGGAAAAAAGGAAGAGGATTCGTCTGCAAACTACTCCACCCACCACCGAGCCCTACGAGGGAGAACTGGAGGTCTGCAAGTCAAGAAAATGACGCTGGACACAGTTCTGGAGCTTATACGTTGCAGATATAGTCCGTTGGCTGTGATCACACGCACTCGGCGGACACTTCGGCCTCCGGGTACCGTCATGCCAACGCCTTTGGCATGATCCCACAACCCCGGGCTTACCCTGCCGTGCTATACGACAAAAAGGCCGCTAAAGCCCTGTACACAACTTGGTACAAGACTTCTGACTAGAGGTGGGTTAGTCTCTAGCCTCCCGTTTACAGCGAAGCCGGGGTCGAAGAGGAGTGTTGGTACACAGGAGGCACTTAACCGGTCTCCTGTGACCTCAGCCGCCAGACATCCCATTTCCGCCTCACGGGTCTCCGCACGCGGCAAACATGCAGGTAGGTCTAGCACCCAAACCAGCTAAAAGGAAAAAAGTAATCCAAGGAAGACAAAACCCTGGAAGGGAACCTAAACGGAATCTCAGCAACCTACGAACTGAGCGGTTAATATAAAACAGTTAGTGGTGGAGGGTAACAAAACCACAAGACCGGGGTGTTAGTACATAACGTGGTAGCGATTAGGTAGAGAATACAACACGGGCAACTGGCCAGTGGAGAAAATAAAGAAAAACGAAAAAGCGAGACACAAGACCAGCTCGGGAACGTGGGGACGCGACTCCCCAACAGCTGGATGAACAGCTGTCCCTGCAAACACCAAAATAAAAAACAAGCGGTGGAGTGACATCAGATGGTGACCAGTCACAAGGTCAGCTCGGGCCGTGGGGGCGCCGCTCCCCAAATAACTGGAAAACCAGTTATCCCCGTGCGGGGAATGCATGGTTTCTACGCAAGGGGGCGTAGATGTATATCTTATTTTTGTCAATACCTCTACTTCTAGGAGTCCGATTTGAAAAATACCTTCTTTGTTGGATAGTGTTTCCGATGCGAAATGTTTTTCCTATAAATTCAAAATTTTAAAGTAAATCATAGACTTTCCACTAGGGGAGCAAAAAGGTAATTTGCGTTTTCTCCGTTATTTCTGCTCCTAAAACTCCGATTTGAAAAATTCTTCCTGTATCGCATACAAGACCTGATGGAAAATATTTTTCACATAATTTCCAATGTTTAGTAAAGAACGGTTTGGCCACCAGGGGGCATAAGTGTTAATTTCTGCTTCTGATGTATTTGTAGCAAAATCTGGGCTCTTAAAAACTCGATTAAATTTATTTTTTTTTCTTGGACCGATACCGCTCATACGGAAAAAGCTTTTGAGAATACTTTCTTCCTAAAAAAATGCATGGTTTTTCCACCAGGGTCCGTAAAGTCACATCTTATTTTTGTCGATATCTCTGTTTCTAAGAGTCCGATTTGAAAAATTCTTTCTTCCGGTGCGAAATGTTTCTCATATATAGTTGAAAAATTATTTCTTCCGGTGCGAAATGTTTCTCATATAAATTCATATTTTTCTTAACGCACAAGTCTGCAACCAGAGGGCGTAAGCTCACGATTCCGTTTACAGCAATATCTGAGGGATTAAAAACCCGATTGAAAAACTTCTTTCTTACGTCAGATACTATTGCTTTTAATACCGGTTCCATTGACTTTGAATAGCTTTGATAAATTTAATTTGCGTTAGAACGGATTCAAAAGACGTGCTTACTACAACCGAAAATTCGGTGTCACCTTTCTTCTTTTATTTAGAACGACATCACTGCGCTTGATACAAACCGAATTGCCTCATCTAGAAGAAATGTCGTGTGCGTAAGATATAAAACGAATTGTCTTATCAAGAAGGAATGTAGTGCGTATGATACAAAGAGCATGCTAAAAATAAGTCGTGTAAGTGTAAAATGATCACATTTGCAGTTCGTTTAGTCTGGCAAATACATATACATTATAGTGACACCAGTACGAAACGTAGTCACTTTTTGCGGTAATACGGAGCTAGGAGGTGAATCAGAAAGGTTCCTAACATCATCCTGGCCGAAGGTTCCCCGTATTTGCTGCGCTGACACCTCAAGATCCGTCACGGTAGTAAGTCCTATTCTTAGATACAGCTTGATGGTGTCCCAGTTGTGTTCAATCCGCAGCCACCTGGTCATGATAGCTCGAGAACGGCTTACAGGGAGCGTTGAGAAAAGCGTGCGCCATGTAGTGTGGCATAGTTGTCGCATGCTTTCGAGAAATGTGGCATGATTTCAGTAAGTCGTGAGCTGTAATGAGAAGAATGGTATTCTCTGAGGAACTAAATTACGGCGACTCTCAAAGTTGACTGACTGTTGAAGAAATGGTGCCCAACACCAGAGTTCCAGCGGCGCGCATTGTATAGCGTTTAACGTTACAGCACGTTGAAACATTTTATCTATACGTCGAGTGCTGCCAACGTTATGCGCCAGACAGATGATGATCGTATTGCTGAAGACAATCTCGTTCGTTACGTGACTTGATTTTTTCATACCATCCCCGGAATCAGGCAATGACCGGTACGTAGAAAAAACAAGTTAGTAAAATCATGCAATGCATTGATTATGATACGCTTTCCAACATACCAGAATTCATTACTCAAGTTATGGGGATAATGGCTGTGGAATAAATCTCGGTTCTGTGCCCTGACCTTTGATCCCATTTCGATGATATTCAACAGAACCGGTTCAGTATACCTCCGAAATAACACGATAAAGTTTTATCGCAATCGAAGCATTTTTACGTAAGTTATGACGCATAAGGGCGATGGAAGTGATTCCGCTCCTATGTCCTGATCTTTGACCCCATTTCACCCATTTGCTATAGGGTTTGTCCCCAGGCGGTCCCCTACCACATATTAAAAATCTCATCGAAATCGAACCTTTTTTACGTTAGCTATGACGCATAAGAGCAGAGGAATGGATCCCGCTCCTATGTCCTGACCTTTGACTCCATTTCGCTAACTTTCAATAGGATTCCTTCCCAGGTGTTCCCTTACCACATACTAAAATTTCATGAAAATCGAACAATTTTCACGCAAGGTATCGTGTGGAAGGGCATAAGCATACAACGCGTGACGTAATGAGCCAGATGGCGTAACCGCGCGCCAACATCTCAATCGCGAAAGTGTGACGTCATAGGATTTCTAAGCATGGGTTACATTAATGAGACGACGCCATGACATTAAAAATGTGGTAATTCGGGTTGGTTATTTAACCCACTAAAGAAATTTTTCTAAAGTCTAGATCAAGCTAAATCGATTTCTAGTACCAGAAAACGGTAGGTTAACGACTTTCATCAAAATCCTTAGAGCGTTTTGAAAGTAAAATTTACATACATACATGAATTTCTCCTTTAAAAGTATGGGATAAGGGCGATGGAATGGATCCCGATTCTATGTCCTGACCTTTGACCCCATTTCGTCCATTTTCAATAGGGTTTGTCCCCAGGTGGTTCCCTACGACATACTAAAATTTCATCGAAATCGAACCATATTTACGCAAGCTATGACGCATAAGGGCAATGGAATGGATCCCGCTCCTATGTCGTGACCTTTTACCGCACTTCACCCATTTTCAATAGGGTTCGTCCCCAGGTGGTTTCCTACCACATACTAAAATTTCATCGAAATTGAATCATTTCTACGCGAGGCGAGTTATCGTGCAAACAGTCAGACGGACGAACGGCCAAACTGGCGCATATACGCTTCTTCAACCAACAGTTGGAAAGCGTCAAAAAGAAAAAGGGCTGGGCGGTCGCCAAACTAGCACAACAGCTTCCTGCAGGCATTGTCGAATGATGCTGGGAAATAGCAGATGTGGTCCATAAATCGTTGTATCACTGGATGTCTGTCGTGCAGTTAAGATCATACCGATCCGTAGTCACTCTAGGGCGTTCGGATCTTGAATGACGACAACGCGACCTTCCTGTGTTAACTGATATCAGCAGCGGCATCAAATCGTTAGCGCATCACATCTCATCTTCAGACAGACCCATAATACGAGCTTTCTGAAACTCGCAGATATGTTTAAATATACTTCTACTACGTACAAACGGCATCATCCTTCGATGGTAACCAGACGTTAAGATCAAGTTCGGTTGGCAGGATCCAAATTCGGAGCAAGAAACATGAAACCATGGACCCATCCTGTCCGATGATAACAGCGCAGGAAAGTGGCGAATGTGTGCTGGTCTGGGAAGTTTTTTTCTGGCTCTTATTGTACCACTTGAGGACTGGAAAAAAAGTCCTGGACAGACGAATCAAGGTACTGTCTGCATCATGCCAGTGGGAAGATCCGAATTTGGAGCAAGAAACATGAAGCCATGGAGCCATCCTGTCAGATGATAACAGCCCAGGAAAATGGAAAATGTGTGCTGGTGTGGGGAATTTTTTTCTGGCTCTTATTGTACCACTTGAGGACTGGATAAAAGTCCTGGACAGACGAATCAAGGTACTGTCTGCATCATGCCAGTGGGAAGATCCGAATTTGGAGCAAGAAACATGAAGCCATGGAGCCATCCTGTCAGATGATAACAGCCCAGGAAAATGGAAAATGTGTGCTGGTGTGGGGAATTTTTTCTGGCTCTTATTGTACCACTTGAGGACTGGAAAAAAAGTCCTGGACAGACGAATCAAGGTACTGTCTGCATCATGCCAGTGGGAAGATCCGAATTTGGAGCAAGAAACATGAAGCCATGGAGCCATCCTGTCAGATGATAACAGCCCAGGAAAATGGAAAATGTGTGCTGGTGTGGGGAATTTTTTTCTGGCTCTTATTGTACCACTTGAGGACTGGAAAAAAAGTCCTGGACAGACGAATCAAGGTACTGTCTGCATCATGCCAGTGGGAAGATCCGAATTTGGAGCAAGAAACATGAAGCCATGGAGCCATCCTGTCAGATGATAACAGCCCAGGAAAATGGAAAATGTGTGCTGGTGTGGGGAATTTTTTTCTGGCTCTTATTGTACCACTTGAGGACTGGAAAAAAAGTCCTGGACAGACGAATCAAGGTACTGTCTGCATCATGCCAGTGGGAAGATCAGAATTTGGAGCAAGAAACATGAAGCCATGGAGCCATCCTGTCAGATGATAACAGCCCAGGAAAATGGAAAATGTGTGCTGGTGTGGATAATTTTTTTTTTGGCTCTTATTGTACCTCTTATGGACTGGAAAAAAGTCCTGGACAAGCGAATCAAGGTACTATCTGCATCCTGCCAATCGGAAGCTCCGAATTTGGAGCAAGAAACATGAAGCCATGGAGCCATCCTGTCAGATGATAACAGCCCAGGAAAATGGAAAATGTGTGCTGGTGTGGGGAATGTTTTTCTGGCTCTTATTGTACCACTTGAGGACTGGATAAAAAGTCCTGGACAGACGAATCAAGGTACTGTCTGCATCATGCCAGTGGGAAGATCCGAATTTGGAGCAAGAAACATGAAGCCATGGAGCCATCCTGTCAGATGATAACAGCCCAGGAAAATGGAAAATGTGTGCTGGTGTGGAGAATTTTTTTTTGGCTCTTATTGTACCACTTGAGGACTGGATAAAAAGTCCTGGACAAGCGAATCAAGGTACTGTCTGCATCATGCCAATCGGAAGCTCCGAATTTGGAGCAAGAAACATGAAGCCATGGAGCCATCCTGTCAGATGATAACAGCCCAGGAAAATGGAAAATGTGTGCTGGTGTGGGGAATTTTTTTCTGGCTCTTATTGTACCACTTGAGGACTGGATAAAAAATCCTGGACAGACGAATCAAGGTACTGTCTGCATCATGCCAGTGGGAAGATCCGAATTTGGAGCAAGAAACAAGAAGCCATGGAGCCATCCTGTCAGATGATAACAGCCCAGGAAAATGGAAAATGTGTGCTGGTGTGGGGAATTTTTATCTGGCTCTTATTGTACCACTTGAGGACTGGAAAAAAGTCCTGGACAGGCGAATCAAGGTACTGTCTGCATCATGCCAATGGGAAGATCCGAGTTTGGAGCAAGAAACATGAAGCCATGGAACCATCCTGTTAGATGGTAATAGCACAGGAAAGTGGCGACAGTGTTTAGGTCTGGGGAATGTGTTTTCTGGCTCGCATTAGATCCCCGATACTAGTCGAAGGATATCTTAACGCAACGGCGTGTTTGAACATCATTATCGAACAAATCCATCCCTTCCTGGCTGCGGTTCGTCCTCAAACAGATAGATACTTCCGAAAAGAAAATGCAGTTGTTCAGAAGGCAAGTGTCGTCCCCAAAATGGTTCCAGGAACATGCCGAAGAGTTTTCCTTGTTACAGAAGCCTGCACAGTCACCCGATTAAAATCCTATAACGCATCTCTATGTTGAGGTACAACCTGCTGTTAGCTGAGCTACTGTCCAATTTTTAGCGACTGCATGACTCGGTAATCTTTGCGTGGTACAGCATTCCTGCACAACGCTTCCAGCATCTGGTATGTTCCGTAAGTTGCGGAATTCGGGCTATTCTTGTGGCCAAGGGCGGCGACGCAAGATCCTACTAAGCAGGTGTACGGTGTACGTAAGAAACTGGCATCTCATTGTACATACTGTTTCTGTGCTTATTTACAGTTATAGTATTTATCAAAATGAAAGGCATTTTCAAAATAAAATATTCATCTGCATAGAACACTGCAATTTAGAAAATGGATATTAACAAATGAGCGTTCAAAAGTAAGATCTTTCAAGCGAAACTAAATGCCGTCATAAAACCAATGTGAATTAGAATGTGCTTAAACAGTTCTTTTAAACCGTCTGAACAGCAAGTAAAGTGTTTCAGTTTTGCTTCGAAAAAGCAGAAAAAATATAATTATTGATTTCTCTCGACGTTTGGATTTCTAATCAGGTTTATTTAGCGACTACAAAGCCACAAATCAAAGCACTGAATGTAGTTTAATTATATTAATTAACAAAACAAGGAAAGCCATAAAACTTTCCTCGTTCCACACGCACAGCTTAACACGCTCGTGAAGATGGAGTTTCACAAAACATATTTTCAAATCTTTGGCAAACCTCCAGAACAACCACAGCTGAACAAAAATTCGAAGTCATTCCCTTCCTCCCTACTTAATGTCTTCCCATTAATTGTTGATCTTAAATTGTGCCGAGCAGAAAGAGATTCAAATAGAAATTTAGCGCTATTCATTAAGAACTATAATAGCTAGAGTTTTTTTGCGAGGTCTTAATGCTTAACACGAAAATAATACTTACGCATAGCTTTGTCTTTAAAGAGTACAAATACTGGCATTTTAACTGAAGAAGAATGAAAAAAAAAAGACAGACATGAGACATGCTTCACTTCAATCCGTTAGAACGGTGTTTGAATTCAACGACGATGAAGGAATTAAATGTCGCGGCCTAAAATGGCCGTAACTCGTCTACCATGTGTAAGGGCATTAAAAAAAAAAAAAAAAAAAAAAAAAAAAGAAGTTATGTATGCAGTAGAACCCGTGTAGGACGAGGAGCGCAGGACAGAAAAAATTCTGCGCTAAATCCATTTTGCAGTGAAAAATCCCATCATGTAAAATTATGCATATGTGATAAATTCATGTACTTTTATATTATAAATCAAGAACAAATGAAAAGATTTAGTTATTTAACTACAATAGCAAAAATTGCAATAAGATAAGCACTTGCACTAGTACATAATAGCAGCGAATCCTGAGGCAGACAACATGCGGAAACATTTGAAAAAACATTCCTAAGGCGTAGCATGCCTGAGTGGGTGGAAGAGAGAGTCTCTTCCAGAACTCAGTTTTTGATTAATTTATGTATTTCCTCCCCTTTGCTTTTCCATCAACATTTTTCTACTAAAACACCAACTAATTTTTTTTTGCCTCGTCAAAAATGAAATTTTACTAAATTTTGTTACTCATTAAATCAGGGAATTTACTTAAAGCTTGCAGCGTCCAGGTGGCGCAGTGGTCTAAGAGTTGGTGTCTAACCATTCATCCGAGATGGGTCCGGGTTCGAATCACGGGTGAGGCGCGGACGATGTGTTTGTCATAGGGCACTGACCCTTTGCTTTCGCTGAAGCCAGTGGCCCTAAATTAGGGATGGACAACTGCTTATAGCTCATCCAGTTGCTCACGGTGGTTGTTAAACGCCCAAACAGAAAACAACAAAGAAAAGCTGTTTGTCAAAAACGATTAAATTAACTTTGAATTTACATTATACCAGTTAAAAATTCCTGTTTTACTCATTAAATCTAGGATACAGGGGTTTTCACGAAGAGTGTTCGAAAAGAATAGGAAAGTAATTGTTGGTCGTAGGTGTAAAGTGAAAAATGCAAAATACGCAAGAACAGAAGACAATTCAGCTATGATAGTAGCAACCCCCGAATGGATGATTCCCGAAAAGTACGGAAATGAAATATTTATACGCCCCCCCCTCCACGAAAACCGGTGCCGATGTCCTTTCGGGCACGCTTCGTGAAACACTCTGCATATGTCATCGCCATCATCATCAATCATTATATGTATATCCGCTGATGGATGGTGTCTCCCTAAGTCTCTTCCAGAACTATCAACCCTGAGCCAGTATCTTTCAAGTCACTGCAGCATGCTTCCGAATTCCATCTACCCATCTCCAACGTGGTCTTCTTCTGGGCCTTTTCCTGTCCCTTGGTATCCAGTCTAGTGTTTCAGTTGTCCACTGCTGATCAGTTCTTCTAGCAATAAGTCCAGACCATTGCCATTTGAAGGTATTCACTTTAATCATGGGGGATCACTGGGAATTTCATTGGGGGGGGGGGCGCAGTGGAAGATTTGTGCATGATATTCGAAAGCAGGAAGGGAGTTGTGGAAGAGCCTACGTCCAACAGTGGACTGATATTGGTTGATAATGATTATGATTTAGAACGGGAAATGGCAAAAAAAATCGCTTCCACATGAAACAAAAAAGAAGAAATCGACGCTTCTTGCAAGCCACTTAAAGCTCCTCATAGGTAAGAGATCAGGGTATCCTACTAAACCTAGCGCTGGTCCGGCAAGAATGAACATGTGAATTGGTTTTTAAGCCCTATGTACCCCTTATCATTCTTTGTGGATATTACTGTCTGGTAAAATCTAAAATAAGGTAATACATTTTTCCTTAACGCATCTCGTATGATTCCTGGGGTAATTAGTTCTTCATCGGGTGAGAGCGAAGAGCAGTGAATCAAAGAGTAAAACCTAACCTAATAATATAATAAAAAAAGGAAAAATACAAAGATTTCTTCGGTGAGATGATATTTTTCAGAAGGGGCTCCCCCTTCTAAAACCATCACGTTAACGACCAATCGGGAGTCCTCTGTCTTTAGTTTTGTGCCACTCTCTCCGAGGAAGGAAAACAAGCCAGTCCAGGACACATCAGGAGTTCGAACATAGGGCTAGCTTGGATGATTGGAAAGAATCTCATTCTGCCACCAGGGCAGTGGCAGACGAAAATGTCTTTTGGTAAGAGCTTCAAACCTAGTGCTCTAAAGGAACTTCGAAGCAATTTTAAAATTATTTTAAGTAGTGCGGTTCATTGCCCACTGATAATAAAATCACATGCGTCATCTAGGGAAAATAATGAATTAGGAAATTGAAAAATGAATGGAAAATTATGAAAACAGCAATCGGACGAACAATGAAACTTTAAAAGACTTTGTCGCAGTATTGACGCAGTAACAAATGAAAATAAACTGCTCAAAGAATCTCAGGGATGTTAAAGGAAAAACAAAAGATATCAGCAGCATGTAAAGCAACTGTATGCATTCAATAACGGACAAGGAAGGTTCCAGAACAACAGAACAGATCTGAAACAGTCAGAAAATGGTCTGTATGCATTCAAACGAGAGAATTCAGATAGAATTAGAAGCGCAGGAGGCTTAATTTTATTAGTCAGTATGTTATGACACCTCGTTAGTTGTTTACAACCGCAAGTACCGCGGGGTTTGAGTGATTCTTGTGCAAGCTGATCCGCAGTGGATCTTTGACGCCCTGGAGGCAGAGCTAAACTTGGAATCCGTGATCTTTAAGCGCACTATCCGCAATGGGAGCTGGATAAAGTCGTGCATCATGATCCACAAACAGGAAATTATAATATTCATGCAGTTGAAAAGTACTCGTGAGAACATCGTTACATCACATGTTAGCGTTTGTGTATCCTCGGCAGACTCAGAGATCCGTGCACCCATCGAAGCAGATTCTTCCCCAAATCGTAACTGGGATTTCGCGGAACGGAAAAACAGCTTAACACAAATATTGAGTTCCGGTAGTTCCTGAAGCTCTCCTGGCACACAATCGCCATGTATCGGTGATAATGCACAGGTTGACACAAATGTTGGGTGTCACGTGTTCCTGAGGCTCTGCCGACACGCAGTCGCCGTCTATAGGTGATAATGCACAGGTAATACAAATGCTGAATATCACGTGTTCCTGAGGCTTTCCCAATACGCAATCGCCGTCTACCGGTGATAATGCGCAGGTTAACACAAATGCTGAGTGCCACGTGTTCCTGAGGTCTCCTGACACAAAATCGCCATCTATGGGAATGTAGGCCGAATCTGGACTCATCGCAGAATAGCACGTTTTGCCATTCTACGTGCCACAGTGTGTGTTGTAGGTTGTAGTGCTCATTCACATCTGTTTTGCAGGGTTGACGGAGACCGTAGTTATCGGAGCAATGGAAGTAGCGATTATATGCATACTTTCCTGGTGCAGTCGATTGTGGACCGTTCAGACACTTACGACATTGCCGGTGACACTTCTCAAAACACCTCGGATATTTCGACTGGGCATTGTAAAATTCCGCCGGGGGGGGGGTCTGTTTCTTGTAACTCAGCATTTTGGCAGATTTTTCGTACTCTCCCTTTGAGAAAAGTCCATTTTTCGTTTTTTTTTTTTGTCATTTTCGAGATTGATGCAAAAGTGAAGAAATTTTCGGGGTATTAGTTGGGGTGGGTCGTATTCCATCTGGGGATGTCGTTTTGTCTTTTTAAACGTTCGGAAACGGAAGCTAAACGGAGTGTAGATTTACTGCAGATACATTTGTCGGTTTTGACGTAGAACAACGTCTTTCTCCACGCTTCGTAGGAGTAACATCGGGAGCACTGATGCAACGAAAACATATCACATTTTTGAACGCCTATATCTTCGAAACTAATAAAAACACTCAATTTTGGGTGAAGATGTACGAATATTTCATCCACCTCTAGAAACACCTTTTTGAGTTCCAAAGATAAATGCTTAACTATGTGATGTTTTGCAAGTTGTTCTCCGTGGACTTTCAGGTATACCGAACTGTTTTTGTTGAATATAATCGAAATGGGATCAAAGGTCAGGGCACAGGAGCGAGATTTATTCCACAGCCATTATCCTCATAACTTGAGCAATAACCTGAGGGAGTCTGTGTTGTTACTATGATACACTGAACCTACTGAACCTGTTGGGCCATAACTCTCCTAAAACAACCACTTCTCGGTCGTTTCGCGATAATGTCTTATTCTTACCAAAGACCATGAAGTCGGAATATCACACTTTAGAATATATGAAAAGCTGCTTTAAGATCTGTGTGAGAGCAGAGTGTAACATTCCGGGAGTCCTGTTGCATCCTGCAACCGTCAAATTTCCCCTCTGCATTGTTCGGACAGCAGCGTTTACAGATGCGTGCCGTTAAGACACATCTTAACAATGACTGTTTCTTTTTTTTTTTTTTTTTTTTTGATGGGAGGTTTAACGACCACCGTGAGCAACTCAATGGGCTATAAGCAGTCGCCCGTCCCTAATTTAGGGTCACTGGTTCCAGGGAAGGGAGAGAGCCAGTGCCGTAAGACAAACACAACATCCATGCCTGACCGGGATTCGAACCCGGACCCCTTACGGACGAATGATCAGAGGCCAACGCCTTAGACCACTGCGCCACCGGGGCGGCACAATGACTGTTTCGAAGTCTGGATACGGTAATGTGGAAACCAAAATTTGCGTACCGTTGAGTTTACTACTCTCCCAGCTATTATTTTGATCTGTCAGTATTTGCAAAAACATGCGCTTTCGGTACTAAATCGTTATTTTCCTTATTTTTTTCAAGAGCTTTGTGCAGTTACTTCCTTTGGTGAGAAACAACTCAACCTGAATAATGTGATGGACATTACCAAACGCCGTTTGAAATTAACAGGACGTTTTCTAATCAGATATGCAGAACCTGAGGTATCGTAGATCAAGAACTAGAAATATTTGGGATTTAAAACTCAGACAAGATCGTCGGAAATGTTGTTCGTGTCATCTGTTGCAAAAAGAAATTTTATTACATGACTATGAATCGCTGATTCGGTCCTTACAGCTAATATGCCACAGCTACATCACCATGAAAGTTGTACATGTAAAACCAGCGAGCATGAGTGTAGCACTGATCATGCAAATTTTTCCAACCCGTTGGCTAGAAAATGGCACATTCTTAAATTCATGCTCTGTATTTACTCCATCAAGAAATTGCACTTGCCATCGTAAAACATCCATGGAAATTATACTTGCGGTGGAATCTTCGTTATAGTTATACGTTTTTCACTTTTATGAGTAATTCGGCGTTCGTCTCGATGTTTTACAGTAGTTTCTATCGCTTTTTCAATTCGCTTATACGTAATTCATGTACACGCTTTTTGCCATCATTATACTTTAAATTTTGAATTTCAGATTATCAAAAATACACGTTTCTTCGATTTTTTATAATTATCCAGGTACACTGAAGAGCAATTGAATTAGAGACAGCTAGCATTATGCAAATGTGGCGCTGTGGGTGGCCATGTAAACGAAAACGATATGACGTATGCAGCGATACGACAATATAAGGAGTGATACGACGGGAATCAGTAAGATTCGGACGCAGTATGGGTAAGACGAAGGATCTAAGCGCATTTCATCGTGGGCAAATTGTCGGGGCCCGACGAATGGGTCACTCCATCTCGGAAGTCGTGCAGGCACTGGGATTTTCACGAGCCACTGTGTCACTTGTGCACCGTGAGTACATCGAATCCGGTGAAACCATCCCTGCAAGGGCCAACTGCCGTGGACAACGGCGTGTGGATGAGCGGGATCATCGTTAGCTAGCTCGCATTGTAACCGCGGATAGACGGGCCACAGTGCAAGAAATCACTCGGCAATTTAACGCTGGTGCACAAAAACGTGTAAGCAGCCACAGCATCCGGAACCATCTCCTCGCTATGGGGTACAGAAGCCATCGTCCCACGAGGGTACCGCTGCTGACCGCACATCACAAGGTGCAAAGATTAGCATGGGCGCGGGAACATCGCCACTGGACCCTAGACATGTGGAAAAATGTTGCCTGGACTGATGAGTCGAGATTAACGTTGGTACATGCGGATGGCAGGATACGAGTACGGGGCAAACCACATGAAGCGATAGATCCTTCTTGCCAGCAGGGTAATCTTCAAGCTGGTGGTGGTGGCATTCTCGTCTGGGGACTGTTTACGTGGACTGAAATGGGACCCCTGGTACGTGTGACATGTCCTCAATCCCATCGAGCACATCCGGGATGCCATCGAGAGAGATGTTCGAGGCTCTGACCCTCCTCCATCAAATCCTCGTGAACTGTGAGAGCTTGTTCAGGGGTCGTGGATCCTTATGGCTTCCCAACGCTTCCGGTTTCTCGTCGAGTCCATGCCGAGACTAATCGCCGCCGTCATCAGGGTGAAAAGTGGAGCTACACGTTACTAGACAGGTATCATTAATTCAATTGCTCTTCGGTGTATGTTACAATTTTGAGAGAATCGAGACTGCATGGCTGTGTTCCTTCTAGGTGCAGCCAAAGTTGAACCTTGATCATATCAGAGAAAGGTATGTCGTTTACTTTTTGGTTTGGATGAAAAATTGGTTTTGCATTTCAGGACTCACACGTATGCAGTTTCTGAAAATTGATAAACATCTTGATCATGATCAAGGTAAAATCCCTGAAATGGCAATGTGTTCCACGTATCACTATAACTGACTAGCGATGGACAACTGAAATACTAGACTAGATTCTAAGGAACAGGAAAAGGCACAAAAGAACATTTCGTTGGAGATGAGTGGTTGAAAATCGAAAGCTTTCCTGAATGATACGAGACTGGTTCAAGACATAAAGTTGTAGAAGATATTTGGAGACACCTTCATCCATCAGTAGATTGGTAATGGTTGGTGATGATATATACACCGCTGAGCCATTACCTTATGACCACCTTCCTAAGAAGCTGTAGGGCCTCGTTTAACCCGCATGACAGCGGCAACTCGGTGAGGCATCGATTCGATGAGGTGGCGATAGGTACCCTGGGGTATCTGGTACTATAATGTTAAAAGCAGGTCCTCCAGTTCCCGTATATTTCGCGGCGGTGGTGATTTAGCGCGAACCGGCTATTCCAAGTCGGACCACGAAAGTTTGATTGGGTTCATGCCAGGTAAATTTGGAGGACAGGGCATTAACAGAAAGTCACCAGCATGTTCCTCGAACCACTCCTTGACGATTCTGGCAGTGTGGAATGGCGTATTATCCTGTTGGTAATGGCCATCACCAGTAGGGAACGCAGTTGCCATGAAAGGGTGAACTTGGTCCGCTACGATGTTTAGATACCTTACAGCCGTCAGCGATTGCGCTATTGGAACAATGGGGCCTAAAGTGCCCCGAGAAAACATCGCCCACAGCATAACACCGCCGCCGCCCAACAATGCATCCAGATGCCATAGCTTCCGTTGGTCATCGTCGTATTTGCGCTCGGCCGTCAACGTGATGCACTAGGAATCTTGATTCGTCAGACCAGGCCACTTTCTTCCAATTATCCACAGTCCAATCTCGACGATCTTGGGCCTATTTCATGCGTTGTTGGCGATGACGTGCATTGAGCTTGGGGATCCGGCTGGGTCTTCGGCTAAGCAGTCCCATGCGTAGAAAGTTGCGATGAACCGTGTGCTGTGACACACTGTCCTGATCACCACTGTTGTAGCTGATGGTGATTTGTCGCACTGTGGCTCTGCGGTATCTGTGAAGAATGCACGACAGTCTCCGCTCCCCTCTGGCATTGATAAGCTGCGGACAACACACGGCTAGACGACGGTTTGTCGTTTGGCCATCTGTGCACCACTTTTGATACGTACTCACTACAGACGCACGTGAACAACCCACAAGCCGCCCCGTTTCTGAGATCGTAGTTCCAAGGCGCCTGGCAATCACAATTTGTCCTTTTTCAAACTCCGATAAATCCGCAGCTTTTCCCATTCAGATTCCGAACAGTCTACTTACCGAAAGCTGGTCCTCGGGCTGCATATATACTGCTCTATGAACTTCACCCGGGCCGCCCCGGTGGCGCAGTGGTCTAAGCGATCGCCTCTGATCATTCGTCCGAACGGGGTCCGGGTTCGAATCCCGGTGAGGCATGGATGTCGTGTTTGTCTTACGGCACTGGCTCTCTCCCTTCCCTGGAACCAGTGACCCTAAATTAGGGACGGGCGACTGCTCATAGCCCATTGAGTTGCTCACGGTGGTCGTTAAACCTCCAATCAAAAAAAAAAAAAAAAAAAAAAAGAACTTCACCCGCGCCACCATTTGGTCTGCAGTAGCGCTCAATTCTTTAGGCTGGGGGTGGTCATAATGTAAAGGCTCATCGGTGTGTGTATATATACAGTGTACACTGAAGTGCCCAAAAACTGGTACACTAGTCTAATACTTGGTAGTTCCCCCACGGGAGCGGAAGACTAGAGAAATACGACGGGGCATGGACTCCACTAGCTTCTGGAAATATGCTGTAGGCAATGCACACCCTGCAGAGCGTTCCACAATTCGGGTGTATTCCGAAGTCTCGGATTCCTGTGTTCGATAGCGCCTTGCATAGCATCCCAAATGTGTTCTATCACGTTCAGATCTAGGAACTTGTGTGGGAAAGGCAACACCCCAAACTCAGATGAATGCTCCTCTAACCATAATGTGGCGTCCCGACACTTGTGTGGAGGTGGATTGTTCTGTTGGAACAGACCCAACCCTTCAGCATGAATGCAGGAAATGAACGGATGTACCTTGTCAGAAAGGATGCGCACATAGCGTTGGCCGGTCACAGACGTTTGTAGACGTACCAGGGGATCCAGTGAAGCTCAACTAAACACATCCCATACCATTACGGACGCCTCCGCCAGCCGGTACAGCTCCCTGTTGACAGGCGGGATCGATGGCTTCATGGGGTTTACGCCACACACGAATCCTTCCATCTGCCCGATACAGTTGGAAACGCGACTCGTCAGACCAGGCTACTTGTTTCCAGTAATCAAGTGCCCAGTGGCGGTGTTACCGTGCCCAAGCTAGGCTCATAGCTCTGTGTCGTGCACCCATCAAGGGGACTCGAGTTGGGCGTCGGCTCCCAAAGTCCATATCGTGCAGGGTATGTTGCACAGTCCGGACGCTTATGCTTGTTGAAGCTCCAGCATTGAATTCCGATGATACCTGCGAGAGTGTTGCATGCCTATCGCGTGAAACGATTCTTGACAGCCGACGATGGTCACGTTCACCCAATGTCCTTTTACGGCCACACTGGTGTTGGAGGTTTTGACGAAATTCTTGTAGTTACGGTACACCCTTGTAACGGTCGTCCGTGAAAATCCGAATTTTGTTTCTACCTCCGAAATACTATTGCCCATCTCACGAGCGCCAACTATAACACCGTGTTGAAAATCTCTCAAATCGTTATTACTTGTCATTCTCATGCCGAAAATGATTCTGACAGTTGGCAAGGATGTCTTTCGCTTTATATACGCACTGGCGGACGCAACTGAGTACGCGCATAGGTGACGTTGCTATGCATTTTGCATAAGCTCGTGTGTACCAGTCTTTCTGGTAGTTCAGTGTACATCACAAAGTTACCATGTGTTTCTTGAAGTTCGAATTTTGACTCTTCTTTTTGTGTGGCCTTGAGGGATATTTCGCTGCCTGTGCGAAGCAAAGAAGTTTTTTAAGTTACCAGTGCAAATTTTTCAGGTGTAAGTAACAACTTTCGTGAAGATCCTCCTTTTTTTACGCTGCAATTGGTACACAAATATATCTAGAATAACGTTTAGATAGTTTTAATCATGAGAAGTTATTTCAATGAATTATAGCTTCTGCATTTGTAATTCTAGACATTTTAAGGATTGACGCTCAGCCTGTAATGTTTCATGCATTTGAATTACACTGGGCTACTAAACTGAAAATGTTGTATTCAAGGAAATATCCCACCCATTATTGTATAAAATATTCCATTAATTTTTCCAGTCTGGATTGCGAAACAAAAGATTTGAAGAAAACATTACACAAGCGCCGCATTTCTTATAATGTTTAGTTCATCCCAGCTGGTCGCTCTGTATAAATTAAAGGCCTGAATACTTAAATTTCTTGTATTCCATGTTTCGATAAAGACTGAGGAATTATTATATTTCCGAGTAAATGAAATTCTGGTATAATATTTCACTTATTGACCTTTCCTTTCGGTGATTTAGAGCAGCAGGCATTGAAAATCTGGAAATCCCCGGCTGTGCACGTTAAATAAAGTCGTAAATTAGTTTAACTTTCAGGAGACCACAACGCTTCTCAATTTATCAGCATGCTCACATTATCGGTTAGGCTTACATGACACTAACGGGTTATAATAAAATTGAAATAAATAAAGATCTCCTTTTCCCTCTTGGCTCTAATACACCTGAAGTCTAGAATCTTAAATTTATGCCTGACAAGAAAGCGTGCCTTAAAAAGGAAAATTTATTGTCTCATCAATTTCGAGGTCTCTCGCTGGGAATTCCATCGTTCATCATTAACTACCGCGCCGTCGAAGAAAGTAAGTTTTGCTTTCAAGAAAAGATTTTCAGATGGTGAGGAGGAAAAAGAAATAAGAAATCGACTTTTTTCTTCAATAAGGCTCTGCACTCAGTTCTCCGAATCCATTAGGGATCACGCATGCAGGAGTAAATTGTATGTACATGCCATAAGCACACGTACATCGTCATGTATTCGTCATGACATAAGCACACGTACGTGACTTTTTTATGTCTGTAGACGTGAAGAAATATTTCATGCAAAGGACATAGCAAGATGTATTATAAATGAGGGGTTAACATCTTGTGCTGTTGTTCAAGAAAAATGAAAGCGGTAAATATACTTCTCATCAATGAAATTGCCTGACTACGAAGGAATGTTACGATACAAAGCACCGTGTTGAAAGGTAGTGTAAGTTGCAAATCATCATATTTACAGCACGTGTAGTGAAGCAGATATTTTGATATTTGGGTAATATCAAAAGATGATGTAGCAGCTTCTTGCAGCAATACAAATGCTTATATCGTTAGAAAATGTATACAAATATTTCCTAATAATTTAGGGGGATATACATAGTGGCTGTCCTGACTTAGAGACCTGTACCTCTAATTTAACCTTCCTTTTGGGTTCCTATGTTCGTTTGTAGATTTGGCCTCTCTTCCTTAAATATTTCTTGCACTTAACGCCACAAAATTCTTCCCGGCGAGTTTGAAGTTGGCATCCTGACAGCGGGTCAAAGGATAATGAAGGTAAATCAAGAGTTCTTGGATCATTGCTCATTCTGCAATACAGATAGATGATGATAATTCTTTAAATATTTCTTGCACTTAACGCCACAAAATTCTTCCCGGCGAGTTTGAAGTTGGCATCCTGACAGCGGGTGAAAGTATAATGAAGGTAAATCAAGAGTTCTTGGATCATTGCTCATTCTGCAATACAGATAGATGATGATAATTCTTTAAATATTTCTTGCACTTAACGCCACGAAATTTTTCCCGGCGAGTTTGAATTTGGCATCCTGACAGCGGGTGAAAGGATAATGAAGGTAAATCAAGAGTTCTTGGATCATTGCTCATTCTGCAATACAGATAGATGATGATAATTCTTTAAATATTTCTTGCACTTAACGCCACAAAATTCTTCCCGGCGAGTTTGAAGTTGGCATCCTGACAGCGGGTGAAAGTATAATGAAGGTAAATCAAGAGTTCTTGGATCATTGCTCATTCTGCAATACAGATAGATGATGATAATTCTTTAAATATTTCTTGCACTTAACGCCACAAAATTCTTACCGGCGAGTTTGAAGTTGGCATCCTGACAGCGGGTGAAAGGATAATGAAGGTAAATCAAGAGTTCTTGGAACATTGCTCATTCTGCAATACAGATAGAGTGCGATTCTGGTAAGAGCAGATTATGTTAGATTAACGATTCTTATGCGAGCAGTGTTGATATGAGTAGATGGTATTTCATGAGCAAATTACATTCGAAGAATGATAAATGTCCATGCTTATTATGAGACATTATAACGAAGTAAATTTCTCCGTCATTTTTGGTCTACGCCGGGATTCGAACCCGAGTCCGCTTATTCCGGATCAAGTCGCTCTACCAACTGAGCTACGCAGACGTTCATTCTGATTCCTATCTGCCTTTATGTCGTGAGCGTCCTGCTGGCAGGTACGTCACATCTCCCCCCGAAAGAGGGCCGGGGGCATGGCCCACGGGTCAGCCGTGACCATGAATCGTTGCAGGCAGCCATCCACTGTAGAACGTGCACTTGAGAACTCCCAGCCAATCTGCTGTGTGGAATGCAACATCACACATTTTTATTTTTCGAAGCGCTGGAGAAAGAATTCTCTGATTTTTCCTGTCTCGCGGTGTGGAAATAACATCACACCAATGCGAGATTTTGAACGGCCGGGTCATCCGGATAGTTCGGCGCCATTATAACGAAGTAAATTTCTCCGTTATTTTTGGTCTACGCCGGGATTCGAACCCGAGTCCGCTTATTCCGGAACAAGTCGCTCTACCAACCGAGCTACGCAGACGTTTATTCTGATTCCTATCTGCCTTTATGTCGTGTGCGTCCTGCTGGCAGGTACGCCACAACATCATTGAGTGACTTCTTTTTAAGCGTATTGTGCTACGAACGACTTGATGATCAACTGGTGATATGATTAGATACTAATAAAGTGGAATTAGACTTCAATAAGTAGAACTCTGGCCGTCATCTGAAAGGGATATTCAATGTCTTGTGACGTACCTACCTCAAAGGTGACGCATAGATCAAGACCGAAAAGTTGCACAGATCAGCTTCGATGGTGTAGTTTAGTTAGAAGAACAACTGGCTCCGGAGCGAGAAGGCGTGATTTCGAATCTTACCACTGGCAAATTCGAGTTGTTTCACTATAGTCTAGTTAAGATTTTCAGCCACAACGGACAAGTTGAAGCCATTCGGGGGAGTGGCGTTTAAGTTAAGGTTCAAATTAAGTTGAAGCTAAAGTTAAATGTAAACCAATTCAACTATCCATTTACTATAATTTATTTTATATCTTAATGCGTTTACACCTGAAGATCCTTCCCGACTTGCGCTAAAGTCAGTTCTGTCCTCATATATTGTTCTCTTACATGTTTCAACATTTTGAAAGATCCAGACTGTTCATGGAA
This sequence comes from Macrothele yani, assembly GCA_039090855.1. Classification (NCBI taxonomy): domain Eukaryota; kingdom Metazoa; phylum Arthropoda; class Arachnida; order Araneae; family Macrothelidae; genus Macrothele; species Macrothele yani. Next base: position 21,684,325 of record CM077013.1, read on the forward strand.
TCACGAATACGGTTAAAACACACTGATGCAGTACATGGTAAGACATTTACTGAGCTAAATTGCGGCTTGTATTGTGCCCTGAAGTAGTGGTAACATCAAACAAGAGAGTTTAAATAGGTTTTTGGGCACCATATTTTACGACAGAGAGGTCATCTCTCGTTGATCATTCCAGCAGTAATGAAGGTTTTTTTGATTCTAGGTTTAACGACCACCGTGAGCAACTCAATGGGCTATAAGCAGTCGCCCGTCCCTAATTTAGGGTCACTGGTTCCAGGGAAGGGAGAGAGCCAGTGCCGTAAGACAAACACAACATCCATGCCTCACCGGGATTTGAACCCGGACCCCTTTCGGACGAATGATCAGAGGCCAACGCCTTAGACCACTGCGCCACCAGGGCGGCAGTAATGAAGGTGTACCTAATGGGAGATGACCCATGTGTCGAAAGAGATGACGCCCTGCAACGTGATATGGCTTCCAATAATAGAAAGATTTGAAAGCTCTTTTGCGCTGCCCCGGTGGCGCAGTGGTCTAAGCGATGGCTTTTGATCATTCGTCCGACAGGTGTTCGGGTTCGAATCCCGTTAGGCATGAATATTGTGTTTGTCTTCCGGCACTGGCTCTCTCCCTTCCCTGGAACAAGTTGTTCTAAATTAGGACGGGTGACTGCTTATAGCCCATTGAGTTGCTCACGATAGTCGTTAAACCGCTAATCAAATAAATAAATAAAAGGCTTACCCCAATAGGTATGGCAGCAAGCGCGTTGTGTGCTATAAATGAGACAGACCAGTTCGTCAAGCGTGAGGTAACCTTGAATTGAGGGTCATAATATGCAAAACGAGTGCTCTGAGCGACTTTTAACGTGGTTTGATAGTTTCGCCCATGCGTGACTATTTGAGCATATCCCAAACGCCCGCCCTCCTATTCTTTTTCACAACAGTACATTTTAAACATTTTGTGGTACGTTGCACCGAAACGTGGTGCTACACCAGCTGAACCACATTTTAGTGCAACATTAAGTAATGGTGTGGTGTGTGAAATATACAGACAAGAATAATACTCAGTTAGGTTATACGTTAAGGTATCCGACTGATAAATGCTAATTTGTCCCTATTGCTCCATGTGCACTCTTTGAAAAAGGAAAAAAGAAAACAAAAAACGAAGCATGTTTATGACATGTGCATTGTATATGTACAGAAAAGGAAATGAGATTGCATATACTAGAGCAGGTGTGCCATTTATTCGGATAAAACAGCTACACCAGAGGAACAAATCAGTACGTTGTAGCGCCACCTCCGGCTCGGATACAAACGGTTAACCGGCGTGACATAGACGCATAGAGTTCACGGATACTGTCCTGAGGTATAGCATGCCAGATGGCCAATTCGCCTACATTTCGGGATGGGCGTGGGTGGCGACTCTTCATGTCCCTAACTTGCTCGATCGGCGAGAGGTCGGGCGATCGGGCTGGTAATGGAAAATTGTCGACATTACGGAGGCAGGCCTGAGAGAGCCGTACCATGTGTGGCAGGGCATTATCCTGTTGGAAAATTGTTCGGTGAGGCTGCGATAGGAATGGCAACACGACGGGTCGTAGAATGTCATCGATGTACCATTGAGCCGTGAAGGTGGTACGGAAGACTACCAAATGTGTCCGACCATACTAGGAAATGGCTCCCCAGACAGTCACTATCGGTGTACGAGCCGTATGCCGTTCCACGATAAAGGCAGGATCCGTGGGCTAGCTGGCTAACACGTATGTGCTTATCATCGGCGCCAAGTGCAAACCGTGATTCATCACTGAAGACAACACGACGCCTCTGGACACATTCACACTATCCCACGCTGATCGGGATCGACACCACTGCAACCAGTGCTGGAGATGCTTCCTGGTCAGTGGTATGCGGGGAAGTGGCTTCCTCGAATGTTGTCCATATGCTGCAAGTTGTCTGGCAACGGTCCCTAATGTGCACTTTCGTACTTGTAGACGACGGTCAGAATGGTCACGGCCGCCCCGGTGGCGCAGTGGTCTAAGCGATGGCTTCTGATCATTCGCACGGAAGGGGTCCTGGTTCGAATCCCGGTGAGGCATGGATGTTGTGTTTGTCTTACGGCACTGGGTCTCTCCCTTCCCTGGAACCAGTGGCCCTAAATTAGGGACGGGCGACTGCTTATAGCCCATTGAGTTGCTCACGGTGGTCGTTAAACCTTCAATCAAAAAAAAAAAAAAAGAAAATGGTCACGGGTTGTCGAGAGGGCAGAATTCGGTTCTGTCGCTGTCCCTAGATCCTCGCGTTCAGTCGCTGCCTTCAGCCGTTCACTATCTGAGTAGCGCTAGGTTGTGCCCTCCTAGACCCATTGGCACCAACATCGTCCGATTGCCGCGTCGCTCCAAATCCAAATGTCTGGCGAAGTGGCCTCTCTCAGCCCAATTACACATCTTCTCTCAAACTCGCCCAGCTGCTCGTATTGTGCACTGATCCGACGTCGAGGCATTCTCACAGTCCTTGGAGGTTTATGCAACCTCAATCACATGTCAGCATAGCACCTGCATGCGAGCTTTTCTTTTGATATACCTTCCTTGATGCACGGTTTCCACGAGCTTTGGCGGCCCACTCTTTAGTCCTTTTTCGTTATTATTTAATCATTTCATATTCAGTCGTGAGGTACTTGCATGCGGAGTTTCATCAGGATTGAACGACTTTCTCAGGCTGCTTCGTGTTTCTGTGGCAGTGTTTTTTTTTTTTGCGTATTGTTCACCACAAACCAAAACTTGGGCAGCAAAATGTGGTACAGCACCGTTTTTTGGTGTAACCTGGTATAGAGTATGTACAGGTTACACCCCATTGTGCTATACACTACTGGCCACCCAAAATGCAATACCAAGAAGGACAGGAGATAGCAAAGCCAGATTTACTGGACACATAACAACAGATACGAAGATGAAACGATTGAGCTTACATGCCCGTGCGACTTGCGGAACACGCAGACATCAATAATTCGTGTGGCACCCATGGCTGGCAATAACGGCCGCCACACTCCGCGGCATCGAACGAAAGAGGCTTAGGATGTGGGCTTGGGGTATGTCGGTCCAGGCTGTTTCCACGCGTTGCCACAGTTCATCAGGCGTAGCCGCGGGTGGTGCTTGCCGGGCCACTCGGTTGCCGATCAGCTACCAGACATGTTCGATTAGCGACATATCGGGAGAACAGGTGGGCCACGGCAGCAGTTACACCTGGTGGACCATGAAGAATTGTTGCACGATGCGTGCCACGTGCGGGCGCGCGTTGTCCTGTTGAAACGTGGCCGCTGGCAGGTCTTACAGGTAAGGGAGGACTACAGGCTCCAAAACGTCGGAGATGCAGCTGTGGCTGTTGAGTGTACAGGCGTTGCGTACTAGAGGGGTTCGGGAGTCATATCCAATTGCGCTCCACACCATAACGCCAGGGGACGGACCGGTATGGCGATGCATAATGCAGGCGTCATACAGTCTCTCTCCGTGGTGGCACCACACGCGGATCCGACCATCGTGGTGTTGCAAGCAGAAGCGGGATTCGTCGGAGAAGACAATGTCGTGCCATTCCGTAGTCCAGGTGCGGCGTTCAACGGCCCACTGCCGCCGCACTCGCCGGTGGTGTAACGTCAATGGTAATCGGAGCAATGTGCGCCATGCGACAAGTCCCCGCTCCTGCAGACGATGTCGAACGGTACGTGCTGACACAGGTCGTTGCGCAACACACCCTAATTCCTGCGCTAACGTTCGTTATGTAGCGGGGCGAGCCGTCAATGTCCGCCGCACAACATGCCGGTCCTCTCGTTCGGTGGTGTAACGCGGCTGCGACAATAGCTCTCGTCGGTCCGTCCGTCCCTCTTACACCTATCGAATTCCTACTCGCCTCACTGTGGCTGGATATCGTCCCTTACGGGCGCCGATGTCTCGGTACGATAAACCGCTGTCGCGATAAGCCACTATTGGTCCTCTGTCGATCTCCGAAACGTGCTGGAATGACTGCCGTATTCTGCAACAAGGCATCAGGAAGCTTCCCACGCTCAGGTCCGGCAGCACAACACACTTCCACTACTTACACTCCGCCTTCTGTGCACCCTTCTTATAGTGCTTCTAGGTAGCGTGCCGGACGCACATGATTTGCATATGCCCTGCAATGATAATCGTTTGCATGTCCTCTCGTGGGCGACGCATGCTGCGAATTTCAGGCCCATCGGATGCTTCCTTCTTGGTGTTGCATTTTGGGTGGCCAGCAGTGTATATCATTTTAAAGCTTTCGTCAATAGCAGGCAACTTCCCCTGCCCTTGAAGAAAACGTTCGCTACGACGCACCGTTTTCATAGCATAAAAAATGCATTTTTGTAATGGCTTTTAGTATCAGATTCATGTATTGTAATTTACGCAATTGTTATGTTTATTGTTACGTGATGAAATAACGTTTGGCGATAGAGTAGTAAAATATATTGTTGAGTAACAATGAAATCAACTATTGTTGCGTCACTTCTTGGGACAGCATTCAAAAATCAGATTTCAACAATTGTTTTTCGACTTCTTCCGTTACCTATTTTCGTTACATCAAACTTTTTTACTTCGGATTTATTTTACTACTGTAGGGGTCGCCCCGGTGGCGCAGTGGTCTAAGCGATGGATTCTGATCATTCGTCCGAGATGAGTGTGGTTTCGAATCCCGATCAGGCATGTTTTTTGTGTTTGTCTTACGGCACTGGCTCTCTCCCTTCCCTAGAACCAGTGGCCCTAAATTAGGGATGAGTGATTTCTTACAGCCAAATGAGTTACTCACGGTGGTCGTTAAACCTCCAATCAAAAATAAAACACTACTACTGTCGGGAAAGATGCATAATATAAAAATAGAAAAAAAAAAAAAAAAAAAAGGGGCTGACAGTGATTGAACCAGATAAAAAAATGTGATGACTCCCTCTGGATCCCGAGGATAATCTAATATAAACGTAAAGCGGCGTAATTCTGCGAGGGTCGTTACAGGTGTTAATATGTTTCTATTATCTGCCATTTCATTTCTTCAGTTTCCGCATCTCTAACTTCTGCCACGAATTTTTCTGTCAAAAGGAATGTAACGGAAATATGTTTGAAAAAACATACTATTAGGCGTAAGCAAAAGTTTCCGCCATTTTAAAGAGAAAGGAGACAGCAACAACCAAGAAACCAGTACACATTTATTCAACGAAATATTGGCCGTTAGCATCAATGCCCTTTTGCCATTTTTCAGACAACAAATGAATGCTCCTGTGATAGAAGGACTCGGGTTTCGAGCTGAAGAACGCAGTGACGAAATTTTCCACCTCTGGAACTGTGGAGAACCGCTGTTGGGCTAGGGCATGTTGCACAGAGAGAAACAGATGAAGGTCTGAGGGTGCAATGTCAGAGGAGTAAGCCGAGTGCGGTAAAACTTCCCAGTGTAACTGTTCAAGGGTTGATTTCGTGATGGCACCGACATGTGGTCTGGCATTATCGTGTAGCAGGATGACTGGGCAGCATCCATTACCTGTTCATGGGCGTTTTTGCTTGATTGAGACATTCAGTTTCATTAACTGATCGCTATATCGTTGTGCAGTGATTATTTCGCTCAGTTTCAATAGTTCGAAGTACAGCATTCTATGCATATCCCACCAAGCACACAGCGGAACGTTTTCCTCGTGGATAACCTATTTTGCAGTGGATTTTGATGGCTGGCGTGGGTCATCCCAGGATCGCTTGCGTACGGGGTTGTTGCAATGGACCCGTTTTTCATCCCCGGTGACAACCTTCCACAAGAACTTCTTCCCTTGAAACCTCTTCAACAACGACATGGTGTCCAATTGTTGACCAATATTACGCTCCGTTAAAGTATGCGGAACCCACTTACCAATCTTCTGGATTTTACCCAAGGCCTGTAGACGCCGTACCACCGTCGATGGAGCCACTTTTCAACGTTTCGCCAGTTGCTTGGTCGATTGTATGACATCCTCTTGGAACAGCGATTTCAGATCCTCGTCTGTGAGTTCCTGCAGTCTACCTGCACGTGGCTTGTCTTCCAAACTTAGACCACCTTTCTTAAACCTTGAAAACCATTCTGGATACGTCCGTTCATCCATAACCGTTTCGCCATACGTCTGACATTTAAACCGTATGCTTCACTCGCACTTTTCCCTAAATTAAGCATGAATAACAAAAGTGCCGCAAATGAACTTTATCGACCGCCATGCTTGACTTCATGTACAAATAGGCAGCATGAATCGTCGGCCAGGTGTACTTCTACAGCGCCCGCTAGCGGGGGCGGCGAAAACTTTTGCATATCCCTAGTACATACATCCCGTCCCCTCTGTAAACCTGGGGTAAAATAACTTATCCAAATCAGAAGACCAGGATCGAAATACTGCATGCATCGTTAAAATGACATTGGTTCGAGCAAATATTGCCATCGCCGATGATACACGTATAACAATGTCCGAATGAGGGAATCCGATTTTCTTCTCGTGTTGCATACGTCGTAGGATTATTTTCATCCGTTCAAAGTTACGTTCTCATTCTCGGTTGTCTTTTTGGTTCCCGCAGAAACAGCACGGTGATTAATTTTGTTTTTAGCAAGATCCCCTTTTTTAAACTAGCAACTGCAACATAGATAACTATACAAACAAAAACAATAACAGCAAAAAAAAAAAAAATTAAGCTTGTACCATTCTTATTCAACGAGATATGGCTTGCTTCCACCGATGTACACCCTCATATTCTCTTTTATGGTTATAGATTGTACTTAATGTGGCAAGTTCCTTATAAAATAAGTCACTCCTAGTGGGTTACAAATAAGTTCTATATATTAGTGAGATTTTTTATTCAGTTGGATGTGAGAATCCGTTACACAAACGTCAGTTTAATCCGATTTTGGAAAGTGCAGAATTGTAAATAATGATAGTTATTTTGTGTTTGAACTGAGAAGAATGTGAATCTACGGGCAACATCGTATTTTTTCTGGAGCCAATCTGAAACCTGGAAAATTCCGTTCACTTTTAGGCAACACAGTGACCTAAACTGTATTGAACGAACGAATAACAAGATTAAACTATTTTTGATGAAGCGTCATTCGAAATTTGAAAACCCGCACTGACATATGACAAGAAACACATTTTCAAATGGGAAATTTATCGTTCTCCGTTGTGAAAGAAGAAATGCAATCAACCGCTCCCAACAATCACTCATCGGAAAGAATTTCAGCTTCGAAACCAGGAAAAAAGATTTTCTGAAAGTAGAAAAGGAAAGACTTTCTTTCTGATAAAACCTTTTGCTCGCAAGTCCATTATGTAGAGAGAGGGAAAAGGATTATTTCAAAGGCTCGAGAGACTTCTACGCTCGCTGAAATTTCTTTGTCTAGTGTGACGGTTAGAGGAAGTCATTAAGACAAAACAAATCCAAACAAAAACAAAGCCTTAAGTGGTTCGAGGAAAATTCTCAGCGAAGCCTTTAAAGATTCTTAAAGTAAAATAATAGCAAGTTGAATGGGTGCTGTTAACAGCAAAGGAGAAGCGATTTGTGTATTTAGCATTAGTGTTCTTTGTTTCCCGTCGCTGTAGTACCTTTAACGACGGTGGAGGCTTAATCCACAAATGATGAGCGAATATGAGCACACTTCGGAATAACGGATTTGAATTTCATCCACATACAGCAGTATGTCGATAGTACTAAAGAATCATGGTGTACAGTGAGTTGCACATTTATTAAGGTGATCCTTACATTACGTGTACAGCAAGGGGCTCTCACACTCAGTTTAACGGAAGAAGCGAGCCTATGTGTTTCTAAATACACGTTGCAAGCTTCGTGAGGGGGTCTAATTATTGGACCGATGTTTCATCGGTAGTAATTACTGTGTTTAGAAAGACTGGATCCTTTGCAACCATTTGCTTCCACTCATGACACACCTGAACTCTAGCTAACAATTGTTTTCTCGTCAGAAGAAGAGGTACCCATCTGGAACACACACGATGCAGCAGTAATTTGGAATGCGGAATACCGACGTTTTTGAAATACTAGTTGACGCCGCTATGTCTTCACACGTCATTCGTCGATCTTCTTGCAGGATTGACAAAACAATTTTAACAATACACTCCGTAACAACACTTTCAGGTCGACCAGGCCTAGGAGTGAGTTTTGCCAACAAGCGCCCTTTTTGGAAATCACGTTGTCATATAAAAATCGTTGACACACCCAAACATTTATCTTTGCAAGCTTTTTCATTAAATCAACTGTTTCTGGAGTCGTTTTACCCAAAACGATAGCACAACGCATTTCACTTTAAAACTCTGAAACACTCAATAGCTGTATGCTGAAATGCAGACGTACCTTAAACAACTGCGCAATAGCAAAACCAGAATCGTCTGCCACGGCTAATAATTGTTGTAATAGATACATCTTTAATTCAGTTAGTCTTCTGCGTGGTTATTTTCCCCCTTCGCACTGTTGCCAACTCAAGGAAAGTATTCTTAGGTTTTATGGAACGTCCTTTGTATAACTGAAAATTTTCAGTATTGAAAAATGTGGGCATATAAGTACAAACGTCGCAATTTTTTGTAACATAAATATCATATTAACTGCGTCGTTTCTTTTTCAAAAGTTATGTTTCATTATTCAAAACCTCTCCGAAATAATCGATATTCAAAATAAACACGTGCATTTTTAGTCTTCTTTTCCATCTGGCCAACGAGTCCTGTTCCACTGTGTCAAGTGGTCAGAGAGTCAAACCTTGTTTGTGGGAGAAATTCGCACAAATTTCTTCCACAAATAAGGTTTAAACCTGACTACCTACTTCCGTTTCAAAAAATGTAAACGCTCTTCCTCCCCTACACTTAAGTATAAACAAGGCAGTCCTCGATTCCCAAGTATGTAAGCAAATATTGGGTTGGTGAGAATGAAACTTCCGGCGCGAACGAGCAGCGGAGACAGGCCCCCACCACAACCGAATGGAACCACCCACTGGTTTTGAGGGTATTACGTCACAGAGTTACTATAAATAGCTAGCACGTGTGTGAAGAACAAGGTTCAGGCGTGGTTTGTTTTTTTTTTTTTTTTTTTTTTTTTTTTTTTTGATTGGAGGTTTAACGACCACCGTGAGCAACTCAATGGGCTATAAGCAGTCGCCCGTCCCTAATTTAGGGTCACTGGTTCCAGGGAAGGGAAAGAGCCAGTGCCGTAAGACAAACACAACACCCATGCCTGACCGGGATTCGAACCCGGACCCCTTACGGACGAATGATCAGAGGCCAACGCCTTAGACCACTGCGCCACCGGGGCGGCCGTGGTTTGTTTGGACGTAACGTGGCTTGCAAAGGAAACATGCAGACTCCGTATTTTAGAGTCATCTTCCTGTAGGAATTTAAGCTTGGCCGCTCTGCAGAAACTGCACTCGAAACATTAACAAAGCGTTTGGGCAGAATACAGCCTACGAAAGAACCATTCGGAGATGGTTTGGGAAGTCTCGAAGCGTAGATACGGACCTGCAAAACGAAGCACGTGGTTACCAACCTGTTGCTGTTTCTGACGATGTTCTGTTACGTGTGGTTGAAGTGGACACCCGAAAAACGTGTCGTGAGATAGCGGTAGAGCTAGGTGTCCACCACAGGACAGTTGTTCGGCGTCTGGCTGCGCTGGGTAAGGTCAAAAAGCTGGACATGTGGCTGACGCATTAGTTGACAACTGCCAACAAGACTAGGCGTTTGGAAGTCTACACGTTGCTGCTCTCCAGGAATAAACATGAACCTCTACTGCATCGAATTGTCACCTGCGACGAAAAATGGGTCCTTTATGATAATCGGAAAGTTCTCGTACAATGGGTAAGCAAGGCACAACCTGCTGGACGACATCCTAAGCCACCCCTACACATCAAGAAGATGATGTTCCTTGTCTGGTGGTCCACGGTCGGGATAATTCATTGGAGGTTCTAGGCAAGAGGACAAACTATCACTGCAGAACGTTATTGTGCTGAATTACACCAGATCCATCGGAAATTGCTGCAAAAACAACCGGATTTAGTCAACAGACATGGTGTTCTTCTGCTCCAGGACAAAGCTCACCCTCATGTCACACAACGAACGATGCTGACACTAAGTGCCTTCAGCTATGAAGCATTGTCTTATCCTGCCTATTCCCCTGACTTCTCCCCGACAGACTATCATCTGGTTTGCCGCCTGGATCACTTCATGTCCGGGGAACAGTTTACGACAGACAACGAGGTTTAACGTGCAGTTGATGACTTCTTCGGGTCCCAGCCACAAAACTACTTTCGTTCCGGGATCATTGCCTTGCCGGACAGATGGCAACTATGTGTCGATGCCGAGGGGGATTATTTTACCTACGTAAGTTGCCCTTCATTTCCGTTCTCGCCGTCCACGTGTGCTGAACTTTCTGTTTTCCTTTGTATCAAGGAATATCGCCAGAAGCTGGTTTTAGTCTCGTGGAGCTTAAAACTGTTTATATAGACATTGCTCGGAAAAGACAAGATAAACTACCGTAGGATTTAATCTCTAAACGCAACGAAGTGAAAACGGAATTTGGTTTTAACCTTTAAAGATGCAAATCGTCGCATTTTAGGCTGTCGTCTTAAAACCAATGGCGGCTAGTGACTGTGATACCATGCCGTAGCACGCTAAAAGGTTTTGAACTGCGATTCTGCTTTAAAACAATACGAATGTCAATTCAAATTTTTTAAACTGAAAGTACACGCATTAACCAATGATTTGCAGCCAGGAGATCTTATTTTAAATCGGGCTAGCGCCAAATAAAGCTTTTGTTCGCCGATCGGTCTTAAAAAGATTGTATTAAGAACTGGAATCGTGCTGCTCGATCTTCCGTACTACTTGTCGGTCAGCACAGCTGTACATTGTGGCTGCTCTCCAGCAGCTTACGTCACAACCGGGGGCGGATTGGCCCACCGGAATACCGGGATATTTCCCAGTGGACCACTCGAGAAATGGCCCACTTTCTTGTATTTTCTTTGTCTGGATTGCTTCGAAAGAATTAATAATTATTTTGGTACTTAAGAACAAAAATCGTTAACTTCATTTCAGCTATATGTTCTAAAACATTATTGTCCTAAAAAACATTATAGTCCTAAAAAACATTCGTTTCTATCTATTAGGTGCTTCAATTAATTCCCGCTGTTTTTTGCCACACAAACACCTGTGTGTTGCCACAGAACGGTACAGGATAGTCTATTCAAAGTATAGTCCGTTGGCAGCTACGACCCCTTCCCACCGTTGGGTTAACAAATGAATTCCGCGGTAGTAAAATGTAGGTTCTTTCGAGGCGAACCATTCATCGAGCCATTTTTGGATATCCGCGACAGAAAGGAAGTGCTGCTCTGACAGGCCATGTTGTAGTGACCGGAACAAATGGAAGTCCGAGGGAGCAATGTCTGGGGAATAAGGCAGGTGGGGTAAGACATCCCAGTCAAGTGCCTCCAAGAGTTCCTTCACGGATTTGGCGACATGAGGTCTAGCGTTGTCGTGGAGAAGAATAACCTTGTCATGTGGGATCCAGTTTCCGCGCTTCTGGATCATTCCCATTGCCTTTAAACGTTTGCTAACAATTGACTCATCGACCCGTAGTGTTTCAGACAACTCGTGGAGCATCTGACATGAATCCTCGTCCAATAAGGCCTCCAATGCGCCATCTTCGAAGGTCTTCCGCTGCCCCGGGCGCTCTTTGTCCTTTACGTCACATTCGTTGGCTTTGAAGCGTCGGAACCACTCTCTGCATGGTTGTTTCCGATAGGGCATGTTCCCCATAGGCTTGCACTAGCAAACGACGACTTTTCGCTTCAGATTTCTTGAGATGAAAGCAGAAGAGTAATGCTTCCCGCAAATGCTTCCTTTTCGGTACGAAACGCGACATCGTGAATGCGATACAAACTCTTGTTCTGTGTCCACCGATCGCGTGTCACACACAGCTTCGCCCAGACTACGGACGGTACGTGAGCGTGCAAGGGAGGTCACGTGTGGCCCGGGTTACAGCGCACCACTGCTGTGCTCTATTGGGCAACAACGGGAATTAATTCAAGCACCTAATATCTATTTATCTAATGTTGAGTGTTCGCTGTAGAATGACAAAGCAAAATTCTCTTTACTTGAGTGAAAAACTTGCCGCCGGATCAAGCATGCTCTTATAAATAATTAAGCTGGAGCCAAAGGGACATTGGTCGGCCCTACCTTTCTTGTTCAATGTATTGAAGGAGGTTCTAGTAGCAATTTTGATGGTCCATCATTCCCACATTCTTATCCACGTACAAACATGGAACAGAAAACGATGTTACGAAATCTGTGTTCCACCTACATTTGTCTTAAAAACAACAACAACAACAAAAACAACAGTACCGGTACTGGTTCATGGATCAAAATAGTAGTTCAGGAGCCAAAACAATGGGTAAACTTAAAAAAAAAAAGCATTTATTCAAGGAGGTGGTTCGAATACCATTCCGCAGTAGATGACCAGTGACCAAATAAATATAATTATCAGGCACAACACCCTGTTTTGAGTATGGTTTGATATGTTACATTCAATCATGAGTGGATTTTTTAAATTCCTTCACCCTTAAATTGCTGTTAAAGTTTGTCCACGACTGAATTAGTTTTGCAATACATATTTCAACAGTTCTATTTCTTCAAGTAGTTAACAGAATTTTTTTTCATGAGGGAGTTTATGAGGTGTTTGCCTGTGGGCACGTGCGTTTCTCTTGTGGACTACAGATGTAAAATCCCCGGCCTGGTTTCGTCGAGACAATCCGCCCCCTTGATCACAACTCCCGTTGGATGTTCTCAAGCAGTCCACAAAAGCTTGCAGTGTGCTGAACTTCTCCGAGCATGCTCCAATCTCTTTCTCCTGTTCAAACTGCAATTAATTCAGTAAAGTTTTACCCACAATTCGTACAGGATTCGGTAGTTTTCTAAACAATACTACATTGGAATGACCAATCGTTCGTTTGGAATCAGAGTCAACGAGCATAAAAAGGGACAGGAAATACGGTAAAGTAGCCACGGCTCTATCCAGAGAAGTCAAATTCAAATCCGCTACTCCTATGTGGGATGATATAAAGAAATTATCTACCTACTCTTCCCCGTAAATGTAGAGCCATTCGGGTAACCTTGGAGATCATTACCAATAGTGATACTTGCAATGATAGCGACTCACTCGAATTGCCACGAATATAGAACCAGTTATTCATGTAACGCCTTCTCCCTACCAGGATACCGCGTGCACAACCAACGCGATACCTACAGCAGGATGCAAATAGAATGGGCTTTACAAAACGTTAATTTTTTTATTAAAATAAATCAAGCCAAACTCTCCCTCATAAAGGAATAAATATTAAGGTAGGGGGACAGGAGCAGGTTAGTAAGAGCACTATGCAGGCGATAAGAAATATTAGGGGTGATCCCAGAATGTCTCAAAAAAATAAAGTCCTACAAGAACGTGATAATAGACCGCCTATGTGTAAAAAAACAAATTGGAAGTTTAGAGGAAAGTAGAAAAAAAAAGTAAAACTTTTGAACCTATCAAAGCTCCCCTCCCCCAGAAGACTAGGCTATGCGTACTCAGAGATATTAATGTCTCTTAGACTACATAATTTTTTTTAATTTTTTGATTGTTGCTGGGTCCAAATCCTCATCTGAAGAAGAGGGTGAGAGACGTCTCGCTCTTTTTGAGGTTCTCGACGTTGGGGACCTTGGGGTTCCCTCTCTCGAGAACTCTGGTTAAAACGAAAGTGGGATTGAGATGAGGATTTGGAGGAAGAGGACCTGGAGAAGCTTCTGTCACAAGCCACTTTCACAAACTTCTGAACCGCCACGGGGTATCCAAGCAGCTCAGAAACCTGCGGAACTCCAGAGAATTTGACATGCAACATGAAAAAACCCGTCGGGGTGCGGCCGTTAGGGTGAAACATGCGGGGCGCCCTCTCACTGGTGATTCCCCTTTCCCTACTAATTGATTTATGGCAGTCCTCATGGTTTACTGATGGAGGAAGGCATTTGAGAAGAAGTTGTAGGAGCTTAGACTCACCCGACTTTGATGGAGGTATTATTTTCAACTTTGATGGAGGTATTATTTTCAACTTTGATGGAGGTATTATTTTCAACTTTGATGGAGGTATTACTTTCAACTTTGATGGAGGTATTACTTTCAACTTTGATATGGAGGTATTACTTTCAACTTTGATATGGAGCTATTACTTTCAACTTTGATGGAGCTATTACTTTCAACTTTGATATGGAGGTATTACTTTCAACTTTGATATGGAGGTATTACTTTCAACTTTGATATGGAGGTATTATTTTCAACTTTAATGGAGGTATTACTTTCAACTTTGATGGAGGTATTACTTCCAACTTTGATGGAGGTATTACTTTCAACGTGATACCTCGTATCTTTAAATGAATATAACGTCGTATCTATTTATTGTCAAGTCAAGTCACTGCGTTCAAATTGATAAACCGTTCTATTATTCAGATTACAGTTTCTGTCTGACTTCCTTGAAAAAGCCATCTGGTTGACGTACGAAAGCTTGGAAACGCTTATTTATATATTCTTACGCCAATAAATCGGATCACTAGTACGGTTTGACTATTTTCTGCCTATCTTATTGTTACCGTGCTGTTAATAAATTCGCGCGATCAATGAGTTAAATTCTTCAATAAGTATTAACTGTATACCGATCATACTCAAAATAGTATTACTATACTAATAGTCCGAAATTTCTTAGCGTAGAATAGAAATAAAACTTTCCAAGCTTTCGCACATCAACCAGACGGCTTTTTCGAAAAAGGTAGACAGCTAACTGCAACATGGATAACAGAACGTTTCAACAATTTGAACGCGGTGACTTGACTAGACAATAAATGGATAGGCGGAAATGTGATCATTTGAAGAAACGAGGTCACGTGGTTGGGCACGCGTACCATGATAGAAAACGCAGCAATATTTGAAGACTTGATTCCAAATACGTGGCAACTCTGGAGAGACGCTATCATTGCAAGCCTGGCAGCTGGTCAAGATTTCCAAGGTTTCGCGAATGGCAGTAGATTTGGGTGTAGAGTATGAAGCTAATTTCTTTACATCACTCCATATAGGATCGGCGGACTTGAACTTGACTTCTCTTGATAGGGCAGTGGTTATTTTTCCCCGTCTCTTGTATCTCTTTTATGTTCGCTGATTCTAATTCCAAACGAACGTTTGGTCATTCCGATGTAGTATCGCCTGGAGCCGTCCGGATATTGTAATACGATGGCATAAACACCTGCCTGATTGAGAAGAGTCACTGCGTTCAAATTGTTGAAACGTTCTGTTATCCATGGTGCAGTTAGCTGTCTACCTTTTTCGAAAAAGCTATCTGGTTGATGTGCCAAAGCTTGGAAAGTTTTATTTCTATACTACGCCAAGAAATTTCGGATTATTAGTATAGTTATACTATTTTGAGTTAAATTCCTTTGTGCGCTTCTATTTCTTGTTCTTTTTAATCAAATTTTCGTAATTTGTTTAATTTCTTGAATGGTAACTGCGCTTTATGCAGTAGATTCTATCTTGAAGGGATCATTTTCTTAAAGAAGTTCAGAGTGAAAATTTTAAGTAAAATCCTTGAGATCCTAAGTAAAAGTAAATATAAAAACTATGTAAAATCCTTTGGATTCATGATTCTTGGGAAGGGCCTGAAAATGAAGCTGGATTCATATGCAATTATTTATAATTATTTGCATTTCATAAACATTTTATAATGTAATACCTAGAATAACTTAGTTAATTCATGCTTAATTAATTCATATTAAAACTTTTCAGAAGTGAATTGAAAATCACAAATAATAAGATTACAAGGTTGACTGTATATTAAACAAAGACACCGTAAAAATGTTTTCCATTCAAAATACGGAAATAAATAAAAACGTATTTAAAAAAAATGAGTAAATAAATTATTTTTTCAGATGATCCACGGCTGAATATGTTTTCTCGGCAACTGAAGTCGTCGCAGAATAATAAATCTGTATATTCTGCAAAATATTAGGCTTAATATTTTATCGAATATATGGTTATAAATTTAACCACTAACACTAAAAAGGTGATTACGGTAACTACTGACGCTTAAAAGGTGAAGAAAATAATTAACAATTTTTATGAATTTGTACATAATTGCGGAAAACATCTGGAGTTACTTTTATTAGGTGTGCAACTTAATTCTCGACCACAAGCACGACACGTTGACAGCAAATTATAGCAAATCGAATACGTACCTAATCAGGGAAATAATCCCCGTCGTGTTGAATACATTTGAGAGATCGGTCAGGGAGCTGCCGAATGCCACTGCGGGGAAAAAGAGGGCTGTTTCGAGTTGATAAAGTCATCAATACTTGTGTGGACCTCCTCGACAGAAGTGAAGTGCATATCACTCAGGTGATGTTGCAGGGAGCGAAAGAGGTGATAATCCGACGGTGCAAAGTCTGGACAATACGGCAGGTGGGACAAAATATCCCATCCCAGGTCGGGGATCATGTTCAAAGTCGTTTTTGCGGTGTGAGAACGCGCGTTATTCTGAAGCAACAGGACCGACCTTCTGCCCTTGCCGGTGTATGGCCTTTTCGCCTCTATTGCGTCCATCACACGAATGAGTTGCTGACAATAACGCTCAGCATTGAACGTTTCACCAGGTTTGAGCAACTCATAGTGTACGACACCGCGCTGATCCCAACCATATGCACAGCAACAACTTTCTGGCATGGATATTCGGGTTTGGCGGTACTGGTGGTAGGCTGACATGGAAAAAACCAACGATTTGCGACGCTTAGGATTATCGTAGAGGATCCACTTTTCTCATCACAGGTCAAAATCTTATGAAGGAAATTCTTCTTCTTGAATCTAGAGAGCAAGGACGCAGCAACATCGTAGCCACCTAGACTTGTTCGCAGCTGTGAGTTTGTGGGGCACCCAACGGCCCGCCTTGTGAATCCGTCCAAGCTCGTGCAGGCGCTTTGCAATGGCTTGCCGTGTTACTCCGAGTTCATGGGCGAGCTCTGACTGTGTGTGACAGGGATCCGCGTCCAACAGTTGTTCCAGTTCCTCGTCGTCAACTTTCTGTGGCTGTCCCGGAAGTTCTGCATCACGGAGATTGAAATTTCCCTGCTCAAACCGTTAGAACCACTTCTTACACGTACTGTAGGACACAGCAGCCTCACCCAAAGCACCAAAGATAAGTTGCTGGGCTTTCGCGGCACTTTTGTTCAGCTGAAACGCGAACAGGAGGCAGTGACTCAAATGTTGCTTCTCGAACGACATTGCTTTCACCGTCAACTTTCGTTCCTTCTGTCACCACAGCTGTGAGCGGTTACTGTTGCTTGGAAAGCTGTTGGATGGCTTTAAAATCAGCCATTATCGCACACAACTATTGGGTTGCCGGAAAAGTCATGACGTATTTTAGCCATGTTTTGCAAAGGTCATTTATTGATAGAAAGAACAAAGAACAATCAATGATATAATACCAGTTTTGTTCGATAACCTTTTGCCATCTTTCAGTGAGCTGCAGAATGCCTCGTTCATAGAAGGACCTATCTTTCGTGGCGAAAAACTGTACAAGGTGCTGATTTACAGCCTTGTCTGAATTGAACGTTATACCACGCAAGGACCACCGTGAGTAACTCAGTGGGCTACAAGCAGTCGCCCGTCCTTAATTTAGGGCCAATGGCTGCAGGGAAGGGGCAGAGCCAGTGCCATAAGACAAACACAACATCTATGCCACACCGGGATTCGAACCCAGACACATCTCGGACGAATGATGAGAAGCCGTCGCTCATACCACTGCGCCACTGGTAGACCTTGAGTAAATCATTTGGCAGTAGATTTTTTAGTATGTTTAATGATGATGATGATGCCATTTTTCACATGCGCGATTAAATATTAATTCCAGGAATTATGACTATCATTGAAGTATCTAGTATTTTACCAGTTTCCCTTTGCAGACTCTGAACGTCTCGAAAGTTTAAAATCCGGAGTTACTTTGTTTTAATAAACAATTTTATTGCATTTTTCCCTTTAATATGTGAACTCTTTTTCAAATCGCACTTTTCTTGGAGGATGGAAGGTAAGTGGGCCAAACTGTCGACCGTTCGGGGTCAAATCCCGACAGACACAAGACTGCATGTTCATCATGTTCTTTTCCCTTTTCCTGGGAAGTGCTGGGGTTGAAGCTCTCGAACCCTTCAACGGACAGTGCATGAAGAACTTGAGGTGAAACTCGGGGAATATTGAAGAGGAAAAAGGAAAAATTTGAACTTCCGAGATTATTTTGTGAACTATTTGATAGTGTCGAGATACCAGAGAAATTGCAATACTTCAACAAGCTTTAAAAATAATTCAGTCTTATAGTAACAAAAAAACTGTAAAAGAAAGAAAAAGACTGAAAAATAAAACTAGTGCGTTGGCCTGAGCGATGGAAGTTTTTTTTGTTCTAGAATTTTTAAGACGCAGTCACAGACCAAGACATTAATGAAAATATAAAAATGCTCAACATTTTGCTCAAAGGCGTTCACAGATTTTTGTTTCGAACGTGAAATCGAACTGAAAGAACTTTTGCACTTTCATTTTCCCTTGTTAATAAATTCTAGACGGTTCATAATTAAAGCCAAGCTCTTTATTTGAATGCTAACGACACATTTTCGGGAGACAGTTTTCTGTTTTTCTGACGTTAAAGCACGTCAATTTTCCCTGCACTCGTCGCTAATTAGTTTTGTATTTTTTTCTCTTTCATTAACCATTGTCTGCATATGAGAATGAGCTTTGTTTTATCTTTCATTCATCTGACTGAACCACATGCTTCTGCCGAAAGCTAATGGAAACGCGTGAATTTCTAGCAATTTATGTAATGATACTGGATTAAAAACGAAAACAACTTTTCGAAATATTTTCGCAGCAAAGAATGCTTCGAAGTCGAGGGTATTTCTTGATTTTGTAAAAAAAAACAAAAAAAAATCCGCACAATATTAGGAAGTTGTTTGTAAATTGATTAGAATATTTTAATCAAGAAAGCTTAATTGGAATGCATTTATTCACAAGACAAAATAGCATATTTGATCTTTCGGCTTAATTAGTAATATTATGAAAACGTGAGGAATTCTTTTCATTCTGACAATGGAAAAATATGTACAGCCATTGACATATGTTAGAGCAATTTATCTGCATTTTTTTTAATTTTTTTACCAAATTCCTAATCTGAAGAATTTTCCTTATTTCTAGTATATAAACTGTGAAAAGCAAATAAAGATATACATCCTTGTGCAAATTAATTAAAACAAGCAGTCCCAGAAGAGAAAAGAAAATATCTCCTTCAATCTGTACAGAAAATTCCATGTTAACTTGTCTCATTAGTACACGGTACTGCTACCTCTTTCTCTCGGGGCCGCGGATGGCCTAGTGGTAAACGTTCGTGACTGCCACGGAGATATTTCAGGTTCGATCCCAGGCAAGTACAAACGCTCGAACCACTAAATATCCGCCGTGCGTCGGATGGGCACGTTAAGACGTCTGACCCCGGGTACTGGTTTCCCGGTAATAAATAAGGGCGTCTTCCTTCCCCTTTCTATCTCGCTTCTGTATGACTTTCCTATAGGGCACTCTAGCCCAAATATCTAAGGGTTGTTTAAGACCTGGGGTTAGACACTGCCGTCCTAAAATCCTCTATATATGATCTGATCTTTCTCTGAGTAGCATCTGAACGCGTCATGGCATGGAGCCCATTAAATTTGCCCAGTTAGTGCTGATTTCTGTGTTCCTGTAATACACCTGAATCAGGGCTCGGATGAGCTTATTCATGATAGTACAGTTCATTTCACGAAAATAACTCTTGCAAATTGACCAAAGATTCTCGATCGGATTAACATCAGGTGAGTTTCCAGGCCAGTCAAGTGCATGGCATTCTTCACCATTTTTGACGTGTGGCAAAGCGTAAGGTCCTTCTGAAAGATACCGGATCCATCAAGAAAGCTCTTTGCCACCTCACGCATTATACCGTCGACCGGATGCAAACTGCCGATGCCTAAATAGCTGAAACATCTCCAAAGCGTCTTCTTTTGCGCATATTTTACAGTCTGGTTGTCTGGTTGATATGGGAATCCCGAAGCTTCTCTTCCCGTGATATTTGAACATGCTGACTCCGCTGGTCTTGGACAAAGAAATGAGTGCGCCCACTTGTATCTTTTCTGTTTCATCACTTTCGTCAGGATTTGTTTAACTGATCGTCAGGCCTTACGATTAAGTCGTCTGCGTTCAGTTGAAAAGCTGCCCTCTATTCCTTTCTTCTTCAAATCTTTGTTCAGTGCATCTCTTGTCTTCCGAGGGTCTCTTTCCTTTCCCGAATCAAGTAGGCGTTGACTCATGGTGTTGCTTTGTTCTTTCGTGCCCATTTGCCTTTTTGATTTGAAAAAATCGTTCCGGTTTTGATCTTCAAACTGATGACACGGCTGCCAGTTGCGAGGCTGACACCGACTGTATTAGATATATTCGTGTAGGTCTAAGATGTGTGTTCGCGCAAAGTAATGATCTGTGAGCGTACCAATAAAGGTACCACGTCCACCACGGTCGAAGGTATTGAATACCTAATACAATGCTGATGACGTAGCGATTGCAACAGACAACTCCGCTATTGGCAACTTGCCAACCAACGCGGTTAAAGCAGGTTGTTAAATGCATCCGGTGAATAAATACCATATTTGGGGCATATTTCGGCATGAGAAATCTAATATCTAATAGAATTAAAGGAAAAAAAAACAGCATTTTGTTTTAATTAATTTGCACAAGTAATGCACTTGGCCGCCAGGGTGGCGTAATGTCTTCTAGCCATTCGTCCAAGAAGGGTCCGAGTTGGAATCCCGTGAGCCATTGGACGCTGTATTTGGCTCTCTCCCTTTCTTGGAACCAGTGGCTCTAAATTAGGGACAAGCGACTGCTTATAACCCATTGAATTGTTACGGTGGTCATTAAAACTTCTAATAAAAAAAAAAAAAAAAGATATACTTGCAGCGCTGGATTTTTTCTTTTTTAGCGATTTGGCTGCCTCGTCAGCAAAAGTTGTCGCAAAATGGAATGCAAATCTATAGTTCACGTTTTCCCTTCCTTTCTTTTATTCTGATTTTTTACTAACCTTATTTTGAAAAAAAAAGAAATACAATTCATTGCCTATATTACGCTTCATACTTTGAAAGGAAAGAAAATTTAAAATAGGATTTCTGATTTTAAATAGAAATAAATGGACTTGTTCTTTCATATAGTTGAATGAATTTATATATAATGCATTGCATTTTTTTGTACTATCATTTACGTCTTCCATAAAGTATCGTGACGTACCTGCCAGCAGGACGCACACGACATAAAGGCAGATAGGAATCAGAATGAACGTCTGCGTAGCTCAGTTGGTAGAGCGACTTGTTCCGGAATAAGCGGCCTCGGGTTCGAATCCCGGCGTAGACCAAAAATGACGGAGAAATTTACTTCGTTATAGTATCTCTGGACTTTCTTCTTGCCGACTAATGAAAATGTTTTTGAAAGTAAACGTCTTCCTTTATATTCAATATTGTGCCGCCCCGGTGACGCAGTGGTCTACATGCTGGCTTCTCATCGTTCCTTCGAGTGAGCATGGGTTCGAGTCCCGATTGAGGTGTGGTTGGTGTGTTTTTCTTACGGCACTGGCTCTCTCCCTTCCGTGGGACCAGTGGCTCCACATTAGAGACTGGCGACCGCTTACAGCCCATTGAGTTGCTTGCCCAGCTGCCCACTTCCTGCTCATCTGCCAGATACATTATCTCTGCAACCAGCATCCCCGTCTTCTCGTGCTGCCTCCGCCGGCACTATCCCTAAGAAGCGTCGGCCTAGCCCATCTCTTCCGAGAAGCATAAAGTCCTTCAAGTCTTCTTCAGTTCCTGCATCTGCCCAGATGTCTTCTGTTCCTGCTCATCTAGCATGTGTTACTTCCGGCGGAAGTAACACAGATATCTTCATACATACATCCATCTCCAATGCGGTCTTCTCCTGAATCTTTTTCTGTCCCTTGTAATCCAGTCTAAAATTTCCGTTGTCATTTGGTGGTCCGTTCTTTTGACAACATGTGCAGCCCACTGCCATTTCAGGGATTCTACTCTGATCATGATGTCTTCCACTCTTGTCAAATTTCCTTATCCACGAGTTCTTATCTTTCCTGGTTACACCAAACATGCATATCTCCAAGCTTCTTTCTGTTGTCTGCAGTCTTTGTGTGTCTTTTGTAGTTAAGGTACATGTCTCTGCTCCATATGTAAGGACTGGAAGGATGAACACTGATTAAAAACTTTTCTTTTAAGATATAATGGCATATTGCTCTTGAAAATTATACTGTTTCTTCCAAAAGCTATCCAGCCAAGATTTATTCGCCAATTAATTTCCTCATCAATGTGACCCTTGCTTGATATCCGTCGTCCAAGGTAAATGTATGTATCGGCTACCTCAAGCTTTCCCCCATCAATCGCAGTCTTGATTTCTTAAAATAGCATTGTACATCAGTTTTGTCTTCTGAAAGTTTATTCTCAATCCCACTACCTTACTCTTGTGAGAATGTTCCTGGATCATACTCTGCAGCGCTGAAGGGGTTGTTGCAAAAATGATTACGTCATCGGCAAAACGAAGGTGAAGTAAATAATCTCTATTAATCGTTTATCCCCTTTCTTTCCCAGTTAAATGGTTTCAAGACATTTTGCAATATGGCATTGACGAGTTTGGGAGATATGATGTCCCCTTGTCTCACTCCCTTTCCATTTTTATTTGTGCTGTATCCTCAAATAGTTTAACCTTTGCACTTACATTTTCATAGATGTTATTAATAATACTAATTTAAGTATCTTCAATGCCTCAGGATTTCAGAGCCTTTGTAACTGCTGATGGTTTCACGGAATCAAAGAACTTTTCATAATCAATAAAAGCCATACATAACGGCAGTTCATATTCTATCGTTATTTCAAGTAGTTCTCTCAGTACATGGATATGATCTATGGTGCTGTAGCCACTCCTGAATTCAGCCTGTTCTTTCTGTTGAGCCATGTCCAACATTGCCCTCAAGCAATGTCAAAGAACCTTAGTGAAGATTTTATAAACCACTGATAGGAGGCAGATGGGCCTGTAGTTCCTGAGATCCTCAACGTCACCTTTTTTATGTAGCAGGATCATTGTAGCATTGTTCCAATCCTCAGGAATCTTTTCATTATTGAGACATCTAGTGAAAACTTTGGCGAGTGTAGTTTCTATTTCTCTGCTTGCTTCTTGCATATGGTAATTCCTTTTTCTCCTGGATCTCTTCCCTCTTTCATGCTCTTAATTGCATGCGCAATTTTTTTTGGGGAGGAACTTTGGTATTGGTACCTTTCTTAATGACTGGAATGAGTATAACATATCTTTCATATAGTTTTGTGTAGAAATATTTAACTCTTGTCAAACGTTTACCTCTATTTCTCGTTACAGAACCTCATCTTTTCTCAGTGCCATAATTTGTTTTCTTCCCTTGCTGAGATGTCCCTTTGCTTTCTTTCAGGCTTTGATTATTTTCAATTCCTTTTCTCACTAGTTCATAATTGAATTTCGTTTTGTCCTCAGTGATACTTTTCCGAACTGTCTTGTATAGCTCTATATTTTCCACTTTGGAAATTAAATTATATATTCCACTTTGGAAATTAAATTATATATTCCACTTTGTAAATTAAATTATATAAATCCACTTTGGAAATTAAATTATATATTCAACTTTGGAATATAAAGAAAAAAGTAAAACGCAGAAGAGTTTCAGAAGAAGATGGAATTACCATGGAGAAGAAGCAAGCAGAGAAATAGAAACTACATATATTCCACTTTGGTAATTAAATATGTATTTATATCTATATATTTGTATCCAGTTGGGTTTATTTTTTAAAAGTTATTCAAATCGAAACATTTTAGTTCTCGCAACTTTGTTTTTACCGGAATTTTTTTTTAAACTCGGAGTTTGGAATTTTTTTTCAACTTGGATATGTATATACACTATCTACCAACAAGTAATTGGACACCTGTGATAGCAAAGGAAAACGAAGTTTATTCACCTTCAATAGTTGGTGAAGCCTCCACGAGCGGCGATTACAGCTGCGACCGTCCGGGGCATACTCTCAACCAGGCGTTGTACGACGGCTAGCGGTATTTTCTTCCACTCGGCTTGGAGAAAACAGTTTCTTCACCGATTTCGGACGGTGGGGGTACCCCTTAAGTCGACGCTCCAACTCGTCCCACAAGTGCTCGATAGTTTTAAAATCCGGGCTCTGCGCAGGCCAGTCCATTCGATTAATCACCATACCAGGCCATAGTGGACCTCGCAACATGACAGGTGGCATTGTCATCCTGAAAGGACAATAGTTCCACCGCGTAAAACTTCCTCAAGGTAGGAAGCACATGGTCATCCAAAATGGTGCAGTAGGTCTCGGCATTGAGTCTACCAGGAATTGCGACCAAGGGTCCCGTGCCATACCAGGAGAAACACCCCCATAGCATAATTCCACCGCCTCCGAACTTCACAGTTGGCACAATACATTCCGGCAGGAGGCGTTCTCCAGGCAGACGCCAAACCCAGACCCCGCCATCCGAACAATAGAGGGTGAACCTTGATTCTTCGCTCCAGAGAACCTGTTTCCACTGTTCAACGGTCCACAGTCGACGTTCTTTGCCCCACGTTAGCCGAGCAGCGCTATTGGACTTGGTGATCAAAAGCTTGTGGGCGGCAGCACGTCCATGATAACCGAGCATATGGGCTTCCTTACGGATGGTATTCATCGAAAGAACACTCCCGGATGCTTGTTAAAACTCCTCGCGGATGTGGTCCATCGATTTGGTGCGGTTCTTCCGAATTTCTCTCGGTCTCTAACTCCCAGTTTTGTGGGTCCTCTCATCTTCCACTTGCCAATCACGTAGGTCACTGTCGATTTTGGGTACTTCAACTCGCTGGATATGTCACGTATGGATCGCCCATTTCTGTGATACATAACGATTACACGTTTCTCGAAGTCAGAGAGCTCCGAACTGCGTGGCATCTTGCATGCGACTGGTTGCGTGCAAGATGACACGATATTTAACGGCGGCGGCCGTGACGTGTATCAGGACCGCAGATATCGTCGATTGCAGGGGTGTCCAATTACGTGTTGATAGATAGTGTATATACTACGTTCAAAAAGTTCCGGAAATTTCTGAATATTTGCCAAATGTCGGTGAATTACGTCATTCCCCGCTGCGCAAGCGACGAGCATGATGTGACCGACCAGCCAGAACCGGTTTGATCCAGATCCAACACATACCGAGTATGTGCGCAGTTTGACATTACAGGCATTTGAGGCTCTCCGTCGAGAGGGCAACGATGTCGAATTTTGAACAGCGTTCAAGTGTAGAGTTTTGTGTTCTACTCGGAAAATCTTCAGCTGAGACTTTTCAAATGATTAAGTCAGCATACGGTGAGAGTGCAATGAGTCGAACTAGAGTTTATGAGTGGCATCGACGATTCGAAAACGGGCGACAGGGTATCGAGAATGATGAGAGGTCAGGACCACCTTCAACATCCACAACCGATGAACAAATCGCCATTGTCAAAGAAATTGTGAAAAATGACCTTTGAAAAACTGTTGCAGCGATTGCAGAAGTTTCCGACATCTCGGAAGTTGCCATGCCATTTTAGCAGAGAAACTAGGCATGCATCACGTCAAAAGTGCGGAAATCACCGTCGTCACCACGACCAAAACCGTTCAAACCTGACCGCTCCAAAGGAAAGATCCTGTTAACAGTTTTCTTCGATTGCAAGGAGGTCGTACACAAAGAATTTCTTCAACATGATCTTACAGTCACTAAAGAAGAGGACGCCAAGGTCCTAAAACGTGTCCGAGAATCAGTGAGACGCAAGCGACCCGATCTTTGGAAGACCAACCCGTGGATGCTCCATCACGATAACGCGCCAGGTAGCAGATCCCTCCTGGTGTACGATTATAGTCGGACACCAGGAGGGATCTGTGGTAATTACCTGTCCAAACATCACATTCCCGTTCCTCCACAACCAGCTTATTCCCCTGATTTCGCCTCGTGTGACTTTTTCCTTTTTCCCAAGATGAAGAATTTGCTTAAGGGGCGACGTTTCTCAAGTTCCGAAGAAGTGCAACGAGCTGCGATGGAGGCACTGAGGATGTGGCAGAAACAAGGAACCGAAAGTATGACAACAACAATCCGTCAAAAGTCAAGAAGTAGATTTAAGTCTGTAATAGTCAAAAAAAGAATTACGTTGAAAGACAAAGTAACATACCGTTATTAGTGCATAGTAGTCACACGCGCACATTTACATTCAGATAAGAAATTCCACGTGCTCAGATAATACGAAGACGAACGAATTGCGACTAAACAGGTTGCTGTTAATGATCAATATTGTCTGATTAGATGTAAGCTGTGATTTAATTAGTCAGATAGTTTGGTGTCAGCGACCCACCAGACACATCAAGTGAAACCTATGAATTAAAATTGTAGGGTCCTTTGTTAGTTATATCTTTTATGGGGAAGTTCGTTGCCCACGTAGAGTTATAATTGTGGATGGATTGCTTGAAATATACTTAATTATAAGCTGATATGGAAACTCATTCTTACTGAGTTGAGTAAAAAGTATCTTGAGATTCTTAATAAAAGTTTGAGAAGTGCTACAGATTTGTGTAATTCGAGCAAATTGCGAAATAATAAGATTTCGATGTACTGTGATGGCTATAGTGAAAGGCCACATAGTAAAATATTTAATAGGGAAACCAAAATCTTGTCTCTTTTCATAGAGATCAACAGCAGTACCGATGTGATCATTGGAAGAAATATCTAAATCTAGATACTATACTCTGTTGCCATTTAATGTAGTCTTCTCCAATATTAAATATCCAGTGTAAATGATTGTTGTTTGTTCCAAAAAATCGTATTATTAAAAAGGATTATGTCATCGACATATCGAAAAATAAATTCATAATCAGTAGTAGTAGTATTAATAAACTCAGTTTCTAATAGATGTACATGCAAATTTACATGTATAGGTGGTCACCAACCCAAATGTAGTTATTGTATAAGTAAAAATCAACCAAGTTGTTCCAATATTGTTGTTTGATGTCATAGGGCGGCCCATATTGTACAAATATTTTGTGGCAAGTTCTATTTAAAGCATCCAAAGAAAGTGACGTAAAAAAAAAAAAAAATCGAAGGTGTCCATACCGTGAATACGAGTTCCAGTTTTAATTAAATTCAACACCTTGGAGTTACAGTTTATAATCCAGGATTTTTCAACAGGATTCAACATGGCCTTAAGCCATTTTTCAAAGATATGACCAGCCTGATTGCAGTAACAGTCTCTGACGCTATTTTGCGATCTACAGTGTGGACACATAATTACTGGAAATTTGGATGTCATCCCATAACTGGAATTTCTAGGAACTATGAAAAGTGGGGCAAAGTATAGATTGTCCTGAAACGTTCACTACTCACAATGCTTAACATCATTTAGGTCTGTTTAATTCAATTCATTCTTAAATTAGCCCACCGTTTTCACTTGTCATATCAGGCATTTGTGCAGTGAATTGACAGCATATTGCAGGACTGCAAGAATGAGATTAAACAGATCTCATTTTCTGGTAGCAGACTTCATTATCACAATATACGTTCTCAAATTAAACAATGGCAGAACGTATTTGTCATCATTCCTATATTTTCTATAGGAATAATGATAAATACGGAAACAACGTTGCAATTTGGTGCAAGAAATTGTATATTGATACTCTTGCTACCGAACTTAACAATAGTTCTACGTACCAATTAATTAATACAGATAAGCATGCCTCTTTGAAGATGATCATAGCTCTGCATAAACGCCAAAAAATAGGTAATATTAGTACCAAATTGCCCTTTATCTATGCTATACCAAAATTTCACAAAACACCAATTGCTTTTAGGTTTATCACCAGCGTTAGAGACAATTACTGCAGAAACTCTGTGTGAGTCGAAGAGTCAGATTTACTTTATCCATCATCAAGAAAAGCTTAAATATAGACCCTGGGCAATCTGGAGAATGAAGACAATCAAACAAAGCGAGCGCTGAAGAAGACAAGCTCTGCATAAGTTGAAGAACTGAGATGACGAGAGTTGTGCAGTACTTGCTATGAATATTGTGACGTATATTCTAAATTAACTTTACTTTTTAGTTTCTTTCCCTATGTAAATCTTGATTTTGTTCTTAGTTACACTTCACACTTAACGTGATATCTTTTTTCTCAAACGAATACTGTTGGCAACATAATTGAGGTGGAATGAACGCGACGTATGCCTGTTGTGATAAGAACCAGAGATATAAACTACGATACAACTGTTGCTTGTGAAGCGTTGTGGAACGTAGCGTTGTGGTGTGTGGTGTGCGGAGCGTTTAATGTAGAGTTTTGACACTGATTTGTTATCGTGAAGTGCTATATCTGTGCTGGAGAAATAAAGCATCATTTCCGTAAGTTTGACTTCTGTATAAATGTTTCGTCTGGCCGTTAAGGTTTAATTTAGGTACTATTTCATCGTATGGTTATGTTTTTAAAATAACGTATCAGTACGAAAAGACATTTACGTTATAATATCAAAAAAAAAAAAAAAAAAAAGACGCAATCTCCATGAATCAAACCACCGTTTTTCTAAACAGCACGTGCCGTACGTCGTTTTCCTCAACTGTTAATTAGTGGTGGCCAGCTTTCCAACAGGTTGCGCGTATGTGTGTTCCTCGCCATTACTGCCAGAATTTCCGTCACACGTTCACTGCGGCGGTCTTCGAGCAGTCAATAACGTCTGTGCTTGGTGAGAAGCTGAGCTGCGCATTCCAGTTGTCGATGATCATTCGGCTTTCAAACACCGACGAGTAGTTCCATTTCCCCGTTTCACGGACTGACACACCCTGTGGGTGCAATATATATAAACACTATACAGTGTACAGCCATTTCCAAAAGTTTAAGAAGACCTGTTGTATTAGGAGATTTTTGCCGATTGCGTCAGCTACTGTCTGCATTACTCAACTTCTTGTCGGCATTGCATTATCCGACAGCGGCAGCTGTTGACAGAGTTGGGGGAAGCGTGCCAAGCGTCAGTTTGCTTCTGGTTTTCATTCTGAGAGGTTTTATACGTATTTCCTATACAGCTAAAAATTGGCAAAGGAAGCGTCGTTCAGCGTTACTCACAAGGCACAAATAATGACTTTATATTACGAAGGACACTTGAACGTGACAAAAGAAGAAAGGTGAATGTGGTGAAGACTGCTATTCATTATACGATCACAAAATAGCAAGATACAGGTGAATTTAACGACCAAAAGAAAAGTGGACGTCCGAGGAAAACAACCCAAAAGTGATGACAATACCATAAGGCGAATAGTTATGCATTCTCCGAGGAGTTCGTGCACGAAAATCAAGGCCTTTCTATATACAAAAGGGTCTGATACTGGTATCAGCAATGCTTCCCCGACGTCTTAGCAAAGATTTTGAATTAAAGTCTTATACACCGAAGAGCATCACATTACGACTACCCCTAGCATAGAGAAATGAGCGCATCCGGAGATCGAACGGTGGCGCAAATGAAGTTCACAGAGCAGTATATGTACAACTCGAGCACCGGCTTTCGGTTAGTAGAGTGTTCGGGGTCAGAATGTGAAAAACTGCTGATTTATTGGAGATTGATAAAGGACGAATTATGATGACACGGCGCCTTGGAACTACGATCTTGGAAACTGCGTGACTTGTGGGTTGTTTACGTGCCACTGTAGTAAGTACGTATCAAAAGTGGTGCAGAGATGGCCAAATGACGAACCATCGTCCATCCGTGTGGTGTCCGCATCTCATTGATGCCAGCGGGGAGCGGAAACTGTCGCACATTGTTCCTAGCGACCACAGGGCCACAGTGTGACAGATAACCCACAGCTACAACAGTGGTGATAAGGGCAATGTGCTACAACACAAAGTTCATCGCAGCCTTCTGCGCATGGGCCTATGTAGCCGAAGACCATACCGGGTCCGCATGCTCACTGCACGTCATCGCCAACAACGCATGGGCCCAAGATCACCGATATTTGACCGTGGATGATTGGAAGAAAGTAGCATGGTCTGACGAATCAAGATTACTGGTGCATCACGTAAACCGCCGAGCGCAGATACGTCGATTACTAACGAAGGCTATGACACCTGGATGCACTGTTGGAGGGAAACAGGCAGGTGGCTGCGGTGTTATGCCGTCGGCGATGTTTTCTTGGGACACTTTAGGCCCCGTTATCCCAACAGCACAATCCCTGACAGCTATCAGGTATCTGAACATCGTTGCGGATCAAATTCATCCAATTATGACAACTGTGTTCCCTGCTGGTAATGGCCATTACCAACAAGATAATGAGCCATGCCACACTGCCAGAATCGTCAAGGAATGGTTCGAGGAACATGCTGGGGACGTTCTGTTAATGCCGCGGCCTCCAAATTCACCTGACATGAATCGAATCTAATATTTGTAGTTCGACTTGGAAAAACGGGTTCGCGCTATCACCCCGAAATGTACGGGAACTGGAGGACCTACTGTTGACATAATGGTACCAGATATTCCAGGATACCTATCTCTACCTCATCAAATCGATGCCTCGCCAAGTGGCAGCTGTTTTGCGGACTAAAAAGGGTCCTACAGCTTATTAGGTGGGTGGTCGTAATGTAATAGCTCATCGGCGTAAACCTGCATATAAACCTTTTCTGTCATGAAAAAGAAGACTCCAGCTCGTGAAGCGTCATCAATCGTCGACTGCTGAAGATTGAAGCCTATAGTTCTTTTTGCCGATGAATCAACTGTGCCTCAATTTGAATCACGTGAAGCACATGTTCGGCAACAACAAGGCAAAAGGTTTGGTGAAAAATACACCGTTAACTGAGTAAGACATACGCCTAGTCAGATGATATGGGGTGCTATGACAACTTCCGGTAATGCTTCATTATCCTTTTTTCCGACAGACAGTACCACGACTGGTCCTTTTTATGTGGAAATGTTTCATGAGAAGCTGTTAACTCATATGCAATTGCAGAGATGCACAACCTTTATGCATGATGGTGCTCCATGCCATAGATCAAAGACAGGAAAGGACTACCTGCAGAGGGAAAACATAACTATGCTTGACTGGCCCAGTAATAGTACCGACCTTAACCCATCGAAAATTTGGGAATCATTTTAAAAGACAAGGTAGCACAAAAATAGCCATCAAATTCCCAAGCTTTGATTGACGCGATAAAGTACGTGTGGTGCAAAGACATTTCAAGAGACTACTGCAAATCCCTCACTGAGAGTATGCCACATGGTATTCCGTCCTTTATAAAAAACAAAGTTGGCCACAAAAAGTACTGGTTTCGGTCTTTTTGTGTTCTAAAGAATGTAAGTATTCATCTGTGATGCCATTTTTCAAATATCTCTGGCTAGTAATTAGTTGTTTCTTTGAAGATCTTAATTTCTAATAAGTTTAACAGGTGGTCTTCAACTTTTGAAAATTAGAGCTAGGTGCTGTGGGGCGAGTTCACTAGTGGAGACAGGGTGATCAGAATGGTTTGATCCATGAACGCATGCTTCATGATAGAAATGGTTCTCGAAATTAATTATCTTTAGGTATAATTAAAAATAAAACACTTCGCGAAAATTTTTTATTCTGTGTGAAAATTACTTTTGCAAATAAATTTAAGAGTGATCTACTTTAGTGCTTCCCGGTTTCTTTGCGAACTTTTGCTGCTATGTTTTATATTCAAAACTATTCATCACAGAATCTGATTCACTAGGAGCTTCTTTCAAGGCATCAATTTTTATCGCCTTTACTTTATAGGCATAGTTATTAAGGCTATATAAATCCAAGTCGTATTTTTAATAAGGGGTATTTTCGGCGGAGGAGGTTTGTGAATTAACCTCATCTCAGGGCAGCGATTTTGAAAGAACGATATTTCATAAGACGGAATGGTTGCCTAAAATCTGCTACACTTTTACGTTGCGAAAAAGAGTGTTTTTCTTTTCTTCCTATCTCCATCGTGTCTTCGAAATCTTGTTCAAACATTTATTTAAATTTAGAAGCAGGACGACCGAAAGCAATTTTTTTCTCTCTCAGCAGCAGCACAAAACGCATAATAAAGCAGACTTATTCCTCCCCTTTTACAGTTTTTTTACTGTCCTTTTTTATGAGATGAATCTGGCAACCCTGGCTACTTTCCCAGTTACATTTTGTTCTCTGTCGGTGGCATCGAAGGAGGGAAAACGATTATGCTGGCAATGAAATTTAAAAAGAAATCATTCAGCTCTGCTTTCAGGATTAATTTTGTTTTTACCTCGGCGTCGCGTAAGGGAGCTAACAGAAAATGAATAAACAAGTCCGGCGTTCTTAGGTACTCCGTTTTAATTTCTGGAAACCCAGTGAACAAGCAAATACAGAAATACTATTTTTTTGTGTTGTGAAAGCAACGGGACTTTGGAATGAGATGGGTTTTTGTAATTAGGAAGAGCTGGAACAGCTAAGAACCTTTTTATACGATGCCACTGAAGTAAAAAACATCAGTTCTCTATTGAGATTTGAGATTTTGAGATTTATGTAGATGATTTAGGAAGGGAGTGTCTGTTCCCAGGTCTTCAACAACCATTAGAAGTAGGAAGCTAGGAGATTTGGGCTAGAGCGCCCGATAGGAAAGTCACAAAGAAGTAAGATAAAAACGGGGAGGAAGACGCTCTTGTTTTTTTATAACGGTGGCCCAGTACCCGGGGTCCGACGGCTTAGCGTGCCTATCCGAAGCACGGCGAATATTTAATGGTTCGAGCCTTGGTATCTGCCTGGGATCGATTCTGAGACATTTCTGCGGCAGTCACGAACTTTGATACCTAGGCCATACGCGGACGAGTCCGATCTGTTGTAAATTCAATGATATATCTCTTATTTATGGCTTTAAATATTTGTACAGTGCATCAGAGTGTCAACCAGTTCTGAAACGATGCAAACGCTTCTGCTGTTCCATATCCAAGGCAGGCTGAAAAGAGACGAAGCGGACCTCGAGGCAATTATTTTAATAAATACTCTTCGCGGCAGGCGTAGACAAAACCCGCCAAATTTTCAGCGGCCAGCATATTTTTTCAAAGAGACATGAGAAGAAAACCATCATCGATCTAAACAGAAACTTCATATACAGAATTGTGATCTCCAACATTTATCCTGGCAATTTTCCATTCCAGACTTAAATCCAATGACTTTTACATTTTATAAACACAGGAATTGCATGACTACAACTTAGGAAAATTAATGTTCAAGAGAATTAAGAATAATTTATATCAGGACTTAATCCTACTTAATACTCATAGTTATTCTCATCATACCAAAAAAAAACAAAAAAAAAACATTACTTCCTATGCTCCCCACAACCGAAAGTTTTAAAACACATAACAATTACGCAGGCCCTACATTGTGAAATTCATTGCCCTATGATCTTACATTCTTAAAAATATTACGTTATTTAAGAAAAAACAAAAGTATCACTTATTAACTAAAGCTATATAGTGCAATAATACTGTTGAAAATCGTTGTTATACTTTGATTCCGCTCTTTAATGGCATGCCAGCTTGTTTGTTAAAGCTACTCTTGCTACTTCAGAAGAAGAGGGCCAAGTCAGGCATACATTGCTTTTACCCTCCTCATTTCCAGTTGTTACCACTATATATTATTTCTTATATGTATCATGCTATTGTGTATTACTGTTGTAACAACTAAAATGCAATAAATGAAATGAAATGAAAAATTAATGTATTATTTCTTAGATATTGTTCAGTGATTCAGTGCAATATTCAAAACTGCAGCTAGGGAACTTACTTAATTATTTTAATAGTTTCATTTCAAATAAATTTTCATTTCAGAAAGTTCAGCTTTGTCTTCAGATATATCACATTCAATAAAACCACTAATCAATAGATAAACTTACAAGCATTCGTGTCGAAGTCAATGCCATAAATACGAACTTCTGTAATACGTACTTTGTTTGGATTGCACCATCAAACTTCAATCTGAATCACTACTAACAATGTTGCTGCAGAATGTATAACTCTGCTTGCTATAGTGTGAAAATTAATATTAAAATAAATCTTCATTACTTTGATTTTACAGTAAGTAGTATACAAAAAAGGCGTAAACAGCAAACACTCTGTACATTGTACTTGTTGCTTTATTAAAAAGATAGAAGCTTCATAACAGAAACCCAAATTTTGAAAAAGCTTTAAGTTCACGTATGGGTTTAACTTAACTTCGTGACTTGGCTTGACTGTAAAACTGCAGTTTTAACTTAAAACTCATTGAATTAGCATTTCTGTGAACTCTACGTTCGTTCAAGCTGCATAACTTCTTAGTCTGTAGGAGTTCAAAACATATAACTTTCGCTCGTTTTATGAATTAGTATACAAACATTAACCCTTTAAGCTGCCCACATGCAATCGCGGCCAAAAGTACTACACCAGTAGACCGAAAGTCAATCTTTGATGTTTGAAGTCAACTTATACAGCGTAATGGTAAAGTCAGTATTATATATTATACATCATTTAAAAAGGAAATTTTATGCTGAATTCAAATATTTTTACAGAATGTTATTACTAGTATTAGAAGTAAAGTTACAAGCAAAAGTACAGCGTCTAGTCATAAAAAGCAAAAAATAGTGAAATTTGTGAAATTAGTGTACAATGCATTTAACGTAAAATTACTGTACAGTACATTATTAAAATTTGCAGGACACTTGAAATAACTTACCAACAAGTAAAGTACGCTTTAATATTTAATTTATGGATAACCACGGATTTTTAGCAACAAAGTGCACCTTCTTGGCATGGAACTGATAAGCTTCTCTAGTTGTCCATTGGTGATAACACGGTGCCAAAATTGCTGTTAAAGGTGGCTATGATCATTAAACTGTCTTGCGCACCATTAAAAGAGTTGCAGAAACTGGATGTGTTGTAAACAGAAAAAGAACAGGTCGACCAAGGCTGTCCACTGGACGTGATGATCGCATATTGTCGTCAGAAGCGTACAACCGGGACTCTCTGTTCACAACAGAGCAGCATGGAAGTGATTCTGTTCTGTCATGCTCTGGGCGGTCATATCGTGGTTTTCAGCAGGTCTTCTGATCACCTTGAGAGGACGAATGGCTCGCAGGACGTATGATACCATTTTGGCCGACAATCCAATGGCCCAGGCATTGTTTCTTGCAGGGGATGCCCTCTACCAAGATGATATTACCCCAATTCACAATGTTTGGAATGTTCAATCATGGTTTGAGGAACATGAGGACGAACTTTCACACTTTCCTTATCCTCCCCAATCACCAGAACTTAAACATCATCGAGCCACAGAGATCTGTGCTGGAAAGCAGAGTAGGATCCTGTTATCCTCCTCCTGCATATCTGAAGGACCTGGAGCAGTTTCTGCACGAAGAATGGTGTAACATCCCACTAACCACCATCCAGGATTTGTATGTTTCCATTCCAAGAATGATTAAGGTGGTTTTGAATGTCAAAGGTGGTCCCACAACCTATTAGGTACATAAAACCTTCTTTTCCTAGGTGTTCACATTATTCTGTCCAACCCCTGCAGATGCAATAAGTATCACGAGGATTTCTGGGAAAGATTCATTTCCCTTATATCAGAGTTCAGAATGTTTTTATTTCTCATATTAAACGTATCATGAACATTATAATATCTAACTGTTTTAATCACACATGAGCAAGTTATATCTACACCTGCTTCTGTGCAGTTTCAAATAAAAACCCTTTCCATGCTCCTTCTCGCCGCAAGATGACAACAAGTTGCTGCTTCCGTGGAATGATTTATTATTGTGTCATGTCGCTTTGAAGAGAGAACGCCAGCAGCATTGCTTGCCTGAGCTATTAAAGAAGAGCGCTGTTGCGACTTATGTCACAGCTAGTATTGCGAAGGGGCATGTTCTGTAGATGGAGCAATTTATATATGACAACCCTGTACCTCAGGCTAAAATGATAAGTTCAACTCTCATTCAAGAACACTTTTCTTAAGGAATCTCTGCGTGCCACTTTTCTACGAGTAATATACAGAGCTGACAATGCTCCCGACCAATACCAAGAAATTATTGCTTACGGAGGGAAATCTGGTGGTGTTACCGAAAACACACCTTTGTTTGCCACCGCATAAACTGAGTGGCGCAAGCGTCTGATAAATCGCTTGGTTTGGGCCATCAAGCTTACATTAGGTAGGGACACCACTGCCTGTGCCGCCACAGGCCACAGCTAATCTTTGGAGTGACGTCACACACAGGCAAAAAACAAACAAAATTATACAGTTCGTAAAACAGTAAGCTTGTATAATTGATAAATATTATTAAATCCATCGTTTTATCGGTCTATACGCCGCGAAGCTTTTGTTCCAGTGGTTTCAGTTGTTTCAAAGCAGCTTTTTGCCTGGATATGACGTTACGTGCAGCACTGGAGGTGACTTATGGCGGCCAGTGCTGCGTGGACAGGAGTGGTGGCTCCACCTAATATAAACCCGTGGTTTGAACTCGAGTTCGTGACCCGTATGATGGATCAAAGGTGTCTTTGTTCTAAGACATTTATACTGTCCCTGCTTTGGAATATGTGGCCCTACATTTAGGACGGGTGACTTCTTTATAGCTTCTATGATTATAGAGAGGGGTCGTTAAAACCTGAAACCCAGCAAAAAGCCGCTTTTATTCGTTTACTTCCTGGTGATTTTATTTACCTTCCTATAACTGAAATCTGTACTTCAATCGGTTTCATTTAGTCCGATATTGGAATCGAAGCAACCATTGTAACGAAAAATGCAACTAAAGAATATTGAACAAGAAAGATTATATCGATTTTTCGGGTGTAATAAGCACGTCTTTTGAATCCATTCTGACTCAAATTATATTTTTCAAAGCTATTCAAAGTCAATGGAACTGGTATGGAAAACAATAGTATCTGACGGAAGAAAGACGTTTTTCAATCGGGTTTTTAATCCCGCAGATATTGTTGTAAACAGAATCATGAGCTTACACCCTCTGGTTGCAGACTTGTGCGTTAAGAAAACTACGAATTTGTATGAGAAACATTTTGCACCGAAAGCGCTCTCCAACGCAGAAAGAATATTTCAAATCGGACTGTTAGATACAGAAATATCGAAAAAAATAAGATGTGACTTAACGCCCCCTGCTGGGAAAACATTCGATATTTTAAGAAGAAACTATTCTCAAAAGGTTTTTCAATATGAGCGGTATCGGTCCAAGAAAATTAAATTTTTAGTCGAGTTTTCAGGAGCCCAGATTTTGCTGCAAATACATCAGAACCAGAAATTAACACTTATGCCCTCTGGTGGCTAAACCATTCTTTACCAAACATTAGAAATTCTATGAAAAATATTTTCCATCAGGTGTTGTATGCGATACAGGAAGAATTTTTTCAAATCGGAGTTTTAGAAGCAGAAAACGCAATTTACCTTTGCGTCTCTTAGCGGAAAGTCAATCATTTCCTTGAAAATTTTGTATTTATATGAAAAATATTTCGCATCCAAAACACTATCCAACAAAGAAGGAATTTTTCAAATCGGACTCCTAAAAGTAGAGATATTGACAAAAATAAGGTATACATCTACGCTCCCTGGCGTAGAAACCCTGCATTATTTTAAGAAAAAAAAAGTTCCTAAAGGGTTTATCGATATAAGTAGTATCGGTCTACGAACCAATTTTTTTTCAATCGAGATTTTAGAAGCTCATATTTTGCTGCAAATACATCAGAATCGGAAATTAAGATTTACACCTCCTGGTGGCCAAACTATTTTTTACAAAAATTGGAAATTATGTGCAAACGATTTCCTATCAGAAGCTGTATCCGTTGCAGAAAGAATTTTTCAAATCGTTGATTTAGAAGCACAGATATAGGTGGAAACGCAATTTACCTTTACACTCCTTAGCGGAAAGTCTATGAATTACTTCAAAATTTTGAAAATACATGAAAAACATATCACACTGAAAACACTATCTAACAAAGAAGGAATTTTTCAAATCGGACACCTACAAGTAGGGATATTGACAAAAATAAGATATATATCTACGCCCCCTGGCGGAGAAACCATGGAATATTTTAAGAAGAAAATATTCGGAAAGGTTTATCGACGTGAGTGGCATCGGTCCCCTAAAGAATTTTTTCAATCGATATTTTAGAAGCTCAGATTTTATGGCAAATACATCAGAAGCAAAAATTAACTGTTACGCAACCTGGTGGCCAAAGTATTCTTTACCAAAATTTTGAAATTATTTGCCACATATTTTCCATCATGAGCTGTATCCGCTAAAGAAAACATTTTTCAAATATGAGTTTTAGAAGAACAGATATCGGGGAAAACGTAATTTACATCCCCTAGTGGAAAATATATGTGTAATTTGAAAAGCAACTATACCTAAAATACTCTTCGACATAAATGAAATCGAAAGATAAAAGAATTTTTTCAATCGGATGTTTAGAAGTAAATATGTGGAATAAAACGTTTTTTTGAATTCGGCATCATCTGCAGTTACGCCCTCTAGCGGCGAAATTATACATCTAATAAAAAAAGAAATGAAGGATCATCATTCGGATATTTCAAGCTTCCCAATGCAAAATGAAATTTTCAAATCGGACTAATAGTTGCAGCGATATCGTGTCAACAGATGGACGAACGGACGGACAAACCGATAACATAAGCACGATAATTTTTTACGAAAGACGTGCTAAAAATATTACAACGTAATTAATAGAAGAATGAATGCCTCATTCAAGTAGTTTTATTTTAATAAAGTGTACGAGTATAATAATAACTTTTCTTAGAGCTCTTTTCTGAAAGAGCAACTGCCCATAAAAAACTACTTCCGGCGGAACTGAAATTTCTAAAGTGAAGCATATTAAATTTGGATAAAAATTCCTAATTGAGTTTTGCGAGAGGCGAGCGGTGAAAGCGTATTCTTGCTGTAAGTGAGGATGTTTGGTAAATCAGCGGCAAATAAATTGTAATAGAATATCTTGCTTCGAGGAGCTAGCCTTTGAGATTTAACTATGTATATATTATCATCAAATTCAAGGATCCTTGAGTTAAAGGAATAACACTAAATGATCAAGTGGGAAGTTGTCGGACGACGTACAAAGAAAAGGAGATGATTATATTGAACAAAAGGTTGGCCATCTCTTTTAATACTGCAGAACAGGAAGCCGTAGAACTAACGGTGGTGGAAGACAAGGGGATAAAAGTTGATAGAGAGTGTTTAACCCACTTTCGTTTTGCTTACGACATAATCTTTTCTTCAAGTTCCCCCTGTCAGCTACAGAGTTTATGATACACGAACTTACTGACAAGTGCGAAGAAGTGAGATTGCCACCATTCACGTTAGACAACGGATATCGAGCAAGGTCTACATCGAGGAAGAAATTAATAGGTTGCAAAATTTGACTGGAATGCATTTGGAAGAAACAACACAGTTTAGCAATAATTTAGTATCATGTCTTAAACGACAACGTTTAATCATTGCATCCTTCCAGTTCTTACCTATAAATCAAAGACATGTACCTTAAATAAAAAAGAGTCAGAGCTTGCGAACAACTAAAAAAATAACGGAGAGATGCATGCTTGGTGTAACGAAAGAACTCGTTGATCAGGAAAAGGACAAGAGAGAATCACATCATGATCAAAGTTAAAACCACCAAGTGGCGATGGGCTGGACATATTGCAAGAAGAATTGATCACTATTGGACACGTGAAATATTAGACTGCATACCAAGAGACAAGAGGTGACCCAGAAGAAGGCCACTTGAATATTGGGTGGATGAAATTCTAAAGGATGCGCATCGAAGAGAAATGCTGGAGACAAAGAGCTATGGAAGACATTTGCGTGCTAGTATGGTAGCTGTATAAAAACTGCAGTTCTAACCCTCAATTAATAAAAACTGAAATGTGTAAATGCTACTTTAAAAAACTAAACACATTTCCTTTAAGACAGATCTTAAAAACTAAAAAATCATAGACTGGATGAACATAAAAGCATTCACTCAGGCTTACAACACAACGGATTTTTAAAGCCTAAGGAAAAAAAGAAGCAACAGTTTTTTTTCAATAAATACACAGTTGACGTGGACCAGGAACATCAAATAGAAGTTATCGCTCTTTCCACGTTTATAAGTGAGTCACAGAAAAAGTTTCATTGGTCGCCACCGGGAATCGAACCCAGGGTCTTCCAATTACGCGCCGGATATGCTTCCTAGTGCAGTGGAAGCATGTCCGGCGTAAACTGGAAGACTCTGGGTTTGATTCCCGGTGGCAGCCGATGAGAATTTTTCCGTGATTCACTTATAAACGTAGAAAGAGCAATAACTTTTATTTGATGAAGTTTTATTTTTTTATTTATTTGAGATTTAACGACTACTGTGAGTGTAGCGTTCTTTACTAATTGCATCCTGGAGAACAGTACATAAGATTTTGAGAATACTACCTTTTCTTATTTATACTGTCTTTCTCGAAGTGAAACAAAGCCACTCAAATAAAGTTTCGAAAAGACTTACTTACTCTTCATTTCCTTTATTACATCATTATCGTATGAGTACTTTGCTCGCCATTCCAAAATACGTGAGGAACTATTCATAATAGTATTAATCTTTCAATATTGATTAACATGAGTTAGTAAGCAGAAAATTTGATTATTCCAAACACTCATTATACAAAAACGCAAACTTCAAATGAACACAGCTTCGGCATAGCGCAGCTTCTATCACCTCCTTTTGGATGCTGTTTCAACATTATATCTCTCATCGCTCTTTCCACGTTTATCTTTAATCAACACACAGCAACCGAAAAGTTGTTATCCGGACACCGCTGGGATCGAACCCCAAATCTCTCGATAACCAGCCGAGTGCGTTCATTTCACGCTACGGTGGCCAACGATCCACTGCGCTTTGTGTGTTTATCTGTTAGCATCTGACTTCACAAATACGTAGAGATGGGCGAAGCATCTGAGACGTCTCCATCAGGTGGGGCTTAATGGCACAAGCTATTAAATTATAGCTGATAAATGCAATGGGTGAAAGTAAATGGTGAGCATCTTCCAAATAAGTGGAGACAATGTAAATAGACAAAGTCAGTGAAAATGGCTAGTTAATAGCCCTTTTAAAAAGAAAAACAACAAGCAGTTTTTTTAGATTTTTATTCTTTTAAAAAACTAAAAAAACCCCCAGAAACTAGCCAAAGCCCCTAGTGAAAAGGGATTTGGCTATTCTGGGCCGTAGAGATGGGCGTATTTGGTGCGCCCATGCCTACGGATTTGTGACGTCAGATGCTGACAGATAAATACGCATAGCTCCGTGGATTGTTGAACACCGTAGCGTAAGACGAACGCACTCGGCCAGTTATCGAGAGATCTGGGGTTCGATCCTAGCGGTGTCCGGATAACAATTTTTCGGTTGCTGTGTGTTAATTAAAGATAAACGTGGAAAGAACGATGACTTTGTCTGTTTACATTGTCTCCACGTAATTGGAAGATTTTCACCATTCTATCTCTCTAGTTCTTATGTGTCACATGCATACGTCACGCTCTATGACCTCAAAATTGTTGCCAACGTCATTCCGTGAACGAGAAGATATAACTTTAAGGTTGAAAACCCTTAAAGAGAATGTATAACGAAGTAAATTTCTCCGTCATTTTTGGTCTACGCCGGGATTCGAACCCGAGTCCGCTTAATCCGGAAGAAGTCGCTCTACCAACAGAGCTACGCAGACGTTTTGTTTTGATTGCTATATGCCTTTATGTCGTGTGCGTCCTGCTGGCAGGTACGTCACATCTTATAATCTTATAGAAATCATTTTATAATTGTTTTCTCCCAAAAAAAGCAATATCGCACGAAGTTTAATTTTTTCTACTGCAAGAAGCAGCCATATTCCTGAATAATAGTCCACAACCTTGGTGATTCACATCTAGTTGTAATCGGGAGTCTATTTTTATGTATGACACATGACATCTAGAAATACTGTTCTGTGAATGTATCGTATAATTGAAATCAACCACGTCTTCAAAGAAAGGAAGAGAAAAATCAACTTCAACTGAGAATTTGATAGAAGGATAGAAAGAAATCATAGTATCTGCAAAGTGATTAAGTTCCTCAATGGACCCTGGCCAAAAAATGAGAACATCATCAACATACCTTAGGTACAGAAGGGGCCGCACAATGGGGCCAAAGAGGGCACGGGATTCAATGTCCTGAAGGATTAACTCAGCTAATAGGAGTGAGAGTGGGGCACCTTCTAGTTGACACTTGTCTATTAATACTAATAAAGGAACGATTGTTGATCAAACTGAGGGCCTGCAGAATGGAATCAATTTCTTCGGGGGTAGCTCACCCTAAAAGGGAAAGTTGTGATTCAATGAGGTTATGTACTGAAGGAAGAGGAACGTTTGGAAACAGAGAAATCACGTCAAGTAAAGCTAAAAAGAAAGGCTAATTGGAGGCTTCAAAAGAATGGATTTTATCGATAGCTTGAACAGAATTAAGAATAAAAAGCCTAGAAGGGGAAGACACAAGAGGGTAAAGAAACTGAGCTAAACATTTCTCCAATGGGCGAAGGGGGCTCGCGCACCCTGAAACTAAGGGGCGAAGAGGGTAACCCTCTTCATGCAATTTTAATTTCCCAAAAAGTTCCGGTACGTCGTGCAGAAGTGCTCCACATCGACTCAAATCATACCATAAGATCCCCAAGATGTAAGAATATGGGACAAGTGAGCAAAACCGTCCAAACAAGGATTCCAAAGGATACAAAGACACTTTACTGAAAAGGTAGCTTCGAGCACAACTGGACAGAAGACAGAGATTTGGCAATAGAAGGAAGAAGGTTTCCATGATTTTTTAACTTGCTTAAAGCAATAATCGTTGCATAGGTGGGGAACGAGTGTGTGAGGAATATCCTGTAAGGCAGTATTCATCTTAAGAATGTAATCAAAATTATTAAGGATTATCAACTGGGCAGACTTATCAGCAGAGATGATCGCAACATTAGGGTTATCTCGTCAGTTCTTCAGTTGAAGTTGTTCGTCCTGGAAATCCGGAAGTTCAGTCGATTTGTTGCTCCTCAGTATGTTTTTTTTTTTTTTTTTTTGATTGGAGGTTTATCGACCACCGTGAGCAACTCAATGGGCTATAAGCAGTCGCCCGTCCCTAATTTAGGGTCACTGGTTCCAGGGAAGGGAGAGAGCCAGTGCCGTAAGACAAACACAACATCCATGCCTGACCGGGATTCGAACCCGGACCCCTTACGGACGAATGATCAGAGGCCAGCGCCTTAGACCACTGCGCCTCCGGGGCGGCATGTTTGTTGTTGGAGGTTTAACGACCACCGTGAGCAACTCAATGGGCTATAAGCAGTCGCCCGTCCCTAATTTAGGGTCACTGGTTCCAGGGAAGGGAGAGAGCCAGTGCCGTAAGACAAACACAACATCCATGCCTGACCAGGATTCGAACCCGGACCCCTTACGGACGAATGATCAGAGGCCAGCGCCTTAGACCACTGCACCTCCGGGGCGGCATGTTTGTTGTTGGAGGTTTAACGACCACCGTGAGCAACTCAATGGGCTATAAGCAGTCGCCCGTCCCTAATTTAGGGTCACTGGTTCCAGGGAAGGGAGAGAGCCAGTGCCGTAAGACAAACACATCATCCATGCCTCACCGGGATTCGAACCCGGACTCCTTTCGGACGAATGATCAGAGGCCATCGCTTAGACCACTGCGCCACCGGGGCGGCCCTCAGTATGGCTTTGGACATCTTATACCTAGTTGGCTCTCGCTCGGGGGATGGAAGAGCCTGGATGATGTGTTCTGCTTGTGAAACAATTTTGAACTTGTTAATTTTGGTCACCGGATAAGAGACGTTGTAAAGCCCTACTTTGGACCGAAATCTTCAAAAATGAAAGTACCGCCCGCGGGTGGCGCTGTGGTCAAAGCGCTGGCTTGTGGCCATCACTCCGAGATGGGTACGGGTTCGAATCCCTGTGAGGCATGGATGTTGCAATTGTCTTACCTACCTGGAACCAGTGGCCCTAAATTATCGACGGGCGACTACTTATTGACCATTGAGTTGCTCACGCTGATCGTTAAACCACCAAACACGAAAAAATGATAATGAAAGCAATTCAGCAAGAAATTTTGGCACATGTGCTGAATGGCTGATGTAAGCACGACGAAAATTATGTGATTTTTCACTTGCATTTCACTTGAAAGTCGTCGCGCATATTATGAAGGAGACGTGCTATTTCATGAGATTATAATTGCTGCTTGTTGAAAATGCAACACCAGAAAAAACGTGTGCGGTAGGACAGAAACTGGAAGGATTTAGTAGGTCATGTGCAAACGATTACAACCGCAGCTCACGTGAAGGTGATTTG
Organism: Macrothele yani; assembly: GCA_039090855.1. Taxonomy (NCBI): domain Eukaryota; kingdom Metazoa; phylum Arthropoda; class Arachnida; order Araneae; family Macrothelidae; genus Macrothele; species Macrothele yani. The sequence goes on from CM077013.1 coordinate 21,728,869, forward strand.
TGCCAGCCACGCCCTGGCAGTTGTCCCACAGCAAGTATAAAATCAGGGTAAGTTGCAATAGTCGATTTGCGGGAATTGTGGCAGTAAGGTAATGCTACACTGCTGGCCACCCAAAATGCAACACCAAGAAGGAAGCATCCGATTGGCCTGAAATTCGCAGCATGCGACGCCTGCGAGAGGACATGCAAACGATTAGCATTTCAGGGCATATGCAAATCATGTGCGCCCGGCACGTCACCGAGAAGCACTATGAGAAGGGTGCACAGAAGGCGGGGTGAAAGTAGTGGAAGTGTGTTGTGCTGCCGGACCTGTGCGTGGGAAGCTTCCTGATGCCTCGTCGCAGAATACGGCAGTCATTCCAGCACGCTATGGAGTTCGACAGAGGACGAATAGTGGCGTATCGCGACAGCGGTTTATCTTACCGAGACATCGGCACCCGTGTGGGACGACATCCAGCCACAGTAAGGCGAGTATGGATTCGTTGGGTGCAGGAGAGACGGACAGACCGACGTGAGCGCTTGCCGCAGCCGCGGCACACCGCTGAACGAGAGGACCGGCATGTTGTTCTGCGGGCATTGACGGCTCGCACCGCCACATCACGAACGTTAGCGCACGAATTAGGGTGTGTTGCGCAACAACCTGTGTCAGCACGTACCGTTCGACGTCGTCTGCAGGAGCGTAGACTTGTCGCACAACGCCCATTGCTCCGATTACCATTGACGTTACACCAACGGCGAGTGCGGCGGCAGTGGGCCTTTGAACTCTGCACCTGTACTACGGAATGCACGACGAATCCCGCTTCTGCCTGCAACACCACGATGGTCGGATCCGCGTGTGGTGGAACCGCGGCGAGAGCATGTATGACACCTGCATTATGCATCGTCATACCGGTCCGTCGCCTGGCGTTATGGTTTTGGACGCAATTGGATATGACACCCACACCCCTCTTGTACGCATCGCCAGTACACTCTACAGCCACCGCTACATCTCCGACGTTTTGGAGCCTGTAGTCCTCCCTTACCTGCAGGACCTGCCAGCGGCCATGTTTCAACAGGACAATGCGCGCCCACACGCGGCACGCATCGTGCAACAATTCTTCACGGCTCACCAGGTGTCAATGCTGCCGTGGCCCGCCTGTTCTTTAGATATGTCGCCCATCGGACACGTCTGGTCGCCGATCGGTAACCGAGTGGCCCGGCAAGCACCACCGGTGGCTACGCCTGATGAACTGTGGCAACGTGTGGAAGCAGCCTGGACCGACATACCCCAAGCCCACATCCAAAGCCTCTTTCGTTCGATGCCGCGGCGTGTAGCGGCCGTTATTGCCGGCCATGGGCGCCACACGAACTATTGATGTCTGCGTGTTCCGCAAGTCGCACGGGCCTGTAAGCTCAATGGTTTCATCTTTGTATCTGTTGTTATGTGTCCAGTAAATCTGGCTTTGCTATCTCGTGTCCTTCTTTATGTTGCATTTTGGGTGGCCAGCAGTGAAGTAACTGAGTATGCCCGCCGCAGCTGACGAAACCCGAACATACACATGACGGAGTTTGAGCTACGCCAATGTGTTGGACTCTGGGTAGGTAGAATTTCCTTCCGCGACATCGACCTTCGTATTGTACGAAAATCGATCACAGTGATGCAAATATGACGTGTGACTTACTACAGAGGTAAAGCACGTGTCAAGACGACAAATCTGCAGCGAAAAATTCCGTCCATGTAGCTTAGTCGAGAGAGAAACTTACTCCGGAGTGTGGGGACGCTGGCGCGATTCTATCACGGACAAATTTGTGTTTTCACATTGGCGCCCAAACGTAAAAATGGACGAACTGGCCGTTGGGTTCCTCGAAAAATGTGCCATGTTTGTTCCACATATCGTCTAGACTTAATAAAAATTCGTTCTTCACTTCAGGAAATAAACCCAAGAAAGATGACACCGAATTTTCGGGTGTAATGAGCACGTCTTTTGAATCCGTTCTGACGCAAATTAGACTTATCAAAACTATTCAAAGTCAACGGAAGCCGTATGGAAAGCTAATATCTGACCGAAGAAAGAAGTTTTTCAATCAGGCTCCATTGACTTTGAATAGTTTTGATAAAATTAATTTGCGTCAGAACGAAAGTCAGAATCAAAGTCTTTGCTAATATTGCTGTAAACGGAATCGTGGGCTTACGCCATCTGGTTGCAGACTTGTGCGTTAAGAAAAATTTGAGTTAATATCAGAAACATTTCACAGCGGAAACGCTCTCCGACAAAGAAAGATTTTTTCAAATCGGACTCTTAAAACCACAGATACGGACAAATATGAGATATGCATCTACGCCCCCTGGTGGGGAAACCATGCATTATTTTAGGAAGAAAGTATTCTCAAAAGGGTTTTCGATGCAAGCGGTAACGGACCAAGAAAAAAAAAATTTAGTCTAGTTTTCAAGAGCTCAGATTGTGCTGCAAATACATCAGACGCAGAAATTAACACTTATGCTCCCTGGTGGCCAAACCTTTCTTTACCAAACATTAGAAATTATATGAAACACATTTTCCATCAGGAGCTGCTTGCGACACAGGAAGAAAGTTTTCAAATCGGAGTTTTAGAAGTCAATCATTTCTTTGAAAATTTTGAATTTACATGAAAAAATATTTCGCATCGGAAACACTATCCAACAAAGAAGAAATTTTTCAAATCGGACTCCTAGAAGTAGAGATATTGACAAAAATATGATATATATCTATGCTCCCTGGCGTAGAAACTATGCATTATTTTAAGAGGAGAATATTCCTAAAAGGTTTGTCGATGTGAGGGTATCGGTCCACAAACGAATTTTTTTCATCAAAATTTTAGAAGCTCTGATGTTTGCTGCAAATACATCAGAAGCGGAAATTAACACTTACACCCTTGGTGGCCAAACTATTATTTACCAAAATTAGAAAATATATGCAAAGGATTTCCCATCAGGATCTGTATCCGGTGCAAAAAAATTTTTCAAATCGGAGTTTTAGAAGCAGAGACATCGGGGAAAACGCAATTTACTTTTACGCGTCCTAGCGGAAAGCCCATGAATTACCTGAAACTTTGAAATTATTTGAAAAACATATCACACCACAAACTCAATCCAATAAAGAAATAATTTTTCAAATCGCACCATTGGCTGCAGAGATATTGACAAAAATAAGATATACATCTATGCCCCCTGGAGGGGAAATTATGCAATATTTTAAGAAAAAAATATTCCAAAAAGGTTTATCGACGTGAGTGGCATCGGTTCACGAAATAATGTTTTCAATCGAGATTTTAGAAGCTCAGATTTGATGGCAAGTACATGAGAAGCAAAAATTAACACTTACGCCGCCTGGTGGCCAAAGTATTTTTACCAAAAATTATAAATTATCTGCAAAATATTTTTCTATCAGGAGCTGTATTCGCTGAAGAAAAAAATTTTCAATTCGGAGTTTTAGTAAAAGAGATATCGCGGAAAATGTAATTTACTCTTACGCTACCTAGAGGAAGATCTGTGCGTAATTTGAAAAACTAACTATACGTAAAATACTCTTCGAGATAAATGGAATCGAAAAGTAAAAGACGTTTTTCAATTGGTTGTTTAGAAGCAAATATATCGAATAAAATGTGTTTTGAATTCGACATCATCTGCATTTACGCCCTCTAGCGGCGAAATTGTACATCGTAAAAACAAACAAAATAAAGGACCATCATTCGCATATTTCAAGCTTCCCAATGCAAAAAGAATTTTTCAAATTAGACTAATAGTTGAAAAGATATGGTGTCTGCAGGCGGACGGACGTACAAACGAATAACATAAGCACAATTTTTTTTTACAAAATTTCGTGGTAAAAATTGAGAGGGATATGATGTGACATACTACAGAGGTAAAGCACGTGTCAAGACGACAAATACGCAGCGATACATTCCGTCCGTGTCTCTTAGTTGAGAGAGCATCTTACTTCGTGAGAGAGCATCTTAGCGTCACGGACAAATTTATGTTTTCACAGGCGTTAGTGGGAAGAGGAAGGTCTGACACCCCGACTTGAGCAGTCTGGAGTGCAGCGTCTGAATAACGCACGCGAAGACAATCATCTCTAACGTATGGCATTGGTCTGCAAACTCTGTCCAATGCCGTTTGCTTCAGAGAGGCCTCGTCACTCGCTGTTCGTTATGTCGAAATCCTTTGACCTTAAAACACACAAGTCGTCGACTTCAAGCGGGAGAAGAACGTAGACACTGGCGTAATGAATGCAACGCACAGTGTTTTCCGACGAGTCGCGGTTCAGCTTAATGACCCATGATGAACGTATCGTTGTACGGCGACACCGTGGCGAACGGCCGCTGGTGGCATATTATGCAGCATCACATGTGCCCGACACTGGGCTTTCTGGTATGTGTTGCTGTTGGGCTCGATTCACCTTCCCTCCACTTTCGCATTGCAGGAACCATCGCGGGAGTTGTGGATGTCAAATTGCTGCCATTGCTACGGTTTCCATCTTTCAACAGGACAATGTCCGGCGACATATGACACTAATGTCTTACAGCTCTTGGATGCTTTATATGTGACACGTCGTCTTTTTTTTTTTTTTTTTGGTTGGAGGTTTAACGACCACCGTGAGCAACTCAATGGGCTATAAGCAGTCGCCCGTCCCTAATTTAGGGTTACTGGTTCCAGGGAAGGGAGAGAGCCAGTGCCGTAAGACAAACACAACATCCATGCCTGACCGGGATTCGAACCCGGACCCCTTACGGACGAATGATCAGAGGCCAGCGCCTCAGACAACTGCGCCACCGGGGCGGCACGTCGTCTTTGGTAAGATTTGTCTCCCATTGAACAAGTGTGTGGATATGGTCTCAATTTTTCGCATATGACTTTTTTTTCTTCAGTTACCCAAAACGAACTTTGAGTGCGATTCGAGAAAACATGGAATAGCCTTCACTGTGCGACATTCGGAACCCGTTCCAATCGATGCCCCGCGTATACGAGACGTTTTCGCTGCTCGTGTTGGATACACGAAGTACTGAGTATTGTATACTCCACATCATTTGCAGGTCTGTACTTCTGATCAATTACGTCATGTATCATGAGTAATGTAACATATAAATCTCACTTAAATATCTCAAGCCTTGCTTGGTGTTATATTTTAAAACTGACAGCAGCTTAGAACGATAGAATTCTGTATATTTCTAATATGTTAAATTAATATGTCGAGTTATTAATTTCAGAAGACACAAATGTGCTATACCTGAGATTTGGGAGAACCCTCTGATAATATGGTAATGACGTCAAAGTTGAAATTTCTAAATCCTCCATGTTCAATTTCAGCTTACATTTTCCCAGAAAATTTGGTGGATGTATCGTGTTCTCTCTCCTTAAAGTTGTTTTAATTGTTGCTCCTTACTTAATTAGTTCTCTGCTAAGTATTATAGTTCCGGCTTCTTAATTTATTTATACTTAAGATACCGTGAACGAAGTTTTTAATTATCAGCAGTTGTTTGGCACACGCTCGATTAAGTTCTAAGTTTACGTACGACATTTTAAACTACATGACTGTGGCGAAAATTGCTTTCCTTCAATTATTATTCCTACTGAAAAAAATATATCACATTGCGAAAGGTTGAGTATTACCGTGTGAAAAGTAACTTGGATAACAGGATGACGACGTACGTTATTAAGCTTAATCAGCAAATTAATTACTTTCATTAAACACGTCTTAAAGGGCAGTTCAGTTTCATGAGATTTCAGTAGATACAACAGTACTTCTTAACTTCATTATTATTATATTTTTAACTATGGGAATTTTGATGAACGTTGAGCTAGACGCATTGCCAGAATGCTTAGGTTCCAAATGAAGGAAGAAACGAATGTTTGGGGAGCCTAACTGAAAAAGACTGCGACAAAAATTTTAAAAGCGGTTCTGTGTTTTATATTTGATTCATTATGGAAGTGGGATTTCTATTTTCACTTTTTTTTTTTTTTCGTTTTCCTTTTCTTCTCAGTATCTTAATAAGACATGGGGATTTTGTTCGTTTCGTGCAGGAAAAGTCTAGGAATTTAAAAGCCAACTCGACGAAACCCGTCGAAATTTTTTTTTTTTATTGGAGGTTTAACGACCACCGTGAGCAACTCAATGGGCTATAAGCAGTCGCCCGTCCCTAATTTAGGGTCACTGGTTCCAGGGAAGGGAGAGAGCCAGTGCCGTAAGACAAACACAACCCCCATGCCTCACCGGGATTCGAACCCGGACCCCAGACGGACGAATGATCAGAGGCCAGCGCCTTAGACCACTGCGCCACCGGGGCGGCCCCGTCGAAATCGACGGTTAGTTTTTTTTTTTAAAGAATAAACTCATATGACGCAACAAATGTAAACTTTATTTGATTGACAAAAGAATGGCCGCCCCGGTGGCGCAGTGGTCTAAGGCGCTGGCCTCTGATCATTCGTCCGTAAGGGGTCCGGGTTCGAATCCCGGTGAGGCATGGATGTTGTGTTTGTCTTACGGCACTGGCTCTCTCCCTTCCCTGGAACCAGTGACCCTAAATTAGGGACGGGCGACTGCTTATAGCCCATTGATTTGCTCACGGTGGTCGTTAAACCTCCAATCAAAAAAAAAAAAAAAAAAAGAATGTTACAAACACTTCAGTAAAGATAATATTTTGAGTCCATTCATTTGCGACAGGTAATCCAGGTGCATATTCGTGGGCGATCTTTACTGCAACAGAATCCTTTGATCTTGCTCGAGATTGGGCAACGTAGAACATACCATGTGAGAAAACTGGTTCTGGCAGGTATATTCCGATTTTAGCAAGTGTCTGTCCTTGACTCTTATTGTCATCGCAAAGAACAATGTGATTGGAAATTGAATCCGTTTTATCGTAAAAGGTAAAGTGTTGTCCCTTGGAGTCAGCGGAATGCATGGCAAGGTGTGCAACGACCTTTTGTGTTCTCCGCACAAAATTTCCACAGAAATTGTATTTTGGAAGAGCGACCGTACGATCATACATGTGCCATCGACTAAATATTTCATCGCGTCCAATTTCGTGATTTTTTTCTTACTGCAGGTTTAACGATCACAGTGAGCAACTCAATGGGTCTATAAGAAGTCGCCGGTCCCTAATTTAGGGTCTCTGGTTCCAGGGAAGGGAGAGGGCCAGTGCCGTAAGACAAACACAACATCCATGCCTCACCGGGATTCGAACCCGGACCCTTCACAAACCAGTGATTATAAGCCAGCGCTTAGACCACTGCCCCACCGGTGCGGCCAGGTTCATGATGAGCATCACGACTACACCCTTTTTCAGGAGTAGAATGGGAGGCGGAAGTCCACTCACCTCGATCGTGTGCAAATATTGAACTGGATAGCGCACTTTTTCACTCTCATCTTCAGTCACAACTGTGTTTGTAAGTGTTGTTGGAATGAGATTCGCATTGCGAATACTCTTCATTCTCTCTTGTTTGAGACATACAGTTGCGACCCATTGATCACTCACGCCTTTCAGTAAGACGTGAGCGATCAATGGGTCGCACTATACGTTTTGTTTTTTTGTCGCACTATACGTTTTGTTTTTTGTAGAACACCATGCACACACCAAGTCAGAAACTGAACTGAGCGTCTGATGTATTTAGATAAGGGCCACACGCTTCTCGCATAGACCTTACATAGTAACTTTGCAGCTCAGCCATGACCGAACCGTTGCTCCAATCTTAGTTTTCTCTTCGACTGGCACATCTACATGGTAAGACCGTTATTGTGATACCTCAACGATATTTTTACGTTAAGCCGTTCTCTCAAAATAGGCCTCAAAGTATAAAAACTCAATATGTACATTCTAAATATTTTCACTAACAATGGTCAACGGAATGTTTATTTCCATCTTTTCATAATAGGAAACGTCTTACCTACGTGAATAAACTCGATCGAATAAATATTAAATTGTATATATACATCACACAATCCAACGGCATAACGCAAGCAGGTCTTCGAGAGCCTTCGCTGTTCTGATGCGAAGAACTTTGATACGATCGCCTGCTAGCGTTTCCATGTATACGTGAATCAGCGTATGTAGGTGAATGGGCCATTGCTTTGCGCAACGTTTCGCTCAGATAAGAGGAAACTTCGGACTTTGGACTATCTCAGTCCCTCAGCTTCAGCATTTAACAGCGCGTGTTTCGCAAAAGTTGTTTCAGTCAACCGCACGCGATTGAATGTCAACCGCAAGTTTCTCCCACAGACTTTAGATGGTAAACTTACCACCCAACAACTCCCGAACCGTTGCCCCAATCTCATTTTTTCCCTTCGATTGGCACATCTACATGATAAGACGTTTATTTTGATACCTCAACCGTATTTTTACATTCAGCCGTTCTCTCAAAATATATCTTACAGTAAAAATTCTTATAGAACTTTAATATAGATTTTTTCAGTCTGAAAGTCTCAGAAATAACATATTATTATTAGATAATGGTATGTTGCGCCTTAACTGGCAACACAATAAGTTATCGTGAAATCTCATTTTAAAGAAGGATGGCTTCATAAAAAGCTTGAAAAAGGAATGACTTAAAAGGAATTTGGCATGAAAATATTAGGTCGTGAGTGAGCATTTCCAAATTATCATAATTCTATAGTACTAAAGAAATCATCACAATACGTGAGGATAACTATTGCGACGTACTACAGAGGTGAAGCACGTGTCTAGACGAGAAATATGCAGCGATACCTTCTGTCGGTGTAGTTTAGTCGGTTAGAGCAACTCACTCCGGAGCGAAAAGATGCGTGTTCGACCCCCATCACCGACATAGTTCCTTTCTTTATCAATAATACGTTCCCAAACTGTGAGCAGCTCACGAACACCATTGTAAGCACCAGTGTCATTAAGTCTTTGGAAAATATCTGTTATTCGGAGAAACAGAGTGCGGCAGAAAAGCGGGCGTTCTTGAATGCAACAAAACTGATACTTCGTTTAATGAGAAACAAGTTAGTAAAATCATGCAATGCATTGATTATGATACGCTTTCCAATATACTAGAAATCATTACTCAAGCTATTACTCAAGTTATGAGGAAAATGGCTGTGGAATAAACCTCACCCCTGTGCCCTGACCTTTCATCCATTTGGATGATATTCAACAGAACTGGTTCAGTATATCTCCGAAATAACATGATAAAGTTTTGTCGCAATCGAAGCCATTTTACGGAAGTTATGATGCATAAGCGCTATGGAATAGATCCCGCTTCTGTGTCCTAACCTTTACCCCATTTCGCCCATTTTCAATAGGATTCCTCCTCAGACAGGTCCCTACAACATACCAACATTTCATCCAAATCGAAACATTTTTACGTAAGTAATGACTCATAATGGCGATGGAAGTGATTCCGCTCCTATGTCCTGACCTTTGACACCCATTTAGCCAATTTTCAATAGGGTTTGTCCCCAGGTGGTCTCCAACCACATACTAAAATTTAATCGAAATCGAACCATTTTTACGTTAGTTATGACGCATGAGAGCAGTGGAATGGATCCCGCTCTTATGTCCTGACCTTTGACCCCATTTCGTTCACTTTCAATAGGGTTCCTTCACAGGTGCTCCCCTACCACATACTAAAAGTTCATCGAAATCGAACGATTTTTACGCAAGTCATCATGCGGACGAACATACGCACACAACGCGTGACGTAATGAGGCAGATGAGAATCGCGGCCATCTGCTGGCAAAAGTGTGACGTCATAAAACTTTAATAGGATCCGCACATTTGTTTGACTGCTGACGTCATAAAAATACAGGTCGCGCCATCTTTTTTCTGGACAATTAATGCGTTCACAAGGATGAAAATTTGAACATCGAATAAAATAGTTTCATTTTATAACTTGCAATACTTAATATTTTCTAAAACATAGCTATAATTATGCAATCCAACATTTGTTTGTCTACTGACGTCATCAAAGTACAGGTCGCGCCCTTCCTTTTTTGGTTTCACAGCCCCCAAAGGAAAAGTTATTGATTTTAATGTAATTATGGTTATGTTTTAGAAAATATTAAGTATTCCAAGTTGTAATAAAGTTATTTTAATCGATGTTCAAATTTTCATCCTTGGGAACACATTATTTGTGAAGGAAATGTGTACAAAAGTTTTTCCATTGGAAGTATAGTAAGCTAAATTACTTGACGTCCACCTTAATAATATGGGATAAGAGCGATGGAATGGATCGCATTCCTATGTCCTGACCTTTGACCCCATTTCGTCCACATTCAATAGGGTTCGTCCCCAGGAGGTCCCCTACCACATACTGAAATTTCATCAAAATCGAACCATTTTTACGCACGTTATGACGCATAAGGGCAATGGTTGTTTTTTTTAACGGAGAGGAGATTCGTCCCCAGGCGGTCCCCTACCACATACCAAAATTTAAGTGAAATCGAACCATAGTTACGCAAGTTATGACGCATAAGGCCAAAGGAATGATCCAGCTCCTACGTCGTGACCTTTGACCCCATCTGTCCCATTTTCAATAGCGTTCGTCCCATGGTGGTCCCCTACCACATACCAAAATTTCATCAAAATCGAACTATTTTTACGCCAGTGATCGTGCGGACGGACGGACGGACAAAGCTGGAGCATATACGCTTCTTCAATCTACGGTTGGAAAGCGTAAAAAATGACAAACACATCCATTGCATCCTGACACATTTCTATTTGTGAAACATGCAGTCACGTTCAAGTTTTGAATACTATGCCCTGCAGGTGACTACCATTTCGACGTCTACACCTGGAAATTCTGCAACGGAAATATTATGTTCAGCAGGTGACTACCATTTCGACGTCTACACCTGCAAATTCTGCAACGGAAATATTATGTCCAGCAGGTGACGACCAGTTCGACGTCTACACCTGGAAATTCTGCAACGGAAATATTATGTCCAGCAAGTGACTACCATTTCGACGTCTACACCTGGAAATTCTGCAACGGAAATATTACGTCCAGCAGGTGACTACCATTTCGACGTCTACACCTGGAAATTCAGCAACGGAAATATTATGCCCAGCAAGTGACTACCATTTCGACGTCTACACCTGGAAATTCTGCAACGGAAATATTACGTCCAGCAGGTGACAACCATTTCGACGTCTACACCTGGAAATTCAGCAACGGAAATATTATGCCCAGCAAGTGACTACCATTTCGACGTCTACACCTGGAAATTCTGCAACGGAAATATTATGTTCAGCAGGTGACGACCAGTTCGACGTCTACACCTGGAAATTTTGCAACGGAAATATTATGACCAGCAGGTGATGACCATTTCGACGTCCACACCTGGAAATTCTGCAACGGAAATGTTATGTTCAGCAGGTGACTACCATTTTGACGTCTACACCTGGAAATTCTGCAACGGAAATATTATGCCCAGCAGGTGACTACCATTTCGACGTCTACACCTGGAAATTCTGCAACGGAAATATTATGTCCAGCAGGTGACTACCATTTCGACGTCTACACCTGGAAATTCTGCAACGGAAATATTATGTCTAGCAAGTGACTACCATTTCGACGTCTACACCGGGAATTTCTGCAACGGAAATCGTTTATGGCACTTTCCAACATCTCAATAGGAATGTCTGTGACTTCTGTTCGTATGTTGTGTTTTAGCTCAGCAGTGGTGTGTTGGCGCCTTGCATGCACCTTAGTTTTAAGATACTCCCACACGAACTAATCACAAACTGACAAGTCTGGTAGCCTGGAGTCCATGAAATCTCACCACTTAGGGATATGATGCGTTTTCCGAAAATTCGGTGTACGACTTCCATAGAAATTCTCGCACAGTGAGACGTAGCGCCGTCTTGCTGGGACCAAAATATCTCATCTGAAGGAAAGCAAGCAAGTTGCGGTGCGACGAATGTGTTTATCATGTCGGTATACCTGTGAGATGTTACTGTTGTTGCTTGTCGTTGCTTATTTTCGAAAAAATTAAGGGCCGATTATTCCCATATTTTACCGCACACCACACTGTAACTCCTGACTGTGTAACGGCCGTTGATGCAGTTGACGGAGTTTATCCTCTGACCAGGAGCGAAAATTGTGTTTATTCACAAAACCACTAAGATGAAAGTGGGCCTCGTCACTCATTTACAATAAGCGCAAGAAAGCTTCATTGCCTCGCATTTTAGCCATAAGCTCAACACACAGAGCCATTCCGTGTTCGTAAATCTAACTGGTCCAGTAAGATTCTATGGACACTACGACTTGAGATCCCCACTGCTGAAGACATTCGTCTCACAGAACGCTTTGGATTTTGTGTTGCAACATTTTGTACTTCCTGTATTCTTTCTCGTGTTCGAATACTCCTAGTCCTACCCGTAGGTTTTCGCTTCAATGCACTTCCCGTAGCTTCAAAAGTCTTGACCCATAATATGATGGCATGTTCTGATGGAATAGGACCATTCCTCCCGAGATTAAAATAACATCGTTATTCTCGTCTAGCAGGGCAACACAGTCACCATTTTCGTAAAATACCTTAACAGCTACAGCACGTTGAGCTCCACTCCACAGATTCATGTCTCTGCAAATGGCGTCGTTTGGTGAAACGAATGACGATGCATACGTCTTGCCAACATCATTAGGTGAACTTCCGCGAAGAAATCAAAATCGCCCGTTTTTCTGCCACACCCTGTACAAATCCTCTTTATTGTTGTAGCGAGTATTACACATTTCCCTTTTCAAATAGCCGAAACAGCAGCCATCGCAGAGGTTCATACTCCAGTGAATACAGTGCTTGGGGAAGCTCCACCTAACCGTTTTGTTCGATGAACAGCACAACAATCTGATCTTTTTGTGACCGCATGATGTTGCGTGAAGGACAGGTCGATGCACATGATGTCGCAGAACTTATGCCGGGATATTTTTGCTCTTTTAAAAATGATTTATACCGTTTCGATGCCATTGTGATATTCTCGTCGTCTGTCGTTCTAAAATCCGCACTGCGAACATGCATGTCAACGACCAGCAAGATTTTAGACTCATGCAACTCTGCAAAGGATAACATGCTGAAGAAGTGCGGGATTCAACCAAGGCCGTCTAGAAAACATAAGACCACGATATTAGAGAGATGAGTTTGCACTTTTCCTGACGTCACGAGGAAATCAAAGCTTTCGATTGGTTTCCAACGCTGTCGTGTATGTCGTCAAACACGACACCGACGTATAAAGCCGTATGACAAGAGAGTGACGTCACCAACGGAGGGAACTCATCTCTCAAATGTCATGGCCTTTTGCTTTCTAACCGGCCTTGGTTCAACTCAGGACCGTGACTGATGTCGTTTCCTGGGTGCTTAAAATTCCACACAACTTTCATCTAAGCCAGTAGTTTCCAACCTTTTTGCATTCGCGGACCGGCAATGCCGAAATGCCGAAATAAAACCTTTAGGCCATTTTCGAGCATTTAATCTCATAGTATTCTAGGTTATAATGATCACTGCGTGCAATCTATAATTTATATACCAGATAATTCCATGACACCTACTTACAGCTAATACCACTTAATCTGTTAATATTTTTTCATGATTAATAAGTGCAATCCGTAATCAATATAACACAATATTCTCCTTACCGTTAGTATATTTTGTGGTGTCAATGCGACGTCTGTTGTTGCTGCTTCGCAATAATCTTCTCGAGCCGTGGTTTCAGCGTCGTCTCTGTAAAACGCAGTGTAGCATTGATGTCCATTATGTTGCTTGTTTTGATGCGCTTTGTTTGATTACTGAAACGTCTAAAAAGGTTTTCTCACAATAAATACGTGGTCGAAAAAGTTACCAATAATTTTAAAGCTCTGTTGCTGAGATTTGGATATTATTTTTTCATAGTAATTAACACTACAACAGACATCTTTGTACTGATTGTTCTTCACGTAATATCAATCACATCAGAAAACTTGAAAATTTCATCGCCCTGGAGGAGGAATCGAACCCGTATCTCCCGATTACCGTTCGAGTATGCTAACCGTTACACCACCCAGGACGAGAAAGACATAAATATCTGAGCGTTAAGAGCATCGGAAAGTAGTCTGACCGAAATTCTTAATCGAAACAACTGTGCTGCCATCTAGCGTTGTTAAACATATCCCCAGTCGTAAAAGTATATAATGTGGAAGAAATATTCCTCTCATAATACGTGGAAGTCATGATAATTAACACAGCAATCAGATATATCTGAATTGACTGTATTTACTGTTCCTCACGTAATATCAATCACATCAGAAAATTTTAAAATTCTCTGATGTGATTGATATTATTCTCCATAATACCCCAAAACTGAGTAAGAGATTTGGATCTGAATATCGATACCAGACTGACATCAGAAGGAAGTTCAACTAAACTTTCCTTTTCCTGGGGTGTTAACCTGCAGAGTTAAGATCTTCTGTGAAGAGTTAAGCGACCCAAACTTCCTTTAATCTTCCGCCACAGGTGTTCAAAAAATTTAGATCTATATTTCCTCTTACTTTGACTCCATTTCGATTCAAAAGAATAATAAATAAATTAACTCGTTTCTCGCGGAGAAGAAAAAAACCTCCTTCAAGGACCGGTACCGATCCGTGGACCAGCGATTGGGAAACACTGATCTAGGCAGAAGACCTTGGTAAGCATCATATGTACTATTGCGATGATATCATGCAAGGTAACTTTGTGCAATTACTTATCGTAATTCCTTCTGCCTCGTGGTTACTGTGTGCGGTACCCACGTTTCTAGTTTGCTCATTATGCTTAAATTGTTCGCCAGCATATTATAAACTGTTGTACGAGGAGAAATGCCATTGACACTCATCCTAGAAAATTGCTGTAGGATTTCTTGGATGCGTTATTTAGCTTTTTGTCTGCAAATTGAAATCGATCGACTGCGTCTTGGAGCATCTTTCGGTGATGTCCTGTTTTCTTTGTATCCTTTCGTCCAGTTGAGCATTGATGTTTTCATAAGGGCATTTTGAGCTACTTTTGTCAGCAGAAGACCTTGTGATATGTCTTCTGAATACTGCAATAATACACAAACTTTAAGAAACAACCACGCTGTTCTTCCACTGTACTGATAGTCTTAGTTGCTTCATCCTTATTTCAATTTTCTCTACCCGATCGGTAGACACGAACTGAGCCCGAGGTACGTACTGCGCAACCGCCAGACATCGCCTGTTGTGTTGCCACTACAGGTTTCAGAAATGTGCACCAATGAAATTGTTCGTGCACTTCTCGAACGACTTAATACATTCTTCGACTCCTGACGGAAAAACTGCGCATTATCTGAAGAAGAAGCCCATAAGAAATATCATTTTTGGCGTACGAGATATCGAAGGGGAAATGAACAGTTTCAATCCGATTTTTAGCAGTAATGATAATGTTTAAATATACAGGGTGCATAGGAAAGTCACTTTAGCCTGAAATAACTTGCGAACGGAGAGAGGTACAGTTATGCAAGTGAGATAACGGTATAGTAAAGCGACTACGCCCGATGGAATGCAACCGATAGCAACGCCCCTAGTGGCGAAATGCGGAAGTTATCCGTTACAAATCGGAAACGAAAAGAGATAGAGTAAAATTTCCAAGTACAAAGTTGTAGAGCATCAATTAATTAGTACAAAATGACATTTGATTCATACCGATAAGATAAATTGTCGCCTGAACACCTTAAAATGTCCGAAATCGATGCGTGACAATTCGAATCTGCATATTCACATTTCGCAAATGTAGATGTATGGAAATACAGATTTTTAAGGTTGTACCGTACCTACGATATAAAAACCAGTAGCAGGATGATTCTTGATTAGAAGCTTACGTCTACGTACGCTGTGTGAGAATGACGAGCTTCACTCACTCCCAATATTGCGCGATGGTGCTTATTTACGGCGAATGCCAACGAAACGCGGCGCACGGGAATATGCCGTTCGTTTTCCAGCTGGGCCACATTCAAGTACGGTTACCATCGCAAGTGTAGTGAGATGGCTCAGGGAGACAGGAAGCACTAAAAGTCGTTCTCGTTCTGACAGACCAGTGGGTGCAGGTATGCGTATCATGGCAGAGGATATTTTGGAATATACACTAGCCCATCCACAAAACAGTACAAGAGATATCAGCAGGGCGAGTGGCTTAACAAGGGGCTGTGTGTGGCAAATACTGCATGCTCAAGGTGCACATCCCTGTCGTGTCGCTCCGCAGCAAGAACTGCTACCACGGGACAATGAGCGTCGATTTCATTGGAGCAACTGGGCGTTGATTAATGTTGAAGGTGACTCAGACTTTTTATCCAACATTCTTTGGTCGCACGAGGCAGTGTTTCGCCGTTACTTTCACGAATACAAATGTGTATCGTGGGCAATGGCGAACTCTTCGAACATACTCGACATTAACTTTTTATCACTGTGCGCCAGTTTGCCTTTTTTGTTTTTGTTTTGTCTGACGTCATCAAACTGTATTGACATAAGTACGCATTTATGCAATAAATTGTGTTTTTTAGCTCATACCTATGCATGTTCCCTTCAAACGTTCACACAAAAGGTCCCGCATTGATTTCGGACATTTTAGGGTATTTAGGCAACAATTTATCTTATCCGTGTAAAACAAATGTCGTTTTGTACTAATTAATTGATGCTCTACAACGAAAAGAGATAGAGCACTTGGAAATTTTGCTCTATCTCTTTTCGTTTTCGATTTGCAATGGCTAACTTCCGCATTTCGCCACTAGGGGCGCTGCTATTGGTTGCATTCTATCGGGCGTAGTCGCTTAACTATACCGTTATCTCACTTGCATAACTGCACTTCAGGTTAAAGGGACTTTCTCATGCACCCTGTATATATTTAGTAATGTTTAAATATACTGTATACAGGGTAACTCAAAATGATTGCCACGATTATAAATGACAATACCTGGTTTATGTACATAGATACAGAGATCACACTGTTGCACAATAAAGAAGAAAGTTTAGAATTTTGTTTCCATACCAACCTGAATGCACATCTTTAGATCGTGCAGTGTTCTCGGCAAAGGTGGCACATACACATGGTTTTTGGCATATCCCACGAAAAGAAGTCACAAAGAGTAAGGTCCGGAGACCTGGGGGCAACTTGCAGAAAACCATGTCGTCCTGTCCACAACCACCAATCCAACGGTTTGGAAGAATTAACAAGACCATACCATTTCGGAAGACCATAGCAACTGTGACGTATATTCTAAATTAACTTTCCTTTTTAGTTTCTTTCCCTATGTAAATCTTGAGTTTATTCTCAGTTATACTTCGCACTTAACGTGATATCCTTTTTGTCAAACGAATACTGTTGGCAACATAATTGAGGTTGAATGAACGTGACGTATGCCTGATTTGATAAGAACGAAAGATATAAACTACGAGTAAACTGTTGCAAAAAGCGTTGTGTTGGATAGCGATAAATGTGGAACGTAGCGTTGTTGGTGTGTGGTGGGTTTAATGTTGATACCGATGTGTTATGTTACGATGTGTTGGAGAAAACCTTGAATAAAGCATCTTTTCCGTAAGTTTGACTTCTGCTTTCTAAATGTTTCGTCTGGCCATTAGGGTTTAATTTAGGAACTATTTCATAGTATGGTGATGTTTTAACATAACGTAGCAGTACGACAAGACTTTTACGTTATACAACACAGCAGTAGATTCCGATAAAATTCTAAACTTCCTTCTTTCTTGTTCAGGTATATCAGCTGCCATTTATCTTCATAAACACGTTATTGTCATTTTTAATCGGGGCAATCATTTTGAATTACCCTGTACATTCAGTAATGTTTAAAGTATATATATTTCATATTCGACAACACATGCGTTAATGCCCTCTTGTGGCAAAAATGTGCATTGAAAAAGGATGAAAGGGCACTGTTGTCGTCCTCATAGTTCTGGCTTCCGAAAGCAAAAGATGTTTGGAAATTGGGTCTTAGGTGCTGAGATATGGTGTCCGCAGACGGAAGGATACAGTGATGCTTTAACCCTTTAACGACTATAACGCCCAAAACGCTTGTTCGTACAAACGGCCATAACCGCTCGAAACGCCTGTCTAGAGTGAGTCAGATTTCCTACTCTTACCTGTTCTTCAAATTTTCTCGACCTATGACAAATCAGCAGGAATCACCCTCGGTCACTATTATTGTTATTAAACAAAGAAGTGAAACAACAGACAATTTCGGGCGCTATGGTATTTAGAGTGATACAAGATTTTCGGGTTACGGTCGTTAAAGAGTTAAACACCATACCTTTTTTTAAAAGACTTGCTAAAAATGTTAAAACTGAACACAAAACTGAGAATTCTAAGACTTTTTTGAATTAAAAAAAGAGAAATAAGATCACTTACACGTTTTATATATCGGAAAAATTCTTGTCTTGGCCATATTATGTTAATAAGAACACATAAGAGTGTGCTCTACCCAGCATTTTCCAGGGAATTTTATTAGGTTAACGAGAAAAATTGGATTAAAAAACTATGTGAGTCTAAAGATTACATTGAAACAAATTGAATTAATATGTTACTTTTTCTTAAATGCACTATTACGGCAGTGAAAACATCGTACGTTTCCCAGCAGTTAAACATTCGAGGTTATTCATCCAAGCCTCATGTACTACTTTCAATTCTGCTTCCCGTGAGCATAATCTCTTTTGGCTCAGGGGTATTTTAGCATGCGCATTTAACCTCTTTACTGGAAGCTAGCTGGCGCTCAGTAGGAAAGCAGCGGGGCACACTTCCACTGTGCCCATTCTTATTTTATTACCGGGAAAAAAAACGCAGTCGCTCTCTCGCTCTATCTTGCGTTAGTTACTGGATTATTTTAATATTCTTCTTCTGTTTCATTGGTGGAACAGTGTCAGTGATAGTTTTAAATCCTTATGGCAAAAATGAAATATAAGAAGCGAAATGTTTGTCTTTTTAATCATGAATACTGTTGGTGTTTTGATGAAACATCTGTTCTTCTAGAATTCGTTAAAACACAAGCTGGAAATCAAAAGACTTTATAGACCTACGCCAGATCCTAAAGTAGAAGAAAAAAAAATCAAGATAAAAATACTGACGGAATCATAAAGCTCAGTTCTGAAACATATACTAAAACCGATGTAATAGGCTACGTCTGTTCCTAACGCTCTGACGTCATTCAATACTTGCAGCGCCATCTTTTATCCGGTGGTCGAAATTGGAACTAAGCTCACAGCTATGGCACGACACGTAAAATCAAGGAGAAATACCGGGAAATAAATGAAGTTAGTAAGACGACAGACTTCATCTGTGGCAACACGCACGTGCTCGAACAACTCTCTGCAACGTTTGTTCTGTTACGCAGGTGTTATGTCGTGTTTTATTTCATTTTCAGAAATTAAATTGCAGAGTAATTTCATAAAAAGGAATCAGCGTTATTTTATTTCATAAAAAGGCACAAGTTAAATTGTAAGAAAGTAATTGCGGGCGTAGTTTTGATTCAGTTACAGCTTTTCAGCCGTGCATGGCACGGGCTATGAAATAGCAATAATAATTGACATAAAAATGCCAATTATTATTGCTAGTTCATAGACATAAAAATGCTGTACTTTGCTTCCCACGTTTATGCCATTTTGCCGACAATATTTAGAAGCGTAACGCACACGAGAATACCGTACTGATTTTGGCTGTCCTTAGTAGGCAAACATAAAATCGCAACGAAATTCTGGTTATTGGTGGCAATTTCAACAGAAAACGAAAAAGTAGAAAACAATAGATTTATGTTAACGTTATTTTAAATACACCAGATCGTGAACACTCAAAAAGCGCATATAGAGTATTAAATCAGTTTGTTTTTGTGCTGTAATAAGCACAAAGATTCTCTAAGCTTTCGCACTCCACTGAGAGGCTTTTCCAAGGAAATGGTAGACACAAAAATGTCTATATTTTTATGTTTACCATTACCTTAAAAAAATGTCTACATTTTTATGTTTGCCATTACCTTGATAAAAATGTCTACATTTTTATGTCTACCATTGCTTTGAAAAAGCATCCCAGAGGAGTGTGAAAGCTTGGCGAATAAAGATTTTCACGTCTACCATCGCCTTAAAAAGCCTCCCAAGTGAGTGCGAAAGCTTGGCGAATCTCTGTGCTTATTACACCGCAAAAACGGATATAATACGCTATATGTGTTCCTTGAGTATAGACCTATGTTGTTGCGTCTCATAAACTGTTCGTTTTTGTGGCTCATTTAAACTTGCTCTGCGAGAAGATGATAATGAGACTGGGCGTCCAATCCCTGATTTCTTTCTCTATTTTTTTCCCTTAAGGTACGTTTAATACTATTTGTGAAGCATATAAAGATATTAATGAACTAGGTGAAACCTGTCAATAATGACGGGAAAAACAAGATATGTAGTGAACTTAGAGTCAAATCCGTGGGTATTTTTGTTGGTGTAGGAAACAAGTTGGTATAGCCGAGATTTCGTGCACAAACGTGTGGCTTTGTCAAGGCTGATTAAAATCTAACTAATGCAGAAAGAATCAACAGTGATCGTTAACACTTGAAAATATGTTACATGGCACAGGTATGCCGATGATATATTCTTCATCTGGCCTCATGGTAGAAATTCACTAGACTGTTTCTTTCCTGAAAAGGATTAATGGAATACATACCTCTATCAACTTCACCATGGAACTCGAAAATGAAAGTAAACTACCGCATATTGACGTGTTTCTGTACATATCAGAAAATGGAAATTTACGCACTAGAGTATATTATAAACCTTGTGCGGTTCCAAATTTTCCTGCGTCTGACACATTTTCACCTTTGGGATATAAAACCTGCATATTTCGAACCCGTCTAAGAAGAGCAATCCAGTTTTCTTCAGATAATGAAGCTAAAGAAATAGACATTAGAAACATCTTTAATCAGGCAGAATCTACTGGTTTTAGGTGAGAACTCATAACTTCGATCCTTGATAAAGTAAAGAACCGCATTAATGCACCGATCCGCAAGCGCCATCTAGACTTTATAGAATCACTACAATACATCACCAGCTTCGCGTTTGTTATAAAAAATGGCTTAAAGAAACTAGGAATGGACATCGGCATTAGAACAAACACCAAAGTTATGAATATGCTCTATGAGAGAAGTTTGCCTTGACCAGAAAGCTGGTGTTTACTCCATTCCACTAGAATATCCCGACGGGACGCAGAAGCGCTACATAGGGATGACTAAAAGATCATTTGGTACCAGAGTGACAGAGCACAAAAGAAACGCGAGAAATGTGGCCCTCAACTCTTCCCTCTCCAGAGAAATTTGCCTAAGAAACGCAATACAACAGTGGACAAGATATAAACAGATAGCACCATACACCACTCACTTTGAGACCGTCTACAGAGAATCAGTTGGAATCCTCACAACGACGTCCGTATGCAACGGCACTGTTTCCCGTAACCTGCGCCCTCTATGGACGGATTTCTTGAAATGTTAAGACAGAATTTTCATTACGTTTTGCATTTCCCTTGTTGACATTTCGTCTCGCGCTTTTCCCGTTCTGAATAATGTTAACTTAACTCAATGTATGTATATATTTTGAAATGTTAACGATCACTGTTCATTCTCTCCGCATTAGTTAAATTTTAATCAGCCTTGACAAAGCCACACGTTTGTGCGCGAAAGCTCGGCTATACCAACTTGTTTCCTACACCAATAAAAAAACTTACGGATTTGTCTCTAAGTTCATTAACTTGGTGTATTTTTGTGCTCATCTCTTACTGTTTATCTCACTAAGATATGTAGTGTAATTTTTTAATAACTAGGCACTCTTCTTGTTTGTGATGTCCAGATGTGAAAGTATGTTTCATTAACTTCACAACAATAGAAAAAAGTATATCGGCCGGGGCAGGCGTTGCATAATTAAAATAGGCAAGCGCTCTTTGCACTGAGCCAGCTAAGTAGGAGAAACGTTGAAACGTTCAGACAAAGGAAATTATACGGTTTGTGATCAGTTCTCATTACTTCTGCTCTACCTGCTTGTTTAACCACGAGTCTTCACTGGATGGAAGTCACGTAGGTTTTAAAGGCCCGGGATAATTCACAAAAGGAATATTAGTGCAAACGAATTCCAAAGTATTTGCTTCGAAGCTACCGTATGGGACGCATCATCACGGATGAGGAGATCGAAACTGAGGATACAAGCGCTGTAATGAGATCCCGAGCTCAAGTTCTGGTGACCCACATATGTATCAGCATTATGAAATTAAAAGAAAAATGTCCTTCCACAATGCAGAACCTCATTACAGGAACCGTAACTTTCTCGCTCAATGCAAACAATCTGTTTTTCTCTGCATCAATCTACACAGAAGGTTCAAGGACTTTTTTAAACAGCGTTTCCTCACGTAATTTGCAGCACAGGATACATACGTTTTAGAGCGAAAATCTGGTTAAGGGAATTTGTGTGGAGAAATATCTGGGGAAGTTTTCCTTGAAAGAGCAGAATGATGTGCATGTCTGCCTTCATTAGGGAGTTAATTGGTTTAGGAGGAGGACTGCGTTCCCATAGATGCAAATCTAGCGCTCCAGAGAAACATCCCCTTCCCTCAGAGTGTAAACGGCTTGGTGATGAAGTCCGGAGGCTGTCTAATTGAATATGTTCGACTGAATTCCCGAGCTTCTGTTAGACTGCGTGGAGAAAGGATTCACAAAACGATGCGATTATGTAAATAGAGCTTACGGCGCCCCTCCCGCTGATTTAGTTCAGCAGAACGAATGGCGAGTTTCAAAAATGACGAAAATTGCGAACAGTGCATTAAGCGTTGTCTGTTCAATATTTGCGGATCCCATCACATCGAGGTAAAGAAATTTCAAGGATAATTTGATTTCCTCCTTCGTTTACAGAAAAAACAAATATGTGGAATCCAAGTGATACATATTAAATTTCGTGTCATTTTCGATTTAGAAAATGACACGAAATTTCCTAAGAGGGAAGAACTCAAGTCTGATTTTCATATTCTTGAAAAGCTTAATACTTTTATGTAATGCGTTAAAACCCTAAGTTTCTTAAAAATATTAAGATCATGTTTTGTATCAGTTCTTAAAGGGTGATCGAAAAGTCGCGCAACCCAGATCTAACATATATTTGTTTCGAGGTTAATTACAAGTTTTTGAAAAATGAAACTTGTACAAATGCAGGTTATAATCACACCTTTATGACAAAAGAAGAATAGGAACCTTATTTTAACATATGTTGACAGTGAACGCAAACACATGCTTTTTTAACCAGGTTTGATGCCACCTGGTGCAGCACCTGCACACTGATGTTTTCAATCACTGTTGCAATGTTCATTTTGAGCTCATCCAGGGTGGGATTATTATTGTTAAAAACAACACCTTTGATATATCCCCAAAAGAAGAAATCCAGTGGTGATAAATCTGGTGATCGTAGAGGCCACAATTCTTTAGAGATGAAACGATCACCCAAAAATTCTTGCAAACAATTTACAGTACTATCCAACTTGTGGCACTTGGCACTATCCTGCTGGAACCAACAATTTCGTTCACTGACATCAAGGAATTCCACGACCTCTGTGATGATGTCGTGGTAGGCGGAACTATTCACTGTCGTTTTAAATAATAGTGGTCCCACTATGGGACAGCGGCGATATCACCCATCAAACTCCAAGTATTTGATTATACAAAACTTTTTCAAGAAAAAAATGTGGATTTTCACATGACCAAATTCTGTTGTTCTGACTATTGACATACCCACTGAGATGAAGCCAGGCCTTGTCACTGAAGAAAACTGCATCAAGGAGAGTGTCGAATTAGTATTCGACAAGGTGAAGCCAGGCCTTGTCACTGAAGAAAACTGCATCAAGGAAAGTGTCTCCAAGTATTTGATTATACAAAACTTTTTCAT
Organism: Macrothele yani; assembly: GCA_039090855.1. Taxonomy (NCBI): domain Eukaryota; kingdom Metazoa; phylum Arthropoda; class Arachnida; order Araneae; family Macrothelidae; genus Macrothele; species Macrothele yani. The sequence goes on from CM077013.1 coordinate 21,752,749, forward strand.
GAAAAGCATGTGGATTTTCACATGACCAAATCCTGTTGTTCTGACTATTCACATACCCACTGAGGTGAATCCAGGCCTTGTCACTGAAGAAAACTGCATCAAGGAGAGTGTCGAACTAGTATTCGACACTCTCTTTGATGCCGGTGAAGCCAGGCCTTATCACTTGAGAAAACTGAGGTGAAGCCTGGCCTTGTCACGGAAGAAAACTGCCTCAAGGAGAGTGTCTCCAAGTATTTGATTATACAAAACTTTTTCATGAAAAGTATGTGGATTTTCACATGACCAAATCCTGTTGTTCTGACTATTCACATACCCACTGAGGTGAAGTCAGGCCTTGTTACTGAAGAAAATTGAGGTGAAGCCAGGCCTTGTCACTGAAGAAAACTGATGTGAAGCCAGGCCTTGTCACTGAAGAAAACTGCATGAAGGAGAGTGTCTCCAAGTTTTTGATTATACAAAACTTTTTCATGAAAATTATGTGGATTTTCACATGACCAAATCCTGTTGTTCTGACTATTCACATACCCACGGAGGTGAAGCCAGGCCTTGTCACTGAAGAAAACTGAGGTGAAGCCAGGCCTTGTCACTGAAGAAAACTGAGGTGAAGCCAGGCCTTGTCACTGAAGAAAACTGCATGAAGAAGAGTGCCGAATTAGTATTCAACACTCTCCTTGATGCAGGTGAAGCCAGGCCTTGTCACTGAAGAAAACTGATGTGAAGCCAGGCCTTGTCACTGAAGAAAACTGCATGAAGGAGAGTGTCTCCAAGTTTTTGATTATACAAAACTTTTTCATGAAAATTATGTGGATTTTCACATGACCAAATCCTGTTGTTCTGACTATTCACATACCCACGGAGATGAAGCCAGGCCTTGTCACTGAAGAAAACTGAGGTGAAGCCAGGCCTTGTCACTGAAGAAAACTGAAGTGAAGCCAGGCCTTGTCACTGAAGAAAACTGCATCAAGGAGAGTGTCTCGAAATATTTGATTATATAAAACTTTTTCATGAAAAGTATGTAGATTTTCACATGACCAAATCCTGTTGTTCTGCCTATTCACATACCCACTGAGGTGAAGCCAAGCCTTGTCACTGAAGAAAACTGCTTCAAGGAGAGTGTCGAATTATGGACGAAGGCGTAGCCTCCTAAGCACTGCCGTATGAGCACCTCGCAGCCTTCTGAGCACTGCCGTATGAACACCACCGTATGGGTACTGCCGTATGAGCACCACCGTATGGGCACTACCGTATGAGATTGATGACTGCTCTCACGGTGAGTTTTCTGAGGCCTTGTGTTGGGGGACAGCTTCAGTGCTCTCTTTACCTCATCCACTTTATCGTCAGTCAAAATGGAGGGTCTCCCGGACCTTTTCTTATCTGCAACAGATCCAGTTTCCCGAAAACGCTGCACTAACCTTGCTATCGTCGAATTTTAAGGAACAGCTGTACCCGGATATTTCTGGATAAATTCCTCGGCAACACATGAGTATGAATGATAAAACGAAATAACTTTCTAAAATGAAAACTCATTGCTGTTGGGAAAGAGACATTTCACTTTCACAGGAACAAAATTATACTGAGAACAACGTGTATACGTTACAGTGAACTCGCCGTCTCCAGTACTTCATAATACACTGCCGGACAATTGCTAAGGACGGATGACAATAGCAACGTTAGCAACCATAAAATGGAAGGCAGGAAAATGTGGAAATTAGCATAAGTGCGAGATACAGGAAGACGTGTTGTGCGTATGCAAATTTTGGATTGCCGAACTTGTTCGTGACGTCATAGCGCTGATAAGAGATATAAAGGATTTGACGCGTATTGACCGTTGTTGTTCAAACGCAAAGTTGAAAGGGAAAGAATCAATTGACGAACTTGCAATTTTCAGTAGGTCTTCCCGACATCACCTAGATGATTTTACCCGTGGCAGTAATATTGGCAAGATTGAAGAAGGGCGAAAAATAACAGATGTTGCCAGGGAGTTCGACGTCAGCCACAGTGTTGTTTCAAGGCTTTGGAAATCATTTCAAACAAATGGAGAGTGTAGCAAACGTCACGGGGAGGTCGTGTTCGCAGTACGACACCTGCAGAAGATCAGTACATAGTGCTATCAACAAAAAGACACCGGCGCAGCACTGCTAGTGAGGTAGGAAATCAGTTTCTGGCTGCTACTGGCAAGCGGATCTCCCGAAAAGCTGTCGCCACACGTTTGCATGAAGGAGGACTATACGCCCGCCGTCCTGTTGTGTACATCCGATTGTCCAGACGTCACCGTACCGCCCGTTTCCAATGGTGCCATCAACATCGCAATTGGACTGATAACGACTGGTCTGCTGTCCTCTTCTCAGATGAGAGTAGATACAGTCTATCGTCTGATTGTCGACAACTGATCTGGCGTGATAGTGGTACTGCATATTGTCCAGCAAACATACAGGAAAGGGATCGATATCCAACATGTAGTGTCATGGTATGGGCTGGCATCATGATCAATGGCCGTACGTCCCTCTATGTGCTTCCAACTGGGACTATGACTGGCCAACGATACATTAATGATGTTCTGCTACCTCATGTTCGCATGTTCTGTTGTGCTGTCGGTGATAGATTCATTTTCATGGACGACAACGCAACATGTCATCGAACAGTCGCTGTCCAGGAGTGTCTTAAGAGCGAGGATATTCAACGCCTCGTATGGCCAGCACGTTCTCCAGATCTGAATCCCATTGAAAATGTGTGGGATGCTTTGGGGAGGAGTCTTGCTGGTCTCAAATGCCCTCCAATAAACAAGACAAGGACACCCTCATCCGTGCACTGACAGAGGAATGGGATAAATTACCGCAACAGCTGCTTGATAATGTTGTGCAAAGCCTGACACGACGTGTGGAATCTTGCATCGCCCTCCATGGTGGCCATATCCCGTATTGACATCTTACACCGGAACGCCTGCGGACGGTAATTGCATTTTTTCACGTTTACGTATTCTGCACAAAATGGCCTGTTTGTCCCTTGAGCTCGTTCCAAAGCCTTCTGGATTTCAGAGCACAATAAATTGTCTTTCTTAAAATGTCCTGGCATTCTGACATTATTTTATTTCACTTGGCATCCAACCACACTTACTTTTTTATGCGCTATGTAGCCGTTTATGATCCGTCCTTAGCAATTGTCCAGCAGTGTAGTATGGTGGTGACATCTAGGGACGGAAAAAATGATTACAACGTAGTAGCATGGAGATATGTTTTTACTGAATCAAATAACTGAAAATATTTGTTGTCAAGTATTAATACATATGTGCAACGTTTGCCGTTCTTTCGGGAGGAAAACTACCAGATTACAAATTCCAGCTAATATTAATTTTACGAATACTAAAATGTGGAAATTATTCACGAAGATTAAAAATTAGCAAATATTTTCAATGACGGGAGGTATTTTTATGGTGGAAAATACACACACGGACAATGAAATTTTTGCACCAAGAAGGAAGCATCGGATTAAACTGAAATTTTATGGACGTAATGAAACAGATGAATGATACACATGATGGCAAAAACAGAGCTGCAGGACAATTATAGATGGATCTGTGGCACGTAGTCCGGTCATCTTCAATAGCGCGTCGCACCGCCTCGTGCGGCAATCCATGCTGCAATACGGTTCGGCATGGTGGCAAATAAACGCCTAATGTTGTCCTACGGCAGACCGGTCCACAAATGTTCGACGGTGTGCTCCAAATCCCGAATAGTGTGGCACGGCGGCAGCTGGCGTTTCAACTAGTCACACACACGCTCGATAGGGGACATGTCCGGGGAGCGGCGGGAAGGCCATGGAAGTATCTGGATATAACGTAGGCAGTCCTGGGCAACCCGGATTGTGCGCAGGCGGGCATTAGCGCACCTGGAATCCTGGCCAGGAATGGGAGCACATGGGGCCGTAGAGTCTCATGCACATACCGCTGGCTAGTCAATAACCCACATAGCACTACTAGAGCTGATTGGCTATCATAAGCAATGGCTCCCCAGACCATAATGCCTGCAGTGGAAGAGATGTGGCGCCCGATAACCAGGTTGGGATTGTGCCGTTAACCCGGGGACTTCCACACTCGGGCACGATGATCATCTGTCCCCAAAACGAAGCGGCACTCATCGCTAAACACCACACGTTGCCAGTCTGTGGCATTCCACGTCGCTCTGGCCTGGCAACACTGCACACATAGCCGGAAATGTTCCGGTGTTAATGGCAGCATACGTAAGTGGCGCTGGGATCGCAGATTCGCTTCCGCGAGGTGTTGGAAAATAATTCGTGGGTCCCCGTGGGATCAGTTCGTGCCTGGGGCACGATCCGTCGATACTCTCTACTTGTGGTCCTCCTGGTCCGTCCGGAGCCGCTCCGCCGTGTGGCTATTACGACACGTGTTTATTGCTCCCAACACAGTCGGACAGTAAGGCCAGAACGTTCCACGTGGAAGGCTACACGGCGCGCCAACCATCCTGCGGTTTTCAGCCCGATGATCAGGCTTCTCTCAAAGTCCGTAAGTTGAGTAAGCCGACGTCTCTTAAGTCTAACCGGCATTCTTGTCACTCTGTACCTTTGCTTGAGTCGGCCGGTGCTTTTCGCTTTCATGGGGCATCGATCACACGCCGATTTATAAGCTTGCCGGTTCGTGCTTGCAGCGCCACTACAGGGTGTGCAGTCGCGCTTACTCGCACCAAACGTGGATTATTTGCGTATCAGCACACACTCTAGCTATTTGCAAAGTTTTGCGGTTGTAGTATGATTTATTCTACGTGCACATATTTAATTGTCCGTGAGTGTATCTTATTGATCTGTCTTCCCGCATATAACAAAATAACACCTATTGTATTGATGTTTACCTCTGTAACATTCGTTGAAGGTCTTCCTCTATGCGCGATTAAAGCCGCCGACTCACGACCATCCATAAATTTTCTATGCTGTTTGAAAATGTTTGATTTTCCTAGGCATTTATCTGCGTAAGCTGCTTGCATAATGCGAAAAGTCTCTGCGATAGACTTCTTAAGTCGACGGCAAAATTTAATGGCGTGCCTTTGTTTTTATTTCACATCAATTTTTTTGGAAAATCGCAGCGCCAAAACACTTGTTAGAGGTTCAGGAAACAACGCTTATTACACTGCGCACTTCCGACAACGCATGCGTGATAAACAGGGGTTACCGGTTGCTATGGTTACTACAACGACTACCGTTTTTTCGAGACCCGTGCCAAGGTCGAACCAAGTATTGCACGGTTTTTATAAAAACATTCTCAACTATTTTGGGACAATGTGTAAGTGATGCCCGATAAACCTTATCCGGGGCAGCACCGATACAAATCAGCTAGTAATAAATATGATAAGAATAAAGATAAGAGAAATAATAAAGGGTCAATAATACGCATGCACTGCTTTGGTTCGCAGTTTTTCGGATTCTCTAGTATATGAAGGGGAGAAAGAAGCAGAAAAAATGGTGCAGAACGATAAGAAGAAAGGCACCCGATGATCTCAAAAAGGCACAACTGTGTCACGTGACCGAAACGGCTCTTTTCATCACTAGTAAGTGCGTTGAAGTGTAAACTGATCTTTATGAGTTCTGAATGCAACCAAGGCTTTGTCGGAGCTTCGCAGGAATGTTCTTTCCCTCATTGCTCTCACGACCTGGCAGCTCTAATAAGACGATACCGGAATAGCTGGAAACCAGCTCCGTCAAGAAAACATAACTCACGTCATTTGCTTCACTGGACATGACTGATGTCCGGAATAGTGTGGATGAAGGAAGGTCGTGGTATCAAATCAAGTATGTCCATTGAATGGAGGTCAAGCATGTAGTTTCACCACTAAGACATTTCGAACCGCTGAACTATAAGCAATAATGCACTCCAGAGAGAATATTGAAGCACTGCAACAAAAAATTCGTTTTCTTCTACGCTTCTCAATATATGACATCCTCTTTTCTGACCTAAGACAACAAAGTGCTATATAGAAGTTATGAATGAAATTTAGTTCCGTCTGTGTGTGAAAGAGCTCCAGCTATAATATTTTTCTCGTACGTTCTTTACAAGTCACTTGAAAAGGGCCTACAATATCAGCACGTAATTTCCTCCGTTCTATAAATATTTGCATAATATATCAACATATTTTTTAAAGATTATTATTAGTAATGTACTCGTATAATTGTTACAAAAAACTTCATTTTTTATTGAACCAAAAGTCTTCAGCGAGATATATATGTACACTGGCGGAAAGTGAAAAAAGAACACCAAGAAGGAATTGGCGGACGATCATGAAATTTACATATGTTCATGGAGTCGAGTTTACGTCGGTGTGATGTTAATTTCGGGACCAACCGGTGAGCGCTTACGCCACAGCACGGCATAATATGCAAATTATCGTCGGTGGTATTTAAGGAGTACGGCGAAGTGAATGTAATCAGTCGTCGGCGTACGGACACGTGCAAAGACCCTGAGGAAGCTGCAATGCCTGGACATGGAAGACGTGTACGATTTCAGCAGTTATCGGACTTTGAGCGAGGTCGTCTAGTTGGACTCCGCGAGGCCGGGTGGTCGTATCGTCGTATTGCGGAGCGAATTGGACGGGAAGTATTGGTGGTGGTACGATGGTGGCGTAGATGGTCCGAGGAACATTCCCACACGAGAAGACGTGGAACCGGGAGTCACAGACGGACTGATGAGCTGACCGATCGACGCATAAGAAGAGCGGCGTTGTCAAGCAGAACATCCACTGCAACGAAAATACGAGCTGCCGTTGCAACTGAGGTGACTGTGCGAACAATCAGCAACCGTCTACTGGATGCAGGACTACGTGCACGTGTGCCTCTGGCATGTGTACCTCTGACTCCAGCCCACCGTCAGGAACGGCTGCAGTGGTGTCGCCAACGTCTGCACTGGAGAACGCAATGGCGATCTGTCGTGTTCAGCGATGAAAGCAGATTCTGCTTGGGAGCCTCCAATGGCCGTATGCGTGTTCGCAGACGCACAGGTGAGCGTCTCCACCCTTCTTGCATCCGCCAGCGACACACAGGGCCTACACCTGGTCTCCTATTGTGGGGAGCGATCAGCTATCACTCTCGTACGCAACTAGTGTTTGTACAGGGTACGTTAAACAGCACCTCCTACATCAACAACATCATTCAGCCCGTTGTTGTGCCATTTGTAAGGTCGGTCGGTCGCGGTGTTTTCCTGCAAGATAACGCACGCCCACACATGGCACGTGCAACACAACATGCACTTCAGGGTGTGAGACAACTTCCATGGCCTGCACGTTCACCGGCTTTGTCCCCCATTGAGCACGTGTGGGATTTTATGGAACAACGACTTATCCGGTCTCCACGGCCAGCCACGACCATCCCCGATTTACGTGTCCTGGTTGAGGATGCTTGGAACTCAATACCCCAAACTTACATCTAACATCTGTACGACAGACTCTATGCCAGAATTGCACAGTGTGACGCAGTTCATGGTGGTTCAACCTCGTACTAACCATGTTACATGGAAATGTTATTTTTCAGTTTACCAGCAAATTCAGCTGTATTTTGCCATACTGTTTTGATCACGTTATCCTCCGTATTCCGTTATTATGCTGTATAAATTTCGTTGGTATCAGACGCCTCCTTCTTGGTGTTCTTTTTTCACTTTCCGCCAGTGTATATAAATTATCATCATTGTCAACCATTATCAATCCACTGCTGGATGAATGTCTCTCCAAATTTCCTTCACACCTATCTATATTAAGCCACTCTCCTCCATGTTACTTCGGCATGTTTTCTGCGCCTTGGAATCCAGTCTAAAATTTCGGTTGTCGATCGGTAGTCTGTTTTTCTGGCAATATGTCCATCCATTGCCATTACAAGGATTTTACTCTGATCATAAAGTCTTCCACTCTTGTCATTTTCTTTATCCACGAGTTCTCCTTCTTACCTTTCCTGGTTGCACCAAGCATGCATCTCACCATGCGTCTTTCAGTTGTCTGTATGTCTTTTTTAATTAAGGTCAATGTCTCCGCTTTATATGTAAGCACTGGAAGGATGCATTAATTAATTTTTTTCTTTTAAGACATAATGGCATATTTTGCTCTTAAAAAATTGTACTCTTCCAAAAGCTGTCCAACCAAGTTTTATGCGTCGATTAATTTCTTCCTCAATGTGACCTTCGCTTGATATATGCTGTCCAAGATAAATGTAAAAATTGGTCATCTCCAGCTTTTCCCCATCAATCAAAAAATATTGACTTGAGATTGACGAAAATCTACTTTGCCATTCATGGGAAAAAGCTAGAGGTAACCGATACCTACATTTACCTTGGGCGGCAGTTATCATATGTGTACGCGTGACCGCACAGCGTGTGTTTGGTGTTGTATATAAAGGAGAACGAGTTGGCACTCCCGTAAGATCGCAGTGGAAGCGACTATGCCGCGCAGAGCTGAATTGATGGATTTTGAAAGGCGCACGGCGTCTGGGTGCCACCTGAATGGCATTACCGCTCTTCTGGGAATCTCGAAATTCACTGTGGCTGATGATTTTCATTGATGGAAAGCAGATGATGCCACTGCAGTGAAGCGACACTCTGAGAGGCCACGCAAAATAAAGCCTACTGAGGAATGTGAAGAAGGCACACGCACGTTCACTTCCGTAGACCTGGCCAGTGACGTCAGACAAGCCACTAGAACAGCTATTTACAGTTCGCTGGCAACCCAAGGAGGTTAGGTTAGAAGTAGGAGGAGATGGCAACAGCCTCTCTCCCTGTGCTTCTGGCGTGACGTCACTTTTTATCAGCTGACTACGCCAATGCGCCCAACCTAAGAATCTATTGTATATCTCTATGGGGAAATCGCGATTTTGAACGGGTTTTTCGGACTTTTACTTTTACCCATACAGGCATGAAAATAATTGAGGCTGAAATATTTATTCCCATAAAAAAATTTCCAGAAAAAACAGGAAAATATGTGTTGGTATTTCTTTAAAAAATTGAACAAAATAATGATTTTTTTGAGCGGAAGTGCACAGTGCGCATGGTTACTTACTGCCCATGTGTAAGTAACCATGCATACTTCCCATGTGCAAGTAACCATGTTTAAAATATAACCAAAAGCCTAATGTTAAGAAATAAGAAGTCCGAAATATTCCTTCTTTCCATCCTTGGTTTGCATGAGCTAAGCAAAACTGCTTAAGCCACAGGAAGTGACGTCACGTTCCCGAACTCTCGCAGCATAGACTCCCACCATCTCAGAGAGAGAGGACAGAAACAGCTGATCTGTTTTGGTTTCACTCAAAACGGGTCCCTTCACCTCCTCTTCTTCTAACCTCCTTGTGGCAACCGCATGCCCACCATTATCGTGCTAGGTCATCTGCGTGCAAGCCCTACATTACTCCAGGCGTAGCGTTTTCCTAAAAAATTCTGTTAGGGGGCGGACTGTATTGTTCCCACAGTAAAGCTTGGTGGTGGTGGGGGCGGGGGATCTGCGATCATGAGGGGCTGTTTCTTCTGGGAAGAACTAGGTTCTTTGGTTGTGGTGCTCTCCAGCCTAACAGCCGGCAAGTACGGATAATATGTGAATAGTTCCGCTTTTCCTACGCTGTAGCACTAACTAGCCACACATCTCTGGCGGTTTCACAAAGAGATCGAGGGCCTTGCTACATTGCTACATCTTTCCAAGTTTAGTTTGAGGAGCAGAGGGTCCAAGTGTTGTAATGCCGTCCCAAAATCCAGATCTAAATTCAACAGAACGTGTATGAGACGAACTGGAAAACCGAATGCGATCTCTGCTGGTGAGAGCTACCTCTGCGGAAACTGTGGTAGAAGCTTAGCAAAAGGAATATGGAAAATTCTACAGACCTACCGACATTTTGTGAAGAACATGCTTAGACAGGTTTCTGCAGTCATAACGACTAAAACTGGGCTGACTATGTACTGATTTCGTCTAAAAAAATATCTTGTTACCGTTCGAGCTGGGTGTAGCGTTTGTTACCGTTCGAGCTGGGGGAAGTCAAAAGTTCTTTTGTATCCATAAGTGTATGTGTTAACATTTTCGGACCTATATTTAAATCCTATTAATTGCTAAGAAAAAAGTTGTTCAACATATAGCAGGATTGTACCGTAATTCACCACGTAATTGTTGCATATTTTGTACCTTATTTTTGTGCGAAAAACGACCGTTGTTATGCGAAAATTAAATTAAAAGCTGAAATTAAAGGTATTGAATCCATTAAAAATCTCTTATCATTGAACCATGTTTGGTACAAATTAATTCAGTATTTCATTACAGGATTGAGAAGTGCGGCTTTACAAACATCTACTGTATGTTTGACGATTTTCCTCAGCTTTCACTGTTGTCAGATCCTGATGTGCTGTGCTCTCAACCACTCCTATCACATGTGGATACTTAATCGCTTTGCTGTGAAAGTCATTTGAAATTACAGTATTTTTCAAACTTTAATCACCTGCGCCTGTAGATATTCATCAGCTTTCACTCTTGCCAGAGTCAGACGTGCCGTTCTTACCTCCACTCCTCTCAGATATTGGAACTTAGTCGCTTTGCTGTGAAAGAAATTTGAAATTCCTGAAGTTTTCAATTTTTGAATTTTAGGACGCTATTTTTCTTGTGTATGCATTTTTTTTAAACTGAAGTGATTTTTATTAAATGCGAAAAAACAAATATCGTCGTGCAGATTTAGTAGGATTTTCTGATATTTCATCACACCGGTTGCCTTTCATTACGTTATTGCAATGAGGTTTTATGACAATTGTCGTACAAAACTGGATTTGTTTGCGTTGATTAATTTCTCGTCAATAGATATTTCCGGAACAATAATAATTAAAACAACTTCAAAGCAAAAGCAATGAAATCAAGAAGCTCAGGTCCTGATGTTGCAATAAAGTAAAAGCTGAGACAAGTGGCCTAGACTTGACTCATGTGCGTGGTTTGAAAATTCTCTCCTTTTGACTCCTTTGGTTAAAAATCTCCACCATCACCCTTACGTTTGAAAATTCCTTTCCTTCGGTTTGAAAAGTCCTTCCCTCACTTTGTGCAGTTTCAGGGTAAGTTTTTCTTTAATGGGCATGCATCTCTCCATGCTTCTTGGAGCTGTCTGCGATCGCGTGTGGCAGAAATGCCGAGTGCGTAATTTTAGGAGCATAATCATCCCAAAATTAGGCACTCGGCATTAAAGAAAAATTACCCTGAAATTGCGCAACGTGTACGTACATTATATTAAATCCAACTTTATTTCATTTGGATGAATAAATAAATAAAGAAGAGGAGCTGACGTTGCTCCGAGTTAAAAGTATTCTTTTTAAAATGTCTGCTTCCTGCCAGTTTTATCATCCTAGGACGAACCCTGCAATCGCGTGTGGCAGAAAACTCATGGCCAAAGTTCATGGTCGTACGTTCATTTATTTCAAGCCTTTCTGTAGTTTAAAATCAAAATGCAATACTCTGTATTTTTCTGTCTTCTAAACCGGTAGTATCAACGCATCTTTCCAGTTCTCACTTCTGGATCTAAGACATGGACTCTAACTAAAAAAGACATACACATAGGCTACAGACAGCTCCAAGAAGCATGGATAGATGAATGCCCAGTGCAACCAAGACAGACAGGAAAAGGAGCTCATGGTCCGGAAAACGATAAGCAGTCATCATGATCAAAGTAAATACCATCAAATGGAAATGGGCTGGACATATTCATAAAATAACTGACCATCGGTAGACAACTAAAATATTGGACTGGATGCTAAGGACTAGGCAAAAAAAAAAAAAAAAGGGATGAGCAAGGCGAAAAATTCCGCCGAGTTATAAATACAATGGATCAGCGCCATTGAAGAAGGTGGAATCCTAGGATGATGGGTAGCTACTGTTGGTTTCCACAACGGAAAGAACAGATTGTTCAAAAAGGAAAAACAAACTGTTTGTTAACAAATTTAGAGCCTTAATGTTTTTGTAATACTGTAAAGAACATATTCTCTGTGCAAATGATGGCTTCATATTCTACCTAAATGAATCTTCATGACCACCGTTCAAGCCCTATACCGGGGATGTGCATAAAATCATTTCAAAAACCATTCTATATCCACTGCTGAACGAAGATCTCCCCAAGTCTCTTCCAGAACTCTCTGCCTTGAGTAACTCTCTTCCATGTGACTCCAGCATGGTTTTGAATTTCATCCATGCATCTCCTACCTTAAATACACAGTTGACGTGGACCAGAAACATCAAATAGAAGTCATCGCTCTTTCCACGTTTATAAAAGAGCAAGGTAAAAAATTCCGATTAGAAATTTTTTCCGTGACTCACTTATAAACGTGGAAAGAGCGATGACTTCTATTTGATCTCCTACGTTGTCGTTTTTTGAGTCATTTCCTGTCGTTTGATATCCATTCTGGTATTTCATTTGTTTAATGATGGTCAGTTCTTCTTGCAGTATGTCCAGCTTATTGATACTAGAGGGTCGTGATCATAAGGTCATCCAATTTTGTATTTTCGTGATGCATGAGTTCCTTTTTCTGTGTTTCTTGGTTATATCAAGCATGCACGTCTTCGTGCTTCTTTGAGTTTTCGACAGACTGTGTAGGTCTTTCTTCCTTAAGGTACGTATCTCTGATCCATAATGCAAAACTGGAAGGATGCATTGATTAAACACTTTTGTTTTAAAACATAATGGTAAACTGCTCTGGAAAATTTTACTTTTTATTCCAATGCACTCCAGCCAAATTTTATGCGCCGATTAATTTCTCTTTCGATGTGGCTCTCACTTCATATCTCTTGTCCAAGGTGCTAGTAGTTTTAGGCATCAGTTACTTCTAAATTGTCATATCAATCACTAAATCTTCAGTTCTTGTTAAAGCGTTGTGCATGAGTTTTATTTTCTGTAAGTTAAGCTTTAACCCCACTTTATATGCTTTTAAATAAAACGCAATGTAAGTAAAAAAACTGTGTGTATTGCAAACTTTGTACTGTCACGTTCATGGTAATATACTTGATGAACTTACAAAAAGTATTTCATTCATGTTGTTGGAAAAAAGTTAAAATTTTGCTGACCGGTGCTATGAAAAATTCAGTATGTTTTTAAGCCAATTGTAGGGTAATAATAGTAAATTCCTGAGAGAGAGAGAGAGAGAGAGAGAGATGCAGAATTTACTCTAAGACGCTTAATAAATAAATGGGTCACACTCATGATAGCACAGTCCATAATCTTACTAACGATTTTTCCTGTGATCAAAAATAAGATAACAGGGATATAAATAACAGGGATAGAAAATTCAGAAAATTTATATTATTATTGATTGTGCTCCAGATAAGGTGACATAGAAGAGGTACCTATTGTAATTCACTTTCATTCCTATTCATCACCCAGTTTTTAAGAATGTTTCGGGTGTTACAGCCCAATCGGGGATTCTGAGTGAGAAATAATATCTGATTTGCTTCTGAAACAAAGTTACATCTACGAGCACCAGAGATACGCCAGGAACTGAAATATGTCTGGCATACATAACAAAATAGAGAGCTTAATCTTTATCTGGAAGGGGAGAATGATTTAACGATCTTTGTGAGTTACTGAAAGGCGAGAAGAAATATATTTCGGGTAATCTATGACATCTTGTTCGAGAGCAAAGGTAGAACATGTGTGAAATTTAGGAGAACCACATTCCACCCTGATAGTGTACTGTTGTAAAACGTAGAGAAGCCTAATCACTACCTCTCGGTGAAACGCAAGAACGGTGTCAATCCGCGTTGTAATGCACTTTTACCGGGTCCTTCCTGTCAAGCAATCACTCCGGTACTGACTCCCGTACCCAACCAGGCAGAATTAAGTTGAGAATCGAAGTTAATCTTAACACCACAAGGAACTTTATACAAGAACTCCTTGCAAGCAAAACAGTGGGGATAGCGCAGAATGGGGATGCCGTCTGGTCCAAAGGTCAAACAAGTTTCCCCCTTCTACTGCTTAAGTACCTTCTACCCTCGAGTTTGCCCGATTGTCAATTTATTTCTCTGTGTTACGAATGTTAAGAGAAGTCTTTAACCCCTTCCCCCTCCCTAAGTTATGGACGTCTCCTTGCTAGGCAATCAGCGGCCAAAAGTACGAGACTTTTGACCGAGTAGCTTCTCATATTAAATTTGTTTCTAAACGCTCTGACATCCTGAGAATTTTATTTTAGATAATAATTTTGCACAATAAACTGCTTAGCAAAAAAAAAAAAAAAAAGAATTTCGAGCAGTAATTGTTATACCGACATACTTCGGGTTAAAATAATGAGCACTATGAGTACAATATTAGAACTACCATACTTTCATAACAAAAAAATCGGTGCTTTTCCACGGTATGTATATTCACATTCGACAGATTTCGGAAATAATCATGCTGATTTTCGAATTACTTTTCTGTAATTATTTATTCCTTAATATTCACTCGATGAAAACAAAAAGACTGAATTATATTTGATTATTAACGAAAACAAGAATACACAGGGTGTCTGTCCACAACGTCTTTTTACAACTTTGCACATTTATTACGGACACCTTGTATTATGTAAGTTCATGGTATTTGTTGTATAATATACTGTAAATATCAAAGTTTTAATTGACATTATCGTTTTTTTTTAAAGGTCCCTCACTGACGTAGCAGATGCTGTTCTATGAAAATGTGGTCCCCACAAGGAAGAGTGCGTCGCTTTAGGACTGTCTCTAATAAGTTCCATAAACGCATGAGGATTTTCAGACCCCCAGATCCTGACATTGTGTCTATTTAACTGCCCAGAGATATGAAAAGTTGCCTCATCCGTAAAACAAACATGTGAGAGAAACTCGGGATCTTCACTCAGTTTATCCAGCATCATTATTACGAATTCTTTTCGTCGTGGTCTATCGCTCGCCTCAAGTGCTTTTAATTGTTGCACGTTTTATGCATATAAGCGTAGATGTCTACACTGAAGAGCAATTGAATTAGAGATACCTGTCTAGTAACGTATAGCACCACCTTTCGCCCTGATGACGGCGGCGATTCGTCTCGACATGAACTCGACAAGACACCCGAAGCGTTGGGAAGTCATACGGATCCACGACCCCTGAACAAGCTCCCACAGTTCACGAAGATTTGATGGAGGGGAATCAGAACCTCGAACGTCTCGCTCAAAGGCATCCCAGATGTGCTCGATGGGATTGAGGTCAGGTGACCTAGCTGGCCAAGGAAGTGAGGTCACGTTGGTGGAGTGTTCATCCAACCATTCGGATACGATTCGGGAGCGATGGCACGGTGCATTGTCTTGTTGCAGGATGAGGTCCCCAGTGGGATGTTGAAGACGCACAAACGGGAGCAAATGCTCGTCCAGGATATCCCGCTAACGTTGACCTGTGAGTGACGATGTCACACGTACCAAGGGTTCCATTTCAGTCCACGTAAACAGTCCCCAGACGAGAATGCTACCCCCACCAGCTTGAAGAGTACCCTGCTGGCAAGAAGGATCCATTGCTGATTCACGTTGGTACATGCCATCCGCATGTACCAACGTGAATCTCGACTCTTTGCCGCCGCGGTGGCGCAGTGGTCTAAGGCGCTGGACTCTGATCATTCGTCCGTAAAGGGTCCGGGTTCGAATCCCGGTCAGGCATGGATGTTGTGTTTGTCTTACGGCACTGGCTCTCTCCCTTCCCTGGAACCAGTGACCCAAAATTAGGGACGGGCGACTGCTTATAGCCCATTGAGTTGCTCACGATGGTCGTTAAACCTCCAATCAAAAAAAAAAAAAGAATCTCGACTCATCAGTCCAGGCAGCATTTTTGCACATGTCTACGGTCCAGTGGCGATGTTCCCGCGCCCATGCTAATCTTTGTACCCTGTGATGTGTGGTCAGCAGCGGTACCTTCGTGAGACGATGGCTTCTGTACCCCATAGCGAGGAGATGGTTCTGGATGGTGTGGCTGCTTACCCGTTTTTGTGCACCTGAGTTAAATTGCCTAGTGGTTTCTTGCACTGTGGCCTGTCTATCCGCTGTTACAATGCGAGCTAGCCAACGATGACCCCGCTCATCCACACGCTTTTGTACACGGCAGTTGGCCCTTGCAGGGATGGTTTCACCGGATTCGATGTACTCACGGTGCACCCGCGGCACAGTGGCTCGTGAAAATCCCAGTGCCTGCACGACTTCCGAGATGGAGTGACCCATTCGTCGGGCCCGACAATTTTCCCACGATCAAATGCGCTTAGATCCTTTCATTTTACCCATACTGCGTCCGACTCTTACTGATTCCTGTCACATCACTCCTTATACTGTCGTATTGCTGCATACGTCATGTCGTTTCTGTTTACAGGGCCGCCTACAGCGCCACATTTGCATAACACCAGCTGTCTCTAATTCAATTGCTCTCCAGTGTATGGTGCACCCTGTGTACCGTGGACTGGGGAATTTGTAGTTCTCTGGCAGCGAAACGAATGAACTTCTTCGGGCTACGTGAAAATGAATCACGAACACGTTCGATGTCTTCATTCGATGTTCGCGGGCGGCCACTACGATCACGATCCAACACGGATTCAGTCTCCATGAATTTCTGGTGCCATTGGCAGATACTAGGACGAGATGGCAGGGTTTTCCCATACTTAGTCCGGAAATGCCTTTGCGTTTGTTTATCAGATTTTGTTTCGATGAACCAAGCGACGCACTGCGCTCTCTCTTGTGGGGACCACATTTTCATAGAACAGCACCTGCTACGTCAGTGAGGGACCAATAACAAAAAACGATGATCTCAATTAAAACTTTGACATTTACAGTATATTATACAACAAGTACCATGAACTTACATAGTGCAGGGTGTCCGTAATAAATGTGCAAAGTTGTAAAGAGACTTTCTGGGCATCTTGTATTAATCGAAGGACGAAATGGTTTTAAATCAACGCTCTCAATCTCCATTTTAGCATCTCCTTCTATGTACAGTTCTTTGAACTGACCTAAACGTACCGTGATTCAAAACGTATTGTGATCCTAAACGTACGGTGATTCACTTTTGTTAATCAGCGGCGTCATGGTTTCCACACTCTCGTAAAACGCGAAACAACACAGGGGAAATACGAAGGCTGTTCCGTTAAAATTCAGAGTAGTATTTGTATGTGTTCGCAGCAGTGTAAAGAGGGAAAATAACCACGCAAACGACTAACTGAATTAAGGAAGTATCTATGGCAGACGATTCTGGTTTTGCTATTGCGAAGTTGTTTAAGGTACGTCTGCATTTCGCCATACAGCTATGGAGGTGTGTGATTCAGATTTAAGAAATGAACTACGTTGTGCGATAAGATTTGGCTATCGTTTGGGTGAAACGGCTCCAGAAGCAGTTAGTGTAATGAAAAAAGCTTACAAAGATAAATGTTTGCGTGAGTCAACGGTTTTTAGATGGCACCATGTCTTCAAAAAGAGCGTTTGTCGGCAGATCTCACTCCTAGGCCTGGTTGACCTGAAAGTGTTGTTATGGAGCCTATTGTTTGGGCAATTCTTCAAGAAGATCGACTAATGACGCGTGAAAACATAGCGACGTCAGCTCCTATTTCAAGTAAAACGGCATTCCGCATTCTACGCGATAAATAACTGCTGCATCGTGTGCGTTCCAGATAGGTACCTCATCACCTGACGAGAGAACAAGTGTTAGCCAGAGTTCAGGTGTGTCATGAGGGAAACAAATGATTGCAATGAATCCAAACATTCTCAACACAGTAAACAGCTGCTGATGAAACATGGGCTCACTATTTCGAAACCCCCACGAAGAGCGCAACGAGTGTCTGGAAGCACACATGCTCGCGTCCCCCAAAAAAAAGTCCGTCAAAACAAATAAGCTGGGAAGGTGATGATGATAAATTTCTTTAATTTCAAAGGTGCAGTCTACCAGCATGCCATTCCTCCACAAATTACTGTCAATGCTGAGTATTACATTTCAGTCTTGAAGTGTCAGCGACGACAAATATCGATTAAGCGATCGGAGCTAGTGGTCAAGTGGATCGTACACCATGACAACGCCTGCCCACATGTGGCTGCTTGTGTCAACAGTTTCTCACGTAATTCAGTATTGAAATCATGCCACAGCCTGCCTACAGTCTTGATATCACCCCGTGCGATTTCTGGTTGTTTCCAAGTTTTCCAACAATGAAGAAGAAGTTCCGTGGCGCAACATTCAACTCAGATGCTGTCGTTATTTGAGCTGTTCCGGGGTCGCTAAAGCAGCTTCCACAAAATACATTCGCCACATGATTTGAAAAGTGGAATGAACGACGCGACCGTTGTTCAGTCTACTTTGAAAAAAGAAGGACCACTTTGGGAAAGAATAGCATATTTTTGCTGTACCTATATTTCTTCATTTTGTGTGATTTTTCTCTTTGGTTTTATGGAACGGCAGTTGTAGAAGATCACATCTTCCATAGAACTCCTCTAGAACAACAGTTTGCACACAGACACACACACACACACACACACACACACACACACACACACACACACACACACACACACACACACACACACACACACACACACACACACACACACAATTTCCTTTAGAAATATCAACACTCGAAGAAGAACGCTTCTACTCTGATGTGGCGAACAATACGCATAGGTCTTCCCAGCATTCCTTGCAACTAGAATTTAATTTCCGTGGTAACCAATTCTCAAACGAAGAGGCGTACAGGTGCGTGGCTTCAAACATAAGGATGCGAACCAACATTAATGTTACTTGTAAATAGATCTAAACGTAAAAAAAAAGCGAATGCAGCTATTCTGTTTAATCCATAGGAGTACATTCTGAGGTTGACTCGGGAGTTCAGTTTCAGAGAAAGGGAAAATATCTGGGCCGTAAAGTAAAATACAGCATTCATATCCTACCTGAGATTCGAACCATGTGCCCTCAGCCAGTTGTGTCCCTAAGCTTCGAAATCAGGGTGGGCGACGGGTAAGCGAGTTTTACCTTTGCTGGGGTCAAGTTTGGTAGGATCTTTATTTACGAAACACCGAAAGAAAGAATTTTAATGACAGGCTGCAAAGGCATTCATGCAACTTCCGGGATACATTATCATTAATTAAGGAACTCTCTTGAAGTTTTGCACTTTTTGGAATATAATAGCATACAAAGTTTAGGGGCTTTTTTTGTTATTCTTTCGTCTACCCATTTTTAATAAAATTATTGAAAACTGAAGAGCTACATGGTCGTATAACAGACAATACCCTGCCACCAGCACCAATAACACGCACTGATTAAAAGGAAATTTAATACCTAAGAGCAGGGGCGGTTCGTCATTAGGGGCCAGAGGGGCCGGGCCCCACCTAAAAATTTATATTTTTAGAAATAATTTTTTTTGCCCTGATTCTTATTTTCTCTCTTAACTACATACTGATAAACCTTTCCCTTCAAAAACCATTACCTAAGGGAAAAGTTTCCTTCAAAAACGAAAAACTATTCCCTGAGGAAAGAGATCACGTTCAGAGTGTGAGGTTATTGGGGCCAGCTCCAACAGGCCCCAGTAACATCACTACGCAAGCGAAGAGGAGACGATTTCCTCCCCGTCTCATTCAGTATGAAGACCTACATACAACACTGTCTTAACCGCGTGTGCAAAAAAAGCTGTGGGGCCAGATCTATCTGTCCTCGGGCTAATTTGATTGGCCAGGAGAGTATCCATTTCCTTAACGCCGTGGGCTGACAGAGAAGCTTACCCCAACCAAGCTCAAAGTTCAGTTAGTTGTTTTTTCTGTGTGTGTCTCTCACGGTGATGTGTCGTTCCTTTGTGTCGTGACTTTTTTGCTTGTCGATTACAATGAATGGAGTGGATATTTTGTTAAAATCTACGTTCTTTGCTTTAAATCTGGAAGAAAAGCTTCACTTAAAAACTCAGTGCTTATCACCCCAAGAATTTTTAGTTGGAGCTTCACTTAAAAAAACACAGTGCTCATCAGCCCAAGAATTTGAGTCGAAAAGCTTCACTTAAAAAACTCGGTGCTTATCAGCCCAAGAATTTGAGTTTCCAAGAGTATGAAGTTTACAAACGCTTTGCAGAACTAATTTCAGTTTTAACTGAGAGGATTTTCTATGTTAAAAATAAATAAATAAATGAGAAAACCTGTAAGTTTCACAAGTTCTTTAAAAAAAGGTTAAACCTTTCAAATAATGCAAATGGTAGTATTGTACTCATTCTATATGGGACGAAATTCACGAAACATTCCCTCCCTGCATATATTTGGAGTTATTATTTTTTCACTACATTCTTTTATCCTGTGAATCCTGTGATTATTCCTCAGTTGAGAAATCTGAAGAAACACAAAGCACAACTAACATAAATTAATGCTCATATGTTTTAAGGTAAAAATTTTATTTAAGGAGTTTTAACATTTTTCTGTTAATAATTATGCATTCTATTCTGAGGAAATCTTTTTCGTGTGCAATACACTAGTTGACACATTCCTGCCTGATTTGGGCATTCTTGTGAGTCAAGGGGGTAAACATAGGCAGAGTAAAGGAATCGTGGGGGTCTGAATAGTTTTCCTAATAATGACAGTTTTTTTTTATTTCATTGTTTGACTTCGGCTACTGGCCCCACCTGTTTCAGTTGCCACGAGCCGCCACTGCCTAAGAGGAAGGTCTGAAAGCAAATGTTTTCGTGCATTATGGTTGAAAGGAAATGATGACCCGCAGACACAGTATCTTCCTATTCTTAGCTCCTTTGTTTCAACCAGCAATCTCTTCCCAACCAGTCATCACCCACGTTTTGCTCCCCTCAGTGCTTCAGGATGGACTTAAGAATGCTGGTATAGCTTTAGACTCCACTTTTACTGTTGGAATTCTATAGTAGCACAAAGAAACAAAATAGCAATTAGTAATCCTATCCACCCTTCTTATTCGCTCATGGCCATGCTAACATTAAAGAAGGCTTAAAATAAGGATTTGGAAGAGTGGAGAACAATTGCATTTTTCCATGAACTTGCGGATGCTGTTTTCATAACGATTATACGGAGAATTGAATAAAACACTTCCTAGGGAAAAATACGAAGGGTTACCCAACTAAAAAACACGAGGTCATTATTTCCTGGCAAAGTCCAGATTACATTTTAAAGTTTAAAAAATTGAAAAATGACACATCTGGAACTAGGGCGCGGGCACGTTAGGCAAAAGATATTTCAGAATGGGTTCCAACCCACCCTCGTATCCGTTTGGTGACGTCCGTACCGTCAGCATCAGAATTGAGAGAGCAAAACCCTGGCACATAGCACCGGAAGATTACGAGGGTCGTTCAAAAAGTTCGCATTCTATTACATACCAGAAAGCGCATACCAGAAAGTTCTTATTCAAGCACACACACAAAGAAAGCTGCGCTAATATGAATACTATTTTATATTTCCACTAGCCCCTACCATTGCAATGCAGTTCTATTACTTATACTGTAGTCCCTTGATCCTGGTTGATAGAATAATCTTTATCTCAGTTATCCAACCATGCATCCACAGCTACGATGATCCCAAAGTTTTAGGCATACGGCTTTCCCCCGATATTTTCCTTCATCTTGGGAATGAATAAAAGCCACCAAAAACGAGTCTGAAGAATGTGGCTGGTGCTAAAGCAAGTCACATCCGGCTGTCTGAATGGTGGTCGTGGTCGTTGCAGTTTGGGAACTGTATCTCGGTAAATTGTCAAGAAGGAAAAAGGCAAATCTTTGCAGCTTTCCAAGCGTCTGTTACGTCATAGCTGCACGAAACTGGCTTATACATTTGGTGTAGTATTCACGAGTGGTGTTCATTTGCATGTAGCCAATAAATTTTAGAAGTGGTGTTCATTTGCATGTAGCCAATAAATTTTAGAAGTGGTGTTCATTTGCATGTAGCCAATACATTTTAGAAGTGGTGTTCATTTGCATGTAGCCAATACATTTTAGAAGTGATGTTCATTTGCATGTAGCCAATACATTTTAGAAGTGGTGTTCATTTGCATGTAGCCAATACATTTTAGAAGTGGTGTTCATTTGCATGTAGCCAATAAATTTTAGAAGTGGTGTTCATTTGCATGTAGCCAATACATTTTAGAAGTGGTGTTCATTTGCATGTAGCCAATAAATTTTAGAAGTGGTGTTCATTTGCATGTAGCAAATAAATTTTAGAAGTGGTGTTCATTTGCATGTAGCCAATAAATTTTAGAAGTGGTGTTCATTTGCATGTACCCAAAAATTTTTAGAAGTGGTGTTCATTTACATGTAGCCAATACATTTTAGAAGTGGTGTTCATTTGCATGTAGCCAATACATTTTAGAAGTGGTGTTCATTTGCATGTAGCCAATACAAATTTTAGAAGTGGTGTTCATTTGCATGTAGCCAACAAATTTTAGAAGTGGTGTTCATTTGCATGTAGCCAATACATTTTAGAAGTGGTGTTCATTTGCATGTAGCTAATCATGATTATGCTTACTTCTTCCCCAAAACTGATACCATCACCTTTACCAACTGATGGAGCTACATGGAACTTCTTGGAGGGCAGGAGTAGAAGTTGAATGCTTCCATATTGGACTTTATTTTTTGATCTGGGGCAAAATGATGAAAGAGTACGTACTACCTGGAGAAACTGGACACGATGTCTTTGAACATCACTTGTGCAGCCGAATACTTGAAACCAATCCATAAGCATTTTTCGTTCTTTACGTTGCTCAGAGCCCAGAATTTCTTGTAAAAACTGTCGCTACATTTTCCCTACTCTGTAATGCAGTGATTTCGCATTGTACATGACTTATTCTTGTGCAATTTTCAGTTCAACGTTGAACCGTATACAGAAAGGAAAACGTCCTTCCTCATTTTGTTGTGTGAAATAGAATGCGAAAGCAAGGTAAATATTATTTGGCAGATGATTAAGTAGTTTGAGAGAATTAGAATTCAAAATTGTATTGAACATAAATTTTACGAACTAAATGGTCCAAGATCTTTACGCAAATGATCGTGCTGCTCTGGATCAAATGAATAATTATACGTAATTTTGAGAAGAAAAAAGAAAAAAAGTTTATTCATTGAATTCCTTGTTAAAACCCATCATATGAACAAGAGAATGCGAAACGAATTAAGGGTTTATTAGAGAACAAGAGTCTAGTAACGAACCACAAGGGCACAAACTGATTATTTTGATTTTACTTTTTTAAAAAAGCCGTAGAATTATGAAAAAGTCAAGAAGGTTACACGCGATTCGAAATCCTTCTACTTTATCTTCCGCCTTTCTTTATTTCTTTTTCATTTTTTAAAATTTGGTTTCGTAGTTTAACGGCAATCATAAGCAGTTCGTAAACTATTGACTATACGGGGGCAGCTAGTGCTGAAAACAAGCGTACCACCCATTCTACAGGGAGAAAGCCAGTGCGTAAAAAACAAGCGTATCACCCACTCTACAAGCAGAAAGACAGTGCCGTAAACAAGCGTACCACCCATTCTATAGGGAGAAAGTAGTGCTGTAAACAAGTGTACCATTTGTTCTATAGGGAGAAAGCCAGTCCCGTAAACAAGTGTACCACTCATTTTATAGGGAGAAAGCCAGTGCCGTAAACAAGTGTACCACTCATTCTATAGGGAAAAAGCCAGTGCCATAAATAGGTGCATCACCCATTCTGTAGGGAGAAAGTCAGTGCAGTAAACAAGCGTACCGCCCTTTCTATAGGGAGAAAGCCAGTGCTGTAAACAAGCGCACCACCCATTCTATAGGGGAAAAGCCAGTGCCATAAATACGTACATCACCCATTCTGTAGGGAGAAAGCCAGTGCTGTAAACAAGCGTACTACCCATTCTCTAGGGGAAAAGCCAGCGCCGCAAATAAACGTACCACTCATTCTATAGGGAGAAAGCCAGTGCTATAAATAAGTGTACCACCGGTTCTATAGGGAGAAAGCCAGTGCTATAAATAAGTGTACCACCGATTCTATAGGGAGAAAGGCAGTACTATAAATAAGTGTATCACCGGTTTTATAGGGAGAAAGCCAGTGCTATAAATAAGTGTACCACCGATTCTATAGGGAGAAAGCCAGTGTCGTAAACAAGGTAACCACCCATTCTATAAGAAAAAGCCAGCGCCGTAAATAATCGTACCACCCATTCTATAAGGAGAAAGCTAGTGTTGTAAATAAGCATATCACTAATTTTTCATTCTGAACTCTGACCCTGCTGATCTCGGAGTATGGGTATGAAGCCAGGACCTAAGACCGCTCGGCCGACGGAATGGTCGGGTGGTCTCATTGTAGTTATAGAGCTATGGAAATAGATATTACCATATCACTGAGTATGAATCGTTGTTTTCGTCTGATTTGGTTCACTGTTTAACGAAGACAATTCGTCTTTCTCCCTAGATGTTTTTATCTTCCCGGAACTGAAATTTCTATCTGCATTTTCTTTTCCCATTTCTTTTTATCTCATCCAACCATTTTCATTTGGATCTTTCTCTTTTTCATGTTCCAATTCAGGGTTCTTCGTAGTTGTTCTGTTGAACGATTTCCCATCCTTTTGAATAAATGACCTTCACATTCTGATTTAATTAATTTGACTTGCATTAATACACGTTCTTCTTTAGTATTATCCATATATTTCTTTTTCCTATCTCTCAAAGTTAAACCTAATACTATTCTTTCCATTTTTGTTTTGTGTAATCTATATTTTTCTGGATTGCTTCGCATTTAGTGCCCATGTCACTTCAGCATGTATTGACGTTGGACGTATTCATTGATTGATAGTCCTCATTCGTAATGAATTGGCAATGTTGTTTCCCGTCCTATCACTCAATTTTCCGAAAGTAATCTTCCGTTTACCTTCCAGTACTTACAAAAAGTAATTGAAGGTACTCTCTCTCTTTTTCTCTCTGTGGGATTTTCCTTTTCAGAGTAACTGAATCGCGTATCATGTATCTCTTTTAATTTTATATATTTCTTATTTATTTTCAGACCTTCTTTCTATTTTTGAGGAAGAAAAAGTTACGTAGGAAGTTTAAACAAATAAAAAAATTAGGTACACAATACCCTGACTTAGTATCCGAATTATCTTTTTTTAGAGGACGAACTGGTTTCACAAATAAATCTTTAGTTCTACTTGAATTAATTAGCTGCTCTAAAAGCAAGGAAAATTTCTTTCAATTAAGTAAGATTATAAATATGTTTTGCTTCGTTTATTATAATCCTGCTTTTTGAAATAAAACTTAAAATTGTGTAAGCTAATGTACACTTCATATTCGTATTAGCTTACACAATTGTTTAATGTTTTGTCTGATATTTCTGATTTGTTCTTTCGTTACCTCAGCGAATTCACTGTCGTAATTGAATTGTATAATATTGCAACATTTGAAATTTACTCTGAATATTGTGACGTACTACAGAGGTGACGCATGTAACAAAACGGCAAGTTTGCATCCTTCGCCAGTGTAGCTTGATTAGGAAAGCATTCGGCTCCGGAGCAAAAGGATTCGGTTTCGAAGACGCCCCAGGCAAATTGGTTGTTTCGCTGTAATATATAATATGTGGACATTTTAATCTATTTTTGTTTGTTCCAATTCCTCTTATCATCATATTAGTACGTATTTATTTTAGTTCTTATAACGCTTGCTTTAAAGGGATGTATATATACACAGAGTAAAAGTTCGATATTACGAGTGCGGCTTACAGCAAGAATCCCGATATTATGGGAGATTCGAAATGCTACGTCAATTTTTTAATGTTAAAGTAGGAAAAATCTTCCTGTATAACGAGTGGTAAATCTAACAGCTGTAACGAGAGGCTTTCATGGCCAATCTGCTTTCAGACATTTCTAACAAATCCTTTCCCTGAAATTCCAGGAAAAGGGATAAAAACGCGTACAGCTGAACACAGATGAGTCACCAGTGGTTAGTCTGCTTGGCTGTTTGGATGCTGTCCCACCGCTTTCTTCCATTCGTCTTCACAACAGTGGGAAGTCGAAACATTTTTTACGAGTGTACGTCGTGTGTTTTCTTTCCCTAAATGGAGAATAAAAAGAAAGGTTTGTCTTTTGAAACAAAGTTGGAAGTTTTATATGAAAGAGAAAAGATTGGTGTCGAAAATGAGATCTCTAGAAAAAATTTGGTTTCGCATCGACAACGCTGTTTAGAATTCTAAAGAACAAAGAGTAGAACAAGGTGACGGCTTTTCAGAACAACGCACCTTAGAAATCCATGATGCTGCGCATTGTTGAACAAAAAATAATTGGAGAAAGTGTTTTTTACGTGCTTTTGCCGTAATCGAGCCAAAAACATTTCTGTTAATAAACCGATGATGAAAGCTAAAGCTAATGAATTAAGCGTTGGAATGAAGATTCAGAATGTTTGTTATTTAGACGGTTGGCTAAACCGATTTAAAATTAGGAAAGGGATTTCTATGGAAAAAAAAACCTTGGAGAATCAGTCTCTGTTAGCGCACAAGCGGTTCAGGATTGGCGCCCTATCCTTTCAGAAATTCTAGCTCGATACAACGCAAAAGACACTTATAATGCAAATGGAGAGCGTTGTTTTATAACTTATTGCCTGACAAGACTTTAAGTGGTAAAAGGTGATCCCTGTAAAGGAGAAAAACGCAGTAAAGAACGTTTAACGTTTCTATATTGCACCAGTATGGATGGTAGTCATAAAATAAAGCCATTAGTGATTGGAAAATCACAAAAGCCGCCCTGCTTCCGCCGTGCTTTGCTTCCGTGCACATTATGAAGCTAATAAGAAGATATGGATAAAAATGCCATTATTTTTCAAGTGGATGAAGCCTTTCAACGTTCAAGTTGGAATTGAGAACAGAAAAACAGCGGTATTAAACGATATCTGTCCTGCACATCCAAGTCCCAAAGATGTTCAGTTGGATAACATTGAACTGATGTTATTGCCACCCAGTGAACTAATGTACTTCCGTTTCTTGATCAAAGAATTATGTAACTCATGAAGCAAAAATATCGGACCATTCATTCTGGTAAATGACGCAGTCAGACGAACGTCATCCTATGATCAACTAGTGAAACGGAACGTCCTTGAGGCCATTAAAGCTCTTGTCGTGGCATGAGACGGACATGCATGATAGAACACCGAAGCATGCTACAGACATGCTGGCTTCATTACCAAAGATGATTTGAATAAGAAAATTCTTGCGGACAAACCTGCAGAGCATGAAGCAGATGGATGGAACATCATTGCCAAAAAGATGAGACTCACATTTAGCTTTCAAGACTATGTCAATGCTGATACCCCTGGAATGACATATCTGATACAGAAATCAAGGAATCAGAAAAAGAAATCTTAGAAGAAGACAATGATGATGAAGAGAAGACAAATGAAAGCGTACCATCTCAATCAGAACTCACGCAAGCTTCAAACACAACCTGACAATTTTATAGTTCGTCAAACGCACCTATTGAAGAAACGGCAATTTTCCGTAAAGTCGAGAGTTACGTGTTATAGTCATCAGTGTCAAACAGGAAACAAAAGACTTCTTATTTTTTGTAAAAATTCCAATCTAAATTAAAAATAAGCATCAGGTATGTAATATGTATCGCTTTGATCATTTTTATTATGTAGTACTGTTATTTTTATGTGTTATGTAGTATGTACATACACGTAATATTTGCGTGATCCGGTTATAACGATAAGTCCGTTATAACGACAATTTATCCGACTTTTGTCAGCTCTCGTAATAGCGGACGTTTACTGCACTTTCGATTCTTACATTTTGTAAGAATCAAAATCAAATTGTTTTATTGTATCAAAACAATTTTCTTGTGATCAAAACAATGCACGTTACGTACAAGCATCAGGTATGTAATATGTATTGTTTTGGTCACTTTTCTTTATTATGTAGTATTGCTATTTTTATGTGTTATGTAATACGTATATGAACGCATCTGCATGATCCGGCTATAACGAGAAGTCCGTTATAACGACAATTTTTTCCGACTATTGTCAGCTCTCTTAATATCACACTTTTACTGTATCTTCAGTTACTTGTTGTAAATACATTTGAGTCCCTATATAAGAAACTTCAATTCAACGAAATCTTCTATTTAATGAAATTTTCCGCAGAACCTTGACTTTTGAACGACATTTACATGTAATCAATCTCCATATTACGAAATGAATTTCTATAAAACGTTTCATCTAAAAATTACCATTGCGTGCGTGCACGCTCGTGCATATGTGTGTATGTGTGTTTCAAATGTTTTTCTTTACAATTTTTAAACACGCAGATGGGAGCAAAGCGTCCTAACTTGAAATTTTTTCCCTAACTTGAAATTTTTGAGTTTTGATCAATTCCCTAACTTGAAATTTTTGAGTTTTGATTCTTTGAGGTGCCGGGCGTCTTGATAGAAGAGGGACGACACGCGGGGAATCATATCCATAGAGATGGCACGAAGCAGTTCTTTTTCCAAATGTATAATAGATAGAAAGTTCAGCGTAGAAACTGCATTCCACAGGAGAAAACCGGTGGTAACTGGCCTGCGCCTGACTCTGTAGATGTTACGTATTCATTTCTCATTCAATCCGTACGATTGACTCACTTGTGTTGCTAGCTCAAAATGACAAACACAAACTGTTCCTTGCGGATAAAGTGAAAATTTTAGATGATTTTGATATCAAGGAATGAAGGAGAAAGATGTTGTTATAAAGTATTGTATATTGTCTTTAAGTCATTGCACTGGGAAAGCAAAATGATAAAGATTAACGGAGATTATTTAACTCACCTTCGTTTTGCTGACGACGTAGTCATTTTTGCAACAACCTTTTCAGAGCTGCAGAGTATTATCCAGAAACAGGCTGACAAGAGTAAAGAAGTGGGATAAAAAATGAATTTCAGAAGATAAAACCGATGTGCAATGCTATTACCAGAAATGAAGATTTATCGATTGACGGGGAAAAGCAGGTGATAACCGATTCCTACACTTATCTCGGACAGCAGGTATCAAGTGAGGGTCACTTAGATGGAGAAATCCATCGGCGTATAAAATTTGCATGGAGATCTTTTGGAAGAAACAGTACACTTTTTAAGAGCAATATGCCATTGTGTCTTAAAAGAAAAATGTTTAATCATGGCATCCTGCCAGTGCTTACATGTGGAGCAGAGACATGGACCTTAACTAAAAAAGACATACAAAGAATGCAGACAATTCAAAGAAGCATAGAGGGATTCATGCTTGATGTAATAAGGAAAGATAAGAAGAACTCATGGTAAGGAAAATGATAACAGTGAACGTCATCATGACCAGAGTAAAATCATTGAAATGGCAATGGGCAGGACATGTTGAAAGAAGAACAGACCACCAATGGACAACCGAAAATTTCGACAGGATTCCGAGGAACAGAATGTACCCAGAAGAATATCACACGGGAGATGGGTGGACGAAATTCGAAAGCATGCCTGAGGGACATGGAGAAAGTAGGCTAAAAACATACAGTTGCGGAAGAAACTTGGGAAGACCTTCATCCAGCAGTGGATTGATAGTGCTTGTAAATGGTGATGATGATATCCAGAAACAGTGTTATAGAATGCAGTGAAGAAATTAGATGGAGTGAATAATATGATGATGAAAAGGCTATCAAAAACATTCACAGGAAGAAATGTTAAAAGCATTCGGTAAGATTCGACGAGGATTACAGTTTCAATATTTCGATGTTTGCAAAAATGTGAAATTTGTTTATGAACAAAACGCTTCCTATAGGGAATCTGTACAGATCAGAATTACGGATTTTTTTACAGTTCAAAATAATTAAGTGCATACGTAAGCAGTATAATGAAGGGGAAGGGAAAGCTTTAGTCTTCATTTCCTTATCGTCATTAATTTGTTTGTTCAGGCAATATATTCTACGAAGGTTGTACCTAAAGTAATGCAAAAGTGGGTATAACGTTTTTAATAACTGACAGAGGTCGTTCAAATTGCACATGTTGATAGAGTAGCTCTTTCTCTATAGTAGCCCTTCTTCTACATTTTAGGTAAATAATGGATTCCAAGAAGAAGCAACGTGCCGTCATTTAATTCTTGACGAAGGAATGGTGCAAGATATCCGACATCCACAGAAGGCTACAGAATGTTTAAGGCGATGACACCATTGGCATTCTTTAAACTTCTACATACAACACAGCTGTATGTAGAAGTTTAAATAATTGTAAACCAAAATTGAAGACAAACCATGCAGTGGGAGACCATCATCTGCGACCACTGACACCAATTTTCAGCGAGTGGATGAACTGATTCACGCGGAGAAGAAACGAGTCACAATCCGTGAGCTTGTTGCCCAACTTGATTGTGGTCACAATGTCATACAGAAGATGGTGGAAGACTTAGGGTATCGGAGAGTGTGTGTAAAGTGGGTTGGTACCTCAGCAGTCGACACCCGATTTGAATGATGAGAGAACGGTGGATGTCTGATATGATCTTCTGGAAGCGTTTGAAGCTAATGAAGACACGTTTTGTTTTCGATCTGGTGACATGGGATAAAACGTGGGCGTATCCTTGCAATCCGGATCAGTCCATGGAATGGCCTCTACACCAAGGCCTAAGAAATTCAAGAGCCAGCGATCAGCATAGAAAGTCGTGGTGACTGTTTTTTTTTGGGGGGAGATGACAGGGGTGTCATTCTCCTTGATTTTCTGGAACGTTGCTGTACTGTGACCAGTGAGCGGTACAATGAGATACTCAAGAAACTTGGAGAAACCATAAGGAGGAAAAGGCCGAACATGAATCTGAAAAGAATCCACATTCACCATGACAATGCGAGACCACACGCATTTTAAGCAACAAATAAGGCGATCATCAAATTAGGTGGATCGGTGGTCCCCCATCCACCGTACAGCCCAGATCTGGCGCCCTCCGACTTCCACCTGTTCGGTCCAATGAAGGACAATCTCCGGGGACAACAATTTGATAACACAGACGAGGTGAAAGTGGATGTGAAGAAGTGGGTACAACAGTCCACACCTGAATTTTTTCAAAGAGTATTCGAGAGTTGGGTTCAACGATAGCTCAAATGCATCGCTTGTGATGGAGACTATGTTGAGTAGTACTTTTCTATAGATAAAAAGTTACTCTACCAACATGTGCAATTTGAACCACCTCTGTTAGTTAATAAAAACGTTATGCCCACGTTTGCATTACTTTCGGCATAACCCTCGTACTTTGATAAATATATGTATCAAAAAAGATTTAAACTCATTTCCGAAAAGTTTCTAGTCACACGGTCAATTTACTTTTCAAATTCAACTACGTTTTACCGTATTTTTCATTTTTATTTGATTAAGTTTTTACAATTTAAGTTAATTTCAATTTAACGAATTTTCTTTGTAACGAAATTTTTAAGTAGAGTGATGGGACTTTGCTGTAGATACTCAAATGTACGTGAAATAAACGGAAGATTGTTTCTAAATAATTGAGTGATACAATGGGAAACGTATTTCCGTTTCACCGTGAATTTACGGGAAGTGGCTGCATCTAAGGAAGAGAACCACAATTGAAATATAAAGAAATCAGTAGCACCTGTGTAAGAGACTGAAGAGAAGCTGCAGACAGTGTCACTTGAATTGCTCAATATACCGAGTGTCATGCAGAGAATGATTGTTTCAAAAGTGCTTAAAAATCATTAATGCAATTATTCGGTCTGTTTGCCCATCTAAGCAAAGAACATCCTAAAAGGAGTCGGTCCTTAAAGAGATTTTTCAGATCAAGATCATCCTTAAAAAGTCCTTCCTTAAAGAGATTTTCAGATTGGGATTTATTAGCCGCGATTTACAAACTAAACTAGGAGTAGAGTTATCCCGTAAAGTGTTTGTTCAAAATGTTCCACGTGCACATACTACTATTTTTGAAGATGGCAACACCATGAAGGACTGCTGGTATTAACTTGTAAGGTACGGGGCATCTATCTACAACACATTGGAACATGCAAATGATTAAATTGTCCGTGAAAACGTGCATTCTGTTTCAGAGCAGCTCCCTCTGGACTGTCAGGTCTTGGGTACAAAGTGTTGGCTCAAATGAAATATCGCAATCAGTGAAGAGCCGACATTGAGTCAAAAGGATGTTTCTTATATCTCACTGTGCCCAATCTCCGAAGAAGGGCGCGTTATGAACACCTGCCAGACTTTGAGAGAGGCAGAATTATTGAGATGAAAGAAGCTGGATTTTCTACAGCAAAATTACCACTCGTACGGCACCAAATGCCAGTTAAGTAATGCGAACGTGGAATCAGTGGACAGATGAAGTTCGGACGCACAGAAATCTCGGAGATGAACCGCAAAATCGCACGACTGCAAGGAATGACAAACACCTCTACCGCATGGTAGTGATTGATTGCATAGCGACATCCACGGTGTTAGCGCAGCAGGGCAGCACTGTCACAGGCCAGGCTCTGTCCAGCAGCACAGTTCGACGTCGTTTTCTTAACAGAGGTCAGGAACAGCCCGTTGCTATGCATTTCTTTGACCCTCAACCACTGACACCTCCGGGAGCAATGGGGTTCCGAACACAAATATTGGTGCGCTGATTGGCAACAAGTCATGTTTTCTGACGAATCACGATCCAATTCGATACACAATGATGATCACGTACCTGTTAGAAAATATCGTTCGGAACGGCACCTTGCAGCGTCATACCGACCCAACGCTAAGCGTCATGGTTTGGGGTGCCATTGGGTTCAATTGGCAATCTCGCCTGAGAAGAATGGAGGGAACTCTTAACTGCCTGCGATACGTCAGGGATGTTTTAGCCGCAGAGGTGATGCCCTTTCTTCAGAGTTTTCCTGGCGCTATATTCCAGCAGGACAATGCTAGACACCTGTGGCCCGGAGTGTCCAAGATATCTTCCATGCACGGCACATACCGCTTCTTCCGTGACCTGCAAGTTCATAGAATTTGTCTAGGATATGGTAGCAAAGGGACTTGCCGTCAAGCGCTTCCTCCAGTCACCACAAATGAACTCTGGTTTTGCATAGAAGCAGCCTGGCAGACTATTCCCCAGGACGATATCTATTCAACATATCTGGAACATGGTAGCTCAGCGACTGGCCCGTCAAGCGCCTCCGCCAGTCACCACAAATGAACTCTGGTCTCGCGAAGAAGATGCCTGACAGACTATTCTCCAGGACGATATCTATTCAACATATCTGGGACATGGTAGCTAAGCGACTGGCCCGTTAAGCGCCTCCGCTATTCACCACAAATGAACTCTGGTCTCGCATAGAAGATGCCTGGCAGACTATTCTCCATGACGATATCTATTCAACATATCTGGGACATGGTAGCTAAGCAACTGACCCGGAAAGCGCCCCCGCCAGTCACCACAAATGAACTCTGGTCTCGCATAGAAGCAGCCTGGCAGACTATTCCCCAGGACGATATCTATGCAACATATCTGGGACATGGTAGCTAAGCGACTGGCCCATCAAGCGCGTCTGCCAGTCACCACAAATGAACTCTGGTCTCGCATAGAAGCAGCCTGGCAGACTATTCCCCTGGACGATATCTATTCAACATATCTGGGACATGGTAGCTAAGCGACTGTCCCGTCAAGCGCCTCCGCCAGTCACCACAAATGAACTCTGGTCTCGCAAAGAAGATGCCTGACAGACTATTCTCCAGGACGAAATCTATTCAACATATCTTGGACATGGTAGCTAAGCGACTTGCCCGTCAAGCGCCTCCGCCAGTCACCACAAATGAACTCTATTCTCGCATAGAAGGCAGACTGGCAACGTATTCCCCAGGACGATATCAAAAACCTCTTCCATTTAATACCCCGCCGTGTAGAGGTTTGTTATTGTTGTTCGAGGTGGTTTCACACGATACTGAGTTTTGAAGCGAAAAAATCTTGTATAGCTCTACAAATGTAATCAGGTATCTCCTGTAACACGAGGAATCTGTAATATAAATTTCATTTGAATAGCATGATTCTTTCTTGATGTTGCAATTTTCGAAAGCAGTTGTGTATAATATTTTCATTATGATGTTCGAAGTCATAAGAGTTCCCCTTTACGCTAAGATATTTTTTCCGTTTGACTTGGAACCAATCAAATTGCAAAAAATTCTGGCCAGGGTGGCTTAATGGTTAAGGAGCGCATCTTGGGGCTGGAAGTTTCCAGGTTCGGTACGGAAATATCCTGGAACAAAAAGTATCGAGGAAATCAGTTCTTTCACAGCGCAGAAGCAAAGCAGATATCTCGACAATTTGCCACATTATTTCTTCAAGGCATTAAACACTTATAAATTACTGCACGCGCTTCTTGTTAACGGTGTTGAGAAAAGTCTGAAATTCTTAAAACTTAGATAGTTGCTTCCTGTCTAGATATTTGTTACGAAACCAGAAGTGTGCTTGTTAAAATAATGGTACATTTTAAGTTTTCTGAGGTTTACGGATCGATCGTCTTTATTCATGTCACGAGATTCCAGTTTCTGGAGGGAAAGAAGTATTATTGATTAGTTCTTCAAATAAATAAGCAAAATACAATAAAATAAAAGTTTCTGAAACATTTCCCCGTCTTTTGCGGAGAAACTTGAACGTTATCTTGAGGAGATGAAGTTATAGTAACTCCTGAATGTGCAGAGCAGTATTTGTCGCTTTGAGAGGCACAACAGGAAACGCATTTGAAAACTCCGAATGCTTTTCGCTCGGCAACACACGCAGATATCCAATGCAATCAGAGAAACCAGTCGTCAGTGACGTCAGCAGAGGGTTATGAGAAATGGTATCAGCCGACAGCTTCGACATCGACGTGAGAAAAACAGGAATGGAAACAGGCGAGTCGTAAAATTGAATTTTCGGACTCTCTCTGAAAAATGGTTTCCCTTGGCACACTTTTGTGACAAGCTGGAATTTACCTTGACAGAAAGAGGAGTCGTTTTGTATTAGCCGTGTGTCCAGTGTTTCTTAAGCATGTAAATTAAGTAACGTAAAGTATAACACTTCCCGCATAACTTCCTACTTTTAATCAGAGGACAACTCCCCCTCATTCAGTAGTATAGCTACATCATCTGCAGTTATTATGCAAGAACAATGAAATATAAAGCTTTATCTGCAATATTTCAATTTTCAATTCGTAAACAAATCGTTCTTTTGAGATTTCGTGACAGGAAATAGCACAGCTGCTGTAGCAACAGTACAAATAAAAATGAGTTGGTCGTTCTGGGTGGTATAGTGGTTAGCATACTCGGGCGCTATCTGAAAGACGCGGGTTCGATTCGCGCTCCAGAAAGACGAAAGTTCCAAATTTGTGGTAATTACCTGATCCATGTCATATTTACATCAATTAACGGATTCACATCTTCAAAATTTATATTGTTTGATTTAATCCGGTATTCCATTCATGATTTATATCTAATGGTTTGTCCATTGAGTGTATAATACTCTGGTGCCCAAAAGTTAAGCATACTCAACAAAAAGTGTTAAATTACAAGAGCGAGGAGGCACAATAAAATAGGCTGTTTACTATACACAATCATCTTCGTCAGGAACACAAATGCGCAGTACGAATCATATAAAAAATGATGAACCAGGAAAATGTACCAATAATCCAAAGTGGTGAAAGTACCAGTACTTTTCCGGAGGTGTTTCTGATTTTGTACAACGGTCTAGTAAGCATATGGTAACCTCTTACAGAGATGCAAGTGTCATACCGATGTTTTATTCTGTTGACAATGGAAACAAGGAGACTCTGTACTAGCGAATCCCACCCTTGAACAAGAGCAGATGAGAGTTCCTCGAAAGTTATGGCAGGAGGTTGATGATCTACAATGCGTCTCATGAATGCATCCCGCACATGTCCTATCACAATGAGTTATGGGAGATTGCGCTGGCCATTGCATACGGTGAATATCTTCACTTTCCAGGTAATTATCGACAACAGCAGCTCTAGGAGGTCTCGTGTAATCGTCCATGAACAGGAAATCTGGTCAAATAGCTCCCTGAAAAATCCACAGGAAGGGATCAAGGTTTTCGATTTTGTATTTCCGATCTGTTAAAGTTCGCCAGAATAGACATGGAGCTGTGTGCGATCATTGGACACAATGCCATCCCAGACTAGTACACCACCACCTGTGTAATGGTAGACCTCTTGGACGTTAGTGGTGAAATAACGGGCTCCATGTTCTCTCTAGATGGAAACATGAGAGCTGTCCCTTACGAGACGGAACCTGGATTCATCGAGGAAGAGGACACTGGCCTAATTATTTCCCTCCTAGTCTCGATGTTATCTGCACCACACTACGTTGGAATTTCTTGCTGATGAAAGCTGCAGGTCTTATCCCCCGTTACTCCTCATTTACTGAGTCATCTGTATAGTGAACGGCCAACCAGCTGCAGACAGGCTTAAGCAAGCGTTCTCGCTAACTTCAACCTGTTACGTTCCGATGTTAGTGCCACATACTTATCATCGTGAGCCGTTGTAACCCGTGGACGTCCTGCCAGAGGTTGACGATTAGCAGCTTCAGTGTCTTCGTACCTTTTTCAATGTCTGGATACAGTGGATTGATTCACGCCAGTTGATCTTGCAACATTATCCTGCTTCAGGTCGGATTCCAACATTCCGATAATTCGACCACTTGTAAATATATCCACTTGCTGTCTTCCTAACAAATCATTTTAATAAAAAATAAATTCTATTACTAGCAGGCGGCGATGACGACAAGAAATGTCACGTTTCGTATTTTTACAGCTTTTTCTGAATTCTGCAATTGTGCTGCGTCGCTTCTTATGCCAATTATGGTTCGTTACGTGGTATTGCGTCACGATTTCCATATTTAAGTGTTCCCACGCTCTCTGTACTTTACATTCTTTTTACCCTTCTTTCTCTTTCCTTTGTTCCAAAATATCTATATATTAATTCTATAAGGCATTTTACTGTATGACCAGTTGTGAGAGAACGGCTTAACGTAAACTTATAGTTGAGATATCAAAATAAAGGTCTTACCATGTAGATGTGCCAGTCAAAGAGAAAAAAATGAGATTGGGGCAACGGTTCGGGCGTTGTGGGGCTGCAAAGTTCTCATGTAAAGTCAATGGAAGAAGCGTGCTGTTGACACCCGATCGCCTGCGGTTGACTCACGCGCTGTTGAAGGCGGAGGTATGGTGAGACTCAGATAGTCCAAAGTTCGAAGTCTCTCTTCTTCTCAGTGAACCGTTATGCAAAACAACGCTAGCAGGAATTTGTTTGAAAGTTCTTATCGGAACAGCGAACACACGAAGACCTGATTGCGTTGTGCCATTGGACTGTGTGATGTATACATACAATTTAACATTCATTCTATCCAGTTTATTCAAGTGGGTAAGACGTTTCCCATTACGTAAAGATGTATAAAACTTTTTATATGAGTTTATTCTTTTCAAAAAACAAACAAACAAAACTAATCGTCGATTCCCAAGGGTTTCATCTACCGGGAAAAAAACTATTCGTCTATTCCAACGGGTTTCGTCTACTTGGTTCGAATCCCTGTGAGGCATGGATGTTGTATTTGTCTTACGCCACTGGTTCTCTCCCTTCCCTGGAACCAGTGGCCCTAAATTAGGGACGGGCGACTGCTTATAGCCCATTAAGTTGCTCACGGTGGTCGTTAAACCTCCAATAAAAAAAAACTATTGTCTTTACTGAAGTAGTCGAATGAATTTGTTAATTTGTCAATCAAATAAAGTTTACATTTGTTGCGACGGGTTTCGTCTAATCTGTTTTTAAATTACGTAACACTTGGACACCAGTGTATATTATATTCTGTGTGCGAGACAGAGAAGACAACGGCTCCCTTTCCAAACATAATTGTTTTTTACTTTTCATATGTGATTCCGAAATATTTTTTTAATTTTTCTTGTTTTTTCGGTTCAACTTTCTCAGTGGGGAACTCAAAACAAGATAGTTCTTATAGAAATACTGCATTTCAGGAATTATCAGGCATGAAAATTTTCTGGAAAAATTCTTAAACAGAACCATCTTTAGGAGATTTCCTGACTATGTATACTTCTCTAAAACTTTTTTTGCCAGAAACATTCAGAGGTGTACAAACAAATTATATTCCAAAGGATAAATATTTTTACCAAGAATTGATCATGCAGGAAAAACCTATGTGGCACTGTAACCAATTCGGGACAGTCTTGCGAAACCTCATGAGGAATTCAGCAAATATCTACTGCTTAGTATCTATCATGATCAACATAGTAAAGTGGAACATTGGAGCGCCATAATCGATTTAGTAAAGTGAAGTAGCTCGGCGTCATACATAGTCCATTTGGCAAACGCAAACGGTGGAGCGCTATTATCGATTTTATAAACCTGAAGTGCATATCACTGCGGCCAATTAAATAAACCTGCACTGCTTAGCACCATAACGATTTCAGTAATCTAGTGCTGCGTTGCAGCATGATCAGTTCGGTGAACCCGAACTGCGTAGCGTTAGGATCAATTTAGTAAACCCAAACCTCGTAGCACCATGAACAATTTATGCAACATAAACTGCGTTTAACCATAAACAATCTAACAAATCCAATCTGATTAGCACCATGATCAATTTAGTAAACACAAACCATGTTACTCGAAGAACAAATTAGTAATCTATGCTGATATGCAAAACTTAGTAAATCTCCAGTGAGCAGCACTTTGAGTTATTTAGTAAACTCTCACTGCGTAGGAGCACCACAATTAGTTCAGTAAACCTTGAGTGCGCAGTGATCAATTTGGCGAACCTAAACTGCGTAGTATTATGATCAATTTAATAAACCAGAGAGCATGGGACCACGTACAATTTATATAACACAAGCTGTGTGGCCCCATGGACGATTTAACAAATTCGAAGTTGTTAAAACATAAGCTTTTTCGTGACGATATCGAAACCGGATCCTCTCACTCCGGAGTAATTTGCTCTCCCAACTATACAACTACACGGAAGGAATGTACCGATGCAGATTTGTCGTCTTGACACGTGATTCACCTCTGTAATACGTCACATCATTTCCCTCTAAACATTTTTTTAAAGCGAAGTAGAAATTTTTTCATTAATTCCATACGATGTGTGGAACAAACCTCACAGATTTTTCGAAGAACCCAAAGAACAGTACATCCATTTTTACTTTTGGGCGCCATACATCAGAGTAGAAACAATTACACTCTCATGCACAGCCATTCGGGACTCTTTTGATAATCCATAATTCCTGTGAAAACCTCCCAAAACAGCTGTGACTTCAAATGAAGAATTCACTCTCCTAATATTTTCGCCATATAATCTGTTCTCTCTGTCAAACAAGCTTCCCAAATATACAAACTCATTTACCTGGTCAATCACAAATATTTTTAAATAAGTTCTTCCATGAAACTGGTTACTCAGTATATTTGCACTTGAAAAAGGCATAAATTTCAGTTCTTCTTTTCATTGGAGGTACTGCAATCGATTGACTACAAATTTCTGGGCTCTTATCATATTTTTAATACAAAATGCTTCCGGAAAGCTGTGCAAAATTGAAGTTTGTTGTTGAAAAAACTGCTGAAATTGCAGGGTATAACATTAACATGGGATACTGAATATCAATAGGAAAAAACGCTTAAAATTTCACTTTTGGGAGATAAATTTATCGACAGCGTCGAAGATGATCAAACTCATAAGTATCTGGAATAGAGCAAAATATAATCTTAGGTCGCAGCGCTCTTAAATAAAAATCTGCGACAAAATACACCTGTCGTATTAAAAAGTTCTAAGCACTAAATTATACTTTAAAAATAAAATTGGTGGTATCAGATTCTGGGATATACCTATATTAATATATTAATGTATGTTTTTTTTTTTGGATAGTTAAATAGACCAATACTAATTTACAGGAACTTGATTGACTCCATAGAAGACGATTAACCAATTACAAACGCCACTATCCAAATTTATCAGTTGAAAGAATGTACCTGAAAAAGGAAAGGAGATAAAAGGGGGCTTACCAGTATATTAGATCTCTGCCGGAAACAAGTGAAACAAATCAAGCAATGCTTCTTCAAGGGAAAAACATGCCATTTACAGTGGTAGCTGAAGCTGACGAAGGCTTTTCCTCACTGGATCTGAACACTGCTCAGCTCTTTCCTGAATCAAAAAACAATTCAGATCCACTGAAACGTTGGAAAGATCGACTGAAATGTTGATTTAAACATCCAAATTCTTTAGATCTGAAAAACATTGACAAAAAGTCCTCACTACAATGGTGAAAAACAGGTCAGCTTTATACAGAAACTGAATGCTTCTTCCTTGGAATTCAAGGCCCTGTTATCGCATTCTGGAAATACAGGAAACACCAAATAAAAGTTGCAAATGAAGACGACTGTTAAATGTCTGGGAAAGACAATGAAACCTTTGCTTACATCTCATCCAGTTGCTTTCCGCTTGCATCTACACAATGTCTTAACAGACAAAACTAAGTAGCTAAGACTATACAACAAGAGCTTGGCGTTAAATACGGCATAATCCAAGCCTATACCCCACCTTATTACAAGTATCAACTCGAACCTATCCCTGAAAATCTAAATTACACCATGTACTGGAACAAACCAATCATTACAGAAAAGACCATTGACCACAATCGACCTGACTTTCTAATTGTAGACAAAAATCTGAAGGGACACAACTTACGCGAATCTACGTTTGGTAATCCAAAGGACCTGGAAACGAGCATAACGTATTTCATCTCAGTTGGCATTTCGCCAATTCTTCCTAAACATTCTGGAGAAATTAGGATTACCATAGAAACTGCTCCACGCAATCTAAATAGGCTGTCATTCTACAGACCTGCCATATCACTAGAAAGTTCCTCAATTTCCAAGAAAGTTTCTGAAATTTCACTAGAAAGTTCCTGAATTTCCGTATCATCGGTACTGTCAGGAAAAGTCCACATTTACAACAGAGATCTCCTTGAAATAAGCGAAGTGAGCTTTACATTCTGTTGAAAGGACGGGTTTTTTGCACTGGAGAATCCAATTTCTCCTTTCTAGTTATCTGATGCTAGTGTATACTTGAAAACCGACATTGCAAAGAATGCCAAAAATAAAATGCGTCATTATGTTCTTTTAAAGATTCGCTTTAAAAATATGATTTGTTTTACAGTTTGTTCTTATGCTACTTATTCCTGGTACTGTTCGAAATGTAGAAAATACAAAAAGAAAAAATAGTTAATTTTCTTGAGAGATTGTAGATAAAACAATTTAGAAAACTTAAAATAAAACTTATGACATGCAGATATTAGAATATCCTTTAGGGACTTAAAAACTAAGTAATAACTTAAACGATTTTATTTCTTATGAGCTTTTTTTTGGAAGTCTCTAATCTTTCACGACTAGGATTTTAGAAGGCAATAACATATTTAAAAAACAAACTTTGTCTCAGATTCTATTTTCATCTGAATAATAATATGTTTTGTGAATATTACCGTCGAAGGAAATTTGTTCATGCTTTTTTACCACGTTATCAGGGCAATCATCGATCGTAAGCTTTTTGCGATGAATACTTAAAGTGAACAAAGTTTCTGAGCCTCTTTTTAAAGTTTTAATCAGACCCCCTTCATTCCCTTCTTGTTTGTTATTCCGAAAACAATTATGACGATCTCCGGTTACGTGCAAAGTTCCTCTTACTACCTTTTCATGCGATGAATAATGCATAAGAAGATGAAAGCTAATATACTTCAGAGGGAATCGAGTTTATGAGCTAAAAAAAGAGAGCCGTCCTTTATGTCTTGGAGTTTAGTGGATATCCCAGCAGGGTAAATAAATAAAACCGCTTTCAGAATTTCTGAACATTTTTCATCCACTTCATTGAGCTCAGAAGTGTGTGTAGGAACATTACTGGTTCATGCATGTTTACGGGAGATGCTCCTGAAAAGAAATGAAATTAATCTGACCGATAAGCTTAACAAAAGCATAGCGATCAATAGAACTGAATGCACTCCTTAATTTGAAATCCGTAACTTCCATGGAATTTTGAAATGCGGTATGTATCGACTAAAAAAGGTGGAGTACATCGTGGGTACTTTATAAAAAGATCATTATCCACTTCTTGAATACACTTAGCGGCCACTTTATCTGGTGCTCCTTTGTATTATAATACAGTGTGACGTACCTGCCAGCAGGACGCACACGACATAAAGGCACATAGCAACCAGAACAAATGTCTGCGTAGCTCAGTTGGTAGAGCGACTTGTTCCGGAATAAGCAGCCTCGGGTTCGAATCCCGGCGTAGACCAAAAATGACGGAGAAATTTACTTCGTTATAACAGGGAGTATCCAAAACGTATGGTTAAACTTGCTGATGACGTAGTCATTTTTGCAACTACCCCATCAGAGCTGCAGAGTATGATCCAGGTACTTGCTGACAAGAGTAAAGAAGTGGGATTAAAAATGAACTTTCAGAAGACAAAAGTGATGTTCAATGCTTTTACAAGAAATGAAGATTCATCGATTGATGGAGAAAAACTGGAGATAACAGATACGTATGTTTATCTTGGACAGCAAATATCAAGTGAGGGTCACATTGATGAAGAAATTAATC
Organism: Macrothele yani; assembly: GCA_039090855.1. Lineage (NCBI taxonomy): Eukaryota > Metazoa > Arthropoda > Arachnida > Araneae > Macrothelidae > Macrothele > Macrothele yani. Next base: position 21,795,258 of record CM077013.1, read on the forward strand.
GGCTTACAAAACTTGCCTGGAGAGTTTTTGGAAGAAACAGCATAATTTTCAAGAGCAATATGCCGTTATGTCTTAAAAGAAAAGTGTTTGATCAATGCATCCTTCCAGTGCTTACGTATGGTGCAGAGACGTGGACCTTAACTAAAAGAGACATACAAAGGCTGCAGACAACTCAAAGAAGCATGGAGAGGTGCATGCTTGGTATAACCAGGAGAGATAAGAAGAGGAACTCGTGGATCCGAAAAATGACGAGAGTGGAAGACATCATGATCAGAGTTAAATCCCTGAAATGGCAATGGGCTGGACATACTGCCAGAAGGACAGACCATAGATGGACAGCCGAAATTTTAGATTGGATTCCAAGGGACAGGAAAAGACCCAGAAAAAGACCACATGGGAGATGGGTGGATGAAATTCGTAAATATGCGGGAGTGACATGGAGGAGACTGGCACAAGACAGACCGTTGTGGAGGAAACTTGGGAGACCTTCGTCCAGCAGTGGATTGATAATGGTTGACAATGATGATGATGATCCAAAACGTATGGTTAAACTTTGGGAACGTGTTCTAATGCGTATAGTGATAGTTTCCTTGAATATTTGGCGGGAAACGCTTCTCTTTGTAATTATGGTATGTTTTGAGACTATAAGCAAAACAGCTTAATGAAGTTAAATTAGTTTTTATTTCAGATGTTAGAACAGACTGTAAACTTTGGATGAGAATAACTATAAAAGCCCATATCAGAGCATGTCCTTCCTGAGGAGTTCGGCAAATCAGGGAATTTCTGAATTCTTTGGGAACCATCTATAATACGTTGGCGGATAACTTTTGTATTGGTAACTCGGGTAGCGTAAACGCAGCTTTAGGTGTCTCCGGAAAAAGAAACTCAGTGGATTCAAATCTGCAGAGCGCGTAGTTCATGCAGTTGCTCACCGTAACCAATCCAACGGCCTCGATACTTACAATGAGATGTTCTCAAGAAGTGTACTGAAAGGTTTTGCATTTTGCTCCTGGATTAAAGAAAATAATTTGCCTCATAAGATGAAGACTGACTTGTAAAACAATCAAATGATAAAATTCACCGAGTTTTTGTCTGAATGCATTCAGTAGTTACAGCTTAAACCTAAAAGCCTGGATGTAAGATGAAAGTCTGAAATAGGACGGTTTGTTTCCTTAAAATTCGAAATCAAACTCTACTTTCAGCTCGCTGGTTAGAGACATAAACACGTGCTCTTCCGTGAAATCTTTACATAAACAGAATTTTTAGCTTCATGAAACCAAATCGAGCTTCTGGTGCCTTTTGTTGTTACAACGAAGATGAGGAGGTTCGGAATATATATATTTGTTTGCGTATTTGGAAAACGAGGACTACTTTGTTAATACTTAAGTGTAAAAGAGGAAAACCATTTATACATGTAATAGTAACGTCTAAGCCTCATCTGTGGGAAGAATTCCTGCGAGCACATATCTCTGCGTTATATTCGCTTTACTAGTATGGTAAGTCAGTTCAGTGGAGCAGCTTCGTTTCTCTTTCCAGATTTTTCTGAATCGCAGACAACATGGCAAAATGGAATTAAACTCGCGAACTACATGAAAAAGAAGAGTAAAAAAATAATGTGTTTATCATTATTTCAGAGTGGTTTTGTATCCTAAAACTTAACTCAGAAAAAGGCAATGCAGTTAACATGATATTTATGTTAAAAAGAAGTCCGAAGTAGGTACCTTATGTATCTACATTTTTTAATACTCTTTAAAAATATCAGTTATATAATTAACGCAGGATAAAAAATAATTAGCAGAATTAGGAAAACGAATTCCATGTACCCAAGTTGACAGGACATTCACTTTTTTCATTTCGAAAGTGTATCATTTCCATTTTAGAATTTCTTTCGTGAGCGTCTCGCGGGCCATTAGAAGGTGCTCTGCTGGCCATTAAAAAGTGCTCCGCTGGTCATTAAAAAGTGTTCCACTGGCTATTAAAAGGTACTCGGCTGGTCATTAAAATGTGCTCCGCGGGCCATTAAAAAGTGCTCCACAGTTCACTAAAAAATACTCCGCTGGCCATTGAAAAGTGCTTCACGGGCCATTACAAATTGCTCCGCGGACCAATAAAAAGTGCTCCGCGCGTCACGGTTTGAAGACCAGTGTTCTAAAAGAAGCCATGCGTTACTGGCAATAAGTGTTAGAGAACACTTCAAGAAATTCTGAAACGGATCGGGTGGGGCTGGACCGGGCTCTTCAAATTAAATTAAGGTCCATGCAGGGTACTAAATGGAACATCTTTCAGCAATGTAGGAAATTTCGCCCCCTCCCCAAGAAATACATATACTACTGAGTTGTGTTGATTGGAACAGTGAACTGATCAAGTAGTGGTTAACGATGTCAGCCCAAACGTTCAAACAAAGCTTCTGCTGATGCCCATACTGAGGTTTTGCATGAAAATGTTCCCGTGCCAATTGGCGAATGACATGAACTTAATTTACAATACCATCTTCGGAGAGTTGTGATTATCGGTGAAAAGCGCACAGTGAAGAAAACTAATTGCAATACACTGCTGCAGAAGCCTTTGCACAAAACGTGATATTTGTGTGAGTGAGAATCAGCTGAAGAGAAGACCTGTACTCTCTGCCTGAGATGCGAGTAGGGTTGACCCTGAAGACGATTTGTCCATGCTGTTGAATATGAAGCACTTCTAGGCCTGCTGCAACTGTTCTCGTGCTAGTTCTGGGATGCTCCTGGACCATGCTCAGCAGGTATTGCCCTAAATTAGGTATTCAGAAACGTCTGGCTCGTCCCATTCATCGTTAACATACAGAAAAGATCCTGTTTCTCGAAGACTTCGATAGATGGCTAAAAAAGTATCGATGGATGAACACTGTCGTTCTGGAAAAGGTATCCTGTAGAGATGCTGAGCTGTATCATTAAGGTCAAGGTCATAAACTGGACCTGAATTGACAATATCAATAAATTGTTCGTAATCCACGTTTGACTGACACCGAAGAGAACTGTGTCAAACAATAAAGTTTCAGGACACAATGCATACTGCCGTTTCATATTTCTCAGAAAACCTCAGACTGCATTTTTCTGTACTACTCTAACTGCAAAAGTTCCTCTGATAAATATGACATCTGCTGAGGTTTATCGCCTTTTTTTACGCTTTCCAATCATATCTTGAGGAAGCGAATATGCTGCAACTTTGTCCGTCTGTCTGCCTGTCCGCCCGATACCTCGCATAAAAATTGTTCGATTTCGATGAAATTTTATTATGTGATAGGGGACAACCTGGGGACGAACCCTATTGAAAATGGGCGAAATGGGGACAAAGGTCAGGACATAGAACCATTCCATCGCCCTTATGCGTCATAACTTACGTACAAAAGCTTCGATTGAGACAAAACTTTAGTATATTTTTCCAGAGGTACACTGAACTGGTTCTGTTGAATATCATCGAAATGGGGGTCAAAGGTCAGGGCACAGGAGCGAGCATTATTCCACAGCCATTATCCTCATAACTTGACTAAAGGTGACTCTATTGCGACAAAACTTTAGTATGTTGTTCCGGAGGTATACTGAACCGGGTTTGTTGAATATCATCGAAATTCAATGAAAGGTCAGGGTAAGGAGCGAGATTTATTCCCCAACCATTATCCTCATAACTTGAGCAATGATTTCTGGTATGTTGGAAAGCGTATCATAATCAATGTATTGCATGATTTTACTAACTTGTCTTGTATAGAACGTATCCCCTAACTCATCTGCCACTGCTGTTGGACCTCATCCGCAGAGTGTCCAACTTTCACCTAAAACGATTCTCAATCCACTCACTCCGCAAGTGCGACATTCATTGGAGATTTCTCTATTTGCGTTGCCTATATCAACGGTTCTCTATCGTCTAAGCATCTTGGAATTCTTCCCCTTGACGTTATTATAACATTCCAGAAGATATCATTCATATATACGCGTTGAGTAACTTGTCCTATATTCTTTCTTTTCTACCATGTGGGAAATTATATGACAAGTATGTGGTTCGTCGCACAACTTGGAGGAATTCATTTTCTCTGTGATCTGCTTCTGAAGCTGGCAAATTTTCGCATACATTGTATCGTTTCATCTTTGGTTTTATGAAGCATGCTCTGTTCTCATATCATCTTGTGGTTCGAAGAACAGCACATGATAGACCATTTCACTACAAGCAATCCTCTCACAGATCTCAATTCAACCTCAAACTCCGTTGTGACATGCAAGGTATTACCCTCATTCTTGGCTAGACAACACCCTGGATCAGTTCTATACAGGGTGGAATCCTTTGGCGACTTTGTTTACAGTCCTAGTCAATCGGTTAGTTCGTTTCCCTACAGTGTTCAGAAGGGCTGGAGAGCACACGATCATTTTTCCTCATCCACGTGCACTATCTAACGCCACTCACTTGTATTTTTCTTGTTTGTTTGTTCAACGACCACAGTGAACATCTCGATGAGCTATAAGTAGTTGCCTGTCACTAATTTAGGGCCACTGGTTCCAGGGAAGGGAGAGAGCCAGTGCCGTATGAGGAACACAACATCCATGCCTCATGGGGATTCGAACACGGACCGATGTCTTACGAATGGTCAGAGGGGGTTCAACGACAACCGTGAGCAACTCGTTGGGCTATAAGTTGTCGCCCGTTCCTAATTTAGGGCCACTGGTTCCAGGGAACGGAGATAACCAGAGCCAGAAGACAAACACAACATCCATTTCTCACCGGGATTCAAACCCAGACCCACCTCGAACGAATGACCAATATGCAGTGTTTTAACCTCTGCGCTGGGGAAGCTCACCCAATTAGTCACTGAAGCGCAGAAAGATGAAAAGGCATTAACCTTTCGCCCCTATCTATTTTACTGTCTCTCTGTCTGGTGATTACCTAGCCTTTACAACCCACATATTGTTACCGCTATTTCTGTGAATAGTTTATCAGCATTTCAATCTTTTTTCGCATATAAAACATTCTTTTAGCTAACTAAACATCATTTCTCTGAAAAAAAGGATAAGACTACTGAATCATTTACTTGTTACCTCGGATCCACTTTCTGTAGCATTTCCTTAGCCGTGCGTGGTGGGATTTTGACCAGTATTTGCAAGCATTAATTGCTCAATGAATTACCACCACCTCCCTTGTGCAAGTGAGTTATTGCCGTAAAGGGCAGGAAGGCGCATCCTGTAGGCTAAATAGATGTACTTGGATGCCCGGAAAAAAATGAAGCATTCGATACAAAAGCTTCCCTTACCCTGAACCTCGGAAGAACACAAGCTGAATTTCAAAGTACATGCCATCATGTCAAATAATCTGAACACATCTGTTTGCCAGTTGTTCAATTTCTGCACGGTGCCATTCTTTCGGTTCAGAGGAAAAGAACTCTTGGCATTCGCGTTCGACATCGTTTAAAGCAATCAACAGCTTGCCACGGAGAAAATGCGCCGTTGCTCGGAAAAAAGCAGTAGTCTGAATGGGCAAGGTCGGGGCTATGTTGCAAGTGGCAGCAGCTCGATTCTACGCAGTTCTTGAATTTTAACTTGGGTCCAATTAGCGGTATGATATTTTTTACTGTCTTGTTGCAGCAGTATTTGCAGTTTGTCATACATCCTGTCCAATTGTTGATAATACATTCCAGCATTGGTAAGCCCATCATTAAAAATGAGCTCAAAGTGGATCAGACTTTCCTACTTCCATCAGACATCATGAATTTTTACTGAAAACACTGAAGTCTGGAGATAGGTAAAGCTGGTTTGCCTCTATTCAAGCACTAGTTTGACGAATCTGGATTATGCAGATATATCCGCTTTTAATCCGCAGTAACTATTCTTTTGATAGATCGTGTATCACGTGGATTTCTGAGCACCTTCCTGCATACCTCGATACTTTGTTGAGCTTGAGCCGGGGAGAGCTCATGAGGCACCTCAAGGCATCATCTGTAAACACCTTTCGGATCTTGTGCAGGTGCTCAGCGATGGTGGATTTAGAAATTTTCAGTTCTTTTGACAATTTGCTAGTACTTGTCCATGGATTGTCTTCCACAACCGCTTGCAGGTCGTCCGAACCAACATCAGAGGGTCTACCCAAACCTTCCTTTATTTTCAAGTTCAAGACACCGGCCAAAAATTTCTTGAACCATGTTTGGCGGTTCGAGTAAACGCAAGGCCTTCACCTTCAATTCCCTTAATTTTTTGAACTGATTCAACAGCTTTAAACCCTCTTTTTCCAGTAATTCGTAATAGAACCAATATTTCAAACTTAGTAGACATCGCAATTGACCGCGGTACAAGTTCAACGCATGGGTCACAACATGTGTTTCACGCCTCATCTGATTCTCCACAGTACGCACTTTCAGTCACCTGCAGCACATGAAAACTGCCCCGCAGAAAATATGCATATTTACGCCGTGAAACTCTGCTATGCAGAAACGCCGTTTTTTCTCGGATACCTCAGAATATAAGAAGTTGGTGGTTCGGTTGAGAGCGAAGTTACGAAGCGCTGTTCTAGTCTATTTGCTAACCTCTGCCATCATTATGAAGATAAATTTAGATCACCTACATTTTATCCATTTAGGTATGTTGGTGATTTAATTACTTTTATGTTTAGTTATCTTCCTGTCAATTTGAGTGACATTTATCCTCCAGAGTTGATACTATGTGAAACCAGTACTAAAAATCATGTACATTTTCTTGACTTAGACATTCATTTGAATAATCATGGCATTAACTAGGACATTTTTGGACAAAATAGTTCATTTAAGCTTCACCGCTAATATTATAAGTGATTGGTATTCAAATATATCAAGCAATGTTCTTAGGAATATTATCATTCCCCACTTTTTAAGAGTTACCAGAATATGTAATAACAAGTCAGACATGACAAAAGCAATTAAGGATTCTTTTTTCTTCATGTTTAAAATATCATTATTCATTAAAATACCGTCTCTTCCACTTTGAGAACCTATTAACGTCTTTTGCTTATGGAAAAGCCTCTAAGATTAAACTTTGCAACATTATCACAACCCCTACTTTTGACTAATAAATTGTTTGGGCAACAATCAATATTATTTTCTTCCAAGTCGCCCCTGAATATCTAATATGACACTCGCTTTCTTCTACTTGCTTACATGCCCTCGAATTTCATGATTTTTGGATTCCAACAGGGATCGCCACAGGGTTTGGTAGTTCGATTTGGATAATACTAGTGTTCCCCTTTGAGATCAACAAACCATTTCGTTAGTTTGCTTAGGCTACTTACTGGATTTTCTCTGTTCTGAGGATTTTGAGGGTATTGGGATTTTATTTTTACTTTGAGGTTGTAAAGGTATTGGTGGTATACAAGTATTTCTTTCAAGGAGAGATTATGTGTTGGTAGTTCATTTCATTCAAGGTGAGTTCATATGTTATTTTTGTCTCTTTGGTTAAGGTAGGAAAGACCAAGTGTTTAGCCCTAAATTTTAGCAAAACTTTTAACCCTTATTTTTGGGAACTTTTTAAGTTAATTTGACACCTGCATGAAACCTGAACTGGGACGTGTGTCGGGTATGTCTTTCTCTGATGATTTTGTTTTTAGTAGTAGTATTGCTGTTTTTAAATGTATGTTTGCAATTGTTTGTGTTTCAGTTGGTGTTGGTTTGTTCATGAGATGTTTGGTGCTTGGGTGCCATATAGTACTGTATGAGCCAGTACCCTCCATGTCACTCCCTCATGCTTTCGAATTTCATCAAACCATTTACCATTCTGGATGTTCTCCTGTCCCTTGGAATCCAGTCTAAAATTTCTGTTGTCCATCGGTGATCTGTCCTTCTGGCAATATGTCCAGCCCATTTCCATTTCAGTGATTTTACTCTGATTATGTCATTCACTCTTGTCACTTGTCCTTATCCATGAGTTCCTCTTCTTATCTTTCATGATTACATCAAGAATGCCTTTTTCTATGCTTCTGTGAGTTGTCTGCAGTCTTTGTACGGTTTTTATTGATTAAGGTTCACGTCTTTGCTCCACACGTAAGAACTGTGAGGATAGATTGAATAAACCTTCTTCTTTTAAGACGTAATGGCATATTGATCTTAAAAACCGTACTGTTTCTCTCTCTGTATATATATATATATATTATGTAATTTGGCGAATGGTGAACCTGATTCAATTCCGATTCGTCCAATGATATCATCCAACCAACGGTCATTTTTCTATTTTTTAAGAAATTTATTTTTCTATAGAACAATTACTTTCCTCTTTATAGTGTTTCCCGAAATTACTTTCATCTCTAGAATTTATGTTTTAACCATATATTAGGTTTACTGAACAAAAATCAATTTGGTATTTGTCCAGTGTTTTCAGTCTAATACCTTGAAATTAATTTAATTAATAATTTTTTTCGAATTGTTATCAGTGTTTTATAAATACTCAAAACTTCGTAAAATATTAAAATGTTATTCGCGAGAGACTTCTACCAAATACGACAGCATATAAAAATATCAAAAACTGTTCCACTCATGATAATACACTTGGTGTTATAAAATATTAATGTTTTATCAGACGAAGGTGTTTCACTTGATATTTGGAGCTTTGCTCGTTCCGCTAACACTCACTAATCTCATCTATTGTTTTATGACTCTATTTTTCATTTGTTTTCCTCAAAAATCTTTTTTGTAAGTATCAGGTCTTCCGCACTAAATGTCAAAGATATATGGAAACGTGGTGAAAACAAAGGTTATGTCATTGTAGCCCGAAGTACCTCTGCGGCTCAGCAGACATATTTTTCAATGTGAAAGCTGTACCTCTTACATGATGGTAATGGGGATTAGAATGAAAGCTAGTAGGAGGAGTCGTTGCTGTTGTTCATTCACATTTTTCGCTTGTTTGTATCGCACTATTCCACTTCCAAAATGTTTATTCTATTGAATTAACAAATTACTTAAGCCAACGACAACAATGCGCATTAACAAGAATGATAAAATGGAATTTTTCGAGTAAAATGCGTACGTCCTTTGAACAAAAGGAAGTGTGATAATGCAAAATGTAATAATCGAATATTTATTGTCATGTGATATATTACAGTAAGGTATTTATCATATCTCTCAACATTTTCTTCCTAAATAAATACATCCGCTACAGTGCAAACTGCAGGGGTTGCCAGAAATAATGGAAACACCTTGAAACAATAGGTGTTACGCACCTAATACGGTGTGAGAGCACCCTTGGCATTTAAAACTGCTTGAATCCTCCTTGGAATGGACGCATACAAGTCCTGAATGGTGGTAAGTGGTATGTTGTACCATTATTCCAGCAGGAACTGCTCCAACTCCTTGGGAGATGCCGGAGGAGGATAACGGGATCGCACTCTGTTTTCCAACACAGACCACAGGGGCTCAATGATGTTTAAGTCCGGTGATTGTGCAGGCCAGGGAAGATGAGCAACTTCATCCTCATGTTCCTCAAACCATGACTGAACAGTTCGACTTCTGTGAATCGGGGCATTATCATCTTGAAAGGTGGAATCCCCTGAAGGAAACAATGTCTGCTCCATTGAATGCACATGATCGATCAAAAGAGTGACATAGTCACCGCTAGTGATCCATCCGTGTAAGGTGATAATGGGACTTTATGCAAACGACGAGATCATGGCCTAAACCATTATGGGTGTAAGGTGATAATAGGACCTGCTTCAAACTAGGGGATCATGGCCCAAACCTATACTTCATTGTAGGAAGGAGACAGTCTGGGTTGTATGCTTCTGAGGGGGTTCTCCACACACAAATCCGTCATGTGGTAGAGAGTAGTGAGAAACTTGATTCATTGGAAAACAAGACATATTACCATTGATCCGCAGTCCACGTTTTATGTTCTTGGCACCACTGTGGCCTCCGTTTCCTATTCACCTGTGAACCAGGGGGTTTTGCAATAGCAGCTCTGCTGTAAATATTGTGCTAATGCAATTCCCTTCACATGGTATGGGTCGACACTGGGTTTTTTTTTTGATTGGAGGTTTAACGACCACCGTGAGCAACTCAATGGGCTATAAGCAGTCGCCCGTCCCTAATTTAGGGTCACTGGTTCCAGGGAAGGGAGAGAGCAGTGCCGTAAGACAAACACAACATACATGCCTCACCGGGATTCGAACCCGGACCCCGTTCGGACGAATGATCAGAGGCCATCGCTTTGACCATTGCGCCACCGGAGCGGCCACTGGGTTTTAGTGATGTGCATTAAGCTTAGCAGTCACTTTCGTCGCCGTGGTCTTTCTCCTTGCGGTCACAATCCTCTTTAACGTCTTCCTGTCTCTCGCAGTGAGTTTGGTTCTTCTTTCCACAGTTGTGTCTCGCAGATGATGTTCTTTCGTGAACATTGTATGCTGTTATGACATTCGACATGGTACCTCTCGATACCACCAATACTTGTGCCACTGTGGTTACCTACGCACCAACAAGACGGGCTCTTGCATTCTGCCCGCTTTGGAACTCCGATAGGTAACTCATTGTGCCTTCACCTGGAGCGAAATTATGCAAACACCGATTGAGACTATAAGCAACACTTTTTTACAAAAAAATTGTAGCTACATCAATCATAAAAACTTCAGGTAGCAATCTTAAAAGCACGATAATTAGCCTTGGAAGAGTCACATCTGACTTTTGTACTGTATTGTCGGGACCTACATATCATTCCAAAGTTCCTACCATTGAGAATTAAACCTCGATCTCGGAGAGACTATCATAATTATCGTGCTTTTAAGATTGCTACCTTAAGTTTTTATGATTGACTCATTCCGCACGAGAACCTGATATCTTGTAGCTACATGTTTGTTTTACTCGAAAAGTAGCACATACCAAAGTCACTATTTTCAGCTAGGTGTTTCCGTTATCTTGAACAACTCCTGTAGGTGCGAGTTTTTTGCCTTGGTTAATTGTATCTGATTCATAATAGATTTCTTTCAATAGAGTAAAACATATATGATATATTTTCTGTTATTAATGGAAAAAACGTAAAAACGCAAGGCAAAGATTGTTGTGCAGTGAAACTGTTGTTATTATTCTTAATGAAAGTGCCTCGTACTATCAGTTCGGCCGTAAACTAATGGCCGATTGCTTGAGGTGCCACATTCAACTCTCCCACAACGCTTGCAGACAAACTCACTCGCAGCGCCATTCGTTGGAGTTGGAGGGCGACCCTGACGCGACGGACACGCCATAATCGGTTGAGCTGCACTCGTTGCTACTCGTGGGAGAGTGGTCTGTACAGCATATTAGGGAGGAGTGAGTTGCGAGTGATTCGGCTTCATGAATTCAAATTGGGTCGCAATGCGGCACAAACCTACTGTTATTGGTCAGGTATGTGGAGAGGAGGCAACATCTGAACGTAATGTTCTTCGGTAGTTTGAAAAGTTTCGTTCCTGTGACGCGAGCTAATAGATTAGGAGTGCAGAGGACGACACTCGGTCATTGATAATGACGCTCTGAAAGGAAATGTGTTTCTTTTTCCTGCTTCGCATCCATGCAAGAAAACGTTGACGCTCCTTTTGAACTTGTTGGTCATTGGCTTCCCCTATAAGACGCTTACGCTTGGTAGTCACAGAAAAGGAGAAATGATTTATGATTCGGTCAAGCTGAGTCACAGATTGTGTTCTTTGAAACGCCGGTTAACTGCATTCGTAAAAATTTCCTGTTGCGGAAGGCTGTCTTTCTAGCTAACGTTTAACGTGAAAATGCTGGTTAACATACCGAGGTAGCACAATTTTACCTATGCCCCACCACCGCCTTCTATTCCTAAAAGTCGGTGGCTCAATGTTGGGCCTACATTAGATTGCAAGGCTACCTGGGTAGTTTGGTGGTTTAAAAAATGTTCGCTAAATTGAAGAAATGTGTTCGTTAAATCGGGAAACACCAAACATTAATTTCAATGTGATTCCACCCGTACCACAAAAAAGGTGCGTAAAAGCGCGGAATTCGTTAAATCGCAGTCCGTTCAATGGGGGTTTGACTGTATTTGCACTGCAGTGGATATTAAAAAAAATACTTGCATTATAATGAAAAATTCTCATTGAAATGTAAAATGTAAAACAAATTCTTTACAATAACAACAAAATAGGAAAGGAACAGGAATAGAGAACAAATTCCTACTTTTCAGGGAAAAGGTGAAGCACCACTCTTTTTTTCGTATTTTTATCCCAATAATCCTAACTGAAGATGTAAGTTGTTTTTTTACAAGTAATTGCAAGGCTACCTGGGTAGGCCTGCAATCACTTGCAAAACACAACTTATATATTCAGTTAGGATTATTGCAGAAACTCCCCTTATTGCAGAAACTCAAAAATTCAAGAAATGAATATGTAGAAAAAGAAGCAAACCTCGTTCTTTTATTATTTGCGAAAGGTACAAAAGAAATGTTTTCCCTAGTTCCGAAGGTACTGCATGCACTGACAGACAGAAATGGGAAACTAGTCGTTTCCATTACTTAACGCAAAAATGAAATGTCGAAATCGATTGAATAGTTCGACAGCTGCATTTTCTGAAGACAGCGTTGAGACCATCAGCGTGTTTTCTTTCTTGAAACGAAATTGAGCAAAATTCTAATCCCGAAAAAAAAGATGTTCCATAACCACAATATTACGCATGAAACGTAATGCTATTTTATAGTTTTTTAGATGCTAATTTTCACGCAACAGCAAAGACGGGGATCGCGCTTTATTGGAGTGATCGTACCAATGGACGAGCCGGCTTGGACTGATTGTACCATTGGACGAATCGGCTTTCGACCAATCGTGCAAGGGACCAATTGTCTCCTTTGAAGGAAACAGTATTGGTGCAGTCGTCGTTGAACGAGCTGTATCAGACATAGTGTTAGTACCTAAAGAATACTAAGGCATCGCTTCCCAAACCATCACCGTCTCCCCCTTCCTCTCCCATGACGATTAACACAAGACGATAGGGATTATACGCTTTCTTGGGCATTCACTAAGCGCAAAGCTTCTCGAAGTAGGAAAAAGTACTGTGTTAAAACTTTGTGATAGGTTGCACCAAAAGGTGGGTCTACACTAGCTGCACCAGTCTCTGAGAAAACATACACCATCGTGATTTGCAAACACAACCCAAAAACGTGGCTCAACCTTTCACCAAGTTATCGTACGAGGTTGCACGTAAGGCAAGGTTGCACCATCTTGCTTGGGTTTTTGCACCACCCACAGAATGGTGTATCTTTTCCAAGAAAGTGGTGCAGCTGGTGTAGAGGTACTTTTTAGTGCAACCTACCACAAAACGTTTAACAGCGTATAAATGAGGATTCGTCGGACATAATCTTATTTAGTCATCCACTGTCCGGGTATTGTGCTCATAACACCATTAGAACTTCCTGTTTGCATTAGCATCAGTAAGGAGTGATATGGCAGTAGTGGTTATTTTAAAAAATCCGGAGAATACTTGCTACTCTTTTAAAGATAATTTATGCTATGCATCTTTTACATGCCAAGATCTTTATTGATGTGAAACAAAACGAGTGATTTGAGAATATACATTTGCTTACGTACAACACATTACACGAATGATTTGAAAATATAAAATTGTTTACGTATAACACATTGCATTTAATCTCGTGACTCTCGACCACATTGTGCCACAGTCTGGTACATAATAAACAGAATTATATCATAACAACAAACAATAAGGATTTATACACTGCTGGACAATTGCTAAGGACGGATCATAAACGGCTATATAGCGCATAAAAAAGTAAGTGTGGTTGGATGCCAAGTGAAATAAAATAATGTAAGAATGCCAGGACATTACAAGAAAAACAATTTATTGTGCTCTGAAATCCAGAAGGCTTTGGAACGTGTTCAAGGGACAAACAGGCCATTTTGTGCAGAATACTTAAACGTGAAAAAAATGCAATTACTGTCCGCAGGCGTTCCGGCGTAAGATACCAATACGGGATATGGCCACCATGGAGGGGGATGCATGATTCCACACGTCGTGTCATGCTTTGCACAACATTATCAAGCAGCTGTTGGGGTAATTTATCCCATTCCTCTGTCAGTGCACGGATGAGGGTGTCCTTGTTTATTGGAGGGCATTGGCGACCAGCAAGACTCCTCCCCAAAGCATCCCACTCATTTTCAATGGGATTCAGATCTGGAGAACATGCTGGCCATACAAGGCGTTGAATATCCTCGCTCTCAAGGCACTCCTGGACAGCCACTGTTCGATGACATGTTGCGTTGTCGTCCATGAAAATGAATATATCCCCGACAGCACCACGGAACATGCGAACATGAGGTAGCAGAACATCATTAATGTATCGTTGGCCAGTCATAGTCCCAGTTGGAAGCACATACAGGGACGTACAGCCATTGATCATGATGCCAGCCCATACCATGACACTACATGTCGGATATCGGTCCCTTTCCTGTATGTTTGCTGGACAATGTGCAGTCAGTACCACTATCGCGCCAAATCAGTTGTTGTCGACAATCAGACGATAGACTGTATCTACTCTCATCTGAGATAAGGACAGCAGACCAGTCGTTATCAGTCCAATTGCGATGTTGATGGCACCATTGCAAACGGGCGGTACGGTGACGTCTGGACAATGGGATGCACACAACAGGACGACGGGCGTATAGTCCTTCTTCATGCAAACGTCTGGCGACAGGTTTTCGGGAGATCTGCTTGCCAGTAGCAGCCATAAACTGATTTCCTACCTCACTAGCTGTGCTGCGGCGGTGTCATTTTGTTGATAGCACTATGTACCGATCTTCTGTAGGTGTCGTACTGCGAACACGACCTCCCCCGTGACGGTTGATACACTCTCCATTTGTTTGAAATGATTTCCAAAGCCTTGAAACAACACTGTGGCTGACATTGAACCTCCTGGCAACATCTGTTATTTTTCGCCCTTGTTCAATGTTGCCAATAATACGGCCACGCGTAAAATCATCTAGGTGATGTCGGGAAGACATACTGAAAATTGCAAGTTTGTCAATTGATTCTTTCCCTTTCAATTGTGCGTTTGAGCAACAACGGTCAATACGCGTCAAATCCTTTATATCTCTTATCAGTGCTATGACGTCACGAACAAGTTCGGCAATCCAAAATTTGCATACGCACAACACGTCTTACTGTATCCCGCACTTATGCTAATTTCCACATTTTCCTGCCTTCCATTTTATGGTTGCTATCGTTGCTATTGTCATCCGTCCTTAGCAATTGTCCGGCAGTGTAATTCCTGACATTCAGAGATACGTAGGTAGGTGGATTAATGAATGTTATTGTCGTAAAACAATGAAGGAAGATATGTGAGATAAAAGAAAATATTTACTAAACTGTGGCAGCGGCAATGGTAAATATTTCGACTCTTTATTATTTCCATAAGAATATGGTCAATTATAATGTGCTGTCACTGTTAAAGAAATGAGATGCATTATCCATACATTACTCAGATTACAAACTCTATGCACATTTTATCATACGTGAGGAGCAAAGTTCCATTCTGATGGCCGTAACCAAAGCACGAGAATTAACATAAGAAAGGAGGGTGGAAGTTATAAAATTGAAGCACTTTGCAAGACAAATAGTATACAAGCTAGAAAAGTACTTTCAGTCACGAAGGCGACACAATTCTGTATAGATGTGGCACAGTCCAACACAGCTCCGCTGTCCAACACAGTTTTGTATGACTTCAAAAGCCAAGGACTCGCAATTGCAAGTTTGAATGAAACAGGATCTGAAAAAACACTATGTCGGTAGCACTAAAAATCAGCTCAGACTCCGGATTAAACCACATGTGGACAATTGGAAAAAGCAAGAAGAAAAGACAGCTTTGGTTGAATATTGTATCGGTAATAAATGTATTCCAGATTTTCAAAATGCCAAAATCATTACAGACCAGAATTCGGAGCAAATGATAAGATTCTCTGAATCTTTGATTATTAAAAATACATGGGAGAATAATTGCAACAAACGTAACCCTATCGACACCCCATACCCTTGGAAGCAAATTATGAAAGATGAAGTAGATTGTAAATATAGAAAAACATATAAATCTGGCCAAAATAATGTTCGATTTGGCAAATCTGAACCCCCGTTCGATAATCCGAATCCGAATCTACATGTTGGCTTACAGCAATTTGCAGGCGAAATGCTTGATGGCGCGAGTTCAACATGTGACCTCAGTGATGACGTACCATAACAGCCACGGATTGGAAGTTTCCAGGTATATCTACCTTCTCCACTAGCAAAAACCACCAAATCACAGCTTGATAATGGTATGAACATATACCGAAATGCATAGCGCGTGCCTCAACATCGCACATACGTTTTGCTGCACTTTGTGAAGAAGCGGAGTTCCGACATTTATAACCAAGTGGAGAATTTTTCTTTTTTATCTTTCATTTACACTGCTGCACCAAATATATTTTTAGACGCGATCTTTTAAGCATTTTAACTCTCAAACTGTCTGCATATTTAAACATGCAATTGCGAGTCCTTGGCTTATGAAGTGATATAGAACTGTGTTGGACTGTACTACATCTATGCAGAACTGTGTTGCCTTCATGACGTAAGGTACTTTTCTAGCATGTATACTGTTTGTCTTGCAAAGCGCTTTAATTTTATGACTTCCACTCTCCTTTCTTGTGTTCGTTCTCGTGCTTTGGTTACCACCATTCAAATGGAACTTTGCTCCTCACGTATAAAAAATCTGCTAGAGTTTGTAATGTTCGACTGTTTAGTTTTTCAAAAGCAATATTTATTGTTATTATTGTTATCATTAATGTTATTACTTCGTGTTATTACATATTATTCAAATTTAGACGAAAGTAAGACACGGCCCTGCCTCCAATAAAATGTAATGTAGACACGAAAATCAATCTGCGCATGAGCAAACAAAAATCTGACTTCAAGATAGGAAGAAAAACTGAATCGCAAGTGTGTTAGTGAAGGTAAGGGAGATTGACAACTTTGGGTCTAGGATATACACAGTGTATTCAAAAAGTTTCAGGACTCCCGCTCGTAAAAACGTACAGATGGCGCTATCTCTGTGAAACCTGCGGGATGACGCAGCAACGACCTTCAGCTACGCGTATCACGTGATTGCAGTTATTTCTGACTACTTCCAAGCCTTCGCAGCGTTCATTTGTGTAAAGCATGTGTGTGAGCCGTTGTCATCGAAAAAAATGGAGCAACTAACGAACATCAAATTTTGTTTTAAATTGGGAAAATCGGCCACAGAAACATACGAAATGATTAAATCTGCGTATGGTGACGATGCTATGAGTCGTTCGCGAGTATTTCAATGGTTTTCGAGGTTTAAAGCTGGAAGAGACTCGACTGAAGATGATGAGAGATCAGGTCGTCCATGTTCGAGTCGAAATAATGAAAATGTTGAGCGTGTGCAAGCGTTGGTGAGACCCGACAGCCGAATAACGATAGACATGATTGCACAGTCGTTGAACATTAGTGTGGGATCTGTTTTCACGATCATGACGGAGGATTTGAATAAAAGGAAGCTCTGTGCGCGCTTTGTGCCGCACACTCTGACTTCTGAACAAAAAGAACATCGAATTTCCTCCTGCAAAGATTTGATTTTCGTGGCCTATCAGGATCCAACTTTTTTGCAAAACATTGTCGCCGGAGATGAGACTTGGTGTGTGGAGTACGATCCGGAGACAAAACGCCAAAGTGCTGGGTGGACAAGTCCTAAAAGAGTCGGCCGATGAAAGTTCGCGCTTCGAAATCGAAAACGCAAACGATGCTGATCACCTTTTTTTTGACAGTCGGGGCATCATTCATCGAGAATTTTGTCGTCAAGGTTCCACTGTGACTGGTGCATTCTACAAAGATGTTTTGGAACAGCTTTTGAAACGAATGCGGCGTGTGAGGCCCGTTGTTGTACAGTGAGGCCCGTTTGTTGTACAGTGGAAATTGGTGCCTCTTGCACGACAATGCACCGTCTCACAATTCCATCCTTGTGCAGCAATTTTTGGCGAGAAGGCAGGTTGTGTGCATCAACCACCCCGTACTCACCAGATCTGCCCCCCCCCCCCGGACTATTTTTTATTTCCCAAGTTGAAATTGAAGATGAAGGGGCAGCGGTACGAGTCGATAGAGGAGATTGAAGCGACGGTGACATCGGAAGTCAATAGTGTTAGAGTGGAGGCGTTCCAGAAGGCGTTTACTGACCTGTACACTCGTTCCAAGCGTTGTATTGAATTAGGAGGAGACTATGTAGAAGCTTAATATCAAATGTAAGTATATCCTCTGTGTTATATGGTTTGTGTATGATCAGTCCTGGAACTTTTTGAATACACTGTGTATACAGGTATCGTGTTCTACATCATTTTCACCCTATCGTGTTCTACATCATTTTAAAGCTTTCGTCAAAAGCAGGTAACAGGTTAAGGGGAAGCCAAATTTCGCTTTAATGGCAACGAAAATGCATTTCTGTAATGTCTTTCATTACATTTAACACCAGTTTCTCTTAATTTACGTAGATTGCAATGAGATACAACGTTTATGTAAAACTTGATGAAATAATGTTAGGCGATAATTTAATAAAGTATATTGTTGAGTAACAATGAAATTAACTATTGTTGCGTCACTTCGTGGTACAACATTCAAAAATCAGATTTCAACGATGCTTTTAACTACTTCTGTTACCCATTTTCGTTACATCGAAATCTTTCATTTGGTATTTACTATTGTCGGAAAAAATGTATAGCATCAAACATTTCAGCTATTTAAAATTCTCGGGAACTGTTTTTCTAGATACTGGATTTCCGAGACTGACTGTATTTTATGCATCAATTTTTGCGGCGGTAGATTTATGGATTCACACTACAACCAGTTGAGTTATCCAGAGTATATCTCAGTTGGCTTCCACGGCCTGCCACTATTTGTTCTGTCTGATGCTATGTTTCCAAACGTGGTAAATGAAGTGAAAACTTACTATACGGTTGCTCTGGGTGTAAGTATTTAAGAAACCCATAGTTTCAGTCACAGCTTCAAAATTAGCTGTCTTTGAAATTCAGAAAATTCCATCATGTACGAATTTTTATCAACTCTAAAGAAGCTTTTGCTCGTTTTCTCGGTACTTAACAGCACTACGTGAAACAAATACGAAGAAATACTCAGCACTTCTTGTTCATAAATAAATAAGTGTAAAATTACCAAAAGGATTACTTTTACAGCGCGTGTTTCCGCTATTTTGTCCAGCTACTGTACATCCGAGGGGTGCACCAAAGAGCATCTAATGTTTTCTTCCATTTATTGTTTTCTATCCCATTTTACTTCCGCATTTCTAGTACTTTCTCTTTGTCTTCTCGTAATGGACTACGAAACTTTCTTTGATAATGGTGCTAAATTATTGATCATTATTCAGAAATTCTTCGCTCCAAGGCTATCTTCTTCCTTTATGCTGACCGATTCGTCATTAATCAGCAAGCTGAAATTTTTGTACAAATGCGTTAAACGTAAACGTTAATATAAGATAGTACAAATATACTAGTTATCCGAATTTATTGGCGTAGATAAAATCGAGGTTTCCAAGCTTTCGCACATCAACCAGATGGTTTTCTCAAGGCAGGTAGACAGCAAACTGCAAACTGGATAATAGAACGTTTCAACAATTTGAACGCGGTGAGTTGACTTGACAATAAACGAAGAGATGCGAACGTAATTATTCAATAAAAACACGAGACATCATGTTCGTTTTGCACGCGGGTCCAAATTCGTGGTAATTCTAGTGAGACGCTATCATTGCAGGCCTCATCGTTGGTAATGATCTCCAATGTTTCCCGAATGGCAGTGGATTTAGGAGTTGAGTAGGCAGCTAATTTCTTTGTCATCCCACATAGGATCGGCTGACTTGAACTGGACTTCTCTGGATAGGGCCGTGGTTTATTTGCCGTTCTTCATATCCCTCTTATGCTCGTTGACTCTAATTCTAAATGAACGTTTAGTCATTCCTATGTAGTATCGCTTGGAGCCATCCGGATATTGTAGAGGGATGGCATAAACACCTGCTTCGTTTGAAAGTGGGAATTCGTCAGTATTTTGCTTAAGCATAGCATATAAAGGTGTCGGAGATCTTATGACGACACCGAGGTTCATCTTCTTGAGCGCGTTCTTGAGTTTATAGGAAAGATTTGGTCCGTAAGGAATACAGCCCAGATAGCGTAGTCGCGGCATAAAAAGATCGGCATGCCTCTTTTTGTTTCTTTCGATATATCTATGTACCATGTTCGGATCGTATTTATTCTACCTATCAAAAGTTTTAAAACATTTTTACATTTAGCTTCGGTGGCGTGCAGTTAAAACTTTCATAAGCTCATGGAATAAACATGAGAACGACGTGAAAAAGAATTTAGGTGACACTCTTTTTTGGTCGAGAACGTTATTTAGTCAGCACAGTTAAATGCTTAACCTTTAACGTTATAAGCGGTGAAGGGTCGAAATGACCCCAGCAGTTTAAGACCAAATAAGGCATGTTGTGTAAGTGCAACTGACTTGAAACTTTTATTATGGGAATTTCACATGTTCTACTATCAAAGATATCAGTGACAGCAGACATTAAGTAAA
This sequence comes from Macrothele yani, assembly GCA_039090855.1. Classification (NCBI taxonomy): domain Eukaryota; kingdom Metazoa; phylum Arthropoda; class Arachnida; order Araneae; family Macrothelidae; genus Macrothele; species Macrothele yani. The sequence goes on from CM077013.1 coordinate 21,815,836, forward strand.
TGTTGTCTAGTATAAATAAAATTATTTATGATACCTGAAAATCAATATTTTATATTAGAGCAGTAAAAAAACACAAAATGATGTTTGTCAATAAAAAATGAAACCTGAAATGTTGCAGAAATATTTATTTACTTACATTTTACGTGCTTGCCAAGACAATATGTTATTTAAATAAAAAAAAATGGCATTAGTTTTCTGACACGCAGTCCACAGAAATGGTATTTTGAACAGTCGGCACAAGCTGGCGTTTTGCGCGTATAAAAGTCTGAACGTTTTTCTGTCTTTACCTCTTGAGCATTAAGAACATCTTTTTCTGTTCAATTTCTCTCCTCCCCTCCCCAACCCCTTTCCCTTGACCTGATGCTAGACGCTCTTCAGCACCGTTACGCTGTATTCTCTTATTTCCACAATCGTCATTCTAATTGTTTTTTTTTTATCAAACTTTCACCAAGTTGTTATAAAATTTAATCTGGTGAGCCTTTTCACTTCGGGAAAACTTTCATAAAGTATATTACATGCGCATTGTTTGCACGGATGTCCAGCATTGCTTGAAAAATACTTACCCTAAAAGCGACATGGGGTCATTTTGACCCCAAATGTTATACAGTAAGATTAGGAGATTTTCTATTAAATTCATATGAGATTTAAGGTGGACGTAATTTTAAAAATAGTCAATAAAATATATTAAATTTCAATGTAGCTGAACATAGTTTTTCAAAACGTTTCGTTTTAGTAGGATCATTTTGACCCCACGTATTCAGTTAACGGTTAAATATGAATACACTCTGCAAAATAGAATTAGAAACAGCCAGACGCAGTATGAAAATTCAGCTGATGCTCAGGGATGGAGCAATACGGAATACAAAGATGTGATTAAGTTTCCCAAACTACGACGTGTTTCCTAAAAAAATCAGACGGGAAGGTTTTTTTATTTCAAAATCGTGTAGCTGGATTTGGTAACGATTATCTAGAACTTCTCAGAAAATATATACCAAGTGACTAATATGCTATATAAAGCAACTGTGGATTAATTTCTGTTCTAGTGTGTGCAGAAAAATATTTTCGACAAAGAAATATGTAAATCTAATTATAGCGCGACCTTGTTTGGTGAACAGTTACAACTTATTTTGATACCGAAATGCGCTAAATTTAAAACACTGTTGAGTTTAAAACAGAAATTGTGACGCATATTCAATTTTAATTTTAATTTTTAGTTCCTTTTCCTAAGTAAATTTGAGTTTATTCTCTTTTGCACTTTTCAAACTTAACGTAATATCTTCTCTCTCACATGAATGGAGGTTTGGCAACACATTGAGGTCAATACGTAAGTAACGTATGCATGTGATAAGAACAAGACGAGATATATAATGGCTACGCAGTAGTTGTGAGAAGGGGATTTTGATGGTGAACGTTAATGCTCCTTCTGGATACGAGACTTCTTTATTACTGTTTAAGGATTTTTGAATGCTACGTGTTCTACTTTAATGGCAGTGTTGTGTTTCGTAGTCAAGTGTTATTGTGGATATTAACTAAAGTTCCATTGTGTTTCATGGTTAAGTGTTATTGTGGATATAAACCCAAGTTTCGTTCATTTCACATTGTTGAATTGTAAATGATCAAGTGCTTATTGACAGCAATAAAGGATTAGCTGTAAGTAACAACTTCCTGAACTTATTTGAGTGACTCGTATTTCACTGTAGGTGAAGGTTTTGATCTATGTAGTGTTTTAGTAAGTCAGCTACACACGAACGATACAAAATGCGTAGCGAATCCCTGGAAGAAATTCTTCACAGATTCATGAGGCATATACGTATAATTGTCGGCATATACAATACATGCAGTACATTTTTAGCACGTCTTTTGTAAAAAAAGATCGTGCTTCTGTTATCGGTTTGTCCGTCCGTCTGTACCCACGATATCTCTGCAACTATTAGTCCGATTTGAAAAATTATTTTTGCATTCGGAAGCTTGAAATATGCAAATGATGATCCTTCATTTCGTTTTTTTTTTACGATGTACAATTTCGCCGGTAGAGGGTGTAAATGCAGATGATGTCGAATTAAAAAAATACGTTTTATTCCACATATTTGCTTCTACACATCCGATTGAATTTTTTTTTATCTTTCGATTCCATTTATGTCGAAGAGTATTTTAGATAAAATTACTTTTTCAAATTGCGCACAGATGTTCCGCTAGGGGGCGTAAAAGTAAATTACATTTCGCCGATAACTCTTCTTCTAAAACTCCGATTTGAAAATTTTTTTTTTCAGCGGATACAGCTCCTGATGGGAAATCGTTTGCACATAATTTCCAATTTATGTAAAAATATAGTTTGGCCACCAGGGGGCGTAAATCTTAATTTCCGCTTCTGTTGTATTTGCAGCAAAAAATGAGCTTCTAAATTCTCGATTGAGAAAAACGTCGTTTGTTGACCGATACTAGTCTTGTTGACAAACCTTTTAGAAACATTTTCTTTTCGAAATAGTGCATGGTTTATACGCCAGGGGGCGTAGATGTATATCTTATTTTTGTCAATATATCTACTTCTAGGAGTCCGATTTGAAAAATTCCTTCTTTGTTGGATAGTGTTTCTAGTGTGACATGTGGTTTATATAATTTCAAAATTTTCAAGTAATTCATAGACTTTCCGCTAGGGGGCGTTAATGTAAATTGCGTTTCCCCCTATATCTCTGCTTCTAAATCTCCGATTTGAAAAATTCATTCTGCACCGCATGCAGCTCCTGATGGGAAATACTTTGCACATATTTCTAATTTTTGTAAGAAATGGTTTGGGCACCAAGCGGCGTAAGTCTTAATTTCCGCTTCTGTTGTATTTGCAGCAAAATATGAGCTTCTAAAATCTCGATTGAAAAAAAAGTCGTTTGTTGACCGATACTACTCATGTCGACAAACCTTTTAGGAAAATTTTCTTTTTGAAAAAAGTCATGGTTTCTACGCCAGGGGGCGTAGATGTATATCTTATTTTTGTCAATAACTCTACTTCTAAGAGTACGATTTGAAAAATTTCTTCTTTGTTGGATAGTGTTTCCGATGCAAAATGTTTTTCTTATAAATTCAAAATTTTCAAGTAATTTTCAAGTATCCGCTAGGGGGCACAACGGTAAATTGCGTTTTCCGCGTTATTTCTGCTCCTGAAGCTCTTATTTGAAAAATTCTTCCTGTACCGCATATTTTTCACATAATTTCTAATGTTTGGTAAAGAATGGTTTAGCCACCAGGAGTCATAAGTGTTAATTTCTGCTTCTGAAGTATTTGTTGCAAAATCTGGGCTCCTGAAAACTCGACTAATGTTTTTTTCCTGGACCGATACCTCCTATATGGATAAACCTTTTGAGAATACTTTCTTCTTAAACAAATGCATGGTTTTCCCACCAGGGAACGTAAAGTCACATCTTGTTCTTGTCGATATCTCTGTTTCTAAATGTTCGTAAGCTCACGATTCCGTTTACAGCAATATCTGAGGGATTAAAAACCCGATTGAAATCTTCTTTCTTTCGTCAGATCTATTGTTTTCCATACCGGTTGCATTGACTTTGAATAGCTCTGATAAATTTAATTTGCGCATCAGAACGGATTCAAAAGACGTGCTTATTACACCCGAAAATTCGGTGTCATCTTTCTTGTTAGTCTTTCCGATGTAGCCATCCTTAGTAAATTTAGAAACTACGTCGTCCTGGAATGATAATCGAACCCGCATCTCCCGCTTTGCGTTCGAGTATGTTACAGTTACTCCACCAAGGACAACGGAGTTCCAAAGAACTGAAACTAAGTAGATGTAACTTAAGAATCGGAACAAACCTCCAGATGTGCGCTAATCGATACAATTCCTGTTGTAAACTCAAACGCTTTTTTTAATGGCGTAAAACACATACACAATTTAAACCGAGCTTTCGCGTTTTACCGGGTGGTTTCGCCTGGGCTAACTAAGCTTTCAAAGCCTTCTTAGAGATAGCAACGTACAATGTTGTTACAATTCAAAAATTTGATATTATGGATATAAAAATAAAAATTTAATATATCATCATCATCATCATCATTGTCAACCATTATCAATCCACTGCTGGACGAAGGTCTCCCCAAGTTTCCTCCACAACGGTCTGTCTTGTGCCAGTCTCCTCCATGTCACTCCCGCATATTTACGAATTTCATCCACCCATCTCCCATGTGGTCTTTTTCTGGGTCTTTTCCTGTCCCTTGGAATCCAATCTAAAATTTCGGCTGTCCATCTATGGTCTGTCCTTCTGGCAGTATGTCCAGCCCATTGCCATTTCAGGGATTTAACTCTGATCATGATGTCTTCCACTCTTGTCATTTTTCGGATCCACGAGTTCCTCTTCTTATCTCTCCTGGTTATACCAAGCATGCACCTCTCCATGCTTCTTTGAGTTGTCTGCAGCCTTTGTATGTCTCTTTTAGTTAAGGTCCACGTCTCTGCACCATACGTAAGCACTGGAAGGATGCATTGATCAAACACTTTTCTTTTAAGACATAATGGCATATTGCTCTTGAAAATTATGCTGTTTCTTCCAAAAGCTCTCCAGGCAAGTTTTGTACGCCGATTAATTTCTTCATCAATGTGACCCTCACTTGATATCTGCTGTCCAAGATAAACATACGTATCTGTTATCTCCAGTTTTTCTCCATCAATCGATAAATCTTCATTTCTTGTAAAAGCATTGAACATCACTTTTGTCTTCTGAAAGTTCATTTTTAATCCCACTTCTTTACTCTTGTCAGCAAGTTCCTGGATCATACTCTGCAGCTCTGATGGGGTAGTTGCAAAAATGACTACGTCATCAGCAAAACGAAGGTGGGTTAGATAATCTCCATTAATCTTTATCCCTTTGTTTTCCCAGTTCAGTGCTTGAAAGACATTTTCCAATGTGGCATTAAAGAGCTTCGGAGATATGGTGTCACCTTGTCTCACTCCCTTTCCAATTTTTATGTGTGTTGTATTTTCAAACAGCCGAATCTTTGCACTTGCATTTTCATAGATGTTATTAATAATATTAATGTATGCATCTTCAATACCGCAGGATTTCAGAGCCGTGGTAACTGCTGATGGTTTCACCGAATCAAAGGCTTTTTCATAATCGATAAAAGCCATGCACAATGGAAGTTCATATTCCCTCGCTCTTTCAATTAGTTCTCTCAGTACGTGGATATGATCTATTGTGCTGTAGCCACTCCTGAATCCAGCTTGTTCTCTCGGTTGAGCCATGTTTTCTTTTAAGACATAATGGCATGTCTAATTTGCAAGCATGCAACTTGTTCTTAGCTGGGTCTAAGAACAAGTTGCATGTGAACAAATTATTGCAGTTTGCAGAGGCAGAAGGATTTTTCATCTTGAACTCCTTAATATATATATATATATATATTATACTGGCAGAACTAGTGGTGTTGGATTTATAATAAACAAGAAACTGAAGGATAAAGTGGTAGAAGTTGAAAGTTCCTCTGACAGAGCTGCACGACTCGTTATCCAACTCTCGAGAAGATACCAGGCTCAGATTATTCAAACTTATGCACCCACCACAAGTCATCCTGAAGAAGAAATTGAAGAATTTTATGAGGAAATTCGTCATCTAAATAATAAAGGTAAGCAGCACTTGAAGATAATTATGGGAGATTTCAATGCAAAAATCGGGCAACGGCAACAGAATGAAACTTCAGTAGGTAAATTCGGTCACGGCAACAGAAACCAGCGTGGAAATACTCTCGTTGAGTTTGCAGAGGCAGAAGGATTTTTCATCTTGAACTCCTTTTTCAAGAAAAAGCCACACAGGAAATGGACATGGAGACATCCAATTGGGACGACAAGTGAAATTGATTTTATTATGTGTAACAAAAAATTCGTCATCGAAGACTGCAGTGTGCTGAACAAGTTCAACACAGGTAGTGACCATAGATTGGTGAGATGTAAGATGCACCTCAACACTAAACTGGAACGTGGCAAGCTCATAAGACAAACAAAATGTATTGACATAACCAACCTTAAAAAACACCATAATACTTTCAAGTTGGAACTGAAGAACAGATTCTCTGCTTTAGAAGGCCTAACATCGGAAGAAGTGGATATTTCGGAAGTTAACAGAAAAGTAACCAAAGCTCTTATGGAAACAGCAACAAAATTAGCTGGGTCTAAGAACAAGTTGCATGTGAACAAATTATCAGGAAAAACCAAAATGTTGATGCAAAAAAGAAGAGAGATGAGGACAACTAAAGAAGATGTGACTTCCAAAGTGGAATATATAGAGCTATGCAAGACAACACGAAAAAGTATCACTGAAGACGTAAGGAAATTCAACTGTGAGCTAGTGAGGAAAGCAATTGAAAACAACCAAAGCCTTAAGATAGCAAAGGGACATCTCAGTAAGGGAAGAAAACAGATTATGGCTCTGGGAAAAGAAGATGGTTCTATAACAAGAAATAGAGGCGAAAGTTTGACAAGAGTGAAAGATTTCTACTCCAAATTATATGAAAGGGATGATACATGTACTCCAGACATCATGAAAGGTACCAGAGTTCTTCCAGTCCTCCCAGCAGAAGTTGCTCATGCAATCAAGAACATGAAGCGAGGGAAAGCTCCAGGAGAAGATGGAATTACTATAGACATCATACAAGAAGCAAGTGGAGAAATTGAAACAGTACTCGCCCAAATTTTCACTCGATGCCTTAATGAAGGGAAGATTCCTGAGGATTGGAACAATGCTACAATGATCCTGCTACATAAAAAAGTGACATTGAGGATCTTAGGAACTACAGACCTATCAGCCTCCTATCAGTGGTTTATAAAATCTTCACTAAAGTTCTTTCACACCGCTTGAAGGTAACACTGGACATGGCTCAACCGAGAGAACAAGCTGGATTCAGGAGTGGCTACAGCACAATAGATCATATCCACGTACTGAGAGAACTGATTGAAAGAGCGAGGGAATATGAACTTCCATTGTGCATGGCTTTTATCGATTATGAAAAAGCCTTTGATTCGGTGAAACCATCAGCAGTTACCACGGCTCTGAAATCCTGCGGTATTGAAGATGCATACATTAATATTATTAATAACATCTATGAAAATGCAAGTGCAAAGATTCGGCTGTTTGAAAATACAACACACATAAAAATTGGAAAGGGAGTGAGACAAGGTGACACCATATCTCCGAAGCTCTTTAATGCCACATTGGAAAATGTCTTTCAATCACTGAACTGGGAAAACAAAGGGATAAAGATTAATGGAGATTATCTAACCCACCTTCGTTTTGCTGATGACGTAGTCATTTTTGCAACTACCCCATCAGAGCTGCAGAGTATGATCCAGGAACTTGCTGACAAGAGTAAAGAAGTGGGATTAAAAATGAACTTTCAGAAGACAAAAGTGATGTTCAATGCTTTTACAAGAAATGAAGATTTATCGATTGATGGAGAAAAACTGGAGATAACAGATACGTATGTTTATCTTGGACAGCAGATATCAAGTGAGGGTCACATTCATGAAGAAATTAATCGGCGTACAAAACTTGCCTGGAGAGCTTTTGGAAGAAACAGCATAATTTTCAAGAGCAATATGCCATTATGTCTTAAAAGAAAAGTGTTTGATCAATGCATCCTTCCAGTGCTTACGTATGGTGCAGAGACGTGGACCTTAACTAAAAGAGACATACAAAAGCTGCAGACAACTCAAAGAAGCATGGAGAGGTGCATGCTTGGTATAACCAGGAGAGATAAGAAGAGGAACTCGTGGATCCGAAAAATGACGAGAGTGGAAGACATCATGATCAGAGTTAAATCCCTGAAATGGCAATGGGCTGGACATACTGCCAGAAGGACAGACCATAGATGGACAGCCGAAATTTTAGATTGGATTCCAATGGACAGGAAAAGACCCAGAAAAAGACCACATGGGAGATGGGTGGATGAAATTCGTAAATATGCGGGAGTGACATGGAGGAGACTGGCACAAGACAGACCGTTGTGGAGGAAACTTGGGGAGACCTTCGTCCAGCAGTGGATTGATAATGGTTGACAATGATGATGATGATGATGATATATTATAAAGTTTTGTGATGGATATTTACATGGCAAACAGTAAAAATATAAGGCACCTATATGACGAGAATTATATGTCAAGTTCCAATTTGCCGTGAAAGCATGAGTACCTCACTCCTTACAATGCCTAAAATATCTTGTGACGCATACCACTAATTACTTTCCATTTGAGTTTCTGTTTTCTTACACAAATTTCGTTAATTCTTAGTTAAAAAATTTTCTGCTGAACGGCACGTTACTTCTCCGAACAGCTTTCACAATGTGGCATCACTGACAGTGATTCAGAGCAAAATATAATGACGAAATTGGGTAACAGGTTAGTGGAGGTATATTGATTGCGAGTACATTGTTAAAAGTTGATATTGCGAAAGAGTTAAAAGCCAATTTAATATACATGTGATCCACGAATAAGTGTCATTGTCATACTATTTATATCTGTGTTGGCACTAGCAAGATTATATTCCGGAAGTGGATTATATTGATGTCCTGAAGTACCGGGGCATGAAAAATAAATTGTTGGAAATCAGTATCTGGTTCTTTCTATCTGGCCGTTTGGTTAATTGTTAATAAAGTGCAATTTTTGTGCTAGGTAATTATCTAAGAACATTAGCTCATTTAGCTAATCTGTTAACCATTTAGGAATGCAGCTAAAAATGTTAAAATTCCGTGATCTCTTTAAATATAAATACGCGTATTAGCGTGAAAAATATTTGCGAGTTTTTAAAATAAAATAATGAAATCCAATGCAGAAGCAATATCACTTTAGTTCTAAATACGTGAATCTTAGAAATAAAATGAAAAAAATAATGTGAAATAATTTTAAATATGTTGAGAAATTCCCTTCATGATTTCATATACAGTAGACTCCGGTTAATTGAGACATATCGGGACTAGGACACTTTGGCTCAATTAAGCGGCTGCTTCAATGATACAAGCTTTATCCTAAAGAACTAATTTGGGATGTTCTTCAAGAATTGCCCCAAATAAACAGCTGCCCCGATTAACCGATGGCCCAATTAACCGGAATCTGCTGTGCCTGGTATGTATGTCCATACTTCTTTCTTGTGTACTTAATTTAGTGTATGAATGGGACGAGAAACAGTCAATTTTTAGGGGGGACTACGCACATTTAATTTTTTAACAATTGTTTGAGCCCGTAGAACTCCGTCAAAAAAAAACCCAAGTATGCCTTGTTTCATAAATTTTCAGGACTTTTAGCATACAGAGAAACAACTATTCGGAAAAACCGTAGCGAATAGAACTAAATCTCAATTTGCAAATTCCAAAACATATAAGTAAGAATCAATGAATAAAATACGGGATTACACCATTGTACAATACAAATTTGGAAGATGTGAATCCGTTTATTGATGTAAATATGACATGGTTGTTAAGTCAGATAAAATCCGTTCTGGGTGGTGTACTGGTTAACATACTCGGGCACTATCCAAGACACGCGGGTTCAATTCCCTCTTCAGGATGACGAAGTTATCTGACTTAACATCCATGTCATATTTACACCAATAAACGGATTCACATCTTCCAAATTTGTAATGTAAGTAAGACTTTTAACACAAACATTTCCTTTTTTTTCCCTCACTGATGACACATGATGGCCTGAAAAATTTCATAAAATTAAGAACGCTGAAAAATTATACATGAAAATCTAGCTGAAAGATCAACATAAATATAGCAAAATATCCTTGTCTTTCGGATGTGCTATTCAGATTTTGAAAGTACTCTACAGAAGTATTTCAAAGACATAAAATGACTCACTCCGTTTGATGCTCCATTTGCTAGCGTTGTTTGATTTCGGAAACTTCATAACAGGTACTTCTTTATACTCCATTTAAAAAACGCAAAAACATGTCGCAAAAAATATCCAAAGCATGTTTTTAATGTATGCCATTCAGGGCCGGATATCTCATTAGGCGCAATAAGCTTTAACTGTGGGCCTCAAACTGAAGTTCAGATGTGTGCTTCGCGCGTTCCTTTCTCAGAAGAATGTCGACGGTAGTCTTAGTGGGAGACAAATTGAGACTTCAAATTGCTGAAGAACTGAGAGATTCCACATACTTTCGATTGTAAAAAATTCGACACCGGACATATCGCACGTGGATCAGCTTGTTTTTATATTGATGCAAAAATTTGGGGTCTAAATTAATTATTAATTATAAAGGGGAATGGGCTCGATAAGCGTGACTAAATTATCATAATGTTTTAATTAAGTCTTCGGCCAATTGCAAAATTAAGTTGAAAAATTAGTACGCTTATTTGGGGAAGTCTGGTAATAAGCTTTAGCTGGATGGAAACAAAGGAATTGTAGGGTTGCCTGTGAAAGCCCACTCAGAAGCAAAGGGGCACCCAGCTCGGCGAGAGAGCGGCATCCGGGCCCTCATAAATATGCCTTCTATTAGGCGATTAATGTCAAAAATCTGTTAGGCGACTCTCAAATTATGGATATCGTGGGTCGGAGGTCAATAACGATCACAGTCTGTGGCCGGCGATCTGTTCAAAAAAAGGGGAGAGCATTTATAAGATGTTGAAAAAAAAAAGAACAAGGAAGACGCCTGGCAACAGAAAAGAGCAATTTTTGTTTGCCGTCGAGAAAGGGGCAGACGAGAAATAGTTCAGTTGGTTTTTGAAGTCCGTGGTGGTAAGACTGACGTCCCGGAGAAAGAAATAGCCGACGGTACCCGCTTCGCAGTGGTCAGACGATTCGGGTACGGAAAATAACGAAAAGCCTAGCTGTAACTATGTGGCCGTTGTAAGAGCACCAAAATACTTAATTGAGGACGTCCGCGTAATCAGGAGGAAGCCGCCCGGAATAGCGATTCGCCCGCTGGTACAGAAATGCGGCGCGATTTATTTGCAGGTTTCAAAATCGCTTTATTCTAATTTATCATAAGAAAACATAAGAGGGAGACGGGTCATACGCCGCTGTCAGAACGCTTAGCTCGTCGGAAGTTTCACTCGCCGTATGTACAGCTCCAGACAACCTGCCGGCCGTGAAGTGAATCCATAGCAAGATGCCAGCGAGAAATTAGGCATGGAAGTCTGGTGAGCCAAGTAAATGTCTTCTTCATCCCGCCTTATAAGCCCTGCAACGAAAGAGTTTTTTCTCAGCTGGAGAGGCGTGGAGTTCGTTGAACTCCGTGACTCCGCCAGCAGCTACACGCGCCAAGCTGAAAACGGATCCCTCTGCAGGGTCAAAGATTTCCAACTCAGTCTATTCCACCGCATCCACTTCCGCCAGGTCTTGGCGGGAGGAAAGAAAATTGGTTTGCTCCTCGAGGAAAGTGAAAGAAAAAGAGTGCACACTCTCCCGATGTCATACAGGTGAAAGGCTACTGGTAGCCTTAAAGTGCTTCTCCATGTCTACTGCGTCCTTGTGTGTGGTGAAAGCGTCAAGTTAACGACGATTTATCCAATTATCTAAGCAATGTAAAAATCCTCCATATACGTGGCGTCAGTGAATAAACAAAGACATCGCTCTTTCCACGTTTAGCAACACACAGCAACCGAAAAATTGATATTCGGCCGCCGCCGGGGAAATGAATTCCGGATCTGTCGATATCTAGCCAAGCGCGTTAACCTTACACCACGGTGGCCAACAATCCACGGCGCTGTGTGCGTTTTTCTTTCAGCATCTGACATTATAAATCCGTAAGATGGGCTCAGATACTGAGCTGTCTCCATCTGGTGGGCATTAACGGCACTGGCTATATATAATTACAGCAATAATCCAAAGGGCGAGATCCAAAGTGAAAATCCTCCAAATACGTGGCGTCAGTGAATAAACAAAGACATCGCTCTTTCCACGTTTAGCAACGCACAGCAACCGAAAAATTGTTATTCTGCCCCGGCGGCTGCCGAATAACAAGTTTTCGGTTGCTGTGCGTTGCTAGACGTTTAAAGAGCGATGTCTTTGTTTACCTAAGCAATTCTTTAAGCCTGCCGCGCGTAATGCCGGTGAGACCAGCCGTCCTCTAACATCTCGGGAGTTACCCGAAATCTGCAAGATATACGTGAGTACCTTTTTTTATTTTTTTTTATTTCGCATAGTTTTGGGGACTGGACAGCGGATCCGCCCTCGAGAAATAGACTGCGAACCTTGCCCAGCGAACTAGATACTTGGGAATCCCAAACTGTTGGGAACGCATGTACGCCTAGCGGCGAAGAACTATATCACAGACTCTATGGTGCAGACTCTAACTCATTAAAAATAAGTAGGGACGATCTCCCGTCTGTAAAGCCGGAGGAAACGGCACCGGCCGAAAGGTTCCTCCAATTAAAAAGTGGTTGAGTGTTTAACTTTTTCTTTCTGTTTTCTTTAGGCTCAGTATTAAAATTCCTGTCTAACGGTTGACTAACATTCGTTTTCGCCTAATCATGCCGGCTCCCGGATTGTACGAACGACGCACCTCGTGAATTGAAACCAAACGGTTTGGACGCGCATCAATATCAAGATATGTCGCGACAAAAGGAGAAATCAAAGAAAGATTTATTGGATTTTTTGCAATCGGCGAGCATAAGGCCGCATACTTAGAAGAAATTGTACTAAAAAGACTATAACGAAGTAAATTTCTCCGTCATTTTTATCCGCGCCGGGGTTCGAACCCGGGTCCACTCATTCCGGAATAAGTTGCTCTACCAATTAAGCTACGCGGACATTTGTTCTGATTCCTATCTGCCTTTATGTCGTGTGCGTCCTTCTGGCAGGTACGTCACATCTCCTGGTACGTTACATCATCTTCCCCTTATTATTTTTTTTTTTTTTTTTTTTTCTTTCGAAGTGCTGCTCATATTTTTCCTATCTCGCGGTGTGGAAATAACATCACACCAATGCGAGATTTTGAACGGTCGGGTCATCCGGGTAGTTCGGGCGCCATTATAACGAAGTAAATTTCTCCGTCATTTTTGGTCTACGCCGGGATTCGTACCCGGGTCCACTCATTCCGGAATAAGTTGCTCTACCAATTAAGCTACGCGTACATTTGTTCTGATTCCTATCTGCCTTTATGTCGTGTGCGTCCTTCTGGCAGGTACGTCACATCTCCTGGTACGTTACAAGACTAGAAAATTTATTTTATGACCCTGAAAAGTGTGGGGGACAGGCATACGACAACACAGAAAATATGTCGGGCAAATATACAAGGCTACAGACCAGAATAAGAACCCACAATCCCACTGCATTTTACATTCCTTGTGCAAATCACTCACTAAACTTAAATGGAAGTTCTACAGCTGATTCCTGCTTAAAGGCAGTGAGATATTTCTACTTTGTGGACACCCTGTGTACCTTCTTCTCAAAGTCAACAAGACGCTGAAACAATCTGAACGTTTGTTTCGCATCTGACTCATGACTGAGAGGTGGTCAGCTCAGAGCTGGGACTACATTGACATTAAATAACAGTTTTGTGAACATACAAAATACGTTGACGGAAATTGAAGCATGCGAAGATGAAAAACCAGAATGTCGATTAGAAGCAAAAGGGCTGTTAAGACATTTCCAGGAATATGAAACAGCTCTATTAACTATATTTTGGAATACAGTGTTGCAAAGATTAAATGCAACCAACAAATAATTGCAGGATACTAAAACGAATCTTTTGAAAACTGTGAATTTGCTAAAATCTTTAAAAGCATTCATCATAAGTTTGAGGGGTAATTTCCAATCCATAGAAGCCGACGCCAAAACTTGGAGTGGCAACCATGTATTCAAAGTTGAAAAATATCGACAGAATTAAAGGAAAACGTTTTTTGGATGAGATTGCAGAAAACGAAGTTGTACTGCTACGCAAAGGATTCATCGTAAGGAAGAAGTCTATAAAGACTTATTAGCCATGTTTGCTATTCAGATGACAAGTGACGAAGTGCGGGTATCTGCTTTAAAACTCATGAAGACATACAAAAAGAACATTGATACAGACCAAATTCAAGACGAAAGTTTTCGGTTTTTAAAATTCATTAAGGAAGATGTCAGCAATCCCACGGATCCATACAGCGCAAAGTGTTTCAGATATGTATCAATAATGTTACAATCTCTCATTTTCGTTACAGTTTCAGAGATATCTTACAATTACGTTCCAGCAACATATAATTTGGAATATACTCTTTGTGCGGTTACGTTAAAAATAGTATTCACAGATACTACTGTTTTACAGTTTCCATTGTACATAATTGCTACCTTGATGTTACATTCCGGTGATATTTAAGATTTTTAGTTTGGCAACGGCGTGGATGAACACGAGCATTTATACCATTTCACCGAAGCACCCTCGTAGTCGTTCCATGTGCTACTGGGTTATTCTTTACTGATACTGTCGTATTCGAGTTAGCTAGTTAGTGTACACTAGTGTCCATCCTTCAGTTTTGCACACCAGTGTATAATATCTTAGTACGTCTGTTTTTTAATCAGAAAACACAATCTCAATGAAAGTAGTTATTACTTTTTAAAGGTAGAAAAAAAATAATGTTGATATATTGAGAAGTTTAACGACTACTCAAGTTTAAAAAAAATAGAGTAAGATATACATTAAAAGGTACATTTCGTTGATTAATTATGAAGAAATTTAAGTCATCCTACAGAAAAATAAAAGGATCCGTGGAAAAAGTAATGCATTTCTATTAAATAACTTATTCGCAAAGCATTGACCTTCTCGTTAGTTCCTGCGGAACGCGGTAACAGCGAGACGACCCGTGGTCGAATGGGATAATGCATCTGCCTGGAAACTCGCTGGACATGGGCTCGAGCCTAGCGAGATCTTCGAGGAATTTGTATTTTTGGGGAAAGAAAATTTCCCCAGCGTCGTGAGGTCACACCGTAAAATTTCCTGAAAAACAAAATGGCGTACAAAAGATATCGGTGAGACCATGTGGGGAGGTACAAAAATGGCGAACACAACATGTTCGGTAAGACCACGTGGCACACAATATGTTATGGGTAAACACAAAGATTAAATACCGGACAAAGGAAGGGCGGAAAGATCACGTGGAAAAAAATAGCTGCAACTGGCATTGACCAGGAATCGACCACATCCACCCTTGAGGCAGGGGGCCACGGGTGACCTAGTGGCCAGACTTCGTGACAGCAACGTAGATAACCTCAGGTTCGTTCCTGGGCAGGTACGAACGTTCGAACCACTAAATACCCGCCGTGCGTCGGATGGGCACGTTAAGCCGTCGGACCCTAGGTACTGGCCCCCGGTAATAAATAAGGGCGTCTTCCTCCTCCTTTCTACCTCGCTTCCGTGTCACTTTCCTATCCGGCACTCTAGCCCAAATCTCCTAGCTTCCTATTTTTAAGGGTTGTTTAAGACGTGGGGTCAGACACTCCTTCCTAAAATCCTCTACATATGATCTGATGACCATCTTTGAGGTAGCGCGTGGACGGATTCCTTTGTTACAGAAATCCCCTGTTATCAGGTAACAGTAATATGATGATGTCATAAATATCTTTCAAATACGTAACAGTAACATGAAGTTGGTATGTTGAAGTTACAAAGACCTTTCACTGTAACGTATCGGTTATGTTTCAAAGTTATGCAACGTTTGAGAACATTTTGACGAAACCGTAAGGTTTCTGGAACATTACTGTTACATTGCGCAACGTATCTGAAAAGTCTCAATGTTTCAGTGCTACGTACCTGTAACATATACGAAATATTCTGTGTTGTGTGGGGATATGTATCAATGCCTTAACGATGGACTATGATCAACATTTCTAAATGTGGAAAAAATATTGATTTTGTTTTTCTTTGGCAAAGTTAGTAACGAATGCCTTTTCAATTTTGAGGAAGATAAAACTTTAAGAAATTCATTTGGGAAAGAAAAGTTGTCTCATCTATTTATGATATTTATAGAATCTGACTGAACGAATTCTGTCAATTATAATGACACAATCAACACTTTTTCCAAAACGAAAGCGCGAAATAAAGTAGTTGCAAATTGCGACCAGCTTACTGAGATGTTTATTTTATCACACTCCGAAACGCATTTTAATCATTTTGGAATTTTGATGGCGCTGATAAAAGGGGCCTATACTTTAAACTGGGCTTAGAACCACAGAATGTCTAAATCTGGCTCTGATGCCTTTACATATACACTCCCCATCAAAACAAAACAGAACAAAATATGCACCAGATCTATGTTTACGCAAATTAGTATGGAAACGTAGAATTGTGATGTGTGCAAAGAAAGGAAAAATCGCAGGTCTGACTGCTTTTAAAGTATGGAGGTTTAACGTGTTCCTTTAAAGAAAATTAAGGTTTTCACTGAAGAAAAAAAGTGAACTTGACGTTTAAATCTGGTTGCAATCAAAGGTTAATGCCGTTTATACGTACATCGTAGACAGATATCAAATCAACTCGGTGACTTTCACTGACTCCTTATCATGAGTTTAGATGAAAAAAAAATGGTATACTCAACGAATTATAGGGTCCCTGGGGCTTGATGTACCAACAGCTGGCTGCTGCTGCAGGCCAAAAGTGGACACATGAAGGTGTTTCACTTCGTCGTCCAGGTTCCAGTCTTCTTCGAGTAAAAACGGATCAAAATGAGCAGCAAATGTGAGAGGTGGTTGTTAGTTCCAGAGATGCACGTGACTGTCAGACAGATATTTAGTGACAGACCGGCAGATGAGTCACCCCTGGTGTTTGACAGTATCATTAATCAATGCCTTGGGGAAACTTGCCGGCCAGGAAGACACCCTTTTCTCAGCATACCTACACTACTGAAATCTAAACGTTACAGGTGTGATATATTGCAATGATGCAGCTAATGAGCTGAATGGCATGACGAATGGACATATTTTGCCGAAGAGACCCGTGTGTTTCTAGAAAAGAAAAACGGCCGCACTCGTATAAGGCGACGTGCCTAATAAAGAGTCTCTGCCTCGCGTATTGATGAGCACCAAACAAGGATGTCTTCTAAAATCCTGGTGGGGTGTCATCCGATGTCATCCCTCATAAGCATTGAGTTTACTATAAAGACATTAAGGTAATATATACCATTTTCCACACTCCGGTGTTACCTTTTCTTAAGAATGCCACTTTCCAATACGGTAATTCCAGAACACATTCAGCACGCGTTGCTCAGCAGTCTCTACAAGTCTTTCTCGCCCTACCATGGTCATCCCACTCACCGGATCTGTCACCAATTCAGCACATGTGAGAAGTCGACAAACGTCATCTGAGAACAAAACTGACTCCAGCATATGACGTGCTGGATTTTTAGGTGCAAATGAAGAAAATCCACAGATCAGAACGTTATTACAGACCATTTTGACACAATCGCTAACCGTATTAGTATTTGCATTGCCTCAATGGGCGGCCACACCATGTATTATTATTGCCCCATGTCCGTGTATTCGACTCACTTAACAGGCTGCATTTATCACTTACAATACCAAGTTGTAAATATTTTGTTTTGTAGCGTACTCGTGATATTAATACTTCTGGGCAGGGTAATTATTTATTATGAGGAGTGTGTGTATTTATATACGGATAAATTGCGTGTTTTCATTTTGGTTTCTAAAATAGCAAGCTCATCCGCACGTGTAACTTTGGTTCAATATCACACACGGTGTACTTGCCAATGACTGATAAGTGCAGTTTCTTTGAAAAAATACCAATGGCGGAGAATACAAGTTAATACCAATGATTGAAAAGTGCAGTTTTTCTAAGCAGAAACGTGCGTTACACCTTCTATTATTATACACTATAGGCTGAAAATTCCAAAACAGATTTTTTAGCCTATATTGTATAATAATAGAATCTGTAGCGCACGTTTTTGCTTAGAAGAACATCAAGGTCCCTTCTCCAGCAGGAAAACGCGAGCCCCAAAACAATTTGCTGTATCATTCATCATCTCCGAGACCGAAATGTAACTGTACCATCTTGGCCAGCGCGTTCACCCGAGCTTTCGCCCATTGAACGCGTTTGGGACATGATGAGTACACAGTCGCACAACACCTTGCAGATCAGCGACTACTGCGCACCTCAGACGACGACTTCGCAACGCATGGCGGGACCAAGAGGCTATAGCGTCGCTTTTTTTGTCGTGTTCAAACATGCATCGCTGCACGAGGAAGATCGAAATATTATTGAAGTCGTACCTTGCTTTCCCTATAAATTTTATAATGTGTTTTATTAGTAACGTAGCCATGTGCAGATCTTAATGCATGCTAACGTTTTTCTGAGTTTCATTAAAATATCAGCAGGTCTTCCAAATGTTGCATTTCTTTTCCTGTAGTATATTTTTTAACAAGCCTTTTGAAAAAAAAATTATACTGCAGGAAAAGTACGTGCTTATAGTATCACTTGTCTCCCCGAGGACACCACATCTCTACTTCTACGAGGGGGATTCAAATTTGACCTGGACTTTTTTTTAAATCAGTTATTGGATTGGTGCGAATGAATGTATTTGCTTTGAAATGTTCTTTTTTATTCCTTTTTCGTGAGAAAGTATTTAAAAGACGTGGTCGTTACACCCAAGAATCCGTTGTCATATTTCTTGTTCAATATTTTAAGAACTGTGTAAATGATGATTTAAAATAACCCTCGAGGGTTATTTTAAATCATCATTTACACAGTATTGCTACGGTGAAGTCAAAAACTCCAATAGAAACACAATTAAGGGTCTTCAAATTCAGTCCCTCAGCTTGTTTGCATCCTGAGAAAGTCAACAACTGCGCAACTGGTAAATATCACGTACCAAAAATTGATTTATCCCAAATTATTACCCGTTTTACGGAATCAGTGGATTTAAATTTTATTCTTGGGTTGAGACACGTAAAGTAGGCGTATTGATTATCTAAAAATATCCATGGTGATTTTGACGAAAATAGGTTTTTATTTGTAGTTTCTTTCAGATCCAGTTCTCAAAAAGACGTCCTGATAAGCCTGATGAAAAGTGCTGCCATGGAAATGTTCGAAAATTTAAAAGTGGCATAGATTTCAAAAGAAAGTTTTATTACTTAAGGTGTTTAGAATTTTCCCAAAATATCCATCCAATCTTGATAAGAAAATAAAAAGATCAAAATGTTTGTGCGCGATATTTTCCTTTTAATAAATAATGAAGCCCATAAAAGAGTTTCCTTACATTCTACGACAGAATCGTTTCCCCTTTTAGAAGATGCCACTAAAGTCTTCTTTCATAATTAATTTCTGCATTATTTAAACTGACATATCAAAGGGATTCTATAAGTACTATTTTTTATTTTTAGTTTATGTTAAATTATATGATGATATGTGTGTTGTCTGTTCATATAATGTTTAAAGGAAATGTTTCCTCTGATGTTTCGCAGACCTGAGTGACTTTATAATAGTACTAATTCATCACGTACTAGAAAACGTAGTTTTCAATGTAGTATGCTGAAAACTAAGTTTGGATTCGGTTGAGAACCTTCCAAAAAATGCATAAGATATTAAAACATTAAAGAAATAACACAAAGACATGAATACTTTAGTCTGCGTAATTATAATGTACAAAATGTATACTACATACACGTTCGCAAATTATATGAGACATGGACATTTAGTTGAGTGGTTGTTGTTAATAAATTAAAACTCATTAAAAGGTGGAAAAACATTAAACTTTGCTCAAAATATCATTGAAACACTCTGCAGTTTGCAGTTAAAAATCATTTTCATTGAAATACGAAACTTCTAGTCTCCGTTAGAGATATTCTTACAACAATTTTTCTTTTTCATTTCAATGTATAGCACCGGTCTCTGCTTATTGTAGTACGGAAAAATACACACGATGCTGTTTTTTTTATTGGAGGTTTAACGACCACCATGAGCAAATCAATGGGCTATAAGAAGTCGCCCGTCCCTAATTTAGGGCCCCTGACTCTATTTTTCTTTTTTTTTTGATTGGAGGTTTAACGACCACCGTGAGCAACTCAATGGGCTATAAGCAGTCGCCCGTCCCTAATTTAGGGTCACGGGTTCTAGGGAAGGGAGAGAGCCAGTGCCGTAAGACAAAGACAACATCCATACCTCACCGGGATTCGAACCCGGACCCCTTTCAGACGAATGATCAGAGGCCATCGCTTAGACCATCTGCGCCACCGGGGCGGCCCTGACTCTATTGAAGGGAGAGAGTCGGGGCCTTAAGACACAGACAACATACATCCCGTATCCGGATTCGAACCCGGCCCCATCTCGGACGAATAGTCAGAAGCCATCGCTTAGACCACTGCGCTACCGTGGCTGCCGCGATGCTATTAACTACGTTAAAAGCTTGGAGTTAAGTAACGAGCATATTATTGTTCTTTTCTGAAAATCTTCCAAATACGTGGAGACAATATGAATAGACAAAGTCATCGTTCTTTCCACGTTTTTCTTTAATTAAAACACAGCAACCAAAAAATTGTTATCCGGACACCGCAAGGATCGAACCTCAGATATCTCGATAACTAGCCGAATGCGTTCGCCTTACGCTACGATGCCAACAATCCACTGCGCTATGTGTGTTTATCTGTCAGCATCTTTGCCTATTCACATTATCTCCTCGTATTTGGAAGATTTTCACTATTACTCTCGCCATTTGGATTTATTAGCAATACTTAATAGCTTGTGCCATTAAGCCACAGCAGATGGAGACGTCTCAACTGCTGAGCCCATCTTTACGGATTTTTGAAGTCAGATGCTGACAGATAAACACACATAACACCGTGGATTGTTGGCCATCGGAGCGTAAGGCGAACACACTCGGCTAGTTATTGAGAGATCTGGGATTCGATCCCAGCGGTGTCCGGCTAACAATCTTTCTGCTGCTATGTGTTTATTAAAGAAAAGCGTGGAAATAGCGATTGCTTTGACTATTTTCTGTGTGTTTTCCTATCAAATTCATTATTTTAGGGTGAGCGGTTTAACGACCATCATAAATATTGGTAGAATTTGCTTGTAATTAAACAAACAACCAAGGATTTTCTTACCTCCGGTCTTTACATTAAAAACAAAAACGATTTATTTAGACACAGAATATTAAAATGGCAAAACAAACACAGATATATTAAATATCTTTCTTTTTCAGTGCTCACTCAATATGTACCAACTGCGAACTCTCACTAGCCGACCCGGTGGCGCAGTGGTCTAAGCGATGGCCTCTGATCATTCGTCCGAACGGGGTCCGGGTTTGAATCCCGGTGAGGCATGGATGTTGTGTTTGTATTACGGCACTGGCTCTCTCCCTTCCCTGGAACCAGTGACCCTAAATTAGGGACGAGAGACTGCTTATATCCCCCTGAGTTGCTCACGGTGCTCGTTAAACCTCCAATCAAAAAAAAAAAAAACTCTCACTAGGCAACTGACGTCATCTTGTTGTTGCCACGTGCTAATGTCATCTGACTGACTTTTTGTTTGTTGCCAGGTGCTTGTCCAAATGCGGATTCTATAGTCCGCGAACAGCAGAATGGAACTGATATGACGAAACACACACACCGAGAAAATCATAGATATTCAAGTCTCTTCCACACTCTTTATCTGGAGAAGTTCCTTTCCACGACATTCTCGCGTGCTTTGTCCATCTCCCACGCGGTCTTTTGGGTCTTTACTTGTCCATGGTACCCAGACTGATATTGTTGACGAGTGAAATCACACCAGTTAATGACACCTTGGTGAAAGTAAAGACCGTCAAGTGGCAATGGGATGGTTACATTGCTAGAAAGGCGGACAACCATTGGTTTTCTTCTGTGTCTTTTCTTGTCCATGGTACCCAAACTGATATTTCAGTTGTCCAACGGTTGGCAGTCTTTCTAGCAATACGACCATCCCGTTGCCACTTGATTGTCTTTACTTCCATCATGGTGTCATCAACTGGTGTCATTTTACTCATCTACAAGTTCCTTTTCCTATCTTTCTTGGCAACACCAGGCATGCTCCTGTCCATACTGTTTTGAGTTATGCGCAGCCACTGAATGTCTTTCTTAGTTAAGGTGCGCATCACTGATTCGTAAGAACTGGAAAGGACGCAACGTTAAATTGCATTTCACACAAATTCTGCTGTTCTTCCAAAATCTCTCTCTCTCTCACACTCACTCACTCACACTATTATAATTAACCAGTCTCCATCCACTGATGGATAAAGGTCTCCTCAACCGTCTTCCTTAACTCTGTCTTCAGCATTCCTTTTTCATCTTCTGTTCTTTTGTATTTCATTCATTCAGCTCCCATAGCCTTCTGGGTCAGAAGTACGTTGGTCGATCAGAAAAAATGGTTACACGCGCTATAAAAGTAAATGCGGAATTTTGTACGAGCGGCATAGAGGACATGTACGTTCGAGAGATGGTGTTAGTGCTCCAGGCAGCTCTGTGAACTCCTGTTCCCAGCGTGAGATACGGCGTGGGATTTCGAAATGGCGACGCGATTGGAAACGGTCTCAGGTCGAAGTAAGAACATTGATAAGGTTTCTATGGTGACAAGAACGTGCCAGATGCCGAAATTCAACGGCAGCTCGTCAAATGTTTTGGTGCCAAAGTGATGTCTGAACAGCACGTGGCTGATGTGAGGAACCGACATCGCACGAACAGTGGAAGTTCAAGTTCGTCGACGACAGAGATCAACTTTGCACGCGTAGACGAAATGATTCAAGACGACGGAAGGGTAACTTTGCGCCATATTTCGTCCTAGCTGGGATTGAGTTATGGTGTTGTTCAACATCTTGTGGTGGATAATTTGCAGTACCCAAAAGTAAGTACCATATCGGTGCCGTGTTCATAATCCGTCGATCACAAAGCAGCACAAATGAGGGAATGTTTGATCTTCTTGCAGCGTTACGCTAAAGACGGACAAACCTTTCTTGACCGTATTGTGACCGGGGACGAGACGTGGCTCCACCACGTCGCTCCCGCCAGCAAGAGAGGTTCCATGCAATGGAAACACTCTGCTTCACCGCCGAGGAGTAAGTTTAAAGTCACACCGTCTACTGAAAAAACCATGGCATCCATTTTCTGGAATTCCTCAGGGGTATGTTTAGTGCACTTCTTACGGCTTGGACGCTCCACCAACGCTGATCGGTTCTGTGAACAAGTGCACTAGAGTGTCCAGGTCTGCTGGGCGATGGTGCTATTCTCGTTCACGACAACGCGAGGCCGCACACTGCCAACACCGCAGCACTTGCTCCACGAATTCCAGTCGGAGTTTCGGAAGCACGCGGCCTACAGCCAAACTTCTGCTCTGAAACTTTCACCTGTTCTTTTCTGCTCTGAAACAGCACCTGTATAGAAACAGCACCGTGTAACGGTGACGTAAAAACAGCTGCAACAAACTAGCTATATCAGCAGGGACATAAATGTTTTCGGTCAGGGTTGGTCAAGCTGGTCGTGCGCTCCGAGAAATGTCACATTGCACAAACACTTCTTGGTTGCTGAGTGTTCTTTTCTCCTAACCGAGCGTGTAACCATTCGATTTTGATCAACCATCGTATTAACATAGCAAACAAACGTTTCTGAATTGTTTGTATTTATTGTTCATCACTTAACATCAATCAGATCACGAAAAAAGTAACATCAATCACATTCAATTTTTCTGGGACCTTCTTTTTTTTTTTTGATTGGAGGTTTAACGACCACCGTGAGCAACTCAAATGGGCTATAAGCAGTCGCCCGTCCCTAATTTATGGTCACTGGTTCCAGGGAAGGGAGAGAGCCAGTGCCGTAAAACAAACACAACATCCATGCCTCACCGGTATTCGAACCCGGACCCCGTTCGGACGAATGATCAGAGCCCATCGCTTAGACCACTGTGCCACCGGGGCGGCCTGGGACCTTTCCGGGCCTTTGGTTTTCAGTATAGTATTGTGACGTACTACAGTGGTGGAAACATGTGTCAAGACGACAAATCTGCAGCGAGACATTCTCTCCACGTAGCTCAGTTGGGAGAGCGACTTACTCCATAGTGAGAGGACACGGACAAACTTGTGTTTTCACAGTATTTGAGCCGTTCAAAGATAGCCAGATCTTCTAGTAAATGTCCAGTCCATTGCAACTTGTGTATTTTTACTTTCATCATGGTGATATCCACTGTAGTCAGTTTATTGAACCATGAGTTCCTTTTCCTACCTTCTTGGTTATACCAAGCATGCATCTTTCCAAGCTTCCCTGTATGTCTCTTTCAGTTTAGAAAGGACAGTTACATACATTGGTGGCAAAAACTGTGGACACTTTGAAAATTTCATGTTTTGCAACTTTGTAGGTTTACATGAAATACTATGTTTCACTAAATACGTACATACATACATGTCACTAAACTATTCTCTGAGGTTACCTGCACAAAGAAATTCAAACTACCAGATAAATTTTTAATTGATTATTTACATACTGTTGCCGTATTTAACTTCTCGATTTGCAGCGTTCAACACACAAGTCGGGCTTCACTGACAACGATCATACGACGTTCACAAGACCTTCTATACTTGATACTCATAATCTTTTCTCATGCGGACAGCGCTGAATCTGATCCTTCCATGACTTCCTTGGTCATTTTCTGCCTTTCCTTCCTGCTACTCAGGCTAAAAAACTTTTTAGTAAGCATCTCATCATTCACTCTTTGAAAATGGCCAAACAACCAAACATATTATTCTCCACCTTGCTAACAACATTTTGCTTCAAATTACACAGTGACGTACCTGCCAGCAGGACGCACACGACATAAAGGCACATAGCAATCAGAACAAATGTCTACGTAGCTCAGTTGGTAGAGCGACTTGTTCCGGAATAAGCGGCCTCGGGTTCGAATCCCGGCGTAGACCAAAAATGACGGAGAAATTTACTTCGTTATAATGGCGCCCGAACTATCCGGATGACCCGGCCGTTCAAAATCTCGCATTGGTGTGATGTTATTTCCACACCGTGAGACAGGAAAAAGTAGAGAATTCCTTCTCCAGCGCTTCGAAAAATAAAAATGTGTGATGTTGCATTCCACACAGCAGATTGACGGGGAGTTCTCAAGTGCACGTTCTACAGTGGATGGCTGCCTGCAACGATTCATGGTCACGGCTGACTCGTGGGCCATGCTCCCGGCCCTCTTTCGGGGGGGGGGGGGCGGAGATGTGACGTACCTGCCAGCAGGACGCACACGACATAAAGGCAGATAGGAATCAGAATAAATGTCTGCGTAGCTCAGTTGGTAGAGCGACTTGTTCCGGAATAAGCGGCCTCGGGTTCGAATCCCGGCGTAGACCAGAAATGACGGAGAAATTTACTTCGTTATAATGGCGCCCGAACTATCCGGATGACCCAGCCGTTCAAAATCTCACATTAGTGTGATGTTATTTCCACACCGCGAGACAGGAAAAATCAGAGAATTCCTTCTCCAGCGCTTCGAAAAATAAAAATGTGTGATGTTGCATTCCACACAGCAGATTGACGGGGAGTTCTCAAGTGCACGTTCTACAGTGGATGGCTGCCTGCAACGATTCATGGTCACGGCTGACCCGTGGGCCATGCCCCCGGCCCTCTTTCGGGGGGGGGGGATGTGACGTACCTGCCAGCAGGACGCACACGACATAAAGGCAGATAGGAATCAGAATAAATGTCTGCGTAGCTCAGTTGGTAGAGCGACTTGTTCCGGAATAAGCGGCCTCGGGTTCGAATCCCGGCGTAGACCAGAAATGACGGCGAAATTTACTTCGTTATAACACACCTTCATTTCTTACATGATCAGAACGCGTCTTGCCACAAACCCTCCGCATGTAACGCATTCCTCCAGCACACAAACGACTTTTATGTTTCTTCTGTCGGAAGAAACAAACGACTCCTATATTCTTCATGTTTCACTGCCATGCATCAGAGCAGCAACAATTACACTTTCACACACAGCCATGAGGGACTCTCTTGAGAATCCATCATTCCTGTGAAAACCTCTCAAAGCAGGTATGACTTTCAATGAAGAATTCACTCGCCTACTAATTTCACCATCTAATTTGTTCTCTCTGTCAAATATGCTTCTTAAATTGGGGCACTTTTCTACAAATTCCACAAATGCAAATGTTTCACGGCCGAGTGGCGTAGTTTTCTAAGCGTTGGTGTATGACCATTCGTCCGAAATTGGCCCGGGTTCGAATACGGTCGGGTATGGATGTTCTGTTTGTCTTACGGCACTGGCTCTCTCCTTTCCCTGGAACCAGCGGCCCTAAATTAGGTACGGGTGACTGCTTTTAGCCCATTGAGTTGCTCACAGTGGTCGTTAAACGTTCAACAAAAAAAACGTTTCACTAAATGCAAATGTGTATATACAAACTGAACGAGAATTTAATGCTAAATTCAATACAAAAAAAAAAAAAAAACAGAATTTAAATATCTGCGGTACAAAAACAATTTTTCTGGGAATACTGCAATTATGATAAATCAAGCTGATAAATTGATATCAAATACTTAAAATTGCAATGAACTATCAATATTTGGAAGGGCAGCCTTTATTGTTTAAAACAGCAGCTTAGCGGCTTCTCATTGAGCTAACAAGTGTGTGAAGCTCTGCCTTCTCTATTACGTGGTCCCAGGGAACAATTATAGCCTCAATTAATAATCTTCTACAATGGACGACTCATTCGTACAAGGTTTTTCAAACGGTGTCATAAATTTTCGATAGGGTTCAGGTCAAGGCTGTTTCCTGGCCAGGTCAACAATAGAATGCCCTTTGCTGTGAACCACTGTTTGCATATTTGTACTGTGTGGCAAAGAGTTGAATCCCCTGAAAAAGAAATGGTGTATTGCTGGATAAGATATCCCTGACGGAAAGTAGCAGTTATGTTTTCACGACGGAGTCAATGCATTTTTTTACGTTCAATGTGCCTCAAAATTTCTTAAATCGGTCTTTTAGAAGAAGCCATATCGAGAATAATTCGTTTTGTTTTGGCAGTATTAGCACACAAAATATTTTTTTTAGTTCGTAGTATCTTACCGAACGAAGATCCTTCTTATCTAGGCTTTTGCCGTGCAGTTATGATGCAAATATACTGTAAACGAAAACGTGAACTTATTTTCTCTCGCGATAAATCTGTGCGTTCACAAAAATTTGAAATTATGTGCAAAACACCCCGAACTAGAAACATTGGCTGACAATAAACGAATTTTTCAAATCGGACTGCTAAAAACAGATATGAAGAAAATTATGATACATATCAACGTTTCCTGGTGGAAAAACTGAGCATTATTTTAAGCACAAAATAATAAGCAAAAAGTGTTCCGTGGTAAGCAGTATCCTGAGCCCCTTCCCCCAAATTTCTGTCTAGGTTTCGGGAGCGCAGATATTGCTGCGAATTAATCAGAAACGATATTATACTCTTACTCCCCCGTAGTGACAGAACAGTTCTTTACCAAAAATTAGACATTATGCGCAGAACATTTCCCATCAAGACCTCTATCTCATGCAAAAATGATTTTTCAAATTGGACTTTTAGGAGCAGAGATATCCGGAAAATCGCAGATAATCTTTACGTCACTTAGAGCATTACGGATTACTTAAAAACTGTGCATTACTTGAAAACGAATCTCTTTTGTAAAAGGGAAGAAAAAACGTTTTCAGTTGTATATTTAGAAGCAATAATACGAACAAAAATGTATTTTGAATTCGATAGCAACTTCATTTATTTACCCTATTGGCGAAGCTGTGCGTACTACAGAGGTAAAAACGTACTACATTAAAAGGACTGGAAAGAAAGAATAATCGTTCCCACATTTCGGGCTTCCAGATGTTTATAAACCAGACTAACAGTTGCAGAGATATGGTGTCCATATATGGAACGACAGGCAAAGTGATACTTTTCAAAAGTCGGGCTCTTATACACTAAGTTAAAAATACTCCAAATAAGTGGCGACAGTAAATAAATAAATACATCGCTCTTAACCACGTTCTAGAAACACACAGCAACCGAAAAATTGTTTTTTCAGCTTCTCGATATCTAGCCGAGTGCGATTATGTAACGCACTCGGCTAGATATCGAGAGTTCTGTTGGTTCATTTCCACAGCGGCGGCTGAACAACAATTTTTCGGTTGCTGTGTGTTTCTAGGACGTGGTTAAGAGCGATGTATTTATTTATTTTCTTATACACTATCTACCAACAAGTAATTGGACACTTGTGATAGCAAAGGAAAACGAAGTTTATTCACCTTCAGTAGTTGGTGGAGCCTCCACGAGCGGCGATTACAGCTGCGAACCTCCGGGGCATACTCTCAACCAGGCTTTGTACGACGGCTAGCGGTATTTTCTTCCACTCGGCTTGGAGAAGACAGGTCAGTTCCTTCACCGATTTCGGACGGTGGGGCACTCCTTAAGTCGAATGCTCCAACTCCTCCCAGAGGTGGTCGATAGGGTTAAGGTCCGGGCTCTGCACAGGCATGTCCATTCGATTAACCCCATTGTCACCATACCAAGCCATGGTGGAACTCGCAACATGACAGGTGGCATTGTCATCCTGAAAGTAACATGGTCCACCCCGTAGAACTGCCACAAAGTAGGAAGCGCATGGTCATCCAAAATGGTGCAGTAGGTCTCGGCGCTGAGTCTACCAGGAATTGCGACCAAGGGTCACGTGCCATACCAGGAGAAACACCCCCATAGCATAATTCTACCGCCGCCGAACTTCACAGTTGGCACAGTACATTCCGGCAGGAGGCGTTTTCCAGGCAGACGCCAAACCCAGATCCTGCCATCCGAATGATAGAGGGTGAATCTTGATTCGTAGCTCCAGAGAACCTGTTTACACTGTTCAACGGTCCACTGTCGACGTTCTCTGCACCACGTTAGCCGAGCAGCGCTATTGGACTTGGTGATCAAAGGCTTGTGGACGGCAGCACGTCCATGATAACCGAGCAGATGGGCTTCCTTACGGATGGTATTTATCGAAAGAACACTCCCGGATGCCTGTTGAAACTCCTCGCGGATGTGACCCATCGATTTGGTGCTCTTCTTCGGAATTTCTCTGGCCAGCACCCGTCGGTCTCTATCTCCCAGTTTTGTGGGTCTGCCGGGTCTGGGCACATTCCGACAGTCACCTCTCATCTTCGACTTGCCAATCACGTAGGCCACTGTCGATTTTGGGTACTTCAACTCGCTGGATATGTCACGTATGGATCGGCCATTTCTGTGATACCCGACGATTACACCTTTCTCGAAATCGGAGAGCTCCGAACTGCGTGACATCTTGCATACGACTGGTTGCGTTGTTGTTTCCCACGCGATAGGTAACGGCTGCGGCTGTGACGTGTATCAGGATCGCAGATATCGTCGATTGCAGGGGTGTCCAATTACTTGTTGGTAGATAGTGTATATAGCCATGTGATTACTTTGCGTGTTGTTAGACAAAGTATTGATGAATGAGTGGCATGTTTTTGTGGCGCAAGTGCTGGGTACATTCAAAGAATTCTATGCCTATGACACTTTCAGAAGGAAATGAAAGAAGTGGATGACTACTCACATATCAACTAGCTTAACTCTTTCGTCCCGAGCGGTACACAGATGTACCAGAAAGAGTTTAAATTACCGGAAACCTGGAGAACGCTTGGCAGACAAATAAATATTGTACCACGGCGGGGTTTTGTGTTAGCACTTGCTGAGAGGATTAACACATGGAAGACTGTAGAGGTACTTTCGCTGAGATTGGGTAAGGAAGCCGGCTGAATGGAAATGACGACTACAAAATACCGTCTAAGCACATTCACATCGTGCTTAGACGGTATTTTATAGTCTTTGATGTTGTTCGCACGAATTCGTCATTGCATTTTTTTACATGGAAGTGTTTTAGGCAAGATTACATGTTAGTCAAAAA
Source organism: Macrothele yani (assembly GCA_039090855.1). Taxonomy (NCBI): domain Eukaryota; kingdom Metazoa; phylum Arthropoda; class Arachnida; order Araneae; family Macrothelidae; genus Macrothele; species Macrothele yani. Next base: position 21,845,678 of record CM077013.1, read on the forward strand.
TGTTACTAATTCATGAAATCAACACTGCAATTCCGTCTGTGTAAGAAAAAACAGGAAATATTGGTATAGCACCTAGTGGACTGTTATCGCAGGAATGACTACAGACGCACCTGATTCGGACACCTTCGATTAGTGGTTCGTGCAACTTCCGCTGCATATTGTACGGCGCTAACGGAGGTAGGCTCGGGAAATCCCGGCATTCCTCATATTTCTGGTAGATCTCGCTGAAGAACTGATTGCCGACGGAAAGATAAACATTAATTTACCATTACAAAGACAAAGCCCTCTTTCGAAAATAATACAACTTTTTTGGAGCAGCATTACATCTTCCCGTAGGAGGTCCTACAAGAAGACGATGTGCTCGTTGTGCAGAAGCAAAGCATCAAAAAAGGACAGAAATAATTTGCCACCATTGTAGTCTACCTTTGTGCGAAGACTGTTTCATGTTGTATCATACGAAATAGCATATTTTTGCACAAATATATCATTCTACTACTAAACATCGTTTGTAGCTAATGTTGCTATTTCTTACCTGTCTCCTATTGGTACGCCTCAAATTCCTATTAGTACACATATGTATCATCCACCTCTCCCAACACCCGACAATTAAAGTCGTTTATTTCGCTTAGAATCGTCACCGTGACTTTCAAAGAGCTCACGTTTGTTTGTTCCGCAAGTGGTCTCCACTGCATATGCTTGTCAAAGCAGTGGAAACCACTTGCCATTTATATTCTGGGACGAACGGGTTAAACAAACTCTATTTACAAATACTCTATTTTAATGGAAGTCGATTTAATCAATAATTTGCCTATAATCGTCTCCAGAGCCGGTATACTTTACATGCGAACAAAGATCGAGGTTCACCTCTAGCATTGAAAGATGAAGTTCAAAGAATCCCGATTTGGAATGTGCAGTACAATAAACTTATTCGAAAAGGGTGTTTGAAAGGACAGTTGTTTTGACAGGTGGGTGGGAGTGAATGAAACCTAATTGAAATACTCAGCATTTGCATCTGTAATTTCTATGAAATCGTTTGATTTTACACATAATAGCTAATAATTTATATAGAAGTTCCTTACACCGTCGTATCAGAATCATATGATATCACCACCTACCTAATAATGGGAATAACAACTCTTGGCCTCGATGACCGAAGGACGCAATGAGGCCACGGAAGGTTGCCCGAGGGCACACGTGCCCATTACGACTGCAACAGAGAATGGAGGTCCCGGAGATGACGTGGTTGGGGGTCGGCTGGTCGAACCTGTTGATCTAAATAGTCCCACAAGTGCTCTGTGGGATTAAGTTCAGGCGATTTCGCCGGCCAAGAGAGAACGGAGACATCGCTCTCGTGTTCCTGGAACCAGTCAGCAGCCCCTTAGCGACACAGCAGGGTGCATTGTGCTGTTGGTAGACACCATCATCACCAGGGTAAACGTCCAACATGAAGGGATGCATGCGATCAGCGAAGATGGACAAGTAGCTATTGATGTTCAGGGACCCATCCAGTGGTACGAGCTGTCACAGGTCATACCAAGAAAATATTCCACAGACATGCACACTGCCAATGCCGGCCTGTACTTGACCGATCAGCGTGTCCGAGTGTAGGTTTTCGTGTGTCAGACGCTGTATCCTCCACCGCCCGTCACTTCTGAGGTGTAGAAACCTAGATTCGTCGGAGAAGGTAACCTTTTCCGACTCTTACATTGTCCAATGACGGCAGTTCCATACGAACTGCAGGCCTTGTTTCCGATGGATCTGGGTTATAATGAGTGTCTTGACGCAGCGTCGACTCCAAATACTCGTGTGTAACAGAGTTCGCTCTACTGTTGCCGGGGACACGTACCTGGGGGCCCCAGCGTTCATTTGCGCGGTCAATTGCTGCGCTTTTGCGCGTCGATTGTCCTTTAGCAGTCGACGGAGGCGACGTTCTCCTCTGGGGTCGATGGCCTTTGGGACTCCTCTGTTACGTCGTCGGGAAGTACTCGGTGTGCCAGCGGTCCAGTCTTGGTACACCCTTACTACAGCATGTCGCGAACATCCCACGAAGTCTACTATTTATGAGGTGCTTCCAGCCTTGTCGCGGTAGCCGACGATCATTCCTTTTTGCACGTCCGTCAAATGACTACCTCTGACCATTGTATTCACGTAAAGCACCATGACCCATCTATTCTGGCCGGCCGCTAATATCTCCGTGTGGTTGACCTTTTCACTTGCACTCTGTAACGCGCCTGGGCGGGTACACTGTAATTGCGAGGGTGGTCATATTATTCTGACACGACTGCGTATTCCTAGCGTAGTAGACATGCTGAAACAAATATCCTACTTTAAGTAAAGTCAATGATGAAAATAATGCGCCTTGCCCTCATCTCCTCCAGGCTTCTCACTGCTATAAACAAGAGAGTATCTCCCTTTCTCGTCTGAGTTGGATACAATGCTAACACACAGTCGTGTCACATTATTCTGACCGTCTCCTACTTTTGACGTCAACAGCGCGTAGCCAATGAATGAAGGCACGTGTCGTGAGTTGGGTTGGAGGATACATAAGGTGTGCTGTAGGCATTCTGAAAACATATCACTCGTTGCTGTCATGGATAAAAGAAGCGATTTATCAGATTTGCAAGAAGAGATGATTATCGGCTTTCGGGTCAAGGGTGGCAGTATTTCTGAAACAGCGCAGTTTGTGAACTGTTCGCGTGCTGCTGTGGTTAAAGTGTATCGTGATTGGAGAAATGGCACCATTGCGAATAAGTGGAAACGGCGGAGCACCACGTGCCGTTGATGTGAGAAGTGACCGTCGGCTCCGAAGGTGAGTGAGGGCCGACCGACTCGCTACAGTGGAGCAAATCACTTTCCGAATGAAACAGAGGGCTAGCAGAAGTGTGTAAATGACAGTTCAGCGGACCCTGTTGCGTATGGGGTTCCGATGCAGACGGATGATCACTGCACCTATGTTAACGAAGGTGCATCAGAAGAAAAGACTTACATTTGCACGACTGTATCGGAATTGAACCTCCGCTGATGGGGGAGAGATTGCCTTCTCCGATGAGTCAGGTTTCCTGCTACATCAAACGGATGGACGTTGGAGTATAAGACGAGAAACATCGAAGAACAAACGCTCTTCAACCATCGCTGGAAGAATACAAGCTGGTGGGGGCAGCGTTATGGTCCGGGAAAAGTCTTCGTGGCATTGTCTGGGTCCCCTCATACCTGTGGAATGCACTATAGACCGAATTCGTTATGAATCCATCCTGGCAGTTCACGCACACCCATACATGCTGATTGTCTACCCTAGGGCGAATGGGATCTTCCAAAATGACAATGCGACGTGTCACACACCTAGAAATGTCCGATAGCGGTTGGAAGAGCACGATGACGAGTACTACCCTAACTTCCTCATTCCCTAGACTTAAACTCAATTGAGCATCTGTGAAACCACCTCGATCGTGTTGTTCGCTGTGTGGATTCTCCACTATGCGCCTTTCAGCAGCTGTCAGAAGCACTGCAGTCAGCATGGCTCCAAATACTTGTGAACACCTTCCAGCACCTTACTGGATGACTGCCAGCCAGTCTAGCTGCTGTCCGCTCTGCACACTGCAGTTACTCTGTATGTTAGCTGGTGGCCACAATAATGTGACTCGACCGTGTATAAAATACAACAAGAAAGATGACATTGAATTTTCGGGTGTAATAAGCACGTCTTTTTGAATCCGTTATGACGCAAATTAAATTTATGAAAGCTATTCAAAGTCAATGGAACCGGTATGGAAAACAACAGTTCTGACGAAAGAAAGAAGATTTTCAATCGGGTTTTTAATCCCTCAGATATTGCTGTAAACGGAATCGTGAGCTTACGAACTCTTAGAAACAGAGATATCGACAAAAATAAAATGTGACTTTACGTCCCCTGGTTGGAAAACCATGCATTATTTTAGGAAGAAAGCCCAGATTTTGCAGCAAATACTTCAGAAGCAGAAAATAACACACATGACCCCTGGTGGCGAAACCATTCTTTACCAAACATTAGAAATTATGTGAAAAATATTTTCCATCAGGTCTTGTATGCGATACAGAAAGAATTTTTGAAATCAGAGCTTTAGGAGCAGAAATAACGCAGAAAACGCAATTTACTCTTGTGCCCCCTAGCAGATACTTGAAAATTATTTGAAAATTTTGAATTTATAGGAAAAACATTTTGCATCGGAAACACTATCCAACAAAGAAGGAATTTTTCAAATCGTACTCTTAGAAGTAGAGATATTGACAAAAATAAGATATACATCTACGCCCCCTGGCGTAGAAACCATGCATTTTTCAAGAAGAAAATTTTCCTAAAAGGTTTGTCCACATACGTAGTAGCGGTCAACAAACGACTTTTTTTTCAATCGAAATTTTAGAAACTCATATTTTGCTGCAAATACAACAGAAGCGAAAATTAAGACTTACGCCACCTGGTGGCCAAACCATTTCTTACGAAAATTTGTAATTATGTGCAAACGATTTCCCATCAGGAGCTGTATACGGTGCAGAAAGAAGTTTTCAAATAGGATATTTAGAAGCAGAGATATAGGGGGAAACGCTATTTACATTTACGCCCCTAGCGGAAAGTCTATGAATTACTTGAAAATTTTGAAATTATATGAACAACATGTCGCACTAGAAACACTATTTAACAAAGAAGGAATTTTTCACATCGGACTCCTAGAAGTAAAGATATTGACAAAAATATGATATACATCTACACCCCCTGGCGTAGAAACCATGCACTATTTTAAGAAGAAAATTTTTTCTAAAAGGTTTGTCGACATGACTAGTATCGGTCAACAAACGACGTTTTTTTCAATCGAGTATTTAGAAGCTCATATTTCGACCGCAAATAGCGGTATAACTATACCATCGGGATCAGAGGAAATGCTATCCCACACTCACCAACCCGCTTGGCCAGCGTGGTGAGTTATGGCCAAACACCTCCAAAATGACTCTACAACTTAAATCTTGGCCCTCAGTCTCCGGCAGCTGGAATGTACCTGGCCAAGGCAGCGGCCAGTGCGACATGAAGGCAGAGGGTGCTAAGAATCCCCGGAGGACCGGACTAGGCTGCCATTTGATGCTGACCTTGGCAACGTACAATGGACGCTCCCTATCTTCTGATTCAAGGCTTCTTGAATTGGAAGAGGAACTACAAAGGATCAAGTGGGACATCGTCGGGCTAAGTGAGGTAAGGAGAAAAGGAGAAGATCTCATTGAACTGAAAAGTGGACATCTCTTCTATTATCGTGGGACAGATACTGGCAGAACTAGTGGTGTTGGATTTATAATAAACAAGAAACTGAAGGATAAAGTGGTAGAAGTTGAAAGTTCCTCTGACAGAGCTGCACGACTCGTTATCCAACTATCGAGAAGATACCATGCTCAGATTATTTAAACTTATGCACCCACCACAAGTCATCCTGAAGAAGAAATTGAAGAATTTTATGAGGAAATTCGTCATCTAAATAATAAAGGTAAGCAGCACTTGAAGATAATTATGGGAGATTTCAATGCAAAAATAGGGCACCGGCAACAGAATGAAACTTCAGTAGGTAAATTCGGTCACGGCAACAGAAACCAGCGTGGAAATACTCTCGTTGAGTTTGCAGAGGCAGAAGGATTTTTCATCTTGAATTCCTTTATCAAGAAAAAGCCACACAGGAAATGGACATGGAGACATCCAATTGGGACGACAAGTGAAATTGATTTTATTATGTGTAACAAAAAATTCGTCATCGAAGACTGCAGTGTGCTGAACAAGTTCAACACAGGTAGTGACCATAGATTGGTGAGATGTAAGATGCACCTCAACACTAAACTGGAACGTGGCAAGCTCATAAGACAAACAAAATCTATTGACATAACCAACCTTAAAAAACACCATAATACTTTCAAGTTGGAACTGAAGAACAGATTCTCTGCTTTAGAAGGCCTAACATCGGAAGAAGTGGATATTTCGGAAGTTAACAGAAAAGTAACCAAAGCTCTTATGGAAACAGCAACAAAATTAGCTGGGTCTAAGAACAAGTTGCATGTAAACAAATTATCAGGAAAAACCAAAATGTTGATGCAAAAAAGAAGAGAGATGAGGACAACTAAAGAAGATGTGACTTCCAAAGTGGAATATATAGAGCTATGCAAGACAGCACGAAAAAGTATCACTGAAGACGTAAGGAAATTCAACTGTGAGCTAGTGAGGAAAGCAATTGAAAACAACCAAAGCCTAAAGATAGCAAAGGGACATCTCAGTAAGGGAAGAAAACAGATTATGGCTCTGAGAAAAGAAGATGGTTCTATAACAAGAAATAGAGGCGAAATTTTGACAAGAGTGAAAGATTTCTACTCCAAATTATATGAAAGGGATGATACATGTACTCCAGACATCATGAAAGGTACCAGAGTTCTTCCAGTCCTCCCAGCAGAAGTTGCTCATGCAATCAAGAACATGAAGCGGGGGAAAGCTCCAGGAGAAGATGGAATTACTATAGACATCATACAAGAAGCAAGTGGAGAAATTGAAACAGTACTCGCCCAAATTTTCACTCGATGCCTTAATGAAGGGAAGATTCCTGAGGATTGGAACAATGCTACAATGATCCTGCTACATAAAATAGGTGACATTGAGGATCTCAGGAACTACAGACCTATCAGCCTCCTATCAGTGGTTTATAAAATCTTCACTAAAGTTCTTTCACACCGCTTGAAGGTAACACTGGACATGGCTCAACCGAGAGAACAAACTGGATTCAGGAGTGGCTACAGCACAATAGATCATATCCACGTACTGAGAGAACTAATTGAAAGAGCGAGGGAATATGAACTTCCATTGTGCATGGCTTTTATCGATTATGAAAAAGCCTTTGATTCGGTGAAACCATCAGCAGTTACCACGGCTCTGAAATCCTACGGTATTGAAGATGCATACATTAATATTATTAATAACATCTATGAAAATGCAAGTGCAAAGATTCGGCTGTTTGAAAATACAACACACATAAAAATTGGAAAGGGAGTGAGACAAGGTGACACCATATCTCCGAAGCTCTTTAATGCCACATTGGAAAATGTCTTTCAATCACTGAACTGGGAAAACAAAGGGATAAAGATTAATGGAGATTATCTAACCCACCTTCGTTTTGCTGATGACGTAGTCATTTTTGCAACTACCCCATCAGAGCTGCAGAGTATGATCCAGGAACTTGCTGACAAGAGTAAAGAAGTGGGATTAAAAATGAACTTTCAGAAGACAAAAGTGATGTTCAATGCTTTTACAAGAAATGAAGATTTATCGATTGATGGAGAAAAACTGGAGATAACAGATACGTATGTTTATCTTGGACAGCAGATATCAAGTGAGGGTCACATTGATGAAGAAATTAATCGGCGTACAAAACTTGCCTGGAGAGCTTTTGGAAGAAACAGCATAATTTTCAAGAGCAATATGCCATTATGTCTTAAAAGAAAAGTGTTTGATCAATGCATCCTTCCAGTGCTTACGTATGGTGCAGAGACGTGGACCTTAACTAAAAGAGACATACAAAGGCTGCAGACAACTCAAAGCAGCATGGAGAGGTGCATACTTGGTGTAACCAGGAGAGATAAGAAGAGGAACTCGTGGATCCGAAAAATGACGAGAGTGGAAGACATCATGATCAGAGTTAAATCCCTGAAATGGCAATGGGCTGGACATACTGCCAGAAGGACAGACCATAGATGGACAGCCGAAATTTTAGATTGGATTCCAAGGGACAGGAAAAGACCCAGAAAAAGACCACATGGGAGATGGGTGGATGAAATTCGTAAATATGCGGGAGTGACATGGAGGAGACTGGCACAAGACAGACCGTTGTGGAGGAAACTTGGGGAGACCTTCGTCCAGCAGTGGATTGATAATGGTTGACAATGATGATGATGATGATTTTGTTGCAAATACAACAGAAGCGGAAATTAAGATTTACGCCCCCTGGTGGCCAAACTATTTTTATTTTTTTTACAAAAAATAGAAATTACGTGCAAACGATTTCCCATCAGGTGCTGTATTCAGTGCGCAAAGAATTTTTCAAATCGGATATTTAGGAGCAGAGATATAGGGGTAAACGCAAAATACCGCTACGCCGCCTAGCAGAAAGTCTATGAATTATTTGAAAATTTTGAAATTATATGAAAAACATGTCACGCCGAAAACACTATCCAACAAAGAAGGAATTTTTCAAATCGGACTCCTAGAAGTAGAGATATTGACAAAAATAAGATGTACATCTACGCCCCTTGGCGAAGAAACTGTGCAATATTTTAGGAAGAGAGTATTCCGAAAAGGTTTATCGATGTGAATGGCATCAGCCCACAAAAGCAGAAGCTCCGATTTCATGGCAAAGAAATCAGAAGCAAAATCTAACATTTACGTCCCCTGGTGGCCAAAGTATTCTTTACCATAAATTTGAAATTATATGCAAAAGATTTTCCATCAGAAGATGTATCCGCTGAAGAAAATTTTTTTCAAATCGGAGTTTTAGAAAAAAGTTATCGGGAAAAATGTAATTTACTTTTACGCCCCTTAGCGGAAAATCTATGCGTAATTTGAAAAAGTAACTATATCTAAAATACTCTTCGATATACATGGATTCGAAAGATCAAAGAATTTTTTCAATCGGATGTTTAGAAGCAAATATGTGTAATAAAACGTATTTTTGAATTCGACATCATCTGCATTTACGCCCTCTACCGGCGAAATGGTACATCGTAAAAACAACGAAATGAAGGATCATCATTTGCATATTTCAAACTTCCGAATGCAAAAAGAATTTTTCAAATCGGACTAATAGTTGCAGAGATATCGTGGGTACAGACGGATGGACGGACGGACAAACCGATAACAGAAGCACGATCTTTTTTTACAAAAGACGTGCTTAAAAGCAAATGCACCAACTCTGTCTCAGTTGGCGAATTTATTGGGATTATGAATTTGGTGTCAGCATTTTTTCAATTATTTACTGCTTTCGCTCCAAGATTTCTGTACTTCTGAAGTAAAATACAGCAATGAATGCTCTCAAATGGGCGTTGACTGGTAATAAATAAAGATCATCAATAGAGTCTGCCGTGGTATAACGAGATATTACAGCATTCCAATAATTTTATTAGTGTTGGTGGAATCCAGCTAAAATTCCATTACTCATAGTCCGTCTACTTTTTTTTCTAGTTTCACGCGATTTGCTGTGTGGATCAACATCGAATTTAAAAAAACTATTTTTTTGTGTGTGAAAGCAACTCAACCGAACGAATAAAACTTTCAACTTTTTTAATCATATTTTTGTCGTTCAGCTTGGATCAGTGCCCGCGAATTCCTAGTATTTGGATAGGAAATGTCTACAGACCAGTTTTATAAACGGTAGACGATTTCTTAACTTTTATACAAAGAATTGTACCGTAACTGTATCACTTTCATTTTATAAAAATGAAAATGCTATTACGAGCATGGCTGCTAAACACTGAAACCAGTTTGAAGAATCATTGTAAGGTATAATTTTTTCTTCTTTGAACACATATGCACTGCGACGCTAAAAAAACTGAGAAGGGCGCTATCATTTAAATTACATGCCCCCACACCCATGCGGTAAATGGTATCGTCCGCAAAAGACGTACATGTAGAGGCAGACATCTCCGCAAGCTCAAGTACAGTGCTGGGCCAAACAAAATGCAACAACAAGAAGGAAGCATCCAATTGGCCTGAAATTCTCAGCATGCCTCACCCGCGAGATGACATGCAAACGATTAGCATTGCAGGGCATATGCAAATCATATGCGCCCGGCACGCCACCAAGAAGCACTATAAGAAGGATGCACAGAAGACGGGGTGTAAGTAGTGGAAGTGTGTTGTGACCTGTGCGTGAAAAGCTTCCTGATGCCTCGTCGCAAAAGTCATTCCAGCGCGTTTCGGATTTCTACAGAGGAAGAATAGTGGCTTATCGCGACAGCGGTTTATCGTACCGAGACATCGGCGCCCGTGTGGGACGACATCCAGCCACAGTGAGGCTAGTATGGATTCGGTGAGTGCATAAGGGACGGACGGACCGACGTGAGCAATTACCGCAGCCGCGGCACACCACCGAACGAGAGGACCCGCATGTTGTGCGGCGGGCTTTAATGGCTCGCACCGCCACATCACGAACGTTAGCGCAGGAATATGGGTGTGTTGCGCAACAACCCGTGTCAGCACGTACCGTTCGACGTCATCTACCGGAGCGGGCACCTGTCGCACGGCTCCCATTGCTCCGATTACCATTGACGTTACACCACTGGCGAGTGCGGTGGCAGTGGGCCGTTGAACGCCGCACCTGTACTACGGAATGGCACGACATTGTCTTCTCCGACGAATCCCGCTTCTGCCTGCAACACCACGATGGTCGGATCCGCGTGTGGTGGAACCGCGGCGAGAGCATGCATGACACCTGCCTTATGCATCGTCATACCGGTCCGTCGCCTGGCGTTATGGTTTTGGGCGCAATTGGATATGACACCCACACCCCTCTTGTACGCATCGCCAGTACACTCTACAGCCACCGCTACATCTCCGACGTTTTGGAGCCTGTAGTCCTCCCCTACCTGCAGGACCTGCCAGCGGCCATGTTTCAACAGGACAATGCGCGCCCACACGCGGCACGCATCGTGCAACAATTCTCATTTTTGATTGAAAATCTTCTTTCATTGAAAATCTTCTTTCTTCCGATTGAAAATCTTCTTTCTTTTGTCAGAACTGTTGTTTTCCATACCGGTTTCATTGACTTTGAATAGCTTGCATAAATTTAATTTGCGTCATAACGGATTCAAAAAGACGTGCTTATTACACCCGTAAATTCAGTGTCATCTTTCTTGTTGTATTTTATACACGGTCGAGTCACATTATTGTGGCCACTAGCTAACATACAGAGTAACTGCAGTGTGCAGAGCGGACAGCAGCTAGACGGGCTGGCAGTCATCCAGTAAGGTGCTGGAAGGTGTTCACAAGTATTTGGAGCCATGCTGACTGCAGTGCATCTGACAGCTGCTGAAAGGCACGTAGTGGAGAATCCACACAGCGAACAACACGATCGAGGTGGTTTCACAGATGCTCAATTGAGTTTAAGTCTAGGGAATGAGGAAGTTAGGGTAGTACTCGTCATCGTGCTCTTCCAACCGCTATCGGACATTTCTAGGTGTGTGACACGTCGCATTGTCATTTTGGAAGATCCGAATCCCGATGAGGCATGGATGTTGTGTTTGTCTTTCGGCCCTGGTTCTAGGTTTGAACCTGGTGTCCCTCCAATCCAATCGAACACGTGTGGGACCTTCTCGGGAGACGCTTGGCAGCACGTCACCAGCCCCCAGCAACGATTTCGCAGCTGCGATTGTCGCTACAAGAGGAATGGGCCGTGATGCCTCAACAGCTCCTTGACAACCTCGTCCTCAGCATGGACAGACGTTGTAAATCTTGCAACGCAGTCAGGGGTGATCATATCCCCTACTAAAGACTGGATTTTTCTTGGCAGCCGCCTGTCACATGGACGTTTCTCTCTTCTTTCCAGTTGTGCTCGAAGCTACCTTTTCAATAAAATGCCTTTGTATCCTTGGATTCCTTTTTTGGACGGTTTTGCTCACTTGTCCCATATTCTTACATCTTGGGGATCTTATGGTATGATTTGAGTGGACGTGGAGCACTTCTAAACAACGTTACATTTGAAAAACCGCCTCGTCCTTAATTTTTGCACGCCAGTGTATAAGTAACCATACGTACTTACAAATAACTGCGTCACTAAATATGAATATAATCTCGTATTACTTCATTTTAGATAGTATAAGAGAAATTGTTTAATTAATGTGTAAAGTGAGGCACATAAATAAATAATTAGTACATGAAAGTCACTGACTACAAATAATTTAATTATGCATAAAGTATCTTTGTGTACGTTTTTACATTAACTATATTTGTGTCAATCTCATAAACAATATATTTTTGCTTCATAACTATACTTTTCATAAAATTGTGCGGTCCATTTGCCCAGCATGTGACAACGAGTATATCTATTATCACCGATGTGCCATCGAGTAATATACTTCCAGTTGATTCTATGAACAAATGAGTATGCATGGAGTACACGTATTCCACATTTGAAACCTAGTCTGATAGGCTTATACCCGAGGGCTCTCGGTTTGAATTTTTAACAATCGCTGAATATCCGACAAGCGTGTTAAGTGACGACCCCCGGATGGGGATCCCCTGGTTACATATAAAGGTGTTCATACCTAAGCGCCCCCACCCCTAAATTCTCTCTGCCCTTTATGCGCAAAATCGTACGCTTGTACGGTGGCGCCATTTGGTGTGCTCTCTCTTACTTACAAACTATCCTGTCAGAATCCGTAGATTCGCTCTAGTGTCCTTCAGTTTCTGTGCCCTGCCCGAAAGGGCGCAGAAACCGAATGAAGTTAGAGCACATGAATTTGAAATATATGAATTTTCTTTGAGTACATATATTTGAAATATATCAAATATATGTCCCCAAAATGAGTATCTTTATTTCATATATATATATACACTGACGGAAAAAAGATCCCAACACCACGAAAAAATAGTTGTAGAGGAATGAAATGGCGGCAATACATTTGTATAGGTAACATATTTAATCGATTAAGGTTTCAAGATCACAGCTTAATGTAAGTGCGAGAAGAGCCATTTTGAATGTGAAATGCTGGTACATTAATAACCGGTGTAACCGCCAAGAATGTTAAATGCAAGCACGCAAACGTTAATGCATTGTATTTTTTTTTTTTTTTTTGATTGGAGGTTTAACGACCACCTTGAGCAACTCAATGGGCTATAAGCAGTCGCCCGTCCCTAATTTAGGGTCACTGGTTCCAGGGAAGGGAGAGAGCCAGTGCCGTAAGACAAACACAACATCCATGCCTCACCGGGATTCGAACCCGGACCCCTTACGGACGAATGATCAGAGGCCAACGCCTTAGACCACTGCGCCACCGGGGCGGCAAAATGCATTGTATCGTACAGGTGCTGGATGTCAGTTTGTGGAATGGAGTTCCATGTCTGTTGCATTTGGTCGGTCAATACAGGGACGGTTAATGCTGGTTGGGGGTGACGCTGGAGTTGTCGTCCAATGATGTCCCATATGTGCTCGATTGGTGAAAGATCTGGTGATCTAACAGGCCATGGCAACATGTCGACACTCTGTAGAGCATTTTGGGTTACAACAGCGGTATGCGGGCGAGCGTTATCCTGTTGAACCCCCGGAATGCTGTTCATGAATGGCAGCACAACAGGTTAAATCACCAAACCGACGTACAACTGTGCCGTCAGGGTGCGTGGGATAACCACGAGAGTGCTCCTGCTGTCATAGGAAATTGCTCCCCAGACCATAACTCCAGGTGTGGGTCCAGTGTGTCTCGGCCGCAGACAGTTTGGTTGCAGGCGCTCACCTGGCCTCCTTCTAACCAACACACGGCCATCACTGGCACCCAGGCAGAACCGGCTTTCATCAGAAAACACTACAGATCTCCACTCCGTCCTCCAATGAGCTCTAGCTTGACACCACTGACGTCGCAAACGGCAGTGGTTTGGTGTAAGTCGAATGCACGCTACAGGGCGTCTGGCTCGGAGCTGTCCTTCAAGTAACCGATTTGTAACAGTTCGTTGTGTCACTGTGGTGGCAACTGCAGCTCGAATTGCTGCCGCAGACGCGGTGCGATGCGCCACGGTCATGCGCCGTACACGGCGGTCTTCCTTCTCAGTAGTGCTACGTGGCCGGCCGGAGTCCGGTCTTCTTGAGGCAGTACCTTTCCTTGACCACCGCTGCCAACAATCATGCACAGTGGCTACAGTCCTGCCAAGTCGTTCTGCTATATTGCGGATGGAAAATCCACCTTTTCGTAGCCCTATTACACGACCTCGTTCAAACTCCGTGAGCTGTTGATAATTGCTTCTTCGTCTTCTTAAAGGCATTCTTGACTAACATCAACACCCTACGTCGAATCTCAACGATAACTAACGCTCACGAACGTTACAGCGCGTATTTACAGCAAACCTGCTTTGCATGTTCCGAGGGGCGCTACTAGCGCCATACGTATGCGTCGAGCGCGAAATTTGCATAGACGTCATCTTACAGATGTACTCTCACCGCCTACCAACTGTCGTTTATCTAACACAACCCCTTCTTGGTGTTGGGTTTTTTTCCGTCAGTGTATATTTTATACATATATTTGAAATATACCTACTCAAAAATGAGTACGTGCCTTTTTCAAAAAAGAGACACAAGTACTCGCAGCTATTATAAGCCCAGAATTTACTCAAAAACGAGTGCATTTAGCTTATTTACGTACCAATTAAAAAACGAGTACATGTTGCTTATTTAAGTACCAATTTTTAACAGTGTACCTTCAAATTACCTTCTCAAACTGCTGCATTTCTTCATTATTCTATCAAGCTGTTCTCAATCTCTACATCGGCGCTGTTTTTCATGTTCATAATTCTTCTATCATAACTTCTGCTATTTCTTACAATATTGGGATTCGTCAGGGCTGTCCGCTGTCAGGTCTACTTTTCCCATCGCTTTTGAACCGTTTCTAATTCAGCTTTGTCGCGGACTCACTCCTAGCCCTTTCCATTACAATCCGACAATTTGCCGTCACTCTAAAATTCTAACAGCGTATGCTGATGATGTTACTATCATCATCCGAAATGATTCGGATTTCAATATCATCGCAAATACTTACAAAGAATATTCTTCAATATCAGGAGCATCTCTCAACATCTCGAAAAGCATAGGCCTCTGGTGAGGTATTTAGGAAGGAAGAATGTCTCAACCATGGGGGTGATGCTTGGACTTCGGACTCCCGAAATTTCCTTGGCGTCTGGATTGAAAAATATACTCATGTGACCAATAATACTTGGCATCCCATGCTTCAACGACTTCAACGCTCTAAGTTATCTAGAATAGCTTCTCTCCATTCATCTGTTATTCACAAAAAACAGATCTTCTTAATACTTTAACTATGCCGTCAATTTACCATACTTTGATCATCTACTCTTCAGCAATAACATTCAATCTTTCCTTTCAACTTTCATTCATCAACTTCATATGGTCTAGCATGCATCTTGTTCGTGCAAATTTACTTACATACCCACCTTCATACGGAGCCGTAAACCTTCCATCGATCAATCTTCGCTACAAAGTCTTCCGTATTATGCAACTAATTCGTCAACTTTCTAGTACACCTTCTCCGTTAAGGGATGTCATGAACTTCTTCGTCAATCCATATAATTCTGCTATTTTATTCAACATTCTTCTTCGCATGGATAAATATCCGCTTCTTCCACATCGTCTTCTTTCACTTCACTGCGAAAGTATTTCTCTTTTCGTTCTCTCCCGCTCCGACGTTTTTATCCAACTTCAATTCCTTCTTTCACTTATCTACGTGTACTTATTTTTTCTTTCCATCTTGGTCACGTGCTGGAATTATCCAAGTTTTACCATCTTATCCAACCAGATTTATCATGGAGAATCTATTAGAGACTTCTCTGGCTCCATCCCTAATACAGCAGCTGCTAATCAACCAAAACTTCAAATGCTACAGAAATCCATCATCAATAGCTTCCCAGACATTACTTCAACTGCTGGATTAACTTACCTTCCATCTGCGTCACTACCTCTTCTTTTCTATTTACAAACCAATCAAACAATCATCTGCTTTTCTTGCCTCACTACGAAAGACATTTACATCCTCATGCTGACGTAAAATATTCGACCTGTTCCAATGTTTGACTTATATCTATGGGCTTTCTCTTCAACGTACATGGAAAGCCGCATGTAACTCATTTTCATCACCCAAAGATATTGACCGCCAATGGCTTTTTCTTTATAATCGTCTTCTTTCACCTTTACGAATTCCCCAATTACAAATTTTAACATCAAATATTTGTTCATACTGCAATACCACTGGTTCAACCATTCATCTCTACTCTCAATGTTCTCTACTCTCGCCACTCTTCTATTTCATGTTTAGCATCGCTTCATCCGTCTCTACTACAGCACACAATCTTCTTGAGTACATGTTTCTACATGCCCATGACCCTATAACTACAATCCAAAGCCCATTAGGCGTCGTTTTCTTTATTCTCACCAAATCTGCAATTTATAATTTCTTTCTTAATCATGTCAAAGATAATCCACCTCTACCACTTCGTACCGCAAGAATACCACTTCTTCAATTCCGCATTCAGCTCATATCCCGATTACAACTCGAACTTACAATGGCACGTAAAACTGCTCAACTTTCGAATTTTCATTCCACGTGGAAGACTTCTACTGGTTTGATGTCTGTTCATCGTAATCGTATCCGTCTTAGAAACTAGAACTTCGTACCTTCAGTACTTTTTATCATTACGTAATGCATACGTTTTGAAAATGTTTTTTCATTGTTTCATCAAGTATCACATTATGTTCTTTCATATCAACTGACATTTTTATACTGGTCTCTCGGTTTGCAGGTGTGTATGGATGATTTTTCAGCACTCGAATTACAGGCTTCGTTGAATGATGCTGTTTTACAACTGGTTTGTGATAAATAATTTCTTCTTTTGTTAAAGTGGCTTGAGTGCTTGACCTACTTTCGCGCTCATAACACGTGTTAAGACAATATTTCGTTCATAGCTGCGCAAAATGTCTATCTTTATTTTAAATGGAAGATTAATGTTTTAACCGAATTAATTCCTCAGCTTATGTAAATCAAGATTTTATCTTTTCATGTCTTCATGTACAACCACTTATTTAATCTTTTACGCTGCCAATGCTTTATGTAAATTTTTGCTCATTAGCATAATAAAGTATTATGATTTCAGTTGTCTGCACCAAGATTGGAGTTGTAATCATCCTGGATTGTTGGCCATAACTCACTACGTTGGCCGAGAGGGTTAGTGAGTGTGGGATAGCATTTCCTCTAATCCCGGGGATATAGTTATACCGTTATGTGACGGTCGTCAGAGCCCCTTTGCGAGATTGTCAATGAGAGGCTAAGATATGTTACGCATCGTCTGACTTTATATATGTATATACTGTATATATATACACACACTATATTGGCAAAAGTCACTGGACACCCCTTCAAAAGCAAATGTCGGATCCTCTGCGTTGTTAAGATGCGCGGTACAGTTGCAAACGCTGTAAAAAACAAACCTGCAGCTGACTGCGATTATATCGCACCGTAAGGTTGAGTGAAAATGTCGCGGCGGGAGAGAACTGACTTTGAGAAAGGAAAGATCGTTGGGTGTTATGTTAGTGGGTTGTCCATAAGAGAAAACGAGAAGGGTTTAAACACTCCCAAGTCAACTGTTTTGGGTGTACTGAATAAGTGGAAGACACATGGCATGCCTGAAGCAGCAAAACGTACCGGCAGACGAAAGAAAATAAGTGATAGGGGACGTCGAAGCCTCAGAAGAGTCGTTACAGCTAATCGACGGAGTACTGCCCAAAACCTCAGTGTACAGGTGAGTAACATAGCTGGAACCTCGATATGTACACGTACCATTCGCAGAGAACTTAATTCCATGGGTTACCGTGGTCGTGCGGCTGCTCATAAGCCTTTCATTTCCACTCCGGAATGCTTCTGGTCGTTTAGCATGGTTTAAAGAACATTTATCGTGGATCAATGGAAACGGGTCCTATGGACTGATGAATCCAGATACACGATTCATCAGTCTGATGGCCGTGTGTGGGTATGGCAGCAGCCGGGGGAACGATATTTACCAAAATGTACTCTTCATATGGTCAAGTTTGGAGTTGTAAGTGTACTCGTGTGGAGGTGTTTTTCGTGGTATGGTCCCGGCCCATTGGTTATCGTGGACAAACCTGTTTACCAGCACGTCGACCTCGATATTGTGGACAATTATGCCCTACCTACTCTGTGGCAATACTATGGATTCGAGACTTGTTGGTACTAGCAGGATAATGCACCGAGCCATAAAGCAAGGACTGTAACGGTGTGCTTTGACGATAATTCCGTATCGTGTGTGGACTGCCCAGCACACAGCCCTGATCTTAATCACATAAAGCACCTATGGGATAAATTAGGGCTCCGCATAAGAAGTTTGAAACATAGGGCTACTACTAAGCAACAGTTAACGGCAGTATTATGTACTGAATGGAAGCGCATACTTATCGCTGTGTTCCAAAACCTTGTCGAAAGCATGTCTCGAAGGCCAAAGGTGGACCGACACCTTACAAATAAATGTCAAAAAATGCTATGTTGTGTTTCTCTTCTAGTCTCTAGTGACTTTTGTCAATATAGTGTATATATACATACATATATATATATATATATATATATATATATATATATATATATTCTATTAAGAAGAGACCTAAGCAAAAAAATACATATATAATTTTGACTCACACCAAGTACAACATAGAAAAGGTTATGTATCTACCGGTGTGAGTAAAAGTTATCTTTTCTCCTTTTACTCACACCGGTAGATACATAACCTTTTCTATGTTGTACTTGGTGTGAGTCAAAATTATATATGTATTTTTTTGCTTAGGTCTCTTCTTAATAGAATGTGAATTCTGAATTTTCAAAACTGCTGCGTTGCGCGTTTTGATCTTCAGGTTATTTTGCAACTTTCGTTTTAAATTCTAAAGTTTTTCCTTAGTTTTCAGTTTTGCTCTTCAGTATATATATATATATATATATATATATATATATATATATATATTCGGGGTTCGACGACTACTTTGAGCAACTTAATGGGCTATAAGCAGTCGCTCATCCCGAATTTAGTATCACTGGTTCCAGGGATAGGAGAGGGTCAGTGCTGTAAGACAAACAAAACATCCATGCCTCACCAGGATTCGAACTCAGAACCATCTCTAACGAAAGGCTATAAACCAGCAATTAGACGACCTACCCACCAGGTCTTCATATTAATGGTAGGATAGTGTATATTTTATATAAGGTACACCTTTTGATTTATTGTTTGCATTATGAAGTAGCTGATGCATCGTTTCATGAAAATCGTGAGAAGAAAAATGTTGATTCGAAGAGTTCTGTTGTCTTAGTTTAGCGACTCTAACATGAACTTCGTTAAGATAATAAATATAATTCTAATCCTAATTTTAAGCGGTTGATTTCCGAAGTGTAGAAGCAGTTTTTTGTGGCAGCTTTTCCAGAATTCTGTTGCTGAGAATCAGAATTTCATTAACGCCTGAAACATCCGTTCTAGTCATTTAAGTATTACCGCATAATGCCACTACCTAATTGCTGCAAGCAATGAATGTGATGAGCTTCCAGGTCAGTAGCACTGATATTTGCTTTGGGAAACGTTAATTAGCATTCCGACATCAGCCTCCTGACGCCGATGATGTATCAAAAGGTGGAATTGTTTGACACTTGGCAGAGAAATCGCCGCTTTACGTTGCACAGGTTGAAGTTCCACAGAACGGAACTTAGCTAGCAGAAATTTCTCATAACAATCCACATCTAGCAGGAACATAGCTTTTCCTTGATATTTGTCGTCATAAAAAAGGGAGTTTAAACATACTCGTTAACACGAACGGCGCACACACAAAATTTTTCTCTCAAAAAGTAAAGGGGTTTTATCAAAGTAATGGAAACACCGACTGCAACTAGAGTACACACAATATGCCGTACTGAAAACACAGGGAGGTACACTGTATCGATCATGTTGCAGTATCACCGTCGTTGTGCAGTAATTTTCGATAATGTCAGATCTTAGTGACCTCAAAGAAGTCATGATGATTGGTGTCCGTTTTGTAGGAGCTTCAGTAACTAGAACGGCAGAAATAATGGGTGTACCAAGAGGAACTGTATCGAAGGTTATGCCTACCTATCAGAAAGCCACGGCGTTGCCTTCAAATGTGCAAAGCCGGCCGGTGGCGCAGCGGTCTAAGCGATGGCCTATGATCATTCGTCCGAGATAGGTCCGGGTTCGAATCCCGGTTAAGCATGCATGGTGTGTTTGTCTTACGGCACTGGATCTCTCTCTTCCCTGGAGTCAGTTACCCTAAATTTTGGACGGGCGACTGCTTATAGCCCAGTGAGTAGCCCACGGTGGTCGTTAAACCGCCAATAAAAAACAAAAACGAAAAAAGCGTACAAATTGCGGGTGCCATTCTAAAATGCCAGATAGGGATAGGCGAACGTTGGCACGGATTGTACAACGGAAGAACAAGACCACGGCACCGCAAAAAGCAGCAGAATTGAATACCAGTCGGAATTATACCATTTCGATCATAACATTTCGTCCGGGACTCCATCGTACCGGTATTAATGGCCGTGGTGTAAACCACAAACTTCTGAATTCCAGCAACAATGCAACAAAACGTGTAAGGTAGTGCAAAGCACATACAAACTGGAAAGCTAAAGACTGGCAGCGTGTCAGCTAGTCTGATAAATCATGTTTCACATTATTCCCCAACACTGCGCGAGTGTTTGTCTGTCGGAAATCTACAAAAGCATACTTCCCCGAATGTTTAGTTCCGGCTGTGAAACATGCAGGAGCCAAATGCTCTGATGCTGTGGGGTGCCAAATCATGTAATTCCTTAGGGCTGATGGTTATTCTGCAAGATCGTGTCACATCTGCGACGTACGAATCCATCCTTGGGGACCACCGGCGCCCAATGTTGCAGGAATTGTTCCCTAGTGACCACCCTGGTTTCAAGCAGATAATTCACCGGTGCATTGTGCAAAGTCGGCGCCCAATGTTGCACGAATTGTTCCCTGGTGACCACCCTGGTTTCAAGCAGATAATTCACCCGTGCATTATGCAAAATCGGCGCCCAATGTTGCAGGAATTGTTCCCTAGTGACCACCCTGGTTTCAAGCAGATAATTCACCGGTGCATTGTGCAAAGTCGGCGCCCAATGTTGCACGAATTGTTCCCTGGTGACCACCCTGGTTTCAAGCAGATAATTCACCGGTGCATTATGCAAAATCGGCGCCCAATGTTGCAGGAATTGTTCCCTAGTGACCACCCTGGTTTCAAGCAGATAATTCACCCGTGCATTGTGCAAAATCGGCGCCCAATGTTGCTCGAATTGTTCCCTGGTGACCACCCTGGTTTCAAGCAGATAATTCACCCGTGCATTATGCAAAATCGGCGCCCAATGTTGCAGGAATTGTTCCCTAGTGACCACCCTGGTTTCAAGCAGATAATTCACCCGTGCATTGTGCAAAATCGGCGCCCAATGTTGCACGAATTGTTCCCTGGTGACCACCCTGGTTTCAAGCAGATAATTCACCCGTGCATTATGCAAAATCGGCGCCCAATGTTGCACGAATTGTTCCCTGGTGACCACCCTGGTTTCAAGCAGATAATTCACCCGTGCATTATGCAAAATCGGCGCCCAATGTTGCAGGAATTGTTCCGTAGTAACCACACTGGTTTCTAGCAGATAATTCACCCGTGCATTGTGCAAAATCGGCGCCCAATGTTGCAGGAATTGTTCCCTAGTGACCACCCTGGTTTCAAGCAGATAATTCACCCGTGCATTGTGCAAAATGGGTTACGTAGTGATTTTCAGAGCATGAGGATGTGGTACAGTAATTACTCTAGCCCTCTCAGTCTCCAGATCTCGATATTTCTGAACGTTTGTTGGAATATGTAGAGCGAAAAGTAATATCACACTTTCTACCTCCGTCCAGACGTATTTTACAGAGAGGATGGTACAAAATTCCATTATCGTATGTAAATGACTTCTACACTGCTGACCACCCAAAACGCAATACCAAGAAGGACACGAGATAGCAAAGCCAGATTTACTGGACACATAACAACAGATACAAAGATGAAACGATTGAGCTTACAGGCCCGTGCGACTTGCGGAACACGCAGACATCAATAGTTCGTGTGGTGCCCCCATGGCTGGCAATAACGACTGCTACATGCCGCGGCATCGAACGAAAGAGGCTTTGGATGTGGGCTTGGGGTATGTCGGTCCAGGCTGCACCACCGAACTAGAGGACCGCACAACATGCCAGTCCTCTAGTTCGGTGCTGTACCGCGGATGCGGCAATCGCACACGTCGGTCCGTCCGTCCCTCCTGCACCCACCGAATCCATACGCGCCTCACTGTGACTGGATGTCGTCGCACACGGGCGCCGATGTCTGGGTACGATAAACCGCAGTCACGATAAGCCATTAGCCGTCCTCTTTCGAACTCCGAAACGTGCTGCAATGACTGCCGTATTCTGCGACGAGGCATAAGGAAGCTTCCCACGCACAGGTCCGGCAGCACAACACACTTTCACTACTTACACCCCGCCTTCTGTGCACCCTTCTTGTAGTGTTTCTCGGTGGCGTGCCGGGGGCACATGATTTGAATATGCCCTGCAATGGTAATCGTTTGCATGTCCTCTCGCGGGCGACGCATGCTGCGAATTTCAGGCCAATCGGGTGCTTCCTTCTTGGTGCTGCATTTTGGGTGGCCAGCGGTGTATAAGTCTTTTCCAAGTAGAATTGATTATGTTGTGAAAGATCGAGGTGTAAACCTACAGCTTATTAAGAATAACTTCTCCATTAACAGTAAGTTTTTCCATTATTTTAGTAAACCCCTGTATTTACAGCAACAGATGTAATGCTCGTGTTTCGCTTTAAATAACTTGTTCGTGTTCCATTGAACTCACTATCTTATGTCTATGTGTGCGTTGAGTACTCGCAAAACCTGTGCGATAAGTAACAACACTTCTGTTTCGCTGAAGAGCATTTGTTTACATTCTGCTTTTACATTATTCTAGCTGAACTGTATTCGGAGCCCCCAGGGTAAAATGTTTCAGACGCAGTCTGTGCATCTAAGTTTTAATGTAGAGAAATATTGTATTGGGACTGCCACATCTTGAACACCCTAAACACAAACATAATTGTTATTCATGCACTCTACGTGTAAATATTGTTAGCTGTACAGTAATTACATGAATGCGAAACAGTCTGAAGTATCTCTTCATGAACTTTAAATTAACTTTCAAATTAGGTGCTAAAAGGTTTTATTTCCCTACTTTTCGCTTATATTCTTTCTGCAGCCATGAAATTTGTCTTTCACAAGGAATATAATGAAAGTGAGTTTGAGAAACACGCCTTGTGTAACTCTTAATAACAGGTTCAAGGTCACGCGCAGGTTTTTGGCTCTCTGTCTCTCCAGCTCTCTCCCTTTCTCTCTATCTCTCTCTCTCTCTGGTTCTCGTAAAAAATTGTGTAGTTTGGGAAACATTTTTGCTTCTCGAAAGCTTTATAATGTATGAATCAAATGGAAAATAATGCAGCGATAAGCATCTTTTGGCAGCCCCGGTGGGGCAGTGGTGTAAGCGATGGCTTCTGTTCATTCGTCCGAGATGTGTCCGGGTTCGAATCCCGGTGAGGCACGGATGTTGTGTTTGTCTTACGGCACTGGCTCTATCCCTACCCTGGAACCAGTGGCCCTAAATTAAGGACAAGCGACTGCTTATAGCCTATTGAGTTGCTCACGGTGGTCGTTAAACCTTCAACCAAAAAAAAAATCTTCCCAATTGAACACCTATTCATTCCTCCTTTCAAAAACGGTTGGACCTGCGGCGTCACGTCTTTCCCGCTTGACAGATCTCTGATCAGCGATCATTCAAGGGACTAAATCTTGTTAGGGGCAATAAATCAGAAGTCCATGTTCAAATGATTGAAGCCTCGACTCAAATTTCGAACCTTCGGTTCTTGTGTATTTGATACTCACTCCTAGTGGTGGACACTCAGGGAGTTTGTCAGACTCCGAAATTCACGGAATGATTCATTTCAAAGTAGATAATTCTATTTTACTCAACTCCCTCCCTGTTTGGTTTACGCTCATGGAGCTGTGTTCGACCTATTGCTTTTTGAATTTAAATATTTCATAAATACATAATTTCGCAGGAGGAAATCTGAAGAAGTACACAGCCTGTGGCTTTTTTTTTTATTTGCAAGCCTTCAGTTTTCTTTTTGTTAGGGGGAGAAGAACAGCTGCTCCACAGTAAGAAGGTACGTTTCGAATCCTATTTTCAGCAAAAAAGAAAGGCTATAGCTTCCCTTTTTGGAATTACGACTTGAAATCGAGATCTGCAGCTCCGACAAGGATGAAAGCAATCTGTCAAGTGTTGAAATGTTTCCCAAAAGATTTCCTGGTGAGTTATGAGTAGCACACATGCTCTTTCTCTCTCTCACACTTTTTCACACACCCTCCCCCACACAGAAACGTACGCCCACGCACGTTTTCATTTGCTGTCATAAATTATAAATGAAATGTCGACAAAATTTTATTATTAATATAATGGTATGTTTTGTTGCACGGTTGCAATGGTAACGAAGTTATACGTATTTCTGGAACCTGATATGCATTTTTTTAGGATTAACGATCACCGTGTGAGCAACTCGAATGGGCTATAAGCAGTCGCCCGTCCCTAATTTAGTACCACTGATTCCAGGGAAGAGAGAAAGCCAGGGTCGGAAGACAAACACAACATCCACGCCTCACCGGGATTTGAACCCAGCCCCATCTCGGACAATGGTCAAAAGCCAGCACTTAGACCACAAAGCCATCGGGGCGGCAATATATGCATTGCTGCGCAATTAATTTCTTTCTTTCAGGCCACTGGACTTTTACAGTTAACAAGTTTCCGTGGAAATAACAGCAAATAGTTTTGCTTCCAAGGTTCGCCCTTGCTTGAGATGTTTTCTTGAAACAAGTCACTGCATCTCATACAACAATGAAAAGCAGTCTACCATATTTTGAAGTGTCTATCACGATTTCAAGATTAGTTATCTTACCACACCCACGCAGAGACATTCTCTTTTGTTATTATAGATTTCTTTTAAATGAAAAATTGTCTGTCTAAAATAAATATCTGAACAATAACTACATGCTGCACTAAACAGAGAAAAAGCAAAAATAATTGAAGAGAAGGAAACAACGAACGTTAATAAGAACATCATCTTTCAGTTAATGACCAGTTTCACAGAAACGTCGCAGCCAATCACACAAGAGCTCAAGAGATCAATTGCAGCAAACATTTTTCGTTTCTAAGGAAAGTGGATATATATTCTTTTCCCTGACAAACGGGCTAACACTGGATTTATTAGCATGTGAGTTTTAAAAAGAAACGAAAGGATCCGAAGGAATAATAAATCATTTTTGTCTGGCTGGGATTACGTACTTGAGCATGTAGAAATCCTCTCAAATTTTGTTAAAAAATCAGTATCTTTGCTTGTAGAATCTCAAACTATGTTTTAGTTAAAATCTCAGTCACAATAAAGTTATTGTTGTTTAGTTTCAAGTGATAAAAAGATGCTTTCAGCGTGGTTTTATTTATTGGCGTAATACAGTTCATTCACTTCATTTAGTTCATTTATTGGCGTAATACAGTATGTAAAAATCGCCAAGCTTTCTCTCTCCACTGGAAGGCTTTTTCAAGCCAGTGACTAAACATAACTTACTGCACAGTTGTAATGGCAACGAAGTTAGACTTCAGAAACCTGATATGGATACCTTGATGTATAATCACTCTGAGTTGGAAAACTCCCAGCGAACTTTATTAACATACACAAGGTATGTTAATAAAGTTCGGTGTGTGCACTGCAAATTAAACATGTTTTATTCAAACATCAAACAAAGATCTTCGCTCTTTTCACGACATTGAACTTTTACATTTAACAAGTTTCCGTGGAAATAGCAGCAAATAGTAGTGCTTCCAAGACTCGCCCTTTCTTGAGATGTTTTCTTGAAACACGTCACTGCATCTCATGCAACAATGAAAAGCAATCTACCTCATTTTGAAGTGTCTGTCACGATTTCAAGATGAGTTATCTTACCACACCCACGCAGAGACATTCTCTCTTGTTATTATAAACGTGGAAAGAGCACAGATCTTTGTTTGATGTTCCTGGTCCACGTTAAATGTCTGTATTAGTTATTCATTCGCCTTCTAAATATTTCTTCAGTTGCTGCTTACCATCTTTGGTGAATCCCCAGCATTGTGCGGTGCTCCAAGAAGCAACCTGCCAAATTGGCTTGGCAGTTAGCGTGTGTGAGTCTGGAGGAATTCGAGGCCGCTGTGGTGTAGCGGAAGCATATCCGGCGCGTAACTGGAAGACCCTGGGTTCGACTCCCGGTGGCGGCCAATGAGAATTTTCCCGTGACTCACTTATAAACGTGGAAAGAGCGAAGATCGTTGTTTGATGTTCCTGGTCCACGTTGAATGTCTGTATTAATGTTATATTTAATAAAACTTGCATTACTGACCTTCAAAATAACTGATGGTCCTCACACCGGATACAATAAACTTTTGGCATTTTTGTATAATTGCTAGAAGTTACAGGAAAAGTCCTCCATCGTTACCGTCTTCAGCTAGGTCATCACGTTCGCTTGAATGTCTGAAATGTTCGGAAGTCTTTTCCCTTTCAGCGCTAATTTCAATCGGGAAAACAGAAAATAGTCAGCAGGTTCCACATCAGGCGAATTCGGTGGGAGATTCAGCGCAGCAAAGGCCCAATTCGAATTAGAATTTGCTATCACCGCCCCGGTGGCGCAGTGGTCTAAGCGAATACTTTTGGCCATTCGTCTGAAACGGGTCCGGGTTCGAATTCCGGTGAGGCATGGATGTTATGTTTGCCTCACAGCACTGGATCTCTACCTTCCCTGGAACCAGTGACCCTAAATTAAGGACAGGCGACTGCTTATAGCTTACTGAGTTGCTCACAGTGGTCATTAAAACTGCAACAACAACAAAAAATTGCTATCAGTTCTCTGCTCCATTTTTGCTCGCCAACAACGTACACCTACATCAGCTGCAACGACACCCTCTTTATGCCACTTCCTTCCTGGCTCACAAGACTGTGGCGGTTACGGGCAAGTTCAATTATGTACTTGATTGCGTTCTGCTAGTTACACCACCTTTCACAACCTTTCGTTTTACGTGTTGCGACAGCATGTACCAAACTTTATTGACACACCTTACATACTGTATTACTTTTTTATTGGGAGCTTAACGACCACCATGAGCAACTCGTTGGGCTATAAGCAGTCATCTGACCCTAATTTAGAGTCACTGGCTTCAGGAAAGGGAGAGAGCCACCGCCGTAAGACAAACACAACATCCATGCCTCACCGGGATTCGAACTCAGGCCCATCTCGGATGAATGATCAAAAGCCATCGCTTTGACCACTGCGCCACCGCGTACTGTATTTCGCCACTAAATTAACGGATTTATGCTACGCTGTAAGCGTTTTGTATTCGGTTGATGCATAAGTTCATACCGTTTTTTTCACTTCACTACATGAATGTATTACATCAGAAGGGAAAACGGAATGAATCAACTATGTATCCCCCCTCTATTGTTTACGATGGTGTCCCAATGTCTGGATAGGTTTGAAATGCCATTCTTGATAAAACGTGCAAGTTTTGCCGCGAAGAAATCATCAAGGAAATTCTGGGGATCAACATAATCGTTGAACGTTCGTTATTAGTCTAAAGGGGCGACATCTGGGGAATAGACCGGAAATGGAAGGATCTCAATTTGATGTCCTGAATGTCCATTTTGGTCATGTTTGCGCTTTGAGAGCATGCGTTATCATGTTAGAGAAGGACACCATGGTGCCGAAGTGGCCATTTCAGCTGAATTGCTCTCCCTACATGGTGGAGTTGCTCACAATACAGTGCACCGTTAGTGGACTGATTCCTCGGCAGCAGACACACAACATGATCTTCGCAAGATGAAGGTCATGTTTTGGACCTGTTGTGGGCGTCTTGTTTCGGCTTAACCATTTCCTCCAATGCCTGAAGTTCACGTACAGGCACCATTTTCATCTTCAGTAACAATACGTGACAGAAAGGGTTTCTGTTGCTGAGAACATTCGCGATAATGGGCGAGCAAGGAACCACATATGGCAACACTCTGATTCTTGTTGTTCTCGGTGAGAGTGTAAGGCACCCAAGACCCGAATTTCTGGATCTTTTCCATACGTTCCAGGTGTCGCACCACGTGGCCTGATCACAGTCCATCTCAGTGGCCAATTCGTGTGTGGTTTGACGCAGATACAAGTAGATGAGATGGTTCAAACGATCCTCATCAAAATAAGATGGACGACCTGAGCGTGGAGAGTCATTGAAGTCAAAATTCCCACCTCGTAACCGCTCAAACCATTTGCGGGATGTCCTCGGAGCACGGTAGCCTTGGTGGCTGTGGATCCCTTGTTAAACTTGTAGACGAGCAGATGTTGGAAATGTTCATTCCTCTCTACTTGTCACTTTATACTTCCGGACCTGAAAACCAAAAAAAAAAATATTAGCCACAATCACACAACGTAATATGATTTAGATACACGATATTATTGACTACAATTTGATATACAACTGGCCATCTGTACCTTCACTACTGAGCTGGGAAACACTCGTGAAATAAAATGAGAGGAACTTATGCATCAACCCACTACTTGCATAATTTGGTGCACTTTTAACTGATATAAAATATCTCCAGCAATTAATTGCTTCTAGGTTTGGGAGGAGGTAAGTGGAAACTAAAATCAAATTCTGTTTTTTTACCTTCGATTTGGAATATTGCACCGTTTGATTTTAGTCTATCGTTTGAGATTTAGTACATCTTTACAAATTACTTTGTCTGTCCATCTGGAGATACAATACTATATCTGAGCATCTATGAGGGAAGGGGTGGGGAATTTTCTAGCCTAGAGGTCGGCAACCTACAGCACGAGAACACAGAAGACGCACGCGGCACTATCATGAATTTTATTACATGCATTTTATATGAACAAAGTACTGATACACAATCGAAGGAACATACCTGCACTACGATCAGTGCATTTGTTGCTACAAAGGAGTGCATGCAGATGGTGTTGCTACAAAAAAAGATTTGAGTCATGTTGTTTCTTGTACTTAGTATAGTAAAACTATTGATATCTGTGTGTGGTGTGGATTAACTTCTCCCTCGAACACTACTGGTCCTGCATTTTTTTTCGCGTAACCCGTAGACGGTGGCGCAATGGTCTAAGCGCTGAATTATGACAATTCGTTCATGACGATGGGTCCGGGTTCGAATCCTGATGAGGCATAGATGTGATTGTCTTACGGCGCTGGTTCACTCCCTAAATTAGGGACGAGCTACTGGTTGTAGCTCACTGAGCTGCTAATTTGCTTACGGTGGTAGAAAAGCGCAATTTAATTCACACCCCCATGTAGCTTCTGAACCCTTACTTGGTACAGAATAATCGCGATTCAAGGGATGCTCCAGAAGTCCAAAGAAATCGGAAAAAGAAATATCTTATTAAAAATAACTGTAACTTTTAAATGTTTTGCTGTTTTCTTCAAGTGAATAAATAGCAAAAGGTACAAGAAAAAATAATATAAATGAAAAATGTATGAGAAAAATATAATACAGAACTGTGGAGTTATAGTAATACTGCAGTTCCATATTTAGACAGACCATTGTCAGATTCCGTAGTTATGCAGTCCTGTAGTTTAGATCTGCGGCACTAAAGAACTTGTGTGACGCTAAGCTTCCCACAGCAGGCGATTGTCCACGAGAGCACATAATACTGTCTTCGTTTCTTCGTATCTTTTGTCAAAATACTCGTAAGTAAAAAAAAAAAAAAGAACTTCTTTCGAACTTTTTGTTGTTGTTGTTATTTTTGTTTGTGAATTTAACGACTACCATGAGTATCTAGATGAGCTGTCTTCCTGCCCTAATTCAGGGTTACTGACTCTCCAGGGAAGGGAGAGAGCGCATGCCGTAAAACAAACAGAATATCGATACCTTATCGGGATAAGAACTAGGACCCATCTCGAACGATGTTCAAAAGCCAGACCCCCCAGACGATGGTCAGGAATTACTTGACCACTCCACCACGGCAGAGATGGAAACGTGTCATGGGTCAACCGGTCGACAACTTCTTGCGGGTCCAAAGGGTCGGGTCAACGTGTTCTTGACCCGATGTTGACCCAGTATTATTCCCGTTTTATTTTTGAAAAGATAAAAATATATTCCAAAGAAAAATGAGCGTTGTGAAATTCTGTAGTCGATATTGGTACCCACGGAGTGAATAATAATTTGCCATGCAAAAATATTGTCGTCTCTTTCTTAAAGCAACGAAGATTTCTACCTACCGACGTCAGACATACGGACACCATATCGTAAAGAGATACTTCCTTTGCGTTCTTTTGCAGTGCGCTTGTCCAGGGCAAGGTACAGGCAAACGTCATTCGCCTGCTTCTCAGCTGATTCTCTCTCTCCGTGCGAAGTTCACTGTATGAGTAAGAGTTACTTTTCACATCGCATCTTTTACATGGAGCATTCAGAGGTTTTAGATTGATGTGCTAACATCCCGTTTCCATGACATGTCATGTCTAAATTAACCCCTTATTTGTTAACATGGATGAGTTTAATATTAAGGAGGTTGAGATAGGCGTCGAGGCCAACAAATACATGCTTGTTCATAACCGCAAGGGGAAGAGTGAATGCTGGAAATTGTTTCGTCTCATTAAGGAACCGGTGAATAATTTTGTGTTGTTTGCTCTTGCTTGTTGTTCAAAATATGGAAAGTGTATAATTACAAAGAAATATGTCGACGGTGTAATAAAAGATTATGGAAACAAAAATCTAATGAACCACATGAAAGTATGCGCACCTCCATCATAGCGTGTAAAGAGTGAACAATCAAAATACATTAAAAAAAATACATTTGTGTAATCGTGAGTAATGATTCCCATTTTTATTATACTCCATGGTCACGTCATAGTCAGCCATTACTTCTGGATTACGTAAAATAGTTTCATTAAAAATAGCACTCAAATTTAGCAAGTGACCAAATTTTATTTTTAAACAAGTTAGTAAAATCATGCAATGCATTAATTACGATACGCTTTCCAACATACCAGAAATTATTACTCAAGTTATGTGGATAATGGCTGTGGAATAAATCTCGCTCCTGTGTCCAGACCTTTGACCCCATTTCGATGATATTCAACAGAACCGGTTCACTATACCTCCGGAACAACATTGATAAAGTTTTGTTGCAATAGAAGCCGTTTTACTCAAGTTATGAGAATAATGGCTGTTTAATAAATCTTGCTTTTGTGCAGTGACCTTTGACCCCATTACGTTGATATTCAACAGAACCGGTTCACTATACCTCCGGAACAACATGATAAAGTTTTGTCGCAATTCAAGCATTTTAGGTAAGTTATGATGCACAAGGGCAATGAAATGGATCCCACTCGAGTGTCCTGATCTTTAACCCCATTTCGCCCATTTTCAATAGGGTTCGTCCCCAGTGGCTCCCTACCACATACTAAAATTTCATCGAAATCGAACCATTTTTACGCAAGTTATGACGCATAAAGGCAATGGAATGGATCCAGCTCCTATGTCCTGACTTTTGACCCATCTTCGACTATTTTCAATAGGGTTCGTCCACAGGTGGTCGCCTACCACATACTAAAATTTCGTCGAAATCGAGCCATTTTCACGTGCGTTATCGTGCAGACTGACGGACGAAGCTGGAGCATATACGCTTTTTCAACCAACTGTTGGAAAGCGTAAAAAAGGAGTTCAGTTATTAAATATCAAGCAGTTATTGGGATGAATATATGTATTACGTTTATATATACATCATCATCATCATTGTCAACCATTATCAATCCACTGCTGGACGTAGGTCTCCCCAAGTTTCCTCCACAACGGTCTGTCTTGTGCCAGTCTCTTTTATGTCACTCCCGCATACTTTCAAATTTCATCCACCCATCTCCCATGTGGTCTTCTTCTGGGTCTTTTCCTGTCCCTTGGAATCCAATCTAAAATTTCGGCTGTCCATCGATGGTCTGTCCTTCTGGCAGTATGTCCAGCCATTGCCATTTCAGAGATTTAACTCTGATCATGATGTCTTCCACTCTTTTCATTTTTCGGATCCACGAGTTCCTCTTCTTATCTCTCCTGGTTACACCAAGCATCCACCTCTCCATGGTACTTTGAGTTGTCTGCAGCCGTTGTATGTCTCTTTTAGTTAAGGTCCACGTCTCTGCACCATACGTAAGCACTGGAAGGATGCATTGATCAAACACTTTTCTTTTAAGACATAATGTCATATTGCTCTTGAAAATTATGCTGTTTCTTCCAAAAGCTCTTCAGGCAAGTTTCGTACGCCGACTAATTTCTTCAACAATGTGACCCTCACTTGATATCTGCTGTCCAAGATAAACGTACGCGTCTGTTATCTCCAGCTTTTCTCCATCAATCGATAAATCTTCATTTCTTGTAAAAAGCATTGGACATCACTTTTGTCTTCTGAAAGTTCATTTTTAA
The DNA here is from genome assembly GCA_039090855.1 of Macrothele yani. Lineage (NCBI taxonomy): Eukaryota > Metazoa > Arthropoda > Arachnida > Araneae > Macrothelidae > Macrothele > Macrothele yani. The sequence continues at coordinate 21,878,071 of CM077013.1, forward strand.
TCCCACTTCTTTACTCTTGTCAGCAAGTTCCTGGATCATACTCTGCAGCTCTGATAAGGTAGTTGCAAAAATGACTACGTCATCAGCAAAACGAAGGTATGTTGGATAATCTCCATTAATCTTTATTCCTTTGTTTTCCCAGTTCAGTGATTGAAAGACATTTTCCAATGTGGTATTAAAGAGCTTCGGACATATGGTGTCACCTTGTCTCACTCCCTTTCCAGTTTTTATGTTTGTTGTATTTTTAAACAGCCGAATCTTTGCATTTGCATTTTTATAGATATTATTAATAATATTAATGTATGCATGCATCTTTAATACCGCAGTATTTCAAAGCCATTGTAACTGCTGATGGTTTCACCGAATCAAAGGCTTTTTCATAATCGATAAAAGCCATGCGCTTGAAGGTAACACTGGACATGGCTCAACCGAGAGAACAAGCTGGATTCAGGAGTGGCTACACCACAATATATATATATGCAAAATTTCTCCGCTAGAGGGCGTAAATGCAAATGATATCGAATTAAAAAATATATATTCCATGTATTTGCTTCTAAACATCCGACTGAAAAAAAATATTTTAACTTTCGTTTCCACTTATGTCAAAGACTGTTTCCGGTATATTTACCTTTTCAAGTCTCGCATAGATTTTTTGCTAGGGGGCGTAAAGGTAAATTGCGTTTTCCTTTCTTTCCGCACCAGATACAACTCATAATGGGAAATGTTTTGCATATAATTTCTGATATTTGCAAAGGGATGGTTTGGCCACCATGTGGCGTAAGTTTTTATTTCTGCTTTTGATGTATTTGCGGTAAAATCTTTGTGGACTCAATGGAAAAATATTTTGTGAACCGACACCGAACACCTCGAAAAGCCTTTTGACAATACTTTCTTCTTAAAATAATGCAGAGTTTTTCCGCAAAGTGACGTAGATGTATATCTTATTTTTTTCTTATTTTTGTCGATATCTCTGCTTCTAAGAGTCCGATTTAAAAAATTCTTCCTTTGTTGGAGAACGTTTCCGTTGCGAAATGTTTCTCATTTAATTTCAAATTTTTCTCAATACACAAATCTGCCACCAGAGGGCGTAATTTGTCGTTTCCGTTTACAACAATATCTGCGGGTCTAAAACTTAGATCGAAAAACTTCTTTTTTGGGTCTGATACTACTAAGTATGCAAACTTTGTGTGCGTATTTCGATCCCAAAATATTACGCAATTTCGCAGCTAGGTGGCGCAAATGCTTAATCTGCTTTTCTCAATATCTCTGCCTTTGCATGTGCGATTTAAAAAGTTCTTTAACACCGAATGCCATTTACCTTGTAAGACCCTATAGGTTAGTATATGAGGAATTTTGTAGTTCACAGTTCTGTCGGTAGGTGGTGTTTGTGTACTCAGTTTGCAGCTGTGTCGCCGCTTCTGAAAACCGTATTGAGAAATTTCTTCTTTACTGTATGCTATTTGCTACAATAGAGATGTGGGACATTATCCTCTTTAAATAATGCAAATATTTTCCGGTAGCTGCGTAAAGGTTGAAACGTTTTTTCTTCGCTATCTCTGCTTCAGGGAGACGTATTTTAAAAGTTATTTTTCCTTAGCGTACCTTTTTTCCATGAAGAATATTTTTCGTTTATTTTCAACTTTTCCATCAATGCAAAATTATTTCGCTAGTAGGCGTAGAATTATATCAAGTTTCTATCTACATTTCTTCTTTTAATTGTTCGATTTGAAAATCTTTTTTTCTCTGATATCCTCCTTGTGCTATGAGAAGCTTCTTGTGCGCCATTTGTTAATTTTCGTAACATACTTTTTAACCGATAGTGGAACTAACTACGTGTTCCTATTTCTGGATCTTTATCGATTGTAGAAACCATTTGATTGTTTTCCTAACCGGTTCCCTTGACTTTGAATAAGTTTGATAAATTTCATTCACCTTAGAACGTATTCAAAAGACGTGCTCATTAAAACTGAAAATTCGATGACATCTTTATTGTTTTGAAATTATCAACGTTATTGAATCAATGATCATTATATCTCTAATCTGCATTTCCAGTTCATAAATATGATTTAACAAACATTTCTTGGCATTCAGGTTTTACAAAAAACAAAACAAAAAAAACTGATATGTGCACTATCTTTGAGCATAGCTATTTCAACTTCCTTCATGATATTATAGCTGGGCTCAAGTATTAGACCCGTTGTACCATATACTTAAAATACTTTATCTCGTATCTTCGAAGAAATTCAGATATTTGCAGTTTCTTCACTAGCCTATTAAATTCAGAATTTAGGGTGGCTCTGAATGTTTCGTATTAAAATAAATTTTGCATGAGTTTTACTCACAAGGACAAAAAAATTCTATTCTATGTCATTAGCAGCTAAATTGGCAGCATCGGATATTAGGTCAATACTTGATCTGTACGTTTGCATTTTTTTGCAGTTGTCAATTCAGCAAATCCCAATAATCTACCAATACAAATTTTGAAGATGACAATCCGATTTTTGGCGTAAATGTGACAAGGATGGTAAGTCAGATAATATCCGAAAACTTGGAAATTTGAAAATCGGGTCCCGCTCCAGGACGATGAAAATTTTCAAGTTTTCGGATATTATCGGACTTACCATCCTTGTCACATTTACGCCAAAAATCGGATTGTCATCTTCAAAATTTGTATTATATGGCGTAATCCCGTATTTCTTTCATGATAATCCACCAATATTTCCCCCAAGTTGAAAGGCTACTACATCATTGTTCCACTTCATAATATTTAGATAACGATTTTTTATTTTAGCCTGAGGGTACACATGCATTCAAAATATCGGGTGCCATATTCGGCAAAAAATAAAAAAAAATCATAAAAATTGTAATGTTCTGAGCGTGCCATCAGCATAACGAATAAAGCAGTTTTAACCAGAACTAATGAAACAAACATTTTTAAAACAGAAAAGTCCGTATCACTAAACTGTTGGCATTGTAAATCTTAGACTGGATGCCAAGATGTGACAAATCCAGCTGCGTAAGTCAAAAGACTGTCAGCTTCAAGCACAAAATCTCCAATTGAAGTGAAAGCTGAGAGACTCTGCTAGACAGGTCTCTTTCAGAGAAAGCAGAACGGAGATGACATTTCTTCTTGAAAGTTGGTAAAACCAAGACATCTTTCTTTGTCTTCCAAGTAAGAGAAATGGAAACATATCCGAAAATAAATGTTTCCGCATTATGTTCATTTAATTACAGCAGGAGCCCCGAACTAACGTTTAAGCAAACCAGAGAAATTATGGAAAATATTAGGGGTCATAATATATTTCTTTCAGGGACGGCAAGCTTTATATTTCTTTTGAAAGTACAGTCGAACCCGATTATAACGAGGAGTTCAGACTGTTATAAATTCTCGTTGAATCCGGGAGTTACCTAAATTCGTTTTGGGGTGAAAAATACCACCAGGTAAAACTATCCATACGTAGTGCAATATGTATATATGTGCGTTTACATTATACCCTCAATGGACAAAACATTGAAGATGCTTACCTAACAGCGAATTGGTCCTCCTTTAGCGCGAATAACAACCTATACACGACGAGGCATCGACTCCACCAGATACCGGAGCGTTTCGGGAGGTAATCCCAGCTATGCCTATTGCAGCATTGTCAGTATCTCCTCCCAAACCGTCAGTCCAGGATCCATAGTCTGATGATCCACTGTACGATATCCCAGATAGTCTACACAGGTTTTAAATCCGGGAGGCTTGGAGGGGATGCGGGATTGTTTCAAACTCAAATGGATGTTTCTCGAGTTATGCTTCGATGGTTGTGACCCAGTGAGGCGATGCATTGTGTACTGGAACAGTCTATCAGCCGCAGGATGCGCTAAGGCCATGAAAGCGCGTAGGTGATTGGACAAAACATGCTGGTAGCGCGCAGCGGTTAAAGACCTCTGCATACACGCTAAAGCACCTAATGTGTCCCACGAGAAGGCTACCCAAGTCATCACAGAACCACCACCGTCTTGAACACAGTCGACCTGGCACGACACGGCCATGAGTTCATCCTGTCGACCACTCCCGTGGGCTAACCAGCTGGAAACGGGATTCATCTGACCACACGACGCAGCGTGATTTTGTTTAGATGTTTCCGTACCAGGTGAGTCGTAATTTCCGATGATGAGCAGCAGTCAACAGGGACACAAAGTAGAGCGTCCGCTTCCGTAACTAGAGTGTGCAGAGTGCGCCGTAGCGTTCGTTCGGTGTCGCTGTTTGGGCCCCCGAAATTTAGCCTGATATGCGCCGCCGTTGCCAAGCGGTCGGTCTTTACGAACCTGGATAGTTTACGTCGACCCCGGTTATCAACGGCGTGTGGCCAACCGCCGCTTGCTCTCTGGGCGCTGATACACCTTGGATACGGTTGCCCTCAGATGCCCTCGGGATCTTACCACTTGGGCGATAGAATGACCCATTTGTCTTCCGCAGACAATGCGTGCAAGATTAAAGTCTTTCAGATCAGGACGTTTGCTCATGTTCGTCTATTGCAATACACTGCAATCCTATTTCTTAGTTCCTGCGTTCGGTTTGGGTCTGTTCCACTCTGCGCGGTGGATGCCCATTTCAATCGCCCATCACCTCTATCTCTAATGTTTTATCTACTGAGTGTATGCATATTTATCTATATACGCTTAAGAGATTTAATTAATAAACCACAGTACTACAAATGAAAAATAAAAGAAGCACTTACGTGAACACATTGTAGGCAGGGGAATATTTAGAGGGGGAGCCTTGAATCTTGTTCTTCTCCCAAAAGGGGAATATTTAGAAGGGGCGGGAGCCTTGTTCTTCTCCTAAATTTTTTTTACTTTTTACGTTTTTTGCTTAAAATACGACTAATACATTAGAGAAATGCTTTAATTTAATAAAAATATGTATTGTGACGTATATTCTAATTTAACTTTATTTTTAGTTCCTTTCCCTATGTAAATTTGTGTTTGTTCTCTTTTACACTTACCAAACTTAACGTGATATCTCCTCTCTCACATGAACGAGGTTGACAACACCTTTGAATTCAGAGAGAATGACGTATGACTGCGATCAGAATGATAGATAAAAAGGACGATAGAGCAGTGGCTATGTGTATGTGTGGGTGTGGAGATGTTCGCTCTGTGTAAAAGCTAGATCACATGTGGCTCTATTGTGGATCTACTGAAATATTGCTGGACCAATAAAAAGGTTATCGTAAGTTGACTTCTGTTTATGTTTCGTATGGCCGTATACTATTGCATATTATTCTCATTTAGTTCAACATTTTCTTAACCAAGGTCTTAGACATAGCGTATTATCAATCTCGCCAACGTTATAGTAAGTTGATACTTGTAAGTTGTAAGTTTGTAAGTTGATACGTTATAGTATCAACTTACAAAGAAAATGTTTAACTTTATTTTTTATTAACTTGTACTTTGTTCTGGAGGATTTCAAAAACTCCCCCCCCCCCGAAGAAAATTCTATTTTGGGAATAAAATGAAGGTAATGTCCGACGACGTGGTACTCGAAGTCGCTGCCTAGGCCGCGGCGCAGATAGGCCACTGAGATTGTGCAGCACACCGACTTTGCATGCCGTGTGTGTTTCGTGACGGTTGCACTCCGTAAAGTGCTGTAAATAACATTACCAATGTGTACCCCAATGCCATATCACAGTGCTGCCATTGGTTCGAACTGTTTCCAGAGAGAAACTTTGACCTGTCAGATCGTCCCAAAGCCGAAAGATGCGCAACAGTGGTTATGGACATGCTGAAGACCTTTAGTGGAGAACGACACACGTGTGACCACGTGAGAGTTGGCCGAACACTTGGGGTCTACCCTCCCGAGAATTATCACGCACCTGCGTTAACTTGTGAAGGTGCATAAAAAGGGAGTTTGGGTACCCCATCAACTCACAGTTAAGCAGAAACAAATCGCATTAGTGCACGAATTTCCCACCTTGCACTTGACAAAGTTGAACCTTTCTTGAACCGCATTGTAACAGGTGACGAGAAATGGGTCCTGTGTTACAATTCGCCGGCCGGAAATAGTGGCTGGACCCAAAACAGGAACCCACACCGGCCCCCAAAGTAGGCTCACTCCGCCGTAAAGTCCTGCTGTCTGATTGGTGAGATATACGGGGTTTTGTGTTTTTTGAGCTGCTGCTGTACAATACCACTATCACCGCTGATGTATACTGCCGTCAGCTCGACGATATACACGCATCTCTCACTTCGAAACTACCAGCACCGCTGAACTGCAAAGGAGTAGTCCTACAGCAGGATCGAGCGAGACCTCACACAACACTGGTGACCTGTCATGAGACCAGGGACCTGGGATGGAAGCTCCAAGCCAAAACCACCTTTTCCGGTCTTTGCCGCTACATTTTTTTTTTCTACAGATACATCATCAAACAGCTGCCCAGACGCTGGGAGCAGGTCGTGACAAACGATGGCGATTACATTTTGGACTGATCTGTACTTCTATATACACTGAAGTGCCAAAAAAAAAAAAAAAACTGGTACACCAGTCTGATACTAGGTAAAGCCCCCACGGGAGCGCAGGACTGCAGAAATACGACGGGGCATGGAGTCCACTAGCTTCGGGAAAAACTCTGTAGGCAATGCACACCATACTTCTTGCAGAGAGTTCCACAATTCGGGTGTATTCCGAGGTCTCGGATTCCTGTGTTCGATAGCGCGTTGCATGGCATCCCAAATGTGTCCTATCACGTTAAGATCTGGGGACTTTGGTTGGAATACAACGCCCCAAACTCATATTAATGCTCCTCTAACCATAATTTAGCATCCCGACACTTGCGTAGAGGTGCATTGTCCTGTTGGAACAGGCCCAACCCATCAGCATGAATGCATGAATGCAGGACATGAACGGGTGTACCTCGTCAGAAAGGATGCGCACATAGAGTTGGCCTGTCACAGACGTTTGTAGACGTACCAGGGGTCACAGTGAAGTCCAGATAAACACACCCCATACCATTATGGACCCCCCATCAGCCGGTGCAGTTCTCTGTTGACAGGCGGGATCCATGGCTTCATGGGGTTTGCGCCAGACACGAATCATTCCATCTGCCCGATACAGTTGGAAACGCGACTCGTCAGACCAGGCTACTTGTTTCCAGTCATCAAGTGTCCAGTGGCTGTGTTGCCGTGCCCAAGCGAGGCTCATAGCTCTGTGTCGTGCACCCATCAAGGGGACTCGAGTTGGGCGTCGGCTCCCAAAGCAGATATCGTGCAGGGTACGTTGCATAGTGCGGATGCTGATGCTTGTTGAGGCTCCAGCATAGAATTCCGATGATACCTGCGAGAGTGTTGCACGCCTATCGCGTGAAACGATTATTGACAGCCGACGATGGTCACGTTCACCCAATGTCTTTTTACGACCACACTGGTTGGAGGTTTTGCCGGAATTCGTGCAGTCACTGTACACCCTTGCAATGGTCGTCCGTGAAAATCCGAACTTCGTTTCTACCTCCGAAACACTATGGCCCATCTCACGAGCGCCAACTGTGACACCGCGTTGAAAATCGCTTAAAGCGTTATTACTTGTCATTCTCATGGCGAAAACAGTTCTGACAGCTGGCAAGGATGTCTGTCGCTTTATATACGTACTGGCGGACGCAACCGAGTACGCGCGTAGGTGACGTTGCTATGTATTTTGCATAAGCTCGTCTGTACCAGTTTTTCTGGCACTTCAGTGTATATTACGCTTTTTTTTTAAATTGTTCTCTGAAAATTATTTTGTACTGAAATAGGTTTCACTATGTATGATAGTGATTCATACACTGTTGAATTAAGTAAGGGGAAGAAATAATTTAAAATCAACGGTGGGAACCATATATGATTTTTTAAAGATGGATTACACACCAAACACACAGCTTCAGTTTAAGAATATAAAGGTAAATCTTTAAGATGAACAAAAGTTTAATATTTACAACGAATCATTCTTGCTGAAAATATGTATGTATATAGTTTGTTTAAACTTGTTCGTTAAAGCGAATTTCGAGCAGAAATAGTCCTAATTTTAAGATTAGTTAACATTTCTTTAGTCTTTCACTTACAAATTCTAACTGAAATAAGAAATTGCTCTCACAAACGTGAGGCTGATAACATCCCTTATTTTGTTGGGGCTGTTATTTGAGGTATTTGTCATACTCTTTCTCTAAGACGAAATCTTCATCTACATACTCATGCATAAATAACCACAGTTTCAGTTCCGTATGGCAAGGTAACATTGTTCCTTCACGTAAAGACAAAAGAAAAATCAGCCGACAAAGATCATATATTCATACAGCATTGCAAATGTCAAATGTCATCTAGCTGCTTAATTGTTCACGTGTTATTTAGACATTATCTATATTTTGAGGTTACTCGCCTTTCTTCCTAAAATCTTTTAGAAAAATATTTTAAGAATAAAGATGAGTAACCTCAAAATATAGATTAAGCCCTCAAAGAGTTATTTTTTCCAACACGCATTTTTTCTGGAAAGGAAAGATATCATTCCATCCGAGTGGTGTTTGTGTAACACAATGTAGTCATTCAGCGAAATGTTATTGACAAAGACAAAAGCCTTCACAGGAAAATGAAGTTTGTATTCACGAAACAAAAATTAAGTGAATCTACTTAGAAATTTGAAATCGAAATTTTGGTTCATTAATTATTCAAAGCTATCGCACCACAAGAATTATTATACACTGTGTGGCCACTTTATTATGACCATCCCCTCAGTACTTCGCTGGGCCACCTTTTGCCTTTAATACTGCGTCGATTCTTCGTGGCATGGACTTCACGAGGTGTCGATAGGTGGTTTGTGGAATCTGAGACCATGCTTGATGAATAGCACTTTCCAGGAGTGTGAGATTGCAGGGTTGTGGATCCAGCTGTCTGATGGCTCGTTCAACTTCATTCCCCCAAATTCTCAATGGGGTTGAGATCTGGAGATTGTGGAGGCCACCTAAGCAAAGTAAACTCACCGGCATGTTCCTGAAACCAATCCTGTACAATACGAGCACTATGGCAGGACGCATTATCTTGTTGAAAGTAGCCATCGCCATTGGGATAAACCATCCACATGACAGGATGCACTTGGTACGCAACGATGTTTATTTATGATGTGCCAGTCATACGTTGATCAACACGAATTAAAGAGCTCAAAGCATGCCAGGAAAACCTTCCCCAAACCATAACGTTGACTCCACCTGCTTGAAGGGTGGTAGCAATGCATTTGGGGTCCATGCTTTCGTGCTTTTTCTGCCAAATTCTCACTCGGCCATCGGCATGGTGCAACTGAAAACGTGATTCATCGGACCACATAATTTGTTTCCAATTATCAACTGTCTAATCCTTGTGATTCTGTGCGAACTGGAGACGTTTTCTCTTGTTATCTGCAGACAGCAAAGAAAAGTGTTCGAACAAGCCTTCGGCGGCCATATCCCATCCGATGCAGTGTACGGCGAACAGTGCATGCAGAGATCATTTGAGGGGATCCTTCATTAAGATGGTCTGTAATTTGCTGCACTCTTGCCCTTCTGTTGTTTGTTACCAGTCTGGACACTATCCGTTCCGCCCGAACAGTCACTAATCGATGACGACCACACGTTGCACGTAGAGACCCAGTTTTTTGGCTGACAGTCCAGTCTTTAAACACTTTAACAACAGATGCTCTGGAACATTTCACGAATGCGGCTGTTTCGGTGATACTCGCTCCATGGCTCCGAGTTTCTACAATCATCCCACGTTGAAAGTCAGTCAAATCGAATTTATTACATATCTCGTTACCCAAAAGCACTTCTACTACTGTCGCAAGCACTAAACTTTCCCTTTTTATACTAGCCTCGCCCTCTGGCGGCAACAGCGTGCAGCCATAGCTCATTTGCTTAAACCTGTCAGGTGGTCATAATAAAGCGGCCACTCAGGGTATAACTGGCAAAAGTTACTACATATTATGAAGTAAATAGTGTAAACTATATGAAGTAGTATTATGATAGTTTGTCATTTGCCTTGTGAGCAAAAATTAGTAACGTTTACGTTTCTGCGAATCATACATATTAATAATATGATAGAAATAGGTAGTTATTATGTAGTGTAAGTACCGATTGTTCAATACTGAAAGTAATGGTGGTCTGCTTCAAAACAAGAGAAAGAGAATGAAATGATCTCATTACCATGAGAGTACTACAACTTAAAATTTATAATGTGAAATATTAACGAAACTGCTCAAAATAATAGATCGTAGCTTTGATTTATATATACTCACGGACAATGAAATTTGTGCTCCTAGAAGGAAGCATCGGATTGAACTGAAATTTTATGGACGTAATGATACAGATGAATTATACACATGACGGCAAAAACAGAGCTGCAGGAAAATTACAGACGGATCTGTGACACGCAGTCCGGTCATATTCAATAGCGCGTCGCACCGCCTCGTGTGGCGATACATGCTGCAATACGGTCCGTCATGGAGGCGAACAGACAGACGCCTGATGCTGTCCTGCGGCAGACTGGCGCACACGTATTGGACAGTATGCACCAAATCCCAGATAGTGCGGCATGGCGGCAGCCAGCGTTTCAAATGGTCCTACACATGCTCGATAGGGGACATGTCCGGGGAGCAGGAAGGCCATGGAAGTCTCTGGACATGACGTAGCCAGACCTGGACAACCCTAGCCGTGTGACGGCGGGCATTTTCCTGCTGGTATAGCGCATCTGGAATCCTGGCCAGGAATGAGAGCACATGGGGTCGTAGGATCACCTCCACATACCGCTGACCCGCCAATGTATCCACGCATCAGTTCGAAATCTCATCGGCTATCGCAGGCAATGGCTTCCCAGACCATAATGCCTTCAGTACGGGAGTTGTGTGGCGTTCGATAGTGAGATCGGGATTGTGCCGTTGAAACGGGGACCTCCACAACCGGACACGATGATTATCTGTCCTCAAAACGAAGCGGCACTCATTGCTAAACACCACATGTCTCCAATCTATGGCATTCCACGTCGCTCTGGCCTGGTACCACTGCACACGGGCCGGCGATGTTCCGGTGTTAATGGCAGCCCGCTTAAGGGGCGCTGGGATCGCACATTCGCTTCCGCGAGGCGTCGGAAAATGGTTCGTCGGCACACAGGAGCAGCTACATCTGCCTGTATAGTGGACCGGGTCCCCTCTGGATCCGTTCGTGCGCCTGGCGCACGATCCGTCGATCCTCTCTCTCGGTGCTCCTCTTAGTCCGTCCGGAGCCGCTCCGCCATGTGGCAGTGCCGTCATGTGACCACTGCTCCCAACACAGTCGAACTGTGTGATTAGAACGATTCCCGTGGCGGGCTGTACGGCGCGCCTACCACCCTGCGGCTTTCAGCCCGGTGATCGGGCATCTCTCAAAGTCAGTAAGTTACGTAAATCGACATCTCTGGCGTCTCCCCGGCATTCCCATCACTCTGTGCTCTTGCTTGCGTTGTCCGGTGCTTCTCGCTTTCACGGGACATCGACTACACGGTGATTTTGGTTTATAAGGCTGCCTGTTCGTGCTTGCAGCGCCACCACAGGGTGTGCGGTCATGCGCACTCACACCAAACGTGGATCATTTGCATACCAGCACGCACTCTAGCTATTTGCAAAGTTTCGTGGTTGTAGCATGTTTCCTCTTAGGTGCGAAAATTCCATTGTCCGTGAGTGTATTTGTAAAGTGTGCAATGTTAGCAGATTTTCAGTAAAATAATTGAATGTATTTTCGAGTGACTTCGAGTGACTCTGTAACTTTTCTCCCTTACTCTATGACGATACCAATTAGTTTTCGTTTCAGTTTGCCTTACACTATTGTATGAGCTTGAAGATACCATCATTCCAGGATGATATGTTCCTAATAAATCCTATACTTTCGTAATTCCTAGGGTAAAAGGGATTGGCATGATTTGGTTGCCCGATGCCAGAGGTCCGATGGTATAAATCCCGAGTAAGATTGGAGTACTGGGTACGAATCGCGTGTAAGATTGAAGTAATCGGTATGAACCCCGAGTAAGGAGAGCTAGTTCTCTCCCCTACCTAGAAACAGTCTCGCTGAATTGAGGGAGAGGGACACTTCGTGAAATCCCTAGATACTTATGGTAATTGCTAAATCAATAAATATTACGGATCACCACGTCTTTTATCTCCATTGAGCACCCAGAAAATTGCGAAATATTAATTTGGTCGCAAGGATAAAAAAAAATATTTAAAAAAAAAAAAATGAGGGAAAACATGCGTGGCATAGTGGTTTGAGGTACGGATTTTGGATCATTCATCTGGAATGGGCTCGGGTTCAACTTCTGGGTGCGGCGTGGCAGCGCCCTGAGCCAAGAAAAATCAGACGTCACTAAGTATTTTAGTGTAAAAAAATTACTGCCAATTTGAACTTAAAATTTTAAATTATACATAGATTTTTCTATTACAAAAGGAACCAGCTTATTCTCAAGAACAAATCTGTACAATTTTCAGAACATGTATTATTTAAAACTGGGCACCAAAACAAAAAAGTTTAAATATCTTTTTCTGGCCAGCTTAACTTGCACAATTTTGTAACTCCATTTAGGTGTCAAATTGTAATTTACAAATGAAATGGCTTGATTTTAGCATGCTTGTGAAACATTTGACAGTAAATATTGTATTTAAATGTTCACTGTAAGAAATAGAAGTTTTTTGAAATATAGTGCTTTTACCAATGTTTATTATAAATCGACTGAATGACTGCGAGAAAAACAGGAAATCAATAAACATAAATTAGTAAAATAACAACTAAAATTTTTTTCTCGATTTCTCTGGGGCAAGATCTTATATCATCAAATGCCAATATTCCTACAATAGTTGAATTAAGTGAAGAATCTGCAAATGCGCTTATTATTTCGTGAGAAATATATCGTCGAATAAATATGGATAGTTTTCAAAAGAAAAAATCTTCGTTCTCCAGAGGCGTTACTGATTGGTATGCATATGCAAATCTTTGGGATAACAACAATATTTGAAAAGGTTCAATCGGCTTTTTTATCCCCAATAATATTACAACATACACTGAGTGGCCACTTTATTATGACCACCTGACAGGTTTAAGCAAACGAGCTATGGCTGCACACTATTGTCGTCACAGGGCGAGGCTAGTACAAAAAGAGAAAGCTTAGCGCTTGCGACAGTAGTAGAAGAGATTTTTGGGTTACAAGATGGGTAAAAAATGCGATTTGACGGACTTTCAACGTGGGATGATTGTAGAAGCTCGGAGCCATGGAGCGAGTATCACCGAAACCGCCACATTCGTGAAATGTTCCAGAGCAGCTGTTGTTAAAGTGTTTAAAGACTGGACTGTCACCCAAAAAACTGGGTCTCTATGTGCAACGTGTGGTCGTCATCGACTAGTGACTGCTCTGGCGGAACGGAGAGTGTCCAGACTGGTAGCAGACAACAGGACGGCAACAGTGCAGCAAATTACAGACCATCTTAATCAAGAATCCCCTCAAATGATCTCTGCACGCACTGTTCGCCGTACACTCCATCAGATGGGATATGGCAACCTAAGGCCTGTTCGAACACCTTCGCTGTCTGCAGTTAACAAGAGAAAAAGTCTCCAGTTCGCACAGAAGCACTAGGATTAGACAGTCGATAATTGGAAACAAATTATGTTGCCCGATGAATCAAGTTTCCAGTTGCACCATGCCGATGGCCAAGTGAGTATTTGGCGAAAACAGCACGAAAGCATGGACCCCAAATGCATTGCTACAACCCTTCAAGCTGGTGGAGGCAACGGTATGGTTTGGGGAAGGTTTTCCTGGCATGCTTTGGGCTCTTTAATTCGTGTTTATCAACGTATGACTGGCACATCATATCTAAACATCGTTGCGGACAAGGTGCATCCTGTCATTTGGATGGTTTATCCCAATGACGATAGCTATTCTCAACAAGATAATGCATCCTGCCATAGTGTTTGTATTGTACAGGATTGGTTTCAGGAGCATGCCGGTGAGTTTACTTTGCTTAGGTGGCCCCCAGAATCTCCAGTTCTCAACCCCTTTGGGAATTTGTAGGATGAAGTTGAACAAGCCATCAGACAGCTGGATCCACAACCCTGCAATCTCACACTCCTGGAAAGTGCTATTCATCAAGCATGATCTCTAATCCCATAAACCACCTATTAATATCTCGTGGAGTCCTTGCCACGAAGAATCGACGCAGTATTAAAGACAAAAGGTGGCCCAACGAAGTACTGAGGGGGTGGTCATAATAAGGTGGCCACTCAGTGTATACTCACTCTTATCACGAAGCTGTTCTCGGAGATTCAGAGATTAGTTGCACAAAGAAATACAAACTACCAGATAATTTTTCCTTACTGTTGCTGTATCAAACTTTTCCATTTACAGCGATCTTGACATACAGCTCGAGCTTCACTGGCATCCATTACAGGATGAACACAAGGCCTATTCTTCATACTCTTAATCTTTTTCTCGTGCGGACACTCCTAAATCTGATCCTCCCACGACTTCCTTGGCCTTCCTCTACCTTTCCTTCCTGCCACTTGGGCTTAAAAGCGTTTCTTAGTAAGCATCTCATCACTCATTCTTCCAAGATGGCCAAACCACCGAAGCATATTAGTCTCCACCTTGCTAACAACATTTTGCTTCACATTGCACAACTTCCACACATCTTCATTCCTCACGCAATCAGAACGTGTCTTGCCACAAACTCCCCGTAAGTAACGCATTTCCCCAGCACACTAACGACTCCTATGTTTCTACTGCAGTAACCAAGTTTCACTGCCATACATCAGAGTAGGAAAAATTACACTCTTATACACCGCCATGCGGGACTCTCTTGAGAACTCATCATTCCTGAGAAGACCTCCCAAAGCCGCTATGATTTTCATTGAAAAATTCACTCGTCTACTAATTTCACCCTCCAATTTGTTCTATCTGCCAAACAGCGGGCGATCTAAGTAAGAGATGGGTTTTACACCTCGGGGCGCTCCGTGGTAACAGTGGCACACACAGCAGCAACAAGGGCCTCTGTCAATCTTGGAGAGGTGCCAGCTAGTTCTGTGTGACATTGGCGAAAAGACCCCAACTCACTGTGTTTTGTTCCTGAATCCTTAGGTTGAATGACCAAATGGAACCCTCAGCTGTGGGCTAATCCCCCACACTGATGTATTTAGCTGATTAAAAAGACACAAAGAAATCAATATTGTAACATATTTGCGTCAAGAACACTTAAATCTGTCATGGGCTTATCTAAATTATGGCAAAAGTTCTGAAAATGAAGACATTCTTGTTCAAATTCAGATCAATAATACAACTGGAACTACACCCTGCAGAATGTATTGTGTAACCAATTCATTCTCACCCCCCGTCACCGATACTGTCGTGGGAGTCTTATAACGAAGTAAATTTCTCCGTCATTTTTATCCGCGCCAGGATTCGAACCCGGGTCCCCTCATTCCGGAATAAGTTGCTCTACCAATTGAGCTACGCGGACGTTTTATTCTGATTCCTGTCTGCCTTTATGTCGTGTGCGTCCTTCTGGCAGGTACGTCACATCTCCTGGTACGTTACAGTCTATTTTGTAGAAATCAGCTTCATGGAGTAGACCATTACGAGAAAGATTTCGGGCTTCCCTCGATATCTCTCAAATTTGTTGAAATGCCTTATAAAGCTATTTATTGCTGCCTAGCAGCAACCTACTCGTACTTATTTCTAACTGTTGGAGAGCTCTGTTAAAGAAATGCCGATCTATCTCTCTCTCTCACTTTTGAGTTCTGAGTTTGACTCTTACTTATCCCTAGCTGTTGGAGAACTCTGTTAGAGAAATGCCGATCTATCTCTCTCTCACTTTTAAGTTCTGAGTTTGACTCTTACTTATCCCTAGCTGTTGGAGAACTCTGTTAGAGAAATGCCGATCTATCTCTCTCTCACTTTTGAGTTCTGAGTTTGACTCTTACTTATCCCTAGCTGTTGGAGAACTCTGTTAGAGAAATGCCGATCTATCTCTCTCTCACTTTTAAGTTCTGAGTTTGACTCTTACTTATCCCTAGCTGTTGGAGAACTCTGTTAGAGAAATGCCGATCTCTCTCTCTCTCTCTCACTTTTGAGTTCTGAGTTTGACTCTTACTTATCCCTAGCTGTTGGAGAGCTCTGTTAGAGAAATGCCGATCTATCTCTCTCTCTCACTTTTGAGTTCTGAGTTTGACTCTTACTTATCATTAGCTGTTGGAGAGCTCTGTTAGAGAAATGCCGATCTATATCTCTCTCACTTTTGAGTTCTGAGTTTGACTCTTACTTATCCCTAGCTGTTGGAGAGCTCTGTTAGAGAAATGCCGATCTATCTCTCTCTCACTTTTGAGTTCTGAGTTTGACTCTTACTTATCCCTAGCTGTTGGAGAGCTCTGTTAGAGAAATGCCGATCTATCTCTCTCTCACTTTTAAGTTCTGAGTTTGACCTTACCAGGTAGAATTAACTACCCTGGCTTACCGAACTCACCTTATCCCGTGATTGTTGTCGCCCTGGCGGTCGTGCTTGTTTCGAAACGCATTCATATTTTTAATAATTAAATAAATTGAAAGACTATATAAAGTATTAAATGTACAACTTAGTTTTGTCTGTAGAAATGCCAAAAGCTATTTCATTGCCAATCCTTTTTTTTTTTTTTTTTTCGTTACTGTTGTTGTTTCCGTAAAGTAGCTTTTGTCACATTTATTTTCAAACCCTTGGTATCCCTTAATATACAATGCTCTGCAACATGTCCCAAGTTGGCCCAGCGGTAAACCCTTCCCTTTGTGTATGTGTAGTGCTTATCAGATGGCGTTAACTCTTTCTCTTTCCAGGAATAAGCAGTCGCAGATGTGGAACAGGCGACTGTTAATAGCCCTTTAAGTTGGTCTTGGTGTTCCTTAAACGCCAAGAAAAAAACCAAGGAAACCGGCAGTGAGTTATAAAGTTCAGTGCGTTTAACAACTACTGCTTCCAATAGAAGTAACTGAAATCTTTTTTTTTTTCTTATTGGCGGTTTAACGACCACCGTGAGCAACTCAATCGGCTATAAGCAGTCGCCCGTCCCTAATTTAGGGTCACTGGTCCCAGGGAAGGGAGAGAGCCAGTGCCGTAAGACAAACACAACATCCATGCCTCACTGATATTCGAACCCGGACCCCTTTCGGACGAATGATCAGAGGCCATCGCTCAGACCACTGCGCCACCAGAGCGGCTAACTAAAATCTGAGAAACGGAAATAAATGCATTTTAGCGCTTGATTGCATATTTGATGCTAACCTGAGGAAAATGCACATACCTACCACTGAGGCACTAGAAAATAAGATGAATACTGATAATCTGTTGCCATGGTTACCGCGTGGCCTCTGGCGCGAGTTTCGGATCATTCGTTCGAGGTGAGTTCGGGTTCGAATCCCGGTGTGGTTTTGATGGTGTGTTTGTCTGACGTCCCGTCTTGATTGCTTCGTTCTTCCCTGGATCCAGCGGCCCTATTAAGAATGGGAGACAGTTCATATTTCTTACAGTTGCTCATGGTGGCGATCGTTAAATCCCGACAAAAACAAAAAAATGTTGATAATCCGGAATATCTCTTACAATGAGGTAAAAGATTTACGTGCACCAATTTATTTTAGATTACAATGATGTAAGACCCGAATGTTGACAGGACGCGTTAGCACGCAAACTTTCTTTGCTAGTACAAAAAGAGAGAGAGGCCTTCCTGGATTCACTCAGTTTTTGGAGATCAGCAAGATGATTTATTACGTCAGCAAGCAATCGCTGGCAAATCGTAACTATAAATCAGTAGGTGATACTTAATGTTTACCAGATGACGTGAGAAACGATATTAATGAGCGTATGATTAGAGTTTATGGAGCTTTTAAAACAGGAGTGGAGAAGAATCTGCGGCCTTCAACGCCATCAAATGTGGACTTTTGAGTAAATCTAAATTTTGCAGAACAGATCCTTTTATTATTACAGACATTTAACGTGGACCAGGGACATCAAACAAAGACCTTCGCTCTTTCCACGTTTATAAGTGTGTCACGGAAAAATTCTCATTGGCCGCCACCGGGAATCGAACCCAGGGTCTTCCAGTTACGCGCCGGACATGCTTCCGCTACACCATAGCTGCCTCGAATTCCTCCAGACTCACACACGCTAACTGCCAAGCAAATTGGCAGATTGCTTCTTGTAGCACCGCACGATGCTGTGGATTCACCAAAGATGGTAAGCAGCAACTGAAGAAATAATTAGAAGAATTAATTATTCATTCGCTTTCTAATTATTTCTTCAGTTGCTGCTTACCATCTGTAGTGAATACCCAGCATTGTGCGGGGCTCCAAGAAGCAACCTGCCAAATTGGCTTGGCAGTTAGCGTGTGTGAGTCTGGAGGAACACGAGGCCGCTGTGGTGTAGCGGAAGCATATCCGGCGCGTAACTGGACGACCCTGGGTTCGACTCCCGGTGGCGGCCAATGCGAATTTTTCCGTGACTCACTTATAAACGTGGAAAGAGAGAAGCTTTTTGTTTGAGATCCTTTTATTTTTATTAATAAGCTTTTGTTATTTTTATTTTAATCTTAGATAGACCGTATTTAAATTATCAAGGAGTAAAAGAAAAGAAGATTCAACGAAATTATGCTCCCCAACTGACGACCACAATTAAAACATTATTAATTCATAAGGACTCCTTTGACACTTGCTAGGTTCATGATTTCGTTCTGTGGCTCCTAAAGAACTAGAGATGGATTTGATTGAGCTCTCAGAAGATGACATTTTAAAGTCCTTATTTGACGCTGAGAAAGATGCAGTTGAAATATGGAAAAAATGGTCCAGTTGAAATATGGAAAACTGCAATAGAGTACCCACGCCTTTGACAACATGCACGAAAAATGCCTTCTTGCTTTTCAACCACGTATTGCCGCGAATCAACATTCTCCTACATACCCCAAATCAAGACGCCCTTAGGGTCACAAATGACGGATACCCATCCAGAGGATCAGCTAATAGTGCGCGCCTCTGAGTTAAAACTAAGTATTCAAATGTTTTTCAACAAAAAGCAGTCACAACAAAGTCTTTGAAACATTAGTTAACTTTAGAATTAACAATTGTTTTTCATTTTTCGAAGTTAGTAGTACATAGTAAGATTTTTACCAAAAATGTGCATCTCGAAGTACACTGAAGTGCCAGAAAAACTGGTA
The DNA here is from genome assembly GCA_039090855.1 of Macrothele yani. NCBI lineage: Eukaryota > Metazoa > Arthropoda > Arachnida > Araneae > Macrothelidae > Macrothele > Macrothele yani. The sequence continues at coordinate 21,897,288 of CM077013.1, forward strand.
CGCCAGTCTAATACTTAGTAGGTCTACCACGGGAGCGCAGGACTGCAGTAATACGACGGGCATGAACTCCACTAGCTTCTAGAAATACGCTGTAGGCAATGCACATCATACTCCCTGCAGAGCGTTCCACAATTCGGGTGTATTCTGAGGTCTCGGATTCTTGTGTTCGATAGCGCGTTGCATGGAATTCCAAATGTGTTCTATCACGTTCAGATATGGGGACTTGGGTGGGGATGGCAACACCCCAAACTCAGATAAATGCTCTTCTAACCACAATGGGGTGTCCCGACACCTGTGTGGAGGTGCATTGTTCTGTTGGAACAGGCCCAATCCATCAGCATGATTACAGGGCATGAAAGGGTGTACTTCGGCAGAAAGGATGCGCACATAGCGTTGACCTGTCACAGACGTTTGCAGACGTACCAGGGGTCCCAGTGAAGTCCAGCTAAACATATATCATATCATTACGGACCCCCCACCAGCCGGTACACTTACCTGTTGACTGGCGGGACCCATTGCTTCATGCGGTTTGCGCCACACACGAATCCTTCCATCTGCCCGATACATTTGGAAACGCGACTCGTCTGACCAGGGTACTTCTTTCCAGTCATCAAGTGTCCAGTGGAGGTGTTGCCGTGCCCAAGCGAGGCGCATAGCTCTGTGTCGTGCACCCATCAAGGGGACTCCAGTTGGGCGTCGGCTTCCAAAGCCCATATCGTGCAGGGTACGGTGCACAGTCCGGACGCTGATGCTTGTTGAGGCTCTAGCATTGAAATCCGACTATACCTGCGAGAGTGTTGCACACTTATCGCGTGAAATGTTTCTTGACAGCCGACGATGGTCACGTTCACCCAATGTCTTTTTACGACCACACTGGTATCGTAGGTTGGAGGTTTTGCCGGAATTCTTGTAGTCACGGTACACCCTTGCAATGGTCGTCCGTGAAAATCCGATCTTCATTTCTACCTCCGAATTGCTATGGCCCATCGCACGTGCGCCAACTATAAAACCGTGTTGAAAATAGCTTAAATCGTTATTACTTGTCATTCTTATGCCGAAAGCAGCTCTGACAGCTGGCAAAAATGTCTATCGATTTCTATACGCACTGGGCGACGTAACCGAGTACGCGCATAGGTGACGTTGCTATGTATTTTGCATAAGCTCGTCTGTACCAGTTTTTCTGGCACTTCAGTGTATATCTAACTGAAGTTTCTTGAATGCGGCTTTCTTAGATTATAGCTAACTTACCATGGCTTTCCAACATGAAAAGGTTCTCCACCTGTGTTCTAAACGATTCTATGCCCACCTGGAGATCTTTTTGACCTATACTGCCATTTTAATATACCGTTTTTGTTTACCTAAATTTTGTTTGCTTCGCGTTATGTTTTCCATTCTGAACTACATGTCTAAACTCCCATGAGATTTTCTTCTGTGGGCTATGACTGCCGGTTAGTAAAGTTATCATAATTGATATCAACACAAGGACTACCGAAATTGAATGTGTGTACTGATTAGGGACTTCTCTCACGCTAGTTATGAATACGTCCATGAATGTGTACTATTACCTCTTATGTGTCCAGTGATTCCATCTTCTATTTTGCTCAGTAAATAAACCAGTGACCCCGAAAAGACCTGGCTGCAAGTGAACTCAGTAGCTGCCTTTTGTCTTCAGTGCAGTTTCGAACTCTTAATCATCAAATGTGCGTTATGGCTGAAACTGCGGAACACACTGAAAATGAGATGAGGAGACACATTTAACAGATTTTTAGTCCTGAACAGTATGAAAAGTGAACACTACCGATGCTTTTATTATGCAAGTGCTAAAAGTGAGCCTCAGGACTCGCCACATGTGGAAGAACAATGTGCAAAGTTAATTCAAGTCACAGTGAGCAACGTCGAAAATTCTATGACTCAAAACACAGGTAAGTAAATCGTATACCTCCTTGGAAGCTCTTCATACAGGCTAGTGCGTAGGAAAATAGTATTCTTAAAATCGGGCAACGCAATAAAGTAATTTTGCTCCATCTACGCCTCTTAAAATGGTACAACCTTTAGAGTTTAGATTTTGAAACTCAGAATTTTTCATTTATCTTCAGAAAAGTCCGAAATCAATTGGGAACATAAAAACAAGAGGTTTTTAATTTAAGGAAATCGCGAATTATATTTGATTAGAATTAATAAACTTAAAGCTAAACTGAATTAAAATTTTTTTTTTTTTGATTGGCCAATAAACTGAGCAGCATTGTAAAGTTTGACAAATTTTGAGGGACAGGGTAAAAAGCGAGTTTGAGTCATATTAAATTATTAGGAATGACATTTTGTACACGTACTTTCATTATAACATGAAAGAATGTGAAAGAAATCGGTACCCAATAATGTACGTAATAACAACAATGGAAAACATAGTCGAACATTTTGGATTATTCTATCTTAGCATTAAGTAGTAGATATTTTTACAGGTCTTCTACAAAGACTGTATAAATCGAACGTCACTGTGACCTTTTTAAAGATATTACCTCTTCTCTGTATTTTTCCACTCTTTCTGTCAGTTCACACGACGGTATGCTTGGATAATGATTGGAAACCATACACACCAAATTTTGAATTATATGCTGCCTAAATACAGTCTCTTATAAAATATGCCTTTTATTTCAGCGTAAATGAGAATAGCAATCACTTTTACATAGAATACAGATTAGGCGACTTGCAGATCTCATGGTGAGAAATTCAATGATTGGTGAAACACAGTTAAATTCCCACTGGCATCAGACTGGCTTCATTGCTTTAATTCTTCTAAGGGAGACTGTTTTCTTCTTTTGGAAAAGCAGTCATGCCACATCAAGCTAAAATTTATGAATTTCTTTGAGATCAGTTGCATACCTGCGTCAAAGTGGAAGAATTTGTTTTTATGTCACAGAAGAACTCCGATGAGAAGAAAAGAAATTCATTTCACCTGAGAGTAGTAACTGTGCTACGTTAAGGTGGAAAAGTGACCTTTACGCCCACTCGGTGGCCGAGAGATCAAGGGCGTAAGATTTTGACTATAATCTGAACAGTGTTCGGGTTCAAATCCTCATCAGACATACTGTATGTAATACATATATATATACATATTGTATGTAATACATGTATATACATACATATTGTATGTATCTTACGATTTTGGGTTTCTTCCTTATCTGAAGCCAGAGGCCCTAAATTAGGAACGGCCGTGTGCTTGTAGCCCGTAGAAGTTCTCACGGTTGTCGTTAATTCCCGAAACTAAAAACAATCCCTTCAGTGAAGCAAGCACAACACCGATTTTAAAAGGAAACTACTTATTTCCCTTGATATCAGTAACAGTGCTATAAAAAGGGAAAAAATTATTTCCGACAAGTAGAACTGCAGCGTCAAGGAGAAAACTCCTAATTTCCCTCGGGAAGATAAAGGTAAAAGCCATTAATTTCTCTCAAGAGAGGCAAAACTCCTATATCAATGCTGAGAATATTATTTTCCTACTAGAGGAGAACAATTTTCATGTCGGAATGAGAACTCATTTTCCTCGAGAAGAGTAACATGTTAAGATGAAAATATTTAACTTTCCCCACGAGAAGTAAAACCCATATATATTTTTTCTCTCTAGAGGAAGTGAAAATTATTAACTATATTTCAGAAAATTATTTCAACATTTATGTCAAGAGGAAAACGGTTAACTTACGTCGAAAAAAGTGACAACTGTGTGTCTAGGTAGAAAACAGAATTTTCTACAAGAGGAGAACACACTTATAACATGGTGGAGAAGATTAGTTTTCCCCATGAAGTGGAGCACTCCTATGTCGGGATTCAATCAACTAATTTTCCTCGAAGGGAGCAGCCGTGCTATTTCGAATTGGAAGTGATTAAATTTTCCGCAGAGGAGTACCACTCCTACGTCAAGATAGAAATGATTCATTTTCGCCAGGTGAAGTAGCAATCCTATGCCGAGAGAGAAATGATGAACCTCGTCAAGGTGATTATACTACTCTATCAAGAGAGAAATTATTTATTTCTTCAAATACAGCAGCACTTCTACGCCAAGGTAGAAATAATTTATTCTCGTCAGGCGGAGTAGCACTCCTATGTCAATTTACAAATGATTTATTTTCGCTACGTGAAAAACATCAAGTTATCAATGATTCCTTTTCGGTAAGTAGTTTAGCATTCCTATGTCAAAAAGTAAATAACTCATTTTCGTGTAAAAGGGTAGTACTACTGCAAAAAGGTGTAAACGATAAATTTTCCTTCATAGTAGTAAAACTCAGATATCCACAGGGAAACGATTAATTTCCTCGAGTGGTAGTATTCCTATGTCAAAGTGGGAGCCATTAATGTTTTTGAGAATGGCAGTACTCCAGGTGAAAACGATAGCTTTTTATTCCTCGAGAAACAGTGGTCTCTCTTCAAGATGGAGAATGATTGCTTTTTCTCAAAGGGAATAGTTTTCTAATGTCAAAATAACGATTACGTTTTATCTAGACACGAATTGTTCCATTCTGTGACGGTGGAATCCTACAAGCTCGAAGTGACTGTCGTAATATTTTCCTTCATCACAGATATATAAAGCTGCAGTTAAAAGAAACATATTTTAAAAAAATGAAAATCCTCTGTTAACAATTAAATATATTTGTATGGGGGCCTTGCAACCCCGATACAAATATATGAGACCACCTAGCAAACCTAATGGATAAAAGTAGTCGAACGTCCCGAATGTAGGACCATTGTTTCTAGGAACAGTAGTGAGCCAGCGCCATAAGATTAGCAAAACAGCCACATAAAGCCATAAGATAAGCAACCGAGCCAAATTTGGATGACAAACCAAATAAAGCATTAAGATAAGTTGATAAGAAAATTGATTTCCAATAAGAATGAAAAGTAAATTAATTACGTTTACAAATAATTGAAGAATTTATTGTTAAAGTTAAATTTATTCTGGAAAAAATCACTATTAATGTTAGGAAATATTGCTCACAGGTCCGTAGAAGAGAACGTCTTGCAACTTCGATCGCTCGTACTTTTAAAATACAAAAGGAAGTAATTTAAAAGTGGATTTCATATGTATTGTATTCGCTTTTCTTCTAGTCAGCCCCAAATCTTTTTATCCATGCTGAAGCTAAACACTGGATTTCTGTGAGTTATACAGCACAACGATAATAAGCGCGAGTAGCTTTTCCGTAGCACAACTCTTCTGTAGCACAGCTACGATAATAAGCGCGAGTGGTTTTTCCGTAGCACAGACGTTCAGCTGCCCTTAATACTAGCTGGCCTGCAAAATTAATCAGAAAAGCAAATTTTGACAGGTATGTACTGTCTGATATTTCATGGACATCTAATTAAAACATCTGGCAATAATTGAAACCAGTTCTCAAATGTGAATTTCAAATATTTATTCGAATGGGATGGAAATGAGTTTTCACGTATAAAAGTAAGACTTTGTGGTAACACTAAATGACAAGTTAAGGCTTTATTGATTATGTAATCTTCACACAAATATCTTACAAGCAAAGGTTCAAATTAACATTTTATGCTAATAGACAAAAGGGAATGGTATTTTTTTAGAAAATTTGTTTTGTGTTGTATTCTAGAATAAAAGTGTCACATCTTAATTTTGTTGCCTGGAGAAAAATAACTTTCACGATAATCAATTATTTTGATTGTTTAAGAGATAACTTTACGCTATCCGTATAAGGAACTTTATCGTCGGATGAAATGATTACGATAACGCTTTGTGGATACCTCGAGAAAGAAAAAACGGAAACAAGTTAAAACTTTGGAAGACTATACGTAAAGCGTTATCAGTAATATACGGTCAGTATACATTTTGTTCCGTTTCAAGTCCATTCATCTGTGTATTTGGTTAATTTCAGAAGTTTTTAAAGAAAGTCTTTCATGTTCTTTCACGCTGCAACGTGTTTGTGCAAAACGAAAGGTACCTGTTCTAAAAATAACATCCTCTCTTATTTTCATATGAAACGTTGTTTGTGTTAGTGATGGTGTGACATTTTTTTAATACTCGCTACAACGTTGTTTTTCCGTAAAAGAAAAGTATTGTGACCTTGCTTTTCTTTATTTACACTTTCTTGGAACTGAATTTCAGTATAATTGGCTTACCTTTCCAACGGTCGACCAATGAAGAAGAAGAAGATATATATCAGGATTCGTGATCTATTGCTGAATTTTCTTTCAGTAGGTCACAATTTGACAAAAACCACCAATGGTAACCCGCTCATCATCCTCCTCTCCATTATGGGTCAAGGACGACGACGATGATGATAAGGATGGTGGTTTCGAAGTATCCATGTGACCCTTTCAACTGCACCTCACTAAGGCTGGCGACCTAATCGCGAATCGAACCAGCACCTCATCCCATTGCTGGAAACTGTGACGTCATGGCACTTTTGTCTACGTTCAGCTGCCCCGCAGACCCTACGGGGGTTGAAATTGGAGCATGCCATGAGATTCTGTGACAATAAAGGTAATTATGGTGATGACAGACGGAAATTTACGGCGAGATGATGGCGAAGAAAACGGGATCCGCAGAGGCGGGAAGAAGAAGACGAGGAAAAGGAAGAAGAGGAAGAAGATGATGCATCCACTGACGTCGAAAGCGTAACAGTGGTCAAAGGTTGGGGGTGGAGGAGGGGTGCGAGCAAAGATGGCGCTGTGATCCACCATGGTCTCAGTGGCCAATAGAGAGGACCAGTGCGCTCTTGCTCTTCCATCGATCAGAGGAGCTCTTCGTCTCTATGGCAACCGACCACACCGTCTGGATAACCAAGGATCGGTATTTCGGAATCACTGATCCAGGATTAGACAGTATCCGCCTTTTTTCCCATTCTGAGAGGAATTTTCGATGCATTTCTTAACGAAGATATTTCTTTTCTTGGATGGGATGTTCGCGTACTACATGTCCATTACAATAATTCTTACTTGGGCTTTATAGCGTCGACACGAACCAGATAAGGAATTATCTTTGAAAAGGAGTTTTACGATGCTCTGAAGGGAGCCTGTCATATCTAATTCGCGCTTTTAAGAGTTCATAAATCACAGGCTGACCTGAAAGTAGGCCATATTTATGAGTCAGCGACTGTGCTTCTAAATGGAAGTAATCGGTGTGGTTCGGATAGATACAGTGTGAGAAATCGAGATGTAATGGAAACCGAGTTCAGAGAATGGTAAACATTTTGAGATAGAAAAAGGGATAAACGAAGTTTAAAGTACAATCTAAGCTCTTATGGGATTATATATGCATCATCTTCATCATTTCACTCCTTATTAGAGACAAGATATTTAGGAATGTTTCAGGCGCAGACGAATTACGAAAAACACTTTCATTATTTTTCGCACATTGCAAAATATACCGCCTCTACGGCGTAGCATCTTCAATCACCAACGAACGATTTTGCATTTTTAATATACCTTCTAGTTCTACCTTCCTATTGAACTGGTCTTACGGAGATTAATACATGTTCAAGGAATCTTTTGCAGAGTGAAATATTTGGTAACATATCCGTACCTTCTCTACATGTTTCCTTTAATTTCCACAAACGAAGTACCTACTTTGGTTCTAATATCAGCATTAAAAATCCTGTTTTGGACATGAACCCACATATTTTGTTTCCATAGATATTTATGTTGCCGCTAACACACAAAGGCATAAAATAACTTTTTGAAGAAGCCTTCAGTCCACGTTCAACTCTTGCTGCCATATAAACGAGTAAACCTAAATATTTCACTGTATACATATAGCATACATTTTTCAGTAATATCGTTCTTAGAAATTTTTTTTTCTATAGTTGGTAACATGCTTTCCTTGATTTGCTGTTTCTGTTGCTATGTTTTTTATTAAGCGTCGCAGTGTCATCAGTGATCACACCGAGTAAATAAAATTTATTACACATCATAGCCTGTTTTCACCTTAAAGAGTTCGCTCTTTGTGCACATTTTATAAAGATATTCAGTCAGTCATCATTTATAGATAACTTTAAAATACTAAAAAGGAAAAAAATCAGAAATGCAATCGACCACAATGTCTAGATTTGTTAGGTCTTTATTTCGGAATCATTTATCTTAGGGTCGAAAGGTATACCTTCTTTTGTTATTACAAAAGGAATTTTAGATGGTTCTTAAAAAAATTCTCTAAAATTGCTGAGGGGAATTGAGAAAGGACAAAAAATAATAATTTACGAGGAAAAAAATAAGCGAATTACTTTCTTCGTTCCACGCCTAACAGCATTTCAAATGCAGCCGTCATTTTACCCTCGCCATCGGCAAAAACGAATTGATGGTACTTGTAAAGTGTTTGGGGCTTTCCACGAAACTACAGAAAACATGAGTCACAAGCAAAACGAAAACTAAGATAACACAAAACAGTTCTTCACATAATTATTCAGTGAGACCTATCAGTTTTGCAGTTAATAAGCCCAGGAACAAAATAAATGGACTGATAAGAACCCACGATTATTGCATCGGTAAAACGCAATTAATTTATTTCCCCTGCGTTGAAGGATAGTCAATAAGATTTCTGCTGTCCTTATACTGTACGGTACTTAATCGTTTTCAACACTTTTTCCATTTTTGTCTTTCCTTTCCGATTTCAAATTCTCCATTAAGGCGTGTTTTAAGCTTTTTAATAATTACTTATAGAGGAATCTATCTTAATAAAGCAGATAATTTTCTTTATTTAGCTATCACTTTGTGGTGTTAATCACCTTACAGGAAACAAAAGGTGTCTAAATTGGACTAAATTTCTCTAAGCAATTTACCTCTTCTTTTTTCAAACGTGCATCTTATTCTAATGATGTCTGTTACCCAAATGACTATACAGGGTGATTCAGAACTCATGGGACAAACTTTAAGGGGTGGTAGAGCACACTGCAACAAACATTTTTTTGTATAGGAATGTTGAGCGCAAGTGACGCGTTGAGGCACAAGCATAAGAAATTCCTAGCTCATATGCTAATCACAGATAATTCGATTTTTACACACGAAGGTGTTTTCAACGTGCACAGTTGTCATGTGTGGGCAACCTCTAACTCACACGCTATACTATCACATGCGTACCAAGAACGATTCTCTGTGAATGTGTGGGCGGGTATTGTAAACGACTTCCTGCTGGGCCCGTATCTGCTACCAACCCGATTCGATGTCAGAGGTTATCGTATTTTTCTGAAATAGGTTTCACCAGAATTGCTTCAAGATGTACCACTGGCCGTCCGACAAGGACTGTGGTTTCAGCATGATGGGGCGCCAGCCCTTTTTAGCATTAATGTGCGCAATTACCTGGATGCCACTTTTGGGGCGCGATGGATTGGCCGTGGTGGACCAGTCCGTTGGCCACGCCGATCGCTCGATTTATCGATCCTCGATTACTTCTTATGGGGACATCTGGAGGCCCTCGTTTACGAGACTCCAGTTGACTCTGTTGAGAACCTCGTCAGTCGAACATCCGTTGCGGCTGCACGTGTGCGAAAAATACCTGGCATATTTGAAACTGTACGCCAATCACTCCGTCGACGCTGCCACGCATGTATTACTGTTGGTGGACACAATTTTGAGCAATTATTGTAAACATTGCTGTAAAGAAGCACTTGTCAACAATGATGTAAATGAACAATTTATGTTTCCTTTCATGTCTGTTTCTTGTGTTTGTGCCTCAACGCGTCACTTGCGCCCATACATTCCTATACAAAAAATGTTTGTTGCACTGTACTGAACCACCCCTTAAAATGTGTACCATTAGTTCTGAATCACCCTGTATATGTATAAAATTATGTAAGATATTTCTAGTAAGAGACAGCTGAAGGGAAAAAAATAATAAGGAAAAATTACACCAATTTCAATCCTAGAAATAAGGTATAATTTTTATTTACCTTTCTTGATTCCCTGGAAACAGCCAGTAGGCAAAGACAGAAGTATTCATCTCAAGCCTGGAAATTCAAAACTTTTCGAGTAATATGCAGAATGACTGCCTTTTGTACTGGATGGACTAGATTTAGTACTAATTCTGATGCTTCGAGGATTTTTAGAAAGTTTTTGTGAACCAGTACAGCGCCTGAAATGGAAAGTCGCACGATATGTGTAACGTTCTTTTCCCATACTCTATGGATTTTCACGCATAGGTTTTTTGAAGATAATTATGGGAGATTTCAATGCAAAAATAGGGCAACGGCAACAGAATGAAACTTCAGTAGGTAAATTCGGTCACGGCAACAGAAACCAGCGTGGAAATACTCTCGTTGAGTTTGCAGAGGCAGAAGGATTTTTCATCTTGAACTCCTTTTTCAAGAAAAAGCCACACAGGAAATGGACATGGAGACATCCAATTGGGACGACAAGTGAAATTGATTTTATTATGTGTAACAAAAAATTCGTCATCGAAGACTGCAGTGTGCTGAACAAGTTCAACACAGGTAGTGACCATAGATTGGTGAGATGTAAGATGCACCTCAACACTAAACTGGAACGTGGCAAGCTCATAAGACAAACAAAATCTATTGACATAACCAACCTTAAAAAAACACCATAATACTTTCAAGTTGGAACTGAAGAACAGATTCTCTGCTTTAGAAGGCCTAACATCGGAAGAAGTGGATATTTCGGACGTTAACAGAAAAGTAACCAAAGCTCTAATGGAAACAGCAACAAAATTAGCTGGGTCTAAGAACAAGTTGCATGTGAACAAATTATCAGGAAAAACCAAAATGTTGATGCAAAAAAGAAGAGAGATGAGGACAACTAAAGAAGATGTGACTTCCAAAGTGGAATATATAGAGCTATGCAAGACAGTAAGAAAAAGTATCACTGAAGACGTAAGGAAATTCAACTGTGAACTAGTGAGGAAAGCAATTGAAAACAACCAAAGCCTAAAGATAGCAAAGGGACATCTCAGTAAGGGAAGAAAACAGATTATGGCTCTGAGAAAAGAAGATGGTTCTATAACAAGAAATAGAGGTGAAATTTTGACAAGAGTGAAAGATTTCTACTCCAAATTATATGAAAGGGATGATACATGTACTCCAGACATCATGAAAGGTACCAGAGTTCTTCCAGTCCTTCCAGCAGAAGTTGCTCATGCAATCAAGAACATGAAGCGGGGGAAAGCTCCAGGAGAAGATGGAATTACTATAGACATCATACAAGAAGCAAGTGGAGAAATTGAAACAGTACTCTGCCCAAATTTTCACTGATGCCTTAATGAAGGGAAGATTCCTGAGGATTGGAACAATGCTACAATGATCCTGCTACATAAAAAGGTGACATTGAGGATCTCAGGAACTACAGACCTATCAGCCTCCTATCAGTGGTTTATAAAATCTTCACTAAAGTTCTTTCACACCGCTTGAAGGTAACACTGGACATGGCTCAACCGAGAGAACAAGCTGGATTCAGGAGTGGCTACAGCACAATAGATCATATCCACGTACTGAGAGAACTAATTGAAAGAGCGAGGGAATATGAACTTCCATTGTGCATGGCTTTTATCGATTATGAAAAAGCCTTTGATTCGGTGAAACCATCAGCAGTTACCACGGCTCTGAAATCCTGCGGTATTGAAGATGCATACATTAATATTATTAATAACATCTATGAAAATGCAAGTGCAAAGATTCGGCTGTTTGAAAATACAACACACATAAAAATTGGAAAGGGAGTGAGACAAGGTGACACCATATCTCCGAAGCTCTTTAATGCCACATTGGAAAATGTCTTTCAATCACTGAACTGGGAAAACAAAGGGATAAAGATTAATGGAGATTATCTAACCCACCTTCGTTTTGCTGATGATGTAGTCATTTTTGCAACTACCCCATCAGAGCTGCAGAGTATGATCCAGGAACTTGCTGACAAGAGTAAAGAAGTGGGATTAAAAATGAACTTTCAGAAGACAAAAGTGATGTTCAATGCTTTTACAAGAAATGAAGATTTATCGATTGATGGAGAAAAACTGGAGATAACAGATACGTATGTTTATCTTGGACAGCAGATATCAAGTGAGGGTCACATTGATGAAGAAATTAATCGGCGTACAAAACTTGCCTGGAGAGCTTTTTGGAAGAAACAGCATAATTTTCAAGAGCAATATGCCATTATGTCTTAAAAGAAAAAGTGTTTGATCAATGCATCCTTCCAGTGCTTACGTATGGTGCAGAGACGTGGACCTTAACTAAAAGAGACATACAAAGGCTGCAGACAACTCAAAGAAGCATGGAGAGGTGCATGCTTGGTATAACCAGGAGAGATAAGAAGAGGAACTCGTGGATCCGAAAAATGACGAGAGTGGAAGACATCATGATCAGAGTTAAATCCCTGAAATGGCAATGGGCTGGACATACTGCCAGAAGGACAGACCATAGATGGACAGCCGAAATTTTAGATTGGATTCCAAGGGACAGGAAAAGACCCAGAAAGAGACCACATGGGAGATGGGTGGATGAAATTCGTAAATATGCGGGAGTGACATGGAGGAGACTGGCACAAGACAGACCGTTGTGGAGGAAACTTGGGGAGACCTTCGTCCAGCAGTGGATTGATAATGGTTGACAATGATGATGATGATGATGATATGGGGGACAACGCTAAGTTAGGCAGTGTTTAAACCCAAGACTTTGATGGAGTATCTTAACTACCTGTTCGTTTCTGTTTAGATATGTTTTAGTGTAAGAATAGGACATCTGGGTAAAATGCGTTCTATGTTTCAGTGATTTTACCATACTTTCTACCAATGTCATTCTCTACAACTTTCATTATGGGGTTTCCGTAGTTCTGGGTAGTAACAATATACTACTGAATCCTTATAAAAAATCCGTCAGAGGCTGGATAATATTGAACTTTATCAGTCATTGAATTGACGCATTTCTGCCGATGTTTTCTAATTCGTTGGAGTCGGGATTTTCCTGCCCTTCAGTGGCTCTGGCTTATTTTCTGATTGAAAACGCAACTGCGCGTTACCATGTTTCACGAACAATTCTATAATAATAATAATAATAATAATAGTAATTCTTCTTCTTTTTCTTCTTCTTATTATTATAAATAAAAAATAAAAAAAAAGATTCCACCTCTTCCTGAGGTTTTCTTCTCTTCCTTCCGGCACAGGTACGACGTACCAAGTCTGGGAAGTGATATTTCTTTCTCTCAGTTGTCCAGGAACTTCCTTACTATACTACAAGTGTTCAGGATAGCTGCCTTCTGTAGTTCTATGCTGGTGTTAAGTTGAAGGTTTAGTGTCTGTATTGAGCTGTGGATGGTCTTAGGCATAACTTCTGTGGCTGATATTACTATGGGGACGGTGGTGACGTTCTCCATATGCCACATTTCCTTGACTTCGTATAGTAGGTTGTTATACACTATTATGACAGCTTCTCTTCGTGCGTCTTCTAGATGTGTCACGTGTCAGGGACGGCTATGTCAATGAGGTATGTTGACTTCTTCTCCTTGTTGACCAGGACGATGTCGGGCCGATTGTGGGGGATGGTCTTATCTGTTCTGATCGATCGCTCCCAGTACATGTTGTGGGTGTTGTTCTCTAGAAGCATTGTTGGCTCATACTTGTAGTAGGGGACAGGTTCAGTTGTAATGAGGTGGTGCTTCCTTGCCAATTTCTGATGGACAATCTTGGCGACTTGATTGTGCCTGTTCGTGTACTCTGTGTGAGACCTCTGCATCCTGCTGTGATATGTTGCCTGGTCTCTGGAGCTTGATAGCATTGCCGACATGTGTCGCTTTCCACTGAAGTGTCCTTCAGGATATGCTTCCGGTAGTTTCTGGTGTTTACTACTTGATCTTGTATAGACATCAGGAACCTATAACGAAGTAAATTTCTCCGTCATTTTTATCCGCGCCAGCATTCGAACCCGGGTCCCCTCATTCCGGAATAAGTTGCTCTACCAATTGAGCTACGCGGACGTTTTACTCTGATTCCTATCTGCCTTTATGTCGTGTGCGTCCTTCTGGCAGGTACGTCACATCTCCTGGTACGTTACACCATCTCCCCCTTATTTTTTTTTTTTTTTTTTTTTTTTTTGTCGAAGTGCTGGAGAAGGGATTCTCTTATTTGACCTATCTCGCGGTGTGGAAATAACATCACACCAATGCGAGATTTTTGAACGGTCGGGTCATCCGGATAGTTCTGGCGCCATTATAACGAAGTAAATTTCTCCGTCATTTTTATCCGCACCAGGATTCGAACCCGGGTCCCCTCATTCTGGAATAAGTTGCTCTACCAATTGAGCTACGCGGACGTTTTACTCTGATTCCTATCTGCTTTTATGTCGTGTGCGTCCTTCTGACAGGTACGTCACATCACCTGGTACGTTACAAACCCTTCGGTCTCGAGGAAGTGTGATCCGTTTGTTAGCCATGCATTGGAAGCAGTCTTATCCACATGGTTCAATTGCAGATTGTTGTATTGCCTTCCGTGTAGAACTTGCTTGCCCCAAGCATCTTCTTTTGGCTCCCTCGCTCCAATCTCGATTTTCTGAGTAGAGAGGTCTAGGGCTGTGTACTTCTTGTCACTCTAGTTTATTGCTTGGTGAAGGGGACCCTTGCTGTGATGGAAGTATTTTCTGAGGCTGCTGATTTCTTTGTCTCGATGTTCCAGGAGAACAACCATTCCCCGTCCTCCTTCTGCTCGTCCAATGGTCAACTTTCTATTGCTGACTTCGGGTGGTGCTGGCGATGTTTAGTGAGGGTTGTCCTGGTACTGCGCATTATTTCATCAAGCTCTGTTGTACTTCACTTGATGATTCCGAAGAAATACGTGAGGACTGAAGTTGCGTATGCGTTGTTAGCCAAAGAGATGTTGCTAGCGTTGAACTTGGTCTTCATTATTCTCCTCAGCCTTTAGTTGTATTTAGCGGCTAGATTGTGTTTGATTTCTTTGTGTTCTAGGCGTTGTGCTTGAAGCATACTAAGGTACTTAAGACTTCTCCTTCCTCCATAGCTGCAACGTGTTCTCCGGTCTTCAATTGGTAGCTACGTGCATCATGCTTCCCTTGGTTCATACCTTGTGTCTTGCATTTCTGTCGGCCGAATTCCATTTCGATGGCATTACTGAAGCCCTCGGTGATCCGGAATAGTTGCAGGAGTTGTTTCTGCGACAATGCGTACAGCTTGATGTCATCCATGTACATGAGGTGGGAGATTTTGCACTTGTTGGTTTTGTTGCACTTGGTGGTAAACGCATACTTGCTTTCGTTGAGCATGATCAACAGCGAGTTGAATGCTAGACCGAACCATTGTGGGCTAAGTGAATCTCCCTGGAAGATGCCTCTCCTTATATGGATAGGCTGGGTCGTTATGTTCTCGACTTTGATTGTTGTCTTCCATCCTGTCATGGCCGCTTTAAGGAAGTTGATGATTACAGGACTTACTCTGTAGATCTCATGGACTTCTATCAGCCAGCTGCGGGGTACGGAATCGTAGGATTTACGATAATCGATGTATGCGGTGTACATGTTGCGGTGCATCTGAAAGATTGCTCCATTAAAACAGCATTGATGGTAAGCTGTTCCTTGCACACTCTACAGTCCAGTTGGTATCCCTTTTGCTGTCCTGGCATAAGTGCTTGTCCTTCTATGTGCCTCATTATCTGATTGGCAAAACACGCTGTTAGTCGATAGTTGACTGGATTTCTTGTGCCTTCATCTTTAGCCTTTAATATTTACTGCCTGGGTGAGGAAATCCGGTATTTGCGCTGGATTTTGGATCATGTTTGTCAGTTGATCTGCCAGATATTTGTATGTACATGTGAACCTCTTGTACCAGTAGTTGTGGATGTTATCAACACCTGGTGCTTTCCAGCTGTGTGTCTTTTCTATGGCTTGCTGAAGGTCCTCTGCTGTGATCTTCATTATTATTTTAATTATTATTATTATTCCAACCACAGGAGAAGTTCCGGAACAGGGTAATTACGGATCACTTCAAAGAAACGTATTATCTATTGAAAGAACGCCGACATTTCAGTAAGTGTTTAGAAGAACAAATAATGTTTTTGAGAGTTGGGTATCACTATCTGATGTTTAACGATAATTTTGGAAAATTTTTATGTACTGCATTCCTCTACTTCAGATAAGGATTAAAAATGATCCGAATGTGTTTCTGTTTCCATTGTGACTTCATTTATAATGCAAGATGATCCAAATCCAGCTCTAATTCCGCATTTTCTAACCCAGGTATTCCCTGATTTTTTCACAATACGTCTTACGAAAATTCGTGTTCAGTGGACAAGGAGCATCAATGAGTGTTGCTCTTCTAATCTTTCTGTATACTGTTATTGTATGATGTCTGTTGTGTAAAACAGTCGTTTTAATGAGGATTGATGTCAGAGAAGATGCTTGATCTATTTATTCTCAAATACTTCCTCAGGAGGGTACTTTATAAAAGAGCTCTTGACCTTCCTGAAATGCTGTTTGTTTGCACGTTCCAAGTTAATAATGTTCACTTTATCGTTGAATTGATCGATATATTCCAACTGGGTGAGAGTGGAGCATCGTGAAGATTTGTGATCGACGCTTTCATTGTAGTTCCCACATCTGCATTTGTCGTTATCTATTTTGGATATTTCAATAAACTGCAAAACATTTTTGGTAGGAATGACTTCATCCTAGTTGGCAATTATGAAGCCTTGAATTGCAGAATATAAATCTTCTTCTATATGCAATGTGTTGGATATTTCTTCCTCGTATTCGACTATTTCATTTTTGTCTGATGCTAGACCTCAGGGAGAGTAATCTTTGTCAACAGCAGCTATGCAATTATCGGTAAGTGTTGAGCACATTTTCTGAAGCAAAGCAGTAAGTATATGGTTTGCTTTGCATATTTGGATTTGATTTCTATAATTCCTTTTCTTTCAAGTCTTCCAGATAGAGTCATTAACTCAACGAATGATTTAAGAGGGTGAGCTCTGTATATGGTCGAAGAGGTTAGAAGTAATCTTTGTAAGTTTTGTAATTAGGTTTCTGACCAGGCAGTTATGCCAAATATGGTACAGCAATCGCGTATGTATATTTAGCTTCAGTCAGGTTCTTGCTATTGAGATAGCACTCCAGGAGGAAGTGCAATATGCCTTTGGATTCTTTTTTATAATTTTTTTAGCGTAGTGTTTCTATTTTGAAAGATTGTAACATGCCAACGTATTTATTTATACGCGCGTTGTACCGAAGGTAATGCAAAAGTGAGCATGACGTTTCTATTAACTGGCAGAAGTCGTTCAAATTCCACATGTTGGTAGAGAAACTCTTCCGCTATAGTAATTACCCATTCTTCTTCATTGCAAGTAAATAATGGATTCCAAGCAGAAACAACGTGCCTTCATTGAGTTCTTGACAAAGAACGGGTACAGGCTGTCCGACATCCACATAGGACTACAGAATGTTTACGGAGATGACAGCATTGACAAGAGCAATGTGCAAAAATGGATGAAGACGTTTAAAGAAGAGGAAACCAGCATTGAAGAAAAACCACGCAGTGGGAGTCCATCATCTGCGACCACTGGCATGAATCATCAGCGAGTGGATGAATCGATACGCGCGGAGAGACGAGTCACAATCCGTGAGCTTGTTACACAACTAGACTCTGGTCACAATGCCATACAAAAGATGGTGGAAGACTTAGGTATCGTAAAGTGTGTACAAAGTGGTACCTTGGCAGTTGACAACTGATTTGAAAGAGAGAAAGCTGGAAGTCTGCTCTGATCTGCTGTAAGCGTTTGAAACCAATGAAGATACTTTCTTTTCGATCTGATGACAGCGGATAAAACGTGGGCGTATCTTTACGATCTCGAAAAGAGGGAATCAATCCATGGAATGACGTAACACCTCCTCACCGAGGCCTAAAAAGTTCAAGAGCCAGTGATCAGCACAAAAAGTTAGGGTGACTGTTTCTTTGGGATGACAGGGGTGTCATTCTCCTTGATTTTCTGGAACGTGACAGTTCTCCTTGATTTCCTTGTGAGTGGTACATTGAGACACTCAAGAAGCTTAGAAAAGCCATAAAGAGGAAGAGACCGAACAGGAATATGAAAAGGACCCACATTCACCATTACAATGCGAGACCACACATGTTTTTGGCAACAAATCAGAAGAAATAAATAAATACAGCGCTCTTGACCACATTCTAGAAACACACAGCAACCGAAAAACAATTTTTCGGTTGCTGTGTGTTTCTAGAACGTGGTTAAGAGCAATGTATTTATTTATTTACTGTCGCCACGTATTTGGAGTATTTTCAACTTGGATCTCGCCCTTTGGATTTAACTGCTATAATATATATATATATAGCTTGTGTCGTTAATGCCCACCAGATGGAGACGTCTCAGTAGCTGAACCGATCTTACGGATTTATGATGTCAGAAGCTGACTTAAAAATACACATAGCACCGTGGATTGTTGGCCACCGTGGCGTAAATGTAACGCACATGACTAGATATCGAGAGTTCTGTTGGTTCATTTCCACAGCGGCGGCTGAAAAACAATTTTTCGGTTGCTGTGTGTTTCTTGAACATGGCTAAGAGCGATGTATTTATTTATTTACTGTCGCCACGTATTTGGAGTATTTTCAAATCAGAAGAGCATCAAATTAGGTTGATCGGCGGTCCCTCATCCACCGTACAGCCCAGATATGGCGCCCTTCGACTTTCACCTGTTCGGTCCAATGAAGGGCAGTCTCCCAGGACAACGATTTGATGACACAGACGAGGTGGAGGTGGCTGTGCAGAAGTGGGTACAACAGTCCACACCTGAATTTTTTCAAAGATAATTCGAGAGTTGGGTTCAACGATGGCGCAAATGCATCGCTTGTGATGGAGACTATGCTGAATAGTTACCAATATGTGCAATTTGAACGGCCTCTGTTAGTTGATAAAAAACATATTCCCAGTTTTGCATTACTTTCGGTACAATCCTCGTATTTTGTCTTCATTTTCTCTAACGTTGTTTCCTCTAAATGACTATTTCACAAGTTTACTGAATGGCTAAATGACATGCGGAACAAAAACGCACTAAATCAGTTCTCTTGAAATATCGGGTAACCGGACAAATTTCGGCCCATTGTAGAAGACTTCTAGATAACAGAGCGGAGATAAAAAACAAAAACGATCCGTGACTTCACAAAATACACCCCATGTGTATCCACAATCTTTCTTCAGCCGGAAACCTACACCTGAATGCCTTGTTAGTAAAAGGCCATTTTCTTCGACGCAAAAAAAAAAAAAAAAAAAAAAAAGGAATACAGCATTTCGGATTTGTTGTTCATTTCAGACCGTCTCTTTTTAGGGTGATTGTCTACTACACTGAAAAGGTGGTAAATAGATATTTCGAAAACATGCTGGGTGTCAAAGTGTTTTCCAGCCAAGACGCTTTATGGTTTTCAGAGTCCTGTTCGCTACGTGGAGCCTGGCGTTGCTCTGCAGGAACACCACACATTTCCGATTTACCAATGCAGGATCTTTGTGAATCATATACATACTGAACCAGTTGCAGCTGACAAGAATACAGCCCCGCTGTGATGGTTTTCCCGGGTGGTAGAAGCTGATGATGAATTATTACTTTGGCAGTCCAACACACACACACACACACCTCACAGCAAAACCGTATATGGGTGCAGAGGTGGCTCACTGGTTTGCGTTTTAGGTTCATTTCGTAACAACCCCAGTGTCGGGTACTTTACGGATTTATGATATTGAAATCACTTCTCATCGCTGGTGAGCACTCATTTGGGAAAGGGCTCCTTGCGCTGCCTAGAGAGCAACTACGTGCGTACATCTAACTTCTGGCACTTGTTGTCATCTGAAAAATGATGAGGGACACAAAAGCCGTATGTCTTTCCCAAACGTAACCGAATGGTTTCAGTACTTACACCAAACACTGTAGATAATCGGTAATACGTTTGTGGGGTGTCTTCCTCAATGGTGGTCGACAGTTTGTCATCTTTAAACATCTGTGGTCATCAATTGTGTGAGGCATCGTTCAACGATTCGTCGCCAAAACGAATTTACAAGAACCACTTTCTGGTAGTTTTCCCACTTACCACGCCGGCCGCAAATGCTGCACAGATCCGTTTCGTTTGCCTGGGCCACGTTTGGTCCCACTTTAGAGCGCACATGCCCATACTACCGCCTGAGAAAGCTCCATTTTTCACACGGTATCTGTAGAAACTAACAATTACAGAAGACATGTGCAACCTACCCTTTAACGGCCAACTTCTAACCTTACAGCATCGCCGGACAGTGACCCTCTGTTCCCTCTACACCTTCTTGGTTTGAGGAACGAACTTTTTGATTACCAAAAATGTCTCTTCGACAGGGAATGGTATTTGTATACATTACATTTTGGTCTAATCTTGAATTTGTTCTCTACGTTTCCGAAGCAAAGAGATTATAATTGCGTGATCAGTACTGTCGACATATAAATGATAACACCCTCTATGTAGGATATTTAATGTTAAAAGATGAAGAGTATTTACAGTTTAAAACCCCACTAGTACTTTCGGAGTGACATTCACCCGGTCATCAGATGGAACAGAGGTTATGTGATACTCGCACAAATATATAAGGGTACAGCGATGCACCACGGGTAATGATCTCAAGCGTCACAAGGCTCTGATTGTTACCATCGCAACCGATAAAACACACTCATGTAATTTCCAACATGAGAACATTCACGTAGTTATACAAAAATTCCCTTACATTATTAAAGGCTATTGTCAAATTCACATGCTGGTTTTAATTACTATAATTTAAAGTTGAAATTAACTACGTGGTTTTTCCATATTTTTGATATGTCCACATGTGTATTGTTATTACAGCATTTGTCCCCCATTGCTTCATTGTACAGGCTTTCAACAAAGTGTAGTGATTGTACGTACACCGGAGTATCCAACAGTCTCCCAGTCTGGGGGTTTTAACTGCAAATATTCTTCATCTTTTAACATTAAATATCGTACATACATAGACGGTGTTGTCATTTATGTGATAGATTGTACGAAATTGCTTTTACCTTTAGTACTGTCGACTTCCAACACTTAAATAAACCAGAAACAGAGAATATTGGCAAAGATTTCTCTGCGACTTAGGTGCGAACAATGTAAATTTCTGTCGTTCTTCTTGATTTGTCTCCAAATGATAGTCTGTTACTAGCTGTTCTTTGTATTCCTTAAAGCACCTAACGTATAATTTCTGTGCTACAGCTAGGAAGTTATTATAGAGATAAGGTGGTAATAAACTTCTTTTGCAGATTCATAGTGTTTTCAGCTTACATAAAATAGGAAAATTCGCGATTGGTAGATACGTGGATTTTTAAATGAAACAAATCCGTATGGAATAAGAAGTGTTGTTCCTTTGATAAAGCAATGAGCGAGGTATTATTTCTGAATGCTTGATAATGTTTTTAAAAAGATTCGGGAGGTTTTGGTAACAGTTAGTGAATGCTTCATACCAAAAGTGCCGCAGTTCATCTATGTCGAGAATTTCCAGTTTTGCATCTGTGACAGTACAACTTGCATGTCTTTCAGTGTGAAAATCGAGGATGTCAGGTTTTATATGTTAAGAACCTCATTCTTCAATAGATAATAATTATTTTTTATTTATATGAACCATATTACCGTTTCACAATTAACTTGATTTACTTCTGTTCACAGCTGCTCTCGGCTGCAGGTGACAGCTAATTTTTCTCTAAGCGTGTTGTAAATATTTATAAATTTGTCTTTGCTACTTGCACATTCGGTCCATTATTGACACTTTTCCCAGATTACTATGATGAGGTATACACACTAGTAGTCTGCAATTTCGTGAACAATCTTGACAAAGAAAGTTCATCAGGCAATCGTCTTGAGAATGATACAGGTAATCATTATTATGAAGTTATTAAGCATCCCTACAACTGCTGAAATATCAACTAGTCAGATCTTTCTGATGTTCTTTTTCCATATCCTCTGGATTTCCATTCGCAAATTTTCGTACTTGACTATCTTTTCAACTGTCGGTGCTTAGTATTTGACAAGAACATCAAGAAAAACGTTATTCCGAAATTTCCGTTTAGCATTTTGTTTATTTATTTTTACATTGACAAATATTTTTGCTTTAAGGCTGTCTTTGAATGAGTGTAAGAGGAACCCTATCCTATATCTGCAATGTAAATTCTTTTGTACACATTTTCTCAAAGACTATTACTTTGTAGTGTTTGAAATTTTGAGCACAAATAAAAACAACCTATAGCTAATACACTGAAAAGCAATTGAATTAGAGACAGCTGGCGTTATGCAAATGTGGCGCTCTGGGCGGTCCTGTAAACGGAAAAGATATGACGTATGCAGCGATCCGACAATATAAGGAATGATGCGACGGGAATCAGTAAGAGGTAAAAGCAGTATGGGTAAGACGAAGGATCTAAGCGCATTTGATCGTGGGCAAATTGTCGGAGCCCGACGAATGGGTCACTCCATCTGGGAAGTCGTGCAGGCACTGGGATTTTCACAAGCCACTGTGTCACGGGTGCACCGTGAGTACATCGAATTAGGTAAAACCATCCCTGCAAGGCCCAACTGCCGTGGACAACAACGTGTGGATGAGCAGGGTCATCGTCGGATAGCTCGCATTGTAACAGAGGAGAAACGGGCCCCAGTGCAAGAAATCACTCAGCAATTTAACGTTGGTGCACAAAAATGTGTAAGCAGCCACACCATCCAGAACCATCTCTTCGCTATGGGGAACAGAAGCCATCGTCCCACGAGGGTACTTCCGCTGGCCGCACATCACAGGGCGCAAAGATTAGCATAAGCGCGGGAACATCGCCACTGGATTCTAGACATGTGGAAAAATGTTGCCTGGACTGATGAGTCGAGGTTCACGTTGGTACATGCGGGTGGAAAGATACGAGTACGGCGCAAACCACATGAAGCGATGAATCCTTCTTGACAGCAGGGTACTCTTGAAGCTGGTGGGGATGGAATTCTCGTCTGGAGACTCTTTACGTGGACTGAAATGGGACCCCTGGTACGTGTGACATCGTCCCTCACAGGTCAACGTTACCGGGGTATCCTGGACGACCATTTGCTCCCGTTTGTGCGTCTTTAACATCCCATTGGGGACCTCATCCTGCACCAAGAAAATGCACCGTGCCATCGCTCCCGAATTGTATCCGAATGGTTGGATGAATACTCCACCGACGTGACCTCGATTCGTTGGCCAGCTAGGTCACCTGACCTGAATCCCATCGAGCACATTTGGGATACCATCGAGGGAGATGCTCGAGGCTCTGGCCCCCTCCATCCAATCTCCGTGAACTGTGGGAGCTTGTTCAGGGGTCGTGGATCCGTATGACTTCCCAATGCTTCCGGTGTCTTGTCAAATCCATGCCGAGACGAATCGCCGCCATCATCAGGGCGAAAGGTGTTTCTACACGTAACTAGACAGGTATCTCTAATTCAATTGCTCTTCAGTGTATGTGCCAAGGCTATTATTCCGAAACAATATTAGAATTTGTTTTTAAATTCAATTTATTTGACTCGAAAGTATTCCAATTTGGGCGCTAGATGGCGCGATAAGTTAGCTTAGCTGTGTTTCTGTCTGGAAGAAACGAAATCTCTCACTTCTGTCTGATTTTTTTAATTGTCTAGGCCAAATAGATTGAATTGAAGCAAAAGTGAGATTGGAATCTTTTCTTCTGTAGATCATCTTAAATTCTACTGTACATTCATTTTTTGAAGAGAAAATGTGTACATTAGCAGAGAACCCTTAAATTTGAGCTATTGAAACTCCGCCCACCTACTAAGCTCTACCACAAACAACGTTATTGGTTAAAACGTAACAGTGCGTATTTCGTCTTTTCATTATGGAGCCAACGATAGACCACTTCCATTGTAAATATATAGTGATTCGGTGAGGTCAACTTCTGGGACAGTCCCTCAAGACGTAAAAGCTACACCCAAGGAGTGATTTTGCGCCATCTCTCGCAGAAGAGGATCCCTAACACTCATTCAAAGACAGCCTTAAAGGATAAAAGATATTTTAACTTTATTCAACTAAGGACATCTGACGAGGGTAAAGATTGCTTCAGTTGTAAAATATGCTCAACTGTCCCTTTTCCACAAGCTGGGTTGTATGATTGAGCTTTGAGTCACTACATCGATAGCTTTTACATAGTGGCTGGTCTTGAAAATATCCATTACTTTTTTGACAAATGTTCTGTCCTATTTTAAACCATGAAACCCTTTTTTTCTATTTTGTTTTTGTTGGGGGGTTTAACGCCCTCCGTGAGCATCACAATGGTCTATAAGCAGTCTCACGTCCCTAATTTAGCATCACTGGTTCTAGGGAAGGGAGAACCAGTGCCGTAAGTTCAACATGACATCAATACCTCACCGGGATTCGAACTCGG
The DNA here is from genome assembly GCA_039090855.1 of Macrothele yani. Lineage (NCBI taxonomy): Eukaryota > Metazoa > Arthropoda > Arachnida > Araneae > Macrothelidae > Macrothele > Macrothele yani. The sequence goes on from CM077013.1 coordinate 21,921,674, forward strand.
TCCCATCGCGGACGAATGGTCATAAGCCAGCGTCAGACCATTTCACCACCGGGGAGGTCCTTCAAACTTGCTGTTTTAGATTTTCTTCGGCTATGCTCCATGTATCGCTAAGCAGCTTTCGGCAGCCTGCTTTCTAATTTTTCGCGTAGAAATACCTTTCTTCTTAAAATTTTATGATTAGATTTGACACATCACCAGACACTCCGGTTTTAAACACGGCTAATGAATTTCTGAGGCAATTTGAAGAGCGAAATACACAATCGCTCTCGCAATTTTTAATTTGATTTGTGTGTTCAGTGTGGAGTATTTTACATCGGTTAGCTTAAGAATTCCACTAATAAAAAAGTTTCGTCTTTTCATTTTTACCTAACTCTTTTCAGTGGAAATGTTAAAAAAGAGATGAATCTACTGCATAAATAATTCTCCTTCAAATCTGAAATGAAGTTCAATTTTAGAATGAGCTTCGTTTTTCACGTACCTCTATAAAAGCAAACCAACTAACGACCGCGGCAAACACCCGGCATGTCTTAAAACCATTGGGAGGGGGAGGATAGCTTAGGTCTGAGGACTTAAGATTCTTTACTTGATCCGAAATTGGAAGTGGGGCTTCATCTGACCTCGCGCAGCCGCATCGTTAATTATCTTTCAATCAGGAATATTTGAAAGAAAATCTTCCTAAAGCATAGCCGGGAAACTTGAGAATGAAGAATGCGATCTCAAAATACATAGAGAACTATATTCCTCTTCTTCGAGAGGGAGAAAGAGAGAGAACTTTTGTAGATTAGGTTTTGTCTTTTCTGTATGCGATCTTTAATTGCTGAAAAGTTTGTTGTTGTTTTTTTAATCTAAGGTATGTGGAAGACTGTTCGGTCTGACTTAATCCAAAAACTATGAGATCCAATGTTAAAGACATGATACGCATAACTTCAGTAAAGTAGATAGGGAAAAGAGAGGATAAATATTTGTCTTTTTATAAAGTGTGAAGTCTCAAGAATTTAACTGGACTTCGGTTTCGTAGAAAGAGTGAATCGTTTCTGGAATGCATGCCATTATCCATGCATGTTGAATAGAATTACTGCAGATCATAAAAATAAACAAAATTTATAGTAGAGATAAAATTCTTTCGGGCTAAAATTAATAGCACTCAAATTAAATAAGCACGAGTTTTCTACTGGTAATAATTTTATTCACAAACAATTCAGCATAAAACTCATTTTGTCTATTGTTTTAGTTTTAAAGAGCTGTAAATTTATTTATGAATTACTCTTTTCCGAAATAGCAAACCGACTTTTCCTTAAGATGAATTAAATATGCTGTTTTTCTGTTTTTCAATTGCAATTCGCAAAAAAATTATTATCACATCTTTTCATGTATTCCTAGATATTTGAAAATTACAAACGTTAATAAGGAATCGGCAGTGTTTTCTAAGCTTTATTTCAATTCATTATGATAAGATGTCAAGACATATTATTTGTTTAATTTTTGGATATTTCTTCAGGTTTGCCTCCATTGTTTGTAGCGGTGTTGTTTGCAAAATATTTCCTCTCCGCATACGAGTTTGAAAGATATCCTGCATAAGACAAAGAGAAATATATTCATAATATTTACATGAAGTGGTTTAATAGAGCAAACATTTACATCTAGGTATGCCAAATTAGAGGAGGCGTTTCGAAAACACAAATTTGTCCGCGACGAGGATTGAATATGCGCCTCTCACTCCGGAGTGAGTTGCTCTCCAACTAAGCAACACGGACAGAATGTATCGCTGCGGATTTGTCGTCTTGACACGTGCTTGACCTCTACAGTCACAGCATGAACATAAACTTACAGAAAGCAAAGTTAGTGCACAATGCTTTTACAGAAACTGAAAATTTAGCGATTGATGGAACTAATCTAGAAATAACCGATGCCTATATTTACCTAGAACAAAAATGAACTTATTACAAACAAAACTGAGGTACAATGTATTTACAAGAACGAAAGATTTAGCAATTGATGCAGCAAATCTAGAGGTAACCGGTGCCTATATTTGCTTTGAACCAAAAAACTTTTAAAAAACAAAACTGATGTACAAAGCTTTTACAAGAACTGAAGATTTAGCGATTGATGGAGCAAATCTAGAAGTAACCGATGCCTATATTTACCTTGAACAAAAATTAAACAAAACTGATGTACAATATGTACGATGATTTTACAGAAACTGAAGATTTAGCGATTGATGGAGCAAATTTAGAAGTAACCGATGCCTATATTTACCCTGAACAAAAGTGAACTTATTAAAAACAAAACGTATATGCAATGCTTTTACCAGAACTGAAGATTTAGCGATTGATGCAGCAAATCTGGAAGTAACCGACGCCTGTATTTGCTTTGAACAAAAATGTAATTATTAAAAACAAACTGATGTACAATACTTTTACAAGAACGGAAGATTTAGCGATTGATGGAGAAAATCTAGAAGTAACTGATGCCTATATTTACCTTCAGAAGCCTGAAGAAGCTGTCCGTTGGCAGTGAAAGCTTGCGAAACTTTTGTAATTTTACGCCTATTAACCGATTAAAAATACATATTAATGTATTATATAGTATTATTGTAAGTGGCGTACACCCACAATCCAATTATCTGTCTAAAATGAACTTATTAATAACAAAACTGGTTACTACAATGCTTTTACAAGAACTGGAGATTTAGCGATTGATTGAGAAATCTAGAAGTAAACGATGCCTACACTTACCTTGAACGACAGATACCAAGAAAGAACTACACCGAAAAAGAAATTTATAGGTGTATAAAACTATTGATTAGAGAGCATTTAGAAAAACGTGTACTGTTTTCAAAAGCAATTTCCGTTTGTGACTTAAGAGAAAACTGTTTAATCAATGCATTCTTCGAGTTCTTACTATGGATCTGAGACATGAACCTTGACTAAAAAGCCATTTAGGGGTTACAAACTACTGAAAGATGTATGAAGAGATGCGAGCCATGTATATCCAAGAAAGATAGGAAGGGGAGCTCGTGGTTCAGAAAAATAACAAGAGCTGACAACGTGATCAAGGTAAAATCTCTGAAATGGCTATGAAGTACTGGACTTCATTGCTGTTGGACAACTGAAATACTAGACTGGATTCCAAGGGATAATAAGGTGGGTGGGGGGTATTCGAATGCATATCGAAGTAACATGGAGGAGACTGTCTCAAGACAGAGAGTTGTGGAACTTTCAACCAGCAGCGAATTGATAATGGTTGATGATCATGATGACACTAAATTGGACTGATTTCGATTTTTGAAGTTTTTAATACAGATGTTCAAGTTGTGAATCCATTTATTGGTGTAAATATGACGTGAATGGCTGGTCAGGTAATACCGAAAACTTGAAAATTTCGTCGTCCTGGAACGGAAATCAAACCCGCGTCTCCCGGTTTGCGCCCGAGTGTTCTAACCACTTAACCACCCAGAACGACCAAGTCCGAGGTTTCCGAATAAAGGAGCAGAATATCGTTTTCATTGATATTCTGCACTTCCGGACAATCAAGGGAATGAATTCTAACCTTCCAGATTAGCTACATATGAATGCCGGTTGCTTCGATTTGCGCATCCTGTGCTGGTTATATTCAAATTTATCGAAAACTTGAGACTTGGTCGTTCTGGGTGGTGCAGTGGTTAGCATACTCGGGCGCAAACCGGTAGAAGCGGGTTCGATTTCCGCACCAGGACGACGACATCTTCAAGTTTTTGGATATTATCTGACTTATCATTCATGTCATATTTAGACTAACAAACGGACTGACAACTTCAAAATTTGTTTTGTACAATGGTGTAATCCAGTATTTCATTCATTGATATTCTGCTCCTCCGGGAAATCACGGGAATGAATTCTATTCCCCCAGATTAGCTATATAGGAATGCCGTTTGCTTTGACTAGCGAATCCTGTCATGGTATCGAAAACTTGAGACTTTGTCGTTCTGGGTGATAGTGTGGTTTGCATACTCGAACACAAACTCGGTGACGCGGATTCGATTTCCGCTCCAGGACGACGACATTTTCAAGTTTTTGGATATTATCTGACTTACCATTAATGCCATATTTACACCAATAAACGAATTCGCAACTTCAAAGTTTGTATTTTACAATGGTGTAATCCCGTATTTCATTCATTGAAGTTTTTCATTCTGCGGTTTTTACTGATATTGTTTTTCATTTTTATGTTATCAGGTTCATTTTGCAACCATTGGATGCTGGCATACACATCCAGATACGGAAAAAATGTATTTAACCAACAAAAGCCAATATGCTAGCTTGTATCTTACGAAAACAACAAGAAAGAAAGGGGAGAGATGCTTCAAAGAAATAAATATTTATATTTCCCTGCCTCCTGTTTACTCAGGGCCGGACGACTTCCTGGTATGATAGTGTATTGTTTTCCTTTTAGCTTCGGCTTGTAGTGGGTGGAACGAGTGCTTTCTTTATTTTTCGGGGTAGTACCATTAGCTGATTTTCATTCACAGAAACCGTTACAAACATAGCAAGGCTTTTGGATGCAGTTAATTATTTTCATTGAATGCAACTATCTTTTCTTTATCTGAAGGATAATGACAAAAATTTTTATGTGCAAGTGCATAATCATCTTTATATGACATCAGACGTTTTGGATTTCTTTAAATTAAGATTAAATTCTACCAAGAAAATTACAATCAAGCAACTTCTGCTATTTGTTTTGGTATTTCTGCAAATATCATATGCATTTGATGTAGAGGTTTTATTTACATTTGATGCCATTTAATCCCACGATGAAGCCCTCATATCTTGTCTTAATGGCGATTAGATCCAAAAGCATTTCTCGAAAATGACAGAAATAGAACTGAAACGCAAATATCAATCCCACTGATAAAATGGTAGGATGTCGTTTCATGTGAAATCTTTATTCAAGTTTCTGTTAGCTTTTTCTCTCTCATCATTCGAAGATGGGTGTTGGAAGGATTTGAACTGAGTTGCTGAGGAAGATCTCTTATTGTCATGGTAGACAATGAGAGAATTTCTCAGCAACTCAGAACTTTCTTAAATCCTGGATTTCAGCGGGTTGCTGTCGAATTTTCCAAGTATGTCTGACAGCCGATCGTAGGCCATGCTGTATTTACAAGATCCGAACTTTTGTTGCCAACAAAGGGCATTTGCACATTGAAAATTTCACTTCCAAACGTATATTCCTTGTCAGAGAAAATATGTAATTTTGATGCTCCAAACAGATTATTACATGGGACGCATGGATTCAGTGCAAAAGCATCTCTATTGGCAAAGCCACGCGTCGTGTACGTGACCCGTCGAGCTGTCGGTACTACCCTCTACCTTTTTTACCCTATACCTTTCTTGTTCTTTGTCTTGCAGGTTATTTGTGGAGTGGACTGGAGATTTCTTCTAGTCACGTCCCACACATGTTCTATCGGCAACAGAGACCGTGCTGGTATGGTAGCATGACAACCGCTTCTAGAGACATTCGTGGAATATGGACGGGCATTACTTTGCTAAAATAAGGCATTCAGCACCCCGCTTGCAAAGAGTTCAGCTACGCGTTTTAGGCACAGGGCTCAGCCATCAAATCGTTTGTGAGGTACGCAAGTTATATTCCGCTATGTTAGCTGACCACTTCGTAGACCATGATGCCTGCCGTTCGACGATAACACATAGATCGGTGGATTGGACTGGTCGTCACCACACGCGTCTCTGCAGATCCTACACGCAATCGACGTTTGTCGCTGAAGGCACACGACATCATTCTGCTTTTCAGATGATTCGTGAACGTCAGCACTTCAGACATTTTACGGTGGCAGGTGACGTGTGTATGTATTTCCGCTTCTGTTAATCGGCAAAAAAACGGTTCACCTTGTAACGGAAGAATCTCATGTCGAAGTCATCGCTAAATTAATTAAGACTTGTGTAGCTGGAGGTGCGGTGTAAGTTTGTAGCCAAATTAGACGATTCTCCCAGCTATAATCGTCTGATGTGTACTACTGCAGACTTGATGGATGTGCGTGACTTCTTGCTACCTGTGTTTGCCAGTATCGATGACTTGTGATGCTGTCGTGTCCCACATGTTCCGCTATACTGTGGGTTAACCTACTTCTCCCATGTATTCCAACAATCCATTCCCTCTCGAGGTCGCATAATTCCCCATCAATAGTTGGTGAACACGTGGTCTTGGCATTCTGTACCAGCTAGTTCTCCGACGGAAATCGGTGACTCTTAGCTGGGATACTGTTAGCGGCTACAAACGCAACTCGAGATCTGTTTAACCAAGTTGCTGACATGGCAGCGCTTGTATTAGCCGGACATGCCGGACATGTCTGATACTAGAAGAACCTGCATATCCAGACAGGAAGCATTATTTAATATTTTGCATAAGATTTGGCCATCCTCCTGCAATTTCAGTGTCACAGAATGTGTGCTAAACTACTTTCGTCTTTCTCTTTAAGTTGTTCTCTTCTTTGAGCTCATAAACCCATAATATGTTGAGACGAGTACCTCTAATTTGAGCATTCTTTTCAGATTCTGTCTAGGTAAACTCCGCTACTTTTAAGTTAAAGATTTTCTTACTAAAGAGCACATTACTTTCCCCAAAACTTGTATGTTGTGGAGACTGTTAATGAGTCCAGTAAAAATATAAAGCTAAGACGAGAGTGTTGAGAGAGTGTGAAGAGATGACAAAGTTGTGAAGTGCAGAGATTGTTGATATACTTTGAAGATTCCTATGTTTGTTAAAAGCATATGAATTTGCTGCTACGATAATCTGACGGTGTGAGATTTCTGACCATCAACTGGAAGATTAGCATAGATAAAATTTATTGGTGACTGTAACATCCTGTTCATTACTACTTCGTGGAAAATAAGACCACTTTAAGTTTGCGTAAGTGCTGATACTTTACTCAGTGTGCTATGTGCTCAACAAGTTAGCTAATGACACCAATTAGTTAATTAATTACTTATCAAAAACTGCAAAATTATCAAAACCCTGTTGTGTATGATGTAGTCCTTCAACCCGCTCAGGGACGTCATTAGACTTCGAAATCAGGATGGGCTATGGGTGGGCGAGCATTATTTTTAGATGGGGCAAGCTTGATAGCAATTGCTTTTACAATACACTGAAAGAACTAATTTTTAATGCTTTTCACTACCGGCTACATAGGAATTCGTGTAATCTCCGCCCCTCCGCCTGGACACACATACATGCACGGATCTGACAGGTTAAGCCAGTAGTGTAAGATTCACTGGCGTGCAAAAATTAAGGACGAGACGGTTTTTCCAATGTAACGTCGTGCAGAAGTGCTCCACATCGACTCAAATCATACCATAAGATCCCCAAGATGTAAGAATATGGGACAAGTGAGCAAAACCGTCCAAACAAGGAATCCAAAGGATACAAAGGCACTTTATTGAAAAGGTAGCTTCGAGCACAACTGGACAGAAGACAGAAACGTCCACGGGACAGGCTGCTGCCAAGAAAAATCCAGGCCTTAATGGGGGATATGATCACCTCTCTGACTGCGTTGCAGGACTTACAACGTCTGTCCATGCTGAGGACGAGGTTGTCAAGGAGCTGTTGATTCATCGCGGTCCATTCCTCTTGTAGCGCCAATCGCAGCTGCGGAATCGTTGCTGGCGGCTGGTGACGTGCTGCCAAGCGTCTCCCGAGAAGGTCTCACACGTGTTTGATTGGATTTAGGTCCAGGGACCTTGCGGGCCAATCCATGCATTGAATATCTTCACTCTCCAACAGCTCTGCGACAGCCACTGTACAATGAGGTGTAGTGTTGTCGTCCATGAAAAGGAACTCAGAACCCACAGCACCCTTAAACAAACGCACGTGAGACAGGAAAACTTCGGTACAATTGCTAACACCAGTGACTGAATCTCCTTGGAAGATGTGGAGGTCAGTACGGCTATCGAGCATGATACCGCCTCAAAGGAGAACTCCTCCACCACCAAACCGGTCCCTTTCGATGATGTTGGATGTGTGATTGCGTGTTCCCTGCTCTCTCCAGATGTGTATACGTCCAGAATCTCTCGTCAGACTAAATAGGCTCTCATCCGTAAAGAGAACTTGACCCCATTGCTGATGTGTCCAGTTCTTGTGTTCATGGCACCACAGAAACCGCCGTCTTCGATGAGCAGGCGTTAATGGCACACGCCGTATTAGTCGTCGTGCAAATAGACCACCTTTGTGCAGCGTCCTGGCCACGGTAAAACGCAATAACGGACGTCCAGTTGTATGTTGCATGTGCCTTGCGATTTTTCTCGCTGTCTGCCGTCTGTCTCTTCTCGCCTGTACGACAATATACCGGTCATCCGCCGCCGTGGTTGCTCTTGGACGACCACTCCTACACTCTCGTACAGCTGTTCCTCTCGTTTGAAATGCTCTCCAAGCTCGTGAAACGATGCTGTGAGCGATCCCGAACTCCTCGGCCGCACTAGTCACACTTTGACCTTCATCCAACTTCCGAATGACGCGACCTCGGGTAAAGTCATCCAGATGTCGTCTACTGGATTGCCTGTTGGCCACATCACACGGTAGCAGCAACTTGACGTCGTTCAAACCGATGTACACCGTGCAATAGCTTTCACCGAATTGCTGAACGTACACCGCCCGTGTGCTTTGTACCCTTCCGACACTCCCTCCCCCGCCCCGTCTTGCTGCATATATGCGCATGTCCTACCGCACCGGACCCTAGTCTATCTCCTGAGTGGTCTTTCGGTCCGTTCTGCCTGCTCGTTCCGCTGTTATGCTAATTTCTCCTCTTCGTCCTTAATTTTTGCACACCAGTGTACAAGTGTTATTAGAATGCCGCTTTAACATTTTGCTTGCTCTGAATGCGTTATCTTAAGCTGCTTTTCTAAATTTTGCATTTTTGCTTTCGAAAATAGTACTGTACTTGAACAACTAATTCAAAGGAAAATGTCGTTCTCGTTTATTTAAATCAAATTTTAACACAGTAAGTCCCCCTTCCTTAACTCCTTTCCTTCAAGCCAGCAACTTTGCCTTGCACTCCTCTCCTACAAAGCAGACGTCAGCTACTTCCTGCACTCTCAGTGTCTCGGGGAAGTCTTAAGAGCGCTTGTGTACCTTTAGATTCCAAAATAGAATTCCCCATTTTGTAAAGAAAACAAACAGCACAGCAATTAGTAGTGACTTCCTCATTGAATTCCTGCCCATCCTCCTCATTTGTCCCTGGCCACACAAACACGAGAAAGAGGCTGAGGAATTGGGAAAGTGGGAAAACAGCTAAGGAATTGGAAGAGTGGAAAACAATTGAATTTTCATGGCCCTGCTGATGCTATTTTGATAACCCTTTTTGGATACGTAAACAACGCACTTCCTAAGGGAATATACATAGGACTGCATGAAAGAAAACACAAGACTTATTACTTGGCAAAGTCAAGATTATATTTTGAAGTCAAACATATTGAAAAAAGCATATTTTGAACTGGGTGGGCGTCAGGGTGGGCAAGAAAAACAGCTCTCACATCCCCTTGGCGATGAACCTGAAACCGCTTATTGCTTTTGAGAGCTCCGTTGAAACGCAAAGTTGTTCTGGAATAAAATTAGCGCTTTTTCTCACAATAGAATGTTTAATATTCATCGACTATAGTTTTGCAGAGTGTTTGGCTCGACATCCTCAGGACGAATGGAACGTAGACATTCAAATCATTATGACATCATCAGAATTCTGACAGTCACGGATTTTGTTGAGTTGTTTTCACGTGCTTGAAATAAATGGAGTCGACATCATGTCGTTGACAAGCCGTGACAAGTTCCGGTATATTTGAAAAGCTTCTAATATATTAAGCTTGATAGTCGAGTCAGGTTTATCGATAAGCGTAGTGTTTCCAAACAAATATTTATGGTTATTTTCGTGTCAATGTTGGGCTATGGACGACTTCTTCAGTTCATAGTTCCGTACGTAGGTAAATGGACGATGTCATCACTCTTTCCACGTTATTTTATAAACAACGCATACCGACTGAAAAATTGCATTCCGGCACCGCCGGGATCGAACCCCAGAACTCTCGATAACTAGTCGAGTGCGTTCGAATTTACGCTACAGCGCCAACAATTCTCAGCGCAATGCGTGGTCTATCAGTCAGCATCCGACTACATGAATGCGTATTGATGGTCTCAGCAACTGAGATGTCGTCATCTGGTGGCATCCAACGCAACAGCCACCTCAATTGCAGCCGACAAACTCAAAGGGCGACAGAAATGGCCAACACATATCAAACACGTGGAGACAATGCAAATGGACGATGTCATCACTCTTTCCACGTTATTTTATAAACAACGCATAGCGACTGAAAAATTGCATTCCGGCACCGCCGGGATCGAACCCCAGAACTCTCGATAACTAGTCGAGTGCGATAACTAGAACTCTCGATAACTAGTCGAGTAGTCATCAGTGCCTTCTACCTGCAAGTTATTGATCGCCTACGGTAGAGAATTCATCGTGTAAGGCCACACCTGCGAGCACGTGGAATTTGGTTCCTTCTGGACGACAACGCTCCAGCCCACTCGGAACTGTCGGTGACACAGTTCCTCTTTGCCGCCCCGGTGGCGCAGTGGTCTAGGCGATGGCCTCTGATCATTCGTCCGAAAGGGGTCAGGGTTCGAATCCCGGTCAGGCATAGATGTTGTGCTTGTCTTACGGCAGTGGCTCTCTCCCTTCCCTAGAACCAGTGACCCTAATTTAAGGACGGGCGACTGCTTATAGCCCATTGAGTTGCTCACGGTGGTCGTAAAACCAACAATCACAGTTCCTCGCCAAGTCCGGAGTACCCACACTTAACCATCCGTCCTACTCCCCGGACTTAGCTCCCACGACATCTTGAAACTGGCGTTGGGAGGACAACGTTTCATGACTGTTCAGGACATCAAGAAAATCGTTAGCGTGGGAATGAACAGTGTTCCGGTAAATGAATTCAAAGAGTGTTTCACACATCTAGTGAAGCGACCAAAATGGTGCATCGATAAGAAGGGGGACTATTTGAAGAACCATAACCACAGTTGGACTCAGGGCATTACACTTTCCTCGTAACAGCAGCTGTCCTGGAACTTTGTTGTCAAATGGTGTATAAAAGAAGAAAGATAGGTGAAAGTTTGCAGAAGTGAAAGGTTGAGGGACAGCAGACGGATCACGTGTAGCCATAAAAACAGCTAAAGATAGAGAAATGACATTTAGATGATAAAATGACAGCATATGGGATGCATATTTTTGTTCCTGTCTTCATGTTTTCGCCTCAGGGATTACATTATGAAGATATGGGACGAATAGGAGATCACGGAGTGAGTTCTGTCTTCTATGAGGGCGTAGGCTCTTCTACGAATGACTGAGACATTTCATTTTTCTCTTTATTTCCGATCGAAACATATTTATGATTTAGCTCTCACATCCCAAACTAATACCGGAACGACAGGAAGATGATTTTGCCTTCTTTTTCTCCTCTGTTTTTTTTCGTTAGGTGCTTGTAATTTTTACGCCATTTCTATGTGACAGATAGGCACTCTATTTTTGATGAGCTTATCTCCCTGGGGATGATGCTCAAGTATTTCTTATGCGGACGCTCCTCGAAAATTTGAAGGGTGTTTCTAGATTGAAACAAACGACGAGGAGCAACTAATTCAAAAGAATAAAATAAATGACGAATCGGAAAGAAGTTTTTACACTTTCTTTCCCTTCCAGAAAAGCGTAAAATTCTCATGATCTTTACGAACAGGAATTTCAATTCTTTCTTGTTAATTAAGGTCTTAAATGTTTAGGCGTTACTAAGACAAAGATAAAGCAAGTGAGGATGAAGAATAATTATGATGAAAAACTGATGGCATTTTTCAAATACCTCACCACGTTCTGTATTTTTCAGAAATATAACTAATTAGTTTTTTAGGCGTATCAGATCAGATTATATGCAGAAGATTTTAAGAAAGAAATGTCTGACCCCAGGTCTTGAACAACCCTTAGAAGCAGGAAGCTAGGAAATTTGGGCTAGAGTGCCCGATAGGAAAGTGACACGGAAGCGATGTAGAAAATTTGAGGAAGACGCCCTTATTTTTTACCGGGGGGGAGTACCTGTAGCTCGACGGCTTAATGTGCACATCCGACGCACGACGGATATTTAGTGGTTCAAGCGTTCGTACCTGCCTGGGATTGAACCCGAGGTTTTCTCCGTGGCAGTCACGAACGTTGACCACTAGGCCACCCGCGGCGCTTTTTTTAGGAGTAGCATGTCAAAGAGTGAAGGTACCATTATCTACTGTGATTTTAGCATCTAGAAAAGTGTTATTTCTGTATTGAAAGTGTAATAAAGTAGTAACAGCAAAGGGCAAAGAAATGTACAGAGTGGGCCAAAAACTCTTACTCCATGTTTAGGAAATTAATAAAATACATAAGAAATAAGATTTGTGGCTTTTGAAGGGTACAGATCTGGAAGTGTGTTGTATATTATTGCGTGAAGAATGGCATTAGGTGTTCTTCCTGTTCATATCTACAAGCTACAATGGAGAACGTGCAAAAAAAAAAGCGCATTGTGTTGCGCTGCTTTTTGAAACAAAATGAGTAATTTTTGCACACGTTTCGGTAGGAAAGGGCAAATAAATTTTTGCACACGTTTCGGTAGGAATCTTCCTGATTCTAAAAACATTAAGCATTAGAAAAATCAATTTCTGGGAACTGGGAGTGTGTCGAACAAACAAAAAAGTGTTCGTTACATTGTTTTGGAGGAAGATGGTGATCACGGAAAGCATTTCTTGGAGTCCCGAGGAAGTCAGCTGCACGAATAGGATTGCTACGCATAGCATTGATGCTAATTGTGCATATAAAAAACTACGGTTACACGTATGCAAAGTCCAGATTGTTTAACATTTGTAGGAGAATAATAAGACTCACCATTTGGAATTAGCAAGTAACTTAATGGATGCATACAGGGGATGGACAACGAAACTGAAGCACATGTGTTTAGTACACAACAATTAATTAAGGGCCTCTTTCGGAGGCCAGTACAGCTGCAATTCATCGATACAAATCCTGTACAGTGGCCAGAGGTATTTGAAGCCATACCTCTTGCTGAAAAGTGGATAGTTCACGACGTGATGCTGCTGGAGGAAAACGTTTCCTGACTCGCTCCTCCAGAACATCCCAGAGTTGCTCAATAATGTTCAAGTCGGGTGACTGTGAAGGCCATGACAGCTGTTCAACCTCACTTCCATGATCAGGAAATCACTCTTCCACCAGTTTGGCTCTGTGCATCTGTGCGCTATCATCCTGATACACGACACTACCGTCAGGGTACAATACAATGTTTGAACCAATGGGTGCCCCTGGTCCTCCAGAATTGTCCGATAGTCCTTGGCAGTGATGTGTTCCTCAAGAACAATCAGTAGGCCGATAGACTTGACCAGCCCAAACCATCACCGTTTCACCTCCATGCTGCACTGTGGGCAATAAACAGTCCGGGTGGTTAGCGTGTGAGGTGTGTCTCCACTCGTAGATTCCCCCGGTTCTAGGAAAGACAGAGAAGGATGATTTGTCGGAGAACAATACACATTTGACGTTGTCCAACGTCCACGATATGCGCTTCTAGCACCATTGCAACCGACGTTTGGCCTTCTCACTTGTGAAGAAGGGTTTGGCAATAGCAAAACGACGGTGAATGTTGACTGGATGAAGCTCCAGACGAACAGTTTTGATGGAAACAGGTGAGTCACGGTGCTGCGTGTTCATCTCTGCGGTGAGATGGGCAGCTGCGGTTTTATATTGTTCGGCTACCATCCATGTTAGCATACGGACGTCTCTATCAGACAGCTTCCTCTTACCTCGACAGTTACTCCTATTGGATGTGGTTCTTCACTCTTGCTCGTATGCCGACATGACCCTGGATACCTTGGCTCGCCATACACCACACAGACTTGCTGTCTTGGACACAGATGCACATGTGAGACGCGCAACAACAATATCTCCTCTTTGAAACTCGGACATGTATCCTATTATATTGTGTGCATTGCACTTTTTGACGTCCAGCTGTGCTACTGATCTCCCAATGCAACCTTCACACTCCGCTCTTGTTGATCGACTTCGAATTAGATGGAGGCTGGCCACCAGGTAGCGCGTACAGCGGCGTGTCACGTGGGGTGCTATTTGCGCAGGTGCTTCTCTTTCGTTGTCCTCCCGTCCAGATAATTAGGAACACTTCCTTGAACGTGTGCATTTTAGTGATGAGTCAAAATTTCATGTACCAGGAGCAGTCAATAGATATAACGTGAGTATATACGGTTCGGACAATTGAAATATCTCGAAAATTCGTATTCGTGACCACCCCTAAGTTTATGTTTAGTGTGGGTTTATGCAGAACCGCATATATCGATCCTTTGCCATCGCGGAAAAGATCTATGGACGCAAATATCTGCTTAGATATTCTGCAAATTTTGTTGCGGCACAAGACGAAGATTTTCAGCAAGATGTCATCTTTTAACAAGAGGAAGCTTCTCCACATTGGGAAACAAGTGGTCGCGACTTCTTGGATACACTGTAAACAAGTTAGTAAAATCATGCAATGCAGTGATTATGATACGCTTTCCAAACAGCAAAAATAATTACTCAAGTTTTGAGGATAATGGCTGTGGAATAAATCTCGCTCCTGTGCCCTGGCCTTTGAAACCATTTTGATGATATTACACAGAATTGGTTCAGTATACCTCCGGAACAACATACTACAATTTTGTCGCAATAGAAGCATTTTAGTCAAGTTATGAGGATAATGCCCGTGGAATAAATATCGCTCCTGTGCCCTGATCTTTGACTCCATTTCGATGATATTCAACTAGTTCAGTATACCTCCGAAGTAACATACTAAAGTTCTGGCACAAAAAAAGCATTTTGAGTCAAGTTATGAGGATAATGGCTGTGGAATGAATCTCGCTCCTGTGCCCTGACCTTTGTCCCCATTTCGACGATATTCAACAGAACCTGTTCAGTGTATCTACGGAACAACATGATAATGCTTTGTCGCAATCGAAGCATTTTTACGTAAGTTATGACGCATAACGACAATGGAATTAATTCCGCTCCTTTGTCCTGACCTTTGATCCCATTTCGCCCATTTTCAATAGGGTTCGTCCCCAAGTGGTCCCCTACCACATACTAGGAGAAATCGAACCATGTTTACGCAAGTTATGACGCATAAGGGCAATCGAATGGACCCCGCCTATGTCCTGGCCTTTGAGCCCATTTTGTCCATTCTCAAAGCGGTTCGTCAGCAGGGGGTTCCCTACCACATACTAAAATGTCATCAAAATCGAACTATTTTTAAGTGAGCTATCGTGCAAACAGACGGACGGAAGGACAGACAGACAGACATACGGACAAAGCTGGAGCTTACACGCTTCTTCAATCTACAGTTGGAAAGCGTAAAAACTAAGTGGCGTGAATTCGCGGAGAACTTCTAAATAAAACGTGCAGCGAAGTTGCAGATAGGTATCCGTATTTTAAAGAAATTTCCGTTTTTAAAAGTGCCCGTTTATTTTTTAACTTCCATATTTTTACAGATTTTCCGCAGTCGAAAATTCCATTTATTTCAGAAAAGTCCGTTTCAGGTTTTCCCGTATTTATAAAGAAATTTTACCAAAACCAAAAGGCTGAACGTTCGTACCGGCCCAGGATCGAACCTGAGGTTATCTCCATGGCAGTCACGAACGCTGACCACTAGGCCACCCGCGTCCCTGATATGTTTTCAGAATGCCTATATCACACCTTATATACCCTCCAAGACAGCTCATGGCACGTGCCTTCATTCATTGGCTACGCCTTGTTCACGTCAAAAGTAGGAGGTGGTTACAATAATGTGACTCGGCTGTGTATAATCTATGCTGATAGAATACTTTGGAAATTTAGATTTTTTAAAACTGGTAATGACTTTCAATTAATTATTATTAACAAAATGTGAAATAAACTATTTGATAGTATTATTTCACAAAACTTCTAAATATCATGTAAAATTTACTTTTGGTAGCTACTTGTCTTAAGAGGTTCGAAGACTGATAGATAGACATCTGTACAATAACTTAAGTACTCCGTTTCTCACAGTAACACAATCTAAAAATCTCGTGTACAAAATGGTGGAGAGGACAAGAAATATCCCGTGCCACAATAACCAGAATTCGTGCGATATGCTGTCCACAATTTTGGATATCGCTGCAGAACTTAAAGAATTAGATCCTTCGACAGACGATTAAAATTTAACAGATAATCGAATTTCAAGTATTCCCAGAAATTGCAGCTATAATCGGAAAATTTTCGTCTTATGGATACGAAAAATAAGAACGGAGATTTTTCGTTAATATAGGAAAAGGACTGGGGAAAGGTTTCTGAAAATTCATAATTTTCCGTTAACGCATCTTAAGAACGGCAACTTTCCGTCAATATAAGATATTAATTGCGCAACGGTTTCTAAAAATTCAGAATTTACGTGGCGCACGAAATGTCCATGAAATTCAGGTTTGTTTCCGTCATTTCACGGAAAAGGTTGTATCAGAAATATGCTGCGTTAATTCACGAAAGGAATCGCGGAAAGTGGCTCGGGAATTTCAGAAATGTTTTGTACTGTGTTCCCAGAACGTTGGATTGGCCTAGATGGCCAGATTTTGTGGCCAGCCCGTTCACCTGATATAACCCCATTGGACTTTTTATGGGGATTTGTCAAAGACAAGAGCGTACCGACCAAATGTGAGGGATGTAGAGTACCTAAAGAAACGCATCGTGAACACCGTTACTTCTGTTGATGTGAATCTATTACAATGGACATGGCGAGAAATAAGTTGGACATCCTCCCTGCAACTAAAGCGGCACCTATTAAAAATATTAGTACCATTTAAAACCTTAGGTGTTTACCTTTCAAACACAACAAATCGTATGCTTATAAATGTAGTTCCTTTTCTGTAATCTTTTAAAAATAAGGCTATACCTCTGAACCATCAAGTATAATTCCCCGTTAAGAACTGCATAGCAGTATGATGAATCTATAATAAGGCCGTTGTTGTGAGATTATACTGTACGTCAAAATAAAAAAAAATTGTTGCACCCAGAAGAAAGCAACCGACAGGAATGAAACTTGGTGGGTAGGTTTGACATCGTGAGACATGCAAATGATTCAAATAACGCTCGGCCGCGCATGTGACGCAGACGAAGATGGGTCGTAGGGCTGTGCCTTACCGGCTGTATAAGGTCGTCCCATTTGCGTGTGCTTGCCATTCTGACTCGTGCTGTTGTGTTGGTTGAGTTCTTTGCAAGTTAAGTATGCCTCAGAAAACGTTCGAAAGCAATACGAGCAGTTGGAGCAGTTCGAGAAGGGCCGCATCGTCGGGCTCCAGAAATTGGGATGATCTTATCGACTTATTGGCGAATATTCCCATAGCACGTTGTTTGCAGCAGTGGATAGAACAATGCACGCAGCAGCGACAGGAAGGGTCTGGCAGACCTAGACGAACCACGCAGAGAGAGGACCGACGGGTTGTCCGACATGCGCGGAGTGACCCAACAGCCACGATTGTGGATCAGCGAGCAGTGGAGCCCTCCATGCGTCGTCCGATTAGTGCCAGCACCATTGGTAGACGGCTGCACGACGTAGGACTACACGCACTCATACCGTTACAACGATTTCCCTCAACAACCTTGCATCATCGCCAAAGACAGCAATGATGTCGTGCCAGGCTGTCATGGAGCCACTAAGAATGACAGCTGTCGATCTTCAGGGACTAGTCCCGCTTTTGTCTTGGAGGAGACGACAAACGAATCCGTGTGTGGAGACACCGTGGTCAGCGCAAAGATGAACGGTTTATTGTCGAGCGTCACACGTCCAGAAGGCCTGGTGTCATGGTGTGGGATAAAATTGCCTATGATGCCAGATCACCTTTGGTGTTCATTACAGGCACTTTGACAGCCCAATATTACGTTAATGAGGTCTTGCAACCAATGGCCCTACCTTTTCTGAACGCTCACTCCGGTGCAATTTTTCAACAGGACAAAGCTCGTCTGCATACTGCTGCTGTCTCGAGAGCTTGCCTTCAAGGCACTGACATTCTGCCATAGCCAGCTGCATCGCCAGACCTATCGTGGATTGAAAATCTGTGTGGATGCTATTGGACGCGATATCCACACTCCACCCCTACTTCATAATCTGCAGGAACTGCGTGAGAAAATTCAAGCTGCATGGGATGGCTTATCACAGGACTATTAGGAACCTGTACAACTCCATGCCGAGACGTCTGGCATGCTGTGAGAGCAAACATGGCGGCTCGAAGCCATACTGAGAGACACTACTTCTTGGCGTGTAGCTCCATTATTATTGTACATATCATACTCAATGTTTATTCATAAAAAGATACGGGAAGTGTGTTTTCCCCTTTTTATTTACGCTTTCCAACCTTAGGTTGAAGAAGCGTATATGCTCCAGCTTTGTCCGTCCGTCTGTCCGTCCGTCCGCACGATAACTCACGTGAAAATGATTCGATTTCGAAGCAATTTTAGTATTTGGTAGGGGACCAGCTGGGGACGAACCCTATGGAAAATGGGTGAAGCAGGGTCAAAGGTCAGGACATAGGAGCGGGATCCATTCCATTGTTCTTATGCGTCATAACGTGCGTAGAAATTGTTCGATTTTGATGAAATTTTAGTATGTGGTAGGGAACCACATGGAGACGATCCGTAGTGAAAATGGGTAAAATTGGGTCAAAGGTCAGGACATAAGAGCTGGATCCATTCCATTGCCTTTATGTGTCATAACGTGCGCAAAAATGGTTCGATTTCGATGAAATTCTAGTATGTGATAGGGAGCCACTGGGGACGAACCCTATTGAAAATGGGCGAAATGGGGTCAAAGGTCAGGATACTGGAGTGGGATCCATTCAATTGCCCTTGTGCATCATAACTTACCTAAAATGCTTGGATTGCGACAAAACTTTATCATGTTATTCCAGAGGTATAGTGAACCGGTTCTGTTGAATATCAACAAAATGGGGTCAAAGGTCATTGCACAAAAGCCAGATTTATTCCACAGTCATTATTCTTATAAAGTGCGTAAAACGGCTTCTATTGCAACAAAACTTTATCATGTTGTTCCGGAGGTATAGTGAACCGGTTCTGTTGAATATCATCGAAATGGGGTCAAAAGTCAGAACACCGGAGCGAGATTATTCCACAGCCATTGCCCACATAACTTGAGTAATAATTTCTGGTATGTTGGAAAGCGTATCATAGTCAATGCATTGCATAATTTTACTAACTTGTTTTCCTTGCAGCACGTCATACCAAAGAAAAAATCGTATTCTTTTGCATGGAAGAGAAAAAACGATACTGTCATTATCCCTGAGCGAGCGAGCCATTTTATTTCCAATACATATCCATAGAAATAAGGAATGCGTAGTTACTCAGAGGCAGAGAGTTAATGAAGAGCAAAAACAAACTAGAACGTAGCAAGAGCTCTGACTTCTTCTAGCGTGCTTTCGTTACGAAAAGGATTTGAAAAGAGCATAATTATTTCTGCCGAAATGCATCCTTATCTCACGAGAGTTAATTGAATATCATAAGCGTTTAATCCTCTGTTTCCATTATTTTATGTCTTTACCGCTGAAACCAAGACGAATAAATGACTTATGCTCTTAATTGTAACGTAAATAAATTTCAGCTGAGTTTTGTTAAAGCAGTATTGATTTTGCTTTCTTTCGGAGAAGGTGTCGTCACAACCACCATGAGTAGCACTGGGCTAGAGAAGGGAGATCCAAGTCAGTAGTCAATTGGGCAAAAGAGGAACACAAACGAAACTCTAAAGATGGTAAGACAAACATGCTGGTTTCGTTTAATCAGTTTCTGCAGTAAAAGTTAGCAGTACATTAGATAATTTAAAAATCACTGAAGAGCGGATGTTCTTTGAGATTGCAAAAAAACAAGAGGTATAGGGAGCCACATTGTACAGTATATTCGAAAGATATTGTTCATGTATTACAAAGACAGTGCTTCCTGTTTTCGTAGCACTTGCTCATTCCTTTGCTGCGAACTAAAAGTTATGGAAACACAACTAAATTTGAATTCCTCTGAAACTGGCTCATCATTAACCGCATATTCAAAATGCAAGAATTGATCAAGAAACATATTTAAATGTCTCATGAGCACATATCTAGGAAGTGAGATAATTGTAAGTATACGAAGGTAGTAATGGACCCAAAATGGCGACAACGAGCTGCCTAATGACGCATGCATGCACTGAAGAGCAATTGAATTAGAGACAGCTGGCGTTATGCAAATGTGGCGCTGTGGGCGGTCCTGTAAACGGAAACGACATGACGTAAGCAGCGATCCGACAATATAAGGAGTGATGCAACGGGAATCGGTAAGAGTTGGACGTAGTATAGGTAAGACGAAGGATCTAATCGCATTTGATCGTGGGCAAATTGTCGGGGCCCGACGAATGGGTCAGTCCATCTCGGAAGACGTGCAGGCACTGGGATTTTCACGAGCCACTGTGTCACGGGTGCACCGAGAGTACATGGAATCCGGTAAAATCATTCCTGCAAGGGCCACCTGCTGTGGACAACAGCGTGTGGATGAGCGGGGTCATCGTCGGCTAGCTCGCATTGTAAATGCTGATAGACGGGCCACAGAGCAAGAAATCACTCGGCAATTCAACGCTGGTGCACAAAAAAGGTGTGAGCAGCCACACCATCCAGAACCATCTCCTCGCTCTGAGGTAGAGACGCCATCTTCCCACGACGGTACCGCTGCTGACCGCACATCACAGGGTGCAAAGATTACCATGGGCGCGAGAACATCGAGACTGGACACTAGACATGTCAAAAAATGTTGGCTGGACTGATGAGTCAAGATTCACGTTGGTACATGCGGATGGTAGGATACGAGTACGGCGCAAACCACATGAAGCGATGGATCCTTCTTGCCAGCAGAGTACTCTTCAAGCTGGGGGAGGGGGGGGCATTCTCGTCTGGGGACTGTTTACGTGGACTGAAATGGGACCCCTGTTACGTGTGACATCGTCCCTCATAGGTCAACGTTACCGGGATGTCCTGTACGACCATTTGCTCCCGTTTGTGCATCTTCAACATCCCACTGAGGACCACATCGTGCAGCAAGACAATGCACCATGCCATCGCTCCCGAATTGTATCCGAATGGTAAGATGAGCACTCCACCGACGTGACCTCACTTCCTTGGCCCGCTAGGTCACATGACCTCAATCCCATCGAGCACATCTGGGATGCCATCGAGAGAGATGTTCGAGGCTCTGACCCCACCGTCAAATATTCGTGAACTGTGGGGGCTGGTTCAGGGGTCGTGGATCGGTATGGCTTCCGAATGCTTCCGTTGTCTTGTCGAGTCCTTGCCGAGGCGAATCGCTGTCGTCATCAGGGCGAAAGGCGGTGCTACACGTTACTAGACAGGTATCTCTAATTCAATTGCTCTTCAGTGTATATAAAATGTGGTTAGCACACCGGACAAACAATTAGTCGTCCCTAACATAAATGACAGTAGGAAGTTACCTGTTGTACAGAGGGCGCCGAGATAGCATTGTTGGGAAAAAAATAGCACTAACGTGGTCTACAGGATCATTTCTGTCTTGTGCAGTGATGAAGAGCACCGTGTGTGTTGAATTTAGTCTGCAATATAGGTCGTAAGACAGACTTTACTGAGTGGCATAAAGAAGCCATCTTGTTTGGCCGTACTCACGGACACAAGATGAATGAAGTCGCTCAATTTGTTGATGCTTTATAAGCGTACTGTCCAGCGGGTCTACAAACAGTGGTGTAGTTGGTAGTCAACTGAAAATGGGCGACATAACTGTGGCCGGAAAGCGATTCTGACCAACAGGGACCGCCACCATTTTTCATGCCTAGCAACTACAAATCGGTTTTAAACCAGACAACAATTGCTCCAAACGGTCAATGAATGTCCATTCCAACCAAGTTCCGAAAGCAGATTGCGACGAGAACTGCATGCGATGGACATCTGGAGCTGAATACCACGGAAGAGCCCTCTTTTAACAGAAAGTCGCAAAGTCGCACGTTATTAATGGGCTCAGAGGCGCCTAAACTTTACTGTGGACAATTGGAAACGAGTAATTTGATCTGACGAGTCTCGCTTTTGTTGGTTCTCCAATGATGGGAGACGACGAATGCATCGCAGGCCAAATGAAGCCTTTAATTCTGATTGAGTCGAATGTGTTGTTTAAGCTGGAGGGGATTCTGTGATGCTTTGGGGATGTTTTTCGTACTACGAAATGAGCTCTCTCGTTGCAGTGACGATGATAATTTGAACCAGCATGCGTATCTCCGCATTCTGAGTGACGAAGTGTTGTCCTTTGCCCTATATCTCCAGGAGCAGCATCACATTGCCACTCCTGTCTTCCAAGACAACAATTGCCTTGTGCACAGAGCTAAAAGTGTGTATGAGGGGTACGATGAACAATCAGCAACACTGTCTCACCTCGACTGCCCCGCCAAATCCCCAGACTTGAATCCTATTGAAAATCGGTGGGATCCATTGGAACAGAAGGTGGAAATCGATGTTCAGTGCATCCACAACCTCGTGGAGTCTCTACCAAATCGGATCCATGCTGTTATCAATGCAAGAGGCGCCGTCACCCGTTATTAGGTACGTTCTGCCAGGGGTGACTAATATTTTTTCCAGTGTGCTTAGTTCAAACTGGCTATTAGGGTGGAACGTTGGTCTCGCAATGAGGTTCAAATTTTGCGGCAAAGAAAGTTTCGCCGGTATATATCCATTTACAGAAAATTGAACGGTGTAGAGAACGCACAATGGCGAGTCAGCAAGTTGCTGAGTGATGTAGAAAGTTTGCATCTGGTAGGGATACTGTAACCGACTGCAATCGTAGTGGGTGCCCAAGCAACTTCTCAACGGAAATAGGTACAACAAGAACCGAACGAAAAAATGCTCGATTTTCGCCAAATTCTTTTGTTAAAAAGGTAGATGACGGAGCATGTCTTCAACACAGATGAAGTGAAAACTTTTCTGCTTCAATAATCCAGACAAACATTTTACGCAGTGGAAATAGACAAGTTCACTGCAATAATCCAGACAAACATTTTTACGCAGTGGAAATAGACAAGTTCACTGCACGACAAGTGTCTCTGTTATTTAGGAACTACATAGAAATGCGGTGCGTGAGTGGACGTTGTATTTCGCACTTCCTTCTCAAAACATGAATACCATGTTGGTAAATACGGCCTTTCATACTATAGACATCATACAAGAAGCAAGTGGAGAAATTGAAACAGTACTCGCCCAAATTTTCACTCGATGCCTTAATGAAGGGAAGATTCCTGAGGATTGGAACAATGCTACAATGATCCTGCTACATAAAAAAGGTGACATTGAGGATCTCAGGAACTACAGACCTATCAGCCTCCTATCAGTGGTTTATAAAATCTTCACTAAAGTTCTTTCACACCGCTTGAAGGTAACACTGGACATGGCTCAACCGAGAGAACAAGCTGGATTCAAGAGTGGCTACAGCACAATAGATCATATCCACGTACTGAGAGAACTAATTGAAAGAGCGAGGGAATATGAACTTCCATTGTGCATGGCTTTTATCGATTATGAAAAAGCCTTTGATTCGGTGAAACCATCAGCAGTTACCACGGCTCTGAAATCCTGCGGTATTGAAGATGCATACATTAATATTATTAATAACATCTATGAAAATGCAAGTGCAAAGATTAGGCTGTTTGAAAATACAACACACATAAAAATTGGAAAGGGAGTGAGACAAGGTGACACCATATCTCCGAAGCTCTTTAATGCCACATTGGAAAATGTCTTTCAATCACTGAACTGGGAAAACAAAGGGATAAAGATTAATGGAGATTATCTAACCCACCTTCGTTTTGCTGATGACGTAGTCATTTTTGCAACTACCCCATCAGAGCTGCAGAGTATGATCCAGGAACTTGCTGACAAGAGTAAAGAAGTGGGATTAAAAATGAACTTTCAGAAGACAAAAGTGATGTTCAATGCTTTTACAAGAAATGAAGATTTATCGATTGATGGAGAAAAACTGGAGATAACAGATACGTATGTTTATCTTGGACAGCAGATATCAAGTGAGGGTCACATTGATGAAGAAATTAATCGGCGTACAAAACTTGCCTGGAGAGCTTTTGGGAGAAACAGCATAATTTTCAAGAGCAATATGCCATTATGTCTTAAAAGAAAAGTGTTTGATCAATGCATCCTTCCAGTGCTTACGTATGGTGCAGAGACGTGGACCTTAACTAAAAGGGACATACAAAGGCTGCAGACAACTCAAAGCAGCATGGAGAGGTGCATGCTTGGTATAACCAGGAGAGATAAGAAGAGGAACTCGTGGATCCGAAAAATGACGAGAGTGGAAGACATCATGATCAGAGTTAAATCCCTGAAATGGCAATGGGCTGGACATACTGCCAAAAGGACAGACCATAGATGGACAGCCGAAATTTTAGATTGGATTCCAAGGGACAGGAAAAGACCCACAAAAAGACCACATGGGAGATGGGTGGATGAAATTCGTAAATATGCGGGAGTGACATGGAGGAGACTGGCACAAGACAGACCGTTGTGGAGGAAACTTGGGGAGACCTTCGTCCAGCAGTGGATTGATAATGGTTGACAATGATGATGATGATGATACTTACTGGGGAGCCTACATAGTTTCCATGGTCAATAATATACTGTCGCGATCGATTTCCATATCGCAGGGACTAATCTGGAATTTGTTTTCCTATATGACAGTCTGAAGCACCTTATAACATTTCTTTTAGAATCTACAGAATGTTTCCAGTGCAACTAATTGGCTTCACTGAAATACAGAAAGCTCTCACTCAGAATAAACCTTCTTAGCAAGGAGCCACTTTTTGGGGGTCAGGTTTTTGCAGAGAATTTTTTTGAGTAGTTTAGTAAAGCCAAACATCCTAAGGCTTGATGGTCTACTAGAACGAGCATATTCTGCAGCAGCCCAGCTTCATATCACGAGGACTACCTGCGTATTTCTTTGATAAAGTATCGAAATATGTCCTGATCGAGATAGAAAAGAAAGCGTTGACTTCTCATAAGCTTTGTTTTTCAAAGTGATCATTTAAGGGGATGATTGCAACCACCTTGCTGACATCAAATGCATATCCAAGTGCTCATGAATTACGAACCCAACACGTTCCCTGGATATCTCCAATGTCCCATCTATTGCATTAGCCGAGAATCGCCGATCTTACAAAATCAAGTCATGAACACGATCAACAATTTCAGGTGTTGTCACTGTTCAAGGCCTCCTAGATCTTGCTGCATCTTCGGTCTCAAAGTCTCCAGGCTGAAAGTTGGCACACCATATCTTCACAGTGGAATATGAAAGGGCACTTGTCCCTTAATGTAGATTTCCTTTGCAGTTTTTCTTCTGCAGGGACAGGAATTTCATGACAGTCCGCAGTTCCACATTCGAAAATTCAACACTTTGGATTGACATCATACAGTTCAGGATGTCAAACACCTGAAAAAAAAGAAAAAAAAGGAGCTATTAGTCTAAAAATTGGCATTTTATAATACGAAAGAACACTCTTTGGAGCTGCAGTGATAAAATAATGCTAGAATTACGGAAGTGAGTTGGCCCAAAAACTTTTCAGCATCTCCTCGTAAAGGGGCCAAACCAAAAAAAGGAGAGATATAATTGAGTAATTTGTTTCTACCCAGCGGCATGATGTTCATGTCAGGGGGAATACCTCAACCCCATCATGGCTTTGGTTATGGAGCAGATAATAAAGGACTAAAAGGAAGCTCTTACCAACTGTGACAGATATGTGTTCGGTTCTGCTGAGATGAGAGGGGAAAACAAATTGTTTTGCCGTAGCTTTCGTAAAAAAACAGCAACCATGTGAACATTTCTGTTTGGGGAGCGCAGAAAAATTTGGGCAATATCAGGTTGTGGAACATCCGCCGCTTTAAAGACTTTAAACTGGAATTTGTCAGCCCCATCACCTAGTCTGGTGCCCCATAGTTGAAAGCAACAGGTCACTAACTATACCAAATCTAAACGTTCGTGGGGTCTACGTTGTCTGCGTATTTGAAAGGCAGTCGAAACCAAAACCTCCCACTCTCTTCTTGGAGGCTTCATAGTTGTAACAGAGATGGGGAAGCAGGATCAACTCAGTGCGCCTTTGCAAATTAATTCTTGTGGATTACCTAATGATAGGTTATCTTGTATATCAAACATAAGTCATCGCTCTTTCCACGTTTTGTAAGTGAGTCACGGAAAAATTATCATCGGCCGCCACCGGGAATCGAACCCGAGTTACGCGCCGGACATGCTACAACTGCACCACAGCGACCTCGAACGGAGGCGGCCAATGAGAATTTTTCCGTGACTCACTTATAAACTTGGAAAGAGCGACGACTTCTGTTTGATGTTATTAATCCACGTCAATTGTCTGTATTAATTATTCATTCGCCTCCTAGGTATTTGTTCAACAGCTGCTTACCATCTTCGGTGAATCCCCAGCATTGTGCGGGGCTCCAAGAAGCAACCTGCCATGGGGTTTGCAGTTAGTCGTATGCGAGTTTGGAGAACTCGAGGCCGCTGTGGTGCAGTGGTAGCATGTCCGGCGCGTAACTGGAAGACCCTGAGTTCGATTCTCGGTGGCGGCAGATGATAATTTTTCCGTAACTCCCTTATAAAACGTGGAAAGAGCGGTGACTTCTGTTTGATGTTCCTAATTCACGTCAATTGTGTGTATTGTCTTGTATGTGTTGTGTTTACGCATATGCCGTTGAAATCAAGTATTTGTCCGTTTTTCTTTTTTTGTGTAATTTTTGCTCTTTTTGAAGTCATGAGTGAAAAGAAAAATGCTCCACTTATATGGAAAGTGGGAACATGGCTGATTTCTTCAAAGGGCGGACAATGGCCTGTAGTTGTTTTAAAAGCTACCTGCTCCGGCGGCACACTGGTGTGAGCACTGGCTTCTGAACATTCGTCCGAGATGAGCCCTGGTGAGGCATGGATATAGCGTTCGTCTTACGGCAATGGGGCTCCCGCCTTTCCCTCAGTCACTGGCTCCAAACATTTTGATATGAAATTATAGGAAATAAAAGAAGTTCAAAGAATTGAAACTGGCAACAGCGTGTTAGATGAACACGAACGAAACATCTGCTGCAGTTAAATATCGTCTGCTAAGAAAACGGCGCATGTAAACAAGCAGTGGACATGAGGTTATGTTTTTGATAAGAAATTACAGAAAATCAGAAAATTGAAAGTGGCAACAGCGTGTTAGATGAACACGAAAGAAACATCTGCTGCAGTTAAATATCGTCTGCTAAGAAAATGGCGCAAGTAAACTAGCTGTGGATAGAAGGTTATGTTTTTGATAAGAAATTACAGAAAATAAGATAATTGAAAGTGGCAAAAGCGTGTTAGATAAACACGAAAGAAATATCTGCTGCAGTTAAATATCGTCTGCTAAGAAAATGGCGCACGTACACAAGCTGTGGATTAAAGCATATGTTTTTGCTCTTTACGAAGAGAAATATTCATGTTCTGTAATTAAAAAAAAACGCTGTGAAAACCATGGAATTAGCATTTCTAAATATAAAATAAGCAATATTATTGTTATTAATAGAGGGGGAAATCGTCAAGATTGCTTTTAACAAGAAAAAGAACATCAAACGAATGTCGAAAGAACGTACGTACTTTTACGACTATTTCAAAAGTAAGGTCTCTGATCTTAAGGCTGCCTTTGAATGAGTGTTAGGGTTCATCTTCTACCCTATAACTGCAATGAAAATTCTTTTGTACACATTTGCTCGAAGACTATATTACTTTGTAGTGTTTGAAAATTTGAGCACAAATAAAAACGACCCATAGCTAATATATGACATAGTTATTATTCCGAAAAATATGTTTGAACTTTTTTAAATTCTATTTATCTGACTCGAAAGCATTCCAATTTGACGCTAGATGGCGCGATAAGTTAGCATAGCAGTTTTCCTGTCTGGAAGCAACGAAATCTCTTATTTCTACCTGATTTTTCTGATTATCTGATCCAAATAGAAATCGATGAATAGGGGCAAAAGTGAGATTGGAAATTTGTCTTCCATTGATCATCTGAAATCCCGCTGTAAGTTCATTTTTTGAGTAGAAAATGTGTACATTAGCAGAGAACCCCTGAATTTCAGCTACAGAAAATCCGCCTACTTACGGAGCTCCATCCCCAAATAACGTCATTGGTTAAACGTAACAGCTCGTATTTTGTCTTTTCATTGTGGAGCCAACGAGAGACCGTTTCCATTCTGAATGTGGTGAGGTCTGCAGCGATTCGTTGACGCCAACTTCTGAAGCAGTCACTTAAGACGTAAAAGTCATGCCCAAGGAGTGTAATTTGTTGCGCCATCTATCGCAGAAGATGAACGCTAACACTCATTCAAAGACAGCCTTAAAAGAAAATCCAGGCACCCAAAGCGCAATCGCTAAGTCGCTAAAAAATATGTATCAACTGTAAACAAGGTAATAAAGATTTGAATCTGAAAAAAAGAAACGAAAAAACGTAAGGTTTACGGCTTTTTGTAAATCAACCTTTTTTTATAACAGTCGTTTAGGTAAATCCTTGCTTCATCAAGAGTCACAGTTAATTTCCCTCTGTCTCCAGCTAAGTAATTTTAATAAAGAAGTCTACACCGTGTTCTGCGCTCAGCCACATGTCTTGGCAGAAGGAAATTTATTGCGACTATTGTTGAAGCATGAATCTGCCAAAAGGACTGAAACAAAAAAGGTCGATTCACTATCTCGAAAGAGCAGAAAAAGACTCACAAACTTGATTTCAAGAATCCAAATAAAGTTTCTGTAAAGGATTCATGATTATTGCTGGTTTATCGTACAATGGGAAATTAAAGTTAAGAAAAGTTGAAAAGAATGTTAAAATCAATTCTACATATTACCAAAATAATATTTTAACTTCTATATTAAAAGAGAAAATAACATTCCCTTATCCACAGAGCCTTCAAAAAGTAGAACTCCATCAGCATAAGGCTACCAGTCAAAAATCCAAATCTACCATCCTATTTCTTGAAAAAATGAAAAAAGAGACGGGCAAAGAATGAGCAAAGATAAGTCTATATCTTTTGCTCATATTCCTTCAAAGTCCCCTGATGTGTCATCAATCGACTTTTCTGCTTTTAAGACGGCTAAAAAGATCGCTTTCTAAACGCAAAAAAGAGACAGGTATCAAGTCTATACCTTTTGATCATATTCCTTCAAAGTCCCCTGATGTGTCACCAATGGACTATGGTGCCTTGAGACTGCTAAAAAGAGCGCTTTCTAAACGCAAAAAAGAGACGGGTATCAAGTCTATACCTTTTGATCATATTCCTTCAAAGTCTCCAGATGTGTCATCAATGGACTATTGTGCCTTCGGACTGCTAAAAAGAGTGCGCTCTAAACGCAAAAAAGAGACTGATATCAAGTCTATACCTTTTGCTCATATTCCTTCAAAGCCCCCAAATGTGTCATCAATCGACTTTTCTGCTTTTAAGACGGCTAAAAGGAGCGCTTTCTAAACGTAAAAAAGAGACTGATATCAAGTCTATACCTTTTGCTCATATTCCTTTAAAGTCCCCTTATGTGTCACCAATGGACTATTGTGTCTTCGGACTGCTAACAAGAGCGCTTTCTAAACGCCAAAAAGACGCGAGTGTCAAGTCTATACCTGTTGCTCATATTCCTTCAAAGTCCCCTGATGTGTTAGCAATGGATTATTGGGCCTTCCGTCTGCTAAAAAGAGCTCGTTCTAAAAGTAAAAAAAGACGCATCAAGTCTATTCCTTTTGATCACATTCCTTCAAAGTCCCCTGATGTGTCAGTAATGGATTATTGTGCCTTCGGTCTGCAAAAAAGTGCGCTTTCTAAACGCAAAAAAGAAACGGGTATCAAGTCTATACCTTTTGCTCATATTCCTTCAAAGTTTCCTGATGTGTTAGAAATGGATTATTGTGCCTTCGGTCTGCTAAAAAGAGCACTTTCTAAACATAGACTTAAAATAATGATTGCAGAATGGAAAGGAGTTGAAGAGGAGTGGAATAAAATACCACTACCAATTTTGAGAAATGCCCTGTTAGCTTGGAAATCTAGATGTAGATTCATAGCGCAAATAAAGGGCTCTCAGATAGAACATTTAAAAAAGAAATAATTTTATTTTATACATTAAGTATATGGCTGGAAATTTGTTCTGATATCCTCTGTAATTCAGCTTAAAAGAATAAAGAAATTTGAGACCAAATGAAGGTGATGCAAAAAGAGCTCTGAAGAACATGAGGAAATGTTATGTTCAACACAGAGATCGAACTAATTCTTTAGAGTAGATGGCAAACATCTTCATGATTTCTTGTATATCAGTTCCGCTGATTTAACTGTTTAGTATACCGAATCGAGAAGAGAGCGAGAGAGAGTTTTTTTGTTTCTTTTTGATGTTTAACGGTCATCATCAGCGATTCTTTTCAGCCATAAAAGTAGTCGCTCCCCCTAATTTTGGGACAATGGTTCCAGGATGTGACTGCGTTTGTTTCAGTCAGCATCGTCAGACAAACGCATAACTCATGCCCCTCCAGGGAATTGCACACAAGCTCATCTAGGACAAAACGGTCAAAAGCCAATCCCTTCTGCCCCTCGGCTACCTGTGTGGCAGAAACGAGATGCAAGGAATACATTATAAGTGATAACATACAGTGACGATATGTAGGAAGAAAGTTATATTTGTATCATGAAGATTTGATGTGGCTGCGTACGTAATCGAAATCTAACGAACAGTAATAAAGACATTGGTTTTGTTCCTGTTTTATACTGAACTTAGAAAAATGGAACAAAGTTTCGTTTACCAAAGAACTGTCCATCTTCTCAAAATACATCATTCCTGTTTTCAAAGGACCAAAGCACTGCTTAATAAAATGAAATCGGATGAGGAAATATAACGTTTTCTGGGTTTTTTAAATTTCTTCACCTGGAGTTAGATCAAAAAAATATTTCGTTTCCAAATTCATAGCAAAGTTCAGTAATTGTAAAAATATTCACTAAAATGTAACAATAAAATTAATTTTTTTCTAGGCTAATGTTTAACACAAGTCTCAAAAACGAACGATTCATTCACTTATATGGAGTAACTACAACGTAGTATTTTGGCGAAAAAATAAGTATAATCGTAGAAAAACATATCAATAATGTCATCCCCAGAATTGGAACGGAAAAAGAAGCTTGCAAGAAGGTCACATGACCAAAGGCATGAAGGCAGTTTTTTCGCTGATTTATTTGGCACATGGCATAGGCTCGACTTCAATCGACTTTTCTGTCTGCCCCTCTGGGATTTATTGCACTATGTGCAATATACTTGGATTTCTTCACCCAACCTTATCATTTGAAAACATACACTGTAAAAGATAAGTGGGATGAATTCACGGAAAATTTCCTGAAAATAACGTGCATAAAAGTTGCCAGTAGGTTTCTGTTTTTTAACTAAGTTTCCGCTTCTTCTAACTTCAGTATATTGACAAAACGTCCGTAGTCAGTAATTATCTTTATTTCGTAACTCCGTTTCGGGAGGAGGAGGGTCTCAGTGTTAATACAGAATATTCGCGAAACCTCGAATTTTGACTTTTTCAGTTCTATTATGACACCTTTTTCTCTGTTGGATTTCCAGACGTGCCCAACTCTCCGGATTTAGGCGGGAGACTCCGGGTTTTCAGTCCTGACTCCCGCCCTCAGGATGAAGGTCAAATTCTCCTGATTTTCACCGAGAATTAACCGTTGGGATGGTCAGACTTCCATCAACCATCATGATTTCGAACATCCTATGAAATCTTTTTCATTCTTCGTCGATGCAAGACGGCAATACCGTAATCAGTTTCGTACTTTTTCTCTCCTATCTGCGAAAAAGAAAGCCGCCCTCGTGGCGCCGTGGTCTCTAAGCGCTGTCTACTGACCAATCATTCGAGATGCGTCGGAAAAAAATAATGTTTAAAATATTTCTCCCAGTCCGATTGTCATACGACGCCTTCAGCAAAGAGCTCACCCACTCTAGAATGCCAGGGATGGTCAGTAATTGATTGACAGATGGGAGCTCCCTTCCTTTCTCCTTGTAGTTCAGTCTTTCCATCCCTCGCCTCAACAGAGCCGCACGCGTTCTAAGTGATAATAAACAGTTGACTTGCGGCGAATTATATGCAAATCATGTGACCCGGCACGCCATCGAGAAGCTCTACCAGAAGGGTGCACAGAAGGCGGGGTGTAAGTAGTGGAAGTGTGCTGTGCTGCCGGACCTGTGCGTGGGATGCTTCCTGATGCCTCGTCGCAGATTACGGCAGTCATTCCAGCACGTTTCGGTGTTCGACAGAGGACGAATATTGGCTTATCGCGACAGCGGTTTATCGTACCGAGAGATATCGGCGTCCGTGCGGGACGAGATCCAGCCACAGTGAGGCGAGTATGGATGCAGTGGGTGTAGAAGGGATGGACGGACCGACGTGAGCGATTGCCGCAGCCGCGACACACCACCAGCCGAGAGGACCGGCATGTTGTGCGGTGGGCATTGACGGCTCGCACCACCACATCACGAACGTTAGCGCAGGAATTAGGATGTGTTGCGCAACAACCTGTGTCAGCACGTACCGTTCAACGTCGTCTGAAGGAGCGGGGACTTGTTGCACGGCGCCCATTGTTCCGATTGCCATTGACGTTACACCACCGGCGAGTGCGGCGGCAGTGGGCCGTTGAGCGCCGCACCTGGACTACGGAATGGCCCGACATTGTCTTCTCCGACGAATCCCGCTTCTGCCTGCAACACCACGATGGTCGGATCCGCGTGTGGCGGCACCGCAGCAAGAGACTGTATGACGCCTGCATTATACATCGCCATACCGGTCCGTCGCCTGGAGTTATGGTTTGGGGCGCAATTGGATATGACACCCGCACCCATCTGGTATGCATCGCCGGTACACTCAACAGCCACCGCTACATCTCCGACGTTTTTGAGCCTGTAGTCCTCCCTTACCTGCAGCACCTGTCAGCGGCCACGTTTTAGCAGGACAATGCGCGCCCGCACGTGGCACGCATCGTGCAACAATTCTTCACGGCGCACCAGGTGTCACTGCTGCCGTGGCCAGTCTGTTCTACCGATATGTCGCCCATTGAACACGTCTGGTCGCTGATCGGCAACCGAGTTGCCCGGCAAGCACCACCCGCGGCTACGCCTGATGAACTGTGGCAACGTGTGGAAGCAGCCTGGACTGACATACCCCAAACCCACATCCAAAGCCTATTTCGTTCGATGCCGCGGCGTGTAGCAGCCATTATTGCCAGCCATGGAGGGCACACGAACTATTGATGTCTGCGTGTTCCGTAAGTCGCATGGGCCTCTAAGCTCAATCGTTTCATCTTTGTATCTGTTGTTATGTGTCCAGTAAATCTGGCTTTGCTATCTTGTGTCCTTCTTGGTGTTGCATTTTGGATGACCAGCAGTGTACATTAAAAATATCAGTCAAAACAACACGAACACAGAAACCTAAAATCAGAAATCAGAAATCTAATTATATAAACTAACCAAGCCAAAACCAGGCTAAAAAAAGACCACTCACCCCATGAAGACAGTGCCTGGCCGTCATGGCCCTAAGACTAAGGAAAAATACTAATATACAGCAAATTATGCCGCCTTTATCAAGAGGATCTGTAATAGCTAAGGATTTCAGTTAACCTCATTCTACTCTATATTCTCTCATTAGTTTGCGGGCACTTTATATACACTGACCGCGACAGTGGCCTGTGACCTCAATTGCTATATAGGGGGACTTTGACGTTTTTTGCTCTTTTGTGTTTCAGAGGTGGTGACTTCAAGAACACATCCGCAGGCTCCAGCTTTTTAGCGGAATTCAGGAAAGTCACCTTTATGCCGGTGTTTTCTTGATAAAGGGGGCATAATTTGCTGTATACATGTATTTTTACTTAGTCTTAGGGCCATGGCGGCCAGGCACTGTCTTCATGGGGTAAGTGGTCTTTTTTTTTTAGTCTGGTTTTGGCGTAGTTAGTTTATATAATTAGGTTTTGTGTTCGTGTTGTTTTGACTGATACATTTAGTATCCTCATCATCATCATCATTGTCAACTATTATGAATAAACTACTGGACGAAGGTCTCCCCAAGTTTATTCCACAACGGTCTGTCTTGTGCCAGTCTCTTCCATGTTACTTCTGCATACTTTCGAATTTCATCCACCCATCTTCCATGTGGTCTTTTTCTGGATCTTTTCCTCTCCCTTGGAATCCAGTCTAAAATGTCGGCTGTCCATCGATGGTCTATTCATCTGGTAATATGTCCAACCCATTGCCATTTCAGGGATTTTACTCTGATCAAGTTGTAGAGCTTCAATTAATTAGTACAAAACGACATTTGCTTCACACGGATAAGATAAATTGTCGCCTAAATACCCTACAATGTCCGAAATCGATGCGCGACGATTCGAATCTACATATTCACATTTCGCAAATGTAGCCATATGCAAATGCAGATTGTGACGTTGTACCGTACCAACGATATAAAAACCAGTAGCAGGATGTACCCTGATCAGAAGGTTGGTCTACGTACGCTGTGTGAGAATGGCAAGCTTGGATATCTGGGGTTACGTAAGAAATCAGGTGTATGCAACAGCGCCTACAAGTCTGCTGGATCTACGTCATTGTGTTACAGATGCTTGCAATAGTGTGACACCTTCCATGCTGGGGAATGTGCATGCAGAGTTACTTTCACGAATACCAATGTGTATCGTGGGCATTGGCGAACTCTTCGAACATACTCGACATTAACTTTTTATCACTGTGCGCCAGTTTGCCTTTTTTGTTTTTGTTTTGTCTGACGTCATCAAACTGTATTGACAAAAGTACGCATTTATGCAATAAATTGTGTGTATTTGCTCATACCTATACCTGCTCCCTTAAGATGTTCACACAAAAGGTTGTGCATCGATTTCGGACATTTTAGGGTATTCAGGCGACATTTTACCTTATCCGTGTAAAACAAATGCCGTTTTGAACTAATTAATTGATGCTGTACAACTTTGTAATTGGAAATTTTTCTGTATTTCATTTCGTTTTCGATTTGCAATGGCAAATGTTCACATTTCGCCACTAGGGGCGCCGCTATCGGTTGCATTCGATCGTGCGTAGTCTTCTTACTATACCGTTATCTCACTTGCATAACTGTACCTCTCTCCGTTAGCACGTTATTCCAGGCTAATGGGACTTTCCTAAGCATCCTGTATATATTAGTTCTTTACATATATAAAACATATTATAACACTTCATGTTATTTATGGTTTGTTATGTTCCCTCGCACTCTCTTTAGCTAATTTATGCTATGCACCTTTCTCATGTCAAATTCTTTGTCGGTGTGAAATAAAATGTGTGATTCGAAAGTATACATTTTAGTACGTACAACACTTTGTATTTATTCCCATCACTCACGACCACACCGAGACATAGTCCGGAACATACTAAGTGGAATAAAATCATAATAAGAAACATTAAGGTTCGCTAATTCTTGACACTGAGCTGTACTTAATAGGTGGAATAATGAATGTTATTGTCGTAAAACTAATGAAAGAAGATATGTGAATCACAAAATAAATATACACTAAACTATGGCGGCGGAAACAGCAAGCATTTCAACTGTTCAAGTTTTTCAATATTTAGTTTTTATTATTTTTATTATATATTATTCAGATTTAGACGAACGTAAAAAGCGATCCTGACATCGAAGAAATGTGATACATTGGGTTGGTGCGAATGAAATGTCCGACGCGAACAAGCAGTGGAGACAGGCCCTCACCACAACGGAATGCAACCGGTTACCCATAGGTATTGCGGGTATTACGTCACAGAGTTACTGTAAATAGTTAGCACGTGTGTGAAGAACAACGTTCAGGCGTGGTTTGTTTGGACGTAACGTGGCTTGCAAAGGACTCATGCAGACGCCAAGTTTGAGAGCCATCTTCCTGTATAAATTTCAACTGGGCCATTCTGAAGGAATTGTCGCTCGAAACGTTAACAAGACGGTTGGGGAGAATATAGTCAACGGATGAACCATTCGGCGATGGTTTTTAAATTTAGAAGAGGAGATACGGTCCTGCAAAACGAAGGACGTGGTTACCGACCTGTTGCTGTTTCTGACGATGTTACCGACCTGTTACTGTTTCTGACGATGTTATCGACCTGTTGCTGTTTCTGACGATGTTATCGACCTGTTACTGTTTCTGACGATGTTACCGACATGTTGCTGTTTCTGACGATGTTATCGACCTGTTACTGTTTCTGACGATGTTACCGACCTGTTGCTGTTTCTGGCGATGTTACCGACCTGTTGCTGTTTCTGACGATGTTACCGACCTGTTGTTGTTTCTGGCGATGTTACCGACCTGTTGCTGTTTCTGACGATGTTACCGACCTGTTGTTGTTTCTGACGATGTTACCGACCTGTTGTTGTTTCTGACGATGTTACCGACCTGTTGTTGTTTCTGACGATGTTACCGACCTGTTGCTGTTTCTGACGATGTTACCAACCTGTTGCTGTTTCTGACAATGTTACCGACCTGTTGCTGTTTCTGACAATGTTACCGACCTGTTGCTGTTTCTGACAATGTTACCGACCTGTTGCTGTTTTTGACGATGTTACCGACCTGTTGGTGTTTCTGACGATGTTACCGACCTGTTGCTGTTTCTGACGATTTAAGTGTGGTTGAAGCGGACCCCCGAAAAACGTGTCGTGAGATAGTGGCAGAAGTAGGTGTCCACCACACGACAGTTGTTTGGCGTCTGGCTGCGCTGTGTAAGGTCAAAAAGTTGGACATATGGCTGCCGAATGAGTTGACAAGTGCCAACAAGACTAGGCGTTTGGAACTCTTCAAGTCGTCGCTTCTTGCCAGGAATAAACAGGAACTTCTACTGTATCGAATCGTCACCTGCGACGAGAAGTGGGTTCTTTATGATAATCGGAAACGATATGCACAATGTTTAAGCAAGTTACAGCCTGCTGGATAGCATCCTAAGCCAAGAAGATGATGCTCCTTGTCTGGTGGTCCACAGCCGGGATAATTAATCGGAGTTTCTTGGCAAGAGGCCAGACCATCACTGCAGAACGTTATTGTGCTGAATTACATGAGATGCACCGGAAATTGCTGCAGAAACAATCGGCTTTGGTTAACAGACATGGTGTTCTTCTGCTCGAGGACAACGCCCACCCTCATGTTGCACAACGAACGATGCTGACACTAAGTGCCATGGGCTATGAAGCACTGCTTCATCCTGCCTATTCCCTGGATTTTGTATCCGACAATGCACCAAGAAGATGATGCTCCTTTAA
Organism: Macrothele yani; assembly: GCA_039090855.1. Taxonomy (NCBI): domain Eukaryota; kingdom Metazoa; phylum Arthropoda; class Arachnida; order Araneae; family Macrothelidae; genus Macrothele; species Macrothele yani. The sequence goes on from CM077013.1 coordinate 21,959,137, forward strand.
TCCTGCCTGTTCCCTGAATTTGTCTCGGACAATGCACCAACCACATACGAAGAAGATGATGCTCATAGTCTGTCTCGGACAGACTATCATCCGTTTCATCGCCTGGATCACTTCCAGTCTGGGAAACAGTTCACGACAGACGAGGTTCAATGTGCAGTTGATGACTTCTTCGGGTTCCAGTCACAAGACAAGACTCTTTTCGTTCCTGGATCATGTCTTGCCGGACAGATGGCAACTATGGGTCGATGCCAAAGGGAATATTTTGACTACGTAAGTTGTCCTACTTTTCCGTTCTCGCCGTCTGCGTGTGCTGGTCTTTGCCGGGCATTTCATTCGCACCTATAGCTACAAAAGTTTATCTGCGCATGCTAAAATCTGACCTCAAGATAAAAAGAAAAGCAGAATCGCAAATGTGTTAGTGAAGAGAATTGGTAACTTTTGATCTCGGAAGTCTACAGGCTACTCCATCGTGTTATGCGTCATTTTAAAGCTCTCATTAATAGCAGGTAACCCCTCATCAGTGAGGGGTGTGGTCGAGAAGAAGCCAAATTTCTTTGTGACGCACGATTTTCATAAGAAAATGCATTTTTGTAATGGCTTCATGAGGCTGTCGTAATTTACGCAGATTGCTGTGAGATATTATTATGTTTATGTAAACGTGATGAAATAAGGTTCGGCAATTGTAAAATATATCGTTGCGTAACAATGAAGTTAACTGTTGTTGTTACACTTCATTCGACAGCATTCAAAAATCAGATTTCAGCAATGGTTTTCACGAATTTCCTTATCCAATTCCGTTACTTAGAAATTTCATGCATGGAATTTACTTTACGGCTGTTTGTTTGGCATCTAACAGACAGCCGTAGTTATTATATACGACTTCAAATCAACTCCAAATCTTCACCATTTTCTGTCTGTTTCATGCATAGCATCAAACAGACAAAAAATGGTGAAGATTTGGACAAAATGGTGAAGATTTGAAGTCGCAGGTCAGTGTCTTTAATATTCATGGTGTCCCCATTAATGTTTCATCACAGTACGTACAGACAAGGGCGCCCATAAGTAAGGGAGGGGAGGGGCTCGGGCCCCCAGCCGTTGGTATAACCAAATTTTGGATATTTAAAACATTAAAATAGACAAAACCTTTTTTTAAAGCATTTTTAAAAATAATAAGATATTAATGATTGATTGCAATTATCAAACTTCTTTATTTTAAAAATTTGATTTGCCCGATTCTGCTATGCATTTACTTTTAAAAGTACGACAATGAATTGTAGGTGACATATTTTTATCTTCAGTTAGGAGTGTTCTACTAAATTACACAGGCGGAAAGTTAAAAAAGAACACCAAGAAGGATTTGGCGGACGATCATGAAATTTACATATGTTAATGGGGTCGAGTTTACGTAGATCTGATGTTAATTTCGGGACCAACCGGTGAGCGCTTACGCCACAGCACGGCATAATATGAAAATTATCGTCGGTGGTATTTAAGGAGTACGGCGAAGTGAATGTAATCAGTCGTCGGCGTACGGACACGTGCGAAGACCATAAAGAAGCGGCAATGCCTGGACATGGAAGACGTGTACGATTTCAGCAGTTATCGTACTTTGAGAGAGGTAGTCTAGTCGGACTCCGCGCGGCCGGATGGTCGTATCGTCGTATTGCGGAGCAAATTGAACGGGAAGTATCGGTGGTGGTACGATAGTGGCGAAGATGGTCCGAGGAACATTCCCACACGAGAAGATGTGGAACCGAGAGTCACAGACGGACTGATGAGCGGACCGATCGACGCATAAGAAGAGTGGCGTTGGCAAACAAAACATCCACTGCGACGCAAATCTGAGCTACCGTTGCACCTGGGGTGACCGTGCGAACAATCCGCAACCGTCTACTGGATGCAGGACTACGTGCACGTGTGCCTCTGGCATGTGTACCTCTGACTCCAGCCCACCGTCAGACACGGCTGCAGTGGTGTCGCCAACGTCTTCACTGGAGAACGCAATGGCAATCTGTCGTGTTCAGCGATGAAAGCAGATTCTACTTGGGAGCCTCCGATGGCAGTATGCGTGTTCGCAGACCTACAGGGGAGCGTCTCCACCCTTCTTGCATCCGCCAGCGACACACAAGGCCTACACCTGGTCTCTTGGTGTGGGGAGCGATCAGCTATCACTCCCGTACACAACTAGTGTTTGTACCGGGTACGTTAAACAGCACCTCCTACATCAACAACATCATTCAGCCCGTTGTTGTGTCATCTGTAAGGTTGGTCCATCGTGTTGTTTTCCAGCAAGATAACGCACTCCCACACACGACACGTGCAACGCAACATGCACTTTAGGGTATGAGACAACTTCCGTGGCATGCACGTTCACCGGATTTGTCCCCCATTGAGCACGTGTGGGATTTCATGGGAAAACGACTTATCCGGTCTCCGCGGCCAGCTACGACCATCCCCGATTTACGCTTCCAGGTTGAGGATGCTTGGAACTCAATACCCCAAACCTACATCCAACATCTGTACGACAGACTCCATGCCAGAATTGCACAGTCTGACGCAGTTCATGGCGGTTCAACCTCGTACTAAACATGTTACATGGAAATGTTATTTTTCAGTTTACTAGCAAATACAGCTGTATTTTGCCATAATGTTTTGATCACGTTATCCTCTGTATTCCGTTCTTATGCTGTATAAATTTCGTTGGTATCAGACGTCTACTTCTTGGTATTCTTTTTTCACTTTCCGCCAGTGTATATGACAATTCCGCCAACATGCACTTTGGAAAGCTCAATTAGCACCCTCAGGCGAGTGAAAACATGGCTGAGGAGCACAATGAGTGAAGAGCGTCTTTCAAGTTTATGCTAATTAAGTGTTCACAGAGACAGAATAAAATAGAAAGAGCTGAATTTGGTAGAATTGGCTATAGATAAATTTTCTAAAAACAAGCGGAATCAGCAGTTTGCTTTCTCTGAAAAGTACTAGATATTATGGCGGGTTAATTTTTCCCATCACAATGTTCTAAACTGTAATTATAACTTTAATTGTATAGTTCAGTTATAACCTTTGTGTTGACGAAAAAAATTGCTGCAAACTTTAAATTCATTTGAAATGTAGATTTTACATACCATCATCACACATGTGATATGAAGTTGCAATGGTAATTTTTAAAAGCAGCTAAAACATTTATTGGTTCAGTTTTTTTGTAACTTTTTAAATATACGTAATAAACAGAACAGAAAAAATTATGTGAGTTTTTGATAGACCTCTAACATTTTAAAATAAGGTACTTGTTAGCTATTTACTAATTGTCAAACAGTATCAATTATTTTTGTTGTATTTTAGTATCTTGTACATTTACTAAATTGTTTGATAGCCTGGAAGGAGGTAAATATTTTTTTTAGTCCCTCCCCCCTATACTAGCATATAGCCTGGCCTAGGACGGTTGTTGTTAAGCTTTAAATAAATATGAATATATAGGGGATGTTGCCCGTCCTGTGACGGAGTGATATTTTTAATTGAAGCTGATTGAAAACAAATCAAATAGGCGCAGGATTTCTGTAAGGAAACATAGTAAAAACTTACATAGTAAAACCTCATTCGTGTTATGCTATTTACTTCCGTTTTTCAAAAGACCTCGCGACAAATAACATTATGTGTAAAATATTTGTTGTTGTTTAACAATTGTAGATTACAGCGTTTAGATAGATCGATATTTTGCAAAACGTGTAATATAATCAGCACTAAACTCGAAACGTCGTTTTCGTGTAAACTTACCTTAATAGATTTTTCTTTTACGTTGATTTTTCGTTTTAAATTACTTTTTCTCCGGCACACTTGTTATTACCTTCACGGCTTGTTTTAGACTGTCCTATTCGACGGTTAGTTTGAAACTTCACACCAAACCTTTTTCTACAAAATAATGCCACATCTGGTATTACAATTCGTAACTATCTAAATTCTCGACAATGTGCTAATGGGGCAACATCTGCTTTTAGATTCAGTCTTGCTCCTTTTGACATCTCAAGATTTCAGTTTTTATTGTAGGTTAGAGTGTTTAGATAGATCGATATTTTGTAAAATGTATAATATAATCAGCACTGAACTCGGAAAGTTCGTTAAATTAAAAAAGTAAAAAATAATTAAAGCGTACCCAGCCAAAACATAAGTGCTGGGAAACTGCTGGCCACCAGCTGGCAGTGATGGGTCACTGCTGGATGAAATCTGCCGCTCACGGCCCGGCAACGGTCCGTTGGTGGCAGCGCTATCACTTGGAGAGCCATTGATGGCCCTGCAGCATCGCCGTGAATTGTGGGCCTCCAAGCAAGTACCACTAGTGGCCCGTTGCAGGCCACCAATGCAACCCCAACAGCAGGTGGAAGCAACGGGACTGAGCATGCGCAGAAGCAACTCATGGCACCACTTAGTTGAAGACGACGCTATCGTCATCGGGTTATTTTAGTGGATGTTAAGAAAAAAATCCATATGTAGAGAGGCGAATTAATTTCCTAATGAAATTCCACGTCGACGAAGATATCAGATTAAGCCATGAAATACAAAATGACAGCCATGAAATACACCCACTCCATTCCCATGAATAACAATTCATGGAAAGGAGTGGGTGAATAACAAGAAAAAATTTGAAACCGCTTAAAACAAATGTCCTGGAAAACCATTAAAAAAACGTTTGTTGAAAAAAAAAAAGAATTATATGCGTACAAAATTTATTAATTATTTGGAAGGAACAAAAAGGCAACGCTAAGTGGATATAATGTACTCATCCATCGGTTGAATACACAAGACTTGGAGGAATTCGCTTCTAAAAATAACGAGAAGTAAAATAAAATGTCTTTCCTCTTTAAAACAAATGTAGCTTCGGGCAACGGAAAGGAAAGATACAACGTTACAAATGTAACAGAATGTGACATGAACCCGGGTAAATATATATTAATTCAACAATCTCCTTTCAAGACGACAAATGTCTTTCCTCTTTAAAACAAATGTAGCTTCGGGCAACGGAAAGGAAAGATACAACGTTACAAATGTAACAGAATGTGACATGAACCCGGGTAAATATATATTAATTCAACAATCTCCTTTCAAGACGACAAGGATAGTACAAAACTTTGGAAAGAGTCTCTAAGTATGTACCCTCCTTGAAAATGAGTGAAGTTCTCTTAAGGTGAAAAAAAACTATCGTTACGTTGAAAAAATAAATTTATGAAATATACGAAACTGACTTCTAGGAAAAATACCTCGTAATATTGTAAAATGAAAGCGGGAACCATTCGATTACACATTCGGCACGAAACAGACAGCTTCAAGCAAACGCTTGTGCGTGGCAAGTTAGTCCGGTCGGTAGAGAGCGCAGCTCCCACATCAACGGCCCAGGTTCGTATCAACTCAGATGCAAACAGTCGTTTTTCCGGTCTGTTGATAAAATTTCCCCAGCGCAGTGTTATAATTCACAAGATTCGTAGGGTTAGGGAAAAAAAGTTGTAGCTTTGGGAAACTGCGGGTTTATATTTGCTTTTTTTTTTTTATGGCTACTACTGGGAAATTGGCGGAAAAGTTTCGGCAAGACACCAGTTACGTCAAGTGGTTGCTGGCTGCCACTACCGGCAAACTAGCGGCCCACATTAGGCTAGCCATCATTTCTGGCACGTGCTTGCAGGGCCGCTGAAGGGCCACTTATGGCAGCTACTGCCTGTGATGGACAACTGATGGCCTTGCTGTGCCATGTGACAACTGATGGGGTGCCAACTGTTGGCCTGAACTGCTGGTCCTTCTGTTGGCCGCCCGGACATTTTATTGACGGTTCGGCAGCGGCAACATAGTGATGGGCCAGCAAGACTGTTTTTGCTGGGTACAAATTAATATTCGAAATGTTCTAAATAAATTAATATACAAACGTCACTTGCCGTGATATCAAGATTTGAATTCGAATTTTGTAGATCGGATAAATAGAACTCAAGTCATTGATAAACCAATGTTTTTAAATTAGCACGCGATCACCTTGACATCTCAGTGTGATCGCGTGCAAACTCAGCTTGCTGTGATATTGAGAATTCAATTCGAAGTTTGTAGATCGGAAAAATTGAACTAGAGTCATTAATACTCCAATGTTTTTGAAAAACATTGGAGTATTAATGACTCGAGACCTAAAAAAGTGATCGCGTGCTTTATTATATAGCAGGCAATCATTTTGACATAGCGAGAGCACACACGAACTGATCCGTAAGTAATGACGTAGCAATGCAGGCGTTGCAGCGAAGTTAAATGTTCCAGAGAGACAGACAGATCTGAGTGTTTATATATATTACTATATAATGAATATAGCTTTTAACTGAGCTAATTATAATGAATATCACTCTTCTACTACTAAGCTAGTTATAATGAATATAACGCTTCTTCTAATAAGCTTCTTCTAATAAGCTTCTTCTAATGGTTGTTCAAATGGTTGTTGTTAATGATATCATGAATAAACTTTCCCGCTAGTAGTGTGGTAATAATAATGAACAAGCTTTTAACTGCTAGTAATGTTGTAGTAGTAATTAATGAACAAGCTTTTAACTGCTAGTAATGTTGTAGTAGTAATTAAGATGAATAAAGTCTTAACGCTGGTTGTTAATAATAAACAACGAATTAAATAAACCTAACAGCCAGACAGAGATCTGACAAAACTATGAACTGAGAAAGACCTACTTACGAAGACAACCTTTTATTTGGTAAACTTCTGGCTCTCACATAAACGAAGATCTCTTTATACAACAACAGCTTTCTGACACATAAACCACAGCTCACTTCGTACAACAACAGCTCACTCTACGCACATCAACAAAAAGCTCTCCCTACGCACATCAACAAAAAGCTCTCTTTACGTATCCTTGAACGCGCCTATTTATACTGACTACCACCACGTCATGACTTACACTCATTGCCAGATCTCATTCAGCGGGAGAAATAACATCTCGTTCAGTAAGAAGATAATTTACATAGTAAAATAAAATAACCAGAGATAGTAAAAATCAAAAGGAAAGTGAATCGAGAGTATACGTTACATCATCTCCCCTTTAATTTTTTTTTTTCGAAAAACCTATCAATTTTGGAGTGTAAGTCTTACACTTCGTTGATTGACGTTTATCGACCTCTTTTTTTGTTGTTGTTTTGGTGGCAGCAGTATGTACAATATCAAACTTGGCATGACAAAATCAAGAAATCTGTATTCGTCTGTGAAACATTTTGTATACTTGAACAAAACAAACCTGCATCGGCATACCTTCCTTTTATTCTGCCTAGCAGGAATCACTTTTTTAATTTCAAATTACGTTCTCATATTATCGTTGAATACACACCAACTGTATCAGCAGCGAAGATTGCCTGGAGCTGCCTAACAGTAACAATTTTATTATTTTACCCCTAAGCACATAGATATATATAAAAAAATTTGGATTAGTAGATGGACATAGAAGAAATAAAAAAAAAACACATATATACACAAAAAAGAATGCATAGGCCCACACGAAAAATAGAAATTCTGACACGCCAACTGGTCGTGCAGGAAAAACAACAAACGGAGAAAAGAACCTGTCCACGAGAACTTACTTATCTCGAGGACGCATAAAAAACTCTAGTACGATAACGTTTTCCAGGCCTAATCGGACTGGTAAATTCAGGTGGCGTTGAGCGTTTCAAGGATTTGAATGGATCTGGAACATCTGTATTCTGTCGGTCAAGAAATCCCGGCGGCTGACAGGAACGGTCAGGAACGGCTGAAATCCGTCGGTCAGGAACGGCTGAAGTCTGTCGGTCAGGAAATCCCTGCGGCTGAGAGGAACGGTCAGGAATGGCTGAAGTCCGTCGATCAGGAACGGCCGAAGTCTGGCGGTCCGGAAACCCTGCGGCTGACAGGAACGGTCAGGAACGGCCGAAGTCTGGCGGTCAGGAACGGCTGAAGTCCGTCGGTCCGGAAATCCCTGCGGCTGACAGGAACAGGCTCCTCCAAGCTTTTGATATGTAGTCCCTTTGTGCTGGGGCCCGTGGTGTCCTTTCAGCATTCTTTTGGACGGACGTGGCCCCGGCCACATCGTTTGTTTTCGCTTTCTCCCTCGTGGCATGAGAGTAGAAGCAGGCATCGGCCCTGTTTGCCCTGAGCGTAGGTTCCAGGGGCGAAACCCGGGCGGATGCAAGGATCTCTGCCTTCGTCGCTGTTGCGGCGAAGCAGATTGGGGAGACAAGTTACGTTTTCGACCAGCTTTTGGTGTTACTGGACGGTTTGTAATTGGTGTCTGACGTTTAGGAATAGTTAAATTATTGTCTATAACTGATAAATCCGAAATATCTGAAGCCTCTGAGTCGCTGCTGTAATTTAGTGGTCGTGCAGGGCGATGTTTATTTCTGCCTATAGGAATACTCTCTGACGAGGTATTCAAGGAAGTAGGAGCTTGTGTTGCTGCAGAGTTATCAGGAAATGGTGCAGCAATAGTCTTGGCAATGGTTGGAGGGAAAGGAACGATACTAGCATTTGAAGAACTTGATTCGAGCCTTTGTCTCATGGGAGAATCAGGTTGCGTGTTTGGAAACCCGTCTTGAGGAGGGGAGGGTGAAGAAAAAATCACTGGAGATTCTTCAAAAATGTTTGTTGGTTCGTCCAAAATTTCTGGAGGTTGGTCGTGAGATATAGACTCTTGAGTCTGTGGAACAGAAGGTTGAGTAGGGTTGATTATAAAATCGATATTTCGTTCATGATACTTGCGACACTGAGCAACGTGTACGTGTTGAAATTGATTGTCAGGTTTTTCAAGAACAATGTTATTTTCAAACACATTTGCCACCCGATATGGACCTTCGTAGCTGGGTGAAAATTTCTTCACTAAAGTATGAGAAACAGAAGACTGGAAGTGCGTTTCCACGAGAGTGAGATCTCCAACGACCAGATCTGGTTCCCTACGTCTAGTATTATAATATCTTGCTTGAGCCACTTGTGCTCCTAGCATTGCAACACGAGCTTTTTCAGCCATGATTCGTACTGATTGCGGAGTTGGTCGCTGGTTTAGTTCGTCGATAATCCCCGTTAAATTTTCAAAAGGGGTTTTAATTTTGCGATCCAGAAAAAGTTCTGCAGGAGTAATTTTAGTAGATTCGTGAACAGACGAGCGGAGGGCGAACGAAAAAGCTCAAGATGGTCATCCCATCGCTCGTGATGATCCATGACAAATGTAGCAATCATTTTCACCAGCGTGCGGGTTACTCGTTCCGTAGGATTATATTGGGGATGATATAGGGAAATGAATTTATGCTTAATGTGTAGTCTCGCACACATTCTTTCAAAAAATGTCAGAAATAAATTTTGGACCATTATCCGAAACTACTTTATTAGGTGCACCATATCTAGAGAATACTTCATTAATTAATACATTACAAATAACTTCTGCCGTAGCGGCTTTAATGGGAAAAACTTCAACCCATTTAGAAAAATTATCAGTTAATACTAACACGTAACGAGCTTTGTTTTTAACAGATAAAGGATAAGGTCCCAATAAATCTATTGAAATAATATCAAAAACATGAGAACTTGAACTAGATTTCAAGATAACGGCCGGTCTTACATTACGGTAATTATTAATCTGACACAAGTGACATGATTGAATGTATGCGAGCACACTTTTGTACATGCCAGGCCAATAGGCAACATCCCGCAATTTAAAACGGGTCTTGCGAATACCTAAATGGCCTGCAAGAGGTTTGTCATGAAATTCGTTTAAAAGGGCCATTCTAAGGGTTCGCGGAATACATGGGCGAAACTCTGCCCTAGTAGTCCTAGATTTCGTATAGTAAAGAAGACCCTCTATGACTTCAAAATGTTGTGACCTCCCAGCCAGAGAAGGGTCACTTTGTAGGGGCTAACCCGCAAGCAAAAAATTATAGATATCCCCAAAATCAGGATAATTTACTAATTCTGCCATTATCTGCTCTCTGGATGTTATATCAGCTATTAGAAGTAAAGGGTGACATCCAGGAGTAGTTTCTGTGGGGACCCCACTAATCGGAACGCGAGACAATGCGTCCGGTAATTGATTCTTATGACCTGGCTGATACGAAATTTTGACATTGCTCTCTTGTAACTTAAGAGCCCACTTCATATGTCTTTGAGAGAGATGCTTAGCAGAATTCATATTGAAGGGCAGAATGATCCGTAATTATGTTAATTGTCAATTCGTTAAGATGACATTGAAATTTGTCAAGAGCATACACAACAGCAAGACATTCACATTCCGTAGCTGAATAATTGCGTTCAGCTTTGGCTAAAGTACGAGACGCAAAAGCTATTGGATGCCCAGCTTGTGACAAAACGCAACCAAGACCAACTCCGGATGCGTCAGTATAAATATCAAATTCCTTAGTATGATCCGGGAAAGCCAACACCGGAGGCTGAGTCAATGCAGACTTCGGTGTTTCAAATGCAACGTTAGCCTCAGGTGTCTAAACAAACTTCTTGTATTTACGTTTCAAAGCATACAATGGCTCACAGATTGTAGCATAAGCGGGGACGACCTGCTGATACCATCCGGTCATTCCCAGAAAGCGTGATAGTTCTTTTGCTGTTTTAGGCCGAAGAAAGTCAACAATAGGCCTAATTTTTTCATTATCCGTAAATAAGATGAGGGAAGTGATTTTCAACCCCAGATATACAATCTCGTCCCTCGCTATCTGGCATTTACTAGGTTTTAACGTCAAGCCAGCATTGTATATGATTTGGAACACCTGTTTGAGCAGAGAAAGGTGCTCGTCAAAAGTCTCTGATGTAATAATAATATCATCCAAATATACATGCACATGGGGACCCAGAACAGGTCTGAGAACCGTATCCATAAGCTTTTGGAAAGTAGCAGGTGCAGAAGCTAGTCCAAAGGGCATACGCAGGTATTCATAAGCCCCAAAAGGAGTCACAAAGCCTGTTTTATCGACAGAGTCCGGATGTACCGCCACCTGCCAATATCCACTCGCCAAATCCAAGGTTGACATCCATTTTGTTGATGACAGGTCATGCAAAATATGCGACATGACAGGTAGTGGATAATTGATCGTTTTTGTGACTTGGTTGAGCTTGCGGAAATCTGTCACGAAACGAAATTCATTGGGTTGTTTCTTTGGAACCAAAAAGGCAGGAGCAGACCAGGCGCTTGTTGATTCCCTTATTATGCCCTGTTTAATCATTTCAGAAATTTGACGTTGCATTTCCTGTTTCTTATGGGGAACACAAGGGTAAGGTTTCGTCGCTATCGGTTTCGAACCATCAGTGTCAATGACATGATAAACCACCTGTGTGAAACCAGGTTGATCAGAAAATAAACCAGGGCTCTCCTGTAAAAGGAGAGAAAGCTGGTCTCGTTGCCTCTCATTCAATTGGTTACTCAATAACAAACTCGTTATATCTATAGGAACCGTAGGAATCATTTCGACAGGTTCCAGAAAGGAAATCACATGTTGTACGAAATTCAGAGTTATTTGAAACGTATGAATAAAGTCCATTCCCATTAGACATTTCACAGGTAGTTCGTCTATAAGCAGGAAAGAATGCGTAAAACGAGCCTTTCCCAGCCCTAGAGATAATGTGACAGTTCCTGTGATACTGAAGATTTCGTTATTTTCACCTCGCAAATACTGCGTCGCAGGCTGAACGAGTATTGCAGGAAAATTGTCAGTGCAAAACTTCGTATTTAGGGCTGATATTTCAGAACCAGTGTCGAACTTTGTCTCGACAATAATATCTTCAAGTGTCAAGAATACATTAGGCAACTGAGGAGTTTGAACAGTCACTAATACTGTTTTAGGGTCAGAATGCTTGGTATCAGGAAGCAGGACCGACCCTTGGTCTACTTCCTTTGGAAGTTTAAAGGATTCCTGGTTGGATTATCATGCGGTCGGAAACCTCGACCCTGCCGGGTATCGGGAAAATTTTCACGATGAGGAAAACTGCGTGAAACCTGCGTCGGGAACTCCGCGTGTCTGTTGACATTTTCATATCTATTACTTCTTCCCTCAGTACGGGCAGAACAATCATCATTGCCCTGAGCATGAAAACGTTCCGAATTCTGCGGATTGGAACGGGGTCGAGCATACTGTGCAGTTCTACGATATCCCGAAGATTGTTCAGAAACTCGCGGTTGGTTTGCCACTCTTCTGTGTGGTGGAACGTATGAAGCTTGGGCGTGCACTTGTGTATGCTCGCGCTGAAAGTTATTAGGCCTATTATACCGCTGAGGATATTCGTAATAAGCCTCGCGGGGTGCCCGAGCATGGTGAGTTGAACCATGTTTGCCGTGTCGCTCTTCATACGTTCGTATGAGGCGAAGGCATTCATGAATTGTAGCAGGGTGTCGAACCTCAAGAAAATCTTGTAAAAATGGGTCGAGCTGTTGCAATAGGGTATCCAACATGTCGACATGACTGGCATGTGGATCCCATAAGTTATATAAGCGTGTTGTTTCCAACGCAAATGCAACAGGGCTATCGTTGGGTCCTTGCTGACGAGAAAAAAGTTGTTGTGCAAGGCTAGCTCGACTGAGGCCGAAAGGAAAGACCTCCAAAAATTCTGATCGGAAATTCTCATTATGAGAATCCGGGTTCGACACTCTCCACTGCCGATACCACGTCTTAGCGGTATCCTTCAAGCAAGTGCCTGCGATTTGTACTTTGCAGTCTTGAGGAATATTTTAGAGATCAAAATGATCTTCCAAATCTTTGAGGAATTTTAAGGATCCCTCCAAACCATTGAAAAGAATTGTTCCTGCATGCGGCACGAAATGGGCAAGCATTCTTCTTCGCTGAGAGGATTGAACTCCTTCAGGTACGACCCGCGACTCAGAGTAACAGGAAGCTGGTGAATTACGAAATTGTGAAGAATGCCTGGGGACTTGTAAATCATCCATATCAAAGTGAGACCCACAGGCTTCTTACAAATTGTCAAAACAAAAAACCACCATCACCATCGAAACTTGCCTTAGGGTGAAAAATTGAAGTTGTCTCAGGTAAGGAAGACATGGGTAATAATTGTCAAGATCTCGTGTTCGAGAAAAGTTTGGGCGCCAATTATAATGAATATAGCTTTTAACTAAGCTAATTATAATGAATATCACTCTTCTACTACTAAGCTAATTATAATGAATATAACGCTTCTTCTAATAAGCTTCTTCTAATGGTTGTTCAAATGGTTGTTGTTAATGATATCATGAATAAACTTTCCCGCTAGTAGTGTAGTAATAATAATGAACAAGCTTTTTAACGGCTAGTAATGTTGTAGTAGTAATTAAGATGAATAAAGTCTTAACGCTGGTTGTTAATAATAATCAACTAATGAAATAAACCTAACAGCCAGACAGAGATCTGACAAAACTATGAACTGAGAAAGACGTACTTACGAAGACAACCTTTTATTTGGTAAACTTCTGGCTCTCACATAAACGAAGATCTCTTTATACAACAACAGCTTTCTGACATATAAACTACAGCTCACTTCGTACAACAACAGCTCACTCTACGCACATCAACAAAAAGCTCTCCCTACGCACATCAACAAAAAGCTCTCCCTACGCACATCAACAAAAAGCTCTCCCTACGCACATCAACAAAAAGCTCTCCCTACGCACATCAACAAAAAGCTCTCTTTACGTATCCTTGAACGCGCCTATTTATACTGACTACCACCACGTCATGACTTACACTCATTGCCAGATCTCATTCAGCGGGAGAAATAACATCTCGTTCAGTAAGAAGATAATTTACGTAGCAAAATAAAATAACCAGAGATAGTAAAAATCAAAAGGAAAGTGAATCGAGAGTATACGTTACAACTAGTACGAAATTATTGTTATCATGTGCTCCCCCGTATAATTCTTAAACCATAGGATATCGCAGACTCTTTACTGAAAGTCTTTCACTTCTATTTACAACGTTATGTGGAACTCAAGTCGATTAAAGTATTTTTATCCTCTTTTTCGTTTTTCTCAGAGCAGCGATGACGCGAAACGAAACTGAAAGGAAACGACTCGAAACTTTTCCCCGTTTCCGATTTCGAGAACAACAAGCTTCTTTCATTCACACCGAGTCGTTACTTCGTTTTCACTTGCTGCATGCATCCCGGCAGTGCTGAGTAGGCTCACGGCCACACTGAAGATCTTTCTGCTCTTTCTCTTCCGCGAAAATCGATTTTTGGGAACATCGTCACTTGGGTCACGCGCCTGCCGAAAATAACTGAGGAAATCATCGTCTGAGATTGCTCCTGCCATCGATGACTTCGAAAACACTTAGGAAGACTAGTTCGTGATGATGATGATGATGATGATGATAAAAGTTCACACAACAAAATCTGGCCACCACGGGAATAATGCCCATTGAAAGTGACTTATTTCGTTGCTAAAATCTAACAAGAGGTGAATTTACATTTCTTTTGCTTATTTTTGTAATGATTTTCATTCGGTGAATAGAAATTAATGAATACATTGTCATATATTCATCAAGTTGTGACATATATCTGTAATTTTACCTTTTTTCCCGGGGAGAGGGGAGGAGGTGTTAACAACCACCGTGAGCGACTTAGTGGGCTATAATTAGTCGCCCGTCTCTAATGGTTCCAGGGAAGGAAGACAGCCAGTGCTGTAGGACAAATACACACGATGCACTTCTTGCTGAGGATTTAAATCCGAACCCACATGGACGAATGGTCAGAAGCCAGAGTTTAGACCACTGCGCCTCAGAGGCACATAATTAGCCTTCCTTTTGTATTTATGTTCTCATATGAATTTTGTCACTTCTTAGTTAGATATTTCGTTTGCTGCCCCGGTGGCGCAGTGGTCTAAGGCGCTGACCTCTGATCATTCGTCCGTAAGGGGTCCGGGTTCGAATCCCGGTCAGGCATGGATGTTGTGTTTGTCTTACGGCACTGGCTCCCTCCCTTCCCTGGAACCAGTGACCCTAAATTAGGGACGGGCGACTGCTTATAGCCCATTGAGTTGCTCACGGTGGTCGTTAAACCTCCAATCAAAAAAACAAAACAAAAACAAAAGATATTTCGTTTCGAACGGCTCGTTGCTTATCGCTTCGATAACCCTGAGAGTGTGCCAAAGAGTAAATGAGAAGTACGTCGAGAGCAAGAAAAAGAAGTGTACTGAAATGAGTGATTGTAGTATTGCGACTAATGCTGAACTGAGTCTATATTTCCAAGCAAGATATTTGGCTGCCTCTATATTATACACAGTCGAGTCACATTATTGTGGCCACCTCCTACTTTTGACGTCAACAGCACGTAGGCAATGAAAGAAGGCATGTGTCGTGAGCTGGCTTGGAGGGTACATAAGGTGCGCTGTAGGCATCCTGAAAACATATGTCTCGTTGCTGTCATGAATAAAAGGAGCGATTTATCAGATTTTCAAAAAGGGATGATTATCGGCTTTCGGTAGAAGGGTGGCAGTATTTCTGAAACTGCGCAGTTTGTGAACTGTGCTGCTGTAAGTGCATCTTGATTGGAGAAATGACACCACTGCGAATAAGCAACGTGGAAACTGAGGAGCACCACATGCCATTCATGTGAGAGGTGAACGTCGGCTTTGAAGGTGCGTGAGAGCTGACCGACATTCTACAGTGGAGCAACTCACTCGCGGAATGAACCAGGGGCTACCGGAAGTGTGTCTAAAACGAGTTCTGCAACCCTGCTGGATATGGGGCTCCTATGCAGACGGATGGTCACTGCACCTATGCCAGCGAAGATGCATCGGAAGAAAAGACTTACATTTGCAAGGCAGTATCGTAATTGGACCTCCGCTGATTGGCAAAGAATTGCTTTCTCCGATGAGTCACGTTTTCTGCTTCATCAGACGGATGGACGTTGGCGTATAAAGCGAGAAACATCAGAGAACAAACACTATTCAACCATTGTTGGCAGAACGCAAGCTGGTGGGGGCAGCGTTATGATCTGGGAAATGTTTTCGTGGCATTCTTTGGGTCCACTCATACCTGTGGAAGGCACTATGAAACGAAATCGCTATGAATCCGTCCTTGCAGACCATGTACACCTATACATGCTGATTGTCTTCCCTGGGGTGAATGGGATCTTCCAGCAAGACAATGCGACATGTCACACAGCTAATAATGTCCAAGAGTGTTGGAAGAGCACGAAGAAGACTTCAAAGTACTTCACTGGCCTCCTAATTCCCAAGACGTAAACCCAATTGAGCATATGTGGGACTATCTCGATCGTGTTGTTGGTTATATGGATCCTCCACCACGCTCCCTCCAGTAGCTGCCAGATGCACTGCAGTCAGCATGGCTCCACATATACCTGTGGACACCTTCCAGCACCTTATTGAGTCACTCCTAGGCCATCTAGCTGCTGTCCGCGCTGCACACGGCAGTTACTCTGGATATTAGCTAGTGGTCACAATAATTTGACTCGACCGTGTATATAGGGGGCCTTAAATTAATGATTTAAATTGTTATTTTTTAAAAATTGTGGGTTTGTTCAAATTCAACATTGTAGAAACCCCTACTTTCCTATGTATATGTAAAAATGAGGGTTGTGATTTGTATCGGCCCTTGAAATAGCCACAAATGGCAGCTACCAATATTATCTGCAATCCTTTAATCTCTTTCTTGACAATTTTGCTGGACCTTAGATTTCTTTTTAGTTTTGAGTCTCTTTACATGTGACTGAGTTTATTGTGCTTGATATGCGCTTTTTTTAATATCATCATCATCATTGTCAACCATTATCAATCCACTGCTGGACGAAGGTCTCCCAAGTTTCCTCCACAACGGTCTGTCTTGTGCCAGTCTCCTCCATGTCACCCCTGCATACTTTCGAATTTCATCCACCCATCTCCCATGTGGTCTTCTTCTGGGTCTTTTCCTGTCCCTTGGAATCCAATCTAAAATTTCGGCTGTCCATCGATGATCTGTCCTTCTGGCAGTATGTCCAGCCCATTGCCATTTCAGGGATTTAACTCTGATCATGATGTCTTCCACTCTTGTCATTTTTCGGATCCCCGAGTTCCTCTTCTTATCTCTCCTGGTTACGCCAAGTATGCACCTCTCCATGCTTCTTTGAGTTGTCTGCAGCCTTTGTATGTCTCTTTTAGTTAAGGTCCACGTCTCTGCACCATACGTAAGCACTGGAAGGATGCATTGATCAAACACTTTTCTTTTAAGACATAATGGCATATTGCTCTTGAAAATTATGCTGTTTCTTCCAAAAGCTCCCCAGGCAAGTTTTGTACGCCGATTAATTTCTTCATCAATGTGACCCTCACTTGATATCTGCTATCCAAGATAAACGTACGTGTCTGTTATCTCCAGCTTTTCTCCATCAATCGATAAATCTTCATTTCTTGTAAAAGCATTGAACATCACTTTTGTCTTCTGAAAGTTCATTTTTAATCCCACTTCTTTACTCTTGTCAGCAAGTTCCTGGATCATACTCTGCAGCTCTGATGGGGTAGTTGCAAAAATGACTACGTCATCAGCAAAACGAAGGTGGGTTAGATAATCTCCATTAATCTTTATCCCCTTGTTTTCCCAGCTCAGCGACTGAAAAACACCCTCCAATGTGGCATTAAAGAGCTTCGGAGATATGGTGTCACCTTGTCTCACTCCCTTTAAAATTTTTACGTGTGTTGTATTTTCAAACAGCCGAATCTTTGCACTTGCATTTTCATAGATGTTATTAATAATATTAATGTATGCATCTTCAATACCGCAGGATTTCAGAGCCATTGTAACTGCTGATGGTTTCACCTGAATCAAAGGCTTTTTCATAATCGATAAAAGCCATGCACAATGGAAGTTCATATTCCCTCGCTCTTTCAATTAGTTCTCTCAGCACGTGGATATGATCTATTGTGCTGTAGCCACTCCTGAATCCAGCTTGTTCTCTCGGTTGAGCCATGTCCAGTGTTACCTTTAAGCGGTATGAAAGAACTTTAGTGAAGATTTTATAAACTACTGATAGGAGGCTGATAGGTCTGTAGTTTCCGAGATCCTCAATGTCACCTTTCTTATGTAGCAGGATCATTGTAGCGGTGTTCCAATCCTCAGGAATCTTTCCTTCATTAAGGCATCGAGTGAAAATTTGGGCGAGTACTGTTTCGATTTCTCCACTTGCTTCTTGTATGATGTCTACAGTAATTCCATCTTCTCCTGGAGCTTTCCCCCGCTTCATGTTCTTGATTGCATGTGCAATCCCCCTGCTGGAAGGACTGGAGGAGGAACTCTGGTACTGGTATCTTTCATGATGTCTGGAGTGCATGTATCGTCCCTTTCATATAATTTGGAGAGAAATCTTTCACTCTTGTCAAAATGTCGCCTCTATTTCTTGTTACAGAACCATCTTCTTTTCTCAGTGCCATAATCTGTTTTCTTCCCTTACTGAGATGTCCCTTTGCTATCTTTAGGCTTTGGTTGTTTTCAATTGCTTTCCTCACTAGTTCACAGTTGAATTTTCTTACGTCTTCAGTGATACTTTTTCTTACTGTCTTGCATAGCTCTATATATTCCACTTTGGAAGTCACATCTTCTTTAGTTGTCCTCATCTCTCTTCTTTTTTGCATCAACATTTTCGTTTTTCCTGATAATTTATTTACATGCAACTTGTTCTTAGACCCAGCTAATTTTGTTGCTGTTTCCATAAGAGCTTTGGTTACTTTTCTGTTAACTTCAGAGATGTCCACTTCTTCTGATGTTAGGCCTTCTAAAGCAGAGAACCTGTTCTTCAGTTCCAACTTGAAGGTATTATGGTGTTTTTAAGGTTGGTTATGTCAATAGATTTTGTTTGTCTTATGAGCTTGCCACGTTCAAGTTTAGTGTTGAGGTGCATCTTACATCTCACCAATCTATGGTCACTACCTGTGTTGAACTTGTTTAGCACACTGCAGTCTTCTATGACGAATTTTTTGTTACACATAATAAAATCAATTTCACTTGTCGACCCATTTGGATGTCTCCAAGTCCATTTCCTGTGTGGCTTTTTCTTGAAAAAGGAGTTCAAGATGAAAAACCCTTCTGCCTCTGCAAACTCAACGAGAGTATTTCCACGCTGGTTTCTGTTGCCGTGACCAAATTTACCTACTGAAGTTTCATTCTGTTGCCGTTGCCCTATTTTTGCATTGAAATCTCCCATAATTATTTTCAAATGCTGCTTACCTTTATTATTTAGATGACAAATTTCCTCATAAAATTCTTCAATTTCTTCTTCAGGATGACTTGTGGTGGGTGCATAAGTTTGAATAATCTGAGCCTGGTATCTTTTCGAGAGTTGGATAACAAGTCGTGCAGCTCTGTCAGAGGAACTTTCAACTTCTACAACTTTATCCTTCAGTTTCTTGTTTATTATAAATCCAACACCACTAGTTCTGCCAGTATCTGTCCCACGATAGTAGAAGAGATGTCCACTTTTCAGTTCGATGAGATCTTCTCCTTTTCTCCTTACCTCACTTAGCCCCACGATGTCCCACTTGATCCTTTGTAGTTCTTCTTCCAATTCAAGAAGCCTTGAATCAGAAGATAGGGAGCGTCCATTGTACGTAGCCAAGGTCAGCATCAGATGGCAGCCTAGTCCGGTCCTCCGGGGATTCTTAGCACCCTCTGCCTTCATGTCGCACTGGCCGCTGCCTTGGCCAGGTACATTCCAGCTGCCGGAGACTGAGGGCCAAGATTTAAGTTGTGGAATCATTTTGGAGGGGTTTGGCCATAACTCACCACGCTGGCCAAGCGGGTTGGTGAGTGTGGGATAGCATTTCCTCTAATCCCGATGGTATAGTTATACCGCTATTGGCGGTCGTCAGAGCCCCTTTAGTGGGAACAGGATGTACCACGAGAAGGCGGGGTTGACATTTGTCAAGGAGAGGCTGTGATGTTACGCATCACCTGACCTTACATCCCTTTTTAATATACATGTATATATGTATAAGCTTATGATAATAACGGATTTTTGTGAAAATACATGTAGAAATCGTTACTAAGAGTGTATACTTCGACAAACAGGAGGCAATTTAAATGTCACATGTTAAACTTCTTGCCTTTGTTGCCTACAGATCTCTGGATTGTAAATAACAGTATAAGTACTGTGTTACCATTTAAGGATATATCAACATACGAAAATCTAAAGCGTTTCGAATTAAGTCATAGCAGCTGAAATATTACTATTTTTAGTAAACAGAATATTTTACTGACTGTTCTATATGTCTTCATAGTTCATAAAACTACTTCAGAATTACATAGTTATTCAGCGGGAATCGAACCCTAATTAAGAGGCTTAACTGTGTCAAAAGGTCGCGAACCCTAATTTAGAGGCTTAACTGTTGAGCACCAAATGAATAGGGTTAGGAGTACAGACGTCCCAACTATCAGATCCCTTCGAACACATTTGTTTAATTTCAACAACATCAGAAGAAAAGGAAAAATGCAACACACTGCCACATGTATTGGAAATTACTCTCTATAGATTGCTTTTAAATGAATCTCTGTAAACATTCAGGGATTTATGCAGTTTCTGCGAGAAGTGCTGAACTGACTAAACATGTAGGACTTTAGTCCTTTTTTAAATATTGTAGAACATCTACTTCCGTACTTAGAACTGTGTTCTCCTTTTCCACAAGGACAGTTACAGGGTAAGGAACATTTCAGGATCATGCTTGTTCATTTCTTCAAGTTTTATCCACAACTGATTTATGTTGTGCCTTCAGAGGTAAACAAAATATTAACACAGGTTTACAAAACTTACTTGTATCTGGATTTGATTTCTTGAATTATACATTTACACCAGCTCTGCACGTTTTGTTATGTTGTTCTTCTGTTTACTGCTTGCTCATGTTATTCTCCTAGAAATTTTCTCTAAAATGCTTTTACATTTCTTTAGGAAAAAATGCTTGCTCTTACAGTGTCACTATGTCCATCTTTGCAGCGAAAAGACTTTTCCGCACCTGTTAATCCGATTAAAATTATACTTTTTTGCGTTAGACTGTGATAAAGATGATCCACACCTTTTAATCGTTTTCGAATTTATATCGAATCCAGATAAAGTGAAATTTCTGTTTGATATTCCAGCGTTTGGTGAATATTTTTTCTGGCCCTGGCAGAAGTCCTATAAAACAACGTAATATTTTCCCATATTAGTAAGTTGCCTACATTGCTGTAAAGTAAATTGTTCTCTGTGACTACGCACACAGACTACTGAATTACAGACCTTTATGTAGATGTACGCAAACGACGCTGAAGCGTAGCGTACATGGAAAATACGAGGTTACGTGCGTCACCACGTGATATAGCCAAATATTTCAGACTACTACACTCGTCAATAATCGTCAGCAGTGTCTATCACAATGGGAAAAACAAAGGATCGTTCGAAATTCGAAGAAGGGTTTACTGTATGTGCCCGTCTAGCTCGAGCGACGATTTTGAAAAACTGCAGAGCTAACTGGTTTTTCAAAAGGTGAGATCGTCCGGGTCTTTAAGCAGTGGAAAAATAATCCTCATCGCCTGTCTAAGAGGCCTTAACTGTGGTGCAACGACAAACGACATCGCAGTCGTCTGAGAAGTCTTGTACGGAGAAACAGGTCTTCCTGTTTGCAGCTTTTGAACAAAGCATTCAATGAAGGTTGTTACCTACTCATATCTCAGCGAACTATGCGCAAGGAGTTGAGGAGGATCAGAATTGTCAGTCGCAAAGATATGCAGAAACCACTTATTTCTCGAGGATCAGGAAATTTCGCCTTCAGTGGTGTCAGGAACACGGCGACTGGACACTGGAAGACTGGAAAAAAGTCATGTGGTCCGACGAGTCTCGGAACACTTTGTTCTGTACCGACGGTAGGCAAAGAGTATGGCAGGAGCCCCGTAAAGCAATGGACCTAGCTTGCTTTGTAACACAGTCCGAGGTTCTGGCGGTGGTGTCATGGTGTGAGGCACGTTCTGATGGTACGAAACGGATCACGTGTTATTGCTGGAAGGTCGGATGTCTTCCATGGATTATCTAAACATTGTTCCCGATCAAGTACATCTCGCAATTTTGACTATATATCCAGCTGGTGACGGCTGTTTCATGGACGTCAATGCTACTTTATATGGCGCGATGCGTTCAACGTGGGTCAGCAAGCATCAGAGTAACTCCACCATTATTCCTGGGCATTACAAAGCCCGGATCAGAACCCCGTTGAGGACATGTTACAAAAGCAGATCCGGATGCAAACTCCTCTTCCGTCAAATGTGGTCCAGTGAAAGGACTCTCTGGTGTACGCCCGATGTACGGTAAACATACAGGTGTTGTCCAAAATAATGTAAACACCTCGCTGAAAACAGTGATTTTGGTATGTGCTGCTTTTTGAGTAAAACGAACATGCAGCTACATTTTTTATTTTGTAAAAAAAGTGTTGCTTATATTTTCAAGGATCTGTGTGATTGCATTGTAATCGGTGTTTACATTATTTCGTTCCAGGTGAAGGTACAATGAGTGACCTGTCGGAGTTCCAAGGAGGGCAGATTGTAGGAGCCTGTCTGGTTGGTGCGCTGGTAACCACAGTGGCATAGGTATTGGGAGTATCGAGAGCTACCGTGTTGTAGGTCATGACAGAATACTATATTCACGGCACAACATCATCTGCGTGACACAATTGTGAAAGGAAAACCAAACTCACTGCACGAGACAGGAGGAAATTAAAGAGGATTGTGGCCGCAAGGAGGAAGACCACGGCGACGAAAGTGACTGCTGAGCTTAATGCACATCTCCAAAACCCAGTGTCGACCCATACCGTGCGAAGGGAATTGCATGAGCACAATATTTACGGCAGAGCTGCGATTGCAAAACCCCTGGTGTCACAGGTGAATATGAAACGGGGACTACAGTAGTGCCAGGAACATAAAACGTGGACTGCGCATGTCATGGAAACATGTCTTGTTTTCCGATGAATCACGTTTCTCACTATTCCCCACCACACGACGGGTTTACGTGTGGAGAACCTCCACAGAAGCCTACAACCCTGACTGTCTGCTTCCAACAGTGAAGCATGGGGGCGGTTCCGTATTGGTTTGGGCCATGATCTCCTGGTTTGCAGCAGGTGCCATTATCACCTTACACGGAAGGATCACTAGCGGTGACTATGTCACTCTTTTGGCTGACCATGTGCATTCAATGGCGCAGACATTGTTTCCGTCCGGAAATTGCACCTTTCAAGATGATAATGCCCCGATTCACAGAAGTCGAACTGTTCAGTCATGGTTTGAGGAACATGAAGATAAAGTTGCACACCTTCCCTGGCCTGCACAATCACCGGACTTAAACATCATTGAGCACCTGTGGTCTATGTTGGAAAACAGAGTGCGATCCCATTATCTTCCTCGGGCGTCTCTCAAGGAATTTGAGCGGTTTCTGAATTAAGAATGGTACAACATACCACTTACCACCATCCAGGACTTGTACGCGTTCATGCCAAGGAGGATGCAAGCCGTTTTAAATGTCAAGGGTGCTCCCACACCATATTAGGTGCGTAACACCAATTGTATCATGGTGGTTCTATTATTTTGGACAACCCCTCTGGATAGATGCACTCCAGCAACTTGTGAAATCTCTGCCACACCGCATAGGTGCTGTAATTGGGGTAACGGGTCCAACGTGATATTGTTACTAATTCAGTTGCCGTTATGTGTACAATCATCAATAGAATGCAAAAAATGATGGTAAATGAAATGTGTGTGTGTGTGTGTGTGTGTGTGTGTGTGTGTGTGTGTGTGTGTGTGTGTGCTTAAATACCTCTACTGCAGTTGATAATTTTTTTTATTTTTATTGAAAAAGTAACAAAATGTTCTCAACTGCAGCCGGAGTATTTAAACACACACACACACACACACACACACACACACACACACACACACACACACACACACACACACGCACACACACATTTCATTTACCATCATTTTTATTAAAAGAGTGTACGTCCTCTGCGCAACCCTTACCTCAAGAGAATTTTCCTACCCCTTTCGACCCAGATTCTTGTCTTTAGATAATCCATTTTTAAGAGTTTCAACTTTTGTGCTTTTGGAAAAGAGAAGTGATGTCGCCATTCCTTTCTCTGATTAGCCTTTCACGGATGATTCAGGTAGTTAAACCTGATTATAAATTTGTAATAAATGTTAGAAATGTCCGCCGTTTTCCTAGAGACATAGTAGAACGCGTTTGCGCAGATTTTGAGATACACGTTTCAAGATTGCAGGAGTGACGTCTTGTACCGTTTGTGTAATTGCAGTTTTCAGCTCATTTATAGTCTGAGGATTATCTGCATACAATTTGTTCTTTAATTATCACCACCGAAAAACGTCAGGGATGCTAAAAAACATAGGGAACGCGGTGGCCAAAGATTTTTCGCGATGAGATCACCGAAAAATTATCTAAGCATGCCCATGGTTTCCTTACTGGTGTGGCACCTTGCATTGTTCTGCTGGAACCAAGAATCTCGTTCATCCAATTCTAACAATGCAACAAATTGCTGGATGAGTTCTCTGTATACAGCGCCATCTTCTACGCAACACGGCTCACCACACACCTATTTTCTGGGAGTGCAGCGGTTTTTCGTGTAATGAATGGGGATTTGTTGTAGCCCAAATACGGGCGTTTTGTGGCTTTACGAAACCACTGAGATTAAACCATCCTTCATCGGAGAAGAAGGTTTTGTACAAAACGGCAACGTTTTTACGAATGAATTTCCGTAACAACTGACAGTAATGATTGCGTTTCTTATTGTCTGGTGGCGTTAACTGCTGTACGACCTTCACGCGGTAAGCTCGTAACTGCAAAGCTTTTAGGGCCTTGTGGGTCGATCCGCGTGATGCACCCAGTGGCTGCGACAAACGTCTCACGGATATTTGAGGAGATTGCAATATTCGACGTTCGACGTCATTCACCATGTCAGTTGTCACAACGTTCGGTCGTCCATTCCTGGGTCTGTCATCCACGGAACCTGTATCACGAAATCGTCTTACGAGTTGGTAATTACCAGTTATTTGGTATCGGTTCATCAGGATATTTCTGTCGCCAGATTAGTGCACACGATTTGTACAATTTAAATTCAAAATAAGCTTCAATACGAGCGATTCTCTGAGCGTGCGCTAAATCCATTCTGCAATAATTAACAAAATGGACTGCACTTAGTTTCCCCGCAGCTCCACCTTCGAAGCGCCACCTAGGAATGACTCCTGACATGCACTGCTACTGTAAACACGCAGTAAAATGTAACACATTAAAACAATAACCTTACGATTAATTTTAAAAGTCAGAATTTGGGACAACCACCCTGTATCACATTGCCCCCTGTACTAAAAATCGAAAACTCAAGGCATCCGTCAGATGTAAATAGATATATGCCTCAGAAAACTTGAAAATCACATCGTCCTGGAACGGTGGTGTAACGGTAACATACTCGAACGTAAATCGGGAGATGCTGGTACGGTTCCCTTTCTAGAACGATGTAATTCTCAAGTTTTCTGAGGCATGTCTACTTGCATGATTAATTTGGAATCCATTTGCCCGGAACACCTATTTGACTATCATCCATCAGATGGTTCGAAAGGTTTACGAGAAGTGTCACGGGTCCATGTATCAACATTCTCGCGGGGAAAATTTGCTAGAGTGATGCATTTGGTTGTTGCAGATAAAACTTCGGAGTATGGATGGAAACTTCCGAAACTATTACCTGTTGGTGTTTTCCGAAGTTTTATCCACAACAAGCAGATACATCACTCACGCGCGAAATATACGGTGCAAAATAAAAGCTATTAAACAAAATAAACACCGCCTGCAGCATCACACTTTTGTAAAGAAGATAGGAGCATGTGTATGCTGACGTGAAAAAACAAGTCTAGTTTTGGGATGCGACAAACTCATGGAATACAGTTTCACCTGATGTTTCATTAGGAAAGGATGTACCCTGTACAAAGGTGTCTCCGTCCCGGTGGCGCAGTGGTCCAAGCGATGGCTTCTGAGCTTTCGTCCGAGATGGGTCCATGTTTGAATCCCGGTGACGCATGGACGTTGTGTTTGTCTTACGGAGTTGGCTCTCTCCCTTCTCTGGAGCCAATGGCCCTAAATTAGGGACGGACGACTGTTTACAGTCCACTGAGTTGCTCACGGTGGTCGTTAAACCTCGAATCCAAAAACAAAAAGTGTCCAGGTGCTTAAAAGAGATATAATTCCTAGGAGACAGGTCAGTTTAATAAGGTGGATGAGGTGAGATTTCATTCCACAACTGGTACAACTTTGGAATCGTCTGGTGGTGACGTCACGCGTTATTATGGAAAATTATGGATGCATGGAGACTGACAAATGCTGGCTGCCGGGTGTGAAGTTTTCCATGCATGATATGACGTTCTTCACAGTACATGCCCGCTGTAATGGTTTGATTAGGTTGTAACAAGGCAGAACAGACCAAACCTTCCGTGGTCACCAAACATTGACCTTCGTTTTTCTGGGACAGAATGCCGGCTTTGGGCTGTGTTTATGGGCTTCATCCGGGTCGAGGCATTGCAATGGACGTGCACGATTGTCATTCAACATCTATTTCTGATCACATGTGACGAGGCTCCTCAAAATGTCGTGCGTTTGGTTGCAAATAAGTACAGAAGAAGAGATATAACATTTTCAGGTTTGAGCTGTTCCGTCAAATTGCATGGATCCACCTATCCATCTTTTGCACTCTCCCTACGGCCATTTATGTCACGAAATGGTTGCCGAGTGCACATCGAGTTTATTTCCAAGTCTTTGTAGTGTATGATATGTATCCGATTCGTTCAAGACCTCCTTTTGGACTGTTGGATTCATTCGATAACTCCTTCTGGATTACCTCGTGGTTTATTTTCGAGGCACATATTGCTGAATGGGGATTTTAGCAAACCAACATTGTGTCTTGCGTTCACTAAAAGTGCCTTACCCAAATGCCGTATTGAAGTTGCGAGCTGCATCCGATGTCCAAGTTGAAACTAATAAGCATATGACATAAATTTGGCTGTGATCCATCGTCGTTCTCTTCTTAATAGAAGAACTGACGCCACTGACAAAACGCCCTGTGCTTTACAAGCAGCATCCTTGACGCTTAAAATTTACATATGACAAGTGACATCACGTGATGTGTTTCTTCCTAAATTGCCATCAAACATCACAAGTCTGCATTATCCGACATTTTATCTGTGACAGTATAATAGATTGATTACTCTGTTCTTGTTCTGTTCCTTCCCTTGGTCTAGTGACCAGAATTAGGGACCAACACCTACTTATAGCCACACGAGTTGCACATGGTGGTCGTTAGAGTACGAAACAAAAATAAATATTCTACGATATAATAGAAATGCCTATATGAATACGGAAATGTTACGTTCTTGAGGTCCCTAGATGCAAAGTAGGTCCTGTAAATAAAACATAAAAATTCCTAGGTGCAGAGTAGGTCGTTTAACAACATAAAAATTCCTTTTTTATGTTGTTAAACGTTCGGCTTACAATCTAGCTGTTACTTTCCTTCTTAACTTATCCCTTTGAACGACCATTCTGTGTGAGCTATATGGTTCCCAACATAAGCCGCACGCGCTGGCTCCAAATTTTTAGCGTACTACGATCAGACATAGTCACATAGGAGACAGTTTTACGAAAGCTGACTATTTTTGCGGTAAAACACTTCTTTCCCCCCTTCATCTCAAGGGTGCTGACCATAAACTTGTACCGGTGAAAAGCGTTCTCTTCAAGTCTTTTGTTTTTATTATTAACGCTCTTTAGTAGGTAATTATTGTTCAGAAATCATAAGCATCAGTCATTCTCCTAAATAACAACTTTGAATGACAAAGCGAAGGCCAACCGCGTTCCGCTTCCTTCTCAGTGACAATATTCCGTCGAGTTATATTCAGCCCATTTTACTGATTTCGAGGGACTCGTTCTGGCTGGTTAAAGGGCTAAAGCGGTGTTTTTCCTTGAAGATTGTGCCATTTATTTGGCCGTGTCGCTTGTCTTGTACATTATACACTCCATGAAAGCTAAGTATAGGAAGGCTTTGATACAAAAGGAAATTTCCTACCAGGAGAGCAACTTAGAGTGGGAACTCAATATTCTTCAAGCAATGAATACGCTGACAGCAGCGTGTCATTTATAGACAAATTCTGAAACAATATCCAATTGTTCCCAGGGCACGAAATTCAATCTGAGTAATATAATGGACATAAATGAAGATAAAAATTAGGTAAATGAAGAAAATCTGTAAAATTTTAATTTTTTGAGATTTATTTCCTTCTCCATTTTAAATTTGATGTGCTGATTTCAAAAACGGAATTTGCTTTCCTCAGGGAATTTTTCAATGAAATGGAATTTTTAAAAAACCACGTAAAGCACAAAATTCCACTCCAGTGGCGCAATGGTCTAAGAAGTGGCTTCTGACCATTCGTCTGAAAAGGGTCCGGGTTCGAATCCCGGTGAGGCATGGATGTTGTTTTTGTCTTACGGCACTGAATGTCTCTCTTTCCTGGCATCAGTGACCCTAAATAGGGGATGGGCGACTGCTTATAACCCATTGAGCTGCTCACGGTAGTCGTTAAACCTTCAATAAAAAAAAAAAACTAAAGCACTAAATAAAGGCTTTATGATTTTCCTACAAAATAATTTTGCCGCTCCTTTGGCGCAGTGGTCTAAAGAAGTGATGGCTTCTGATCATTCGTCCGAAAGAGGTACGGGTTCGAATCCCGTGAGGTATGAATGCTGTGTTTGTCTGACGGCACTGGCTCTCTCCCTTCCCTGGAACCAGTAACCTTAAATTAAGACGGGCGACTGCTTATAGCCCATTGAGTTGCTCACGGTGGTCGTTAAATCTCCATTCAGAAAAAAATAATGTTACCATAAAAACTAGTTGTGTCACAAGTATAAATATAATAACATTAGAGTGGGGAGAAAGGACGTAACAGGCTAGTGAAAATGTGAAAACTAAAGGTTTTAAACATATCTGCACTTTCACTTGAGCTGCATCGCCAACTTTCCAACTGGCAGAAAACTGCCAGTTGGAAAAGTTTTTTGCAAAAAGTTCCAGGATTGTAGGATCGCAGCCTCAAAGAAATTGTATTTGTCTAAGCAGACACAAGGAAACCACGCACACCGGACACTGAATTAAACTTTTGCACATGTATGTAAACGTGACTTACAACGTGTATGCAAAAATACGTGGTCACGTGCGTCGGTCACCACATGATCAAGGCAACTATTTAAGACTCTGCTCTTCAGTAGTGATGTGAAAAACGAAAATACTTTCGGAGTTCGATAAACGGCTTATTGTGGGTGCCCGTCTGGCTGGAGAGACGAGTTTGAAAACAAACTGGTTTCTGAAAAGGTGAGATATCCTGGGTATTTAATAAATGGAAAAATAACCCACATTGCTTGTCTAAGAGGCGCAATTGTGACGCGGAACGAAACTCAGAAAGAAATCGCCGTCGCCTGAGAAGGCTCGTACGGAGAAACAAGACTCCCTGTGTGCAGTAATTAATCGAAGTATTCAATGAAAGCTGTTTTCGACTCATATCTCTCCGAAGTATGCGCAGGGAATTGAAGAGGAGGGTTATTAGCAGTCGCATGCCTATAAGAAAACCACTCATTTCTGCAAAGAACCAGAGAGTTTGGCTGGTGCCCCATGAAGCAATAGACCCAGCTTGCCTTGTAAATACTACTCAAGGTTCTGGAAGAGATGACATGCTGTGGGTCATGTTCTGTTGGTACGGAACGGATCCCCTGATATTTCTGGAAGGTCACGTGTTCTCCAAGGAATATATGGCCGCACCGGTGGCGCAGTGGTCTAAGCGATGGCCTCTGATCACTCGTCCGAAAGGGGTCCGGGTTCGAATCCTGGTTAGGCATGGATGTTGTGTTTGTCTTACGCTACTGGCTCTCTCCCTTCCCTGGAACCAGTTACTCTAATTTAGGGACGGGCGAGTGCTTATAGCCCATTGAGTTGCTCACGGTGGTCGTTAAACCTCCAATCAACAACAAAAAAAAGGAATATATGAATATTGTTGCCAATCAAGTTCATCTTGTAATGTTGACTTTTTATCTACCAGGTGACGGCGGTTTTCGAGATAACAGTTCAACTGTACTTCGCGCAGGATGTGTTTAGCCATGGTCTTCAAAGCATGACACCTCAATCCGCCATCTTCCCTATCCACCACAATGCCTAGATCTGAACAGTATTGTGCATATATGGGATATGTTAGCAAAGCGGCTACGGAAACAAAGTTCTCTTCTGTCAAATCTGAGCCAGTTAGGGACTGTGTGGTGAACACTTGGTATGTTTCAGACGTAGATGCATTCCAGCACACTGCATAATCTATGCAAAACCTCATACATGTTGTAATTCTGGGTAAAGGCGGTCCAATCCGGTATTGAATAAAATAATTTAATTCAATGGATAGTTCAGGACGAGAATTATGAAAACTCACTACTTGGTAAGAATTAGGATCATGTGTTGCATTCATTGATGTCACAAAACGTTTTAGGGTCTACAAGGACCTACAGTGTATTGGAGAAGCTCAAGTCTTTCGGGCGAAAAATGATCATCAATGTGGTAAAAAAAGTTTCCAATCACGTCATATTCCCAGATTTCCCGAAGCGTTATCAGCTGTAATAGGGGGCCTGAATGTACTACACTAATATAAACTGACGGAAAAAAATCCCAACAACACGAAAAAATAGTTGTAGCGGAATGAACTGGCGGCAATACATTTGTATAGGTAACATATTTAATCGATTAAGGTTTCAAGATCACAGCTTAATGTAAGCGCGAGAAAAGCCATTTTAAATGTGAAATGCTGGTACATTAATAACCGGTGTAACCGCCAGAATGTTGAATGCAAGCACGCAAACGTTCATGCATTGTGTCGTACAGGTGCTGGATGTCAGTTTGTGGGATGGAGTTCCATGCCTGTTGCACTTGGTCAGTCAATACAGGGACCGTTAATGCTGGTTGGGGGTGACGCTGGAGTTGTCGTCCAATGATGTCCTATACGTACTCGATTGGTGAAAGATCTGGTGATCTAGCAGGCCACGGCAACATGTCGACACTCTGTAGAGCATGTTGGGTTACAACAGCGGTATGCGGTCGAGCGTTATCCTGTTGGAAACCCCCTCCCCCTGGAATGCTGTTCATGAATGGCAGCACAACAGGTTGAATCACCAGACCGACGTACAACTGTGCCGTCAGGGTGCGTGGGATAACCACGAGAATGCTCCTGCTGTCATAGGAAATTGCTCCCCAGACCATAACTCTAGGTGTAGGTCCAGTGTGTCTCTGCCGCAGACAGGTTGATTGCAGGCGCTTACCTGGCCTCCTTCTAACCAACACACGGCCATCACTGGTACCCAGGCAGAACCGGCTTTCATCAGAAAATACAACAGATCTCCACTCCGTCCTCCAATGAGCTCTAGCTTGACACCACTGACGTCGCAAACGGCAGTGGTTTGGAGTAAGTGGAATGCACGCTACAGGGCGTCTGGCTCGGAGCTGTCCTTTACGTAACCGATTTGTAACAGTTCGTTGGGTCACTGTGGTGATAACTGCAGCTCGAATTGCTGCCGCAGACGCGGTATGATGCGACACGGCCATACGCCGTACACGGCGGTCTTCCCTCTCAGTAGTGCCACGTGGCCGGCCGGAACCCGGCCTTCTTGAAGTAATACCTTCCCTTGACCTTCGCTGCCAACAATCATGCACAGTGGCTTACATTGCTGCCAAGTCGTTCTGCAATTTTGCGGAAAGAAAACCCACCTTCTCGTAGCCCTATTACATGACCTCGTTCAAACTCCGTGAGCTGTTGATAATGGCTTCTTCGTCTTCTTAAAGGCATTCTTGACTAACATCAACACACTACGTCGAATCTCGACGATAACTAACGCTCACGAACGTTACAGCGCGTATTTACAGCAAACCTGCTTTGCATGTTCCGAGGGGCGCTACTAGCGCCACACGTATGCGCCGAGCACGAAATTTGCATAGACGTCATCTTACAGATGTACTCTCACCGCCTACTAACTGTCGTTTATCTAACACAACCCCTTCTTGGTGTTGGGATTTTTTTTCCGTCAGTGTATATGACTCTATAATGTAAAAGTCTTGTCGTACTGCTACGTTATGTTAACGATGAAAAAGTTCCTAAATTAAACCTTAACGGCCAGACGAAACATTTAAAAAACAGAAGTCAAACTTACGGAAAAGATGCTTTATTTCTCGATGTAACACTTCACATAACAAATCGGGATCAACATTAAACACACCACACACCAACAACGCTACGTTCTACAACGCTCCACATCAATCGCTCCACAAGCAACAGTTTACTCGTAGTTTATATCTCACGTTCTTATCAAATAACAGGATACATCACGTTCATTCAACATCAATTATGTTGCAAACAGTATTCGTTTGAGAGAAAAGATATCACGTTAAGTGTGAAATATACCTGAGAAGAAACTCATGATTTACACAGGGAAATAAAATAAAAATGAAAGTTAATTTAGAATATACGTCACAACTCATCTTACATTTTGGAAGCAAGCCAAACAGTTAGCTGTGAAATCGACATTAAGTCAGGCTGGGAAGACAACGTGTAAGAGACGGTCCAGCTGAAACATAGCTGAAAGCTATGTTTTTATTGAAAACCGTTAATTACGAGATTCGATTCTTTTAGACAAAGAAAATGAATTCGAATGTATGTATTTCTTGACATAGTTTTGAATTGAATTCTCTATTAGTTAGCTCTGCATACATTTGGAATTTACATTGTTTTTAATTGAATTGCCTGGTAGTTAGCTTTGAATACAGTTGAAATTTACGACACATTCACTGGCGTAAAGTCCAATCGGATAAACTATTCGTAGCTATTTAAATATTATAACTATACTAGATATCCGAAATTTCTTGGTGTAGAATAGAAATCGAAATTTCCAAGCTTTTTTGAACATCAACCTGATGGCTTTTTCAAGGAAGGTAGACAGTAAATTTTGATTTCTATTCTACACCAAGAAATTTCGGATATCTAATATAGTTATACTATTTAAGTACAATTGGTGTATAGTTTCTTTTTATTTAATTATATGTAGCTAGTTTATCCAGTTCGGAATTTACGCATCCGAATGTGTTAAAATGTGTTATGTATGATAAGAGAACTGAGGTAAAGTAAAAATGAAATATTTGTGTAATTTACCTTGGTATTTAGCTCTGAATACTATACGTAAGAATATAGATGTAAAAACATCCTCAAACTTTGCACATTTAATTTGATTCTGAACGTAAAAAAAGTAGCTACAGCGTAGCAAAAGTAAAAAAATAAAAGAAAAAGAGAAAAGGAAAAAAGAAAATTTGGAAGAAAATTTTAAAAATTATTATTTTCTTAAAGAAAAATATGCTTTTAATTTAAAAGAAATAAAAAAAACTTAAAAAAATTTAAACACAGAAAACGTAGAGCAGCTTCTTTAAGAATTTGCTTTCTATCACAGTTGCTACTAGACTTTGCACGAAGAGACGCCTAAAGAAATATGCAAGTAGAAGTGTAAGAAGCGCAATTTTGAAGGAAAAAGACAAATATTTTGCAAGAATTGCGAGACCAAAAGATATGTGTAAATGTTTTAAATGTGCTGGGTGTACGTTTAATAAATAAAACAATCTTTCCCACATTTTTTGTGTTTGATAACCTATTATACTATTACTCATAATTTGCCCACAATTCTACATCATTTTGTTAAAAAAGCTTAGATGGCCGAGCAGATCTAAAAGAATATATGTAATCATCGCCAGAAATATATGCAACGTCTGCCAAAATAACACAAAAAACTTTTAATATGTAATGATTTGTAGACCTCTGTAATTGCACCTGGAGTTAATGCAGACCTTGAAGAGTTTCTCAAGTGTAATATTCTTATGAGCACAACTACATATCCAAAAGATTATGGAATTTTATCTTTGTTTTTGCTATATTTTAGACGGTTTACGAATTGGATAGTGTTCCTTGACAGCTCCGTAGCACATGAATCACACTTTAGCAACAAGTACCGTATTTTACGTCATGTAATCCGCTAATTATTTGTTAAAAAAATTATAAATTTAGGTTCTGAGGATTATACGCCGATGCAGATAACCCGCCGCTTAAAAAAAAAAAAAGAACTTTTTCATGGCACATCGATTTTTAAAAATCCACTTTGCAATTTTCACGAGAGGTCGTACGTTTGGAAAATTAGCAGAAATGCGTTTATAATAAGAAAACGTAACGCAATACGATGATGGAGGTCCGCTAGCAGTTGAAAACAAGTGTTCTTTTTTATTATTATTTAGGAGCATTTTCACAGCTTTAGGCGATATTATTTGCTGTCACCGACGATCATGTGCTGCAGGAAGCTCAGCGTATCACACCTTCGTGGGTTCGGCAGGTCAACTACGGAACTGCGGTAATGCTCTGAAAACTCATTATTACTGCCCTTTTTTCACTTTTCTTTTCTTAATTGAAGGTTTAACGACCACCGTGAGCAACTCAATAGCCTATAAGCATTCCTAATTTAGGGCCAATGGCTGCAAGGAAGGGAGGGAACTAGTGCCGTAAGACAAACACAACATTCATGTCTCACGGGATTCGAACCCAGACGCTACCTGGACGAATGGCCATAAGCCAATCGCTTAGACCACTGCGCAACTTGAAAGTAAAGCATTTGAAGATAACAGTTATTTTTTTAATTAGATCTTTTTCTTTTTCTTATTTACGCTTTCCAACCGTAGGTTGAAGAAGCGTATATGCTCCAGCTTTTCCCGTCAGTCTGTCCGCCTGTCGGCACAATAACTCGCGTAAAAATGGTTCGATTTCGATGAAATTTTAGTATGTAGTAGGGGACTATTTTGGCACGAATCCTGTTGAAAATGGGACAAATGGGGTTAAAGGTCACGACATAGTAGCGGGATCCATTCCATTGCCCTTATGCATCATAACTTGCGTAAATATGATTCGATTTCAATGAAATTGTAGTATGTGGTATGGGATCGCCTGGGGAAGAACTCTACTGAAAATGGGACATAAGATCGGGATCCATTCCATGGCCCTTATCCCATGCTATTAAGGTGGACGTCAAGTAATTTTGCTTCCTATACTTCCAATGGAAAAACTTTTGTACACATTTCCTTCACAATTAATGTGTTCCCAAGGATGAAAATTTGAACATCGATTAAAATTACTTTATATTATAACTTGGAATACTTTACATTTTCTAAAACATAACCATAATTATACTAAAAAGAAATAACGTTTCCTTTGGTGACGTTGAAACCAGATAAAAGAGGGCGCGACCTGTACCTTGATGACGTCAGTCGACAAATAAATGTTAGATTGCATAAGTATGGTTATGTTTTAGAAAATATTAAGTATTCCAAGTTATAAAATGTAGCTATTTTAATCGATGTTCAAATTTTCATCCTTGGGAGCGAATTAATTGTCCAGACGTAAGATGGCGCTACTTGTACTTTGATGACGTCAGTAGACAAACAAATGTTGAATTGCATAATTATGGTTATATTTTAGAAAATATTAAGTATTCCAAGTTATAAAATGAAGTTATTTTAATCAATGTTCATATTTTTATCCTTGGAAACGCATTAATTGTGAAGAAAATGGGTACATAATTTTTTCCATTGGAAGTATAGGAGGCAAAATTACTTGACGTCCACCTTAAAGAAGCAATTCTTGTATCTATGTAATTTTTATTATGAAAACGGCTCTAAGGATTTTGATGAAAGTCGTTAACCTACCGTTTTCTCGTACTAGAAATCGATTTAGCTTGATCTCGATTTTGGGAAAATTCTTTTAGTGGGTTAAATAAACATCCCGAGTTACCACGTTTTTAGTGTCATGGCGTCGTCCTATTAATATTTCCCATGCTTAGAAATATTATGACGTCACACTCTCGCGATTCAGATGTTGGCGCGCTATCACGCCATCTGCCTCATTACGTCACGCGTTGTGTGTGGATCCTATTAAAATTTTATGACGTCACACTCTCGCTACCATCTGCCTCATTACGTCACGTGTTGTGTGCGTGTTACGCTTTACTTCTATTTTCTTCTAAAACAAAAAGTGAGCTGTGCCAAGGCCATCTTTATAACTCACCAGGCCTGCAACAAAGTCACATGACTTGCCCGTGACGTCACAGTCGTATGGCTACTCGTTTTCAGTAGTCCTACGGATTTGACTCGTTTCATAGTTTGTTTACGCTTTCCAACCGTAGGTTGAAGAAGCGTAAATGCTCCAGCTTCGTCCGTCTGTCCGCACTATAACTTGCGTAAAAACGGTTCGATTTCGATGAAATTTTCCTATGTGGTAGGGGACCACCGAGGACGAACCCTATTGAAAATGGACGAAATGGGGTCAAAGGCCACGACATAGGAGCGGGATGCATTCCATTGCCCTTATGCATCATAACTTGCGTAATGGTTCGATTTCGATGAAATTTTTTTTTTGTGGTAGAGGACCACCTGTAGACGAATCCTATTGAAATGGTCGAAATGGGGTCAAAGGTCACGACATAGGAGGGAGCTGCATTCCATCGCCCTTATGCGTCATAACTTGCAAAAATATAGTTCGATTTCAATGGAATTTTAGTATGTCTTAGAGGACCACATGGGGACGAACCGCATTGAAAAAGGGTTAAATGGGGTCAAAGGTCAGGACATAGGAGCGGGATCCATTCCGCTGCTCTTATGCGTTATAGCTTACGTAAAAAAGCTTCGATTGATACAAAACTTTATCATGTTTTTCCGGAAGTATACTTTATCGGTTCTGTTGAATATCATCGAAATGGGGTCAAAGGCCAAGACACAGGAGCGAGATTTGTTCTACAATTATTATCCTCATAACTTGAGTAATGATTTACGGTATGTTTGAAAGCGTATCATAATCAATGCATTGCATGATTTTACTAACTTGTTTCCTTTGGACTGCTGGGTCATCTCCTGAATTGCGACATTACTGCACCAATGTACGATTCGGTATTAGCATTGCGGGTACGCTTTATCTGGAGATTTTCCCTCTGAGTCTTACCATGTACGGATTGTGCGCCGCGGAGTATACAAAGGATTTTTTTTTCCTTTTCGTGAATTTCATGATCTGCGGTTTATTTGAGTTATACGATAATTTACATAAAACTAGAAAGTCAAAAAGGACGATTGAATTAGAAGTACGCCACTCTTTACGAAACGCTAAAATCGAGACAGTTACCTTTCAGAAGAATATATGTAGAAACAGGGTTTAAATTAGGTCGGAATTCCCCCGACCGCTGCTTGGGTGCTTTTTCATTTTTGGCGAATATTTAAACATTAGCCGGAGCCCAAGGAACTCCTAAATACACATTTAGTTTGTACGCACGAACAAGATCGCATTGTCAAAAAGAACACTCCTTTCGCTAAAGGCTTTGAAAGCCCAATTTCAGTCACTAATTCTACCTTTAATAAGAAATGTGATGGGCAAACTTTGCCGATTTCAATAATTGTGGCTTTGCAGTGGTGGTGCTGCATATTGGTCCCATTCCGCACTTAGGGTTCCTTCACTTTTTTTTTGTTAGAAGTTAAGCGCTGCTTAGAAAGCATTCCCTTTACATTTGTCATGTTTGTTTAAAATGTTAAAAAACACTATAAATCATTAATTGCCACCAAAGGCTCCCATGGGGGGGGGGGGAGGCTCGAGCCCCTCTACCCGTTGGTACAGCCAAATTTTGATAAATTTAAAACACTAAAACACAAGAAACCTTTTTTAAAGCATTTTTAAAAATAACAAGATATTAATGATTTATTGTAACAATTATTTTTGTTGTATTTTAGTATCTTGTACATTTACTAAAATGTTTGACAACCTTGAAGGAGGTAAGGATTTTTCTTAGCTCCCCCGCCCCCTAAAAGTACTCAAATGGGCTCCACTGATTGCCACCCTACGACCTGATAGAGGCTAAAGATTGAAATTTATTTTTGTTTAAAAAGGAAGTATAACGAAGTAAATTTCTCCGTCATTTCTGTCCGCGCCAGAATTCGAACCCGGGTCCCCTCATTCCGGAATAAGTTGCTCTACCAATTGAGCTACGCGGACGTTTTCTTCTGATTCCTATCTGCCTTTATGTCGTGTGCGTCCTTCGGGCAGGTACGTCACATCTCCTGGTACGTTACAGAAGTTAAGGAATGCAACAATTTGCCACTAACCGGCATCTTCCTGTTTTGGACAAAAACCAGTTACGCGAAGCATTCAGGTAGAGAGAAATTTCATTTCTCAAAAATACTTCACTAGAGGAAATCAAAGTAAGATTAGTGTCGTCTTTAGTGTTGAGCTTTCAGTATAAGTGATTTACTTGTGATATATTTCGTAAAGCCCATGTTGAGTGAAGCAAGTCGTTAGAATAACTTCGTATCTGCAACAGTTCAGGATGGCTATCGCATTCCTTTCCCGTAATGATTCTCGAAAAGCACTCCATGTAAAAATTAATTGGCATGTCATCACGGGTGGATAATTCTTTCATTTTACATCCAGCCAACATTTAATTTAATGTCTTGATGTTCAGGTCAGACACAGACGAAATGGATTTCCCTTGCTCCAACTTAAAATGCAATTTACAGCTTTAATTCTGAGAACGTTGGGAATTCAGTTTTTACTTTCGACGCTTCTGTCTTAAATAAAATTTATCGTTGGCTGAAAATAAATAGCAATCTAGCATTAATGAATTTTATCTATTAACTGCGTTCGTTTATGGAAAATATAGTAAATGTTAAATCGTATTTCGATTTCCCCTTTCCCTAACTTGGCATGAATACCCATCAAATATTTTTCTTGCAAGCTGAATTACTTTATGAAAAACGACAGGTCGTAGAGGTTTTATCGCATTACTCTTATCGTTCTAATAAAATGATCATCGTTTGTATATTCGTTTTTTAATATAAAGGTATTTTAAATAATTTTGTTTTTCTCAGTTTTTGCATATTAGTTCACTTTGCAAAAGACGTGTACTTCTTTCTTTAAATGATTGAGTTTTATTCATACTTTGGAATTTAACTAATTTTCGTAGGGTTTACACCCACAGGGAAGGTTAGAATGCAACTGCAAGCTTCCTACGGAACTTTTATGCTGCATATCCGAAACAAAATTCAATTAAGCTGTACCTAGAGACTTACATATGACAGAGGGTAGATAGATAGGTCCGAGTGCCAGATTAAAATTTCGATTCGACATATTTAGGAGTGCCAGACCATGACGTCACAATGAGCACTTCTAGAAGGAGTAATCTAAGTTGGGGGAAATAGCAGATTACCCCTTTTTTAAGCTTTCCAACCGTAGGTTGAAGAAGCGTATATGCTCCAGCTTTGTCCGTCCGTCCGTCCGTCTATCTATCGGCACGATAACTAGCGTAAAAATGGTTCGATTTCGATGAAATTTTAGTATGAGGTAGGGGACCACCTGGGGACGAACCCTATTGAAATGGACGAAATGGGGTCAAAGGTCACGGCATAGGAGCAGGATCCATTCCATTGCCTTTATGCGTCATAACTTGCGTATATATGGTTCGATGTCGATGGAATTTTAGTATATTGCAGGGGACCACCTAAGAACGAACCCTATTGAAAATAGGTGAAGTGGGGTCAAAAGTCAGGACATAGGAGCGGAATGCATTCCATTGCCTTTATGCATCATAACGTGCGTAAAAATGGTTCGATTTCGATGAAATTTTATTATGTGGTAGAGGACCTCCTGGGAACGATCTTATGACGTCACAATCTCGCACTTGAGATGTTGGCACGCGGTCACGCCATCTGTCTCATTACGTCATGCATTGTGTGTGGATCCTATTAAAGTTTTATGACGCCACACTCTTGCGAGCAGATGGTCGCGATTCTCATCTGCCTCATTACGTCAAGCGTTGTGTGCGTATGCCCGTCCGCACGATAACTCGCGTAAAAATCGTTCGATTTCGATGAACTTTCTATATATGGAAGGGGATCACCTGGGAAGAAACACTATGGAAAGTGAACGAAATGAGGTCAAAGGTTAGGACATAGGAGCGGGGTCCATTCCACTGCTCTTATGCGCTATAACTAACGTAAAAAAGGTTCGATTTCAAGGAAATTTTAGTATGTAGTAGGGGACCACCTGGGGACAAACCGTATTGAAAATGGGTAAAAAGGGGTGAAAGGTCAGGACATAGGAGCGGAATCAGTTCCATCGCCATTATGTGTCATAACTTACGAAAAAATTCTTCGATTTGGATGAAATGTTAGTATGTTGTAGGGGCCTGCCTGGGGACAAATCCTACTGAAAACGGGCGAAATGGGGTAGAAGGTTAGGACACAGGAGCGGAAACTATTGCATAGCCCTTATGCATCATAACTTACATAAAAATGCTTCCATTGCGACAAAACGTTATCGTGTTATTTCGGAGGTATACTGAACCGGTTCTGTTAAATATAATCTAAATGGAATCAAACGTCAGGGCACAGGACCGATATTTATTACACAGCCATTATCCTCATAACTTGAGTAATGATTTCTGGTATGTTGGAAAGCGTAATGTAATCAATAAATTGCATAATTTTTCTAACTTGTTGTAACAAAGAGGGGCTAGTGCCCATGTAGTGCAAGGCGCTCTCTGCGGTTCAAAGATCACAACCTACAAGGGATTCATCCCACAACCATTTGATTGGAAGGCGGTTGCTCTAACCTAGGTCACTCCCAACCAAGATTGAAGTTTAGTGAAACTGGGGTGTTATTTAGCGATAGGACGGTGACGGTGTTGCTTCAGGTAATGCAGATTTTCAAGTCAGCAGCTGCCTTCATTCTCGATTATTAATCGTTTGAGTGTTGCTGTGTTTAAGTGGTCTGACGAACTTTCAGATAGCAGATGTGGAGTTATAGTGAGTACGCATAAAATTTGGTCGAAAAATGAAGGAAAATGCCTAGGAAACATTTTATATGTTCCAAATTTTATTTCAAGAAGATTGTGTTAGCCTTTGAAAAATTATGGAATGGTTCAAGAGATTTAAAGAAGATCTAACATCGATTGGGAGCATGGCTATCGCTCTGAATGCCAGTCAGTTTCAAGAACAAATTATTCCATCCCCATGTTTAAGAAGTAGATAATGTGGCAGACAATTGATTTAGAGCTGTACCAAGTGAGATTGGCTTCTCAGATGGACCGTGTTATACTATTTTGACGCACGATTTGGGGACAAGAAGAGTGATATCAAAATTTATGTCTAAGCTCGTCACACACAAACACAAGGAGCACCAAGTTGTAGTTTGTCAGCAACTTAAAAAGATTTTGACATAGGATTTCGGGGGTGATAAGAGTGACATCAGAATTTGGACCAAGGCTTATAGATGTTACCACAACTGACAAATCCTGAGTCATGACTATGACTTTGATGCAAAATCTCAGTCTTCTGATCGGGAGACAAGAACTTTTCCTTAACCCCCCCCCAATGAAGCAAGTGAGATCAAATATAAAGTTTGTGTTGACTGTTTTCTTTGATGTTAAAGATGTGGTGCATTTTGAATTTGCTCTGACTAGATAAATTGTGAACCGAATACATACAAATGAGATGTTAAAAAGACGAAGCAAAGCATTCCGTTCAAACCGTAAAACTGTCTCTGAATCCTGGTTGGAGAATCATGATAATGCAGTTGCGCATCCAGCGCTATCGACTGTTATCTACGAAACTTAAAAGAAAGAGCCTATAGAAAAAGTTTCTCTGCGAAACTTAAAAGAAAGGAATCTGTTTTTAATTAGCCTAAAAGGTTTCGTCTTAGAAACCATTCTGACAATTTCACTGACTTACATGGTAAAAAGAAAAAAAATATTAATTTTTACAATGAAGGCATACTAGCACGATATCTACATGAAAAATCTGAAAGTAAGTAGTTTGTTATTTAAATTATGTGGCAAATACCAGAAATGGAACCAAGTAAGGAATTTATGATCCAGAACAGTGTCAATACGATCTATCGAAAAAAAATATTAATAGACCGTTTCAAACCATTGTGATCTCTAATTTAAATTTCCACTATGGTTTTCTGTTATTATATGGATTATGTTACTTCTCCGTTAGATTTCTTTCTGAACAGCACGAAAACTTTACCAAATTTCCTTATAATTTTTGGCAAAGAATAACAGTGGGTCGAAGGCAAATTACAGACGAGAATTTCGCGATATACCTTTGTTTTCAGATTTCTGGTACTTCGAATTATCTCTCCTACGTAACAGAAGGAACAGCTTGCTCTTCCAGGATATTTACTATAGTGTGTATTTTGAAAATCTTTGTGTAGCATATAAAATATGCATTATTATTACTGTTATTTTCTTTTATGGCCTTCGGTAGTGTCAAACAGCGCCTGTCCCAATGGATAAAAGGTTATCACTTCAGGAATTAAATGCACAAAAGTAAGAATTCTGACTGACCTTAATATAAAGTATTCGAACTCATTGGAGACTTTATTGATCAATGAAGCCCAGCAGCATGATAACTTGAACTTACTAAATGGAACACACACATACTCACTTACTCACTCATTCTATCTATCTCGTTCTCTCTGAACAAACGCAGCGCACGGACTGAGTTTTTCTTTCTCATAGTTTGCGGAACTACGATCAATAATCTTTGTCCGCTCTTATTGCTGAGTCCAAAGTCCAAAAGCTTCTACTCTGTACGTTTTTTACTCCGTGCGAATACAGCGAGACGTATTTCAATTAATTATCAACAATATCAATGTTTTAAAACCTTTGGTGTTTATCTACGGATCTGTATTTGCGTTTATTTAACGTAAGTCATTTAGTATATCATCTGTACTTGTCTGATTTGAAATGGGGACAATGTGGTCAATTTTTTTAAAAAAATAAATACTTTTTCTAGGTTTGGTACCATATGCTTCTCACGAAAAATAAGAACCGCGTACGAATTGCTAAAAAAGCTCAGTTTTTGGAAACAAACCTACATTTCGTAGGGTGCTTAGACATATCTGTTTCTTTCGTACCGCATTATCGCTAAGCTCATTCAAATATTAATGGTATCCAGGGAGAGGTTTTAGAATTTTCTCTTCGAAGAAATTTACCCCAAACCTTTCATCCTTTGCATGCGACTTCTTTCATCTCTCCATTGTTGTCCAAACGCATCTGTAAGGTGAGTGTTAAAACATATTGTACTTTAATTGATCGAGCGATCCTCGCCTATGAATCAGAGTATACGGTCGCGCATTGTCAAGAAGTAAACGATTACGGGTGCTGAGTAAACTTCTTTTTTACTCAGAGTTTCACAGTAAGCATCTGCATTAATCCTAGTACCTTGCTGTATGAATTCGATCACCAAGACACCCTATCTGTTTCAAGTCAATCTTCTTTCGCAAAAAAGACGTCTGTCTGAACTGATTTTGCTGCGAAAATCCGGAATGCCGCTAGTGTAATGATTGTTTCTTACTATGGGGTATGGGACGTAGAGCTCTACTTTAACATTCCTTTTGAATTTCTGTATTCTTATATAAATTTGTGCTTCCTTCGCACTTAAAGTTTTTGTGACTAAACGACACATTATTTTCTTTGACGGGTTTTCTAAGTATGGCATCACTGGCAATTAGTCAGAGGAATATAACATAAAGACTGGTTGTAGTAAGTGAGCAGAGGGGCAGAGTTGATATGTTAAGAACAATGAGAATTAAGATATTAACGAAAGAGCGGATTTGAATGATTACTTGAAAATGCTAAGTGCAGAATCAAGAGATTACTCGCTAAAGTTAAGTGAACAGCCTTTCTGGATAATGATTTCTGCATATCATTTTGAGGTAATGTCCTGTTAACAATAAGTGTACTTTGGATTGAGGTATTTGATGTTCTGATTTGATTTGAAGGCAACACGTTGTCTTCTGGCTAATGCACTCAACCTGTGATGTGCCATTGCAGGAAATAAACCAGTGGATTTATAGTTAGTGACTCTATACTGGCCCATTTCCCAATACTGTTAGTGTTATTGCATAGTTAAACATGAAATCTTACATCTTACAACTATTACCAGCAACCATTTCAACCTGACCTTAAAACCTCATCAAGAAACATAAACGTCCATAAGTAGCTTCAAATTTTCACAGGTGTCACATGATAAATCTATGTTCATCTGCTGTCAAAGTGTCATCCAAGAATACCTCCCTTTTGTCCTGACATGTCTACAAAACGTTTAACGTTACTGATATGAGATTTGTGAGGTATACCCTAACTTATCCTTCCGTTTTGGTTTCTGCCTTATGTAAATTTTGGTATATTCTCTTTAAACATTTTGCAATTTGAACGCTACATTTTCTCTCTCGACGAATTTGTGATTTAGCAAACTGACGACAGGGCAAAAGCTTGATGCCATATAGAAAGTCGATTTGGTTTGATTCGAAGGCACTCACGCTGAATTGTGTGGTCGCACACTTGTTTATTAAACGTTGGAGATATTTATGATTATACAGTTTCGAAGCACGGCATTGTAAAGTGTTTTGAATTTCTAAGTACATGGTGTAAAGGAAACTCAGTATTGTGTATCGCTGAAAAAGAAAGGATTGTGGCGTTGTATATGCTGTGCAACCAAGTTATTTGTTTGCGGTATGACATGCTACTTCTTGACGAGTGGAAGTGAAAGACTGAAAACTGCAAGTAAGATTGGTTGACATTCTTTGCACCGTTTTGGTTTCTGGTGTTCTATTAGTGATTCTTGTTAATCAGCAGGTGTGAAGAAATTAAGCTATCCGGAACATAACATAAACGATTCAGCTTAAGCG
The DNA here is from genome assembly GCA_039090855.1 of Macrothele yani. Lineage (NCBI taxonomy): Eukaryota > Metazoa > Arthropoda > Arachnida > Araneae > Macrothelidae > Macrothele > Macrothele yani. Next base: position 22,003,990 of record CM077013.1, read on the forward strand.
ATTCAATTATGGTAGTTAAGTAAGCTTTATAAATTACGACAGCAGGTTTCCGCTTCAGTCAGAAGAGTGCTTTACTGTAAAGATAAGGTGTTAGTTCGAAATATAAATATTCATCAAGTAAAATAAATATCACTGTCATAAAACAACTGAAACCTCGTAGATTTTTCTTGTGAGTTTCCGTTAGCCCTTTATATTCCCGCATCGAAAATAATTTCCAGTGCGTCAAATGCTCGTTGACAATTTCATGAAGAGAACGAAAGATACATGGAAACATTTCGTGGCATTCAGGAGTTGTGATTCGATTGTTTCCGAGAACTTTGTCATACCCTAGTTTACATACTCGTACGTGATCAAAGAAGGATTGTCTCTCCTATTTTCTTCGTACACATTCGTCCTGCCTTCGTTTTGCAACCCACACAATTTCCTGATTTTTCTTTATTCGTCGTATTTTGGCCAAACGCTTCAGTAAGTTCCCGAATAATTGGGATCAGACGAATTTTTTATGTACTTAAGAATCGTATCATTGGCCTCAATAGATGACTGGCTGGATTTTCTATATTCGGTATCTTCCTAAAAACAAGATACGGAGTTGTATTATCAAACGTATTCGGACACCAAAATGTTTTTGGATAAATGACTTTATTGTCGAATTAATATTAATAGTTAGTCGAACCACTTTTGCTTGTATGATAGCAGTAACATGCCAACGCATACTACCAACCAAATTACTATGGGTCTCGACAGGAATAGCTCGCCATTCGTCCTGCAAATCAGCTGCCAGAGTGGAAGGCGAAGACTGTCGTTGTGGCCGATTTCGTATCCGTCGCTCCATTTCATCCCAGATGTGTTCCAGAGCACTACGATCAGGACTATGAGCAGGCCAGCCTAACAATATTACCTCATTTTCAAGAGAGCAGTCATGCACATGCCGTGCAGTGTTGCAGGGAGCTCGATCATGTTGGAAAAGACAATGGCCCTTTCCATAACACTGCCGCATTTTTGGTAGGGCCGAATTATAAAGAACGTCGAGGAATACTTCAGAGAGTATGGTTTGTGGTATAATAACCAAAAGCTGAGGCCCATTCACTAAAAACAACTCCATACCTGTTGGAAGCACAAGGAAACATCCGGCGTGCTTCGCAGTAGTCGATGGGTAAAAGTCCACACGGGCGAGGAGGAGAAAGAATTGTTTAGAAATTCTCGCTGCATTGAGCGCGTGGCAAATCACATGAACCCACACACACTAAGTGGCAACCGAACAGAAAAGGCGTTGTTCGTCAGCTGCAATGTTTTAATGCAAGCTATAAAATTAATCTTCAATATGTTCTGTGTATAGTGCTCCTATTACCTTATTTTATTACATAGTTCTTTTTCACCAACGGATATCATTATTCAAGGTGAGTTCGTTCATGCATGCTATAATTCTTTCTTTTTTCGAAGTTTTAAGTCCGCCATTGGAGTATTGCGTTGCTAGCTTCCGAAAGGCATCAACGATAAAGTGTTGATAGATAAACATTCTGTTTTATATGTCACACATAATTATCACACAACCAATAATACCATGATGGAGCTTCCGCTGAACTTAACAGTTGGAAGAACATAGTCCGATGAAAACGTTCTCCGGGCTGTCCCTAATCCAAACACGCCCATTAGATTGCAAGAGTGAAAAGCGGGACTTATCACTCCAGAGAACAGCTTTAGCCCACAGTCCAGGAGCGACGCGACGAGAGACACACCACTCCAAATGGCGCTTTGCATTCACGGTAGTGACGTGTGGCTCCTGTGCCGCTATTTTACCATAGCAACCCACATTGTGCAACTCTCTGCGAATAGTTACGGTACTAACCGAGCCATTACAAGCATTTCCTACTTCAGCAGAGATGGAAACGGCAGAGGAAGAAGGAATCGGTCAAAAAACGAAGAAAAATGTTCAGGAAGGCCGCCAGTTTCTGCGGCCTTCCTGAAAACATTTTTTTTTATTTTGCTGTAGTTGCATCGTCCTTGTTCCATCTTACAGTCAATTTTAGTATGTTTAGTTGAGTTGCAGTGCTCCATATGAAAACGTTACTCAAATGACATCCTATGACAGGCCACGCTATAACTCGGATAGGTCACCTCCATGCGGCCTATCCGCTTCAAACGTACTTATAACACGTAGGAACATCTCAGCCTTGTACACTGGCGTGCAAAAATTAAGGACTAGATGGTTTTTTGAATGTAACGTCGTGCAGAAGTGCTCCACACCGACTCAAATCACACCATAAGATCCCCAAGATGTAAGAATATAGGACAAGTGAGCAAAAACGGTCCAAACAAGGAATTCAAAGGATACAAAGGCACTTTATTGAAAAGGTAGCTTCGAGCACAACTGGACAGAAGACAAAAACGTCCATGTGACAGGCGGCTGCCAAGAAAAATCCAGTCTTTATTAGGGGATATGATCACCCCTGACTGAGTTGCAGGATTTACAACGTCTGTGCATGCTGAGGAAGAGGTTGTCAAGGAGCTGTTGAGGCATCGCTGTCGATTCCTCTTGTAGCGCCAATCGCAGCTGTGGAATTATTGCTGGTGGCTCGTGACGTGCTGCCAAGCGTCTCCCGAGAAGGTCCCACACGTGTTCGTTTGGATTTAAGTCCGGGGACCTTGCGGGCCAATACATGCGTTGAATATCTTCACTATCCAACACTCTGCGACAGCCACTGTACGATGAGGTGTAGCGTTGTCGTCCATGAAGAGGAACTCAGGACCCACAGCACTTCTAAACAGACGCACGTGAGGCAGGAGAACCTTGGTACAATAGCGGACACCAGTGACTGAATCTCCTTGGAAGATGTGCAGGTCAGTACGGCTACCAAGCATGATACCGCCCCAAACGAAAACTCCGCCACCTCCAAACCGGTCTCTTTCGATGATGTTGGAGGTGTGATTGCGTGTTCCCTGCTCTCTCCAGATGTGTATACTTCCAGAATCCCTCGTCAGACTAAATTGGCTCTCATCCGTAAAAAGAACTTGACCCCATTGCTGATGTGTCCAGTTTTTGTGTTCCTGGCACCACAGAAACCGCCGTCTCCGATTAGCAGGCGTTAATGGCACACACCGTACTGGTCGTCGTGCAAATAGACCACCTTTGTGCAGCGTCCTGGCCACGGTAAAATGCGATAACGAACGTCCAGTTGTATGTTGCATGTGCCTTGCGATTTCTCCCGCTGTCTACCGTCTGTCTCTTCTCGCCTGTAGGACAATATACCGGTCGTCCGCCGCCGTGGTTGCTTGGAGATGACCACTGCTAAAATCTCGGACAGCTGTTCCTGTCGTTTAAAATGCTTTTCAAGCTCGTGAAACGATGCTGTGAGCGATCCCGAACTCCTCGGCCACACTAGTCAAACTTCGACCTTCTTCGAACTTCCCAATGACGCGACCTCGAGTAAAGTCTTCCAGATGTCGTCTACTGGATTGTCTGTTGTCCATATCACACGGTGGCAGCAACTCGATGTTGTTCAAACCGATGTACACCGTGCAATAGCTTTCACCGAATTGCTGAGCTTACACCGCCCGTGTGCTTTATACCCGTCCAACACCCCCCTACGTCATGCTGCATATATGCGCATGCCCTACCTTAACGGACCGTAGTCTATTACCTGAGTGGTCTTTCGGTCCGTTCTGTCTGCTCGTTCCGCTGTTAGGCTAATTTCTCCTCTTCGTCCTTAATTTTTGCACACCAGTGTATATGTAGCTCCATACTCACAGCGCACCTTCCTGCGCAACCATTCTTTGCACTTATGCAAATATTTGGTAGTGTCCGAATACTTTTGAAAATATATTGTATGACATGTACTACTTTTATTTTTAATTATCTTTTTCTATGTAAATTTTGTGTTCAGTCTCTTTAAGCGTTTCGTTTTTTACGTTGTTTCACTCGCTCACGGAATGTTTTGTGGCAACAGTCTTGAGGTCAGAGTAAGTGACGTGTGTGTGTGTGGACATGGTAAGAACAAGATATATAATGTTAGAGCAAGCAGCGAAAAGTGGTGAAGACCTGTGATGTTGCGGTGGGGTATTGACCAAGCAGTGTAGCCAGATGTTGTAATTGGTAGATAAGATGTGAATTGTTAGGCCTAAGTTGGTAGATGTTCAGTATTTTGCATTGTGCTAATGAAATCGTTTTGTTGAAACTGCATTCCGAAAGTACCGTAAAATTGCTACAAAAAGGACTGTTTATCTTGTAAGTTTTGTGACGTACCTGCCAGCAGGATGCACGCGACATAAAGGCAGATAGCAGTCAGAACGAACGTCCGCGCAGCTCAATTGGTAGAGTGACTTATTCCGGAATGAGGGGATCCGGGTTCGAACCCCGGCGTGGATAAAAATGACGGAGAAATTTACTTCGTTGTAATGGCGCCCGAACTTTCCGGATGACCCGGCCGTTCAAAATCTTGCAGTGGTGTGATGTTCTTTCCACACCGCGAGAGAGGAAAAATAAGAGAATTCCTTCGCCAGCGCTTCAAAAAATAAATGTGTGTGGCGTTGCATTCCACACACCACATTGACTGGGAGTTCTCAAGTGCACGTTCTATAGCGGATGCCTGTCTACGACGATTCATGGTCACGGCTGACCCGTGGGCCATGCCCCCGGCCGTCTTTCGGGGGGTGGGGGTGGGGGAGATGTGACGTATCTGCCAGCAGGATGCACACGACATAAAGGCAGATAGCAGTCAGAACGAACGTACGCGTAGCTCAATTGGTAGAGTGACTTATTCCGGAATGAGGTGACCCGGGCTCGAACCCCGGCGTGGATAAAAATGACGGAGAAATTTACTTCGTTATAGTTGTTTTCAAGACTTTTCTTCTGGCCATAGGACACCTGCAGTACTTTACCTCACTGTGTGATTAAAATTTAAATTGCAGTACCTATTCCGAGGATTAACAGTAAGAAGTTTCAAAGATACAACGGATGGTACGAAGGTTATGTTTAAAGAGTGGCATATTAAACGAAAAAACATTATACGTGTATGTATGAGAAAAACGAAAAAAAACCCCGAGGAAATCAAAGTGCACGCATGGTGTTAATTAACTTATAGAGGACCTCCTTAGCAAAGCCCATTCCATTTCTTCTCTAGCTATGGGCGTTCTTTTTTCTGTTTTTACTTTTTGGATGCACACTGTATTTTTATCTTTCCAATTTACAAAGGCCTTTCCATAAAAACTTAGAATTTTTTTTTGAATTAGCAAAAAAAAAATTCTAAGAAATAACCACGTAGACGACTAACTGAATTATTTTTTTTTCTTATAGACGACCAACTGAATTTACGGCAACAGTTATTAGCCGCGACAGACGATTCTGGTATTGTTATTGCGCAGTTGTTTAAAGTACGTCTGCATTTCGCCATAAATCTATGGAGGTGAGGGTTTCAGAGTTAAGAAGTGAAATGCGTTGTGCGATAAAAATATTGCTATCTTTTGGGTGAAACTGCTCCAGAAACAGTTGATTTAATGAAAAAAGCTTACAAAGATAAATGTTTGGGTGAGTCAACGATTTTTAGATGGCACCATGATTTCAAAAAAGAGCGTTTTTCGGAAGAACTCGCTCCTAAGCACGGTGGACCTGAAAGTATTGTTACGGAGCGTATTGTTAACACGGTTTGGGCAATTTTGCAAAAAGATCTACGAATGACAGGTGAAGACATACCTGCGTCAACTAATATTTAAAAAACGTCGGCATTCCGCATTCCACGCGACAACTTACTGCTGCATCGTGTGTGTTCCAGTTGGATACCTCATCACCTGACGAGAAAACAGTTGTTAGCTAGAGTTCAGGTGTGTCACGAGTGGAAGCAAATGGTTGCAAAGGATCCAGTCTTTCTAAACACAGTAATTACTACCGATGAAACATGGGTCCAATATTTATACCCCCTCACGAAGTTTGCAACGTGTGTCTAGAAACACATAGGCTCGCTTCTTCCGAAAAAAGTCCGCCACCCCATATCAGCTGGGAGGGTGATGATGACAATATTCTTTGATCATAAAGCAGCATGTTCCATAAATTACTGTTAATGCTGAGCGTTTGCGACGACACATATCGATTAAGCGACCGGAACTGGTGGGCAAGTGTACACTACACCGTGATAACGTCCGGCCGCATGTGGCTGCTTGTGCTCAACAGTTTCTTACGAAATGCAGTATTGAAATTATGCCACAGCCTGCCTACAGTCCTGCCCTCGCCCCTTTCGATTTCTACTTGTTTCTAACTATGAAGGACAAGTTTCGTGGCGTAATATTCAGCACAGATGCTAACGTTATTCAAGCTGTACAGAGGTCGCTAAAGCAGCTTCCGTAAAATGCCTTCGCAACATGCTTTGAAAAGTGGACTGAACGATGGGACCGTTGCATATCACCCGAGAGAAGATACTTTGAGGAAGAATATTATATATTTTGCTGTACCTATATTTCTTCATTTTCTGGGATTTTATTCTCAGTTGTTATAGAACGGCCGTTGTATATTAGAAAATATTTCCAGTGCAATATCCTTATTTTTCCCCACTCTGAGGTAACAATAAAGTTTCAAATACAGCAAAAAGTTTATCGCATTCCCCAAAAATACATGTTCACTCGTATCATGGAAATTATCAATAAATCTACACAACCAAATTCATTCGTTTTTTTTTAAAGCGATTTATTCTCACTAATTCTCTCACAGGGAAAGGTAACAAACACTTGCTCAAGAGACGCATATAGCGTATTAAATCCGTTAATTTTTGTGGTGTAGTAAGCACAAAGATTCGCAAATCTTTGTAAGCACAAGCTACATTCGCCAAGCATTTTTATGTCTACTATTGTCTTGAAAAAGCCTCCCAGTGGAGTGCGAAAGCTTGGCGAATCTTTGTGCTTATTACACCACAATAGGTAAATGGATTTAATACGCCGTATGTGTCTCTTGAGTATTCACAAGTAGGGTGTACTTATAATTACGGCAAGAAACACTTTCGTTTACACCTGACTCACTATTCAACGAAAAAAACAAAAACAATTACAAACATGGCTTAATGGGGTTTTTTTTGTTCCAAGGAAAAGAATATTTAATCATACTCAGATAACAGAAATTACTGACCGTAGTGTAGTTTCATTTATCTGAATATACTCCCTGTTCTGCAGGTAAGAGCATTTGGTTCTTTCAGCTGTTGCTGCAAATCTGCGATGATGTTATCGTGAGAGGTTACTTCCCTACGAGCAGTTTCAGATGACCATCATGTTTCAGCATCGCCACATGGTCAGCTTCTTCCATTTCACACGGATGCCATCTTCGATTTCCTTTGGATGCCCTCTTTGATTTTCTTTCACCGAGATTACCTGAAGGCATCTCTCGTTTTATTTTTGTTCCGTGACCAACAACAATTTCTTTTTTTATTTTGCGTGAGTGGACGCTTTTCAAGAGCAATATTCACCAAATAATGAACATTTCGTCTTTGTTTTGCAACGTGCGTTTAAACGCCTCACTTCTTATTTCATAATCATCCTGGAAGACAAATAAAATTTCCTGTGCACGGTAAAGACACTAAGCTTGAATTATACATTAGCGATCTATTAACCGTTGAATACTGTGTCATATTATGGCCGTTGTCACGATTTTTTTGTTGTTGTATTTTTCTGTTTCTTACCATCAGTGCACGTACTTGTTTTTCTTGCTACCACCCGTCTAGATTGGGGTAAGGTCTAGACGCCTTATGGAGATCACTTTATTCGAGACAGAGGCGTGGTTGAAGACTTCCAAGCTGGTGTAGAAATGAGCCGAATATATTTAACAAATAACAAATAAATTTATTATCCACCACTCAGTGTAGGATTAAGGTTGGTTGTACACCTTGCATCCAAAAGAATTTTAGGTGACAATAGAGCTTGAGCTGAGCACACCGGAATTATGGTGCTTCCTTGTTAGCACCGTTCAGTTCCTCTTGGGGACATAAGTTTATTCATTCATAGTATTATGCAGCACCTTGGAACCAAGATATGAGATTATCAGACCTCAGACATAATGGATCTAGACCTCGGCCTGATCCCTCGGAACAAAATATAGATAGTTACTAACCGCAGTTCGTTGAAATCTATCCCTAGCTAACTCGACCGCAGCCGAGCGCTTTTCTTACGGCAGTATCATCCTACGCGATGACCTGACGTCCTGCTCTGGTGAAAACTAGACGAGAAGAGAGCGCCAAAAAACTCACTTCCCGAGTTCTCCCCAACTTTTTTGAGCCCCAGCGAGCGCTTAGCCAATCACGACGACGCATTCGACCCCTTAGCTGGGCATCCTTCACTCTCCGCGTCCTGCTTCTCACGGTTTACATCCGCCATATGGCTGGCTGCTATTCGAAGAATTCCATGCTCCAAGTTCTGAGAATTCATGGGCTCGTTATGACCTTGTGAACTGGTCACCAAGATGGCTGTTATTCTCCCTTCCTCGCTTTTCACTTCGAAATGGCGTTCCATTGCCCACTTCTGATTTTTCCCACATTTACTTTTTTAACATTCAGCAGTTCCTATATTTCTGTGCGACGCTGGCATTTTTTTCAATTCTTTTTTTCCTAACGTTTTTCACATCATCACATACTGTAAGTTTGAAAACGATCTGATCGTTTTTTGATGGGAAACTGAAGCAAATTTTTATGTAGGGTGTGACGTATATTCTAAATTAACTTTCGTTTTTAATTCCTTTTCCTATGTAAATTTGAGTTTGTTCTTCGTTATACTTCCAAACTTAACGTGACATCTCCTCTCTCACGAAAATACTTTCGGCAACACATTTGAGGTCAGGGAGAAAGTTGCGTATGAATGTGATAAGAACGATAGATAAAAAGGACGGTACGACAGTTGCTCTGGTGGATGTGTGTGTTTAGACGTTCGATTGTTAAGTTAAATGTGAAATTAACAATTTTAGGTCTATGTTGTGGAATTCTATTGAATTAGTGCTGGAATAAAGAAAGAATTACCGTAAGTTGATTTCTGTTTATATTTCGTCTGGCCGTTAAAGCTTAATTAGGAACTATTGCATCGCATTCTTATTTTATTTCAACATTCTTTAGTCATGGTTTAGACAAACGTAAAGCCAATCTTGCTCACGAAAAAGATATTACGTTATAAGGGATATCCTTCAGTATTATTAATAAGTGATATCGAGTCAGTATTTACACTAAAAATGTCCATCTTACTGAAAATGAGAAGTTGGTTTTAATACCGTTTTACCACAACCGCACTTCGGCTATCACTATGACGACGAATACGTACAGTGTAAACAAACATCGGTGACTTTACCATATATAAAATCCAGACTCTTGCACGAGAAGTTGTACATAAAAATCGCCGGATCATTAAAAATATTTTTTTTGTGTTTTTTAATTTTAAATGAAAAGTTTGTTTTAATATAAAACCAACTTCTCATTTATACGAACAACTCTTAGAGTTGTAACCAGTTTGCCGTACCTAATTCTGGCCACTGGTTCCAGGAAACGGAAAAGTCAGTGCCAGCACACCATCCATGTTTCATCCTGAGATATGGTCAGAAGCCAGTGCTACACTGGGTCACCTGGGAGGCGAAGCAAAAGTTAGATATTCCTATTGACTCCATATTCTCTCGCTGCTGTTGCAACGTTTATCCCTTTATACCAACAATGGTGTAGGAGTACCCGAACAACATGTTTATCAACTTTCATTTTCTGCTCACCTGATAAAGTAGTGTAGTTCCGTGCGAAATGCACGTCTTCAGCCTCGTGTGTTCCACTTCCTCGCGGTATGATTCAAACGTTCGTCCCGTCTTGAGCCACACATAAAATTAGGCCTCTGCTCTTATACTAAACGCTCGCCAACGTCGACTGCATACCGCGAGGAAGTGGTACTCACAAAGCTGATGACGTGCATTTCGCACGGAGCCACACTGCTTTATCAGGTGAGCTGAAAATGGAAGTCGATAAACGTGCTGTTCGGGTACTCCTACGCCACTATTGGTAAAAAAGGGTTATAGGTAGCGGCAGCAGCGAAAGAAATTTGTGTGGTTGTAGGCGAGGAAACAACACTGTACGAAAATGGTTCCAGCGTTTCAATGCTAGAGACAACAGTCTCGAAGACAAACTGAGGTTAGGACGTCTAGCGACCACAAACTCTGGCACACTTGTCGAAGCTGTGACAGCGAACCTGGGTAAAATATACACGATAATTGGCAGCTGAGGTGGAGTCTTTCCAATTTGGTCTGTTCTCCAAGTGCCATCGAATGGTGCCCCATGCATTGACACCGCAACTGGCGAAATAACGTGTTTCTCTCTGCCTCAGGTTGCTGTCAAACGCACAGGCTCATAGAGTCTGGAGTCGAATCGTCACAGGTGATAAAAATTGGATAATACTCTACTGTCCTATCACTCGGATGAAGTCACGACAGGGAGCACAGCTAGTGGTGTAAGGAGGGAGGTCCGATAAGAATGTCATGCGGTGCATTTGGTGGAATTTTGAGGGTCCTGTGAACTGGGAACTCGTGTTAGATGGTCACGCTGTGGAAGGTAACTTCTTTGCCGAAAAAGCAGACGCAGGTCTCTAATGCTCTGTGCCAACTTACCCAGCGCACTTTAATACGAAACGTGCGTTGCTGCAAGTGGAAAATACCTCAAGTCGCATATCCAAGTTGTCCGCCGAAAACTCCAGGTATTAGGAGTTGTGATCCTACCCATCCTCCATACAGTCCAGATCTTGCCCCATACGACTACCTCGTATTTCGACCCATGGCCTATTTTCTACCGGGACGGTACTTTGCTTGACTGATGGATGTGGAATAGGGCATTTCTGTGCTCTAAACCTGCCTAGTGGGGTTGTGGGGTCGTGGCTCTGGTGGAACGTTGGCAAAGGACTACAGAAAAAAAAACCCTGTACTTTGCAGAATGAGGTGAGCGTGTATGGCTTTCTTGCATCATTAAACTTTGTAGCTGCTAAAACTGCCGAGTGGTTCCGCCGTGGGATCGTGGCTCTGGTGGAACGTTGGCAACGGACTATAGAAAACAATGGCCTTTACTTTGCAGAATGAGATGAGCGTGTATGGATTTCTTGCATCATTAAACTTTGTAGCTGTTAAAACTGCCGACTGGTACCGCCGTGGGATCGTGGCTCTGGTGGAACGTTGGCAAGCGGACTATAGAAAACAACGACCTGTACTTTGCAGAATGATGTAAGCATGTATGGCTTTCTTGCATCATTTAACCTTGTAGATAAAACGAAACGAACTTTTGACTCCCGGAGTGGGCAGTTCATTAAGTCTAGCAAATGATTTCATGCGAATTGGATGATAGGCGATTGGTTATCGCCACGTCACCGAATAAACGAAAACTTCTCAGTAGTAGTTCGGAGTACATTCGCCATCATTAACTACATATTATCAATCCACTGTTGTGTGAAAATCTCCCCAAGTTCGTTCCATCTCCCCAAGTCTTGGGCCATTCAACTCCATATCACTCGTGCGATGGATCAGCTAGCAGAACGTAGCCGTATGATGAAACCTCTGATAAAGGTGTCGATGTACTGGCAGGATTCACAATGATGTAGCCGAACAATTGTCACTCTTGTCGTTCAAGTGTTTCCACCGAGATCACTGCTATGCAGTGGTCAAACGCATGACTAAGGTCGAACAATATTAGCTACGACAAGCCGTTTTACCCTTTTATATCCCTCACGTATCACATGATTGGCTCGCACCTGCAATCACTTACATAACCCAAATGTCGACACACACCCATCGATTTGCATGTCGCTCCAATAAATACTTCCTGGTGTAGCATTTTCTATGTTGGTCAGTGTATATCCGAACTTAGAATTTTACCCGCTCTTGTCAAATTGCGAGCTACCCTGATGGCTCGGACTTTAATAAGATCGGGTATATTTACGTTAAGTTTTATAGTGTTTTAGACACTAAGTAAAGTTACTATACAAAGAGATTAATGACCTTAAAGCGTACTGGTCTAAGTGCTGGTTTCTGACCATCTGTCCAAGATGGAGCCGGGTTCAAATCTCGTTGAGGCATGGTTGTTGTGTTTGTCTTACTTCACTGGCTTCCTTCCTTCTCTGGAACCCGTGACTCCGAATTAGGGATGTACAACTGCTTATAACTCAATGAGTTGTTCTCGGTGGTCGATAAACCCCCAATAAAGAAATCCAATTCAGAAAATCCTTTTTGCGTAGGCTGCTGCTGTTGTTATTACGATAATTACTTTTCCTGCTTTGTTTTTGATAAAACATTTTTTTGCTAGTTGCCGTGATCTTAAAATTTTAACCTCATCCCATAGCAGCTTCTACAGGTAGCACTGGAAAATTTCTTTTAACTTTGGTCAACTCTAATTGTTCGTTTTTTTTCGTGTAGGTTTCCAAAACGAATTAGTTTTCTTTTCTATAGGGAGGAAATATAAGTTCGGATGAATCAAAGGTGTGCTCTATAGTTAGAGTACCGAACGATATGTTTATCTGACGGCGCTGGCTCGGTCCCTTCCGTGTAACAATTTGTTCTGCATCACGGATGGGCGACTTATAGCTCTTAAAGTTCCTCATGGTGGTCATCAGGCACCGAATTTGCAAAAAAAAAAAAAAAAAAGGAAAGCACGTATGTCTTTTAAAAATTATTTTTCCACTTGATCACTGATGGGCGACTGTGGGCATATACAGTATAAACAGCTACAAGGAACAGGATATTTCGTACATTTTTGAGCTTTTCTGATGCAAAATATTTTCCTTACGTTGAGTGAAATTCGATTTTAAATTTTAGAAAAACTTCAAACGACCTTCTCACTGCATCCCAGAAGTTGATGCTTTATCCTTCCCTTGTTTTGTTTTTTAACGATATCATCTCTTCTTCAACAGCACATGTTTCTTATGATAGTCAAGAAAAGTAGACCTGTGGTCATTAATCAACTTGTCAATACACTGCAAATTTCTTCACTCTGTTTCGGAAATTCCCACACCAAAAGAAGTTACGAACAAGAAAGAAGTTTTTTTAAGGTAATCTGAAGTTCGAGGCATTAGAATGATTAATTCCAATGAAGCTGCTGATGTAATATATCGGTTTATTCATAGAGCGCAAAGTCGAAGCGTATCTCATCAACTGAAAACACTCTAGAACGACTGAGGTGGCAAAATGCCTATTTCTTAGGGGCAGCTACTCTTTTAGACTAAGGATTAGGTTCGTCAGCTGACTGACTTCGATATTGTTTTTTAACAACACCAGCAGGTGAGCTATGCAGTCCCAACAAACAGTAAATTAGTCGACCATTTCCATTTCCTTCCTTCCATACCAGAACACGTTTTTTTAGAGTATTTCTGAACATGACTACTGCTTAATGTCGGCATCTCATGTCTTTTAGTGGTTCGTGGTAATTTCATAATAAATGCTAAATAACACCTCCAAAAAACGCTAGACATGCAGCGTGGGCTCCATATTTGTAATGGAAAATTCATTATTAGGGAATCTCATGCGGGTGAGTAAAACTCTTTCTCAGAGTTATTCTTTTTACTATACGGTTTGGGGTGCGTGTGTGTGTGTGTGTGTGTGAACATAAATTGCAGAGTGCGAAGTCCAAGTACTCAGCGACTCACATCTGTATCTGCATATTTCTTTGTGAAACGCAGAAATGGCGATATGGTTTTCGAGGATTTTTAGGGAACTTTTAACACCGTGATGATTAAAATACTGATAACTACATGAGACGCCCGATATTCCATTGGCGCAAATTTCATATTATATTTTGCTAGTTTTTTTTTTGTTGCAGTATGAACATGTGATGAATATATTAATTTTCCAAATGCAACACAATTGTTTCCACACATTTGGTTAAAAATAAGACCTATTACATTTGCTTCACATTACATTCATACGATATTTGGCATTGTTAAAAGGCAGTTAAAGTGCAAAATCCATGCTGCTAGAAATACAGAGGACACAATAATTTGGAGAATTATATGCAAACTTTAGAGAGAACATATTTTCTAAGACAGAAAAATAAAGTTCAATGGTAATGAGTAAAGTGAAATAAAAATCTTTAGGACGCGCAACATATAAGTGAAATGTTACGGAATCATATATTCCGTTCAGTGCCGTAGATGTGTGAAATTTACACATTTTTTTCTCGGAGAGAATGGAGTGAAATAAAATGCAACCTTATCAAATTCTGTCACGTTTCAAGAAGAAAGGAGTACAATATCTGCCGAAGGGCGGCAAAGCGAAAAGTCAATAAGGAAGGCTTTGTTAGGTACAGCCTTCCAGTTTTCTTAGGAGAAAGTGCTCCACAAAGAACAAAGTGGATAGGACATCATTTGTTGTCGTGACATCTGTGTTCTTCTCAGTACAAGAAGTTCGAAGCGCTCTCCTGAATTTTAAGCCTCGACGCTATTTCTTCCAAAGCTTGCACTGCGCTAAAGAATGCGCCTTCGAGCTCTACTTAGATTCAGACTCTTCCGAATAATCCATAGAAACTACGTGCAAGCAAGCTGGTTCTATAAATACAAGTAATCACCGTATAGATTTATAGAAACTAAGATACATAATTAAACAAAGTCGGAAAAGGGAAAAGCAAGTTTAATGCACTTTGGCGAACAATCAGAAGCAATTGGAATGATATTTGTGATTGCTCTGAATATTAATGTTCTTAAAATTATGTGACCTGCCTGCTCCTCAGGACGCACATGAGATAAAGGCAGATAGCAGTGAGAACACATGTCCGCGTAGCTCAGTTGGGAGAGCTACTTACTCCGGAGTAAGGGGACCCAGTTTCGATGGTCGGCGCGGACAAACTTGTACGTTATATTGGCGCCCGAACTTCTAGGATGACCCGGCTGTTAGGTTTGTCGCAATGATGTGATGTTTTTTCCACACACCGAATTGTCTGGGATCTATCAAATGCACGTTCTTCATGGTATCACTGCCTACAGCGACATGGTCCCAGCAGACCCGTGGACCATGCCCCCGGCACTCTTTCGGGGGTAGGGGGATGTGAAGTGCCTGCACCAGAGAACGCACATGGTATAAAGGCAGATAGCAGTGAGAGCACATGTCCGCGTAGTTCAGTTGAGAAAGCGTCTTACTCCGGAATGAGGAGAACTGGATTCGATGCCTGGCTCGGACAAACTTGTACGTTATAATTGGTTTAAAAGCAAATTTAGAGTTTCGCAAAATATTTCAAATTTGGCACGTTTTAATGAGAACTACGAGGACTAATTTGCACTTCTTCTTCGTAAGGGTGTTGATAGATCTTTGGCTTTTCTCATTTTACATGCTCTTAGACTGACTGGCGTGCAAAAATTAAGGACGAGACGGTTTTTAGAATGTAACGTCGTGCAGAAGTGCTCCACATCGACTCAGATCACACCATAAGATCTCCAAGATGTAAGAATATGGGACAAGTGAGCAAAACCGTCCAAACAAGGAATCCATAGGATACAAAGGCACTTTATTGAAAAGGTTGCTTCGAGAACAACTGAACAGAAGACAAAAACGTCCATGTGGCAGGCGGCTGCCAAGAAAAATCGTCTTTAGTAAGGGATATGATCACTCCTGACTGCGTTGCAGGATTTACAACGTCTGTCCATGCTGAGGACGAGGTTGTCAAGTAGCTGTTGAGGCATCGCAGCCCATTCCCCTTTTAGGGCCAATCGCAGCTGCGGAATCTTTACTGTCGACTGGTGACGTGCTGCCAAGCGTCTCCCCAGAAGGTCCCACACGTGTTCGATTGGATTTACGTCCGGGGACCTTGCGGCCCAATCCATTGGTTGAATATCTTCACTCTCCAACAGCTATGCGACATCCACTATACAATGAGGTGTAGCTTTGTCGTCCATGAAGAGGAACTCAGGACACACAGCATTTCTAAATAGACGCACGTGAGGCAGGAGAACCTTGGTACAATAGCGGACACCAGTGACTGAACCTCCTTGGAAGATGTGAAGGTCAGTACGGCTACCAAACATGATACCGCCCCAAACGAGAACTCCGCTACCTCCAAACCGGTCCCTTTCGATGATGTTGGAGGTGTGACTGCGTGTTCCCTGCTCTCTCCAGATGTGTATACGTCCAGAATCGCTCCTCAGGCTAAATCGGCTTTCATCCGTAAAAAGAACTCGACCCCATTGCTGATGTGTCCAGTTCTTGTGTTCCTGGCACCACAGAAACCGCCGTCTCTGATGAGCAGGCGTTAATGGCACACACCGTACTGGTCGTCGTGCAAATAGACCACCTTTGTGCAGCCTTCTGCGACGGTAAAACGCGATAACGAACGTCCAGTTGTCTGTTGCATGTGCCTTGCGATTTCTCCCGCTGTCTGCCGTCTGTCTCTTCTCGCCTGTAGGACAATATACCGGTCGTCCGCCGCCGTGGTTGCTCGTGGATGACCACTGCTATACTCTCGGACAGCTGTTCCGGTCGTTTGAAGTGCTCTCCAAGCTCGTGAAACGATGCTGTGAGCGATCCCGAACTCCTCGGCCACACTAGTCACACTTCGACCTTTTTCCAACTTCCCAATGGCGTGAACTCGGGTAAAGTCATCCAGATGTCGTCTACTGGATTTCCTGTTGGCCATATCACACGGTGGCAGCAACTCGACGTCGTTCAAACCGATGTACACCCTGCAATAGCTTTCACCGAATTGCTGAGCGTACACCGCTTGTGTGTCTTATACCCTTCCGATACTCCCCCCCCCCGTCATGCTGCATATATGCGCATGCCCTACCCCACCTGACCCTAGTCTATCTCCTGAGTGATCTTTCGGTCCGTTCTGCTTGCTCGTTCCGCTGTTATGCTAATTTCTCCTCTTCGTCCTAAATTTTTGCACACCAGTGTACTTTTGTCATATCAAAATTGAGTTTTATATTGGGTTGTCAGGTAAGTGCTTTCGGCTTTTTCCAATGTTATTTGAAGTAACATGAACAATATTTTGGTCATAGTGTTATGTTTTTTGCAGCTCTTTTCTTCCTGTACAACTTTTGTTCATCGAGTTTGATATTATATGTGGTTTAACTCTTTTTAGCAATAGGAAAATAGTGTACCAAATAGACAGAAATGATCATTTTCGACATCACCTTCTCTTCGTTTTCAATCAAGGTTCCAAAACGGCTCTAGGCATTTGTGCTGTGTACGGAGCACTCGCCTTTAATGGCAGAACTACAGAGAAATGTTATTGACGCTTCAAGAAGGGGAAATTCGACCTCACAGACTCTCCACGTTGCAGCAGACCTGTTCAGTTCAATGAGGATGAATTGCATGAGCTCATCCACGAGGATCCGCGTCAATCCACTATGGTATTGGTCCAGCAGATGGGATCTTGATACCGTCGCCCATCATCTTCATTCGATGGATACGGTCCAAAATCTCGGTGCATGGGTGCCACATTCTCTGAACGCAAGAGACAAACCCCAGCGGTCCACTATAGCCGCCAGTTTGCTCGCTTGAGACCAGGTTACTCGTGGACACAAAAAGAGATTTCTTTACGGCACTGTCTCCGGCGATGAAAAGTGGTGTCTCTATGTTAATATGAAGCATAGGAAAAAACAACTTAGTGGAGCGTTGGGAAGAGGTCGTGAACAATGAAGGAAAAATGTTATTAACTGATTTGTGAAAACGTTTTCATGAAAAATAAAGAATCCAATAATTAAAAAAACCGAACGAACTTATCTGACAACCCAATATACAGCATGTGTCTGACCAAATACAATAATTGTAGTCTGATTGTTTATCTGTTTTTCTGCACATCTGAAGGACAATAATGCAAAACAGCACAGATTTCACCGCAAAAAAGTGCCGAGCAGTGATGAAATATCTTTCCTTAACAGGTAACTCGGCCAAACAAATTTATGATGAAGTGTCGGTTACATTAGGCGATAAGTGCTCTTCCTACACCTAGGTCAATAACTGTGTTGCTAGGTTTAGAACAGGACATTTGAGCACTGAAGACGAAGTACGTTCTGGGAGATTAACTTAAATGACAATTCCAGAAATGGCAGATGCCGTTCATTCCATGATCCTGGATGATCGACGAATATCAACTGAAAAGATAGCAGAGACCCTGGCAATATCCCTAGAACGAGTAGGCTATGTTATTCACGAGATTTTAGACATGAGAAAGCTCTCAGCCAAATGGGTTCCCAAACGTCACAATGTTGACCAGAAGCGTGATCGAGGCTATATTATTCATGGGATTTTAGACATGAGAAAGCTCTTAGCCAAATGGGTTCCCAAATGTCTCAATGCTGACCAGAAGCGTGATCGAGGCTATATTATTCATGGGATTTTAGACATGAGAAAGCTCTTAGCCAAATGGGTTCCCAAATGTCTCAATGCTGACCAGAAGCGTGATCGAGGCTATATTATTCACAAGATATTGCGCATGAGAAAGCTCTCAGCAAAATGGGTTTCCAAATGTCACAATGCTGACCAGAAGCGTGATCCAGGCTATATTATTCATGAGATTTTAGACATGAGAAAGCTCTCAGCCAAATGGGTTCCCAAACGTCACAATGTTGACCAGACGAATATCAACTGAAAAGATAGCAGAGACCCTGGCAATATCCCTAGAACGAGTAGGCTATGTTGTTCACGAGATTTTAGACATGAGAAAGCTCTCAGCCAAATGGGTTCCCAAACGTCACAATGTTGACCAGAAGCGTGATCGAGGCTATATTATTCATGGGATTTTAGACATGAGAAAGCTCTTAGCCAAATGGGTTCCCAAATGTCTCAATGCTGACCAGAAGCGTGATCGAGGCTATATTATTCATGGGATTTTAGACATGAGAAAGCTCCTAGCCAAATGGGTTCCCAAATGTCTCAATGCTGACCAGAAGCGTGATCGAGGCTATATTATTCACAAGATATTGCGCATGAGAAAGCTCTCAGCAAAATGGGTTTCCAAATGTCACAATGCTGACCAGAAGCGTGATCCAGGCTATATTATTCATGAGATTTTAGACATGAGAAAGCTCTCAGCCAAATGGGTTCCCAAACGTCACAATGTTGACCAGAAGCGTGATCGAGGCTATATTATTCATGGGATTTTAGACATGAGAAAGTTCTCAGCCAAATGGGTTCCCAAATGTCACAATGCTGACCAGATGCGTGATCGAGGCTATATTATTCATGGGATTTTAGACATGAGAAAGCTCTTAGCCAAATGGGTTCCCAAATGTCTCAATGCTGACCAGAAGCGTGATCGAGGCTATATTATTCACAAGATATTGCGCATGAGAAAGCTATCAGCAAAATGGGTTTCCAAATGTCACAATGCTGACCAGAAGCGTGATCGAGGATATAATATTCATGGGATTTTAGACATCAGAAAGTTCTCAGCCAAATGGGTTCCCAAATGTCACAATGCTGACCAGATGCGTGATGTGGCTATATTATTCACGAGATTTTAGACATGAGAAAGCTCTCAGCCAAATGGGTTCCCAAATGTCACAATGATGAGTAGAAGCGTGATCGAGACTATATGATTTACGAGATTTTAGACATGAGTATGCTTTAAGCCAAATGGGTTCCCAAATGTCTCGATGCTGACCAGAAGCGTGATCGAGGCTATATCATTCACGAGATATTAGACATGAGAAAGCTCTCAGCAAAATGGGTTCCCAAATGTCACAATGCTGACCAGATGCGTGATCGTGGCTATATTATTCACGAGATTTTAGACATGACAAAGCTCTCAGCCAAATGTGTTCCCAAATGTCACAATGATGACCAGAAGCGTGATCGAGACTATATTATTCACGAGATTTTAGACATGAGAATGCTTTAAGCCAAATGGGTTCCCAAATGTCTCGATACTGACCAGAAATGTGATCGAGGCTATATTATTAACGGGATATTGGACATGAGAAAGCTCTCAGCAAAATGGGTTCCCAAATGTGACAATGCTGACCAGAAGCGTGATCGAGGCTATATTGTTCACGAGATATTGCGCATGAGAAAGTTCTCAGCAAAATGGGTTCCCAAATGTCACAATGCTGACCAGAAGCGTGATCGAGGCTATATTATTCAAGGGATTTTAGACATGAAAAAGTTGTCAGCCAAATGGGGTTCCCGAATGTCACAATGCTGACCAGAAGCGTGATCCAGGCTATATTATTTATGAGATTTTAGACATGAGAAAACTCTCTGCCAAATGGGTTCCCAAATGTCTCAATGCTGACCGGAAGTGCGATCGAGGCTATATTATTCACGAGATATTGCGCATGAGAAAGCTCTCAGCCAAATGGGTTCCCAAATGTCACAATGATGACCAGAAGCGTAATCGAGACTATATTATTCACGAAATTTTAGACATGAGAAGGCTTTAAGCCAAATGGGTTCCCAAATGTCTCGATGCTGACCAGAAGCATGATCGAGGCTATATTATTAACGAGATATTGGACATTAGATAGCTCTCAGAAAAATGGGTTCCCAAATGTCACAATGCTGACCAGAAGCGTGATCGAGGCTATATTATTCACGAGATTTTAGACATGAGAAAGCTCTCAGCCAAATGGGTTCCCAAATGTCACAATGATGACCAGAAGCGTGATCGAGACTATATTATTCACGGGATTTTAGACATGAGAATGCTTTAAGCCAAATGGGTTCCCAAATGTCTTGATGCTGACCAGAAGCGTGATCGAGGCTATATCATTCACGAGATATTGGACATGAGAAAGCTCTCAGCAAAGTAGGTTCCCAAATGTCTCAATGCTGACCCGAAGCATGATCGAGTGAATGCTTCACAAGCCACTTTGGACCGATTTCGGCATGATCCGGTAGGAATTTTGAACCGTCGGATAACTATGGATGAAACGTGGAACCATATGTTATGTATATGATTCAGAGACCAAAGGACAATCTAAAGAATAGAGGTACAGTTGTTCCAAAGAAATTCAAGACAAGAAGTCATCAAGCAAGGTGTTGTCGTCTGTTTCTGGAACAAAGACGTAACTTTGCTCGTAGATTGTCTGGAAAAGGGTGGAATCATTACGGCAAAGTACTGCGTTCCACTTCTCGACAAACTGAAGCAGCAACTGGTCTCCAAACGTCGACGCAAGCTTTCGAAACGGATCTAGTCTCGTCAAAACAATGCCTCTCCTCATAAAGCGGCCATTACGCAGCAGAAATTGGCTGATCTTCACTTTGAAATTCTGAAACACTCGACCTACTCATCTGATATGGCCATTTCGACCTCTTTTTTAACAAGAAGAAACACCTCAAGGGAAAACATTTTTAAGCACTAAGGAGGCCACTGCAGCTGCGGATAAGTGGTTTCCAGCGCAACCGAAAAAATGTTTTTATGGATTAATACATTTAGAACAACGAAGTCATAAGTATGTGGAGCTTAGAGGAGAATATGTAGTGTAAATATTTTTTTCAATCCTGTACCTTGTTTTCTTTACAAAGCCAAAGACTTACCCCATCCCTTCGTATTAGCAGTTAGTTGTTTTCCCTTTGTGTAAGTAAAGAGATAAGAACAAAAGGAAGGAAATGGTCGTGATTTTGCCCTTTTTTGTGAGGGACTCCTGGTGTTGTTGTGGGGAGCGCATTGTAGCCCCCACGTGCTTCGACGACCGATATTTGGAAGGTCCGTGTAAGTATGATAAGGCCGATGTTTGGAAACTTTTTGTGTCAACCGATCGGAAAGTTTACGGCGTTCTGGAGGGTTGAAGTGACAATTCAGAAGGGTAGAAATTGGGGTATGTGCTTGGGACCTTAATGAGATCGTTGAACGCATTTATTCGGAGCTCATAGCTGTGTACTCTTACCACCTTGCATCGTGCTTTATGCTTTTAGAGCAATTAAAATTGACAACTGATTGAACAGGGCCTCCTTGGAAATGGGGAAGAAACTCTATGGCAAAATGTGAATTACCGAAAAAGAGGCAATCTTCAACAAGCCCGTGAAGGAGAAGGGGTTGGGCTCCATAGTCGGATCGGTGACGATCCAGCGCTGTGGTGTTTACGGCAGAAAAGCATCTGTCGTAAGAAGTCTGCCGGGCGAGCTAGGATTTCTCAGGACCAAGCGGTTGATGTTACAGCAAGAAAATGAGGTTGAAGGACCTATTTTCTAACGCACAATTTTAGGTAAGCTGTTGAAGAGACCCAAGTAATTTCTCTCGAAAAAGTTGGGATTGTTAAGCGTCTTGTGGGATAACCGCTGTTTGCAACTTGAAATGGTGCCCGTTTATAAATCTTGCTCCTTTCCGGGATTGGATCGGAGCTAGAGGAGAAACATCCTATATGTGAGATAAAGCGATGAAACTGTTGCAGCCACAAGTGAATAGGACGGGCGACTTGTGATGTGGAAAAGCTCACCTTTACTTTTGGGATGCTAAAAGACCGGATAACGAAGCTCTCTACCAAATCACCGGCATCAGCATGCGTAGATGCGTACTTCGCGTCATATAGGCGCCTACAGTCAACTACTTTGTGTGTGTGTGCACGAGTGTCTCAAGTGTGATGGGCTTCGTCTCCCCTCTCCGTCGTCCACAGTGTGCGTTGTGATTGGTCATGCCTTGTGAAAGTGAAAACCGGCCAATGGTACTGTTCGTTCTACCGAGTGATACATTTTATATGTGGATATACCTTACCGGGAGAAGAGCATCCTTGTAAGTTCTTATTTTTTTTATGCATGTTAATGGTTGAGTAAATTGACTCTTGTCAGCCAATTGAATTTTGTCGACTGAAAACAATTTAAAGCCGGACAGTATATGCCAATGAAATATCGGTGTACTCTAACGAAAAATTTAGCCGAAGAGCTAACTAAAATGGGTCGTGTTTATTTGACATCCCTCCTTCTTCCTCTGTATATTGACATCTTCATCATTTACATTATCTCTTTGTGTTAATTAATTATGTCTATTGTCTTGTGTCAGACCTGAAGTGAATGAGAAAGTTGTGTGTGTGTCAGAGGAATTCCTTCATTTTTGATTGGCTAAATTTATGAGATAAATTCTTTTGCCAAAAATTCAGATTTCGACGGTAAAGAATTAACAAGTAATTATTTAAAATTTTAAAGTTTACTTAAGTGTCGTCGGCCATTGCCTGACATCCATCATTTAAATTCCTAAAATGATATTTGTTCAGTCGAACCCACATATAACGACACGCTTGTATAATACGAAGTTGCGCATAAACCGTAGTTTTTATAGGTTCCTTGAAGTTCGGAATATTCTAGCTTGTTATTTTAGCCGCATATTGCGAACAATGATTTTGGAAAAAACCTCATACATCTAAGTTCAGCACGATTATCAGCAAACACGAATGTGCCATTCACCTACTTTTTAAACCTTATTGTTTCACTGGAAAACAAGGAAATACCTGCTGCTCACGACACCCCTTCTTTCCCTTACAGATTGGTAAGTTCGCATGAAGACAAGAATGTTTCGGTTGCTTTTTTTATTACCTCCCTTCCCACTACACCTCGCTTGCCAAAAATACTTCTCCTGGGCAAATCCTGTTTTTTATTCTTCTCCTTGCCACCTTTCAATCACTGAACCTCTGTTTAGAAATTCTTAGAGTTTATTTTGCATCTAGAAACATCTTAACCACCGCATCTGAGGAAGTTTCATTTCATTTATTTCGTTATGGGGTTATATGAAACCATAAATAATATGAATACCACAGAATACATAGCCTTTTACATAATATGGTAACCACAGAATAGGAAATTGAATCATCATCATCATCATTGTCAACCATTATCAATCCACTGCTGGACGAAGGTCTCCCCAAGTTTCCTCCACAACGGTCTGTCTTGTGCCAGTCTCCTCCATGTCACTCCCGCATATTTACGAATTTCATCCACCCATCTCCCATGTGGTCTTTTTCTGGGTCTTTTCCTGTCCCTTGGAATCCAATCTAAAATTTCGGCTGTCCATCTATGGTCTGTCCTTCTGGCAGTATGTCCAGCCCACTGCCATTTCAGGGATTTAACTCTGATCATGATGTCTTCCACTCTTGTCATTTTTCGGATCCACGAGTTCCTCTTCTTATCTCTCCTGGTTACACCAACTATGCACCTCTCCATGCTTCTTTGAGTTGTCTGCAGCCTTTGTATGTCTCTTTTAGTTAAGGTCCACGTCTCTGCACCATACGTAAGCACTGGAAGGATGCATTGATCAAACACTTTTCTTTTAAGACATAATGGCATATTGCTCTTGAAAATTATGCTGTTTCTTCCAAAAGCTCTCCAGGCAAGTTTTGTACGACGATTAATTTCTTCATCAATGTGACCCTCACTTGATATCTGCTGTCCAAGAAATTGAATAAAAGGCTATATATAGGCTATATATATAGCCTGAGTGAATCCCAATTCCCTTGAAGTATGTAGTCAAGTCAAACGTCCTGCACATATAAAATTTACGCATATGTGGTCTGATTAATAAATTTTACCATAGGATTTCATACACTGAAGGGAAAAAAATCCCGACACCACGAAAAACTAGTTGTAGAGGAATGAAATGGCGGCAATACATTTGTATAGGTAATATATTTAATCGATTAAGGTTTCAAGATCACAGCTTATTGTAAGCGCGAGAAGAGCCATTTTAAATGTGAAATGCTGGTACATTAATAACCGGTGTAACCGCCAGAATGTTGAATGCAAGCACGCAAACGTTCATGCATTGTGTCGTACAGGTGCTGGATGTCAGTTTGTGGTATGGAGTTCCATGCCTTGTGCACTTGGTCAGTCAATACAGGGACGGTTAATGCTGGTTGCGGGTGACGCTGGAGTTGTCGTCTAATGATGTCCCATACGTGCTCGATTGGTGAAAGATCTGGTGACCTAGCAGGCCACGGCAACATGTCGACACTCTGTAGAGCATGTTGGGTTACAACAGCGGTATGCGAGCGAGCATTATCCTGTTGGAAAACACCCCCTGGAATGCTGTTCATGAATGACAGCACAACAGATTGAATCACCAGACCGACGTACATCTGTGCCGTCAGGGTGCGTGGGATAACCACGAGAGTGCTCCTGCTGTCATAGGAAATTGCTCCCCAGACCATAACTCCTGGTGTAGGTCCAGTGTGTCTCGGCCGCAGACAGGTTGGTTGCAGGCGCTCATCTGGCCTCGTTTTAACCAACACACAGCCATCACCCAGGCAGAACCGGCTTTCATCAGAAAACACAACAGATCTCCACTCCGTCCACCAATGAGCTCTAGCTTGACACCACTGACGTCGCAAACGGCAGTGGTTTGGAGTAAGTGGAATGCACGCTACAGGGCGTCTGGCTCGGAGCTGTCCTTCAAATAACCGATTTGTAACAGTTCTTTGTGTCACTGTGGTGGCAACTGCAGCTCGAATTGCTACCGCAGACGCGGTACGATGCGCCACGGCCATACGCCGTACACGGCGGTCTTCGCTCTCAGTAGTGCCACGTGGCAGACCGGAACCCGGTCTTCTTGAGGCAGTACCTTCCCTTGACCACCGCTGCCAACAATCATGAACAGTGGCTACATTCCTGCTAAGTCGATCTGCAATATTGCGAAAAGAAAATCCACCTTCTCGTAGCCCTATTACACGACCTCGTTCAAACTGCGTGAGCTGTTGATAATGGCTTCTTCGTCTTCTTAAAGGCATTCTTGACTAACATCAACACACTACGTCGAATCTCAACGATAACTAACGCTCACGAACGTTACAGCGCGTATTTACAGCAAACCTGCTTTGCATGTTCCGAGTGGCGCTACTAGCGCAACACGTATGCGCCGAGCGCGAAATTTGCATAGACGTCATCTTACAGATGTACTCTCACCGCCTACCAACTGTCGTTTATCTAACACAGCTCCTTCTTGGTGTTGGGATTTTTTTTTCCGTCAGTGTATTTTAGTTTATTAGCAAATATTTTTTAGTTGCTTTCGAAAATAATTATAATTATTCATATCTGTTAGTTGACAAGGTAGGTTATTCCATAACATCAGTTTCTGGTAATCAATAAATCTTTGTTGGGTTAAAGTAATAGAAATGCATTTCTGTCTCTTGTTTGATAGTCGTGACCCACAGTGATCAGCTGAATTAAATGTTGATACTTATTCTCTTTTATTCTTTTGTACATAAATCCTAATAATCTAAATTGTCATAATTCCTCTATATCTATAAATCCATAATAATTAATAATTCGTACCCCCATAGTCAAATTAATTCTCCTAAAAATATTTAAATCATATATCCGACGTAACATGTTATAGCTTAAATTTGAAATTTTCGGTTGTTACTTTAATTTTTTGCATCCTGTGACGTGCCCGCCCCGCAGGACGCACACGACATAAAGGCAGATAGAAGCGAGTACGAACGTCTGCGTAGCTTAGTTGGTTGAGTGACTTTTTCCGGAATAAGAGGACGCGGGTTCGATCCCCGGCGTCGGCCAAAATGACGGAGAAATTTACTTCGTTATAATGGCGCCCGAACTTCCCGGATCACCCGGCCGTTAAAGATCTCGCAGTAATGTGATGTTCTTTCCACACTGCGAGACTGGAAAAATAAGAGAATCCCTTCTTCAGCGATTCGAAAAATAAATATGTGTGTAATGTTGCATTCCACACACCAGATTGACTGGGAGTTCTCAAGTGCACGTTCTTCACAGGATGACTGCCTCCACCGACACATGGTCCCGGCCGACCCGTGGGCCATGGCCATGGGACCTCTTTCGGGGGGAGGGGGGGAGGGGGGAGATGGGACGTGCCTGCCCCGCAGGACGCACACGACATAAATGCAAATAGCAGCGGGAACGAACGGCTGAGTAGCTTAGTTAGTAGAGCGACTTGTTCCGGAATAAGAGGACTCTGGTTCGATCCCCGGCGTGGACCAAAATGACGGAGATATTTAATCCGTTAAATCTTCTTCTTATTGCAGATCTCAAGCATCATGTTTCTAGCTGTAGTTTTCAACAACTATTATTAACGTCTAATCAATTGATAAATTATTTATGATTGACTAGTTTCAATATTTCTTGTCATAATGCTATATGACAATAAATATTTCTTTTTCATTTGTCCCGATATAACAAAATTCGCATATAGCGAAGGCTTTCAACTCTACCTTCAACTTCTTTATATACGGATACGTCTGTAAATCTTTTATCTTTCCGATAACGTCAGACGTCTTTCGGAAGGTAAGGAAAGTTTCGTCAGATAAGAGCCAAGAGCATGGCCAACGAAAATGCTGCGTTCAACAAGCAGTTACGGAAAACGATATAATAGTTTTGTAGGTAACATTTATTTCCAACAGGTGGTTTCATTTGCTATGAATAAAAAAATAGGAAATAAAGTTAACAGCGATTTTTCATTTCATTTGAGCATTATCTGCCATTATTTCAGGTTAAAAGTTATTTGCGTGCCAGCTAATCAGCACTAAATGAGAAATGGCATGCATGACTGCAGACTGGAAGATTTACGTAGTTCCTTTTGCAAACAGTACATCCACGAACAACGTTAATAACTTCATCAGGAATATTTTAACACCTAGGCGCAGTTCATTAATCACATTACCTAACCACAATTTCCAAGAACAGTTTATTGAATTCTGTGAGCGAGGCACACACAAATCAAAAACAAATTCTCTTTGTTTGGGTGAGCAGGAAGAAATATAACCGAGAAAGAATAGTTACGCTAGAGTGCTTCATCGTTAATGCGCGTGGTTTTCTAATTAGTACACTGTTTCTAAATTATCTGTGGATAGCATTCATAATAGAATTGCTCTTTGAAATTCATTTACTTGTGCCGCTGAAAACAGATTATAGCTGGCCAATTTCTCTTAAAATAAACATTGATTTGATTGTCATTCTGGATGACAGGAATCTTCTAGTCGATTGAAACAATGTCCAGTGATCCAAGTTAACTTTTGTCATTTTTGAAGTTTTATATTTCTAAATGAATCACATATTGATTTATAACAATTTAAAATAAGTGAAACCTTATTTATATGGATCGGATTAGCCAAGTGACTTTGTAACGTACCAGGAGATGTGACGTACCTGCCAGAAGGACGCACACGACATAAAGGCAGATAGGAATCAGAGTAAAACGTCCGCGTAGCTCAATTGGTAGAGCAACTTATTCCAGAATGAGGAGACCCGGGTTCGAATCCTGGCGCGGATAAAAATGACGGAGAAATTTACTTCGTTATAACTTACAGATTCCTTGATTTTGATTAATGTTCCTTTCTGCAACCCCGGAGCTAGTTATTCAGTAATTCTCTACATATTTCAGTTAGCGAAAAATCGACCCACCTAACAATACAGTATGTACTACATCGAGTGTTAGATATTTCTCTATTTAAGAATCAATTTATTTAAATGGAGAGAGTTTTTCTGATTTTTTCACTAATTGTATGAAACACAATTATGGAAAAAAACAAGAACCAGAAAAGCTAGAAATACTGTAGAAATAGTGAAAATGATATAATTTAGTGTACTGGCATTTACCTTAATCCTAGTATCGCTGAAATATCTCTTGATACCAAATGTCAGTTTTGTGTGACGTAGAAATTTGTCGCAAGAAGCATAAAAGGTCCTCATCGGTGTCAAAGTCAACAAGAAAGATGACAAATAATTTTCGGTTGTAAAGAGCATGTCTTTTGAACCCTTTCCCAGGCGAATAAAATTTATCAAAGTTGCTCAATGTCAGTGGAACCGGTAAGAAAACAAAATCAGCCGGATTTCTACAATCGATAAAACACCCAGAAATAGAAACAGCTACACTCACCAGCGGCGATAAAGTATGTTACGAATATTAACAAATAGCGCACAAAAAGTTTTTCATGGAAGAAGGAAGGAATATACAAAGAAATTTTCAAATCGAACAGTTAAAAGAAGACACATATGAGGAATCATAATATAATTCTACGCCCTCTAGTGGAAGAATTTTGCACATTGGGAAAGTTGAAAATAGGCGAAGAGTATTCTTCACATGGAAAAAGCTGTGCTAAGGAAAAATATATTTTCAAACACGTCTCCCGAATGCAGAGATAGCGAGAAAAAGGTTTCGACCTTTACATCCTGGTAGCAGGAAGCCTTTGTGTTATTTATAGAGGATGAAGCTCCACATCTTTATTGTAGCAAGCTTACATACAATAAAACAAAATAATTCTCGATAGGAATTTCAGAAGCGGAGATACAGCTACAAACAAAAATACACAAACACCACCTAGCGACTGAACAGTGAACTATGAAAAACTTAAACACGAATCTAAAGTGTTCCACAAGGTAAATGAATCCGGTAGCGAAATAATTTTTTAAATCCCACATTTAGAAACAGAGATATTGAGAAAAACAGATCCAACTTTGGCGCATTCTAGCAACGAAATTAGTCCTTATTTTAGGAAGAAATTACACACAAACGGTATTCATGGTTAGCAAATTCTGACCGAGAAAGAATTTCTTCAGTCGGATTTATAGCCCCGCAGATACTGTTGCAAACGGTAACGTGCAGTAAGCTGTTAAGTGGAACACTTGTGTTTTAAGAAAAATTCAAAGTTATATGAGGGACATTTCACACCGGAAACGCTGCCCAACAAAGAAATATTTTTTAAATCGGACTTTTAGAAGCAGAGATATCGACAGAAATAGTTATACATATATTCCCCTTGTGGAACACTATGCACTATTTTAGGCAGGAGGCATTATTAAAAAGTTTTTAGATGTGATAGGTATAGGTCCCCGTTTTCAGAAGCTCAGAGTTTGCTGCCCATACATCAGAAACAGAAACAGACGCTTACGCCCCTGATGGCTAAAACATTCTTTACCAAAAATTAGAAATTACAACGAAAACATTTCCCATGAGGAGCTGTATCCGATGTACGAAGAAGTTTTCAAATCGGAGTTTTAGGAGCAGATATATTGGGAAAACGAAATTTACATGTACGCCCCCTTGCGGAAAATGTATGCATTACTTGAAAAAGAGACTATACCTAAAATAGTTTTCGATATAAATGGCATCGAAAGAAAAAATATTTTTTTCAATCGGATATTTAGAAACAAATGAATGATATAAAATGTATCTTGAATTCGATATCATCTGCATTTACGCCCTCTAATGGCGAAGTTGTGCATCGAAAAAAACTGGAAAGCTAGGATCTTCATCTCATATTTTAAGCTTCGCAATGCAAAAAGAAATTTTTTAATCGAACTAATATTTGTAGAGTTATGGTCTCCATGGACGAACGAGGAAGGTGATATACACTGGCGGAAAGTGAAAAAAGAGCACCAAGAATGAATTGGCGGACGATCATGAAATTTACACATGTTAATGGGGTCGAGTTTACGTAGGTTTGATGTTAAGTTCGGGACCAACCGGTGAGCGCTTACGCCACAGCACGGCATAATATGCAAATTATCGTCGGTGGTATTTCAGGAGTACGGCGAAGTGAATGTAATCAGTCGTTGGCGTACGGACACGTGCGAAGACCCTGAAGAAGCTGCAATGCCTGGACATGGAAGATGTGTACGATTTCAGCAGTTATCGGACTTTGAGCTAGGTCGTCTAGTCGGACACCGCGAGGCCGGGTTGTCGTATCGTCGTATTGCCGAGCGAATTGGACGGGAAGTACCGGTGGTGGTACGATGGTGGCGTAGACGGTCCGAGGAACATTCCCACACGAGAAGACGTGGAACCGGGAGTCACAGACGGACTGATGAGCGGACCGATCGACGCATAAGAAGAGCGGCGTTGTCAAGCAGAACATCCACTGCGACGCAAATCCGAGCTGCCGTTGCACCTGAAGTGATTCTGCGAACAGTCCGCAACCGTCTACTGGATGCAGGATTACGTGCACGTGTGACTCTGGCATGTGTACCTCTGACTCCAGCCCACCGTCTGGAACGGCTGCAGTGGTGTCGCCAACGTCTGCACTGGAGAACGCAATGGCGATCTGTCGTGTTCAGCGATGAAAGCAGATTCTGCTTGGGAGCCTCCGATGGCCGTATGCGAGTTCGCAGACCCACAGGGGAGCGTCTCCACCTTTCTTGTATCCGTCAGCGACACACAGGGCCTACACCTGGTCTCCTGGTGTGGGGAGCGATCAGCTATCTCTCCCGTACACAACTAGTGTTTGTACCGGGTACGTTAAACAGCACCTCCTACATCAACAGCATCATTCAGCCCGTTGTTGTGTCATTTGTAAGGTCGGTCCATCGTTGTGTGTTCCAGCAAGATAACGTACGCCCACACACGGCACGTGCAACGCAACATGCACTTCAGGGTGTAACAGAACTTCCACGGCCAGCCACGACCATCCCCGATTTACGCGTCCAGGTTGAGGATGCTTGGAACTCAATACCCCAAACGTAGATCCAACATCTTTACGACAGACTCCATGCCAGAATTGCACATTGTGACGCAGTTCATGGAGGTTCAACCTCGTACTAACCATGTTACATGGAAATGTTATTTTTCAGTTTACCAGCAAATACAGCTGTATTTTGCCATAATGTTTTGATGACGTTATCCTCTGTATTCCGTTCTTATGCTGTATAAATTTCGTTTGTAACAGACGTCTCCTTCTTGGTGTTCTTTTTTCACTTTCCGCCAGAGTATTAACAGGTCTGAACATTACTCAAAGAAAATAAGCACGATCTCTTTTTCAAAAGAAAAAAAGAGTGCTGAAAACTTGGGTGGTGCAAGACTTTGGTTATATAGAAGTTTGCTGCGATGTGGAAGTTGTTGCAAGTTGGAAGGTCTAGACCGATAGGAGTTTCAGCCAAACTTATCAATAGTCAATAGATGACTGAACATTGACCTTTTTCTTCTTTTCATAAAGTTTTAGATAACAGACTATGATATCATTTACACCTTTTTGGAATTTTAAGCCTTTAAAGTGGTTCCACCTAAAATCTCTCTCTCTCTCTCTCTCTGTCTGTGTCTGGAATGCTTGGAGTCACAGCAACGTCTGCATTGTTGCGCCATCACGTATCAATTAATTCATATGTGCTCTCGAGATGTTAAGGTGATCGCGTGCTAATTTAAAAATATTAAGTTATCATTGACTCGAGTTCTGTTTTTTCCGATCTACAAAATTCATATTGAATTCTTAATATCACAGCGAGTTGAGTTTGCACGCGATCACATTGAGATGTCAATGTGTTCATGTGGTAATTTAAAAACATTGGATTATCAATGACTCGAGTTCTATTTATCCAATCTACAAAATTCGAATTGAATTCTTAATATCGCGACAAGTTGCGTTTGTATTTTAATTTAATTTAGCACAATTCGAATATTAATTTGTACGTTTTAATTATTTTTTACTTTTTTAATTTAACTAACTTTACGAGTTTAGTGCTGCAAATTTTACAAAATATTGATCTATCTGAACGCTCTAACCTACAATAAAAACTGAAATCTTGAGATGTCAAAGTGAGCAAAATTGCATCTAAAGGAAGATGTCGTCCCAATAATGCCTCG
This sequence comes from Macrothele yani, assembly GCA_039090855.1. NCBI lineage: Eukaryota > Metazoa > Arthropoda > Arachnida > Araneae > Macrothelidae > Macrothele > Macrothele yani. The sequence goes on from CM077013.1 coordinate 22,036,407, forward strand.
TCTACGATGCCTGGCGATCCGCTGTTTTTTGTTGTTTTATTGTGCCCCATTATTCCCCGTTCTTCGATGTAACAGGCCCAGAGACTCAATAAAGCGATGTTGAAATCAATAGCACAATGTTGAGAATTTAGATAGTTCCGATTCGCAATACCAGATGTCTCGTTATGTAGGTTAGAGCGTTTAGATAGAACGATATTTTGCAAAATATGAAAAAGCTTCGGTATGAAATTTCAAACTAAATGTCGAATAGGTTAGCCTGAAACAAGCCGTGAAGGGAATAACAAGTGTGCCGGAGAAAGTCTCTGAACACGAAAAATCAAAGTAAAAGTTATTAAAGTAAGTTAACGAGAAAACAACTTTTCAAGAGTAGTGCTGATATTACACATTTTGCAAAATATTGTGTGACGTACCTGCCAGCAGGACGCACACGACATAAAGGCAGATAGTAGTCAGAATGAACGTCTGCGTAGCTCAGTTGGTAGAGCGACTTGTTCCGGAATAACCGGATTCGGGTTCGATTCCCGGCGTAGACCAAAAATGACGGAGAAATTTACTTCGTTATAATGGCGTCCGAACTATCCGGATGACCCGACCGTTCAAAATCTCGCAATGGTGTGATGTTAATTCCACACCGCGAGATAGGAAAAATCAGAGAATCCCTTCTCCAACGCTTCGAGGAATAAATGTGTGTGACGTTGCATTCCACACACCAGATTGAGTGGGAGTTCTCAAGTGTACGTTCTACAGTGGATGGCTGCCTGCAACGATTCATGGTCACGGCTGACCAGTGGGACATGCCCTCGGCCCTCTTTCAGGCGGGGGGAGGAGATGTGACGTACATGCCAGCAGGACGCACATGACATAAAGGCAGATAGCAATCAGAATAAACGTCTGCGTAGCTGAGTTGGTAGAGCGACTTGTTCCGGAATAAGCGGGCTCGGGTTCGAATCCCGGCGTAGACCAAAAATGACAGAGAAATTTACTTCGTTATAATTGTTCTATCTAAGCGCTCTAACCTACAATTGTGGAACAACAAATATCTTACACACAATGTTATTTATCGCGAGGTCTTTTGAAAAACGGAAATAAATAGCATATAATTTTCAGTTCTAACGTGAACGAGTTCTTACTATACAGGGTGATTCAGCTAAACGTGTACAAACTTCTGGGAGGGGTAGGATGCACAAAACAAATTGGAATCACATAGCAATGCAGGGTCGGAAACGCCATCTTCATGCGGTAGATGGCGTTGTTCGGACGCGAGACCCTTCATACGTTCTTTCAGGATACAGTCATTTACACGGGAAGGTTGCTTCAATGCACATAACGCGCATGTATAGTCTGTGGAAAACCCCCAATGCTGTACGACCACTTGCAGCATAAACCGTTTTGCTGTTAATGTTTGGGCCGGTATTGTCGGGGATTACTTTCTTAGCCCATAAATCATACCTCCTCGTCTGGAAGGAAGCAGTTACCTGATACTTCTGGAGTACGTCTTGCCATGGCTATTGAACGAACAACAGGTCCCTCAATCGCTGCGCCGTGCAATGCAGTTCCAGCACGATGGGGCCCCCGCCCATTTCAGCAGTGTGACGTTTACCATCACTTCAACATAACATTTGGATATCAGTGGATTGGGCGTGGTGGTCCCATTCATTAGCCTGCAAGATCGCCAGACTTAACATGCCTTGATTACTTCTTCTGGGGTTACATCAAAAGACTGGTGTACGACACTCCCGTTGAACGTGATGAGGACCTTGTAGTACGCATTTCTCTAGATGCTTCGGAAGTCCGAGAAAGGCCAAGAATCTTTCAGAATGTACGTGATTCCATGCGCCGACGATGTCAAGCGTGTGTTACAGCTCATGGTCGCGACTTTGAACATCTTCTGTAACCCCCAATGCATTTCGCAAATGTCTTGTGAGTAATAAAAAGCATTTTGTTCTCTTACGTGCTGCTCTTTCATTTCTCCTCCTCTCTGTACACTAGCACATGATGACATTTCCGACCCTGCATTGCTATATGATACCGATTTGACTTTGTGCAACCTACCCCTTCCAGAAGTTTCTACACGCTTAGCTAAATCACCCTGTATAAGTTTTTACTATATTTCCTTACAAAAATCCGGTGTCTTCTTGATCTGTTTTCAATCTGCTTCAATTAAAAATTTTACTCAGTCACATGAGGGGGCAACATCCCCTATACCATCATCATCATCATCATCATTGTCAACCATTATCAATCCACTGCTGTACGAAGGTCTCTCCAAGCCTCTACCACAACGGTCTTTCTTGTGCCAGTCTCCTCCATGTTATTCCTGCGTACTTTCGAATTTCATCCACCCATCTTCAATGTGGTCTTCTTCTGGGTCTTATACTGTCCCTTGGAATCCAATCTAAAATGTCGACTGTCCATCGATGGTCAATCCTTCTGGCAGTATGTCCAGCCCATTGCCATTTCAGGGATTTTACTCTTATCATGATGTCTTCCACTTGTCATTTTTCTGATCCACGAGTTCCTCTTTCTTATCTCTCCTGGTTACACCAAGCATGCACCTCTCCATGTTGCTTTGAGTTGTCTGCAGCCTTTGTATGTCTCTTTTAGTTAAGGGCCACGTCTCCGCACCATACGTAAGCACTGGAAGGATGCATTGATCAAACACCTTTCTTTTAAGACATAATGGCATATTCCTCTTCAAAATTATACTGTTTCTTCTAAAAGCTATCCAGGCAAGTTTTATACGCCGATTAATTTCTTCAGCAATGTGACCCTCACTTGATATCTGCTGTTCAAGATAAACGTTCGCATCTGTTATCTCCAGCTTTTCTCGATCAATCGATAAATCTTCATTTCTTGTAAAAGCATTGAACATCACTTTTGTCTTCTGAAAGTTCATTTTTAATCCCACTTCTTTACTCTTGTCAGCAAGTTCCTGGATCATACTCTGCAGCTCTGATGAGGTAGTTGAAAAAATGACAACGTCATCAGCAAAACGAAGGGGAGTTAGACAATCTCCATTAATCTTTATCCCTTTGTTTTCCCAGTTCAGTGATTGAAAGACATTTTCTAATGTACATTAAAGGGCTTGGGAGATATGGTGTCACCTTGTCTCACTCCCTTTCCAAGTTTTATGTGTGCTGTATTCTTAAACAGCGAAATCTTTGCAATTGCATTTTCATAGATGTTATAAATAATATTAATGTATGAATCTTCAACACCGCAGGATTTCAAAGCCATTGTAACTGCTGATGGTTTCACTGAATCAAAGGCTTTTTCATAATCGATAAAAGCCCCCATATATTAATATTTATTTAAAGCCTAAAAACAACCGTTCTAGGACGACCTGTAGGCTAGTTTTCAATAATCCTCCTAAATGACCACTTTGAATAACAAAGCCAAGCGGAAGACAAATCTTTCTGATGCGCAGGTTCATTCGATACAGCTACGTTCTGCCTACTTCTTAGACAGCGAATATATTCCTTAGAACTGATTTCAGCCCATTTTGCTAACTCTCAGTTAATTCATGGAAGGCGGCTAAGGCGTTAAGAACCGCGTGGCGTCACTGACTAAGTTTTACGAAATGGGGGCTGAAACGTCATTATTTTTGGGATCTCAACCCGAGTGGCTTCTGATACCTTCACTGCTTCAAAATCAGGAAGGCCTTATTTTCGGTAATTCAATCGCATGCAATTCAATTAAATTTTTCCCTCGTTCGCATCAACATCAAGTTCCAGGTTCTCAACGAACTGCATTGCTTTGCCTGTCACTGCTGCATTAGACTCGTATCACGCATAAACTAGGATCATATTTTATTTTTAAAACGGAATTTTATAAATTTTTAAACCTCTTGTTAAACTTCTGCAATGTTCGGGATGCCTTGATGAATACGTAGTGCAATCAAAAAGTTCCTAGACTAGGTACGTTGCGCGCCAAAAGATGGCAGTACGCTGATGCAATGACCTTCATGAGTCATTGTGCCGAGTGGCGTCGTTCTGTGAACATCGGGAGCTGTGCTACACGATTCTTGGTGACCACGTGCAGAACACAGCTGCGATTCTGGAATGGACTGCAAACTAGAGCAGCGAGTGAACATCAAATTCGGCGTCAGACTCGGAAAATCGGGAACGGAGACGCATGAAATGTTGCGGCAGGCTTATGGCAATGAAGCAATGAGTCGTACGAGGTGTTTTGAGTGGCACTCGCGCTTCAAGAGAACGGTACTGGAAAACGACGAGAGTATCAGGGCGACCATTCACGAGCAAAACCCCCGAAAATGTGGACAAAATTAGGGAAAAGGTGCATGAGGATCGTCGGAGAGCCATTCAAGACATTGCTACCATCGTCAATGCGTCATACGGAACAGTGCAAGAAATTCTGACGTCGGTTTTGAACAGGCACAGCATTTCTGCAAAGTTTGTGCCAAATATTCTGAATCCCGAACAGAAGGCGCCCAAGGTCAAAATCTGTCAAGATCTTCGTCAGCAGGTGGTGAATGAACCAACGTTCCTGTCGCGGATCATCACCTGGGGACGAGACTTGGGTCTATGGCTATGACCCGGAGACCAAATAACAGTCGTCGAAGTATGAAAGCCCGTCATCTTTACGACCGAAGAAGGCCCGACAGGTCCGGAGCACAACCAAAAGCATGCAAAACGTGTTCTTCGACATTCGTGGGGTTGTGCACCACGAATTTGTCCTCCAGGGCCAGGCCGTCACCGCTCTTTTTTACTGCGATGTTCTGCGGCGTCTTAGGGAGAACATTCGCCGCAAACGACCTGAAATGTGGCGCAGGGGCGAATTCCTGCTCCATCACGACAATGCAGCAGCTCACAGAGTGTTTGCAACACGCCAGTTTTGCAGCCGCAACAGCATGACTACCCTTCCTCCCCCGCCTTACTCGCCGGATTTGGCCCCCTGCGACTTCTTCCCGTTCCCGAAGACGAAGCTGAAGCTCAAGGGTTGCCGTTTTGAAAATGTGGACAAGTTCTAGCACGAATCGCAGACGGTGCTTGACACGATTCGCGAACAGGACTTCCAGGGAGCGCTCCAGCAGTGGCAAAAACGCTGCCCAAGGAGACTACTTTGAGGGAGATCATAGCCAGACTTAAGTATCGTAAGTACTTTGTTGTATATCGGCCTAGTCTCGGAACTTTTTGATCGGATCTTCCGAATCTCTCGAAGCTTTATATCGGTGTCTTTTTCATCCGCAAAAGTAATGCGTAAATAAATACATTGTATTATCAAAAGTATTCGGACACCACAATGTTATGGGGCAAACATCGCTTTATTATCGCAGTTAGTAGATAGTCGGTCCAACTTTTGCTTGTATTACAATGACACCTCATTCAGGCATCCAATTTCCGCTTGACCTGGACAGGAATGGCCAGCCATTTGTCTTGCTAAGCTGCTGCCAGAGTGGCAAGCGAAGAATGCCGTTGTGTTCAATTTCTTATCTGTCGCTCCAGTTAATTCCAGAGGTGTTCTGTGGAATTAGGACCAGGACTCTTGAACAAGCGAGTCTAACAATTCCACCTCATTTTCAAGAAACCACTCCTGCATAAATCATGCAGTATGGCAGGATTGTATAGGAAGAGACAACGGACATTTCCATAATATTGCCATATTGTTGGTATGGCAGAATCATCCAGAACGTCGTCTCAGTTAGTCTGGTCCAGAGTTTTGGGATTCATTGCCAGCAGAATTAATATATATTAATAATTTTAATTTGTTTAAAAAATTAAAGCACAACTTACTTAGTAACTAACATTCATTCAATAATGCAGGATGGGGATGGGTTGAAAAAGGATTACTGAGAAAGAGAGGAGGTAGAGGAATCTTTAATAATGGCGATTGGATATGGGTTACACGACAAAACGGCGAACGATGAAAGAGCGCACGACGAAAGAGCGAACGTCAAAAGGGCGACGCGACAAAAGGGCGATACGACAAAAGGGCGACGCGAAAAAAGGGTGATACAACAAAAGGGCGGCGCGACGAAAGAGCACATGACAAAAGGGCGATCCGGCAAAAGAGCGATGCGACAAAAGGGCGATACGACAAAAGGGCGCTGCGACAAAAGGGCGATACGACAAAAGGGCGCTGCGACAAAAGGGCGATACGACAAAAGGGCGCTGCGACAGAAGGGCGCACAAGTACCAGACTAACGATTCACTAAGATCCGATAAATTGAACTGCACCGCGTTAGCTTTGCAGTGATTAATGGAACTCACTAATGAATTTTAAATTGAAACCCATCCTCCCCCGGGAGACCTCGCCACCCGACTTGGGATCAGCTCGATCCTTTATTGAGAAAAAAATATTACAAAACCATATTACAATTTCACTTTTTGTAACAAACAATCACTATAATAGATAAGAACAATATAACACTTAACAACATATCAATTAGAACAAATTTTTCACCCGATCCGTGGATACCAATATTTTTGGGTTCTAATAGATTTCATAATTAACAATATATTCCCAGGAATACTTATTTCAGAGCCCAAATTAAAATACATTTTATTCTTAACAATATTAAAATAGTACAATCCAGAAAATAATTCGCAAATCATCAATTCAAACACAAAATGTACACAATATCAATTCCAAAATTGCACAATAAACACCCATGAAGAAACCAAAATATTCACTAAACTAAAAGAACTATTTAACCAATTTGCAAGAAACGTTAAGAAGATTTAAATTTCCAAATTGCTTATTTTATTGTTTATTCAAATCCCAACTGAAAGCAAATGTTAATTTTTCTGTATTTCAATAACCTTAGTAAGTGCCGTCAAAAAGATATTATATCCAAAATGGCCCGTGAGGATTTCAAAGAAATTATTTATTCCTTTGGGTATTCAAATCCCAATTGAGCGCAGATGTGACAAAGTTTCTACTGAAATGCAACCTATGCAGAACGCTTTCTAAATGTTGCTATTTTAAAAGCGGCCCTAAGGGCCCTTTGAGTAAATTGCTTACTTCTTTGTATACTTAAATCCTAACTGAAATCAGACGGGACATTTTTTTTACTCCAAATACATCCTAAGATCCTATAGAAAAGTTAATAGTTCAAGCACAAAAATTTGCATGCAAGTGTCTGGTGGGTAAATATCCGGGTGGCAAGTGTCCGGTAGGTTTTAGTCCGGACCCCACGAAAACACGTAACGTCCTTGTGGCGGTGTTTAATGATCTTTTCCGATGTTTACGAAAATCGGTGAAACCATCAGCAGTTACAATGGCTCCGAAATTCTGCGGTATTGAAGATGCATACATTAATATTATTAATAACATTTATGGAAATGCAAGTGCAAAGATTCGGCTGTTTGAAAATACAACACACATAAAAATTGGAAAGGGAGTGAGACAAGGTGACACCATATCTCCGAAGCTCTTTAATGCCACATTGGAAAATGTCTTTCAATCACTGATATGGGAAAACAAAGGAATACAGATTAATGGAGATTATCTAAGCCACCTTCGTTTTGCTGATGACGTTGTCATTTTTTCAACTACCCCATCAGAGCTGCAGAGTATGATCCAGGAACTTTCTGACAAGAGTAAAGAAGTGGGATTAAAAATGAACTTTCAGAAGACAAAAGTGATGTTCAATGCTTTTACAAGAAATGAAGATTTATCGATTGATCGAGAAAAGCTGGAGATAACAGACACGTACGTTTATCTTGAACAGCAGATATCAAGTGAGGGTCACATTGATGAAGAAATTAATCGGCGTACAAAACTTGCCTCGAGAGCTTTTGGAAAAAACAGCATAATTTTCAAGAGCAATATGCCAGTATGTCTTAAAAGAACAGTGTTTGATCAATGCATCCTTCCAGTGCTTACGTATGGTGCAGAGACGTGGACCTTAACTAAAAGAGACATACAAAGGCTGCAGACAACTCAAAGTACCATGGAGAGGTGCATGCTTGGTGTAACCAGGAGAGATAAGAAGAGGAACTCGTAGATCCGAAAAATGACAAGAGTGGAAGACATCATGACCAGAGTTAAATCCCTGAAATGGCAATGGGCTGGACATACTCCTAGAAGGACAGATCATCGATGGACAGCCGAAATTTTAGATTGGATTCCAAGGGACAGGAAAAGACCCAGAAGAAGACCACATGAGAGATGGGTGGATGAAATTCGAAAGTATGCAGGAGTGACATGGAGAAGACTGGCACAAGACAGACCGTTGTGGAGGAAACTTGGGGAGACCTTCGTCCAGCAATGGATTGATAATGGTTGACAATGATGATGATGAAGTAGGCAAATAAAAAGTAACAATTAAGAATTGTGGCAGAAAAAGAGTAAGATTACTTAAATTGTTTACTCTTGATCCTTGAATATATAAAACACACTTAAGCATAATGTCACAATGTTTTGCACATAGTAAAAGCCTTTTCTTTTGACTCTGTTATGAAAGAAAAATGACACAGATCTCTGTTTTATTGTTCCAGCAAAGAACAGTTTTCAGCTTATTGTATTCTGAAGGATGCGTAGTTATGTACAAACAAGTGTAATATATAACTCCTTATCCTCACTGATGTAAACATTTCATTTATTCAACTAATATTTCATTCACATTCTCTTGCTAATAGACATGTATAGGAAATATTGCTATTGCTGTGAAAAGGGGCCTCAAATCCTCTGGAATAGCTGATGCTTTCCTGTCATCCAGTTTTTATAAACTAAAGCGAAAATGATTTCTTGAAGATTTTACTTATTTACTGGGGAGAAAAACCCACCAAAAATTGCTGTTCTTTTTAGTACTTCATTCAAAGCTGCTTTAAAAAATCCTGGCAATTTCTTTAACCGGTTTGATATAAAGTTTCCACAACAATTTTGAAAAATCCATCTGCTGAGGCCGTCTTAGACGTGAGGTACCCCCGCACTGCAGGGGCTATCAGTACGCCAATGATGGTTGCCCTTTTTTCGTAATTCAAGACGGAAATAGCGGAAGACAGTCTTACCAGACATGGGGGGGGCTCCCTGACCATCACGCTGTCATTGTGTGTAACCTTGAAAGGACCACTGTCCCCTTCCTGACAAAGAAAATTCTCTGATGATATCCCATACCAACCACAGAAGGGAGGTGGGATTAAAGTCCTGGCTGGAAAGAATTGTTGTATTATAGAATGAAATGACGATCAGTCATAAACAACCCGACATCTATACTGTCTATCTTAAGTACTACGACCTAAAAATACATTAAGTGCACTCCCCATTCTCTCTGGAGTCGGAAGGAGAAAGCAGGAAATTTCTTTTGCTCGAAGGACATCCGCGACTCTCACAGGTGGTCTATTCCGACCCTTCAAGGTCTCACTGGACAGCCAAGTAAAAAGATCAAACAATGTGAACAATATAGGTAAAAAGAAATAAACAGTTACGAAATATATGAAATTTCGTCTACAGTTCTGGTTACGGTTAAGTAACTAACACTAGGTCAAAATGGTACCCTAACAAGGTAAAAAATCTAATAGTCGGGCCCTGGTGTAATAATTATTATTTTTATTTTATTTTTTTCCTCGACAATCCCAAGTAGCTCAAACCATGTCATGGGAAGGGTTGAACTACTAAGAATTTCTTGCTCTGAAGAAAACGTGTTTTCTTAAAAACAAGAAATGAAACAAAATAAAGTTTCAGGGGCCCTTTTGGGAATATCTCTTCAGCCATTTCTGCAAGTTGCAGCTGAAGCACAAAAAATTTCATGCATGCGTAAAATTTCGTTTTGAATGTACAAAGAAGGCAATTTCAGAAAAGGGCTCTATAGCCTTTTTGGAAAAAAAAACATCTTTTAGAAAGTCTTCTAGATAGATTTCACTTCTACATAAATTTCAAAGTACAAAAGATTACACGTCTCATTTCAGTTTGGATTATTTGACTACAAAAAGAATTAGTGAATTTACTGAAAGGGCCCCGGGACCTTTAAAAACATCGTTTAGAAAGCCTTCTGTATAGATTTCACTTAGAGTACAAAAGATGGCACGTCTGATTTCAGTTGGGATTATTTGAATACACAAAGAAATACTGAATTTACTGAAAGGGCCCTGGGGCCTTTTTGGAAATAACATCGTTTAGAAAGCCTTCTATATAGGATGAGACGTCTGATTTTAGTTGGGAATTGAATACACAAAGAAATATGTATAGTTTTCTCAATGGGACCCCGGTGCAGATTTTAGAAATAATATCCTTTAAAAATCTTGCAGTTGAAGTAGAAAAATATCAAGCCCGTGGATTCGCCCTTTTGTCGTGGCGCCCTCTTTTCGCTTCGCCCTTTTGTCGTGCGCCCTTTTGTCGGGTCGCCCTTTTGTTGTATTGCTCTTTTGTCTTGCGCCCTTTTGTCGTGTCGCTCTTTTGTCATTCGCCCTTTTGACGTTCGCCCTTTTGTGGTGCGCTCTTTTGTCGTGCGCCTTTTTGTCCTAATACGTTGTGTAACGTATACTCTAGATTCACTTTCCTTTTGATTTTTACTATCTCTGGTTATTTTATTTTCCTATGTAAATTATCTTCTTACTGAACGAGATGTTATTTCTCCCGCTGAATGAGATCTGGCAATGAGTGTAAGTCATGACGTGGTGGTAGCCAGTATAAATAGGCGCGTTCAACGATACCTGAGAAAGCGTTTGTTTATGTGGAGGAGAGCTGTTGTTTATGTGCGAGAGAGCTTTTTGTTGATGTGCGTAGGGAGAGCTTCGTTTATGTGAGTAGAGCTACGTTATTTTGTGCCAAGAGCTTCGTTCTATGTGATTAGGTTTTTTCTTCATTATTGTGATACGATTAATGTGACTAGTGTGTGTGTTGGATGATTCCAGAAGTTTTCCTAATAAAAGCTTTTTAAGTAAGTACGTTTTTCTCAGTTCATAGTACTGTCAGACCTCTGTCTGGCTGTTAGGTTTATTTCATTAGTTGTTATTATTAACAACCAGCATAAGACTTTATTCATCTTAATTACTACTACAACATTACTAGCAGTTAAAAGCTTGTTCATTATTATTATTACTACACTACTAGCAGGAAAGTTTATTCATGATATAATTAACAAACAACAAGCATTAGTAAAAGAAGCTGAATTAATTATAGTTGGATATGGGGAGAACTCAGTTTCTTAACAACTTAATGTTTTATTTGCCTTAATATGCTGTCAAATGAATGTAACACTAGATATTTAACTTAGTTAACATATTGTATTTTAGATCTGTTATTCTTTTCTTTTCTCTCTTGACCTTGCTGCTGTTCTTAGCTTAACTTATACCTAGGGATATCAAGGCTAAGTCAGGTCTCTGCGAGGCCTTTTCCTTGATCTTCCCTGCTGTTATTTTTGGGGTTATATGCAAATGTTTCGAATTATTACTTTATTATGTACATCAAGATCAATAAATGAATTGAATTGAACTTCAGAGTTCATGGTTTATGGTATAATAACCAGTGGGCAGAGTCCTGTCTACGAAAGACAATTCCATACAAATGATGTTGCTTCCACCGAACTTAACAGTTCGAAGAGCACAGTCAGACTAAAATCGTTCGCCGGACTATCGCCAAATCCAAACAATTGTCGCTTGAATCAGTTTGTCGCTTTTTTAGACACCCGAGAATATGGATACTTATTTTACAAAAACAGGGTATGTACTATGTGCATTCATGAATTTCCTTCCAAAATAACCCAGTTTTATCTATATTAAATATTTGCGTGCAGTATAACCGCTTCTATTCTTGATTTCTTTTAACATACCGGGAAAACTTTGGGCTTCGTATTGCCACTAGCAGTATCGCCATTGCCTTTCACGTAACGAAAGACAACATAATTTTTTAAATGACTGAAGAAACCATAATAACATCTAAGGTTTGGGGAACGCCCTTGAAGATTTTATTTCATCTCTGTTTACCCCTTTAAATGGCTGGAACGAATTAACTCGAGGTTAGCAAAATGGGCTGATATCGGCTCGAACGAATGCATTCACTGTCTAAGAAATGGACCGAACGCGGCTCAAGCGAGTGATCTTGCGCATTAGAAAGCGTTGCATTCCCCTTAGCTTTGTTATTCAAAGTGGTAGTTTTGAGGTATGATTAACAGATCCTTTTCTGACTGATTACCTGCTAAAGGTGCTGTAACAATGGAAACAAAGCTAAGAAAGGACAGAGATGTTTGGGTCACTGGTTTCTACCTATTGGCATGATATCCTCGCCAGGAAAACCAGCTATTCCATAACGTCCTCGCCGGGGAAACCAGCGATTCGATGAAACAGAGAATAAAGTACTGGAAGAGAGAGAAAAAGAGACATTGAGAAAGAGAGACAGACAGACAGAGAGAAAGAGAGAGGGAATTCGCGCGTATTGACAAGTTTGTGGTTGGTACTTCCCAGATGAGAAGGAGAAAGGAATCGTTTTGCCGCAGCTTTTGTAAATCCAGACCGCTGTGAGAACATTTCGGTTTGAGAAGCGCTGTAAAGCTTCGGCAGCATTTGGTCAGGATACATCGGCCGCTTAAAGGGTTAATTAAGGATTTCCGGACTTCTCATAGATCGGCATTCGGATTATTTATTTTCGTTTTATTTTGGGGTTTAACAACTTACCATGAGCAACTCTGAGGGCTATGAGCAGTCGTCCGTTCTTAACTTATGGCCACTGGCTCCAGGAAAAGCAGAGATGGAGAGTTTTTGTATAAGAGAACCACTCTAACCTGGTAGGAGACTAACGCAAGCCAGTCTTAGAGGAGTGGCCAGACACTGACGCCTCATACGACGTGACCATCTCGCACCATATCGGAAACGCCTTGCAGCCGTATACTCACCAGTGATTTTCCATCCCTCTTTTTTCTAGGAGGGGAGGCAAGAGATTTAGCTATCACCGTGAGCAGCTCAGTGTTATAAGGAGGCGCCCGTCCTTAATTTAGGGTCAAATATTCCAGGAAAGGCAGAGTGTTAGCGCCGTAAGGCAAACACACCTCCCTTGTTTAATACCAGACTCCGTTTTCTTTTTTTTTTTTCTTTTTTTTTTTTTTTGATTGGAGGTTTAACGACCACCGTGAGCAACTCAATGGGCTATAAGCAGTCGCCCGTCCCTAATTTAGGGTCACTGGTTCCAGGGAAGGGAGAGAGCCAGTGCCGTAAGACAAACACAACATCCATGCCTGACCGGGATTCGAACCCGGACCCCTTACGGACGAATGATCAGAGGCCAACGCCTTAGACCCCTGCGCCACCGGGGCGGCGACTCCGTTTTCGGTCCACTAGTAAGAATCACTCGGCCGCGGAGGCGACGTCATCCCACGATGAACATCCTTTATTGTCGTGTTCATTATTGATACTAAGGAACCAAATTCTCGTGCTATAGCTAATGAGGTATAGACAACTTCCAATTTTTTAATCATCTTCATCTCCCAATCAATTTTGTGCACTTATGACTGGTTTAAGCAATATACCATTTACTTTCCAGCAGTGCAAATCGTAAAAAATCAGAGATTATACTACATGGATAAAAAAATAAAACAATTTAGTAAAATTATGCAATGCATTGATTATGATACGCTTTTCAACATACCAGAAATTATTACTCAAATTATGAGGATAATGGCTGTGGAATAAATCTCGCTCCTGTGTCCTGCCCTTTGACCCCATTTCGACGATATTCAACAGAACCGGTTCAGTACACCTCAAAAATAACATACTAAAGTTTTGTCGCAATAGAAGCAGTTTTACGCAAGTTATGAGAATAATGGCTGTGGAATAAATCTTGCTTTTGTGCAATGACCTTTGACCCCATTTCGTTAATATTCAACAGAACCGGCTCACTATACCTCCGGAACAACATGATAACGTTTTGTCGCAATCGAAACATGTTTTGGTAAGTTATGATGCACAAGGGCAATGGAATGGATCTCACTCCAGTGTCCTGACCTTTGACCCCATTTCGCCCATTTTCAAAAGGGTTTGTCCCCGGTTGCTCCCTGCCACATACTAAAATTTCATCGTAAATCGAACCATTTTTACGCAAGTTATGACGCATAAGGGCAATGGAACAAATCCCGCTCTTATGTCCTGCCTGACCTTTGACCCCGTTTCTCCCATTTTCAATAGGGTTAGTGCCCAGGTGGTTCCCTACCACATACTAAAATTTGATCGAAATCGAACCATATTTACGCATGTTATGACGCATAAACGCAATGGAATGGATTCCACCTTTATGCCCTGACCTTTGACCCCATTTCGCCCGCTTTCAATAGGGTTCGTCCCCAGTGGTTCCTTACCAAATACTAAAATTTCATCGACATCGAACCATTTTTACGCAAGTTATGACGCATAAGGTCAATGGAATAAATACCGCTTTTATGCCCTGCCTGACCCTTGACCCCATTCGCCCATTTTCAATAGGGTTCGTGCTCAGTGCTCCCCTACCACATACTAAAATTTCATCGAAATCGAACCATACGCATGTTATGACGCATAAAGGCAATGAAATGGATCCCGCTTTTATGCCCTGACCTTTGACACCATTCCACCCATTTTCAATAGGTTTCGTTTCCAGGTGGTTCCTTACCACATACCAAAATTTCATCGAAATCGAACCATTTTTATGCAAGTTATGACGCATAAGGGCAATGGAATAAATCCCGCCTCTAGGCCCTGCCTGACCTTTGACTCCAATTTGCCAATTTTCAATAGGGTTCGTGCCCAGGTAGTTCCCTACCACATACTGAAATTTCATCGGAATCGAACCATATTTACGCATGTTATGACGCATAAAGGCAATGAAATGGATCCCGCTTTCATGGCGTGACCTTTGATCCCACTTCACCCATTTTCAACAGGGTTCGTCCCCTGGTGGTCCCCTACCACATACTAAATTTTCATGGAAATCGAACCATATTTACGCAAGTTATGACGCATAAGGGCAATTGAATGGATCCTTCTCTTATGGCGTGACCTTAGACCCCACTTCACCCATTTTCAATAGGGTTCGTCCCCTGGTGGTCCCCTACCACATACTAAAATTTCATCGAAATCGAACCATTTTTACGTAAATAGGTACTGGTTTGGTTAATAGGTATAAACTGGTTTGGTTAATAGGTACGTGAGTTATCGTGCCGACAGACAGATGGCCGGAAGGCCGGACGGACGGTACCCTCATGGGGGTACCGTGCGTTTTTAACAATTATGACTATGAGCTCACTTACCGATGTGAATAAAGTATCTTCTCCTCTCTCATGTCAATTATGACATGTTGAAGAGCATGCGCAAGATTATTTTAATATTTATTGAAATATATCCCACAAAGCCTGAACCACCCCGGTGGCGCAGTGGTCTAAGAAGTGGCCTCTGATTATTCGTCCGAAAGGGGTCCGGGTTCGAATCCCGGTGAGGCATGGATGTTGTGTTGACAGTTGTCTTACGGCACTGGTTCTCTCCCTTCTCTGGAACCAGTGACCCTAAATTAGGGACGGGCGACTGATTATAGCTCATTGTGTTGCTCACGGTGGTCGTTAAACCTCCAATAAAAAAAAAAGCCTGACGAGATAAGTCCTTACAGCACTGTTCTTCTCTAGAAGAAACTCTTGATCTACAATCAGCTGCTGAACGATGATTCATCAACCAAGATCTTACATATTTTTTGGATTAAATCGTTCAATGGGCGGTCCATTTGAATTTATGAACATCACTTCAGATATATTGGAGATTTACTAAGATGCTCTGAGATCAGTTATAATATTGTTCATTAAACTAAATCCTCGTTCGCATTCAGCTGTCGAACAAGGCAGAGTTGAAATCGTTCCTAAAAGGGGTTTTAAGTTTTCTGGTACAATTTGGACGTTTTCAGTATATTCTCACAGTCTCTGAATAGCTTGCATTTCATCAACATTAAAACGGCTATAGATTCGCCTTGTTTCTAGCTCTCCATAGCGCATGTCATCTGTTTTAATATTTAATCGCTCTAATGAAGAAATATCTTAAAGAAGTTGCACAGTTTCACTGTTTGAATCTGAACACAGTCTTGATTTCATCCTGTCAACCGTTCTTTGAATAAACTGGTTTGGTTAATAGGTACAATTTTGCTGTTAGGAATCAAAGGGATATTTTTAAGTAATAATTCCTCGTCCGCTGCTAATTCTAAATGATTTTTTCCCTAGGATGTTCTCCAAACCTCTCTATAATTCTTATGGTTCTTTTTATTAGATGTTCAGCTCTTTGCAGCGATGTTGTTCGAGATAGAAGTTCTGTTGATAAGATGGACATTGAAGGTATTCGCTATTCTGTCAAAAACAAAGCAGAGGGTATACGGCGTATACCGACGTATACCCACCACTACAGCCCTGCTTTCCAGTCATGATTGCAGTACTCAAAGTTACCAACATCAAAATAAATTTAGAAAAATTGCGAGAATTTCATGAGTATATCTTCAGTGGAGACTGTCACAAGCTGCGTAGGTTAAGGAAGATCCGCTGTCCCCCTGGCATAGTGGTCTAACATTCGTTGGAGATGGGTGCGGGTTCGAAACTCGGTGAGGTATGGATGTTGTGTTGGTCTTACGGCACTGGCTTTCTCCCTACTCTGGAAACAGTGGACCTAATTATGAATGGGCGACTGCGAGTGGTCCATCGAGTTGCTCGTGGTGGTCGTTAAACCCCAATCAAAAGAAGGGGGGGGAGAGGAGATCCCTCCGGCATGGCCGCAATAATAACGGGTTAATAGCACAGCGTAAAATTTCCCAAATTCGAAATTTTGACATTGGTATGGCTAAAGACGGGAAGCCGCCGTGGTGGCGCAGTGGTCTAAGCGCTGGCTTACGATCATTCGTCCATGAAAGGTCCGGGTTCTAATCCCGGTGAGGCATGGATGTAGTGTTTGTCTTACGGCCCTGCTCTCTCCCTTCCCTGGAACCAGTTGCCCCAAAATTAGGGACGTACGACTGCTTATAGCCCATCAAGTTGTTCACGTTGGTCGTTAAACCTTCAATCAAGAAAAAAAGTCGGGAGAGGCTGTGTTCCTTATAGAGGGCACGAATTTCTGAAATTCCATGTAACTTGTTCTGGGTTCGGATCTCTGTGCAAGGCATAAAATTTGCCCTTGTCCATATAAAGTTGGCTATTTCTGTCTCTCTTTCTCTCTGTTTCACTCTTTCCTTGAATCAGTGGCTTTGAATAAAGAAAGACAGGCGACTTCTTGTAGCCTTTCATACTCACGGTCTTCGTTAAAACGAAAAAAATATTTTTCATCCTTCATTAACACAAGTTCGTTTGAAAAGAAATGATACTCTATTTGTATTTCTTGATATACATCAATCAAGTTCACTCGACCCAGATAAGCACTAAGTAAAAGTGTAGAGATAGAGGAAATTTCCGTAAAAAATACTCAAGAACAGAATTAAGGAAAAAGTCAAGTGAGTCTCAGTCCACGAGATGAAAATTAATTACCTTCGATTTACAGACCTTGTAGCAATTCCTGAGGAAGACGAGGAGGGACTTGAAGGAAGAGTGCAAAGAAACTTAATGATTAAGCAAAAAGATGTGTTTGAATGCATTGGTAAACTCTCAAAAAAAGCTGTGAAATTGGAATGAACGTAATTGAAAAAAAAGTCAAGGTAGATGGATCTGATTTTGAAAATGTGAAATACTTTACATATGGTATTTATTAAGCAATAAGACTTACAACTGCGACGTGCCTGCCAAGCAGGATGCAAATGAGATAAAGGCAGATAGCAGCGAGAGAATACGTCAGCGTAGCTCAGTTGGCAGAGCGACTTACTCCGGAGTGACGGAACCCGAGTTCGAAGCCTGGCGTGGACAAAAATGACGACGGAGGAATTTGCTTCGTTAAATTGGCGCCCGAACTCGAAGTATGACCTTGCAGTTCAAGTCCTCGCAATGGTGTGATTGATGTTCTTTCCACACCGCGAGACAGGAAAAATAAGAGAATCCCTTCTTCAGAGCTTCGAAAAATAAAAAAAATTGTTTGATGTTACGTTCCACTCACCAAATTGACTGGGATTTCTCAAATGTACGTTTTTCAGCGGATGACTGCCTACAGCGATACATGGTCCCGGCTGACCCTAGGGCCATGTCCCCGGCCCTCTTTCGGGGGGGGGGGAGGGCAGATGTGACGTGCCTGCCACGTAGGGTGCACATGAGATAAAGGCAGATGGCAGCGACAGAGTACGTCCGCGTAGCTCAGTTGGGAGAGCGACTTATTCCAGAGTGAGGGGACCCGGTTTCAAAGCCCGGCGTGGACAAAAATGACGGATAAATTTATTTCTTTATACAACTTAGATGGATAGAAGAATATGAATAGAGCAGCAAAGATGAAAAGCAAACTTAAAATATTAGATAATATTTGGTCGACCAAAGCGGTTAGTCCCAAGAAACTAAGCATGCTGAACATGCAATTTTTGCAATAAAAAAAAGCACCCTGAAGGAGTCATCCAATCGAGATGAAAATTGATATGTGAAATGTGTATGTACAGAAAAGGATTGCAATTAAAGAGCAGTTGAGCCATTTATTCATATAAAACATCTACACGAGAGGAACAAGTCAGTACGTTGTAGTGACATCTCTGGCTCAGATACAAGCTGTTATCCAGCGTGGCACAGATGCATACAGTTAACGGATACTGTCCTGAGGAATAGCATACCAGATGGTTTCCAAATTGCTGGCCAGTTAGTAAGCCACCTACGCCCATCCCGGAATGTCTGCTATCATGTCCCAAATATGTTCGATCGGTGAGAGTTCAGGCGATGGAGCTAGCCATAGAAAGCTATCGACATTACAGAGTCAGGTGTGGAAGAATCGTGTCGTGTGTAGTCGGGCATTATCCTGTTGAAAAATTGCTTGGTTATGCTGCGACAGGTCTTAGAATGTCGTCAACGTACGGTTGAGCTGTGAGGGCGGTACGAGTAGTACCAAGGATGTCCGGGAGTGACTATCTAGGGAGATAGTCACTTCCGGTGTGCAAGCCGAGTGCCGTTTTCACGTTAAAAGCAGGATCTGTGTGTTAGCCGGATCTACTCCAGACACGTATGCGCTGGTCATAGGCGCCAAGTGCAAACCGTGAGTCATCACTGAAAATACACTATGACACTACCCCACGTTGATCAGGCCCCACACCACTGCAACCGGTGCTGGCGTTGTTCGTTTGTCAGTGGTAGCTGCGAAGTGGCATCTTCGAGTGTAGTCCCGGTGCTGCAAGTCGTCTGGCAATGATCCGTATGGGCACTTCCGTAATTGAAGACGGCGCAACATGGACACGGATGGGTGACAGCGACGATTCGATTCTGTTCGTGCGACTCTCACAATCGCTTTATCCTCGAGTTCTGTCGTTGCCCTTGGCCATCCAATGCCCGCAAGCAGCTGGGTTGTGTGCTCCTCGACCCACGTGCGCCAACATCGTCCGATTCCATGGTCGCTCCGACCCAACGCAATACGGTGACTTGACCAACCGGCTTCTCTCAGCCCAATTATACATCCTCTCTCAAACTCGCTCAACTGCTCGTGTTGTGCACGAATCCGACGTCGAGGCATTCTCACACTCCAAGGAGTTTAATATAATCGCAATCTGGTGTCACAATTATCCCTAAGGGCGAGCTTTGCTCTTGATGTACCCTTCTAGATACGTTGTTGCGGGCAGCTATTTCATCAGTGGTCGTTATTTTATAAACATTTGCATATTCAACCCTGAGTTACTTGCACGTGGAGTTTCATCAGGACGGAACGACTTTCCAGGGGTGCTTCGTTTCTTTTTGCGAGGTGTGTACATACAAAGGTGTCCAAAATTAAAGTCAGAGAGGTATTCATAGGGATAAAAAGAAAAACATGTATTAGCAGGTAGAGATATTTCGCATGTAAAGAGACACAATCATAAGGGTAACAAATATTTTATAACAACGGACGAATGTGTGCACATTTTGCCTCTACAGGGCCACATTCGCAAATGTCACCAACGTGAGATGCAAGAATAACCTAAAACTGTCCTAAGAAGGAATGTGATCACCTTGTTCGAACAGACATTTCTCACAACGACGATACATACTCATTACCATTTTGTTCATCAACTCTGGAGCAGAAGAATTCCGTTCTTCGATAAGAGCAATGAGTATTTTGGGAAAGGTGAGAAAACACTGACGAGCTGCTACGTATCACCCCAGATAAACCCAGGTATGCCCTGTAGGGTTCAGATCCGGAGTTTTGGCTGGTCAGTCTATACCCCGAATATCGTCACACTGTAGGAGATCATCGACGCACTGAGCATTATAATTCATTAAAAGGAAATAAGAGATAACAGATCTCCGAAAAAACTTGACATAGGGCTCTAGGATCTCGTTCATATAGCGTTCAGCAATCACACTTCCTCCGGCGAACAGGTGGAGTGGTGTGTGGACGTCAAAAATAATGCCACCCTACAGCAGCGCACTACCCCCTTCGAAGGAATCTCTGTCGAGGACGTTCACAGGATTATCACTGGTTCCGTGTTCCCCTTACAAATGTAATGCCGACTAGAATCCGTTTGCTGACTAAATTGTGATTCTTCTGTAAAAACAATACCGGATCACTCATCTGGGTTCCAAGAAGGGTGATGCTTGCACCAGTTCAAAGGAGCTCTCCTGTGAGATGTGGTCAGCGCAACACATACCACTGATCTCCTTCCATGAAGGCGAATTGCATTAATACTTCGATATATCGTTTGCCTTGATACGTTAACACCAGTGGCAGCGGTGAGCTTCGAAGGCAATTGCCGGGCTATATAGGACCTATGGCTTCGTCCGGTTAAAGCGTCATAACAGTCCTCACGAGGTATCGTACGCCTTGGACGACCTTGACAAGGCCTTCTTGACACCACCTATGTTGTTTATATTTGCTGCTAGAATCGCAAAACCACTGTGCGATGGATATTAAATTTCCTTGAGACCTGGGTTTGAGATTGGCTGGCTTCTAATCATCCCGTCAGTCGAGACCGTACAGCGTCAAATACACATATATGAGACACAAGAAAATCATTTGCAGCCGCCGGAACGCGTCTTACACACGCTGTCAACGAGAAATGCAATGGTCGTCTCTCGGTGGCTGTAAGTATGTATTTCAAATTAAGTATATCTGAAAGCATTTGCTCAGGGATATGCGAGCATTTGTTTCTCTTTTCCATTTGCCTATCTCTTGTGAACATCGTGACATTAAACTGAGGTCTCTGGATTGCTTCTCCGCTATTGCCTTCCGGACTTTAATTTTGGACACCAGTGTATATTCAGATGTATGCTACATGAATGTGAAACATGACTGATCAAAAAAGGATATTGACATCAGGAGGGAAATGTAGGACCAAAAACTTTGGAACTGCTTGGATGCAGAAACTAAAAAATGAAGACCTCCACAAGTAGGTGCAATTATGAAATATCTTTTTGCTAAAGAAAAGTATTCAACGAAATTTCGTTCTGCAGATGTGTCCAAACAAATCCGTAGATTAGAATACTGGAAGGAAAACCTAGGCTTTGTTGTTTAGAAGCATGCAAGGAACAAAATGATGAGGCAGAGACGTCACGGAGATCGGACTGATGATTTCGTGGGCAGCTGCTGAGTTGGCTTATAGATGATGAGCCAAATGGAACTGGACAGCGCTTTATGTACAAAATTGTTAAAGTAGGCATCAAACACCAAAGGAAACTGGACTCATAGTTGTTGATAATAATAATGAGTCATCTTGATAGCGCAGAAGTGTAAGCTTTGGCTTCTGACCGTCGTCCTAGAAAGCCCGTGCTGGAGTCTCGGAAGAGGCATTGCTGGTGCGTTTGTCTTACCGCACAGATTCTCTCTCTCTCTCTCTCTACAAGCTTTAAGAGTCATCTGTCCAAAATTTACATCCACTGGTGCAGCCAGTGAACGTAAATTTTGAACGGACGACTCTTTAAATCCCTTAGAATTGCTCATGGTTGTCGTTAAACCTTAAAATTAAAATGTTGATACGAAAAGTTCACCAAATATGTTAGGCTCATATGTTTTCTCAGATGCATGATCTTGTTGATTCACGTATCGCGATGGAAAGGACAGGTGATCCCAAGACTGGGCGCCTTACAGTTTGTGGCGTATACAATGGCGTACCCAGAGGGGGTGCAAAGGGCTATATGCACCCCCTCCCCCCAAAAAAATAATTTCGTTTAGTTTTAAAAATTGTCAGTGACGTTGTTTTGTTAGTGTCGCAATTCTGGTCCTCCTTAAATTGCCATTAGTTATTTTTTTATTTGAAATGGTCAGACGAGGTCACATCTACCTATTGTTAATGCTTGTCCACCGCCCCTCCCAGTGCGCATTTCCCACTTGTATGCCACCAAGGAAAGAAGAAAGCAAACTAGTGTTGTAGCGATCAGGCTGTCAAGCTAATGAATGGTGGGAGGGGGCTGGGGACTGGGGGAGGGAGGTTGAAAGCCTTTTATCTTGAGTACATACCAAAGCAGGAAAACAAAAACGTAGAATGAACATTACTTTGTAATTTATAGTATTTGAGGAAAATAAAAATGCCTGTTCTCACGCACATTTTTTTTCATCACTTTAGAAAGAAATGATATCATAGCTGCAGTGATAAAACCAAGAATGTGAGAATTTTTCGATTGTTGACTTTACATCATATAAAATTTTATTCACCGATGTATAATACAGATGCAACTTCATGTAAATATTATGCATAGTGCTTGAACAGTCTAATTCAAACTAGAAAATTTCGCATTGCTGGTTTTCACATTTCACATTGCGGCGACGATATGACCCCCCCCCCCAATTAATTTATGGGTACGCCACGGGGCGTATATCTGCATTCAACCTTTCGTCTGGGTTTCTTTTTTCTTATATAAATTTAATTACTTCTTGGTTAAACGTTTCAGCAGTGAAAGACACATTTCTTCCCCAAAGCAATCTGGCAACAATGACAGTTCACCAGAGCGGCAGATAATGGTTACATTGAATCTAGAAGTAAAAACCAAAGTGAGGAAATGAGAAGATCCGAGTGTTTCCGACCGCCAATTTTTCGATCACTTCTAAAAAACCTAGAGATCTGAAAATTGATATACTTATAGGTCTTAACGTCCGTAGAAAAGTCCCAAAACCAAAATGTTCAAAATAGTGGCTTTGGAATATTGTCTGCTTGAATTTTGTACCAGTTCTACATCTAGAAAAGTCTGAAAACAAAACAAAAACATCAAAAGGGAGGCTTGTCTTTACTGTTCAAAATGCTGATAGGTTTAAAGGTAATTGTGCCAGAAACGTTGAAACGCTGTAAAACTTCCATGAAATTTTGTTGATTTAAAATTGAGGGGCGCCAAAACCTACTCCGTTTTACGTGAAACCGTGTGCACTAACGTCACGATCCAGTTCTAAATTGTAAAACAGTTGCGGATCTTAAATTACTTTATATTTTGTGTTCAAAAATTTGTAGATTTACCATTCGGGGAACGGGCATAACTGCAAGTGTACTATACAGTATAACCATCTAGTTAAGGTGGAATGTTCAACATTTATGCACAAGAGAGATATAGCGACTTATTTACGAGGGTCGGTGTGGTAGAGTGAACTGTTAAACTTTAATATAAGATCTGTGGCAGTACGGCCAAAAGTATTCGGATACCCCTTTTGAGTTTTGGATTTTCCTATATGCGTCGCAGCAATGGTCTATACAGGTATAAAACGAGGTATGTGATGTGGAAAACATCATATATAAGCGGGAACAGTAGAATTAGCCGTACAGCAGAGTTCAGTGACTTTCAACGTGTCACTGTTATAGGATACCATCTTAGCAACAAGTCAATTCAGGAAATTTCTGCCCTTCTTCAGCAGTACCGACTAACTGTAAGTGATGTTATGGTAAAGTGGAAAAACCAAGGGACAACAAGCAATCGTGAACTTTTGGCGTAGCCTACCAAGCAATCAAGACTGGGTACGCTACGTCAAAATGACAAAGCTGGACCGCCGAGTGCTAAAGCGAGTGTTTGAGAAAAATCACCTGTTCTTGGATACTCAAGAAACGCTTATAGCATAGTAAATCCGTTTATTTTTGTGGTGTAATATGCATAAAGATTTGCCAAGCTTTCGCATTCCACTGGAAAGCTTTTTCAAGGCAATGGTAGACATAAAATACAGGTACGTTAATAGTAGACATGCAGTATAATTAATGGTAAACATACGGGATAAGTAATGGTAAACATACGGGATAAGTAATGGTAGACATACAAGCTAATTAATTTTAGACATACAGGCTAATTAATGGTAGATATATAATGGTAGACATGCAGGGTAATTAATGGCAGACATACAGGATAATTAATGGTAGACATGAAGGATAATTAATGGTAGACATGCAGGATAATTAATGGTAGACATACAGGATACATAATGGTAGACATGCAGGGTAATTAATGGTAGACATAAAATGCAGGATTTACCTGCCTTGAAAAATCCTCCCAGTTGAGTGCGAAAGTTTGACGAATTTTTATGCATATTACACCATGAAATTGACGGATTTACTACGCTATAAGCGTTTCTTGAATATTTAGGATTTGGTGTATTTAAAATAACGTTACCTGTTTTCGGTTACAACACTCAGCACCAATTTCCAAAATACCTCTGGAAGCGATACCAATACAACACTTCGTTAAGAGCTGAAATGTATGGGTTTCCATGGCCTAGCCTCCACACACAAGCCTAAAGTCAGCAAACGCAACACTTATCGTCGGTTGGAGTACTGTAAATATCTTCCCCAATGGACTCTGGAGGAGTGGAAATGCGTTCTCTGGAGGATGAAGCACAGTTTACCATCTGACAGTCCGACGGACGAGTTTGGGTGTGAAAGATACCAGGTAAATGCTACTTGTCTAACTACTTTGCCCTAACTGTAAAGTTTTGTGCAGGAGACATCATGCTCTTGTGCTGTTTTTCATGGTTTGAGACGTGTGCCAGTGCCTGGAATTTCTCGACAGTTCTATGCTCCCAACTTTATGGCAACAGTTCGTTGAAAGCTCTTCCTCTTATCAACGGCACAAGGCTCCTGTCCACAAATTATGAACCGTGTTGGAATGGTTTGATGAGATGTGTGTAGAAGTACTTGACTGGTCCCCACAGTGACCCGATCTTAACCCCATGGGAAACATTTGGGATGAATTGGAAAGCCTACTGCGAGCAAAGTCAGGTCAGCCACCATCGACATCGGTGACTGACCTGACTGATGCTCTTGTGGTAGAATGAAGAGCAGTCCCCGGAGCAACGTAACGAAATCTAGAGGAAATCTTTCCCAGCAGAGTGGTGGCTGTGGTAGCAGCAAATTCGATTTTAATTTCTTTTCTATTACAAAGATTTTGTGAATAGGAAAGAGTCCGGATGTTTTTGATCACATAATGTCACAAATTGTGAAATTGGTGTTTGCATTGATGCCCACTGCATCCTCCATTGAGTGGAACAATAAAAAGAAAGAGTTCGTTAAGTAGTAATTGCTGATTCTTCTATCTTGTCCTTCTGTGGCTGAAGTAAAATATATATAAAAGAAGTTTGTAACAAATATTAACACAGACACATAACTGAGCTCTTCTAATTTAAAAGCAAATCAAATAAAAAAAATGCACGTACCAAGTCAACACAATTTTTCAAAGAGGTATTTTAATAGCATTTTAGGTAAGCAGAAATGCTGGAATTTTAGAGAAAGCACATGGATCTGAATTATAATAGAAGATTCGGATAAAAGGAAACTGTGCCAGTCCTGTCAGTCTGAAATCAGTCCAAGAGGTGTGCTTTGCATTTTATCGTGACCTTCTGAAGTCCAGAAGGCATGAAGGGTCTTTTCTGCCTTCAGAGTTTTACCGCAGGTTAACCGTTTGGTATCTACTACGATCCCTGCACGGAAGTAGAAAGAAGGCCACTGTTTTCTCCGTACTTTACTTAAAGTATCACACAGATACGCTGCTGCTCTGTCTGTGCGTGAGAGTTGGCTGTAACTAGGACAACATCGCGAAAAGTGACGCAACGCAAGACAGCTTACCTATCAAAACTCCTCCAAGCACAGATAAACATGGCCACTGAAAGTACGTATAAAGACGAGCATTAAATTGAACATTCACTATGAAATATAAATGTCGTTTTGGTTTTCTTTAAGGAAAAGGGATACGTAGGAATGCTTTCGTTTGTACATTATTTGGAAAATTATTTACCATTTCTAATAGATTATCTAAAAATGGGAGTCTTTCTATCAGTCGAGTAGAATGCAGCAATGCATGGTTTACGACATTATTGCCAGTATTGCCCCTTGGACGCATATAGGCCACGAGGTTATTAGTTAATGTATATTAGGACTACAAAGCTTGTGATGTTGAGACGAAATAATATAGCAACGTTTACTCACAATTAAATATTTATTTTAACGTCTACTATAGTTTCGCGGAGCATTTGGCTCGGCATCATCAGGACAAATAGAGCGTAAACATTCAAACCATTGTGACAGCCCACGGTCACGAATTTTGGTGAGTTCGTTAAACGTGCTTGAAAGAAATGGCGTAGATATTATGTCGTTGACAAGCAATGAAGAATTGCGGTATATGTGAAAAGCTTCTAATATATTAAGTTTTTATACATCGATTAATATCTTCATCAATGCGACCTTTGCTTGATATCTGCTGTCCAAAGTAAATGTAGGTATCAATTATCTTCAGCTTTTCCCCATTAATCGATAAATCTTCATTTCTTGTAAAACCATTGTACACCAGTTTTGTCTTCTAAAAGTTCATTTTTAATCCCATTTCTGTACTCTTGTCATCAAATCCCTGGATCATACTCTGAAGCTCTGAAGGGGCAGTTGCAAAGATGACAACGTTATCAGCAAAACGAAAAACGAAAGGAGTTTAATTATCTCCATTAATCTTTGTCCCTTTGTTTTCCCAGTTCAATGATTCAAAGACATTTAGCTCTGTGGCATTAAAGAGCTTTGGAGAAGCATACATGCAAGGTTAGACATAGAAAACAACACACCATGAAGGAATGCACAAAATGAGACTTAGCATACGTGTAGATAAGTAGCTGATGTGATTTGATTTGGGAAAGATTACATGAAAGCGACGGGCAAGAAGACAGTATAATATGGCATGAGTCAGCTGGTTTTATGACTACCATGCTAGGTTATACATTCATCGACTCGGCGTGCCATCGAGTGAAAATGTCCTCAGATGGTGTCCTAAGGCATCCCTGACAATGCATCGTTGACCTGTGTCCACAATTCATGGATATTACGAGGGGGTCGTGCATGACGTTAAGTCGTCTACCAATGACGTCCCACACGTTCTCTATTGGGTAGAGCTCTGGGGATTTCGATGGGAACTGGACACCTTGTAGGCAATCTCTGCTGATGTTGGCAGTGTGCGGACCGGCATTTCCTTGTTGAAACTGTGCATCAGAGATACCACGGAAATACGGCAACAAATCGCACTGCAGTTTCTCATCGATGTATTGTCGTGCTGTCATCGGACCAAATATGCATAAGAGCGGTGAACGGCTGTTGAATTGAAAGTCCCCCAAAATCATGACACCAAGCTGTGAAACCGTATGAAGCACACGAATGGTAGCAAGATCAGCACAATGGCCATGTCGTCTCCAGATCAATCGTAATCGTCGGCGCTCAAAAGAAAACGAGACTCGGTGCTGAATAGGACATGATTTTATTCATTCCGCCATGCATGTCTAGTCTGGCACTACTGCAACCCTATGCCACGATGTGCTGTGGTGAGTGGCAGTGTTCCAATGGCTGGCAAGAGAGCAAACCTGCCAATCTACGACTCAAAGTCTGTGTCTATACGGGGATGCGCATAACTGCCTGTAGAACTCGTCGAATGGTGTCCGCTTTGGATTGTACATTCGACGGCAAGCCACTGCCACGACTTGCCGTCGAATGCGGAGATCAAGGGTTTAGGATATACGTCTACGTGTACCAGTCTCACTACAGTGAAACATGTTAACCACTGTCACCACATTCGGCCGACAGTTTATGCATCCCGATACGCTTTCACCACGTTGCGACGCAGGAACCAAGCAGCCGTACGTACCCGATGATGAAATCCCTGGTAAAGCTGTGTGGGTGGTGGTAGGATTTCCGATGACATCGCCCAGGGATTCTCGGTCATTCACGTGCTTTTGCCATCGAGTTCACTTCAATGCAATGGTTCACACATCCAGGTTAGGACGACTAAACTCAGCTACGCTGAGCCTAATTAATAACAAGGAACAACACACCAATTGTACTTAAATAGTATAACTATACTAGTGATCCGAAATTTCTTGGCGTAGAATAGAAATAAAAGTTTCCAAGCTTCAGCACACAAACCAGATGGCTTTCGCAATGAAGGTAGACAGCTAACTGCAAGCTGGATAATAGAACGGTTCAACAATTTGAACGTGGTGACATGACAATAACGAATAGATACGAACGTAATCATGTATCCAAAGGCACGAGGCGTTATGCTCGTTTTGGCACGCGGAATCCTGGAAGGAAAACCAAGAGGCAGTCACTATTTGAAGAACTGGTTCTAAACTCGTGGCAACTCCATTGCACGACTCGCTGTTGGTTATGATCTCCAAAGTTTTGCGAATGGCAGTAGATTTTGGGGTGGAGTAGGAAGCTAATTTCTTACGTCATCCCACATAGGAGCAGCGGACTTGAACTTGACTTCTCTGGATAGGGCCGTGGTGACTTTGCCGTTCTTTATGTCCCTTATATGTTCGTTAACTCTAATTCTAAATGAACGCTTAGTCATTCCAATGTAGTATCTCGCCCATCCGTCCGGATATAGAAGAGGAATGTCATAAACACCTGCTTCATTGGAAGGTGGGGACTTCTCAGTGTTTCCTTTAAACATGGTATATAAAGACGTGGAAGATCTGATGCCAACACCGAGGTTCATCTTCTTGAGCGCGTTTTTGAGCTGATAGGAAACGTTTGGTATATAAGGAATTGATCCCAGGTAGCGTATCTGCGTCATAGAAAGATTAGAACGACTGGCTCGGGTTTTCTCGATTTAGCGATGTACCAGGTTCGGGGTGTATCCAGCCTCAGTGCTGATGAAAGCTTGGAAACTTTAATTTCTATTCTACGCCAAGAAATTTCGGATCACTAGTAGAGTTATACTATTTAAGTACGCTGAGCCGTTTGGCCTTTTCATCACCATCATCTATCACGTGACTGTTTCGCACAGCAATCACTTACATAATCAAATATCGACACACACCAAGTTGCATTCACTTCTGGCAAATACATACTGGTGTGCCTTTTTCTATGTTCCGCAACAGAGGCGTAACTAGGCATTTCTGCGCTCGGGCCAAACTACAAAATATTGCACTCCCCACCTAAGTCGTTAAGAGAAAAAAGCTTTACCGAGTGAAATATTGTAATCATTCTTGAGTTTTTAAGATAGTAAAGCCGCCCCAGTGGCGCAGTGGTCTAGGCGATGGCTTCTGATCATTTTTCCGAAAGGGGTCCGAGTTCAAATCCCGGTGAGGCATGGATGTTGTGTTTGCCTTACGGCACTGGCTCTGTCCCTTCACTGGAACTAGTGGCCCTAAATTAGGGACAGGTGACTGCTTATAGCCCATTGAGTTGCTTACGGTGGTCGTTAAACCTACAATCAAAAAAATATAATTAAAAAACAAATCCTCCAATAACAAAAATCTGTAAAAATGGTCTTGTGTGTTGATTACCCACATACTTGCATTATTTAATACCCATATGCAATCACAGTTTTTCAGAAAAAAATAGAAAAGGAAAAGAAAGAAAAACAACATTACGTACCCGGGAGTTGCTTCTGACATTTCGCTTAGCGCTAAATTGTATACTCTCTTTTTCTTTTAATCATATTCTCTTGTAGTTAATTGAATGCATATAATCACTAACGGTTCTGTAATAGATTTTTAGCTACGTTTTCGGCGGACCACAGGAAGACTTTTGTGAAATTATCGTTGAAATCACTGCCATTTTCACTGTAGTTTAACAAACTAACTTTTCATCATTTTTAGGGTCCGGGTTCGAATCCCGGTGAGGCATAGATGTTGTGTTTGTCTTACGGCACTGGCTCTCTCTCCCTTCCCTGGAACAAGTGATCCTAAATTAGGAACGGGCGTCTGCTCATAGCCCCTTCAGTTGCTCACAGTGGTCGCTAAACGTCCAATAAAAAGAAAATGCGCCCTCTTTTCATCTGCGCCTGGGGCAACCGCCTCACTTGCCCCGTCCTAGTGACGCCTCTGTCACGCAGTGTATTTTAGAGTGAAATTCTTAAAATACGTAATATCATTAGATTCGTTTCCGTTCGATGAGAAACAGTCATTTAGTAAATGTAACTTAGAGTTATCTTCTTTTAGGCGGAATTAATGGTATGTGCGATGCTTTTATTTTCTTTCTCGGTTAGCATATTTCACTACTACTATGGCGTGCTCTTTACAGCTGAGGTACGCATAAAACATTATTGTAAACGAGTGTCTTTCTTGTCTGTGCATAAAAAGATTTCAACACCAGCACTCTTTCAATGAGAAAAGGCATTTTGCTTTGGAACAAACTGTGCTGTGATTGGCTGCTCTTTTTTTTTTTCACATTGTCTACGGTTGCTTCTGAGAAAATGCAATGAATCTCATTTTCTTCTCTCAAAGGAAGAATGCAAATTTTCAGCCAAGAAGCGAGCCTTACTTTACTTTCAACATAGCTTAATACATGTTGTGGTCACATTTCAAGTTAAATTGCAAACCAAACTCACTGCATTCTTTTAGAAATAGCTGTCTCTTGCTTTCACGGAGACAATGTTTTGTGTCATCATGAAAACTGTTATGCAAATTTTCTTTCAGATTCGAAAATTACATTTTGCGCCTATAGTTCAGGAAAAAAGAATGATGATTGTGAAAAGTCTCAAAATATATTTCTGGAAAAAATGTTCATTTTTCTCAGTAACAACGTTTACTAAATGAAACAGCATGGGCTCCCAATTTTTGATAGATAAAATCATTACTAGCAAATTTTCTGTCTCATTAGATGACCAACGAAGTCTTTTTCTAAAGCTTTTTTAAACTGCGATGTGTAAATTTTGTTGAAGAACAAACACTTGTGATGGACTTCAAAGTAAATGCTTAATCATTATTCTAGTAAATTCGTTATGCAGGCTTTTCAAATTCTTGAATCGTGCGATAATAAATTTTAAAATGAGTATTAATAGCATGAATGCCCAACGTCTGCAAACTCAGGAGTTATTTTACAGTCCCACAAGCATATAAATGCGATCGTGTTAATTGACACACTTTTTACTCATATCTACCTGATGGTAAACCGTCAGTCCTTCAGGATTCGAGTGTTATTCTGAAGGACGATGAAAGCACTAGATACAGGCTTTCATCGTCCTTCAGGATAACGCTCGTAACCTTCTTGACCGAGAGGGGATTTTGCTTTCTCAAGGTGGTTACACCTAAAATCTCTTCCCTATATTCCCAATGGTGAAAACTTTTGTAGACATTTTCTTCGTAATTTAGGCATTCTTAAGCATGAAAATTTGCACATCGATAAAAATAACTTTAAATTATACCACGCTTAAGATTTGCTAAAACTTAACCGTAATTATATTAAAAATCAATAACTTTCAATTGTGTAATGTTAAGACCTGCTAATAGATGACGCCGCCTGTACACTGATGACGTCAGCAGACCAACAGATATTTGATGGCTTATTTCGGAATTAAAAAACAGCAGTATCTACAGTTTTGTTGACACTTTCAGCTAAATTATATCAGACCATTTAATCCAAGGGGCTCAAATCATTCTAAACATTCTATACTATCGCATGGATAGACTCAAATTTTGATTCCACTTCGAAATTTAATGAATTTATTAGAACAAAATCAGCAGAACTTTTGATAGTGCTGATGTTTATTCGAAACAAGCCATCAAACATTTTTTGTCTACTGATGCCATAAATGTACAAGTAGCAAGTTTCAGTGTTACCCAAGGAAAAATTATTGCTTTTTTAATATACATTGTGTCCGAATAATGACTGTGCACTGAATGTACGAATTGCAGTAATATAATAATAAAGGAACTTTGACTGGAATTTCAGAAGAAGTGACGCGCCACGTGGAAGTGCTATGTGTCCGGTAACCTTCATGTCTCCCAACTCCGAGGAGCGCGCATCTGTCATTCCGAGCGAAGATCGTTCCTGAGCGCTTGGTTGACGGATGCAGACTTGTCGATTCATCCCTCGTATCGGCACAAGGGCAATGGTGCTGACGGCTGAACAGAGAGTGTTTTTGGTGGAACATATCTTTCGCCATGGCAACTAGAGGCCTGCACGGGCCAAGTCAGGCCTTTTTTTTAGTTTAGAGAACAAAGCAAAGGGCCGGGCTTTTTCCCGTACACTTACGACCGGGCCGGGCCGGGTCAAGTCGACCCATTTTCATCGCAATGGTAAAGAAAGAAAAAAGTCGTGTTCCTTGATTTCCTAGTGTGTTTAACTGTTCCTAGAGGCACTCACAGTGTTTTTAATAATCTGTAGGTACAAAAATGGTAAAACCATTTTGGGGCTTGTTGACAACAAAAAAGATTCGACCCTGAGCGAGTGTATGTGTTGTGTGGGGATGTCTGCAGTGGGGTGAGGTTGAGTGTGTGTGTTTCTATGAGAGAGTGGGACGACTTGGATTTTTTCTTCCATCCCTAATCTCCATAGGGATTGATTTTTGTAGTGTTACAGCTTACTAGTTCAGAGAAAGGAAGATTCTGAATGCGCTTAGTCTTCCTTTTTTCTCTCTTTTTAAAGGTTATACACTGACGGAAAAAAAAATCCCAACCCCAAAAAGGGGTTGTGTTAGATAAACGACAGTTGGTAGGCGGTGAGAGTACATCTGTAAGATGACGTCTATGCAAATTTCGCGCCCCTCGGAACATGCAAAGCAGGTTTGCTGTAAATACGCGCTGTAACGTTCGTGAGCGTTAGTTATCGTTGAGATTCGACGTAGGGTGTTGATGTTAGTCAAGAATGCCTTTAAGAAGACGAAGAAGCCATTATCAACAGCTCACGGAGTTTGAACGAGGTCGTGTAATAGGGCTACGAGAAGATGGATTTTCTTTCCGCAATATTGCAGAACGACTTGGCAGGACTGTAGCCACTGTGCATGATTGTTGGCAGCGGTGGTCAAGGGAAGGTACTGCCTCAAGAAGACCGGGTTACTGAGAGCGAAGACCGCCGTGTACGGCGTATGACCTTGGCGCATCGTACCGCGTCTGCGGCAGCAATTCGAGCTGCAGTTGCCACCACAGTGACACAACAAACTGTTACAAATCGGTTACTTGAAGGACAGCTCCGAGCCAGACGCCCTGTAGCGTGCATTCCACTTACTCCAAACCACTGCCGCTTGCGACGTCAGTGGTGTCAAGCTAGAGCTCATTGGAGGACGGAGTGGAGATCTGTTGTGTTTTCTGATGAAAGCTGGTTCTGCCTGGGTGCCAGTGATGGCCGGATGGCCGTGTGTTGGTTAGAAGGAGGCCAGGTGAGCGCCTGCAACCAACCTGTCTGCGGCCGAGACACACTGGACCTACACCTGGAGTTATGATCTGGGGAGCAATTTCCTATGACAGCAGGAGCACTTTCGTGGTTATCCCACGCACCCTAAAGGCACAGTTGTACGTCGGTCTGGTGATTCAACCTGTTGTTCTGCCGTTCATGAACAACATTCCCCGGGGTGTTTTCCAACAGGATAATGCTCGCCCGCATACCACTGTTGTAACCCAACATGCTCTACAGAGTGTCGACATGTTGCCGTGGCTTGCTAGATCACCAGATCTTTCACCAATCGAGTACGTATGGGACATCATTGGACGACAACTCCAGCATCACTCCCAACCAGCATTAACCGTCCCTGTATTGACCGACCAAGTGCAACAGGCATGGAACTCCATCCCACAAACTGACATCCAGCACCTGTACGACACAATGCATGAACGTTTGCGTGCTTGCATTCAACATTCTGGTGGTTACAGCGGTTATTAATGTACCGGCATTTCACATTTAAAATGGCTCTTCTCGCGCTTACAATAAGTTGTGATCTTGAAGCCTTAATCGATTAAATATGTTACCTATACAAATGTATTGCCGCCATTTCATTCCTCTACAACTATTTTTTCGTGGTGTTGGGATTTTTTTTTCCCGTCAGTGTATTTTTCGATAATTGTCAAATTTAGTTAATATTTTTAGGCTTACATTCAACTAAATATTTTCCATAATATCTCATTTCATTATTTAAGTTTCAACTTTTAAAAAAATACAATAGAAAGGCAAAATAATACCAAATGGCACATGCTGGGCTGGACCGGACCTAAATAAGAGCTGCAATTGATGTGCCCTGGCCGATTGTCTGATATTTGAAATGGGCCGGGCCGGGCTCACCAAATTAGGACCGTGCAGACCTCTAACGACGACAAGTACACGGATGAAGTGCAAAAATAGTTCGCTAGGAAATTTCGTGATGCAGACGCCCCCGACCGTAATGCGGTACGTCAGCTCATAGCAAAGTTCGGGAAAGTAGCAGTGTTTTTTATGCCCAGCGCCCCGGTAGGCCATCCACGGCAAACGAAACCGTACAGGATATCCAAGACAGTACACA
Source organism: Macrothele yani (assembly GCA_039090855.1). NCBI lineage: Eukaryota > Metazoa > Arthropoda > Arachnida > Araneae > Macrothelidae > Macrothele > Macrothele yani. The sequence goes on from CM077013.1 coordinate 22,071,028, forward strand.
GAAACCCAGGGATTATTTCCTTTTCTCGATGTTTATTTAACCCGTGACCCTTCTTACCGTTCTTTTTCCTTAAAGGTTTATCGAAAACCAACCGCTCCTCCCACATTAATTCCATTCACCTCCTCTAGTCCGAATCAACATAAGAGTGCTGCTTTATCTTTCCTATTTCGCAGAGCATACTCACATTCCTCTTCCGCTAAATTTCGTGACAATGAGATAAAATTTATTTTTGATGGTTTGGTTATCCACGTGAGTTTGTGGAAAGACAACTTCACAAATGCCAACGCTCTATGCTTACCTCCTTACGAGGAAATAAGGATGTGGTCTCATACGTTGGCTCCATAAATTTTGTCCCTGAGGTTATCCATTTTTTAAAAAGAGCATGTTGTAAACCATACATGGACTTTGGCATACAAACACATAAGTTATTTTCCTTAATCAAAAAGGATCGTGACACAGTTGCCCCACTACAAAAACATAGGGTTTACTCCATCCCATTAAAAGCGATTGACTCCAAAGCTTGGGACTCTAGATACATAGGATCTACGTTTCGGACAATGGCGACCCGTATGTCCGAACATAAGTATAACGTCCGAACGGGATCGAATGCCATCGCTTTGTCCAGACTTATAAATCAAGATCTGCACACTCCGGATTGGAATAATGCCACTTGCTTAGCAACGACTACGTCAAAACCCAGTTTGTTGTTCACAGAAAGCGTATATATTACTATGCTTTCTAATCAATGTTGTAATGACGACACACCATGTGCGTTGCCTTCATATTGGAAACACTACGTTTTAAATCATTGTATACATCATTGCAATCAATAACCGTCTTTATTTGTAGTGTCATATTATTTGCATGTTATGTGTAATATGTCGAGTGCGCATGCGTGAATTGGGAGCAGCGCCTTCATGCTGATGCATTGTGGTATGGATCTCAGAGTTTACAAGAACGGAATCCTACCCATGCGGTGCCCGATGATGGACCCATAGAGGGTCCGAAAGATCTCGCATGTTTTTAATTTGGTTTTAGCTGTAAATAAAGTTCATCTTTTAGTTTGCAACTATCTCCGTTTTTTAATATCGTGTCTAGACAGCAGTGAATTGATTGATACATATCAGTTGGCACGAATACCACGGACGTTTGGACACAGAGGAGTCCACACAAGTTCGTGGTCGGCTGTCACAACCAGCTAATGTGCCAAAGAGTACAGCTCACGATATTCTGTAAATGAAGTTGCGTTTACATCCTTACAAAATGTCTGTCGTGCATCAGCAGAAAGAAACAGACCACGTGACCCGTGTTCGGCACTGCAGGTGGTCCCAAGCGTTCCTGCCTGAAGAAGGTGAGAACATTCTGGTCGTGACTTTCTTTATAGATGAGACAAGTACCACCTGTCCGGGTAAATCAACAGCTAAAACACTCGTCTATAGGTACTGAAAACCCCCACACCCAACAAATCACACCACATACCCTAAGAAAGGTCTTCACCAACATGTAGAAGCGTGTGTAGACATCTCTGGACGTCAGTGGTGCCCACTTCCACCATCTCCTGTAGGAACCAGTTCGACATGATAAGTGTTGTTTTCGGTGAACAGTTATTTTTCGGAAATCCTGTACAAATGCCCAATAAGTTGTGGTTAATTTTTATGAAATATTAAGTACGCCATTCTATAATATAAAGTTGTTTTTGTCGATGTGCAAATTTTCATCCTTGGGAATATATTAATTTTTTATTTATTTTATTTTGATTGGATGTTTAACGACCACTGTGAGCAACTCAATGTACTATAAGCAGTCGGCCGTCCATAATTTAGGGTCACCGGTTCCAGGGAAGGGAGAGAGCCAGTGTCGTAAGACAAACGCAGCATTCGTGCCTCACCGGGATTCGAACCCGGACCACTTTCGGACGAATGATCAGAGGCCATCACTTTGACCACTGCGCCACCGGGGCGGCATATATTAATTGTAAAGAAAATGTTTAAAGAAGTTTTTACCGTTGGAAACATAGGGCAGAGTTTTTATGTGGAATCATCTTAATCGATGAAAAAGACAACTTTTAGTTTCACTGTTAGATTTGCACAAAAGAAAGTGCACATTTTCAAGCATTGAGTTGGCTTCTTACCATTCGTCCGAGACAGGTCGGCGTTCGAATCCCGGTGATGCATGGATGTTGTTTTTATCTTACGGCACTGGCTCTCTCCCTTCCCTGGAACCAGTTACCCTAAATTAGGGACGGGCGACTGCTTATAGCCCATTGAGTTGCTCACGGGGGTCGTTAAACCTCCAATAAGAATCAGAAGCACTGAAGAAATCGTACTAAATTACTACGGCCACTTGGATAATAAAAAGTTTATTTTTTGAGAGCAAGCTGTTCAATATGTTGATACAAAAATGGTATCCACATCTTTTATTCCTATTGATTCCCGTATTTTGTTCATGCAGCAGTTGTACGAAGAGTAAATTTATGTTGGAAGAGCAAATCCTTACAGGCTTTTAGGTTCTCACGCAGCCTTATGTTATCGATAGAAACAACTCCTTTTGTAAGATAGAAATTATCACCTCCAACTCGGCGAATAAAGGTTTATCTACGGGTGTTAAGGTGGGCTAGCTTAACAAGCTAAACATTTCACAAAATATATTATGCTTGGATTCAACAAAAATGAATGAGAATTCCGTAAATCGGTAATTTTTAGTTCATTTAGTTGTTGGCTTTCGTAGAGTTTCTTTATTTTGATGTGGTATTGAGTGAATTTATTTCCTACAAATGTTTTTAATTCGAAATGTATTTTTGCGTATTCTTCGTTATTCTAAAAAAATTCGGGGTTCGTGAACCGCAAAATTAGCATACCAATTTTGAATTCTTTTTTAAATACGTAATTCAGAAATGGAAAAGAGTAAAGGCTACCATGCGGGATTTCGAAACGTGTTAGCGTAAGAAAAATGCTAGAAGTTTCAGATTATATTAATTCCAGCATAAAAAGTTTGTAATATCGCAAAGGTTTAGGAGACCGAGAGCGTTCCACCTTTTGTGCAGGTGATTCGCTTTCTGCGAGAACAAATCTTACACGACGCCGCTGTACGCTTGTATAATTACATATAATGAATTCGTGTGCTCAAATGCCACTTCTGGGCACATTATTTTAATCCAGTAGTACGTTTTACTGTAAACTCATCACATGTGTACAAGGAATGAAAACCTGAAGTAATTCTGATCCTTGCCGACAGATGCGCATAATTTGAATACCGTATATACGTAGCTTCATACCAATTTCAATCCATTTGAAAGCAGTAGTTTTCGTCTGTATTTGGTACTTCAGATTTTTAATCAAGACAGTTATATACAATTACATACCTTTCATGTATTCTATTTCCCTTTCCGGGTTCAGACATTTTAGAGCACAGAACTTTCTCTGATATTTTCTTTGGTACAGTCACAAATCAAGCTGACAAATGAAAGCAATTAAAACTAAGAAACCAATATGATATTTTCCTAGAGAGCCAATGGGCCAGACATAATGTTAAAGCAACTGACCAACGCTGAACAACTGAAATATTAGATTGGATACCAAAGTAAAAGAAAGGACCCAGAGTAAGACTTCGTGAGAAGTCAATGGATGAAATTCGAAAGCATGCCGGGTTGACGAGGAAAAGACTTGGTAGAGAGAGAGAGAGGGAAGGAGAGAGAGAGAGAAGGAAAGTGAGGGAAAGGGAGGGAAAGAGAGAGGGAGGGACAGAGAGAGGGAGATGGAGGAAGAGAGAGAGAGAGAGAGAGAGACAGAGAGAGAAAAAGACAAAAAAGAAAAGAGGCAGACAGACTGGGGAACAGAGAAAGAGAGAGATAGAGACAGAAAGATAGAGGGACAGAGAGAGATTTGTAGAAGTCTTTTATTCAACAGCGCATTAAAAAGTTTTGGTGATGTTGATCACACATAAAGCTTTTTGTATCAGCACATCCGTCTGTTGCTATGTGAGCATTGTATCTCTACACCAAATAGAAATATTCTTTTATCCGTTTGGCACCTGCAATATGAGAACGATCACATATGCTCTTTATTCTCTTTCTAATTCACATTCTTGCCACTAGGTGGTACAAATGCATATGGCTATTTGCCTTAACGTTTATTTCATGCCATTTCGCTAATTATAAATAAGAGGGATGCCACAAAAGGTCTTAAAACGTATTTATCGATTTGCGATGATTCTTTCGAAGCTAACTGCTAACAACACTTTTTTAGAATGTCTTTTGTAAATGTACTCCAGACATCATGAAAGGTACCAGAGTTCTTCCAGTCCTCCCAGCAGAAGTTGCTCATGCAATCAAGAACATGAAGCGGGGGAAAGCTCCAGGAGAAGATGGAATTACTATAGACATCATACAAGAAGCAAGTGGAGAAATTGAAACAGTACTCGCCCAAATTTTCACTCGATGCCTTAATGAAGGGAAGATTCCTGAGGATTGGAACAATGCTACAATGATCCTGCTACATAAAAAAGGTGACATTGAGGATCTCAGGAACTACAGACCTATCAGCCTCCTATCAGTGGTTTATAAAATCTTCACTAAAGTTCTTTCACACCGCTTGAAGGTAACACTGGACATGGCTCAACCGAGAGAACAAGCTAGATTCAGGAGTGGCTACAGCACAATAGATCATATCCACGTACTGAGAGAACTAATTGAAAGAGCGAGGGAATATGAACTTCCATTGTGCATGGCTTTTATCGATTATGAAAAAGCCTTTCATTCGGTGAAACCATCAGCAGTTACCACGGCTCTGAAATCCTGCGGTATTGAAGATGCATACATTAATATTATTAATAACATCTATGAAAATGCAAGTGCAAAGATTCGGCTGTTTGAAAATACAACACACATAAAAATTGGAAAGGGAGTGAGACAAGGTGACACCATATCTCCGAAGCCCTTTAATGCCACATTGGAAAATGTCTTTCAATCACTGAACTGGGAAAACAAAGGGATAAAGATTAATGGAGATTATCTAACCCACTTTCGTTTTGCTGATGACGTAGTCATTTTTGCAACTACCCCATCAGAGCTGCAGAGTATGATCCAGGAACTTGCTGACAAGAGTAAAGAAGTGGGATTAAAAATGAACTTTCAGAAGACAAAAGTGATGTTCAATGCTTTTACAAGAAATGAAGATTTATCGATTGATGGAGAAAAACTGGAGATAACAGATACGTATGTTTATCTTGGACAGCAGATATCAAGTGAGGGTCACATTGATGAAGAAATTAATCGGCGTACAAAACTTGCCTGGAGAGCTTTTGGAAGAAACAGCATAATTTTCAAGAGCAATATGCCGTTATGTCTTAAAAGAAAAGTGTTTGATCAATGCATCCTTCCAGTGCTTACGTATGGTGCAGAGACGTGCACCTTAACTAAAAGAGACATACAAAGGCTGCAGACAACTCAAAGATGCATGGAGAGGTGCATGCTTGGTATAACCAGGAGAGATAAGAAGAGGAACTCGTGGATCCGAAAAATGACGAGAGTGGAAGACATCATGATCAGAGTTAAATCCCTGAAATGGCAATGGGCTGGACATACTGCCAGAAGGACTGACCATAGATGGACAGCCGAAATTTTAGATTGGATTCCAAGGGACAGGAAAAGACCCAGAAAAAGACCACATGGGAGATGGGTGGATGAAATTCGTAAATATGCGGGAGTGACATGGAGGAGACTGGCACAAGACAGACCGTTGTGGAGGAAACTTGGGGAGACCTTCGTCCAGCAGTGGATTGATAATGGTTGACAATGATGATGATGATGATGACTAAAGAGCAAAGCCGAATACATAAGAAAAAACTTTACAATTTAAAACGAAAGTTGCAAAAGAACCTGAAGATCAAAACGCGCAACGCAGCAGTTATGAAAATTCAGAATTCGTATTCTATTAAGAAGAAACTGAAGCTAAATATTTTTTTTAAACTCATACTAAGTACAACATAGAAAAGGTTATGTATTGACCGGTGTGAGTAAAAAGAAAAAAGAACAACTGAATGCAGAAAGTGTCGAGAATACTGAGCCTTGGCTTTATCAAGGACCAGCAAAAACTCTGCATTTTCTCACTTCCACAAAGACCTATTTGGAAATGGGTTTCTGCAAAGTCATGGATGCAAGTAATTAACCCACCTAAAATATAAATATATATGTCATGTCCTCCGCAGAGTTGTATGACCCAGCTTTAGTTAACAATTTAGATTGCATCCATAACTCTCCTGGGCCGACCCATGCTCTTCATCTGTTACTGTTAAACAGAAAGAAGATGATTATAGAAAACTCAAATTGTAAGAGTGACATAATGAACTAGAAATAATGTTCAGTTATTAACAAATAGTCAAGTTCGCCTGAGAGAGAATTCAAACCTGAATATCAATACAAAAGTATTACAAGCTCTTAGCATTTTTAAAGCACAGATTCTTGAAAGAAAACTGGATTATAAAAACCCCCTACTCCACTACTTCTGACTACACGAAAACGAGAATAAAATAAAGACAATAATAAACTAAAGAAATGCTTTGTGAAGGTTAAGTTACATAAACAATTGGTTGCAATATGTACAAAGTATTTCAGAAGTGCTTTAAGTGCATAATTAAGTAGTTAATAAGTCCTTAACTGCATTGAAAATACAGCGCAGACTACAAGTACGACGAAACGGGCGGTTGCTGAGTCTTAGTTCACTAAAAAACGCGCAAAAATATCAAGAAAAGTAAGAGTTAAAATACGCAAAAAAGTTGATAGATTTGCTAGTGCCTAAAAACTTAAAGCAAGAAAAGAAAAAATGTTCAAGAAGTTCAAATATTGAACCCGGAATACCTAAAAACCAAAAGACAAAGAAGAGAGCTTACCTCTTATGCAACTTTGCTTCTTTCACACTTGAGGAAACATGGCCAACTTTTCTTTCCCAACTTCCAAACACCCCTGCCCCTCCCAATTCGCTGGGGGGCAGTATGAGTTTAAAAAAATTTAAACTCATACTCATACAGTATGAGTTTAAAAAAAATTGTTTAGCTTCAGTTTCTTCTTAATAGAATATATATATATGTACTCATCACTTTGTTCGCCCGTCAGTCTGTGGTCACCATATCACTGAAACTATTCGTTTCATTTAAAAAAACAACAACATTGCTCTGGAATGGGAAGTTAGAAATATGAGAACAATGATCCTTGCTTTCCGATCAATTTTTGTTGCGTAGCTTTGGTGCTGGAGGACATGTATATGAGTAATGCACGCAATTCAAAATATATTTTATTCCGTATTTTTGCTTCTGAATATCTGTTTCAAAAAATATTTTTTTACTTTGAAGCCATTTAGTACGAAGGCTATTTTGGGTAGCGTTTCTTTTTTTCTAAGTAACGCAGAGTTTTTCCACTAGGGGTGCTAAGGTTGTGACGTACATTCTATTTTAACTTTCCTTTTTAGTTCCTTTTCCTATGTAAATTTGAATTTGCTCTCTTTTGCACTTCCCAACTTAACGTGATATCTTCTCTCTCTCACATGAATGGAGGTTTGGCAATACCTGAGGTCAGTACGTAAGTGACGTATGCATATTGATAGGAACGAAAATAAATATATAAATTTTGCCACGCAGTTGTTTGGTGTGGAGATGATTAAATCTTTGCTGAGCTTATTGAATATACGAGATCTAATAACGTATGTGAAGATATATTTTTATTGCCATCTGCATAACTACGTTGCAAAGTTGCAAGTGTTATACTACTGTTTGATTAAGAGTTGTGGATTAACGACGTTGTATACCACCATGCTATATTGAAGTTGGATACAAATGAAATATTTGTAAGTACCAAACTTGGACGTTAATTCGAGTAAACGCCTGTTTCATTATTGGTTAACTTGACATTCAGCACATTTAATGTTTAGGTAGTTAGAAACTTGGGAATAGTTGTTACACTACAAGGAAAATTGCGATTTCTCCCATACCTTGCTTCTAAACGTTTGATTTTAAAAATACGTTCTGAGTCGGATAGACTTACAGATGTGAAACCTTGTGCATATTGTTTCTAATATCAGTTAAGAACTGTGCCACAAACGTATATTTATATTTCCATTATACTTGCAGCAATATTTGCACTTCTGAAACTTCTATGGAACAATTTTGCTTCGGGATTAGATACAGCTCACCACACGTTACCTAGTAAGCAGTGTTGAACAGATAAAATATATATTAATATATGCAGGGTGTCCCACTCCCTACCGAACCTGGCATTTCTTTAATAATATTAACACCAATGAAGATATTGCAACGAAATTTGAACTGGACTTACCTCATTTCGTGCGAAATGTGATGACATCACAACATGTGCTGGACGTGGCCACCATTTGCGTCCAGACAGCATTGATCCCGGCGCACCATATTGTGGAACGTCCTTGCCAGTACGTCCGCTGTCACTGCCTGAATTTCTTCGGGGATGTTTGCTTTCAAGGCATCTATGGTTCGCGGTTTCTTCTGATAAAATCTCCTTTTTAGATATCATATAAAAAGTAATCAGGAGGCGTCAGATCGGGAGAGCGAGGTGGCCATAGACCCTTCGAAATGACGCGGCCAGCGAAAAATAACTGAATTTCGGCCACGCTGGTGTGTGTGATGTCGCTCCATCATACTAGTAATATCCAATGGAGAGTTCTTCATCGTCCAATTGATTTACAAAAGTGTTGAAGATTTCCATATATGCATCTGTTGTGATGGTTGTATCGAAGGTGATAGGACTAATCATGTGGCGCCGGGTCATCCCATACCAAACACAATATATTGTGAATGAAGGGGTTCTTCATGTATCACGTTGGGATTTTCACTGGCTCGAATACGGAAATTTTGATAATTGAAGTATCCGGAAAGGTGAAACCACGCCTCGTCCGAGAACAACATCTAGTTCAGAATGCCTGGATTTTCCTGAAGAAATGTCTGAAACAATCGACAGTATGTCACTCATTCCACGTGGTCAGGGTCTTTCAGTTCGTTGACCACGGAGACACGGTACGCTTAAAGCTAAGCTTATTTCACATCACGTTGACAAGTGCTTTTGGACAACCCTGTTTCCTGTGACAGTCGGCAAAGTGACCTTCTAGGGACGCAAGTAGTCGTCCCTTTACATTCTTCACCGTTTCCTCGGACATTAGTGGACGACCTCCTGCATGGTCGTCTAATAAAGTCCCCAATCATAAAAGTTTCATGCTAAAAATTTCAATAAGAATAAAAAGGCAGCTGTATAAGCATGTAGAAACCAAACCCAAAACGTACAATTAGAATTTTACTACCAAAAAGACATATTTGGTAGAAACAAAATCTTTCGTAACAGGCACCCTGTGCGTCATCAGGTTAACAGAACTGGAGCTAGGATAACACACGCGCTTAATATATAGGCAGTTCCGAAGACAACAGCGATCCTGGTGAGTGACCTGATATCCGCGTCACAATTAGGTTACAGCGGGAAACAAGGCTGAGAAAGAAAATAACACTTAATAGGTGACCAATACATACTCACCTAAGTGATAAGTAAACACAAGGTCCGTTATCAACCCCCGCAATAGGGTACTTCGCACGACACAAGAAGTTAAGTAAGCGAATCCATAGTGCACGTACATGTGCACGTAGGTCATCATTACAGCATACATCCTAAAAAACGTCAGTGTAAAAACTTTCGGTGAAGAGAGTCATATACCTACCTCTGGGGTTAAGTAGCAAATAAGTCTCAGACCAAGAGGGCGGATGAGTTCCAGACTTAATCAAGCGTGAAAGAGCAGTAGTTGTAGATCCAGTCTTTACAGTGTACGGAAGTTCAGTCACTCTAACTCCTAAATTACGAAGAGTGGATGGAGCCTACCTACCATGAACTAGGAGTGGCAGCACCGTATGTCTTCAAGGGCACACAAGTACACGCCCCACTGTTCTTTAATGGGTTTGGGCTCACGATACTTCCTGAGCATACTCCGAAAGTTAGAGGCCACATCACCAGTGTCTTTTTTGGGTTTTTTGCACATTCTCCGTAATGCATTAGCAATCGGTGGAATTAAAGACACCGATCCCACGTAACTAATCTGCTCGCGCTCAACACATAACGAAGTCGAATTACCTCTCCTATGCCGAGCTCACAACGTTTTCACAATACCAACATCATACCCATGTTCCTTCGCAATAGTCTTAATGAAAAGTAGTTCTTTATTCCGAGCAGCAATGCACGGGGAATGGGTATAAAGCCCGAATAGCTGAAAGTGTATACCTAGCCGGGTGGAAAGAGTCGTGCGGAAGAATATCAGAAGAACCAACAGCCTTCCGATACACTTCAAAAGTCAAATAATCCTTATTAACATATCTGGTAATTAAAAGGTCCAAGAAAGGGACCTGAACATTTTCCTCCCATTCTATCGTAAAGTTAATAGTAAGATATTCAGACGACAAAAGGCTTATAAAAGAACGCGAAGCATCACCAGAATGTAGCCAAATGACAAAAATGTCATCGATGTAACGCAAGTACAGTAATGGAACATCCTCCGCCCTGGCTAAAATATCGTTCTCCAAATCTTGCATGACCACCTCTGCCAAGACTGCAAGAGACCATAGGAGTGCCACCACCCTGACGTTAAATGGTCCCATTGAAAGCGAAAAAAGGATATTTTTGCAATAATATTTAAAGCACCGGAGACTGCCGGAACTTGCATTGGGGGAATAGTCCCCAAATTGGACAACTTAGAAATAATCAAATCGAATTCAACGTTCAATGGAACACTCGGATATAACGATTCCACATCCAATGATGCCAAAATAAAAGAGGAGCCCAAGCCTGTGAAGCCTCGCATAGGGCAATGGCCTGGAGGGGACTGGTGATGGAGTAAAGTGAGGATTGGACAATAGGCAGAAGGTAACGTGCCAAAGCTCTCTCCAATGGTCTTAAAGCACTGTTACACTGGAAACGAGCGGGCGGAGAGGTAAACCAGGCTTAGGAGTCTTAACGGTGCCGAATATATTGAGAATGGCAGGGCCAACAACACTTCCCAATATAGACTGAATCTCACTGGGCAACAAACCCTCTCTTTTAAGAGTAGAAACTTGTCTTCTAGTAGCCGAAAGGACAACCGAGTGAGGAATAGTATTAATTAAATTGTTCATCTTCTGAATATAATCCTCACGATTTAAGTTAACGATGTCGGGAACCTTGTCTGCAACTTTGATAACAATATTAGGGTTATTTCTCAATTCATACAACTGTTTCTTCTCTTCACTGTAATACACTGCCATCGCCGAAGGCACCTGACTCCCAATTTGATTGCAAATATTCGCAATGTTTTGCCTAGCAGAATCCTGGTCCTCTAAAGGCAAAGCATGGATGATGTTCACATTCTCTGTAATAACACAGAAAGCATTAACACCATCGGTGGGGTAGTTGAATTTCAACTCCCTAATTAATGCCAGGACCAGAACTAGTTTCAACGAAGCATCACTAAAATTGTAAAACTTTGGTCGGGGTTCTTAAGTCAAATTCACTGATGGTACCACCCGTGTGGTACCATCAGTGGCCTCGGAATCACAAGTATTCTTTTGGACACATTGCATCGTCGTACATATTTGGTGTATCGTTTTCTAGTTCACTTGGTCCACCCCTATCTGTATGAGAAAATTATGCTTGTCGCCTTGTCCACAACTCTATGATGAACACTGAGCTGTGAATAATTCAAAGCAGACATATCCATAAATAAGCTAAGAATACTTGTGGTCCCGAGGGCACTGATGGTACCACACGGACTGGTGCCTCCCCCTTCCGAATTTGACTTCAGCACCTCGACCAAAGTTTTACAATTTTAGTGATGTTTCGTTGAATCCAGTTCTGTTCCGGAAATTAAATAGGGGTCGAAATTCAACAACCCCATCGATGGTGTTAATGCTTTTCTTGTTATTACAGAGACTGAGATCATCATTCATTCCTTGCCTTTGGAGGACCAGGATTCTGCTAGGCAAAAAATTGCGAATATTTGAAGTCAAACTGGGCTTCAGGTGCCTTCGGCGATGGCAGTGTATTGCAGTGAAGAGAAGAAACAGTTGTGTGAATTGAGAAATAACCCTAACATTATTATTACCGTTACAGACAAGGCTCACGACATCGTTATCTTAAATCGTGAGGATTATATTCAGAAAATGAACAATGTGATTAATACTATTTTTCACTCAGTTGTCCTTTCTGACTCCACTTCGGCTATTATTAGACAAGTTTCTGCCCTTAAAAGAGAGGGTTTGTTACCCAATGGGATTCAGTCTATGTTGGGGAGTGTTGTTGGCCCTGCCATTTCCAATATATTTGTCACCGTTAAAACTCATAAGCCTGGTTTATCTCTTTGCCTGCTCGTTTCTAGTGTAACAGTCTTTTAAGACCATTGGAGAGAGCGTTGGTACGTCACCTTCGGCCTATTGCCCAATCCTCACCTTATTCCATCACCAGTTCCCTCCTGGCCATTGCCCGTATTCGAGACTTCAGAGGCTTGGGCTGCTCTTTTATTTGGCATAATTGGATGTGGAATCATTATATGAGAGTGTTCCACTGAACGATGCCCACGATTTGATTATTTCTAAGTTGTCCGATTTGGGGACTATTTCCCCAATGCAAGTTGTAGCAGTCTCCGATGCTTAAAATATTATTGCAAAAAGGTCTCTTTATCGCTTTAACGGGACCATTTACGTTTGGGGTGGTGGCACTCCTATGGGCTCTCCCTCTCTTGCTGTCTTGGCAGAGGTGGTCATGCAAGATTTGGAGGACGATATTTTAGCCATGGCTGAGGAGGTTCCATTACTGTACTTGCGTTACATCGATGACGTTTGTGTCATTTAGCCACATTCTGGTGATGCTATGCGTTCTTTTAGAAGCCTTTTGTCGTCTAAATATCCTACTATTATATGAAATGGGAGGAAAATTTTAAGGTCCATTTCTTGGACCTTTTAATTACCAGACATGTTAATAAGGATTATTTGACTTTTGAAGTGTATCGGAAGGCTGTTGGTTCTTTTGATATTATTCCGCACGCCTCTTTCCACCCGGCTAAGTATAAACCTTCAGCTATTCGGGCTTTGGTGAATAGAGGGTATACCCATTCCTTGTGCATTGCTGCCCGGAATAAAGAACTACTTTTCATTAAGACTATTGTGATGAAACATGGGTATGATGTTGGTATTGTGGAAAAGTTGTGAGCTCGGCATAGGAGAGGTAATTCGACTTCGTTATGTGTTGAGCGCGAGCAGATTAGTTACGTGGGATCAATGTCGTTTCTTCCACCGATTGCTAATGCATTACGGAGAATGTGAAAAAAACACAAAAAAGACTTTGGTGATGTGGCCTCTTACCTTCGGAGTAGGCTCAGGAAGGATCGTGAGCTAAAACCCATTCAAGAACAGTGGGGCGTGTACTGTGTGCCGTTGAAGAACGACAGTGCTGCCACTCCTAGTTCATGGTAGGTAGGCTCCATCCACTCTTCGTAATTTAGGAGTTAGAGTGACTGAACTTCCGTACACTGTAAAGACTGGATCTACAACTACTGCTCTTGCACGCCTGATTAAGTCTGGAACTCATCCGTCCTCTTGGTCTGAGACTTATTTGCTACTTAACCCCAGAGGTAGGTATATGACTCTCTTCGCCAAAAGTTTGCACATTGACGTTTTTAAGGACGTATGTTGTAATGATGACTTACCTGCACCTGTACGTGCAACATGCATTCGCTTACTTAACTTCTTGTGTCGTGCGAAGTACCCTATTGGGGAGATTGATAACGGACCTTGTGCTTACGTTTTACTTCGGTGAGTATGTATTGGTCACCTATTAAGTGTTATTTTCTTTTTCTGCTTTGTTTCTTGCTGTAACCGAGTTATTACGCGGATATCATGTCACTCACCAGGATCGCTGTTGTCTTCGGTACTACCTATATATTAAGTGTGTGTGCTCTCCTAGCGCCAGTTCGTTTAACCTGTTGACGCGCAGGGCGCCTGTAGAAGTAATTCTACCTATATGGCAGATAGCGGAGATCCCATAGTTGCCCCTTCTAGTTGACTGTACTTTTTTCGTTGAATCGAAAGTAGGATCTGTTATGCACCAGTCGTAAAGACTTAAGAATTTCTTGAACTTCAAGAGGTGAGACAGTCCCTAAATTAGTTTAATCTATTCTCAATCAACTTTTACACCTTAATGACCGGAACATTGGGATATTATAGGATATAATGTCTAATGATGCCTATAAAGTAGGAGTGCCCTTCATGGTTAAAATTTTTTGTTCTATCAAAAGCTCGAATTGATCCATTCACAGAATATTTTGAGGAGGCAGTCAGTGGAACTAAATACTTTGCCAAAGCTTTCTTTAAATTCCTGGTATCCAGAGATCAGCAGACGTAAAGGGTGTCCATCTTTATGCAAATTCATTTTCCGAAGAGCTTAGGTACACGTGGGCCAATAAGACGGGGCCTACTAATCTCGTTACAAACTATTAACAGAAAACTGACCATTCATTAACAGAAAATCACCCATACATCACCCAGCCATTAACAGAAAATTGTTCAACAGCACAGTCTTGAATTGACTGATTCATTCATTCATTTCAGCACATCTGATGATAGTCTTGAAGCAAGGACGAAAGGACATAATGTGATTTCATACGTTTTTAGTGTGATATATTTTTTACTGTGACTGGTAATTAAATTTTAAGGAATTATATAGGGTTTTTTTATATCACTTTCATTATCGTGCATAATCACGGCAAAGGATTTTTACTCATACCACAGCACGAAAATTGTGAATCATGTATTTTACAGTACCAAGTGAAACAATTCAGTGTCATCCTCTTTGTTTATGATCCACTCACCAAGCAAGGTGACTTCTCGAAGCCATGAAACTTAGAAATGATGTCCTTATTTTCTGTTCTCTTTTCTGTATGATTTCGTTGACCTTCCAAGTCACACTTGTATTGATTTGAAATGCTTATACTTAGTAAGAGAATTCGAAAAGCTTACATTCCCTTGATAGGTTCCTCCTGTATTTATCAACAGCGTGGAACGGGAACATACTGTATTGCCTTGAGAAGGTATCTCCTTCTTTTCACAGAATTTCAATTATTTTGTTTAGCTCTTTGAGGCAAAAAAGTTTTATATATAGCTTTAAGATCATATAAAAAGCGAAATTTTAAATTGGATCCTATTCTGATATCAATCCTACTTATATCATGAGAAAAAATCACTGTGCTTTTTTACGCTATCGTGAAGGATATTTCAAGAACATTAATCAAACTGTAACACTTATTATTCGCGGGGGCACCATTCTTCGCCTCATTTTTCATTCTTAATTTGACTTTTCCAGACAGAAATCGATAGTAATGCATTTACCAAGTTAGAGAAAAATAGTAATGTGTTTTGAACTCTCTCATGCTCTACTTTCAGATCTAAATATCCCATCTTCGCAAAGTATTTTTGAAGCATTTACTTCATCTCTGAAGTTTCTAAATGCAAAACATCCAACCTCATAAGGCGTATCAAAATCTGCTGAGTAACTGATAGACGTTCGTTTAAGTTTACTCACCCATTTGCCTGGAAAACCGAAAAAAACTTTCCTGAATATTTTATTTTATTTTTAATTTTTTTCATGGACAACTTATTTTATGGGTACTACATTTCACTCATTTTACTGCAGGCACTTATCAAAATAATGGAAACACCGACTGCGACTGGAGCACACACAATGCGCCCTATGTACAAATCACACGGATAACGTCATCCGCATTGCGAGGTATATAAATGGGTAAAGTACGATTACGGCTCTTACGCAGCATGGCCATAGCGCAGGTGAAACAGCTGTTGTGGAGTAATTGTCGACAATGTCAGATCTTAGTAAACCTCAACAAAAGCATGATCATTGGTGCATGCCCTTGCACGAGCTTCAGTAACGAGAACGGCAGAAACAGTAGGCATTACACCAGGAAATGTGTCAAAGATTACGACTACCTGGCAAAAAGGACACAACGTTGGCTCCGAAGATTCAAACTAACCGAACGTTGGCAAGGAATAGGCAAACGTTGACACGAAATAGGCAAACGTTGACACGGATTGTACAACGGACGCATAAGACCAAGGCACCGTAAATACCAACAGAGACGCTTCTTCAACCTTCGGTTGGAAAGCGTATAAAAGGGATTTGTGACATGACGAATGTAAACTAATAGATTTTTTTCTGCATTGCAAATATACCTCCACTTGAGCGCCGTTCGTGGCCTGAAACACATCTAGTTTATACTCGTATTCGATTTCTCGCCACTGTGAGGATCTCCGCGGCTGGGAGGCCTCTATAGAAGTTTAAATATGATTCATGTATTTAACTGATGTGTTATTCAAATTTGCGCTGCAGTGATGAACATGATTATCTTTTATTGTGTATGTATGCGTACATATGTGTTCAAGTAACTGTATTGTAAGATATATTATATGACACTGCCGCTACTTTATTATACGCCAATTTGTGAGAAACTTTTCCTAAAAGATGCCATGTTTGTTCGGACTGTTTAAGAGAGTCGTTGTTGAATACAATAGGGATGTTCTGTAGGCCTTCTTGCATGCTTAGAGGCAAAACCCAAATGTCACTCGTTACGAGGTGTCAAGAATGCGAACCACCAAAAGTTTGAATGGCTCGCTAGGAAAAGGAAGAGGACAAGGACATTCGAAGTTGATATGAGTAGGAGAAAGATGTTTTTTTTTAATGTTCTACGAATGTTCATCCGCGTTAACGTCAAAACGCAAATATATCCTATAAATATAATTTTTTCTCAAAATTCAATAAATGTTTACAATCGCACCAAGTATTTCCCGTAAGGGCATGCTTCATTCATTCTGCAGGACAACACGAAGCGAAAATATTGGGCCTGTCAGGAGAAATAAATGCCTGGAACGCAGATCCCGCTGCATCACAGTGGCAATAGCATCCGTTATCCTCTTCTGCAGAATTTTAATATCAGGCGCTGTAATAGAGTTTACCCCTTACATGATCCACACGAAAACGTCTAGCTGTCTTATGTAAGCAGACGTGTAGGTCATGATATTGGACCTTCTCTCCCAATCTATCTGTTGGGAAATTTGGTATTGAGGAATTTTCGAAAAATTAATCCCCAATGTGGTGGGGCACAATCCTGCTGGAAAATTACGCATGGTTGAGATTCGTCCAAATGAGGTGCAACAAAAAGCTCAATCATGTCCAGATACACATTTTCTGTTATAGTGCGTTCCCACACACACACACACACACACACACACACACACACAGAAAGGTCCGTTGGCACTGTTGTGCGTAAGGCTACACCAGGCATTCAATTTTGGCTGCCCCGCTGTTTTCAAAGACAACAAGGGTATTTTCCTACCCCCATGTACGCACATTTTGTCCCGTTAACTTCACCAGAGGTTCAAAAAGTAACCTCATCTGAAAACCACACACGCTGCAGGTAGTTCTTGCCATTGATACGCTGTGAAATCTCAGTTGCAAAAGCAGCACGACGTGGGAGGTCTTCCACTTGCAAGGCTTAAACAGTCTACACTTTGTACGTGTACAAACGAAGCCTTCTGTGTAAAATTTTCTTCAGAATAGTGTAGGGGTTACGAATTCAGATGAAACTCGGCGGGCGGATTCCAATGTACTGCGTATGAAAGCTGTCCGCATTACATCAATAGTTTCTTCATTAATACCCAATCGGCCCGTTCGTTTTTATTCATCTGCAGTTTTCTGTTTCCTTGAACTTCGCATACCAAGCTGTTATGCTTTTATGATCAGGTGGTGAACTCTGTACTATTTTCTAAAATTGCGCTGAATAGTTATTGTTGATTTGGCCTCGCTCTGAACACACTGCGCTTTTCCCCGCTGACTTGCTATTTTAACTTCTTACTCTGCGGCGCCATCCAGTTATTTCTCAGCATGCACCTGCAGCAAACAGGAAAAAACTTTATTAGTTTACATGCGTCATGCCAGAAGCCGCTTGTTTTTATCATAGTTTTTTAAATAAAATTTTTTTAGTGAGGAGAGGACTCTGTACTTATACAAAGGTCGTTCCATAAAAATTAAGATTTTAGTTGGCAACATTGCAATGGGGAGGGGGGATAACCGTGCAGACGACTAACTGAATTAAGGAAGCATCTATGGCAACAGCTATTAGTCGTGGCAGACGATTATCGTCTTCTTATTGCGCAGTTGTTTAAAGTTCATCTGCATTTCGCCATTGAGCTATGGAGGTGAGTGATTCAGAGTTAAGAAGTGAAATGCGTTGTGAGATACAGTTTTGCTATCGTTTGGGTAAAACGGCTCCAGAAACAGTTGATTTAGTGTAAAAATCTTACGGGTGAGTCAGCGATTTTTAGATTGCTCCATAATTCCAAAAAAAGGGCGTTTCTCGGCAGAACTTAGTCGACCTGAAAGAGGCTTAGTCGACCTGAAAGTGTTGTTACGGAGGATATTGTTAACACTGTTTCAGCAATCCTGCAAGAAGATCGACGAATGACGTGTAAAAATATGGCGGCATCAACTAATAGTTCAAAATCGTCGGCATTCCGCCTTCTACGCGACAAATTCCTGCTGCATCGTGTGTGTTTGAGATAGGTAGCTCATCACATGACCAGAGAACAATTGTTAGCCAGAGTTTAGGTGTATCATGAGTGGAAAAAATGTTTGCAAAGGATCCAAACTTTCTAAACACAGTAATAACTGCCGATGAAACACGGGTCCACAATTTTGACCTCCTCACGAAGCGCTTAACGAGTGTCTGGAACCATACAGGCTCGCTTCTACCGAAAAAAGACCGCCAAACCAAATCAGCTGGGAAGGTGGTGATGATAATTTTCTTTGATCATAAAGGTGTAGTCCACCAACATGCCATTTCTCCTCAAAATACTGTCAATGCTGAGTATTTCATTTAAGGCTTGAAGCATCTGCGATGATACATATCGATTAAGCTTCCATGGAGATTCCTAACCTTTACATATCGATTAAGCTACTGGAACTGGTGGTCAGTGAACCCTACATCATGATAACGCCCGCCCACATGTGGCTGCTTGTGTTCAATAGTTTCTAACGAAATGCAGCATTGAAATCATGCCACAGCCTGCCTACAGACCTGATCTCACCCCTTGCGATTTCTGCTTGCTTCCAACAATGGAAGAGATAGTTCCGTGGCACAACATTCAACACAGATGTTGACGCTATTCAAGATGTATAGGGGTCGCTAAAGCACCTTCCACAAGATGCCTTCGCCTCATGCTTTGAAGTGGACGGAATAATGGGACCGTTGTATATCATCCGAGGGAAGATACTTTGAGAAGGAATAACAGATAATTTTGCTGTAGCTATATTTCTTCATTCTGTGTGATTTTACTCTCATTTTTTATGGAACCGCCTTTGCATTTATACACTGAGTGGCCACTTTATTATGACCACCCCCTCAGTACTTCGTTGGGTCACCCTGTGCCTTTAATACAGCGTTGATTCTTCGTGGCATGGACTTCACGAGATGTTGATAGGTGGATTGTGGTATCTGAGACCATGCTTGATGAATAGCACTTTCCAGGAGTGTGAGATTGAAGGGTTGTGGATCCAGCTGTCTGATGGCTCGTTCAACTTCATCCCACAAATTCTCAATGGGGTTGAGATCTGGAGATCGTGGTAGCCACCTAAGCAAATTAAACTCACCAGCATGTTCCTGAAACCAATCCTGTACAATACGAGCACTATGGCAGGACGCATTAATTATCTTGTTGAAAGTAACAATCGCCAGTGAGATAAACCAACCACATGACAGGATGCACTTGGTCCGCAACGAAGTTTAGATATCATGTGCCAGTCAGACGTTGATCAACACGAATTAAAGGGCCCAAAGCATGCCAGGAAAATATTCCCCAAACCATAACGTTGCCTCCACCAGCTTGAAGGGTTGTAGCAATTCATTTGGGGTCCATGCTTTCGTGCTGTTTCCGCCAAATTCTCACTCGGCCATCGGCGTGGTGCAACTGAAAACATGATTCATCGGACCACATAATGTGTTTCCAATTAGCGACTGTCCAACCCTTGTGCTCCTGTGCGAACTGGAGACATTTTCTTTTGTTAACTTCAAACAGCAAAGGTGTTCGAACAGGCTTTCGGCTGCCATATCCCATCCGATGCAGTGTACGGCGAACAGTTAGTGCAGAGATCATTTGAGGGGATCCTTGATTAAGATGGTCTGTAATTTGCTGCACTGTTGCACTTCTGTTGTATGTTACCAGTCTGGACACTCTTCGTTCCGCCCGAGCAATCACTTGTCGATGACGACCACACGTTGCACGTAGAGACCCAGTTTTTTGGCTGACAGTCCAGTCTTTTAAACACTTTCACAGCAGCTGCTCTGGAACAGTTCACGACTGCAGCGGTTTAGGTGATTTTCGCTCCATGGCTCCGAGCTCCTAGAATCATCCATCGTTGAAAGTCCGTCAAATCGCATTTTTTACCCATCTCGTCACCCAAAAAATTCACTGCTACTACTGTCGCAAGCACTAAGCTTTCCCTTTTCATACTAGCCTCGCCCTCTGGTGGCAACAGCGTGCAGCCATAGCTCATTTGCTTAAAACTGTCAGGTCGTCATAATAAAGTGGCCACTCATTGTATATCCACCCTGTA
Source organism: Macrothele yani (assembly GCA_039090855.1). NCBI lineage: Eukaryota > Metazoa > Arthropoda > Arachnida > Araneae > Macrothelidae > Macrothele > Macrothele yani. Next base: position 22,091,726 of record CM077013.1, read on the forward strand.
CTTTACTCTCTGTTAACACTGCTTTTCTTCCTGCCTTACTCTTGACGGCAGCGTTGACGCACGCTTGTAAAGGTAAGATTTTAAAAATCGTTTTCACATCGGATTTCTGCCACCACACCCTTTCTCTCTTTAAAATTCTGTTTTTTAACGGAATACTTTAACTTTAATAGTTTAAAATGAAACTGTTATATTGAAATAACGTTAGCTTCATATTTTAATGTCTTTTGTCAAAAGATATGCCGATTCCAGCCCAGATTTGCGTTTCTTCCTTTTCATTTCCTTTAACAAAATCTGCTCTCGATTTTCAGTTTCTTCTCTTGATTTAAATGCTTTACTTATTACGTTATCCCGCTTTTTCTGGCTGACACAATCAGTCATGTGCGTGATTATCTCACTTAGGAAATAATTCCGTACCCTTTTTATTTGCAGTTAACGTTAGAGACAATTAATGAAAGTTATGCGAGTTTAAGTAGTTCTAACACGTACGTTTTTCTAAACTATTGATTATTCTGTTTCACCGCTTTCTTCAACTGCGGAATCTGACGAGAGTGAACCACATTCTAGAAATGTACGAAGTTTTTTTCTTTATATCTGAATTCATCAGCAGGGATGATACTAAGCAAATACTCTTATCTTCATTTTTCAGTCGGTTAAACCAAATTTAAGTCCAATACCTTCGGGATAGCAATTTTTTGTTACATGCTTAAGTTTCCATACTGACTTCTTTAAGTGTGAAATTATTAAGTCTTCTGGAGGTGAGCAAAACGGTTTAGATTTCTGTCCCTTCAGAAAAATCAGATGTTTACTGGATTTGTGGAACGTCACATCTGAAGATCGTACTCCTCAGAGAGTTGTTCAATTTTTCCGAAAGTCAGTCAATAAGTCAAAAACAGTTATGGAAAAGCTGATAATGGTAGTTTTTAATTTCCAAAGGTGTCATTAGGTGGCAGCACCATCCAGCTTACTCGTAGTTCAACGTAGCAGACGCTAGGCGTCGCATGCGCATGCCCACCTCAGATTGCAAATGGTGACCGTGCTCGAGGAGTGTTCGACCGAAGGGCAGCTTGCTGTTGTGCGTTTTCTGTAAGCTAAAGGACCTTCCGCAACTGATATTCATACCGAAATGATTCCTGCTTATGGTGGGACATTTTTGTTGCCTAAAGCTGTACATAGCAGGGTCGATAAATTCTTTCTAGGGCGCACAAAAGTTGCTGATAAAGACCGACTTGGTCGTCCTGTTCAGATTGCGACAGAAGCAACTGCAAGGCAGGTGGAGGAGATTGTTCGAGCTGACGGGGGAGTAACTATGGACAATGTAGCAAACGCAATAGGGTGTTCTCATGTTTCATACAGTGTAAAAAATAAGTGGTGTAAATTTACGGAAAATTTCTGAAAATAACTTGCAGCAAAGTTGCCTGTAGGTGTCCGCCTTTTTCAGAAATTTCCGGTTTTAAAAGTGCCCGTTTATTTTAACTTCTGTATTTTCACAGATGTTCCGTAGTCAGAAATTCCGTTTACTTCAGAAAAAATCTATTTCCGGTTTTTCCGTATTTAAACTGAAATTCCGCAAAATCGACGACCCCGCATTTTTCAGCTCTTAAAACCCCAGATTATCCTTCCTCTGCAATCAGGATCGTACCCCCGGCGTTGGGGTTGGTTCTGCAGGTAACGCACGCCTTCAACTACTGGGCCACAAACACTCGGAAATGCGAATCCCGTACATCGTAAAATAAGTTGCGCGACGATGATGTTTTTTGTCGGCAATTTGGCGAGCGATTTATTCATTTTATGTTGTGTTGAAGCTTACTATATTTCTGAATAGGTTTGTAATAATTTTTTTGTTTCTGTAGGAGAACTTTTCACAAATTAAGCATTTTTCATCGTGATTTTCCGAAGCAACAAAATCCTTTGCAATTTGTTTTTTTAAACTAACAATGACTGTCAACTATCTTTAAAAAAAGTGAAATGAACTTTTCTATAGTATTATTTCACAAAAAAATCTCTTAAATATAAAATTTACTTTTGATAGTTATAATAGTTTTCGTCCTAAATTGTCCAAAGACGGATACATAGACACTGTATAATCATCTGTAAAATACCCTGAAGTTCCAGAAAACTGGTACACCAGTCTAATACTTGGTAGGTCCCCCACGGGAGCGCAGGAATGCAGACATATGACATGGCATGGCCTCCATTAGCTTCTGGAAATATGCTGTAGGCAATGCACACCATACTTCCTGCAGAGCGTTCTACGATTCGGGTGTATTCCGAGGTCTCGGATTTCTGTGTTCGATAGCGCGATGCATGGCATCCCAAATGCGTTCTATCACGTTCAGATCTGGGGACTTGGGTTGGAATGGCAACATCCCAAACTCAGATGAATGCTCCTCTAACCATAATGTGGCGTCCCGATGCTTGTGTGGAGGTACATTGTTCTGTTGGAACAGGCCCAACCCATCAGCATGAATGCAGGACATGAACGGGTATACCTCGTCAGAAAGGATGCGCACATAGCGTTGGCCGGTCACAGACGTTTGTAGACGTACCAGGGGTCCCAGTGAAATCCAGCTAAACACATTCCATACCATTACGAACCCCCTCCCTCCCACCAGATGGTACAGTTCCCTGTTGACAGGCGGGATCCATGGCTTCATGGGGTTTGCGCCACACTCGAATTCGTCCATCTGCCCTATACAGTTGGAAACACGACTCGTCAGACCAGGCTACTTGTTTCCAGTCATCAAGTGTCCAGTGGCGGTGTTGCCGTGCCCAAGCGAGGCGATAGCTCTGTGTCGTGGACCCATCAAGGGGACTCGAGTTGGGCGTCGACACCCAAAGCCCATATCGTCCAGGGTACGTTGCACAGTCCGGACGCTGATGCTTCTTGAGGCTCCAGCATTGAATTCGGATGATACCTGCGAGAGTTTTGCACGCCAATCTCCTGCAACAATTTTTGACAGCCGACGATGGTCGCGTTCACCCAATGTCGTTTTACGGCCACACTGGTATCGTAAGTTGGAGGTTTTGCCGGAATTCTTGTAGTCACGGTACACCTTTGCAATGGTCGTCCGTGAAAATCCGAACTTCGTTTCCACCCTATGAAATACTTTGGCCCATCTCATGAGCGCCAACTATGACACCGCGTTGAAAATCGCCCAAATCGTTATTACTTGTCATTCTAATGCCGAAAACAGCTTTGACAGCTGGTAAGGCTGTCTATCGCTTTATATAAGCACTAGCGGACACAATCGAGTACACGCCCAGATGACGTTGCTATGTATTTTGCATAGGCTCGTCTGTGCCAGTTTTTCTGGCACTTCAGTGTAGGTTAAGTACCCGGTTTCTTACAGCAACACAATATATAATAAATGAGTATTACACAAAATAGGGGAAAGGGGAAGAAATATCCTGTGCCACAGTAAACAGACTTCATGCGATATGTTATCCACTGTATCCGATATCGCTACGGAACTTCAAAATCAGATCGTTCGACAGACGATTGAAATTTACGTAGGGTGAGTCGAAAGGTTTACAATATTTGCATAACGCATGTACTGAGGCGGATATTTCGCGTGTTTAAACTAGTTCAAGTCACGCGCTACAGTTTGTCGAAAGGGATATAAAATGGTAGTCATTACTGTGAACAGCATTGCACGTCACCGTTCTGACGCCTAAAAGATGAGGGCCACAACCACCTAATTAGGGAAAACTTTTTGCTTTAGGAGCTTGAAATCGGCCATAACGCTTCTCAACCAACATGAAACATTTGTCGTGCGGTACGGAACGTTTCCGTTGACCACAGCACCGCTACCAGACCGTTCAAGAAATTTTGCTCGTGTGACAGAAGCCTTGACGATCAGTAAAGGCCAGGTAGACCGCAAACCCTGGATTCGGAAAGTTTCCGTGGACCACAGCACCGCTACCAGATGGTTCAAGAAATTTTGTTCATGTGACAGAAGTTTCGACGATCAGTAAAGGCCCGGTAGACCGCAAACTCTGGATTCGGAAAGTTTCCTTGGACCACAGCACCGGTACCAGATGGTTCAAGAAATTTCGCTCATGTGACATAAGCCTCGACGATCAGTCAAGGCCAGGTAGACCGCACACCCTGGATTCGGTAAGTTTCCGTGGACCACAGCACCGCTACCAGATGATTCAAGAAATTTCGCTCAGGTGACAAAAGCCTCGACGATCAGTTAAGGCCATGCAGACGGCGCAAACCCTAGATTCGGAAAGTTTCCGTGGACCACAGCACCACTACCAGATGGTTCAAGAAATTTTGTTCATGTGACAGAAGCTTCGACGATCAGTCAAGGCCAGGTAGACCGCAGCACCTGGATTCGGAGACCGTGCGCCAGGCCGTAGAGGTAAATCCGACCACCAGCACTCGGAGACCAACATGGTTCGTCACCTTCAGGACCTCGACAAGGAATACAGGAACTGCCACATTGTCCCTCGCGTACTGATACCAGCTGAAACAAACCTTCTAATGGAAGTGTGCAGGAAACTCCTAGAAAACCCACGCGATGTACGTTTCATCAAGCTAATTGTTGCGTGCGATTAAAAGTGGGTCTATTTCCGTAATCCTAACACACAACGGCAGTGATTAATTCCGGGCTAGTTTCTTGAACGTGTTGCCAAGCGTTGGCACTTCGAGGACACGGTGATTTTCGAGGGGATAATCCATTACGAATTTGTTCCAGACTGTCGGCCCATCAACACCAACCTCAACTGTGAACAGCTGGAGTGGATATATGCTGTTTTGGAGGAGAAGTACCTGGCACTGATGAAGACAAACCCCACTCTGCTACTGCTTGAAAACGCTCGGCTTCATACCGCACGAACGACCTGGGCATAACTCCAGGAATTTGAGGGCACACCAAGCATGCTCACCCAGCATAGAGTCTGGACCTTTTCCCGTCGGATTATTACTTGCTCCGATCCATGGCCCATTTCCTTCGCGAGTGGCACTTCAACAACGAGGAAGAGGTGGCAGCTGGGGTGAATAATCTTTTCACCTCGAAGGACAAGAACAGCTACCACCGCGAAATCGAAGAACTGGCAGAGAGATGGCTGAAGACGGTGCAACACGATGGCCTATATTTTGAATGCTAGTCAGCTTTTGTCGTAAAGGTACGTATGAGGCCATAAAGTGATCCAACTATTGCAAACTTTCGACTCACCCTCTGTAGAAGTTAATAAGACCTCAAGTGTTCTCACCAGTCGCTCGTATTACTGTAGAAGTTCATCAGACCTCAAGTATCCTCACCAACCTCTCCTATTACTGTGGAAGTTCATCAGACCTCAAGTATTCTCACCAATCGCTCCTATTACAGTGGAAGTTCATTAGACCTCAAGTATTCTGACCAATCGCTCCTATTACTGTAGAAGTTCATCAGACCTCAAGTATTCTCACCAATCGTTCCTATTACTGTAAAAGTTCATGAGATCGCAAGTATTTTCACCAATCGCACCTATTACTGTGGAAGTTCATCAGAACTCAAGTATTCTCACCAATCGCTCCTATTACTGTAGAAGTTCATCAGACCTCAAGTATTCTCACCAATCGTTCCTATTACTGTAAAAGTTCATGAGACCGCAAGTATTCTCACCAATCGCTCCTACTACTGTGGAAGTTCATCAGACCTCAAGCATTCTCATCAATCGCTCCTATTACAGTGGAAGTTCATTAGACCTCAAGTATTCTCACCAATCGCTCCTATTACTGTAGAAGTTCATCAGACCTCAAGTATTCTCACCAATCGCTCCTATTACTGTAGAAGTTCATCAGACCTCAAGTATTCTCACCAATCGCTCTTATTACAGTGTAAGTTCATTAGACCTCAAGTATTCTCACCAATCGCTCCTATTACTGTAGAAGTTCATCAGACCTCAAGTATTGTCACCAATCGCTCCTATTACTGTAGAAGTTCATCAGACCTCAAGTATTGTCACCAATCGCTCCTATTACTGTAGAAGTTCATCAGACCTCAAGTATTCTCACCAATCGCTCCTATTACTGTAGAAGTTCATCAGACCTCAAGTATTCTCACCAATCGCTCCTATTACTGTAGAAGTTCATCAGACCTCAAGTATTGTCACCAATCGCTCCTATTACTGTAGAAGTTCATCAGACCTCAAGTATTGTCACCAATCGCTCCTATTACTGTAGAAGTTCATCAGACCTCAAGTATTCTCACCAATCGTTCCTATTACTGTAAAAGTTCATGAGACCGCAAGTATTCTCACCAATCGCTCCTACTACTGTGGAAGTTCATCAGACCTCAAGCATTCTCATCAATCGCTCCTATTACAGTGGAAGTTCATTAGACCTCAAGTATTCTCACCAATCGCTCCTATTACTGTAGAAGTTCATCAGACCTCAAGTATTCTCACCAATCGCTCCTACTACTGTAGAAGTTCATCAGACCTCAAGTATTCTCACCAATCGCTCTTATTACAGTGTAAGTTCATCAGACCTCAAGTATTGTCACCAATCGCTCTTATTACAGTGTAAGTTCATTAGACCTCAAGTATTCTCACCAATCGCTCCTATTACTGTAGAAGTTCATCAGACCTCAAGTATTCTCACCAATCGCTCCTATTACTGTAGAAGTTCATCAGACCTCAAGTATTTTCACCAATCGCTCTTATTACAGTGTAAGTTCATCAGACCTCAAGTATTCTCACCAATCGCTCCTATTACTGTAGAAGTTCATCAGACCTCAAGTATTGTCACCAATCGCTCCTATTACTGTAGAAGTTCATCAGACCTCAAGTATTCTCACCAATCGCACCTATTACCGGTAACTTCTCTTTATACGCATACGGGAAAAGTGGGAACGGAGTTTTTCCGTTAATATACAAAAAAAATTGCGGAGATGTTTCTGAAAATTCAGAATTTTCCGTTAACACATCTCCGAAACGCTAATTTACCGTCAGTATAAGAAAGAAACTGCGGAAAGGTTTCTGGAAATTCAGAATTTTCCCGTGGTACGAAACATCCGTGAAACATAAGTTTCTTTTTGTCATTTCATGGAAAATGTTGTATTAAAAATATGCTACGCATTTGAACGGCGGAAAGTCGCTCGTGAATTTCAGAGTTTTTTACAGTGTAGCCTACAACACAATGGATGATCATTTGAAGTTCCGGAAAGTGTGCTTTAGGGTCACTGGTTCCAGGGAAGGGATAGAGAGCCAGTGCCGCAAGACAAACACAACATCCATGCCTCACCGGGATTCGAACCCGAACCCCTTTCGGACGAATGATCAGAGGCCATCGCTTAGACCACTGCGCCACCTGCAACATCTCTCTCGGTGCGCATGTGAAAGAGAAGACATTCTTAACAGGATTGTTACTGGGGTCGAATCATGGGTTTACCACTTCCAACCAGAATCAAAAAGTGCTTCAATGAATTGGAAATAGCCGTCTTCACTTTCAACCGAAAAATTCCGAATTTCGCCATCAGCAGGAAAGTTTATGCTTACAGTTTTGGAGACTCCCAAGGAGTGCTATTAGCCCGCTTCCAGAAGCGGTATGAGAATGTGAATTCTGCATCGTACTGTGCAATTCTTCTGGATGAAATTCGAAAACCATGTCCAGGCCTACTAATTAGAGAAATATTGCGCCAACACGACAATGCAAGACCTCACACGGCTTGATTAACTAAATCGAAAATTGAACAACTAGACTGGGAACTTCTTGAACACCTACTTTATTGTCCTGATTTAGCCCCTAGCGATTTTCATCTGTTTGGTCTCAAACCTCATCTGAGTGGGAAACATTTCACGGATGAAGAAGAAGTCGAGCGTGTAGTGCGAATGTAGCTGAGACAGCAGACTCAAGACTTATATGCTGCAGGTTTGGACGCGCTGATAAAACGATGATAAGTCAATCGATATTGATGGAAATAATGCTGAGAAATAAGGGGAAATATATAGTGGTAATAATAAATGTGGCTGAGGCAGCAGACCCAAGACTTCTATGTTGCAGGTTTCGACGCAGATAAAGCGACGGTATGATAGGTGTATCAATATTGATGGAAAATATGTTGAGAAAAAGGGAGAAAAGTGAAGGTAAATAACTAATATTTATCTAGTTCACAGCTCAGTATTTTTTAAATAACCGTTTGTTAGGTGTTTACTTACTTCCCCCTCGTACTTACTACTACTCTTTAATTTTCTACACCAATCTAATTATATTAAACCTTGTAACCTAAGCAATTTTCAGGCTATCAGTGAGTGATGTTTATCAGCTTAAGCATTGCGAATACTGCTAAAAATAGATGGGATTTTTGGAAACACTATTTAAAATATAGATGCTTGCAAACTGAGGGAACCCTGAAAAACAATAATTTCTTACATGATTCTGCAGAAAAATATGATCCAAGTTTATTATTATGCTATTATAATAATGTGCTCAGGTTGGGAATGCACTGGGAATAAACTGGGAATGCTTTAAAGGTCATGATGAAGGCAAAATTGTCTCCAGAAGAAAATTCGGGACTTATTCCAGCAACTTTGGTCAACGCAGAAGAGTGAGTTGCTGAGATATCAGATCATGCCTAAATTGATGACATGTATGATGAAGTCATGAAAATACATTGATATTTTTCTTAAAATATGTCTTGTACTGTTTCTTTGTTATAGCATTCTATTTGAAAACCTTGAACATTTCTGAAAATCGAAGTGAACCAAGTTAATGACTTTGCGAAAATTTGTCGAACACGATACTCTGGTACAATGCTTTTAGAACTGATACCTGAGATCTTGAGCTGTAATTTTGCCATTCAGGTCATATACCTATGAATCCGAGAGTTTTAGAACTACCGTATGTTTGTAAAGTATTGTATACTGGTGTGCAAAGCTTAAGGTGAGTCATATTTTGAGTTGTAGCGTCGCAGAGGCGCGGCGTGATATGTGGAATTCGAACCACAAGAAGTCCATTACTTAAACAACACCGAAACAACGGCAGACACTAAAGGATACAGTGGAACTTCATTCAGAATCGGCTACATAGCAGTGAGTGCTATGATACCGATTCATCACTACCAAAGACGGTACAAAAGGAAGAGGAGGTCCTCCACAGAGGTTATAATCATTCCTGACTTCGATGCATGATTTGCACCGTCTGTCCTTACTTTGACCTAGGTTGTTGATGCGTTATTGCTTAAAATCGCCCAATATTACCTCAGCGCCGACTTTAGCTGCTCAACAGTTAAAGAATGCCGATGGATTGGCCCAGTACGTTCCCCGTGCTGGGCCAATCCATCCGCTGAAGGTCTTCACTTTCCAACAGCTCGTCAACAGCCACCGTACGATGGGGTGTGGCGTTATCTTTCATTAACTCGAACTGTGAGCAAATGGCACCTCAGAACAGATAAACTTGTGGAAGGATTACCTCATTACAGTAGCGCGCACCGATTACAGTACCTCCTTCCAGTATCTGGAACTTCCTACGTCCAGAATATCTCCTAATACGAGAACACCACGGCCGCCATATCTATTGCTTTCATTAGTTCTCAGGGTGATACCGAGTGCCTGCCTCACTCCAGGTTAGCAGACGCCCAGAATCACAGGAGAGACTGAATCAACTCTCATCAGTAAAGAGTACCGTAACCTAATGTTCTGCTGTTCTGTCCTTATGATCTCTGGACCACTGTAAAACGGTGCCTCCCGTGTGCAATTGTTAATGGAACACAGCGTACGGGTCGTCAGGCAAATAGTCCAGTTTTGTGAAGTCGCCTAGCCGCTGTAAACCGCAAAATTTTGCATCCTGTGCTGATATTCAGTTGTTTTGCAAGGTTACTTGCTGTCTGGTGTTGATCCCTCTTGGCCTGTAGGAGCAGGTAGCGGTCCTCGCTTGGGGTAGTTTCTGGCAAACGACCACCACAGGCCTTTCGCATAGCTGTACTTGTAATCCTGAAGACCGTTCGTTCATGCGATACGATGTTATGGGCAATACCGAAGTCTTCGGCAATATGTATCACAGTTCGTCCCTCCTCGAGCATTAAAATTATTTGACCACGAGTAAATTATCAAGATGTCGTGGACGGGACATTTTGTCATCTCTAGCACAAAACAAACACAAACGAACATCTGTAACGCTTATGCACATCTACGGTGACTTCTGTCGTTCAACTGATGCCATTCGACTCCGTGAGCGGATTTTGTTCAGACGTTACGCAAACCACACGTCAGGCTCCATTATTACACATGTACTGTTTCTCCTGTTCCCAGACACTGTCCTGAGTCAATTTGCGTTTACGTGCTGCTATTTTCGGCGTTATTTCAATTTGTCCACTTCGTCCTTAAGTTTTTCACACCAGTGTATGTAGTGTATTCCTAATAGTATTTTTCTAAACGGTAGAGCTACACTGGCGTGCAAAAATTAAGGACGAGACGGTTTTTCGAATGTAAAGTCGTGCATAAGTGCTCCACATCAACTCAAATCATACCATAAGATTCCCAAGATGCAAGAATATGGGACAAGTGAGCAAAAAAGTACAAACAAGGTATACAAAGGCACTTTATTGAAAAGGTAGCTTCGAGCACAACAACGGAAGACAGACACGTTCACGTGACAGGCAGCTGCCAAGAAAAATCCAGTCTTTAGTAGGGGATATGATCACCCCTGACTGCGTTGCGGGATTAACAACGTCTGTCCATGCTGAGGACGAGGTTGTCAAAGAGCTGTTGAGGCATCGCGGCTTATTCCTCTTGTAGCGCCAATCGCAGCTGTGGAATCGTTGCTGGCGGCTAGTGACGTGCTGTCAAGCGTCTCCCGAGAGGGTCCCACGCGTGTTCGATTGATATTAGGTCCGGGGACCTTGCGGGCCAATCCATGCGTTGAATATCTTCACTTTCCAACATGACTGTGACAGCCACTGTACGTCGAGGTCTAGCGTTGTCGTCCATGAAGAGGAACTCAGGACCCACAGCACCTCTAAACAAACGCACGTAAGGCAGGAGAACCTCGGTACAATAGCGGACACGAGTGACTGAACCTCCTTGGAAGATGTGGAGGTCAGTACGGCTACCAAACATGATACCGCCCCCCAAAAAAGGACCGGTTTGGAGGTGGCAGCATGATACCGCCACCGCCAAACCGGTCCCTTTCGATGATGTTGGAGGTGTGATTGCGTGTTCCCTGCTCTCTCCAGATGTGTATACGTCGAGAATCGCTCGTCAGACTAAACCTACTCTCATCCGTAAAGAGAACTCGACCCCATTGATTGATGTGTCTAGTTCTTGTGTTCCTGGCACCACACAAACCGCCGTCTCCGATGAGCAGGCATTAATGGCACACATCGTACTGGTTGTCGTGCAAATAGACTACCTTTGTGCAGCCTCCTGGCCACGGTAAAACACGATAACGGACGTCCAGTTGTCTGTTGTATGTGCCTTGCGATTTCTACCGCTGTCTGCCGTCTGTCTGTTCTCGCCTGTAGGACAACATACCGGTCGTCCGCCGCCGTGGTTGCTCGGAGACGACCACTGCTAAACTCTCGGACAGCTGTTCGTGTCGTTTGAAATGCTCTCCAAGCTCGTGAAACGATGTTGTGAGCGATCCCGAACTCCTCGGCCACTAGTTAGACTTCTACCTTCTACCAACTTCCCAATGACGCGACCTCGGGTAAAGTCATCCAGATGTCGTCTACTGGGTTGCCTGTTGGCCATATCATACGGTGGCAGCAACTCGATGTCGTTCAAACCGATGTACGCCGTGCAATAGCTTTCATCGAATTGCTGAGCGTACACCGCCCGTGTGCTTTATACCCTTCCGATACTCCCCCCCCCCATACGTCATGCTGCATATATGCGCATGCCCTACCGTACCGGACCCTAGTCTATCTCCTGAGTGGTGTTTCGTTCCGTTCTGCCTGCTCGTTCCGCTGTTATACTAATTTCTCCTCTTCGTCCTTAATTTTTGCACACCAGTGTATTTGACCCATATAAGTTCTTGCGCTTTCAACCAACCTATATTTCTGTTTTTCCTTCTCTTTGAGTATTCCTTTTCTTATGTAAACTTTGTTACTCCTTGTTTGAAGATGTTCTTACTGAACAGTACATTGCTTTCCAGAACAGCTTGTACATCTTAGCAACGCTGCCAGCCAGTGAGTCAGAGCGAAATAAAATGATGATGTTGAATGTGGAAGTATTGGAGAGAGCGGAGATTGCGGATAGATTGTAAACATTTGACATAGCGAAAATTACTAAAGATTGTACGGTATACATGTGAATTGACGAATAAAAATGTTTGTTATATTGAAATTGATATGTTGATACCAGAGCGATTTAGCGTCAGGTGATAAATTGCAACATGACCATTATATTGTGGTAATGTCCTGATGTTCCAACAAGTGGAAAATTAACAGTTAAAGTGACATTTGTCTTTTTTGCTGTCTCTTTCAACTGCAGCGTAAATGTCATATGCCAGTGTACAAAAGCGAATCCATATCCTTCTGCTCCAGCGCCGAATGTCTTCCCAAATAAGCTACACCGACGAAGGTTGTTGCTATAACTTTGCCGTTTTGACATGTACGTCACCCCTGTAGTACGTCACATACAGTATATTGACAAAAGTCACCGGACACCTAGAAGAGAAACACAACATATTACTTATGGACAAACATTAGTACGGTGTTTCTCCAGCTTTGGCCTTAATGCATACACTGACCCTTCGAGACAGGTTTTCGACAAATTTTTGGAACACACCGATAGGTATGCGCTTCAATTCAGTACATAATGCTGCCGCTAACTGTTGCTTAGTAGTAGGCCTTGGTTCCAAACTTCTTATACGGTGCCCTAATTCATCCCATAGGTACTCTATGGGATTAAGATCAGGGCTATGTGCTGGCCAATCCACACACAATACGGAATTATCGTCAAACGACGTCGTAACAGTCCTCGCTTTATGGCTCGGTGCATTATCCTGCTGGTACCAACAAGGCTCGGTTCCATAGTATTGCCACAGAGTTTGTAGACATAATTGTCCATAATAATGAAGTAAACGTGCTGGTTAACAAGTTTGTCCACGAAACCGTAGGAAAAGTATACTGTGATACCGTAGGAACAATATACATGATACCGTAGGAACAGTATACTGTGGTAATTACCGTTCCCCGGCTGGCGCCATACCTACACGCGGCCATCAGACTGATGGATCGTGCATATGGATTCATCAGTCCATAGGACCCGTTTCCATTGATCTACGGTCCACGATAAATGATCTATACACCATGGTAAAAGACGAGGATGATTCTGAGTGGAAATGAAAGGCTTATGAGCAGCCGCACGACCACGGTAACCCATGCAATGAAGTTCTCTGCGAATGGTACGTGTACATACCGAGGTTCCAGCATTTTTACTCACCTATACACTGAAGTCTTGTGCAGTACTCCGTTGATTAGCTGTAACGATTCTTCTGAGGCTTCGACGTCTTCTATCACTGATTTTCTTTGGTCTGCCGGTACGTTTTGCTGCTTCAAGCACGCCATGTGCCTTCCATTTATGCAATACATCCAAAATAGTCGACTTGGGTATGTTTAAACGCCTCTCGGCTTCTTTTATGGACGATCCAGTAACATACCACCGAACAATCTTTCCTTTCTCAGAGACAGTTCTCTCCCGCTGCGATATTTTCACTCAATCTAACAGTGAGATATGATTGCGGTCAGCTGCCGGCTTGTTTTTATACCGTTCGCAGCTGAACTGCGCATTTTAACAACGCAGCGGAACAGTTTCTTTGCTTTGGAAGGGGTTTCCGGTGACATTTGCCATTATAGTGCATATATCTGGCTCCATTTACCTCCCCGCCCCAGGAACGCGGGTGTACAGAATAGCAGGTTTCTGCTCGCCGCAAACCATGCTCTAAGTAATTCTTCATAGAGAAGGAATTTTCAATAATTCCAGGCGATGTGAGGAAGAAACATCACACATTTTACGAAGAACCCTACGGCCAGTAGATCCATTTTATTATTCGGGCACTAATACACTATCTACCAACAAGTAATTGGACACCCCTGCAATCGACGATATCTGCGGTTCTGATACACGTCACGGCCGCCGCCGTTATATATCCTGTGGGAAACAACAACGCAACCGGTCGCATGCAAGATGCCACGCAGTTAGGAGCTCTCTGATTTCGAGAAAGGTGTAATCGTCGGGTATCACAGAAATGGCCGATCCATACGTGACATATCCAGCGAGTTGAAGTACCCAAAATCGACAGTGGCCTACGTGATTGGCAAGTGGAAGATGAGAGGTGACTGTCGGAATGTGCCCAGACCCGGCAGACCCACAAAACTGGGAGTTAGAGACCGACGGGTGCTGGCCAGAGAAATTCGGAAGAACCGCCCCGAATCGATTGGCCACATCCGCGAGGAGTTTCAACAGGCACCCGGGATTGTTCTTTCGATGAATACCATCCGTAAGGAAGCCCATCTGCTCGGTTATCATGGACGTGCTGCCGCCCACAAGCCTTTGATCACCAAGTCCAATAGCGCTGCTCGGCTAACGTGGTGCAAAGAACGTCGACAGTGGACTGTTGAACAGTGGAAACAGGTCCTCTGGAGCGACAAATCAAGGTTCACCCTCTACCGTTCAGATGGCAGGGTGAACGCCTCCTACCGGAATGTATTGTGCCAACTGTAAAGTTCGGCGGCGGTGGAATTATACTATGGGGTGTTTCTCCTGGTATGACACGGGACCCTTGGTCGCAATTCCTGGTAGACTCAACGCCGAGACCTACTGCAGCATTTTGGATGATCATGTGATTCCTACGTTGTGGCAGTTTTACGGGGTGGACCCATGTTACTTTCAGGATGACAATGCCACCTGTCATGTTGCGAGGTCCACCATGGCTTGGTATGGTGACAATGGGGTTAATCGAATGAACTGGCCTGCTCAGAGCCCGGACCTTAACCCTATCGAGCACCTCTGGGAAGAGTTGGAGCGTCGACTTAAGGGGTGCCCTAACCGTACGAAATTTGTGAAGGAACTGACCTGTCTTCTCCAAGCTGAGTGGAAGAAAATACCACTCGCCATCGTGCAACGCCTGGTTGAGAGTATGCCCCGGAGGGTCTTAGCTGTAATCGTTGCTCGTGGAGGCTGAACCAACTACTGAAGGTGAATAAACTTCGTTTTCGTTTGCTATCACAGGTGTCCAATTACTTGTTGCTAGATAGTGTATGAAAACACATATTCGCCGGTGACGAACTCGGACCCGCATCCTTTATTCCCGGATTTCGTAATTCATCTACAACGACGAAGTTTGTCACTGCAGCTTTGGCGACTTGACATGCACATCACGTCTGTAGTACGTCACACAACATGACTGTTAGTATTTACTTAGTCATCTCAGAAGTGATATTTATGTTCTACGAAGTTCTCTACGAATATTAACCAAGAACATTAGCTAACTACTTAAACTGCTGTCTCATATATTAAAAGCACTACAAGCCGATCCTGTATGTTCGATGCTCCCATTAATTAAATTAATATGGAGCTGCAAAGGTTTTTTGTATTTAATTTAGACCGATTATTTAGGAGCCAAGTGCAGTTAATTAAGAAATAGCCCATTTTATTCGTACGTTCGTTTGAAGGCTATATAGTAGCATTCCTAAAATGTGTTTCCTGAGATACATCAACATGCAGACTGCTCACATTTACAGAAGTACTTCAACCCAAGAAAATAGCATAATCCACGTTCGGCAAAATTCGAACAACAACAATGGAAAATATGGTACCTAATGTGCCAAGGCGACAACCTTGTAGGAAAAGTTCTGAATTTCCATGCATCATTATTCTGAGATATTTTATTTTTGTTTTTTTCCTTCGGTCGTCAAATGTTATTTACATAAGAAAGCAGGGCTTTTTACATCACTGATGCACTTTCAGATCCTATAAGATGAAGATTCATCGGAAGCTTAGTCATGTACTCTCCATTTTCATTTTATTTATTCATTCATCCATGTAACAACTGGTGAAGCTCAGTTCTAAACCAGCCTTGTTTGTTGTTCTGTATCCTTTACGTCGGCAACGTAATTTTCTTCGAGCTCGATGTGTTTATTGATATGCCATTCATGGTTTTTTCATGTAATGAAAATATATACCGTGTTACTATGCCTCTCATGATAAAATAAGAAAACAGTAAAAATGTGGTATTCAAAGCGTAAAGACGCAATATTTTGTATCCTTATGTGTATGTCAAATATTTAGACCTATTTTAATGTTTGTGAAAATGTGGTGACATTTAGTGCAGTATACATTTGAGTTCCTTAACGCTTTATGACCCAAAAATCTTTTATCACTTCAAATACCATAACGCCTGAAACTGTCTGTTGGCTCACTTCTTTGCTTAATAACAATAGTGACTGAGGTTGATTCCTGCTGATCCCTCATAGGTCGAGAAAATTTGGAGAACAGGCAAGGGTAGGAAATCTAACTCACTCTAGGCAGGCGTTTAGGGTGGCTATAGTCGTTTATATGCACGGGCGTTTTGGGCGTTATGGGCGTTAAAGGGCTAAGCTTAAGAATTTTCTTTATTCTTTGATAACGCTGGGAGAATTTAAAATGAGGAATGCTTCTGAAATTAAGAAAAACTGATCCGTTAGCAACTTTGGTGGCAAACTAGGGGCATGTAAATCGGTGTCTCTCAACTACATTAGACTCTCCTGACTCCAGGGCGTTCTTTCACTACTGCGTTTTAATACAATGCAAAGTATTGGAGAAATGATTCAAGTGAAAACCGCGTGGAAATATGCACTCACTCGAACGTATGCGCAATTCTTGGGTTAAACAATGTGACGTGGAATACCGAAAGAAACATTTGCATTTGCACCAATCTGACGCAAAGCCATCGGTCCGTGCCCCGACAGGCATGGGCCGCGGGTGGCCTAGTGGGAAACGTTCGTGACTGCCGCGGAAGGGACCTCAGGTTCGATCCTAGCAGGTACGAACGCTCGATCCACTAAATATCCGCCGTGCGTCGGATGGGCACGTTAAGCTGTCGGATCCCGGGTACTGGCCCCCGGTAATAAATAAGGGCGTCTTCCTCCCCCTTTCTACTTCGCTTCCGTGTCACTTTCCTATCGGGAACTCTAGCCCAAATCTCTTAGCTTCCTATTTCTAAGGGTTGTTTAAGACCTGGGGGTCAGACCTCCCTTCCTAAAATCATCTACATATGATCATTTGATCATCCCCGACAGGCGTTCTGTTGCTATGTGTTCTTGATGCTGAAGATCTGCCCCTGCGTTTCTCATACCGTAAACCATTGTGCTCGTGTGAGAAATTTTATTACCATTCTGAAGAGTTCCAAATGTTCGTGACTTAAGAACCGCAAACTTCTTGCAGTTGGCAATGGGTCCAGAAAAAATCTAATCACACGTTTCCCTGCGGGTCGTCGTTTTCACTTAAAACTGTTCTTCAGCACGTTGCGTTTTTATTCAAACTGTTTGCAATGACCGTTCAATGACTCTCTCCTGACTAGACGGTATCGCGCGTTACATTTTTCAACCTAAGTACGGCACATACTTCTGAGTGAGACCACGTTTCTAGGAGTTCTATGTCATTTTCACTTGAATCTGTTCTCCAGCACGCTGCCTCTTTATTCAAACTCCAGTGTCAAACAACTCCTCCTGATCAGGAGGGCGTAATAACTCTCCTGAGTAGACGGTATTGGGCACTACACTTTTCAACCTAACTACTGCACGTACTTCTGAGTGAGACCATGTTTCTAGGCGTTCTTTGTCCATTTTCACTGAAATAAAAACGCATGTGCACTTTGCGTTTTTATTCAGACTCCTGCCACAACGATCAAGAGTGTATAATGACACTCTCCTGACTAGACTGTATCGTGCGTTAAACTTCAGCCTAACTACTCTAACTACTGCACGTACTTCTGAGTAAGACCATGTTTCTATGTGTTCGTCAATTTTACTTGAATCTGTTCTCCAACAAGTTACCTTTTTATTCAAACTCCTGTGTCAAACAACGTCCCCTTATCAGGAATGCGTAATAACTCTCTTGAGTAGACGATACTAGGCATTACAGTTTTCAACCTAACTTCTGCACGTACTTCTGAGTAAGACGATGTTTCTATGCGTCCTTCGTCATTTTTACTTGCACCTGTTCTCCAGCACGTTGCCTTTTTATTCAAACTCCTGTGCCAAACAATGCTCTATAGTTCGGAGAGTACACATACCTTGACGGACACCGATTTATATATTCCATATCTGCCACCAAATATCATCGAAAGTGACTTATTGGACCGCCTACGTGAATGACCAAAATTATTATTTTGAGTTACTATGCTGTGAGGAGCTCTTAAAAAGAACTGAATCAGTCATAAGTTGAATAATACCGATTAAGTTCAGTAAATCTCATGCCTGAATATTCCCATATGAATAGCGAGAAATAGAGTATTAATCAAACTTTAAGCGACGAAATACAAAATTGAGCATTAAAAAGTACGCAGATCCAGGTTTGTGTAGAATGTTTTACTGTGCTGTTGTGTTAACACATGAAGATGTTAACAGTCGCCCCGGTGTCGCAGTGATCTGATGTCTGGGTGATGTCCATTCGATCAAGTGGGACTGTCGTTCAGCAGTAACCGTGTGACCATATGCACAGAAGTTAATCAGAAGTCGCCTTTGACAGTACATGAAAAACCTCAGTAACATATCGCCTGAAACATTTGTTTCTGGCTTGTCATCAGAGCTGGATTCGAGTTCGACTCCCAAATAAGGCTGAGTTGTGAGTTTGACTTACGGCGCTGGATGATTACGTTTTCCAGTTGAAGTCTCTCTAGAATTAGTGTCTACATCCTAAGAATGGGCGTTGCTTTCATTCCTTAGAGTTGCTCATGCTGGGCGCTAAACCACGGAACAAGTACAGAAAACATACATCTGTCTTGCTTAGCCTTAGACTTCTATGGAGAGCGTTGACGAGATATACACAGTCAAGTCACATTATTGTGACCACCTCCTACGTTTCGCGTTAACAGCGCGTAACCAATGAAAGAAGGCGCGTGTCATGGAGCTTGCTTGGAGGGTACATAAGATGTGCTGTAGGCATTTTGAAAACACATCACTCGTTGTTGTCATGGATAAAAGGAATGATTTATCAGATTTGCAAAAGCGATGATTATTGGCTTTCGGGCCAAGGGTGGCAGTATTTATGAAACAGCGCAGTTTGTGAACTGTTCGCGAGCTGCTGTGGTCAAAGTGTATCGTGATTGGAGAAATTTCACCATTGCGAATAAGCGACGTGGAAACTGCGGAGTATCACGTGCCATTGATGTGATAGATGAACGTCGGCTACGAAGGTGCGTGAGAACCGATCGACACATTACAGTGGAGCAACTCCCTGGCCGAATGAACCAGGGGGCCGCCGGAAGTGTGTCTAAAAGGGCAGTTCAGCAAACCCTGCTCCATATAGGACTCCGATGCAGATGTATGGTCACTGCACCTATGCTAACAAAGGTGCATCGGCAGAAAAAGGCTTGCATTTGCACAGCAGTATCGGAATTGGACCTTCGCTAATTGGCAAAAGATTGCTTTCTCTAATGAGTCACGTTTTCTGCTTCATCGAAAGGAGGGATGTTGGCGCATAAGGCGAGAAACATCAAAGAACAAACACTCTTCAACCATTGCTGGAAGAACACAAGCTGGTAGGGGCAGCGTTATGGTCTGGGGGAATGTTTTCGTGGCATTCCTGGGTCCACTCATACCTGCGAAAGGCACTATGGACCGAATTCGTTATGAATGCATCCTTACAGACGACGTACAACCATACAAGCTGATAGTCTTCCCTGGGGCGAATGGGATCTTCCAACACGGCAATGTGATGTGTCACACAGCGGGAAAATCCGAGAGTAGTTGGAAGAGCACGATGAAGACTTCAAAGTACTTTCTTGGTCCACTCATTCCATAGACCTAAACCCAATTGAGCATCTATGGCACCACGTCGATCGTATTGTTCACTCTATGGATCCTCCACCATGCACCATCAAGCAGCTGTCAGTTGCACTACAGTCACCATGGTTCTATATACCTGTGAACACCTTCCAGCACCTTATTGAGTCACTCCCAGCCAGCATGTCTAACTGCTATCCGCCCTGCATACGGTGATTACTGTGGATATTAGCTGGTGGTCACAATGTGACTCAACCGTGTATTTCCATTAAATTTGTGATAGCTTGATTTCTGGCATATAATGGTTTGTTTTTTGTTTCGGACTTAAAGGCCTCCATGAGCAACTCCAAGGGTAATATGTAGTCGCCCGTCCGTAATTTTGGGTCACTGATTCCAGGGAGCAGAAAGAGTAATCGCTGCAAGATAAGACGCACCATCTATGCCTTATCAGCTACTGGAACCAGGGCCCAAATAGGACAATAAGCTAGATGCAGAACCACAGTCCAATCAAAACGTTGTGACTACCTGTTAGTATAACGTGTGACCTCCTCGTTCAGCCAATACTGCAGATATACGGCGTGGCATTTATTGAATCAGACCTCTGAATGTTTCTGTAGGGATGCTATACCATGCAGACACCAGATACTCTAGCAGACCATCAAGAGTCATCGGTGGTGGATCCATGCATCGAACCTGTTAATCAAGATAGTCACACAGGTGTTCAACGGGATTGATGTCCGGCGAGTACAGTGGAAAGGGTAATAAGCTAAAGTCATTGGAATGCTCCTTAAACTATTCTCGCACCTGCATAGCAATATGGCAATGGACATTACCTTGTTGGAAGTAACCCATTCCATGGGGGTAAACAGTCATGGTGAATAGGAGCAGCAGACTCACCGTAATGGATAAGCCTAAAGTGTTCATCGTGCGATCGAGGGCGATGATTGCTCCCAGTGATTCCCTGGAAAAAATGCCCCGCAAGAGCACACTTCCACCTCTTTGCTCTTACATCTCGAGCATCGCGTCGGGATGACATCTGTCAGTAGTACTTCGTCGTACTCTCCATCCGCCATGCACACGGTAGAACAGAAAATCTGATTCGCCTGAACAGGCGACCTCCTCCACTGTTCAGTGGTCCAATTCCTCCTCTCAGGTACAAATTAAGGCCGTAATCTTCGATGTCTAGCCATCAGCATAAGTGTCTGGAGTGGACGGCGACTGCGGAGACCCATACAGAGGAGAGTTCATTGGACTGTGGTCTGCGATACGGTCCCGGATGTGCCTGCATTAAATGCTCTGGTCAGTCATTCCATTGTGGCCTGTCTGTTGGATCGTAACTAATCGTGATAGCCGTCCCTGCCCACGGAGGTCAGTGTTCCGTGGACGTCCACTATTACCCCGACCACTGCAGGTCTTGCCGGTTTCCTTTTATTCCTGGAGCATTTTATCAACTTCACCACGTAAATAGCCTATAATATCGTGTGGGTCTGTGATGCTATCACCTTTTAGTCGGTTACCAACAGTGATTTCTTTTTAGCATGTCTTTCGTAAAAATAGATGGTGCTTATGTTACCGGTTTGTCCGTCCATCCGTCAGTCCGTCCGTCTGTATCCGCGATATCTCTGTCCCTATTAGTCCGATTTGAAAAATTCGTTTTGCATTGGGAAGCTTGAAATGTGCGAATGATGATCCTTTATTTCGTTTTTTTTTTTTTACGATGTACAGTTTTCCCGCTAGAGGGCGTAAATGCTGATGTCGAATTCAAAAATACGTTTTATTCAACATATTTGCTTCTGAACATCCGATTGAGAAAATTATTTTATCTTTCGATTCCATTTATGTCGAAGAGTATTTTAGATATAGTTACTTTTTTCCAAATTACGCATGGAATTTCCGCTAGGGGGCCTGAAAGTGAATTACATTTTTCCTGATAAATCTTCTTCTAAAACTCCGATTTGAAAAAAAAATTTCTTCAGCGGATACACCTCGTGGTGGAAAATATTTTGCATATAATTTCTAATTTTTGGCAAAAAATACTTTGGCCACCAGGGCATAAGTTTTAATTTTTGCTTCTGATGTATTTGCCCTAAAATCTGAGCTTCTAAAATATCGATTGAAAAAATTATTTCGTGGACTAATGCCAATCACATCGATTAACCGTTTTGGAATATTTTCTTCTTAAAATATTCCACAGTTTCTCTGCCAGGGGGCGTAGATGTATATCTTATTTTCGTCAATATCTCTACTTCTAGGAGTCCGATTTGAAAAATTCCTTCTTTGTTGGATAGTGTTTTCAGTGTGACATGTTTTTCATATAATTTCACAATTTTCAAGTAATTCGTAGATTTTCCGCTAGCGGGCACAAAGATAAATTGCGTTTTCTGCGTTATTTCTGCTTCTGAAACTCCGATTTGAAAAATTCTTCCTGAATCGCATACAAGACTCGATGGAAAATATTTTTCACATAATTTCTAATGTTTGGTAAAGAATGGTTTGGCCACCAGGAGGCATAAGTGCTAATTTCTACTTCTGGTGTATTTGTAGCAAAATCTGAGCTCCTGAAAACTCGACTAAATGTTTGTTTTTTTCTTGGACCGATACCGTTTATTTGGTCACGTTCTTTTCGCATTTTCAAGCGGAACTGCACAACGTCCGCGAGTTCGTGTCCTTTAAAATGCTTTACATGATTTTTATATCTTGCTATGCACGCCATCTGGGCCCTGGTTACGGTTTCCTTCTTTCATCGTAATCTTTTTGCTGTACTGCGTACTTCTGATAACTAGGGCACGGATACGGCCTGGCTCCTAAGGAAACTATGACATATCGCCGGTACCTATCTCGAAAAATGAAGTTATTCACCCTTAAGATAGTATGTTCTACCTAAATGCATTCAAGCAGTACCCTGGCCGCCTCGGTGGCGCAGTGGTCTAAGCGATGGCTTCTGATCGTTCGTCCGAAAGGCGTCCGGGTTCGACTCCCGGTGAGGCATGGATGTTGTGTTTGTCTTATGGCACTGGCTCTCTCCCTTCCCTGGAGCCAGTGACCCAAAATTAGGGACGGGCGACTGCTTATAGCCCATTGAGTTGCTCACGGTGGTCGTTAAACCTGCAATCAAAAAAAAAAAAAAAAGCAGTACCCATGCGTGATGTCATTTCACCACAACCCAGACTTTTGCGCACCCACTGCACGCAGTCCTCACGGTACTGTAATGATCATACAGTATTGTATGCAGAATTCCATGACTAGCTGCGAGCCATTGCGATATTGCGTCCGCAGGAACTGTATTGTGTTGCAGTGTGTTACGTGTTGTTTTTGTATTATATGTGTTGCACTGCTCGAATTCATTCAATTCTTCAGTATTGTCCTCTGTGGCGAAATAGTTGATCCGTCCTCGCCGTGCATCATCTTGGAGGGACGTTCGTCTTTTCCAGAAGAGTTTGCAACAGTGCTCGTCCTCAGTATTCATAAGTCGATGAATGTGAGCAGATGACTTCCGTTCAAAAGTCAGGAAACTCAACACAGCACATTTTTGTTACCTCAGTACTGGCACAACAGTAGTAATACCAGTTATTAATGATTTCGAAAGTAAATAACAATATCTCTCACTCAACACGTGATGTGTCTGCTGATACTGGGAAGCACAGAATGTCGCCGAAAAACACATCGCCGTCATACGAGGAAAACAACCGGGTCTCATTTTATTGATCCTAACATATCATCAAAGGGAACAATGAAGCGTGCCGAATTGCATTTGACTGATGCTCATGCAACATGAAGGGAAACACTGAAGTCGTTCAGGTTCCGTTTGACTGATCTTTATACCTCAGGAAAGAAAATACTGAAACCCGCCGGGTTTCATATGACCGATGCTCATAAATATCATGACAAGAAAACCCTGAAGGCGGCAAGGTCTTCAATTTCACTGTTCTTCTTCATGTATCACGTAAAAACTCTGAAGCAGGTAGAATAATAGGGTACAATTGCTTTTGATAAGTAGTTACTGATGTGGCAAAATGGCTGGATATCCACAACTTTTCAACATGATTGCCACCGATGTTTCTTGCCCTCCCCCAAAGAACCGAATGTTCCAGAGCGAGTACAAGGCCAACAGCATGAGTTCTTTAATAAAATGAAACTTTACATAACGGCAGTGGAATGTAACTTCGGCAGATTTACCTACATGGCAAAATAGCCAGATAATATCCACAGTTCTAAGCGGAAATATCACGACCCTTCCTGTCGATCAAAAATTATGAACTGAAATTTGTTCAACTCTGACAATGCAATAAAATCCAAATGCCTTGTCATAGCAACTGAATCAGGCGAACATTTTTCATAAGAGTGCTTATTTGGTCGCTATTTAAGGAATTATTGAACAAATGTCAATTATAGATCCATAATTTTGTAAATTCAAATAAGTTATCAGGCTTTTAGCGCGAAAGTGGCTTTGATGGATGGAAAAGTGCGTCAAAGCTTTTTCTTTCTTAAACTACATTAATGCGTTTAGACATATAAAAAAAGAGGATCTTATTTCTCGACAACTTAAAGAAAAGAGAAAAGACATTTTCTGCAAATATAAGAATATTTCTATATTTATATTGGAGAAAACCAAGATCGCTTCATCATCCCGTGTGAAGACTTCTCCGTCTCCTTGGACAGGTGCCATGAAGTTTTTACCCTTTAGGCAAGATCCAAAAACCAATGAAAGAACAGTGCAAATCTTTCGGCTTTTGAGGCTTCGCCAATTTTATCACGTTCCCACTCACATTGATTCATTTTCTGGAAACTAAAACGTTTCTAAAAGCAGACAAGTTCTTGAACTTCTTGTACTTTTTTCCTTTTGTATATAAAGGACCTCCAGACATTCTTAGAGGGCTTATCCACTTCTATGTAGTTGCTAACTGTAGGCAAGAGAGAGCATTAAAATCTAAGAACAAATAGTGCAACACCATCTTACTTTAGTTACTCGAATTCTTTATCCGGAGAGAGCGCTAGCATCCGAACTATTCAAATATCTGTTGAAGTTATTGATCATTTATGCACTCGTTTTCACAGAAGTAAAAATTATATAATTGCTAAGGAAAAATTCCAATGTTATCAGCTGTACACAAAAAGGCAACCTAAAAGGTCTACAGAAAAAGTAAAACTAAAATCAAACCGAACCAGGGATATGATTAGCAACATATTAAAATTTGACGCACTTAATTACTTCCTACCACAGATATAAGGAATGATATGATTAGTCTTAAAAGTCGTGAATAACTTCGTGCTGAAATCACTAGATGAGCTGATAACGCCGTCTTCTCACGATATTGAACATAGTCTTGAGTCAAAGTGAATGATGAGAATCACTTTAATTACACTAAGAAATAATAATAAAATTATAAATATTGATAAAAACATCACACGAGGTCTTTCGTGCCCGCGACTGGCACACCATTGGGGTAAAGTTAAAATCTTATGATAGTTCAAATAACTTGTAAAAAACTTTTCGTAATCTGCTGCTGATATTTATATATACACAGTGTACAACACCAATGAGTCATAGACTTAGTGGGCATGCGCCTTGATACTGATGTAATTTACTGGGTCTTTTCAAAGAAGGACACCTGTTGAGGCCGATGGGGGTGGGTCGTGACAGTTATGTATTTAATGAAATGAAAGGCCTTTTATGATTGTTGTATTTTCCTTAGAAATTGATTTTCAAAGTAATGGAGTAATTTTTGACAAGTCTTCGTTACCGCACACTGAAAAGTTGTTAAAGATGTACGAACGTTCTGCAAATTAAGTTGAGTTTTTAGTATTATGACTGGATATGGTAAGTTGAGTTTAGTGTTATGACTGGATATAGTATTATGACAGGATTGGAGGTATGTGTGTTCCTCGTTTCAAGAAACGTGAAAGGGAAGTTGAATCTGAAGCTCATTAGTGTTGTACTGTATATATGCTTACAGTAAAGCAGAAGAGAACGAAAAAACGTTTTAGAAGTTGTTTTAGTCTTAGGATTTTAACTTTAACCTATTGATGTGCCAGCAGCTACCACGAAAGGCTTCGTCTGATGTTTTAACTAACATTCATACCTTTATGATTATTTCATAGGTTAATTAAAGTGATTCTCATCATTCACTTTGATTCAAGACTATGTTTAATATCGTGCGCAGACTGCGGTATCAGCACTTCTAGATATGATTTGTCGTTTTAGGAATTATCTAGCATTGTTTTCTTTGAAATAATATTTGTCCAAAATTCGTGGTGATTCGTGTCAATAAATTAATAAAACCATCTTCACAATGCTGTCGTTACACGATTTAAAAAAGGGTGGGGGTCTCAGTTGTAATTAAAAAATGAACTTTATTTAAATCTAAAACCATCACAGGAAACATGCTAGTACTTTCGGACCCACACTGGGTCCATCATCGGGAAACTTATTGGGCCAAACTCCTGTTTATAAGGAGATGGTTTGTCACCAAAGTCACTGGTTGGATGACGTAGTTCCAGATAACGCAAGCGCACTTCAGCATGATATACACATACACAAATGAAAATCACTACGGGTTAATATGATGGTATAAGTTATGAATTGTGATAAAATGTACAATGATTAAAATTGAAATGTCTCCATGACGATGGTAATATACATGGTGAGTCATCGTTACAGCATTGGTTGGAGAACAAGTTGATAAAAATGCTTTCCATAAAAAGTAAATTAGTTTTGTTGGACGCTGTTGCTAAATATTTAACATTTCTCCAATCCGGTATATGGCAGCCCTGATTAACCAGTCTAGATAATGTTGTAGCGCACGAGACTTTCCTTACATTTTAGGCATGTTCAGAAATCCTAGTCGAAATATTTCGAAGGGTGGATCCTATATATCTGGAATCATGCACATTAGGGAGAGTAGCCTTTAGAGGTATAGAGTACACTCCGTGTTTATGTAAAGGGTTGACTTTGTCACGATCTCTGTTGACCGAAGAAAGTAATTTTTGAGTCTGAATTCCAATATCCATATTTTGCTTGGCACACGCTTTTTTCAGGATCTGTACAACATCGGGGATGTAATCAATGGAACCTAAGTAGGTATTAGCTTTATCACTTCTTTGTAATGTAGAAAGTTTAGAACGTTGGCATTTATGAAGTTCTTTTAACACGTAATGGTGAGGACAGCCAAACTGGTTAGCCAAATCAAAAATATATTTAATTTCACGAGTTCTTAGGGTGGCAGAAGATGAGTGAGAATCAGCTCAGTTAAACAGGAATGCAAAAGCTGCATTCTTGTGTTGTGGAGGACTGAATGAATAAAAAGGTATCAAATTTGGAGGGGGGCTGAAGGTTTACGAAAAACTCGGAAAGAGAACAATCGAGTGGAGGGGAAACCAGGTTAATAACAGATCCAAGAAAGGTAAAGCCCCCGATCCTCTATTTCAAAAGTAAAATTGATGGTTGGAAAGGGAGCAGATAAAAGGTCGGCGAACACATGTAAATCATCAACAGAGTGTGGCCATGTCACCAAAATGTCATCAACATATCTCATATAAAATAAAGGTTTAAGATGGCACTGTTGAAGGACATTATTCTCAAGGTGCTATAAAACTATCTCGGGGAATGGTGGTGAGGGGGGGACCCATGGGAGTACCGGCAGTCTGATGAAACATAGTGTTATTGAATCGACAAAATGTTCGCCGAGCAACTAATTTTAAAGCTTCAATGATCGCCATACTCTCGGTAGGGGTTACACCTAAAGTCGGTAGCAAATATTAAATAATAGAATGAGCAGAATCAAGAGGGATACTAGGAAAAAGGGATACAACATCCAACGACGCTAGGATGAAAGGGTGATCCCAATAGTCAAAGGACTTAATTTTGACAAGTGCTTGGTTCGAACTTTGAATGCAAAAGTGGGAATAAAAAATCAAAGGTTTCAAAAACGAAGTAAGGCTTTTTCTAAGGTCCGGGTGGGGTTAGCGTAACCCGAACCCATTCGCCCATTGGTTTCAGGTTATGCTAACCCCATCTGGCCCCTAGAAAAAAGCCTTACTTCGTTTTTGCAACCTTTGATTTCTCATTCCCACTTTTCCATTCATAGTTCGAACCAAGCATTTGCCAAAATTAAGTCCTTTGACTAATGGGAATCACCCTTTCATCCTAGCGTCGTTGGATGTTGTATCCATTTTTCCTAGAATCCCTCTTGATTCTGCTCATTCTATTTTTGAAGATTTGCTACCGATTTTAGGTGTAACCCTTACCGAGAGTATGGCGATCATTGAAATTAGTTGCTTGACGAACATTTTGTCGATTCAATAACACTATATTTCGTCAGACTTCCGGTACTCCCATGGGTTCACCCCTCTCACCACTATTAGCCGAGATAGTGTTACAGCACCTTGAGAATAATGTCCTTCAACATTGCCCTCTTTAACCTTTATTTTATATGAGATATGTTGATAACATTTTGGTGGCATGACCACACTCTGTTGATGATTTACATGTGTTCGCCGACCTTTTATCTGCTCCCTTTCCAACCATCAATTTTACTGTTGAAATAGAGGATCTGGGGGCTTTACCTTTCTTGGATCTGTTATTAACCCGGTTTCCCTCCACTCGATCGTTCTCTTTCCGAGTTTTTCCTAAACCTTCAGAGCCCCCCCCCCCACCATTTTTGATATCTTTTTCTTCATTCAGTCCTGCACAACACAAGAATGCAGCTTTTGCATTCCTGTTTAACTGAGCTGATTCTCACTCATCTTCTGCCACCCTAAGAACTCGTCAAATTAAATATATTTTTGATTTGGCTAACCAGTTTGGCTGTCCTCACCATTACGTGTTAAAAGAACTTCATAAATGCCAACGTTCTAAACTTTCTACATTACAAAGAAGTGGTAAAGCTAATACCTATTTAGGTTCCATTGATTACATCCCCGATGTTGTACAGATCCTGAAAAAAGCGTGTGCCAAGCAAAATATGGATATTGGAATTCAGACTCAAAAATTACTTTCTTCGGTCAACAGAGATCGTGACAAAGTCAACCCTTTACATAAACACGGAGTGTACTCTATACCTCTAAAGGCTACTCTCCCTAATGTGCATGATTCCAGATATATAGGATCCACCCTTCGAAATATTTCGACTAGGATTTCTGAACATGCCTAAAATGTAAGGAAAGGCTCGTGCGCTACTTATCTAGACTGGTTAATCAGGGCTGCCATATACCGGATTGGAGGAATGTTAAATATTTAGCAACAGCGTCCAACACAACTTATTTACTTTTTATGGAAAGCATTTTTATCAACTTGTTCTCCAACCAATGCTGTAACGATGACTCACCATGTATATTACCATCGTCATGGAGACATTTCATTTTTAATCATTGTACATTTTATCACAATTAATAACTTATACCATCATATTAACCCGTAGTGATTTTCATTTGTGTATGTGTACATCAGGCTGAAGTGCGGTTGCCTTAACTGGAAATACGTCATCGAACCAGCGACTTTGGTGACAAACCATCTCCTTATAAACAGGAGTTTGGCCCAATAAGTTTCCAGATGATGGACCCAGTGTGGGTCCGAAAGTACTAGCATGTTTCCTGTGATGGTTTTAGATTTAAATAAAGTTCATTTTTTAATTACAACTGAGACCCCCCCCACTTTTTTAAATCGTGTAACGATAGCATTGTGAAGATGGTTTTTATAATATCTGTCATCGGTGTCAGCTAACAAGATTTGTACACGTAGGTCTCGTTTGCTAAATAAATGCATATCAGCAAAAGTCAGGGTACAATACAAAGGAACGGTATTAAATTTCGTAAGTTTGTATGAAAAAATCATAATTATTTATTTTGTAGAAATTTGAAACGGAAATTAATTTTCCAGCAGAAGTTGTGATTATTTCTAGAACTGCACGAAAGATGTTTTATAGTGAGTTGTTTAAAACACGGAAGTAAACAAAAGGAGACACCGAAGTTTCGATTTGAGCACGTGTTTTGAATTATTTCCGACACGAAAACAACATATATTTCGAAGAAGATTTTTAGAAAATCTAATAATTCAACAAAAAAAGAGAATATACTTAAACTCTTTGCAACAACCTAATATTATGTAAAAAGCGCATAATCAGACAGAGATAATCTTTATAGTCAGAACTAGAGATAGTTTTTTATAGTCAGAACTAGAGATAGTTTTTTATAGTAAGAACTAGAGATAGTTTTTTATAGTCAGAACTAGAGATAGTCTTTTATAGTCAGACAGAGATAATCTTTTCAGCTCAAGAAACAAGTCCCAGTACTACCTTGAGTTCTTACTTCTTGTAGTATCTTACACTTAAATTATGATTCTAAATTTTTACTTATGGAAGACGAAGCGATAACCTGGTATTCAAAATGACACACACTACCTTCATGTCGGAGAAGTGTGTGTCCTTCAAAATTTCAATGGAGAGCGAGTTGTGCATACTTAGACACAGATAATCATGTTATAGCGACCAAAAATTCGAACCGTGGCATTTATGATAATCACACTGTTCTTCGAATCTCCGCTCACCATATGTATCCAGTTAAGCTCCAATAGTCATAACATTTTGAAAGTATTTTTGTTGTAAAATGCGGTGTGACTTTCAAAGATATGTAAAGAGGTACACCAAAGAGCTGAAACATTATGACCAGCGCATTTTTATGCAAATTGAATCAACTGCAGGTAACTCAATTCGTCACTTTCTTTTCGTGGCTATCTTGCGTCGTCTACTACAGGTACGGTAGTGCCGATGCAGACCGTTGTCCGTCGACTTTCCACACCGGGATTCTCCCCGGCTACCGCTGATCAGCGAGCATTGCCGCCACCGCTTGCAGTGGTGTCCAGCCCAAAGACCTTTAAGATACATAAACTGGAAGTTCTTGTGTAAATGAGTGGCAGCAGCTGGCGACATTTTGATCGCAGAACTTGTACGGCAAAACACATGTGTCCTATGTAAACAACGTTAATTAAGCTCTTTTACCTCCGCGAAAGAAGAAATGTTACGTTGTTTTAATACTGCGTATTAAATTTTATCAATGGGGTATAAATTAGACATTGCGCCTTTTTACTTAAGATTAAAGAAATCGTAATTTTGGGTGATAGGAAATAACTGAAGGGAAACGTCGCTTGTCTTACGTGTAAAATACATATATTTCGGCTTCAGTTGCTTGCAAACTGCATGATCTAGTTGCATGAAATTCGTATTTCACACTCTAAGTAATGTCAAAATTCATTTTAATGTGGACATTTGTTTATTCTTAAGAGAAGTTGCCGAGTACAAAACTTTTAATTTTGGAAGTTTTCCCCTCAGTATTATGAGTTCGTAATAGCTACTAAACGGGAGAAAAAATAAGTAAAATTAAATATGATAGACAGAAATTCCCCTTTCATATAATTTAGAGTTTAGATAATTACAAATCTCGATGATGAAAAGTCTCTGAAAAGAAACACGAGTTAGCAAACCATGTGTAGGTTTAACCAGACACCTTCACTTCAGAGCCATACATAGTCTGGTGAATGACACAAGTGTCTAGTAACAACTAAGTCAATCAATTTAATATTTAGAGATCAGATAAGTGAAAAAGGTTGCTAGCTGACTATCTTGCACTTAAAATACAAAAACACCTCTATTATTTCAAGGGAAAGATTAGAAAAAAAAGGTGAGAATCCTAGATTGAAACTGCAAGTCACGGTAAATGACACAAGGTTCTAGTAAAAACTGAGTCCCTCAACTTAATATTTAGAGATAAAGTAAGTGCAAAAGGTTATTAGCTAAATACGCTGCACTTAAAATACTAAACCACCTCTATTATTTCACGGGAAAAATAAGAAACATAGGTGAGAAGCCTAGACGAGATGTGACAGATTCTTGCCGTACAACGCTGAACTTCAAATGTCGCCCGGTTAACTTACGGTTTTCCAATCTATGCATTTTAAAGGTCTTTGGTCGGGTCCAATCCACGTAAGATAGTGCCCAGTGGCGTCGTGTTGTCTTCAGTGATGAATCACGGTTTGCACTTGACGCCAATGACCAGCGCGTACGTGTCTAGAGACGAACCGACCAGCGGATGGATACTGCCTTTATACCATGGAATGGCACACGGCTCCCGCACTGGGACTGACTGCCTGGGGAGCCATTTCCTACGATAGCCGGACACTCTTGGTAGTCCTCCGTACCACCCTCACGCTCAACTGTACGTCGAGGACATTCTACGAACTGTTGCGTTCCCATTCTGTCGCAGCATTACCGATTAAATTTTTAACAGGATAATTCCCGGCCACACACGGCACGCTTCTCCTAGGCCTGCCTTCGCTATGTCAACACCCTTCTATTGTCAGCTCGATCACTTGATCTCTCACCGATCGAACATGTTTGGAATATGACGGAACGCCACCTACGCTCATCCTGGAATGTCGGTGAATTTACCCGCAATTTGACACTATCTGACATACTATACTTCATGACAGTCAGTATGCGTGAACTGTATACGTCTATGACACGCCGGGTAACCGCTTGTATCTGATCCAGAGGTGGCGCTACAACATATTAACTTGCCCTACTAGTGTAGCGTTTTTATCCGAACAAATTGTGCAATTGCTCTGGAATCGCAATAATTTCCTTTCCTATATACATTGCATATACCAATTTTCATCTCGATTGGTTGATTCCTTCTGTTTTTGGCAGAGAGTGTACATTGATCTAGATCCACCGGAATATATGCTGATTTCATATAATTTTGTTCGTAGAAACAAAAACTGAAAAAAGCAATAATTTAAATAATTCAAATGACCTCAGATTATTTGATTCCGACTAATTCATTTAGGTTGTATTAGAGGTGTTCTAGACCAATTCGATTAATAACTTTCTTAGCCATCATTTGCAGAGAGAAAGTTTAAAGATCCTTCTTCAAGAGTGTTTTCTATCCTTTCAAACGGATTTCCAAAGCATTATATTATTATAAATGAAAGAAGGTATATTGGCAATAGATATGATCCGTTGGCTCAGTTTTGCCTTCTTTCACGTAGAATGTTTCAAACCAGGGAATCTAAATTTGTAGTTTCGTCCAGGAAGTGCAAAATATTTCGCTGAAGGCAGAAATAGCTGAAAAGATTTTTTTTACTAATTAATTCTTGTAGAATCGTACACTAAAATGTTTATTCTTCATCGACTATAGTTTCGCAGAGTGTTTGGCTCGGCTTCCTGATAGTCGAGTCCGGTTTATCAATAAGCGTTCCTCAGGACGAATGGAGCGTAAACATTCAAATCATTGCGACATCATCACAATTCTGACGGTCATGAGGTTTTGGTGAGTTGTTTCCACGCGCTTGAAAGAAATGGAGTCGACGTCATGTCGTTGACAATCCGTGACGAGTTCCGGTATATGTGGAAAGCTTCTATAATATATTAAGCTTGATAGTCGAGTCCGGTTTATCAATAAGCGTAGCGTTTCCAAACAAACATTTATCGTTATTTTCGTGACAATGTTGAGCTATAGACGACTTCTTCAGTTCACAGTTCCGTACATAGGTCTTGTGTTCCTGCACACGGAAAGTTAAAGCCCTGCGGGTCTGTCCCATATATGAAAGTCCACATTCACAAGGTATCTGATAAATTCCCCAGGAGTTTGTCTTCGACGTAGTCTTTTGATCCGAAAAATTCATCTTTTTTATGGGTTTGAAAATAACTTTGAAATTAAAACTTTTAAGGATTTTTTGAAATTCCGAAGCAAATCTGAGTTAATTTCAAAGTTATTTTCATCTCCATAAACAAGAAGAATTTTTACGGATGTTGGACGTTTACCCTGGTGGTGATGGTGTCTACCAACAGGACAATGCACAGTGCCACGCCGCTAAAGGGTTGCGTGACTGGTTCCAGGAACAAAACAGCGACGTCTCTGTTCTCCCTTGGCCGGCAAAACTGTCCGACCTCAATCCCATAGAGCACTTCTGGGACTATTTGGATCGACAAGTTAGACGTGCCGACCAACAACCACACTATATCTGGGCCTTCCATGCTCGAATGCATTCCGAATGTGCACATATGCCTCGGGCATCCTTCTAGGGCCATATTGCGTACATATCACGTCGTCTCGCCGCTGTCATCCTAGAGTGTGCTTATTCCCCTTATTAGGTAGGCAGTCATATTACTCTGATGCGAGTGTGTATTCAATACATGCCCGTTATCTGAACGGTGAACCTATAAAATCATTTTTTGAGCATAAAATTAAAGAAAGGGAAAAGTAGTTAACGGAAAGAATAGTAATTTAAGATCGGTAACTATTTTACGAATTAGAACAGGGTCGTGACGTTGATGCATATGGTGGTTTGACGTAAACAACGTTATGACTGCTAGTATTGAATACATTCTAATGATTTCATATCAAAACTTCATGGATTTTTTACAGCATGTCAACGTTTCTGGCATAATTATCTTTAAACTCATAAGTATTTTGAACAGTAAAGCTAAGACACCCTTTTGATTTTTTTTTTGGTTTTCAGACATTTCTAGGTGTTAGAAGAGGTAAAAAGATTCAAACACACAATATTCCATAGCAGCTATTTTGATTTTTTTAGTTTTCGGACTTTTCTAGGTTTCAGGACCTTAAGACCTATCAGCGTACCAATTTTCGGATCTCTAGGTCATTTAGAAGTGGCCGAACAATTCGCGAACTAATTCTAGCAGGCAGTGTTTCAAACCCGTGTTCGAAAGCAGATTTTTTTTTTTTTTTTTGGTTCCCGGAATTTTCTAGGTTTACAGCCGTTAAGACCTATCAGCATACCAATTTTCAGATTATATCTAGGTCATTTAGCGTTTCTGTCAGTTGTTCGAGTCCCGATCCTGCCGACCATCTAGTCAGCGGTTTTTACGGGGTTTTACGCTGACTCCTTGTGCTCTGGGACGCGAATGCCTACATGGTTCCCTATGAAGTCGGCCCGGACGCATTTTGCCCCTTACCCACATGCAGCAGAGGAATCGCAAGCCGGTTGCATTAATTTGCCAGTAACCCACAATGGAGCTTAATCGTCTTTGCGGGACTCAACCCGTCACGGAGAGAGAGAGAGAGAGAGAGAGAGAGGGGCCATTTAGAAGTGGTCGAATAATTTGCGGACAGAAACACTTGCATTTTCCCATTTTACCACTTTTTTTACATATATCAATAGAAACAGAACACACTTTTCTCCGATAGGTGCTTACTGATTGTTATGTCATTTTCCGAAACTATTTTCGTAATCGTCTATATTGTTGTTTTTCAAAATGCGCAAATTATATTATCCTTCCACTGGGTGCCAGCCATCTTCGCTACGTCACTGTATGAGAATGTACAGAGGTAAAGCACGTGTCAACACGACAAATCTGCATAGATATAGTACGTAGAATACATAAAATACACACAGTGTTTACACGATTTAAAAACTTGATGAAAGTCTAAAACCTACCAAGTTAAAATTTAGTTTAATACCAAAAGGCATAAAAATACAAATGAACATGAGGCCTTCCGAACCCACAGTGCGTTCATCCTCAGATATGAACTAAATTACAAGGTGGACGGTAACGAGTTTGTACATGCTTGATGAAATTCATTCTGATGACGTAGGAGATGCCGTTAGTCTATCCTAAAGAGCAATTGAATTAGAGACAGCTGGCGTTATGCAAATGTGGCGCTGTGGGCGGCCCTGTAAACGGAAACGACATGACGTATAAAGCGATCCGACAATATAAGGAGTGATGCGACGGGAATCAGTAAGAGTCGGACGCAGTATAGGGAAGACGAAGGATCTAAGCGCATTTGATCGTGGTCAAATTGTCGGGGCCCAACGAATGGGTCACTCCATCTCGGAAGTCGTGCTGGCACTGGGATTTTCACGAGCCACTGTGTCACGGGTGCACCGTGAGTACATCGAATCCGGTAAAACCATCCCTGCAAGGGCCAAATGCCGTGGACAACAGCGTGTGGATGAGCGGGATCATCGTCGGCTAGCTCGCATTGTAACAGCGAATAGACGGGCCACAGTGCAAGAAATCATTCGGCAATTAAACGCTGGTGCAGAAAAACGTGTAGGCAGCCACACCATTCAGAACCATCTCCTCGCTATGGGGTTCAGAAGCCATCGTCCTACGATGGTACCACTGCTGACCGCACATCACAGGGTGCAAAGATTACCATGGGAGCGGGAACATCGCCACTGGATCCTTGACATGTAAAAAAATTTTGCCTGGACTGATGAGTCGAGATTCACGTTGGTACATGCGGATGGCAGGATACGAGTACAGCGTAAACTACATGAAGCGATGGATCCTTCTTGCCAGCAGGGTACTCTTTAAACAGGTGGGGGTGGCATTCTCGTCTGGGGACTGTTTACGTGGACTGAAATGGGAACCCTGGTACGTGTGATATCGTCCCGCACAGGTCAACGTTACCGGGATATCCTGGACTACAATTTGCTCCCGGATATCCTGGACTACAATTTGCTCCCGTTTGTGCGTCTTCAACATCCCACTGGGGACCTTATCCTGCAACAAGGCAATGCACCGTGCCATCGCTCCCGAATTGTATCCGAATGGTTGGTTTAACACTCCACCGACGTGACCTCGATTCTTTGGCCAGCTAAGTCACCTGACCTCAATCGCATCGAGCACATCTGGGATGCCATCGAGAGGGATGACTCTCCTCCATAAAATCTTCGTGAACTGTGGAAGCTTGTTCGGGGGTCGTGGATCCGTATGGCTTCCCAACGCTTCCGGTGTCTTGTCAAGTCCATGCCGAGACGAATCGCCGCCGTCATCAGGGCGAAAGGTGGTGCTACACGTTACTAGACAGGTATATCTAATTTAATTTCTCCTCAGTGTATAATTCTAGTTATGGGTCACACACCGTCATTTGTATTTTTATGCTTTTTATTATGAAACTAAATTTTAACCTGGTAGGTTTTAGGACTTCATCAAGTTTTTAAATCGTGTAAAGACGGTGTGTGTTTTATGTACTATACTTTACTGCACGAAAATCATTTTATCCTTTTATATAACCCGTCGGTGTTGTTTAGTCAGTTAAAACAACAGGTCAGGAAGGGGACGCGGTTTCGATCATCTTCGCCGACAAATTTGTGAATTTCGCAACCGTTTTCCTGTTAAGGCAGTGTATGTATGAGCTTTCGTCAACTGACATAACACTTTAAACTTTTTTGTATATGCTTAATACACGTTGAAACTTGAACATTCCTCTCATTTTAGGGATAAGGATACAGGGTGCGTAGGAAAGTCACTTTAGCCTGGAATAACTTTCGAACGGAGAGAGGTACAGTTATGCAAGTGAGATAATGGTATAGTAAAGCGAATACGCCCGATCGAATGCAACCAACAGCAGCGCCCCTATTGGCGAAATGCGAAGTTAGTCATTGCAAATCGAAACCGAAAAGAGATAGAGCAGAATGTCCAATTACAAAGTTGTAGAGCATCCATCAATTAGTACAAAACGACATTTGTTTTACACAGATAAGATAAATTGTCGCTTGAATACCCTAAAATACCCGAAATTGATGCGCGACCTCTGGTGTGAACGTTTGAAAGGAACTGGCATATGTATGAGCAAATGCACACAATTTATTGCATAAACACGTACTTATGTCAATACAGTTTGATGACATCAGACAAAACAAAAAACAGAAAATGTAAACTGGCGCACAGTGATAAAAAGTTAATGTCGAGTATGTTCGAAGAGTTCGCCATTGCCAACGATGCACATTTGTATTCGTGAGAGTAACTCTGCATGCACACTCCTGAGCATGGAAGATGTCACACTATTGCAAGCATCTGTAACACGACGACGTAGATCCAGCAGGCTTGTAGGCACTGTTGCATACACCTGATACTTTACGTAACCCCAGAAATCTAAGCTCGTCATTCTCACACAGCGTACATAGACCTAAACTTCTGATCAGGGTACACCCTGCTACTGGTTTTTATATCGTAGGCACGGTACAGTGTCACAATCTGCATTTGCATACGTCTACATTTGCGATATGTGAATATGCCGATTCGAATCGTTGCGCATCGATTTCTGACATTTTAGTGTATTCAGGCGACAATTTATCTTATCCGTGTAAAACAAATGTCGTTTTGTACAAATTAATTAATGCTCTACAACTTTGTAATTGGAAATTTTGCTCTATCTCTTTTCGTTTACGATTTGCAATGGCTAACTTCCGCATTTCGCCACTAGGGGCGCTGCTATTGGTTGCATTCGATCGGGCGTAGTAGCTTTACTATACCGTTATCTCACTTGCATAACTGTATCTCTCTCCGTTCGTAAGTTATTCCACGCTAAAGGGACTTTCCTGTGCACCCTGTATAGTAACTTAATAAAATATAGCAATTAGCAGTTCGATTGTCTTCATTATCGCTGAGTCAAGGTAAATAAAAATTATTGCAATATATGAAAAGGACATATATTGTTAAATCAGTGTTTGTACCGTTTCCTCTTTTTTTAATTTATTTATTTCTCAGGAACGAACACTTTAAAGCATTTAACATGAAAACTACTGCAGCTTGTGTGACAAAATTTAATTCATCTTATCTACGTTTTCAGCTCAAAAGGTCCCGAAGTGAGACCGTGTTTTAAGACATGTACTCCCAAAATAAGCTTTCTGTTTCTCTTCGGTTCAATGTTATTTAACCAACGGCAATATTTTTTTATGTTTCTTTCTTCGATTTTCCTTAGTAGGTATACCATCGATCTTCTTCAAAGATTCAGAAAACAAAGTAAAAAAGAAAAGAAAAAAAAAACTTCTGTTTCAGGAGATTGTGTCTAAAGCACTTTACAAACGATCACCCCAGCCAGCTCACGTATAAGCTTAAAGACGAAGAAGAATCATTTCAGCAGTTTGATGGCACGTCGAAGAAACGGTGAAGTCAGAATGCAGGAATACACGTATCCCTCGAATGCACAGAAAGTTAACATCAATGATTCTGTTCTGATGGAATTCCTGTGCTATTTCATGACTACAAGCAACTCAAATTGAGCTCATGTTCTATTGGAGAACAACGGGCATGCACTACGAAAAATAAATAAATAGGTAAACCTAGAAAACATGCTGTAATATCACACAGAAAAGAGTAAATAAATTTTTTTCCCGTACATCGTAGCCGAATGTGATACAAAACTAATATTTTGATTAGATGAACATGAACTTTTTTTCTTCTGTGACGTATTTTCTAATTTAACTTTCATTTTCAGTTCCTTTTCCTATGTAAATTTGAGTTTGTTCTTTTTTACACTTTCCAAACTTAACCTGACATCTTCTCTCTTACATGAATGAGGTTGGCAACACTTTTGAGGTCAGAGAGAGAGTGACGTATGAATGTGATAAGAACGTTACATAAAAAGGACGATACAGCAGTTGCTTGGGGGGAAGGGGGGGAGAATTTCGATCGTTGTTAAGATCGATTATACGATAGATTCTTAAGGTATTATTTGTAAAGTAAAAAACTCGTAGTGCTATATTGTGAATTTCATCAATCATTGCTGAGCCAATAAAAGCTTACCATAAGTTTGGCTTCTGTATATGTCTCGTCTGGCCGTAAAACCTTAACTTGAGCTATCCCGTGCAATTATTGCATCGTATACTCATTTAGTTTAACATTTCTTAGTCATGGTTTTAGACATAGCGTAACACCAATCTCGCACACGAAAAGCTGTACGTTATACTTCGTTTAATAGGATACAGTGTTGTCTTCTAGATAGGCATTTCTATAGCATATTGTACTGAAAAGGAGCATGCATCAAATACGTGTGATCAAATACGTGTGCATCAAATACGTGTGATCAAATACAGCATGCATCAAATACGTGTGATCTAAACCTGTAATTCAGCCGCCCCTGTGGCTCAGTGGTCTAAGCGGCGGCTTCTCATCTTTCGTGCAACGGAGGGGTCTGGGTTCGAATCCCGGATAAGGCATGGATGTTGTGTTTGTCTTACGGCCTCCCCAGTGGCGCAATGATCTAAGCGATGGCTTCTGATCATTCACCAAACGGAGGGGTATGGGTTCGATAAGGCATGGTTGCTTGGGTTTGAATTTCAGGGGTTTATTAGCTGAGTTCCTTGTTCACCTATGTACATTGCTGTCGTTGAAACGCAGAATGTCTATACCGTACATATCTGTAAACCAAGTCCAATATATGTTCAATATACACTATATTGACAAAAGTCACCGGAGATTGACCCTTCGAGACATATTGCACTGAAAAGGATGTTTACAGTATGCATTGACCCTTTGAGACATGCTTTCGACAAGGTTTTGGAACACAGCGATAGGTATGCGCGTCCGTTCAGTACATAATGCTGCCGCTAACCGTTGCTTAGTAGTATGAATTGGTTCCAAACTTCTTATGCGGAGCTCTGATTCATCCCATAAGTGCTCTATGGGATTAAGATCAGGGCTCTCTGCTGGCCAGTCCACACACGATACGGAATTATCGTCAAACCACGCCGTAACAGCCCTTGCTTCATAGCTCGGTGCATTATCATGCTGGTACCAACAAGACTCGGTTCTATAGCATTGCCATAGAGTTGGTAGAGCATAATTGTCCAGAATATCGAAGTAGGCGTGCTGGTTTAACAGGTTCGTCTACGATAACTAATGGGCTGGGGCCATACCACAAAAACACTCCTACATGAGTACACTGCCAGCTCCAAACT
Organism: Macrothele yani; assembly: GCA_039090855.1. NCBI lineage: Eukaryota > Metazoa > Arthropoda > Arachnida > Araneae > Macrothelidae > Macrothele > Macrothele yani. The sequence goes on from CM077013.1 coordinate 22,132,346, forward strand.
GGACCGTAGGAGCAATACACTGTGGTAAATAGCGATCCGCTGGCTGCCGCTATACCCACACATGGCCATCAGACTGATGAATTGTGTATCTGGATTCATCAGTCTATAGGACTCGCTTCCATTGATCTACGGTCCACGATAAATGTTCTTTACACAATGCTAAACGACGAGCAGCATTCCGAGTGGAGATGAAAAGCTTATGAGCAGCCGCATGACCACGGTAACCCATGGAGTGAAATTATCTGCGAATGGAACGTGTGAAAACCGAGGTTTCAGCATCTTTTCTCACCTGTATACTAAAGTCTTATGCAGTACTCCGTCGATTAGCTGTTAGGACCCTTCTGAGGCTTCGACGTCCTCCACCACCGATTTCCTTTGGTCTGCCGGTACGTTTTGCTGCTCCACGTGTCTTCCACTTATTCAGTACATCCAAAACGGTTGCTTTGGGTATGTTTAAACGCCTCTCGGTTTCTCTTATATGGACAACAGACTAATGTAAAACTCAACAATCTTTCCTTTCTCAGAGTCAGTTCTCTCCCGCCGCGGCATTGCCACTCAAACTCACAGTGCGATACGATCGCGATCTGTTTCAGGCTTGTTTAAATACCGTTTGTAGCTGTAACACGCATCTTAACAACGCAGCAGATCCGTTCATTTGCTTTAGAAGGGAAGTCCGGTGACTTTTCTCAATATTGTGTATATGTAACTGTATCTGTCAAACAAGTCCAATAAATAATTTTTTTAAACCCTGAAGCAAACAAAGAAAGAAAAATAATCCAAAGAGTACCCTGGTACTCTTTGTAGGTAATATATGCCATACGTATTCCGCGCGTGCCAAGATTTTGTGGATGTGAAATAACACGAGTGATTCGAGTGTATACATTTAGATTGCATTTATTCGCTTCACATGCGACCATACCGAGCCACAATCCGGTACACACAAAGTGGAATTAAATCATAACAACAAACAATAAGGTTTACTAATTTCTGATATTGAGCTGTACTTAGGCAAGCGAATTAATGAATGTTATTGTCGTAAAACCAATAAAAGAAGGTATGTGAGTAATGAAAGTAAATATTTACTAAACCATTTTTTTATTGAAAGTTTATATCACTATCGTCAGCAACTCCTTTATATGCAGTCTCCCGTCTCTAATTTACGTCCACTAGTTCCAGGAAAAGCAGTGATCCAGGGTCTGCCGCCCCGGTGGCGCAGTGGTCTAAGGCGTTGGCCTCTGATCATTCGTCCGAAGGGGTCCGGGTTCGAATCCCGGTGAGGCATGGATGTTGTGTTTGTCTTACGGCACTGGCTCTCTCCCTTCCCTGGAACCAGTGACCCTAAATTAGGGACGGGCGACTGCTTATAGCCCATTGAGTTGCTCACGGTGGTCGTTAAACCTCCAATCAAAAAAAAAAAAAAAAAAAAAAGATCCAGGGTCTTGAGACAGACACAACATCCATGTCTCTCGGGATTAAAACCTGGACCATTCACGGACGAATGGTCATAACCCTGCTCGCTACTGAGGCGGCATTTACTAAACCATGGCGGCAGCAATTGATAAGTACTATACCGTGAAAATTAATTGGGACAAGCTATTTTATTCTCAGAATTGTAATATGATCGCCAGTTGTTGTCGGAAACCCAGGTAAACCGGTTTTATCAGCTGTGAGGTGATGTGACTGTTAGAACTTGATAGTAAGAATGTAGTTTGAGCGGTTTTAAACAGGAAATAGGCAATACTTGTTAAAAATTCGTACGTAAGTTCACATTTTGACTGGAGTTATCTTCCTATTCTAAAGCGCAGCTGACAAGCCAATGAAATAGTGGACAAATATAAGTGATTTCGGTTATTCATTTCCTTAGCAGTTTATGGATACCTACGTTAACAAGTGATATATTTGTGTTCACAAAGTTCAGTACGAACTATTACAGAGACAAAGTCCATAATTAAGTAACTAAGTACGCGTATGCAAACATAAACCTTACAGACACAGCTTCATATATAATTAAAATTTTGTATACGATAAAATCCACACTGAGCAAAGAAAATTAAAATACAAGGGTTGTCCCAAAACAACTGAAAACGCTTTTTTTATATATAAAAAAAATATGCATACCTTAACTGGTCATTTTTTTTCGCAGTACTGTTCACGGCATCGAAAACATGTGTCTGGACGTTCCTCCCACTTTTTGAATGTCTTCTGGAATTTTTTTCTGAAATGCTATTGAAACACACCTGCTCAGCAGTAATAAGTAGTTTGTCAGTCTCAAATTATCCTCCCCATAATGTCTCTTTTAAAATGGAGGACAACCAGAAGTCACACTGTGCAACGTTTGGACTTATATGTGAGAGGGAGCATCAACTTAATATTTATTTTCTCCAAACAAGAAACCAGAGTTGGGCAAAATCGTAATTGAATTAATCGGTAATGCATTAACGCGTAATGGTAATTGGGAACAAGAACGTAGCGTCACCATTACATGGTAATGGTGAACTAGTCATTAGAATTACATGGTAATTGCAATGACATGTAGCAGTTACCCATTACAATCGTAATGGTTAACTATATGTTGGTAATTAACCAATAACTTATGGGTAACAATACAACGTGAATAAACCAGCAACCAGTACACCCTTATACGTTGTATAGATTTTTTGACAATTGTTCCACCCCTCAGACCTCAAATGCGTGTGTAGGTATTGAAGATTGTATGTGTATGGCATGAGTAGTTGCCCCGTCTTCGCCGAAAGTAAAGTGATTTGAACGAAATAATACATACACTGGCGGAAAGTGAAAAAAGAACACCGAGAAGAAATTGGCAGAAGATCATGAAATTTACATATGTTAATGGGGTCGAGTTTACGTAGGTGTGATGTGAATTTCGGGACCAAACCGGTAAGCGCTTACGCCACAGCACGGCATAATATGCAAATTATCGTCGGTGGTATTTAAGGAGTACGGCGAAGTGAATGTAATCAGTCGTCGGCGTACGGACACGTGCGAAGACCCTGAAAAAGCTGCAATGCCTGGACATGGAAGACGCGTACGATTTCAGCAGTTATCGGACTTTGAGCGAGGTCGTCTAGTCGGACTCCGCGAGGCCGGGTGATCGTATCGTCGTATTGCGGAGCGAATTGGACGGGAAGTATCGGTGGTGGTACGATGGTGGCGTAGATGGTCCGAGGAACATTCCCGCACGAGAAGACGTGGAACCGGGAGTCACAGACGGACTGATGAGCGGACCGATCGACGCATAAGAAGAGCGGCGTTGTCAAGCAGAACATCCACTGCGACGCAAATCCGAGCTGCCGTTGCACCTGAGGTGACTGTGCGAACAATCCGCAACCGTCTACTGGATGCAGGACTACGTGCACGTGTGCCTCTGGCATGTGAACCTCTGACTCCAGCCCACCGTCAGGAACGGCTGCAGTGGTGTCGCCAACGTCTGCACTGGAGAACGCAATGGCGATCTGTCGTGTTCAGCGATGAAAGCAGATTCTGCTTGGGAGCCTCCGATGGCCGTATACGTGTTCGCAGACGCACAGGGGAGCGTCTCCACCCTTCTTGCACCCGCCAGCGACACACAGGGCCTGCACCTGGTCTCCTGGTGTGGGGAGCGATCAGCTATCACTCCCGTACACAACTACTGTTTGTACCGGGTACGTTAAACAGCACCTCCTACATCAACAACATCATTCAACCCGTTGTTGTGCCATTTGTAAGGTCGGTCCATCGTGGTGTTTTCCAGCAAGATAACGCACGCCCACACACGGCACGTGCAACGGAACATGCACTTCAGGGTATGAGACAACTTCCATGGCCTGAACGTACTCCGGATTTGTCACCCCCATTGAGCACTAGTGGGATTTTATGGGACAACGACTTATCCGGTCTCCACGGCCAGCCACGACCATCCCCGATTTACGCGTCTAGGTTGAGGATGCTTGGAACTCAATACCCCAAACTTACATCCAACATCTGTACGACAGACTCCATGCCAGAGTTGAACAGTGTGACGCAGTTCATGGCGGTTCAACCTCGTACTAACCATGTTAGATGGAAATGTTATTTTTCAGTTTACCAGCAAATACAGCTGTATTTTGCCATAATGTTTTGATCACGTTATCCTTTGTATTCCGTTTTATGCTGTATAAATTTCGTTGGTATCAGACGTTTCCTTCTTGGTGTTCTTTTTCACTTTCCACCAGTGTATGAAGTAAGTATCAATGGGATGTTTGTTTCGGTTAGAGTTACTCATTTCGTCCATCTCCAGTACAGTATTCTCGTCCATTGCATACGTTTAACTGTCCAAAATAATTACCCCACTATAGCCACAAGCACTCACAGTTCAGCAACTCAGGGTGAACTGCCGAATATTACAGAAATTTGCGAACTCTTGACATTTTTGCCGTACTTCTCGAGTGTTGATGTCCATTACTTGTCCGATACTAACACTGGACTAGCGAGCGACTGACTTCTTTATATAAACTTCAAGACAGGACCTGAAGCCTTTTTTTTTTTTTTTTTTTTTTTTTTTGATCGGGAGTTTAACGACAAACGTGAGCAACTGAGTTGGGTATAAGTTGTCGCCCGTCCCTAATTTAGGGCCACTCGTTCCAGGGAAGGGAGAGATCCAGTGTCGTAAGACAAACACAACATCCATGCCTCACCGGAATTCGAACCCGGACCCCTTTCGGACGAATGACCAGAAGCCATCGCTTAGACCACTGCGCCACCGGGGCGGCGACATAGCTTTTGGCACACGTACATTTCTATAAATTATTAGAATGTTATTATTATTTGCAAATTGTGTAATTTCTTTACCAAATAATTAAATTGCCTTTGAATGGCTTTATTAAATAATTGAATTATATCCTCTTCATTGTAATACATTACAGATTAATTCAATTACCTTGTGCAAACCATATTTGGGATTACCTTGTAATGCATAGATTACCTTGTATTACACGTTAATTGTAATCTGTGCTTCCATTACTTTGTAATGTATAACGAAGTAAATTACTCCGTCATTTTTGTCTACGCCGAAGCTCGAACCCGGGTCCCCTCATTCCGGAATAAGTCGCTCTTGCCAATTGAGCTACGCGGACGTTCGTTATCGCTGCCATCTGCCTTTATATTGTGTGCGTCCTGCTGGGCAGGCACGTCACACCTCCCCGAAAGAGGGCCGGGGGCATTGCCCACGGGTCAGCCGTGACCATGAATCGTTGCAGGCAGCCATCCGCGGTAGAACGTGCACCTGAGAACTCCCAGTCAATCTGGTGTGTGGAATGCAAAGTCACACATATTTATTTTTCGAAGCGCTGGAGAAGGGATTCTCTTATATTTCCTATCTCGCGGTGTGGAAAGAACATCACACTATTGCGAGATCTTGAACGGCCGGGTCATCCGGGAAGTTCGGGCACCATTATAACGAAGTAAATTTCTCCGTCATTTTTGTTCACGCCGGGGCTCGAATCCGCGTCTCCTCATTCCGGAATAAGTCGTTCTTACCAATTGAGCTACGCGGACGTTCGTATCGCTGCTATCTGCCTTTATATCGTGTGCGTCCTGATGGGCAGGCACGTCACAAATGCATTCCTGCCCAACTCTGTAAGAAACGACAGCACTTACCATGTGCGGCCTTGCACTGGGGCGCACTTAAAAAGAAATGGGGAACTCAAGTTGATCAAACCTGTTTCATGCCCAAATGATAAGTTAAAATTCTGGGAATTGATGATTTTAAAATGTGAACCATACCTTCGACATCTCTAATTGATAGGTGTCTATCTTCCAGTATAATACCACCTATTGTATTGATGTTCATCTTTGTGAACCTCATGAGGTCTTCCTCCATGAGCGATTAAAGCCACCGACACATTGCCATCCATAAGTTGTTTATGCCGTCTATAAAATTGTTAATTTTCCCAGACGTCCATCTTTATAAGCCTCTAGCATAAGACTAAAAGTCTCTCCTACAAACTTTTTAAGTTGACAGCAAAATTTAATGACGCCTTTTTGTTCCTCTTTCACATCCATTTTTTTGAAAAATCACAGCGCGAAAACACTTGTTAGGGGTTCACGAAACAACGCTTATTAAACTGCGCATTTCCGACGATGCATTCGTGATAAACAGATATGGTCGGTTGTTACGGTTACTACGACTACCGTTTTTTCGAGACTCGTGCCAAGGTCGAACGCAGTGTTGCATATTTCTTATAAAAACATTCTCAGTTGTTTTGGGACGAGCTACAGTAGTGGCCAAAATTGTAGAAACGTTTTGGAAAAAGTGTATATTTAAGGTTTGATGGCTCATAACACCACATCTTTTGGGAGTAATACCTAAAAATTATATATCAATGGAAAGATAATTTCATTAAGAATATAATGCAACAAAGTTTGTTCAATTATCTGTATTCTATGAAAAGTTATAGCCAAATAAACAGAAAAAGAAGCACAACTTGCTTACGTTGATATGAAGAAGCTTTCCTTCATTTGAATGTAGCTAATGAGCATGAAGGTTTAGAGAGCCAATCAGGTGTCATCTTGTTTTGGCAATGAGCCAATCAGGTCACAGTAGGATTCAGGTATTGATTTCATGTATTGGAGCTGAGAGGAGGACATTTGTCTGTGCGTTATGTGATTGCTATCAAGTTTGGTTTTTTGTGTGTGTGTGTGTTCTTTCATTTAGTGAGCTTGTAAAACGTAATAAAATTAAAGAAATGGCGCAAAGAGTTGACTGATCACCCAGAAAGCAATGTAAAATAGTACTATTAAGTGAACAAGGCTTCAGTTATGAACAAATTAGAAGACAAATTAGTGGAAACTTAACCTAAGGTGGCATTTCTAAATTTATGAAGAGGTATAAGGAAACTCAATCACTAAAAAACCGGACTGGTAAAGGCAGGAAAAGGTGCACAACAGCAAGTGATGATAGAAGAATTAAGAGACTGTGCCTGGGTGACAGAAGAAAATCATCTGGATGTTTACAAGATGAAATGGCGCAATACAATGTGAAGTTGAGTGCAAGGACTGTTCGTCGCAGACTGCAGGAATATGGTCTAAAAGCTAGAATTACACGAAAAAAGACATTTTTATCTCTCAAACAAAGGTTGAAAAGATTAAACTGGGTTAAAACCCCTGTTAACTGGACAGCGAAACAATGGGGCAGTGTTATTTGGAGTCATGAGACCAAAATCTCCCTGTTTGGTAGTGATGGTATAAAATACGTAAGTAGAAGAATCGGAGAAGGTTTGCATCCTGATTGCATTACATGTACCGTGAAACACCCAGTTAGTGTTATGATCTGGGGTTGTATGACATCAAAATGCGTGGGCAGAATTTGCGTGATTAATGGGAATCTAAATGGCCAGAAATACATCAATGAAATGCTTGAGCCCAAACTCACGTGATCTTTTCCAAGATAATGAAGCATTTATATTTCAACAGGATACAACTCCATGTCATGTTGCTGCTGTGTACAAAAAGTGATTTCAAGATAACCATATTCCACTGCTGGAATAGCCCAGGCCTTAACCCCATCGAATATCTATGGAGCCGACTAAAGAAACTTGTTAGTCAGAAGCAACCCAGCAATAAAACCCAATAATAGAAACAGTAATTCAATCTTGGTTTCACATTATAACAGCTGCAGAACTAAAAAACTTGGTTCACTCCATGGGAAGGCGTTGTAAGGCCCTAATTAAGGCTAAAGGTTACCCAACTAAGTATATCTCATTTTTGTATATCTCATTTTTTGTATGTGTTTCACTTTTCTTCTTTATAATTGCTGTTCTAATACAAAATCCTTCATAAAAGTTATTGCATTACATTCTTGATGAAATTATTTTTCCCTTGATACATAATTTTTTGGTATTACTCCAAAAAAAAAAAAAAGTGGTGTTATGAGCCATCAAAACCTCAAAAATACACTATTTTCAAAAGGTTTCCACAATTTTGGACGCTACTGTATGTACGTTCACATCATTTATAAGATTTTAAATTCATGTCAGATACTGTTCCAGAGTGATCGTCCTAAATTTAAGTTGCTTGAGTGTCCTGTGAGTTGTTTTCAAGTTTAAAAATTGTGCAACTTTCAAATCCTCACTAAACAAAATTGGGTGATCAAGTTGATGAGGAACCATATAGAAATACCAACTATTTTTTTAATGTTACATATCTCTCGTTCCATTGCGTGATCTTCTGTCACTGACAAAACACTTCTCTCTCATAATGGTAACTTTCACGCCATTGATTTTGTCCTGGTGGACGAGTAAGGCGCTGCTGGTCTGTAGCTGTTCGTCTGAGACATATCGGGTTCGAGTCCCTGATGAAACCTGGATTGTGCATTTGTCTGATGGCACTGGGTGTATCATCCTTGGGATCAGTGCCCCAAAATTGGAGAGGGCGACTGCTTATAACATTCAAAGCTGTCGTTAAATTCACTAAACAGGCAAACATCATCAATTCATTTCGTCATAGATCTTCTGAAACAAATGGCTAGTTTTACACCATAAATCCGTCTTATACTGCCTCTTCTATAACTAATGGACATTTTTATGCCATAAATCCATCTTAACGTCCAGTTTTAACCATTTAAGCGTCCTGAGTGCTTGGACCAAATGGGGCCTAAAATTTTCAGCTCTCCCCAAATAGGAACGTTCACATAGTGGCCGGGTTCAGAAACGCTAGAGCAAAGCAATTCCTTCCCCCTCTCAACTCAGCAGTGCAGACCACAAACCTGTAATTAGAGATAAACGCTCACTTCTGTTCCTTTATACTATTTTACACGATTCCAGACCTAAAGGGAGAAAGAGAGAGTCCCACTGACACGGACATCACGCCACTGAGTAGAAACAAGTGTCTCAAACATTTTATTTCTCCCATCTTAGGTTAGTCACCATTTTAGCAGGTAATCAGTCAAAAAGGATTGGTGTCAATCATCCCTAATGACCACTTTGAATAACATAGCTAATAAGGAATGCTTTCTAATCATTCCCTTTAAATGACCGCTTATGATAACAAACGCTTTCTAATAGCAGGTTCAATCGTTCCAACCTTTGGAATATATGGGGTCTATTCGTTTGAGTTAGATTTCAGCTTATTTTGCTAACCCCGAGTCTATTCGTTTGAGCTAGATTTCAGCTTATTTTGCTAACCCCGAGTTAATTCGTTCCAGCCAGTTAAAGGGTAAAACCATCAATCAATCTTGTTCCATATCATCTATCACTAACGGTCGGTTAACACCATCAGTCCATCTTGTTCTATATTTACCATGAGTAATAGCCAGTTTTACACCATCAATCCATCTTGTTTTGTCTTCCTCTTTGTCTACGACCATCTGCTTTGGAATACAGAAACTATCGTGAAAAATGTTTCCTTTTCTGTAGGAAACACATGTCTAAACCAACTAAATATGTACATTTTCATTAACTTGTCAAATACAGAAGAAATACCAAACTCAGATCTAAATCTGCTTTGCTAATCCTATCAAGCAACTGAATCCATCAAACCTTTCCTGGTATTCCTCTCACCACTACCACGTCGGTAGCATATGGCAGCCTAATGAGACTCTCCTATTCTAAAGAAGATTGAAGATTTTGGATCAAATAGCCGCATCGTAATCACCTGGCTTTACTCTTCTCTCAACGTCTTTCTTAGTGGAAATAATTTCAAAGAAAGTCATACGACACCTCACTCGTTTCCAAATTCTGTTCACCAATTTAAATTATGTTACCAATTCTTTTATCTCATCAAGCACATCGAGTACTGTCGATATCAGAATATCTAAAATCCAATATCGGCTTAAGCACATTTTCCTAAATACAAAACTGACATTTTTAATCAATGAAGGAAGAAATGTTCCACATAATACATGAGCTATCCACAGAATATTCAAAGCAAACAGAATATAAATTCTGAATATGCTTCAACGACATTATTAGGTACTCGTGTAACTCTCTCAGAAAACTTGAAAATTTCATCGCCTTGGAGGGGAAGTGGAACCTGCATCTACCGATTCCCGTTCGATTATGCTAACCGTTCCACCACACAGTGATGGGAGATAGATCAAAATGCTATGAGGAAGCATGGTAGCTTCGAATAGCGAAAACCTGAGGATGTTCAGATTCCTAAGCTATGTTTGCTTAATCTCAGTTACTTGAACCTTCACTGTTCTAGACGGCGTGTTAGCATACTCGAACGGAAATCAGGAGATGCGTGTTCGATTCCCCTCCAGAGTTATGAAGTTTTCAAGTTTTCTTGGGGAGTTACGTAGAAGACCACTAATACGGTACAAGTATATTCAGAATTTATATTCTGTTTGCTTTGAACATTCTGATATTTTTAATCATTCGACTCGAAATCATAGACTTTTTTTTACTGAACTATGCACAAATCTTAATCAGTTATTAAATATAAGGCTGCGAGCTTCTGACATTCTTAGATAATGTTGCTGCGGAAGTCCTTCAAAGTTCGGGTGCATTACTTTGCGATAGATAATGACCCGATTTGGAAATTAATCATATTATTTTTATTTCATTTGTATTTATTCATGGTCTGCTTTTTCCCAGGCATCACCCAGCTCACGGTAAAACCTTGTCTTTAACAGCATCTGTTATATCACTTCTCTTCGATTTACCTAACTGTTGTAATTCTTGCTAGAGTTAGAAGAACGGAGATCATTTAAGTTGAAAATCTCTAAAAAGATATTTAAGGATAATAATTCACACCAAATCTTGAGAGGCACTCACCCCTTCTCTCCTTGGCAAAAGTTTAAGAATAGGAAACGGAAGTGCGTCAGGGAACCGTACGCTTCAAACATGGGCGTTCTTACTCGCTACCATTGTGCCAGGTACCTAACGGAGATCATTTAAGTTGAAAATCTCTAAAAAGATATTTAAGGATAATAATTCACACCAAATCTTTGAGAGGCACTCACCCCTTCTCTCCTTGGCAAAAGTTGAAGAATAGGAAACGGAAGTGCGTCAGGGAACCGTACGCTTCAAACATGGGCGTTCTTACTCGCTACCATTGTGCCAGGTACCTACATAAAACCATGAACGACGGCAGCGCCCTCTTGGGAAAGCGTTAGCACCGAATACTTCCCTTTCTTCGATTTATAGCAATACAGCTTAGGCATAACTGTCGAATGCTGTACTCACTTGGCAAAGCATGAGAATGGGCAAAATCCAGGGCTGAAGCAATGTTCTGCGGCACCATGGCTAGATAGCTTTAATAGAACATAATCCGAGCTGACACTAATGAAAGAAAAAGTCTTTATTACAGTCACTGAAATCTATGCTTTTCTACTACTGGACTTCAGCACTTATTCGCCCAGATGTTCCATGCAATTTGTTCTTCTGGTGTAGCTTAAGCAGAAGTTTTTGTCAATAGCTCATGGGTTTCCTGTAAGGATTACTGGCAAAGCGTTTGATAGCATTTTGCGTATTGTGAGGGGACTCTTGATTTTGATGTCATCGCTACAGCCTTCCCGCTCTCGTGGCTGACAGTCGCCATGCCAGATGCCTATACCATACAGAAAGGTCAACTGGTTTGAAAAATATCTTTGTTCAATCTCAGCATAATGGCATGTCTCAATAATAACTCATGCCGGCTGAGATGTTGCTCGGACTAACAAGTCCTGCCGTATTTCATTGAGGAATCAGGTTGGGTGGTGAAAAATGAACTTCTGGAACACCGTGAACAAAAGAGATTATTACATACACTATCTACCAACAAGTAATTGGATACCCCTGCAAACGACGATATCTGCGGTCCTGATACACGTCACGGCCGCCACCGTTAACTATCGTGTGGGAAACAACAACGCAACCAGTCACATGCAAGATGCCACGCAGTTCGGAGCTGTCTGATTTTGAGAAAGGTGTAATCGTCGGGTATCACAGAAATGGCCGATCCATACGTGACATATCCAGCGAGTTGAAGTACCCAAAATCGACAGTGGCCTACGTGATTGGCAAGTGGAAGATGAGAGGTGACTGTCGGAATGTGCCCTGACCCGGCAGACCCACAAAACTGGGAGTTAGAGACCGACGGGTGCTGGCCAGAGAAATTCGAAAGAACCGCACCAAATCGATGGGCCACATCAGCGAGGTGTTTCAACAGGCACCCGGGATTGTTCTTTCGATGAATACCATCCGTAAGGAAGCCCATCTGCTCGGTTATCATGGACGTGCTGCCGCCCACAAGCCTTTGATCACCAAGTCCAATAGCGCTGCTCGGCTAACGTGGTGCAAAGAACGTCGACAGTGGACCGTTGAATAGTGGAAACAGGTTCTCTGGAGCGACGAATCAAGGTTCACCTTCTACCGTTCGGATGGCAGGGTCTGGGTTTGGCGTCTGCCTGGAGAACGCCTCCTACCGGAATGTATTTTTTTTTTTTTTTGATTGGAGGTTTAACGACCACCGTGAGCAACTCAATGGGCTATAAGCAGTCGCCCGTCCCTAATTTAGGGTCACTGGTTCCAGGGAAGGGAGAGAACCAGTGCCGTAAGACAAGCACAACATCCATGCCTCACCGGGATTCGAACCCGGACCCCGTTCGGACGAATGATCAGAGGCCATCGCTTAGACCACTGCGCCACCAGGTCGGCGAATGTATTGTGCAAACATTGAAGTTCGGCGGCGGTGTAATTATGATATGGGGGTGTTTCTCTTGGTATGGCACAGGACCCTTGGTCGCAATTCCTGGTAGACTCAACGCCGAGACCTACTGCACCATTTTGGATGACCATGCGCTTCCCACGTTGTGGCAGTTTTACGGGGTAGACGCATGTTACTTTCAGGATGGCAATGCCACCTGTCATGTTGCGAAGTCCACTATGGGTTGGTATGGTGACAATGGGGTTAATCGTATGGACTGGCCTGAGCAGAGCCCGGACCTTAACCCTATCGAGCACCTCTGGGACGAGTTGGAGCGTCGAATTAAGGGGTGCCCCCACCGTCCGAAATCGGTGAAGGAACTGACCTGTCTTCTCCAAGCCGAGTGGAAGAAAATACTGCTAGCCGTCATACAACGCCTGGTTGAGAGTATGCCCCGGAGGGTTGCAGCTGTAATCGCCGCTCGTGGAGGCTCCACCAACTATTGAAGGTGAATAAACTTCGTTTTCGTTTGCTATCACAGGTGTCCAATTACTTGTTGGTAGATAGTGTATGTTTGGAGAGGTGAAGCTTGAATTTACACATGCAAGGGAAATCAATGTGAAACAATGAGAAATAGCCAAAGAGTCAGAAAAATGCAACCTATACATACGGTAGGCATTATTTGTGAAACTTATGTCTTAACATATGACCTCGGTTTTAGGCTTAATATGCTTTATACGAATATAATGTCTTTGAAATCCCGCGCCATTAAAGATGCACACATCTACATTATTAATAATATCTATGAAAATGCAAAGGTTCGACTATTCGAGAACACATCACTTATTAATATTAGAAAGGTAGTGAAACAAGGTGACCCCATATATTCCAAACTCATCAATGGAACATTACGGAATGCCTTTCGGTCGTTGAACTGGGAAGACGAAGGGATAAAGGTTAATCGGAATTACACTGTTGGCCATTAATGCCATTCCACGAAAGACAAGAGATATCAAAGCCATATTTATTGTACAGAAAGCACATGACACAATTGTGAATCAGTTACAAATACAGAACGGCTAGACGAGGGGAACATATAACAATTATTATCTGGTGTAGTTACCACATGGGCGTCAATTAAAGCTGCTACACGGCCCAGCATCAAGAGGAAGAGACGTTGGGTGTGAGTTTGAAGAATGTCCGTCCACGCGGCTTCGGTACAATGGCGGAGTTCCTCCGTTGTAGCTGGGGGTGGTCGCTGGCGTGTCAGTCGTCCGCCGATCATGGACCACATATACCACTGGTAGAGTGCACGCCTGGCGAAAACCTGCTGAAGCGTACCACCTTACTGTTTAATTTCGACTGTTTTTTTGTTTTTTTTTTTTGATTGGAGGTTTAACGACCACCGTGAGCAACTCAATGGGCTATAAGCAGTCGCCCGTCCCTAATTTAGGGTCACTGGTTCCAGGGAAGGGAGAGAGCCAGTGCCGTAAGACAAACACAACATCCATGCCACACCGGGATTCGAACCCGGACCCATTACGGACGAATGATCAGAGGCCAGCGCCTTAGACCACTGCGCCACCGGGGAGGCTAATTTCGACTGTGAAGCATGGAGCAGGATCCCTGATGCTGTGGTGTGCCATAGTTACTCTACAGTGTCGTATTACTCTTACACCTGACACGTACAAATGACTCCTTGGGGACCACCTGCACCCATTTTTGAATGCATTGTTCCTTAATGACCGTCCCTGGTTTCAAGCAAATTATACACCCCTACATTGTGGAAACGTATCACGTTGTGGCTTGCACAGCATGGGAATGAAGTGAAACAGTTACCTGGCCAGCTCAATCCTCAGATCTCAATAATATTGAACATTTGTGGGAATATTTGGAAAGAGATCAGAGCACACTCTCCAGTTCGAACATCAGTTGCAGAGTTGTCATAATTCACAGGAAGAATGGTCCGAAATTCCCTTTTCTTACGTGCGTGAGTTGTATTAGTCTATTCCTCGTCGATTTGTCTCTGTTCTGAAAGGACTAAGTCTGTCTACGGGTTATTGTTTAAAAGTTATCCACGAACGGTAATCAACTCATTAATTTGATCAACTCCTCTATGTTTGTTATTTAACATAACCAGCATACTTTTTCGATTTTTTGGTTGTAGAAAATTGATGTATTTTTGATGTATTTCCTGTTCATTTCTTCTAACATGCATGAAAACGTGTTGCTGTTTTTCCTAACAGTCCAGGAAGCGCAGCCTTGTAATTTAACGTAGGCCCAACACTAAGCAACCACTTTTTAACAATAGAAGGTGGTGGCTCCTTGTTTGGCCGACGTAAAATTACAAGGCTGTGCTACTTGGAGGCAGTTTCCCTACAAAAATTGTTTTAGGTGTAACATTTTCTGAATATATTTCAAATACGTGGAGATAATGTAAATACAAGATGTCATCGCTCTGTCCACATTATTTTTACAAACAACGAATAGCAACTGAAAAATTGTTCTACCGACACCGCTGGGATCGAAACCCCGATTCCCCTAATAACTAGCCGAGTGCGTTCGCTTTACGTAAAGCGAACGCACTCGGCTAGTTATCGATAGATCTGGGTTTCGATCCCAGCGGTGTCGGTAGAACAATTTTTCAGTTGCTATTCGTTGTATATAAAAATTACGTGGACAGAGCGATGACATCGCATAGTAACATTTTCTATTACTTTTAAATATTTTAGTTCATGTATTACGGCCCAATTTTTAATGAACGCCCATATTTCAACCAGTATATTTTTGTTTTAGTCTGAAAGAAAAACCGACAATATTTTCAGTTATACTGTACTGTTTCGTTCTTAGTTTTTTACTCATTCCCATTACGAAGCTTTTTTATTAGCGTTTCCTTAAGTGAAAAAATTCCTTACTTTCCTTCCGAATACATCTTGCAAATCCTCTTGTGAATTCACTAACGGATTTATCAATAACAGTCAGCCGCTGGGACTTATTTCCTTTGCGTTCTTTAAACGAATCAAGGGAAATTCCCTTCTGAAAAGAATAAAACAATTTCTCTCATAGAAAGACAAAGAAAAGTCCGGTACATTAAATTTTAATGGAATTTAGAAAATATAAAGTGAGAAGGCATTTCTCTCTTTATGTTCCTAAGTTCCATTGAAATAAAACAAAAATTTCATTTCCACATCGTTAAGGAACACAAGAATAAATGCCTGCTTCTGTAAATCAACATGATCGACAATAAAAAGAAAAATAAGACCCCTTGGAAATGTAATAATTTTTCAAAGCCAGTGCAAACTCCTTTCCTTTTTAAATTACTGGATGTTTAAATTTGTTTGTGTAGATACGATTTACCAATAAGACTAAATATCGAACACCGGCTTTTGTAATGCATTCATTTTTTCCATGTATATATAAACTGTGACATACACTCGTACACTAATTGTATACACACGGTCGAGTCACATTGTTGTGACCACCAGCTGATATCCAGAGTAACCGCCGTGTGCAACGCGGATAGCAGCTAGACGGACTGGGAGTGACTCAGTAAGGTGCTGGAAGGTGTTCACAGATATGTGGAGCCATGCGGACTGCGGTCATCTGACAGCTGCTGGAGGGTGCTTGGTGAAGAATCCATCGAGCGAACAACACGATGTCGTGCTGGAAGATCCCAAAAATCCATAGAGCGAATGGGTGTACGTAGTCTGAAAAGATGGATTCATAGCGAATTCTGATCATAGTGCTTTCCATAGGTATTAGCGAACCCAGAGAATGCCACGAAAACATTCCGCAGACCATAACGCTACCCCGACCTGCTTGTGTTCTACCAGCAATGGTTGAAGAGTGTTTGTTCTCCGATGTTGCTCGCCTTATACGTCAACGTCCGTCCGTTTGATGAAGAGAAAACGTGACTTATTGGAGAAGGAAATATTTTTCAAATCAGCAGAGGTCCAATTCCGATACTTCTGTGCTAATGTAAGCCTTTTATGAAGATGCGCCTTCGTTAGCATAGGTGCAGTGCCCATCCGTCTGCATCGGAACCCCATACGCATCAGGGTTCGCTGAACTGTCGTTTTAGAGGCAGTTCCGGTAGCCCCCTAGTTCATTCGGCAAGTGAGTTTCTCCACTGCAGCGTGTCAATCGGCCCTCATGCACCTTCGAAAGCGACGTTCACCTCTTACACAATGGCACGTAGTGCTCCGCAGTTTCCTCCCAGCTTATTTGCAGTGGTGCCATATCTCCAATAACGATGCGTTTTAACCACAGCAGACCGCGAAGAATTCACAAACTGCGCTGTTTCAGAAATACTGCCACCCTTGGCCCTAAAGCCGATAATTAAACATCTCTTTTTGCAAATCTAATAAATCGCTCCTTTTATCCGTGACAACAACGAGTGATATATTTTCAGAATGCCTACACCACACCTTATATACCCTCAAAGCCAGCTCACGACACGTGCCTTCTTTCATTGGCTACCTGCCGTCAAAAGTAGGAGGTGGTCACAATATTGTGACTCGACTATGTACAGTATATAACCTACTTTCTTATTTATTACCTACAGGGGTTGGGCAGAATAATGTGAACACCACGCTCATAGGCGTCACTTTTAACGCACCTGCGTACGTCGCAATAGGCAAAGGTATCCACCACTGTTTGGTTGCAATAGCTGTGTTTAGAACCTCAAGGTTTTTAAGTGCATTTAAAGTGTCTTGTTGCAAAATTTCTTTCAGGTTGACCACTAAATGAGCTACCTAACGGACTGAGAAAGAGGGATGACTGTTGGTGGCCGGGTAGTTGGTGCTCCCTGAGAACAGTAGCCAGGATATTGGGGGTATCGAAAGCTACTGTGTTTAGTGTCATGACAGCCTGCCGTGTTCATGGCAAAACCTCGTTAGCGAAACACATGGGTGGCTGGAAAACGACCCTGACTGATAGAGAAAGCAGAGTATTCAAGAGGCCTGTTACCCGTAATAAGAAGACGGCGCCGAAATTTAGTGCGCAGTTCAATCTGAATCTCCAGACTCCACTATAAACGAAAAAGGTGTGTAGAGATTACGTAAACAATATATTCATGGCAGAGCTGCTATTGCAAAACGTCTGGTGACCCAAGAGAATGCACAACTGCTACGGCAGTGGTTCACGGAGCATGTAACGTGGATATCCGATGCATGGAAACGTGTAATGTGATCGGATGGATCCATATTCACACTATTCCTTACCGCAGGACGTGTTTACGTGTGGAGAACACCCTCAGACGCGTACAGCCCAGACTGTCTGCTTCCAACAGTGCAGCATGTTGATAGTTCTGTCATGCTCTGGGCTGTTACATCGTGGTTTTCAGCAGGTCTTCTGATCACCTTGAAAGGACGGATGACTGGCAGGGCGTATGAAACCATTTTGGCCGACCAAGTCCATCCAATGGTTCATGCATTGTTTCCAGAATGGGATGCCAACTATCAAGATCATAACGCCCCAATTCACAGAGCTCGGAATGTCCAATCCTGGTTTGAGGAAGATGAGGACGGACTGTCACACCTTCCTTGGCCTCCCCAATCACCAGATTTAGTCATCATCGAGCCACTGCAGTTTGTGTTGAAAAACAGAGTAAGATCCCGTTATCCTCCTCCTGCATCTTTCAAGGACCAGGAACAGTTTCTGCGTGAAAAATGGTGTAACATCCCACTAACCACGATCCAGGATTTGTATGCGTCCATTCCAAGGATAATTCAGACGGTTTTGAATGCCAAAAGGTGGTCCCACACTCTATTAGGTACGTAAAACCTTCTTTTCCTAGGTGATCACATTATTCATTCCCTGTATATAACCTTTTCCCTTCGGTGTACTTAGCAAGTGTTATCGTGAATGACCCGAAACCCAAGAAACTTCCAGCAATTCGCCGTCTTGTGGATTTGCCTTACCTTTAATGTCTTCCACAGAGTCATCAAAGGTAATGTAATGAGGGTCTTAAAGGGCATTCCTAAGCAGGACTTTTATGGGTGGAAAATGGTGGCATGGTTTTCCGTAGTCATTCGCGAAATGGTGTCCAATAGGAGGTGTGTGCGGAGATAACCTTGGGTATATACATACATTGTAAAAAGTAATTGGTGTGAATTCACGAAATTTCCGGAAAATAACGTGCAGCAAAGTTGTCTGTAAGTGTCCGTCTTTTAACGGAATTTCCGTTTTTAAAAGTGCCCGTTTTTTTTAACTTCCTTATTTTCACAGACTTTCCGTAGTCAGTAATTCCGTATATTTTAGAAACGTCCGTTTCAAGTTTTTCCGTATTTATAGAGAAATTTCGCAAAATCGAAGACGCAGAATTTTTTAGCCCTTACATCATATAATTCTTTACTTCCTGTGGTGATTGAACCGACATCGGTTTCGTCGGTTCACTAGATAGCGCACGCCTTAACCACTGAGCCAGAAATGCTCAGGAGCCTAACTCAACGTTCATGATAAAACTAGTTGCGCGATGGTGATTTTTTTTTTCAGTAATGCGAGTGATTTAGTCATTTTATTTTCTGTTGGAACTTGTAATCTTTCTATAAGTTTGTAATAATTTTTTTTTCCTGTAGATGATTTATCACAATCAAACAGAAGTCATCGCTCTTTCCACGTTTATAAGTTAGTCACGGAAAAAATTCTCATTGGCCGCCACAGGGAATCGAACCCAGGGTCTTCCAGTTACGCGCTGGATATGATACCACTGCACCACAGCGGCCTCGAATTTCTTCAGACTCACATACACTAACTGACAAGGAGATTGGAAGATTACTTCTTGGGGTTAGCAGACTGCTTCTATAATCATGGAAAGAGCGATGACTTCTGTTTGATGTTCCAAGTCAAATGTCTGTATTTTGATTTATCACAAATTAAATATTTATTCATCGTTATTTTTCGAAACAACAGAATGCTTTGCATCTTGTGATTTTTTTAAACTGACAATAACTTTCAATTATCATTAAAAAAAGGTGAAATATACTTTTTTTAGAGTTATTTCACAAAACTTCTGAATATAAAATTTACTTTTGTTAGCTATAATATATTTTCCTCTTCAGGGGTGTAAAGGCTGATGCATAGACATTCTACAATCACTTGTTTAATAAGTTAGGCGCTCAGTTTCTTGCAGTAAAACAATATATAACAGGTGGTGCACAAAATAGGGAAGAGGAGAAGAAATACCATGTGCCATAATAATCAAAATTCATGTGATTCGCTATCTA
This sequence comes from Macrothele yani, assembly GCA_039090855.1. Classification (NCBI taxonomy): domain Eukaryota; kingdom Metazoa; phylum Arthropoda; class Arachnida; order Araneae; family Macrothelidae; genus Macrothele; species Macrothele yani. The sequence goes on from CM077013.1 coordinate 22,152,175, forward strand.
AAATCAGATCCTTCGACAGACGATCCAAAATCGGATACTTCGACAGACGATCCAAAGTCAGATCCTTTGACAGATAATTGAGAGATTGAGATTTAACCGTTAATGAACCTCAAGTAATTCCTGCGAAGCTCTCCTATTGCGGGAAAGTTTTGTTCGTATGGACACGGAAAAAGTGAGAACGGAATTTTTCCGTAAATATACAAAAAATATTGCGGAAAGCTATCTGAAAATAAAGAATTTTCCGTTAACATATTTTAACAAGAAAGATGATAACGAATTTTTGGGTGTAATTAGCACGTCTTTTGAATCCGTTCTGACGCAAATTAAATTTATCAAAGCTATTCAAAGCCAATGGAACCGGTAAGGAAAACAATAGTATCTGACGTAAGAAAGAAGTTTTTCAATGGGGTTTTTAATCCCTCAGATATTGCTGTAAACGGAATCGTGAGCTTACGCCCTCTGGTTGCAGACTTGTGCGTTAAGGAAAATATGAATTTATGTGAGAAACATTTCGTACCGGAAAGGCTCTCCAACACCGAAATAATTTTTCAAATCGGACTCTTAGAAACAGAGATATCGACAAAAATAAGATGTGACTTTACGTCCCCTGGCGGGAAAACCATGCATTACTTTAGGAAGAAAGTATTCTCAAATAGTTTTTCCATATGAGCGGTATCGATCCAAGAAAAAGAAATTTTCGAGTTTTCAGGAGCCCAGATTTTGCTACAAATACATCAGAAGCAGAAATTGACATTTATGTCCCCTGTTGCCAAACCATTCTTTCGCAAACATTAGAAATTATGTGAAAAATATTTTCCATCAGGTCTTCAATGCGAAACTAGAAGAATTTTTCAAATCGGAGTTTTAGAAGCAGAAATAACGCAGAAAACGCAATTTACCTTTGTGCCCCCTAGCGGAAGGTCTATGATTTACTTGAAAATATTGAATTTATAGGAAAAACATTTCGCATCGGAAACACTATCCAACAAAGAAGGAATTTTTCAAATCGGACTCCTTGAAGTAGAGATATTGACAAAAATAAGATATATATCTACGCCTCTTGGCGTAGAAACCATGCATTATTTCAAGAAGAAAATGTTCCTAAAAGGTTTGTCGAAATGAGTAGTATCGGTCAACAAACGACTTTTTTTTTTCAATTGAGATTTTAGAAGCTCATATTTTGCTGCAAATACATCAGAAGCAGAAATTAAGACTTAAGCCACCTGGTGGCCAAAATCATTTTTTACAAAGATTTGAAATTATGTGCAAGGGTTTTTTCTTCAGGAGCTGTACCCGGTGCGAAAATAATTTTTCAAATCGGAGATTCAGAAGCCGAGATATAGGGGGAAACACAATTTACCGCTACGCCCCCTAGCGAAAAGTCTATGAATTACTTAAATTTTGAAATTATATGAAAAACATGTCACATTGAAAACACTATCCAACAAAGAAGAAATTTTTCAAATCGGACTCCTAGAAGTAGAGATATTGACGAAAATAAGATATACATCCTACGCCCCTTGGCGGAGAAATTGTGGAATATTTTAAGACGAAAATGTTCCAAAAAGGTTTATCTATGTCAGTGACATCAGTCCACGAAATAATTTTTTCAAGCGATATTTTACAAGCTCAGAGTTTATGGCAAATACATCAGAAGCAAAAATTAACGCTTACGCCCCCTGGTGGCCAAAGTATTCTTTACTAAAAATTTTAAATTATATGCAAAAGGTTTTCCATCGGGAGGTGTATCCGCTGAAGAAAAAAATTTTCAAATCAGAGTTTTAGAACAAGAGATATCAGGGAAAACCTAATTTATTTTTACGCCCCCTAGCGGAAAATTCTGTGCAAAATTTGAACAAGAAAGATGACACCGAATTTTTGGGTTTAATAAGCACGTCTTTTGAATCCGTTCTGGCGCAAATTAAATTTATCAAAGCTATTCAAAGTCAATGGAACCGGTATGGAAAACAATAGTATCTGACGGAAGAAAGAAGTTTTTCAATCGGGTTTTTAATTCCTCAGATATTACTGTAAACGAAATCGTAAGCTTACGCCCTATGGTTGTAGACTGGTGCTTTAAGAAAAACATGAATTTATATGAGAAACATTTCACACCGGAAACGCTCTCCAACACCGAAATGATTTTTCAAATCGGACTCTTACAAACAGAGATATCGACAAAAATAAGATGTGACTTTACGTCCCCTGGCGGGAAAACCATGCATTACTTTAGGAAGAAAGTATTCTCAAAAGGTTTTTTCATATGAGCGGTATCGGTCCAAGAAAAAATTTAATCGAGTTTTTAGGAGCCCAGATTTTGCTACAAATACATCAGAAGCAGAAATTAACACTTTGGCCCCCTGGTGGCCAAACCATTCTTTACCAAACATTAGAAATTATGTGAAAAAGATTTTCCATCAGGTCTTGTATGCGATACAGGAAGAATTTTTCAAATCGGAGTTTTAGAAGCAGAAATAACGCAGAAAACGCAATTTACCTTTGTGCTGCCTAGCGGAAAGTCTATGATTTACTTGAAAATTTTGAATTTATGGGAAAAACATTTCGCATTGAAAACACCATCCAACAAGGAAAGAATTTTTCGAATCAGTCTCCTAGAAGTAGAGATATTGACAAAAATAAGATATACATCTTCGCCCCCTGGAGTAGAAACCATGCATTATTTCAAGAAGAAAAGGTTCCTAAAACGTTTCTCGATATGAGTGGTATCGGTCAAAAACGACTTTTTCTTCAATCGAGATTTTGGAATCTCATATTTTGCTGCAAATAAATCAGAAGCGGAAATTAAGATTTACGCCCCTTGGCGGCCAAGCTATATTTTTTTGCAAAAATTAGAAATTATATGCAAACGATTTCCCATCAGAAGCTGTATCCGGTGCAGAAAGAATTTCTTTCAAATCGGAGATTTAGAAGCAGAGATATAGGGGGAAACCCAATTTACCTCTACGCCCCCTAGCGGAAAGTCTATGAATTACTTGAAAATTTTGAAATTATATGAAAAATGTGTCACACTGAAAACACTATCCAACAAAGAAGGATTTTTTTTCAAATCGGACTCCTAGAAGTAGTGATATTGACAAAAGTAAAATATACATCTACGCCCCCTGGCGGAGAAACTGTAGAATATTTTAAGAAGAAAATATTCCAAAAAGGTTTATCGATGTGAGTGGCATCAGTCCACGAAAGAATTTTTTCAATCGATATTTTAGAAGCTCAGATTTTATGGCAAATACATCAAAAGCAAAAATTAACACTTACACCCCCTGGTGGCTAAAGTATTCATTACCAAAACATTGAAATTACACCCAAAATAGTTTGCATCACAAGGTGCAACCGCTGAAGGAAACATTTTTCAAATCGGAGTTTTAGAAGAAAAGTTTTCGGGCAAAATGTAATTTACTTTTACGCCCCCTAGCGAAAAATCTGTGCGTAATTTGAAAAAGTAATTATATCTAAAATGCTCTTCGACATAAATGAAATCGAAAGATAAAATAATTTTTTCAATCGGATGTTTAGAAGCAAATATGTGGAATAAAACGTATTTTTGAATTCGACATCATCTGCATTTACGCCCCCTAGCGGAAACATTATACATCGTAAGAAAAAACGAAATAAAGGATCATCATTCGCATATTTCAAGCTTCCCAATGCAAAAAGAATTTTTCAAATCGGACTAATAGTTGCAGAGATAGCGTGGGTACAGACGGACGGACGGACGGACAAACCGGTAACATAAGCACGATCTTTTTTTACAAAAGACGTGCTAAAAAGTAACTATATCTAAAATACTCTTCGACATAAATGGAGTCGAAAGATAAAATAATTTTTTCAATCGGATGTTTAGAAGCAAATATGTGGAACAAAACGTATTTTTGAATTCAACATCATCTGCATTTACGCCCTCTAGCGGCGAAATTGTACATCGTAAAAAACAAACAAACTAAATGAAGGATCATCATTCGCATATTTCAAGCTTCCCAACGCAAAAAGATTTTTTTAAATCAAACTAATATTTGCAGAGATATCGTGGGTACAGACGTACGGACGGACAGACCAGTAACATAAGCATGATCTTTTCTTACAAAAGACGTGCTAAAAACGGCGATTTACCGCCAATATAAGAAAGGAAATACCGAAAGGTTTCGAAAAATTAAAAATTTTCGTGGGTGTTAAATAACCATCAAATTCAGGTTTCTTTCCGTTATTTCACGGAAAAAGTTGCATAAGAAATAGGCTTCGTTAATTTGCGCAAGAATTCACACCTGTGACTCGTGAATTTCAGAATTTTTTTAGAGCGTATTATTAAATTCTGCAGTGACTTTTTTGTATTGTGAACCGCCTGTTTGCTTGTGCGATTATAGCCGTCTCCTTTGATCTCTGTGTTCCACCAGCTGCTTTCGTTCATAGGATGGCTGGTTGCTAGTAGATTTTTTTTTTGCGTGGCTCACGAGTCATCGTAAGCCCTTTCTATAGTCGTACGTGAAATACCCAAGTGGACGGCCATTTAAGAGATGCTGGAATCGCCACTCCTTGCACCACGTTCAAAGTCACTCCGATCATTCGTTTTGTCCATTTCGTCCCTCAATTATACGTTAATTAATGTAAGGCCACCTGATCTGCCTGATTCATACCACACGCCGCGTTCACCTACCCTCCTACGTGTTAGAATGCTCCATTTATGTGATGCGCGGAGGTGTACCTAATAAACCGGCACCTCAGTAGATAGGCAAACCAATAATGTTTCAGAATCTGGAGGCATTAGATTTTGAAGGCACGAGAGCAATTCCGATTTCAAATACCCGTTGCAATGTACTTTGCTATGTAAGCACAGTAGCCAGCTCGCGCATGCGCCATAGCATCACGCGATGCTTGCCCACTCCACACGCCACCTGGCGTTAGTTCTCGGTGTCGTACGGACACGTGTGTTACAACCAATGTGCTGGGAAATTCACGCTGTCATCCGTTTTTTTTTCCACGCTGAAGAGAAAAGTGCGCAGAAATTTACCTGAGAATGAGTAGAGTGTACGGTCCGAACTTTTTGAGTGAAGAATGTGTGAGAGGGTGGTGTAGAAAATTTAGAGATGGGCGGGCAGACGCGCATGGCGGAGGGGGTCAAGGTCAGCGATCTATGGTGACTGATGCATTTGTTCAATGTGTTGATCAAAGACGTCGCTTCACAATATCAGAGCTGTCGTGTGATTTCCCCAAATTTCTCGAACTACTCTGTACGAGATCATTGCAAGTAGGCAAGGCTACCATAAGTTCTGTGCCAGATAGGTGCCAAAAATGCTTACCGATTTGAACAAAATTCAGAGAATGGGATCAGCTTTGACATTCTTGTAGCGTTACAGCGAAGTTGGGAATGCATTTCTTGACCATATTGTGATGGGTGATGAAAGGTTGGTTTCATTCGTGCATTTCGAACGCAGTCAAAGCAGTGGATAAATACACATTCACCAAACAAACCCAAAAAGAAGGGTTGTTTGGTGAAAGGCTCACCATCCAAGCTTTATATGCAGATTAATTCCTTCCTCAGTGTGACCACCCTTGCTTGATATCTGTTGTCCAAGGTAAATGTAGGTATCGGTTATCTCCAGCTTTTCTCCATCGATCGATAAATCTTCATTTCTTGTAAAAGCAATACATCAGTTTTTTTCTTCTGAAAGTTGATTCTTAATCCCACTTCTTTGCTCTTGTCAGCAAGTTCCAGGATCATACTCTGAAACTCTGAAGGTGTTCTTCGCCAATAACTTCGGATTACTAGCTATTATAGTTATACAATTTTGAGCACAGTTGGTGTACAATTCCTGTTTATTAATTACGAAATATAGTAGCTTGATGTACTTTCAGGTGCTGTTACTAGAGATGTAATGATGCAACGAATACTTACGTGCTGGGAAATGGGCTTTGGAAATGCAAGTACTGTCTCATCACTTGCCCTGGATCGTCTAATTGAAAGTTTCTAGTTAGAAGTTTATCTATATTTAATTAAGGACTACGAAAAAATCAGAGAGAGAATTTGAATAAGAAGGGTTCGAGAAATTAAGTAAACAAGTGAAAGTTAAGTTGAAGTGAAGTAAGCCTCAAACTTAAAAGTACTGCAATCAATTAAACTCAATTATTCGATAAGTTAATGAATGCAATAACTTGAGGTAAAGTATTCATGTATTATATGAAAAAATGTGTCACACTGAAAACACTATCCAACAAAGCAGGATTTTTTTCAAATCGGACTCCTAGAAGTAGTGATATTGACAAAAGTAAAATATACATCTACGCCCCCTGGCGGAGAAACTGTAGAATATTTTAAGAAGAAAATATTCCAAAAAGGTTTATCGATGTGAGTGGCATGAGTCCACGAAATAATTTTTTCAATCGATATTTTAGAAGCGGTATAACTATACCATCGGGATCAGAGGAAATGCTATCCCACACTCACCAACCCGCTTGGCCAGCGTGGTGAGTTATGGCCAAACCCCTCCAAAATGACTCCACAACTTAAATCTTGGCCCTCAGTCTCCGGCAGCTGGAATGTACCTGGCCAAGGCAGCGGCCAGTGCGACATGAAGGCAGAGGGTGCTAAGAATCCCCGGAGGACCGGACTAGGCTGCCATCTGATGCTGACCTTGGCAACGTACAATGGACGCTCCCTATCTTCTGATTCAAGGCTTCTTGAATTGGAAGAGGAACTACAAAGGATCAAGTGGGACATCGTGGGGCTAAGTGAGGTAAGGAGAAAAGGAGAAGATCTCATCGAACTGAAAAGTGGACATCTCTTCTACTATCGTGGGACAGATACTGGCAGAACTAGTGGTGTTGGATTTATAATAAACAAGAAACTGAAGGATAAAGTGGTAGAAGTTGAAAGTTCCTCTGACAGAGCTGCACGACTCGTTATCCAACTATCGAGAAGATACCAGGCTCAGATTATTCAAACTTATGCACCCACCACAAGTCATCCTGAAGAAGAAATTGAAGAATTTTATGAGGAAATTTGTCATCTAAATAATAAAGGTAAGCAGCACTTGAAAATAATTATGGGAGATTTCAATGCAAAAATAGGGCAACGGCAACAAAATGAAACTTCAGTAGGTAAATTCGGTCACGGCAACAGAAACCAACGTGGAAATACTCTCGTTGAGTTTGCAGAGGCAGAAGGGATTTTTCATCTTGAACTCCTTCTTCAAGAAAAAGCCACACAGAAAATGGACATGGAGACATCCAAATCGGACGACAAGTGAAATTGATTTTATTATGTGTAACAAAAAATTCGTCATAGAAGACTGCAGTGTGCTAAACAAGTTCAACACAGGTAGTGACCATAGATTGGTGAGATGTAAGATGCACCTCAACACTAAACTTGAACGTGGCAAGCTCATAAAACAAACAAAATGTATTGACATAACCAACCTTAAAAAACACCATAATACCTTCAAGTTGGAACTGAAGAACAGGTTCTCTGCTTTAGAAGGCCTAACATCGGAAGAAGTGGACATCTCTGAAGTTAACAGAAAAGTAACCAAAGCTCTTATGGAAACAGCAACAAAATTAGCTGGGTCAAAGAACAAGTTGCATGTAAATAAATTATCAGGAAAAACGAAAATGTTGATGCAAAAAAGAAGAGAGATGAGAACAACTAAAGAAGATGTGACTTCCAAAGTGGAATATATAGAGCTATGCAAGACAGTACGAAAAAGTATCACTGAAGACGTAAGAAAATTCAACTGTGAACTAGTGAGGAAAGCAATTAAAAACAACCAAAGCCTAAAGATAGCAAAGGGACATCTCAGTAAGGGAAGAAAACAGATTATAGCACTGAGAAAAGAAGATGGTTCTGTAACAAGAAATAGAGGCGAAATTTTGACAAGAGTGAAAGATTTCTACTCCAAATTATATGAAAGGGATGATACATGCACTCCAGACATCATGAAAGATACCAGTACCAGAGTTCCTCCAGTCCTTCCAGCAGAAGTTGCACATGCAATCTAGAACATGAAGCGGGGAAAAGCTCCAGGAGAAGATGGAATTACTGTAGACATCATACAAGAAGCAAGTGGAGAAATCGAAACAGTACTCGCCCAAATTTTCACTCGATGCCTCAATGAAGGAAAGATTCCTGAGGATTGGAACACCGCTACAATGATCCTGCTACATAAGAAAGGTGACATTGAGGATCTCGAAAACTACAGACCTATCAGCCTCCTATCAGTAGTTTATAAAATATTCACTAAAGTTCTTTCACACCGCTTGAAGGTAACACTGGACATGGCTCAACCGAGAGAACAAGCTGGATTTAGGAGTGGCTACAGCACAATAGATCATATCCATGTGCTGAGAGAACTAATTGAAAGAGCGAGGGAATATGAACTTCCATTGTTCATGGCTTTTATCGATTATGAAAAAGCCTTTGATTCGGTGAAACCATCAGCAGTTACAATGGCTCTGAAAACCTGCGGTATTGAAGATGCATACATTAATATTATTAATAACATCTATGAAAATGCAAGTGCAAAGATTACGCTGTTTGAAAATACAACACACATAAAAATTGGAAAGGGAGTGAGACAAGGTGACACCATATCTCCGAAGCTCTTTAATGCCACATTGGAGGGTGTTTTTCAGTCGCTGAGCTGGGAAAACAAGGGGATAAAGATTAATGGAGATTATCTAACCCACCTTCGTTTTGCTGATGACGTAGTCATTTTTGCAACTACCCCATCAGAGTTGCAGAGTATGATCCAGGAACTTGCTGACAAGAGTAAAGAAGTGGGATTAAAAATGAACTTTCAGAAGACAAAAGTGATGTTCAATGCTTTTACAAGAAATGAAGATTTATCGATTGATGGAGAAAAGCTGGAGATAACAGACACATACGTTTATCTTGGACAGCAGATATCAAGTGATGGTCACATTGATGAAGAAATTAATCGGCGTACAAAACTTGCCTGGAGAGCTTTTGGAAGAAACAGCATAATTTTCAAGAGCAATATGCCATTATGTCTTAAAAGAAAAGTGTTTGATCAATGCATCCTTCCAGTGCTTACGTATGGTGCAGAGACGTGGACCTTAACTAAAAGAGACATACAAAGGCTGCAGACAACTCAAAGCAACATGGAAAGGTGCATACTTGGTGTTACCAGGAGAGATAAGAAGAGGAACTCGTGGATCCGAAAAATGACAAGTGTGGAAGACATCATGATCAGAGTTAAATCCCTGAAATGGCAATGGGCTGGACATACTGCCAGAAGAACAGACCATCGATGGACAGCCGAAATTTTAGATTGGTTTCCAAGGGACAGGAAAAGACCCAGAAGAAGACCACATGGGAGATGGGTGGATGAAATTCGAAAGTATGCAGGGGTGACATGGAGGAGACTGGCACAAGACAGACCGTTGTGGAGGAAACTTGGGGAGACCTTCGTCCAGCAGTGGATTGATAATGGTTGACAATGATGATGATGATGACATCAAAAGCAAAAATTAACACTTACTTACCCTGGTGGCTAAAGTATTCTTTACCAAAAATTTGAAATTATATGCAAAAGAGTTTCCATCGCGAGGTGCATCCGCTGAAGCAAACATTTTTCAAATCGGAGTTTTAGAAGAAAAGTTATCGGGCAAAATGTAATTTAAAATTACGCCCGTAGCGGAAAATCTATGCGTAATTTTAAAAAGTAATTATATCTAAAATGCTCTTCAGCATAAATGGAATGGAAAGATAAAATAATTTTTTCAATCGGATGTTTAGAAGCAAGTATGTGGAATAAAACGTATTTTTGAATTCAACATCATCTGCATTTACGCCCTCTAGCGGCGAAATTGTACATCGTAAAAAAAAACTAAATGAAGGATCATCATTCGCATATTTCAAGCTTCCCAATGCAAAAAGATTTTTTTAAATCAAACTAATATTTGCAGAGATATCGTGGGTACAGACGGATGGACGGACAGACCAGTAACATGAGCACGATCTTTTCTTACAAAAGACGTGCTAAAAACGTAAATGCGTAAATACGAACGCACTCGACTAGTTATCGAGAGTTCTGGGGTTCGATCCCAGCGGTGCCGGAACAAATTTTTTTGTCGCTATGCGTTGTTTATAAAATAACGTGGAAAAAGCGATAACATCGTCCATTTACATTGTCTCCACGTGTTTGAAATATATTAACCATTTCCAACGCCCTTTGAATTTATAAGCTACAATTAAATAGCTGTTGCGTTAAATGCCACCAGATGACGACATCTCAGTTGCTGAGACCATCAATACGGATTCGTGTAGTCAGATGCTGACTGATAAACCACGCATGGCGCTGAGAATTGTTGGCGCCGTAGCGTAAATGCGAACGCACTCGACTGGTTATCGAGAGATCTGGGGCTCGATCCCAGCGGTGTCGGAACACAATTTTTCAGTCGCTATGCGTTGTTTATAAAATAACGTGGAAAGAGCGATGACATCGTCCATTTACATTGTCTCCACGTGTTTGATATATATTAACCATTTCCATAGCCCTTTGAATTTTATCAGCTACAATTAAATAGCTGTTGCGTTAAATGCCACCAGATGACGACATTTCAGTTGCTGAGACCATCAATACGGATTCGTGTAGTCAGATGTTGACTGATAAACCACGCATGGCGCTGAGAATTGTTGGCGCCGTAGCGTAAATGCGAACGCACTCGACTAGTTATCGAGGGTTCTGGGGTTCGATTCCAGCGGTGCCGGAATACAATTTTTCAGTCGCTATGCGTTGTTTATAAAATAACGTGGAAAGAGCTATGGCATCGTCCATTTTATGTAGTTAGCGGCTAAAATATTAATAACAGATAAAGTAAAAAAAAGTCTAGAGCTTCTATATGCACTATATTGACAAACGTCACCGGACACTTAGTAGAGAAACACAACATAGCATTTATTGGCATATATTAGCACGGTGTCGGTCCGCCTTTGGCCTTAATGCATGCACTGAGCCTTCAAGACATGATTTCGACAAGGTTTTGGAACACAGCGATAGGTATGCGATTCCATTCAGTACATAATGCTGCCGCTAACTGTTGCTTAGTAGTAGGCCTTGGTTTAAAACTTATTATGCGGCGCTCTAATTCATCCCATAGGTGCTCTATGGGATTAAGATCAGGGCTCTGTGCTGGCCATTCCACACACGATACGGTATTATCTTCAAACCACGACGTAACAGTTCTTACTTTAGGGCTCGGTGCATTATTCTGCTGGTACCAACAAGGCTCGGTTCCAAAGTATTGTCACAGAGTTGGTAGGGCATAATTATCCCGAATATCGAGGTACACGTGCTGGTTAACAAGTTTGTCCACGATAACCAATGGGCCCGGACCATACCACGAAAAACGTTCCACACGTGTACACTGCCAGCTCCAAACTTGACCGAGGGAACAGTACACTGTGGGTGGTAAATAACGTTCCCCCGGCTGCCGCCATGTCCACACGCGGCCACCAGACTGATGGATCGTGTATCTTGATTCCTCAGTCCATAGGACCCATTTGCATTGATCTACGGTCCACGGTGATTGTTTTTTACACAATGCTAAAGGACGAGTAGCATTTCGAGTGGAGATGAAAGGCTTTTGAGCAGCCGAACGACCACGGTAACCCATGGAATGAAGTTCTCTGCGAATCGTACGTGTACATACCGAGGTTCCAACATTTGTACTCACCTGTACACTGAGCTCTTGTGCAATACTTCGTCGATTAGCTGTAACGACTCTCCTGAGGTTTCGACGTCCTCTGTCACTGTTTTTCTTCGATCTTCCGGTACGTTTTGCTGCTTCAGGCATGCCATGTGTCTTTCACGTATCTAGTACATGAAAAACATTGGACGTGGGTATGTTTAAACGCCTCTCGGTTTCTCTTATACATAACCCACTAATATAACGCCCAGCAATCTTTTCTTTCTCAAAGTCAGTTCTCTCCCGCCTCGACATTTTCACTCAACCTCATAGTGCGATATGATCACGGTCAGCTGCAGGCTTGTTTTTGCACCGTTTGCAGCTGTACCGCTCATCTTAACAACGCAGCAGATCCGTTCATTTACTTTTGAAGGGTGTCCGGTGACTTTTGTCAATATAGTGTATATGTACATTCATGTATACCTCTTTGTAGTTAATTATCGTTCGTTTTTAAAACGCTTGGTCGTCACAATTCTGTTAGATCCAGTGACATTCAACTTGACTACCTCATGAAAAATTCACCAGTGATGGCAATTTTTTATCACTCCCTCCTACGCAGACGCGTGTCACGTATCGGTGAGGCAACTTTATTTTGATACTGTAATTGACTTAGTGGTTGCAACGATTAAGTCTCTTTTCGATTCGCTTATTCTTGGCTTAGTAGTTATACCGATCGACTGATATTTATTCCCTCATTAAATGACTTGGAATGATTTCGAGCATTTTGATATGTGCCTATATCTTGAAAAATATCATTTATGTTTTATCCCTCTTTTTAACAGATTGTACATACTGTTACTATGGTGGTATATAAACTGACGACTTAATATCTGGCATTTCACATTTTAAGCATGAGAACTGCTACACCACAGAGTTATTTCGATTCCGAACACTGAAATTCAGCGCATTGCGGTTGAATAAATTCTACTTTTATTTGATTTTGGCCTCACCAGTTCAGTGCCATATGTTCACCGAAATATTGGAAATGTCTCCTTCCATTTGTTGCGCCTATTTGTTGCCTCCTAATGTTAGCTGAAATTCCAGTATTCCGTGGCAACAACTGGAGTATTGGAAACAGATTTTATTTTCGCTTCGTTATAAAGTCTGGAAACCACAGCTTCAGAAAGACGGATTTTTTCGTGGAGCAAGGAATATAAATCTTTCAATAGTTTTACCCAAAACATGGAAGGATTTTAACATTAAGCCGATTCCTTTCTGCTGCTTTTGACATGGGTAAATATATATGTAAATAATTAGTTAAATATATAGTCACCATCATCATCGCCAAACATTATCAGTCCGCTGCTGGATTACTGGATGAAGGTCTCCCCAAGTTTCCTCCACAACTATCTGTCCTGAGCCACTCTCCTCCATGTTAATTTGGCATGCTTCCGAATTTCATCCATGCATCTCCCATGTGGTCTTCTTCTGGGTCTTTTTATATCTTTTGGTGTCAAGTCTAGAGTTCGGTTGTCCATCGCTGGTCCGTTCTTCTGGCAATATGTCCAGCCCATTGCTATTTCAGGGATTTTACTCCGATCATAATGTCTTCCACTCTTGTCATTTTCCTTATCCACGAGTTCATCATATCTTTAATGGTTACACCAAGCATATACCTCTTCATGCTTATTTCTGTTGTCAGCAGTCTTTGTATGTTTTTTACTTTAGGTCGACGTCTCTGCTCCGTACGTAAGAACTAAAAGCATGCATTGATTAAACACGTTTATTTTAAGACATAATGGGATATTCTATTAAAGATTGTACTGTTTCTTCCCAAAGATGTTCAACTAAGTTTTATACGTCGATTAATTTATTCATCAATGTGATCTTTACTTGATATCTGCTGTCCAAGATAAATGTAGGTATCAGTTATCTCCAGCTTTCTCCCATCACTGGATAAATTTCCATTCCTTGTAAAAGCATTGTACATAGTTTTGTCTTCTAGAAGTTCACTTTTAATTCCAGTTCTTTACTCTTGTCAGCACGTTCCTGGATCATACTCTGCAGCTCTGAAGCGGTAATTTCAAAAATTGCTATCTCATCAGCAAAACGAAGGCAAGTTAAATAATAACCATTAATCTTTATTACCTTGTTTTCCCAGTTCAACGATTGAAAGACATTTTCCGATGTGGCATTGAAAAATTGGGTGATATGCTCTCATTTTGTCTCACTCTTTTTCCAATTTTTACTAGTGTTGTACCATCAAATAGCGTAATAGCGGTATATATACACGGCTGGCCACCCAAAATGCAACACCAAGAATTACACGAGATAGCAAAGCCAGATTTGCTAGACACAAAACAACAGATACAAAGATGAAACGATTGAGCTTACAGGCCCGTGCGACTTGCAGAACACGCAGACATCAATAGTTCGTGTGGCCCCCATTGCTGGCAATAACGGCAGCTAAACGCCGCGGCATCGAACGAAAGAGACTTTGGATGTGGGCTTGGGGTATGTCGGTCCAGGCTGCTTCCGCACGTTACCACAGTTCATCAGGCGTAGGCACGGGTGATGCTAGCCGGGCCACTCGGTTGCCGATCGGCGACCAGACGTGTTCGATGAGCGACATATCGGGAGAACAGGCAGGCCACGGCAGCAGTGACACCTGGTGGGCTGTGAAGAATTGTTGCACGACGCGTGCCAAGAGCGGGCGCGCTTTGTCCTGTTGAAACTTGGCCGTTGGCAGGTCCAGCAGATAAAGGAGGAATACAGGCTCCTAACGTCTGAGATGTAGCGGTGGCAGTTGAGTTTACCGGCGATACGTACCAGAGGGGTGCGGGTGTCATATACAATTGCGCTCCAAACCATAACGCCAGGCGACGGACCGGTATTGCGATGCATAATGCAGGCACCATACAGTCTCTCGCCGTGGTTACCGCCACACACGGATCCGACCATCGTGGAGTTTCAGGCAGAAGCGGGATTCGTAGGAGAAGACAATGCCGTGCCATTCCGTAGTCCAAGTGCGGCGTTCAACGGCCCACTGCCGCCGCACTCGCTGTTGGTGTAAAGTCAATGGTAATCGGAGCAATGGGCGCCGTGCAACTAGTCCCCACTCTTTCAGACGAGACGTCGAACGGTACGTGCTGACACAGGCTGTTGCGCAACACACTCTAATTCCTGCGCTAACGTTCGTGATGTGGCGGTGCGAGCCGTCAATGCCCGTCGCACAACATGCCGGTCCTCTCGTTCGGATGGGTGCATCGACTACGGCAATCGCTCACGTCGGTCCGTCCGTCCCTCTTGCACCCACCGAATCTATACTCACCTCACTGTGGCTGGATGTCGTCCCACATCGGCGCCAATGTCTCGGTACGATAAACCGTTGTCGCGATAAGGCACTGTTCGTCCTCTGTCGAACTCCGAGACGTGCTGGAATGACTGCCGTATTCTGCGACGAGGCATCGGGAGCTTCCCACGCACACGTCCGGCAGCACAACACATTTCCACTACTTACACCCCGCCTTCTGTGTACCCTTCTTATAGTGCTTCTCGGTGGGGTGCCGGGCGCTCATGATTTGCATATACGCTGCAATGCTAATCGTTTGCATGCCCTCTCGCGGGCGACGCATGCTGCGAATTTCAGGCCAATCGGATGCTTCCTTCTTGGTGTTGCATTTTGGGTGGCCAGCAGTGTATATATATATGCAAAAGAATATTAACACACGAAACCAACTTTCATACACAAATAACTAGGACCTTATGACTTCCAGATGAAATAAAGCACAGTAAAGAGAATTATAAAATGAAAAAATAATGTTAAGTAAATTATTATAAATACACACTCAGAACCCCTGGACCACTCTTCAGGGAAAGACATCCAGTGGCCCTGAGTATGCAAATTCAGTCCAGGTTTCATGAGAGTCCCAAAAATCTCGGAAAAGGCAAAAACAGACGTCCACTTTAAAATTTTGTGTTATAAATTTCAATGCATTCTGTCTTTCTTCTGTCTTTATTTTTCAAGATTTTTGGCATTCTCATGAAACCTGAACTGAGTTTACATACTCAGGGCCACTGGATGTCTTTCCCTAAAGAGTGATCCAGGGGTTTTGAGTGTGTATTTATAATAATTTACTTAACATTATACTGTCATTTTGTAATTCTCTTTACTGTGCTTTTATTTCATCTGGAAAACATGAGGCCCTGATTATTTGTGTATAAAAGTTGGTTGCTTGTGTGTTAATATCCTTTGCATACACTACCTACATCTAATACTTGCTGCACAGCGCAGTTTTGTTGTGGTTTATATTACATGAGTAGCATTTTAACTTTTTTTTATATATCTATCTATCTATCTATATATATATACACTGAAGAGCAATTGAATTAGAGATACCTGCCTTGTAACGTGTAGCACCACCTTTCCTCCTGATGGCATGGACTCGACAAGACACCGGAAGCGTTTTGAAGCCATACGGATTCACGACCCCTGAACAAGTTCCCACAGTTCACGAAGATTTGATAGAGGTGGGTCAGAGCCTCGAACATCTCTCTCGATGGCATCCCAGATGTGCTCGATGGGATTGAGGTCAGGTGACCTAGCTGGTCAAGGAAGCGAGGTCACGTCGGTAGAGTGTTCATCCAACCATTCGGATACAATTCGGGAGCGATGGCACGGTGCATTGTCTTGTTGCAGGGTGAAGTCCCCAGTGGGATGTTGAAGACGCACAAACGGGAGCAAATGGTCGTCCAGGATATCCCGGTAAAGTTGACCTGTGAAGGACGATGTCACACGTACCAGGGGTCCCATTTCAGTCCACGTAAACAGTCCCCAGACGAGAATGCCACTCCCACCAGCTTGAAGAGTACCCTGCTGGCAAGAAGGTCCCATCGCTTCATGTAGTTTGCGCCGCACTCGTATCATGCAATCCGCATGTACCAACGTGCATCTCGACTCATCAGTCCAGGCAACATTTTTCCACATGTCTAGGGTCCAGTGGCGATGTTCCCGCGCCCATGCTAATCTTTGCACCCTGTGATGTGCGGTCAGCAGCGGTTACCTCGTGGGAAGATGGCTTTTGTACCCCATAGCGAGGAGATGGTTCTGGATGGTGTGGCTGCTTACACGTTTTTGTACACCACCGTTACATTGCCGAGTGATTTCTTGCACTGTGGTCCGTTTATCCGCTGTTACAATGCGAGCTAGCCGACGATGACCCCGCTCATCCCCACGCTGTTGTCCACGCCAGTTGGTCCTTGCAGGGATGGTTTTACCGGATTCGATGTACTCACGGTGGACCCGTGACACAATGGTTCGTGAAAATCCCAGTGCCTGCACGACTTCCGAGATGGAGTAACCCATTCGTCGGGCCTCGACAATTTGCCCACGATCAAATGCGCTTAGATCCTTCGTCTTACCCATACTGCTTCCGACTCTTACTGATTCCCGTCGCATCACTCCTTATATTGTCGGATCGCTGCATACGTAATGTCGTTTCCGTTTACAGGGCCACCCACAGCGCCACATGTGCATAACGCCAGCTGTCTATAATTCAATTGCTCTTCAGTGTATATGTATGTACATTTGTATATATATATATACATTACATATACACCGCTGAGCTATTACATAATGACCACCTACTTAATAAACTGTAGGATCCCTCTCATCCCGCAAAAGATCGGCCACTGGGCGATACATCGATTCCATGTGGTGGCGATAGGTATCTTCGGGTATCTGGTACCATAATGTCAACAGCAGGTCCTCCAGTTCCCGTTCATTTTGGGTGGTGGTGATTTAGCGCGAACTTCCTTTTTAAGTCGAATTACAAATATTCGATTGGGTTCATGTCAAGTGCATTCGGAGGTCAGGGCATTAACAGAAAATTACCAGCATGTTTCTCGAACCATTCCTTCACGATTCTGGCAGTGCCGCGTTATCATGTTGGTAACGGCCGTCACCAGCAGGGAACACAGTTGCCATGAATGGGCGAACTTGGTCCACAACGATGTTGAGGTACCTGACAGCTGTCAGGGATTGAGCTATTAGGATAATGGGGCCTAAAGTGCCACAAGAAAACATCTCCCACTGCATAAGACTGCACCGCTTCCGCCGGACTGTTTCTGCCTAACGGTGCAGCTAGGTGCCATAGCCTCCGTTGGTATTCACTGCATCTGTGCTCCGCCGTCTACATGATGTACCAGGAATCTTGATTCGTCAGACCAAGCCACTTTCTTCCAATCATGCACGGTCCAATCTCAACGATCTTGGACCCATTTCAGGCGTTGTTGGCGATGACGTGCAGTGAGCATGGGGACCAGGCTGAGACTTCGGCAACGCAGGCTCATGCGCAAAAGGATGCGATGAACTGGTGCTGTGACACATTGCCGTGATCACCACGTTTGTATCTGCAGGTGATTTGTCGTACTGTGACTTTGAGGTCGCTGTGAACATTGCGCGACAGTCTCCGCTACCCTTTGGCATCAGTGAGCTGCGGACCACACACGACTAGACGACGGTTCGTCGTTTGGCCATCTGTGCACCACTTTTGATACGTAATCACTACAGCGGCACGTGAACAACCCACAAGCTGCGCCGTTTAGGATATCGTAGTTCCAAAGCGCCGTGCCATCACAATTTGTCTTTTACCAAACTCTGATAGATCAGCAGCTTTTCTCATTCTGACTCCGATCACTCTACTAACCGGAAGCCAGTCCTCTGGTTATATATATACTGCTCTGTGAACTTAAACTGCGACACCGTTTGGTTTCTAGGCGCGCTCATTTCTCTAGACTAGGGGTGATGATAATGTAATATAGCATCGGTGTATATTTGGTTTAAATTACAAACCCGATTTTTTAAAGAGAGGTATTTTGATGGCAAACAAACAGTGATGGACCATTCGTGAACGACTCATTCACAATGAATGACTGTTCACCGTGAATGGTTCACTCTTCCCGTTGTGAATGATCATTCAATCTGACGTTACTGTGATACACACTGATGTGTCAGCGCGCTTTTTTTCCCCACAGTATAACCTTTAATGTAAACCAAGAGAGCTACACAACACAAAGCAAACAAAACAGAACAAAGAATGAATGACTATGTACATTATATTAAAGGTGAGCTCGATCTTGAAAATTTCCTTAGTGTTAGAACAGCAACTAGGATGAAGAACAAAACAAAACAGCGTCCAACTCGTACAGTCAGTGTTAAGAATAGGAATCTGATGAACAGTGTACGCACATAAAAAAAGAATTACAGGACTGTTTAAACAAGTCAAAAACAATTTTATATTTTTTCTATGCTTAAAACAACTGAACTTTCTCATTAGCGACCGAAAGACAGCTTTAATTTGGACCCCAGTTAGTGAAGAAGCCATGATGAGGAAGTAAATTTCTCCATTACTTTTATGCCAGGGAAGGGATTCGAACCGGACCTCTCGGAGCTCCGAGTGCTATCCAATATTCAACACTGACTTGTGCTATCACTGCTGTCTGCCTTTATCTCATGTGCGTCCTGCGGTGCAGGCACGTCACAAGTGTTTAACTTTCTTCCTCCACCATGAGTTCCAAAATGGCATAGAGCAAGAGACTTACAGGTAAATCTTCCATAGAGACTCATGGCAACAATCTGGCCCCGAAGATCTCAATAGTACAGAGTGCCAGTGGACGCACATGGAACTAAAACGTCGAAACGTAGCCTTCTGCCTTTTTCTTTCTCCTTTTTTTTTTTCAAGAGTTTACAACACAGATCAGATCATATGTAGAGGATTTTAGTAAGGGTGCGTCTGTCCACAAATCTTAAACAACCCTTAGAAATAGGAAGCTAGGTGATTTAGGCTAGACTGCCTGATAGGATAGTGACACGGAAGCTAATTAGAAAGAGGGAAGAAGACGTCCTTATTTATTACCGGGGGCCATTACCTGAGCTCGGACGCCTTAACGTGCCCATCCGGCTGGCCAGTACCTGAGCTCGGACGGCTTAATGTGTCCATCCGGCGGGCCAGTACCTGAGCTCGGACGGCTTAACGTGTCCATCCGGCGGGCCAGTACCTGAGCTCGGACGGCTTAACGTGCCCATCCGGCGGGCCAGTACCTGAGCTCGGACGGCTTAACGTGCCCATCCGGCGGGCCAGTACCTGAGCTCGGACGGCTTAACGTGCCCATCCGGCGGGCCAGTACCTGAGCTCGGACGGCTTAACGTGCCCATCCGGCGGGCCAGTACCTGAGCTCGGACGGCTTAACGTGCCCATCCGGCGGGCGGCGGATAATTAGCGGTTCGATCGTTCGCACCTGCCAGCGATCGAACCTGAGGTTCCTCCACGGCAGTCACGAACGTCGACCACTAGGTCATCAGCGGCGCTCTCCGTGGTGCTATTTTTATAGCCGCTTGTACCTTATCATGTGACAGACGCTATCATATTTTGATGTCCGGCCACTGGGGCGCTCTCTTTACGAGAGTTGGACCTTTGTCTCTCCTCCTGTGTGGAAAATGGATTTCCAGTAAAAAAGGTAATGTCGGTAATTGATAAATTCCAATAATTATGTGAGTGAGCAGTCAACCGTCATCTAGGAAATAACGAAGTAACTTAAGAATGGGAATTATACGTAAATGCCATTCATTTGAATGGTGTGTCCGAGGCTCGTGGCGAATCATTCATCGTGAACAGTGAACGGTGGAGCTCCCGCCTCTTTTGGGCAGGGTGCCGATTTTCCCTGAGGGGCCCTGAAAGCTCTTTGGTGCTAATCACTAGATTTCTGCAACGGATGATTTATCAGCAAGCGTCGAGACGACTTAGAAATTGTACGATCTTTGGTGAAGGACTCTTTTGCGTGCATGATGAATGAACTTTCAAAAAGAAAAGATTTATGCCATCACCAAAAAAGTGGTGTGTAGTAATTAGTTTCCTGAACCATCTGGAACGAATTAACTCTGGGTTAGCAAAATGGTTTGAAATCAACTCAAACGAATATATTCGCTGTCTAAGAACTGGAACAAACACGGTTGGAACGAGTGAACCTGCACATCATTTTTTCCCCCTTGGCTTTGTCATTCAAGCCGTCATTTAAGGAATTTATTAACACTGATCCTTTTTGATTGATTCAAACAATTACCAGCTAAAACGGAAGTAACAAACACGACAATCCTAAGAAAGATTATGTTTGAGTCACGTATCTCTGCTCAGTGACTTGATTTCCCTGCCAGAGGGACTTGCTCTTCCACATCATGCTCTGGGTCATGCAGCCGAGAATAAATAGCTAAAAGAGAGGGCTTATGAGCCGTTACAGGTTCATGGTCGGTACTGCTGAGATCAGGGAAGAAAGAACATTTTTGCGGTAGCTTTTTTAAACTAAGGGTTAAAATCCAGGAAGGAAAGAGGAGTCGAAAATTTTGGCAGTTGTAACTTATATCTCTAAAGTAACCTTCCTTTTCGAGTTTTTGTTCTTATGTAAATTATGTTGCTTTATTAGGTTTTCGTTCTGAACCGCGCGTCATTTCCCAAAGTTAATTATTTTTTTCGGCCAACAACTGAATGTAAGTCGAAGGTAAATAAAAAATCCACGTTGAGATAAGAAAGACTTTGTGTGATGTGGCGCTGGTGCGACGAAAAAGGATTCACGAATTGTATTTTGACGCATGTTATTTGCATTCTTTGGATGAGCTCTATACTGAATGAGTTGTATTCTGGAGACCGATCCTGTAATTAAGTCAACGAAGTTCTGTTAGTTGTTCCAAGGGGAATAGCGATTGCACGCTGTAAGACAACAGCCAGGAAGCGAATAAACCAGTCGTTGCAAGTCACATCTCCTGCTATATCGATCCCTGATATCGTTAGTGGTCATCTAAGTGTTATGTTAAGCATTTAATGTTACTTCAACTCACGAAGCTGAACATAAGCTCAAACATCAGAGAAGCCAGGCACAACCTGTGCATGTTAAACTTGAACGATTGTGGTAGATTATAGCTATCATACCTATTCTTTCAATATTTCCAGAGAAAATACCCTTTGAAAATATCGGCTTTCGTGTAATATAGAGATGAAATGTAAATGCATTAGGAAAATACACACTGATATGTAATTAAATTTAGTACAGTTGCTGTCGTCATAGAAAAGGCTCACTCCATCATAAGACTGTATAGTATAAAACAGGAAGACTAGCTCGTAGAGCAAAGGTCTGATTGGAATAACAGTTGTCATCTGAGAAAACGTCTTCTGTGGGCCATTAAAGATTTGTAAAGGGTTGTGTGGAATGACGAATACACAGAAGTTCTAAAAGTCATGGGATAGCAGTATGCAAGCCACGATTTTTATCAGTTGCGAGGTGTAATCTCGTTAGTCAGGTTGAATAACCTCCAGTAGGATTATGGCAAACCTACGTGAATTACCGGAGTTTGAACGAAGCATGGTAGTGGGAGCCAGAGGGATGGGACATTCAATTTCCGAAATTTTGCGGACATTCAATATTCCTGTATCCACGGTGTCACGTGTGTACCGAGAATACCTCATGGAAGGCATTACCACCCAACAGGGCAGTGGCCGAACGCGGGTGCTGAATGACCGTGCCCAGCGGCGTCTGGTCAGGATTGTCCATGTTAATAGATAAGAGACACTGGCTCAAATAACATCCACATTCAATGCAAGAGGTACTAGACACATATCCGTCAGTGCGGTGTAATTCAGCGTCCATGGGTAAGGGAGCAGAAGAACCACCTCAGTGCCTTTGTAACATCACGCAATGGATACAGCGCTTCACCTTGGCTCGTGAACAAAGTAATTGGACTCTAGAAGGCTGGCGACGTGTGGCGTCGTTCGATGAGTCACGCCACCTGTTGTTACGAGCTGATTGTAGGGTTCGGCTGTGGAGAAGAACCCATGAGGCAATGGATCCAAGCTGCCAACAAGGTACTGTGATGTCGGTGGTGGTTCCGTAGATGTGTGGGGGTCATTACGTGGCACGGTTTGTGTCCTCTGGTTCTCGTAAACACGTCATTAACCGGTAATCGCTTTGCTTCTCTGCTGAGTGACCATATGCAGCAATTCATGGACTTCGTGTACCCCAACAACGATGGGATTTCTTCATGGACTTCATGTACCCCAATAACAATGGGATTTCTTCATGGACTTCATGTACCCCAACAACAATGGGATTTCTTCATGGACTTCATGTACCCCAACAACGATGGGATTTCTTCATGGACTTCATGTACCCCAACAATGATGGGATTTATTCATGGGCTTCATGTACCCCAACAATGATGGGATTTCTTCATGGACTTTATGTATCCAACAACGATGGGATTTCTTCATGGACTTCGTGTACCCCAACAACGATGGGATCTTCCAGGCGGACAATACACCATGTCATCGGGCCCAAGTTGTCCAAAATTGGTTCGACGAGCATTCTCGACAGCTCCGACGGATGGTGTGGCCACCTCGTTCGCCCGACACGAACCCTATAGAGCACTTATGGGACGTGGCTGAAAGACCCATTCGCACCCAAGATCCTGTACTTACAAGTACCAGGAACTGTGGACGGCTGTTCAGATGGCATGGCTCAACATCTTTCCAAAAGTCGTTCGGTCACTTGTGGAATCGATACCACGTAGAGCTGCTGCACTTCGCTGGATTTAGGATGGTCCTACACGATACTAGGTACGTATCCCATGACTTTCGGCAGTTCAGTGTACATTATAACTGCATTTTATCAATGGGAGTGTAAATGCTGGGCATCAGAGATCAAGCATTAGATCCATTTTGCATGATCATGTCTGTCCACACTGGTGGAGGCAATATAAGAGCTTTTGCTATGCTTTGATAAGAGACATTAAACAGCTTGGTCAAACGGATTCATGTCTCAATATCAAGCGCATTTAAATACTGCAGATCCCGCTTGGAGCTCGTATTCGGATCTCGGATTTAACAAACGAAAGAGGAAACTTTATTTGATATAATGTTAATGCAAAGTCAATTTGATGTATTTTAATGATCAAACTTTAATGAAATCCAGGTTATAACAAGGGAGGGAAAAGAAAAGTGATCACTTTTAACGATTAAATTGAAGATATTTAATGAAATTTCATATTTAACGAGGCAGAGAAAATCTGCTGCGTACTGTCCTGGAAAGGAAGGATGGAGTGTTGGCATACAAAACGAAACTGCAAGAGTTCAAGGAAATCCTTGTGTGCGAGTGGAAGAATGTTGATAGAAAAGCAATGGGGAAAGAGTATGTCAAATGCTCAACAAGAGAGTTGTGCAAGAGACTCTTTCCACCCCATTTACTCCAAGTATGGCGTCAGCAGTTTTGAAAATAGGCTACCTACTCCTAGGTAAAAAAAGAGTTGGGTGCGGCTCATGCACATATACATAAGTGGATTTCTGAGGGACAGTTGCAGAGAGAGATGGGAGTATAATGGAATGGGGATGTCGCCGGAAGAGAAACAATACATAAAAATTCCTGGAATTGTGTCCATTGCACCTTTCACCCTCCAAGATAGCGTTGCATTGGGAGGATCGGTGCAGCTTTTGCTATGTGTACTGTATGTTGCGTAGTTAAATTGCCGTTAGCCTGGTGGTCAAATTGAGTATGCTTGAAAGTTTTAATTAATTAACAATAGTACTAATATTGTTAATTAATTAAATCATATAAGTATATCCAATTGATATGGAGATATAATGTAAACGCATATCCTTATTATTACGCATGCGTATTTTTACAGGATGCGTATTTTTACATGATTCATCCATCCATGGCCAATCTCTAACCTTGTGTGGATGTATAATCCACAGAGCTGTTACTGGGACATGAGATACTTTTTTTCCTTGGCGTGTGGGCTACCTGAGTCCTCAGATCTCAATCCCATTGAGCATTTGGGGGATTGCATCAAACTGGGCATCTCATTCCATTGCCTTCCAATCTACATGAGTTGTAAAATGTTATTCGACATGGGAAATCCAAGATTTAAACGGAACTGTACCGAAGTTTAGTTGAATCAATGCCGTGGCGTATTGTTGCTCTTCTGAAGGCCACAGGTGATCTCACACGCTTGACCTAATAAATTTACCACATAGTATATGTAGCTGTGTATCCATGTACAGATGGCTGATTTTGGAAATCTGATTTTCTTGAAAGTAACTTTTTTCAAATACATTATAACATAAGATACCAACCAAAATATTTGAGAAACTACATGCGAAGTTTTGTATCTCCGCAAATATTAACTAAGAAATTTCGTATGAGTGATACTATTTAACACTGGCCAGGTGTATGTCTGGCATTAGATAGGGTATAGCGTGTTTAAAAAATGCTTTACATATACGGCATTCATCCAGTAGTTGCAAATAAAATGTTTTGAAAATCGCGCGGGGCTAGCGCAACCTGTAACTTCTAATGTGTAAAATGCATTTATATTTCCAATGAACGAACGCCTGTTCTTGTGAGCAGTTAATTGTGATGGGAAATCTTGCTGGTGTCAGAAATTCAGCTTTTTTATTAAACCTTTCTCTCCGCTGCTGGACGAATGCTTCTCCCGTTTCACTCCAATCCGCTGTGTCTTCAGTCTTGGTGTCCTTTCTGTCTGGTCTTCATCTTTTTCAATGTAACAGCTTAGTTGTCCTAGGAGAACGTCTCCGACAGCCCCTTGGGGGCTTGCTCATTCTCATTACTTACGTTTGACGCGCCTTACCGCATCTTCTGTTTCGATTTGTTTTCTTATCCAGGTATTGATGTTTCCATCCTTTAAAGTTATACCTAAGGTTATTATTTCCATTTCTTTTTTTTTTTCTTAAACTTGTGTTCTGGATTACTTTACATTAAGTGTCGATGCCTGTGAAGCACGTATTACATTTAGAAATACACGGTCCAGTCACGTTATTGTGACCACCAGCTAATATCCAAAGTAACTGCCGTGTGCAGCGCGGACAGCAGATAGACCGGCTGGGAGTGATTCAATCAGGTGCTGGAATGTTCCACAGGTATGTGGAGCCGTGCTGACTGCAGTGCATCTGACAGCTGCAGGTGGAAGATCGATAGAGCGAGCAACACGATCGAGGTGGTCCCACAGATGCTCAATTAAGTTTACGTCTGAAGAATTATGGGGACAGGGAAATACTTTGAAGTTTTCATCGTGCTCTTCCAGCCACTCTCGGACATTTATAGCTGTATGACACGTCGCATTGTCGTACTCGAAGATTCCATCCACCCCAGGGAAGACAATCAGCATGTATGGGTATAAGTGGTCTGCAAGAATGGATTTATAACGAATTAGGTCCATCGTGCCTTCCACAGGTATGAGTAGACCCATGGAATGGCACGAAAATCTTCCCCAGACCATAACACTGCCCCCATCCGCTTGTGTTCTTCCAGCAATGGTTGAAGAGTGTCTGTTCTCCAATATTTCTCGCCTTATACGCCAACGTCCATCCATTCCATGAAGCAGAAAACATGACTCATCGTTAAGGCAATCCTTTGCTGCCGATCAGCGGAGGTCCAATTCCAATAGTGCCGTGAAAATGTAAGCCTATTTCACCTTCGTTAGCATAGGTGCAGTGCCCAACGATCTGCATCAGTACCCCATACGCAGCAGGGTTCGCTGAACTGTCTTCCGGTAGTCACCTGGTTCATTCGGCCAGTGAGTTGCTCCACTGTAGCATGTAGATCGGCCTCAGTCATCTTCGCAGCCGACGTTCACTTCTCACATCAATAGCACGTGGTGCTCCACAGTTTCCACGTTGCTTATTAGCAATGGTACCATTTCTCCAATCACAATACACTTTAACCACAGCAGCACGCGAACAGTTCACAAACTGCCCAGTTTCAGAAATACTGCCACCCTTGTCCCGAAAGCTGATAATCATCCGTTCTTGCAAATCTGTTGACGTCAAAAGTAGGAGTTGGTCACAATAATGTGACTCGACTGTGTATGTATTGTTGCCTTACTTTGAGAAAAATGGGGATGTTTTTTTTGAATGTATCACTAACCTTCCAAGAGCGAACCCAAACTGTTTAGCTTTCCATTGTATCTTTTTTCCACCTTACCAACGCAAGGAATTGCTTCAGTGTAACTGAAGAAATTATATACAATGTTTCCATTAAGGTTATTTCATTAGCGGTACTGCATGTGTTTCGCGTTGCGTTTGTTTTTCTGTATTTCTTTTTAGATCAGTTTATCTGCTGTTTATGTGAGTAATTTGGTCCATTTATACTGCTTAGGAGAACAATGTCTTCAGTAGTATTCAAGAGCGGATCCAAAAGTTTACTTTATGGAGTGGGTCATCTGGTCCAACCAAAAAAAAAAATATTGATAGACTTTGTTAAAAAAGGACACACACACAAAATTTGACACAGCTCCCCTTTTTGATATTGCACGGCTTTTTGAAAAGTTTTTCCATCACAAGAAATAAAAAAAAATGTGCTAAATTTTATAATCGAGAAGTGCGAAAAACAACTGAATAATTTGCACTATTTTCTGGCGTTCATTTGCCTGCTTTGCGAGGAAACGAGCTCCGTGTTTTTTAAGTATCTAGTACGGATAGAATGTTCGAAAATAAATGTGAGCCCCACTATTCAGAGGTCTTAATTTATTAGGTGTGCAACATAATTATCGGCCACAGACACGACACGTTGCGAGCAAATTATAGCAAATCGAATATACCATCGGTCAAGTTGCTGCCGAATGCCACTGTGGAAAAAAGAGGGCTGTTTCCGAGTTGATAAAGTCATCAATACTTGTGTGGACCTTCTCGACAGAAGTGAAGTGCGTATCACTCAAGTGATGTTGCAGGGAGCGAAAGAGGTGGCAATCCGAAGAGGCGAAGTCTGGAGAACACGCCGGGTGGGACAAAATCTCCCATCACCGGTCGATGATCGTGTTTAAAGTCGTTTTGGCTGTGTGAGGATGCTCGTTATCCTGAAGCAACAGGACCGACCTTCTGCCCTTGCCTATGCATGGCCTTTTGGCTTCCATTGCCGGTGTATGGCCTTTACGCCTCCATTGCGTCCCTCACACGAATGAGTTGCTAACAGTAACGCTCAGCATTGACCGTTTCACCAGGTTTGAACAACTGATAGTGTACGACACCTGGCTGATCATACCATATGCACAGCAACAACTTCCTGGCATGAATATTAGGTTTGGCGGTACTGGTGGTTGGCTGACCTGGATAAACCCGCGATTTGCGCCGCTTAGATTCATCGTAGAGGATCCACTTTTCATCACAGGTCCAAATCTTGTGGAAGAAATACGTCTTCTTGAATCTGGAGAGCAAGAACCCAACAGCATTGTAGCGCCTAGACTTGTTCGCAGCTGTGAGTTGGTGGGGCACCAAAGGGCCCGCCTTATGAATCCGTCCAAGCTTGTACAGGCGCTTTGCAATGGCTTTCCATGTTACTCCGATTTCCTAGGTGAGCTCTGACTGTTTGCGAGTGGGATTTACGTCCAACAGTTGTTCCAGTTCCTCATCGTCAATTTTCTGTGGCTGTCCCGGACGTTCTGCATCACGGAGATCAAAATTTTCCTATTTAAACCGCTGAAAGCACTTCTTACACGTACTGTAGGACACAGCAGCCTCACACAAATCAGCACAGATCATTTTCTAGGCTTTTGCGGCACTTTTTTTCAGTTGAAACACGAACAGGAGGCAGTGCCTTAAATGTTGCTTCTCGAACGACATTACTTTCACCGTCAACTTTCGTCCCTTCTGTCACTACAGCTGTGAGTGGTTATGGTTGCCTGGAAAGCTGTTGGATGGCGTTGCAATCAGCCATTATCGCACGCAGCTATTTGGATTTACCGACGTTTTATGATCACTTGCGGTCAGGGGCCGAGAATTAAGTTGCACAATTAATAAAAGAAAACTTTCCAGCTTAAGTAATAGAATCATTCTTAAGCAATATGACCGGTAACTCCTCCTCAAACTATT
Source organism: Macrothele yani (assembly GCA_039090855.1). Classification (NCBI taxonomy): domain Eukaryota; kingdom Metazoa; phylum Arthropoda; class Arachnida; order Araneae; family Macrothelidae; genus Macrothele; species Macrothele yani. Next base: position 22,180,758 of record CM077013.1, read on the forward strand.
CGCGTATTATTTCGCAATGCAAGATTCCAACTTCGTTTAAAACGAGATTCCATTTGCTTCATTTCATCAGGTCGTTCCTGCGCCATTCATTGTCTAAGTTCTCTCGGAAGTTTGTGAAGTATTACATTAAACAAAGCACGTGCGTTTTTTTTTAATATTATACTTCCACAAACTTCCCAGTCTCTTTTCTCTTGCGCTTCCAGTTTCTAAAATTCTGACTGTTTTCTGTCTGTCTGTCTCTCTCTCTCTCTCTCTCTCTCTCTCTCTCTCTCTCTCTTCTCTGTCTTCTCTGTCTGTCTCTCTGTCCTCTTTCTCTCTCTGCTTGTGTCTCTGTCTATCTCTCTAACCTCTGTCTGTCTCTCTGCCTGTATCTATCTCTGTCTCTCTTTGTCTATCTCTGCCTCTCCCTACGTCTCTCTGTCTGTATATGTCTCTTTCTATCTCCGTCTCTCTCTCTATCTCTGTCTCTGTCTCTCTCTCTCTCTCTCTCTCTTTGTCTCTCTCTCTCTGAAGAAACAGAGCATGTTATCTCAACATTTACATAAAATTTTAATTGTTATAAAAACTTTTAAGGAAATCTGCGCGTTTATTACTAAAATTTAGCAAAACAAATTAGTAAATTAAATATTTATGATCTTGGCCATTTAATACGAAAAGTTTGTTTTAGGGGGGGGGCGATCATTGCCCCCAGTTGGATCCACGACTAGATTCCTTTATGACAGTTTCTAGTATCGTAGTGAAAGATTTTGACGATAAACGATCTTCTTGTCTTATTCCGTATTCCAGTTATCGTTCTGAGGAAAGTGAGAAAGAGATAGGAGTAGAAGTCAGACATTTGTGTGCGCTGCAATGTACTCTTTTCTGTAGTAATTTGAACACTAACCTCAATCTAGGGTATAATCTTGCAATTTAATGGTGAACTTGATTTCATTTATAAGTTCGAAATTTCTAGGCAATGGGAAGATAGCCTCCTTTAAGTGTTAAATCGCCAAAAAGTAATTTACATAGATTTAAGTTAAGTGCGTCGGTAGGAAACCAGAAAATTTTGCTTAAATCTTATATATTGTGGCTGATTCACTCGGATGTTCTGAACAGTAGGATTTAGCAGTTAAGTATTCTTGCTGACTTTGTCACTCAACGTAGGATTTACAAATACTAAACCTCGCATCGGGAACCTAACAACTGCTCGTTAAGTTACCAAATGGTGCTTCAACAATACTTATAATATGTGCGATTTAGCATGTTCTGTGGGGAAAAATTTATTAACATTGGATCTTAATACATATTGTCGAAGTTCATTTTCTGTAAGCCTCCGTAGAAGTAAATACGACAATAAGCTTTGCGAAAGGAAAACTGTGCTGCCATTATCCATTTCGAATGTCTCTGCAACTTGTAGTGCTACAGAAGGTGGGCAAAGCCAGTGTCTACCGGATATTCGTGATGGAAATTTATGATTTGAGAAGTTGATGATGTCTGCGCGATTAAGGGCTACTTCTTCATTTATTTATTTTTTTCATTTCTTAATCAATTAATTTCAGCTCATAATTTTAATGCCTTCATTAAGAAAGGCCGAAATTCAAATTTGGGAGTGGTTTGTCCGTTGGTATGTAATTATACCATATTATTTTCGTACTATATTTTGGTAGGATAACTCGCCACAAATTAATTCAAAATACGTAGTTTTCCAAAAGTCGTTTTTGTGTCTTATTGACAATGAACTCCTGATATAAGCGGATTCAGTGGAGAATTCTAAAGTACACACTGAAGTAGGAAAATATTAGGACCCAATTTCAATTAGCATAGACGCCCATATAGGGGAGCAAGAGGAGGCATTTTCCCTCCCCTAGAATATCATATTTTTTGTGTTCTTTGATGGTACTATACACAGATTTTTGAAATGACACTAATTCTGATTGCTAATTATTTTGTAGTACTTCTGGATGCATGTGCATGCCTTAAAAATAGGAAAAACAATGGGAATTTGCAAAGTAAATTTACAATCGAAGTAATTGAAATTTTTCATCCATGTTTGAGAACAGCGTACCTACGTACAGTATGGAAACGCGAAGAAAAGAAAGATATAATCAGCTATTCACTGCTAGATCTTTCAAATTTCTCCCCCGAAATTTGTACTGAGGGTATTTTTTCTTTCTTGATGACCAATTCAGTGATTTTGGAGTTTTGTGGAGCATGCTTCTCACGTGTCCTAAATGGACGCCAAAGAAATTTCCTTAATGTACCAATAAGCTCTCTAATTTTATCTATCCATCACGTTTATGGAATTTTCTGGGTCATCTGGTTTTCAGTTAAATTGATGTGTTGGGAATGTGGTAAAAGCTGTTAGATAACTGGAAGTCATAAAGGAAATTCGCATATGGTGTTTGGTCATGATATTCGTAGTTATACTTTCTGTTTGCTCCCTCCTGAAAACTAAGCTATGGGCGCTCAGAATAATTAGACACGTGCCATCTTCACTCACGTATGGAACTACGACGTCGACATTCCTTCATAAACAGCTCACTGCAAAGGATTCAGCCGTTCTAGAGGTGCAAAGCAGAACAAAGAGGCTTAGTGTTGAGAAGGTACACGAATTCTTCAACAGACTCGCCAAAAAGTTCTTCAGGAAAGCAGCAACCCACCCTAATGGACTTGTTATGGTTGCGGCTGACTACAATCCCAGCGAATTGCTTAAATTTCTCTGAAATAAGGCGGCGATCGTTATCCCCCTGACTGGGAAATGCGGGAAGGCATCACTGTTGGGCACTGTTCCATGTGCTGGAGGCCTTGGATTAGATAGAGTGTAAGTATGTGAACATTAGGTTGGTGTTAAACAATCCACTATCCTCTTTCTTTTTCAGGTTTGCGCGAGACGATGAATACTGATCGCTGCTCCGGCTTCGGGATGTGGTTTTTGTGAGTTTTCGCTCATCTCCGTGGCCTCGGCTGCTGGATGGTTTGTGGTGTTCTAGGTGTGGTCCACCTGTGGTGATTCCTCCCTTTCCACCCCTACCGTTCCTCTTCACCCAGGGATGGTGCGGAAGTTTGCTTCGAAGATCGGATTTCTCTCTCCCTGTCTCTAAATCTTCTGTTTGTCTGTTATAACGAAGTAAATTTCTCCGTCATTTTTGCCCACGCTGGGCATCGAACCCGAGTTCCCTTATTCCGGAGAAATGCGTTCTACCAAATGAGCTACGCAGATGTATGTTCTCTCTGCTATCTGCCTTTATCTCAAGTGCGTCCTGCGGGGTAGGGAAGTCCAAATTATTTGCTAATTTGGTGCTCCGCAGCCGAATCGCTGCGACGGGCGACGCATGTCGCAGATTTATTTTTGGTCCTACACACATAAACGACATCCCGAGAGTCTTATTAAATTCTGTTGTAGACTCCTAATCATGGGTGCAAATTTTCCGTCCTTTTAAATGTTCTAAAACGAAAGTTAAACGGAGTGAAGATTCTTCTGTAATCGTATTTTATTCTCTGGCGAAGTTCTCTCTGCCCTGTATGGCGCTTTTATCATTTTATTAAAGATTGAAAATGGAGGAAAATTTTCCGAAAACGACAGTTGGACGGGGCAAAAATTTCTCTCGTAATCGTACAATGGAGGTAAAAACTATCCACAATGGAAGCTAAAACAGTGATTTCTCCTATAATCGTCACTCCTTCAACCCTCGCTTGTTTTCCTTACACTGTATTTTAACCATCATTTAATTATATGGATGTTCGTACATGAGTTCGAAAATGGAGAACAAATTTTCGTAAACGAAAGTAGGACGGAGAAAAGATTTCTCTTGTAATCGTAATTCTATTTTCTGGGGATGCTTCTATCCTTTTATTGTTGTTAAATACACTTTTATGATTTCCATAAATCTTTATGCTTCAGCTTGAAAATGGTGGCAAAATTCTAGGTACAGAGGACCAAAGTATTTTTGATCCTAGTTGTCATTCCAATTGTTGCAGTGGTTAGACATTTTCTTAAGGTAGAAGAAATGCAATGTGTTCAGTTCTTTTCTTTCTTTTTTTAAATTTCTACCTGTGCAAATTTTTTTCTTTTTCGCATCTAGTAGTTATTTTGTCTACACGTAGTGATCACTCTCGGAATATTTTGTTGCATCACGTTATCTGTCGCAAACTGACCAGGAACATTCTACTGTGGAGCTTTAGAGGATGTCAACTTAATATTTGAGGTGTACAAGGTACCCGAAAAATGATATCAGGAAATAAAAATTGGATAAGTCTTAAAGTAATGTCGCATTTATACATGGCTTTCGCTTGATACGAACAAAACCGAGTTAATTCGTTCCAGCCGGTTAAAAGATCAAAGCAGTATATCGATCTCAGTGAGAGGAATAGCACGTAAGTCAGCTGATTCAAGATCACATCCTCGAACCAGAGCACATTTAAGGAGACAGGACCAAAATACTGTCCGGGTGCTGGACAGTATTTTGGGTCCCCAGTATTAGTGGAACATGTAGAATTTCACTATGGGAAGATGAGTAAAAATATCCAGCAGAAAACATTCCCAAAATATGATGAGAAAGCCATAAAATATCCCCTTTGTATTAAAGTCTGTATTCCATGATTCATGGACAAATCAGTGGTAGAAAGTAAATGTGAAATGCATGGTTGAAAAGTGGATACCAGTTCAGTTCTGCTTTAATCCCCCCACCCCCAGGGTTCAGCTTGTTGAAATTATATTGAAGTAGTTGGCAAAATAATATGATCCAAATATGATTCAAAACAGTTCTTAATGTATGAAAATTTCCCCCAATTACAGATGTGTCCAAAAATATATCTGTAATGCTTTGGAAAGATTTGAGGATGGACTGGGGACAACTATACTTTTTGCGGACTCCTCCTAAAAGATCGGAAAGAAATAGAAATTCCTTTTCACAAGGCAGTTTCTTATAGTTTCTGCCGCGCTATCTGGAAAAAAAAAAAAAGAAAAAAAAAGAAAGGGAAAGAAAAGAAAATGTTGTAGAACTCTGCATTAATCAGCACTCTGCATAATTATGTGGCCCCTTGAAAATGCGGGGACTGGGGGTCGTAGCCCTTCAACTTGCGTGCACTATTTGTCATTTTCCTGTAGGACTTCCGTCCACAGTGAGTAGAGTTTAGGTCCCAGCCACCTACAGCGAGATCGCCTTTTGGGCAGGACATAGAAACGGAAGGAATGAGAACAAGTCTAGCGACTTTGACAGAACAGTTTGTAGTGAGATTAGAGTACAGTATATGGCGCCACTGTACAAGTACGATGTTGCACACAGAGGGATGAGAGAATTTCAGGGAGGGGGCATAGGAAAGGATACCCATTTAACCAGTGGGTCCAGCTTGGGGGCCGTCACTTTACGTACTCGTCCGATGCACGGCGGATATTCAGCGAGTGTTAGTAAATCACACTATCTCTGAAAGATCAGCCCAGGTTCGAACCTGAGGACCTTGCATTGCTAGTCTGACTCGCTAACCACTAAGCCATTCGCGGCTCTGCGGGTACTGGGGCTGCGGGCCACCTTTAAATGGGCTCTGCCTAAAACCACAGCCCATTTAAAAGGGGCCTGCACATAAATAGATAGTTTTTAATAGCTGAAGTGTTTTTACGGAAGCTTGTAGTAGACATAGTAATACAATTCGTAGGTCATTATGTCGGTTTGACTGCAGTGATAAACTGCAACAATAGTACACCGTATTTTCGTTCATTTCCCCGTACTTGTGGTTATTAATTTCCTAAGCGTTATTGTGGTCAGTAGAGAGTAAAAAATTGAATGTAATTGAATTTTTTAAACAAAAATCACGTTTCTTGAATCACATCTCAAATTGAAAAATCTTTTTTATTACCCATATCTGCAGTCAAGAAAATCACTCCGGTCTGCCAAGACGACGATTGCCGTGTGCACAGTGCTAAAACTGTGTCTGAATGGCACGGCGAACAATCAGCAACTGTCTCACCTCGACTGGCCCGTCAAATCCCCAGATTTAAATCCTATTGAAAATCCGTGAGATCATTGAAACGCCGGAATAGACATTCGCGCACTGCAGCGGAATGTCGGGACCAATGGACGCACGAGAGGCTGAAAATGGATGTTTAATACATTCACAACCTCATCGAGTCCCTACCACATCGGATTCATGCTGTTATCAAGGCAAGAGACGCCATCACCCGTTATTACGTAAGTTTTATCAGAGGTGACTAATTTTTTGTCCGGTGTGCTTATATATTAGGTGTTGACAGAAATAGTATTTATGAGTTTATTAATTTTCAGTAAACAACGCTATATCAGATTAAAATTAATGTAAGCAAGTAATTGAAGTACATTGGCGGAAAGTGAAAAAAGAACACCAAGAAGGAGACGTCTGATACCAACGAAATTTATACAGCATAATAACGGAATACAGAGGATAACGTGATCAAAACATTATGGCAAAATACAGCTGTATTTGCTGGTAAACTGAAAAATAACATTTCCATGTAACATGGTTAGTACGAGGTTGAACCGCCATGAACTGCGTCACACTGTGCAATTCTGGCATGGAGTCTGTCGTACAGATGTTGGATGTAAGTTTGGGGTATTGAGTTTCATGCATCCTCAACCTGGACACGTAAATCGGGGATGGTCGTGGCTGGCCGTGGAGACCGGATATGTTGTTGTCCCATAAAATCCCACACGTTCTCAATGGGGGACAAATCCGGTGAACGTGCAGGCCATGGAAGTTGTCTCACACCCTGAAGTGCATGTTGCGTTGCACGTGCCGTGTGTGGGCGTGCGTTATCTTGCTGGAAAACACCACGATGGACCGACCTTACAAATGGCACAACAACGGGCTGAATGATGTTGATGTAGAAGGTGCTGTTTAACGTACCCGGTACAAACACCAATTGTGTACGGGAGTGATGGCTGATCGCTCCCCACACCAGGAGACCAGGTGTAGGCCCTGCGTGTCGCTGGCGGATGCAAGAAGGGTGGAGACGCTCCTCTGTGCGTTTGCGAACACGCATACGGCCATCCGAGGCTCCCAAGCAGAATCTGCTTTCATCGCTGAATACGACAGATCGCCATTGCGTTCTCCAGTGCAGACGTTGGCGACACCACTGCAGCCGTTCCTGACTTTGGGCTGGAGTCAGAGGTACACATGCCAGAGGCACACGCGCACGTAGTCCTGCATCCTGTAGACCGTTGCGCATTGTTCGCACAGTTCATCTCAGGTGCAACGACAGCTAGGGTTTGCGTTGCAGTGGATGTTCTGTTTCACAAAGCCGCTCTTCTTATGCGTCGATCGGTCCGCTCATCAGTCCGTCTGTGACTCCCGGTTCCACGTTTTCTCGTGTGGGAATGTTCCTCGGACCATCTATGCCGCCATCGTACGACCACCGATACTTCCCGTCCAATTTGCTCTGCAATACGACGATACGACCACCGATACTTCCCGTCCAATTTGCTCTGCAATACGACGATACGACCACCCGGCTTCGCGGAGTCCGACTAGACGACCACTCTCAAAGTCCGATAACTGCTGAAATCGTACATGTCTTCCATGTCCAGGCATTGCAGCTTCTTCAGGGTCTTCGCACGTGTCCGTACGCCGACGACTGATTACATTCACTTCGCCGTACTCCTTAAGTACCACCGACGATAATTTGCATATTATGCCGTGCTGTGGCGTAAGCGCTCACCGGTTGGTCCCGAAATTAACATCACACCTACGTAAGCTCGTCCCATTAACATATGTAAATTTCATGATCGTCCGCCAATTCCTTCTTGGTGGTCTTTTTTCACTTTCCGGTAGTGTATTTCGAGCTTCTTCCGTATTACTAGTAGCTTCAGTTAGAATTCGCCACTAGCTACGGCCCTGCGTATACTTAACAGTTCTTTTTTTCAGTTTCTGTTTTCTTATGTAAATTTCTTTACTTCTTGTTTAAAGATTTGCTCACTGAACGGCGCATTACTTCCCAGGACAGCTTATACATTTTGGCAGTGCTGACAGTGAGACAGAACAAAATGAAATGGCGACGTTTTGTGTGGAGAGATTGGAGATTTATAGAGATCTAGAGCGGTTGTGAGTAGATATGGAGCTTTGATATAGCGAAAGAGATAAGAACTTGTTTCATCTATGTGAATCGAAAAGTACGTATTGCTGTTCTATATGATTGAGACCTATATAGATACCAGCAGGATATTTTGTGTCAGTACATAATGTTGATGCTCTTCGAACTTTCAATGAGGGAGAAAATAAAGGAAAAAGTTGTCTTTTGCTGATTCTTTTTACCTGGTCGTTAGTATTTACGTAGTTATTCAAGAAGTAAAATATATGTTAAATAGAGTTAGCTAGAAACTTTAATTGATCAATTAAACAGCTGCATCAAACTTTTAAAATTCTACAGCGCTCATTTTTGGTTAGTCGTCGGCGATCGGTGCACATTCGGGTCCCGGATGGTACATAGATATAAGGTTTATCCTATAGCGCCGAGTCTCTTCCCTTCCTAGAACCAATGGGTTTAAATTATGGTCAGGTGACTTCTTGTAGCCCTACGAGTTGCTCATAGTGACTTTATAAAAACCCGGAAAAGAACTCATCATATATTTCTTTCTTCAATCTTTCAATAGTTCAGAAAAAAATCACCTGATGTCAAATTTAGAGAGTAGATAAAGTCCCTCACATAGAACGACTAGCGTTAGGAATTTCCATCTTGTTGGAACACGATGTCTGTGAGAGTATGAATTACTTCAGTATGTCAAGGTAAACGATTCATGTAACTGTCTTTTCTGCAAATAGAAGGTCCCATTATGCGGTCATTCAGGTTTTCAGCTATTAATGACACACTGGTGTGTCACGTGTGGATCTGTTAAGAATACAATGCTCAAATGCTTTCATGGTTCATATGACCTGATATAAACTGAAGAGCAATTGAATTAAAGACAGCTGGCGTTATGCAAATGTGGAAATGTGGGCGGCCCTGTAAACGGGAACGACATTACGTATGCAGCGATCCAACAATATAAGGAGTGATGCGACGGGAATCAGTAAGAGTCGGACGCTGTATGGGTAAGACGAAGGATCTAACGCATTTGTTCGTGGGCAAATTGTCGGGGCCCAACGAATGAGTCACTCCATCTCATAAGTCGTGCAGGTACTGGGATTTTCACGAGCTACTGTGTAACGGGTGCACCGTGAGTACATCGAATTCGGTAAAACCATTCCTGCAAGGGCCAACTGCCGTGGAAAGCAATGTGTGAATGAGCGGGGTCATCGTCGGCTAGCTCGCATTGTAACAGCGGATAGACGGGCCACAATGCAAGAAATCACTCGGCAATTCAATGCTGGTGCACAAAAACTTTTAACCAGCCACACCATCCAGAACCATCTCCTCGCTATGGGGTACAGAAGCCATCGTCCCACGAGGGTACCGCTGCTGACCACACATCACAAGGTGAATAGATTAGCATGGGCGCCGGAACATCGCCTATGGACCCTAGATATGTGGGGAAATGTTGCCTGGACTGATGAGTTGAAATTCACGTTGGTACATGCGGATGACAGGATACGAGTGCGACGCAAACCACATGAAGCGATGGATCCTTCTTGCCAGCAGGGTACTCTTGAAGCTGGTGGGGGTGGCATTCTCGTCTGGGGACTCTTTACGTGGACTGAAATGGGACCCCTGCTACGTGTGACATCGTCCCCCACAGGTGAACGTTACCGTGATATCCTGGACGACCATTTACTCCCGTTTGTGCGTCTTCAACATCCCACTGGGGACCTCATCCTGCAACAAGACAATGCACCGTGCCATCGCTCCCGAATTGTATCCGAATGGTTGAGTGAACACTCCACCGACATAACCTCGCTTCCTTGGCCAGCTAGGTCACCTGACCATCGAGCACATCTGGGATGCCATTGAGAAAGAGACGTTCGAGGCTCTGACCCTCCTCCATCAAATTTTTGTGAACTGTTGGAGCTTGTTCAGGGGTCGTGGATCCGTATGACTTTCCACCGCTTCCGGTGTCTCGTCGAGTCCATGCCGAGACGAATCACCACCGTCATCGGGGCGAAAGGTGGTGCTATACGTTACTAGACAGGTTTCTCTAATTCAATTTCTCTTTAGTGTAAATGGAAGTTGCATCGTGAAAAAACTATCATCGTTGATTTGATCAAGAGAAACAGTAATGATTATTCATTTTGGTCCGTAATCTGATTGGAGCGCCTTCACGATTTTTGCTTAACAGGCATACAGCTTAAGAAGTTTACAAAACACTTTGTGGATTGTTGAACGCGGAACTTGAAATTTACAAGAAGCACATCTTGGGCTCGTGGATTGCTTCCACGATTAACACTCCCTGCATATCGAATACAACAAGAGGTCTTCCAGGGTGAGATATTTTCAAAACACTATGATATAATTAAGGTTTATGGGGGGGAGTGTTTAACGACCACCCTGAGCAACTCGATGGGCTATAAGCAGTCGCCCGTCCCTAATTTAGGGCCACTGGTTCCAGGGAAGGGATAGAGCCAGTGCCGTAAAACAAACCCAACATCCATGCCTTACCGGGAATAGAACCTGGACCCATTTCGGACGAATTCTCAGAAGCTAGGGCTTAGACCAATGACCTTAAGGCCTTTAATGTCTCTGTATTTACTTTACGTAGTGTATAAAACACCATAAAACTTAACGGTAGGAACCAAATGAATGAAACCGTAATGAGCAACACTTAGCGTATTCTTCACAATACTCTCGCGTATTCTTCACAACACTTACGAACATTTTTCACAACAATTAACGCGCATTCTTCACAACAATGACGCATATTCTCACTAACGCGTATTCTTCACAACACTTACGCGCATTCCTCACAATATTTACACATATTCTTCACAAAACCTAGGCGTATTTTTCACAGAAATCTTAGCTCTCCAAATGAATTCACACTGAAGAACTATTGAAATAGAAAGCTGGTTGATCAAATGTAACCTCCAGAATAGGCACCAATTACGAACAATAAAATAAATGGTAATACATCTCGAAAACTCATGAAAAAAAGCTCGCAAGGTTGAGAGAGATCATGATGCCTTTTATACAACAAAAAACAATCCACCAAAATTAACTCAAATCTCCTTACCGTAGATTTCATCACTTTCGTATCGTGTTGACGGTCAGGCTAAAGGTTAGCGTTTTGAAAGGCAACAAGGAAACTGGCGGTTCAGAACGTGAAGTTTATATATTGTCGGTCCACAGTGAGTAGAGTTTAGGTCCCAGCTACCTACAGCGAGTTCGCCTTCTGGGCAGGACACAGAAGCGGAAGGAATGAGAGCAAGTCTAGCGACTTTGACAGAACAGTTTGTAGTGAGATTAAAGTACAGTAGATGGCGCCACCTTACAAGTACGATGTTGCACATCGAGGGGTGAGAGAATTTCAAGTGGGGGGGGGGGCATGGGAAAGTATACTCATTTAACCAGTGGGTCCAACCTGGGGGCCGTCACTTAACGTGCTCGTCCGATGCACGGCGAATATTCAGTGATTGTTAACAACTCACACCACCTCCGCAAGATCAGCCCAGGATCGAACCTGAGGACCCTGCATTGGTAGTCTGAACTGCTAACCACTCAGCCATTCGCGGCTTAGAATGTGAAGTTCAGAGATGAAAACATAATTAAGGACCAACAGGATTTTACAGGAAAGAAAACTCAAAGGCAAAGTTAAGTTTAGAAGTATGCGTCATAACTACTTGTTATCATAAACGGTTCATAACAGCTTATTATTTCATACCTTGATGTTTGAGTATATGCAGCATAAGTGTTAGTAAAATTTTGTTGCTCCTGTACCTATGATTTCCTTGTCTTCTTTTCAATGAACCATTTAACGCAAGCAATCTGCTGAAGTGTAAACAACGCCATTTCCTTGCTTATCCATGAAACACAGCAACAAGTGTGAGTGCAAGTAAAAAAACTCATTGTTTTTTACTACTGGTAACAAAAGACGCGTGGCGAAGAGCTACATCTTGTTTCCTATATTTTGTTCATCTGGAGACATTATTTACGGATAATGTGTATTTATTCCTAATGATGAATGCTACGCTGCGTCGTTGTAGTATTTTGTTTTTCATCTCAAACATTTAGTGATTGTTGACTATGGATTACTTTTTCAGCATTTTTTCTTCTTTCCTTTCGTAATCCTGAACTTTAACGCGGAAGAACGCAGAATTATTTGAACATGTCATTCATGTGAGCGAACGCAAATAGACGTAACCATGGCAACCAAACTTGGCGATCAAAAAAGAAACTGATTGGGAGTGCTGCTAACTCATACAAACATTTACGAAATCGAAGAGCAGCTAAAGAAGATGTTCATCGGCAAATATGAGAGCAAAGAAAGACGAAACTAGGAAATGATTTCAGCTGCAGGGAGATTGCTATGCAAATCTCTGATTGCGAGTCGCATTTCATCGCAAAACCCAATTTCCGGTTGAGGCTGAGAATTTTCAGGACAATCTCAGGAATTTCAGTAACAAATAAGCATATTTCATGAAGAAATATATAAAAACAATATCTAAATTTCTGAAAATTTTTGTTTATGGGACAAAACATGTTAGTAAAAACAGACGAATAAATTTACAATACTAATAAATTAACGAAAACTAGAGAAAAAAAAAGTTAGTTTTAAAATGCGAAAGAAAAAAATTGTGTGAAGCACTTCCGTGTAAACAAATGCATCAATAGTACAATATTCTGCCCAAAAAGAATAAAGCTTTGAATTAGATGTTAAAAAACGTGAAAAACTGATTTGCGAAAGATGAAGTACAAGATTTTAAAAAAGTAGCAGACTTTCGAATTTAATCCAATCATATTAAAAACACCACGTACAACAGAAGAAATTTTAGATCTCCTTTGACAGAACATATGAGAAATTGTGAAAATGATGTTTAAAAAACTGCATTCATATACAGGGTGATTCACTCGGGACTGAACACTTATTATACGGAATACACATGTGTATATGAGATGGGGAATATACGATGAGCGTGAAATCCGAACGGAGCGGTTCTTTATTTCCTGACGAAAGAGTCGACATACATTGCCTGTGAATGAAATGTCTCCCCGGCAGCTGGATGGAGCCGCACTGACGCGCCGTCTGTATAGTAGTGGTGGGGGAATAGCGTGTCTCCGCAAACAGTTTAAACGAGTTGGTCGAATGAAGATGTTGTACTCAATTGAAGAGTCTGTGTTCATTGTGCGTCAGTACTGGGTAGCCGGTTCCTTCAGACAATGTCAGAAGGAGTTTCTGGAGAAATTTGGTGGGCGTAAACCAACCTCCGGGGCCACCATTTCGAAATTGGCGAAGAAGCTTGAGAGAACGGGAAGCTCGGTTGATCCGTATGCAGGTGCAGAACCCCAGATGACGGATGATACAATAGGGGAAGTGAAGCAGTGGTTATTGGTATCCCTACGAAAATCTGTTCGGCGGCTATCCCAAGAGACTGAACGATCGTATTCGACATATCAAAGAGCAGCTAAACCGGCGAGCCATACTGTATCACAGCTGTGAACGAGTTACAGCCACCGGATTTTGCAAAGCACTTGGCATATCGTCAATGGTTTGCCAAATTTTTCGATGAAAGCCCCGCCCTGTTGGTCATAACATGGTTTACTGACGAAGTATGGTTCCATTTATCGGGCTATGTAAACTCGCAAAATACACGGGTGTGGGCAAGTGATAATCCCCACACCATCTATGAAGAGCCATTGCACCAGTGAAAATCGGTGTCTGGTGTGTGGTGTCCCGAGGCGGTATCATTGGGCCATTCTTTCTTAAAGACACGGTGAATACCGACCGATACTTGGAAACTTTAACGAGTTTGTGAACCAGTTTTATGATCAGGAACTTTGCAGATGGTTACTTTTAACAGAACGGTTCAACATGCCACACCTCCAATAAAAACATGGCAGAAATCCACAGCTCTTTCCAGGACAGGATTGATTATCTCCAAAGACCTGCGGCCGTATTGATCTCCCGACCTTACACCCCCATATTTCTTTCTCTGTGGATATTTAAAAAGCAACGTTTATGAAAACAAGCCATGGTCGATTGAAGAACGGAAAGACATCACACGTGAAATTTCTGCCATCGACGTCACTACGCTACATCGCGCATTCGCCGATTTGGAGCGTCTGATAAATATGTGCCCGGATGCTGGCGGTGGGTACTTCCAACATATTCTGTAAGACATTCCTTTTTGCCATGGACCAAAGCATGCTTTACATTAATTTCATTCAGATGTGCCTTTGCAAATGTGAGATAATTAAAAAAATAAGTGTTTAGTCGCGAGTGAATCATCCTGTAGTAATTCAGACTGAACTAGATGACTGCATGGGCCTTCATTTGGAAAGTCCTGTCCGAGCCCGGGCAGGCTCGGAATTTTCAGTTTACGGCCTGGCCGATTTCAGACTTTCCTCAAGCGTTCTCTGTCACTTATTGCAACTACCGCTAGGCTTACTCTAGAGCAAGGGTCTTCAACCTGTGGCCCTCGGAGCGCTTTTTTAATGTCTTACGAGACCTTCACAAAGGAAATTCTAAAGTGGAAAAGAAACATTTTCGAAATGGAAAAATGAACATCCAGGTCCTTGGATACTTGTACTGAATTCTCAAATTTGCTATGAGATATGCTGCGTTAAATTATAACACTGAAATGTTTAAAGAGTTCTCAAAATATAGTCTTATCATTTACCTACTTCGGACTTCTTTGTAATTAAGTTATCATGCCAACTGAATTGTGTCTTTTTCCGAAAGTTACGTTATAGGATTCAAAACCATCTGAAATAATCGATATTCATAATAAACACATGCGTTTTGTTTCTACTTTTTCGTGGGATCCGCGAGTCTTATTCCATTTTGCCATATTGTTAACTATTCAGAAACAGGCTAAAGACATCCTGCTCTACAGAACAAAAAGCTGAATGTTGAAAAGATTTGTCTTAGTAGTAAAAGTAATGTAACGCACAGAGACCTGTGATTTCTTGTAGGAGTTCATCCCACTGATGTGCTTTAGACGCGACTACATACTCTTTTTACATATGAAAACGATTTTCCTCTTTCACACTTAAATATAAACTAGGTATCCCTCGTTATCCAAACATATAAACAAATACTTCAAACTTGCTCAT
The DNA here is from genome assembly GCA_039090855.1 of Macrothele yani. NCBI lineage: Eukaryota > Metazoa > Arthropoda > Arachnida > Araneae > Macrothelidae > Macrothele > Macrothele yani. The sequence continues at coordinate 22,195,906 of CM077013.1, forward strand.
CCCCGTTGTGTCCGCGAATGTCGCCGGGAACTCGCTATGGTTTTGATTTCTAGCTGAAAACTAGAAAGTAGATTCGTGTAAACACTCCTCGGAAAAAAAAAGCTAAAGAGAAAAAAAAAGAATTTGATTTCAACCTTTAAAGAAATAAAACACCAAATTTCACTAATTTTACAGCCAGTTTTGTCGGTTTCAGCTGTAATTAATCAATGCATCCGGTTGCGGATAAGGTCTTTCGTTTTATTCAATGAACTTTACCATCTGATTATTTAACAAGTGAATCTTCATTTTGTAAAATGAAAGTTGGTTTTGTTTTTATACTACAGAAGCAAAATACTAAACCTCCAGGCAGGGTCGGGCCTCTGCCCGGAGATTTAGCGAAAGGTCGGGCAGGGCCGGGTTCCTCAATACAGGCCCAGCCCTTCCCAACCACGGAATTTTTCACTTAAGGTGATTCCACCTAAAATCTCTGCCTTATGTTTCCAACGGTAAAACTTTTTTTACGTATTTTCTTCCCAATTAATGTGTTCCCAAGGATGAAAATTTGCACATCAATGAAACTAACTTTAAGTTATAGCTTGGGATACTTAATACTTGCTAAAACATAGCCATAACTACACTATCTACCAACAAGTAGTTGGACACCTGTGATGGCAAAGGAAAACGAAGTTTATTCACCTTCAATAGTTGGTCGAGCCTCCACTAGCGACGGTTACAGCTGCGACTCTCCGGGGCATACTCTCAACCAGGCGTTGTACAATGGCTAGCGGTATTTTCTTCCACTCGGCTTGGAGAAGACAGGTCAGTTCCTTCACCGATTTCGGACGGTGGGGGCACCCCTTAAGTCGACGCTCCAACTCGCCCCAGAGGTGCTCGATAGGGTTAAGGTCCAGGCTCAGCGCAGGCCAGTCTATTCGAGTAACCCCATTGTGGTGCAGTAGGTCTCGGCGTTGAGTCTACCACGAATTGCGACTAAGGTTTCCATGTCATACCAGAAGAAACACCCCCATAGCATAATTCCACCGCCGCCGAACTTCACACTTGACACAATACATTCCGGCAGGAGGCGTTCTCCAGGCAGACGCCAAAACCAGACCCTACCATCCGAACGGTAGAGGGTGAACTGATTCGTTACTCCAGAGAACCTGTTTCCACTGTTCAACGGTCCACTGTCGACGTTCTTTGCACCACGTTAGCCGAGCAGCGCTATTGGACTTGGTGTTCAAAGGCTTGTGGGCGGCAGCACGTGCATGATAACTGAGCAGAAAGGCTTCCTTACGGATGGTATTCATCAAAAGAAGACTCCCGGATGCCTGTTGAAACTCCTCGCGGATGTGGCCCATCGATTTGGTGCGGTTTTTCCGAATTTCTCTGGCCAGCCAGCACCCGTCGGTCTCTTAACTCCCAGTTTTGTGGGTCTGCCGGGTCGGGGCACACTCCAACAGTCACCTCTCATCTTCCACTTGCCAATCACGTAGGCCACTGTCGACTTTGGGTACTTCAACTCGCTGGACATGTCACGTATGGATCGGCCATTTCTGTGATACCCGACGATTACTCCTTTCTCGAAATCAGAGAGCTCCGAACTGCGTGGCATCTTGCATGCGACTGGTTGCGTTGTTGTTTCCCACGCGATATTTAGCGGCGGCGGCCGTGACGTATATCACGACCGCAGATATCGTCGATTGCAGGGGTGTCTAATTACTTGTTGGTAGATAGTGTATATTAAATTCAATCATTTTTCCTTGCGTAATGTTCAGACCTGGTAATAGACGGCGCGACCTGTACATTGATGACGTCAGTAGACAAACAAATGCTGGATTGCTTAATTATGGTTATGTTTTTAGCAAGTATTAAATATTCATGATGCTATATCTTAAAGTTAGTTTTAGCGATGTGCAAATTTTCATCCTTGGGAATACATTAATTGGGAAGAAAATATGTAAAGTAGTTTTGCCAATGGAAACATAAGGCAGAGATTTCAGGTGGAACCATCTTAAATTATGAAAAAAAAAATTCCGGTCCGTGTATACCTGTCTATACTTTTGCACCATACTTGAAGAAAACTGAACTGAATTGTGCGCGACAGAGATTGTTGTAATCGAAGTGACGTAAATTGCGAAAACTCTAATTTAGACATACCATAATCTAGACATACCTAATCTAGACACACCCAAAATTACCAACCCTAATTGCAAAAATCATAACCCAAACAGAATATCAAACCAAGAGACTGAAAAGCAACATAAGAAATCTCACGTTGTTACCTTTGAACATTTCTGTCATTGCAACGAAGTCGGCATAAGCAACAGGTTCAAGATGAAGACCCAAATAAAGACAGAGCTGCACGAAGCAGCTTTCGAATTTTTTGGTGGTCCGCTGATCCGTGAGCACTGACAATTTAGTCGGACCGTGAAAATCACAGTTATCCGATGGGGGACCAATCACTTTTTTTCAGGTGACTTCATTTATTTTAGAAATTGCGACGTCATTTTTTCTCGTAAAGGGAAGTTGCAAAATATCTTTCGTTCATGGTCGATAGCAAATCGATGTTACCATCCCCGTTAAACTCCAGAGAAAGAAACGTGTGTTGTCTATGCATCGATAGGGGAAAATCCGAAAGTAAATTATGTAAAAAGCAAGCAGCCCGAGGCGATTTCAAAAAGTTGTGGATTTAGTTGGCAGCCAAACAAACAACATGTTGCTGATCAGAATCTACGTTGCGTCGTGGGGAATATTAGAAAGAGTGTACTGCAACTTTCACTTCAGCGCAAAAAGTCCAGCAAACTTTGGGAAGGAAGAAATCAGGGCCAGATTCATAATACAAACAGAAACTGTAGAAACTGAGTGAATGTCTTTACAAAAAAGTCACTATGTTCTTCCATTGTGGACTCCAGTAAATTATCAAGGGATGATATAAATTCAAATTTTCCATTTATGGAAATATTTTGGTTGTGGTTGGTGCCTCCCTTTCACATCAGTCGAGTGTGAGCTGTTGTTTATAAGACGGGGGTTATACCATAATTTCTTTTCATGTAGAGATTTTGTCGTTCTTACGTTATGTTTAAACCACTAGATAGCAATACGATGCAACAATTCGTACACTGGCGTGTGGAAAAATTAAGGACCAGACGGTTTTTCGAATGTAACGTCGTGCAGAAGTGCTCCACATCGACTCAAATCATACCATAAGATCCCCAAGATGTAAGAATATGGGACAAGTGAACAAAGCCGTCCAAACAAGGAATCCAAAGGATACAAAGGCACTTTATTGAAAAGGTAGCTTCGAGCACAACTGGACAGAAGACAGAAACGTCCATGTGACAGGCAGCTGCCAAGAAAAATCCAGTCTTTAGTAAGGGATATGATCATCCCTGACTGATTTGGAGGATTTACAACGTCTGTCCATGCTGAGGACGAGGTTGTGAAGGAGCTGTTCAGGCATCGCGGCCCATACCTCTTGTAGCATCAATCGCAGCTGCGGAATCGTTGTAGGTAGCTGGTAATGTGCTGCCAAGTGTCTCCCGAGAAGGTCCTACACGTGTTCGATTGGATTTAGGTCCGTGGACCTCGCGGGTCGATCCATGCGTTCGATATCTCCACTCTCCGACAGCTATGCGACAGCCACTGAACGATGAGGTGTAGCGTTGTCATCCATGAAGAGGAACTCAGGACGCACAGCACCTCTAAACAGACGCACGTGAGGCAGGAGAACCTTGGTAGAATAGCGGACACCAGTGACTGAACGTCCTTGGAAGATGTGGAGGTCAGTACGGCTACCAAGCTTGATACCGCCTCAAACGAGAACTCCGCCATCTCCAAACCGGTCCTTTTTGATAATGTTGGAGGTGCGATTGCGTGTTCCCTGCTCTCTCCAGATGAGTATACGTCCAGAATCGCTCGTCAAACTAAATCGGCTCACATCCGTAAAGAGAGCTCGACCCCATTGCTGATGTGTCCAGTTCTTGTGTTCCTGGCACCACAGAAACCGCCGTCTCCGATGAGCATGCGTTAATGGCACACACCGTACTGGTCGTCGTGCAAATAGACCACCTTTGTGCAGCCTCCAGGCCACGGTAAAACGCGATAACGGACGTCCAGTTGTCTGTACTTTGTGCCTTGCGATTTCTCCCGCTGTCTGCCGTCTGTCTCGTACCTCGCCTGTAGGACAATATACCGGTCGTCCGCCGCAGTGGTTGCTCGTGGACGAACACTGCTAAACTATCGGACAGCTGTTTCTGTCGTTTGAAATGCTCTCCAAGCTCGAGAAACGATACTGTGAGCGATCCCGAGCTCCATGGCCACACTAGTCACACTTCAACCTTCCTCCAACTTCCCAATGATGCGACCTCGGGTAAAGTCATCCAGATGTCGTATACTGGATAGCCTGTTGGTCATAACACACGGTGGCAGCAACTCGAAGTTTTTCAAGCCGATGTACACCGTGCAATAGCTTTCAGCGAATTCCTGAGCGTACACCACCCGTGTGCTTTATACCTTTTCCGAAGCCCCCCCGTCATGCAGCATATATGCGCATGCGCAACCGTACTGGACCCTAGTTTATCTCCTGCGTGGTCTTTCGGTCCGTTCTGCCTGCTCGTTCTTCTGTTATGCTAATTTCTCCTCTTCGTCCTTAATTTTTGCACACCAGTGTATTTGAATTATTACGGCCAGACGAATTTTAAAACAGAAGTCAACTTACGAGGATACTTTTTATTCCAGCACTTCGTCATAGAACATCTGACATGGCACTTTCACATTTTACTTAAAAATCAAGGTCTATCATATCCACCACATATCCACCCCAGCAAAGGTTATCTCATCCTTTTTATCTATCGTTCTTATATCTTACATTCGTACGTCACGTTCACTCTGGCCTCAATTGTTGTCAACCTCATTTTGTTTAAGAGAAAATATGGCACGTTAAGTTTAGAAGTATAAAGGAGAACAAACTCAAATTTACATAGAAAAAGTAATTAAAAGTAAAAGTTAATCTAGAATATTCATCATGAACTTCTTTTTCAAGAAAAAGCCACACAGGAAATGGACATGGAGACATCCAAATCAGACAAGAAGTGAAATTGATTTTATTATGTGTAACAAAAAATTCGCCATAGAAGACTGCAGTGTGCTAAACAAGTTCAGCACAGGTAGTGACCATAGATTGGTGAGATGTAAGATGCACCTCAACACTAAACTCGAACGTAGCAAGCTCATAAGACAAACAAAATGTATTGACATAACCAACCTTAAAAAACACCATAATACCTTCAAATTGGAACTGAAGAACAGATTCTCTGCTTTAGAAGGCCTAACATCGGAAGAAGTGGATATTTCTGAAGTTAACAAAAAAGTAACCAAAGCTCTTATCGAAACAGCAACAAAATTAGCTGGGTCTAAGAACAAGTTACATGTGAACAAATTATCAGGAAAAACCAAACTGTTGATGCAAAAAAGAAGAAAGATGAGGACAATTAAAGAAGATGTGATTTCCAAAGTGGAATATGTAGAACTATGCAAGAGAGTACGAAAAAGTATCACTGAAGACGTAAGGAAATTCAACTGTGAACTAGTAAAGAAAGCAATTGAAAACAACCAAAGCCTAAAGATAGCAAAGGAACATCTCAGTAAGAGAAGAAAACAAATTATGGCACTGAGAAAAGAAGATGGTTCTGTAACAAAAAAAGGCGAAATTTTGAGAGTGAAAGATTTCTACTCCAAATTATATGAAAGGGATGATATATGTACTCCAGACATCATGAAAGGTACCAGTACAAGAGTTCTTCCAGTCCTCCCAGCAGAAGTTGCTCATGCAATCAAGAAGAAGAACCTGGGGAAAGCTCCAGGAGAAGATGGAATTACTGTAGACATCATACAAGAAGCAAGTGGAGAAATGGAAACAGTACTCGCCCAAATTTTCACTCGATGCCTTAATGAAGGGAAGGTTCCTGAGGATTGGAACAACGCTACAATGATCCTGCTACATAAAAAAGGTGACGTTGAGGATATCGGGAACTACAGAACTATCAGCCTCCTATCAGTGGTTTATAAAATCTTCACTGAAGTTCTTTCACACCGCTTGAAGGTAACACTGGACATGGCTCAAACGAGAGAACAAGCTGGATTCAGGAGTGGCTAGAGCACTATAGATCATATCCACGTACTGAGAGAACTAATTGAAAGAGCGAGGGAATATGAACTTCCATTGTCCATGGCTTTTATCGATAATGTAAAGGCTTTTGATTCGGTGAATTCATCAGCAGATACAATGGCTTTGAAATCCTGCGGTATTGAAGAGCATACATTAATATTATCAATAACATCTATGAAAATCCAAGTGCAAAGATATGGCTATTTGACAATACAACACACCTAAAAATTGGAAAGGGAGTGAGACAAGGTGACACCATATCTCCCAAGCACTTTAATGCCACATTGGAAAATGTCTTTCATTCACTGAACTGGGAGAACAAAGGGATAAAGATTAATGGAGATTATCTAACTCACCTTCGTTTTGCTGATGACGTAGTCATTTTTGCAACTACCCCATCAGAGCTGCAGAGTATGATCCAGGAACTTGCTGACAAGAGTGAAGAAGTGGGATTAAAAATGAACTTTCAGAAGACAAAAGTGATGTACAATGATTTTACAAGAAATGAAGATTTATCGATTGATGGAGAAAAGCGGGAAATAACAGATACGTACGTTTATCTTGGACAGCAGATATCAAGTGAGGGTCACATTGATGAAGAAATTAATCGGCGTACAAAACTTGCCTGGAGAGCTTTTGGAAGAAACAGCATAATTTTCAAGAGCAATATGCCATTGTGTCTTAAAAGAAAAGTGTTTGATCAATGCACCCTTCCAGTGCTTACGTATGGTGCAGAGACGTGGACCTTAACTAAAAGAGACATACAAAGGCTGCAGACAACTGAAAGAAGCATGGAGTGACGCATGTTTGGTGTAACCAGGAGAGATAAGAAGAGGAACTCGTGGATCCGAAAAATGACAAGAGTGGAAGACATCATGATCAGAGTTAAATCCCTGAAATGGCAATGGGCTGGACATACTGCCAGAAGAACAGACCATCGATGGACAGCCGAAATTTCAGATTGGATTCCAAGGGACAGGAAAAGACCCAGAAGAAGACCACATGGAAGATGGGTGGATGAAATTTGAAAGTATGCGGGAGTAACATGGAGGAGACTGGCACAAGACAGACCGTTGTGGAAGAAACTTGGGGAGACCTTTGTCCAGCAGTGGATTGATAATGGTTGACAATGATGATGATCATGATGATGATTATATGTCACAGGGTATATCAAAACAAACTGATGAACGAAACTGAAACTGTTTCAGGCTTAAGGATGGTATATTACTAGGTACCCCAGATATCGCACAATTTGATCACTTACAACAGTTTCACTATAAACCCATTCAAGGTGAAAAAGAGGATAACATTTTCTACTGGACCTTACACTAGTACTAACTAAAGTGAAATATAACTTAAATGTTCATTAGTTGATATTGAAATTGTAATCAGCGTTAAAATATTTTGTAACACTTGTACTTCAGTTAAATTGATATTAAAATTTATGTTTTACCTGTACCTCGTCTTGAAAAAGGAGAATAAAACTAATACCAGTGGCGTGCTGTGAACGTTATGTGTAGGCATGGAAAAAAAAATAAACATGCGTTATTTATAGCAGAATTCAGTCTTGCTACATTTTTTTTATTCTTCCGTTACTTTGTCTTAAAATATAGACTTTCACATCAAAATTTTCAGTAGAACGTTTTTAATTGTTATTAATTTTTTTATATAACATGCCTTGTCTTTGCATATATTGCGTGAATAGTTTGGAACCTTTGATTTGATCTGTACGCCAATACATCTGGATTACCGGTATCTGTCCATAGTTTTAAATATGAATTTTGACAATGTTTTAAGTTTTACATTTCTTTTCTTTAAGGAATGGTAAACAGTTTCATTACAAAATGATAAACACGGCCAACAAAACAGCGTTGGAGATTTGAAACACTACAAATCTTGTCTGCTTGGTAAATAGAAGCATCGAAATATGTAATTATCTTGTATGTTTAACTAAAATACTTAAAGACGATGTTTTGAGACTCAGGTTTGGGATTGGTCTTTCCTTGCTTACGCATTCGGATTTTTCTGTAAAATTTAGGGAATCGAAAGACTTTGATTTTGCATGATCCGTTTCTTTGTTCCACATTCGCAGTTTGCTAAAATTATCTTGAAGCATTTTGGTGCTTCAAAAGGGTAAGATATATAGCAAAATGTAGCCGTATAATTTTCCAAATTTCCTCTAAATTACGCAGGAGATAGCTCACCGGCAAAAACCAACAACAACAGAAAAAAAGAGCTTTCCTTTGGTTGACGCAACTCTCTGTTACGCATTTCCACATGGAAGATAACGAAGGCCCCAACCTGAAAGCTTGGCGCATATCTGTTACTACCATAATAGAAACCGACGTTTCTCTAATATCAGGTCATTGCAGATAAATTTTGGATTTTGCAAACTCGTGCAGTTTTCTGTGTAATTTAGGAAATAACACATAGCAAGGTGTTCCTTGTGATATGCAGATTTAAAGAATCAAGGCCTGTAAAGCACTATTAATTTTGTCCAGTGCACTAGTTCCAAGGAGATTGTGTTACAGTGAAGACGGCGATCGATCAGAGCCAAATTCGTATCATTTTCCAATATTAGTTTAAGCTTGGGCACCCTGCATTGGAGGCAACTAGTAACACCAATAAAGCGCACCGTTAGTGAACGTATGACATAACTTTAATTTGCTAAATTCAGGTCAGCTATAAGAGCGTGGAAAGTGAACCACGCGGTAGACCGGAAGGAGCTGTCAATGATGCTGAGTTGGTGGCCTTGATTGAATCCGATCCACGTCAAACGGCACGAAAACTTGGGAGTAACTCGGATTACACTATGCAATCGTTTCAAGACATTTAACCACTATAAGCAAAGTGAAGATGTTGTATATATGTGTATCCTATGAGTTGACAGAACAGCGCAAAGCACAATGATTTCATGTATGTCCTTCTCTGCTTGTCCGACTAGACGATTTGAGGCGCTCCGTGATCTGTGATGAGAACTGGATTCTGTGCGGCAATCTCTATTATTGGACGCAATGACTTAACCCCGATGAAGCCGCGAAACACACCCCGTAGCCCGTACTGCATCCCAAGAAAGCAATGGTCAGAGTTGATGATATGTAGCTTGTGTGATCCATTCCTCCTCCTTACAACCGGGTCAGAACATCGCGGCAAACCACTTTTGTCAAGAACTTGACTTTACTCATAGAACACCGCCGACAAAATTGCAGGCACTAGTCCATCACCAAGGGCCTGTGCTTCTCCACGATAACGCGAGGCTATACTTACCACTAAAAACTATCCAGAATTTGCACCAGTTGAAGTACGAAACCTTACCTCAACAGGTACGAAACTGTAACTCATTCGCCTTATTCACCTGATCTGTCCCCTGCAGACTATTGCTTCTTTAAGCACCTGTACAGCTTTGTGCAGGGTACATCGTTTCGCAATAAAACATCAGTTGACCGTATTTCATGAGTTTGTTGCATCCCGAAGCTCGATATTTTTTCACGATGGCATACAGAAGCTTTTATCTCGTTGTTAAAAGTATGTTGCTGCTGGTGGTTATTATTTTGATCAATAAAGTTTATTTTGCACCGTATTTTGGGTGTTTGAAGTTTCGTCAAAATTCCCATATTTCATCAGCAAATACAAGAAAACAACATTTAAAGTATGTAGAAATGCGTTGCCTTAAAAAAAGTTGAAACTTTTTATGTTCCTGTTACTTTGTTAAATTTTTGTTTACTTTCTAAAATATATTTTCTTTTGCGTTCCCAAAGAAACATAGTACGACTGCTTGTTATGCCAGTCCCGTATATACTGTTTATTAAATTTATCTGTTCGTACCTGGTCTGGAGAATCAGTGAACAATTTCCTCAACATACTCGTACATGTAGTGGTCTAAGCGATGTCCTAAGATCATTCGTCCAAAAGGGGTCCGGTTTCGAATCCCGGTGAGGCATGGATGTTGTATTTGTCTTACGGCACTGGTTCTCTCGCTTTCCTGGAACAGTGACCCTAAATTAGGGACTGGCGACTGCTTATAGCCCATTTAGTTGCTCACAGTGGTCGTTAAACCTCCAATAAAAAAACTTGAAGTACTGAAATTTCATATATCTTAAAGGCAACGACGTAATAGTATGGCGGCAAACGTTTCAGAAAAATGTTAATGCATATTTTAACGCAGTGGTAATTGCGCCAACCTCGTCGTAGACGTCGGTTGACCAACGGCTGTCTCACTACTTTTTGTAGACATCGGTTGACCAACTGCTGCATCACTACTTTTTGAGGAAGTCTGCTGTTGCTGGTCTTTAGCACCAGAAGAGGATGCCGATTGACGTGACAAAGACGAAGAAAGTCGTGCTGTTGACTTGGAAAGAGTGTTCGCATTATGAGGGCATAGAGCGCGGGGATGTCCCTTGCCTTTACAATTCGGACAGACGGAGCCTACTGTGATGAATATCTCTCTAATGTGCGTGCAACAGCGTACACGTAAAGTGGGTGGAATACGCAGCATATGCTCCTATGAAGGGAAGACCACACGAACATTGCGGCGAAACCCGAGTAGGTATCTATCTTCTGGCACCTCTGGAAACGAAGAGTAGGTAGTTACACCTCCAATGATCCGGCCATAAGGAAGAAGAGCGGCAATCAAGAGATCATCTGAAACTTCAGGTGGAACTGGTGAGAAACTTACAACAACGGAACTCTGCGAAACAGGTTCGGCATGGATGTGACGATCACCAATTGAGATGCCCTTGGTCAGTACATGTAGGGAATGGGCAGGAGTAGAGAAGTAAACAACTACTTTGTAAGGCTTCCTGCCCACATGAGTTATGGCTGATGCAGGAACAATCTCTCGAAGAGCAGCAGTATATGCAGTGAGTTTTGTATTTCTCAGGCTCGGAAATACAACACCATTCTCCATAGTTTGAAGGATATTCAGCCCAGAAGGGGTATCTTCTTTAAGGACAACCTCAATGACTTTGGCATTATGCGTCATCTCATATTGTTCAGGAGAAAAAGAAGACTGGGAAGGTCCCGACTTAGATGCGGTTACGTCAGCATATGAGAGGGTAGTTGTACGTTGCTTTGGAGATGATTCCGGCATGGATTGCAAAACATCCATGGCGTCATCATTAGCTTTCAGAGAAGACATCGTATCGCCGCTGGGAGACTTGGAAGAAGAGGCGATATCCTATGGTAAGGCAGCAACAGAAGGCTGCAAGGAGGAGTGGTTTATCGAGATAGACTCGTCATTGGTAGTGTATTTAGAGAAGCTGTTATCGGGAGATCATCATTTCCGGTAGCAAGGGTTAGGACGACATTCTCCCCGGATGCCGTCATTTGCAATGGCGAGGAAAAGCTTAGCCCTTAGCCAGCTTGGTCAAGGCAGAAAAATAAGGTAAACTAATCAAAATAAGCACTTACCAGCTTGGCAGGCATACAAAAAGAAACACGGAACCTTTTTTTTTTTTTTTCTTGATTGGAGGTTTAACGACCACCGTGAGCAACTCAATGGTCTATAAGCAGTCGCCCGTCCCTAATTTACGGTCACTGGTTCCAGGGAAGGGAGAGAGTCAGTGCCGTAAGACAAACACAACATCCATGCCTGACCGGGATTCGAACCCGGACCCCTTTCGGACGAATGATCAGAGGCCATCGCTTAGATCACTGCGCCACCGGGGCGGCGATTGGAGATTTCACCATCGCCGTGAGAAACTCAATGGGCTATAAGCAGTCGCCCGTCCCTAATTTAGGGTCACTGACTCCAGGGAAGGGAGCTGAGATGGAAACGGGTCACGGATCACTTGGCCATCGGGTTACCGGGTCGACAATTCCTTGCAGGTCAAACGGGTCGGGTCAAGGTGTTCCTGACCCGATTTCGACTCGGTTTTATTTCTGAAAAGAAAAAAAGTATTTCAAAGAAACATTTAGATGTCTCTGAAATAATACTTCAGACCTGCAGATTATGATTCGGGATCTTGGTGAGAAGGGTAAGGAAATGGGATTAAAAATGATCCTTCATAAGACAAAACTGAAGTACAATGCTTTTACAAGGAATAAAGATTAATCAATTGATGGGAAGCCCGATGGCGCAGTGGTCTAAGGCGCTGGCCTCTGATCATTCGTCCGTAAGGGGTCCGGGTTCGAATCCCGGTCAGGCATGGATGTTGTGTTTGTCTTACGGCACTGGCTCTCTCCCTTCCCTGGAACCAGTGACCCTAAATTAGGGACGGGCGACTGCTTACAGCCCACTGAGTTGCTCGCGCTGGTCGTTAAACCTCCAATCAAAAAAAAAAAAAATCAGTTGATGGGGGAAAGCTGGAGATAACCAATTCCTATATTTACCTTGGGTAGCAGATGTCGAGCAAAGACCACATTGATGAAGAAATTAATTGGCGTAAAAAACTTGGTTGAAGAGCTTTTGGAAGAAACAGGACAATTTTTAAGAGCAATGTGCTCTTATGTCTTAAAAGAAAAGTATTTAATCAATGCATCCTTCTACTGCATATGTATTGAGCAGAAACGTGGACCTTACCTAAAAAAAGACATACAAAGGCAGCTTTGTATCACAGCTGAAAGAAGCATGGAGTGATGCATGCTGGATGTAACGAAGAAATATAAAACGAGAAATTTTGAATAAAGAACATGACAAGAGTGGAAGACATCATGATCAGTAAAATCTCTGAAGTGGCTATGGGCTGGACATGTAGGATTTCCAGGAGAACGGATCACCAACGGACAACGGCAATTTTAGACTGGATTCCAAGGGACAGGAAAAAACCCAGAAAAAAGACTACGTGGGAGATGGGTGGATGGAAGAGACTGGCACAGAGAGTCTGTTGTTGAAGATCTTCGGGAGACTTTAATGCAGCAGTGTATTGATAACGATTGACAACAATGATGAGTATGATGATATATTCTAGTTTATACCTAGCATATTTGTCCGGGTTAGGCCCAGGTCGGGTCCAATTACACTGCTGGACAATTGCTAAGGACGGATCATAAACGGCTATATAGCGCATAAAAAAGTAAGTGTGGTTGGATGCCAAGTGAAATAAAATAATGTCAGAATGCCAGGACATTACAAGAAAGACAATTTATTGTGCTCTGAAATCCAGAAGGCTTTGGAACGTGTTAAAGGGACAAACAGGCCATTTTGTGCAGAATACGTAAACGTGAAAAAAATGCAATAACCGTCCGAAGGCGTTCCGGCGTAAGATGTCAATACGGGATATGGCCACCATGGAGGGCGATGCAAGATTCCACACGTCGTGTCATGCTTTGCACAACATTATCAAGCAGCTGTTGGGGTAATTTATCCCATTCCTCTGTCAGTGCACGGATGAGGGTGTCCCTGTTTATTGGAGAGCATTGGCGACCAGCAAGACTCCTCCCCAAAGCATCCCACACATTTTCAATGGGATTCAGATCTGGAGAACGTGCTGGCCATACGAGGCGTTGAATATCCTCGCTCTCAAGACACTCCTGGACAGCGACTGTTCGATGACATGTTGCGTTGTTGTCCATGAAAATGAATCTATCACCGACAGCACCACGGAACATGCGAACATGGGGTAGCAGAACATCATTAATGTATCGTTGGCCAGTCATAGTCCCAGTTGGAAGCACATAGAGGGACGTACGGCCATTGATCATGATGCCAGCCCATACCATGACACTACATGTCGGATATTGGTCCCTTTCCTGTATGTTTCCTGGACAATATGCAGCACCACTATCACGTAAGATCAGTTGTTGTCGACAATCAGACGATATACTGTATCTACTCTCTTCTGAGAAGAGGACAGCAGACCAGTCGTTATCAGTCCAATTGCGATGTTGATGGCACCATTGCAAACGGGCAGTACGGTGACGTCTGGACAATGGGATGCACACAACAGGACGGCGGGCGTATAGTCCTCCTTCATGCAAACGTCTGGCGACAGTTTTTCGGGAGATCCGCTTGCCAGTAGCAGGTATAAACTGATTTGCTACCTCGCTAGCTGTGCTGCGCCGGTGTCTTTTTGTTGATAGCACTATGTACCGATCTTCTGCAGGTGTCGTACTGCGAACACGACCTCCCCCGTGACGTTTGCTACACTCTCCATTTGTTTGAAATGATTTCCAAAGCCTTGAAACAACACTGTGGCTGACGTCGAACTCCCTGGCAACATCTGTTATTTTTCGCCCTTGTTCAATCTTGCCAATAATACGGCCACGCGTAAAATCATCTAGATGATGTCGGGAAGACATATTGAAAATTGCAAGTTCGTCAATTGATTCTTTCCCTTTCAACTTTGCGTTTGAACAACAACGGTCACTACGCGTCAAATCCTTTATATCTCTTATCAGCGCTGTGACGTCACGAACAAGTTCGGCAATCCAAAATTTGCATACGCACAACACGTCTTACTGTATCCCGCACTTATTCTAATTTCCACATTTTCCTGCCTTCCATTTTATGCTTGCTATCGTTGCTATTGTCATCCGTCCTTAGCAATTGTCCGGCAGTGTATATGACGGTCGGGTTTGGGTTCAAGATTTTTTACCCGTTTCCAACTCTGGAAGGGAGAGAACCAGTGCCGTAAGACAAACACAACAACCACCGGAATTCGAACCCTGACCCATCACGGACGAATGGTCATAAGTCAGCGCTTAGACCACTGCGCTAATGGGGTGGCCCCCATGGAATTACTCACGGTGGTCGTTAAACCCCGAAATAAAAAAAAATGAGCGAATAGGAAGCCTCACGGTCAGGCAGTTCCTTTACGTGAAATGGAATTGCCGCCCCGGTGGCGCAGTGGTCTAAGGCGCTGGCCTCTAATCATTCGTCCGTAAGGGGTCCGGGTTCGAATCCCGGTCAGGCATGGATGTTGTGTTTGTCTTACGGCACTGGCTCTCTCCCTTCCCTGGAGCCAGTTACCCTAAATTAGGGACGGGCGACTGCTTATAGCCCATTGAGTTGCTCATGGTGGTCGTTAAACCTCCAATCAAAAAAAAAAAAAAAAAGAAATGGAATTAAACGGAGTGGAAAGAAAAGATCTCGGCAACATATCTCTTCTTCATTTCTAAGAAAGCATAGTACTTCTTCGAATCGTAAAAATTGTTGTATATTTTTTTTGTACGGTAGACGCTAAGAATGTGTGCTATATATGAGAAGGAGATGATGATGCGGCAGAGCAATTTCTAGGTAAAACTACCTACTAGCTAATTTTTGTTTTGTTTTAGAGGATTAAACTCTTACCGTGAGCAGCTCAGGCGACTATAAGTAGTCGTCCGTCTCTAATTTAGTGCCACTGGTTCCAGGGAAGGGAGAGAGCCAGCACCGTAAGACAAGCACAACATCCATGCCTCACCTAGATTAAAACCCGCACCCATCTCGGGCAAATGGTCAGAAGCCAGCGTTTGCACCACTGAGCTAGAGGAGAGGCAGCTACCATCTAACGTCTGAAATACTTTGTGGGTCAAACCGGTCCCGTGTTTTAATTTAATCCTTGTTCCAAATGGGAAAGACCATTCATTTAGTTTATAAACTGTCATCACTTGGAAGACTTTTCCCATCCAGAGGATACCGCATATGCTCTTGCTTGCTGCTTTAATGTCAGATGCACCTCGTATTTTAAAACTAGCTCTATGTCTTTCACCGTCTTATATCTCCGTGTGTGTGTGTGACCATTTTCGGTCTGGAGAAGTTAGAAACTGAATCACATTTCAAGGCTACTTTAAACCATGTCTACAGGACGAATCACCGAAAGAAATAATGCGGAAATTTTGAATCTCCGAACGAATAGATGATCAGCTTGTGCTTTACGGTAATTTCGGTTTCAGTTCTTCTTTGTTTACTTGAAAAATTAAAACTGTTCACCACTGCTTTCCCTTTTACGACAATCATCACTGACGTAATATGTAATTTACATGATCAATGTCAAGTTTCGGAAATTGTTTACGATACTTTTCGAATGATTAGCATTCATCTTAAAAATCGATTTTTCAGCGATCAAGCCCATTTACAGTTCTTGACTTTGATTAATGCCGGCGATATGATGGAGGGTAACGCTAGACACGGAGCCAGTTCGTTTCACGGTCCACTGACTACATGGCTTGAGCAAAATTCATATTGATGAGGTTAATGTATATCAATAAAAAATGAAAGCAGAACGAGAAAAAAGCTCTGTTTCTACCGATTACTACCTTTTGCACTTTCAGTTTTCTGAACAGAAAGAAAAAGTGTTGTTTTCGCTGCATTTTAAAGCAACTGTAAAGAAATTAAAGAAATTAGAGTAGTATCCAATCAGTTTTGTGTCCGCAACATGCGTATTGTATTTCAAGAGTATTATGGTAGAAGTCTTGTTTAATTCATAAGTTTAAAAAGTTACGCAGAAAATCATGAAGTAGGATGCCAAACGTCGATAAAGCTCCCATCTGCAGCAATATGTCGTAGACTTCAAGAACATTCTTACTACAGATAGAAAAGTACTATTTTACCAGACACGTGGAAAATCTATGAATGCAGATCATAGTTCTCAAGTAACACAGCATTCGTCTAGCAATAAGCATATCGTCTCTGTTTCGTGTATGACATCTATAGACAAGGCCTTGCATTGGAGAAACAGTTCCATCCTCATATCCCAGTCCATCAACATTTCCCGTATATTATTCAGATTTATGTGAGGCACTAGCTTCAGCTGATATACGTCCCCAAGTTGACACTCCTGAGTTCAGAAAGTTTCTTATCAATTATACGAACATATATTTCCCTGATGAACCGACCGTAAAAAAAAATTTTCTCCGAAAGTACTGTGTTATGAAGAAACATCAGAATGTATTAGGTGTACAAATAAGTTTTAAAGCGTTTTAAGACCACGCAACATGTAATTTGAGAGAAAAAAAAAACAATACCGTTACGAATCAAAATATGCGTCGTCATTATCTATCATCTTCCGTCATCGGTTGGGCAGCTGACGGATTCCATCCATGAAAAATACTTTGTCGTGTGACGCGATGAAGTCGTCAACCCATTTTTGCACTTCGTCACATGCCCGGAACCGTACAGCAGACAAACCATGTTGCATCGATCAGAACATATGATAGTCTGAAGGGGCTATGTCGAGATTATACGCCGCGTGCTCCAAAATTCCCAGCTAAGCGTCAATAACGTTTCCTTGACCGATTTCGCGACATGCGGCTTAGCGTTGTCATGCAGTAATTTCATGGTACGCAATCCTTTTCCTGTGAATGGATGATTTTGACAGATTTCCTGGTTCAATCGCAGCAACCGTTGCTTGTGGCGATCATCAGTAACAGTTTGACCCTGTCCCAATAGTTCATAATAGAGCACACCCTTCCTATCTCACCCGACGCACAGCAGAACTTTCTTGGAGTGAATATTGCGTTTCGGTGTCGAAGTCGTTGCTTCACCGGGGTCTACCCAGTGTATATTGCATTTGGGATTGTCATACCATATCCACTTTCTATCACCCTTAACGATTTTCCTCAGGAAATACTTTCTGTGTTGTTTATTCAACAGATTCAAACACTTCATGGCACGCTCATCCTTGTTCTTCTGGCTCAGGTCATGTGGCACCCATTTTCCTTCCTTCGGAATCTTTCCCATTACGCGTAAACGGTTGGAAATGGTTTGTTGAGTTACCCCCATTTGTTCAGCTAGTCCTTTTTGGGTTTGAGACGAATCTGCATCCAGTGATGCTTGCAGTTCCTCATGTGCAACCTTCTGCGGGGCGCCGCTACGTTCTCGTTCGCTAACATCAAAATCACCTGCTTTAAACCGTCTAAACCAAAACTCACACGTTCTTTACGATGCAGAACAGAACAGAGCGTTGCACAAGCTTTTGCAGCACTTTATCTTTGATGGAATTCGTAACGAATGCAGTGTAGAATAAATGCAGTATCGCTTGCCATCTTTCACCTACCGATGTGCAAGCGCGTTTAACTGTTGGGCAAATTTCTGTGTCACATTTTATACTCGCGACCAGTTACGGTCACATGGCAATAACACGGGGGGAATGTTGGATATGTAAATTAGCAGTATACGTCACACAGAAAACGCTTTGAAACTTATTTGTACACCTAATATTAGACCGATAACTGAAGATGAAAAAATCAGGGTGATATTGATGAAACTACATATACGAGTAGCAGAAAAGCGGTCAATGTTATAATCTGTGTGTTAAATATGTTGAAACCCTTTCCAAACTTTTTTTTTTCTTGCTGGCGTACAAAGACATTTCTACAACAAATCATGTCACAGCTGCTAGATTATTTAATGAATCTACGCACTTGTTGTGGCCGAACGGTGTGAAATACGACGACTATGTATTACTTCTGCTTACGGATGCAGCTGCATACATGAAGAAAGCCGCTGACCGTCTTTCAGTGAGCTTTCCGAAAATTATATGCGTGTCCAGTGTTGCCAGAGACTTTCACCTGAAATCAATAGATCTGACTCATTCAAAAAAATTAGTAGAAATCAGTAGATAAGATTTTTTGCTTCAAACATGCACCACCTTACAATTGTAATGTAGTATTTCATGTAATCTCAATACGAAGGAACACTTAAATCTACTAGCATTTCAAATAATGCGTGTAAGTGTTCCACACACTGCTATTAAACACTGAAATAAAATTCAAACCAAAACAACCCTGAGACGCTTTTCTATAAGATACTAGGGACCCAGCCCGGTTTCGCACGGTAGCAATTTAGAATTTACGGCGAAAATAAAGAGAGACGATTATTACGTTCAACAGGCGACTGTCTTTCTCATTGTAAAGCCACTCTTTGTCTGTCATTTGCCAATCGAAATTCTGTTTCTTGGAAAGTTTCATTATGACGGGATAAACACATGATTTTAGCGTCCGATGTACTACGACCTATATTCGATTATCGTCTCGGCATGATGTTAATACAATATTTAAATTTTAATTAAATAGCTACTCAAAGAGATACATACGTGTGAACGAAAACAACTACGCATTTAATCTGTGCGTGCACCGATAGACCAATTCGTTTTCAGCGTCCAATGTAACTACGCATTTAGTCTGTGCGAGCGCCGGTAAACCAATTCTTTCGGCGTCCGATGTAACTGTGCATTTAGTCTGTGGCCTTACATGCTGTCAGACCGGCTGTCGCGCATGCGCTTCGCGTCTTTTTCCCAACAGCCGCTGCGCATGCGCCTCGCGTGTTTTTCCCAATGGCAAAAAAGTTTCGTAAACCGGTCGGTCCGCATCGTTGTTTTGGCAGTGGAAGCCACGAAAGAATTCTAAAGGCGGTTTGTTCTTTGACGTGTCACTAAAATCGTTACTGCTCGGTTCCCTTTTGTCATAGATTAATGTTTCATACACCTAAACTTTCCGCCCAACGATTCTCGAGATTAACCCGAACAAACAGACAGACGCCTACAGAGGTCTTTATTTTATACTATGCATAGATTACTGATGATCAGCTTTTAAATAGTGCACATTAAAATTAAAGTTGGTGTAAATATTCATATTCAGATGTTCCCAAAATACGTGAAATAAGTACTAAACTCAAAAGAAAAAAAAGTACCATTTACACAAATACCGTACTATAGCCGTTTTAATAATGTTCTGCGTTTTAACGAAACTAGAGGAAATATTTGTATAACAGAATAATTAGTTATCTAGATAAAAGAACATTTCAAGACAACAAGCATATATTTAAAAAATAGTAGGCAGCAGATGTTGGATAATTTTAGTCTTCGTGAGAATTTTCTCTGCAAACCAGTTCTGAGGTAAGCCTTGGCAATTGGATCGCTAGATGGTTAGTAATGAAAGAATGCAGAAATTTTTTGATAGCATGTCCCTGTAGGTGTTTTTAAAACAGAGAAAAATTAGTAGATTACGAAAATGTATTAGTAGACTGGACTCCAAAATAGTAGATTTGCTGATGAATCAGTAGAATGCCAACACTGCATGTGTCGTTCATGCTTTGCACAAGTTGTGTAAATATATCCGAACCCTTTATTCTAAAGGGAACAAGTTATTGCTGAATGGGAAAAAGTGTTTGTTAAATCACCAACAAGGATAAATCTTAAATAGTATAAATATACTAGTAATACGAAATTTCTTGGTGTAGAATAGAAATAAAATTTTACTTCAAAGAAGGTAGACAGCAATCTCTCTACCTTCCTTGAAAAAGTCATCTGGTTGATGGGCGAAAGCTTGGAAACTTTGATTTCTATTCTACACCAAGAAATTTCGGATTACTAGAATAGTTATACTATTTAAGTACAGTTGGTGTACAGTTCCTTGTTATTTAATAAGGATAGATCTTTTCAAGAAAGAAGAATGCCGCCTACGCGTGGCCACACGCTGGGGTATCCGGCTGAATGCCATATTATACTATGCATTTCATTTTGAAAACTTTTTCTTTTTCTTTTTCTTTTTTCATTGGAGGTTTAACGACCACCGTGAGATGGGATATAAGCAGTCTCCCATCCTTAATTTAGGATCACTGGTTCCAAGGAAGGGAGAGAGCCAGTGCCGTGAGACAAACACAACATCCATGCCTCGCCGGGATTCGAACTCGTACCCCTTTTGGACGAATGATCAGAAGCAATCGCTTAGAATACTGCGCCACCTTGAGAAACTTTAGATCTGCGCTCAATGAAATGGGCAAAGGCGATGGTTTTTCAATTAAGTTTGTCCGGCATTTAAGGAATAAATACTTATATATAAACTGACTTGGCATAAATATCTGCTATTTTACATTTTTTTGTGTTATTCGACGAAGAAATGAGAAACAACTACAAACTTACGGTCTGAAACAGTGAAAGAAGTGCAAGATGTTGAAAGGATTCTTAACACGTTTTCAAGTTTAAAAATATGATCATTAAGGAATAAATTCATATTCAAGAAAAAAAAAACAAGAAAAAAACAGTGGATTTTTTAAACTACGAGTTCAGTCGCTCAGGTCAACTTGTACGCGTAATTGTCTGTTTAAGTACTGTGAACAGTGACATCCCCCTCTTAAAGTGTGCAAAGTTGATTCCCTGTGATGTACAACTAACCCTTTCTCGATATCGGTGATTGTTTCTTGGAAATAGGTACAGAACTTTGATAAAAAAAATATGGAGATGACACTTGTTGCCCACTGTAACTCCAAAGAACTTTTTCCATCAAATGTGTAGCTGTGATTAGTGAGTTGAGTACTAACATTAGTACTTACCATCTAGCGATCCAATTTTATCACAGAAAATAACAAGTTACATTATCGTCGAAGCAAATATATTTTTATTTTCTCCAAATATTTTTGTATTTTTAGAAAGTATTTTTGAAATCATTAGTACATAAAAAATAAATATTTTTCTGTTTATTTAAGACATAAAACTCCGTACTCCGCTCTCTAGTGGTTAACATCCCACGGGAACCGCGGGAACTGTTGTTGAGCTAAAAATACCCATTTTTCTCAAAGGAAAGTTTCGATCGAAATTAAGAAGATAGCAAGTGGAGGAACTATTTTCAGAAGATCCTTTTTCCAAGAAACTCACACGACAATATTTCCGTTCTTCAGCGATGCGGACAAATAACCGGAAGCACGCGCTTCCAATTGTTTGTCCTAATTGGGAACCACAGATAAGAAATGCATCGCGTGTTTGTTCTTCGGTACTGGTCCTGTCCCTTTCCTGGTACTCATCATCATCATCATCATTGTGAACCATTATCATTTCACTGCTGGACGGTCTCCCCAAGTTTCTTCCACAACGGTCTGTCTTGTGCCAGTCTCCTCCATGTTACTCCCGCATACTTTCGAATTTCATCCACCCATCTCCCATGTGGTCTTCTTCTGGGTCTTTACCTGTCCCTTGGAATATAATCTAAAATTTTGGCTGTCCATCGATGATCTGTCCTTCTGGCAGTATGTCCAGCCCATTGCCATTTCAGGGATTTTACTCTGATCATGATGTCTTCCACTCTTGTCATTTTTCTGGTCCACGAGTTCCTCTTCTTATCTCTCCTAGTAACACCAAGCATACATCTCCTCATGCTGCTTTGAGTTGTCTGCACCCTTTATATGTCTTTTTTAATTAAGGTCCACGCCTCTGCACCTTACGTAAGCACTGGATGGATGCATTGATCAAACACTTTTCTTTTAAGACATAATGGCATATTGCTCTTGAAAATTATACAGTTTCTTCCAAAAGCTTTCCAGGCAAGTTTTATACGCCGATTAATTTCTTCATTAATGTGACCTTCACTTGATATCTGCTGTCCAAGGTAAATCAAGTATTGGTTATCTCCAGTTTTTCCCCATTAATCGATAAATCTTCATTTCTTGTAAAAGCATTGTACATCACTTTTGTCTTCTAAAAGTTCATTTTTAATTCCACTTCTTTACTCTTGTCAACAAGTTCCTGGATCATGCTCTGCAGCTCTGATGAGGTAGTTGCAAAACAGACTACGTCATCAGTAAAACGAAGGGGAGTTAGATAATCCAATAACCCTAAATTAGAGACACGAGATTTATATTGTCATATATGCTTATTCAAGTAGCTGAATTCCGAAATGAAAAATAATAATGTTTCCTTATTTGTTTCAAAACGTTGTCAATAGCAATGGCGTGCTAGAAAACGCGCTTACCCCCACCCCGCCGCAAAAAATATCTTCGAGGCCCCTTTTGCGAAAATCTGTTAGCTTTCAACTACTGATATTTTTAAATTCTATATTGTTAACAAGGTTTTACGGGCGTTTTAATAATTCAAATTCTTTAGAACCTATAGGTGTTTTTCGTATAACCAGAATTGTTACACTTTATTGCCTTTGACACAAATCTTCACGTTGTAATTAAATGATCGCCCTAGTTTTATACAAAGTACTACAAAACCCTTACGCCAAAGATCATTATAACATGCAAATTTTATGCTTTTAGAAAACTAAAGCCAGCCTCTTTGAAATGCCTCAGGATCACACACACACGGAACGCGTAACGTCCGTGCTACTCTGTCTATGGACATTTTGGGGTGTATATAAAAATACAGAACATAAGTAAACAGAAAAAAGTAACAATTAAGAATTGTGGAACAAAAAGAGAAATTTTTACCCTTGAATATAAAACACATACTTACATAATGTCACATTGTTTTGCCTACATAAGAATCTTAATAATAAAAAACTTTTTTTTTCAGTAAAACCTTTTTTATTTTCAGTAAAAATCTTTTCTTTGATTTTCACAATTAGAAATCTTTTCTTTTGACTCTGTTATATATATATAAAACAGGTTCTTTTTTTTTTGGTTTTTCTGTTCCCGCAAAGAACACCTTTTAGCTCATTATATTCTGAAGGATGCGTAGTTTGTGCCAATAACAGTAATACATAATGCCTTATCTTCATTAATATAAAAATTTGATTTATCCATCTGATGCTTCTTTCACATTACCTTGTTAATTTACATGCCTATACGTAATGCGATCAAAAAGTTAGGCGACTAGGTACGTAGCCCACCAACAGATGGCAGTACGCGGATGCGCGAATAGCGGTCGAGGGGCAGTGACCTTCATGAGTCATTGTGCCGAGTAGCGTCGTTCTGTGAACATCGGGAGCTGTGCAACACGATATTTGGTAACCACGTGCAAAACACAGCTGCGATTTCGGTATGGACTGCAAATTAGAGCAGCGAGCGAACATCAAATTCTGCGTCAAACTCGGTAAATCGGCAACAGAGACAGAAGAAATGTTGCGGCAGCCTTATGGCAATGAGTCGCGCGAGGTGTTTTGAGTAACACTCGCGCTTCAAGAGCGGCAGAACGGTACTGGAAGACGACGAAAGGTCAGGGCGACCGCCCACGAGCAAAACCAGCGAAAATTTGGACAAAATTAGGGAGCTGGTGCATGATGATCGTCGGAGAAACATTCAAGACATTGCTACCATCGTCAATGTGTCATACGGAACAGTGCAACAAATTTCGACATCGGTTCTGAAAATGCATCGCAGTGCGGCTAAATTTGTGCCAAAGATTCTGAACCCCTAACAGAAATCGCTCCGTGTCAAACTCTGTCAGATCTTCGTCAGCAGGTGGTAAATGAACCAACATTCCTGTCGCGGGTCATCACTGGGAACGAGACTTAGGTTTACGGTTATGACCCGGAGACCAAACAACATTGGTCGCAGTGGAAAATCCCGGCATCTTTACCACCGAAAAAGGCCCGACAGGTCCGGAGCGCAACCAAAAGCATGCTCATCGTGTTTTTCGACATTCGTTGCGTTGTGCACCGTGAATTCGTACCCCAGGGCCAGACCGTCACCGCTCTTTTTTACTGCGATGTTCTGTGGCGTCTTAGGGAGGATATTGGCGGCAAAACGACCTGATATGTGGTGCAGGGGCGATTTCCTGCTCCATCACGACAATGCAGCAGCTCACAGAACGTTAGCAACACGCCAGTTTTGCAGCCGCTACAGCATGACTGCCTTTGCTCATCCCCCTTACTCGCCGGATTTGGCCACCTGCAACTTCTTTCTGTTCCCAAAGCTGAAGCGGAAGCTCAAGGGTCGCCATTTTGAAACCGTGGACTATACCCAGTGCGAATCGCAGACGGTGCTTGACACGATTCGCGAACCTGACTTCCAGGGAGCATTCCAACAGTGGCAAAAGCGCTGGCAGCGGTGTAATGCTGACGAAGGAGACTACTTTGAGGGTGATCATAGCCGGACTTAAGCCACGTAAAGTACTTTGTTGTATATCGGCCTTCGAAACGTTTTGATCGGACTTCGTATAGGAACTATTGCTATGGCTGTGAAAAGTCCTCTGGAATAGCTGCTTTCTCGTCACCCAGTTTTTATAAACTAAACCGAAAATAATTTCTTGAAGAAATTACTAGCAGTGGCGCAGTGGTCTGAGGCGCTGGCCTCTGATCATTCGTCCGTAAGGGGTCTGGGTTCGAATCCCAGTCAGGCATGGATGTTGTGTTTGTCTTACGGCACTGGTTCTCTCCCTTCCCTGGAACCAGTGACCCTAAATTAGGGCTGGGCGACTGCTTATAGCCCATTGAGTTGCTCACGGTGGTCGTTAAACCTCAAAAAGAAAAAAAAAAAGAAAAAAGAAATTACTTATTTACTGAATAAAAAATGCTTTCCTTTTTAGTGCTTTATTCAAAGCTGCCGTCAAAAATTCTTAGCTATTTATTTAACCAGTTTCATGTCAGGTGTCAGCAAAAAAAAAAAAATTGTAAAATCCGTCTGCTGAGGCAAAGAGGCCCTTAGGCCAGATAACACTCCCGGGTGTCGCAGGAGATATCAGTACGCCCACAATTACGCGTTTTACTGTTCCAGAGTCCACTGTTACCGAGCTTTATATCATTTCAACCGACGCATGGCGTTGGACTTGCTGGGGTCAGGCTTGTGTGCGACTTTCGACCATGGGAACACATTTCTATCACCTCTCGAATAACCGTTATAGAGCTGGCGTTGTTTTCAGAGGCATTATGGAATTCGGTGATGAGTGTTACAACCGAAGACAAGAGAATTTGTCGCATCACCTCCATCACTTGGCAATCTGCCTCTGTCATTTCACGTGACCTACCTTTTCGCGATTGAGCTGTTGTTGCTCTAAGGTGTTTCCATTTCCCAATAACGTCCCTTGTAGTTAATCAGATCAGGGAAGCTACAACCGGGCGTAAATTTTGCCGAATGGACTAGTTGATAAGATAATATCCTGTGGCCGTGCATAGGATTCTTACAGTCTTAATTAACCCTTTAATGAGCAAGCCCGAAAATCATGCATGGCCTGGTATACTATAAGGCCCGAAATTAAATGACATCGCTTTCATGCCTTTGACAGATTCTCCCCAAGAGAACTGAAATGGAGACATTACATGAAGTACTCTCCAGCAGCTGTCAGATGCACTGCAGTCAATATGGCTCCACACACCTGTGAACACCTTCGAGCAGCTTATCAAGTCACTCCCAGCCTGTCTAGCTGGTATTCGCCCTGCGCACGGAGGTTACTCTGGATATTAGCTGCTGGTCACAATAATGTGACTCGACCGCGTATATTGTAAAGTACGACTTCCACGCACAAAAGTGCGGAAGGATACATTGACATTTAATGACTTGAGCGTGTGGTGAGTGATGAGGAGAGTTGCGAGAGAGATATCGAAGGAGGAGGACATGGCGAGCTTTGGCTAAGACAACAAGTTCAGTTTATACCGCGGAGTGTATTCCAGTTGATGTTTTTTGTGTAAAGTAATAAATGTTTTGTGTTGTGATCGAGTGTCTGTGATGTTACAGACGAAAGATAGAATTGGAGGCACCTGTGAGATTCGAACTACGAAAGACAGGAAGTGAAGGCACCGGTGAGATTCGAACTACGAAACACAGGAAGCGGAGGCACCTGTGAGATTCGAACTACGAAAGACAGGAAATGAAGGCGCCGGTGAGACGGAATCAGCGCAACTTCAGCGGCGTTTTTTATGACAGTGGGAATCGATGAGTTGAAAGTTCTTCAAGCGTGCGAAAGAACCAACGCGACAGGGATATTTTTTTCCTCTTTGTGTTGGGAAGAACAAAGGATGGTGACTGTAGTTTGTTTTTTCGAAATTATTTGTTCCGTATCGGATTTACACCACATTAGATGTTTATGTAAGTACTGTTTTGTTGTTGTTCTTAGAGAATTATCCAAAGGAATGAAATATCAAAGCAAGTTTTTTAGAAGTTTCCGGGCACGGAAGTAAATAGAAGGAAATAATTTCTGTCAAGAAATAGTACATTCAGATCAACTGTTTGAGCCTAGATTATAGGTAAATGTAGAATATTGTTGTAAACAATTTCTGTGAACTTATACACATATACGAAAATAGAAGGAAATAATTTCTGTCAAGAAATAGTACATTCAGATCAACTGTTTGAGCCTAGATTATAGGTAAATGTAGAATATTGGTTGTAAAGTACGACTTCCACGCACAAAAGTGCGGAAGGATACATTGACATTGAATGACTTGAGTGTGTGGTGAGTGATGAGGAGAGTTGCGAGAGAGATATCGAAGGAGGAATGATTTAGTATTTTTCCCTGAAACGTGGCTGTGATTTTGTATGCCACTTTTTGATTTTAGAATAAATTCAACAGCGTACATTAACTTCTCTTGAGCTTCGAATTTTTTCGTATTATATTTTATCGCAAGATATAAATGTCGCCTGTATCAGTTCTTATTTAGATTCCCTTGGAAAGAATTAGTAGTAGCGCACGTCTTATATACATTAACAGAATCTTTTTTTCCACAGCGATTGGCGGAAGAAAACAGCCGTTCATTCCGGCCATTGCGTCGAGTTCCAACGACAGGTGTCCATCGTCAAGAGCGTCGGAAATGATACCGCGCACGGATAACGAACGAGCCTGCGGTGCAGAATGGAATTGAGTGGCATTCACAGATGAGTTCCGTTTATGTTTGGGGCCCGATAATCGTGACATACACATGTGGAGACAACATGTTCAAATAAATGAGCCTACAGATATTGTTTGAAACCATAACTGCACAACCCCTTGGTGTTATGGTTCGGGGAGCGATCGGTTATGATCACCGCTAATCGTTGGTTAAAGGCAGCCTAATTGATTCCTGCTATATCGACGAGATTATGAAGCCAGTCACTGTCGTGTATGAACCAATTTTTCATCATGGTGATACCCGCATATATTCCGTAGACGTTTTCTCTGAATGCCTTCGTGGTGTGGGAACATTATCCTGGCCAGCCATATCTCCGGCTCTGTCTTCAGTCGAGCACTGTGAACCATGATTGGACGCCATCTACAGACCGCCTCTCATCCAGCACAGGCGTCAGCTCGTTGGCGGAACCGGAAGCCAGAGGCTTCGTGGATAGCACCATAGGGGAGGCTATTCGACAAGCTGCATAACTCCATACGGAGACTCAATATAATGGCAGCCGGGGTGTGTCTACATTAAAATCTTGTTTATAGTAAGCTTCTTTTCATATCAATAATTACGTTCATTACCATTTGAGAATTTAATCATGTATTCCTTAACTCCTTGGTTGTCATTCCTGTAGGTATCCTATCTGTATTCTTTTTTTTTTTTTTTTTTTTTTTTTTTTTGATTGGAGGTTTAACGACCACCGTGAGCAACTCAATGGTGGGCTATAAGCAGTCGCCCGTCCCTAATTTAGGGTCACTGGTTCCAGGGAAGGGAGAGAGCCAGTGCCGTAAGACAAACACAACATCCATGCCTCACCGGGATTCGAACCCGGACCCCTTTCGGACGAATGATCAGAGGCCATCGCTTAGACCACTGCGCCACCGGGGCGGCCTATCTGTATTCCTGCTCGATTCAAGGTGCACCAATTTCGATGCTACAGACTGTAATTCACTTTAGTTTATTATATGAACTACAGCATCTAATATACCATGGGTGGGGAACCTGCTGCATTTTGATTGAATCCAAATTTTGCAGAACAAATCCTTATATTCACGCTTTCCAACCGGAGGTTGAAGTAGCGTATATGCTCCAGCTTTGTCCGTCTTTCCTCACGATAATTGACGTAAAAATTGTTCGATTTCGATGAAATTTTAGTATGTGGTAGGGGACCACCTGGGGACGAACCCTATGAAAAATGAGACAAACGGGGTCAAATATCACGACGTAGGAGCGGGATTCATTTCATTTTACTTATGCGTCATAACTTGCGTAAATATGGTTCGATTTCAATGAAATTCTACTATGTAGTAGGGGATCGCCTAGGAACGAACCCTATTCAAAATGGGTGAATTGGGGTCAAAGTTCAGGACATAAGAG
The DNA here is from genome assembly GCA_039090855.1 of Macrothele yani. Lineage (NCBI taxonomy): Eukaryota > Metazoa > Arthropoda > Arachnida > Araneae > Macrothelidae > Macrothele > Macrothele yani. The sequence goes on from CM077013.1 coordinate 22,224,812, forward strand.
CGGAATGCATTCCATTGCCCTTATGCGTCACAACGTGCGTAAAAATGGTTCGATTTCCATGAAATTTCAGTATGTGGTAGGGGACTACCTGGGGACGAACCCTATTAAAAATGGATGAAGTGGGGTGAAAGGTTAGGACATAGGATTGCGATCTATTCCATCGCCCTTATCCCATATTATTAAGGTGGACGTCAAGTAATTTTGCTTCCTATACTTCCAATGGAAAAACTCTTGTACACATTTTCTTCACATTTAATGTGTTCTCAAGGATGAAAATTTGAACATTAATTAAAATAACTTCATATTATAACTTGGAATACTTAATATTTTCTAAAACATAACCATAATTTTATTAAAAATCAATAACTTTTCCTTTGGTGGTGTTGAAAACAGAAAAAGCATGGCGCGACCTGTACTTTGATGACGTCAGTAGACAAACAAATGTTGGATTGTATAATCATGGTTATGTTTTAGAAAATATTAGGTATTCCAAGTTATAAAATGAAGCTATTTTAATCGATGTTCAAATTTTCATCCTTGGGAACGCATTAATTGTCCAGAAAAAAGATGGCGTGACCTGTATTTTCATGACGTCAGTAGACAAACAAATGTTGGATTGCATAATTATGGTTATGTTTTAGAAAATATTAAGTATTGCAAGTTATAAAATGAAGATATTTTAATCGATGTTCAAATTTTCATCCTTGGGAACGCAATAATTGGGAAGAAAATGTGTACAGAATTTTTTCCATTCGAAGTAGAGGAAGCAAAATTACTTGACGTTCACCTTAAAGGAGCAATTCCTGTATGTATGTCAATTTTATTTTGAAAACGGCTCTAAGGATTTTGATGAAAGTCGTTAACCTACCGTTTCCAGGTACTTGAAATCGATTTAGCTTAATCTCGACTTTAGGAAAATTCGTTTAGTGGGTTAAATAATAACCCCGAATTACCACGTTTTTGTGTAGTGTCATGGAGTCGAGCCATTCGATGTAGGCGCGCGGTCACGCCATCTGTCTCATTACGTCACGCGTTGTGTGTGGATCTTATTAAAGTTTTATGACGTCACACACTTGTGAGCCGATGGCCGCGATTCCCATCTGCCTCAATATGTCACGCGTTTTGTGCGTATGTTCGTCCGCATGATAACTCGCGTAAAAATCGTTTGATTTCGATGAAATTTTAGTATGTGGTAGGAGAACACCTAGGAAGGAAACCTATTAAGAGTGAACTAAATGGAGTCAAAGGTCAGGACATAGGAGCGGGATCCATTCCACTGCTCTTATGCGTCATAAGTAACGTAAAAAAGGTTCGATTTGGATTAAATTTTAATACCACCTGAGGACAACCCCTATTGGAAATTGGCGAAATGGGGTTCAAAGGTCAGGACATAGGAGCGGCGGAATCACTTCCATCGCCATTATGCATTATAACTTGCGTAAAAATGTTTCGACTTGGTTGAAATGTTAGTATGTTGTAGGGACCTGCCTGGGGGCGAATCCTATTAAAAATGGGTGAAATGGGGTCAAAGGTTAGGACACAGAAGCGGTATCTGCTCCATAGCCCTTATGCATCATAACTTGTGTAAAATTGCTTCGATTTCGACAAAACGTTATCATGCTATTTCGGACGTATACTGAACCAGTTCTGTTGAATATTATCGAAATGGGATCAAAGGTCAGGGCACAGGAGTGAGATTTATTCCATAGCCATTTTCTTCATAACTTGAGTAATGATTTCTAGTATGTTGGAAAGCGTATCATAATTAATGCATTGCATGATTTTACTAACTTGTTTTTATTAATATGCTTTTGTTCGTCTTTTATTATTTTTATTTTATTCTTAAAATGACCGAATTTAAAATACCAATGAGTAAAAGAAGAATCACCGAAATAATGCTTTCCGACTGACGGTCACAATTAAAACATTAGTAAGTCATATGGATGTTTTGACAACTACTATGCTGGTGATTTCGTTCTTTGGCTCCTAAAGAGATACAGATGGAATTGGTTGAGCTCTCAGAAGACGCCATTTTAAAGTCCTATAACGAAGTAAATTTCTCCGTCATTTCTCTGTCCACGCCAGGATTCATACCCGGGTCCCTTCATTCCGGAATAAGTTGCTCTACCAATTGAGCTACGCGGACGTTTTATTGTGATTCCTATCTGCCTTTACGTCGTGTGCGTCCTTCCGGCAGGTACGTCACATCTCCTGGTACGTTACATCATCTCCCCTTTATTATTATTTTTTTTTCGAAGTGCTGGAGAAGGGATTCTCTCATTTTTCCTATCTCGCGGTGTGGAAATAACATCACACCATTGCAAGATTTTGAACGGTCGGGTCATCCGGATAGTTCGGGCGCCATTATAACGAAGTAAATTTCTCCGTCATTTCTCTGTCCACGCCAGGATTCATACCCGGGTCCCTTCATTCCGGAATAAGTTGCTCTACCAATTGAGCTACGCGGACGTTTTATTGTGATTCCTATCTGCCTTTACGTCGTGTGCGTCCTTCCGGCAGGTACGTCACATCTCCTGGTACGTTACAGTCCTTATTTGACTCTAAGAATGATCCAGTTGAAACATGGAAAAATGCAATAGGATACCCACGCCTTCAGCAACATGCATGAAAACTGCTTTCTTGCTTTTCAACCACGTATTGCCGCGAATCTACATTCTCCTACCTAACCCAAATCAAGACGCCCTTAAAGGTCATAAATGATGGATACCCATCTAGAGGGTCAGTAAAAGTGCGTATCTTTATATTGCAACTAAATAGTCAAACGCTTTCCGAAAAAAGGCAGTCACAACAAAGTCAATAAAAGGTTAGTTAACTTTAGAATTTACATTGTTTTTCATTTTTTGAAGCTAGTTAATAAATACATAGTAAGATTTTTACAGATAATGTGCAGTGTCTTGAATGCGGCCTTGTTTGATTAGAGCTAACTTAATGCGGCCTTCCAACATGAAAAGGTTCCCTACCTCTGTAATATACCGTCTTTTAGGCAATTACTTTAAATTTGTTATCAATGATATTTTATTCATTGAGTCACTGTATCCGAAACTTGAGAAACTACTTCTGATTTTGAACTTTTAAACCACGGTTAACAAAAGAGTATCAGCGCAGTATCCGAGCAAAATATAAACGAAGATCAATCAAAGTTTCTGAGTTACTGCACTTTTATGTTTGAAGAAGAAACTAGTAGCTAATACTTTTGCGGTTCGTTAATTCGCAACGTTTTTTTTGTTTTTATTTTTTTTATTTTCGTATTTTCTTCGGATGCACTGTCGCATGCTCCTCAGGTAATCACGTATTAATGGGACAAACATGTCGCTGAGAATGGAAGTGTTATTCCCAATGGGTAAAACGTGTGACGCGCTAAATGATCTTCTGCACTTTCGTGTTCTCTTCAGTCATCGAAGTTCACCAAAACAAATAACCGATACCACGAAGAACAGACTCTTCCCAAACTACTTTTCCACATCAGAAAACGAGAAGTAAACGAAGTTAACCAGCGCAATGGGCCTCCAGTAGTAAAGTGATATAAACCAGGACTACAAAACGACCGCTGTAAATAATTTGCACCTTAGAACTGAGTGAGTGTCAAACAATGTAAGTAAATTTTTAGTGTCATAAAGGAACAGAATAAACACTGATTCAGTTTGCAAAAGAAATATCTTCCAATTTTTCTCCAAAAATAGAAAGAAAATAGTGCATTCACACATGAGATTACACAATCATCTTTCTTAACAAATTCTTTGCAAAAGCGGTAGGGCGTAGTGGTCTAAGCGATAGCTCCTGATCATTCGTCAGAGATGGGTCTGGATTCGAATCCCAGTGTGGCATGGATGCTGTTTTTGTCTTACGGCACTGGCTCTCTCCCTTCCCTGGAACCAGTGGCCCTAATTTAGGTAAGAGCGACTGCTTATAGCCTATTGAATGTTCAACGCTTTCCTTATGTCTGCCGGGCTTTATAATTTCTGGTTCACGCTCACGGTGCTGAGCAAATGTTTGTTAGTGTTTAAATTTAATTATTAATTTTGCACAGTGGGGTTTTTTGATCATGTTACATGTACATAAAGGTATATGATCAGTCGAATACACAATGTTCAGCGAGGTTTAGCACTTTTGTTGTACAAAGAGTAATTGTTCCTCGTTCAGACATCTGTACTATACCTGAAGTATAGTTGCTATGCCAAAAGCTCAGTTTTATATATACTACTGTACTTTCCTAATTGCACTGTAAAATTTATGTTCGGCACATCTCGCATGTTGGGTCAAGATTAGATGTCTTAAGTTTTATGCTCATGGTGTGGAGTAAACGTTTTGTTAGTATTTCAATTATATGTTAATGTTACACAGTGTGGTTTTTCTCATGTCACATGTGCCTACCAGGAAATAATCAGTCTATTACATAATGTTTTGCGCTGTGTTGCACATTTGCTGTACAAAGAGTCAGTTTCATATTTTCATTATTTGTATTGTACCCGAAGTATAAATTTTCTGTAAAACGCAAGTTCTGTTTGTACTAATATACTTTACTCTTTGCTGTGTGAAATCTACAGTTGTACCATGGAATTGTAATTCCATATTAGTGTCTTCCCTATGGCGTTGCACCTTGTGTACATATGTTGTTGTTCATTACAAGTTAATCTGTATTATTGTGATTGAGGCACTTGTTTAAGCCTAAGTAATAGTTCTTTTTATAATTTGACAGTGTTTCACAATAGAGATATTGCATTCAATGTGTATAGAGTTCACTCCATCATTGTAATTAGATTATTTATTCGCTTATCTTTCAGATACTGAAAAGTATAAGCTTTATGCTCTTTTCTTCTTTATTTCAAGATTGCTCAAAATATACATGTTTATTTTTGCACTGTAAAATTTATAGTTATACCTTGTACTGGTGTTCACCTATTAGAGATGGCACTCTGCTGATGCACATTGCGAACATATGTTGTACATAGAGTAAGTCAACCCTTCAGTCCAGTATTGTCAGTGTTATGAATTTGCTTACATTGTATATAGTGCATCCACATAATGTAAATATCTCATCGTCATTGTAAATAGGTCATCTACTTGTTTATCTTTTGGTAACTGTTAAGCACAGGCCATCTGTATCTTCCTGTCCATGTTTGCTCCAAATAAAAATTGTTGAAGCTCACGGTGGTCGTTAAAAATCCAACAAAAAAAATGCGGTAGGGCTTCTACGAGGGTGATAACAAAAGTTCTGCACATGTTAATCTAAAACGGAAGCGGATGATGTAATCGGGGAAATGATTGCGTCATATCAAGGTCAGACTCTCAGCAACGCAGTGGTGTCAGAAAGACGCCCTATCATTTGCTGTGTGGATGTGGGAAGGATTTCGAAATGGAAGGTCGAGTCACAGCGTTAGACCTGCGCTCGTACGTGAAAATGGAAACTCTGCGGGGAAAAACACCGACAGAGATGCACACTGCCTTGCAAGAAGTTTGTGAGGAAGGAACTCTTGATCGACGCACAATTTCTTTCTAAGGACAAAGTTGAGGCCATAGATTCGTCAAAATCGCCCTAACTAGTTCGAAGCGGGAGAGATCTTGCTGCACGACAACGCATCCTGTCATGGTGCAGCGTCGGTAATTGGCCTTTTGCCGAAATATGGCTCGGAAATTTTATCACACCCACCATAGAGCCCTGATCTCAGTCCACCCTACTTTGATCTTTATCCCAAAGTTAAAAAATCGGTTCCGTGGCATCCGCTACGAATCGATGGACGAACTGTCATTGGACGTGATCCGAGTAATGCGACAGCTGAAAAAAGATGGCGTACTACGAGGCATCCAGAACCTACCCCATCGCTGGCAAGCTGTAATAAGCAGCGGAGGGGAGTACATTGAACGGCAATAAGGTAAGTTTTCTCCGTTATTTCACACTTTTCTCAGAAATGGACAGTGTGCAGAACTTTTGGAATGACCCTCGTATTTAAATATGTTTTATGTGTATTCAATTGATGCTTTATTCAAATTTGCCTTACAGTGATGATCATTATTTTTTGAGGTTATGTGTTCAAGTAACGGCAGTGTAAGATATATTGTATGAGAACGGACAATTTATTATTACGAAACTCTACACGCCATTTTGTAAAAGACTTTCTAAACGACGCCATGTTGCTCGAACTGTTTAAGGAAGTTGTTGTTGAATACTATGTGATGTTCTATAGGCCTCCTTACATGCTTGGAGGCGGGACCAAAGTGACATTCGTTATGAGGTGTCAAGAATGCTACCCCCAAACGGTTGAGGGGGTTAGCGAGAAGAATGGAAGAGAAGAAGGACATTCGAGGCATAGAGAGAGAAGGAGGTGTCACTGATATACAGGGTAATGTTGTTTCGCTGTATGGTACACAACCCATACGGTATGTAAATAATGTACATATATAACTTATATAACCTGAATAAATAATCAAACCACATATTAATGAATTGCTGGAGCTATTTAAAATAAGGGCTTGCTTCATTCATCTCGATTATAACGAACCGAAAATTTGGGCCTTCCAGGAAGAATGCCTGGATTACAGAGAGACCGCTGCATGACACCATTATTCAAAATTCTCTTGTTAGGTGGCATATAAATATATCATGTTTTGCCTGACATTTTTTGTTATAACTGTTCGATTTGAAAATCTCTTTGGCTCTGATACCTTCCTTCATTACGAGAAATGTTTTGTGCATAATTTGTTAATTTTCTTAACGTAATTTTCAGCTGTTAGCGGGAGAAAGTAGTTGTTTCTATTTCTAAGTGCTTTATCGATTGTAGATAAGTTGCTGATTTTTTTAATGGGCTCCGTTGACTTAGAATCGCTAAAATAATTTATTCATATTGGAAAGGATTCAAAACGTACTCATTGCAACTAAATATTGAGTATCATCTTTTTTGCTTGGTTATTGTGTGACAGTGAGAAACAGTATAATATGTATGGGTACATCAAGTGCATGTGCAGTATTGTCATTCTAAAATGGAATGCATAAAACGTACACATTTCGATGCACGCTGCAAATAAATAGGGACGTAATAAATAAATATATTATACCCTGAATTTCGAAATGTACGTTCTTACCGCCCATTATTTAACTAAATAAGTCAGTAATTTTTGGCTACAAAAAATGTGATAAAAGAGGGTTTTTTTCGTTTGCAGTTTATAGCCTTTTTCTTTAATACGTGTTTCTAAATTCTTTGACAGTGTTAATCTCAATAAACCTTTGTAACTCGTCACTACACTTTACACCGCCTTTACCAGAATCGCAGACCTCTTTTACAACTATATCCGATGGCTCCTTAATCAAACCATTTGCTCCTGATGATTGCAACGTTATGAACTCGTGCACCTTCTTTTAGAGCTAACCCGATAGAACTGCTTAATCAAAACATTTTCGTCTGATGATTGCGACGTAATTAACTCGTGCACCTCCTTTACAACTACATCCGATGGCTCCTCGATCAAATAATTTTCTTCTGATGATTGCAAAGCAATGAAGTCGAGCACCTCTCTTACAATTACATCCGATGACCCGTCAATCAAATCATTTTCTCCTGATTATTGCTAAGTAATGAACTCACGCACTTTCTTTAAAACTACATTCGATGACTTCTCAATCAAGTAATTTTCTTCTGATGATTGCAAAGTCATGAACTCGCACACCTCCTTTACCACTACGTCCTGTGACTCCTCAATCAAATCATTTTCTTCTGATGATTAGAAAGCAATGAACTCGCGCATCTCCTTTAAAACTGCATCCGATGGCTCCTCGATCACATCATTTGCTTCTGATTATTGGAAAGCAATTAACTCGCGTACCACCTTTACAACTACATTAGATGACTCATCAATTAAATCATTTTCTTCTGGTGATAGCAAAGCAATGAACTCGTGGACCTCCTTTACAACTACATCCGATGACTCGTCAATCAAATCAGTTTCTTTTGATGATTGCAAAGTAATGAACTCGCACACTTCTTTTACAACTACATCCGATGACTCCTCAATCAAGTCATTTTCTTCTGATGATTGCAAAGTCATGAACTGTCGAACAACGTTCGTTGCCTCTTCGAAATACAGATTTTCACCATTTTTGGTGTTTTCATTGGCGTTCGTGATCCGCAAGTCGCTGATTTCCTCATTCTTTCCCAAATGTTCACTTTTCGCATTTTGCTTAATTTGAAGCGTTCGGCAACTCAAACTTTCTTTTTCAGTCGCAATTAAGATCGGTTTTCTTTTCTATCTTTTCTTTTCTGTCGTCATTTTCGAAACCAACAAAGTATTCGAAAAAATATTTTGTACATTTGCTACAAGCCACACAAACACAAAATCACAGTAAAACTTTAAGAATATTGACAGTTGACAGCGAAATGAGATAGTGATCTGATGCACTTTGGTAAACTTTAGGTTAATGTGGAACTCAAGTGTCTTTTCCACTTCTCTAAAAAGAAGAGTACTGCCTTATTGAAACCACAGAACAGTAGATTTATAATGGAGATCTGCAAAACAAAAGATATCTTTGCTTGTACCCAAAGAAACTAAAGAAAATCTTTGTGACAAAAAGTGTTTCAGTTTTTTCCCTTGAAAATTCACGTTTTTAATTATCTTATGACAAAGATCACTGTCGTCCGTTATTCGGAATAACGTCTTTTTGAAAGTAAAACACCGATCAGCCGAAACATTGAAACCTCTCTGTGTTATGCAAGTAAGCGCACGTGCCAGTAAACGTCATGTTCAAAGGTGGCAAATGATATATACCTGGGTCCGAGCTCCCTCAGTTAGTACACTGGTGTACAAAAATTAAGGACAAAGAGGAGAAATTAGCATAACAGCGGAACGAGCAGGTAGGACGGACCGAAAGACCACTCAGGAGATAGACTAGGGTCCGGTACGATAGGGCATGCGCATATATGCAGCATGATGTAGGGGTGTGGTAAGTATCGGAAGGGTATAAAGCACACGGGCGGTGTACGCTCAGAAATCCGGTGAAAGCTATTGCACGGTGTACATCGGTTTGAACGACGTCGAGTTGCTGCCACCATTTGATATGGCCAACAAGCAATCCAGTCGACGACATCTGGATGACTTTACCCGAGGTCGCGTCATTGGGAAGTTGGAAGAAGATCGAAGTGTGACTAGTGTGGTCGAGGAGTTCGGGATCGCTCACAGCATCGTTTTACGAGCTTGGAGAGCATTTCAAACGAGAGGAACAGTTGTCCGAGAGATTAGCAGTGGTCGTCCACGAGCAACCACGGCGGCGGACGATCGGTATCTTGTCCTACAGGCGAGACGAGACAGACGGCAGACAGCGGGACAAATCGCAAGGTACGTGGAACAGACAACTGGACGTCTGTAATCGCGTTTTACCGTGGCCAAGAGGCTGCACAAAGGTGGCCTATTTGCGCGACGACCAGTACGGTGTGTGCCATTAACGCCTGCTCATCGGAGACGGCGGTTTCTGTGGTGCCAGGAACACAAGAACTGGACACATCAGCAATGGGGTCGAGTTCTCTTCACGGATGAGAGCCGATTTAGTTTGACGAGCGATTCTGGACGTATACACATCTAGAGAGAGCAGGGAACACGTAATCACACCTCCAACATTCATCGAAAGGGACCGATTTGGAGATGGCGAGTTCTTGTTTGGGGCGGTATCATGCTTGGTAGCCGTACTGACCTCCACATCTTCCAATGAGGTTCAGTCACTGGTGTCCGCTATTGCACCGAGGTTCTCCTGCCTCACGTGCGTCTGTTTGGAGGTGCTGTGGGTCCTGCGTTACTCTTCGTGGACGACAACGCTACACCCCATCGTACAGTGGCCAACGCAGAGCTGTTGGAGAGTGAAGATATTCAACGCGTGGATTAGCCCACAAGTTCCCCGGACATAAATCCAATCGAACACGTGTGGGACCTTCTCGGGAGACGCTTGGCAGCACGTCACCAGCCGCCAGCAACGATTCCGCAGCTGCGATTGGCGCTACAAGAGGAATGGATCACGATGCCTCAACAGCTCCTTGACAACCTCGTTCTCAGCATGGACAGACGTTGTAAATCCTGCAACGCAGTCGTGGGTTATCATATTCCCTACTAAAGACTGGATTTTGCTTGGCAGCCGCCTGTCACATGGACGTTTCTGTCTTCTGTCCAGTTGTGCTCGAAGCTACCTTTTCAATAAAGTGCCTTTGTACCCTTTTGATTCTATATTTGGAGGGTTTTGCTCACTTGTCCCATATTCTTACATCTTGGGGATCTTATGGTATGATTTGAGTCGATGTGGAGCACTTCTGCAAGACGTTACATTCGAAAACCCATGTCGCCCTTAATTTTTGCACCTCAGTGTATTTCGTTTCGTACCAACATGGGAAAGCAAATGAATATACCTGATTTCGACAAGGCCATACCATTACGGCTAGACGCCTTGGTAATAGCATCTCCGAAACAGAAACTCTGGTACACTGCTCATGCTATACAGTAGTTAGTACCTATCAAAGATGGTCTGAAACAGGTGACACTTCCAGGCGTCGACAAGGTGTGGGCTGGCCACGCCACTTTTGTGACAGAGGTAAGCTCAGGATATCTCGTCTAGTCGGCAGCAATAGGAGGGCCACTGTGGTTGACATTACCCATAATTTCAATTGTGGTGAAGGGCCCAATGTATCGGAACACACTGTTCATCGTACACTCTTGGATATGAATCTCCACAGCCACCAACCCATTCGTGTGCCTATGCTTACAGACGCTCACCGTCCTCAACGCTTGTAGTAAGCGCGTAATCATCGATATTGGACCATAGGCTGGAAGGAGGTCTCGTGGTTAGAGGAATCCCGTTTTTGTTACACCATGCCATCGGACCAACGTTTACGCAAAGACGTCTTCTCACTTGGATGTACTGTGGGGCAGATCCAGGCATCTGGAGGGATCCAGTCATCTGGAAGGATCCAGTCATCTGGAAGGATCCAGGCATCTGGCAGAACCAGGCATCTGGAGGGATCCAGGCATCGGGTAGATCCAAGCATCTGGCAGATCCAGGCAACTGGAGGGAGTGCCATGGTCCGGGAAATATGTTCTTGGGGAACACCTGGACTCCTTATCGCCGTAGAGTGAACTCTGACTGATGTCACGTACTTAAACACGGTGGCTGACGAAGCACACCTCTTTATGGCGACTGTATTCATTGGCAGAGATTGTATCTTTCAACATGTCAATGTTCCATGCTACACTGCGAGGAAATTTTAGGAATGGTTCTAAGAACATGAAGAGAAATTCCAATCACTGCCGTGGCCCGCGAACTCGCCAGACAAGAATCCTATCCAGCATTTATGGTTTAAGTTGCAGAAACGGGTACGAGCAACATACTCCAATCACGTAATTTACGATAACTGTGGGATCTTCTGTTGCTGTCATGGTACCAAATATCAAGATACACGTATTAATATCCCGTTGAATCTATGCCGCAACGGATGAGAGCTCTTTCGGCGGCGACTGGATGACCTGTATTATATTAGGTAGGAGGTTTTAATGTTTTGGATGATATACACAGAATCGTATACGAGTATACTTCGGAACTGCAGATTACAAAACTGTCAGCTATTCTGCGGTGTCCATTAATTAATTTTTGCTGTATATGCTTGTGATGTGAAAGATATGTAGTTATATTTACTGCATTTGGGTTGCAGATATCAGTTAAATGTGTATGTTACACGAAAATACTAACATTACTTAAATGTAATACTCTTCGTACTGAAACGTTTCGTTTCGTTAAGTCGGGCTCCGGATAGCTGAACTAAACACTTAAAGCAAACGTAGGCAGTAAACAGCATAAAGACCAGAAAATTCGAGTCTACTTACTATTTAAATATTTTATTTGGTCTCGATAGGTATTCAAGTGAGCACATTAAAACGGAATTCACTTTGTGCGCAATCATCTAAAATGTACTTCGACAGCGAGACAATAGATTATCGTCATGCAGAATACTTCGCAAAGCAACAACAATTTAAGGCTTCAGTACCAACAGCATAATATTCAACGTTGACCTCTAATCATGCAATATTCATGCAAATCGAACTAACTAAACAATCTCTCTCGAAGACAGTTACGACGATCTCTAGCCGACTTCTCACAAGAGCCTCATACAGTCGTAAACATCATTCTTATCTGTCTCGTTAACATGCGCCATTCACCTTTTGACCTTAATTCAGGTTGCCACAAAATCATACAGCCAGAATGAAAATGTGGCGTTAAGTTCGAAAAATGCTTAAGGAGAATAAATCAAAGTTTTTCATAAGATAACGGTTACCAAAACAAAAAGTTAAACTAGATCATAGGTAACGATCGGGATCAAAAGGTGACGTGATTCTCATTTTCTTCAAATAGAGAATTTATTCCATCTCTCCCATTTTCGAAATACGTTTTAAACTGAAATTCTTATACAAGAAAAACAGATCATATTGAAGAATAACTATATTCAAAAAATGTTTACAGGAGGACAAAGATTCTGAAGTTGAGCTTCTGCTTTTCGACTGCCGAATCATGTTCGGAAAGTTTTGTAAAGCAGTTTCAGAATAGGTAGAGTAACCAGTGTTTTTCTTCAAGAGTTAAAATGGGCGCGTGACATCCGTTGAGCTACTATTGAAAGGAATGTTGGGAATGGATGCCTCTGTGTATGTGTGCATGAGAAGGGCCTTCGAAATATCTTCCTTGGTATGTTCGCCTCGACTCCAAACTGGAAATCGATTCTCCTGCGTTCTATCCGTCTTCGTCTCTAGTGACCTGTAAGGCATGCAATTTTTTTTTTTTAGCCTCCTGTCTCTGGAGTTCATCTTTCTTCTTTTTTATGGACCTTAGGACGCCTGTGAACGCATCTTTGTTTCCTTTCTCTTTCTTTATTTCTTTTTTCCCTTTCTTTGCCACAGGATGGAAACGTTACAAATCATTCAAACCAACCTACTTCTCCTGATGAGACAGTTATTTTTTTTTTCTCTGCAAAAATCCGTCTTGGATAAGGTTTCAAACTCTGAAACTTTTTGCTTTCTATACGAATCGAAATTGCTTAATGCCAAAGGGTTTTGCTTTAATCTTGAAGCGCGTTTGCTCCAACAGTTCCTTTTTCGCACTACTGAAATATAAACAACAACCACTGTAGAAGAATGGCGATCCTTTTACGCTTCGTCTGCAGGAATTCAGCGATGAGCTATTTTGCCGATCGACCTTTTTACTTTCCCAGTGTACTAGTAGTAGCCTTAAGGAAGTTTACTACGTATCGATAGGCAAAACCGAAAGCAAGTATCTGTTTACGCTCAGTTATCCCCATGATAAATTTGCCCCCTTTTCCAAATTCGTGCAGGTTTTTAGGCAACAGTTATTGTTTTCGAACGATTGGCTAAGAAATTTGTATTTGGTTGATGCACAAAGCCATCAGTGTCCGACGAAGACATTTTTTCAAGCATGACGTTCCCGATTATGAACCTTTTTTTCGTGTGAGAGCAATGCAAAAGAATCAAGAGCGGGCTCATGGATTGATTTTCTCAGTACTTTAACCTTTTGAAAGGAAATATCTCGAATTCGCAAAATGGGCTGAAATCAGCTCGAATTAATATACAGAGGATGTTCACATTTTAAAAACATTTTTGATAAGAAATTACAGAAAACAAAATATCAAAGAACTGAAACTGGCAACAGCGTGTTAGATGAACACGAAAGAAACATCTGCCGCAGTTAAATATCGTCTGCTAAGAAAATGGCGCACGTAAGCAAGCTGTGGATAGAAGGTTATGTTTTTGATAAGAAATTACTGAAAACAAGAGAATTGAAAGTGGCAACAGCGGGTTAGATGAACACGAAAGAAACATCTGCTGCAGTTAAATATCGTCTGTTAAGAAAATGGCGCACGTAAACAAGCTGCGGATAGAAGGTTATATTTCAGCTCTTTACGAAAAGAAATATTCATATTCTGTAATTAAAAATGCTGTGAAAATCATGTAATTGGAATTTCTAAATGTAAAATGAGCAATATAGTAATAGTGGGGAAAATCGTCAAGCGTTGGTTTTAACAGGAAAAAGAATACCAAACGAATATCTAAAGAACGTACTTTTACCTCTATGTGATGCATATTCTAATTTAACTTTCATTTTTATTTCCTTTTCCTATGTAAATTTGAGTTTGTTCTCTTTTACACTTTCCAAACTTAACGTGATATCTTCTCTCTCAAATGAATGAGATTGGCAACACTTTTGAGGTCAGAGAGTGACGTATGAAATAAGAACGATAGATAAAAAGGACGATACATCAGTTGCTATATGTGTGTGTGGGTTGCTATATGTATACGCTCTGTGTAAGAACTAGATCATATGTGGCTCTATTGTGGATCTACTGAAATATTGCTGGACCAATAAAAGGTTATCGTCGGCCGTAAACTATAGCATCGTATTCTTATTTAGTTCAACATTCTTTAGTCATGGATTTGGACATAGCGCAACACCAATCTTGCTCACAAAAAGACTTACGTTATAACTATTTTAAAAGTAAGGTCTGTGGTCTTAAAAAAGGAAATCCGCCGACCGATGGAGCAATCGATAAATCATTAAAAATATCTGTATTAACTGCAAACAAGGTAATAGACAAAGATCTGAATCTGAAAAAACAACAACATAATGCTCACCGTCTTTTAGCTGGGCACGTGTCTAACTGCAGAACACTCTGTAGACTTCTTTATGAAAATCACTTAGCTGGAGACAGATGGGAATTTATTGTGCATATTGATGAAGCATGGATCTATCTAAACGGATGTAACAAGTATAACGTACTAACACCTCACTGAGGAGTAAGGGTACGTTATGCTGCAGCCTCGCTGCTGGCACATTGCCGAGTTGTGCACATGGATGCCTGGCGATGATGAAAAACAAAACCATAAATCTTTACAGGTTCATTTATCGTGGACCAGCGATGCTAACTGCGCTGCTCGCTGCGATCATCGCTACAGCGATGATGTCAAACTGGTTTGTTTTTTGAGCCTCGACCATCGCCAGGCATCCTCAAACTTTTATGCAGTGATTGGTTCCTACAAGGCCACTCTTCCAGTCCATTGGCCCACTTTCTTAACCAGTGTGAAACTACGTAGTCATCTCTCTCGTATCATTAAAAACCGTGTTGTATTTTTATAGAAGCAAGTTTTATTTGTGGAGTTTTCCTGTGATTTGAACTTTTACTTTTTTTGAACTTCTTGGATTGACCAAGAGTTTTCCTAGCATAGGCTTCATGACGTGTCTCAGTAAGGGATAGGCTTCATCACCTATGAACACAAAGGGGGCTTGGATGTCAGTACTTGGTAGGAAGTTATCTTCAGGAATGTTAAGCACACTTTTTTTCATTCTGTCATACAAGGCAGACTTTCTAAAAGTGACCCATTACTTTGTTTTCCATAGGTTCCGATCTGAATGAAAATAAATTTACAGTGTGCGTCACTGACGGCCTGCAGAACCATTGAAAAGCAGCTTTTATAATTAGAGAACATGTAGCCTGGCCATAAAGGGCGAAGTATTCGGATGTGCTTTCCATCGATAGAACCTAGACAGTTAGGAAATCCTCATTTCTTGTAAAACATATCAGCGATTTCTTTGAATTCTTCTTTAGTTGGTGGTTTCATATGCAGTGGTTGTAAAACTTACCATAACACTTGTAAAGTCTGTTTGACAATATAAGAAATACAGTCGCGATTCCTATAATAATAAAGGCGATGTGAACAGCTGCAGGGTAAATGCTCCATGGCAAGCATCACAGCGACATTCAAGCAGCGAGGTGCCTGAGCTTTCATCTATGTGCCAGCAGCGACGCTGCAGTATAAACGTACACTAAGTCTCTCTCCCAACTGCGCTACACGGACATGTGCTCTCACTGCTGTCTGCATTTATCTCATGTGCGTCCTGTGGCGCAGGCACGTCACCCCCGAAAGGGGGCCGGGAGCATGTCCCACGGGTCAGCCGGGACCATGTGTCGCTGTAGGCAGTCATCCCATGAAGAACCTGAATTTGAGAAATCCCAGACAATTTGTTGTGTGGAACGTAACATCATACTGATTTATTCTTTCGAAGCACGAAAGAAGGGATTCTTATTTTTCCTATCTCGCCGTGTGGAAAGAACACCACATCATTGCGAGAAACTTAACAGCCGGGTCATCCTGGAAGTTTGGGCGCCAATATAACGTACATGTTTGTCCGCGCAGGCATCGAATCCAGGTTCTCTCACTCTGGAATACGTCGCTCACCCAACTAAGCTACACGGACGTATGCTCTCACTGCTATCTACCTTTATCTCATGTGCGTCCTGCGGGGCAGGCACGTCACACAAGAAAAGGTCGATTTACACTCCTAAAAGTGCAAAAAGAGACTTCAGACTTGGTTCCAAGAATCCAAAGAAAGTTTCAATGAAGTACTAATGATTATTGCTGGTTTCTCGTACGATGGGACAATTAAAGTTGAAGTTGAAAAGAACGTAAAAATCAATTTTACATATTAACAAAATGATATTTTAACTCCTGTATTTAATGAGGAAATGGAAGCCCCGGTGGCGCAGTGGTCTAAGCGATGGCTTATGACCATTCATCCGACAAGGGTCCGGGTTTGAATCCCGGTAAGGCATGGATGTTGTGTTTATCTTTCGGCACTGGTTCTCTCCCTTCCCTGGAACCAGTGGCCCTAAATTAGGTACGGGCGACTGCTTATAGCCCAATGAGTTGCTCACATTGGTCGTTAAGCCTCCAGTAAAAAAAAATAATAATAATGAGAGAAACCCCCCCCTCCTTCTTTATTCACAGAGCCTTTAAAGAGTAGAGCTCCGTCAGGATAAGACTACTAGTCATGTATCCAAATCTACCGCTCTATTTCTTGAAAAAATAATGAAAAAGAAGACGGACATCAAGTCTATATCTTTTGCTTATATTCTTTCAAAGTACTCAGATGTGTCACCAGTGCACTATTGTGCCTTCGGACTGCTAAAAAGAACGCTTTCTAAACATAGACCTAAAGCAATGATTTGTCTATGGACATCAGTGGAAAAGGAGTGGAATAAAATACCACTACAAATTTTGAGAAACGCCCTGTTATCTTGGAAATCTAGATGTCGGTTCACAGTCCAGAGAAAGGGCACTCAAATAGAACATTTATGAAAGAAATAATTTCATTTTAAACATTAACTATACTGTTGGAAAATCGTTCTAAAAAACGTGGCATGATCCTCTGTATTCGCTGTCTACCAAATGGGCCCAACGTGATTGGAACGATTAAACCTGCGTATCAGAAAGCGTCGCTTTATCCTTAGCTTTGTTATTCAAAGCGATCATTTAAGGGGATGATTGACATAAGTCCTTTGACTAATTGAGCAGAGCACGAGACTCGAGACAATTAGTTGTTCGGGCATAGGTGCCAGATGACACATAAGATCCCCATGATTTTTTACATGTGATTGGACATCCTCCATGGTCAGGTTTTGACCCTTCCGATTCCCACAATTCCGTTTTATTGAGGAATAATCGTCCAAAAACTTGCATTTTCAGGGGGTTTTCCGGGTTTTGAAAAGGGGTCGTTTGTAACCTATCTCCTACGAAGATCTTCAGCCGATCGCGGTGACACTTTCCACAGAGAAAGGGAACAATTATCCTTCACAATTATTGTGTTCCCAAGGATAACAATTTTAATAGCGATTAGAATAACTTCCTATTATAACTTTGAATACTTAATATTTTCTAAAACATAACCCTAATTATATAAAAAAATCAATAACTTTTCCTTTGGTGTTGTTGGAACCAGAAAAAAGATGGCGCGACCTATACTTTGGTGACGTTAGTAGACAAACAAATGTTGGATTACCTAATTAGGGTTATGTTTTAGAAAATATTAAGTATTCCAAGTTCTAAAATAAAGCTATTTTAATCGATGTTCAAATTTTCATCCTTGGGAACGCATTAATTTTCCAGAAAAAGAGGGCGCGGCCTGTTCTTTGACGACGTCAGTAGACAAACAAATGTTGGATTGCATAATTAGGGTTATGTTTTAGAAACTATTAAGTATTCCAAGTTCTAAAATAAAGCTATTTTAATCGATGTTCAAATTTTCATCCTTGGGAACGCATTAATTGTCCAGAAAAACGATGGCGCGACCTGTTCTTTGACGACGTCAGTAGACAAACAAATGTTGTATTGCATAATTATGGTTATGTTTTAGAAAATATTAAGTATTCCAAGTTATAAAATGAAGCTATTTTAATCGTTGTTCAAATTTTCATCCTTGGGAACGCATTAGTTTTTCAGAAAAAAGACGGCGCGGCCTGTCCTTTGACGACGTCAGTAGACAAACAAATGTTGGATTGCATAATTATGGTTATGTTTTAGAAAATATTAAGTATTCCAAGTTATAAAATGAAGCTATTTTAATCGTTGTTCAAATTTTCATCCTTGGGAACGCATTAGTTTTCCAGAAAAAAGACGGCGCGGCCTGTTCTTTGACGACGTCAGTAGACAAACAAATGTTGGATTGCATAATTATGGTTATGTTTTAGAAAATATTAAGTATTCCAAGTTATAAAATGAAGCTATTTTAATCGATGTTCAAATTTTCATCCTTGGGAGCGCATTAATTGTCCAGACGTAAGATGGCGCTACTTGTACTTTGATGACGTCAGTAGACAAACAAATGTTGGATTGCATAATTATGGTTATGTTTTAGAAAATATTAAGTATTCCAAGTTATAAAATGAAGCTATTTTAATCGTTGTTCAAATTTTCATCCTTGGGAACGCATTAGTTTTCCAGAAAAAGACGGCGCGGCCTGTTCTTTGACGACGTCAGTAGACAAACAAATGTTGGATTGCATAATTATGGTTATGTTTTAGAAAATATTAAGTATTCCAAGTTATAAAATGAAGCTATTTTAATCGATGTTCAAATTTTACATCCTTGGGAACGCTTTAGTTTTCCAGAAAAAGACGGCGCGGCCTGTTCTTTGACGACGTCAGTAGACAAACAAATGTTGGATTTCAAAATTATGGTTATGTTTTAGAAAATATTAAGTATTCCAAGTTATAAAATGAAGCTATTTTAATCGTTGTTCAAATTTTCATCCTTGGGAACGCATTAGTTTTCCAGAAAAAAGACGGCGCGGCCTGGTCTTTGACGACGTCAGTAGACAAACAAATGTTGGATTGCATAATTATGGTTATGTTTTAGAAAATATTAAGTATTCCAAGTTATAAAATGAAGCTATTTTAATCGATGTTCAAATTTTACATCCTTGGGAACGCTTTAGTTTTCCAGAAAAAAGACGGCGCGGCCTGTTCTTTGACGACGTCAGTAGACAAACAAATGTTGGATTTCATAATTATGGTTATGTTTTAGAAAATATTAAGTATTCCAAGTTATAAAATGAAGCTATTTTAATCGATGTTCAAATTTTCATCCTTGGGAGCGCATTAATTGTCCAGACGTAAGATGGCGCTACTTGTACTTTGATGACGTCAGTAGACAAACAAATGTTGGATTGCATAATTATGGTTATGTTTTAGAAAATATTAAGTATTCCAAGTTATAAAATGAAGCTATTTTAATCGTTGTTCAAATTTTCATCCTTGGGAACGCATTAGTTTTCCAGAAAAAGACGGCGCGGCCTGTTCTTTGACGACGTCAGTAGACAAACAAATGTTGGATTGCATAATTATGGTTATGTTTTAGAAAATATTAAGTATTCCAAGTTATAAAATGAAGCTATTTTAATCGTTGTTCAAATTTTCATCCTTGGGAACGCATTAGTTTTCCAGAAAAAAGACGGCGCGGCCTGGTCTTTAACGACGTGAGTAGACAAACAAATGTTAGATTGCATAATTATGGTTATGTTTTAGAAAATATTAAGTATTCCAAGTTATAAAATGAAGCTATTTTAATCGATGTTCAAATTTTCATCCTTGGGAACGCATTAGTTTTCCAGAAAAAAGACGGCGCGGCCTGTTCTTTGACGACGTCAGTAGACAAACAAATGTTGGATTGCATAATTATGGTTATGTTTTAGAAAATATTAAGTATTCCAAGTTATAAAATGAAGCTATTTTAATCGTTGTTCAAATTTTCATCCTTGGGAACGCATTAGTTTTCCAGAAAAAAGACGGCGCGGCCTGGTCTTTGACGACGTCAGTAGACAAACAAATGTTGGATTGCATAATTATGGTTATGTTTTAGAAAATATTAAGTATTCCAAATTATAAAATGAAGCTATTTTAATCGTTGTTCAAATTTTCATCCTTGGGAACGCAGTAGTTTTCCAGAAAAAAGACGGCGGGGCCTGGTCTTTGACGACGTCAGTAGACAAACAAATGTTGGATTGCATAATTATGGTTATGTTTTAGAAAATATTAAGTATTCCAAGTTATAAAATGAAGCTATTTTAATCGATGTTCAAATTTTACATCCTTGGGAACGCTTTAGTTTTCCAGAAAAAAGACGGCGCGGCCTGTTCTTTGACGACGTCAGTAGACAAACAAATGTTGGATTTCATAATTATGGTTATGTTTTAGAAAATATTAAGTATTCCAAGTTATAAAATGAAGCTATTTTAATCGTTGTTCAAATTTTCATCCTTGGGAACGCATTAGTTTTCCAGAAAAAAGACGGCGCGGCCTGGTCTTTGACGACGTCAGTAGACAAACAAATTTTGGATTGCATAATTATGGTTATGTTTTAGAAAATATTAAGTATTCCAAGTTATAAAATGAAGCTATTTTAATCGATGTTCAAATTTTACATCCTTGGGAACGCTTTAGTTTTCCAGAAAAAAGACGGCGCGGCCTGTTCTTTGACGACGTCAGTAGACAAACAAATGTTGGATTTCATAATTATGGTTATGTTTTAGAAAATATTAAGTATTCCAAGTTATAAAATGAAGCTATTTTAATCGATGTTCAAATTTTCATCCTTGGGAGCGTAATAATTGTCCAGACGTAAGATGGCGCTACTTGTACTTTGATGACGTCAGTAGACAAACAAATGTTGGATTGCATAATTATGGTTATGTTTTAGAAAATATTAAGTATTCCAAGTTATAAAATGAAGCTATTTTAATCGTTGTTCAAATTTTCATCCTTGGGAACGCATTAGTTTTCCAGAAAAAGACGGCGCGGCCTGTTCTTTGACGACGTCAGTAGACAAACAAATGTTGGATTGCATAATTATGGTTATGTTTTAGAAAATATTAAGTATTCCAAGTTATAAAATGAAGCTATTTTAATCGTTGTTCAAATTTTCATCCTTGGGAACGCATTAGTTTTCCAGAAAAAAGACGGCGCGGCCTGGTCTTTGACGACGTCAGTAGACAAACAAATGTTAGATTGCATAATTATGGTTATGTTTTAGAAAATATTAAGTATTCCAAGTTATAAAATGAAGCTATTTTAATCGATGTTCAAATTTTCATCCTTGGGAACGCATTAGTTTTCCAGAAAAAAGACGGCGCGGCCTGTTCTTTGACGACGTCAGTAGACAAACAAATGTTGGATTGCATAATTATGGTTATGTTTTAGAAAATATTAAGTATTCCAAGTTATAAAATGAAGCTATTTTAATCGTTGTTCAAATTTTCATCCTTGGGAACGCATTAGTTTTCCAGAAAAAAGACGGCGCGGCCTGGTCTTTGACGACGTCAGTAGACAAACAAATGTTGGATTGCATAATTATGGTTATGTTTTAGAAAATATTAAGTATTCCAAGTTATAAAATGAAGCTATTTTAATCGATGTTTAAATTTTCATCCTTGGGAACGCATTAATTGTCCAGACGTAAGATGGCGCTACTTGTTCTTTGATGACGTCAGTAGACAAACAAATGTTGGATTGCATAATTATGGTTATGTTTTAGAAAATATTAAGTATTCCAAGTTATAAAATGAAGCTATTTTAATCGTTGTTCAAATTTTCATCCTTGGGAACGCATTAGTTTTCCAGAAAAAAGACGGCGCGGCCTGGTCTTTGACGACGTCAGTAGACAAACAAATGTTGGATTGCATAATTATGGTTATGTTTTAGAAAATATTAAGTATTCCAAATTATAAAATGAAGCTATTTTAATCGATGTTCAAATTTTACATCCTTGGGAACGCATTAATTGTCCAGACGTAAGACGGCGCGGCCTGTTCTTTGACGACGTCAGTAGACAAACAAATGTTGGATTTCATAATTATGGTTATGTTTTAGAAAATATTAAGTATTCCAAGTTATAAAATGAAGCTATTTTAATCGATGTTCAAATTTTCATCCTTGGGAGCGCATTAATTGTCCAGACGTAAGATGGCGCTACTTGTACTTTGATGACGTCAGTAGACAAACAAATGTTGGATTGCATAATTATGGTTATGTTTTAGAAAATATTAAGTATTCCAAGTTATAAAATGAAGCTATTTTAATCGTTGTTCAAATTTTCATCCTTGGGAACGCATTAGTTTTGCAGAAAAAAGACGGCGCGGCCTGTTCTTTGACGACGTCAGTAGACAAACAAATGTTGGATTGCATAATTATGGTTATGTTTTAGAAAATATTAAGTATTCCAAGTTATAAAATAAAGCTATTTTAATCGTTGTTCAAATTTTCATCCTTGGGAACGCATTAGTTTTCCAGAAAAAAGACGGCGCGGCCTGGTCTTTGACGACGTCAGTAGACAAACAAATGTTGGATTGCATAATTATGGTTATGTTTTAGAAAATATTAAGTATTCCAAGTTATAAAATGAAGCTATTTTAATCGATGTTCAAATTTTACATCCTTGGGAACGCTTTAGTTTTCCAGAAAAAAGACGGCGCGGCCTGTTCTTTGACGACGTCAGTAGACAAACAAATGTTGGATTGCTTAATTATGGATATGTTTTAGAAAATAATACGTATTGCAAGTTATAAAATGAAGCTATTTTAATTGATGTTCAAATTTTCATCCTTGGGAACGCATTAATTGTCCAGAAAAAAGATGGCGCGGCCTGTACTTTCATGACGTCAGTAGACAAACAAATGTTGGTTGCATAGTTATGGTTATATTTTAGAAAATATTAAGTATTCCAAGTTATAAAATAAAGCTATTTCAATCGATGTTCAAATTTTTATCCTTGGAAACGCATTAACTGTGAAGAAAATGCGTACAGAAAATTTTAACATTGGAAGTATAGGAAGCAAAAGTACTTGACGTCCACCTTAAACAACTGAGATAGCTTTACCAACAAAACATATGCATAAAAAATTCTCTGTGTCACTATGGCAGCAGGCCACGGGACCAGAACGTTCCTCTGTGCTTATCGTGAAGACAGACAAGCCGTTCGTTTCTTTCCTTTGCGTGTTTAAAAAATGCTTAAAAATCAGAAAATGACTTTTTCTTAATTTTTTTTCGTAAAAAATGGATGATAGTTGTAAGTTTATGCTGTAAAAATTGCAATGCGTTATGATTTATAGTTTGCCATGTATCCGTTTTTTTAATGGATCCCATCGCGAAGTAGAAAATTTTGTGAAATTTAAAAATTTTAATTCTCGTGATCTAAATCGAAATTCAAAAAAAAAGGGCAACGAGGTGCAAAAATTCGGTCATGGCACTACATGCCTACAAAGTTTCGTGGTTCTGTTGCTGTTAGTGTCTCCAGAACGCGACCTGATAGCACTTTTTTGCTTACCTTAACTTTGAAATACAATAACTCTTAAAGTATCGCCAGAATCGAAAAACGGTTTATTTCAGCGTGTTCTGCAGATAGTTATCTACAAACGATGTAAATTTCGTATTTTTGTGTTCAGAACGTTTTGCGCTGGGAGCTAGGAAAGCAAGAGTGTCGCGAAATTTCTAAAACAGCGGCTGCAGCTACTTTTTTTTTTAGAATAGAGAGATTATTCTGCCGATGAAAGTGGTTACTTCATAAAATAACCCGGATAAGAAATTATAATGTCCAAGCTCCACATTCCTCTGACTTTTTCATAATTATTTCGCTTAATGGCGTCGAACGAATGTCTTTAGAGCGTACTGAGCTGTTTTCTTTCTTAAAGCAAATTTATGTAAATTATATTTGTGATAAAATCGATATCATTGGTAAACACTGGAACGCCGCATCTGTCAATATGGCAGCTTTTATAATTTAGGTAACCACCTTATGTACACATATTCCTCAAACCTTGTGAAGAGTAAGGTATCTTTTATTTGTGTGTTTTCATGAGGAACACCGTTATGGCCACTAGTAAGAAATTCTTCGGTAGCAATTACTTTGACAGCAATAGAGATTTCATTAAATGCAATAGGTCATTATGTATAGCTGTTTGGTAACAAGGACAGGAACCACACAGTACAACAGATTGTCACGTTACGGGAGCATTAGAGAAATAGTTATCATAGAAAGGCATTTATGAAGCATTGAATGAAAACTAAAGGGTCTTAAAGCACGTCTTTTTCTTTGCTTTTCTTCTTCAGTACATCGTCTTGCTGTGCATTTGCATAATCTTGGATACACGTTCCTTGGCTATTGTTGAAGTAAGATAAAAGAGCATATAACCAGGATCTTGTCGCTTGCTCGATTGTTTGTGTGGCCCCCTGCTGGCTTTTTTTCCTTCTTTGTTTTACTTCATCATGAGGAAACAGCTGTAAAAACGTCTGAAGCCGAGAGTCAGCTATTCTTGCTGGCGTTATGCTGTTTCAGGAATGCAAAATTTTTTAAATGTGACTCTGTGTAGAGTGTGATGCTAAACTCTCGTTGTTATCTTTCCTGCCGATGGTTGTGTCTTCCGAGGAGAGGCACCTAGGCCAAATATGATTACTACTTATCGAACTGTCATTTTCATTTTCCTTTGTTGACCTGGTATCTGCTGAAAAGTGCTTCATGGGATTGCTTATTGACTGAGTGGAATGAGGGGACAGCTTCTCTTCTACTGTATTATGGCTATTTAAAATTCATGGAGAATTATATATCTGAATTCTTCTGTTTATGCAAGTCTCCGTGCTGTAAAAAAGACCTTTAAAGGTAAATGTTTGTCTTCGGATTTTGAGCTAATGTTTCGATTAGGAAATTAAATAGTTGAGATAAAACATTTGTATTTGTTAAATTTTTGTGCACTGTCAGTTACTTAATGTATATATCAATTTGCTAAGACAGTCCTCCCTGCGAGATTGAGCTAGTTGAGCTGGGGCAAAGACATAAGCAGGGTTGAACTGTCTCAAGGTGCAATCACTTTGCTACGCAATATAACAGGAAACTATTTCATAATGTTAACTTACTATGTATATTATGTGGTGGGGTACATGGGCGGCTTTGGCCTTTTTAATTCATCAAATGAATGAGTAAAACGTCTCAGTGCAAAATTGATATGAGGATCTGGAGTAATTTAATTCCTGATAGTCAGTCTTTGGAGAAAAAAAGGAAAGTGTGCCTACAGTTCATGAAGGCGGGGGTCTAGAATTAACCGTTTTAACGAGAGATCCGTTTGTCCTCCCGTAGTGGTGGAGGACAGTATGGAGGGAGTTTTGGGAGTTTTGCACACTCGTATAGCTTTTAGTTATTGCTGTAGCTTGGCTCTCTTGAATTCAGCAGTGAGCCTTCAGATAATTAGATAGAAATTCCTTGCTGATGTCACATACAGAGGTGAGATAAAATAATATGAACACCTAGGAAAAGAAAGTTTTATGTAAATAATAGAGTGTGGGACTACCTTTGGTATTCAAAGCCTCCTGAATTCTCATTGGAATGGACGCATACAAACCCTGGATGGTGGTTATTGAGATGTTACATCATTCTTCAAGCAGAAACTGCTCCAGGTCCTTGAGAGATGGAGGAGGAGGATAACGGTATATTGCTTTGTTTTCCAACACAGACCACAGTAGCTCGATGATGTTTAAGTCTGGTGATTGGGGTGACCAAGGAAGGTGTGAAAGCTGGCCCTCACATTCCTCAAACCATGATTAGGCATTCCGAGCTTTGTGAACTGGGGATCACCTTGATAGATGACATCCCCTGCAGGAAACAATGCCTGAGTCATTGGATGAACTTGTTCGGCCAAAATCGCTTCACACGTCCTGCCAGTCATTCATCTTTTCAAAGTGATCAGGGGACCTTCTGAAAACCACGATATGACCGCTCAGATCATGACAGAACCACTATCATACTGCACTGTTGGCAGCAGACAGTCGGAGTTGTACGCTTCTGACAGTGTTCTTCACACGTAAACATGTCCTGTGGCGGGATATAGTATGAATATGGATCCATCCAACCACATTACACGCTTCTATGCATCGTCAGTTCTCGCTGTATGTTCCTGGCATCACTGTCGTCGCCGTTGTGCAGTATGCAGAACGGAGCTCGTGCACTACTCTAGGTCGCTCATTTCGTCGTGTCTCTGAAAGAAATTTTGCATCAAGACACTTTAAATGCAGTTCAACAGCACCTGGAGGCTCTAAACACAGCTAATTACAACCAAAAAGTGGTAAAAACCTTTGTTTATTACGACGTACGCAGCTGCATTAAAAGTCACGTCCCTGAACGTGGTGGTCAAATTATTCTGTCGAACAGCTGTATATGACACTTCAGTCCAGCCACGGGTCGATGTCCATCCCTCTCGAAGTCTTCAGCTTCCTCTTTCTGTCTTTGTTACCAGACTTAGGCTTTTGAGTATTTTTATCACAGCAGAGGGAAAAATACTCCAAAGTCTGGTAACAAAGAGAGGAAAGAAGCGGTGGGGAGCAAATTATTACGAACTAGGGTACCGTCCCTACTTGCTCTCGAGACAAGACAGCTGTGCGAGAGATACTCTCCGCCACCCACTCCAAGGGGTTATGCCTTAAGAAACTGACGTGAGCTGGGTTGAAAGCAGTGGACATAATCCTATGAAAGAGAGTATGGATATGGCTCATGCACTACTCCTATGGAAAAGAGTATGGACAGGGCTCATTCATTACTCCTATGGAAAAGAGTATGGATGGGGCTCATGCACTACTCCTATGAAAAAGATATGGATGGGACTCATGAAGTACGCCTATGGAAAAGAATATGGATGCGGCTCATGAACTACTCCTATGGAAAAGAGAATGGATGGGCTAATGCACTCATCCTATGAAAAAGATATGGATAGGGCTCATGCACTGTTCCTATGGAAAATAATATGGATGGGGATCATGCACTGTTCCTATGAAAATAATATGGATGGGGCTCATGCACTACTTCTATGGAAAAGAGTATGGCTGGGGCTTATGCACTACTCCTATGGAAAACGTTATGGATGGGGCTTATGCACCACTCCTATGGAAAAGAGTATGGATGGGACTCATGAACTACGCCTATGGAAAACATTATGGATGGGGCTCATGCACTACTCCTATGAAAACGATATGGATAGGGCTCATACACTGTTCCTATGGAAAATAATATGGATGGGGCTCATGAACTATTCCTATGGAAAAGAATATGGATGGGGCTCATGCTCTACTACTGTGAGAAATATATGGATGGGGCTCATGCACTACTCCTGTGAAAAAGAATATGGATGGGACTCATGCACTACTCCTATGGAAAAAGGTATGGATGTGGTTCACGTAGTACTCCTACGAAAAAGAGTATGGTTGGGGTTCATGCACTACTCCTACGAAAAAGACTATGTATGGGGCACATGCACTATTCCTACGGAGAAGAGTGTGGATGGGGTTCATGCTCTATTCTTACGGAGACCAGTGTGGATGGGGCTCATGCACCATTCCTACGGAAAAGAGTGTGGATGGGGCTCATGCACTACTCCTATTGAAAATTAGTATGGCACTCATGCACATGTAAGTGGATTTCGGGATGAAAGTTACTTTGAAGCATTGGGGAGTAATGAAATGTTAATGTTGCTGGTGGTGAAAGAAGAGATAACAGTTTCTGGAATTGTGACCATTGTGTCTTCCACCTACCAAATGAGCTTTGCAGTGAGAGACACGCTGTTTCTTTTGCTTGATGTATGTCGTGTAGTTAAACAGCTGTCAGTCTCTGTTACGTAATCCTGATAAGTAACACAAATAGAGTCAGTCATTTTTCCGATGTCAACATGTATTGAAAGTTCAGTGACGTATGGAGGAGGGTTGACTCCGTGGGATCTGGGCCTTGCATTTAGTAAATCGGATCCTGCTTACCCTTTGAAATGTGTAAACAGGAATGACTGTTTGATGTTCAAAGAATTGAAAACAAAAGAAGTTCAAATAATTGAAACTGGCAACAACGTGCTAGATGAACAAGAAAGAAACATCTAAGCAGAATCGTGTTATCTTCAACTAATCAACCAATTGCTGTGTTGGGCGTCACGATATTACAATAAACAATCTGCACCTGGATTTTTTTAACAGTAGAATTTTCTCTCTCTTTTTAATACTGTTTAATTATGTTGTCTCGGTACATCTGTTATTATATTTTCTGGTCGTTCTGTCATGTCATCTTCGACTTCGCTTTCCTGGTTTTGACAAGGGCAGTGCGTGCAACGAAGTCACTCACTTTATGCTTGAAAATGCTTTTATTCCTCGTATCGTACATTTGTTTTCCAAATTCTTGTCAGCCAGTCTTCCTTCCGAATTTATTACAAGCAGTCTATTCCTTTTAAATTTCGTCTTTCTAACGTTCCATGCCTCGTATTTTATACTGTCACGATGTAGTACACCAGAAACACAGTTCAGCTATTTCATAGCAAGAAAAATCGAATCGCTCAGAATATTGCGTTACCTGAAAAATAGTTCTTTGAAAGTGAGTACGTCTAATCTTGTCGTGACATTTTAGATATTATGCGCCATCAAAGCAAGCCATCTTGAATTTTTAATTGTTTTGTTGAGCAACCTTTCGATCTGGTTCTTTCTTTCATTCATTTATGAAAGAACGGAAAGGGAATATTTTATAAAAAGAACTATACCTCACGTAGTAGCAACGTTGTCGAATCACACATGTATTAAAATTAGAAACCATGCCAATTTATGAAGTTCTTTTATCTTGATAAAATGCATTGAAATGCCAGTGTGTTAGGTCAAGGCCGTCTAGAAAACACAAGGCCATGACGTCACGCGGAAACCAAAGCTTCCGATTGGTTTCCAAGGCTGTCGTGTGCGACGTCAAACAGCGCACCAACGTATCAGACCGTGTAACATGAGAGTGACGTCACAAACGGAAGGAACTCATCTCTCTAGTGTCATGGGTTTGAGTTTTCTAGACAGCATTGGTTAGGAACATTTGCCCTCGTCACATAAATGGCTCCCACCAGCATGTAAGGTGTCACGTGATCGCGATGTGTGATATAAAACAGACAAACCAGCTCATCAAGCACCATTAGCCGCGGATGGCTTAGTGGTTAGTGTTTCAGACTGTCGATGCTGGGTCCCCAGGTTCAAGCCTGGGCTGATCTTTCAGAGATGGTGTGATTTACTAACAATCGCTGAATATCCGCCGTGCATCGGACGAGCACGTAAAGTGACGGCCCTCAGGCTGGACCCACTGGTTAAATGGGTATCCTTTCCTATGTCCCCGCCTGAAATTCTCTCACCCATCTATGTGCAATATCGTACTTGTACGGTGGCGCCATCTACTGTACTCTAATCTCACTACAAACTGTTCTGTCAAAGTCGCTAGACTTGCTCTCATTTCTTCCGTTTCTGTGTCCTACCCAAAAGGCGATCTCGCTGTAGGTGGCTGGGACCTAAACTCTACTCCCTGTGGACGGAAGTCCTACATAAAAATGACAAATCCTGCATCCTCACTGTGTCTGACTGAATATATATCAAGCACCATTTAACGTTCAACTGAGCGACGGAACGGGCAAAATGAGAGCCTGAGCGACTTTGAACATTCTATGAGAGTTGTGTCGGCTCTGACGTCTTCCAAATGTCCGTCCTTGTGGCCACTTTGCACAGAACTGTAAAAAGTGTTTACTGTGAATGACGTAACACGCCAAAAACCGTCCAACAATGGGAAATCCTGTGGACGGAAATAACTGGTATATCAGAGGAACTCAATGGAGTCAGGCGAATAATGCTGCAAAATTCAGCACTGGTGGGCCTAAAGTCATCCTCGAACTCACCAAGGTGAAATATGTTCAAAACATTTTGTATAGCAAAATCCGTTTCTTGATTTCGCATAGCAATTTTTTTTTTGAAATTTCAGATTTACTACATAAATTCAGTACTAACAAATATCACTCCATGATCGCCTTAGAATATTTTTGATCTTGATTCCCAGTCTTTCACACTTATTTGTCCCTTCCCCTCTTCCCTTATACTTTGTCACCGTTACTTAAAAATCACTCTAATGACCGGTGACTAAACGCGACATTTCCAAAATCACTCTAATGACCGGTGACTAAACGCGACATTTCCAAAATCACTGCTGAGGTGTCTGCGCTGGTTTTGGCGTTAGTGACCATCGCGTTCTTGGATAAATCTCCCCTCTGCACGGGAGTTTTATCTTAAGGGTAGTTGACAGCTTAAGATGAGCTGAGCGAGATCAATTTTACTCTGAACTCATCGGGAAATGTGTTGGAGAGGTGAGTCGGAGAAAGTGCTGGCCTAGTTTTGTTGAATAGAACAATATCTTTTTATTTTTTACTTCGATTTAGTGCTCAGCTTCGATCACGGTGATTCTCCGCTGTGTTCTTGCTTCGTATACTACCCATCTTAAACGGTGATTCTCCGCTGTGTTCTTGCTTCGTATACTACCCATCTTAAACGGTGATTTTGTCACTGTGACAAATAAGATTATGACTCGTAGTTTAGAGATCCCTATAGCTCCATAAGCGATGTGGTAAACGGCCAAATGGCCGTTTACTTTAAATTCACTGTTACGGAATTATGGTCCCTTGCCACTGTGATAGTAAATTTATTGTGTTAAACCTAACTGTGCTGTAGAAAGAAGAAATAACTTCGAAATGAGTCTTGAACGAGTTCAATAATGTGCACACTTGCTTTGATCAACTTTCAAAAGTATACTGTTCAAAGGGATCAATAATTTTGTTTAAATAACCACTGCTTTTGCGTAGCTATAAAACTTGCATCGTGAAATTGTGCTGAACAAATCAATCTTAAGTTGTATCGCAATTTCGTGTAATGGCATCGCGAACATTTTCACCTTGGAATGCCCCACCGATCGAACCATATCTGGAATGGGCTACAACAGTCGATTGCCCAGACGAGTGCAGATATTGTTAACGCAAGGACACGAAAACAAGCCTACAGTGTGTGCCGGAGCATCGACACTGCACCGTTGAGGACTGGGAAAAGGTGACCTAGAAGGAAAAATCAAAGAAATTTCTGCATCATGCGGATATGAATTTGGCGCTAGCAATATGAGACCATGGAGCAACTGTGTCAGTGGTCGGCATTACACGTCGGTGGTGGTGGCAGCGTGCTGGTCTGGAGAATGCTGTCCTAGCATGCATTAAGTCACAGGTCGCCTGATACCCATCGAAAGACATTAAGTGTCACGAAGTACTGAACATCGTTGCAGTCAAAAACAAGATTCTCAGGACCACGGTTTATCGCGAACATACACAGACAGATAAGGCACCTGCGCACAGAACTCATATCGTCACCGAATGCTTCCAGGAACACACCGACAAGTTTTCCTTGCTTCAGTGGCATGCACAGTCCCCGAACGTAAACCCCATCGAACATCACTGGCATGAGATGGAAAGGGCTCTTTGGAACGAGATCATGCCGTAGTCCAATCTGCAACACTACGGAACTCAACCATTTCCGCATAGTGCAACATTCGTGTACGACGCTTTCAGCATTAGTGGTGCAACATTCGCGTACGACGCTTTCAGTATTAGTGGTGCAACATTCGCGTACGACGCTTTCAGCATTAGTGGTGCAACATTCGCGTACGACGCTTTCAGCATTTGTGGTGCAACATTCGCGTACGACGCTTTCAGCATTAGTGGTGCAACATTCGCGTACGACGCTTTCAGCATTAGTGGTGCAACATTCGCGTACGACGCTTTCAGCATTAGTGGTGCAACATTCGCGTACGACGCTTTCAGCATTAGTGGTGCAACATTCGCGTACGACGCTTTCAGCATTAGTGGTGCAACATTCGCGTACGACGCTTTCAGCATTAGTGGTGCAACATTCGCGTACGACGCTTTCAGCATTATTGGTGCAACATTCGCGTACGACGCTTTCAGCATTAGTGGTGCAACATTCGCGTACGACGCTTTCAGCATTAGTGGTGCAACATTCGCGTACGACGCTTTCAGCATTAGTGGTGCAACATCGCGTACGACTTATTTCAGCATTAGTGGTGCAACATTCGCGTACGACGCTTTCAGCATTACTGGTGCAACATTCGCGTACGACGCTTTCAGCATTAGTGGTGCAACATTCGCGTACGACGCTTTCAGCATTAGTGGTGCAACATTCGCGTACGACGCTTTCAGCATTAGTGGTGCAACATTCGTGTACGACGCTTTCAGCATTAGTGGTGCAACATTCGCGTACGACGCTTTCAGCATTAGTGGTGCAACACTCGCGTACGACGCTTTCAGCATTAGTGGTGCAACATTCGCGTACGACGCTTTCAGCATTATTGGTGCAACATTCGCGTACGACGCTTTCAGCATTATTGGTGCAACATTCGCGTACGACGCTTTCAGCATTAGTGGTGCAACATTCGCGTACGACGCTTTCAGCATTAGTGGTGCAACATTCGCGTACGACGCTTTCAGCATTAGTGGTGCAACATCGCGTACGACGCTTTCAGCATTAGTGGTTCAACATTCGCGTACGACGCTTTCAGCATTAGTGGTTCAACATTCGCGTACGACGCTTTCAGCATTAGTGGTTCAACATTCGTGTACGACGCATTCAGCATTAGTGGTGCAACATTCGTGTACGACGCTTGCTCCATGACCCAATAAATTTTGGCAGTTTTGAACACGAAGGGCATTGCAACACGCTGCTAGGTAGGTGTACCTAATAAACTGGAATCACATTTCATATATTTTTGGATGTATCCTAATCTATTTTTATAACCTTTTATTTGTCTTACAAAGAACATCAATATAATAAATAGTGTCAGAACTGCGGTTTTAAAATTTACAGGCAGGACAGTACTTTCTTTCATTATTTTGCTCCTCTCTCCCTAAATTGCCTTTCGTATACCAAATTTCGAGTATCGTATAACGGCTGACGAATAACCATTTTTTATCCTCGCTTTGAGAAGAAAGATTAAAACCAGGATAATATACATACAAAAAGGCGACATGATTCATGCAAAATTCCTCAACTACTGGCTAGTAGGTCTAATGGATATTTAAAACATTGGAAAATATTTGTTTACTTTCCTCCGTATCTTCAGTGCTGACACCAAAGCGGTTTTCGGTGTCAGCATTGAAAATGTGAATGAATTCAGTGTATCTTATTCAGAGCCTTTGTCTACTGAATATATGATTGACACTTGCGAGACCTAACAGTGGTTAAAATAAATGATGCCTGGGCGTAGGTCTTAATTGTTGATAAGAAGAATGTGAGGTGTAGTAGGGTGGGCTATGGGGTTGGTGAGGTTGATAGTTAGAGTAGTGGGCTATTTTGGACAGAGATATTTGCGAGGTTGGATAGCTTATTCTTCAGTTCAGCATTCAGGTTGGATAATGTCGAGACACGGAGTGGGAGGATATATATGGGTAGTTTATTTTCTTTATACATGCTTGGGAGAGGAATGGCTGTGTCAGGTTTTATTAAGAGCAGCATGCGATATGTAAGAAACTTCGTTAGGAATAAAAGATGATTTAAATACATGGAGAGAGAGAGAGAGAGAGGGACGGAGAGAGGTGAGACAGTGAGGGAGAGTGGGAGAGATAGGGGAGTGAGTGGGAAGAGAAAGTGAGAGAGACAGGAAGTGAGGGAGGGGGAGAGATAGGGGAGTGAGTGGGGAGAGAAAGTGAGAGAGACAGGAAGTGAGGGAGGGGAGAGAGAGGGAGAGGGTGAGAGGGGGAGAGAGGGAGAGAGTGAGAGAGAAAGATGGAGAGAGAGGGAGAAAGAGGAGAAGAGGGAGAGAGAGGGGAAGCGGGAGAGAGAGGGGAGAGGGATGGATAGGGAGAAGGAGAGAGGGAGAAAGAGGGAGAAACAGGGGGAGAGGAAGGGGAGAGAGAGGGAGAAAGGGCTGAAGTGGGAGAGAAAGGGGAGAGGAAGGCAGGGGGATAAGGAGAGAGGAAGAAAGAGGGAGAGACAGGGAGAGAGGGAGGGGAGACAGAGGGGGAGAAGGAGAGGATGAGAGATGGAGAGAGAGGGAGAGAAGGAAAAGAGATAGGAGAAAGAGAAGGAAAGAAAGGGGAGAGGGAGGGAAAGAGGGGGAAAGGCAAGGAAAGAGGGGAAGAAAGAGAGAGAGAGAGAAGCGAGAGAGAGTGAGAGATGGAGTTCATAAATATTCCGAAGTGTGACTAGGATTCAACTTATTATACACTTTTATTAATCTATGAGGAAAACTAGTGCCTTACTTTCTCTGGAAAATTACTCCACAGAAGTTGGTAAAACACTATTAGCAAATACCACCGGTTATATGGAGCTTTCGGATATGTTGCGTTTTTTCTTGTCTCTGAATTGAAGCGTGTTCTTAGGAACTGGCTCCAAAGAGCACGCACCGGAAATTAAGACCTTCCATCGAAACGCTGCTCCAACATTCTTCTCTCATTAAAGGTGATGCAATCTTCCCCAGCAAACACTAAGAGAAAACTAAGAGCATCAGCCGAACTCCGTCAATCATCAAAACCTTCATGAATCCTCTGTTCATGGCCTCGAAACAGAAGATCAACGAAAAACGGGCAGCATCCGGGTCTAAGATCTTCCATCGAAACGCTGCTCCAACATTTCTTTCTCAATGAAGGTGACGCAGACTTCCCCAGTAAACACTAAGAGTAAACTAAGAGCATCAGCCGAGCTCCGTCATGTGATCACCTTGTAATTTTCACCTACCTTCACCATCCGGGCACGAGCCGTCAGAAGCATAGCAGAACACGCATACGCCTGGAACTTCAACAGGCCGACGTATGTCACGTAAAGCCAGATAACAGCACTCTGAAGGAGAGAGATAAGGTTGAGTCGCTGCTGAATTCAGTGACTGAAGAGTTTCTGGGAGCCGGCGGTGTGGGGGTTAACGAATACCGTGAGCAACTCAATGGGCCATAAGCAGTCCCCTGTCTCTAATTTAGAGCAATTGGTTCCAGTGAAGGGAGAGGGCCAGTGCCATAAGACAAACACAATACCCATGAGTCAGTGGAATTTGAAATTAGACTCCTCTCGGACGAATGGTCAGAAGTCAGCGCTAAGACCACTGCGCGACCAAAGTAGCCGGTGATTGAACCGGTGGCTGTATGCTTGGAATTTTAGAAATTCTTATTCGTCTGTGACACTTTATTAGCTAAAATGTTAAGGAGATTGTATGTCTCTGAAAACATAAAATTAGAAGTTATAGAGAAATTAAGAAAAAGGAGGAAAATAGTAGTTGTTCTCCTTTTATTTCTGTTACCTTGTTTTCGATCCATCCACGAACAACAACTGGTTTTTAATTATTACTCAATTATACACACGATATTAAATTTATCGGGAGAATGGAATATCAACCACAAATTTCTCGTGCCTTGCATAATGTTTGCCATAAATATAACTTATCCTTCGGTGAATCGACCAGTAATATTTTCCGTATGCTACGTACTGACCGTCCTAAAATAGTTGAGGACGATAGATGTGGTGTATACTGCATACCATTACGTACACTAGTCCTGACTCTTTATATATAGGTTCAACATTGCGCAGCTTACGATTACGCAAGGCTGAACATGAATTTTCTATTCGTAAAGGTGCTTCTAACACAGCATTTGCCCGATGTGTAAAAAATGGAACCCACATCCCAATATGGAATTAATCTGTTATCTTACTAAGCACTACTACTAAAAAAAGCACTTTATTTGCAGAAGCTGTTTTCATTTAGCATTATTCTGAATTTTGCTGTAATGATGATACACCAGCATTTGTTTCTTCAGAGTGGAAGGCTTTGCTAAATATTTTTACTATTAAACATAAACATTCCCACTTGTTTACGCCATCGAGAACTTTACGCCTTTCTCATTAAAATAGTTCGCTTACATCCACCAATCTCTTTATCATACTATTTAAGAGGTTGCTGACTGCGTTGCAGTTGGTTTGCCTGATGATGCCGGGGTCGCCCTCGCGAAAGATCTATTATCGATTTTAACTTTGTACATATTTTAAATTAAAGTTTTTTTATGTCGTGCCTAAGACAGCATTTGTTTCGGTATATTTTTATTCCTTCGCGTGACTTCGTTCTTTGGTTTGAACTACTGGTTTGCTCGTAGATGGATCAAAAACAAGGTAACAGTAATAAAATTTGCAAAACACATTGACGAAACTGAAAGTTTAGAAATGAAAATGACAAAAAACAATTAATGCGAAAGAGACTGTTTCAATAGTTTTTTGGACAACGTACTGTGGAAACACCACTTTCAGGCCTACTTATTAAAGAAAATATAAAACTTTTACCTAAGGATATAAACCGAAATGCAGAAATTGAATTTGAAACAGTGAATGGTTCTAGCTCTACAAGACGAGGATACCATATGACAGATGCAAATACATGAGGAAAAGCGACCTGTAGATCATCATGGCACAGCTCCAGCGAGAGAAATTTGTGCTGTGGAAGGGGAAAAATGGCAAGATTTGGTTGTCTGAAAGAACAGCCAGGTTTTGGTTGTCTGAAAGAACAGCCAGATTTTAGTTGTCTGAAAGAACAGCAAGGTTTTGGTTGTCTGAAAGAACAGCAAGGTTTTGGTTGTCTGAAAGAACAGCAAGGTTATGGTTGTCTGAAAGAACAGCAAGGTTATGGTTATCTGAAAGAACAGCAAGGTTATGGTTATCTGAAGGAACAGCAAGGTTATGGTTGTCTGAAAAAACAGCAAGGTTATGGTTGTCTGAAAGAACAGCAAGGTTATGTTTGTCTGAAAGAACAGCAAGGTTTTGGTTCAACGATTTAAAAATAGGGACTGCAGCCTTCATTACAGAGTACGTCCTGTCAGACCTTCGGCGGTGAATTCTGAAGCTGTACGCAAAGCCGTAGAATCAAATCTGTGCACAAGCACCAGACAACTTTCAAATGAGCTGGGAATACCTCAGCCCACAATTGTCCACGAAATGCCCAAGTTCGGCAAGACGCAGCAGCTGTCGACAAGTTCCCCGTGAACTGACTGCTGCTCAAGTTTAGCGATATTTGCACATGTGCAGCCAATTACTGCGAAATTTCCAAAACAACTGTTTCTTTAAGCGAATTGTGACATGTGATTAAAGTGAATATTTTTTCCGGAATCCTGACACGAGAAAAGAGAGGCTGGATTCCAAAAAGCCACCAGGATCGATTAAAAAAAGAAGCCGATATGTACAAAGTTATCAGTGCGTATGGTTGAACGTTTAGGGCCCCATTAATTGGGAATGGGTTCAAGATGGCCGAGGCATTAATGCACAGTTGTGCTGTGGACGGTTGGAGTGGTTGTATACCGCTTTGGGCAGGAAATACCCTGCTGTGGTGAAACGTAAACCAGTTATCCTCCTAAAGAAAAATACCCTTGCTCGTCGTGCCTTGTCAACTAAGGAAACAATATAGGAACCGAAGGGTTTTTAGCCGTTGCCTCGCCTTTCTTATAATCCGGAGCTTGTCAATTAGGGCTACCGCTTATTCCGGTTCATTGCACATTTTCTACGTGTGAAACAATTCCAGAACATTCACGATGTTGAACGTATGGTCCAAGACTTTTTCGCCTCGAAGCCAAAGAATTGTTTTCTCAGGGGGATTTAAGAAATGACATCATGATGGTGTAGTACCATCCAGCAGGATGGACTCTATTTCGGAAATTAAACTTTTACGTTTATGCATTTATATACGTTCCTATCAACGATCAAAAAACGGCAATGACTTTCGAATCACCCAGGTGAGAATTTTACGAATCATGAAACTAACGCAGGATAGAAGAATCAATACGAAAGATTCATGTTACCTTCTGATGCAAACAAAACTGCTTGGGTAACGAAAGTTATAGAGTTGTTTCCTCGACAACTTAATTCCATCAGTACCCACGCATTTGTAATACATAGGTATAAAAGAAAAAGTTGTTCTTTTAATTGAACATCCAGCTTATCCAAAAGGCGATGAACTTGGATCATCTGACAGAAAATCCAAGTCCCAAAAAACACGACAAACCTTATTCATCCCATGGATCAGGAATTAATTCAAATACACTACTCAACACAGGAAATGCAAATCGGTAGGTAAATGTTGACAGTTGGCTTCCGTAAATGATTGCAGTTGAAAACCAATCACGTGATAGGTGAGGGAGGTGAATGGAGAAAACTGTTTGTGTAAGGAGTGGGAACGACGGCGGCGTCTTCGGGAATCATACCATCAGACGAATGAATGATCATACTAGTATGTAGAGGATTTTAGAAAGGGAGTGTCTGACCCCAGGTCTTAAACAACCCTTAGAAATAGGAAACTAGGAGATTTGGGCTAGAGCGCCCGATAGGAAAGTGACACGGAAGCGAAGTAGAAAGGGGGAGGAAGACGTCCTTATTTATTACCGGGGGCCAGTACCCGGGGTCCAACGGCTTAACGTGCCCATCCGACGCACGGCGGATATTTAGTGGATCGAGCGTTCGTACCTGCCTGGGATCAAACCTGAGGCCCTTCCCGTGGCAGTCACGAACGCTGCCCACTAGGCCACCCGCGGCCCACCATCAGACGAACACCTTTACCAGAGGCTTTATGGGAGTGAACACGATATTGTCTAGAGGAAGAAATCAAAAATAAAATTTTTGAGCAAGACTGGAATGCTCTTGTGGGCAGTTGTTATCCGCCTATTGTTTTAGGCACAAAATCATAAAAATATCTAATTTCTTTAATGGTAATAAGATATGAAGAAAACTGCTTTTGTACGCAACAGTTACTAAAGTAAGGGAAAATACAGGAAAACTATGTTTGTTTTATACACAACAAAGCCCAAATTGTATGTTTCCTGTTTTCCGTGTGGCCGGTTGTCCTGTGGTCAGATGTTTAGTACCCAGTAGTCCGGTGGACACTCATTCGAACTCCACTGAAGCAGACAGCGGGAAGAAAAATGTAGCACGAACTAACCATCACCCTGAATTGAATGAAGCTTATTCCAAACTCGGTAAACGAAATAAAACTAGTATGAAACAAGAAAACTACCAACGAGTATATCAGCTGTAGCTTCATAACTGGAAGATTTAAAGTCAGTATGGCCTTCCTTCTTCAAGAATCAAGAACTCTGTATTCGTTCATAGCTTTTGCCGCTTTGTTTCGAGGGGCCGTCTTCCTGATAGAGAAAGAGTAGGAATTTCATTGCGGAGAAGTAAATAGCCGTCCTGAAATTGGTTAATTTCGAAAAAATCAGGGACAGAAGTAGAAAGTCAAACAGTTTTGGAGCCAGGTGGCTAATAATGGAAGATTTTTCACGATGTTTCGGAGAAAGAGCAAGAGAAGGAAACAAAAGTAAAAATTCGAAGCGCGAAGGGAATTGCTGCAGGACGGCTTCGGTTCATCTTCTACTCACTACTTTTCCCACCCTCCGACCACTTGAGCCATGAGCTCAATTACTGCCTTCTACTAGAGGCACCTTTTTTTTTCCTCAGGTGAATCCTTCAAAAGGAGGAGAAGAAAAATGGAAGGAAGAGATAAATGAGAAAGATCTTTTCGCCAAATTACTTGAGATTCGTACGTGCCCCGCTTTGAGTTGAGTACAAGAAGTAATCATCTCGCCCCGGAGATGTTTCGCCTGACTCTCCGAATGCAATTAAATCCAATATCTCGGATTTCCAGGGGGTAACGTAAGCAGACGGACACATCACCCGGTCTTGGTTTGATGCCGGAAAACATAAAGAGAGGTATCCGAACAGTATCCGCCCTTCTTTTATTGGAATAATTACTGGGTCACATCACCATCTGAAGAACTTTTCCGTTTAAGCAAGTTACGTAAGACGCCACTTGTTCTTTATTTTTGGATACGTTTGAACGAAAAACCTTCTAAGGAACAGAAACGCATCAATGCATTAATAGTAGTGGAATAGCACGTTTGTGGTATTTAAGAGAAAAACAAAGAAAACTTTAAGAGAAAGTAATGCCGCCTCACAATGCTTGTTCTTGTGAGAGGGGAAAACATATTCCATTGCGCAAAAATCTCGGTAAATTAAAAATGTCTTGCAGTATATTTCAGAACCGTTCCTCTAGTTAATACAGAAAACAATCACTTAAAGTGAGATTTGTGGCAAATTTTAGTTGACGATATTACATTTCTAGTGAAAGTGTTTTTCGAAGAGATTACGCGTAGATATTCTTCCGGCTCTGAAATAAAGTTACTATATTATGCTGCATCTTATTTATTATTATTCCTTAAACTATGAAATACAAAATATCTTCATGTATAGAAAATAAATGCTCAGAGAAGCTAATGCTATCTCAAGAGGATCATTCAAAAAATTTAAAATATTTTTGTCTTAAAGTGTTAACGAATGAGTGAAATGAAATATACGAACGATGAGATAAGTTGGACCCTGACAGTTTTTTGACTCTAAAACATTGAAATCGCAAGATAAGAGAAAGCGGATGCAGTAGAAGCTACTATAATTGTGCTGACATCTAACAACTTAATCACACTGTTTTTTTTATGATCAATATTCTTCGCACGCACACACTTTAAAATGTGTTGCGTGTTTTATGTAAAATTATCTCATTATTTCTACTTATATTTATCTCCATATAAATCCAGTTTAGAGTGATTTTCTATACGAAATTTCTCTCCCTCATGCCACAGTTCTCTAAACGGACGAGAATCAGCTTTCAATTTCGTTTATAGCTGTTAACATTTCTGAATAACATTTCTATACTCAATGTAACCTTGATTTTGAGTTCCTATAGGCTCTCCTGGACTGATGAGCCACATTTCCAGTTACTACGCGCAGACAGGAGGGTGTGGATATGGCGGAGATCGCATGAACTAAAACAAGAACAGTGTATGCCAACAGGGAACTTTTTAACCTGGTTAAGGCTTGGTGTTGGTCTAGGACGTGTTCAACTGGTACTCGTTGGGAGGCCTGGTACATCTAGATGCATTTCTGAAAGCTCCGATCTACGTGTCCATGCTGGTATACTATCTGCATCGGTCATGGTCATTATGAATCCACAGAACAATGGAATCTACCAGCAGAACAATGATTGGATACATGTCGCCTGGTCGGATGAGTCCCATTTCCAGTTATTATGCTCAGACAGGAATGATGGATATGGCAAAAATCGCATGAACTCAAACAAGGACCACGCATGCCGACAAGGAACTGTGTAGCCTGGGAAAACTTGGTTTTGGTCTGGGGCATGTTCAACTGGCACACTTTGGGACTTCTAGATGCATCAGTGAAAAGTCCACGCTACGTGTCCATCCTGGTAGATTATCTACATCCGCTCATGATCTTCATGCACCCGTAGGGTAATAGACTCTTCCAGCAAGACAATGCTCCCCTCCCTCACAGATCCGTGGTGAAACACACGGATCTGTGAGGGAGGTTAAAAAGGTTAAAAAGGCATTTCATAGAAGTTCCCTCCCTAGTTTTCCCGTTAGCCGGACATGAGCCCCGTGGATAACATTTGTGATGCTGTGGAAAGCTTCGTTCGAGCTTTGGATATTCCACCCAGAAATGCGACGGAATTATGGACAGCTGTGCAGCAAGCCCGGGTGGAGATAACTGTGGAATGCTTTTGTTCCATACAAGACTCAATTCCTCGCTGTACGTGAACCCTTATCAGGCGAAAGCTGGTCCTACCCGTTACTTGGTAGGTGCCCCATGATCCTGTACACCCAGAGTATACCCATATGCTCTAGAAGAAGGTTGGTACACGAACTGTTTGAACGCCCTTCATTACATGTTTAAATAAAATTATGCGTCTGCATTAGATTTTGCCAGTTAGATACCACTTTTCTCGGCGAAATTATTAGTTAACTCTATTTTATAGCAGATTTAACCTGAGCAAGAAAACTCTGTGAAACATTAAATTTAGATCGTATACAAAAAAGCAAATTTCTGTAAGCAGGCTAACTTGATCATAACATTCTGAAGGCCTTAGGAATATTCATGAATTTCGAGAAATACTGTACCTGGAATATTTGCTAAACTGGCGATTTTTGATGCGAAATCACTTATATAAGCTCCTTCTAACTGCGGGTATATAAAAGAATGATCAAAAAACAGTTTTGCAACAATACCATATACTGAATCCTTCTGCCACTTTAGTTTCAAAATGGTGAATTTCTACTATCTTGCACAATTTCAGTGTAAGAGTGCGAAACATTATGGCAGAAAGACTCAACATATCGTATTGCTTGCAAAACTGTAATGGGATGCCATCAATCAAGTACAAGCGACGATTATCGATATCTCCTTTGATGTATTTTCATAAAATCAGATGTACAATATTTCTCATGTTCTTTAACTGAAATTGGCTAACTTAATCATAACTTACTTGGACCATAAACTCCAATCAAAATACTACCTGCGATTATTGTTGCCTACGTAAACGATAAAATAGAAAAATTTTCGATAAAATAAAAATTTTAGAAAAGTAATCACCGTAAACGTAAAATGTAGACCTTCTGATAAACTGACCCTTCGGTGAAATGACCTGTAAATGTAATGAGGTGACAATGTGCCCTGTCGTTGAAATGAGCAATTCGGTAAAATATTATTTCGGTACATTTAAATTTTTTTTAAAGCAACATTTCGATAAAGCGGATATTTCCATAAAATTACTTTTCGGCGAAGAGATATTTTCGATGAGTAGCCATGTGCTGGTACAGACGTTAAAGTCATGAGTAAATCGGTAAAATGATCAGATCATTTGCTGAAGCAAAATTTTCGGTAAAGCAACAAGGTGACTATTTCCATAAAATAACCTTTCGTGAAATGATCCTTTGTTGATGTAGTCGTCGAGAAAACAGATAATTCGTAAAATAATGTTTTGGTAAAGCAACTCTTAGATCAAGTGACTATTTCGGTAAAACGAGCTTTCAGATGAGTAGCCATTTGATTACATGTTCGTCGGGGAAAAAAGAGAACAATTCGATAAAATTATCTTTTGGTAAATGGAAATTTCGGGTGACCATTTTTCGATTAAATGAAAATTTTGGGTGACCATTTTTCGATAAAATGAACTTTTGGTGAAGTGATTATTTTGATAAACCGACCTTAGGTTAAGTGATATTTTCGATGAGTAATCAGTTCGTGATATGCTCGAGTGGGTAGTCAACAATTCGATAAAACGATCTTCTGGTAAAGCGAAATTTTGGTTAAAGCAAACGTTGAGTAATGTGACTATTTCGACAAAATGACCTTTTGGTGCAATAACGCTTTGCTTTTGTAGTAGTCAGGAAAATGAAAAAAATTGGGAAATGATCTTTCGGTTAAGTGAAATTTTGTAGGAAAGTAACTGCTTTTCGGTAAAATGAGTATCTCGATAAAACGACCTTTCAGCGAAGTGATATTTTCCCGGAGTAACCATTTCGTGATATGATCGTCGGAAAATGATCTTTTGGTAATGCGAGATTTTCGATAAGGCAACCTTTCGGTAAAGTGACTATTTCAATAAAACGCACTTTCGGTAAAAAATAATCCCTTGGTTGTGTAGTCGTCGGGAAAATGAAGAATTTGCTAAAATGACTTTTTGTCAAAATGAAATTTTCAATGAAGTGACTATTTTTTGATAAAATGAATATTTCGAAAAAAGAATCTTTCAGCGAAGTGATATTTTCAACGATTAACCATATAGTGATATGATTGTCAGGGAAATGAACAATTCGGTAAAAATGAGCTCTTCTAAAGCCAAATTTTCGGGAAAGTGACTATTTCGATAATACGGCCTTTTGATGAAGTAACTGTGTGGTGATGTTGTCGTCGGGAAAATGAACTACATCAGATGTTGAAGCATGTTTCCGGCACAGAACACTTAAAAAATTACTAATTCATAACAAATCGTCATCACTTTCTGAACAATACGAGGTATTTCACGTTTAACGACATCATCATCATTATCAACCATTATCAATCCACTGTTGGGTGAAGGTCTCCCTAAGTTTCTTTTAAAATGTTCTAGTCTCCTCCATGTTATTCCCACATACTTTCGAAGTTCATCAACCCATCTCTCATGTGGTCTTCTTCTGGGTCTTTTCAAATCCCTTAGAATCCATTCTAGAATTTTGGTTGTCCATCGGTGGTCCATTAGGCAATATATCCAGCGCATTACCATTTCAGGGATTTTACTCTGATCACGATGGCG
The DNA here is from genome assembly GCA_039090855.1 of Macrothele yani. NCBI lineage: Eukaryota > Metazoa > Arthropoda > Arachnida > Araneae > Macrothelidae > Macrothele > Macrothele yani. The sequence continues at coordinate 22,269,203 of CM077013.1, forward strand.
AGTTCCTCTTCTGATCTCTCCTGGTTACTCCATTAATCTCTACATGCTTCTTTCAGCTGTCTGCAGTTTTTGTATGTATTTTTTAGTTAAAGTCCACGTCTCTCCACCATCCGTTAGCACTGGAAAGGTGCACTGATAAAACACTTTTATTTTAAGACATAATGGCATATTGCTCTTAAAAATTGTACTGTTTCTTCCAAAAGCTCCCCTTCCAAGTTTTATACGCCGATTAATTTCTTCATCAATGTGACCCTCGCTTGATATCTGCTGTCTAAAGTGAATGTAGGTATCGGTTATCCCCAGCTTTCCCCCATCAATCGATAAACCTTCATTTCTTGTAAAAGCATTATACTTCAGTTTGGTCTTCTGAAAGTCCATTTTTAATTCCACTTATTTACATTTGTCAGCAGGTTCCTGGATCATACTCTGCAGCACTGAAGGGGTAGTTGCAAAAGGACTATGTCATCAGCAAAGCGACGGGAGTTAAATAATCTCCGTTAACCTTTATCCCTTTATTTTCCCAGTTCAATATACTGATTCCTAAATCACTTATAACTGATTTTTCTTTTTTTTTGCGCCTTGTTCTAGGTCTAACCTTTGTCTGTGACTTTACGCCAGAGAATGCACCATTTCTATTTAGGTAATTTTTCGTCTTCCGTGCCACACAAACATTCCTCAACCATATTAATACATTTGTTTAACTTCTACTGAGAAAGTATGTAGTTCATTTCAAATGTGTACAATGCTAATTCTATTTTGTCATGGAATTTACATATTCCTCTTACCACTGTCTTTTAGATTCTTCCATTCTCAAAAGAGCCGTTTACTTCGTTCCACAACTTATGTTGTCATAAAAGGTGGTACTAAATGTTACCTCGCATGCACCCAGTGCTATAAAATGCAAGCAGAGAAAAGGTAGAGAAAAAAGTTTTTTTCGTAACACTTTTTATCGTTTCTCACATACGTAAGGTAATATTATTGCACGGAATATACTTATAAGTATGTGGCCCAATGCACAGAATCACTTGATGAGTTGATTTTAATACAAAGAGTTTATCTAAAATTTCTCTTCAAGTTCTATCTCGCTAAATTTGGCAGCTTAATATTTGATCTTGAACTACACCAATGTATCATTAACGACCACGCAGTCAGATTTATATTTCATTAGTTCAGGGACCGCAGAAATTCTCACAAGGAGCAAAAAGCATCCAAAGTAATTAGTTAAAGGTTATGGTTGAAAAAGAAAAAAAAAGCTTGCGTTACATTTTTTAGGACATAATGGCAAATGTTTTACAGAGATTCATCTGCCGAGTGTTCTTAAATTGTAGATAAAATTTGAGAAAATTTTCTTTACAATTCTGCTACATTATCTTCGTGATTGCTAAAGTATATGAGATTGCAACACGAATGGGGAGTCTTAGCATCGTATCTCCTCTGTCTCTTCGAGATCTCTCAGCATAAATAATTTTGCACCTCCTGGGAAGCGTAAAAAATACTCAAAGCTTTACGTCAATACAGTGTAAAATTTAAGCAAGCAATCCCACAAGAGAGTTTTCTTAATGACATAAACACATTGAGAATGCTGCACTCATTCATCAATAATAAATTCCCTTACTACTAACACGAGCAAGCAAAGAACTTCGCATAATTTAAATTATACAAACAGTGAGCAGTCTTCTTTACGGTGAATAGAAGCGTTTGCAAATAAAGCATACGAATAATAACACCGAATTTTCGACAATAATAGCACGTCTTTTGAATATTTTCCTACCCGTAAAAAATATTTCAAGGCTGATTTTCAGAAAATCTAAAAATCCAGCGAAAAATAAAAAAAATACACTTGCACCACGTTTGCGAAAATCTACGCATAATTTATAACATATAAACGTGTGAGAAGCGAAGTTATTCATGCTGAATGGAACACGATAAAAAATTTACTGAATTTCTATAATCGATGAAACAAACACAATAGAAATTTATTTGCTTCCACTTGTTTCACTTGCGGCAGAAACGTGCGTTATGAAATATCACCAACCGTGAGCAAAATGTTTCTCATATAGGACGATATATGAGGCAAAACTGACTTCTTAAATCCAACAATTAGAAGCACATATATGAAAGAAAATGTTATATAACGTTACATCCTCTAACGAAAAAACTATGCTTTACTTAAAGAAGGGCGTGGAAGCAAAATATAATCTTCATAATTAACCCTTAAAGCGACCAATGTACCAGAACTAAGTGGTTCCCAAAATTTTCTGCGCTTTTCAAGCAGAAATGGTTACATATAGCGCCCGGGTTTTACGAAGGCTGGTTGTTTTCACGGCAAAACAATTCCTGACCCTTGACCCTTTAATGACCAGAGACCTGTCACTGATGTGAAGTGCTCTGTTTTAGTCCGTCTTTCTCTGCTTTGTGATCCAACACATGACAGGTAATCTATGACCCCAAACATGGTCACCATGACCCAAAAGTGATGCTAGTCCACCTGACGCGAATATCATGCCAAAATTTACGCAAATATGTTCACTCTCTTTTCTTGAGTTGGTCGCCATTGTTATAGCTCTTTTAGGAGATGAGCAGTCAGAAAGAATTAGTGTCAATAATCCGGCTGAATAACAAGTTTAACTAACAAAGCTAATGGCAAAGCAACGATTTTTGGTCCTCAGGTTCACATTCCAACCGCCATCAGCCCACATTTAGATAACGAACACATTAATTCGAGCTTATTTCAGCCCATTTTGTTAACCCCGAGTTAATTCGTTCCAGCCGGTTGAAAGTTTAATGTCATACCAAGAAAATATTTTCCAAGAAAGTCTTGGAACAGGAGATGATCCTTCAAATATACACTACTGCTTGTGAAAATTTCAAAACAATGAAGGATTGCTGGTGTTAGCTTGAAACTTACAGAATAAGCACAGCAGGTTGGGACGTGCAAATGATTAAAATATCAGTGAAAATGCTCATGAGGTTACAAAGCAGCGCACTCTGAACGGTCCGGTGTTGGGCATATAGAGCTGGGCTCTGTGAAGAGCCAAAATTGAATCGAAAGTTCTTTAGGTCTCACTATTCACCATCGCCGAAGAAGGTCGCGCTATGAACACCTGACGGATTTTGAGCGAGAAAGGATTTTTGCGATGAGAGAAATTAGATATTCCTAACGCGAAATTTTCCCTCTTACGGGACGAAACGACAGTACAGTATTTTTGCGATGAGAGAAGATAGATATCCCTAACGCGAAATTTTCCCTCGTACGGGACGAAACGACAGTACAGGATTTTTGCGATGAGATAAGATAGATATTCCTAACGCGAAATTTTCCCTCGTACGGGACGAAACGACAGTACAGTATTTTCGCGATGAGAGAAAATAGATATTCCTAACGCGAAATTTTCCGTAGTACGGGACGAAACGACATTACAGGATTTTTGCGATGAGAGAAGATAGATATTCCTACCGCAAAATTTTACCTCGTACGGGACCAAACGACAGTACAGTATTTTTTGCGATGAGTAAATAGATATTCCTAACGCGAAATTTTCCCTAGTACGGGACGAAACGACATTACAGGATTTTTGCGATGAGAGAAGATTGATATTCCTAACGCGAAATTTTCCCTCCTACGGGACGAAACGACAGAACGGGATTTTTGCGATGAGAGAAGATAGATATTCCTAACGCGAAATTTTCCCTCGTACGGGACGAAACGACAGTACAGTATTTTTGCGATGAGAGAAGATAGATATTCCTAACGCGAAATTTTCCCTAGTACGGGACGAAACGACAGTACAGGATTTTTGCGATATGAGAAGATAGATATTCCTAACTCGAAATTTTCTCTCGTACGGGACTAAACGACAGTACGGGATTTTTGCGATGAGAGAAAATAGATATTCCTAACCCGAAATTTTTCCTCGTAAAGCACGAAACGGCAGTGCAGGATTTTTCCAATCAGAGAAGATAGATATCCCTAACGCGAAATTTTCCCTCGTACGGGACGAAACGACAGTGCAGTGTGTTTGCGATGAGAGAAGATAGATATTCCTAACGCGAATTTTTCCCTCGTACGGGACAAAACAACAGTACAGGATTTTTGCGATGAGAGAAGATAGATATACCTAACGCGAAATTTTCCCTAGTACGGGACGAAACGACAGTACAGTATTTTTGCGATGAGAGAAGATAGATTTTCCTAACGCGAAATTTTCCCTAGTACCGGACGAAACGACAGTTCAGGATTTTTGCGATATGAGAAGATAGATATTCCTAACGCGAAATTTTCTCTCGTACGGGACTAAACGACAGTACGGGATTTTTGCGATGAGAGAAGATAGATATTCCTAACGCAAAATTTTCCCTCGTACTGGACGAAACGACAGTACAGGATTTTTCCGATCAGAGAAGATAGATATACCTAACGCGAAATTTTCCCTCGTACGGGACGAAACAACAGTACAGTATTTTTGCGATGAGAGAAGATAGATATTCCTAACGCGAAATTTTCCCTCGTACGGGACAAAACATCAGTACAGGATTTTTGCGATGAGAGAATATAGATATTCCTAACGCGAAATTTTCCCTTGTACGGGACGAAACGACAGTAGAAGATTTTTGCGATGAGAGAAGATAGACATTCCTAACGCGAAATTTTCCCTCATACGGGACGAAACGACAGTACGGGATTTTTGCGATGAGAGAAGATAGATATTTCTAACGCGAAAGTTTCCCTCGTACGGGACGAAACGACACTACAGGATTTTTGCGATGAGAGAAGATAAATATTCCTAACGCGAAATTTTTCGTTCTGCGGGACGAAACGACAGTACGGGATTTTTGCGATGAGAGAAAATAGATATTCCTAACGCGAAATTTTCCCTCGTACGGGACGAAACGACACTACAGGATTTTTTGCGATGAGATAAGATAGATATTCCTAACGCGAAATTTTCCGTAGTACGGGACGAAACGACAGTACAGGATTTTTGCGATGAGAGAAGATAGATATTCCTAACGCGAAATTTTCCCTCGTACGGGACGAAACGACAGTACAGTATTTTTGCGATGAGAGAAAATAGATATTCCTAACGCGAAATTTTCCGTAGTACGGGACGAAACGACATTACAGGATTTTTGCGATGAGAGAAGATAGATATTCCTACCGCAAAATTTTCCCTCGTACGGGACCAAACGACAGTACAGTATTTTTTGCGATGAGTAAATAGATATTCCTAACGCGAAATTTTCCCTAGTACGGGACGAAACGACATTACAGGATTTTTGCGATGAGAGAAGATTGATATTCCTAACGCGAAATTTTCCCTCCTACGGGACGAAACGACAGAACGGGATTTTTGCGATGAGAGAAGATAGATATTCCTAACGCGAAATTTTCCCTAGTACGGGACGAAACGACAGTACAGGATTTTTGCGATATGAGAAGATAGATATTCCTAACTCGAAATTTTCTCTCGTACGGGACTAAACGACAGTACGGGATTTTTGCGATGAGAGAAAATAGATATTCCTAACCCGAAATTTTTCCTCGTAAAGCACGAAACGGCAGTGCAGGATTTTTCCAATCAGAGAAGATAGATATCCCTAACGCGAAATTTTCCCTCGTACGGGACGAAACGACAGTGCAGTGTTTTTGCGATGTGAGAAGATAGATATTCCTAACGCGAATTTTTCATTCGTACGGGACAAAACAACAGTACAGGATTTTTGCGATGAGAGAAGATAGATATACCTAACGCGAAATTTTCCCTAGTACGGGACGAAACGACAGTACAGTATTTTTGCGATGAGAGAAGATAGATTTTCCTAACGCGAAATTTTCCCTAGTACGGGACGAAACGACAGTTCAGGATTTTTGCGATATGAGAAGATAGATATTCCTAACGCGAAATTTTCTCTCGTACGGGACTAAACGACAGTACGGGATTTTTGCGATGAGAGAAGATAGATATTCCTAACGCAAAATTTTCCCTCGTACTGGACGAAACGACAGTACAGGATTTTTCCGATCAGAGAAGATAGATATCCCTAACGCGAAATTTTCCCTCGTACGGGACGAAACAACAGTACAGTATTTTTGCGATGAGAGAAGATAGATATTCCTAACGCGAAATTTTCCCTCGTACGGTACAAAACATCAGTACAGGATTTTTGCGATAAGAATATAGATATTCCTAACGCGAAATTTTCCCTTGTACGGGACGAAACGACAGTAGAAGATTTTTGCGATGAGAGAAGATAGACATTCCTAACGCGAAATTTTCCCTCGTACGGGACGAAACGACAGTACGGGATTTTTGCGATGAGAGAAGATAGATATTCCTAACGCGAAAGTTTCCCTCGTACGGGACGAAACGACACTACAGGATTTTTTGCGATGAGTAAATAGATATTCCTAACGCGAAATTTTCCCTAGTACGGGACGAAACGACATTACAGGATTTTTGCGATGAGAGAAGATTGATATTCCTAACGCGAAATTTTTCGTTCTGCGGGACGAAACGACAGTACGGGATTTTTGCGATGAGAGAAAATAGATATTCCTAACGCGAAATTTTCCCTCGTACGGGACGAAACGACACTACAGGATTTTTTGCGATGAGTAAATAGATATTCCTAACGCGAAATTTTCCCTAGTACGGGACGAAACGACATTACAGGATTTTTGCGATGAGAGAAGATTGATATTCCTAACGCGAAATTTTCCCTCCTACGGGACGAAACGACAGAACGGGATTTTTGCGATGAGAGAAGATAGATATTCCTAACGCGAAATTTTCCCTAGTACGGGACGAAACGACAGTACAGGATTTTTGCGATATGAGAAGATAGATATTCCTAACTCGAAATTTTCTCTCGTACGGGACTAAACGACAGTACGGGATTTTTGCGATGAGAGAAAATAGATATTCCTAACCCGAAATTTTTCCTCGTAAAGCACGAAACGGCAGTGCAGGATTTTTCCAATCAGAGAAGATAGATATCCCTAACGCGAAATTTTCCCTCGTACGGGACGAAACGACAGTGCAGTGTTTTTGCGATGTGAGAAGATAGATATTCCTAACGCGAATTTTTCATTCGTACGGGACAAAACAACAGTACAGGATTTTTGCGATGAGAGAAGATAGATATACCTAACGCGAAATTTTCCCTAGTACGGGACGAAACGACAGTACAGTATTTTTGCGATGAGAGAAGATAGATTTTCCTAACGCGAAATTTTCCCTAGTACGGGACGAAACGACAGTTCAGGATTTTTGCGATATGAGAAGATAGATATTCCTAACGCGAAATTTTCTCTCGTACGGGACTAAACGACAGTACGGGATTTTTGCGATGAGAGAAGATAGATATTCCTAACGCAAAATTTTCCCTCGTACTGGACGAAACGACAGTACAGGATTTTTCCGATCAGAGAAGATAGATATCCCTAACGCGAAATTTTCCCTCGTACGGGACGAAACAACAGTACAGTATTTTTGCGATGAGAGAAGATAGATATTCCTAACGCGAAATTTTCCCTCGTACGGTACAAAACATCAGTACAGGATTTTTGCGATAAGAATATAGATATTCCTAACGCGAAATTTTCCCTTGTACGGGACGAAACGACAGTAGAAGATTTTTGCGATGAGAGAAGATAGACATTCCTAACGCGAAATTTTCCCTCGTACGGGACGAAACGACAGTACGGGATTTTTGCGATGAGAGAAGATAGATATTTCTAACGCGAAAGTTTCCCTCGTACGGGACGAAACGACACTACAGGATTTTTGCGATGAGAGAAGATAAATATTCCTAACGCGAAATTTTTCGTTCTGCGGGACGAAACGACAGTACGGGATTTTTGCGATGAGAGAAAATAGATATTCCTAACGCGAAATTTTCCCTCGTACGGGACGAAACGACACTACAGGATTTTTTGCGATGAGTAAATAGATATTCCTAACGCGAAATTTTCCGTAGTACGGGACGAAACGACAGTACAGGATTTTTGCGATGAGAGAAGATAGATATTCCTAACGCGAAATTTTCCCTCGTACGGGACGAAACGACAGTACAGTATTTTTGCGATGAGAGAAAATAGATATTCCTAACGCGAAATTTTCCGTAGTACGGGACGAAACGACATTACAGGATTTTTGCGATGAGAGAAGATAGATATTCCTACCGAAAAATTTTCCCTCGTACGTGACGAAACGACAGAACGAGATTTTTGCGATGAGAGAAGATAGATATTCCTAACGCGAAATTTTCCCTCTTACGGGACGAAACGACAGTACAGTATTTTTGCGATGAGAGAAGATAGATATTCCTAACGCGAAATTTTCCTTAGTACGGGAGGAAACGACAGTACAGGATTTTTGCGATATGAGAAGATAGATATTCCTAACTCGAAATTTTCTCTCGTACGGGACTAAACGATAGTACGGGATTTTTGCGATGAGAGAAAATAGATATTCCTAACCCGAAATTTTTCCTCGTAAAGCACGAAACGGCAGTGCAGGATTTTTCTAATCAGAGAAGATAGATATCCCTAACGCGAAATTTTCCCTCGTACGGGACGAAACAACAGTGCAGTGTTTTTGCGATGAGAGAAGATAGATATTCCTAACGCGAAAGTTTCCCTAGTACGGGACGAAACGACAGTACAGGATTTTTGCGATATGAGAAGATAGATATTCCTAACGCGAAATTTTCCCTATTACGGGACGAAACGACAGTACAGTATTTTTGCGATGAGAGAAGATAGATATTTCTAACGCGAAAGTTTCCCTAGTACGGGACGAAACGACAGTACAGGATTTTTGCGATATGAGAAGATAGATATTCCTAACGCGAAATTTTCTCTCGTACGGAACAAAACATAAGTACAGTATTTTTGCGATGAGAGAATATAGATATTCCTAACGCGAAATTTTCCCTTGTACGGGTCGAAACGACAGTAGAAGATTTTTGCGATGAGAGAAGATAGACATTCCTAACGCGAAATTTTCCCTTTTACGGGACAAAACAACAGTACAGGATTTTTGCGATGAGAGAAGATAGATATACCTAACGCGAAATTTTCCCTAGTACGGGACGAAACGACAGTACAGTATTTTTGCGATGAGAGAAGATAGATATTTCTAACGCGAAAGTTTCCCTAGTACGGGACGAAACGACAGTAAAGGATTTTTGCGATATGAGAAGATAGATATTCCTAACCCGAAATTTTCTCTCGTACGGGACTAAACGACAGTACGGGATTTTTGCGATGAGTAAATAGATATTCCGAACGCGAAATTTTCCGTAGTACGGGACGAAACGACATTACAGGACTTTTGCGATGAGAGAAGATACATATTCCTAACGCGAAATTTTCCCTTGTACGGGACGAAACGACAGTAGAAGATTTTTGCGATGAGAGAAGATAGACATTCCTAACGCGAAATTTTCCCTCGTACGGGACGAAACGAAAGTACAGTATTTTTGCGATGAGAGAAGATAGATATTCCTAACGCGAAATTTTCCCTCGTACGGGACGAAACGACAGTACAGGATTTTTGCGATGAGAGAAGATAGATATTCCTAACGCGAAATTTTCCCTCGTACGGGACGAAACGACAGTACAGTATTTTTGCGATGAGAGAAAATAGATATTCCTAACGCGAAATGTTCCGTAGTACGGGACGAAACGACATTACAGGATTTTTGCGATGAGAGAAGATAGATATTCCTACCGAAAAATTTTCCCTCGTACGGGACGAAACGACAGAACGAGATTTTTGCGATGAGAGAAGATAGATATTCCTAACGCGAAATTTTCCCTCGTACGGGACGAAACGACAGTACAGTACTTTTGCGATGAGAGAAGATAGATATTCCTAACGCGAAATTTTCCCTAGTACGGGAGGAAACGACAGTACAGGATTTTTGCGATATGAGAAGATAGATATTCCTAACTCGAAATTTTCTCTCGTACGGGACTAAACGACAGTACGGGATTTTTGCGATGAGAGAAAATAGATATTCCTAACCCGAAATTTTTCCTCGTAAAGCACGAAACGGCAGTGCAGGATTTTTCCAATCAGAGAAGATAGATATCCCTAACGCGAAATTTTCCCTCGTACGGGACGAAACGACAGTGCAGTGTTTTTGCGATGAGAGAAGATAGATTTTCCTAACGCGAAAGTTTCCCTAGTACGGGACGAAACGACAGTACAGGATTTTTGCGATATGGGAAGATAGATATTCCTAACGCGAAATTTTCCCTAGTACGGGACGAAACGACAGTACAGTATTTTTGCGATGAGAGAAGATAGATATTTCTAACGCGAAAGTTTCCCTAGTACGGGACGAAACGACAGTACAGGATTTTTGCGATATGAGAAGATAGATATTCCTAACGCGAAATTTTCTCTCGTACGGGACTAAACGACAGTACGGGATTTTTGCGATGAGAGAAGATAGATATTCCTAACGCAAAATTTTCCCTCGTACTGGACGAAACGACAGTGCAGGATTTTTCCGATCAGAGAAGATAGATATCCCTAACGCGAAATTTTCTCTTTTACGGGACAAAACAACAGTACAGGATTTTTGCGATGAGAGAAGATAGATATACCTAACGCGAAATTTTCCCTAGTACGGGACGAAACGACAGTACAGTATTTTTGCGATGAGAGAAGATAGATATTTCTAACGCGAAAGTTTCCCTAGTACGGGACGAAACGACAGTACAGGATTTTTGCGATATGGGAAGATAGATATTCCTAACGCGAAATTTTCCCTAGTACGGGACGAAACGACAGTACAGTATTTTTGCGATGAGAGAAGATAGATATTTCTAACGCGAAAGTTTCCCTCGTACTGGACGAAACGACAGTGCAGGATTTTTCCGATCAGAGAAGATAGATATGCCTAACGCGAAATTTTCCCTCGTACGGGACGAAACAACAGTACAGTATTTTTGCGATGAGAGAAGATAGATATTCCTAACGCGAAATTTTCCCTCGTACGGGACAAAACATCAGTACAGGATTTTTGCGATAAGAGAATATAGATATTCCTAAAGCGAAATTTTCCCTTGTACGGGACGAAACGACAGTAGAAGATTTTTGCGATGAGAGAAGATAGACATTCCTAACGCGAAATTTTCCCTCGTACGGGACGAAACGACAGTACGGGATTTTTGCGATGAGAGAAGATAGATATTCCTAACTAGAAATTTTCCCTCTTACGGGACGAAACGACAGTACAGGATTTTTGCGGTGAGAGAAGATAGATATTTCTAACGCGAAAGTTTCCCTCGTACGTAACGAAACGACACTACAGGATTTTTGCGATGAGAGAAGATAAATATTCCTAACGCGAAATTTTTCGTTCTGTGGGACGAAACGACAGTACGGGATTTTTGCGATGAGAGAAAATAGATATTCCTAACGCGAAATTTTCCCTCGTACGGGACGAAACGACAGTACAGTATTTTTGCGATAAGAGAAGATAGATATTCCTAACGCAAAGTTTTCACTAGTGCGGGACGAAACGACAGTACGGGATTTTTGCAATGAGAGAAGTTAGATATTCCTAACGCGAAATTTTCCCTCGTACGGGACGAAACGACAGTACAGTATTTTTGCGATGAGCGAAGATAGATATTCCTAACGCGAAATTTTCTTTCGTACGGGACCAAACGACAGTACAGGATTTTTGCGATGAGAGAAGATAGATATTCCTAACGCGAAATTTTCCCTTGTACGGGACGAAACCACAGTACAGTATTTTTTCGATGAGAGAAGATAGATATTCCTAACGCGAAATTTTCCCTCGTACGGGACGAAACGACAGTACAGACAGTATTTTTGCGACAAAAGAAGATAGCTATTCCTAACGCGAAATTTTCCCTCGTACGGGACGAAACGACAGTACAGTATTTTTGCGATGAGAGAAAATAGATATTCCTAACGCGAAATTTTCCGTAGTACGGGACGAAACGACATTACAGGATTTTTGCGATGAGAGAAGATAGATATTCCTACCGCAAAATTTTCCCTCGTACGGGACGAAACGACAGTACGGTATTTTTGCGATGAGTAAATAGATTTTCCTAACGCGAAATTTCCCCTAGTACGGGACGAAACGACAGTACAGGATTTTTGCGATATGAGAAGATAGATATTCCTAACGCGAAATTTTCTCCCGTACGGGACTAAACGACAGTAAGGGATTTTTGCGATGAGAGAAGATAGATATTCCTAACGCAAAATTTTCCCTCGTACTGGACAAAACGACAGAAGAAGATTTTTGCGATGAGAGAAGATAGACATTCCTAACGCGAAATTTTCCCTCGTACGGGACGAAACGACAGTACGGGATTTTTGCGATGAGAGAAAATAGATATTCCTAACGCGAAATTTTCCGTAGTACGGGACGAAACGACATTACAGGATTTTTGCGATGAGAGAAGATAGATATTCCTACCGAAAAATTTTCCCTCGTACGGGACCAAACGACAGTACAGTATTTTTTGCGATGAGTAAATAGATATTCCTAACGCGAAATTTTCCCTCGTACGGGACGAAACGACAGAACGGGATTTTTGCGATGAGAGAAGATAGATATTCCTAACGCGAAATTTTCCCTCGTACGGGACGAAACGACAGTACAGTATTTTTGCGATGAGAGAAGATAGATATTCCTAACTCGAAATTTTCTCTCGTACGGGACTAAACGACAGTACGGGATATTTGCGATGAGAGAAAATAGATATTTCTAACCCGAAATTTTTCCTCGTAAAGCACGAAACGGCAGTGCAGGATTTTTCCAATCAGAGAAGATAGATATCCCTAACGCGAAATTTTCCCTCGTACGGGACGAAACGACAGTACAGACAGTATTTTTGCGACAAAAGGAGATAGCTATTCCTAACGCGAAATTTTCGATCGTACGGGACGAAACGACAGTACAGTATTTTTGCGATGAGAGAAAATAGATATTCCTAACGCGAAATTTTCCCTCGTACGGGACGAAACGACAGTACAGTATTTTTGCGATGAGTAAATAGATTTTCCTAACGCGAAATTTCCCCTAGTACGGGACGAAACGACAGTACAGGATATTTGCGATATGAGAAGATAGATATTCCTAACGCGAAATTTTCCCTCTTACGGGACGAAACGACACTAGAGGATTTTTGCGATGAGAGAAGATAAATATTCCTAACGCGAAATTTTTCGTTCTGCGGGACGAAACGACAGTACGGGATTTTTGCGATGAGAGAAAATAGATATTCCTAACGCGAAATTTTCCCTCGTACGGGACGAAACGATACTACAGGATTTTTTGCGATGAGTAAATAGATATTCCTAGCGTAAAATTTTCCCTTGTACGGGACGAAACGACAGTAGAAGATTTTTGCGATGAGAGAAGATAGACATTCCTAACGCGAAATTTTCCCTCGTACGGGAGGAAACGACAGTACAGTATTTTTGCGATGAGAGAAGATAGATATTCCTAACACGAAATTTTCCCTCCTACGGGACGAAACGACAGTACAGGATTTTTGCGATGAGAGAAGATAGATATTCCTAACGCGAAATTTTCCCTCGTACGGGACGAAACGACAGTACAGTATTTTTGCGATGAGAGAAAATAGATATTGCTAACGCGAAATTTTCCGTAGTACGGGACGAAACGACATTACAGGATTTTTGCGATGAGAGAAGATAGATATTCCTACCGAAAAATTTTCCCTCGTACGGGACCAAACGACAGTACAGTATTTTTTGCGATGAGTAAATAGATATTCCTAACGCGAAATTTTCCTCGTACGGGACGAAACGACAGAACGGAATTTTTGCGATGAGAGAAGATAGATATTCCTAACGCGAAATTTTCCCTCGTACGGGACGAAACGACAGTACAGTATTTTTGCGATGAGAGAAGATAGATATTCCTAACTCGAAATTTTCTCTCGTACGGGACTAAACGACAGTACGGGATTTTTGCGATGAGAGAAAATAGATATTTCTTTCCCCCTAAATTTTTCCTCGTAAAGCACGAAACGGCAGTGCAGGATTTTTACAATCAGAGAAGATAGATATCCCTAACGCGAAATTTTCCCTCGTACGGGACGAAACGACAGTGCAGTGTTTTTGCGATGAGAGAAGATAGATATTCCTAACGCGAAATTTTCCTCGTACGGGACAAAACAACAGTACAGGATTTTTGCGATGAGAGTAGATAGATATACCTAACGCGAAATTTTCCCTAGTACGGGACGAAACGACAGTACAGTATTTTTGCGATGAGAGAAGATAGATTTTCCTAACGCGAAATTTTCCCTAGTATGGGACGAAACGACAGTACAGGATTTTTGCGATATGAGAAGATAGATATTCCTAACGCAAAATTTTCCCTCGTACTGGACGAAACGACAGTGCAGGATTTTTCCGATCAGAGAAGATAGATATTCCTAACTCGAAATTTTCCCTCGTACGGAACAAAACATAAGTACAGTATTATTGCGATGAGAGAATATAGATATTCCTAACGCGAAATTTTTCCTCGTACGGGACGAAACGACAGTATGGGACTTTTTGCGATGAGAGAAGATAGATATTTCTAACGCGAAAGTTTCCCTCGTACGGGACGAAACGACACTACAGGATTTTTGCGATGAGAGAAGATAAATATTCCTAACGCGAAATTTTTCGTTCTGCGGGACGAAACGACAGTACGGGATTTTTGCGATGAGAGAAAATAGAGATTCCTAACGCGAAATTTTCCCTCGTACGGGACGAAACGACGCCACAGGATTTTTTGCGATGAGTAAATAGATATTCCTAACGCGAAATTTTCCCTAGTACGGGACGAAACGACATTACAGGATTTTTGCGATGAGAGAAGATAGATATTCCTAACGCGAAATTTTCCCTTGTACGGGACGAAACGACAGTAGAAGATTTTTGCGATGAGAGAAGTTAGACATTCCTAACGCGAAATTTTCCCTCGTACGGGACGAAACGACAGTACAGTATTTTTGCGATGAGAGAAGATAGATATTCCTAACGCGAAATTTTCCCTCGTACGGGACGAAACGACAGTACAGGATTTTTGCGATGAGAGAAGATAGATATTCCTAACGCGAAATTTTCCCTCGTACGGGACGAAACGACAGTACATTATTTTTGCGATGAGAGAAAATAGATATTCCTAACGCGAAATTTTCCGTAGTACGGGACGAAACGACATTACAGGATTGTTGCGATGAGAGAAGATAGATGTTCCTACCGAAAAAATTTCCCTCTTACGGGACGAAACGACAGTACAGTATTTTTGCGATAAGAGAAGATAGATATTCCTAACGCAAAGTTTTCACTAGTGCGGGACGAAACGACAGTACGGGATTTTTGCGATGAGAGAAGTTAGATATTCCTAACGCGAAATTTTCCCTCGTACGGGACGAAACGACAGTACAGTATTTTTGCGATGAGCGAAGATAGATATTCCTAACGCGAAATTTTCTTTCGTACGGGACGAAACGACAGTACAGGATTTTTGCGATGAGAGAAGATAGATATTCCTAACGCGAAATTTTCCCTCGTACGGGACGAAACCACAGTACAGTATTTTTGCGATGAGAGAAGATAGATATTCCTAACGCGAAATTTTCACTAGTACGGGATTTTTGCGATGGGAGAAGAGAGATATTCCTAACGTGAAATTTTCCCTCGTACGGGACGAAACGACAGTACAGACAGTATTTTTGCGACAAAAGAAGATAGCTATTCCTAACGCGAAATTTTCCCTCGTACGGGACGAAACGACAGTACAGTATTTTTGCGATGAGAGAAAATAGATATTCCTAACGCGAAGTTTTCCGTAGTACGGGACGAAACGACATTACAGGATTTTTGCGATGAGAGAAGATAGATATTCCTACCGCAAAATTTTCCCTCGTACGGGACGAAACGACAGTACAGTATTTTTGCGATGAGTAAATAGATTTTCCTAATGCGAAATTTCCCTAGTACGGGACGAAACGACAGTACAGGATTTTTGCGATATGAGAAGATAGATATTCCTAACGCGAAATTTTCTCTCGAACGGGACTAAACGACAGTACGGGATTTTTGCGATGAGAGAAGATAGATATTCCTAACGCGAAATTTTCCCTCTTACGGGACGAAACGACAGTACAGGATTTTTGCGATGAGAGAAGATAGATATTTCTAACGCGAAAGTTTCCCTCGTACGGGACGAAACGACACTACAGGATTTTTGCGATGAGAGAAGATAAATATTCCTAACGCGAAATTTTTCGTTCTGCGGGACGAAACGACAGTACGGGATTTTTGCGATGAGAGAAAATAGATATTCCTAACGCGAAATTTTCCCTCGAACGGGACGAAACGACACTACAGGATTTTTTGCGATGAGTAAATAGATATTCCTAGCGTAAAATTTTCGCTCGTACGGGACGAAACGACAGTACAGTATTTTTGCGATGAGAGAAGATAGATATTCCTAACACGAAATTTTCCCTCCTACGGGACGAAACGACAGTACAGGATTTTTGCGATGAGAGAAGATAGATATTCCTACCGAAAAATTTTCCCTCGTACGGGACCAAACGACATTACAGGATTTTTGCGATGAGAGAAGATAGATATTCCTACAGAAAAATTTTCCCTCGTACGGGACCAAACGACAGTACAGTATTTTTTGCGATGAGTAAATAGATATTCCTAACGCGAAATTTTCCCTCGTACGGGACGAAACGACAGAACGGGATTTTTGCGATGAGAGAAGATAGATATTCCTAACGCGAAATTTTCCCTCGTACGGGACGAAACGACAGTACAGTATTTTTGCGATGAGAGAAGATAGATATTCCTAACGAAAAATTTTCCCTAGTACGGGACGAAACGACAGTACAGGATTTTTGCGATATGAGAAGATAGATATTCCTACCTCGAAATTTTCTCTCGTACGGGACTAAACGACAGTACGGGATTTTTGCGATGAGAGAAAATAGATATTTCTAACCCGAAATTTTTCCTCGTAAAGCACGATACGGCAGTGCAGGATTTTTCCAATCAGAGAAGATAGATATCCCTAACGCGAAATTTTCCCTCGTACGGGACGAAACGACAGTGCAGTGTTTTTGCGATGAGAGAAGATAGATATTCCTAACGCGAAATTTTCCCTCGTACGGGACAAAACAACAGTACAGGATTTTTGCGATGAGAGTAGATAGATATACCTAACGCGAAATTTTCCCTAGTACGGGACGAAACGACAGTACAGTATTTTTGCGATGAGAGAAGATAGATTTTCCTAACCCGAAATTTTCCCTAGTATGGGACGAAACGACAGTACAGGATTTTTGCGATATGAGAAGATAGATATTCCTAGCGCGAAATTTTCTCTCGAACGGGACTAAACGACAGTACGGGATTTTTGCGATGAGAGAAGTTAGATATTCCTAACGCGAAATTTTCCCTCGTACGGGACGAAACGACAGTACAGTATTTTTGCGATGAGCGAAGATAGATATTCCTAACGCGAAATTTTCTTTCGCACGGGACGAAACGACAATACAGGATTTTTGCGATGAGAGAAGATAGATATTCCTAACGCGAAATTTTCCCTCGTACGGGACGAAACCACAGTACAGTATTTTTGCGATGAGAGAAGATAGATATTCCTAACGCGAAATTTTCACTAGTACGGGATTCTTGCGATGGGAGAAGATAGATATTCCTAACGCGAAATTTTCCCTCGTACGGGACGAAACGACAGTACAGACAGTACTTTTGCGACAAAAGGAGATAGCTATTCCTAACGCGAAATTTTCGATCGTACGGGACGAAACGACAGTACAGTATTTTTGCGATGAGAGAAAATAGATATTCCTAACGCGAAATTTTCCGTAGTACGGGACGAAACGACATTACAGGATTTTTGCGATGAGAGAAGATAGATATTCCTACCGCAAAATTTTCCCTCGTACGGGACGAAACGACAGTACAGTATTTTTGCGATGAGTAAATAGATTTTCCTAACGCGAAATTTCCCCTAGTACGGGACGAAACGACAGTACAGGATATTTGCGATATGAGAAGATAGATATTCCTAACGCAAAATTTTCTCTCGTACTGGACGAAACGACAGTAGAAGATTTTTGCGATGAGAGAAGATAGACATTCCTAACGCGAAATTTTCCCTCGTACGGGACGAAACGACAGTACGGGATTTTTGCGATGAGAGAAGATAGATATTCCTAACGCGAAATTTTCCCTCTTACGGGACGAAACGACAGTACAGGATTTTTGCGATGAGAGAAGATAGATATTTCTAACGCGAAAGTTTCCCTCTTACGGGACGAAACGACACTAGAGGATTTTTGCGATGAGAGAAGATAAATATTCCTAACGCGAAATTTTTCGTTCTGCGGGACGAAACGACAGTACGGGATTTTTGCGATGAGAGAAAATAGATATCCCTAACGCGAAATTTTCCCTCGTACGGGACGAAACGATACTACAGGATTTTTTGCGATGAGTAAATAGATATTCCTAGCGTAAAATTTTCCCTTGTACGGGACGAAACGACAGTAGAAGATTTTTGCGATGAGAGAAGATAGACATTCCTAACGCGAAATTTTCCCTCGTACGGGAGGAAACGACAGTACAGTATTTTTGCGATGAGAGAAGATAGATATTCCTAACACGAAATTTTCCCTCCTACGGGACGAAACGACAGTACAGGATTTTTGCGATGAGAGAAGATAGATATTCCTAACGCGAAATTTTCCCTCGTACGGGACGAAACGACAGTACAGTATTTTTGCGATGAGAGAAAATAGATATTCCTAACGCGAAATTTTCCGTAGTACGGGACGAAACGACATTACAGGATTTTTGCGATGAGAGAAGATAGATATTCCTACCGAAAAATTTTCCCTCGTACGGGACGAAACGACAGTACAGTATTTTTGCGATGAGAGAAGATAGATATTCCTAACTCGAAATTTTCTCTCGTACGGGACTAAACGACAGTACGGGATTTTTGCGATGAGAGAAAATAGATATTTCTAACCCGAAATTTTTCCTCGTAAAGCACGAAACGGCAGTGCAGGATTTTTCCAATCAGAGAAGATAGATATCCCTAACGCGAAATTTTCCCTCGTACGGGACGAAACGACAGTGCAGTGTTTTTGCGATGAGAGAAGATAGATATTCCTAACGCGAAATTTTCCCTCGAACGGGACAAAACAACAGTACAGGATTTTTGCGATGAGAGTAGATAAATATACCTAACGCGAAATTTTCCCTAGTACGGGACGAAACGACAGTACAGTATTTTTGCCATGAGAGAAGATAGATTTTCCTAACGGGAAATTTTCCCTAGTATGGGACGAAACGACAGTACAGGATTTTTGCGATATGAGAAGAAAGATATTCCTAACGCAAAATTTTCCCTCGTACTGGACGAAACGACAGTGCAGGATTTTTCCGATCAGAGAAGATAGATATTCCTAACTCGAAATTTTCCCTCGTACGGAACAAAACATAAGTACAGTATTTTTGCGATTAGAGAATATAGATATTCCTAACGCGAAATTTTCCTTTGTACGGGTCGAAACGACAGTAGAAGATTTTTGCGATGAGAGAAGATAGACATTCCTAACGCGAAATTTTTCCTCGTACGGGACGAAACGACAGTACGGGACTTTTTGCGATGAGAGAAGATAGATATTTCTAACGCGAAAGTTTCCCTCGTACGGGACGAAACGACACTACAGGATTTTTGCGATGAGAGAAGATAAATATTCCTAACGCGAAATTTTTCGTTCTGCGGGACGAAACGACAGTACGGGATTTTTCCGATGAGAGAAAATAGAGATTCCTAACGCGAAATTTTCCCTCGTACGGGACGAAACGACAGTACATTATTTTTGCGATGAGAGAAAATAGATATTCCTAACGCGAAATTTTCCGTAGTACGGGACGAAACGACATTACAGGATTGTTGCGATGAGAGAAGATAGATATTCCTAACGCGAAATTTTCCCTCGTACGGGACGAAACCACAGTACAGTATTTTTGCGATGAGAGAAGATAGATATTCCTAACGCGAAATTTTCACTAGTACGGGATTTTTGCGATGGGAGAAGAGAGATATTCCTAACGTGAAATTTTCCCTCGTACGGGACGAAACGACAGTACAGACAGTATTTTTGC
Organism: Macrothele yani; assembly: GCA_039090855.1. Classification (NCBI taxonomy): domain Eukaryota; kingdom Metazoa; phylum Arthropoda; class Arachnida; order Araneae; family Macrothelidae; genus Macrothele; species Macrothele yani. The sequence goes on from CM077013.1 coordinate 22,289,449, forward strand.
GACAAAAGAAGATAGCTATTCCTAACGCGAAATTTTCCCTCGTACGGGACGAAACGACAGTACAGTATTTTTGCGATGAGAGAAAATAGATATTCCTAACGCGAAATTTTCCGTAGTACGGGACGAAACGACATTACAGGATTTTTGCGATATGAGAAGATAGATATTCCTAACGCGAAATTTTCTCTCGTACGGGACTAAACGACAGTAAGGGATTTTTGCGATGAAAGAAGATAGATATTCCTAACGCAAAATTTTCCCTCGTACTGGACGAAACGACAGTAGAAGTTTTTGCGATGAGAGAAGATAGACATTCCTAACGCGAAATTTTCCCTCGTACGGGACGAAACGACAGTACAGGATTTTTGCGATGAGAGAAGATAGATATTCCTAACGCGAAATTTTCCCTCGTACGGGACGAAACGACAGTACAGTATTTTTGCGATGAGAGAAAATAGATATTCCTAACGCGAAATTTTCCGTAGTACGGGACGAAACGACATTACAGGATTTTTGCGATGAGAGAAGATAGATATTCCTACCGAAAAATTTTTCCTCGTACGGGACCAAACGACAGTACAGTATTTTTTGCGATGAGTAAATAGATACTCCTAACGCAAAATTTTCCCTCGTACGGGACGAAACGACAGAACGGGATTTTTGCGATGAGAGAAGATAGATATTCCTAACGCGAAATTTTCCCTAGTACGGGACGAAACGACAGTACAGGATTTTTGCGATATGAGAAGATAGATATTCCTAACTCGAAATTTTCTCTCGTACGGGACTAAACGACAGTACGGGATTTTTGCGATGAGAGAAAATAGATATTTCTAACCCGAAATTTTTCCTCGTAAAGCACGAAACGGCAGTGCAGGATTTTTCCAATCAGAGAAGATAGATATCCCTAACGCGAAATTTTCCCTCGTACGGGACGAAACGACAGTGCAGTGTTTTTGCGATGAGAGAAGATAGATATTTCTAACTTGAAATTTTCCCTCGTACGAAACAAAACATAAGTACAGTATTTTTGCGATGAGAGAATATAGATATTCCTAACGCGAAATTTTCCCTTTTACGGGTCGAAACGACAGTAGAAGATTTTTGCGATGAGAGAAGATAGACATTCCTAACGCGAAATTTTTCCTCGTACGGGACGAAACGACAGTACGGGATTTTTTGCGATGAGAGAAGATAGATATTTCTAACGCGAAAGTTTCCCTCGTACGGGACGAAACGACACTACAGGATTTTTGCGATGAGGGAAGATAAATATTCCTAACGCGAAATTTTTCGTTCTGCGGGACGAAACGACAGTACGGGATTTTTGCGATGAGAGAAAATAGAGATTCCTAACGCGAAATTTTCCCTCGTACGGGACGAAACGACGCCACAGGATTTTTTGCGATGAGTAAATAGATATTCCTAACGCGAAATTTTCCCTAGTACGGGACGAAACGACATTACAGGATTTTTGCGATGAGAGAAGATAGATATTCCTAACGCGAAATTTTTCCTTGTACGGGACGAAACGACAGTAGAAGATTTTTGCGATGAGAGAAGATAGACATTCCTAACGCGAAATTTTCCCTCGTACGGGACTAAACGACAGTACGGGATTTTTGCGATGAGAGAAAATAGATATTTCTAACCCGAAATTTTTCCTCGTAAAGCACGAAACGGCAGTGCAGGATTTTTCCAATCAGAGAAGATAGATATCCCTAACGCGAAATTTTCCCTCGTAAGGGACGAAACGACAGTGCAGTGTTTTTGCGATGAGAGAAGATAGATATTCCTAACGCGAAATTTTCCCTCGTACGGGACAAAACAACAGTACAGGATTTTTGCGATGAGAGTAGATAGATATACCTAACGCGAAATTTTCCCTAGTACGGGACGAAACGACAGTACAGTATTTTTGCGATGAGAGAAGATAGATTTTCCTAACGCGAAATTTTCCCTAGTATGGGACGAAACGACAGTACAGGATTTTTGCGATATGAGAAGATAGATATTCCTAACGCGAAATTTTCTCTCGTACGGGACTAAACGACAGTACGAGATTTTTGCGATGAGAGAAGATAGATATTCCTAACGCAAAATTTTCCCTCGTACTGGACGAAACGACAGTGCAGGATTTTTCCGATCAGAGAAAATAGATATTCCTAACTCGAAATTTTCCCTCGTACGGAACAAAACATAAGTACAGTATTTTTGCGATGAGAGAATATAGATATTCCTAACGCGAAATTTTCCCTTGTACGGGTCGAAACGACAGTAGAAGATTTTTGCGATGAGAGAAGATAGACATTCCTAACGCGAAATTTTTCCTCGTACGGGACGAAACGACAGTACGGGATTTTTTGCGATGAGAGAAGATAGATATTTCTAACGCGAAAGTTTCCCTCGTACGGGACGAAACGACACTACAGGATTTTTGCGATGAGAGAAGATAAATATTCCTAACGCGAAATTTTTCGTTCTGCGGGACGAAACGACAGTACGGAATTTTTGCGATGAGAGAAAATAGAGATTCCTAACGCGAAATTTTCCCTCGTACGGGACGAAACGACGCCACAGGATTTTTTGCGATGAGTAAATAGATATTCCTAACGCGAAATTTTCCCTAGTACGGGACGAAACGACATTACAGGATTTTTGCGATGAGAGAAGATAGATATTCCTAACGCGAAATTTTCCCTTGTACGGGACGAAACGACAGTAGAAGATTTTTGCGATGAGAGAAGATAGACATTCCTAACGCGAAATTTTCCCTCGTACGGGACGAAACGACAGTACAGTATTTTTGTGATGAGAGAAGATAGATATTCCTAACGCGAAATTTTCCCTCGTACGGGACGAAACGACAGTACATTATTTTTGCGATGAGAGAAAATAGATATTCCTAACGCGAAATTTTCCGTAGTACGGGACGAAACGACATTACAGGATTGTTGCGATGAGAGAAGATAGATGTTCCTACCGAAAAATTTTCCCTCTTACGGGACGAAACGACAGAACGGGATTTTTGCGATGAGAGAAGATAGATATTCCTAACGCGAAATTTTCCCTCGTACGGGACGAAACGACAGTACAGTATTTTTGCAATGAGAGAAGATAGATATTCCTAACGCGAAATTTTCCCTCGTACGGGACGAAACGACAGTACAGTATTTTTGCGATGAGAGAAGATAGATATTCCTAACGCGAAATTTTCCCTCGTACGGGACGAAATGACAGTACAGTATTTTTGCGATGAGAGAAGATAGATATCCCTAACGCGAAATTTTCCCTCGTACGGGACGAAACGAGAGTGCAGTGTTTTTGCGATGAGAGAAGATAGATATTCCTAACGCGAAATTTTCTCTCGTACGGGACAAAACAACAGTACAGGATTTTTGCGATGAGAGAAGATAGATATTCCTAACGCGAAATTTTCCCTCTTACGGGACGAAACGACAGTACAGGATTTTTGCGATGAGAGAAGATAGATATTTCTAACGTGAAAGTTTCCCTCGTACGGGACGAAACGACACTACAGGATTTTTACGATGAGAGAAGTTAAATATTCCTAACGCGAAATTTTTCGTTCTGCGGGACGAAACGACAGTACGGGATTTTTGCGATGAGAGAAAATAGATATTCCTAACGCGAAATTTTCCCTCGTACGAGACGAAACGACAGTACAGTATTTTTGCGATAAGAGAAGATAGATATTCCTAACGCAAAGTTTTCACTAGTACGGGACGAAACGACAGTACGGGATTTTTGCGATGAGAGAAGTTAGATATTCCTAACGCGAAATTTTCCCTCGTACGGGACGAAACGACAGTACAGTATTTTTGCGATGAGCGAAGATAGATATTCCTAACGCGAAATTTTCCCTCGTACGGGACGAAACGACAGTACAGGATTTTTGCGATATGAGAAGATAGATATTCCTAACGCGAAATTTTCTCTCGTACGGGACTAAACGATAGTACGGGATTTTTGCGATGAGAGAAGATAGATATTCCTAACGCAAAATTTTCCCTCGTACTGGACGAAACGACAGTGCAGGATTTCTTCGATCACAGAAGATGGATATCCCTAACGCGAAATTTTCCCTCGTACGGGACGAAACAACAGTACAGTATTTTTGCGATGAGAGAAGATAGATATTCCTAACGCGAAATTTTCCCTCGTACGGGACAAAACATCAGTATAGGATTTTTGCGATGAGAGAATATAGATATTCCTAACGCGAAATTTTCCCTTGTACGGGACGAAACGACAGTAGAAGTATTTTGCGATGAGAGAAGATAGACATTCCTAACGCGAAATTTTTCCTCGTACGGACGAAACGACAGTACGGGATTTTTGCGATGAGAGAAGATAGATATTTCTAACGCGAAAGTTTCCCTCGTACGGGACGAAACGACACTACAGGATTTTTGCGATGAGAGAAGATAAATATTCCTAACGCGAAATTTTTCGTTCTGCGGGACAAAACGACAGTACGGGATTTTTGCGATGAGAGAAAATAGAGATTCCTAACGCGAAATTTTCCCTCGTACGGGACGAAACGACACTACAGGATTTTTTGCGATGAGTAAATAGATATTCCTAACGCGAAATTTTCCCTAGTACGGGACGAAACGACATTACAGGATTTTTGCGATGAGAGAAGATAGATATTCCTAACGCGAAATTTTCCCTTGTACGGGACGAAACGACAGTAGAAGATTTTTGCGATGAGAGAAAATAGATATTCCTACCCCGAAATTTTTCCTCGTAAAGCACGAAACGGCAGTGCAGGATTTTTCCAATCAGAGAAGATAGATATCCCTAACGCGAAATTTTCCCTCGTACGGGACGAAACGACAGTGCAGTATTTTTGCGATGAGAGAAGATAGATATTCCTAACGCAAAATTTTCCCTCGTACTGGACGAAACGACAGTGCAGGATTTCTTCGATCACAGAAGATGGATATCCCTAACGCGAAATTTTCCCTCGTACGGTACGAAACAACAGTACAGTATTTTTGCGATCAGAGAAGATAGATATTCCTAACGCGAAATTTTCCCTCGTACGGGACAAAACATCAGTACAGGATTTTTGCGATGAGAGAATATAGATATTCCTAACGCGAAATTTTCCCTTGTACGGGACGAAACGACAGTAGAAGATTTTAGCGATGAGAGAAGATAGACATTCCTAACGCGAAATTTTTCCTCGTACGGACGAAACGACAGTACGGGATTTTTGCGATGAGAGAAGATAGATATTTCTAACGCGAAAGTTTCCCTCGTACGGGACGAAACGACACTACAGGATTTTTGCGATGAGAGAAGATAAATATTCCTAACGCGAAATTTTTCGTTCTGCGGGACAAAACGACAGTACGGGATTTTTGCGATGAGAGAAAATAGAGATTCCTAACGCGAAATTTTCCCTCGTACGGGACGAAACGACACTACAGGATTTTTTACGATGAGTAAATAGATATTCCTAACGCGAAATTTTCCCTAGTACGGGACGAAACGACATTACAGGATTTTTGCGATGAGAGAAGATAGATATTCCTAACGCGAAATTTTCCCTTGTACGGGACGAAACGACAGTAGAAGATTTTTGCGATGAGAGAAAATAGATATTCCTACCCCGAAATTTTTCCTCGTAAAGCACGAAACGGCAGTGCAGGATTTTTCCAATCAGAGAAGATAGATATCCCTAACGCGAAATTTTCCCTCGTAAGGGAAGAAACGACAGTGCAGTGTTTTTGCGATGAGAGAAGATAGATATTCCTAACGCGAAATTTTCCCTCGTACGGGACAAAGCAACAGTACTGGATTTTTGCGATGAGAGAAGATAGATATTCCTAACGCGAAATTTTCCCTCTTACGGGACGAAACGACAGTACAGGATTTTTGCGATGAGAGAAGATAGATATTTCTAACGCGAAAGTTTCCCTCGTACGGGACGAAACGACACTACAGGATTTTTGCGATGAGAGAAGATAAATATTCCTAACGCGAATTTTTTCGTTCTGCGGGACGAAACGACAGAACGGGATTTTTGCGATGAGAGATTATAGATATTCCTAACGCGAAATTTTCCCTAGTACGGGACTGAACGGCAGTACAGTATTTTTGCGAGGAGAAAAAATAGATATTCCTAACGCGAAATTTTCACTAGTACGGGACGAAACGACGTTACAGGATTTTTGCGATGAGAGAAGATAGATATTCGTAACGCGAAATTTTCCCTCGTACGGTATGAAACGACAGTACAGGATTTTTGCGATATGAGGAGATATATATTCCTAACGCGAAATTTTCTCTAGTACGGGATATTTGCGATGAGAGAAGATAGATGTTCCTAACGCGAAATTTTCCCTCGTACTGAACGAAACGACAGTACTGGATTTTTGCGATGAGAGAAGATAGATATTCCTAACCCGAAATTTTTCCTCGTACAGGACGAAACGACAGTGTAGGATTTCTGCAATCAGAGAAGATAGATATCTCTAACGCGTAATTTTCCCTAGTACGGAACGAAACGACAGTACAGTATTTTTACGATGAGAGAAGATAGATATTCCTAACGCGAAATTTTCCCTCTTACCGGACGAAACGGCAATACAGTACTTTTGCGATGAGAGAAGATAGATATTCCTACCGCGAAATTTTCCCTCGTACGGGACGAAACGACAGTACAGTATTTTTGCGATGAGAGAAAATAGATATTCCTTACCCGAAATTTTTCCTTGTACAGGACGAAACGGCAGTGCAGGATTTCTGCAATCAGAGAAGATGGATATCTCTAATGCGAAATTTTCCCTCGTACGGAACGAAACGACACTACCGTATTTTTACGATGACAGAAGATAGATATTCATAACGCGAAATTTTCCCTCGTACGGGACGAAACGACAGTACTGGATTTTTGCGATAAGAGAAGATTGATATTCCTAACGCGAAATTTTCCCTCGTATGGGACGAAACGACAGTACAGTATTTTTGCGATGAGAGAAAATAGATATTCCTAACCCGAAATTTTTCCTCGTACAGGACGAAACGACAGTGCAGGATATCTACAATCAGAGAAGATGGATATCTCTAACGCGAAATTTTCTCTCGTACGGAACGAAACGACAGTACAGTATTTTTACGATGAGAGAAGATAGATATTCCTAACGCGAAATTTTCCCTCGTACGGGACGAAACGACAGTACAGGATTTTTGCGATAAGAGAAGATAGATATTCCTAACGCGAAATTTTCCCTCGTACGGGACGAAACGACAGTACATTGGCATTAGTCGACCGCTGAGGCTTTGCCGCACAGAAATCCGGCAAATGGATGCAGAATCGCACGACTGCGCTGGATGACAGACACCTCTACCGCATGCCAGTGACTGATCCCACAGTGACATCCATGGTGTTTGAGTAACAGTGGTGCACTGTGACAGATCAGGCGCGCTGGTTGGCAACAGTACGTGTTTTCCGAAGAGTCACGATTCAACTTGATGCACTATGATTGTCGCATACGTGTTGGAATTCATCGTAGTGAAGAGCACCTCGCAACGTCACACCGGCCCAACGCCAAGTGTCATGGTTTGCGGCGCCATTGTTTTGTCCCTTGAGCACATTCCAAAGCCTTCTGGATTTCAGAGCACAATAAATTGTCTTTCTTGTAATGTCCTGACATTCTGACATTATTTTATTTCACTTGGCATCCAACCACACTTCCTTTTTTATGCGCTATATAGCCGTTTATGATCCGTCCTTAGCAATTGTCCAGCAGTGTAGTAGACTTGTGTCTTGAGTGCTCCTGTGGCGGTCTTTGGTACTAGCACATCTAGGAATGGCAGTGCTCCCTCGAACTCTCGTTCTAGTGTGAACTTGATATCCGGATGGAATGCGTTAAGCGTTTCGAGGAAATTGTTTAAGAATTGATCTTCATGTGGCCATATAAAAAAGATGTCGTCTGCAGAATGGAGCCAAGTTTTTGGTACTAGGGTTAGCAAGTTTAGCTTTCACCGCCCGTCTTCGGCGGTGAAAGCTAGCGTTCTAGTTTTTTAATTTGTTCTCTTACGCCAATTAAACGGAAATCGGCACATTTGTGTTGTAAATACAAGTTACTTAATTCTAAAATGGTGACTGTAGCGCCATCAGAATTAAATGGAACCGCCTTAATATTACTTCGGAGGGACTTTTGACTCTCGCAGATGTATTTGAAAACCGGTGTAAACCAGTTAGGTTATGTGAAGGGCGACAGTTTCAACACTCCTGTAGGTACTAGTAAGTGAGTAAATTATATAGGGGTATCAAAAAATAAGTTTCACATGTTTCGCATAACTTTTGTGTAAACAATGAGAAATCAAAAACGTTTGATTTCTGGAACATGTGCTAGTTTTCTGCATAATCGTTAAGTTTTAATAAACACTAGTCTGAATGAGAACTCCGAAATACCATCTATGCACGTAAAATAGGACAAGCCGCCAACGGTAACCGATACGTCGCGTACAGTTGGCAAATTTTGAGCGAAGCTATTGCAGAATCTAAGCTCATTAAGATGGTTCCACCTGAAATCTCTCCTTTATGTTTCCAATGGTAAAACTTCTTTAATATTTTCTTCTCAATTAATGTATTCCTAAGGATGAAAATTTGAACATCGATAAAACTAACTTTCAGTTATAGGGCGGGATACTTAATACTTGCTAAAACATAACAATAACTAAGCAATTCAACATTTGTTTGTCTACTGACGTCATCAATGTACAGGTCACGCCATCTATTAACAGGTCTGAATATTACTCAAAGAAAAATTATTGATTTTTTATACAATTATGGTTATGTTTTGGCAAGTATTAGGTATCGCATGCTATAACTTAAATTTAGTTTTACCGATGTGCAAATTTTCATCCTTGGGAATACATTAATTGAGAAGAAAATATGAAAAGAAGTTTTACCATTGGAAACATAAGGCAGAGATTTTAGGTGGAGCAATTTTAAGGTGTCTATTATAACAAATTCTAAAAAACCAAGGCGTAAAATGTATGACTTCCAGAAGAAAAGTACGAAACATTCTGAAACAAAAAAATGCCCAAAATTTGTTATGAACTACTTTCCTTCACGCCAACAAAGCGGAAAGACACTCAGATCGCGAACAACGTTTTTCATTTTGTGTCGCGAAGGACAGACACACACACAAACATACACAAACTTCCTTTTATTATTATAGATTAAGCAAGTGTTGAACTGCCAGATGGAGCCTTTCCATTTCTTCGTTTTTCAATTCAAACCATGTTTTTAAATTAATGCTAGTGAGCCGACTTTTCTGAAACGGTTCAAGTAAAAGGCTATCTAGTTTTTTTACTCTCGACAACCCTGCGTATGCCAAGACGAGAGAGAATTCATAGTATAATTGAAACAATCAATGATTAGTGACATGGGGTTGGTATCATAATGATTGGTCGTGTCCTATAGGAATAATGATCATTAAAAAACTGATCAATTCTAATAATTTTAATTGAAATTCCTCAAGGACACGGAATTTCGGCAATCGGAAGGCGTCAAAAGCTGATTATGGATGATGTCCAATCGCATGCCAAAAATCACGGTGATCGGATGAGTCATGTCATAGCTATGTCCGAACAACAATTGCCCCGAGCCTCGTATAGAGAGCAAATTTTTTCAATTATTATTAAAATTGATCAGTTTTTCAATATTTTTTATTTTTATACGACACAAACAATTCACCATGTCTATCCCTTTCTCTGTGGCAAGTGTCACCGCGATCGGCTGAAGATCTTTGGAGGAGATAGGTAACAAACGACCCCTTCTCAAAACCCGGAAAATCCCCTAAGAATGCAAGCTTTTAAGCGATTGTTCCTCAATGACACGGAATTTTGGGAATCGAAAGGCGTCAAAACCTGACCATGAACGATGTCCAATCGTATGCAAAAACTCACGGTGATCGAATGGGTCATCCCGTACCTATGCACGAACAACTAATTGTCTCTAGTCTCGTAAAGAGAGCTCCGCTCGGCCTTCGGCCTCACTTCGCTCAATTACTTAAACTAGTACAAAACAAATAATCAACACTTAGAATCTTTACCAAAATCCTAAAAACAAATAAGCTCAGGTAAAAGTGAGATCTTTCGAGAGCACTATGTTTTCATCATCGTACAAAAAATGATATCTTGTCCCGGTATATACATGTATACACAATTGCAAACGTAAGGTGACGCAGAACGACCGTTAGATGTATGCGCCACATATCAACTGGTGCATCCCCACAGAGTCTCAAAGGAACCTATATACGTAAAGTAACAATGTGCAGATGATAGCGTATAGGAGCAACACTTCCATTAGTGAAACAATAACATTGTTGACATGTTGCAAGGTAGGTGTAATATATACTAATAAGGTCATGAACTGAAAAACACTAAATCAGTAGAAATCACTGCAAACATAAGAATTACAATATGTGTGTAGCCCTATCCCGAAGGCCCGCTACCCTGGAAATAAATCGTTTCATGCCTGTGGAACCTCGCGTGGGAAGGAATCATTACAATACAAAGCTTGATGAACAAAGACACATAAGCTTTCGAATAAAAGCAATGACGGTTCATCGTGATGGGTAGACAGGACACGAGCCTGATCCCAAAGGTGTTGGTACCCACCAACACCTTTCGGATCAGGCTCGTCAGCGTCCACATATACCGCCGAGGGTTAGTCTGGCCAATGACGTGTTGTGGGAACCCATTCGCATAGATACATAAGATGCATAAGTTTTCGGCTAAAAGCAATGACGGTGCTTCGTGATGGGTAGACAGGACACGAGCTTGATTCCAAAGGGGATCGTGGGTACCGCCGAGGGTTAGTCTGGCCAACGACGTGTTCTGGGCCCCCATTCACACACCATATTTGTGTTCCGACAAGCACGCCTCAAGAGACAGCTTGGTGGAACCTATGTAGCGTTTTGAAGGCACGTCTCAAGAGACAGCTTGGTGGAACGTATGTAGCGTTTTGAAGGCACGTCTCAAGAGACAGCTAGGTGGAACCTATGTAGCGTTTTGAAGGCACGTCTCAAGAGACAGCTTGGTGGAACCTATGTAGCGTTTTGAAGGCACGTGAGCGTCCACAGCTTGCATGGGAATTCAATAAACACCCTGCCGTTTCTGCTGTGCTATTGGATCCCTGTCTTTCTTGATTAGTGAAAGAATGTTCGTAGTCTTGAAACTAATTCCAAAGTCATGACATTTACAGATGTTCTTCAAAACCAGACTTAGGGTGAAAATCAATTGAACCAACATATCCAGGGTAGCGGGCCTGTAATTCTTATGTTTTGCGTGATTTTTACTGATTTAGTGTTTTCCAGTCCATAACATTATTATTTTGCATTACACTTATCGAGCAAAATGTCAATATCGTTATTACTTCACTAATGGGAGTATTTCTTCTATACAGTATCATCTGCACATTGTTACTTACGTCTAGGTTCCTTTGAGACTGTGGGAGTGAACCAGTTGATATGTGGCACATGCTCCTGATGGTCGTTCTGCGTCACCTTTCGTTTGCAACTGTGTATACATACTGGAACACGATATCACTTTTTGTCTGATGATAGGAGCATAGTGCACTCGATAGATCTCACTTTTACCTGTACTGATTTGTTTTTAGAATTTTGGTCAAGATTCTGAGTGTTGATGATTATTTTTTGCACTAGTTTAAGTAATTTACGTGGATAGACAGTATTTCGGAGTTCTCATTTCAGCAATTTTGCACGTCTTTATTCTTACGCAACACTTGCCGGAACAAGAAACCAGTTTTTTATAACCGAGAAAGTCAAAGTTCGCTCCAAGCTCACGGAGACGTGTTTTCACAGCTTCCTTGACATTTTCATCGTTCGCGAAATGTTTGCCGTCATGGTCCTTTTTCATTTTGGAGAACAAGCGGTAATCTCACGGGCTAGATCCCGGCTGTATGGGTGATGCGGCCGTACATCCCACTTGAAATTGCGAAGAAGCTTCTGCATGGCGACAGCTTTGTTTGGGGTTGCGTTGTCGTGTAGCAAAATTATTCTTTTTAACAATATTCCTTGTCTTCCATGCTTAATTGTTTTCCCTAACTTTCTCAGTGTCCCGTAGTACATTGTAGAGTTAATCGTGCTTCCTTTAGCTATGAACTCATGTACACTGGCCCCTCCCAGTCAAAAAAGACGGTTACCATCACTTTTCCGATAGACTGCACGAGTTAAAATTCTTTTGCAGTTGGTGATTCGCGATGCTTCCACACAATGAATGCAGATTTGCATTCTGGTGCGAAGTGATGTACACCCACGTATCATCGCCGGGGACGAGGCGCTGCAAACAATATGTGCCTTCTTCAGAATAGCGTTGCAGGAACGCAAATCGCTGATTTTTGTTTTGTTTCGTTAAAGATTGTGGAACTCCTGTTGCTGAAATTTTTCCGACATGCCGGAGCTTCTTAATGACAGCGTGTACACTACCATACTACACGCCAAAATCTCCGACTATTTCTTGAATTTCAATGCGGCGGTTATCCTTAATTAATTTCTCGACGCGTGAAATAACGGTAGTCAAAACAGTAGTCAAAATCGAAGGTCTGTTAACGTGATCAATGGTAGTCAAAATCGAAGGTCTGTCTCTGCTCGATTCAACTGCTAAATCCGTACGCCCTTCTTTTAACTACTTACACCATTTTCCAATTGCCTGGAGAGACATTGTCTCTTTTTCATAATCAGCCGACACTTCACGACGGATTTAATTAGATTCAAACTTTTGTCTATAAAGAAACACACTGTTCCGGGAACTTCCAATTTCGAATAACACTCCACCTGCTGCGTTATAACAAATAACCGTTAACGAATAAACTACGCAGCACAATTGTGCCAAACTCCTTGCACAAGCAGATGACGAAACATATGACATCATTCCGCAGCCGAGTTCTTTTGACGTAGTACTACGTCTAACTCTGTGGATAGCATGGGTGGGGCGACTTACGGCCAACTGCTGTAACAAAAATATTTCCCAGTTGAAAACATTACAGTGTTAAAAATACGCGCCGCACACTAATAAAGTTCGCATATTCGTAAACAGCATTGAGTTCGATTCGCGTAATGCACAATACATCGTGCGCGCGACGCATCCCTTGCTCCCTATCCGCGGGGTAGATGATGCATTATTTCCGGGAGTGCCGCAGCGTTTGACTCAGTCTATCTCGGCAACCGATATTACGCACAGTCAGTTCAACACGACTGTGCGTTGTATCGTTTTAAAGCTCTAGGCGAGATCTATTCAAATATACGGAGAACATTTGCAATGGTTTGAACTGAATATTTAAAAAAAAAATTTCTTGTGAACCTTATGAACACTTTTGACAGTATCGCTGTTTATCTGGACAACAGTGAGTGCAAAACGACTGTGAGCAGTATCGTTTTAAAGCTCTCGACGAGATCTATTCAAATATATAAAGAACACATCGCAGTGATTTAAACTAAAATTTTTAAAAAAATTTTCGTGTGAACGGGTTAACATTTTCGACAATGCCGCGTAATTAGCAGAATGAACGCAAGCAAAAGTGGAGAAAATCCAAACGAGGTATGTTCTTATATATAATTTCAAGTGATGAGGAATGTAGGAAACCCAAGAATACAGAGCACCACGTTCGGTAATTTGTGTATCGATCTGCTTTGTGTTCGCAATACATCCAGCATCTTTTGTGAAAATTATGTAAACTACTTTTCATGCCATAGACCTGTGCTGGCTATAACAAATTAAACACTTTAAAACCATACTCAACTAGCTCATTTCAACTCTCCAATCCGCAAATGGTAGTCCTACGTTTTAAACTAACGGTTCAATCAGAACTGAGCCTACCTGTATTTTTTTTTCCGATAGTCGCTGCTACGTGAAACTTATTTTTTGATACGCCCCCGTACGTTTCCGTAATACATTTGTCTGATTTCTGTATAACCTACGACCACATGACATAGGATACACAACAGTGTGTGAGTTTAGAATCTATAGTTCAAAGCAGTTATTTCCACGTCAGGTCTGGGTCAAAAATGTTTGACCCGTTTCGAACAAGGATCCTGGCACTTTCGGAGCCATCATTCGGCAGCGGATATGAAAAGCAAGGAGAGGACGTGAACGGTAGAAATACCATTAGAGTTAAACGAAATCTGGGCTGTATTTTAGGTTCAAAATGCAGTTCCGTTCTGCTGCTCAGTGTAATGTAATCCTTAGTGTAAATTTCACTCTCATTGGTGGGTAAGCTTGACAAAAATTTAAACTTTAGGATTTGCTATTTATTGCTAAGCTATTTGGAAATGTTGGTTTTTAAAATATAATAATTATATGTATATCATCATCATCATCATTGTCAACCATTATCAATCCACTGCTGGACGAAGGTCTCCCCAAGTTTCCTCCACAACGGTCTGTCTTGTGCCAGTCTCCTCCATGTCACCCCTGCATACTTTCGAATTTCATCCACCCATCTCCCATGTGGTCTTCTTCTGGGTCTTATACTGTCCCTTGGAATCCAATCTAAAATTTCGGCTGTCCATCGATGATCTGTCCTTCTGGCAGTATGTCCAGCCCATTGCCATTTCAGGGATTTAACTCTGATCATGATGTCTTCCACTCTTGTCATTTTTCGGATCCACGAGTTCCTCTTCTTATCTCTCCTGGTTACACCAAGCATGCACCTCTCCATGCTGCTTTGAGTTGTCTGCAGCCTTTGTATGTCTCTTTTAGTTAAGGTCCACGTCTTTGCACCATACGCAAGCACTGGAAGGATGCATTGATCAAACATTTTTCTTTTAAGACATAATGGCATATTGCTCTTGAAAATTATGCTGTTTCTTCCAAAAGCTCTCCAGGCAAGTTTTGTACGCCGATTAATTTCTTCATCAATGTGACCCTCACTTGATATCTGCTGTCCAAGATAAACGTACGTGTCTGTTATCTCCAGCTTTTCTCCATCAATCGATAAATCTTCATTTCTTGTAAAAGCATTGAACATCACTTTTGTCTTCTGAAAGTTCATTTTTAATCCCACTTCTTTACTCTTGTCAGCAAGTTCCTGGATCATACTCTGCAGCTCTGATGGGGTAGTTGCAAAAATGACTACGTCATCAGCAAAACGAAGGTGGGTTAGATAATCTCCATTAATCTTTATCCCCTTGTTTTCCCAGCTCAGCGACTGAAAAACACCCTCCAATGTGGCATTAAAGAGCTTCGGAGATATGGTGTCACCTTGTCTCACTCCCTTTCCAATTTTAACGTGTGTTGTATTTTCAAACAGCCTAATCTTTGCACTTGCATTTTCATAGATGTTATTAATAATATTAATGTATGCATCTTCAATACCGCAGGTTTTCAGAGCCATTGTAACTGCTGATGGTTTCACCGAATCAAAGGCTTTTTCATAATCGATAAGAGCCATGCACAATGGAAGTTCATATTCCCTCGCTCTTTCAATTAGTTCTCTCAGCACGTGGATATGATCTATTGTGCTGTAGCCACTCCTGAATCCAGCTTGTTCTCTCGGTTGAGCCATGTCCAGTGTTACCTTCAAGCGGTGTGAAAGAACTTTAGGGAAGATTTTATAAACTACTGATAGGAGGCTGATAGGTCTGTAGTTTCCGAGATCCTCAATGTCACCTTTCTTATGTAGCAGGATCATTGTAGCGGTGTTCCAATCCTCAGGAATCTTTTCTTCATTAAGGCATCGAGTAAAAATTTGGGCGAGTACTGTTTCGATTTCTCCACTTGCTTCTTGTATGATGTCTACAGTAATTCCATCTTCTCCTGGAGCTTTTCCTCGCTTCATGTTCTTGATTGCATGTGCAACTTCTGCTGGAAGGACTGGAGGAACTCTGGTACTGGTATCTTTCATGATGTCTGGAGTGCATATATCATCCCTTTCATATAACTTGGAGTAGAAATCTTTCACTCTTGTCAAAATTTCGCTTCTATTTCTTGTTACAGAACCATCTTCTTTTCTCAGTGCCATAATCTGTTTTCTTCCCTTACTGAGATGTCCCTTTGCTATCTTTAGGCTTTGGTTGTTTTCAATTGCTTTCCTCACTAGTTCACAGTTGAATTTCCTTACGGCTTCAGAGATATTTTTTCTTACTGTCTTGCATAGCTCTATATATTCCACTTTGGAAGTCACATCTTCTTTAGTTGTCCTCATCTCTCTTCTTTTTTGCATCAACATTTTGGTTTTTCCTGATAATTTGTTCACATGCATCTTGTTCTTAGACCCAGCTAATTTTGTTGCTGTTTCCATAAGAGCTTTGGTTACTTTTCTGTTAACTTCAGAGATGTCCACTTCTTCCGATGTTAGGCCTTCTAAAGCAGAGAACCTGTTCTTCAGTTCCAACTTGAAGGTATTATGGTGTTTTTTAAGGTTGGTTATGTCAATAGATTTTGTTTGTCTTATGAGTTGCCACGTTCAAGTTTAGTGTTGAGGTGCATCTTACATCTCACCAATCTATGGTCACTACCTGTGTTGAACTTGTTTAGCACACTGCAGTCTTCTATGACGAATTTTTTGTTACACATAATAAAATCAATTTCACTTGTCGTCCCATTTGGATGTCTCCATGTCCATTTCCTGTGTGGCTTTTTCTTGAAGAAGGAGTTCAAGATGAAAAACCCTTCTGCCTCTGCAAACTCAACGAGAGTATTTCCACGCTGGTTTCTGTTGCCATGACCGAATTTACCTACTGAAGTTTCATTCTGTTGCCGTTGCCCTATTTTTGCATTGAAATCTCCCATAATTATTTTCAAGTGCTGCTTACCTTTATTATTTAGATGACAAATTTCCTCATAAAATTCTTCAATTTCTTCTTCAGGATGACTTGTGGTGGGTGCATAAGTTTGAATAATCTGAGCCTGGTATCTTTTCGAGAGTTGGATAACAAGTCGTGCAGCTCTGTCAGAGGAACTTTCAACTTCTACAACTTTATCCTTCAGTTTCTTGTTTATTATAAATCCAACACCACTAGTTTAGCCAGTATCTGTCCCACGATAGTAGAAGAGATGTCCACTTTTCAGTTCAATGAGATCTTCTCCTTTTCTCCTTACCTCACTTAGCCCGACGATGTCCCACTTGATCCTTTGTAGTTCCTCTTCCAATTCAAGAAGCCTTGAATCAGAAGATAGGGAGCGTCCGTTGTAGGTAGCCAAGGTCAGCATCAAATGGCAGCCTAGTCCGTTCCTCCGGGGATTCTTAGCACCCTCTGCCTTCATGTCGCACTGGCCGCTGCCTTGGCCAGGTACATTCCAGCTGCCGGAGACTGAGGGCCAAGATTTAAGTTGTAGAGTCATTTTGGAGGTGTTTGGCCATAACTCACCACGCTGGCCAAGCGGGTTGGTGAGTGTGGGATAGCATTTCCTCTGATCCCGATGGTATAGTTATACCGCTATTGGCGGTCGTCAGAGCCCCTTTAGTGGGAACAGGATGCACCACGAGAAGGCGGGGTTGACATTTGTCAAGGAGAGGCTGTGATGTTAAGCATCACCTGACCTTACATCCCTATATATATATATTTATATATACATATATATTCTATTAAGAAGAGACCGAAGCAAAAAAAAACAATTTTTTGACTCATACCAAGTACAACATAGAAAAAGTTATGTATCTACCAGTGTGAGTAAAAAGAGAAAAATAAAAAATAAAATAAAACAACTGAATGTAGAAAGTGTCGAGAATACTGAGCCTTGGCTTTATCAAGGACCAGCAAAAACTCTGCATTTTCTCACTTCCACAAAGACCTAGTTGGAAATGGGTTTCTGCAAAGCCATAGATGCAAGTAATAAGCCCACCAAAATTTTTTTTTTTTAAATATATATATTTTTTAAATTATATGTATATGTCATGACCTCCGCAGAGTTGTATGACCTAGCTTTAGTTAACAATTTAGCTTGCATCCATAACTTTCCAGGCCCGACCCATGCTCTTCATCTGTTACTATTTAACAGAAAGAAGAAGATTATAGAAAACTCAAGTTGTGAGTGACATAATAATTAGAAATAATGTTCAGCAATAACGAAATCCCAAGTTCGCCTGAGAGAGAATTTAAACCTGAATAGCAATGCAAAAGTATACCAAATTCTTACATTGCAATTAAAAAAGGAAATACTAAATATTTAAAACTCAGATTCTTGAAAGAAACCTTGATTCTAAAACCCCCTACTGTACAACTTCTGACAACACAAAAACTAGTATAAATTAAAGACTATAATTAACTAAAGAAATGCCTTGTGAAGGTTATATTACATAAACAATTAGTTGCAATATGTACAAAGTATTTCAGAAGTGCTTTAAGTGCATAATTAAGTAGTTATTAAGAACTTAACTACTTTGAAAACACAGCGCAAAGTACAAGAACTATGAATGCCCAGCTGCTTGGCCTAAGTTTCCTAAAAAACGCGCAAAGTTACCAAGAAAAGAAAGAGTCAAAATCCGCAAAAAAGTTAACAGAATTGCCAGTGCCTAAATGCTAAAAAGCAAAAAAACAGAGAAAAAAGTACAAGAAGTTCAAACATTGAACTTGGAAAATCTAAAACCCAAAGACAATGAAGAGAGCTTACCTCTTATGCAACTGAACTTTCTCTACACAAGAGGAAACATGGCCGACATTTTCCCCAAACTTCCAAACTCCTCTGTCACTCCCTAGTCCCTGGGGGCAGTGTGGGTGGGGCTGAAGGCCTCCACACACTGAAAGAATCCAACTCGCGGAGATTTTAACCAGAGAAAAAAATATATATACTTAAGACTGTGGACCTGTATGATCAGAAAGAGCAGAATTAACTCTCCAGAATACATGAGAAATATTATAAAGTACACAAGTAGTGTATTTAATAATATTTGCATGTATTTAATCACCTTAGTGAGCTTCTATAGATTATTCAGAATCCTATTAATTTTAATGTTAGTTTTACTATTTTTAGTATAGCTATTCTAGTGAGTGAATAACTAGTTTTCTTTTTTATTTGTTTTTATTTTCTTTTATGAACAGATTTTTAAGATTTTTTTGTGATTTTGTCTATATTTTTTAATTTTTTATTTTAATAGGACCTTCATATCCATAGCACTAAGGTTCCTTTTAGTAGTTAATAGGCATCCTCTAGCCACCTTCCAAACGGCTTTCATTGGTCAGAATCATATTATTAACTGTGTAGAAAATTAAAGCAGATCGGCCAACCTTACTCTATTATTCAGAATAATTTTTCTTAAAGTTCTTTTGATGAAAGAAGAAGGAATTTAGTTCTCTAGAAAACTGTCTAATAGTATCTGGAAAGTTAATTCTGCTCTTTCTGATCATACAGGTCCACAGTCTTAAGTATATATATTTTTTTCCTCTGGATAAAATCTCCGCGAGTTGGATTCTTTCAGTGTGTGGAGGCCTTCAGCCCCACCCACACTGCCCCCCAGGGACTAGGGAGTGGCAGAGGAGTTTGGAAGTTTCGGGAAAAGGTCGGCCATGTTTCCTCTTGTGTGGATAAAGTTCAGTTGCATAAGAGGTAAGCTCTCTTCATTGTCTTTGGGTTTTAGGTTTTCCAAGTTCAATGTTTGAACTTCTTGTACTTTTTTCTCTGTTGTTTTTGCTTTTTAGCATTTAGGCACTGGCAATTCTGTTAACTTTTTTGCGGATTTTAACTCTTTTTTTCTTGGTAACTTTGCGCGTTTTTTTAGGAAACTTAGGCCAAGCAGCTGACCATTCATAGTTCTTGTACTTTCCGCTGTGTTTTCAAAGTAGTTAAGTTCTTAATAACTACTTAATTATGCACTTAAAGCACTTCTGAAATACTTTGTACATATTGCAACTAATTGTTTATGTCATATAACCTTCACAAGGCATTTCTTTAGTTAATTATTGTCTTTAATTTATATTCGTTTTTGTGTTGTCAGAAGTTGTATAGTAGGGGGTTTTAGAATCAAGTTTTCTTTCAAGAATCTGAGTTTTAAATAATTAATATTTCTTTTTTTATTGCAATGTAAGAATTTGGTATACTTTTGCATTGCTATTCAGGTTTAAATTCTCTCTCAGGCGAACTTGGGATTTCGTTATTGCTGAACATTATTTCTAATTATTATGTCACTCACAACTTGAGTTTTCTATAATCTTCTTCTTTCTGTTAAATAGTAACAGATGAAGAGCATGGGTCGGGCCAGGAAAGTTATGGATGCAAGCTAAATTGTTAACTAAAGCTAGGTCATACAACTCTGCGGAGGTCATGACATATACATATAATTTAAAAAATATATATATTTAAAAAAATTTTTTTGGTGAGCTTATTACTTGCATCTATGGCTTTGCAGAAACCCATTTCCAACTAGGTCTTTGTGGAAGTGAGAAAATGCAGAGTTTTTGCTGGCCCTTGATAAAGCCAAGGCTCAGTATTCTCGACACTTTCTACATTCAGTTGTTTTATTTTATTTTTTATTTTTTTCTCTTTTTACTCACACCGGTAGATACATAACTTTTTCTATGTTGTACTAGGTATAAGTCAAAAACATTTTTTTTTGCTTCGGTCTCTTCTTAATAGAATGTGAATTCTGAATTTTCATAACTGCTGCGTTGCGCGTTTTGATCTTCAGGTTATTTTGCAACTTTCCTTTTTAAATTCAAAAGTTTTTCCTATGTTTTCAGCTTTGCTCTTCAGTATATATATATATATATATATATACACTTATTTGTCACTTTATTATGGCCACCTGATAGTTTTAAGCAAATGAGCTATGGCTGCGCGCTGTTGCCGCCAGAGGGCGAGGCTAGTATAAAAAGGGAACGCTTAGTGCTTGCGACAGTAGTAGAAGTGATTTTTGGCTGACGAAAAGGTAAAAACATGCGATTTCACGGACTTTCAACGTGGGATGATTGTAGGAGCTCGGAGCCATGGAGCAAGTATCACCGAAACCGCCGCGTTCGTGAAATGTTCCAGAGCAGCTGTTGTTAAAGTGTTTAAAGACTGGACTGTCAGCCAAAAAACTGGGTCTCTACGTGCAACGTGTGGTCGCCATCGACTAGTAACTGCTCGGGCCAAACGGAGAGTGTCCAGGCTGGTAACAGACAAGAGAACGGCAACAGTTCAGCAAATTACAGACCATCTTAATCAAGGATCCCCTCAAATGATCTCTACGCGCACTGTTTGCCGTGCACTGCATCGGATGGGATATGGCAGCCGAAGGTCTGTTCGAACACCTTTGCTGCCTGCAGTTAACAAGAGAAAACGTCTCCAGTTCGCATAGGAGCACAAGAATTGGACAGTCGATAATTGTAAACAAATTATGTGTTCTGATGAATCACGTTTTCAGTTGCACCATGCCAATGGCCGAGTGAGAATTTGGCGGAAACAGCACGAAAGCATGGACGCCAAATGCATTGCTACAACCCTTCAAGCTGGTGGAGGCCACGTTATGGTTTGGGGAATGTTTTACTGGTATGCTTTGGGGCTTTTAATTCGTGTTGATCAACATCTGACTGGCACATCATATCTAAACATCGTTGCGGACCAAGTGCATCCTGTCATGTGGATGGTTTATTCCAATGGCGATGGCTACTTTCAACAAGATAATGCGTCCTGCCATAGTGCTCGCATTGTACAGGATTGGTTTTAGGAACATACCGGTAAGTTTACTTTGCTTAGATGGCCCCCACAATCTCCAGATCTCAATCCCATTGAGAATTTGTGGGATGAAGTTGAACGAGCCATCAGACAGCTGGATCCACAACCCTGCAATCTCACACTGCTGGAAAGTGCTATTCATCAAGGATGGTCTCAGATTCCACACACCACCTATCAACATCTCGTGTAATCCATGCCACGAAGAATCAACGCTGTATTAAAGGCAAAAGGTGGCCCAACGAAGTACTGAGGGGTGGTCATAATAAAGTAGCCACTCAGTGTATATATATATATACAGTATATGTAAGATGATAATCAACCACAAACCACAACACACAAAACAACCCCCACCCCTTCCCACCCCCAAGCCTCAAAACAAACCATGCCAAACCAGACCAAACTGAGCCAAGAAACTAATAAAAACACACCCATCCCTAGGACTGAAATACCAAAAGGCAAGTACACCTAACTTCACACTACGTAATTTTGATTACAAGAATCAACCAACTAACATGAAATTGCACCCTAACTTAGTAACAAGGAAGTTAAATCATACATACCTCAAATCACCGAATATAATAAAAATCCCTCCTAAATAACAAACAAGCGGAACGAGTAAATATATAAAAACCTGTATGAGGCAAATAAAGCAACGAATCCTAAAACGAGTGCCAAAATGCACAAAAACTTACCCTATATGAAATGAACCAAGACAGGTAAGGTACATGTCATAACTTATCAAGGGAATGACATGTGGAATGTGGCTTTTGGTAGATAGCAAAGGCTGTGTAATGCAAAACCTGCTATTCTTAGGTCGGTTTGTTTGTTTTGTGTTGAGGCTTGGTGGGGTGGGGGTGGGGGGTGGATTTTTGGTTTTGTGTGTTGTGGTTTGTGGTTGACTATCATCTTATATAGTTCCGGGTAGGTGTTAGCTGCTTATGCGTGACCCCACTTTGGTATGTTTTGATTCATTGAATTATTTTTTAAATTTTGGTCTTTTATTATTACTTGTATTCTTTAGACTTTTTGGCTATATATATATATATATACATAAATTGTGTAAGAATCTTGGGGGGGGGGGGGGGTATAACTCACCACGCTGACCAAGCGAGTTAGTGACTGTGGGATAGTATTTCCTCTAATCCCGATGTTATAGTTATACCGCCGTTCATCGGTCGTCAGAGTCCCTTTAGTGCGAACAGGATGCACCACGAGAAGGCGGGGTTGACATTTGTCAAGGAAAGGCTGGGACAACTGATCGCCGATGGACAACCGAAATTTTAAACTGGATTCCGAGGAACAGGAAAATACCCAGAAGAAGACCCCATGGGAGATGGATGGATGGAATTCCAAAGTATGCTGGAGTAACATGGAGGAAACACGCTCAAGACAGGCAATTGTGGAAGAAACTTCGGTAGACCTTCATCCAGCAGTGGATTGATAATGGTTGATGATGATGATGATATATATTAAATATGAGGGCAACCATTCCAATTTTGCGGTTTTACGGTGACTTGTGTTTAGGAGTTCCGACACATTTTTATCCAAAAAAAAAAAAAAAAAAAAAAAAGGCATTGTGTGCAACAATTTACAAGCAACAGGAGTTTCTAAAAGGTACATTTAGTGCAATTCACGCATTTTATAATATTGCTCACATTTACAGATGGGGCCAAATGACTTCCGTGTTTTTGCTTTTCGGAAATACCGAACGTTCTGCTCAGTAACATTTTTACACAATGAAAACTGCCCAGTCGAAAACTTTTGTTCCAGAGCTCTTTATGTCGGTAAATGTGGAATTCTGTTGTCGATGCGTTTCTTGCTCCCAAACGATCACGTGATAACCGAGCTACTTTTATCGAATCAGTGTTTCCCCTCCCCTCCTCGGCAATTCCCTCGCATTGTTGTCGCAGAGGAGTGAGACCTGTGTGTGTGTGTGTGTGTGTGCGCGTCCAGCCCAATTCTCTCTCTCTCTCTCTCTCTCTCTCTCTTCCAATGCCATCTGTTCCTATGTGAGGCATCGATCCTCGGATGTGGGAGTACCCGTACCTTGGGACAAAACAGGCTCAGTTTTCCGCAGGATGGGGTTAGCGGAGGAAGATGGAGAGAAAGATCTTGGCCCAGTGCCAGAGACACCACCACCGGACGGGGCACACACTTCCGTCGCAGTGCCGGCAAAAGGTGAATCGATCACGAATGCTAATCACCTCTTCCGAATCTCTCTCTCTCTCTCTCTCTTTCTGTTCGGGTTTCGTCCACGGTAAACTTACCTTTCTCGCTCTCAACCTTACTCTACAGATTATTTCATCTGTCTAACATAATATTTCTGAAATCCGTGCGACAGTCTTTCCGGTGATGAAACATTGTTTTCCAAACACGTTTCAGAGCTCTTGGTCTTTCCACCATTGCTTTCTCTACGTGCTTCTAAAAATGAAGCTGGTTTCTGTCCTTCTTTTTAAACGACTCTAGTCGCATCTTGATATTAAAAGAGCTTCACCACACACATGTTTGACTCATATTTATGGCGAATCTATGGGGTGGAAAATATTTTTACACGAGATGGCAGGGTTTTTTTTCATTTTGAAACATTTAAAATTTTACCTGTTGTATCGTTACAATAGAAAGAGAAATCACACAGAGGGGGAAATATACGTGATTAGAAATAAGTGAACATACATTAACGTATATAACAGAACTCACTAGCAAAGGCAGCCAAGTGCCCTGACGAGAAACGTTCGTCTCGGAATCCTTACGTACTGCATCAGAAACCTAAGGCAAATTGAATACAACGTTTCACTCTAAGACACCTACAGGGCAATAATCGTTTTAAACTATCTGTCACTACAGCAGATTTCAGTTAATAGCCCCATAGTTTAAGGGTAGCCGTTTATTCGAGACAATTCTTCAAAAGCAACCCAAATTAGTTCGTTGAGATTCGCATGAATGGAGCAGCCCTTAATTGGGGTAAAGTATTCTAGTCCCGAATTATCCAAATTAACCGGAATCTACTGTATTATTAGGAAAATGTCAATTTTAGGGCCAATGAAATGCATCAAAGATCATTTACCGAAAATTACGTGAATTTAGAATTATGTGGAGGAAACTTGGGGAGACCTTCATCCAGCAGGGAATTGATAATGGATGGAAAATGTGAGATAGTTAGACAGATAGATATAAACACCCACCCACACATACTTACATACATACAGTTAATTCCAGTGAATCTGGTCATCGGTTATTCGGTGCTGCTGTTTATTTGAGGCAATTCTCGGAAAATATCCCCAAAATAAAATATACTGGTATATATATATATATATACATGTATATACAGAAAGAGAGATATATACACTGGCGGAAAGTGGAAAAAGAACACCAAGAAGCAGACGTCTGATACCAACGAAATTTGTACAGCATTATAACGGAATACAGAGGATAACGTGATCAAAAAATTATGACAAAATACAGCTGTATCTGCTGGGTAACTGAAAAATAACATTTCCATGTAACATGGTTAACACGAGGTTGAACCGCCATGAACTGAGTCACACTGTGCAATTCTGACATGGAGTCTGTCGTACAGATGTTGGATGTAAGTTTGGAGTGTTGAGTTCCAAGCATCTTCAACCTGGACGCGTAAATCGGGGATGGTCGTGGCTGGCCGTGGAGACAGGATAAGTCGTTGTCCCATAAAATCCCACACGTGCTCAATGGGGGACAAATCCGGTGAACGTGCAGGCCATGGAATTTGTCTCACACCCTGAAGTGCATGTTGCGTTGCACGTGCTGTGTGTGGGCATGCGTTATCTTGCTGGAAAACACCACGATGGACCGACCTTACAAATGACACAACAACGGGCTGAATAATGTTGTTGATGTAGGAGGTTCTGTTTAACGTACTCGGTGCAAACACTAGTTGTGTACGGGACTGCTATCTGATCGCTCCCCACACCAGGAGATCAGGTGTAAGACCTGTGTGTCGCAGGCGGATGCAAGAATGGTGAAGACGCTTCCATGTGCGTCTGCGAACGCGCATACGGCCATCGGAGGCTCCCAAGCAGAATCTGCTTTCATCGCTAACCACGACAGATCGCCATTGCGTTCTCCAGTGCAGAGGTTGGCGACACCACTGCAGCCGTTCCTGACGGTAGGCTGGAATCAGAGGTACACATGCCAGAGGCTCACGTGCAAGTAGTCCTGAATCCAGTAGACGGTTGCGGATTGTTCGCACAGTCACCTCAGGTGCAACGGCAGTTCGGATTTGCGTCGCAGTGGATGTTCTTCTTCACAACGCCGCTCTTCTTATGCGTCGATAGGTCCGCTCGTCAGTCCGTCTGTGACTCCCGGTTCCACGTCTTCTCGTGTGGGAATGTTCCTCGGACCATCTACGCCACCATCGTACCACCACCGATACCTCCCGTCCAATTCGCTCCGCAATAGGACGATACGAATACCCGGCCTCGCGGAGTCCGACTAGACGACCTCGCTCAAAGTCCTTATAACTGCTGAAATCGTACGCGTCTTCCATGTCCAGGCATTGCAGCTTCTTCAGGGTCTTTGCACGTGTCCGGACGCCGACGACTGATTATATTCACTTCGCCGTACTCCTGAAATACCACCGACAATAATTTGCATATTATGCCGTGATGTGGCGTAAGCGCTCACCGGTTGGTCCCGAAATTGACATCACACCTACGTACACTCGACCCTATTATCATATGTAAATTTCATGATCGTCCGCCAATTCCTTCTTGGTGTTCTTTTTTCACTTTCCGCCAGTGTATATACATAAATAGAAAGAGACATAGTCCATTACTGAAAAGGACATATGGAAGCTGCAGAAGTATGAAGAGCCAGCAAGGATAGGAAGAAGAGCTAATGGAAAAACTAACAAGGATAGGAAGAGAGCTAATGGATCAGGGAAATGACTGGAGTTGATGGTATTATGATCAAGGTAAAAATTTTGAAATGGTAACAATGAGCTACACATTTTGCTAATGAACTGGCCGTGGTTGGACAATTAAATTAGACTGTATTCCAAAGAACAGCAAATTACACAGCAGAAGACCATGCGGCAGATGCGTGGATGAATTTTTAAACGTATCGCCGTGACACGGAGGACACTGGCTTAAGGGAGAAAATTGTGGAAGGAAGAGACTTGGGCAGAACTGATAGATAATGCTTATATATAAATAATAATCATTATCCATCCTCTTCTGGATGGATCTTCCTTCCACAACTTTCTTTCTTGAGCCAGTATCCTCCATGTCTATTAAAGAAAGGCTACCCTGGACCAATACACACAGCTGTAGCGTAAATGCGTAAAATAAAAAGTCCTGGAATGCCACTTGCATTCAAGTTATTGACTGAACTAATTGGGAATTTTCGGGAGCCATATCATTGTCAACCGTTCTCATTCCATTGCTGGATGAAGGTCTTCCCAATTATCTTCGGTGTCATTCCACATGCTTTCGAATTGCGTCCACTCATCTCCCCGCAGCTCTCTTCTGGATCTTCTCCTGTCTCTTGTAATTCAATGTAGTATTTCAGTAGTCCAACGGTGGCTAGTTCTTCGAGTAGTATGTTCAGCTTATTACCACTTGAGAGTCTTTGTTTAATGATGTCATCAACTTTTGTCGTTTTCCTGATCCATGAATTGTTTTACTATCTTTCTTGGTTATACACCAAGCATGCATCTCTCACTGCTACTTTGAGTTTCCGCGGTCTCTGTATGTCTCTTTTAGTTAAGATCGAAAGGAATGTAAAATTGCCTGAGAGACAAAATGGTGGTAGGCAAAGTAATTATACAGAGATCCCCGTGCATGTTGAGCGCGATATGGCAAACTGAAAAGCTTAGTATTAGATCTGAAGTACATAGAAGATAGGCAATATATTTCCAGTTGCCGCTGCATCAGCTCTTCTGAACGTCCTATTGTAAGAATTATTTCTGTGTATGATTGCTCTTGTGATATTCCAGATTCTTCAGGTATCTTTTTCTTCAGAAAGACATGAAGAATCTTGCGTTCAAGATTCTTCATAAATCTTTCCTGAAGCAAAATGTTCATACGAAGATGTCTTGAAATTTGATATTCTTATTAGAATACCAGTGATTGCCCAATTTAAGTTAATGAAAAGAAATGCCATCAAGTAATTATTAGTGTAGTAGGTTTGGGATTTGGGGCAAAGCACTTGCTTATTACAATTAAAAGTCTGGTATCACCTTTCTTGCACGTGGAAATGCTCGTATGAAGTTACTAAAAACAACAGGGTGGGAGTTCTCTTAATCCACTCGGCCTAACTAATTAGTCTTTTCAGTAAAAAGCAATAGGGTGGGAACTTTCCTAATACTGTCTACTTAGGTAATAACTCTTTTAAGTAAAATCAACAAGTTGGGAGTTCCCTTAATCCAGTTAGCTTAGCTGACTAGTCCAAGTTAAAAACAGTAGTGTGTGAGCTCTCTTGATCCAGTCAGCTTAGCTATTTACTCCTTAAAGCTAAATAGCGACAGGGTGGGAGCTTTCGTAATCAGTCTGCTATGCTTATTACTCCTTTCAGGTAAGTAGCGGTAGGGTGAGAGATTCCATAATCCAATCTGCTTAGCTAATTGTATCTTTAAGTTAAGTCAACAGAGCTGAAGGTATCTTCATTCGGTCTGCCTAGCTAATTACTCCTTTAACCCTTTAACGACCATAACGCCCAAAACGCCCATACATTCAAAAGGCCATAGCCCCATGAAACGCCTGTCTAGAGTGAGTCAGGTTTCCTACCCTTACCAGTTCATCAAATTTTCTTGACCTATGAGGTATCAGAAGGAGTCACCCTCAGTCACTATCGTTGTTATTAAACAAAGGAGTGAAGCAACAGACAGTTTCGGGCGCTATGGTATTTGGAGTGATAACCTATTTTTGGATCATGGTCGTTAAAGGGTTTAATCAAAAGCAACACAGTGGGAACTTTCTTAATTTAGTCTTCTTAGCTAACTACTCCTAAACTGTTTCCTTCATTGATTAAGAAAGATAGTCATTTCCTTTACTTACACCAGCGTGGCACAGTTAGCAGATTGCCGCCCTGGTGTTTTTGTGGTAGGCGACTGTTGGGTTTTCGATTCCCATTGTCACCTATCCAATTTAGGTAATTTCTAGAAAGTTTTGTGAATGCGTGGATGGATCACCAAAAATCGGTCTCGGAAGTCTGAGATGCTTCCGGCATCCTCCGCCGCCATTTGTGCCCCTCCAATGATTAAGCTGGCCACTCAACCGTGCAAGAATCCTAATGGATACTACGGCTCCATTTGGCGACAAGGGAGCTTGACGAACTGTAACACAATATTAAAAAGGTAATTTGATTTTCAATAGTAAGTGCATGTAAAACTTATGTGCTCGTGCTCTGAAATCGATCGCTTTCTCCATGGACATAATTCAGAGGCAGCAGAGGTAGCAATATGCAGTAATTTCATTTAATCACCATGAGCATTTAAGTTTGGCAAGAATAGTCCAGTTTCGAAAATTTGCGGGTGTTCGAACAGAAACAGGCAAACCGAAAACCTTAAGGTCTTCAGGATATCTATCCATAATATGCATGCAACGATACTGTCTCTCGTGACTTGCATCGCCTGTCGATAGATATCCTACAGTATTAAGACCTTAAGGCTTGTTTCTGTTTGTTCTTGCGCAAATTTTCCAATTTACACAATTTGAACTTAACTCAGCACAAGTACCTATTTTCAAATGTTAATGTTTATTGCATGTTTTCTCCGCATATGTTAGTATCAGTCTGCCTTGATAAAGTCACCCGTTCTTGCACGATAGCTTGCCAATATCAGCTATTTATGTCAGTAAAAATCTACTTTCAATTTGGACTGCTACAAATAATTTATTTCAGGAAGTCTTTCCACAATCAAAAGATTAATGCTACAGTGATAACACATAAGGTCTATACTACAATACTTTCATTGTCTGAAATTTGTTACTTGTCTCTTATGAATTTTGATGTGCTGATTTTAAACGTGGTACTCAAAATCTTTTGCCAAGTACAGTTTTTCCACGAAAGAATTTTTTAAATTACAGGATTTTGCAAAAAGTAAAGGTCTTATAAGTTTTTCATTCTGCGTAATTGCCTACAGCATAATGTTGTTACTCAGATTTTTTGTGTAATTGGACCAAACATGAATCTGGTAACACTGAGGGAGGGTAGGAAGAAATAATTGATGAAGAAGGATTGTAACAGGGAAACGAAACATGTAGAAGCTGGACTCAAACATGTCTGAACTTGCACTTGTGTTCATCTCCCCTCTTTACAGGACTGCAAAATGATAGTTCGAGTGTCTCTGCACTGAACAGTTTCGTATTGCATTTCTGTTTGGTCTTGACGTAGTGAATGGTAGTTCTTGTGACAATGTCTTCACGAGGGTGTTTTAACTGTCAGGACAATTTATATTATATTTGTGGGAAGTATGACATTAAAAAGCAACAGAGGAACAATTATAGACTTTGTTAAAAAAGTAGAATATACATACTTTCCAGTGAAACTTGGGGACCAAGACAAACCATGGCCTCCACATAAGGTCTATATTGAACGAGCACGATATATTAGCAAGCCTCGACATAACGTCCTTATACCCGTTAATACCGGTAGAGGAGGCCTGTGACAATCTCGAAATATGGTTATCCAGGGATGATGAATTTCTCCCAGAAGCGGTGCAAGATTTAAGAAGAGCCCTAAACCTGACTGTGAACAACAATTTCTTTCGTTACCAAGGAAATATATACAAACAGACCAGAGGCGCTCCTATGGGTTCTCCGCTGTCAAGCATATTAGCAGAAGCAATATTACGCCCACTAGAAGAGAAAATTTTCTCCTGCACCTTCAAAAAGCCACGTATATGGTTCCGATATGTCGACGACATATTTTTTATATGGAAGTATTCTGACGCAGACCTTCAAGAATTCTGGGGACAAATCAATACCTTGCATCCAACACTCAAATTCACCCTAGAAAGGAAAACTGAAGGAAAACTACCATTCCTAGATGTTATATTGCATAAAAATTCGAATGGCCGACTTGACACGGCGGTTTACTACAAACCAATAACAGTTCCCAACTTTATCGCACCTAAATCTGTATCTCCAAATTCATATAAAATGGCAGCATTTAGAACATATTTTGAAAGAGCTTTCAACGTCTGTTCCAGCGTAGAAACAAGGAACAAAGAGATATCAGATATCATTAATAAAGGCATTGCAGCTGGTTTCCCCAAACATGATCTAAGAAAAGTCCTACAAAGAGTTCAGTCAAGGTATCGTACAACCCCCAAAGCAAAAGGACATAATTTACGTTACGCCGGATCTGCGCCGTATATCCCAAAATTCTCTTACTCATTCAAAAGTCTAATGAGACGCCATGGCCTTCACAAAGGCATCAGATCCCCGAACAGCATACACAGAGCAGTGGCAAACACGTACAGAAACCCGGACAGGAAATCGGAAGCAGGAGGGTACATGATACCTTTGTTGTACCCGAACGGTTCGTCGAAAGTTTACATCGGAATGACGAAAAGGTCGATTGCTGTAAGGTCTAAGGAGCACATGAGAGACATCAGATTGGGAAAGAACTTAACAGCCTTGTCTAAAGAAGTAGCACAGAAAAACGCAGTCCCGTTATGGGATAAAGTAAAGATAATTGCGCTGTATACTGGCTACAAAGGTACACTGATCAGAGAGAGTATTAAAATCTCCACACATCCCTACGCATGCAACGATACCCAATCTGTTGATATTCCGTCCGCGTGGACGAACATGCTGAGATGATTCTCCGCATGAAAGAAACCCGTGTATCGCCTCGTGCCTCGAGCATCAAATTTTCAAAATACGACGTTCCCGACCAACAGTGTTTCGAAATCTTTTGATTATACTCCCAGACTTGTTAGTAACGTCTGCAACCCTTGAGAAAGCCTCCCGGTTGGAGAGAGAAAGCTCAGGAGATACAATTTTCCCTTGTTTTCATTCTTTAATTATACTTTCACACCAGTAAACGGAGTTTGTATAGATTTGTTTACTGTAAGGTCTATATTGTTTCTTTTGAAGAACCAAGGCTGTAGACAAAAGATACGAAAGAAACCATTCGGTTTGATCATAGAAGCGGAGCGAATTCCGTAAAGAATAAATTCGACTTGATCACAGAAACAAAGCAAATTTCCGGCAGAATCAATGCGTTTTTATAATAGAAACAAAGCGAATTCCCGAAAGATTTTTTTTTTTGAGTGGAGGTTTAACGACTACCGTGAGCAACTCACTGGGCTGTAAGCAGTCAATCGTCCGTAATTTAGAGCCACTGGTTCCAGGGAAGGGAGAGAGAGCCAGTGCCAAAAGAAAAATACAACATCCATGCCTTACCGGGATTCGAACCCGGACTGATCTCCGCCGAATGGTCAAAAGCCTTTGCTTCGGCCACTGCGCCACCGTGGAGGCAAGTCAGTTTGCTTTGATCACAGAAACAATGGGCAGCAAATTTCCTGAAAACAAATACATGAGAGGCATACAAGTATGATTTCTTGGCACATACAGTATATACCGTGCATTTCTACTTTTTCTCATGTAGCTATTCTTTAGAAAATTTGCAAATTACATCGCCCTAGGACGGAAATCAAACCCGCATCTCCCGATTTAGGTTCGAGCATGTTGCCATTGCCCATCATGGACAACGAAGTAACTGAAGCTAAGCAGATGTAACATAGAAATCAAAACAACTTTCCGATATGAAATATATGGACCTATATCCGTACATGGATAAGAAACATCATTGACAGTACAATTAAGTGGAATCTGTTTTCATTTGTGCACGTCAGGAAGGTTGTTCGGATTCTTAAACTACATTTGCTTAACTTTAGTACTTTGTTGTCCTGTGTGGTGCAGCGAGACATGTCAGAACGTAAATCGGGAGATGCGGGTTCAATTCCCGTTCCAGGGCGATGCAATTTGCAAGTTTTCTGAAGGATAACTTCACGAGAAACAATGAAAGTGTGTTTGGCACCTATATTAGGGTGGGTCGAAAAACTCGAAATGCTCTGATCGAAACGCTCTAGAGCAGAAAAGTTGTGAGTGAGCACCACTAAGAATTCTGTGATATATTTTCGAATCGGTTAATATCTTTGGCTCTGACCAAAGACTCAAAGTTTCAAAATTTCACAAAAAACATAAATTTTCGAGTGCTCGTCGAAAATACCAGAATTATTCGGATCGTAATGCCTTAGTGCGAAAAATGTTTTAATAACCATCAACAACAAATGCATAAAGTACAATTCCAATGAGTTAATTTATTCGGCTCTGACCAAAGGCTCAAAGTTTCGAAATTTTACATAAAAAACGCGAAATGTATTGCAATAATACACTCGCATTCACGCTCCTTCTCAGCCCCTCCAGCCATGCTGTCTTAGTCTACCCTCCTTAGAATGAACTTGGCCGCCGTTGTTCTTACCAACGTGGAGTGGGGTGGGTGGGGGAGGGAATTCGAGGCCCCTCCGGCGCCGCGCCATTTCCGCCAGTTTGACTGTAATGGCACGCTGCAGTATAACTTCGTTGGCATAATGGCGAATGCGATGGCAATCCCGAAGTCTTTAAGTTCAAAGCCCTCTTTGAGACAAACGTTTGTTTTTCCTATTTTTGGAATTTCGAAAGATCTGTGTGACACCCGGCTTCCGTCATATGAAGATGTCATAAGGTGGTGTTTCAACAAGGGACGTGAATTTATTTTCGATACTGATAGCAAAGAAGAACCTAGTTTTTTATGTATTGCAGACACTGCGGCTGGGAAAATTGAAAAGTTGTTTCAAAGAGCGTCTATTCCGACAGTTTCTCAGCAGCGTATACGTGCTATGTTGCTCTCATATCACAAGAAGTACGTTAACATGAAGAGTTCTAGTAAACGTGTTACAAAAAGTCAAACAGTGAAAGATATGGTTGAAAAGTTTAGGCATGAAACAAGTACAACACTTTTTGATATAACTAATTGCAAGTTCTCAGTTATAAATAAATGCACTTGCGGTTCAGTGAATAAAGTCCTAGCCAAAGAACGACTGTTCCTTGTGGATCAGAGATCAACCAGAAAATGTTACTTAAGTCCTGTTGATCTTATCGAAACACATAATATTCAAAAATGAATCACGAGAAAATTGCAAGATTCTGCTCTTTCCAGGAAACAGGAGGTTGCGTGCGTTTACAGTGGTACTGACGACGACGATCCAACTGAAACAGAAACCGAATTAGTTTCTGGCGAAGGAACATATGAGTTGTATCGCCCCAGTACCAGTAAGCCAAGTCAATCCCCTTCTCACATTCGAGTACCACTTTACACAATTGTACTTAGTAGTCAGAAATTTGGTGTGTCTAACAGAGCAAGTGCTGCAATAGCATCTAGTGTACTTCAAGATATGGGCCTCATGTCGAAATCTGACACTTCACGTGTAACAAACAAAAGCAAAATTCGAAGGGAAAGGGGAAAATGTTGTAAGCAGGTTCAAACAAAGTCTCCGCTCGATACCGCCTTGAGAGATTTATATTTTGATAGCAGTAAGGACCATACATTTGCCCAAGTAAAACTCGGGGCAAAATATTACCGGAACACCGTCACAGAGGAACACGTCTCACTAGTGAAGGAGCCGTCGTCATAGTATTCTGGACATGTGACTCCCAAATCTGGCACATCACATGAAATATCCGACAGCATACATGAGTACGCGGTCAGGAAGGTTTGTGACTACAGCGAACTTCAAATAATCGGTTGTGATGGAACCGCGGTAAATACCGGGTACCAATTTGGTACAATTTGTCGTCTGGAGCTAAAACTTAGCAAGCCTTTGCAATGGGCAATTTGCCTCCTCCACTTCAATGAGCACCTGTTGGAACATATAGATAGCCCGGCAAGTGGTCCCAAGTCGTACAGTGGTTCCATAGGTAAACAACTTCCTGGATGCGAAGAGTTACCCGTAGCCAAACATGAACAGGTGGATTGTGATTAACCTTCAATTGCAGCTTCAGACTTGGGTACAGAACAAAGACATTTTCTGGAAATATTACATGCAGTTCAATCAGGCACCTGTTCATCTGACAACAGTAAACGTATTTCGGGACCTTTCTCACACTCCAATTGGTTGACAACTGCAAACATTACTGAGGCCATACATCGCTGCTGCAAACACACCTTCAGGATTCAGGCAGATTGTGGAATACGTCATGAAAGTTTACATATCTTTACGGTTTACTGTCAATAAGACTAAACACGCCATTGACGAGGATGCAAAGCACTTATGGGAACTCGTTATTAGATCCAGATTCTTGCCAGAGAACTTTCTAGAGGCTATTGATTCAGTCATCGCTAGAAATGCGTTCTTCTCTTCCCCTGAAAATCTGCTGTTGGCTATGCTTACAGATGATAGAGCCGACATGAGACAGCTCGCAGTCCCTGCACAAGTTGTCTTTAATTCTTTTAAGTGTTCATTACTACGAATGGTGATCAGAAGATTCCAGATCCGGTAAATATACAGGAGAGGTAACCATTTTCAAGCCACGTTGTTTCAATTTCTGTTGTGTCAAGAGATCTGCCACTATGCTGATGGGAGATTGCGCTTTTTCTCTTTGCACCAAAGATAACTGGGCAGCTCTCATTCTCTCATTTAGTTTCTCCAGTTGTTGGCAATAGCAGTCAGAAGTAGTTTACCTTGACCTTACGTGCAAATAACTAAAGACATGATTATGGATAGGTGCTATGTCTGGTAAATACGGAGAAGGAATAAACATTTCTCAGCTAAGTCTCCTGAACTTTCATTGACTGTTACGCAGAAGCGTAACTAGGGCTGGACAGGCGGAGCGGATGTCACAGGCACAGCTCAAGAGAGGGCGCAAGAATCGCTGCTTATAATCTGATTAAAATTGGAATTGAAACTTTGGCACCAGTTTCTTGCACAGCTTTTCCTCTTTTTCTTTTACGTCACACTTTATCATTTGTCTATTCACAGGAACTGTTTATCATAACACGTTTCGCCAGTTTCCGTAGGCTTGGTACTTTAATATTTCCATTTCTTTCTCAAGATATTCAGGGTTGCTTATATTCAAAAGTGAAAGCGGTGTTATACTTTTGTTGCAATGTAAGAAAATCGTCAGGGGGCGTAAATAAAACATTTTCTTCGGGGGAGAGGGGACAGAAAATGAAAGTCTCTGAATTCCGCTAGGACAAAATAAATGTTAATGAAAAGCAAAAGACAAAATGAAAGTCTCTGAATTCCGCTAGGACAAAATAAATGTTAATGAAAAGCAAAAGACAAAATGAAAGCATCATTTTATAATGTAATTTTTGCGCATTCTATTAAATTGAATATTTTTTTCTAATATAAATCGTTTCAACAAAAAAATTAAGCACTTTTACTGGTGGAGGTAAGGCCTCTTTGTTCATCTAAATTCGCACTTGAATGTCGTTCACGCTGTTGAAGATTCTCAGGGGGCTATTTAATCATCAGTACGTCTGCGAGGCACCAATTCGAGCTGCATTCGGTTTGCTTGATGTAGTGCCGAACGTCCGAAGTGGCTACGCCAAGCAGCACAAAGAGTCATATTTTGATTGTGTCGTCCCATACAGATAACACTGGGGTGTAATGTTAATTTTGTTATGTCTAGTAATATGCTTATTTTTGTCTATATATACCAATATACACTATTAAATGAGTAATACATATATATACATGTATGCACTGCTGCCCACCCAAAATGCAACACCAAGAAGGACACGAGATAGCAAAGCCAGATTTACTGGACACATATACCAACACATACAAAGATGAAACGATTGAGCTTACAGGCCCGTGCGACTTGCGGAACACGCAGACATCAATAGTTCGTGTGGCCCCCATGGCTGTCAATAACGGCCGCTACACGCCGCGGCATCGAACGAAAGAAGCTTTGGATGTGGGCTTGAGGTATGTCGGTCCAGGCTGCTTCCACACGTTGCCACAGTGCATCAGGCATAGCCGCGGGTGGTGCTTGCCGGGCCACTCGGTTGCCGATCAGCGACCAGACGTGTCCGATGTGCAACATATCGGGAGAACAGGCAAGCCACGGCAACACTGACACCTGGTTACCGTGAGGAATGTTGCACGATGCGTGCCACGTGCGGGCGCGCATTGTCCTGTTGAAACGTGGCCGCTGGCAGGTCCTGCAGGTAAGGGAGGACTACAGGCTTCAAAACGTCGGAGATGTAGCGGTGGCTTTTGATTGTACCGGCGATGCGTACCAGATGGGTGCGGGTGTCATATTCAGTTGCGCCCCAAACCATAACGCCACGCGACGGACCGGTATGGCGATGCATAATGTAGGCGTCATACAGCCTCTCGCCGCGGTGCCGCCACACGCGGATCCGGCCATTGTGGTGTTGTAGACAAAAGCGAGATTCGTCGGAGAAGACAATGTCGTGCCACTCCGTAATCCAGGAGCGGCGTTCAACGGCCCACTACCGCCGCACTCGCCGGTGGTGTAACGTCAAAGATAATCGGAGCAATGGGTGCCGTGCGACAAGTCCCCGCTCCTGAATACGACGTCGAACGGTACGTGCTGACACAGGTTGTTGCGCAACACACCCTAATTCCTGCGCTAACGTTCGTAATGTGACGGTGCGAGCCGTCAATGCCCGCCGCACAACATGCCGGTCCTCTAGAACGGTGGTGTGCCGCTGCTGCGGCAATCGCTCACGTCGGTCCGTTCGTCTCTACTACACCTACTGAATCCATTCTCGCCTCACTGTGGCTGGATGTCGTCCCACACGGGAGCCGATGTCTCGGTACGATAAACCGCTGTCCGATAAGCCACTATTCGTCCTCCGTCGAACTTCGAAACGTGCTGGAATGACTGCCGTATTCTGCGACAAGGCATCAGGAAGCTTCCCACGCACAGGTCCGGCAGAACAACACACTTCCACTACTTACACCCCGCCTTCTGTGCTCCGTTCTTATAGTGCTTCTCGGTGGCGTGCCGGGCGCACATCATTCGCATATGCCCTGCAATGCTAATCGTTTGCATGTCCTCTCGCGGGCGACGTATGCTGCGGATTTCAGGCCAATCGGATGCTCTTTCTTGGTGTTGCATTTTGGGTGGCCAGCAGTGTATATAAGATAGAAAGGCAGATGGAGGGGCGCAATATTTTGTAGTTTTCCCCGGGCGCAGAAATGCCTAGTCACGCCCTTTGCTGTTACAAATGCTGATCCGAAAGTGCGTCGTTTAATAAATAGGGATGATGAGCAAGCATTTTTTAAGCTAAATTATCTAAATTTTTTAGGGTACTCATTTTATTTTGAGGTCTAGCAGTATCGTGGTGAAGTGTTACCTCATTTTTCATCAAAGGTTTCCATTCAACTTTTACTGCCTCATTCACTTCGTGCAGTTGTTGTCAGTAAACTTTCGGAATTAATTGTTCATCAAGTTTTTGCATCTCATAATACAAATCTCGGCAGTCCAGTCAACAACATGATATAAAAATCTTTTCTTGCAGTAATCGTTCTTCACCATTTTATAGACTAAAGTCTTCTTCTTACTATGTTGCCTTACAATATCCATTACTTATCATCAGCAACAATTCGACTCAAGAATGAGTCACTTTATTGATGAATCCTTGGATTAAATATTTTTTCAGTTAAATCAATTGCTATTTCAAATTTTGAAACTATCTTAAGTTTGCAAGCATGCTATGATCAGTACTAAGTCTTTCAAAAAATTCTCGCGAAGTTTGGCGAAAATTTTCAGCAACCGCTCACCTTAAAACGTTATCATCAAGAAACGACGACCTGACAGAACAGAGTTTCTCAATTAAATCGCAATCACCTGACCAAATTTTCTGACGCTAATGTGCGCGTGCGCTTTTTCGTAATCGCATTTCCACCAAACATATCCCAAATATTTCTTAAGGAGTTTTCTTCATTCACAAATTCAGAAAATATGAACTACCGCAAAAACTCCGCTTTTTCAGAAGCCATTATTCCTTCCAAAAGTACTTGAAAGATCATCCACTGAATTAAAATTCACATCAAATGGCATGTAAATATCGAAACGTATAAAAAATATTAGATGCACTTAATACATGTACAACAGATTCATACGAACTCTTGAAATTTGTAATTTTGACTTACCCACAGTTTTCTGTTATTTATGTTTCATGTTTTTCTTTTAAGATTTTTTTCAAGTACTCCGAATGTATGCGCGTTTCGTATACGTTTATTTTAGGTCACGTCGAACTTATTGAATTCTGAAAGAATTTTTTTAGCTCTGGGTAAGTAGTTTCTTTTTTAATTCGCCGGAAAGGAAGTTATTTTACGGAAAATCCCAACCTTCGATTCGTCATCGAACGATCCCCTCTGCCGCCCTTGGGATTCCCAGCTTTTGCTCGGAGTCACTGCATGCTACACGTCAGTCTCAGTCTCTAAAGGGAAGAATTTTATTTTTTCTCCCAAATCCCAGTGAAGACTTTTTTTTTTTTTTTTTTTTTTTTTTTTGCGTTTTTTGTTTTTCTCCTTTTTCTTCGAGAACTTTCCATGCATTACTATTCGATGTGATCCCCAAATTTTTATTTTTGGAGGATCTTACATAACATTAAATTATGAAATATTGCCGAAAAGTGCGTTGCTCAGATCTTTTCAAAATATTGATTTTTAGGATTTTCTTTTTCTTTTTTGAGGTTTAACGACCACCATGTGTAACGCTGAAGCCTATAAGCGGTTGTCCGTTTCTAATTTACGCCAGCGGTCGCAGGGAAAGGAAGAGCAACGCCGTAAGACAAACACATCACTCATGAATCATCAGGGACCAGAA
Source organism: Macrothele yani (assembly GCA_039090855.1). Taxonomy (NCBI): domain Eukaryota; kingdom Metazoa; phylum Arthropoda; class Arachnida; order Araneae; family Macrothelidae; genus Macrothele; species Macrothele yani. The sequence continues at coordinate 22,328,946 of CM077013.1, forward strand.
CTGAGACAGGCCAAACCCGGGCCCGAACCGGGCTCGGGCTGCACAATACTTACTAGAGTTCGCCTCGGGCTCTGAGAGAAAGAGAATTGTCTGCCTTTTCTTTTAATATGATTCTGCATGATTTAGCACACGAGACGTTTTTACACTTTATAGTTGTTAAAGAAAATTATTCGGCAACTGGGTCTAAGGTGAAATTCCTCCAAATACGTGGCGTCAGTAAATAAATAAGTACATCGCTCTTTAGGCGTTCCAGAAACACATAGCAACCGAAAAATTGTTTTCAGCCGCTGCCGTGGAATTGAATCATGGATCTCTCGATATCTATCCGAGCGCGTTAGTTTTACACCACGGTGGCCAACAATCCACGGTGCTAGGTGTATTTTTAAGTCAGCTTCTGACATCATAAATCCGTAAGATGGGCTCAGCTACTGAAACCTCTCCATCTGGTGGGCATTAACGGCACTGGCTATATATATATATATATATTATAGCAGTTAAATCCAAAGGGCGAGATCCAAGGTGAAAGTCCTCCAAATACGTGGCGTCAGTAAATTAAAAAATACATCGCTCTTTCCATGTTCCAGAAACACATAGCAACCGAAAAACTGTTTGCAGCCGCCGCCATGGAATTGAATCATGGATCTCTTGATATCTAACCAAGCGCTTGACTTGAACCACGAATCTCTAGAATTCTGGAACGTGGAAAGAGCGATGTATTTATTTATTTACTGACGTCACGTTTTTGGAGGATTTTCGCCTTGGATCTCGCCCTTTGGATTTAACTGCTATAATATATATTGCCGGTGCCGTTAATGCCCACCAGATGGAAACGTCTCAGTAGCTGAGCCCATCTTACGGATTTATGATGTCAGAAGCTGACTTAAAAATACACATAGCACCGTGGATTGTTGGCCACCGTGGTATAAATATAACGCGCTCGGCTAGATATCAAGAGATCCATGGTTCGATTCCACGGAGGCGGCTGTAAACAATTTTTCGGTTGCTATGTGCTTCTGGAACGTAGGAAGAGCGATGTATTTATTTATTTACTGGGTCTAGATGTGGAGTAGGAACGCGGCAGGGCTATTCATTCCGGACCAGGGTAACAAATACCATGAACTACTGGATTTCTGCGAAGGAAAAGTTTCTTTAAAAACTATAGATAGTAGATAGAAAGTTGACGAAGTTTTGCTCCCTACATTAGTGGGGCAGCTCCTTGGTGATTCTATTCAGCAACGCACAACGTAGATTGTTGTGCCTCCCGATTTTTCCTGATGGCCAGCCCCCGAAACAGAAAGAAATGAATGGTTAAAAGAACTATAGAAATAGATATTCATCTCTTCCTCACTCCTTAATTGCACGGGTTGGGGGGGGGAGAAAATGGATGTCTGAAAGAAGATACTTTTTTTAATGCTTAAACAGGTAATCATAGTTTTTGTGCTCTTTCGGGACCGGGCTCTATTTGCAATATAAAATTCGGTCTCGGGCGGGCTCGCGCTGTCATACTTCGGGCTCCGACGGGCTCGGGCTCTTAAAATTGAGCACGAACTTAGTTCTGTCAGGGACCACAGCCCAAACCTGGCTTTCAGCAATGCTCAGAAATCAGCGCTTCTGACTACTCGGCCACCGGGTATATGGTTTTAAGAGTGTATTTAACTTGCCATGTTCGCTTTTCTTGGACGTAAAATAAGCACACCGGACAAAAAAGTAGTCACCCCTAACAGAAATGAGAGTACGAAGTTACTGGTTGCACAGAGGGCAGCGTGACTTGGGAGATATATAAAACAAGTTAGTAAAATCATGCAATGCATTGATTATAATACGCTTTCCAACATTACAGAAATCATTACTCAAGTTATGAGAATAATGTCTGTGGAATAAATCTCGGTCCTGTGCCCTGACCTTTGATCCCATTTCAATTATATTCAACAGAACCGGTTTGGTATACCTCCGAAATAACATGATAAAGTTTTGTCGCAATAGAAATATTTTTACGTAAGTTATGATGCATAAGAGCTATGGAATAGATCCTGCTCCTGTGTCCTAACCTTTGACCCCATTTCGCCCATTTTCAATAGGGTATGTCGCCAGGTGGTCCCCTATCACATACTAAAATTTCATCAAAATCGAACCTTTTTTACGTTAGTTATGGCGCATAACAGCAGTGGAATGGATCCCTCTCCTATGTACTGACCTTTGGCCCCATTTCGTTCACTTTAAATAGGGTTCTTTCCCCGGTGATCCCCTACCAGATACTAAAATTTCATCGAAATCCAACGGTCGTTACGCGAGTTATCGTGCTGACGGACATACGCACACAACGCTTGACGTAATGAGGCAGATGGGAATCGCGACCGTCTGCCCGCCGCAAGAGTGTGACGTCATAAATATTTAATAGGATCCACACACAACACGTGACGTACAGAGAAAGATGGCGTGACCGCGCGCCAACATTCTCAAACGCGAGTTGTGACGTCATAAGATTTCTAAGCATTGGTAACATTAATGGAACAACGCCATCACTAAAAACCTTATAATTCGGGTGGTTATTTAACCCACTAAACAAATTCTTCTAAAGTCGAAATCAATCTAAATCGATTTCTAGTACCAGAAAACGGTAGGTTAACGACTTTCATCAAAATTCTTAGAGCCGTTTTCAAAATAAAATGTATATACATACATACAAGAATTGCTACTTTAAGGTGGACGTCAAGTAACTTTGCTTCCTATACTTCCAATGGAAAAACTTTTGTACACGTTTTCTTCACAATTAATACGTTCCCAAGGATGAAAATTTGAACATCGATTAAAATATCTTCATTTTATAACTTGCAATACTTAATATTTTCTAAAACATAACCATAATTATGCAATTCAACATTTGTTTGTCCACTGACGTCATCAAAGTACAGGTCGCGCCATCTTTTTTCTAGGCAATTTATGCGTTCACAAGGATGGAAATTTGAACATCGATTAAAATAGCTTCATTTCATAACTTAGAATACTTAATATTTTCTAAACCATAACCGTAATTACGCAATCCAACAGTTTTTTGTCCACTGATGTCATCAAAGTGCAGGTCGCGCCATCTTTTCTCTGGTTTCAACACCACCAAAGGAAAAGTTATTGATTTTTAATATAATTATGGTTATGTTTTAGAAAATATTAAGTTTTCCAAGTTATAATATGAAGTTACTTTAATCGATGTTCAAATTTTCATCCTTGGGAACACATTAATTGTGAAGGAAATGTGTACAAAAGTTTTTCCATTGGAAGTATAGGAAGCAAAATTACTTGACGTCCACCTTAATAATATGGGATAAGGACAATGGAATGGATCGCAATCCTATGTCCTGACCTTTGACCACATTTCGTCCATTTTCAATAGGGTTCGTCCCCAGGTGGTCCCCTAATACATACTGAATTTTCATCAAAAGCGAACCATTTTTACGCACGTTATGACGCAAAAGGGCAATGGAATGCATCCGGATCTTATGTCCTGACCTTTGACTCCACTTCACCCATTTTAAATAGGGTTTGTCCCCAGGCGGTCTCCTACCACATAGTAAACTTTCATTGAAATCGAACCATATTTGCGCGTTATGACGCATAAGACGACGTAGGAGCGGAATGACGTAGGAGCGGAATGACACCGCTCCTACGTCGTGACCTTTGACCCCATTTGTCCCATTTTCAATAGGGTTCGTTCCCGGGTGGTCCCCTACCATATACTAAAATTTCATCGAAATCGACCCACTTTTACGCCAGTTATCGTGCGGACAGGCGGACGGACTGACAAAGCTGGAGCATACACGCTTCTACAACCTACGGTTGGAATGCGTAAAAAAGAGAACTGACGAGGTCTTTTTTATTTTATTTTTTTCAACGTTTAACGACCACCGTGAGCAACTCAATGAGCTATAAGCAGTTGCCCGTCCTTAATTTAGGGTCACTGGTTTAAGGGAAGGGAGGGAGCCAGCGCCGTAAGACAAACACAACATCCATGCCTCACCGGGATTTGAACCCGGACCTATCTCGGCCGAATGATCAGAAGCTATCGTTTACACCACTGCGCCATCGGGGCGGCCTGATGTGGTCTACAGGATAATTTCTGTCTCGTGCAGTGGTGAAGAGCAAAGTGTGTCTTAAATTTAGTCTGCGATATGCGTCGTAAAACAGATGTTACTGAGTGGCAAATAGGAGCTATCATGTTTGGCCGTGTCCACGGACACAAAGTGAAAACAGTAGTCCAGTTTGTTGGTGTGTCGAAGCACACTGTTGAGTTGGTCTACAAAGAGTGGTGTAGTTCGCAGTGAACTGCAAATCGGTGACGTAACTGTGGCCGGAAAACGAACCTCACCAACAAGGACCGCTACCATGTTTCCCTCCTAATGACTGCAAATCGGTTTCAAACTAGGCAACAATAGTCTACAGGATCATTTCTGTCTCGTGCGGTGGTGAAGAATAACGCGTGCGTTGAATTTGGTCTGCAATGTGTACGTTACTGAGCGGCAAAAAGGAACTATCATGTTTGGCCGTGCCCACGGGCACAAAATGAATACAGTCGCCCAATTAGTTGGTGTGTTCAAGTATACCGTCCAGTTGGTCCACAAACAGAGGCCGAGTTCGCAGTCAACTGAAAATCGACGACGTAACTGTGGCCGGAAAGCAGTTTTCGTCAACAGGAACCACCGCCATGTTTCACGCCTAGTAACTGCAAATCGGTTTCAAACCAAGCAACAATTGCTCCAAACAGAAGATGAATGTTCAACCAATTTCCGAAAGGACATTGCTACGAGATCCACATGCGATGGATATCTGGAGCTCAGTACCACGAAAGAGGCTTCTTATAACAGCAAGTCACAAAGTCGCACGTTATCAATGGACTCAGAGGCACCAACACTTTACTGTGGAGGATTAGAAACGAGTAATTTGTTCTGATGAGACTCGTTTTTGTTTGTACTCCAATGATGGGAGGTGATGAGTGCATCGCAGGCCGAATGAAGCCGTTAATCCTGATTGTTTCGAAAATGTTCAAGTTTCAAGGGGTTCTGTGATGTTTTAGGAATGTTTTTCATACCACGAAATTGGCCCTCTCTTTGCAGTGAAGATGAATTTGAACCAGCAGGAGTACCTCCGCATTCTGTGTGACGAAGTGTTGCCTTTTGCCCTACATCTCCAGGAGCAGCATCACATCGCCACTCCGGTTTCGAGACTACAATTGCCGTGTGAAAAGGGCTGAAACTGTTTCTGAGTGGCGCGACGAACAATCAGCAACACTGTTTCACCTCGACTTTCCCGCCAAATCCCCACATTTAAATCCTATTGGAAATCTATGGAATCATTTGGAACAGAAGGTGAAGTGCCGGAATAGACACCCACGTACTCTGCCGCAATTTCGGAACCAATTGACGCTCGAGTCGCTGAAAATGTGGCGGAACCTCGTGGAGACTCTACCACACCGGATTTATGCTGTTATCAACGAAATAGGCGCCGTCATCCGTTATTAGGTAAGTTCTGACAGGGGTGACTATTTTTTGTCCGATGTGCTTGGTATGCTATCTAAATCTAAGTCCTATATAAATATCAACAAACTTACAAAATGGAGTTATGCAAGGCCGTAGCAAGCTTTTCTTATCTGGGAAGGCGAGACTTGAAATTACGCCCCTTCGAGATCAAAATAACACCCTTTCGAGTTCCACTCAAATAATACGTAGTTTTTACTTTCTCACACACTGCCATTATAGGAAAGTATTACAACTGTTAAAAAATCGCACTTCAGTTTTTGACATTTTTTTCTTTTTGGAAGAACTAGGTGAGTACCAAGTAAAGTGTAAACGTTATGTGAATGCAGACAACATAACGCGCCACAGAAATGCAGAACGAAAAACAAACCAGCGCAGAAAGAATGAGTATCGGAATTAATATCTACTCTTTGATTCGATGGCAAGGGCAGATCAAGAAATTTACTCTAGGAGGGCAGTTTTTCGGATACCAAAAGGGAGCAGAAGCCATTATGAAATGTTTTTTTTATACATAACTTTAGTATATATATCATCATCATCATCATTGTCAACCATTATCAAGCCACTGCTGGACGAAGGTCTCCCCAAGTTTCCTCCACAACGGTCTGTCTTGTGCCAGTCTCCTCCATGTCACTCCCGCATACTTTCGAATTTCATCCACCCATCTTCCATGTGGTCTTCTTCTAGGTCTTTTCCTTTCCCTTGGAATCCAATCTAAAATTTCGGCTGTCCATCGATGGTCTGTCCTTCTTGCAGTACGTCCAGCCAATTGCCATTTCACGGATTTAACTCGGATCATGATGTCTTCCACTCTTGTCATTTTTCGGATCCACGAGTTCCTCTTCTTATCTTTCCTGGTTACACCAAGCATGCACCTCTCCAAGCTTTTTTGAGTTGTCTGCAGCCTTTGTATGTCTGTTTTAGTTAAGGTCCACGTCTCTGCACCATACGTAAGCACTGGAAGGATGCATTGATCAAACACTTTTCCTTTTAAGACATAATGGCATATTGCTCTTGAAAATTATGCTGTTTCTTCCAAAAGCTCTCCAGGCAAGTTTTGTACGCCGATTAATTTCCTCATCAATGTGACCCTCACTTGATATCTGCTGTCCAAGATAAACGTACGTGTCTGTTAGCTCCAGCTTTTCTCCATCAATCGATAAATCTTCATTTCTTGTAAAAGCATTGAACATCAATTTTGTCTTCTGAAAGTTCATTTTTAATCGCACTTCTCTACTCTTGTCAGCAAGTTCCTGGATCATACTCTGCAGCTCTGATGAGGTAGTTGCAAAAATGACTATGTCATCAGCAAAACGAAGGTGGGTTAAATGATCTCCATTAATGTTTATCCCTTTGTTTTCCCAGTTCAGTGATTGAAAGACATTTTCCAATGCGGCATTAAAGAGCTTCGGAGATATGGTGTCATCTTGTATATATATATATATATACACTGAAGAGCAATTGAATTTGAGACAGCTGGGGTTATGCAAATGTGGCGCTGTGGGCGGCCCCGTAAACGGAAACGACATGACGTATGCAGCGATCCGACAATATAAGGAGTGATGCAACGGGAATCAGTATGAGTGGGACATAGTATGGGTAAAACGAAGAATCTAAGCGCATTTGATCGTGGGCAAATTGTCGGGGTTCGACGAATGGGTCACTCCATCTCGGAAATCCTGCAGGCACTGGGATTTTCACGAGCCACACTGTCACGGGTGCACCGTGAGTACATCGAATCCGATAAAACCATCCCTGCAAGGGCCAACTGCTGTGGACAACAGCGTGTGTATTAGCGTGGTCATTGTTGGCTAGCTCGCATTGTATTGTAACAGACGGGCCACAGTGCAAGAAATCACTCGGCAATTTAACGCTGGTGCACAAAAACGTGTAAGCAGCCACACCATCCAGAACCATCTTATCTCTATGGGGTACAGAAGCCATCATCCCACGTGGGTACCGCTGCTGACCGCACATCACAGGCTGCAGTCTCCGACAGCTGGAATGTAGTCTCCGGCAGCTGGAATGTACCTGGCCAAGGCAGCGGCCAGTGCGACATGAAGGCAGAGGGTGCTAAGAATCCCCGGAGGACCGGACTAGGCTGCCATCTGATGATGACCTTGGCTACGTATAATGGATGCTCCCTATCTTCTGATTCAATGTTTCTTGAAATGGAAGAAGAACTACAAAGGATCAAGTGGGACATCGTCGGGCTAAGTGAGGTAAGGAGAAAAGGAGAAGATCTCATTGAACTGAAAAGTGGACATTTCTTCTACTATCGTGGGACAGATACCGGCGGAACTAGTGGTGTTGGATTTATAATAAACAAGAAAAGGAGAAGATCTCATTGAACTGAAAAGTGGACATTTCTTGTACTATCGTGGGGCAGATATTGGCGGAACTAGTGGTGTTGGATTTATAATAAACAAGAAACTAAAGATAAAGTTGTAGAAGTTGAAACTTCCTCTGACAGAGCTGCACGACTCGTTATCCAACTCTCGAGAAGATACCAGGCTCAGATTATTCAAGCTTATGCACCCACCACAAGTCATGCTGAAGAAAAAATTGAAGAATTTTATGAGGAAATTCGTCATCTAAATAATAAAGGTAAGCAGCACTTGAAGGTAATTAGGGGAGATTTCAATGCAAAAATAGGGCAACGGCAACAGAATGAAACATCAGTAGGTAAATTCGGTCACGGCTACAGAAACCAGCGTGGAAATACTCTCGTTAAGTTTGCAGAGGCAGAAGGGTTTTCATCTTGAACTCCTTTTTCAAGAAAAAGCCACACAGGAAATGGACGTGGGGACACCCAAATGGGACGACAAGTGAAATTGATTTTATTATGTGTAACAAAAAATTCGTCAGATAGTGACCATAGATTAGTGAGATGTAAGAGGCACCTCAACACTAAACTCGAACGTGGCAAGCTCATAAGACACACAAAATGTATTGACATTACCAATCTTAAAAAAACACCATAATACCTTCAAGTTGGAACTGAAGAACAGATTCTCTGCTTTAGAAGGCCTAACATCGGAAGAAGTGGATATTTGAAGTTAACAGAAAAGTAACCAAAGCTCTTATGGAAACAGCAACAAAATTAGCTGGGCCTAAGAACAAGTTGCATGTGAACAAATTTTCAGGAAAAACCAAAATGTTGATGCAAAAAAGAAGAGAGATGAGGACAACTAAAGAAGATGTGACTTCCAAAGTGGAATATATAGAGCTATGCAAGACAGTACGAAAAAGTATCACTGAAGACGTAAGGAAATTCAACTGTGAACTAGTAAAGAAAGCAATTGAAAAAAACCGAAGCCTAAAGATAGCAAAGGGACATCTCAGTAAGGGAAGAAAACAGATTATGGCACTGAGAAAAGAAGATGGTTCTGTAACAAGAAATAGAGGCGAAATTTTGACAAGATTGAAAGATTTCTACTCCAAATTATATGAAAGGTATGATACATGTACTCCAAACATCATGAAAGGTACCAGTACCAGAGTTCTTCCTGTCCTCCCAGAAGAAGTTGCACATGCAATCAAGAACATGAAGCGGGGAAAAGCTCCAGGAGATAACGGAATTACTGTAGACATCATACAAGAAGCAAGTTTAGAAATCTAAACAGTACTCGCCCAAATTTTCACTCTATGCCTTAATAAAGGTAAGATTCCTGAGGATTGGAACAACGCTACAATGACCCTGCTACATAAAAAGGTGACATTGAGGATCTCAGGAACTACAGACCTATCAGCCTCCTCTCAGTGGTTTATAAAATCTTCACTAAAGTTATTTCACACCGTGTGAAGGTAACACTGGACATGGCTCAACCGAGAGGACAAGCTGGATTCAGGAGTGGCTACAGCACTATAGATCATATCCACGTACTGAGAGAACTAATTAAAAGAGCGTGGGAATATGAACTTCCATTGTGCATGGCTTTTATCGATTATGAAAAATCCTTTGATTAGGTGTAGCCATCAGCAGTTACAATGGCTCTGAAATCCTGCGGTATTAAAGATGCATACATTAATATTATTAATAACATCTATGAAAATGCAAGCGCACAGATTCGGCTGTTCGAAAATACAACACACATAAAAATTGGAAAGGGAGTGAGACAAGATGACCCCATATCTCCGAAGCTCTTTAATGCAACATTGGAAAAAGTCTTTCAATCACTGAACTGGGAAAACAAAGGGATAAATATTAATGTTGATTATCTAACCCACCTTTGTTTTGCTGATGACGTAGTCATTCTTGCACTTACTCATTTTTGCACCTAAAATTAAAGATTAATGAAGATTATCTAACACACCTTCGTTTTGCTGATGACGTAGTCATTTTTGCAACTACCCCATCAGAGCTGCAGAGTATGATCCAGGAGCTTGCTGACAAGAGTAAAGAAGTGGGATTAAAAATGAACATTCAGAAGACAAAAGTGATGTTCAGTGCTTTTACAAGGAATGAAGATTTATCTATTGATGGAGAAAAGCTGGAGATAACAGATGCGTACGTTTATCTTGGACAGCAGATATCAAGTGAAGATCACATTGATGAAGAAATTAATCGGCTAACAAAACTTGCCTGGAGAGCCTTTGGAAGAAACAGCATAATTTTCAAGAGCAATATGCCATTATGTCTTAAAAGAAAAGTGTTTGATAAATGCATCCTTCCAGTGCTTACGTATGGTGCAGAAACGTGGACCTTTACTAAAAGAGACATACAAAGGCTGCAGACAACTCAAAGCAGCATGGAGAGGTGCATGTGTGGTGTAACCAGAAGAGATAAGAAGAGGAACTCGTCGATCCGAAAAATGACAAGAGTGGAAGACATCATGATCAGAGTTAAATACCTGAAATGGCAATGGGCTGGACATACTGACAGAAGGACAGACCATTGATGGACAGCCAAAATTTTAGATTAGATTCCAAGGGACAGTAAAAGACCAAGAAGAGGACCACATGGGAGATGGGTGGATGAAATTCGAAAGTATGTGGGAGTGACATGGAGGAGACTGGCACAAGACAGACTGTTGTGGAAGAAACTTGGTGAGAACTTTGCCCAGCAGTGGATTGATAATGGTTGACAATGATGATGATGATGATGATGATGATGATGATGATGATGATAATTTATATATATATATTTACGGCCAGTGCGACATGAAAGCAGAGTGTGCTAAGAATCACCTTAGGACCGGATTAGGCTGCCATTTGATGCTGACCTTGGCTACTAAAAACGGACGCACTCTATCTTCTGATTCAAGGCTTCTTGAATTGGAAGAGGAACTACAAATGATCAAGTGGGACATCGTCGGGCTAAGTGAGGTAAGGAGAAAAAGAGAAGGTCTCATTGAACTGAAAAGTGCACATCTCTTCTACTATCGAGGGTCAGATACTGGCAGAACTAGTGGTGTTGGATTTATAATAAACAAGAAACTGAAGGATAAAGTTGTAGAAGTTGAAACTTCTTCTGACAGAGCTGCGCGACTAGTTATCCAACTATCGAAAAGATACCTGGCACAGATTATTCAAGTTTATGCACCCACTACAAGTCACTCTGAAGAAGAAATTGAAGAATTTTATGAGGAAATTCGGAATCTAAACAACAAAGGCAAACAGCACTTGAAGATCATTATGGGTGATTTCAATGCAAAAGTAGGGCAACAGCAACAGAAGGAAACTTTGGTTACTAAATTCGGTTACGGGAACAGAAATCAACGTGGAAATACTCTCGTAGAATTTGCAGAAGTAGGAAGGTTTTTCATCATGAACTCCTTTTTCAAGAAAAAGCCTCACAGGAAATGTACATGGAGACATCTGAATGGGACGACAAGTGAAATTGATTTTATTATGTGTAACAAAAAATTCGTCATCGAAAACTGCAGTGTGCTAAACAAGTTCAACACAGGTAGTGACCATAGATTGGTAAGATGTAAGATGCGCCTCAACACTAAACTGGAACGTGGCAAGCTCCTAAGACAAACAAAATGTATTGACATAACCAACCTTAAAAAACACCATAATAGCTTCAAGTTGGAACTCAGGAACAGATTCCCTGTTTTAGAAGGCCCAACATCGGAAGAAGTGGATATTTCTGAAGTTAACAGAGAACTCACCAAGGCTCTTATGGAAACAGCAACAAAAATAGGTGGTACTAAGAACAAGTTACATATGAAGAACATTTCAGGAAAAAAAAATGTTGATGAAAAAGAGAAAGGAGATGAGGACAAATAAAGACGTAACTTTCAACGTGTAATATATAAAGCTATGCAAGACAGTGCGAGAATATATCACTGAAGACATAACGAAATTCAATTGTGAACTAGTGAGGAAAGCAATTGAAAACAAACAGAGCCTGAAAAGAGCAAATGACAATCTCAGTAAGGGAAGAAAACAGAATATGCCTCTGAGAAAAAAAGATGGTATTGTAACAAGAAACAGAAGCGAAATTTTGACAAGGGTGAAAGATTTCTATCTAAAACCACACTATCTACCCACAAGTAATTGGACACCCCTTCAATCGACTATATCTGCGGTCCTGATACACGTCACAGCCGCCGCCGTTAAATATCGTGTGGGAAACAACAACGCAACCAGTCGCATGCAAGATACCACGCAGTTCGGAGCTCTCTGATTTCGAGAAAGGTGTAATTGTCGGGAATCACAGAAATGGCCGATCCATGCGTGACATGTCTGGCGAGTTAAAGTACTCAAAATCGACAGTGGCCTACGGGATTGGCAAGTGGAAGATGAGAGGTGACTGTCGGAATGTGCCCCGACCCGGCAGACCCACAAAACTGGGAGTTAGAGACCGACGAGTGCTGGCCAGAGAAATTCGGAAGAACCGCACCAAATCGATGGGCCACATCCGCGAGGAGTTTCAACAGGCATCCAGGAGTGTTCTTTTGATGAATACCATCTGTAAGGAATCCCATCTGCTCGGTTATCATCGACGTGCTGCCGCCCACAAGCCTTTGATCACCAAGTCCAATAGCGCTGCTCGGCTAACGTGGTGCAAAGAAAGTCGACAGTGGACCGTTGAACAGTGGCAACAGGTTCTCTGGAGCGACGAATCAAGGTTTACCTTTTACCGTTCGGATGGCAGGGTCTGGATTTGGCGTCTTCCTGGAGAACGCCTCCTGCCTGAATGTATTGTGCCAACTGTTAAGTTCGGCGACGGTGGAATTATGCTATGGGGGTGTTTCTCCTGGTATGGCACGGGATCCTTGGTCGCCATTCCTGGTAGACTCAACTTTCCTAGTACTGCACCATTTTGGATGACCATGCGCTTCCTACGTTGTGGCAGTTTTACGGGGTGGACACATGTTACTTTCAGGATGACAATGCCACCTGTCATGTTGCGAGATCCACCATGGCTTGGTATGGTGCCAATGGGGTTAATCGAATGGACTGGCCTGCGCAGATCCCGGACCATTATCTTATCGAGCACCTCTGTGACGAGTTGGAGCGTCGACTTAAGGGGTGCCCCCACCGTCCGAAATCGGTGAATGAACTGACCTGTCTTCTCCAAGCTGAATGAAAAAAAAATACCTCTAGCCGTTGTACAACGCCTGGTTGAGAGTATGCCCGGGAGAGTCGCAGCTGTAATCGCCGCTCCTGGAGGCTCCACCAACTATTGAAGGTGAATAAACTTCGTTTTCCTTTGCTATCACAGGTGTCCAATTACTTGTTGGTAGATAGTTTATATGAAAGGGATGATACATCTATTCCAGACATTACGACCGGTACCAGTGCCAAAGTTTCTTCAATCCTCCCTGCAGAAGTTACATATGAAGTTAAGAACATGAAACGGGGAAGAGCTCCAGGAGAAGATGGAATTGCGGTGGATATTATACAAGAAGCAAGTGGAGAAATTGAAACTACTCTTAATGAAGGGAAGATTCCTGGGGATTGGAACAGCTAGTCTTAATGAAGGGAAGATTTCTGAGGTGTGGAACAATGCTACAATGATTTTGCTCCGTGAAAAAGTGACATTGAGGATCTCAGGATCTACAGGCCCATTAGCCTTCTTTCAGTGTTTTATGAAATATTCACTTAGGTTCTTTCACATCGCTTGAAGGTAACACTAGACAAGACCCAACCAAGAGAACAAGCTGGATTTACGAGTGGCTACAGCACTATAGATCATATCCATGTACTGAGAGAACTAATTGAAAGGACAAGAGAATATGAACTCCCATTATGCATGGCTTTTATTGACTATGAAAAAGCCTTCGATTCCGTGAAACCATGAGCAGTGACAATGGCTTTGAAATCCTGCGGTATTGAAGATGCATACATTACCATTATTCATAACATCTATGAAATTGCAAGTGCAAAGTTTCGGATATTTGAGGATACAGCACAAATATGAATTGAAATGGGAGTGAGACAAAGTGACACCATATCTCCCAAGCTCTTTAACGCCACATTGCAAAATGTCTTTCAATCATTGAACTGGGAAAACGAAGGGACAAAGATTAATGGAGATTATTTGAGTCACCTTCGTTTTGCTGATGACGTAGTCATCTTTACAACTACACTTTTCAAAGCTACAGAGTATGATCCAAGAACTTGCTGACAAGAGTAAAGAAGTGGGATTAAAAATGATCTTTCAGAAAACAAAAGTGATGTGCAATGCTTTTATAAGAAACGAAGATTTATCGATTGATAGAGAAAAGCTTGAGACGACCGATTCCTACATTTACCTTGGGCAACAGATATCGAGTGAGGGTCACATTGATGAAGAAATTAATCGGCGTATAAAACTTGGATGGAGAGCTTTTGGAAGAAACAGTACAATGTTTAAGAGCAGTATGCCAGTACGTCTCAAAAGAAAAGTGTTTAATCAATGCATCCTGCCAGTGCTTACGTATGGAGCCGAGACATGGACCTTAACTAAAAATGACATACAAAAACTGCAGACAACTCAAAGAAGCATGGGCAGATGCATGCCTGGCGTAACCAGGAAAGATAAGAAGAGGAACTTGTGGGAAAGAAAAATGACAGGAGTGGACGACATCATGACCAGAGTGAAATCACTGAAATGGCAATGGGCTGGACATGTTGCCAGAAGAACGGACCACCGATGGACAACCGAAATTTTGGACCGGATTCCGAGGGACAGGAAAAGACTCAGGAGAAGACCCCATGGAAGATGGAAGGATGAATTTCGAAAGTATGCTGGAGGGTCGTGGAAGATATAGGCCCAAGACAGACAATTGTGGAAGAAATTTCAGGAGACCTTCATCCAGCGGTATATTGATAATGGTTGATGATAATGATGATGATGATGATTATGATATATATATATATATATATATATATATATATATAATGTTAGTAGCAGGAGATGCCGAATATTATCCCGTATTAGCCACGCTGTCTCCCTCGCAGCCCACCCCAACCAAGCGGGGATTGACTTCGGAGTAGGTGTAAGAACGGGAATCGCCCGTGAAGCGTGAGGGAGCAGGAAAAATAAGACAAAAGAAAGAAGTCCTGAAAAGACCACCTGGGAGGAAGCGGTGGGGACATTTTTACGAATTTTCATAGACCCAATAAGATACGTACGTGGATCAGATCGTTATTCACAGTTTCTCCCACCTACTCTGATTTCAGTACCAAGCTCTGCCTTACCCTGTTTCGAGAAGTTACCGATGCTAGATAATATGACAATAGCAAAGAACTAACAAAGAATATCCCCATGTCTTTTACCTCCGCTGTCCCTGTTTCCCCTGTATCTTTTGCGCTCTCTCTCTCTCTCTCTCTCTCTCTCTCTCTCTCTCTCTCTCTCTCTCTCTCTCTCTCTCTCTCTCTCTCTCTCTCTCTCTCCCTCCTCTCTCTCTCTCTCTGTCTTCTATTCCCTTCTCTTTCGCTTTTTACTGAACCTGAATCAATATCATAAGTATTTAAATCTTCCGTACTAAGTTCAATTTTTAATTTATTTCAGAAAAACTGAAAACAGAATATGCAAAGTTAATCATTTACGATCTTTGCTACTTTAAACGTAAAACAAAAATGACCCCCGCTGGATCCGCCACTGTGCTATGGGGTATTTGGATTGACTTCAAAATGTTCTTCTTCTATGCGACTGCAAAATATTCTTTGTTCTACATATATAATTGCTTTAAAATATACTTTGTTTTATATCATTGTTTCTAAAATTCCAATTAAAAATTAATATTTTGCGTTCAGCAACCTTTTACCACCAAGATCGCCTTGCACATACTTTCGGCTTCAAATAATAGGAAGTTTTTACGCTACGGATGTCCAGTTGCATTCTTCTTAGCTCTACTTTTGAAACTAAAACTAGAAAAATTCTTTTTGCGTCGCATAGCTTCAATTATGAGGAATAATTGGAACACGTAACTCAGTTTTGCCACTAGAGAGCGCAAACGCATGTTTCTGTATTTCATCTGCTAAATCGCCAAGTAAAAATCCTTTTCCGCACAGATACCACTAAGACATTTTACACAAACTTTCTGCTCAAAATATTTCAGAATTTTCCCGCTAAAGGGAGCGCGTGCTTTCCAATTTTACAGAATACGCAATTTTTCCACTAGGTGTCAAGTAATATGTGCTCCTATTTGCTCAATTTCACATTCTCTTCTTAAATTCCGATTTAAAAATTCTTTGTGCGTTGGGTGCCATTGAATATAAGGAATGTTACGTATATTATTCACTTCATAATATCCAGTTTTCCAGTTGGCAGATTTATCTACATTTCTACGTCTTGTTATTTATGTTATAACGAAGTAAATTTCTCCGTCATGTTTGGTCTACGCCGGGATTCGAACGCAGACGATTATTCTGATTCCTATCTGCCTTTATGTCGTGTGCGTCCTGCTGGCAGGTACGTCACATCTCCCCCCCCCGAAGGAGGGCAGGGGGCATGGCCCACGGGTCAGCCGTGACCATGAATCGTTGCAGGCAGCCATCCACTGTAGAACGTGCACTTGAGAACTCCCAGTCAATCTGCTGTGTGGAATGCAACATCACACATTTTTTTTTTTTTTCGAAGCGGTGGAGAAGGGATTCTCTGATTTTTCCTGTCTCGCGGTGTGGAAATAACATCACACCAATGCGAGATTTTGAACGGCCGGGTCACCCGGATAGTTCGGGCGCCATTATAACGAAGTAAATTTCTCCGTCATTTTTGGTCTACGCCGGGATTCGAACCCGAGGCCGCGTATTCCGGAACAAGTCGCTCTACCAACTGAACTACGCAGACATTTGTTCTGATTCCTATCTGCCTTTATGTCGTGTGCGTCCTGGTGGCAGGTACGTCACATCTTCTGGTACGTTACATCATCTCCCCCTTAATTTTTTTTTTTTTTTTTTTTTTTTTTTTTGTCGAAGTGCTGGAGAAGGGATTCTTTTATTTTTCCTATCTCGCGGTGTGGAAAGAACATCACACCAACGTGAGATTTCGAACGGCTGGTTCATCCGGATAGTTCGGGCGCCATTATAACGAAGTAAATTTCTCCGTCATGTTTGGTCTACGCCGGGATTCGAACCCGAGGCCGCTTATTCCGGAACAAGTCGCTCTACCAACTGAGTTACGCAGACGATTATTCTGATTCCTATCTGCCTTTATGTCGTGTGCGTCCTGCTGGCAGGTACGTCACAATGTAAACGCGGTAATTGTGAAATCCTTCTTTTGCTTAACTTCCAATATAAAAAATACTTTTGTACACTTTCTACTTTTTTCTTGATGCACATTTCTTACGCTAGGTAACGTCAATGTATGTTTGTATTTGCAAAACGTTTCTTCGGTTCCAAAATTTGATTGAAAAAATCCTTTGTTAGTCGCATACAACTTATTATGAAAAGAATTTTGCGCGCATTTTCTTCTGGGAATAGCTCACAGTTTTCCACTGGAGAGCGTAAACGTGCATTCTGTTTCCCTCCCCTGTACTTCTCAAAGTCTGAGTTAAAAAAAGTCTTTTGGTGTCCAGTATATTTTCAGTAAGAAGGATATTTCTAGTTTTCATTAGAATTCTCAGATCTGCAGCTAGGTAACATAAGTGCAAATTTCTGCCTGAAAATACATTTCCCATTCCAAAACATATCGCTGAAAGAATTCATTTCATACCTGAAGTGTGCGTGTGGGGAGGATGCTGATGGCATCATGATCAAGGTAAAATCCGTAAAATGGAAATGGACTGGACATATTGCTAAAAGAACTGACTACCTTTGGACAACTGAAATATTAGACCGAATTGCACCAACGATTCTCTATCACATGATTACAGGGTTTCTTTGTTGTTGTTTTTTTTGTCTGTTTTTTGTGTTAAGGAGGATTAGGGAAGAGAGAAAAGATTTTTGTTTTCTAAAAAATGTAAAATTTGGCAGACAATATAAGAAAATTCAAAGAAATAGGCTGAGGTTATGGCATAGTTCAGCTGAAGACTGCTCGTCCCTTGGTAAGTGACTATGAGATACTAAGCAACTGTTAAGAAACTTCCGCTTAGTTAAATGGCTACAAAAAAGCCTTGCCTGTGAGAAACTAAGCTGCTGTTAAGAAACTTCCACTTAGTTAAATGGTTACAAAAAAGCGTTGTCTATGAAATACTAAGCTGCTGTTAAGAAACTTCCGCTTAGTTCAATGACTACAAAAACGCGTTGCCTATGAGATACTAAGTGCTCTCAGATACTAAGCTGCTGTTAAGAAACTTCCGCTAAGTTCAATCGGTACAAAAAAGCATTGTTTATGAGGTGTGAAGTTTTATGACATACTAAGCTGCTGTTAAGAAACTTCCACTTTATTAAATGGCTACAAAAAAGTGTTGTCTATGAGATACTAAGCTGCTGTTAATGAAACTTCCGCTTAGTTAAATAGCAATGTAAAGCGTTGCCTGAGATACTAGGCCGCAGTTAAGAAACTTCCGTTTAGTTCAATGGCTGCAAAAAAACCAACCTGTTGTCTATGAGATACTAAGTGCTCTCAGATACTAAGCTGCTGTTAAGAAACTTCCGCTTAGTTCAATGAGACCAAAAAACGTTGTCTATGAGATTCTAAGTGCTGTGACATACCATGATGCTGTTAGCAAACTTCTTAGTTAAATGGCTATAAAAAAGCGTTGTCTCTGAGATACTAAGCTGCTGTTACGAAACTTCAGCTTAGTTAAATGGCGACATAAAGCGTTGTCGTGATAGTGCTTTATGCATGCCTCTAGGCGTTAGAAAACAGTGCTAATGGGAAATCTTCGTGCCAGAATGTGAGCAAGAGTGAGTAAAAGTGCGTTCAGCTTCCTCAAATACGAGTGCTTTATGATGTTTGGTTGGGAAAATAAGGTTTATTGGCAGGAGTCAGAAAAGTTTTGAGTGTGGAGGATGGTGGCTGTTGACCACGGTGAAAAGAGACTAACTCCGATCATTAGCGAAGAAGAATGTGTAATTAAAGATTGACAAAAAAGTGGAACCAAAGAGCATGAGTAAAAAGAATCGAAACTATACTCGATTAGCATTTTATAGTTCTTCCGTGCATTCCACTAAACGCGACCAGAATATTAAACTAAAATTCTAAATATTTTCCATTGCAGTTGAGAGTTATTTTGCCTCCACAGATAAGAAACCTGAAACTCAACTACCGTCAGCAAATTCAAAGGAGATTTTTTATATTTATATTTCAAGACAGTTTTCCTTTCTCTCCTTTTTTTCATGTTTTGTATTTTATTTTATAGGTTTTACTTTCTGGCATGGAGAAATTACTTGGTAGTGAGATAAATTAACAAAATGAGCAAAAAATCGGAACTAAACTTCCATTTTTATTCGTGGAAAATTATAGCTTATAGTTGAATACAGAGCGCCTTCAGGTGACTCATCCGACTTCTCTGGTTCTGGGTCTTAGCTACGGCCTTGCGCCTGAATGAATCTCGTGTCAGTGGGTATTCTAAAGCAGAAGTGACTCATATAGTTGGAACCCTCATTTTTTACTCTTTATTCCACCCCAGAGAAATAACTATTTTCTGTAGTTTTCAAAACTGTTCACTTCTAAATTAATAACAGGGAACCGTACACCAACTGCACTTAAAATAATAAAACTATACTAGTAATAAAATATTCAGTTACTAAACACAGAGCGCGCGCGCACACACACACACACGCACACACCTCTTTCACCTGGCAATTTCTTTTTAAGAAAATGGTTGATAACCAGAGGACTATGATTTAAAATCATAAACATTTCACCTTTACCCGCTATACGGTCAATAAAACATGAACTGCTTTTCCAACGTATGCCAGTAATCTTACCACAAATTTCGATTATGCCTTTTCTCACGTGAGAAAATCGGTCACTAATAATAGATTCAAACATTTTAACTGTCATTCCATAGAAATTCGTGGTGAAACAAACAACAGTTGAAACAACAACAGCCATTTTAGCCAAGATTGTCGAGCAAGGAAACCTAACCGTTTAATTAACAGTAATTCGATTTCAGTTGCAGAAAAGCTGATCGATTTCATTTGGAAGGAATAATCATTTCATTTTCCTTAGTTTGCACTAACAAAATTTAGGGCAAGTTTTTTTTTCTTGTCGACGCATTTATATGTACATAAGTAAGTGCAAAGGTTCGAATATTTTAGGATACAGCACAAATAAGAATTGGAAAAGGAGTGAGACAAGGTGACACCATATCTCTCAAGCTTCTTTAATGTCACATTGCTAAATGTCTTTCAATCATTGAACCGGGAAAACAAAGGGAAAAAGATTAATGGAGATTACCTAACTCACCCTCCTTTTACTGATGACGTAGTCATTTTTGCAACTACCCCTTCAGAGCTACAGAGTATGATCCAAAAACTTGCTGACAAGAGTAAAGAAGTGGAATTAAAAATGAACTTTCAGAAGACAAAAGTGATGAAGAATGCTTTTACAAGAAACGAAGATTTATCGATTGATGGAGAAAAGCTTGAGACAACCGATGCCTACATTTATGTTGGGCAGCAGATATCAAGTGAAGGTCACATTTATGAAGAAATTAATCGACGTATAAAACTTGCCTGGAGAGCTTTTGGAAGAAACAGTACAATGTTTAAGAGCAGTATGCCAGTATGTCTCAAAAGAAAAGTGTTTAATCAATGCATCCTGCCAGTGCTTACGTATGGAGCAGAGACATGGACCTTAACTAAAAAAGGCATACAAAGACTGCAGACAACTCAAAGAGGCATGGAGAGATGCATGCTTGGTGTGCCTAGGAAGGATAAGAAGAGGAACTTGCGGATAAGGAACAGGAGTGGATGACATCATGACCAGAGTGAAATCACTGAAATGGCAATGGGCTGGACATTTTGCCAGAAGAACGGATCACCGATGGACAGCCGAAATTTTAGACTGGATTCCGCGGGACAAGACGAGACCCAGAAGAAGGCCCCATGGGAGATGGATGGATGAAATTCGAAAGTATGTTGGAGTGACATGGAGGAGACAGGCTCAAGACAGACAATTGTGGAAGAAACTTGGGGAGACCTTCATCCAGCAGTGGATTGATAATTGTTGATGATGATATAATATATAACAAATATACATTGCCTGATCAATATCGGTATAACCATATCACAGGTGTTAGAGGAAATGCTATCGCTCACTCCGCTACACACATTGCCAAAGTTGTGAGTTATTTTTAAACTCCCAAATGACTTCACAACTCAAGCACGGGAAAATGCATGCTTGGTGTAGCCAAGAATAATAGGAAAAGGAACTAATGGATTAAGAAATAACAGGGGTGTACAACATATGATCAAAGTAAAGGCCCTCAAGTAGCAATGAGCTAGACATATTGCAATAAGAACTGACCACCGGTGGACAACTGAAATATTAGCTTGGATACAATGGATAGCAAAATACTACAGGAAGCCATGTGAGAGATGTTCGAATGAAATTCGGTAGCATCCTGGAGAGATATGGAAGAGAATTGTTCAAGACAGAAAGTGGTGAAAGAGATTTGGGGTGACCATCATCTAGCAGTGAATTGAGGATGATTAGTGATAATAATATCAACAACAGCAGCGAGACGAACAAATTTGAAATAGTATTACCGAGATGACGGCTTCTTTGGAATATTCTTCTGTTAGGTCAAAGGGATGTTTCATACACTTGATTAAGATAGGTGAAAATATCTCCGTCCGTATGACGCCGAGGGTTAGGACTCTGCAGCTGAACTTGAGACTTTTAACCAGAGTTTCGAGAATACTTTTCACAGGACTGGCAGGAGATCGTATATGCATATGGCACGCGATATCGCAACGAACGATTATTATCTCCTGAGCCCTGACAAAGAAAGTTAGCCAAAAGATTAAAGTTTAAATACTGAAGTACCGCGTGCCAGCAGCTATCAAATATTACTAGAAGGCAATGAAAATAATATAGTTAACTGTGACGTAGTACAGAGGTGAAAATATGTGTCAAGACAACAAATCTGCAGCGAGACATTCTGTCGGCGTAGCTCAGTTGGGAGAACGACTTACTCCGGAGTGAGGGGACACGGTTTTGATGTCCGTCGCGGAGAAACTTGTGTTTTCGCAAAACCAACAAGTGATTTTACATTTCGTAAAGCAAAATGCATTAGAACAAACACGAAAAATAAATCAGCAAAATGGTGCCATGATGACAGCGTTTGTGTGAAACCTTTAAGAGAACCACGTTAACTATTGTAAAAAGCTTATAGCTGAAGTGCTATTGAAAATACAAGATTACAAAAAGCACATCACAGAATACATTTCTGCTGTATCTTCTTCGTCATTGGAAACACAGGAAATGGCTTCTTTTGGACATGACCTTCCTTTTTGAAATCCAATGTCAAATGCATCATAGATAAGAAAAAACAACGTACAATTGGGGCTGTTGTAATTGTTAGACCGTTTGATTCTTTTAAGTTAGTGTCCGAGAAAAAGCGAAACATGAACAAGTGCGTATTGGTAAAAGTTTTTAGTAACTAACTTTCAGTCCTCAAAGTTTATGTGTTGCCGTTTAGTTAAGAAACACTCAGCACATGTATGCCAGGTACCGCCATGACCCGCTTAAAAGGTTTTCTGGTTATTATGTTCAACCGTTTGTGATACTCAAAACCGAAAATTTCATTACGAATTGATCTTTTACATGCTAAAATATCGGCTTATTACAATCAATTCCGCCGGACATAAGGCTTAAGAAACGGTTGCTTTTATAATACTTGATTCTTCTACTTTCATGCATTTTACACTGTACGACAGTTGGAATTTCTTACGAACAAAATTGTTTCCAGAATTTTTCTTTAAGATAAATTTATCTTATTCAGAAAATTCCTTTAGTGACGGATATCACGTTAGAGCCTTCATTCAGTTTGCTCCTTTCTTTGCGACCTTTAACGGTATACCTGTAAACAAAGCCATTCTAAGAGGGGAAGAAAATAAGGTCTCACCAACGCGGCTCCAAAGAGTAGGAGGAACTAACAGAGTTTAACTTCGTTAAAATTATTTTTATTCCACTAATAAGTTCCCATAAACAGAAAGTATCATGATCTTCTGGAAACAGAATTTCTGATTTTAGATATGTAAACCTAAGTATGCCGATACCTGTGTTTTCTTAGGAGAGAGCAGGAATTCATATATAGCAATGGTTTCTGCATGTGTCCAATCCGGAATACATTTCAATGCAAACAGGCTCTGTAAGATGTAGGGAAAAGCTTATAATTTCCTTGAGAAGCAATTTATTCTGCGATTTGCTTTGAAGAAATAGTCAAAGGGATACTTGAAAGTTGAACTAAATGTTCGAATACCGCATTTAGCAAATTTTGAAAGCAAAATAAAATAGATTTTTTGTCCTTTCATTTTCTTTCAAATGCGAACAGAAATGCTCTGATGTTGAAAAAACTTCTTTGCAACTGTCCCAGAAAGTAGGCATTCCGAATGTCTCAATTAGAGAAGTGGAATTAGCGGTCACCTCCAGGACGAGGCCACAGACAACCATATTTGAATAGCATAACAGAATATAACTGCATTTCGAGGTCACCAACCTGAGGAACTTACAGGAGAACCCTGTTTAGGAAATTCCAAAAAAAATAACGAAAAGGCCGTCACTTTAACATTATGAAACGACTGTTTCTTTTTCTCTATCTAAAACCACCCACCATGTGATTGTAAATGGGAGGTGGTCTTTCGGTTTTGTCAAGTTCTAAGAATTTTGTTTGCAGAAGGTATGCTTTTCTCTTTACTAGAGAGGGTCTGCATGTTCGATCTTTAATTGCCATATATGAGAGCTTGAAGCTAACGCAGGAATTCATTCACCCTCATCCCAGTGAATCTAGCCTTCTGACATAACGCCCGTATTGTTTGAGCAGGCTTGAAGGTCTGTTCTAGATGGCAAAAAACACATAGATGACTTTAAGGAAGAGAAAGTAGGGGAAAAAAGAAGTTGCTTTAAAGCTCAAACGCAGTAATTCTGCTATTGCATTCGGCATCCCCTTACCTTCCCTTTCTTCCTGGGAACATGTTGTAGGAGTGCTTGATTTGCGGCAACATACTTACGTTCCAAAAACCTTACCCCATTCCTCAATTCAACTTCTGGCTCTTAGTTAGATATTTAGCGAATAACGTTCCTAAATAACAAAATGGTAGGAAAGAAACAAAGAAAACGCATTTCACAGTAAGTGGAGAGGGGAGATATTTTGGTAAATTGAGCTAAACTATTTGGCTGTCACCTGTTAAAACTGTGAATTTTTTCACAGAATCGTGCATGATGTTTCTAGGCAGGTTTCACTTCTTATGTATTTTGAGTTTTATTTTTGAGGACAACAAATGTTTCAATGTTTAATTGCTGCTTGAATTTTGGTTAGAATTTTTGTGCTTATTTCATTCTCTGAAGTTATTTCTTCAAATATTTTAATGAAATAACAACTTTTTAAATTGCATATTATCAATTTAAAAGTTGATAATATGCAACTAAATTTAATTTGCTTTGTTCTAGATATCTGGAAACCCCTAAATATTCAGTGTTCTGTCTATTTATTTTTAAGCCAAGTTTCTTAGCTTCCAGTTTAAATGCCTGAAATGCCTAATATCGTCAGCGTTTTTTCTCTAACTGCAACGGAAAATCCTAATGCTATTGTTTTTTTTGTTTTGTTTTTCATCTTTAACGCTTTTTCCAATGTACAAGTTTCGAAAGCCTATATATATGGCAAATTATTTAAACAAATGTGTTATAATTTACTGTTTTTGTATATTTAATGATAAATGTAGTTTTAATTAATTGATAAAGGGACGAAATTACGAATCCTATACTCAAAAAATAAAAGTTTCAAAGTTTTGCAGACTGTCATATGCAATTTTTTGGAATAAAAGTTCCTATAAAAAATAAAAAGCAGTAATCTTGACGAAATATAAACCGAGGATAAGCTTTTAGAGCTTTTTGAAATCGCTTAAGCTCACTAAAAGGAAGGATGTCAAACCAGAAGCTTTTGTCACCCTTTCTTCCCGTTTTCGAGGAATTCTAATGCATCGTCACGCTTGCACCCGCAGTTCCGAGGCTTTACAGTGGAACGAAAGGAATTTTTAGCACTGCCAGGGAATTAGGGTACTTTGGAAATCCCTTCATAGATGGAGCAGAGTTCTGGAGAAGCCATTAGCTTTTCTTGCGTTCTTGGAAATAAAAGCCAGCAGCGCCCTCTGTTGAACGAAATGGCCTTTTCCTTGGGAGAATAAAATTCCATCACCGTAATTATGGCATCGCCCTGAGAGCATATTACGACAGAATCTTTCTTCAAAAGTCGTATTATGTCACCATTCCTGGGCAGGAAATATTTAAAAAGCATTTTGTTAATGCTAAATAGCTTTAAGGAAGCTTCAGCAGAAATTCTGACGTACAATAAAACATTGCAATAAATATTTTATTCGTGATAAGTAATTTATTAAAAAGCAAGCTTTTCTACCATCGAAAATCCTACCATTATTATTATGAAAAATTCTGCTAACATTTTAGAGATATATATGTCTGATCTTAAATCATTCAACACGGCGAGAGTGCCGTTAGAAGCACAAACAAGCATCTCTTATTCCAATAATAGACAGCAATGCAATGATAAATATTTTTCCTGACTGTTGACATGAAAAAATATCATTGTCATTTGATACATATTATTTATCACAAAGTCAATACGTATTTAAATTATAGATCAAATATTTTTTAAGCGAAGCTCAAATCACAAATTTCATATGAAGGGGTATTTCTTATTCCGTTCTTCACTATTAAAAGCAAATGTGATTAATTTTTGTAATCCCTTGCTAATTTGTTGGAATTGCTCTTGTAATTTTCGACTCCACATATATATTTCACGTCAATGCTCAAAATTTTGAAATTTGAAGTCGCCCATCTAATATTTTGAGATTTATCTTTTCTGTCCTTGTATTTAAAAGGGCCAAAAATTTTACATCTGGGAAAAAAATTTAACCTTTTTCCTACCCCAAATTTCTTTGCTTTCAATGCCAAAAATAAAATGCTCTGTGGACTTCTGTCACTTTGAAACACACTGTGATCATTTCATTTATGATGAAATATTGATATGATAAAGAGAGAACAACGCGAAATAAGATTTTCCTTCCGTTCCTTAGAATTCTAAACTAATCTCTTCTTAGGACGTCATTTTAAAATAAAACACGCTTATAATATAACTAAGTTCGACTTCCATAAGACTGGAAGCAGTGTGACTCTATGCCTATTAGTGAAATTTGAAAAATTCATTGTATTAGGAGATTAAAACTATGAGAATGAGAATCCATAACTTTTCAACTTTTTCTGATGAGCAACTTTACCGTCAGATGGCGTAAACGCAGGTGCTATTAAATTCAAAATACATTTAATTCCATATCATTCCTTCTAAAAATCCGATTGATGAAATTGCTTTTTCTTTCGACACCTACACTCCGAAAATTATTTTGCGCAAAATTTCTACTTGAAATAATTCCTATTTTCCCGCTTAGGGGAGCAAAGGAGCATTACATTTTCCCGACTATCTCCGCTTTTGAAAGTTCGATTTCAAAAATTCTTTATACGTCGGGCAGCATTCGTGAAAACAATTATACATGAATTTTTAGAGGTTTTTTTAAAGTTATTTTTTAGGGTGCCTAAGTGCATGTTCCTGTCTGCAACGTACTTGAAAAGAGAAAAAAACAACTAAAATAGGCCGATTCTAAAAATGCTTTTCTGTTCGCATAGCGCTCATCACGGAAAACATTTTATGCAAATTGCCTGCTGGAAGTAATGCAGTTTTTTAACTAGTTGGCATTAACATACAGGGTCTCTCAAGGTCCTCGACACATTTTAAAAAAATATTTAAAAAAAAACTATTCGAGTCAGGAAGAAAAGATTTTCAGATTTCGTAAAATTATTTCAGAAAAGTTGTTTCCACATAGTTAATAAACTTCAATATGTGCACCTTTTGGTGCTCGGAGTTCATCAGGACGATACTCAGTCTTTGCTCATTTATGTGCCAAAATGGATTCTGTAACAAATGAAATTGCAGCAACTATGCGAGTTTATAGTTCGTTAATAATTTGCGAATTTAAAGTTAGACCTTTAAGGACTATTTGCCATCACCATGACTTGAGTTTTGGGATCAGGGTTTCTAACTTATTTCCATCCATTAAAAAAGACGGGGACCGACCTACTGACCTGCAGAGACATGGAATATATTTTGTTCCCCTTAAATCTTTAACACCGGATATCACTGACAAATGTTTCATCGGTTCCACTGCCCGTACCCTTAAAAGTCGTCTCAAAGAACACCAATATGACCATCGTAATGGCTCAATTTCCACTGCTTTATCCAGACTTTTAATCAAGGGAACTTACACTCCCATTTGGGACGATTCAAAAATTTTAACTGTTCCTCATGCAAAATCTCAGCTGTTATTCACTGAAAGCCCGTACATCGATAAATTATCTGAAACTTGCTGTAATGATGATTTGCCGAGAAACATCCCTCGACCTTGGAAATATCTGCTTACAGATTTATCCACATAGTATCTACTATGTGGATAAATCTGACTATGTTTTTGCTGCTAATCACTAGCCATGCGCAATACACACCTCATGACGACTGATTGTACGTCATTTGTTCTTTCATGTATCTATTTATAAGCTACCTCTTCCACTGTATGTTTTTATTGCGTCTGAGGATGGATACCTGATGGCAGGACCCGAAATGTCTCACGCTTTTAATTTTATAACTGTCATTAAAGTTTATATTACATCATAAAACTCTTTTTTATATCGTGTGAAGACGGTTTGTCGTTTATATTCTGACTTTTTAGCACGAGTTACCTTTGTTTTTGGAATACTTTGCGCTTTGGATGAATAAACTTTGTCTTTCACGTATCCCCACAAGAAGTCTAGATGTGTGAGATCTGGAGAGCGGGGAGACCATGGGATGGGCCATTTCATCCAATCCACCAGGTTGAAAATTCCATATTTAAAAAATTTCGCACAACCTTATTCCAATGTGGCGGTGCACCATCTTGTTGCCAAAGATTTTAGGTTGTAAATGAAAAATTTGAGGGACAGTAAAAATTTGAACCATGTCCAAATAAATTTCTTTTGTGACTATGGATTTTGTAAAAAAAAAAAGGTCCGATCATAAGATCATCCATTAAGACACACCACACATTCATTTTAGGATTATCCCGGGAATGTTCGATGAAATGATGTGGATTCTAAGACCCAAGGCCGGATTAAGGTGGGGTCTATAGGTGATATAGGCTACGTGAAAGGGCTTCACTAATGCTTTCGACATAGTCTTCATCCGTGCTTGGTCTTCCCCATCTTGGCCTATCAAACCTATCGATTTAGTGGCGCTACGTGAAAAGGCTTCACGAACGCTTTCGCCATCGTCTTCACCTGTGCTTGGTCTTCCACATGTTGGCCTATCAAGCCTATCGATTTAGTAGGGCTAGGTGAAAAGGCTTCAGGAATGGTTTTGACGTCGCCGTAACCAGTGCTTGGTCTTCCACATCTTGGCCTGTCAAGGACACTTACAGTTTCCAGAAACTTCTTGTGCCAAGCTAAGATGCTATTATGACTTGGAGGATCTTTATCAAACTGCGAACGAAAATTTCTTTGCACTTGGGTAACAGATTTCGTTTTGAAAAACCAACGAACACATATCGCTTCCTTTGCTGGAGTAGACATTTTTTCAACTAACCTTGCGATTGGATCAGTAGCACCACCTAGTGACCTTTTGGGAATCAGGAAAAAACTTTGTAAAGTAAGTTGACGAAATCTGCAAAAATTATGTTCATGTCCTGAATAATATAATAAACTTTTAAAATGTGCCAAGTACTTTCGAGACACATTGTGTATCTTAGTTTTCTTCTTATCTCTGGTTCTAAATGTCTGATTTCAAAAATTTGGTTTTGTGCCAGATATCGTTCACGGCGGCGAAGACTTCGCATATAAAAATCTAATTTTATCCAAGCAAACAATTCTGCTACAGGACGCTAAGTTTATATTTCGGCTTCCAATGCATTTGATGTCTTCGTCACCGTTAATCCGAATTGAAAAATTCCTCTTTGTTGAGATACCTCACGCTATAGAAAACATTTTGCATGTACATCACGCAGACAATAGTATTCGAAACTTCCACATATTCGAATACACGCTCATTTACAGAAACACACGCACATTTACAGAAACACACGCACATTTACAGAAACACACACACATTTACAGAAACACACGCGCATGCGAATTGGTATCTGTATATAAAGGAGAACGTAGGTACACAAGTTAGACCTTCCCCACCTTTGTTTTCTGTCTCTGGAAATGCTCGTAGTGATATTACAGTATGGCACGTAGTATGCGAGGTGTGACTCGGTACATTGTCATGAAGGAAGAGGAAATCGCTTTGCAGGTTTTCGATTTTATTTTTCGGTGAAGATAGCCCGACGCTGCCTTATGAACTTGGCGTAGAACCCCAAGTTCATAAGCCAGCGTCGGGCTATCTTCACCCTCTTCTAGACCGTCAACTATGATAGATTCTAAAAACCGATGCCATTCCCTTGAAGGATAATGGACCAACAATTAGCTTATTGGGCGGCGGAAAAATTTGCATGCTTCCTCGTTAGACCTTGTCTTTAAGTCTCTGGGTAATAGTGATGAACTCATATTTTATCTACTGTTATAATCCAGGACCAGAAATTTATTGGATCCACGTGAAACATCTTCAAGTTGGAGAGGCACATGTTTATGCTCATCTGTCAGCATTCGTGGGACCCATTGCGTACTCACTTTTCTATCTTCAAATAATACGTTAGGGCTGAATCGATACCGCAGATTATAATGCCTACTGAATCAGCAATACACGGCACAGTCATTCGTCTGTCTTGTACATAGGCCTTCACGTGGTTGATATGGACGCAGTCCAGAACGATCTGAAATATCGCGATGCCTAACCAAAACGAAATTCACCGTGGTACTAGACATCTGTGGTGTATGAACAGTGGAGTAGCGAAATAAAATGGTTGCAAATCACATATCCTGCCGCTCTGGGACCAGACACAATATATTGACCAAAGTCACCAGACACCCCTTAAAAAGCAAGTAAACGGATCCGCTGCGTTTTTAAGATGCGCGATATAGCTGTAAACAGTATAAAAACACTGACCGCAATCATATCGCACTGTGAGGTTAAGTGAAAGTGTCGTGGAGGGAGAGAACTGATTTTAAGAAAAGAAAGATTGTTAGGTGTTATATTAGTGGGTTGTCCATAAGAGAAACTGAGAGACGTTTAAACATACCCAAGTCAACTGCTTTGGATATACTGAATAAGTGGAAGACACATGGCGTGCCCGAAGCAGCAAAACGTACAGGCAGACCAAAGAAAATCCGTGATAGAGGACATCGAAGCCTCAGGAGAGTCGTTACAGATAATCGACGAAGTACTTACTGTACATGACCTCAGTGTACAGGTGAAGAAAAATGCTGGAACCTCGGTATGTACACGTACCATTCGTAGAGAACTTCATTCCATGGGTTACCTTGGTCGTGCGGCTGCTCCTAAGCCTTTCATCCCCACTCGGAATGCTACTCGTCATTTAGCATGGTGTAAAGAACATATATCGTGGACTGTAGATCAATGGAAACGGGTCCTATGGACTGATGAATATAGATACACGATCCATCAGTCCGATGGCCGTATGTGGGTATGACGGCATTTTGGGGAACACTATTTACCACAGTGTACTGTTCCTATGGTCAAGTTTGGAGCTGGCAGTGTACTCGTGTGGAGGTGTTTTTCGTAGTATGGCTCCCGCCAATTGGCTATCGTGGACAAGCCTGTTAACCAGCACGTCTACCTCGATATTCTGGACAATTATGCCCTGCCAACTCTGTGGCAATACTATGGAACCGAGTCTTGTTGGTGCCAGCAAGATAATGCACCGAGCCATAAAGCAAGGACTGTTACGGCGTGGTTTGACGATAATTCCGTATCGTGTGCGGACTGGCCAGCATAGAGCTCTGTTCTTAGTCCTATAGAGCACCTATGGGATGAATTAGAGCGCCGCATAAGAAGATTTTAAGCAACAGTTAGCGGCAGCATTGTGTACTGAATGGAAGCGTATACCTATCGCTGTGTTCCAAAACCTTGTCGAAAGTATGCGTTGAAGGTTCACTGCGTGCATTAAGGCCAAAGGTGGACCGACACCGTTCTAATGTATGTCAATAAATGCTATGTTGTGGTTCTCTTCTAGGTGTCCGGTGACTTTTGTCAATATAGTGTATATGACTTGCATCCCTTGTGAAACACCAGCACAGGTGATTTAGAAGGAGATTTCTACACTGTGAAAAAATTCTGAAATTCACGTGACACTTTCCGTGATTCTTTTCGTGAACTAACGAAGCATATTCCTGTTTTTTCCTACGCCAGGAGAATTCTGAATTTTCAGAAGCCTTTCCGCTATTCCTTTCGTATAATAACGGAAAAATTCTGTTCTTACTTTTTCCATATCAATATGATGGAGAATTTTCGGTTATGGGGGCGATTCTAGGGAATACATAAGATTTGATTAACCATTAAATTGCAAGCGCATGTCTGAGGATCTCATTTTGAAGTTCTTTAGCGGAATCGGACATTGTGGATGGCATATCGCATGAAATTTTTGTTATGCTGGCACAGGATTTTCCTTCCCCTCTCTTAATTTTGTACAGGAACAATGGTTTCTGTACAAAATTGGGGAGAAGTAAAAAACAGGATACTTAAATTGTAATTGTGTTACCGTAAGAAACAGGATATTTAAATTATAATTGTACAAGTGATTTTATGATGTCTACTAAGATGAAAGCCCATCAATAATGACGGGGGGATAAAATTTATGATACATAAAATATTGACATTTATTTATTGAGTTTTTGAGTTCCACCCCAATAGATAGCGATGTTGGCTCACAGCTTTCTGAAAATTTCCCGAGCAGTCGATTATGGAATTTGCTACGACGGGCTGTCTGTTTGCTATGTGTTTTGTAAAGCCTTTAGTCCCTATTTCGTCAATACTTCCTTGTACACACATTTCTTGTATACACTGACTGTGAACCCTGTATCAATTTTCCCTGTTCTTTTCCGTGAACTATTTTTATCTTGACGTCGTCAGATCGTCGTACTCTTGACGTTGCCACATACAGATGGCTAAACACCGATTCAGGTAGTAAACCAAAATTCCTGATGTAAAATTTTTCGTAGCCGCCCCGGTGGCGCAGTGGTCTAAGCGATAGCCTCGGATCATTCGTCCGAAAGGGGTCCGGGTTCAAATCTCGTGAGGCATGGATGTTTTGTTTGTCTTACGGCACTGGCTCACTCCCTTCCCTGGAGCCAATGGCGCTAAATCAGATCAGATCAGATCAGATGTAGAGGATTTTAGGAAGGGAGTGTCTGACCCCAGGTCTTAAACAACCCTTAGAAATAGGAAGCTAGGAGATTTGGGCTAGAGTGCCCGATAGGAAAGTGACACGGAAGCAAGGTAGAAAGGGGGAGGAAGACGCCCTTATTTATTACCGGGGGCCAGTACCCGGGATCCGACGGCTTAACGTGCCCATCCGACTCACGGCGGATATTTAGTGGTTCGAACGTTCGTACCTGCCCAGGATCAAACCTGAGGTTATATCCATGGCAGTCACGAACGCTGACCACTAGGCCACCCGCGGCCCTAATGGCGCTAAATTAGGGACGGGCGGCTTCTTATAGCCCACTGAGTTGCTCACGGTGGGTGTGACGTGACGCATCCCTGACGTCATGTGAGAATGATTTGGATTAGATGACATCACACCAGCAGCTGTGTTCTTTATTGCTATGGCAGCAAAACAAACAGGTATACACGTGGACTGCGCGCATGTGGTGATGACGTCACCTACACGAAAACACGAAAAGCTAAACGTGACGTCACAAACATTTGTTTCTCCGTTGTTGCTATGACGACTTAAAAAGTGGCATGGAGGAGGAGGAGGAGGAGGTGGAGGGCTCTAGCAGATTATTATTATAGATGTGACAATCTGATGACCCCTTAGACAAAAGCTATGATATTATGGCTGTTAGGAGTGAATTTGGGATTTAAGGGTTTGTGAAATAATACTATAAAACAGTAGGTTTCAATTTCTCTTAAAGATAATTAAAAGTCATGATCAGTTTAAAAAGGTATGAAGTTCAAAAGCAATCTGTCGCCTCGACAAATCACAATGAAAAAAATGCGTAATTTGCGATGCCCTCCTACAGAAAAAATAAAATTATTGCAAATCTATTCCTAAAGACAATAAGATCCAACAGAAAATATAGTGACTAATTCACCAATGTTGATAACATAAATCTTTTGTCGTCGCGCGATTATAGTTCTACGTTGTACGTGACTGTGTTGCACTGGTCTTTCTGGGTCAACGGTAGCCCGTCGGTTTCCGTTGAGCTAACCCAGATGACCTCGGTTCGAAACCCTCCAGGGGCAGAAGGAAAATAACTCTGGTGAAGGGCTGGAAAGGTCTATATCAATGATTTTGCAAAATTTCAGTATAAATACAGAAAAACCCGAAACGGAATTTTTTGAAATAAACGGAATTACTAACTGCAGAAAATCTGAGAATATTGAAGTTAGAAGAAACGAAAACTTCTGAAAAGAGAAGTTTCGTTGAAAGACTGATACCTACCGGTAACTTTGCTGCACGATATTTTCAGGAATTTTTCGTTAATCCACACCACTTATTTTGTACAGTATATAATGAATATATTCTGAAAGTTCATTCAAGGAAAACTTAATTTAATGTCATAATACGCTTAGATTTATAAAAGCATTAAATTTAACCTAGATATTAGACAACTGAAAAAGAGTAAATATCAACCATTGCCGGGGCAAATCATGGAACACCCAAACCGCATAGCACTTAACAAAAAGACAAATTAAAACCAAAAAATGAAATTTGTCGTCTCACCGGTGGCAGCGTGGTCTGAGGCGTTGACTTCTGACCATTCGTCTGAGGTTGGTCCGGTTTGGAGCTCCTGCTGAGGATGGGGGCGTGTATTTCTCATGACGCAAAGCCTTTCTCTCCACTAGAATCGTTGTCACTAGATTAGGGACAAGCAACTTCCTATAACTTGTAGTGTTTTGGCGTTTAAGTGGATGTTATGAATTCTGTTAACTGATTATGTTATACCAAAACCCTTACTTTTTCAATGCATGCACTCATCGTACAGAAGCGTCTCGTAAATTTGTCAAAAACTTCCGTAATGTTAACTCGTTAACACCGAATAACATTTGCGGCCAGATAAGTCAAAAACTACTTACTAGGCTGATGATTTTTGATTGGAAAGTTTTCAAGCCAGCAAAACGTCACAGAATAGAATTTACTTCGTGCTTAACTATCTAGTATTTCGACATCTAAATACATAACAAGAATACTCTTCAAATCTTACTAACTCACAACAATTTGAGACTTCGATATCAACGAAGTATAACATCAACTTAAGGGATTTAGTTATGCTCGAATAATATCTCTCATAGCCAACCTTTCCGGAATAAATTTTTCCGAGCTCCCTGAACCTCTCTGTCTCTGACACTATCGTAAACAACACTCGTGTCAGTCTCGAGCACATGCATCATCGCTCTATCCCGGTGGCGAAGTTGTGTTAGCTCTGGCTTCTGATCATTCGTCCGAGATGGGTCTATGATCTGGATTCGAATATCGGTGAGGCAAGGATGTTATGTTTGTTTCATGGCACTGGTTCTCTCCCTCCCCTAGAAACAGTGATCCTAAATTAGGAATGCGAGACTGCATATAGCATATTGAGTTGCCCACTGTGGTCTTTAAACTTTCCAACAAAGAAAGAAAAAAATGTTATTCCTACTTATCGTCATGGTTGTCAAACCAACATTCAGCAAGAGAGAAAATGTGGCACTAAGATTAGAAACTGCTTAAGGAGAATGAGCCAAGATTTACCAAACAAAAATAAAAGTTAAATTAAAGTATACGTTACAAACTTTTAAGAGTTGTTCATGGTGGTCGTCAGACCTCGAAACCAAAAAAGAAAAAAAGAAACCAAAATAGAAAAAAGAAAAACCAGGTGAACGTAAAATTGCTGGGAAATTTTCTACTGAATAAATAAATCCATTGCTCTTTCCACGTAAACCAACGCACAGCAATCGAAAAATTCTTATTTGGCCGCCGTCGGGGAATTGAATCCCGAATCTTTCGATATCTAGCCGAGCGCGTTAACCTTACACCACAGCGGCCAAGAATTCACGGCGCTATGTGTGTTTTTCTTCTTCAGACAGCATCTGACATCATAAATCCTAAGATGGGCTCAACTACTGAGACGTCTCCATCTGGTGGGCATTAACGGCACTGGCTATAGATAATTATAGCAATAATCTAAAGGGCGAGATTCAATGTGAAAATCATCTAAATACGTGGCGTCAGTTGAATAAATAAATCCACCGCTCTTTCCACGTTACTGTGGGTTGCTTAACGTGGAAAAAGCGATGGATTTATTTATTCAACTGACGCCACGCATTTAGAGGATTTTCAAATTTTCTACTTGTGAGAAATGTACGTTTCCATGCTATAAAATTACTTTTAGTGACGTATATTCAACTTAGCAACATCATCATTCCAATCTTTTCGTTGCTCCATAAACTAGTGCCTAGAAGCAACTTTTCTCCTTGCCGCCACCTACGCCTTTGACTATGCAGGAGTCTTATCCTCCAACGGCTGCACTATATTGTCAGAAACCTCTTGTGGTGAGTGGCTTTTAAAAGACCAATTTTTTATCACCACCCGTAGTTCTTTTTTTCACGATTTCACTAAGTCTATAAACTTTACTTCACAGAAGCATCTGAGAATGGAGAACGAATAGATGTGTTAGGTGAACAAATAAGTTTTAAAGCGTTTCTTGTGTGACATATACCGCTAATTTACATACCCGACTTTCCCCCGCGTTGCAGTCATGTGACCGTAACTGGTGTGCAGAATATAAAATGTGGCACAAAAGCTTTCACAACAGTCAAACGCACTTGCACATCGGTAGTGTGCCGTGCCTGCACCGCAGGACGCACATAAGATAAAGGCAGATCGGATCAACTCAAGACACATTCAGCCATCTTGATACCTCCGCTTGCAACTGCCCTGTTTCCAATCTACTGATCGCTCTCTACCGTAAATAGTATTCTAAGCGACGGTGAGGAGGCACTCTTCTACTATCAGTCCCACTCAATGTTCAATTGCTGTGCTGCAAAGTTGCATGCCTTCCAGCTCCGTGGCGTACAGTCGTAATTGCGTATTTCTATTGGCGCTAGCATGACGTTGATTTGGTACGTCGATTTAGCGTTTCCTTTTACACACGTCTCCTAAAAATCTTTATAATCGGTCGTTTCGTTCTGAACATATTTCCGAATTTGTATTTCTGACGCTGATTTTGGACACCGGTTTATAACAATTATAATACACTATCTACCAACAAGTAATTGGACACCCCTGCAATCGACGATATCTGCGGTCCTGATGCACGTCACGGCCGCTGCCGTTAAATATCGTGTGGGAAACAACAACGCAACAAGTCGCATGCAAGATGCCACGCAGTTCGGAGCTCTCTGATTTCGAGAAAGGTGTAATCGTCGGGTATCACAGAAATGGCCGATCCATACGTGACATATCCAGCGAGTTAAAGTACCCAAAATTGACAGTGGCCTACGTGATTGACAAATGGAAGATGAGAGGTGACTGTCGGAATGTGCCCCCGACCCGGCAGACCCACAAAACTGGGAGTTAGAGACCGACGGGTGCTGGCCAGAGCAATTCGGAAGAACCGTACCAAATCGATGGGTCACCTCCGCGAGAAGTTTTAACAGGCATCCGGGGGTGTTCTTTTGATGAATACCATCCGGATGGAAGCCCATCTGCTCAGTTATCGTGGACGTGCTGCCGCCCACAAGCCTTTGATCACCAAGTCCAATAGCGCAGCTCGGCTAACGTGGTGCAAAGAACGTCGATAGTGGACCGTTGAACAGTGGAAACATGTTCTCTGGAGCGACGAATCAAGATTCACCCTCTACCGTTCGGATGGCAGGGTCTGGGTTTGGCGTCTGCCTGGAAAACGCCTCCTTCCGGAATGTATTGTGCCAACTGTGAAGTTCGTCGGCGGTGGAATTCTGCTATGGGGGTGTTTCTCCTAGTATGGCACGGGACGCTTGGTAGCCATTCCTGGTAGACTCAACGCCGCGACCTACTGCACGTTTTTGGATGACCATGCGCTTCCTACGTTGTGGCAGTTTTACGGGGTGGACCCATGTTACTTTCAGGATGACATTGCCACCTGTCATGTTGCGAGGTCCACCATGGCTTGGTATGGTGACAATGGGGTTAATCGAATGGACTGGCCTGCGCAGAGCCCGGCCAGTCCATTCGATTAACCTTAAGTCGACGCACCAACTCGTCCCTTTCGAGCACCTCTGGGACGAGTTAGTGCGTCGACTTAAAGGATGCCCCCACAGTCCAAAATCTGTGAAAGAAATGACCTGTCTTCTCCAAGCCGAGTGGAAGAAAATAGCGCTAGCCGTCGTACCACGCTGGTTGAGAGTATGCCCCGTAGGGCCGCAGCTGTAATCGCCGCTCGTGGAAGCTCCACCAACTGTTGAATGTGAATAAACTTCGTTTTCCTTTGCTATCACAGGTGTCCAATTACTTGTTGGTAGATAGTGTATATAACAATATACAGGGTGTCCATAAAATATTTCCCACATTATAAGAATTAATATGAAAATTGTATTAGAGGTACAGGAAAGGGATTTTGCGACATTGATGGTGCAAAAGTAAAGTTTTTTCCAGTGTTAGTACTCCAAATGGGTGCCATTTGTGGTCCGGAGGGCATCGAAGCGATATTCGATTTCACGCCATGTTTTGTTTAACATCTCAGCAGAGACAGAAACAATGACATCCGTTATTCTGTTCTTTGCAACGTCTCGACATCCGGAACACTGCTAGAGTAAACTTGGTCTTTCACATAACCCCACAGGAAAAGTCTAGAGGGATTATATGTCGGGCGATCGATGAAATATTGTACTCATCTACTCTTCAACGTCTCCACATCCGTAACACTGCTAGAGTAAACTTCGTCTTTCACATAACCCCACAGGAAAAGTCTAGAGGGATTATATGTGGCGATCGATGAAATATTGTACTCTTCTACTCTTCAACGTCTCGACATCCGGAATACTGCTAGAGTAAACTTGGTCTTTCACATAACCCCAAAGCAAAAGTCTAGAGGGTTTATGTCGGGCGATCGATGAAATATTGTGCTCATCTACTCTTCAACGTCTCGACATCCGGAACACTGCGAGAGTAAACTTGGTCTTTCACATAACCCCACAGGAAAAGTCTAGAGGGATTATGTCGGGCGATCGATGAAATATTGTACTCTTCTACTCTTTAACGTCTCGACATCCGTAACACTGCTAGAGTAAACTTGGTCTTTCACATAACCCCACATGAAAAGTATAGAGGGATTATGTCGGGCGATCGATGAAATATTGTACTTTTCTACTCTTCAACGTCTCGACATCCGGAACACTGCTAGAGTAAACTTGGTCTTTCACATAACCCCACAGGAAAAAGTCTAGAGGGGTTATGTTGGGCGATCGATGAAATATTGTACTCTTCTACTCTTCAACGTCTTGACATCCGTAACACTGCTAGATTAAACTTGGTCTTTCACATAACCCCACAGGAAAAAGTCTAGAGGGGTTATGTCGGACGTTCGTGGTGGCCATGTCATGGGACTGTCGCGGCCAATCCATCTGTCCGGAAATGTGGCATTCAGGAAATAACGAACCGTTATTAAACAGTGTGATGGGGCACCGCCTCGTTGGAAAATAACCGAAGGTTAGAATGCATGCAACTGAGGTGCTACAAAACGTTCCAGCATGTCCATGTATAGGTTACATGTTACCGTGGGCTCTGTAAAAAAGAAGGGTGCGATGGTTTTTTCATGCATCAGGCCGCACCATAGGTCCACTTTTAGGCTAACCCTCTGTTGTTCAATGACATAATGGAGATTATATTCTGACCCCCAGATTCGCACACTATTCCTATTTACTGCACCAGAGACGTGGAATGTGGCTTCATCTGAGAAACAGACACTGTTCAGATAATCACCATCGTGAGCTAAGCGCTGCACCATCTCCGTCTGAAATGCAGCACGGCGAGGCCGGTTATCTGTCGGAAGAGCTTGAACGATCTGTACTTTATAAGCATACAGATGGAGACGTTTGTGTAAAATTTTGTTAACCGTGGCACGGGTAATCCCAGTTTCCAGTGAAGCACGCCGAATAGATTTCCTTGGGTTTCAAAGAAATTTCTCCTGAACAGGCGAAGCTGTCGCTTGTGTAGCCGGTGGTCGCCCCTCTCGTGGGAGATTGTCAACACTACACGTCGCTTTAAACTTTTCTTACTAAAATTTTATGCTTTTTTGGTCCGGTGGTGATCGTCTGTACTCTTTTCGGAAATGACGCTGGACAGTAACTGCCGATTTTGTCTCATGGAACAACAACACTCACGCCACTTTTTCTTGTATGGAGGCCATTTTTTTCTGATTGTAGGTTTTATGACCACCGTGAGCAACTCAATGGGCTATAAGCAGTCGCTCGTACCTAATTTAGGGTCACTGGTTCCAGGGAAGGGAGAGAGCCAGTTCCGTAAGACAAACACAACATTCATGCCTCTTCGGTATTCGAACCCGGACCCCTTTCGGACGATTGATCAGAGGCCATCACTTAGACCACTGCGCCACCTGTGCGGCGAGGCCATTATCAATGAAATGCTCCTCTTATTCAGCAGTAGCGCTCACCTGAAGAACAGAATTTTTTTTTTTTTATGAGTGCTGCTATATTATGTTGCCAACCATTTTATTTTAACTTAAATACATTTTTATATTAATTTTTATAATGTGGGGAAAACTTTATGGAACCCTGTATAATAAATTGCCCATTCAACGTATTAATATCTTTGTTTCAATTTCAAATATAAAGTTGAACATAAGCTGTGAATTTTTAAATTCATTACCGAAATTTGCAAATTACCCTGTTGAGTTAGACGAAAAATATGTCGTTCGGATGGCCGAAACGTAAGAGGCTCGAGCGTCTGGTTAATTGTCAGATCTGGAACTGGGCCAAAGTACCGGATGTGGCGGCTCTACGACCCTTGCCTTGCCCCCCCCCCCCTTAAATCGCACCACATTAGCGATGAGCGTATTCTTATAACCTTCGACGCTTAATGGAGGAGTGAAAATATTAAAATTATTATACACAGTTTTGTTTCAAATAATAAGAAAGTAGAGTAATTCCAAGGGCGTTTAACTACACAAGCCTTCATAATCAAAATTCACACAAACGCGACCTTAGTGTTTCAAAATGTTAATGATGTTCCTGATGTCAAAACACTAATGGCAAACTATAAAGGCCTTTTGTTGGTTTGACTGATGAAATATTACGTACGTTTTTAAATGACGCAAGATGATTATTATGCTGGAGCTGTTTATCCATCCATTACCTCCCTGGAGTCGCTATCAAAAGTTTTTCAACACAAAAGATTAGTCTTTGAGTATGCAAACAACTCTTTCCAAACTAAGCACATAAATTATGCCTAACATCTTTGTATTTACGTCTGACAAATGTAGATGGCGTGCAGAAGTTATACTTCTTGTGAACGCAAACTTGATATCGCACTTTCTCGACATGAACGCACAATACATAATAATTCACGATGCGTGATTCCAATGGATATTCTTTTTCTTGATTTTATTCCAGTCTAGAGCTGTTAAAAAATATTTTAGGAGTACAGGGTGCAAATCTAATCTGATATAAAGTTACACCAGAAAACACGCAGACACTGTCTAATCCACTTTTAATGTGCAATTTAAATCGTTTCTAAATAAATCCGCTTTTCAGTTCGCATTACCCTTAGTTACAAAGAACCTCTTTCGAAACCACCCAAAAGGCGTTGTTCGTATTGACGCCCCGATAAGTCAGAAAAACATTCGATCGCGTGTTGTTGGAATTTTCGTTTCGGATGTTGGTTTAATTAAGGGTGTGTTCGTTTAATAATTAAATTGCAACATACGCTTTGGTTGGAAAAAAAAAGTTGGCACAGATCAATGCTCTTAGTACGGATGCAATAATCGCAAAATGCAAGTTTTCCAAGAGCCCGTGTTTGTGAAGACAAAAGCGTTCTCATGAAAAATGGAAATTACGATATACAGGCAAGTGTTGTGGCACATCCGGATATGGCACTTTCGTACAATGAAAATTTTGTGTCAGATACGTACAAGCAAACATTCCGCAAATACGTCCCCCAAATGTTTTCGCAAGGGGAAGAGGTAGGGAAACTCATAGTGTGTTACTTTCGTTCAAAGGGTGAGAGTCATTATTTTGTTAGCTTGTTCTTTTAAAATTCCGTCGCTCAGTGCTCTTGTTAGATCTGGACATTGTAATTAAACAAAATGGATCTTATAGTGTTTCCTGAAACTTCAAAAGGCTTCCGAGGTGGCGCAGTGGCCTAAACGCTGGCTTGTGATCAATCGTCCGTGGGTTCGAATCCCGGTGGGGCATGGATGTTGTGTTTCCCTTACGGCACTAGTTCTCTCCCTTCCCTGGGTCCGGTGGCCCTAAATTAGGGACGGGCGACTACCTATAGCCCAATGAGTTGCTCACAATGGTCCTTAAACCCCCAATAAAAAAAGCTTCAAAAGGCAATTCTTGTGCATAATTCATTTCTTTCCGATACCGCCAACATCGTAATAATGCCAATACCAACGAGGCGAGCTGGATATGCATAAAAGAAAGAACAGAAAACTGCCGAGGCTCAATTTAGCCAATCGATCAGACTGTTCTTAATATTACAGATCATACATGCAAAACAGATGCAGCCGGAACGGAAACGTCCATCAAGCGCTCGGAAACGAGCAAGAGACGAAAAGACATACTTGCCTTCTATATTCAACGAAGAACTTAATTTGATCTTAGATTGTGGATATGATTTCATTGTCTCCCAAGTTCAAAATTTTAAAACGTCTTTATACACAATCCGTAGAAAAGCGAAATGAATCACAACAGAAGCTGCAAATGCAGAATATTTGCAAATACCGCCAGACATCGTAAAAATAGATTACGGTTGCAGATTTCTGTTATACGATAATGGAAAAAATATATGCTTATTATTTTTGCCACTCCGAAAGGGACCAGAAATTTTTTTTTTTTTTGATTGGAGGTTTAACGACCACCGTGAGCAACTCAATGGGCTATAAGCAGTCGCCCGTCCCTAATTTAGGGTCACTGGTTCCAGGGAAGGGAGAGAGCCAGTGCCGTAAGACAAACACAACATCCATGCCTCACCGGGATTCGAACCCGGACCCCTCACGGACGAATGATCAGAGGCCAGCGCCTTAGACCACTGCGCCACCGGGGCGGCCCAGAAATTTTGAAAACTATTCAATTAACGGATCTTTCAAAAGTAGTAGCAACCAGTTTTGTCAGCTGTACGCATGACAAAACAATGGATGAAACAGGAATTGTGCCTGTTGCTTATGCTCTGCTACCAAGCAAAAGCAAGGAACTTTACAAAGGAATTTTTCTATCTTCGAAAGACAGAATACAATGGAATCAGCAAAATGTAGTGATAGAATTTGAACAATTCGCAATCGCAGCTTTCCGGAGCGTATTCCCAAATGCTGTCCTCCGTGGATGTCATTTCCATTTCGCCCAGTGTGTCTAAAGGCGGTTCTACGTCAATTCGTCGCGTGCGTCAATTCGTCGCGTGCGTCAATTCGTCGCGCGTCAATTCGCCGACTGCGTCAATTCGTCGCGCGTTAATTCGTCGCGCGTCAATTCGTCGACTGCGTCAATTCGTCGCGGACAAATTCGTAGACTACGTCAATTCGTCGC
Organism: Macrothele yani; assembly: GCA_039090855.1. Classification (NCBI taxonomy): domain Eukaryota; kingdom Metazoa; phylum Arthropoda; class Arachnida; order Araneae; family Macrothelidae; genus Macrothele; species Macrothele yani. Next base: position 22,371,907 of record CM077013.1, read on the forward strand.
GTTTACAGATTTTGGTTACATACAAAACGAATGCAGGAAAACGTACGATTTCGAACGTCTTGCTCCCTGATCAAATTTAAAAGTTTGGACACGCATACAGGATAGGAATATTACGTTTTTCTTTGGCACAAAAAATATTAGACGGTAAACGGTTTTTGGAACGGGTCAGGGGCCCGGTTGGTCAGAGCCCCCCATACACAAAATTTTCGTAAAATCTGCAATTTTCAATTCAGAACCACCAAATCTTATATACTATCTCGTGGTATTCTAACTTAGACTGTAGACGGTTTTGGGAAGCGGTTGCAGAGAGAAGGGGGGGGTTTAGAGCCCCCTCCCTACAGAATTGCCGTAAGATATAGTTTTCAATTTAGAACTACCAAATTTGGTATATTATCTCTTGGTACTCTAACTTAGACGGTTTTTGGAACGGGTCAGGGGCCCGGTTGGTCAGAGCCCCCATACACAAAATATTCGTAAGATCTACATTTCAAAATTGCCTTTATTCTTCAGTAAAATAACATTTCTATGTACATGACAATGGAATTCTGCAGTTTTCAATTCAGAACCACCAAATCAGGTATCCTATCTCATAGTACTCTAACTTAGACGGTTGTCGGTTTTTGGAACGGGTCAAGGCCCGGGTAGTCAGAGCTGCCCCCTTCCCCGTACATACAAAATTTTCGTAAAATCTAGTTTTCATTTCAGAACCATCAAATTTGGTATACTATCTCATGGTACTCTAACTTAGACGCTAGACGGTTTTTGGAAGGGGTTGGAGCCCGCGGAGTCGGAGCCCCCCCCCCTCATAAAAATTTTCGGAAAATTGACAGTTTCCATCTTAGAACCACCAAATTTGGTATACTATCTTATGGTACTCTAACTTAGACGGCAGACCGTTTTTGGAACGGGTCAAGGCACGGGGGTAAGAGCCCCCACATACAAAATTTTCTTAAAAACTACAGTTTTCAATTCAGAACTACCTAATCTGGTATACTATCTCATGGTAATCTAACTTAGACGCTAGACGGTTTTTTGAAGTGGTTGGAGCCCGGGGGTCAGACCCCCCCCCCGAATAAACACTTTTTCGTAAAATTTACAGTTTTCAATTTAGAACCACCAAATTTGGTATACTATCTCATGGTACTCTAACTTAGACGCTAGACGGTTTTTGGAAGGGGTTGGAGCCCGGGGGTCAGACCCCCGAATAAACACTTTTTCGTAAAATTTACAGTTTTCAATTTAGAACCACCAAATTTGGTATACTATCTCATGGTACTCTAACTTAGACGCTAGACGGTTTTTGGAAGGGGTTGGATACCGGGGGTCAGACCCCCGATTAAACACTTTTTCGTAAAATCTACAGTTTTCAATTTAGAACCACCAAATTTGGTATACTATCTCATGGTACTCTAACTTAGACGCTAGACGGTTTCTGGAAGGGGTTGGAGCCCGCGGGGTGGGAGCCCCACCTCATAAAAATTTCGTAAAATGTACAGTTTTCATCTTAGAACCACCAAATTTGGTATACTATCTTATGGTACTCTAACTTAGACCGCAGACCGTTTTTGGAACTGGGTCAAGGCACGGGGGTCAGAGCCCCCACATACAAAATTTTCTTAAAAACTACAGTTTTCAATTCAGAACCACCTAATCTGGTATATTATCTCATGGTAATCTAACTTAGACGCTAGACGATTTTTTGAAGGGGTTGCAGCCCGGGGGATAAAGGCCCCCCCCCCCTCATATAAAAATTCGCAAAATCTACAGTTTTCAATTTAGAACCACCAAATTTGGTATACTATCTCATGGTACTCTAACTTAGACGCTAGACGGTTTTTGGAAGGGGTTGGAGCCCGGGGTCAGACCCCCCCCCGAATAAACACTTTTTCGTAAAATTTACAGTTTTCAGTTTAGAACCACCAAATTTGGTATACTATCTCATGGTACTCTAACTTAGACGCTAGACGATTTTTTGAAGGGGTTGCAGCCCGGGAGGTAAGCCCCCCCTCATATAAAAATTCGCAAAATCTACAGTTTTCAATTTAGAACCACCAAATTTGGTATACTATCTCATGGTACTCTAACTTAGACGCTAGACGGCTTTTTGAAGGGGTTGGAGCCCGGGGGTCAGACCCCCCCCCCGATTAAGCACTTTTTCGTAAAATCTACAGTTTTCAATTTAGAACCACCAAATTTGGTATACTATCTCATGGTACTCTAACTTAGACGCTAGACGGTTTTTGGAAAGGGTTGGATCCCAGGGGTCAGACCCCCCCCGATTAAACACTTTTTCGTAAAATCTACAGTTTTCAATTTAGAACCACCAAATTTGGTATACTATCTCATGGTACTCTAACTTAGACGCTAGACGGTTTTCGGAAGGGGTTGGAGCCCGCGGGGTGGGATCCCCACCCCATAAAAATTTCGTAAAATGTACAGTTTTCATCTTAGAACCACCAAATTTGGTATACTATCTTATGGTACTCTAACTTAGACCGCAGACCGTTTTTGGAACGGGTCAAGGCACGGGGGTCAGAGCCCCCCACATACAAAATTTTCTTAAAAACTGCAGTTTTCAATTCAGAACCACCTAATCTGGTATACTATCTCATGGTTATCTAACTTAGACGCTAGACGATTTTTTGAAGGGCTGCAGCCCGGGGGTAAGGGCCCCCCTCATATAAAAATTCGCAAAATCTACAGTTTTCAATTTAGAACCATCAAATTTGGTATACTATCTCATGGTACTCTAACTTAGACGCTAGACGGTTTTTGGAAGGGGTTGGAGCCCGGGGGTCAGAACCCCCCCCCGAATAAACACTTTTTCGTAAAATTTACAGTTTTCAGTTTAGAACCACCAAATTTGGTATACTATCTCATGGTACTCTAACTTAGACGGTTGTCGGTTTTTGGAACGGGTCAAGGCCCGGAGAGTCAGAGCCCCCCCCCCCCCTACATACAAAATTTTCGTAAAATCTAGTTTTCATTTCAGAACCATCAAATTTGGTATCATGAAACTCTAACTTAGGCGCTAGACGGTTTTTGGAAGGGGCTGGAACCCCGGGGTGAGAGCCACTCCCCTCCTCATAAAAATTTCGTAAAATCTACAGTTTTCAATTTAGGACAACCAGATTTGGTATACTACTTATGGTTATCTAACTTAGACGGTAGACGGTTTTTGGATGGGGTCGGGGCCCGGGTCAAGGTAGCCCCATGCAAAATTTTCGTAAAAAGTTCCGTTTTTTACTCTTAAGAATACCCTATTTACGTTCTAAGGCGCTCTTTGGCCCTTTGAGGGCCTTGCACCATAAACCATCAACCAACCAACCAACTAACCAACTAACCAACCTACGGTCTAAGTTAGGGACTGTAGATAACAATAAAGTGCAAAAATATGCGTTTAATGGTGTATTAAAAACGCAAATCTATATAGTTTAGCTTTCACTACCAACGAACGGCTTATCAGAAAGAAATGTAATGTAATGTAAACAGAGAGTTCCAGATATTCAAAATTCAAAACGGTAAGAAAAAGATGATCAATGCCAATGTGAAGTCGTATGCATGCGACATCACATAGGTACATTGCATTTCTGTGTCGCGGGATTCACAGAAGCACACGCCAGATGTACGGCAGTTCTATAGATGTCTCCTAGAAGGTAAGTATTCCCATTCCTTCTTCTTTCTTTTTTGTTTCGCAAAATTAAATTAACTAAATCAAAAAATTTAAAATAAGTTTACTGGAAAATTGCAGGAATATCTTTTTCATTCATTAACTTTCACCCGCTGAACTTGGTGATTCCACAAATAGTAATATGTACCTGGCAAATAACTGATATCCCTGCTAGTACAAATTATATTAATGATTTATTTGCGTCCAGTTCAATCTAGTATGTCCATAAGAGCGTTTGGGGCGGTATGAAAAATACATTTCAACGTGTGCCGCTACGGCGGCGGAGTGATCTAGGCGCTGGCTTCTGACCACTTGTCGAGAAGGATCCTGGTTCAAATCCCGGTGAACCATGGACGTTGTGCTTGATTTCTGGCACTGGCTGTCCCCCTTCCCAGGAACCAGTGGCCCAAAATTGGGAATGTCCGACTGCTTATAGCCCACTGAATTTATCACGGTGGTCGTTCCCCCCCCCCCCCAAAAAAAAAGATTACGACGTGTCCATTGTTATTTGTTGTGGACCGTACAAAAAGTATGTTTTTGGTATCAAGGTGTCCACTTCCATGTAGGCTGGCCATAAAATGTTAGGGGATTGTACAAAATTGCACTTTTGCTTTCACCTTGTCAGCGCTTCGGTATATGATTGAAGTATACGTATATATAGTTGGGCCATTTCAGCACGTAGTTTGGTTTATATAGAAAATCAAGATAATGTTACATTTTTACTCAGCTACAACACATTAATCCCAAAGGCTATTTGTTGAAATCTTTAATCCGCTGTGCTCATATTCACAACGTTAACATAACATGTCAAGTTATTAATGTTGCAGTTTTACCCTGTCACAAAACTTTAGTTACAAGACCTTAGGCGTAAACTTTTTAGGAATTTTTAGTCCGACGTATTCATAAGGTTTCGATAACATGCCAAGGTTATGGTACTGCGTTTTGACTGAGGCACAAAAATTAATAAACAGGCCTTAAACCTTTTTATCAGTTTTCAATCAACCGTGCTCATATACATAAAATTTTCAGAGAAAGTCAAGTTTACTGTGTTGCGCATTTACTCGAGTACAAAATTATAAACAGCCATTAACTTTCACCCGCTGAACTTGGTGATTCCTCAATTCATCCATTAACAAGTCTTTTAAGTTATTGTATGCTAAGGTCATATTGATAATGTTTGATGACAAGTCAGGTTAATGATGTTGCACTTATTAAAGACTTAAAAAGGTGTTGAGGCTAGTAATTATTATTTGAAGTCTAAGTAAAAGCTCATTTTTAACTTGACTCGTCATGAAATCCTTGTGAATATGGCATTTATTTTATTTTGTACATTTTACAAAGCGTATGCATTTTTTTTGGCAATTGTTTTATTTTGTGTTGTACTTGTTACATAGCGTTTCGCATTTTTGTAATGCTTGTGACTTGTGATTGCATTTTGAATTTTTATTTGTTTCACATTTTGGATTGCATTTTGGATTTTATATGTTTCACATTTTGGATTACTTTTTGACAATTTATGTTTTTGACATGCTATTTTGAAAATTTTGACTTTTTTAATTTTGCGTTGTGTTTTACATTCTTGCATCTTCGGCGGAATTACATTCTTGAAAAATTCAAATACAAGTTAGTAAAAGATATAAATCAATTAGTGAGAAATACCAGCACATTTTAGTAAAGGGTAGAATTATATGAAATTCCTCTTAAAATGTCCAGCATGTTAACATTGTCTCTGTGCACCAAAGAAGTTCGAATTCCTTTTTATCTTACCAGCGTTTCTCTTCTGGGTGGATTTGTTGGAATCTGTGCTATCACTCTTTCGATTTTAGCCATAGTTGTTCTCTGCTCTTTCGCAATTTCACTGATTATTTCTTACAGTCACAGTTTTTTCTCTCAAAGAATTGTATTCCAGCGTCTGTCTAATCTTTCAAGTTCGTTTTGTGTTCTGGGAAAGCCAAATAAATTGTTTTCACTAACTGACCAAATTGTTGGCGGGAACAGCGGAGGGCTTCTGCTTGGATTGTTTCTTCTGCTTCCACGAAATTTTCCAAGAACATAATTTTCCTCAAACCACTGAACTACAGAATCTGCATATTCTAGTAAAATTGATTTCACTTCTTCAAAAGCAGCTGGAATTTCATCAGATGAAAAAAATGCGAGTGCTTGCAAATGTCTGACTTTGAGAGCAAACTCACTGTTTTCCTTATATTCCAAGGCTATGCCAGAGGATGGATATTCCTCAGCACATTTTTTTCCGAGATGAAACCAACAACATTTGTGTGTGCTGCTTCCAAATTCCTTTTTAGCAGCATTATAACGGTAGCTATTTCAAAATCTATTAGTATGCGTATATTGTGGTGCAAGCTGAATATCATAGTCTGATGCATAGTCTTGTAAATCCTACAAAAATACTTTATAATAGTATTATATTATTTATACTTGCTGGAAAGTAACCCATAAACTAGTGGGACAAGTCTGTGCATCTCTGGATTCGTTTCAACCATAGCATGAATGGAACATAATTGCCTAAAGAGGGTTGGACAAGTTTCAAATGTCCCGTCCATAATCCAGAGGGGTGCTTCTTTAAGCTTTCGTAAATTATTCTCTGTTAAAAATAAAATAATTCCTTGATGTCCAAATGCGCTATCTCTGCCAAGAAATTTTGCACCATCTTCTCCTGTAAATTTATTGGGGCATCGATCCATTCTGAAGTCGTAGGCTCCGCAGGCATGTCTTGGCATGTCTTCCCTTTTTACAACTTGCCTTAGTGCATCCATATTAGGCATGTAAGCTGCATTTACTGTAGCCATTGACGTTGTCACGGTTTGAATAATTTGTGCAGGGGCTTCGTCCGTATTTCTCGCTCGTTCTTTTATTTGCGCTCTTGCAACAGCAACATCACTTTTCTCCGATCTTGGAGCATGATTATGTGGTTTCTCATTGCGCATCCTGTGTTCATCTCCAATAAGAATAGTACTAGCAAAGCCAGTACAATTTCCATAATTTCTTTCAATACAGTGACAATACCGTAAATCACCTCGCACTCTGTTATGGCAAAATAAATACCCTTTCCATTTCAGCAAATCATTTTCTTTTTGTGAGTTAACTATTTATGTTGCATTCTTCATCTGCATAGTGCCTTCGGAAAACAATGCACTTTCTCTTTCCAAAATATTTAGAATGATATATTTCCACTATTATCACTTGAAAACGCACAACAAAGGTTTCAACAAGCACGTTCTCTGTTCTCCAGTCAACTATGAACTAATGAGCAACCATTCAATAAAACACTCTGTGACGTACCTGCCAGCAGGACACACACGACATAAAGGCAGATAGGAATCAGAATAAAAAAGTCTGCGTAGCTCAGTTGGTAGAGCGACTTGTTCCGGAATAAGCGGCCTCGGGTTCGAATCCCGGCGTAGACCAAAAATGACGGAGAAATTTACTTCGTTATAATGGCGCCCGAACTATCCGGATGACCCGGCCGTTCAAAATCTCGCATTGGTGTGATGTTATTTCCACACCGCGAGACAGGAAAAATCAGAGAATTCCTTCTCCAGCGCTTCGAAAAATAAAAATGTGTGATGTTGCATTCCACACAGCAGATTGACTGGGAGTTCTCCAGTGCACGTTCTACAGTGGATGGCTGCCTGCAACGATTCATGGTCACGGCTGACCCGTGGGCCATGCCCCCGGCCCTCTTTCGGGGGGGGGAGATGTGACGTACCTGCCAGCAGGACGCACACGACATAAAGGCAGATAGGAATCAGAATAAAAAAGTGTGCGTAGCTCAGTTGGTAGAGCGACTTGTTCCGGAATAAGCGGCCTCGGGTTCGAATCCCGGCGTAGACCAAAAATGACGGAGAAATTTACTTCGTTATAACTCAGAATACAGACAATCACGTGAAGCTTGTTCCTCCAGTTAGGGTTTAAGCGAAGTTCAAGATTTTCGTACCTGCGGTCACAAGAAGTGGTTAATTTTAAGGATCGGCATCTTATCTTTTGTTTTTCCAAAACGCAGAGGTACATGTATTTCACAGCTGGGACGCTCCAGGCGGGGATCAACAGATGCGAAGAACCCGGGAGTAAGGTTCCGGAGGCGGCAGCAGGCGCGGACTGGGCAGCTGTACTCTGGGCCGGTAGGCGTCATGCTAATTCTCAAAAATAAATTCAAATTTTTTGTGTTGCACCATGCGTATGAAAGAAAATTGTTATACTGAAAAGACAATTTGTTTACCCCGTAACATATTAAACGAAACCTACGTCCCTACGTGCCAAATGATCTGTAAGCCAAACACAGTTTTTCATGCAACACCTTCCCCCGACTTTCTAAGTTCAGATCTGTCTCGTTCGACTTATTTCCTGTACCGCTCCTCTCTTTCGCTAATTGCAGTTAATTGCCGTGAAATTGGTGTTTTACGTTGGGTTGTATTGCCGCCTGTCCTGAAGATTATAGTGAAAGCGGTGAACCCCAGGGGAAAAGTATTCCATCAAAAGCAACAGAAATCCAATGCGAGAGCAAAACTTTGTTCGTTGGCATTACATCCAAGCAATTTAGGCGAAGTAGGAAGTGTGTTTTTCTACTACGACACCAGAAGATTGTCGCGAATGCTCAGGCAATTACGATACAGATGTGTCCTTAAGACTTCTCTTTCAAGACGTCCAAAGGCCGGCACTAGGGGATGGGGAGGGATACAGTGCGGATGCTCTTTTTTGTTGCAGTTAGAAATTCTTAAGCTCATTCTTCCTTAAAGCTTTGCCTGGTTACCAGTAAGTACTGTCTCATGCCTCAACCCTTGCACAGATTTGTTGTTTTTGTTTTCATTCTTTGAGTTAACAGCGGGAAAATATCTGAACTGCGTTGTTTCAGTTGGAAATATTTTTTTACTTCAGCAACAGGGCTTCACGTATAATTGCAAAATTCTTCGACAGAATAAACATACCTTACATAAAGAGTTTGCATGAGAAAATAGATTAATAATAACGAAAATATTCTAAAACCAAAAAAAGAAATTGCGGAACCGAAAAAGCTAGGTAGAGGAAACAAAAGGCTCTAAGAAAACGTTCATATTTAAAGAAACCTGTAGTCGCTTAATGAGTAAGTGGTATAACTCAATACAAAATCATGTGCTGTATTTGAAAAAAATTAGAAGCAAGTAGGCATCGTTACTGTCCACAGTTTCCCCTTTTCATCCTGTCGACATTACAACCACCACAGAAAAGAAAAGAACAAAAACATAACAAAAACACCCATACAAAGTAAAATGCCCAAAACATAAAAAGAAGTAACCACACAAAATGAAATGCCCAAAACATTAAAAAAACTGCAACCAAACGAAACAAAATACCCAAAACATGGTAAGAAATTCTGTTTAAAGCACAATGAAGGTATACGACAGGAGAAATATATGTTTTTAAAACTTAATACAAGTGTCAAAACTGAAATAAAAAGAAAGAAAAAAGAAATATTCCAAATTTCATTGTTACTTTAGATATTTTGACCTGTTGACATTTCGTAAATTGTACTTGCACTCGGTCCAAAAATATTACTTACAAGGACTCTTTAGTAACTTTTAATCGCTGTGGTCGTATTTATAAGGTTTGCATAACAAATCAAGTTAATAATGTTGCGCTTTCATTTACCGTCTCCCGCTAAGTTAGTGTTTCATGACACAAAATTTGGTGGTTCTGAATTGAAAAATAAAGATTTTTAAAAAATTTTGTATGTGGGGGGGGTCTTACCCCCTGGCCTTGATCCGTTCCAAAAACCTTCTACCGTCTAAGTTAGAGTACCATGAGATAATATACAAAATTTGGTGGTTCTAAAGTGAAAACTATAGATTTTACGAAAGTTTGTGTGTAGGGGGGAAGGGTAACCACCCTTGCCCCGACCCGTTCTGAAAACCGTCTACCGTTTAATTTAGAACACCATTATATAGTATACCAAATTTGGTAGCTCTAAATTGAAAACTTTGGTTTTTACGAAAAATATTTATGGGCGGAGGGACTCTGACCCCGTGCCCGACCCGTTCCAAAACCGTCTACCGTCTAAGCTAGAGTACCATGAGAGAGTATGCCAAATTTGGTGGTTCTAAATTGAAAACTGTAGATTTTACGAGGCAATTTTATGGGGGCCTTTACCCCCGGGCTCCAACTCCTTCCAAAAACGGTCTACTGTCTAAGTTAGAGTACCATGAGATAGTATACCAAATTTGGTGGTTCTAAATTGAAAACTGTAGATTTTACGAAAAAGTTTTTATTCAGGGGGTGGTCTGACCACCCGGGCTCTAACCCATTCCAAAACCCGTCTGGCGTCTAAGTTAGAGTACCATGAGATAGTATACCAGATTTGGTGGTTCTGAATTGAAAACTGCAGATTTTACGAAAAAGTTTTTATTCGGGGGCTGACCCCCGGGCTCCAACCCCTTCCAAAACCCGTCTGGCGTCTAAGCTAGAGTTCCATGAGATAGTATACCAAATTTGGTGGTTCTAAATTGAAAACTGTTCTAAATTGAAAACTGTAGTATTTACGAAAAAGTGTTTATTCGGGGGTCTGACCCCCGGGCTCCAACCCTTTCAAAAACCGTCTAGCGTCTAAGTTAGAGTACCATGAGATAGTATACCAGATTAGGTGGTTCTGAATTGAAAACTGTAGTTTTTAAGAAAATTTTGTATGTGGGGGGCTCTGACCCCCGGGCCTTGACCCGTTCCAAAAACGGTCTGCCGACTAAGTTAGAGTACCATAAGATAGTATACCAAATTTGGTGGTTCTAAGATAAAAACTGTAGATTTTACGAAATTTTTATGAGGGCGGGGCGACCCCGCGGGCTCCAACCCCTTCCAAAAACCATCTAGCGTCTAAGTTAGAGTGCCATGAGATAGTATACCAAATTTGGTGGTTCTAAATTGAAAACTGTAGATTTTACGAAAAAGTTTTTATTCGGGGGGGGGGGGTCTGACCCGAACTCTCAAACCCCTTCCAAAAACCGTCTAGCGTCTAAGTTAGAGTACCATGAGATAGTATACCAGATTAGGTGGTTCTGAATTGAAAACTTTAGTTTTTAAGAAAATTTTGTATGTGTGGGGGCTCTGACCCCCGTGCCTTGACCAGGTCCAAAAACGGTCTGCCGACTAAGTTAGAGTACCATAAGATAGTATACCAAATTTGGTAGTTCTAAGATGAAAACTGTAGATTTTACGAAATTTTTATGAGGGGGAGCTCCGAACCCGCGGGCACCAACCCCTACCAAAAACCGTCTTGCGTCTAAGTTAGAGTTTCATGATACCAAATTTGATGGTTCTGAAATGAAAACTAGATTTTACGAAAATTTTGTATGTCCGGGGGGGGGGGCTCTGACTCCCCGGGCCTTGACCCGTTCCAAAAACTGACAACCGTCTAAGTTAGAGTACTATGAGATAGGATACCTGATTTGGTGGTTCTGAATTGAAAACTGTAGATCTTACGAATATTTTGTGTATGGGGGCTCTGACCAACCGGGCCCCTGACCCGTTCCAAAAACCGTTTACCGTCTAATATTTTTTGTGCCAAAGAAAAACGTAATATTCCTATCCTGTCTGCGTGTCCAAACTTTATAAATTTGATCAGGGAGCAAGACGTTCGAAATCGTACGTTTTCCTGCATTCGTTTTGTATGTAACCAAAATCTGTAAACGCGACGAATTGACGTAGTCTACGAATTTGTCCGCGACGAATTGACGCGCGACGAATCGTCGTGGTCGACGAATTTGTCCGCGACGAATTGACGCGCGACGAATCGTCGTGGTCGACGAATTGACGCGCGACGAATTGACGCGCGACGAATTGACGCATGCGACGAATTGACGCGCGACGAATTGACGCATGCGACGAATTGACGCGCGACGAATTGTCGTAGTCGACGAATTGACGCGCGACGAATTGACGCAGGCGACGAATTGACGTAGTCGACGAATTGACGCACGCGACGAATTGACGCAGGCGACGAATTGACGTAGTCGACGAATTGACGCACGCGACGAATTGACGTGACACCTCTAAAGGCGAGAGCGAGTACTGGGTCTTGTAAAACTGTACAAAAAAGTGAAGAAGTTCGCTTGCGTAATAGAAAGTGCTCAAGTTTTGCACATCTTCATTTAGAACATATTGACGAAACGTGGTTGGACATTCGAAAGGGTTGCCCTTTAAAACCAAAACTTGGAGAGGGTTTTTTTATTATTATTTCTTTAGGCAATGGATTGAAAATGAAGATATATCTATTGAGATGTGGAATTGCCACAGTCAGTTCAATAAAACAAATAACGCCGTGGAAAGTTGCAACCACCGCTTAAACAGATTTATCGGGAGCCTCCATCCATCATTTAAAGACCTAGTTTCCACTTTGAGAGAAGAACGAAAATACACGGATTATTTAATCGATTGTGCAGCTTGAATATTTCTGCCGAAAAACGTTAGAATCAGTATGTAATGCTAAACAGGAGTATTGAGAACATTTTAAAAGGTTTTTTTATTAATGTTAATAAATGTACTGTATGTCTGAGCCAAAATTGATTAAGCCCCGTAGGGATTAATGGCATTTTAAACAATTCGGACTATTACGTTGAAAAATAAGTATTTTGGAATTGAAATAGAGCAGGCTATGCTTTAAATTTACATAAAGGGAGCAAAGTCAAAGAGGGCCCACTGGCATCTTCTGCGTTCGGGAGAGTTAAATCCCTTTCTGTATGCAACTGACACAAAAACGGTAGGGGGATGGATGTAAGAGATCTCAGATACGATCAGGGCCGGATTAAGACCTTAGTGGGCCCCTGGGCTAAGCCGTTTGAGTGGGCCCTGAAAGAATTATTACGGGAAGCATTATGAAGACCGTTAAAACACGAAACTGTAGCAATATGCTCGTTATAATTAATGCGTAGTGCATTCTTCAAACTACTAAATTATCTGCGGAGTTTTCATAATAAGTCACAGTATTTTTCATTGTTCTCATAAGAATACGAGTTTAAAAGCTTAAGATTACCAGATTTTGTCTTGGATTTTCTAATGATTTAGCAGTGTATACTTTCTTAGAGCATCTTTTTCTGTAATGCAATGTAAAGCCAAAAGGGACTTCGAGTGTGAACGGTTCCAAGTACAAATTCGGAGGTGTGGGTGGATTACGTGAAAAACGCTGAAACTCTCTCAAATACCTCGCCGTACACAGCGACATGAATAAAGCCTTTAGCCTTGGTGAGTAACTTCCTTGAAAGCAGTTCGTCTTCTAGTCTCTATTTCTGACTAAGGGGAATTATACGAGATAAAAGGAAAACAATTTTATAAATCTCTTTCTGTATCATCATCATCATTGTCAACCATTATCAATCCACTGCTGGACGAAGGTCTCCCCAAGTTTCCTCCACAACGGTCTGTCTTGTGCCAGTCTCCTCCATGTCACCCCTGCATACTTTCGAATTTCATCCACCCTGCTCCCATGTGGTCTTCTTCTGGGTCTTTTCCTGTCCCTTGGAATCCAATCTAAAATTTCGGCTGTCCATCGATGATCTGTCCTTCTGGCAGTATGTCCAGCCCATTGCCATTTCAGGGATTTAACTCTGATCATGATGTCTTCCACTCTTGTCATTTTTCGGATCCACGTGTTCCTCTTCTTATCTCTCCTGGTTACACCAAGCATGCACCTCTCCATGCTTCTTTGAGTTGTCTGCAGCCTTTGTATGTCTCTTTTAGTTAAGGTCCACGTCTCTGCACCATACGTAAGCACTGGAAGGATGCACTGATCAAACACTTTTCTTTTAAGACATAATGGCATATTGCTCTTGAAAATTATGCTGTTTCTTCGAAAAACTCTCCAGGCAAGTTTTGTACGCCGATTAATTTCTTCATCAATGTGACCCTCACTTGATATCTGCTGTCCAAGATAAACGTACGTGTCTGTTATCTCCAGCTTTCCTCCATCAATCGATAAATCTTCATTTCTTGTAAAAGCACTGAACATCACTTTTGTCTTCTGAAAGTTCATTTTTAATCCCACTTCTTTACTCTTGTCAGCAAGTTCCTGGATCATACACTGCAGCTCTGATGGGGTAGTTGCAAAAATGACTATGTCATCAGCAAAACGAAGGTGGGTTAGATAATCTCCATTAATCTTTATCCCCTTGTTTTCCCAGCTCAGCGACTGAAAAACACCCTCCAATGTGGCATTAAAGAGCTTCGGAGATATGGTGTCACCTTGTCTCACTCCCTTTCCAATTTTTACGTGTGTTGTATTTTCAAACAACCTAATCTTTGCACTTGCATTTTCATAGATGTTATTAATAATATTAATGTATGCATCTTTAATACCGCAGGTTTTCAGAGCCATTGTAACTGCTGATGGTTTCACCGAATCAAAGGCTTTTTCATAATCGATAAAAGCCATGCACAATGGAAGTTCATATTCCCTCGCTCTTTCAATTAGTTCTCTGAGCACGTGGATATGATCTATTGTGCTGTAGCCACTTCTGAATCCAGCTTGTTCTCTCGGTTGAGCCATGTCCAGTGTTACCTTCAAGCGGTGTGAAAGAACTTTAGTGAAGATTTTAAAAATTACTGATAGGAGGCTGATAGGTCTGTAGTTTCCGAGATCCTCAATGTCACCTTTCTTATGTAGCAGGATCATTGTAGCGGTGTTCCAATCCTCAGGAATCTTTCCTTCATTAAGGCATCGAGTGAAAATTTGGGCGAGTACTGTTTCGATTTCTCCACTTGCTTCTTGTATGATGTCTACAGTAATTCCATCTTCTCCTGGAGCTTTGACTCGCTTCATGTTCTTGATTGCATGTGCAACTTCTGCTGGAAGGACTGGAGGAACTCTGGTACTGGTATCTTTCATGATGTCTGGAGTGCATATATCATCCCTTTCATATAATTTGGAGTAGAAATCTTTCACTCTTGTCAAAATTTCGCCTCTATTTCTTGTTACAGAACCATCTTCTTTTCTCAGTGCCATAATCTGTTTTCTTCACTTACTGAGATGTCCCTTTGCTATCTTTAGGCTTTGGTTGTTTTCAATTGCTTTCCTCACTAGTTCACAGTTGAATTTCCTTACGTCTTCAGTGATATTTTTTCTTACTGTCTTGCATAGCTCTATATATTCCACTTTGGAAGTCACATCTTCTTTAGTTGTCCTCATCTCTCTTCTTTTTTGCATCAACATTTTGGTTTTTCCTGATAATTTGTTCACATGCAACTTGTTCTTAGACCCAGCTAATTTTGTTGCTGTTTCCATAAGAGCTTTGGTTACTTTTCTGTTAACTTCAGAGATGTCCACTTCTTCCGATGTTAGGCCTTCTAGAGCAGAGAACCTGTTCTTCAGTTCTAACTTGAAGGTATTATGGTGTTTTTTAAGGTTGGTTATGTCAATAGATTTTGTTTGTCTTATGAGCTTGCCACGTTCAAGTTTAGTGTTGAGGTGCATCTTACATCTCACCAATCTATGGTCACTACCTGTGTTGAACTTGTTTAGCACACTGCAGTCTTCTATGACGAATTTTTTGTTACACATAATAAAATCAATTTCACTTGTCGTCCCATTTGGATGTCTCCATGTCCATTTCCTGTGTGGCTTTTTCTTGAAAAAGGAGTTCAAGATGAAAAACCCTTCTGCCTCTGCAAACTCTACGAGAGTATTTCCACGCTGGTTTCTGTTGCCGTGACTGAATTTACCTACTGAAGTTTCATTCTGTTGCCGTTGCCCTATTTTTGCATTGAAATCTCCCATAATTATTTTCAAGTGCTGCTTACCTTTATTATTTAGATGACAAATTTCCTCATAAAATTCTTCAATTTCTTCTTCAGGATGACTTGTGGTGGGTGCATAAGTTTGAATAATCTGAGCCTGGTATCTTTTCGAGAGTTGGATAACAAGTCGTGCAGCTCTGTCAGAGGAACTTTCAACTTCTACAACTTTATCCTTCAGTTTCTTGTTTATTATAAATCCAACACCACTAGTTCTGCCAGTATCTGTCCCACGATAGTAGAAGAGATGTCCACTTTTCAGTTCCATGAGATCTTCTCCTTTTCTCCTTACCTCACTTAGCCCGACGATGTCCCACTTGATCCTTTGTAGTTCCTCTTCCAATTCAAGAAGCCTTGAATCAGAAGATAGGGAGCGTCCGTTGTAGGTAGCCAAGGTCAGCATCAGATGGCAGCCTAGTCCGGTCCTCCGGGGATTCTTAGCACCCTCTGCCTTCATGTCGCACTGGCTGCTGCCTTGGCCAGGTACATTCCAGCTGCCGGAGACTGAGGGCCAAGATTTAAGTTGTAGAGTCATTTTGGAGGTGTTTGGCCATAACTCACCACGCTGGCCAAGCGGGTTGGTGAGTGTGGGATAGCATTTCCTCTGATCCCGATGGTATAGTTATACCGCTATTGGCGGTCGTCAGAGCCCCTTTAGTGGGAACAGGATGCATTACGAGAAGGCGGGGTTGACATTTGTCAAGGAGAGGCTGTGATGTTACGCATCACCTGACCTTACATCCCTCTTTCTGTATACAACTGTGTATATATATCATCATCGTCATCTTCATTGTCAACCATTATCAATCCACTGGTGGACGAAGGTCTCTCTAAGTTTCTTCCACAACGGTCTGTCTTGTGGCAGTCTCTTCCATGTTACATCGCATACTTTCGAATTTCATCCACCCATCTCCTACGTGGTCTACTTCTGGGTCTTTTCCTGTCCCTTGGAATCCTGTCTAAAATTTCGGCTGTCCATCGATGGTCTGTCCTTCTGGCAATTTTTCCAGCCCACTGCCATTTCAAGGAGTTTACTCTTATCATGATTACTTCCACCGTTATCATTTTTCTGATCCCCGAGTTCCTCTTCTTATATCTCCTAGTTACACCAAGCATGCACCACTCCAAGCTTCTTTGAGTTGTCTGCAGTCTTTGTATGTCTCTTTTAGTTAGGGTCAGGGTAGGATTGGCCAGTCGCGCGGTAGCGCGGAGGGCCGCTGCTGAAGCATTTTTTTTTCAGAATCGCATTATTCAAATTTGGCTAGCAATACGTTTTCTGATAACTTGTGTGTGTGTGTGTGCGTTCATGTTTTGCATTCATGCTGATGGGTTGGGCCTGTTCCAACAGGACAATGCACCTCCACACAAGTGTCGGGGCGTCACATTATGGTTAGAGGAGCATTCATCTGAGTTTGGGGCGTTGCCATTCCCACCCAAGTCCCCAGATCTGAACGTGAGAGAACAAATTTGGGATGCCATGCAACGCGCTATCGAACACAGGAATCCGAGAGCTCGGAATACACCCGAATGGTAGAACGCTCTGCAGGACGTATGGTGTGCATTGCGTACAGCATATTTCCAGAAGCTAATGGAATCCATGCCCCGTCGTATTTCTGCAGTCCTGCGCTCCTGTGGGTACCTACCAAGTATTATACTACTGTACCACTTTTTTAGTGTAAATATATACGTACGTATCACTAAGCTGTTCTCTGAAATTCAGAGGTTAGCTTCACAAAGAGAGAAAATCCACTAGATAAATTTTAAACTGATCATCTACTTACTGTTGTCACACTAAAAGTCTCCCTTTACAGCGATCTTGGCACACAACGCACACAAGACCTTTTGTATTTCATACTAATAATCTTTTTCTCATGCACACATTCCTCAATCTAGTTCTCTCATGATTTCCTTGGCTTTTCTCTGCCTTTCTTTCTTCCCAGTAAGGCTGAAAACATTCTCTTAGTAAGCATCTCATTGCTCATTCTTTCAACATGGCCAAACCACCTAACAATATCAGTCTCCACCTTACTAACACCATTTTGCTTCACGCTACCCAACCGCAAATCTTCATTCCTCACATGATGGGAGCGTGTTTTGCCACAATCACCCCGTAAGTAACGGATCTCTTCAGCACACAAATGGCTCTTCTGCAGTATTCGGGTTACATTATCTTAAATCAGAGTAGGAACAGTTACAATTTCATGCACAGCAATTCCGAGCTCTTTTGAGAACCCAGCATTTTTGTGAAATCTTCCCAAAGCAGCTATGACTTTCAATGAAGAATTCACTCGCCTACTCTTTTCACGATCTAATTTGTTCTCTCTGTCAAACCTGCTTCCTAAATACACAAACTCATTCACCTGGTTAATAACTATGCCATTTAAACTTAGCTTGCATTCAGTATTAAAAGTTCCTCGCTCAAAACGCATAACTTTGTTTTTTTCCTTACTTATGCTGAGTTTGAATTCGATATATGTACACTGAAGAGCAATTGAATTAGAGATACCTGTCTAGTAACGTGTAGCAATACGTTTCGCGCTGATGACGGCGGCGATTCGTCTCGGCATGGACTCGACAAGACACCGGAAGCGCTGGTAAGCCAAACGGATCCACGACCCCTGAACAAACTCCCACAGTTCACGAAGATTTGATGGAGGGAGGTCAGACCCTCGAACATCTCTCTCGATGGCATCACAGATTTGCTCGATGGGATTGAGGTCAGGTGACCTAGCTGTCCAAGGAAGCAAGGTCACGTCGGTGGAGTGTTCATCCAACCATTCGGATACAATCCGGGAGCGATGGCATATCCCTAGTGGGATGTTGAAGACGCACAAACTGGATCAAATGGTCGTCCAGGATATCCAGTTAACGTTAACCTCTGAGGGACGATGTCACACGTACCAGGGGTCCCATTTCAGTCCAAGTAAACAGTCCCCAGACGAGAATGCGAACCCCGAACTTGAGGAGTACCCTGCTGGGAAGAAGAATCCATCGCTTCATGTCGTTTGCGCCGTATTCGTATCCTGCCAACGTGAATGCACCAACGTGTATCTCGACTCGTCAGTCCAGTCAACATTTTTCCACATATCTAGGGTCCAATAGCAATGTTCCCGCGCCCATGCTAATCTGCGTACCCTGTGATGTGCGATCAGCAGCGGTATCCTCGTGGGACGATGGCTTCTCTACCCCATAGCGAGGAGATGGTTCTGGATGGAGTGGCTGCTTACATGTTTTTGTGCACCAGCGTTAAATTGCCGAGTGATTTCTTGCACTGTCGCCCGTCTATCCGCTGTTACAATGCGAGCTAGCCGACGATGACCCAGCTCATCCACACGCTGTTGTCCACGGCAGTTGGCCCTTGCAGGGATGGTTTTACCGGATTCGATGTGCTCATGGTGCACCCTTGACACAGTAGCTCGTGAAAATCTCAGTGCTTGCACGATTTCCGAGATGGAGTGACCCATTCGTCGGGCCCCGACAATTTGCCCACGATAAAATGCGCTTAGATCCTTCGTCTTACCCATAATGCGTCCTACTCTTACTGATTCCTGTCGCATCACTCTGTGATGTACCTGCCAGCAGGACGCACACGACATAAAGGCAGATAGCAGTCAGCATAAACGTCCGCGTAGCTGAATTGGTAGAGTGACTTATTCCGGAATGAGGGGATACGGGTTCGAATCCTGGCGTGGACAAAAATGACGGAGAAATTTACTTCGTTATAATGGCGCCCGAACTTTCCAGATGACTCGGCCGTTCATAATCTCGCAATAGGAAAAATCAGAGAATCCTTCTCCAGCGCTTCGAAAAATAAAAATGTGTGATGTTGCATTACACACACTAGATTGACTGGGAGTTCTCGAGTGCACGTTCTACAGCGGATGGCTGCCTGCAACGATTCATGGTCACGGCTGACCCGTGGGCCATGCCCCCGGCCCTCTTTTTTGGGGAGGGGGGATGTGACGTACCTGCCAGGAGGACGGACACGACATAGAGGCAGATAGCAGTCAGAATAAACGTCCGCGTAGCTCAATTGGTAGAGTGATTTATTCCGGAATGAAGGGATCCGGGTTCGAATCCTGGCGTGGACAGAAATGACGAGGAAATTTACTTCGTTATGACTCCTTATATTGTCGGATCGCAGCCTACGTCATGTCGTTTCCGTTTACAGGGTCGCACACAGCGCCACATTTACATTATGCCAGCTGTCTCTAATTCAATTGCTCTTCAGTGTATAATAACATACCCTGAAACTTACTTTTTCTATCTGCCAACAGGACTTTGTCTTCGGCGCACAGCAGTCTGCGCATACGGATATTACCAAGACATAAACCAGTATTGTCCATTTTGGCATCACGCATGTACGCATCCATAAATATATTAAACATGCATGGTGACATTACACAACCTTGTCTAACTGCTGCACCAATAGAAAAATGTTTTGATACAGCACCATTACCCCGTCCAAAAACTCTACTGCCAGCATACATGGCTTTCATATTATTTAGTAGATTCCCAGTAACGCCATATTTATTCAGTTGAATTAATTGCATTAATTTATTAAGTAGCTTCTACAAGTATCCTATTTATTCTGTCATAAATTTTCTCTGAATCTATGAAGGCAGTAAAAGCTTTCTTACCAAAACGGCAGATACTTTTCGATTATCATGCGTTTTGCAAAAATTTGTTTTGTGCAGCTGTTACCAGGCATTAAACTATTTTTCTGATATACGACTTCGGACCTTATCAATATTGACCTTTCCGAACAGTTTCTTCCGTACACTCAGCAAGCTACGATAGTTCTTGCATTCAGTCTGATCACCTTTTCCTTCATACAAAGGAACTATGATAGCATTCCTCCAATCCTGAGAGACCATTCCTAGCTCCCCAGCAGAACTGGCGAACTTACGTTAACCAGTCAATTACAGAGTCACCACCATATTTTAACATCTCAACTTTTATGCCATCTACTCCCGGAGCTTTACCATTCTGAAGATATTTTAGAACTTTGCACACCTGTTGTCTTGAGTTTTGTTCTGTTTTTCCATCTCACACTGTGATATCATGTACTTCAGAATCATCTTTGCGTTCATAATCTAAATGTAAATGGACGATGTCATCACTCTTTCCACGTTATTTTTTAAACAACGCATAGCGACTGAAAAATTGTATTCCGGCACTGCTGGGATCGAACCTCAGAACTCTCGATAACTAGTCGAGTGCGTTATATATTAACCCGTTCATAATCTAATAACTCAAAGAAGTATTCACCCCATCATTCATTTAGATCTACGGGCTCCCATATCATTTCTCCGATCTTATTCTTCATACACCTTGACGTTTTATTTCACCCATTTTTTCTGTGTCTCATGTACTTCCAGAAAGTTTTTCTGTCTTTCCAAAAAGCAAGTTCATGCCTTTCAACCTTTTCCTTCCTGTTTTTTGCCTTACTCTGGCGAACGAGCTTAGCTGGCTCACGCTTCCTCCTACAGCAACATTCATCCTCAGAAACTCTTCCTTGCAACATCACCATTCCATATCTTTCTAATGTTGCATTATATTCTGCATTAAATTATCTTTCTAATGATATATAATAGTATGGTATTATTCTAAGAGAACTGATGTTATGAGCCATCAAATCTTTCAATATGCAAAACATTATTATTTGGGGGGGTGAGGACAGTAAATGACCACCACTAGAAACATTTAGAGCTATAAGCAGTCGCCTGTCTCTAATTTCGAGCAGCTGGTTCCACGGAAGGAGGAAGTCCCCCATCCTACCGCCATGGGACAAGCCAGAATCTATGCTTCATTCGTGACATGAGACGGGTCCATCTCTGACGACTAGCCAGAAACCGCTCCTCTGACCTCTCAACCATTGGGAAGGCAAGTTTTACTTAGAGCTAGCATTTTTGCATGGAATATAAATTAAATGGGACAACCGCTTGACAGCATTTTCTTTGAGTGCTGTTTAAAAAGCAAAGTTTTGTCCGTTTTATAGTTTCTCAATCCACTTTGCTTGAAGGTACAACTATTGTTACGCAATGTTACTTTTCTTAGTACAACGGGTTATAGTCTTCTTCTCTGTCTTCCTGAGCATGCGTTGCAATAATCAGCAACGTGTATCGTACTGACAAAATCACTCAGGAGCGAACTTCTTTGCCTGGCCCGGTGGCACAATGGTCTGAGCAATGACTTCTCCTCATTCGTCCGAGATGTGGCCGGGTTCGAATCCTAGTGAGGCATGAATGTTGTGTTTGTGTTTTTTCAGTGGCCCTAGATTAGGGACGGGCGACTACTTATAACCCAATGTGTTGCTCACGGTGGTCCTTTAACTCTCAACCGAAGAAATAACTTCTTTCAATCGTGTCTTTGTGTGTGGATGAAAGAGCGAATTCAAATATTGGTAATGGACTTGTTCTTTTTTTATACGAACAAAACCAACGACTCCCGTGAGTGACAATAACGATTTTTTTTTCTCACGGGGGGAGAAATTCTAAAGAAAATTCTAAAGAAAATATTAAGAGACTCCCTAGTACGCGCGCAAATCTTGCTGTACAAATCAATGCAGCCTTTTCTTCCTTTACACACGCGGATTTTTCATAAAGTTACAAGTGCAATTTAAGGATCGCTATGGCACGGTGCAGAACGATGTTTACGATCTTCCCGCTGTGTTGGAAAGATGTCTCACACAGCGGGATGAAAGTCATTATCACAGTGGTATAGAAAGTTTGATGTAGCCTTTGGCCTGTGTTTGGATAACTTTGAAGACATCGTTAAACATCTTACATTCATTTGTTCTTTCGTATTAGCTTGATTACTACATGGAGCCCATATGAACGATGACACCGAATTCTCGGCTCCAACGAGCAGGCCTTTTGCAGTCTTAGAAGAAAAAGAAACTAATTTTCCACCACCTAGATATTATTCTTATCTTTGCGATATTATTGTGCATCACGTTTATAAGTGGGTCACGGAAAAATTCTCATTGTATATGTATATTTTGTTATAAACGTGGAAAGAGCGATGACTTCTGTTTGATATTCCTAGTCTACGTCAAATGTCTGTATTAATTATTCATTCGCTTTCTAGTTATTTGTTCAGTTGCTGCTTACCATCTTTGGTGAATCCCCAGCATTGCACTGTGCGGGGCTCCAAGAGGCAACCTGCCAAGTGGCTTGGCAGTTAGTCGAATGTGAGTCTGGAAAAATTCGAGGCCGCTGTGGGGCAGTGGAAGCATGTCCGGCGCTTAACTGGGAGACCCTGGATTCGATTCCCGGTGGCGGCCAATGACAATTTTTTCCATGACTCACTTATAAACAAGGAAAAACCGATGACTTCTGTTTGATGTTCCTAGTCCACGTCAAATGTCTGTATTAATTATTGATATTATTGTGCTTAATCTCTCAGTTCCCTTTAGCCGCCTGCCTGTGGTTCCAAATTTGCGATGGGACACTTCTTACAGCATTAGTACACACGGTTGTCGTTAAACTTAAAACTGCGTAAATGGACTTTCTATAAATAAGAAAATGTTATGCGTTTGATAATATCAAATGCAAATGATTTGGAAAAGAGTTTGTTTCTGCATTAACTAGCAGTCTAATGGGCTTCACAAGTTCATTCGGACTTTATGATTAAAATACCTGCATTTCAGTGAACAGAATAACAGTATACGGTACACTCTTTACGTACCAAAATTTCAGCATTTAATAAAAATATGATTTCTTTACACTATACCATAGATAGCGTGTTCTCAACTCAAAGCGCCACATGGAGCTCCATAACCAATTCTGTTCGACACTTTATCTTCCACAAATTAAAATATCTTACAACGTTCTTTATACGCTTGATAATTTTTTCGATAATTACTTATTTCATCTGTTAGAGACTCTGCATTACTTTCTCGAAATGGCACGTCGTTTTCCATTTAAACATTACGGTGAAACACTGTATTGTCTTGTTTTATACGATTATAGAAGAAAACAGTGCACAAAACAGTAAAGAAATCAAAGTGCCTCGGCTGTAAGTAATGCCCAACAAAACATATTGTTAAATACTATCGCCAAATATTTACTTTAAAATGCTTTTAAACCAATTCTGACGCAACCTCCAGGACGAGGCCGAAGTTAGTTCGTAACTCAAGAACACAGCCAAGTAAGAAAATAATGTATCTCAAACGATAACTCGATTTTTAACATATAAATTTTGATTGATTTTATATTTCTTATTGAATAATGCTTTGCAGTTTGTGTAAATAATACCCTGCCATATATACCATTAAATTGTGGAGTCATTTTGGAGAAACAGTTCAATTTTCAAGAGCAATATGTCATTATGTCTTAAAAGAAAAGTGTTTGATCAATGCATCCTTCCAGTGCTTACGTATGGTGCAGAGACGTGGACTTTAACTAAAAGAGACATACAAAGGCTGCAGACAACTCAAAGCAACATGGAGAAGTGCATGCTTGGTGTAACCAGGAGAGATAAGAAGAGGAAACTCGTGGATCAGAAAAGTGACAAGAGTGGAAGACATCATGATCAGAGTTAAATCCCTGAAATGGCAATGGGCTGGACATACTGCCAGAGGGACAGACCATTGATGGACAGCCGAAATTTTAGATTGGATTCCAAGGGACAGGAAAAGACCCAGAAGAAGACCACATGGGAGATGGGTGGATGAAACTCGAAGGTATGCGGGAGTAACATGGAGGAGACTGGCACAAGACAGACCGTTGTGGAAGAAACTTGGGGAGACATGGATTGATAATGGTTGAGAGTGATGATGATGATGATGATATACCATTAATGTCAAGGTAACTGCATGTCTACAAATACTCTTTATTACTAAAAGCTTTAATATTGTGTAAAAAAAAAAAACATTCCCTTTTATGAAGGCGTGTATTTCCAATCTCTGACGTAACACTGTGCACTGATGACTTGTGGGATGGACAGATGTCGTGCTGCTTGTCTTATTGACTTTAGAGGGCTACGAGTGAATGTTTGTCTCACAACCTTCTCCCTTTCTGGAACCAGCTATGGTCGTCCAGGGATTTTCTTTGTAAGGACGCTACCAGTTTAGTTGAATGACTTGTACCACTTTAGGGTGCTGTTACGTGTAGGCTGTTTGCTTCCATATTTTGTTCTGAAATTCCGCTGAACCTGCGTTTCAGATCGGGTTTCAAGAAACCACTCCACAATCTATGCTTTCTTTGCAGGATTCATTAGGTATACACTTATAGAAAACTGGAGGGTATTCCTTACCACCTGCAACAAGCAGAATGTTGATATTCAAGAAACGCATATAGCGTATTAAATCCGTTTATTTCTTAAGGTGTAGTAATCACAGAGAATCGCCAAGCTTTCGCACTCCACTGGGAGGCTTTTTCAAGGCAACGGTAGACATAAAATTGCAGGGAATTGCAACAGATAAGGAACAAAGATGGTTTTTGAAAGTAACGTGGGTGAAAAAGCCTCCCAGTGGAGTGCAAAAGCTTGGCGATTCTCTGTGATTACTACACCTTAAGAAATAAACGGATTTAATACGCTATATGCGTTTCTTGAATATTCATATTGTGGTGTATTTAAAATAACAGAATGTTGGTATTAGTTTTGTATACAAAGTTATCATCATTTGAAATTGGTTACACCTTTTAGGGACACCTTGTATTTTCACTTTATTTTCAAATAGGGGGGGGGGTTAGATTTTGACAAATTGAATCACTCAATTTGGCGTTCACCTGTCGTACGGTTATATTTTCACAGAACCGTGGATGACCCTGTTAGACAGGTATCACTATGCTAATAAATGTTGATTTGTTGAAAAATATGTTCATGTTTAATAAAGACTTGGACGTATTCGCGGCACCGTGTATTCTTGCCTTTCTATAACAGCATGTGAAGAGGTTCCCTTTCCCTACATAGGTATTTTGTAGAATAAATACCTAAATACTGTCATTTTGGTGTGGTATTGCAGTCAGTAGACGCAAGTGATGTTGTCATGGCCTTGTGAAGTGACTGAATTCTACACATCGAGCGGGTGTGCTAGAGATCTGCACGGCCTCTTATTCCGGAATCCGGGCCGCGGGTGGCCTAGTGGTCAACGTTTGTGACTGCCACGGAGAAGACCTCGGGTTCGATCCCAGGCAGGTACGAACGCTCGAACCACTAAATACCCGCCGTGCGTCGGATGGGCACGTTAAGCCGTTGGACCCCGGGTACTGGCACCCCGATAATAAATAAGGGCGTCTTCCTTCCCCTTTCAAACTCGCTTTCGTGTCACTTTCCTATCGGGCACTCTAGCCCAAATCTCCTAGCATCCTATTTCTAAGGGTTGTTTAAGACCTGGGGTCATACACTCCCATCCTGAAATTCTCTACATCTGATATGATCTGCCGTAACAGAAATGGTCTCTCGTATCGTAATTCGGGAATCCCTGGCCCAGCTCAAACTTTTGGGACCCCAGCCCACACATTTCAATTTAGGGCCCCGCGTGGCCCGTTTCAGGCTGTAGTCCCACGTTCTCCGGCGCTTACTGTAAATAATGCCAGATTTCCTCTGCTGAAACAAAGCTTCTCTACTAAACTGAATTGCGTCAGTAGGAAACGGAATGCAATGAAGAGTGGCGAGGAGTTCCGTGGGTGGTTCCGTACATTGCTCGAGCAAAGCAGTGCAGAGTTCTGGGAGGGGGCTGGAGGACAGCAGCACGCCTTCCAAGAGCATCCCTGACATGCTCAATGGGATTCAGATTGGAAGAGCGTGCTGGCCACTTCATACGGACTATAGTCTTCTGTTCCTGGTACTGGTGCACGAAGCGAGCTGTGTGAGGGTGGGGTTATACGCCGGCAGTAGAAATGTATCGCCAATTGCGGCCACATACGGACGAACAATAGGGTCCATGATGTCGTCTTTATATCTCTGAGCATTGAGTTTTCCATATGGCAACACATAGAGTTCGGTACGGCCGCCTAATGATATATGCCTGCCCATACCAGAACCATACCACCACCATAGGTGTCTCTTTTCTGGATATTAGGAGGAAGACAGTGATTACCAGCCTCTCTCCTAATGTAAACTTGGCGAGAATCACTCTGTAAACAGTATCGCGACTCATTTTTGAACAGAACGAACCTCCATTAATTTTGAGTTAACTTCGCATGCATTCATGTCCAATTGAAACGTTTCCTCCGGTGTTGGGGGAAGGGTACGCGTAATACTGGTCGCCGAGCATGGTTACAGTCCTCCTGCATGTAACCTTCCGCGTACCATCAAAGCTGATACCGTCCGTCCGGCGGCCACCGAAAGCACAGATCTGAGATGAGTCCTGTTCCGCCGTGCCGAAATCCTCAAGTACCGGTCATTCGCGGAGGTCATCGCCCTTATCCTAGCTTTGCTGTATCTTTGGGAAGCTGCACCCTTGGCTTGGAACTGACGCCACATCCTGCTGACCACAGAGCGATCGACTTTGAGCCTTCTTGAGACGTCCGCCTGCCGCTGCCCTACTTTGAGTCTGCTTACCACTTTGCAGCGCGTAACTCCGCTGGTAAATGACGTCTCGAAGCCATGTTAATAAAATCGCTATCTCGAAATCTTGTCATTCTCCGCGGCACATGAGTGAGCGACTCCCTCCGAAACAGCTGGTTTTAAGCTCTTACGCATTTGCATAAAGCGCTGCCAGCGCCACTCATTTGCTTTCCGTACATCGATGCTGTATGACTTCGCCCATAACATATGCAAATTTAATACGTCTTACCTTTTTAATATCTTTTCAATATGATGTAATTGTGAAGAACATATTTTTAATTCATAAGGTTTCTGTTATTGTCGAATTGATAAATCCGTTTTCGTGGGATTTGCGAAAATATATTAGAAATAATATTCTGTGATTGGAAACTCTGGAACTTGGTGTCTATTGTAGCTCACCTTAATAGAATCCAGTATCATAGGTAGTCTCAGTAAGTTTCTTTCGCTGTGTCTACGTATGTTTTGTTCCCGTCCGTAATGATGGATTCGACGCTATGAAAAACTGGATAATGCTAGCGATAACGTAAACCAGCAGATAAGTACCTGCTTCACAATAGAGTGACATGTTGCTCTGCGAGGAAGAATTTTCCATTAAAATCTGAAACCTCGAATCGTTTGTGAGACGGAGCAAGAAAAAGTTCCATTTTTCTCTGTTCCCAGATGACATGTTCGGTGAAGATGTCCACAAAGAACTCGGTGTGAATAAGTCATGCATTTTGTCCTGACGAGATAGAGTGCATCGTTGGGAGGGAATGACTTTTGAAGTCTGTTTATGATAATGTATGTAGGTAAGATGAAGCTCCATTCGTGATGGAAAACGTACCTATGAATGAAACATGAATCTGACACAAGTCCCATTTTTTTTATATCTTATTCTTTGAAACGATGTTCAGATACCTCCTTCTGCGTTGTAGCATTACTGAATAAAATAAAACGGCAAAAACTCTTCGCTATTGTCAGTTTTCGATACTTTCAGAGAACCATTTCGCATTTATTGCAAAGAAGAACAGTTTTGATGCACACGCACCGGACAAAGAATGACTACAATTTACTACAAGACACTCACAGATATTTTATTTCATTTCATTTATTTTTCGTTATGGGGTTACATTTGACCATATTATATTTCAATATTAATTTTATAACATATGATATTAAAAATAAATCATATATACAGTCTGTAATATATATACTTATGTACAGGGTAACCACAGAGCAGGAAATTGAGTAAAAAGCTATATTATATATCATCATTATCATCATTGTCAACCATTATCAATCCACTGGTGGTCGAAGGTCTCTCCAAGTCTTTTCCACAACGGTCTGTCTTGTGCCAGTCTCCTCCATGTTACTCCCGCATACTTTCGGACTTCATCCACCCATCTCCCATGCGGTCTTCTTCTGGGTCTTTTTCTATTTCCTGGAATCAATTTTTATGTGTGCTGTATTCTCAAACAGCCGAAGTTTTGCACTAGCATTTTCATAGATGTTATTAACATTATTAATCTTCAATATCGCAGGATTTTAAAGCCATTGTAACTGCTGATGGTTTCACCGAATCAAAGGCCTTTTCATAGTCGACAAAAGCCATGCACAATGGAAGTTCATATTCCCTCGCTCTTTGGATTAGTTCTCTCTGTACGTGGGTATGATCTATTGTGCTGTAGCCACTCCTGAATAAAGATTGTTCTCTCGGTTCAGCCATGTCCAGTGTTACCTTCAAGCGGTGTGAAATAACTTTAGTGAAGATTTTATAAACAACTGATAGGAGGCTGATAGGTCTGTAGTTCCTGAGATCCTCAATGTCACTTTTTTATGTAACAGGATCATTGTAGTGTTGTTCCAATCCTCAGGAATCTTCCCTTCATTAAGGCATCAAGTGAAAATTTGCGCGAGTACTCTTTCGATTTCTGCACTTGCTTCTTGTATGATGTCTACAGTAATTCCATCTTCTACTGGAGCTTTTCCCCGCATCATGTTCTTGATTGCATGTGCAACTTCTGCTGGCTGGGAGGACTGGAAGAACTCTGGTTGGACCTTTCATGATGTCTGGAGTACATGTATCATCCCTTTCATATAATTTGGAGTAGAAATCTTTCATTCTTGTCAACATTTCGCCTCTATTTCTTATTACAGAACCATCTACTTTTCTCAGTGCCATAATCTCTAGTTCCTGTTCGGCATCATCAGTGGAGAGATTGATGATACTCAAATCGTAAACCAATTAAGTTTTCGTTTTCCAAGTTTACCGAGAACAAAATGTGAACTATTTGCAGTGTCCTTTTGCAGGACTGGTGCTGGAAAAAATTATCCGTTATGCAAAATGTATAGGCTTCACAACTCACTTGAAGAATGTCCGGATAGTTTTAATGTAAGTAATAATGCTTTCATAAAGTATGTTTTGCAAGAATGTAAATATCACTCTGGTAATGTATACATCACTGTAAATATCATTGTAGCAATTCCTGTAACTAGATTTACCATCTGTAGGGATTTGCTTACAAATTAAAAAAAAACTAATTTTAGATATGAATTTTTCACAAAACGTGCTTACTGAAAATGATACAAAAAATATCCATAAAATTTGTAGCAGATTATATATGCGTTTTGCAGTTTTAATGGCTAACATTTAAACTGATTTAAACAAGAAAAACTATAGATGTTAGAATGCTATATCATAGATTTCAAATTTGTAAAAAGAACGAAGAAGAAAAATTATTTCATTATAGTAGAAAATACTTCAAAATACACCTGAGGAATTCATGTAAACACTAATTGGTTTCCTCGATGGTGCTATCTCATAATAAGAAGGACAGATGCTTAAATATTAAAAAAAATGTATACATAAATATGTGTGGGCGCTATACACCTTCAAATCGAGGAGTATTGAGCTTGTTATGGGAATTCTTTGGAGATTTGTTCCTCACATACAGATGAGGACGACTTACCCCCTTATCTTTTTCATCTAACACGTGCTGGTTCGCAACTATTAATTTACATAATTCGGTTAAAGACTCATGCCCACCAATATGCATAGCGCTCCGACAAATAACAAATACTTCCTGGTGAGGTACTTTCTATGTTGAGAAGTATACTTAAATTTTTGAAAACAGTTGATATCATCGGTTGTTAATATATGAGGAATGATTTTCGTAAAAAGCATTTGAAAACGTTTCCGTAATTTCAGAACAGCTGGCATTAGGTGAAATAAATTTAAAATTTTATGTTTTATGTATTGTGTTTTTATTTTTCTTTAATAAAGTACAATCGTTTGTGTATATTTTAAACAATATTTGATCCGATTCTTATAAACAGATAATTTACTGCAGTTCAGGTAGTATCCGAGACATCAAAGAGCCATTGACAAATCTGCTACAAAAGATAATGCCTGAATCTGGAATTTAATGAAAAGCGTAAATGAAAAAAAGCAGTTTACTCACTTGGCGATGCCATGTACTTTTCACTGGAAAGCTACATTAGTCACCTTTTAGGGTACACATGATGTGCACAATCTGTAAAATAACAAGTTTTGTAAATTGTTAGCATTTTAAACATTCCGAAATGTTCTGAATTCAGCATTGTTTTAAATTGTTAAAATATATAATTTCTAAAACTAGTATTGGAATCAATTTTACTCTGTTGACAGAGATCCACTGGTGAGTCAGAAAGTGGATAGACATTTCTGGTGTAACCGAACCTAAGTTTCATTTTCCCAGCGAAATTGAGAGAACCAAAGTTACAATTTTGTGCCCCTTCCTACTCTTTTTTTTCTTTTTTTTTTTTTTTTTTTTTTTTTTTTGGAAATTGTATACAACTTTGAGTCACTCTCATAATCGTCCAGTAGCTATCAAAAACAATATATATATGGTGAAAATCCTCCAAATACGTAGCTTCAGTAAATAAATAAATACATTGCTCTTTCCACGTTCCAGAAACACATAGCAACCGCAAAAATTGTTGTTTCTGAGCCGCCGCCGTAGAACTGAACCACGGAACTCTCGATAACTAGCTGAGCGCGTTAACTTTACACCACGGTGGTCAACAATCCACGGTGCTGTGTGACACGGTGGTCAACAATCTAGCCAGCTTCTGACATCATAAATCCGTAAGATGGGCTCAGCTACTGAGACGTCTCCATCTGGCGGGCATTAACGGCACTGGCTATATATATTATAGCAGTTATTTCAAAATATACTTTATTGGCAAAAACATAAGGGGATAGAGGCGTACCACATATGTCAAAATAAACCACAAAACAATGAACGATACCGATGAAATATTACAGGTGAATGTGATACGGCAGTCAACTAAGGATGACAAAATGTTCAAATCACTAAGTTAAGGTACAATACATGCTTGAGGACGATGATGCACAGGCAAAAGTAATGATTATATATTACAGCATGTGATGACGTTCACAGTGAGAGCAGAGCACAAAACAACAGGTAAATATATTTACAAGAATATGGCTGTACAACGCAGTGCACAAAAAAAGGGAACATGTAAAACACAACAAAAGCATATACAACGATAAAGGTACAGAAGTTCCCACAATCGAGGAAACCACTCAATATGCGACAAAAACATGATAAGTATTACAGAACAAAGTGAAAACTTGGGCAAACTCCCCAAGTGAAACACAAGGATACACAAAATACAAACAGCAAGCCGTGCAGTATTGCATCGGTCCAAAAAAAAAAAAAAAAAAAAGAAACAATTTTTCGGTTGCTATGTGTTTCTGGAACGTGAAAAGAGCGATTCATTTATTTATTTATTTACTGACGCCACGTATTTGGAGGATTTTCACCTAGGATCTCCTTTAACTGCGCAGCGTGTTGTTGCTCCGCGATTTTCTTGTGATTTGGGTGTGTTATTGGACTCTTCGCTCCTTAATTTCACGTTCACCTTAAGTATAAAGGTATCGTCTTTCATTTTGCTTCGTTTCGAGCGCGGTGAGTGCCTATTTTGTTGTGTTTCATCTTAGTTACGTTTGGCCGAGCTGGCCAAGCTCGATACTGGGCGCCGCCATTAAAGATGGCGACTTCCGGTAGGGATAGTGATAGCCCTAATCTCTCTTCCTTTTCTGATGCCCCAGACGGGGGTGTTGCCACGCAAGCGTCCGCTCGTGGCGTTGCCAATTTGCCTTCTCCAGCTACGTCACATCTCCCGACTTCCGCTATCGATGATGACGCAATGGACATCACTGGAAATGCGGCCTCTTCTAGCACTGCCGATCCCAACGTGTCATTACCTTCGTTTTCTTCTGTTGCAGCCTCCAAAGTCTCTCGTCCAGCATCCAAGAATAATTATGTTGGCGCTGAAAAGCTGAAATCTTTCATTTCCCAAGCTGGCAATAATATCGTGCTTAATATCCCAGCCAGCTCTACAGCTGGCAGGGCTTTTACTGAGAATCTTGCAAAAGGCGTCCATTTCGAAGCCCTTACGGACACTCCTTTGCGAGTATATGCAGATGCCATTGCACAGCGGTTCCCATCTGAATCTATTCCGTAAATGTATCGAAGAGGACGACTTGTGGTTGTTTATCTAGTCACGGCTTAAATGGCGAAATCTCTCCTAACATCTGGCCTCACCATTGGTGATAGACATCTTTCTGCAGAACCGGTGTGCCAAAGACCCATTAACGTTTCTTTCTACCCGGTCCCGTTGGAAGTGACAGATCTCATGCTGTATGCTGTCTTATCTTCGGTTGGTCGGGTAGTTGGAGGCATACAAACGCATCTTGCTGCCCGCAATGATCCATTACGTGATCCACGACATGCGTCGATCCAAGGTGCTCACCGTGTTGCGAGGCTCATATTTCCATCACAAAAAGCAATCGAATGGCTTCCAACACACTTCACTGTTCGGTGCAAGGATCAGGTCAGGCAAATTAACTTCCTGACGGAATTCCATTGTAGTCAATGTAACCAGGTTGATCACTACTATAAGCAGTGTCCAGTTGCTCCACCAAAGTCTGTTTCGCCCGTCTATCAAGATCCGACGCCTTCTCATCAAGATCCTAGTAGCGCTCCGTTACCGACAGTGGTTCCTGTGAACAACTTACCTTCGGTGGCAACCTCTACGCCAATTGTTGTCCCACCTTCTCACTCCGAGGAACACTACCCAGTTTTACAATCTTCCACATCTTTTCGTGTTCCTGCGGACCCTACAGCAGTTGCTGAGTCCGTTGCGACTGACCAGTCTGATACCGAAACTTCGACCGCTGATGGCACAGCCTATCAAAGCGTCAGCAACCAAGCGATGAGTGATGGGACGTAGGGCTATCTCCGGACCCGTCCTGACAAAAGGGATACCAAACCTCCTCGCGGCTCTACGAAACGACGGCGACAATCTGGCCACTCTACTCAAACCTCTCCGACTAAGGCTGCTGGATCACCTGCTTCGGGTGGCCCTGTCAAGTCTTCCAAGCCAGTTATCTACCTCCTGCCTCTTGAGGAATTTTCCGCACGCCTACACATGAATGTGTTTCCGGATACTCCCCTTCCTTATAACGAATTGCACGACTTTGCTTGTGCCAAGACTATTCTTCCTAATTTACCCACCTATGTCAACCGATTTGAAGGTCGCTACCCAGCAGTTGAGAATCAACTGGCACAACTGTTAACTCTTTACAATACTATCAAGAGTCCATCTGCCGAAGATGCTGCCACTCAGAAGTACATCCAACTTCGGTACAACAACTTCCGTTCCCATTTGGAAAAGATTGTCACTGCCACTAGAAACATGGCAATTTCACTGTGACTTCCTTGAATTGTCGCGGGTTCGCGACACCAGTGTTGAACTCCCTCGTTTATGAGAACATTTCTGCCGCTGGTGGAGATGTTCTCCTTCTCCAGGAAACTCACTGCTCTGCTGACACTCCCACTCACCTATGGAGACGCTGGCCGTACTCCTTTTACCACTCGCATCGCCTCTCGCGGTATGGTGATATAGCTGTAGGTGTGCGCCAGCGGTTTTTGACTCAGCTGACTTCTATTTCTGTGACAAATTTGCACCTTGATTTTCTTCAGTGTTTTACCCTTTGTGCGCATAATGTTACTTTTCATATCTTTAATGTATATATCCCCACTGATGAAATATATGTTGCTCCTCTTTTTCGTAATATTCATGCAGCGATTGCAGTGATTCCTCCCGGGGACTATTTCGTTCTTGGGGGATTTTAACTGCACGCTGCAGCCTTCTTTTGACAGAAATTCGTCTTATGGCGAATACCGCATGAATTTAGTTTCACAGCTGACTCAGCTCCTTGATGATTTTCACCTTGTCGATTCCTTCAGATGGCTAAATCCTGATTCCATTTCCTTTACGTGGTGTAATCCACCGACGTTCGGTACTACTGCTGCGCGGTTAGACCGAATATATGTTTCTGCTTCCTTAGTCCCTGCTATCACTGCTGCTCGACATTCACCCACGGTATCTTCCGACCATTCTGCCGTTTCACTATCAATTTGTGTCTCTCCAGCATCTTCATCTACGCGCCGTCATTGGACATTTGATGACACTCTCTTACAAGACCGTTCCTTTTGTGAGGAAGTTCAGACGTTTCTCTCTAATCGGAAGTTGCTGCTCACAACGACCCCAAGCGCCTTGCGTTTGTGGCTTGATGTCAAACGAGATCTTCTCTTGCTCGTTCGTCACCTCTCCTTTACTATTTCCACCACTCGCTCGATGGAGGTGAGTAACCTACGAGGACTCCTCTCCGCGACGCCAATGTCTGACCCGCACTATGCCTCCGTCCGTGATGAACTTCATGCCTGCCTCGAACCGTTTGCTCAGCAAGCAGTCCCTCGTTTTTGGCTCCTACGTATTTCACCATTGACGCATCCTTTCGAGGTCCTTTCAAAGATGGAATCCATGCAACGCACGTCAACTTCCATCAGACATCTCTGATTGCCTGATGGCACTGTTACTGGCAACACAACTCTCATCTGCTCTCATGTCCGTCACTTCTTTCAGAAGAAGTTCCGAGCGGTTGCGCAGGGTTCTTCTTTTTCTTCCTCCTCTTTTCTTTCTTCTCTCCCTCAAGTCCCGTCTTCTCTCGGCGCCCCTCTTATTGCTGATTTTGATTTGCCTGAATTGAGAGAGGCTTTTGCCTCCCTCAATCTTTACTCTTCCCCGCGACCTGATGGCCACCTTCTGTCGTTCTATCGGGCCTTTCTTCCGTCACTCCTGCCTATTCTCTCTGCCGCTTTTTCGTGTGCTCTTTCTTCTTCTGCGCTTCCGCCGGAATTTACCGTTGCACATGTTATCCTCCTGCCGAAGAAGGGTGACCTTCTGGATTTGTCGAATTGGCGCCCCATCTCCATTCTCAACCTGGATTACAAATTCTTCATTAAACTCCTCTCTCGCCGCCTTAATTCTGTTCTTCCGTTCCTCGTATCCCCCGACCAGACATATACCGTGCCTGGTCGTATCTACTTTCTTCATAACCTTTCCTTTCTTGCTCTAAAACATTCCGAACCCTTAGCTTTGTTTAACCTTGCCCAGAAATCCGCTTTTGATAACGTTTCTCACACTTACCTTTCTGCCGTATTAACTCACTTTGGTTTTCTCCCCGCTTTTGTTTCTCTCATCCTTAGCCTTTACCGGGGCGCCCATTTGCACGTTCGGACGGCCACATTTTTGACGGCTCCGATTCCTTTTCGATCTGGCATCAGACAAGGTTGTCCATTATCAGGACAACTCTTTGCTCTCGCCTTTGAGCCTTTTTTGATTGCGAGTCAAGCGTCTTTTTTACCTGCGGTTGGACCGATTATTTCTAGTACTCGGCACCACCGTTTTCTTGTCTCTGCTTATGCAGATGATGTTGCCTTTTGTCTTCGCAGCGATGACCAATTTGATACTCTTCTTGCCACTTATGAACAGTATGCTTCTCTCTCTGGTGCTGCCCTGTGGTGTAGTTCTTGGAGATGCAGCACTGATTCACCGTGAGAAGCAGCGTGGTCCTCTTCGACCCAAAAATTTCTTGGAGCTCATTTTGGACACTCCTTTACCGCAAGCACCGTCACTTAGCAAGCTCTCCTCCCACCACTTCATCGCACGGCTGGTTTTTGGCGATTTACGTTTTCCTTTTCCTCTTACTTTCAACGTGCTCAAATTGTTCATCGATATCTTCTCTCACAATGCTTCTATCCCTGGGATTCCTGTGTGTTTAAATCGCATCATTTCTCTGCCATCAATAGTATTTTCACTTCAGTGATCTGGTCATCTAGACATTGGATTTCTGCTGCCACGCTTTCTCTGCCAACATCATTTGGTGGTCTTCATTTCCCGGATGTCAGAACATATTATCGAGCTCACCAAATCGTCTCCTTCATTCGTCTTCTCCTTTCGCCCTTCCCTGCACTTTCGTCTACCCTGAATACTCTTATTTCTCTTAATGATCCATCCTTCACTTTCCTCCTTTTTCTTAGGATGGATTTATCTCCTTCTACTTCTAAATGCCTCCCAACACTTCTTATCGACGCTCTAGCGGTATTTAATTATCTCCCGCTACTCCGCACTCCTCCCTCTAACACCCTGGACCTGCTTGCAGAACCTCTTTTCCTTTCCACTCAGATTCATCCACCCGATCAACCATACTTTCTTCCCCCCCCCCCCTTGGTTCCGCTCAGGAATTCTCACAGTCGAAGCTTTATTAACTTCCGATTTGACCTGGAAACCAATCTCTTCTTTTTTCCCTGACCCTTCTTCCACCTTGGAAGAGGAGTATGACCTTCTTTGCCCCGCTCTCCGTACCCTCTCCCCACTTCTGGTTTCTGACACTGGCCTTGTTTCTGTCTCTGGACCGAGCCTCTCTCTTCCTTTCTTCCTTCCCTTTCGGGACTATGTTGCTCCCATTTCTGCTTTTTCTACTGCTTCTATCTATGCACACCTCCGTGCGCCCTTCACTTCTCCGCACGGTCTTCCTGATGCTTCTTCTTCTCTTCTGCTGCCTATCTGGTCTGCCTCTTTCTCTCCCCTTTCTACCCCGTTAGAGCGAAACATCCAATGGCGGTTTCTTCACCGCCGACTTCCTGTTCCTTCTTCTCTCTTTCACATGTCTATTTCTTCTACTTCTCTCTGCTGCTTTTGTGGTGTTGAAGGTGATGTTCCTCATGTCTACTGTCACTGTCCCGTTCTCCTTCCACTTCTCAATACTGCCTTTCGTCTTGTAGGCACCATTTGCTCTACAGACATCCCTTTTCAAGCGTACGAGTGGTTATTGCTTACCAAACACCCCCGGCTATTTTGCCGGATGCCTGTGCCTATCTCTTCGTACTTGTCAAACATGTCGTTTTTCTTTATCATAAATCTCTCCGCTCTCCTGCTACCACAATTAGTATTCTCTCTGCTGGCGCGGCCTTACGGTCGATTTTTAGGAATCGCATCGTGTCTCGACTACGCCTGGAGAACTTTGCTGCTTCCACCCCACAATCTCAAGCCTCTTTCCGGTCTACCTGGGCGCAAGGAACCTGATGATTCAAAATCACTGGCTCTTCCATTGATCTTTCCTTCCGATTGTTTTTTTTCCAGCTTCGACCTACTGACTGCATCAGTTGGGATTTGTGTTCTCTCCTCTTGGTGCCTCGTCACACTGTCTGCTAAGTGTTTGTGTTGTAACTGCTTATGATTTGTATTGTAGTGGTTTTTGCAATTTTTGCGTAATTCGTGTGCATGTATCGTGCTGTATTTGTTTTTTCGTTGCACCTGTCCTTACTACCTGTTCTTCACTCATATGGCTGTTTTTGCTGCCTGTACCTTCATTGAGTTGCGCACCGTGTATTTGTTCTCTAGGAGCAATACGAGAGGTATTGCCCTGCGAGACTTTGCTCTTTCTGTTTTTTCTTGCTGCATTGTGTTGCATCTTTTAATTCATACCTTATTACTGTCTTGCATTTTCACATTCTTTGACGTCATGTATTTGTTGCTCGTCATATGTCATTGTTTCTTTTGGACCGATGCAGTACTGCACGGCTTGCTGTTTGTATTTTGTGTATCCTTGTGTTTCACTTGGGGAGTTTGCCCAAGTTTCCACTTTGTTCTGTAATACTTATCATGTGTTTGTCACATATCGTGTGGCTTCCTCGTTTGTGGGAACTTCTGTACCTTTATCGTAGAGTATGATTTTGTTGTGTTTTACATGTTCCCTTCTTTTTGTGCACTGCGTTGTACAGCCATATTCTTGTAAATATATTTACCTGTTGTTTTGGGCTTTGCTCTCACTGTGCAAGTCATCGCATGCTGTAATATCCTAATCATTACTATTGCTTGTGCAACATCTTCCTCAAGCATGTATTGTTCCTTATTAGTGATTTTAACATTTTGTCATCCTTAGTTGACTGCCGTATCACATTCACCTGTAAAATTTCATCAGTATCGCTCATTGTATTGTGGTTTATTTTGCCATATGTGGTACTCCTGTATTTCCTATGTTTTTGCCAATAAAGTATATTTTGAAATAACTGCTATAATATATATATATAGCCAGTGCCGTTAATGCCCACCAGATGGAGACGTCTCAGTAGCTGAGCTCATCTTTCGGATTTATGATGTCAGAAGCTGACTCAAAAATACACATAGCACCGTGGATTGTTGACCACCGTGGTGTAAATATAACGCTCTCGTCTAGTTATCGAGAGTTCCGTGATTCAATTCCACGGCGGCGGCTGAAAAACAATTATTTTTAGGTTGCTATGTGTTTCTGGAACGTGGAAAGGGCGATGTATTTATTTATTTAATATGTGTATGTGTATGAATGTAGGCGAAATAAACTACTGCTATGAAAGTGTTAAGTTTGCAATACCGCACATACTAATTTAAGTTAGTTATGAACAACGCAGCGATTAATTTTTTCTTTTTTTGAAGGACCGAGAATATAAACAATTTCTTCTTCAGACGTTTTTAGAAATCGAGCATGAGAGAAAATGACCGACATGACTGAATTTTAAAGACTGAAAGTTGTTTGATTTTGTTCAGCCGGAACATCGGCGACTACGTCTGCTGATTTGTTAAATGTATCCAGCCATTTGTATCGAAAGTTAGGACTGCATTCAAGAGTTGAAATCGGCTGATCCCAAGCCCGAAGGTGAGCCTAGCCCCGAAACGGGCTCGGACTGCATAATATTTACTACATTTCGGACTCGGTTTCTGAATTTTTTAACTATGATTTTGTATGATTTAGAGCATCCGAGACTTTCATTACACTTCCCATTTGCGAAGAGAATTCTTCCACAGCTGGGAGTTGGTGGGGGAGTAGGGACTAGAGAGGGCTACTTATTCTAGGCTTTGGGAACAAATGCCACATATAAAACATTTGTAGCTTCTGCGAAGGAAGGAGAGCTTCTTTTAGATAGTAGATATTACGCCGAAGAAATTTCATTTTCTTTCCGTGCTCCACGCGGCAAATCCATGCTAATTTTATTGAACAGCGTAAGCAGATTACAACGCAGCCAGACTTTGCTGGTTGAACGTTTCTCCGAAGCATTTCAGTATAAACTGGTATTCTTTTTCTTTTTTTTTTTTTTTTGATTGGAGGTTTAACGACCACCGTGAGCAACTCAATGGGCTATAAGCAGTCGCCCGTCCCTAATTTAGGGTCACTGGTTCCAGGGAAGGGTGAGAGCCAGGGCCGTAAGACAAACACAACATCCATCCCTCACCGGGATTCGAACCCGGACTCCGTTCGGACGAATGATCAGAGGCCATCGCTTAGACCACTGCGCCACCGGGAGGCAAACTGGTATTCAAAGAATATCGTTATGTTATACGATAAAAACATATCCTTTCCCTGCTTCCCAGTTGAGGAAGACCCTAGGGTCTAAACCGGGTTCGGCTAATTGCTGGGAAAGCACAGAGTGGAAGTCCAAAATATATTTTTTCTATTAATTACCAAACAGGTCTGTTTTGAGGTTTCTCAGTCAAACATTAGGGCTCGGGAGCTCTGGACAGCCATAAATTTCTTATCAGAAAGCGCTGGACAGAGACCTAGCGCTTTCTAATAAGAAATGCGCACACCTAAGAAATTTAAGCTCACATCAAGTTATCCGAAAACTGAACAGATTAAGACTAACAACAGGAAAAACGCACGAAGCTAGGTACCTCAGATTTTTTTTTTTTTTTTTGGTTTAACGACCACCGTGAGCAACTCAATGGGCTATAAGCAGTCACCCGTCCGTAATTTAGGGTTACTGGTTCCAGGGAAGAGAGAGAGAGCCAGCGCCGTAAGACAAACACAACATCCATGCCTCACCGGGATTCGAACCCGGACCCCTTTCGGACGAATGATCAGAGGCCACTGATCATGATCAGAGGCCACTGACCACTGCGCCACCGGGGCGGCCCCTCAGATTTCACACTAGAGGTCAGGATACGTATAGCTTGTATATTCACCAAACATCTGTGCTTAGCAATCTTCCTTGCACGTGCTGCATGCCTTGCATACGTGCATACAGAGCGCTAAGCAGTATGCTGAGTTCAGGGGTTAGCTTTCCAAAGAAGGGTCATCAGCGAAATTAAAATTTCGAAAGTCCCTAAAGTTATTTATTTCTTATGTTTCAAGCACCTTCATTTACAGTATGCATATAACTCGATATTTAGTAGTATCTATGTCACGTCTCACACACGACTCTTCGTATTTCATATTCATTATAAGCAGGTCGGACAAAATTTAGCCACCCCTAACAGAAATGATAGTAAGAAGTGTGACGTGCCTGCACCGCAGGACGCACATGAGATAAAGGCAGATAGCAGTGAGAACACATGTCCACGTAGCTTAGTTGGGAGAGCGACTTACTCCGGAGTGGGGGGGTGGAATCGATGGCCGGCGTAGACAAACTTGTACATTATTGAAGTTACCGGTTGCATAGAGGGCGTCGGGACAGCACTGTTGGGAGATAAATAGCACTGAAGTGGTCTACAGAATCATTTCTGTCTCGTGCAGTGGTGAAGAGCAACGTGCCTGTTGAATTTAGTCTGCAATATAGGTCGTAAGACAAACGTTACTGAGTGCAAAAAGGAGCTATAGTGTTTGGCCGTGTTTACGGACGCAAATTGAATGAAGTCGCCTAATTTGTCGGTATGTCGAAGCGTACTGTCCGACGGGTCTACAAACAGTGGTGTATGTAGTTCGTAGTCAAATGAAAATCGTCGACGTAACTGCTGCCGGAAAACGATTCTTACCAACAGGGACAGCCGCCATGTTTCACGCCTAGTAACTGGAAATCGGTTACCAACCAGGCAACAATTGATCCAAACACTCATTGAGAGTCCACTCCAAACAATATTCGAAAGGACATTGCGATGAGGAATGCATGCGATGGACATCTGGAGCAGAGCACCACGGAAGAGGCCTCTTTTTAACAGCAAGTCACAAAGTCGCACGTTATCAATGGGCTCAGAGGCACCAAACCTTTACTGTGGTGGATTGAAAACGAGTAATTTGGTCTGATGTGTTTCATGTTTGTTTGTCCTCCAATGATAAGAGACGACGAATGCATCGTCTCTTATCATTGGATCGTCTCTTATCTTTAATTCTGATTGTGTCGAAGGTGCTGTTTAAGCTGGAGGGGGTACTGTAATGTTTTGGGGATGTTTTTCGTAGTGACGATGAATTTGAACCAGTATGCGTACCTTCGCACTCTGAATTACGAAGTGTTGACCCTTGACCTACATCTCCAGGAGCAACATCCCATTACCACTCCTGTCATCCAAGACGACAGTTGCCGTATGTACAGGGCTAAAATTATGTCTGCGTGGCAGGACGAACAATCAGCAACACTGTCTCACTTCGACTGGCCCGCCAAATCCCCAGGTTTAAATCCTATTGAAAATATGTGGGATCATTTGGAACAGAAGGTGAAACGCCGGAATAGACACCCACGTAATCTGGCGGAACTTCGGGACCAATTGACGCACGAGTGACTGCAAATTGATGTTCAATACATCCACAACCTCGTGGAGTCCCTACCACACTGGATTCATGTTGTTCTCAAAGCAAGTCAACCGTTATTAGGTAAGTTCTGACAGGGGTGACTAATTTTTTGTCCGGTGTGCTTATATTTCAGGCAGTGCCGTGCCCAAAGGGGGTTTTTGCAATCTTAATCTCCACTCCCTCCTACCCCGCCAAAAAATGTTTGAAACTTTCAATAGTAACAATTATATATCCACTAATAGATCAAATACTATTACGTACCTCTAATCCTTAGTTTATATGGTTAACATTGTTGGTGTGCCATTTTTCTTTGTTTGTGGATTCATTGAAGATTCTCAACACATGTCGCGATATTCCAATGATAATTCCTTGGGAGATGAAACTTTTTAGTTTTAATATTTTCTTTTATGCACACTATTGCACATATATTATTGCACTCGGGTTCCAGCTCTTTAAATGAACTACCAATGGCTTGGCACGCGTTGTTAAAAGACGGAAAACCTTCGCCGCGTGCCGTTTAATTACGTGCTAAAAAAACAATTTCACGAAATATGCTCGTGATGTCACCCACCTTATTTTCGAAAATCATCTTTGTTCCTTATGTGTTCTGTTTCCCTTCATTCTTATGTCTACCATTGCGTTGAAAAAGCCTCCCAGTGGAGTGCGAAAGCTTGGAGAATCTCTGTAATTATTACACCATAAGAAAAAAGCGGATTTAATACGCTATATACACTCACCAACCCGCTTGGCCAGCGTGGTGAGTTATGGCCAAACCCCTCCAAAATGACTCCACAACTTAAATCTTGGCCCTCAGTCTCCGGCAACTGGAATGTATCTGGGCAAGGCAGCGGCCAGTGCGACATGAAGGCAGAGGGTGCTAAGAATCCCCGGAGGACCGGACTAGGCTGCCATCTGATGCTGACCTTGGCTACGTATAATTGACGCTCCCTATCTTCTGATTCAAGGCTTCTTAAATTGGAAGAGGAACTACAAAGGATCAAGTGGGACATCGTCGGGCTAAGTGAGGTAAAGAGAAAAGGAGAAGATCTCATTGAACTGAAAAGTTGACATCTCTTCTACTATCGTGGGACAGATACTGGCAGAACTAGTGGTGTTGGATTTATAATAAACAAGTAACTGAAGAATAAAGTTGTAGAAGTTGAAAGTTCCTCTGACAGAGCTGCACGACTCGTTATCCAACTCTCGAGAAGATACCAGGCTCAGATAATTCAAACTTATGCACCCACCACAAGTATCCT
Source organism: Macrothele yani (assembly GCA_039090855.1). NCBI lineage: Eukaryota > Metazoa > Arthropoda > Arachnida > Araneae > Macrothelidae > Macrothele > Macrothele yani. The sequence continues at coordinate 22,415,054 of CM077013.1, forward strand.
GAAGAAGAAATTGAAGAATTTTGTGAGGAAATTCGTCATCTAAATAATAAAGGTAAGCAGCACTTGAAGATAATTATGAGAGATTTCAATGCAAAAATAGGGCAACGGCAACAGAATGAAACTTCAGTAGGTAAATTCGGTCACGGCAACATAAACCAGCGTGGAAATACTCTCGTTGAGTTTGCAGAGGCAGAAGGGTTTTTCATCTTGAACTCCTTCTTCAAGAAAAAGCCACACAGGAAATGGACATGGAGACATCCAAATGGGACGACAAGTGAAATTGATTTTATTATGTGTAACCAAAAATTCGTCATAGAAGACTGCAGTGTGCTAAACAAGTTCAACTTAGGTAGTGACCATAGATTGGTGAGATGTAAGATGCACCTCAAAACTAAACTCGAACATGGGAAGCTCATAAGACAAACAAAATGTATTCACATAACCAACCTTAAAAAACACCATAATACCTTCAAATCGGAACTGAAGAACAAATTCTCTGCTTTAGAAGGCCTAACATCGGAAGAAGTGGATATTTCTGAAGTTAACAGAAAAGTAACCAAAGCTCTTGTGGAAACAGCAACAAAATTAGCTGGGTCTAAGAACAAGTTGCATGTGAACAAATTATCAGGAAAAACCAAAATGTTGATGCAAAAAAGAAGAGAGATGAGGACAACTAAAGAAGATGTGACTTCCAAAGTGGAATACATAGAGCTATGCATGACAATACGAAAAGGTATCACTGAAGACGTAAGGAAATTCAACTGTGAACTAGTAAGGAAAGCAATTGAAAACAACCAAAGCCTAAAAATAGCAAAGGGACATCTCAGTAAGGGAAGAAAACAGATTATGGCACTGAGAAAAGAAGATGGTTCTGTAACAAGAAATAGAGGCGAAATTTTGACAAGAATGAAAGATTTCTACTTCAAGTTATATGAAATGGATGATGCATGTACTTCAGACATCATGGAAGGTACCAGTACCAGAGTTCTTCCAGTCCTCCCAGCAGAAGTTGCACACGCAATCAAGAACATGAAGCGGGGAAAAGCTCCAGTAGAAGATGGAATTACTGTAGACATCATACAAGAAGCAAGTGGAGAAATCGAAACAGCACTCGCGAAAATGTTCACTCGATGCCTTAATGAAGGGAAGATTTCTGAGAATTGGAACAACGCTATAATAATCCTGCTACATAAAAAAGGTGACATTGAGGATCTCAGGAACTACAAACCTATCAGCCTCATATCAGTGGTTTATAAAATCTTCACTAAAGTTCTTTCACATCGTTTGAAGGTAACACTGGACATGGCTCAACCGAGAGAACAAGCTGGATTCAGGAGTGGCTACAGCACAATAGATCATATCCATGTTCTGAGAGAACTAATTGAAAGAGCGAGTAAATATGAACTTCCATTGTGCATGGCTTTTATCGATTATGAAAAAGATTTTGATTCGGTGAAACCATCAGCAGTTACAATGGCTTGAAATCCTGCGGTATTGAAGATGCATACATTAATTGTATTAATAACATCTATGAAAATGCAAGTGCAAAGATTTGGCTGTTTGAAAATACAACACACATAAAAATTGGAAAGGGAGTGAGACAAGGTGACACCATATCTCCGAAGCTCTTTAACGCCCCATTGAAAAATGTCTTTCAATCGCTGAACTATGAAAACAAAAGGATAAAGATTAATGGAGATTATCTAACCCACCTTAGTTTTGCTGATGACATAGTCATTTTTGCAACTACCCAATCAGAGCCGCAGAGTATGATCCAAGAACTTGCTGACAAGAGTAAAGAAGTGGGATTAAAAATGAACTTTCAGAAGACAAAAGTGATGTTCAATGCTTTTACACGAAATGAAGATTTATCAATTGATGGAGAAAAGCTGGAGATAACAGATACGTACGTTTATCTTAGACAGCAGATATGAAGTGAGGGTCACATTGATGAAGAAATTAATCGGCGTACAAAACTTGCCTGGAGAGCTTTTGGAAGAAACAGCATAATTTTTAAGAGCAATATGCCATTATGTCTTAAAAGAAAAGTGTTTGATCAATGGATCCTTCGAGTGCTTACGTATGGTGCAGAGACGTGGACCTTAACTAAAAGAGACATACAAAGGCTGCAGACAACTCAAAGCAACATGGAGAGGTGCATGCTTGGTGTAACCAGGAGAGATAAGAAGAGGAACTCGTGGATCCGAAAAATGACAAGAGTGGAAGACATCATGAACCGAGTTAAATCCCTGAAATGGCAATGAGCTGGGCATACTGCCAGAAGGACAGACCATCGATGGACAGCCGAACAGGAAAAGACCCAGAAGAAGACCACATGGGAGATGGGTGGATGAAATTCGAAAGTATGAGGGAGTGACATGGAAGAGAGTGGCACAAGACAGACCGTTGTGGAGGAAACTTGGGGAGACCTTCGTCCAGCAGTGGATTGACAATGGTTGACAATGATGATGCGTTTCTTGAGTTAAAATCACTATTACATGTTGATAAAATATCCTATTCCATCGATGTTCACTGTACTTATTGCACCAGTAGTTAAATTTGTAGTTTAAAAATTCATGATTAAAAAATCACGTTCGATCGATGTTCATTGTACCTGTTGCACCACCAGTTAAATTTGAAGTTTAAAATATTTCACTATTAAAATCCATTAAAAAGTTAAAAATCACGGCATGCTTGAGATCACCACCATTCTACCAAATTCTGGTTGAAGCTTTTCAACCTCTATGAGGTCATCCTCAGAACATTTGTCCTAACCACGATGATGCAGACGGACCATGCGCACCAGATTCTCTACGGGGTCTCACTACTGTGCGAACGGGCTAAAGGATCGCGTGTTCCTCCCTGCATTCCTGAGTTTCATGTTTCATTTCCTTGATACTGTGATGTCATCTATATTTCATTCGTTGTTTAATTCTCCTATGTTTCCTTCATAGGAAACATAGGAGAATTATGTTTCCTTCATAAGAGAATTAAACAGCGAATGAATCCTATGTCTCCTTCATAGGAGCAACATAAAAATATAGGTGGGCAACCATTATGTGGTGATAACAGTATAGGTAATAACAATATTAACAATAATTTTCAGCATTATGTACTTGAATTTTTTTGCGTGGATGTTGCATACATTTAAAAAATGTACTCATACCACATGTAGTTGCATAAAAAAATAAATTTCACCCCTCCGCCCACCTCTTCCGAAAAATATTTCTGGGCACGCCACTGATTTCAGGTATTCTTGAAACAGATCATTTTATGATTTCCTCAGTATCCTTTTAACTTTTTTGCCCTGCAACTTGGACTGAAAAAAAATTTCTTTTAATAAGCACCTACTCACCATGAATACGGGATTACACCAATGTACAATACAAATCTGGAAGTTATGATTCCGTCTATTGGTGTAAATTATGACAGAAAGTGGTTAAGTCATATAATATCCAAAAACTTGAAAATTTTATCTTCCTGGGGCGGAATCGCATCCGCGTCTGCTTGTTTGCGCCCTAGTATGTTAATCACTACACCACCCAAAACGACCAAGTCTCAAGTTTCCGAGTAATTTAAATATAACATCCCATCGCAGGAATTCCCGGTCGAAGCATATTCGGGGGCAAACCGGGAGATTCGATTTCCGCTCCAGGACGATGAAAGTTTCAAGTTTTCGGATATTACGAGGTCTGACGATTCAGTAATGAGACTGGGTCAAAAAAAAACACATTTACTTACACTTTTAATCAACTACGATGTGACCACCATCGAAGTAGTTCCCTTGAGCTTGCACACACTTATTCCAATGGTGCTGGCATTGCTGGTAGCAGCTGTGAAACTCATCAGTTGAGACACTGTTAAAGGTCTGCGTCACAGCCTTTTGGACGTCTGCTGCTGTGTCAAAATGGCGTCCTTTCACAACTGATTTCAGTTTTGGGAATGAAAAAAAGTCACAAAGCGCCATGTCGGGTGAATAAGGAGGATGCGGTAGTGTTGCATTTCGCCGCTCTTCTCGCTGTTGTTCTGTGAGATTTTTTGGAACCCATTTCGCACAAATTTTTCTCATTCCCGGATCTTCAGTCAGCATTCGGCGAACACTTTCGCGATTCATGTTTAGTTTTCCTGCTATCATTCTCACTGACAATCGCCTATCATGTCGCACAACTTCACTCACCCGGGCTGTGTTGTCCTCTGTCAGTGTTGTTGTTGCCCCCCCCCCCCCCACTCCGGTGCTCATCTTCCACATTGTTTCTGCCCTCACAAAACATTTTGTGCCAGCGGAAGGATTGTGCTCTTGACATTACCTGCTTGCCGAACGCCTGCTGCAGTTTCTCGTACGTTACCGCCGCGTTTTCACCCAGTTGCACACAAAACAAATGGCATACCGATGCGCAATATACCGTGAGTCCATTTTTCTGACGAGGAGCGCACACACAACTTCACGAGTCAAGCAGCTACTATACACTGAGGCCATCCAGGGTGCTGCCATTTCGACTACGGGTGGGGAAAGAACCAATGTCACACGTATGTGACGTACGAGGCTGCAGCGTTTCCACAGCGCGCGCGATAAAATCAGTCTCATTACTTAATTGCCAGACCTCGTATATGACTTACCATTCGTGTTATAATAATTTACACCAATAGACGGAATCACAACTTCTAATTTGTATTATAGCACCTACTCATTCATTCTTTAAACGCAGCAAAAATACTTCAAAGTATTTATCTCCAATCTGCTAATAATATTTTACTACACCTTACACATGCACAACACATCTTCGTTCCGTACATGATAAAAATGGGTCTTACAACAAATCAGAGGTGAGCAACAGGGAGAAGAGATGGACAGATGCTTCCGGTCACAAGTATGGGGACGGGGCAAAAGTTGGAAGGGCGTTGCTACTAAAGTTGGAAGTACGTAGCGTCAAGTCATTTTATAGAATGGAAACATACTTTTTGTATGCAGAAAATTTCCTTGATATCGAATATTCATCTCTTTTCTTTTTCATTTTGTTTCGGAGTTCAAATACCACCATGCGCAACCCTAAGAACTATAGGCTGTCGCGCGTCCCTGATTTGGGGCCACTGTTTCCAAGATGGGGGAAAAGCAAGCGCCATCAGACAAATACACTACCTATTCCTTACCAGAGTCTCGAACCTGGATCCATCTAGGCTGAATGCTCAGAAGCCAGCGCGTTGGGGCACTCAGCCTCACAGGCATTGAGAAATGTTCTTTTTTACGCTTTCCAACTAGAGGTTGAAGAAGCATATATGCTTCAGCTTTGTCTGTCTGTCCGTCCGTCAGCACGATAACTCGCGTGAACATGGTTCGATTTCGATGAAATTTTAGTATGTTTTAGGGAACAACCTGGGAAGGAATCCTATTGAAAATGAGCAAAATGGAGTCAAAGGTCAGGACATAAAAGGGGATCCATTCCATCGCCATGCATCATAACTTACGTAAACATGCTTCGATTGCGACAAACCATCAGCATGTTGTTCCGGAAATGTACTGAACCGGTTATGTTTAATATAATCGAAATGGGGTCAAAGGTCAGGGCGCAGGAGAGAGATTTATTCCACAGCCATTATCCTCATAACTTGACTAGAAATGCTCCTACTGCGACAAAACTTTAGTATGTTGTTCCGAAGGTATACTTTACCAATTCTGTTTAATATCATCAAAATGGGCTCAAAAGTCAGGGCACATGCCACGGCACCGCAAATAGTAGCAGAGCTGAACACCACTTGGAATGATCCCGTTTTCGTCATAACAGTTCGTTGGGAACTCTATCGTGCTGGTATTTATGGCCTGCAGCTGTCCATAAACCTTTTATTGGCAACATCAATGCAATAAAACGTGTAAGATAGTGCACAGCACATAAAAACTGAGATACTAAAGAGTACCAACCTGTTTTCTGGTCTCAAGAATAATTTTGTTTTCCACAATTGTTAGCGTGTATGCCTGTCGAAAACCTGCAGAACCGTGCCGTCCGTTTGTTTAATTCCAACTGTCAAGCACGGAGGTGGATCTCTGATGCTGTGAGGGGCCATATCTTGGCATTCCTCAAGGCCACTGGTTACTCTGTATGGTCGTATTACATCCACAGCGTATGAATCTATTCTTGAGGACCACCCGCACTCAGTGTTGTGAGGAGGAGATGAAACAGTTATACTGTACCCCCTCAATCTCCACATCTCAATGTTATTGAATATTTGTGAGAATATATAGAGCGAAAGATCTGATCAAACTTTTCACCTCCAATATCACTGGCAAAGTTGGGACATATTTTACTGGAAGAATGATCTCAAATTCCATTATCACTCAGTATGTTCATGATTTACATAAGTTTATTCCACGTCTAATTGTTTGTGCTCTGAATGTGCTAGGCATGTCTACAGCTTATTAATAACACGTCTGCACAAACATTAAGTATTTTTATTGTTTTGATAAACCACTTTAAAACACAAAATAAGTCGTGAAGAATAAACGAAGTACGTATGAAATTGAAACCGATTATATAATTATCAAAATGGAAAACCCCTGTACTAAATTTTAACGATCAGTAAATGTTTTAAAATGCGTTTCGCGTCATTTCCATTACCCGTAACTCTATCTCTGGAATTATAGTCAAAATGCACATTCAAAACACCGATACGTATTGAATTTCTTAAAGCCTATTGGAAAGTGGAACTAATCGGGAATTTTTCTTAATGAAGTAATTATTGATATCGTCGAGGAGCGGGGAAAAGAAGTATTGCTCTGGAAAAGCAGTCTTTGAAGAACGTTGAGAGTTTTTCTTCAATTTTTTTATGCTACCATCAAAACACTTATTAGCTAATTGTGAAATGAAAGATATTTTGCAGAACTTCTCAAGAAATCAAGGCTCCTACACTTAACATTGATCTCATGAAAAGAAATATAACGTTCTGAGTAAATTAATGAAAACTGTAGTTATTCAAACACGCCGAATGAAATAGGGTACAGTTTTCTCAATAAGTGATACCTGTTCAATATAAGAGTTATTCATTGTGTCTCAAGAAAAATTGGAACAATTACCTTAAGAAAAATAAGTGTTAGTCATCAAACAAAGATCTTCGCTCTTTCCACGTTTATAAGTGAGTCACGAAAAAATTCGCATTGGCCGCCACAGGGAGTCGAACCGAGGGTCTTCCAGTTACGCGCCGGATATGCTTCCGCTACACCACAGCAGCCTCGAATTCCTCCAGACTCACACACGCTAACTGCCAAGCCAGTTTGGCAGGTTGCTTCTTGGAGCCCCGCACAATGCTGGAGATTCACCAAAGATGGTAAGATGTTCCTGGTCCACGTTAAATGTCTGTATTACTTATTCATTCGCCTTCTAATTATTTCTTCAGTTGCTGCTTACCATCTTTGGTGAATCCCCAGCATTGTGCGGGGCTCCAAGAAGCAACCTGCCAACTTGACTTGGCAGTTAGCGTGTGTGAGTCTGGAGGAATTCGAGGCAGCTGTGGTGTAGCGGAAGCATATCCGGCGCGTCACCGGGAGTCGAACCCAGGAAGACCCTGGGTTCGACTCCCGGTGACGGCCAATGAGAATTTTTCCGTAACTCACTTATAAACGTGGGAAGAGCGAAGATCTTTGTGTGATGTTCCTGGTCCACGTTAAATGTCTGTATTAATCATAAGTGTTAGATTCAAGAGTTGTTAAACACACTTTGTGAAAAAAGGTTATACCTTTTCGCGAAGTCATACGTGCTAGATCTCGAATACGTTTCAGGGAAACAAACTTAGCATTCTCAAGAAACCGTGGAGTCAAGATTTCTCTTATGCATTTAATGGAAAACCTTCCAGAAGCCAGAAATTCTAGATTCAAGAGTTTTCGAAAATTTATCGTCTTAAAAACAAGAGCTTTCTTTTAAAATACAATGGTGCTAAGTTTTGCTATTCTTATACCTCTTCATGAAATCAAAGATAGTTATTTCAAATATGTGTTCACTGTTTACTTATTTCAACGCACTTGGTAGGAGATTCTTGACATTAATGTGTTGAAATTATTTGATGTTTATGTGGATCTGTCAAATAAGGAAAGAAATCTTTCTTATCCTTTCATAACATCAATCTTATGTCTGCAGGCGAACGTCAGCAACACCAGCTCACATTTTATGAAATAACTGAGGAAAGAACTAGTGACGAAATCGATAGCTTTCAGACCGTTGCAGAAATTGAAAGAATATATACAGTATGTGTTCCGAAAGGAGCAGTTTTTTCATCAAAGGGATTTAAAATAACAATCGTTTTTTACTTCTGTTTAAAATATAAATGCAATGCTGCTCAGAAGAGAAAAATGTTTATAATTTTTCAAGATCACCTCGAATGTAGAAAAAGATAATTTGGAAGCATTCCTTAGAGTTTTCAATTTGAAAAGATTCCTTAGTAATATGTAACGTGGAAGAAGCACTCCTCTCATACGTGAAAATTACGTCGTAATAATTAACACAGCAATCAGAAATCTCTGGATTAACTGTATTTACTGTCAATTCAGAGATTCCTGCTCCACGGCGATGAAAAATTTTCAAGTTTTTTAAAGTGATTGATATAACGAGTGGAACAGTCAATCCAGAAAATTCTGATTGCTGTGTTAATTATTATGACGTGTTTTCCACGTATGAGAAGAGTGTTTCTTCCACATTATAAACTATCTCGCCAAATGTAATCGGATACCCCTTAAAAGCAAATGAACAGATCCGCTGCGTTGTTAAGATGCGCGGTTTAGCTGCAAACGGTATAAATACAAGCCTGCAGCTGACCGCGATCATAGAGCACTGTGAGGTTGAGTGAAAATGTCGCGGCGGGAAAGAACTGACTTTGAGAAAGGAAAGATTGTTGGGTGTTATATTAGTGAGTTGTCCACAAGAGAAACCGAGAGGCGTTTGAACATACCCAAATCAACTGTTTTGGATGTACTGAATAAATGGGAGACACATGGCGTGCCTGAAGCAGCAAAACGTACCGGCAGACCAAAGAAAATCTGTGATAGAGGACTTCGAAGCCTCAGGAGATTCCTTACAGCTAATCGACGGATTACTGCACAAGACCTCAGTGTACAGGTAAGTAAAAATGCTGGAACCTCGGTGTACCATTCGTAGAGAACTTCATTCCATGGATTACCGTGGTCGTGCTGCTGCTCATAAGCCTTTAATCTCCACTTGGAATGCTACCCGTCGTTTAGCATGGTGTAAAGAACATTTATCGTGGACCGTAGATGAAAGGAAACGGGTCCTATGGACTGATGAATTCAGTTACACGATCCATCAGTCTGATGGCCGTGTGTGGATATGTCGGCAGCCGGGGGAACGCTATTTACCACAATGCACTATTCCTACGGTCAAGTTTGGAGCTGGTATTGTACTCGTGAGGTGGTGTTTTTCGTGATATGGTCCGGGCCCTTTGGTTATCGTGGACAAACTTGTTAACCAGTGTAACGTATACTCTATATTCACTTTCCTTTTGATTTTACTATCTCTGGTTATTTTATTTTACTATGTAAATTATCTTCTTACTGAACGAAATATTATTTCACCCGATGAATGAGATCTGGCAATGAGTGTAAGTCATGACGTGGTGGTAGCTAGTATATATAGGCGCGTTCATCGATAGCAAAGGAGAGCGTTTGTTATTGTAAGGAGAGCGTTTGTTATTGTACGGAGAGCGTTTATTATTGTATGGAGAGCGTTTGTTATTGTACGGAGAGCGTTTGTTATTTTACGGAGAGATTTACGTGTTATTTGAGTAGCGGTGTGTGTTGATACCAGTTGAAGGTGATAATAAAAAGATTTGAGTAAGTACGTCTTTCTCAATTAATAGTTTTTGTCAGACCTCTGTCTGGCTGTTAGGTTTATATCGTTAGTTTTTTACCATTAACAACCAGCGTTAAGACTTTATACATTCTAATTACTACACTACTAGCAGGAGACTATATTCATGTTCTTAATTAACTAGTAACAACAACCATTTGAATTCACTATTTGAAGCTCAGTAGGAAAGCTTCATTATTATCATTAGCTAGCTGGTAGAAAGAGCTTATTCATTATAATTAGCTTAGCGGAAAGCAAAATAAAGCTAATTCATTATACCAGCACGTCTACCACGATATTCTGGACAATTATGCCCTACCAACTCTGTGGCAATACTATGGAACCGAGCCATTTGTTATTACCAGCAGGATAATGCACCGAGCCACAAAACAAGGACTGTTACGGCTTGGTTTGACGATAATTCCGTATCGTGTGTGGACTGGCCAGCACAGAGCCCTGATTTTACTCTCATAGGGCACTTATGGGATGAATTAGAGAGCAGCATAAGCAGTTTGGAACCAAGGCCTACTACTAAGCAACAGTTAGCGGCCGCTTTATGTACTGAACGGAAGCGCATATCAATCGCTGTGTTCTAAAACCTGGTAGAAAGGATATCTCGAACGGTCAGTGCATGCATTAAGGCCAAAGGTGGACCGAAACCGTACAAATATATGTCAATAAATGCTATGTTGTGTTTCTCTTCTAGGTGTCCGGTGACTTTTGTCAATGTAGTGTATACTTGGACGACTGGTGATATGCTTAACAACGCTAGATGGCAGCACAGTTGCTTGATTAAGAATGTGGTCGGACTACTTTCCGATGATCTTAACACTCAGATACTTATGACTTTGTCGTCCTGGATAGTGTAACGGATAGCATACTCGACCGGTAAGCGGGAGATGCGGGTTCGATTCCACGTCGATGAAATTTTTCAACTTTTCTGAAATGATTGATTTTACGTTACGTGTGAAATAGTAAATACAGTCAATTCAGAGATTTCTGATTGCTGTGTTAATTATTATTCCTTAGTAATGCTAAAAATTAAGAAATGCCATTTCAGTTGTGTAGAATTTTCTACTAGATTTAGCCTACGCAAGTTCAGCCCCTTCTATTTTCCCTGAACTCGGTAGCTGCTTTTGTGATTCAAACTATATTTTGTTATAAATAGATCTCTGTCACACTTTTTTTAAGAACAACAACAAAAAGTCCCATATCTTCTGTTCGTCCCTTTTCTTGCGTGCTTAACAATTTATATGTCAATGAAATATATTCTCTCTCCAAAAAATCGCCTACCCGCTGTTTTTTTCATAGTCGAACTATTCATATAGCGTGCACAATAGTAACACATAGACAGCCGAGGTGTGAAATGTAAGCAAATCCGCCTGCAACTTCGGCGTAAGGATACACTCAACATTTTGGAAATCTAACACCGTAAACAAACAATTCAGATTCTAAATTGTAAATCGTGCGATTCATGTCAAATTCGAAACAATGATTAAACAAACCTAGTCAAAATCCTCGGTTCGAAATAATTTCGAATTATAAAGCAAGTAATAATACACAGAGGGCCGTGGTCTGAAACGTAAAGAAACCCGCAAGCAACTAGAGTGAAAGGATATGTAATACTTCGTAAGTCTAACGCAGTAAACAGAAAAATCATATTTCTAATGATGAATAGCGTTCGTTATGACAAATGAACAACAATGCTCGAAAGCTAGTCAGGATCTTCCCGTAAAAATGACTTAGAACTATCTATATAGTGCGTAGTAATAAAATGGGAGCCACGATCTAAAACGGAAACAAAAAGCGGGCAATTGCATAGGAATGACACACTTCGTAACCCTAACAGAGTAAACAGAAAGACCAAATTTTAAATTGTAAATCCCGCGTGGTATGGCTTATTCGAAACAATTCTTTCAATCGGTATTTTAAAAGCAACCTATGACTTTGTATTCTTCACGTTAGGTGAAGAATATAAATCGGTCTTTCAATGACAGAGATACGATTGCAAACAGAACTATCAATTTGCACTGCCATGGAAAAGTAAGTATTTGCATAAGAAAAAGTTAAAATTTACATATGGAAAAGTGAAAAATCCACACGAAAATTTTCCATACTAATAGCTCCCCGACACAAAATGTTTTTTCATATTGAACTTTTAAAAGCAGAGATATCGGAAAATACATAACGTAACTTTATCGGGAAAACTCCGAGTTGTTTGAAGGAAGCGAGGGCGCAAAATATCTTTGCTGTCAAGAGTATCCTATTTGTGTAGGAGTGCTAGTAAATCTTTGGCTTTTCCCATTTCAAATGTACTTTTAGACTGATAATACTTTTGTTAATTAAAACTGATTTTAAAGTATGTGTCTGACGAAATACCATTATTACAGCCTGATTATTTCATTTTTAGCAAGTCTGAAGTGACAATGATGCAAAACAGCGCAGATTTCACCGCAAAACAGTGCTGAGTAGTAGTGAAATACACTGGTGTCTAAAATTAAGGTCACAAACACATATTTTGTGATATATCGAAACCAAATGGTGTATTGCAATGAAATTTGGTACAGAGATGCCTCATACTATGAGATATCCAAAAGCAACATAACAAAATGAACAGGAGGTAAATCGCATGCAATATGCAAATTAGACCAAAAAACGGTGCAAACATGATGCATTATATCTCGAGAACAGTCCGGCTAATAGGGAGTGTGGCCACTCCGCACAGCTTTACAAGTCGCACAACGAGCCCGCAAACTGTAAATGAGGTTGTTGATAACAGCTTGCGATAACAAATCCCATTCTTCTAAAAGCGCGGATTTTAACACCTGGGGGTCCTGGGACGGGGTTGACGTCTTGCAATGGCTATTTCTTGAGCATCCGAAACATGTTCTATAGGACTTAGGTCAGGTGACTTCGCTGGCCGCACCATACAGCGAATATCCTCTCCCTTTAGAAAATCGTCGAAAAGCTGAGCTCTGGGTGGCCTTGCGTTATCGTCCATAAAAATGAAGTTTGTTTCGACAGCTCCCAGGAAAAGCCTCGCATAAGTTTCAAGAACCTCATCCCTATAGCGCTGTGCGGTCACAGTGCACCCATCGAAGACGTGCAGTGGTGTACGGCCATTCAACATGATGCCTGCCTACACAAGGATTCCACTTCCACCAAAGTGGTCGATTTCCCTTATGTTGGAGGAATGATAGCGGGTCCCACGCTGTCTCCAGATGAAGACTCGTTGAGAATCACTTTATGTACTCAATCTCGACCCATCACATAAAAACACACGGCTCCAATCTTGCTGTGTCCAAGAGAGATGTGCTTAGCTCCTCGAAAGACGGTCTTTCTTCTGCAATTTCGTGAGGGGGACACACACCACTGGTCACGGGGCGTAAGGGGCCTTCTCTGCTAGGAGTCTGTATACAGTTTGCCGCGAAATTGTTGTTACAGTCGCAGCAGCGAGGTCCTGAAAGAAGTCTCTAGCCGTTATCCGTCTATGACGTTTGGCAGATAATGCCACATAACGATCCTCCGCAGGTGTCGTGGCTCTTGGACGGCGTTGTCCGGGCCTTCTGGTGATGGTACCCTTTGTTCATAATTGCTGCCATAACCTGGATACTACATTTCGTGAAACCTGTCACCATCGAGCGACCTCCGCTTGAGACTGTCCAGCTTCAAGCCTGCCGATAGCTCTCCATCTCAGTCGATTGTCTAAACGATTACGAGCACTCATTCGAACTGAAATCAGTCCATCTTGTAATTTTTCTTGTAAAAAACACAACTCTGAAAATGAAATTCGCATATGCAGAAAACGGTCACTTTCACGTTCTTTTACCAAACGCACACTGCAAACCGTTCAACAAACAGTGGATGCTTACATTAGATTCAGATCAGATCATATGTAGAGGATTTTAGGTAGGGGGTGTCTGACCCCAATTCTTAAACAACCCTTAGAAATAGGGAGCTAGGAGATTTGGCCCGATTGGAAAGTGACACAGAAGCGAGGTAGAAAGGGGAAGGTAGATGCCCCTATTTATTACCGGAGGGCCAGTACCCGGGGTCTGCAGGCTTAACGTGCCCATCCGACGCACGGCGCGTATATAATGGTTCGAACGTTCGTACCTGCCCAGGATCGAACATGAGGTTATCACCATGGCAGTCACGAACGCTGATCACTAGGCCACCCGCGGCCCTTTACATTAGATTCACCGTTCCTCAAAATATATATAACAGCAATTTTAAACATTTTACTGGTTGCTATTTTGAATTATTGTAAAAAATGTATTTGTGGTCTTATTTTTGGACATCAGAGTATCTTTTTCTAGAAGGGAGCTCGGGCAAATAAATTTATGACGAAATGTCGGTTACTTCCTACTCCACAGTCAAGAACAGGGTTGCTGGGTTTAGAACAAGAACGTTCTGGGATACCAACTCCAGTAACAATTCTAGAAAACGCAGATTCCATTCATTCCATGATCCTATATAGATGCTCGAAGGATATCAACTAAAAAGATAAAAGAGACCCTAGGAATATCTCGAGAACGAGTAAGCTATATTATTGACGAGTTTGTAAACATGAGAAAGCTCTCAGCCTAATGGGTTCCCAAATGTCTCAATGCTGACAAGAATTATGATCGAGTAATTGCTTCACATGCCATTTTGGACTGATTTCGGCGGGATCCTGTGTGATGTTTGAACCGTCTCGTAAATATGGATAAAACGTGGATCCGTATGCTATGTATATGATTCAGAGACCAAAGAACAATCTAAAGAATGGAGGTACAGTGGTTCCCCGCTTCCAAAGAAGTTCAAGGCACAGAAGTCATCAAGCAAGGTATTGGAATCTGTCTTCTGGGACAAAGACGTAATTTTGCTTGCAGATAACATTTTCTCCCAGCCACCGCTGCAAAGTACCACGTTGCTCTTCTCGACAAACTGAAGCAGTAACTGGTCTCCAAACGTCGAGGCAAGCTTTTGAAAGGGATCTTGTTTCTTCAAGACAATGTCTCTCCTCACAAAGCGGCCATTACGGAGCAGAAATTGGATGATCTTCAGTCTGAATTTCTAAAACACCCAGTCTACTCACCTGAATTTGCCCCTTCGGACTACAACCTCTTTCCTAACTTAAAAATACACCACAAAGGAACAAAAATTCAAGCATTGAGAAGGACACAGGAGCTGCGGACGAATGGTTAGCAGCACAACCGAAATATTGTTTTTAACGTGTTAAAAAAGTTAGAACAACAAAGTTATAGGTGTGTAGAACTCTAGGTAGAATATGTAGAGTGAGCATTTTTTTTTATCCCATAGCTTTTTTTTTTTTTTTTTTTTTGACTGATCAGCTCCCACTCGCAGAAAATGCTTTTTTTAATCTGAATTTTATAAGCGGGCGGAGCTAGTGTTACAAGTAGAAATATGTGCTGATCGAAAGGTTCCAGTTTCTGTGTTTAATAAACGCCATGAGCAGCTGTAAGGGATATTGTAGATCACCTGTTCCTAAATGTGAGGGCACTAGTTTCAAAGAAATAAAACAGCCATGCCTTTGACCACTCACTCACATGGCGAGCCTGACAGAAAGGAAGAGTTGAAGAAAAAATGTGCATAATGAAAAATTAAGTAATATACCCGTATTATTCTTCATACTGAAAGCTGTGCAACGAATACAGTTCTTCTGTAGTGCGACTTTTGGAAGCAGGAATGCAGGATATACATACGCACCGTGTGGTGGAGAAAAAGGTGCGCATTCGAGTTGAAAAATGCGGTATTCATCATAATGAATTTCTTCCAGTATAAAATGTACTCGTATTTTTTCATTCGCGTTTTTAGATACACTGCTGAGGCGTACCTAGGCATTTCTACGCCCGGGGAAAACCATAACCCCCCCTCTATATACATACATGATCGAGTAACATTATTATCACCACCAGCTAATATCCAGAGTAACCTCCGTGTGCAGCGCGGACAGCAGCTAGACGGGCTGGGAGTGATTCATTAAGGTGCTGGAAGGTGTTCACAGATATGTGGAGCCATACTGACAGTTGCTGGACGGTGCGTGGTGGAGGATCCATAGAGCGAACAACACGATCGAGGTGGTCCCACAGATGCTCAATTGGGTTTACGTCTGTGGAGTGAGGAGGCCAAGGAAGTACTTTGAAATCTACATCGTGCTCTTCCAACCACTCTCGGACATTTCTGGCTGTGGGACACGTCGCGTTGTCGTGCTGGAAGATCCCATCTGCCCCAGGAAAGACAATCAGCATGTATGGGGGTACGTGGTCTGCAAAGTCCATGTATGGGGGTACGTGGTCTGCAAGTAACGAATTCGGTCCATAGTGCCTTCTACAGGTATGAGAGGACCCAGAGAATGGAACGAAAACATTCTCCAGACCATAACGCTGCCCCCACAAACTTGTGTTCTTTCATCACTGGTTGAAGAGCATTTGTTCTCCGATATTTCTCGCCTTATACGCCAACGTCCATCCGTTCGATGAAGTAGAAAACTTGACTCATCGGAGAAGACAGTCCTTTGCCAATCAGCGGAGGTTCAATTCCCATACTGCTGTGCAAATGTAAGCCTTTTCTGACGATGCGTCTTCATTAGCATAGGTGCAGTGACCATCCGCATGCATCGGAGGCCCATACGCAATAGGGTTCGCTGAACTGTCGTTTTAGACACAATTCCGGTAGCCCCCTGGTTCATTCGGCCAGTGAGTTGCTCCACTGTAGCGTTCTCATGCCCCTTCGAAGTCGACGTTCACCTGTCACATCAATGGAATGTGGTGCTCCGCAGTTTCCACGTCGCCTATTCACAATGGTGCCATTTCTCCAATCACGGTACACTTTAACCACAGCAGAACGCGAACAGTTCACGAAATAAGCTGTTTCAGAAGTACTGCCACCCTTGGCACGAAAGCCGATAATTATCCCTTTTTGCAAATCTGATAAATCGCTCATTTTATCAATGATAGCAACGGGTGATATGTTTTAAGTATGCCTACAGCACACCTAATATACCATCCAAACTAGCTCATGACAGGTGCCTTCTTTCATTGATTGCGCGCTGTTGACGTCAAAAGGAGGAGGTGGTCACAATAATGTGACTCGACTGTGTGTGTATATTAATATAATCAGTTGACAACTTTTGCCAACTGCTTCGGAGTTCGAACTTTCGGTGCCACATCAAGTGGAAGAAGTTCAGATGGCAGTCGTGGCTTGCAGTCATAGTAATGATCGAATAGTACCGGAGAATCTTCAACAATGTAAACGGCATCTTGCAACGTAGGTATAGTTCATCCAATTGAAGAAAATCCGCTATCCTCAGTTTCGTTGACGAAGGCCGTGGTTAATCTTTAGTTGGACAGACTACACAACCTCGACTTTACTTCTGAATGTGATCAACTAACATCCCCTTAGCATTTGAGGAAGAAATGCAAATTTTAAGCTGCCATTGCTTATGAACTGGCGAAACATATTATAAGCAAATAAATGGGCAACTGACAAATAGTATGATTCTTAAAAACTGCACCAAAAAGGATGCACCACTGATTTTTGCGCCATCTCTAGAGCTGCGCCCTGCCCTAGTTGAAACTCTGATAGTGATACAGTGTAAATGAAAATGAACACTAACGCCACGCAGCGGCAGAACTTGGCACAACGAAATATCGGAAATTATATGTAAAATATTCTTTGAACTGAACGTGTAATTTCTCTTCGGTATTTTAGAAGGAGCCACAGCGAGGAAAATATAATATTAGTCTATACCCTCTAGCAAGAAAGAAGCATACTATTTGGGACTGAGAGTTGTTTTCATAACGCTAATGAGTTTCCAGTCGAGTTTCTAGAAACGGGGACGCCGGTGAAAAATCGGCAATTTCTTCCCCTCGTAGCTCAAATGTGGTTCGTGAAGGGAAGAAATGCATGTAAAACGATCTCCGCAATGGAAGTTGGGTAAAGCAAAAATATTTCTTCACATTGGGTTTTTAGAAGCACAGATAACGAGTAAAATTGGACAAATGTTTAAGCCCTGTATAATAGCAAGGAAAACATGCATTATCTGAATTGGGTAAGATACACAGTTTTCGCCGAGGTGAATGATGTTTAGTGCAAAAATTATCTTTCCAATCATACTTTTAGAAGACGAGATACAGCGATAAATTAAAAAAAAAAAAACTTATTCCACCTGGCAGCAAAACTGTATTTTACGAAAAATTAGAAAATATACGCCCAATGTTCGCCGTAGTGAAAGATGTCCAACAAAAATGGGATTTTTCAAGCAAAAGGTTTAGAAGTAGAGACAGCGAGGAAAATAAAATCTATATTTACGCCCACTAGTGTGAAAAGTTGGTGCTATTAGAAATAGCAAAAATGTTGTTTTTCTGGGAAATGGTATTGGAAAGAAAACCGTTTTATTTTATTTTTTTAAGTTGGATTTTCAGAAGACCTGTTAAGAAATAAAACACACTTCCAGCTGAATAGGATCTGTATTTATGACCCATATCGGTAAAACAGGAAAAAGAACAAAATATGTGCACGGTTCTTCCTTTTCACAGTTCAAGCTTTCTATTAAGATTATGCAAAGGTTTCTGCCACCCCAGCTAGCAGGCGCTGTAGAGGTCTAATGGGACGGCGTCCCGTGCTGTAAGTTCATACATGAAGCCAAGCATGGCGGTCGATAAAGATCATTTGTAACATTGTTTGTTATTCTTGTTTGATTTAGGGAAAAGTGCGAGTGAAGCATACGGTTCAATATCTCAAGCGTATGGCGAAACGGTTATGGGTGAGCGGACGTTTGGAGAATGGTTTGCCAGGTTTAAGAAAGGTGATCTAAGCTTGGAAGATAAACCACGTGGAGCTAGACCACAGGAACTCGCAGACGAGGAGCTGGAATCGCTGTTGCAAGAGGATGCCACACAATCCACCACGCAACTGGCGAAACGTTTGTAAGTGGCTCAATCGACGGTGGTACGGCGTCTACAAGCCTTAGGAAAGCTCCAGAAGATTGGTAAGTGGGTTTCCCATACTTTAACGGAGCGTGATATTGGTCAACTATTGGGCATCTGCATGTCGTTGCTGAAGAGGTTTCAAGGGAAGAATTACTTGTGGGAGGTTGTCACCGGGGATTAAAATTTAATCTATTGCGAGAACTCCGTACGCAAGTGCTCCTGCGTCGACGTAGGCCAGCCATCAACATCCACTGCAAAACACGAAATCCACGAGGAAAAGATGCTGTTGTGTTTGTGGTGGGATATGCATGGAGTGCTGTACTTCGAACTATTGAAACCGGACGAAACATTCACTGCACAACGATATAGCGATCAGTTGATGAAACTGAATGCCGCAATGGAGCAAAAACGCCCATGGACAGGTAAAGAACGCCGCCCAATCATCCTGTTACACGATAATGCCAGACCACATGTCAGTGTTACCTCGAAATCAACCCTTGAACAGTTACTCTGGGAAGTTTTACAGCACCCGGCTTACTCCCCGGACATTGCACCCTCAGACTTGCTCTATGCAACATGCCCTAGTCCAACAACGGTTCACCACATTTCCAGAGGTGGAAAACTTCGTCACTGCGTTCTTCAGCTCAAAATCCGAGTCCTTCTATCACAGGGGCATTCATTTGTTGCCTGAAAAATGGCAAAAGGTCATTGATGCTAACAGCCAATATTTTTTTTAAATGAATGTGTACTGGTTTCCTGATTGTTCCTGTCTCCTTTCTTCTTAAAATGGCGGAAGCTTTTGCATAACACTAACAAAAGAATTTTCATTTGGAATCCGAAAACATTTTTATCAAATAGAATTGCTAGTTGTAGTGATACATTGGATCCACAAACTGACGGTTATAATATAATACGACCTTTCTGCCTAAAGATGTGTGCGACGTATACCTTTATTTTTCCCTTCTGTTATACAAATTTAGTTACTTTAAACGTTTCCTCACTTAACGATGAATTACTTCCTCTTAAAGTTTTTATAATTTGTTAACTTTGAATTCGAAATTAACAACACTGAATGTAAACGAGGGAATATAGGTGAGAGTTGAAACGTAGTACCCTGCATGGAGTTGTCGAAATATTTATTTAAGAGTTGAGGAATGTCGATAGCTTTTGGTCGGAGTTATATGTGAGATCGGCGAAAGCGACTGATATTGCATTGAGATTGTTGTTTAAATTAAAGCCAGCGAGATTACATTATGGCGAGGATTCCAATGATGTCTAGTAGTTCAAGTGATTACCATATGAAGCGTTGGATTCATTTCGTTAGCTGATAGCGACATCTTAATAATTCACAAAGTTGGAAAATGCGTTTTACAGAATTTACTATGAACATTAATTAGAAAGATACGACGTACGAAAACAATCACTTAAACTTACTGCTATTTAAAGCTAAATCATCATGCATGCTAAAACATATATAAAGAGATCACTAATTTTCAAATATTCATAGCAGTATGAAATTATTCATAAATTATTGAACAATTCCAAAAATGTTTTACAATATTTTAAGGGCAGGTATACACACAATCTACACTGAGATATCACTGAATTATGACTACCTCCATCAAAGATAATGCAGCCCGTTATTTCCGAGAGGGCGCGATTAATCGACCAACGTAGCATATACACTGGCGTGCAAAAATTAAAGACGAGACAATTTTTCGAATGTAACGTAGTGCAGAGGTGCTCCACATCGACTTAAATCATACCATAAGATCCCCAAGATGTAAGAATATGGGACAAGTGAGCAAAACCGTCCAAACATGGAATCCAAAGGACACAAAGGCACTTTATTGAAATGGCAGCTTCGAGCACAACTGGACAGAAGACAGAAACGTCCATGTGACAGGCGGCTGACAAGAAAAATTCAGTGTTTAGTAGAGGATATGCTCACCCCTGACTGCGTTGCAGGATTTACAACATCTGTCCATGCTGAGGACGAGGTTGTCAAGGACCTGTTGAGGCATCGCGGCCCATTCCTCTTGTAGCGCCAATCGCAGCTGCGGAATCGTTGCTGGCGGCTGATGACGTGCTTCCAAGCGTCTCCCGAGAATGTCCCACCCATGTTCAATTGGATTTAGGTCCGAGGATCTTGCGGGCCAATCCATGCGTTGAATATCTTCACTCTCCAACAGTTCTGCGACAGCCACTGTACGATGAGGTGTAGCGTTGTCGTCCATGAAGAGGAACTCAGGATCCACAGCACTGCTAAACAGACGCACGTGAGGCAGGAGAACCTCGGTACAATAGCGGACACCAGTGATTGAACCTCCTTGGAAGATGTGGAGGTCGGTACGGCTACCAAGCATGATACCGCCCCAAGCGAGAACTCCGCCACCTCGAAACTGGTCCCTTTCGATGATGTTGGACGTGTGATTGCGTGTTCCCTGCTCTCTCCAGATGTGTATACGCCCATAATCGCTCGTCAGACTAAATCGGCCCTCATCCTTACAGAGAACTCGACCCCATTGCTGATGTGTCCAGTTCTTGTGTTCCTGGCACCACAGAAACCACCGTCTCCGATGAGCAGGCGTTAATGGCACACACCGTACTGGTCGTTGTGCAAATAGACCACCTTTGTGCAGCCTCCTGGCCACGGTAAAACGCGATACCGGACGTCCAGTTGTCTGTTGCATGTGCCTTGCGATTTCTCCCTCTGTCTGCTATCTGTCTCTTCTCACATGTAGGACAATATGCCGGTCATCCGCCACCGTGGTTGCTCGTGGACGACCACTGCTAAACTTTCGGACAGCTGTTCCTGTCGTTTGAAATGCTCTCCAAGCTCGTGAAACGATGGTGTGAGCGATCCCGAACTCCTCGGCCACACTAGTCACACTTCGACCTTCTTTCAACTTCCCAATGACGCGACCTCGGGTAAAGTCATCCAGATGTCGTCTACTGGATTGCCTGTTGGACATATCACACGGTGGCAGCAATTCAACGTCGTTCAAACCAATGTACGCCATGGAATAGGTTTCACCGGATTGCTGAGCGTACACCGCCCGTGTGCTTTATACCCTTCCGACAATCCCCCCCCCGTACGCCATGCTGCATATATGCGCATGCCCTACCCTACCGTATCCTAGTCTATCTCCTGAGTGGTCTTTAGGTCCGTTCTGCCTGCTCGTTCCGCTGTAATGCTAATTTCTCCTCTTCGTGCTTAATTTTTGCACACCAGTGTATGAGGTATGAGTGGAGCAGTAGGTAGTAAAATTCGGAGCGTGATGCGTAAACGGAAGGATTTATTGGACATTGAGAAAGGGCAGATTGTGGGAGTTTGGGGAGCGGGTGCCTCGATTTCCCAAATGGCTGAACTGGTGGGTCGTTGGCGAGCTACCGTTGTCAAAGTGTATCACGACTGGCGGTAAAATAGTCAAACAACGACCCGGAGGCAAACTGCACAGGACAGTAAAAAGTTGATGTGAGAGGTGAGCACCAGATCCGATGACTCGAACAGGTCAGCAGACGTTGCACTGTTCAACAGTTGACCACCCAATAAAACGGAGGTAAACCCGGAACAGTATCTGCCATGCCCATGCGTCGCACGCATGGACAGCCGACGATTCCAACGACATCCTCTCCAAACCACGGTTCATCTGCGCAAAAGTCTCTCATGGTGCAAAGATCACGCAAGTCGAACGTCGGATGAATGGAAAAAACTGTGCTGGTGTGACCAGTCGCGTTTCTTATCCCACTCCGTGAATGGTCGTGTATATGTATTTGGCGCAAACAACATGAGGCACTCGATTCATCCTGCAAGGTGTCCACCGTGCAAGCCGATGGAGGAGGTTATATGCTGCGGGACATGTTTACCTGGCAGAAACTTGAACCCTTGGTGCATGTGGAACAACGTATAACTACGTAGTAGCCACTATCGTGAATTGTTTGCTGACTCTATACACCCAGTAATTTTACACTTTTCCCAAATGGCTACGATGTCTTCGAAAATGTCGATGCACCGAACCACAAGTCCAATGTTATGTCATTAATTGTTTGAGGAACACAGTTCGGACTTCCAGCATAGCGATTGGCCTCCGAACTCCACCAATATCAAGCACATAGGGCACTTTTGGGACTTTATCAGTATTAACGACTTCCGTTTAGTTGCACGATAAATTAAGTTAAAACTACATTAAAAGTTAAAACTTTATTAAAAGCATTGACACACATTAGGCCTTTCGGGCATTACTATACGCCCTTCTTCAGATGGTAAAATTAGACCGTCCATCCAAGTATTTATATAGGTAACAGGAAAGTGGCCAAAATTTAAAAGAAAATTGACATATCAATCTTGACATAATGGAAACGGTTAAAAAATCTCCAGTTCCCAATTAAGTGACTACACCAGAAACGACAAGAAAAACGATATAAAAATTTCGTATTATCGGTGTATACTGATGTAGTTAACAAGCAAGCTTTCACCACAAAGCGTGTGGCTTCGTCAGGCAGGATTACCGGCTAAAGCAAACTTAGAGTTCTAAACAAACAAATTCAAAACATGGATCATACATGATCATACCCATATGTTCCGAGATTCGTATATTTTCTAAAGAACTCTTTTAGGAAGTTCGGACTGGGTATCGGAGTAAGGGCGACGAGACCGTTATCCTCGTGGCTCACATCGAGGAAGTGCGCCGCAACGAACTTTGCAGACGCAAGAGTGAATTTCATCCTTTTTCTTGTTATTTCTTTCCTGTTCATCTAACACACTTTTTCGAGTTTTAATTCTTTGAACTTCTATTTTCTAGGTGGAAGAGATGTTGCCAGGGCCTTGGAATTTGACAAGGGAAGCCGTCATTACAACAGGAGTCACCCAAATTGCAAATGTGCAGGTTCTCCAAGAATAACAAACTGGTTTGAGTAGATGCTGAAGAGATAATAATTGCTTCGACCCATTGTGGAACGTACAGGGTGTCCACAATGTCTTGTTATCACCCCCCCCTCCTGTAATAAGAAATGTAAGTGAGCTATGTATCTGTTGTATGATGTATATGTTGAGTTATGGTCTGTATTGTGTTTATTTACAGATTAGGTACCGGAGCCATGTGTGATACCAGCGAATACACCCTGAAACAGCGGATTGTTGTTAGTGTCTGGGTACACGAACGTCCACGCACAGGGAAGACAATGCGTGACGTGCGTGCCGATTTTCAACAACGATTCGACAAAGAGGCCCCTCCAAAAAAGACTCTTCTGCAGTGCGAACATAAACTCTTCAAAGCAGGGAATATCAAGGATAAACCACGAACGGGAAGACCATCAACCAGAGTGCAATAGTATCAAGTGGTCAAGGAATCAGTTATCAGGTAACCGACGAAGTCGCTCGGCAAACGATCAGCGGAACTTGGAATACCACCATCGACACTGCATAAGCACATGAAGAACGACCTGAATTTGCACGCACATCGCCCGAAGTTCGTTCAGGAGTTATCAGACATCGATTTAAACCGCTGACGGGTTGCATGTGCAATTACGCTTCAGACATTTGCCATAATCCCAAAATATGGAAAGGTCATTTTCAGTGATGAATGTGCGATATACCGCAGCTGTCGATCACGGAACGTTGTGTTCTGGTCCAAGGAAAACCCACATTATGTCGAAGAATTGGAACATTATACTCCGTATGTAATGATATGGGCTGCAATGAATAGTCGACATCTGTTTGGACCGTATTTCTTTGATGGTCCAGTGAATCAGACAACTTTTCTGGACATGCTGCAAACCTGGTTTGTGCCACAACTTGGAAATCTTGGCATTCTGACTGACGTATGGTTCCAACAGGATGGGGCATCGACCCATTACGCAATGGCTATTCGGGAATACCTTGGTGAAGTCATTCGGGATCGTTGAATCGGCCGAGGTTTGGCAGTGCTGCCCGCTCCACTTGAATGACCAACTCGAAGCCCAGATCTCTCAACGTGTAATAATGCCATTTGGGGTTTCATAAAGGAGGTTGTTGCACAGCAGCGCTACCAAACCACTGATGAACTTCGGAAAATGTCCCACAGAACATGGCGTAAAATTATTCTCTGTCACGAGAATGACGGAGCCCAAACGGATCCACTGGATGTTTAAGGATGCCTCAACATAAAACTCAACATATACATCATACAGCAGATACATAGCACACTTACATTTCTTATTACAGGGGGTAACAAGACATAGTGGACATCCTGCAGTTACCCATGCTTACAGTTCTTGCTAGATCCGTAGACAAGTTCCCCTATTTCATATCATTTTTATGTTCTTTCAAACGTAACCCAAGGTTCCTCCGGGTGGAGGCTATGTAGCAGGAAGGAGGCAATGACAGGTTCAGGGTTCGTAGAGATATCTTATAAACACCATGTTGTTTGTCCTTATTGATTTTGTCACGGTCTGAACGTACAAGAGAAAAAATATTCCGGGTTCGGATCCCAATTCCCAATTGCAGTCTTCTACAAATATTCTTAAGGAGGGGTTAGCGATCGATGAAAGTTTACTAAACCAATTTGTCTTATGATAGAAGTCTCGGAACTTAGAGTGGTTTCATACGTTCTCATGCTTTTCTTAATTAATTTCATGACTAGATCAGGATATCAAAAGTTCTTTACTAGATTTTTAATGAAAAAAGTTCTTGAGTCCTTGCCTGTTGGGAAGAGCTATGGGTTTGAGCTCGGTTAGCTAAAAAAAGAATTTCACGCCAGTTTGTAGTTCTGAGGGTGAAAAGAATTAAAAGGGATTAAGATAGGGGAGGTAGAAGGTTTGCGAAATACAGAATATGAAATGGTATTAGACAGGGGGTTCCTGCAAAGTTTGAAATCCAGAAATGGAAGAGAAAAATTAGTTTCTAGTTCTAAAGTAAAAGAATGGGACACTATGGAACGGCATAGCAGGCGTCTGAGTACACCAGTGCCTTCCCGATGGCGCAGTGGTCTAAGGCGCTGGCCTCTGATCATTCGTCCGTAAGGGGTCCGGATTCGAATCCCGGTGAGGCATGGATGTTGTGTTTGTCTTACGGCACTGGCTCTTTCCCTTCCCTGGAACTAGTGACCCTAAATTAGGGAGGGCGACTGCTTATAGCCCATTGAGTTGCTCACGGTGGTCGTTAAACCTCCAATCTAAAAAAAAAAAAGTACACCAGTCCTCTTCATATCTGCAGTGAAAGCCGCATCTCACATACACAGCTTGGTCAGCCATACCTCCCAACTGCTTCCGGCATCTTATTGAATCAATGCCACTTCGAATAGCTGCTGTATTGAGGGCGAAAAGAGTGCCTACGAAGTATTAGGTAGGTGGTCATAATTCAGTGATAACTCAGTGTATGTCGTATCGTATATATCACGTGATATCTTCATGGGTATACATTGGCGCAAGATTTTGTCTTGATGGAGGCCTCTCCAGTTCTGTATTTGGCCATGGTTTCTTACGCCAGGCCCTGGATATAATATATTTACACATGTTAGGACTTTCAACTAGAGAAACAACTCATATTTCTTGCACACATTCTTTCAAACCGTGAAACTTTACTTCGTAGGTGGTCATAATTCAGTGATCGCTCAGTGTACATAACGAATAAGAAGAGAGATTTATCCAATTTTTGATTTAACGTTAAAATTTAAAACGAGAGTACTATTGCAGATCTGTTACGCTGCATTAGGTCTAATGTCATACTTTCATCATGACTTCTCGCACGATCTCTTCGACAGTACCTGTGCTCCTTCTAGTCGTAAATGATTCAGTCCTAACTGGATACAGACTTTAAGATATTGAGTCTGTAATAGACATTGAAGTTTATGCAGCACATCAACTGTTACTTTCTTATCTTTGGATCGTCAGTACATTCATTGTTGGCTTACGATCTTGAGACGGTAATGGACAATTACATGCAATACCTTTACTGTTGGCTTCTTATCTTTGGATCGTAAGCACATCCACTGTTGGCTTACGATCTTGAGTCGGTAATGGACAATAAAATGCAACACATCCACTGTTGGCTTACGATCTTGAGTCGGTAATGGACAATAAAATGCAACACATCCACTGTTGGCTCACAATTTTGAGTCGGTAGTGGACAATAAAGTGCAACATATCCACTGTTGGCTTCTTATCTTTGGATCGTAAGCACACCCACTCTTGGCTTATGATCTTGAGTAGGCAATGGACAATAAAATGCAACACATCCAGTGTTGGCTTCTTATCTTTGGATCGTAAGCACATCCACTGTTGGTTTACGAACTTGAGTCGGAAATCGACAATGAACTGCAGTATATCCATTATTGACTTCTTATCTTTGGATCGTAAGCACATGCACTGTTGGTTTACGATCTTGAGTCGGTAATGGGCAATTACATGCAATACATCCACTGTTGGCTTCTTATCTTTGGATCGTAAGCACATCCACTGTTGGCTTACGATCTTGAGTCGGTAATGGACAATAAAATGCAACACATCCACTGTTGGCTCACAATTTTGAGTCGGTAGTGGACAATAAAGTGCAACATATTCACTGTTGGCTTCTTATCTTTGGATCGTAAGCACACCCACTCTTGGCTTATGATCTTGAGTAGGTAATGGACAATAAAATGCAACACATCGAGTGTTGGCTTCTTATCTTCGGATCGTAAGCACATCCATTGTGGCTTCTTATCTTCGGATCGTCAGTACATCTAGTGTTGGCTTACGATCTTGAGTCGGTAATGGACAATAAAATACAACACATCCACTATTGGCTTACGATTTTGAGTCGATAATGGACAATAAAATGCAACACATCCAGTGTTGGCTTCTTATCTTCGGATCGTAAGCACATCCATTGTGGCTTCTTATCTTTGGATCGTCAGTACATCTAGTGTTCGCTTACGATCTTGAGACGGTAATGGACAATAAAATACAACACATCCACTATTGGCTTACGATTTTGAGTCGATAATGGACAATAAAATGCAACATATCCACTGTTGGCTTCTTATCTTTTGATTGTAAGCACACCCACTCTTGGCTTATGATCTTGAGTAGGTAATGGACAATAAAATGCAACACATCCACTATTGGCTTCTTATCTTTGGATCGTAAGCACATCCACTGTTGGTTTACGAACTTGAGTCGGAAATCGACAATGAACTGCAGTATATCCATTATTGACTTCTTATCTTTGGATCGTAAGCACATGCACTGTTGGTTTACGATCTTGAGTCGGTAATGGACAATAAATTGCAACACATCCACTGTTGGCTTCTTATCTTTGGATCGTAAGTACATCACTGTTGGCTTCTTATCTTTGGGTAGTAAGCACAGCATTGTTGGCTTCTTATCTTTTCATCGTAAGCACATCCACTTTGGCTTCTTATCTTTGGATCACCAGTACATCCACTGTTGGCTTACGATCTTGGGTCGGTAATGGAAAACAAAATGCAACACATCCACTTTTGATTTCTTATTTTTAGATAGTAAGCACATCCACTGTTGGCTTACGATCTTGAGTCGGCAATGGACAATAAAATACAACACATCCACTGTTGGCTTACGATCTTGAGTCGGCAATGGACAATAAAATACAACACATCCACTGTTGGTTTCTTATCTTTGGATCGTAAGCACATCTACTGTTGGTTTAGGAGCTTGAGTCGGAAATCGACAATGAACTGCAGTATATCCATTATTGACTTCTTATCTTTGGATCGTAAGCACATCCATTGTTGGCTTCTTATTTTTGGAAAGAAACCAACAGTGGATGGATCGTAAGCATATTCTTCATTGGCTTACGAGCTTGAGTCGGTAAAGGATAATTAACTGCAGAATATCCACTGTTTAGCTTCTTCTTAAGAACCTGCCGCGATTCAGGTTTGATTCATGTGATTAGCATTGCTCTCTTTGCTGACTGCAAAGTCCAATATCTTCACATCCGGCACGGATTTCCAACGAGACCCACCAATTTAATTATCTAAACATTTATTCATTAAGATGATCATTTAAAACCTTTACTTGTTGTGGGTTGCTTCTTCCGCTTGCCTCTTAACATGGCGCCAAAGATTAACGCATTAGATTTAGATACAAAAGTTAAAGCTATTGAAATGCGCGAAAAAGGAAGTGTGTGTTTCAATCATTTTTCAGGGAATTTCAATGCCAGAAAAATACAAATTCATGACATTTTAAAGCGTAAAGACGGGATAACAGAGCGGTGGTCTAAAAGTAAAAGTTGAACGAAGAGAAAAATGCGGAAAGCCTGAAATGAAGAAATCGAGACAGTCGATTGGAAAAGATTGTTTAGTAATGGTCTGTTAGCGCGAGAGCGAATAATATGACATTTCTAGCTCCTGTGCGGCAAACGCAAAAAGAGATGTTTCATGTTTCAAAGTGGTTCTAGAGTTTACAAATGAGACACATTTCTTTCAAGGAAATTTCCAGTGAAGCGACAGACTTCAAAGAGAAAAGTTTCGAATTGGATACGAAAATTCTGAACATCAAGCATTCCAAAATATTCAGGATATTCGAGATTTTGCTCTGCTTTGGGGTGACTCCGAATTATTTCAGGTAACGAGCAGCGCATATGCTGTCACTGAGCATCATGTTTTAAATGTTACTTTAGACTATTAATGTTCGATTATTTAAAAATATAGAAGTTTGTGATATTAAGTTGGTAAAGGTATTATGAAAAATGTGTTGTCTCCTAAGTAAACACCAATTATGCAGAATCTGTTATTAGTATGACGAAAATTCAAAAGCAGTCATTTCAATGACTGCGTTGGACGCACAGGTATGAAATGGAAACTTGTCTAAAACTGGAAATAGTTCCAGTGCTTTCGATTCCACCTTATATTGAATTTTTGTCTAAAACTTAAAATAGTTCCAGTCCCTTGGATTCCACCTTACACTAAATTTTTGTCTAAAACAAAAAATAGTTTTAGTCCCTTGGATTCCACCTTACATTGAATTTTTGTCTAAAAAAAAAAAAAAAGGTTTTAGTCTCTTGGATTCCACCTTATATTGAATTTTTGTCTAAAACTGAAAATAGTTTTAGTCCCTTGGATTCCACCTAATATTGAATTTTTGTCTAAAACTTAAAATAGTTCCAGTCCCTTGGATTCCACCTTACACTAAATTTTTGTCTAAAACAAAAAATAGTTTTAGTCCCTTGGATTCCACCTTGTATTGAATTTTTTGTTTAAAACTGAAAATAGTTCCAGACCCTTGGATTCCATCTTACATTGAATTTTTGTCTAAAACAAAAAATAGTTTTAGTCCCTTGGATTCCACCTAATATTGAATTTTTGTCTAAAACTGAAAATAGGTCCAGTCCCTTGGATTCCACCTTATATTGAATTTTTGTCTAAAACGGAAAATTATCCCAGTCCTTAGATTCAGCCTTACATTGAATTTTTGCCTAAAACGAAAAATAGTTTCTGTTCCTTGGATTCTGTCTTACATTAAATGTTTGTCTAAAACGGAAAACAGTTCCACTCTCTTGGACCGTCTTACATTCAATTTTTTGTCTAAAACGGAAAATAGTCCCAGTCCTTGGAATCCGCCTTACATTAAATGTTTGCCTAAAACGAAAACTAATTTCTGTTCCTTGGATTCCGCCTTACATTAAAGTTTTATCTAAAACGGAAAACAGTTCCAGTACCTTGGATTCCACCTTACATTGATTTTTTGTCTAAAACGGAAAATAGTTCCTGTCCCTTGAACTCCGCTTTTCAGGTTTCGTTGTACTAGATTTCGTAAACAGATTATAGAGTTTGCGAAAATGATGGAACGCTCACTACATCATGCAAATGTGAAATGAATGCATCGGGAGTTCAATTCCCTGTTATTTTAAAGAAATGAGGTTTAATTTGTTGCTTGCATCTCTACCTGAAATACTGAATTACGGAAATTCCCCACTGATACTTGTAAGATATTTTTCCGTCTCCATTGAGTACTTACGGTTCGAAGAATATTAATTCGTGTGGAAGATCACTATGATTTGTCGAAGTTACACGATCCCTAATTGTTCTGTGAAATCTTTGTGAACGGTTTGCAAGTACTGAAAGTTCATTAATAGAAAACTAGAAAACAATTTCTTTTATTGGGCGTTTAACGACCTTCATGAGCAACTCAGTGGGATATAAGCAGTCTCTAGTTCCTAATTTAGACCCATTGGTTTCAGGAAAGGGAGAAAGCCAGTGCCGTAATACAAGCACAACATCCATTCCTCACCGGAATTTGAACCCGGACCCATCTCGGACAGATGATAAGAAGCCGTCCCTCAAACGACTGCGCCATCGGGTGGGCAAAACAGTTTTATGCTCACCTTTCAGGAAACCCGTCTCATGAATTCATATATTAGTATAGATTTCACTGATACCAATGTAGAACGCAGAATATGATAAATCGAGTGCTGAGAATTAGGAATACTTGGCCGTGCAGGAATAGCAGATAGATTTTCCTAATATTAGAGAATCTTTATTTTCGGAGAAGTCACGGAAAAAAGCGATATGCGCAGTCGTTAGTATACTCAACAGCCACAAAAGGAGATAAATACAATTTCTCTATTAATTGTTGTCTTCCATAAAATTACGGTTTATCTTCCTAAAATATTTTTATGTAATTCATATGAAAATATTCCGCTTGCGAGTTTTTGAGATCTACCAGATACTATTTTCTCCTCGGAGTGATTCTCAGTGGACGCCTTACGGTAACTTAAGTCATAAAAAAATCACATTCTCCTTCATTCAATCTCATTTTTATATTGCTTATATTTTTTCAGTGTCGCTGTTCAAGTGTAATCCTTGCTCCTTCAACAAAGATTTCTGTGATCTTCTTCCCTCAGGTGCACATTAGGGAATTCAGTTATCGCACAACATGTTGTTGCGCGCTCAGTTTTTTCTTCTCGATGATTTAAATTAAATTTTTATCGATTCTTACTAAAGAACTGAGATCCTCATTTTTCACTGTTCCTAATATCCTATTTTTCCCTCCAGTCGGCAAAGTCCATCTTCGTAGTAGCAAGTAATTTGTTTTGCTGGAGTTTCTTAATATGTTCATGACACCGCTCCCTAAAGCGGAATGCTCATTACAAAAGCTTTAGAAACGCGCGTTTTGTTTTACCAATGATGTTTTTACTCCAGATAACAGGATTAAGTATTATATTTATTTTTTTTATTTTCTCTTTTATCGATTTCATATATTTCCATGTATTTCAGCAATTAAAATGACTTATGTTACATTAGTGAAACTCGCGTTGTCTAGTATATTAATTTAACCTATTAACTTAATTTGTACATATACATTAATTTCATATTCCTTATACTCGTATTTCACTGAAAAACTCTAGAAAACAATTGATTCTTGCACTGCAAGTCTCGCCTCTATTATATAATATTAATTTAAACTACTAGCTTAATTTGTACGTATATATTAATCTCATATTCCCATATACACTGGCGGAAAGTGAAAAAAGAACACCAAGAAGGAATTGGCGGACGATCATGAAATTTATACATGTTAATGGGATCGAGTTTACGTAGGTGTGATGTTAATTTCGGGACCGACCGGTAAGCGCTTACGCCACAGCAAGGCATAATATGCAAATTATCGTCGGTGGTATTTAAGGGGTACGGCGAAGTGAATGTAATCAGTCGTCGGCGTACGGACACGTGCAAAGACCCTGAAGAAGCTGCAATGCCTGGACATGGAAGACGTGTACGATTTCAGCAGTTATCGGACTTTGAGCGAGGTCATCTAGTCGGACTCCGCGAGGCCGGGTGGTCGTATCGTCGTATTGCGGAGCGAATTGGACGGGAAGTATCGGTGGTGGTACGATGGTGGCGTAGATGGTCCGAAGAACATAAGGAGAGCAGCGTTGTCAAGCAGAACATCCATTGCGACGCAAATCCGAGCTGTCGTTACACCTGAGGTGACTGTGCAAACAATCCGCAACCGTCTACTGGATGCAGGACTACGTGCACGTGTGCCTCTGGCAAGTACACCTCTGACTCCAGCCCAACGTCAGGAACGGCTGCAGTGGTGTCGCCAACGTCTGCAGTGGTGTCGCCAACGTCTGCACTGGAGAACGCAATGGCGATCTGTCGTGTTTCAGCGATGAAAGCAGATTCTGCTTGGGAGCCACCGATGGCCGTATGCGTGTTCGCAGACGCACAGGGGAGCGTCTCCACCCTTCTTGCATCCGCCAGCGTCACACAGGGCCTACACCTGGTCTCCTGGTATGAGGAGCGATCAGCTATCACTCCCGTAAACAACTAGTGTTTATACCGGGTACGTTAAACAGCACCTCCTACATCAACAGCATTATTCAGCCCGTTGTTGTGCCATTTGTAAGGTTTGGTCCATCGTGGTGTATTCCAGCAAGATAACGCACGCCCACACACGGCACGTGATATGCAACATGCACTTCAGGGTGTGAGACAACTTCCATTTCCTGCACGTTCACCGGATTTGTCCCCCATTGAGCACATGTGGGATTTTATGGGACAACGACTTATCCGGTCTCCGCGGCCAGCCACGACCATCCCCGATTTACGCGTCCAGGTTGAGGATGCTTGGAACTCAATACTCCAAACGTACATCCAACATCTGTACAACAGACTCCATGCCAGAATTGCACAGTGTGACGCAGTTAATGGCGGTTCAACCTCGTACTAACCATGTTACATGAAAATGTTATTTTTCAGTTTACCAGCAAATGCAGCTGTATTTTGCCATAATTTTTTTATCACGTTATCCTCTGTATTCCGTTATTATGCTGTATAAATTTCAATGGTATCAGACGTCCTCTTTTTGGTGTTGTTTTTTCGCTTTCCGCCAGTGTATTTCACTGAAAAAATCTGGAAAACAATTGATGTTTGCACTGCAACTCGCGCCTCTCCTTCCTCAACAGTTTCCTTATTTCATGGAACAGCTTGTTGAATTTTGAACGCTTCACGTGCTTGTGATCTTTCCTCTTCCGATTGCTTGGTTCGTGGTAGCTTTTGGCGTTTTGTGTTGATTTGTGTTTGCTTATAAATTGGTCTCTTTCTTTTGGATATTGCTGTCACAAATACGAGTATTTGTCAAATTAAAGCAACGAAATGTACAGAATGTATGGGATCTGTGGAATCAAGGGGATCAAAAACGTTATCAAGCAAACATTGAATTTTTACTCATATGTTGATTTGGCTCAGCAATAATGTTTGAGCTAGAAATTCCAGCATTAATAAGCTGTGCAAATTTCATGATGCCACAGTTCGGCGTTCGAGCGTTTTTGCTGCTTCAGACAAAGATCAAACAGACACAAGGACTTTCCGTTTTACAGTTAAAATATCTTAGTTAGGAACACAATACGCGGTACAAATCACAAAAAATTGAGGAACCATGGAAGCGTACCAATAATCCAAAATAGTGAAAACAGCAGGAATTTTCCGGCGACGTTTCTGATTTCTGTACAGCCGTCTAGTATGGCGTATGGTGACCTCTTGCTGCGATACAAATGCCACACCGATATCTCATGCTGTTGACAAAAGCACTATGTGGCAGTAAATCCTACTCCTGAATAAGATCATATCAGAGTTCCTCGAGATTTCTGGCATGCGGTTGACGACCTGAAATGCGTCTCCCCAATGCATTCCACACATGATCTATTGGGTTGAGCTCTGAGGAATGCGTTGGTCATGGCATACGGTGCATATCTTCACTTTTCAGATAATCATCGACAATAACAGCTGTATGACATGAAAGAAATACAGGATTACATCATATAATACAAATTTTGAAGATGACAATCCGATTTTTGGCGTAAATGGGACAAGGATAATAAGTCAGATAATATCCGAAAACTTGAAAATTTTCATCGTCCTGGAGCGGGACTCGAATCCGCGTCTCACAGATAGCGACCGGGTATTCTAACCACTACACCACCCAGAACGACCAAGTTTCAAGTTTCTGTTTAATTTGAATATAACCATCACAGGATTCGCTAGTCGAAGCAACCGGTGATAGGATTCTTAACCTCCAGATTAGCTAAACATGAATGCCGGTTGCTTCGACTAGCAAATCCTGTGATGGTTATATTCAAATTAATCGGAAACTTGTCATTCTGGGTGGTGTAGTGGTTAGCATACCCGGGTGCTATCTGGGAGACGCGGATTCGGGTCCCGCTCCAGGACGATTAAAATTTTCAAGTTTTTGGATATTATCTGACTTACCATCCCTGTCACATTTACGCCAAAACTCGGATTGTCATCTTCAAAATTTGTAAAAGCTGTATGATTTCGCGTTATCGACCATGAACAGGAAATCTGGGCCAAAAGCACCCCGAGAAAGCCTCATGTAAGTACCAAGAATTTCGTCACTGATTCTCGGACCTGTTAGAGTTCCACCCGAATAAACATGGAGCTGTGTGCACCCATTAGACAT
The DNA here is from genome assembly GCA_039090855.1 of Macrothele yani. Classification (NCBI taxonomy): domain Eukaryota; kingdom Metazoa; phylum Arthropoda; class Arachnida; order Araneae; family Macrothelidae; genus Macrothele; species Macrothele yani. The sequence continues at coordinate 22,450,257 of CM077013.1, forward strand.
AATGTCACACCAGACAAGAACACCAAAACCTTTGCAATGGTGCATTTCTCATATGTTCGTGGAGGAATAACGAGGTCCAGGTTCCCTCCAGGTGAGAACACGACGACTGCAACTTTTGAGACTTCACCTCGAATCATCAGAGAAGGTACACTGGCCATTCACTTTTGTCCCAGTCTCGTTGTTGCCTGCATTACACGACCCTGGCGTTACTTGCTGACGAAGTGGTGAGTGAGATGCTAACTGCTAGTCATCTTGCGTACAGTCCTTGTTCGTTAAGCTGTCTGTAGCCTTTTTGCCTTGAAACAGCTGGTCCACCAGCTGCAGGCAGCTTTGAAGCAAGCGCTTTTGCTGACATTGACCTGTTACGTCCCGCTGTTAGTGTCCTACACCTATCATCCTGAGCCGTTGTAATCCTTGGACGACCTGCCACAGGTTGACGATTAACATCTCTGGTGTCCTGATACCTTCTCCAAAGTCCGAATACAATGCATTGATTAACGCCGGTGGTGTAACAATGCTCTGCGTCTGGCCAGATTCCAAAATTCCGATTATCCGACCATGTGTAAACATACCACTTGCGTTCTTTCTAACATAGCGTTTTAATAAAAAATAAATTCTACTACTAGCAGGGCGCAATGACGAAAAACAAATGCCACTTTTCGAGTTTTTGTAACTCTTTCTCAACTCCACAAATGTGCTGCTTTACTTTTTATGCCAGTTATCGTTCGTCACTTGGTACTGCGTCATGATTTTCACATTTGCATATTTCCACGTTCTCTGTACTTTACTTTATTACCCTTCTTCGCCCTTTCATTTGTTCTAAAAGGTCTTTTTTTAAAATATGCTTAAATTTCGAGCACCAGTGCAGTTCGTTTGGCATATGACACTTTAACTTTCGTTGAACCTGATAGCTTCACTTGGTTACAGTTCTGTACGTAATTAAACATGAAAGAGCTATTTAAGCATTGTAAGAAGTAAAACGTCAGATTTAAATAGAAAGCCTAACTTACAAGGTCCACTTTTTATTTATTTTCGTCAATAGGTCATTTTCAAACACTTTGCCTAATCTAATACAAGGTGTGTTCACTACAGAGTTGGGGAGGAATGCATTACAAAGTAATGGAAGTACAGATTACAATTAACTTTATAATGCAGTAACAGGTAATGATAATGCAAGATAATGCAGTAACAGGTAATGTATTACAAGGTAATCCCAAGTATGGTTTGCACAACGTAATGGAATTAATCTGTAATACATTACAATGAAAAGGATATAATTCAATTATTTAATAATGTCATTCAAACGCAATGGAATTATTTGGTAATGAAATTACACAACTTGCAAATAATAATTACATACTAACAGTTTATAGAAATTTACGTGTGCGAAAACCTATTTCTAGAAACGTCGGCCATGTAACATAGCAGACAGAGACCGAAGTGTCGTGTAGAATGTTCTAGAAGGGGCAAGAATGGGTTAGACGTTTGTAGAATGTTCCAAAATGATCGTGCAGTGGGAAGCTGGAGAGTTTTATGTAAATCAAGAATATTCCAGAAGTTTCAGGTCCTGTTGTGAAGTATATACATATATAAAGGAGTCAGACTCTTACTACTCTAGTGTTCGTATCGGACAAGTAATGGACAACAACACTCGAGAAGTACGGCAAAAGTGTCAAGAGTTCGCAGATTTCTGTAATATTCGGCAGTGCACCCTGAGTTGCTGAACTGTGAGTGTAGTACTAATATGTGCCTGTGGCTATAGTGGGGTAATTATTTTGGACAGTGAAACGTATGTAATGGACGAGAATAATGTACTGGAGATGGACGGAATGATTATTTCGGCAACGGATTGTAGCAATCTGTCAACCAGTGGCAGCCACACGGGATCAATAGCTGATATCACAGAAGCTGTGAGTAAGTATCCTACACTGGTGTGCAAACATTAAGGACGAAGAGGAGAAATTATCATAACAGCGGAACAAGCAGGCAGAACGGACGGAAAGACCACTCAGGAGATAGACTAGGGTCCGGTACGGTAGGGAATGCGCATATATGCAGCATGACTTAGGGAAGGGAGTGTCGGAAGGGTATAAAACACACGGGCGGTGTACGTTCAGCAATTCGGTGAAAGCTATTGCACGGTGTACATCGGTTTGAACGACGTCGAGTTGCTGCCACCGTGTGATATGGCCAACAGGCGATCCAGTAGACGACATCTGGATGACTTTACCCGAGGTCGCGTCATTGGGAAGTTGGAAGAAGGTCGAAGTGTCACTAGTGTGGCAGAGGAGTTCGGGATCGCTCACAGCATCGTTTCACGAGCTTGGAGAGCATTTCAAAACGACAGGAACAGCTGTCCGAGAGTTTAGCAGTGGTCGTCCACGAGAACTACGGTGGTGGAAGACCGGTATATTTTCCTACAGGCGAGAAGAGACAGACGGCAGACAGCGGGAGAAATCGCAAGGCACATGCAACAGACAACTGGAAGTCCGTTATCGCGTTTTATCGTGGCCAGGACGCTGCACAAAGGTGGTCAACTTGCACGACGACCAGTACGGTGTGTGCCATTAACGCCTGCTCATCGGAGAAGGCGGTTTTTGTTGTGCCAGGAACACAAGAACTGGACACATCAGCAATGGGGTCGAGTTCTCTTTACGGATGAGAGCCGATTTAGTCTGACGAGCGATTCTAGACGTATACACATCTGAAGAGATCAGGGAACGCGCAATCACACGTCCAACATTATCGAAAGGGACCAGTTTGGAAGTGTCGGAGTTCTCGTTTGGGGCGGTATCATGCTTGGTAGCCGTACTGACCTCCACATCTTCCACGGAAGTTCACTCTCTGGTGTCCGCTATTGTACCGAGGTTGTCCTGCCTCACGTGCGTCTGTTTGGAGATGCTGGGGGTCCTGAGTTCCTCTTCATGGACGACAACGTTACACCTCATCGTACAGTGGCTGTCGCGGAGCTGATGGAGAGTGATGATATTTAACGCATGGTTGTCGCAGAGCTGTTGAAGAGTGAAGATATTCAACGCCCGCAAGGTCCCCGGACCTATGTCCAATCGAACACGTGAGGGACCTTCTCGGGAGACGCTGGGCAGTACGTCACCAGCCGCCAGCAACGATTCCGTAGCTGCGATTGGCGCTAAAAGAGGAATGGGCCGTGATGCCTCAACAGCTGCTTGACAACCTCGTCCTCAGTATGGATAGACGTTGTAAATCCTGCAACGCAGTCAGGGGTGATCGTATCCCCTACTAAAGACTGTATTTTTCTTGGCAGTCGCCTGCAACATGGTCGTTTCTGTCTTCTGCCCAGTTGTGCTCGAAGCTACCTTTTCAATAAAGTGCTTTTGTATCCTTTGGATTCCTTGTTCGGACGGTTTTGCGCACTTGTCCCATATTCTTACATCTTGGGGATCTTATGGTATGATTTGAGTCGATGTGGAGTACCTCTGCACGACATTACATTTGAAAAACCGTCTCGTCCTTAGTTTTTCCTCGCCAGTGTAGTTGTATACTAGATGGTCATTTTTTTAAAATAGTGGATCATAAATGTAGTGGACACAAAGTTGTAGCAAAGTGTACCAAATGTAACATCAAAGTAAAAGGATCAAGAAGGTGCACTTCAAATTTTACAACGCATTTGAAGCGGAAACACTGAGCCGGTTATGTACAAGAGTACAATGAGTATTTGAAAGAAGTGAAAAAAGCACGACGAACCACTAGAACATCAGGGGAATCACGTCACAAAGTATTTGAAAGAAAATATTATTCGCAAGAAGAGTTCGACAGGGCTGTACTTACATATTTTGTGAATTCCATGATATCCCTTATATGCACTGACAACGTCTATTTCCACAAAATAATCCAAAAGCGGAATGGTGATTCCAAATATCTGAAAATAATGAGTCGCAGATCACTTGGCTGCAAACTTTCTGACTATTATAAAGAACAAGTGGCAAACATGAAACAAGAGTTAGAAAACACCGAATTCGTTTGCACAACTGAAGATATATCTGGTCAGGAAGACACAGAAGTTTCTTGGGTGTGACAGTACACTGGAAGGAGTCACACACATTACAAAGAATTTCCAGAGCTTTAGCTTGTCAAAGATTTAAACGAACGCATAGTAATGATAGAATAGATGCAATGCTTCTGCATATACAGGGTGTCCCGGAACTTCGTGTACAAACTTGGAGGGGAGGTAGAGAACAGCGTTAGGAACCAGAATTAAATAGGAAAGCATGGGCGGAAACGATAGGCGGCGCTGTACGCGAGCTCGCAAGGTCGGCACGTGTGGCTTCCTCATTGTATACGCGGACTGCGTGCGATCAACATGAATCGTTTCACACACGCCGAGTTGACCGATATGCACTTCGTGTATGGCCTAACCAACGGAAATGGACGTGCTGCTGGTCGGTTGTATCGGGAAAGATATCCAACGAGGCGCCAAGCAAATCATCAAATGTTCGTTCGGGTACATCAGAACCTTGCGGAACGTGGATCATTCATAGCAACGATGCAGGATACCGGGCGGTCGCGAACGGCACGAACACCCATATTGGAAGAGCGTCTGTTGCATGCTGTGGACCGAAATCCCGGGACCAGTGTACTGGCGCTTGCCGCTGCCGCCTGGAACGTCTCGATCAACTGTTTGGCGCGTTCTGCAAGGCGAAGCCTAACATCCCTTTCATCTTCAGAAAGTTCAATTACTGCAGCCGGATGATCACCCACGACGTGTCGCGTTTGCACAGTGGTTTCTGCACCAAAGTGTGGCCGACCGCAATTTCCCAGTTCTGTTATGTTCAGTGATGAAGCAACCTTTTCACGTGACGGGGTGTTCAATACGCACAACGCGCACATGTGGGCCGTAGACAACACACACGGAACCCGACCACGAGCCGCACAACAACGCTTCACTGTTAATTTGTGGGCGGGTATCGTGGCTGACAGTTTAGTCGGGCCATACATCTTACCACCTCGACTGGACGGTCGCAAGTATCTCGTCTTTCTTCAGGAGGTTCTTCCGGAAATGCTGCACGATGTCCCTGCACATGTTCAACGAGGAATGTGGTTGCAACATGATGGGGCGCCATCTCATTACGCAAGGTGCGTACGTGACCATTTGGACCTGACATTTGGAACCAAGTGGATTGGGCGTGGCGGTCCCGTCGAATTGCCCCCCAGATCACCTGATTTATCTCCTCTTGATTATTATCTCTGGAGTGCCATGAAAAGCATTGTGTACGACACGGCAGTAAATTCTGAAATGGACCTGGTGGCACGAATCTCCATCGCTGCTGCTACGATCCGCAAAACGCCAAGTATCTTCGACAATGTTCGCCAGTCCATGTCGCGTAGGTGTCATGCGTGCATCCAGGCCAATGGGCGCAATTTCGAACACCTCCTGTGATGCTTGTATGTCCTACATTTGTACTCTTTTGTTGTATAATAAAGCGTTTTAAACTGCTTTCTGTATTGTGGCCTTACTGTGTCTTTGTGTCTCTTTCTCACGTGAGGGTGACGTTTCCGCCCATGCTTTCCTATTTAATTCTGGTTCCTAACGCTGTTCTCTACCTCCCTTCCAAGTTTGTACACGAAGTTCCGGGACACCTTGTAAATAAAACTTTTGGATTGGATTCTTCTAAAGCAGTGGTTGCAATTACTGACAATGGAAGCAACTTCGTTAAAGCATTTCAAATATTCGGGATTCAAGCGGCAAACAGTTAAGGATGACGTGGATTTTGACTTGAAAAACAGTTCATATAGTTCCAATTATGATACGGACGCTGCCTGGGCCACAACTGCTGATGACGATGTTAACATCAATTCGCAACAATTCGAACTATCATGGCTTCAAACACAGGAAGGTATAAAACAAGTCAGACTGATTAAAAAATGCCTTTACCGAAAACAAATGAGAGTACTAATCAAATGCTCGTGATAGCGAGTGAGACTCATAAACTATTGCTACGACGAAACTGTGGTCTTACAAAACAAGTCCTCTTAAAAAAACAGTACTGGTTCTAAACACTGCCAAGCCCACAGTCAAAACATCAACTCTCATCTTCAGCTTTCGATTACGTCATTAATCTTTGGCCTGTTGTCAGGCTGCCGAACACAAATTGTTTCTGTGTTAATTTGGGAGTTTAACGATTACCGTGAGCAATCCAGTGGGCTGTAAGCAGTCGCCCATCCCTACTTCAGAGCCACTAGTTATAAGGAAGCAAAAAAGTCAGAGTTTAAAACAAAACAACATCCATGCTTACCCGGGATTCGAACCCTGACCAGAGTGTGAAACCGGTCAAAAATATTGGACAGGGTCCCAACCCGGACAAATCTGCTTTGAACTGTAAATTCGAATATATCATCATTATCAATCTATTGCTGGATGAAGGTCTCCCCAAGTTCCTTCAACAAAGGACTGCCTTGGGCCATTCTTCTCCATCCGCCCATCTCCCTTCTTCTAAGTCTTTTCCTGTCTCTTGGAATCCAGTCTAAAATTTCGGTTGTTCATCGGTGGTCCGTTCTCCTGGCAACATGTCCAGCCCATTGCCATTTCAGGGATTATACTCTGATCATGATATCGTTCACTCTTGTCATTTTTCTTATCCACGAGTTCCTCTTTTTATCTTTCTTGGTTACACCAGGCATGCATCTCTTCATGCTTTTTTTAGTTATCTGCAGTCTTTGTATATCTGTTTTTAGTTAATGTCTGCGTCTATGCTCCGTACGTAAGCACTGGAAAGATGCATGGATTTAACACTTTTCTTTTAAGACATAATGGCACATTGCTCTTAAAAATTGTACTGTCTCTTCCAAAAGTTCTCCAACCAAGTTTTATGCAGCAATTAATTTTTTTCAATCGTGTGATCCTCGCTCGATATCTGCTGCCCAGGGTAAATGTAAGAACTGGTTATCTCCTTCTTTTCCTCGTCAGTTGATATATTTTCATTTCTTGTAAAAGTATTGTACTTCAGTTTTGTCTTCTGAAAGTTCATTTTTTATCCCACTTTTTTACTCTTGTCAGCAAGTTCCTGGATCATACATACTTAACAGCTCTGAAGTATTATTTCAAAAACCTCTGAAGTGTTGTTCGAAATATATGTTTTTCTTTTCAAAAGTAAAACGGAACTAAAACCGGTTCCAAATCGGATCAGGAACATCTTGACCCGACCCGGATGACCCGAAAGAAATTGTTGACTCGGTGACCCGTGACCCGTTTCCATCTCTGACCCGGACCCAACTAAGAAGAACGGTCAGAAGCCACCGCTTTGGCTAATGCGCCACTGAGGCGGTTAAACAAAAATTCGCCGAGAGAGAAATCTGTAGCGTTGGGGCTCAAAAACGTTAAACGAAAATAAACAAAAATTACATTATAAAACAGGAACTAGAAAGAAAGGTTAAATTACAGTATACGTCACACAGTATATCCCAAACATTTAAACTTGTAGAATGAGATTATTTTGTAGTTTATGGTTTTGTCACTCCACTGTGTTTTGTGCTCAAATTTTTCGCTTTAGACATAGTTCAAGATATACCTTGCATATGGCATTCCCTTATCAAGTTCCGAAAACGAGAGTGTGCATACTCACTGTCTTGAGTGATAACCAAATAATCACCAACAAACAGAAAATACTGTAAATTATTTTTTTCTGGATGTTTAGTCGTGTGATTTTGCTTATTTTTGATCATACACTGAGTGGCCACTTTATTATGACCACCCCCTCAGTACTTCGTTGGGCCACCTTTTGCCTTTAATACTGCGTCGATTCTTCATGGCATGGACTCAACGAGATGTTGATAAGTGGTTTGTGGAATCTGAGACCATGCGTATAAATAGCACTTTCCAGAAGTGTGAGATTGCAAGGTTGTGGATCCAGCTGTCTGACGGCTTGTTCAACTTCATCCCACAAATTCTCAATGGGGGCTGAGACCTGGAGATTGTGGGGTGTCACCTAAGCAAAGTAAACTCACCGACATGTTCCTGAAACGAATCCTGTAAAATACGAGCACTATGGTAGGACGCATTATCTTGCTGAAAGTAGCCGTCGCCATTGGGATAAACCATTAACATGACAGAATGCATTTGGTCCGCAACGATGTTTAGATATGATGTGCCAGTCAGACGTTGACCAACACGAATTAAAAGGCCCAACGCATGCCAGGAAAACATTCCCCAAACCATAACGTTGGCCCCACCAGCTTGAAGGGTTGTTGCTATGCATTTGGGGTCCATGCCTTCGTGCTGTTTCCGCCAAATTCTCACTCGGCCATCGGCATGGTGCAACTGAAAACGTGATTCATCGGACCACAATTTGTTTCCAATTATCGACTGTCCAATTCTTGTGCTTCTGTGCAAACTGGAGACGTTTTATCTTGTTAATTGCAGACAGCAAAGGTGTTCGAACAGGCCTTCGGCTGCCATATCCCGTCCGATGCAGTGTACGGCGAACATTGCGTGCAAAGATCATTTGAGGGGATCCTTGATTAGGATGGTCTGTAATTTGCTGCACTGTTGCCCTTCTGTTGTCCGTTACCAGTCTTGACACTCTCGGTTCCGCCCGAGCAGTCACTAGTCAATGACGACCACACGTTGAACGTAAAGACCCAGTTTTTTGGCTGACAGTCCTGTCTTTAAACACTTTAACAACAGTTTCGGTGATACTCCCTCCATGGCTTCGAGCTCCAACAATCATCCCACGTTGAAAGTCCGTGAAATCGCATGTTTTACCTATCTCGTCACCCAAATATCCCCTCTACAAGCACTAAGCTTTCCCTTTTTATACTGGCCTCGCCCTCTGGCGGCAACAGCGTGCAGGCATAGCTCATTTGCTTAAAACTGTCAGGTGGTCATAATAAAGTTGCCACTCAGTGTTGGTATTTAGTCTTAGCATAAATACTTTTACAAACGTTCGATAGATGGCGCGCAACCGGTTTGCAACGTCACTGACCAGCCAGGAGGCATGGAGCAAGTAGAGAATCATTGTGGGTTCAGTCACAGAGAAGATAACGTGTGTCGTGAAGTACTTGTCATGTAGTGGGGCGATGATGAGGTTCGTGTTGCTGTAATAGCGCTGCACAAAATTGGAAAAACAGCTTCCGAGGTTTTCAGCATGCTGAAAAAGCTGAAAATCAGTCGAAGTTTTGGTCATAAAGAGGTTCCTTGAGACTGGGACTATCGCTGACCGACCGAAAAAGGGTCGGCCGCGTAACGTGAGGACTCCTCATCTGGTGAAAGCAGTGAGAGCCTGTATTCGACGAAATCCTGTCAGAAAACAAACAGTGAGGATTCGTGAGCTGAACATTTCATGAATGTCGATGTCACACGTGCTGCGGAGGGCAGTTCCTCACCCCACAACTGAAGCATTCAATAGCCAAAATGACAGGGTGTATGCCTCAACCTCACGAGAAGCTCAGGAGAAAGCTCCAAGGATCATGAGGGGCCATCATCCGTCTTCTGTCATGGTTTGGTGGGGAGTCTCCTACGAGGGTACCATGGAGCTCGATTTCTGTGAAAAAGGAGTGAAAACATCCGCCTAAGTCTACCAGCACAGGGTTTTGGAGCCAGTGGTTAAAATGGTGAGTCATACCCTCTTCCAAAACCGACAGTGAAGCTTTCAGCAGGATTCCGCACCTGCCCACAGGGCAAGTCAGCCCAGGAGTGACTTCAGGTGAATTCGCAGGACTTCATTTCTCCGGCTGATTGGCCTCCAAGCAGCCCAGACCTCAACTAATTGGACTACAAGTTGTGGGCCACACTGGAGGACATGGCCTACAGAAAGAGACACCCTTGTACTGGCAGTCTCAAACGCTCTTTGGTGCGTGAGGTAGCAGCTTTCCCTGTGGAGACCCTGCGTAAAGCTATTGAAGAGTGGCCACAGAGACTGAAGGACTGTGTAAAGGCAAAGGATGCCATTTTGAAACGTGATTGGTGTCATGTATTCACAAGTGTACTACTTACGTCATGCCATAGGTCCAGTAAAATATCTTTAAATTTCTTTTGTTATTTCATTGAAAACTTTTTAACAGTATTATGGTATGACTAGGTAACATGGTAAAAAATAAGCAAAATCACAAATATATTATACATATAAAGTGCAATTATTAGATGCAGATGATACCGAATACTCGAGAATGTGTTACGCACTTTTTTTGAATTCCTTCCGACACAAAAAGGAATTTTTCAAACCGGACTTTTAGAAAACCAGAAAATCTACGATAAAAGCACATTTACTCCTGCAAGTGGAAAAACTGCGCGTTATATGAAATACACAACGTGTGTGTGTGTACCATTCTTCATAGTGAATGGAACCAGTTACAAAACTAATTTCTTCAACAGATTATTAGAATTGGAAAAATATTTTCAAGGAAAAAAACAACATATCCCCACTAGTGGCAAAAATGGACATTACGAAAAATCACAAACTGAAGACTCTGACACCAATAGAAACGGAAGCAAAAGGAACACTTCCAATCGAATAATTAGAAAACGTATTTAAGGAGGGGAACGTAATATAACTTTACGCTGCTTAACGAAAAAACTGCGTGTTATAATATGAATAAGAAAATGCGCGAAAAATGCTAATCATAGTGGCGGATATCCTAACCAAAAGAATATTTTCCAATCGGGCTTTTTAGAATCGGAGATATTCTTGCAAATAGAAATGTGTACTAAAGCTCTCTAGAGGCAAAACTTACAAAACAGAAAACGTGCACAAGCTATTTTCTGTAGCAGGAGCTGTGCGATGGGAATCACATAGCGGAAGAAAATTTTTATAAATTTGCCACTAGCATGAAAATTGTGCAAATACCATAGCGAATACTATGCACTATAAAAAGAATATTTTAAATTTATTACATAGAAGTGAAGATGCAGATGCAAACAGAAATAGATACTTTCGCACCCTATGTGGGCATTATAAAAAATTACAAAGCGTGTGAAAATGTTCTCCAGTGTGAGTGGTGCCCGATGTAGAAAGAAATTTTCAAATCAGTTTTTTAGTAGCAGAGCTAAAAATTTAATTTAGGAAAAAAAGGGATGTAATACAATCGAAGTACAGAATAAAATCTGAAATAATTACTTTCTACGGTAAGTGTAATTAATTGCTTGTAGCAAAATATACATGCCAAAATGAAGACTTATTGTACACTGAAACATCAGGTTACTCGAGAACTATGCCCGATAGCACAATTTAGGAAGCAGATTTGTAATCAGCATGACAAATACTAAATGATTTGGCATATGCAGTCTTTGCAACAAACAAAATGTTTATTTTTGTTGTTCACTGTTATTTCTCCGATTTTATCATACAAGTGGACACGTAAAACAATTTTTAACCCTCGGGGTGACCGGAAAGCTTGTGAACATCAGTGCCTACATTTGCGCTGCATATTACCAGTCCCAGCTACGTTACATCGCTTTCAAACACGTGGCATGTCTATGTGTTTATATTTTACATAAACAGGAGGTGTTCAACATATGTATCAGAGTTGTGTTGTGCTACAGCCGCTATTTCAGCTCATTCAACATGTCCTTCACTTTCTTTGATCAACTTCTCATTTTCCTGTTGAATTTTGACCACTCTGCAGTATTGGTCGCACATACATAACACGCCACGAATATTGTTCTTACATCTTTATCCTTTGTAAAAATGCTATATTTCACTCCTATCGCTCTGCGTATACGATAACTGCACCCTATTCTTTGCACTGTGAGCAACAGGCACTTTGAAGACAGTTCCTTTATCGCCTACGATCCCGTCTCGAAACATAATTTATGATTTATCGATATCAAAATAATGTGCACCCTTTTCAATCATTCTGGAATCCTACGGGTCAGCTATTTGTAGTAGTAGACGACCTGATTGTACCAAACCCACAATTAATACCGTAATGAATTAAGTTCACTTTTTAGATTTGGTGTATGAGAGCATCAGAGTTGTAGTGTCTGTCATGTGTTTTTTTCTAGATATGTAGTATTAGTGTATTACCAAATACCTGACTCTCGTGCTTCAGGGATAGAATGCGGTATTACATTTTATTTGGCCATACTCATCTTATGACTAATCACATATATGTCTAAAAAGACTAAAATGCCACTTACACTGAAATGCCAAAAAAAAAAAAAAACTGGGAATACCTCTTTGATACCTCGTTGGTTCTCCTCGCGATCGGATAACGGCAGCAATGTGACGATGAACGGACTCCATAAGCTCTCCGTAGTACTGTGAAACACTGCACACAATGCTTCCTGAAGACCGTCCCACAATTCCGTCTTATTCACCGGTGGATGATTCCTCGCATTGGCGGCACTATGAACAGTATCCCAAATGTGTTCGATGGCGTTTAAATCAGGGATTCTAAGGGGCGAAGTCACGCTGATAAACTCCATTGGAATGTTCCTCCAGCCATAATCGGGCGACTGTGGTCGTGCATTGTCGTGTTGAAAGAAGTCGCACCCGTCGGAGTGGTTGCATGACATGAACGGAAGCAAATCATGATCAAAGATGATTACGTAGCCTTCACCTGTCAGAACGGTCTGCAGACGTATGAGAGGATCTAATGCGTGTAAGCTGAAAATACTACACACCATATCAGGGTCACTGCCGGCCTGAACAGTCCTTTTGTAGGCATGCGGGATTCATTGCATCGTGCGGTTGTCGTCATACCCAGAATCGGCTATTCGCCTGAAATGACTGGTACCGCGATTCGTCGGACCAGGCTGCACGTTTCCAGTCATCTTGCGTCCAATAGCGGTGTTCCCGAGTTCAGCCGAGGCGCTCAGCCTTGTGACGTCGGACAGGGCTGCACGTTTCCAGTCATCTTGCGTCCAATGGCGGTGTTCCCGAGTTCAGCCGAGGCGCTCAGCCTTGTGACGTCGGACAGGGCTGCACGTTTCCAGTCATCTTGCGTCCAATGGCGGTGTTCCCGAGTTCAGCCGAGGCGCTCAGCCTTGTGACGTCGGACAGGGCTGCACGTTTCCAGTCATCTTGCGTCCAATAGCGGTGTTCCCGAGTTCAGCCGAGGCGCTCAGCCTTGTGACGTCGGACAGGGCTGCACGTTTTCAGTCATCTTGCGTCCAATAGCGATGTTCCCGAGTTCAGCCGAGGCGCTCAGCCTTGTGACGTCGGACAGGGCTGCACGTTTCCAGTCATCTTGCGTCCAATGGCGGTGTTCCCGAGTTCAGCCGAGGCGCTCAGCCTTGTGACGTCGGACAGGGCTGCACGTTTCCAGTCATCTTGCGTCCAATGGCGGTGTTCCCGAGTTCAGCCGAGGCGCTCAGCCTTGTGACGTCGGACAGGGCTGCACGTTTCCAGTCATCTTGCGTCCAATGGCGGTGTTCCCGAGTTCAGCCGAGGCGCTCAGCCTTGTGACGTCGGACAGGGCTGCACGTTTCCAGTCATCTTGCGTCCAATGGCGGTGTTCCCGAGTTCAGCCGAGGCGCTCAGCCTTGTGACGTCGGACAGGGCTGCACGTTTCCAGTCATCTTGCGTCCAATGGCGGTGTTCCCGAGTTCAGCCGAGGCGCTCAGCCTTGTGACGTCGGACAGGGCTGCACGTTTCCAGTCATCTTGCGTCCAATGGCGGTGTTCCCGAGTTCAGCCGAGGCGCTCAGCCTTGTGACGTCGAGTCAGCAATGATACACGGGTGAGCCGTCAGCTCCATAACCCCATAGAATACAGGGAATATTTCACTGTCGAAACGCTGATGCTACTACTAGCCCCAACATTGAATTGCTCTGTGATTTGCGGCAATGTTACACGTCGGGCGGATGCTACGATGCGTGATAGGCGCCGCTGTCCACGATCGTCCAGGGCTTTTCTATGACCACACCGGTCTCACAGTCTGAATGCTTTCCCTGAGTCTGTATCGCTTGAAATTTTTGACCAAATTTCGTGGTAATTTTCGATATGGAGTAACCCATCTCCCAAGTGCCGACTTTCGTATCACTTCGAAATCGCTTTAATCCTGATAAGCTGTCATCTGCACTGTGAATGCTACTACTTGTGCTTGCGGAGATCATCATCATCATCATTGTCAACCATTATCAATCCACTGCTGGACGAAGGTCTCCCCAAGTTTCCTCCACAACGGTCTGTCTTGTGCCAGTCTCCTCCATGTCACCCCTGCATACTTTCGAATTTCATCCACCCATCTCCCATGTGGTCTTCTTCTGGGTCTTTTCCTGTCCCATGGAATCCAATCTAAAATTTCGGCTGTCCATCGATGATCTGTCCTTCTGGCAGTATGTCCAGCCCATTGCCATTTCAGGGATTTAACTCTGATCATGATGTCTTCCACTCTTGTCATTTTTCGGATCCACGAGTTCCTCTTCTTATCTCTCCTGGTTACACCAAGCATGCACCTCTCCATGCTTCTTTGAGTTGTCTGCAGCCTTTGTATGTCTCTTTTAGTTAAGGTCCACGTCTCTGCACCATACGTAAGCACTGGAAGGATGCATTGATCAAACACTTTTCTTTTAAGACATAATGGCATATTGCTCTTGAAAATTATGCTGTTTCTTCCAAAAGCTCTCCAGGCAAGTTTTGTACGCCGATTAATTTATTCATAAATGTGACCCTCACTTGATATCTGCTGTCCAAGATAAACGTACGTGTCTGTTATCTCCAGCTTTTCTCCATCAATCGATAAATCTTCATTTCTTGTAAAAGCATTGAACATCACTTTTGTCTTCTGAAAGTTCATTTTTAATCCCACTTCTTTACTCTTGTCAGCAAGTTCCTGGATCATACTCTGCAGCACTGATGGGGTAGTTGCAAAAATGACTACGTCATCAGCAAAACGAAGGTGGGTTAGATAATCTCCATTAATCTTTATCCCCGTGTTTTCCCAGCTCAGCGACTGAAAAACACCCTCCAATGTGGCATTAAAGAGCTTCGGAGATATGGTGTCACCTTGTCTCACTCCCTTTCCAATTTTTACGTGTGTTGTATTTTCAAACAGCCTAATCTTTGCACTTGCATTTTCATAGATGCTATTAATAATATTAATGTATGCATCTTCACTACCGCAGGTTTTCAGAGCCATTGTAACTGCTGATGGTTTCACCGAATCAAAGGCTTTTTCATAATCGATAAAAGCCATGCACAATGGAAGTTCATATTCCCTCGCTCTTTCAATTAGTTCTCTCAGCACATGGATATGATCTATTGTGCTGTAGCCACTCCTGAATCCAGCTTGTTCTCTCGGTTGAGCCATGTCCAGTGTTACCTTCAAGCGGTGTGAAAGAACTTTAGTGAAGATTTTATAAACTACTGATAGGAGGCTGATAGGTCTGTAGTTTCCGAGATCCTCAATGTCACCTTTCTTATGTAGCAGGATCATTGTAGCGGTGTTCCAATCCTCAGGAATCTTTCCTTCATTAAGGCATCGAGTGAAAATTTGGGCGAGTACCGTTTCGATTTCTCCACTTGCTTCTTGTATGATGTCTACAGTAATTCCATCTTCTCCTGGAGCTTTTCCCCGCTTCATGTTCTTGATTGCATGTGCAACTTCTGTTGGGAGGACTGGAGGAACTCTGGTACTGGTATCTTTCATGATGTCTGGAGTGCATATATCATCCCTTTCATATAATTTGGAGTAGAAATCTTTCACTCTTGTCAAAATTTCGCCTCTATTTCTTGTTACAGAACCATCTTCTTTTCTCAGTGCCATAATCTGTTTTCTTCCCTTACTGAGATGTCCCTTTGCTATCTTTAGGCTTTGGTTGTTTTCAATTGCTTTCCTCACTAGTTCACAGTTGAATTTCCTTACGTCTTCAGTGATACTTTTTCTTACTGTCTTGCATAGCTCTATATATTCCACTTTGGAAGTCACATCTTCTTTAGTTGTCCTCATCTCTCTTCTTTTTTGCATCAACATTTTGGTTTTTCCTGATAATTTGTTCACATGCAACTTGTTCTTAGACCCAGCTAATTTTGTTGCTGTTTCCATAAGAGCTTTGGTTACTTTTCTGTTACTTCCCTCTATATATACATCGTTTGCGGACGATACCATTTACCGCATTGCTGTGGTGGCATGTCATGGAAATCGTAGCACCCTTCCCAGTTTTTTTTTTTTTGGCACATTAGTGGTTTAACACATAATCTTTGTCATGCTCAAAGTCATTTGCTCAGCAGTATTTCCAGTTGTACATAAATGTTATTTTTGTGTTAACTTGGTACAGATCCCAGTTAATCAACGGTTGACAGTCTGTCAAAGTATGAATGTATGAGATCTTTTGGCCGCCCAGGTGGCGCAGTGGTCTAAGCGGTGGCTCCTGACCAATCATCTGAGATGGGTCCGGGTCCGAATCCCCGTGAAGCATGGATGTTGTGTTTGTCTTACGGCACTGGCTCTCTCCCTTCTCTGGAGCCAGTGACCCTAAATTAGGGACGAGCGACTGCTTATAGCCCATCGAGTTGCTCACAGTGGTCGTTAAACCTCCAATCGAAAAAATTTACTTTTGTGTTTGTTTCCCCTTCTTCTGCACACTGTCTCGCACCTTGGCTGTATAGTATATCTTTTATTTATTCATAAGATCATATGTAGAGGATTTTAGAAAGGGAGTGTCTGACCCCAGGTCTTAAACAACCCTTAGAAATAGGAAGCTAGGAGATTTGGGCTAGAGTGCCCGATAGGAAAGTGACACGGAAGCAAGGTAGAAGACGCCCTTATTTACTACCGGGAGGGGGGCAGTACCCGGTGTCCGACGGCTTAACGTGTCCATCCGAGGCATGGCGGATATTTATTGGTTCGAGTGTTCGTACCTGTCTGGGATCGAACCTGAGGTCTTCTCCGTGGCAGTCACGAACGTTGACCACTAGACAACCCGCAGCCTTCGTTGGTTTATTGGTTGTGTTTGTTGTTTATATTTTAGCAATCTATACGTAATATTGCGGTTTTAGATTCTAATAAAGGTTATTTGGATTACTATAAGCACGTACCTTTTTTTTTTTGTAATAAAGAAAGTGCTAAAAAGATCGACAAACAAAAATGAAGACCAAAAAATGTCTCTTGAATTTCCGGGCTCTCTCTGACGAGAAAACACACTTGCTCAAAAGTTTTCATTTATAAATTTATTACTTCTTTACAATATATTTTCTGTTACGGAATGTTTCTTAAAACATAGATAAAGAAACATTTACCCTTATCTCACTTCGATGCTTATTTTTTTTGCTTTCCGGTTCAAAATGGAGAAGCAAATATTGCGTTTGCTTGAAAATATCTTACAGACTTGTTCTTTCCTTTATCTTTTTCTTTAGTATTCGTTAGCACGCAGCAGCTGTCAAGTATTTTTCTTCTTTTTCTCCGTCAAGAAGCCACTAATAAATATCTTCCAATTGCTTTCGCAAGCGAAACACAACTGCGAATTCTACAAATTTGTACCGTCCGTGCGGTATTTTTACCATAAAAATTCTCTTTTATTATATCTACGTGTTCCAGGGAAGCAAAGTTTAGACCCCAGTTCACTGCGCTGTAAATCCGAAATTTTATTTCCTCCAGTGAAAACCTTCTCCGTGGAAAAGAAGATGCCTGGGCGTAATGTTCACCACATAATATCCTCATATTGAAAGTATTATCCTAAGTGTGATCATGCCGATTTCGCTCTCCACACAGAGATGCACTCTCGATGAACATCAAAGCATCGCCGTGCCTTTCTGCATTATTCATGAAGTTCTTTCTCATCCAGTGGACCATTACGGCATAATACCCTTAGTCCCAAAGTAATATTGTTCCAATAAAAACCTGCATAATGTAGTTTCTCTGTTTTTCCTTTCCAGATTTTCACAAGTTAAAATAGCTGTTTACAAAAAAAAAAAAAAAAAAAAAAAAAAAACAGGAACATGTAAACAAAACAACATCAGAACCCATTTGTGAATGATCGTGAAACCTGCACAAGTAGATTCAAATTTTTTTAGAGGCAAGAATGTCACAGCAATTGAAGCGAAACAAGAAATGATGTGAAATGAAATGAGGAAGAGGGATCTGTATGACCCCCCCCCCCCAAGTAAAAAACTGGCCCATATGCACTGTAACGTACCCAATGAAGTCATGATTATACGTTTTTCTTGGAGTTGGCCTTAAAAACCGTATAAGAGAAATTTCGAATCGATAAATACCGTAGGGTGTCGCAAATCCGAACGTCAAAAATCCGAAACGTCATAAATATGAACAAGCTCCCATCCACTTTTTTTTTTTAATTTATTTATTATCTTTTTAGTGGTGGAAAGTTTAAGTATAGTCCGTTCATTCTAACAAGACACTTGATGATAATGAAATCGCCTAATTATGGGGATGCAAACATTTTAGCCGCGACGTGTCGAAGGTGGATGTGACTTCCGTTACTCAGAGACAAAAGACTAAAACTTCCCCACTCACTTATTCCCTGCGGAACTAAGATTTTACGACCCATTACCACGGCACTGTCACCCCTTATTTCATCCCTCAACCCCACTGTCCACTGTGAGCCAGGAGGAAAGTTATTCTCCCTGCACTCAGCATAAAGTACACCCCTTGACAATCGGAACCAGGTTGTATTGATTGGTAATTTTGGGAGTATGTACTTTATGTTTAAAAATTTTACAGCAGTAGTCAAAAAGGCAAACTCGTTTCGTATTGTATAATAACAAACAGAATCTTTGTCTTAAGTATTTTTTTTTGTATACAGTTCTTAATTTTCGGTATATGTATTTGGATAATATATTGTACAAATGTTAGTGTATTTGTATTTTTTTACATGTTCGATAATCCGAACACATCGAAAATCCGAACTACCAGTGGCCCCAATTAGTTCGGATTTTCGACGCTCTACTGTACCGTTGTAAAGTTTGTGCTTTGAAGGTGTACACGGTATTCCTTAATAATGATTTATATAAAGTCGAATTGGCAGCGAAAGAAAATAAAAGCATTACAGAGATTATAAAATACCGTAACCTATAAAAAGACTATGAAAATCAAACTTCCCATTCGACAACTCTGTCTCTAAAAATCCTGATTCTAGAATAAGTAAATTCTTCACAACTAAGAACTTAAGACAAGTGTTTCAGTATGTAACACATGAATAAACTGCTTTTTTCTGAAGATTCTGAGTGCATCCATTTGAATTTTGCGAAATATATATATGTGTATCATATACACTATTGGCCACCCAAAATGCAACACCAAGAAAGACACGAGACAGCAAAGCCAGATTTACTGGACACATAACAACAGATACAAAGATGAAACGATTGAGCTTACAGGCCCGTGCGACTTGCGGAACACGCAGACATCCATAGTTCGTGTGGCTCCCATGGCTGGCAATAACGGCCGCTACACGCCGCGGCATCGAACGAAAGAGGCTTTGTATGTGTGCTTGGGTTATGTCGGTCCAGTCTGCTTCCACACGTTGCCACAGTGCATCAGGCGTAGCCGCAGGTGGTGCTTGCCGGGCCACTCGGTTGCCGATCAGCAACCAGACGTATTCGATGGGCGACATATCGGGAGAACAAGCGGGCCACGGCAGCAGTGACACCTGGTGGGCCGTGAAGAATTGTTGCACGATGCGTGCCACGTGCGAGCGCGCATTGTCCTGTTGAAACGTGGCCGCTGGCAGGTCCTGCAGGTAAGGGAGGGCTAGAGGCTCCAAAACGTCGGAGATGGTGCGGTGGCTGTTGAATGTACCGGCGATGCGTACCAGAGAGGTGCGGGTGACATATCCAATTGCGCCCCAAACCATAACGCCATTGCGACGGACAGGTATGGCGATGCATAATGCAGGCGTCATAAAGTCTCTCGCCGAGGTGCCGCCTCACGCGGATCCGACCATCGTAGTGTTGCAGGCAGAAACGAGATTCGTCTGAGAAGACAATATCATGTCATTCCGTAGTCCAGGTGCGGCGTTCAACGGCCCACTGCCGCCGCACTCGCCGGTGGTGTAACGTCAATGTTAATCGGAGCAATGGGCGTCGTGCGACAACTGCCCGCTCCTTCAGACGACGTCAAACGGAACGTGCTGACACAGGTTGTTGCGCAACAGACCCTAATTCCTGCGCTAACGTTCGTGATGTGGCGGTGCGAGCCGTCAATGCCCGCCGCACAACATGCCGGTCCTCTTGTTCGGTGGTGTGCCGCGGCTGCGGCAATCTCTCACGTCTGTCCGCCTGTCCCTCCTGCAGCCACCGAATCTATTATCGCCTCACTGTGTCTGGATGTCGTCCCACACGGGTGCCGATGTCTCGGTACGATAAACCGCTGTCGCGATAAGCCACTATTCGTCCTCTGTCGAACTCCGAAACGTGCTGGAATGACTGCCGTATTCTTCGACGAGGCATCAGAAAGCTTCCCACGCGCAGGTCCGGCAGCACAACACACTTCCACTACTTGCACTCCTCCTTCTGTTCACCCTTCTTATAGTGCTCCTCGGTGGCGTGCCGGGTGCACATGATTTGCGTGTACCCTGCAATGCTGATCGTTTGCATGTCTTCTCGCAGGCGACGCATGCTGCGAATTTCAGGCCTATCGGATGCTCCCTTCTTGGTGTTGAATTTTGCGTGTCCAGCAGTGTATATAAAAGTGTTGTCCCAAAACAACTGAGGATGTTTTTATAAAAAAAACAAAAAAAAACTATTCCTACCTTAATTATTTAGGAAGTGGTCATCTTTTTCGAAACACTGTCCCTTGCGTCGAATACAGGTATCCCAACGTTCCTCCCACTTTTTGAATGTACTTTGGAGTTCTTCTTCTGAAGTGCTGTGGAAGCACCCATACGCAGCTGTCATAAGTTGTTGATCAGTCTCAAACCGGGGAACATCACGTTCTATCCTGTTCCACAGGAAGTGCCTGATACTGCACTTCCTCTCCTTGTCAGTCATGTATGTAAAATTGTTGGCAAGGTTCGTCGCCTCTCTGACGCTCCCCGCGGAACTCGATTTGCACATGCTACAGGACCTCGCCCTCAGTTGTTGGTTGTCTTTCCCACTGAGAAAGCCTTGGCGGATTGCCCTACAGAAGCTACTGCTGAAATTGCCTCACGAACGTACAGTTTCAAGGTTTTCACCACTCACTATTGTACACACTGTTTAACACAGGATCATACCACTGCCTCCCGTGAACGCTTTCGACGTGGACGTTCATCAAGTTCTCAACCCACTGCTGACCACATTGGTCTTTCTACTATCCCCACTGCCGGTAGTTTGCCTGACGCGACATCTTCGTTTCTCCGTCAGACGAACATTTTAGTCACGGACAATGCTGCCTTTCCTCCTCTCCGAACCCGTACGATTGTGCATCCACCTGCAAGATTGGCAGAGATGTCTTCTACTACAGATGTGTCTACAGCGGAGTGTTCCGATGCGAATATGTTGAGTGGTGGTTTGGCAGATCGGCCGTCTGGCTCTTCTCCTAGCCTCTCGGATATCGGATCTTCAATTACAACCTTGTCTGCAATGCCGTTGTTGCCATGTCTTCCTGCAGCCTCGGCTGTTGTAAAACCAAGCCTCCCTTCCCCTCTATCGCTTGGTTAAAAGCTTCTTTCAGCGTCTCGTCGCGTCTCTGCTGGTACGTAAAAGCTCCGTAGTCCGAGCCATGAGGCTCGGACTACGGAGTTTACTCCTATCTCGGCCCGAGCTCGGCTCGCTCTCCGTCGAATGCAAAATTTCTGTCTCCGGATCTGATTGGCTGCCTGTCGCGCGCTGCGCTGATGCTCCGCCTATCTCTGTAACTTCGCTCACTGATGCCTGGGGCGACAACGGGTCTTCCGATATTTTCTCCTCGCGTTCTCCCTTCGCGACGCAAATATCCTGGGTTTCTTTCGGTCTATCCCCATAAGCTTTTTTCTTTCCTGTAAATCACTTTCGTCGTCTTCCTCTCCTGAAATTGTAAACGCCTCCTAGGTTGAAACTAATCATTCGGGACTCGCTTGTCTAGCTTCCTTCATCTTAATCTAACGGTGTAATTAACGCATCGTTACTGAGCTGGGGTACCATCGCAGAAATTATTTCTGTCATACCCATTATCTCTTTCCCGGCTTTTTCCAAATCTGGGTTCATTAATCTAACTTGCAAGTGTTTCACGGGAAAGTTGGCGGACCTCCCGTCAAATTAATCCGCCTGATCTCCTCCTCATCTTCTTCCCCTAGCTTACTCTCTTGTACACAACAAAATTCGGCCCCGCTGTCTACGATTATTCCGGTCCGAATTACTTTGTCTGTTTCTATGCTTAACTGTCGTCCTACGGGTATCTCCATAATTTCGCATTGGGTACTCTCGGATTCCCGTATCCTTCCCATTTTTGCATTTAGCTTCCTGGGGTCCTCTTCGAGTTTCGCCTTGACGCCCTCTTCATCTGTTACTTCCATTCTCTCCTCTTTATTCGCTACCCGACTTACTTTTCTATTCCCCTCATTTCTCTAATTGCCTGTTGATCCCTTGTTATCTTGTCCTGGGGTAACTCTCAGCTGGCAATTTGCTCGTCTGTGCCCCGCCTTACCGCAGAAAAAACAGATCATACCCTGATCAAAATTGGAGTTTCCTGGAGGTCTATTAAGTGCCCCCTTATTTTGGAACCCTGATCCTGTCGCTGGGAATTTCCCTTTCTGGGGTAGCCCGTTATTCGGCTGATTTTCCCTCTTTATCTGGTTTGTCCTTCCTGCATTATACGGACCTCTCTTAAAATTAGAGCCCGCCGCATCATTTTTTTTGGGTCTTCCTTCTCCCAATTCCATAGCTTCTACATGTGTCTCATACATATCACATAACTCTCCCAGTTCGCCTGCTGGAACCAATTTACCTACGGCACACCTCTGCAGCAGATAAATTTTCAAACTTGGAGAAAGCAAACCCTTGAATTTATCACAAATTAATAAGTTCATTAATTTTTGGAATTCTGATATGCCGCTCTTCTCCACGTAGTATTGGAGTGCTCGTCCATTACGACCTGCTAACTGCTGAAAGCTTTCCCCTTATTCCTTTTTGTGGTCTCAAACTGTTTGAGATAGATGGCGGGAGTCAAGTGGCACTCCGCCAAAATGGCTTTTTTGACGGTGCGGTAGCAGTCATACTGCTCCAGGGTTAGTCGTCTGAACAAGTTGTTCAAGCATTCGGCGTTAAATAAAGCCACGACTAACCGTTCCTGCATCTCTTCTGGAACAGCATGTAACAGACAGGCCATCTCTATGGAATCGAAGAAATCTAGGATCTCCTCGGGCTTAGAGGGACTCTTTGGAATTGTCCTCTCTATTATTCTCATGTAATCGGCTAGGCGCCCCTGATCGTTCCCTTTCTTCGCCGGAGCCGGACTTTCTGAGGATAACTGTATTTTATTCAGTTCGAAGTCCCTTGCTTCCTTTCTATCAGTTAACTGCAGCAGAAGCATACTCTCGGCCCCGTTCGGCTTCTAGCTCGATTTTTCTCAGTTCTCTCTCCGCTTCTAGCTCGGCGTTTTTCAATTTTCTTTCCGCTTGCTTTTCCTGCCATTCCCTTTCCGCTTTCTTTTCTTGTAGTTCGAGCATACGAAATTTAAATTCCATTTCTAATCAAGCGGTATCCCTTTCCATCTTTCTTTGGTTAATCTGTACCTCTTGATTAGAATCTGAGGTGTTATCTATCTCTTTATCACTTTCCCTTTCACTTCCCTCAACACTCTGTCCTTCGTACTCCTGACCCTTTTGCCCGTCCAAAAGCTCATCCATATTTCGTGCAATATTCACATACAATACTCATAAAATCAATATACATATAAAAATACACTCAAATTTTCGATATCAGCCTATGCTCTCAAACTGGTTAGACTATTCACTCCTAACCTTCCTACATGCTTATTTCGACATATAATAATAAGACACAATTCAATTCCTAACTTAAATAATAACCTCGAACTTTACACATAAATACACTTCAACAATTGGTAATTTCTTTGACCTTATGGTCTCTAACTGATCGCACCCTAACGCGAATTCTATTAGCATTAGGTGGCTAAAATACTACATGCAGTGCTCCGGAAATAAAATTGCGGTTCCAAAGTGGTACTTAACCGCTGAAGCGATTCGAGCTTCCTTCTGTGTCCTGGGATGGCCTGGCACTTCACTTTGGTTTGAGTTCTTTTTTTTTTTTTGTTTGGCACAATTCAGTCCTGTAGCACCGTGAGGCACTCTGGTTACGAGCTCTAATCACTGTATACACTCTCTTGCCGTCTGGGTTGTAGGTCTCCTTCGATGCACTGGGTCTCTCGTCCACTGCAGCGTACGAGAAGCGTCCTGGTTGCGGACCTCCTCTAGTCGTTTGTCGTCGGATAAAGTTATTTCGGTACCTTCTCTTTCACCTGTGGGTACAGGGATTTTTTCTCCTGCCTGCCTAACCGAATTTCTCCTCTAATTCTCCTCAGCCTGCCTCTCTCCTCACAGTTTGTTTGTTCTATATCCTACCGATGTCTGCGCCATATTTGTCTTTGATGTAAGAGCGAAAGTACTGTCACGGGTTGTAGCGCCGCCTCCTACTTATGTATCTGAGGCGTCCACGCTATATGGTCTCTCACAACAACGAGAAAGTGTTTACGCTTCTCAGAAACACTTTCTCCCACTCTGTTCGAGCAAACAAAGAAAGCCTTTCCCACTTTAATATTAAATCTGTGATTCGGGAAGACAGAGTGACAACAGCTGAACGTACGGAATAATATTCACCTTTAGATATAATAATATCAAGAGGAAACTCGTTTGACAACACACAAACATTTATTTCATAACCAATTAGAAGTTATACGGCTGCGGATTACTTGTTTGTTCTCCAACGTCAGGCCTCACTAAGGATTGGACCTGACAAGAATCGTGAAACGCAAAATCTGGTATGATCTCTTCCTGAGGAAATCTCGCAAAGCGCTGAAGTTCTAGGTAGATCTATATCTCGTAAACGCTTAAGGAATAGTATTCTAACTATTCTTCTCTATTCGATGTTCCAGTCCTAGCCTGTGCTAAGTTCGTATTCTCAGGTCATCCATTAGTGAGTACCTCTTTCAGAAAGTAATCCTACCGCCGAAGTATATCCGTATAGTAAGACAATACACATTGTTATGTTCATACAAAGGTGGATGGCTGTCTTCCAGACTTGTAGGCGTCTGGACGACACTAACAATGTACAGCGAAAGTCGCTGTGTCCTTGACGATACTATCAGTTCGTCCAAAAAGGCCTCGCCTTTCTAAGGCGTGAGAAACTGAAGTCTTTTGTTGCAGTTCCCGATTTCTGAAAAAAATAAAGAATGTTTGCGAACTTTCGGTCGCCATTTTGGGGCTTGCAATGCTTGTTTCGTCATGAAAAAGCAACAAAATGTTCATCATTAATATTAATTAACATAGTTAATGTGTCCGTTCTTACAGTTGTCGTTAATCTCAATCCCCCCCCCCCCAAAGGAGCGTGATAATCACAGAAATGGATTATGGAGATTTGAGCCCCAATCGGCAAAATTGCAGTTTCCGAGTTCTTTAAATAGCCGATGTATCTAAACTAAATGCTGGCCAAAACTTCCTGAACTTCCCAAATAGAAATGCTCATCTAGCGGCCGGGTTTTAGAAAAGCTACAGCAAAAAAAAAAAATCTTCTCTCTCTCTCTCTCTCTCTCTCCTTCTCTCTTTCTCTCTCTCTGTCTCCGTCTCTCTCTTTCCGTCTTTCATCTCAGCAGTATTGTCCATAAATCTGTAATTGGTAATTAGCGCCTATGACGTATACATTAAATCTTACACTCTCCTTTATAGTCCTTTATTATCCACCCCATGATCAAAAGCATGGTGGGGGTACGGCTAGTCTTCCTAATACGGGCTTTTTTTTTTTTTTGATTGGAGGTTTAACGACCACCGTGAGCAACTCAATGGGCTATAAGCAGTCGCCCGTCCCTAATTTAGGGTCACTGGTTCCAGGGAAGGGAGAGAACCAGTGCCGTAAGACAAACACAACATCCATGCCTCACCGGGATTCGAACCCGGACCCCTTACGGACGAATGATCAGAGGCCATCGCTTAGACCACTGCGCCACCGGGGCGGCAATACGGGTATTATGCAACTGGGTACAGACACTGTAACGTACCAGGAGATGTGACGTACCTGCCAGAAGGACGCACACGACATAGAGGCAGATAGGAATCAGAATAAAACGTCCGCGTAGCTCAATTGGTAGAGCAACTTATTCCGGAATGAGGGGACCGGGGTTCGAATCCTGGCGCGGATAAAAATGACGGAGAAATTTACTTCGTTATAATGGCGCCCGAACTATCCGGATGACCCGACCGTTCAAAATCTCGCAATGGTGTGATGTTATTTCCGCACCGCGAGATAGGAAAAATAAGAGAATCCCTTCTCCAGCACTTCAAAAAAAAAAAAAAATAAGGGGGAGATGATGTAACCTACCAGGAGATGTGACGTACCTGCCAAAAGGACGCACACGACATAAAGGCAGATAGGAATCAGAATAAAACGTCCGCGTAGCTCAATTGGTAGAGTGACTTATTCCGGAATGAGGGGACCCGGGTTCGAATCCTGGCGTGGACAGAAATGACGGAGAAATTTACTTCGTTATAACACGTGATAAACATCTTCCTTTCTTAGTTCCATCCCGTTGTTTTAGCTCTTTTAGCAGGTAAGAAGTCAGAAAGCATTAGTGTCAGTCATTCCTCTAAATGACCAATTAGAATAGCAAAGATAAGGAAGAAACAAAGCTTTCTGATGCGTAGGTTCACTTCTTAAGTCTACTTCATAGGCAGCAAATATATTCCTTCAAGCTGATTTCAGCCCATTTTAATAACTTCGAGTTCATCCGTTCCAGCCTTTTAAGAGATTGAAATGAGTGATGTTGCAGTGTTCTCCACATTGACTGGGTAAGCATTGAAAAACGCTTTAAGAAACATTTTCAAGAAGAAACTGTGCCACAAACCGACCGTAAGCAACGTATCTCTCCAGCATACAAACGACTCCAATGTTTCTTTTGAAGTAAGCAGGTTTCACTGCCGAACATCAAGTAGTATCAGTTACACTTTCATACACAGTCATTCGGAACTTTTTTGTGAAACCAACATTCCTGGGTAATCCTCCTAAAGCAGCTATGCCTTTCAAACATTAATTCACTCAACTACTAATTTCATCACCTAATTTTTTCTCTCTCAAACATACTACATAAATATACAAATTCATTCACCTAGTCTATCTATGTCCTATTTAGACCGATCTTACATTCAGTACGAACAATTCTCCTTGATCAAACTAGTTCAACACTCATAACATTAGTTTTTCTTTTTTTATATACAGTCTGAATTTCCGGGACAACATATTCTGCAACTCACGTTTGCTCTCTGCCAACATGACTGAGTCATCAGCATACAGCAATCTACACACATGTATATTACCAAGATATTAACCAGTCATTTGGGTTTGATTGATTGATTGAAGGTTTAACGACCACCGTGAGCAACTCAATGGGCTATAAGCAGTCGCCCGTCCCTAATTTAGGGTCACTGGTTCCAGGGAAGGGAGAGAGCCAGTGCCGTAAGACAAACCAAACATCCATGTCTCACCGGGATTCGAACCCGGACCCCTTACGGACGAGTGATCAGAGGCCAGCGCCTTAGACCACTGCGCCACCGGGGCGGCCAGTCATTTGGGTATCACGCTGTCTTTGTACAATATGAAAAACCCAGCTTTTAAAATAGCAAATAATATTTGCAATTTTGAAGGCTGGATTTTTCATATCATACGAAGACAGCGTATAACTCAAATGACTATGTCGTGCTAATAATTTTAATTATTAACATTTACCAGTGTTGTCTATTTTGGCAACATGTATATACTCATCGTCGCCCAGGTGACGCAGCGGTCTAAGCGCTGGCTTCTGGCCATTCTTTCGAGAAAGGTCGGGGTTTGAATCCTGGTGAGGCACAGATGTTGTGTTTATCTTACGGCACTGGCTCTCTCCCTTCCCTGTAACCAGTGCCAATAATTTAGGGACGTGCGACACAATTTACAGCCCATCGAGTAGCTTATGGTGGTCGTTAAACCCTCAAATACAAAAACAAATTCGATCATCCATTAATATATGACATCCGTGATGATATTACACAACCATGCATGACTCCTAAACCATTAGAAAACCAATTCAATAAAACATTATTCACTAGTTTCTTGTCCCACTGCTTTGCATTACCAAAAGAATCCAGTTGTGTGTTCCTTATATATTTTTATTTTTCTTCATACAAACTAATCAGTGTGTATAACACGTGCTATATAATCGGTGTGTATGATACGTTGTGCCAATAACATGAGTTTCGTTGAATTTTGTGCGTTCAACCTCTTAGGATTGTGCGTTTTCCCACATTGTGTACGATATAATATTTTTTTGACAACGCAATGCTCGCGTCTCAACTGTGCTTTCTACCTCTTCTTCGTGTTAAATCATTGTTTGACCAAATTTGCATTATATGTTGTTTTGTAAACTTTGTCACTTTTGTATCATTAATGTTGATCGTATGCACTCTTGAACTCATATCGTTGTCCGGGTGAGTCCTATAATGTGTTACTTGTATTTTTTGTTGTTTCTTTCTTTCTTGCAAACTATTTTTTTTCTTTTTTCTTCAACTAATTATGGATTGAAACCGTTGTGCAATAAATTCAGTGGTGCATACACATATTTTTATTAACTCTGTTTAGCTACTTTTAACTCTGTTTCGTTTGTTACGATTTGCAAATAACCTGAGTGTCTTCAAAATATTTTACATTGAACCTCTTGGGATTGTGTGTACTTTCCCACAAAGTGTACGATTTAATATTTCTGTGACTACGTAATGCTCCTATCTCAATGTGCTTACTGTCTCTTTGTCATGTTGATGCATAATTTAACCAGATTTGCATTAGCTGTTGTTTTGCAACCATTACCACTTTTGCACTGTTAATGTTCATCTTGTGCACTCTTGGAGTGAAACCGTCCTGCAATGAATGCAGTGGTGCATACACCTACACTGACGGAAAAAAATCCCAGCACCAAGAAGGGGTTGTGTTAGATAAACGACAGTTGGTAGGCGGTGAGAGTACATCTGTAAGATGACGTCTATGCAAATTTCGCGCTCGGCGCATACGTGTGGTGCTAGTAGCGCCCCTCGGAACATGCAAAGCAGGTTTGCTGTAAATACGCGCTGTAACGTTCGTGAGCGTTAGTTATCGTTGAGATTCGACGTAGTGTGTTGATGTTAGTCAACAATGCCTTTAAGAAGACGAAGAAGCCATTATCAACATATCACGGAGTTTGAACGAGGTCGTGTAATAGGGCTACGAGAAGGTGGATTTTCTTTCCTCAAAATTGCAGAACGACTTGGCAGAAATGTAGCCACTGTGCATGATTGTTGGCAGCGGTGGTCAAGGGAAGGTACTGCCTCAAGAAGACAGGGTTCCGGCCGGCCACGTGGCACTACTGAGAGGGAAGACCGCCGTGTACGGCGTATGGCCGTGGCGCATCGTTCCGCGTCTGCGGCAGCAATTCGAGCTGCAGTTGCCACCACGGTGACACAACGAACTGTTACAAATCGGTTACTTGAAGGACAGCTCCGAGCCAGACGCCCTGTAGCGTGCATTCCACTTACTCCAAACCACTGCCGTTTGCGACGTCAGTGGTGTCAAGCTAGAGCTCATTGGAGGACGGAGTGGAGATCTGTTGTATTTTCTGATGAAAGCCGGTTCTGCCTGGGTGCCAGTGATGGCCGTGTGTTGGTTAGAAGGAGGTCAGGTGAGCGCCTGCAACCAACCTGTCTGTGGCCGAGACACACTGGACCTACATCTGGAGTTGTGGTGTGGGGAGCAATTTCCTACGACAGCAGGAGCACTCTCGTGGTTATCCCACGCACCCTGACGGCAGAGTTGTACGTCGGTCTGGTGATTCAACCTGTTGTGCTGCCATTCATGAACAGCATTCCGGGGGTGTAACCAACAGGATAACGCTAGCCCGCATACCACTGTGGTAACCCAACATGCTCTACAGAGTGTCGACATGTTGCCGTGGCCTGCTAGATCACCAGATCTTTCACCAATCCAACACGCATGGGACATCATTGGACGACAACTCCAGCATCACCCCCAACCAGCATTAACCGTCCCTCTATTGACCGACAAAGTGCAACAGGCATGGAACTCCATCCCACAAACTGACATCCAGCACTTGTACGACACAATGCATGAACGTTTGCGTGCTTGCATTCAACATTCTGGCGGTTACACCGGTTATTAATGTACCAGCATTTCACATTTAAAATGGCTCTTCTCGCGCTTACGTTAAGCTGTGATCTTGAAACCTTAATCGATTAAATATGTTACCTATACAAATATATGGCCGCCATTTCATTTCTCTAAAACTATTTTTTCGTGGTGTTGGGATTTTTTTTTCCGTCAGTGTATTTTTGTTAACTCTGTTTAGTTACTTTTAGATATATGTATGTGTGTTTGTTGCACCATTATGATTACAATAAACTAGGCGTGGGGGTTTTCCTCGCTTACCGTTTTTACCACTGGCAGCACACATAACTTTCACACTATTAAACAGACTCCCTCCCAATCTTACCATGGGAACGTGTTTCATGCGACCGAATACATCCGTTAGTTATATAAATGAGTTAAATGTGATTTTTCATAAACAAACAGTTTTCTTTCAATATTTCTTTGTAGATGTCTTTATCGGGATAAAAATACAAAATCGTACATTATGAAAATTTAAAATTCATAGCAGTTTATCCTGAAAATTCTATCAATCCTGACCCACGTATTATGACATAAATTTTGAGACTTCATTTTACTTTCTTTTGCTTTCATTATCATCCTTCACTTGATCCATGTAAGTAAAAATTTTACTAATTTTGTTCTCTGTACTTAAAGAGTAACGAATTTTATCTGTCTTTTTTTGCTTTGGGACAGACATCTATCAGAAATTGTGTCAAACACTGCCAGTGAAAACAAAATCGCATAGCGTCTGGGGATGCACTGCCCTCTGTTGACAGAGATATAGGATGACCTGGATTCCTTTCGCTGGGATTTCAAATATGATTTTATATAACAATAATTTTGAATGTCATCAAAGTCAAACTTATCCACTAAATAATTTGAAAAGGTCGCGGGGATGTCTTTTATGTTTTAATAACCAATTCGATAAGTGAGTTAAATGTAGTGGAAAAGAATGTAGGGATCGTAAATTTATGCTTGAAACGTACTGGGAATTTTTAATCAAAACTCTCGTGGAGCACTTATTTGTCACCGTCATCTGTTTTAAGAATTCAGACATACAGCTTCGAATTTAGCACCGCTAAATGCACAAAGCACAGAATTTATAAAAATTGAAAACCTACTCTAAGGTACCTTTTTTGAAGGGCTACCAAGTATAGCCCATTTAAGAGGGGGTCAGTGGAATTGCTGCCCTAGGCCAGGCAGTTTCAAGGGACTCCAAAATTATGCAGGATGCTTGAAAAATCGACGGAGTTCTATAGTTGTTTATATATATATATTTTTTGCAGGTAACACTGCAAAAAATATAAGAAACTGTTTTGTGGAAAAAATTTCTATTTCTTCCTGCTTTTTTTACCACGAATACAGAAAAAACATAGTCGCCCCCAGTCTATCCTGAAATCTTTCGAAGGCATAACAGAAGTTTTTTTGTACATATCTCTAATTAGAGGAAATTTTCATACATTAAGAATTCGCTTGAATCGTGATATTCGGATCACATTATTTTGCCCACTACTTTGATATAATTTCAACAAGCGGAACCCAACCCCTCCCCCCGGGGAGGGGGATTGAAGTAGAACTAAACTCCATGCATTTTTACATTTTATAGCTACCACTGATTCTTCCATGAATCATTGGATACACACTTCAATACGGCGGGAATATTTTTATGGCTTCCTCATCGTATTTTCTCCTGGGTATTTTTATTCATTAAGCCATAGTGAAATCCTATAGATGTGCCACTAATACTGTGACTCCAAGATACTGTCCAGCCCCTCCAAAATACTGTCCAGCCCCCGGGCTCCTTAAATACGCTCTGCTACCAAGTGACTAAGCTCTCTACACGGCTATTATTTAACACTAAAATGTTCAGAATAAAATATATTTGCAAAATTATTTCATAGGTCCGTCTTTCTTTAATTTCGGCATCACTGAATTTTCTAGCAGGGTACATACCAGCAGAATTTTTAATTCTTTTAGGTATTAGAAAACCAAAATTGTTTTTGTTCAAATTACCATTTCATTTATCCTATCGCGTATTTTGCGAACTTCAGATTCATGCGTTGAGAATTAAATATACCAAAATCAATACCATTTTGCCTTTCGGCGCGTTTACAAAAAAAATTTTACTTGGGATATCAAAAATTAGGAGTCCCATTTTTTAGGGAAACCAGTTGTTATTTCTCTTAGATTGTAGTTGAAGTAATAACTTTGTAGAGTTTGTCTATGAATTTAATTTTTTTTTGTAGGTTTTCGACCACTGTGAGCAACTCAATGGTCTATAAGCAGTCGCCCGTCTCTAATTTCGGGTCACTGGTTCCAAGGAAGGGAGAGAGCCAGTGACGCAAGACAAACACAACATCCATGCCTCACCGGGATTCGAACCCAGACCCCTTTCGGACGAATGATCAGAGGCCATCGCTTATCCCACTGCGCCACCGGGGCGGCCGAATTCAATTTGGAGTGTGTTCTGTCTGCTGTTGTTTGGCTCCTCGAATAGTGTTCGAGAGAATGTCTGGTGATTGGTGTTAAGTATTTTAAGTATTGGTTTGTAGAGTGTTGTATTGTGGTAGGTTGTAGAGTGTATTTTGGTATTAGTTGTTGGAATCGAATTTGTGTCTGTGTTAAGATTTTAGTTTGTAAGTGATTTTCAATTGCGAATTGGGATAAAATAGTTTGGAAATTGTTTGGCTTTGTATTTTGGAATTTAATGAATGTTGCTTTGTATGACCTAGCATAAAATGTTGTGTAATGAATTGTAGAAATGAGCAATGTATTGATATGAAATATTCAATTTTGCGAATGCAATGTAAAATCTACTTCACTTGTTCAGGAAGTAAATTGTTAGAGATTGTTTCTCAAATATTTTAATTTGGTGCGTTTGTAACTTAAAAGATGTGCTTTTTGGCGTTGTATTTTTTTTGTTTGAAAAATAAAGACCATGTTTGGCCAGTTGTTCATGTCGCGACGATCTCTTGGTCAGATCAGATTAGTCTCCTATCCCCCAATGTTGAGTGGTGCCGAGGGTTCGGGCCTGCGGCTCCTCTCGGGTGGGTAGGATTGCTATCGTTAACTTTTCAATTTTAAAGATGTGTACTTACCCTGTTGTGCGTTTAGTTAGGCGGTACAGGAAATTGTCATCGGTCTTGGGGTATCAAGAAAAAAAATGTATTTTAAAGTAACTGCAATTACTAGCATCATCGAACGCATTTAAGTCCCGTTTTCAATTGTCATTTCTCAACTTTCCTTATGTCGATTACTCTTGGCTATCTCAATTAATTGTGCATATCTACCACAAATTTGAAATTTTGTTTTAAAGCAGTGGCCTGTGTGAGAATAACCAGTCACAGCCTAGCGTTTCATGTGGCACATGTATTAGTCAGAAACCGGAAGTGCTGAGTTTGTCAGTTTTTCCATTTACTCATCAGTCAATAATTACGATATCAAGTTGAAAATACATGGAATAATTAATACGGACATAAATCAAGCTGTTCGTCCATATAACGCAACAGTAGAAATTTAAACATTTCATCGTCCTAGAACGGAATTCGAACCAGGATACTCGAGCGCAAATCGGGAGATGCGGGTTCGATTTCCGTTCCAGGACGATAAAATTGTAAAATTTCTGAGGATTCGTTACATGGAAGAACACACGATAATTCGTACTCGTCCGATGATTTGCCGTTTTCGTTCATTTTGCCACCCAACATGTGCTTCTGTTATTATTATTTTTTTTACTTCTGGGCTCCTCTCACTTGTCATAACTACAAAGGCCATCAGTTTCATCGTCGTTTAGCCAGAAGTAAAGAAGACGTTTTCAAATATGGAGATCATTTAGCATTTTAAATTTCTGTTTTTCAACTATACAGAGACAATCAGGTAGCATAGAGGTTTAAATAATTTGAAATAATTTGACCAATAAACACTGAATTTCTCAGCGAAGCTTTTGCAAAGAACATCGAATGTGCAAGACGGTTTCATATTTCACTCAATTTTTTTTGTCATTCAAAATCACAGTTCACATTCGATGTGATCGGTCACATGTCCATAACATTTCATGTAAATCTGTAAGAGAAATTAAGCGAAACTACGGGACTTTGAGTACAAAAAGCTTGAAGTAATGATGACTCTGAATGACCACCAACCAGTGAAAAGTAGGGAGCTCAGCGGAATAAACAGTGTATCGGGAGCGGGGTACGTAAGTTATTTCAACCAGTGAAAAAAAGGAATTAGTAACTCAAGCACGTAATTTAGTTCAGCCCATGAAAACAGTGAATCCGTAGTTCAAGCTCGTAACTCAGTCAGCTATTAAAAGCAGTTAGTCAATTGATCAAGAACGTAACGTAGTCCACCCAGTGAGAACAATGAATCAGCTACTCAAGAAAGCACACTCATTTGCAAAAGTTTAAGACCATCTAAATATTTTCGGATTTTCACAAGTACATTTTAGCATATAATTATTCTGAAGATATATTTCAAGAATATACACTAAACATATTCAGTTAGAGAATTTATAACAAAACATGACTCAAAACTATTCAGATTTAGCGCTGGTATGACCTTTTTTATAGCAAATTACTGTCAGAATGAAATATGGAATATTGAAAATGCGGAATTCGTAGAACTCGCTGGATATTTCGTTACTAAAAACGTACTTTATGGCTTCAAGTGAAGCTTTCGCTTTGGATGGCTGTTTTTCTTTTCTTATTTGCGACCTTATCTTTTCAAAGCACCCAAGGATTCTCCATGGGATGGATTTATGTCTGGGCTGTTGCCAGGGCATTAAAGCAGAGTGGTCTTCTCATCTTATAGTCTAAAAGTCCTTCACTATCTTGCATCTGTGGTACGGAGCACCGTCATGCATGAATATGGTGCATCCGGGAATTTTCATATGAAGTGTCAGCTTATTCCGTAAGATTTTCACATACGTAGATTTATTCGAGGTAATGTTGGGCGACAGGAAGTATACAGCAGCAGTACCAAATATTGACGTAGTACTTCATCCCTTGGAGGATGTTCTTAATTAAATCTCCTTCCTTCTGAACGTCGGACATGTTGTGTACGCGGAACAATTTGTCACAAGATGGATTGATCTAGAAAAGCTTCACTCCGCATTCTACCAGTCCAAGGTTAAGGTACCCTGGCGAACGCTAACAAATTATTTTTCATAATGGGAGTCAGTCAAGTTTCAGGAGCAAATTTGTCAGACTAATTCAAATTGTTTACACAAACGTTTTCAGTAGTGATGCCACCAACTTCTCTCCCTTTAGAATGCAGAAACGCCTTAATTTTCTTGCAGAAACTCTTAGTAGAGCGAATGGAGGTTAGCCGTATGACCTAGTCATCTCAAGGAGTTGTTTTCCTAAAACGACCCTTCCTCTTCCGATTGCTAAATGTCCCACCATCGAATTGTGGATAGTAGTCTTGCTGATGTAGAACTTTGCTGTTATTTCGCGTTCAGAGTGCCCTCCTTAATGTAAAATCACTATTTGTGTCCTCTGGACTGCGTTCAGTGATGCTTTTTTTGTCCATAATTCGAGACAGAATAATTGACAGAAAATTTTCAGTTGCCTCTCGTTTCTTCTGCTGGAAAACCACCGACGAACTGAACTCCAAAGGCTCGGATGACTCAATAAATCTTTAAAGTAGACTTATGATTCAATCACAAAATGATATGACGCAGTCACAAAATGAGGTGTTGCAATCTGGTGAAATGGTAAGAAAAATGATGGTGTTAAACTTTTGCAAATGATTCTAATTCAGTGCAACAAATTCAAGCAAAGAATCGGTAGCTCAGACAGGTATGTAAACAAAGAATTCGTAGTTCAAGTATGCAACTCCGTGCAACAAACAGAAACATTGAATCGGTATCGAAAGCTCGTAGCTCCGCACAACAAGAGAAAACAATGGACTTGTAGCTCAGGACCATAACTCAGGACAACAGATGTCCCAATGAATCAGTAGTTAATTCAATTTGCCTAATTACAAAACACTGGTGACACTTCTCGTACCACTTGAAACGTTCATAACATTGCTTATAGGATTTGTTCTACACAGTTTTAATGTGATGACATCACAATATGTGCTCGAAGTGGGAACCATTTGCGTCCAGACAACTACACCAGCTGCACCATTTTCTTAGAAAATACACACTATTCTGTGGTGCAAAATAAACTCAACAACATTGTGAATTCTTACGTGCAACCTTGTACCATAACGTGATGAAAAGTTAAACCACGTTGTTGGGTTTTGTTTGCAAAACACGATGGCGTATCTTTTCTCAGAAAGTGATGCAGCTGGTGTAGCACCATATTTTGGTGCAACCTACCTCAAAATTTTTAACAAATAAATTGTATGTATTTTTATGTACGTCTAGCAGAACAACATTATCTTATACAGTTCGCGGTTTGGGTGTACAGTGAGGCATGACGACACAATCTTATAAAGAGCGTATATACAGTCGGAACAATATACACTGAAGAACAATTGAATTAGAGATACCTGTCTAGTAACGTTTAACACCACCATTCGCCCTGATGGCGGCGGCGATTCGTTTCGGCATGGACTCGACAAGACACCGGAAGCGTTGGGAAGCCATACGGATTCACTACCCCTGAACAAGCTCCAACAGTTCACGAAGATTTGATGGAGGGGGGTCAGAGCCTCGAACATCTCTCTCGATGGCATCACTGATGTGCTCGATGGGATTGAATTTAGGTGACCTAGCTGACCAAGGAAGCGAGGTCACGTCGGTGGAGTGTTCATGCAACCATTCGGATACAATTCGGGAGCGATGGCACGGTGCATTGTCTTGTTGCAGGATGAGGTCCCCAGTGGGATGTTGAAGACGCACAAACAGGAGCAAATGGTCGTCCAGGATATTCCGGTAAAGTTGGCCTGTGAGGAACTATGTCACACGTACCAGGGGTCCCATTTCAGTCAACGTAAACAGTCCCCAGATGAGAATGCCACCCACACCAGCTTAAAGAGTACCCTGCTGGCAAGAAGGATCCATCGCTTCATGTGGTTTTCGCCGTTCTCGTATCCTGACATCCGCAGTACCAACGTGAATCTCGACGCATCAGTCCAGGCAACATTTTTCCACATGTCTAGGGTGCAGTGGCGATGTTCCCGCGCCCATGCTAATCTTTGCATCCTGTGATGTGCGGTCAGCAGCGGTACCCTTGTGGGACGATGGCTTCTCTACCCCATAGCGAGGAGATGGTTCTGGATGGTGTGGCTGCTCACACGTTTTTGTGCACCAGCGTTAAATATCCAAGTGATTTGTCGCACGATGGCCGGTCTATCCGCTGTTACAATGCGAGCTAGCCGACGACGACCCCGCTCATCCACACGCTGTTGACCACGGCCGTTGGCCCTTGTAGGGATGGTTTTACCAGATTCTATGTACTCACGGTGCACCCGTGACACAGTGGCTCGTGAAAATCCCAGTGCCTGCACGACGTCTGAGATGGAGTGATCCATTCGTCGGGCCCCGACAATTTTCCCACGAGCAAATGCGCTTAGATTCTTCGTCTTACTCATACTGCGCCGAACTCTTACTGATTCCCGTTGTATCACTCCTTATATTGTCGGATCGCTGCAAACGTCAGGTCGTTTCCGTTTACAGGGCCGCCCACAGCGCCATATTTGCACAACACCAGCTGTCTCGAATTCAATTACTCTTCAGTGTAGAGGGTGATAGGAAACTCGCGCTTTTTCGAACTTCAAAGCACTGCATAAACTAATGAAATTATTATATTTCTTATTTCAGCCGACATATGACATCACTGCATTGTCTTGAAAGGTATATCTGATTTCTGAAAGCGTTCGTTGTACCAATTGACGCCACTATCGTTTCATTTCTTGCGAGAGTACCCTGCCGTTTTCCCAAAGCCCGCGTGTGTACCTAATTCAATAATATTTTGATCATATGCAAAAGTATCGGAAACATATCGTGAGCAATATCCGAATGTTTTGCCACCTGATAAAAGAATTTCCGCTCGTCTTGTAAAGCGTTTTCGGGAAAATCGAAAGAAAGCGGATGGACGAACGTCTGTTTCAAGTCACGAAAAAGTTTAAGATGTGCAAATAAAAATAATTTCTCCAACCAAACGTTTACGGAAATTTTCCATTCAGACAGGATTATCTTATGGCAGTGCGCAAAAAGCTGTGAAACAACTAAACTTGTATCCTTGTCGTCTTGCCTTAGTGGCTGAACTGAAACCGTGTGATTTTCAGAAACGCTTACATTTCTGCAGATGGTTACGTAAATTAGTGGACCAAAATGGAGTAAGCAAATGTATTTTTCATCGACGAAGCGTGGTTACACGTAAATGGGTATGTGAGCATGCAGAACTCGCGATATTGTTCATCTACAAATCCTCACATATTCCACGAACACCCATTGCACTAAAAAAAAGTCTGAGTGTGGTGTGCTGTGCCTCGTCGAATAGTCGGCCCGCTGTTTTTTGACTATACGGTTAATCAAACTGTACACAAGGACATAGTCACACAATTTGTATCGTTGTTGGAAGGAGACGAGGGGTATTATTGGTTTCAGCAGGATGGAGCAACATGCCACACCTTTAATGACACAATGATATTTCGCAGAGAGTTTTTCTGTGATCAGCTAATTTCCACTTATCTGTGGACCCCAAGATCCCCAGACTTAACAATGCCGGATTTCTTTCTTTGGGTATATCTGAAAAAAAAACAGTGTACAAATGCAACCCACGTACGAAGAATGAATCGAAGTCCAGCATTACTGCATCTAATGAAAATATCGATATTTGAACTCTGCATAAAGTGGCCTCGAATCTTTGGAAAAGAGTTCGTGCTTGCATTCGTGAGCAAAGAGGACATTTAAAACACCTCCTGTAATAACGTCAAATAGTCATTTCTTTTCCGGTAAGAATATCTTTTCCGGTAGAATTTCGTTCTATTCATAATATCGTTTTCGTGTTTCTGTTATCACTGATGTTTGCAAAACCTAAGTTTTAATGTTTGGCGGCCGAGTTTTCGATCTTACTTTATAACGAGCTCGTATAATACGAAGTTCCGCATAAATTGAAGTTTTTACAGATCCCTTGAACTTCGTAATGTTCTCTCCCTTGTTATTTATACCGCATATTACGAAAACAATTTTTGGTGAAATCGCATATATCGATATTTAGCACGGTTATCAGCAAACAAATTCCCGGGTATTAGAGCCCCGTATGACGATTTCTGTTCAGGCTCCACTTCTCTTGCCCCCTGGTTGACTGATTTCTTTTCAGGCTCTACTTATCTTGCCCCTTGGTTGACTTATTTCTTTTCAGACTCCACTTCTCTTTCCCCCTGGTTGACTGATTTCTTTTCAGGCTCCACTTCTCTTGCCTCCTGGTTTACTGATTTCTTTTCAGGCTCCACTTCTCTTGCCTCCTGGTTGACTGATTTCTTTTCATGCTCCACTTCTCTTGCCTCCTGGTTGACTGATTTCTTTTCAGGCTCCACTTCTCTTGCCCCCTGGTTGACTGATTTCTTTTCAGGCTCCACTTCTCTTGCCCCCTGGTTGACTGATTTCTTTTCAGGCTCCACTTCTCTTGCCCCCTGGTTGACTGATTTCTTTTCAGGCTCCACTTCTCTTGCTTCCTGGCTGACTGATTTCTTTTCAGGCTCCACTTCTCTTGCCCCCTGGTTGACTGATTTCTTTTCAGGCTCCACTTCTCTTGCTCCCTGGTTGACTGATTTCTTTTCAGGCTCCACTTCTCTTGCCCCCTGGTTGACTGATTTCTTTTCAGGCTCCACTTCTCTTGCCCCCTGTATAACGAAGTGAATTTCTCCGTCATTTTTATCCGCGCCGGGGTTCGAACCCGGGTCCACTCATTCCGGAATAAGTTGCTCTACCAATTAAGCTACGCGGACATTGATTCTAATTGCTATCTGCCTTTATGTCGTGTGCGTCCTTCTGGCAGGTACGTCACGGGATTCTCCTGGTACGTTATAAAGCTCTAATAGACCCAAGCAAATGAAACCCTTATCTTTTCTTTCATGCTTTCGAAGTGCTGCTCACATTTTTCCTATCTCGCGGTGTGGAAATAACATCACACCAATGCGAGATTTTGAACGGTCGGGTCATCCGGATAGTTCGGGCGCCATTATAACGAAGTGAATTTCTCCGTCATTTTTATCCGCGCCGGGGTTCAAACCCGGGGCCACTCATTCCGGAATAAGTTGCTCTACCAATTAAGCTACGCGGACATTTTATTCTGATTCCTCTCTGCCTTTATGCCGTGTGCGTCCTATCTGGCATCTGTACAGTCCTACATCTCCTGGTACGTTACACTACGGCGTCTGTCAAGCATCGGTTGAATTTCATACGTCTGTCAACAGAATCTTGACATATACGTCTGTTCCCGTCTGCCAAGATTCGGCAGAATTGCATACGGAAGATTAAATCTTTTGAGGAATCAGTAATGGAAGAGGGCTTTTAAAGTTACTGAAGCTTATCTTCAAAACTTTGAATCTTTGATTCTTGATCTGTATCAGCAAACAAATTAAGTGTCGTTCACGCAGATTACTCCTTCCTCCTTTACCATAAAAATATGGATTACTTGACAGCACCCAGTTCTTATCCTTATTGACAGGTAAGTTTGTATGATGACAAGAATGTTTCTGTTTACTTTCTACTTTCTCGCATCTACCAGGCAAATGCTGTCTTTTATTCCCGCCCAACGCCACCTTTCAATAACATAAGCACTGCTGGGCGTCGTAGCCGGTCTTTTGTATGAGCTCGGACACTAAGTTAATGAGTTCATGGTAGCAATGCAATTGCTGACTGAGTTGTCTTTGGCGATGCCGGGCCCCACCCCTTCATCAATGGGTGTTGTGCGAGTGTATTCAATTAGCAGCAACGTGCAAAGAGCAAAACCAAAGTTAACTGGCTAAAATTCCGAGTTTTTGCAGTTAAACATTTATATTAATAAAAATGTTTTGCTTATTGCAGATGTCGTTCTTATTTTTATTGGTAACTGTAGTTTTTAATTAATGAGTATTATTTTGCTTCTGTTAATTGATAAATAGTTAATGATTAAGTAGTTTTAGCCAGGGACGTAACTTGGGGGCCGCCACAGAATCCCCCCTACGAAAGATTCAACAAACGTG
Source organism: Macrothele yani (assembly GCA_039090855.1). Taxonomy (NCBI): domain Eukaryota; kingdom Metazoa; phylum Arthropoda; class Arachnida; order Araneae; family Macrothelidae; genus Macrothele; species Macrothele yani. Next base: position 22,491,619 of record CM077013.1, read on the forward strand.
ATAATAATTAGCACATCCCATACTTGTAAAAAGCACTAATGAAAAAAATTTAAACATCCACTGAGAAGAAAAGCCCGTATAACAGCTGAATCAAGATCATGTCCGTCGATCTATCAATATAAAAATTGGAAGTTTTAAAACACTGAAGAGTTCTAACAGAAGATTCGCAGATCAATTTGTCATTTTGACCTCCTTGATAAACTATTGCAATAGTACACTATATGCCCATCCGTTCCCCGTACTAATCACACAGTCGTATCAGTGTTATATGGCCGCCACGGTGGCGCAGTGGTCTAAGGCGCTGGCCTCTGATCAATCGTCCGTAAGGGGTCCGGGTTCGAATCCCGGTCAGGCATGGATGTTGTGTTTGTCTTACGGCACTGGCTCTCTCCCTTCCCTGAAACCAGTGACCCTAAATTAGGGACGGGCGACTGCGTATAGCCCATTGAGTTGCTCACGGTGGTCGTTAAACCTTCAATAAAAGAAAAAAATGTAATATGACCACCTACCTAAAAATGGGAATAACCACCCTTGTCCCGGATGACAGCGGCGAAGGTTTCACGAAATACACGTGCCCATTCGGACTGCAGCAAAGCACGGGGGTCCCGGAGAGGACGTGATTGTGGGTCAGCACGTCGAACTTGTCGATCCAAATAATCCCACAAGTGCTCTATGGGATTGAAGTCGGGCGATTTCGCTGTCGTATTCCTAGAACAAGTCACGCACCTCCTCAGCAACGTGACAGGGAGCGTTGTCGTGTTGGTAGACACCATCACCACCAGGGTATACGTCCAACATGAAGGGATGCATATGGTTAGTGAGGATGGACAGGTAGCTTTTGGAGTTCAGGGACCCATACAGCGGTACTAGCGGTCCCAGGTCACATCACGAAAACATTTCCCAGACATGCGCACTGCCACCGACAGCCGGCCTGTACTTGACGGACAAGCGTGTTCGGGTGTTGGTTCTCGTATGCCTGACGCCGTATTCGCCACCGTCTGTCACGTCTGTGGAGTAGAAACCTCGATTCGTTGGAAAAACCTACTTTTCCCACTTTTTCACTGTACGATGACGGTAGTCCCATGCGAACTGCAAGCGTCGTTGCCGATGGACCTGGGTTAACATGGGTGCCTTGACGCAGCATCGACTCCGGAGACTCATGTGTAACAGGGTTCACTCTACTGTTATAGTGCGTCGCATAAATATAGAGACAGAACAAATTCTTTAATAAAAAATAAACAACAGCGAGCTGAAATGTACATCTCATATTTATAGCAAAGATAGCATAGGACACGCAGCTGCACAATAGTTTGACGGAAACACAACAATTCCAACGCCAAGCACAAGAAAAAAAACAGAAATACGCTATCTTAAAAATATAAAGACTTACTAGTTATGAGCTCCTCCGGTACGAATAGTGAAGCCGTTGTTCTGAATTACACTGAAAACCCGATTCGGCATGCTGTCCGCCAAGTGATGTAAGTCTTCTGGAGGATGGAGTGCGTACCAGCTTCGTTCAATCTGCTCTTTCAATGCCACCACACTTGAGAACTGCCGTCCATTCGCAAACATATCACGAACGAGGATACCCCAGAGATTTTCGATAGGGTTCAGATCTGGACTGAGTGCCGGCCAATCCATTACGGTCACATGATGAGTGTTAAACCACCTTTTTGCTCATGCAGACCGATCGACAGAGGCATTGTCTTGCTGGAACAGATAATTAACACCCGCTAGAGTTTCGGCAAACGGTAGAAGGTTGCTGCTAAGTATGTCCTGATACGTTTTGGAGTTTTGCGTGCCTTTGCAGAAAAGCGATATCCGTTGTCCCATTGAACGCAAAAGCTCCCCTGACCATCACAGATCCCCCTCCTTTCTGTCAGCTGAAGAAGTTGCGTGGCTCGCGTCGTAAATCATGCCAATAGCAGTTTCAACCGTAAGGTCCGTCCACGTTGAACTGTTTATCATCGGAGAAAATAGTTGTGATCCACTCGTCCATCCAGTGCATGTGGCTGGTTGACCAAAACAATCTAGCTTTCTTGTAGCAACGCGTGAGGTGTAGCAGACGAGCGCATTTTACGGAGCACAATGTTGCGAGTTTCCTTAATTCGTCGATGAACTGTGTCCTTTGAGACGGTGACACTAACTGTCCGAGAAACTTGATGTAGTGATAACCTTTGGGATGAAACTAAACGCATGATGGCACGATCATCTCGTTTGGTTGTCATTCGAGGCCTTCCAGGCCGTTTTCTGGCAGTTAACGCCCCGCGTTTCGATAAAGTCTTATAAATGACTGCCCTACTCCTCCTCGTGGCTTTACAAATTTTCGCTACAGGTAATTCATTTGCTCTTAGTCTCCAAATCTTCTGCGCCTCCTCTCCTGAAAGTTGACTGTTGCGTGGCATTTCGGCAAATGAATGTCTGACGGCAGGTCCGCTGTCTTTTGTAGGCTGGACCGAATTACGGCCCAGGCGCGTGCGTAAAACATGCTAATTTGTACATCTCATTTGCATGTGGCTACGTTACATAGTTGTCTTTATATTTATGAGACACCTAAAATTACACTATTTCACTTTGTGGTGTTCATTTCACACTATCCGGTCATCTCGACGGATCGAAATGTTTGTTGTAGGGTTATGTCTAATTAGGTACCACTTCAGCTTCCTTCCTATATTCGCATTGCGTTCACGGAGCAAAGTCGATTGTCTCTATATTTATGCGACGCACCTTATTGGGACACGTACCTGGGTGCCCCAGCGTTCATTTCCGTGGTCAATCGCTGCACAGTTGAGCGTCGATTGCACCTTTACCAGGCGACGGAGGCGACGTTCTCCTCTTGGGTCGATGGTCCTTGGTGCTCCACAGTTATGAAGTCGTTAGGTACTCGGTGTTCCAGCGGTTCCATCTTGGTACACTCTTACTACAGCCCCTCGTGAACAGCCCACGAAATCTTCCGTTCCTCAGATGCTTCCACCCTTGGCACGGTAGCCGCTGATCATTCCCTTTTGGACGTCCGTTAAATCAATCCCTCTTTCCATTGTGTTCATGTAACGCACTATGGCTCATCTGTCCTGGACGGCCGCTTATATCTCTATGTGGTCGACCTTGTCACGTGCACTCTGTAACGCGCCTGGGCAGGTACACTGTGATTCCGGGGGTGGTCATATTATTCTGAAACGACCCTGTATAATCACTCATTTTTTTAAATGCTTTGCATTCAGTGAATTTCGTCGCAAAAGTTTAGGTACAAAAAAATCGAAACTGAAACGAAAAAATTACGAAGGAACGGAACACGAACATTGATAATCAAGTTTAAGATTTCAAACTGTGACACACTATGCAGTGAAAAACCAGTACATGCAGTAGAAATATATATGTATACTGTAGTTATGGCGTGAAAGGAGGAGTACCAATATGTCTCAAAAGTTTAGAAACAACAGAAACGTAATGCAAAAGATACCATGATTAGACATGTATGGAACAGGATGTCCCACTCGCTGCCAAACCCAGCATTTATTTAATAATATTAACACCAATGAAGATATTGCAACGAAATTTGAAGTGGACTTACCTCAATTCGTGCGAAATGTGATGACATCACAACATGTGCTCAGCAAAATCTGATAACAAAACAGCAGAGAGGCGCGTCCGGCTTTCTGGTGGACTGCCCTTCAGTGGCCACCATTTGCGTCCAGACAGCACTGAACCCGGCGATGTCTTCCAGCCAGCAGGAGTGCTCCTTAGTGGCAGACATATTGCTAAGCGCTGCGCCACTGAAGGGCAGTCCACCAGAAAGCCGGACGCGCCTCTCTGCTGTTTTGTTATCAGATTTTGCTGAGCGTGTCTACACAATACGGTTGTTGATAGTGAGTGCTCGTGCCCGTTGCTGTTCGCGTACGTGTGAAAATATATCGGTATACTCTCAAGGAGCGACTGTCTATTGTTCGCACTTATTGGAAAACAGAATCGATAAAGTGTTGTCAACAACAAATCCTGGAGAGGTTTGCAGGCAGACATCAGCCTAGCAAATCCACCATTTGGGCTTTGTCGAAGAAATTGAAAACCATGGGGAATTTATTAGACGACCATGCAGGTAGTTGTCCACAAATGTCCGAGGAAATGATCCAGAATGTAAAGGGCCGACTACTTGCGTCTATCAGGAAGTCACTTTGTCGACTGTCACAGGAAACAGGGTTGTCCAGAAGCACTTGTTAACGTGCTATGAAAAACGCGAAGCTTCGTGCGTACCGCATCTCCGTGGTCCACGAACTGAAAGAGCCGTACCACGTGATACGAGTGACATAGTGTCGATGATTTCAGATATTTCTTCAGATAAATTTGAGCATTCTGGACCACACCTGGTTCTCGGAGGAAGCGTAATTTCACCTGTCCGAATGCATCAATTCTAAAAATTCTCGTATTTGGGCCAGTGAAAATCCCGACGTGATACATGAAGAACCCCTTCATTCACAGAAAATTGGTGTTTGGTGTGAGATGACCGGTGCAGCATAATTGATCCCGTCTTCTTCGATACAACCACAGCTGCATATATGGAAATCTTCAACACCATTGTATATCAACTGGACGACGAAGAACTCTCCGTTGGATACTCCCAGCATGATGGAGCGACATCACACACCAGTGTGGCCGAAATTCAGTCCTTTTTCGGCGAACGCGTCATTTCGAAGGGGCTGTGGCCGCCACGCTCGCCCGATCTGACGCCTCCTGATTACTGTTTATGAGGATATCTAAAAGGAATAGTTTACCAAAAGACACCGCGAACTATAGATGCCTTGAATGCAAACATCATCGACGAAATTCAGGCAGTGACGACGGACGTACGGGCAAGGACTTTCCACAATATGGTGCGCCGGGTTTAATGCGGTCTGGACGCAAATGGTGGCCACTTCCAGCACATGTTGTGATGTCATCACATTTAAAACGAAATGAGGTTAAGTCCACTTCAAATTTCGTTGCAATATCTTCATTGGTTTTTATATTATTAAAGAAATGCCTGATTCGGTAGCGAGTGAGACACTTTGTATTTGCAGACACCTGTATCAATTCAAAACCACGTTTCTCTGTGAAATAAATTATATTCTGATGAATTGCGGTTAATATAATTTTAAATTAATAGTTCGCTAACTATTCATCGTATTAAATTAATCAGCATGAAGCATTTTCGTCTGAAGTTTTCAAAAACATTTCGTCCTAATTTCATTTTATGATCACCGGAAGCAAATTACGGTATTCCATTATATGAAGGATACTTTTGTTCATCTTCAACCAAATCGACTATCAACATCTTTTTAAATAAACTTTGAAAATATAAAATTTTGTTTTGATCAGCTAATCAGTTTTGAGTCATTTCAGTCAAAAAGAAAACAAAACAGTATATATACATACACTACATAGACAAAAGTCACCCGACACCTAAAAGAAAAACACAACGGAGCATTTATTGACATACATTAGTACGGTGTCGGCCCACCTTTGGCCTTAATGCATGCACTGACCCTTCGAGACATGCTTTCGAAAAAAGGTTTTGGAACACAGCGATAGGTATTCCCATCCATTCAGTACATAATGCTGCCGCTAACCAGTGCTTAGTAGTAGGCCTTAGTTCCAAACATCTTATGCGGCGCTCTAATTCATCCCATAAGTGCTCTATGGGATTAAGATCAGGGTTCTCTGCTGGCCAGTCCACAGACGATACTGAATTATGGTCAAACCACACCACAACAGTCCTTGCTTTATGACTCGGTGCATTATCCTGCTAGTACCAACAAATAACGGTTTCATAGTATTGCCACAGAGTTGGTAGAGCATAATTGTCCAGAATATCGACGTAGACCTTCTGGTTAACAGGTTTGTCCACGATAACCAATGGGCCGGGACGATACCACGAAAAAACAAAACCACACGAGTATACTGCCAGCTCCAAACTTGACCGTAGGAACAACACACTGTGGTAAACAGCGTTCCCCCGGCTGCCGACGTACCCACACACGGCCATCAGACTGATGGATCGTGTATCTGGATTCATCAGTCCATAGGACAAGTTTCCGTTGATCTACGGTTCACGATAAATGTTCTTTACACCATGATAAACGACGAGTAGCATTCCAAATGGAGATGAAAGGCTTATGAGCAGCCGCACGACCACGGTAACCCATGGAATGAAGTTCTTTGCGAATGGTACGTGTAATTACCGAGGTTCCAGCATTTTTACTCACCTGTACACTGGAGTCTTGTGCAGTACTCCGTCGATTAGCTGTAACGACTCTCCTGAGGCTTCGAAGTCCTCTATCACTGATTTTCTTTGGTCTGCCGGAACGTTTAGCTGCTTCAGGCACGCCATGTGTCTTCCACTTATTCAGTACATCCAAAACAGTTGACTTGTGTATGTTTAAACGCTTCTCGCTTTCTCTCATGGACAACCCACTAATATAACACCCAACAATCTCTCCTTTCTCAAAGTCAGTTCTCTCCCGGCGCGACATTTCCACTCAACCTCACAGTGCGATATGATCGAGGTCAGCTACAGTCCTGTTTTTATACCGTTTGCAGCTGTACCGCGCATTTTAACAACGGAGTGGATCCGTTCATTTGCATTTGAAGGTGTGACCGGTGATTTTTGTTAATATAGTATATATACTTAAAAAATGTTGCTGTGCTTATTAAGTTTTCAATAAAGGTATCCTGGGTTAAACATTAAATTTACTAGAATTAACTAAAACTTTTCTAGACCCTCCTGCAATGCTAGTAGCCTCTCCTAGAATTTACCACTAGCTACGGCCCTGGTTTTATCCTGCCGTAATGTGATATGCTAAAAATGGCCCTTTGTTTTTTTACCTGTTTGGTTATAACGAAGTTCGCGTAGCCACATAGGTGGCGCAATGGTCTAAGCGCTGGCTTATGACCATTCGTCCGAGAAGGGTCCAAATTCGGACCCTGGTGAGGCAAAGATGTTATTTTCGTCTTACCGCACTGGCTATCACTCTTCCCTGGAACAATTGTCCCTAAATTAGGGACGAAAGACTGCTTATAGCCCATTGAGTTCCTTACGGTGGTCGTTAAACATTCAATCAAAATAAAAACTTCGCGTATATCGAATGTTTCGAGCTCTTCCTCCATTTTTTATCTGTTTGGTTATAACGAAGTTCGCGTAAATCGAATGTCTTGAACTCACCCTTCAATTTCGTTAAATACATTTTCGTCTCTGGTCGTTATCTTAAACCGATATTCATTATGTCGGCTGTATAAGATAGTGCCCGTAATGTCATTACGTAATGACCTCATGGGCACTATTTTATACAGACGGAATGCACAGTATAATATGCTAACATTTATACAATAAGAAAGGTAAAAATCGTGTGTTACGCACACGTTGATGAACACAGACAATACGTTATATATTGCGTGACAAATGCTTTCTTTCAGATTATATATGGGTCAACGATTCTGTCTTGTATCTTGTTTGCAGTAGGAATTGTAAAATAATCACAAATCAGTCTTCTCTGATTTTCAAGGCTTTCAGAATTGACCTGTTTGATTTCCTTCTTGTTCAGGTATGTGAGATGAATCTTCAAATTGTACATGTACAGCAAATGCTTTGAATGTTAAGGAAACACAATTTCTAGTATTTTCAACGAAACGTTTTTGCACGTATTTTTAGTTTTCGATTTCTTAACATCAACTGCCGTGTTTCTGCACCAAAAGTTTAACTTTATTTTAAATATGTGCGTATCGCAAGAATCGACAAAAATAATGCTTTAATGTAGAGTTACGAGTTATGCTTTCGCTGACACACGACTCGCACTGTTCTTCTACATAATAGCGTCTTTTTTTGCATCTGAAGTTCACTCACGTGACTTGCTTTGCTTGCAGTTTTAGCTGTGGCTTTGAGGGAGAGCAAAAAATAATTTCCTTCTTGCAAGGTAATTATTTCCTGTTTCGCTTCCTTCGCAACTATGCGTGCGCTCACGTAATTCTTGTTAAGTTTTCCTTTTAGTCTGAAATACTTTCGGACGTGAGGTCAAGGTGTTAGTATGCCACACTGAGGCCTTGGACTGAAGTTCCAAATGAGAAAGGTATGCCTTTCTTCTCCTTTTAGGAATCAGTAACCTTAACTTAAGTACGGGTTACTCCTTTTTTGTCTTTATACTTATTTCCTTTCTTTCAAGGTAATGCATGGAAGTTAAAAAGCTTTGCCTCCAAGATGATTGAGTGGTCAGAGGCGCTGGCGTGTGGCTAGTCGTTCCAGCTATGCATGAACTCGTGTCTCGGATTAAGCATAAAGTGTGGGTTTGTCCTACCTACCAGGAAATCGTCCCTAAATTAGGGACAGGCGACTGCTTATAACCCCTAATGGTGATCGTTAAACTCCAAAACCATGAAAAATCGAATTTTATTTGCAAAACACTGAATATTAATACCTTCACGTAATGCGGAAACTTCGCAATACAGACAAAATAACTCGCAAAATTTAATTTATGCGTTCTAGCGGAATGGTTATTATCATCAACTATTATTAGTCCACAATGCTGGATGAAGATCTCCCAAGTCTCTCCACAACTCGCTGTCTTTAGAAGTTCTCTTCCATGACACTCCTGTATGCTTTCGAATTTCATCCACCGATTTAGTTTTTCAGGCACTTTGTATCCAGCCAAGTATTTCATTTGTCCATTGGTGGTCATCTTCTAGCAATACTTCCCGCCTACACCCACGTGAGGATCTTTACTTTGACCTGTGACGTACTACAGAGATGAAGCACATGTCAAGACGACAAATCTGCAGAGATATATTCCATCGGTGTAGCTCAGTTGGGAGAGCAACTTACTCCGGAGTGAGAGTGCGCGGTTTCGATCATCGTCTGAGACAAACATATGTTTTTATATTTGCGCCCGACAGTAAAAATGGATGTATTGGCCGTTGGGTTCTTCGAAAAATGTGTGGATGTTTGTTCCACACATCGTCTGGAATTGATGAAAATTCATTCTTCGCTTCAAAAAATAAAAAAACAATAATAAGAAGATAATGTGACGTACCACATAGGTAAAGCACGTGCCAAGAAGACAAATCTGCAGCGATATATTCCGTCCTTGTAGCTTAGTTGGGAGAGCAACTTGCTCTGGAGTGAAGGGGCCCGGCTTTGACCATGGTCACGAACAAACTTGTGTTGAAAGCGAGAGGCTTGTAAACATACCCAAGTCAACTGTTTTGGATGTACTGAATAAGTGGAAGACACATGGAGTGCCTGAAACAGCAAAACGTACCGGCAGACCAAAGAAAATTGGTGATAGAGGACGTCGAAGCCTCAGGAGAGTCGTTACAGCTAATCGACGGAGTACTACACAAGAGCTCAGTGTACAGGTGAGTAAAGTGCTGGAACTTCGGTATGTACTCGTACCATTCGCAGAGAACTTCATTCCATGGGTTACCGTGGTCGTGCGGCTGCTCACAAGCCTTTCATCTCCACTTGGAATGCTACTCGTCGTTTAGCATGGTGTGAAGAATATTTATCGTGGACCGTAGATTAATGGAAACAGGTCCTATGGACTGATGAATCCAGATACACGATCCATCAGTCTGATGGCCGTATGTGGGTATGGCGACAGCCGGGGGAACACTATTTACCACAGTGTACTGTTCTTACGGTCAAGTTTGGAGCTGGCAGTATACTCGTGTGGGGTTCTTTTTTCGTAGTATGGTCCCAGGCCATTGGTTATCGTGTAGAAACCTGTTAGTCAGCACGTCTACCTCGATATTCTGGACAATTATGCTCACGAACAAATGGTCACGAACAAACTTGTATTGCCGCAGTTCTTCTTATTGTCAAGAAAACAAGTGTTAGTAACAACTGCCTTCTCTGTCTTCTACAATTCATGTTTGCTATACGTATACTGAAGTGCCAAAAATATTGAGTTACCTCTCTAACACCTCGTTGCTCCTCCTCGCGATCGGATAACGGCAGCAACGCGATGGAGTATTGACTCCACAATCTCCCAGTAGTACTGTGAAAACAGTACACACCGTGCTTCCAGAATAGTGTCCCATAATTCCGTAATACACTGGCGGAAAGTGAAAAAAGAACAAAAAGAAGGAGACGTCTGATACCAACGAAATTTATACAGCATAATAACGGAATACAGAGGATAGCGTGATCAAAACATTATAGGAAAATACAGCTGTATTTGCTGGTAAACTGAAAAATAACATTTCCATGTAACATGCTTAGTACGAGGTTGAACCTCCATGAACTGCGTCACACTGTGCAATTCTGGCATGGAGTCTGTCTTACAGATGTTGGATGTAAGTTTGAGGTATTGAGTTCCAAGCATCCTCAACCTGCACGCGTAAACCGGGGATGCTCGTGGCTGGCCGTGGAGACCGGATAAGTCGTTGTCCCATAAAATCCCACACGTGCTTAATGGGGGAAAAATCCGATGAACGTGCAGGCCATGGAAGTTGTCTCACACCCTGAAGTGCATGTTGCGTTGCACGTGCCGTGTGTGGGCGTGCGTTATCTTGCTGGAAAACACCACTATGGACCGACCTTACAAATGACACAACAACGGGCTGAATGATGCTGTGGATGTAGGAGGTGCTGTTTAACGTACCCGGTACAAACACTAGTTGTGTACGGGACTGCTAGCTGATCGCTCCCCACACCAGGAGACCAGGTGTAGGACCTGTGTGTCGCTGGCGGATGCAAGAATGGTGAAGACGCTCCCCTGTGCGTCTGCGAACACGCATACGGCCATTGGAGGTTCCCAAGCAGAATCTGCTTTCATCGCTGAACACGGCAGATCGCCATTGCGTTATCCAGTGCAAACGTTGGCGACACCACTGCAGTCGTTCCTGACGGCGGGCTGGAGTTAGAGGTACACATGCCAGAGACACACGTGCACGTAGTTCTGCCTCCAGTAGACGGTTGCGGATTGTTCGCACAGTCACCTCAGGTGCAACGGCAGCTCGGATTTGCGTCGCAATGGATGTTCTGCTTGACAACGCTACTCTTCTTATGCGTCGATCGGTCCGCTCATCAGTCCGTCTGTGACTCCCGGTTCCACGTCTTCTCGTGTGGGAATGTTCCTCGGACCATCTACGCTACCATCGTACCACCACCGATACTTCCTGTCCAATTCGCTCCGCAATACGACGATACGACCACCCAGCCTCGCGCAGTCCGACTAGACGACCTCGCTCAAAATCCGATAACTGCTGAAATCGTACACGTCTTCAATGTCCAGGCATTGCAGCTTCTTCAGGGTCATCGCACGTGTCCGTACGCCGACGACTGATTACATTCACTTCGCCGTACTCCTTAAATACCACCGACGATAATTTGCATATTATGCCATGCTGTGGAGTACGCGCTCACCGGTTGGTCCCGAAATTAACATCACACCTACGTAAACTCAACCCCATGAACATATGTAAATTTCATGATCGTCCGCCAATTCCTTCTTGGTGTTCTTTTTTCACTTTCCGCCAATGTATTTTCCGGTAGGAGGATTCCTGGCATTCACAGTACGTTGAACAGAATCCGAAATGCGTTCGATGGCGTTAAATCCGGCAAACGATGGGGTAAAGTTAAGATTTGCTAAACTCTGTGGAGTGTTCCTCCAGCCATAATCGGGCGACTGTGGACGCAGGCGGTGGCACATTATCGCGTTGAAAGAGGTCGCACCTTTCGTAGTGGTTGCATGGCGTGAATGAGTGCAAATGATCACCAAGGATGTTTGCATAGCCTCCACCTGTCGGAGCAGTCTGCAGACGTATGAGAAGTCCTAATGCGTGCCAGAAGAAAACTCCCCACACCATGACAGAACCACCACCAGCTTGCACTTTCCCTTGTAGGTACGCGAAATCCATTGCCTCGTGGTGTAGTTACAACCCCTCGTGGGGTTGTCGCTACACCCGGAATCTCCTAACTGCTTGAAACAGTGGGTACCACGATTCGTCAAACTGTACTACACGTTTCCGGTTGTCTTATGTCCAATGACGGATGTTTCCGAGCACAGGCGAGCAGCACAACCTTGTGCTTTCGGTCCACCAATAGATTCAAGATGGGCCGTTGGCACCGGAATCCCATCGAACATAGCCAATTTTGCACTGTCGAAAAACTGGTGGTACTACTAGCCCAAGCATTGAATTGCTCTGTGATTTGTGGCAATGTTGCACGCCTAGCTGATGTTACAATGCGTGCCAGACGCCGCTGTCCACGATCGTACAGGGCTTTTTTACAGCGACACTGATTTCACACTCTGGGTTTATTGCCTGAGTTTGTGTAGTCCCGGTACACCCTTAAAATTATTGACCGTGTAAATCGAAATTTCATGCTAATTTCCGAGATGGAGTGATATATCTCCCTGGCGCCGACCATCATATCACGTTCGGAACCGCTTAAATCCTTTTAAGTTGCAATCTTAACTGCGAAAGTTACTACTTGAGCTTGCGGAAATATGTCCCTCGACATATACGTCGTTTGCGGACGATACGATTTACCGCATGGGTGTTGTGGCGTGTAATGGAAATGGTAGCGCACTTCCCAGTTTATTTGATATAATTCATTAATCTTATTCATGTAATGGTGAATAACTGGGTTGTAGGAAAAGTCATGACTTATTTTGGCACCCGTTGGCGGTTGGGTGGTTTTGGAAGTGCTAAAGGCATGGGCAGCTCTGTTATCGCTATGGCATTCGACAGGTGCTAGTTCTAGCTGCAGTCTAAAAGGAATAGTGAGCGATTTGTTTGATTTGCGGAGATTTGACATCAAGTTGAAGATGGAAGACCAAACTCTGCATTTTCGCCATATTTTACTGTTTTACTTCCGTAAAGAAAAGAACGCGCATCAAGCTTGTGAAAAGTTGCGTAAAGTGTACGGTGATAATGCTCTACAAGAACGTCAGTGCCAGCGGTGGTTCGCAAAATTCCGTGCTGGTTATTTTGACCTCAACGATGCTTCTCGGTCCAGGAGGCCCACCGAGGATGATTACGACCAAATCAAGGCATTGATCGATTCAAACCCACGTTACACGACACGAGAGATGGCACACACATTGCACATCCATCATTCAAGCGTTCACGACCACCTGAAGAAGCTGGGATACGTAAGCAAGCTCGATGTGTGGGCTCCTCATGAGCTCAAAGAAGCTCAATTGACGGCGCGTATAAACACTTGCGATATGCTCATTAAACGTGAGGAAAACGATCCTTTTTTGAAGCGACTGATAACTGGTGACGAAAAGGTCCCTACGTGCTTTTTCTCCTCAAACGACATCCAAAGCAGACATTCATCAGCGGAAGGTTCTGGTCTCAGTGGATTGGAATTTTAAAGGTGTCTTGTTTTTTGATCTCCTACCACGGAACTAAACAATCCATTCGAATGTGTACTGTCGGCAATTGGACAGTTTAAACGAATCCATCATCCAGAAGCGTCCAGAGCTTTTTCTTCGTAAAGGTGTTGTGTTCCATCACGACAACGCGTGACCACACACAAGTTTGATCACTCGCCAAAAATTATTGAAGCTTGGGTGGGATGTATTGCTACACCCAGCATACTCGCCTGACCTTGTGCCGTCAGACTTCCACTTGTTTCGCTCCCTTCAACAGTCCTTGCGTGGTATAACGTTCAATTCAGATGAGGCTGTAAATCAGCACCTTGTACAGTTTTTCGCCACGAAAGACAGGTCCTTCTATGAACGAGGCATTCTGCCGCTCACTGATAGATAGGAAAAGGTTATCGAACAAAACGGGCATTATATCATTGATTGATTTTTTGTTCTTTCTATCAATAAATGACCTTTGCAAAACTTGGCTAAAATACGTCATGACTTTTCCGACAACCCAATAAAATGAAAATAAAAATAAAATGAAATGTGATGAAAAATACAGAGAGTGAGTCGACAGTTTTGCAATATTTGCATAAGCGCATGTGCTGCGGTCACGTGTTTAAACTAGTTCCAGTCGCGCACTGCAGTCAGTTTAAAGGGATATAAAGTGGTAGTCGATAGTGTGAACAGCATTGCATGTCGTCGTTCGGTCAGTGGTTGGGATGCCTAAAAGGTGAACAGCCACAACCGGCTAATTGTGGAACTTTTGCTCTATAAAATTAAATTCGGCCATAACCCTGCTCAAACAACACGAAACATTTGTCACGCGAAAGGGGAAGGCTCCATGGACCACAGCACCACAAACAGATGGTTCAAGGAATGTCCCTCAGGTGACAGAAATCTCGACGATCAGCCAAGGTCAGGCTGGACACGAAGCGCGGATTCGGAGGCAGTTCGCCAGGCCGTTGGCCAATCTGACAACCAGCCCTCAAAGATTATCACGTGAGCTGAGCATTTCCCAGACCACTGTGGTTCGTCAGCTTCTGGACCTCGGCAGGGTCTACAGGGGCTCTCATTGTCCCCAACGAACTGCCGCCAAATGAATAAAACTGCCGAGTGGAGGTGTGCACGAATCTCCTACAAAACCCGCGCGACGTACGTTGCCAAACGTGGGCGCTTCGAGCACAAGGTGATGATCTACGTCTGGTGGAATTTCGAGGGGATAATCCATTACGAATTTGTTTCAGATGGTCGGACCATCAATACCAACCTCTACTCTGAACACCTGGAGCGGATGTATGCCATTTTGTAGGAGAAGTGACAGGCACTGGTTAACAGAAAGCGCGCTCTTTTACAGCTGGACAACGCACAGTCTCATAGCGGGAGAACGACCGGGTCAAAACTCCAGGAACTTTAGAGCATTGAACTGATGCCACACCCATCATATAGTCCGGACCTTGCCCCCCGTGGGATTATTACTTGTTCCTGTCCATGGCCTACTTCCTTCGCGGGTGGCATTTCAACAACCAGGAGTAGGTAGCAGCTGGAGTGAAGGAGTTCTTCGCCTAGTACGACAAAAAGTGGTATCGCCGCGGAATCGAAGAACTGGCAGACAGATGGCTAAAGACGGTGCAACACGTTGGCTTATACTTTGAATGCTAGTCCGCTTTCGTTTTAACGGTACGTATGCAGACATAAAGTGATCCAAATATTGCAAAATTTTCGAATCACGCTCTCTAAAAACGAACATTTTACACAAAACTGTTCCGTGTTTATGTTGAAGCATTTTTTTGAAACATTGTTGAACAAGTTAGTAAAATCATGCATTGCATTGATACGCTTTCCAACATACTGGAAATCATTACTCAAGTTATGGGGATAATGGCTCTGGAATAAATCTCGCTGCTGTGCGCTGACCCCATTTCGATGATATTAAACAGAATTGGTTCCGTATACCTCCAAAACAACATACTAAAGTTTTGTCGCAATAGAAGCATTTTTTGTCAAGTTATGAGGATAATGGCTGTGGAATAAATCTCGTTCCTGTGCCCTAACCTTTGTTCCTATCTCGATAATATTAAACAGCACCGGTTCAGTATACCTCCGGAACAACATACTCACGTTTTGTCGCAATAGAAGCATATTTAGTCAAGTTATGAGAATAATGGTTGTGGAATAAATCTCGCTCCTGTGCCCTGATCTTTAAGCCTATCTCGATAATGTTAAACAGAACCGGTTCAGTACACCACCGGAACAACATACTAAAGTTTTATCGCAATAGAGGCATTTTTAGTCAGTTTATGAAGATTATGGCTGTGGAATAAATCTCGCTCCTGTGCCCTGAATTTTGACTCCATTTCGATGATATTCAACAGAATGGGTTCAGTATACCTCCCGAAGAGCATAATAAAGTTTTGTCGTAATAGAGGCATTTTTACGTAAGTTATGACACATATGAGCAATGGAATAGATCTCGCTCCTGTGTCCTGAACTTTGACCCCATTTCGTCCATTTTCAATACGGTTGGTGACCAGGTTGTTTCCTAACAAATACTAAACTTTCATCGAAAGCAAACCACTTTTACGTGAGTTATCGTTCGGACAGACAAACAGACAGACGGACAAAGCTGGAGAATATACTCTTCTTCAGCCTACGGTTGGAAAGCGTTAAAAAAGAAGTTTGTGATCTTTGACGCTCCGGTGACCAGGTGGTCTGGGAAATAGATTTCTGACCAGTCGTCGGTTGTGAGCCAGGGATCGAGTCCCTGATGAGGCAGGGGTTGTTGTGCTTGCCAGATGGTGTTCCTTGAAACCAGTGGTTCTACGTTATGGACGGGGGACTTCTTATAGTCCTCAGAGTTGCTCAAAGTGGTTGTTAAACTCCAGAACAAATAATGAGAATATCATTAAAAAATTGTGGAACGATAATATGTAGAAATTCATTGGGTTACAGCGAACAAACGGAAAGGTAGAGAGTGTAAGCGACGGTGAGCAGGATCAGAAAGAAAAACATTTGAATTCTCGCCATCACTGTTGATACCAGGTAGAGATGTGGAAGAAATAAATGGCAGAATTCCGTCTGAACAGAAAAAATTGGAGGAAAACGTTATTCAAAGAAAACTGAATTTGCTTGTTCCAACTTACTGGTCATCCATGTAATACTTCTCAGAAAATGTGAGAATTTCATCGTGCTGGAGCGGGAATCTAACCCCGCATCTCCTGATTACCGGTCGAGTATGCTAACCATTACACCACCCAGAACAGTGAAGTTCCAAGCAACTGAGACACAGGAACCTGAAAGTCCGCAGATTTTCACTAGTCGAAGCATCCATGCTTCCTCATAGCGCTATGAGTGGTGGTGTAAGGACTAGTATTTTCGACCGGTAATCGGGAGATGCGGGGTTCAATTCTCGCTCCAGGACGATGAAAATGTTCAAGTTTTCTGTGAAGTGTTACATTGATGACCACTAAGTGGTACAAGCAAATTCAGTTTGCTTTGAATATTCTGTCGATTTCCCATTTATTATGAAGAGTATTTCTTCCTTCAGGAAAATGTTATTTGAACCATGCGTTACTGACACAGGGTGAAAATGAAAAGTAGTTTTCAAGCATGAAGCAATATAAGTTATACTGTGTAATTCTAAGACTTGTTCAATCACAAGTTGTATAGAAAATAATTTTTTAACAAATGAATATGCTGGAATGGAAGTACGTTGTCACCAGAATTAATGGGATAGGAAATGACGAAAGAAGAGCAGCAGTGTTGGTAACATTATTTTCAAGGAAGTTTCGAAGCGCAAGATTTGGCTTATGTGGTTGTGGGCTAAAGCATGAAGGATGTGTAGTTTTCAATCCGAGGAAAGGAAGAACTGCTATCAGATGAATGAACTACTGTGAAAACACAATTATGTCCGTGACGAGATTGAAAACGCGCCCCCTCACTCCCTAGTAATTTGCTCTCCCAACTAAGCTACACGAACGGAATGTTTCACTGCAGATTTGTCGCCTTCATGCTTTACCTCTGTAGTACGTTCTGACCTAAAAGTGGTGAGTATTATGGTTCTATCTCCCTCTAATATTTTTTTACGAAGCGTAGAACGCATTTTTCATTAATTCTAGACGATGTGTGGAAAAACAATCACACATTTTTCAAAGAACCCATCGGCCAGTACATCCATTTTTACTATCGGGCGCCAGTTTGAAAACACAAATTTTTCCGCGCGCCCCTTCACTCCGGAGTAACTTGCTCTCCCAACTATGCTACACGGATGGAATACATCGCTGCATATTTGTCGTCTTGATGCGTTCTTTACCTCTTGTAGTACGACACACTATTTGAGTCATGATTTCAAGGAAGCAAATTAAAAAGTGGCATGGTGCGTACGGAAGCCACGAGGATGAAGATGTGCAACAGCAATCCACCAAATGCTAAACGTCTATCGTACGAAAGGACACTAAAGTAATTCACCGATGCTGTCACACGTACGGTCATTCACAAACATAATTTTCAAATTGTAGGTCAAGTTTAAAAGCACTTTATTTACAATTAAAAACTAATATTTACACGCGAGATCTTTCAGGGTTGAACATAGCACCCATCATCAGGCTCAAGCGCCACGAAACACAGGAGAAGACATTATATACTGTTAAACACGACCCACAATTCACTCGGTTTTCTCAATCACCGGTTATGCTATCAACAAATCGTTAAAGTCCAAAAATCAAGTCTTAATATCTTATCCTATAAAGTCCTCTTCTTCAGAGTTGTGTGAGGAGGGGCAACCATCTTTCTCCACTGTCTTGGAACAAATGTCGGGAGTTCAATGTTACAGCATGTTTCCCCATATGCAAGAATGAAGAGGCTTTCCATAAGGAAGACAGTACGTTTATTAACACTTGAGTTAAGTACCCTAACATTTTTCCAATCTGGGGAGTAACCTCCCTGGTTAACAGCTTGAGTGAAAGCTGTGGAAACCGTTCCAGAACGAAGAGCGTATTTATATTCACCCATTCTGACATTAACGGTTCATAGGGTAGAACCTATATAGTATTTAACTGCAGTATCTGAATCCTCATGAATTAATGGTATGCAGTAGATGCCTGGTTTGTTAAGTTCTGGGACTCTATCTCTATCATTTCTTATCATGGAAAAAAGGTTTCTGGTGGACACTCCAAACGTTAGATTGTGTTTGTAACAGGCTTTTCTCAAGATAGACACAAGAGGTGGAATGAAATCAACTTTGCCGATATACTTAGTAGGTTTTTTCTCTGTGGACAAAGTCGTGAATCTCAGTCTTTGAAATTGTTGTAATAGTCCTTGGAAGAGGTTGACAGAGAACCCAAACAATAAGGCCAAATTTTGAACTCTAGAAAATTCATCACGTCGAGTTTTACTTGTCGAAGAATGGGTGAAGGCACGTCTTATTAAGAAGCGTAATGCTGAAGTTTTATGTTCGGGAGGGTGAGAGGAAGTGAATGGGATCATACAAGGTATGAACGTCGGTTTACGGAAAACACAATGCTTGATTTTATTGGAATTCGAATTTCGAGACAGTAAAATGTCCAGGAATGGCAATTTTCCCTCTTTCTCAAGGTCTTTGGTATACTTTATAGTTGAAAACTGGGTAGAAAGACAATCTACAAATTCGTCCAGTAAAGGTAAAGCATGGGGCCAAAAAACCAACATGTCATCAACGTACCTAATCAACAGTGACGGTTGATAAGGGAAGTCCAACAAGACCTTGTTTTCTAGATGCTGCATGAGGATCTCGGCTAAAACGGGGGAGAGGGGGAACCCATTGGTGCCCCTTCCTTTTGTTGATGGAACTTACCATCAAATTTAAAGTAAGTTCTCTTAGCTACGAGTTTGAGACCAGAAATTATTGAATTAGCTTCAAGTGGAGAGATGGAATTGTCTTCTTGTAATTTGTCCTCAATAATTGAGTGAACAGTGTTGAGTGGTATACTTGGAAATAGTGATACTACATCCAGTGAAGCCATTATGAACTCAGTTCCCCCAGAGTCTAAGGTTTTGATACGAGATATAGCCTGCATAGAACTTTTAATGGATACAGAGGAATTTGAGGTGAGAGGTTTAAAAAATGAAGCCAACGCTGTCTCGAGTGTGCGAGTAGGGTTATCATATCCTGAAACAAGCAACCTAAGAGGTTGGCCTTATAGTTTGGGTTCTCTGTCAACCTCTTCCAAGGACTATTACAACAATTTCAAAGACTGAAATTCACGACTTTGTCCACAGAGAAAAAACCTACGAAGTACATCGGCAAAGTTGATTTCATTCCACCTCTTGTGTCTATCTTAAGAAAAGCCTGTTACAAACGCAATCTAACGTTTGGAGCATCCACCAGAAACCTTTTTTCCATGATAAGAAATGATAGAGATAGAGTCCCAGCACTTAACAAACCAGGCATCTACTGCATACCATTAATTCATGAGGATTCAGATACTGCAGTTAAATACGATATAGATTCTACCCTAAGAACCGTTAATGTCAGAATGGGTGAACATAAATACGCTCTTCGTTCTGGAACGGTTTCCACAGCTTTCACTCAAGCTGTTAACCAGGGAGGTTACTCCCCAGATTGGAAAAATGTTAGGGTACTTAACTCAAGTGTTAATAAACGTACTGTCTTCCTTATGGAAAGCCTCTTCATTCTTGCATATGGGGAAACATGCTGTAACATTGAACTCCCGACATTTGTTCCAAGACAGTGGAGAAAGATGGTTGCCCCCTCCTCACACAACTCTGAAGAAGAGGACTTTATAGGATAAGATATTAAGACTTGATTTTTGGACTTTAACGATTTGTTGATAGCATAACCGGTGATTGAGAAAACCGAGTGAATTGTGGGTCGTGTTTAACAGTATATAATGTCTTCTCCTGTGTTTCGTGGCGCTTGAGCCTGATGATGGGTGCTATGTTCAACCCCGAAAGATCTCGCGTGTAAATATTAGTTTTTTAATTGTAAATAAAGTGCTTTTAAACTTGACCTACAATTTGAAAATTATGTTTGTGAATGACCGTACGTGTGACAGCATCGGTGAATTACTTTAGCAATCCACCAAATTGTGGAACTAAAGAGAATATGGTTTTATTTCCGTAGTTGGATTTAAAGACTAAGGAGGAATTATTTTTTTTTTTGTAGCATCTGATTTTTCTTGTAGCAAAAGATGTGCCTGGCATAATATAATTTTTAGGTCAGAAAAGTTGTATAGAAAATATTTTTTTCACAAATGAATATGCTGGCGTGAAAGTGTGTTGTCACTAGAAGGAATGGAATCGGAAATGGCAAAAATAGAGCGGCAGCATAGAACCATAATACTCACCACTTTTAGATCAGAAATAATTATTTCACTTTACAACTCAATTCGACTTTTCTAGAAAGTAGAATGTGGCAGATTTACTAAATTAATAGTATTAAGACATTTTTTTTCTCCCAGTAATCCACAAGTTCACGTTGTTTCGCATTGCCAGCAGGATACGATTGTATTACAGGCACCTTAATACTTTCTTTGAATTCAAAAGTAACTCATGTCATGAATAAACTCCTGCGATCAATAAAATTGTCAAAGGGAACTAATAAATTATCCTGAAAATGTGCATAAGAAAAAACGGAAATTAAAAGCTGCTATGGATTCATTATTTCAGCCTTCGCATCACCCATTCGAGGTCTGTTTAAAATATTTTCTTTATGTAAGATTGGTTTAATCTCCCGTGCTCGTGAACTGAATATTTATTCAACTGTTTCTGGTGCTAATGACCTTTAATTAAGAGCGACCTGCGAATAAATTCCTTATGAGTTTATTTAGAGCATATCAAAAGAAGAAAATAAGTAATTAAATGCATCTATTAATGCAAACGAACTCTAAATGGCAGCCGTCTCAAACCAAAATGAAACCAAAAAAGATATAGGCATTAAACAGTCTATTAGAAACTTTGATATTTTGCTCTTTCAGCGTTCTACGAGAGATCCGAGTTAGCCTTATGGTAGCAACTTTGAGTGTTTCCATCACTGAATTTATTCATTACAATGCGGTAATGTAATTACTCCCATTTATGATTGCGTTATACCAAATTAGGTTCGGCAGCATAGTATAGAACCATAATATTTACCACTAACCATAATTCACATGGTCTTCAAGCACACTAGTAATCGTTTCATCATGCAATTTCATTTCAAAATGTTGCTACGACCAATTACGTGAAAAGAACCTCACTCCCCTTGATGCATTTCTAGGAAATGATTTGGAAAGGTCAATTTCAATATATCTTTGCAAGATTTATTCCTAAAATTTTATATATACGGATTTCCCCTCATCTTTTTCTTTTTTTTCTTTTCCAAGGATCCTTCAGCTACGAGTATTTTAGTTAAGGATTGAGTACTTTGATTCATCTGCAAAGTACATAGAAAAATATTCTAATTTTGTTAAATTCTCCCAGATTTCGAATATTCCTCAAACCCTGAATAATATCATCTAAAAACTATATTAAAATTTTTATATTCAGTAATGCTCACAAATTTGTTTTCGCAGTTAAAAGCAGTCAAAAGCTCTGCAAACCTTATTTCCTTACTCTTCAAATAATCACATGAGCTTTCTAACAGTTTTTAATACATTATAATGGATATGCAGTAAGTGTGTAAGCAAAGAGAATTATGTATGATCTGATCCTTTGTGCATTAGTGGATAAAATAACTTCTGCACAGTTATTTAAACGTTGTTAAGAGCTTCAGTAAATACAGAGAACTAGATAAATGTTTTAATTGATATTATCAAAACTTTTTAGTGTACTTTGCAGGACAATATACACTATCTACCAACAAGTAATTAGACACCCCTGCAATCGACGATATCTGCGGTCCTGATACACGTCAAGGCCGCCGCCGTTAGATACCGTGTGGGAAACAAAAAAGCAACCAGTCGCATGCAAGATGCCACGCAGTTCGGAGATCTCTGATTTCGAGAAAGGTGTAATCCTCGGGTATCACAGAAATGGCCGATCCATACGTGACATATCCAGCAAGTTGAAGTACCCAAAATCGACAGTAGCCTACGTGATTGGCAAGTGGAAGATGAGAGGTGACTGTCGGAATGTGCCCCGACCCGGCAGACTCACAAAATTTGGAGTTAGAGACCGACGGGTGCTGGCCAGAGAAATTCGGAAGAACCGCACTAAATCGATGGACCATATCCGCGAGGAGCTGCAAAAGGCATCCGGGAGTGTTCTTTCGATGAATACCATCCGTAAGGAAACCCATCTGTTCGGTTATCATGGACGTCCTGCTGCCCACAAGCCTTTGACCACCAAGTCCAATAGCGCTGCTCGGCTAACGTGGTGCAAAGAACGTCGACAATGGACCGTTGAACAGTGGAAATAGGTTCTCTGTAGGGACGAATCAAGGTTCACCCTCTACCATTCGGATAGCAGGGTCTGGGTTTGGCGTCTGCCTGGAGAACGCCTCCTGCCGGAATGTATTGTGCAAACTGTGAAGTTCGGCGGCGGTGGAATTATTCTATGTGGGTGTTTCTTCTGGTATGGCACGGGGCCCTTGGTCGCAATTCCTGGTAGACTCAACGCCGAGACCTATTGCACAATTTTGGATGACCATGCGCTTCCTATGTTGTGGCATTTTTACGGGGTGGACCCATGTTACTTTCAGGATGACAATGCCACCTGTCATGTTGCGAGTTACACCATGGCTTGGTATGGTGACAATGGGGTTAATCGAATGGACTGGCCTGCGCAGAGCCCAGACATTAACCCTATCGAGCTCCTCTGGATCGACTTGGAGCGTCGACTGAAGAGGTGCCCCCACCGTACGAAATCGGTGAAGGAACTGACCTGTCTTCTCCAAGCCGAGTGGAAGAAAATACCGCTAGCAATCGTACAACGCCTGGTTGAGAGTATGCCCCGGAGGGTCGCAGCTGTAATCGCCGTTCGTGGAGGCTCCACCAACTATTGAAGGTGAATTAACTTCGTTTTCCTTTGCTATCACAGGTGTCCAATTACTTGTTGGTAGATAGTGTATTAAGTTGGTGCGATTGAAACGTTCAGAGCGAACAAGCTGTGGAGACAAGGCCTCACCACAGCGGAATGGAACCACCCACAGATTCTGCAGGTATTACGTCACAGAGTTACTGTAAATAGCTAGCACGTGTATGAAGAACAAGGTTTAGGCGTGGTGTGTTTGGACATAACGTGGCGTGCAAAGGAAACATGCAGACGCCGGGTGTGAGAGTATTAATTTAAACTGGGCCATTCTGCAGGAATTGCCACTCGAAACATTAACAAAGCGTTTGGGGAGAATACAACAAACGAACGAACCATTCGGCGATGGTTTCTGAAGTTTCGAAGCGGAGATACGAACCTACACAACGAAGCACGTGGTTACCAACCTGTTGTTGTTTCTGACGATGTTCTGTTAATTGTGATTCATGTCGACCCCGAAAAACATGTCGTGTGATAGCGACAGAAGTAGGTGTCCACCACATGACAGTTGTTCGTCATCTGGCTGCACTGGATAAGGTCAAAAAGCTGGACATGTGGGTGCCTCATGAGTTGACAACTGCCGACAAGAGTAGGAGTTTGGAAGTCTCCACGTCGCTGCTTGCCAGGAATAAACAGGAACCTCTACCACATCGAATCGTCACCTCCAACGACCAATAAGTCTTTTATGATAATTGGAAACGATCTGCATGGCACAGCTTGCTGGACGGCATGTTAAGCCAGCTCTACACACCAAGAAGATGGTGCTCCTCCCAGATCTTGCTGCATCTTCGGTCTCAAAGTCTCCACGCTAAAAGTTGGCACACCGTATCTTCACAGTGGAATATGAAAGGGCACTTGTCACTTAATGTTTGCGTCATACACTCATAGATTTCCTTTGCAGTTTTCTTCTACAGCAACAGAGATTTTGTAACAGTCCGGAGTTCCACATTCCAAAGTTCAACACTTTGCATTGACGTGATTCAGTTCAGGACGTCAAACATCTGCAAAAAAACCAGCTATTAGTCTGAAAATTGGCACTTTATAATTCAAAAGAACGTTCCTTCGAGCTGCTGTGACAAAATAATGCTACAATTAGAGGAAGTGAGTTAGGCTGAAAACTTTTCAGCATTCTCTCGTATGATCCTGGATGACAATATTTTAAAGAGTGGATGTTGAATTTCAGCCAATGAGTGTTATTCCAGTAGTCGAATAGCCGTTCTTGTTCATTGGATTACGACGTGCGTGACAGCTAGTTAACTCCCGTCCACTGGGAGTTAAATAGCAACGTTTCAATGATCCCCTTCAAATGAGCCGCGGATGGCTTAGTGGTTAGCATTTCAGACTATCGATGCAAGGTCCTCAGGTTCGAACCTGGGCTGATCTTTCAGAGATGGTGTGATTTGCTAACAATCATTGAATATCGGACGAGCACGTTAAGTGACGGCCCCCAGGCTGGACCCTCTGGTTCAATGGGTATCCTTTCCTATGCCCCTCCCCTGAAATTCTCTCATCCCTCTGTG
This sequence comes from Macrothele yani, assembly GCA_039090855.1. Taxonomy (NCBI): domain Eukaryota; kingdom Metazoa; phylum Arthropoda; class Arachnida; order Araneae; family Macrothelidae; genus Macrothele; species Macrothele yani. The sequence goes on from CM077013.1 coordinate 22,516,484, forward strand.
TGCAACATCATACTTGTACGGTGTTGCCATCTACTGTACTCTAATCTCACTACAAAACTGTTCTGTCAAAGTCGCTAGACTTGCTCTCATTTCTTCCGTTTCTGTGTCCTGCCCAAAAGGCGATCTCGCTGTAGGTGGCTGGGACCTAAATTCTACTCACTGTGGACGGAAGCCCAACAAGAAAATGACAAATACTGTAGTAGTATCCCCTTCAAATGATCTTTTCAATGGTCCAGGTGGTTTCCGTCATCCGCCAGCTCTCCTTCGTCGGTCTAAAGCCCCGGTGCGACTTTACATGTTTTATGCTTTTCTCCCAGAAAAACAATTGGAATAAACAGCAGCTCCAAAATGATGGTTTGAGAACTGACCATGAATGAGTTATTAAAGTATTTGGGCTGTCGTGGGTGATAGCTAAGGTGAAAATATGAAATGAAAAGTGAATTTAGAAAATTTAAGAAGATACAAATAGCTACATATAACAAGATAAATCATTGATGTATTTGCTTTATTTTGGATCTCCACCGATCGACTATTTAAGAATTGCAAGTATTTTATTTCCTAGCATTCTCAGAGACCCAGAGATCGGGGACACATTCCATTACTCATGAATTCATTGTTTATCACTCCAGTAAGTGAGTATTTATCCAGTTTAAAGGACAATATGCTCCGAATCACCATAAAATTTACTTGAAAAGTTTCCAAATGGATAGTAGCTGAAGACAGCAGTTTAAATTTAAAAAAGCATCGAGAAAGTGTGTATTTTTTAATTGTCTTATCTAACAAGAATGTGCTTGAGCATTCTTTGAGTTTCTCCTTGGTCGTTAGGACAAATTATTTTATTGTTTGACCAGCTTACAAGGCGATAGAAATGGTGAATAGATTTCAAATACGTGGAGATAATATAAATGTACGGTGTCGTCGCTCTGTCCACGTTATTTAATAAACAACGAATAGCAACTGAAAAATTGTGCATCGACACCGCTGGGGTCGAACCCCAGATCTCTCGATCACTAGCCGAGTGCATTCGCTTTACGCTATGGTGCCAACAATTCACACCGCTATTCGTGGTTTATCAGTCAGCATCTGTCCAGATCTCTCGATAACTAGCCGAGTGCGTTCGCTTTACGCTACGGTGACAACAATTCACAGCGCTATTCGTGGTTTATCAGTCAGCATCAGTGAACCCCAGATCTCTCGATAACTAGCCGAGTGCGTTCGCTTTACGCTACGGTGACAACAATTCACAGCGCTATTCGTGGTTTATCAGTCAGCATCTGTGAACCCCAGATCTCTCGACAACTAGCCGAGTGCGTTCGCTTTACGCTACGGTGCTAAAAATTCGCAGCGCTATTCATGGTTTATCAGTCAGTATCTGTGAACCCCAGATCTCTCGATAACCAGCCGAGTGCGTTCGCTTTAGGCTACGGTGCCAACAATTCACAGCACTATTCGTGGTTTATCAGTCAGCATCTGTGAACCCCAGATCTCTCGATAACCAGCCGAGTGCGTTCGCTTTACGCTACGGTGACAACAATTCACAGCGCTATTCGAGGTTTATCAGTCAGCATCTGCGAACCCCAGATCTCTCGACAACTAGCCGAGTGCGTTCGCTTTACGCTACGGTGCTAAAAATTCGCAGCGCTATTCATGGTTTATCAGTCAGTATCTGTGAAACCCAGATCTCTCGATAACTAGCTGAGTGCGTTCGCTTTACGCTACGGTGCCAACAATTCACAGCGCTGTTCGTGGTTTATCAGTCAGCATCTGTGAACCCCAGATTTCTCGATAACTAGCCGAGTGCGTTCGCTTTACGCTACGGTGACAACAATTCGCAGCGCTATTCGTGGTTTATCAGTCAGCATCTGTGATCCCCAGATTTCTTTATAACTAGCCGAGTGCGTTCGCTTTACGTTACGGTGCCAACAATTCACAGCGCTATTCGTGGTTTATCAGTCAGCATCTGTGTATGGGGTTCGATCCCAGCGGTGTCGTTAAACAATTTTTCAGTTGCTATTCGTTGTTTATAAAATAACGTGGACAGGGCAATGACATCGTACATTTAGCTTACAAGAGTTCAAATGATGTTATTTGGCCTCTTAGAATTTGGTAGGAATTTGGAATATTTAGCTACTGAAATCTGTTGAACCGGCATATTTTATATGAGACAAAAGTTATCCTCTTTTCTCTTATAGATTCGGAAATCTTGTTAGATTAATTAAAGAAAGAAATTATTCTCTGTTTCAGAATTCCAGTCCACTGCCAATTTTTATAAGGAACAACTTTTTTTAACCCTGCTTTTGCGTTATTCAAGCAAATGAAACGTTTTTCCCTTCCTAAAATTAGTTTTAGTGAAGGGAAAACTGTATTAAAATGCAATAATGATGAAGGCACTTGTTTTTGCGAAAAACAGAAATCTTTTTTGGGCAAAATCGAATTCACCATAGTGAGGGAATGGGAAATAGATAAAACTGAACGTGTTACAAGGTATACACTGCCCTGTTGCATTAGTGCCACAGGGTTTTGCTTAAAAGAAAATTAAACAGCTCCGTGATTTTATCTCTGAAATGAAATCTCGCCTTTCTACATGGTGCTACTTTTTTCAATATTACGTCTCTCTGAATTTTCTGTTTCCAAACTCAATTTTCTGCTTCAATCTCCCATCTCGGCATCGAACATTCTCCCCACATCTATTTTCCCTCGGAGGAGGATATCTTCAAAACTCCATCTTCTAGATCCAGATAGAGACTGCTCCCTATCTACAACCAGCTGATCAGCTCCTTGTCATTCCCCCCTATCAAACCCCTTCATTTCCAACATATGCATGTGTGCCTTTCTGTTACGTGTAAACCATTGTTCGTTCCACAACTTTCTCAAAAAAAAAAAAGGATGATACTGGAGAACTCCAAACAAAGCTGTAAAATGATTTCCATAGCAATAAAGTTATATGAATGAACTCCATAAACTTCAGATGCGGAGAGAATGTCTAGTAATGATGTTGAAGCGGAGCAGGGAATGGCCAACTCCCCTATCATTAACAAGGCTGGCAAAATAAACTAGTGGAAGGTAAACTTCTCAATATCTCTACAAAATCACTAACGAAAAATGGAAACAGTTTTAAATGTGGCCATATTAAAGATGGTTATTGTCGTTAACGTAGTGAGTACAGGGTTACAAACTACTCCTTATTTGGTAGAATATTTTTTGTTTCTTAATTTCCCTTCTGCGACTTTTCTGAAAATTACTAACACCTTCCCTCTCTCACATCCACATCAGGGAGATGTTATCATTAATTTGCTACTAATCCTACTTTTTCAGCACGTCTATGTGTTCATTAGACAAAACCTTAGAGATATAGGTGATGGGAAGTTGACATGGGCATCCCTCGGGCAGAGTGGAACGCACCCAAACCGAACGCAGGCGATAAATAGGCTGAGAGCTGGGCTTCCCAATAACGCATAGCCATCGACGAGCATGGGTAAAAATGGTGATCTAAGCGAGTTTGATCGTGAACCGCATTATAGGTGCAAGACAGATGGGTCATTCTGTCGTCCAAGTGATAGGAACACTAGGGTTTCCGAGGGTAACCGTACCAAGAGTGTCCCGCGAGTATACCATCGACAGACGTAAGAGTACCCAGAGAGAAAGCGGTGGCCAACCAAACGCCATTGATGGCCGGGATGGACGTGGGCTATCCAGGCTCGTCCAGACCGAACGCTTTCCAACGGCGGCGCAAATCACATCCAGGTTAAATGTCGGAGGCCCAAGCCGCGTCAGCGAGCGAGCGCTGCATATCCGAACGAACGCTGCATATCCGAGTGAACGCTGCATATCCGAACGAACGCTGCATATCCGAACGAACGCTGCATGTGTTGAAAATTATATTCTTTCTTCCAAAAGCTGTCCTGGCAAGTTTTATACGCCGATTAATTTCTTCATCAATGTGACCCTCACTTGATATCTGCTGTCCAAGATAAATGAAGGTATCTGTTATCTCCAGCTTTTCCCCATCCATCGATAAATCTTCATTTCTTGAAAACACATTGTACATCACTTTTATCTGTGATATAGGTAGTATTTAATTTGAGTCTCATCCTCTAAACATATTTTTATGGTCACCATGTGAGTCGTCCGTTTTTAATTCAGGCGAGAAAAGAGAGCCAGTGCCATAAGACAAACACACCGCTCGTGCGTCATGCGGAACTGAAACTCGGGGCCCAATGAAACGAACGGGCAGAAGCCAGCACTCAGACAATTGCGCGACCGGAGAGGGCTTCAGAAATTGTACTAATTCCTTTCACATTCAAATGATCTGCCAACGTGCAACAATATTTCGTCCGAAATAAATTGTTTGGTTCTTTTCTTACTTCGATTAAAGCCAAAGACCTCAACAAAGAATATGTCTCACACGAAGAGAAGTACAAGAAAATAATAATATGTCTTAAAAAATATTAGTACCGGGACGTTGGATGAATGCGTTAAATGGGAAATAAAATTGCAAGGAGTTAGGATACATGAGTTTTAATTGAAAATGCATAATACATATTGCTTAAAATTTACGGAATTTAGCGGGAAGAAAATTTGAAAGGGAGGTGGAATTACGGAATTATCTATGTTGTAATGCAAGTGTTTTAACCTGGAGAGTTAGCATGGTCGGTATATAACCACCAAGGTTAAAATATTCTTTTTCGGTTTACCAGAGAGTAGAAAAAAAGATTTCGTATGAACAGCAAGAGGAATTTCGAAAATCTGCCACACAAATTAATTTTTTCTAATTTCAAAAATCTGCCATATATATATATATATAATCAATCCACTGCTGGATGAAAGTCTCCCTAGGATTATTAGTTTCCTCCACAAGAGTCTATATTGTTCCAGTCTCCTCCATGTCACTCCCGCATGCTTTCGAATTTCATTCACCCATCACCCATGTGGTTTTTTTCTGGATCTTTTCCTGTTCCTTGGAATCCAGTCTGGACTTTCTGTTGTCCATCGGTGGTCTGTTCTTCTGCCAACATGTCCAGCCCATTGCCATTTCAGGGATTTTACTCTCATCATGATGCCTTCCACTCTTGTCATTTTCCTTATCCAAGAGTTCCTCTTCTTATCTCTCCTGGTTACACCTGGCATGCATCTCTCCATGCCTCTTTCAGTTGTCTGTAGTCTTTGTAAGTCCTTTTTAGTTAAGGTCCACGTCTCTGCTCCATACATAAGCACTGCAATGATGCATTGACTGAACACTTTTCTTTTAAGAAATATTGGCATTTTGCTTTTGAAAATTGTACTGTTTCTTCCAAACGCTCTCCAAAGAAGTTTTATACGTCGATTAATTTCTTCAATAATGCTACTTTTGCTTGATATTTGCTGTCCAAGGTAATCGTAGGTGTCGGTTATCTCCAACGTTTCCCCTTGATTCGATAAATCTTCATTTTTTGTAAAAGTATTGTACATCAGTTTTGTCTTTTGAAAGTTCATTTGTAATCCTACTTCTTTACTCTTGTCAACAATTTCATCAATCATTATCTGCAGCTGCGAGGGGGCAGTCGTAAAATTGACTACGTCATCAGCAAAACGAAGGTATATATATATATATATAGCATAGTAAAGTTAAATTTTCATTCATGTAATATAATATAAACCACAACAATTGAATTAATTCAGAATGTAACTAGGAAATTGCAGCTAAATTTGTTCACTTGGGTTTCTGAACACACCTGGTATTTAATTTTCCAACTTGGATTTGCGTCCTAACCACGAATTCTACGAATGACTATGTTTATGTCATGAAGGGCTTGGTGGAAGGATTTATGTTACTGTTACTATCTTTTAATCTTGTCAGGAGATTTATGATTCAGTTTTCGTTTATACAACAGTTCATGTAACATTATTGGTTTGGCAAGGTGTTTTATAGTTCATTCAGTAGTTCAATTTTAATCCTAGTGACTCTTTTGTATTTTCTATAGTTCAGGTAGGGAACACAGAATGCACCAAAATTTACAAAACAAAATTTTAAATTTTATGTCCATTTTAGCTTTTTTGAGATTATTGCATTCTTATGAAACCTGAACTGAACTTGCATGCTCAGGGCCTCTGGATGTCTTTCCCTGAAGAGTGATCCAGGGGTTCTAAGTAAATGTTTTTATAAATATTTTCTTAACATTGTTTTGTCATTTTGTTAATCGCTTTATAGTTTGTTTTTTTTTTATCTCGAGGCTTTTGGCCTTATTTGTTTGTTTATGAGGGTAGATTGCTTGTATGTTAATATTGTTTACATATATATATATATATATATATATATATATATATATATATATCATCATCATCATTGTCAACCATTATCAATCCACTGCTGGACGAAGGTCTCACCAAGTTTCCTCCACAACGGTCTGTCTTGTGCCAGTCTCCTCCATGTCACTCCCGCATACTTTCGAATTTCATCCACCCATCTTCCATGTGGTCTTCTTCTGGGTCTTTTCCTGTCCCTTGGAATACAATCTAAAATTTCGGCTGTCCATCGATGGTCTGTTCTTCTGGCAGTATGTCCAGCCCATTGCCATTTCAGGGAATTAACTCTGATCATGATGTCTTCCACTCTTGTCATTTTTCGGATCCACGTGTTCCTCTTCTTATCTCTCCTGGTTACACCAAGCATGCACCTCTCCATGCTGCTTTGAGTTGTCTGCAGCCTTTGTATGTCTCTTTTAGCTAAGGTCCAAGTCTCTGCACCATACGTAAGCACAGGAAGGATGCATTGATCAAACACTTTTCTTTTAAGACATAATGGCATATTGCTCTTGAAAATTATGCTGTTTCTTCCAAAGGCTCTCCAGGCAAGTTTTGTACGCCGATTAATTTCTTCAACAATGTGACCATCACTTGATATCTGCTGTCCAAGATAAACGTACGTGTCTGTTATCTCCAGCTTTTCCCCATCAATCGATAAATCTTCATTTCTTGTAAAAGCATTGTACATCACTTTTGTCTTCTGAAAGTTCATTTTTAATCCTACTTCTTTACTCTTTTCAGCAAGTTCCTGGATCATACTCTGTAGCTTTGATGGGGTAGTGGCAAAAATGACTATGTCATCAGCAAAACGAAGGTGGGTTAGATAATCTCCATTAATCTTTATCCCTTGGTTTTTCCAGTTCAGTGATTGAAAGACATTTTCCAATGTGGCATTAAATAGCTTCGGACATATGGTGTCACCTTGTCTCACTCCTTTTTCAATTTTTATGTGTGTTGTATTTTCAAACAGCCGAATCTTTGCACTTGCATTTTCATAGATGTTATTAATAATATTAATGTATGCATCTTCAATACCGCAGGATTTCAGAGCCATTGCAACTGCTGATGGTTTCACCGAATCAAAGGCTTTTTCATAATCGATAAAAGCCATGCACAATGGAAGTTCATATTCCCTCGCTCTTTCAATTAGTTCTCTCAGTACGTGGATATGATCTATTGTGCTGTAGCCACTCCTGAATCCAGCTTGTTCTCTCGGTTGAGCCATGTCCAGTGATACCTTCAAGCGGTGTGAAAGAACTTTAGTGAAGATTTTATAAACCACTGATAGGAGGCTGATAGGTCTGTAGTTCCTGAGATCCTCAATGTCACCTTTTTTATGTAGCAGGATCATTGTAGCATTGTTCCAATCCTCAGGAATCTTCCCTTCATTAAGGCATCGAGTGAAAATTTGGGCGAGTACTGTTTCAATTTCTCCACTTGCTTCTTGTATGATGTCTATAGTAATTCCATCTTCTCCTGGAGCTTTCCCCAGCTTCATGTTCTTGATTGCATGAGCAACTTCTGCTGGGAGGACTGGAAGAACTCTGGTACCTTTCATGATGTCTGGAGTACATGTATCATCCCTTTCATATAATTTGGAGTAGAAATCTTTCACTCTTGTCACAATTTCGCCTCTATTTCTTGTTATAGAACCATCTTCTTTTCTCAGAGCCATAATCTGTTTTCTTCCCTTACTGAGATGTCCCTTTGCTATCTTAAGGCTTTGGTTGTTTTCAATTGCTTTCCTCACTAGCTCACAGTTGAATTTCCTTACGTCTTCAGTGATACTTTTTCGTGCTGTCTTGCATAGCTCTATATATTCCACTTTGGAAGTCACATCTTCTTTAGTTGTCCTCATCTCTCTTCTTTTTTGCATCAACATTTCGGTTTTTCCTGATAATTTGTTCACATGCAACTTGTTCTTAGACCCAGCTAATTTTGTTGCTGTTTCCATAAGAGCTTTGGTTACTTTTCTGTTAACTTCCGAAATATCCACTTCTTCCGATGTTAGGCCTTCTAAAGCAGAGAATCTGTTCTTCAGTTCCAACTTGAAAGTATTATGGTGTTTTTTAAGGTTGGTTATGTCAATACATTTTGTTTGTCTTATGAGCTTGCCACGTTCCAGTTTAGTGTTGAGGTGCATCTTACATCTCACCAATCTATGGTCACTACCTGTGTTGAACTTGTTCAGCACACTGCAGTCTTCGATGACGAATTTTTTGTTACACATAATAAAATCAATTTCACTTGTCGTCCCAATTGGATGTCTCCATGTCCATTTCCTGTGTGGCTTTTTCTTGAAAAAGGAGTTCAAGATGAAAAATCCTTCTGCCTCTGCAAACTCAACCAGAGTATTTCCACGCTGGTTTCTGTTGCCGTGACCGAATTTACCTACTGAAGTTTCATTCTGTTGCCGGTGCCCTATTTTTGCATTGAAATCTCCCATAATTATCTTCAAGTGCTGCTTACCTTTATTATTTAGATGACGAATTTCCTCATAAAATTCTTCAATTTCTTCTTCAGGATGACTTGTGGTGGTCATAAGTTTGAATAATCTGAGCCTGGTATCTTCTCGATAGTTGGATAACGAGTCGTGCAGCTCTGTCAGAGGAACTTTCAACTTCAACCACTTTATCTTTCAGTTTCTTGTTTATTATAAATCCAACACCACTAGTTCTGCCAGTATCTGTCCCACGATAATAGAAGAGATGTCCACTTTTCAGTTCAATGAGATCTTCTCCTTTTCTCCTTACCTCACTTAGCCCGACGATGTCCCACTTGATCCTTTGTAGTTCCTCTTCCAATTCAAGAAGCCTTGAATCAGAAGATAGGGAGCGTCCGTTATAGGTACCCAAGGTCAGCATCAAATGGCAGCCTAGTCCGGTCCTCCGGGGATTCTTAGCACCCTCTGCCTTCATGTCGCACTGGCCGCTGCCTTGGCCAGGTACATTAAAGCTGCCGGAGACTGAGGGCCAAGATTTAAGTTGTAGAGTCATTTTGGAGGTGTTTGGCCATAACTCACCACGCTGGCCAAGCGGGTTGGTGAGTGTGGGATAGCATTTCCTCTGATCCCGATGGTATAGTTATACCGCTATTGGCGGTCGTCAGAGCCCCTTTAGTGGGAACAGGATGCACCACGAGAAGGCGGGGTTGACATTTGTCAAGGAGAGGCTGTGATGTTACGCATCAACTGACCTTACATCCCTATATATATCATCATCATCATCATTGTCAACCATTATCAATCCAATGCTGGACGAAGGTCTCACCAAGTTTCCTCCACAACGGTCTGTCTTGTGCCAGTCTCCTCCATGTCACTCCCGCATACTTTCGAATTTCATCCACCATCTTCCATGTGGTCTTCTTCTGGGTCTTTTCCTGTCCCTTGGAATCCAATCTAAAATTTCGGCTGTCCATCGATGGTCTGTTCTTCTGCCAGTATGTCCAGCCCATTGCCATTTCAGGGATTTAACTCTGATCATGATGTCTTCCACTCTTGTCATTTTTCGGATCCACGTGTTCCTCTTCTTATCTCTCCTGGTTACACCAAGCATGCACCTCTCCATGCCTCTTTGAGTTGTCTGTAGTCTTTGTATGTCTCTTTTAGTTAAGGTCCACGTCTCTGCACCATACGTAAGCACTGGAAGGATGCATTGATCAAACACTTTTCTTTTAAGACATAATGGCATATTGCTCTTGAAAATTATGCTGTTTCTTCCAAAAGCTCTCCAGGCAAGTTTTGTACGCCGATTAATTTCTTCACCAATGTGACCCTCACTTGATATCTGCTGTCCAAGATAAACGTACGTGTCTGTTATCTCCAGCTTTTCTCCATCAATCGATAAATCTTCATTCCTTGTAAAAGCATTGTACATCACTTTTGTCTTCTGAAAGTTCATTTTTAATTCCACTTCTTTACTCTTGTCAGCAAGTTCCTGGATCCTACTCTGTAGCTCTGATGGGGTAGTTGCAAAAATGACTATGTCATCAGCAAAACGAAGGTGGGTTAGATAATCTCCATTAATCTTTATCCCTTTGTTTTCCCAGTTCAGTGATTGAAAGACATTTTCCAATGTTGCATTAAAGAGCTTCGGAGATATGGTGTCACCTTGTCTCACTCCTTTTCCAATTTTTATGTGTGTTGTATTTTCAAACAGCCGAATCTTTGCACTTGCATTTTCATAGATGTTATTAATAATATTAATGTATGCATCTTCAATACCGCAGGATTTCAGAGCCATTGCAACTGCTGATGGTTTCACCGAATCAAAGGCTTTTTCATAATCGATAAAAGCCATGCACAATGGAAGCTCATATTCCCTCGCTCTTTCAATTAGTTCTCTCAGTACGTGGATATGATCTATTGTGCTGTAGCCACTCCTGAATCCAGCTTGTTCTCTCGGTTGAGCCATGTCCAGTGTCCCCTTCAAGCGGTGTGAAATAACTTTAGTGAAGATTTTATAAACCACTGATAGGAGGCTGATAGGTCTGTAGTTCCTGAGATCCTCAATGTCACCATTTTTGTGTAGCAAGATCATTGTAGCGTTGTTCCAATCCTCAGGAATTTTCTTTTCATTAAGGCATTGAGTGAAAATTTGGGCGAGTACTGTTTCGATTTCTCCACTTGCTTCTTGTATGATGTCTATAGTAATTCCATCTTCTCCTGGAGCTTTTCCCCGCTTCATGTTCTTGATTGCATGTGCAACTTCTGCTGGAAGGACTGGAAGAACTCTGGTACTGGTACCTTTCATGATGTCTGGAGTACATGTATCATCCCTTTCATATAATTTGGAGTAGAAATCTTTCACTCTTGTCAAAATTTCGCCTCTATTTCTTGTTACAGAACCATCTTCTTTTCTCAGTGCCATAATCTGTTTTTTCCCCTTACTGAGATGTCCCTTTGCTATCTTTAGGCTTTGGTTATTTTCAATTGCTTTCCTTACTAGTTCACAGTTGAATTTCCTTACGTCTTCAGTGATACTTTTTCGTACTGTCTTGCATAGCTCTATATATTCCACTTTGGAAGTCACATTTTCTTTAGTTGTCCTCATCACTCTTCTTTTTTGCATCAACATTTTGGTTTTTCCTGATAATTTGTTCACATGCAATTTGTTCTTAGACCCAGCTAATTTTGTTGCTGTTTCCATAAGAGCTTTGGTTACGTTTCTGTTAACTTCAGAAATATCCACTTCTTCCGATGTTAGGCCTTCTAAAGCAGAGAATCTGTTCTTCAGTTCCAATTTGAAGGTATTATGGTGTTTTTTAAGGTTGGTTATGTCAATACATTTTGTTTGTCTTATGAGCTTGCTACGTTCGAGTTTAGTGTTGAGGTGCATCTTACATCTCACCAATCTATGGTCACTGCCTGTGTTGAACTTGTTTAGCACACTGCAGTCTTCGATGACGAATTTTTTGTTACACATAATAAAATCAATTTCACTTGTCGTCCCATTTGGATGTCTCCATGTCTATTTCCTGTGTGGCTTTTTCTTGAAAAAAGAGTTCAAGATGAAAAACCCTTCTGCCTCTGCAAACTCTACGAGAGTATTTCCACGCTGGTTTCTGTTGCCGTGACCGAATTTACCTACTGAAGTTTCATTCTGTTGCCGTTGCCCTATTTTTGCATTGAAATCTCCCATAATTATCTTCAAGTGCTGCTTACCTTTATTATTTAGATGACGAATTTCCTCATAAAATTCTTCAATTTCTTCTTCAGCATGACTTGTGGTGGGTGCATAAGTTTGAATAATCTGAGCCTGGTATCTTCTCGAGAGTTCGATAACAAGTCGTGCAGCTCTGTCAGAGGAACTTTCAACTTCTACCACTTTATCCTTCAGTTTCTTGTTTATTATAAATCCAACACCACTAGTTCTGCCAGTATCTGTCCCACGATAGTAGAAGAGATGTCCACTTTTCAGTTCAATGAGATCTTCTCCTTTTCTCCTTACCTCACTTAGCCCCACGATGTCCCACTTGATCCTTTGTAGTTCCTCTTCCAATTCAAGAAGCCTTGAATCAGAAGATAGGGAGCGTCCATTGTACGTAGCCAAGGTCAGCATCAGAATGCAGCCTAGTCCGGTCCTCCGGGGATTCTTAGCACCCTCTGCCTTCATGTCGCACTGGCCGCTGCCTTGGCCAGGTACATTAAAGCTGCCGGAGACTGAGGGCCAAAATTTAAGTTGTGGAGTCATTTTGGAGGGGTTTGGCCATAACTCACCACGCTGGCCAAGCGGGTTGGTGAGTGTGGGATAGCATTTCCTCTAATCCCGATGGTATAGTTATACCGCTATTGGCGGTCGTCAGAGCCCCTTTAGTGGGAACAGGATGTACCACGAGAAGGCGGGGTTGACATTGGTCAAGGAGAGGCTGTGATGTTACGCATCACCTGACCTTACATCCCATATATATATATATATATATATAAATTAATTTGCAAAAGTAAAAGAAGAAAACAAATCACAAAAATAGAACAAAAACATAGCTAGTACAATGAAAAGCGCCAAAGGCAGCTATACTTATGTAGTAGCATATATAGAGTGAATTGCAGAAAATAAGAAATGCGAAAATTAAATTCCCTAAAGAATGTTGGATGAAACTCAATAATGGAGATTCAAAATTGAAAACCAAAAAAATGAACAAACAGGTTGCGGTCATCAGGAGAGCAACAACCTGCAGGAGTGGCCTTTCTTGTAGCAACAAACGACAAGGAGAACTAAAAATGTCGGTTGGTCATGCTCCTTAGGCCACCAGACCAAACGCCAAAACAGACATTGAAATTCAAAACAGATGAATATAAGTACTGAAAAAATGATAAAAACCTAATAAAAAGGCTTACTGGCAGACCAACCCGGTCAACGCCATGAATGAAGATCAAACTGAACTGGACCAACGACCCACAAGAACCCAAATATGTAAGCTAACGTTAAAGTGGTCGCAGTTAGATAACATCCTAAGAAGCCAAAAGAATATGTAAAATGACGAGATGCAAAACTGTGTATGTAAATAGAAGTCTTCAACCACTAGAGACCCACCAAGTGGTACTTTATACTGCCTGACTTACTTAATATTGTAAGGTCCTAGATTAGTAAAGCGTGTCAATGTGCTATTTGAAACTCTTTGAAACCAAATTAAAATTGGAAATTAAGTGTTTTAAATAATGCTTTAAAAATTACTGGGAAAGTTATAAGAATGCAATCTAGATAGATGTGGTTTAAGATTTTTTTACAAGTAAAAACTGTGTGGAGCATATTTTTGCTGTTCTATGAAATTGAGAAAGGAGTAGATTACGATATACTTCTTTAGAAATACTGGAGGATCAATGAGTGTAGTAAATGATATCGAAATCAAAAGCATTCCTTTTATCATAAATATTTACCACACCCCTACCTCCCTCGTCCACCTGTACCTCCAAATCGAGGAAAACAAGCGTAAGTAGACGAGTTGTTAAATTTTTCTAAGGTGAGATCCTCAGGATACAAGTCAACAGCGCATCGCAAAAAGTCCGGCACGTTAATGACAATAATGTCATCAACGTACCTCAGAACGGTACCAGGCAAAGGGCAAGTAGCTGTATATCTATCCTCAAAAAGTGCAGATAGAGATTGGCTAAGCTACTTGAAAAGCGACTGCCCATCGGAATACCACGAGTTTGGAGGTATAGCCCATCGCCCACGGTAACGAAATTGTTGTTAATACAGGTCTACTAAAAAGTGCCAGAACTGTTCTGTAACCCCGGACTCAAACTTTGTGTGTAAATTTAAGGCCACCTGCCATAAACCCTTCAACGAAATTGAAATGAAAAGGTTTTTAAAATCGTAGGTATCAACAGATGAAACAGTTGTTGAGTTCAACGCCTCTAAACCTCTGTCATTGTTCCCGATAATCCAGGTCGAATCTAGTCTGCGAAGCACTGCAGACAAGTATCTCTGAAGCTACCCACCTGCTTTACTGTTATAACAGTTGCGTCCACTGGTTATGAAACGAAAAGAATCAGGTTTCTTGTGGAACTTAAGAATACCATAAACGAAAGGAAAATTTAAGTTAGATACTGTAAGTTTAATCCTTTTATGCAGAGTAATAATTTTTTTAACAGCATCCTTACGGTTTTGAGACGCCGGTGTATGTATCCGTAGTGTTAATCTCCTGTAATAGGAGACTCTGATAAAACGGTTTACAGATAATGGCAAAATTATTAGAAGTTTTATCCACTGGAGAAACAGTGAATAAATCTTGAAGTTCACGAAATTGTGAAGTGATCAAGGAAAGGTTATGTGGTTGCTGGGTGCAAACCATAGAGCTTTTAATTTACCAAGCTCATGACGAATATCACAAAGCACACAATCCAACCACTCATTGAAGGATTCGAGAGGCAGACGGAACTCATAGGAAAGTTTGAGTGCACATTGCAAAACATTACTATGCAAAATGGTGACACACTTCTTTATATTGAAACGCGGTGCCAACCTGTATTTGGTGCCCTAAGACATAAGAGAATGTAGCTCTCGAAAAGGCACGATATCGAGGTTACCACTAACGACATGACCATGGTGAGGATCGACAAATTTACTAAATCTGTCGGAATAACAGTGACAACTGTCATCCTCTTTATCGTTAAAAAAGTTTCGATATCATTTACTACACTCATTGATCCTCCAGTATTTCTAAAGAAGTACATCGTAATCTACTCCTTTCTCAATTTCATAGAACAGCAAAAATATCCTCCACACAGTTTTTACTTGTAAAAAATCCTAATACACGTCTATCTAGATTGCATTCTAATAACTTTCCCAGTAATTTTTAAAGCATTATTTAAAACACTTAATTTCGAATTTTAATTCGGTTTCAAAGAGTTTCAAATAGCACATTGACACGCTTTACTAATCTTAGGACCTTACAATATTAAGTAAGTCAGGCAATATAAAGTACCACTTGGTGGGTCTCTAGTGGTTGAAGACTTCTATTTACATACACAGTTTTGCATCTCGTCATTTTACATATTCTTTTAGCTTCCTAGGATGTTATCTAACTGCGACCACTTTAACGTTAGCTTACATATTTGGGTTCTTGTGGGTCGTTGGTCCAGTTCAGTTTGATCTTCATTCATGGCGTTGACCGGGTTGGTCTGCCAGTAAGCTTTTTTAATTATTTTGTTATCATTTTTCCAGTATTTATAATCTTCTTTTTTGAATTTCAATGTCTGTTTTGGCGTTTGGTCTGGTGGCCTAACGAGCATGACCAACCGACATTTTTAGTTCTCCTTGTCGTTTGTTGCTACAAGAAAGGCCACTCCCGCAGGTTGATGCTTTCCTGATGACGGCAACCTGTTTGCTAATTTTTTTGGTTTTCAATTTTGAATTTCCATTATTGAGTTTAATTCAGTATTCTTTTTGGAATTTAATTTTTGCAATTCGTATTTTCTACAATTCACTCTCTCTTTATATATATATATAGTAAACCGTAAAAATATATGAGAAGTTCAACCTCACAAATGAAAGAGAAATTTGTGTAGAATAGAGTTCACCATTCTACACGACTTTCTCTCGTGCTGTGATAAATGGTAAGATAGATAAAATAGAACGATATTGTATGAGAATGCTGAATAAGAAGAAGGAGGTTAAAAGAGTTAGTAAGAGATTTTGAGAAAGTGAAGAGGGATTGAAAAAAGCTAAAAATCCGCATTCTAAGCTCGCTCAATGTGAAAGTATTTTCTCCAAGAGAATATAAAAAACATTCTTTTAAAGGAGCTGAAAGGAAGATTTCTGCCGGGGTAGCTTGTGAAATGTCGTTTAAAGCGAAACTGTATAACAGAGCTAGTTTTTACAGGGCAAACGGTAAATGAAATGTGTTTTCCTGTTTTCGGGCCAATTCTCTGCAGCAGAAAGACGCTAAAGGGAAAGATAATATAACGTAATAAAATGTGAGCACCGTTGACAGGAATTGGAAGGAAAGGATACTCTGTAACAAGAAATCAGTGCCAATTTTTGATGTTGTGCCGACAATAGTACAGTAAATCCCAAGTAAAAAATTCCGATATAACGAAAATGGGTAACGGAAGTTGCCAAAACCATTGTTAAAATATGAATTTTGAATGTGCTCCCATGAACTGAGGCAACAAAAGATTATTTCATTATTACTCAACGATATATTTTACAAAACTATCGTCGAACATTAGGTCATCACGTCTTACATAAAAGTAAAAATATATCATTACAATCTGCGCAAATCACGAGAACCTGATGCTAAATGTGATAAAAGCCATTACAAAAATGCATTTTGATGTTATGCATCTTGTATCGTAGCGGGATTCAGCTTCTTCTTGACATTCCCAAAAGGGGCTTACCTGCTATTGAAGACAGCCGTAAAATTATGTATAGCACGATGGAGTGGACCTTGTAGATATCCTAGACCAAAAGTTATCAATCTTTCTCACTAATACACTTGCGATTCATCTTTTCTTTCTATGTTGAGGTCATATTTTAGCTTGCGCATGTGCAGATAGACTTTCGCCGCTGCTGTGGCGCAGTGGTCTAAACGCTGGCTTATGACCATTCGTCCGGAAGGGTCTGGGTTCGAATAGGCATAGATGTTGTGTTTGTCTCCACGCCGCTGGCTCTTTCCCTTCCCTGGAACCAGTGGCCTTAAATTAGTTACGGGCGACTGCTTATAGCCCATTGAGTTGCTTACGGTGGTCGTTAAACCTTCAATCATAATCACAGATAGACTTTCATAGATACATCACGTTTCATCGGTGCCAGGGTTGCTTCTTACGTTCGTCTAAATATGAATACCATATAATAATAATAAATACTGTTTTCAAAAACTAAAACGGTCGAAATATTTTCTATTGCCGCGATCATAGTTTAGTAAATACTTATTTTTATGACTTACATATCTTCTTTTATTAGTTTCCTGCTCAATGTCATGAATTAGTAAACCTTTTTGTTTGTTGTCATGATTTAATTCCACTTAATATGTACCAGACTGTGGCTCGGAGTGGTCGTGAGTGATGTGAATAAGTGTATTGTGTTGTACATAAATAAAAGTATACTCTCGAATCTCTTGTTTTATTTCACACCCACGAAGATTTTGGCATGCGAAGGACGTATACCATAAATTATCCACAAACAGTACCATTGTACTCTCTCGATGTTTTTCGGGTTTTTTTTCGTTTTAATCAGATAACCTGATGATCTGATCTTTGTTTTTGAGTTACATGTAAAAGTATTAGAGCACTGACTTAACTATGCTCCTGAATTAGAAGTAGTAAGAGATGCAGTGCACAAATTTCATTCCTCATCAGAAGCCATTTGCAATCCACTGCTGTATGAAGATTTATCCAAGTGTCTTCCACAAAGCTCTGTCTTGAAAATTATTATTTTATTTCATTCCAGCATGCTTTCGAATGTTTTTTCTACTTGTCTTTCATACGGTCTTCTTCTGTGTCTTTTTCTGTTACTTGATGTATTTCAGTTATCCGAGGAAAATCATGTCTACTTGAATATATTCAGATCATTGCCGTTTGACCTTTTTTACTTTGATCATATCATCAACTCTGCCGTTTTTCTGCCTGGTTACGCCGAACTAGCATACTGTTATGAGTTGTCGGTAGTCTCTGTATCGCATACTTAGATGAGGTCCATGTTCCTGTTCCGTAGGTAAGAACAGGAAGGATGCACTGTTTAGATACATTTCTTTTCGGACATATGGGTAAATTGTTCTTGAAAAGTGTGCTGTTTCTTTCTAAATGCGCCCCTGTCAAGTTCTGTACGCCTACTGATTTCTTCTTCGACGTGGCCATTGCTTAATATCTGTTTTCTAAGATAGACATAGCCATCAGTTACTTCTGAATTTGCGCCATCAACTTCTAAATCTTTAGTTATTTGTAAAAGCATTGTGCATCAATTTTGTTTTGTGTAAGTTGATCTTTAACCCTTTGTTTTCCGAGATAGATATAACCATCAGTTACTTCTGAATTTGCGCCATCAACTTCTAAATCTTTAGTTCTTATCATCAATTTTTTTTGTTCTTCGTACATCAATTTTTTTGTGTGTAAGTTCATCTTTAGCCGTTTGCTTTTCCAAGATAGATATAACCATCAGCTACTTTGAATCTGGGCCATCATCTTCTAAATCTTTAGTTCTTTGTAAAATCATTGTGCATCAATTTTGTGTTGTGTAAGTTCATCTTTAACCCTTTGTTTTCCAACATGGATATAATCATCAGTTACTTCTGAATTTGCTCCAGCAACTTCTAAATCTTTAGTTCGTGTAAAAGCATTGTGCATCAATTTCGTTTTGTGTAAGTTCATCTTTAACCCTTTAAGCTGAAGATGTACCTGAACCAAATGGCGCCAAAAATAATTTACTGAGCTTCCAAAACGGAAATGCCCACATAGAGATCGGGTTTACCGAAAACTACGACAAAACAGTTCCTTTGCCTTTCTCATTTCATTAGTACCGATCTGTCACTGGCGGTAAGATCTTTCTTCTAGTCCTCTATTCTAGCGCTCTATTCTAGTCTGCTTTATAACCTAAGGAATAATGAGGAAAGGGCTTGCTTCTTTCCAATATCCGGGTATCAGTGTCTAGTCCCCCCTGACATGGGCATCATACCACTGCGCAGATAAGCATGTTACTAAATATCTTTTCTCTCCTTTCTTTGATTCGTCGCCATTAATGTAGCCAATTTAGCAGAGAATCAGTCAGGAAGGATTAGCGTCAATAATTTCACTTTGAATAACAAAGTTAAGGGGAAAGAAACGCTTTCTTATTCTCAAATTTATTCCTTCCAAACGCGTTCTACCCACTCCTTAGACAGCACAAATATTTCTTAGAGCTGTTTCAACCCATTATTCTACTCCGAGTTAATTTGTTCCAGCCGGTTAAAGGGTTAGTCATGATTCTTCACTCCTGTCATCAAGTTCTTATCCTGAAGCTCTAAGGGGTACTTACAAAAATGACTACGTCACCTGCGAAACGACGGGGAATTAAAAGATCCCTAGAGACGAGAATGTTAACTAAAAAAGACTTGTAAAGACTGCAGACAACTGAAAGAGGCATAGAGAGATGCATGCTTGGTGTTAACCAGGAAAGATAAGAAGAGGAACTCGTGGATAAGGAAACTGAAAAGAGTGAAAGACATCGTGATCAGAGAAAATCTCTTTTCTTTCTTTTCCCAGTTCAGTGATTGAAAGACATTCCACAACGAGGCTGGGAAAAACGGTGTTACCTTATTTCAGTATCTTTCAAATTTTGTGTCATGTTATGTCGACAAACAATCGAAGCTTTGCATTTTTATTCAGATAGATGTTTCCAATGGCGTTAGTATCTTAATAAACCTCAAGATTTCAAAGAATTTAAACCTGCTGAGGATTTCACGGAATAAAAAGCCTTTTTGTAATAAAAGAAAGCGATAAACAGTAAAATGGAATTTCATACCAACAACGATATAACTCTGCCGGCGCAAAACCTACCATATTCTCGTCGAGCCGCTCTACTAGCATGGTGAGTTACGGCCAGTTCCCTTCCCTCAAATGATTTCACAACCCAGAAACAGGTTCAATTGTCGTCGGCTACCTACCTAGTTCAATTACCTATTTCTATTATTCAGAAGACGATTTTTAAATTTCCCATGGTGATAATTGCAAATATCCTTCACCATATACGTTAAAATATCTTATACATATTATGATTCTTTAATTATCGACTATCAACGAAAGTAAAAGTTCATCAAACTAAAATTATCAGCTTGTTAAATTAGCTGAAATATTCTAGTTTTGTCTTTCGAAATGGTCTACAGATTTTCCTTGTTCTAAAGTGTGAGGATGTCACTTCAGCGTTAAACATGCGTATACTTTTTCAAGGTTCTTTCTTTGCCATTGAAATATTTTAAACATATATTGTAAAATCAAATTGATTCCAAACTAAACGCAGAGATACTAACTTTGCTTCGACTGCAAGAGTTAAATTTCGTCCTTAGCGCAGCGTGAATGCAGCTTCATGTGCGATGCCACCGTTTAGTTATGAATAATTAAGCTATCTCATGTAAAGCAATGCTAATGCTAAACAACTATTTTTTCTATTCTCATATTTTTTATTCAAATACGGAAAATATCTCGGAAACGGCTCCACATTACTGAGCGATATCAAGCACAGAACCCATACAACCTATTCTCTAAATGAAACTAGAGTTCTGCGCATTGAAATCGTATTGTCGTTCTGATTTGCTATCTAAACACTGAAAAGAACAGTAACATACATATTTGGAAGACACGAAAACTACACCGAAAAGAAGTGAATATTTGAATACATACATATGCCACATAGTATAAAATCTCGTTCAACTCGACCTCTGTCGAAATGTGTGAGAGGGGATTTCTGTTGATCATTTGACAAAGCCATAGATTACTGGTTACCATATTTTCAAGAATTCTTCCAATTGAAGTATCTGTCGAAATTTGTGAAAGACGGTTTCTGTTGGTCATTTGATAAAACCACAGTTCATTGCTCACCATATTTTCAGAAATTCTTCTAATTTGCTCCCATCTCGTTTTAACTTATTCTTTGGTGTGCAGTTTTGTTCTTGGCTTCTATTGTTAGTTTATACACTGCCGGACAATTGCTAAGGACGGATGACAATAGCAACGATAGCAACCATAAAATGGAAGGCAGGAAAATGTGGAAATTAGCATAAGTGCGGGATACAGTAAGACATGTTGTGCGTATGCAAATTTTGGATTGCTGAACTTGTTTGTGACGTCATAGCGCTGATAAGAGATATAAAGGATTTGACGCGTATGGACCGTTGTTGTTCAAACGCAAAGTTGAAAAGGAAAGAATCAATTGACGAACTTGCAATTTTCAGTATGTCTTCCCGACATCACCTAGATGATTTTACGTGTGGCCGTATTATTGGCAAGATTGAAGAAGGGCGAAAAATAACAGATGTTGCCAGGGAGTTCGACGTCAGCCACAGTGTTGTTTCAAGGCTTTGGAAATCATTTCAAACAAATGGAGAGTGTAGCAAACGTCACGGGGAGGTCGTGTTCGCAGTACGACACCTGCAGAAGATCGGTACATAGTGCTATCAACAAAAAGACACCGGCGCAGCACAGCTAGTGAGGTAGCAAATCAGTTTATGGCTGCTACTGGCAAGTGGATCTCCCGAAAAACTGTCGCCAGACGTTAGCATGAAGGAGGACTATACGCCCGCCGTCCTGTCGTGTGCATCCCATTGTCCAGACGTCACCGTATCGCCCGTTTGCAATGGTGCCATCAACGTCGCAATTGGACTGATAACGACTGGTCTGCTGTCCTCTTCTCAGATGAGAGTAGATACAGTCTATTGTCTGATTGTCGACGACAACTGATCTGGCGGGATAGTGGCACTGCATATTGTCCAGCAAACATACAGGAAAGAGACCGATATCCGACATGTAGTGTCATGGTATGGGCTGGAATAATCAATGGCCGTACGTCCCTCTATGTGCTTCCAACTGGGACTATGACTGGCCAACGATACATTAATGATGTTCTGCTACCTCATGTTCGCATGTTCCGTGGTGCTGTCGGTGATAGATTCATTTTCATGGACGACAACGCAACATGTCATCGAACAGTCGATGTCCAGGAGTGTCTTGAGAGCGAGGATATTCAACGTCTCGTATGGACAGCACGTTCTCCAGATCTGAATCCCATTGAAAATGTGTGGGATGCTTTGGGGAGGAGTCTTGCTGGTCGCCAATGCCCTCCAATGAACAATGACACCCTCATCCGTGCACTGACAGAGGAATGGGATAAATTACCCCAACAGCTGCTTGATAATGTTGTGCAAAGCATGACACGACGTGTGGAATCTTACATCGCCCTCCATGGTGGCCATATCCCGTATTGACATCTTACGCCGGAACGCCTGCGGACGGTAATTGCATTTTTTTCAAGTTTACGTATTCTGCCCAAAATGGCCTGTTTGTCCCTTGAACACGTTCCAAAGCCTTCCGGATTTCAGAGCACAATAAATTGTCTTTCTTGTAATGTCCTGGCATTCTGACATTATTTTATTTCACTTGGCATCCAACCACACTTACGTTTTTATGCGCTATATAGCCGTTTATGATCCGTCCTTAGCAATTGTCCAGCAGTGTATATATATACATGTCCCTTGGAATCCAATCTAAAATTTCGGCTGTCCATCGATGGTCTGTCTTTCTGGAAGTACGTCCAGCCCATTGCCATTTCAGGAATTTAACTCTGATCATGATGTCTTCCACTCTTGTTCTTTTTCGGATCCACGAGTTCCTCTTCTTATCTCTCCTGGTTACACCAAGCATGCACCTCTCCATGCTTCTTTGAGTTGTCTGCAGCCCTTGCATGTCTCTTTTAGTTAAGGTCCGCGTCTCTTAACTAAAAGAGACATACAAAGGCTGCAGACAACCCAAGGAGGCATGGAGAGGTGCATACTTGGGGTAACCAGAAGAGATAAGAAGAGGAACTTGTGGATCCAATATATATATATATATATATATATATATATATATATATATATATATATAACAAGAGGGAGATGGGTGGAGGGAATTAGAAACCATGACAGAGTAACATGGATGAAACTAGACCAAGTTACGGAAAAACTTGGGGAGACCTTTATCCAGTAGTGGATTGATAATGGTTGACGCTTATGATGACAATGATGACATATGATGCGTTTTTCAAATTGAAAATTTTAGCGAAGCATAGTATGTTGGGTTACAACTAAAGGCAAAAGTTAAGGAGCACTGTCTCCACTTAAGAAAAATGTTGAGGGGATACGTCCAACCCATCCCCATACCATTCTACGCTTCTGGATCTAAGTGTGTTTAATACATGTTGTTTATGAGGGTTTATTTCTTCTACGTATTATACTAACGGTCTATTGCACACTATGTAACAATGAAGAGAGCAGACAGATCATGCAACTTTCCGTTTAAATATCGACTAGTAGAATGAAAATATATATAACACTAATATATATAAATGCTAAACTTTTTTCATTACAGTTTTCTTCAGGTATAGATGCCGAATTGAAAGTTCGTCACTCAGTTCAGTAACGAACAGTTCCAGTGTTTAAAAATTAAGAAGCTTTCTTCGTGGATAAAACCTTTCATCAGAACGCAAAGGAAAATAATCTTTAAAAAGCATTAGCACAGTTAGTGTCAGGCATGTTATATATAGAGATTAAGAAAAAGCATTCAGAGAATCACTAAAAAAGAAACAGCGTGTAATGTTTTTAAATTCTCGAAAGACAAGCCTGGCTATCTGCTTAAAACCACGCCGTTTCTTTGTTACATTGGAATTCCGAGGTTTAAAAGAAAGACCGGATTTGGTTTAATTGTCTGCAAACTGTTTTCCACATACCTTTGAAGACCAACATCTCATGTGTCATTGTCTTAGACTGCTCCCCAAACAAACTGACAGAGCACGGGAAAATATCCACTCAAGGCTAATCAACAATCCCGGCGAGGAGCGTCCAGTGTTGCCATGGACGCGGGAGAGGAAATCAACATCACTTTTCGTGCACATTCCAATGCCGACACGTGAGCTACCGCGCCAACATCATCTCGCGGGCGGCAACCAGGATGGTCACTGTCCGCCCGAGGGGCTCAAGAGCACCCTGCGAACGCCATCTGCCGATGGCTTCTGAGCCACCGCGAACTACAGACTCCACAACTTCTCGTTGCCATGGCAACGGAGCATCCATACGGTGCAGTAGGGAGCAGGAGCTTTCATTCCTTCCTTTTTTTTTAACTCATTTACCACAGACTTCCCCTTTTAATCCCTCCCTCCAGTTCCCCTCTTTTTTTTTTTTTCTCCTTGCTTCCATAAATTTTCCATCAATAATGTTCTAATTCTTCCACCCATTAAGAAAACTGCTGTAAAGGCAGGAAGTTCTTCTTTCTTTCCTTCCTTCTTCTTCCGCGAAAGAAAGTGAACCGTTTCGGGAAAATCAACAAACTTTCGCCGACCACTGGAACTGGGGCGTGTCCATAAAGACGTCATAAATAAGAACTGATAAGCATGTTGAAATGATCATAAAAAGGAGGTTATGGAAAATTGAAAAGCGTAAATGAAACAGAAGGTCAAATTGAATTAGAAAAAATATAGAAAATTGTACGAGATGAGACGATTCCTTAAATCACGGCGATCCGTATCACAATAGTGCGCATCGATTTTTCAATTATGCTGCGGTGTACATATTACCTTGTTTACAGGTACCATAAGAGAACCTTTCGCCATATCAGGTGTAAGAAGGCATTGAATACCACAACATGATAATAAATTAATCGTTTTACGGTAAATAAAAGTGTACTGCGCATTAAAGCCTTGATAGATTATTATTTCCAGACAAAAGTGTGATGCTAGTTAAAGCCCTGCTAATAAATCAAACCGCGCAGCGTGACAGCATGTTCATATGACTATTTTTATGTGAAGGATGAAAATTCTACTGCATATTAAAAACTCACGAGGGTAAAAGTGAGCTGCTGATTCAGGACCTGATAAGAAATTGTATTTACATATGTAAAAGTGTGTAAGAACGTCATAACAAATTAAAGTGTATATTAACTCTTTAAGGAGTGAGTTTTTTTTTTTTTTCGTTTTGGGCACATTTTTAAAATAATTTATAAAAACACAAATATAATGCAATAAATGATATAATATTCTACTATAACTTAAAAATACAATATTGAAGTTGCATATTTACCTAAAATAGCGGTTTGCAGTCTGAAATCATTTAATTATGATTTGATTAGAAGTGCAGTAGAATGTGGTATTCCTCAAAGCAAGGGTGAACTGAACGTACAGCGCAACACCATAGTCAGTGCACATGAATCTTGTGATCTGTCTCTTTTGGTCCCTTCTTTTTGTGTGCTTGCTTGCACACGTGGCACTGTCGTTCAGTTTCTAGTCTTTTTTTTTTTTTTGCTCCAGTTTGCTTCTCGTGCAGAAACTGGAACTAAAGCATAACTGGTGTACACATTGAGAAAACAATATGGTATCCCTCCACACATTGAGGAAACACTACGGTACCCGTATGCTCATACTAACCGGCAGCGCTGATTTAACACTTTTGGGGGCCCTGGGCCGTCATACTTTTCGGGGCCACTTGATGTTATGCACTAAGTGGCCACTTTATTATGACCACCTGACAGTTTTAAGCAAATGAGCTATGGCTGCACGCTGTTCCCGCCAGTGGGCGAGGCTAGTATAAAATGGGAAAGCTTAGTGCTTGCGACAGTAGTAGCAGTGATTTTTGGATGACGTGATGGGTAAAAAATGCGATTTGACGGACTTTCAACGTGGGATGATTGTAAGAGCTCGGAGCCATGGAGCAAGTATCACCGAAACCGCCGCATTCGTGAAATGTTCCAGAGCAACTGTTGTTAAAGTATTTAAAGACTGGAATCTCAGCCAAAAAACTGGGTCTCTACGTGCACCGTGTGGTCGTCATCGACTAGTGACTGCTCGGGCGGAACGGAGAGTGTCCAGACTGGTAACAGACAACAGATGGGCAACAATGCAGCAAATTACAGACCATCTTCATCAAGGATCCCCTCAAATGATCTCTGCACGCAGTGTTCGTCGTACACTGCATCGGATGGGATATGGCAGCCGAAGGCCTGTTCGAACACCTTTGCTGTCTGCAGTTAACAAAAAAAACGTCTCCAGTTCGCACAGGAGCACAAGGATTGGACAGTCGATAATTGAAAACAAATTATGTGGTCCGATGAATCACGTTTTCAGTTACACCATGCCGATGGCCGATTGAGAATTTGGCGGAACCAGCACGAAAGCATGGTCCCCAAATGCATTGCTACAACCCTTCAAGCTAATGGCGGCAGCGTTATGGTTTGAGAAATGTTTTCCTTGCATGCTTTGGGCCCTTTAATTCGTGTTGATCAACGTCTGACTGGCACATCATATCTAAACATCGTTGCGGACCAAGTGCATCCTGTCATGTGGATGGTTCATCCCAATGGCGATGGCTACATTCAACAAGATAATGCGTCCTGCCATAGCGCTCGTATTGTACAGGATTGGTTTCAGGAACATGCCGGTGAGTTTACTTTGCTTATGTGGCCCCCACAATCTCCAGATCTCAACCCCATTGAGAATTTGTGGGATGAAGTTGAACGAGCCATCAGACAGCTGGATCCACAACCCTGCAATCTCACACTCCTGGAAAGTGCTATTCATTAAGCATGGCCTCAGATTCCACAAACCATCTATCAACATCTAGTGGAGTCCATGCCACGAAGAATCGACGCATTATTAAAGGTAAAAGGTGGCCCAATGAAGTACTGAGGGGTTGGTCATAATAAAGTGGCCACTCAGTGTATAGACAGAACATATACAACAAATGGTTTTATTACAATATGTGGTTATTTCTTTTTATTCACATATGGTATTATTACATTATACATATACAACATATGGATATATACAGCGCACGAGAATTATTATAAACACCATCATCACCATGTTATCCCTATCAGAAGAAACATTAAATATCCAGTAACTTTTTAAACACCACTTGAAGAAAAATGGTACATGACAAAAATTGTAGAACTCCATGAAGTGTAAGAAATGCATTCACATTTTGTTGCTTAGAAAATTACAAGAAAATAGGTGCTGAAATGTATAATATTTCTTCCCCATTCTTCAAATTATTCAACGAAAATTAAACTAAAACAGAAGAAAGAAAGAAACCAACCAGCACCGTTTCCAGACAATATGGCGCACCGGACAAAAAATGGCGATATGGAGCCCCGGCCATTTATTATTTTTTTGTTTGAACAGCGACGATTGACAGAATTTATGTATAAGTAGCCCAGGTGGGCAAACCCCAGTGATAAACATAAGTGCACTTCTTCGTGTGGGCAACACAAATGACTGTTTAAAAGGAAAAAAATGATTCGGAAAAAATGTGATTTGTGCGTGGCCCTCATGGCCCACGAGGCCCTAGCCACACACACACCCGGGATCGGGAGGGAGATCGGCTTTATTTGTTCCTGATTTTGTCACAAAAGATCCAAAGATCCACCCTAACACCTAATTTTTCTCCTGCCTCCTCGGGGAATCGAAGATACGGGCAAGGTTTAAAAGGCAGAAGAACTTCCAACTTTCTGGATTGATGTTTCTTCTTTTCTTTAAATAAATAAATAAAAAAACCAGCAATTGAGTGGTAAAAAAGTTTGATTTTTTGTAAACCCATAGGAGTATTGGGGCGCTGGGAGCCCCAATTCAGGTGTGGGCCCTGGGCAACGGCCCCGTTAGCCCCCCCATTAAGACGGCCATGCTAAACCGAAGCAAAAATCAAAAACGTACCTGCACGTTCATACTCCTCAATGGGCTAAGGACTTAATAATGAATTAACCCTTTAAATGGCCAATGAACCTGAAGTGCCCAATTTTCCTTCGCTCCCAAAAAGAAATGTTCACATAGCGGCCGGGTTTTACGAAAGCTACAACAAAACAATTACTTTCCCCTCTCATCTCAGCAGTACCGACAATAGACATCACAAATGATAGGCGCTCGCTACTAGTCCTTTATTATCTGCTCTGTGACAGAGGGCATGTTGGGGAAGACTAATATCCCTGACACTGACATCTTGTCACTGGGTAAAAACAAGAGACTTAAACTCCTTTCTTGGGTTTGTTGCCAAGCAAGTAAAAGGAATTAGTGTCAATCATTCCCCTGAAGGACCACATTGAATAACAAACGTAAGCGGAAAGCTAGGCTTTCTGATGCGCAGGTGCACTCATTCCAACCGCATTCGGCCCACTTCTTAGACAGCAAATATACTGGCACGAGCAGATTTCATCCCATTTTGCTAACCCCGAGTTAATTCGTTCCAGCTGGTTAAAGGGCTAATATCTCAATAATGGAGCTTAAAAGTATATTCAGGACGTAAATTATTTTATCAAAGGAAAACGAATGTGCTGTGCATTCAGGACCCGATATTAAATTACACTGTCTAGGGTAAAAGTCTGTTGCATAGTAACGACTTGATATTACATTAAATTATACCTGAAAGACACAGTAATCAAATGTATGTCGAAAGTCAACGAGCAGTGCATATGAAAGACCTAATATAAAATTGTCAAGAGTCAATGTGCGCTGCATATCAAGGACCTTGGTATAAATTAATCCCTTAAAAATAAAAGTATACTACATTTAAGGAACTGCTAATAAATTAATTTTTCAATAGTGTAAATGCTCAATATACACAGTCGTATCAGAGTAATATGACCACACTCGGAAACACCGTGTACCCACTTAGGGCGCGTCCTTGTACCAGCCTGGGCGCGTGCAAGGTCGGCCACACGGAGATATAACGTTCAGCCAGGACAGATGAGCCATAGTGCGTTACGTGAGCACAGTAGACAGGTGATTTGACGGGCGTTTAAAAAGAAATGACCATCGGCTACCGCGCCCAGGGTGGAACCATCTTAGGAACAGCAGCCTTCGTGGGCTGTATAGTACGGGTGTACCCAAGAATGGACCGCTGGCACACCGAGTACCTCCCGACGTCATAATTGTGGAGCTCCAAAGACCATCGACCCCAGAAGAGGACGTCGCCTCCGTCGACTGGTAAAGGTCAATCGACGCGCAACAGTGCATCAAATGATCACGCAAATGAACGCTGGGACAACCAGGTACGCGTCCTTGATAACAGTAGAGCGAACCCTATTAGGCATGGGTCTTCGTTGTCGACGCTACGTCAAGGCGCCCATGTTAACCCAAGTCCATCGGCAAGGACGCCTGCAGTTCGCATGGGACTACCGTCATTGGACAGTGGAGCAGTGGGAAAAGGTTGCCTTCCCCGACGAATTGAGGTTTTCCCTCCACAGAATTGACGGGTGGTGGCGGATATGACGTCAGACACACGAGAACCAACACCCGAACACCCTTGTCTGTCACGTACAGGCCGGCGGTGGCAGAGCGCATGTCTGGGAGATGTCTTCCTGGTATGACCTGAGAACACAGGTACCACTGGATAAGTCCCTGAACGCCAATGGCTACCTGTCCGTCCTCGCTGACCACATGCTGCCCTTCATGTTGCACGTTTACCCTGGTGGTGTGATGACTACAAACAACACAATGCGCAGTGCCACGCAGCTTACCGGGGATGCGTGACTGGTTCCAGGAACACGACAGCGATGTCTCCGTTCTTTTCTGGCCGGCGAAATTGCCCGACCTCAATCCCATAGAGCACTTGTGAGAGTATTTGAATCGATAGGTTCGATATGCCGAATCACAACCACGTCATCTCCGAAACCTCCAAGTCTTTCTACAATGCGAATGGGCACGTGTGCATTGGTCAAATTTCCAGGGTCTCATTACGTTCATCCAGACCAAGGGTGGTTATTCGCATTATTAGGTATGTGGTCGTATTATTCTGATACGACCGTGTAATATATGAAGTATCTGATAACAAAATAAATTTTCAAAATGTAAGTGGTACAATATACACTGAAGAGCAATTGAATAAGAGATGTGACGTACCTGCCAGCAGGACGCACACGACATAAAGGCAGATAGGAATCAGAACAAATGTCTGCGTAGCTCAGTTGGTAGAGCGACTTGTTCCGGAATAAGCGGCCTCGGGTTCGAATCCCGGCGTAGACCAAAAATGACGGAGAAATTTACTTCGTTATAGAGATACCTGTATAGTAACGTGTAGCACCACCTTTCGCCCTGATGACGGCGGCGATTCGTCGCGGCATGCACTCGAGAAGACACCGGAAGCGTTGGGAAGGCATACGGATCCACGACCCCTGAACAAGCTCCCACAGTTCACGAAGATTTGATGGAGGGATCAGAGACTCGGACATCTCTCTCGATGACATCCCAGATGTGCTTGATGGGATTGAAGTCAGGTGACCTAGCTTGCCAAGGAAGCGAGGTCACGTCAGTGGAGTGTTCATCCTCCCATTCGGATACAATTCGGGAGCGATGGCACGGTGCATTGTCTTGTTGCAGGATGAGGTCTCCAGTGGTATGTTGAAGACGCACAAACGGGAGCAAATGGTCGTCTAGGATATCCCGGTAACGCTGTCCTGTGAGGGACGATGTACACACGTACCAGGGGTCCCATTTCAGTCCACGTAAACAGTCCCCAGGCGAGAATGCCACCCCCTCCAGCTTGAAGAGTACCCTGCTAGCAAGAAGGATCCATCGCTTCATG
Organism: Macrothele yani; assembly: GCA_039090855.1. Lineage (NCBI taxonomy): Eukaryota > Metazoa > Arthropoda > Arachnida > Araneae > Macrothelidae > Macrothele > Macrothele yani. Next base: position 22,546,988 of record CM077013.1, read on the forward strand.
TGGTTTGCGACGTACTCGTTTCCTGCCGTCAGCATGTACCAACGTGAATCTCGACTCATCAGTCCAGGCAACATTTTTCCACATGTCTAGGGTCCAGTGGCGATGTTCCCGCGCCCCTGCTAAGCTTTGCACCCTGTGATGTGCGGTCAGTAGCGGTACCCTCGGGGGACGATGGCTTTTGTACCCCATAGCGATTAGATGGTTCTGGATGGTGTGGCTGCTTACACATTTTTGTGCACCAGCGTTAAATTGCCGAGTGATTTCTTGCTCTGGCGCCCGTCTATCCGCTGTTACAATGGAAAGTAGCCGACGATGACCCCGCTCATCAACACGCTGTTGTCCACGGCAGTTGGCCCTTGCAGGGATAGTTTACCAGATTCGATGTACTCACGGTGTACCCATGACACAGTGGCTCGTGAAGATCCCAGTACCTGCACGACTTCCGAGATGGAGCGACCCATTCGTCGGACCCCGACAATTTGTCCACGATCAAATGCGCTTAGATCCTTCTTCTTACCCATACTGCGTTCGACTCTGACTGATTCCCGTCGCATTACTCCTTATATTGTAGGATCGCTGCATACGTCATATCGTTTTCGTTTACAGGGCCGCCCGCAGCGCCACATTTGCATAACGCCAGCTGTCCCTAATTCAATTGCTCTTCAGTGTAATATGTGAAGTACTTGGTAACAAATTAAACTCTCAATGTGTAAAAGTGTGTAACGTATTAAAGATCTCATGATAAATTACTTTTTTAAGACTATAAGTGTACCAGACAACGTATTAAGAACCTAATAATAAATTAAACTCTCAGTGGGTAAGAGACAGCTGAATATTAATGACATGATAACAAATTAATCTGGCAAGATCAAAAGTAAGGTGCGCTTGAAACCGAGTGGTCGGAGACTTCTGATTCGTCGTCCAAGATGGAACTGGTTTCGAATCCGGAATGAAGATAGCATGATGATATGATTGCTCTGGCTCCGTTTCTTTCCGGGAACTAGTGACTTCTAATTAGGGACGGCTCTGCTTATACACTGATGGGCCATTACCTTATGACCAACCCCCAGCCTAGAGAAATGAGCGCACATGGAGATCGAACGGTGGCGCTGGTGAAGTTCACAGAGCAGCAGAATTCGAGGACCGGCTTTCGGTTAGTAGAGGGTTCGGAGTCAGATGGGAAAAAGCTGCTGATTAATCGGAGTTAGAAAATAGACTAATAGTGATGGCACGGCTCCTTGGAATAACGATCTCCGAAACGGCGCGACTTGTGGGTTGATCACGTGTTGCTGTAGTGAGTACGAATCAGAAGCAGTGCACAGATGGCCAAACGACGAACGGTGTTCCAGTCGTGTGTCGTCCACAGCTCACTGATCCCAGAGCGGAGCGGAGACTGTCGCGCATTGTTCACAGCGACCGCAGGGCCACAGTGCGACAAATAACCTGCACCTATAACACTGGTAATCAGGACAATGCGTCGCAGCACACAGTTCATCGCAGCCTTCTGCGCATGGGCCTGCGCAGCCGAAGAAAGCCGGGTCCCCATGCTCACTGCGCGTCATCGCCAACAACGCATGAAATGGGCCCCAAGATCATCGAGATTGGACAGTGGATAATTGAAAGGAAGTGGCCTTGTCTGACGAATCAAGATTCCTGGTGCATCACGTACACGGTAGAGCGCGGATAGGTCGATTACCGACGGAGGTTATGGCATCCGGATACACTGTTCGGCGGAAACAAGCCCCCGGCGGCGGTGTTATGCTGTGGGCGAAGTTTTCTTTGGGCACTTTTATTCTAATAGCACAATCCCTGACAGCTGTCAGGTATCTGAACATCGTTGCAGACTAATTTCTCTTATTCATGGCAACTGCGTTCCCTAGCTGGTGATGGCCATTACCAACAGCATAATGTGCCGTGCCACACTGTCAGAATCGTCAAGGAGTGGTTCGAGGAACATGCTGGTGACTTTCTGTTAATTCTAAATTCACCTGGCATGAACCCAATCGAACATTTATGGTTCGACTTGGAAAAGCGGGTTTGCGTTAAATCACCACCACCCCGAAATGTACGGGAACTGGAGGACCTGCTGTTGACATTATGGTACTAGATATCCCAGGATACCTATCGCCACCTCATCGAATCCATGTCTCGCCGAGTGGCCACTCTTTTGCTGGCTAAAGGGGGATCCTACAGTTTATTAGGTAGGTGCTCATAATGTATTGACTCATGGGTGTATCAGTTTAGTTGCCACTCTGAAATAAGAAATAAAGAGCGGAAGTGCACTTCATATTAAAGACCTAAAAATAAATAAACTATCGAGAGAGTAAAAGTTTGGTGCATGCATATTAAGAACCTCAAAATGAATTAATACGTCAAGTCTACAAGAGCACGGTATATTAAGTTTCCTATAATAAATTTATCTGTCGAAAACAGAACTGTAGACCATATTCTACAGATTATCTGTCTAAGACATTAATCTGTAGAATATTTAATGTGGATGTCCAGTAATTTTGCTTCCTATACTTCCAATGGAAAAACTTCTGTACACATTTTTCTTCACAATTAATGCGTTCCCAACGATGAAAATTTGAACATAGATTAAAATAGCTTCGTTTTATAACTTGGAATACTTAATATTTTCTAAAACATAACCATAATTATGCAAAACAACATTTGTTTGTCTACTGACGTCATCAAACTACAGGTCGCGCCATCTTGTTTCTGGTTTCAACACCACCAAAGGAAACGTTATTAATTTTTAATATAATTATGATTATGTTTTAGAAAATATTAAGTTTTCCAAGTTATACAATGAAGCTATTTTAATCGATGTTCAAATTTTCATCCTTGGGAACGCACTAATTGTGAAGAAAATGTGAACAGACGTTTATCCATTGGAAGTATAGGAAGCAAAATTACTTGACGTCCACCTTAACGATAAATAAGATTGTTAATAATGAAATTGTACTGCCGATTAACTATTTTACAATAAAGGAACTACTTAAAAATAACCTGGTAATAAACTGATATAATTGCTTAACAATTTTAGTGTTAACAAATAGTGTATTTTTGAAATTCTATCCTGGTTTTTAAATCACCAGAAAACCCCTTTGTAGTACACTAGCAGAAGCTCTGCCTTCTTAGATTGCATAACTTCAAAATGAAATGAAATTGAGCCATTAGATTGCGCAAATTGTCCCAGTTCGATTGCGATGAAGAAAAATGTTTACTCATGGCTCTATTCCAGGGCAGCAAAATATATGACCTGCCAAGGTTTCAAACGCAGTTGGCAACTTTATTCAACAACGAAGATTTTATTCTTCTACGAAGAAAGCTATGCCAAGAAAAAAATACTTTTAAAAATGTTAGAGTACCAAGAATGGAAATTCAGCAAATGATATCTGATATACCATATGCAGACAAAATTATTCGGACACCTCCACATGTGAAAATGAACGTCCGTATTAATAACCAGACGTGTACGCGCAAGATGTTTTTGGTGCTGTATGTAGACATGATTGTTGGCACATCTGTCAGACTGCATTAACTTGTGGCAAGGTGCTGAATTGACGGACTTTGAAAGGGGCATTTTAGTTGGATGCCATCTATGCAAGCAATTGGTGTACAGCATTGACGCTCTCCTGGGATGTTAAAAATCCATTGCCGCTGATGTTCGTCATTGATGAAAAGCAGATGTCGCCACTATAAAGAAACTGCGCACTTTGGGTTATCGTCTCAAACGAAGTTTACTGCTGAATGCGAAGAAGGCACGCCCGCCCTCCGCCATAGACCTGGCCGGTGACGTCGCACAAGCAAGTGGAACAGCTATTGCACCACAATAGTCCGTTGGGAACTGTATGGTTGGGATTGCCGTTCTAGATCGGCCTAGATCACTCTGGGCAATGTCAGACGACGACTACGTGGAAGAGGGTACCCTGGAGTGGACGAATCACGCTACTCAAACTTGAGTGGACGAATCACGCTACTCAAACTTAAGTGGACAAATCACGCTACTCAAACTTAAGTGGACAAATCACGCTACTCAAACTTGGGTGGACGAATCACGCTACTCAAACTTGTGTGGACGAATCACGCTACTCAAACTTGAGTGGACGAATCACGCTACTCATACTTGAGTGGACGAATCACGCTACGCAAACTTGAGTGGACGAATCATGCTACTAGAGTGGACGAATCATGCTACTAGAGTGGACGAATCACGCTACTCAAACTTGAGTGGACGAATCACGCTACTCAAACTTCAGTGGACGAATCACGCTACTCAAACTTGGGTGGACGAATCACGCTACTAAAACTTGAGTGGACGAATCACGCTACTAAAACTTGAGTGGACGAATCACACTACTAAAACTTGAGTGGACGAATCACGCTACTCAGACTTGAGTGGACGAATCACGCTACTCAAACTTGAGTGGACGAATCACGCTACTCAAACTTGAGTGGACGAATCACGCTACTCAAACTTGTGTGGACGAATCACGCTACTCAAACTTTTGTTGGATGAGAATATATGGCTGTGGTGTTTTTCCGAAAAACGCATTCAGGCAGACTGCATTGTTCCTGTAGTCAAGTTTGGAGGGGGATCTGCGATGGTGTGGGATACTTCTGCTGGAAAGGACTCTGAATTTCGGTTGTGTTGTCCTCCACCCGAACGGCCGCCAGTTGCGAAGACTTTCTACACCATTCCGCGCTACTTTCGCTGTGGCAGTAGTTCGGCATAAATTCCTGTCTATCTCAGACAGTTCCAGCATCTTGCCACGCTGCACGGTCTGTCTAGACCTGGTTTGAGGAGCTGCATATCCAATCATTGGGTTGGCCGGATTGAAGTCCCGATCTAAATCCGATAGAACGAGTTGGAGCGCCAATTCTGATTTCTCCCGATAAGACCTTCCTCTCCTGCCGTTCTGGAGGAAGCTTTGCAAGAGAAATGGAAAACATTTTCGGTCCATACATACTGGCATCTCGTGGAAAGCTTGAGTAGAAGGCTTGTCATAACGGCAGAAGGTGGGCCGATTATGTAATGATTTCTGCTAATGAGTACTCTTGCATCCGTTCGACCCAGGTGTCGGAATAACGCAGTGTATATGCAAATATGAGTGATATGCAAAAGCAAGAAATGTGTAGAATTTAGAATTTGCTTATTATTCCAAATGAAAACTGAGATATTGATGCCATGGTTCAGTTGCAGGTATACATGCGTGGACTAAATAATTCTGAGACCATTGGTAAGCTTGCTGATTGAATTGTTGCATGCCCATGGGGAAGAAACTACTGAAGAATTAACTGCAGTTTTGGGATATGTCAACATTTCAAGGAAGAATCTGCTTCAGTCTGTAGTGCTTCTGCTTCTACTCCGTGAATAATTGTTCCATAAAAATAAGCAATTATATTTTCCAAAAGTTACCTTTCGCACAGATTCAGGGGGTTTATCCAAGAATTTCAAAAGTTTGAGATGCTGAAAAAGTTTGGGGTTGGGAGAGGGAAATGGTCGGATGAACGCAAATTTATTGAAGCCTGAAGAGTTTTTTTTTTTAAAGCGAAATATTTAAGCTTGAGACCTACGACTAAAAATGGAGAATTCTTGATATTTTGTGATGAAGAACGGTTAAAGCCTGTAAACTCTTTTCAGAAACTACACATTGTAACATTGATTACGTCCTGTTTGTAATTTTTGTCTCTCATTTCAAAATATTTCCCTAAACAATGGGAAAGCAACTAAGTATTAGCATGGATTGCTGAAACAGTAGGTATTGCTATTTTCTAATATCTTCTGCATGCTGAAATGATTCAGAAGTATATCCACAAAATTTGTAGCAGACTGAAATAAAGAGATACGTGCATATGTTACCGTAAAAGCCCGAATCCGTTATTTTGCGAAATTACTACTGAGGACGCAAAGTGCCCACGAGCATTGGTAACTTCGGGTTTTCACTAGTAACATCTAACATCCTCAGTTAAATGCAGAATAGAAAAGTTTACATCGGGTATTTACTTTTTTTTTAGTCAAACCCCGTTCTCACAAGACGCGGAACTGTAAATATCCGAACTATTGTGTTCTATACAAAAGGCGCGCTCCAATTGGTTAATGCGATCATGTGTCATCGATCATACGATCATCACGTGATGAAACTGCAAAGTTAGAACGTTGCCGTTTGTCAGAGAGTGAAGTCGTGAGTTTTATAACACGCACCTGTTCCTGGCGTCGATAAACCAACAGGTTCATTACGAAATATCATAGCTGTTGTTATGATGAAGACTGACGGCAACATGTATCAATTAGGTACTAAAGAAAGTGTCATAAATCATTAATATGCTAGATCAGAATTTGATATTTGTAAACAAAACTTTATTGATATCACTAAAGTGAAAAAAGATAAGCAATTGTCTTTGCGTCAAGCAGCTTCTTTTTCTGTAGCTGGTTCCTGCCAAGATTTTTCAATGTGCAAGTGTACAAAGAAATGTACAACAAAGTTATACAAATGTAAAAAGAATAATGTTTTGTGTAACTCCAAATGCCACAATAGTGTGCCTTGTAATAACAAGTAAATTGTAATGTTCTTATTTTATGATTTTCCAACAAATAATTTTTCTGTATTGATATTTTTTTGTGATTTTCAGATTAATTATTTTTGGTATTTTATTCAGTGTACTTTATTTTTACCACACGAGTTCATATTTTATTGTAACCATTTCGGATTTTTACTGTTCCGCGTCTAATGAGAATGGGTTTTGACTAAAACATTAAGTAAATACCCCATGTAAACTTTTTGCTCTGTATTTTACTAAAGATGTTAGACATTTCGCGAAACTACTATTAAAAAACGGAAGTTACTAATGTTCGTGGACACTTCTTCTTCTTACTAGTAATTTCACGAAATAATGGATTTCGGGTTTTTACGGTAACACATGCACGTTTCGGAGTTCACTGACTAGTTTTAAACAGGTATTCTTCAATCTAGAAGAGAGACATCACATCGCTATACACATAAACGTCAAGCAGTTATAAAAAGGAAAAATTATTGCTTTATGACAGAAGATACTTGATAAAGTTGAGGGCATTTAAATTCTAACTGCAGTTGACAACGGTGTTGTATGATATAGGAAGAACTAATGTTTAAAATTAAAAGTTGCATATGCAGTATGTACGATACATGTGTGTGTGTGTGTGTGTGTGTGTGTAGATAATCCAGGCATAGTAGTTAACAAGGTCATTGTTTGGTATAGTTATAAACATTTTAATAAATGTTTTTACATTTGATCAAACCCTATATCCAGGATGAGACAGTGAATCATCACAAATGCAGGGGATTCTGTATGTTACGCAGAAATACATGGCTAAGTTGCGAGAATGTTTTACAAAGTTTTTCATTCATAATAAAAGCGTTAGGAAAAGGTGGCATCATACGTTGTACTTCAGAATACTTATGCTATCCATATATTGCGCTCGATTTGTGCTACTTAAAGAATAGGCTGTGAACCCTTTATTCTAAGCAGTGTATTTTTATTTCCTTAGGGAAATCAACAAAACTGGAATAGGAAAACATAACTTTTTTTTTCGCTGTAAATTTGTCAACTTGATTAAATGAGTACGACGTTGTTATTTTCCCGGTGTTCGTTTCGTCGCAGAAAGATTCGGCTAGCTTTGAAATTCTTAACTCACCAATAGTGGCCTCTTATTTGGTCATTCATTTATCTACTTCACTATGGGAAAGCGAAAACGTTTTCAACGCACGTTCGGGCGGCACCAGAAATGGTAATTTGCTTTTAAATTGATGGTGAAAGTATTGATAGTACACTTTTTTGCCTGATGAAAATACTTATCAACTGCTAGTTTGTAAAACGAAAGCAGTATTACGTTTTCGCCTGATGAAAATATTTACTTATCAACCGCAGTCTTGTAGATCAAAAGTAGTACCATTTTTTTTTTTTTTTTTGCCGGATGAAAATGCATATCAACTGCTGTCTTGTAGATCAAAAGTAGTGCCACTTTTTCGCCTGATGTAAATGCTTATCAACTGCTGTCTTGTTAAACAAAAGTAGTGCCACTTTTTTGACTGCTGAAAAAGCTTATCAACTGCTGTCTTGTAGATCAAACGTAGTGCGACTTTTTCGCCTGATGAAAATGCTTATCAACTGCTGTCTTGTTAAACAAAAGTAGTGCCACTTTTTCGACTGCTGAAAAAGCTTATCAACCGCTGTCTTGTAGATCAAACGTAGTGCCACTTTTTCGCCTGATGAAAATATTTACTTATCAACCGCAGTCTTGTTGATCAAAAGTAGTACCATTTTTTATTTTTTTATTTTTTTGCCGGATGAAAATGCATATCAACTGCTGTCTTGTAGATCAAATGTAGTGCCACTTTTTCGCCTGATGAAAATGCTTATCAACTGCTGTCTTGTTAAACAAAAGTAGTGCCACTTTTTCGACTGCTGAAAAAGCTTATCAACTGCTGTCTTGTAGATCAAAAGTACTGCCACTTTTTCGCCTGATGAAAATGCTTATCAACTGCTGTCTTGTTAAACAAAAGTAGTGCCACTTTTTCGACTGCTGAAAAAGCTTATCAACTGCTGTCTTGTAGATCAAAAGTAGTGCGACTTTTTTGCCTGATGAAAATACTTATGCAGCTTCAAACCAATTTTACTATAAGGGCGCTAATGTAAATTACTGCTGTTTTCTAAATGATCTTCAATATTTTAAAAATCACTGGTATAAATTTAAAGAAGATTGTCTTGAAGGAAAAGCTGTAGAACTCTTCCAAAGGCCATATATGGCCATATATGGCTTTGGTTTTCATGCTTACAAATTTAAAAGATCGGAGTATCTATATATTAATTCTATAAGGTTTTCTACTGTAAGACAAGTTGTTAGAGAACAGCTGAACGTAAACATATAGTTGAGGTATCAAAATAAAGATCTTATCATGTATATGTGCCAGTCGAAGAGAAAAATGAGATTGCGGCAACTGTTCGGGCGTTGTGGGGCGGCAAATTTCCCACGCAAAGTCTATGGGAGAAGCGTGGTGTTGACATCCGACTTCCTGCTGTTGACTCACGCGCTGTTGAAGGCAAAAGTATGGAGGGACTCAGATAGTCCGATGTCTCTCTTCTCAGCGAACCGTTGTGCAAACCAACGCTAGCAGGAATTTGTTTGAAAGTTCTTATTGGAACAGCGAACACTCGAAGACCTGATTGTGTCGTACCATTGGACTGTGTGATGTATACATACAATTTAACATTCATTCGATCCAGTTGATTCACGTAAGTAAGACGTTTCCCATTATGTAAAGATGTAAATAAACTTTTCATATGAGTTTACCCTTTTCAAAAAAAAACTAATCGTTGATTCCGACAGGTTCGTCTACCGGGTTCAAATCCCGGTAAGGCATGGATGTTGTGTTTGTCTTACGGCACTGGCTCTCTCCCTTCCCTTAAACCAGTGACCCTAAATTAGGGACAGGCGACTGCTTATTATAGCCCATTGAGTTGTTCACGGTGGTCGTTAAATCTTCAGTCACAAAGAAAAAATCACGAACCTGGACTATTGTCTTTACTGAAGTGGTTGAATGAATTTTTCAATCAAATAAAGTTTACATCTGTTGTTTCATATTAGTTTACTATTTAAAAAAAAAAAATACCGTCGGTTCCGACGGGTTTCTTGTATTTTTCTTAAACTCGAAAAGGGTTTGTGTTCTCGCTTAAGATACAATGGAATTTCTTATCACTGTTCAGTGAGAGATTAAAAGGAAATATGAGAAATATCCACGAAGCTGTCGGTGCATTCGTGAATGGTACAATTGGTTTAAAGAGACCAGTCATATATTCAAAGAAAAATGTCTTGAGTGGCTCCCTGCGAATGCAGCAACCGTTAACCATATTTAAGGAACCCTTTTGCACAATCCAAATAATAATAACAAATAAAAATGTAAATTCTGCTTCACGTTATTCGTTAGCTTACTAGTACTTCACAGGCAAATATGGTGTGGCTCGCTGTGAAAATCAGGTGTATTTTTTCCACGCAAATTACGACTGTTACAATACATAACATTGAAATACATCGTGAAGTACCATTTTTACGTTCGCAGATCAACAAATGAAGGGTACATTAAATTTTACTAGTAACTTTTAGTTTTTTTTATCTAAAAAAAGTGCGTTTTTAAGCTACCTTTATTTCTTAATAGGGGTTTCCTGAATCGGAATAACCATCATGTATTCCTCAGATGTATGTAGCGCATGATTTCTAGTGATTAAATTTTACAAATCTTTGTTCACAACAGTTGCTCTCGATTCCAAGATAAATATTTCTTATTTATGTATTACCAAAATAGGAGTTCTTGTGAGGTAAAAAAGAAAAAGAAAATGAGGACTTGCTAATTTTTGCAGTCGATATACTGAATATAATTCTGCCGTGCGTATGCAGAGATTTCTTCTATTTCTTTTTAGCTGTGAATCATTCTTTTTAGATAATTTTTTGGAATCTAAAAATATCCTTTGAATTCGAATCGCATGTGTGTAATCACAACAAAATTCTGACGGGTAAAACGAAATAGTATAAAGTGGGGTCCGTTAGCTCTTAGGGCAGTTATCGTTAATACGTACTTACCATTTATCGTAAACTTTTCTGCATTTGAAATGACAGTTATTGATTTATATAGAGAGAGCATGTTCTCCAGAGACCAACTGTGTACTTCATAAATCAGAAAAGATTGATGTGTTTAATTTTAATCATGATTCCGGCTTACTGGTGTAAAAGGTTTTACTAGAGTCAAAAACATAGTGCGATCAGCAGCAAACTTGCACATAAGAAATACGATCCAAAAATATTTTACTCTAGTCAGAGACATAGAGTCATGGCCGGCTGCATACTTTGCGGGGCCCAGTGCGAAACGAAAATGCGGGGCCCTTTTCCCAGCGAGTTCTACATCTACTAAATGGGCTTGGACGTTCGAACGTTTTTGGAAGAAATGCGGGGTCAGGTAGAGAAAGCACATTTTTTTATTTTTTCATGAAGTTTAATAAAGCATGGTGGTACTAAGGAATATTATTATTTATTCATGAGTTATAATAAGCTGTTATTATTACTCATAAAAAAATAAAAAGGTACATTTTAAATTACGCTATATTAATTTACATTGTCAGATCAAACTGAAGTTGATTGAATTGAAGCAACAAAAATATATAATTCCCGCACCTCGTCGAAATGCGTGCTGGTGTAATTTATCCTAAATTAAAAAAAAATAGCAATCTTTTAAACAAATAAGATAGGATCATAGGAAATGTCATTTTCAATATTCATGGTTGAAATATTGATGTTCTAAAGATGTACCGTCCGTCCAATACTAAATGAGTAATGCAAATTTCAGAAAACTCTTACCTTATCACTCTGTCTCTTTACTTCTAGGAAGAAAGATTCTTTTGCTGGCCACGTTCTACAGTTCACTGTAATTTGTTTTAGTGGGTAGTATAGGAGCTTTCAGCTTTGTAGCTCAAATGAGGTGAGTGCGATAGCAGTCTAGTGCAGTGTTACCTAAACGCCACCGATCCGTCACGCGGTTTCCGCCGGTTCGCGGAAACGGAGGGACATTTGAGGAATGGTAGAGATTTCCTAATTTGACCAGTAAAAACAGGTCTGTACAAACGTCCTTGTGCATAAAGGTAACTTCGTGCCGATTGCTTCGCGAAGCAATTTGTGAAATTTCACTGGTCCGCGGTTTGCCTTTTACTGGTCCGCGGTTTGCTTTTTACTGGTCCGCGGTTTGCTTTTTACTGGTCCGCGGCTTGCTTGTCTCTGGAACCAGTGGCAGGGGTCTAGTGTCCTGATAATCCTCAATCGGCGTAACGTTGCAATTTTTCAATTCGCCCTCGCCCGTTGTCGTCAGGTGCAATCGATCTGTCAGTTCTATAACTGACATAATAAAAATTTCATCCAATTTCATAAAAAAATTGCAAATATACGTTTTTCACTTTATTTATTGATAAACCATCTGCCATAGATTCGCCGCCCACGCACGCGAAAAACTGAACTGACCGCGTGCGATTGCTGCAGAATGCAGACGTAGCTGTGGCATTGATGTGACGTCAGCGTTCCAGAGAGATCTGGGTGATTATACACAGTGCGGCAAAGAATTTTTAAGACTGGGTCTGTAAAATGAAATAGAAACAAGAAATTATAGTTTGTTTTGGTTTGATATTCAAAATAAGTCCCTCCGGCTTCAATACACTTGTTACAGCGATTTAATAATGATTCAAATGCCTGTTCCAGTTCCTTTTGCGGTATTGCCTCCAAAGCACGCGTCGAAGCTGTTTGTATGGTCGAAATATCATCAAAATAACACCCTTTTAACGTCATTTTAATTTTTGGAAATAAAGAAAACTCGCAAGGTGCTAAATCAGGCGAATATGGTGGATGATTCAACACACAGACGTTATTTTTTGCCAGAAATCTACGAACAAGAAGTGAGGTGTGACTGGGTGCATTATCTTGCAACAAACACCAACTGTTTTCATCCCCATTTATTCTGGACGAATGGGACGAATTCTGCCCATCAAACGCCTCAAAACATTTAAATAAAACTCACCAGTAATTGTAGGTCCACTTGGAATAAATTCTTTGTGGATAATTCCCTTACTATCGAAGAATGTAATGAGCATTGTTTTGATTTTCGATGGAACTTTTCTTGTTTTTTTGGCTTGTGGTGAGTATTTTGACTTCCATTCCGCACTTTGTCGCTTTGTTTTAGGATCATATTGAAAACACCATGTTTCATCACCTGTAACAATCGATTTTAAGAAGTTTAGATCATTTTTAGTGGCTGAAATGACTCTGCAATGTGCAATTTTTGATTTTTGTTCATTGGTTAACGTGTGTGGAACAAATTTAGCACAGACTTTTGTTTTGCCCAAATCTTTATGCAGGATGGTTCGAATCGTTAATTTGTTGATGTTTAAAGACCCTTCCATCATTCTTAGTACCGCACATCGTTTGTTTGCCACGAAGTCACGTACTTTTTCAATAATTTCAGATGTCCTAGATGAACTTGGTCTTCCGGTATGCTTATCATCTTCTAGGGTATCTCTTCCGTCCAAAAAAACGTTTGTGCCACAGGAAAACATTTGATCTACTTAAACAAAACTCACCGTAAACTAGTTTCATCATTTGGTACGTTTCCGAGGCAATTTTTCCAAGTTTTTCGTTAAATTTAATAACAGCCCTTTGTTCCATCTTAATAATTCAACATGAAAAATATTTTACTTCTCTAATGAACGGCCGTTTCGTTTGAGTTACTTTAACAACTGCGCAGTACTTTTGGCAGAAAGCAAGCAGATGGTCCCGGTTTATAGCGCATTCGCGATTACACTGGTGGTGCCACCATAGGCTGAAATCTAGCGCCAGTCTTAAAAACTCTTTGACGCACTGTGTATATATGATGCCATTAATACAAATTCTCTCTCGGTGATACAATGAAACATCCCAATGGACCAAAGATACTTGAATTCTGTTCACTAAGGCAATAAAGTGTAATGATAAAAAAAAATTTAAAATGCCATTTTTACATCGTTAAGTGTCATTTATTTTTAATAAAGAAAAAAACAACGAAAAATTCAAAAACATCATACGAACGCGGACAAGGGGGCCTCTCCAGGCGCGGGGCCTTGTGCGACTGCACAGGTCGCAAACCCATGAAGCCTGCCCTGTATAGAGTCACACAGCAGTGGAACTGTGTACTTGAACAAACTAACGCAAAATGGTTTTAGTAAACTCAGCGATGTAGTGCAAATAATAGTGAAACTGTGCATGGGGGAAAAGGGCAAAACAATTTGGTAGCGTCAGCGGCATAGAGAAAATAACAGTGAAACTATACGTGGGGGAGAAAGTATAACGATTTTAGTAGGGTCAGAGATATAGTGCAGATAACAATGAAATTGTGCATGAGGGAAAAAGGGCAACGCGATTTTAGTTGGGTCAGCGACATAGTAAAATAACAGAGAAACTGTACATCAGAAAGTGCAAAGCGATTTTAGACATAGTGTAAATAACAGTGAAACTGCAAAACAATTTTAGTAGGGTCAAAGAAATTGTGCACATAATAGTTAAAATGTGCATCAGAAAAAATTGCAAAACGATTTTAATAGGTATAACGAAGTAAATTTCTCCGTCATTTCTGTCCACGCCAGGATTCGAACCCGGATCCCCTCATTCCGGAATAAGTCACTCTACCAATTGAGCTACGCGGACGTTTTTTTCTGATTCCTATCTGCCTTTATGTCGTGTGCGTCCTTCTGGCAGGTACGTCACATCTCCTGGTACGCTACATAGGTTCAGCAAAATAATGCAAATGACAATGAAACGGCGCATTAAAAAGAAGTGCAAAACGATTTTAGTAAGGTCAGAGACATAGTACAAACATAGCAGTAAAGCTGGGTATCAGAAAAAAGTGCAAAACGGTTTTATACTAGAGTCAGAGATATAGTACAAACAGCAGTGAAACCATTCATCAGAAAAAAATAAGGATACGTTAAAGATCTTAGTCACGGTCACAGCTTTAGGCTGCTAAAATAGTTTTCTATTCGGCTGTGTAAAATTGTAGACAATGTGAAGCCATCTTTCATAGGTTAAGAGCGTAGACTCAAAACTTACAGCACTCGATACAAGTGCACTTTGCGACGGCATATTAGTACCATGAAATGCATGTGTCCCTTTATACATAAAGATATATACTCTCATCGTCAAAAAAAAAATAGTTGCACCCAGAAGGAAGCAACCGACAGGAATGAAACTCGGTCACTAGGTTTGACATCGTAAGACATGAAAATGATTCAAGTATCACACTCGGCCGCGCATGTGATGCCAGCAAGGAGGGGTCGTAGTTCTGTGCCTGACCGGCTATGAAAGGTCGTCCCGTTGCGCATGCTTGCCATTCTGACTCGTGCTGTTTTGTTGGTTGCATCCTTTGCAAGTGAAGTATGCCTCGGAGACAAGTTCGGAAGCAATTCGAGCAGTTGGAGGAGTCGAGACGGGCCACATCATCGGGTTCCGGGAAGCGGGATGGTCATATCTCCGTATTGTGCGCCATACCGATCGTGCAGATATCAACATTACACGCTGTTGGTGGCAGTGGATAGAACAAGACACGCAGCAGCGACAGAAAAGGTCGGGGAGACCTAGACGAAACACGGAGAGAGAGGACCGACGGGTTGTCCGACATGCGCGGAGTGACCCAACAGCCACGATTGCGGATATCCATGCATTGTCCGATAAATGCGAGAACCATTCGCAGACTACTGCACGACAATTGACTATGATGCCAGATCACATTTGGTGTTCATAATAGACACTTTGACAGCCCAACGTAACGTTTATTCAGTATTCAACACGTCCTTCAGTGTGCAACTAGTTTTTTGACGATAAGTGTATATTACACTGCCTTCTCTGGCAAAAAGGCATTGATTGTGCAAAAAGATATAAATGAGGTACCCCATTTAAAGTACCTAGACTACTCGTATGTTTTACTGAGGTCAGTGTATGTTCATGTGTGTGTAATGTAGGCATACGAAGTCAACACAAGTAATATACGATTATATACGTATCAACATATTGGACTCTCTGATATGAGTCAAATAGTTTGGATACATGTGCCGATATGGTCAACATATTGGAGAGCCATCGTGCTTTTCTGAATGGCTATACAATGTATACTAAAAAGATGGGTACTTCTGAAGTTTCTCACTGAATACTATGTAAGACCTCCCTTTGTTTTACTTTCAGCAGAAATCCTGCTAGGTGTTGAAGTCATCAGTCGTCGGATATAGTCTACATTAAAATTATGTCTAACACCTCTCACAACAACGCTCGTAATTCAGCTAGCTTACTTGGACGCCAAGTTCGGTGTTTCATCTTGTGTTTCAAATAGTCGAAAGGTTTTCATTGTAATTTAAATTCGATGCCTTTGCGTGCCACTCTTGCTGTCTTAATATTACCTCCTGCCAGTTGGAAACATTTTTACCGTTATGTCTTGGAACACTAGTATATCTATGTTGTGTTCTGCTTAATACTGATGGAGAAAACAAACGCTTCATCTGGTAATCTGAAATCTGCATACAACCCAGTTTATTTAAACAAGTAGACGCTTCAAGTAGTGGTCATAATTCGTGGTAGGAAAAACACGTTCAGAACATTACAGATCTACCTCCAGCTTCAATGACATCTTGTGCACAGTCAGGATGAAAAATTTAGTTACTCCTGTAATGCGCTCTACGCCTTACATAGTTAAATTACATACAGAAATGCAACTTACCTAACACGATAACGGTTTTCCATTCCTGTAAAGTCCAATATAACACCTTGCTTATTTCAACCGAACTGATTTACCTATACCTTTCAGTAGGAGTCTTTCCCAAGGTATTATGTTCCAAACATAAGAGCAGACTTTTCAGAAATCCAATGGGTGCTCGAGCATTGTAGATGAAGTCCACTGGGTGCTGTATCTCTGAACAAGAAGTCCACTGGGTGCTCGAGCATTGTAGATGAAGTCCACTGGGTGCTGTATCTCTGAACAAGAAGTCCACTGGGTGCTCTATCTCTGAACAAGAAGTCCACTGGGTGCTCTATCTCTGAACAAGAAGTCCACCGGCTGCTCGAGAATTAGAGATGAAGTGCACTGGGCTCTCTGTCTCTGAACAAGAAGTCCACCGGCTCTTCTAGCATTGGAGATGAATTCCAGTGGGTGCTCTATCTCTGAACAAGAAGTCCACCGGCTGCTCGATAATTAGAGATGAAGTGCACTGGGTGCTCTATCTCTGAACAAGAAGTCCACCGGCTGCTCGAGAATTAGAGATGAAGTGCACTGGGCTCTCTGTCTCTGAACAAGAAGTCCACCGGCTCTTCTAGCATTGGAGATGAATTCCAGTGGGTGCTCTATCTCTGAACAAGAAGTCCACCGGCTGCTCGAGAATTAGATATGAAGTGCACTGGGCTCTCTGTCTCTGAACAAGAAGTCCACCGGCTTCTCTAGCATTGGAGATGAATTCCAGTGGGTGCTCTATCTCTGAACAAGAAGTGCACCGGCTGCTCGAGCATTGTAGATGAAGTCCACTGGGTGCTCTATCTCTGAACAAGAAGTCCACCGACTGCTCGAGAATTAGAGATGAAGTGCACTGGGGTTCTCTGTCTCTGAACAAGAAGTCCACCGACTTGTCGAGCATTGGAGATGAAATCCACTGGGTGCTCTATCTCTGAACAAGAAGACGTCCACGCGCTGCTCGAGCTGTGGATAGGCCCTTTTGGCACTAGGCAAAAGTAGTGCAGTGCGTAATCGAGCCCTGAACATGAGATCTAATGAGTGACCAAGATGCGGATAAGTCCATTTGGTGCTGGATCTGAGGACATAAAGTCCAACGAGTGCTTGAGATCTGGATATGTCCCATTGATGCTGGAGTTCATATTGTGTAGCTCAATTAGTACTCAGACATTTTACATATGCACACATTAAATGGGTGCTGAGCACTCATTGAGGAATTTCATAGGGTGCCTGGGACCTGGAGCACCCGCTTAGTCGACCCATATGGTTCAAGTATTCATAAAAAGTTCCTTTCGCGATATTGTTTCGGAAACGGGCTGACGTGGTCTTTCATTACTCTCTGCAGAGATTTCTTTCTAGTTTGAATTCGACCTTCAGTCGCTAATCGTGATACTATTCGGTAGTCCTTCGCTGGGAGCACTTACTGTCGACCGGGGCATCATCTACAATTAGCAGTAGAACTGAATGTGCACCACTGTTTATGCACTCGTTGAGCTATTTATCTCGTAAGCTGATAAATTCGGCTACTTACTTCACAGCATGTCCTACACTTATCAAATGCAGTAACACCCTTTTGCAACAACACACTCATCTTCCGACTTATGATTCACGGTAGGAACAGGGTATAAGTGGCGCTCCAGTGGGAATAACGGCCAGTGGCGTATCGGAAAAATTTGCTCCCCACCCCTATTGTAACGTACCAGGAGATGTGACGTACCTGCCAGAAGGACGCACACGACATAAAGGCAGATAGGAATCAGAATAAAACGTCCGCGTAGCTCAATTGGTAGAGTGACTTATTCCGGAATGAGGGGATCCGGGTTCGAATCCTGGCGTGGACAGAAATGACGGAGAAATTTACTTCGTTATAATGGCGCCCGAACTATCCGGATGACCCGACCGTTCAAAAATCTCGCAATGGTGTGATGTTATTTCCACACCGCGAGATAGGAAAAAAATAAGAGAATCCCTTCTCCAGCACTTCGAAAAAAAAAATAAATAAATAAGGGGGAGATGATTTAACGTACCAGGAGATGTGACGTACCTGCCAGAAGGACGCACACGACATAAAGGCAGATAGGAATCAGAATAAAACGTCCGCGTAGCTCAATTGGTACAGCAACTTATTCCGGAATGAGGGGACCCGGGTTCGAATCCTGGCGCGGATAAAAATGACGGAGAAATTTACTTCGTTATACCATCAAAAAAGACATCTTCGATGTCTTTTGGCGAAAATCCATTAACTTTCAGTTACTGAAATTTTAAAGATAAATTCCATATTACGCTGGGTTTATGTCTTCGCATACATCCACAATCACCAAATCATGGCTAGAGGAATATTCTACGGATTATTGCCTTATTTTCACTGTATTCCATGTATTTACTTCATTCCGAAAACTTGAAAAAATTTGCTGTCCTGGAGCGGGAATCGAATCAGCACCTCCCGATTTCCGATCGAGCATGCTAGGCATTACACTAGCCAGGACAAGGAAATTCCAAGCAACTGAACTTATATATATATATATATATATATATATATATATATATATGATTACCATCAGATTTGCTCTTGTCGAAGATGTTCCTGCTCCATTGTAGCGTCTAACGACCTTTTCTCACAACCAGGGTCAGATGTAGGTTCTCATTTCAGTGATTGAAATATATTATACAGGGTGCATAGGAAAGTCCCTTTAGCCTGGAATAACTTGCGAACGGAGAGAGAAACGTTTATGCAAGTGAGATAACGGTATAGTAAAGCGACTACGCCTGATCGAATGCAACCACTAGCAGCGCCCCTAGTGGCGAAATGCGGAAGTTAGCCATTGCAAATCGAAAACGAAAAGAGATAGAGCAAAATTTCCAAATAGAAAGTTGTAGAGCATCAATTAACTAGTACAAAACGACATTTGTTTCACACGGATAAGATAAATTATCGCCTGAATACCATACAATGTCCGAAATCGATGCGCGACGATTCGAATCTGCATATTCACATTTCGCAAATGTAGCCGTATGCAAATGCAGATTGTAACGTTGTACCGTACCTACGATATAAAAACCAGCAGCAGGATGTACCCTGATCAGTTCAAAAGTTTAGGTCTACGTACGCTGTGTGAGAAGGGTGAGATTGGATTTCTGGTGTTACGTAAATAATGAGGTGTATGCAACTGCGCCTACAAGTCTGCTGGATTTACGTTGTCGTGTTAGAGATGCTTGCAATAGTGTGACATCTTTCATGCTGAAGAATGTGCATGCAGAGTTACTTTCACGAATACAAATGTGTATCGTGGGCAATGGCGAACTCTTCGGACATTCTCGACATTAACTTTTTATCACTGTGAGCTAGTTTGCCTTTTTTGTTTTTGTTTTGTCTGACGTCATCGAACTGTATTGACATAAGTACGCATTTATGCAATAAATTGTGTGTATTTACTCATACCTATGCCTGTTCTCTTCAAACATTCACGCAAAAGGTCGCGCATCGATTTCGGACATTTTAAGGTATTCAGGCGACAATTTATCTTATCCGTGTAAAACAAATGTCGTTTTGTACTAATTAATTGATGTTCTACAACTTTGTAATTGGAAATGTTGCTCTATCTCTTTTCATTTTTGATTTGCAATGGCTCACTTCCGCATTTCGCCATTAGGGGCGCTGCTATTGGTTGCATTCGATCGGGCGTATTCGCTTTACTATAACGTTATCTCACTTGCATAACTGTACCTCTCTCCGTTCGCAAGGTATTCCAGGGACTTTCCTAGGCACCCTGTATATCTGAGAAACGAATTTCTCCGAAGAAATAGTTCTTCATTTATACATACACTGGTGTGCAAAAATTAAGGACGAAGAGGAGAAATTGGCATAACAATGGAACGAGTAGGCAGAACGGACCGAAAGACCACTCATGAGGTAGACTAGCGTCCGGTACAGTAAGGCATGCGCATATATGCAGCATGACGTAGGAGGGGAGTGTCGGAAGGGTATAAAGCACACGGGTGGTGTACGCTCAGCAATTCGATGAAAACTATTGCACGGTGTAAATCGGTTTTAAACGACGTCGAGTTGCTACCACTGTGTGATATGGCCAACAGGCAATCTAGTAGACGACATCTGGATAACTTTACCTGAGGTCGCGTAATTGGAAAGTTGGAAGAAGGTCGAAGTGTAACTAGTGTGGCCCAGGAGTTCGGAATGGCTCACAGCATCGTTTCACGAGCTTGGAGAGCATTTCAAACGACAGGAACAGCTGTCCGAAAGTTTAGCAGTGGTCGTCCAAGAGCAAAAACGGTGGCGGACGACCGGTATATTGTCCTACAGGTGAGAAGAGACCGACGTCAGACAGCGGGAGAAATCGCAAGGCACATGCAACAGACAACTGGACGTCCGTTATCGCGTTTTACCGTGGCCATGAAGCTGCACAAAGGTGGCCTATTTCTGTGACGACCAGTACGGTGTGTGCCAACGCCTGCCCATCGGAGACGGCGGTTTCTGTGGTGCCAGGACACACGAACTGGACACATCAGCAATGGGGTCGAGCTCTCTTTACGGATGTGAACCGATTTAGTCTAACGAGCGATTCTGGACGTATACACATCTAGAGAGAGCTGGGAACACGCAATCACATCTCCAACATCATTGAAAGGGACCGGTTTGGAGGAGGCGGAGTTCTTGTTTGAGGCAGTATCATGCTTGGTAGCCGCACTGACCTCCATATCTTCCAAGGAGGTTCATTTTACTGGTGTCTGCTATTGTACCGAGGTACTCCTGCCTCACGTGCGTCTGTTTAGAGGTGCTGTGGATCATACGTTCCTCTTCATGGACGTCAACGCTACACCTCATCGTACAGTGGTTGTCGCAGAGCTGTTGTAGAGTGAAGATATTCAACGCATGGATTGGCCCGCATGGTCCCCGGACCTAAATCCAATCGAAAACGGGTGGGACCTTCTCGGGAGACGCTTGGCAGCACGTCACCAGTTGCCAGCAACGATTCCGCAGCTGCGATTGGCGCTACAAGAGGAATGGGCCGCGATGCCTCAACAGCTCCTTGACAACCTCGCCCTCAGCATGGACAGACGTAAATCCTGAAACGCAGTCAGGGGTGATCATATCCCCTACTAAAAACTAAATCTTTCTTGTCAGCCGCCTGTCACATGGACGTTTCTGTCTTCTTTCCAGTTGTGCTCGAAGCTACCTTTTCAATAAAGTGCCTTTGTATCCTTTGGATTCCTTGTTTGGACGGTTTTGCTCATTTGTCCCATATTCTTACATCTTGGGGATCTTATGGTATGATTTGATTTGATGTGGAGCACTTCTGCACTGCGTTATATTCGAGAAATCGTCTCGTCCTTAATTTTTGCACGCCGGAGTATTATTATGCATTATTCTGGATTTGTATTAGTGAAAAATTATTTCTTCGGAGAAATTCGTTTCTTAAATATATAAATTCCATATTATTAACTAAGTTTTATGTGTGTTCTTATAATTCAAATTCTACGGAATCTAGAGGTGTTTTTCTTAAAACCAAAATTACTGCATTTTATTGCATGAAACACAATGGTGCACGGTTATCATCGCCCTAGTTTTATACAATTACAAAGTACTACAAAAAGTACTTGTAATGGTATAAAAATAGACCAAAGTTAGTCATATAATGCAGATTTTATTCTTTTAGAGAATTATGGCAGCCGCTTGAAATGTCTCACGATCACACCAAGACACATAACTGCGGTGTGGCAGTGTCTTATGACTTTTTCCGATTTATTCGAAAATACGGATTATAAGTAAGCAAAAAAAAAAATGACAATTAAGAATTATGCACCCTTTAATACATAAAAAATACATTAAATTATTTACTTTTGAATGTATAAATAACGCACTTAACATAATGCCACAATGTTTTGCACATAGTATTTCTTTCTTAACTTTGTTGTAATGAAATGGCACAGGTATCCGTTTCTTCACCCTCCCAGAAGAACACTTTTACTTCACTGTATTCTGAATGATACGTAGTTATGTGCAAACAACTCTAATACATGGCATGTTATCCTCATCAGTATAAAACTTACATTCATCAAGTTGATATTTTTTTCACATTCTTCTGTTAACATACAGTCGCGGACAATGAAATTTGCACACCAAGAAGGAAGCATCGGATTCAACTGAGATTTTATGGACGCAATGATACAGATGAATGATACAAATGATGGCGAAAACAGAGCTGCAGGACAATTACAGAGGGATCTGTGGCACGCGGTCCGGTCATCTTCAACAGCGCGTCGCACCGCCTCGTGCGGCGATACATGCTGCAATACGGTCCGGCATGGAGGTCCACAGACGCCCGATGTTGTCCGGCGGCAGACTGGCCCACACGTGTTGGACAATGTGATACAAATCTCGGATAGTGCGGCACGGCGGTAGCCGGCGTTTCAACTGGTCCCACACATGCTCGATATGGGACATGTCCGGGGAGCGAGCAGGCATGGGAAGTATCTGGACATCGGGTAGGCAGTCCTGGGCAACACGAGAGGTGTGCGGGCGTTCATTATCCTGCAGGTATAGCACACCTGGAATCCCGGCCAGGAACGGGAGCACATGGGGACGTAGGATTTCACCAACATACTGCTGGTCCGTCAATGATCCACGTACCACTACTACAGCTGATCGGCTATCGTAGGCAATGGCTCCCCAGACCATAATGCATACAGTGTGAAAGGTCAATAGCGAAGTTTGGGATATGCCGTTGACCAGGAGACCTCCACACCCGGACACGATGATCATCTGTGCCCAAAACGAAACGGCACTCTTCGCTAAACAACACACGTCTCCTGTCTGTGGCGTTCCACGTTGCTCTGGCCTGACACCACTGCAAACGAAACCGGCAATGCTCCGGTGTTAATCGTAACACACGTAAAGAGCGCTGGGCTCGCATATTCGTATCCGCGTGGCGTCCTGTATAGTGGACCGGGTCCTCGTGGGATCCGCTTGTTGCTTGGCTCGCGATCCGTCGATTCTCTCTACCGGTGATCCTCCTGGTCCGTCCGGAGCCACTCCGCCGTGTGGCAGTGCCATCACGTGTCCGCGTCTCCCAACACAGTCGGACGATATGGTCAGATCGATCCATGTGGCGAGCTATACCGCGCGCTGATCACCATTCGGTTTTCATCCGGATGATCCGGCCTCTTTCAAAGTCCGTAACTTGCGTAAATTGACGTCTCTGGCGTCAACCCGACATTCCTGTTACTCTGTACTCTTGCTTGCGTCGGCCTCTGCTTTTCGCTTTCATGGGGCATCGACTACACGCCGCTTTATAAGTCTGCCGTTTCGTGCTTGCAGCGTCAACACAGGGTGTGCGGTCATGCGCACTCGCACCAAACGTGGATCACTTGCGTACCAGCACGCACTCTAGCGTTTTGCAAAGTTTCGCGGTTGTAGCATGTTTTCTCCTAGGTGCGCAAATATCATTGTCCGTGAGTGTACATGCATGTGGACTGTTGCTATGGCTATGGAAACAGCCCCCCGGTTGTTTGGAATAGCTGCTTTCTCGTCATCCAGGTTTTATAAATTAAAACCGCGAAAATGATTTTCAAATGTTTTGCTTATTTAATGAAAAAATACCGGAAATTCCTTTTCTTTTGAATACTTCATTCAAAGCTAGGGTCGAAAATTCCTGGTTGTTTCTTTAACCTGCATCATATTCAGTTTCGGAAAAAAATATGCAAAATATTTTCCTAGAATAAATATAAGAATATGTAAATATTTTCTAGGTATCTAATCTAGAGGTTAGAGACCCTCTTAGCCGGAAGACCCCCCACACACACACACACACACCCTCCACCGCATTGCGGGAGTTGAAGGGGCTATCAGTACGCCCCTGGTAACGGCACTTCATAGAAAATGCAAGCCATTTGCTAGGAAGCTACACTGCAAAAAGACAAATTATTTTAATGCAATGCGCTGTTGCTGCTCCTACACGTTTCAACTTCACACTAACATCATTTACAGTTGATCGGAGAAATATATCCGGACACCTCTTTTGAGTTGCGGCTTTTCCCTAATACGTTACAGCTATGGACCACACAGGTACAAAAATACTCAATTAGCTTGGCAAATATCATATACAAGCAGGAACGGTAGAATGGGCAATACACGGCAGAGCTCAGAATTGTCCATCCTTTTAACGTCGCATGAGCGCAGGATGCCATTTTAGCAACAAGCCAGTTCAGAAAATTCCTACCTTCTCCGATCAACTGTAAATGATGTTAGTGTGAAGTTGAAACGTGTAGGAGCAGCAACAGCACAATTGCTATCTAGTAGGCTATGTAAAATGATATAGCGGGACCTCCGTTTGCTGAAGCGGATAATGCGACGACAAAACTGTACGTCCTCGGTTTCAACATTTACCACAAAGTTCCGAAATGCCTCCAGAAGCAACGCCAGAAACATAACGGTTCGTCAAGGCCTGAATGGAATGGGTTTCCATGCCCGGGTAACACAACATAAGCCTAACATAAATAAGGTCCATGCCAGTCTTCGGTCGGAGTGGTGTAAATCTCGACGTCTGTGGACTATGGAGCAGTATGAACGCGTTCTCGGGTTTGTTGAATCACGCTTCAGCATCTCTTAGTCCGACGGATAAGTCTGAGTGTGAAGGATAGGAGATAAACTCCCCTGGCCGACTGTGTTGCGCCAGCTATGAAGTTTGGTGGAGGAGGCATCATGCTCTGCGGCTGTTTTTCATGGTTTGGGGATGGTCCCTCTAGTTCCAGTGCCTAGGAATCTTAACGCTACGACCTGTAATGACGTTCTCGAGGATTTTGCGCTTCCAACAATATGAAAAATGTTGAGTGAAGGCTCTTTCTTTTACGAATAGGCTTGGGTCCTCGTGCAGAAATCGAGATCCGTGCAGGAATGATTTGATCAGATGCGTGGGGAAAATTGTACTGGCTTGCACAGAGTCCTGATATCAATCCCGCAAAACACCTTTGGGATGAATTGGAACGCCTACTACGAGCCAGGCCGAACCTCCCTAATTCGTTGACCGACATGACTAATACTCTTGAGGTACAAAAATGTATTGATCAGTTGCGTGTGGAAAAATTGTACTGGCTTGCACAAAGCCCTGATATCAACCCCGCGAAACACCTTTGGGATGAATTGGAACGCCAACTACGAGCCAGGCCGAACCTCCCTAATTCGTTGACCGACATGACTAATACTCTTGAGGTACAATGGAAAGCAATCTCCGCAGCAAACACCTTTGGGATGAATTGGAAAGCAGACTACGAGCCAGGACAAAACCGCCCTTAATCGGTGACCGACCTGACTTATACTCTTGAGGCACAATGGAAAGCTATCCTCACAGAACACACCTTTGGGATTAATTGGAACGCCGACTAGGAGCCTGGCCTAACCGCTCTACATCGGTAATAGACCTGACAAATGCTCTTGAGGCACAATGGAAGCAATCTCCGCAGGAAACACCTTTGGGATGAATTGAAATTTCGGCTAGGAGCCAGGCCGAACCGCCCTGAATCGGTAACCGACCTGACTAATACCCTTGATGCACAATGGAAAGTTATCCCCGCAGCAAACACCTTTGGGATGAATTGAAACGCCGACTACGAGCCTGGCCGAACCGCCCTACATCTGTGACCGACCTGACTAATGCTCTTGAGGCACAATGGAAAGCAATCTCCGCAGCAAACCCCTTTGGGATGAATTGGAACGCTGACTACGAGCCAGAACGAACTGCCCTTAATCGGTGACCGACCTGACTTATGCTCTTGAGGAGCAATGGAAAGTTATCCCCGCAGCAAACACCTTTGGGATGAATTGGAACGCCGACTACGAGCCTGGCCGAACCGCCCTACATCTGTGACCGACCTGACTAATGCTATTGAGGCACAATGGAAAGCAATCTCCGCAGGAAACACTTTTGGAATGAATCGGAACGCTGACTGCGAGCCTGGCCGAACCGCCCAACATCGATTACCGACCTGACGAATGCTCTTGAGGCATGATGGATATCAATCCCTTCAGCAACATACAAAAATCTAGAGGTAAGCCTTCCTAGCAGAGTAGAGGCTGTGAAAAGAGGATTATTTCAAACGTTTTGCACACTGTGTGTTATCTCTTAAAATACGACTTTATTTCGCAACACCTTTACAGGCTTTCGAAGTAATCTCCATGTTTCTTTAGGATAGCGGCCCAACGTTTGAACAAGTCTTGTATTCCACTCAGGATACTTCCATTGTTGAGGCGTCAGATTATTCGGGTTTCCTTATTAGAAGCATCCTGAATCGTACTGAATCCTTTTCCGCGGAGTGGTTTCTTCAGTTTGGGGAACAAGCCATAGTCTGGTGAACTCATATCAGGACAGCGTGGCGTGTGGGGAAGCAATTTCCATTCATACCTTTTCCAGAATGTCTCTTACTGTGAGGACAACATGCCGCCTGGGGGTGTGTTGCAAAATGATAACACCAGCTTCGAGCATGCCGGGCTTTCTTTGGCGAATCTTTGGGTGCAAAAGCCTTTTGAAGAAACCTTCTGCAATGTACCGCTGTTTATAGTGGTCCAGTCGGGCGCTCTGTCTGTTGCTATCACTCCAACCTTGTCATAGGCCAAAATCATCATCATATTAACCTTCGATTGTTGGCGGCGGAATTTTTTCTGGCGAGGGGATTCTGGATGTTTCCACTGAGTGGTCTGAGATTCAGTTCTGGCTCAAAATTTCAACGAGAAGCCCACCGTGACACTGTGCAACGGTCCAATAAACTAACGGCACAAACTTCACACAAAGCTTTATGAATTTCGGTAGTGAATTTTCCTCGCAAAAGTTTTAATTTTATTGTAGGATCGCTGGTCGCTACACGAGATCTGACCTGACTGAATATTTCGGTCAGGTCAGATCTGAGGCTGAATTTTTCGGAGCAGGAAGAAATTTGCCAGCAAACGTAGACACAACTGTGGATACTGAAGTCTGATTCACAACTGTGGATACTGAAGTCGGACTCACAACTGTGGATACTGAAGTCTGATTCACAACTGTGGATACTGAAGTCGGACTCACAACTGTGGATACTGAAGTCTGATTCACAACTGTGGATACTGAAGTCGGACTCACAACTGTGGATACTGAAGTCTGACTCACAACTGTGGATACAGAAGTTGGACTCACAACTGTAGATACTGAAGTCTGACTCACAACTGTGGATACTGAAGTCTGACTCACAACTGTGGATACTAAAGTCTGACTCACAACTGTGGATACTGAAGTTGGACTCACAACTGTGGATACTGAAGTCTGACTCACAACTGTGGATACTGAAGTTGGACTCACAACTGTGGATACTAAAGTCTGACTCACAACTGTGGATACTGAAGTCTGACTCACAACTGTGGATACTGAAGTTGGACTCACAACTGTGGATACTGAAGTTGGACTCACAACTGTGGATACTGAAGTTGGACTCACAACTGTGGATACTAAAGCCTGACTCAGAACTGTGAATACTGAAGTCGGACTCACAACTGTGGATACTAAAGTCGGACTCACAACTTATGTAACGATTGAAGCGATTGCGTCATCGTACTAGGAAACCCCTGCGCAGTGTGCAAAACTTTTGAAATAACCTACGTAGGAGTAGTGGATGGACCAACTCGATATTAATTCCTTTCCTATTTCAGTGAGTTTGTGGATAGGCAAGAGTTCGGACACTTTTGATCAGACATTTTATATGAGACAGCAGACCGACGAAAGCAAACATATTCATGACATTTGTGACTTGCATCCGTTTAGCAAAAGGTGAGTTTAAAAGTATGTTCTCCACGATTTTTCTGGATATCATAACTACGAGCCAGAAATGAATACTTTTGCGAGACGCTACTTTTATAAGCTTTTTCCACGAAGTCGATTTGTTACTACTTGGAAAATAGACTTCGTTTTACAGTCGTCATGCATTTGAAGGAAATGCCGTTCCTTTTCCTGTAATGACGAATATACTCTAAAAATACGCTACAGCCCAAATACATTGTATATATCTCTTCTTATCGTCAGTCAGAAGTGTTAAGATGCTTGCTTTTGCGAGAACGACAAGACGAAATGCAGTTTTGAAGAACATAATGCCATCAGCCGTAGCTGCATCATGATGGAGTGCAAGAATAATCCTGGGGTATTTATCTATTGACCTAGAATCCTATAAAACTACGACATGAGCGGGTCATTAAGAAGGTCATTAAATGCATACCATCATTTATTACTTCGAATGGTTGAAAATTCTGCTCAAAACTGCGAGTCATTTGGATTAAATGAAGTGAAATTTTAATGATGTTCGTGTTAGTAACACCGTTGTGACCAACATTTCGCTTGCTCATAAGAAGAAACGAAATTCTTAACTGGCGATATCATTCCGGAAAATGCTTTGTTAGTTTTTCTTTGAATATTAGGAAAATTTGCGCTCCTCCTCATGAGACGACACTACAATAATGAAGAATGAAGCACAAACGGTAATTAACGTGGCTAGATTAAAAGTTGTAGAAACATTAAAGCGCTCCGCGTGGGAATGGTTCGCCTTCCAATTTTTTGGTGGGTCGGTTTTCCAACCACTCGAGCTTAATAACTCTTATTCCTCGCCTTTTTTTAAGTTCCTACTTGCTCTTGGCACATTTTAGACACATAAGAGTTCAAGTGATTCTCGCTTCAAATAAAATAACTTGGGATAAAATATTATCATAAAAAATAAATTAAAAACGACTGAGTTGCCCTGTTTTCTTCTAATACATTTTCCATCAAATGATTAGTAAGAGACATAAAAGTGTGATTAACATACGTAAAAAGAGCAGATGATTATGCAAACGTTTTATTGCGCTTTAATATCAAAATGTTTAAATGTCAAACACGTACTTTTCCTGGGGGGATAAAGGTACCCTCTCCTAGGGATATAAGCAATCGCCCGTCCCTCGTTTGGAGCCACTAGTTTCAGGGAAGGGAAACAGCCAGCGCTGTAAGAAGAGTACACCACCCATGACTCATTCGGTGCTCAAATCCCGACCCAAATCGGAAGACTACTCAGAAAGCTACGCCTTTTACCAGTCGGGCAGAGGAACTGACTCGTTGGTTTACGGTTCGCGGAAGGAGAAACAATCGAATTAGAATCTTAGATAAAAGGAGTGCTTTCCATTAAAGGCTTTTAGCGCAATGTAGAATGTTCCAGCAGTAATCGCGAACAGCTATTTCGTGTCGCAACGAAGTCTTCTACACCAGTCAGAACGATGGTAAGCAGTTTAAAGGTTAGAAGCCTGCCAATAGATAACGAATGTGGCGCGATTCTTTCGTCAACCATTCTGCAGTCTCAACGCTCTGGAATTGTCTTCAAACAAGTCGTGCCTGAACTTATTTCGCCGCCCCAGTTGTGGAGTGGTCTAAGCGCTTGCTTATGACCATTCGTCCAATACGGGTTAGAATTCCGGTGAGGCGTGGGTGCTGCGTTTATCTTACGGCCAGTGGTCGAAGTGGCACCGAGCTACTGCCGGTATGGTGTCGACCATAGATCCACATAGTATAAATAGGAGGTTCCGAAAGAAATACACACCATTCCACATAAGTGGGGGTTTTTTTTCGGTATTAAAACATTATTGTGTATAATATTAAAGAACTTAATGTAATAATTTAAAAAAAAATTGGGGGAGGGTTTGTGGTCTCTTTCAGTCCCAGCTGCTAATCGTTTATCAATTTTATCCGTTAAAAATTTCATTTGCCGATTTTTACGTTAAAATTTGTGCTTTCATCCTAATTTCTTTATGTACTTTGTGACGGGTTTATAATGTATACATACCGGGATGGTAAATAATGTTGTTTTAACTGCCGGTATGCTCACTTCCATTGTTGTTAACTACCGGTATGCCATACCGGCCCACTTCGAACACTGCTTACGGCACTGGCTCTCTCTCTCTCTCTCTCTCTCTCTTCCCTGAAACCAGTAGCATTAAATTAGGGACGGACGACTGTTCATAGCTCATTGAGCTTCTGACGGTAGTCGTTAAACCCCCAATAAAAAAACTTCTTTCCCGCTGTCCAATAGTGATAACCTCTCAAGATGACCGAATATTTCCCTCCGTGCGCTACATTGAAGCCTAATTTTGGTTGTGAAACAGTCTCAAGTTTACCAGGAGTTTTTCACACCGCGTTCCTCTTCTGGTACAGACGAATGGGAATTGTGATACTAAACACAGACTTCCGATATGCCATCAGGGTGCATTTCAGGCATATGTGGCAAGACTTACAGGAGCAGGAAATAAACTTCAACGAAATGCTTAAAATCTGGCCTTTAAGCTTTTCCCAGAAACGTGGAGACCACGTTTATGTACATTCTCGCACAATGTTTAACGTTCCTCTAATTGCTGTGTGGCGACACTGCCCCCTTGTGTAGTACATACAGTCCATTTCGCATTTTTGTGCATATCCTTTGTGTTGGACGTGCATTTCATCTCGAACTGTTGTGCATATCTTTTTCGTATGTCGTCGTTCTGGTCTTAAAAAAAAAACAAAAAAAAAACTTTAAGTTTTGTTGTTTCATCGACTGTTTAGACTACTCTGCAAACCTGGGTCGCCTTTTGAAATGACCATTGTGATGTTCCGTCCGTTCTGTTCTTTTACGGTATGACGAAGTCAATTTGTCCATCATTTTTATGCCAGGGGAGGGATTCCAACCCACAACTCTCGACTCCGGAGCTCCGAGTGCTATCCACTATACTACACTGACATGTGCTGTTACTGCTATGTAGCTTTATCTCATGTGCTTCATGCGGTTCAGGTTAATCACAACGGTTGTATTAAATTCTTTCGGTGTGTGTGTTTGTGTGTGTGTGATAGAGAGGGAGAGAGAGAGAGAACACGCTTGCTTGCCTTCTACACAGCTTAATGTCAGGCTTCTGTACCGTTTCTTACGTCTTTTGTTGTCTTTTGATATTACATTTTTCTTTACGTTTTCCTTCGGAAACGTGGTACTCAGTACTCTTCAGAATTTAGAGCGCCTGCGCCATCCAAGAACAAACCACAAAATACAGTGCTGACACCAAACCTAATTTGTGTATTGTTCTTTCTTTTCTTAGAACACCTGTGCTGTTCGCCTGAAGGTTTTATCCGTCTGGAGACTCGATGAGACCCAAAAATTCCCTTTCTGTTTCGAGAAGTAAAGAACAAAATTAATGATTGTGTCAAATAGCACAACACATACGAGATATGTTTTTGGAAAGAGTGAAATTATTTTATATGAAAGCGGATATTTGAAGTTTCTTTTATGTTTCCTTTCTTTTGCAAACAGTGTTTCGTTTCGGTTGAGCTTCCATTTAATCCTTCTTCACAATTCTGATAATTTTAAATATAGCTTTACCGTACTAATGTACCAGTAGAAGTGAAAAGCAAATTTTTCCATAACATGGTCAAAACTTCAAATAGTTTTGAGTTCCGTAAAACATAAGTTCTGAATATCCTTCACACCAAAATCAATATTAACACAATATGATAGATTTCTTTATTAGCATAAGTTCATCAAAAATGTTTACAGGCGCCACGCTTTTGTTCTCAACGGGTGGCTTTCTCAACTCAAATAACAAAGCAATTCATGATGTACTGTGAGTTGCTCTGTTACTTTCTTTGAGAAAGCCAACCGACGGTGAGACAAAGCTTGAACTTTATACAAATACCTGGAAAATAGTTATGCATTTTCAAGAGGACAATCTGTTATTTACGTATTGTTTAGGTAATAAAAGTTTGACGAGTCCATATTAGAGCATTTGCGATAATACAAGGTAATTCCAAATGATTAATCCGAATTCATTAGATCATAGCTCCGTAAAAATCAAGGTAATAATAGCGTACTAGACATTGACAGGAAGAGAAACGCACCGAGTTTACGAATATAACCACTAGATGGAACAATGTAACCCGTGTATCTGCACCTAGGTGAAAGACTGCCATTGATCTGTGCGGATTCTCGTGCAAAGGTTTATGGCCCTTTCTCTTTCCAGGAACAAACAGTAATAGGACACTCGTATTTAGATATGTTGGAGATTTGGCTGTTTGCGCAATTAAGTGAAGATTCACGCGACTATATCTTCCAGCTCGATGGAGTGCAGCCACATTGCATGGCATCTGGATGTTTGTCGTCACTTTAACGAACAGCTTCCCAACCGTTTGATTGGTCGCTGTGGACACGACAACAAGGCGCTGTACAGTTGGCCCGACAGGTGCCCAGACCTGACCCCTTTCGACTTTTTCTAATGGAATGGGGGTATGTTAAGGATAATGTATATATGCCACCATTGCCTACAACGCTAGATGAGCTCAAAGTTCGCATTCGTAGTGCTCAGCAGTCGTTGACAACAGACATACATGATCACGTATGGCCGAAATTTGATTATCGTCTCGACGTAGTTCGCGTGGCCAACGAAAATCACATAGAACATTTATAAGGTATGAAAACAAAATTTGGACAGGTTTTTTTCTTTATCTTATGTACATTTAATCGCTGTATGTATAGAAACATATAAAATACAGTCATTTAACATCGGATAAATCATTTTGAATTACCCTGTATTTTACAATAACTACACTGGCGGAAAGTGAAAAAAGAACACCAAGAAGGAATTGGCGGACGATCCTGAAATTTACATATGTTAATGGAATCGAGTTTACGTAGATGTGATGTTAATTTCGGGACCAACCAGTGAGCGCTTACTCCACAGCAAGGCATAATATGCAAATTATCGTCGCTGGTATTTAAGGAATGCGGCGAAGTGCATGTAATCACTCGTCGGCGTACGGACTTGTGCGAAGACCCTGAAGAAGCTGCAATGCCTGGACATGGAAGACGTGTACGATTTCAACAGTTATTGGACTTTGAGCGAGGTCGTCTAGTCGGACTCGCGAGGCCGGGTGGTCGTATCGTCGTATTGCGGGGCGAATTGGACGGGAAGTATCGGTGGTGGTACGATGGTGGCGTAGATGGGCCGAGGAACATTTCCACACGAGAAGACGTGGAACCGGGAGTCACAGAAGGACTGATGAGCGGACCGATCGACGCATAAGAAGAGCGGCGTTGTCAAGCAGATCATCCACTGCGACGCAAATCCGAGCTGCCGTTGCACGCTGACGTGAATGTGTGAACAATCCTCAACCGTCTACTGGATGTAGGACTACGTGCACGTGTCCCTCTGGCATGTGTACCTCTGACTCCAACCCACCGTCAGGAACGGCTGCAGTGGTGTCGCCAACGTCTGCACTGGCGAACGCAATGGCGATCTGTCGTGTTCAGCGATGAAAACAGATTCTGCTTGGGAGCCTCCGATGGACGTATGCGTGTTTGCAGAAGCACAGGGGAGCGTCTCCACCCTTCTTGCATCCTCCAGCGACACACAGGGCCTGCACCTGGTCTCCTGGTGTGGGGAGCGATCAGCTATCACTCCCGTACACAACTAGTGTTTGTACCGGGTAGGTTAAACAGCACCTCCTACATCAAATTGTTGTGCCGTTTGTAAGGTCGGTCCATCGTGGTGTTTTCCAGCAAGATAACGCACGCTCACACACGGCACGTGCAACGCAACATGCATTTCAGGCTGTGAGACAACTTCCATGGCCTGCAATTTCACCGAATTTGTCCCCCATTGAGCACGTGTGGGATTTTATAGGACAACGACTTATCCGGTCTCCACGGCCAGCCACTACCATCCACGATTTACGGGTCCAGGTTGAGGATGCTTGGAACTCAATACCCCAAACTTACATCCAATATCTGTACGACAGACTCCATGCCAGAATTGCACAGTGTGACGCAGTTCATGGCGGTTCAACCTCGTACCGACCATGTTACATGGAAATTTTATTTTTCAGTTTACCAGCAAATACAGCTGTATTTTGTCATAATGTTTTGATCACGTTATCCTCTGTATTCCGTTATTATTCTGTATAAATTTCGTTGGTATCAGACGTCTCCTTCTTGGTCTTCTTTTTTCACTTTCCGCCAGTGTATATTCCTGTACAATAATTTTGAAGACATTCTCCTCACCACTGCTTTATCGTTAGGGTCGGCTGTTCAATGACTGAGGATAAAGCGTTGGTGAGAAGAATGTTTTGTACAGGAATATACAGTAGTTATAAAGTTTTATTGCAAACGTTCTAGTCTGGACTTGTCAAACTTTTGACGTCTAAACAATACTTGAATAACAGATCCCAGTTAGCACATCCGTGCAATTTAACGTTGCAATCTGGAAGGCAACAGATCATCGTTGTATGTTGACGTAAAGCCAACGATTTTCTATCAGATGATGTCCGATTGGATACGTACTCATGAAAATATGAAAATGCTGTTTTCAAGGTATTTATACTATTGCACCTCGTAACTAATTGTACGATCTCTATTTCCAAGATCGTACAAATTATAATATTAACATTTATACATTTTCATGAAGGTACAGCAATAAAACGATTCATCATACTGTGTTAATATGACCTTTACAGCTTCCAAAGGTCACTAAATTCGTTTTTATTTATTCTGGAAGCGTACACCCTTTGACCTAAGGACATGTATTACTCTCTTTTATTTGATCAAAAAGAAACTCAGAAAATATTATTTTACATAATTAAATACACCGAGTGTCAGTTGATTAAGTGCTTATGGAAAACTAATGAAAAGATAAAAACACACCTGATACAGTAACTGAAACAAAGGTTTCATGTCAGAACCGAAAGCATGAAAAGTGCGAATCATCAAAGGAATATTAGCAAACAAACCACGAATTACGCAATATGTAATTCTCATGATTGAAGATTACAGAAATTTCCTCGTGAGACTCTAAGTCTTAAATAGAAAGAACGTCGTTAAGTGTTCGGTTGACCAAACAATTGGAACAAATTGAGTTATTTTAATTAAGAAGACGAAGTGGCCAAAGTTTAATCGTGATAATGCATCAACATGTGTAAATGAAGTCGAAGAATTGCGAAAGTGTTTATAATTTGAGATGATTTTAAAACAAAGTTATTCGATATTTATGCATCAGAGTGTGACGTGAACTTCTAAATTAACCTTCCTTTGAGTTTCTGCTTCTGCTTTTACGATTTCCTTCTTCAACGGCACATTACATCTCTAAGCAGCTTGTACATTTTGGCAAAAGTGAGTCAGCAGAAAATGAAAAGTCTGCGGCGAAGGTAAATATTTGGTGACATAGAGAATGGGGTGGAAAATCGTATATTTATGACGTTTTTGATGATAGCATGTATAAGCTATAATGTTGCGGTTATATATATATATATAACCATAAGCACCACCTCTCAAATACACTAGCGGAAAGTGAAAAAAGAACACCAAGAAGGAGACGTCTGATACCAACGAAATTTATACAGCATAATAACGGAATACAGAGGATAACGTGATCAAAACATAATGGCAAAATACAGCTGTATTTCCTGGTAAACTGAAAAATAATATTTCCATGTAACATGGTTAGTACGAGGTTGAACCGCCATGAACTGCGTCACACTGTGCAATTCTGGCATGGAGTCTGTCGTACAGATGTTGGATGTAGGTTTGGGGTATTGAGTTCCAAGCATCCTCAACCTGGACGCCTCAATCAGGGATGGTCGTGGCTGGCCGTGGAGACCGGATAAGTCGTTGTCCCATAAAATCTCACACGTGCTCAATGGGGGACAAATCCGGTGAACGTGCAGGCCATGGAAGTTGTCTCACACCCTGAAGTGCATGTTGCGTTGCACGTGCCGTGTGTGGGCGTGCGTTATCTTGCTGGAAAACACCACGATGGACCGACCTTACAAATGACACAACAACGGGCTGAATTATGTTGTTGATGTAGGAGGTGCTGTTTAACCTACCCGGTACAAACACTAGTTGTGTACGGGAGTGATAGCTGATTGCTCTCCACACCAGGAGACCAGGTGTAGGCTCTGTGTGACGCTGGCGGATGCAAGAAGGGTGGAGACGCTCTCCTGTGCGTCTGCAAACACGCATACGTCCATCGGAAGCTCCCAAGCAGAATCTGCTTTTATCTCTGAACACGACAGATCGCCATTGCGTTCTCCAGTGCAGACGTTGGCGACACCACTGCAGCCGTTCCTGACGGTGGGTTGGAGTCAGAGGTACACATGCCAGAGGGACACGTGCACGTAGTCCTGCATCCAGTAGACGGTTGCGGATTGTTCGCACATTCACGTCAGCGTGCAACGGCAGCTCGAATTTGCGTCACAGTGGATGTTATGCTTGACAACGCCGCTCTTCTTATGCGTCGATCGGTCCGCTCATCAGTCTGTCTGTGACTCTCGGTTCCACGTCTTTTCGTGTGGGATTGTTCCTCGGACTATCTACGCCCCCATCGTACCACCACCGATACTTCCCGTCCAATTCGCTCCGCAATACGACGATACGACCACCCGGCCTCGCGAGTCCGACTAGACGACCTCGCTCGAAGTCCAATAACTGTTGATTTTTTTTTGTTTTGATTGGAGGTTTAACGACCACCGTGAGCAACTCAATGGGCTATAAGCAGTCGCCCGTCCCTAATTTAGGGTCACTGGTTCCAGGGAAGGGAGAGAGCCAGTGCCGTAAGACAAACACAACATCCATGCCTCACCGGGATTCGAACCCGGACCCCTTCGGACGAATGATCAGAGGCCAACGCCTTAGACCACTGCGCCACAGGGGCGGCCCAATAACTGTTGAAATCGTGCACGTCTTCCATGTCCAGGCATTGCGGCTTCTTCAGGGTCTTCGCACGTGTCCGTACGCCGACGACTGATTACATTCACTTCGCCGTACTCCTTAAATACCAGCGACGATAATTTGCATATTATGCCGTGCTGTGGCGTAAGTGCTCACCCGTTGTTCCCGAAATTAACATCACCCCTACGTAAACTCGACTCCATTAACATATGTAAATTTCATGATCGTCCGCTAATTCCTTCTTGGTGTTCTTTTTTCACTTTCCGCCAGTGTATGTATATGAGAGCAAATGAGCTCCAGACCACAGCAAAAGAAGAAGAACGATAAACGATACGTAAAAATCACACCACAAAAAATATAAAGATACTAATAAGAAAAAGGAAAACACAAATATAATATCGTATCAAATGCCCCCGAACCACTCTTGAGGAAAAAACATCTTTGAGCCCGGAGCCCGGATACCGGAGCCAGTCAGGTCAGGGTTTCATTTGATAGCCTGATTCCTAATTTAAAACAACTTGCGGTTGCAACCGAATTTGGACTTGCAAAATTTATTGGCCCTCTGTCTTTCCCACCCGAACCCTTAAAGTAACACAGATGTATAATTAAATATAACACCACATAAATATGTCAAATACTCAGTAATTTCTTACCTTGTCTTATTAAAGGACAAAACGTACTGAAGTATAGAATATAAAAGACATACATACATAACTCTAAGACTAACATAACTCATGCTCCCCTCGTATGTATCCAACGCTGTAAAAGTAAACATACTATGTGAGATAAGGTTACAGTTACTCTCGACACCAACTGAAGTAGATCCACTCAACAATGGTATCTTTGTAAAATCTCTGTATTCCTAATAGACACGCAATATGACAAAAGGTCCAAATGAGACACAGAAGACCGTCCAAAAGGAAGACCTCAAATGTGGAAGAACGTAGAGCTTATTGTTCTACACTGAAGAGCAATTGAATTAGATATACCTGTCTGTAGTAACGTGTAGCACCACCGTTCGCCCTGATGACGGCGGCGATTCGTCTCGACATGAATTCGACAAGACACCAGAAGCGTTGGGAAGCCATACGGATCCACGACCCCTTAAAAAGCTCCCACAGTTCACGAAGATTTGATGGAGGGGGTCAGAGCCTCGAACATCTCTCTCGATGGCATCCCAGATGTGTTCGATGGGATTGAGGTCAGGTGACCTAGCTGGCCAAGGAAGCGAGGTCACGACGGTTGAGTGCTCATCCAACCATTCGGATACAATTCGGGAGCGATGGCACGGTGCATTGTCTTGTAGCAGGATGAGGTCCCCAGTGGGATGTTGAAGACGTACAAACGGAAGCAAATAGTCGTCCAGTGTATCCCGGTAACGTTGACTTGTGAGGGACGATGTCACATGTACCAGAGGTCCCATTTTAGTCCACGTAAACAGTCACCAGACGAGAATTCCACCCCCACCAGCTTGAAGAGTACTCTGCTGGCAAGAAGGATCCATCGCTTCATGTGGTTTGCGCCTTACTCGTATCCTACCATCCGCATGCACCAACATGAATCTCGACTCATCAGTCCAGGCAACATTTTTCCACATGTCTAGGGTACAGTGGCGATGTTCCTGCTCCCATGATAATCTTTGCACCCTGTGATGCGCGGTCAGCAGCGGTGCCCCTTGGGGACGATGGCTTCTGGACCCCATAGCGGGCAGATGGTTCTGGATGGTGTGGCTTCTTACACGTTTTTGTGCATCAGCGTTAAATTGCCGAGTGATTTCTTGCACTGTGGCCTGTCTGTCCGCTGTTACAATGTGAGCTAGCCGACGATGACCCGGCTCATCCACACGCTGTTGTCCACGGCAGTTGGCCCTTGCAGGGATGGTTTTACCGGATTCGATGTACTCACGGTGCACCCGTGACACAGTGGCTCGTGAAAAAACCAGCTCCTGCACGACTTCCGAGATGAAGTGACCCATTCGTCGGGCCCCAACAATTTGCCCACGAACAAATGCGCTTAGATCCTTCGTCTTACCCATACTGCGTCCGACTTTTACTGATTCCTGCCGCATCGCTCCTTATATTGTCGGATCGCTGCATACGTCATGTTGTTTTTGTTTACAGGGCCGCCCACAGCACCACATTTGCATAACGCCAGCTGTCTCTAATTCAATTGCTCTTCAGTGTAGTTCTCCGGAGTATTTGGGGGAAAGACATTTAATAACTACTAATATGTGAAAAACAGAACTTATAGGGATAACCGTTTTTTTTATAAATTAAAAAAACCTCTGATACATGCCTTTTTTGAATAAAAAAAGGCATGTATCAGAGGTAAATACTTTATATTTTGATATATATATATATATATACATCTTGAACTCCTTTTTCAAGAAAAAGCCACACAGGAAATGGGCATGGAGACATCCAAATGGGACGACAAGTGAAATTGATTTTATTATGTGTAACAAAAAATTCTTCATAGAAGACTGCACTGTGCTAAACAAGTTCAACACAGGTAATGACCATAGATTGGTGAGATGTAAGATGCACCTCAACACTACTCTCGAACGTAGCTAGCTCATAACACAAACAAAATGTATTGACATGAACAACCTTAAAAAACACCATAATACATTTAAGTTGGAACTGAAGAACATATTCTCTGCTTTAGAAGGCCTAACATCGGAAGAAGTGTATATTTCTGAAGTTAACAGAAAAGTAACCAAAGCTCTTATGGAAACAGCAACAAAATTAGCTGGGTCTAAGAACAAGTTGCAGATGGAATTACTGTAGACATCATACAAGAAGCAAGTGGAGAAATCGAAACAGTTCTCGCCCAAATTTTCACTCGATGCCTTAATGAAGGGAAGATTCCTGAGGATTGGAACAACGCTACAATGATCTTGCTACATAAAAAAGGTGACATTGAGGATCTCAGGAACTACAGACCTATCTGCCTCCTTACAGTGGTTTATAAAATCTTCACTAAAGTTCTTTCACAGCGCTTAAAGATGACACTGGACATGGCTCAACCGAGAGAACAAGCTGGATTCAGGAGTGGCTACAGCACAATAGATCATATCCCCGTACTGAGAGAACTAATTAAAAGAGCGAGGGAATATTGACTTCCATTGTGCATGGCTTTTATCGATTATGAAAAAGCCTTTGATTCGGTGAAATCATCAGCAGTTGCAATGGCTCTGAAATCCTGCGGTATTGAAGATGCGTACCTTAATATTATTAATAACATCAATGAAAATGCAAGTTCAAAGATTCGGCTGTTTGAAAATACAACACACATAAAAATTGGAAAGGGAGTGAGACAAGGTGATACCATATCTCCGAAGCTCTTTAATGCCACATTGGAAAATGTCTTTCAATCACTGAACTGGGAAAACAAAGGGATAAAGATTAATTGAGATTATCTAACCCACCTTCGTTATGCTGATGACATAGTCATTTTTGCGACTACCCCATCAGAGCTGCAAAATATGATCCAGGAACTTGCTGAGAAGAGTAAAGAAGTGGGATTAAAAATGAACTTTCAGAAGGCAAAAGTGATGTACAATGCTTTTACAAGAAATGAAGATTTATCGATTTGATGGAGAAAAGCTGGAGATAACAGACACGTACGTTTATCTTGGACAGCAGATATCAAGTGAGGGTCACATTGATGAAGAAATTAATCGGGGTATAAAACTTGCCTGGAGAGCTTTTGGAAGAAACAGCATAATTTTCAAGAGCAATATGCCATTATGTCTTAAAAGAAAAGTGTTTGATCAATACATCCTTCCAGTGCTTACGTATGGTGCAGAGACGTGGACCTTAACTAAAAGAGACATACAAAGACTGCAGACAACTCAAAGCAACATGGAGAGGTGCATGCTTGGTGTAACCAGGAGAGATAAGAAGAGGAACTCGTGGATCCGAAAAAGCACAAGAGTGGAAGACATCATGATCAGAGTTAAATCCCTGAAATGGCAATGGGCTGGACATACTGCCAGAAGGACAGACCATCGATGGACAGCCGAAATTTTAGATTGGATTCCAAGGGACAGGAAAAGACCCAGAAGAAGACCACATGGAAGATGGGTGGATGAAATTCGAAAGTATGCGGGAGTGACATGGAGGAGACTGGCACAAGACAGACCGTTATGAAGGAAACTTGGGGAGACCTTCGTTCAGCAGTGGATTGATAATGGTTGACAATGATGATATATATATATATATATATATATATATATATATATATATATATATATATATACTACTGGCTGTTAATTGGAAGCTGCTACATTACGAATGTATGGTCGTCATTTAAAAGTGTGTTAGTGACTGTAACTTCCTGTCCGTGCAGAAAAGGAAGACCCGTTTTCTTTCAGTGTAAGTATTGACTCTTTTCAACCTTGTGGAAACTCGTATATTTTTTAAGATAGCATATATAAGCTTTGATGTTGAGATTTATATGTATATACATGCGTGGCAAGCTCATAAAACGAACAAAGTGTATTGACCTTACCAACCTTAAAAAATATCATAATGCCTTCAAATTGGAATTGAGGAACAAATTTTCTGCTCAAGAATCTCTAACGTCGGAAGAAGTGGACATCTCTGAAGTTAACAGCAAACTAACCAAGGCTCTTATGGAAACAGCAACAAAAATACCTGGTACTAAGAACAAGTTTCATGCGAAGAAATTATCAGGAAAAACTAAAATTCCGATGCAAAAACGAAGAGAGATGAGGACAACTAAAGGAGATGTGACTTCCAAACTGGAATATGTAGAGCTATGCAAGAAGGTAAGAAACAATATCACTGAAGATGTAAGGAAATTCAACTGTGAACTAGTGAGGAAAGCAATTGAACACAACCAAAGCCTAAAGAGAGCAAAGGGGCATCTAAGTAAGGGAAGAAAACAGATTATGGCTCTCAGAACAGAAGACGGTTTTGCAACAAGAAATAGAGGCGAAATTTTGACAAGAGTGAAAGATTTCTACTCAACACTATATGAAAGGGATGATACATGTACTCCAGACATTATGAAAGGTACCAGTACCAGAGTTCTCCCAGTCCTCCCAGCAGAAGTTGCACATGCAATCAAGAACATGAAACGGGCTAAAGCCCCAGGAGAAGATGGAATTACCGTAGACATTAAACAAGAAGCAAGTGGAGGAATTGAAACAGTACTCGCCCAAGTTTTCACTCTTGGCCTTAATGAAGGGGATATTCCTGAGGATTGGAACAATGCTACAATGATTTTGTTACATAAAAAAGGTGACATTGAGGATCTCAGGAACTACAGACCTATCAGCCTCCTATCAGTGGTGTATAAATATTCGCAAAAGTTCTTTCACACCGCTTGTAGGTAACACTGGACATGGCTTAACCGTGAGAACAAGCTGGATTCAGAAGTGGCTACAGCACTATAGATCATATCCACGTACTGAGAGAACTAATTGAAAGATCGAGGGAATATGAACTTCCATTATGCATGGCTTTTATCGATTATGAAAAGGCCTTTGATTCGGTGAAACCATCAGCAATTAACAAGTTAGTAAAATCATGCAATGCATTGATTATGATACGCTTTCCAACATACTAGAAATCATAAAATGGCTGTGGAATAAATCTCACTCCTACGCCCTCACCTTTGATCCCATTTTGATGATATTCAGCAGAACTGGTTCAGTATACCTTCGAAAAAACATGATAAAGTTTTGTCGCAATCGAAGCAATTTTACGTAAGTTATGATGTATAACGGCTATGGAATAGACCCCGCTTCTGTGTCCTAACCTTTGACCCATTTCGCCCATTTTCTAAAGGATTAGTCCCCAGGCAGGCCCCTACAACATACTAACATTTCATCCAAATCGAAACATTTTTATGTAAATTATGACTCATAATGGCGATGGAAGTGATTCCGCTCCTATGTCCTGACCTTTGACCCTCATGTCGCCAATTTTCATAAAGGGGTTGTTACCAGGTGATCCCCTACCACATACTAATATTTAATCGAAATCGAACCTTTTTTACGTTAGTTATGACGCATAAGAACAGTGGAATGGATCCCGCTCCTGTGTCCTCACCTTTGATCCCATTTCAATCACTTTCAATAACATTTCTTCCCAGGTGATTCCCTTCCACATACTAAACTTTCATCGATATCGAACGATTTTTACGCGAGTTATTGTGCAGACGAACATACGCACACACCGCGTGATGTAATGAGGCAGATGGGAATCGCGGCCATCTGCTAGCAAAAGCGTGACGTCATAAAAATTTAATAGGATCCGCACATTTGTTTGACTGCTGACGTCATGAAAATACAGGTCGCGCCATCTTTTTCTTCCCAATTAATGCGTTCCCAAGGATGAAAATTTGAACATCGATTAAAATAGCTGCATTTTATAACTTGGAGTACCTAATATTTTCTAAAACATAACCATAATTATGCAATCCAACATTTGTTTGTCTACTGACGACATCAAAGTACAGGTCGCGCCATTCCTTTTCTGGTTTCAACACCACCAAGGGAAAAGTTATTGATTTTTAATATATTTATGGTTATGTTTTCGAAAATGTTAAGTATTCCAAGTTATAATATAAAGTTATTTTAATCGATGTTCAAATTTTCATCCTTGGGAGACACATTATTTGTGAAGGAAATGTGTACAAAAGTCTTTCCATTGGAAGTATAGAAAGCAAAACTACTTGATATCCACCTTAATAATATGGGATAAGGGCGATGGAATGGATCGCAACCCTATTTCCTGACGTTTGACCCCATTTTGTCCATTTTCAATAGGGTGCGTCCCCAGGTGGTCCCCTGCCACATACTGAAATTTCATCAAAATCGAACCGTTTTTACGCACGTTATGGCGCATAAAGTCAATGGAATCCATCCCGTTCTTATGTCCTGACCTTTGACCCCAATTTACGCATTTTGAATAGGGTTCGTCTCCAGATGGATCCCTACCACATTGTAAAATTTCATTGAAATCGAACCATATTTACGCCAGTTATGACGTATAAGTGCAATGGAATGGATCCCGCTCCTACGTCGTGACCTTTGACCCCATTTGTCCCATTTTCAATAGGGTTCTACCCCAGGTGGTTCCCTACCACATACTAAAATTTCATCGAAATCGAACCATTTTTACGCCAGTTATCGTGCGGACGGCAAAGCTGGAACATATTCGCTTCTTCAACCTACGGTTGGAAAGCGTAAAAATGGCTTTGAAATCCTGCGGTATTGAAAATGCATACATTAATATTATTAATAACATCTATGAAAATGCAAAGATTCGGCTATTTGAGAATACAGCACCCATAAAAATTGGAAAGGGGTGAGACAAGGTGACACTATTTCTCCCAAACGTTTTAATGCCACTTTGCAAAATGTCTTTTAATCACTGAACTGGGAAAACAAAGGGATAAAGATTAATGGAGATTATCTAACTCATCGTCGTTTTGCTGATGACGTAGTCATTTTTGCAACTACCTCATTAGAGCTGCAGAGTATGATCCAGGAACTTGCTCACAAGGGTAAAGAAGTGGGATTGAAAATGAACTTTCAAAAGACAGAGGTGATGATTTATCGATTGATGGGAAAAATCTGGAGATAACCAATAACTACATTTATCTTGGACAACAGATATCAAGTGAGGGTCACATTGATGAAAAAATTAATCGGCG
Organism: Macrothele yani; assembly: GCA_039090855.1. Taxonomy (NCBI): domain Eukaryota; kingdom Metazoa; phylum Arthropoda; class Arachnida; order Araneae; family Macrothelidae; genus Macrothele; species Macrothele yani. Next base: position 22,591,723 of record CM077013.1, read on the forward strand.
TACAAAACTTGCCTGGAGAGCTTTTGGAAGAAACAGTATAATTTTCAAGAGCAATATGCCATTATGTCTTAAAAGAAAAGTGTTTGATCAGTGCATACTTCTAGTGCTTACATATGGTGCAGTGACGTGGACCTTAACTAAAAGTGACATACAAAGACTGCAGACAACTCAAAGTAGCATGGAGAGATGCATGCTTGTTGTAACCAAGAGAGATAAGAACAGGAACTCGTGAATCAGAAAAATGACAAGAGTGGAAGACATCATTTTCAGAGTAAAATTCCTGAAATGGCAATGGACTGGACATATTTCCAGAAGGACAGACCGTCGATGGATAGCTGAAATTTTAGACCGGATCCCAAGGGACAGGAAAAGGACCTGAACACCACATATGAGATGGTTGGATGAAATTCGAAAGTATGCGGGAGTAACATGCAGGAGACTAGCACAAGACAGACCGTTGTGGAAGAAACTTAGGGAGACCTTCGTCCAGCAGTGGATTGATAATGGTTGACAGTGATGATGATGAGGAGGACATGTATATGCTACATGGCTCTTAATTGTCAGCTGATACATTACGATTGGGTAGTTATCATTTAAAAGTATCTCAGTGACTCTAACTTCCTGTCCATGCGGAACAGAAAGACCCCTTTTCTTTTAACGTAAGTATTGACTCTTTCCAACCTAGTTTTATTTACGCTTTCTAACCGTAGGTTGAAGAAGCGTATATGCACCGGCTTTGTCCGCCCATCCGTCTGTCTGTCTGTCTGTCTGTCCATCCGTCCTTCTGTCTGTGTGTCCACACGATAACTCGCGTAAAAATTGTTCGATTTCGATGGAATTTTAGAATGTGGTACACCTTCTGGGGACGAACCCTATTGAAAATGGGTGAAGTGGGGTCAAAGGTCAGGACATAGGAGCGGGATGCATTCCATTGCCCCTATGCGCCATAACGTGGAAAAAATTATTCGATTTCGATGAAATTTTAGTATGTGGTAGGGGACCACTTGCGGACGAATGCTATTGAAAATGGGCGAAACAAGGTCAAAGGTCAGGACATAGGATCGGGATCCATTCCATCGCCCTTAACCCATATTATTAAAGGAGCAATTTTTGTGTGTATGTAAATTTTATTTTGAAAACGGCTCTAAGGATTTTGACGGAACTCGTTAACCTACCCTTTTCCAGTAGTAGAAATCGATTTAGCTTAATCTCGACTTTAGGAAAATTCGTGTAGTGGGTTAAATAACCACCCCGAATTACCACGTTTTTAGTGTCATGGCGTCGTTCCACTAATGTTACCGATGCTTAGAAATTTTATGACGTCACACTCCTGCAAGCAGATGGTCGCGATTCCCATCTGCCTCATTACGTCAAGCGTTGTGTGCGTATGTTCGTCTGCACGATACCTCGCGTAAAAATCGTTCGATTTCGATGACATTTTAGTATGTGGTAGTGAAACACCTAGGAAGGAACCCTATTGAAAGTGAACGAAATGGGGTCAAAGGTCAGGACATAGCAGCGGAATCCATTCCACTGCTCTTATGCGTCATAACTAACGGAAAAAAGTTCGATTTTGATGAAATTTTGGTATGTGGTAGGGAACTACCTGGGGACAAATCCTATTGAAAATGGGCGAAATGGGGTCAAAGATCAGGACATAGAAGGGGAATCTGTTACATCGGCAATGTGAGTCATAACGTACGTAAAAATGCTTCGATTTAGATGAAATGTTAGTAATGTTGTAGGGGCCTGCCTGGGGACGAAACCTATTGAAAATGGGCAAAATGGGGTCAAACGTTAGGGCACAGGAGCGGGATCTATTCCATAGCCCTTATGCTTCATAGCTTACGCAAAAATGCTTCGATTGCGACAAAACTTTATCATGCTATTTTGGAGGTATACTGAACCAGTTCTGTTGAATATCATCAAAATGGGATCAAAGGTTAGGGCACAGGATCGAGATTTATTCCGCAGCCATTATCCTCATAACTTAAGTAATGATTTCTGGTATGTTGGAAAGCATATCATAATCAATGCGTTGCATGATTTTACTAAATTGTTTCTAATGAGTTACGTGTTGTATTCTGTCAGCGAGTTAGATGCAAACTAATTAAGGGCACAAATTAATCAACTAATCAACAATGTTCACAATGAATAAAAACATTATAAACTGCAACATAACATAGGGACATGACATGTTTCCCCGTTTTCTGACATTGTACTTAAAAAAGAACGTTCTGTGTGATTTACATCTGGATTGGTTGCGTGACTTTTTTTTTTTTTATTGGTGGTTTAATGACCACCGTGAGCTTCAACAATATTTATTTGGAGCAAACATGGACAGGAAGAAACAGATGGCCTGTGCTTAACAGTTACCAAAAGATAAACAAGTAGATGACCTATTTACAATGACGATGAGATATTTACACTATGTGGATGCACTATATACAATGTAAGCAAATTCATAACACTGACAATACTGGACTGAAGGGTTGACTTACTTTATGTACAACATTTGTTCGCAATGTGCATCAGCAGAGTGCCATCTCTAATAGGTGAACACCAGTACAAGGTATAACTATAAATTTAACAGTGCAAAAACAAACATGTATATTTTGAGCAATCTTGAAAAAAAGAAGAAAATAGTAGAAGGCTTATACTTTTCAGTATCTGAAAGATAAGCGAATAAATAATCAAATTACAATGATGGTGTGAACTCTATACAAATTGAATGCAATATCTCTATTGTGAAACACTGACAAATTATAAAAAGAACTATTACTTAGGCTTAAACAAGTGCCTCAATCACAATACTATAGATTAACTTGTAATGAACAACCACATATGTACACAAGGTGCAACGGCATAGGGAAGACACTAATACGGAATTACAATTCCATGGTACAACTGTAAATTTCACAGTGCAAAGAGTAAAGTATATTAGTACAAACAGAACTTGCGTTTTACAGAAAATTTATGCTTCGGGTACAATACAAATAATGAAAATATGAAACTGACTCTTTGTATAGCAAATGTGCAATACAGCGCAGAACATTATGTAATAGACTGATTATTTCCTGGTAGGCACATGTGACATGAGAAAAAACACACTGTGTAACATTAAGATATAATTGAAATACTATCAGAACGTTTGCTCCGCACCATGAGCATAAAACTTAAGACATCTAATCTTGATCCAACATGCGAAATGTGCCGAACATAAATTTTACAGTGCAATTAGGAAAGTACATTAGTATATACAATACTGAGCTTTTGGCATAGCAACTATACTTCAGGTATAGTACAAATATCTGAACGAGGAACAATTACTCTTTGTACAACAAAAGTGCTAAACCTCGCTGAACATTGTGTATTTGACTGATCATATACCTTTATGTAAACAGAAAAGTAACCAAAGCTCTTATGGAAACAGCAACAAAATTAGCTGGGTCTAAGAACAAGTTGCATGTAAACAAATTATCAGGAAAAACGAAAATGTTGATGCAAAAAAGAAGAGAGATGAGGACAACTAAAGAAGATGTGACTTCCAAAGTCGAATATATAGAGCTATGCAAGACAGTAAGAAAAAGTATCACTAAAGACGTAAGAAAATTAAACTGTGAACTAGTGAGGAAAGCAATTGAAAACAACCAAAGCCTAAAGATAGCAAAGGGACATCTCAGTAAGGGAAGAAAACAGATTATGGCACTGAGAAAAGAAGATGGTTCTGTAACAAGAAATAGAGGCGAAATTTTGACAAGAGTGAAAGATTTCTACTCCAAATTATATGAAAGAGATGATACATGCACTCCAGACATCATGAAAGATACCAGTACCAGAGTTCCTCCAGTCCTTCCAGCAGAAGTTGCACATGCAATCAAGAACATGAAGCGGGGAAAAGCTCCAGGAGAAGATGGAATTACTGTAGACATCATACAAGAAGCAAGTGGAGAAATTGAAACAGTACTCGCCCAAATTTTCACTCGATGCCTTAATGAAGGAAAGATTCCTGAGGATTGGAACACCGCTACAATGATCCTGCTACATAAGAAAGGTGACATTGAGGATCTCGGAAACTACAGACCTATCAGCCTCCTATCAGTAGTTTATAAAATCTTCACTAAAGTTCTTTCACACCGCTTGAAGGTAACACTGGACATGGCTCAACCGAGAGAACAAGCTGGATTCAGGAGTGGCTACAGCACAATAGATCATATCCACGTACTGAGAGAACTAATTGAAAGAGCGAGGGAATATGAACTTCCATTGTGCATGGCTTTTATCGATTATGAAAAAGCCTTTGATTCGGTGAAACCATCAGCAGTTACAATGGCTCTGAAAACCTGCGGTATTGAAGATGCCTACATTAATATTATTAATAACATCTATGAAAATGTAAGTGCAAAGATTCGGCTGTTTGAAAATACAACACACATAAAAATTGGAAAGGGAGTGAGACAAGGTGACACCATATCTCCGAAGCTCTTTAATGCCACATTGGAGGGTGTTTTTCAGTCGCTGAGCTGGGAAAACAAAAGGATAAAGATTAATGGAGATTATCTAACCCACCTTCGTTTTGCGGATGACGTAGTCATTTTTGCAACTACCCCATCAGCGCTGCAGAGTATGATCCAGGAACTTGCTGACAAGAGTAAAGAAGTGGGATTAAAAATGAACTTTCAGAAGACAAAAGTGATGTTCAATGCTTTTACAAGAAATGAAGATTTATTGATTGATGGAGAAAAGCTGGAGATAACAGACACGTACGTTTATCTTGGACAGCAGATATCAAGTGAGGGTCACATTGATGAAGAAATTAATCGGCGTACAAAACTTGCCTGGAGAGCTTTTGGAAGAAACAGCATAATTTTCAAGAGCAATATGTCATTATGTCTTAAAAGAAAAGTGTTTGATCAATGCATCCTTCCAGTGCTTACGTATGGTGCAGAGACGTGGACCTTAACTAAAAGAGATATACAAAGACTGCAGACAACTCAAAGAAGCATGGATAGGTGCATGCTTGGTGTAACCAGGAGAGATAAGAAGAGGAACTCGTGGATCCGAAAGATTACAAGAGTGGAAGACATCATGATCAGAGTTAAATCCCTGAAATGGCAATGGGCTGGACATACTGCCAGAAGGACAGATCATCGATGGACAGCCGAAATTTTAGATTGGATTCCAAGGGACAGGAAAAGACCCAGAAGAAGACCACATGGGAGATGGGTGGATGAAATTCGAAAGTATGCAGGGGTGACATGGAGGAGACTGGCACAAGACAGACCGTTGTGGAGGAAACTTGGGGAGACCTTCGTCCAGCAGTGGATTGATAATGGTTGACAATGATGATGATGATGACATGTAACATGATCAAAAACCCCACTGTGCAAAATTAGTAATTAAATTTAAACATTAACAAACATTTGCTCAGCACCGTGAGCATAAACCAGAAATTATAAAGCCCGGCAGACATAAGGAAAGCGTTGAACATAAAACTTTTTAAACTTATTCTAAGTGCCTGTGGTGTAACAAACAAACAAACAAAAAAAAACCCTCACCTCAGGACCTTGTTGGTGAGAAACATGCAGACGCGCAGTAACTTTGGTCAGCAATGATGAAGAGGGCACCTAAGAACACGTTAATCACAAAACTATGCTTTAGTTAGTCTAAACAAATTCACAGAAGTCAGAACAATAGTCTAAGTTCTTCTGATGGACCAGAAAACCATTGACGAAAAGGTGACCACACTGACATAAAGTGTGGGATTCGATTCGCAGCCTTAGCATCAGTGAAAGCAACCCTCAAGCGTGAAATCAGACTGTTCCGGAACTGACTGCACATGGCAGCTCCCGCCTGAAAGATGGTAGGCTGTATAGGGGTAGAACGAAGCTGTTGATAGTAGTAAAAAATCACATGTTTTGCTAATATGAAATCATAAGCACATGACTCTGATATAGGAATAGGCAGAGTACTGGAACTGAGTAGCGTGCTATAGGCTGAGAAAGAGAGATCAGTAGTACTAAGGCACTGTGCAGTTGTGAAGGTCAGATGTAACAAGGGAAGAAGCACTGTGCCATGTTGATATACATGATCTACATCCGCAATCGTACAGCAAAACATGCAGTTAGGCGAATCAACAAGCGTCATCCTGAATAATTTGGTAGGAACTGGTAACAGCCGATGAAGAAACAACCATTGGATATTTCTTTCTGCTGGAACAGATAGTGGCGAATTAGACATGGACCACACTTGTGAAAGGGCGACATTCGGAACATCTGGAATCATCAATGGTGTAGCATACACTATATCAATGAGACAACGGTAAAGAGACGAGATAGAAAAACTGGAGAGAGGAAGTGATGAGCCCCGAACGGAAAGGAAAAATTGAAGAGGAAGAGTGGCAGAGGGAACAAGAGTTAACCCAGCTTGAGAGGCAAGGTTAGGGAAGAGGGTAATGATTGAAGAACGGATAGAATCATACAGCGAAAGAGAGGAAGAGGTAGGGGGAGGAGGGGGAAAGATCAGAGAAGGGTTTCCAAGAAAGATCTGGAGAAATTAGATCCTGAACAGATACTATTCCGGCGGGGAGCCAGAAAAGGTCAGTAAAGTAGGGAGCATTAGGGGGATGAAGGATGGAAGAAAAGAACAGGGGCTCAGCTAATAGTTCAGTGGTGGAAGCCGGTGGAGCACGGAAGAGGGGTAGAGAACGGAGAAAGGAAAGGACCTCTTTGTAGAAAGGGGAAAATTTAGAATGGAAAAAAGGAGATTGATCCATTAGAAGATACATGATAAAAGTGATTCGGGAATTCCTAGGCGATATCATGACATCTCTAACGAGCGTAACTGGCGACTCTTGTGCACTTAGTAGCCGCAGGAAAGAAACCACTTTATGTGCTTTATAGTAGGTGCCAACGTCCAGCAGTGAAATACCTCCATCAGTGACTCGACGACAGAGAGTAGAGACCTGGATCCAATGGTACCTGTTCCATATTATCGTTGAGATGATTCGAGTGATTTCATTGAGGTGATAAATGGGCATACGTTCAGCTGACCATGCATATAGGCATGGTGAAAGAATATAAATCTGAGCTATTCTAGCTCTTGAGAAGTAAGAAGTACAAAACTGGGAACCTCGCCAGAAGGCAGCAGTTCGAGTAAGGCGTGTTCTGAGAGCATGCCATGTTTCGTTTTGAGCAGAAAGACGGACTCCGAGCTGGACCCCAAGGAATTTTTGGGATGAAGCAGTCCATGAGGCGCCCCACGGGGTGTCAGTCCTAGAGGCCCACGCTCCGCTCCATAGACCTGCACTCTTTAATGTATTAAGTGATGCCGCTGAACATGAAGAATATTGATCGTAAATCTGGAGCAAGATGTCGAATTGAGCGTCTGTACGTACACAAAAGGTCGCGTCATCGGCATATGCAGAGTATGTCACAGAAAAGTGCCTAGTACTTGCAGTAGGCGGTGGCAGTGCATCTATAAAGGCTCGATGGACAGACCGAAGAAACGGCTCAAAAGCAATGGCAAAGAGCTGTCCAGAAAGTGGGCCACCCTGCCGAATGCCTCGCCGAAAAGGAAAAGGTGCAGTCAAGAAGGCGGCCGTCTTGACATGGAAAGCAGCGTCCTGATAAAGGGCAAGAATAGAGGTAACAAAAGCAAAAGGAAAGCCGAAAGCAATAAGAACAGCAGAAAGATACGAATGTGAGATATTGTCGAAAGCAGCTCTTTGGTCAAGATTAAAGAGGGCAAGTGGTTCAGAGTTAGTACGAACCAGATGTAGGAGATCTCGAAGGAGATTGAGATTAGAAGTGATGGACCGACCACGAACCGTGTAGGTCTGGTCGGGAGAAAGAAGCAATGGAAGAACTTGGTTGAGTCGACTGGAAAGGAGTTTAGTGAAGAGTTTATAGTCAATGTTTAGTAGCGAGATAGGACGCCAGTTTCCTAAGTCAAGCAGATCGCCTTTCTTGGGGAATAACACCATATGAGCCTCTGTGAAACCCCTCGGAAGAGAAGAGGAAGAAAGAGCAGCATTTAAAGCGGCGAGAAAAAATGGAAGCAACGAAGGGAGAAAAGTACGGTAGAAAAGGAGCGGAAGGCCATCTGGACCTGGGACAGCACGGAAATTTAGAGAGGCAAGAATGGTCCGAAGTTCAGTCTGCGAAATAGGTTGTAAAAGGGAATCAGAGAGATTGGAAGGAACTTGGGGAAGAGCAAAGAGTAAAGTAGCAGAAGCAGAAACAGAAGGCTGAGGAGTTTCACTGTATTTGATAGTAAAATATCGACGAACCTGAGAGCAAACTGCATCCGGATCAGAGATGATTTCACCATTAGGCCGCCGAAGTAGTCGAAGCTGATGCGACGAGCGGCGTTTTTCTTCTAACGCGGATAGAAACTCAAAGGAGCAGTCCTCTGGTGATAGATGTTGTAGACGGAGACGAAGAATTACCTGACGTGCACGAGGCTCAAGAAGTGCTCTAAGATCCGCTTGGTAAGCTGTATACATGGGATGACTCGCACCAAGCTGTAACAGGATGTTTCGTAGATTTTGCTCTTCCATGGAGCGCTTCGTGCCTTCGGAGAAGGAATGACGTCTGAGAAGATAAATTAGGTAAGGTTTTACCTCGATCCAGTAATTGATGGCACAAGGTGCAGTGGACAGGCCCTCTCGCATATGATCAAGAAGATCTCTGATCTCGGTGCACATATTCTCATCAGCTAGGAGAGAAGTGTCCAGTGTCCATGACCGAGGCCTAACATGCAGACGAGATGATGAGCTACAGGTGATAGTGATGGCACAATGATCCGATGAAGCTGTAGGAGAATGCATACAATCCGTTGTAATGGGCAATAACGGAGCAGAAGCGTAAAATCGATCCAGCCTGGCAGAAAGAGAGGAGGATGCAGATGAAGCTCTCCAGGTATGTGAAATGGATGTCGGATGCAATCGTCAGAACACGTCATGTAAATCAAAATCAGACACTAATAATCGCAATTGCTCCACAAGACGTGAACGATGTTCAATCCTCGAAGGAGCGCGATCGAGCTCTGGTTGAAGTGTACAGTTAAAGTCTCCTCCAATGAGCACATGATCTGATGGTAATGCTGACTGAAGTGCAGTGCGGAGCGACGAAAATAACAACGTTAGATGTGTAGATGAACATGGAATATATATGTTGAAAACTAAATATCGTTGTCCATCTAGGACGAAAGTGAGTCGCTGCAATAAATCTCGGCACAGGTTATGAACTTTAACAGAGGAGAGTGCTTGACGAAATCTATTATGTACACCAATCGCTAAACCTCCACGAAGAGAGAGCCTAAACGCGTGATGAAACTGATAGTCCCATCTCCTCCAGCAATGGAAGGGTGAAGTGGATAGACAATTTGTCTCTTGCAAAAAGTAGGAGATCTGCTTTGAGGTGGTGGACGTCTTCATACACTAAAACATTCGCCAAAGGGGTACACATACCCCTACTATTCAGTGAGACTGTCTTGAACAGAATAGTCTGATGATGGTTGGAGGATGTTGTCGGCTGCGTTCTGTAACTTGGCGAGACGGCTACGGAACTTCTTTGCCCAGTAGGGACCACCCAGATCTCTGCCCGGAACGGTACGTAAATGAGAATGTATCGCCAACATTTGATTCATTATGTCAGACAGACAGTGGGAGTAACCTTCCAAAAAATTGCGAGACAGCTTGTCTCTACGGGGACTTATTAGGAACGCATACACCTTCTCCCCAGAAACAGGTGTCTGTGGAAGAGAGGATGCCTCTAGAATATTTAAAAAGTTTTCACAGGAGATCGGAATAATTGTTCCATCATCTGTATCAGATTCCATAGAGCTTTCAGACGTGAGCATCTGACCACTAGAACGATCACGTCCTGCCCTAAGGGTGGTTGTAATTCTAACCTTCTTATTCTGGGCGCGTGAAGTTCTACGTCGCTTCGTCCGTCCACGACTTTGTGCTGTAACCGGAATTGGAACTTCCGGTAATTTAAAAGGAACTGAAAAAGCAACCTCAACGGTCGGTATAGCAGTATGACGAGAATCGTCATCAACCATTTCTATAGGAGACTTTGGATTAGCAATTGATGCCTCTTTCGACTGAAGAGATGATGGGGGCGCCAATGCATCACCCGAGGTCGAGGGTTTACCCAGAGACGTTGGTTGACCAACGGCTATCTCACTACTTCTGGTAGACGTCGGTTGACCAACGGCTGTCTCACAACTTATGGGAGACGTCGGTAGACCAACGGCTGTCTCACTACTTCTGGTAGACGTCGGTTGACCAACGGCTGTCTCACTACTTTTTGTAGACGTCGGTTGACCAACTGCTGCATCACTACTTTTTGAGGAAGTCTGCTGTTGCTGGTCTTTAGCACCAGAAGAGGATGCCGATTGACGTGACAAAGAGGAAGAAAGTCGTGCTGTTGACTTGGAAAGAGTGTTCGCATTATGAGGGCATAGAGCGCGCGAATGTCCCGTGCCTTTACAATTTGGACAGACGGAGCCTACTGTGATGAATATCTCTCTAATGTGCGTGCAACAGCGTACACGTAAAGTGGGTGGAATACGCAGCATGTGCTCCTCTGAAGGGAAGACCACACGAACATTGCGGCGAAACCCGAGTAGGTATCTATCTTCTGGCACCTCTGGAAACGAAGAGTAGGTAGTTACACCTCCAATGATCCGGCCATAAGGAAGAAGAGCGGCAATCAAGAGATCATCTGAAACCTTAGGTAGAACTAGTGAGAAGCGCACAACAACGGAACTCTGTGAAACAGGTTCGGTATGGATTTGACGATCACCAATTGAGATGCCCTTGATCAGTACATGTAGGGAATGGGCAGGAGTAGAGAAGTAAACAACTACTTTGTAAGGCTTCCTGCCCACATGAGTTATGGCTGATGCAGGAACAATCTCTCGAAGAGCAGCAGTATATGCGGTAAGTTTTGTATTTCTCAGGCTCGGAAATACAACACCATTCTCCATAGTTTGAAGGAATTTCAGCCCAGAAGGGGTATCTTCTTTAAGGACAACCTCAATGACTTTGGCATTATGCGCCATCTCATATTGTCCAGGAGAAAAAGAAGACTGGGAAGGTCCCGACTTAGATGCGGTTACGTCAGCATATGAGAGGGTAGTTGTACGTTGCTTTGGAGATGATTCCGGCATGGAGTGCGAAACATCCATGGCGTCATCATTAGCTTTCAGAGAAGACATCGTATCGCCGCTGGGAGACTTGGAAGAAGAGGCGATATCCGATGGTAAGGCAGCAACAGAAGGCTGCAAGGAGGAGTGGTTTATCGAGATAGACTCGTCATTGGTAGTAGTATTTAGAGAAGCTGTTATCGGGAGATCATCATTTCCGGTAGCAAGGGTTAGGACGTCATTCTCCCCGGAAGCCGGCATTTGCAATGGCGAGGAACAGCTTGGCCAAGGCAGAAAAAATAAGGTAAAGTAATCAAAATAAGCACTTACCAGCTCGGCAGGCATATAAAAAGAAACACGGAACCTTCACACACAACACACACACGAAATAGAACACTGACAACGAATAAAAATAACACCCCAACGAAAACTTGAGGAGCACAGATAAACACGACTAACCCACCGTGAGCAACTCAATGGGCTATAAGCAGTCGCCCGTCCCTAATTTAGGGTCACTAGTCCCAAGGAAGGAAAGAGTCAGTGCCGTAAGACAAACACAAGATCCATGCCTCACCGTGATTTGAACGCGGACCCGTTTCGGACGAATGATCAGAGGCCATGGCTTGGATCACTGCGCCACCGGGGCGGCTGAGTGACATTCGCCACACGTGTCTTCTAAATGAATCGAAGGCATCGTGAAAGCACTCTGTCTGTTTCATGACGTGTCCGCCCTGTAAACAAACAGATCCGTTAAGCAAGCGAAAATGAAATCATGCACAGGGACCTTTGCTTGCTAAATATTTCGACAAATTTCTTCACGATTCTAGCGATAAAAGCTGAATCCGTAATAAGGAACACGCCTACGGAACATGGAACCAGACGAAATACTCCCAAACGATTCAAATTTATCTTCCGTTATTTATCAGTTTCGAAGGAAACGTAAACTTATTCAATCCTTAGTCACAGAAATTGTGTTCCTAAATTTAAATAAAGTGATGGATAGACAACAAAATTTCATTTCACCCGTGGGAAAATATCTACCACGAAGAAAAATTGTCACAGAAATTTACAATTTGATAAAGTGATGATGCCATATTTCTATGATTTTGATCAATCCAAATGGCTTCGGAACATTCTTTCTCGCTCATGTTTTTTACGTTTTCCAACCGTAGGTTGAAGAAGCGTATATGCTCCAGCTTTGTCCGTCCGTTCGTCCGTCTGTCCACACGATAACTGGCGTAAAAATGGTTCGATTTCGATGATATTTTAGTATGTGGTAGGGGACCACCTGGGGACGAACCCTATTGAAAATGGATGAAATGGGGTCAAAGGTCAGGACATAGGATAGCGATCCATTCCATCGCCCTTATCCCATATTATTAAGGGGACGACAAGTAATTTTGCTTCCTATACTTCCAATGGAAAAACTTTTGTACACATTTCCTTCACAATTAATGTGTTCCAAAGGATGAAAATTTGAACATGGATTAAAATAACTTCATATTATAACTTCGAATACTTAATATTTTATAAAACATAACCATAATTATATTAAGAATCAATATCTTTTCCTTTGGTGGTGTTGTAACCAGAAAAAGAATGGCGCGACCTGTACTTTAATGACGTCAGTAGACAAACAAATGTTGGATTGCATAATTATGGCAATGTTTTAGAAAATATTAAGTATTGCAAATTATAAAATGAAGATATTTTAATCGATGTTCGAAGTTTTCATCCTTGGGAACGCATTAATTGGGAAAAAATGTGTACAGAAATTTTTCCATTCGAAGTACAGGAAGCAAAATTACTTGACGTTCACCTTAAAGGAGCAATTATTGTACGTATGTAAATTTTATTTTGAAAACGGCTCTAAGGATTTTGATGAAAGTCGTTAACCTACAGCTTTCTGGTACTAGAAATCGATTTAGCTTGATCTCAACTTTAGGAAAATTCGTTTAGTGGGTTAAATAATCACCCCGAATTACAACGTTTTCAGTGTCATGGTGCCATTCCATTAATGTTACCCATGCTTAGAAATCTTATGACGTCACAAGCTCGTGACTGAAATTAAAATTATCACGTTTTTAGTCAAGTGTCATGGCGTCTTCCCATTAGATGTTGGCGCGCAGTCACGCCATCTGTCTCATTACGTCACGCGTTGTGTGTGTATCCTATTAAAGTTTTATGACGTCACACTCTTGCGAGCAGATGGCCGCGATTCCCATCTGCCTCAATACGTCACGCGTTTTGTGCGTAACATTCGTCCGCACGATAACTCGCGTAAAAATCATTCTATTTAGTTGAAATTTTAGTATGTGGTAGGGGAACACCTAAGAAAGAACCCTATAGAAAGTGAACGAAATGGGGTCATAGGAGCGGGATCCATTCCACTCCTCTTATGCGTCATAACTAACGTAAAAAAGGTTCGATTTCGATTAAATTTTAGTATGTGGTAGGGTACCATCTGGGGACAACTCTATTGAAAATTGGCGAAATGGGGTTCAAAGGTCAGGACATAGGAGCGGAATCACTTCCATCGTCACTATGCATCATAACTTACGTAAAAAATGTTTCGATTTGGATGAAATGTTAGTATGTTGTAGGGATCTGCCTAGGGACGAATCTTGTTGAAAATGGGCGAAATAGGGTCAAAGGTTAGGACACAGAAGCGAGATCTATTCCATAGCCCTTATGCATCATAACTTACGTAAAATTTCTTCGATTGCGACAAAACTTTATTATGTTATTTCGGAGGTATACTGAACCAGTTCCGATGAATATCATCAAATGGAATCAAAGGTCAGAGCACAGGAGGGAGATTTATTCCACAGCCATTTTCCTCATAACTTGAGTAATAACTTGAGTAATGATTTCTAGTATATTGGAAAGCGTATCATAATCAATGCATTGCATGATTTTACTTACTTGTTAAAATATTGCACTATGATTTCATTCCGTTGATATACGTAATATGAGTATGAAGTCAGTACATTACTGACTTTTTTTATATGACTAACTTATATTTTGTCTCATAAATATGATATATTGTTTTCTTCTCAGCTAGTTATACGAGCATTGCGGTAGGCTATATAAATTTGGACGATGTGAATCGAAATTTCCTAGTTTTCGGATATTGTCTGATTTAACATCGATGCTATATTTACACCAAAAAGTAGATTCACATCCAAATTTCTGCTGTACAATGGTGTAATTCCGTATTTCTAAGGCGTTGGCCTCTGATCATTCGTCCGTAAGGGGTCCGGGTTTGAATCCCGGTCAGACATGGATGGTGTGTTTGTCTTACGGCACTGGTTCTCTCCCTTCCCTGGAACCAGTGACCCTAAATTAGGGACGGGCGACTGCTTATAGCCCATTGAGTTGCTCACGGTGGTCGTTAAACCTCCAATCAAAAAAAAAAAAAATAAAAAAAAATAATTCCGTATTTTATTCATTGATTACGGTAGGCTTTCGATAAGGTCTAAGAATATAACCTGTGTCCTTTATTACGAAAATACTGTACCATTATTTTCGACGTAATTCCCACCTAGTTCCAATATATTGTGCACATCAGATTTGTAATTTCTTCATAACAGAAGTAGGTAATACCCCGCAATACGTGTCTCCGTGAAACTCTTAATCGTCTCTGAAATGTGTTTCACGGTTTCAAAGGCGTAGAAGATTTCCTACACAGTATCGGTAGATGCGAAATCTTCAGGAACTTGAGCCATATCTAAAAAACTTGTGCCTTATCTAAAAGCTTGAGCCCTATCGAAGTCCTGAGGTACACTCAGTTTCTTACTTCCTTAGAATTTCATCCACTTCCCGGAGCTTCACATTTACTAATTTTCCAGCCGTTGCTGACAGACGAATCCAAACTTCCTGAATTTCAATCGTTGTTTTCCGCTGCCTTCCTAATTTTTTTATGCTGCCTAAGGATGATGTAAAACTGAAAAGTACTGGCAACCTAAACATGTTGTTGAATAACTTTTGGGATTAGAACTCGATGAATGCATTCCGTAAGCTTCTGTTAGACAGATATTTTGGCCATTAATTTGAATCATTCGTTTTCCTGGTTGCCTTCAGCACTTTTTCCGATGAGAAATTTGAAAAACACAAATAAACCGAGCTGTTTTGCATAATTCATTTAAAAGTACGTCACGAGAAGCATGGTTTTTATTTCGATTTCTTATAAATTATTCGTTTATTCTCCCGAGACATTTTCGTTATCACTCACATTTCTTTGATGAAAGTCTGAATGAACGTCTGTAAATCGAAAGCCTTTGTATATTCTGAACATAATGAAAAACATTACGTCTGAAAGAAAATATCATTTCCATTTCTTTCACCTCGTGCATCGTTTTGGAAAAGAACCTTGAAATCGTACATGATGTACACCAATCGAAATACTTTTCGTATCATTCGCTTCGAGAGAAACCGCTAAATGAAACAAAATGGGGGTAGGCTGTGTCCGCGACACACCCGCAGGTTTTATTTACGTGGATTCGGGTTTGACAATAAGGGGTTTGAGGAGAAGTCGGTGGTTGATAAATGAAACAAGAATGCAGTTAGACTGTAGTTTTATTTATCAAAGGGCGATGATATGAGAAGTAACAAACATATCGCATACAATTCACATCTAGGTTTCGTACAAAGGTTAAGTTGATACAAGAATCGCCTAAGATGTTGTAGTTGGTGGATAATTTATATAAGTCAAGCCGAAATTGTCTTTCATGAACTTGAGTAAGTCGATGTTTTGTTGCACATCAATGTTAAAGCAGCGAGTGAAAATGATAGGCATTAGGGTATCCGGTACTATCCTTGTTATGATTTCCTTGATGTTTTCAGAGTAATCGCATAGCATCCGGAACATGAAGACCTTTGATGATGTTCGTGAAACGTTGGGATGAATGTAAATTGAATCAAATATGAAGCGAGTTTGAGCAGACACTGCACATCAGCTAGACACATATCAGCCACATAGTCATATTTCAATTCTCAATCTGCTGTTGACTGAGACATTTACGGGTTGGCAATCTGTTAGACTATTGATGTTTCTTCAAATGGCAACTTCCCGCAGTTCGTTTTGTGGACGAAGTAGTACGTTTTGAAGTGGATGGTTTGTGATGGGCTATTGCCCTATTTCTTTTCGCCTTCAATTCGAAACCGGGCAAATGTATACGACTACAATCATCCATCCAAGTTTCACTCACGTCCAAGTAGTCCATTGGTTCAAATGTACTAGCTACAGAAGTGCTTGGTTGTGGCTCCACGCGTTGCGCCGCTTCGGCTTTTTTCTTCAGTTTATAAGCCCTACATGCTTACATGGTTCTGCATTAGTCGTTTTAGGTTTATTCGATTGCTTTTGAGTTCTTCTGATATACGTTTGTAGTATTTTGAGTTGGACGTTTGCTTCAAATATTTAGACATTTTGATTTTCTCGCAAATATTTTTTGTTTATCATTTATAACTTATAAAGTACTTATAAAATATTTGTAAATTATTGGTTTTTAGTGATATCCCATCCAGACAAATCGTTTGCGACGAATATCACGATCCTACCTCAACAAGATCTCGAGTTATACTGAATTCAAGGCGCTTGACTCAGCGTATTCGACCCCAAAATGGCAGGCCCTCTCCCCGCGCATGCGCTTTAACTTGAAGTTGATATTTTTAGAATCATTAGCTATTACTATTTTTATGTCAGTTGTTAGATTTTAGCGATTTGTTATAATTTAGAAATTGTAAGCATTTGATCAATGGTAAGAAATTATGTTGGTCAAGTTTTCCTAATGTGTACCCAAATGTTATTGATTTTAAAGATGTATGCACGTCAAAAGACTACTGAGTAGAGCCTTAAAGCACATACGATCCGATGGCTCATTCAATATAATATAAGGTTTAAGGAATAATAAAACACGGAAGGGATATGGTAAATTGGTATTATGAAATTAATTTGTGAGTTGTTTTTTTTTCATTGGGAAAGCTATAAAAGAATTTGAAAATACACTGAATTGACAAATTATTATATACATCCCGATAACAATATGCAAAGCGGAACTCTGAAACAGGTAATACCTATAAATATAGCTGGGCTTTATGCGTTGGAAGCCAGTCACGGAAAAGTAATCATAGTTAAGGGCAGCGACGTAAGCCACTTTGACTAAGGCCATATGGGAAGTGCAAGGCGATGACATTAGAGTAAAGTGACCAGATATCGGTACACTGATTTGAGGATAAAATGGCGTGGTTTCCGCAAATCAGTAGGTCATTTGGGGACACGTACATGCTCAAAATAAGTGTGCAAATATTTTTGTCGCAAAACTGTATTGTTTCTATAAGTCTGATATTACATAAGAACATTTATGCCTTAAAAAAATATATCTTGTAAAATGTTGGTAATTTGTACTGACAAAGCAGAGCTATGATGGTGAGAACTTATTAACAAAAGTGAAATGCTTTACCTTAGGTATATGTGCTGAATTATAATCAAGCTACAAGCTAATGAACGAATTGCATGGCGGATTTTTCATTTTGCCAAAGTTTTTGGAGGAACTTATAACAAGTGCAGTTGCAAATTGGCCGTCCAAGTGGGGCAGTGTTCTTAGTGATGGCAACTGACCTTTCGAACAAGTTAGTACTGGTTCGAGTACCGAATGAGTTTGCCTTACAGAATTTGCTCTCTGCCTTCCCTGGAACGAATGTCTCCAAAATAGAGACAGGTGACTACTTATAGTCTTTAGAGTTGCTCACGGTGGTCGTTAAACTTGAAAAAAGGAAAACAAAACAGTAAACATTGGCTTTTACAAGAAGCATGTTGAAAAATTAGTACAAGGAGTGTTCAAATGAAAAGGTACGAAACGACACTGTGGGTATAAATGAAGACTTTATTCAAGGTATACACCATAGGCCGTAGCACAACGATCCCATTGATTAACGAGCAGAAGGATTCCTTGTTCCCAGAATTCCTGCGGCCATGACGAGACCCAGTCCTGCACAGCGTCCTTGAGTTCGTCGTCCGAGTGGAAGCGCTTCCCTTTCAGATGTTTTTTCAGGGGACCAAACACATGGAAATCGCAGGGCGACATGTCCGGGCTGTAGGGCGGATGGTCAAGCTGCTCCCACTGGAACTTGGCCAGTTCCGCGTGTGTGACCCTGGAGACGTGTGGACGCGCGTTATCATGGAGCAGAACCACACCCTCGGTGAGAATCCCCGGTCTTTTGTTCTTGATAGACCTGCGTTGGCTTCGGAGTGTCTCACAGTACACATCGGAGTTAATGGTTCGTCTGTGCTGGAGGAATTCAACAAGTAGTGGACCTTGGACGTCGAAAAAGACGGTGAGCAACACCTTGCCTGCGCATGCGGGCGCCCGCGCATGCTCCGATCCACGCCGGCGACTCCAATCGCATCCCTAGATGTGTCACTACGTTCTCCCATAGCGGCATAGGCAAATATGTTAACGGTTACGTTTTTATGACGTTTCGTACCTTTTCATTTGAACACCCCTAGTATAACGAAAACTATTTTTAAGAACATTTTTCATCAGAAATCTAACGAGCTAAAGAGGAAGTAAATTTGAGGATACTTGAGGATAAGCATATTGAAATTTGAGGACAGTTTTCGTCCCCACCCCCACCCGCCAGATGTATGAGATGTTTTGGGGGAGAGTAAAATAGAGGTATTAGCCGTTTTGGGGACAGTAACTGGGATTGTCCTCAACATCTTATCTGATCTAATGTAGAGGATTTTAAGAAGGGAGTTTCTGATCTCAGGTATTAAACAACCCTTAGAAATAGGAAGCTAGGAGATTTGGGCTAGAGCATCCGATAGGAAAGTGACACGGAAGCGAAGTAGAAAGCGGGAGGAAGATGCCCTTATTTATTACCGGGGGCCAGTACCCGAGGTCCGACGGCTTAACATGCCCATCTGACGCACGGCGGGTATTTGGTGGTTCGAACGTTCGTACCTGCCCAGGATTGAACCTGAGGTTATCTCCATGGCAGTCACGAACGCTGACAACTAGGCCACCCGTGTCCCAAGGATTGTCCTCAAGAATTCGGGACTTCTCGTCAGCTTACATTAGAGAGATCAGTTCCCTCCGTTTGTGACGTCACTCTCATTTTACATGACCTGATACGTCGGTGTCGTGTTTGATGGCATACACAACAGCGTCGGAAACAAATCGGAATCCTTGGTTTCCGAGTGACGTCATTAAAAGTGGGAAATCATCTCTCTAATGCCATTGTCGTGTATTTCCTTTACGGCCTTGGTTTGACCGTGGCCAGAGAATAGCTGCAAGGAACGGCGGTTTTCCAGTCACCACAAATTCTGAACTGCTGTAACTTCCACTTCAGACAATCGCATGTGTATACCAAGAATACATTGTTAAAACGTTTGAGGTAAGTTGCACCAAAAAGTGGTGCTACATCAGTTGCACTGCATTCTGAGAAAAGGTACTCCATTTTGTGGTGCGGAACGGCATGGTGCAGCTTTACTCCACATTATGGTACGACATTGCACCACATTATGGTACAACGTTGCACACTCTATAGTGCAAGGTTGCACTATCTTGTTGGGTTTCATTTGCACCACAAAGTAATGTATCAGTTATCAGAAAGTGCTGTAGCTGGTGTAGTACCATTTTGGTGCAACCTGCAGTAAAATTTTTAAGTTAAATACAACAAAACGTCCAACTAATGGAAGAAATGTGGCAGTAAAAGTGCAATCGACACTCGAGGTGAACACAGACTGTTTCGCACAAGGACTTGCCCGGCTATAGTGGAGCAGATAAGCTTGGAGTTTAATGAAGGCGCGTCCATAAGCTTTTGCACAAAGTCTCTCCGTCATACGAAGGAAAAAATAGGCTATGTCAGTGGACTTCTACATCGTCTTCCATTATTCACGAAAGGCACCGAAAGATTAGGTTGAAGTTCGTAGCTGCAGCCTTCGCAAAAAAAAAGTTTCCAATCCTTCGTACTAGAAACCTTTTAGAGAGTAAGTAATCAACTTAGTTTTGCTTATGATATCGATCATACACCCTCAGATTTGCACAGTATGATCAGGAAAAATTGATGACAAAGAAAAGAAGTGGCATTAAAAAATGGACTTAGAGAAAATAAAATTAATGTGCATTGCTTTTGCAAGAACTGAAGATTTGGAAATTGACGGAGCAAATCTAGAAGTAACCCATGCTTATATTTTCTTTGGACAATGTATAAGAAGAAATAAGTAGGCATATTGTTACACGGCACCAGCAGTGTTCCTGCCGAGTCTGCCGGTAACGGTGCTTGAGACCTGAAGTACAATTTAGTTGGCCACGGCACCAGGTGAGAATCTCAGGTGCACTGCTGCACTCAAAGATTCACACCAGAACATAAAAAATGAAAAGTTGAAGAATGACCCGAAGCATAAGGCTTGGGTGAATCCACCTTGTGAACAAAATAACAACAACAAATAAAAAATAAAATAATCTAAAAAAAATGATACTTTGGGATCAGAGTTGTGATGAGGTTCACCCGCAATCACCAATTCGTGACTGAGTGTAGTGGTCCGGATCTTACTCCGGTACATTCAATCCCCAACCAGCCAGTACAACACTCACCTTCGCAAATAACACATGATTCTCAAATACACAACACAACATTTAATAACGTTCTGCGAGATTTAAACAGATCCGGCGCTCTCTAGGCGCATAGACAATTGCCCCTCATATGTGGGCAGCATACGGTGTCACACTTTACTGTCGGATAACGCAGCCGACTGAGTCTCCACCGGACTATCTGAACAAGAGATACTACTCGTTTACACACTAAATAGAGCTGCAGGTGATATTCATATACAATTGCTTAGAGAATGAAAAAAAAATTATATGCAAACGATCACATTAAAAATACTCGCGACACAAAATACACAAGCACGTTAATTTGCGGTATAAGATTATAGGTGCGAAATACTGCCAAAGTTAATTAACTAAATCTAATAAGCATGCACATGCAGATCCCTTCCCCGCTCGCTTTAGCCCTGAACCAAAGTTAAAAGAAACTGTCCCGCCCAGCGGAATTTGTGGCCACACCTTCTCCCTTATTCATGAAAAAAAAATAATCAGGAACTGGGCCCGGTAAGAAATTGAAATCTGTATGTGCAGGTATTTCCTCTGAGGTTCAGTCACTCAGCATTACTGCATCTATGTCCATGCAGCTTTGGGTGTCGGGATGGCACAAGTTCGCAGATGTGCGAAGAAAGAAAAAGGAAATATTCATCTACTTACAGTTTCGTGACTTTGCTGTGCAAATCCGTTGTGCATCACATAATATCACTCGACAAAAAAACACGCACACAGACACTTGCACCATGTGGCAGCACCGATGATTCAACACTTCACTTTGACGCTTGATGTAAATGAAGCACACAATTAAAAATGGTAATATCACGCCGCACTTTGTTGCAATGATTAGAGTGCACACTGATCTATTCTCGTGACGATTTGAAGGTGGCCGTTAAGCAAAATAGGCCCTCTCACATCTGATGTTGCGGTTTCCAAGATTAATTTTCTCGGCCGAGCGAAATCAGACGTGCTTTTACCTTAAGCGTATATCGGCAACTCAACATTTCACCTGTATATTTGTTAGGTATCGAAGCCACCGCTCTTACGCTCATATTTTTCTTTCGACATGTTTTTATCCCGTCGCACTTACACGTAGTGGCTTCGCTGCTTACGCGACCACACACACGCACACATGGGGCCTCGCTTCGCCCCGTAAGACAAGCGCATCTCTTCACTTCCTCCACAGTAGGGGATGAATGGGGGTGACGATTCCACACTGCAGTGGTTGGCATCCGAACCCGACTTTTGCTTGGCTTCGCTTCTCATTGGAATGACCACTGTCCACTCGCAGACTTCTTAATTCCCCTGTAACTTGGCTTTCATTAGGCCAAACAGTCGCTGATTTCCATTACGCTCCAGCCTAGAAATTTCTGCTTTATCCCGCGGATTTAGGCATTCTGCTGTCTTTATGGCAAACTGGCATCTCCAGCTGCCTCGAGTTGTCTCCATTTCTTACCAAATGCGGGGAGGTTTGCTGCTTCATTTTTCCCAATTCATTTTTTTGCAGATCCAAGGCATCCAGCCTTTCACATCGGAGAGCGCACAGACAACTAAACTTTCTTCCTTATTTTCATGCCAAGTGCGAACTCTTATTTTTCTGCACGGACCACACAGAGAGCAATTGTTCTCGAAAATGCCCCAAACAATCGACGAATTTACGATTATTCGCTAAACCTTTCGTCCCCTATCTTCATTCATTCCTACTCAAGTGGCTCATTCGATACGTATTCCTCTTTCCCTTTCCGTGTTGCATAGGCTGCCCGTCAGCTGCGCCCTGATATTTATGACCTAACAGAGCTATTCTGAGACCACCCAGCCAGAGAGAGAATTCTTCGCCTCTTTTCTTTCCAAACCCCCAGATAAAACTTTATCTGCTGTTTACACTTTTAAACTCCAATCAAGCCTCGAACAATTAATACTTAATTAATTTCACACATCAACCACGCCCATTAATTACTAAATTAATGGCGGGTGTGGGTCGTAACATCGGCCCCTAATCAAGAAATCCAGAAGCCCTCTTCTGGGCCTATCGCTTTGCTCTTATCAATTTCCAGAGCAACCATTGAGTGCTACATTTTCCCACAGGTAGAAACAATTTAAAATGGCAAAAATATTGCGTTTCATGCCTTCAAGAGCATTGGAGCGACTTCCCAATTATCCCGCAATTTTGTTAATTAATTTAGAGAACATCCGAAAGAAAAA
Source organism: Macrothele yani (assembly GCA_039090855.1). Taxonomy (NCBI): domain Eukaryota; kingdom Metazoa; phylum Arthropoda; class Arachnida; order Araneae; family Macrothelidae; genus Macrothele; species Macrothele yani. Next base: position 22,614,684 of record CM077013.1, read on the forward strand.
ACAACGTAAATGAGAAATAAATAAAAAACTGAACTGTAAAAGAACATGTGAGCCTGCCGAACTGTGATTCCTAGCTACCTCATACCATACGCGACATGGCGGACAAATTTTAGAGTTTTCTTCAGGTTTTAGGATGGGGGGGGGTGTCCACTGTAACATTCCATCCCCCATGAAAGAAAAAAAAAAGGGATGACTGGATGAAGTTTATTCATCCAATCACTCTATTTTTTTTTTAACTGTAAACACTCAACCCTTTCCCACCGTCGCAAGGCACCTAATTCCGGATTTAAGTGCCCGGAGTGGAAGGAAAGTTTAAGGATTTCATCACACGTTCATTGCTACCCGTCGAGATAGGCGGAAAAAAAATTTAAATATGAGGCATAGCTTCGAGAATCCACGAGTTCCACAGATCTCTCACGTTCGATGCTCCTACGCCCGCTTTTATCTGCGCTCGATGCCAAATTCTTGCGTTCCACTGTCTTCGAGTTCCTTCTCAACATCATAGATAATCGTAGTGTCACCGTCTTCCTGGGGATCCACTATAAACTCGACTGCTCCCCGTAAACCCTAGGTGCGGCTAAAGCTGTTTGTCTCAGCAGTGATGTACCCGCTGTACTTGTAACAGGTGTATTCTCTTCCGGAACAATTGCAGCCTCAGTGCTCACATGTTCTCCGTCAGAGTGACCATCAGAATCATCTGAAACCACGTGACTCGCAGATGACGATTTCTTCGTGTTAGCCATTTTGTTTTTCTTACCCACTAAAATTATGGCAGTTCTTAGAAAACAGCTTAAGGCTTACTTAATGCTAAATTATACAAAATTCGCACCGAACAAAACTAAATAAAAATAGTAATGGCAGTCAATTCGCACTTATTTTACGAACATGAGTGTTGTTCCGCTAGCTGCAAAACATAGGTATCGATCCTGGGACAACGGCACCATTAATGTTACACGGCACTAGCAGTGTTCCTGCCGAGTCTGCCGGTAACGGTGCTTGAGACCTGAAGTACAATTTAGTTGGCCACGGCACCAGGTGAGAATCTCAGGTGCACTGCTGCACTCAAAGATTCACACCAGAACATAAAAAATGAAAAGTTGAAGAATGACCCGAAGCATAAGGCTTGGGTGAATCCACCTTGTGAACAAAATAACAACAACAAATAAAAAATAAAATAATCTAAAAAAAATGATACTTTGGGATCAGAGTTGTGATGAGGTTCACCCGCAATCACCAATTCGTGACTGAGTGTAGTGGTCCGGATCTTACTCCGGTACATTCAATCCCCAACCAGCCAGTACAACACTCACCTTCGCAAATAACACATGATTCTCAAATACACAACACAACATTTAATAACGTTCTGCGAGATTTAAACAGATCCGGCGCTCTCTAGGCGCATAGACAATTGCCCCTCATATGTGGGCAGCATACGGTGTCACACTTTACTGTCGGATAACGCAGCCGACTGAGTCTCCACCGGACTATCTGAACAAGAGATACTACTCGTTTACACACTAAATAGAGCTGCAGGTGATATTCATATACAATTGCTTAGAGAATGAAAAAAAAATTATATGCAAACGATCACATTAAAAATACTCGCGACACAAAATACACAAGCACGTTAATTTGCGGTATAAGATTATAGGTGCGAAATACTGCCAAAGTTAATTAACTAAATCTAATAAGCATGCACATGCAGATCCCTTCCCCGCTCGCTTTAGCCCTGAACCAAAGTTAAAAGAAACTGTCCCGCCCAGCGGAATTTGTGGCCACACCTTCTCCCTTATTCATGAAAAAAAAATAATCAGGAACTGGGCCCGGTAAGAAATTGAAATCTGTATGTGCAGGTATTTCCTCTGAGGTTCAGTCACTCAGCATTACTGCATCTATGTCCATGCAGCTTTGGGTGTCGGGATGGCACAAGTTCGCAGATGTGCGAAGAAAGAAAAAGGAAATATTCATCTACTTACAGTTTCGTGACTTTGCTGTGCAAATCCGTTGTGCATCACATAATATCACTCGACAAAAAAACACGCACACAGACACTTGCACCATGTGGCAGCACCGATGATTCAACACTTCACTTTGACGCTTGATGTAAATGAAGCACACAATTAAAAATGGTAATATCACGCCGCACTTTGTTGCAATGATTAGAGTGCACACTGATCTATTCTCGTGACGATTTGAAGGTGGCCGTTAAGCAAAATAGGCCCTCTCACATCTGATGTTGCGGTTTCCAAGATTAATTTTCTCGGCCGAGCGAAATCAGACGTGCTTTTACCTTAAGCGTATATCGGCAACTCAACATTTCACCTGTATATTTGTTAGGTATCGAAGCCACCGCTCTTACGCTCATATTTTTCTTTCGACATGTTTTTATCCCGTCGCACTTACACGTAGTGGCTTCGCTGCTTACGCGACCACACACACGCACACATGGGGCCTCGCTTCGCCCCGTAAGACAAGCGCATCTCTTCACTTCCTCCACAGTAGGGGATGAATGGGGGTGACGATTCCACACTGCAGTGGTTGGCATCCGAACCCGACTTTTGCTTGGCTTCGCTTCTCATTGGAATGACCACTGTCCACTCGCAGACTTCTTAATTCCCCTGTAACTTGGCTTTCATTAGGCCAAACAGTCGCTGATTTCCATTACGCTCCAGCCTAGAAATTTCTGCTTTATCCCGCGGATTTAGGCATTCTGCTGTCTTTATGGCAAACTGGCATCTCCAGCTGCCTCGAGTTGTCTCCATTTCTTACCAAATGCGGGGAGGTTTGCTGCTTCATTTTTCCCAATTCATTTTTTTGCAGATCCAAGGCATCCAGCCTTTCACATCGGAGAGCGCACAGACAACTAAACTTTCTTCCTTATTTTCATGCCAAGTGCGAACTCTTATTTTTCTGCACGGACCACACAGAGAGCAATTGTTCTCGAAAATGCCCCAAACAATCGACGAATTTACGATTATTCGCTAAACCTTTCGTCCCCTATCTTCATTCATTCCTACTCAAGTGGCTCATTCGATACGTATTCCTCTTTCCCTTTCCGTGTTGCATAGGCTGCCCGTCAGCTGCGCCCTGATATTTATGACCTAACAGAGCTATTCTGAGACCACCCAGCCAGAGAGAGAATTCTTCGCCTCTTTTCTTTCCAAACCCCCAGATAAAACTTTATCTGCTGTTTACACTTTTAAACTCCAATCAAGCCTCGAACAATTAATACTTAATTAATTTCACACATCAACCACGCCCATTAATTACTAAATTAATGGCGGGTGTGGGTCGTAACATCGGCCCCTAATCAAGAAATCCAGAAGCCCTCTTCTGGGCCTATCGCTTTGCTCTTATCAATTTCCAGAGCAACCATTGAGTGCTACATTTTCCCACAGGTAGAAACAATTTAAAATGGCAAAAATATTGCGTTTCATGCCTTCAAGAGCATTGGAGCGACTTCCCAATTATCCCGCAATTTTGTTAATTAATTTAGAGAACATCCGAAAGAAAAAACAACGTAAATGAGAAATAAATAAAAAACTGAACTGTAAAAGAACATGTGAGCCTGCCGAACTGTGATTCCTAGCTACCTCATACCATACGCGACATGGCGGACAAATTTTAGAGTTTTCTTCAGGTTTTAGGATGGGGGGGTGTCCACTGTAACAATATAATACTTGCTTGGAGAGCTTTCGGAACAAGCAGTACAATTTTTAGAGCAATCTAGCACTATATCTTAACAGTGTTTAATCAATGAGTTCTTCCAGTTCTTACTTACGGATCAGACACACGGACTTTAACTTAGAAAGACACTGATAGACTGCAAACAATTCAAAGAAGCATGAAAAGATGCGCGCTTTGTGTAACCAGGGAAGATAGGGAAAGAAACTCATGAATCAGGAAAATTGCAAGAGTTGATTACATCGTGATCAAATTGAAGGACTTCAAGTGGCAGTGGCTGGACATATTACTAAAAGAACTGATCACCGTTGCACAACTGAAATACTAGGGTGAACTCCAAAGACCAAGAAGAATATCAAGTGTGAGGTGAGGGGACGAAATTCGAAAGCACGCTGGGGCGACTTGGAAAAGGATGGCCCAAGAATAGTAGTGAAAAAGACTTGGAGTCCTTCATGGTGAAGTGGATTGATAATTGTTGATGATAACGATATAAACAAAACCATGGTCGGTCATGTTGCTTTTTCCATTTTTTTAAAGTAATCAAACGTGATGTTTTCATACAGCCAGCAAAAAGACAAAAGCAATGGAGTCTTTTATTCCACGTGGATAGTCCATCCAGTTTGGTTTTAGCCCCATTTGTCCGGGCTAAAACCAACGCCCCTGTAATTGAAAGCCTAAAAACTTGTTTATGACGTCATTATTGGTGGCCCACATCCTCATTTCCCGTGTTCCTCTATCGATTAAAATAGGCAGCGTCTAAACAGATGGAACAGCAGATGTTAACATGTAGTCGTTGTTTATGGTATTTCTCGTCACACAACTAACTGGTGTGAAAACACAACTTTGCCCACGACGGGTATCGAATCCGTTTCCCCAGTCCGGAGTAAGTCGCTCTCACAACTGAGCTACGCGGACAGAGAGTATATCGCTGCAGATTTGTCGTCTTGGCACATGTTTTCCCTCTGTAGTACGTTACATAATCTCCCTCTTAAGTTTTGTTCTTTGACGCGAAGTAGGAATTTTTCATTAATTCCAAACAATGTATAAAACCAAATCACGCATTTTTCGAAGAACCCAACGGTCAGTGGACAGATTTTCCACAATCGGGCGCCAATGTGAAAACACAAGTTTGTCCGTGCCCCCTCACTCCGGAGTAAGTCGCTCTCCCAAGTAAGCTACGCGGTCAGAATGTCTCGCTGCAGATTTGTCGTCTTGACTCATGTTTTTGCCTCGGTAGTACGTCACACTGGATTAACAATAAAAACATAGCTGTCTTGACTAGTGACATATTTGGACTATATCATAAATCCAATCGGTTTTGCCATACAAAATGCTGCCAATAACGACTGCGTTTGAACATCTGCTATTGTGCCCGTACAGACTACATCAGAAACCTCGTATTCTCTTTGGATGACGAGCAGTAGAATCAAACATGCTGTTCATTTACGATGGCGTAATGAATGAGGTTTTAGGTTTTGAATTATAGGGGCTCTGCTGAAGCACGGCTACACTTAAATAAAAGTAATTACGCATATCTGATGTAAAACGTGGGATATTAATCTAATATTATCCTCACATGACCGTTGATTATCTCATTTAAACTTCTCTATTCCGTTTATGCTTTTCAGGTTTTAGTCTGTGTTGTTCCAGTGCATTGAAAAAGCCGGCCGTTAGAGAGTTAAAGCTTGACAGATCTTGTGTGATCATTTTACACCTATAAAAACCGGATCAAATTTAGTCTAGTACTTATTTGTTTCTAATTTCACTTTGTTATGCAAATAAAAAAGCTATAATCTGAAGACAAATTAAAGAATAAGCGTAGTGAAGAATGAAAAATATAAAAAGAGCATTAGCCTTCATATCGTTTCTTCAAATTCCAACAGATTTTGCAAACACTTAATCTGCTTCTGGCAGCGTTGCTCTTGTCTCTGCAGCTTGTGTTATTCAGTCTATACTTTTAGTGTTGCGAACAGCGATCTGTATCCGATTCGCGGGATGTCACTGCTCTATTTTCCGTCATTTTGCTGCAGTATCTTGTCCAGTAGCTGTGGCGATATTATTATTGTCTTTCTCACTGTTCTCTAATAGCGTATCGATAACAACTACATCCCAGATTGCTTGCATTCAAATGCCTTTACAACGGTCCGGAAATTCACACCTGGGAAAATAAAATACAGTTAGAATATTTTTCAAGTAGCGATAAATGAAAAAGAAACATTTATTTTAGCTCTGAATTACACCCGGTGTGACGGATAGTATTAGGTTGTCTATAATAAAATGTACGATTAGAAGACTGTTCGCCAATCACACGTCTCAGCTCAGAATAAATATGATTAATCGAAATTAGAACCATTCGATTCAACACATTTTTGCCAACGAGAAAAAAGGTTATGTATTTCGGTAGCATAAAGATCAGGAGCTCTGGAAGCGACGAAAGCTTCAAAGGCGTATTGAGCATCAGGTTGCTTGCGGAAAGATTTCCCCTGCAAAAAATTGGTCCTGATGCTTGAAAAAATGGTAGTCGGTGGGCGAAAGGTTTGGCAAATATGGTGGATGAGGTAGAGTCTCATAACCCAGTCCGTTCAACTTTTGCAGAATGATACGCCCGACGTGAAGTCTCGCGTTGTCGTGCAGAAGTATTGGGCCCTCTCTGTTGACTAATGATGGGCGAATGCGTTGCAGTTTGCGGTGCATTTCGTCGATTTCCTGGCAATACTTTGCCGCGGTAATTGTTTCGCCAGCATTCAGGAAGCTGTAGGGTATTAAACCCATTGAAGACCACCGAACAGTCACCATAACCTTCTGTTGATGGAGTTTTGGTTTGGAAAAGTGTTGAGGAGCTTCACACTCTTCCAAACCAAAACTCCATCGACAGAAGATTATGGTGACTGTTGGAAGTTGCGTGCAACCACGATACGGAACGTCGAAGATTGTCGTAGAGGATCCACTTTTCGTCGCATGTCACGTTTTCGTCGCATGTCACGATGTGTTAGAGAAAATGATCGCTTTTGTTGCGCAGAAGAAGCCCAGGCGCGACTTCCAAATGACGATTTTGCTGATTTTCGTTCAATTCATGTGGCACCCATTTGTCGAGCTTCTTGGACTTTCCAATTTGGTTGAGGTGCACAGAAGCAGCTGATTTGCTTAATCCCAGTTCTCCCGCAAGCTCACGAATAATTGTGTGTAGACCTTTTTCAACAAGCGTCTTCAATGCATCGTCATCTATGACGGTATTCGGTCCTACACGCTCTTCATTGTCGAGGTTCGTGTCGCCAGCCTTGAATTTTGCGAACAGTTTTCGCACCGTACGCTCGTTAGCCGCATCCTCCCAAAGGTACCAACCATGTTTCGCGTCGCTTGTACTACATTGTGGCCCAGTTTCAACTCGTAGAGGAAAACTGCCCGAAAATCACGATTACTCATCTTTCACTGAAACTGAAATATAGAGATGGAAATATATAAAACGGAAACATATAGAGTGATATCAGCTGTAATTAAACAGCTTGCTTTATTGAATGCCACCAGATGGCGACACATCAGTTGCTGAGCCCATCAATATGGATTTGTGTAGTCAGATGCTGACTGATAAACCACGAATAGCGCTGTGAATTGTTGGCACCGTAGCGTAAAGCGAACGCACTCGGTTAGTTATCGAGAGATCTGGGGTTCGATCCTAACGGCGTCGAATGTACAATTTTTTCAGTTGCTATTCGTTGTTTATAAAAATAACGTGGACAGAGCTATGACATCGTATATTTACGGAAATATAGAGTAGGAAATATTATTTGTTAATAAAGTGAACCAAAAGGTTACGCAGATTTCAAGCTTTCCAATGATATATTACACTTGCATAAATATTTACTATATTGAACACAACATATTGTCAAAATACGAGAGATCAAAAATCGCACATTTCATTATGGACAACTTAATACCACATCTGAAATCATGTTGGTATTGCAAAAGTATAGATTTGGCTAAGCTGTTGGCCATTTTATTCATAGTTAATCACATGATAAAATGGATTCTTTTCGCTATTTACGGAGGGTGAGTCGAAAGTTTTGCAATATTTGGATCATTTTATGTCTTCATACGTACCTTTACGACGAAAGCTGACTACCATTCAAAGTATAGGCCATCGTGTCGCACCGTCTTCAGCCATCTGTCTACCAGTTCTTCGATACTACAGGGGGTGAGTCGAAAGTTTTGCAATATTTGGATCACTTTATGTCTTCACACGTACCTTTACGACGAAAGCTGACTAGCATTCAAGGTATAGGCCATCGTGTTGCACCGTCTACAGCCATCTGTCTGCCAGTTCTTCGATTCTACAAAGGGTGAGTCGAAAGTTCTGCAATATTTGGATCACTTTATGTCTTCATACGTACCTTTACGACGAAAGCTGACTAGAATTCAAAGTATAGGCTATAACGAAGTAAATTTCTCCGTCTTTTCTGTTCACGCCAGGATTCGAACCCGGATCCCCTCATTTCGGAATAAGTCACTCTACCAATTGAGCTACGCGGACGTTTTATTCTGATTCCTATCTGCCTTTATGTCGTGTGCGTCCTTCTGGCAGGTACGTCACATCTATCTCCTGGTACGTTACATCATCTCCCCCTTATTTATTTATTTTTTTTTCGAAGAGCTGGAGAAGGGATTCTCTTATTTTTCCTATCTCGCGGTGTGGAAATAACATCACACCATTGCGAGATTTTGAACGGTCGGGTCATCCGGATAGTTCGGGCGCCATTATAACCAAGTAAATTTCTCCATCAGTTCTGTCCACGCCAGGATTCGAACCCGGATCCCCTCATTCCGGAATAAGTCACTCTACCAATTGAGCTACGCGGACGTTTGTTCTGACTACTGTCTGCCTTAATGTCGTGTGCGTCCTTCCGGCAGGTACGTCACATCTCCTGGTACGTTACAAGGCCATCGTGTTGCTCCGTCTTTAGCCATCTGTCTGCCAGTTCTTCGATTCTACAGAGGGCGAGTCGAAAGTTTTGCAATACTTGGATCACTTTATGTCTTCATACGTACCTTTACGACGAAAGCTGACTAGCATTCAAAGTATAGGCCATCGTGTTGCACCGTCTTCAGCCATCTGTCTGCCAGTTCTTCGATTCTACAGAGGGTGAGTCGAAAGTTTTGCAATACTTGGATCACTTTATGTCTTCATACGTACATTTACGACAAAAGCTGACTAGCATTCAAAGTATAGGCCATCGTGTTGCACCGTCTTTAGCCATCTGTCTGCCAGTTCTTCGATTCTACAGAGAGTGAGTCGAACGTTTAGCAATATTTGGATCACTTTATGTCTTCATACGTACATTTACGACGAAAGAGGACTAGCATTCAAAGTATAGGCCATCATGTTGCACCATCTTTAGCCATCTGTCTGCCAGTTCTCCGATTCCGTGGCAGTAACAGTTCTTGTCCTTCGGGGGAGAGACCACCTTCACCCCAGCTGCCACCTTCTTTTGGTTGTTGAAGTACTGTCGGCAAAGGAAGTGGGCCGTGGACTGAAACAGGTAATAATACGACAGGACAAGGTCTGTACTGTATGCTGGATGTAGCATCAGTTCGATGCCCTCAAGTTCCTGGAGTTTTGTCCGGGTAGTTCGCGCGGTATGAGGCGGGGTGTTATCCTGCTGTAGGAGAGCGCGCTTTCTGTTCCCCAGTGCAGGGTACTTCTTCGCCAAAACGGCATACATCCCCTCCATCTGTTCAGAGTAGAGGTTCGCGTTGATGGTCCGACCGTTTAGAAAGAATGTGTAAAGGAGTATCTCCTCCAAATTCAACCAGACGCAGAGCATCACCTTGTGCTAGAAGCGCCCACGTTTGGCAACAGGTTCAGAAAGCTGGCGCGAGGTCAACCACTGCCGCTGTGTGTCAGGATTGCGAAAATAGATACACTTTTCACACACGTAACAATTCTCTTGATGAAACATACATCGCGTGGGTTTTCTAGGAGTTTTGTGCACACTTCCACTTGGCAGTTTGCTTCATCTGGCGTCAGTTCGTGATGAACAATGTGGCAGCTCCTGTAGCCTTGCCGAGGTCCTGACGGTGACGAACCACGGTGGTCTGTGATATGCCCAGCTCGCCTGATAATCTCCGAGTCCTGGTTGTTGAATTTGCGTCTACAGCGTAGGACACGGCCGCCGAATCCAGGGTTCCCAACCTACCTGACCTTAGCTGATCGTCGAGGTTTCTGATACCTGAGCGAAATTTCTTGAAGAATCTGGTTGCGGTGTTCTGGTTCACGGAACCTACGCCTTTCCCATGAGAAATGTTTCGTGTTACTTGATCAGCGTTATCGCAGAGTTCAAACTCGTAAAGCAGAAGTTCCCTAATTAGTCTGTTGTGGCTGTTCAACTTTTAGGCGTCCCAACCACAGACAGAACGACGACATGCAATGCTGTTCACAGCAACGACTACCAATTTCTATCCCTTTCGACTGATTGCAGTGGGCGAATTTAGCTTGTTTAAACACGTGGCATACCCGAGGTAGCACATGCGTTTATGCAAATATTGCAAAACTTTCGACTCACCCTCCGTAGAATTTTGAATCTGTATCTATGAATGAACTGATCTCTTTACGGCATGTTCCTTAAAATATTACGTAAAAAGGGAGCTTCAGCCATAAGCAATGCATTTATTTACTAAACATATCGAAATATTTTAAACTTTCCACGTTTTGTTGTACTTTCTATGTGTTATTTTTTTATCCTAAACGTACTTCTTCGAATGTCTCCATTCCTTTCGTTTTGTTATGAAGCAAAATAGCCGTAAGTCGATTATCGACATCTTGGACAGTTATCTGAAGCAGCGAATGGAAGTCATGATTACCAGCCCACAAAACCCATGGCTCTGGAGGACAGATGGTACTAATACGCGTCAATCATCTGCGTGCAATTTTTTGCTGCTTTTGTGGATGACATTGGGAAAGAAACTATTGTGTATACTGACATTTGACGTATTATTTAATGCGGATCCTAAATAGAGCAAATCTTTTATTGATATATGGATTTTAATTTCATATAACATAAAGATCTGTTATCAACATGGTAATTTTTAGACTGTTAAAAATTTTGTGGTAGGTTGTACCAAAAAATGTGGTGCTACTTCAGCTGCAATCTTTTCTCAGAAAGCAGTGCAGCTGGTGTAGCACCACAACAGTTTTGACAGTGATAAAACTGTATATGATTTATTTAATTACCTGGTAACGTATTGGGTTGAGTAAAAAGAATTTTCATGTTTGTTAACGAAAGTGTAAGACAAAAGCTTTTACATGCTATTGTTACTTTATTTAATAATGTCTGTACCATTATTTGCCGATACCTTTTCCATCTGTCAGTTTATAATGAATAAAGCTTCTTCTACTACTGAATTGCTAATTATCGTGAATATAGCTTTCACTAATGTTATAATGAATTCAATGCTTGTACTAATGCTTCTGCTACTAGTTTCTTCTAGTAATGGTTGTTGTTTGTTAATTAAATCATGAATAAACTTTCCTGCTAGTACACTACTGGACAATTGCTAAGGACGGATCATAAACGGCTATATAGCGCATAAAAAAGTAAGTGTGGTTGGATGCTAAGTGAAATAAAATAATGTCAGAATGCCAGAATGCCAGGACATTACAAGAAAGACAATTTATTGTGCTCTGAAATCCAGAAGGCTTTGGAACGTGTTCAAGGGACGAACAGGCCATTTTGTTCAGAATACGTAAACGTGGAAAAAAATGAAATTACCGTCCGCAGGCGTTCTGACTTAAGATGTCAATACGGGATATGGCCACCATGGAGGGCGATGCAAGATTCCACACGTCGTGTCATGCTTTGCACAACATTATCAAGCAGCTGTTGGGGTAATTTATCCCATTCCTCTGTCAGTGCACGGATGAGGGTGTCCTTGTTTATTGGAGGGCGTTGGCGACCAGCAAGACTCCTCCCCAAAGAATCCCACACATTTTCAATGGGATTCAGATCTGGAGAACGTGCTGGCCATACGAGGCGTTGAATATCGTCGCTCTCAACACTCCTGGACAGCGACTGTTCGATGACATGTTGCGTTGTCGTCCATGAAAATGAATCTATCACCGACAGCACCACGGAACATGCGAACATGAGGTAGCAGAACATCATTAATGTATCGTTGGCCAGTCATAGTCCCAGTTGGAAGCACATAGAGGGACGTACGGCCATTGATCATGATTCCAGCCCATACCATGACACTACATGTCGGATATCGGTCCCTTTGCTGTATGTTTGCTGGACAATATGCAGTACCACTATCACGCCAGATCAGTTGTCGTCGACAATCAGACGATAGACTGTATCTACTCTCATCTGAGAAGAGGACAGCAGACCACTCGTTATCAGTCCAATTGCGATGTTGATGGCACCATTGCAAACGGGCGGTACGGTGACGTCTGGACAATGGGATGCACACAACAGGACGGCGGGCGTATAGTTCTCCTTCATGCAAACGTCTGGCGACAGTTTTTCGGGAGATTCGCTTGCCAGTAGCAGCCATAAACGGATTTGCTACCTCACTAGCTGTGCTGCGCCGGTGTCTTTTTGTTGATGGAACTATGTACCGATCTTCTGCAGGTGTCGTACTGCGAACACGAGCTCTCCCGTGACGTTTGCTACACTCTCCATTTGTTTGAAATGATTTCCAAAGCCTTAAAACAACACTGTGGCTGACGTCGAACTCCCTGGCAACATCTGTTTTTTCGCCCTTCTTCAATCTTGCCAATAATACGGCTACGCGTAAAATCATCTAGGTAATGTCGGGAAGACATACTGAAAATTGCAAGTTCGTCAATTGATTCTTTCCCTTTCAACTTTGCGTTTGAACGACAACGGTCAATACGCGTCAAATCCTTTATATCTCTTATCAGCGCTATGACGTCACGAACAAGTTCGGCAATCCAAAATTTGCATACGCACAACACTTCTTACTGTATCCCGCACTTATGCTAATTTCCACATTTTCCTGCCTTCCGTTTTATGGTTGCTATCGTTGCTATTGTCATCCGTCCTTAGCAATTGTCCGGCAGTGTAGTATAGTAACAATAATGAACAAGCTTATAACTGGTAGTAATGTTGTAGTAGTAATTAAGATGAATAAAGTCTTATGCTGGTTGTTACTAATAACACTAAATGAAATAAACCTAACAGCCAGACAGAGATCTGACAAAACTATGAACTGAGAAAGACGTACTTACGAAAGCAATCTTTTATTTGATCAACTTTTCGCTCTCACATAAACGAAGATCTCTTTACACATAAACCACAGTTCACTTCGTACAACAACAAACGCTCTCTTTCACATAAACCAACGCTCTCTGACACATAAACAACAGCTCACCCTACGCATATCAACAAAAAGCTCTCCCCTGGTATCATTGAACGCGCCTATTTATACTGGCTACCACCACGTCATGACTTACACTCATTGCCAGATCTCATTCAGCGGGTGAAATAACATCTCGTTCAGTAAGAAGATAATTTACATAGTAAAATAAAATAACCAGAGAAAGTAAAAATCAAAAGGAAAGTGAATATAGAGTATACGTTACAAGTTATCTTACGTACTCTATCCGCACAGAACTTTGCAGAATTCTTGGCAAAGAACCGGTCAAGATGATTTCAGTTTTAATACACATGGAATAATTAATACGGACACAAATCAAGCTGTTCTTCCATGTAACGTAACCGCAAAGATTTGAAAATTTGAAACGGGAATCGAACCCGCACGCTCCAGTATGCGTATTTGATTTCCGTTCCAATACGATAAAAACATTTCAAATTTCTGCCATTAAATTACATGAAAAAACAGCTGGATTTATGTCCGGCCAAGATGATTTTTGATAATGGTAGAATTGAGTGATTCGGTTGGGTGAGGTAAGAATAGTGCTGAATTGGGTCGAACCCGGGATCGGGCTGTATAATATTTACAGCGATTCGGGATCAGACGGACTCCGGCTCTGAGAGAGCAAGATAATTTCCTTTTTTTTTTTTTTTTTCATTTTTTACGCCTTCCAGCCGTAGTTTGAAGAAGCGTATATGCTGCAACTTTCTCCGCCTGTCTGTCCGTCCGCCCGATAACTCACGTAAAAATCGTTCGATTTCGATGAAATTTTAGTATGTGGTAGGGAACGAAACCTGGGGACGAACCCTATTAAAAATGGGTGAAATGGGGTCAAAAGTCAAAACATAGGAGCGGTATCCATTCCACTGCCCTTATACGTCATAATTACGTAAAAATGGTTCCATTTCCATGAAATTTTACTATGTGGTAGGGGACAAAACCTAGGGACGAACCCTATTGAAAATGGGATAAATGGGGTCAAATGTCAGGATATAGGAGCGGATGCGTCATAACTTACCAAAAAATGCTTCCATTGCGACAAAACTTTATCATGCTGTTCCGGAGGTGTACCGAACCAATTTTGCTCAATATAATCAAAATGGGGTCAAAGATCAGGGCACAGGAGCGAGATTTATTCCAGAGCCGTTATCCTCATAACTTGACTAATAATGTTTCTCTTGCGACAAAACTTTAGTATATTGTTCCCGATGTATACTGAACCGGTTCTGTTCAATGTCATCGAAATGGGGGCAAAGATCAGGGCACAGGAGCGAGATTTATTCCAGAGCCGTTATCCTCATAACTTGACTAATAATGTTTCTCTTGCGACAAAACTTTAGTATGTGGTTCCCGATGTATACTGAACCGGTTCTGTTTAATATCATCGAAATGGGGGTCACAGATCAGGGCACAGGAGCGAGATTTATTCCACAGCCGTTATCCTCGTAACTTCACTAATAGTGTTTCTCTTGCGACAAAATTTTAGTATGTTGTTCTTGAGGTATACTGAACCGGTTCTGTTGAATATCATCGAAAAGTGGGTCAAACATCAGGGCACAGGAGCGAGATTTATTACCCAGCCATTATCCTCATAACTTGATTAAAAATGTTTCTTCTCCGACAAAACTTTAGTATGTTGTTTCCGAGGTATACTGAACCGGTTCTGTTTAATATCATCGAAATGGGGGTCAAATATCAGGGCACAGGAGCGAGATTTATTCCACAGCCGTTATCCTCATAACTTGACTAATAATGTTTCTCTTGCGACAAAACTTTAGTATGTTGTTCCCGATGTATACTGAACCGGTTCTGTTTAATATCATCGAAATGGGGGTCAAAGATCAGAGCAAAGGAGTGAGATTTATTCCACAGCCATTATCCTCATAACTTGATTAAAAATGTTTGTCTTGCGACAAAACTTTAGTATGTTGTTCCCGAGGTATACTGAACCGGTTCTGTTTAATATCATCGAAAAGTGGGTCAAACATCAGGGCACAGGAGCGAGATTTATTACCCAGCCATTATCCTCATAACTTGATTAAAACATTTTCTCCTCCGACAAAACTTTAGTATGTTGTTTCCGAGGTATACTGAACCGGTTCTGTTTAATATCATCGAAATGGGGGTCAAAGATCAGGGCACAGGAGCGAGATTTATTGCAGAGCCGTTATCCTCATAACTTGACTAATAATGTTTCTCTTGCGACAAAACTTTAGTATGTTGTTCCCGATGTATACTGAACCGGTTCTGTTTAATATCATCGAAATGGGGGTCAAAGATCAGGGCACAGGAGCGAGATTTATTCCACAGCCGTTATCCTCATAACTTGACTAATAATGTTTCTCTTGTGACAAAACTTTAGTATGTTGTTCCCGAGGTATACTGAACCGGTTCTGTTGAATATCATCGAAAAGTGGGTCAAACATCAGGGCACAGGTGCGAGATTTATTACCCAGCCATTATCCTCATAACTTGATTAAAAATGTTTCTCCTCCGACAAAACTTTAGTATGTTGTTTCCGAGGTATACTGAACCGGTTCTGTTTAATATCATCGAAAAGTGGGTCAAACATCAGGGCACAGGAGCGAGATTTATTACCCAGCCATTATCCTCATAACTTGATTAAAAATGTTTCTTCTCCGACAAAACTTTAGTATGTTGTTTCCGAGGTATACTGAACCGGTTCTGTTCAATGTCATCGAAATGGGGGCAAAGATCAGGGCACAGGAGCGAGATTTATTCCAGAGCCGTTATCCTCATAACTTGACTAATAATGTTTCTCTTGCGACAAAACTTTAGTATGTGGTTCCCGATGTATACTGAACCGGTTCTGTTTAATATCATCGAAATGGGGGTCACAGATCAGGGCACAGGAGCGAGATTTATTCCACAGCCGTTATCCTCATAACTTCACTAATAATGTTTCTCTTGCGACAAAACTTTAGTATGTTGTTCTTGAGGTATACTGAACCGGTTCTGTTGAATATCATCGAAAAGTGGGTCAAACATCAGGGCACAGGAGCGAGATTTATTACCCAGCCATTATCCTCATAACTTGATTAAAAATGTTTCTTCTCCGACAAAACTTTAGTATGTTGTTTCCGAGGTATACTGAACCGGTTCTGTTTAATATCATCGAAATGGGGGTCAAATATCAGGGCACAGGAGCGAGATTTATTCCACAGCCGTTATCCTCATAACTTGACTAATAATGTTTCTCTTGCGACAAAACTTTAGTATGTTGTTCCTGATGTATACTGAACCGGTTCTGTTTAATATCATCGAAATGGGGGTCAAAGATCAGAGCAAAGGAGTGAGATTTATTCCACAGCCATTATCCTCATAACTTGATTAAAAATGTTTGTCTTGCGACAAAACTTTAGTATGTTGTTCCCGAGGTATACTGAACCGGTTCTGTTTAATATCATCGAAAAGTGGGTCAAACATCAGGGCACAGGAGCGAGATTTATTACCCAGCCATTATCCTCATAACTTGTTTAAAAATTTTTCTCCTCCGACAAAACTTTAGTATGTTGTTTCCGAGGTATACTGAACCGGTTCTGTTTAATATCATCGAAATGGGGGTCAAAGATCAGGGCACAGGAGCGAGATTTATTCCAGAGCCGTTGTCCTCATATCTTGACTAATAATGTTTCTCTTGCGTCAAAACTTTAGTATGTTGTTCCCGATGTATACTGAACCGGTTCTGTTTATATCATCGAAATGGGGGTCAAAGATCAGGGCACAGGAGCGAGATTTATTCCACAGCCGTTATCCTCATAACTTGACTAATAATGTTTCTCTTGTGACAAAACTTTAGTATGTTGTTCCCGAGGTATACTGAACCGGTTCTGTTGAATATCATCGAAAAGTGGGTCAAACATCAGGGCACAGGAGCGAGATTTATTACCCAGCCATTATCCTCATAACTTGATTAAAAATGTTTCTCCTCCGACAAAACTTTAGTATGTTGTTTCCGAGGTATACTGAACCGGTTCTGTTTAATATCATCGAAAAGTGGGTCAAACATCAGGGCACAGGAGCGAGATTTATTACCCAGCCATTATCCTCATAACTTGATTAAAAATGTTTCTCCTCCGACAAAACTTTAGTATGTTGTTCCCGAGGTATACTGAACCGGTTCTGTTTAATATCATCGAAAAGTGGGTCAAACATCAGGGCACAGGAGCGAGATTTATTACCCAGTCATTATCCTCATAACTTGATTAAACATGTTTCTTCTCCGACAAAACTTTAGTATGTTGTTCCCGAGGTATACTGAACCGGTTCTGTTTAATATCATCGAAATGGGGGTCAAAGATCAGGGCACAGGAGCGAGATTTTTTACCCAGCCATTATCCTCATAACTTGATTAAAAATGTTTCTCCTCCGACAAAACTTTAGTATGTTGTTTCCGAGGTATACTGAACCGGTTCTGTTTAATATAATCGAAATGGGGGTCATAGATCAGGGCACAGGAGCGAGATTTATTCCAAATCATTATCCTTATAACTTGAGTAATAACTTGAGTAATGATTTCTGGTGTGTTAGAAACCGTACCATAATCAATACATTGCATGATTTTACTAACTTGTTTTTTATTAAATTTAATTTAGCATGAGTTAACATACAAGGCATTGCTTACACTTTCAATTTGGTAAAAAGAATTCATCAGCCACAGGTTCTGAGTGTGAAGTGGGGAATTGGGAGGGTTTTTATTCCGGGCTTGTGTAGCAAGTGTCATAGGGTATACATAAGTAGATTTTTGAGGAGAAGGAAAAGCTTCTTCAATAACTACAGATGCTACATAGTACTCCGATAAAATCGCCCCATCCACGCGTCAGCTCCCTGCTAATTCTATTAGGCCACGTACATAGATTGCAGCGCAACCCGATCTTTCCGGATATCCGCTCCCGAAGCATTTCAAAAGTAAATGAATGGTCAAAGAGAGTGTTTCGACTATACTATAGTAACAGATAGATGTTCCTTTCCGTCTTTCCAGTTGAGAAAGGCATCAGTTAATTGCAGGGGGAGGCTGGTTGGTTGGTTCATATGTGTTTAGTCTCAATGGGCCCAAAAGCGCCAAAACCAATGGTTTAAAATGGTAATAAAACAATATTATAACATAAAAGAAAAGTGTGTCATAAAACAGAAAAAAAAAACGGTGTAAATGACCGACAAAACGATAATGCTCTACACGAAACCAAAAACACCGGTACCACGAAGAAATTCTAACACAGAACACGCATCACAGTGATCGTTTAAAAGGCAACTCGGGGTTTCTGTGTCGTCTGGTAGAGTGTGTAAAAGCAGAAAACGAGTTCGTTCACGAACAAAATGACGACACAAACATAAATCATGAACTTAAGGCGTTCAAAAAGTGATAGCAAATTGACAGAATTTCATGAAACGAATATCCCCGGTCAATTCAAACTGCCCAATAGATGGCGTGGTGTGCTTAAGCGGAAGGGCAGCATAAACGGACCCCTTAGCTGTTTGCACCGTAGAGGAACAAATGACAATCATCAGGTTTTTCTGATTCGAGGGTGTGAAACCTCGTGAAATTCATACAATAATGCTGCAACAGTATGGAGATGCTTGCATTGCCGAAAAAAGAGTGTACGAGTGAGTAGATGCGTTTAAAAATGAGCGAACATCCATCCGTGATGAGCGACGCTGCGCTCGTCTCAGCACGGCCGCAACTGATGAGGATCGCGATGACGCCATTATTCGTGAAAACGGGCGCATTTCGTTAGAAGTTCTAGCCAGGGAATTGGATGTCAGTATCGGATCCGTTCATGCCATCGTCACGAAGGTTCTCAAGTATCGCAAGTTGTGTGCACAATGATTGCCTAGGATGCTGACTGATGAGCACAAGTTGATTCGTGTGCAGACTTCCACAGCCTTTTTGGCGCGGTATAACGACTAAGAAGACGACTTCATGGCACGTATCGTCACAGTTGACCAAACCTGGGTGCATCACTATGATCCCGAAAGCAAGAGGAAGTCTTCAGAATGGCGGAACATGTCTTCTCCAACAAAGAAGAAGTTCATGTCTCATCCGTCCGCCTCCTGTTCACTCTTTTCTGGGATATGAATGGACCAATTTTGGAACACTATCAGAAAAAGGAGAAAACACTGAATAGTGCCCATACACCGCATTGTTGGAGGAGGAGCTGAAGCCAGCAATACGGAGCAGTCGCACAGG
The DNA here is from genome assembly GCA_039090855.1 of Macrothele yani. NCBI lineage: Eukaryota > Metazoa > Arthropoda > Arachnida > Araneae > Macrothelidae > Macrothele > Macrothele yani. Next base: position 22,633,966 of record CM077013.1, read on the forward strand.
AGTTTTCTCTAAAGGCGTTTCTTCATGGTAATGCTCGCCCTCACACAGCCGACACCATTCGGAGATTGAGATTTCAGATCTTGCATCATCCTTCATATAGCCCTGATCCTGCTTCCTCTGTTTATCATGTGTTTGGAATCCTGAAGGACGCTTTGAGAGGACGAACATTTGGGAGAGATGAGGAGGTCAAAGAAGTGGTGCATTCGTGGCTGAAGACACAACCAAAAACATTTTTTTTCTGATGGACTGAAAACGTTGGTGCAACGGTGTGAGAAATGTATTGAAAAGTTGGGTGATTTTGTAAGAAACAAATATCATTTGTATCTATATTTTAATTCGAAAAGCCTTTCAGCACGATAAGATATATTTATTAATACAGTCTGTACTAAAAAATAGACATTTATAAGGCACAACAACTTACAAGATCTTTCAAAGCACCAAGTGCTCCATCGTCAGGTATTTCAATATACATAAACAAAACAACGGATAAAAGCAAGAAGCATTTTCAAATTACGCGAGCACGTGATAACAATAACGAGGTTTACATTAAATATAGTAGAAGTTTTGTCATGCGCTAAATGATTTCAACAAATAATACTATGAATTGCTATTACATATGCGAAGAAAATATATACACAGAGGATAATTAATAAGTTGACATTATTCGTCAAACTGTAAGTGAATTATTAGGAGTTAAGTGTTGTTGGATAGGAGTATGCTGTTCTGGCCGCATTAACATGGCCCAAGGCACTGGAACGAAGCGTGGAGTATCTTCATTACAGCAGTCACAGCTGTGTGATAATATACATAAACTTTCAGCGAATCGAAGAGATCGCTTTGTACGATTTGAGCTCAGTACACTGGCATTGGTCCAGTCTGGTCGGTAGATACCTCTATTAACTAATCGTGCAAGAGAGGTAGCATCAGAGTTATTAGTAATTGAGTACTTGTGCTCATATATTCTTGTTCGCAATGGGCGTGCAGTGGATCCTATATATGCAATTGCTGGATCTTCTGGGTCAATAGGAATTAAAGGTATTTTGTAAACCCCATGTCTGTTGAGTGTGGAAACTTGGTCACGGTCTTTTTGCACGATGGCTCGAATACTTTTCGTACTTTCACAAAACGCAATGTGGTGTTTTTTGCATATGTTCTTTAGTATTGTAGTGACTTCAGGTATATAGTCCATAGTGCCAACATATTTTGTAATTCTGGTTTCCCTTTGTAAGGTACTTTTGTCTAGACATTTCACTGATCGAGCTATTTTTTCAACGATCGTTTTATGGTAGCCATGCGCCATCGTAATCATCTGGATATGATTTAACTCATTTCTTCTAGCCTGGATATTGGAGGAGTGGGTGAAGGCTCTTCGGACCATGTACTCTATAGCTCCTAGTTTTTGTTTTCTTGGGTGCGATGAATTATGCGGAATAATAGCAGATTGTGTTGCAGGCTTTCTGTACACTGAATAGGATAAACAAATGGTATCGGGGTGTCTTTTTAGCAATATGTCCAAGAATGGAAGAGTATTATCATTTTCATGCTCAATGGTAAAATTTATGGAACTGTAATGTTTTGAGAGCTCTTTAGCAAACTCTTCAATTTTGTTTTTATGATGCGGCCAGAAAACAAGTATGTCGTCCACATATCTAATGTAGAGATCAGGCTTAAGTTGGAAATATTGTAAAACATTGTTTTCTAGGTCTTGCATTAACAATTCAGCGAGCACCCCTGAAAGTGGGGAACCCATCGGCGCACCTCCGGTCTGGCTGTAAATGGTTCCTTCATACCGGAAGAATGTGTGTTTCTGTACAAAACGTAGAGCATTTTTAATTGCTTGGATTTCATTAATAGTATAAGAATTCAAAGCCAATAGACGGTTCTCAATAATGGAGTGTACATCTCCAATCGGCACATTGGAGTACAATGAGACAACATCGAGTGATGCCATAGCAAACGGCTTTCCCTTTCGTAAGAATGGCTTAATGTCTATTTTTTACTACAGACTGTATTAATAAATATATCTTATCATGCTGAAAGGCTTTTCGACTTAAAATATTGTTTAGCGCACGAAGAATCCTTATTAAAATCATTTGTATCTCAAAATATTCAACTTCCTGTTACTTTCTTCTCTCGTACAACAGGCGGAGGTACATACACATAGAGGTAGCGACGCCACACCGCGAACAGTGGTGAGTGATACGGCAATTCCTATTGTGGAGGCGTGCCTGTGCGACTTCTTCCCTACGGTTCAGGCGGAGAGATGAATTCCAGAATCCCAAAGTCCGCTTGATATAATGCAATTAGTTTTCCAGCGGTTGCTCTCACAGACCCTGCAACATTCGCTGATATGAACTGAACCCTGAAACCTCTTTCATATTTTTGCATTCCAAATATACACAATATTGGCAAAGGTCACCGGACACCTCTTCAAAAGCAAATGAATGGATCCGCTGCGTTGTTAAGATGCGCGATACTGGTGCAAACGGGATAAAAACAATCCTGCAGCTGACTGCGATCATATCGCATTGTGAGATTCAGTGAAAATGTCGCGGCTGGAGAGAACTGACTTTGACAAAGGAAAGATTGTTGGGTGTTATATTAGTGGGGTGTCCATAAGAGAAACCGATAGGCGTTTAAACATACCCAAGTCAAATGTTTTGGATGTATTGAATAAGTGGAAGACACATGGCGTGCATGTAGCAGCGAAACGTACAGGCAGACCAAAGAAAATCAGTGATAGAGGACGTCGAAGCCTCAGAGTCGTTACAGCTAATCGACGGAGTACTGCACAAGACCTAAGTGTACAGGTGAGTAAAAATGCTGGAACCTCGATATGTGCACGTACCATTCGCAGAGAACTTCATTCTATGGATTACCGTAAATGGAAACGGATCCTATGGACTGATGAATCCAGACACAAGATCCATCAGTCTGATGGCCATGTACGGGTATGACGGCAGCCGGGGAACGATATTTACCACTGTGTACTGTTCTTACGGTCAGGTTTGGAGCTGGCAGGATACTCGTGTGGGCGTTTCTTTCGTGGTAGGGTCCCGTCCCATTGGTTATTGTGAAGAAACCTGTTAACCAGCACATCCACCTCGATATTCTGGACAATTATACCGTATCAACTTTGTTGCAATGCTATGGAAACGAGCCTTGTTGGTAGTAGCAGGATAATGCACTGAGCCATGAAGCAAGGACTGTTACGTCATGGTTTGACGATAATTCCGAATCGTGTGTGGACTGGCCAGCACAGAGCCCTGATCGTAATCCCATAGAGCTCCTATAGGATGAATTAGAGCTCCACCTAAGAATTTTGTAACCATGATGTCCTACTGAGCAACAGTTAGTGGCAGCATTATGTTCTGAATGGAAAAGCATACCTCTCGCTGTGTTCTAAACCCTTGTCGAAAGCATGTCTCAAAGGTTCAATGCATGCATTATAGCCAAAGGTACACAGACACCGTACTAATGTATGTCAATAAATGCAATGTTGTGTTTCTCTTCTAGGTGTCCGGTGACTTTTGTCAATATAGTGCATATTATTATTATTATTGCAATTGTGCAGCGAATGTCTTAATGCTTAAGGTTCGTGACTGCCATGAAAAAGTCTCAGGATCGATCACAGGCAGGTACGTACGCACGAACCACTAAATATCCGCCACGCGTCTCATGGCTATAGTAAACCGTCAGACTTCTGCGTGATTTTCCAGTCGAGCACTTTAGTGCAAATCTCCTGGCTGCCTGCTTCTAAGGTTAGTTTAAGACCTGAAGTTAGACACTCCCTTTCTAAAATCATCTGCATAAATCTCTGCAAATCTCTCTACCTTCCCTTGAACCAATGACCCTAAATTAGAGACAGGTGACGGTTTGCAGCCCTTAGAGTTGCTCAAGGCGTTATGAAGAAGTAAATTTCTCCGTCATTTTTATGCCAGTGGCAGGATTCGAACCCACAACATTCGGCTCCGGAACTCCGAGCGCTATCCACTATTACACTGGCAAATGCTCTCACTGCGATCTGCCTTTATCTCATGTGTGTCCTGTGGGACAGGCACGTCATAGTGTTTGTAAAACCCTGAAACAAGAAACAAATTCTGATTCCAAAAAGAAACTGGACGTCAAGGTGTACGCGAAAGAAATTCTTATCTTTCGAAGAAGTCCCGGCAAGCGTCTGTGCTTGTGAAACAATTTTTGATTATAAAGCGGATGGGCGCAGCTTGTTCCCAATAGATCATTGTATTTTCACCCGTTGCTACTATCTCAACATTGCCGCCCCGGTGGCGCAGTGGTCTAAGGCGTTGGCCTCTGATCATTTGTCCGTAAGGGGTCCGGGTTCGAATCCCGGTGAGGCATGGATGTTGTGTTTGTCTTACGGCACTGGCTCTCTCCCTTCCCTGGAACCAGTGACCCTAAATTAGGGACGGGCGACTGCTTATAGCCCATTGAGTTGCTCACGGTGGTCGTTAAACCTCCAATCAAAAAAAAAAAAAAAAAAACTATCTCAACATCTGTCTTTAAAACGGATTACATTTTTGTTTTTGTTGGGGATGAAAAGTGTTTTATATTTACATAGTCGAGTCACATTACTCTGACCACCTCCTACTTTCGACGTTAACAGCGCGTAGCCAATGAAAGAATGCATATGTCGTGAGTAGGCTTGGAGGGTATATAAAGTGTGCTGCAGGCATTCAGAAAACATATCACCCGTTGCTGTCACGGATAAAAGGAGCGATTTATCAGATTTTCAAAAACGGATGTTTATCGCCTTTCTGGCCAATGGCGGCAGTATTTCTGAAACAGCGCAGTTTGTGAACTGTTCGCGTGCTGTTGTGCTTTTTAAGTGTATCGTGATTGGAGAAATGGTACCATTGCGAATATGCGACGTGCAAGCTGCGGAGCACCACGTGTCATTGATGTGAGAACTGAACGTCGATTGCGAAGGTGCTTGAGGGCCGATCGACATGTTTCAGTGGAGTGACTCATTAGCCGAATGAACCAAGAGACTACCGGAATTGTGTTTAAAACGACAGTTCAGCGAACCCTGCTGCGTAAGGGTCTCCGATACAGACGGATGATCACTGCATCTTTCCTAACGAAGGTGCATCGGCAGAAAAAGCTTACATTTGCACGGCAGTACTGGAATTGGACTTCCGCTGATTGTCAAAGGACTGCCCTCTCCGATGAGTAACGTTTTCTGCTTCATCGAACGGATGGACGTTGGCGTATGAGGAGAGAAACATCGGAGAACAAACACTCTTGAACCATTACTGGAAACTGGTGGGGGCAGCGTTATGGTCTGGGGAACGTTTTCGTGGCATTCCCAGGGCCCACTCAGACCTGTGGAAGGCACTATGGACCGAATTTGTTATGAATCCATCTTTACAGACCACGTACACCCATACATGCTGCTTGTCTTTCCTGGGGCGGATGAGATCTTCCAGAACGACAATGCGATGTGTCACACAGCTAGAAATGTCCGAGAGTGGTTGGAAGAGCACGATGAAGACTTCGCAGTACTTCCCTGGCCCCCTAATTCCCCAGACTTAAACCCAATTGAGCATCTGTGGGACCACCTTGATCGTGTTGTTCGCTCTGTGGATCCTCCACCACGCATCCTCCAGCAGCTGTCAGATGCACTGCAGTTAGAATGTCTCCACATACCTGTGAACACCTTCCAGCACTTCAATGAGTCATTCCCAGCCCGTCTAGCTGCTGTCCGCGCTGCACACGGTGGTTACTCTGGGTATTATGTGGTGGTCACAGTAATGTGACTCGACCTGGTATTTCTTTACAACTATTGATTTCCAGTTATACCTTATGTCCGGTGTACTATCTTAAAATAGGAGCACCACTGTAAAGATCGCGAAAATGTCTGTTACAGATTTACATAATTTACACGGTCGTATCAGAAAAATATGACCACCTACCTGATAATGGGAATAACCACCCTTCGCCCGGATGAGAGCGACGAAACGGCGTGGAATAGACGCAATGAGGCCATGAAAGGTTGCCCGAGACACACGTGACCATGCGGACTGTATCAGAGCATGGAAGTCCCAAAGATGACGTGGTTGTGTGTCGGAACCTCGAACCTGTCGGTCTAAATAGTCCCACAAGTGCTTCATGGGATTGAGGTCGGGCGATTTTGCCGGCCAAGGGAAAACGGAGATATCGCTCTCGTGCTCCAGGAACCAGTCACGTACCGCCTTAGTGACATGGCAGAATGCATTGTCCTGTTAGTAGACACCATCACCACAAGGGTAAACGTCCAACATGAAGGGATGCATGTGGTCAGCGAAGATGGACAGGTAGCCATTAGCGTTCAGCTACCCCTCCAGTGGAGCAAGTCATAACAGAAAACATCACCTAGACAAGCACACTGCCATCGCCGGCCTGTACTTGACCGACAGCCGTGCCTGCGTATTGGTTCTCGTGTGTCTGACGCCGTCTCTGCCACCGCCCGTCACTTCCGTGGAGTAGAAATCTCGATTCGTCGGAGAAGGCAACCTTACCCCACTCCTCCACTGTCCAATGGCGGTAGTCCCATGCGAACTGCAGGCGTCGTTGCTGATGGACCTGGGTTAACATCGGCACCTTGACTCAGCGTCGACTCCGGAGACGCATGCGCAACAAGGTTCGCTCTACTGCTATCGGGGACACATATTTGGGTGCTTCAGCGCTCATTTAATTTGCTGCACTGTTGCGCGTCGATTGTCCTTCACCAGTCAACGGAGGCGACGTTTCCCTCTGGGGTCAATGGCCTTTGGAACTCCACAGTTATGACGTCGGGATATACTCGGTTTTCCAGCGGTCCATTCTTGGTACACTCCTTCTACAACACCTCGCGAAGAGCCCACGAAATCTTCCGTTCCTCAGATGTTTCCCCCCTTGGCGCGGTAGCCGACGATCATTCCTTTTTGCACGTTCGTCAAATCACTACAACTGCCCATTGTGCTTACGCTCCGCACTATGGCTCATCTGTTTTGGCCGGCCGCTTATATCTCCGTGTGGTCGACCTTGTCACGTGCTCTCTGTGACGCGCCTGGGCGGGTACACTGTGATTCCGGGGGTGGACATATTATTCTGATACGACTGTGTATGTTCCAGGGTCATGGGAGTTTAAATAATTTTTAGAAAAAATTCTTTTTCAGGTAGGAAGGGTTTCCCTGCTACTGTGTCTTCAACAAAATAAGCCCAACATTTTTTAAAAGCCTTTTATTTTATATAATGCCTGATTTTTTTTTGATTTTTTGATTGGAGGTTTAACGACCACCGTGAGCAACTCAATGGGCTATAAGCAGTCGCCCGTCCCTAATTTAGGGTCACTGGTTCCAGGGAAGGGAGAGAGCCAGTGCCGTAAGTCAAACACAACATCCATGCCTGACCGGGATTCGAACCCGGACCCCTTACGGACGAATGATCAGAGGCCAGCGCCTTAGACCACTGCGCCACCGGGGCGGCATATATAATGCCTCAAAAAAATAATAATAGCAGAATTTTTTTATTGTCACGAGTTTAACAAAATGTGCATCTAAGGCACGTTGTCCGTCCGTAGTTTGGGGCCAAGGGCTCCACAGAAAGGGTTAAACCAGCACCGTAAGACACATGCCTTCTCTGGGACGGAAACACGGCTTGGATCATTAGCTGGAAGCTCTCGCCTCCGTTCACTCGTACAGCTGGAAACAGGATAGACTCATAGATCTAGAGTTATCGATTAAGGATCTAGATTTATCGATTAAAGGAGCACAAGCCCCACATATGGAACAAAGAAATCATCAATAGCTTTACATTGTAATGATTTCAAAATGATAAATTACATACAATGCATTAGCATATTTTTCATTTTAATATAATGATCTCAGTAATCATGTAATGATATCAGTAATCAAATAATGATCTCAATGCGTCTCGAAAACAAGTTTTGTCATACAACGCACATTTCTCAATCTCCAAAAGAATTTCTTTATCAAATATCATCGCGCCATCTGAAAAATCTATCATCAAAAGTGACCTAGATTCGGGCGCATTAAGTATCCGCCCAAATCGAACTTGAACAAAGAAGAACAACAAGCTCTTACAGAATAAAAATCAAATAAAGATCTCCTAAGCACTGCATCTGTCAAAGGTGGAATAGTCGTTGTTTTGGACAGAAAGCAACGCGAAAATTGAGTTAATAAACTCTTCATCGAAGGAAGTTATGAAAAAAATGAAAAGTGATACGATACGGATAAGCACGTGGAAGTGATTGTGCAAGTATTTTCTGTTGATTCGAATATCAAGAAAAACGTCACACCATCCTATACTCGCCCATATGCTCTTCCAAATTCACAAATAAAATATTAGCTTTCGACCTATTCTTGATCGTACTGGTAAAGCGTCTTTTCAATGGGCGAATTTCTATTCCGGATATTATCCATCTTAGATAAAAATTCCGTCAAAAGAATTTTAGATAAAAATTCCGTCTATACAATTTGAGAACCTCCTAAAATAGCAATCTCCGAATCACAAGTGCCGCCCCGGTGGCGCAGTGGTCTACGCGATGGCCTCTGATCATTCATCCGAACGGGGTCCGGGTTCGAATCCCGGTGAGGCATGGATGTTGTGTTTGTCTTACGGCACTAGCTCTCTCCCTTCCCTGGAACCAGTGACCTTAAATTAGGTACGGGCGACTGCTTATAGCCCATTGAGTTGCTCACGGTGGTCGTTAAACCTTCAATCAAAAAAAAAAAAAACCTCCAATCAAACAAAAAAACACAAGTCATTAAGGTTGTTTCACCTAAAATCTCTGCATTATATTTCCAATTGTAAAACTTGTTTACATATTTTCTTCGCAATTAATGTATTCCCAAGGATGAAAATTTGCACATCGGTAAAACTAACTCTAAGTTACAGCATGGGACACTTAACACTTGCTAAAACATAATCATAATTAAGCAATCAAACATTTGTTTATCTACTGACGTCATGAATGTACAGGTCACGCCGTCGATTTGTAGGTCTAAGCATTACTCAAAGAAAAATGATTGATTTTTAATATAATTATGGTTATGCTTTAGCAAGTATTAAGTACCCCATGCTATAAGTTAAAGTTAGTTTTACCGATATGTAAATTTTCATCGTTGGGAATACATTAATTGCGAAGAAAATATGTAAAGACGTTTTATCAATGGAAACATAAGGCAGAGATTTTAGGTGGAACCACCTTAACATCGGTAGACATCGTTTCTATGTTCTTCGTCATTCCAATAGAAGCAGCTATGGTTTTTCTAAAATGGAATCTGTTAGCACACCATTTTGCGCGCCCAATTTGGTCGCTGCATGCTGTTTTGTTTTCCAAAGCCAAATTTATAGACAAACTGGTTGGTGGTCTACGACACTTAACCAACTGCGCTATGACGGTGGTTACCGCTTCTCGTTAGACTGAAAATTTTCACTTGGGATTTACTAACTACTATCGGGAAAGATGCACGATATCCAAAATTTCAAAATCCTAAGCATAAATCCACCTTGATACCGATCTCACTCTCAACGAAACGTGGTAATTCTTTTTCTTGTCGATGAAATCTGTTTCAAAATAGCTAAAATCCCTAGGTCACCAAATTTTAAAGAAATTTCAACTCCCGTAAATCAGACATTGGCTAGGTAACGTTATTTTAAAAACACCAGACTGTGAATACTCAAGAAACGCATATTAAATCAGTTTAGTTTTGGGGTGTAATGTGCCAACCAGGACATGCAAAATACAACCCTCGCCAGAGAAGTCATGCCTTTATCTGCCGCTTCTGTATGGAATAGTACAGGGTGTGCCATATAAAAGAGGCCCGGGTATAATAAACGACAACAGTCAAGTAATGTTATACATGGTAAAGAATAGTTGAAATGGCAGAAAACGGGAGTAATTTACCTGCGTTTACAACATGTGCTGAAAGTGCTCCCACATGAAGACACAGCTTCAGACGAGGGAACATGTTGTTCGTAACGCGCCACAACTCATCGGCAGTAATCTGGGCTATGGCATCCGTAAGGTTCACTTTTAATTCATCAAGAGTGTACGGATAAGTTGCGTACACTTACTCTTTTAATGCTCCCCACAGATAAAAGTCATAGGTGGATACTTTTATCTCTGTGTGGCCATAGTCCCTTCGATACAGATCTGTCCTCCCCAGACACTTCATGCGCAGCACGTAGACTGTTCCGCGCAGTATGGGCCGTTGCACCATCCTGCTGAAAAAAGCACATGTTCGCTCTCCTCCCGGGAATCATAACGCTGCGACCTATGATAACAGTCTCGACAATTCCGTGCTCCCAACATTATGACAACAGCTCGGTGAAAACCTTGAGGTCAGTCCAGGAATAGTTTCAAGAGATGAGTGTGAAAGAATTTGACTCGCCTGCACAGAGCGTAGATCCCAACCCCAAGGAACACGTTCGGGATGAACTGCAATGCTGACTGTGAGCTAGATTGAACCCCTTAGCATCGGTGCTTGAGCTGACTAATGCTCCTTGGGCAAAATGGAAGACGACGTACTAAAATAGGGAACGTGCCAAAATTTACTGTCAGAGTGCTATCACTGTAGCAACAAGAAGTCGACAAACTTACCATCAATTCCTTTCCTATTACTGCGAGCTTGTGGATAAGCAAGTATCTAAATACTTTTGAGCCTTCACAATGGAGCAGTGGTCTACGCGATAGCTTCTGGCCATTCGTCCATGATATGTCCGGGTTCGAATCCCAGTGAGGCATGGATGTTGTGTTTGTCTTACGGCATTGTCTCTCTCCCTTTCCTGGAACCAGTGGCCCTAAATTAGGGACGGGTGACTGCTTATAGCCCACTTAGTTGCTCACGGTGGCCGTTAAAGCCCCAATCAAAATACAAAATACTTTTTATCAGATAGTGTACTTCTTTACTGCGGAATTATTTAACACTTATTCCATTTCTTTCTCTTGGCTGTTTCCTCTGTGAAGTAACCGACTTATTTGTTTCTTCGTTTGTTTTACTAGATAGCGTTTCGTCAGCAGCATTTCGTTGAGTACGTTGAACAGCTTTTCTGTTTAAATATTATTAGTAAGTTCATATAAAATTCGAAGATCAAAGAAAAGAAAGCTTTGTAAAATCTGTGATGACATGGAAAGAGAAATTCCGAAATGCACCGAAAATTCAATAATGAGCCAGAGGGCTGATAAATTCTTCGAAAGTAGAAGCGTGTGTGTGTGTGTGTGTGTTAAAGAGAAACGAAGTGGGAGTGCACACACCTGCCATGATAAGCGCCATCTAGAGGCCACGTATTTGAATGCAGGCCAAGAAAGTCAGAAGGCTCTGAAAAGTTAAGCTAATGTCGCGTTCGGTAAAGTGCGATGTCTTTCACTCGCAATTAAGGTCACACGCTAAGAAAATTCATTTATGCATACCGAGAATAAATTTATGTTACATTCAAATTCCTGATATGTATAAGTGAAACTCATTTCAAGTTTGTCCTTTTGCGTCACTTAAGAAGGTGCTGTGATGGTGAAAATTCCTTCAGTTGTCATTTTCATCAAGGAACCATTTCCCTCGCGTCTCTGTTGCATACGCGCTGACTTTTCAGAATTCCGATGGGTGCTCGGTGTTCTGTGCGGGAAATTCAATAAGTGCCGAAACTCTTTACACACACACACATACATAAATCTGCAGTGGAATGTCGATTATCACCAATTAATCATACGATTTATTCGGTGATAGGTTTTTAAAAATGGAAAGGGTATATAATTATATACCTTTTTTATTTTTATTTTTCACATTTTACAGTTACGCACTTTTGCAGTTATGTTCTTTATTATCTTTTTTTTAATGGGTGCCTAAGCCCCAGAGCCTACGAAAATAAACGCAGGTACCCATTTAAATAACTCTCGGTACTTAGTCACCTATTTAAAAAGACTCGATGAGTTATTCAGCTCCGAGCCTATGAAATGCCGGTTCGTTCATTTTTCTTTATATAATGGATGGCCGCCCCGGTGGCGCAGTGGTCTAAGCGATGGCCTCTGATCATTCGTCCAAAAGGGGTCCGGGTTCGAATCCCGGTGAGGCATGGATGTTGTGTTTGTCTTACGGCACTGGTTCTCTCCCTTCCCTGGAACCAGTGACCCTAAATTAGGGACGGGCGACTGCTTATAGCCCATTGAGTTGCTCACGGTGGTCGTTAAACCTCCAATCAAAAAAAATATATATATATATAATGGATGGTGTGTTTCCTCTGAAAAAATCTGATATCAGGGGATTTCTTGCCGGTTTTCAAAAATATCCAAAAGTTGTTGTTAAAAATTTTGAAGATGACAATCCGATTTTTGGTGTAAATGTGACAAGGGTGGTAAGTCAGATAATACCCGAAAACTTGAAAATTTCATCGTCCTGCAGCGGGACTCAAATCCGCGTCTCCCAGATAGCGCCCGAGTATACTAATCACTACACCACCCAGAACAAACAAGCTGCAAGTTTCCGATTAATTTGAATATAACCATCACAGGATTAGCTAGTCGAAACAACCGGCATTCAGGTTTAGCGAATCTGAAGGTTAAGAATCTAATCCCGTGATTGCCCGGAAGAGCAGATAAATCATGAAATAAATACGGGATTACACCATATAATACAAATTTTGAAGATGACAATCCGATTTTTGGTGTAAATTCGCTAAACATGATTTTTGGTATCCAGATTCGCTGAACATGAATGCCGGTTGCTTCGACTAGCGAATCCTGCGATGGTTATATTCAAATTAATCGGAAACTTGAAACTTGGTCGTTCTGTTAGGTGTAGTGGTTAGTATTCCCGGGCGCTCTCTGGGAGACGCGGATTCGACTCCCGCTCAAGGACGATGAAATTTTCAAATTTTGGGATATTTTCTGACTTACCATCCTTGTCACATTCACACCAAAAATCGGATTGTCATCTTCAAAATGTGTATTATATGGTGCAATCCCGTATGTATTTCATGAGTGGTTGTTGTTTTTCATTTTTGTTTCTAATCCTTCAGTTTTTACAATTTTTCAATGGGTTCTTGGCCCCCTGAGCATTCATGCATGTACACAAGTCTCAAAATAAGAAACTTTTATGCAGATGTACGTAAACGTCACTTAAACGCAGAGTATAAGCAAAATACGTGGTCACGTGCGTCGCCACGTGATCTAGGCATCTATTTAAGACTGCTGCTCGTCAGTAGTGTTCATCACCACAGAGCAGGAGACTCAGTGGTTAATCTTCCATAGAGACACGTGACAACAATTTTGCCCCGAGGATCTCAAATGAACAGCTCGCCAGTAGACGGACATGGAACTAAAACGTCAAACCGCAACCGTCTGTCTGTCTTTTTTTCTTTTTCAAGAGTTTACAGCTTAGATCAGATCAGATCATATGTAGAGGATTTTAGGAAGGGATCGTCTGACCCCATGTCTTAAACAACCCTTAGAAATAGGAAGCTAGAAGATTTGGGCTAGAAGACCAGATAGGAAAGTCACATGGAAGCGAGGTAGAAAGGGGGAGGAAGACGTCCTTATTTATTACAGGGGGCCAGTAACCGGGGTTCAACGGCTTAACATGTCCATCCGACTCACGGCGGATATTTAATGGTTCGAGCGTTCGTGCCTGCCCGGGATCGAAACTGAATATCCTCCGTGGCAGTCACGAACGTTGACCATCCACGGCCGGCATTTACAACTCTCTCCACGGTGCTACTTATATAGCCACTGGTACCGTATCACGTGACAGACGCTATCGTAGTTTCACGTCCGACCACTAGGGCGCTGTCTTAAACACGAGAGTTGGACCTCTGTCTCTCCTCCTCTGTGCTCATCACGTGGGAAAAACAAAGGATATTTCGAATTTTAATAAGAGCTTCTTGTGAGTGCCCGCCTGGCTGGAGTGACGACAGCAGGGCTCACTCGTTTCTCAAAAAATGAGATATCCCGGGTCTTTAATCTGATGAAAAGTAACTCACATTTCTGGTCACAGAGGCGTAACAGTGGTGCAACGACAGTCTGTCAGGAACTAGATCGCCGTCGTCTTAGAAGGCTTGTACGGAGAAACAGGACTTCCTGTGTGTAGCAATTTACCGAAGCATTCAATGGCAGTTTCCGGCATATATATCAGCGAACTTTGCTGAAGGAATTGATAGAGATCAGTATATCTTCGTCTGTCTATACGAAAACCTTTCATTTGTGAGATAAACCGGAAAGTTAGTCTGCTGTGATGTCAGGAACACCGTGACTGGACACTGAGAAGAAAGTCACGTTGCCCGACGAGTCGCGGCACATCTTGTTCTGTACCGACTGCAGGCAGAGATTTTGGCAGGATCCCCAAGAAGCGATGCACCCAGCTGGCTTTATAAACCCAACTAAAGGCTCTGGAAGTGTTGTCACGATGTGAGGCACATTCTGTTGGTACGAAACGGGTCCACTGATTTTGCTGGAAGTTCGGTGTTCTCAAAGGATTATCTAAACGTTGTTGCCGATCACGTTCACCATGCAATATGCAATATTGACTCTTTATCCAGCAGGTGACGACTGTTTCATGGACGGTAATGCTATTATTGTCCATCTTGCAAGATGTGTTAAGCAGTGGTTCAGCGCGCATGGCAGCAACTTCATTATCATCTTTCCTGACAACCACAAAGCCTGGATGGAAACCCCATTAAGATTATATGGGATATGTTAAAAAAACATATCCTGGGGCAAAATCCACTCCTATGAAATCTGAGACATATAACGGACTGTCTAGTGAATGCCTGATATGCTGTAAACGTAGATGCACTCTAACATACTGTGGAATCTATGCAAAACCACATGCGTGCTGTCATTCGGTCCAAAAGAGGCCCAACCCAGTATTAAAGGAAAGTTTCTAATTCAGTGGTCGTCATTGTTTCTTGGTACAGTTATTCAGTGGTCGCTATTGTTTCTATACTAAGAGGCCCAACCCACAATTAAAAGAAAAATTTCTAATTCAGTTGTCGTCATTGTTACTTGGTACTGTTAATCAGTGGTCGTCATTGTTCCTTAGTACTAAGAGGCCCAACCCAGTATTAAATGAAAGTTTCTAATTCAGTGGTCGTCATTGTTTCTTGGTACTATTATTCAGTGGTCGTCATTGTTTCTTGGTGCTATTATTCAGTGGTCGTCATTGTTTCTTGGTACTATTATTCAGTGGTCTTCAGTTTCTTGGTACTATTATTCGGCGGTCGTCATTGTTCCTTGGTACTAAGAGGCCCAACCCAATATTTAATGAAAGTTTCTAATTCAGTGGTCGTCTTTGTTTCTTGGTACTAAGAGGCCCAACCCAGTATTAAATGAAAGTTTCTAATTCAGTGGTCGTCATTGTTTCTTGGTACTATTATTCAGTGGTCGTCATTGTTTCTTGGTGCTATTATTCAGTGGTCGTCATTGTTTCTTGGTACTATTATTCAGTGGTCTTCAGTTTCTTGGTACTATTATTCGGCGGTCGTCATTGTTCCTTGGTACTAAGAGGCCCAACCCAATATTTAATGAAAGTTTCTAATTCAGTGGTCGTCTTTGTTTCTTGGTACTAAGAGGCCCAACCCAGTATTAAATGAAAGTTTCTAATTCAGTGGTCGTCATTGTTTCTTGGTACTATTATTCAGTGGTCGTCATTGTTTCTTGGTGCTATTATTCAGTGGTCGTCATTGTTTCTTGGTACTATTATTCAGTGGTCTTCAGTTTCTTGGTACTATTATTCGGCGGTCGTCATTGTTCCTTGGTACTAAGAGGCCCAACCCAATATTTAATGAAAGTTTCTAATTCAGTGGTCGTCTTTGTTTCTTGGTACTAAGAGGCCCAACCCAGTATTAAATGAAAGTTTCTAATTCAGTGGTCGTCATTGTTTCTTGGTACTGTTATTCAGTGGCCGTCATTGTTTCCTTGTACTAAGAGGCCCAACCCAGTATTAAATGAAAGTTTCTAATTCAGTGATCGTCATTGTTTCTTGGTACTGTTATTCAGTGGCCGTCATTGTTTCCTTGTAATAAGAGGCCCAACCCAGTATTAAATGAAAGTTTCTAATTCAGTGGTCGTCATTCTTTCTTGGTACTGTTATTCAGTTGTTGTCATTGTTTCTTGGTACTGTTATTCAGTGGTCGTCATTGTTCCTTGGTACTCTTATTCAGTGGTCGTCATTGTTTCTTGGTAGTATTATTCAGTGGTCGTCATTGTTTCTTGGTACTATTATTCGGCGGTCGTCATTGTTCCTTGGTACTAAGAGGCCCAACCCAATATTTAATGAAAGTTTCTAATTCAGTGGTCGTCATTGTTCCTTGGTACTAAGAGGCCTAACCCAGTATTAAATGAAAGTTTCTAATTCAGTGGTCGTCATTGTTTCTTGGTACTGTTATTCAGTGGTCGTCATTGTTTCTTGGTACTGTTATTCAGTGGTCGTCATTGTTTCTTGGTACTAAGAGGCCCAACACAGTATTAAATGAAAGTTTCTAATTCAGTGGTCGTCATTGTTTCTTGGTACTGTATTTTTAACTCCTTGTGCGCTGTCCTTCATTAAACTGAGCTAAAAAGAAAAGCAATGCTGGTGTTTATAGCATTATTATTTGATTCAGCGCTGCGTGTTTATTTTCCATATTCGTCCCACAGCGCACGAGATTTTAAAATAGTATTCTATCACTTCTGTCCAATATATTGCTTTGGTTGATCGAAGCATGATTTGAACATACGGAGTAATTTGTTTCCTTCGCGGGACTAGTCTTCCAAAACACTTTTAGTAAGCAGTAATTTGAAATGTAGAATTTGTTCACACACTGATCTCCCAATATTTTTTATTGGAGGTTTAACGACTATCGCGAGCAACTCAATGGGCTATAAGCAGTCGCCCGTCTCCAATTCAGGTTCACTGGTTCCAGGGAAGGGAGAGAACCAGGGCCGTAAGGCAAACACAACATCTATGCCTCATCGGTATTCGCAGCCCCGGTGGCGCAGTGGTCTAAGCGATGGCCTCTGATCATTCGTCCGAAAGGGGTCCCGGTTCGACTCCCGGTCAGGCATGGTTGTTGTGTTTGTCTTACGGCACTGGCTCTCTCAATTCCCTGGAATCAGTGACCCTAAATTAGGGACGGGCGACTGCTTATAGCCCATTGAGTTGCTCACGGTGGTCGTTAAACCTCCAATCAAAATCAAATAAAAAAATCGGTATTCGAACCCGGACCCCTTTCGGACGAATGATCTGAAGCCATCGCTTAGACCACTACGCCACCGGGGCGGCCTTCCAATATTGAATCAAATTCCCTGGAAATCTAATCATTTATTTTTATAATGTTGTTTTTATTAATAAATTTCAACAAAATCGACACTCTTTGTAAGGCCCCATTCTCATTAGTCAGGCATATCAAGAAGTTTTAAAAATTAAAACTTGCTGTCATGCCCCCTGTTTAAACGACACCACGTTTATAGCTTTAAAAAATTACGCATAACCCCATCCTGAGAAAAATCCGTAAAAAGATGATAACTCACAACCTCGCGTGTAGCGTTATCACCGAAACTGATTGCATTGATTATAACGTTGTTCGTTGGTTTGGATTTTTTTTCCGATAACATTAAGTTGCCGCAGACAAGATGTCGCAATATTGATGGAAACTCCAAATACCTAAAATGTGGTGCAAAATAAACTTTATTAATCAACAATGTAAGGTTCATTTATCAAATAGCAGAGTGTTTTATATAATGCAGAGGGTGAGTAGAAAGTATTGCCGCCCCGGTGGCGCAGTGGTCTAAGCGATGGCCTCTGATCATTCGTCCGAACGGGGTCCGGGTTCGAATCCCGGTGAGGCATGGATGTTGTGTTTGTCTTACGGCACTGGCTCTCTCCCTTCCCTGGAACCAGTGACCCTAAATTAGGGACGGGCGACTGCTTATAGCCCATTGAGTTGCTCACGGTGGTCGTTAAAACCTCCAATCAAAAAAAAAAAAAAGAGTCGAAAGTATTGCAATATTTGGATCACTTTATGTCTTCATACGTACCTTTACGACGAAAGCTGACTAGCATTCAATGTATAGATCGTCGTGTTGCATCGTCTTTAGCCATCTGTCTGCCAGTGTTTTGATCCCACGGTGGTAGCAGTTCTTGTCCTTTGAGACGAAGAACTCCTTCACCCCAGCTTCCACCTTCTCCTGGTTTCTGAAGTGCCTACCGCGAAGGAAGTGGGCCAAGCAATAATCTGACGGGGCAAAGTCCGGACTACATTCTGGGTGTGACACCAGTTTGATCCCCTCATGTTCTTGGAGCTTTTCCCGGTTTGCTCAAGCGGTATGAGGTTCTTTGTTGTCCGGCTGAAGGAGTGCGCTCTTTCTGTTCACCAGTTATAATGAATAAAGTTCTCCGCTGGACGGGTTGTGCAGGGAAGTTTACGTTAAGTCACGTTAATGTTATTGGAAGGTTACTTGACGTAGCTAAAGTGTGCCTAATCTTCAAAGTGCTAGAGTTTGTTTAGGTAAGACACGCACTAGCAATACGTTCATTGAATATGGAACTTCTTTTTACTCAGCGTTCCTCATTATCTTGAATTTCAGTACTATAACTTCGGTTTTAGTACATTAGTACCTTGAAGGCTCCTTATTAGAGCGGTAAACACAATATACCCTGGACTTAACGTAGACACTCAATGAAATAGACTTAACGGCCAGACAGAGGTCTGACAATAAAGTGAACTAAGAAAACGTACTCACTTTTAACTTTTTATTGGGGAACTCCTAGTATTACTCAAATACACACTCCAACAAAACTCAACTACTGATAGCCCGAACTTTCGTACTATCGTAGATAAATCACATAACAATAATAATGGAAGAACCTATCACATATAAAACGAAGCTGCTTGGTATAGTTGAGCGCGCCTATATATACTGCATACCACCACGTCATGACTTACACTCGTTGCCACATATAATTCAGCGGGAGAAATAACATCTCGTTAAGTGAAAAGACAATTTGCATAGGAAAATAAAATAACAAGAGATAGTAAAATCAAAAGGAAACTGAATCTAGAGTATACGTTACACAGTGTCGGGTACTTCTCCTCTAAAACGGCATACATCCGCTCCAGCTGTTCAGAGTAGAGGTTGGCGTTGATGGTGCGACCGTCTGGAACAAATTTGTAAGGGATTATCCCCTCGAAAGTCCACCAGACGGCCTATCTGACCTTGGGTGACCTTCGAGGATTCTGTCACCTGAGTGAAAGTTTTTGAACCATCTGGTTGCGTTGTTGTGGTCCACGGAATCTTTCACTTTCGGATGACAAACGTTTCGAGTTGCTTGAGCAACGTTATAGCCGAATTCAACCTCTTAAAGCAAATGTTTCCTAATTAGCCGGTTGTGGATGTTTATTTTTTAGGCGTTTCAACCACAGACAGGACGACATCATGCAATGCTGTTCACAGCAACGACTACCGCTTTATATCCCTTTCGACTGACTGATGTGCGCGACATGAACTAGTTTGTACATGTGACATACCCGCTGCAGCACACGCGTTTATGCAAATATTGCAAACATTTTGACTCGCCCTATTATAATCAAAAATTAAGTTGTGTTAACGACTACTGCGCACAGCTCGATGAGCTATAGCACTCGCCCGTCACTAATTTAGAGCCAATGAAGAGATGCAGCCAGTGCCGTAAGGCAAACACACGATTCGAGCCCAGACCCAATTGGACACATTTTCAGAAGCAATCTCTCAGACCATTGCGCTACCGGGGCGGTCAACGTACTTTTGCCAACGATACACTAGATTCTGTATGCCGTCGTGGATAAAATGTCAAGCTCCGGGATGCGACAAACTCATGTAATGCGGTTTCACCTGATGTTTGACTGGGAAGCGATTTACCCTGTTGAAGGTTTTCGGGTTATTGAAAAATTGATTGTCCGTGGGGAACAGATCAGATGAATAAGGTGGATAAGGCAAGGTTTCGGACTTTAACTGGTGCAGTTTCTGGATCTTCTGGTGTGCAGTTTGAAGTCTGGCATTATCTTGGGGATGTATGGGCCAATGACTATTGAATAATGTCGGCTGCTTCATTGAGAGTTTTCCACGCATAATGTCAAGTTTTTTAAAATACCTGTCCACCGTGTTTGTTTGTCTCGGTTGTATGAAGGATTAGTTGATCACACCTGCTGCGGACCACCAAACGCTGACCATCGTCTTGCTGTGGCAGAGCATCTGGGTGTGGTTCAGGGCTTCATCGCGGTTAAGCGATTGTGCCGAACGTCGGCGATTGTCATACAGCATCCATTTTTCATCGCACGGGACAAGGCTTCTCAAATGTCGTTCGCTTGTTTGCGCATAATCAGAAAAAAGCAGACATTCAACGGTCTTGTTTTGTTCTGTTCCGTTAACGTATGTGTGATTATTTTATCTATCTTTTTCACTTTGCCTATGGCCGTTAAATGCCGGGACATGGTTGTGTAATGTATTCAAAGTTCTGTGTTACTTGACGTCGATCGGACTCAATCAAAGCCTCAAAATAGGCACCATTGTTGTATCTTTCTGGTCTACCGCGTGGTTTGTTTTCGATGCTGATATCGCCTGAGCAGCATTTGGAAAATCAACATTGTGCCTTGCGCTTCATAACGGCGCCTTCCCTAAATGCGGTAGCCACCACGGTGGTGCAGTGGTCTACGCGTTGGCTTCTGTCCATTCGTCCAAAATGGGTATGGGTTCTAATCCCGATGTTCTGTGTGTCTTATGGCACTGGCTCTCTCCCTTCCCTGTAACCAGAGACTCTAAATTAGGGATGGGTGACTGCTTATAACCCATGGAATTTTACCTGTGTCCAAGTTTGTATTCATAAGAAAATGCTACTAATTTGGTGCAATATAATATATGATTGGGTTGATTTTCCCAAACGTGTCGAAAACGCTGCGTCGTAACCCTGGAGGTAGGAATACGGTCGTAACGAAATTTGGTTAGCTCAACTCCCCAAAAAAGGGGTTACCTGCCATTGACGAGAGACTTAAAATGTTGTATAACGCAATGGGGTGTAACCTTTAGATATTCTAGACCAAACGTTACCAAACCCCCTCACTAACACACTTGCGATTCAGTTTTTCTTTCTATCTTGATGTCAGATTTTAGCTTGCGCATGCGTAGATTGACTTTCGTAGCTACATCACATTTCAACGGTATTAGGGTCGTTTCTTACGTTCGTCTAAATCTGAATAATATGTTATAATAAAAATAAATAATGCTTTCGGAAAATTAAGCGGTCGAAATGTGTGCTATTGCTGCCGCCCAAGTTTAGAAATGCCGCCACGGTGGCGCAGTGGTCTAAGCGATGGCTTCTGATCATTCGTCTGAAAGGGGTCCGAGTTCGAATTCCGGTGAAGCATGGATGTCGTGTCTCTCATACGGCACTGGCTCTTTCTTCCCTGGAACCAGTGACCATAAATTAAGGACGGGCGACTGCTTATAGCCCACTGAGTTGCTCACGGTGGTTTTTAACCCTTCAAACAAACAAACAAAATTTAGAAAATATTTACTTTAATGACTTGTGAAAACATAAATTCGGCGGTAACAGAGATTGAACCTGCATTCTTCCTCCCCGGAGATGAATGCTCTACCACTTAAGGTGCACAGACGGAATTTATGTCTGCAACTTTGTCGTCTTGACATGTTCTTCACCTCTGTAGTACGTCATAGACTTACATATCTTCTTTCATTGGTTTTACGATAATAACATTCATTAATCGACCTACCTAAGTGTTGGTTAATGTCAGGAATTAGGAAACATTATTATCTGTTGTGTTATGATTTCATTCCACTTAGTATATACCGGGTTGTGGCTGGGTATGGTCGTTAGTAAATAACGCGAATAAATGCAATGTGTTGTACGTTAGTAAATGTATTATAACGAAGTACATTTCTCCGTCATTTCTGTCCATGCCAGGATTGGAACCCGGATCCCCTCATTCCGGAATAACTAACTCTACCAATTGAGCTACGTGGACGTTCGTTCTCGCTGCTATCTGCCTTTTATATCGTGTGCGTCCTGCGAGGCAGGCACGTCACATCTATCCCTCCCCCCGAAAGAGGGCCGGGGGCATGGTCCACGGGTCAGCCGTGACCATGAATCGTTGCTGGCAGCCATCCGCTGTAGAACGCGCACTTTAGAACTCCCAGTCAATCCGGTGTGTGGAATGCAACGTCACGCACATTTATTTTTCGAAGCGCTGGAGAAGGGATTCACTTGTTTTTCCTATCTCGCGGTGTGGAAAGAACATCACACCATTGCGAGATCTTTAACGGCCGGGTCATCCGGGAAGTTGGGCGCCATTATAACGAAGTAAATTTCTCCGTCATTTTTATCCACGCCGGGGCTCGAACCCTGGTCCCCTCATTCCGGAATAAGTCACTCTACCAATTGAGCTACGCGGACGTTTGTTCTGACTGCTATCTGCCTTTATGTCGTGTGCGTCCTGCTGGCAGGTACGTCACAGTATACTTTCGCAGCACTCATTTTATTTCGCACCTACAAAGATTTTGGCATGCAAGAGATGCATAGTATAAATTAACTACAAAGAGTACTTGTGAACACTATCGATTTTATTTTATTTTCTACGAAAAACAGTCTCCTAAAAAAGGCGTTCTTTTATTTCCACGGACTACAAATGCTTTCAATTGCTGCCAAAAATATGTATCTTCATGGTCAGTCGACAGCATGAGGCTCAAATGAACCATCAACAGTAATTAACTTAATATTCTTTCATTTTATGTTGCTAATTAGCCTTGCAAAATCTACCTATCTGAGTAAAGAAAAGTCGTGGTAACTAATTAGTGCAAATGACACGATGCTAATTTTATTCATTAGTTCCTTATTTTTAAACTGCAACTTCGATTTACTTGTTCATAAAGTGAAAACGTGTAACCTCAAATGGCGAACTCCGTTAAAGGAATTAAACAAAGTCGAAGCAATTATTTTGTAAACTACTAGTGGTTTTATACTTTAAAGACCTTTCTTGATGAATATTCTATTCCCAGTGTTTTCTACCCTGAACAACGAACATTAAACTCGTTAAAATTTATTTGTTTAAGATGTTGTCTTGTGAATAAGACTTTGTGCAGTGCAGAGAAAAAGTCTATTTTTGTCACTTTTGTTGAAAATAATATGAAATTTCTATGTGCTTGAATATGCACAGCTAACGGACAGAATAAATGAAACACATGTTACAAGAACTACGTGTGTTTATTAATGAGGTTTAGGACCTTTTGTTCGTAATGGTGCTTGCTTTCTGTTTATAATAATTCACGAAAACACTAAACAGTCCTCTGAGACAGCTCCGACGTTTCTTTATAACATAAATACGCTCCGTAAGCGAAATACGAGAAGAAAATATACTCAAACTTTCGAGTTTCTCACATTTCACCATGTGACGTTAGAACACGATTTCTGATCAAATTAATTTGTTTTGAAACACTTCTTAACGATTGTTATAATATATTTTAACTTTATCCGTGTTTTCTTTGGAGAACATATGACCTGGGCTTTTGTGTAAGTGTTTACAAAGAAGTTCCTAAACAACTTCATTAGTACAAAGGAAACAGGGTGGGAGAATTTAGTACTTACATTATGCGGGTTAATCTTTGGAGAACATATGATCAGGTCACATGTGTAGGTCTTTACAAAGAAGTTTCTAAACAACTTTTGCAGTATAGAGGGAAGAGGGTGGGCGAATTTGGCACTTACATTATGCGGGTTAATCTTTGGAGAACATATGATCAGGTCACATGTGTAGGTCTTTACAAAGAAGTTTCTAAACAACTTTTGCAGTATAGAGGGACGAGGGTGGGCGAATTTGGCACTTACATTATGCAGGTTAATCTTTGGAGAACATATGATCAGGTCACATGTGTAGGTCTTTACAAAGAAGTTTCTAAACAACTTTTGCAGTATAGAGGGAAGAGGGTGGGCGAATTTGGCACTTACATTATGCGGGTTAATCTTTGGAGAACATATGATCAGGTCACATGTGTAGGTCTTTACAAAGAAGTTTCTAAACAACTTTTGCAGTATAGAGGGAAGAGGGTGGGCGAATTTGGCACTTACATTATGCGGGTTAATCTTTGGAGAACATATGATCAGGTCACATGTGTAGGTCTTTACAAAGAAGTTTCTAAACAACTTTTGCAGTATAGAGGGACGAGGGTGGGCGAATTTGGCACTTACATTATGCAGGTTAATCTTTGGAGAACATATGATCAGGTCACATGTGTAGGTCTTTACAAAGAAGTTTCTAAACAACTTTTGCAGTATAGAGGGAAGAGGGTGGGCGAATTTGGCACTTACATTATGCGGGTTAATCTTTGGAGAACATATGATCAGGTCACATGTGTAGGTCTTTACAAAGAAGTTTCTAAACAACTTTTGCAGTATAGAGGGAAGAGGGTGGGGGAATTTGGTACTTACATTATGCGTGTTAATCTTTGGAAAACATCTGATCAGATCAATTGCGTAAGTGCTTACAAAAGAATTTCTAAACAACTTTTGCAGTACAGAGGGAAAAGAGGGGGGTCGGTACTTGCATTATGCATTTTAAGTTTTGGAGAACATGAGATCAAGTCACTTGTGTAAATGTTTACAAAGATGTTTTTAACCCCTTAACCGGCTGGAACGAATTAACTCGGGGTTAAATGACTGGGCTGAAATCAGCTCCAACGAATATACTTGCTGTCTGAAAAGTGGGCCGAACGCGAATGGAAAGAAGGAACCTACACATCAGAAAGCATATTGTTTTCCCTTTAGCTTTGTTATTCCAAGTGGTCGTTAAAGAGGATGATAAACAATAATCCATATTGATCCTCTCTGACTGATTATCTGCTAAAAGGGCTACAACAGTAGCGCCGAACCTACGAAAGGAGAGAAAAGGCGTTTGAGTCACTGGTTTCTACCCAGTAATATGATGTCTGTGTCAGGGGGACTAGCCCTTCCCCATTATACGATTGAGTCAAGCACTAGCAAATAAAGGACTAGAACTTTAATAGACTTTAAGGTTTATTATGTGAGAAGTATTAACCAAACATTATTGACCCAGGAGGCGAAAACGTTTTATTGATGTAGGAAGCAGTTATCGTCATTGATAGCTTTATGGTGATTGCTGTTGTGGTGATATGGAGACAGGCATTGTTTTCCTATAACTTTCGTGTAACCCAGCGCTATGTGAACATTTCATTTTGGAAAGCGCAGGAAAGTTTTGGGCACTATTTAGTTAAGGTTTATTTGTCGCTTAAAGAGTTAAACAACTTTAGTGCACTGTTACAGGGCTTGGTGCTAAGTTCTATTACAGCACCCTGTGTGGAGGATTCGTTTAATGCTTCCTTTGCAGTAAGTTCGGCAACGGTGGTATAGTCCGTAATTCTCCCAATTGGAGCAGATAAATACAATACAAAGCACAGGAAAGTTATAACGAAGTTAATTTCTCCGTCATTTTTATCCGCGCCAGGATTCGAACCCGGGTCCCCTCATTCCGGAATAAGTTGCTCTACCAATTGAGCTACGCGGACATTTTATTCTGATTCCTATCTGCCTTTATGTCGTGTGCGTCCTTCTGGCAGGTACGTCATATCTCCTGGTACGTTACAAAGTGAATCGACTGAGGCTAAATTTTGCCATCAGGCAAACTTTTATTCAGATGTTACGGGGAATGTCTTTAAGCCTTGTCCTGATCTCCGTTCTTTCTATATATTCTCCCCGCTCATGATCTCCTTCCGTTTTCTCTATCATCGGCCTCAATTCCTTCCTCCTTCCCTTTTGTCCCGAAGAATACTGCACCCCCGCTAAAGCTCTCTTGCTTCGTCGACCTTCTGCCACCACGTTCCCTCAGGTCACACCCTAAGATCCCTCTTCTCCGAAAAACCGCAAGATTCCTTAATTTCCCTCTGCTGCGACGCGTGGGGAAAATATATATTTGCCTGTTGTTGCAATTCTCATCCAAATGGCGGGAAATGAAAGGAAATGACTGCCATTCACTATCTCTAAAAATTGCTACAGAATTTCGCTTCTGATAAATATGGAAGCCCCGGTTAACACACTGGTGTGCAAAAATTAAGGACGAAGAGGAGAAATTAGCAAAACAGCGGAACGAGCTGGCAGAACGGACCGAAAGACTACTCAGGAGATAGACTAGTGTCCGGAACGGTAGGGCATGCGCATATATGCAGCATGACGTAGGGGGAGGGTATAAAGCACATGGGCGGTGTTCGCTCAGCAGTTCGGTGAAAGCTATTGCACGGTGTACATCGGTTTGAACGACGTCAAGTTGCTGCCACCGTGCGATATGGCCAACAGGCAATCCAGAAGACGACATCTGGATGACTGTACCCGAGATCGCGTCATTGGGAAGTTCGAAGAAGGTAGAAGTGTGAGTAGTGTTTCCGAGGAGTTCGGGATCGCTCACAGCATCGTTTCACGAGCTTGGAGAGCATTTCAAACGACAGTAACAGCTGTCCGAGAGTTTAGACGTGGTCGTCCACGAGCAACTACGGCGGCGGACGACCGGTATATTGTCCTACAGGCGAGAAGAAACAGACGGTAGACAGCGGGAGAAATCGAAAGGCACATGCAACAGACAACTGGACGTCCGTTATCGCGTTTTACCGTGGCCAGGAGGCTACACAAAGGGGGTCTATTTGCACGACGACCAGTACAGTATGTGCCATTAACGCCTGCTCATCGGAGACGGCGGTTTCTGTGGTGCCAGGAACACAAGAACTGGATACATCAGCAATGGGGTCAAGTTCTGTTTACGGATGAGAGCCGATTTAGTCTGCCGAGTGATTCTGGACGTATACACATTTGGAGGGAGAGCAGGGAACACGCAATCACACCTCCAACATCATCGAAAGAAACCGGTTTGGAGGTGGCGGATTTCTCGTTAGATGCGGTATCATGCTTGGTAGCCGTACTGACCTCCACATCTTCCAAGGAAGTTCAGTCACTGGTGTCCGCTATTGTACCGAAGTTCTCCTGCCTCACGTGCGTCTGTTTAGAGGTGCTGTGGGTCCTGAGTTCCTCTTCATGGACGACAACGCTACATCTCATCGTACAGAGGCTATCGCAGAGCTGCTGGAGAGTGAAGATATTCAACTCATGGATTGGCCCGCAAGGTCTCCTGGCCTAAATCCAATCGAGCACGTTTGGGACCTTCTCGAGAGATGCTTGGCAGCACGTCTCCAGCCACCAGCAACGATTCCGCAGCTGCGATTGGTGCTACAAGATGAATGGGCCGCAAAGCCTCAACAGTTCCTTGACAACCTCGTCCTGAGCATGGACAGATGTTGTAAATTATGCAACGCAGTCAGGGGTGATCATATCCCTTACTAAAGACTGACTTTTCTTGCAGCCGCCTGTCACATGGACGTTTCTTTCTTCTGTCCAGTTTTGCTCGAAGCTAGCTTTTCAATAAAGTGCCTTTGTATCCTTTGGATTCCTTGTTTGGACGGTTTCACTCACTTGTCCAATATTCTTACATCTTGGGGATTTCTGGTATGAATTGAGTCGATGTGAAGCACTTCTGCACGACGTTACATTCGAAAAACCGTCTCGTCCTTAATTTTTGCACGCCAGAGTAGTACAGAGGAAAGAAACTGGAAGAGTTTAGAACAGAGGGAAGAGATGGGGAACATGCTTTGTTTGAATAACCATTGGAAGTATATTATCTCTATTAGTACATCTATTCCATCGACCGCAAGGCGATGCTTACGTACTGCAAAATATTGCAGTGCTTAGGCAAAGTTCAAAGTGTTGTCCCGTACGTAGCGTAGTGCGGTCCAATGAAACGTATAATGTTCCTGAGGCGTGGAAAGAAACTTGACTTTCTTCGAAATTTTAGTAACCTTGCTTTTTGCGAAATCATCTCACTTTTCAGATCACTTGTTACATTACGAACTTTAGACTGTCATTTGCAATGCCTTCATCTTTTCGATTGCTGTAGAAAGAATAAAAGAGACAAAAAATAATAATACAGTATAGTAGCCACACAAAAACATGCTTTCCATGTCCAACGGCAAAGAAGCGCAAAATTCATTATTTGTGTTCCTCCTGAAACACGAACACATGCCTTGAAGTTCAATAACCACTTGACCATAGTTTGTCAAGTACTTGTTTTGTTGACAGTTAAAGAGCTTCGTTGATCGACGAGAGATGCTGGCTGATTACTTGCAATTTTTTTATTGAATCATTTTTTAGTTTTTATTGTAAATTTATGCACGCAACACGCACAGGCCCATTTAAAGCCCAGATTATATTTCGGAGTTTTATGTTGTCTTTCATGGAAATTCATATTTTACATTTCTTGCATTAAACTCGTCTGCCATAAATTCGCAGAATTAAATTTCATGTTATCATCCAAAAGAAATGGATTTCCATTAAACAATGTAGACATTACTGATGTTTAAGTTTTTCATAGTTTATATCGTAATTGAGTCATGAAGAGGAATGTAAACTGCAACAACGGGGTTTTCAATTACAACAGCGGAGATTTCAACTACAACAGCAGAGATTTCATCTACAGCAGCTAAGAATATGCATTCACGAAGATGAATATGCTGCATCTCTGAGGATTTGAATTTTAAAATATTTTACACGTTTTTATTTTTCTGCAGATGAATAGAAAGTACATTTGTGGCCAGCTATCATGACTACGTGTATTAACGCATTGAATGGTATTTTATTGCCCCAAAGGAAAAGATTATGGTACTACAAGGAAAAGATTCTAATACTAGAAGAAACAATTCTAGTTCTAGAAGGAAAATTTCTTGTTCTAGAAGGAAAAGATTCTAGTTCTAGAAGGAAAATTTCTTGTTCTAGAAGGAAAAGATTCTAGTACTAATAGGAAAAGATTCTAATACTAGAAGAAAAGATCCTCTTGAAAATTGTACTGTTACTTCCAAATACTCTCCAACCAAATTCTATACTCCGATTAATTTCTTTATCAATGTAGCCTTCGCTTGATATATGCTACCCAAGGTAAATATAGGTATCGGTTACCTCCAGATTTCCCCCATCAATATATTCTTCATTTCTTGTAAAAGTAGTGTACATCAATTTTGTTTTCTCAAATTCATTTTCGTCCCACTTCATCAAGTTCCTGGATCGTGATATGCAATTTTGAAGAGGTACTTGCAGCACTGACTACGTTATCTGCTAAGCAAAGGTGAGTTAAATAGCCTCCACTAATCTTTATTCCCTAGCAGCGTTACTAATTTAGCTTCTTTTCCTTTAAGTTATTGGAAGGCAGTCTAGCAACAAAAAAATTAATTTAGCAGATAGCGGGAAAACTTAGGTGAAGAAGGCGGTAGTTCAGCTTGTTTTCTAGTTTATTTAATTTTTTGCCACATTTTTATTTTACTAATTTAAACCGTAACAAGAACGTATTTGCAGCGGCAATGTGGCATTAAAATGCTAAAATCGTCTGTCATCCCCCCAGCGTCTTGTTTGTTTATGATTCGGCCTCGAACTACACAATCTACCAACAAGTAATTGGACATCACTCCAATCGACGATATCTGCTGTCCTGATACACGTTACGGCCGCCGCCGTTAAATATCGTATGGGAAACAACAACGCAACCAGTCGAATGCAAGATGCCACGCAGTTCGGAGCTCTCTGATTTCGAGAAAGGTGTAATCGTTCGGGCATCATACAAATGGCCGACACATACGTGACATATCCAGCAAGTTGAAATACCCAAAATCGACAGTTGCCTACGTGATTGGCAAGTGGAAAACGAGAGGTGACTGTCGGAATGTGGCCCAACCCGGTGGACCCACAAAACTAGGAGTTAGAGAGCGACGGGTGCTGGCCAAAGAAATTCGGAAGAACCGCACCAAATCGATGGGCCACATCCGCGAGGAGTTGCAACAGGCATCCGGGAGTGTTCTTTCGATGAATACCATCCGTAAGGAAGCCCATCTGCTTGGTTATCATGAACGTGCTGCCGCCCACAAGCCTTTGATCACCAAGTCCAATAGCGCTGCTCGGCTAACGTGGTGCAAAGAACGTCGACAGTGGATCGTTGAATAGTGGAAACAGGTTCTCTGGAGCGACGGAATCAAGGTTCACCCTCTACCGTTCGGATGGCAGGGTCTGGGTTTGGCGTCTGCCTGGAGAACGCCTCCTGCCGGAATGTATTGTGCCAACGGTGAAGTTCGGCGGCGGTGGAATTATGCTATGTGGGTGTTTCTCTTGGTATGGCACGGGACCCTTGGTCGCAATTCCTGGTAGACTCAACGCCGAGACCTACTGCACTATTTTGGATGACCATGCGCTTCCTACGTTGTGGTAGTTTTACGGGGTAGACCCATGTTACTTTCAAGTTGACAATGCCACCTGTCATGTTGCGAGGTCCACCATGGCTTGGTATGGTGACAATGGGGTTAATCGAATGGACTGGCTTGCGCATAGCCCGGACCTTAACCCTATCAAGCACCTCTGGGACGAGTTGGAGCGTCAACTTAAGGGGTGCCCCCACCGTCCGAATCGGTGAAGGAACTGACCTGTCTTCTCTAAGCCGAGTGGAAGAAAATACCGGTAGCCGTCGTACAACGCCTGGTTGAGAGTATGCCCCGGAGGGTCGCAGCTGTAATCGCCGCTAGTGGTGGCTCCACCAACTATTGAAGGTGAATAAACTTCGTTTTCCTTTGCTATCACAGGTGTCCAATTACTTGTTGGTAGAGAGTGTAATATTGTGGAGGAGGCCAGGGAAGCTTCTTAATCTGTGGGGTCACCAGCTCATTTCTCGGGACGTCATTCACAAAATCGAACTTTCATTGAGGATAAATGAGTTTGTAGATTTGTGTCAGCTTCATGAGATGAATCCCTTCTAGGTTTGCCAATTTAATTGATTTTCAAATAGATTTAGGTGATTTTCAATTAGATCAATTGATTTTGCACAGCATTTGGTTGGGAAAATTCTGATTTTTTTGATATTGGATAAACCTAGTTCACTGTACGAAATATTTAGTCGATTTCCGGTTGCTTTATTTATTTTTACTTATTTTATTTTTTACCTGTAAGCAGGATTCATCCTTCACTGCATCGTCATAAACATTAAGTTTTCTTGCCTCATTGGCTATTAGTGCGGTGCTTGCTCGGAAGGAATGATCCTATGCAGAGGTAGTTTTTTGGATTAATGTTAGTTGTCAGGGTTAATTCTTGGCAAACTTGAAAGAAACGTCGTATATACTGCTTTGTTAACGCAAGCCACATAGTACTGTAACATACTGTACATTGATTTTGTCGTCATTTTGATTCATTTTCCAGTGAGATAGATGCCATAGCTGGTCAAGTGATTATTTAGTTGACTGTTGAGTAGCTTCATTGATCGACTAGAGATGCTAGTTGATTACTTGCATTTTTTTATTGAATCATTCTTTGGTTCTTAGTTTTTTATTGTGAATTCACGCAAACAGACCCATTTAAATCCCTGATTACATTTTGGTATTTTATGTTGCCTTCCATTGAAATTCGTATTTAATATGTCTGGCATTAAAGTCGCCTGCCGGAAATTCCCAGAATTCAATTTTATGTTACCATCCAAAATAAAAATGCATTCCCATTAAACAATATAGACAATAGTGATGCTCCAATTTTCATTACTTCCATTCTACACCGGTGAGCAATTCCAATATGACCACCCCTGGAATAGAGAATTAAGTGCGCCTGGAAACCGAACGGTGGCGCAGGTGATGCTCACAGAGCAGTATGTATACAACCCGAGGACCGGCTTTCGGTTAGTAGAATGTCCGGAGTCAGAATGGGAACAGCTGCCAACTTAGCGGAGTTTGATAAAGGACAAAAATTGATATGGCACGGCGTCTCTGAACTACGATCTCGGAAACGGCGCAGTTTGTGGACTGTTGACGTGCTGCTGATGTGAGCACGTAGCAAAAGTGGTGCACAGATGGTCAAACGACGAACCTTTGTCCAGATGCGCAGCGTCCGCAGTTTACTGATACCACAAGGGAGACAGTCGCGCATTGTTCACAGCGATCGCAAGGCCACAGTGCGACAAATCAGCCGAAGCTACAACGGTGGCGATCAAGGAAATGTGTCACGCCACCCCGGTGGCGCAGTGGTCTAAGCGCTGGCTCATGACCATTCGTCCGTGAAAGGTTCGAATCCCAGAGAAGCATGGATGTTGCATTTTTCTTACGGCACTGGTTCTCTCCCTTCCCTAGAACCAGTGCCAGTGACCCTAAATTAGGGACGGGCGGCTGTTTGTAGCCCATTGAGTTGCTCAGCGCGGTCCTTAAACCTTCAATGGAAAAAATGTGTCACAGCACACAATTCATCTCAGCCTTCTGTGCATGGGCCTGCGAAGTCGAAGACCCAGCCGGGTCACCATGCTCACGGCATGTCATCGCCAACAACGCATGAAATAGGTCCAAGATCATCGAGCATGGACCGTGGATGATTGGAAGACAGCGGACTGGTCTGACGAATCAAGATTCCTGGTGCATCATGTAGACGGCCGAGCGCGGATACGCAGATTACCAACGGAGGCTATAGCACCTGGATGCACTGTTGGTAAGAAACAGACCGGCGACGGCGGTGTTATCCTTCGGGTGATGTTTTCTTGGGACACTTTAGGCCCCATTATCCCAACAGCACAATCCCTGATAGCTGTCAGGTATCTGAACATTGTTGCGTACCCAGTTAACCCATTCATGGCAACTGTGTTTCCAGCTGGTGATGGCCATTATCAACAGGATAATGTGCCATGCCACACTGCTAGAATCGTCAATGAGTGGTTCCAGGAACATACTGGAGGTTTTCTGTTAGTGCTCTGGCCTCCAAATTCACCTGACATGAACCCAATCGAACATTTGTGGTTCGACTTGGAAAAGCGGGTTCGCGCTAAATCACCACCACCCCGAAATGTATGGGAACTGGAGAACCCGCTGTTGACATTATGATACCAGATACCCCAGGATACCTATCACCACCTCATCGAATCGATGCCTCGCCGAGTGGCCGCTGTTTTGCGGGCTAAAAGGGGTCCTACAGCTTGTTAGTTAGGTGGTCATAATATAGTGGATCATTGGTGTACTTCACTTATGAAGATAAATGCAAACTAGAACACTGGAGATTTGCGTTAATCTGCATTCACGAAGATGAATATGCCGCATATCTGAGGATTTGAATTTTGCAATATTTACATTTTTTTTTATTTTTAAAGATGAATATTGAGTACACTTGTGGTCAGCCATCTTAACTACGTGTATTAATGCGTTGAATGGCAGTTTATTACTCCAAAGTAAAAGATTGCAATACTAGAAAAAAATGAAAGGTTATGTTTGGATGTATGACTTAATTAGTTCCCTGGAACCTCTAAAACTAAGTGGCTCCATAAAAGAATCGAATAATTATTAAATCTGGAAGTGAAAGACATAACAGAAAGGCTGAGGTAAATATCGTTAGCATTTTGCTTGAAAAAGGAAGAACAATACACAATTTCGATGAACATGTACGTAGTAGTTGGAAGTCAAAGAGAGGAAGAATGCATGAAATTTTATCTTTATTCACTTCATTTTTAAAATTGGTTCCTTAAAAAAAGCGTCCTGTTTCTTCTTTCAAATATCTTGTCTACTTCGGGTTGATTTTTAATTTGTTTATCCTATGGAATTAGTTGATTTTCGGATAACGAAGATGGCAACACTGGTCCAAGCAGCGTTAGTTATTTTTGGCGATGTGAGTGGTGGACGCTGCCATCTGTCCCTGTTCCCAACCTGACCGATGATGTTACGTGTCCATTTCTGTTACCTTAAGATTCTTCTGAGCTCAACTTTTCCACCCTCTTACCAAGCTAAAAAATAAAGACAAGGGCATATCTGTAAAATAAAGCTTAGTTGCGGAAGAAATCAAACGTTAAATACTCTTACTTTGATAACTTTTCCGAAGGAAATTAGTTTTTAGCACGTCTTTTGTAAAAAAAGAACGTACTTCTGTTATCGGTTTGTCCGTCCGTCCGTCCGTCCGTCTGTACCCACGATATCTCAGCAACTATTAGTCCGATTTGAAAAATTCTTTTTGCATTGGGAAGCTTGAAATATGCAAATGATGATCCTTGATTTCTTTTTTTTTTACGATGTGCAATTTTGCCGTAGAGGGCGTAAATGCAGATGATGTCGAATTCAAAAATTCGATTCCATTTATGTCGAAGAGCATTTTAGATATAGTTACTTTTTTCAAATTACGCATAGATTTTCCGCTAGGGGGCGTAAAATTAAATTACATTTTCCCTGATAACTCTTCTTCTAAAACTCCGATTTGAAAACTTTTTCTTCAGCGGATACATCTTCTGATGGAAAATCTTTTGCATATAATTTAAAATTTTTGGTAAAGAATACTTTGGCTACCAGGGGGCGTAAGTGTTAATTTTTGCTTCTGATGTATTTGCCATAAAATCGTAGCTTCTAAAATATCGATTAAAAACATTATTTCGTGGACTGATGCCACTCACATCGATAAACCTTTTCGGAATATTTTCTTCTTAAAATATTCCACAGTTTCTCCGCCAGGGGGCGTAGATGTACATCTAATTTTTCTCAATATCTCTACTTCTAGGAGTCCGATTTGAAAAATTCCTTCTTTGTTGGATAGTGTTTTCCATGTGACATGTTTTTCATATAATTTCAAAATTTTCAAGCAATTCATAGACTTTCCGCTCGGGGGTGTAGCGGTAAATTGCGTTTCCCCCTATGTCTCTGCTTCTAAATCTCCGATTTGAAAATTTTTTCTGCACCGGATACAGCTCCTGATGAGAAATCGTTTGCACATAATTTATAAATTTTATAAAAAATTAGTTTGGCCACCAGGGGACGTAAATCTTAATTTCCGCTTCTGTTGTATTTGCAGCAAAATATGAGCTTCTAAATTCTCGATTGAAAAAAACGTCGTTTGTAGACCGATACTACTTATGTCGACAAACCTTTTAGGAAAATTTTCTTCTTGAAAAAAGTGCATGGTTTCTACGCCAGGGGGTGTAGATGTATATCTTATTTTTGTCAATATGTCTACTTCTAATAGTACGATTTGAAAAATTCCTTCTTTGTTGATAGTGTTTCCGATGCGAAATATTTTCCCAATAAATTCAAAATTTTCAAGTAAATCATACGCTTTCCGCTAGGGGGCATAAAGGTAAATTGCGTTTTCGGCGTTATTTCTGCTCCTAAAGCTCTGATTTTAAAAATTCTTCGTGTATCGCATACAAGACCTGATTGAAAATTATTTTTCACATAATTTCTAATGTTTGGTAAAGAATGGTTTAGCCACCAGGAGTCATAAGTGTTAATTTCTGCTTCTGAAGTATTTGTTGCAAAATCTGGGCTCCTGAAAACTCGACTAATTTTTTTCTTCAACCGATACCGCTTATACGGATAAACCTTTTGAGAATACTTTCTTCCTAAAATAATGCATGGTTTTCCCACCAGGGGACGTAAAATCACATCTTATTTTTGTCGATATCTCTGTTTCTAAGTGTTCGTTAGCTCACGATTCCGTTTACAGCAATATCTGAGGGATTAAAAACCCGATATAAAATCTTTTTTCTTTGGTCAGATGTATTGTTTTCCATACCGGTTCCATTGACTTTGAATAGCTTTGATAAATTTAATTTGCGTCAGAACGGATTCAAAAGACGTGCTTATTACACCTGAAACTTCGGTGTCAACTTTTTTGTTTGTTGTTGTTCTTGTTGTTCTTTAGTGGTTTAACGACCACGGTGAGCAACTGATTGTGCTATAAGCAGTCGCCCGTCCCTAATTTGGGGCCACTGATTCCAGGGAAAGGAGAGATCCAGTGCCGTAAGATAAACACAACATCCAAACCCGGACGCATTTCGTACAACTGGTTATAAGGCAGCGCTTATAACCTGTCGAACGCACTAGGCTGGTTATCGGGAGATCTGTGGTTCGATCCCAGCGGTGCCCTGATAAAAATTTTCAGTTGCTGTGTGTTGATTAAAGAAAAACGTGGAAAGTGCGATGACTTTGTCTATTTACATTGTGTCCACATATTTGGGAGATTTTCACCATTTCTCTTTTAATTATTTAGCTATAATTAAATAACTTGCGCCGGTAAGCCCCACCAGATGGAGACATCTCAGTTGCTGAGTCCATCCCTACGAATTTGTGAAGTCAGATGCTGACAGATAAACACACATAGCGCCCTGGATTGTTGGCACCGTAGCGTAAAGCGAACGCACTCGGCTAGTTATCGAGAAATGTGACGGGTTTGATCCCAGAGGTGTCAAAACACAATTTTTCGGTTGCCGTGTGCTAATTAAAGAAAAACGTGGAAAGAGCGATGATTTTGTCTATTTACTATTTAGCTGAATAGTGCCACAAAAATGGTTAAAATAAAAGTATAGAAATTTATAATTTTCTGCTATAAGGGGTAAGGATACATTAAACGAATTAAAGTCCCATATCAGAATTTTCTCCATAGCAGGTTTTGTATGCATTCAGTCATGGAGGTAGGAATTCAGAGGAGATGCTCTTTCCTACTTCTCCTACGTTGACGCCATGAAATCGGTTTTGTCGGCTTTTTATTCTTCCACGGCCTGATAAAGGGTAGATGACATCACTTCCTGATACTCAATCCTAAACAAAAAATCACGGTTGATTTTGTTTTTCGGAAGTAGTACCTGTTTAAAGTTAGCCTATTATACGGAAAACATGTTAAAATGCTAAACAGTGGTTAAGGATTCCCCAGGAGCTTATGAAATTTTATCTGGGAAACGTAAAATGAAGTTCACATGCAAAGTAGAAAATAGAAATAGAAAATAAATTAAAAAATTAATGTACGTGGACACTAAATATGAACAATCTGAAACGCGTTCCAAAAACCAGAAAAAATCTATGTTGAAGAACTAGTGTTAGAAGAAACTGTCACTTTTTAAAAATCCCAAATTTTCAGTGCTTTTCATCGGAAGTCATGCCGTTAGATTACCCAACGCTCTTACGGTAGTCGAAAGCGTGGAAAGATATCGCATTTGATCGGCTTCAAAAATTCACGCTCAGAACTTCTGCAAATTCCTTCCTCCATAAATATTGCATGAAATCGATACAAGACCTATATCGATTAAAAAAATTGTTTTACACATTGATTGTACTTTTAATTGTTTTCATAAATCTAGCTTATTTGATTGTGGTTTTTAGCTTATTGCTCTGGAGAAGAGTTTGTAACACTTCCCCTAACTTTCCCAGTTCAATGATTGAAAGACGTTCTGCATTGTGGCATGGAAGAGATTGAGCGATAATGATGTCACCTTATCTCACTCCTTTTCTGGTGTAAAGGCTTCAACTATTTGAGGATATATCCTCAAATAGCTGAACTTTTGCACTTGTACACCGTCTGACAATAGAGCTGTTACGAGGAAAATTTGATGCACTGAGTTCAACTGTTGTTGCGGTTCTTCAAAGTAGTTCCCCTTCTTTTCGATGCACCATTTTGATTGCTCCACTAGATGTGTGAAACACTTTTGGAATTCATTTAACAGAACACTGTTCATTTCCACAGTAACGGTTTTCTTGGTGTCCTGAATAGTAGTGAAACGTCGTCCTTTCAATGACAATTTCACTTTGGGGGAGCAGGAAGTAATCGACGCGAGCTGAATCCGGGGATTAGGGTAGATGGTTGAGCCTAGGTACTCCGGGCTAGGCGAGGAACTGTGTCACCGATAATGCCTAGTAGTCAGATCCATTGTCATCCAAAAGGAACCAACTTCCACATGCTTGCAGGTGCTCAAACGATGAATTCACTTCCATAGGCGATCAAGAACTTGCAGGCAGAAGGCACTGCTGATTCTTGCCCCCTCCGGAAGTCAATCCCTGTGAATAATGCCGCTGCTGTCAAAAAACGTGATCACCACTGCCTTGATTTTCGACTTCTGCAGGCGAACCTTCTTGGGTCTCGGTGAACTTGGTGCCTTCCACTCCATGTTTTGCCTCTTTGATGCTGGATGGTGTTGAAAGTTCCATCACCTGTCACAATGCGGTCTAACATCGAAGGGTCCGATTCTACGGCTGCAATGAACGCCTTGCAGCTTTCGAGTCTTTGCATTTCTTGTTCTTCAGTCAAACTGTGCGGCACAAACCTTGCGCAAATCTTCTTTTTCCCGAGATCTTCCTTTAGAATAAGCCGGATTGTTTCACGGTTGATATGGAGTTCGTCCTCCATCATCCGTACCGTCTTTCGACGGACTGACTGCACCCGAGGGCAAACTTTCTCCACTATTTCTTCAAAACGGCTGGTTGACGGTTTCCAATCCTTGAGTCATCCCCAACGTCTCCCCTTCCCTCGCGAAAGCCACCATTTCATTCAAAAACGCGATCACGTGATAGGGCATTGTCCCAGTAAACAGTTTTGATCATTTCGAGGGCCTCCGTTGCTGACTTCCCGGACTTGCAGCAAAACTTGATGGTTGCTCTCTTTTCTCTGTTCAAATCTATGACAATGGTCTTTGGGGTACCTTCTATTAACAATCTTCAGAATCGGACAGGTCGACACTTTCTTAGATCTTCATGTGTCTTGCATAAGAGAGAAAACACAGTTACAATTTGACCCGTAGAACATATTTTTATCACTACCATTAACAGAGTAATACCCACTGTCCTGGAATTTTACTGTCAGACGGTGTATTTTCATATATATTAACAATTGAAGTATGTATCTTCAATTTCGCAAAATTTCAAAGACATTTTAATTGCCTCTAGTTTCACAGAATCAAATGCTTTTTCATAATCTATAAAAGCCTAACAAAGCGGGTGTTCGTGTTCCCTCGTTCATTCAGTTAGTTCAATGGATCAGTTCAATTAGTTCAGTTCATGGTTAGTTCAGGGTTAGTTCGTCGTTAGTTGGTTAGTTCATTTTTAGTTCATGGTTAGTTGGTTAGTTCATGGTTAGTTGGTTAGTTCACGGTTTGTTGTTTAGCTCATGGTTAGTTCCTGGTCGGTTAGTTGTTTAGTTCATGGTTAGTTCATGGTCGGTTAGTTGTTTGCTTAAGATTAGTGGTTAGTTAGTTGGAGTTAGCTGGTTACTTGGTTAGTTAAATTGTTTCATGGTTAGTTGGTTAGTTCAGTTCATGCTTAGCTCATGTTTAATTCAGTTCATGGTTAGTTGGTTAGTTCATGGTTAATTCATGATTAATTCGTGGTTAGTTGGTTAGTTCATGGTTAGTTGGTTAGTTCATTTTTAGTTCATGGTTACTTGGTTAGTTCATGGTTAGTTGTTTAGTTCAGTGTTAGTTGTTTAGTTCATGGTAAGTTCATGGTCGGTTAGTTGTTTAGTTCATGGTTAGTTCATGGTCGGTCAGTTGTTTAGTTCATGGTTAGTTTATGGTCGGTAAGTTGTTTGCTAAAGATTAGTGGTTAGTTTATGGTCGGTTAGTTGTTTGCTTAAGATTAGTGGTTAGTTACTTGGAGTTAGTTGGTTACTTGGTTAGTTAAATTGTTTCATGGTTAGTTGGTTAGTTCAATTCATGCTTAGCTCATGTTTAGTTCAGTTCATGGTGAGTTGGTTAGTTCATGGTGAGTTGGTTAGTTCATGGTTAGTTGGTTAGTTCATGGTTAGTTGGTTAGTTCGTGCTTAGTTCATGGTTAGTTCATGATCAGTTCATGGTCAGCTAGTTGTTTAGTTCATGGTCATTTCATGGTCGGTTAGTTGTTTAGTTCATAGGTAGTGGTTACTTAGTTAATTAGGTGGAGTTAGTTGGTTACTTGGTTAGTTAAATTGTTTCATTGCTGGTTACTTGGTTAGTTAAATTGTTCCATGGCTGGTTACTTGGTTAGTTAAATTGTTTCATGGCTGGTTACTTGGTTAGTTTGTGGTTAGTTGGTTAGTTCAGTTCATGGTCGGTTAGTTATTTAGTTCATGGTTAGTGGTTACTTGGTTAGTTAGTTGGTTACTTGGTTAGTTAAATTGTTTCATTGTTTGTTACTTGGTTAGTTCATGGTTAGTTGGTTAGTTCAGTTCATGGTTAGTTCATTTTTAGTTCAGTTCATGGTTAGTTCATTTTTAGTTCAATTCATGGTTAGTTCATGGTTAGTTCAGTTCATGGTTAGTTCAGTTTTGTTCCCTCGTTCATTCAGTTTGTTCAATGCATGGATATTGTCTATAGAGCTGTAGCTACTCCACAATCCTGCTTATTCTCTTAGTTGAACCACGTCCACTGTTATTTTCAAGCGATGAAAACCTTACTGACGATTTTATAAACCGGTATAACGATGGTTGATCAGAAAAAATAGGTTACACGTTCGAGTAGGAGAAAGGAAAACTCACTAAGCAAGAAGTGTTTATGCGATGTGACAAAGGATATGAAGCATTCTTTCTCGACAAAATTACCGTGACGATTCAGACATTTGTCGGGCCGCACACCAGGTTATCCATCTCAGACCGAAAAAATCATGTCCCTGCTAACGTAGCCAGTTTGCCGCAGCTATTTTGAGGTCATCGTCACACGTGAAGCGAGTGTGCTGTTTCAGGACAGGAGAGAGATGAATGTTACTAACGGCCTGGTCCGGGGTGCAGACCGGGTTCTTTCACACCTCCTATCAAAATTTATAGAGCAAGGGCTTCGTGGCAGTGTGAGGGATCGCGTTGTCGTGAAGAAGAATGCCGCCATCGCTCAGCAGACCTGGTCGTCTTGGTCTGATGCTGTTGTGTAATTTTTTTGCAGCGTGGCATAGTTAGTTCGTGGTTAGTTGGTTACTTCATAGTTAGTTGGTTAGTTCATTTTCAGTTCATAGTTACTTGGTTAGTTCATGGTTACATGGTTAGTTAATGGTTAGTTGTTTAGTTCATGGTTACTTGGTTAGTTCATGGTTACATGGTTAGTTAATGGTTAGTTGTTTAGTTCATGGTTAGTTCATGGTCGGTTAGTTGTTTAGTTCATGGTTACTTGGTTAGTTCATGGTTACATGGTTAGTTAATGGTTAGTTGTTTAGTTCATGGTTAGTTCATGATCGGTTAGTTGTTTACTTTATGGTTAGTTCATAGTCGGTTAGTTGTTTACTTAAGGTTAGTGGTTAGTTGGTTAGTTCGTTGGAGTTATTTGGTTATTTGATTAGTTAAATTCTTTCATGGTTGGTTAGTTGGTTAGTTCGTTGGAGTTATTTGGTTATTTGATTAGTTAAATTATTTCATGGTTGGTTAGTTGGTTAGTTCAGTTCATGCTTAGTTCATGTTTAGTTCAGTTCATGGTTAGTTGGTTAGTTCATGGTCGGTTAGTTGTTGGTTAGTTCATGGTCGGTTAGTTGTTGGTTCGTCCATGCTCTAAGGCAGTGGTCTCAAACTCAGACCCATGGGAGGGCCACTTTCCATTTTTAGAGGAATGCAGGGGGACGCATGAATATTAATAAATTTCTTATGAATAAATATCAACTTTACAAAACTACACTAATGGCTTGACACTAGAGTGGAATATTATTTCTAATAATTGGTATATAGTAGAAGCAAATGCTTCGTCAATCACTGAAAACAATCACGTTTACATAACAATTACTTTTCACTTAAATCTTAAAACAATCACATTTTACCAACTGAACACGGTACACGGTACAGAAAATATTAAAAGTTCTGACAAGAAATTTGGGCTAGCTTCTCTGTCACTAACTTATCGATATTTGGAATAATATCCTTTGAACATGCTACTTTTAAAAGTGAGCATAAGTGACTGTCACTTAACCTATTCCTTTCAAGACATTTTACTTGGTTCATTTGCTAAAACAACAGTTCACATGAGTATGTTCTTCCAAACACAGACAGAATCCATGCAGCTATAGGGTATGAATGTTTACTTACTTGTCCTTTGAAACTAACTGGTAAAACTATGTTAGATTGCAGCTGTTGTTGTTGTTTTTAGGAAAGAATTATACTGAAAGTCTATTTACTCACGCTGATGTTCTTCAGGTGATTTATCAGTATTAAAGTAAAATGGAGACTTGAATATATTGAAAATATTTTCCATGTCTTTGAAACATTCAGACCGCCATACAGTTATATTCTTCGTAAATGAACTTGTTACTTTTAAACCGGATGGCTTTGCCAAGCATTACTATGTTTATATTTATATTTAATATATTATATAATATACTTGAAAAAAGGGTGATTTATTTTTATTTTGTAATCATTCATGCGGGCTACAATACAGTTGGCGGCGGGCCACGAGTTTGGAGACCACTGCTCTAAGGAGTCCACTGAAAGCATACCGGAGGAATCCCAGAAAATGGATGCCTTGATTTTTCCAGCAGACGTGAATTTTAAACTTCCCGGCGGTGTAGCATAGTGTTTCCATTCCATTGCATGGAAGCGCTCTTACTATTGGGAGCAAAGTTGTACGCCACGTCTCGTCCTTGGTCACTATACGGTCAAGAAAGCTCTGTCCGTCTTCATCGTAACGCCACAGGGACGTCAAACGTGTCATCATTTGTGCTGCTTCCTGATCAGACGGATAATGAACGCTGCTCTCATTTGGCGCAAACCTTGGAGTACTGCTAAACGTCCACTACAAGACGTTGAACAACGCCATAGCTCAATTCCAGCTCGGACGCAATATGACGCAAAGTTACCTTTCGGTCGTCTTGAATCATTTCGTCCGCATGTGCAGTGTTGATCTCTGTCGTCAACAAACTTGGTCGTCCACTGTCTTTGCGATGTCGGTTCCCCACATCATACCTGCCGGATTGACACGAACGGCGCCATTTCGCCACGTGTTCTCGAGATATCACGTTGTTGCCATAAACTTCGACGAGCTGCCGATTAATTTCGGCAGTGGGCATGTTCTTGGCCCATAAAAACCTTATCAAAGCTCTCACGTCGACCCTTTTTTAGCACGTCTTTTATAAAAAAAGATCGTGCTTATGTTACCGGTTTGTCCATCCGCCCGTCTGTACCCACGATATCTCTGCAACTATTAGTCCAATTTGAAAAATTCTTTTTGCATTGGGAAGCTTGAAATATGCGAATGATGATCCTTTTTTTTTCGTTTTTTTTTTTTACAATGTACAGTTTCGCCGCTAGAGGGCTAAATGCAGATTATGTCGAATTCAAAAATACGTTTCCTTCCACATATTTGCTTCTAAACATCCGATTGAAAAAAATATTATAGCTTTCGATTCCATTTATGTCGAAGAGCATTTTAGATATAGTTACTTTTTTCAAATTACGCATAGATTTTCCGCTAGGGGGCGTAAAAGTAAATTACATTTTCCCCGATAACTCTTCTTCTAAAACACCGATTTGAATTTTTTTTTTCTTCAGCTGATACAGCTCCTAATGGAAAATATTTTGCTTATATTTAAGAATTTTTGGTAAAGAATACTTTGGCCACCAGTGGGCGTAAGTCTTAATTTTCGCTTCTCTTGTATTTGCCCTAAAATCTGAGCTTCTAAAATATCGATTGAAAAAATTATTTCGTCGACTGATGCCACTCACATCGATATACCTTTTTGGAATATTTTCTTCTTAAAATATTGCACAGTTTCTCCGCCAGGTGGCGTAGATGTATATCTCATTTTTGTCAATATCTCTACTTCTAGAAGTCCGATTTGAAAAATTCCTTCTTTGCTGGATAGTGTTTCCGATGCGAAATGTTTTTCCTATAAATTCAAAATTTTCAAGTAAATCATAGACTTTCTGCAAGGGGGACAAAAGTAAATTGCGTTTTCTGCGTTATTTCTGCTTCTAAAACTCCAATTTGAAAAATTCTTCCTGTATCGCGCACAAGACCTGACGGAAAATATTTTTCACATAATTTCTAATGTTTGGTAAAGAATGGTTTGGCCACCAGAGGGCATAAGTGTTAATTTCAGCTTCTGATGTATTTGTTGCAAAATCTGGGTCCTGAAAACTCGATTATTTTTTTTTCTTGGACCGATACCGCTCATATTGAAAAACCTTTTGAGAATACTTTCTTACTTAAATAATGCATGGTTTTCCCACCAGAGGACGTAAAGTCACATCTTATTTTTGTCGATATCTCTGTTTCAAAGAGTCCGATTTGAGAAATTATTTCTGTGTTGGAGAGCGTTTCCGGTGCGAAATGTTGCTCATATAAATTCATATTTTTCTTAACGCACAAGTCTGCAATCAGAGGGCGTAAGCTCATGATTCCGTTTACAGAAATATCTGAGGGATTAAAAACCCGATTGAAAAACTTCTTTCTTCCGTCAGATACTATTGTTTTCCATACCGGTTCCATTAACTTTGAATAGTTTCGATAAATTTAATTTGCGCCAGAACGGATTCAGAAGACGTGCTTATTACACCCGAAACTTCGGTGTCATCTTTTTTGTTTTTTATTGTAGGCTTAACAACCATCGTGAGCAACTCAGTGGGCTATAAGCAGTCGCCCGTCCTTACTTTAGGGCCACTGTGTCCTTGGAAAGGAGAGAGACAGTGTCGCAAGACAAACTCAACATGCATGCCCCACCGGGATTCGAACCTGGGCCCATCTCGGAAGATTGGTCAGAAGCCATCGCTTAGACCACTGCGCCACCGGAGCATCCAGTTCGACCTTAGAATATGTTTCCAACGTATCGCCATTTCGAACTGTCACCGCGCATCTCACGCTGGGCACAGGAGTTCACAGAGGTGCCTGGAGCACTAGCGCCATCTCTCGAACGTTCATGTCATCTATGCCGCTCGTACGACATCCCGCATTTACCTTTCTTTTTTATTATTTACGCTTTCCAACCATAGGTTGAAGAAGCGTATATGCTCCAGCTTTGTCCGTCCGTCTGTCCGTTCGTCCGTCCGTCCGCACGATAATTCACGTGAAAATGGTT
This sequence comes from Macrothele yani, assembly GCA_039090855.1. Taxonomy (NCBI): domain Eukaryota; kingdom Metazoa; phylum Arthropoda; class Arachnida; order Araneae; family Macrothelidae; genus Macrothele; species Macrothele yani. Next base: position 22,678,787 of record CM077013.1, read on the forward strand.
CGATTTCGACGATATTTTAGTATGTGGTAGGGGACTACCTGAGGACAAACCCTATTGAAAATGGGAGAAGCAGCATCAAAGGTCAGGACTTAGGAGAGGGATCCATTCCATTGCTCTTATGCGTCATAAATTGCGTAATAATTGTTCGATTTCGATTAAAATTTAGTATGTGGTAGGGAACCACCTGGGCACGAGCTCTATTAAAAATGGGCGGAATGGGATTAAAGGTCAGGACATAAAAGCGGAATCTATTCCATTGCCTTTATGCGTCATAACATGCGTAAATATGGTTCGATTTCGATGAAATTTTAGTAAGTGGTAGGGATCCACCTGGGCACAAACCCTATTGAAAATGGGCGAAATGGGGTCAAAGGTCAGGCAGGGCATAAGGGCGGGATTTATTCCATTGCCCTTATGCGTCATAACTTGCGTAAAATTGGTTCGATTTCGATGAAATTTTAGTATGTGGTACGGAGCCACTGGGGCGAACCCTATTGAAAATGGGCGAAATGGGGTCAAAGGTCAGGACACTGGAGTGGAATTTATTCCATTGCCCTTGTGCATCATTAATAACCTAAAATGCAATGCTTGGATTGCGACAAAACTTTATCATGTTGTTCCGGAGGTATAATGAACCGGTTCTGTTGATTATCAACGAAATTGGGTCAAAGGTCATTGCACAACTGCCAGATTTATTCCACAGCCATTATCCACATAACTTGAGTAATCATTTCTGGTATGTTGGAAAGCGTATAACAATCAATGCATTGCATGATTTTACTAACTTGTTTTATAAACTACTATGAACCAGCACGTGTAACGTGTAACCTTTTTTTCTGATTGACCTATGTATAAACTTTCAAGCGATAAAACTTAATGAAGATTCTATAGACCACTGATAGGAATCTGATGGGTCTGTTGTGAAGAAGCTAATGAGTGCCATTCCTAGCTTGTTTATTTTACTTCCAAAATGCAAAAACCGCAACATTATTTTTATGCTTATCTTCATTCTAATATTATTTGTGCCACGTCTTGTGTGCGTGATATTATTAAAATTGTTTCGTAATTCGATATTGGATTATACATATTCTTCTGAGCAATCAAGGCACGTTTTGTTTCTTTTTCCTTTTGCGTGATGTGAAGTCATTATGATAGATGCACCTTCGCAGTTGGAATCGTTATCGTCCGACATTTCGAAGATCAGGCAGAGACGCCAAAAGAAAAATACAGGGTTTCATGAAAGAAATACGGGATTACGCCATATAATACAAATTTTGAAGATGACAATCCGATTTTTGGCGTAAATGTGACAAGGATGGTAAGTCAGATAATATCCGAAAACTTGAAAATTTTCATCGTCTTGGAGCGGGACTCGAACCCGCGTCTCCCAGAAAACGCCCGGCTATGCTAACCACTACACCACCCAGAACGACCAAGTTTCAAGTTTCCGATCAATTTGAATTTAACCATCACAGGATTCGCTAATCGAAGCAACCGACATTCATATTTAGCGAATCTATATGTTTTCCCGTATTTCTTTCATGATTCATCTGCTTCTCAGGGCAAACACGGGATAAGATTCTTAACCTCCAGATTCGCTAAACATGAATGCCGGTTGCTTCTACTAGGGAATGCTGTGATGATTACATTCAAATTGATCGGAAACTTGAAACTTGGCTGTTCTGGGTGGTGTAGTGGTTAGCATACCCGGGCGTTTTCTGGGTAGAAGCGGGTTCGAGACCCGCTCCAGGACGATGAAAATTTTCAAGTTTTCGGATATTAACTGACTTACCATCCTTGTCACATTTACGCCAAAAATCGGATTGTCATCTTCAAAATTTGTATACAGGGTTTGTTTATACGCGCAAATGTTGTTCCCACTCATTCTGTTGCTGACTTCAGAAATGAGGACAAATTCTGGAAGTTTTCATGCAGCGTGATGAAGAGTAGATGACATCACTTCATATTACGTAATCCTAATCAAAGAAGCAGGTGATTACTTGTTTTTTTTCGGCATATCCGCGGAGATTTCCGTATTTTGGTACATGACTCTCGCGTAGAAGGAAATGGACAATATAATTGGGCTTCTAATTTATGAGAATCAAAAATGGCCGCCCCGGTGGCGCAGTGGTCTAAGCGATGGCCTCTGATCATTCGTCCGAGCGGGGTCCGGGTTCAAATCCCGGTGAGGCATGGATGTTGTGTTTGTCTTACGGCACTGGCTCTCTCCCTTCCCTGGAACCAGTGACCCTAAATTAGGGACGGGCGACTGCTTATAGCCCATTGAGTTGCTCACGGTGGTCGTTAAACCTCCAATCAAAAAAAAAAAAAAAAAAAGAATCAAAAATGGGAGAAGCGGTTGGGACAATCACGCTGTTTTCCTGCAGGTTGTTTCACGAAAGGAAAAGGAAATATGTGTGTGAAAGATTCTTTTACAAGATTCCGATTTTGTAACTCAATCTTACATTATCTGGAGTTCAAGAACTGCTAAATAATCGTACATTTACATAAAACTCCTGTTAGTTTAGGCATAAATCTTTTATTTTGACCTTGAAGGGAATATTTTCCTTTCATTGCTTGACTTTCTTTCAATGTTTTCCCCCCTTGTTTTCAATTATCTACATTTTCTTCCCCAAAGGGTTTTCATCTTGGCGTCGAGGCTGCCTTACGGCACGGTGACACCCTTTCGTACTGCGTGTATTCATCTAAATTTCAGTCTTTTCCTACTTCAATAGGAAGCTTGTCATCTTTGTGCATGGGACGGAAGGAATGAATTGATGCAGACAGATAACAAAGGCGCGATCAGCCCTCTGGCGCCCGGGAAGTTTTCTACGACGACAGCTCTAAAAATGTTCGATCGATCTCTTCTCTCGTGTATTCCCTGAACAGCTACAATATTTTTAGAATTTGTAAATCCTGAAAAATGTTTCATTACGCATTAAGACAAAGACGAAAAATATCTGGTTATGTATTACATACATATAATTGCTCATTTTTCTTCCTTTAATGGGAAATATACGCTCTGTAAACTAAGAATTACAAATTTTTTTAAATTAGACTATAATTTTGTTTCTATTGCGTTGTCGGAAAAGTCATGACGTATTTTAGCCATGTTTTTTTTTTTTTTGATTGGAGGTTTAACGACCACCGTGAGCAACTCAATGGGCTATAAGCAGTCGCCCGTCCCTAATTTAGGGTCACTGGTTCCAGAGAAGGGAGAGAGCCAGTGCCGTAAGACAAACACAACATCCATGCCTCACCGGGATTCGAACCCGGACCCCTTCGGACGAATGATCAGAGGCCAACGCCTTAGACCACTGCGCCACCGGGGCGGCCGGCCATGTTTTGCAAAGGTCTTTTATTGAAAGGAAGAACAAAGATCAATCAATGATATAATGCCCATTTTGTTTGATAACCTTTTGCCATCTTTCAGTGAGCTGCAGAAAGCCTCGTTCATAGAAGGACTTGTCTTCCGTGGCGAAAAACTAAACAAGGTGCTGATTTACAGCCTCATCCGAATTGAACGTTATACCACGCAAGGACTGTTGAAGAGAGCGAAACAAGTGGAAGTCTGACGGCGCAAGGTCAGGCGAGTATGCCGGGTGTGGCAACACATCCCACTCAAGCTCCATTGATTTTTGGCGGGTGATCAAACTTGTGTGTGGTCTCACGTTGTCTTGATGGAACACAACACCTTTACGATGAACGAGCTCTGGACGTTCCTGGATGATGGATTCGTTCAAACTGTCCAATTGCCGACAGAACACATTCGAATTAATTGTTTGGTTCCGTGGTAGGAACTCGAAAAACACGACACCTTTAAAATCTCACCACACTGAGACCAGAACCTTCCGCTGATGAATGTCTGCTTTGGATATCGTTTGAGGCGAAGCAGCACATCGGGACCAAGACCGTTTGCACAGCACATTGTTGTACATAATCCACTTTTCGTCACCAGTTATCAATCGCTTCAAAAAAGGATCGTTTTCCTCACGTTTAATGAGCATATCGCAGATGTTTATACGCGCCGTCAATTGAGCTTCTTTGAGTTCATGAGGAACCCACACATCGATCTTGCTTACGTATCCCAGCTTCTTCAGGTGGTCGTGAACGCTTGAATGATAGATGTGCAATATGTCTGAAATCCCTCGTGTCGTGTAACATGGGTTTGACTCGATCAATGCCTTGATTTGGTAGTCATCAACCTCGGTTTCGGACCGAGGAGCATCGTTGAGGTCAAAATCACCTGCACGGAATTTTGCGAACCACCACTGGCACTGACGTTCTTGTAGAGCATTATCACCGAACACTTTACGCAACTTTTCACAAGCTTGACGTGCGTTCTTCCCTTTACGGCCGTAAAACAGTAAAATATGACGAAAATGCACAGTTTAGTTTTCCATCTTCAATTTGACGTCAAATCTCCGTAAATCAACCAAATCACTCACTAGTCCTTTTAGACTGCAGCTAGAACTGGCGCCTGTCGAATGCCATAGCGATCACAGAGCTGCGCATGCCTCTAGTACTTCCAAAACTGCCAAACCGCCATCGGGTGAGAAAATACGCCATGACTTTTCAGACAACCCAATAAGTTATTTGTGTTTTTAGCAATTTATCGAGAATGTGTTGTTCAGAAAATCTCGGATGCGGGCGCTTCACAGAACAAAGTTCTATTTTACAGAGTCTGTAAGCACTTGCAAAACATTGATTACGCTCATTGTCATAAAAATCCGCGCACCAAAAAAAACCGTGCGATTAACGCGAAATTTGCCGAATAGCTACGGGGAGGGCAGACATGCCAATGATTAAAGTGTCGTGCGATTCCGTATGCCCGCGCGTCCAAGATCAGCGCTGCAATCGCAATCCTTTGGGCTTATAAGGCGCCGCAGCGCAGAGGACTCCACATTCATGCCGAAGTGCATATCGCTCAGGGATCTCACCTGACCTTTACCAGGATAAGGGCCAGCTGAGATCTCTGAGCGATAGACATGCCGAGGAGCCACCGTAAATGTGCGTACGCGCAACTGACGGAGTTTGAATGGAGCCATACAGTCAGAATGAGAGAGGCAGGGTGGCCGGCGCGCCGAATCGGTCGCTATTTGGGCCGGTCGGACGGTACGGTGCTATCGTGTTGGGAGCAATGGACACGGGAAGGCACCCGGACACGGCAGACTGGCTCCGGGTGACCCAGACACACCACCAGCAGAGAGGACAATGGGATCGTGAGTGCGGCGCTCACAGATGCAACGACGTACTTGTCCAATATCCAGTGGCATGTGGCGGCTGTACAAGGGATTCCTGTGTCCCCCAGAACCATTTCCATACGCTTGGCAGAGGGTAATTTGCACTCTCGACGGCCCATGCGTTTTGTGCCATTAACACCTGATCATCGTCATCGTCGATTGCAGTGGTGTCAGCAGTGAGCAACGTGGAATGCTACGGACTGGCGACGTATATTGTTCAGCGATGAATCCAGCTTCTGTATGGGAAAGGGCGATCACCGTGTCAGAGTGTGGAGGACCGCAGGTGAGCGCTACAATCCCAACATCACTGTACAGCGGCACACGCCCCGAACTGCAGGCGTTGTGGCCTGGGGAGCCATCGCGTATGACAGCCGGACTGATCTGAGGGACGTTGACAGTCCAGTGTTACGTACAGGAGATCCTAAGGCTTCCTGGCGGGGAGACCCGGAGCCACTCACCAACAAGATAATGCCCATCCGCATACGGCCCGAATTTGCCAGAACTGTCTACGTCATGCTCCGACGTTTCCATGGCCTGCCAGATCGCCTGATCTCTCGCCTATCGAGCACGTGGGGGACCAGTTGGGACGCCAGCTTTCTCCATGTCCCAGTGTTCGTGATTTAGAGCGTCCGTTGCAAGAAGGGTGGCCAAATTGTCCCAAGGATAGCATACGGCGTCTCTTTGACTCCATGCCGAACCGCATCACCGCACGTAACCGAGCACGAGGCGGTCCGACGCGGTGCTAACGCTGACCGGAATGTGTACCGTATGTTCGGGAAACCGTCCGCTACTGTGGTATTGTAATCACTTCTGTCCTTGGTATGTACCAACTCACTACTAAAATCTCATTCCAATCCAACGCCTCCTTCTTGGTGCACAGATTTTTATGACAATGAGTGTAGATTTTAAGCTTATCTAATGGAAAATTCTGCGCTATTATTTTCACAGAACCAGTAACCATTACCTGGTAATTATCATGGAGGAGAGACATTTGCACTTCGGGTCCTTCTTCACGATGTGTGACTGCGAGGTATTTTGTTCATATACGAAGTTCATTTCCACTTTTATAATGCCATTAATTCCCGAAATATCAAGTCTTTAGCAATTGAAAATCCCCAACAGGTCACATTAAAATCGCCGAAAATACACATTACCGTACTTGCTTCTTCTTTTTAGCACGTCTTTTGTAAAAAAAGATCGTTCTTCTGTTATCGGTATGTCCGTCCGCCCGTCCGTCGGTCAGTCGGTCCGTCCGTCTGTACCCACGATATCTCAGCAGCTATTAGTCCGATTTGAAAAATTCATTTTGCATTGGGAAGCTTGAAATATGCAAATGATGATCCTTTATTTCGTTTTTTTTTACGATTGTACAATTTCGCCAGCAGAGGGCGTAAATGCAGATGATGTCGAATTCAAAAATACCTTTTATTCCACATATCTGCTTCTAAACATCCGTTTGAAAAAACATTTACATCTCTCGATTCCATTTATGTCGAAGAGTATTTTAGATATAGTTACTTTTTCAAATTTTGCATAGATTTTCCGCTAGGGGGCATTAAAGTAAATTACATTTTCCACGATAACTCTTCTTCTAAAACTCCGATTTGAAAAATGTTTTCTTCATCGGATACATCTCTTGATGGAAAATCTTTTGCATATAATTTCAAATTTTTGATAAAGAATACTTTGGTCACCAGGAGGCGTAAGTGTTAATTTTTGCTTCTGATGTATTTGCCATAAAATCGGAGCTTCTAAAAGATCGATTAAAAAATTCTTTCGTGGACTGATGCCACTCACTTCGATAAACCTTTTCGGAATATTTTCTTCTTAAAATATTCTGCAGATTATCTGCCAGGGGGCGTAGATGTACATCTTATTTATGTCAATATCTCTAATTCTAGGAGTCCGATTTGAAAAATTCCTTATTTGTTGGATAGTGTTTTCCGTGTGACATGCTTTTCATATAATTTCAAAATTTTGAAGTAATTCATAGACTTTCCGCTCAGGGGCGTAGCGGTAAATTGCGTTTCCCCCTAAATCTCTGCTTCTAAATCTCCGATTTGAAAAATTCTTTCTGTACCGGATATAGCTCCTGATGGGAAATCGTTTGCACTTAATTTCTAATTTTTGTAAAAAAATAGTTTGGTCACCAGGGGGCGTAAATCTTAATTTCCGCTTCTGTTGTATTTGCAGCAAAATATGAGCTTCTAAATTTTCGATTGAAAAAATCGTCGTTTGCTGACCGATACTACTCATGCCGCCAAACCTTTTAGGAAAATTTTCTTCTTGAAATAATGCATGGTTTCTGCGCCAGAGGGCGTAGATATATATCTTATTTTTGTCAATATCTCTACTTCTAAGAGTACGATTTGGAAAATTCCTTATTTGTTGGATAGTGTTTCCGATGCGAAATGTTGTTCGTATAAATTCAAAATTTTCAAGTAAATCATACACTTTCCGCTAGGGGTCACAAAGGTAAATTGCGTTTTCTGCGTTATTTCTGCTCCTAAAGCTCTGATTTGAAAAATTTCTTCCTGTATCGCATACAAGACCTGATGGAAAATATTTTTCACATAATTTCATATGTTTGGTAAAGAATGGTTTAGCCAACTTGGGTCATATATGTTAATTTCTGCTTCTGAAGTATTTGTTGCAAAATCTGGGCTCCTGAAAACTCGACTAATTTTTTTTTTTTCTTCGACCAATACCGCTTATATGGATAAACCTTTTGAGAATATTTTATTCCTAAAAGAATGCATGGTTTTCACACCAGGGGACGTAAAGACACATCTTATTTTTGTTGATATCTCTGTTTCTAAGAGTTCGTAAGCTCACGATTCCGTTCACAGCAATATCTGAGGGATTAAAAACCCGATTGAAAATCTTCTTTCTTTGGTCAGATCTATTGTTTTCCATACCGGTTCCATTGACTTTGAATAGCTTTGATAAATTTAATTTGCGTCAGAACGGATTCAAAAGACGTGCTAATTACACCCGAAAATTCGGTGTCAACTTTCTTGTTTATTTTTTTTTCGAAGAGTTGCGCAACATATTTTATCACTGCCTAACGCTATGAATCTTAAAATAAGTGTCAGTACCTCAAAACGATGTTTTTTCACTACACAGTCATATGTGTTAAAACTATTTTACGCATTCCTAACTAATGATAGGTTGACGGCGTTGTAAAACGGTATACGGTGCCACATCAACCAACCAAATCTCATGTGACACGCAATAGTTTGCGTTAAACCCTCTTGTAAGTAATAAAGCGCAGGTTATGAATATGCTCTTTCCTGACGCCTTTAATGAACTCTGTAACACACTTACTCTGAATGACGAATTTATACACAATGACAAACAATATGCGACGAATTCAGCGCTGTTTATTATCTGGTGGTGAGCTTCGCAACTAATTTTTACTGTACATGTTCTTTTTTCATTGTCTCTTTGTCACAGTTATAGGTTTCTAATAATTGTTTTCCGGGGCGGAGATGTTGGAATCATGAAACTCAGTAACGTTCCCCTAATATTTATTAATTTCGGATGCATTTTTTTTATCGTAAGCAATTGCAATCACATAAACTATTGACTGTATTATGCGTGTCTCGTGTTTCTTTCTTTACATTTATTCAGTAACCCTTAGCACTTCCCATAGAACCATTTCTTCATTTTCTACTTTCCTCTATCTTTTTCGGAAATGATATGTTTCTTTAATGTTTTCTTATATTCATTCAATTCGGCTTGCACGTATTGATTCATGATTTTAACAGGCCAGTCCTTCAGTATTCGGAAATGATACAGGTCAGTCCTGCTCGTTTCAGTCCTGTACGTATGTCCTGCACAAGTCAGTCCTACACGTATTTGGAAATGATACAGGTCAGTCCTGCACGTTTTTTGGAAATGATACGTTTCTTTAATGTCTTCTTATATTCATCCAATTTGGCTTGCACGTATTGATTCATGATTTAAACAGGTCAGTCCTGCAAGTATTCGGAAATGATACAGGTCAGTCCTGCACATTTTCGGAAATCATACAAGTCAGTCCTGCACGTATTCGGAAATCTTACAGGTCAGTCCTGAACGTTTCAGTCCTACACGTACTCGGAAATGATACAGGTCAGTCCTGCACGCTTTCGGAAGTGATACGTTTCTTTAATGTTTTCTTATATTCATCCAATTTGGCTTGCACGTATTGATTCATGATTTTAACAGGTCAGTCCTGCACGTTTTCGGAAATGATACAAGTCAGTCCTGCACGTATTCGGAAGTGATACAGGTCAGTCCTGCACGTGTGTCCTGCACAAGGTTCAGTTCCGCACATTTCAGTCCTGCACGCATTCGGAAATGATACAGGTCAGTCCTGCACGCATTCGGAAATGATACAGGTCAGTCCTGCACGTTTTCGGAAATGATACGTTTCTTTAATGTCTTCTTATATTCATCCAATTTGGCTTGGCTTTCTGGTGTCAACACCTACAAAGATTTTTAAGATTTTAACAGGTCAGTCCTGCTGTTGAAGAAAGAAATAGCCTTAGTGTAATAATGCGGCATCTGCGTGATTCTGCGGCTATTTCCAAATACTGACGGTAGTGTGACATTGTTCCTTTGTGGTACGTTGTTCGGCAGACGATTTCCATCATTAAAGATGTATTGCATCGTATCTCTAAATCTCTTGGAGCTGAATTTATTCAGCTTAGTATTTCCAGTAAACAAACCATCGCCGCCCCGGTGGCGCAGTGGTCTAAGGCGTTGGCCTCTGATCATTCGTCCGTAAGGGGTCCGGATTCGAATCCCGGTCAGGCATGGATGTTGTGTTTGTCTTACGGCACTGGCTCTCTCCCTTCCCTGGAACCAGTGACCCTAAATTAGGGACGGGCGACTGCTTATAGCCCATTTGAGTTGCTCACGGTAGTCGTTAAACCTCCAATCAAAAAAAAAAAAAAAAAAAAAAAAAAACCATCCTAACTTTGCCTTAGTTATGCCTCGATAATGAGACCAAAGCTCAAGGGTAGTTTGAAATGAACATCTTCTTTAATAGCCAAGAATTCTGCTGGAAGTCCATTTTCTAAAACGCCAAACGCTTAGAGCAGCGTATGCCAAGCCGGATTTTCCGTTCGCAACGGTAAACGCACAAAATGAAAATTATTGTCTTGGTTTTAAGAGTAAGCCTCCAAAAAATCTTTGTAATGATTTAATATATACGTGTTTCACTGAAAAATGATTAAAATATTTCTAGAACAAGGATGAGCTACAGACATTACATTACATATTTTAGTAAGAATAATCGCCATACACACTGATTCGCTAAATTATTATGACCACCTGGTTAGCACATTGTTGGGCCCCTCTTTTACATTTAAGGTGGATCCACCTAAAATCTCTGCCTTGTATTTCCAATGACTAAACTTTTGTAGCCATTTTCTTCACAATTAATGCGTTCCCAAAGAGGAAAATTCGAACATCGATAAAAATAACTTCATATTATAGCCTAGTATATTTAATATTTTCTAAAACCTAAACACAATTATATTAAAAATCAATAACGTTTCCTTTGTAGGTGTTGACACCAGAAAATAGGTGGCGCGACCTGTACATTGATGACGTCAGTAAACAAGAAAATGTTGGATTGCTGGATTACGGTTACCTTTTAGAAAATATTAAGTATACTAGGCTATAATACGAAGCTATTTTCATCGATATTTAAATTTTCATCCTTGGGAACGCATTAATTGTAAAGAAAATGGCTACAGAAGTTTGCCCATTGGAAATACAAGGCAAAGATTTTTGGTGAATCCACCTTAATGCTGCTTGAATTCATCTTGGCATGGACTCGATCAAATGTGCGCAAGTGGCGTGGGGTACATTAGCCCAAATGCGACGCCCTCCGGCTCTTGAAGATTTGATGGTTGGGGGTGGGAGGTTATCCAGCTGTCTGATACCGCTTTCGACTTCATTCTGCAAATACTCTATTGGATTGAGGTCCGGTGATTGAGGAGGATAATGCAGCAAGGGAAAAGTATCCATGATGCTGCTCAAAATATTTGCTTACCATGTGAGCACTTGGATATGAAACCTTGTCCTACTGGAAGTATGGATCTCTTTTGGGATAAACCATCAACATAACTGGGTGGACGTGTTGGGAATGACATTTAAGTACATTTGGGCGGGGTCAGACGTTGCTCCACAGGAACCCAATGGCCCAAACACTCCCAATAAAACATACCCTGGACTATAACATTTCCTCCGCCTGCTTGAAGATTAGTGACTATGCAAGATGGATCATTGCGTTCTTGCTGCTTTATAAATATCCTTCCATCTGCATAGCGTAGTTGAAAACGTGATTCGTCGGACCACGTTACTCTTTCCTACTCATTTACTATCCAATTATTGTGTCGTGAGCAAACTGCAGGCGTTTCTTTTTGTTCGCTGCAGATGGCAATGACTTATAGTCTGCTTCTATAGCCCATACGATGTAATGTGTGGCGAACTAGACGTTCAGAAACCATCGGACTTGGGCCCTGATGTCTGACGAAGTCTTGCCCGTCCATTGGATTGAAAAATTCTGCCTACTCTCCGCTCAGCTCGAGCGTCCAGTAGCCGTTGACGACCACACGCTTTGCATTCAGACCCAGTTTTTTGGCGGGTGGTCCATTCTCCCTTAACTTTAACAGTTACTGCCCACAAATATTTCACAAGTGCAGCCATTTTGCTAATGCTCGCACCGATGCTTCGAGTACCCACGATCATTCCACATTCAAAGTCGGTCAGATTGCTTCTTCAACCCATTATTTCTTGCGCAATGCACTTGATTAGTCTCCTCATCTCTTCATCGTTACCTTTTTATTCCTATTCATCCATCTTGCGCCAGCAGCATCTGCGGGATAGTTACTTTGCATAAAATGGTCTGGTGGTAATAATATTTTGGCCTCTCAGTGTATGAATGCAATTGTGAATCCCTTTTATGTCTACTATTCTTTGTCATATAACTCTGGCCCAATATATTTTCTCCAGAGAAGTAGTTTTTCATAAAGAACTCGATCAAATTTTTTCTATCAAGAAAGGTTTCAAACCATCAGAGGTGAAATAAGCCATCGAAAAATTTCAGAACCCTCAATATGCATCCACTCTGACTCCGATTTATTCAGATTGATGATGAAACTTTTCATTTCTTCCGTTCGTTTCTAGAATTTGTTTCAGAATATCTAAAACTCTGGGTTCATCCATTGTCACAGTGATTTATCTTGTTCTAGAGCGAAAAATCTAATTCTGGACAGAAATTCCTGGAGTATCTATCATATCCATTGACAGTGCAGCGTATCTCGTACAAAAGCAACACCCGTCGTATGATCTTAATTAATCATCTATAGCCCAGTATGGTTGGTAAAATAACCGTATATTTCTCTTTGTAAACGCAACATCGTAGTAAAACCCCGCATCAGTGTTGAGTCTTGACTTAAGGCTGTCTTTGAATAAGTATTAGTGTTCATCTTCTGCGATAGATGGCGCAAAAAAATCGCACCTTGGGTGGCCTTACGTCTTGAGTGACTGAACCAGAAGTTGGCGTCAGCGAATCACTGCAGAACTCACCATACTCAGAATGGAACCGGTCTCTCATTGGCTCCACAATTAAAAGACAAAATACGCGCTGTTACGTTTTAATCAATGACGTTATTTGAGGGTAGAGCTTTTTTTTTTTTTTTTTTTTTTTTTTTTTTTGATTGGAGATTTAACGACCACCGTGAGCAACTCAATGGGCTATAAGCAGTCGCCCGTCCCTAATTTAGGGTCACTGGTTCCAGGGAAGGGAGAGAGCCAGTGCCGTACGACAAACACAACATCCATGCCTGACCGGGATTCTAATCCGGACCCCTTACGAACGAATGATCAGAGGCCAGCACCTTAGACCACTGCGCCACCGGGGCGGCGAGGGTAGAGCTCAGTAAGTAGGCGTAGTTTCTACAGCTCAAATTCAGAGGTTCTCTGCTAACGTACACATTTTCTCTTCAAAAAAGGAGCGTACAGTAGGATTTAAGATGATTTATGGAAGACAAGATTCTAATGACACTTTTGGCCCCATTCAGTGATTTCTATTTGACCTAGATAATTAAAAAAATCACGCAGATAGTTGAAATTTCGTTTCTTCCAGATAAAACAATAATAGCAAATTGTTATAATGATAAAACAAAGAAAATTAAGGTAATAAACAGTTAAACAGAATAACATATGAGAAGCTTTTGTTGGAAATTATTTGAATAAAGTATTTTGAATAAAATTTTTGCCTTTTTAATTAGGCAAAGATATTATTCAATTTTTTTAATATAGGTACAGCAAAATATATGTTATCCTTTCTCAAAGTATCTTCCCTCGGATAATATGCAACAGTCTCAACGTTCAGTCCACTTTTCAAAGCATGTGGCGAAGGCATTTTGTGGAAGCTGCTTTAGCTATATTCTTCCCTTAAAAAGGTTTATATGGTATCGTAATACAAACGGTCATTGCAACGCATTTGATGGTATAACCGTTGGTGTTATTACTGTATTATATATGTAGTTACCAAACGAAATATAGGAACACTGCTAAGCTAATTTATCGCGCCATCTAGCGCTAAATTGGAATACTTTCGAGTCAGGTAAATTGAATTTTAGAAAAAATTCATTCTAACAAATTTTTCGGAATAATAACTGTCGCATATATCAGCTATGGGTCGTTTTTATTTGTGCTCAAAATTTAATAGTCTTTGAGAAAATGTGTACAAAAGAATTTACATTGCAGCTATAAGATAGAATTTCTCTTACACTCATTCAAAGACAGGCTTAAGAAGCTTAAAATATTTTTGCTACTTTCTGTAGTGAATAAAAAAACATGCTTGTCGTACCTCTAAAGGGCGTGAAAAGCACTGATCAATTTTTCAGTACGATTCTTAGGAGCAATCCTATTGAAAAATTGGGCAATGATTAATTATCGCAAGAAATGGACATATTATTTCCTCACGAAATTAGATTAAGGTTCAGGAACCATTATGGTAGATATAAAAATTACTTATTAATCGCTTCTCATATCTACGTTAATTATTCTTAGCAAAACATCCTCATTCTGCATTTATCGTTTATTTGAGGTTTCTTCACAAAGGATAAAAGTATTTCATATTTTCCCTCACAAGAATTTGTCGCTCAATTTACAGTATTGTATTGATATACAAGGTGTCCGAAAAGTTTGGAACCATTTACTTTAGTATATAATACATGCTCCAAACGTTCACCCTGACGCTCCACGCATTTTTGTGAAACTTTTATTTTTTTCAGAATGTCATGCACTGTGCTCTTCGGCACTTCAATTTCAGCACTGGTCTATGTGATGGATATCTGTGAGCTACCATGAAACTTAGAATCAGTCCTATCCCAGCACTTGTCCATTGGCGGATTTCCATGGTCTGGCATGAAACTTGGCAATCACTTTTATTCCAGCACCTGTCCATTTGACCGATTTCCGTAGGTTAAAATGAAATTTGGCAATCTCCAATTCCAGCATTTGTCTGTCTTACGGATTTCCGTGGGCTGGCATGAAACTTGAAAAACACTTTTAATCCAGCACTTGTCCATTTGACCAATTTCCGTGGGCTGAAAAGGAAGTTGGCAAACACTCCAATTCCAGCATTTGTCTGTCTGGTGGATTTCCGTGGGCTGGCATGAAACTTAAAAATCACTTTTAATCCAGCACTTGTCCATTTGACCGATTTCCGTGGGATGAAATGAAACTTGGAAATCTCCAATTCCAGCATTTGTCTGTCTGGAGAATTTCCGTGGGCTGGCATGAAACTTGGCAATCACTTTTAATCCAGCACTTGTCCATTTGACCGATTTCCGTGGGCTGAAACGAAACTTGGCAATCACTCCAATTCCAGCATTTGTCTGTCTGGAGGATTTCAATAAAATACTGATTTCATTCTGATTCCCGTGGACTGGGATGAAATTTGGAAATCCCTCCAAATTAGGAGGGTGGACACGTCGAGGCTTGTCGGAGACAGGTCCTGTCTCTTTAAATTTCTCCAATAATTTTCCAACTGCGCTGTTCGTTACTGGATTCCTTTTAGGACGTCTGGCATTAAACTCGTCAGCCACTTTCCTCTCGGTCCCTTCCTGACGACCTCTCCAATCTTTCATTCTGTCTTAATGACATTTTTCCCTTGTAAGGAAAACTTATTTTACAAGAACATATAATGTAGTATAAATCCCATTGGTCCTAGGCTTTTCAAACACCTCTATTAGCTACAAACTTTTCGGGTATACTGTATTTAGTCACAAAGTTGAGCGATTGTATCTTTGGGTGAATCACAAAACAGCAAGCACAACTGTAGGGAAACAAATTACAGATTAAACGATTTACAGAGATTGACAGTGAATTTAGATCACAGAAGGTTGTGTGTGTTTGTGTGACGATTTTAAAATCAGCTGCTTTTAGTAAAATGGAACAAAAGTCAAAGAGCTTCCTAATGGAAGTGTAAGAATTCGATCGATGAACGGCCAATGTCTGATCGTCTCTTCAAGGTCGTCCTTAATTATAGAGGGGAAGAATCAAGTTAAATTTATGACGCCAAATCGACGCCTTTAAATTTACGCGTCATGGGTTTCTGCCGCTAAATAATGTTTTACATTCTCCTTCACATCTTGTTTCATCTTTTTCCTTTTTATATTCTCCTTTACTTTTCTTTGATCTATTTACTTTCTACAGATTTTCGAATTTCATCTCCTGACTGGTTTCTTTCCCTTATCTGTCTTTACATATACTGAAGTGCCAGAAAAAGTGGTACAGACGAACTTATGCAAAATACATAGCAGCGTCACCTATGCGCGTACTCGGTTGCGTCCGCCAGTGGGAATATAAAGCGATAGACACCCTTGCCAGCTTTCAGAGCTGTTTTCGGCATGAGAATGACAAGTAATAACGATTTCAGCGATTTTCAACGCGGTATCATAGTTGGCGCTCGTGAGATGGGCCACGGTATTTTGGAGGTAGAAACGAAGTTCGGGTTTTCACGGACGACCATTGCAAGGGTGTACCATGACTACAAGAATTCCGGCAAAACCTCCAACCTACGATACCAGAGTGGCCGTAAAAAGACATTAGGTGAACGTGACCATCGCCGGCTGTCAAGAATCGTTTCACGCGATACGCGTGCAACATTCTCGCAGGCATCATCCGAATTCAATGCTGGAGCCTCAACAAGCATCAGCGTCCGAACTGTGCAACGTACCATGCACGATATGGGCTTTGGGAGCCGACGCCCAACTCGAGACCCCTTGATGGGTGCACGACACAGAGCGATGCGCCTCGCTTGGGCACCGCAACACCGCCACTGGATACTGGATGACTCGAAACAAGTAGCCTGGTCTGACGAGTCGCATTTCCAACTGTATCGGGCAGATGGAAGGATTCGTGTGTGGCGCAAACCCCATGAAGCCATGGATCCCGCCTGTCAACAAGGAACTGTACCGGCTGGTGGGGTGTCCGTAATGGTATGGGGTGTGTTTAACTGGACTTCACTGGGACCCCTGCATCGTCTACAAACGTCTGTGACCGGCCAAAGCTATGTGCGCATCCTTTCTGATGAGGTACACCCGATCATGTCCTGCATTCATGCTGATGGGTTGGGCCTGTTCCAACAGGACAATGGACCTCCATTCAAGTGTCGAGACGCCACTTTATGGATGGAGGAGCATTCATCTGAGTTTGGGGTGTTGCTATTCCCATCCAAGTCCCCAGATCTGAACGTGATATAACACATTTGGGATGCTATGAACACAGGAATCCCAGACCTCGGAATACACCCGAATTGTGGAACGCTCTGTAGGAAGTATGATGTGAATTGCCTACAACATGTTTCCAGAAGCTAGTGGAGTCCATGCCTCGTCGTATGTCTGCTGTCCTGCGCTCCCGTGGTGGACCTACGAAGTATGAGTGTGGTGTACCAGTTTTCTTGAACTTCAGTAAATATAATATATACCATGCAATTAATATTTTAAAACCAATCCTGTAAACAAAACAAACACACAAAGAAAAGTTTTCAGCTGTATCTTTGGGTGAATCACAAAAAATTTGCGTGTGCGGTGTGGTCCAGAAATTTCGTAGACTTAAAACTCTCTCGGGATGTTGCAGCTGTAAAACTAACAGATGGGTATGTGGGACAAGCACTATGTTTGAATGAGCACTTCCGGTCCGGTATTTACAAAGTTCTGGTCCGGTATTTTACAAATTACCTTTTTAAATACGGCGGATAACAAAAAACTATCCGGGAGAAATTGGTACGCCATTATGAAATTAATCAATAAAGTATCCCCACCGATGCAAAAAATAAAATGTTTTGATGATCATAGGGTTTCTAAGTAGTGAATATGGTAGCGTCTCCTTGTCGAATGTAACCTCAGATGCATGCTGTACTTAGCATTTGCAAAATTTTATTAGTTAATATTCTCCTTTGGAAATACTGAGGTAGTCAAGTTCACGGTAAAGGTATACTAAACTGTTTTTACTAATTCCGTTCATTTTGATCAGATAACAGAATAATGTACTCTCAAGAGAAGTTCTGTTCTCATGTAATTGTATCCATATACACTGACGGAAAAAAACATCCCAACACCAAGAAGGGGTTGTGTTAGATAAACGACAGTTGGTAGGCGGTGAGAGTACATCTGTAAGATGACGTCTATGCAAATTTCGCCCTCGGCGCATACGTGTGGCGCTAGTAGCGCCCCTTGGAACATGCAAAGCAGGTTTGCTGTAAATACGCGCTGTAACGTTCGAGAGCGTTAGTTATCGTTTAGATTCAACGTAGGGCGTTGATGTTAGTCAAGAATGCCTTTAAGAAGACGAAGAAGCCATTATCAACAGCTCACGGAGTTTAAACGAGGTCGTGTAATAGGGCTACGAGAAGGTGGATTTTCTTTCCGCAATAGTGCAGAACGAGTTGGCAGGAATGTAGCCACTGTGCGTGATTGCTGGCAGCGGTGGTCAAGGGAATGTACTGCCTCAAGAAGACCGGGTTCCGGCCGGCCACGTGGCACTACTGAGAGGGAAGACCGCCGTGTACGGCGTATGGCCGTGGCGCATCGTACAGCGTCTGCGGCAGCAATTCGAGCTGCAGTTGCCACCACAGTGACACAACGAACTGTTACAAATCGATTACTTGAAGGACAGCTCCGAGCCAGACGCCCTGTAGCGTGCATTCCAATTACTCCAAACCACTGCCGTTTGCGACGTCAGTGGTGTCAAGCTAGAGCTCATTGGAGGACGGAGTGGAGATCTGTTGTGTTTTCTGATGAAAGCCGGTTCTTCCGTGTGTGCCAGTGATGGCCGTGTGTTGGTTAGAAGGAGGATAGGTGAGCGCCTGCAACCAACGTGTCTGCGGCCGAGACACACTGGACCTACACCTGGAGTTATGGTCTGGGGAGCAATTTCCTATGACAGCAAGAGAACTCTCGTGGTTATCCCACGCACCCTGACGGCACAGTTGTACGTCGGTCTGGTGATTCAACCTGTTGTGCTGCCATTCATGAATAGCATTCCAGGGGGTGTTTTCCAACAGGATAACGCTCGCCCGCATACCGCTGTTGTAACCCAACATGCTCTACAGAGTGTCGACATGTTACCGTGGCCTGCTAGATCACCAGATCTTTCACCAATCGAGCACGTGTGGGACATCATTGGACGACAACTCCAGCGTCACACCCAACCAGCATTAACCGTCCCTGTATTGACCGACCAAGTGCAACAGGCATGGAACTCCATCCCACAAACTGACATCCAGCACCTGTCCGACACAATGCATGAACGCTTGCGTGCTCGCATTCGACATTCTGGCGGTTACACCGGTTATTAATGTACCAGCATTTCACATTTAAAATGGCTCTTCTCGCTCTTACAATAAGCTGTGATCTTGAAACCTTAATCGATAAAATATGTTACCTATACAAATGCATTGCCGCCATTTCATTCCTCTGCAACTATTTTTTCGTGGTGTTGGAATTTTTTTCCGTCAGTGTATTTAAACCACCAGCTGGCGTGAAATGAGAGGCACGTGTATTTCACTATTCGCCTGAATCGGCCTAGGTTTTAAGTCTCGAATGGTGTGTTCGTGGTGTGTTTGTTCCACAGCGGCTGTTCTGACCTTTCCCTGGAAGCAGTGTTTATAAATTAGGGTTAAACGATTACTTATGTCAATAGATGCTCACGAGGTCGACACCGTATATCCTTAGATGCTCATGGGTTGATTCCGTATGTCTATAGATGCTCACGGAGCTAACTCCTTATGTCCTTTGGGGCTCATTCTGTCAACTCCGTATATCTTTATAGGCAGACTTATTATATTCTTAGATGCTCAGTGGGTTGACTCTTCATATCCTTAATTGCTTACGGGATTGAATCCGTATATCATTTGATGCTCAGTCAACTCCGTACATTATTAGATCGTCCGGAATGAGTCATGATTCGAGCTCCATGTAAGGAATGATCATTGTGTTTTTCTTGCTGTACTGATTCTGTCATTCCAGGAACCGGTAGCCCTAAATTAGGGATGTACAACTCCTGTCAGCTTTTTTTTTTTATGTTTACGATGGTCGTTAATTTGAGAAACAAGTAAAATAATAAAAGAGGCATAATGTTTCCGAAAGACAATCCTTCCAAGTGTGAAATCACGACAGAAGAAATGAAATTTTACGTAAAGTATGATTGGAACAGTTGTGCAGATTGAATAAACGGTAAAGTCAAGTTTTCTGTCCATGGAAATTTTTTTACATAAAAACTCAAGAACATGCAATTTGTATGTGCAAGGTAAGGACGAGGAATGAAAATTAAAAACCTCCGAGCCAGTCGGAAGTGAAGAAAATCTCAGTGGAGTTGTCATGTACACTGGCGGGCAAAAATTAAGGACGAGACGGTTTTTCGAATGTAACGTCGTGCAGAAGTGCTGCACATCGATTCAAATCATACCATAAGATCCCCAAGATGTGCGAATATGGGGCAAGAGAGCAAAACCGTCCAAACAAGGAATCAAAATGATACAAGGGCACTTTATTGAAAAGGTAGCCTCGATCACAGCTGGACAGAAAACAGAACCGTCCATGTGACAGGCGGCTGCCAAGAAAAATCCAGTCTTTAGTATGGTATATGTTCACCCCGGACTGCCTTGCAGGATTTACAACGTCTGTCCATGCTGAGGACGAGGTTGTCAAGGAGCTGTTGAGGTATCGCAGTCCGTTCCTCTTGTAGCGCCAATCGCAGCTGCGGAATCGTTGCTGGCGGCTCGTGACGTGCTGCCAAGCGTCTCCAGAGAAAGTCCCACGCGCGTTCGATTGGAATTAGGTCCGGGGACCTTGCGGGCTAATCCATGCGTTGAATATCTTCACTCTCCAACAGCTCTGCGACAGCCACTGTACGATGAGGTGTAGCTTTGTCGTCCATGAAGTGGAACTCAGGACCCACAACACCTGTAAAGAGACGCACGTGAGGTCGGAGAACCTCGGTACAATAGCGAACACCAGTGACTGAACCTCCTTGGAAGATGTGGAGGTCAGTACGGCTACCAAGCATAATACCACCTCAAACGAGAACTGCGCCTCCTCCAAACCGGTCCCTTTCAATGATGTTGGAGGTGTGATTGGTTGTTCCCTGCTCTCTCTAGATGTGTATACGTCCAGAATCGCTCGTCAGACTAAGTCGGTTCACATCCGTAAAGAGAGCTCGACCCCATTGCTGATGTGTCCAGTTCTTGTGTTCCTGGCACCATAGAAACCGCCGTCTCCGATGGGCAGGCGTTGGCACACACCGTACTGGTCGTCGTAGAAATGGACCACCTTTGTGCAGCTTCCTGGCCACGGTAAAACGCGATGACGGACGTCTAGTTGTCTGTTGCATGTGCCTTGCGATTTCTCCAGCTGTCTGCCGTCTGTCTCTTCTCGCCTGTAGGGCAATATACCGGTCGTCAGCCGCCGTGGTTGCTCGTGGACGTCCACTGCTAAACTCTCACACAGCTGTTCCTGTCGTTTGAAATGCTGTCCTAGCTCGTGAAACGATGCTGTGAGCGATCCCGAACTTCTGGACCACACTAGTCACACTTTGACTTTCTTCCAACTTCCCAATGAAGCGACCTCGGGTAAAGTCATCCAGATGTCGTTTACTGGATTGCCTGTTGGCCATATCACATGGTGGCAGCAACTCGACATCGTTGAAACCGATGTACACCGTGCAATAGCTTTCACCGAATTGCTGAGCGTACACCGCCCGTGTAGTTTATACCCTTCCGACTCCCCACCCCCAACCCCACCCCACGTCGTGCTGCATATATGCCCTACCGTACCGAGCCATAGTCTATCTCCTGAGTGGTCTTTCGGTTCGTCCTGCCTGCTCGTTCCGCTGTTATGCTAATTTCTCCTCGTCGTCCTTTATTTTTGCACACCAGTGTATTAAATTAACTTCTGTACAGTTTAGTTACCATCAGCGATGTACACTAGTGTCCAAAACTTAACGACCGACTACATTTTTACCTATTGATGAAAAACAATACATGACAGCAGTCAAATGAGGAAATAATTGTATTGCCACTAATTCACACTATTGACGTATATTAGGAACATCAAACAGAAGCCATCGCTCTTTCCACGTTTATAAGTAAGTCACGGCAAAATTCTCATTGGTCGCCACTATTGACGTGGATTAGGAACATGTTACTAATCCACGTCAGTTGTGTGTATTAATTATTCATTCGCCCTCCTAGTTATTTGTTCAGTTGCTGCTTTCTATCTTGGTAAATCCCCAGCATTGTGCGGGGCTCCCTGAAGCAACCTGCCATGGGTTTGGCAGTTAGTCGTGTGTGAGTCTGGAGAATACGAGGCCGCTGTGGTGCACTGGTAGCACGTCCGGCGCCGAACTGGAAGACCCTGTGTTCGTTTCCCGTTGGCGGCCGATGAGAGTTTTTCTGTGACTCACTTATAAGCGTAGAATGAACGATGACTTCTGTTTGGGAGAATTATATTGCCATCATACGAACACATAAAAAAGACGCAAAAACTTGTTTATAAACAACGCATAAATGACATTGTAATCAGTATTTACGCAAAAGTTACAAATTTCTGAAGCACATAGTTGGAAAATGGATGTACAGTGGTTACCGATAACCACGGGGAGAGGCATTTCAGAATGGAATATGCCCACCTCGAAATAAGTTGCAGAACTCACAGCGTCGCGGCATGCTGAGTACCAAGTGATCCAGGAGTTCCCGAGGCAAATTGGCCCACTCCTCCTTCAGATCACGGATGAGACCCTGCTTGTTTTCTAGAGGGGGTTTTAAGTAACAACTAGTGCGCCAAATATTGCGTCTCTCCATTGCGTCTCAGACATGTTCGATGGGCTAGAGATCTGAAGAAGTGATGCGATGAAATTCTTGGCCTCCAGAAGATCCCTACTCTCCTACGATGAGGTCTCACGTTGTATTACATGAACAGAAAGTCTTCGCCTAAAGTATTACGAATAGATCGAACATGGCGTGAAAGAACTTCGTTGCAATATCGTTCGCCCGTCATAGTCCCATCTTCTAGTACCTGTTGCTCGCTGCGTCCATTAATCACGACCCTGCCCCACACCATGGCCCCAGCACCGCCATATCTGTCCCTTTCCTTCACATCCTCGCGTTGGTACGCAGTATAGATGAGTTCGGGCTCGATTTTAGGAGCCCGGGCCCGGCTCGCTTTCTTTGATTACATGTGTTTGCTGAGCCTGGGCCCGGCCCGCGTTCTTTGGTTATATGTTTTTGCTGAGCCCGGGCTCGGATTCTTGGAAAACTTTGCTTAGCAAGGCTTGCATTTATGCCTTATACACTGGCCAAAGATATGGCCCAAGCACGGATTAGTTCAAAAATCATTAGTTTAAAAAGTGTAGTTCAGTTAATCCACTTCACAATATTAATATGTTTTTAGAAATACTACGCATAAAGCCAAATGTCCTAAAATGTGGATTTGAAAATAAATAAATAATCAACGTGCCCTTCGACCGTATCAGGGGAATCAGTAATTTTTGTAAAAGCTGAAAAAAGAAAATCTTTTAGAAACAAAAAATTCCATTCGTTATTTCTTTTTGATTTCTAAATTTACTTTTATTTTGAATAAATTGCATTATAAAACGTACAACGCCGTACAGACAGTTGCAAGAGTTTGATATTTTGACTCTAGAAAACTAATCTTTGCAATATAATTTACATATATGCTAATTGCTAAAGGTAGTTTAGAGTGATGTAGTAGAATATAAAAAAAGCATGTAAGGAAACTTCCAAAATTAGGAAAAAAAAGAATGTAAAAGCATTCCAGACCAGATTATTCTGCATTTTGTAATATTAACAAAGATTTGCGTTTAACAGTATAATAATCACAATATTATCATATGTGTGTGCAGTTTCCGGATCGCGTTCATCATGAAACAAGAAAGTTGACACCGAATTTTCATGTGTAATAAGCACGTCTTTTGAATCCGTTCTGACGCAAATTAAATTTATCAAAGCTATTCAAAGTCAATGGAACCGATATGGAAAACAATATATCTGACGAAAGTAAGATTTTAAATCGGGTTTTTAATCCCTCAGATATTGCTGTAAACGGAATCGTGAGCTTACGAACTCTTGGAAACAGAGATATCGACAAAAATAAGATGCGACTTTACGTCTCCTATTGGGAAAACCATGCATTATTTTAGGAAGAAAGTATTCTCAAAAGGTTTATCCATATAAGCGGTATCGGTCCAAGAAAAAATAATTAGTGGAGTTTTCAGGATCCCACATTTTGCTACGAATACATCAGAAGCAGAAATTAACACTTATGAACCCTGGTGGCCAAATCATTCTTCACCAAACATTAGAAGTTATGTGAAATATATTTTCCATCAGGTCTTGTATACGATACGGGAAGAATTTTTCAAATCGGAGCTTTAGAAGCAGAAATAACGCAGAAAACGCAATTGACCTTTGTGCCCCCTAGCGGAAAGTCTATGATTTACTTGTAAATTTTGAATTTATAGGAAAAGCATTTCGCATCGGAAACACTATCCAACAAAGAAGGAATTTTTCAAATCGTAAGCTTAGAAGTAGAGATATTGACAAAAATAAGATATACATCTATGCTCCCTGGCGTAGAAACCATGCATTATTTCAAGAAGAAAATGTTTCTAAAAGGTTTGCCGACATGAGTAGTACCGGTCAACAAACGACTTTTTTTTCAATCGAGATTTTAGAAGCTCATATTTTGCTGCAAATATGTCAGAAGCGGAAAATAAGATTTACGCCCCCTGGTGGACAAACCATTTTTTTTTTCCAAAATTAGAAATTATGTGCAAACGATTTCCCATCTGGAGCTGTATCCGGTGCAGAAAGAATTTTTCAAATCGGCGATTTAAAAACAGAGATATAGGGGGAAACGCAATTTACCGCTACATCCCCTAGCGGAAACTCTATGAATTACTTAAAAAATTTGAAATTATATAAAAAACATGTCACACGGAAAACACTATCCAACAAAGAAGGAATTTTTTAAATCGGACTCCTGAAAGTAGAGATCTTCACAAAAATAAGATGTACGTTTACGCCCCCTGGCGGAAAAACTGTGGAATATTTTAGGAAAAAATATTCCAAAAAAATTTATCGATGTGAGTGGCATCAGTCCACGAAAGAAATTTTCAATCGATATTATAGAAGCTCAGATTTTATGGCAAATACATCAGAAGCAAAAAATAACACTTGCGCCCTCTGGTGGGCAAAGTTTTCTTTACCAAAAACTTGAAATTATATGCAAAAGGTTTTCCATCAGATGTATCCGCTGAAGAAAAAATTTTTCAAATCAGAGTTTTAGAAAAAGAGTTATCGAGGAAAATGTAATTTACTTTTACGCCCCTAGCGGAAAATCTATGCGTAATTTGAAAGAAGTAACTATATCTAAAATACTCTTTGATATAAATGGAATTGAAAGATAAAAATTGTTTTTCAATCGGTTGTTTAGAAGCAAATATGTGGAATAAAACGTATTTTTGAATTCGACATCATCTGCATTTACGCTCTCTACCGGCGAAATTTTAGATCGTAAAAAAAAAAAAACGAAATGAAGGATCATCATTTGCATATTTCAAGCTTCCCAATGCAAAAACCATTTTTCAAATCGGACTGATAGTTGCAGAGATGTCGTGGGTACAGACGGACGGACAGACGGACAAACCGATAACAGAAGCACGATCTTTTTTTACAAAAGACATGCTAAAAAGAGAGAGAGAGAGAATTGCTTCTGTAGCCTCAGCCCTTCAACTTGATCTTCTTTTCTCTAAAACTCGACCTGCTGCAATAAAAACCAACGTCACTCCAAAAATTGCGGGAGTGAGGAAATTTTAAAAAATAAATAACAATACTTCTAACTGCACAATTTTGGAAATTAATACATCATTTTAAAGATAAGATTCTTGATTTTTAATAAAATACAAAAAAATGGAAATGTCATGTTTTCCAGTTTTTCGATACCAGACCTCCTTAAACTAATAATTGCTTAGGCCATAGCTATGGACAACGCAAAATGCAAGTCTTGCTAAGCAAAATTTTTCTTGCAATGGCAGCTAGCTTAGGAAATTGAAAATCCTTCCACCCTGGTAACAAATCCACAATTAAATTCAACACGTGTAATTCAACCGGGCTCGGAATTACACCTGTTGAATTAACTACAGTAATGAAATTCAAGACTTGTAATTCCGAGCCCGGGCCCAGGTTTTTCGGCAGTTAATGAATTCTGAACCCGTCCGAGCCCGGGCTGGGCAACGGGCTCCGAATGCGAGCCCGGGCCCGAGCTCATCT
The DNA here is from genome assembly GCA_039090855.1 of Macrothele yani. NCBI lineage: Eukaryota > Metazoa > Arthropoda > Arachnida > Araneae > Macrothelidae > Macrothele > Macrothele yani. The sequence continues at coordinate 22,704,893 of CM077013.1, forward strand.
CTAGTACGCAGTACCACTTCCGCACCAGATCAATTGATGTTTAGAATTCAAGGATAAGACTGAAGCGACCTTCATCAATGAATCGTACATTGTCCCATTGATACCATGTCCAGTTTCTGTGGATACGACACCACTGAACACGTGAGCTACATTGAACTCTGGATAGAGGGACGCAGACTAAAGGCCTTCGGCCATGTAACGTTAAACTCTGGATAGAGGGACGTAGACTAAAAACCTTCGGCCATGTAACGTTGAACTCTGGATAGAGGGACGTAGACTAAAGGCCTTCGGCCATGTAACGTTGAACTCTGGATAGAGGGACGCAGACTAATGGCCTTCGGCCATGTAACGTTGAACTCTGGATAGAGGGACGCAGACTAAAAACCTTCGGCCATGTAACGTTGAACTCTGGATAAAGGGACGCAGACTACAGGCCTTCGGCCATGTAACGTTGAACTCTGGATAGAGGGACGCAGACTAAAAACCTTCGACCATGTAACGTTGAACTCTGGATACAGGGACGCAGACTAAAGGCCTTCGGCCATGTAACGTTGAACTCTGGATACAGGGACGCAGACTAAAGGCCTTCGGCCATGTAAAGTGAACTTCGTGCCATTGAAATGGCAAGTCAGATTATTGTTGTTTTATGCGCGATTAAAATCGAGGTCTATAGACCCACGTAACACAGAGTGACGATGCGTTTAATTTAAATTAAACGTATCGTCACTATCGTCATTTGTTTTAAATTAAACGTATCGTCACTCTATGTTATGTGGTTCTATGGACCTCGTTCTTTAATCATGCATAAAACAGCAATAAATCTGACTTACCAGCCTTATATGTCGCAGACGTCTTGCCACTGTTTGTAGGGATACCCACGTTCCTGTACTGGAATGGAGGCAACTCACAAACTAACAAGACGTGGTCCGGCGCTCACGTTTTTCTGTTACAACTAAAACTATGTCGTCATGCGTCGTAGTAGAGCAAGAGCGATCTCCTAGCCTTCGTCTGGAACACATTTCATTGGTTTGAAACATTGTCCAGAACCTGGATACCAGACTATTCGTGATTCCAAACTCCCTGGCAACATCACTCACTCGGCGGCCTTCATCCAGCTTCCCTATAATTATTTCCAGCATGAAATCATCTAGATGATGTCTTTGAGGCATAACGTAAATCACACGTTCGTACGTGTGTACCATCACGTCCATATTTTTCTTCAAACACATGTCGCCTACCTTTTTCTCTTCTATTCGTTTAAGTGATGCCACGTGATCACTGTTCGCAAGATTCGACATTTTGCGTGTGCACCCGCTTTTCACTAAACGTACCCCGTTACGCAAATTACCACAAGCTGTTGCGTCTGATTTTGTGGTTGTAACCTTTCGAAATAGTGTTTGTCCTTAGATTTTGGACGCCAGTGTATTTCACTTCCCGAATTTCTATGAGTATACTTACCCGAAACTCGACTCATCGAGAATGAAAACGCCATAGGAAACCAGAGAGAAGTGGTTTGCAGTACATGATAAAATGTTGATTTCCAAGTACTATCCCAGCTAAATAAAGAATGTACCAAGTGCGCTGAACTTTTACTGTAGGTATGTGGAAGAACAACTATATCACGAAACATTAAAACTTCATGAGTTAATACTTCACATTCATCTCATTTTGCCTTTTCTAAATATCAGTGACGTGATTCTTCAGGATACTGACAAAATTTTAACATTGACCAACATCGGTGGAACACGGAGTGCTTACCGAGCGGTTATTCCTCCGTTCACAACTGTGCAGTCAAAAAGCAACCAGTTGTCCTTACACAGAAGAGTATCACCAAATGGCTTTCTCACACAGGTAGCTGCCATGCAAAGCAACTTATGCAAGTCGTTATCGACATAGGAAGTACATATTTCATTAGCCATCCTAACCGAAATTATTTAATATGTTTTTCCATCACACACACGCACACACACACACAGTTAAACCTTCTGTTATCTCTACATTTATTTTAGCAAAAAATGCCTGGCCGTAAATGCCTGGGCCATTTCTTTCCCGTTAATCAGATTCATAAATCATTATCAATCTACTGCTGAATGAAGATCTCCCCAAGTCTCTTCCACAACTCTCTGTCTTGAGCAAGTATCTTCCATGTCACACCAGCACGCTTTCAAATTTCGTCCACCAATTTCCCACGTGGTCTTCTGGATCTTTTTCTGTTCCATGGCATTCAGTCTTGTATGTAAGTTGCCCAGCGGTGGTCAGTTGTTCCAGCAATATGTTCTGCCCATTGCCACTTGAGGGTCTTTACTTTGGCCATGACAATTCTGCAGACAATTCAAAGACTCTTCTAGTGGGTCTTTGAGTTGCCTGCAGCCTCTTTATGTCTAATTTTTGTTGAGGTCCATGTCTTTGATCCATAAATAAGAACTCGAAGGGCGCATCGATTACGCACTTTTCTTTTAAGATATAATGGTCAATTAATCTTGAAAATTTTGCTGTTTCTTTCAAATGTGCTCCATCCAAGTTTTGTACGTCTATTAATTTCTTCCTTGATGTGGCCCACGTTTGATGTCTTTTGTGAAAGGAGATACAGTTCAAAATTTTTCCCATAAATCTCTAAATTTCAGTTTTCGTAAAAGCATTATGTGTCAATTTTTCTTTCTATAAGTTCATTTTTAATCTCTAATCTTTACTCTCGTCAGCAAGTTCCTGGATCACATGTTACAGCTCTGAGAAAGTACTTACAAAAGGTACATGTCGTCCGCAGAAGTAAGGTCAGTTGAGCAATCCGCACTAATCTTTATTCTCTCGTCTTCCTAGTTCAATCGCTGAAAGGATATTGTGCGGTACGGCATTAGAGAGTTTAGGTTTATGGTTTCCCCTTGTCTCATTTTCCTTCCAATTTTTATGTGTGCTGTGTGCTCGAACGATCTAACCTTTGCAGTTGCGTTTTCATATATTTTATTAATAATATTTACATATTCATCTGCTGATGGTTTCACGGAATCGAAAGGCTTTGCATTATCATTAGAAGCCATAGATACATGAAATTCACATTTATTATCCTTTATTATACTTTCCTTTTTTTTTTTAAGGAATCTGTTAAGTCTTTTGATACTTTTAATATCGCTACCGCCTCTTTAGTATTACTTGTGTTTCTGAAATAATGAAACTCAGAGAGAAAATTGAGACCTCAGATCACCGTGGACGCTTGACTGGAGTCAACTGTCCTCTCAGGCATGATTATTCATCCGTCCTAATTACGTCAGCTGAATAAAGGATGATTGCCGATTTATGGAAAGACAGTGGGTGTAAGTGGGCAAGTTAATCAATGCATAAACTTTCATCCCACGTGGATCTTACGGTATTTAAAAGATTACAAAACTGAAAACTTTGTTCCATAGTAGTGAAAAATAACGTTGAATAACCATATTTCACACACATTCATTAAGCCATGCGTGGTGCGAAACGACTCATCAACATGTCTTTGATTTCTTTCATACTGTAACAATAGCTTTTACCTCTTCTGTTTTCGAAACCATTCTTCCCATTTTAAATAACTTAACAATTATTTTCTCTATTCTAATCGTTTTTTCGCTTTATAATGAATTAGCTTTATACTCTTTCCGCTAAGCTAATTCATATGAATGATTCTCTTCCTACCAGCTAGCTAATGATATACTTGTACTAAGCTTCAAAATAGTGAATTCAAAAAGGTTGTTGTTAGTTAATTATGAACGTAAACAAAGTCTTAACGCTGGGTATTTATGGTAATTAATAAAAGTTATAAACCTAACAGCCAGACAGAGGTCTGACAAAAACTATTAATTGAGAAAGACGTACTTACAGTAACTTCTTTATTATAAGACTCTTGGTCAACTAAAGCACACACACAACTTGTTTTACACTAATGAAGAATCTCTCCTCATAACAACACAATCTCTCCTCGTATTATAAACGCTCTCCGTAGACAACCACGCTCTCTCATAACAACAACAAAAGCTCTCCCTAAGTCTCGATGAACGCGCCTATATACTAGCTACCACCACGTCATGACTTACACTCATTGCCAGATCTCATTCATCGGGTGAAATGATATTTCGTTCAGTATTAAGATAATTTACATAGTAAAATAAAATAACCAGAGATAGTAAAATCAAAAAGGAAGTGAGTATAGAGTATACGTTACAGCTTCATTGTGTGACGTTTTTACGTGGTTATTTTTCCATGGCTGATATGGTTTGCATAACTGCAAGTTTTCATCTTTTTATATTACAAAGTCAAACAATAAGAAAATAATATTCTCTTCAGACACAAATCTATGCAAATTTTTACAGAAAGCAAAAATCGACTTTTCTTTCCAAGCAGAATTTATACTTTCTCTGAAGAATATTGATGGTATGACATCCATCTTCCGCGAAGATTTGCCAGAAATAACGACCTAAGAACCAGCTCTTCAAATTGGAAGGAAGTCAAACTTCTGATAACGTTTCTTTACTTTATCTAATATATAAAAAACAAAACGTCTGTTTGTTTGTCTGAAGCAGCAAAAACTCTCGAACGCCGAACTGTGGCATGGTGAAATTTGCATAGCTTATTGATACTGGAATTTCTAGGTCAATGCAACTATTTTAAAATCTCTAAGTTATTCCGTTAACTAGTTATGAATTAATTAATAAGCTAACCAATAAAGTCAGCGTCGTTTGCAACGTCATCGTTATCTGTTCCAAATCTGAAAGCACGTGACTGCATTCATCGCCGCGGCACATCCACGAGTGTTTGTGTTCTTTGAGAACTGTGCATAAAAAAATGCAAAAACGAACTTTGCGAAATCTTAACGAAACGGGCTGAAATTTTTATCAACACCATGAATTGGTAATAAGATGAGCCCCTCAAAATTTAACCGGAATCCGGTCAAAACCTTTAAAAATAGGCATAGAATATTTAATTCATCGGTAAACAGAAATATGTACGCAGAAACGGTTAATAAAATGTTGACTGCTAATTTAAAAAGTTATTTACCGATTCAGGCAAATTTTGGAGGTCATGCTCGTATTAACGATTTATGGTGTTCGTTAAACTTTCAGCGAGTTTCATAAAATATTTGCAAAGATACATTTTTAGCTTTTTTTATCCCAGAGCCCCTCAAAGACGCCTGAAACTGAAAGCACGTGATGTATTTGATCGTCGATAACAAATTTTTAACGAATTTTGTTCGGTCAGTGTTCGGATGCTGTGTCTCCTGGATACGTGTTAAATAATTCGTAACGCTTTTGGTCCATTTGATTCTACAGATTCCATACATTCTGTGCCAGGCAAAACCGGTGTAAAGCTAGTTTTAGATAAGATTCTTACAACCGAATGAGCGTCATATTTCCCCTTTCCCTTTTACAAGTGAGTTTCTTTCTTAGTTGTGAATTTCCGATATCATCATGTCTCCTATCTCCTTCAATTTTGCTTAATCTGAACTGGCAACCGTGTATTCTTACTTCAAGCACTTGTCAGGTTAATTCTCCTTTATTCTTAAGAATGTCTTTCTGTGGTATTAACGCCATTTGTCCTTGACGCAAACTCTTCCTTTATTATTTTAAGTGGTATTAATAAACATTATATCCACTGCTTTGTTCTTAAGCCTGGCCTCAAATTGCTCTGATCTCCTGTTGTTCTTAATTTGCGTAACATCGTCATAAATTAATCAACCTCCAAGACGGATTATGAAGTTCGTGAGTGCCGCCCCGGTGGCGCAGTGGTCTTAGGCGTTGGCCTCTGATCATTCGTCCGAAAGGGGTCCGGGTTCGAATCCCGGTGAGGCATGGATGTTGTGTTTGTCTTACGGCACTGGCACTGGCTCTCTCCCTTCCCTGGAACCAGTGACCCTAAATTAGGGACGGGCGACTGCTTATAGCCCATTGAGTTGCTCACGGTGGTCGTTAAACCTCCAACCAAAAAAAAAAAAAAAAAAAAAAAAAAAAAAAAGTTCGTGAGTTGTAGGCAGAAAGTTTCGAAATCAAACGGAAAATTCTGGAGAATCAAGATAACGTGTTTATGTGAAACATACTCCAGATTTGAAAACATCATGTTATCCTCTATTACATAAATTAAATACTTCACTACTTTTTCTGCTCTAAATAAACAATAGGTTTCTGGAAATATAAATATGGAAGATGATTTTAAAATTATTATTCCTGTTATAACGAAGTAAATTTCTCCGTCATTTCTGTCCACGCCAGGATTCGAACCCGGATCCACTCATTCCGGAATAAGTCACTCTACCAATTGAGCTACGCGGACGTTTTATTCTGATTCCTATCTGCCTTTATGTCGTGTGCGTCCTTCTGGCAGGTACGTCACATCTCCTGGTACGTTACACTGTTCATGTGTGTTTTAAGGTGTTGTCGAAAGTTATATAGAGGATAAGTCGAAAGTTTTGCAATATTTGCATAAACACATGTTCTGCGGCGGGTATGTCACATGCTTAAACTACAGTAGTTCAAATCGCGCACTGCAGTCAATCAAAAGATATATAAAGTGGTAATCATTGCTGTGAACAGGTTTGCATTTCGTCGTTCTGTCTGTGGTTGGGAAGCCTAAAAGATGAACAGTCACAACTGGCTCATTAGGGAACTTTTGCTTTACGAGTTTGCACTCTGCCAAAACCCTGCTCGAGCAACACGAAGCATTTGTCATACGAAAGGGTAAGGTTCCATGTACTACAGCAACGCAACCAGATGGCTCAAGAAAGTTCGCTGAGGTGACAGAAACCTCGACGAACAGCCAACGTCCGGTAGACCGCAAACCGTGGATTCGGAGGTGACAGAAAACTCTACGCCAGGCTGTAGAGGCAAATCCGACAACCAGCATTCGGAGATTATTAGGCGAGCTGGGCATATCACAGACCACCGTGGTTCGTCCCATTCAGGACCTCTGCAAGGTCTACAGGAGCTGCCGTATTGTCCTTCACGAACTGACGCCAGCTGAAGCAAACCGCCAAGTGGAAGTGTGCACGAAACTCCTAGAATACCCTCGCGATGTACGTTTCATCAAAAGAATTGTTGCGTGAGATAAAAAGTGAGTATATTTCCGTAATCCTAACACACAACGACAGTGGTTGAGACCGGGCCAGCTTCTGAACCTGTTGCCAAACGTTGGCGCTTCGAGCACAAAGTGATGCTTTGTGTCTGGTGGAATTTCGAGAGGATAATCTATTACGAATTTGTTCCAGACGGTCGGACTATCAAAGCCAACCCCAACTCTGAACAGCTGGAGCGGGTGTATGCCGTTTTGGAGGAGAAGTACCCGTCATTGGTGAACAGAAAGCGCGTTCCCCAACTTTAGCACAACGCTCGGCATCATACCGCACGAACGACCCTGGCAAACTCCAGGAACTTGAGAGCATCGAACTGATTCCACACCCAGCATATAGTCCAGAATTTGCGTCGGATTATTACTTGTTCCGGTCCATACTACTTCTGGGATTATACTACTTCCTTCGCGGGCGGCACTTCAACAACCAGGAGGAGGTGGCAACTGGGATGAAGGAGTTCTTCGCCTCGAAGGACAAGAATTAGTACCGCCGCGGAATCGAGGAATTGGCAGACAGATGGCTAAAGACAGTGCAACACGATGGCCTATACTTTGAATGCTAGTCGGCTTTCATCGTACAGGTACATATAAAGACGTAAAGTGATTTAAATATTGCTAAACGTTCGACTCACCCTCTGTACTAAACAGTAAGATGCCCACAAGAGATGTAAACAGTCACACAGAGAATGTTATGATCAAAATCCTTTTTGTTTCTCCATAGCCATGTAATTTTTAATATGTATAATTTTGCAGTATATACAACATCGATGTATACAAATACCGCCGTCGCCGGTCTGTTTGTATACACCAATGAACCATTTATGACCACCTACCTAATAAGCTGTAGGACCTCGTTTAGCCTCCAAAACAGCGGCCGCTTGGCGAGGCATCTATTCGATGAGGTGGCCATAGGTACCCTGGTGCATCTGGTACCCTTATGTCAACAGCAAGTCCTCCAGTTCCCGTACGTTTCGGATTAGCGGTGATTTAACGCGAACCCACTTTTCCGAGTTGAACCACAAATGTTCGATTGGGTTCATGTCAGGTGAATTTGGAGGCCAGGACACTAACAGAAAACCATCCAGCATGTTCCTGGAATCACTCATTGACGATTCTAGCAGTGAGGCATTGGCGCGTTATCCTGTTGATAATGGCCATCACCAGCTGGAAACACAGTTGCCATGAATGGGTTTACTGAGTACGCAACAATGTTCAGATACCTGACAGCTATCAGGGATTGGAATAATGGAGCCTAATGTGTCCCAAGAAAACATCCCCTAAAGGATAACACCGCCGTCGCCCGGTTTGTTTCTTCCCAACAGTTCATCCTGTTGCTATAGCCTTCGTTGGTAGTCGGTGTATCCGCGCTCAGCCGTCTACGTGATGCACCAGGAATATTGATTCATCATACCAGGCCACTTTCTTCCAATCCCCAGCGGTCCATGCTCGATGATCTTGGACCCATTTCATGCGTTGTTGGCGGTGACGTGCGCCGTGAGCATGGGGAACCCGGCTGGGTCTTCGACTTCGCAGGCCATGCACAGAAGGCTGAGATGAACTGTGTGCTGTGATACATTGCCCTGATCACTACTGTCGTAGCTGCGGGTGATTTGTCGCACTGTGGCCCTGCGGTGGCGGTGAATAATGCGTGACAGTGTGCGCTCCCCTCTGGCATCAATAAGCTGCGGACAACACTCGGCTGGACGACAGTTCGTCGTTTGGCCATCTGTGCACCACTTTTGATACATACTCACTTCACTGGCACGTGAACGACCCACAAGCCGCGCTGTTTCCGAGATCGTAGTTCCTATGCGCCGTGCCATCACAATTTTTCCTTTATCAAACTCCGATAAATCGGCAGCTTTTCTCATTCTGACTCCGAACACTATATTAACCGAAAACCTGTCCACGGGTTTTATATATACTGCTCTGAGAACATCACCTGCGCCACCGTTCGGTCTCTAGGCGCGTTCATTTTTTTAGCCTGGGGTGGTCATAATGTAATGGCTCATCGATATATACAATGGCGGAAAGTGAATAAAGAACACCAAGAAGGAGACGTCTGATGCCAACGAAATTTATACAGCATAAAAACGGAATACAGAGGATAACGTGATCAAAACATTATAGGAAAATACAGCTGTATTTGCTGGTAAACTGAAAAATAACATTTCCATGTAACATGGTTAGTATGATGTTGAACCGCCATGAACTGCGTCACAATGTGCAATTCTGGCATGGAGTCTGTCGTAAAGATGTTGGATGTAAGTTTGGGGTATTGAGTTCCAAGCATCCTCAACCTGGACGCGTAAATCGGGGATGGTCGTGGCTGGCCGTGGAGACCAGATAAGTCGTTGTTCCATAAAATCCCTCACGTGCTCAATGGGGGACAGATCCGGTGAACGTGGCCGTGGAGACCGAATAAGTCGTTGTCCCATAAAATCCCACACGTGCTCAATGGGGGACAAATCCGGTGAACGTGCAGGCCATGGAAGATGTCTCACACCCAGAAGTGCATGTTTCGTTGCACGTGCCGTGTGTAGGCGTGCGTTATCTTGCTGGAAAACACCACGATGGACCGACCTTACAAATGGCACAACAACGGGCTGAATGGTGTTGTTGATATAGGAGGTGTTATTTAACGTATCTGGTACAAACACTAGTTGTGTACGTGAGTGATAGCTGATAGCTCCCCACACCAGGAGACAAGGTGTAGGCCCTGTGTGTCGCTGGCGGATGCAAGAAGGGTGGCGACGCTCCCCTGTGCGTCTGAGAACACGCATACGGCCATCGGAGGCTCCCAAGCAGAATCTGCTTTCATCGCCTGAACACGACAGATCGCCATTGCGTTCTCCAGTGCAGACGTTGGCGACACCACTGCAGCCGTTCCTGACGGTGGGCTGGAGTCAGAGGCACCAGTGCACGTAGTCCTGCATCCAGTAGACGGTTGCGGATTGTTTGCACAGTCACCTCAGGTGCAACGGTAGCTCGGATTTGCGTCGCAGTGGATGTTCTGCTTGACAACGCCGCTCTTCTTATGCGTCGATCGGTCCGCTCATCAGTCAGTCTGTGACTCCCGGTTCCACATCTTCTCGTGTGGAAATGTTCCACGCACCATCTACGCCACCATCGTACCACCACCGATACTTCCCGTCCAATTAGCTCCACAATACGACGATACGACCACCCGGCCTCGCGGAGTCCGACTAGAAGACCTCGCGCAAAGTCCGATAACTGCTGAAATCGTACACATCTTCCATGTCCAGGCATTGCAGCTTCTTCAGGTGTGACGTACCTGCCAGCAGGACGCACACGACATAAAGGCAGATAGTAGTCAGAACAAGCGTCCGCGTAGCTCAATTGGTAGAGTGACTTATTCCGGAAAAAGGGGATCCGAGCCCGTTCCTGTCAGTCGCAGGGAATTCCTGACCGAGAGACTTCAGCCGTTCCTGACCGACAGACTTCTGCCGTTCCTGACCGTTCCTCTCAGACGCAGGGAATTCCTGACCGACAGACTTCAGCCGTTCCTGACCGTTCCTTTCAGACGCAGGGCTTTCTTGACCGACAGACTACATATTAACGTACCCGGATGTTCCAGATCCATTCAAGTCGCAGAAAAGATCGACGCCACCAGAATTTACCAGTCCGATTAGGCCTGGAAAAAGATATCGTACTAGATTTTTTATGCGTCCTCGAGATAAGTAAGTTCTCTTGGACGGGTTGTTTTCTCATTATGTTGTTTTTCCTGCACGACCAGTTGGCGTGACAGAATTTTTTTTTTTTTTTTTTTTTTTCGTTTGGGCCTACGCATTCTTTTTGTGTATATATGTAGTTTTTTTTATATATATATATTCTATGTCCGTCTACTAATCCAATTTTTTATATATATATATATATGTGTGTGTTAGGGGTAAAATAGTGAAAATTGTTACTGCTAAGCAGCTACAGGCAATCTTCGCTGCTGATACAGTTGGTTTGTAATCAACGATAGAAATATATAGAGTTGAAAATATGAGGAAGTAAAATGAAATCAAAAAGGTGATTCCTGCTGGGCAGAATAAAAATAAGGTATGCCGATGCAGGTTTGTTCTGTACACGTATAAAAAGTGTTTCCTGCTTCACAGACGACAATAGCTGCGGACACAGGTTTACTGAATTTGTTATGCCAAGCATGAAGTTGTAAATACTGCTGCCACAAAACAAAACAAAAGGTGGACGATAAACGTCAGTCAGCGAAATGTAAGACTACACTCAAAATTTGATAGGTTTTTCAAAAAAAAAAAAAAAAAAAAAGAAATAAGGGGGAGATGATGTAACGTGTACTCTAGATTCAGTTTCCTTTTGATTTTACTATCTCTTGTTATTTGATTTTCCTATGAAAATTATCTTCTCACTTAACGAGATGTTATTTCTCCCGCTGAATTATATGTGGCAACGAGTGTAAGTCGTGTCGTGGTGGTATGCAGTATACATAAGCGCGCTCAACTATACCAAGCAGTTTCGTTTTATTTGTAATAGGTTCTTCCATTATTATTGTTATCTACGATAGTACGAAAGTTCTGAATATCAGTAGTTGTGTTTTGTTGGAGTGTGTTTGAGTAATACCAGGAGTTCCCCAATAAAAGGTTAAAAGTGAGTACGTTTTCTTAGTTCATTTTATTGTCAGACCTCTGTCTGGCCGTTAAGTCTATTTCATGGAGTGTCTACGTTAAGTCCAGGGTATATTGTGTTTACCGCTCTAATAAGGAGCCTTCAAGGTACTAATGTACTAAAACCGAAGTTATATTACTGATATTCAAGATAATGAGGAACGCTGAGTAAAAGAAGTTCCATATTCAATGAACTTATTGCTAGTGCGTGTCTAACCTAAACAAACTCTAGCACTTTGAAGATTAGGCACACTTTAGCTACGTCAAGTAACCTTCCAATAACCCTAACGTGACTTAACGTAAGCTTCCCTGCACTACACGTCCAGCGGAGGACTCTATTCATTATACAGGGTCTTCGCACGTGTCCGTACGCCGACGACTGATTACATCCACTTCGCCGTACTCCATAAATACCACCGACGATAATTTGCATATTATGCCGTGCTGTGGAGTAAGCGCTCACCAGTTGGTCCCGAAATTAACATCACACCTACGTAAACTCGACCCCATTAACATATGCAAATTTCATGATCATCCGCCAATTCCTTCTTGGTGTTCTATCTTCACTTTCCGCCAGTGTAGATGCAAGACTGTGTATGTGAATGATTACAGCTGCAAAGAACCTGCCGAGTAGTACTTGGCGTACCCTGTTGATTTAAAAATTGATAGGTTCTGGGTTAGTGCAGAGTGTTGATAGGTAATTTAAAGTTCAGTGAAACTAAAGGATTAGTTGTTGCAAGTAACGCCTTAGGAGATGGACTGGAAATTTATTAAGTTTAAATTTGTTGGCAAGAATATGGAGGTTCTTAATGATATGTCCTTTAGAGGAACAAATTGTAACAATTCTGTGAAACTGAGATGTTATAATGTTTTGGTGTATTTCTATGGAAACGTAAGGTGACCAGTGAGTGAAATAGTTGATTTTAAATTTGAAACCGTGTTTTTTATCAAATAAGTCGACCTGAAAACCCATTTTTTACTTGATCTCTAGGTTCAGGTAGTTCACACAGTCTGATGTATGGGTGGTTTTTTTTCCAGAGAAATGTCTACCGGATATAATTTAGCACTCATCTGTAGAAAACATATGCAGATAGATAGATAATACATACATACAGACAGACAGAGAGAAAGTAAGGCTATAAAGAAAAACAAATGTGACTATACAATAATTAAACAATTTTGCAAATTTTGAAGATAAGCGAAATCCAGAATCTGGTTTATTCCCATTAGGAGATAGAAGTGATGTTGCTCCGGCTTGTTTTCGAATGGGGTCTTTTCCTGTCCCTTGGAATCCAGTCTAAAATTTCGGTTGTTCATCTGTACTCCGTTTTTCTGGCAACATGTTCAGCTCATTGCCATTTCAGGGATTTTATTCTGATCCTGATGTCTTCCACTTTTAACATTCTCCTTATCCATGGGCTCCTCTTCTTATCTCTTCTGGTTACACCGAGCATGTATATCTCCATGCTTCTTTCGGTTGTCTTCAGTCTTTGCATGTCTTTTTTTAGTTAAGGTCTACGCCTTTGCTCCGCACGTAGGCACTGGAAGGGTGCATTAATTAAACCCTTTTCTTTTAAGGCATAATGGCATCTTAAAAAATGTACTATTTCTCCCAAAAGCTCTCCAATCAAGTGTTATACTTCGATTGATTTCTTCACCAATGTGACTTTATTCGATATCTTCTGTCGAAAGTAAATGTAGGTATCGGTTATCTCTGGCTTTCCCTCTTCAATCAATAAATCTTCATTTCTTGTAAAAGCATTTTACAACAGTTTTGTCTTCTAAAAGTTCATTTTTAATCCCACTTCTTTACTCCTGTCAGCAAGTTTCTGGATCATACTATGCAGTTCTGAAGAGGCAGTTGCAAAAATTACTACGTCATCAGCAAAACGAAGGTATGTTAAATAATCTTCATTAATCTTTATCTCAGTTCAATTATTGAAAGACATGCAAAGTGGCATTGATGAGTTTGGGAGATATGGTGTCACCTTATCTCACTTCCTTTCCAAATCTTATTGGTGCTGTATCCTCAAATAACCGAACCTTTGCACTTGCATTTTCATAGATGTTACTAATAGTATGCTTCTTCAGTACTGCAGGATTTCAAAGCCATTATAACTACTGATGGTTTCATGGAATCAAAGGCCTTTTCATAATCGATAAAAGTTATATACAATGGGAGTATATATTCCCTCGTTCTTTCTTTGTTCATATTCCATCGTGTTTTTCCTTGAACTCTTATGTGCATCGGGTGCTAGCTTGTCTCGTTTTGATAGCTCTAACGGTCTTTCTCTCTCTATACGTATATACTGTATATGTGATCATACAAATGAACTTTATCTTTACCAAGAAAAACTCAAATGTTTATATATGTTTTTTCGCGATATTGTTATAGGCGTTCTCTTCGGAAGTATCCCGTGTGGTATGCGAAAAGGCATAATTATACACTGCTTTCCTTATCCCACAAGGTTACCGGCGCGTGTGATATACCGATGATCTGCCAGTGTTTTTCCTTAAACTTTTCTGCATCGGGTGCTAGCTTGTCTTGTTTTGTTAGCTCTAACCGTCTGCTTAGCCGACAAAGTGCACGGAATTTCGACTCTGTAGATGTAATTGGGTTGATCATTAAGTAACCTCTAACATTTGGCACCGGTATGTGAATCGATGTTTCCCGAAGTCGTTACACTTTCTTGTGTAGAGGGATTTGTTTGGAATAGGTATTTGAATAAAAACGCAAAGTACTGGAGAACAGATTCAAGTACTTTGCCTTTTTATTCAAGCGCATATGATGACCCTCTAGGAAATATGGTCTCAGTCGAAGGTAAGCTCGGTGATAAGGTTTATCTGAGCACCCGAAGCACTGGCAGCGGAGATTCGTTCAACTGCAAGAAGTGTCTGGTGATTAGGTCATGAGTGATTGGCACGTATCAGAATGTTTTCAAAATCCGTACATCGACGGATTGCGTTAATGGAAGAGAAATGCAGTGACCGACCTTCAGTATCAACAACGGAAAACAACGTGGTTTGTGCAAGAAGACATGCGGTTTACTTTACGTCACATTGCTGCAAATGCAAATATTGCTTTCCGTTCTGAGACCCACCTTTTAATGGGATCATATTTCCAGGAGGGTCGTTATTTTTACTTGAATCTGTTTTCCAGCACGTTTCCTCTTGTTGTTTTTTTATTGATGCTTTAACTGCAAAACTTTTGTATGGGGAATAAAGAAACAACTTTAAAATAAAAGCGTTAAATTAAAAATGCGCTAGTAACTCCTCTAGAGTAATCAATGCAAGATTTTGGAATTGGTATTTCAATACAGGGAAAAACAAGCTTTACGAAGACGCTCAACTCCACATCGACTTATTGCATCGGTCCAAGTTGATCAGCATGTGAAAGATTAATTTCTGCAGCACAACTGAAATGCAGAGTCCACCAGTTTTTTTTTTTTTTTTTTGATAAACTTCAAGTTTATCAAGAACGAACTGGTGGACTCCGCATTTAAATCCCGGACCATCTCAGCTAAGCTGCAGAAATTAATCGTTCACTTGTTGATTACCTTGAATCGATTCAGTAAGTCGATGTAGAGCTCAGTGTATGGCTTCGTAAAGCTTGTTTTTTTTTTCCTGTATTAAAATACCCATTCTGAAATCTTGCTGTGGTTACTCAATTTCAAAACCCTATGCAAAACGCCATGTGGTCAGGAGAATGTAATAACACTGAAAGACACCGACTTAAATATCCCTAATCCTCTGCCAAAAGTCATGGAATATTTATTAGTCAGCCTTCGTATATACTGCTTGCATTCACTTAGCTTTGATCCCAGAATACTGGTGATTTTCATTTTGACGATATTGAACGATTACATTGAATGCACTTAGCACGTTTCTTTTCCAACTGCGGTTTTACACATTGGTACTTCTTGGAACTCGTGAAACTCCCGGGGGATGAAATCTGAAGCATGTGGAGCGCTTAGAAACTGGTGATACATATTTTCATGCAGCATATTGAGAAAGTGGATAGTTGATACCAGTTAGTCTTTGCGTCAATTAAATAGTGTTTATCGTCTCTTGGCCTGAGCACAAAACGTCGTGTGAGAGACATGAACAGGTGAAGAATGTTGTTTGGTAGTTCTTTTTTTTTTTTTTTTTTGATTGGAGGTTTAACGACCACCGTGAGCAACTCAATGGGCTATAAGCAGTCGCCCGTCCCTAATTTAGGGTCACTGGTTCCAGGGAAGGGAGAGAGCCAGTGCCGTAAGACAAACACAACATCCATGCCTGACCGGGATTCGAACCCAGACCCCTTACGGACGAATGATCAGAGGCCAGCGCCTTAGACCACTGCGCCACCGGGGCGGCTGTTTGGTAGTTCACTCTCGTGAATAATAGCCAGCCCTGTTTTCCGTTTCGTTGAAGATTCATTTATTGCGCGGTATTTCAGTCAGAATTTTTGCTTTCCATCACTGATATAACAAATTGACTTTCTAAACTCCACTAAAATATATACGTTAGCTAAATTTGTTGTCTTTTTCGTTTTTTGATTTCAAGTGATGATGCAATGCAAACAACGATCTTTAATATCCATGTCTTATTGCACTGTACTCTAGCTTAGTCGTACTGAATGCCCCAATTTCCTGTTCGACTTTATCCGTCTGCCAAACACATGCATTGAAGGGAGGTATCCTTTCCGTGGTTTGCATTACCAATCACGGATAGAGATAGGGAATAGCAGTGAAGAACATTATAATGTTGTAATGACTCAGGATTTTGTCACAGCATCATCAGATATATGCAAACATACTGCATTGCAGAAAAAAGATTAAAATACATAATACAGGGTGTTCACAAACATATACGTAGTGCGATCAAAAAGTTCCGAGACTAGGTACGTAGCGCGCGAACAGATGGCAGTACGCGGATGCGCGAGCAGCGGTCGATGGGCAGTGACCTTCATGAGTCATTGTGCCAAGTGGCGTCGTTTTGTGGACATCGGGAGCTGTGCTACATGATATTTGGTGACCACGTGCAGAACACTGCCGCGATTTCGGTATGGACTGCAAACTAGAGCAGCGAGGGAACATCATATGGTGCGTCAAACTCGGCAAATCGGCAACAGAGACGCATGCAATGTTGCGGCAGGCTTATGGCAATGAAGCAATGAGTCGTGCGAGGTGTTTTCATTGGCACTCACGCTTCAAGAGCGGCACAACGGCACTGGAAGACGATGAGAGGTCAGGCCGACCGTCCACGAGCAAAACCCCTAAACTATGGACAAAATTAGGGAACTGGTGCATGAGGATGGTCGGAGAACCATTCCAGACATTGCTATCATGGTCAATGTGTCATACGCAACAGTGCAAGAAATTCTGACTTCGGTTTTGAACATGCACCGCATTGCCGCAAAGTTTAGAGCCAAAGATTCTGAACCCCGAACAGAAGGCGCTCCGTGTCGAACTCCGTCAAGATCTTCGTCAGCCGGTGGTGAATGATCCAACGCTCCTGTTTCGGGTCATCACTGGGGACGAGACTTGGGTCTACAGTTACGACCCGGAGACCAAACAATAGTTGTCGCAGTGGATGAGCACGGCCTCTCCACCACCGAAGAAGGCCTCACAGTTCCGGAGCGAAACGAAAAGCATGCTAATCGCGTTCTTTGACATTCGTAGGGTTGTACACCGTGAATTCGTTCCCCAGGGCCAGAACGTTACCGACCTTTTCTACTGCGATGTTCTGAGCCGTCTTAGGTACGACATTTGCCGCAAACAACCTGAAATGTGGTGCAGGGGCGATTTTCTGCTCCATCACGACAATGCAACAACTCACAGAGAGTTAGCAACACGCCAGTTCTGCAGCCGCAACAGCATGACTACCCTTCTTTATCCGCCTTATTCTCCGGATTTGGTCCCCTGTGACTTCTTTCTGTTCCTGAAGATGATGTTGGAGCTGAAGCGTCGTCGTTTTGAAACCGTGGACGAGATCCAGCGCGAATCGCAAATGGTGCTTCACATGATTTACGAACAGGACTTCCATGGACCGTTCTAACAGTGGCGAAAACGCTGGCAGAGATGTATTGCTGTCCAAGTAGACTACTTTGAGGGAGATCATAGCCCGACTTAAGTAACGTAAGTACTTTGTTGTATATCGGCCTAGTCGCGGAACTTTTTGATCTGACCTCGTATAATGAATCCAAGAAGGAATGGATTAGCAACGATGTAAAGCCCAAATTTCCAAGTCCGGAAATATATTTTAGTAATCGTCCTTAAACAAATGCTGGTAAATGCAAAATCCAAAAGATACTGCAGTATGGTTGAGCGATAAGCAAAAAAAAATTGATCTTCATTGTCAAATACAAATTCAAGAAAAAAACATCCAATTTCTTGCCAGAATAAGAAAAACTCACGAACAGTAGGAACTCAAACAAAACATCTTTGAATGCTTTTTTCAAAACATTAAATAGTATTTTCACCATCAATGATTCGTGAAGTTTACAGTCTAAAAGTACGATTTTAATAAAAGATGAATCATATATTCAGTTTAAAACATCTATATACACATTGGTACTTTCGAGGCAGCGGCTGCCTCATCATCAGATGCAATTAGAGTAGCAAAGCCCATTATTATATAATACAGGCATGGTGCATTGTGGGTGATGTTAAAATTAAGCCAATAACTGTCTACATGCGTCATCGAGGGCGTATGTTGTTAGTCCATTTGGGTTACGAAGTGATTGTGGTTGACATACGCTAACAAAAGGGTACTTGACTAATTTATAGTCATAGATTTAGAGTCTGTTTATAATTTAAAGTTCACAGAATTAATAAGTTATTTCCAAACATTATGTAGCTCAAAATGGGAATAGTCATTGCAACATTGCATGCCAGAAGCCAAAATATATACACTCTCACCCATTATTAAATTACTAAGGTTATTGGGGGTATGGAATATCCGTGTATTATTCCAGTCAGGATTAAGGTCATGTAGAATCTTGATTTAACCAACGATGTGCCACATATGCCTGCTTTAATACTGTATTTATGCTCCTTAATTCTCAATCCAATATTGCGTTTGGTGGATCCTATGTAATTGGAAGAGAGTTGTCCTGTAGTTGTTTCCAGCAGCGGGATATTATAAATACCGCACCGGTTTAATTTGTTGTTTGGTTCACGGTCTTTACGAATTAATGAAAAAAGGTTTTGTGATCGGGAGCCAAATTTTAAATCATATGGTTTACAAATTTGTGATAATGTACGTGCATGTTAATATAAGGTGATACTGCAAGGAGCCAATATGCGTGGTGTTATGGTTAGAATCCCTGGTCAAAGTAGTAGATAAGGCATAGTTAACTTTGTGGTATATTGAATTAATCACATGTTTATGGTATTTATGTTGCTGTGCTAATTTGAAAATGTAATCAACCTCCTGTTGTAAAAATTCAGTGGTTGAAGAATGCGAATGAGCTCTTCTAAATAAGAAGTGAAAGGCTGATAACTTGTGCTGCTTTAAATGTAACGAGTAAAAAGGAATAATAGTATGGGTATGACGTGGTTTTCTATAAACGCTGGTGGTGAGATAATTAATATTAGAATCCTTGTGTATGTTAATATCTAAGAACGGTAAGGAATTATCAACTTCATGTTCTATCGTGAGCCTGATAGTAGGTAACATGGATGAAATTTTGTTGGCGGACAAGTTTAAATCATCCCGGCTGTGAGGCCATGCAACCAGGATGTCGTCAACGTACCTTAGGTAAAGAAGGGGATGAAGGGGAAATGGAGTAATAACCTGATTTTCAATATGTTGCAGGATAAATTCTGCTAATATAGCTGGCAGGGGGGAACCCATTGGGGAGCCCTCCAACTGTTGCGTTTATAATACGAGGAGAGATTATTCATGATTGTATACTGTCCTGAAATCTGAAATATGAACGGGTTTTGACAAACCGAAGCGCGTTCATAATAGCATTAATTTCGTTTTATTTCATTTTTTTTTATTGGAGGTTTAACGACCACCGTGAGCAACTCAATGGGCTATAAGCAGTCGCCCGTCCCTAATTTAGGGTCACTGGTTCCAGGGAAGGGAGAGAGCCAGTGCCGTAAGACAAACACAACATCCATGCCTCACCGGGATTCGAACCCGGACCCCTTACGGACGAATGATCAGAGGCCAGCGCATTAGACCACTTGTAACGTATACTCTATATTCACTTTCCTTTTGATTTTACTATCTCTGGTTATTTTATTTTAATATGTAAATTATCTTCTTACTGAACGAAATATTATTTCACCCGCTGAATGAGATCTGGCAATGAGTGTAAGTCATGACGTGGTGGTAGCTAGTATATAGGCGCGTTCATCGAGACTTAGGGAGAGCTTTTGTGTTGTTATGAGGGGAGCTTTTGTGGTTGTTAAGAGAGAGCGTTTATAATACGAGGAGAGATTATTCATGATTGTACAACAAGTTGTGTGTGTGCCTTAGTTGACCAAGAGTCGTATAAATAAAGAAGTTACAGTAAGTTAGTCTTTCTCAATTCATAGTTTTTGTCAGACCTCTATCTGGCTGTTAGGTTTATAACATTTATTGATTACTATAAATAACCAGCGTTGATACTTTGTTTACGTTCGTAATTAACTAGTAACAACACCCTTTTCAATTCATTATTTTGAAGCTTAGTACAAGTATATCATTAGCTAGCTGGTAGGAAGAGAATCATTCATATTAATTAGCTTAGCGGAAAGATAAGTAAAGCTAATTCATTATACACTGCGCCACCGGGGCGGCAATTTCGTTTTAATAGCATTAATTAAGGAGCATAAGTACAGTATTAAAGCAGGCATATGTGGCACATCATTGGCTAAATCAGTGATTCTACACGACCTTAATCCTGATTGGAATAATACACGGATATTGCATACCCCCAATAACTTTAGTAATTTCATAATGGGTGAGAGTGTATATATTTTGGCTTCTGGCATGCAGTGTTGCAATGACTATTTCCCCTTATGAGATACATAATGTTTGGAAACAGTGTAGTAATTCTGTGAACTTTAAATTATAAATAGACTCTAAATCAATGACTAAACATTAATCAAGTAACCTTTTTTTTTTTTTTTTTTTTTTTTTGCATGTCAACCACAATCACTTCGTAACCAAAATAGGCTAACAACATACGCCCTCGATGACGCATGTAGACAGTTATTCGCCTAATTTTAACATCACCCACAATGCACCATGCCTGTATTATACAATAATGGGCTTTGCTACTCTAATTGCATCTGATGATGAGGCAGCCGCTGCCTCGAAAGTACTAATGTGTATATAGATATTTTAAACTGTATACATGATTCATCTTTTATTAAAATAGTCCTTTTAGACGGTAAACTTCACGAATCATTGACTTCATCTTTGCACAAGTTCTTCAAGTTATTTATGAGTATTTACCCCTTAACGTATCTTGATATACAAAGATCTTATCCTACTTTCCTTCAAAGGTTACAGTGCATAAGTTTGTCATTCCTATCTTCACCTTTTACTAACTTTACTTGTTACAATTAACACTTCTTTGCACAAGAAATTATTTCTGCTTTTCAGAAAAATATGTTAGAATTTTTACTAGCTTTCACTCTAGCACGGTGCATTAAATCGTTTCTGACATTCATGGTCTGGATAAAATTGGTAACAACGATCACAAAAGCCATACGAGTTTATTTGTGCAGTACATGGAACACCATTTGTTAGTTATATAGCTTGTATTCTGTATAAAATGAATCTAAATACAAACTAGCAGGTGATTGGAGAGTGTTAAAGAATTTTATGTATAGGAAAGGTACGAATTCCGTGATTGGTGGACAAAGTAATCTTTTCTAAGCCACATTTTTAAGAACATACGTGCTCTGTGATCATCGTATTTAGTGACATCGTTCATCGTATTTCGTGACATCGTTCATCGTATTTCGTGGCATGGTTCATCGTATTTCGTGGCATGGTTCATCGTATTTCGTGGCATGGTTCATCGTATTTCGTGGCATAGTTTATGAAGTCACATGCGGTAATTCTACGACGCAGCGCAACCTAAATAATGCCATGATTTCACTGACCAAACACTTAATAAGCCGCATTTATGTTTGATTGTTGGTATGTGACAGATAAGACTTATAAGTTGCTTTTGGCGTTCTCTAAACACAATTTGTGTAGAATGTCGGAAAGATTATAAATTACAACGTGCACCGAATGACACATTTCTAACAATCCAATGTCCAAGTCTTGTGAACATTTCTTCCATTTCAGAGGGCCCGCACTTGTAACAACTGGCTTTGCAGTGTCGTAAGAAGATATACACGGTGATACGTTTGGGGTAGGGATAATTTAAGAATGTTGTGGTATGGCTTGTAACCGATATATTAAGTCAATATTTAGCAGAAATTACCTTTATGGATAGTAGTTTGTCTAGGACTATACACTGAAGAGCAAATGAAGTAGAGATATCTGTCTAGTAACGTGTAACACCACCTTTCACCCTGCTGACGGCGGCGATTCGTCTCTGCATGGACTCGACAAGACACCGGAAGCGTTGGGAAGCCATACGGATCCACGACCCCTGAACAGGCTCCCACAGTTCACGAAGATTTGATGGAGGGGGTCATCTCTCTCGATGGCATCCCAGATGTGTTCGGTGGGATTGAGGTCAGGTGACCTAGCTGGCCAAGGAAGCGAGGTCACGTCGGTAGAGTGTTCATCCAACCATTCGGATACGATTCGGGAGAGATGGCACGGTGCATTGTCTTGTTGCAGGATGAGGTCCTCAGTGGGATGTTGAAGACGCACAAACGAGAGCAAATGGTCGTCCAGGATATCCCGGAAACGTTGACCTGTGAGGGACGATGTTACACGTGCCAGGGGTCCCATTTTAGTCCACGTAAGCAGTCCCCAGATGAGAATTCCACCCCCACCAACTTGAAGAGTATCCTGCTGGCAAGAAGGATCCATCGCTTCATGTGGTTTGCGTCGTACTCGTATCCTGCCATCCGCATGTACCAACGTGAATCTCGATTCATCAGTCCAGGCAACATTTTTCCACATGTCTAGGGTCCTGTGGCGATGTTCCGCGTCCATGCTAATCTTTGCACCCTGTGATGTGCGGTCAGCAGCGGTACCCTCGTGGGACGATGGCTTCTGTACCCCATAGCGAGAAGATGGTTCTGGATGGTGTGGCTGCTTACACGTTTTTGTGCACCAGCGTTAAACTGCCGATGATTTCTTGCTCTGTGGCCCGTCTATCCGCTGTTGCAATGCGAGCTAGCCGACGATGACCCCGCTCATCCACACGCTGTTGTCCCTTGCAGGAATGGTTTTACCGGATTCGATGTATTCATATATTATATTAAGTCACGTACCTGCCAGCAGGACGCACACGACATAAAGGCACATAGCAATCAGAACAAATGTCTGCGTAGCTCAGTTGGTAGAGCGACTTGTTCCGGAATAAGCGGCCTCGGGTTCGAATCCCGGTGTAGACTAAAAATGACGGAGAAATTTACTTCGTTATAATGGCACCCGAACTATCCGGATGACCCGGCCGTTCAAAATCTCGCATTGGTGTGATGTTATTTCCACACCGCGAGACAGGAAAAATCAGAGAATCCCTTCTCCAGCGCTTCGAAAAATAAAAATGTGTGATGTTGCATTCCACACAGCAGATTGACTGGGAGTTCTCATGTGCACGTTCTACAGTGGATGGCTGCCTGCAACGATTCATGGTCACGGCTGATCCGTGGTCCATGCCCCCGGCCCTCTTTCGGGGGGGGGGAGATGTGACGTACCTGCCAGCAGGACGCACACGACATAAAGGCAGATAGGAATCAGAATAATCGTCTGCGTAGCTCAGTTGGTTGAGCGACTTGTTCCGGAATAAGCCGCCTCGGGTTCGAATCCCGGCGTAGACCAAATATGACGGAGAAATTTACTTCGTTATAACAGTGGCTCGTGAAAATCCCAGTGCCGGCACGACTTCCGAGATGGACTGACCCATTCGTCTGGCCCCGACAATTTGGCCACGATCGAGTGAGCTTAGATCCTTAGTCTTACCCATACTGCGTCCGACCCTTAGTGATTCCCGTCGCATCACTCCTTATATTGTCGGATCGCTGCTTACGTCATGTCGTTTCCGTTTACAGGGCCGCCCACAGCGCCACATTTGCATAACGCCAGCTGTCTCTAATTCAATTGCTCTTCAGTGTACATGACCGCTTTTGTGGACTTGGCAGGGTTTATACCGAGTGCCCAATTCTCGCCACGTGTTTTCCAACATGTGCGGAATGATTTGTGTGAACGCTGCAGTATGGAGTTCAACTCTTCTCTGGGGACAGTGTACGATCAGGACCATTCCTGGACATGCTACAGATCTTCTTGGTACCGCAACTGCATAACGATATCATTTTGCAGCAAGACGTGTCCCCACTTCATTGGTCACTGGCAGTCAGGAACTGCTTCAGCCACACATTCAGTGACAACTGGTGTGGCCGCGATGCTCCTATCCCTTGGCCTGCAAACTCCCCTGATCCCACTTCCCACCCCCACCCGGATATTTTCGTGTGGGGGTTTGTGAAGTGCATTGTCTACGCACTGCTTTTGCAAGCCTGGATGACCCGAAGGTGACAACTTCTGGAGCGTTTGTACAAATCACTCAGCAGATGTTAGAAAACACGGGGTAAGAATTGAGTACCCGACGTGAACTCTGGAGGGTCTGTAAAGGGAGTCACGTAGAAGCTTAGACAAACTCCCATCCATAAAGGCAATTTTGGCCAAATATTGACCTATTCTAACTGATATAAGCCATACCACAGCATTTTTAAATTATCCCTATCCAAACGGATCACCCTGTATACTGAATCCCGTGGTTGTTGCACTTTTTAGCTTTTAGCCTATAATCCTTGATGACGTCCTCCTATCTCTTTCTCTCCTTTTTTTGTGGAGGGGAGGGGGATGAATTAACGATTACCGTGGATAATAAGGGATATAACCCGTAGTCCTTCGCTAATTTAGAGTCACTGGTTATAGGAAAGAGAGAGAGCCAGTGACGTAAGACAACCGCACCACCTACGCTTCACCCCAGACTACAGCTTAAGCCCACTCGGACGAACAGACAGGAAGTAAAGCTTAGAGCATTGACACTGGGGCAACCCCTCCTAACCTTCAGACACCTTCCTTTGGAAACATTAAGTAAAAACAACAAATTTTGTCTCGGACACAGCTACCAAACGGGCGCAAACACTTTATCCCTATTGAAAAACTCAAAAGTATCTCATTCTTTTACATGCAACTTGTTACACCTCTGGAAATTTCACACCGTTTGTCAAATTTAACCACCTATAAATACAGAGTGATCGCAAAGTTCCCGAACCCTGAATTAAAAAAAATTATTGCGTACGCTGTAAGCAAATGTTCAACCACTTGATGTGGCAACACGAGTCGGCAACTCGTAGAGATGAAATACTGCGTTTGTCGAATGCCTGAAGGAAATTGGCAGAGTGCCAGAAATGAATAACCGGTTCCATGTGGGCTACGCAGGGCAATTTTGGCCAAATATTGACCTATTATAACTGAATACCACAGCATTGCGAATTATGTACCTGTGTAATGCGAATTGGCAGAGTGCCAGAAATGAATAACCGGTTCCATGTGGGCTACGCAGTTTGCCTACTTTAGCGTCGCCATATTTGCACAGAGTCATGGGTTTGACAAGGGAGCGGAGAATTTTACTTGAAGCTTATTTGCAAAAGCAGTCTTACAAACAGTGTATAGCAGAGTTCAGGAAAAAAATTTCAGCAGCATACTGTGGTAAGTAAATCAACGATACACAGTTTACTCGTACGATTTCGGAAAACTGGAAGTTTTAACATGTCTAGAAATGGCCGTCCAAGTATGTTAGCGCCGGAAGTGATAAACGATATTGAAAAACGTTTGCAACAGTCGCCTACAAAATCGCTTTGTCGCTTATCTCATCAAGTGAAACTCTCTTACGGTTCAATACAGAAAGCGATTAAAAGATTGCAGCTTCATGCATGCAAAGTATAAGTTGTCCGAGAACTGTAGGCGCCTGGTATCACCTACTGTATTGCCGTTGGTTTCGTAAATTTACTCGATACAAGGACTTGTTGAACAATGTTTTCTTTTCGGATGTAGGCTGGTTTAATTTGAACGGGAATGTTAATTCGCAAAATACGCAGTATTGGTCGACTGAGAATGTTCATATCCTTCATCCAGTGCTTTTGCATTCCGAAAACATCGATGTGTCGTATGTCATATATCGACGCAGAATAGTGGGACCACTGTTTTTTGTCACTACTGTAAATGCGGATATTTATCAAGATTTTATTTCTCAGTTTGTGTCCCTATTGCAAGAAAAGGAACGTTTCGCATGGCGTCAACAGGATGGAGCAACATGTCACACAGCTACTGCGATAAGGGAACTTCTTCGAAGTTTCTTTGGTGACCGCAGTATTTCTAAAAGACTTTGGCCCCCACGCTCCCCTGATCTCTTACCTCCTGATATTTCCCTGTGGGGATAATTAACGGACTGTGTTTATGTAAACAACCCGCATGACCTGCAGTTCTTATAAACAAACATTATTCAGGCCATAGCGGAAATGACGCCATCTATGCTGAAACGCGTTACGAAAAACATGTGCCACCGCATGAATATTTGCTTCCAGCAACACGGAGGTCATTTCCAGCACCTTCTTTATAGGTCAACATCAGTTGCTCAAAAGTCGATGGAAGATGTTTCACAGCTGTAAGTAATTTTTATGTACCTGTGTAATGCGAATAAAAATTGTTCAAATAAGGGTTCGGGAACTTTTCGATCACCCTGTACAAGGTAAATACACGCGATATCGTTACCATATTGCTTGTATAGTCATTATTTCATTGTAGCGTATATCTGTAAATGAACTTTTCTTTTTGAGTTTTTGTTCTTACGTAAATTAGGTTACTTCTTTGTTATATTTCTTCCTGATCGACACATCAAAACCTCCAAATTTCTTTGGACCATTCGGCAAAGACTGACAGAGTCAGATAGTAAGTAAAAAGCTGCACCTAGAATAAGACGTGTGTCAGTTCACCGAAAACAATGTACTGTTTCAAGTGGGACTGCATGTTACTTTGATGTTGCTGTTGAGCCCACATATAATGAGTTCGCATAATACGTAGTTCCGCATAACCTTAAGTTTTTATAGATCCCTTGAACTTCGAAATATTCTTCCTTGTTACTTTAACCGCATGTGACAAATAATATTTTTTTGGAGAAACCGCATATATTGAAGTTCAGCACGATTATCTGCAAATAAGATAAGTGACATTGAAAGAGTTGAATTTAATGAAAAGATAAGTGACACTTTCTCGATTTTTGAATCTTTATCTTTTACCCAAAAACAAGAAATTCCCTGCGTTTGGTGTGCTTATATAATAAGTCAGTTTGCATGAAGACAAGAATGTTTCAGTTAGTTTTTTTACTACCCCCCCCCTCTCCTCACCCACACACATACACACTTGACAAGTATACGTCTAACAGGCAAATGCTGTCTCTCTTATCCCCTTTTCTCGATACCTTTCAATCACTTAATCACTGTTTAGAAAATCATAGAGTTTACTTTGCATCTAAAAACATCTTACTCACCGCGTCAGAGGAAGTTGAAAAGCATTTAAAACAGCGATAATAAGCCCAAAAGATACCAAAATTAGCTCATATATCTAACGTAACGTATAACAGGTTACATGTCAGATTTTTGGTAATTATATTAATTTTTAAATGTTTTAGTTATTGCAGATCTCACTCCTATTATTTTTCTAGCAATAGCTTTTAATTCACCAGAAGAATTTACTTCGATTAATTGATAAATAGCTTATGATTGACGAATAAATCATAAACTAATACAGACATTTGACACGGACTAGGAATATCAAACAAACGTCATCGCTCTTTCCACGTTTATAAGTAAGTCACGGAAAATTTATCATTGACCGCCACCGGAATCGAACCCAGGGTCTGCCAGTTACGCGCCGGACATGCTTCCACTGCACCACAGCGG
Organism: Macrothele yani; assembly: GCA_039090855.1. Classification (NCBI taxonomy): domain Eukaryota; kingdom Metazoa; phylum Arthropoda; class Arachnida; order Araneae; family Macrothelidae; genus Macrothele; species Macrothele yani. The sequence continues at coordinate 22,732,704 of CM077013.1, forward strand.
CCTTGAATTCCCCAGACTATACTACAACTGCCAACCCACTTGACAGGTTGGTTCTTGGAGCCCCGCAGCAACCTGTCAAGTGGCTTGGCAGTTGTCGTATGTGAGTGAGTCTGGGGGAATTTGAAGCCGCTGTGGTGCAGTGGAAGCATGTCCAGCGCGTAACACTGGAAGAACTGCGTTCGATTCCGGGTGGCGGCCAATGATAAATTTTCCGGGACTCACCTATAAACGTGGAAAGAGTGCTGACTTCTGTTTGAAATCATAAACTATTCATCGATAAATAATTTGTGATCCATGTTTATTAACCTAAGATAATATGATATGCTGTGAAAACACAAGCTTGTCCGTGTCCCCTCACTCCGGAGTAAGTTGCTCTCCCAACTGAGCTACGCGGACAGAATGTCTCGCTGCAGATTTGTCGTCTTCACACATGTTTTAACCTCTGTAGTACGTCACATCATCTCCCTCTTATTTTGTTTTTGTCTTTGAAGCGAAGTAGAAATTTTTCGTTAATTCCAAACAATGTGTGGAACAAACATCACACATTTTTCGAAGAACCCAACGGGCAGTGGATCCATTTTCCCCAATCGGGCGCCAGTGTGAAAACAGAAGTTTGTCAGCGACGGACATCGAAACCGTGTCCCCTCACTCCGGAGTAAGTCGCTTTCCCAACTGAGCTACGCGGACAGAATGTCTCGCTGAAGATTCGTCGTCTTGAGACGTTTTCATCTCTGCAGTATGTCACAAGTCTAAAAACAGCGCTTTTTCTCATCTTTCCGGATATAACGAATTTCGCATACACCGTTGAGCAATTAGATTATGACCACCCACAGCCTAGAGAAATGAGCGCGCCTGGAAACCGAGCGGTGGCGCAGGTGAGGTTCACAGAGCAGTACAACCGAGGACCGGTTTTTTGGTTAGTACAGTGTTCGGAGATAGAATGTGAAAAGCTGCCGATTTATCGGAATTTCATAAAGGACAAATTGTAATGCCATGGCGCCTCGGAACTCCGACCTCGGAAACGGCGCGCCTTGGCGGTTGTTCACGTGCCGCTGTAGTGAGTACGTATCAAAAGTGGTGCATAGACAGCCAAACGATGTACCGTCGTCCAGCTGTGTGTCGTTTGCAGCTAATTAACGACAGAGGGGAGCGCAGACTGTCACGCATTGTTCACAGCGACCACAGGGCCACAGTGCGACAAATCACTCGCAGCTACAACAGTGGCGATAAGGGCAATGTATCACAGCACGCAGTTCATTGCAGCCTTCTGCGCATGGGCCTGCGTAACCGAAGACCTCGCAGGGTCCCCGTGCTCACTGCACGTCATCGCTAACAACGCACGAAATGGGCCCAAGATTATCGAGATTGGACCGTGTATGATTGGAGGAAAGTGGCCCGGTCTGACGAAGCAAGATTTATGGTGCATCACGTAGACGCCTGAGCGCGGATACGCCGATTACTAACGGAGGCTACGGCACCTGGATGCACTTCTGGGCGGAAACAGGCCGGCTTCGGCGGTGCTACGCTGTGGGCAATGTTTTCTTGGGACACTTTAGGCCCCATTATTCTAATAGCACAGCCCCTGATAGCTGTCTGGTATCTGAACATCATTGCAGACCAAGTTCCGCCATTCATGGCAACTGTGTTCCCTGCTGCTGATGGACATTACCAACAGGATAATGCGCCATGCAACACTACCAGAATCGTCAAGGAGTGGTTCGAGGAACATACTGGGGACTTTCTGTTAATTCTAAATTCACCTGACATGAACCCAATCGAACATTTGTAGTTCGAATTGGAAAAGCGGGTTCGCGCTAAATCACCACCACCCCGAAATGTACAGGAACTGGAGGATCTGCTGTTGACATTATGGTACCAGATACCCCAGGATGCCTATCGCCATCTCATCGAATCAATGCCTTGCCGAGTGGCCGGTGTTATGCTGTTCATCGCAGCCTTCTGCTGGCTAAAAGGGGTCCTACGGCTTATTAGGTAGGTGGTCATAATATAATGGCTCGTCCGTGTACATCAAATGTTTTTAACTCGGTCTACTTTTTTTTATATACGGGTTTGACTGTACTAGAGCCCAAGGTGTGTTAAGTGCCTTCGCATCAAAGAAGTGTTTAAGTGCTTTCTCAAGATAATGGATACGTTATTGCTGTTATTGCAGATCTGTCTCTACGAGCTGCAAGTCTACAAGTACAATACGAATTGGGTGCTAATGTAAGCACTTTCTTAGTTGAATTAACTCTGGTGGTTAGATTATATTTGTCCAAGTTCTTAGAGCTTAAGAGACTATTTAAGGTGGTTGCACCTAAAATCTCTGCCTTATGTTTCCAGTGGTAAAACTTCTTTACATATTTTCTTCGTAGTTGATGTATTCCAAAGGATGAAAATTTGCACATCGGTAACGCTAGTTGTTGCATGGGATATTTAATACTTGCTAAAACATAATCATTATTATACACTGCTGGCCACCGAAAATGCAACACTAAGAAGGACACGAGATAGCAAAACCAGATTTACTGGACACGCAACAACAGATACAAAGATGAAACGATTGAACTTACAGGACCGTGCGACTTGCGGAACACGCAGACATCAACAGTTCGTGTGGCCCCCATGGCTGGCAATAACGGCCGCTACACGCTGCGGCATCGAAAGAAAGAGGCTTTGGATGTGGGTTTGGGGTATGTCGGTCCAGGCTGCTTCCACACGTTGCCACAATTCATCAGGCGTAGCTGCGGGTGGTGCTTGCCGGGCCACTTGGTTGCCGATCAGCGACCAGACGTGTCCGATGGGCTACATATCGTGAGAAAAGGTGGGCCACGGCAGCAGTGACACCTGGTGTGCCGTGAAGAATTGTTGCACGATACGTTCCACGTGCGGGCGCGCATTGTCCTGTTGAAACGTGGCCGCTTCCAGGTCCCGCAGGTAAGGGAGGACTACAGGCTCCAAAACATCGGAGATGGTGCGGTGGCTGTTAAGTGTACCGGCGTTGCGTACAAAAGGGGTGCGGGTGTCATACCCAATTGCCCCCGAAACCATAACGCCAGGCGACGGACCGGTATGGCGATGCATAATGCAGGCGTCATACAGTCTCTCGCCGCGGTGCCGCCACACGCGGATTCGACCATCGTGGTGTTGCAGGCAGAAGCGGTATTCGTCGGAGAAGAGAATGTCGTGCCATTCCGTAGTCCAGGTGCGGCGTTCAACGGCCCACTGCCGCCGCAATCTCCGGTGGTGTAACGTCAATGGTAATCAGAACAATGGGCGCCGTGCGACAAGTCCCCGCTCTTGCAGACGACGTCGAACGGTACGTGCTGACACAGGTAGTTGCGGAACACACCCTAATTCCTGCGCTAACGTTTGTGATGTGGCGGTGTGAGCCGTCAATGCCCGCCGCACAACATGCTGGTCTTCTCGTTCGGTGGTGTGCCGCGGCTGCGGTAATCGCTCACGTTGGTCCCTCCGTCCCTCCTGCACCCACCGAATCTATACTCACCTCACTGTGGCTTAATGTCGTCCCACATCGGCGCCGATGTCTCGGTACGATAAACCGCTGTCGCGATATGCCAATATTCGTCCTCTGTCGAACACCGAAACGTGCTGGAATGACTGCCGTAATCTGCGACGAGGCATGAGGAAGCTTCCCACGCACAGGTCCGGCAGCACAACCCACTTCCACTACTTACAACCCGCCTTCTGTGCTCCGTTCTTATAGTGCTTCTCGGTGGCGTGCCGGGCGCACATCATTCGCATATGCCCTGCAATGCTAATCGTCTGCATGTCCTCTCGCGGACGATGCATGCTGCGAATTTTAGGCCAATCAGATGCTTCCTTCTCGGTGTTGCATTTTGGGTGGCCAGCAGTGTATTAAGAATCAATAATTTTTATTTGAGTAATGTTGAGACCTGTTAATAGAAGGCGCGACCTGTACATTAATGACGTCAGTAGACAAACAAATGTTGGATTGCTTAATTATGGTTATGTTTTAGCAAGTAATAGGTATCTTATGCTGTAACTTAAAGTAAGTTTTATCGATGTGCAAATTTTCAGCCTTGGGAATACCCTAATTGCGAAGAAAATATATAGTGAAGTTTTACCATTGGAAACATAAGACAGAGATTTTGGGTGGAACCACCTTAAGAAAAAACAACCACCACAGAAAATAAAAATCTCAAAGCATTATATATATACTTTTTTTCCTCGTCTTAAGAAATTTATTTTCCGCATCATGCATAATCACTTATTTATGCATTTGATTCAGAAAATCATGATTTCATTACTTCCATTTTGTTTCACCCATAGTTTGAAAAACATAACCATTAAGTTTTATTTAACTTTTAATGAATATATTACCTTGGTTCAGCCATTATTTCACTCAGTCTGTTGGAAAGTTTATATTTACCGCCACAGTATTTATCAGATCACAATCAAACACAAAATTAGTGCAAATCAACGCTTTGTTTTCAAATTCCTTAAGAAAAAAATACGTGTCTTAATCTGAAAAATTTCATGCACGGATTTACAAAATGGTGTTGCTATGTATCTCTTTTGTAGACATGGAACGCTACGCTGATAAATTTCCACGATTTCATGATCTTCGAAATGCAAATATCACAGAGCAATGCAAATAATTTTCCACAATTTCTGTGTGCATGTCTTTTTCGTGAAAATCAAAGGAATTTTTAATTTTGTACTTTACATAATGTAGTTTTGCTCAGACACATATTTTTTATTTTTTATTTATTCATCGTCATTATGATAATATAGGAACAATACAACCCTCCGTTTACTAATGATATACACAGAACACTGATGATATGTTACAGAACACTGCACCTCATGCAGACTAATTTCATGCACCTAATGATATGTTACAGAACACTAATGATATGTTACAGAACACTACACCTCATGCAGACTAATTTCATGCACCCGTTCAGTGACGTACTTCGAATTCCCGACATTGAGGTACAAATGCTAGTGCAACCACTGCCTGAGACGTTCTGTCAGTTGATCCTCCCCAGAGAAGAAAGCAATTACCAATCTGATAACGAATACTATTTGTTCCTGGAAAACGAAGATACATAAAATGATAAAAATGGGTTATTTTGTTAAAATCGTACGTGTTACATAATTATAACAATTATTGTAAAAAAATTAGAAAAAATACGTATATGTAAGGAGTCGGCTCTTAAGACCTGACGCTGTGCCTGTATGTCAAAGTACGTGTTTCTCATACCCAAGGTAATTCCTCGATTACATTACTCCCCCTCTTATGGAAATTGTTTGGCCTATATACGGCAGCCGCTCGCTGTGGTACAATCTGAGTATTGTGAGCTCTTTCTCTCTCTCTCTCACCAACACACACATTTTATACGTCTGTGTTCTTATATATGACCATAAATAAAATAAATAAAAAATATTACAATAAATAAAAGCTCAACTGTAATAAAGTTATAATTCAGCAAAAAATGTCTATATCACAAAGATCAGGTTATGCGTCAGCTCAAGGAATTTCGTATCTTATAAATTGTGCAGCTAAAAGCAGTGAAAGCATTTCCAACTCACTAATTGTTTTTCAGCTTAATTGTACATAGTGATTATCGTAATACAGAAGCATATTCAGTTCATCGACCTCATGCCGTATCAAAAGGACAAAAACTACATATCCCGGTAATTTAAACTTAAAGAGGAAAACCTGAGAGAGCGTTCTCTCAATTTAGACATCACTTTAAACAAGTAAAGGATTCCGTCTCTTCCTGAAACACAGTAAGATCATAGGCAGCTACTATGTACCGAATTGTTATTGTGAATGAATTTTAATTTGGTATAATATTCTAAAGCCAAGGTTAGCAGACTCTATTAATCTTGTTCGAATCAAGCCTGTAATACTCTTACTATTTCAACATTCGGGTTAACGTGCTAAATGATACGAAAGCAAAGTTGTTGAATGCGAGCATCCTCTCTGTCGACGGGGCTTTAATTAAGAGTCCAAAGGACAAAATTAATTGACTCGGGTCAAGAGCTCTGAAAACTGCAAAATCAGAGGTAAATTTTCCAAACGTGAAATCTTGTATAATACACTGCAGCCAAAATTCAAATATAAATATACTGCAGCCAAAATTTCCTTGGAATACTTCACGTCGTTCCTCATCCATCCCGCCCACTTTCACTGCATGAAAGAAATTGCAACATTCCGATACAAATTGGTTTAAACATAGAAACAGGAAAGCACAAAATTATTTCAGTTATACAATATAAAGTATAGCAATATGCAGTGGTACAACAAATGCTTTCAAAAATAATGTTATGCATATTTAACACTGATTCATTTCAACCGCCCCATCAGAACATACATGTGTATGTTATGCTTTGATACGTATTTCGACGTATAACTTATTCGTATGCAACACATTCACGACGTTTAATTACTTTAGTCCCAGTTTTTAATATTAAATACCGAAAGAAATTCGAAAAGGGCAACCAAAGGCTGGAGTGTAACATACTGAATAGTAAATTGTACAACTTTGAGTTAATTATTATCTTTTCATAAGCTGAGTTAAAATCTCAGGCTAAAAGATCCCACCATGCTCTTCATAAAGGCCAGGTAGGGTTGTAAGAATGCCTGGAACAAATCGAGATGATTAAGTATCACAGTCTTCCTGGAAGTACAGGTTTTGCCAGAATTTTCTCACACACCTCTTTCTATACAACAAGTTTGATCTTTCACTATCAGTTATTTATTTTTTGTTTAAAAAAATCGTTAAGGATTACAGTGACTAAGTTTTTGCTAAGTCGTGTTTGGCGTTTATTTCATTTAAACTTGCATGGACACAGAATTACACTACTCGACATTGAAACAGCTCCACCCAGACAGATATCGGTCTGTATCTACACAAGCACATACGTTACGTAAAGCCATCGACTGAGCAGGCAATCACGTGATATGTAGGAGATATAATAGGGCAAACGGAGGTTGCCGAACTCACATAATTTCTTTTCTTTTGTTTTCTTTAGAGGTTTAACGACCACCGTCAGCAACTCGATGGGCTATAAGCAGTCTGCAGCACCTAATTCATCCACGCCTCAACGGGATTCGAACCCAGACTCATCTCGGTCAAATGGTAAGAAGCCAGCATTTATACCAATGCACCACAGAGACGACTCCCATGTCGGTTTTTTTTATTGGAGGTTTAACGACCACCGTAAGCAACTTAATGGGCTATAAGCAGTCGTTCGTCCCTAATTTAAGGCCACTGGTTTCAGGGAAGGGAGAGAGCCAGTGCCGTAAGGCAAACACAAAGAATGGTCAGAAGCCAGCGCTTAGGCCACTGCGCCAAGGGGACGGCAATGTCATTTTAAGGGCCTCAGGTGTAACCGAGAGATGCAACCAGCGGTGAAAGTATAGATGATTTGTTTGAGGGAAAGTAGTATTTAGAGTTTAAAGACTGGGAGAATTTAAGTACACGCAAACACAGAGGGGAGAGTTGGTGGGGAGAAAGAGAGAAAGTGGAAGAAAAGAGAGGAAGGGAAGATGATCCTCTCTCTGTCTCATAACCCTACATGAAGATAGTCGATTTTCTCAAAAACAGGGAATAGCATTTTTTTCCATCTCACAGAGTGTTCCCGTAAGTTTCAGTTGGAAAAAAAATTAAAATATAATAAAATGAACACACTAGTGTTATACACTAATTTAAACAACTAGTGGATGCCGTCTTCCGTGGAAGTCAAGCAGCTTTATCGAGCGGCTGCTGAATTGCTATTGTTAAATGAATTACTCTCATGTTTGAGTTCGGTATTCTAAAGGTAACCACCGGCACTTTATTCTTCTATTTCAATGGATAATTTAATAGTTCTTGTTGGTAATGTATAGGATGATACAAAAGTAAAACAGCCAAATGCGATCATAACCTCTATCTAAATGTCTGATGGACGGATTTCACTGCCTCAGGACAAATGCTCTGAAAAGCGTTGCATAACCTCTCTGTCGTCCGCTCGTGGCGGGTTGATATTTAATTCCGCAATGACGATTAGGCATCCTTGAGGGTTACTAGCAAATTAATGCAGTCGGCTTGCCATTTTACTGCTGCATGCTGATAAAGGACAAAGTGCGTCCGGGGCAGGCTTCACAGGGAACCATCTACGCATTCGCGTCCCCAACCAGAAGGAGGCTGCGGAAAACCCCGGAAAACCCGCAGACTAGATGTCCGGCAGGACCCGGATTCGAGCACGCGTCAGAAACGTCTCTGCCTCGCACACAGTGCATAGTGGCTTAACTACCTGCGTTATGCTGGTGGTACCGCAGAATCAGAGATTCAAAACTTTGAAACATCAAAATCTTACACAAATAAGAATAAAATTCATAGGTGTAAATAAAGCAGTACGTCCGAATTACTTCGGTATATTTTAGCACTACTTTTTTCGTACTTTTGTTCGCGACGATTTTATTTAGGGGAGATTCGTTTCTCACCGTTCCCGCTCACTTTTACCATTGGGCGAAAGCACCCTGTCGCGGTCACAGGCCTAAAAGCTGATCTGATTAGCCTTGCATGTTCTGATCAGCAAAGTTTTGTAACGATTTATTTCACAAGGTATTAGTGAATTTCCATTAAGCTAAGTTACAATAGATTTTAGTTACATTTACATGAAATCATTATTCACATGACAGATACAAAAAACTATATTAACTGGAAGCTTTAAAAAGTTGTTAACTACTTCAAAAGATGAAGAGATGGATACAGCATTTATTGAACTTTGTATTACAGACACCATTGATATCGACGCTTCTGAGAACGCAGATAAGAGGCAGAAGAACGCAGCTGACGGCCAATGACATCTCGCACGAGTGAAAACATTTCGAAGATTGCGGCCATCGTACGCGCCGTCAGACAACAGACGATCAAGCAAATGGTTTCGTCATGACTTTCTACAATAAATTCTTTAATAAATTTAACTATAAATTCATAGTTGAATTTAACTATAAATTCAAAGTTGAATTTAACTATAAATTCAAAGTTGAATTTATTAAAGATTTATTGAAAATGTCATTCAAAGTTTTAAATATATACACAGTCGATTCACATTACTCTGACCACTTCCTACTTTTGACGTCAACAGCGTGTAGCCAATGAAAGAAGGCACGGGTCGTAAGCTGACTTGGAGGATATATAAGGTGTGCTGTAGGCAATCTGAAAACATATCACTCGTTGCTGTCATGGATAAAAGGAGCGATTTATCAGATTTGCAAAAAGGGATGCTGATCGGCTTTCGAGCCAAGGGTAGCAGTATTTCTGTAACAGACTGTTCGCGTGCTGATGTTGTTAAAGTGTATTGTGATTGGAGGATTGACACCATTGCGAATAAGCGACGTGCAAACTGCGGAGCACCAGGTGCCATTGATATGAGAGGTGAACGTCGGCTTCGAAGGTGCGTGAGAGTCGATCGACGCGCTACGGTGGAGTAAATCACTGGCCGAATGAACCAGAGGGCTACCAGAAGTGTGTCTAAAACAACAGTACGGCGAACCCTGCTGCGTAGGGGACTCCGTTGCAGACGGATAGTCACGGCACCTATGCTAACGAAGGTGCATCGGCAGAAAAGGCTTACATTTGCACGGTAGTATCGGAATTGGAACTCCGCTGATTGGCAAAGGACTGCCTTCTCCGATGAGTCACGTTTTCTGCCTCATCGAACGGATGAACGTTGGCGTATAAGGCGAGAAACATCGGAGAACAAAAACTCTTCAACCATTGTTGCAAGAACACAAGCTGGTGGGGGTAGCGTTATGGTCTGAGGAATGTCTTCGTGGCATTCTCTGGGCCCAATCATACCTGTGAAAGGCACTATGGACCGAATACGTTATGAATCCATCTTTCCAGACCACATCCACCCATAGATTATGATTGTCTTTCCTGGGGCGAATGGGATCTTCCAGCACTACAATGCGGCGTGTCACACAGCTAGAAATGTCCGAGAGTGGTTGGAAGAGCACGATGAAGACTTCAAAATACTTCCCTGCCCCCTAATTCCACAGACTTAAACCCAATCGAGCATCTATTGGACCACCTCTATCGTGTTGTTCGCTCTGTCGACCCTCCATCAGCTGTCAGATGCATTGCAGTCAGCGTGGCTTCACGTACCTGTGAATAGCTTCCAGCACCTTATTGAGTCACACCCAGCCCGTCTAACTGGTGTCCGCGCTGCACACGACGGTTACTCTGGATATTAGCTGGCGGTCAACATAATGTAACTCGACCGTACATTTATTAACCAAAAATCCTGGAAACTTAAATACACTTCTGTTAGATAAGTGTTAAATGGTGGGTCGCATAAATGTTGCAATGTAATAACTTCGGTACATGTAAGCGTTCCAAATTAATTCATATAAATTTCATGTAATCAGTACCTTCTTCACGAAAGATTGGTAGACTACGATAGGTTATATTTTATATGTTCTAACTTAATGAAAAATAATATTAAATAACAAAGCACTCACGTGTGTTTCGACTGCTCTGTACCGTCGCTGTCGCAGCCACTGTAACGTGGCAATAGGGTTGCACTTTTTGCTTCTAATGACATCACTGATACAAAGGTCAGCAAGGATGAAGGAACCAGTCCGGCCCATACCGCCGCTATAAGAAGAAAATTATTACATTACGTTTTTGGAGCTTGCAAACAGGAAGCAAACAAATAGAAATAATATTAATACAGTGAAACCGCGATCTTACGTCCCCGCGTTTTCCTTTTTTTTTCCATTTTTCTATTCTCCCGTCATTTTTGTCTACGCCGGGTTCGATTCCCGGCGTAGACAAAAATGACGGAGAAATTTACTTCGTTATAGGGTCTATTGCGATAACCCCGTACACAAGCGATCCTGGGTCGACCCAGGCCAGCCTTCAGCATTTACTGCAAAACAGGATATCCACGTAATAAAGGTGCTGTTGTGTGTGTGGGGTGGGTATGCATGGAGTGCTGTACTTCGAACTCTTGAAATAGGGCGAAACAATCACTGTCCAAAGATACAGCGATCAATTGATGAAACTGAATGCCACAATCGAGCAAAAACGCCCATAGACAGGTTAAAATCGCCTGCCAGTCATCCTGTTACATGAATATGCCAGACCACATGTCAGCGCCACCACGAAATCAACTCTTAAACATTTACATTGGGAGGTTTTACGGCAGCCGGCTTACTCCCCGGACATTGACCCTCAGAATTTTATCTGTTTCGTTCTATGCAACATTCCCTAGCCCAACAATGGTTCACCGCAGTACCAGAGGTGGAAAATTTCGTCACTACGTTCTTGAGCTCAAAACCCGAGTCCTTCTAACAGAGGGGCATTCATTTGTTGCCTGAAAAATGGCAAACGGTCATTTATGCTAGTGGCCAATATTTCGTTGAATAAATGTGTACTAGTTTCCCGATTGTTCCTGTCCTTTTTCCCCTTAAAACGTCGGAAACTTTTGCATACCCCTAATATTTTATGCTAAACTCCTTATTTTGTCATTGCGGCAATTTTTATGAATGAATGGCTTCTTTGTGCGTAATTCCGACTTCGTTTATTATTCTTTATTCCGATGACCGATGAAGTCGTCCTATTCACAGCGGCAAATTAAAAGAGAAAACATCATACGAGTATTTAACGTTTATTTATGAGAACTCTTTGTGGATACTTTCCCAGAGGCGGCACCTTTATAACTTTTACTACACACTTTTAGATTGTTTGTGATCTGATCATTTAGGAATTATAAAAGAATGAAATGACAAAATTAACTTCAGTTCACAGCATTGTTCCGAATATTTCAGTAAGAGTATATAATCAGTGACTTTAAAGTTAGTAATATCTTGTATTAAAAAAACCGTTGAGGACATTATGTCGCACTCGTAGACTGGGAGACCTTTACCTAGCAAGTATGACAAACTTGGTTTTATTCCCACGAAACTTGAACATAAAAAGTGCGCAAAATGTATATTTTGTGATTCGATAATTACAAATACAACAACAGAATGCCTTCAAGCACGTAGAAGAGTATGCAAAGCTGTACTTTGAGTGAAACCTCAACAGTATCCGTTGATGATGATGAATCGAACTGTTGCTGTTGACGACCCTCGAGCTCAACAAAACAGCGGTGTGTATGATACGTGTGCTTCCCAAAATGATGATCTCCGAATACGAATGCTTCAGCCTCGGCTTCATCTGCACTCATCATAACTGAAGACTTTGAAACAACGATTCCTCAAAAATGTGGTCATCTGGTTTCATCGAGTTCATCTACGTCAACAAATCCCAATATGAGCATGACTGCATTTATCGACAAGATGGATACCAATATGAAGGAAAGTATTGATCATGCCGTTGCCAAGTTCTTCTTTGGCTGTAACATTCCATTTAGTGTGGTGTATTCTGTTCATTTTAAGGATTTCGAAAAGTTATACGTCCTGCCTATAAACCTCCTAGTCGAAAGGCCATTGGAGACAAACTCCCGGAAGAAGTCTTTAGAGAATTAATAAGAGAACCATGCGAGATCGCAACTGAGTCAGTCCCTCTCCTTCATGAGTGGAAAAATGACGCCAGTAACACCAAAAACAGCGTGACTTTACTACAAAGTGCGAATGACAGTGGTATGTTTAAAAGCATCTTTCTAGAAGCCTTTGATATACACTCATTGTCATAAAAATCTGGACACCATGAAGGCGTCGGATTGAAATGAGATTTTAGTAGTGAGATGGTACATACCAAGGACAGAAGTGATTACAATATCACAACAGCAGGACGCTTTCCCGCGGACATACGGTACACATTCCGGTTAGCGTTAGTACCACGTCGGACCGCCTCGTGCTCGGATACATGCGGTGTTACGGTCCGGCATATAGTAGTCAAAGAGACGCCGTATGTTATCCTGGGACAGATTGGCCTACACGTCTTGCAACTGACGCTCTAAATCACGAACACTGGGATATTGAGAAAGCTGGCGTCCCATCTGATCCCACACGTGCTCAATGGGCGAGAGAACAGGCAATCTGGCAGGCCACGGAAGCATCACGTAGACAGTCCTGGTAAACGCTAGCCGTGTGCGGACGGGCATTATCTTGTTGGAAAATGTCTCCGGGCCGGCCCGCTAAGAAAAGCAGCAAATGGTGCCGTAGCATCTCCTGTACGTAGCGCTTTGTTGTCAACCTCCCTCGGATCACTGCGAAGGAAGTACGGCTGTCATACGCGATGGCTCCCGAGACCATCACGCCTGCAGTTCAGGGCGTGTGCTGCGTTACAGTGAGGTTGGGTTTGTAGTGCTCACCTGCGGTCCTCTACACTCTGACTCGGTGGTCGTGCGTTCCCATACAGAAGCGGGATTCATCGCTGAACACTATACGTCTCCAATCGGTAGCATTCCACGTTGCTCGCTGCTGACACCACTGCGATCGACGCCGACGATGATCGGGTGTTAATCGCAGAAAACGTAAAGACCGTCAAGAGTGCAGATTACTCTCTGCCTGGTGTCTGGAAACAGTTCAGAAACAGGAGTTCCTTGTACAGCCACCTCATGTCTCTGGATATTGGACAAGAACGTCGTTGCATTTGTGTGTGCCTCTCTTACGATCCTACGGCTGGTGGTGTGTCTGGGTCGTCCAGAATCAGTTCGCCTTGTCTGGGTGCCTTCCTGTGTCCATAGCTCCCAACACGATCGCACCGTACTGTCTCACCGGCTGAAATGGCGGGCGATTTTGCGCGCCGGCAACCCTGCCTCTCTCATCCCGACGCCACGATTCGGCTTTGTTCAAATTCCGTCAGTTGCCCGTACGTACATCTACGGCGGCTTCTCGGCATATCCAACGCTCAGGGATCTCACCTGACTGTTACGAATGTAGAGTTCCCTGCGCGGCGCCATGTAAGCCCCAAGGATTGTGATTGGAGCGCCGGTCTTGGAGGGGCGGGTATGCGGAATCGCAAGAAACTTTAATCATTTGCATGTCTGCCCTTCCAGTAGCTATTCGCCGAGTTTCGCGTTATTCGCACAGTTTTTTCTTCGTGCGCGGATTTTTATGACAATGAGTGTATCAGGGATCGCGGAAATGAGAGAAACGTTGTGCGAAATCGTACAAGAAGTAAAGAAGCTAGCAAAAGAGAAGTGTAACACTGATATATCATAAATTGCACAGTGCCTAATAACGCAAGTAATGTTATCAAAATGGGAAATGTTCCCGGATTATGGCTTTCTCGCAATTCACATACGGCCAATCTTCTCGCAAAGGACCTAATATCCAGTGGCATTTCATCTCGTGTAAACAGTATGCTAAAACTGTTCAAACTTCCTGACCGCCAACAGGAGCTGTTGGAATGGGGTGTTAGCTGCAGATACACGTTGGTACTCCCAAAGAGACGAATGCTTATACTGAAGAAATACCGTATGTTGCCGTGTATAATAAGACGATATATTTTTCCAAAATTTTTAGAGCAAAGACTCGGGGTCGTCTTATACATGAAGGTAACCGGAAATGTCAATTTATTGAGCAAAGTAAGAAGAAATATTTACAACAGGCCCGCAATTGCAGTACCAAGAGAGAAACAAGAATGGTGACATATATACAAGGAAGATGATATATGTACAAATGTTAATGCACTATTTACAGAATGGTGTGGGGACAACAGAGTTGAGTGATAACAAAAGTGTAATGAAATACACTGCATGAGTGACAAAAATAAATGAACAATATGTGCATGTCTGAAAGATATAGGGTACCGTTGACGACAATTAGGACAAGGACATGCAACACGCAAGGTTGAGACCCATTCGAATGGGTACCAATGGAAAAGTTGCTATAACAGAAGAACAAGAAAAAATATATCTATATATATATACAACATGGGATGTAAGGTCAGGTGATGCGTAACATCACAGCCTCTCCTTGACAAATGTCAACCCCGCCTTCTCGTGGTGCATCCTGTTCCCACTAAAGGGGCTCTGACGACCGCAAATAGCGGTATAACTATACCATCGGGATCAGAGGAAATGCTATCCCACACTCACCAACCCGCTTGGCCAGCGTGGTGAGTTATGGCCAAACACCTCCAAAATGACTCTACAACTTAAATCTTGGCCCTCAGTCTCCGGCAGCTGGAATGTACCTGGCCAAGGCAGCGGCCAGTGCGACATGAAGGCAGAGGGTGCTAAGAATCCCCGGAGGACCGGACTAGGCTGCCATCTGATGCTGACCTTGGCTACCTATAACGGACGCTCCCTATCTTCTGATTCAAGGCTTCTTGAATTGGAAGAGGAACTACAAAGGATCAAGTGGGACATCGTCGGGCTAAGTGAGGTAAGGAGAAAAGGAGAAGATCTCATTGAACTGAAAAGTGGACATCTCTTCTATTATCGTGGGACAGATACTGGCAGAACTAGTGGTGTTGGATTTATAATAAACAAGAAACTGAAGGATAAAGTGGTAGAAGTTGAAAGTTCCTCTGACAGAGCTGCACGACTCGTTATCCAACTATCGAGAAGATACCAGGCTCAGATTATTCAAACTTATGCACCCACCACAAGTCATCCTGAAGAAGAAATTGAAGAATTTTATGAGGAAATTCGTCATCTAAATAATAAAGGTAAGCAGCACTTGAAGATAATTATGGGAGATTTCAATGCAAAAATAGGGCAACGGCAACAGAATGAAACTTCAGTAGGTAAATTCGGTCACGGCAACAGAAACCAGCGTGGAAATACTCTCGTTGAGTTTGCAGAGGCAGAAGGATTTTTCATCTTGAACTCCTTTTTCAAGAAAAAGCCACACAGGAAATGGACATGGAGACATCCAATTGGGACGACAAGTGAAATTGATTTTATTATGTGTAACAAAAAATTCGTCATCGAAGACTGCAGTGTGCTGAACAAGTTCAACACAGGTAGTGACCATAGATTGGTGAGATGTAAGATGCACCTCAACACTAAACTGGAACGTGGCAAGCTCATAAGACAAACAAAATGTATTGACATAACCAACCTTAAAAAACACCATAATAATTTCAAGTTGGAACTGAAGAACAGATTCTCTGCTTTAGAAGGCCTAACATCGGAAGAAGTGGATATTTCGGAAGTTAACAGAAAAAGTAACCAAAGCTCTAATGGAAACAGCAACAAAATTAGCTGGGTCTAAGAACAAGTTGCATGTGAACAAATTATCAGGAAAAACCAAAATGTTGATGCAAAAAAGAAGAGAGATGAGGACAACTAAAGAAGATGTGACTTCCAAAGTGGAATATATAGAGCTATGCAAGACAACACGAAAAAGTATCACTGAAGACGTAAGGAAATTCAACTGTGAGCTAGTGAGGAAAGCAATTGAAAACAACCAGAGCCTTAAGATAGCAAAGGGACATCTCAGTAAGGGAAGAAAACAGATTATGGCTCTGAGAAAAGAAGATGGTTCTATAACATGAAATAGAGGCGAAATTTTGACAAGAGTGAAAGATTTCTACTCCAAATTATATGAAAGGGATGATACATGTACTCCAGACATCATGAAAGGTACCAGAGTTCTTCCAGTCCTCCCAGCAGAAGTTGCTCATGCAATCAAGAACATGAAGCGGGGGAAAGTTCCAGGAGAAGATGGAATTACTATAGACATCATACAAGAAGCAAGTGGAGAAATTGAAACAGTACTCGCCCAAATTTTCACTCGATGCCTTAATGAAGGGAAGATTCCTGAGGATTGGAACAACGCTACAATGATCCTGCTACATAAAAAAGGTGACATTGAGGATCTCAGGAACTACAGACCTATCAGCCTCCTATCAGTGGTTTATAAAATCTTCACTAAAGTTCTTTCACACCGCTTGAAGGTAACACTGGACATGGCTCAACCGAGAGAACAAGCTGGATTCAGGAGTGGCTACAGCACAATAGATCATATCCACGTACTGAGAGAACTAATTGAAAGAGCGAGGGAATATGAACTTCCATTGTGCATGGCTTTTATCGATTATGAAAAAGCCTTTGATTCGGTGAAACCATCAGCAGTTACCACGGCTCTGAAATCCTGCGGTATTGAGGATGCATACATTAACATTATTAATAACATCTATGAAAATGCAAGTGCAAAGATTCGGCTGTTTGAAAATACAACACACATAAAAATTGGAAAGGGAGTGAGACAAGGTGACACCATATCTCCGAAGCTCTTTAATGCCACATTGGAAAATGTCTTTCAATCACTGAACTGGGAAAACAAAGGGATAAAGATTAATGGAGATTATCTAACCCACCTTCGTTTTGCTGATGACGTAGTCATTTTTGCAACTACCCCATCAGAGCTGCAGAGTATGATCCAGGAACTTGCTGACAAGAGTAAAGAAGTGGGATTAAAAATGAACTTTCAGAAGACAAAAGTGATGTTCAATGCTTTTACAAGAAATGAAGATTTATCGATTGATGGAGAAAAACTGGAGATAACAGATACATATGTTTATCTTGGACAGCAGATATCAAGTGAGGGTCACATTGATGAAGAAATTAATCGGCGTACAAAACTTGCCTGGAGAGCTTTTGGAAGAAACAGCATAATTTTCAAGAGCAATATGCCATTATGTCTTAAAAGAAAAGTGTTTGATCAATGCATCCTTCCAGTGCTTACGTATGGTGCAGAGACGTGGACCTTAACTAAAAGAGACATACAAAGGCTGCAGACAACTCAAAGAAGCATGGAGAGGTGCATGCTTGGTATAACCAGGAGAGATAAGAAGAGGAACTCGTGGATCCGAAAAATGACGAGAGTGGAAGACATCATGATCAGAGTTAAATCCCTGAAATGGCAATGGGCTGGACATACTGCCAGAAGGACAGACCATAGATGGACAGCCGAAATTTTAGATTGGATTCCAAGGGACAGGAAAAGACCCAGAAAAAGACCACATGGGAGATGGGTGGATGAAATTCGTAAATATGCGGGAGTGACATGGAGGAGACTGGCACAAGACAGACCGTTGTGGAGGAAACTTGGGGAGACCTTCGTCCAGCAGTGGATTGATAATGGTTGACAATGATGATGATGATGATATACAACATGTGCAAATGGCAAAAACAGTGAGGATTATAAATTCGATAACTGATACACTTATATAGTGTAAAGCATGAGACAAATGCAACAAGGAAGAAGATAGCTAGATGCACAGGTTACACCGGCTGATGACATATAATGTAATAAAGTATGAGGCATCACAATACACAGGTAGTGCCAAAATGACATTTAATAAAATAGTAAGTCAGATTGCAACGTAAACGACAAGCAGGTGCATTCTATAATGAATCGCTGTACAACGAAAAGCATGTACAGTCGACACAATAGCAGAGAGGTGACAATAAGATAAGTACTAATGTGAACAAAATAATGACATATGATGCAATAAGAATCAGCGAAAGGGTATAATAGAGATAGGAGAGAAAACAATGCAGAATTCATTCAAAAGAGAAAATATACAAGGAAGTGAGCTCCGAAGGTGGAGCAATTTAAAAGGATGCACAAAGTACACAAAATGATGTCACATAATGAAATAATAAGTGTGGCATCACTATACACAGGTATTACAACAAATACAAATAATGAAGATAGCAGATCATGTTGCAACAGAAAATATATATAGATGCGATTTGAAGTGAGGCTCTGTACAACAGGAATCATGTACAAGAAGCATTCAACACAATAATACACAGGTGACAGAACAATGTACTCTAAGTACTGATATAGGCAAAGTAATAAGAAATGATGTTATAATAACCAATGAGAGGGAAAATTAAGGACAGGAGAGATACAATACATAATGCAAACACAGTTCAATATATACTATGAAATAAGCTCCCACGTTGGAGCAAGAACAACAGCAGAATTTGCATTAGAAAGTTAGTCTAACTCTGCGGTTACCGCGGCGAATCTGACAGTCTCTCCACTACGACTTACAAACTACTGAGTCACCGGCGCACTGAGTCAGAGCTATTTTTGTTAAGCTTCCTGAAAGTGAAGCATAATTTCGTAGTTTGTATCTTAAAAATATTACCTAATTTCTAAATAATATAAATTACACACTTCTTTTTTTTTGTATACAGTATACACTGACGGAAAAAAATCCCAACACCACGAAAAAATAGTTGTAGAGGAATGAAATGGCGGCAATACATTTGTATAGGTAACATATTTAATCGATTAGGGTTTCAAGATCACAGCTTAATGTAAGCGCGAGAAGAGCCATTTTAAATGTGAAATGCTGCTACATTAATAACCGGTGTAACCGCCAGAATGTTGAATGCAAGCATGCAAACGTTCACGCATTGTGTCGTACAGGTGCTGGATGTCAGTTTGTGGGATGGAGTTCCATGCCTGTTGCACTTGGTCGGTCAATACAGGAACGGTTAATGCTGGTTAGAGGTGACGCTGGAGTTGTCGTCCAATGATTTCCCATACGTGCTCGATTGGAGAAAGATCTGGTGATCTAGCAGGCCACGGCAACATGTCGACACTCTGTAGAGCATGTTGGGTTACAACAGCGGTATGCGGGCGAGCGTTATCCTGTTGGAAAACACCCCCTGGAATGCTGTTCATGAATGGCAGCACAACAGGTTGAATCACCAGACCGACGTACAACTGTGCCGTCAGGGTGCATGGGATAACCACGAGAGTGCTCCTGCTGTCATAGGAAATTGCTCCCCAGACCATAACTCCAGGTGTAGGTCCAGTGTATCTTGGCCGCAAACAGGTTGGTTGCAGGCGCTCACCTGGCCTCCTTCTAACCAACACACGGCCATCACTGGCACCCAGGCAGAATCGGCTTTCATCAGAAAACACACCAGATCTCCACTCCGTCCTCCAATGAGCTCTAGCTTGACACCACTGACGTCGCAAACGGCAGTGGTTTGGAGTAAGTGGAATGCACGCTACAGGGTGTCTGGCTCGGAGCTGTCCTTCAAGTAACCGATTTGTAACAGTTCATTGTGTCACTGTGGGGGCAACTGCAGCCCGAATTGCTGCCGTAGACTCAGTACGATGCGTCACGGCCATACGCCGTACACGGAGGTCTTCCCTCTCAATAGTGCCACGTGGCCGGCCGGAACCCGGTCTTCTTGAGGCAGTAACTTACCTTGACCACCGCTGCCAACAATAATGCACAGTGGCTATATTCCTGCCAAGTCGTTCTGCAATATTGCGGAAAGAAAATCCACCTTCTCGTAGCCCTATTACACGACCTCGTTCAAACTCCGTGAGCTGTTGATAATGGCTTCGTCTTCTTATAGGCATTCTTGACTAACATCAACACACTACGTCGAATCTCAACGATAACTAACGCTCACGAACGTTACAGCGCGTATTTACAGCAAACCTGCTTTGCATGTTTGGAGGGGCGCTACTAGCTCCACACGTATGCGCCGAGCGCGAAATTTGCATAGACGTCATCTTACAGATGTACTCTCACAGCCTACCAACTGTCGTTTATCTAACACAACCCCTTCTTGATGTTGGGATTTTTTTTCCGTCAGTGTATTACCACAGACTTTGTTTGTGATATTACCTAATTCCTAAATGCAGTTCAGTCATATCACCTAATTTCAAAAAAATATCAAATGTGTCTTTTTTTGCAATAAAAATATTGATTTTTTAATTTTCGGTTCCAAATAGTAGGGTTCGTCTTATACACGGAAAAATACGGTAATATCATTGCAACGAGAGAAAGGTGTCAGCTAATGAGGAAAAAGAAAAGATAAACATTCACTGTATGACGATGATTACATTCGTCAGGTAAATAATACTGTTCAACTATTAAATCCTGTGAGCTAACTGATAAACTATTGCCAAAAAGAAGATTACAACGTTGCCGATGCAGTGTAGTTGTTGAATATTAAGCTTCCTGAAAGCCATGACCATTTGTTCCCTTGCCTCAATAAATGGTTATTGATTAATTTATTTTCGTGAATATAAATTATTACGCCGCATAGAAAATTGGGTAACATTAATTTCCTGCGCGTCGTAAAATACGTATAAATTAAGCGCAGTTTATGTGAAATATGTATCATGTAATTTACGCGGCTAACCCTGGCTGCACGGATGAGAAGTGCAAAATTTATAGATTCAAACAATCACCGATGTAATGGATTGTTCGTCAGAAGAAGATAACGACGACGTAGCCAAAATTTGAGAACCTATGGCCTTCTTTCAAACCGGCATCAAATGGATTGAAACTTGCAAAACCTTTTCCCTTGGTCACGATTCTCAAGAAAAACACTTGCAAAGCTTTTCCGTTATTCAGGAAGTTATGCTTGAGCTAAATTACTAAAAACTAAAAGCAAAAGGATATTACTGATTTTTTCCAAACCAACATCTCGTAATGTAAGTACGTACGTAGCACCTATACTACATTTTTGGTTCTTAAATAAATGTATCCATGTACTAATATAGTACTGTACTACTAGTGCACGTTGGTTTCTATTTTTTGTAGACATTATGTATTCGTGTAAAGTTTATTTTACCTCGTCCTCTGTTTTACGTTTTTCCGCATAGTACGACTTTTTATTCGGGTTCACTGAAAAGCGTAAAATCGGGGTTTCACTGCAATATTAATAAAAAAGTAAAATATTATATGATTATTCTGTATTTTTTGCCCATCCCTAATTAGTCCCTTCTGAATTATTATACTTTTCAGAACTGGCACTAAAAATGGCAAATGGACAAAGAATTTAAACTACTGAATCTGGAAAGGAAATGTAGTATGTATGTAGTGAAAAGTACTTACGAGCAGTGGACCAGGACTGGTCCATTTCGGCAATGCTCTTTGCACAGAGATAGAATGCTTAATACACAGTCTGGATCTTCGGGTGCTCCTTCATCGGGCCACATGAGAGCATGAAGTATCAGAACTTCACGAGGCGCAACAAACTGGAAATATATATCACTTGAAAACTAATATAAAATTAGAGAACTAATTATTTACCTAATAATACAAAAAATGAAAAATATATTATATACATATATATATATATACAGTGGGATGTAATGTCAGGTGATGCTTAACATCACAGCCTCTCCTTGACAAATGTCAAACCCCGCCTTCTCGTGGTGCATCCTGTTCCTACTAAAGGGGCTCTGACGACCGCCAATAGCGGTATAACTATACCATCGGGATTAGAGGAAATTCTATCCCACACTCACCAACCCGCTTGGCCAGCGTGGTGAGTTATGGCCAAACCCCTCCAAAATGACTCCACAACTTAAATCTTGGCCCTCAGTCTCCGGCAGCTGGAATGTACCTGGCCAAGGCAGCGGTCAGTGCGACATGAAGGCAGAGGGTGCTAAGAATCCCCGGAGGACCGGACTAGGCTGCCATCTGATGCTGACCTTGGCAACTTACAATGGACGCTCCCTATCTTCTGATTCAAGGCTTCTTGAATTGGAAGAGGAACTACAAAGGATCAAGTGGGACATCGTGGGGCTAAGTGAGGTAAGGAGAAAAGGAGAAGATCTCATCGAACTGAAAAGTGGACATCTCTTCTACTATCGTGGGACAGATACTGGCAGAACTAGTGGTGTTGGATTTATAATAAACAAGAAACTGAAGGATAAAGTTGTAGAAGTTGAAAGTTCCTCTGACAGAGCTGCACGGCTTGTTATCCAACTCTCGAAAAGATACCAGGCTCAGATTATTCAAACTTATGCACCCACCACAAGTCATCCTGAAGAAGAAATTGAAGAATTTTATGAGGAAATTTGTCATCTAAATAATAAAGGTAAGCAGCACTTGAAAATAATTATGGGAGATTTCAATGCAAAAATAGGGCAACGGCAACAGAATGAAACTTCAGTAGGTAAATTCGGTCACGGCAACAGAAACCAGCGTGGAAATACTCTCGTTGAGTTTGCAGAGGCAGAAGGGTTTTTCATCTTGAACTCCTTCTTCAAGAAAAAGCCACACAGGAAATGGACATGGAGACATCCAAATGGGACGACAAGTGAAATTGATTTTATTATGTGTAACAAAAAATTCGTCATAGAAGACTGCAGTGTGCTAAACAAGTTCAACACAGGTAGTGACCATAGATTGGTGAGATGTAAGATGCACCTCAACACTAAACTTGAACGTGGCAAGCTCATAAGGCAAACAAAATCTATTGACATAACCAACCTTAAAAAACACCGTAATACCTTCAAGTTGGAACTGAAGAACAGATTCTCTGCTTTAGAAGGCATAACATCGGAAGAAGTGGATATTTCTGAAGTTAACAGAAAAGTAACCAACGCTCTTATGGAAACAGCAACAAAATTAGCTGGGTCTAAGAACAAGTTGCATGTGAACAAATTATCAGGAAAAACCAAAATGTTGATGCAAAAAAGAAGAGAGATGAGGACAACTAAAGAAGATGTGACTTCCAAAGTGGAATATATAGAGCTATGCAAGACAGTAAGAAAAAGTATCACTGAAGACGTAAGGAAATTCAACTGTGAACTAGTGAGGAAAGCAATTGAAAACAACCAAAGCGTAAAGATAGCAAAGGGACATCTCAGTAAGGGAAGAAAACAGATTATGGCACTGAGAAAAGAAGATGGTTCTGTAACAAGAAATAGAGGCGAAATTTTGACAAGAGTGAAAGATTTCTACTCCAAATTATATGAAAGGGATGATACATGCACTCCAGACATCATGAAAGATACCAGTACCAGAGTTCCTCCAGTCCTTCCAGCAGAAGTTGCACATGCAATCAAGAACATGAAGCGGGGAAAAGCTCCAGGAGAAGATGGAATTACTGTAGACATCATACAAGAAGCAAGTGGAGAAATCGAAACAATACTCGCCCAAATTTTCACTCGATGCCTTAATGAAGGAAAGATTCCTGAGGATTGGAACACCGCTACAATGATCCTGCTACATAAGAAAGGTGACATTGAGGATCTCGGAAACTACAGACCTATCAGCCTCCTATCAGTAGTTTATAAAATCTTCACTAAAGTTCTTTCACACCGCTTGAAGGTAACACTGGACATGGCTCAACCGAGAGAACAAGCTGGATTCAGGAGTGGCTACAGCACAATAGATCATATCCATGTGCTGAGAGAACTAATTGAAAGAGCGAGGGAATATGAACTTCCATTGTGCATGGCTTTTATCGATTATGAAAAAGCCTTTGATTCGGTGAAACCATCAGCAGTTACAATGGCTCTGAAAACCTGCGGTATTGAAGATGCATACATTAATATTATTAATAACATCTATGAAAATGCAAGTGCAAAGCTTCGGCTGTTTGAAAATACAACACACGTAAAAATTGGAAAGGGGTGAGACAAGGTGACACCATATCTCCGAAGCTCTTTAATGCCACATTGGAGGGTGTTTTTCAGTCGCTGAGCTGGGAAAACAAGGGGATAAAGATTAATGGAGATTATCTAACCCACCTTCGTTTTGCTGATGACGTAGTCATTTTTGCAACTACCCCATCAGAGCTGCAGAGTATGATCCAGGAACTTGCTGACAAGAGTAAAGAAGTGGGATTAAAAATGAACTTTCAGAAGACAAAAGTGATGTTCAATGCTTTTACAAGAAATGAAGATTTATCGATTGATGGAAAAAAGCTGGAGATAACAGACACGTACGTTTATCTTGGACAGCAGATATCAAGTGAGGGTCACATTGATGAAGAAATTAATCGGCGTACAAAACTTGCCTGGAGAGCTTTTGGAAGAAACAGCATAATTTTCAAGAGCAATATGCCATTATGTCTTAAAAGAAAAGTGTTTGATCAATGCATCCTTCCAGTGCTTACGTATGGTGCAGAGACGTGGACCTTAACTAAAAGAGACATACAAAGGCTGCAGACAACTCAAAGAAGCATGGAGAGGTGCATACTTGGTGTAACCAGGAGAGATAAGAAGAGGAACTCGTGGATCCGAAAAATGACAAGAGTGGAAGACATCATGATCAGAGTTAAATCCCTGAAATGGCAATGGGCTGGACATACTGCCAGAAGGACAGATCATCGATGGACAGCCGAAATTTTAGATTGGATTCCAAGGGACAGGAAAAGACCCAGAAGAAGACCACATGGGAGATGGGTGGATGAAATTCGAAAGTATGCAGGGGTGACATGGAGGAGACTGGCACAAGACAGACCGTTGTGGAGGAAACTTGGGGAGACCTTCGTCCAGCAGTGGATTGATAATGGTTGACAATGATGATGATGATGATATATACAGTATAAAGTAGATATTCACATTATTGCAAATCATTATAATGAAAATCACACAGAACAGAAGAAGAGGCCTAGAAAGGAATGTACACTCTATAGCTGCAGAATGCTTAATCCAAAATGAAATAAAAAAGTAAATAACTAAATAATTCAATAAGCAGCAGGAATGAAATATAGGGCCAATCTCTGCAGGGGAACACTGGCTCTGATGACCTTTCGATACGGGTATAGGCAAAATGTTGAAAGCCACCTGTGTGTTCCCGGAGTCACCGAAATACATAACCAAGCTCAACAATCAAGCCAAGAAATTACAAAGAAGCAGGCAAACACCAAAATTCGCTAATATCATTGTAGATCAAATCAGAGATAGTTTAAGACAATAGAACACCATTCCAGACATTTAGACACTCGATATCCAACCAAGTCAATATCAGTTATTGGAGTGTATTAGACTTTTGTGCAGTAAGTACTAGCCTGTAACCTCAAAACATAGGAGAGAATAAGCCAACAAATACTTGGGAACATAAGAGGAAAAGTGTGTACCTTCCCTCAAAAATGTTTTAACAGAATTAGCAAAAAAAGAAAAAAAAAAGTTACATAACAAAAAAAAAAAAACACTTACCAAGTTGAGAGGATCCTGACCTCAGCCGATCCAAACTTAAAAGTGACGCCAAAGGAGTACCTACGTCTACAGCGCCACCTGGCATACAAAAGGGTAACCATATTTCCATAAAGTGCTGTGGTTATGGTTAAGGTAATAAATATCCCGAATAGTTTTAAAGTTACAATAAAGTGGGCAGAATACTTCAGGATTCCAATTGGGAACAGTTTAAGCTGTTTCCAACTAGCTTCTAAAGTATTAAAATACCCAAAAAACTAAAACCCTACCTGCCTTTTCCATCTCCCATGGGGTCTTCTTCTGGGTCTTTTCATGTCCCTCGGAATCTAGTCTGAAATTTCGGTTGTCCATCGGTGGTCCGTTCTTCTGGCAACATATCTAGCTCATTGCCATTTCAGGGATTTCATTCTGGTCATGATGTCGTCCACTTCTGTCATTTTCCTTATCCACAAGTTCCTCTTCTTATCTTTCCTGGTTACACCAAGCATGCATCTCTCCATGTTTTCTTTGAGTTGTCTGCAGTCTTTGTATGTCTTGTTTAGTTAAGGTCCATGTCTCTACTCTGTACGTAAGCACTGGTTGGATGCATTGATTAAACACTTTTCTTTTAAGATATAATGGCATATTGCTCTTAAAAATTGTACTGTTTCTTCCAAAAGCTCGCCATCCAAGTTTTATACGCCGATTAATTTTTTCATCAATGTGACCCTCACTTGATATCTCTTGCCAAAGATAAATGTAAGTATCAGCTCCATCAATCGATAAATCTTTGCTCCTTGTAAAAGCATTGTACATCAGTTTTGTCTTCTGAAAGCTCATTTTTAATCCCACTTTTTTACTTTTGTCAGCAAGTTCTTCGATCATACTCTGCAGTTCTGAAGTGGTAGTTGCAAAGATGGCTACGTCATCAGAAAAACGAAGGTGAGTTAGATAATCTGCATTAATCTTTATCCGTTCGTTTTCAAAGTTCAATGGTTGAAGGACATTTCGCAATGTGGCATTAAAGAGCTTGGGATATATGGTGTCACTTTGTCTCACTCCCTTTCCAATTCTTATTTGTGCTGTATCCTGAAATATTCGAACTTTGCAATTGCATTTTCGTAGATGTTATTAATAATGCTAATGTATGCATCTTCAATACCGCAGGATGTCAAAGCCATTGTTACTGCTGATGGTTTCACGGAATCGAAGGCCTTTTCATAATAAATAAGGGCCATACATAATTGGAGTTCATATTCTCTTGTTCTTTCAATTAGTTCTCTCATACATGGATATGATCTGCAGTGCTGTAGCCACTCTAGAATCCAGCTTGTTCTCTTGGTTGAGCCATGTCTAGTGTTACCTTCAAGCGATGTGAAAGAATCTTAGTGAAGGTTTTATGCCGCCCCGATGGCGCAGTGGTCTAAGGCGCTGGCCTCTGATCATTCGTCGGTAAGGGGTCTGGGTTCGAATCCCGGTCAGGAATGGATGTTGTGTTTGTCTTACGGCACTGGCTCTCTCCCTTCCCTGGAGCCAGTGACCCTGGCTCCAGGGAAGGGAGAGAGCCAGTGTTGTAAGACAAACACGGACGGGCGACTGCTTATAGCCCATTGAGTTGCTCACGGTGGTCGTTAAACCTCCAAAAAAAAAAAAGAAGATTTTATAAACCACTGATAGGAGGCTGATGAGCCTGTAGTTTTTGAGATCATCAACGTCACCTTTTTTGTGGATCAGGATCATTGCAGCCTTGTTCCAATCCTCAGGAATTTTCCCTTCATTAAGACATCTAGTGAAAGCTTGGGAGAGTGTTGCTCCACTTGCTTCTTGTATAATGTCCAACAATAATTCCATCTCCTCCTGGAGCTCTTCCCCGTTTCATGTTCATAACTGCATATGTAACTTCTGCAGGGAAGATTGGAGGGACTTTGGTACTGGTACCTGTCGTAATGTCTGAAATAAATGTATCATCCCTTTCATATAGTTTTGAATATAGAAATCTTTCACCCTTGTCGACATTTCGCTTCTATTTCTTGTTACACTACCATCTTCTTTTCTCAGAGCCATAATCTTTTTCTTCCCTTGTTGAGATGTCCTTTTGTTCTCTTCAGGCTTTGGTTGATTTCAATTGCTTTCCTCACTAGTTCACAATTGAATTTCCGTATGTCTTCAGTGATACTTTTTCGCACTGTCTTGCATAGCTCAATATATTCCACTTTGGAGGTTACGTCTTTATTTTTCTTCATCTCCTTTCTCTTTTGCATCACATTTGTGTTTTTCCTGAAATTTTCTTCATATGTGACTTGTTCTCAGAACCACTTATTTTTGTTGCTGTTTCCATAAGAGCCTTTGTGAGTTCTCTGTTAACTTCAGAAATATCCACTTCTTCCGATGTTAGGCCTTCTAAAGCAGAGAATCTGTTCCTCAGTTCCAACTTGAAGATATTATGATGTTTTTTAAGATTGGTCATGTCTATACATTTTATTTTTCGTATGAGCTTGCCACGTTCGAGTTTAGTGTCGAGGTGCATCTTACATCTCACCAATTTATGGTCACTACCTGTGCTGAACAGCACAAATACGAATTCGAAAGGGAGTGAGACAAAGTGACACTATATCTCCCAAGCTCTTAAACGCCACATTGCAAAATGTCTTTCAATCATTGAACTGGGAAAACAAAGGGATAACGTTTAATGGAGATTACTTAACTCACCTTCGTTTTGCTGATGACGTAGTCATTTTGCAACTACCACATCAGAGCTACAGAGTATGATCCAGAACCTTGCTGACAAAAGTAAAGAAGTACGATTAAAAATGAACTTTCAGAAGTCAAAAGTGATGTACAATACTTTTACATGAAATGAATATTTATCGATTGATGGGGGAAAGCTGGAGATAACCGATATCTACATTTATCTTGGACAACAGATATCAAGTGAAGGTCACATTGATGAAGAAATTAATTGGTGTATAAAACTTGCCTGGAGAGCTTTTGGAAGAAACAATGTAATTTTCAAGAGCAATATGCCATTATGTCTTAAAAGAAAAGTGTTTGATTAATGCATCCTTCCAGTGCTTACGTATGGGGCAGAGACGTGGACGTTAACTAAAAGAGGCATACAAAGACTGCAGACAACTCAAAGAAGCATGGAGAGGTGCAGGCTTGCTGTAACCAGGAGAGATAGGAAGAGGAACTCGTGGATCTGAAGAATGACAAGGGTGGAAGACATCATGATCAGATTAAAATCCGTAAAATGGCAATCGGCTGGACATATTGCCAGAAGGACAGACCATCGATGGACAGCCGAAATTTTAGACTGGATTCCAAGGGACTCCTAGGAAAAGACCCATCTTCTGTGTCTTTTCCTAGGAGTCCCGCATGGGAGATGGGTGGATGAAATCCGAAAGTATGCGGGTGTAACCTGGAGGAGACTGACACAAGACAGGATGTTGTGGAAGAAACTTGGGGAGACCTTCATCTAGCAGTGGATTGATAATGGTTGTTGTTGTTAATGATGATGATGATGATATAAAGACTTTATATTTATAGTACGAACGCTCAAACCAATATCCGCCGTGCGTCGAATGGGCAAGTTAAGCCGGTGAGCCCTGGGTACTGGCACCCCGGTAATAAATAAGGGCGTCTTCCTCCCCCTCTCTACCTTGCTTTCGTGTGACTTTCCTATTGGGCAGTCTGGCACAAATCTTTTAGCTTCCTATTTCTGAGGGTTGTTTAAGACCAGGGTCAGACACTCCCTTCCTAAAATCCTCTACGTATGATCTGATCTGATCTGACATAGAAGAACTCAAAAGAACAAACCTAGAATAAACGAATCAAGCCAAAGTTCGCTTAGAGTCAAATATACAGTTGAAAAACAAGGTAGACAACTTTGATGGACTCGTCAGGGAAGATGCATCAAATGTACGATGTGATTTTTCGTACCACAGCAAAGGTTGGTATAACTCAAAACCTGTTTTGAGTGCTCCACAGAGACCATGAACTCAAAGTCAAACAATCACAAAAACAGGCCTAAACGACGCTAAAAACGAAAAGCAGCTTCACACAACATACTCCACAAACTCAATGCATAAATAACAGCAACAAACATCGGACTGTAAACGTAATCTCAACAAGAGCTCAAAACACTGAAGGAAGTGAAAAGAAGAAACCCGGAAGTGTATAAATAAAAGTGGATCCTCAATATTCACTTAGATCCTCACATTCATAATAGGGTAGTGGTCGTTATCCCATCTCGCACCTTGTTGTATTTCCTATTCCATAAGCTGGCACCAATGCTGTAGTCGTGGCTGAGCTATTATTTTAAATTCATGATCACCAGGCGGTCTCCTAGATGCGAAGACTGAATTTTTTGGGCAAACACTTAAACAATTAAAGGGCACAACATCTATCCAAAAAGACGTCGAGCGAGTACTCTGTCTACACAGAATAAAACAATTTAATAGATTATAAAAGGCAAAACATTCTTAATTATGAATAAATAGCTATGGTGAGTGTTAGAGGTGTTTTTGACCGACATCTAATATCTGATGATTTTCAGCTATTGGAAGTAACAGTTTATCTCACTCAAGCATTTCTCATAGGCTTTTGAACCAGTTCTTCATCAGTTATCTATCGTACGAGAAGTACCAACAACATTTATGTACTTACAACTTTATCCTGTGAGTGAATTAATCCAATAAGATCACATTAACTCGTGTTAATATTCCTCTGCCGGAATCTCGCTGGAAAGTTTCTTAGCCGGAGAATTTCTTCCGGAATTCACAAACAAACACACACACACACACACACACACACACACACAAGTCCCACTGTGGGGATGAGAGCTTTCCGCAGTTCCGCTCTTTCTTGCTCTGGCCGCCTTGCGTTGGGGTGAATGACCGCACCCATGCTGGACACCACGTATCTTTGACTCGGAATCTTTCCAACCCGTGCTAGCTTCCTACGAGCAGCACTTCCCCGTAGGTATCTTCTCTGTGGATATCGCTATCGTACTTGACCGTTCCACCAAGCCTGTGACTTTCTTCCCAAGCAGTGTACCTTACTACCTTCATTACAACGAGTTGCTATGTCCATTATCACAATGCCATGGAATCTTTCCATTCGTCCAAAGTGTAGCAGACTCCATTCTTAAGTCTTTTTCCGTCAGACTCGAAACAGGAACTGAACTTTCTTACTTCTCTTCATCCTCCCATGATTTGATCTTCCGTTGAAAACGGATCACCAGTGAGAGCAATGTTACTTAAAATACACTTAACCAAGCGACAAATTTACGGTCATCTACTTAACTTTTGTCTCCTTTTTCCATTAACCCCTAAAAGTAGCTTGTAATGCCTCACTTCTAGCCGTTCCCGTCCCCAGTGTTTATTCTATGCGTCGCCTTCGACCGGCATTACGCGATTTACAACTTAAACATTCGTAGCTGAGACCACACAAACCGCGCGTAAGATTCTTTCACATTTCTCCCTCTTTCCCCGAAAAACACTTCTTCTGCTCTTTACATCTCTTAATCCCAACAAAGCCTCGAAATGAATTGATAACTAATTCGATACGTTATAACGAAGTAAATTTCTCCGTCATTTTTGTCCACGCCGAGGCTCGAATCCGGGTCCCCTCATTCCGGAATTAGTCGCTCTACCAATTGAGCTACTCGGACGTTCGTTGTCGCTGCGGTCTGCCTTTATGCCGTGTGCGTCCTGCTGGCAGGCACGTCACATCTCCCTCCCCTTTCCCGAAAGAGGGCCGTGTGCATGGCTCACGGGTCAGCCGTGACCATTAATCGTTGCAGGCAGCCATCCACTGTAGAACGTGCACTTGAGAAATCCCAGTCATTCTAGTGTGTGGAATGCAACGTCACACACATTTATTTTTCGAAGTGCTGGAGAAGGGATTCTCTGATTTTTCCTATCTCGCGGTTTGGAAAGAACATCACACCATTGCGAGATCTTGATCTTGAACGGCCGGGTCATCCGGAAAGTTCGGGAGCAATTACAACGAAGTAAATTTCTCGGTCATTTTTGTCCACGCCGGGGCTCGAACCCTGGTTCCCTCATTTCAGAATAAGTAGCTCTACCAATTGAGCTAAGCGGACGTTCGTGTCGCTGCTATCTGCCTTTATATCGTGTGCGTCCTGCTGGGCAGGCACGTCACAACGTCCACCACGTCCATTAGTTGTAGAATTAATGGAGGTAGATCGTAACAATACTACATAGATAAAATAATTTAGTAAATAAGTAAACTCATAGTATATATATATACATATAGGTAGACAAAATAGATTCAGTGCCACTTACCTCTGAATGAATAGTTAGTTTCCTCGACGTAACCCTGTCATCAAAGGAGCTCTCATTATCGCTAACGATCCTGATACTTTCCAAAAGTCAAATCTGCCTGCCTCGTAGGCCAGTAAATCCAAAATTTCTCCTGAAAACCAAAACAAAATGGCTTACAAAATGAATTCAGCATACGTATTTATAGAAAGCACATATATGAGATTGACCAAGGAACAGGAAAGTATTTTTAATCAAGTTAAACTTCAAACCAATGATGTAGAGGAGCCTTGGCGCGGCGTACAGACGCTAAGGCACTTTTCGGGATTAGTTGGGGGAAAAAATCAGGGCAAAGGAATTTCTTTAGATGGTCATGTAAACACAACACCGATTTATATGGAAGTACAGTCGTACCTTAACAGAACGTTCGCATTAGGAGATCGATTCTAAACTGTCGTTTCGCGCAGCAATGCTGATCATCCAGGTAAACAGAGTAACAAGTGGCAGCTACGGCGGCGCAAGCTGCTCACCATTCATCTGGGTGTGCCTAGCGTCGAGGCATAGGCAGTGTGTTTGTCTAAGAGCACTCCTTTTTTCTTTTCTCTTCCTTGGAGCCAGTGACCCTAAATAAGAACGAACTGCAGTTTGCGTACCTTAGAGTTCCTCATAATGACCATTAATTCTTCCCCTCCCCAAAGGTGACTGACCAGTGTTTCATGGTTGAGAAGGGTATTTCAGCTAAAAACATAATTCCCTGAACCCATTCTGTGATTCTTTAATATTAACGCAAAAGGACGTTCGAGAGACCCAGTGACCAGTCGCTCTAGGTAAGCTCGAGATCCGGGCGAGTCATGCGCGGTGTACCTGGACGGCGCTGGACATTCACTGAACCAATGGCTCCAAGTGAGAGTTCTGGGACTATGACCCTAGATGATCGCGGGGGTCCTTATACCCGAAGAGAAACAAAACAAAACACAAAGGATATCCACCACTCCCACTCCATAATCTTAATAAGAACGGCATATAAGTTACATGTACTCAGTGTGACTGACACATATACTGGCAGAAACTGAAAAAAGAACTCCACGAAGGATTTGGTGGACAATCATGAAATTTACATATGTTAATGGGTCGAGTGTACGTAGGTATGATCTTAATTTCGGGACCAACCGGTGAGCGCTTACGCCACAGCACGGCATAATATGCAAATTATCGTCGGTGGTATTTAAGGAGTACGGCGAAGTGAATGAAATCAGTCGTCGGCGTACGGGCACGTGCGAAGACCCAAGAAGCTGCAATGCCTGGACGTGGAAGACGTGTACGATTTCAGCAGTTATCGGACTTTGAGCGAGGTCGTCTAGTCGGACTCCGCGAGGCCGGGTAGTCGTATCGTCGTATTGCGGAGCGAATTGGACGGGAAGTATCTGTGGTGGTACGATGGTGGCATAGATGGTCCCAGAAACATTCCCGCACGAGAAGACGTGGAACCGGAAGTCACAGACGGACTGATGAGCGGATCGATCGACGCATAAAAAGAGCGGCGTTGTCAAGCAGAACATCCACTGCGACGCAAATCCGAGTTGCCGTTACACCTGAGGTGACTCTGCGAACAATCCGCAAACGTCTAATGGATGCAGGACTACGTGCACGTGTGCCTCTGGCATGTGTACCTCTGACTCCAGCCCACCGTCAGGAACGGCTGCAGTGGTGTTGCCAACGTCTGCACTGGAGAACGCAATGGCGATCTGTCGTGTTCAGCGATGAAAGCAGATTCTGCTTGGGAGCCTCCGATGGCCGTATGCGTGTTCGCAGACGCACAGGGGAGCGTCTCCACCCTTCTCGCATCCTCCAGCGACACACAGGGCCTGCACCTAGTCTACTGGTGTCGGGAGCGATCAGCTATCGCTCCCGTACACAACTAGTGTTTGTACCGGGTACGTTACACAGCACCACCTACATCAACAACATCATTCAGCCCGTTGTTGTGCCATTTGTAAGATCGGTCCATCGTGGTGTTTTCCAGCAAGATAACGCACGCCCACACGCGGCACGTGCAACATGCACTTCAGTGTGTGAGGCTGCTTCCATGGCCTGCACGTTCACCGGATTTGTCCCCCATTGAGCACGTGTGGGATTTTATGGGACAACGACTCATCCGGTCTCCACGGCCAGCCACGACCATCCCCGATTTACTAGTCCAGGTTGAGGATGCTTGGAACTCAATACCCCAAACTTACATCCAACATCTGTACGACAGACTCCATGCCAGAATTCCACAGTGCGACGCAGGTCATGGCGGTGCAACCTCGTACTAACCATGTTACATGGAAATGTTATTTTTCAGTTTACCAGCAAATACAGCTGTATTTTGCCATAATGTTTTGATCACGTTATGCTCTGTATTCCGTTATTATGCTGTATAAATTTCGTTGGTATCAGACGTCTCCTTCTTGGTGTTCTTTTTTCACTTTCCGGCAGTGTATTATTCACTCTTAATATTTTGAATGGCAGAATAGTATCTAAAGGGAAACTTAACATTCTTAAAATCTGATTCGCACATGACTTTTATCTTTTATTTAAAATTTCTCCAATTAAATAATTTTAATAAAAGTAAATAAAATAATTAGCAATAAAATTAATTAAAATACTAACTGATGAAAACAACAAATGAAATTCTAAA
The DNA here is from genome assembly GCA_039090855.1 of Macrothele yani. NCBI lineage: Eukaryota > Metazoa > Arthropoda > Arachnida > Araneae > Macrothelidae > Macrothele > Macrothele yani. Next base: position 22,767,484 of record CM077013.1, read on the forward strand.
TTGTTTTTGAATATTGTAAGGTCCTTCTTTCTTTCATCTAACCATCCACTGCTAAGGCACTTTTTTCTTAGAACGACATCACTGCTTCAAACCATGGAATGGCAAAGTATGACTAAAACTAGCAAAATCAAATTTTTTTATGTGTTGCCTTCTTCTCAATAAGTTCGACGTCAAATATGTATTTTGTTGACACTCCAGCTAAAAATAATCTTTGCTTAGATTTCTCTCTGTTGGCATCAATTCCCTTCCTATTTATTCACTGAAATGTTGGCATCAATTCCCATTTTATTCCCTCAAATGACAATAATTTACCCATCATGCTGAAAGAACTTTCAGTCTAAGAACCGTGAATGCATGATATCAAAGCTTTCATTACTTTGGTTAAATGGCGTAACTTTCAGAATATGAATACTTTTGAACACCATGCAACAATTCTAACAAATTTCAAACTTCGCCGCTTCCGTTTTGGGGAAATTTACCCTCGCTTTTCAAGCTTAAGTGCAAAACATTTATGGGGGAATGTAACATTTAACAAAAAGACGGGGAGAACATCGGGGAACTAAAAAATACGATTACAAAAGAAATCGTCGCTCCCACTGACTTCCGTTTTCAGAATTTTTCCCTCGGTATCAGCTGCAATACAGTATTTGTGGAATAAAAGGATATTTAAGAAAAATACTGGGCAGAAGGAGCATTGTGCATGAGAAAAAAAAAATATATTCGATTACGGAAGAAATCTGTGCTGCGTCTAATTTTCAGTTTCGAAGGACGGAAAACGAATCCGCTTCCCCACTGCCCTTTCCCAAATTTCTGTTTAGTTGTGCATTGATCTCGAGAATGCCTAAAATGATAACGGAAACGCTTGAGTAATGCTTAAAATGATAACGGAAACGCTTGAGTAATGCCTAAAATGATAACGGAAACGCTTGAGTAATGCCTAAAATGATAACGGAAACGCTTGAGTAATGCCTAAAATCATAACGGAAACGCTTGAGTAATGCCTAAAATCATAACAGAAACGCTTGAGTAATGCCTAAAATAATAACGGAAACGCTTGAGTAATTCCTGAAATGATAACGGAAACGCTTGAGTAATGCCTAAAATGATAACGGGAAACGCTTGAGTAATGCCTAAAATGAGAACGGAAACGCTTGAGTAATGCCTAAAATGATAACGGAAACGCTTGAGTACTACACAGAAATCTTCGCGCTGTCTTAACTTCTGTTTTCGGAAATCGTTGCTCACAGTTTCATGGAATAAAATGGTATTTAACAATACTAGATACAGGGAATGACGTGATAAAAAAAATTATTTCGATTGGAACAATATTTTTCGAAAGTTTTGAAAGACGAAATATCGTGCACAGACAGAAAACGACCTCTCTTTACCCCTCCCGTCCCCTCCCTACCCCCTTTTTCTTCGGTTCGGCGTCGATTTTGAGAATGACCCAAATTATGACATAAAAGCGGAATTGAACGAATCCGCGGAAGAACCTCGTACATGAAATTCAGAAAAAAAAAGAGAAACCAAAATTTGGAAATGAGATAATTGAGCCAACTACAAACGAATAACTTCCGTTTGTTCTTAAGGTAGAGCACAAAAGACAGGACAAGCAAGTATGCTCCATTCACGCCTCTCCTTTAGTGATGCTAACAAATGAAATTGAAAATTCCCACATATTGTGCTGAAATTTCCTTTTTCATCGCAAAATTTTCATACGCAGTTTACCCGACCATTTTGCGTGAGTCCCAGCAAGATGAAAAATCTGACGACAATCAGATCAATAGATATTGTTTTAAAGAGCTTCAGTTGTTGATACGTATGCAGTTATAAGCACATTCGATTTCTAAAATTCGCATCAATCTACCTAAACACACACATCAGTGGTGAAATTCCCACGGATTTGGCATCACTGCCCGTTTTTATTACCTTTAGAGAAAAAAGTTTGTCTTCATGTAGAAGCGCAGGGGACAGATACCTACAAACATACAACATTCACTTCCTATCCCCATTTTCATTCTGAGCCCTGCTGCTGGACTGCCACCTTGTCTAACTGACGATAAACATGTTTAAATTTTATTTTCATTTAAAAATGCTGATTTTTTATGTATGCCCTAACTTGTTCAAATTAAGTTACCCTGAATATTTCGCTTGAATCCAGTGAAAACATTTTAAATCACACACACACACACACACACACACACACACACACACACACATGTTATGATATTTAGAGATAAAAATATTAATAAAAAATGCGTTTTCTAACCAGTGATTGAAGTAGACGGTTTGTTTTGGCGGAGTGCAATGTTTTGTGTGTAAAATCTAGGCGGGTTCTTTTTTTCTCTCTCCCTCTCTTCCTCTTTCTCTCTCTCTCTCTCTCTCTCTCTCTCTCTCACACACACACACACACATGCGCGCGCCTTTTATACGCCTGTGTTCTTTTATATGCACATAAATAAAAAAAAAGCATAAAAATTATCACAATGAATAAAAGCTCAACTGTAATAAAGTTACAATTCAGCTAAAAATGTCTATATCACAAAGATCAGGTTATGCGTCAGCTCAAGGAATTTCGTATCTTATAAATTGTGCAGCTAAAAGCAGTGAAAGCATTTCCAACTCACTAATTGTTTTTCAGCTTAATTGTACATAGTAATTATCGTAATACAGAAGCATATTCAGTTCATCGACCTCATGCCGTATCAAAAGGACAAAAACTACATATCCCGGTAATTTAAACTTAAAGAGGAAAACCTGAGAGAGCGTTCTCTCAATTTAGACATCACTTTAAACAAGTAAAGGATTCCGTCTCTTCCTGAAACACATTAAGATCATAGACAGCTACTATGTACCGAATTGTTATTGTGAATGAATTTGAATTTGGTATAATATTATAAAGCCAAGGTTAGCAGACTCTATTAATCTTGTTCGAATCAAGCCTGTAATACTCTTACTATTTCAACATTCGGGTTAAGGTGCTAAATGATACGAAAGCAAAGTTGTTGAATGCGAGCATCCTCTCTGTCGACGGGGCTTTAATTAAGAGTCCAAAGGACAAAATTAATTGACTCGGGTCAAGAGCTCTGAAAACTGCAAAATCAGAGATAAAATTTCCAAACGTAAAATCTTACACAAATTACGAATAGCATTCATAAATATACCCTGCTGGCCACCCAAAATGCGACACCAAGAAGGAAGCATCCGATTGGCCTGAAATTCGCAGCATGCGTCACCCTCGAGAGAACATGCAAACGATTAGCATTGCAGGGCATACGCAAATCATGTGCACCCGGCACGCCACCGAGAAGCACTATAAGAAGGGCGCAAAGAAGGCGGGGTGTAAGTAGTGGTAGTGTGTTGTGCTGCCGGACCTGTGTGTGGGAAGCTTCCTCATGCCCCGTCGCAGAATATGGCAGTCATTCCAGCACTTTTCGGAGTGTGACAGAGGACGAATAGTGGCTTATCGCGACAGCGGTTTATCATACCGAGACATGTGGGGCGACATCCAGCCACAGTGAGGCGAGTATGGATTCGGTGGGTGCAGGAGGGACGGACGGACCGCCGTAAGCGATTGCAGCAGCCGCGGCACAACACCGAACGAGAGGACCGGCATGTTGTGCGGCGGGCATTGACGGCTCTCACCGCCACATCACGAACGTTAGCGCAGGAATTAGGGTGTGTTGCGCAACAACCTGTGTCAACACATACCGTTCGACGTCGTCTGCAGGAGCGGGGACTTGTCGCACGGCTCCCATTGCTCCGATTACCATTGACGTCACACCACCAGCGAGTGCGGCAGCAGTGGGCCGTTGAACGCCGCACCTGGACTACGGAATGGCACGACATTGTCTTCTCCGACGAATCCCGCTTCTGCCTCCAACACCACGATGGTCGTCTCCGCGTGTGGTAGCACCGCAGCGAGAGACTGTATGACGCCCGCATTATGCATCACCATACCGGTCCGTCGCCTGGAGTTATGGTTTGGGGCGCATTTGGATATGACACCCGCACCTCTCTGGTACGCATCGCCGGTACACTCAACAGCCACCGCTACATCTCCGACGTTTTGGAGCCTGTAGTCCTCCCTTACCTGCAGGACCTGCCAGCGGCCACGTTTCAACAGGACAATGCGCGCCCGCACGTGGCACTCATCATGCAACATTTCTTCACGGCCCACCAGGTGTCATCGGTAGCCCGCCTGTTCTCCCGATGTGTCGCCCATTGACACGTCTGGTCGCTGATCGGCAACCGAGTGGCCCGACAAGCACAACCCGCGGCTACGCCTGATGAACTGTGGCAACGTGTGGAAGCAGCTTGGCCCGACATACCCCAAGCCCACATCCAAAGCTTCTTTCGTTCGAGGCCGTGGCGTGTAGCGGCCGTTATTGCCAGCCATGGGGGCCACACGGACTATTGATGTCTGCGTGTTCCGCAAGTCGCACGGGCCTGTAAGCTCAATCGTTTCATCTTTGTATCCGTTCTTATGTGTCCAGTAAATCTGACTTTGCTATCTCGTGTCCTTCTTGGTGTTGCCTTTTGGGTGGCCAGAAGTGTAAATATACTGCAGCCAAAATTTCCTCGGTGTACTTCAGCAGCACAGTTTTTTTTAAATATTGTGTACCTTAGTTCACCACTGTTTAGAGGAACGAAATTGCACTTACCAATTTCGTAAGGGAACGCCACCGTTCCCCATCCATCACGGGCACTTTCACTGCTGGAAAGAAATGGCAACATTCCAAAACAAATTGGTTTAAACATAGAAAGAGGAAAGCAAAAAATGTTTGCAGTTATGCAATCTTTGTAGTGGTACAACAAACGCTTTCAAAAATAATGTTATGCATATTTAACACGGATTGATTTCAGCCGCCACATCAGGATGCCCATTGCTTTGATACGCATTTCAACCTGTGACTTATTTGAATGCAAGACATTCACGCCGTTTAATTCTTTTAGTCCCAGTTTTTAATACTAAATACCGAAAGAAATTCGAAAAGGGCAACCAAAGGCTGGAGTGTAATATACTGAATAGTAAAATGTACAACTTTGAGTTAATTACTATCTTTTCATAAGCTGAGTTAAAAATTTCAGGCTAAAAGATCCCACCATGCTCTTCATGAAGGCCACGTATATTTGTAAGAATGCCTGGAACAAATCGAGATGATTAAGTATCACAGTCTTCCTGGAAGTACAGGTTTCGCCAAAATTTTCTCACACACCTCTTTCTATACAACAAGTTTGATCTTTCACTATCAGTTATTTATTTTTTGTTTAAAAAAATCGTTAAGGATTACAGTGACTAAGTTTTTGCTAAGTCGTGTTTGGCGTTTATTTCATTTTAACTTGCATGGACACAGAATTACACTACTCGACATTGAAACAGCTCCACCCAGACAGATATCGGCATGTATCTACACAAGCACATACGTTACGTAAAGCCATCGACTGAGCAGGCAATCACGTGATATGTAGGAGATATAATAGGGCAAACGGAGGTTGCCGAACTCACATAATTTATTTTCTTTTGTTTTCTTTAGAGGTTTAACGACCACCGTCAGCAACTCGATGGGCTATAAGCAGTCTGCAGCACCTAATTCATCCACGCCTCAACGGGATTCGAACCCAGACTCATCTCGGTCAAATGGTAAGAAGCCAGCGTTTATACCAATGCACCACAGGGACGACTCCCATGTCGGTTTTTTTTTTTTTTTTGATTGGAGGTTTAACGACCACCGTGAGCAACTTAATAGGCTATAAGCAGTCGTTCGTCCCTAATTTAAGGCCACTGGTTTCAGGGAAGGGAGAGAGCCAATGCCGTAAGGCAAACACAACATCCATGCCTCACCGGGATTCAAACCCGGACCCTTCTCGGAAGATTGGTCGGAAGCCAGTGCTTAGACCAGTGCGCCAAGGCGACGGCAATGTCATTTTAAGGGCTTCAGGTGTAACCGAGAGGTGCAACCAGCGGTGAAAGCCGCCTCGGTGGAGCAGTGGTCTAAGCGTTGGCCTCTGATCATTCGTCCGTAACGGGGTCCGGGTTCGAATCCCGGTGAGGCATGGATGTTGTGTTTGTCTTACGGCACTGGCTCTCTCCCTTCCCTGGAACCAGTGACCCTAAATTAGGGACGGGCGACTGCTTATAGCCCATTGAGTTGCTCACGGTGGTCGTTAAACCTCCAATCCAATCCAGCGGTGAAAGTATAGATGATTTGTTTGAGGGAAAGTAGTATTTTGAGTTTAAAGACTGGGAGAATTTAAGCACCCATTGGCACAGAGGGAGGGAGAGAGAGAACGAGTGATGAAAAAAAAAGAAGTGAGGGAAGATGATCCTCTTCCTGTCTCATAATCCGGAACGAAGAAAAGATATTTTCTGAAAAACAGCGAAAGGCATTGTTTTCAATCACACAGAGTGTTCCGATAAGTGTCAGTTAAAAATAAAATAAAAAAAAAAAAAGAACACGCTACCGTTAGACACTATTTTATACAATTAGGGGATGTCGTCTTCCACGGAAGTCGAAACAGCTTTGACCAGTGGCTAGGTACTGAATTTTCATTGTTAAATGAATTACTCTCATCTTTTAGTTCGGTATTCTAAAGCTAACCAGCGGCCCTTGACTAAATCAATGGATAACTTACTAGTTCTTGTGGATAATGTATGGGATGATACAAAAGTAAAACAATCAAATACGTTTATCTCCTCTAGCTAAAGGTCTGAAGGACTAATTTTACTGCCTCGAGGCAAAAGCTCTGAAACCTGCAAAATCTGAGAAACAAAATTTTGAAAACATAAAATTCTTGCACAAATAAGAATGGAATTCATAAGTATAAATAAAACAGTACGCTTGAATTACATCTGGGTAATTTTGCATCACCTTTTTTTCGTACTTTTGTTCGCAACGATTTTTTTAGGGCTACTCCGTTCCCCTTTCCCGTTTCTTAAGGTAACGGATTTCGCCACCATTTCCTTTCATTTTCGCCACTTTCCAACTGAATTTTTTTTTTTAGTTATCAAGGTGAAACTTCAGGGATGACATCTGTGAAAAGTGCGGAACTGAAAATTTGGGAAATATGTAGATGTCAACAACAGACTGCATTGTAGGGATCCCTCTTTTCAGTAACCATCTTGAGGCCATATACATGCTTCTATCAGGTGCAGGTTAGCAGAGTCAGGCAACTTTAAAAGATTAGAAGGTCAGCCAGCATGTAAAGTAGCGATTTATTATTAATATTTCATTCATTCAATTTTTTACCGGATTTCAACAGTTTCAGAGAAAAACTGATAATTCTTCCAACCCTAACTAAGATTTAACTATAAGCAGCATCTGTAATGCCTTCAAGAAAATGCAATAAAAAATACAGTATATTTAACAAAAAATAAATAGAGTATATCTAACACAAGATTTGTCATTTTGTTGGGAGTTTTCAGAAACATTCCAGGGTGACCGGAGCAAGGTAACAATTCCGAAGCAACTCCGGGCAAACCACAGCAGTTCGCAACTCTGCAACATATATACACTGACGGAAAAAAATTCCAACAACAAGAAGGGGTTGTGTTAAATAAACAACAGTTGGTAAGCGGTGAGAGTACATCTGTAAGATGACGTCTATGAAAATTTCACGCTCGGCGCATACGTGTGGCGCTAGTAGCGCCCCTCGGAACATGCAAAGCAGGTTAGCTGTAAATACGCGCTGTAACATTTGTGAGCGTTAGTTATCGTTGAGATTCGACGTAGTGTGTTGATGTTCGTCAAGAATGCCTTTAAGAAGACGAAGAAGCCATTATGAACAGCTCACGGAGTTTGAAAGAAGTCGTGTAATAGGGCTATGAGAAGGTGGATTTTCGTTCCCCAATATTGCAGAACGACTTGGCAGGAATGTAGCCACTGTGCATGATTGTTGGCAGCGGTGGTCAAGGGAAGGTACTGCCTCAAGAAGACCGGGTTCCGGCCGGCCATGTGGCACTACTGAGAGGGAAGACCGCCGAGTACGGCGTATGGCCGTGGCGCATCGTACCACGGCTGCGGCAGGAATTCGAGCTGCAGTTGCCACCACAGTGACACAACGAACTGTTACAAATCAGTTACTTGAAAGACAGCTCCGAGTCAGACGTCCTGTAGCGTGCATTCCAATTACTCCAAACTACTGCCGTTTGCGACGTCAGTGGTGTCAAGCTAGAACTCGTTGGAGGACGGAGTGGAGATCTGTTGTGTTTTCTGATAAAAGCCGGATCTGCCTGGGTGCCAGTGAGGGCCCTGTGTTGGTTAGAAGGAGGCCAGGTGAGCGCCTGCAACCAACGTGTCTGCGGCCGAGACACACTGGACCTACACCTGGAATTATGGTGTAGGGAGCAATTTCCTATGACAGCAGGAGCACTCTCGTGGTTATCCCACGCACCCTGAGGGCACAGTTGTACGTCGGTCTGGTGATTCAACCTGTTGTGCTGCCATTCATGAACAGCATTCCAGGGGGTGTTTTCCAACAGGATAACGCTCGTCCGCATACCGCTGTTGTAACCCAACATGCTCTACAGAGTGTCGACATGTTACCGTGGCCTGCTAGATTACCAGATCTTTCACCAATCGAGCACGTATGGGACATCATTGGACGACAACTCCAGCGTCATCCCCAACCAGCATTAACCGTCCCTGTATTGTCCGGCCAAGTGCAACAGGCATGGAACTCCATCTCACAAACTGACATCCAGCACCTGTACGACACAATGCATGAACGTTTGCGTGCTTGCATTCAACATTCTGGCGGTTACACCAGTTATTAATGTACCAGCATTTCACATTTAAAATGGCTTTTCTCGCGCTTACATTAAGCTGTGATCTTGAAACCTTAATCGATTAAATATGTTACCTATACAAATGTATTGCCGCCATTTCATTCCTCTACAACTATTTTTTCGTGGTGTTGGGATTTTTTTCCCGTCAGTGTATTTAGATTTATCATTATATTGTTCATTAGATACTAGGACTTGTTCTTTTTACCAGTTCTTCCTTCTGAACATTACTCACTCCACGCTTTGAAGTACAGATTTTATTAGCAGTTACATTTGCTGATGTGTATTGTAATGGGGCTTTTAGCTAATTTTTTTGACAACATGATTTCCTCTATAGTATTGTAACTGTATAATTAGTTATAAAAATATTGTATAGAAGTACTAAATATGTATTTATTACGTATAAAAATTTATCCAAGCTAATTTTTATACGTAATTTATGTAATACGAGAAAATTAATGAAAAATATATGAAAAAGGAAAAGTAGGAGAACATTATTTATGGAAACTTACTTCATCTTTTTCTATCACGTTGCTAAGTACAACAATCGACGACACTTGCTCTTGTTCAATCATACGCCAAAAGTTTCGGACAGTATTTTCTAGCGGTCCTGCAAAAACAAATTACATTTTCAACTTCAGTCTTTTTGAGATTTCACTACAACAGCGAAAGTGCGCTACATATATATCAATTTGTTTTCAGTCTCTAGGTACGACAGGCCTTTCAAAAATCTACTAGAAGGAATACCTTAATGCAGGGGTCACCAAACTACGCCACGATGCCAAATCCGGCCCTCGCGAAACCGCAGGCCAGGAAATTTCTATTTTTACAATTTTAAAATTAATTTTACATATTTTAATTTTTTTCCGACTGTGAAAGAGAGTTGCTATGTGTCACAGCATGGCCGTACATCTAGAAACGTTTGAGAGACGCTTCGCTTTTAAAACATGTTTATTATTACTACTAAATTGCCTTTCAGAAGAGTGAGGGAGATTTTCAGTGCTGTGACTTACAGCCACCCGCGGCCAGCAGCACCATCTGCGGACTCACACACACACACATTCTCTCTCTCTCCCTCTCTCTCTCTCTCTCGCTCTCTTAGCGCCCCAGTAGCCCCGCTTGTTCTAAAACTAGACTAGAACTGAGGGACACAACTACTTACTCCCACACCTGATCCCACACAGGCTCGTGTTCCTAGCAGTATTCGAGTCAGACGGCATCTCAACCACAGAGATTAAGCGCCGCTGTGCTAATTTTACTTGACCTGATACACAGGTTTTTCGTGATTTTTTCGTTACTTGAGTTCGACTGTTGAATTTTGATATGTCCCTACCCAAAAAGAGAAAAGTTCACACTGAATGCCGCATATTTAAAGCACAATCGGAAGTGGATTATCTTTTCGTTGAGTGCAGAGATAACAAATCTCCCTGCCTAGTCTGTAAAGAAACTGTCGCCGTTTTAAAAGATTGCAATTTGAAGCGACATTGCACCACAAAGTACAATGTGAACTATGATAAATTCAAGGAGAACTGCAGAAGAAAATGCTGCTGGATTTAAAAGAAAGCTTAGCGAAACAACAAAGTTTCTTTCAGAAGTCTTCGCAGCGAAATACTGCTTCAGTTCGGGCCAGTTACTGTGTTGCGGAAATAATTGCTAAAGAAGGACGTCCCTTTATTGACGGCGAATTCGTTAAAAAGTGTGTGGAGGCAATGGCCGAAGAAGCTGACAACGCAAAAAATTTCTGCAGCCTTAGCTGATCTGACAGCACTGCGACCAGGCTACTCGAGGACTTGGGGAAGGACATGGATGCACAGTTAATTGATAGGGTGAGTAGTTTTACCCATTTAACCATTGCTGTTAATGAAAGAGAGTATTTGAGCAGTACTGCTCAACTACTTATTTTCATTCGAGGTATGAATGAAAATTTTGAAGTAACAGAAGATCTTGCTGCCATGAAAAGCCTGAAGGACGAAATCACAGGGAAATAATACTTACAAAAGTTTCTGAGGCTATTTACGAACTTAGCTTGGGATTGGAGACTCTGACTTGCGTTACAACACATAGCGCCAAAAATATGGTCGGTTGTAATGCCGGATTAATCGGCCGGATTCGGAATGAATGTGAGCATCGCGGTCTACCGAAACCGATGCAATTACATTGCATTCTGCACCAACAAGCTCTATGTGGGAAAGTGTTAAACTTAAGTCCCGTTATGTCCACTGGTGTAAAAACTGCGAACTTTATCCGAAAAAACTGGCTGAATAATCGACAGCTCCAGAGTTTCTTGCAGTTACACTGCCGGAAAGTGAAAAAAGAACACCAAGAAGGAGACGTCTGATACCAACGAAATTTATACAGCATAATAACGGAATACAGAGGATAACGTGATCAAAACATTATGGCAAAATACAGCTGTATTTGCTGGTAAACTGAAAAATAACATTTCCATGTAACATTTTTAGTTCGAGGTTGAACCACCATGACCTGCGTCGCACTGTGCAATTCTGGCATGGAGTCTGTCGTACAGATGTTGGATGTAAGTTTGGGGTATTGAGTTCCAAGCATCCTCAACCTGGACTAGTAAATCGGGGATGGTCGTGGCTGGCCGTGGAGACCGGATAAGTCGTTGTCTCATAAAATCCCACACGTGCTCAATGGGGAACAAATCCGGTGAACGTGCAGGCCATGGAAGCAGTCACACACACTGAAGTGCATGTTGCACGTGCCGTGTGTGGGCGTGCGTTATCTTGCTGGAAAACACCACGATGGACCGACCTTACAAATGGCACAACAACGGGCTGAATGATGTTGTTGATGTAGGTGGTGCTGTGTAACGTACCCGGTACAAACACTAGTTGTGGACGGGAGCGATAGCTGATCGTTCCCGACACCAGATGACCAGGTGTAGGCCCTGTGTGTCGCTGGAGGATGCGAGAAGGGCGAAGACGCTCCCCTGTGCGTCTGCGAATACGCATACGGCCATCGGAGGCTCCCAAGCAGAATCTGCTTTCATCGCTGAACACGACAGATCGCCATTGCGTTCTCCAGTGTAGACGTTGGCAACACCACTGCAGCCATTCCTGACGGTGGGCTGGAGTCAGAGGTACACATGCCAGAGGCACACGTGCACGTAGTCCTGCATCCAGTAGACGTTTGCGGATAGTTTGCACAGTCACCTCAGGTGTAACGGCAGCTCGGATTTGCGTCGCAGTGGATGTTCTGCTTGACAACGCCGCTCTTCTTATGCGTCGATCGATCCGCTCATCAGTCCGTCCGTGACTTCCGGTTCGAAGTCTTCTCGTGTGGGAATATTTCTCGGACCATCTACGCCACCATCGTACCACCACCGATACTTCCCGTCCAATTCGCTCCGCAATACGACGATACGACCACCTGGCCTCGTGGAGTCCGACTAGACGACCTCGCTCAAAGTCCGATAACTGCTGAAATCGTACACGTCTTCCATGTCCAGGCATTGCAGCTTCTTCAGGGTCTTCGCACGTGTACGTACGCCGACGACTGATTACATTCACTTCACCGTACTCCTTAAATACCACCGACGATAATTTGCATATTATGCCATGCTGTGGCGGAAGCGCTCACCGGTTGGTCCCGAAATTAACATCACACCTACGTACACTGGACCCCATGAACATATGTAAATTTGATGATCGTCCGCCAATTCCTTCTTTGTGTTCTTTTTCACTTTCCGCCAGTGTATATGAAGCTGAGTATGGTGAATTGCTGTAGCGTACGCTAGTCAGGTGGCTAAGCAAAGTCCTAAAACGTTTCTTTGAGCTGCAAGACGAGATAAACATCTGCATGATAGAAAAATCAAGACCTGTGCCACAACTTACAGATGCTTGCTGGTTGCAGGACTTTGCATTTTTATCAGACATTACTGACCATCTCAACCAACTAAATTTGAATTTGCAACGGAAAGGTAAACTCGCATATGAGTTTTTTTTTTTTTTTTTTTTATGTGAACTCTTTCCAAACAAAGTTGGAACTATTCAAGGAACAGTTTGCACAGCAAAATTTTTCTCATCTTGTAAGTATATGTGGGACAAGATGTCTGATAAGTTTGATTTTGATGTTGAGCACGGTGTCACAAATATTAAGTTGTTGAAAGCTGAGTTTGAACGACGTTTTGGTGATTTTTACAAGCATGAAAAATCATTCCATCTATTGCAGGATCCATTTATTTTTACAGTTAATGATTCCGAAGAGAATTTACAGTTGGAACTGTTAGATTTGCAATCTAATAATAACTTGAAGGCATTGTTTAAGAGTGAAAGCTTGTTGACCTTTTATTCTCTTTTGCCTAGAAATAATTTTACACACCTGAAAAGCTTTGCCAGGAAAATGATTTCAGTGTTTAGCAGTACATGTCTTTGAACAAGCTTTCTCCAGAATGTAATATGTTAAATGAAACCTTCGTTCACGAATGACCGGCAATCACTTGTCAGACTTTTTAAAAATTGGTTTGTCTGATTTGAAACCAAATATCGGAAATGCAGCTAAATCATTCCAGAAACAATATGATTCTTCTCATTGATATTTTTTCCTAGTTTAGAGGTCATGAAGTAATTTAGTAAGTTTACCTTTGTATTTTTGTTTTAGATGTGTATAAATATCTTGAAATATTTATTAGAAAACTTTTATATTAAATTACAGAACATATAAAATTTTTTACACATTGACACATATTAGTAATTAGTTCATTAAAAATTTACAATATCTGCATTAATTGATCTTTGATTTACCATTTTTTTTAATCCGGCCCGCCGAGCTTTACCCCATTTCCCATTTGGCCCTCCTCTCCAAACGTTTGGTGACCCCTGCTTTAATGGCTTTAAATTATCTATGTAGCAAATATCAACTCTGAATAAAATGATATGGCATTACATCCAGTTATTTCCATTAAATCCTAATCCAGTTGTTCATCCAGACCTAAGAAAGAGAGGAAGGTAAGTCCTGTTCTCCTCAATCAGGAATTTCAGCAAATCCCACAACTAAGAGGCATATTTAGCACGCCTTTTTTCCACGCATATTCCCCAAAGGAAAAGTCATTGAAAAGGGTATAAAAATAATAATGATGGAAAAACTGCCCTTAATTACGTGAATTTTTTAAGTACATACCACTACTAAATTTTCAACAAATGTGATACACGGAAAATATGACCACCTACCTAATAATGAGAATAACCACACTTGGCCCGGATGACAGGGGCGAGACGGCGTGGCATGGGCACAATGAGGCTCTGGAAAGTTGCCCGAGACACACGTGCCCATTCGGACTGCAACCGTATCTTCCCATACTGTTTTTTCGCATTCTGCTTTATTTCCCTTCTTGTTTATATTGCAGTCGTTAGTCGTCATTAGTGGCTGTAAAGCGGGATGAAGCCATTTAAGTCGGAGCACCATTTCCCAATCGACCTTTATGCCTATACGGCTTTGTATTGCGGCCATAAAACGGGGGAACTTGTTAGAAAAGAGAAGTATACCTCTTAATAGGAATCCCCTGGTTTCTTTCATAACAGTTAGCGGCGTGAATCTGTGGAAGAATTGATCTCGCATTTGGTCTCTACATATTATTCCGATTTCAGCCATTTTAAACACATTCCTTCCATACGGATCGTTTTTAGCACGTCTTTTGTAAAAAAAGATCGTGCTTCTGTTATCGGTTTGTCCGTCCGTCCGCCTGTACCCACGATATCTCGGCAACTATTAGTCCGATTTGAAAAATTCTTTTTGCATTGCGAAGCTTGAAATATGCAATTGATGTTCCTCCATTTCGTCTTTTTTTTTTTTTTTTTTTTACGATGTACAATTTCGCCGGTAGAGAGCGTAAATGCAGATGATGTTGAATTCAAAAATACGTTTTATTCCATATATTTGCTTCTAAACATCCGATTGAATTTTTTTATCTTTCGATCCCATTTATGTCGAAAAGTATTTTAGATATAGTTCCTTTTTCAAATTACCCATAGATTTTCCGCTCGGGGGCGTAAAAGTAAATTACATTTTTCCCGATAACTCTTCTTCTAAAACTCCGATTTGAAAAATGTTTTCTTCAGTGGCCACATCTTCTGATGGAAAATCTTTTGCATGTAATTTCAAATTTTTGTTAAAGAATACTTTGGCCACCAGGGGGCATAAGTGTTAATTTTTGCTTCTGTTGTATTTGCCATAAAATCGGAGCTTCTAAAATATCGATTGAAAAATTTCTTTCGTGGACTGATGCCACTCACATCGATAAACCTTTTCGGAATAGTTTCTTCTTAAAATATTCAACAGTTTCTCCGCCATTGGCGTAAATGTATATCATATTTTTGGCAATATCTCTACTTCTAGGAGTCCGATTTGAAGAATTCCTTCTTTGTTGGATAGTGTTTTCCGTGTGACATGTTTTTCATATAATTTCAAAATTTTCAAGTAATTCATAGACTTTCCGCTAGGGGGAGTAGCGGTAAATTGCGTTTCCCCCTATATCTCTGCGTCTAAATCTCCGATTTGAAAATTTCTTTTTGCACCGGATACAGCTCCTGATACGAAATCGTTTGCACATAATTTCTAATTTTTGTAGAAAAATAGTTTGGCCACCAGGGGGCGTAAATCTTAATTTCCGCTTCTGTTGTATTTGCAGCAAAATATGAGCTTCTAAATTCTCGATTGAAAAAAAAGTCGTTTGTTGACCGATACTACTCATGTCGACAAACCTTTTAGGAAAATTTTGTTCTTGAAAAAATGCATGGTTTCTACGCCAGGGGCGTAGATGTATATCTTATTTTTGTCAATATCTCTACCTCTACGAGTCCGATTTGAAAAATTCCTTCTTTGTTGGATAGTGTTTCCGATGCGAAATGCTTTTCCAATTAATTCAAAATTTTCAAGTAAATCATAGACTTTCCGCTAAGGGGCACGAAGGTAAATTGCGTTTTCTGCGTTATTTCTGCTCCTAAAGCTCTGATTTGAAAAATTCTTCCTGTATCGCATACAAAACCTGATGGAAAATATTTTTCACATAATTTTTAATGTTTGGTGAAGAATGGTTTAGCCACCAGGGGCCATAAGTATTAATTTCTGCTTCTGAAGTATTTGTTGCAAAATCTGGGCTTTGAAAACTCGACTAATTTTTTTTTTCTTGGACCGATACCGCTTATATGGATAAACCTTTTGAGAATACTTTCTTCCTAAAATAATGCATGGTTTTCCCACCAGGGGACGTAAAGTCACATCTTATTTTTGTCGATATCTCTGTTTCTAAGTGTTCGTAAGCTCACGATTCCGTTTACAGCAATATCTGAGGGATTAAAAACCCGATTGAAAATCTTCTTTCTTTCGTCAGATCTATTGTTTTCCATACCAGTTCCATTGACTTTGAATAGCTTTGGTAAATTTAATTTGCGTCAGAACGGATTCAAAAGACGTGCTTATTACACCCGAAAATTCGGTGTCATCTTTCTAGTTTCTCATGGAGTGTTTTAGTAAAAATTGGCTTCTTCGGGGACCCTGAGAACAAACTTTGTATTCACATTAACATGCGCAAGTTTGGAGAACGTATCTGAAACCAGATGAAAATTTCCGGAAGACAATGACAAATTTCCCGGAAAAGCGAGTAATCAAAGAACATATTTTTAAGCTCACCAAATATTGCTTATTCTTAGTTTTCAAAATAGTTAGACATATACAAAGTGCGTTCAAAAGGTTTCTGGATTGGCGGCAACATGGCGCTACAGCCGTTAGTACAGAAATATTTCAAATACGTAGTTCACCAGTGCAGTTAGTGATCAACTGATCATCATCGAAAGCCACAAGCCCCTACTCATTTCAATATTTTGAAAATTGAGTGAAAACCGTCTTTTTTAATCGACGAATAAATATCCGAAATTGAATGAGAATAAAAGCTTGTAGTTTTTAAACGATACTTGATTTGCTGGAACTTATAAAACAACTCTTCGGATTCTACGTCACTCGAGTAAACATCAGCAAACTTACAGCACTTTTGCTTTATGACTTTGTCATTTATTTCATGGACTTCGATAAAAAAGAAATTAAATAAATTCTCTGTTTCAATTCAAAAATTTTAACGTGTCTTGACTGTTCTGCGCTATATACTGCTTAATTTTAAACCTCCAAACTTCGAAATAAAAAATTCATATAAAAAGTAAAATAATAAACAAACTTGGCCACCAATTTGGGGATCTGTTGCGGTCGGAGTCCTGGGCACGGGATCAGTTGGCTCACCCTTTAAGACACCATTGGATCACATCCGGATCAGTCACAACAGTCAACCTTTATCAACTTAGATGCTTACTTGATATTCAAAATTTTACATGAAAAAAATATTAAATTTGTATATTAAAATTTTACTTGACTCGAGATTTCAAATATTTTACGCATGTAAAATATTTGAAATATCGAATCTTTGAATGAAATTCGCGAAACATAAAGCTGAAAATTAACTTACCTTCAGCCGCGATAAACACGGTATTCTGGCCCGGATAGCCCTGAAAAAATCAATGAAACACATTTTCTACTATGCACGCAGGAAAATGCAGCATACAATTCAAATTAAATAATAGTACACATAAAACATCGACACAATTTTCTCAAAATCTTTTTGGCTTCATATATTATATGAAGCCAAAAAAAGGGTTTAAATATACATCAGAGGCAGAGCCGGATTAAGGCCTTAGTGGGCCCCATGGCTAAGACTTTAAGTGGACCCTCCAAGAACTTATGAGAGGAAACGTTGCAAAGTCCGTTAAAACACCAAACTATAGCAATATGCTTGTGATAATTAATACGTAGTGCATTCTTGTAACTAATAAATTATCAGCAAAGTTTTCATAATAAGTCACTATATTTTCCATTGTTCTCATCAGAACATTTAAAAGCTTAAAGTTCCTAGATTTTGTCTTGGATTTTCTAATGATTTAGCATTGTACACTTTTCTCAATGCATCTTTTTTTGTCATGCAATGTGAATCAAAAAGGGGACTTCGACCACTAAATGTTCCAAGTGCAAATTGGGAGGTGTGAGTGAGTGATAGATAATGAGAAAACTGACATTGTCTCAACGAACCCGCTGTACACAACGACGTGAAACCTCAACTCTTAATAAGAGTCACTTCCTCGAAATCAGTTCGTCTTCTAGCCTCTGTTTCTGGCCAAGTGGGAAACTGTTTCTCACCAAGCACCTCTTAAACAACTTGCTACGACGAAGAGCTTAAAGTTTATTTAGAAATTTCGTCCGTGTCTTCAGGGATGTCCAAATCGTATATAAAATGATTTGATTGAATCAATAGGAGAAGTGATGATCGCAGAAATAAAAAGAAATTGAAAGAAACTCCTCTCGTTTCAATAATTTTGGATAAAACCGGTGACGTGAGTTTCAGGTTTCAGCTTTCTACAATGTTTCGCTATATTACTGATGACGGAACTCCCGAAGAGAGATTCCTTGGCTTTCTTGATGTGATTTAGGGGCGGGTCGACCACCGGGACACCGGGACATTCCCGGTGGACCACTCGAGAAAAGAGCCAACTTTCTCGCATTCTTTTTGTCTGGAATTTTTGGAATGAACGAATAATAATTTTTGTAGGCTACTTCCCTAAAAATAAAAGTTTCCTTCAACTATATGTTGGGAGTTTTCTTTGAAATGGCACAGCAAAATTATCTGTACTTATCTGAGAAAACAGCAGTCGGACTGTATAAATAAACACACCTTTATAAATTAATTAAGCTAAAGCTATTTACAGTTTCATGTAGATCGTTGGACTTAGAGCCCAGTTTCATTAGTATGCCCTACCCTCCCTTTTTAATCTTAAAGGACGCACTAGTACCTACCATCCCTAAACTCTATCCACAGACTGACAAAGAGCACAAAGCCATTATCCCGAGGAGATATCCAAAAATGTGTGTCCTACCCACATGCATCTTCAAAAGAAACATTACCCATACTGGTTCAAGGGTCAAAATAATGAGTAGATTTAAAAACATGCGTCTACTCAGGAAAAAGGTACCAATTCTAGAAAATCAGTAAAACTATATTAAGCACACCTGACAAAAAATTAGTCACCTCTGCCAGAACTTACCTAGGCGCCGCTTGCCTTGATAACAGCATGAATCTGGTGTGGTAGAGACTCCACGAGGTTGTGGATGTATTGAATATCGATTTGCAGTCACTCGTGCGTCAACTGGTTCCGAAGTTCTGCCAGAGTACGTGATACGTGATTGTATATTGCGGCGTTTCATCTTCCGTTCCAAACGATTCCACAGATTTTCAATAGGATTTAAATCTGGGGATTTGGCGGACCAGTCGAGGTGAGACAGCGTTGCTGATTGTTCGCCGTGCCACTGAGACACAGTTTTAGCTCTATGCAGATGGCAATTTTCATCTTGGAAGACAAGAGTAGAAATGTGATGCTGCTCATGGAGATGTAGGGCAAAGGGCAACACTTCGTCGTTCAGAATACGGAGGTATGCATGCTAGTTCAGATTCATCGTTACTGCAACGAGAGAGCCCATTTCGTGGTAAGAAAAATATCTCCGTAACATTACAGAACCCCCTCCAGCTTGAACAACACCTTCGACACAATCAGGATTAAAGGCTTCATTGGGCCTGCGATGTACTCGTCGCCTCCCACCATTGGAGTACAAACAGAAACGAGACTCATCATACCAAATTACTCGTTTCCAATCCTTCACAGTAAAGTTTTGGTGCCTTTTAGTTCATTGATAACGTGCGCCTTTGTGACTTGCTGTTGAAAGAGGCCTCTTCCGTGGCACTCTGCTCCAGATATTCATCGCATGTAGTTCTCGTCGCAATGTCTTTCCGTAAATTGGATTGGTTGGACTTTCTTTGACTGTTTGGAGCAATTGTTGTCTGGTTTGAAACCGATTTGCAGTTACTAGGCGTGAAACATGGAGGCGATCCCTCTTGGTAAGAATCGTTTTCCGGATACAGTTACGTCGCCGATTTTCAGTTGACTGTGACCTACACCACTGTTTGTAAACCCGCTGGACACTACGCTCCGATACACCAACAAACTGGGGGACTTCATTCACTTTGTGACCGTGGATACGGCCAAACACGATGGCTTCTTTATGCCACTCAGTAACGTCTGTCTTACAACCTATATTGCAGACTAAAATCAACACACACGCTGCTCTTCACCACTGCACGAGACAGAAATGATTCTGTAGACTACGTCAGTGCTATTTATCTCCCAACAATGCTGTCACGACTCCCTCTGTGCAGTCGGTAACTTCTTACTGTCTTTTCTGTAAGGGATGACTAATTTTTGTGTCGGGTGTGCTTAGTAATCCGATTTATCGGCGTAGGAATATACACTGCCGGACAATTGCTAAGGACGGATGACAATAGCAACGACAGCAACCATAAAATGAAAGGCAGGAAAATGTGGAAATTAGCATAAGTGCGGGATACAGTAAGACGTGTTGTGCGTATGCAAATTTTGGATTGCCGAACTTGTTCGTGACGTCATAGCGCTGATAAGAGATATAAAGGATTTGACGCGTATTGACCGTTGTTGTTAAAACGCAAAGTTGAAAGGGAAAGAATCAATTGACGAACTTGCAATTTTCAGTATGTCTTCCCGACATCACCTAGATGATTTTACGCGTGGCCGTATTATTGGCAAGATTGAAGAAGGGCGAAAAATAACAGATGTTGCCAGGGAGTTCGACGTCAGCCACAGTGTTGTTTCAAGGCTTTGGAAATCATTTCAAACAAATGGAGAGTGTAGCAAACGTCACGGGGAGGTCGTGTTCGCAGTACGACACCTGCAGAAGATCGGTACGTAGTGCTATCAACAAAAAGACACCGGCGCAGCACAGCTAGTGAGGTAGCAATTCAGTTTATGGCTGCTACTGGCAAGCGGATCTCCCGAAAAACTGTCGCCAGACGTTTGCATGAAGGAGGATTATATGCCCGCCGTCCTGTTGTGTGCATCCCATTGTCCAGACGTCACCGTACCGCCCGTTTGTAATGGTGCCATCAACATCGCAATTGGACTGATAACGACTGGTCTGCTGGCCTCTTCTCAGTTGAGAGTAGGTACAGTCTATCGTCTGATTGTCGACGACAACTGATCTGGCGTGATAGTGGTACTGCATATTGTCCAGCAAACATACAGGAAAGGGACCGATATCCGATATGTAGTGTCATGGTATGGGCTGGCATCATGATCAATGGCCGTACGTCCCTCTATGTGCTTCCAACTGGGACTATGACTGGCCAACGATACATTAATGATGTTCTGCTACCTCATGTTCGCATGTTCCGTGGTGCTGTCGGTGATAGATTCATTTTCATGGACGACAACGCAACATGTCATCGAACAGTCGCTGTCCAGGAGTGTCTTGAGAGCGAGGATATTCAGCGCCTCGTATGGACAGCACGTTCCCCAGATCTGAATCCCATTGAAAATGTGTATGATGCTTTGGGAGGAGTCTTGCTGGTCGCCAATGCTCTCCAATAAACAAGGACACCCTCATCCGTGCACTGACAGATGAATGGGATAAATTACCCCAACAGCTGCTTGACAATGTTGTGCAAAGCATGCCATGACGTGTGGAATCTTGCATCGCCCTCCATGGTGGCCATATCCCATATTGACATCTTACGCCGGAACGCCTGCGGACGGTAATTGCATTTTTTTCACGTTTACGTATTCTGCAAAAAAATGGCCTGTTTGTCCCTTGAACACGTTCCAAAGCCTTCTGGATTTCAGAGCACAATAAATTGTCTTTCTTGTAATGTCCTGGCATTCTGACATTATTTTATTTCACTTGGCATCCAACCACACTTACTTTTTTATGCGCTATATAACCGTTTATGATCCGTCCTTAGCAATTGTCCAGCAGTGTATAAGTAAACGTTTCCAAGCTTTCGCACATCAACCAGATGGCTTTTTGCAAGAAGATAAACAGAAACTATTTTTTTTTTATGCGGGAATATATGATCTTTTCTCTACCCATATCAGGGAATGTGTGAATTCGTCTCTACCCATATGGGGGAATGTGTGATTTTGTCTCTACCGGTATGAGTGAATGTATGATTTATTCCCCTTGACTTTGTGCTCCAATTATAGCTCACATACAATGCTGCTGCAGTGACATCTGGATACTGAGGCTGATTGGAGCGACTAAACCAGGCCGAGACTTCTAGTCTTGCGGTACACTATGAAACACACATACCTACAGAGAGCATCATATAAATTCCCTCATGGAAATTTTTTTATTACATCCTGTATGGAAAAGGAATGTTGAAATACGCATTGTAAAATTTCTTCAGTTGTGAAAATTTTTAGCAACAATTTGGCAGTAAAAGAAATTTAAAAATGTGCTCATGATTGAATGTAGACGAGGATTCCCTGCGGAATTCTGCGGTGAAATGTGGGCGTCTTGCTTGTGAGATTGTCTTGACGACTGGTCGACCAAGTGGGTCCCTGAAGTCAAAAGAGTACGATGATCCTGCAAGTGGCACTGACTACTCAACTCAGAAAGTCACTCAACGACCCGTGGAAGAGCCGACGAACGGCAATAGGGTTACAGACAGTTATGCAGTGATCGGAAGTAGCAATGTTATTGAAGCACGCTACTTTTAGAGTAGTGTTGCATATAGCATCGCTACAAAAAACGAAAAAGGTAGTTGTAGCGGTAGCACGCTACAAAATCCATTAGCTTGCAGCTGAATTTACGCTACAAATTCCACTACTTTTAAAAAACTGCAAAAAATGAAATATCAAGGGATATTTCCAAATTTTCTGAATCGTTATTGGTTGGAACAAGGGCTCAATGTGTCCTACCTATAAATACGTGCCTGACATTGTCAAGCCAGCAAAATAGTTAACCTTTTTTTTAGCACGTCTTTTGCAAAAAAATAAAAAAAAAGTAAAAGAACGTGCTTAAAAGTATCACTTCGTCCATCCGTTCGTGGACACCATATCTCTACAATTATTAGGCCGATTTGAAAAGTTCTTTTTTTGCCTCTCTTTTCCATTGGGAGCTCGAAATGTTAGAACGACGATTCTTGCTTTCCCGATTCTTTACGATGCATAACTTTACGGCTAAATAGTGCAAATGCCGATGTTATGGAATTCAAAAAATGTTTTATTCCATATAATTGCTTCTAAATATCCAACCTAAAAATTATTTCTTCCATTTGATATCATTTATAACAAAGACTATTTTTTAGGTATTGTTTTTTTTTTCAAGTTATACATAGTTTTCCTGCTACGGGGCTTGAAGTTAAATCGCGATTTCCCAGAGATATCTCTGCTTTTAAAAGCCCGACTTGAAAATTTCTTTTTACATCGCATAAAGCTCACGCAGGAAAACTTTCTGCATACAATTTCTAATTTTTGGATAAAAAAATTTCGTCACTATGGGACATAAGGGTTTATTTCTGGTTCTGATGTATTTTTGCAGTAATATCTTCGCTTCTGATAACTAAATTTATTTTATTTTATTTGGGGAGTGGGGGGATAGATGTCGCGCACCATGGGAAACCTTTAAAGAATACCTTCTGCCTAAAACAGTGCGAGGGGGCGTTATATATATATATCTTAATTTTCAGCCAGGGAACGTAGATATATATAACTCATTTTTGACCATATCTCTGCTTCTTAGAGTCCGATCTGAAAACTTCTTTTATCGTTGAAGAGTGTTTCTGGTGCGAAATGTTTTGCATACAATTTTAAATTTTTCGTAACTTACAAATGTGCCGCTGTAGGGCGTTAGATCACATTTCGGTTTACCGCATGTTTACAGCAATATCTGTGCTTCTAAAGACTGGATCGAAGAAATTCTTTTTCGGTCAGACAATACCAAATACGAAAGCATTTTTTACATATATATTGCTCAAAATTATGCACAATTTCCCCGTTAAGAGCGCAGATGTTAAATTCATTTTTCTAGAAATCTGTGCTTCTGAATGTCCGATTTAAAAAATTCTTTTAAAGTTGTGTATTATTTGCCTTAAGTACGGAACACTTTTCCTGTACTTGTGCAGTTTCTTGTAGTTCGCAGTTCGGTTGCTAGGTGGTGTTTGTGTGCTTCTGTTTGTTGCTGTGTACCCACTTCTAAGAACCCTATTGAAAAAATTCTTTTCTCTAACTGTATGACATTCGCTAAAATAAAGTTGAGGAACATTATCCTCTTTAAATAATGTACAGCTTTCCTGTAAGAGCGCGGCGCGTGAATATTGAAACATTTTTCTTGCCATCTCTGCATTGCAGGAGGCGTATTTGAAAAAAATTGAAAAAACATTTTTCCTTAGCGTAGGATTTGCTATGAAGAACATTTTTCGCATATTATCAATATTTCTATTATGCAAAATTATTCCGTTAGGGGAGTACATTTATATCATGTTTCCCTCTATATTTCTTTTTCTAACAGTTCGATTTGAAAATCCCTTTCTATCTGATATCTTCCTTCTGCATACCCACTTTCCGAACTTATGTCAGCTCAGTTTTCATCTATGAATTTTACAGTTGAGGTAGATAATTCTTGCTCCCTCCCATTTTGGGATATTTTGTTACAGCGTGACCCAGTATCTCATTGTTTAACTACTTCTGTTTACTGTAAGCCTTCTGCTGTTTCTTGTGTTATCCCTGTCAATTCGGCTCATCACTACTGTTATAAGCTTTCGGCACTGTATTATTTTGTTCGTCGTGCGTTTACACTCTCTTCCACTTCCCGTTTACGCCAACATGAATTCAGGATTTTCAAGGTCATTGCTCTTACCCGTTGGTACACCCAAAGTTGTATCTCCCGTGTCTTTGCTCATGTCTCAAGGTTGAAATTCACTCTCGCACACTCCTTCCAAGGAAATCAGATTTGTGGGTTCTTTGGATTGCTTACGTAGTGTTTTCTCCAGTTTGAGTAGTACGTGCCGGGGTTGCCGTTTGGCCATCGGCTTCAAAACTAGGTCGTTATTTTCTTTCATTCGTAAAGATCGGGACCCTATTCATAAAGATTCCAGACGTAGGGTTTATTGTGTTCCACTTAGGTCGGTTATTCCTGATGTACCTGATAGTACATACAAGTACATACACAGCTTGTACTTTTAGAAATTTTATATCAGGTTGGCTGAACATCAGTAGAGTGACAGACGTAGATCTACTGATACTTGTCTCTCAAGCCTGGTCAGTGCTGGTACTCGCGACCCTGACTGGAATGGCTCGTATCTGTTGATTTACGGTAGCCCGAAGGACAAATTTTTTTATTGTATATGGAAAGCATGTTTATTTACCAGTTCGGTAATAAATGTTGTAATGATATGCCGTACCATATTCCTCGTTCCTGGAAGAACTTGTTAAATGGACTACCGTTATCTTTATAATTCCTATTTTGAGTTTATTTTCACAGAGGGCGTTACGAATGTACACTGACGGAAAAAAAATCCCAACACCACGAAAAAATAGTTGCAGAGGAATGAAATGGCGGCAATACATTTGTATTTAATCGATTAAGGTTTCAAGATCACAGCTTATTGTAAGCGCGAGAAGAGCCATTTTAAATGTGAAATGCTGCTACATTAATAACCGGTGTAACCGCCAGAATGTTGAATGCAAGCACGCAAACGTTTATGCATTGTGTCGTACAGGTGCTGAATGTCAGTTTGTGGGATGGAGTTCCATGCCTGTTGCACTTGGTCGGTCAATACAGGGACGGTTAATGCTGGTTGGGGGTAATGCTGGAGTTGTCGTCCAATGATGTCCCATACGTGCTCGATTGGAGAAAGATCTGGTGATCTAGCAGGCCACGGCAACATGTCGACACTCTGTAGAGCATGTTGGGTTAAAACAGCAGTATGCGGGCGAGCGTTATCCTGTTGGAAAACACCCCCTGGAATGCTGTTCATGAATGGCAGCACAACAGGTTGAATCACCAGACCGACGTACAACTGTGCCGTCAGGGTGCGTGGGATAACCACGAGAGTGCTCCGGCTGTCATAGGATATTGCTCTCCAGACCATAACTCCAGGTGTAGGTCCAGTGTGTCTCTGCCGCAGACAGGTTGGTTGCAGGCGCTCACCTGGCCTCCTTCTAACCAACACACAGCCATCACTGGCACCCAGGCAGAACCGGCTTTCACCAGAAAACACAACAGATCTCCACTCCGTCCTCCAATGAGCTCTAGCTTGACACCACTGACGTCACAAACGGCAGTGGTTTGGAGTAAGTGGAATACACGCTACAGCGCATCTGGCTCGGAGCTGTCCTTCAAGTAACCGATTTGTAACAGTTCGTTGTGTCACTGTGGTGGCAACTGCAGCTCGAATTGCTGCCGCAGACGCAGTACGATGCGCCACGGCCATACGCCGTACACAGCGGTCTTCCCTCTCAGTAGTGCCACGTGGCCTGCCGGAACCCGGTCTTCTTGAAGCAGTACTTTTCCTTGACCACCGCTGCCAACAATCATGCACAGTGGCTACATTCCTGCCAAGTCGTTCTGCAATATTGCGGAAAGAAATCCCACCTTCTCGTAGCCCTATTACACAACCTTTTTCAAACTCCGTGAGTTGTTGATAATGGCTTCTTCGTCTTCTTAAATGCATTCTTGACTAACATCAACACACTACGTCGAATCTCAACGATAACTAACGCTCACTAACGTTACAGCGCGCGTATTTACAGCAAACCTGCTTTGCATGTTCCGAGGGGCGCTACTAACGCCACACGTATGCGCCGAGCGCGAAATTTGCATAGACGTCATCTTACAGATGTACTCTCACCGCCTACCAACTGTCGTTTATCTAACACAATCCCTACTTGGTGTTGGGATTTTTTTTTTCCGTCAGTGTATTTCAGTGGTGTATGTCATTACTGTTCCTGCAGGCGACGCTTTATAGTTTTTTTACCATCATATTAAGACTATTTAAGAACTCTGGTTCCATTTGCTATGTGTCACCTGATGATGCAGTAGCTACTACTGCGAAAGATCTTGTGTATTTTAAACTTTTGAACATAGCTTTTTAACCTAATGTCATAAATATAGTATATTATAATACTTGAGGATATGTTTACATGGGACTGGATCGTGCAATGACTTAGGTCTATGTTTTTTTACGTTACGCATAGCAAGAAATGATGTTATAGTGATCTTCTTTCTACTATGAGAAATGTTTTGGTGGCAATTCGTTAATTTTCGTGACATGCTTTTCATCCGCTAGTAAAAGAGTGGGCGGCTGTTCCTATTAACGGATGTTTTATTGATTGTTGAAATCCGGTTGATTGTTTTTCTTACCGGTTGCATTCACTTTGAATTACTCTGAAAAAAAAAATTTGCGTCTTAAAGGAATGAAGCAACGTGTTCGTTACAACCGAAACTTTGGTGTCATTTTTTGTTACACGGTACACGGTACAGAAAATATTACATGTTCTGACCAAAAACTTGGGCTCGCTTCTGTGTCACAAACCTTATGATATTTGAAATAATATTGTTTGAACATGCTACTTTTAAAAGTGGCATAAGTGACTGTCACTTAACCTATTCCTTTCAAGACATTTTACTTGGTTCATTTGTGAAAACAACAGTTCACATGAGTATGTTGTTCCGAACATAGACAGAATCCATGCAGCTAGATTATGAATGTTTACGTACTTGTCCTTTGAAACTAACTCGTAAAACTCTGTTAGGTTGCAGCTGTTGAATTTTTCTTTTAAGAAAGAATCACACTGAAAGTCTATTAATTCACGCTGATGTCCTTCAGGTGCGTTGTCAGCATTATAGAATAATGAAGACTTGAATATATTGAAAATATTTTCTATGTTTTTGAAACATTCAAACCTCCATACAGTTATATTCTTCGTAAATAAACTTGTTACTTATAAAGCTTTGCCAAGCATTACTATGTTTATATTTGTACAGTTATATTCTTCGTAAATAAACTTGTTACTTATGAAGCTTTGCTAAGCATTACTATGTTTATATTTTATTTAACATATTATAATATACTTGAAAAAATAGTTATTTATTTTGTAATCATATATACGGTCAGCAAAACAGTTGGCGCCGGGCCGCGAGTTTGAGACCACTGGTATAGATGGTAATCCTAATTTGACTCTCAGTGAACATTCAACTATACGTATAGTTAACCATATGAAGTGCATCATGTCTTTTACCTACCATTAGGCATTACACTCATGCAAACACAAATTATATAGCAAACAAAAACTGATCAGGCTATGGTTCCACTGCAAAATGTGTTTGGGAACACCTACAGAAAATAGATACACATGTGTATGTATCCCCTTCCTCCATTCTGACAGATTGTAGTAGGTGCTAAATGAAAACATTTCTAGAGTTGATATGATATTCGCTGAGAGATCCGCTTCGGCAATCAATCCATGAAACATTCAGTGTTGGTTGTAGAGACCTAAAACAGTTGCCCGGCTTGGTTGTTTCAAATCCACATCTATCAGTAGTGTATCTAATGACATGAACTTTCTGTTTCTTTCATACTTCCGACATTTTTTGGTTCTGTTGGCTGCAAACCAGAGGGACGTGGTTTCAATGTACTTTAGCTACACATACCCAATAATGAAATGTGTGTAATGCATTCAGTAATACGCAGCAGCAGTTCATTTAGGAATTCGTTTTCATTTCAATATTACTCAAAGAGAGCTACATATAGCTGTGAACCCATTCATTAATATTTCCCCGTTACTAAGTAGTCCATAATTCCATTATCAATCAAACTTCACTATACTCTTGACTTTTGTTTTTCTTTTTTTATAGCACTGGAACCACATACATCTAATTCCTTGGTACTCTCTCGTGACTTTTTCTGCTGGGCTGTATTACAACTAGAGGTGGAACGAATCCTAAATTTTCTCGAATCCGAATTCTGAAAGGTTCTCGAATGCCTCGAATCCTTCATATAAGAATAATTTATAAGAAAAAAAGGGAAAGAAAAGACTTCTACGTAAAATTAAAAGTTTTTAATTGAAGCAAAATTTGAAATATGTGCTTAATGAAAAGCAAATTAAAGAATTCAGTTTAAAAAAATATACCTATACTTATTAAGACGATACAAATGAAATTTATAATTTACATTTGCTAAATGAAGTACATAACTCTTGAGTCTTGAGGTGGTTAATTTCCATTTTCTGAACATAATTTTGACAAAAAAATATTTGAGTAACAATTCACATTTTTGACATTTTTCTTTAATAACAAAAGTTTCAAAATCTTTTTAAATCAAAGCAAGTGTAGAGGTGGGGAATATTATTTCAAGAGTTAATGTAGGTAAACACTAAACATGGAACACTAAATTGATTAAATTATTTCCAGAAAATTAATAAAAATCAAAAACATATTCGTTTTAAGAGTTAATAAAAACATTAAACACTGAACTGTTTCAGGGCAATGAAAAAATAGCAGAAACCTTTAATGGAGATTTTTTTAAAAAAACACAAGCATTCGATCTCGCTCTGGATCTAGCCAATACTTTGTTTGTTATCAGCTATGACGCCTGATGTGCTGAATAATCTTTCTGACATTATTGTCGATGGTGGCATGATTAAGAACTTTTTCGAGAGTTTCCTCAAATGTTTATATTTTTTGTTGTCCTTATAGTATTTAAAGATGTCCGCAGATGGTTGAAGCAGTGTTTCTGCTTAATAGGCATTCATTTCTTCTTCAGGAGACAAACTGTAACTCTGCTCACTGCTGGTAGATGGCGTAAATAATTGAGAATAGTAATTCCACATGTTATGAACTCCTTTTTGTTGAGTTAACGAATTTGAGTGTTATCTCTTTGACGTTGTTCTGATGACTGCAGATTACTGTCATCTGCTTGCAAAATACTAATATCAGAAATTTCAATGGCCAGTGTTGATTTAACTTGCTCAAGGGTTTCTTTGCTCAAAAATACACTTCCTTTGAATCGGTGATCCAGTACAATTCCAAGAGCATACAACTTTTCGATTTCAACAGACTGATAGTGCCTTTCCCAGATGTAAGCAAGTCATTTTGAAAACCCTGTACGGAACCTAAAGTTGATTTGAAGTTTTGTAGAATACTAATGGTGCTATTCACTAAAGGAATTATTTCTGAGATTGTCACTTCGCCGGAACTGGCCACAAATGTAGCTCTATCGAACATATCTAGGATTCGTATCACTTCTATGGTTGTCCATTGTCGAGTACTGAGATCTACCTGAAAATTTAACTCTGAAGCAGGTAATAAAACAGCTTGCTTTTGTTCCATGAGACGAATGAGCACGCGAAGCTGAGAATTCCATCTAGTCGGTTCGTCTTGTATCGAACGATGGGGTTTAATAAGACTTAGCTTAGCTTGAAAAGCTCGCAAGACTGTTAGTGCTGTAGAAGAGCGCTAGAAATGTCCCACAATACTCCCGCAGGTTGACATTGTTTCCTTAATTTCACTCTTGTTCAGTAAATCATCTTTGAGAACTAATTGAAATGAGTGAGCATGGCATGGCAAGTGGTCAAAAGTACTGCCTTCTAAAGCTGCTACCATATTAAGCCCATTGTCTCTCATGAAACACACAACTTTTTCTAAGAGATTCCATTTTTTCATAGTGTTGGTAATGAAAGTTTCTATTGCAAGTGCTGTATGTGAAACTTCTGCAAATTGATACATTCTAAGCACAAGTGATGATGCTCAAAGTTTTCATATATGAAGTTAACTGTGAAACTGAGGTAATCGTTAGAAGATGTTGACGTCCACATGTCTGTTGTAACTGCAATAAACTCGGTTTTATCTAAAAGATTCTCAACTTTTCTTTTTTTCTTTTTCATACATCTCTGGAATTACCTTTGGGGCGAAAGTGTTTCCTGCTTGGAATAACAAATCTTGGCTCAAGGTGGTTTATCAACTTTTTAAAACCTTTATCTTCTACTATGGGCAATGGCTGGTTATTTTTGCAGATCATTTCGGCGTCTAATATGGTAATTGTTTTAGCTCTTTTGCCTCCAGGCGTAAAACTTTGCATTTTATCAATAAATGCTTTCAGACTCGGTTTGTTAGAAGATACTGCTTTGCCTTTTACTGGGGGTGCTTCGAAATTCTTTTGTTCTTCATACGAAGAAGCTGCTAAACCTGGACTGGAAGTTGAACTAACTGATGCAAGACTCCCAAAGACAGATGAATCATCTGGGTCATTATTGTCTTCCAATCAGGAGTCAACTCTGACAGTCAAATGGCTTAAGGGTGCAGCTGAAGTCAGTAATGGGGATGGTGAACTTCTATCTTTCAGTTCTTGAAATTTGGATGAATGTTTGGTTTTAAAATGTTTCCACATTGCTGAAGTAGTGTGTGGACCTTTTTCTCTGGATATTTTTTTTGAACACAGACTGCAATTCTCATAATTTTCATTATCCAAAATTTGGAAATATTTCCACATATTAGAAGAAGTTTGAGATGATGTGATCTCATATGTTGACATTCGTTGCATGATGTAAGAGATGCGATGGTTGTGTGACAGGCACAAGATAAATCGCTCCTAAGTATGCGGAAGTGCTGTGTTTAGTGATAGAAACTATGTAGGAATAAAAACAATAAATCATAAGAAACGCTGAGATTGAGACAAAAAAATACAGACCGGATAACGCCGAGCGTATACTGATAGAGTGTGCAAGTGAGACGCTGCAGAGAGTTGAGTAGAACTAAAAACTCTGAGCTGTAGACAGAGTAACGTGAGTCATGTACGCGACGCCGCTCAAGATCACACGCCCCCTCCGTTCTTACGCTCGTTACCATGTGAACGGTTGCCGAGAAAGAGATAAACTATGGTTTAGTCACTTTTCCCACTATACTTGAGGTATGGTGGCTAAGGCACTGTCTGATGGCAGACGCCAGTCGCTTCGGCAATTGCACTCTGTGTTTGGCTGAACAATTCCTTCACTGTTGCATCCGGATTGGAAGTCACGAGATATTTCAAATAGCTGTGTACACACTGTAGAAGATCTTCTTTGATTGTTTTGTAATGTCAGAACTTATAATGCTGACAAACATTCGAACAAATATAGCTCTAGAACAAGCACCAAACGTTAAGTTTTTTAGTTTAAAATTCGAATCAAGAAAAAAGCGCGAAGATACGAGTTTTAGAATCTCGAATCGTGTTCAAGATTCGCGGGATTCGAGGATTCGAATCTCCCATTTCTAATTACAACCATATTTCCCGTGTTGCCGCCTCCAAGGAGGAATATGATGTCTATACAGCAGAAAGTAAGGTATAGAGAGCGATCTGACTGGGAAAGCAAAGACTGGCTCGATGCCAATTTAACAATATTGTGGTAATTTGAACAATATTATATGCCAATTTAACAATATTATGGATGCATGATTGACCAAAAATTCATGGCTGTGTGTAGCTATCTTTGACTAACACCTGCATTTGTGCTCCTGCCATTTCTGCTTGTGCGTATATGATTAAACACACAGCTAATGGGGATGTTTGACTAACATCTTTCATTAATCATGAATGAATATTAAATTAACAGAAAAAAAAGTTTTGAATCCATGAATGTTCTGCTGTATTAAGTGTAGCTAAACTATAATATAAATGGGCAGAAAACTAAGTTGTATTTCAATGGGTCTTTCATCTCAATTACTGTCGTAGGATAATAATTACTAACTTACACTAACTAGTTTTCCAAGAGAATTCCACCCTGTAAGTTTTAAAAGATTCCGATACAGTAAATTAAATCTGTATCCCGACAATCAAAATCTGATGTATTTTCATTCTGGGAGTGCAGATTGTGTGTTACCAAACTCAGTGCCTGTAGGATTGTAAATTGATAGAACACAAAATTAGACAACAGGATAAAAAAAAACTCAGTATAAAAAAAAAAAAACCCTCGCTATCTCCGAATGCAACACAGATTCAGCAATTAGTGCTTAAGGTTCGGGGGCACGTTGAATAGAAGAAAACAGTGGTCAGTATAACGTAAAGGCATTCACAAATGGCCAACGTGAGAAATTTCAGTCATCTGATCTTGTTGCAAATTGTCGCACGAATTAACGTACCCCCTACTCGTGACTCACAATCAGGTGCGAAGCTATGGGTGGACTTTTTTGAGTCCACCTGTTTCAGCTCTGATCTAATATTTAAGCTGTTAGAACATATGACTGGTGCAACCGTTGAAAGATTTTTAGAGAACTTGGATAAACGTACCTGAATTTTTCGAATTCACAGAAATTTTGTTAAATAAAATGAATTTTTTTGTTAAATATAGTGTTTGCACTTTTCTGGGAAATAGAGGCAGTTCTCTGAGAGAATTTCTAAGAGAATAGTACAAGCACATTTTTTTTTTAAAATTATAGTTTAAAAGATGAGAGAGAGAGAGAGATTTCCAGACAGGTTACAAACTAAAATTCATAAACTGCTTTGTAATAGAAAAAAAGAAAGGAAAAACTACGAAAGTAAGCTAAAATAGCGAAGAAATAGTAACTTGCTATAGAGATTCGTATCTATAGTTCTCATACTACGTACTGTATATACCCGTGTACAGGTCGATCTCGTGTATAGGTCGACCCACCGATTTTTATCTGAATATTTGCAGTTTTTGTATATCCCGTGTATAAGTTTACCCCCAGATTTTTATCTGAATATCTGCAGTTTTTGTATACCTACCTATCTTGTGTATAAATTAAAAAATATATATATTTTCCGAGGATGCGCCCGCATGCGGAAATGTGAACCTACTATTTATTGTTGTAGCTGGCTCTCGCAATGTTGCTTGGGGCAATTTCCCGCTAAATGTGGGTGGAATTGAGGCACAATTCTGGGAAGATGATAGGGCTCACCACTCTGGTTAGAGAGTTCTCAGGGGAAGGTTACACACCTTAACATTATATGAAACCCACTTTTGCACATTGTCCCCCCCCCTTTCTCCCACTTTTGGCGAGCGAGTTTTCTGCAGTTACTTCATTCATGGAGAGTAAAGCATTTGCTCCCGGAGCAAACGAATCGTCATGCATTTACCAAACGTCTTAAGGCACATCGTCATTAAAAAAAAAAAAAAAAAAGAACTTCCTGAAACATATTTGGAAAGCGTAAATAGGTCTTGATGTCAACCTGATAGTTTTCTTTTATCCCGTGAAGAATATGCATGCCGTAAAAAATAAATGTGTAAATTTTGAAGTTTTCAATGGATCTCTTCAAAATTTTAAATGAATCTTTATTTTGATGTATTGTGGACACTGTAAAAATTTCACGCAATTATTTAAAAAATTGAAGAAAATTTGTTCTAGAAACTTTTCTCCCACTACCCTCTGCAGCGTAGCAGCTGTCAGTCAACTGCTCACCTGGATGAGTGTGTGATTGACAGAAAGGTAGTTTATCTACTCCCGAGTTTCATTCACCCATCTCCACCGTGTTTGTGACAAACAATCGACTTTAGTCACAAAACCAAACATCGCCCCATTCAGTAAAGACGCAATCCTTTTTGCTCGCTCTTAGTCTTCAGAAAAGGCTACTGTTTGTTTAATTTTTAGAGCCCGGTACACTCAATATAATAACAAACATAAGTAGGTTGTTAAACTATTTCACTTTTTTACTACCAGTGGCAATGTTATTCCGAGCGAGCGGACCTCCGCCGTCGCTAAGCAGGGACAGCGGTCTCCTTTTTCAATAGTCTCTTCTTTTCCCTCGTCATCCTCCCCCCCCTCCCCCACCAGTCGGGAATTGAGCACTATCGTAGGTCACGGCACGGTGCAACTTAAACTACTGGCTGACACGTTCACCTCTTTCCTCTGGGTGATTTACCAGCGGGGCGGTCAAGGCTATATCGACAGATTTAAAACGGACTTTGAGACATCCTTGCGAAATGAGTTTTTCTATTAGTAAATAAAAAAAACTCGTACATATAAAATGAAGAAAATTCTTAGCAATAACTTTCGTCTGTACCAGTAACACCCAGAAAATGACTAAATACACAACTGCAAATGAACTGATGGCGCAAAGGGCCAAGTACGCGCATTTCCATAAGGCATCAAGATTTTGGTTTTCAACCTATCAGAAATATTTTCCGTGTATAGTTCGACCCGCTAATTTCGACCTAAATATTTCATTAAAAAAAGTCGCCCTATACATATATACGGTACGTTGAATAAATACTACGTACAGTATGCATCTGAAAACGGTTTTGACTAGCGTTAAAATTATCAGCATCGGGTAAATTCCGCATGAACGGAATTTTTGCTAAAATATCTGCCTACCACTTCAAAATGTATGCCCCCCCCCCCATCATGCTTAGCTTCCCTAATAGCCCATCCAGTTCTGAGTGGGCCGCCCCGGTGGCGCAGTGGTCTAAGGCGCTGGCCTCTGATCATTCGTCCGTAAGGGGTCCGGGTTCGTATCCCGGTCAGGCATGGATGTTGTGTTTGTCTTATGGCGCTGGCTCTCTCCCTTCCCTGGAACCAGTGACCCTAAATTAGGGACGGGCGACTGCTTATAGCCCATTGAGTTGCTCACGGTGGTCGTAAAACCTCCAATCAAAAAAAAAAAAAAAAGAAAAAAAAAGTTCTGAGTGGTGGAGTCACCGCTGCTCACAATCGCTAGCCCCGTGCGTATATTCCACCACAGAACCTCTCCGATTCCTTTTTTTAATCATTCCTTAAATGCATTACCCTGTCCTTCCCTAACTCGCCAGCACATTCTGAAATAACCCTTGTCACATCATCACATTTAAAAAGCCCCCCTCTGCCTAGCAAGATCCGTCCGTGCGGTTAATAAGTAATTACGTGACACAAAAAAATAAGCCCCACCCATAGGTGTCGTCGCTGAAAGTAAATACCGCCCTCTGATTGGCTGAGATTACTGCAGTTCTCTATCAGCGTAAGATTTGGTTATATGCTGCCCGGAGTCATGCACCTCCTCCCCGTATTGTCCTATTGATCTGGGAGAAGAACAAGTTCCGGAGGACTGGAGGGCAGTGGTCGAGATCAGCAGACGACAGGGTTCGTTATAACTCGTATCGCGATCGCATCAGAGCAGAAATCCACGTGTTCAGAGAACTCCAATGGAACAAATTACACTCCCAGCCTCGTCAAAATGATGTGTGGAATATCTTAGAAAACTCCGATGTTGGTAGACGGTCATACCGCCCATTCTCGATCCACAGGGTTTGGTGTACGATGATGAAGAGAATGCTAGGGTCCTCGCTGGTGCTATGGAGCAGCAGTTCTCACCTCATGGCATCCAAAATCCTGTCACACACTGATAGGGTCATGGAGGTTTTGGCTACGCAAGATCTTGATGAATCAGTCATGGAAGATTTAGCTACTTGCAATTTTGATGAACCAGACGAGGTCATCTTGCCTCTCAGTTACCTCGAGGTGACTCGACACATCAAAAAGCTAAAGGCGAAGAAAGCTCTCGGAAGAGACGGAGTTTCGGCAAGAGCTGTTCAACTGCTCCCCGAGAGCTGGATTCTGCTACTAAGGGAGGTTTTCACCGGCTGAAGTACTTCCACAGGGACTGGAAAGAAGCTGTGATAGTGGTTTCGCCCAAACTTGGAACCAACCATATCTTACCGCAGAACTACCGTCCGATATCTCTTTTACCCATCCTGGTCAAGCTCCTGAAGATGGTCATCCTCTCTAGGCTCACTGAATTCTGTGATGCTAAGGCAGTCAACCCTGACGAACAGGGAGTTTTCCGGACGAAGCACGCACGACCCACCAGTTGATCAGACTTACGGAATCCGTTTCTGAAGGACATAATAAGAGCAAGTATTCCACTGCTGTCTTCCTGGACAGTATGGCATGAGGGTTTCCTTCACAAAGTGCAGGAGCTCTTGTGCCCCTCCCCCACACACACTTGTTGAGCTGATTGACTCGTACCTCAACAACCGCAGCTTCATCATTAAGATTAACGGTGAGTTTTCTTCTGAAAAGAAGATACGGACTGGTGTTCCTCAGCGTTCTGTTTTTGGACCGACGCTGTTTTCCATTTATCTACATGACTTATCCAAGCCCAAAAATGCGTACGTCATGACATGATGCACGCTGATGATACAGCTGTTAGTTCCTCCACGACTTTCTCTCTCAGCTGGAAACCTAGCACACTGACTGGAGGATCAAGATCAATCCGTCTAAGAGCAGTGCGCTGTTGTTTCATGGATTTCTTCGAGGAGTACCGAAACTTGTCATATTTCGAGTGACAATCCCCTGTGTCATTTCTACTAAGTACCTGGGATTGCAAATAGATTGTCGACTTTCGTGAGTAGCTAACACGTTCTACCGTACGAATAAAGCTAGACAATGAATTGGGCAGCTAGCTCCATTACTCCACCAGAGAAGCTTCTTGACAACACGGCACAAAGCACTGCTGTATTAGATGGTCGTCAGGCCAGTGCTCACCTACGCCGCTTTCCTCTGGATAGGTTTTAGTAGGAATTCTCGAAAGAGAACCGAGAGGTTTCAGAGCCGAGCACTTCGTATGATCACTGGGGCTCCCACTTGGACCTCACTTCGAAACCTGAGGAACATACTTGTAGTTGAGGAGGTACACAAATTCTCCACCAGACTAGCCAAAACGTTCTTTAGGAAAGCGGCAGCCCACCTAAATGGAATTGTTAGGGGTGCGGTCCACTACGATCCCAGCCTATTCCTTATATATCCCAGAACTAAGGAGGCGATCGTTGGCCCTCTAATCGGGACATGCGGGAAGGCAGCACTGTTGAGTTCTGATCCTTGGGTTTCAGGTCTTGGATCAGATGGTGAACTGGATCAGATGGAGTGTGAATGCGCGAATATTAGGTGGGTTTTCCCGCCCCCTCCCCCCTTTCCTTTTCAGGTTGGCGTGAGGGTTCTAATACAAAACACCGACGATCAAAACACACACTGACAATCAAAACGCCGACAATCAAAACACCGACTGGTCAAAATACCGACAGGTCCAAACACCGACAGTTCAAAACACTGGCGATTATAACACCGACAGTTCGAAACGCCGACAGGTCGAAACACCAACAATCAAAACACCGACAAATCATAACACCGACAATCATAACACTGACAGTTCAAAACGCCGACAAGCATAAAACCGACAGTTCAAAACACCAACAATCGTAACACCGACAAATCATAACCGCGACAACCACAACATCGACAATTATATGGACTAATATAATTGTCAGGCGAGTAGAGGAACTTTATTCTAAGCGATGGCAACACCAGAGTGGGTGGGAAGGGGGATAACAACACCCAATCGATGGATGTGCTGCCTCTAGCGGTGAACG
Organism: Macrothele yani; assembly: GCA_039090855.1. NCBI lineage: Eukaryota > Metazoa > Arthropoda > Arachnida > Araneae > Macrothelidae > Macrothele > Macrothele yani. The sequence goes on from CM077013.1 coordinate 22,805,521, forward strand.
ACGGAAATTTATTAATTTTTATTCCGAGCGATAGCAACATCTGAATGGATGGGTGATGTTGGATATGTATATAATGTGATATAATGTGGATGCATAAGTGTTGAATATCCACATTATATAAGGTGGATATTCAACAGCTATGCATCCACATATATCACATTATATACATATCATGGATGCATAGGTGTTGGATATGTCGATGCTTATGTGCTGCCCTTAGAGGTGATAGATGGAACTTCATTATTTTCATTCCGAGAGATGGCAACATCGGAGTGGATGCACAAATGGTTGGGTGATAGAAGGGAATGAAAACAACTAAACGATGCTTATGGAAAAAACTGTAAAATTTTCAAGAGCATTGTGTCTCAAATAATTCCAAATCTTAGGAACCAGCAATTTCTTTTTATGCGACAAAGATCATGTTTCCATGGCCAATAGTACTGGATAACATGTATTGAGAAAGAAGTTAATTTATTGTTACTTAATTTGCCGAAGTAATACTTGTAATTGGCAATATAAATTTATTGTTTGCTGTCACCTGACAGGAAACAATCTAGTATTCTATCCCACAGTACAGGATCAGCCCTGGTTATGCTAGCATGTGGTCTAGGCATTTGACCCTGATTACCTCCAGTTCATTTTTTATATATGTTTTTTTTTTTTTATTTCTAAAAAGTGTACTCTTCTGCCTTATTTGCTTACTGTTGATGAAGGATGGTTGCACTTTAAAGCTTTGTCGATTACACGGTTTCACTCTTGTTGATGTTCAGACAAAATGGAAACAAGGTTGAGGCCTGAACATTATGTAAGCGCAGTCAGGCCTTGTTTCGAATTCAAATTTTTACTAATTCACGCTGTTTGATGCACTTTCTGAGAGTTTTATTTCAATTTGTTTCCACAGTGATTAAGTCATGGCACTGGCCGTATGTCGTTCGAGAAATTTCAAAGATGACATTAGTGATCATATATGTCATTCGTGATGATGCACACACACACACACACACACACACACACACACGTGCGCATACACACACAGTCAATTTACATTATTGTGACCACCTCCTACTTTTGACCTCAATAACGCGTAGCCAATGAAATAAGGCATGTGTCGTTAGCTGACTAGGAGGTGATATAAGTTGTGCTGCAGCCAATCTGAAAACATATCACTCATTGTTGTCATATATAAAAGGAGCGATTTATTGCAAAAAGCGATGATTATCGGCTTTCGGGCCAAGGTTGACAGTATTTCTGAAACAACGCAGTTTGTGAATTCTTCGCAGGCTGCTGTGATTAAAGTATATAGTGATTGGAGAAATGGCACCATTGCGAATAAGCGAAGTGGAATCTGCACCATTACGAATAAGCGATGTGAGAGGTGAACGTCGGCTAAGTAGGTGCGTGAGGGCCGATCGACACGATACAGTGGAGCAACTCATTGTCTGAATGAAATAGGTGGGTACCGGATGTGTGTCTAAAACGACAGTTTAGTGAATCCTGCTGCGTATGGGGCTCCTATGCAGACGAATGGTCACTTCACCTATGTTATGAAGGTGCATCGGCAAAAAAGGCTTACATTTGCACGGCAGTGCCTGGCCTCCGCTGATTGGCAAAGGATTGCCTTCTCCGATGAGTCACGTTTTCTGCTTCATCGAACGGATGGACGTTGGCGTAGAAGGCGGGAAGCATCGGAGAACAAACACTTCAACCATTGCTGGAAGAACACAAGCAGGTGAAAGCAGTGTTATGGTTCGGGGCGTGTTTTCGTGACATTTCCTGGGTCCACCCATACCTGTGGAAGGCACTATGAACCGAAGTCGTTATGACTCCATCCTTGCACACCACGTACACCCATGTATGCTGATTGTCTTCCTTGGGGCGGATGGGATCTTCCAGAACGACAATGCGATGCGTCACACAGCTAGAAATGTCCGAGAATTTTTGGAAGACCACGATGAAAACTTCAAAGTACTTCCCTGGCCCGCTAATTCCCCAGACAGAAATCCAATTGAGTATCTGTTGGATCACCTCGATCGTGTTGTTCGCTCTATGGATCCTGCACCACGCACCCTCTAACAGCTGTCAGATGCACTGCAGTGAGCACGGCTCCACATAATTGTGAACACCTTCCAGCACCACTTCCAGCCCGTCTAGCTGCTGTTCGGGTTATATCATCATCATCATCATCATCATCATCATCATCATCATCATTTTGTCAACCATTATCAATCCACTGCTAGACGAAGGTCTCCCCAAGTTTCCTCCACAACGGTCTGTCTTGTGTCAGTCTCCTCCATGTCACTCCCGCATACTTTCGAATTTCATCCACCCATATCCCATGTGGTCTTCTTCTGGGTCTTTTCCTGTCCCTTGGAAGCCAGTCTAAAATTTCAGCTGTCCATCGATGGTCTGTCGTTCTGGCAGTATGTCCAGCCCATTGCCATTTAAGGGATTGAACTCTGATCATGATGTCTTCCACTCTTGTCATTTTTCGGATCCACGAGTTCCTCTTCTTATCTCTCCTGGTTACACCAAGCATGCACCTCTCCATGATTCTTTGAGTTGTCTGCAGCCTTTGTATGTATCTTTTAGTTAAGGTCTACGTCTCTGCACCATACGTAAGCAATGGAAGGATGCATTGATCGGACACTTTTCTTTTAAGACATAATGGTATATTGCTCTTGAAAATTATGCTGTTTCTTCCAAAAGCTCTGCAGGCAAGTTTTGTACGCCAATTAATTTCTTCATCAATGTGACCCTCACTTGATATTTTCTGTCCTAGATAAAGGTACGTGTCTGTTATTTCCAGCTTTTTCTCCATCAATCGATAAATCTTCATTTCTTGTATAAGCATTGAACATCACTTTTGTCTTCTGAAAGTTCATTTTTAATCCCACTTCTTTACTCTTGTCAGCAAGTTCCTGGATCATACTCTGCAGCTCTGATGGGGTAGTTGCAAAAATGACTACGTCATCAGCAAAACGAAGGTGGGTTAGATAATCTCCATTAATCTTTATCCCTTTGTTTTCCCAGTTCAGTGATTGAAAGACATTTTCCAATGTGGCATTAAAGAGCTTCGGAGATATCGTATCACCTTGTCTCACTCCCTTTCCAATTTTTATGTGCGTTGTATTTTCAAACAGCCGAATCTTTGCACTTGCATTTTCATAGATGTTATTAATAATATTAATGTATGCATTTTCAATACCGCAGGATTTCAGAGCCATTGTAACTGTTGATGGTTTCACCGAATCAAAGGCTTTTTCATAATCGATAAAAGCCATGCACAATGGAAGTTCATATTCCCTCGCTCTTTCAATTAGTTCTCTCAATACGTGGATATGATCTATTGTTCTGTAGCCACTTCTGAAACCAGCTTGTTCTCTCGGTTTAGCCATGTCCAGTGTTACCTTCAAACGGTGTGAAAGAACTTTAGTGAAGATTTCATGAACCACTGATGGGAGGCTGATAGGTCTGTAGTTCCTGAGATCCTCAATGTCACCTTTTTTATGTAGCTGGGTCATTGTAGCGTTGTTCCAATCCTCAGAGATCTTCCCTTCATTAAGGCATCGAGTGAAAATTTGGGCGAGTACTGTTTCAATTTTACCATTTGCTTCTTGTATGATGTCTACAGTAATTCCATCTTCTGGTGAAGCTTTTCCCCGCTTCATGTTCTTGATTGCAAGTGCAACTTCTGCTGTGAGGACTGGAAGAACTCTGGTACTGGTACCTTTCATGATGTCTGGAGTACATGTACCATCCCTTTCATATAATTTGGAGTAGAAATCTTTCACTCTTGTCAAAATTTCGCCTCTATTTCTTGTTACAGAACCATCTTCTTTTCTCAGTGTCATGATCTGTTTTCTTCCCTTACTGAGATGTCCCTTTGCTATCTTTAGGCTTTGGTTGTTTTCAATTGCTTTCCTCACTAGTTCACAGTTGAATTTTCTTACGTCTTCAGTGATACATTTTCGTACTGTCTTGCATAGCTCTATATATTCCACTTTGGAAGTCACATCTTCTTTAGTTGTCCTCATCTCTCTTCTTTTTTGCATCACCATTTTGGTTTTTCCTGATAATTTGTTCACATGCAACTTGTTCTTAGACCCAGCTAATTTTGTTGCTGTTTCCATAAGAGCTTTGGTTACTTTTCTGTTAACTTCAGAGATGTCCACTTCTTCCGATGTTAGGCCTTCTAATGCAGAGAATCTGTTCTTTAGTTCCAGCTTGAAGGTATCATGGTGTTTTTTAATGTTGGTTATGTCAATACATTTTGTTTGCCTTATGAGCTTGCCACGTTCGAGTTTAGTGTTAAAGTGCGTCTTACATCTCGCCAATCTATGGTCACTACCTGTGTTGAACTTGTTTAGCACACTGCAGTCTTCTATGACGAATTTTTTGTTACACTTAATAAAATCAATTTCACTTGTCGTCCCATTTGGATGTCTCCATGTCCATTTCCTGTGTGACTTTTTCTTGAAAAAGGAGTTCAAGATGAAAAACCCTTCTGCCTCTCCAAACTCAACGAGAATATTTCCACGCTGGTTTCTGTTGCCGTGACCGAATTTACCTACTGAAGTTTCATTCTGTTGCCGTTGCCCTATTTTTGCATTGAAGAATCCCATAATTATCTTCAAGTGCTGCTTACCTTTATTATTTAGATGACGAATTTCCTCAACAAATTATTTAATTTCTTCTTCAGGATGACTTGTGGTGGGTGCATAAGTTTGAATAATCTGAGCCTGGTATCTTCTCGAGAGTTGGATAACGAGTCGTGTAGCTTTGTCAGAGGAACTTTCAACTTCTACAACTTTATCCTTTAGTTTCTTGTTTATTATAAATCCAACACCACTAGTTCTGCCTGTATCTGTCCCACGATAGTAGAAGAGATGTCCACTTTTCAGTTCAATGAGATCTTCTCCTTTTCTCCTTACCACACTTAGCCCGACGATGTCCCACTTGATCCTTTGTAGTTCCTCTTCCAATTCAAGAAGCCTTGAATCAAATGATAGGGAGCGTCCATTATACGTAGCCAAGGTCAGCATCAGATGGCAGCCTAGTCCGGTCCTCAAGGGATTCTTAGCACTCTCTGCCTTCATGTCGCAGTGGCCGCTGCCTTGACCAGTGCTTTTACAAGAAATAAAGATTTGTCGATTGACGGGGAAAAGCTAGAAATAACCAATACCTACATTTATCTTGGACAGCAGATATCAAGTGAGGGTCACATTGATGAAGAAATTAATGGGCGCATAAAACTTGCCTGGAGAGCTTTTGGAAGAAACATTGTAATTTTGAAGAGCAATATGTCATTATGTCTTGAAAGAAAAGTATTTGATCACTGCATCCTTCCAGTGCTTACGTATGGTGCAGAGACGTACACCTTTACTAAAGGAGACATACAAAGACTGCAGACAACTCCAAGAGGCATCGGGAGGTGCATGCTAGGTGGAACTAGGAGAGATAAGAAGAGGAATTCGTTTATCAGAAAGATGACAAGAGTGGAAGTCATCATGATCAGAGTAAAATCCCTGAAATGGCAGTGGGCTGGACATATTGACAGAAGGACAGACCGTCGATGGACAGCCAAAATTTTAGACTGGATTCCAAGGAACAGGAAAAGACCCAGTAAAATACCACATGGGAGATGGGTGGATGTAATTCGAAAGTATGTGGGAGTAATCTGGAGGAGTCTGGCACGAGACAGACCGTTGTGGAAGAAACTTGGGGAAACCTTCGTCCACAAGTGGATTGATAATGGTTGACAATTATGATGATGATGATGATGATATATCACTTGATATCTATCCTCTCCCTAATAAATGTCAACCCCGCCTTGTCGTGGTTCATTCTGTTCCCACTAAAGGGCTCTGGCGATCGCCAAATAGCGGTATAACTATAGCACCAAGATTACAGGAAATGCCATCCCACAGTCACCAACCCGCCTAGCCAGAGTGGTGTGTTAGGGCCAAACACTCCCAAAATGATTCTACAACTTTGAATTTGGCCCTCAGTCTCCGGTAGCTAGAATGCACCTGGCCAAGGCACCAGCCAGTGCGACATGAAGGCAGAGGGTGATAAGAATCGTCGGAGGTTTGGACTATGCAGTTACCTGATGCTGACCTTGGCTACGTGCAAGGGATGAACTCCATCTTCTGATTCAAGGCTCCTTGAATTGGAAGAGGACTTCAAAAGAATCAAGTGGGACATTATCAGGCTAAATGAAGTAAAAAGAAAAGAAGATCTCACTGAACTTAGGAATTTTGGTTCCTCCCATTGCACTGCAAGGCAAGTGAAACAGCCTTAAACCAGGAAGCTCGAATCAGGTACTCCTAACCACATATATTTTTCGATAAAAACGATAGGGTCTTCCTTAGATTTTGGAAACAGGGTGGGCAATGGGTGGTGAGTATTTCTTTTTTCCTGGAAAATTTTAGTCTTAATTTATTTGTCACAAATATTAAAAGAATTTTAAATGCTTTTTACAACCGGTTGAAAAGGATATCTTGACATACCCCCACACATACACATAGGACAGGGCCGTAGCCAGAAAGAATTTTTGGGAAGGTTTCTGAATTTCAAAATTAATTTACACCGTACGTTATACATATGCAAAATTTTTTCACTGTCACATATTTTACTTGCGCGTGAAATTATCTTTAATACTCTCCATTTTTCAAATACCGACTTACATGCTATACTACTTACACAAGAATATAACGCAAAAAACGCAATTACTATTGCGTCCCCCCCTAGCGGAAAGTCTATGAATTACTTGAAAATTTTGAAATTACATGAAACATATTTTGCATCGGAAATACTATCCAACAAAGAAGGATTTTTTCAAATCGGACTCCTAGAAATAGAGATATTGACAAAAATTCGATATACATCTGCACAACCTGGCGTAGAAACTATGCATTATTTTAAGAAGAAAATATTCGAAAAAGATTTATAGACGTAAGTGGCATCGTTCCATGAAATAATTTTTTCAATCGATATTTTAGAAGCTGAGATTTTATGGCGAATAAATCAGAAGCAAAAATTAACACTTACGCCCTTTGGTGGCCAAAGTATTCTTTATCAAAAATCAGAAATTATGTGCAAAAGATTTTCCATCGGGATCTGTATCCAGTGCAGAAAGAATGTTTCAAATCGGAGTTTTAGAAGTAGAGATATCGGGGGGAAACGCAAGCCTTTACGCCCTCTAGCGGAAATTCTATTAATTACTTGAAAATTTTGAAATTATATGTAAAACATGTCACATCGGAAACTCTATCCAATAAAGAAGGAATTTTTCAAATCGGACTCCTAGAAGTAGAGATATTGACAAAAATAAGATATACATCTTCGCCCTCTGGCGAAGAAACCATGCAATATTTTAAGAAAAAAATATTCCGTAAAGGTTTACCAACTTGAGTGGCATCGGTCGACGAAAGAATTTTTCAATCGAGATTTTAGATGCTCAGATTTTATGGCAAGTACATTAGAAGCAAAAATTAACACTTACGCCCCCTCGTGGCCAAAGTATTCTTTACCAAAATTAGAAATTATATGCAAACGAGTTTTCATCAGGAGCTCTATCCGCTGAAGAAAAAAATTTCAAATCGGAATTTTAGGAGAAGAGTTATCGGGGAAAACGTAATTTACTATTATGCTCCCTACCGGAAAATCTGTGCGTAACTTGAAAAAGTAACTACACCTAAAATAATCTTCTACATAAATGAAATCGAAAGGTAAAATAATTTTTTCAATCGGATGTTTAGAAGGAAATATATGGAATAAAATGTATTTTGAATTCGACATCATCTGCATTTACGCCCTCTAACGGCGAAATTGTACATCGTAAAAAAAAACAAAAAAACGGAATGAATGATCATCATTTGCATATTTCAAGCTTCCCAATTCAAAAAGAATTTTTTAAATTCGACTAATAGTGGCAGAGGTTTGATGTCTAAAGGCGGACGGTCGGACAAACCGATAACATAAGCACGATCTTTTTTTACAAAAGACGTGCTAAAAAAGGGCTTAAACATACTGTTCCTTAATAATTAGGAATTGTACACCAACAATATTAAAAGTAGTATAACTAACCTAATAATCCGAATTTCTTGTGGTAAAATAGAAATCAAAGTTTCCAAGTTTTCTCACAACAACCAGATGACTTTTTCAAGGAAAGTACACAGTAGACTTCTATCATTCAGTTTGCAGTTAGCTGTCTACGTTCCTTGAAAAAAACATCTGGTTGTTGTGAGACAACTTGGAAACTTTGATTTCTATTTTACGCCAAGAAATTCGGATTATTAGGTTAGTTATACTATCTTTAAACACACGTGTTGCAACATATATGCCAACGAAAACATGTTTAAAAAAAGTTGTTGTTTTTTAATATTTAAAAAAAAAATAATTTTTAGAATACTCACGTCAATTCTGTTCGCATTCAGAAAGCTGTCAGCAGGATCACCTCTGAGCTGAACAAGACCTCTGTCAACTATATTTAGAAAAGTGTCTCATTAGTCATACAATCAAATAATTACAAGTTCAATTGATCAAATAATTTCTTATCATCGAATCGTCTCAAGAAAACTAACGAAAAATTATAAGAGACAAGCGATTGAATATAGCCCTTATAGCTCGCGGTGTCATACGTCCGAGATGTTCCGTCGTGTGCAGCTGTGTCTTGATGTCGGAGGACAGCAGTTTCAGCAATTATTGTCATCATCATCATCATCACTGTCAACCATTATCAACCCACTGCTGGACGAAGGTCTCTCCAAGCCTCTTCCACAACGGTCTGTCTTGTGCCAGTCTCCTCCATGTTACTCCGGCATACTTTCGAATTTCATCCACCCATCTCGCATGTGGTTTTCTTCTGGGTCTTTTCCTGTCCCATGGAATCCAATCTAAAATTTCGGCTGTCCATCTGTAACGTATACTCTAGATTCACTTTCCTTTTGATTTTTACTATCTCTGGTTATTTTATTTTACTATGTAAATTATCTTCTTACTGAACGAGATGTTATTTCACCCGCTGAATGAGATCTGGCAATGAGTGTAAGTCATGACGTGGTGGTAGTCAGTATAAATAGGCGCGTTCAACGATACCAAGGGAGAGCGTTTGTTGTTGTATAGGGAGAGCGTTTGTTTATGTGGAGAGCTATTGTTTATGAGTGTAGAGCTTTGTTCATGTGCAAGGAGCTACGTGTTATTTGAGTAGCTGTGTGTGAAGTGTGTGTGATGATACCAGTAGAAGTTAATAATAAAGAGTTTAAGTAAGTACGTCTTTCTCAGTTCATAGTACTGTCAGACCTCTGTCTGGCTGTTAGGTTTATTTCATTTAGTGTTATTAGTAACAACCAGCATAAGACTTTATTCATCTTAATTACTACTACAACATTACTACCAGTTATAAGCTTGTTCATTATTGTTACTACACTACTAGCAGGAGACTTTATTCATGATCTTAATTAACTAGTAACAACAACTATTTGAATTCACTATTAGAAGCTTAGTATAAGAATTGACTTCATTATAATATTAGTGAAAGCTATATTCACTATAATTAGCTTAGTCGTAAAAGCTAAATTCATTATACATCGATGGTCTGTCCTTCTGGCAGTATGGCAATTGTTGTAAACGCAAGTAAATTACTCCTGTTTTCTGTCATTTCAACTATTCTTTACCATGAATAGTAACATTGCCTGACTGTTGCCATTCCTTATACTCAGGCCTTTTTTATATGGCACACCTATATATATATATATATATATATATATTAGGTGCGCAAAAAAATGTTAAAGAGTTTTAAGACAACGCAACATGTAATTTGAGAGAACACAACAATACCGTTACGAATCAAAATATGAGCAGTCATTATCTATCATCTTCCGCCATCGGTCGGGCAGCTGACAAATTCCAGCCGTGAAGAATGCTTCGTCGTGTGACGCGATGAAGTCGTCAACCAATTTTTGCACTTCGTCACATGTTAGTAACCGTACAGAAAACAAAACCATGTTGCATCGATCGGAACAAATGATAGTCTGAAGGGGCTATGTCGGGACTATACGCCGAGTGCTCCTAAACTTCTCAGCCAAGCGTCAGTAACGTTTCCTTGACCGATTTCGCGACATGCGGCCTAACGTTGTCATGCAGTAATTTCACGGGACGCAAACCTTTGTTTGTAAATTGTCGTTTCCGACAGATTTCCTGGTTTAGTCGCAGCAATTGTTACTTATAGTGAAAAGCAGTCACAGTTTGACCCTGTTCCAATAGTTCATAATAGAGCACACCCTTCATATCCCACCAGATGCACAGCAGAACTTTCTTGAAGTGAATATTGCGTTTCGGTGTCGAAGTCGTTGCTTCACCGGGCTCTACCCAGTTTTTTTATGTTTCGAATTGTCTTATCATATCCACTTTTCATCACTCGTAACGATTTTCCACGGGAAAGACTTTCTGAGTTGTTTCTTCAACAGATTCAAAGACTTCATGACACTCTCATCATTGTTCCTGTGGCTCAGGTAATGTGACACCCATTTTCCTTCCTTCTGTATCTTTCCCATTGCGTGTAAACGATTGGAAATGGTTTGTTGAGTTACCCCCAGTTGTTCAGCTGGTTCGTTTTACGTTTGAAACTAATCTTCATCCAGCAATGTTTGCGCTTCCTCATGTGCAACCTTCTGCGGGGCGCCGTTACGTTCTCGATCGCTGACATCAAAATCACCTGCTTTAAACCGTTTAAACCAAACCTCACACATGCTTTTCGATACAATATTCTCCCTCAGAACAGAACATGCTTTGCAGCACTTTTTCCTTGATGAAATTCATAACGAATGCAGTGTCTATTAAATGCAGTATCGCTTGCCATCTTTCACCTACCGATGTGCAAGTGCGTTTGATTGTTGGACAAACTTCTGTGTTACATTTTACACTCTGGACCAGTTGCGATCACATGACAACAACGCGGGGAATGTAGGATATGTAAATTAATGGCATGCGTCACACAAGAAGCGCTTTAAAACTTATTTGTACATCCAAAACACATATATTATACAACGGCCGTTCCATAAAAACTGAGAGTAAAATCACACAAAATGAGGAAATATAAAAATATAGGTACAGGAAAATATTTTCTTTCTCAAAGTATCTTCCGTCGGATGATATGCAGCGATCCCATCCTTCAGTCTACTTTTCAAATCATGTGGCGAAGGCATTTTGCGGAGTCTGCTTTAGCGACCCCTGTACAGGCATTTGTAAAGCTTGAATAACGTCAGCATCTGTGTTGAATGTTGCACCACGAAACTTCTCCTTTATTGTTGGAAACGAACAGAAATCGCACGGGGAGAGGTCAGGACTGTAGGCAGGCAGTGGCATGATTTCAATACTGCATTTCGTAAGAAACTGTTTAACACAAGCAGCCACATGTTTGCTGGCTTTATCATTGTGTAGGATCCACTTGCCCACCAGTTACGGACGATTAATTGATATGTGTCGTCGTAGACGCTTCAAGACTGAAATGTAATACTCAGCATTGACAGTAATTTGTGAAGGAACGGCATGCTAATAGACTACACCTTTATAATCAAATAAAATTATCATCATCACCTTCCCAGCTGATTTGGTTTCGCGGACATTTTTCGGAGGAGGCGAGCCTGTGTGCTTTCAGACCCTCGTTGCGCGCTTCGTGAGGGGTCGAAATAGTGGACTCATTTTATCATCGGCAATTATTACAGTGTTTAGAAAGTTTGGATCCTTTGCAATCATTTGTTTCCACTCATGACACACTTTGAACTCTGGCTAACAATTGTTCTCTCGTCATGTGATGTGGTACCCGTCTGATACACACACGATGCAGCAGCAATTTGTTCCTCAGAATGCGGAATGCCGACGTTTCTGAAATATTAGTTGACGCAGGTATGTCTTTACTCGTCATTCGTCTTCTTGCAGGATTGCATAATCAGTGTTAGCAATATGCTCTTTAACAACACTTTCAGGTCGACCAGTCTTAGAACCGAAGTCTGCCGACAAACGGCCTTTTTTGAAATCGTGATTCCATCTAAAAATTGTTGACTCACCCAAACATTTATCTTTGTAAGCTTTTTTAATTAAATCAACTGTTTGTGAAGCGGTTTTACCCAAGCGATAGCAAAATTTTATCGCACAACGCATTTCACTTCTAAACTCTGCTACTCACCCCCATATCTGTATGGCGAAATGCAGACGTACCTTAAACAACTGCGCAATAACAAATTCAAAATCGTCTGCCACGGGCAATAACTGTTGCCATAGATATTTCCATAATTCAGTGAGTCGTCTGCGTGGTTATTTTCCCCTTCGCACTGTTGGCAACTCGGAAAAAATGAATCTCAATTTTTATGGAACAGTCTTTGTGTATATTATATATATATATACAATGTACATTGGAAGTCTATGCTCCACACAAAGAAATGGAGTTAGGCGCTACTTGATATGTTTATGTACATATATGAGCTCTTACCAGTTTCGTGTTTTTAATTGAATGGAAAATGTCTCCCAGAATTCCCTCCTGTACTCTTTGCTGAAGTAGCCCATGCAATTAAGAACATGAAATGGAGAAGTCCGAGGTAATATGGGATTACCATGAGCATCGTACAAGAAGCCATTCGAGAATTAGAATCTACATTTGCTCAAGTTTTCACTAGATGCCTCAGTGAAAGGAAGATACCTTATGACTGTAACAACGCTACTGTGAATTTGCTACATAACAAAGGGGGCGTTTGGTTCGTCAGGAACTACCATCAACATCCTATGAGCTGTTCCCAAAATCTTTACTGAGGTGTTGCACGTCACTTGAAGGAAACATGAGACCTGGCTCCATAAAGAGAGCAACTTGGCTTCAGAAGCGATTACAGCACTATACTGTAGATCATATCCATTATGACGAAGTACATTTCTCCGTCATTTTTGTCCACGCCGGGCTTCGATTCCGCGGGTCCCCTCACTCCAGAGAACTGAGCTACGCGGACGTATGCTCTCGCTGTTGTCTGCCTTTATCACATGTGCGTCCTGCGGTGCAGGCACGTAACCCCCCCCCCCCCCCGATAGAGAGTCGGGGAGCCTGGTCTGCGGGTCAGCCGGGTGTAGGCAGTCATCCCATGAAGAACGTGCATTTGAGAAATCGCAGTCAATTGGTGTATGAAACGTCACATCACACACATTTATTTTTCGAAGCGCTGAAGAAGGGAGTCTCTTATTTTTTTCTGTCTCGCGGTGTGGTAAGAACATCACACCATTGCGAGAAATCTAACAGCCGGGTCATCCGGGAAGTTCGGGCGCCAATATGACGAAGTAATTAATACAGACATTTTCACGGGGACCAGGAACATCAAAAGAGGTCATCGCTCTTTCCACTTTTATAAGTAAGTCACGGAAAAATTCTCATTGGCCGCCACCGGGAATCGAACCCAGGGTCTTCCAGTTACGCGCCGGATATGCTTCCACTACACCACAGCGGCCTCAAATTCCTCCAGACTCACGCACATTAACTGCCAAGCCGATTTGACAGGTTGCTTCTTGGAGCCCCGCACAATGCTGGGAATTCATCAAAGATGGTCAGAAGCAACTGAATGGAGGATTTCGAGGCCGCTGTGGTGCAGTGGAAGCATATCCGGCGGCGCGTAACTGGAAGACCTGGGTTCGATTCGCGGTGGCGGCCAATGATAATTTTTCCGTGACTTACTTATAGACGTGGAAAGAGCGATGACCTCTTTTTGATGTTCCTGGTCCTCGTCAAATGTCTGTATTAATTATTCATTCGCCTTCTAATTATTTGTTCAGTTGCTGCTTACCATCTTTCGTCAATTCCCAGCATTGTGCGGGGCTCCAAGAAGCAACCTGCCAAATTGGCATGGCAGTTAGTGTATATGAGTCTGAAGGAATTCGAGGCCGCTGTGGTGTAGTGGAAGCATATCCGGCGCGTAACTGGAAGATCCTGGGATCGATTCCTGGTGGCGGCCAATGAGAATTTTTCCGTGACTTACTTATAAACGTGGAAAGAGCTATGACCTCTGTTTGATGACGAAGTAAATTTCTCCGTCATATTTGTCCATTCCGGGTCCTTTCTGTAACCGGGGCTTCCATATTTATCAGAAGCGAGATTCTGTAGCCATTTTTCGAAATGTTGAAATGGAATCATTTTCCTCCATTTCCCGCCGTTTTGATGGAAGCCCAGCAAAAGGCAAATAGAGTATTTCCTTTCCCACGCGACGCAGCAGATGGCAATTAAATAATCTTGCGATTTTCGGAGAAGAGACATCTTAGGGTGTAGCCGGAGGGAACGCGGTGGCAGGGGTCGACAAAGGAAGATAGTTTTAGCAGTGGTGCAGTATGCTTGGGGACAAGAGGGATGGAGGAGGATATAGTTTTGAGTGGCCGGAAAGAGAGAGAAGGATTTTCGGCGGTGTAGAATACTGAGGGAGAACGGAAAATATGAAAGCACGAAAAGGACAGAAGCTTGGTGACATTCCCCGTATGATCTGAATAAACGTTTTCCTCACTGCAAAATTTAGCTTCAGTCGATTCACTTCTCTATGCTTTGTATTGCTTTTATCTGCTCCAGTTGAGAGAATTACGGAATAAACCACAGATACCGAACTTACGGCAAAGGAAGCATTAACGAACCTTCCACACAGGGTGCTGTAATAGACATCAGCTGCAAGCCCTGTAACACCTCACTCCGGAGTAAGTCGCTCTCCCAACTGAGCTACGAAGGCGTATGCTCTCGCTGCTATCTGCCTTTATCTCATGTGCGTCCTGCAATGCAGGCACATCACACCATCTACTGAGAGAAATAATTGAAAAAACGAATGAACAGAACTAATTAAAAGAACGAATGAACAGGAATTAACATTATGTATGGCTTGTATTGATTATGAGAAGGCATATCATTCTGAGTGACCATCAAGGTTTAAAAATGTCTTTGAAATCCTGAAGTATTGCAGATGCGTACATCAATATTATTAATAATATCCATGAAAATGCAATAGCAAAAGTTAAGCTGTTCGGGAAAACAGCACGTATAAAAATTGCAAGTGAAGTGAGACAAGGTGACATCGTATCTTCTATGCTCTTCACTGCCCCATTGCAGAATATCTTTCAATAACTGAACTAGAAAGACAATGCCATAAAGATTCATGGAAATTATTTAACTCATTTTCATTTTTGCTGGAGACATTCGTTTTTGCAGGAATCCAATCTTAACTAGAGCTCATGATCCAAGAACTTGCTGACAAGAGCAAAGAAATGTGCTTAAAACTGAATTTATAGAAGACAAAATTGAGATAAAATGCTTTTACAAAACTAAATAAATAAAAGGAACTTTACACCAATTGTACTTAAATAGTATAAATATACTATAGATATCCGAAATTTCGTCCTGCACTTCTTTGATTATATGATATAATGTGATTAACAGCTACGTATTTTGCACTTACATGGGGAAGTGTGCCTGACCTTTGGCCTGTTACAGTCCATTTTCCCGAGCACTCTACTTAGTTCTTTATATATAGGTACATCCTGGAATGATAAAACACACATTAACTATTAGGAAGTAAGGAAAAACAGCACTATGAATTACTATAATGAAAATCATCTGATATGTAAGAGAGATAATAGGGTAAACGCAGGTCACAGAATTCTCATCGTAAACTCTTTTCTTTTTTTTATTGGAGGTTTAACGACCACAGTGAGCAACTCAATGGGCTATAAGCAGTCGACCGTCCCTAATTCAGGGTCACTGGTTCCAGGGAAGAGAGAGAGCCAGCGCTGTAAGACAAAGACAACATCCATGCCTCACTGGGATTCGAACTCGGACCCTTCTCGGGGAATGGTCAGAAGCCACCGCTCAGACCACTGCGCCATGGGGACGGCCATGTTATTTTAAGGGCTTCGAATGTTACCGAGAGGTGCAACCAGCGGTGAAAGTAGATGATTTGCTTTGGGATAAAGTAGTATTTAGAGTTTAAAAACTGGGAGAATTGAAGCACACACGAACACAGAGGGGGAGAGTTGGTGGGGGGGGGGGGAGGGGAGGAGGGGAAGATTATCCTCTCTTTGTCTCATAACCCTGCATGAAGAAAGGATATGTTCTCAAAAACAGCGAATAGCAATGTTTTCCGTCTCACATAGTGTTCCCGTAAGTTTCAGTTGAAAAAAAAAATATAATAAATGAACACCCTAATGTTATTAGTGATAACAAAGCTGCTTGACTTCCGTCTTCCGCGGAAGTCAAGCAGCTTTGTCCAGCGCCTAGATACTGCATTGTCATTCATAAATGAAATACTCTCATCTTTGAGTTCGGTGTTCTACAGCTAACCAGCGGCACTTTACTAATTCAACGGATAATAATTTAATAGTTCTTGTTGATAATGTATGGGATGATACAAAAGTAAAACAGTCAAATGCGATCATAACCTCTATCTAAATGTCTGATGGACAGATTTCACTGCCTCGGGACGAATGCTCTGAAAAGCGTTGCATGGCCTCTTTGTCGTCCGCTCGTGGCGGGTTGATATTTAATTCCGCAATGACGATTAGGCATCCTTGAGGGTTACTAGCAAACTAATGCAGCCGGCTTGCCATTTTTCTGCTGCATGCGGAAAATGGACAAAGTGCGTCCGGGGCAGGCTTCGCAGGGAATCATCTACACATTCGCGTCCCCAACCAGAAGGAAGCTGCGGAAAACCCCGGAAAAACCGCAGACTAGATGGCCGGCAGGACCCGGATTCGAACACGCGCAGTAACGTCTGCCTTCCACGCAGTGCATAGTGACTTAACTATCTGCGTTATGCTGGTGGTACTGCAGAATCAGAGAGACAAAACTTTGAAACATGAAAATCTTACACAAATAAGAATAGAATGCATAATTATAAATAAAACTGTACTCCAGAATTACTTCGGTATAGTTCAGCAGCATTTTTTCGTATTTTTGTTAGCAATAATCTTATTTAAGAGAATGCGTTTCGCTTACCAATTTCTTAAGAGGACACCGTTCCTGGTGCACAAAACTCTGTTGAGTCCCCTTAGGAAATTTCCTTTACATTCGAAAAAGCCCCCCACATTGGAAAATTCTCCATAGGAAAAGTCCCCCACCTTTTCCAGTCAGCGACCGTGCACAAATTGCATTTGACACAAAATATCGATCATGGGGGAGATTTCCGGGGTTATCATTTCCATTTTCAGGATCTTTAAAACAAGATGCAGCCACACAACGTACTGAAATATCTGGGGGAAATTTCACGTGTAAAGGGCGCGGGAGTACCGCGAACTTTTGGTAAAATTGAGCTCCATAAAGACATTAACATAATAAGAATTATCGTCTCTAAGTGTAATTTTCTCCTGATTAACTTGGAAAGAAATTTGTTTAACTATCTTGCTCCTTTCTTCATGAACTCATGCTACAATGTCCCTAATAGCCAAGCATTTGTTGAAAGGGTTAAACAACTTTCGTTTGATCACACTAAATCCCATGCATGGTTAATATGGACGTTGAAACCCTGTTCCCAAGCACCCCTGTAACCACAGCGATTTCCATTATTCATAGTAAACTTTCAGAAAACAATATTTTACATTCGAAAGAAGTTGACGACATCATTGCTGCCCTAAGATTCATACAGGAAAATATTTTTTTTAGTTTTATGGTAAAATCTATAGGCAGAAATCAGGTGCGCCAAAGGAGGTCTTTTTCTTCCCTATTTGCGGAAGTAATTTTGCTGGAGATAGAAAGAAAGCAATGTTATCCCGCTTTTCAGTTCCCATGTGGTTTTCTATGCAAGATATGTTGATGACAACGTTTTTGTTTTCAACAAACACAACCCTGAACTTATCGAAACTGTGCGAAAGACTTACAGCAACTTCTTTCCAACTATAAAGTTAACAAAAGGAATTGAAAAGAATAATGAGTTGCTCTTTTAGACCTATTAATTACTAAGAAATCTCAACATCTGGAGTTCCGTGTTTTCCGGAAAGATACTTAAAACACTAGTCTTTATTCCAGCGGAATCGTTCCATCCGTGGACATATAAGACCTCTGCATTAAGATATTTAATCCGACGTGCTTTTACTTTATGTAGCACTAATCGCCTTAGAAATGAATAATTAGATTGGGTTTACAACACAGCAAAAACGTATGGACATAAAAGTAATGTGATTGTCAAGTTGATTTATGAGTTCAAACATCCACCATTGTCACAAAACAAGGAAAAAAGTTACATATTGTGGTAGTTTCCCATATTTACCAACAATCTCATCCTTATTGAAAACAGAATGTCGTAAAGTCCAGAGAAACATTGGGCTTAATGAAACTACCTATGGAGAAATACCTTTTAGAAAAGACAGGAGTGTACCAAATACCAATCTTACATCAAAATGGAACACGTAGGAATTTGGGGATCACTGATTTCGAGACAGGGACAAAGCTAGCGCCATTGGATAATCGAAGAAAGAGCACGTGCGTCATCTGGGTTTCTCTAGAGTTATCGGACTTCTTTTATAGAGGAAGTAAAAATGAAAACTTAAAAACAAACGTAAAATTAATATTTTTTTCTCTACATTAAGATAACCAGAATAAGGGGATTCGCAAAAATTCCTAAATGCTTATGTGTCACTGCCCCTGCTAATCAAACCACGAGAAGATCATATTTTAATTACGGTGTTGGATTGCATTCTATTCCAACTGTCACTTTATATCAGCATTGTATTTGAAGTGCCAAAGAAGACTGGAAAACTGAAAAGGAAAGAATAAGAAAGGTATGAGCGTCCTATTGTTAATCCTGAAATAAAGAAAATAGTTTTAAAGGTGTAGTTTTTAAGGACTGGAATTCAAACTACGCGAGTAAAAATAAAACTAAGTTTAATTAAGAATCGTGTGATCAGTCAGATCTTTATGTTTACCTACATTTTTCTGAGTTCGCACTCCGTAAGATGGTTACAAAACATAAATAAATAATGTTCACTAAAAGTTGAAGTAAACTTTACAAATTACATAGTTTCTTTAACATCTTAATCTAATCAGATCCTAAACTTTTTGTGTATTTTGTGAACAGAAAACTTAAATTTAATGGCAACCGTGAGCAATTAATAATATTTATATATTAAATTTTTTCACTGTACATGTGTCGCTTAGAAACTAAAACCAGTTGGATGTTAATTTCCACTTACTGATCAATACTGTCTTGTTTCTTATGTTTCGAAAACATATTTCTTTCTGCCTGACTTTCTACAATCGACCGTTTCTAAAAAAGAAACGTCTTATGAGGTAAAAGTCTTGTCGTACTTGTACGTTATTTTAAAACATCACCATACTATGAAATAGTTCCTAAATTAAACCTTAGCGGCCAGACGAAACATTTAGAAGAGAAGTCAAACTTACGGAAATGATGCTTTATTTCTTGATGTAGCACTTCACATTACAGATCGGTATCAACATTAAACATACCACACACCAACAACGCTACGTTCCACAACGCTCCACATTAATCGCTCTCCAACACAACGCTCCACAAGCAACAGTTTACTCGTAGTTTATATCTCTCGTTCTTATCAATTAACAGGCATACGTCACGTTCATTTAACCTCAATTATGTTGCCAACAGTATTCGTTTGAGAGAAAAGATATCACGTTAAGTGTGAAATATAACTGAGAATAAACTCAAGATTTACATAGGGAAAGAAACTAAAAAGGAAAGTTAATTTAGAATATACGTCACAGTTTGTTTGTTTTTTTGTTTGTTTTTTGTCGAAGCTCAGTTCATGCTTTAAAGCTCTGAATAACAATGGCTGTAATCCGGAAACCTATAAACGCACTTCTACAACCTAAAGGAACCGTTTTGCCCGCAGCAGGGACAGGCCCAGGACGTGACGTCTGACCAAATGAAATGCATGTTAACAGACGACACCGATTAGGACGCTATGATTTGCAAGCAAAAGAGTGAAGTCATCACCCAACGCGATTTCGGCTCCTCTTGATGCTTGACTGTTCCTTTGCTATATATTATCTGCAACGAGCAGCAATTAGGCTTAAACATCGGACCCGAACAGGGCTATAGAATGCTAACAGAGCCCTCTTACACCATCTTTTTTCAGTCACAAACGAAATTTGTTTTATTCTACATTTACGGACCGTAAAATTTTGTTTGCCGGGAAGCCAGAAAGGCTCTAGCTGATACAGCAAGCAAATTGTAGCGTCCCTCTCATCTTTGCCTAAGACAAAACAACAACGAAGGCATGTAAGATTTTTGCTTTCGCACCATACAGTAAAGCAAAGGATCTTTAGATTTGTTTTATGCGGAACATCTCTCCGAAGTGCGAAAGGCGAATTTGTAATAACCGCTGATCGATTGGGAATTTTGCATATTTACTTAGCGAGTTAAACTCTCACGGCTGGATTTTTCCAAAAAAGCATTGGATATCCATTTAACAGCTCTTGATCAACGTAGGTGAAATGACAAGCTGCTGTTTAGATAAACTAAATGTTGGGTACGCTCTTCTCCGGGATAACTGAAACGTATAGCACAGGCTCATTTTTAAATGACACGTCCTTTGTTTCAGCAGTACCGTTGTTCGTTCATGGGCTAGAGCTTTCCCATACCTAACTGTAAGTATTTGGAGGAAAACTACGTATGACCCCGATTCCTGGACCAAAGCATGTGTTATTAAAAACATGGCATTCTCCTATCCTTGGCACTTCGTAACAATAACTTAATTCCCTAATCAGCATGTACAGATCGAAATTGTTCAGCATCATAGTCCACACTAGGCACATACCTGGCCATAAAAAGACTTGCACAGAAAATTAAAGCACTGTATCACATTTGATAGCAAAACATACGCATATCTGAGAGATATGTACCCTGTCTAGCCACCCAACCCCTCCCCTCCCCGCCCATAGTCAAATGAAATTTTGGCTACAACCCACTACATTGGTTTTTCCAGTGACAAAGCTGTTTCCACCAGCGTCAAGTGTTTGGCCTTAAGTTTACTCTTACAAACAAAGAACTAGCGCCGTTCATAAACGTAACGATTAAATCTAGGCTTTTTTTTTATTGGAGATTTAACGACCACCGTGAGCAACTCAATGGGCTATAAGCAGTCGCCCGTCCTTAATTTAGGGTCACTGGTTCCAGGGAAGGGAGAGAGCCAGTGCCGTAAGACAAACACAACATCCATGCCTCACGGGATTCGAACCCGGACCCCGTTCGGACGAATGATCAGAGACCATCGTTTAGACCACTGCCTTCAAATAAATCTTTATTATTAAAAGCTAAACACAACATAACAAATCACGGGGAACAGAAGGTGCGCCAAGGCACACCGGCAACATAACACCGCAGCGCAAACAAAAAGCAACTACATCGCAGCATTCCAAGACGTAACTAACAAAGATCAAGTAACATAGAAGAAAAACCAACACATAGACATAGTAAAAGGCAAAAAAGAAAAGAAGAGAAATGCGTTGACCAACGGCTTGCGGTCGACGTAAAACACAAAAAGAATACAGCGACAGACTTAGCTGCACACAAAACTAAAAACCCCGAAGGGACAAAAAAAGAAAAAATTGACCACGCACAGTACATGAATACAAACAGCAAAACAATGGGGAAAAAACACACACACAAAAATATCACACAGCACGAAACACAAGTCGGGAGCATAAACAACAAACATACGAAACGTACAAAAACGCATTAATTCAGGTGAAAACAGGGTAAAACAAGCAAAGCTGACAAAGATACAGAGAAAAGATACAAACGCAACACTGGGCAGTAGGCCAGGAAACCGACAAACAACGGCATAGAAACATCACAAAAAAGTCACCACAGGGGTGCAGTCCAGGCAAGTAACAATAAACAGTTTAGGAGCGTAGGCGACGAAAGTCGTACAGGAAAGTCCAAAGGTCCTTACATGCAGTGCTACGATCAAGCCCTGGGTCAGGAAAAACCCAACATTCTTGTCTATCGAGCAGGAACACGTTGTTACAATAATCGAGGAAAACCTTTGTAGTGTAGCGGAAAGTGAAATCAGGCAATTCCGGGCATGGCTGACGAGGACGCGGGGACACTCGCCATTGAAAAAACGTAGCAAAGTGGCGACAGATGTTCACACGATCAGCAGGATTCGCACAGAAGGGAAACCAAAGACGAAGATCCTTCCAGCTGAGTCGAAAAACCGCACAGAGAAGAAGAATAAAATCCGGAGTGGCAATTTCAACCGCTAAGGGAGGAATCTCGCTGGTATCAGGGAGCGCTGGGAAGCCGGAAGGGGCGATCGTCAGATCCACCAGGGCTAAGGTGCCCAACGCTTCAGCAGATGGTAAAACCTGTCGAGAAAGGAACGGCATCCAATTGTAGTCTGAGTTGGCAAGATGGGGAACTATCTCGGAGGTAAGTGGAACAGAGGGACAAAACGGGGGACGGGGTCAGAAGCAGGAGACTCTGGGGAGGAAACAGCTTCCATGGGGTCTGCAGAAGAACCATCATCAGACACAGTAGCAGGCGCATCAGAAGGAACCGAACCAACTTGTTCAACCTGGTCCGCCCAGCTGGGGGGAGTAGGATCATGCAGTGGAGATGGTGGTAAGACTGAACCGGAACCTAGAAAAATAACAGAAGCAGTAGTAACTGGCGCTGTAAGAAGAGACGAGGGAGGCGGCGAAGCCGAGATAATCGTCGAGTAAGATCCGGTGCTAGAAGAAAGGGAGTCAGCAACACTTGATACCGAGCGAACTGCAGTAGGAGATGAAGCAGAAGACACTTCCAAGGAATGAAGGGATGAGGCAGGAGGTTCCGACGAAACAGGCAAAGCGGTAATAAGGGAGGGTTCCGAAGATGGTGGAGCACGTTGGGTCACAGAAGACGATCCAGGAACATCAGCCGACGCAGAAGCAGGTTTGCGTAGAGGGACGAGACGAGGGCACTGGGAACAGACGTGCCCAGTACCCTTACATTGGAAGCAACGGAGATCTTGGAACACTTCCACACGAAAACGTTGACTACCAATTACATATTCAAGCACCGAAGGACAGGAAGCAGCATCATGATCATTAGCAAAAACCATCCGCACTTGGCGACGGAGACTGAGGATAGATTAATCCTCTGGATCGTTCGGAGCCGCGGAAAGTGATCGGATAGGACCGATCACTCTCCCGCACTGAGATAGCGCATGGCGTAGCAAGGCGTCAGAAAGCTCTGGTGCAACCGGGAAAAACGTCAGGAGCACCGAAGGCTGAGCAACCGGGACACCAAACAAAGTTCGGCGGCGAATGACAATCCCGGTCGTTTGCACTAGATCAACGTGAGTCATGGTCGAAAAGTAAACCACCACAGAACGTGGCTTACGAGCCATATGTGTCACAGCACCGGTAGGGAGAATGCGACGCAGGGCTGTCGAATACAGCTTTAAAGGAGTGTCAGGCAGGGCCTCGAAAACGAGGCCAAGTTGCTGGCGAGAAAGTAAATCCTTACCTTCTGCGGAAGAGTCTGGAACTGTGATGCGAAGAACATCTTGCACTCTGACACACGAGACACCAGAACTAATAGCATGGGGAACACGTGATGCAGTCGAAGTCGAAGAGAAGCCCGAAGCCACAGCAGCGTAATCCAGTTTAGCGCCGTGCTGAGAAGCCGAGGAAGATCTTGAAACAGTAGCATGAAGAGTCGGAGACAGAGAAGGAAAATCAGCGGCGCTCTGAGAGCTCTCCATTGAAGTCAAAGGTGCAGGCGTAGTACCGTCAATGATGTCACCAAACAGCAGAGCGAGACGGGGAAGACAATCGGTGGAACTTGGCAGGACGAGCGGACGGCGAGCAAGAACCCGCTAGAGTAGCGGCATCATCATCATCATCGGCGAACATCTGCAAGCTTTAGGCCTCGCACGAAAGGTAAACAAACCCAACGCGGAGGGATGAACTTAAGCGAAAGCAAAGACGCTTATCGCAAAACGAAAGCAGGATACAACACACGCAACGATTACCAACTCGGCAAGGTTGCAAAAAGAAACACTTGATGAGCTGAAAAGCAAAAGTCCAACACAGTCGTTGGTCAACGACAGCGTGTCGTCGAGACAAAAAATAAAACAGTCACAAAACGTAAAAGAAGTACTTACAAGGCAACTCGCCAGGAGAAACTGGTGCACTAACCATTCAGATACACAAAATAACAAAAATAACGAACGTAGAAACGGCAAATAACACACAAGCTCGATCCAAAGACGGGGGCGAGAAATAACAGCTTCACCACCACTGCGCCACCAGGGCGGCAATCTAGGCTTTATATAAAATCACATACTGTTGCTTCCACCATGTTTGGCTGATAAAACAGATAGTACACAGTTCGTGAGCCTAACGTCAAACGAATCAAACGTGTGTAACCGATGTCGTTATTTTTATCATATTTTAATGAACTTAATTTAAAAAATATATCTACTCATATGTTTTTCGTAATGAATTCTGCATGTATGTGTTTGCCTGTTCGTCTTCAAGTATTGGACGAAAAACGTGCGTCAACTGTAAAAGTCACATGACTACACGCCGAACCAATAGAAGAAAGCAATGTGTATTCGGCATTATTTTTCTGTTGTTAATGTTCATTGGCTTACCCGTGCTGTGGGTCCATCAGAAGCATCGCCCGATAAACAATTGTTTTATTTTATTTTATTTATTTATTTATTTTTGAATGGAGTTTTAAGGACCACCGTGAGAAACACAGTGGGCTAAGAGCAGTCGCCCGCCCCTAATTTAGGGACACTTACTTGAGAGAAGGGAGAGAGCCAGTGCCGTAAGACAAACACAACATCCATGCCTCACCGGGATTCTAACCCGGACCCATCTTGGACGAATGATCAGAAGCCATCGCTTAGACCACTGTGCCACCGGGGCGGCAAATGATGGTTTTACACAGTTTTCCTAAAATCGATGCAAGTTAAAATACGGTCGTCTCCCTGCAACAGCAGAAACGTGTGTTGACCTCAGAAATACACGGGCAACAAGACTTTTTTATGGAAAGTTCTAACGGTGCTAGAGCGCCCCCTACATTCGCAACCCTTGAAGATGAGGAGGAAGGGGTGCTAAACAAACATTCAAATTAGGGCATATTTTACGGGTTTATAAAGTAAAAGTAAAAAAATTCCTGGTGGATATTTGCTACCGATGGATGTTGTGTGTGTGTGTGTGTCGGGTGGGGGAATAATCCTAAAGATATAAAATATACGAAATTTCTAGCTCATCGCCAACATATTTTCAGCTTAATAAACCAAAACTACAACTCATGCAGTTCTTTCAAAAAAAAATATCTATATATATATATGCTTACATGAAATTCGACCTTGAGTAGGTTTTCAGGGCCTGATTGCTCCATCAGTGCTTCGAGTTCAGCAATAGTATATCTTAATGACGCAGGATCAGCGGAAGGAGCAGGTTCCTCATTCACAATGGATGAATGGCCAGATTCACTCATATTTCTTTTATGTCTAAAAGAGATAAAGAAAATGTACAAGAAAATAACACATAATTTTCGCCAATTTATATTAAGTTACCAGTGGTGTAGGAACGGAGGTACAATGGTATGTACCCCTCCATTTTCGGGAGAGGTACATTCGAATCTACTATACCCCTCAGATCACAGCAAACATAAATCACAATTATTCATAAAGAGTAAATTTTGACATATATGCAGCTTATTTTTGTTTTCTTATTCACTGTTGTTGTTTTTTTTAATATCACGGGCTTACGCAGAGTGTTTAATATTAATTCAATGTCTTTAATATTAATTCTTTTGTTTAATCCGAAGCTCGTAGTTGGAAGCCTTTTCATTCGCCAAAAACTGGCCAACCATTTTAGCAACTCCAGAAAAATAGACCGGCAGGGAAACGACTGCCGCCTTGAGCAGAAGAAAGAAATCAATATTATGGCACCTACGCGCACTGATATTGCGACGGGTTGAATCGAAGTTCGGACCGGATGGCGATTTCTTTTATAGGTACATTTCTTCACCTTCGGCTCAACTTCGAAAAAATATCCATAGCTCCTTTGTGTTTCAGTATCCAAATCCATTGAGGGTGTCTTCCATTAATGCGTTTTTCCCTTGCCATTTCTCCCGTTACAACTTATATTGGGGTCATAAGAGGTTGTAATATATCAAAGTTTTTATAAAAAACGCATACTGATCAGAATTACATTCACACGAATGAAAATTGTTATCGTTATTGTAAGGTTACAGTAATTCAACCCCAGAAGTCTATTTGTAAGAATGTTTTTTTTTCTGTGCATGAATTAATATTAAACACTGCATAAAACAACGATAAAGTGTACGTGGTGGACAAGTGGGTATATTTCAACTGTGTGAACATGGCATGGTTGTTGGATCAAGCGAGTGCGTCTCCTCAGCGATGTTGGCTCGATGGCACCAAAATCGCCAATGCCCTGCTTGATGTCTTCCAGGCAGGGACGGCTTCCAGAGGCGAAAGGCAGGAAAGGGGAGGAGATTAGGAGTCCTATAAATAGAGGCGAGCGGTTTTACTCGAGACTTTGGGCCTCGGGTGGCCTACGGGTCAACGCTCGTGACTGTCACGGAGAAAACCTCAGTTTCGATCCCAGGCAGGTACGAACGCTCGAGCCAATAAATATCCGACGTGTGTCAGTTGGGCGCGTGCGTTCAGCCGTCGGACTTCGGGTACTGGCCCCCGGTAATAAAAAAGGGCGTCTTCCTCCCCCTTTCTACCTTGCTTCCGTGTTACTTTCATATCAGGCACTGTAGCCCAAATCTCGTAGCTTCGTATTTCTAAGGGTTGTTTAAGACCTGCGTCAGACATTCTCTTCCCAAAATCCTCTACATGTGATCTGATCTCATCAACTCGAGGCTTTTCGGCGTTTGGTCGTTTATTTGCCAGTTGGCGTGTAGGGGTGCAATTGTTGCAGGCCCAGTCGTTGGATGGGAGTTCAGTTGCTCTTCGTGGAGGTCGCTTGACGGAATGGCGTCGGATGGCACAGGAGTGTAGGAAAGAGCTCTCCGGGTCATGTGCATCGCGGCTAGTAAAGGAGCACGTGGGTGTTCGTTGATCGACACCAGGATAACGGCAAGTGCTCGCGACTATAGCGAGCGAGGTTCCCTATAGAATTACCTCAGAGCGAGGCAGTGTTATAACCCCACCTGGAAGCCGGTTCACATAGCAATACAGTTTATCAGCCGAAGTTTAATTTTGATATTAGAATAAACCTGTTAAGTTTGCACATGACTGTTTCCACCAATGATTGACTGAATCAGAGTGTATGAGTTATTCGACGATCTGCTACGGATATGACGAAATAAAAATCTGAGTAGGGACCTTTCGGAAGGAAGAAAGAGTTTGACATCGGCAGCAGTACTCGTCCGGCGGTTCCCGATAGTCATCATCATCATATTAATATTAGTTACTACCATTATTATTATTATAAGTGACAAAAATTTCACATTATTAGTTTTTTATCAGAAAATGTATGGCGTAGCAGCTTTTTTTATATGTTCTGTCTTGTTAATTTGTGTGCGATTTCTTTCTTTCCTTCTTTCTTTTTTTTTTCTTTTTTTTCACTAAAACATTGAGCAGGGACAAGTGAATATTATGATCATTGAATGTATGCCTTTAAGCGGTCCTGCATGCACGTGCCATAAATGATGACTAGCCTAATGTGGTCCGCCAGTTTCCAGGCAGGAGCTGTCGGCAGGCAAGTAGGTAACTGATGCCTTGCCGAACGTTATTCGCCAATTTTCCAATAGTAGCCATATATATATATGTATAAAAAAAGACAAGCACAGTTCCCGATAGGCACAACTCCTATTTCCTTCCTAACGAAACTTCTGCATGACAGCACGGTGTTGCGGAAATTTCCTCAACAGGTCCGGAAAATCGCCCGTTTGGATCAGAGTAGCATAGAAACTACGACAGCCTGCTTTCGAAGCGGAAGCTTTAGCCACTACACTAAGTTGCCACGTTCGAATCTTTGCTTGAAGATGAGCCTCTTTCCTGCGCGTTCCCAGCAAAAATACGAGTGTTGGGAAACTGCTGGCCGCCAACTGGCAGTGATGGGTCACGGCAGGCTGAAATTTGCCGCTGATGGTACGATAGTGATCCGTTGGTGGCAACGCAATCAGTTGGCAGCCGTTGATGGCCCTGCAACATCACCATAAATTACGGGCCTCCAAGAAAGCGCCGCGAGAGGCCCGTAGCTGGTAACCGAAGCAACCTCACACGAGGTGAAAGCAGGAGGACTGCGCATGCAAAGAATTTTTTTTTTATTATTGAGGTTTGACGACCACTGTGAGCAACTCGTGGGCTACAAGCAGTCGCCCGGCCCTAATTTAGGGCCATTGGTTCCAGGGAAAGGAGAGAGCCAACGCCGTAAGGCAAACACAACATCCATGCCTCACCGGGATTCGAACCTGGACCCATCTCGGACGAATGGTCAGAGGCCATCGCTTAGACCACTGCGCCATCGGGGTGATCTTGTGAAGAAGCAACACGTCCACAGTCTCTCGTGGTGCCAGTTAGTTGAAGACGATGCCATTGCCATTGTGTAATTTTAGTGGATCTTAAGAGACAAAGAGGAATATGTAGATGGAGAATAAATTTCTTAAAGAAATGCCGCGTCGACGAAGATTACCGTCGGAGTAAAATTATATAAATAATTAATGAACTGCGAGAAATAGTCAGCTACTCTCATGTATTTATAAAATCTCATTTCGTATCAAAATTCCTGCACTAACACACGAAGAGTCGAGAATACAAATAGTAATGAAGCACAGCCACTCCATTCCCATGAACAACAAGAAATAATTTCTGAAAACTTAGAAAATGTATTGAATAATCATCTTTCATTCATTTACACTAAACAGCTTCAAACAATAGGCCCGGAAAGATATAAAAAATAGTTATGTTGGAAATAAATAAAAAGTATACGCGTACAAAATGAATATTTTCATTACAAAATAATCAAGTACGTCACAAAAAAAAAAAAAGCAACGCTATGTAAATATAATGCTCTCCCTCGTCCATGTGTTGAATACACAAGATTGGAGGGCCGCCCCGGTGGCGCAGTGGTCTAGGTGATGGCTTCTGATCATTCGTCCGGAAGGGGTCAGGGTTCGAATCCCGGCGAGGCATGGATGTTGTGTTTGTCTTGCGGCACTGGCTCTTTCCCTTCCCTGGAACCAGTGACCCTAAATTAGGGACGGGCGACTGCTTATAGCCCATTGAGTTGCTCACGGTGAAATCGTTAAACCTCCAATCAAAAAAGAAAAGAAGATTGGAGGAAATCGCTGCTAAAAATAACCAAGAGTAAAATAAAATATCTTTCCTATTTAGAACAAATGTAGCTTCGGGCCGTGGGAAAAAATGATACAACGTTAAAAATTTAACAAAATGTGACATTAACTGGTTTATTAATCAAACAATCGCTTTTCAATACATAATACTTTCCCGGTATCTTCTTTGTAAATAATCCATGCATTTATAGCTGCCAAATCTAACATGTTATAAAATGTATGAACATGCCATCTTCTTGATGGTGCCTTCGCGGAATGCTCTCCAGCCATTTGATCAATAAAGTTTGCACCACATTTGGTTTCGTTTAAAAACTAATAGTCTCAGTAGTCTTCTTTTCATTGTTTTCAATATCGACACTTCGATGAAGAGTACTAAGAATCATCACAATTTTTCCTTCTCTTTTCTTGGTATACTGTTTCTTCATGGTTTTGAATTTTCCTTCCGCACAATGTATCTCGGGAATTTTTCACAGATTGCGGAATTTCTCTTCTGGCCGTGCTTATACTCCCTACCAAGCTTCTTCCATTTTTTTGTAATTTTTTAGCTAAATGAAGTGCTGTGAAGAAGTTGTTTACTGTGACATTTTTACCTTTCTTTGCAAATGGCTCCATCACTCGCATAACACATATTCGGATAGATTCTGGTTGTGAGGCCGTTCTTCGTTTTTGTCTAAATAAGGGAAGGCGTTGAGCAGATAATTAGTTCGTAAGTCGACAGCAAGCCAAAACTTTTGTCCGTTATTAATTAAGTTCAGATGGTATAAACTGAGTAAAAGGGCAAGGTGTTTTGCTTGGGAATAACTATTCGTCTATTGTTATATTGTCACCTGGTAACGTATTCGGATAGACTCTGGCAACTGACGCAGTTTTCGATGAAGCGATTCCAAATTTCAGACACCATTCCGAATTGCAATCAAGTGGAGCGTGTAGATTTTAAATCAAATCTCAAAAATTGCAGAATGTCACAAAATCTGTTTCTACCCATACTTTCATTGCAGAAATTCAGGCCCCATGAATTAGATCACAAAGAATGAAGGTCAATTCCTTTCGCTTCGAACGTACAGTATTCCTATAAATGCAGGTAGCTCATATACAGAAAGAAACCAGTGGTCATTCTTCATAACACCTTAGCTTCTGTGCATTTTTTTATATGATGTAAAATCTTGTTCATAAACAGAAGCCATGCCTCAAAACGCTCTCGTCTTTTGCATTTCGCTGTGTATGATTTGTCGGTTAACAATCTGGGCGTAGGATATTTTGATTGGGGTATCTCCCAGGCATTCTTTCATTTCCGCACGTTTTCCATTCTGTACCATCACAAGCAATGAACATTTCCGTATTACTAGAGGAACCATTTATAGTCACTGCATCCTCACTTATGTCCGAATCCGAGGAATGATTACTTTCACATTCATAATTGACTTCTTCAGAGTTCTCGTCAAATTCTGACAACTCTCCACCTTCCAATTCATTTTGTGCCAGTTCTTGTTAAAGAGCTTCTATTTGTTCTAGTGTTAGCCCTTTTTTGTGCGCTATTTCACCAATATGTTTTCACTAAACTGAATAAGTCAATAGCAGAGATACAGAGACGACAACAGCATGAACATAAACAGTCTAATGAGTCAAGGAAAGACGTGTACATGATCTGCAGGAGCATGGAACTAACCAATTTCACAACCTGTAGGGGTGAGAGGAACTAAGCGTGACCAGACACTTCCTTCGAAAAAAGTATGGCTCAAGGTCACGACACCGTGGGGGAACGAGGAAATTTTGTTTCAATTTTTGGAGTTGATACGCGTCCTACACTGGCGTGCAAAAATTAAGGACGAGACGGTTTTTCGAATGTAACGTCGTGCAGAACTGCTCCACATCGACTCAAATCATACCATAAGATCCCCAAGCTGTAAGAATATGGGACAAGTGAGCAAAACCGACCAAACAAAGAATCCAAAGGATACAAAGGCACTTTATTGAAAAGGTGACTTCGAGCACAACTGGACAAAAGACAGAAACGTCCATGTGACAGGCGGCTTCCAAGAAAAAATCCAGTCTTTAGTAGGGGATATGATCACCCCTGACTGCGTTGCAGGATTTACAACGTCTGTTTATGCTGAGGACGAGGTTGTCAAGGAGCTATTGAGGCATCGCGGCCCATTCCTCTTTTAGCGCCAATCGCAGCTGCGGAATCGTTGCTGGCGGCTGGTGACGTGCTGCCAAGCGTCTCCCGAGAAGGCCCCACACGTGTTCGATTGGATTTAGGTCCGGGGACCTTGCGGGCCAATCCATGCGTTGAATATCTTCACTCTCCAACAGCTCTCCAACAGCCACTGTACGGTGAGGTGTAGCGTTGTCGTCCATGAAGAGGAACTCAGGACCCACAGCACCTCTAAACAGACGTACGTGAGGCAGGAGAACCTCGGTACAATAGTCGATACCAGTGACTGAACCTCCTTGGAAGATGTGGTGGTCAGTACGGCTACAAAGCATGATACCGCCCCAAACGAGAACTCCACCACCTCCAAGCCGGTCCCTTTCGATGATGTTGGAGGTGTGATTGCGTGTTCCCTGCTCTCTCCAGATGTGTATACGTCCAGAATCGCTCGTCAGACTATATCGGTTCTCATCAGTAAAAAAAAACTCGACCCCATTGTTTATGTGTGCAGTTCTTGTGTTCCTGGCACCACAGAAACCGCCGTCTCCGATGAGCAGGCGTTAATGGCACACACCGTACTGGTCGTCGTGCAAATAGACCACCTTTGTGCAGCCTCCTGGCCACGGTAAAACGCGATAACGGAAGTCCAGTTGTCTGTTGCATGTGCCTTGCGATTTCTCCCGCTGTCTGCCGTCTGTCTCTTCTCGCCTATAGGAAAATACACCTGTCGTCCGCCGCCGTGGTTGCTCGTGGACGACCACTGCTAAACTCTCGGACAGCTGTTCTTGTCTTTTGAAATGCTCTCCAAGCTCGTGAAACGATGCTGTGAGCGATCCTGCTTTCACTGCATCGGCCGCCACCGGTGCAGTGAAGGCATGTCTGGAGCGTAACTGGAAGACCCTGGGTTCGATTCCCGGTGACGGCCGAGGAGAATTTTTCCGTGACTCACTTATAAACGTGGAAAGAGCGATGACTTCTGTTTGAAATACAAACTGTGGAATACAGATATGCATACTTTATCCAATAACATCTCAAGAAATATTGGGATTATCAGTAATGATCTGAATTATTTAAGCCCTGTAATAATAATAATGTTGCTGTTATGTGCATCTTTAATACAAACATATTTTACATACTGCATACTAATAGGGGTAATATGGGGTAAATCCACTAATATAATATTAAAAAAATTACAAATACTACAAAATAAATTTGTTAGGTTACTCTAGTTAATATCAAATAGAAACCAATTTACAATGGTTTTTCATACAGCAGTTAACCCTAATAAATTTAATATATTAACAATACAACAACTACATGATTATAATTTGGAAAAAATAATGTTCAAGGGAATCAAATATGGTTTCTATCAAAACCTGGTCTCGATAAATATACACATGCATCAACATTCTACAAGAAATAGATCCAAATTAATACCTATGTTTCCACATACAGATACAGAACATTTTAAAACAAACACAAATTATTTAGGTGCGGCCTTCTGGAATGGATTACCTCAATATCTTACATCTATAAATAATATAGAACTATTCAAGAAAAAATGTAAATTATATTTACTAGATAAAGGGAATTCTTAACATATTTTATTTAATAAATTGCTGGATATTTGACATTGCATTTATTTATATTAATATCAAACTGCTGGGAGGTGTGAAGTAAATTATTGTCAAATAATATACAACAAGATCTAGAAACAGAATCTAGGTTGGAAGATAAAGTGGTTATTTTAACTTCTCTCTCTCCCCCTCTCTCTCTCTCTCTCTCTCTCTCTCTTTTTAAGACATAGATATATTGCTGAAATTATAGTCAACCGGTTCCAACTGAGGCTAATAGTTAAACAATGACTTCACTTTCTTTTGATATCTATTATTAATATTATAATTATGTTTTTTTCTCATTTTTTTATTTATCTATAGTTCTTTTTCTTTTTAAAGAGCGAGCAGAGGACTATGTCAGGCCTATTTGGGATTTTTTCTCTTGCTACCCTATTGTTACATTACCACTAATTTGTTTGTTTTATTTATATATTCTGCAATGTACATTTTTGTGACAACTAAAATAAAAATGATTTATTGATTGATTGAATAAGTATTTTGGCACAATTCATTATATGAATATGTCAAAGGAAGTTTGAAACTCTTCAAACCAGTCTCCCCCAGTTCTGCAGGACTCGCATACACAGTACTTGCTGTTTTATGTACCTGAACTGTTAAAGTAATTAATTAAAAAAAGGATTTGTGGTTGTTTGCTCCCTTTAAAGAAAATAATTACTTTATTTTAACAGTTCAAATACATAAAACAGCAATAACAAACAACTCATACTGCATTTGCAAGCCTTGTCAAACTGGAGAAAAAAGGCGAGAACATTTTAAAACTTTCTTTGACATGTATGATATAAGGATTTTTTTGATGAATTATTCCAAAATATATTAAGCAAGGCTATGAAATCATGTTGAAAAGCAGAAGTTCCATTGCTAATAAAACAAAAAAGCGAGTTTTTGTCTATAACATATTTTAACTGGTTTTAGCAGTAGTTAACACGTTTGCTGCCGCTGTGTTGTTTTAGCAACGAGCACAAGTTGCCAGTAAGAAATCGGCACAAATCTCTCATGATGGCAGAAGACGTCACGCGGCACCATGGATGGGTTTTTATGTGTTTGGATCAATCTAGCTACGTGTTCTTTTTTTTTTTTTTTTTTTATTGGAGGTTTAACGACCGCCGTGAGCGACTCAATGGGCTATAAGCAGTCGCCTGTCCTTAATTCAGGATCACTGGTACCAGGGAAGGGAAAGAGCCAGTGCCGTAAGACAAACACAACATGCATGTCTCACCGGGATTCGAACCCAGACCCCTTTTGGGCGAATGATCAGAGGCCATCGCTTAGATCACTGCGCCATCGGGGCGACAGCCACGACGTGTTCACATTTCATGGGTTTGCATGACTCCGGTATTATAAAATACTAGAAAATTTAACCATAACTGATATTCATAATTATAAATCTGCCAGTAATGAAATATTTTCCCGACACTGATGTAGACATTTACTAGATATACGTTTCACAAACAAGAGAAATAATTTACAACACGAGCGGATTTCCGTTTAATTGGCTTAAGAATACAAACTAAAAAACTAGAATGCTAGCTTTCGCTGCCGAAGACAGGCGGCTTCATCAGGATAATGTTTACAAGGTTGAGTACAGAATCATACTGAGGAAATTTAAGCTAAAACAAACAGTAAAAACACGTAATAAGTACGTTATGAACACGTGATGTCAAACAATAGATGACAAGTGAGATGATCACGTTCGTGGATGTATATCTAGGAGGGCACACGAGACAGCTGGTAAGTCTGTGGAAAGATCAGAATTGCAAGTGCTTTCGAGTGTTAGCATTTCCACGGATTCCCTGAAGGCGGTGGTTCTTAGGTCTATATATGGGGCTAATTTCTTGAGGTCGTCCCATTGAGGAATGGCTCTGTGGTTCGCAACTTCCTTCGCTAGAGCTGTTGTAAGCTTTTGGTTCTTAATGTTTCGCTTGTGCTCGTTAATTCTCAATCTGAAGGATCTTTTTGTCATGCCAATGGAATGTTTAAAGGAGTGATCTTGATGGAGCAGAGGGATGGAGTAGACTTCTGCGTCTGAGAGTAGCATGGTTGGATCTCTGTTCTGTCTTAGGATAGCTGATAAAAACCTCGAAGGCTTTAGACCAACATCGAAGCCGAACTTTCTGAGGGTGGGTGTTCTTGAAGAAAAAAGTTAGGCCAGGAATGTATGGGCTTCAGCCCAGGAATTTCCGAGTATTATGACTTTCATTGAGAGATGGGTTGTTTGCCTTGGTTTCCGCATTCTTGTTAATCTCATCTATAATCCGCAAGTCGTAGCCTGTGGATGAGGCGAGTTCTTTTAGATTATGCAACTCCGCGTCACGTGCGGTAGTGTCCGAATTTAGAGCGAAAGCTTTGTTGGCACCGTATCTGAAGAGGACGTATTTGTGTGTATTTGGGCAAGCAGATGCAGGGAAAATAGGGATATCTACGTGGGTTGGCTTATAGTAGACTTGTGTCTTGAGTGCTCCTGTGGGAGTCCTTTGTACTGGCACTCTAGGAATGGCAGTATTCCTTCGGACTTTCGTTCTACTGTGAACTTAGTATCTGGGTGGTATACGTTCAGTGTTTCAAGGAAATTGTTTAAGGATTCATCTCCAAGTGGCCATATAAAAGAGATGTCGTCTGTATAACGGAACCAGGTTTTTGGTACTAAGTTTAGCGAGTTTAGGAAAACGTTCTCCAGGGGTCGGAGCACTGATTGCGTAAGAACTGGCGATAATGACGAACCCATTGGTACTCCTTTCGTTTGTTTATAGACACGGGAGCGGAAAGTGAAGAAATTTGATTCTGTGACAATGTCCATCACCTTGAAAATGTCTCGAGGTGCATCTGGTGCGAACAGATTGGATGATGCTATAAAATTATTGAGATTTGAAGAGGCTTCCAAGACTGGAACTGACGGGTTTAACGAAACTATATCAATACTGCCGATTATATCTTCTAGTGCGGACGAGACTCTTTGTAGCTTCGAGATAAAATCAATTGAGAGAGTAACACTTTTCCGAAGGGGGCAGGAAAGGACACAGGAATGATGCTAGTGCTTTCTCCAGGTGGGTGGAAGGGGAGCGCTTCCGCGAGACTATCGGCCTTATGGGATAGCCTGGTTTGTGATGTTTAAGCTTGCCAAAAAGCTCTGGGATGCGAGGCTCCGGGGGCAGTCTAAAGAAATAATACTTACAAATGCCAAGAAACTCCATAAATCATAACATGATTCACAACTGGATAAAAAAATCAATATAGCTTGATTTGCATTGGAAATGAAATCACATACACAGTTTGACACATTTTTCCTACTGATTAATAACTTTTGATTGAGAGAGACAAGCAGCTGCACTCCCAAATTTATTCACTGTCTCGACAAAACTAAGTATTGAAGTCAGTATGGGTTTCTTTCAAACCCTTTAACTTTCTAAATATATAAGTACCAGATAAACAAAAAGTGTGACCTCGTCATGATTACGTTAGTAAACTTCAAAGTATCTGTTTTGTTCCTCTTTTTTTCTTTTTCTTTTGCGTCATCTCACCTGCAATATACTCATTTTATAAATATTCATCATGCGTAATTCGTATATATTCTATTAATGTTTTTGCACTGTAGAATAAAGAACATTTGAATTCAATAGGCTGCCATGTTACGTATAAACTTAAAGCAGCAAATGCTTTTTATTGCGCCACTCAAGCTTGTGTTTATTAATAGTTCCTTTCACCACAAAATCAGTGACATTCAAAGGAAAACAAGCATTGTAGTGAAAAGCGAGCACTGTGTTATGTACATGGGAAGTCAACTTACATTCCGTTCCCTAACCCATGTGAAACAAATCTGCTACCCAAAAACTGAAGTCACTTTTAGACAGTTGGAGACTCATACTCAGTGCCGATAATGAAATAGATAATATTCAAGTGCCGAATGTTTTAGAAACGGAAACACTAAGCAACAATCATGATGCCTTTTGGCATCATCGGCACCTGGAGCAAGTACTGTACACAGGATGAGTAAAAAGTTTTACAGTATTTACATAAACGCATGTGCTGCGGCGGGTATGTCAGGAGTTTAAACTAGTTCAAGTCGTGCACTGCAGTCAGTCGAAAGGGATATAAAGTGTGGCCGTTGCTGTGAACAGCATTGCATGTCGTCGTTCTGTCTGTGGTTGGGACGCCCAAAAGACGAACAGCCACAACCGGCTAAATAGGGGACTTTTGCTTTACGAGTTTTAAATCGGTCATAACGCTGCTCAAGCAACACGAAACATTTGTCATGCGAAAGGGAAAGGTTCCGTGCACCACAGCACTACAACCAGATAGTTCAAGAAATTTCGCTCAGGTGACAGAAACCTTGACGATCAGCCAAGGTCTGGTAGGCCGCGAACCGTAGATTCGGAGGCCGTACGCCAGGCCGTAGAGGCAAATCCAACAACCAGCACGCGGTGATTATCAGGCGAGCTGGGCATATCACAGATCACCCCGGTTCAAAGTCTGCAGCAGATGCCGCACTCCTAGAAAACCAGTGCGATGTACGTTTTATCAAGAGAATTGTTACTTGTGATGAGAAGTGGGTCTATTTCCGTAATCCTAACACATAACGGAAATGGTTGAACCGGGGCCAGCTTTCTGAACCTGTTGCCAAACATGAGCGCTTGAAAACACAAAGTGATGATCTGCGTCTGGGGGAATTTTGAGGGGATAATTCATTACGAATTTGTTCCAGATGGTCGGACCATCAACGACAACCTTTACTTTGACCAGCTGGAGTGGATGTATGCCGTTTTGGAAGAAACGTACTCGGCACTGGGAACAGAAGGTGCCCTCTCCTGCATCAGGACAACGCCCGGCCTCATACCGTGCGATCGACCCGGGCAAAACTCCAGGAAATTGAGGGCATCGAACTGATGCCACACACAGCATATAGTCCGGACCTTGCTCCGACCGAATATTACTTGTTCCGGTCCATGGCCCACTTCCTTCGCAGGCGGCACCTCAACAACCAGAAGGAGGTAGCAGCTGGGGTGAAGGAATTCTCCGCCTCGAAGGACAAGAACTGGTACCGCCGCAGAATCGAAGAAATGACCGACAGATGGCTAAAGACGGTGCAACACGATGGCCTGTACTTTGAATGATAGTCAGCTTTCGTCGTGAAGGTACGCATGAAGACAAAATGATCGCAATTTTGCAAAGCTTTCGACTCACCCTCTGTATGATGCCTCAACGCAGCGAATGTGTTAAACTTATGAACTTTACAATGAAGCATTTTGTATTATAATATTTTGAGCATTGGTATCTACCAGTAGTGAAGATTTTTATTGATATTTATGTTTGTTTTTTGAATCTGTATATCTCTTTTTACTCATTCATCGTTAGGCAGGTCAAGTTTCCCTCAGACATGTCTGCGTGACATAACAGACAGTTTAAGCATATGCAATGCAGCCTGCTCTCACTCTGCTGCGTGGGCTAAACATTCACACTGGGCAATCATAAAAAATTGCTGGGATATCGAGAGCCCATTTTTCAAGATCCATCCACGCATTTGCATTACAGTGTGGAAAACTCCCAACTTTGACTCCCAGATATGAAGCAGGTGATTAGGTAACTGCAACGCACTGGTGATGATTTAAATGCACAGGAAGTAAAAACACTGCCATAGAGAGTACAACTAGTAAGAGTGAAATCTTGGATGTACTTTCCATCAGCATGGAATTGCCATTTCACTATTCTCCATGTGCCCATTCTCTCAGAAATTTGAAAGTTCTATCTTCTTGGAGTAGAAATCGAGCCCACATCTACCAATTCCTGTTCAGGTTTTTCCATTTCTTTTCTGCTGCCACTACACCTAGGATAATAAAATGCCTACCAACTGAAACTAATCAATTATAGTTTAAAAATCTGAACCAATGCCAGCCTCCACTGTGCTGTGTCTATGGAGTTTCATATTTTCCAGGTCATCTTCGAAGTACAGTATAACACTGTTCAGCAGTGGTGCAGTGCATAGTAGTTTCTGCAAATCTCCTAAGATAGTAACCAATTCCGTATACAGGTATATATGTGAAAAGCACATTGCACATGTGAATGTCCTTATGCATAAAACATGGAATCACAGACTTAAAGGAAACGGTATGAACTGTGATACAAGTTAATGTCGTCATTTTGGGCATATGTCTACCGATATTCATTCACTAAGTTTTGTTTTCAACAGTAAATCATATAAAAATATATTCAGTAAAGCCTGTTTATAATGAGCGTGTGTTTAGCTAGATCCCTGATTGAACAAAACGGGTACTTTTGTCGAATATAACGTTAATTCAAAGCTAATTTTATCACTTTTAGCAAATTTGATAAAATCTGGAATTATTAACAAGAGAGAAAGGAGCTAAATGATCACTTTTAATAAGCAACGTAAAAAAAAGAGATTCCATATTTAACGAGGTGGAGAAAATCTACTGTGCATTGTCCTGGAATGAAGGGATAGAAATGATGGCATACAGGATGATATTGCAATAGCGTAGGGGAATCTTGGTGTTCTAGTGGAAGAATGTTTACAGCAAAGCAATGGGGAGAGGGGGAGTACACCAAATACTCTACAAGCCAATTATGCAAGAGACTGTCTGCACCCACTCTCAGAAAACTCTGCCGCCTTGGCAGTATCGTGTCAGCAGACTTTCTGCTGCCTTAGGAGTATTGCACCAGCAGATTATTTGCCACCTTCGCAGTATCGTGTCAGCAGACTTTCTGCTACCTTAGGAGTCATCAGCAGACTCTTTAGCACGTTGAGAATTTCATGTAAGCAGATTTGAAAACAGGCAACCCACTCATAGCCAAAGAGAGGATGTGATTTCTGACAAAAAAAAATCAAAAAGAGGAAGTGGATTTCTTGGCACTAATTGTAGAGAGGGATAGGGAATTAATGGAATGGGAATGTCGCCTGAGAGGAAACAGAAGGTAACAACTTCTGTAACTGTGCCCATTGCCACCTTTAGCATCCAAATGAACATTTCATTTCGTAGATCAGTGTGCTTTTACTTCATGTGTGCATTTAGAGAACTGTCAGTCTCATGTATCTATTCAGCAGAAAATCCTAAAGTTTTGTTAGTCACCAAATGTCTAAGAGGAAATTACTATCCATAAATGACAAAGTAGCCAAAATCAAAGAGCTAGAAAATGGTGAAAAACGTGTTGCCGCATTTACAAAATATGGATTCTAACCTTTGACTGTTTCTACAGTGTTCAAAAATTAGGAAACATTGATGCAGGCTTTTAAATAAAATGTTGCTGATAAGTAAAGATTGAAGAAATGCAAGAAAGTTGATTTGGATGAGGCGTTATTGAAAGGGTTCACTGTTCAGTGGAAACCTGACTTGCCCATAAATGGGCCAATAATGAGACAAGAAATTCGTGGTTCAACTTGGTTGTGAAGGTTTTGCATGTTTCAGTGGATGGCTTCACGATTTCAAAACATGAAATAATGTCCTCTCGGGAAAAATTAGTGGAGAAGTGTTATCAGTGGATATGAAAGAAACTTCAGTGTGATTGAACACAGTGCGGCTGGATATTAGGAAAAACTACGGTGATGATAACATTTATAATACGGATGAAGCAGGTGTGTTTTATTAGATGATTTCTGATCAAACTATGAAACTTAAAGGTGAAAAATGTATGGGTGGGAGGGGCTTGTGAAATGTGCAATATCTTGCTATTTCTTTCAAATCCAACATAAAAGCATGAATGACATCAGATAATTTTTCAGTCAACGTTAGAGAGTAGGAAAAGGAACTTTGAAAAGGAAAACCCATAAAATTTTGCTTGTTATAGATAACTGCCCAGCATATCCAGGTATTAAAGACCTCACTGACATAGAGCTTCTCTTCCTGCCTCTGAACTCAATGGCTGTGTTACAGCTTATATATCAAAGAGTGATTCGAAGCCTCAAGTGCCACTACGGCTGTGCATTGGTTCTAGTACTGTTAAAAGAATGTAGAGGAAAAAGGAAATTAAAATTTATATTACTGATACCATTTGATTGGTAGCTGATGCTTGAAAACGTGTATTTCAATCTTGCATCCAAAATTGCTCCAGAAAATCTGTGTTGTGTAGCACAGCCAACTTTGATGATGAAATGAATGATCTTCCAATCTCTTATTGGTTGCAAAATCAGAACATAACACATTTTGGTGATGTTTCTGCAGTTTATGACTTTGTTAATGTAGATAATGCTGTTGCTACTTCTGTCATCCTTTCTCCAGACGATATTGTAGAGGCAGTTAAGTTGTCAGAAACTGCTGCGACAAGTGAAGAAAGCGAAGAGAAGAACACTCCGATATCACATAAAATAGCTACAGACTGTACCAAAAATCTTCCAACATTTTTTGGTAGCGTTAGACGATGGTGATAACGCGGTATTTAATGCATTAAGAGTTATTCGGCAGAAATTTAGAGAACATATATAAAAAACTGAAGAACATCAGATTATTTTTCAAAACATGTTTGAAAATTATGTTGGCTTCAGGACTCACTGCTTCTATGTATTCATG
The DNA here is from genome assembly GCA_039090855.1 of Macrothele yani. Taxonomy (NCBI): domain Eukaryota; kingdom Metazoa; phylum Arthropoda; class Arachnida; order Araneae; family Macrothelidae; genus Macrothele; species Macrothele yani. Next base: position 22,847,138 of record CM077013.1, read on the forward strand.
TATATGTGCTCATTTTATTTTAATTTCTGCTACTATAGCTAATTAAATCTTTCAAGTACATCCATTTGTTATAGATATGTAATGTATATGCATATTATCACATACGCATATTTTTACATTGTAGGACTATTCACCCCAAGTCAGATTTAGAAAGGATTTCCATTGGTCACGAACTTCTCATTCGGGCTCTACTGTAAATGACAATCATACAGTACTCTGCCGGACAATTGCTAAGGACGGATGACAATAGAAACCATAGCAACCATAAAATGGAAGGCAGGAAAACGTGGAAATTAGCATAAGTGCGGGATACAGTAAGACGTGTTGTGCGTATGCAAATTTTGGATTGCCGAACTTGTTCGTGACGTCATAGTGCTGATAAGAGATATAAAGGATTTGACGCGTATTGACCGCTGTTGTTCAAACGCAAAGTTGAAAGGGAAAGAATCAATTGACGAACTTGCAATTTTCCGTAAATCTTCCCGACATCACCTAAATGATTTTACGCGTGGCCGTATTATTGGCAAGATTGAAGAAGGGCGAAAAATAACAGATGTTGCCAGGGAGTTCGACGTCAGCCACAGTGTTGTTTCAAGGCTTTGGAATACATTTCAAACAAATGGAGAGTGTAGCAAACTTCACGGGGGAGGTCGTGTTCGCAATACGACACCTGCAGAAGATCGGTACATAGTGCTATGAACAAAAAGACACCGGCGCAGCACAGCTAGTGATGTAGCAAATCAGTTTATGGCTGCTACTGGCAAGCGGATCTCCCGAAAAACTGTCGCCAGACGTTTGCATGAAGGAGGACTATACGCCCGCCTTCCTGTTGTGTGCATCCCATTGTCCAGACGTCACCGTACCGCCCGGTTGCAATGGTGTCATCAACATCGCAATTGGACTGATAACGACTGGTCTGCTGTCCTCTTCTCAGATGAGAGTAGATACAGTCTATCGTCTGATTGTCGACGACAACTGATCTGGCGTGATAGTGGTACTGCATATTGTCCAGCAAACATGCAGGAAAGGGACCGATGTCCGACATGTAGTGTCATGGTATGGGCTGGCATCATGATCAATGGCCGTACGTCCCTCTATGTGCTTCCAACTGGGACTATGACTGGCCAACGATACATTAATGATGTTCTGCTACCTCATGTTCGCATGTTCCGTGGTGCTGTCGGTGATAGATTCATTTTCATGGACGACAACGCAACATGTCATCGAACAGTCGCTGTCCAGGAGTATCTTGAGAGCGAGGATATTCAACGCCTCGTATGTCCAGCACGTTCTCCAGATCTGAATCCCATTGAAAATGTGTGGGATGCTTTGGGGAGGAGTCTTGCTGGTCGCCAATGCCCCTCCAATAAACAAGGACACCCTCATCCGTGCACTGACAGAGGAATGGGATAAATGACCCAACAGCTGCTTGATAATGTTGTGCAAATCATGACACGACGTGTGGAATCTTGCATCGCCCTCCATGGTGGCCATATCCCGTATTGACATCTTACGCCGGAACGCCTGCGGACGGTAATTGCATTTTTTTCACGTTTACGTATTCTGCACAAAATGGCCTGTTTGTCCCTTGAACACGTTCCAAAGCCTTCTGGATTTCAGAGCACAATAAATTGTCTTTCTTGTAATGTCCTGGCATTCTGACATTATTTTATTTCACTTGGCATCCAACCACGCTTACTTTTTTATGCGCTATATAGCCGTTTATGATCCGTCCTTAGCAATTGTCCAGCAGTGTATTACACTGGCGGAAAGTGAAAAAAGAACACCAAGAAGGAGACGTCTGATACCAACGAAATTTATACAGCATAATAACGGAATACAGAGGATAACGTGATCAAAAACATTATGGCAAAATACAGCTGCATTTGCTGGTAAACTGAAAATAACATTTCCATGTAACATGGTTAGTACGAGGTTGAACCGCCATGAACTGCGTCACACTGTGCAATTCTGGCATGGAGTCTGTGGTACAGATGTTGGATGTAAGTTTGGGGTATTGAGTTCCAAGCATCCTCAACCTGGACGAGTAAATCGCGGATGGTCGTGGCTGGCCGTGGAGAATGGATAAGTCGTTGTCCCATAAAATCCCGCACGTGCTCAATGGGTGACAAATCCGGTGAACGTGCAGGCCATGAAAGTTGTCTCACACTCTGAAGTGCATTTTGCGTTGCACGTGCCGTGTGTGGGCGTGCGTTATCTTGCTGGAAAACACCACGATGGACCGACCATACAAATGGCACAACAACGGGCTGAATGATGTTGTTGATGTAGGAGGTGTTATTTAACCTACCCGGTACGAACACTAGTTGTGCACGGGAGTGATAGCTGATCACTCCCCACACCAGGAGACCAGGTGTAGGCCCTGTGTGTCGCTGGCGGATGCAAGAATGGTGAAGACGCTCCCCTGTGCGCCTGCGAACACGCATACAGCTATCGGAGGCTCCCAAGAAGAATCTGTTTTCTTCGCTGAACACGACAGATCGTCATTGCGTTCTCCAGTGCAGACTTTGCCGACACCACTGCAGCCGTTCCTGACGGTGGGCTGAAGTCAGAGGTACACATGCCAGAGGCACACGTGCACGTAGTCCTGCATCCAGTAGACGGTTGCGGATTGTTCGCACAGTCACCTCAGGTGCAGCGGCAGCTCGGATTTGCGTCGCAGTGGATGTTCTGCTTGACAACGTCGTTCTTCTTATGCGTCGATCGGTCCACTCATCAGTCCGTCTGTGACTACCGGTTCCACGTCTTCTCGTGTGGGAATGTTCCTCGGACCATCTATGCCACCATCGTACCACCACAGATACTTCCCGTCCAATTCGCTCCGCAATACGACGATACGACCACCCAACCTCGTAGAGTCCGACTAGACGACCTCGCGCAAAGTCCGATAACTGCTGAAATCGTACACGTCTTCCATGTCCAGGCATTGCAGCTTCTTCTGGGTCTTCGCACGTGTCCGCACGCCGACGAGTGATTACATTCACTTCGCCGTACTCCTTAAATACCACCGACGATAATTTGCATATTACGTCGTGCTGTGGCGTAAGCGCTCACTGGTTGGTCCCGAAATTAACATGAATCCTACGTACACTCGACCCAATTAACATATGTAAATTTCATGATCGTACGCCAATTTCTTCTTGGTGTTCTTTTTTCACTTTCCGCCAGTGTATTTTGAAGACAGAAGCACGTATTTTTTACTCTTGTCGATGTAACCATCTCCTCAGAAAACTAATATTGCTCTACATTGGAGTGGGATTTGAACTTCATTTCCTGAAATTTCCATTCGGCCGAGCTACTGGTAGACTATCCCGGACAATGAACTTCGAAGTATCGGGTTGGTGAAAATGAAATGTCTCCTGCAGACTCATTAAAATTAGAATCACTTACTGCACTGTCAAAGAAATTCTCCTCTGCATTGACACAGCTCTTCCGATAGGTTACAGAGCTCTGACTTTCACAGCAATAAAACTCCATAGTCTGCGAGACAAAGAAGGTAGTAACAGCTCGGTTTTTTGGGTAGGTCTATTCTGCTAGAAAGGGTCCAAGTGTCAGAAGTGATAATTTGTGGAAACAAGCCCTGGGAAATATGCCGGTGTGACAAACTTTTGTAGTGCAACTAGTGAAATTGTTGGAAAGTCTCTTGTCAGATGTGGACGGACACTGTCATGCAACAGAAAGACCCTATGCCTGTCGACCAGGGCTGTAGACAGGAAGAACTTTCTGGGAGGGTTTCTTAATTTGAAAATTAAATTTCAAATTTTAAAGATGTCAATCCGATTTTTGGCGTAAATGTGACAAGGATAGTAAGTCAGATAATATTAGAAAATTTGAAAATTTTCATCGTCCTGGAGCGGGACTCGAACCCTCGTCTCCCAGAGAACGCCCGGGTATGCTACCCCACACCACCCAGAACGACCCCGTTTCAAGTTTCCGAACAATTGTTATACACTGAGTGGCCTCTTTATTATAACCACCCCCTCAGTACTTTGTTGGGCCACTTTTTGCCTTTAATACTACGTCGATTCTTCGTGTCATGGACTCCACGAGATGTTGATAGGTGGTTTGTGGAATCTGAGACCATGCTTGATGAAGAGCACTTTTCAGGAGTGTGAGATTGCAGGGTCGTGGATCCACCTGTTTGGCGGCTCGTTTAACTTCATCCCACAAATTCTCAATGAGGTTGAGATCTGGAAATTGTGTGGGCCACCTAAGCAAAGTAAACTAACCGTCATGTTCCTGAAACCAATCCTGTACGCATTATCTGGTTGAAAGTGGCCATCGCCATTGGGATAAATCATCCACATGACAGGATGCACTTGGTCCGCAACGATGTTTAGATATGATGTGCCAGTCAGACGTTGATCAACACGAATTAAAGGGCCCAAAGCATGCCACGAAAACATTCCCCAAACCATAACTTTGCCTCCACCATCTTGAAGGGTTGTAGCAATTCATTTGAGGTCCATGCTTTTGTGCTGTTTCCGCCAAATTCTCACTCGGCCATCGGCATGGTGCAACTGAAAGCGTGATTCATCGGACCACATAGTTTGTTTCTAATTATCGACTTTCCAATCCTGGTGCTCCTGTGTGAACTGGAAAGGTTTTCTCTTGTTAACTGCAGACAGCAAAGGTGTTCGAACAGGCCTTCGGCTGCCATATCCCATCCGATGCAGTGTACGGCGAGCAGTGCGTGCAGAGATCATTTGAGGGGATCCTTGATTAAGATGGTCTGTAATTTGCCCTTCTGTTATCTGTTACCAGTCTGGACACTCTCCGTTCCACCCGAACAATCACTAGTCGATGTCGACCACACGTTGCACACAGAGACCCAGTTTTTTGGTTGACAGTCCAGTCTTTAAACACTTTAACAACAGCTGCTCTGGAACATTTCACGAGTGCGGCGGTTTCGGTGATACTCGCTCCATGGCTCCGAGCTCCTACAATCATCCCACGTTGAAAGTCCGTCAAATCGCATTTTTTACCCATCTCGTCACCCAAAAATCACTTCTACTACTGTCGCAAGTACTAAGCTTTCCCTTTTAATACTAGCCTCGCACTCCGGCGGCAACAGCGTGCAGCCATAGCTCATTTGCTTAAAACTGCCAGGTGGCCATAAGAAAGCGGATACTCAGTGTATATACAGTATATATCATCATCATCATCATCATTGTCAACCATTATCAATCCACTGCTGGACGAAGGTCTCCCCAAGTTTCCTCCACAACGGTCTGTCTTGTGCCAGTCTCCTCCATGTCACCCCTGCATACTTTCGAATTTCATCCACCCATCTCCCATGTGGTCTTCTTCTGGGTCTTTTCCTGTCCCTTGAAATCCAATCTAAATTTTCGGCTGTCCATCGATGATTTGTCCTTCTGGCAGTATGTCCAGCCCATTGCCATTTCAGGGATTTAACTCTGATCATGATGTCTTCCACTCTTGTCATTTTTCGGATCCACGAGTTCCTCTTCTTATCTCTCCTGGTTACACCAAGCATGCACCTCTCCATGCTTCTTTGAGTTGTCTGCAGCCTTTGTATGTCTCTTTTAGTTAAGGTCCACGTCTCTGCACCATACGTAAGCACTGGAAGGATGCATTGATCAAACACTTTTCTTTTAGGACATAATGGCATATTGCTCTTGAAAATTATGCTGTTTCTTCCAAAAAGCTCTCCAGGCAAGTTTTGTACGCTGATTAATTTCTTCATCAATGTGACCCTCACTTGATATCTGCTGTCCAAGATAAACGTATGTGTCTGTTATCTCCAGCTTTTCTCCATCAATCGATAAATCTTTATTTCTTGTAAAAGCATTGAACATCACTTTTGTCTTCTGAAAGTTCATTTTTAATCCCACTTCTTTACTCTTGTCAGTAAGTTCCTGGATCATACTCTGCAGCTCTGATGGGGTAGTTGCAAAAATGACTACGTCATCAGCAAAACGGAGGTGGGTTAGATAATCTCCATTAATCTTTATCCCCTTGTTTTCCCAGCTCAGCGACTGAAAAACACCCTCCAATGTGGCATTAAAGAGCTTTGGAGATATGGTGCCACCTTGTCTCACTCCCTTTCCAATTTTTATGTGTGTTGTATTTTCAAACAGCCTAATCTTTGCACTTGCATTTTCATAGATGTTATTAATAATATTAATGTATGCATCTTCAATACCGCAGGTTTTCAGAGCCATTGTAACTGCTGATGGTTTCACCGAATCAAAGGCTTTTTCATAATCGATAAAAGCCATGCACAATGGAAGTTCATATTCCCTCGCTCTTTCAATTAGTTCTCTCAGCACGTGGATATGATCTATTGTGCTGTAGCCACTCCTGAATCCAGCTTGTTCTCTCGGTTGAGCCATGTCCAGTGTTACCTTCAAGCGGTGTGAAAGAACTTTAGTGAAGATTTTATAAACTACTGATAGGAGGCTGTAGTTTCCGAGATCCTCAATGTCACCTTTCTTATGTAGCAGGATGACTTGTGGTGGGTGCATAAGTTTGAATAATCTGAGCCTGGTATCTTTTCGAGAGTTGGATAACAAGTTGTGCAGCTCTGTCAGAGGAAATTTCAACTTCTACAACTTTATCCTTCAGTTTCTTGTTTATTATAAATCCAACACCACTAGTTCTGCCTGTATCTGTCCCACGATAGTAGAAGAGATGTCCACTTTTCAGTTCGATGAGATCTTCTCCTTTTCTCCTTACCTCACTTAGCCCCACGATGTACCACTTGATCCTTTGTAGTTCCTCTTCCAATTCAAGAAGCCTTGAATCAGAAGATAGGGAGCATCCATTATACGTAGCCAAGGTCAGCATCAGATGGCAGCCTAGTCCGGTCCTCCGGGGATTCTTAGCACCCTCTGCCTTCATGTCTCACTGGCCGCTGCCTTGGCCAGGTACATTCCAGCTGTCGGAGACTGAGGGCCAAGATTTAAGTTGTTTAATCATTTTGGAGGGGTTTGGCCATAACTCACCACGCTGGCCAAGCGGGTTGGTGAGTGTGGGATAGAATTTCCTCTAATCTCGATGGTATAGTAATACCGCTATTGGCGGTCGTCAGAGCCCCTTTAGTGGGAACAGGATGAACCACGAGAAGGCGGGGTTGACATTTGTCAAGGAGAGGCTGTGATGTTACGCATCACCTGACCTTATATCCCACAGTATATATATATATATATATATATATATATATATATCATCATCATCATCATTGTCAACCATTATCAATACACTGCTGGACGAAGGTCTCCCCAAGTTTCCTCCACAACGGTCTGTCTTGTGCCAGTCTCCTCCATGTCACCCCTGCATACTTTCGAATTTCATCCACCCATCTCCCATGTGGTCTTCTTCTGGGTCTTTTCCTGTCCCTTGGAATCCAATCTAAAATTTCGGCTGTCCATCGATGATCTGTCCTTCTGGCAGTATGTCCAGCCCATTGCCATTTCAGGGATTTAACTCTGATCATGATGTCTTCCACTCTTGTCATTTTTCGGATCCACGAGTTCCTCTTCTTATCTCTCCTGGTTACACCAAGTATGCGCCTCTCCATGCTTCTTTGAGTTGTCTGCAGCCTTTGTATGTCTCTTTTAGTTAAGGTCCACGTCTCTGCACCATACGTAAGCACTGGAAGGATGCATTGATCAAACACTTTTCTTTTAGGACATAATGGCATATTGCTCTTGAAAATTATGCTGTTTCTTCCAAAAGCTCTCCAGGCAAGTTTTGTACGCCGATTAATTTCTTCATCAATGTGACCCTCACTTGATATCTGCTGTCCAAGATAAACGTATGTGTCTGTTATCTCCAGCTTTTCTCCATCAATCGATAAATCTTTATTTCTTGTAAAAGCATTGAACATCACTTTTGTCTTCTGAAAGTTCATTTTTAATCCCACTTCTTTACTCTTGTCAGTAAGTTCCTGGATCATACTCTGCAGCTCTGATGGGGTAGTTGCAAAAATGACTACGTCATCAGCAAAACGGAGGTGGGTTAGATAATCTCCATTAATCTTTATCCCCTTGTTTTCCCAGCTCAGCGACTGAAAAACACCCTCCAATGTGGCATTAAAGAGCTTTGGAGATATGGTGTCACCTTGTCTCACTCCCTTTCCAATTTTTATGTGTGTTGTATTTTCAAACAGCCTAATCTTTACACTTGCATTTTCATAGATGTTATTAATAATATTAATGTATGCATCTTCAATACCGCAGGTTTTCAGAGCCATTGTAACTGCTGATGGTTTCACCGAATCAAAGGCTTTTTCATAATCGATAAAAGCCATGCACAATGGAAGTTCATATTCCCTCGCTCTTTCAATTAGTTCTCTCAGCACGTGGATATGATCTATTGTGCTGTAGCCACTCCTGAATCCAGCTTGTTCTCTCGGTTGAGCCATGTCCAGTGTTACCTTCAAGCGGTGTGAAAGAACTTTAGTGAAGATTTTATAAACTACTGATAGGAGGCTGATAGGTCTGTAGTTTCCGAGATCCTCAATGTCACCTTTCTTATGTAGCAGGATCATTGTAGCGGTGTTCCAATCCTCAGGAATCTTTCCTTCATTAAGGCATCGAGTGAAAATTTGGGCGAGTACTGTTTCGATTTCTCCACTTGCTTCTTGTATGATGTCTACAGTAATTCCATCTTCTCCTGGAGCTTTTCCCCGCTTCATGTTCTTGATTGCATGTGCAACTTCTGCTGGAAGGACTGGAGGAACTCTGGTACTGGTATCTTTCATGATGTCTGGAGTGCATGTATCATCCCTTTCATATAATTTGGAGTAGAAATCTTTCACTCTTGTCAAAATTTCGCCTCTATTTCTTGTTACAGAACCATCTTCTTTTCTCAGTGCCATAATCTGTTTTCTTCCCTTACTGAGATGTCCCTTTGCTATCTTTAGGCTTTGGTTGTTTTCAATTGCTTTCCTCACTAGTTCACAGTTGAATTTTCTTACGTCGTCAGTGATACTTTTTCTTACTGTCTTGCATAGCTCTATATATTCCACTTTGGAAGTCACATCTTCTTTAGTTGTCCTCATCTCTCTTCTTTTTGCATCACCAATTTGGTTTTTCCTGATAATTTGTTCACATGCAACTTGTTCTTAGACCCAGCTAATTTTGTTGCTGTTTCCATAAGAGCTTTGGTTACTTTTCTGTTAACTTCAGAGATGTCCACTTCTTCCGATGTTAGGCCTTCTAAAGCAGAGAACCTGTTCTTCAGTTCCAACTTAAAGGTATTATGGTGTTTTTTTAAGGTTGGTTATGTCAATAGATTTTGTTTGTCTTATGAGCTTGCCACGTTCAAGTTTAGTGTCGAGGTGCATCTTACATCTCCCCAATCTATGGTCACTACCTGTGTTGAACTTGTTTAGCACACTGCAGTCTTCTATGACGAATTTTTAGTTACACATAATAAAATCAATTTCACTTGTCGTCCCATTTGGATGTCTCCATGTCCATTTCCTGTGTGGCTTTTTCTTGAAGAAGGAGTTCAAGATGAAAAACCCTTCTGCCTCTGCAAACTCAACGAGAGTATTTCCACGCTGGTTTCTGTTGCCGTGACCGAATTTACCTACTGAAGTTTCATTCTGCTGCCGTTGCCCTATTTTTGCATTAAAGTATCCCATAATTATCTTCAAGTGCTGCTTACCTTTATTATTTAGATGACAAATTTCCTCATAAAATTCTTCAATTTCTTCTTCAGGATGACTTGTGGTGGGTGCATAAGTTTGAATAATCTGAGCCTGGTATCTTTTCGAGAGTTGGATAACAAGTCGTGCAGCTCTGTCAGAGGAACTTTCAACTTCTACAACTTTATCCTTCAGTTTCTCCTTTTCTCCTTACCTGTATATATATATATATATATATTGAGTTTTTCTTTGTCGCATTTTTTGGGCATGAAATTATTCCACTTAGTTCTCCCCACTTTTCAAATACTAACTTACATGCTATGCTACTTATACAAATATATAGATCTATCTACCCTCCCTTTATGTAAGTACGTGGTTCCCGAATACCTTTTTTTTTATAAAATTGATATTTGTATAGACTGCGTAAAGAAGTATAGGATTATATATACATATATTAAATTATTTTTGTTTTCTTTACTTGCACGTATCACAGCTGCTTGTCACGCATGAAGTGCAGTAGCACAGGGTTCAAAGTAGTACATGTCTGTATGCCTATAACACAAAGGCTAGCCGTAATCTTCTTCAACAAATCTATTGACATCTTCGGGACTGATATACGGTATATATACCCTTACAGACCCTCATAAAAGCAAAGACAGTTAGCTTCTCTTGCCCTGTAAAGTTTTATAAGCGTGTTTTCAAATGCCTGAGGGATGAAAAGGTTCATTCTAGCGTATTAGTTGAAACAGGAAGAGCACCTTTAACAAGAAACGAACATTCAGGAAAAGATTTTGTCACAATGAAACAATGCTTCAGTGGCTATACTAGGACATTCATTTCTCCATATGGTGTTCCGCTTTCTTTTCCACGAATTCACTGCTAACGTGACAGAATCATTATCCAAGGAAATCATTATCGGGGGACGGCGCCGTTGGTTTTGGTGATTGGACATGTGCGTGTAAAATAAAGAGATCTGTAGATTTGCTAGCAAAAATTTATAAAATAATTCTTTTATTTTTGAGACGTTTTAAACATTTCGGGGAGGGTTTAAACCCTTTAAACCCCTCCCTGGCTACGGCCCTGCTGTTGACCAAAATTGGCTGATCAGTACAGAGCTTTTCGTGCATCTGCAGTACTTCAGCACGGTAGTGGTCCAAGTTTATGGCCTCAATTGGCCGGAGAAATGAATGGTAGATCAAGCTAGCTGCAGACTACCATATGAGAACAAGCACTTTCCATGGTTGTAGGGATGGTTTTGGACAGTGTTTAAGTGGCTCTGTGGTATCCAACCACTGTGGTGATCAATTACACTTGTTGTAGAAAATGATGCAAAGTTCCTGTTATCTATACCTTGCGAGGAGGAAAATACACATCTCTAGTAGATGGCATATATTTTTTGGCTGCTGTCAATTCGTTTGGCACCCATACATCCAGCTTTTTCACCTTCCTCAGGGCTGCTAGATGGCAGACAACCATTGAATGATGCACATAGTCCTTCTCTACGATCTCATGGATACTTTACCAGGGGTCTGCTTCTATAATATTATTTGGCTGTTACAGGTACTGGCAGATGACCGCGAGGCGCATTTGAAAAAAAAAACATGTCTCCTGCTTGGAATTTTACAAACCATCTGTGTATGGTGTGTTCATTTTCAGTACCCTGCCCAAATACCGCATTAATGTGTTGCCGCACCATACCTGATAATATCTTGAGTTTGAACTAATAGGGAAAAGAGACGTGCAACTGGCGTGCTTCCAGGGTACACCCTGACCAAAGCCTGTGCATTCATGTTGAACCTTGTAAGAAATGAGGCAAACAGTGTGTACAGCAGGAATCCAGGAAAAGTCCCGGAATTTGATTTCCCTTTTCTCTAGGCCTGGAAAGTCCTTGATCTTTCGTATTTTTGTGAATGATCCTGGTATAGTACTAGAATTTGTTCTTCCAATGGATTGAACTGTTTGGATTGATTGCATCACTTTCACAATAATATCACTCTTCACAATGACATCACTTCCTTCCGTTGAGACGAGGTGTCATTTCTTTTTTCTCATGTGATGCTCTAGCGCAATATGTTTGAGTGTCATATTTTCAGCGACCTTGGTTTGTGGTATATCAGTTATGTGCAGTTGGAGTCATAACCATGGGCACCCATATAGGGGAGAAAGAGGAGGTATTTGCTCTGCCCTGGAAATCAGAGTATGTCATTTCTCTTCATGGAAGGTAATACTGAGATTTCCCGAAAACAATTATTGCGAATTTTTCTGGAGAATTTCTGGATGCTTTTGTATTCAGTAAAAATAGGAAAAAAATTGGAAATTCCAGAATAAAAGAGGGGAAATTTACAGTAGAGAGTAATAATGAAATTTTCCATTGCATGTTGGAGAATAGTGTACGTACCCACAGTACAGTATAGAAAAGTATGAAAGACAAAGAAATGTAAAATACAGTATATCATTCTCTACAGCAGCTTATTCACTGACAAAGATCACTCAACATTTTTTCGAGAAATTTGTCTTGAGTGTATTTTTTCATCCTTGACAACCAATTGCGGGATTTCTAAGGTTTCGTGGTGCATGTGTCATAAATGGCCAAATGACCGAAGGAACGACAAAGAAATGTCCTTATTGTCCTAATATGCTGTCTGATTTTATTTATCCATCTTTTGTATGTAATTTTTGGGTCTTCTGTTTTACAATTAAATTTATGTTTTGCGAGATGGTGAAAATGGTTGGATAAATAAAAAGACAGTGTAAATTTGCATATGGTATTTGTGTATGTTATTCGTAATTACAATTTCTGTTTGCCCCTCCAGAAAACTAAGCTATGGGCGCCCATGGTCATAACCGGACTCACGGCAAGAGTTCAAAATGGCTGCTTCACATAACATACGCTTTCTTCACTGAAGGAAATTAATATGTGGTCTCCCTGCTACCAATGTGTGTGACAATAGATGACTATGGAATAGGGAATCTTCAGTGGCATGGCAAAGGTGTTTTGTATGATCATCACTGTGCTAAGTTCCAACTTCATACAAGTCTTATAGAGAGCAATTTTAATACGAGGACATTTTGCCACTTCATTAAAGATACAGTATAACAAATGCACTGAAGAACACTTTGTTACAGTGAAACCCATAGAACCCCATAAGAATTATAAATGCATTGTAAAATTCACCCCAATTTGCAACATATAAAAGAAAGCACTGTTATTCTAGCAAACATTTAAGCTCCTGGAATTTTTTGATGAACTCCTGGAAAAGTCATGGAATTTATTTTCTGCAAATATGTGTAAACTCTGTATATACTGACCTTGTGGCATTGTTGTATGACACAATTCTGCTAGGGGAGTCAAACATGTTTGCCCACCGAAAGTAAACATTTCATCCACACCAACCTAATAACCGAAGCTAAGCAATTGTAGCTTAGGAATCGAATTAAACTTTAGATATGTGACCTGGGTCATTTCCTATAGTAGAATGGTTGGTGTTGCTAGGAGAAGCCAGTCTGATGCCACCTTGTGGCATGTCTTGTGGCCTAGCTCTGTTTCTGTACTAGAATATCCATGGAACAGACCTAGGTCTTTAGATATCATCACATAAATTAATGAAGAAATTATCTTCTCAAGTATATGAAAAGTGCACAAGATGTTGCATGGAATTCTGTATCCTGAGTGATGTAACAATAGTATGCTCAAAACCCAAATGAAAATCAAGAGGCGTGAGTTTGATTCCAACTCAAGGATGATGTAGCAATTCTTAAGTTTCCTGAAGAGATGGAGAGCAGTGAAATAATGGCAATTTCATAAAATTAAAAACAGCAATATACTGCCAAAATCGGACATCTTGGGACAAAAATTATTAGCTTAACCCCTAGTAAGTGTATACTTTAAAAACACTGAAGGCCCTACATATATGCAAAATAAACTAGCTGATTCCAAACAGAACTGAAAACACTATAAATGCAGAGTAACTTAACACGTCATAGGGTGTTTATAATCATTTTGTGATCCCCTTGTTACCCAAGCTATTTTCCAGTAAAAGAGAAATCCAACTTCTTATTGAATCTAGATTATCAAATATAGGAAATGTTTATCATGTTATTAGGTGAGTATTAATTTCTAGTTGACTCAGAATGTGTGTGTTACTTACAATAGTCAATCAAATTAGTTAATTGGTACTTTACATAGAATTCAATTTCATATTTCCCCTTTAAAGAATCCAGCATATCAGTTTGTCTTTTTATATTTACAACGGCCGTTCCATAAAAACTGTGAGTAAAATCACACAAAATGAAGAAATATAGGTACAGCAAAATATATGTTATCCTTTCTCAAAATACCTTCCCTCGGATGATATGCAACAGTTCCATCGTTCAGTCACTTTTCAAAGCATGTGGCGAAGGCATTTTGTGGAAGCTGCATTAGCCACCCCTGTACAGCTTCAATTACGTCAGCATCTGTGTTAAATGTTGCGCCACGGAACTTCTCCTTCATTGCTGGAAACAACCAAAAATCGTACGGGGCGAGGTCAGGAATGTAGGCAGGCTGTGACATGATATCAGTGCTGCATTTCGTAAGAAACTGTTGAACACAAGTAGCCACGTGTGGGCGTGCGCTATCATGGTGTAGGGTCCACTTGCCCACCAGTTACGGTCGATTAATCGATATGTGACGTCGCAGACGCTTCAAAACTGAAATGTAATACTCAGCATTGACAGTAATTTTTTGAGGAACGGCATGCTGATAGACTACACCTTTGTAATCAAAGAAAATTATCATCATCACCTTCCCAGCTGATTTGGTTTCGCGGACATTTTTCGTAGGAGACGAGCCTGTGTGTTTCCAGACACTCGCTGCTCGCTTCGTGAGGGGGCCGAAATAGTGCGCTCATGTATCATCGGCAATTATTACAGTGTTTAGAAAGTTTGGAGCCTTTGCAATTATTTGTTTCCACTCATGACACTTTGAACTCTGGCTAACAATTGTTCTCTCGTTAGGTGATGAGGTACCCACATGGAACCCACACGATGCAGCAGTACTTTGTAGCGTAGAATGCGGAATGCCGACATTTTTGAAATATTAGTTGACGCCGCTATGTCTTCACACTTCATTTGTTAATCTCATTGCAGTATTGCCCAAACAGTGTTAACCATACGCTCCGTAACAACACTTTCAGGTCAACCAAGCCTGCGGGCGAGTCCTGCCGACAAACGCCCTTTTTTTAAATCATGCTGCCATCTAAAAATAGTTGACCCACCCAAAAATGTATGTTCGTAAGTTTTTTTTCATTAAATCAACTATTTCTGGAGTCGTCTTACCCAAAAGATAGCAAACTTTTTTATCGCACAAGGCGTTTCACTTCTTAACTCTGAATCACTCACCTCCATAGCTGTATGGCGAAAAGCAGACATACCTTACGCAACTGGCCAATAACAAAACCAGAATCATCTGCCACGGCTAATACCTGTTCCCATAGATACTTCTTAACTTAAGTTAGTCGTCTGCGTGGTTATTTTCCCGCTTCGCAATGTTGCCAACTCAAAAAAAAAAAAAAAAAATACTCTCAGTTTTTATGGAACGGCCTTTGTATGTAAAGGCTGTATGGTATGTTGCTGATATTATTATTCCTTCTATGTGAGAAAGATGTATAATACATACATCTCATTCAGATTTTTCTTTCAGAAGGAACATATTTTAAATGGTAGGGCCCTATACAGCAAGTTGTCCTCCTTTACCTGAAGGTTCTGTTTCTCCCAATACACCACCTCCTGGAATAGCTGTTCCTTCAGAGCCTGGCTACCCACTACCAGCTGACCAGATGTATCCACCTCACGGAGGACCATCTCCTTAACCGCTTGGTGGATAGTCTCCCTATCCTCCTATTGGAGGGTTCGTCACTAAATCCACCATCTTCTGACCAAGAATATTCTCCTCTAGCTGACCAAAGATATCCTGGAGAAACAGCTGGGTATCCACCACCATGCTGATATCCTCCATCTGGTGACTATGCACCACCAGGAAGTTACCAGCCACCTCCTGCCGGCTATCCCCCACCTGATGGTACAACTATGTACCAGCTTTCTGCAACTTCTGGCTATCCACCACCAGGAACTGGATACGCACGTGCAAGCCACCAAGCAGGTATGTACAATAAACACACTGAAGAAATGTGTAAATATACATCAAAGAGCCAAAACATTTTTACCACCTGCCTAATATGTTGTTGGTCCTCCACGTGCCGCCAAAACAGCTTTTATCCAGCGGGGTATGGACACTACAATTTTGTAAAGATATCTTTTGGTATCTGCTACTAACACATAATATCAGCAGATCCTTTAACTGTTGTAAGTTGCATTGTTGTGCCGCCACAGATCAGATTTGCTGTTCCAACGCGAACCACAGATGCTCGATTGGATTTATGTGTGGGGAATTTGGAGGCAAGTGCAATATGTGGAAGTCTTCCAGGTGTTCTGTAAACTGTTCTCAATTCAGGCACTGTGGCATTGCGCGTTATCCTTTTGAAAGACGGCTTTAATAGAGGAGAATACTGTTTTCATGAAAAGATGTACTTGGTGTGCAGTGATATTTAGGTAGGTGGCGGGCTAAACAGTTTCCTACACATGAATGGATGGACATAGGGTTTCCCAGCAAAACATTGCCCAGAAGCATTGCATTTCCTCCACCAGCTTGTTTTTATCCCACAATGAATCCTGGTGCCAACACTTCCCATGTAAACGATGCGCATATACGTGGCCATCCACATGGTGCAACCGAAAATGAGATTCATCGCACTAGATCACTTCTAGGAAATGGGATTCATCGGACCAGATAACCTTCTAATCATTCAGGGCCCAGTTTTTATGCTTGCGTACCCATTGTAAGTGCTTTCGACTGTGAACCGAGGTTAGTATTGGCACCCGGAATGGCCTGCGTCTATGTATCCCATTTTCAGCAGGGTTCGATGTACTGTGCATTGTGACACACTACTCTCGTCACCTGCATTGAAATTACTGGTAGGTTGTGCAAAAATATCCTTTCTGTTGGCTTATACCATACGGGATAGCCTTCACTTCCCTCTTGCATCGATGAGCCATGGTCAGCCCACCCCTTGCCGGTGCTTCATGTTTTCTCCTTCTTCGGACCACTTTTTGAAAGTACTAACCTCAGCTGATCATGAGCACCCCATAAGTCTTGATGCATCAGAAATGCTGTGACGCAGTTGTTTGGACACTACAATTTAGCTTTTGTCAAACTTGCTTAAGTCTACTTACTTTGCCATCTGAAGAACAACAATGACATTGATTAATGGAGTTTTCTTATTGAAGGTTTATCCTGTGCCGTAAGACAAACACAACACCCATACCTCATCCGGATTCGGACCCGTACCCCTTTCGGACGAACGATCAGAGGCTATCGCTTAGCCCACTGCGAGCCCGGGGTGGCAAGAGAGTTTAATATCAGGTGTTACACCGTTTCAAAACCATACGCTTTATCATTTACATATGGTTGCTTCAATTTGCATAAAGAGCCACTGGTCATGATATTTTGGCTCTACCGTGGACATGTATACAGTCATATCGCTGGTCATGATATTTGGCTCTACCGTGGACATGTATACAGTCATATGAGCTGGTCATGATATTTGGCTCTACCTTGGACATGTATACAGTCATATGCGCTGGTCATGATATTTGGCTCTACCGTGGACATGTATACAGTCATATCGCTGGTCATGATATTTGGCTCTACCGTGGACATGTATACAGTCATATGAGCTGGTCATGATATTTGGCTCTACCTTGGACATGTATACAGTCATATGCGCTGGTCATGATATTTGGCTCTATATGTACTCGTATACAGTCAACGCTGGTTAATATAGGACTCAGAAATATTCAATGGGACTCAGAAATATTTCTATATCAGGCAGATTTCTGCCATATGCAGATTAAAAAAATATGCATATAGTATTGGACATATACTGAAATTATGAGCAGTAGTATTAAATGCACAGTCCAGAATGTGAACATACGCACTGTAATAATCATTATCCTCTCCATCCCTCATAGTTGTAGTGTAGTACCTTGATGGCACCGCTGATTTATGCACTAACATCAGAATTTTTACACATTCCGGACGTATCGGGCAAAATTGGTTTCGATGCATTGCCGTCTTTTTTAACTTCATTAATTCATTAAAAGTTGTCACCAAGAAAATCCCCCTTCCCCAAAACGCAAAAATGTGTTAATAAAGTTAGCAGCACTTCTGTTTGTTGATCCTATCTGTATTTTCTCCATATTTTACAATACATGTAAAGCTTTCAGGAAAAGTGAGTTGTGTGGTCATTACTTGCTGAAAGTACGCCATTATTGTGCTACATTTCATTTTTTTTTTTCATAATAATGCATTTCACAATGAACAACATTGAAAATTTCCAATAATTTTATATATCCCGACTTCTTCAACAAAATGGATTGATGGAGTACAAATTGCAGTATGAAAATACCTTCGGCTTGTATGATCGTGGACATGCTGTAGCTTAAACTTTCTACATCATGCAGATTTTTCTTTTTAAACGTACTTATCTATATACGTACTTATCTATTTTATATACGTACTTATCTATCTATCTATATACGTACTTATCTATTTTTTTCCATTTCCAGGTTGACATATTTCTGTTTTGTATGTGTATTGAACAGGTCTCGGACAATTCGTCCAACGACCATTTGTGAAATGCCGATTCGTCCAAAGGGACAGTTGCTCCAATGCCGTTTGGTTCAATGGACTAATCGTACATTGGACGATTAGTCCAATGTACGATTCGTCCAATGGTGCGATTGGCTCAATTCCGATTCGCCCAATGGTACGTTTGGCCCAATGCCGATTCGTCCAATTGTATAATCCTACCTACGGTAAATTCTTTTAATTTTCCAGTCAGGGATAATAATTTAAATTATTCTCCTCGCTATATCCTTTTGAAAAATAAATTCCGTATATTTGGTAATTGTAAACATTTTGCATACACCTAGTAAAAGGCACTCAGTGGAGCATTTCTCAGCTGTTTGCAAAGCACTTTGCCCCCAGACCTTTTTAAAAGATATAAACTTACGACCTAGATATTTAGCATTTGTAAACATTTTAAAAAAACTAAAGAAAAAGGCACTCAACGGATCATTTCTCAGCTCTTTACAAGGCACCTAGGCCGCGGGCCTTTTTAGAAGATATTGTTCACAAATACCAAATATCTAGTTACAACCTAGATATTTAGCATTTGTAAACATTTTAAAAAAACTAAAGAAAAAGGCACTCAACGGATCATTTCTCAGCTCTTTACAAGGCACCTAGGCCGCGGGCCTTTTTAGAAGATATTGTTCACAAATACCAAATATCTAGTTACAACCTAGATAATTGGTATTTGTGAACATGTTATAAAACCTAATAAAAAGCACTCAACAGATCAGTTCTCAGCTCTTTACAAGGCACCTAGGCCGCAGGCCCTTTTAAAGATTTTAAGTTACAACCTAGATATTTGGTATTTGCAAACATTTTGATAAAACCTAGTAAAAGGCACTAAATGCATCATTTCTCAGCTCTTTACAAGGCGCATAGGCCGCGGTCCTCATAAATTAATATTTCGTGCTTAAGTAAAAGCGTAAGAATATTAACTTGATTTGACATGTAAACGTTACAAATATAACATCAGGAGAATAAAAAGTGTTAAAAAGGCCTAGGCCTAGGACCTATAAATTAATATTTCGAGTTTGAGTAAAAGCGCAATACTATTAACTTGATTTAATATGTAAAGTTATGAATATGACATGGGCAGAATAAAAACTGTTAAAAAGGCCTGGGTCCGAACCCCGCCCAGTTGTCTCCATTGGCCATTTGGCCAAACCCCACTGCATGCTACAAACAGAAACGCAAAACTGTTATTTTATATTATTTAATGCAAAAGAGAAACATTGAAGTTCATTGAACGGCACGTACAGCATTGGCCTTATACGGCAGGAAGGACTGTATAACAAGAAAACGCGATTCCGAAAAAAAAAAAAAAAGAAATCTGTAACTATAATATGTCGCATGAAATTTAACATTATTTTACATTCTTTGGACTGCCACTACTTTCGTCTAACATCGGAGATATAATTAGAACAGATGAAATTTATATAGCACGAGTAGTACTTCGGACAGGTCTGACGGAATTGGACTAATCGGCACTGGACCAATGGTACCATTGGACGAAATCGTACCTTTGAACCAATTGTCAATTGGACGAATTGTTCCTTTGGACGAATCAGCATTCGACCAATCGCCACTGGAATAATGGTACCATTGGACGAATCGTATCTTTGAACCAATTGTCAATTGGACGAATTGTACCTTTGGACAAATCAGCATTCGACCAATCGGCACTGGAATAATCGTCGTTGGACGAATCGTACCAGAACCGTATTGAACACATTAACACTGAAGAGACTGAGAATGTCTTCCACAGTAGACACATTTCCACCTTAAACAGATTCTATTGTAGATGGATTTGACTGTAATGTCTGTCTGTCTGTTCATCCATAACCCCACATAACCAGGCGGTAACAGTCCTTGCTTTACGGCTCGGTGCATTATCTTGCTGGTACCAACAAGACTCGGTTCCATAGTACTGCCACAGAGTTGGTAGGGCATAATTGTCCACAATATCGAAGAAGACGTGCTGTTTAACAGGTTTTTCCACGATAACCAATGGGACGGGACCATACCACGAAAAACACCCTCACACGAGTACACTGCCAGCTCCAAACTTGACCGTAGGAACAGTACAATGTAGTAAATAGCGTTCCCCCGGCTGCCTCCATACCCACTCACAGTCGTCAGACTGATGGATTGTGTCTCCAGTCCATCGGACCCGTTTCCGTTGATCTATGGTACACGATAAATGTTCTTTACACCATGTTAAACGACGAGTAGCATTCCGAGTGGAGATGAAAGGCTCATGAGCAGCCGCACGACCACGGTAACCCATGGAATGAAGTACTCTACGAATGGTACGTGCACATGCCGAAATTACAGTATTTTTACTCTCCTGTACACTGAGGTCTTGTACAGTACTCCGTCGATTAGCCGTAATGACTCTCCTGAGACTTCGACGTTCTGTATCACTGATTTTCTTTGATCTGCCCGTACGTTTTGCTGCTTCAGGAAGGCCATGTGTCTTCCATTTATTCAGAACATCCAAAACAGTTGAATTGGATATGTTTAAACGCCTCTCGGTTTCTCTTATGGACAACCCACTAATATAGCACCCAACAGTCTTTCCTTTCTCAAAGTCAGTTCTTTCCCGCCGCGACATTTTCACTCAACCTCACAGTGCGATGTAATCGCGGTCAGCTGCAGACTTGTTTTTATACTGTTTGCAGCTTCACCGCGCATCTTAACAACGCAGCGTATCCGTTCATTTGCTTTTGAAGGGGTGTCCGGTGACTTTTGTCAATATAGTGTATGTTGATTGTAAAACACTGAAATACCGAAACTCATTGTTTACCCGCTGATATAAACAGTTGTACTCACGAGAAGGCGCCGGTCAACTTGTTATACTGGAATGGGAAGAAATTCACATCTGTTCTTTAGAATAGCCGCTATGTTGTTTAGTTTTATTTTTTTTCATCTTTACTTTTTCTGCGTGGAATAGCTGCGTGAAGGCATCGCAGTAGTAAATGCCAAGGTTCGGGTAAAATGTAAAATGGCTGTTTGAAGGAGTAAAACCGCAAACTATATATATATTAATAAAATACAACTGCTCATATGTTTTTAAAGGTTTGTTTTAATTCTGGATTTATCCATTGGGTGTAGAGTTTAATGTCATAAACGAAGATGGGCGTAAAGTGGAGCTGGGGGCTCAAGCCCCGTGCGCAGCCACAGCAGATGTGCCCCTGATTAGCTTCATGTACCAACATAAAAATTCTATGCTTACATTTGTTCAAGTTGTTTGACGTTGGGATGGATTTTGGTACTGTTGCAGTACTGTTTCTTACGACCTTCTCCCTGATCTTTTGAAAGTATCTGAGAGTTATGTGGGCTCTCAACCAACATTTATGTTGTTAAAAACCAGCATTTTGAAGCGTTCTGCCAACAAAGCTGACGGTTGGCTTGCAATATCTGCCTTTCAAATTTCTCTGCACGAAACAGTTTCCGCTACGCCTTAGGTATAGGCGCGGAATGGTACTAAGTGGTTTGGAAACGTGGGTTACCGCACATTCTTTGAAGCTTTGCGTGCTTCTACTGTCCGGTCCTAAGACATATAACCGATGTTGCAGTACTTACCGCGAATAAAATTAACTACAACTATCATGCAGACTGCACCATCGTACACAGTCACAAAATTTTAATTGACATTAAACGTCCCCCATTTTCAAATTGCTGAAGCAGAAAACAAAACAAAACAACGCCGTTCTTAGCGAATGACCGATTTCCAAACACATTTTATCGTTGAATCGCATTTAAATATTTTTTTGTTAAAGCATGAGGTGTAAATGAATTTGAAAATGTTCATTTACACGAATTACTATAAAATCTTTGGAATAAAAAGTGACGCAAATGAATTATCTCAGCAGCTGCCCGTGCGTTTTCTCAGAACAATGGATATGCAAGAAAAATATTCTTAAAGCTCTGATTTCAGCTTGGTAAAGTTCTATGGAGGAGAGATGATACTTCTTTCTTCACGCAATCGTGCAAGAAACCAAAATCAACTTAAGATGCAAATAACAATAAACTAAACTATTTGAAGCATGAATGGAATACGGGATTACACCATATAATAAAAATTTTGAAGATGACAATCCCGTCTTTTGTTGTAAACATGACAAGGTGTAATCCCGTATTCCATTCAAGATTTATCTGCTCCTCCGGGCAATCACGGGATGGGATTATTAACCTCCAAATTCGCTAAACATGAATGCCGGTTGCTTCGACTAGCGATTCTTGTGGTTACTTCCAAATTAATCTGAAACTTAAGATTTGGGCGTTCTGGGTGGTGTAGTGGTTAGCATACCCGGGCGCTATCTGGGAGACGCGGATTTGATTTCCGCTCCAGGACAAAGAAATGACAATTTCTTTGTCCTGGAGCGGAAATCAAATCCGCAAGTTTTCGGATATTATCTGACTTACCATCCTCGTCATATTTACACCAAAAAACGGATTGTCATCTTCAAAATTTCTACTTGAAGCATTTTGAACTCTTTCCGAAAGTTTCGAAGTATCAAATTTTCTATTACGGAACAGATCGATATTTACAACGATCTTAAACCTACTCACCAGAGCATAGTTTTATGGTTATCAAGTAAATTTTGTTCTGTTTATAAATTAAGTCATCAGTGGTAACGCAGTGGAGTCACGTATTATACTTATTGCAGAACAAACATTTCAGTTTAAAGAATTGATATTCCCGTGTCTGTCTTGCTTCCTAAAAATGCATGTGCAAAGTGCTTGAGCAGATACGAGTAAGTCATAAGTCGGTGCGTACAATTACCGAGCACTTTGTATATAATGTATACATATACATAGATCTTCGAATTTCACAATGGGACTCAACACATAGAGCTATTATCTCGAAACAATTTAGCGTAAAACAGCAAATAGCTAACGACAGATAACATAGCGAAATCAACTTCATAGCTTAAGAACTAGCCTCACAGCTTTAAAGCCAGTCAGCAGCGAACATATACTGAAAACATCCTAACTTATTTTCTAATCTTTTTACGTACGTCGCACTTCTTTTGACCTCATGCTTGTTGCCAAAAAGAAAAAAAAACTAATTCTGACGAGAAAGAAAATGCAAACGTTAAGTTCAGAAATTCCTAAAGTAGAAAGAACCAAGTTTATATAGGAACAAGAACTGAAAAGGAAGTTTTGTCAAAGTATACGTACAACGTGACACCACTGTTTAGTGCTTTCCAGATATAGTTTTCAGCCATTATTTCCTTAACTATGACCGGAAAAGCGAGTAAATGTTTAGTTTTAGAACTGGGGATTTGCAATTGTCTCTCAGATGTCATGTATGGAATACAAGGGACAGGTAGAAACGCAGAAATTGGCTCTGCCTTCTGCAACCGGCGCACTGCTTCATTTAATTTGGCTTAAAATCGCGACTGAATCTCTAAATAAAGACTTTTTCTTATGGAAAATATCATAGAGCCGAAAATAATTTTACCTTTATGTCCACCACCTCAAAAAACACAGCAAAGAAAAACTAATTTCGAATGCACTAATTGTAACATTCCTCATCAATGGAAATCTTGATTTCAAAGCTGGTATCAACCTTTCATTTCACACCAGCTCTACCAAGGAAGCTTAAATATTTGTATTACTATTAACACAGCACTTTGGAAACGACGCATTGTAGCTTATTTAAAATCGTTCCATTTTCCTTTCTACTACAAACAACAAGTTAGTAAAATCATGCAATGCATTGATTATGATACGCTTTCCAACATACTAGAAATCATAAAATGGCTGTGGAATAAATCTCACTCCTACGCCCTGACCTTTGATCCCATTTCGATGATATTCAACAGAACTGGTTCAGTATACCTCCGAAATAACATGATAAAGTTTTGTCGCAATCGAAGCAGTTTTAAGTAAGTTATGCTGCATAAAGGCTATGGAATAGACCCCGCTTCTTTGTCCCAACCTTTGACCCATTTCGCCCATTTTCAATAGGATTCGTCCCCAGGCGCAGGCCCCTACAACATACTGACATTTCATCCAAATCGAAATATTTTTACGTAAGTTATGATGCATAATGGCGATGGAAGTTATTCCGCTCCTATGTCCTGACCTTTGACACTCATTTTGCCAATTTTCAATAGAGTTTGTCCCCAGGTGATCCCCTACCACATACTAATATTTAATCGAAATCGAACCTTTTTTACGTTAGTTATGACGCATAAGAACAGTGGAATGGATCCCGCTCCTATGTCCTCACCTTTGACCCCATTTCGTTCACTTTCAATAGGGTTCCTTCCCAGGTGATTCCTTTCCACATACTAAAATTTCATCGAAATCGAACGATTTTTACGCGAGTTATCGTGCAGACGAACATACGCTAACAACGCGTGACGTAATGAGGCAGATGGGAATCGCGGCCATCTGCTAGCAAAAGTGTGACGTCATGAAACTTTAATAGGATCCGCACATTTGTTTGACTGCTGATGTCATGAAAATACAGATCGCGCCATCTTTTTCCCTCCCAATTAATGGGTTCCCAAAGATGAAAATTTAAACATCGATTAAAATAGCTTATAACGAAGTAAATTTCTCCGTCATTTTTATCCGCGCCTGGGCTCGAACCCGGGTCCACTCATTCCGGAATAAGTTGCTCTACCAATTAAGCTACGCGGACGTTTAATTCTGATTCCTATCTGCCTTTATGTCGTGTGCGTCCTTCTGGCAGGTACGTCACATCTCCTGGTACGTTACATCATCTCCCCCTTATTTTTTTTTTTTTTTTCTAAGTGCTGCTCTTACTTTTCCTATCTCGCGGTGTGGAAATAACATCACACCAATGCGAGATTTTGAACGGTCGGGTCATCCGGGTAGTTCGGGCGCCATTATAACGAAGTAAATTTCTCCGTCATTTTTATCCGCGACGGGATTCGAACCCGAGGCCGCTTATTCCGGAACAAGTTGCTCTACCAATTAAGCTACGCGGACGTTTAATTCTGATTCCTATCTGCCTTTATGTCGTGTGCGTCCTTCTGGCAGGTACGTCACATCTCCTGGTACGTTACAAGCTTCATTTTATAACATGGAATACCTAATATTTTCTAAAACATAAGCATAATTATGCAATCCAACATTTGTTTGTCTACTGACGCCATCAAAGTACAAGTCGGGTCTTTTTTTGTGGTTTCAACACCACCAAAGGAAAAGTTATTGATTTTTAATATAATTATGGTTATGTTTTAGAAAATATTAAGTATTCCAAGTTATAATATAAAGTAATTTTAATCGATGTTCAAATTTTCATCTTTGGGAACACATTAATTGTGAAGGAAATGTGTACAAAAGTTTTTCCATTGGAAGTATAGGAAGCAAAATTACTTAATAATAATATGGAATAAGGGCGATGGAATGGATCGCAATCCTATGTCCTGACCTTTGGCCCCATTTCGTCCATTTTTAATAGGGTTCGTCCCCAGGTGGTCCCATACCACATACTGAAATTTCATCGAAATCGAACCATTTTTACGCACGTTATGGCGTATAAAAGCAATGGAATCCATCCCGCTCTTATGTCCTTACCTTTGACCCCAATTCACCCATTTTTAATAGGGTTCGTCTCCAGGTGGTCCCCTACCACATTGTTAAATTTCATTGAAATCGAACCATATTTACGCAAGTTATGACGTATAAGTGCAATGGAATGGATCCCGCTCCTACGTCGTGACCTTTACTCCATTTGTCGCATTTTCAATAGGGTTCGTCAACAGGTGGTCTCCTACCACATACTAAAATTTCATCAAAATCAAACCATTTTTACGCCAGTTATCGTTAGGACGGACGGACGGACAAAGCTGGAGCATATACGCTTCTTCAACCTACGGTTGGAAAGCGTAAAAACGTGAAAGCAAAGTTACATTACAGCTATATTGGAAAATGAACATCTAGGGGCAAAACTCTGAGAGGTAATATTTGAAGTGTAGGCCGTATTCTAAATCTTTGGGATATTCCTAAAATGTCAGTGTTAATGTTATCCAAATATAACCCAAACATCTATATACTGACTGCAAAAACTATCATTCCGTACCTCTTTGTCAGAGATACTGAAAACTGCCTGCTCTCATTATTAGTGTGCTCAGTAAAGCACCAATTATACGTTTCTCTATTATACGTTTTTATCATTTATACATTGAATTGCTGCAGTACTGGCAGAATCCGAGAAGAGCTAATTTTAATTTATTTCAGTTATGTGTGTTATTCATCAGTACGTAAGCTTCGTTTACACGTTTTCATTTTCTAGCGAAAAGAAAAAATCCTCTTTTTCAGCCTTAGAAGAGTAACGAGAACCACGTACTCTTTTTGCTGTAAACTTCCGTTTTTTCTGTTCCCATAACTGCTGCCACCAGCATCTACTGAGAAGGACAAAGATATGTCAAATGCCAGCTCCCATATACCACGACGTCATCCTTATGATGGGAGGTTAGTGAAAGCAGTGTATTCTTGTTAGGGACACCATTCTACCTTTGGGCAAAAACGGACCTTTGCTATTATTGTGACCTTCGCACTTTGACTTACGTTCGGGAATCTTGGCCAAACTTTTTCTATCGAAAAACTAGCTACTTTAGCTTCCCCTTCTCCTCAAATCAGTATGACTTTTCGTAAAAGAAAAGCCCTGTCGCTAAGAGATAGGATGCAAATATTAAAGCAACTGGATGATAATCCGCATTAAAAAAGGTGGAACTTGCTAAAAACTTGATTTGCCTGTTTCCAGTGTTGCATTCGGAGAGTTTTTTTCCGGGGGGGGATTACAAATTTTGAGGGGAGCTGAAACTTGTTGACTGATTATATACATACAATCACAATTTTTTTATTTATACCTACGTTAATATATATAAAAATTTTAAATAGAGTATAAAAAATTTCTTATGCTCATATATCGCGAATGCAAATTCCAAGTAATCTACACAACATACAAGTAACTAAAAATGTTATACCTTTGCTTTAATTTAGTAATGCACTATGGATTCCTATATGGTGGTGGTGTAAAATATTGAGGATGCTGGTAAGATTACGCTGTGCTGGACTTCCCTTGAATCTAAAACTTCTAATATGTTGAAAAAGTTAATGAGAAGGAAGGGAAAATTATTGCTTTTATACCTTTCCGCTTTCATTGTTGAGCTATTTCAGTATATAATACCTCATTCATCGAAACCATTGTTGCATTTTCCCATTGTATCAACTGATTTACTGTAAGTCAAAGTCATTGTTTAAATTTTAGTACGTAGTTGGAAAGCAATTATTGCAGCAAAATAAACGTTCATTTTGTATTTTGATTTACAAATTTTTCTTTCATTTCATTTACGAAACAAGCTTCCATCATAGGGTTGGAGTCTTCACAAAGATATAGACAAATTTACTGTAAAAAGACTTTTATATTAGTTATGTTATTCAAAAGTTGGTAACATAACTGAGTTTTTCGTTTAAAGCGGCGTGGAGTGTTCGAAACTTATTGTATTCGTAATTCGACCGAGTACCTATTTTCTTTCCTATGTAAGTTTCCTTACTTTTTCATGTA
Organism: Macrothele yani; assembly: GCA_039090855.1. NCBI lineage: Eukaryota > Metazoa > Arthropoda > Arachnida > Araneae > Macrothelidae > Macrothele > Macrothele yani. Next base: position 22,875,065 of record CM077013.1, read on the forward strand.
CACGACTAGGAAATTAATTCTACTTTCCCTAACGAAATTTTTACGGCGTTCCAGAATTTTTGATTTCAAGCGATGAATCGTACCTTTGCATAGGATTTAATTTCTAATGTTATTTTCACTCTTAATTCAGTTGTCCAAATTAGGAATTCTTTTTATGAATTATTTCAAACTTTTTTTTACACGGTTCTTTATTTTTCCCACTTTACGATTTTTTAAGATGTTCCGAGGCTTTCGTTGAAAGAAGTTAAATAATATGTTTACAAAGAAATATTCGAAACTGGTTGTTTTCGTAATTCTATTGAGTTTCCATAATTGTTCTTGTAAGCAAGTTTCCATATTTCATTATGTACATGGCTAGGAAATTAATTCTTTCCCTATCGAAATTTTTACGTCGTTCGAGAATTGATTTCAAGCGATGTATGATCCCTGCGGCTATTTTATTATTCAATTTCAGTTATTCCTTCATATAATTTTCTCTATTGTTTGCTTCTCCACCACAACACCGGAATTTTTTTTAATTTTAATTTATTTTGAAGTGCAGTGACATAAATTAGATTCTTAAAAACGTCATGTTAACTACATCATCATGTTGAAAATACTCGAAATACGTGGCGACAAGTAAATAAATAAATTCATCGCTCTTAACCACGTTCTAGAAACACACAGCAACCGAAAAATTGTTTTTTCTGTTGCTGTGAACTTTGCAGATGGAGACGTCTCAGTAGCTGTGCCCATCTTACGGATTTATGGTGTCGGGGGCTGACTTAAAACTACACATGGCGCCGTGGATTGTTGGCCGCCGTGGCGCATATGTAAGGCACTCGGCTAGATATCGAGAGTTCTGTTGGTTCAATTCCACAGCGGCGGCTGAAAAACAATTTTTCGGTTGCTATGTGTTTCTAGAACGTGGTTAAGAGCGATGTATTTATTTATTTACATCATCATACCATTTCTTTTTATAACATATTTAAGAAAGGATCGTTTTTTACGCTTTCCAACCGTAGGTTGAAGCTCCTTGCCGAACCCCTGTTCTTCTCCTCTTTTCTTCGCCCCCTCATCTTTCATGCTTCGCCTATCCTTCTTGGCTCCGAGTTGGAGTTGTAACCGTTAAAGACCTTGTAATCTCAGATCTGTCCTGGCGACCCTACGCCAACCTTACCCCCCCCCCCCCACACACACACTGTTCTTCTTTCACCCTCCTCTTGCTCTGTCTATGACTCCCTACTCTCTACCATCATTGCTAAGTTCCCTCATCTCGCAACCCCCACCGGCCTAACCTTTGTTCCTTCCGCCTCCCTTCCCCTTCCTTTCTTTATTTCAGTCGACAGATCAACACTTCCACTCTCCTCTCTTTCAACCTCAGTTCTCTATCGATTACTTTTAAAATCCCACTCTCCTTCTCCCCTTCACATCCCTGATGTCTCCCAATCCTCTCTCACCGCTGTCTGGTCTGCCACCCTTTCTTCTCTTTCAGCTCCTCTTGAAATAAACACTCACTGGCTTTTTCTCCACCGCCGTCTTCCCGTTCCATCCATCCTCCACCGCATGACCATTCTTGACTCACCTCTTTGCCCCTTCTGTGCTCAAGAAGCTGATGTCTCTCACGTTTATCTACATTGTGTCATCCTCCTTCCACTACTTCATCTTGCATTTTCCATTGCTCAACGTTCAGCCACAACTGATCTTCCTTTCGATGCCTATAAGACACTCCTCCTGCAGGTCTCTCGGCCAGTCAAGCTTCCGCCCATCTGCTCATACCGTTTCATCCTGATGAAACACGTCCTCTACGTATTTCATCAGCGCTGCCTAGATATCTCATCTCATTATACCATCTACCAGGCTTCTGTGGAACTACTGTGCCACTTTCGGGAGCGTCTCCTCTCAAGACTTCGTCTAGAGAACCTTGTGGCCGTTGCCCAACAGAGAGAACAACATTTCCGTTCCACCTGGTCTCCGGCCACTTCCTGGTTCGCCGGCATGCCAGCGACGTTGCAACTGACTGTCGGTAGTTTACAACCTCGTTGCTCCTAGCTCTGTTGAACTTCAGTTCAACGTGCACGCTCACCATTGGTTTTCGGAATCGAACTTCAACATACACATGTAAAGCTTATATCTTCTAACAAATGTGAATATAATATGCACCATACTGTACAAATGTATATAGTCTTACTTGTTTTCTCTTTGATTATCATTTTTTCTACCAGTACTAAGACATCGTAATTCCGTTTGCCTTAGGTTTCACATTGTCTACTTTGTCACTGAAGCGATGAAGATTTCCGTCTTTAGCACGATATAAAGATGAGAAATATATACAATTAAAAACAATTAAAACCATGAGCACTTTCGAGGCAGCGGCTGCTTCTTCTTCAGATGTAATAACTTTGCTATCTACAGTTCTCCTTTTGCACAGTGCTTCATTATAATATTCTCGTTCTGTTATTTATCAGCACTATAATATACTTATGCTTCGAGACGAAATGTTTCGACAATCTTCCTCATTGTTCTTGTGCAAAATGCCTGCACCTCTTATCACGAGGCTCCTTTGTGAATCAATACAGCGTGCTGTATATAATGTACATAGAATTTTAGAGTTTGCATATTTTGCCGTACAATATATGTATCAGGACGCCCATGTTCGCCTCCTGAACCCAACCTTGTTAATAAAATTGTGTTGAACTGAAGAAGCGTATATGCTCCAGCTTTTTCTGTCCGTCTGTCTGTCGGCACGATAACTTACGTAAAAATGGTTCGATTTCGATGAAATTTTAGTATGTGGTAGGGGACCACCAGGGGACGAACCCTATTGAAAATGGGTGAAGTGGGGTCAAAGGTCACGCCATAAGAGCGGGATCCATTTCATTGCCTTTATGCGTCATAACATGCGTAAATATGGTTCGATTTCGATGAAATTTCAGTATGTGGTAGGGGACCACCAGGGTATGAACCCTATTGAAAATGGGTGAAGTGGGGTCAAAGGTCCCGCCATAAGAGCAGGATCCATTCAATTGCCCTTATGCGTCATAATTTGCGTAAAAATGGTTCGATTTTGATGAAATTTTAGTATTTGGTAAGGACCCACCTGGGGACGAACCCTATTGAAAATGGGCGAAATGGGGTCAAAGGTCAGGGCAGAAAAGTGGAATCCATTCCGTTGCCTTTATACGTCATAACATGCGTAAATATGGTTCGATTTCGATGAAATTTTAGTATGTGGTAGGGAGCCACTGGGGACGAACCCTATTGAAAATGGGCGAAATGGGGTGAAAGGTCAGGACACTGGATTGGGATCCATTCCATTGCTCTTGTGCATCATAACTCACCAAAAATGTTTCGATTGCGACAAAACGTTATCATGTTGTTCCGGAGGTATAGTTAACCGGTTCTGTTGAATATCAACGAAATGGGGTGAAAGGTCATTGCACAAAAGCAAGATTTATTCCACAGCCATTATCCTCATAACTTGAGTAATAATTTCTGGTATGTTGGAAAGCGTATGATAATCAATGCATTGCATGATTTTACTAACTTGTTTCTGAAGGCGCGTCACTTCCTCTAAGAATGTGTGTGTCTTACAAATGCTGAAAGCAGCTGCTTTGAACATGATTCGAGTTTAGTCATAACGAATTTTTTTTTCAAGTCAGGAGGTCCGATGTCAGCTGACCAAGCAGGAGAGAGATAACAATTTTCAGTTTTTGAAGAAGGCGTGATTTCCATAGTTTTTGAAAGTTCAAGAATAGATTACACTTTAATATGTGAAAATGATTTGTCTGAAGCACTACGGTCATCGAGGTACTCATTTAACAATGAAACGATCCTGGGAGAACTGGAGTTTTCTCGCTCCATTTGTCATGACATTGATTGCAGTCCTCTAAAGTTTTAATTTGAAATTCTCTGACCCCTTGCGATGATTTTCGGAGCTAATAGGACAAAGAACACTCAGATGGTGATAAAAACTGTCGTTTCCAAATGCTTCTTCCACACTTTGAGTTCTTTGTTCAATAACGCCCTTGGATCTTCTTTGGAACAGGTGAGCGAATGTTTCTTTATATGCCTTTTTCTTGTTTGTTCCTTGTGAGGAATATCATTGGAGCGTCGTTATAAACTTTTAATTGCTGTATAGAGTGTGGTTGGGTGGTTATCCACCTCCTAGAAGTTAGTGCTGCTCCCTGAAGCCCCAAAAAAGGCACTGACATTCCCCAAAGACATGAGAGAGTTGGAAGAAAAATTCTCACTAGAACCGGCCGTCTCGAGTATCCCCAGAACGCCTTTTCCTAAAAACTCGGCAGAGATATTCTTGCTCTCTGCAACAACTTCAACGAAATTTCCATCCCGTTTAATCCAATTTAGGACAAGGAGGCAGTGCCGAAGGCCTTTAACCTACCTCTGCTTCATCGCATGGCAAGCCAATATTTTAGGATCCTCGACTAAGAGCGGGACCGGTCATCAGCCAAGCTCCGAAAAGCCCTATCACTGTGTGGAACACAGACCGAAAACATCAAGGACCACCATTGGTGAATGTCTACCCTAGATAGAGACTTATAAATTGTAGGCAGGGAGAGCAATCACCTAAAGAATATGGGCAGCCTGGTCTGAACTTTGCAGCCACAAATATTAAAAAAAAACAAAAAACAACATAAAAGTTGTTTCTCTCTAACCGATGGCGAATTCTGTGTAAGTCCATCGTGTTTATTTTGTTTTGGAGGCCTTGCTTGTGAAATTACACTAGGCTGTCCTGTAGGAGAAAGAGCTAATGGCGACTACTCAACTACTCATCAATGTCGTTCCCTCAGGAGAATAAAAAGGTAAAATGAACATACACTAGAACTGTTATTCAACTTTTATCAAGATTGACTTTTTTTTGCTCCTACTTTGGAAAATAGCATAGCTGAATCCTAAAATGATTAGTTTTTCATTTTTCTGGGTCTGATAAAAAAAATGGTATGATTTGACATCCCATGAGGGAAATTTCGTTGTTACAAAACATTTTGTTCATGTTAGGTACCTACCCACTAAGGGAAAATCTTTGTTATAGGAAGAGATTGCATCTTCAAATCTGGCACATGTAGTCTATACATTATATTGACAAAAGTCACCGCACATCTAGAAGAGAAACACAACATAGCATTTATTGACATACATTAGTACGGTGTCGGTCCGCCATCCTCTTCAGCTTTGGCATCACTTCTTTCTAACCTACCACAAGTTCCTCCCCATCTTGCCTCTTCTCTCCTCCTTCCTCCCACGTTCTCTGAACTATCCTCTACGTTTTCTTCTTTAAACTCTAGGGCCGCACCGGGTCCGGACGGCCTCACTTTCCTCTTCTATAAAACCTTTCTACCTCTCCTTCTACCATTTCTCTTTTCTGCACTTTCTGCTGCTTTCAATCACTCCCCTCTACCGAGGCGATTCACAGTAGCATATGTTGTACTATTCCCTAAGGAAGGTGATCTCCTTGACCTGGGGAATTGGCGCCCTATCTCCCTCTTAAATCTAGATTATAAACTTTATACTAAACTTCTTTCCCAACGCCTTAACCCCATTCTCACTCACATTCTCTCCCCAAATCAAACTTACACAGTTCCCGGCCGTTCACTTTCTCATAACATCCATCTACTAAATGATCTAATCCATCTTGCCCGATCTCGCTCTGAACCCCTCGCCCTTCTCTCTCTTGACCAACAATCCGCTTTTGATAATATCTCACATTCCTATCTATCGGCTACACTCCTTCACTTCGGTTTTCCTCCTTCCTTCGTCTCTCTTCTTTTCTCACTCTATCAAGACGCCGTTCTCCAGGTCAAGCTGCCCACCTTTCTCACAGCGCCTATTCCCTTCCGCCGGGGAGTGCGGCAGGGTTGCCCACTCTCCGGACAACTCTTTGCAATCGCAATTGAACCCTTCCTCCGCTCTGTACACCAATCTTTTACAGCAGTTCTGCCACCACTCTCTGCCTGCACAAGACATCATGCCACTACCTCTGTTGCATACGCAGATGATGTCACCATCTGCATCCGTCATGACTCACAGTTTCCGTGTCTCCAACGTCTATTCGCAGCTTATGCCTCATGCTCCGGTGCAGCGCTCAACTCATCTAAAAGCACTGGTTTATGGTGCGGCTCATGGGCACATCGTGTAGACACCCCTTGGGGAGCAAGCTGGTCGTCCATCTCACAGCGCTTCCTTGGAGTTCATCTTGGTTCCTTGCAAGCTGCCCCCCTCTACACGTGGAATGCTATTCACCCACGCTTGCTCAGGTCAACTGCCTCCTGGAGGAGAGCCCAGTTCTGCTCATCATTCTTCCAGAGAGCTCGCCTCTCTCGAACTTACCTGATTTCCTTGTGCACACACTCTTGGCTTGGTGTCAAGTCTCTACAACTCCGCCTTCATGAAATTACCCGTTGTCTTACTTCTCTGATTTGGACCTGCCACCACTGGGTCAGTGTCACAAAGCTTTGCCTCCCTCCGGATCACGGCGGCATCGGACTCCTTGATACACAGGAGTACTACAAGGCCGTCAGAATCACTACTTTTCTCCGTCTCTTCACGTCGCCAGTACCAGATGCCGTTTTAGCTAGGGACGTCATCGCCTCCCCGAGCAACCCTAACTTTTCTTTTCTCTCCTTACTACTCATGGACCACCGACCCCTCACCCTCATTCGACTTCCCCCTGTTTACCGTGAAGCTCTAACTTTCCTTCGTTCCCTCCCTCTCTCTCGTTCTCCACCTGATTCCACAACTGAGCTCCTTGCTGAACCCCTCTTTTATTCTTCGATTATTCACCCCTCTCATCTTCCGTACTTTGCCTATCCTACCTGGCTCCGAGCAGGTGTGGTAACAGTTAAAGATCTCACTAACCCTGACCTTTCTTGGCGACCCTTCGCCAGCCTCCCTCCCTCTCTTCTCCTCTCCTCCTCCTCTCGTGACATCTACGACTCTATTCTTTCATCTATCATTTCTCAATTTCCTCATCTTGCTTCCCACTCAGGTCTTTCCTTTGTTCCTTCTGCTTCTCTCCCATTTCCTCTTTTCTTGCTTACTTCTGGCTCAGCTCATCCCATTTCTTCTCTCTCGGTGTCAGCTCTTTATCGGTTCCTCTCTATGTCCCATTCTTCTCCTCCTCTCCCCATTCCTGATGTTCCCCCTGCTGCCACTGCTACGGTGTGGTCAGCCGCCCTGTCTCCTCTTTCTGCTCCTCTAGAAATTAATACCCATTGGCTTTTCCTCCATCGCCGCCTTCCTGTTCCCTCCGTTCTTTTCCGAATGTCTCTTCTCGATTCCCCTCTTTGCTCCTTCTGTGCTCGGGAGGCTGATGTCTCCCATGTCTATCAACACTGTGTTATATTACTCCCAATGCTGAACTTAGCATTTACTGTCGCCCAATGCTCCATTACAGCAGATCTTACATTTGATGCATATCGGACTCTTCTGCTACAGAACTATCCCCCAGTCAAGCTCCCATCAGTCTGTGCCTATATTTTTATTTTAGCGAAGCATGTAATCTACGTGTTTCATCAACGCTGCAGATATTTGACTACTCCTCTGACTGTGCATGAAGCTTCTACGGCATTATTATGCCATTTCCGCGACCGTCTGACATCTCGACTTCGGCTAGAGTATTCTGTTGCAGTTACTCAGCGTCGGGAGAGCCAGTTCCTTGCCACCTGGTCACCGGCTGCCTCATGGTTTACCAGCTCGCCAGCGTCATTGTACCTGACGGTCGGCAGATTTGGTATTTGACCTTTTTGAATCAGAAATGCATATGTAAATATCAACAATCTGTTTTCAAGATCTTTGCACGGCTTGGAAATTTACCGCATGGGTTTTTTTATAAAGGGCTGTACGTGTTTACACAGCAAATTGTTTTTTGTGACACTCATCTTGCATTTTTTTTTCCTACATTGACGTTCAAGTTAGTTCGTCTTTAGTTTACATTTTGAGTATAAATATTGCAGTTAGTCATTAGCATAGTGCTGTATAAACATAGATATTGTTTCTGCAGTGTAGTTTTTTGTAATTTTGTTCTATTTTGTTTCCCGAACATGTTTGCACTGTGCTGTATAATTGTACATAGTTTTCAAAATATTGCGGAACAAGTAATCCATCTTATTTGCATCAGAATGTCCAAGTTTAGTTATTTCCTGTTATTAAACATTCCAATGATTTGTCTGATAATCAGTTTTTTAAATTGCATAGTACTGTACATCCTTGTAAATATGTTGTGTTAAAACTCACTGTCATATCGTACCTTCTTTCAAGAGACATGTTGACTAATGATTCTTACTGTATTTATTTTTGCACAAGTTAGTCAATTGCATGGTGTTGTACTCATGAGTAATATATTTTGAAAAACATTTTACCTATTTTGTTCTTTTGTGTGAGGTGATGCTTGGTACTATCATTCTTCTATCACTACATATGGATAGTGAGAATATGTTAAAGCTTTATTCATCGCGTGTTTTCTTATTATACTTACATTTTCTATCTGGTCAACAGAATAGTGTTACATTTCTGTATATGGCCCGATTTTGATTTGTAACATGTTGACACTGTGCTGTATATCTGTACATTGTTTTTTTTTTTTAATATTGCCGAACAGGTAATATATTATATTTACACCAGGAAGTTCAAGTTTGTTCTTCTCCTGATATTCATCATTTCATTGATTTGTCTTATGATCAGTTTGTCAATTGCTTTGTACTGTACATTCTTGTAACTATGATGTGTTACACCTTACTGTCTTATTGTATTGCATTTTTTTTTTTTTTTTTTTTTTTTTTTTTTGCAAGAGAAATGTTGTCTCCTGAAGCTCTCAATTTTCTTGAACAAGTTTTGTTAATCGCACAGCAATGCACTTATGAGCAATAAGTTTTTTTTTTTTTCCTAAAATCCTTCCTCAATGCCCAGACATGCTTGTCGCTGTTCATTTATCACGAGCTGTAATTTTGCTCCATTTTTCAACTTGTGCACTATGCTGTATATTTTTATATAGGTTTTAGTAGTTTAACGATCTTTGATCGTATTTTATTTGTATTTAGACGTCCTTATTAGTTCGTCTCCTGATTTCTACCTTGAATAAAGATATTTTGAAACCACCTATGGCCTACACGTGTCTTCACGAGCTCCGTGTTTGAGTGCTTCACGTACGTGTTTTGTGTGCCCCATCATTCTACTTCTCTGCGTTTGTGCCGAAGTTAAAGGTCTGTGCTTTCGTTTAAGATCCCTCACGAGTTGGTGAGTGCTTATTTGTTTTCAGTATCAGTGTTTTAATTTCCACACCGAGCTGGTCGTTTTCTTCGTTAGCCTTGGCCATTGATTATGGCATCTGCCGATGTGGGCGCTGTTCACGCCCGCATCGCTGTAGCTCCTCGCGTCACATCTTCAGCCGACCAATCATCTTCGCTTGCTTAATCTTCCTCCTGCCCGGGTCTCCAACTCTCCCATTGAGAACATCGATGTGACGTCCCTGGCCTCTGTTGACGATGATGAATTCATGGACGTCTCTAATGGAGAAGCTTATCTGCCCTCTACATTTTCTACTGCCTCTGCTTCCAGTACATTGCCTCATGCTATGTCAATGCTTTCCAGACGAGGCGCTTCTGCACGCACGTATTCTGCGGCTGCCTCTGGAATTCCAACAGCTTCCTCCTCGTCTCGTCTGCCCCTATGGATTCTTACGTTACTCTCATCGGTGACACCATCTTATTAGACATTCCCGAGAACTCTCCTGCTGGTCAACGTTTTCATTCGACCCTCAAGTTGGGGGTTTTTTTTGATGCGCTGCCCAACACTCCTTGAAACAGTACAGCTCCGCTCTCAAGAAGACGCTTCCTTCTGGTGCCATCACTCACCTCACCCGAAAGCCACGAACTGTGATTGTTTATTTTTCGAAGAAAGAATATGCCGAGCTTCTTTTGTCTCGGAGGCTATCAATTGGCGATCGTCACCTCTTAGCCGAATCCATCGCCCAGCGTCCTGTTTTAGTCTCTCTACATCCGGTACCCCCGGAGAACTCTGATGATATGCTGTGTGCTGCACTTAGTCGATGCGGTAGAGTAGTCGGCCCAGTGAAGACTCTCTCCTCTGAGCCCGATGATAAACATATCTGTGGCTTCCGTAGAACTGTTCGCATCATCTCCCCGTCGTAAGAGCATCTCATAAAGTTTCCACGGTTCCTCAATGTCCGTTGCGGTAACGAGCGCCGCCGGATTGAGCTCCTCACTTCTGCTGATTGCTCACGCTGCAAGGTTTACGGCCATCAGCAGGCTCATTGCCCCCATGAAGAGCCACTGACTCCTGCAGCTCCCGGGCAGCATTCTACCATTTCCTCCGTTTCTGCTGCAATGCCTTTTCCTGCGTCTGCACCTCCTGGAGCCAGTTCTGCCGAAAATCTGATTAAAGCCTTCGATCAACACACGTCTTCCGATGTTGCTTTCTCTACTCTGTCGGATTTTCCTCCGCTTGACTCCTCCTTGCCTTCCCGTGTTCTCTCTCCATCAGAGGACATCACGGCTGATCTTCAAGCTTAATTCACCGTCGGCACTTTTGCTCCCGGCGATTAGGTGGACTTTTCCTCTGATTCCACATCCCGTGTGTCATCGATCCACGGCAAGCGTCGCTCTACTACCAGTACCGAGGCCCGGGGCAAAAAGAAGAAGTCACCTTCTCCAACTGGCCGCCAACATCGTTCCACCCGTCTAGCAGACTCCAAGTCTCCCCTGTCACGTTCTAGCTCTTACTCTTCAAAGTCCAAGGGTCCTCTACCGACGTTTGAAGATTTCTCGACTCTGCTTACCAATGCCTCTCTTCCTTCAGAACCTGTCTCCTTTGAAAATCTTTACGAGTTTCTCACTCATAAAACAAATCGGGAGGCTTCTCTCATCTTTTTACAGCAGTTTGAAGCAGTTCTTCCCGAGGTCTTTGACCAAGCAACTTCCATCCCCAAATTCCTCCGGCATAATGCCAAGCAACCCGACTTCGTCTTGTGGTGTCCTGGTATCATCAATCGCCTCGACACATTCCAGAAAACTGCCGTAGCTGCTCTTCATCCGACGTCGGACTTACCCATTCAAGGTCACCACTCTGAATTGTAGGGGTTTGCAAACCTCCTCGCTAAAGCTCTCGTTCTGGAAGACCTCTCTTCCTCTTGGGGCCGACTTACTCCTTCTGCAAGAGACGAACTGCCACTCCTCGACAATTTTTCATACATGGCGCACTTGGGACTTTACCTTTCACCATGCCTTCCGTTACTCTGTGCACGGTGGTACAGCAGGAGTATCAGTCTGCCATCTCCGCATGCCGTGAAGGCTTCTTCTGTGCTACGTGGTCGCCAGTGACCCCCTGGTGTGCTGTTACACCAAGTCCGTTACATCTCACGGTGAGTTAAGACTCTGCATTAACTTTTTGATGTTCTTTTGCACTGCGGTGCCCCGCCTGTTATCATTTTGTTCTTCCTCAAGCATTGTTCTGTTTGTATCACGTTGTAAATTTGTCATTACTCATTCAATGTGCATATCATCGCTTTTATCAGTTTGTATCATTCCTGTTCTTTTTTTTTTGTTTGAGACGATTCCATGTTGCTCGTCTCCTCTGCTTTGTTACATTAAAGCGATTCTGAAACCACCTGTGGCCTTAATGCATGCACTGACCCTTCGAGACATGATTTCGACAAGGTTTTGGAACACAGCGATAGGTATGAGCTTCCATTCAGAACGTAATGCTGCCGCTAACTTTTGCTTAGTATTAGGCCTTGATTCTAAACTTCTTATGCGGCGATCTGTGGGATTGAGATCAAGGCTCTGTGCTGGCCAGTCCGCACACGATACGGAATTATCGTCAAACCACACCGTAACAGTCCTTGCTTTATGGTTCGGTGCATTATCCTGCTGGTACCAACAAGGCTCGGTTCCATGGAATTGCCACAGAGTTGGTAGCGCATAATTGTTCAGAATATTAAGGTAAACGTGCTGGTTAACAGGTTTGTCCACGATAACCAATGGGCCGGGACAATACCACGAAAAACACCCACATACGAGTACACCGCCAGCTCCAAACTTGATCATAGGAACAGTACACTGCTGTATATAGCGTTCCCCCGGCTGCCGTCATACTCAAACACGGCTATCAGACTTATGTATCATGTTTCTGGATTAATCAGTACATAGGACCCGTTTCCATTGATCAACGGTCCACGATAAACGTTCTTTATACCATGCTAAACGACGAGTAGCATTCCGAGTGGAGATGAAAGGCTTATGAGAAGCCGCACGACCACGGTAACCCATGGAATGAAGTTCTCTGCGAATGGTACGTGTACATACCGCGGTTCCAGCACTTTTCCCTCACCTGTACACAGAGATCTTATGCAGTACTCCGTCAATTAGTTGTAACGACTCTCCTGAGGTTTCGACGTCCTCTATCACTAATTTGCTTTGGTCTGCCGGTACGTTTTGCTGCTTCAGGCACGTCATGTGTATTCCACTCATTCAGTACATCCAAAACAGTTGACTTGGGTATGTTTAAACGCCTCTCTGTTTTTCTTATGGACAACCCACTAATATAACACCCACCAATCTTTCCTTTCTCAAAGTCAGTTCTCTCCCCCGCAACATTTTCACTCAACCCCACAGTGCGATATGATCGCGGTCAGCTGCAGGCTTGTTTTTATACCATTTTCAGCTGTGCCACGCACCTTAACAACGTAACGGATCCGTTCATTTGCTTTTGAAGGGGTTTCCGGTGACTTTTGTCAATATAGTGTATATATAAATAAATCTACATGCCTTGATGTACAAATTTAAATGTAAGAGTTGTAAGAGCCTCTCTGATCAAAATTAAATGTAAGGGTCTCTTTTTCTCTCCCCCAACCCTCTTTCAGTGATCATTTGCATGCATTTGAATCAGTTTATAGGATCATCGATGTCGAATAATTCAGTTTAATTTTTTTAGCATTCTGATGTGTTTGTCACTTCTCTCTCTCTCTCTCTCTCTCTCTCTTGTCAGTTTATGGATCATCGATGTCGAGAAATTCAATGTTATCGTATAATTAACGTCGAATAACTCAGTTTGCTCTTAACCATCACCTTGTTTTTCTACTGATAATGATACGTTTTTCAGTGCCGTCTTTTAATATTTTTCTTCCATATGGCATTTCTTTGTCGAATTAATCCCTGAGTTCATAAATTGAACTACAATTAATTGTTGTTTAATTACTTACTTTTCCTTTTCTTATTCTTGATAGCATTTCATTAAATTTCCTGTTCTTATTAATTGTCGTTTAATTACTACCATTAATACCATTCATCGTTTAATTACTACTATTAACACCAAATTTTTCGTGATAATGATACGTTTTTCAGAGCCGTCTTTTTATATTTTTCTTCCATATGGCATTTCTTTGTCGAATTAATCCTTAAGTTCATAAATTGAACTACCATTAATTGTCGTTTAATTACTTACTTTTCCTTTTCTTATTCTTGATATCCTTTCATTGATTTTCCTTTACTTATTCTTGATATCCTTTCATTGATTTTCCTTTTCTTACTTTTCCTTTTCTTATTCTTGATATCCTTTCCGGTATTTCAGCTCCATTCACGTATGTTTCAGCTGCCATTTCGTTCTGTCTCCTATAAGCATTTATACTAGTTGCCCACCGTTCGCAACAACTGTGTCTGTAGAAGTTCAAGAATACTGTACTTCCAAATTTCTTGCCAAAACAACAATTCCTCATATTGTTCTCCTTCTCAAGATTCTTAATAAATTAATAACTGAATCTGAATTACTCTGTTGTGTGCAAAGATTGATATTAACATTTACCACATGCGCTTATAAAAGTACCTATATTTCCATACTCGAAATTCCAATTTTGGTTTCACTGTTATTTTGGGGGAGAGGGGATAATGACCCCATGAGCGAAGCTAAGGTCTAGAAGATGCCCTTTGTCGGTAATTTAGGGCCATTGGTTCCAGAGAGTAGAGGAAAGCAGCATCATGAGGCTAGCAGAACATCCGTGCCTCAGCTCAGACTTGAACCCAGCTGGGATGACGCGGGAGAAACCTGCATCCACTTGTTCACAAGCGCAGCTACACTATCTACCAACAAGTAATTGGACACCTCTGCAATCGACGATATCTGCGGTCCTTATACACGTCACGGCCGCCGCCGTTAAAAATCGTGTGGGAAACAACAACGCAACCAGTCGCATGCAAGATGCCACGCAGTCCGGCGCTCTCTGATTTCGAGAAAGGTGTAATCGTCGGGTACCACAGAAATGGCCGATCATACGTGACATATCCAGCGAGTTGAAGCACCCAAAATCGACAGTGGCCTACGTGATTGGCAAGTGCAAGATGAGAGGTGACTGTCGGAATGTGCCCCGATCCTGCAGACCCACAAAACTAGGAGTTAGAGACCGAATGGTGCTGGCCAGAGAAATTCGGAAGAACCGCACCAAATCGATGTGCCACATCCGCGAGGAGTTTCAACAGGCATCCTGGAGTGTTCTTTCGATGAATAACATCCGTAAGGAAGCCCTTCTGCTTGGTTATCATGGATGTGCTGCCGCACACAAGCCTTTGATCACCAAGTCCAATAGCGCTGCTCGGCTAACGTGGTGCAAAGAACGTCGACAGTGGACCGTTGAACAGTGGAAACAGGTTCTCTGGAGCGACGAATCAAGGCTCACCCTCTACCGTTCGAATGGCAGGGTCTGGGTTTAGCGTCTGCCTGTTATTGCGCCAACTGTGAAGTTCGGCGGCGGTGGAATTATGCTATGGGGATGTTTCTCCTGGTATGGCACGGGACTCTTTGCCGCAATTCCTGGTCGACTCAACGCCGAGACCTACTGCACCATTTTGGATGACCATGTGCTTCCTACGTTGTGGCAGTTTTACGGAGTGGATCCATGTTACTTTCAGGATGACAACGCCACCTGTCATGTTGCGAGGTCCACCATGGCTTGGTATGGTGACAATGGGGTTAATCGAATGGACTGGCCTGCGCAGAGCCGGGACCTTTACCCTATCGAGCACCTCTGGGACGAGTTGGAGCGTCGACTTAAGGGGTGCCCCCACCGTCCGAAATCGGTGAAGGAACTGATCTGTCTTCTCCAAGCCGAGTGGAAGGAAATACCGCTAGCCGTCGTACAACGCCTGGTTGAGAGTATGTCCCGGAGGGTCGCAGCTGTAATCGCCGCTCGTGGAGGCTCTACCAACTATTGAAGGTGAATAAACTTCGTTTTCCTTTGCTATCACAGGTGTCCAATTACTTGTTGGTAGATAGTGTATATCATTGTTAGATACTAATTATTTTACACTCGCGTGTGCCATATTATTATAACCACCCTTGTCTCCCCAAGTGGACGCGTTCCACAGCACGTAGCAACGATGTCCCATATCAGTAACTTACCAATATCATTCATACTTTTGTGTCAACCCGAAATTATTAAATCCAATTAACTTCGGTATTTTCCTGGAATGGTTGGAATATAAGTATTTATTGTAGCGCATCGAAAATCCCGTATATGGATTTCAGAGTGCATACACGGAATTCCGATGCAATTCATTCCTCCAGCATAGCTTACCATCGCAATTAAAGATCTCAATTTTTGTTTTTCTGTTTTTTGAGACTCGAACCTCATTTTTTATCCACCTTTTTCTGTCTTATTTCCTACCTGGATACATTAACCCCAACTAATGATACTAATTTTCTTTCCTCTTTTTTTTTTTGGAGGGGGGTAGAAAGAGGGTGAGAGGTTAGCAAATACCAGGAGCAACTGTAATCGGTAACTTTAAGCAGTTGCCTGCCTCTGATTTCGAGCCATTGTTTCCACGGAAAAGAAAAGGCCAGAGCGTTATAATGCAACAGCCGTAATGGCTCCAGTTAATGCCTCACCTGGAGCTCTAGCTGGGATCATAGCTCGGACGACAAGCCAGAGACCCAAGCCATTGACAATTCGACTGCCGGAGTAATAATAAAGTATGGTATAGGCAGAGATATGACCTATATAAGCCTTTACGTTGTTACTGTAACAGTCATTACCAAGTGATTTCATCTGTTTTATTCTTTCTTTTTCTATCTCTCTGCCTTCAATCCTTAATCTCACTCTCTCGAATACGTAAAACTTCATGCATTTTAGCAGAAAGCAGCTTGAACAGTACCCTGCTGGCAAGAAGGATCCATCGCTTCATGTGGTATGCGCCGTACTCGTATCCTGCCATCAGCATGTACCAACGTGAATCTCGACTCATCAGTCCAGGCAACATTTTCCCCACAGGTCTAGGGTCCAGTGGCGATGTTCCTGCTCCCATGCTAATCTTTGCAGCCGTGCGGTCAGCAGCGGTACCGTCGTGGGACGATGGCCTCTGTACCCCATAGCGAGGAGATGGTTCTGAATGGTGTGGCTGCTTACACGTTTTTGTGCACCAGCGTTAAATTGCCGAGTGATTTCTTGCACTGTGGCCCGTCTATTTGCTGTTACAATGCGAGCTAGCCGACGATTACCCCGCTCATCCACACGCTGCTGTCCACGGAAGTTGGCCCTTGCAGGGATGGTTTTACCGGATTCGATCTATTCACGGTTCACCCGTGACACAGTGGCTCGTGAAAATCCCAGTGCCTGCACGACTTTCGAGATGGAGTGACCCATTCGTCGGGCCCCGACAATTTGCCCACGATCAAGTGCGCTTAGATCCTTCGTCTTACCCATACTGCGTCCGACTCTTACTGGTTCCCGTCGCACCACTCCTTATATTGTCGGATCGCTGCATACGTCATGTCGTTTCCGTTTACAGGGCTGCCCACAGCGCCACATTTGCATAACGCCAGCTGTCTCTAATTCAATTGCTCTTCAGTGTATTTTTCTTGTGACTTTTTTATTTGCTTAAAACCGGTTTTCCTCCGTGTCTGCTTTTTCTAAGAAAAGTGGTGATCTTTTACGAAGGAGAACTCAGATCACGTGGCTCGATTAGCCAACCCATCAGATGTTTGTGGCTTTAATTGTGCGGAGGACCGATTCTCACCTCACTCACTTATTCATGGTGAAGGCTGTGTCCTTGATGTTCTCGTGCCACCGGCGCGTTGGCTCTCTGCCAAAAATTAATTTACCAAGCAGAAGTTGCCTTTGCCGGAAACACAAACCAGTTCTTACCGGCCGTCGGACTATGCGCCGCTGTGTCCTACATGGAATTGACTGTTTTTCCTACTACATGAAAAGATTCACCTTCATCGTTCATGTTATGTTTTGCATTTACGTATATAGTCCGGATTTTTACTGTATTGTAACTTTTGAGGAAATTTATTCCACTTGCCAGAATGGATAAATTTATTGCTAAAAGAAAGCGGAGCCAAAGGATTTAGTATCTAGTAAGCCTAATACGTCAACATTATCAATTTAAGTGATCAACATACCCATTTAGGTGCAAGCCATTCTTTGCCAGCATCTAGCTCTATTTTTTCTAATACGACTAAGGCTCAAATACCACAAATACGAGGACGAGCGGCACACAGAAGAAACTTTCGAGATCATTGGATTTACTTCATTTCCATGGCTTGTATACGATGACACCAAACATGCTGCTTTTTGTAAGATATGCAAAGCAGCCAATATTAATCAGCTCTTACAGTTCTCAACTAAATTAGAGCTATCCTTCATAACGACTGGTTTTAAAATTGGAAGAAAGTACTTTAATATTCAGCAAGAAAGATGACACGGAATTTTCGGGTGTAACAAGCACGTCTTTTGAATCCGTTCTGAAGCAAATTAAATGTATCAAAGCTATCCAAAGTCAACGGAACCGGTATGGAAAACAATAGTATCTGACGGAAGAAAGAAGTTTTTCAATCGGGTTTTTAATCTCTCAGATATTTGCTGTAAACGGAATCGTGAGCTTACGCCTTCTGGTTGCAGCCTTGTGCGTTAAGAAAAACATGAATTTATATTAGAAACATTTCGCACCGGAAACCTTCTTCAACACAGAAAGAATTTTTCAAATCGGACTCTTAGAAGCATAGATATCGACAAAAATAAGATATGGCTTTACGTCCCTTGGTGAGGAAACTATGCATTATTTTAGGAAAAAAGTATTCTCAAAAGGTTTTCCAGGATGTGCGGTACCGGTCCAAGAAAAGAAAAATTTTTAGTAGAATTTTCAGGAGCCCAGATTTTGCTACAAATACATCAGAAGCAGAAATTAACACTTATGCCCCCTGGTGGTCAAACCATTCTTTACAAAACATTAGAGATTATATGTAAAATATTTTCCATCAGGTCTTGTATGCGATACAGGAAGAATGTTTGAAATCGGAGTTTTAGAAGTAGAAGTAACGCAGAAAACGTAATTTACCTTTGTGCCCCCGAGCGGAAAGTCTATGATTTAATTGAAAACTTTGAATTTATAGGAAAAACATTTCGCATCGGAAACACTATCCAAGAAAGTAGGAATTTTTCAAATCGGACTCCTAGAAGTAGACATATTGGCAAAAATAGGATACACGTCTAAGTCCCATGGCGTAGAAATCATGCGTTATTTTAAGAAGAATATGTTCCTAAAAGGTTTGTCGATACGAGTAGTGTGGGTCTACAAACGACTTTTTTTTCAATCGAGAATTTAGAAGCTCATATTTTGCTGCAAATACATCAGAAGCGGAAATTAACATTTACGCCCCCTGGTGGCTAAACTATTTTTTTTACAAAAATTAGAAATTATGTGCAAACGATTTCCCATCAGGAGCTGCATCCCGTGCAGAAAGAATTTTTCAAATCAGAGATTTAGAAGTAGAGATATAGGGGCAAACGCAATTTACCTCTACGCCCCCTAGCGGAAAGTCTATGAATTACTTGAAAATTTTGAAAGTATAAGAAAAACATGTCACACTGGAAACGGACTCGTAGAAGTAGAGATATTGACAAAAATATGATATACATGTACGCCCCTGGCGGAGAAACTGTGGAATATTTTAAGAAGAAAATATTCGGAAAAAGTTTACCGACGTGAGTGGCATCAGTCCACAAAAGAATTTTTTCAATCGATATTTTAGAACAAATTTTGAAGATGGCAATCCGATTTTTGGTGTATATGTGACAAGGATGGTAAGTGATATAATATCCGAAAACTTGAAAATTTCATCGTCCTGGAGCGGGACACGAATGCACGTCTCCCAGATAGCGCCCGTTTATGCTAACCACTACGCCACCCAGAGCGACCAAGTCTCAAGTTTCCGATTAATTTGAATATAACTATCACAGTTGATTTTTCAAGTTTTCGGATATTATCTGACTTACCATCCTTGTCACATTTGCACAAAAAATCGGATTGTCATCTTCAAAATTTGTATTACATAGTGTAATCCCGTATTTATATCATGATATTTTAGAAGTTCAGATTTTATGGCAAATACATCAGAAGCAAAAATTAACGCTTACGCACCCTGGTGGCCAAAGTATTCCTTACCAAAAATTAGAAATTATATGCAAAAGATTTTCCATCAGGTGCTCTGAAGAATTGTTTTTTCGAATCGGTGTTTTAGAAGAAGAGTTATCGGGGGAAATGTAATTTACTTTTACGCCCCCTAGCGGAAAATACACTGACGGAAAAAAATCCCAACACCAAGAAGGGGTTGTGTTAAATAAACGACAGTTGGTAAGCGGTGAGAGTACATCTGTAAGATGACGTCTATGAAAATTTCGCGCTCGGCGCATACGTGTGGCGCTAGTAGCGCGCCTCGGAACATTCAAAGCAGGTTTGCGGTAAATACGCGCTGTAACGTTTGTGAGCGTTAGTTATCGTTGAGATTCGACGTAGTGTGTTGATGTTAGTCAAGAATGCTTTTAAGAAGACGAAGAAGCCATTATCAACAGCTCACGGAGTTTGAACGAGGTCGTGTAATAGGGCTACGAGAAGGTGGGTTTTCGTTCCGCAATATTGCAGAACGACTTGGCAGGAATGTAGCCACTGGGCATGATTGTTGGCAGCGGTGGTCAAGGGAAGGTACTGCCTCAAGAAGACCGGGTTCCGGCCGGCCACGTGGTACTACTGAGAGGGAAGACCGCCGAGTGCGGCGTATGGCCGTGGCGCATCGTACCGCGTCTGCGGCAGCAATTCGAGCTGCAGTTGCCACCACAGTGACACAACGAACTGTTACAAATCGGTTACTTGAAGGACAGCTCCGAGCCAGACGCCCTGTAGCGTGCATTCCACTTACTCCAAACCACTGCCGTTTGCGACGTCAGTGGTGTCAAGCTAGAGCTCATTGAAGGACGGAGTGGAGATCTGTTGTGTTTTCTGATGAAAGCCGGTTCTGCCTGGGAGCCAGTAATGGCCGTGTGTTGATTAGAAGGAGGCCAGGTGAGCGCCTGCAACCAACCTGTCTGCGACTGAGACACACTGGACCTACACCTGGAGTTATGGTCTGGGGAGCAATTTCCTATGACAGCAGGAGCACTCTCGTGGTTATTCCACGCACCCTGACGGCACAATTGTACGTCGGTCTGGTGATTCAACCTGTTGTGCTGCCGTTCATGAACAGTATTCCAGGGGTGTTTTCCAACAGGATAACGCTCGCTCGCATACCGCTGTTGTAACCCGACATGCTCTACAGAGTGTCGACATGTTGCCGTGGCTTGCTAGATCACCAGATCTTTCACCAATCGAGCACGTATGGGAGATCTTTGGACGACAACTCCATCGTCGCCCCCAACCAGCAGTAACCGTCCCTGTATCGTCCGACCAAGTGCAACAAGCATGGAACTCCATCTCACAAACTGACATCCAGCACCTGTACGACACAATGCATGAACGTTTGCGTGCTTGCATTCAACATTCTGGCGGTTACACCGGTTATTAATGTACCAGCATTTCACATTTAAAATGGCTTTTCTCGCGCTTACATTAAGCTGTGATCTTGAAACCATAATCGATTAAATATGTTACCTATACAAATGTATTGGCGCCATTTCATTCCTCTACAACTATTTTTTCGTGGTGTTGGGATTTTTTTTCGTCAGTTTATATGCTTAATTTGAAAAAGTAACTATATCTCAAATACTCTTCGACATAAATGGAATCGAAAGATAAAAGAAGTTTTTCAATCGGTTGTTTAGAAGAAAATATGTGGAATAAAACGTGTTTTTGAATTCGACATCATCTGCATTTACGCCCTCTAGCGGCGAAATTGTGCATCGTAAAAGAAAACGAAATGCAGGATCATCATTCGCTTATTTTAAGCTTCCCAATGCAAAAATAATTTTTCAAATCGGACTAATAGTTATATAGATATCGTGTCTACAGACGGACGGACGGACGGACGGACAAACCGATAACATAAGCACGATCTTTTTTTACAAAAAACGTGCTTAAAGAGCACGAAAATTCGGAATGTCACCGAGAATCTGTTTTAAAAATAAGTACTACTACTGCAGCCATAAATGTTTCTTGCCAATTGTCAAATGCAAAGGAACGACAAATGGAAGAAAACAGATTTGCGTTATTGAAAATCAGTTCCTCACTGCAGGTACTGGCTCGCCAAGGCCTTCCAGTGCGTTGCCATGCAGACGAAACCAACAGTTAAATCTGTTACACCTAAAAAGTAACTACTGTGCGGAGCTAAAACGTTCGATGGAACGCAATTCTTTCAAATGATATTCTCATGATATTATAATTTTTCGTTGAAAAGATTTTTCAACGAAATGTTAGAACTTATGAGTCACTCTGTGTTGAAACAAATTGTGTCACGTATCAGAGATGCAAGATATTATGCAATCATGGTGGACGAAACATAAGGTATTTCCAGAGGCGGAGCTAAGGGGAGCAGCAGGAGCACGTGCGTCCGGCGCCAGTGATAGGGGACGCCGAGCAGGGAGACATGGAGAGACGCTCATAAACCCTTTACGTGTTTTCGAATTAGATCTCAAATTTCATAATGTATAAAAAAATTTGAATTAAAACCAACTAATGGCTCGAGCGCAGTTGTCGTAAACTTTGGTCAAATATACAGCACTGTACGAATAAGATCACTGAGCTTATTCGTATAGTAAAGTAAAGGCTGTTCAGTTTGTGATGCTATAATTCTCATACCTAAAGTAAAGGCTATTCGGTTTATGATGCTGTAATTCTCTGGACTAAACACTCGAAGACAATGCTTCTGTCAGTGACGTCACGCGTGCCTCCCTCATTGTTCAAAAATTCTCGGCTATCACCTACTGGCTGCCATCGTAGGTAAAGATGTGTACTGTCATGCATGCTGTTGTTGATATCCTCTTGTACTTGGCAAAGCAAGGAAGTGCAACGCATGGATCAGACGAAGGAAGATTTCTCCTAGGAGGTCTTCGAAGTAGAAATATTTTGTATACCATTGAACTTGTTTCTCACTATCATCCTCCAATTAAGGACCATTTGGTGCGCCACAAATGAGTCCAAGCTGGTTATTTCTCTCATGAAATTCAGAATGAGTACTTGGAAATCATTGCTGGTGAGATAAGGCAACAAGTTCTGGATGATATCCGAGAAACAAAATTCTAGATGACATCCGACACCCGACGTTAGTCATACTCATAAAGATGAGATATCTCAGATAATAAGTTACGGGAAGATGGGGAAAGAAGGTCCTGAGGTCACAGAGAGTTTCACTGAGTTTTGTAGTCAGTGGAAAAACACGTGAAACTTTTGCTGAAGCAATAGTCAGAAAATTGCAAAACGATGGTTTAGTTCTCGCAAACTGCAGAGGACAGTTGTATGACAATGGAACTCACATAGCAGGATTGTGCAAAGGGGTTCAGTCTTTAGTATGAAGATATGGGCTGGAACATGTAAGAGCATAAAACGACTCAAGCCTCTCTGTCTCCCCCTTTTTTGTTAACGATGAGTTGCTTCCCATGCTGAAGAGCCACGCTTCCAGTATGGGAGAAAATATTCCCTATTCTTAAGATTATCTGCGAAAGAAATTGTAATCACATGAATACGGTAGCTCGCAGTGAAGGGAGAAAGCTTCATTGGATAAGACTCTCGGATTTTGCTCGGACCTGAGAATCAGGCGCCTTCGTCTATTAGTCACTTTTGTTGAGCTAGCAAAACATTTGCTTTTAAGAGCTCCGAGCTGAACTACGATATCTAAGGCGAAGTCAAAGATAATAAAATTATGACGTTATTTTAAACTTCTAGTACGCTCCAGGAGGTCGGGAACTGGAGTTTGAAATCAGCTGTAGGAATGAAACAGAAAGCACTGCCACTTTCCAGGTGAAGTCTACTTTGAACGGGGGTTTAGTGTTTCACCTTTGCCTAAACATAAACATATCAGTAGAAAAGAATAATAATGATATATATATATATTTCGTTATGAAGTCATCTTTTTTGGGGGGGGGGGGTGGGGGGAGGGGGGCGTTTCGCCATAACTCACCACGCTGGCCAAGCGGGTTGGTGAGTGTGGGATAATATTTCCTCTAAACCCGGTGTGTATAGTTATACCACCATTATATTTCCTCTAACCCTGTGATATAGTTATATAACATTACATTAGGGAAGATATCGCCTCAGCTGCGGAGTACTCCGAGGTCGCGGGCTTCGGATTGCTGACGCGAGTTAGGGCCAGGTTCGTGTACCGGATAAGACATAGATGTTCTATTCGGTCATTTTCCCTCTTCCTCAGTAACAAACTTTGCTATGTGTATTCCTGTATATGAACCCTCAAGAAGTTTTCATCATAAACCGATAAATGGGTGTTGAGGGGTGGAGTTTTCACATATAAAGACCAATCTCCGAGTAGCTGAATTGTCTGAAGAGATGTCCTCTGACCATTCGTTCTAGATGATCCCGGGTTCGAATCCCAGCTGAGGGATGCCTGGTGAGCTTGTCTGCTGGCGCTGGCTTCGTCCTTTTCCGCTGGTCCATCCCTAATTTAGGACCAATGGGATTCACCAAGTGCTATAAGCAATGGCCCGTCCCTAAATTAGTGACGGACCATTGCTTATAGCACTTGCGCAGTTGCTCATGGTCGTCAGTAAATCCCTTCAACTCCACCTTCCCTCCAAAAAATGCACTCAAAGTTCCTCGGGACCTGTAGTATATACAATAGTAATAAAAAAAAGGATAGAGAAGATGAAAAACCTTCACAAACAAGTGCGCGGTAATTGAAGGAAAAGCGGTGAAAAACTTTCCCTTGTAACATGTGGGATGAAATTATTTGATTTGAATCTATGCGTGGCTTTTCCTATTGATAAGTGAAAAATGCCTAACTTTGTTAGTTTTACTGTTCTATTAAGCAGTGGAACCAAGTGATCTATTTCACTAACACTGAAACCGAGAAAACTAAAACTTCAGAGCGGTGAAACCAATCTTGTAATAACTCTGGTTATACTTTCCGAACTTAATATCACGTTTGAAAATACAATTGACGGCTTTGACATATATCATCTATTTACAAGAGTTGTCCCAAAACGACTGAGAATGTTTTTATAAAAAAGTATGCGTACTTTAATTATCAAGGAAGTGTTTATTTTTTTCGAAATACTGGCCATCGCATCAAATACAGGTGGCACAACGTTTCTCCCACTTCTTGAATGCCTTCTGGAAATCTTTTGAAATGCTGTTGAAGCACCCCTGTGCAGGTGTAATAAGTTGTTGATCAGTCTCAAATTGTCGTCCCCGTAACGTCTTTTTTAAAATGGGGAACAACCAGAAGTCACGTGGTGACAAGTCTGTACTGCGTACAAATTGGAGCATCAACTTAATATTCATTTTCTCTATATAAGAAACGACAGAACTGGCCATGTACGGCCTTGCATTGGACGTCACATGGAAATAAATGGAGAACCCAAGTTGAACAAACTCGTTTCATGTCCAAATGCTAAGTTAAAATTCTGTGAATCGATTATTTTGAAATGTGAACCATATCCTCGATATCTCTAATTGATAGGTGTCTGTCTTCCCGTATAATAACACCTATCGTATTGATGTTTACCTCTGTAACTCTCGTTGAAGGTCTTCCTCCATGCGCGATTAAAGCCGCCGACTTACGACCATCCATGAATTCTTTATGCCACCTGTAAATCGTTGACTTTCCTAAATATTCGTTTTTATAAACCTCTTCCATAAAACGGAAAGTCTTTCGGACAGACTTCTTAAGCCGACAGCAAAATTTAATCGCGTACTTTTGTTCCTCTTTCACATCTAGATTTTCGAAAAATCTCAGCGCGATTTTCCTTGTTTCGGGACTAAGAAACAATTTTTTAAAATTATACTACCGATGACGTAGCGTGATAAACAGATGTGGCCGGTTGCTATGGTTACTACAACGACTACTGTTTTTTCGAGACTCGTTCCAAATTCGAACGCAGTATTGCAGTTTTTATAAAAACATTCGAAGTTGTTTTGGGACAAGCTCTGTAACCTTTAATTTTTGTTCAATGTCTCCTTGTAACTCTCATTACGCTTTCCAAACTTAATATCCTGTTTGAAATTAGAAGTCATGGCTTTGACTTATATATATTAACTTCCTATTTACGTTCAATATTTCTTAGTAACTCTCGTTATACATTCCGAATGTAGCATCATGTCTGAAAATAGATTTCATTGCTTTGACGTATATTATCTAACTTTTTTTTATTCACTGTCTTCTAGTAATTCTCGTTCTACTTTCCGAACTTAATATCATGTTTGAACTCCCAAATGTTTTTCTTCTACGTGTGGTATCACGAGCAGCCATTCAAGCCAGGACTCAGCTGAGGTAAATACAGAGTGTATGAGTTTTGAAGTGGGTTAAGTATTAGAAATCTTCAATGCTGGAATTGTTGGATATTTGCGACCGAAGATGTACGACACCACCTTGTTCTTCGTTAATTATTCAGAATCACATCGTAACTTTGCTGTTATTTTCAAGGTCATCGCTAGATAGTCAATAACTTCGTTAATGTGTTACCTTCTTCAACTACTAATTTAATTCTTCATATTATCTTGTGAGTGTGTCTTCAAATTACGCTGTGAAAGTTTAGCATTACTGCCTTTAAGGAGTCAAATGCAGACTTTAATTTTGATACCTCTAAATACTTGACGGTTATATGCATAATTCTGAGTGAAATAAAACATTATATGTCCGAGTGTTCAGAGGCAAAGTCGTTGACTGATCGTCCAAGCTCGGTCCGGGTTCGAGTCCCGATGCGGCATTGGCCATGATCCACAACTCTTTGACATTTGACCTGTTTTTTGCTAGAGATGGCTGTAGATTAGGTATGGTTACTCTTAATAGCCTTAGATGATCACGTGTGGTGACCATGATACGAAACATGAACAACAACAAAAATCCTACAGTTAAAAATACAGATAAATAAGCGAAATTTATGTCTTCTGTGGAAATACTTTGACTCAGATATGCATGAACACCTTTAATAGTTATCATAGCTACACTGTAAAAAATGTTTTGAAATTCGCGAGCCAAATTCTGTCACTTCTTTCGTGAATTAACGAAGCATATTTCTGAAACAACCTTTTCCGTGAAATGACAGACAGCAAACTCGAATTTCACGGATTTCCCATGTCACAGGAAAATTCTGAATTTTCAGAAACCTTTCTACAGTTTCATTCATATATTGACGGTACATTACCGTTTTAGAGATGTGTTAACGGAACATTTTGAATTTTCAGAAACCTGTCCTCAATTCCTTTCGCATATTAACTTAGGAAAAACTCCGTTCTCACTTTTTCCGTATCCGCAAGACGAGAAATTGCCGGTAATAGGAGCGATTGGTCAGAATACTTGAGGTTTGATTGACTTTCAAATTTAAATCGTCTGCCGAATTTTTGAAGTTCCGTAGCGAGATCGATATTATGGACCGAAGATGTACGTATGAATTTTGTTTACTGTGGCACAAGATATTTCTTCTCCTCTCCACTATTTTGTGCACCAGCTATTTATTATACTGCGTTACTGTAAGAAACCGGGTACTAATTGTACAGATGATTATACGATGTCTGTGCATCAGTACAACTTAAGATAAAAGCTATTATAGCTATCAAGAGTGAATTTAATATTTAAGAGGGATTTTTTTGTGAAATAATACGATAAAAATATGCATTTCACCTTTTTTACGCTTTCCAACCGTAGGTTGAAGAAACGTATATGCTCGGGCTTTGTCCGTGTGTCTGTCTTTCTGTCTGTACGTCCGTCTGTCCAGCTGTCTGTCTGTCCGTCGGCACGATAACACGCGTAAAAATGGTTCTATTTCGATGAAACTATAGTATGTGGTAGGGGACTATCTGGGGATAAACGCTATTGAAAATGGACGAAATGGAGTCAAAGATCGAGACATAGGAGAGGAATCCATTCCAGTGCCCTTATGCGTCATAACTCGCGTAAAAATGGTTCGAATATGATGAAATTTTAGTATATGATAGGGGACGAACCCTATTGAAAATGGACGAAATGAGATCAAAGGTCAGGACATAGGAGCCGGATCCAGTCCATTGCCCTCATGCGTCATAACTTATGTAAAAATGGTTCGATTTCGTTGTAATTTTAGTATGTGGTAGTGGACCACTTTGGGACGAACCCTATTGAAAATGGGTGAAATGGAGTCAAAGGTCAGGACATAGGAGTCGGATCCATTCCATTGCATAACGTATGTAAAAATGCGTCACAACGTATGTAAAAATGCTTCGATTGCGACAAAACTTTATTATGTTGTTCCGGAGGTATACTGAAAAGAATTCTGTTTAATATCATCGAAATGGGGATCAAAGATCAGGGCACAGGAGCGAAATTTGAATACAAATCCTCATAATTTGAATACAAATGTCTCTATTGCGACAAAAATTTAGTATGTTGTTCCGAAGGTATACTGAACCAATTCCGTTTAATATAATCGAAATGGTGTCAAAGCTCAGATCACAGAAGTGAGTAATAATTTCAGTAATGATTTCTGCTATGTTAGAAAGCGTATCATAACCAATGCTTTGCATGATTTTATTAACTTGTTAAAAGATAACTGAAAGTCATTGTCAATTTAAAAAATCAAGTTGCAAAGCATTTTTTTGCTTCGAAAAATCCCATTGAAAAATGCTTAATTTGTGAAAAGTTCTCCTGCAGAAAAAGAAATTTTACAAACCCATTCAGAAAAATACTGAGCTCCAACAGAAAATAAAATGACTAGACCACTCGCACTAATGACTAAAATAAAAAAAAAAAAAAATTCATCGTCGCGCTATTTGTTTTACGATATACGTGAAACGGACTTCCAATCGTTTTTGGCTTAATGGTTAAAGGCGTGCGTTACCAACGCAAGCAACTGGGGGCCCTATCCTGACTGCAGCGGAAGTGTTATCTGCTGGTAAGGGCTGAAAAACGCCGAGTCGTAGATTTTTTGGAATTACAGTTTAAATACGGAAAAACTTGAAGCGATTTTTTGTTTCTGAAATAAAAGGAATTTCTGACTACGGAAAATCTGCGAAAATAAATACTGAAATTAAAATAAACGGGCACTTTTGAAAAGGGAAATTTCTGAAAAAGACGGACACCTACAAGCAGCTTTGCTGTACGTTATTTTCAGAAATTTTCCGTGAGTTCACACCGCTTGTTTTGTACAGTTTATGGCCTGTCCTGTCCTTGCATCATCTCTGTCAGTACGCATGTGAAAGAGACGACATGCTGAACAGGATTGTTACTGGAGACGAATAATAAGTGCATCACTACCAACCCTAATCAAAAGGTATTTCAATGCAATGGAAATATAACACTTCACCTTCAACCAAGAAATTCCGAATTTCGACATCAGCAGGGAAGGTTATACTTAAAGTGTTTTGGGATTCTCAATGAGTGTTGTTAGTACATTTTCAGAAGCGAGGTTGTTAGCCCACTTTCAGAAGCCCATGGGAGTGGAAGTCCACTTGTTGGGAGCTAAATCGCGCCTTTCTCCCTTAAGGAAAATGACTATTCCGAGATTGGAACTACTTGCCTGCACGCTGGGAGCTCGTCTTGCAAGATTTGCGTTAGAAACACTAAACACCAATATAGTTCTGGTGAGATACTGGACGTACTTTACGACTGTCCTGGCTTGGACTAAGAGAACGGATCAGTGGGGCACGTTCGTACATAATCGAGTTTAAGGAATTCGGAAGCTCACCAACTCTGATGACTGGACACACGTTCCTGGAAGCAGGAACCCTGCGGACCTCCCGTCGATGGGTTGCAGTTCTGGTCAACTCATAAGGTCCAGATGGTGGGAGGGTCCCGAATGGTTGAAGGACCCACCCAAAAATTGGTCAAGCGGTGATGATACTGTTGAGGAAGTATCGATTAACTCTGAACAACGAAACCGGAAAACAACGACCTTGGTTATTCAACCAGAGAATTCGACGATTTTTGAGAAATTTTCAAGGTTCGCCCACATTGTTAGAATTTTAGCCTAGATCCAAAATTCGTTAAGAGAAGTCGGTGTGAATTATTTGAAACGTCAAAGACATTGAGTGCAACGGCAATTGAAGACGCTGAAATTCACTTATGGCGCATTGTGCAACGAGAATCCATGCTCGCAAAAGACTTGAAAACAGGTCTCGCAGTGATAAAAACAGGTCTCGCAGTGATCAAAGACAACAACGAGTTAATACGAGTCAAGAGTAAAATTATTGCCAGAGAGGACGAGTTCTCATTTAGATACCCCATTTTGCTCCCAAATAAACATCATGTAGTTATTTGTTTAATTAGAGACTGTCATCTGTCCAATTGTCATGCAGGCGGTCAGACGCTCGTTACCAACCTTAGAGAGAGGTTCTGGATTCTAAAATTTAACCGCACCGTCAAAAGAGTCATTTCCAAGTGTGTAAAGTGCAAGAGGTTCTCGGCTAAAGCACCTACCACAGTACCAGTTCACCTACCATTAGACCGTGTAAGAGACGCGGCAGTTTTTGAGGTCTGCGGAGTCGATCTTTGTGGTCCTCTTCTACTCCGTGGAAGATTAAAAGTTTGGGTCGTGCTATATACATGTGCCGTTTACAGAGCAGTCCACTTGGAAGTCACTACTTCGCTTAGCACAGAAGTATTCATTCAAGCTATAAATCCGAAGATTTATTCTCTTCTTGCTATAAATCCGAAGATTTATAGCAAGAAGAAGGAAGGCCACCGATCGTCTATTCTGATAACGGAACGAATTTTACAGGGACAGACAACGCCCTCAAAGCCCTGAACTGGGAGAAGATCATGGCATGTGATAAGTTAAAACCCATTCAGTGGAGATTTAATCCTCCTGCGGCTCCCTGGTAGGGTGGATGGTGGGAGCGTTTGATCCGCTCCATCAAGGCTCTACTAGTACGAGTTTTAGGACGAGCGTCCGGGAATTATGAAGAGCTAGTCACAGTTATCTGTGATGTGGAGGCTGTCATTAATAGTCGGCCCCTTACTTGTATTTCTACCGAATCCGAAGATTTGGTACTTCTAACACCTTCCATGTTCCTACAAGCAGTAAGAGAGATTGGTGTGCCAGACTTAGACTATATATATCAGTCGGAATAAACTGCAGGGAAGAATGGCTTACTGCCAAAAGCTTCGTGATCAACTGCGTAGTCGGTTCCGTAAAGAATATCTGGGACAATTGGTTTTGAAAACGACTGAGAAAAAGTTGGATCTCAAGGTCGGGGATGTAGTTTGGGTTGGATTGGATAATCAGAAACGGATACACTGGCCTATGGCTAGGATTGAGAAACTCTTTCCTGGAAGAGACGGGCATTCCCGGGTGGCCCACGTTAAGACGCAAGGAGGTACTTTGCTCCGACCACTTCCGAAACTCTATCCATTAGAAGTGTGCTCTGAAGATGATCCGACAGTTCGTGAATCTTCGACCGGGAGTTCAAGAACTGGTCGAAGACGCAAACCGCTGGGACGGCTAAATGTATAACTGCGCTTCACCTGCTGATCCACTTTATTTGTTTGATTTGTCCCTACCAAATCAAAGGTGGGAGGATCTAGAGTTTCAGACAACGTTTCTCGAATCTCTCGGTAGATGGCAGCAGCGCGGCGGAGAGAATGGAGAGGACAGGTAGCAAGATGGGACAAGAATGATGTTGTTGTTGACAATATGTTTTACCATAAGATAATATTTATGTGTTTGTGGTCGTTTTTCGAATTAAATAGTTAGCTACAAGAAATGGTGTTGGTGTTTCCTGTTGTGCACCACTGAAGCAGGATTAGCCAGCTGGATTACCTGTTCCTCAAACAGATGCCAAGGTAAGTGATCTTACCGTAAGCGGATAGCTTCGCGCTTTTACGAAGAAGACAAGATGGATTATCAACAATCCCGCGAACCTTTGCCTGTCGTGCGTAACGGTTAGATACGTAGCGTCAGGCCATGGATCACGTTAGTGGGGTAGGATTAAGTTTTTACCCTACACCAAGAATTCTAATGCTGCACGTTTCGATGCACTGATAAAGCGATGAGATAAGTGTATCAATAATGGTAGAAATTATATTAAGAGATAAGAGGAAATGTAAATAGGTGATAATACTGTAAATGTGCCTGATACAGCAAACCCAAGACTTCCATGCTGCAGGTTTCGACGCACTGATAAAGTGATGAGATAAATGTATCAATATCGGTGTAAATTATGTTGAGAAATAAGGGGAAATGTAAAGAAGTGGCTGAGACAGCAGACACAAGACTTCTATGACGAGACAGTGTGGCTGAGACAGCAGACACAAGTCTTCTATGATGAGACAGTGTGGCTGAGACAGCAGACACAAGACTTCTATGATGAGACAATGTAGCTGAGACAGCAGACCCAAGAATTCTATGCTGCACGTTTCGATGCACTGATAAAGCTATCAGATAAGTGTATCAATATTGGTAGAAATTATGTTGAGAGATCGGGGGAAATGTAAAGAAGTATTAATAAATGTGGCTGATACAGTAAACCCAAGTCTTCTATGCTGCAGGTTTCGACGCACTGATAAAGCGATGGGATAAGTGTATTAATATCGGTGGAAATTATGTTGAGAAATAAGGGGAAATGTAAAGAGGTAATAAGAAATGTGGCTGATACAGCAGACCCAAGACGTCTACACCAGAGCTGTGTTCGGGCTAACGTTTAAGAGCCCGAGTCCGTCCAAACCCGTTCGAGTCCAATGAATATCAGCCCGAGCCCGCCCGAGCCCGAATTTTATATTGCAAGATAGAGCCCGGGTCCGAACGAGCCCGAAAACTATGAATAACCTGTTTAGGCATTAAAAACAATCTTCTCTTCCAGACTTCCACTCTTTCCTACCCGTGCAATTAACCGATGTCTTTCTCAACTGCGGAGTGGGAAAGAGAGGTCTATCTCTTTCTATAGTTACTTTGACCATTCATTTCTGCCTGAAATGTTTCGGGGGAAAGAAGGAGGGGGGCGTATCATGAAATCAAGAAAAATCGGGAGGTACAACAATCTACGTCGTACGTTGGTCAATAGAATTAGCAGGGAGCTGCCCCTTTGAGGTAGGGAGCAAAATGTCGTCAGCTTGCTATCAACTGTCTATAGTTCCTAAGGAAACTTTTCCTTCGCAGAAATCCTGTAACTCATGGCCTTTGGTATTTAGTTATCCTAGCCCGGAATGGATAGCGCTGCCGAATTCCTACTCCCAATCTAGACCCAGTTGCCGAAGAATTCTCTTTAACAACTAGAAAGTGTAAAAGTCTTGTGTGATATATCATACAAAATCAGATCTAAATAAAAAGGAAGAAAATTATCTCCCTCTCTCTCAGAGCCCGAGCCCGAACTCTAGTAAGTATTAAGCAGCCCGAGCCTGGTTCGGACCCGGGCTCTACTTCGGGCTTTCGGACCCGGGCTTGGCCCATCTCAACACTGGTTCAAGCACGCATCTTTAAACAATTTTACTCTTGCATTTTGCTTGCCATGTGCATCTCACTCTCTTAATCAAGTGGGAGTTTAAGCTCCTAGTGTAAACCCAGACGCAGATACTTACTTTCGAGTTCTCCACTGTTTCTGCTTGTTTCGTTTTTGTGTCTTCAGCAGCTAGGTGGGAAATATTACAGAAACGTGTTAAAATGTCCCTCGAATCCCCATCTATAAGGCAAGGTGGTTAACAAAGATAGAAGCTGTTCCAATAGAATTTTTAGTAAGCTGAAGCTTATCAAAACATATCTGCGGAGCACAGCTGGTCAACTGAGATTAACAAATTTAAGTGTGATATCCATAGAACATGAGTTCGCCTCAAAACTTTCTTATGGGGATGTCATAAAGGCTTTTGCTGCCAGAAAAGCCAAGCTGTAGACATGCCTGTCCCTGGAAATTTTTCTCGAAGTTTAAAAAACTGGCCTTCATTTAAAAATGTAATGCACAGCTGTATTCAAATGTGTATGTATTACAAATATTTAAAACGCAAAACTCAAAGGTTTGTGTATTGAATAAAAAACAGTTTGTATATTGAATTAGGTGTCATTTTAGTGAACAGTGTATTAATGTTACAGTTATTTATTTTGAAACAAAGTGATAGAACAGTGGACCAGTTTTTGAACATGGGAAACTTATTAACTGGTTAAGACTAAAATATTGAATTAATTATCGTTTTTACTGTAAAGGAACTTGTAACGTATACTCTATATTCACTTTCCTTTTGATTTTACTATCTCTGGTTATTTTATTTTACTATGTAAATTATCTTCTTACTGAACGAAATATTATTTCACCCGATGAATGAGATCTGGCAATGAGTGTAAGTCATGACGTGGTGGTAGCTAGTATATAGGCGCGTTCATCGATTGCTAGAGAGCTTTTGTTGTTGTTATGAGAGAGCGTTGTTGTTTACGGAGAGCGTTTATAATACGAGGAGAGATTGTGTTGTTATGAGGAGAGATTCTTCATTAGTGTAAAACAAGTTGTGTGTGTGCTTTAGTTGACCAAGAGTCTTATAATAAAGAAGTTACCGTAAGTTAGTCTTTCTCAATTCATAGTTTTTGTCAGACCTCTGTCTGGCTGTTAGGTTTATAACATTTATTTGATTCCTATAAATAACCAGCGTTGAGACTTTGTTTACGTTCATAATTAACTAGTAACAACACCCTTTTGAATTCATTATTTTGAAGCTTAGTACAAGTATATCATTAGCTAGCTGGTAGGAAGAGAATCATTCATAATAATTAGCTTAGCGGAAAGTAAATAAAGCTAATACATTATAAACTATTGATATAATTTACTGTTCCGATTCATTCAAACAAATTAGTAGTCGGTGGCACAGTAGTCTAAGCGCTGGCTTATGATCATTTGCTCTCGTGGGTCGGGGTTCGAGTTCCGATGAGGCATGGGTGTTGTGCTTGTCCTATGGCACTGGCTCCTTCCATTCCCTGAAACCAGTTGTCCTAAGGTGCGTCGCATAAGTATAGAGACAGTCGACTTTGCGCCGTGAACGCAATGAAAATATAGGTAGGAAGGCGAAGGGTAATTAGACATAAACCTACAAAAAACGTTTCGATCCGTCGAGATGACTGGATTGTGTGAAAAGAACACCACAAAGTGAAATAGTGTAATTTTAGGTGTCTCATACATATAAAGGCAACTATATAAAGTAGCCACATGCAAATGAGATGTACAAATTAGTATGTTCTAAGCACGCGCGTGGGCCGTAATTCGGTCCAGCCTACAAAAGACAGCGAACCCTGCCGTCAGACATTCATTTGCCGAAATGCCACGCAGCAGTCAACTAATTTCTGGTGAGGAGGTGCAGAAGATTTGAACACTGAGAGCAAATGGATGGCCTGTAGAGAAAATTTGTAAAGCCATGGGGAGGAGTAGGGCAGTCATTTATAAGACTTTAGCGAAACGCGGTGCGTTAACTGCCAGAAAACGGCTTGGAAGGTCTCGAATAACAACCAAACGAGATGATCGTGCCATCATGCGTTTAGTTTCATCCCAAAGGTTATCACTACGTCAAGTTTCTCGGACTGTGTCACCGTCTCAAAGGACACAGTTCGTCGACGAATTAAGGTGAGTAGCAACATTTTGCTCCATAAAATGCACCGTCTGCCACACCTCTCGCGGCGCCACAAGGAAGCTAGATTGTTATAGGCAAGCAGTCACGTGCACTGGACGTACGAGTGGATCACAACTATTTTCTCCGACGAGAAAAAGTTCAACCTGGACGGCCCTAACTGTTGGAACTGCTATTGGCATGATTTACGACGCGAGTCAAGCACCTTCTTCAGCAGACAGAAAGGAGGGGGATCTGTGATGGTCTGGGGAGCTTTTGCGTTCAATGGGATAACGGGTATCGCTTTTCTGCAAGACTCGCAAAACTCCGAAACGTATCACGACATACTCAGCAGTCACCTTCTACCGTTTGCTGAAACTCTAGCGGGTGTTGATTATCTGTTCCAACAAGACAATGCCTCTATCCAATGGTCTGCATCAACGAAAAGCTGATCATGTGACCGTAATAGATTGGTCAGCACTCAGTCCAGATCTGAACCCTATCGAGAACATCTGGGGTATCCTAGCTCGTGATGTATATGCGAATGGACGGTAGTTCTCAAGTGTGGTGGCATTGAAAGTGCAGATTGAACGAAACTGGTACGCACTCCGTCCAGAACACTTACTTCACTTGGTGAACAGCATTCCCAATAGAGTTTTCAGTGTTTTTCGGAACAACGGCTCCACTATTCGTACTGCAGGTGCTCATAACTAGTAAGTCTTTATATTTTTGAGACAGCGTGTTTCTGTTTTTTTCTTGTACTTGGCGTTGGAATTGTTATGTTTCCGTCAAACTATTGTGTAGCAGCGTGTCCTATGCTATTTTTGCTTTAAATATCAGGTGTACACTTCAGCTCGTTGTTTCTTTTTTATTGGAGAAATTGTTCTGTCTCTATATTTATGCGACGCACTATAAATTAAGGACGGGCGACTACGTATAGCCTATTGAGTTGCTTACAGTGGTCGTGGTCGTTAAACCTCCAAGCAAAAAAAAAACCCTATAATTTCTTTAATAAGTCGTTTGTGCTCAATATCACAAAAACCTATTATTGTTACGATATTAATAAATGAGTTTTATTCATTTTGTACCTCGAAAAAAAAAATACGGAAATCAGGTGCAATCGACCCTTCTGTCCAACTAGGTGGACAGATCGTTTCTTGTCATTGCCATCATGTTACTCAAACTACCAAGAACTGAAAAACTTCATGTTTGAGCGATCACAGACAAGCCGTTCTCATGCAGATGCAAAAGCTAACGGCTTTCACATTCAAATGCAATCTGTTGATTTTTCTTCCACTTAGCTTTGTTAACCAATTTATTCATACATATTGACACAGTGAGTAGTGCTCTACAGAAGAAAACCTTATCCTTTCAAGAAGCTTCTGGTATAACTGCTGCTTTGATGCAGACATTGAGAGACTTCCGGATACGTTTTGATGCATTTTTGAGAGGATGACCTAGGTTTGCCAGAACCACAGCAACCTCGTAAGAGACGCATTCCAAAACGCATTGGCAATGGGAGTATTGATCGTGATATTCCTTCCTTCAGTAGCTCCAAAGATATGTGCCAGCGGGTTTTCTTTGAAGTAATTGATACCTCGGTTCGGTGCATGACTACTTGATTTGAATCAAAACTTTCCCCTTTCCTAACTAAGGCTGAGCAGTTTGTTATTGGTGCAACTAATGAATTTTTTTATTATTGAAGGTTTAACGACCACCGTGAGAAACTCGATAGGCTATAAGCAGTCATCTTCCCTAATTTAGAACCACTGATTCCAAGGAAGAGAGAGAGCCAGAGCCGTAAGATAAACACAACATCCATGCTTCACTGGGATTTGAAACCAGACCCAGCTCCGACGAATGGTCAGAAGCCGTCGATTAGACCACTGCGCCACCACTAGTGACTTTGATGAGATTGCTGCGTTTTATAAGGATGACACTGATCCAGAAAGATTGCTTTTGCACAAAGACATTATGATAAATATAACAACAGCTCGCAAAAGCAATTACAAATTAGATAGTTTGACCTCTGTTCTAGAGATTTTTAAAAATGATACTTACGTGAAGCATATGTTGCTAGAAAGGGTGAATAAACTTTGACTCTTGGTTACAGTTCAAGTATAAACTTGCGCAGCTTATATATACTTTCCCAGTCTTGAGAAGCTCAACATGGACTTGTAGTCCTTAAACAGTCAAACACTACTAAATTCACCGGCTCTCTTAAGCTGTCATTGAATTTCCACAGCTTCACTAGAAATGGCCACCAAGTTCATCTGAAGGGCGGATATACGACGTTAAACATTTTCCTTCAAAAAAAAAAAACAGAAAATCAGAACTTTAATGAGGTGGTGGTAGATAAATTTCATACACTAATTTTCAATTCATAATATAGTAATAGGTTAGGTTTTGAAATGGTATTATAAACATTTTGTTTTTGTGAACTTGATTCAGTTTTGATACTTCAGGAATGAGTATATTGTGTTGTTGATTTTTGTGTCAAAGTTTCAATGGTAAATAGTTAAGTAGTTCAAAATTGTTGTAGCCACCCTAATTATAATAATAATAAGTTAACATCAAATAAACAGTATTATTTTATTATGTATTCGCGGTTGCCCCTATATTCTATAAATGTTTTTAAAAATAGCATGTTCTGCGAAAACGAATCCATTGGGCCCAACCCCCCATAATTTACACCATTGGGTGCCTATGGCCATATTTCCACTGTCAGTTTACACTGAGTGGCCACTTTATTATGACCACTTGACAGTTTTATGGCTGCACGCTGTTGCCGCCAGAAGGCAAGGATAGTATAAAAAGGGAAAGTTTAGTGCTTGCGACATTAGTAGAAGTGATTTTGGGGTGACGAGATGGGTAAAAAATGCGATTAAACCGCTGCATTCGTGAAATGTTCCAGAGCAGCTGTTGTTAAAGTGTTTAAAGACTGGACTGTCAGCCAAAAAACTGGGTCTCTACGTGCAACGTGTGGTCGTCATCGACTACTGACTGCCCGGGCTGAACGGAGAGTGTCCAGACTGGTAACAGACAACAGAAGGGCAACAGTGCAGCAAATTACAGACCATCTTAATCAAGGATCCCCTCAAATGATCTCTGTACGCACTGTTCGCCGTACACTGCATCGGATGGGATACGGCAGCCGAAGGCCTGTTCGAACACCTTTGCTGTCTGCAGTTAACAAGAGAAAACGTCTCTAGTTCGCACAGGAGCACAAGGATTGGACAATCGATAATTGGAAACAAATTATGTGGTCCGATGAATCACGTTTTCAGTTGCGCCATGGCGATGGCCGAGTGAGAATTTGGCGGAAATAACACGAAAGCATGGACCCCAAATGCATTGCTACAACTCTTCAAGCTGGCGGAGGCAACGTTGTGGTTTGGGGAACGATTTCCTGGCATGCTTTGGGCCCTTTAATTCGTGTTAAATCAACGTTTGGCAGGCACATCATATCTAAACATCGTTGCGGACCAAGTGCATCCTGTCATGTGGATGGTTTATCCCAGTGGCAATGGTTACTTTCAACAAGATAATGGATCCTGCCATAGTGCTCGTATTGTACAGGATTGGTTTCAGGAACATGCCGGTGAGTTTACTTTTTTTAGGTGGCCCCCCACTATCTCCAGATCTCAAACCCATTGAGAATTTGTGGGAAAAAGTTGAACAAGCCATCAAACAGCTGGATCCACAACCCTGCAATCTCACACTCCTGGAAAGTTCTATTCATCAAGCAAGGTCTCAGATTCCACAAACCTCTATGCCACAAAGAATCGACGCAGTATTAAAGGCAAAAGGTGTCCCAGCGAAGTACTGAGGGGGTGGTCATAATAAAGTGGCTACTCAGTGTATAGTCAGATTCAGCTGGTCTTCCGGCACCAAGGGGTGATGCTGAGCTCCCCACATCACGTGGTGGTTCTGGGAGAGCAAATAATATCACCTTCGTAGTATTATATGTTCTGCCATAATGCTCGTAAGTAAAAAAAAAAAAAGAAGAGAAACTTTCCAATTGTTTGTTAGTCTCCATTTCTGTATTGATCCACGTTTTCCTGTTACTAACGCATTTCTAGTAATTTTCCAAACATACGACTTGTCTTAACAATTACAACGGATACTTTTTAACCACCGAATTGCTGGAGGAAAAAGGTGATTGCTTTTAAGCGGCGTATTGTCCGCATTGGCGTAAACTGACAAAAATAAGTGGCTTGAATTCCCGGAAAATTTCTGAAAATAACATGCAGCGAAATTGCCGATAAGTGTCCGTCTTTTAACGAAATTTCCGTTTTTAAAAGTGCATCCCCCGCTTTTATTATTTTTATTTCCGTATTTTCAGAGATTTGCTGTAGTCAGTAATTTCGTTATTTCAGGAATTTCATTTATTTCAGGAAAATCTGTTTCAAATTTTCCGCATTTATACAGAAATTTCGCAAAATTGAAGACGTTGAATTTTTCAATCCTTACGCCAAAGAATCCTTTCGCGCTGGTGGCGTGGATCGAAATCAGGTTGATTGGATAAAGTCTACACACAAGCCTCATGTCTCAACCGCCAGGAAATCTTAGGGACGTTGAGGTAAAATTAATCTCACGATGTGATTTTTTTTTTCATTAATGTAAGTGATTCAGTCATTTTATTTTCTGTTGGAGCTTATTATTTTTTGAATACATTTGTAATAATTTTATTTTTTCTGTAGGAGGACTCATCACAAATTAAGTATTTTTTTTCGACACCATATTTCGAAGCAACGGAATGCTCTTGAACTTGATCTTTTCTTTTAAACTGTCATTAACTTCCGTTTCTCTTTAAGAAAAGCTTAAATGTACTGTGTTATAGTATTATTTCACAAAACTCCGAATTATAACATTTAATCTTGATAGCTATAATAGTTGTTGTCTTAAGGACTCCACAGGCTAATACATAGACGTCAATCAGATGCACAATAATTTAAGTACCCTGTGTCTTACGGTAACACAATATATAATATAGCTGGTTAACAAAACGGATGTGAGGAGGAGAAATGTCCTGTGCCAGAATAACCGAAATTCATTATCCACAATATTCTATCCCGCTATAGAACTTCAAAAACAGGTCCTTCGACATTCAACTGAAATCTAAAAGTTAATCAAACGTTAAGTATTCCCACGTATCGCTCCTTTTACCAAAATGTTGGCGTCATGTGGAAACGGGAGAAAGTGAGAAGGGAATATTTCTGTTAATATACGTGAAAGGAATTGCGGAAAGGTCTCTGAAAATTCAGAATTATCTTAAAAACGGAAATTTAACATCAATGTAAGAAAGTAAATGAGGAAAGATATCTGAAAATTCAGAATTTTCCTGGCGCATGAAATACCCGTGAAATTCAGGTCTCTTTCTGAATTTTCACGGAAAAGGGTATATCAAAAATATGCTTCGTTAATTCAAGAAAACAATCACGGAAAGTGGATCCTGAATTTCAGAAAAGCTTTTACAGTGCGTAATCCGCAAAAACTAAATTTATAACTTTTTAATGGGTAATACGCGGATTATATAACAAATAAAATACGGTACTCACATATATGCGAGAGGGAACTTTCTGGCATTAAATACATGAAGCCAAAACACAAGAACAGGGCGAATGACGCTACTCTTGAACAATTACTTCGACTTTCAACGACAAGTATCGAAGTTGATATGCCACCACTTTTAGTGGAATTTGACCGTTCATAGAGCTCTCATTAAACGTAGGCTGCGTTTTATTTCAGGTTTTAAATTTCAGCTTAAGTGGTATTGAATAATACAGATTTATTGAATTATGCAGGATATTTTTATATGTAGTTGCGTCATCTTACACATATTTAACGAAAATGTGAACCCCCCACTCTCATCGAATTCTTTTAAAAGCTCAATAAAAATTGAACTAACGTTCAAATGACATATTTAAAATATGAATCGTTGACATAGCCTTCAAATACGATATTTTACAGTTTTTCCTTCAGTCATATTTTACTGGTTTATTTTCACTTTTATGCTCCAAATTCCCCACTGATGTCAGCCGTCATCTTGTCTATCTCGTTCAGAAACAACAGATCGGAGATTTAAAATAGTAGAGCTGTACCAGTAATCTGAATTTATTAGCGTAGAAAAAGAATGCAAAGTTTACAAGCTTTCGCATATCAACCAGATGGCTTTAAAAGAACTACCTTCTATTTATATGTTGACTGTAAGGAAGGTAGATTACTGCTGTTTATCTGAGCAACAACAAGAACAGTACATTAGGCCCGAGACATATCGCCAAATTTATAACAAGGCAACTAAGGAGTTTGAAAAATTGTTTCTGAAGAACGATTTCTTCCGAAATAATTTTAGCAATAACTACTGACAACGATGATACTACGCTTTCTACTTCTACTGACACTGATTTATAAACAGCATAAGTTACTATGAATTGTATATAGTATAAGTTGCTTTTTAGTAAGTAAAGTAAAACATTTCTTTCGTTTTATTTCTTAAACATTTTATATCTAAAAAAATCAAAGGAGGACAGTAGCAAATGTGCCGCAACCTGCAACGTAGGGCTACGTCAACTGTCCGGTGAATACTTTAAGAACGTACAAATGTAGAACTAGTGAGGTAGTACCATGAAATAATGACAGTTGACGTAGTTCTACGTTGTATGTAGGTTGCGGCACAGTTGCTACTGTACCCTTTTAATTTTTTCTAGCGTGGTCTCTACTGTTTTCTTGTAGTTGGAATCTTTGTAGTTTCCCAACATGTTCTTTATAGCTTCCTAAAAAGCATTGCAAGCCTCCCTTTCAATAGTTTCCGGGGTTTTTTTGTTGTTGTTGTTTTGTTTAAATGATAGTGCGTAGTTTTTCATGACTACTGGCACAAACACTCACTGTCCCTTAAGCCTCGTTCACACTGCAACAATTAAACTGGATCGTTTGGCGCCAGTGCATTGGTCCGCTATCGCTTGGCCTTCATCTTTTTCTTCTAACGAGCGGAGTTCAAGCGACAGCAGATCAATTTTATTTATTTACGCCAAACAACTTAAACTAGTTTACCTTGAACAAAATTTTATGGACCCTAATATTTTCTTTTTGTTATAAACATAATCATTTTATAATAGATTTATCAGATGATAGTAAATTCACTAAACAAAGACGCTAAAATCTATATTATTGGTTTATACGTAAGAGCAGACGAATTAATATATAGCAAAATCAAATTTTCAATTTGTGGGAAAATGATATGTGATAGAATTTTTTTACTATTTTTCTTGAAATTAGCCCCGAAAAATTTGTAAAAAGATGTGAACATTTTTAAGATAACTTTTCCATCGCAGATCTGTGTACTTTAACATAATATGAGCATGTAAATTACATTTTTGTATTTTGTACCACGCGACAACAATATGGCTTAGAATAAAAATACCAACGTTTACCACAATCAGAAGTTTATTGTACATTGACTGTAGTTTCGCAAAGCTTTTAGCTCAGCATCATCAAGACGAATTCAGCGTAAACATTCAAATCATTGTGATATCATCAGGATTCTGACGATCACGGTTTTTGGTGAGTTGTTTCCACGCGCTTGAAAGAAATGCAATAAACGTCATGTCTTCACAAGCCGTGAAAAGTTTCGGTATATGTGGAAAGCT
Source organism: Macrothele yani (assembly GCA_039090855.1). NCBI lineage: Eukaryota > Metazoa > Arthropoda > Arachnida > Araneae > Macrothelidae > Macrothele > Macrothele yani. The sequence goes on from CM077013.1 coordinate 22,917,640, forward strand.
TCTACTACATTTATCTTCTACTACATTAAGTTTATCAATAACCGTAGTGTTTTCAAACAAAAGATTATGGTTATTTTCGTGACAATATTGGGCTATAATGACTTCTTCAGTTCATAGTTCCGTACGTAGTTCATGTGTTTCTTCACACGGAAACATAAACACCTGCGGGTCTGTCATATGAAAGTCTACATTCACAAGGTATCTGATAAATTCTGGAGGAATTCATGTCTTCGACGTAGTCTTTTGATCCCTAAAAGGTTATCTTGCACTATACTGTGCAAATTAATTGAGACAAAGTAAAAAATCATTCTTTTTTCCAAAACTACGCCTTTATATTATCCTATGCTTTGATATACACTGATAAATACCTGTATTAGTATTAAGTATGTCCTCCTTTAGCAGAATTGACCTGTTGATATCATTTTGGCATTGACTCCACTAATTGAGTGCACATATTTTTGACTTCATAATCGTGGAACCACACTTTTATAGCATTCGTAATCATGCGTTCTTTGGTTGTACAGTCCATTTTACCTAAACGTCTCTTTAAAATATTCCACAAGTTTTCTATGGGATTTAAGTCTGGTGAATTTCCAGGCCAATCAAACAAATGAATTTGATTTTCCAGCATGAAATTCTTGACCACTTTCGAATTGTGACATGGGGCCAAGTCATGTTGAAATGTCCCGTCAAAAGTTTGCAAGAATGGAACAATCCTACGTTGTAATATTTCTACGTACTCGGCTAAATTCATCATACCTTGAACAGGAACTAAGCTTCCGGTGCCATTTGATGTGAAAAAGACCCAAAACATCTGTTTCAGAGGGTGTTTTACAGTTTGTTTGACATGCTCAGGTCTTAAGGGTTCAGAGGTACTTCGTCTAACGACATTTGCTTGGTAACCCTGCACAAATAAATGAGTTTCATCACTGAAAATTACCTTTTTCCAGTCGTCAGCAGTCCATGATTTATATTTTTTGGCCCATGCTAAACGTTTTATCTTCATTTTCGCATTCAAATATTTTGTTTTCGTTGGTCTTCTTGTCTTCTGGCCAACTTCCCGAAGCCTACGGCGTACAGTTGAATCACTAACATCACAACCACTAGCTAATAAATCTCTTTGAAGGTCGGTGCTTGTTTTTCTTGGATTCATTTTACTATTTCTGATTAGATATTTATCGGTTCGTAGAGTTGTTTTTCGTTTTCTTTGACATTTACCTCTCCTTTTTGGAGACGATGATCCAGATGCATTGTATCGTGTAAGCAGTTTTGATACACTTGATTTGCCTACACCAACTGCAGAAACGATATCTCTCACTGTCATAGAAGTGTGATCCTTCAGAGCAATTATTTTTGCACGTTTCCTTGGGGAAATATCCATTTTTCAATACACGAAAGCAACGCGTACGCACAGAGAGCAAAAACTAACATCCACCTGTCACACACGAAAGCTCACAACTGAAGCTGAAGTGCCTATTTCCTGTTTAAAACCGGTCAAACCACATTCTTACTATCAAGTTCTAACAGTCACATCACCTCACAGCTGATAAAACCGGGTTACGTGGGTTTCCGACATCAACTGGCGATCACATTACAAATCTGAGAATAAAATAGCTTGTCCCAATTAATTTGCACGGTATAGTATATGGGTTTGACAATAACTTTGAAATAAAAACTGTTGAGAATTTTGGAAATTCCGAAGCAAATGTGAGGAGCAAATGGGATAACCGCCCAATTCTCTCGTATTAGGTGGTCTATCGGCGTGAGGGAGCAGACAGGCTTCGGTTTGCAAAATTTTTGGATAACTTTATCTATAACGGAAGGAATATATCCACTGTGGACTGCAATTCCTTTAAGAAAATCAAGTTCTTTCTGTATTTTATTCTAAGCTTTATTGTCACGAAAATAACCATAAGTTTTTGTTTGAAAACGCCGCGCTTATTAATTAACCTGATTTGACTATCAAGTTAAATGTATTAGAAGCTTTCCACATATACCGAAACTTTTCACGGCTTGTCAACGACATGACATTTATTCCATTTCTTTCAAGCGCGTGGAAACAACTCACCCAAAACCGTGACCGTCAGAACTCTGATGATGTCACAATGATTGGAATGTTTACGCTCCATTCGACCTGATGATGCCGAGCCAAACGCTCTGCGAAATTATAGTCGATGTATTATAAACCTTTGATTGTGGTAAACGTTGGTATTTTTATTCTATCTCAACACCACGAGTTCTGTAGTTGTAAATTATAAATAATATGGCTTAAAAACAATGTTCTTAAACATTGTTTTGAGCTGTTAAAATTGATTAGGTCTCCCCCTTTCCTTCCCCATCTTTTACAACAATTTATGTTTTAGAGTTCCGGTATTTATCTCCCCCTTCTCCCCAAATGGCTGTTGGTGTTGTATTTCCTGAAAAATTAATTAAATAATAAGTTTCAATTTTTTTTATTGCGGGTTATCTGAGCTGTTATATTCTTAAAAATGAATCGTTCAGAGGATAATATTTTATACATAAGTGGGAAGCAAATTTCCCTGAAGAAACAATTCATCGCAAATAAATGGAAGGAAATACAAATGTGCCGTATTTTCACTGTTTTAATGTAGCAACTGTAACGTATACTCTATATTCACTTTCCTTTTGATTTTACTATCTCTGGTTATTTTATTTTACTATGTAAATTATCTTCCTACTGAACGAAATATTATTTCACCCGCTGAATGAGATCTGGCAATGAGTGTAAGTCATGACGTGGTGGTAGCTCGTATATAGGCGCGTTCATCGAGAAGTTGCGTTGTTGCGTTGTAGTTGTGTGTTGTTGCGTTGTGGTAGTTGTGGTGGTTGGTGTAGTTGGTGTGTTGCGTTGCAGTGTGTTGTTATGTAGTAGTGATATATGAGTGCCTTAGTTGACCAGGAGTCATCACAATAAACAAGTTGTTCTGTAAGTTCAGTCTTTTTCAATTCTTAGTTTTGTCAGACCTCTGTCTGGCTGTTAGGTTTATGACTTTGATTACTTAATATAAATAACCAGCGTTGAGACTTTGTTTAAGTTCATAATTAACGAGTAACAACACCCTTTTGGGAGTTCATCATTTTGAAGCTTAGAGCATTATTCATTCATAATAATTAGCTTAGCAAAAAGATAAACAAAGCTAATTCATTATACAACTCCTTCAGAAAACTTGAAAATTACCTTGCCCGCCCCGGTGGCGCAGTGGTCTAAGCGATGGCTTCTGATCATTCGTCCGAGAGGGTTCCGGGTTCGAATCCCCGTGAGGCATGGATGTTGTGTTTGTCTTACGGCACTGGCTCTCTCCCTTCCCTGGAACCAGTGACCCTAAATTAGGGGTGGGCGACTGCTTATAGCCCATTGAGTAGCTCACGGTGGTCGTTAAACCTCCAATCAAAAAAAAAAAAAAAAAACCTTGTCCTGGAGTGGGAATCGAACCCTCATTTCCCGATTTCAGGTCGAGCATGCTATCCATTACACTCCCAGGATAAGGAAGTTCCAACCAACTGAAGCCAAGTAGATGTAGCTTAGAAATTACGTGAATAGCTTTGACCAGCGCGAATCTGAACAGTTTTCAGATTTCTAAATTACATCTGGTTAGTTTCAGTTGCTTGAAACTTCCTTGTCCTGGACGTGTAATGGATAGCATACTCGAGTGGAAATCGGGAGATGCGGTTTCGATTCCTGCTCATGTAATTTTCAAGTTTTCTGAAGGAGTTGTTGCATGGAAACAGTGAAAATACGGTACATTCGTGCCATTGATTACGTTTGTATAATATTTTGCACAGTTACTTCGAAATAGATTTAAAGTGATAAAACGATGGAAACGGAAAACTTCTTTAATAGACTTCTTTTCGGATTGTTCTCATATTTCTCTGGGAGGATGAAACATCCTGTGACACAGACACACAGAATTCCACTTAAGTTTTTAGGTTTTCGAGAAAAATGAACAGAAGGAATCTGGATTTCAGAGAATAAACAATATCTGCTACAAGTGCTGAGGCACAAAACATGATGTTCCGACGATGAACTCGCAAAAAACACATGTTGGTGTCCTAGTTTTGGAAAATGTAAGAAACTCTCATGCAAAGCTGCTGCTTCTGGTATATGGAAGATAAGCTGCGTCGAGCGGAGTCAGTATTTTTCTCCTTCTTAGAACGATGGCAAGGAGCCAAAATTTCCTGATCAATCTGTTCGTCTTTCTAAATCTTGGAGAACGGAACCCTTACAGGCGAGACCGTCTGTGAGTATCACGAGTGCTGAGCTTCGCGACACGTTGTGTTTCAAGAACCGAAATTCCTCTTGCAGATGTTGCTCTGACATGACATGTGTGTGCAGCAAAATGAATTTTCCTTGCAACAAGCGACGAACTGGGAGCCAAAAAAATAAAGGGAGGGGGATATGTTGGAATAATCAACCTATACAAGCGTTTCCTTTAAGCGATAAAAATTCCTTTTTCTCTAAGACACGCATTTGAATCTCTGGAAAACTTTTCAAACTACTGCTAAGAGAAGTAGGAACAATTTATTATTTATCAACGTCTGGCACCTTGTAAAATGATTTTGTTTCCTATGGAATATACAACTCAAAAATTGAAATGTAAAATTAGCCAATTTTATTTTAAAAGTAAATTAAACCTTTTAGGTATTCCAAAGAAAATCTCGGTTTTAGAAAAGCACACAGGGTATGATGACCCAAAAGCGTCCCACCAACGAAATATTTTCAAAATTTATTATTGCCTACATTTTTTGAGGAGTGTAATTACGTTCGGTGAATGCTGCCATATCAAGAAAAACATCTTATACAAATTGCAAAAAACGCCACTTAAAATGGAAAGATCCTTAGTGACTTCAAGATAAAATAAAGAATACAGATATAAGATCCAGAACAAAATTTTTAGATATAGGTGAAAAGATACTCAATTTTAAATGGAAATGGGCTGGACGTATAGCAAAAATGGAAAATAATAGATGGACTAAAATAGTAATAGAATGGAGACCATATAAAGGAAAGAGAAGAGTATGAAGACTAGAGGGACGATGGATTGACGATATAAACAATACTGCAGGAAAGCTGTGGATAGACAAGCCCAAGACAGGAACATTTGGAAAGAGATAAAGGAAACCTATAGCCTAAATTAGAAGAAGAATGCTGCTGTAACGCGTAGAAGGTGCGCAAATTTGCACGGCGCAGTCAAGTAAATGAGCAAACATGTCCGTAATCGTCACGGAGCTTTCAGGAAGGATGTGACACAGAGAGCGTCTTAGCGGGCAAAAATAAACCAAAGAACTTCTGTCGAATTGTTCCAGCCGACCGAGCCTTTTTTGTTTTTATTTCGCCTATTGTATTCTCTTGATCCCGCATCGGCGCTGGCTACTTTTTGCTTCTCTGAGTGAGATTTGAAGACATTTCAAACATTCAAGCGAATTTAACAGCCCGGTTGCAGACTATTAAAACAAGAAAGATGACACCGAAGTTTCACGTCTTTTGAATCCGTTCTGACGCAAATTAAATTTATCAAAGCTATTCAAATCAATGGAAACTGTATGGAAAACAATAGATCTGACGAAAGAAAGAATATCTTCAATCGGGTTTTTAATCCCTCAGATATTGCTGTAAATGGAATCGTGAGCTTACGAACTCTTAGAAACAGAGATATCGACAAAAATAAGATGTGACTTTACGTCCCCTGGTGGGAAAACCATGCATTATTTTAGGAATAAAGTATTCTCAAAAGGTTTATCCATATAAGCAGTATCGGTCGAAGAAAAAAATTGGTCGAGTTTTCAGAAGCCCAGATTTTGCAACAAATACTTCAGAAGCAGAAATCAGCACTTATGACCCCTGGTGGCTAAACCAATCTTTACCAAACATTAGAAATTATGTGAAAAATATTTTCCATCAGGTCTTGTATGCGATACAGGAAGAATTTTTCAAATCAGAGCTTTAGGAGCAGAAATAACGTAGAAAACGCAATTTACCTTTGTGCCCCCTAGCGGAAAGTCTATGATTTACTTGAAAATTTTGAATTTATAGAAAAAGCATTTCGCATCGGAAACACTATCCAGCATAGAAGGAATTTTTCAAATCGCACTCTTAGAAGTAGAGATATTGAAAAAATAAGATATACATCTACGCCCCTGGCGTAGAAATCATGCATTTTTCAAGAAGAAAATGTTCTTTAAAGGTTTGTCGACATAAGTAGTATCGTTCAACAAACGACTTTTTTACAATCAAGATTTTAGAAGCTCATATTTTGCTGGAAATACAACAGAAGCGGAAATTAAGACTCACGCCACCTGGTGGCCAAGCCATTTCTTACAAAAATTAGAAAAATATGTGCAAATGATTTCCCAACAGGAACTGTATGCGGTGCAGAAAGAATGTTTCAAATCGGAGATTTAGAAGCAGAGATATAGGGGGAAACGCAACTTACATTTACGCCCCATTGCGGAAAGTCTATGAATTACTTGAAAATTTTGAAATTATATGAAACACATGTCCCACTGAAAACACTATCCAACAAAGAAGGATTTTTTTAAATCAGACTCCTAGAAGTAGAGATATTGACAAAAATAAGTTATACATCTACGCCCCCTGGCGGAGAAACTGTGCTACATATTAAGAAGAAAATATTCCGGAAAGGTTTATCGATGCTAGTGGCATCAATCCACGAATAAATTGTTTCAATCGATATTTTAGAAGCTCAGATTTTATGGCAAATACATCAGAAGAAAAATTTAACACTTACGCCCGCTGGTGGACAAAGTATTCTTTAACAAAAATTTGAAATTATGTGCAAAATATTTTCCACCAGGAGGTGTATCCGCTGAAGAAAAATTTTGAAATCGGAGAAGTAGAGTTATCGGGCAAAATGTAATTTACATTTACGCCCCCTAGCGAAAATTCTATGCTTAATTTGAAAAAGTAACTATATCTAAAATAATCTTCGATATAAATGGAATCGAAAGATAAAAGAATTTTTTCAATCGGATGTTTAGAAGCAAATATGTGGAATAAAACGTATTTTTGAATTCGACATGATTTACATTTACGCCCTCTAGCGGCGAAATTGTACATCGTAAAAAACGGAATGAAGGATCATCATTCGCATATTTCAAGCTTCCCAATGCAAAAAGAATTTTTCAAATGGGACTAATAGTTGCAGAGATATCGTGGGTAAGGCGGACGGACGGACAAACCGATAACATGAGCACGATCTTTTTTATGCTTTCCAACCGTAGGTTGAAGAAGCGTATATGCTCCAGCTTTTTCCGTCCGTCTGTCCGTCTGTCGGCACGATAACTCATGTAAAAATGGTTCCATTTCGATGAAATTTTAGCATGTGGTAGGGGACCACCTGGGGACGAACCCTATTGAAAATGGGTGAAGTGGGGTCAAAGGTCACGACATAAGAGCGGGATCCATTCAATTGCCCTTATGCGTCATAACTTGCGTAAATATGATTCGATTTCTATGAATTTTAGTATGTGGTAGGAGACCAACTGGGGACAAACCTTATTGAAAATGGGTGAAGTAGAGTCAAAGATCAGGACATAGGAACGGGATGCATTCCATTGCCCTTATGCGTCATAAAGTGCGTAAAAATGGTTCGATTTCGATGAAATTTTAGTATGTGATAGGGGACCACCTGGAGAGGAACCTAATTCAAAATTCGACAAATGGAGTCAAAGACCAGGACATAGGATCGGGATCCATTCCATCGCCCTTATTCCATATTATTAAGGTGGACATCAAGTAATTTTGCTTCCTATATTTCCAATGGAAAACCTTTTGTACACATTTCCTTCACAATTAGTGTGTTCCCAAGGATGGAAATTTGAACATCGATTAAAATAACTTCATACTATAACTTGGAATACTTAACATTTTCTAAAACATAAGCATAATTACATTAAAAAACAATAACGTTTCCTTTGGTGGTGTTGAAACCAGAAAAAACATGGCGCGACCTGTACTTTGATGACGTCAGTGGACAAATAAATGTAGGATTGTAAAATTACGGTAATGGTTTAGAAAATATAATTACGGTTATGGTTTAGAAAATATTATTACGGTTATGGTTTAGAAAATATTATTAAGTCATGAAAGAAATACGGGATTACGCCATATAATACAAATTTTGAAGATGACATTCCGATTTTTGGCGTATTTTCAAGTTTTCGAATATTATCTGATTTACCATCCTTGTCGCATTTACGGCAAAAATCGGAATGTCATCTTCAAAGTTTGTAATATTATTAAGGTTATGGTTTATAAAATATTAAGTATTCGAAGTTATGAAATGAAGCTATTTTAATCGATGTTCAAATTTTCATCCTTGGGAACGCATTAATTGTGAAGAAAATGTGTACAGAAGTTTTCCATTGGAAGTATAAGAAGCAAAATTACTTGACGTCCACCTTAAAATAGCAATTCTTGTATGTATGTATGTACATTTTATTTTGAAAACGGCTCTAAGAATTTTGATGAAAGTCGTTAACCAACCGTTTTCTGGTACTAAAAATCGATTTAGCGTGATCTCGACTTTAGGAGAATTCGTTTAGTGGGTTAAATAACCACACCGAATTATAACGTTTTTAGTGTCATGTCGTCGTTCCATTAATGTTACCAATGCTTGGAAATCTTATGACGTCACAATCACGGGTTTGAGAATGTTTTCGCGCGGTCACGTCATCTGTTTCATTACGTCACGCGTTGTGTGTGGATCCTATTAAAGTTTTATGACGTCACTCTCTTGCGAGCAGATGGTCGCGATTCCCATCTGCCTCATTACGTCACGCGTTGTGTGCGTATGTCCGTCCGCACGATAACTCGCATGACAATCGTTCGATTTCGATGAAATTTTATTATCTGGTAGGGGATCACCTGGGAAGGAACCTTATTTAAAGTGAACGCAATGGGATCAAAGGTCAGTACATAGGAGCGGGATCCATTCCAGTGCTGTTAGGCGTCATAACTAACGTAAAAAAGGTTTAATTTCGATGAAATTTTAGTATGTGGTAGGGGACCGCCTGGGGACAAACCCTATTGAAAATGGGCGAAATAGGGTCAAAGGTCAGGACATAGGAGCGGAATCACTTCCATCGCCGTTATGCGTCATAACTTAAGTAAAAATGCTTCGATTTGGATGAAATGTTAGTATTTTGTAGGGGCCTGTCTGGGGACGAGTTCTATTGAAAATGGGCGAAATGGGGTCAAAGGTTAGGACACAGGAGCGGGATCTATTCCATAGCCCTTATGTATCATAACATAGCATTTATTGACGTACCTTTACGCCTCCAGGAGGAAAAATCATGCATTATTTTAGCAAGAAAGTATTCTAAAAAGGTTTTTCGATGTGAGCTGTATCGGTCAACGAAAAAAGTTTTTCAATCGAGTTTTCAGCAGCTCAGATTTTGCTACAAACACATCAGACGCAGAAATTAACTTTTACGCCCCCTGGTAGTTAAACCATTATCAAATATTAAAAATTATAGGAAAAGCATTTCCTATCAGCAGCTGTATCCGGTGCAGAAAGAAGTTTTTTAATCGGAATTTTAGAAGCAGAGATATCAGGGAAAACGCAATTTATTTTAACGCCCCCAAGCGGAAAGTCTATGTATAATTTGAAAATTTTGAAATTATATGAGAGCATTTTACACCGAAAACGCTATCTAAGAAAGAAGGAATTTTTCAAATTTGACTCTTAGAAGCGGAGATATTGACAGAAATAGGATATACGTCTACGCCTCCTGGCGGAAAAACAATACATGATTTTAAGAAGAAAATATTCTGAAATGTTTATCCACATGAGCGGTATCAGCCTACTAAAGAATTTTCTCAATCGATATTTTAGAAGCTCAGATTTTGATGAGAATACCTACGAAGCAGAAATTAACGCTTACGCTCCATGGTGGCCAAACCATATTTTATAAAAAGTTAAAAATTACAATTAAAACATTTCCCATCGGGAGCTGTATCTGGTGCAGAAAGAATTTTTCAAATCATAATTTTAGAAGCAGAGATATCGGGGAAAGCGCAATGTGTGCTCGTATTTAGGGCATGCAATGCATGTGTTGCATACAACAACCGTATGCTACTGCTTAGTATATTTCCATAGAACAATTATTACTGTATGCCATACAAAATATCAGTGACGTATTTCCGTAACTAATCGTAGTAAAACTCAGTGGAAAAAACATTAGAGATTATTACCCAACAGCGTGTTACTCCTCCTCCAGCTCACACACCGATGCATCGACTCCACCAGATTACAGAGGCTTTCCGGAGGTAATGCAAGCCATGTCTGTTGCAGCATTGTCCAGAACTCCACCCGAGACGCCGATCCAGGAACTATGGATCTTTATTTTCAGCTCCCCGGCATCGGAGAGAGCATCCACAGGGTTTAAATCCTGGCAACTTGGGAGGCGCTGGATTGTTCCAAGCTCAGATGAGTGTTCCTCGCGCTATGACTGGGAGGTTGCAGCCCGGTGGGGCGGTGCATTGTCTTTCTCAAACAGACCATCGGCCACAGGATGCGAGAAGGACATGAAAGCGTGTAGATGATCAGTCAGCACATGCTGGTAGGGTGCAGCAGTTAAGGGCCTCTCCAGACACACTAAGAGACCTAATTTGTCCCATGATAAGGTTCCCCAAACCATCGCAGAGCGACCACTGCCTTGAACAAAGCCGACCTGGCACAACAAGGCCATGCCCTCATGCTGTCGACGCCACACCCGCCGCCTCCCGTCAGCTTGGTACACATGAAAACAATATTTATCCAACCAGACGACGCGGCAGCACTCTACAGAGTTCTAGTTTTGATGTTCCCGGCACCAGGCGAGGCATAATAGCCGATGACGAGCAGTGAACAGTGGCACACAAAAAGAGCTTCAGCTCCTGTAGCCCAGGGTATGCAACGTGCGTAGTACCGTTCGCTTGCTCACGCTGTTTGGGACTCAGACATTTTACCTGGATGCTAAAAAATAGTTAAAATCACATGAGTACTTTCGTGCTCGCGGCGAGCATATCATCAAATGAATGACCAAGTTGGAGTATCGGATGCACATTTATACATGGTTGTCGTTGCCAAACGTTCTCAATGAAAGGAAAGAAATTCACAAAAGGTTCACTTAGTATAACGTAACATGACAAAGCACAGGCCTATAAAGTTCAATTAGTGCAAGTCAGAGACTGTAATGCTAGAAGTAGGTACCAAAATCGAGGAAAGTCATGTTTTCCAGGCCTGGAAATTATAGTTGGGTACTTCATCATTGCAAAAAGTGTCCAGTCGATGTAAAATATAGACTCTCCGTATAGAGTACTGTTTTCCTCGTTATAGAGGTGGATCGAATGCAGACGTCTGTACAAGAAGGATAATGTGTACCACCTGAAGTAAGCCTGGCTAGAGCAGTAAATGACGAGCCATTTCTCACAGTGTATTGGTGTTCCTTCATTCTTCTTCGTAGGGTTGGAGCCGATATACAGGGTGTATAAGAAAGTCCCTAAACAGGGAAATAACTTTTAAACGCAAAATGCTAGAGTTGTGGAAGTAGTGTGTACATATAGTAAAGTGAGTATGCCCTATCAGATGAGACCGATTGCAGCACCCCTAGCGGCGAATTTTAGATGTTAGCGATCGTATCGCGAGAACCAAGAGAGATAGCGAAAAAAGTCAAGAGCAAACGTGTAGAGCGTCACCGATTTAGTATCAAATGACGCCCTACATTCACCAAAAACTCCAATAGAAGTCCGGAAATGCAGATCTCTTGGTATCCGATCACCGGCATAAATACGTCACTTATCGCGTGCAAAAGTGTGACATTATAAGGTGATGCAAATTTACTAATAAAACTAATATATGTACGTGTCAGGAAAGTACAATTTATTATGTACTGTACAGTAAAGTAGTAGGGAATTCATACAGCAGTAGGACATTATGAAGAATAAAAACACAAAATAATGTTCTAGAAATACAAAATGTCAGTATTAATACTTAAGCATTCGCGATGTGTTCCCCATCGGCTGCAATACGCATCTGTATTCGTGCTAGAAGTTCTTGTTGGACGTCCTGCAAAATTTCAGGTGTTACGTTACTGCATGCTTGGATAATACGGGGTTGTAGAAATTTGCCATACACGACCAAATGTAAGGCCACATGTCGCACTGATGTCTCTCGTACTGCAGTATGGGTGGGCTAGCGCATAGGCCAGGACGTCCACTGGCTACACGTGCACACCTGCAAGTGTCGGCCTACCTGAACGGAAACGACTTGTAATGCACCCGGCTTCTCTTAGCTGGCGAACGACATTGATGATAGTAGCCGCAGTAGGATGAGAACGATTAAGAAAACGTAATGCATATTGTCGTGCTGCTTCTCTTGCCAGATGACCGCATTCCCCGTACAACATAACCATCTCGCATTACTCCTCGTTGGAATAACTAGCCATGCGTAGACTCGAAGATCCAGTCCACGCAGTGTCTGACAAACCTTCCCTGACCGCCAATTTATGTTTTCCGATGAGGTATGACGTAGCTTTCCATTTGCATACTTTCATTCATCGTTCGCTGTTTTGCAGGCAAAATTCGTTTACAGATCTGGCGTTTTGTGATGTCATTCGTGACGTATTTATACCGGTAATCGGATACCGGGAGATCTGCATTTCCGGACTTCTATTGGAGTTTTTGGTGAATGTAGGGCGTCATTTCATACTACATCGGTGACGCTCTACACGTTTGCTATGGACTTTTTCTTCGCTATATCTCTTGGTTCTCGCGATAGGATCGCTAACTTCCAAAATGCGCCGCTAGGACTGCTGCAATCGGTCTCATCTGATAGAACATAGTCACTTTACTATATGTACACACTACTTCCACAACTCTAGCATTTTGCGTTCAAAAGTTATTTCCCTGTTTAAGGACTTTCCTATATACACTGTATATAAGGTCCTTGACTTAAGGAGTGACTGATTTCATTGTAATAGAATAAATACCGCATTTATCCGACAGTTCAACACCGTCCGCATCATTTTTAATCGGGGAATAAATGTTCGATGTTTTTAGCCCAAAACTGACACCGTACCTGTGACAAATGTTCGATAAAGTCATTTTCACTTGAGGGACGCAAGTCATTTATCCAACATATTTATCATCTCCTCGTTGACGTGTCAGGGTAATAAGTGTTGAGTTCTGGATATCATTGATGATAAACTTTCCCAATTGGGGTCTGTAACCCCTTAGGAAATTCATGCTGTTCTGCGTGAATTTCCATGGAAATTCATGCTGTTCAATTGGGGTCTGTAACCCCTTAGGAAATTCACGCCTCATTCAAAAACGTTCTTTTCTCAGGTTTAATGGTATTTTATATCGCCAACTTGAGGGAGCCTCTGTGCCCCCTCCCCTTTCAGCTCTGCTGGCTAAACTTCTACTCCAAGACGTAGAGAACCATATTTTGGATTCTTGTAAGGTTAAACTTTATTATACCTTCGTTATGTTGACGATGTTTTGGTCTTTTGGCTTTTGTCACTCGAAAACTTGTTTTCTTTTGCAACATTGTTGTCGTTCGTTTATCCCTCCATATCCTTTACTGTGGAGGTTGAATGTGACAATTCCCTTCCGTTTTCAGATTCCGACTTTGTAGGAACCCCAACTCTCAGCATCTAAGTTATTCGGTTTACAGCAAGCCCTCTTCTATACTCATCATGCTGCCACGTGCTTCTGCTCATCCAACTAGGTATGAGGTTTCACCCTTATACTTTCTCATTCGTCGAGCATTTACCCACTCCTCTTCTGTAGCCTTACGTGACGAAGACCTTCAAAAAGTATATAACATTGCTTATGAACACGGATTTACCATATTCAGAAGTTCATAAAATCTACCGTAAAATCCGAAACTCAAAACTTCAACGAGGAGTTGGTAAATATGTTGATGTGACGTATAAATGTGACTTTATCGAACATCTGTCACAGGTACGGTATCGGTTTTGGCTAAAAACAACGAACATTTACTCCCTGATTAAAAATGATCGGAACTGTGTTGAACTGTCGGACAAATGCGGTATTTATTCTATTACAATGAAATCATCGCTCCTCAAGTCAAGGACCTTATATATATATCGGCTCAACCCTACGGAGACTACAAACAAGAACAAAAGGAACACCAACACACTCTGAGAAATGGCTGGTCATCTACTGCTTTAGCCAGGCTTACTTCAGGTGGTACACATTATCCATCTTGGATATACGTCTCCATTCTATCAAACTCTATAACGAGGATAACAGTACTCTTTACGGAGAGTGTCTATACTTTACATCGACTGGACACTTATTGCAGTGATGATTTGCAATAATGACACTTGTTGCAGTGATGATTTGCAATAATGACACTTGTTGCAGTGATGATTTGCAATAATGACACTTGTTGCAGTGATGATTTGCAATAATGACACTTGTTGCAGTGATGATTTGCAATAATGACACTTGTTGCAGTGATGATTTGCAATGATGGCCCTTGTTGCACCCAGCTATATTTCCCAGGCCTGGAAAACATTACTTTCCTCCATTCCGGTACCTGCTTCTGGCATTGTAGTCTCTGACTTGCACTAATTGAACTCTACAGGCCTCTACTTTGTCATATTACGTTATACACAGTCGAGTCACATTATTGTGACCACCAGCTAACATCTAGAGTAACCGCCGTGCGCAGCGCGGACAGCAGGTAGACGGGCTGGGAGTGACTCAGTAATGTGCTGGAAGGTGTTCACAGGTATGTGGCGCCATGCTAAGTGCAGTGTACCTAACAGCTGCTGGAGGGTGCGTGGTGGAGAATCCATTGAGCGAACAACACGATTGAGGTGGTCCCACAGATGCTCAATTCGATTTACGTCTGGGGAATTAGGGTGCCAGGGAAGTACTTTGAAGTCTTCATAGTGCTCTTCCAACCACTCTCGAATATTTCTATCTGTGTGACATGTCGCATTGTCGTTCTGGAAGATCCCATCCGCCCCATGGAAGACAATCAGCATGTATGGGTGTACGTGGCCTGCAAGGATAGATTTTTAACGAATTCGGTCCATACTGCCTGGTATGAGCGGACCCAGGAAATGCCACGAAAACATTCCCCAGACCATGACGCCCTCCCCACCAGCTTGTGTACTTCCAGCAATGGTTGAAGTGTGTTAGTTCTCCGATGTTTCTCGCCTTATACGCCAAGTTCACCCGTTCGATGAAGCAGAAAACGTGACTCATCGGAGAAAACAATCATTTGCCAATCACCGTAGGTCCATTTTCGATACTGTCGTAAAAATGTAAGCCTTTCCAGCCAATGCATCTTCGTTAGCATAGGTGCAGTGACCATTCGTATGCATCGGCGCCCATACGCAGCAGGGTTCGCTGAACTGTCGTTTTAGACACACTTCCGGTAGCCCACTGGTTCATTCGGCCAGTGAGTTGCTCCACTGTAGCGTGTCGATCGACCCTCATCTTCAAAGCCGACTTTCACCTCTCATATCAATAGCACGTGCTGCTCCGCAGTTTCCACGTAGCTTATTCGCAATGGTGCCATTTCTCCAATCACGATACAATATAACCACAACAGGACGCGAACAGTTCACAAACTGCGCTGTTTCAAAACTACTGCCACCCTTGGCCCAAACGCCGAAAATCATCCCTTTTTGCAAATTTGATATATCGCTCCTTTTATCCATGACAGCAACGAGTGATACGTATTCAGAATTCCTGCAACACACCTTATGCACTGAGTGGCCACTTTATTATGACCACCCCCTCGATACTTCGTTGGGCCACCATTTGCATTTAATACTGCGTCGATTCTTCATTGCATGGACTCCACGAGATGTTGATAGGTGGTTTGTGGGATCTGAGACCATGCTTGATGAATAGCTCTTTGCAGGAGTGTGAGATTGCAGGGTTGCGGATCCAGCGGTCTGATGGCTCGCTTACCTTCATCCCACAAGTTATCAACGGGGTTGAGATCTGGAGATTGTGGGGGCCACCTAAGCAAAGTAAACTCGCCGGCATGTTCCTGAAACCAATCCTGTACAATACGAGCACTATGGCAGGACGCATTATCTTGTTCAAAGTAGCCATCAACATTGAGATAAAATATCCACATGGCAGGATGCACTTGGTCCGCAACGATGTTTAGATATGATGTGCCAGTCAGACGTTGATCAACACGAATTAAAGGACCCAAATCATGCCAGTAAAACATTCCCAAAACCATAACGTTGCCTCCACCAGCTTGATGGATTGTAGCAATGCATTTAGGGTCCATGCTTTCGTGCTGTTTCCGCCAAATTCTTACTCGGCCATGGGCATGGTGCAACTGAAAACGTGATTCATCGGACCACATAATTTGTTTTCAATTATCGATTGTCCAATCCTTCTGCCCCTGTGCGAACTGGAGACGTTTTCTCTTGTTAACTGCAGACAACAAAGGTGTTCGAACAGGCCTTCGGCTGCCATATGCCATCCGATGCAGTGTACGGCGAACAGAGCGTGCAGAGATCATTTGAGGGGATCCGTGATTAAGATGGTCTGTAATTTGGTGCACTGTTGCCCTTCTGTTGTCTGTTACCAGTCTGGACACTGTCCGTTCCGCCCGAGCAGTCACTAGTCGATGACAACCACACGTTGCACGTAGAGACCCAGTTTTTTGGCTGACAGTCCAGTCTTTAAACACTTTAACAACAGCTGCTCTGGAACATTTCACGAATGCGGCGGTTTCGGTAATACTCGCTCCATGGCTCCGAGCTCTTACAATCATCCCACGTTGAAATTCCGTCAAATCGCATTTTTACCCATCTCGTCACCCAAAAATCACTTCTACTACTGTCGCAAACACTAAGCTTTCCCTTTTTATACTAGCCTCTCTCTCTCTCTCTCTCTGGCGACAACAGCGTGCAGCCATAGCTCATTTGCTTAAAACTGTCAGGTGGTCGTAATAAAGTGGCCACTCAGTGTATACGCTCCAAGCCACCTCACGACACGTGCCTTCTTTCATTGGCTACGCGTTGTTGACGTCGAAGTAAGAGGTGGTCACCTTAATGTGACTCGACTGTGTATTACGTTTTGTCATGTATTACGTTTTATTACGTTTTGTCGTTATAATTAATTTTTGTCATATTATTATTTGTACTAAGTGAATCTTTTTTTTATTTCTTTCCTTTCATTGAGAATGTTTGACAACGACAACGATGTATAAATGTGTTTCTGGTACTCCAACTTGATCATTCATCTTATGATGTGCTCCCCTCGAGTACGTAAGTGTTCATAACCTGGATGTGATTTTTGTGCCGCTGTTGCCAAGAGGCAGGTCTGTATGAGCCTGGATAGCCTACGTCTACACTGGTCATCAATGGAGTCTGTACGAGCCTGGATAGCCTACGTCTACACTGGTCATCAATGGAGTCTGTACGAGCCTGGATAGCCTACGTCTACACTGGTCATCAATGGAGTCTGTACGAGCCTGGATAGCCTACGTCTACACTGGTCATCAATGGAGTGTGATCGTCCACTGCTTGCTCTCCGGGCACTGGTACGTCCGTTGATGGTATACTCCCGGTACACACGTGATACGGTTAACCTCAGGAACCTTGGGTTTCTACCACTTGGACAATAAACTGGCTCACCTGTCTTGCGCCGACAATGCGTTCATGGTGAAAGTCACCACCCTTACCCATGTTCTTCGATTGAGATACGCTGTTGGAAAATCCTTCTATCCGCCTATTTATCGCCGGCGTTCGGTTTGGCTCTGTTCCACTCTGTGCATGGGAAGCCCGTGTCAACTGCCCATCACCCCTATCTCTAATGTTTTGTCTATTGAGTAAACATATCACGTGTAAACACAAAAACCCATAAATTCAGAATTCTGACGTGATAAGAAATGTTTATTATCACTTCGGGAATCGTCATATGAAACAGTGAAAACTGTCAAACTATTGCTGGGCGTGAAACTCATGTTGGCTAGTGTAATCTGTGAGGGATGAAATGAGATGAACGGATATCACGAGGTTTACCAGGAGGAATCTGCGAAATAATAGATCAACATAATTTAGTGACATCAATCAGCCACAAACCCGGTGGCGCAGTGGTCTAAGCGATGGCTTCTGACCATTCGTCCGGAAGGGGTCCGGGTTCGAATCCCGGTGAGGCTTGGATGTTGTGTTTGTCTTACGGCACTGGCTCCTTCCCCGGAACCAGTGACCCTAAATTAGGGACGGGAGACTACTTGTAGCCCATTGAGTTGCTGGCGGTGTTCGTTAAACCTCCACTCAAACTAAGTAAAATCATGCAATGCATTGTTTATAATACTCTGTCCAACATACCAGAAATCATTACTCAAGTTATGAGGATAATAGCTGTGGAATAAATCTCGGTCCTATGCCCTGACCTTTGATCCCATTTCGATTATTTTTAACAGAACCGGTTCAGTATACCTCCGAAATAACATGATAACGTTTTGTCGCTATGGAAGCATTTTTACGTAAGTTATGATGCATAAGGGCTATGCAATAGATTCCGCTCTTGTGTCCTAACCTTTGACCCCATTTCGCCCGTTTTCAATAGGACTCGTCCCCAGGCAGGCCCCTACAACATACTAACATTTCATCCAAATCGAAGAATTTTACATAAGTTATGACGCATAATGGCGATGGAAGTGATTCCGCTCCTATGTGCTGACCTTTGAACCCATTTCGCCCATTTTCAAAAGGGTTTGTCCTCAAGTGGTAGGAGAATATAGGGTTTGTCCCCTACCACATACTAAAATTTAATCGAATTCGAACCTTTTTTACGTTAGTCATGACGCATAAGAGCAGTGGAATGGATCCCACTCCTATGTCCTGACCTTTGACCCTACTTCGTTCACTTTCAATAAGATTCCTTCCCAGGTGATCCCCTTTCACATACTAAAAGTTCATCGAAATCCAAAGATTTTTACTTGAGTTTTCGTGCGGACGATCATACGCACACAACGCGTGACGTAATGAGGCAAATGGGAATCGCGACCATCTGCTTGCAAAGAGTGTGACGTCATAAAACTTTAATAGAATCCACACACAATGCGTGACGTAATGAGACAGATGGCGTGACCGCGCGACAACATCTCAAGCGCGAGTTGTGACGTCATACAATCGTCCCCAGGTGGTCCCCTACCACATAATAAAATTTCTGACGTCGTCAATGTACAGGCGCGACCTGTACATTGATGACGTCAGTAGACAAAGAAATGTTGGATTGCTTAGTTACGGTTATGTTTTAGAAAATATTAAGTATACTAGGCTAATATATGAAGTAATTTTAATCGATGTTCCAATTTTCATCCTTGGGAATGCATTAATTGTGAAGAAAATGTGTACAGACGTTTGCCAGTTGGAAGTATAGGAGGCAAAATCTTTAGACGTCCACTTTAAGAAGAACTTAAAGTTCTAATGTAGGTATTGCTTCATATTTTTCTGTTATTCCCCTGCTATTTGTAGAGGGGTGTTTAAATGCCTAAACAATTAAGGAATTAATAAAGTAATCTATGGAAAGCTAGCTTGATGAATACGTATCTTGTGTTTCCGCATGTTTTGGAAACACAGTTTTTTCTCCGCGCTAAAATTATCATCAAGGATATACGTTTTTAATGGATACTTATCTTCGATCGAATAAGCAATTCACTTTGGAAAGCGGATGCATAACGAAAGTGAAGCCAGTTCCTTGGGACATGCATAACAGTATTCCAGGAATTTTTAATGCTACTGGCTAAATCAGACTAAAATAGATGTGGTAGGAAAATGAAGTTGATGAGATCTCAGACGTCAGATTCACGTAACA
This sequence comes from Macrothele yani, assembly GCA_039090855.1. NCBI lineage: Eukaryota > Metazoa > Arthropoda > Arachnida > Araneae > Macrothelidae > Macrothele > Macrothele yani. The sequence goes on from CM077013.1 coordinate 22,937,498, forward strand.
ACGAATGTCAATAGTTACAACTTTCCCTATGGGTCTGCAAATACACTATATTGACAAAAGTCACCGGATACCCCTTCAAAAGCAAATGAAAGGATCCGCTGCGTTCTTAAGATGCGCGGTACAGCTTCAAACGGTATAAAAAGTAGCCTGCAGCTTACTACGATCATATCGCGCTGTGAGGTTGAGTGAAAATGTCGCGGCGGGAGAGAACTGACTGTGAGAAAGAAAAGATTGTTGGGTGTTATATTAGTGTGTTATCCATAAGAGAACCCGAGAGGCATTTAAACATACCCAGGTCAACTGTTTTGGATGTACTGAATGAGTGGAATACACATGGCGTGCCTGAAGCAGCAAAACGTACCGGCAGACAAAAGAAAATTAGTGATAGAGGACGTCGAAACTTAAGGAGAGTCATTACAACTAATCGACGGAGTACTGCATAAGACCTCTGTGTACAGGGGGAAAGTGCTGGAACCGCGGTATGTACAAGTACCATTCGCAGAACTTCATTCCATGGGTTACTGTGGTCGTGCGGCTTCTCATAAGCCTTTCATCTCCACTCGGAATGCTACTCGTCGTTTAGCATGGTGTAAAGATCATTTGTCGTAGACCGTAGATCAATGGAAACGGGTCCTGTGGACGGATGAATCCAGATACACGATCTATCAGTATGCTGGCCAAGTATGGGTATGGCGTCAGCCGGGGAACGCTATTTACTATAGTGTACTGTTTTTACTGTCACCTTTGGAGCTGGCAATGTACTCGTGTGGGGGATGTTTTTCGTAGTAAGGTCCCGGCTCATTGGTTATCGTGTACACACCTGTTAATCAGCACGTTTACTACGATATTCTGGACAATTATGCCCTACCAACTCTGTGGCAATACTATAAAACCGAGCGTTGTTGATACAAGCAGGATAATGCACCGAGCCATAAAGCAAGGGCTGTTACGGCGTAGTTTGACGATAATTCTGTATCGTGTGTGGACTGGCCAGCGCAGAGCCCTGATCTTAATCCTATAGGGCACCTATGTGATGAATTAGAGCGCCACATAAGAAGTTTGGAACCAAGGCCTACTCCTAAGCAACAGTTAGCGGCAGCATTATGTACTGAATGGAAGCGCATACCTATCGCTGTGTACCAAATTCTTGTCGAAAGCATGTTTCAATGGGTCAGTGTATGTATTGAGGCTAACGGTGGACCGACACCGTACTAATGTATGTCAATAAATGCTATGTTTTGTTTCTCTTCTAGGTGTCCGGTGACTTTTGTCAATATAGTGTATGTCAAGAATAATACGGTTTTAATATTTTTGCGTCTAAACGACAGCATCTGCATAATTGAAAAGATACTTTTATCTTTAATGTGGTGCGTAATATTGAACATTGTGTTTTAGTTTCTGACGGGATGAACTACACTAAACCAAAACAGAAGGAACCTTATCGTTATATTTTTTTAATCGGACACGCGTCAGTAAAGAGACTTCCGAAAAATTTAACTGATGAAATAGATTAACGACCGAAAAACTTCCTTCCAAAAAAAAAATCCTATAAAGAAACACTAAATAAATAAATTTTATGAAAAGCGAGCTCAAGAATGGCGCTAGCACGAGGTTCTCTGCACCAGAAAAGTACAGAGGGTGAGTCGAAAGTTTTGCATTATATGCCTAAAAGCATGTGCTGCGGCGGGTATGTCATGTGTTTAAACTAGTTCAAGTCGCGCACTGCAGTCAGTCGAAAGGGATATAAAGTGGAAGTCGTTGCTGTGAACAGCATTGCATGTCGTCGTTCTGTCTGTGGTTGGAACGCCTAAAAGATGAACAGCCACAACTGGCTAATTAAGGAAATTTTGCTTTACGAGTTTGAACTGGACCATAACGCTGCTCGAGCAACACGAAACATTTGTCATGCAAAAGGGGAAGGTTCCGTGGACCACAGCACCGCGACCAGATGGTTCAAGAAATTCCCCGTCGGGTGACAGAAACCTCGGCGATCAGCCAAGGTCAGGTAGGCCGCGAACCACGGATTCGGAGGCCGTGCGTAAGGTAGAGGCCTATCCGACAACCAGCACTCGGAGATTATCAGGCGAGCTGGGCATATCACAGACCACCGTGGTTCGTCAAATTCAGGACCTCGGCAGGGTCTACAAGAGCTGCCGCATTGTCCCTCACGAACTGAAGCAAACCGCCGAGTGGAAGTGTGCACCAAACTCCTAGAAAACCCGCGTGATGCACGTTTCATCAAGAGAATTGTTACGTACGACGAAACGTGGGTCTATTTCCGTAATCCTAACAGACAACGGCAGTTGTTGAGCTCGGACCAGCTTCCTGAACCTGTTGCCAAACGTGGGAGCTTCGAGCACAAGGTGACGCTATGCGTCTGGTAGAATTTCGAGGAAATAATCCTTTACGAATTTTTCCAGACGGTCGGACCATCAACGCCAACCCCAACTCTGAATAGTTGGAGCGGATGTATGCTGTTTTGGGGGTGAATTACCCGATATTGGTGAACAGAAAGTGCGCTCTCCCACAGCAGAACAACTCTCGGCCTTATATCGCGTGAACTACCCGAGCAAAACTCCAGGAACTTGAGGGCATCAAACTGATGCCACACCCAGCATATATTCCGGATATTTCTCCATCGGATTATTACTTGTTCCGGTACATGGCCCATTTCTTTCGCGGGCGACACTTCAGCAACTAGGAGGAGGTGGTAGCTAGGGTGAAGGAGTTCTTCGCCTCGAAGAACAAGAACTGGTACCACCGCGGTATCGAAGAACTGGCAGACAGATGGCTGAAGACGGTGCAACACGATGGCCTATACTGTGAATGCTAGTCAGCTTTCGTCGTAAAGGTACGTATGAAGACATAAAGTGATCCAAATATTGCAAAACTTTCGACTCACCCTCTGTAGAATCGAAGAACGGGCAGATCGATGGCTGAAGACGGTGCAACACGCATGGCCTATACTTTGAATGCTAGTCAGCTTTCGCCGTAAAGGTACGTATGAAGACATAAAGTGATCCAAATATTGCAAAACTTTCGACTCACCCTCTGTAGAATAGAAGAACTAGCAGACAGATGGCTGAAGATGGTGCAACACGATGGCATATATTTTGAATGCTAGTCAGCTTTCGCCGTAAAGGTACGTATGAAGACATAAAGTGATCCAAATATTGCAAAACTTTCGACTCACCCTCTGTAGAATCGAAGAACGGGCAGATCGATGGCTGAAGACGGTGCAACACGATGGCCTATATTTTGAATGCTACTCAGCTTTCGCCGTAAAGGTACGTATGAAGACATAAAGTGATCTAAATATTGCAAAACTTTTGACTCACCCTCTGTAGAATCGAAAAACTGGCAGACAGATGGCTGAAAACGGTGCAACACGATGGCATATATTTTGAATGCTAGTCAGCTTTCGCCGTAAAGGTACGTATGAAGACATAAAGTGATCCAAATATTGCAAAACTTTCGACTCACCCTCTGTAGAATCGAAGAACGGGCAGATCGATGGCTGAAGACGGTGCAACACGATGGCCTATATTTTGAATGCTACTCAGCTTTCGCCGTAAAGGTACGTATGAAGACATAAAGTGATCCAAATATTGCAAAACTTTCGACTCACCCTCTGTAGAATCGAAGAACTGGCAGATCGATGGCTGAAGACGGTGCAACACGCATGGCCTATACTTTGAATGCTAGTCAGCTTTCGCCGTAAAGGTACGTATGAAGACATAAAGTGATCCGAATATTGCAAAACTTTCGACTCACCCTCTGTAGAATCGAAGAACGGGCAGATCGATGGCTGAAGACGGTGCAACACGATGGCCTATATTTTGAATGCTACTCAGCTTTCGCCGTAAAGGTACGTATGAAGACATAAAGTGATCCAAATATTGCAAAACTTTCGACTCACCCTCTGTAGAATCGAAAAACTGGCAGACAGATGGCTGAAAACGGTGCAACACGATGGCATATATTTTGAATGCTAGTCAGCTTTCGCCGTAAAGGTACGTATGAAGACATAAAGTGATCCAAATATTGCAAAACTTTCGACTCACCCTCTGTAGAATCGAAGAACGGGCAGATCGATGGCTGAAGACGGTGCAACACGCATGGCCTATACTTTGAATGCTAGTCAGCTTTCGCCGTAAAGGTACGTATGAAGACATAAAGTGATCCGAATATTGCAAAACTTTCGACTCACCCTCTGTAGAATCGAAGAACGGGCAGATCGATGGCTGAAGACGGTGCAACACGATGGCCTATATTTTGAATGCTACTCAGCTTTCGCCGTAAAGGTACGTATGAAGACATAAAGTGATCCAAATATTGCAAAACTTTCGACTCACCCTCTGTAGAATCGAAAAACTGGCAGACAGATGGCTGAAAACGGTGCAACACGATGGCATATATTTTGAATGCTAGTCAGCTTTCGCCGTAAAGGTACGTATGAAGACATAAAGTGATCCAAATATTGCAAAACTTTCGACTCACCCTCTGTAGAATCGAAGAACTGGCAGACAGATGGCTGAAGACGGTGCAACACGATGGCCTATACTTTGAATGCTAGTCAGCTTTCGTCGTAAAGGTACGTATGAAGACACAAAGTGAGCCAAATATAGAACAAGAAAGATGACACCGAATTTTCGGGTGTAATAAGCACGTCTTTTGAATCCGTTCTGACGCAAATTAAATTTATCAAAGCTATTCAAAGTCAATGGGACTGGTATGGAAAACATCAGTATCTAACGGAAGAAAGAAGTTTTTCAATCGGGTCTTTAATCCCACAGATATTGCTGTAAACGGAATCGTGAGCTTACGAACTCTTAGAAACAGAGTTATAGACAAAAATAAGATGTAACTTTACGTCCTTTCGGGGGGGGGACCATGCATTATCTTAGGAAGAAAGTATTCACAAAAGGCTTATCCATATGAGTGGTATAGGTCCAAGAAAAAAAATTTGTCGAGTTTTCAGGAGCCCAGATTTTGCTACAAATACATCAGAAGCAAAAATTAACACTTATGACCCCTGGTGGCCAAACCATTGTTTACCAAACATTAGAAATTACGTGAAAAATATTTTTCGTCAGGTCTTGTATGCGATACAAGAAGAATTTTTCAAATCGGAGTTTTAGGAGCAGAAAACGCAATTTACCATTGTCCGCCCTAGCGGAAAGTTTATTATTTACTTGAAAATTTTGAATTTATAGGAAAAACATTTCGCATCGGAAACACTATCCAACAAAGAAGGAATTTTTCAAAACGGACTCTTAGAAGTAGATATTCGCAAAAATAAGATATACATCTACGCCCCTATCGTAGAAACCATGCATTATTTCAAGAAGAAAATGTTCCTAAAATGTTTATCGACATGAGAAGTATCGGTCCACAAAAGACTTTTTTTCAATCGAGATTTTAGAAGCTCATATTTTGCTGCAAATACATTAGAAGCGGAAATTAAGACTTACGCCACCTGGTGGCCAAACAATTTTTCACAAAAATTTTAAATTACGTGCAAACGATTTCCCATCAGGAGCTGTATCCGGTGCAGAAAGAATTTTTCAGATCGGTGATTTAGAAGCAGAGATATAGGGGAAAACACAATTTACCTTTACGCCCCCTAGCGGAAAGTCTATGAATTACTTGAAAATTTTGAATTTATAGGAAAAACATGTCACAGTAGAAACACTATCCAACAAAGAAGGAATTTTTTAAATCGGACACTTAGAAGTCGAGATATTGACAAAAAAAAAGATATACATTTACGCCCCCTGGCGTAGAAACCGTGCACTATTTTAAGAAGAAAATGTTTCTAAAAGGTTTGTAGACATCAGTAGTATCGGTCTACAGACGATGTTATTTTCAAGCGAGAATTTAGAAGCTCATATTTTTCTGCGAATACATCAGAAGCGGAAATTAAGGTTTACGCCCCCTGGTGGCCAAACCATTTTTTACAAAAATTAGAAACTATGTGCAAACGATTTCCCATTAGGAGCTGTATCCGGTGCAGAAAGAATTTTTCAGATCGGAGATTTAGAAGCAGAGATATAGGGAAAAACGCAATTTACCTTTACGTCCCCTAGCGGAAAGTCTAGGAATTACGTGAAAATTTTGAAATTATATGAAAAACATGTCACACGGAAAGCACTATCCAACAAAGAGGGAATTTTTGAAATCGGACTCCTAGAAGTCGAGATATTGACAAAAATAAGATATATATCTACGCTCCCTGGCGGAGAAACTGTGAAATATTTTAGGAAGAAAATATTCCGAAAAGATTCATCGATGTGAGTGGCATCAGTCCACGAAATAATGTTTTCAATAGAGACTTTAAAAGCTCAGATTTTATGGCAAATACATCAGAAACAAAAATTAACACTTACGCCCCCTGTTGGCCAAAGTATTCTTTACCAAAAATTCGAAATTATATGCAAAAGATTGTGCATCAGGAGATGTATCCGCTGAAAAAAAAAATTTTCAAATCGGAGTTTTAGAAGAAGAGTTATCGGAAAAAATGAAATTTACTTTTACGCCCCCTAGCGGGGAATCTATGTGTAATTTGAAAAAGAAACTATATCCAAACTACTCTTCGACATAAATGGAATCGAAAGATAAAATATTTTTTTCAGTCGGATGTTTAGAAGCAAATATGTGGAATAAAACGTATTTTTGAATTTGACATCATCTGCATTTACGCCCTCTAGCGGCGAAATTAAACATCGTAAAAAAAAAAACGAAATGAAGGATCATCATTCGCATATTTCAAGCTTTCGAATGCAAAAAGGTATTTTCAAATCGGACTAATAGTTGCAGAGATACCGTGGGTACAGACGGACGGACGGACTGACGGACAAACCGATAACATAAGCACGATCTTTTTTTACAAAAGACGTGCTAAAAACTTTCGACGAACCCTCTGTAAAATTTGGATGGGACCATATGGAATGTTTCCAGTCAATAAAAGAGATACAAAACGTAAAAAATTCTTTAAAAACGCGCTTAACAGTTCAGGCATAACAAGTTTCACCTAAAAAAAAAATTATCTTACGCTGACAACGAAAAAGAAATTAATTCCATCAAAATGAACTAAGGGAAAGTCCGACATCAGAAACAGGGGAAACAATGAACGTGTCCTTCTGACATGCAGTAATTTTTTTAGTTTCCTACTAGTGGTATGATGAGGGAGATCGCTTCCTGGAGCATCTAGAAGTTTCTTTGGAAAATGATGACGATGATGAAGGTTTAGAAATTGGAACCCTGTGCGGCAAAAGTTCTCTCCGAAACAGCCTTCACAAATCTTTGAATTAGCACTGTGTAACCGATCATCCCAGAGACTTGAGGAACCTCTCGTGTGTTTGCAATACTTCTAAACAAAGCATTGGTTATTTTTACACCATCATTCGTATATGCTTCCTTATGAGCAATATTAAAACAAAAAAGATGGCACCAAATTTTCTGTCGTAATAAGCACGTCTTTTGAATCCCTTCTGATGCGAATTAAACTTAGGAAACTATTCAAAATCAATGACACCGATTAGAAGGAACCAACCGGATTTCTACTATCCATAAAACATGTAGAAATAGAAACAGCTACTTACTACTTACAGCTACAACAGGCTAAAAAGTGTTACGATGATTAACAAATGGCGCACAAAAAGCTTCTCATAGCAGAAGTATCGGAGACAAATGATTTTCAAATCGAAAAGTTAAAAGAAAATATATAGAAGGAAATATGACGTAATTTTACACTTCCTAGCGGAAATCTTTTCATAATTGAAAAATTGAATGTATGAGAGAAATATTCTTCATGGGAAAAGCTATGCAAAGGAAAAAGAACTTTTCAAATACGTCTCCCAGCAATAGAGATAGTGACAAAAAGGTTTTGACCTTTACGCCCCCTAGCGGGAAATCTTTGCGTTATTTAAAGAGAATAATGCTCCACATTTCTTTTGTAGCGAACGACGTACAGTAAAAAAGAAATTTCCCAATAGAGTTTTTAGAAGCGGATATTTAGCTGCAAACAAAAGTACACAAGCACCACCTAGCGACATAGCTGTGAACTATAAAGTTCCTCAAATGTTAACATAAAGTGTTCCACAAGGTAAATGGTATCCGGTATTGAAAGAATTTTTTAAATTGCACATTTAGAAGCAGAGATATCGAGAACAACCCAGCAAAAACAGTTTTGCTGGACCAGCACTCCAGAGAGAACTGGCAACCGCAGTGGCCCCTCACTTTTTTGCCACTGCCCAAACGTTGATAAAATGCCCCGGCGGCCACCACATGGGCCAGCAGCTGGCCAACAGCTGGCACCTTTATCAGTTGTCATATGCCAGAGCAGAGCCATCAGTTATCCATCACTCACAGTGGCTGCCTCAAGTGGCTGTTAAGCGGTCCTGCAAACACGTGCCAGAAATGATGGCAAGCCTAATATGATTCGCCCCCCGGCAGTGGCAGCCGGCATTCACGTGACGTAACTGATGGCTTGCCGAATCTTGTCCGCCATTTTTACAGTAGCAGTAAAAACAAAGACAATCATAGTTCCCCAAAGACATGACTCCGCTTTCTTTCCAAAGAAACTTATATGCATGACATTACGGAGCTGGGGAAATTTCTTCACCAAGTCCGGAAGAACACCCGGTGAAACATGTTGGCATCGAACGAAGGACAGTTGTCTGCGAAGCAGACGCTTTAGCCATTACACTAGTGTGCCACGTGCGTACGCTTGCTTAAAGGCGAGCCTCTTTCCTGCGCGACCTGAAACGAAGGGTTCTCTATTTAATTTTATAGTACTGCGAGTTAGTTTCCATAAATGTCCGTTTCATATAATTTATAGATTTATTTTTTCAACGTAACGATTCTTTTTATTTACCTTAAGGGAACTTCACTCACTTTTAACGAATGTACCAACTTAAGGGGTTTTCCCAAAGTTTTGTGCTGTCCTTGTGGTCTTGAAAGGCGATTAATTAATTAACATATTTAACCATTCATGTCACATTCTGTTACATCTTTAACGTTATATCCCCCCCCCCCCAGGGTCCGAAGCTACATTTGTTTTAAATAGGAATGATATTTTATTTTACTTCTGGTTATTTTTAGCAGCGAATTCCTCCAATCTTGTGTATGTAACCCATGGATGAGGGCATTATATTAACTTAGCGACATAACGGTGCTTTTTTTTTTTTTTTCTCTCAAATACTTGATCATTTTGTAATGAAAATACCCATTTTGTACGCGCATAATTCTTATTTTTTCCAACATAATATTTTTTCAATGTCTTTCCGGGACTTCCGTTTGAAGTCCGGAATTTCTTGTTATTCATGGGAATGGAGTGGGTGTGTTTCATGACTGTTTATATTCTCAATTCTTCGTGTATTAGTCCAGGAATTTTGCTACGAAATGAGTTTCTATAAATACATGAGAGTAATTGACTATTACAGTTCATTAATTAATTATAGAATTTTCCTCCAACAGTAATCTTCGCCGAAGCGGCATTTCATTAGGAAATTAATTCGTCTCTTTACATGTTGCTTTTTTTTTTAGCATCCACTAAAATAACACGACGGCGACAGCGTCGTCTTCAACTAACTAATACCACGTGACACTGTGCACGTGCTGCTTCTGCGCATGCGCTATCCCGCTGCTTCCACCTCGTGTTGGAGTTGCTTCGGTTGCCAGCTACGGGCCACTAGTGGCGCTTGCTTGGAGGCCGGTGTTTTACGGCGATGCTGCAGGTCCATGAAATCTGCCGCTCAAGGTACGGTAGCGATCACCAACTGATCGCTGCCGTATCTTGAGCGGCAGATTTCAGCCAGCAGTGACTCATTACTGCCAGCTGGTGGCCAACAGTTTCCCAACACTTGTGTTTTTGCTTGGAACAGATTAAACATTGACGCCCCTAGCGGCGAAATCGTGCATTATTTTTGGGAGGAAATACATACAACGAGTTTTAGAATAACACAAACCCCACCTAGCGATATAACTGAAAAAGGATTTTTCAGTCGGGTTTTTAGTCCCACAGATATTGCAATAAACGGAAACGTTAACTTACGCTCTCTAGTGGCAGACTTGTGCGCTAAGAAAAATATTAAAGTAATAGGACAAACCTTTCGCAGTGGAAACGCTCTCCAACGAAGAAAGAAGTTTTCAAATCGGACTCTTAAAAGCAAATATATCGTCAAAAATATGATATACATCTTCGCTTCATAGCGGGAAAACTACGCATTATTTGAAAAGATTTACCGAGGTTGCGATATCGGCAGACGAAAGAATTTTTTAAATAGAGTTTCCAGAAACTCAGAATTTTCTGCAAGTGCATCAGAATGCCTCCTGGTGTCCGAATTATTCTTTATCAAAAATCAGAAATTAGAATCAAAACATTTCCCATCAGGAGTTGTATTGGCTGCAGGAAGAATTTTTCAAATCGGAGCTTTAGAAGCAGAGATATCGGGTGAAATGCAATTTACCTTTATGCCTCATAGCGGAAAATCTGTGCATTACCTGAAAATTTTGAAATTATTTCACACATGAAACGCTCTCCAACAAAGAAAGAATTTTTCAAATCGAACTCTTAGCAGCAGAATTATCGATAAAAATAAGATATATGTCTACGTCCCCTGGCGGCAAGAGTATGCCCTACTTTAGGCAGAAGGTATAAAAGTCTTTCGAGGTGAACTGTATCGGTCCACTAAAGAACATTTCAATCGAGTTTTCAGAAGCTTAGATTTTGCCGCAAATATGTCAGAAGCGGAAATAAACGATTACGCCCCCTGGTGACCAAACCATTCTTTATCAAAAATTATAAATTATATGAAAAACATTTCCCATCAGGATCTATATCCGATCAAGGCCGTCTAGAAAACACAAGGTCATGACATTCGACAGATGAGTTCACTCCTTTAATGACGTCACGTCGAAATCAAGGTTTCCGATTGGTTTCCAACGCTATCGTGTGTAAAATCAAACACGAGGCCGACATATCAGTTCCTGTAATATGAGAGTGATGTCACAAACGGGGTGAACTCATCTCTCTAATGTCATGGCCTTAATCCGATGCAGGAAGAATTTTTCAAATCTGACATTTAGAAACAGAGATATCGGGAAAAACACAATTTACCTTTATGCCCTCTAGCAGAAAATCTATGCATTACTTAAAAACAGAACTGTGCGTAAAACAGTCCTTCGTTATGAACGGTATCGAACCAAAGAAATAATTTTTTCAATCGGATATTTAAAAGCAAATACTTATATACAACAAAATGTATCTTGAATTCGGTTCGGTATCATCTGCATTTACACCCTCCAGCGGCGACGTTTTGCATGGAAAAAACGCAAAGGGAAAGATCATCATTCTCACTTTTCAACGTTTCCAATGCAAAAAGAAGTTTTCAAATCGAACTATTAGTTGCGGAGATTCGGTGTCCACAGACGGACGGACAAACCGATAACATAAGAACGATCGTTTTTATAAAAGACGTGCTAAAACATAAGAAAACGAATTGCACAAATCAAGCTGAATACTTATTTCTGTAGCACACTTATATTTATGACCGGTCTCGTTCATTTCGTCGACACTATATATGCAAACAGTCGATTCCTCAAAATGTTCGTAAAATCTACAGTTTTCAATTTAGAACCACCAAATTTGGTATACTATCTCATTGTACTTTTACACCAATTTAGACCATAGACGGAAGTGGTTGGGGCCCGGGGCCAAAGGGCCCCATACAACATTTTCGTAAAATCTACAGTTTTCAATTTTTTTTTTTTTTTTTTTATTGGTGGTTTAACGACCACCGTGAGCAACTCAAATGGGCTATAAGCAGTCACCCGTCCCTAATTTAGGGTCACTGGTTCCAGGGAAGGGAAAGAGCCAGTGCCGTAAGACAAACACAACATCCATGCCTCACCGGGATTCGAACCCGGACCCCGTTCGGACGAATGATCAGAGGCCATCGCTTAGACCATTGCGCCACCGGGGCGGCACTTTTCAATTTAGAACCACCAAATTTAGTATACCATCTCACTGTACTCTTATGCCCACTTTGACAGTAGACGGAAGAAGTCTGGGCCCGGGGTCAAGGGGTCAATTTTCGTAAAATCTACAGTTTTCGATTCAGAACCACCAAATTTAGTATACTATCTCATGGTACTCTAACTTAGACCGTACACTGTTTTTGGAAGGGGTCGGGGTCCGGGGTAAAGCCCCATGCAAAATTATCTCAAAAATTTCCATTTTTTACTTAAGACCTGCAACACAATTCTGCACTCAAATACCCTATCTGCGAGCTACGTTAGAGTACCATGAGATAGTATACCAAATTTGGTGGTTGTAAATTGAAAACTGTAGATTTTACGAAAATGTTGTATGGGACCCCTTGACCCCGGGCCCCGACCTCTTCCGTCTATGTTCTAAGTTGGTGTAAGAGTACAATGAGATAGTATACCAAATTTGGTGATTCTAAATTGAAAACTATAGACTTTACGAAAATTTTGCATGGGGCCCCTTTCACGTTGGGCCCGAACTCTTCCAAAACCGTCTACGATCTAAGTTACAGTACCATGAGATAGTATACCAAATTTGGTGGTTCTGAACTTTTTTCGGTTTTTTAGAAATCGACTGTTTGCATATACTGTGTAGTGTCGACGAATTGAGTGTCGACGAAATGAGCTGTCGACGAAGTGAACCAGACCCATTTATGACCGCACAAACTGTATTATCACAGGGCAAGGATCATGGATAAAAATTATTCACACAATGAAAGAAAGCATTGTGAGGTCGCCATTTTAAAACCGATTGGAAATGCAGAAAAGTGGAGGGTAGCAAGTTTGAAGTCTTAGAACGAATTTCTGAACGTTTTCAGAGTTAGCTTTCCCGCTTAGGCGCAATGGAAAGTGTTTTGAGAAAGAGCCTGTTGAAATCGATTATTAAATGTTTATGTCAGAAACAGGAAGATGAATCATATTACTTTTTGATCTGCCCATGAAAATTTACCCCCAGGTAATTCATAGCTGATTTTGTTCATTGACATTTCCTGTCCTTAGAGACGGTGAATCAAATACGTAAGTGGTACACAATTTCTATGATCATGTAGCAATTCGTGGAAGGATTTTATTCATTTTGTTATTTTGATCGTAGTCATTATAACTTGCAAGATTATTCGTGTCCGAAAAAAATAGAGTCAACGTAAAAGACGCAAGAAATAAACGACAAAAGGTTTTGAAGAAATGAATTGAAGGACATGATGCTACTGAATCGCAGCAGCTTTAGAAAGGTCTACGATCCTTTTCTGTTTGCTTTATGTTTTCGTTTTACTTTCTTTGATATTCCTTATCACGTACAAGCACTGAAACCCCTCCTTTTTTTGATTCTCATGTGCTAATATGAGAATTAATATTTCACATCGGCCGATTCCTGCATTAGGCATGGGAGCTTATGTCTTTTCTTTTAGAAGATGTGTTAGACAGAGACATATTGATTTCTGATGTTGTATTAATCATGTGGCTATCACTTTGATCTTGTTCTTTCTTATCAGAAATAAAAGTTACGATAGTGATAAAAGAAAAACGATGCTATTGGTCAGGTTCTTAACTGCACAAAAGAATACAAGTTTCGTTTCAGTTTAACGGTTAAATATTGGTAAAATCTATATGCAAGCGTACATTACATCGTAAAAGCAATTCCGCATACTTTTTTCCGCTACCTAGTATTCTCGCTATTTTTTTACGTTTTTCAAATAAAAAATAAAATTTGTTTCGTAACAGTTAAAATATAATCTTGAACTTCGACTTTTCGCCGGAAATCAACATGCATCAAGAAGCAGATCGATCATTTTCCCTCTAACAAATCTTTCCGTGATTGACTTAACTGTTGCCGCCACCTTGCAAATGGCGATAAAATTGCAAACGATGCCGATGTTCTGATCTTATATACTGCTAAAACTTTGATCTGAGTGCTGCAAAATTTGATTTCAAATTGCGGGTCAGACAGATATTACATATTCATGATGTATTCCTCTCTTTTGGGAAGAGCAGTAGGTGTTAAATTACAGAAGGTAAGCCTTGGGAAATAATTATACGAGGGTTGTACCGAAAGTAATGCAAAAGTGGACATAACGTTTTTATTAACTGACAGAGGTTGTTCAAATTATTGCACATGTTGAGTAACTCTTCTTCTATAGTAACCCTTCTTCTTCATTACAGGTAAATAATGGATTCCAAGTAGAAGCAACATTCCGTCATTGAGTTCTTGACGAAGGAATTGTGCAGGATGTTCGACATCCACAAATGACTACAGAATGTTTACGGAGATGACACCATTGATAAGAGCAATGTGTACAGATTGATGAAGAAGTTTAAAGAAGGGAAAACCAGCATTGAAGGCAAACCACGCAGTGGGAGACCATCTTTTGCGACCACTGACACGAATCTTCAGCGAGTGGATGAATTGATTAGCGCGGAGAGACGAGTCACAATCCGTGAGCTTGTTGCATAACTGGACTGTAGTAACAATGTCATACAGAAGATGGTGAAAGATTTAAGGTATCGGAAAGCGTGTGCAAAGTGGGTACCTCGGAAGTTGGCACCCGATTTAAAAAGATTCTGCTCTGATCTGCTGGAAGCGTTTGAAGCCAATGAAGACACGCTTTTTTCTTTTCGATCTAGTGACAGGGGATGAATCGTGGGCGTGTCTTTACGATCCAGAAAGGAAGAGTCAATCCATAGAATGGAGTTACACCTCTTCACCATGGCCTAAGAAGTTCAAGAGTCGGCGATCAGCACAAAAAAGTCAGGGTGGCTGATTTTTGGGATGACAGTGGTGTCATTCTCCTTGATTTTCTAGAACGTGGCCTTACCGTGACCAGCGAGCGGTGCATTCAGGCAATCAAGAAGCTTAGAGAAGCCATACGGAGAAAGACACCGAAGGAGAATCTTAAAGAATCCACATTCACCATGACAATGCGAGACCGCGCACATCTTTGCAGACAAATCAGGTGATCAGCAAATTAGGCTGGTCGGTGGTCCCTACTAACCGCCATACATCCCAGATCAGGCAGCCTCCGACTTCCACCTGTTCGGTCCAATGAAGGACAGTATCCGGGGACAACGATTTTATGACAGAGACGAGGTGAAAGTGGCCATGAAGAAGTGAGTACAACAGTCCACACCTGAATTTTTCAAAGATGATTCGAGTGTTGGGCTCAACAAATGTATCGCTTGTGATGGAGACTATGTTGAGTAGTACCTTTGTATAGAGGAAGAGTTATTCGACCAACATGTGCAGTTTGAACGACCTCTGTCAGTTAATAAAAATGTTGTACCCACTTTTGCATTACTTTCGGTATAACCCTAGTGTATCTCAAACGCGAATATAACTGAGTATCAAATGGGTAATTTTTTTTTATGCAGTTTGCTTACAGCTATTTTGTTATAACGGCATATTTATGTGCAATATGTACTGCTATGTAGAATATAAGTTGTACTTTTCTTGCACACCTTTTGAAAAAAAAAAAAAAAGTAGAAGTTCGTTGTGCCTGTCCTTCTTTCCGTGTACCCATATCTCTGCGCCTATTAGTCCACTTTGAAAAATTATTTTCGTTATCCCTGAAATATGAGATCGATGATTTTTTTCTTTTTGGTATTTAAATATATTTTCTTCAGATACCGCTCACTACAAAATAACATTTTGCTCGCATTTTCGGCCCGTAAATAATGAATAATTTTTCCACTACAGTGTATACGTTCACTTTATTTTTCACAATGTCTCTGCTTCTAAATGTCTGCTTTGAAAACTTATTTTTGCACAAGGTACTATTCATCATGGAGAATTATTTGCATATGTTTTTTTATCTTTTCGTAACGCCCAGTAATGACGTTGGGCGGCGAAAGTGTGCATTATTTCTGTTTACAACTGTTTCCCCGTCTTATGAAAATACGACTGAAAAAAATTGTTTTGCGCCGTATGCAGTTTTCTATCTTAAGAATTTCCCCCATATTATGCACTACAAATAATGTAATCTTTTCTCTCTAAGGGCATATATGTAAAATCTATAAATCTGTTTTCTCTTTATCTCTGTTTCTATAAGTTACATATAAAAAATTCCCTTGCGGTCACATAGATCCAACTATGAAGAATATTTTGCATATGTTTTGTACTTTTTCGAAGGTATCCTGCTAAAAAATTTATTTTTCAGTAAGATACCTTCGCGGTGAAGTACAGTTTGCGCTTATATTTTATCCTCAAACAATTCACAGTTTTCTTGCTAGAGGGCGTAAAGTTATATTAGACTTTCATTGATTTATCTGTTTCAAAATTTTCGACTGGAAAAATTACTTTTGCTTAGAATATCTTCCGGCATGTGGAAGATTTTACGTACGATTGGGAATTTTTCGAAACGCACCTTTGTGCTGCTAATGGGAGCATATTGCTATTTCAATTTGCAAATATTATACCAATTCTTGGTAAATATAAATGATAGAGGGTCTCATAATTGGTATTCGGTCCCCGGCTTCTTTGATCTGAAAACAATCAATGCTCGCACGTAACCTTCCGCACATCCGCCACATTCATTCAGTGTATTTTCCAACCAGTTTCTTCTTGAGGAGTGAGATAAGAGCTGCTACCACTTCTGAAATTTCTTTCTTTTACTGTAAGTATGTTTAGTGTTATTTTTGTTTGTCATGGCTAAGTTCATTGTAAAGAGAAAGCGCGATGGTGAGAATAGCATTTGTAAAGATGATAGTGTTGAATCACAGAAATCATGCAGTGTGTCAGTTTTGGGGCCGAATTGTGTTGCCGGTACAGATCGTGCTGATATAAATAAGTTCCACACAACCGACTAAACCTAAAATCTCCAAAACTGTGGAAGTGGACAAAACTGTAAAAGCGCTGTTCGTAAAGGAAAAGGCCTTTACTGCACTGTTGCCAACGTTATGGCAACAGTGGGGTGAAAACCTTTTCCTTTACCAACAGCACAATGCTCCCACCTACAAAGCGAGGGCCGCGCGGAAATGGTTTGAGGAGATGGGTGTGGAAGAACTTTACTGCCCTGCACAAAGCCCCGATCTCGATCCCATGGAACACCTTTAGGATAAATTGGAATTCCAACTGCAAGCTGCTGATAGCAACAAAGAATGGACCAACTCAATATTATTTCTTTTTTTATTACATGCAGTTTGTGGATAGGTACGTGATCGGATACTTTTAATCAGATAGTGTCTATTTATTGATTTGACAAGTTGTCACATTACTTATGAAAAACTGCTCACTCGCTTCATTTGAACTACATTTTTACTCGAATCATATATAACGTCTTAGTAGTTTTGGTAGTTTATTTTCAAGTTTACAAACAGTTGATAACTGTACAGCACTGGAAACTGAATAAATCCACAATAATAATAAAATTGAGTTATTTAATGTAATATTTCTGCTCCTGCGGGCAAATCACGGGATTGGATTCTTAACCTCCAGATTCGCTGAACATGAATGCCGGTTGCTTCGACTAGCGAATCCTGTGATGGTTATATTCTAATTAATCAGAAACTTGAGACTTGGTCGTTCTGGATGGTGTAGTGGTTAGCATATCCGGGCGCTATCTGGGAGACGCAGGTTCGATTCCCGCTCCAGGACGACGAAATTTTCAAGTTTTTGGATATTATCTGACTTACCGTCCTTGTCACATTTACACCAAAAAACGGATTGCCCTCTTCAAAATTTGTAATAATAATAACAGTTAAGCAATAATAACAGTTAAACCTAAGGGCACAGGGAAGCGCACGAGTAATAGACAGAAAAGCAGTCGCGGGAAATCCAAGGCTTGTGTTTCATTCTTAGCCAATAACTGTACAAAATCGGCGAACCGCTATTCAAGACGACGTCGCCACTCTTGTAGCAGATAATAACAAACTATAACATTGCACAGATAACATTACTTGCAAGGTAAATAGACTACTAGGTTTGCTCATCCGGTACTCCCGTATGAGCTTTCCTGCACAGCATTCCCTCTGGCGTCACCTGTCTTACAAGAGAACCCAGCGAACACGAGAGTTGTCTGCTGTCTATTGACATACAGGCAGTTTGTTGGTAGAATCCATGCGTTCACGTAATCACTTCGTGTATTTAGTTCTGTAATAAATGAATTCCTAATTATATTTATTTGTCTCCGAATTTGATTATCACTAAGTATCAACACGCTCTCAGAAAAAAATCTAAAGATTTATAATGCAAAATTCTGTAAATAAACAAATGCTCTGGAGTTTCTCAGTTGGGTCGGCCCAGGGACCCGGTATCGCTTGGTCCTTTGTTTTTCGTTATTGACTGCGTATTCTTTAAAATATATTTGTATGTGATTTTAAATATATATTTCATGAATCATTGGAAATACTTTAATATGGCGGAGATATTTTTAACACTTACCAGTATTTTCGGAGATGTTTTCTCCGGTGTGTTTTCATTTGCGTCTTCAATATTTTTGGCCACCCATATAAAGAAATCCTCGGGGCGCCATTGAACAAATGTGAGAAATAACAAATTTGTAAAAAAAATTCCTTAATTCATGTAGTTATCTTCAGAAGCTTGAGTTTTCTTAATTTTTTTTATTTCTCTTTCAGCTGCGAATTCATGTGCCTGATTCGATTCATATTACGTGTTTTCATGAAAAGTTCAATGCCTCGGTTTTTAGGAGGAATTCATTTCCATTGACTCTGATACGTTTTTCGTAATATTTTTCACTTTTTTTTTTTTTTTCATATTCGCCATGGATTGGGTGGAACATCCGCTCAATGCTTTTTCTGCGGCAACCCCACTAGTTCACTTTTACACTGCGGCAACCCCACTAGTTGCACTCTTTATCACCATTACCAACCGATTTTTCTGCGGCAACCCCACTAGTTCACTTTTTTTCTGCGGCAACCCCACTAGTTGCACTCTTTTATCACCATTACCAACCGATACTGGACAAAAAAATGGTCATGCGTTCGTGACGAACAGAAGATTTTTTTCAATTTCACGAAATTTCAAGGTCAATCCGGAATCGGAAGATGATATGCACTTGTTACCAAATTTCGTATGTGATTTTAAGACATCATTTACGAACGTTGTATTGTTTATTAGAATCGAAGAATACAAATTTTGTTTTGACCCATTAGATCCACCGTCTGGCAATCGGACGGACAAGACAAGGTGTGTGGAGGATGCGAGGTGAAAGCTGCCTGCCAACTGTGAAGTTTGATGGAGGAGGCATCATGTTTTGGGGCTATTTTTTATGGTTTGGGCTCGGGCCCCAAATTTGCAGTGCCCGGGATTCTAAACGCTGATGCACATAACGACATTGTCGACAATCCCGTGCTTCCAACATTTTGGCAAGAGTTGGATGAAGGTCCTTCCCTTTACCAACAAGACAACAGCCCCGTCCTCAACGAGAAGTCTATGTAGGAATGGTTTGATGAAACAGGTGTAGAACAAAGTGAGTGGCTATGCACAAAGACCCGATATCAGCACCACGGTGCACCTTCATCATGCGTTAGAACCCTGACTCCGAGCCAGGCATAACCACTCGACATCGGTGACTGATCTGACTAATGTTCTTGTGGCAAAATGGAAGACAATTCCCGCTGTAGCGTACTAAAATCTAGTGGAAAGACTTCCTAGCAGAGGGATGGAGGCCATGATAACAGCAAAGGGTGAACGCAACCGAAATTAATTCCTTTCCTATTACTGAGAGTTTGTAGATAGGAAAATGTCTCGATACTTTTGATCTTATCTTATCAATATATAAAAAACACAAAACGTCTGTTCGTCTGAAGAAGCAAAAACTCTCGAACGCCGAACTGTGGCATCGTGAAATTTGCATAGCTTATTAATACTGGAATTTCTAGGTCAACGCAACTATTTTAAGATATCTACGTTGTTCCGTTCGCGAGTTATGAATAAGCTAATCAATAAAGTCAGCGTCGTTTGCTACGTCATCGTTCCAAATCTGAAAGCACGTGACTGCATTCATCGCCGCGGCACATCCATAGGTGTTTCTATTCTTTGAGAACTGAGCATAAAACAATGCAAAAACGAACTTTGCAAAATCTTAACGAAACAGTCTGAAATTTTTATCAACACCATGACTTGGTAATAAGAGAAGTCCCTCAAATTTCGCCGGAATCCGGTCAAAACTTTGTAAAAAAGGCATGGAATATTTAATTCATCGCTAAACAGAAATATATACGCAGAAACGTTGAATAACATTTTGACGGCTACTTTAAAAAGTTATCTACCGATTCAGGCGAAATTTGGTGGTCATGTTTCTATTAACGATTTATGGTGCTCATTAAATTTTCAGCCAGTTTCATAAAATATTCACAAAGATACGTTTCTAACTTTTTTTATCCCAGATATTCGTCCCTCAAAAACATCTGAAACTGAAAACACGTGATGAATTTGATCGTCGATAACAAATTGTTAATCAATTTTGTTTAGTCGGTGTTCTAATGCTGTGTCTCCTGGGCGCGTGCTAAATAAATCGTAACGCTTTGGGTCTGTTTGATTCTACAGACAGCTGTATATGTTGGAATGTCAAGAGCAAAGGATCCAACAAAATTATATATTGTCGCCGATGAAGGAGAAACCAGAAATGTTGTGTACGACCAAGTGCTGAAACAACAACAACACTATGAATAAATAATTTGTAATGACAGAATTTGTGAAATCAGCTTTTCTTCTTTCTTGCAAGCATCAATTTTTCCCCCCGATTTTTTTGCGTGACATATAAGGGAATATGAAATTAATAAGCCTAAAGCCCGGGCAAAGCCGGGTAGTAAAGCTAGTAGCGTATAAATAAAAGGCAACAGCAAGAAGGAAAAATGTCTCCTATTGTTTTAATCCTTTTACATTATACTAAGTATAACGAAGTAAATTTCTCCGTCATTTTTATCCACGCCGGGGATGGACCCCGGGTCCCCTCATTCCGAAATAAGTCACTCTACCAATTGAGCTACGCGGACGTTCGTTCTGACTGTTATCTGCCTTTATGTCGTGTGCGTCCTGCTGGCAGGTACGTCACATATGTTTTAGTAACATTTATATCTTCACTTCAAACACAACATTAGGTTCGCTCATCTTAACATTAAATATTGTGCAACACTCTGCTTTCGTGCACACGTTGGTTAAAGTTCGTTTGAACGCATAAAAGGAATGAAAGGAAAAACTTACCTCTGGCGTTATAGCAGCAGCTTAAACCAATAGGGCTTAATACTTCATATGTTAGAAACACTCAGCTCTTGGGTCTAAACAAATAGAACAACGACGAATTAACGCAGCGTAAACAGCGCCGTCTCTTAACCTGCGGAAAGCACACTCTTGGCAACCTCCGGAAGGTAAACAAGGCTTGTCAACTACACAGCTCGGACCTTCGAATGAAAATTTAAAAAAATTAATTTGTTTTATCATCATGTACGTTTTTGGGCAAATATCTAGTACTTAGTCTTAAAACACCTACATTTCTCCAATTCTCCTTAGTAATGCGTAAGTCAGATTCGGCTGTTTGAAAATACAACACACGTAAAAATTGGAAAGGGAGTGAGACAAGGTGACACCATATCTCCGAAGCTCTTTAATGCCACATTGGAGGGTGTTTTTCAGTCGCTGAGCTGGGAAAACAAGGGGATAAAGATTAATGGAGATTATCTAACCCACCTTCGTTTTGCTGATGACGTAGTCATTTTTGCAACTAGCCCATCAGAGCTGCAGAGTATGATCCAGGAACTTGCTGACAAGAGTAAAGAAGTGGGATTAAAAATGAACTTTCAGAAGACAAAAGTGATGTTCAATGCTTTTACAAGAAATGAAGATTTATCGATTGATGGAGAAAAGCTGGAGATAACAGACACGTACGTTTATCTTGGACAGCAGATATCAAGTGAGGGTCACATTGATGAAGAAATTAATCGGCGTACAAAACTTGGCTGGAGAGCTTTTGGAAGAAACAGCATAATTTTCAAGAGCAATATGCCATTATGTCTTAAAAGAAAAGTGTTTGATCAATGCATCCTTCCAGTGCTTACGTATGGTGCAGAGACGTGGACCTTAGCTAAAAGAGACATACAAAGGCTGCAGACAACTCAAAGCAGCATGGAGAGGTGCATGCTTGGTGTAACCAGGAGAGATAAGAAGAGGAACTCGTGGGTCCGAAAAATGACAAGAGTGGAAGACATCATGATCAGAGTTAAATCCCTGAAATGGCAATGGGCTGGACATACTGCCAGAAGGACAGATCATCGATGGACAGCCGAAATTTTAGATTGGATTCCAAGGGACAGGAAAAGACCCAGAAGAAGACCACATGGGAGATGGGTGGATGAAATTCGAAAGTATGCAGGGGTGACATGGAGGAGACTGGCACAAGACAGACCGTTGTGGTGGAAACTTGGGGAGACCTTCGTCCAGCAGTGGATTGATAATGGTTGACAATGATGATGATGATGATGATGAATGCGTAAATTGGGACGTCACAGACGAGGTTGTTAATACCAAGTTAAAAAAACAAGTTAGTAAAATCATGCAATGCATTGATTATGATACGCTTTCTAACATACCAGAAATCATTACTCGAGTTATGAGGATAATGGCTGTGGAATAAATCTCGCTCCTGTGCCCTGACCTTTGATACCATTTCGATGATACACTGCTGGCCACCCAAAATGCAAAAACCAAGAAGGAAGCATCCGATTGGTCTGAAACTTGCAGCATGCGTCGCCCGCTAGAGGACATTCAAACGATTAGCATTGCAGGGCATATGCAAATCATGTGCGCCCGGCACTCCACCGAAGAGCACTATAAGAAGGGTGCACAGAAGGCGTGGTGAAAGCAGTGGAAGTGTGTTGTACTGCCGGACTTGTGCGTGTGAAGCTTCCTGATGCCTCGTCGCAGAATACGGCAGTCATTCCAGCACGTTTCGGAGTTCGACAGAGAACGAATAGTGGCTTATCGCGACAGCGGTTTATCGTACCGAGATATCGGCGCCCGTGTGGGACGATATCCAGCCACAGTGAGGTGAGTATGGATTCGGTGGGTGCAGGAAGGACGGACGGGCCGACGTGAGCGATTGCCGCAGCCGCGGTACACCGCTGAACGAGAGGACCGACATGTTGTGCGGCGGGTATTGACTTCTCGCAAAGCCACATCACGAACGTTAGCGCAGCAATTGGGATGTGCTGCGCAACGCCCTGTGTCAGCACGTACCGTTCGACGTCGTCTGCAGAAGCGGGGACTTGTCGCACTGCGCCCATTGCTCCGATTACCATTGACGTTACACCACCGGCGAGTACGGCGGCAGTGGGCCGTTGAACGCCGCACCTGGACAACGGAATGGCACGACATTGTCTTCACCGACGAATCCCGCTTCTGCCTGCTACACCACGATAGTCGGATCCGCGTGTGGCGGCACCGCGGCGAGAGACTGTATGATGCCTGCAATATTCACCGCCATACCGGTCCGTCGTCTGGCGTTATGGTTTGAGGCACAATTGGATATGACACCTGCACCCTTCTGGTACGCATCGTCGGTACACTCAGCAGCAACCGCTACATCTCCTACGTTTTGGAGCCTGTAGTCCTCCCTTACCTGCAGGACCTGCCAGCGGCCACGTTTCAACAGTACAATGTGCGCCCGCACGTGGCCCGCATCGTGCAACAATTCTTCACGGCACACCAGGTGTCACTGCTGCCGTGGCCCGCCTGTTCTTACGATATGTCGCCCATCGAACACGTCTGGTCGCTGATTGGCAACCGAGTGGCCCGGCAAGCACCACCCGCGGCTACGCCTGATGAACTGTGGCAACGTGTGGAAGCGGCCTGGACCGACATACCACAAGCCCACATCCAAAGCCTCTTTCGTTCGATGCCGCGGCGTGTAGCGAGCGGCCCTTCTGCCAGCCATGGGGGCCACACGAACTATTGATGTCTGCGTGTTCCGCAAGCCGTACGGGCCTGTAAGCTCAGTCGTTTCATCTTTGTATCTGTTGTTATGTGTCCAGTAAATCTGGCTGTGCTATCTCGTGTCCTTCTTGGTGTTGCATTTTGGGTAGCCAGCAGTGCGTTCAACAGAACGGGTTCAGTATACCTCCGAAATAACATGATAAAGTTTGGTCGCAATCGAACCTTTTTTACGTTAGTTATGACGCACAAGAGCAGTGGAATAGATCCCGCTCCTATGTCCTGACCCTTGACTAAATTTCGTTCACTTTCAATAGGGTTCCTTCCCAGGTGTTCCCCTACCACATACTAAAATTTCATCGAAATCGAACGATTTTTACGCGAGTTATCGTGCGGACGAACATACGCACACGACGCGTGACGTAAGGAGACAGAAGGCGTGACCACGCGCCAACATCTCAATCGCGAGAGTGTGATGTCATAAGATTTCTAAGCATGGGTTACATTAATAGGAAGACGCCATGACACTAAAAACGTGGTAATTCGGGGTGGATATTTAACCCACTAAACGGATTTTGCTAAAGTCGAGATCAAGCTAAATCGATTTCTAGTACCAGAAAACGGTAGGTTAACGACTTTCATGAAAATCCTTATAGCCGTTTTTTTTTTAAATTTACATTCATACAAGAATTGCTCCTTTAATAGTATGGGATAAGGGCGACGGAATGGATGCCATCCTATGTCCTGACCTTTGACCCCATTTCGGCCATTTTCAATAGGGTTCGTCCCCAGTGGTCCCCTACCACATACTAAAGTTTCATCGAAATCGAACCATTTTTACGCACGTTATGACGCATAAGGGCAACGGAATGCATCCCACTCCTATGTCCTGACCTTTGATCCCAGTTCACCCATTTCCAATAGGATTCATTCCCAGTGGTCCCGTACGACATACTAAAATGCCATCAAAATCGAACCATATTTACGCAAGTTATGACGCATAAATGCAATGGAATGCATCCCGCTCATATGTCCTCACCTTTTACCCTACTTCATCCATTTTCAATAGAGTCCGTTACCAGATAGTCCCCTGCCACATACTAAAATTGCATCGGCAGCGCATTAGTGTGTTTCTGCAGAGAAGAAAAAGCGCTTTCAAGAACTATAGATATTGGATAGTTGATAGGTTGCCGAACGATAATTTACCCCCTATCTCCACGCAGTATCTTCCAGCTAATTCTATTTAGCAACGTACATACTGCAGCGCATTATGGCGCGATAATACTAGCACTATTTGAGCAACATACAATTGCAGCACCGCCCGATCATTTTGGGTGTCCTGTCGCCCGAAGTACTTCAGGTGGAAACGAACGGTCAAAGAAAATCCTACAGTTACACTGTAAAAATAGATAGAGGTCCATTCCCCGCTCCCCATTTGAGAAATCCATTGGTTAATTGCAGGAGGCGGAGATAGTGGAAGTGTGAAAAAGGAGATGGTTTTTTTTTTATTAATGGTTGCCAGTTTTCGGCCCCTTTCGGGCCCGGGCTGTATCTTGCAATATGAAATTCGGGCTCGGGGTGGGCTCGGGATGATATACCTTGAGCTCGGATGGGCTGGGGCTCCGAAAATTGAGCCCGAACTCAGCTCTGCGGCCTATATCCCACAAAGTTGCTCACGGTGGTTAAACCCCGAATTAAAAAAAAAGAAACAGGTATTAAACGAGAGAGCGAAACGCTTGCGACAGGGCATTGGAGCAACGGTACCACTGTATAAATTGTCCATTGCATTAACTGGTGTCGCGCAAGAATCCAAACGTCAAGTTGAAGCGATAAACCAAAGTCGGCGTAGTTCCGTTGGGAGAATACCTAGCTGCCGAGCGAGCAGACGCGATTTCTAATCTCACCACCGGCAAATGGGCTCATTCGTCACATTGGGATTGCATGAACTGTTCCCTTTAAACCAATCGTCGGGAATGATTAATTATAAGTGAAATCTGGGTATATTTTGATTATTTCAATGTATATCGTTTTCAATATAATGTCAGTATAGAGATTGTGGGACGCTAACACCAGAAAACTAATCATAAATATAATGATCCGATTTATTGGTGTCAAAGTAAGAAATTTTGATTCGGTATTCTCTATGTAACCGCCTGATGAAGCCGTCCGTTGACGGAGAAACCTTGCGGAGTGAAATTCGTGTGATTTCTTACTTTGACACCAATAAATCGGATCATTATATTTATAATGTCAGTATTTCCGCGATGCTCAAGATTTATCAATGAAGCTATCGTTTCTATGGATATTATAAAAATTAGTCTGCTGATGTTATCACTTTCGTAGCTTCGCTGTTGTTGTAGGTTATGAATCTGCCACAACTATGTTCAAGAAGAAATTGGTACATGCATTCTCCACTTCGTTTGCTGGATTAAATAACATCTGTGCTCTGTGAGATGCGATATAGTTCGTAGTATAATTTTGACTTTGTATCTATACAAAAGCTCTGAATGCATCAAAACCAGGTTAGGCGTTACAGAAGAAATTAACATGTAAAACATAGTCAGCTCTTGTGCTGTGCCAGTTCCCAGTGGTTTGGCAAAACTGAAGCGTACGATTTGGAGCCTCTTTCCTTGTATACACTATATAGAAGAGAAACACAACATAGCATTTATTGGCGTACATTAGTACGGTGTCGGTCCACATTTTGCCTTAAGTGTACGCACTGACCCTTCGAGAGATGCTTTCGGCAAGGTTTTGGAACACAGCGATAGGTATGTGCTTCCATTTAGTACATAATGCTGCCACTAACTGTTGTTTAGTGGTAGGCCTTGGTCCCAAACTTCTTATGTGGCGCACTAATTCATTCCATAAGTGCTCTATGGGATTAAGATGAGGGCTCTGTGCTGGCCAGTCCACACACGATACGGAATTATCGTCAAACCACGCATTAAGAGTCCTTGCTTTATGGCTCGGTGCATTATCCTCCTAGTACCAACAAGGCTTGGTTCCCTAGTGTTGCCACAGAGTTGATAAAGCATAATTGTCCAGAATATCGAGGTAGACGTGCTGGTTAACAGGTTTGTCCACGATAGCCAATGGACAGGGACCATACCCCGAAAACCACCCCCACACGAGTACGCTGCCAGCTCCAAACGTGACCGTACGAACAGTACACTGTAGTAAATAGCGTTCCCCCGCCGCCCCGCCTACCGCCATACCCACACACGCCCATCAGACTGATGGATCGTGTATCTGGATTTATCAGTCCATAGGACCCGTTTCCGTTGATCTATGGTCCACGATAAATATTCTTTACACCATGCTAAGCGACGAGTAGCATTCTCAGTGGAGATGAAAGGCTTATGAACAGCCACACGACCACGGTAACCCATGGAATGTAGTTCTCTGCAAATTGTACGTGTACATAACGAGATTCTAGCATTTTCACTCACCTGTACACTGAGGTCTTGTGCAAGTACTCCGTCGATTAGCTGCAACAACTCTCCTGAGGCTTCGACATACTTTATCACAGATTTTCTTTGGTCTGCCGGTACGTTTTGCTGTTTCAGGCGCGCCATGTGTCTTCCACTTATGCAGTACATCCAAAACAGTTATTTTGGGTATTATAACGAAGTAAATTTCTCCGTCATTTTTGGTCTACGCCGGAATTCGAACCCGAGTTCGCTTATTCCGGAACAAGTCGCTCTACCAACTGAGCTACGCAGACGTTCATTCTGACTCCTATCTGCCTTTATGTCGTGTGCGTCCTGCTGGCGGGTACGTCACATCTCCCCCGCCCTCGAAAGAGGGCCGGGGGCATAGCCCACGGGTCAGCCGTGACCATGAATCGTTGCAGACAGCCATCCACTGTAGAACGTGCACTTGAGAACTCCCAGTCAATCTGGTGTGTGGAATGCAACGTCACACACATTTATTTTTCGAAGCGCTGGAGAAGGGATTCTCTCATTTTTCCTATCTCGCGGTGTGGAAATAACATCACACCATTGCGAGATTTTGAACGGTCGGGTCATCCGGATAGTTCGGGCGCCATTATAACGAAGTAAATTTCTCCGTCATTTTTGGTCTACGCCGGGAATCGAACCCGAGGCCGCTTATTCCGGAACAAGTCGCTCTACCAACTGAGCAACTGACTCCTATCTGCCTTTATGTCGTGTGCGTCCTGCTGGCAGGTACGTCACAGTATGCTCAAACGCCTCTCGGCTTCTCTTATGGACAACCCACTAATAGAACACCCAACAATCTTTCCTTTCTCAAAGTCAGTTCTCTCCCCCGCGACATTTTCACTCAGCCTCACAGTGCGATATGATCGCGGTCAGCTACAAGCTTGTTTTCATGCCGTTAGCAGCTGTACCTGCGCATCTTAACAACGCAGCGGATCCGTTTATTTGCTTTAGGAGGGGTGTCCGGTGACTTTTGTCAATATAGTGTATGTTTCTGTTACAGCAAAGCCTACGAATAACGGCTTTTGAACTGACCGGGAGAAAATGACCATTGTTGGAAGGCGGTAGTTGTTCGGAGGTTATGCTTATGTTAACGATACTAGGCCGTTGCGTTTGCGCAAAAGCAGAATAATATATCAAGCTGTGACGTTGCTGCACCGCAGGACGCACATGAGATAAAGGCAGATAGCAATCAGAGCGACTTACTCCGGGGTGAGGAGACCCGATTTCAATGCCCGGCGCGGGCAAACTTGAACGTTATATTGGCGCCCGAACTTCCAGGATGACCAGGCTGTTAAGTTTCTTGCAATGATGTGATGTTCTTTCTACACGGCGGGACAGGAAAAATGAGAATCCCTTCTTCAATGCTTCGAAAAAATTAATGAGTGCGATGTTACATTCCACACACCAAAAAAATTGTCTGGAATTTCCCAAATGCACGTTGTTCATCGGATGACTGCCTACTGCGACACATGGTTCCCGCTGATCCGTGGGCCATGCCCCCGGCCCTCTTTCGTTGGCGGTGGGAAGGGGGATGTGACGTGCCTGCCTCTCAGGATGCACATGAGATAAAGGCAGATAGCAGTGCGAGCAAAGGCCGGTGTATCTTCCTGCAGAGCGTTCCACAATTCTGGTGTATTTCTAGGTCTCGGATTCCTGTGTTCGATAGCGCGTTGCATGGCATCCCAAATGTGTTCTATCGAGTTCAGATCTGGGGACTTGGGTGGCAATGGCAACACCCCAAACTCAGATGAATGCTCCTCTAACCATAATGTGGCGTCCCGATACTTGTGTGGAGGTGCATTGTCCTGTTGGAACAGGCCCAATCCATCAGCATGAATGCAGGACATGAACGGGTGTACCTCGTCAGAAAGGATGCGCACATAGCGTTGGCCGGTCACAGACGTTTGTAGAAGTACCAGGGGTCCCAGTGAAGTCCAGCTAAACACATCCCATACCATTACGGACCCAATACCATTACGGACCCAACACCATTAAGGACCCCCCATCAGCCGGTATTGGATCGCTGGTTGAAAACTGGGTTTTTTAAACAGAAAGGAAACAGTGTTTGTAGTAGCAACCAATTAACAGAAATGGGAAATTTTCTAACTGCCCCCGAATTCTTCACTAGCAGTGTTGCATTGTGTTGTGTGTTATGTACTGTGTGATTCGAAAAAATTTGTGAGTACCATTTCAGGCTGGCACTTGTTGAGGATTTTTTTTTTTTTTCGAAGCTTAAGAACTATCATAAGCAACAAAGAAGGCTGTAAGAGGTCGCGCGTTCCTACGTTAGGGCTCCAAACACAGAAAAGTGACGCAAGCACAAGACGCATGCTTCATCTTGGGCTCGAACCGGGATCCATCGCATAGGATTAGTCTGAAAGCAGCTCTTCAGACCGCTCTGCCACGGTTGCGGCTGGGGTTTCCTTATGATATTTTTCAACACACTGAATCCATCGAGCGATGCTGGTCTGCGAAAAGGATACGTTTTCTGCGTGTTTCTTTGTTTATCCCGTTCGCTGACCGTTATGGATAACTTCTGTATCACTTTATGCAAAATATTTAAAGCTTTTTTATTTTTTTAAACATGGGTTTTCTAAAATTTCGTTATTTTGGAACAAAACGCATAAAAAGTGAAATAAAACTTTATAAACAAAGTATTTTATGACTTTTCTTTGGAGCTTCCACCATTTTCCCAGAAACTATTCTACAAAATAATGCTGCTAAATTGGTCTTTGAAAAAAAATGTCTCCATAATTCCTAATAAAATTTACCAGCAAAATTTTAACTCATGTCTTACGTGCTCGTTCATAAAAATTAAACAACAGAAAGATTGCCATGTATTCAATAATTTATTTATCAGGAACACGAACAAGTTATATGCCAATGTAGTAATGCTGTATATATTAAGATAATACAACGTAGTTTGTCACAAATATCTAGTTTTTCAAGTCGACCGCACTTTCGCTGGGTATTGACCTAGCTTCATCAGGACGAATGACACGTAAATATTCAGATTGTATATGATATCATAAATGGCGTTTACAGTCACGGGCTTTGGTTAGTTGCTTCCACGCGCATGATGGAAATGTGTTGGATGCCCTCATGGCAACTTGTTATTGACATGGCATTGCTATGCCAATAACAAGTTGCAAAACATTTATCTTTGCAAACCTTTTTCATTAAATCAACTGTTTCTGGAGCCGTTTTACCCAAACGATAGCAAAATTTTATTGCACAAGGCATTTCACTTCTTAACTCTGAATCACTCACCTCCATAGCTGCAGGGCGAAATGGAGACGTAACTACTGCGCAATAACAAAACCAGAATCGTCTGCCATGGCTAATAACTGTTGCCATAGTTACTTCCTTTATTCAGTTA
Source organism: Macrothele yani (assembly GCA_039090855.1). Classification (NCBI taxonomy): domain Eukaryota; kingdom Metazoa; phylum Arthropoda; class Arachnida; order Araneae; family Macrothelidae; genus Macrothele; species Macrothele yani. The sequence continues at coordinate 22,968,267 of CM077013.1, forward strand.
GTCGTCTGCTTTGTTATTTTTTCCCTTCGCACTGTTGCCAACTCAAAATAAAATACTCTCAGTTTTTTTTGGAACGGTCTTTGTACATGAGAGCAGTAATAAATGTTAAAAGAGGCGAATGAAAAGCGAAATAATTTGGAATCACTGGAGAGGCCCTGACGAGGATGCTCCTTGCCTCTATTATTGTTTAAAATATTCAATGTCTGTGAATCGAATCATCCAAGAATGGCGGATGTGGAGTACTGTTGGAATTCAGACAGGAAAATAATTTGTTTTAGATACCTTGCGTTTTAAAGATGATCAAGTGATCTTCACAGAAAGTTAAAATAAATTGCAAAAAACTGTTTGTAAGATAAAGACTATATATAGCAAAACAATATAACATGTAAGGATCACAAGAAAAACCAAAATTACAGTATTGAAAGGAAGAGCAGCTATTAGAAATAAAATAATTATAGATAACAAAGTATTCGAACAAGTCAATAATTTTAATTATTCGGGCTATAGGTTTCTTAGAAGAGAGGTATACCCAACAAAATTAAGAAATTCTCCAACGCCCATGGAATATTAAATAACATTCTATGATAAACATTGGTCACCAAAAACTGCAAATTAAAAACATTTAATATCAGGAACGGTCTTTTAACAGAAGAGTTAGGCGGCAGCCTAAGGCAGCCATTTCTATGGATCGCGGATTTCATTTGTATGTTGATTTTCATGATCTGATGTTTAAGAGGTGTTACCTTAAAAAAATCACTAAAAATAACTAAGAAAACAAACAGTCGAAATGTCGTCAAGTGGACTGAAGCTATCCCGAACGTATTTAGGATGAACAATGACACCAAAACAATTAGTTGTACCATGTTTAATGATATTGCAAGATCCTTGGACCTATCTCAGGAACAGCATAAACAAAATCCTTTCACATTTTTATTTAGTATTTTAGATGAGAACATACCCTAACATTTAGATAAAAATAAAAAAATTTGGTAAATTGAGTATACTTTGACACTCTAGAGGGTGGATGGAATTTCCTGTAGTATGAGCTTTCTGCTTGAGTTGTAAACAGTATATACTTTGCTCTTAACCACCTGGTAGGTGACCAGAAGTCAGGGCCGGCTGTTGAGCGCGATCACAGCGCTCAACAGCGCCATGCTCAAAAAGGTGCCTATATTTTTCTTTCTTTTTTTTTTTTTTATTCTTATTTTTTTTTTTAATTTTTTTTTTTTTTGAGATGATGTATGTAAAAAATTACCCTGCAAATATTACACCGATTAGTCATTACATTATGACCACCTACCTACTAAGCTGAAGGATCCCGCTTTACCCCGCAAAAAAGCGGCCACTCGGCGAGACATCGATCGGATGAGGTGGCGATAGGTGTCCTGTGGTATCTGGTACCATAATGTCAACACCAGGCCCACCAGTTCCCGTACATTTCGGGGTGGTGGTTATTTAGCGCGAACCAGCTCTTCCAAGTCGAACCATAAATGTTCGATTGGATTCACATCAGGTAAATTTAGAGGTCAGGGCATTAACAGAAAGTCACCAGCATGTTCCTCGAACCACTCCTTGAGGACTCTGGCAGTGTGGCATCACGCATTATCCTGTTGGTCCTTGAAATAATGTTTAATTTCCCGCTAGGGAAATTAAACATTATTTCCCTAGATAAACATTATTTCCCTAGATTTCATTATTAACGGGATTTATATTTTTTAATATAAATCCCGTTAATAATGAAATCTTCCCCGCTAATTTAAAAAAATGCCTTCCCTGCTGATAGAATTTGTGGCGAAGAATATTTTTAATATATATTTTTGTATCACGCAGTTTTGCTGGTAGGGGAGTATAAGGGTTCTTTTTTTTTTTTTTTTTTTTTTTTGTAGAATGCTTCGTACTACAACTTCGTTTCTAAGAACCCGTTTTAAAAATCCTTTGCCTTGGATATTTTCCGATATAAGAAATGCTTTATGCACAATTTGTTATTTTTCATAGTACACGTTGGTAATCTTTTTTAATCGTTTTATTACACTCCGAGGAACACAGTTGCAACACCGGCTGGGCCCTCCAGGCAACTGTGACGTCTGTCTGTGGTGAGGCACCGCACTTTTGGAAATAAGAACAAAATTATTTTCGGTAAAATCTTTTATATTTATTTTTATTACTTCTTTTTTAAATTTTGGAGCTGGTGACACTTATAATATATATTTTGTATTGTTTTGTTTCATATCTCTCCACTTTTAAATAGGTTATCACCATTCGACGTTCAGATACTGAGATTTACAGATTTCAAATAATTATTGTAACCGTCTTAATCTTTTCAACATTCACGAAATAGCAAATTAAATTTGATCATTTTGTGGCTCCATACTTTCATGTGTTCGACAATTTGTGTATAATCCGGGTGCTTAAATTTAAAAACAATAGAAAAAAACAATATCAGAGTTGTTTTGCGGTTATATATGAGGTCAATTGTTCATTGACTTCAAAGACAGCACTGTATATTAAAAAAAAAATCACTTATTTGTCAGTTACGCCACCTTGCATCAAAAATCTATCACCAACACATGTATCAAGTAAAAAAACACTATTGACATGAATTTGCAGGGTGATTCAAAAGTTTGGTGCAAAAGTAAAATGCGATTAAAAAACATCTATCGGTCGGAGAGACATGCGGTTTGCAGATTATTATTCACCGATACACGGGATTTTTTATTGCATCAAGAAACAAAATAGTTCAAAATCTCGACAATAGAGGGCGCTGCTGCAGAGAATGCTACATAACTGACATTTGCCCATTATTCGCACAAAGTGGGCCGCGGGTGGCTTAGTGGTCAACGTTCGTAACTGCCACATAGAAAACCTCGGGTGTCCCAACCAGGTACGAACGATCGAACTACTAAATATCCGCCGTGCGTCGGATGGGCACGTTAAGCCGTCGGCACCCGGGTATACTGGCCCACCCGGTAATAAATAAGGGCGTCTTCCTCCCCCTTTCTACCTCACTTCCGTGTCACTTTCCTGTCAGGCACTCTAGCCCAAATCTTCTAGCTTCCTATTTCTAAGGGTTGTTTAAGACCTGGTGTCAGACCATGGAGGTAGGAATAAGGGGAGAAAGTATGACGTCACAAACTTCAAGCTTTCTTAGCAGACGACGCTGACGGTGAGACGGCCATCTTAAGCCTCTGATGGTGTTTTTTTTTTTTTTTTTTTTTTTTTTTGATTGGAGGTTTAACGACCACCGTGAGCAACTGAATGGGCTATAAGCAGTCGCCCGTCCCTAATTTAGGGTCACTGGTTCCAGGGAAGGGAGAGAGCCAGTGCCGTAAGACAAACACAACATCCATGCCTCACCGGGATTCGAACCTGGACCCCGTTCGGACGAATGATCAGAGGCCATCGCTTAAACCACTGCGCCACCGGGCGGCGGTGGTTTTGAGCCGTTGGGTTACGTACGTCAGAAGTTTGATTTTCGAAATTTGAAGTTATATTTTTTAGAAATGATGTATTGTTGCGCTTACAGATGTCACAACACTTCCGGGCGACCATCACCTGGAGTTACTTTTCACAGGTAAACAAAGGAGAAACATTTAATATGAAATCTTTTAATTTCCGAGGAGCATTTAGTAAAGCGCATATATGAAGTCAATTTAGATATGGCCATCTTAATTTCCCGTATTGATTGACAGAATGGCATTGAACAGTATGACATTTTGTTTTGCTAACAGAGGAAAAAAATTCTAATATAAACTCGAAAAAGTCATCTTTCTGATCATATGTTTATGCACACAGGTAAAAAGGCTTACCAACGTGATGCATGTTCCAAGCAATTTACTCGAAAAAGTGATCTTTCGAAGCATTTAATCATTCACACGGTGGGAAAGCCTCACCAATGTGATTTATGCTCCAAATGATTTGCTCGAAAAAGTGATCTTTCGAAGCATTAACTCATTTAGACGGTTGAAAAGTTTCACCAACGCAATGCATGCTTTAAACGATTTATTCGAAAAAGTGAACATTCGAAGCGTTTACTCATTCACACGGGGGAAAAGCCTCACCTGCGTGATGTATGTTCCAAATATTTATTAAAAAAATAATCTTTCAAGGAACATGCTTCTTCACACAGTTGAAAAGCCTCACAAGTGTGATGTATGTTCCAAACAATTTACTCAAAAAAATAATCTTTCAAAGCACATGCTCCTTTACACAGGTGAAAAGCCTCAACAATGTGATGTATGCTCCAAAACATTTCCTCGAAAAAGTGATCTATAGAAGAATTTACTCATTCATACAAGGAAAAAACCCTCAACAGTGAGATGTATGCTCTAAACGATTTGCTCGAAAAAGTATTCTTTCGAAGAATTTACTCATTCACACGGGGGAAAAGCCTCACCAATGTGATGTGTGCTTCAAGCAATTTTCTTGGAAAAGTCTTCTTTCACAGCCCATTCTCCTTCACTCAGGTGAAAAGCTTCATTAATGTGATGTGTGCTCTAAGCAATTTGCTCAGAAAAGTCGTCTTTTAAGGCATATGCTTGTTCATTCAGGTGAAAAGCCTTACCAATGTGATGTATGTTCCAAGCCATTTCCACGAAAAAGTAATCTTTCAAGGTATGTGCTTGTTCACAGGTGAAAAGGCAAAATCATAACATATCTAATATAAAGTAATATTGAGGTTTACAGCTTAACATTAATTTGAGTACACTATCATATTCTCTTCATTTTAACAGAGCAGATCTCTGTAAAACGTCACTCCAGCGAAAATGTTTCCTAAATTCTAAATACCTGGAAGTAGCCATAACGCCCTAAACATTGATAAATCAACTAATAACATCCTTAAGAACAGTATATCAACGATTAATATAATAAAGAAGAGAAAATTTATAAATATTAAAAGCAAATTGCCAACTTCATGCCTCACATAGCACTAACAGCTATTGCATAGTTTGCTCGTGTCAGGCTTAAGATGGCTGCCGTGACGTCACAGGCGGGACGTTTTGCTGGCTTCAATTAGATTGAATTGAGCTAGCTGAGAATGCTTTCACCCCTTACTCCTACCTTTATGTGTCAGACATTCCCTTCCTAAATTCCTCTACATATCTGATGTGATCTACTCGCACAAAGCAACGTTAGGGAGAGACATGAAAACCATTAACGGAGAAACACAGTCACATTTTCAATGTGCGAAAATACTAAATATTCCTGCTGTCAGTCTTATGGCAAAACCACCTGGTTTTATTAAGCCAATAATTTGCAGATAACGTGAAATCTAGCGCGCGCGTTCAGCGCCGATCGTCTATTGAGCAAGCATAGTGCACACGAATGGCCTCCTAGATTTCCAGATCTCACACCCGCTGATTTCTGGTTGTAAGCTACTTGAAATCCCTTGTCTATAGAGGTAATCTCTAAACCTTACTATCGCTGAAAGACGCCATGCAGTAAGAGGTATTAGCCATCTCGTTTACATGTTGTTCAATGCTGTATCAGGCGTAATCCACGACTGCCTGCAGTACTGGAATGTGGTGGTGAACACATTGAGCACTTGCATCTGTAGAACATGCTGAAATAAAGTAAGTTTCACTAATTTAACGTAGATCTCATTTCACAATTCTCACATCTCGTTGTTTTCTTTGCAGCAGCGCCCTCTATTGTCGAGATTTTGAACTATTTGTTTCCATGATGCCATACAAAATCCCGTACTTCGGTGAATAATAACCTGCATACCGTATGTATCTCGGACTCATAGATCTTTTTTAATCGCATTTTACTTTTTCACCAAACTTTTGAATCACCCTGTATTTCAGAGGCATCCATACGCACTTATATTCGCTTTGCAAAAATATTTGCTACGCAGATTAGTTCAATTTCTTTTTTAATATTTTGTGATGAATTTTTTATAAAAACCGCAATATAACTCTCCTCCGCTGAAAGAAAATCGAAAATTTCATGCTCTCTCTCTCTCTCTCTCTGAGCTTTCAAATTCATATTCTGGTCTTTTTCTTAAGTTTAAAAGTCACTTCTTTAAGATAATATTTTTTCCTTTGTAGTAGTTTCGTGTGTGTTATTTAAGGGCCACGGTTTTTACGTAACGAGTTTATTAAAATCTGGGATTCATTTTCTTCGGTTCGCAATGAAATTTCAGCCCAGCATCGCAAAACTACCGTCTGGACCTGATCGCTCGACGCTCATGCTGCACATTTCAAATTATGCGTAGATTTTCACGGGGAGACGTAATTGTATTCTCTTTTTCGCTGATTTTTTTTTAAACTAATTTGAAATATTTCCTTCGTGTCGGAAAGATTCAAAAGTCGTGCTGATAACTCCCAACCTTTTGATGTCATCTTTTGTGTTTATTTATAACAATATCCTTGCTTAGTAGTACCTGTCATAATAAGTGATGACCAACTTTCTGTAATAAGAAATGACCAACTTTCTGTAAACCACCTTTCTTTCTCATTCTCGTCTTTTTCAATTCTTTCATGAGCGACCGTACACCAAACATGTTTGACCCAGTGATTGAAATAATAATGAAAGAAACGTACACGTGGTTTTAGAACAATTATTCGATTAGTTAACTTTTTCGTGAAACACAGATGGCAGCACGTGATTTCCCAAAAAATGACTGGGTTTAATTATTCTTTCCTGATGGACGGAGCTAATAGGATTCTGGGAATTAAATCAGAGTTTAGAATGGAATACAAAATAAGAAATGTCTTGCGAAATTCTAAAGCTCAGTACTCATGCCACCTGCTTCCGTATTTCAAGAATTTTGTGTTTTGGCAATGCTTTGTGCATTGGTTATTTCCTCTTTTTTATTGGGGGGGGTTGCTGCTCTCGCAGTGAACTTTATACGTCATCCAAATAAAGATCTTCGTTTAACCAAGCAAGTACGCCTAGCGACAAATGTCTTTGATAAAATCGTACCAAAAGATTGTGCTTGCTTGGGGGTCGTAGCTAGAAGTTGATTGACGAAGCTCAACCCCCACCGGTGATGTATTCAAGCATCTTCTCGGGAGTACTTATCCCCCCCCTCCGAAAATCTATTAATACCCCTCCGTAGATCTTTTGGGCTATTTCCCCTTATATTTTGTCTAATTGTATTCGTTTATAACTGAATATTTAGAGAAATTAATTTTAAAAAATTAAGAAAATGAGGGAAATATTACAATAATAAAAAAAGACATCCACACGAACTTCAATCTGAAGTTTCTTTCATCCTTCAACAAAACAGTAAACAGTCCTTGCTGAAGCGGCAATTTTTCAAGCTCTGACAATTCGGACAACTTCCTCAATAAAACCTAATTCCACACAGTAGAGATGTTTGCTCAGCAATACATCATCATATTCTGGAAGCTGGCATTCAGTTTTATTTCAGTCTTCTGGATGCCAACTTTCCATGTATGCCGTTAAGTCTCCGTATAGCTAACATGATGTTAGTGCTTCTAACACAACAAAATATTCACTACTTAATTTGCAACAATAGCAAATTATTAGAAATTGTTCCCGTAATAAGGTTGATTTTTTTTTTTTTCTGGCGGTGGTGGTTTGCACTCTGTGACAAAAAAAAATAAATAAAATCGAGGCACCTCAAGCTGGCGTCGAAATGGTTAGTTAGTTTTTTTTTTTTTTTTTTTACTACTATGTAGAAAAAAAAAATCTGAAGGGGCTAGAATCAAATGGCAGGAGAATGGCTTACACCATACGTTTTCAGGCAACACTCTAATGATTCCTTAATCAGAAACACGCTTGTAGTAAGGAGAGCACGTTTTTACCACTCTTAATGTCTTCGGGGATTTTCTCCAGCACAGCCTTACCTTTACTAACGTCCTTAATATTTTATCCCACCCCATGGTAAAAACCATAGTCCATTACTGAATTAAAGCGAAGGTATAATATTTTTAAATAAACTCATCCTGCATGCAGGATGAGTTTATTTTTAATAAAATTAGAGTAGATTTTTAATAGAAGAAGAAACTTAAAATGGTTAGAATATTTTAACGAGATTTTCGGTTATGTTTGATACACGCTGCCTCTAAACTTTGAAAATTATGCAATTGCTTCTGCGACACTGATTTATCAGAAGCCTTCCACTTACTGAGCACTACAGTTGAAAATTCATAGAAATCAAGACACAGTTTTGTGCATTTCGTGGAAATCCACTGATGCTATATGCTACGGAAGGTGAGTCAAAGGTTTTGCAATATTTGGATCACTTTGTCTTCATAAGTACCTTTACGATGAAAGCTGACTAGCACTCAAAGTATAGGCCATCGTGTTTCACCGTCTTTAGCCAACTGTCTGCCAGTTCTTCGACTCCGCGGCGGAACGAGTTCTTTTTCTTCGAGGTGAAGAACTCTTTCACCCCAGCTGACACCTCCTCCTGGTTGTTCAAGCGCCGCCCGCGAAGGAAGTGGGTCGTGGACCGTGGACCGTGGACCGCGCACCGTGGACCGGAGCAGATAATTATTGGACAGGACAAGGTCCGGAACAGGTAATAATCCCACAGGGCAAAGTACGGATTATATGCTGGGTATAGTATCAGTTCGATGCCCTGGGCCGCTGGTGGCATAGTGGGCAACGTTCGTGACTGTCGCGGAAAGGGCCTCAGGTTCGATCCCTGGCAGGTACGAACGCTCGATCCACTAAATATCCGCCATGCGTCGGATGGGCACGTTAAGCCGTCTGACCCCGGGTAATGGCCTAACGGTAATAAATAAAGGGGTCTTCCTCCCCTTTTCTACTTCGCATCCGTGTTACTTTCCTATCGGGCGCTCTAGCCCAAATATCCTAGTTTCCTGTTTGTAAGAGCTGTTTAAGACCTGGGGTCAGACACTCCCTTCCTGAAATCCTTTTCATAGGATCATTTGATCATGATCAGTTGGATGCCCTCAAGTTCCTGGAGTTTTTCCCGGGTTGTTCTTGCGGTATGAGGCCGACCGTTGTCCTCCTCTAGGAGAGGGCGCTTTCTGTCCACCAATGCGAAGCACTTCTCCTCCAAAACGGCATACATCAGCTCCAGCTGTTCAGAGTAGAGGTTGAAGTTTATGGTCTAACCGTCTGGAACACATTCGTAATGGATTATCTCGTCGAAATTCCACCTGACGCAGAGCATCACCTTGTGCTCGAAGCGTCCATGTTTGGCAACAGGTTCAGGAAACTGGCCAGGGCTCAACCATTGCCGTTGTGTGTTAGGATTACGGAAATAGACCCCCTTTTTCATCGCACGTAACAATTCTCTTGATGAAACGTACTTTGCGTGGGTTTTCTAGGAGTTTCGTGCACAGTTCAACTCGGCGGTTTGCGTCAGTTCGTGAGGGACAATGGGGCAGCTGCTGTAGACCTTGCCGAAATCCTGAAGGTCACGCGAAATCCTGAAGGTCACGAAACATGGTGGTCTGTGATATGCCCAACTTCCCTTGATAATCTCAGAGGGCTAGTTGTCCGATTTACCTCTACGACCTGGCGCATGACTACGAATCCACGGTTGACGGCCTGACCCAGACCTTGGCTGATCGTCGAGGTTTCTGTCACCTGAGCGAAATTTCTCGAACCATCTGACTGCTGTGCTCTGGTCCACGAAACGTTACCTTTCGCATGACAAATGTTTCGTGTTGTTTGAGCAGCGTTATGGCCGAGTTCAAACTCGTAAAGTAAAAGTTTTCTAATTAGCCGGTTGTGTCTGTTCATCTTTTGGGGGTCCCAACCACTGACAGAACGACGACGCATGTAATGCTGTCCACAGCAACGACTACCACTTTATATCCCCTTCGACTGACTGCAGTGCGCGACTTGAGCTAGTTTAAACATGTGAACGCAAGCACATGCGCTTATGCAAATATTGCAAAACTTTCGACTCACCCCCTCTGTAGCATTTCGGTAAGAAATTGGACAAATTTCTGGGTTCCTGCATATAGGCACATCAAAGATTTGTGGCTCCAGAAGAAAAAGTATATACTTTGGAAATTACATTCTAAATAATTCATAGTTTTCTCGCTAAGGGCGTGTATGTAAAGGCCTTTTTTTTTTTTTTTTGTTCTCGCTGCTTCTAAAATTTTTATTAAAAATTCTTCTTCAGTGGTTTAGTTCCCGCTATGAAAAATATTTTGCGTAATTCCTTTTGCTACATCTCTTACGGTATGTGGAATATATCGTGTAAATTTGTGCTCTTTTGAAACGTAGCTTTTCACCTCAAATGGGCACATATTGCTTTTTGTGTTCGCAAACGTCTTACCAGTTGGTTTTTTTTTTGGGGGGGCGACAATTTAACGACCTCCATGAGCAACTCTTTGGACTATAAGCAGCTGTCTGTCTCTAATTTAGTGTCACGGCGCTGGCTCTTTTGCTTCCCTGAAACCTGTGGCCTTGGGCTGAAGATCGAGCCCAAATGGGCTCGGGTTCGAATTTCCGATGATTCACCCAGGGATTCATCGCGGGTCCATTTCGGACAAATGATCAAAACCATAGACCTAGACTACTCTGCAACTTTTTATAATTCCAAGATCCCAGTTGAAATTTTTTTTTTTGTTACTAGTTCCATTCATTATAAAGATCAATGCGAACATTGCCGTTATTCGCATTTCAGTAACGTACATTTTCCCCGCTAAGATGTGAAAATGCAGTTTCTTTTTCGCTGATATCCTCTTTTCCTAAAATTCAGATTTGTAAAATTATTTTGTGTCTTTTTTTTTTTTTTTTCCCAAGTCCAATCACCCTTGGCAACAAAAATCCAGCGCCTTTTACATTTGCGTATATCGCGCGATACATATACATGGTCGAGTCACGTTATTGTGACCACCAGCTAATATCCAGAGTAACTGCCATGTGCAGCGCGGGCAGCAGCTAGACGGGCTGGGAGGGACTCAGTAAGGTGCTGACAAGTGTTCACCGATATGTGAAGCTATGCTGACTGCTGTGCATCTGACAGCTGCTGGAGGGTGCTTGGTGGAGAACCTTCATAGATAGAACAACACGATCGAGTTGGTCCCACAGATGCTCAATTGGATTTACGTCTGGGGAATTAGGGGACCAGGGAAGTGCTTTGAAGTCTTCATCGCGCTCTTCCAACCACTCTCGGACATTTCTAACTGTGTGACACGTCGCATTGTCGTGCTGGAAGATCCCATCCGCCCCAGGGAAGACAATCAGCATGTATAGCTAGCTGTACGTGGTCTGCAAAGATGGATTTATTACGAAATCTGCCCATAGTGCCAACCACAGGAATGATTGGATCCAGAGAATGCCACGAAAACATTCCATAGACCATATCGCTGCCCGCACCAGCTTCTGTTTTTCCAGCAATGGTTGAAGAGTGTTTGTTCTCCGATGTTTCTCGCCTTATACGCCAAAGTCCATCCGTTCGATGAAGCAGAAAATGACTCATCGGAGAAGGAATCCTTTGCCAATCAGCGGAGATCCAATTCCGATACTGCCGTGCAATTATTACGTCCTTTTTGCCGATGCACCTTCGTTAGCACAGGTGCAGTGACCATCCGTCTGCATCGGAGCCCCATACGTTACAGAGTTTGCTGAACTGTCGTTTTAGACACACTTCCGGTAGTCCCCTGGTTTATTCGGTCAGTGAGTTGTTCCACTGTAAAGTGTCGAACGGTCCTCACGTACCTTCGCAGCCGACGTTCACATCTCACATCAATGGCACGTGGTGCCCTGCAGTTTCCACGTCGCAATGGTGCCATTTCTCCAATCACGATACACTTTAACCACACCAGCACGCGAACAGTTCACAAACTGCGCTGTTTCAGAAATACTGCCACCCTTGTCCCGAAAGTCGATTGTCATCCCTTTTTGCAAATCTGATAAATCGCTCCTTTTATCCATGATATAATGCGTCGCATAAATATAGAGACAGAACAAATTATCGAATGAAAAAGAAACAACAACGAGCTGAAATGTACACCTCATATTTATAGCAAAGATAGCATAGGACACTCAGGTGCACAATAGTTTGACGCAAACATAACAATTCCAACGCCAAGTACAAGAAAAAACAGAAATACGCTGTCTCAAAAATATAAAGACTTACTAGTTATGAGCACCTCCGGTACGAATAGTGGAGCCGTTGTTCTGAATAACACTGAAAACCCTATTGGGCATGCTGTGTACCAAGTGAAGTAAGTGTTCTGGACGGAGTGCGTACCAGCTTCGTTCAATCTGCTCTTTCAATGCTACCACACTTGAGAACTGCCGTCCATTCGCATACACATCACGAGCTAGGATACCCCAGAGGTTCTCGATAGGGTTCAGATCTGGACTGAGTGCTGTGTAATACATTACGGTCATATGATGAGTGTTAAACCAGCTTTTCGTTGATGCAGACCGATGGATAGAGGCATTGTCTTGCTGCAACAGATAATTAATCAACACCCGCTAGAGTTTCGGCAAACGGTAGAAGGTGGATGGTGAGTATGTCCTGATACGTTCCGGAGTTTTGCCTGCCTTGCAGAAAAGCGATATCCGTTGTCCCATTGAAAGCAAAAGCTTCCCAGACCATCACAGATCCCCTCTTTTCTGTCTGTTGAAGAAGGTGCGTGGCTCGCGTCGTAAATCATACTAATAGCAGTTCGAACCATCAGGACCGTCCAGGTTGAACATTTTCTCATCGGAGAAAATAGTTGTGATCCACTCGTCCATCCAGCGCATGTGGCTGCTTGACCAAAACAATCTAGCTTCCTTGTGGCGCCGCGTGAGGTGTGGCAGATGGCGCATTTTACGGAGCACAATGTTGTGAGTTTCCTTAATTCGTCGATGAACTGTGTCCTTTGAGACGGTGACACCAACAGTCCGAAAAACTTGATGTAGTGATAACCTTTGGGATGAAACTAAACGCATGATGGCACGATCATCTCGTTTGGTTGTTATTCGAGGCCTTCCAGGCCGTTTTCTGGCAGTTAACGCACCGCGTTTCGCTAAAGTCTTATAAATGACTGCCCTACTCCTCCCCATGGCTTTACAAATTTTCGCTATAGGCAATCCATTTGCTCTCAAAATCTTCTGCACCAGAAAGTTGGCGGTTGCGTGGCATTTCGGCAAAGGAATGTCCTGACGGCAGGTTCGCTGTCTTTTGTAGGTTGGACCGAATTGCGGTCCATGCGCGTGCGTACAACATGCTAATTTGTACATCTCATTTGCATGTGGCTACTTTACATAGTTGTCTTTATATTTATGAGACACCTAAAATTACACTGTTTCACTTTGTGGTTTTCTTTTCACACAATTCGGTCATCTCGACGGATCGAAACGTTTTTTGTAGGGTTATGTCTATAATTAGGTACCACTTCAGCTTTCTACCTATATTCGAATTGCGTTCACGGTGCAAAGTAGACTGTCTCTATATTTACGCGACGCACCTTAGCAACGAGTGATATGTTTTCAGAATGTCTACAGCACACCTTATATACCCTCCAAGCTATCTCATGACACGTGCCTTTTTTCATTAGCTACGCGCTGTTGACGTCAAAAGTAGGAAGTGGTCACAATATTGTGACTCGACTGTGTATGTTCGGATAAAGAAAGTTTGGAAAAAGAATTTGATTTCCTTAAAAGCGTTGCACTACAGCGAGGATACAACCCTTCCATTATAGATAAGACTCTTACAAAATTGTGGAAACCGAAGCCTACCTCCATGTTAAATCCTGTGATGCGCCTATTACGAGAGAATTTTGCCATTATTCTATTTTCCCGTGACGTTGCCTTCAAAATTTCAAAAATTCTCAAAACCTTTAATTTTAAAGTGATTCTTAAACCCATAAACAAAATGAACTTCTCAGAATCGAAGGACTATGTTGAAGATAAAAGCTCGTAGATTATGTATAAAACGCCATTTCAATGTGGCGCTTCGTATATACAGGGCAGTCCCGTAGACTAGCCCTGCGTTTTCCATTGAAGGAGCACAAAACATATATTCGGAACGTTGACCTAAGGAAGTCATCGATGGCTAAACACAGTTACGAAAAGGACCTTAAAATGTTCTTTCAAGAAGCAAAACTAATTGACAAGCCTGATTCAACCAACGAACTTGATATTTTGGAAGCTTTCCGTATATATCAAAATTCTTCGCAGCTTGTTAATGACATGGCATAGCCGTCCCGGTGGCGCAGTGTTCTAAGCGATGGCCTCTGATCATTCGTCCGAAAGAGGTCCGGGTTTCGAATCCCGGTGAGGCATGGATGTTGTGTTTGTCTTACGGCACTGGTGGCTCTCTCTCCCTTCCCTGGAACCAGTGACCCTAAATTAGGGACGGGCGACTGCTTATAGCCCATTGAGTTGCTCACGGTGGTCGTTAAACCTCCAGCGAAACTTTGAACGACTTCAAAAAATTAAATATTTGTGACAAACGTTATATAAAATAAATATCTGTTGGACAAACATATATGCACAATCCTTTACGAACAATAAAAAAATGCATACCAAATACAAGACGGAAGGCGTTGAGGGCAAGCCTAGAATCCTAGATCTGCAGCTAGAGCGAACGACCTCCTACAGTTTTCTCTAAAATGGCCGTTGTTCTCTTTTGAATTTCTGGGTGGCTGGAGTATTTTACCGCGTGCGCAGTAAAGTATGATTCTTGCACGCAACTATTTTAACAGCACGTCACGCTCTGCTTATTCTCGATTGTTATAACTCAACGCAACAGGAATGCGATTTTTTGTTCAATTCGCGTTAGTAGTGGTAAGGCTTTCGTAAAATGCTTCCATGATAGACGGTGAAATGAAGTACCCAGTGTTCTACAGTTCTTGAGACTAGCGTCTCGCGATAGCGATATCCACATGTATCGAGTTATCTCATTGGCAGCAATAAAACCGGCACCCACCAATTGGCGACCGGCATTGAAACGGCACTTGTTGTTTACAGCGGAACGCTAGAACAGCTCCGCGAGCAATCTACTGTTTTCGATCTGGTAACGCTCAGTAAATATTAAGTTGTCCGTCCATATTACCCTTCGATAGTATTAAAATTCCACGAAGTTGTCGTTGAATTGGTCTGTTGTATTTTATAATGCCTCAATGGAATTTGTATCGTCTCGTTAACGATGTCGTACGAGATAGAAAAACATGCATATCATGGTGTGAAAGATATGGTTTGCGACCCACCCTTAAAATAATAAGGAATCACGAATGGCAATAAATATCGCTGCTTTTCTTCTTTAATTGTCTTTTGCTATATATTTCTCAGTACGAATTTAAATACTTACTGTAAATACTAAAGTATAATTTTTTATCAGTCTCCTAACGTATATAACGGTAAGATCGTTAATTTTTTTAGTTCTTTTTCAACATCTCAGTTATAGTTTTCATTTAGTAAACGAAATATTTTTTTTATGAAACCAACGTTAGTGATCATGATGAATAAAAAATAAGAACAGAATGCAAAGATAACCACCCATAATGTATGCATTCGAATGTAAACAACAACAGATGCATTGCCAGATCGAAGACAGTAGATTGCTCGCGGAGCTGTTCTAGCGTTCCGCTGTCTTAGCTTCTTAATTGTCTTTGCTATATATTTCTTAGTACGAATTTAAATACTTACTGTAAATACTAAAGTATAATTTTTTATCAGTCTCCCATCGTATATAGCGGTAAGATCGTTAATTTTTTTTTAGTTCTTTTTCAACATCTCAGTTATAGTTTTCATTTAGTACACGAAATATTTTTTTTTTATGAAACCAACGTTAGTGATCATGATGAATAAAAAAATAAGAACAGAATGCAAAGATAACCACCCATAATGTATGCATTCGAATGTAAACAACAACAGATGCATTGCCAGATCGAAAACAGTAGATTGCTCGCGGAGCTGTTCTAGCGTTCCGCTGTCTTAGCTGTGAGAAATGAGGAATGCGCCCGTTTGTGAAAGAATAGCCATTTTTATACTTGGATGTATACTGCAAACAGGTTAAATTGTTCGATTTGTGCCGACAGCCGCCAATGAAGAAACTAATGTTAACTAAGATGTAAACAACCTGTGTCGCGACTTCGACGACGTATACGAACTACAAGTGCTGTTTCAGTGCCGGTCGCCAATTGGTGGGTGCCGGTTTTATTGCTGCCAATGAGATAACTCGATACATGTGGATATCGCTGTCGCGAGACGCTAGTTGATACCTATTGCTTTGCAAACATCGCTACTCTGTGGAATTAGGTTTTCTTTGAGGAAGTAGTCCGAGTTGTCAGTGCTTGAAAATTCATTCCCTCGGCCAGGACTATTTTAATGCTTTATTAAAGGATGATAGAAATTTCAGATTAAAGTCCATGTGGGTGTTGTTGTTGTATTCTATTATTATTTTATTTTACCTCATTTTCTTAAGTTTTTATAATTAATTTCTTCAATCATTCAGCTATAAACGAAAAAAATTAAACTAAATATGAGGAAAGATCGCCCAAAAACCTACGGGGGAGTTCACGGATTTTCGGGGGCTACGCACCCCCGAGAAGATGTCTGAATACATCACTGTTTTAGGCAATATTCCGTGAATTCATGCCAATTATGTTTTACAGTGCACGAGGGTTTCTGTGAGTTGTTTTTCCTTTTCTTGTTTTTACGTTTTCCAACCGTAGGTTGAAGAAGCGTATATGCTCCAGCTTTGTCCGTCCGTCCGTCCGTCTGTCCGCACGATAACTGGCGTAAAAAATGGGTCGATTTCGATGAAATTTTAGTAAGTGGTAGGGGACCACCCGGGGACGAAGCCTATTGAAAATGGGACAAATGGGGTCAAAGGTTACGACGTAGGAGCGGGATCATTCCATTGCCCTTATGCGTCATAACGTGCGTAAAAATGGTTCGATTTCGATGAAATTTCAGTATGTAGTAGAGGGCCACCTGGGGACGATCCCTAATAAAAATGGACGAAATTTGGTCAAAGGTCAGGACATAGGATTGCGATCCATTCCATTGTCCTTATCCCATATTCATTAAGGTGGACGTCAAGTAATTTTGCTTCCTATACTTCCAATGGAAAAAATTTTGTACACATTTCCTTCACAATTAATGTGTTCCCAAGAATGAAAATTTTAACATTGATTAAAATAACTTCATATTATAACTTGGAAAACTTAATATTTTCTAAAACATAACCATAATTAAATTCAAAATCAATAACTTTTCCTTTGGTGATGTTGAAACCAGAGAAAAGATGGCGCGACCTGTACTCTGATGACGTCAGTGGACAAAAAATGTTGGATTGCATAATTACGGCTATGGTTTAGAAAATAATAAGTATTCCAAGTTATGAAATGAAGCTATTTTAATCGATGTTTAAATTTTCATCTTGTGAACGCATTAATTGTCCAGAAAAAAGATGGCGTGACCTGTATTTTCATGACGTCAGTAGGCAAACAAATATTGAATTGCATAATTATGCTTATGTTTTAGAAAATATTAAGTATTGCAAGTTATAAAATGAAGATATTTTAATCGATGTTAAAATTTTTATCCTTGGGAACGCATTAATTGTGAAGAAAATGTGTACAAAAGTTTTTCCATTGGAAGTATAGGAAGCAAAGTTACTTGACGTCCACCTTAAAGTAGCAATTCTTGTATGTATGTATGTATGTATGTATGTATGTATGTACATTTTATTTTGAAAACGGCTCTAAGAATTTTGATGAAAGCCGTTAACCTACCGTTTTCTGGTACTATAAATCGATTTAGCTTGATCTCGACTTTAGAAGAATTCGTTGAGTGGGTTAAATAACCACCCCTAATTATAACGTTTTTAGTGATGGCGTTGTTCCATTAATGTTACCAATGCTTAGAAATCTTATGACGTCACAACTCGCGTTTGAGAATGTTGGCACACGGTCACGCCATCTGTCTCTTTACGTCACGCGTTGTGTGTGGATCCTATTATTAAAGATTTATGACGTCACGCGTTGTGTGCGTATGTCCGTCAGCACGATAACTCGCGCAACAACCGTTGGATTTCGATGAAATTTTAGTATCTCGTAGGGGATCACTTGGGAAGGAATTCTATTTAAAGCGAACGAAATAGGGTCAAAGGTCAGTACATAGGAGAGGGATCCATTCCACTGCTTTTATGCGTCATAACTAACGTAACAAAGGTTCGATTTCGATTAAATTTTAGTATGTGGTAGGGGACAACCTGGCGACAACCCCTACTGAAAATGGGCGAAATGGGGTCAAAGGTTAGGACACAGGACCGAGATTTATTCCACAGCCATTATTCTCATAACTTGAGTGATAACTTGAGTAATGATTTCTGTAATGTTGGAAAGCGTATTATAATCAATGCATTGCATGATTTTACTAACCAGTTTTTTTTAGGGGAGGCAGGAGTTTCGCGACCACCGCGAGCAACTCTAGAGGTTATAAGCAATTGTTCGTTCTTAGTTGAGGGACGCTGTCAGACGAAAACACTACTTATGCCTCATTCAGAACTCGAACCCTTGCTCTCCAGGACGAATGATCAGAAGCCAGCGCTTTAACCGCTAAGCCACATAAGGGAGTCTTATTTTTATTTGCTATTTCCCTAAGAAAGCGACAAAACTCCTTATACACTGGCGTGCAAAAATTAAGGACGAGGCGGTTTTTCGAATGTAACGTCGTGCATAAGTGCTCCACATCGACTCAAATCATACAATAAGATCCCCAAAATGTAAGTATATGGGACAAGTGAGCAAAACCGTCCAAACAAGGACTCCAAAGGATACAAAGGCACTTTTTGAAAAGGTAGCTTCAAGCTCAACTGGACAGAAGGCAGAAACGTCCATGTGACAGGCGGCTGCCAAGAAAAATCCAGTCTTTAGTTGAGGATATGATCACACCTGACTGCGTTGCAGGATTTACAACGTCTGTCCGTACTGAGGACGAGGTTGTCAAGGAGCAGTTGAGGCATCGCGGCCCATTCCTCTTATAACGCCAATCGCAGCTGCGGAATCGTTGTTGGCGGTTGGTGACGTGCTGCTAAGCGTCTTCCGAGAAGGTTCCACACGTGTTCGATTGGATTTAGGTCCGGGGACCTTGCGCGCCAATCCATGCGTTGAATATCTTCACTCTCCAACAGCTCTGCAACAGCCACTTTACGATGAGGTGCAGTGTTGTCGTCCATTAAGAGGATCTCAGGACCCACAGCACCTCTAAACAGACGCACGTGAGGCACGAGAATTTCGGTTCAATAGCGGGCAGCAGTGACTGAACCTCCTTGGAAGATGTGGAGGTCAGTACGGCTACCAAGCATGATACCGCCCCAAATGAGAACTTCGCCACCTCCAAACCTGTCTTTATCGATGATGTTGGAGGTGTGATTGCGTGTTCCCTGCTCTCTCCAGATGGGTATACGTCCAGAATCGCTCGTCAGACTAAATCGGCTCTCATTCGTAAAGAGAACTCGACCCCATTGCTGATGTGTCCAGTTCTTGTGTTCCTGGCACCATAGAAACCGCCGTCTCCTATGAGCAGGCGTTAATGGCACACACCGTACTGGTCGTCGTGCTAATAAACCACCTTTGTGCAGCCACCTGGACACGGTAAAACGCGTTAACTAACGGATGTTCAGTTGTCTGTTGCATGTGCCTTGCGATTTCTCCCGCTGTCGGCCGTCTTTCTTTTCTCGCCTGTAGGACAATATACCTGTCGTCCGCCGCCGTGGTTGCTCGTGGACGACCACTGCTATACTCTCGGACAGCTGTTCCTGTCGTTTGAAATGTTCTCCAAGCTCGTGAAACGATGCTGTGAGCGATCCCGAACTCCTCGGCCACACTAGTCACAGACAATTCGACCTTCTTCCAACTTCCCGAAAACGCGACCTTGGGTAAAGGGATCCAGATGTCGTCTACTGGATTGCCTGTTTGCCATATCACACGATGGCAGCAACTCGACGTCGCGTCGTTCAAACCGATGTACACTGTGCAATAGCTTTCACCGAATTGCTGAGCGTACACCGCCCGTGTGCTTTATACAATTCCGACACCCACCCCCTACGTCATGCTGCATATATGCGCATACCTTACCGTACCGGACCCTAGTCTATCTCCTGAGTGGTCTTTTGGTCCGTTCTGCCTGATCGTTCCACTGTTATGCTAATTTCTCCTCTTCGTCCTTAATTTTTGCACACCAGTGCAGTGGGTCATTGCATAATTATTGGCCGATGCGGACATGGCGAATTTGCATAGCTGGTTACAAAGAACGCCTCGTAGGAGGAGCTACCAAACGCCCCTGCAAAGTGAATGGGTTCAGTCCACGTGTACAAAACGATATTTTAGTAAGATCACAGCAGTCGGGGACGTGATGGAACAGCTCGACGTCAGGTTAGTGATTTTGCACGAATTGAAACTTTGCCGGAATGTGTCCGTAACGGTCGCAAATGTCAATAAAGGGTTGGGTGTCGGCACAGCAAGTGACAGAACTGCCCGTTGACTGTTTCAAAAGTTCCGTGCTCGTGATGTTGCCATCGACCATAAGCCAGGAGCCGGTCGTCCTGTTGTGTGTGACACTGACACGGTACAGTAAGGCGGAAAATGGAAGAAAAGCCAACATCCACAGTACGTGAGCTCCGTGCCGAACTTGTATCATCAGTGACAGTTTCCAGACACCTGGAAGCTATGTGCAAGGTTAAAAAACTGGATACCTGGGTTTCCACACGAACTCACCAAACAGTAGCAGATACGGCGTCTGGAAATATGCATTGCCCTCCAAAAACGTGAGGCTAGCTCCTTTTCTGCATCGGATCCTTACGGTTGATGAATAATGGGTACTTTATGACAACAGAAAGCAAACAGCGCAGTGGCTCGATGAAGAGGAACCACCCAAACAACTGTCCAAAACCGAGTTGCACCCACAGAAGCTTCTGAACTCTGTGTGGTTGACTGCTAAGACGTTATGGGTTTTTGCCGCGAGGTCAAAAATCAAAACGGACGTGTATATCAGCTGGACGAATGTCACCAGAAATCATGCAACAAACAACCATCGCTCGTCAATCGTTTGGGTGCTATACTGCTTCAGGACGGCGTACGACCGCATGTGTCTACTGGAAGCATGCGAAAAATAACGCCTTGGGGTACGAGGTCCTCTCTCACCCTGCTTATTCACCAGACTTGTCCCCCTCAGACTTTCACATGTTTCGCCATTTTTTTTTAAATTGGAGGGTTAACGACCACCGTGAGCAACTCAGTGGGCTACAAGCAGTCGCCCGTCCCTAATTTAGGGTCACTGGTTCCAGGGAAGTTAGAGAGCCTGTACCGTAAGACAAACACAACATCCATGCCACACCGGGGTTTGAACCCGGACCCATCTCGGACGATCGATCAGAAGCCATCGTTTAGACCACAATGTCACCGGAGCGACGTTTCGCCATTTGGACCGCTTCTTGAGGGGCAAACGGTTCGCTAAGAAGGATGCTGTGATTCATGCCGTTAGGGA
Source organism: Macrothele yani (assembly GCA_039090855.1). Lineage (NCBI taxonomy): Eukaryota > Metazoa > Arthropoda > Arachnida > Araneae > Macrothelidae > Macrothele > Macrothele yani. Next base: position 22,989,660 of record CM077013.1, read on the forward strand.
TTTTTTATACAACTGTGATTCCAGTTTCTGCCACTGTGGCATTTTTGCACTGAGAACACGTTGAGCACAGTGTATTGCTGCCGAGGGCAGATATATTTCGGAATAAAATGTATTTCGTCGCCTGTTACTGCTGTTTGTTTCTTTGTGTCCGAATCTACCAATAATTAAGAAACGACCCAATACACTAAGACAAGAATGCTTGCATTTAATAATGGTAGCACTTTTTCCTCCTCTGAATTGCACTTAGTTCATTGCTGCTATAGATAAGATATTTTATATCTGTGAATTTTTAATTCAGCATAAAACATATTGAGAAATTTGATACTTTAGATGGTTTTTCCACTTCTTAATTTTCTAAGGAAATTTTTATTCTAAAATCTGTCGATTTTTAAATGTTTTACCTGGTAAATGTATCAAAAGGGTCTCGTTCCATTTTATTTTTACGCCAATGGCCAAAGAAATTCAAAGATATTGATACATAATCTAAAAATATCCTATCTAATTTTTTGTTTAAAGTGTGTAATACTCCCTTAATGTCATGCAGTTATTCTCCTACGCAAAAGTATTACTTTAAAGTAATCTTTTGGGTATTTATATCTTCAAGTAGGATTTCTTTATGAAAGACTGGCTGATTGCCCTATTACTGCACGCATACAGCGGAAACGCGTGTGTTCAGCTCTGCGTGAGTAATAATTTGCAGGATTTGTTGTTCTTTTTTAGTGGAAATACGTCGTTTAAAACCAAATCACATCGGAAGAAGTACGAAACGAATATTAACGCTGAAGTTTTTGAAGCTTACTCCAGGGAGATTTAAAATGACAAAGATTATAGTAATTTTACCAGTTAGGTAAAACATGGAACAAAATGTGGTCCTTAATAGAAGTGTTCAAAAGGTTTTGTGATACACCGAAAAGCCGAAACATTACGTGCACCTAAATGCTGAAACATTACGTACGCCGAAAAGCCAAATCATTACGTAAACACAACAGCCAAAACATTACGTAAACGCAAAAGCCAAAATATTACGTAACGATAAAAGTCAAAACATACAGTACACCAAAAATCCAAAACATTGCGTACACCAAAAAACCAAAAAAATTACGTACACCTAAATGCTAAAACATTACGTACGCCGAAAAGCCAACTCATTACGTAAACACAACAGCCAAAACATTACGTAAACGCAAAAGCCAAAATATTACGTAACGATAAAAGTCAAAACATTGCGTACACCAAAAATCCAAAACATTGCGTACACCAAAAATCCAAAACATTGCGTACACCAAAAAACAAAAAAATTACGTACACCTAAATGCTAAAACATTACGTACGCCGAAAAGCCAAATCATTACGTAAACACAACAGCCAAAACATTACGTAAACGCAAAAGCCAAAATATTACGTAACGACAAAAGTCAAAACATTGCGTACACCAAAAATCCAAAACATTGCGTACACCAAAAATCCAAAACATTGCGTACACCAAAAAACCAAAAAAATTACGTACACCTAAATGCTAAAACATTACGTACGCCGAAAAGCCAACTCATTACGTAAACACAACAGCCAAAACATTACGTAAACGCAAAAGCCAAAATATTACGTAACGACAAAAGTCAAAACATTGCGTACACCAAAAATCCAAAACATTGCGTACACCAAAAAACCAAAAAAATTACGTACACCTAAATGCTAAAACATTACGTACGCCTGAAAAGCCAACTCATTACGTAAACACAACAGCCAAAACATTACGTAAACGCAAAAGCCAAAATATTACGTAACGAAAAAAGTCAAAACATTGCGTACACCAAAAATCCAAAACATTGCGTACACCAAAAATCCAAAACATTGCGTACACCAAAAAACCAAAAAAATTACGTACACCTAAATGCTAAAACATTACGTACGCCGAAAAGCCAACTCATTACGTAAACACAACAGCCAAAACATTACGTAAACGCAAAAGCCAAAATATTACGTAACGACAAAAGTCAAAACATACAGTACACGAAAAATCCAAAACATTGCGTACACCAAAAAACCAAAAAAATTACGTACACCTAAATGCTAAAACATTACGTACGCCGAAAAGCCAACTCATTACGTAAACACAACAGCCAAAACATTACGTAAACGCAAAAGCCAAAATATTACGTAACGACAAAAGTCAAAACATACAGTACACCGAAAATCCAAAACATTGCGTACACCAAAAAACCAAAAAAATTTACGTACACCTAAATGCTAAAACATTACGTACGCCGAAAAGTCAAACTCATTACGTAAACACAACAGCCAAAACATTACGTAAACGCAAAAGCCAAAATATTACGTAACGACAAAAGTCAAAACATAAAGTACACCAAAAATCCAAAACATTGCGTACACCAAAAAACCAAAAAAATTACGTACACCTAAATGCTAAAACATTACGTACGCCGAAAAGCCAACTCATTACGTAAACACAACAGCCAAAACATTACGTAAACGCAAAAGCCAAAATATTACGTAACGACAAAAGTCAAAACATTGCGTACACCAAAAATCCAAAACATTGCGTACACCAAAGAAACGAAAAAATTAGGTACACCTAAATGCTAAAACATTACGTACGCCGAAAAGCCAAATCATTACGTAAACACAACAGCCAAAACATTACGTAAACGCAAAAGCCAAAATATTACGTAACGACAAAAGTCAAAACATAAAGTACCCCGAAAATCCAAAACATTGCGTACACCAAAAAACCAAAAAATTTATGTACACCTAAATGCTAAAAAACATTACGTACACCGAAAAAGTCAAATCATTACGTAAACACAACAGCCAAAACATTACGCAAACGCAAAAGCCAAAATATTACGTAACGACAAAAGTCAAAACATTACGTAACGAAAAAAGTCAAAACATAAAGTACACCAAAAATCCAAAACATTGCGTACACCAAAAAACCAAATAAATTACGTACACCTAAATGCTAAAACATTACGTACGCCGAAAAGCCAAATTATTACGTAAACACAACAGCCAAAACATTACGTAAACGCAAAAGCCAAAATATTACGTAACGACAAAAGTCAAAACATAAAGTACCCCAAAAATCCAAAACATTGCGTACACCAAAAAACCAAAAAATTTATGTACACCTAAATGCTAAAAAACATTACGTACACCGAAAAGTCAAATCATTACGTAAACACAACAGCCAAAACATTACGTAAACGCAAAAGCCAAAATATTACGTAACGACAAAAGTCAAAACATAAAGTACACCAAAAATCCAAAACATTGCGTACATCAAAAAGCCAAATCATTACGTATCCTACATGTAAAAGCCAAATCATTACGTATCCTACATCTAAAAGCCAAATCATTACGTAGCCTACATTTGAAAGCCGAAACATTACGTATACCAAAAAGCCAAAACATTACGTACACCTAAGAGCCAAAACATTATGTACACCGAAAAGCCGAAGCATTACATACAGCAAAAAGCCAAAACATTACGTACACCAAAAAGCCGAAACATCACGTACACCGAAAAACCGAAGCATTACGTGCACCAGAAAGCCAAAACATTACGTACACCTAAAAACCAAAATATTACGTACACCTTAAAAGCCAAAAGATTACGTACACCGAAATTCCAAAACATTACGTACACCTAAAAGCCAAAACATTACGTACACCGAAAAGTCGAAGCATTACGTACACCGAAAAGCCAAAACTTTATGAGCATCTCGTTTTTATGCTAATCTAAGCAGCTGCCATTAAACGAGTGCGTACGAAGGCCATGACACAGTAAAAATAACACCTGAGAGTAGTCTCTGGTAATCAATTTCTCCTTGTTCTTCAGATGGGAAAGGCAGCGCGAGTTTGACAAAAACCAAATTGTAATCGTCACATGATTGGGTCAGAGCATTTCCGAGACAGCAAAGCTTGCGGGGCGTCCACTGTCAGCTGTGATTAGTGCTTTCGAAAAGAGGTCTAAAGGAGATGAAAACCAGGAACCGCCGGCAAGCTGTTAGTCGACCACGGCTTATCGATACTAGAGGTGAGCGAAGGCTATCCAGTATGGTACGCGACAACAGAAGGGATAATGTGGCACAACTCGCCGGTAATTTGAATGCTAGTGACAGAAACCACCACTCACAATACATCGAACTGCTGAAAAAAGGCTGTTACAAGTGGCCATGCTAACTTTGATTCACCGTCGAAAGTGCCCACAATGGGCACGCGAGCATCAAAACAGGACCTTGAATGGTTGAAAGAAGGATTTCTGTTCCGATGAATCTCGTTTCCTGGTGCACCAAGTGGATGGCCGAGTACGTGTGCATCACTTATCTGCGGAAGTGTTGGCTGTCACCAGGATGCACCGTGAAGCGAAAGCAAGCCAGTGGAGGAAGTATAATGCTGTGGGCAACGTTCTGCTGGCAAAACCTGGGTCCAGTCATTCATGTGTTTAAAACTATGACGTCTACCATCTACCTAAACATTATTGCAGACTAGGTATATCCCTTCAAGGCAACGGCATTTCCACAAGTAGTGCTTCTAGGAAACCCTGGGTCCAGTCATTCATGTGCTGGAGACTATGACGTCTACCACCTACCAAAATACCATTGCAGACCATGTACATCCTTTCATGGCAACGGTATTCCCCACTAGTAGTCCTCTGTGAAACCCTGGGTCCAGTCATTCATGTGCAGGAAACTATGACGTCAAGCACCTGTCTAAATATCATCGCAGACTACGTACATCCCTTCAAAGCAATGGCATTCCCACTAGTAGTGCTTCTAGGAAACCATGGGTCCAGTTATTCATTGGCAGGAAACTATGACGTCTACCACCTACCTAAACATCATTGCAGTCCAGGAAATATTAACGGTATTCCCCCTCTAGTGGTAAAAAATCATTGCAGACTCTTTCGTATTAACGGTATTCCCCGTCTAGTAGTACTTTCTTTCAGCAGAACAGCGCCTAACGCTAAACAGCCCGGACTGTTCGAGAATGGTTCGCGGAACATGATAAAGACTTCCAGGTATTGCCTTGGTCTCAAAATTCTCCAAATGTTAATCTACACTGCTGGCCACCCAAAATGCAACACCAAGAAGGAAGCATCCGATTGGCCTGAAATTCGCAGCATGCGTCGCCCGCGACAGGACATGCAAACGATTAGCATTGCAGGGCATATGCAAATCCGGTGCTCCCGGCACGCCACCGAGAAGCACTATAAAAAGGATGCACAGAAGGCGGGGTGTAAGTAGAAGTGTGTTGTGCTGCCGGATCTGTGCGTGGGAAGCTTCACGATGCCTCGTCGCAAAATACGGCAGTCATTCCAGAACGTTTCGGAGTTGGACAGAGGAAGAAAAGTGGCTTATCGCGATAGCGGTTTATTGTACCGAGACATCGGCGCCCGTGTGGGACGATATCCAGCCACAGTGAGGCGAGTATGGATTCGGTGGGTGCAGGAGGGACGGACGAACCGACGTGAGTAATTGCCGCAGCCGCGGCACACCATCGAACGACAAGACCGGCATGTTGTGTGGCGGGCATTGACGGCTCGCACCGTCACATCACGAACGTTAGCGCAGGAATTATGGTGTGTTGCGCACCAACCGGTGTCAGCACGTGCCGTTCGACGTCGTCTGCAGGAGCGCTCATTTATCCGATTACCATTGCCGTCACACCACCGGTGAGTGCTGCGGCAGTGAGCTGTTGAAAGCCGCACCTGGACTACAGAATGGCAAGACATTGTCTTCTCCGACGAATCCCACTTCTGCCTGCAACACCACGATGGTCGGATACGCGTGTGGCGGCAGCGCGGCGAGAGACTGTATGACGCCTGCATTATGCATCGCCATACCGGTCTGTCGCCTGGCGTTATGGTTTGGGGCGCAATTCGATATGACACCCGCACCCCTCTGGTACGCATCGCCGGTACACTCAACATCCACCGCTACATCTCCGACGTTTTGGAGCCTGTGGTCCTCCCTTACCTGAAGGACCTGCCAGCGGCCACGTTTCAACAGGACAATGCGCGCCCGCAAGTGGCACGCATCGTGCAACAATTCTTCACGGCCCACCGGGTGTCACTGCTGCCGTATCCTGCCTGTTCTCTCGATATATCGCCCATCGAATACGTCTGGTCGCTGATCGGCAACCGAGTGGCCCAGCGAGCACCACCCACCGCTACGCCTGATGAACTGTAGCAACGTGTGGAAGCATCCTGCACCGACATACCCCAAGCCCGCATCCAAAGCCTCTTTCGTTCGATACCGCGGTGTGTAGCGGCCGTTATTGCCAGTCATGGTGGCCACACGAACTATTGATGTCTGCGTGTTCCGCAAGTCGCCCGGGCCTGTAAGCTCAATCGTTTCATATTTGTATCTGTTGTTATGTATCCAGTAAATCTGGCTTTGCTATCTCGTGTCCTTCTTGGTGTTGCATTTTGGGCGGCCAGCAGTATAATTCAGAATCTTGGTTTGCGTTGGAACAGTAAATCCGATCTGCGGCTGCTCAGCCACGTAACTTGCAAGACCAGTGATCTGCTGGTAACGAGTTGTTACCAGATAGCACAAGACACCTTTAGAAATATTGTAGCTTCTACACCTCGCCAGGTAAAATACTGATTTCATTGTCCCGTTCCGCCAATATGTCTTGGCTCCACGGGGACTAATTGAGCACCTTGGATTTTACTTTGACATGTTGCGACAATTATCCTGCCTTGAGACGCCGGTTCGGACCCTGGCCACCCCCGTGGCCCAGAGACCAGCCCGTGGTGACGTGCTGGCAGGCGACCTAGCATACCTTGTCTGGGTTCCCGCTCTGTCTGGCGGGATAGGTCGTTCATTGATTTAGCATTGACTGGGAGATTCCTTGCCCTCGAACTTTTTTGGGGGAATAATTTCCCTTTATTATTTTTTCAACAAGTCTTACACACATCAATTACACTGTCCTCATGCTTAGGACTTACAACATTGAGAGATTTAAAGAGTATTTACATAGTATGTACACTGGAGGGAATTTTGTCTGCTTTCCCACAGACTTCTGCCCTCATTCCTTTTCCGAATCGCTTTCGGTGTGCACGTCCACCTCTTGCGTTTCGGTCCCCGTTTGACTGGGGAAGATCGCATGTTGCTGGAGGGTTAGCCGCTCAACCAGGGCTATTATCCCCCTCCTGTTAACGGAGGATTGGATGAGCAGATCCAATCTTCGCGTTCTTTGCACACCTGGGATCAGTGTGTTTCTCCATTCGGCGAAGCCACTGCAATCGAACCGTTTAGTCGATACTTCATCGTATTAAGGAGGTGGTCATAGTGTGGATCTTCGGTATATAATTTCTAGTTTTTTGTAAAGCGCAATTCTCCAAAAGGATATTTCTTTTGGAATGTGTTTTAAAGCATTGTGTATGCTTCTAAGAGCCCAAAGAACAAGACTCACAATCGTAAATATTTTGCTCACATTTTCTCTTCCAAACAGTGCTCAGTTTTTCTACTTAGTGGCGCAAAATGATACGATATTTTTGCTACGAAAAATCTGATTTAAAAATTTCCGATAGGTGGTCATGCTGAAGATCATTTAAAATGCAACTACCAACTTTTTGTAGATCCCAACTTTTTTTTTTTTATTGGAAGTTTAACGACCACTGCGAGCAACTCAATGGGCTATAAGCAGTCACTCGTCCCTAGTTTAGGGCCACTCGTTCCAAGGAAGGGAGAGAGTCAGTGCCGTAAGACAAACACAACATCCTTGCCTCACCGGGATTCAAACCCGGAGCCCTTTCGGACAAATGATCATAAGCCATCGCTTAGACCACTGCGCCACCCAATTTTTCGACTTCATATTCATATTATTATTATTTATTTTTTTTTTTTGAGGTTTAACGACCACCGTGAGCAACTCAATGGGCTATAAGCAGTCGCCCGTCCCTAATTTAGAGTCACTGGTTCCAGGGAAGGGAGAGAGCCAGTGCCGTAAGACAAACACAACATCCATGCCTCACCGGGATTCGAACCGGGACTCCTTCCGACGAATGATCAGAGGCCAACGCCTTAGACCACTGCGCCACCAGGGCGGCCATATTATTTTCTGCGCAAAATAAAGCAATTTCCCTGTTAGGGAGCTTACACGTATACGTCCATGATATCTCTGCTTCCAAAACGCCACATTTGAAAAATTACTTTTGTGTAAAATGCCTTTCGTATCGAGGCACATTTTGCATATGTTTATATTTTTTCATAATGCGCAGTTTTAACGCTAGGTGGCGTAAGTGTGCATTTCTACTTGAAACTGTTTCTCTGCCTTTAAAAATCCAATTGGAGAGATTTTGCTTTTATTTTTATGCCATTCGCTATGGTAAGGACAGCGAACAGTACCCGGATCGAATAATGCAAAGTTTTGCAGCTAGAGAGAGTACATGCATGAATTGTTTTCTTGTTATCTCTGCTTGCGAATTTCATATTTGAAAAATTATTTTTACATCACATACGTAGTTCCCTCTATGAAGAATATTTCGCATAAATTTTCTTCTTTCTGTTGGAGAGGCACCAGCGTGTGTTTCTATACGGAAGAGTATTTCTGAAAATAAAATCCGAAGAAAGAAATCCTTCTTTGCCGCAGTAACCTTTACTATGAGGAAGACATTGAGCTCAAATAATGCACAGCTAGGGGGTGTGAAGCTATATGACATTTTGCACCATGTCTCTGCTTTTAATGATCGATTTCGAAAAATTCGTCTTATCATCCGGAATGCGGAAGATTTTGCGCAAAATTCGTTAATTTTCACATCTTCCCTTTCTGCCCCTAGTGAGGTACATTTTTAGCACGTCTTTTGTAAAAGAAGTTAGTAAAATCATGCAATGCATTGATTATGATACGCTTTCCGACATACCAGAAATTATTACTCAAGTTATGAGGATAATGGCTGTGAAATAAATCTCGCTCCTGTGTCCTGACCTTTGACCCCATTTCGATGATATTCAACAGAACCGGTTCAGTACACCTCAAGAATAACATACTAAAGTTTTGTCGCAATAGAAGCAGTTTTACGCAAGTTATGAGAATAATGGCTGTGGAATAAATCTTGCTTTTGTGCAATGACATTTGATCCCATTTTGTTGATATTCAACAGAATCGGTTCACTATACTTCCGGAACAACATGGTAACGTTTTGTCGCAATCGAAACATTTTTTGGTAAGTTATGATGCACAAGGGCAATGGAATGGATCCCACTCCAGTGTCCTGACCTTTGACCCCATTTCGCCCATTTTCAACAGGGTTTGTCCCCAGTGGCTCCCTACCACATACTAAAATTTCATCGAAATCGAACCATTTTTACGCAAGTTATGACGCATAAGGGCAATGTAACAAATCCCGCTCTTATGCCCTGCCTGACCTTTGACCCCATTTCACCCAATTTCAATAGGGTTCGTGCCCAGGAGGTTCCCTACCACATACTAAAATTTCATCGAAATCGAACCATATTTACGCATGTTATGATGCATAAAAGCAATGGAATGGATTAAACCTTTATGCCCTGACCTTTGACCCCATTTCGCCCATTTTCAATAGTGTTCGTCCCCAGGTTGTCCCTTACCAAATACTAAAATTTCATTGAAATCGAACCGTATTTACGCATGTTATGACGCATAAAGGCAATGAAATGGATCCCGCTTTTATGTCCTGAACTTTGACCCCATTCCACCCATTTTCAATAGGTTTCGTTCCCAGGTAGTTCCTTACCACATATTAAAATTTCATCGAAATCGAACCATTTTTACGCAAGTTATGATGTATAAGGGCAATGGAATAAATCCCGCTCTTATGCCCTGACTGACCTTTAACCCCAATTTGCCAATTTTCAATAGGGTTCGTGCCCAGGTAGTTTCCTACCACATACTGAAATTTCATCGAAATCGAACCATATTTACGCATGTTATGACGCATAAAGGCAATGAAATGGATCCCGCTCTTATGGCGTGACCTTTGACCCCACTTCACCCATTTTCAATAGGGTTCGTCCCCTGGTAGTCCCCTACCACATACTAAAATTATTTCATCGAAATCGAATCATTTTTACGTGAGTTATCGTGCCGACAGACAAACAGTCGGACGGACGGACGGAAAAAGCTGGAGCATATACGCTTCTTCAACCTACGGTTGGAAAGCATAAAAAAGATCGTGCTTATGTTACCGGTTTGTCCGTCCGTCCGTCGGTACCCACGATATCTCTGCAACTATTAGTCCGATCTGAAAAATTCTTTTTGCATTGGGAATCAAGAAATATGCAAATTATGATGCTTTATTTCTTTTTCTTTTTTTACGATGTACAATTTCGCCGCTAGAGAAGGCGTAAAGGCAGAAGATGTCGAATTCAAAAATACGTTTTATTCCACATAGTTGCTTCTAAACATCCGATTGAAAAACATATTTTATCTTTCGATTCCATTTATGTCGAAGAGTATTTTAGATATAGTTACTTCTTCAAATTACGCATAGAATTTCCGCTAGGGGGCGTAAAAGTAAATTACATTTTTCCCGATAACTCTTCTTTTAAAACTCCGATTTGAAAATGTTTTTCATCAGAGGATACAACTCCTGATGGAAAATGTTTTGCATATAATTTCAAATTTTCGAAAAAGAATACTTTGGCCACCAGGGGGCGTAAGTGTTAATTTTTGCTTCTGATGTATTTGCCATAAACTCTGAGCTTCTAAATTCTCGATTGAAAATAGCATCGTTTGTAGACCGATACTACTCATGTCGACAAACCTTTTAAAAACATTTTCTTCTTAAAATAGTGCACGGTTTCTACGCCAGGGGCGTAGATGTATAGCTTATTTTTGTCAATATCTCGACTTCTAAGAGTCCGATTTAAAAAACTCCTTCTTTGTTGGATAGTGTTTCTAGTGTGACATGTTTTTCCTATAAATTCAAAATTTTCAAGTAATTCATAGACTTTCCGCTAGGGTGCGTAAAGGTAAATTGCGTTTTCCACCTATATCTCTGTGCTTCTAAATCAACGATTTGAAAAATTATTTCTGCAACGGATACAGCTTCTGATAGGAAATCGTTTGCACATAATTTCCAATTTTTGTAAAAAATAGTTTGGCGACCAGGAGGTGTAAAGTCTTAATTTCCGATTCTGATGTATTTGCAGCAAAATATGAGCTTCTAAAATCTCGATTGAAAAAAAGTCTTTTGTGGACCGATACTACTCATGTCGACAAACATTTTAGGAACATTTTGTTCTTGAAATAATGCATGGTTTCCACGCCAGGGGCGTTCATGTATATCTTATTTTTGTCAATATCTCTACTTCTGAAAGTCCGATTTGAAAAATTCCTTCTTTGTTGGATAGTGTTTTAGATGGGAAATGTTTTTCCTATAAATTCGAAATTTTCAAGTAAATCCTAGACTTTCCGCTACGGCGCACAATGGTAAATTGCGTTTTCTGGTCCTAAAACTGCGATTTGAAACATTCTTCCTGTATCGCATACAAGACCTGATGGGAAATATTTTTCACATAATTTCAAATATTTGGTGAAGAATGGTTTAGCCACCAGGGGTCATAAGTGTTAATTTCTGCCTTTGATGTATTTGTAGCAAAATCTGGGCTCCTGAAAACTCGGATAATTTTTTTTCTTGGACCGATACCGCTCATATGGAAAAACCTATTGAGAATACTTTCTTCCTAAAATAATGCATGGTTTCCCCACCAGGGGACGTAAAGTCACATCTTATTTTTGTCGATATCTCTGTTTCTCAGAGTCCGATTTGAAAAATGCTTTCGGTGTTAGAGAGGGTTTGCGGTGCGATATGCTTCTCATATAAATTCATGTTTTTCTTAACGCACAAGTCTGCAACCAGAGGGCGTAAGTTCCCGATTCCGTTTACAGCAATATCTGAGGGCTTAAAAACCCGATTGAAAACCTTTTTTCTTCCGTCAGGTACTATTGTTTCCGCACCGGTTCCATTGACTTTGAATTGCTTTGATAAATTTAATTTGCGTCTGAACGGATTCAAAAGACGTGCTTATTACACCCGAAAATTCGGTGCCATCTTTCTTGTGATTTCTATTTTCAAATATTTCCCAACTCAAGAAATCCGGTTAAAAAGTTCTTTTTGTAATTGGTTCCACTCACTATGAAGAACTGCGCAAATATTGTGTATTTTAATAATTGTTCAGCTTTTTTGCTCGAGGTTGCAAAAGTACTTTCTTTTCCGTTGATTTTCACCTTTTCTATCCTGAGACATTCTTTGGTAACGTAAAGTATTCAAAGGACGTGTTCATTACAATTCTTGTATCTCTTATCTGTGTTATTTACAGAGTGTGTCAGGACACTGCATAATTCTACCTAATCCAGTTCTTTATACAGGGGTTCATCAAAATAATTAAAACATCTACTGTTTGTGGAGAATTTTTTCTTAATAAGCTGTGGGTCCACCTCATGCTTTCAGAACAGAAGGAATTCTACTTGGAATAGATTTATACGTCACGTACAGGTCAGATAATGGAATTTGGGAATTTTCTTCCGGTAAAGTATATCGCAGCTGTGCCAGTGATGTTGGAGATGGAAAGTGTGATCTGACCTTTCCCTCCAGATATTCCCACAAAGGTTAAATAATATTGAGGCGTGGAGATTGAGGTAGCCAGGGTAGCTGTACCTCATCCTCGTGCTCTGCAGACCACAACTTGGTACGTTTCTCTCAATGCACGGGTGCATTATCTCTTTAAAAGCTGGGAAGGTCATCAAGATATCTCTTTCAAAGCTGGGAATGTCATCAACATATCTCTTTCAAAGCTGGGAATGTCATCAAGATATCTCTTTCAAAGCAGGGAATGTCATCAAGATATCTCTTTCAAAGCTGGGAATGTCATCAAGATATCTCTTTCAAAGCTGGGAATGTCATCAAGATATCTCTTTCAAAGCTGGGAATGTCATCAAGATATCTCTTTCAAAGCTGGGAATGTCATCAAGATATCTCTTTCAAAAGTGGAAATGTCATCAAGATATCTCTTTCAAAGCTGGGAATGTCATCAAGATATCTCTTTCAAAGCTGGGAATGTCATCAAGATATCTCTTTCAAAAGCTGGGAATGTCATCAAGATATCTCTTTCAAAGCTGGGAATGTCATCAAGATATCTCTTTCAAAGCAGGGAATGTCATCAAGATATCTCTTTCAAAGCTGGGAATGTCATCAAGATATCTCTTTCAAAGCAGGGAATGTCATCAAGATATCTCTTTTAAAGCTGGGAATGTCATCAAGATATATCTTTCAAAGCAGGGACTGTCATCAAGATACAATGCCTGGAACATTGCGTGCAGGTGTTCCCCCAAAAATGTTTTCGCCATGTGCAGATGTGACATGACCCTGAAGAACAACAAATGACCCTAAGGAATGCCATGACATGGCACCCCTCAGCATCAGGGATCCACCTCCATACTTCACATTTGGAACCAAACAGTCAGGGCTTCTGTAAGTTTTACAGATGTACACTATACCAGCGGTGGGAAACAATTTGAAGTATTTACGATTTATCAGACAGAATGACACGCTGCCAGTCTTTAGCATCACACTTTTTATGTGCTTTGCACCATCTTACACGTTTCGTTGCATTAATGTTTGTAATCAGAGGTTTGTGGATTGCATCATGGCCAGAAATACCCACACGATGGAATTCCTGACGAACTGTTGTAACGGAAACGGGACCCTGGTGTTCAGCTTTGCTGCTATTTGCGGTGACGTGGTCTTGTGCTTTCGTTGTACATTCCGTGCAAACGTTCGCCTTACCCTATCTGACGTCATTGTTCGGCGATCACAATTTGCACGTTTGGAGGTAAATCCCGGTAACTTGGGATGCACTGGATTTTTCCAAGCTCAGATGAGTGTTCCTCGAGCTATGCCTGGGTGGTTGCAGCCCGGTGGGGCGGTGCATTGTCTTCCTCAAACAGACCATATGCCGTTGGATGCGAGAAGGCCATGAAACCGTGTGTACGTGATCATCCAGCACATGCTGGTAGGACGCAGCAGTTAAGAACCTCTCCAGACACACTAAGAGACCTCATGTGTTCCATCAGAAGGCTCTCCAAATTGTTACAGAGCCACCACCATCATGAAAACAGTCGATTTGACACAACGCGGCCATGGCTTCATGATATCAACGCCACACCCACACCCTCCCGTCAGCTCAGTACGGCTGGAAACGGGATTCATCTGACCACATGATGCGGCGCCATTCTTCAAAGGTCCAGTTTTGATGTTTCCGACACCAGGCGAGGCGTAATTTGCGATGACGAACAGTGAATTGTGACACACGAGTAGGATGTTGGCTCCCGTAGCCCAGGGAATGCAGGTGCTTCCGATATTTAACCTGGATGTGATTTGCGCAGCGGATGACCAACGGTCGATCGGTCTGTACGAGCCTGGAAACTCGACGTACACTGCCAGAGCCACCGGGAACCCTAGTGTTCTTACCTCTTGGGTGATAGATTGACCCATCTGTCTTGCATCGACAATGCATCCACGACCAGAGTCGATCAGATCACTACGTTTACCCATGCTTCTCGATTGCGTCAATGGTGTGTGTTTAGTCACCATTTGCTCTCTGGGCACTGATATCTCCGTCGATGGTACACTGCCAGAGCCATCGGGAACCCTAGTGTTCTTACCTCTTGGGTGATAGAATGACCCATCTGTCTAGCATCGACAATGCATCCACGACCAGAATTGCTCAGATCACTACGTTTACCTATGCTTGTCGATTGCGATACACTGTTGGGAACCTCTGCTCGCCACCTCTTTTGATCCTGCTATCGGTTTAGTCTGTTCCACTCCGTGCTGAGGATGCTCGTGTTAACTGCCAATCACCCCTATCTCTAACGTTTTCTTTACTGAGTGTAATGATGCTCATTCACTAAAAACAAGGCAATATTTTTTAAGGAAAATCTGGATTTTTTTTCCCGTGCCGATTTGTACAATCTGAACAAAACAACTCCCGTTTTTGCACGATATTCAATAAGACATTATTTAAAACCACTGACTTACTAAATTCTTTAATTTACAATTAAAATACTTAATAATATCGTAGTTTAAAACCATAAAACTTTTCCAGCTCGCTACGAGCTCATCCTCAGATGGTTGACTACGAACTAATGGAACAGGTGTTTAAATATCAAATTCTCCGTCACATGATTGAAAGATGCGCGGCAAATATGCGTGTAAACAATAAATGAAAACTGCAAAAATGTTCTAGTGTGAGTTGTCACTTGAGTTCGAATGGTCACTCCAGACAGCTGCTACCCACGAGTCTGGGATATAGCAAGGGATTTCTTCATTACAACAGGACAGGACATATCCACGGATAAATAAACTTTCCGCAAAGAGTGTGACCAATATCGTATTCGCAGTGGTGAGGACACAGGAATCCTCCCAAATTGATACATGAGTTCCTTTTGAAGTCAGTCTGGATAAAGCCGTTGTTTTCGCACCCATTTTGACATTGTATCTGTGTTCCCTAATCCTGGTTCCCAATGTGCGTAATGTCGATCCTATGTGGACTTTGTCTTCTAGGGACGAGTCTGTAGCCCTTAGAGGTATACGGTATACCCCAAATTTATGGTCGTTATTCGCAGGATCTTTTTCATTTCTGACCATGGATAGGATATTACTTGTCCTAATTCCAAAGGATACGTTGTTGTGTCGGCAGTGGTTCTTTATGACGTTAATAACATCGGGGACACAGTCTATGGAACCCACAAATCTATTTCTAATGGGTTATCTCTGTAAAGTCATGGCTACTTGCATTCTAACCTTGTACGTAATGTTGTTGACGATATTATTCGGATAGCCGTGCGTCAAGGCGATTTCGTAAATTTTATTAAATTCTTGCTGGCGAAGAGCGGCGGAAGAGGAATGTGAGAAAGCTCGTCGTACGAGGGAATACAGAGCTAAAAGTTTGTAGTTTGCCGGGTGAGCTGAATTTCTATGTATAATAGTGGAATGTGCCGAAGATTTGCGGTATACCGAGTAAGAGATATTCTGGGTATTAGGGTTGCGAACTAATTGAATATCCAAGTATGGGAGAAAATAATTGGTATCGGTTTGAATGGTAAAATTGATTGTGGTATATTGTGAGGATAATCGTTCAGAAAAAAGAGTAAGTTCTGCAATGGATGATGGCCAAAAAACAAGTACGTCGTCGACGTAGCGGAGATATAGTAGTGGCTGAATTGGAGATTGAACCAGAATTTTATCTTCTAAGGATTGTAGGGGAGAGCCCATGATTGTACGGGAGAGTCCATATGATAGGGGAGAATAGGGCAGAGACCATATGATAGGGGAGAGCCCATGATAAAGTTTTTCATGATAGGGGAGAGTCCATGATAGGGAAGAGCCCTGATATGAGTAGGGGAGAGTCCATGATAGGGAAGAGCCCATGATATGAGTAGGGGAGAGCCCATATGATAGGGGAGAGCCCATGGTTGTAGGGTAGAGCCCATATGATAGAGGAGAGCCCATGATAAAGTTTTTCATGATAGGGGAGAGTCCATGATAGGGGAGAGCCCATGATATGAGTAGGGGAGAGCCCATGGTTGTAGGAGAGAGCCCATATGATAGGAGAGAGCCCATGGTTGTAGGGGAGAGCCCATATGATAGGGGAGAGCACATGATAAATGCGTTTGTTAAACGAAAAATATGACCTTTTTTGTACAAGACGCAAAGCATTGAGGACAGCCTGTATTTCATCGGGGGACGTTTGTCCTTGGGTAGTGAGTTTCTTTTCAATGTACAACGTTGACAGGAACAATATTTTTTAAGAAAGAGAAAATGCTGTTTGCGCAAAAATTATTGAATATTATTATATGTTTTAAATCATCGGGGAAGGGGGGAGGCGTTTTGGACTACAATTTCACTGTTCAGATCCCAGATGATCATCGACTAAATTGGAGATGCCATAAATAAAGCTTAGGTGCCGTCCATACAATTTATGTAAATTATTTTATTTTAATTATATCGCAATTCCCTTTTAATTACATTGAGACCTCGAAAAAAGAAATTGAAACTAAATGCAGTAGAAATAATTCTAAGATATATTCACAAAGTAGTGAGTACATTTCGAAAGCAGTTGTGGACGTAGTCGTAGCGTGATCAAAAATTTGGGGGAAGGGGGGCACAAAGAAGTGTAAACTTGAAGTGGTAATCCGTTTAGTTGGCGTAAGAAACAAAATACAATTTGCCGAGCTTTCTCACATCTACGGATTATAACGAAGTAAATTTCTCCGTCATTTCTGTTCACACCAGGATTCGAACCTGGGTCCCCTCATTCCGGAATAAGTTGCTCTACCAATTGAGCTACGCGGACGTTTTATTCTGATTCCTATCTGCCTTTATGTCGTGTGCGTCCTTCGGGCAGGTACGTCACATCTCCTGGTACGTTACATCATCTCCCCCTTATTTTTTTTTTTTTTTTTTTTTTTTTTTTCGAAGTGCTGGAGAAGGGATTCTCTTATTTTTCCTATCTCGCGGTGTGGAAATAACATCACACCATTGCGAGATTTTGAACGGTCGGGTCATCCGGATAGTTCGGGCGCCATTATAACGAAGTAAATTTCTCCGTCATTTTTATCCGCGCCAGGATTCGAACCCGGGTCCCCTCATTCCGGAATAAGTTGCTCTACCAATTGAGCTATGCGGACGTTTTATTCTGATTCCTATCTGCCTTTATGTCGTGTGCGTCCTTCTGGCAGGTACGTCACATCTCCTGGTACGTTACAGGATGGCTTTATCAAGCCTCAAAATGTAAACATACTGAAGATGAGAACAATTAAAATCTATATATAATACTGGTTACTCGAGACATTTAGAATTATTAAATACGTGACGCGTCATATTCTGAATATGAAGTCACCAGATGTGTTTAGTTTGTGACATGGCGGTTTTCAGAGGTCAAATCATTTAGGCATTTAATCCAGATTTATGGTAGCTCCAGTAGGACGCTGTCGTTGCAGGCCTCGCGGCTGGTTATAATCTCCAGAGACTTTCTGAATGTCGTTGCTTTCGGGTTATTGTATGGGGCTAACTTTTTAATAGTTTCCCACACAGGTACCGCAGACCTGGAGCACACCTCCGGATAGAACCTTAGATCTTCTTTCTTTTGCGTCCCTTTTGTGTTCACTGATTCGGGTTCCAAATGAGCGTTTTTTCATTAAGATATAATTAATGTCCATGCATACCGTCAGGATACGGTAAGGGTATGTAATAAACAACAGCTTCGTTGTTGATTGTAGACCTGTCAGATAACTTTGAAAGGATGCTGTACAAGGATTCTGGACCCTTATGCCTGCACCTAGTTCCATTTCCTTTAGGGCGTTTTTCAGGACGTAAAAAAATGCCTGGAATATATGATACTGATCACTATCCAGAGGAGTGTGTTCCAGGTCCGCGGTACCTATGTGGGAATCTATTAAAATGTAGCCTCATACACTAACTCGAAAGGTACCTATGTGTGAACCTATTAAAATGTAGCCCCATACACTAACCCGAAAAGTACCTATGTGGGAACCTATTAAATGTAGCCCCATACACCCGAAAGGTACCTATGTGGGAACCTATTAAAATGTAGCCCCATACACTAACCCAAAAGGTACCTATGTGAGAACCTATTAAGATGTAGCCCCATACACTAGCCCGAAAGGTACCTATGTGGGAACCTATTAAGATGTAGCCCCATACAGTAACCCGAAAGGTACCTATGTGTGAACCTATTAAAATGTAGCCCCATACACTAACCCGAGAGGTACCTATGTAGGAACCTATTAAAATGTAGCCCCATACACTAACCCGAAAGCATCGGTATTCAGAGAGTCTCTGGAGATTATTACCAGCCGTGAGGCGTGTAACTACAGCGTCTTCCTGGAGTTACCAAAAATCTGGATTCAATGCCTGAATGATTTCCCCCTTGAAAACCGCCATGTCTCAAACTAACACATCTCGTGATTTGATATTCAGAATGTTATGTTTATGTTTCGTTTAACCATTCTCATATTTAAATTTCTCTATGTTTCGTTTAACCATTCTCATATTTAAATTTCTCTATGTTTCGTTTAACCATTCTCATATTTAAATTGTAATCGTTCTCATTTTCAGTTTGTTTACATTTTTAGCTTGGGCAAAGCCATCCATAGATGTGCGAAAGCTCGGCAAATTTTATTTTGTTTCTTACGCCAATTAAACGCGTTACCCCTTCATTCTTATACTTGGTGTATTAATATCATGAATAGAATACGGGATTACACCATACAATACAAATTTTGAAGATGTGAATCCGTTTTTTGGTGTAAATATGACATGGATGGTAAGTTAGAAGAATATCCGAAAACCTGAAAATTTCGTCGTGCTTTGGCAGGAATCGAATCAGCGTCTCCCGGATACTGGTAGAGTTCCGAGTATGCTAAGCACTACACCACCCAGAACGACCAAGTTTCAAGTTTCCGAATAATTTGAATAAAACCATCACAGGATTCCGTAGTCGAAGAAACTGGCATTCATGTTAAATATAATTTATGACTACAGAACTTGTGGTGTTGAGATAGAATAAAAATACCAACGTTTACCACAATCAAAGGTTTATTATACATCGACTATAGTTTCGCAGAGCATTTGGCTCGGCTTCATCTGGACGAAACATCCTGATGAAGCTGAGCCAAACGTTCTGCGAAACTGTATAGTCGATTATAATAAACATTTGATTGTGGTAAAGGTTGGTATTTTTATTCTGGCATTCATGTTTAGCGAATCTGGAGTTTAAGAATTCTATCCCATGATTGCCCGGAGGTGAAGATAAATCATGAATGGATAAATTATGAATGATGTTTTTCTCGGAGAAGGGGGGGGCATTGTCGGAAATAGTTTCTGCGAAAATGCTTTTTTTTTCAATTGCCATAACATATGTTTTTATGTATTCTGGGGAGAGGAAAGCTATGTCAGGCCTCACGGCCTTTTCCCTCCTTTTCCTAGTTGCTGTAGTGGCAACTGAATGAATAAATAAATGAAATATATAAAAATATGCTTAATATATCCAAAACTAAGAGATATGCCAGGATCGGTTGTTTCACCTTTATAAGGATGAAAAACAAAACAAAAAAACATGTCTTTCAATGCACCTCATGCAGTCATCTAATGATAAAAACCATCATCAGATGACTACATGCTGTTGTGAATGGAATGTCTGCTGAAAAGCAGTCATAGCAATGTTCACTATTGCGTAGTCTTGCTCCTTTGGATGTATGTCACGCTTTATGACATTTAAAAGGCGAACGACTAGTTATCATATTTCCTAATTTTTAAGTTGAGGGGTCACGTCCCACTTCCGTGCTTCCCCGATGTTGGTGAATTCAAATCCGCTTTATGTTCTGCAACACATTCAGCATAGAGACACCTCTCTGAGAATTCAGGTGGTATTCCTAAATATTTTTTTTCTTGCATTTTCGAGATCTAAAGTTCGGTTTTGAATTTTTAAGTGAATCTTCTAGTTTCAAAGATACGAAGAAGACACAGGTCTGGTGGGAAAGAAAATTTGGAAACGGCTCGTATCGCCGTAACAAGTACGCGAATGAGAACGGAAGTAGCTTTTCCGTGCGTGTGTGTGTGCAGGTCCTCCGGAGAAAACGATAAGGCAAAGTTCACCTGAGCGCGTACTGAGTGTTTTCAGAGTATGTCTCCTACCTGACCAGAGAGCTGGGCTCCTCCTAAAACGGCCGCCGTTCGAAAGCCTTGTTTGGTAAAGATCGTCTCCATGGGGACGCAGCATTGTTTTGGCAAAACTACATAAGTATGTATGTATGTATGTGTGTGTGTGTGTGTGTGTTTCTGCTGCCCACAATGGGTTGGCCAAGTAGGGACTCGATCAATGAAAAGCAATTCTCACGGAGAGGAAACTTTCGCGTTGCGAATAATTTGCTCTTCCTCCCATGCAAACAACTTATGACCATTTTCATATTGGTAATTAAATGGGATGGAAACGTCAATTCCAATAATGTAAGTTTGGCGATAACTCACCGGACCCGCAAACAAGTTGACACAAAGGCCACTTTGGCTGTAACTTTTGTCTACTTGTATTTGGCTTGCTCTGCTCTCACGTGAACTACCGATAATGATAATTAGAATTAGCTTCGTACATAAAATGTGCCAAATATTACAGAATGGTTTCGCCCTGAAATTCCTCGTAGGATTGACTAAAGGTAATCGCAAATGAAATCAAGTCTACATGGAGTTCCAAATGCCGCCCCGTTGGTGCAGTGGCCTTTGATCATTCGTTCGAAAGGGGTCCGGATTCGAATCCTAGTCAGACATGAATGTGTTTGTCTTACAGTACTGGCTCTCTCGCTTCCCTGGAGTCAGTGGCCCTAAATTAGGGACGGGCGACTGCTTACAGCCCACTGAGTTGCTCACGGTGGTCGTTAAACCTCCATTCAAAGAAAGAAAGAAAGGAGTTCCAAACTTATTGAAAGGGTCAAAAATTTATTGAAATACAGCTAGTTCACATATCATGTTTTCAGCACGGCTTTTGTAAATAAAAAGCAAGAAAGATGCCACCGAATTTTCGGTTGTAATGAGCACGTCTGTTGAATCCGTTCTGAGGCTAATTAAATTTATCAAAGCTATTCGAAGACAACGGAACCGGTATGGAAAACAGTAATATCTTACCGAACCAAGAAGTTTTTCAATCGCGTTTTTTATCCCGCAGTTACTGCTGTAAAAGGAAGTGTTGACTTACGCCCTCTGGTGGCAGACTTGTGCGTTAAGAAATTTTTTTAAATTATACGCAAAGGATTTCTCACCAAGAGCTGTATATCCGGTGCAGAAAAAAAAATTTCAAATCGGAGTTTTAGAAGCAGAGATATCGAGGAAAGCGCAATTTACATTAACGCGCCCTAGCGGGAAATCTATGAATTATTTGAAAATTTTTAAATTATATGAAAAACATGTCGCACCAGAAACTCTATCCAACGAAGAAGAATTTTTTAAATCGGATCATCAGAAATAGAGATATTGACAAAAATATGATATGCATCTACGCCTTCTGGCGGAGAAACAATGCAATATTTTAAAAAGTAAACATTCCGAAAAGTTTTATCACCGTGAGTGGCATCGGTCCACGGAAGAATTTTTTCAAACGAGAATTTAGAATCTCAGAATTTGCTGTAAATATATCACAAGCAGAAATTAACGCTTACGCCTCCTGGTGTCCAAACCATTTTAACAAAAATCCAAAATTACATGCAGAAGATTTCCCATCAGGAGCTATATCCACTGCAGTAAAAAAATTTTCAAAGCGCAGTTTTAGATGCTAAGAAATCGGAGACAACGCAATTTACTTTTACGGCCTATAGTGGAAAATGTATACGTAACTTGAAAAAGTGACTATATCTAAAATCACCTTCGACATAAGTGGAATCGAAAGGGGTTTTTTTTTTTTCAGTTAGGCTTTGAAGCAAATATATGGAATAAAATGTATTTTGAATTCAATATTGTCTGCATTTACGTCCTCTAGCTGCGAAATTGTGCAGCGTAAAAAAACCGAAATGAAGGATCCTCATTCACACATTTCAAGATTCGCAATGCAGAAGCAATTTTTTTAAATCGTATTAATAGTTAGGGAGATATGGTATCCACAGACAGACGGACGGACAAACCAATAAGATAAGCACGATCTTTTTTACAAAAGACGTGCTAAAAAGTACGTGTTTATGATTTTACTTTGTCCGTTCGTCTGTACACACCATATCTGCAACTATTCGTCCTGTTAAAAAACAAGTTAGGGAAATCATGCAATGCATTGATTATGATTCGCTTTCCAACATACCGGAAATCATTATTCAAGATATGAGGATAATGGCTGTAGTATAAATCTCGCTCCTCTGACCTGACCTTTGACCCCATTTCGATGACATTCAACAGAACGGGTTAAGTGTACTTCCGGAACAACATGATAAAGTTTTGTCTCAATCGAAGCATTTTTACGTAAGTTATAACGCATAACGGCGACGGAATGGATCCTGATCCTATGTCCTGACCTTTGACCCTATTTCGTCCACTTTCAATAGGATTCGTTCCCAGTTGGTCCCCTACTACATACTAAAATTTCATCGAAATCGAACCATTTTTACGTAAGATATAACGCATAAGGGCGAAGGAATGGATCCCGATCCTATGTCCTGACCTTTGACCCCACTTCATCCATTTTCAAGAGGGTTTGTCCCCAGGTGGTACCCAACCACATACTAATATTTCATCGACATCGAACCATTTTTACGTTATGATGCATAAAAACAATGGAATGTATTCCAATACTATGTCCTGACCTTTGACACCACTTCACCCATTTTCAATAGGGTTCATTCCCAGGTGGCCCTTTACGACATACTAAAATTTCATCAAAATCGAACCATTTTTACATAAGATATAACGCATAAGGGCGATGGAATGGATCCCGATTCTATGTCCTGACCTTTGACCCCACTGCATCCATTTTCAAGAGGGTTTGTTCCCAAGGTGGTACTCAACCACATACTAAATTTTCATCGAAATCGAACCATTTTTACGTAAGTTATGACGCATAAGGACAATGGAATGCATTTCAATACTATGTCCTGACCTTTGACACCACTTCACCCATTTTCAATAGGGTTCATTCCCAAGTGGTTCCCTACGACATACTAAAATTACATCAAAATCGAACCATATTTACGCAAATTATGACGCATAAGGGCAATGAAATGCATCCCGCTCCTATGTCCTGACCTTTGACCCCACTTAACCCATTTTCAATAGGGTTCGTCCCCAGGTGGTCCCCTGCCACATACTAAAATTTCATCGAAATTGAACCATTTTTACGAGAGTTATCGTGCGGATGGACAGGCTGACAAAGCTGGAGCATATACGCTTCTTCAACCTACGGTTGGAAAGCGTAAAAAATCGTATGGGAAGCTTGAAACGTGAGGACGATGATCCCAGCTACTGGGTTTTGTTTTGTTTTACGATACAAATTTTTGCCGCTAGAGGGCGGAAATATAGAATGCTATCGAATTCAAAATACATTTTATTTCATATCGTTACTTCTAAATATCCGATTGAAAAAAATCCTTTCTTCCATTCATTTTCACTTATAACGAAGACTGTTTTGAGTAGAATTTCTTTTTCAAGTAATGCGTAGCTTTTTCACAAGAGGTGCAAAGTTAAACGGCGATTTCCCCAATATCTCTGCTTGAAAATTTGGAAATTTCCGATTTGAAAACTTATTTTTGCGTCGGATATAGCTTTTGGTGGGAAATGTTCTGCATATAATTTCTAATTTTGGTAAAGCATGTTTCGGCCACTATAAGGGCATAAGGATATATTTCTGTTCCTAATGTATTTGCAACAATATCTGCGCTTTTGATCACTCGATTTAAAAATTTCTTTCGTGTTGATAATACCGCTCACCATGAAAAAACTTTTGAGAATGCCTTCTGCTGAAAGTAGAGCATAATTTTCCCGCCAGGGGCGTAGATGTACATCGTGTTTTTATTGATATCTCTGCTTTTAACAGTCCGATTTCAGCAATTCTTTCTTTGTCTGAGAGAGTTTCTGGTTTTAAATGTTTTGCATAAAATTTCGAATTTTTGTTAGAGCACAAATGTGCCACTCTAGGTCATAAATTCACGTTTCCGTTTGCTGCATATTAGTAGCAATATATACGCGTATGAAAACCAGATTGAAAATAACCTTTTTCAGGTAGTTTCTACTAACTACCAAAATATTGTGTGTGCATTTCCTGCCTAAACTAATGCCCAATTTCCCCGCTAGAGGATTGCAAATATTTAATCTGTTTTTATGGATATCTTTGAATCTAGAAGTCTCTGATTTAAGAAATTCTTTTAACACCGGTTGGTATTTATCTCGTGGAACACTTTTCCTGTACTCATGTTTTGTTTATTTTTTGTAGTTAACAGTCCTGCCGCTAGACGGTGTTAGTGTGCATTTTTGTTTCCAGCTGTATCTTCGCTTCTAAAAATCCTATTGATTCTTTATCACTGTGTGCCGTTCGCTACAATATCCTATTTCAGTAATGCACAGTTTTTCAACTAGGGGCGTAAATGTCAGAATCTTTTTCTCGCTATCTCTGCTTCTAGGAGACATACTTGAAAAAATCTTTTTTTTTTTTTTTTCTCAGCATAAATTTTGCTATGTGAAGAATATTTTTAGCATATTTTCCAGTTTTCCATTTATCAAAATTCTTCCGCTATGGGGCGTAAAGTTATATATCTTCCTCTATATCTGTTATTCTAACTGTTCTATTTGAAAATCTCTTTGTCTCTGATATTTTCCTTCATCTATGAGTTTTTTGTGCACAATTTGCTAATTTTTGGAACATACTTTTCAGTCGCTAGTGAGAAAGCATAACTACATGTACTTTTATTTCTGAATGTTTTATGGATAGTACAAATCCGGTCAATTTATTTATTTATTTACTAGCCGGCTTTGCCTGGGATTATTAATTGCCTGCTTATTAATTTCATATTCTCTTCGGAACAGCACAATCCTGGTGTCTCGCCTTCAAACTTCAGCGCATCGCAAAAACTGCCCTTCAAAGACATGCTACCAATGACAATCGGAGGATAGTTTGAAAAATCCAATTCAGAATCATAATTGAATGCTTCGTCCTTCAAATGTAGCCACTAACTTGCCCGTGTGGTGCCTTGTTGAATTCCTACCTGCTGGAGTCGATTTATGCGAGCTTCAACAGTTTCAGGCGAAATTCGGTTCTGGTGAGCAACAACACTAGCTCTCGAGTTGGAAGCTCGTTGGCGATCGGACATTCGGCGCTTGTTTGTCTCTTCAGCAGTCTCATTGCTTCGTCTTGTAGCAGCTTGAAATCGTTGTTCAGCAAGTCGCGCCTCTGTTTCGTCAGCAGTTTCGTTGCTTCGTCGAACACCTTGTTGAGTTTTGTCCGCTTCACGTGCTTGTGATCTTTCCTCTTCCGATTGCTTGGTTCGTGATATCTTTTGGCGTTTTGTGTTGATTCGTGTATGATTAAAAATTGGTCTATTCATTTTGGGCATTGCTGTCACAAAGATTTGTCGAGAAGTAAGGTAACGAAATATACAGAATGTGTGGAATCTTTAGAATCAAACGGACCAAAAGCGTTACGAATTATTAAACACGCGTCCAGGAGACACAGCATTAGAACACTGACTGAACAAAATTCGTTAACAATTTGTTAACGACGATCAAATGCATTGCGTGTTTTCAGTTTCAGGCGTCTTTGAGGGGCGAATCTCTGGGATAAAAAAGTTAAAACCGTATCTTTCCGAATATTTTATGAAACTGGCTGAAATTTTAATGAATACCATAAATCATTAATAGGAACATGACCTCCAAATTTCGCCTGAATCGGTAAATGACTTTTTAAATTAGCCGTCAAAATGTTATTAACCGTTTCTGCGTATATATTTCTGTTTACCGATGAATTAAAAATTCCATGCCTATTTTTAAAAGTTTTGACCGGATCCCGGTGAAATTTTGAGGGACTCTTCTTATTACCAATATATGGTGTTGATAAAAATTTCAGCTCGTTTCGTTAAGATTTCACAAAGTTCGTTTATGAATCTTTTTTATGCACAGTTCTCAAAGACTAGAAACTCCTGAGGATGTGCCGCGGCGAAGAATGTGCTTTCAGATTTGGAACAGGATAACGATGACGTAGCAAACGACGCTGACTTTATTGATTAGCTTATTAATTAATTCATAACACTCAAACGGAACAACGTAGAGATCTTAAAATAGCTGCGTTGACCTAGAAATTCAAGTATTAATAAGATATGCAAATTTCACGATGCCACAGTTCGGCGTTCGAGAGCTTTTGCTGCTTCAGACAAA
The DNA here is from genome assembly GCA_039090855.1 of Macrothele yani. NCBI lineage: Eukaryota > Metazoa > Arthropoda > Arachnida > Araneae > Macrothelidae > Macrothele > Macrothele yani. Next base: position 23,016,586 of record CM077013.1, read on the forward strand.
CAGACGTTTTGTGTTTTATATAAACTGGTGTGCAAAAATTAAAGACGAGATGGTTTTACGAATGTGACGTCGTGCAGAAGTGCTCCACATCGATTCAAATCATACCATAAGATCCCCTAGATGTGAGAACATGGGACAAGTGAACAAACCCGTCCAAACAAAGAATCTAAAGGATACGTGCGTCTGTTTAGAGGTCTTGTGGGTCCTGGGTTCCTCTTCTTTCGTCCATGAAGAGGAACTCAGGACCCACAGCACCTCTAAACAGACGCACGTGAGGCAGGAAAACCTCGGTGCAATAGCGGACACCAGTGACTGAACCTCCTTAGAAGATGTGGAGGTCAGTACGGCTACCAAGCATGTTACCGCCCCAAACGAAAACTCCGCCACCTCCAAACCGGTCCCTTTCGATGATGTTGGAGGTGTAATTGCGTATTCCCTGCTCTCTTCAGATGTGTATACGTCCAGAATCGCTTGTCAGGCTTAATCGGCTCTTATCCGTAAAGAGAGCTCGAGCCCATTGCTGATGTGTCCAGTTCTTGTGTTCCTGGCACCACAGAAACCGCCGTCTCCGATGAGCAGGCGTTAATGGCACACACCGTACTGGTCGTCGTGCAAATAGACCACCTTTGTGCGGCCTCCTGGCCCCCGTAAAACGCAATAACGGACGTCCAGTTGTCTGTTGCATGTGCCTTGCGATTTCTCCCGCTGTCTGCCGTCTGTCTCTTCTCGCCTGTAGGACAATATACCGGTCCTCCGCCGCCGTAGTTGCTCGTGGACGACCACTTCTAAACTCTCGGACAGCTGTTCCTGTTGTTTGAAATGCTCTCCAAGCTCGTGAAACGATGGTATGAGCGATCCCAAACTCCTCGGCCACACTAGTCATATATCGACCTTCTTCCAACTTCCCAATGACACGACCTCGGGTAAAGTCATCCAGATGTCGTCTACTGGATTGCCTGTTGGCCATATCACACGGTGGTAGCAACTCCGCGTCGTTCAAACCGATGTACACCGTGCAATAGCTTTCACCGAATTGCTGAGCGTACACCTCCCGTGTGCTTTATGCCCTTTCGACCCCCTCCCCTACGTCATGCTGCATATATGCGCATGCCCTACCGTACCGGACCCTAGTCTATCTCCTGAATGGTCTTTCGGTCTGTTCTGTCTGCTCGTTCCGCTGTTATGCCAATTTCTCCTCTTCGTCCTTAATTTTTGCACACCAGTGTACAGGATCTTTGTAACGTGTTGTACTGACTATGAATAACTTTGCAATATTTTTTTCGTGGCACGAATGATTCAAAAGTCGTGCTCATTGCAACCGAAAATTTCGTTTCATCTTTCTCGTTCGGTTTTGTTTTGTTTCATAGTTTAGCGACAATCAGGGGCGTATTTAGAGGGGAAGGCCAGGGGTGCCCCCTCCCCCCAAAAAAAATGTTTCATTTTTTACGTTTTTGGTGAAAATGCGAGTTACATTGGGGAAAAAATGTCTTGATTTAATAAAAATACATCCACTTCCATTTTAAAAAAAAAGTCTTTAGTTTTTTCTTCCATTTTTCATTAACTTTAATTTTGTCCTGGTGGATTTCGAAAACTTTCATTTTTTGTCGTCCCTTCCCCCGAAAAAAATATGTATATGTCCCTGATGACAACCATGGTCAACTCTAAGGACTCTAAGCAACTTGGAGTCATTAGTTTTCAGAGAATGGTCAGGCCCGGTGCCTCAAGTCACCCCCATGGCTCATTCAGGACTCGAGCCCAGACGTGGCGCAGATGATATATCAGAGTTCAGCTCCTCGGACCACTCACCTATCAAGCGATCTATTTCAGATATGAATTTTCGGTTAGCAACATAGTGTGAAATAGCAAAGGATTATTTTATGCTTGCTGTATTACCAAATTTTGATGAAATAATTTTTTATGACTTACATGCATCATGTCTATTATATATTCCAGTTCCAGTAAAAACAAATGTCGTCAACTTACTTCCAGAGTTACATTCGAGAATTCAGGTTACATCCAAAATTTGCCGATGTAAGCCATTTAAGTAACGAACGTTAATTCTGTACGTAATCAGTACCACTTGTGACGTACATTCTAAATTAACTTTCCTTTTTAGTTTCCTTCCCTACGTAAATCTTGAGTTTATTCTGTTATTCTTCACTCTTAACGTGATATCTTTCTCTCAAACGAATACGTTTGACAACACAATTGAGGTTGAATGAACGTGACGTATGCCTAAGTTTTGATAAGAACAAGAGATAAGAACGACGACTATCTATTGCTTGAGAGCATTGGGTTGTAAACTGATTATTGAGAAGAGCGTTGTGTGGTGTGTGGAGAGTTTAGTGCAATATGCTATGCTACGATGTGTTTGCTACATCCTGAATAAAGCATCTTTTTCCTTAAGTTTGACTTCTGTTGTTTACATGATTCGTCTGGCCGTTAAGGTTTTCTTTCATTCAGGAACTATTTCTTAGTATGTTGATGTTTTAAATTAACGTAGAAGTAAGACAAGACTTATTCGTCGTTATACACTTATAACCAATAGATATCACGCCTTTGGGGATTTTAACTTATAGCATTTGGTTATAAGTTAAAATGTCCAAAGGCAAGACATCCGACAAACATAGTGACCAATTAATAGGTCCTCACTGCCCAATCTTTTTTCTCTTACGAACTTTCTTGGTAATCTTACTTCCGTGAGTGGTTGCACCATCTTTCAAGAAATTAAGTTATTAATAAAAAAAAAACGTGGCGCATAGAACCATAGTCATTTCTGTTTCCTTACTACAAAACCGGAAACTTCTCAAAATGGTTTTTGTCATTGGTTAAAAGTTATTTAAGGTTGAAATTTTCACGAAAAATATGACAAAGTACGGAATTTCTAAATTTCTACGTCATAGAAGTGAATGACTAGGCAAAACATTTAGCGCGATACTTACTCTATTGAATACGATAGGAGAGCTGGACTTCTTCACCTTGACAGGAAACGGCAGAGTTTGGGGAGACTACTGAACATTTCTGAGAGCAGTGTCCATGATGGAACCTGTAAACGATACCCAAGGCGGCCCCGCATTTTAGAGTTTTTACTCAACTTTAGACACCATTCACTCATTCATAATCTATTTTTAAATGCAACATATTTTCTTCACACTTTGAATTAAACTTTGTCCTGGAAAAGAACAAAGCATATGTGTAAAGGGTAGTGAGTGAGACCAACTTAGGAACTGGGTATCTGTAGCATGTAAATAGTGTTAGAAAGTGGAACAAGGAAGGGCACTAATATTTCAGTAGTTCCATCTTTCTGAAAAATAATAAATGCCTCTCAAAATTAATGTGAGCTTCTGGATGTCCGTCATTCAGTACAGAAAACGAATCGATAATTTACGTGCGCAGTTTGGGCGTAGTGATGAAAGAACTGATTACTTTTGTAAAAACTGAAGAGTTTTAAACATTATGCCTCATACAAAGCCACTTTTAACTAAAGATTTAGAGTCGAGGGGAGTTTTAGCCAACAATGTTCTACGAATAATGACATAATAGTAAAGAATTTGCAAGTTCTAATTAGTTTTAATCGGCCGGAGCTTTATTAAAACTGTACCGCGAGCATTGAATGTCTGCCTAATATACCATAAATGCAACGTAAAGAACAAAATGTTTAATGAAACCAAGCAAGCAGAATTTGATAGAAGTTGAAAGGAATTCAAAAAATGAAAGTGAAAGGAAAAATGAAAGAGAAAAATCTTTCTTTACCAGATTATTTTCGCCCCGCTAGAGTTTTTTAATATTCCTCCTTTTATGCGGAGGAGGCTTAGAATCATCACTAATTTATTCCCCCTCCCCTTCTATGTCCTGATAATATATTTTAAAGGAAAAAAATTAACAGTCTCACTTATTTACTTCAGCTGTTCAAAATGGTTTGTCATTCTGATTTCAAGCAGAAGTAATAGACTTTTGGATCATTATGCAAAACATTAGAAATGTAAGCGCATGATTTGGGTTCGGAAAGTTTTTTTGAGTTCGGACGAAATTGTCGAAGTGTATCTCATCTTTAGAGAGTGAAACGTTATCAAACTGTATTGTTAGTTGATGCTCTTATAACACAGACAGTCTCCGTGTTCGTCAGCAATATTAAATTATGTACTCGTATTAGGCTATTTGGCGAAAATGAAACATTTCCTGTTTAGATAACTCGAATATTTTGTTGAGTTTTTTAAATAGGTGAGAAATTAATCTGAAGAAATGAAACGTTTGCGGTAGGCAAGGCCGGCCTTACTACTTCGGCTGCCCTAGGCAATTATTTACTTCGCCGGTCCGTAATAGTATGCACAATATGTACTACATATTTAAATGAAACATCAGAAAAAAAAAGCACATACAAAAGTATCCGGCCAGTATGAAATATCAATATGTCCGAAATATATAATAAATACAGTAATTAATATCTTTTCGCGTATCCTTTAGATTTTACCATTTCTTTCAATCTATTAGGCATAGATTTTATCAGTCTTTTAAATCGGGGCTTATTTTGAGATGTGCACATTGTTGCCTTCATTTAATTCTTAATGATGGTGAAGAAGTGTATGTTTGAATAGAGTCTATTTGCACATCATTGTGTTCTGGAGCATCGCTTTCTGCATGAAGATCTTTCTCTTTTCATAGAATACGTCGCTTCGTCTGATGTACATTCTTCTTGAAAAGCTTCAATAACAAACCTTTCTGTCTTTCTATTAATAGTTCAGCTTCTTTTTTTTTCTTTTTTCTGCACCACTGTCGGACTTAGACGCTTTAATTCCAGACATATTGAGATACAAATGCAACTACAGGGGAAAATATAACTTCGTAGTATCATCGATAAAAATGAGTTTGGTAGTAATGAGCATATCACTTAACATATTCACGCCCCGTGACGTACTTACTGAATGAATGAACAGAAGTCTTTCTTACGTTTTGAAATAAGCGGCACAACACCGACAACTGGCAATATTTATCTACTTCATGCTTACCCTGACTCTCCCCCATAAAATAAATAAACAAACAGGAGAAAAAGGTTTTCCTGCTGGACGCAGACAAGACGAAGTGCCTCATATACTTTGGCTAATGGGTATTTTAATTTATGGCCCTTCCCCGTGAATCCCTCAGCGACCTTTGATAGCCAACAGATATTTTAACTCCTATGAATGGAACATGGTCCACTCCGAAGTCTGCTGGAAAATTTTATCAGCAGCTTGAGAGGACAAAATAGCTCGCTATCTACCCATGACAATTGACAAATCAATTAGGGTCATTTCTTACCACCAGAAACTTCTCTGTTCTGCCATGCAGCCGGCCTGATCTTTTAAAATTTTCTATCTGCTTTTCCGTTTTCCTTTGTATAAATGATACTTCCCAAGGAGGCTGAAATGGAAAACCCATTTTAACTGATTCTGTAGCCCTCATCCTCTCGTAAGAAACAGAACTCTTTTAAGATTTACATTAGACAAAGTGATCTACTTTAGTCAAAAGTGTGGAATTGTAATCCGGTTAAATTAGCAAATCTCAGACATTCTACTTTTCACTCAAACCCGGAAACTTTTGTCTGGTGTTTTGTTTACCGTCTACACATTCATCCTTTGTTATTACCGTTTTATATGTAAAACCAGCGGAAAAGAAATTAAACTTCACTGCAAAGCATAAAGAAAAGGAACAGCTGTTTTTATATGGATTCACTTAGTAGAACCCCCCCCCCCCAAAAAAAAAAAAAAAAAAAAAAAAAAACACTAGTGGGACAAGAGAGAAGGCGTACTTCGAATGTTTATTTCTGTGGTGATTTTATTTACTTATTTTTTTAAAGTTAATACAGATTAAAAATTGGATGATGACAGAAAATCGACATATTGTTAATTAAAGGCCGTCCCTGGCCGTAGGTAAACTACTGTACATTTGAATGGTAGAGTATGTAATTAGCAAATCCAACTTACAGCTCCTTCCTCACATATTGTAGTTAAGGCCGGTTCTTTTGTCGACCCCATTCCTTGAGTCTGTCAGAGACGACACTAGATGGTGCCACGTCAGCTCGTGCCATCAAGCGATGTCTTCATATGCACGTCATTTTGTTTCAATGGCTATTAAAGGCACAAAAGCGACTTTTATTTTCTTACCAACGCAACATTACCTTTCTGGTAGGTGGTGAGAATTCACAGGTGAGAAGCGGCTTCATTGATTTCACTCCTCGGACATGTACGAAAGAGGAATAAAACACTTCAGTGTGGAGATGTGACCAAGGAGATCACTGTCTTCTGCCATTCTCATCCCTCTCATTCAAAAGCATTTAGCCCCCAAATCTATGCTAATCAAAAGTGATGGGCTACAGATCTTCCGCTACACTCGAGGGTAGACACCATCCGACGTATAATCACTCAGTAAATTTTTTTGATCCGCAAATTGGGCTTCTCACCCAAATCATTGAGGGCTCGTGACGTCCCTTTAAACGCCGCTTCCTCACCGGAGGCCCAAAGGATTTAGATAACAAGGAAAGATTAGCAGCACAGGGGTAGACGTTGAGATCGCGATGTCATGATATTCTCCAGATAAGGAATCCTTTCATCACGCTCCAGAAAGGCTATTATGTTGCATTCCTAAGAAAATCATCATTATCAGTCTTAATGAACCCTCTGCTGGATGAAGGTCTCCCCTAGTTTCTTTCTCAACTGTCTCTCTTGAGTCAGTCTCCTCCATGTCACTCCGACATGCTTCCGAATTTCATGCACCCCAGAGGTCGGTATGGGCTGTTCCGGGTCGAGAATTCTTTTAATTTTATGGAACAAAGTAACGGCCCGAGCTGGGGCTTTTACCCAGACACTTACTGACGGGGTAAGCCAACTCGACCCATTCTTTTTATCGCAATGGTAAAGAAAGAAAAAAGTCGTGTTTTCCGATTTCCTGAACTGTTTAACTATTTTGCCGGCTTTACTTACTTCCATGACATAGCCCAGGGAGTAATCACAGAAGCGCGGAGAGGCACACACATTGTTTTTTACGCTTTCCAACCGTAGGTTGAAGAAGCGTATATGCTCCAGCTTTGTCCGTCCGTCCGTCCGCCTGTCCGCACGATAACTGGCGTAAAAATGGTTCAATTTCGATGAAATTTTAGTATGTGGTAGGGGACCATCCGGGGACGAACCCTATTGAAAATGGGACAAATGGGGCCACAGGTCACGACGTAGGAGCGGGATCCATTCCATTGCACTTATACGTCATAATTTGCGTAAATATGGTTCGATTTTAATGAAATTTGACTATGTGGTAAGGTACCGCCTAGAGACAAACCCTATTCAAAATGGGTGAATTGGGGTCAAAGGTCAGGACATAAGAGCGGGATGCATTTCCATTGCATTTATGCATCATAACGTGTGTAAAAATGGTTCGATTTCAATGAAATTTCAGTATACGGTAGGGGACCACCTGGGGACGAACCCTATTGAAAACGGACGAAATGGGGTCAAAGGTTAGGACATAGAATTACGATCCATTCCGTTGCCCTTATCCCATATTATTAAGGTGGACGTCAAGTAATTTTGCTTCCTATACTTCCAATGGAAAAACTTTCGTACACATTTCCTTCACAATTAATGTGTCCCTAAGGATGAAAATTTTAACATCGATTAAAATAACTTCTTATTATCACTTGGAATACTTTATATTTTCTAAAACATAACCATAATTATATTAAAAATCAATAACTTTTCCCTTGGTGGTGTTGAAAACAGAAAAAAAAATGGCGCGATCTGTACTTTGATGCCGTCAGTAGACAAACAAATGTTGGATTGCATAATTATGGTTATGTTTTAGTAAATTTTAGGTATTCCAAGTAATAAAATGAAGCTATTTTAATCGATGTTCAAATTTTCATCCTTGTGAATGCATTAATTGTCCAGAAAAAAGATGGCGCGACCTGTACTTTGATGACGTCAGTAGACAAACAAATTTTGGATTGCATAATTATGGTTATGTTTTAGAGAATATTAAGTTTTGCAAGTTATAAAATGAAGATATTTTAATCGATGGTCAAATTTTCATCCTTGTGAGCGCATTAATTGTCCAGAAAAAAGATGGCGTGACCTGTATTTTTATGACGTCAGTAGACAAACAAATGTTGGATTGCATAATTATGGTTATGTTTTAGAAAATATTAAGTATTGCAAGTTATAAAATGAAGATATTTTAATCGATGTTTTTATCCTTCGGAACCCATTATTTGGGAAGAACATGAGTACAGAAATTTTTCTATTCGAACTACAGGAAGCAAAATTACGTGACGTTCACCTTAAAGGAGCAATTCTTGTATGTATGTAAATTTTATTTTGAAAACGGCTCTAAGGATTTTGATGAAAGTCGTTAACCTACCGTTTTCTGGTAATAGAAATCGATTTACCTTGATCACGACTTTACGAAAATTCGTTTAGTGGCTTAATAACCACCCCGAATTACCACGTTTTTAGTGTAATGTCATGGCGTCGTCCGATTAGATGTTGGCGCGCGGTCACAATATCTGTCTCATTACGTCAAGCGTTGTGTGCGGATCCTATTAAAGTTTTATGACGTCACAGTCTTGCCAGCAGATGGTCGCGATTCCCATCTGCCTCATTACGTCACGCGCTGTGTGCGTATGTTCGTCCGCACGATAACTCGTGTAAAAATAGTTCGATTTCGATGAAATTTTAGTATGTGGTAGGGGATCACCTGGGAACAAACCCTATTGAAAATTGGCGAAATGGGGGTCAAAGGTCAGGACATAGGAGCGGAATCACTTCCATCACCATTATGCGTCATAACGTACGTAAAAATTTTTCGATTTGGATGAAATGTTAGTATATTGTAAGGACCTGCCTGGGAACGAATCCTATTGAAAATGGGCGAAATGGGTGAAAGGTTAGGACACAGATGCGGGATCTATTCCATAGCCCTTATGCATCATAACTTACTTAAAACTGCTTCGATTGCGACAAAACTTTATCATATTGTTTCGGAGGTATACTGAACCCGTTCTGTTGAATATCATCGAAATGGGATCAAAGGTCAGGGCACAGGAGTGAGATTTATTCCACAGCCATTTTCCTCATAACTTGAGTAATAACTTGAGTAATGATTTCTAGTATGTTGGAAAGCGTATCATAATCAATGAATTGCATGATTTTACCGACTTGTTATCATCTATTGGTGTTAAGTTGATAAAAACACTTTGGCGCTTGTTGACAACAAACATATTCAAATCCGAGCGAGTGTGTGTGTGTTGTGTGGAGTAAAAGGCGGATGGTATCTTCAGTGGGGTAGAGTTTGTGTTTATATGAGACAGTGGGATGACATCGATTGGTTCTCCCATTCTTAATCTGTATAGGGCTTGACTTTTATAGTGTTACCGATTGCTAGTACAGAGAAAGGGAGATTTTGAACGTGCTTAGTCTTCTTCTTTCTCTCTCTATTTAACGGTTATATTCTTCGATAATAGCCAAAGTTCAATTAATATTTTTAGACTTACATTTACCTAAATGGTTTAATAACGTCTCATTCCATTATTGAATGTTCACAACTTAATAAAATACAATAGAAAGACAAAATAATACAAAATGGAACATAACGGGCCCGGTGGGGCCTAAATACAGAGTGTTCGAAAGTTTTGCATTATTCGCATAAACGCATGTGCTGCGACGGGTATGTCACGTGTTTAAACTAGTTCAATTGGCGCACTGCAGTCAGTTGAAAAAGGATATAAAGTGGTAGTCGTTGCTGTGAACAGCATTGCATGTCGTCGTTCTGTCTGTTGTTGCGACGCCTAAAAAATGAACAGCCACAACTGGCTAATTAGGAAACATCTGCTTTAAGAATTTGAACTCGGCTATAACGCAGCTCAAGCAACACGAAACATAGCCAAGCGAAAAGAGAAAGGTTCCGTGGATCACAGCACGGCAACCAGATATTTCAAGAAATTTCGTTCAGGTGACAGAATCCTCGACGATCAGCCAAGGTCAGGTAGGCCGCGAACCGCGGATTCGGAGGCCCTGCACTAGGCCGTAGAGGCAAATCCGACAATCAGCACTAAGAGATTATCATGCGAGCTGGACATACCACAGACCACCGTAGTTCGTTACTTTTTTTTTTTTTGATTGGAGGTTTAACGACCACCGTGAGCAACTCAAATGGGCTATAAGCAGTCGCCCGTCCCTAATTTAGGGTCACTGGTTCCAGGGAAGGGAGAGAGCCAGTGCCGTAAGACAAACATAACATCCATGCCTGACCGGGATTCGAACCCAGACCCCGTACGGACGTTCGTCACCTTCAGGACCTCGGCAAGGTCTTCAGGAACTGCCGCATTGTCCCTCACGAACTGACGCCAGCTGAACCAAACTGCCAAGCTGAAGTGTGTCCGAAACTCCCAGAACACCCGCGCAATGTATGTTTCATCAAGAAAATTGTTACGTGCGACGAAGAGTGGGTCCATTTTTCGCAATCCTAACACACAATGGCAGTGGTTGAGCCCATGCCAGCTTCATAAACCTGTTACCAGACGTGGGCTCATCAAGCACAAGGTGATGCTCTACGTCTGGTGGAATTTCGAGGGGATAATCCATTACACATTTGTTCCAGACGGTCCAACCATCAACACCAGCCTCTAATCTGAACAGCTGAAGCGCATACATGCCGTTACGGAAGAGAAGTACCCGGCCCTGGTGAACAGAAAGCACACTCTCCTACAGCAGGACAACGCTGGGATTCATACCGTGCCAATGACCCGGGCAAAACTCCAGGAACTTGAGGGCATCGAACTGATTGCACAACCAACACGTAGTCCGGACCTTGCCCCGTCGCATGTACCTGCCCATGGCATACTTCCTTCGAGGGCGGCACTTCAACAACCAGGAGGAGGTGGCAGCTGGGGTGAAGGAGTCCTTCGCCTCGAAGGACAAGAACTGGTACCGCAAGGAAATCGAAGAACTGGAAGACAGATGGCTAAAGACGGTGCAATACGATGGTCTATACTTTGAATGATAGTCAGCTTTCGTCGTAAAGATACGTATGAAGACATAAAGTGATCCAAATATTGCAAAACTTTCGACTCATCCTCTGTAATAGCAGCAATTGATGGGCCGGGCCGAATCTTTTCTTTTTTTTTAATTGGAGGTTTAATGACCACAGTGAGCAACTCAATGGGCTATAAGCAGTCGCCCGTCCCTAATTTAGTCACTGGTTCCTGGGAAGGGAGAGAGCCAGTGCTGTAAGACAACCACAACATCCATGGCTTCCTCGGGATTCGAACTCTGACCCCTTTCGGACGAATGATCAGAGGCCATCGCTTAGACCACTGCGCCACCGGGGCTTTCGGACGAATGATCAGAGGCCATCGCTTAGACCACTGCGCCACTGGGACGGCGGCGAAATCTTAAACGCACAGGCTTGAGCCGGGCTGGGCTCACCAAATAAGGCCCGTGCAGATCTTTAATTCACTCAAGCCCCACATGGTCTTGCTGTTCGTATTTTCCTGTTTCTGGAAATTTGATCCAGTATTTCAGTTGCCCAACGGTGTTCAATTCTTTTAGTAAGTTCTTTCTCCCAGCTGAAGCGAACAATCCGGTGGTGCGGCACTAGCAATCAGACTCTGGTGGGTCAGCGGCAGCCATCACCTATTGCGGCTATTGGTAGCCTGGCAGTCTTGGTGGAGACATTTCTGGCACTTTCATCGTCGAAGTCAGCGGTGATTTGTGTCTCTGTCTCTCTCCGGTTCATTGGGACGGTAAAAGTAGAAGTCGTCGCTGCCACGTCCATCCACAACCGCTTTCCGCCCACAGTACTGTCCACGATGAAGTGTTTTTCCAGAAATAGCATATTCCCGATTCACTGTTGATACTATCAATAAGGGACACTGCAATTCCTGTACCGTCTCCGCGACAGAATAACCCATGCTTCTGCAGAAGATGCCAACTTTTACGGATTTTCCGTAGTTTGTATGGATTTTCACTGCATCTTACTGTTTTACGGAAGTCACCCAAAAACTTAAGGAAAAGCTCACGCACGCGATTTTCTTTATTGTTTGCAATATTTTGGTCGAAAAAAAAACACATTACAGGTAGTCCCTACACGCCTTCGATGTTCCGACTTCCCCCGCCATTGGAGGCGGAGTTTCTCGTACGCTCTTTGTCAAGTGATTCCCCGTACAACCATTTGAGAGTGCTGTGCGCAAAAGCCGAGAGGGAGCTCAGCTCAGTGCCTTTTGTGAATTCTTTACATTGATTACACGTGGCTTTGTGCTTGTGAAAATTACGGTGCAAACGTTTTAACCGTTTTCGCTCGACTGTCAGAGAGAGAGAGCTCAGCTCAGTTGCTTTTGCGAATTCTTTACATTGATTACATGTGGCTTTGTGCTTGTGAAAATTCCGAAATCGCCGAATAGGTCAGATGTCATCCGCCACGCCTATGACGCCTTTATAAACTGGTGTACAAAAATTAAAGGCGAAGAGGAGAAATTAGCATAACAGCGGAACAAACAGGCAGAACTGACCGAAAAACTACTCAGGAGATAGACTAGGGTCCGGAACGGTAGTGAATCCGCACATATGCAGCATGACATAGAGGGCGGGGGAGTGTCGGAAGGGTATAAAGCACACGGGCAGTGTACGCTCAGCAATTTGGTGAAAGTTATTGCACGGTGTACATCGGTTTGAACCACGTTGAGTTACTGCCACCGTGTGATATGGCCAACAGGCAATCCAGTAGACGACATCTGGATGACTTTACTCGAGGTCGCGTCATTGGGAAGTTGGAAGAAGCTTGAAGTCGAACTAGTGTGGCAGAGGAGTTCGGGATCGCTCACAGCATCGTTTCACGAGCTTGGATAGCATTTCAAACGACAGGAACAGCTGTCCGAGCGTTTAACAGTGGTCGTCCACGACCAACGACGGCGGCGGACGACTGGTATATTGTCCTACAGGTGAGAAGAGACAGACGGCAGACAGCGGGCGAAATCGCAAGGCACATGCAACAGACAACTGGACGTCCATTATCGCGTTTTACCGTGGCCAGGAGGCTGCACAAAGGTGGTCTATTTGCACGACGATCAGTACGGTGTGTGCCATTAACGCCTGCTCTTCGGAGACGGCGGTTTCTGTGGTGCCAGGAACACAAGAACAAGACACATCAGCAATGGGGTCGAGTTCTCTTTACGGATGAGCGCTGATTTAGTCTGACGAGCGATTCTGGACGTATACACATCTGGAGATAATAGGGAACTCGCAATCACACCTCCAGCAGCATCCGAAGGGACCGGTTTGGAGTTGGCGGAGTTTTCGTTTGGGGCGGTATCGTGCTTGGTAGCCGTACTGGCCTTCACATCTTCCAAGGAGGTTCAGTCACTGGTGTCCGCTATTGTACCGAGGTTCTCCTACGTCACGTGAGTCTTTTTAGAGGTGTTGTGGGAAGTGAGTTCCTCTTCATGGACGACAACGCTACACCTCATCGTACAGTGGCTGTCGCAGAGCTGTTGAAGAGTGAAGAAGATATTGAACGCATGGATTGATCCGCAAGGTCCCCGGACCTAAATCCAATCGAACACGCGTGGGACCTTCTCGGGAGACGCTTGGCAGCACGTCAACAGCCGCCAGCAGCGATTCCGCAGCTGCGATTGGCACTACAAGAGGAATGGGCCGCGATGCCTCAACAGCTCCTTGACAACCTCGTCCTCAGCATGGACAGACATTGTAAATTCAGCAACGCAGTCAGGTGTGATCATATCCCCAACTAAAGACTGGATTTTTCTTGGCAGCCGCCTGTCACATGGACGTTTCTGTCTTCTGTCCAGTTGTGCTCGAAGTTACCTTTTCAATAAAGTGCCTTTGTATGCTTTGGATTCCTTGTTTGGACGGTTTTGCTCAGTTGTCCCATATTCTTACATCTTGGTGATCTTATGGTATGATTTGAGTCGATGTGGAACACTTCTGCACGACGTTACATTCGAAAACCGTCTCGTCTTTAATTTTTGCACGCGAGTGTAGCTCGTATGTCGGGGCTCGTGAGACATTTCTTTTTCACCGAACAGATAAGGAGAAATGTCATCGGCGTGTCTGGTGTCACCCACCATGCCGATGGCGCCTCTATAGCTCGCATGTCGGCGCCCGAGAGGAATTTTTTCGCCGAATAGCCCGCATATCGGGTGTCATCCGCCACACCTCTATAGCTCGGGCGTCATCCCCCACGCCGACGACGCGTCTATAGCTCGCGCGTCGACGCTCGCGAGGAATTTCTTTTTCACCGAATGGATAAAAAGAATTGTCATCGGCGTGTCGGGCGTTACTCCCCATGCCATAGCTCGCATGTAAGCGCTTGCGAGGAAATTCCTTTTCGCCGAAAATCTTGCCCGCCCTCTACCCCTATATGAAAATTGCGAACTGAGGCCTAAGATTCCTATGTGTAAAGAGCGATCCAACTTTTCTAGACTCTATGTGTAAATTGAGAACCAACTTTTCTGCACCCATTCTGACGATTTCAAAAAATAAAATAGTATATAAAAATAATAATTAAAACAATGTAAAACAATGTATTCACGAAAACGACAACCCTAGTTTGCTATCCTTGCGCAGCGGCGATGTTAATTTTCTCTTTAATTTTCCATATTTAGTATATGTACTTAATTCAGTGTATTCACAAAAACAACCAATGTGTTAAGTAAGTATATGTACTTAATTCAGTGTATTAAACAGTATCAAAAGTAAAACATAATGATGAAAACAATGTAAAGCAATGTATTCACGAAAACAAAAAGACTAGTTTGTCATCCTTGAGCAGGGGCCATGCTAACCTTCCCCCATTTTCGAAAACAATCACATTTAATAATGATGATAATTTCAACACTTGTACGAAATTGTACAAACTTGGTTGCGGATGATACAAATGGGTGTTGAATCTAGAATGAAAGGACTGGCATGCATTTGTAGAGTGTTCATTAGATGCACTGGCTTCTGCTCACAAATCTGGAGGAAAATTCGAACTGATGTCAATATAATTGTCAGTCTGTAAAGTATACTCTAGATTCAGTTTCCTTTTGATTTTACTATATCTGGTTATTTTATTTTCCTATGTAAATTATCTTCTTACTTAACGAGATGTTATTTCTCCCGCGGAATGATATGTGGCAATGAGTGTAAGTCATGACGTGGTGGTATGCAGTATAAATAGGCGCGTTCAACGATACCTAAGAGAGCTTTTGTGTACGTGGGAGAGCTTTGTTTTATGTGTAAGAGATCTTCGTTTGATGTAAAGAGAGCTTCGTTCTATGTGATTAGGTTCTTCGTCATTATTGTGCTCTGTGAAGTGTGTGTTGGATAATACCAGGAGTTTCCCTAGTAAAAGGTTTTCTTAGTAAGTACGTTTTTTTCTCAGTTCATAGTTTTGTCGGACCTCTGTCTGGCTGTTAGGTCTCTTTCATTAAGTGTTACTATTAACAACCAGCATAAGACTTTATTCATCTAAATTACTACTACAACATTACTAGCAGTTAAGCTTATTCATGATATAATAATTACTACAACAACTACCAGTAAGAAACAGTATTCATTATAAGTCATATAATCTGCCATTTTGGTGACACTTGGACGAATCGGTTAGAATTCGGCTGAATCAATTGCAAAAGATTCACGTACTTCTATAGCACCCGTGTTCTGCCAATTTTCGAGCCCCTGGGATGCGATCTCCCTGGTGTTGCACTTTTAATAGCCAGCAGTGTAATTATCTGGTACACATCCTTTTTCGAGTGTTGTTGCTACATTCAATCATAAGGGGATTTTTAAAATTCTTTCACCCTTAAATTGTTGTTGAAGTGTGTTCCCGACTGAATTTGTTTCAAAATGCGCTTTTCAGCAGTTCCCTTTCCTTAAAGACCTAACAGTGTAGTTTACATAATAGAACTTGTTTGATGTTTCCAGGTAGGTACGTGTTTTCTTACATCGGAGATCAATACTAAAACTGTCGGCCTTGGTCATCTCAATCCGTCCCCGCTTCTGACACTTGGAATGCGCTCCACCTGTAAAAGCTTAAAGAATTATTTTTTTATTCAACAAGCAATGATGCCCGTTCTCCGAACGGTGAATCTATAAAATCATTTATTGAACATAAAATTAAAGGAAAGGTAAGGTAATAAGGGAAAGAAAGGTAATTTAAAATCCGTTTCACGATTTAAAACAGTGTCGGGACGTCAATGCATACTGTTTGACGTAAAACAGAGCAGGCTTTCGCGCCCTTTAATTTTAAATCAAAATTTGAAATTTTTAAAGCATTTCAGTGATTCTGACTTTATTATCTTTAAACCTATCAGTATCTTGAAACAATACAGCTAAGCAATTCTTTTAAATATATTTGGGTTTCATAATTTTTTCTACGTGTAGAAATGGTAGAAAATTTCAAGCAGACAATGTTTCAAAGCGCTGTTGTTGTTGTTGTTTTTTGTCGTGTATTTGAAGGTATCCGAACTTTAAGACCTACCAGCATGACAATTTTTTTAGGTTATTTTGAAGTGGTCTAACAATTCGCGAAATGTTAAAGCCGGCCGCCCCGGTGGCGCAGTGGTCTAAGCGATGGCCTCTGATCATTCGTCCGAACGGAGTCCGGGTTCGAATCCCGATGAGGTATGGATGTTGTGTTTGTCTTACGGCACTGGCTCTTTCCCTTCCCTGGAACCAGTGACCCTAAATTAGGGACGGGCGACTGCTTATAGCCCATTGAGTTGCTCACGGTGGTCGTTAAACCTCCAGTCAAAAAAAAAAAAAAAAAAAAAAAAAATGTTAAAGCAGACAATGCTCCAAAGCTGCCAGTTTTTTTTTTTTTGGTTTTCGGACTTTTGTAGGTATCAGGACCTTAAGACCTATCAGCATGCCAATTTTCAGATCTCTAGGTCATTTAGAAGTGGTCAGACAATTTGCGAAAAATTCAAGAAGACAATGTTTCAATGCCGCCATTTTGAATTTTTTTTTTCGTACTTTTCTACCCAGCAAAAACACAAGTGCTGGGAAACTGCTGGCCACCAGCTGGCAGTGATGGGTCACTACTGGCTGAAATCTGCCGCTCACGGCCCGGTAGCGGTCCGTTGGTGGCAGCGATATTAGTTGGCGAGCCATTGATGGCCCTGCAGCATCGCCGTGAATTGTGGGCCTCCAAGCAAGTGCCACTAGTGGCCCGTTGCTGCAACCAATGCAACCCCAACAGCAGGTGGAAGCAACGGGACTGAGCAGGCGCAGATGCAACACTTGCTGTGTCTCTCATGGTACCAGTTAGTTGAAGACGATGCTATCGCCATCGTGTTATTTTAGTGCATGTTAAGAAAAACAATTCACATGTAGAGAGGCGAATTAATTTCCTAATGAAATTCCACGTCGACGAAGATATCAGATTAAGCCAGGAAATACACCCACTCAATTCCCATGAATAACAATTCATGAAATGGAGTGGGTGAATAACAAGAAAAAATTTGAAACCGCTTGAAAAAAATGTCCTGAAAAGCCATTTAAAAAAACGTTTGTTGAAAAAAAAAAGAATTATACGCGCACAAAATTTATTAATTATTTGAAAGAAAAAAAGCAACGTTATGTGCATATAATGTACTCATCCATGGGTTGAATGCTCTAGACTGGGAGGAATTCGCTTCTAAAAATAACGAGAAGTAAAATAAAATATATTTCCTCTTTAAAACAACTGTAGCTTCGGACAACGGACAGGAAATATACAACGTTAAAAATGTGACAAAATGTGAAATGAATTCGGGTAGACATATATTAATTCAACAATCTCCTTTCAAGACGACAAGGACAGTACAAAACTTTGGAAAGCGACTTTAAGTATGTACACTCCTTGAAAATGAGTGAATTTCCCTTAAGGTAAAAAAACAAATTATTGTTACGTTGAAAAAATAAATTTATGAAACTGACTTTTATGAAAAATACCTCGCAATATTGTAAAATGAAAGAGGAAACCATTCGATTACACATTCCACACTAAACAGACAGCTTCAAGCACACGCCCGTGCGTGGCAAATTAGTCCGGTCGGTAGAGAGCTCAGCTCCCCGTAAACGGCCCTGGTTCTTATCCACTCAGATCCAAACGGGCGTTTTCCCGGTCTAATGAGAAAATTTCCCCAGCGCGGTGCTATAATTCACAAGTTTCGGAAGGGTATAAAAAAGTTGTAGTTTTGGGAAACTGCGATTATTATTGTTATTTTTATGGCTACTACTGGGAAATCGGCTGACAAGTTTCGGCAAGCCACCAGTTACGTCACGTGGTTGCCGGCTGCCACTACTGGCAAACTAGCGGACCATATTAGGTTAGCCATCATTTCTGGCACGTGCTTGAAGGGCCACTTGTGGCAGCTGCTGCCTGTGATGGACAACTGATGGCCCTGTTGTAGCATATGACAACTGATGGGGTGCCAATTGTTAGCCAGCTGTTGGCCTGAACTGATGGCCCTTCTGTTGGCCGCCTGGAAATTTTATTGACGGTACGGCAGCGGCAACACAGTGCTGGCCCAGTAAGACTGTTTTTGCTGGGTAGGTATACGGACGACCTTACAGCATGCCAATTTTCAGATCTCTAGGTCATTTAGAAGTGATCGAACAATTCCTGGACGAACAAACTCGCATTTTTCCTCTTTGCATTTTATATACGAGGCGAAAGCCTATATTTACGTAGATAATCAACTACTCATGTATGCCGGCGGAAAACGCCGAACTTTAAAAGCGTCGCTACGTCATTAAGCATTGCGTAATTACCAATTTGATTATAGCCTGTCCTTTCACCCAATGGGAAGAGAGAGCTAAAAATAGCTGGTTCACCATGTCAAGAAACCAGAACTTTCCTGTATTGTTAGAGTAAGCCGCTCGTACCTTTCGTTTGCGTTTTTAAAAATTTCTTAAAAATCAGAAAATGACTTTTTCTTAAAAAACAAAGTTGACAAAGAAGGACGATTGTTGTGAATTTATTCTGTAAAAATTGCAATGAGTTATGATTTATAGTTTGCCATATATCCGGGTTTTTTTAATGGATCCCATCGGGAAATAGAGAATTTTGTTAAATTTAAAAATTTAATTTCTCGTAAACTAAATCGAAATTTAAATAAAGGGCGACGAAGTGCAAAACTTCAGCCTGGGCCCTACGTGCCTACAACGTTTCGTGGTTCTGTTTTTGTTAGTGTGTCCGGAACGCGAACTGATAGTACTTTTTTTTGCTTACCTTAATTTTCAAATACAGCAGCTCTGGAAGTATAGCCAGAATCGAAAACGGTTTATTTCAGCGTATTTTTCGAACAGTTCTCTACAAACGATGTAAATTTCATATTTTTGTGTTCAATACTTTTGCGCTGCGAGCTAGAAAGCGTGAGTGTCGCGAAATTTCTAAAACAGCGTCGGCGGCAGCGGTAGTTACTTTTTTTTTTTTTTTAGAATAAAGAGACTTTTACAAATTTTAAATCCCATTTCTGGTACAAAAAAGTAAAACCCATATTTCAAAAGTCTGATGCATAGCTGCGTTTTAGAAAAAGTGAGAGAGTACCCTGATACTCTTTATAGATAATTTATAATATTCCTCTTTTTCATGCTAAGATCTTTGTGGGTGTGAAATAAAACGAGTAATTCGAGAGTTACATTTAATTACGTACAACACATTGCATTTATTCGTGTGTCACTCAAGACCACACCGAGCCACAGACCGGTACATACTAAGTGGAATTAAATCATAACAACAAACAATAAGGTTTACTAATTCCTGACATTGAGCGGTACTTAGGTAGGTGGATTAATGAATGTCACTCTCGTAAAACCAATGAAAGAAGATACTCTGTATTGACAAAAGTCACCGGACACCTAGAATAGAAACACAACATAGTATTTATTGACATGCATTAGTACGGTGTCGGAACACCTTTGGCCTTAATGCATGCATCACTGACTCCTCGAGTCATGCTTTCGACAAGTTTTGGAACACAGCGATAGGTATGCGCTTCGATTCAGTTCATAATGCTGCCGCTAACTGTTCCTTAGTAGCAGGCCTTGGTTCCAAACTTCTTATGCGGCGCTCTGATTCATCCCATAGGTGCTCTATGGGATTAAGATCAGGGCTCTGTGCTGGCCAGTCCACACACGATGCGTAATTACACGCCGTAACAGTCCTTGCTTTATGACTCGGTGCATTATCCTGCTGGTACCAACAAGGCTTGGTTCCATAGTATTGCAAAAGAGTTGGTAGGGTATAATGGTCCAGAATATCGAGGCAGACGTGCTGGTTAACAGGTTTGTCCACGATAACCAATAGGCCGGGACCATACCACGAAAAACACCCCCACACGAGTGCACTGCCAGCTCCAAACTTGACCGTAGGAACAGTGCACTGCCAGCTCCAGACTTGTCCGTAGGAACAGTACACTGTATGGTAAATAGCGTTCCCCCGGCTGCCGCCATACCCACACACTGCCATCAGACTGATGGATCGTGTATCTGGATTCATCAGTCCAGCATACAATCCGTTTCCATTGATCTACGGTCCACGATAAATGTTATTTACACCCTGCTAATGACGAGTAGCATTCGGAGTAGAGATAAAAGGCTTGTGAGCAGCCGCACGACCATGGTAACCCATGGAATGAAGTTCTCTGCGAATGGTACGTGAACATACCGAGGTTCCAGCATTTTTACACACCAGTACACTGAGTTCTTGGGCATCATAACAACGCAACGGATCCGTTCATTTACGTTTGAAGGGGTGTCCGGTGACATTTGTCAATATAGTGTATGTGAATCATATAAGTACATATTTACTGAACTATGGTAGTGGCAATAGAAAGTATTTTGACCGTTTATTCTTTCAAAAACAACATTTATTATTATTATACATTATTCAGATTTAGACGAACGAAAATTTCGCTAAGATGCAGCATTTTCGAAATTTTTTGAGAAATTCAACCTAGGTGGCTCCCACAGTACTACCGTTACTTATTTTCGTTACACCGAAATTTTTTACTTGGAATTTACTTTATTAATGTCGGGAAAAACGTGTACGGTATATCATCAAAAATGTATTTCTGTGATGACTTTTATCACATTTAGCATCAGGTTCTTGTAATTTATGCAGACTGCAATGAAATAGTTTCACGTTTATGCAAAACGAGATGAAATAATGTTCGGCGATAGTTCAGTAAAATACACGGTCGAGTCACATTCTTTTGACTATAGTAACCACCGTGTGCAGCGCTGACAGCAGCTAGAAGGGCTGGGAGTGACTCAATAATGTGCTGGAAGGTGTTCACAGGTATGTGGAGCCATGCTGACTGCAGTGCATCTGACAGCTGCTCGAGGGTGCGTGGTGGAGGATTCATAGAGCGAACACATGATCGTGGTGGTCCCACAAATTCCCAATATTGTTTAAGTCTGGGGAATTAGGGGGACAGGGAAGTACTTTGAAGTCTTCATCGTGCTCTTCCAACCACTTTCGGGCATTTCTAGCTGCGTGAGACGTCGCATTGTCGTGCTGGAAGATCCCATCAGCCCCAGGGTAGACAATCAGCATGTATGGGTGTACGTGGTCTGCAAGGATGGATTCAAAATGAATTCGGTCCCTAGTGCCTTCCACAGGTGTGTGTAGACCCAGAGAATGCCACAAAAACATTTTCCAGACCATAACACTGCTTCCACCAGCTTGTGTTCTTCCAGCAATGGTTGAAGTGTGTTTGTTCTCCGATGTTTCTCGCCTTATACGCCAACGTTCATCCGTTCGATGAGGCAGAAAACGTGACTCATCGGAGAAAGCAATCCTTTACCAAATAGCGGAGGTCCAATTCCGATACTGCCGTACAAATGTAAGCCTTTTATGTCGATGCACCTTTGTTAGCATAAGTGCAGTGATCATCAGTCTGCATTGGAGTCCCATACGCAGCAGGTTTCGCTGAACTGCCGTTTTAGACACACTTCCGGTAACTCCCTGGTTCATTCGGCCAGTGAGTTGCTCCACTGTAGCGTGTTGATCGGCCGCCATGCACCTTCGCAGCAGACATTCACCTCTTACACAAATGACGTGTGGTGCACACATCGTTTATTCGCAGTTGTGCTATTTCTCCAATCATGATACACTTTAACCACAGCAGCAGGCGAACAGTTCACAAAGTACGCTTTTTCAGAAATACTGCCATCCTTTGCCCGAAAGCCGATAATCATCACTTTTTTTGCAAATCTGATAAATCGCTCCTTTTATCCATGACACCAACGAGGGATATGTTTTCAGATCATGATCATGATCATATGTAGAGGATTTTAGGAAGAGAGTGTCTGACCCCAGGTCTTAAACAACCCTTAAAAATAGGAAACTAGGAGATTTGGGCTAGAGCGCCCGATAGGAAAGTGACACGGAAGCGAAGTAGAAAGGTGAAGGAAGACGCCCTTATTTATTCCCGGAGGGCCATTACCCGGGGTCCGACGGCTTAACGTGCCCATCCGAAGCACGGCGGATATTCAGTAGATCGAGCGTTCGTTCCTGCCTGGTATCGAGCCTGCGGCCCTTTCCGTGGCAGTCACGAACGTTTTCCACTTCGCCACCCGCGTCCGATATGGTTTCAGAATGCCTAAGCACACCTCATATACCCTCCAAGCCAGCTCACGACACATGTCTTCTTTCTTTGGCTAAGCGCTGTTGACGTCAGAAGTAGGAAGTGGTCACAATAATGTGACTCGACTGTGTATATTGTTGAGTAACAATGAATTTAACTATCGTTATATTACTTCCGTTACCAGTTTCCGTTGCATCGAAATTTTCTACTTGGGATTTACTTTACTATAGTCGGAAAAGATGCATAGCATCAAAATCGCTTTGCGCATTACCCTCCCTCATGGATGTTTATTATTACAGACGAGAGTCAACCATATAGACGGTAGAAACAAAAGAACTGCCTTTCTTTAGTTAGCACAAAATAAAAATAAAACATTTAGTTACGGGCAGGTAGTTTAAGCGTCGTCGTTTGGAAAGTATGCGCTGCGCAGGTTATTGTGTCTAACTTGTCTGACTGCTGACACATACACACGCACGTCTTTCGTTTTTTTTTATTATGTTGTCGTTCGTTCAGGGAAGAGCACCGAGAAATAAATTTCTAGCATATATACCCAGTGTGGGAAAGAATTTTAAGACTGGGTCTGTAAAATGAAATAGAAACAAGAAATTATAATTTGTTTTGGTTTGTTATTCAAAATAAGTCCCTCCGGGTTCAATACACTTGTTACAGCGCTTTAATAATGATTCGAATGCCTGTTCCAGTTCACTTTGCGGAATCGCCTCCAAAGCACGATTCGAAGCTGTTTGTATGGTCGAAATACCATCAAAATAACACTCTTTTAACGTCCTTTTAAGTTTTGGGAATAAAGAAAAGTCGCAGGGTGCTAAATCAGACGAATACGGTGGATGATTTTTACGAACAAGAAGTGAGGTGTGACTGGGTGCATTATCGTGCAACAAACACTAACTGTTTTCATCCCGATATTCTGGACGAATGCGACGAATTCTGCCCATCAAACGCCTCAAAACATTTAAATAAAACTCACCAGTAATTGTTTGTCCACTTGGAACAAATTCTTTGTGGATAATACCCTTACTATCGAAGACTGTAATGAGCATTGTTTTGATTTTCGATGGAACTTTTCTTGCTTTTTTTGGCTTGTGGTGAGTTTTTTTATTTCCATTCCGTACTTTGTCGCTTTGTTTTAGGATCATATTGAAAACACCATGTTTCATCACCTGTAACAATCGATTTTATGAAGTTTGGATCATTTTCAGCGGCTGAAAGGATGTCTCTGCAATGTGCACTTTTCCTTGATTTATGTTCATTGGTTAACGTGTGTGGAACAAATTTAGCACAGACTTTTGTTTTGCCCAAATCTTCATGCAGGATGGTTCGAATCGTTTCTTTGTTGATGTTTAAAGACTCTTCCATCATTCTTAGTGACGCACATCGATTGTTTGCCACGAAATCACGCACATTTTAATACTCTCAGGTGCCCTAGATGAACTTGGCCTTCCGGTACACTTATCATCTTCTAGCGTATCTCTCCCATCCAAAAAACGTTTGTGCCGCAGGAAAACATTTGATCTACTTAAACAAAACTCACCGTAAACTTGTTTCATCATTTGGTACGTTTCCGAGGAACTTTTACCAAGTTTTGTGTTAAATTTAATAACAGCCCTTTGTTCCATCTTAATAATTCTACATGAAAAAAATTTTACTTCTCTAATGAACGGCCGTTTCGTTTGAGTTACTTTAACAACTGCGCAGTACTTTTGGCAGAAAGCAAGCGGATGGTCACGGTTTATAACCCATTCACGATTACACTGGTAACGCCACTGTAGGCTGAAATCTAGCGCCAATCTTAAAAATTCTTTGACGCACTGTGTATATATATATATTTATCAAAAGCTTTTCTTTATGTACCAGCTATTGCCGCGGTTTTGTTGCAAAGCTTTTGATTAATTATTTTGTTTTACTTCTCTTCGAAACAATATCTCCATATGTATCCTTTATTGAACGTTACATATTTCAAATGTGCTAAAATATGCGATTATGCATCAAATAAGCATTTCCCTTGTCAATACGGAGCTCAAATGATATGCTAATTTTACTTTAAAAAGGTAAGTTTCTGAAATTCAGCCTTATGAGGTGAAAGTGGAATAATCTATTATGGAGCCGAACGTAAACTTGAGACAAAATGGTTTCTTGAATACACAAGTCTCTTCTTTATCTTGTATAAAAACCTAGTCAATCTCTCGTCTCATGGGAAAATTCTACAGGCACTTTTTTTAGCGTAACTCACACTCGCTCACTGAAGACGAAAAAGAAGTCGGCTTTTTTGCTGAATTCTTTTTCTTGTGTCTATCTCACTTATTTTTACAGCACATAAGATATTTCTTCATTGTTATACGAATCACTGATTTCCAAAATAAGGCTCTAAGTGATGCAGCAAATTAACTTTATCTGGTGATACTTCACAGTCCCTACTGCACAGAGTCCACTGTGTTCTTGCACCAGCAAACAAAGAGAAGTCAATAGGCAAAAAGTTTAATGATCAGAGGAAAAAAGGGTTGAACGTGTAACACAGTGCATATTCAAATTTAGTTGTAATAACTACAGCTAACCTGATTAATCTTACGAACTTAAGGAGAAAAGCAATGCACAAATTGTATGTAATTATGTCAAAAAAATACGTTTTTCTTTTCTGATTGGAGTTTCGACCACCGTGAGCTACTTAATGGGCTATAAGCAGTCGCTCGTCCCAGGGAAGGGAGAGAGCCAGTGCCGTAAGACAAGCACAATATCCATGCCTCACCGGGATTCGAACCCGGACCCCTTTCGGACGAATGATCAGGAGCCGTCGCTTAGACCACTGCGCCATCTGGGCGGAAAATACGTATTTTGAAATGACTGAATGAAAGATATCAGAAAAAGAAAACGGGGGAAAAAATGCAGATGGAAAATTTCGGAGGGTCGTCCATGGTTTTTCGAAATTATGGAAAATTTCGGAGGGGCGGATGCGTCCATGCTTTCGGTACATGTCTTTTCTTTTTCTCTTCAATATTCCGCAATTCCGTCTGTTTTGCTGATACTCAACCTGTTTTTCCGAGCTCCAATCATCCCACGCTCAAAGTCCGTCATTAATCCCAAACTACTACTCGGAGTGTTCCTGCTTTGTTGATTATATGGCCGTAAGATGACAGTGAAAGAAGTCACATTCAAATATTTGTTTGTTTGTTTTTTGACGTAGAACTACGTCTCATTCCGCGGATAGTATGAGGTGACTCGCGGGCGACCGCCTTTGACAAAAATAGGTCCCAATTGAAATCATTATAACGTTAAAAATACGCGTCGCACACTAATCGTGTTAGCATATTCGTAAACAATATGGTGTCCAATTCGCGTACTGCGCAGTACATCGTGCGCCGGACGCTCTCTGTGCGTGGGGGAGATGATGCAATATTTCTAGGAGTGCCGCGTATTTGACTCAGTCTATCTCAGCAACCGTAAGCGCAACACGACTATGCGTGATATCGTTTTAAAGCTCTCGACGAGATCTATTCAAATATATAAAGAACATATCGCAGTGGTTTAAACTAAAATGTTTAAAAATTGTTTTCGCGTGAACGGATTAGCATTTTCGTTAATGCCGTGGAATTCGCAGATTGAACGCAAGCAAAGTGGAGAAAATCAAAACGAAAGGCAAGAGCAAGTAATGAGGAACGTAAAAAGCCCCAGAAGACTGCAGCCCAGCGAACTAGAGAGCATCGAGAACGCCTGAACGCAGAAGCCGCAAAACAAAAGTCGCACGCGCCGACTGAATCCATACCTAGCCCATCTCGAACTCTGCTTTGTGTTCACAATGTATCCAGCATCATTTGTAGAAAATAATGTTAGCTACTTTTCATATCATAGAACTGTATTGGCTAAAACAAATAAAATAAATGCTTTAACACCATACTCGACTAGCTCATTTCAACTCTCCGATCTGCAAGTCGTAGTCCTACGTTCCAAACTGAGAGTTCAGTCAGAACTGAGCCTACCTGTATTTTTTCTTTTCTATTTTTTTTTTAATTGTGGTGTTTAACAACCGCCACTGCCAACATCAACGTTATAAGCAGTTCCCCGCTCCTTGTTTAGGGCCACTAGTAGCAGGAACTGAAGACAGCCAGCGTCGCAGGGCATACTTACCACCTATACCTCATTCCGGAACTAAACATGAATCCATTTCGGACGACTAGCAAGAAAGTTATGCCTGTGACTACTCAGCCATGGCCATATTTCCATATCAAATAGTTTGATGTTACTAATAAATTGTTGACTCAGTGTATATGTGACGTACCTGCCAGCAGGACGCACACGACATAAAGGCAGATAGTAGTCAGAACAAACGTCCGCGTAGCTCAATTGGTAGAGTGACTTATTCCGGAATGAGGGGATCCGGGTTCGAATCCTGGCGTGGACAGAAATGACGGAGAAATTTACTTCGTTATAATGGCGCCCGAACTATGATCCGACCATTCAAAATCTCGCAATGGTGTGATGTTATTTCCACACCGCGAGATAGGAAAAATCAGAGAATCCCTTCTTCAGCGCTTCGAAAAATTAAAAAAAAATAAAAAAAATTGACTGGGAGTTCTCAAGTGCACGTTCTCCAGTGGATGGCTGCCTGCAACGATTCATGGTCACAGCTGACCCGTGGGCCATGCCCCCGGCCCTCTTTGGGGGAGGGAGAGATGTGGCGTACCTGCCAGCAGGACGCACACGACATAAAGGCAGATAGTAGTCAGAACAAACGTCGGCGTAGCTCAATTGGTAGAGTGACTTATTCCGGAATGAGGGGATCCGGGTTCGAATCCTGGCGTGGACAGAAATGACGGAGAAATTTGCTTCGTTATATATAGTGTTTTTTGAAGGAAAGGTTTTGCTTGAAATAAATAGCAAGAAACGTAAAAAAAAATCAAATATTTTATTTCCAAAGTTTCACTGTAAGAAATTTTTATTGTGCAATACATCAATGGGCTTATTATATAAAACAGCAATATCACTGGTTTAAAATGTACTCAATTTCTCCATTTCTAAATAGTGATTCACAAAAACGTAATCGTTTAGTGTTTACCTTTTAATCATTATACATATTGACTATGTTGTTGACGTTGATTGGAGACAAAGAAGAACACATATATTGTCTTCCAAATCTGTAAAGCTACTTTGCCGTCTAATACACGATTAAAAAGGTTTTAATATACACATAAAAGATGTATATCATCTACACTAAAACACAAAACACAAGTTAAACTTAATATAGCTGTACATAATGTGCATCATAATGTAGTTGTACATAATATTCATCTTTTATATGTATATTAAAATCTTTTAAATCGTGTATTAGACGGCAAAGTAGCTTTACGGTACCTACCTGCACGAATAAATCACATTCATCTGTCTTCCAAATCGCATACCAAGTAAATGAAACTTAGAAGGTGGAATTGTATTCATAACTTTTTTAAAGATTTCAATTGCTCATCACTAATTCACCATTACCCGTATGATAGACAACTATGTTTGTGGTAATTGTTTGCTTTCTGCTTTAATAGGGAATGAAGAAGGATTAACCTTTTTTTCCGACTGAAACGAATTAACTCAGGCTTAGTAAAATGGACTGAAATCAGCTCAAAAAAGAATCCCCTTCTTAAACAACGGATATATTCGCTGTCTAAGAAGTAGACCGAACGCGGCTGGAATGAGTGAACCTGAGCATCAGAAAGCTTTGCTTAGCTTTATTATCCAAAGTAGTCATTTATGGAAATAATTGACAGTAATCCTCTCCGATCGATTACCTACTAAAAATGCTGTAACAATGCCGCACCCAGGAATTCTTGTTGGAAGGGGCTTTATATATACAGTATACGTACACAATGTGTGTACATATATATCAGATCAGATCATGTGTAGAGGATTCTAGGAAGGGAGTGTCTGACCCCAGGTCTTAAACCACCCTTTAGAAATAGGAAGCTAGGAGATTTGGGCTAGAGTGTCCGATAGGAAAGTGACACGGAAGCGAGTTGGAAAGGGGGAAGAAGACGCCCTTATTTATTACCGGGGGGGGGTCAGTACCCAATGTCCGACGGCTTAACGTGCCCATCCGACCCACGGCGTGTATTTAGTGGTTCGAACGATCGTACCTGCCCAGGATCGAACCTGAGGTTATCTCCATGGCAGTTACGAACGCTGACTACTAGGCCACGCGCGGCCCTAGAGTACATATATATAATGGTGTACGCCTATAGTTTATATACGGTTGTGACGTACGTCGCCCTGAATCTCTTTGGCGCTTTGGGGAAAAGACACCATGTAATAGAAGACACTGTGTAATTTTTTGAACATACAGAATAATATTTTTGAATGTTTAATTTGTGATGTACGTCGCTCTTAATCTCTTTGGGGCTTTGGGAAGAAGACACCGTGTAATAGAAGACACTGTGTAATTTTTTGAACATACAGAATAATAGTTTTGAATGTTTAATTTGTGGCGTACGTCGCTCTTAATCTCTTTTGGGTTTTGGGAAGAAGACACCATGTAACAGAAGACACCATGTAATAGAAGACACTATGTAATTTTTTGAACATGTAAAATAATATTTTTGAATGTTTAATTTGTGACGTAATTCGTTATTAATCTCCTTGGAGGGGGCATAAACTCTCGAAGCCCCCTCCATGGGTGCGCCAATGATGCCGGCAAACCTAGAAAGGAGAGAAATGTCCTAAAGACTTGATTTTGACCTGCTACGTGGTGTTTGTGTTTGGGGTTACACTTTCCACATTATACCTTAGGAATGGAGCAGAGGACAAGAAGCAAGCTCTACCTTAGGAATGGAGCAGAGGACAAGGAGCAGAGGACAAGAGGGCAAGAAGCAAGCTCTTTTCACCAATGACACGTTTATAGTCGCTACTGCTGAGATAAGATAGGGAAAGGAATTGTTTTGGAATAACTTTCATGAAACCAGGTTGCTATGTGTGCATTTCTATTTTGGAAGCGCAGAAAATTTTGCTCACCATTTCGTTCAGATGTATCGACCGCTTATAAAGGTTCAAAATGGTGTTCATTGCAAACCATTTCAAGGGAATTCTGAAGCCCCACTTCTCCAATAACCTTGCATTAATCTCCAAATAGATCTTTCGTGTAAGTTAACCCTTTTAAGTTGCCGATGTACCTGAACCAAATGGTGACAAACTATTCTGCGCTTCCCATATAGAAACATTCACAAAGGGGCAGGGTTTTACGAAAACTATGTAACGTATACTCTATATTCACTTTCCTTTTGATTTTACTATCTCTGGTTATTTTATTTTACTATGTAAATTATCTTCCTACTGAACGAAATATTATTTCACCCGCTGAATGAGATCTGGCAATGAGTGTAAGTCATGACGTGGTGGTAGCTAGTATATAGGCGCGTTCATCGAGACTTAGGAGAGCTTTTTGTGTTGTTATGAGGAGAGCGTTTGTGTTGTTATGA
Organism: Macrothele yani; assembly: GCA_039090855.1. NCBI lineage: Eukaryota > Metazoa > Arthropoda > Arachnida > Araneae > Macrothelidae > Macrothele > Macrothele yani. Next base: position 23,046,652 of record CM077013.1, read on the forward strand.
GGAGAGCTTGTGGTTGTTAAGAGAGAGCGTTTATAATACGAGGAGAGATTATTCAGTATTGTACTACAAGTGTGTGTGTGCCTTAGTTGACCAGGAGTCGTATAAATAAAGACGTTTATGTAAGTTAGTCTTTCTCAATTCTTAGTTTTTGTCAGACCTCTGTCTGGCTGTTAGGTTTATAACATTTATTGATTCCTATAAATAACCAGCGTTGAGACTTTGTTTACGTTCGTAATTAACTAGTAACAACACCCTTTTGAATTCATCATTTTGAAGCTTAGTACAAGTATATCATTAGCTAGCTGGTAGGAAGAGAATCATTCATAAGGAATTAGCTTAGCGGAAAGTAAATAAAGCTAATTCGTTATAATGGCGCCCGAACTATCCGGATGACCCGGCCGTTCAAAATCTCGCATTGGTGTGATGTTATTTCCACACCGCGAGATAGGAAAAATATGAGCAGCACTTCGAAAGAAAAAAAAAAAAGAAAAAAAAAAAAGAAAAAGAAGGGGGAGATGATGTAACGTACCAGGAGATGTGACGTACCTGCCAGAAGGACGCACACGACATAAAGGCAGATAGCAATTAGAATCAATGTCCGCGTAGCTTAATTGGTAGAGCAACCTATTCCGGAATGAGTGGACCCGGGTTCGAACCCCGGCGCGGATAAAAATGACGGAGAAATTCACTTCGTTATAACTACGGCAAAACAATTCCTTCCTCCTTCCCATTTGAGAAGTACTGATTATAAACCTGTCACTATTGATAAGCGCTCCCTTAAAGTCTATTCCCTTCTCTATGATCCAAGGCATGCTGGGGAAGGAATAAACCTTCTAACACGAACATCTTGCCACTGAGTAGAAACAAGTGACTTAAATATCTTATCTTTCCTTTCTTAAGTTCGTTACCATTGTTGTTACCTTTTAGCAGGTAATCCGTCAGGAAAAATCAGTGCCAATCATCCCCATAAATGACTAATTTGCTAAAGTGGTCATTTTTACTTTCTGAAGTAGTAATAACAAAGCTAAAGGGAAAGGAAAACGTTCTGGTGCGCAGGTTCACTCGTTCCAGTCATGTTCGGATCGCTTCTCAGACACTGAATGTATTCGTTCGAGCCGATTTTAGCTCATTTTACTAGCCCCAAGTTATTTCGTTCGAGCCAACTAAATGGTTAAAGCACTCAATTTCTACACCAAGCTCGGAATACCATAATTTTAAATCAATCATCAAAAAATAAAGTACACCAAAAACAATCAATGGCAAATTTGCATTTGACCATTATGTGCAACCACAGAACACGTTACAAATTGCCTCTCTTGCTTAAGAACACGTCCGGTAGCGTTATCACTGCATAAATTTCCAATCGATGTGTCTCTGAAGCTTTGCTAAAGCTAAACCGATTAGACAACCTACTTCAGGATCCGAAAACCAGTGTCTCCCTCCAATGTTACTTTTCCATGCAGAACATCCCAATGTATCTCCAAAACTATCGAAAAATTAAAGAAAGTCGTCTATTCCCGAAAACTTCCTCCTAAGGTGGCGATCACTCCTCGTCTAGGACTTCTAACTCTTGGCCTCGTGAAAAATCTAAGCTCAAGGAACAAGAGCTTACATATTGATTGGAATGCATAAAAAACATTCTAATCTATAGGATTCCCAAAACAAAGTAACACCCTTCTTCTCATTATCCTCCAATTTATCCCGGACGTTCCACCACGCATTCTTTTCTGTATATAACATCTGTCCTTAATCTGGAATTCTTACTTTCTAAAAAAAAAAAAAAAGTAGTGAGAGAGAGACACTCAAAGAGAAATGCACTGCTGGCCACCCAAAATGCAACACCATGAAGGACACGAGACAGCAAAGCCAGATTTACTGGACACAAAACAACAGATACAAAGATGAAACGATTGAGCTTACAGGCCCGTGCGACTTGCGGAACACGCAGACATCAATAGTTCGTGTTGCCCCCATGGCTGGCAATAACGGCCGCTACACGCCGCGGCATCGAACGAAAGAGGCTTTGGATGTGGGCTTGGGGTATGTCGGTCCAGGCTGCTTCCACATGTTGCCACAGTTCATCAGGCGTAGCCGCGCGTGGTGCTTGCCGGGCCACTCGGTGGCCGATCAGCGACCAGACGTGTTCGATGGGCGACATATCGAGAGAACAGGTGGGCCACGGCAGTAGTGACACCTGGTGTGCCGTGAAGAATTGTTGCACGATGCGTGCCACATGCGGGCGCGCATTGTCCTGTCGAAACGTGGCCACTGGCAGGTCCTGCAGGTAAGGGAGGACCACAGGCTCCAAAACTTTGGAGATGGTGCGGTGGATGTTGAGTGTACCGGCGATGCGTACCAGAGGGATGCGGGTGTCGTATCCAATTGCGCCCCAAACCATAACGCTAGGCGAAGGACCGGTATGGCGATGCATAATGCAGGCGTCATACGGTCTCTCGCCGCGGTGCCGCCACACGCGGATCCGACCATCGTGGTGTTGCAGGCAGAAGCGGGATTCGTCGGAGAAGGCAATGTCGTGCCATTCCGTAGTCCAGGTGTGGCGTTCAACGGCCCACTGCCGCCGCACTCGCCGGTGGTGTAACGTCAGTGGTAATCGGAGCAAGGGTGCCGTACGACAAGTCTCAGCTGCTGCAGATGACGTCGAACGGTACGTGCTGACACTGTTTGTTGCGCAGCACACCCTAATTCTTGCGCTAACCTTCGTGATGTAGTGGTGCGAGCCGTCAATGCCCGCCGCACAACATGCCGGTTCTCTCGTTCGGTGGTGTGCCCCGCCTGCGGCAATCGCTCACGTCGGTCCGTCAGTCACTCCTGCACCCACCGAATCCATACTCGCCTCACTGTGGCTGGATGTCGTTCCAGACGGGCGCCGATGCCTCGGTACGATAAACTGCTGTCGCGATAAGCCACTGTTCGTCCTATGTCGAACTCCGAAACGTTCTGGAATGACTGCCGTATTCTGCGACGAGGCATCAGGAAGCTTCCCCCACACACAGGTCCGACAGCAGCACAACACACTTCCACTACTTGCCCCCCGCCTTCTGTGCACCCTTCTTATAGTGCTTCTCGGTGGCGTGCCGGGCGCAAATGATTTGCATATGCCCTGCAATGCTAATGGTTTGCATGTCCTCTTGCGGGCGACGCATGCGGCGAATTTCAGGCCAATCGGATGCTTCTTTCTTGGTGTTGCATTTTGGGTGGCCAGCAGTGTATATTTAACCAAAATCACCGCCAGAGCACTGTGGATAGCTCATCATTTTAAAGAGCGGCCAATGGCTGCCCAGTTTCTTTAGATAAGACTCGCGAACAATTACGAAAAATTCCCCTAAAACCCAGTGGCATAAGTAACAAAACGTGCGCCCTGGCCCCCCCCCCTCCCCCGAAAGATTTATTTCAGCACCACTAAGCACAGTCACTTTCTTAGGATTTCGAACACCAGGGAGGATGTGTTTTCGGGGGGGGCGTTTAGGAGGTCTAGAAGAATATCCGGTAGAGTAAGTGAGATACTTAAACCCCTGTAGTTTTAACTTTTAAATGATTTTTCGAACAGAAAAATGTTAATCCTGATTGGCTGATTGATAATGCAAGGTTATCAAACAGCCAATCAGGATTAACACCGTGCGCAGACTGATGCATGAACATGACTATACATTTTGCTGCAAGAAACAAATTCGGTAAAATATACTTTAATGGATAAGGTCAATAACTACATGTCTTCATAATGACCCATTTTACTTTCACTTGTTTCTGAAGAGCTTAGTTTATGTGAAATATTTGCCTCTAAAGCTTGATGAACAGTTGACGTGCTATCATTATTCTTTTAATCAGAAACGGCACTTGGGTTTAATTGATTCTGCGCAAAAACGAGCTGGTCGACCTTTGAAAGTTTCTTCGCGCGCTCTTTTTTCTTTTGTCGATGCTCCATCCACTTGGACGTTTTTGTAAAATTTTGCAAATGGATGCCGTTTGCTTGTATGTTAAAATTTCCACACAGTAAATGAGACAGGCATACTTATTATAAAGAAAAACTAAGAGCAAAGCAATATGCAATTGTTTTGTCCAAAACTAAAATACTGTACATCACTTGAAGAAATCACCCTCGTTTACATGCAGATTTGCGGCTGCTGTTAATAAATTTGGTGCCTGTCGTGTACGTAATCCTAGGAGACTGACTGTTTTCTCTCGTCCTCTACGGGCAATCCCCACGTGGTCTCGTACTTTTCCTGAGAGGGCGATTCCAGAGCAATCGTGTTACAGCCCGGAACCCAAGGCCCGAATAGCTTCAATCCGTAGGGCATCCAGTGTTTCAAAAAGTGAAACTTGGCATTTATTTAGGCAAAGTTATATATGTATTAAAGGAAAATATGAATTTTTGGAATAATTATTTGTTTGTTGGTTTTCGTACGCTTTCGGATTTTTTCATAAAACCATTACTGGCAGCCGCAGTACGCCCCTTCGTTACCTGCGCCCCAACGCAGCTTCTGGGGCTGCGAGGGTGGTAGTTACGCCGCTGCTAAAACCTTCTACCTGACAAGCCTCGCCGTCTCGTAAATGCTCTGACCCAGTCGTCGGGCCATTACAATTTGGTATTCGTCAAACTCGCTTAAATCCATCTGAGGAACAAGAATAACACTGATTAACAGAGCTCAGCATCAGGTGTTATTTATACCGTTTCATATCCTTCCTACGCGCCGTCTTTTTCCTGCAGCAGCTTCGAGTTTCGTGAAGACGCGATGGTCATAATATTTTAGCTCTTCGGTGTATATAACTTCTATTTTTTGCGTAACTCGATGATTTAAAATTTTCATTTTGTGGAAAAACTATACGTGATAGGCAAATTAGGAACATTTTAGAAATTAAACCATGGAACTGAATAAGAAAGAGGCAATAAAATTCAAACAATAAAACTATTGTATATCTGTGTGGTCCAATGGCTTGCCGTTTGAGTTGTTCATTGTGAACAACTCCTCCACTACTCTAGTGAAGAGGAGGTAAGCTGATACTTTGCCATCTTAGTAACGCTTGGAAGGCGATTAGTATTTGTTAACGTGAGTGAGTTTTTTACATAGCTGTGAGTGACCACTTATTCCATAAAAATGTAGTGAAACCTGGGTGCTGCAGAAGAAACATGAGTCGTTTATGTGATGGAGAAATGCGTTACTTACTTGGGGTTTGTGGCTAGACACGTTCTGATTGTATGAGGAATGAAGATGTGTTGCAGTTGTGTAATGTGAAGCAAAATGTTGTTAGCAAGGTGGAGACTAATAATGCTTCGGGGGTTTGGCCATGTTGAAAGAATGAGTGATGAGATGCTTACTAAGAAAATCTGTTTAACCCAAGTGGCAGGACAGAAAGGCAGAGGAAGGCCAAGGAAGTCATAGGAGGATTAGGTTCAGATGTGTCTGCATGAGAGAAAGATTATGAGTATTGAGTGTAGTAGGTCTTGCGTACGACGTGTGATGGATGTCAGTGAAGCCCGAGTTGTATGTCAAGTTCGCTGTAAATGGAGAAGTTTGATACCGTAAGACTAAATAAAATTTATCTGGTTGTTTTTATTTCTTTTTGGGACTAACTTCTGAATCTCAGAGAACAGCTTAGTGATATGCATGTATGTATCTATGTATGTATCTACATCCAACAGCACGCACTGCCCCAGAATTCATATCCGGGCACCCACTTCTGATTGCGAATTCAGTCCTGCGCAAGTGTCACGTCGCACACCCAAATATAAATATTGTTGTTCAGGAGTTTAACGACCACCGTGAGCAACTCGATGGACATAAGCGCTGTCCCGTCTCTAATTTAGGACCACTGGTACCATGGAAGGGATATTGCCAATACCGTAAGACAAACACAACATCCATGCCTCACCTAGATTCGAAATCGGACCCATCTCGGACGAATGGTCAGAGACCGTGGCGCAGTGGTCTAAGCTCTGGCTTATGACCGTTCGACCAAGTGGGTCCGCGTTCAAATCCCGTTGAGGTACAGATGTTGTGTTTGCCTTATGGCACTGGCTATCTCCCTTCCAAGGAATCAGTGGTCCTAAATTAGGGGCGGGAGACTGCTTATAGCCCATTGAGTTGCATATGGTGGTTGTTAAACTCCCAACCAAAATGAAAAAAAGAAAGGTCAGAAGCCAGCGCTTAGACCACTGCGTCACTTCTGGCGGCAACTATAAATATGCTCGTAGGGATGTGATGAGATAATAGCACGACTGTGAATGCAAGATGCCTTAATCGACAGATTCAGCTAGGTTTTTATGGCAATTGACAAAGGGCACCACAAAAGCAATCGCTCCGCACGTGATATTTCGCAGGATCCCCAAGTCAACGATTGGGGATGTGATATGGAAACGGCAGAGGACTGGAGATGAATCTGCCAAGAAATGACCGCATAAACTCCATAGCTAACAAAACGTGACAGGAGAGTTCTGTGAAGGCTGTCTGCTCACAACGTCAATCTACATTGTCTCAAATCACGCGAAACCTATGCGACATTATTGGAACTGGTGTTAGCCCCAGTAAAATGCTCGTGATGCTGCACGACATGGATTTCTAAGGTCGAGCAGCCATCCATCACGTCGACTAATTCAGACTTACTGTAAGAACGTCGATGTCGAAATGTAGACCAATGAAAAACGGTACTTTTGCTTGGCTGGCGAGTCGCGGTACACAGTATATTCGTACAGTGGCCGTTGCCGGAAAAAACTGCCTTCCGGACTGTATCGTCCCAACAGTGAAGTTTGGTGGAGGCAGTGTGATGATGTGGAGCTGTTTTTCATGGTTTTATTTGGTTCCATTTTTCGTTTCTGAACAAAACAAGAAACCTAAACATCCTGGATAAACCAGTACTACCAACGTTGCAGCAGTACTTTGCGGAAGGCTCCACTTCTATGAGCATGATAATGCGCCGTGTCATACTTCTCGGGTTGTTTCTGATTGGTTTGAGGACATCAACGTCGAAAAGTTGGGCCAGCCAACCCAAACTCCTGATCTGAACTCTATAGAGAATTTTGCGGACTAAATGGAACTTAGCGTGCATGGACGGAGTGATATCCCAAAGAACAAAGCGAAACGGGTCACTGCATTGAATGACAAATGACAGAACATATCTGCTCACATTTTTAAAAAAATAAGTGGAGAGTATCCTATGAAGATTAGAGGTCCTCATAAGGGCCAAAGGTTTTCAGCGCACAATATTATATTTCCTGTAAATAAAAGTAATTTATGGACATGCAGTTTTACAGATATTAACGGTGAGGCAGCGAATGTGCACTTTCATGCTGGACAACTTAGAGCACAAATTCTAGCTTTTACTAAGGTCAGTACTAAGGTTTGCTCATCCCGCCTTTCTCGCAGACGAATAATCGTGCTATCAGTGAGTGACATCACCGTCTTAACATGTGAATCGTAAATCCGAATCTATGGAGGAGAATGTCTTGTCAAAAATTTTTACAACTTTACGCAGAACAAAAACTTATTCAAACTCACATTTACATTAAATGCAGAAGAAATTCACGGTCATGTGAATATTTTAGTAACGGAGATTTCAAAAATACCCCTTTTTTTTTATTGTTACAAAAAATATTTTTTTTTGTTTCGTAAAAGGCAGGAAAATGGTTATATGTTAATTTAGTTACAATTTGAATGTTTGCTGTTTTTATATAAATTTATAAGGGGAAAGAAACGCACAGCAGGACGTACTATTGTCATATAATAATGAATTCTTTATGAGAAATAAGAAAAGCATCTCGGCAACATTCCCCAATTTTTTTAAATTAAAAATGGAAAACATTGTGTATTCAAAAATCTGGTAGAATTTATGAAGATTATTCCAGCTGGTTTGCGAATAATAATTCCGACATGCTGCTATCGTGCAGATACAACAAAACGTGGCGGTTAGGTAGTCTAACGATGGCAATTTGGACAATGACGTCACAGAGCAATCGCCGGAAGTGTAGGATGAACATAACCTTGTCATCTACGAACCTTAGGCTTCTACAAGTGTTGTGGAAACTGAGGAATTCCGTTACTAACAACCTCTCTCGCTTAATTCTTCACGTACCATTTTGAGAACTGTGAGCAATTGCTGTAAAATGTCGTAGTTTATTTATAGGATCAAGAGCAACCTGTCATGTGTTCATCCATGTAATTTCAAGAAATATTTGGAACTACAATTATTGCAGAACTTCGTGTTCAGTTTAACTAGAGATGTCTTTACATTTCGTCCCTAAAGTTGCTCACCATTTTTTCTTTTTCACTTCTAGTGAACTATTTCTTTTTAAATAATATCCACTTTTATTTCAAATAACGGGGTTTTATTACTAGAATATTTTTGTAATGAACTAAACCCAACGGTGTAAAATACGATGGTAAATTCGATTGTCATTGAAGTCTCAGGTAGCGAAATGTCCAATAGTGAATTGCCCTGTCCCTCCTACATTTGTCATTACGAAAAAGAAACAAAGAACGCAGTAAGTAGTTGCCACTATCAAATAAATAAATATCTGTAGCATCAGTTTATCAGTGCTTAGTGAAATCAGATATGATAATCGATTACGCTAATCATGGTATTATTATATTCAAGAAACGCATATAGCGTATTAAACCCGTTTTATTTTCGTGGTGTAGGAAGCACAAAGATTCGTCAAGCTTTCGCACTCCACTGGGAGGCTTTTTCAAGGCAGTGGTAGACATAAAAATGTCTTATGTCTACCATTGCCTTTAAAAAGCCTCTCATTGGAATGCGAAAGCTTGTCGAATCTTTGTGATTACTACACCACAAAAATAAACGGATTTAATACGCTATATGCATTTCTTGAGTATTCATATAGTCTGGTGAATTTAAAATAAAGTTACACGGTATTATTTTTTATTGGGGGTTTAACGACCACCGTGAGCAACTCAATGGGTCGCCTGTCCCTAATTTAGGGTCATAAGCAGTCGCCCGTCCCTAATTTAGGGCCACTGGTTCCAGGGAAGTGAGAGAACCGGAGCGTTAAAACAAACACAACATCCATGCCTCACCACGATTCGAACCCGAACCCATCTCGGGCGAATGGTCAGGAGCCAGCCCTTAGATCATGGCGCCACGGGGCGATTTAATCATGTTAACTGAGGGAGATTTGGACTTTTTAAAACATTCGCATTTTTCCTTTTAGGTTGCATCTCGTGTCCCAGTTTGGGCGTCATTAGATTATTATCGACATCATGGAATTTCACGGATTCCGGGAAATCCCTCGATAAATTTACTACAGTTTGTTTGAATAATTACAAAACTGTAGTGACGCTGTAAGAAAATTAATTACTCCTACAATTACACTTATCTTTTCATTTGTTACACATTTGGTCTCAGCCGCGATTTTCGAACAACTGAGTCCTTATTACGGGTTTGTTTCATTTGTTTTAATCTTCAAATATTGGAACTCGCTTGTTTCAATGAATAAGTTAAACGATTCTCTGGCATTTCTGTTTGTTGCTTGGCCAATCCAGTGCAGCTTCTCTGAGTTCACTATAGTATTTGTGTAAAGCTAAATGTTATTTAGAGGGTTCCTTGTATTTCACAGATACTGACATCATCATCATCATCATCATTGTCAACCATTATCAATCCACTGCTGGACGAAGGTCTCCCCAAGTTTCCTCCACAACGGTCTGTCTTGTGCCAGTCTCCTCCATGTCACCCCTGCATACTTTCGAATTTCATCCACCCATCTCCCATGTGGCCTTCTTCTGGGTCTTTTCCTGTCCCTTGGAATCCAATCTAAAATTTCGGCTGTCCATCGATGATCTGTCCTTCTGGCAGTATGTCCAGCCCATTGCCATTTCAGGGATTTAACTCTGATCATGATGTCTTCCACTCTTGTCATTTTTCGGATCCACGAGTTCCTCTTCTTATCTCTCCTGGTTACACCAAGTATGCACCTCTCCATGCTTCTTTGAGTTGTCTGCAGCCTTTGTATGTCTCTTTTAGTTAAGGTCCACGTCTCTGCACCATACGTAAGCACTGGAAGGATGCATTGATCAAACACTTTTCTTTTAAGACATAATGGCATATTGCTCTTGAAAATTATGCTGTTTCTTCCAAAAGCTCTCCAGGCAAGTTTTGTACGCCGATTAATTTCTTCATCAATGTGACCCTCACTTGATATCTGCTGTCCAAGATAAACGTACGTGTCTGTTATCTCCAGCTTTTCTCCATCAATCGATAAATCTTCATTTCTTGTAAAAGCATTGAACATCACTTTTGTCTTCTGAAAGTTCATTTTTAATCCCACTTCTTTACTCTTGTCAGCAAGTTCCTGGATCATACTCTGCAGCTCTGATGGGCTAGTTGCAAAAATGACTACGTCATCAGCAAAACGAAGGTGGGTTAGATAATCTCCATTAATCTTTATCCCCTTGTTTTCCCAGCTCAGTGACTGAAAAACACCCTCCAATGTGGCATTAAAGAGCTTCGGAGATATGGTGTCACCTTGTCTCACTCCCTTTCCAATTTTTATGTGTGTTGTATTTTCAAACAGCCTAATCTTTGCACTTGCATTTTCATAGATGTTATTAATAATATTAATGTATGCATCTTCAATACCGCAGGTTTTCAGAGCCATTGTAACTGCTGATGGTTTCACCGAATCAAAGGCTTTTTCATAATCGATAAAAGCCATGCACAATGGAAGTTCATATTCCCTCGCTCTTCCAATTAGTTCTCTCAGCACATGGATATGATCTATTGTGCTGTAGCCACTCCTGAATCCAGCTTGTTCTCTCGGTTGAGCCATGTCCAGTGTTACCTTCAAGCGGTGTGAAAGAACTTTAGTGAAGATTTTATAAACTACTGATAGGAGGCTGATAGGTCTGTAGTTTCCGAGATCCTCAATGTCACCTTTCTTATGTAGCAGGATCATTGTAGCGGTGTTCCAATCCTCAGGAATCTTTCCTTCATTAAGGCATTGAGTGAAAATTTGGGCGAGTACTGTTTCGATTTCTCCACTTGCTTCTTGTATGATGTCTACAGTAATTCCATCTTCTCCTGGAGCTTTTCCCCGCTTCATGTTCTTGATTGCATGTGCAACTTCTGCTGGAAGGACTGGAGGAACTCTAGTACTGGTATCTTTCATGATGTCTGGAGTGCATGTATCATCCCTTTCATATAATTTGGAGTAGAAATCTTTCACTCTTGTCAAAATTTCGCCTCTATTTCTTGTTACAGAACCATCTTCTTTTCTCAGTGCCATAATCTGTTTTCTTCCCTTACTGAGATGTCCCTTTGCTATCTTTAGGCTTTGGTTGTTTTCAATTGCTTTCCTCACTAGTTCACAGTTGAATTTTCTTACGTCTTCAGTGATACTTTTTCGTACTGTCTTGCATAGCTCTATATATTCCACTTTGGAAGTCACATCTTCTTTAGTTGTCCTCATCTCTCTTCTTTTTTGCATCAACATTTTCGTTTTTCCTGATAATTTATTTACATGCAACTTGTTCTTAGACCCAGCTAATTTTGTTGCTGTTTCCATAAGAGCTTTGGTTACTTTTCTGTTAACTTCAGAGATGTCCACTTCTTCCGATGTTAGGCCTTCTAAAGCAGAGAACCTGTTCTTCAGTTCCAACTTGAAGGTATTATGGTGTTTTTTAAGGTTGGTTATGTCAATAGATTTTGTTTGTCTTATGAGCTTGCCACGTTCAAGTTTAGTGTTGAGGTGCATCTTACATCTCACCAATCTATGGTCACTACCAGTGTTGAACTTGTTTAGCACACTGCAGTCTTCTATGACGAATTTTTTGTTACACATAATAAAATCAATTTCACTTGTCGTCCCATTTGGATGTCTCCATGTCCATTTCCTGTGTGGCTTTTTCTTGAAGAAGGAGTTCATGATGAAAAACCCTTCTGCCTCTGCAAACTCAACGAGAGTATTTCCACGCTGGTTTCTGTTGCCGTGACCGAATTTACCTACTGAAGTTTCATTCTGTTGCCGTTGCCCTATTTTTGCATTGAAATCTCCCATAATTATTTTCAAGTGCTGCTTACCTTTATTATTTAGATGACAAATTTCCTCATAAAATTCTTCAATTTCTTCTTCAGGATGACTTGTGGTGGGTGCATAAGTTTGAATAATCTGAGCTTGGTATCTTTTCGAGAGTTGGATAACAAGCCGTGCAGCTCTGTCAGAGGAACTTTCCACTTCTACAACTTTATCCTTCAGTTTTTTGTTTATTATAAATCCAACACCACTAGTTCTGCCAGTATCTGTCCCACGATAGTAGAAGAGATGTCCACTTTTCAGTTCGATGAGATCTTCTCCTTTTCTCCTTACCTCACTTAGCCCCACGATGTCCCACTTGATCCTTTGTAGTTCCTCTTCCAATTCAAGAAGCCTTGAATCAGAAGATAGGGAGCGTCCATTGTACGTTGCCAAGGTCAGCATCAGATGGCAGCCTAGTCCGGTCCTCCGGGGATTCTTAGCACCCTCTGCCTTCATGTCGCACTGGCCGCTGCCTTGGCCAGGTACATTCCAGCTGCCGGAGACTGAGGGCCAAGATTTAAGTTGTGGAGTCATTTTGGAGGGGTTTGGCCATAACTCACCACGCTGGCCAAGCGGGTTGGTGAGTGTGGGATAGAATTTCCTCTAATCCCGATGGTATAGTTATACCGCTATTTGCGGTCGTCAGAGCCCCTTTAGTAGGAACAGGATGCACCACGAGAAGGCGGGGTTGACATTTGTCAAGGAGAGGCTGTGATGTTACGCATCACCTGACCTTACATCCCGATACTGACATAGATACACTTATTTATATGTAAATATATATATATTTGTTTTTTGTTAAGAAAAGTTTCATATGTGTATGTCCGTTTTGTCAGGTCTCATGCTATTGTTTCACTATTACAAAAACCTGTATACATGTACTGTATAAAAAAGTAAAACTATACTAGTAATCTGACTTATTGCCATAAAAACAAATCACGTTTGCAAGCTTTCGCACATCTTTCAGATGGGCCAATATGTGGAAAATTCCCCAAGGGTGGTTGTGGACACACATTTAACAATTTCAATTTTTGTCCATCTGGAAAGTCATATTTTTTAAGAGTTCAGGTCTGGGTTTATTTTTATAACTTCCGCCATTTTGGATTTACAAACCAAAATGGCCACCGCTGTGTCGAAAAACTATAATATCCCCAGATAGCCTTTTTGTTTTGTTTTTTTAACTGTAGAAAAACCATGATAAAGAGTTCCACCTGTTCTCATTTTAAAGAGCATCTACAAAGGGAACTTATAATTATTTACTAAAAATTAATATCATGAGGAGAAATCCTTAACTTCAAAATCGAAATTGATTTTATTTTCAGTTTTTGATCCAATACAGTTCTCATAAGAGATAAAACAATTATCGCTGTCATATTTTAGTCTACATGGTATACTTTGCAATGAAATAAATAACTTCTGCAATAGTTATGGATAATACAATCCCTTCATACTGAACAAGAGGTCTAAGTTTGCCGGTTTTTCAAAAAACACAAAATTGGACGCTCTCTGTTAAAAAAGAGGAAGCTACAAAAAATCTGAAACTTTTACAAAATACTCTTCTGTGCACAGAGCGTGCGTGAGTCGAAAATTTTGCACTATTCGGATCACTTTATATCTGCATACATATATTTACGACAAAAGCTGATTAACTTTCAAAGTGTAAGCCATCGTGTTGCACCATCTTTAGCCATCTGTCTGCTAGTTCTTCGATTGCGCGGCGGTAACAGTTCTTGCCATTCGAGGCGAAGAACTCCTCTTCCCCAACTGCCAACTCCTTCTGGTTGTTGAAGTACCGCTCGCGAAGGAAGTTGGCTATGGACCGGAACAAGTAATAATCCCACGGGGCAGGCTCCGGACTATATGCTGGGTGTGGGATCAGTTCGATGCTCTGGAGTTCCTGGAGTTTTGCGTGGGTCGTTCGCGTGGTATGAAACCGAGCATTGTCCTGCTGTAAGAGAGAGCGCTTCCTGTTCACCAATGCCGGGTACCTCTCCTCCAAAACGGCGTATATCCGCTTCAGCTGCTCATAGCAGAGATTGGCGTTGATGGCTAGACCAATGTGTAATGGATTATCCCCTCGAAATTCCACCAGACGCAGAGCATCACCTTGTGCTTGAAGTGCTCACGTTTGGCAACAGGTTCAGGAAGCGGGCCCGGGCTCAACCACTGCCATTGTGTGTTAGGATTACGAAAATAGACCCCACTTTTCATCGTTCGAAACAATTCTCTTGATGAAACTTATATAATACATCGCGCGGGTTTTTTTTTTTTTTTCATTGGAGGTTTAACGACCACCGTGAGCAACTCAATGGGCTATAAGCAGTCGCCCGTCCCTAATTTAGGGTCACTGGTTCCAGGGAAGGGAGACGCGGGTTTTCTAAGAGTTTCCTGCGCACTTCCACTCGGCTGCTTGCTTCAGCTGACATCATTTCGTGAGGGACAATGCTGCAGCTCCTGTTGACCTTGCCGAGGTCCTGAAGGTGACGAGCCACGGTAGTCTGTGATACACAGTGCGTCAAAGAATTTTTAAGACTGGGTCTGTAAAATGAAATAGAAACAAGAAATTATAATTTGTTTTGGTTTGTTATTCAAAATAAGTCCCTGCGGCTTCAATACACTTGTTACAGCAATTTAATAATGATTACAATGCCTGTTCCATTTCACTTTGCGAAATTGCATCCAAAGCACGCGTCGAAGTTGTTTGTATGGCGAAATATCATAAAAAAAACCACCCTTTTAACGTAATTTTAAGTTTTGGGAACAAAAAAAAAGTCGCAGGGTGCTAAATCAGGCGAATACGGTGGATGATTTAACGCACAGACGTTATTTTTCGCCAAAAATCTACGAACAAGAAGTGAGATGTGACTGGGTGCATTATCGTGCAACAAACACCAACTGTTTTCATCTCGATATTATGGACGAATGCGACGAGTTCTGCCCATCAAACGCCTCAAAACAATTAAAAAAATTTCACCAGTAATTGTTTGTCCACTTAAAACAAATTCTTTGTGGATAATACCCTTACTATCGAAGAATGTAATGAGCATTGTTTTGATTTTCGATGGAACTTTTCTTGATTTTTTGGCTTGTGGCGAGTTTTTTTACTTCCATTCCGAGCTTTGTCACTTTGTTTTAGGATCATATTAAAAACACCATGTTTCATCACCAGTAACAATCGATTTTAAGAAGTTTGGATCATTTTCAGCGGCTGAAATGATGTCTCTGCAATGTGCACTTCTTCTTGATTTTTGTTCATTGGTTAACATGTGTGGAACAAATTTAGCACAGACTTTTGTTTTGCCCAAATCTTCATGCAGGATGATTCGAATCGTTTCTTTGTTGATGTTTAAAGACTCTTCCATCATTCTTAGTGACGCACATCGATTGTTTCCCACGAAATCACGCACTTTTTCAATAATCTCAGGTGTCCTAGATGAACTTGGTCTTCCGGTATTATGCTTATCATCTTCTAGCGTCTCTCTTCCGTCAAAAAACGTTTGTGCCACAGGAAAACATTTGATCTATTTAAACAAAACTCACCGTAAACTTGTTTCATCATTTGGTACGTTTCCGAGGCACTTTTACCAAGTTTTGCGTTAAATTTAATAACAGCCCTTTGTTCCATCTTAATAATTCAACATGAAAAAATTTTTACTTCTCTAATGGACGCCCGTTTCGTTTGAGTTACTTTAACAACTGCGCAGTACTTTTGGCAGAAAGCAGGCAGATGGTCACGGTTTATAACGCATTCGCGATTACACTGGTGGCGCCACCGTAGGCTGAAATCTAGCGCCAGTCTTAAAAATTCTTTGACGCACTGTGTATGCCCTGCTCGCTTGATAATCCCCGAGTGCTAGTAGTCAGATTTGCCTCTACGGCTTGGCGCACGGCATCCGAACCCATGGTTCGCGGCCTACCTGACCTTCGCTGATCCCCGAGGTTTCTGTCACCTGAACGAAATTTCTTGAATTAACTGATTGCGGTGCTGTGGTCCACGAAAACGTCCCCTTTCGCATGACAAATGTTTCGTGTTGCTTGAGCAGCGTTACGGCCTAGTTCAAACTCATAAAGCAAAAGTTCCGTATTTGCCGGTTGTGGCTGTTCATCTTTTAGGCGTCACAGCTACTGACAGAACGACGAGATTTAATGTTCACAGCAATGACTACCACTTTATATCACCTTCGACTGATTGCAGAGCGCGACTTGAACTAGTTTAAACACGTGACATACTCGCCGCAGCACATGCGTTTATGCAAATATTACAAAACTTTCGAGTCATCCTCTGTATTACAGGGAGATGTAGATATCCATACTGTTTTTTCTTAAGTGCATTATTAGTTACAGAGAGTCAAAATTGCAAACATTTGCAAATCGTAATTCACTTAAAAGATGGATATCGATAATCAATTAAAAACTAAGAAATGTGGTATATGAAAGTAGTAGAATAAGATTAAATAAGAAGTATATGGCTGCAGATTATGTGGTTTCAAGTTTGTGGTATTTTCACTTGATTTTGCTACCTTTGAGCATATATTGCGCTTGGCAGTTCTCTTTATGATATACATGTAGATGTTATAATGATAACAGATATCAGACTACATATCGATATTTCACTTTATGAACATCTTCCCGAAACATTTGCTGTTGAGCTGCTGAAAAGAAATTTCTGTAGACTTTCAGTTTTTCAGATAAATCAATGAATGAATGAATATTCCTCATAGTACATGGGAAATCGATAGAATATTCAAAGCCACTCTGGATGGAAGATGGGTCAAAACGCTATGAGAGGAAGCAGGGTTGCTTCGAATAGCGAAAATCTGAGGAAGTTCAGATTTCTAAGCTGTTTGCTTAGTCGCAGTAACGGTGGTGCAACCTTTAGCATACTTGAACGGAAATCGGGAGATGAGGGTTCGATTCTGGCTCCAAGCCTATTAAATTTTCAAATTTTCTGAGAGAGTTACATGGATAACCAGTAATGTGGTACAAGTAAACTCAGAATTTATACTTCATTTGCTTTGAATATTCTTTCAGTTTTTTAGTAATGAAAATTCTGAATTTATCATCCGTTTTCTTATTTTAATTGTGTTTTATTTATTTCATATGCTGTTAATTATTTTTAATTGAAAAACGTATAACTGTTATCCGTCTTTCAAGTTAATTGGGATTTGCAAAGTTTTGCCAATTTGACTATCTGAAACTAACAAAGTACTTGAAAGAACAATTGGAGTTTATTACATCTCTCTGTAGTCACACAGAAGAATATTTTGTGAAAGTTTCAGATTTTTATACCCTCTCCTTTTTTTATACAGAGCTCCAATTTTGCGCTTTTTGAAAAACCGGCAACTTTAGACGCCTTTTAGCATGAAGGGATTGATTAGCCAATAGTTATTTGGTCAAGCGTAAAAACTCCCCGTTGAGTGAAAATACGCCAAAGACCATTTTGTTTTGTTTTTTCATCCCTTATAAGAACCGTAATGTGTCAAAATCTAGAAAAACATCAATAACGATTTTGAAATTCAAGTAAATACTTCTCCTCATTATATTAATTTTAGTAAATATTTATATATTCCCTTTATAGATGGACCTATGCTCTTCAAAATGAGGCCCGTTGGAGCTCTGTTATTTGTGGTTTTTGTGCAATTAAAAAAAGAGCAAAAATGCCGTGTGGGTGTAATTTTTATACGCCACGGAGGCCGTTTTGGCTTGTAAATCCAAAATGGCGGACGTTAAAAAAATTTAACCGCAGATTTGAACTCTCAAAATATGACTTTGCAGATGGACAAAAAAGAATATTTTTTTAAATGAATGGACAACCACTGTTTTGTAAATTGGGTGATTTTCCGCGGAATGTCCCAGATGACTTTTTCAAGGAAGGTAGACAAAAAAACTGTAGGTCTTTTTTTGTTTTTGTTTTTTCGAAACCTTCATTGAAAAAGCCAAATGCAGCGTTGATGTGCGAAAGCTTGAAAACGTTGATTTATATTTTTACGCCAAGAAACCGTATTACTAGTTTAGTTTTACTATTTCATGTATAGTTGGCTTATTGTTCATTATTAATAATAATTTGCGTACATATTGTTTGCTCTAAATTTCATCAGATTCATAAAAATATAATTTAATTTATCACTCGAATATGGAAATTATTGAAAACATTTGTTCCCCTTTTTTAATACGAAAAGAAATGGATTTAATTTTTCATTTTAAACCAGTGCTTCCATATTGTGGTAATTCATAAAAGGTAAAGTTTATCTGCCTGGATTAAGCTTTGTACCACTTCCATTAGTTGCAGGATGTAGAAACGAAACAAATTAATATTTTTTTTTTGTAATTGTCTGATGCATGTTTTGAAATGTTTTCAGGAATGAGTCGCAGAAAGAAACTCTACTTAAACTGTTTTTCTGTTTACGAAGACTACTCGTAACCTTTACAAGCGAAAGTGATGCTTAACACAAGGAAGAAGAGCGTAACACAGAGAAAGGGAAATAATGGACAGAATTTCTCTGCTGTTAGACTAATCACTGCATCAACATTTGCGTTTCGGAAAAATTGGGAAGCACAGATTTTATTTAGACTGTACATATGGAAAGATAAGGAAGATCACATTATGTCAGTGGCACAAACTTAATCCAGTCACATACAAATAAATCCTCTACTTCGCATGGCTTAAAACCAGTTCATTAATAGTGTGGTTTAGGCGTGCGTTTGTATTGGCAGATGATTCCCTAACATGTTTCAATTCGTCCAGAATGGCTATCTCGTCTCTCAAGATGTCTTCGTCGATTCTGTGGATTTCGCTGTTGGTGAAATTAGAGTCAACACTTGCTTGCATGCCGTTTTCACGCTGACCAATCAGCTCTTCGGTAAAGTCAGTAATGCTAGGTTGGCTCTTGTCTCCTAACGGCGTTTCTTTTTGCCGAGTTTGTACTTTCAGGTCCTCACTCCTGTCCTCCCAAAGCGAAGAAGTTTCAACTGTCTGAAAATGTTTGAGCTCTTCACCTAGCGACGGGTTGATGTTTATCGCGGATTCTTTTGATGACACTGACATGGGGTTAAAGGTAACGGCCTTCTGTTTCAATTCAGTGATTTCTTTCAAGCCTTCTTCCAGATTTCCAGCTCCCTGGTTACTTTTCACCCCAGCAGCATTGTCCGACTGCTCCTCAATGATTTGTATTTTGTTTGGCGGGACGACTTTGTTTGGAAGTACAGATGAGACGTTGACAGTTTTCTTTTGCATTGGGTGGACCTTTTTCTTTTTCTTACCTGGGAACACCCTATAAAGCTTATCGACGAAAGGACAACGGGAGAAACAGTTCCTCAATCCGTCTGTCACGCGTTGGCAACATATTCTTGTGAAATTTAGATTGCAGAAAAACAGGCGCAGAACACAGAATAGCATCCCTATAGCAACGAGTGAGGGTCCTATCCCTTCCATCGTTGCTTGAATGGCAGGATGCTTGAACTCACAGTAGAAACTTATGAGTGATAATATTGCTCCTCCAGAAGCCATGATGATTCCCAAGATGATGAGGACGTCAGGACCGAAATATTCTCTCTGAGCCCTCATACTCATATTCGCTTCAGGGGCGTTGGGATCACCATCGACTGAGTTCCGGGATGAGGTACTGTATGAGTGGTTAAGAGGAACTCTTTTCCTTCCTGGAGGAATAAGACGTCTGGATCCGGCTGCTTCATGATTTCCAAGAGCAGTCGGGAAGATGGAAATTTCCGTCGAGGTGTTTAGTCTGGTCAGCATCGTTGTTCTATGCTACTGCTGCGAAATATGTGAGCACGATGCAGAAATATCTTGTTTACGCATGAGATGGGCATTTTTGCTGACATCGTTGTTCCTCATCATTCCGCCTGTTTCCGAAATGAGTCTACATATCGTCTCTTACTACTTCATCTTGGCACTTCGGTAAAGTCAAGGGGATCACATCACAAGATCTCTAAATCCATTATGGATTAGTTTCCTGAAATGAAAGAAAAAACAAGTTAGTAAAATCATGCAATGCATTGATTATGATACGCTTTCCAACATACCAAATATCATTACTCAAGTTATGAGGTTAATGGCTGTGGAATAAATCTCGCTCCTGTGCCCTGATCTTTGACCCCATTTCGATTATATTAAACAGAATTGGTTCAATGTACCTCCGGAACAACACACTAAAGTTTTGTCGTTCAATATCGCTTTATTAGACAACAAATAGTGTACAATAAAACGGTGGCATATAACATGGGCAAAGGGCCAAAAAAGACGTGGACAAAATCACGGGCTTACACTTGAGGATTTGAGGAGAACAAAACTTAAGAAAAAAAACTATGGGCGCTCAGGCCACTCTCTCAAACAGAGAGATATTTTGAGGAACATGAAATACACAGGACATTAAGCACGGCAAAAGTCAAGCAGGAGTCTAAGGGATCACACTCTGGAAGATTCTGGAATAATAAGGGACTGGTGTTGGCGAAAATTGGTGGGAGAAGTCTTGATATTTACACATAGCACGTTTCACCCAACGATCATAAGCGCGGCAATAAGTCACCATAAGAAGCAAAGTCTTGTTGTGAAGGAGGATCTGGAGCAAGAGGCTTACGCCGCCGTTGGGAACGTCGAGCCGTAGAAGATGTATAAGTAAAGGAAGTACTATCAGCAGAAGTCGATGAAGGCAACAATGGAGCATGACGACGCACAGGTGAAGGAGCACTGGCAGGAACAATGGATGAGGCGGGAACAGTGGCTGGAGCTAATGGAAGGACGACAGGAACGGCTGTAGAGGAAGATCATACGTCAGAAGGCAAATGCCCACTGTGAGTCGGAGGATGCAGGTTCAATGGACATGACAACAGTTGCTGGAAGTGAAGAACTCACAGTGACGATCGGCATGAGAGAGCTGATAAGAGGCGGAGTAGGAACTTCGTCCGGCGTCTCAGGAGTTAGCGAAGCAGAACTGTCTAGAGAAAAAGGCAGAATGGAGACATGAACAGAAGACAATTGCAACCCAGAAGACACTACAGGGCTGTCAGTGGAGGGCCCTGTAGAAAATGGAGTTGCTGGAAGGGAACACGGTGGTGAACATGAAGTTGTAACAGGAACATCTAAGAGTGAGGACTGGAGGTGACGAGCAGGAGACGAAGCAACATCAGCCGTCGGTAAAGAAAAATGAGATGACGTAGAATCTGGAGGCACAGAAACAGATAATTTGCACTGGGATGGTGAGGAAGCAGGAGATAAAAGGTAACTGGTAGACGCTGGCTTCGTGGAGATGAAGAGCGGAACCACAGAAGTACAGACCTCAGTCTAACATGGAGGCAATAGACAGACAAGAGTAGGAGATGAAGGAGGATAGGGTGACTGAAGACAATTCAACAAGATCTGGTCAGAAGACGGGCTCGATGGAGGCGTGCAAAGTGGTGTAGTAGTAACGAAGGGAGAAAATCCAGGAGAGCTGTCGGTAGAAGATGATTAGGAAAAATATTTTCCGGAGAAACACGTGAAGTAGAAGAATCAGGGGGCGGGAACAAACCACTCGAAACCGGAAGCTGCGAATATGTATAAGGAAAAGTCGACAAATGTGTGGATGATAAAGAAAAGTCACACGATTCTGGCAAGGCAGAAGGGCAAATGGAAGTCGAAAAAAATTCCGAGTTGGACAAGAAGAACTATGGTGACCGGGCAATTTGCAAGAAAAACAATGATAGGTGATAAACCCATTGACAGTGCGAGTGTGTGGATAGCAGATAACTTGGAAAGCTGTTGGACAGGAAACAATGGACTGTTCGTCAGGAAAAACGACGAGAGCTTGGCGTCGAAAACTAGAATAAGGGCGATTCCCTTGACCGTCTGAAGCAGCAAGCAAAGTCTTAATAAGGCCAATAACTAAACCACATTGAGAAAGGAAAGCATGCAGTAAATCGTTGGAGAGTTCAGGAGGAACTGGAGATAAACTAAAAAGAGTAAGGCAATGAGCAAGAGGAATTGCGAACAAACTTTGGTCGCCAACTGAAATTGGAGAAGAAAAACCAACTCAACTTGAGCGGGATTAGAAATATGAACAAACACCGAGCGAGGCTTTCGCGCGATGTGCGTGATGGCATCAGGTGGAACAATCAGATGGAGTGCTGAAGTGTAAGCTGTAAGTTTAGTATGTGGAAGCGCGGAATATTTTACTCCGAGAGCTAGAGAACCGAAGAAAGACTTCCCGAGGGACGAGGACTCTAATAAATGAGCTATTAAAACAGAGACGGTACGAGAAAACCGGAAGCCCAAGGCAGTTGAGAGAGGATCCGAGGGGAAGGCAGCAGTGGCGGCCCGTCAGATGAGGCAAGTGAGGCGTCGCCTAACCTGAAATTCCGCAGAATGAGATGTGAAAAAAACAAAAAAACTTCTATCAGTAAAAAAACAAAAAAACTTCTATCAGTAACAAAGATATAAGAACTTTGCAGGATAAATGAAACACTGAAATTCACATTGTAATTCATGAATTAGGTTAAAAACAGGCTTTTTTTTTTTTTTTTTGATTGGAGATTTAACGACCACCGTGAGCAACTCAATGGGCTATAAGCAGTCGCCCGTCCCTAATTTAGGGTCACTGGTTCCAGGGAAGGGAGAGAGCCAGTGCCGTAAGACAAACACAACATCCATGCCTGACCGGGATTCGAACCCGGTCCCCTTACGGACGAATGATCAGAGGCCAGCTCCTTAGACCACTGAGCCACCGGGACGGCAAAAACAGGCTTTCAAGAAGAGGAATGAATCATTATTTTTGCAAAGCAGCTGCATGTTTTAAGCGCTTAGAGGCGACCGGCTGAATCGTCTCGATGAGAAGCCGATTTTGGGAACTGGGGATCAGAGAAGAGCCCTACAGAGTGAACCACCCCCTTCCTCCCCCGGTCCGAGGTCTACCCAAGGAGGTGCCGGACTTCCAGTAAGAGAAAGGAAATATTTGAGGCAACCCCCACTTTGCTTAAACTCGAATCGCATCCCTGCTGTTATTGGAGAACCCAAGGATTGTGTATCCAATGGGTGCGGGAAAATGAGCAGATGACCTTGGTAAAAAG
The DNA here is from genome assembly GCA_039090855.1 of Macrothele yani. Lineage (NCBI taxonomy): Eukaryota > Metazoa > Arthropoda > Arachnida > Araneae > Macrothelidae > Macrothele > Macrothele yani. The sequence continues at coordinate 23,069,753 of CM077013.1, forward strand.
TGGTTTTACAGGCGATGACGCCGTTCGCCTCTAGACGCTTTTGGAGTACGATGATTTCTACGTAGCTTTAACTATTCGTCAGAGTGTATTTGAGTCTAACTTTTAGTAGTGTGTTTGCAATGCTCTCTTCTGTGGGTGTTGGCTAATTCATAGTAATGTTGAGTTTTTTTTCTTTTTTATTTTGTTATTGTTACTAAACAGCATATTTTGATTTTGGTTGGAAAATATGAATGGCCCAACAAACGACGTGATTTGTGTTCTGGAAGAAATTCCTTTTAAACACTGGAAATATTAGGATAAAAGGGATGTTCTCATATCTGGAATACCGACACCTATAATAAGTTCAATATCTAAAGACAAGAAGTGCGACAAATCGTTTTTTAGGTTTTTTAATAAATCATGGTACGAGATTTTCCAATGGCTTTCTGGTAGCTATTACAAGCAAACTCTCTTTTGCTGGCCATGTTTACTTTTGAGCAATAAGAAAAATGTGTGAAATACAACGGGTTATTTTGATCTGAAAAACTTTTCTCGTAGTGCAAAATTGCACGAAAGCTCTAAAGAGCATATAACTAACCACGTAGGTCTAAAACGAATGGAAAGAAACATAAACACTATTTCTGATATGCTCAGAGAAAATGCTGCTCTTCATAAAGTCAAGTTTAATGAAAAGGTCAGACTAAATAGGCTTTTTATGGAACATATTATCGATTTAGTTGTCGTTCCAAGCAAGCAAGAACTGCGTTTTCGAGGACGTGATGAATCCATTTCCTCACTAAATAGAGGTAATTTCAAGGAGATGTTCCATTTGTTACTTCGTAGGAGCACCACAGAATTAAAAGCACATTTTGAAGAAATACGAAGCTTATTTTCAGGACAATCTAAAACGATACAGAATGATTTAATGGAGTGTATTCATGAATATATAAACGAATGTGTTAGAAGCGAAATTAATGCGTCAGAATTTTTTTCAGTGCAAGTTGATGATACAACTGATATTACTCAAAAATCACAGTGTTCAATAATTGTCAGATACATATTGGACTCAAATTGTGAAGTAGTTGAGCGCTTCCTTGGTTTTTACGATATCAGCACTGACAGGACTGCTGTGGCACTGTATGATCTGCTAGCATCGGTTTTGGAGGAGTTTAATACAGACATTTAACGTGGACCAGTAACATCAAACAAAGATCTTCGCTCTATCCACGTTTATAAGTGAGTCACGGAAAAATTCTCATTGGCCGCCACCGGCAGTCGAACCCAGGGTCTTCCAGTTACGCGCCGGATATGCTTCCGCTACACCAGAGCGGCCTCGAATTCCTCCGGACTCACACACGCTAACTGCCAAGCCAATGAGGCAGGTTGCTTCATCACTTACCATCTTTGGTGAATCTCCGCACAATGCTGGAGATTCACCAAAGATGGTAAGTGGTGCTTTGAAAGATCTTTTAAGTTGTTGTGCCTTAAAAATGTCTATTTTTTAGTACAGACTGTATTAATAAATAAATCTTATCGTGCTGAAAGGCTTTTCTAATTAAAATATTGTTGTAAAATTATCGAATAATTGTTTTCATAAAAATATTGTTGCAAAAGTAGCGTATATTACACACACACACACATATATGTATATAGGTATATGTACATTTTTCCACTAAAATGTTTGGATTTTTTCGTGAAGAAAGACTCCCTACGCCGTGTTTTTTATAATTTTATTCCATTACTGTTGAATAATATTTGTATATAAGGGCTAAATGGCATGGGCTGAAGCCCTAAGGGATGGGGTTTACAGCTGTTTATAACAAGGCGCCTACCCGGGACCAATGGCTTAACGAGACTTCCGAATCTCAGCGGATTTTAATGATTCAGCCGACTCGAACCCAGGACTTCAAATATATCAATGGGTGATACTGCTTTTGACATGAAACTTTTTGAAGTGGGGAGGGGGGGTCTGCCCTTCTGCTGTATAACTGTGTATAAGTACATATAACAATTATTTTTTGGGGGGCGCGCTTCGACAAATATTTTTCTATTGGTACGTACGCACATCTTGAACATTAATACAAAACGAAGCTAATTTAATAAAATGAAGAAAATGCAATAAATTAGAGTTGTTTTAAAAAATTTAATAAAGCAACTTCTTTGGCCGCTTTGCTTTACTTCATCTTCTATTATCAAGAAATTACACTGCTTTCCGAGTTATGTAAAAATCAATGAATTTAAATAGGAAAATTATCTATAAAACGTACTTAGAAAAAGCTAACTGTCTCGCCTACTAAGGGGGATGCAAACCACGAGCCCCCCGGCTACGCCACTGATATATATATATATTCGTATAACGTTATATGAATTTATATATTTTTCAATAACATATGTTTTACTGTTTTACATTTACATCAAGACCGTTCGTCTCACCAGCATTTTACACCACGAGCCGCCACTGGAAGGCAGTGACTGCGGGCGAAGAGAGATCAGTTGAACTGTCAAGTAGTACATCCGGAGGAAGCGTCAGTAGTCGAAGAAAAGGAGTAGACACAGTACAAATCAGAAACTGTAAAGCAAAGCAGCACAATCTCGAGAGCGTAAGACGATGGAGATGGCAAAAGGCACGTAAAGAAGGCGCACGATGGGAAGATGCGAGGTAATGACGTCACTGGAAGAACGGCGAGAGACTGATGGAGCACAGTAACGATGACGTCACCCAAGGACCACTATCAGAGAATGGCGTAAACGGCAAGGCGTGTAGATAACAGGAAGATAAGCACAGAAGGCAACTGGTGATTAGGAGACATTTTCGCTATTACAACTCGGCCAACTAGTTGCTGTGAGGCACAAAGCTCAGTCTATAAGCCTCATCGTCTTCAACAACAACAAAAAAGACGGCAACTGAATAGAATGCTGGTGAGAAGACAGAAGGAAGTCAAGGCAAGTCACGATGGGCAGATGTAAACATACCCACCGAGATGAAAAATGAAGGAATGTCGGTATAAAATTCACTTACTGGTGCTGAAAAGTAGCTAGGAAGTTTGCTGACAGCCTATTACTTGAACAGGGTATATGCAAGAAAAGAACAGTAAGCACTGGACATGTACTTGGGCTCACACTTCAGAAACGCAGTAGGGCGTGGTCGGCAGGTAATATTATGATAAAATTCGAAGTAAATATGTACTTTCCGACTCGGAAAAGTAGCAGGAAAGGTAGCACATACCCTTATACACACGCGAAACACATAAGTCGGGAGTAATGGGCTCTTTGACCGAGCAAACTGGGCGAAAATTGAGGAGCTCCGGAGGGCGCGTCCAACGACAGTTTTGTCGCAATAGAAGCATTTTTAGTCAAGTTATGGTGATAATAGCTGTGGAATAAATCTCGCTCCTGTGCCATGACCTTTGACCCCATTTCGATGATATTAAACAGAATTGGTGCAGTATACCTCCGGAACAACATACTAAAGTTTTGTCTTATTAGAAGCATTTTTATTCAAATTATGAGGATAATGGCTGTGGAATAAGTACCGCTCCCGCACTCTCAACTTTCACCACATTTCGATGATATTCAACAGAATCAGTTCAGTGTACCTCCGGAAAAACATGATAACGTTTTGTTGCAATCGAAGCATTTTTACGTAAGTTATGACGCATAAGGGCGATGGAATGGATCCCGTTCCTATGTCCTGGCCTTTGAACCCCTTTCGTCCATTTTCAATAGAGTTCATCCTCAGGTTGTCCCCTACCACATATCAAAATTTCATTGAAATCGAATCATTTTTACGCGTGTTATCGTGCGGACAGACAGACAGACAGACGGACAGAGCTGGAGCATATAGGCTTTTTCAACCTATGGTTGGAAAGCGTAAAAAAGATAAAATTGGATTAGTATATGAAGCAAAATATCTTGTATTTCTGTATAAAGCTACGAAACTAAAATTATGTTCTTCTAGTGGTGTAGTGGTTAGCATACTCGGGAGCTATCTGGGAGACGTGGGTTTGATTCTCGCTTAAGGGCGATGAAATTTTCAAGTCTTTGGATATTATTTGACTTAACGTCCATGTCATATTTACACCAATAAACGAATTCCCATCTTCCAAATTTGTATTGTACAATGGTGTAATCCCGTATTTCATTCATAGATATTCTGCGCCTCCGGGCAATCACGGGAATGAACCCTAAACTTCCAGATTCGCTATATAAGAATGGCGGTTACTTCGACTAGCAAATCCTGTGATGGTTGTATTACCACCCCGGTGGCGCAGTGGTCTAAGCGCTGTCTTATGACCATTCGTTCGAGAGAGGTCCGGGTTCGAATCCCGGTCAGACAAGATTGTTGTGTTTGTCTTACGGCACTGGCTCTCTCCCTTTCCTGGAACCAGTGACTCTGAATTAGGGACGGGCGACTGCTTATAGCCCATTGAGTTGCTCACGGTGGTCGTTAAACTTTCAATAAAAAAATGGTTATATTCAAATTAATCGTAAACTTGAAACTTGGTCGTTCTGGGTGGCGTAGTGGTTAGCATACTCGGGCGCTATCTGGTAGACGTGTGTTAGATCTCCGCTCCTGGACGACGAAATTTTCAAGTTTTCAGATATTATCTGACTTAACAAACACGCCATATTTACAGCAATAAACGGATTCTCAACTTTCAAATTTGTATTATGTTCTTTTTATTTGTTTTTTGACATTTCGCGTTAACATTGATGCAATTTAAAAATTTTCAAAGCAGATATGAAACATGCGGGAGTGTTTGAAAACAGCAACGTAAAGTCCAGTTAAATTCTTAAAAAATATTAACAAAGCTTATTCGATCCTCTTTTCTTAATGATTATACAGGAGGAGGGAGTTCTTAACAAACTAAACAACGATTATGCAGTATGCATTCCCATGCCTCTATTTCTGTTATGTGCTTGTGAAACTCAGATTTCTCCTACCTCACCTTTTTTATCTTGATCTGGTTTCAAACTAGCATGTAAGAGATCAAACAGACATTTTTGAATATCAGTAACTGTTCATTATGTTGGAAAACGTTCAATTCACGGGAGATCATCCTGTCCCATCGGCAACTGTAGTTGCAGCTCTCATAAAAAAGATGAATGTGTACCGTTCGGAGATTCATGTAGAAATACCAAACACACGACGTGTGTCCTTGTTGATACGTCATGCCCATCGTTTCTTGCGGTTTTCGCCAGATCCGTACCCAGCGGCCAGCGCGAAAAAAGTAGATAAGGGACTCGTCGAACCAGAACACCCGTCTCTACTCATCCAAGGAGCTGTGCTGCTGTTCTTTCGCTCAGTTGGGGCGTACAGTCCGCCTCATACGGCTATTGCAGGTTATTGGAGCCTACTGCATGTTATAGGAGCTTACTGCAAGTTATAGAAGCTTAATATAGGTTATATAAGCTATTGCATGTTATGGCAGCCTATTACAAGCTATAGGAGCATACTACAGATTATGGGGGCCTATTGCAGGTTATGGGAGCAGGTTATAGAAGCCTACTGTAGGTTATAGGAGCCTATTACAGGTTATAGGAGCCTATTGGATGTTATGGAAGACTACTGCAGGTTATAGGAACCTATTGTAGGTTATGCGAGCCTATTACAGGTTATGGGAGGCTATTGCAGGTTATGGGAACCTATTGTAAGTTGAACGAGCTTATCACAGGTTATGGAAGCCTACTGCTGGTTATAGGAGCTCGTTGCAGGTTATATGAGTCTACTTCAGGTTACAGAAGCCTATTACAGGTTGCGAGAGTCTATTGCAGATTATAAGCCTATTGCAGGTTATGGGAGCCTACTGCAGGTTCATATGAGCCTACTGCAGGCTATAGGAGCCTACTGCAGGTTATAGCTTATTACAGGTTATAGGAGTATATTGCAGGTTACGGGAGCCTATTGCAGGTTATAAGAGCATAATGCAGGTTATCGGACCTTATTGCAGGTTGTGGGAGCTTATTGCAGGTTATAGGAGCCTATAACGGTAATGGGAGCCGCCGAAACTCACTCTCAATTAGAAAGGCAGATATGACGCACATGTAATGTACGACATCATTTCTTTTTTACAGTTGTATTTTCCATAAGAAGAATGCTTTTATATCTAGAAAAACCATGAAATGTATCTTGGAAAAATACCTATTTTCACAAAATACACTTAATTAGTTTGACAGTTAATCAATGCACTTTTAAGGTTATAAAAGAGCATTTGAAGTCATAGAAAACCAAGTTCAGATAAAAACGCAGAACACAGTTATTTATGGTTTTAGGAAATTTACAAAAATCATTGAAAATTACGTTATAAAGGTGAAGAATAAAATCGCGATTGATTAATTTAGCTAAATACATGTATCAAGATGACAATGTTGACCAGATTGTTTAGTGCGAAGGAAATCAAATAAAACGCGTTCTTGAAGTGAATTATATAAAAACAGAAAGGCACTCTATATTATGCCAATCACTGGCAAGTATTTTCGATAAGTTTTAATTTGCTGGAGAGATATTTCCTTTCAGTTCTCACAAGACAAATGAAACAACAATGAAAAAGAAAAGAAACGCTAATGCCTATGGTATCCAATTCCCATCGTGATCAATCACATCGCAGCAGTAACTCCCAAAATATGACATAAATTATCTTTTTTTACTCATCTTTGGTAACAGAATTTATCTTTCTTAATTGCGGGAAAGTGGTTTATGCGACCTCTCCCTTCTGTGTATTCAGACGTTGTAAATAGTGAACCTGATACTGTTAGCTTAACCTTAAACTTGAAAGACGTGTTTCTGTGGACTAGATCATTTGAACATATTCTTCACCATAGACAGCACTACGGAGTGGGGACTTCTGAATATTTCCTTGTTCATTCACAGGTTTTCGCCATGACATCCGCAATCAAAGAACATTATACCAATATCCTAATACACAGTCGAGTCATATTATTGTGACCACCTCCTACTTTTGACGTCAACAGCGCGTAGCCAATGAAAGAAGGCACGTGTCGTGAGCTGGCTTGGATGATATATAAAGTGTGCTATACGCAATCAGAAAACATATCACGCTTTGCTGTCATGGATAAAAGGAGCGATTGTCGGCTTTCGGGCCGAGCCCAAGGGTGGCAGTATTTCTGAAACAGCGCAGTTTAAGAACTGTTCGTGTGCTGCTGTGGTTAAAGTGTATGGTGATTGGAGAAATGGCACAGTTGCGAATAAGCGAGTGCATGGAAACTGCGGAGCACCAGGTGCCATTGATGTTAGAAGTGAACGTCGGCTTCGAAGGTGCGTGAGGGCCGATCGACACGCTACAGTGGAGCAACTCACTGACCGAATGAACCAGGGGACTACCGGAAGTGTGTCTAAAACGAAAGTTCAGCGAACCCTGCTGCAAATGGAGCTCCGATGCAGACGGATGGTCACTGCACCCATGCTAACGAAGGTGCATCGGCAGAAAATGCCTACATTTGCATGGCAGTGTCGGAATTGGACCTCCGCTGATTGGCAAAGGATTGTCTTCTGCGATGAGTCATGTTTTCTTCTTCATCGAACTGGTGAACTTTGGCGAATAAGGCGAGAAACATCAGAGAACAAACACTCTTCAACCACTGCTGGCAAATGACAAGTTGGTCGGGACAGCGTTATGGTCTGGGGAATGTTTTCGTGGCATTCTCTGGGCCCACTCATACCTGTGGAAGGCACTATGGACTGAATTCGTTATGAATCCATCTTGCAGACCATGTACACCTACACATGCTGATGATCTTCCCTGGGGTAGATGGGATCTTCCAACACGACAATGCCACGTGTCATACAGCTAGTAATATTCGAGAGTGGTTGGAAGAGCACCATGAATGAAGACTTCAAAGTACTTCCCTCACCCTCTAATTCCCCAGACTTAACACCTAATTGAGCATCTGTGGGACCCCCTCGATCGTGTTGTTCGCTCTATGGATCCTCCACCACGCAACCTCCAGCAGCTGTCAAATGCACTGCAGTCAGCATAGCTCCACATACCTGTGAACACCTTCCAGAAGCTTACTGATTCACTCCCAGCTCGTCTAGCTGCTGCCCGCGCTACACACGGCGGTTACTCTAGATAATAGCTCGTGGTCACTAAAATGTGCCTCGACCGTTTATGTGGCATTCAGTGAATGTTTTTCAGCTTGAGGACCAGAGGTGTAACTAGGAAGGGACAAGTGGGGCGGCTGCCTCGTGCGCAGCTCAACTTAAGGCGTACAAATAACTGCTCAAAATCTGATTAAAATCGGAACTGAAACTTTTGCATGAGTTTCTGGTACAGTTTCTTCGCGCCACACTTTGTTACTTGTCCATTTGCAGAATTTCCTTGTAATATGTTTCTCCAGTTTCGGTGGCTTTAAAAGCTTAAAATTGGTATTCCTTTCTCAAAATATTCATGGGATGTTAGTTGTTCACATTCAGAAGGAATGAAGACGCAGCTGTATAGTCCATCCAACTAGGAAAGGAAACATGGTATTCGTCGACAACAATAATTCTCATCAAATAAAAGTAATCGCTCTTTTAACATTCACAAGTGAGTCACGGAAAAATTCTCATCGGCCGCCACCAAGAATCGAACCCAGGATCTTCCAGTTATGCGCCTGATATGCTTCCACTGCACCACAGCGGCCTCGAAATTCTCCAGACTCACAAAGGTTCGCTTTCCGGTGGCAGCCGATGAAAATTTTTCCGTGACTCACTTGTGAACGTGAAAAGAGCGATGACTTCTATTTGATGTTCCTTGTCCGCGTCAACTGTGTATTTATCAACAATAAGGCTTGCTTTTTGATTTAGTTGGGTGAACATTGCAAGGTAAAAATATCGTTCACATTGTTGAAGATTCTCTGGGTCTATTCGATCATTACTGCGGCTGCGAGCCACGATTTCCTGCGGTCATTGTATCCGTTTGATATGGTACAGAAAGTCCGAACTCGTAAGCTTTTGGTAAAAGCTGCACAAACGGTCACGTTTTGATTGTGCCTCTCGCATAAAAGGGCATGGCTTTAATTTTGTTTTGTCGAACTGTGTATGTACAGTACATACTCATATAGACTATTACATTAGTAATAAGATAGAAAGAAACACGGGGTAGCAATATTTTTTGGTTTGGTTCGGGCGCAGAAATGCCTGGTTACTCCTATGATCACGACAAAAGCCGGACGGACTAAAAGTGCTCTCAATTTCTACACTTGATCGTTTGTTCTTCTACATGACAACACGACATGATGATTGTAACAATTGCATGTTTTCCTGCATACTAGTGTTTAAACGAACAGGTTTAAATCAAATTGCTAAGAATCGTGTAAAAATCTATAGCAACTTCACAGTACTGAAATAGATATATCCTTCAAAAGGCGTAGATGATATCTTAAACATTATAGGGTGAGTCGAAAGTTTTGCCCTACGTGGATCACTTTATGTATTCACACATACCTTTACGACGAAAGCTGACTACCATTGAAAGTATAGGCCATCGTGTTGTACCGTCTTTAGCCATCTGTCTGTCAGTTCTTCGATTCAGCGGCGATACCAGTTCTTGTCCTTCGAGGCGAAGAATTCCTTCTCCCCAGCTGCCACCTCGTACTGGTTGTTGAAGTGCCGCCCGCGACGGAAGTGGGCCATGAAACGAAACGAATAACAATCCGACGGAGCAAGGTCCGGACTATATGCTGAGTGTGGCATCAGTTCGATGCTCTCAAGTTCTTGGAGTTTTGCCTGGGTCGTTTGCGCGGTATGAGGCCGAGCGTTGTGCTGCTGTAGGAGAGCGCGCTTTCCGTTCACCGGTGTCGGATACTTTTCCTTCAAAACGACATACATCCGCTCCAGCTGTTCAGAGTTGAGAGTGGCGTTGATGGTCCGACAGTCTGGAACAAATTCGTGATGGATTATTTCCTCAATATTCCACCAGCCGCAGAGCATCACCTTGTGCTCAAAATGCCCATATGTGGAAACAGGTTCAGGAAGCTGTCCGGGGCTCAACCACTGCCGCTGTGTGTTAGGATTACGGAAATAGACACACTTTTCATCGCACGTAACAATTCTCTTGATGAACTGTACATCGCACGGGTTTTCTAGAAATTCCGTGCACACTTCTACTCGCCGGTTTGCTTCAGCTAGCGTCAGTTCCTGAAGGACAACGTGGGAGATCCTGTAGACCTTGCCGAGGTCCTGAAGGTGACAAACCACGGTAATCCTTGATATTCCCAGCTCGCCTGATAATCTCCGAGTGCTGGTTGTCGGATTTGCTTTTACGATTTGGCAATCCATGGTTCGCAGCCTACTTAACCTTGGTTGATCGTCGAGGTTTCTGTCACCTGAGCAAAATTTCTTGAACCATCTGGTTACGGTTCTGTGGTCCACGGAAACTTCCTCTTTCCCATGACAAATGTTTCGTGTTGCTTGAGCAGCGTTACAGCCTAGTTTAAGCTCGTAAAGCAAAAGTTCCCTAATTAGCCGGTTGTGGCTGTTCAACTTTTGGCGTCCCAACCACAGACAGAACGACGACATGCAATGTTGTTCACAGCAACGACTGCCACTTTATATCCCTTTCGACTGACTTCAGTGCGTGACTTGAACTAGTTTAAACACGTGACATACCCGTTGCAGCACATGCGTTTATGCAAATATTGCAAAATTTTCGACTCACCCTCTGCATTTTTCTGCTGTTGTATATAGATCAGAAGAAACCTGAACATACACGCTCGGATACAGTTAGATGATTTATTAGATGATACATAGAGAAGTATATTTCATATACTAAATATTGTTGCAGGCAATGAAAGAATCACAAAAATCTCTGAATACATTGCATAGAGCTTGTAGTTATGAAATATCCTCTTTTACAGCACAGGTATGCCTCCAACTCTTTGGCATGATATATAGCATTAAGATGTTCTCTGACATTTAATGATTGGCTCATAAAATCCACTAAATTAAAGTGTAAAACTGATGATGCTGGATTTTACTTCACTGTTAATGCGGCAAACCTCGATTTTCAGCGATCTTTGCTCAGATTTTCACAGACATCCATCACATGTCTTACACGAGACCTTTTGTCCTACATGCTAATTTTCCTTTTCTTATGTATACTTCCCTGAATTTTCTTCTCAAATAACTTCCTCGGCCTTCCTCTACCTTCCTTTCCTGCCACTTGGGCTGAATACAATAAATGCTCTAATTTCGCTTCTCGCCACTCATTCTTTCAACATGACTGAATATTTGACTCTGTCTTGCAAACAACATTTCACTTCACATTACACGTCTTCGTTCCTACAGAACGTGTCATGCCACGAACCTTCCGTAAGTAACGGATCTCTCCAGCTTACAAATGACTCCTATATCTCTTCTGCAGTATCCAGGTTTCACTGCGGTATATCAGAGTAGGAAAAATTATACTTTTATACACAGCCATTCGGGGCCTTTTCGTCTCGTGAAATTCTCCTAACGCAGCTATGACTTTTAAAGATGAATTCAGTCGCGTACTTGTTAAATTATACTTTCATACGCAGCCATTCGAGGCCTTTTCGAGAACCCATCAGTCCTGTGAAATTCTCCTAACGCAGTTATGACTTTTAAAGATGTATGACTTTTAAAGATGAATTCAGTCGCCTACTTATTAATATTTCAATCGCCTACTAATTAAATAGTTCAGTCGCCTGCTAATTAAATTATATTTCAGTTGCCTACTAATTAATATTTCAGTCGCCTACTAATTAAATTATACTTTTATACACAGCCATTCGGGGCGTTTTCGAGAATCCATGTCTTGTGAAACTCTCCTAACCCTAACGCAGCTATGACTTTTAAAGATGAATTCAGTCGCGTACTTATTAATATTTCAGTCGCCTACTAGTTAAATTATACTTTCATACACAGCCATTCGGGGCCTTTTCGAGAACCTATCAGTCTTGTGAAATTCTCCTAACGCAGCTATGACTTTTAAAGATGAATTCAGTTGCCTACTATTTAATATTTCAGGCGCATACTAATTAAATATTTCAGTCGCCTACTAATTAATATTTCAGTCGCCTACTAGTTAAAATATACTTTCATGCAGAGCCATTCGGGGCCTTTTCGAGAATCCATCAGTCCTGTGAAATTCTCCTAACGCAGCTATGACTTTTAAAGATGAATTCAGTCGCCTACTAATTAATATTTCAGTCGTCTACTAATTAAATTATACTTTTATACACAGCGTTTTTGAGAACCCATCAGTCTTGTGAAATTCTCCTAACGCAGCTATGACTTTTAAAGATGAATTCAGTCGCCTACTATTTAATATTTCAGTCGCATACTAATTAAATATTTCAGACGCCTACTAATTAATATTTCAGTCGCCTACTAGTTAAATTATACTTTCATACACAGCCATTCGGGGCCTTTTCGAGAACCCATCAGTCTTGCGAAATTCTCCTAACGCAGCTATGACTTTTAAAGATGAATTCAGTCGCCTACTATTTAATATTTCAGTCGCAGACGCCTACTAGTTAAATTATACTTTCATGCAGGCCATTCGGGGCCTTTTCGAGAATCCGTCAGTCCTGTGAAATTCTCCTAACGCAGCTATGACATTTAAAGATGAATTCAGTCGCCTACTAATTAATATTTCAGTCGTCTACTAATTAATATTTCAGTCGCCTACTAATTAATATTTTAGTCGCCTACTAATTAAATTATATTTTTATACACAGCCTTTTTGAGAACCCATCAGTCTTGTGAAATTCTCCTAACGTATCTATGACTTTTAAAGATAAATTCAGTCTCCTACGAATTTCATCATCTAATTTATTCTCGCTATAATGCGGTCCGAAGAATGCGTACGAATGGTCCCCGCTGACCCGTGGGCCAGGCCGGGGGCATGTCCCACGGGTCAGTCGGGACCATTTGTCGTTGTAGGCAGTCATCCGCGGAAGAACGTACGTTGGAGAAATCCCAGTCAATTTGGTGTGTGGAATGTAACATCACACACATTTATTTTTCGAAGCGCTGAAGAAGGGATTCTCCTATTTTTCTTGTCTCGCGGTGTGGAAAGAACAGCACACCATTGCGAGAACTTGAACGGCTAAGTCATTCTTGAAGTTCGGGCGCCAATTTAACGAAGCAAATTTCTCCGTCATTTTTGTCCACGCCAGGCTTCGAACTCGGGTTCCGTCACTCCGGAGTAAGTCGCTCTCCCATCTGAGCTACGCGTACGTATTCTCTCTCTGCCATCTGCCTTTATCTCATGTGCGTCCTGTGGTGCAGGCACATCACAGTCACCTAGTCACTGAGCACCAACTTCGACAAGAAGTTATTATCAGTTTCCATGCGATTTACCGGGAACAATGAAACAATGGTGATGGGAGCAATCGCGCGTTCCCTGCTGGCGATACGTGACCTTGCATGACTCAGCGCCATCTGTCCACAAAAGGTAAACTTGGTGTGTTTAACTATAATATTATTCATATTTGTTATCATATGCATCCTTATACCTATGCACAATAACGTTTTCTTTTTTGCCCAACTAATTTATAACCACACTGTATGTATAAAGCTTATTTCGGCATTTTTTTTCGTGATTTTTCACGCGATATGCCATTGTTTCAGGTTTTTCGGTCATTTCAAGGCATTTTTTGTCATTTTTGAGCCTTTTTTTTTTTTTTTTTCATATTTGGGTATTTTCAATAAAAAGGCATTTTTGGATGAATTTCACTGATACTCCATTTTTCTGTGAAAGCCAGAAGCAACACTCAGAAAATGGGGAGGGTAGGGGGGATTCTCGTGTTTAAAACATGTGTACACACGTTGTAGAAAACGGCGGCGCCATTAGGGCCATAAAAGCACTCCACCCCTCCCCTGTCTGTTCTTTCAAGTCGGTGATGTGCTGTTTTCTCATTTCGAGTACGGCCTCTGACATTATGTTGTGTGAAAACACAAGTTTCGTGACGAAGATCGAAACACGCCCCCTCACTCCGGAATAAGTTAATAAATACGCAGTTGGCGTGGATTAGGAACATCAAATAGAAGTCATCGCTCTTTCCACGTTTATAAGTGAGTTACGGAAAAGTTCTTATCGGCTACCACCGGGAATCGAACTCAGGGACTTTCAGTTACGCGCCGGACATGCTTCCACTGTACCACAGCGGCCTTGAAATTCTTCAGACTCACATACGACAAACTGCCAAACCACCTGGCATGTTGCTTCTTTGGAGCCCTGCACGATGCTGGGCATTCACCAAAGATGAACAGCAGCAACTTAACAAATAACTAAAAGGCGAATGAATAATAAATGCACAGCTGACGTGGATTAAGAACATCAAATAGAAGTAATCGCTCGTTTATAAGTGAGTCACGGAAAAATTATCATCGGCTACCACCGGGGTTCGATTCCCGGTTGGCAGCCGATGACTCACTTATAAACGTGGAAAAAGCGATGACTTCTATTTGGCGGAGTACGTTGCTCTCCCAACTAAGCTACACGGGCGGAATTTATCGCTGCAGATTTGCCGTCTTGACAGGAGCTTTACTTCTGTAGTACGACACAGATGGAAGGGGAGGAGGTTCTGTGAGGGGGAGGGTACATTTTTATATATTTTTGTTGTTTTCTTTTATAGGGCATATTTTTTCGTTAACAAAAAAATCTCAGTTTGGCACGGTATAATGAATTAGCTTTATTTTGCTTTCCGCTAAACTAATTATAATGAATAAGCTCTTTCTACCATCTAGCTAATGATAACAATGAAGCTTTCCTACTGAGCTTCAAATAGTGAATTCAAATGGTTGTTGTTACTAGTTAATTAAGATCATGAATAAAGTCTCCTGCTAGTAGTGTAGTAATAGTATTTAACCAAACTTATAACTGGTAGTAATGTTGTAGCAGTAATTAGGATAAATAAAGTCTTATGCTGGTTGTTACTAGTAATATTAATTGAAATAAACCTAACAGCCAGACAGAGGTCTGACGGTACTATGAACTGAGAAAGACGTACTTACATAAAACCTTTTATTATCAACTTCAACTGGTATCAACACACACCGCTAGTCAAATAACACGTAGCTCCTCTAGTATAACAACAAACGATCTCCTTATAACAACAAAATCTCTCCGTACAACACCAAACGCTCTCCGTACAATAACAAACGCTCTCCTTTGCTATCGATGAACGCGCCTATATATACTAGCTACCACCACGTCATGACTTACACTCATTGCCAGATCTCATTCATCGGGTGAAATAATATTTCGTTCAGTAAGAAGATAATTTACATAGTAAAATAAAATAACCAGAGATAGTAAAATCAAAAGGAAAGTGAATATAGAGTATACGTTACAACGGAAACTGTAAAAAGTTAAATTTTATTTTTAAGGGTTTTTTAATTGTCTTATTCGCATGTTTTTGGGATTTAATATTTTAGTTTGGCACAGAAACTAAATCAATTTACTCCTATCATATATAGTAAATGGTTCGTTATTTCTACGGAATCAGGAATCATTTCTCATCATATGACAGTAATCCCTTATTTAGTAAGCGAGAATGAAATGCTGCTAACATGGACAAGAATCCGACTGTCTTGTGAAGTCATATCCTGTTTATGCTTTCATGAAGGCTGTTTCCCGTCCACAGATGGATTATATGTTATCGGGTTTACCAGCACAGAAACGGTTGACTACAATGCTACTGGAAATTAACGATTTAATCCTGCTGCGTCTGCAGCTTAAGTTATTAATCCTTGTTAGGTCCACTCGAATTCCGCGCACAGGACACAAAGAACCGCATTGTTGGAGTTGTTAAAAGTCCATTTCATGAAGACGCAGAAACATTAATGTTCGAAAATTTATTTTTGGACCACACTTCATAGCGAAACGTTTTCATACACTATTAATGACGTTTAAACCTCTAAGTTCATGGAGACGCATGGATTTGCAGCGAATTCGAAAAAGAATATATAATTGATAATTTAAGGGTATAAAGGAAAATAACTTCAGTTTTATATTTTGGTTTGCCTTTTCCAGTCTAAACTGAATCTATATTTAGTAACATAATTTATTTCAAGAAAATATGAGTTAACAATTATATAGCGAAAGTTTTGCAAACCATATTCCCATTCGGAAATACACTATCTACCAGCAAGTAATTGGACACCCCTGCAATCGACGATATCTGCGGCCCTGATCCACGTCACGGCCGCCGCCGTTAAATATTGTGTGTGAAACAACAAAGCAACCAGTTGCATGCAAGATGCCACGCATTTCGGAGCTCTCTGATTTCGAGAAAGGTGTAATCGTCGGGTATCACAGAAATGGCCGATCCGTACGTGACATATCCAGCGAGTTGAAGTACCCAAAATCGACAGTGGCCTACGTGATTGGCAAGTGGAAGAGGAGAGGTGACTGTCGGAATGTGCCCCGACCCGGCAGACCCACAAAACTGGGAGATAGAGACCGACGGGTGCTGGCCAGAGAAATTCGGAAAAACCGCACTAAATCGAAGGGCCACATCCGCGAGGAGTTTCAACAGGCATCCATGAGTGTTCTTTCGATTAATACCATCCGTAAGGAAGCCCATCTTCTCGGTTATCATGGACGTGCTGCCGCCCACAAGCCTTTAATCACCAAGTCCAATAGCGCTGCTCGGCTAACGTGGTGCCAAGAACGTCGACAGTGGACCGTTGAAAAGTGGAAACAGGTTCTCTGGAGCGACGAATCAAGGTTCACCCTCTACCGTTCGGATGGCATGGTCTGGGTTTGGCGTCTGTCTGGAGAACGCCTTCTGCCGGAATGTATTGTGCCAACTGTGAAGTCCGGCGGTGGTGGAATCATGCTATGGGGGTGTTTCTCCTTGTATGGCACGGGACCCTTGGTCGCAATTCCTAGTAGACTCAACGCCGAGACCTACTGCACCATTTTGGATGACCATGCGGTTCCTACGTTGTGGTAGTTTTACATGGTGGACCCATGTTACTTTCAGGATGACAATGCCACCTGTCATGTTGCGAGGTCCATCATGGCTTGGTATGGTGACGATGGGGTTAATCGAACGGACTGGCCTGCGCAGAGCACGGACCTTAACCCTATCGAGCACCTCTGGGACGAGTTGGAGCGTCGATTTAAGGGGTGCCCCCACCGTCCGAAATCGGTGAAGGAACTGACCTGTCTTCTCTAAACCGAGTGGAAGAAAATACCGCTAGCCGTCGTACAACACCTAGTTGAGAGTATGCCCCAGAGGGTCGCAGCTGTAATCGCCGCTCGTGGAGGCTCCACCAACTATTGAAGGTGAATAAACTTCGTTTTCCTTTGCTATCACAGGTGTCCAATTACTTCTTGGTAGATAGTGTATTTAGTAAAATAAAATACTTCATTCAGTTAACTTTGGTATTTCACACAAGTTTAAAATTGCACCCGAAAAGCAAAGACCCGGTATGAGCGAACAAAGCTACTTTTTACCTACAAAATATTTTATTGTCACATGCTGACATGCTGCATGGTCTCCGTTATTAGAAGCGACCTGATCTCATCGCTAGATTAACTGTTCAATTCCCCTACCAAAGAAAATAGCGTCCTTCGGGTCATAAATCATTTGAATTGCTGTTACGACCTATGCACGATCTTTCATGGTTCTACCAGCCATATGATTCTGCAGTGACCGGAACAAGGGAAAATATGTTGGTGCTAAATCCGGTGAATACTGTAAGCGCCGCAAAAAAAATATATATATTCTGTCACGTTGCTGCGATTTGGGCTTTGTTGCCATAGTCACATACACTGAAGTGCCAGAAAAAACTGGTACAGATGAGCTTGTACAAAATACATAGCAACGTCACCTATGCGCGTACTCGGTTGCATCCGCCAGTACGTATATAAAGCGATAGACATCCTTGCCAGCTACCAGAACTGTTTTCGGCATGAGAATGACAAGTAATAAAGATTTAAGCGATTTTCAACGCGGTGTCATAGTTGGCGCTCGTAAGATGGGCCATAGTATTTCGGAGGTAGAAATGAAGTTCGGATTTTCACGGACGACCATTGCAAGGGTGTACCGTGACTACAAGAATTCCGGCAAAACCTCCAACCCACGATACCAGTGTGGCCGTAAAAAGACATTGGGTGAACGTGACCATCGTCGGCTGTCAAGAACCGTTTCACGCGATAAGCGTGTAACACTCTCGCAGGTATAATTGGAATTCAATGCTGGAGCCTCAACAAGCATCAGCATCCGGACTGTGCAACGTACCCTGCATGATATGGGCTTTGGGAGCCGACGCCCAACTCGAGTCCCCTTGATGGGTGCACGACACAGAGCTATGCGCCTCGCTTGGGCACGGCAGCACCGCCACTGGACACTTGATGACTGGAAACAAGTAGCCTGGTCTGACGAGTCGCGTTTCTAACTGTATCGGGCAGATGGAAGAATTCGTGCGTGGCGCAAACCCCATGAAGCAGTGGATCCCCGCCTGTCAACAAAGAACTGAACCTGCTGGTTGGGGTAGGGGCAGGGTCCATAATGGTATGGGGTGTGTTTTGCTGGACTTCCCTGGGACCTCTGGTACGTCTACAAGCGTCTGTGACCGGCCAACGCTATGTGCGCACCCTTTCTGACGATGTACACACGTTCATGTCCTGCATTCATGCTGATGGGTTGGGCCGGTTCCAACAGGACAATGCACCTGCACACAAGTGTCGGGAGTCACATTATGGTTAGAGGAGCATTCATCTGAGTTTGGGGTGTTGCCATTCCCACCCAAGTTCCCAGATCTGAACGTGATAGAACACATTTGGGATCCCATGCAACGCGCTATCGAACACTGTAATCCGAGACCTCGGAATACACCCGATTCGTAAAACGCTCTGCAGGAAGTATGGTGTGCATTTCCTACAGCATATTTCTAAAAGCAAGTGGAGTCCATGTCCCGTCGTATTTCTGCAGTCCTGCGCTCTCGTGTGGGACGTACCAAGTATTGGACTGGTGTACTAGTTTTTCTGGAACTTCAGTGTACGCTATCTGAAAAAGTATCCGTAACCTTGCCTATCCATAGACACTCGGTAATAGGAAAGGAATTAATATCGAGTTGGTCTACTCTTTGTTGCTATCACAGCCTCCACTCCACTGGGAAGGCATTGCATTGTATTTTAGCACGTTGCTGATAGAAAGCCTTCCATTGTGCCACAAGAGCATCAATCTGGTCGGCCACTGCTATCAGGCGATTCGGCTTGTTTCGCAGTCCGCGTTCCAATGCATCCCAAAGGTGTTCTGTGGGATTGCGATCGTCTCTCTGTGCAGGCCAGTCAAATTCTCTCACATCCATGTTATCAAGCCACTCCTGCAGAGACCTCCGTTGCTGTTGGTAAAGGAAAGAGCCAACATTGTTGCCATAATAGTCGAGAATATCATTATAGGCTGCAATGGTGAGATTCCCGGGTGCCGTAACTAGGGGTACCAGTCCAAGACCGCCCCGTTGGTGTAGTGGTCTAAGCGTTGGCTTCTGATCATTCGTCCGAGTTGGGTTCGGATCCCAGTGAGGCATGGATGCTGTGTTTGTCTTACGCCATTAGCTCTCTCCCTTCCCTGGAACCAGTGTCCCTAAATTGGGGACCAGCGGCTGCTTATAGCCCATTGAGTTGCTCATGGTGCTCGTTAAACCCTCAATCAGAAAAAAAAAGAAGCCTTACGTTTGTTTTATGTTTTGTTTTGTTTTTCAAGATTATCTTGTGCGTTTAACATTCTTGTATAATACCCATTTTTTGTCTCCAGTCGCCATTCGACTTAACAACGCATCGGTTTCGCACGAAGCTAAAGGTGCACTCATCCCTTTTTCTTTTTCTTTATTTTTAATTGGAGGTTTAATGACCACCGTGAGCAACTCAATGGGCTATAAGCATACATCCGTCCCCTATTTAGGGTCACTGGTTCCAGGGAAGGGAGAGAGCCAGTGCCATAAGACAAACACAGCATCCATGTCTCACCGGGACTCGAACCCAGACTCTTTTTGGACGAATAATCAGAGGACATCGCTTAGACCACTGCGCCACATCATCATCACTCTATTATTGCAATAGTAAGGTTCTTATTCGATAACTGATGCGGACCTATCGATCCAGCTTTTGGACTATTCCAATAGTTTGAATTCTCCTCAATGCAGTTGTTCGATGAATTGATAGTCCATCAGCAATATCCTCTTACGGTTGATAAATCTAAGTCTCAATTATTGCTAATATTTCTTTATCACACTTCAGTAGGACCCCAAAGAAAGTGGCTTATCTTCAGACGTCCTATCGCCCAAATGATACTCTTCAAACTGATCTTGGCATAATACAAGTTTTGAAGTTGTCAATCCGTTTATTGGTGTAAACATGATCTGACCTGAACGGTAAGTCAGATAATATCCGAAAACTTGAAAATTTCGCCGTCATGAAGCGGAAATGAACCCGCGTCTCACGGATAGCGCTCTGGTATGAGAACCACTACACCAACCAGAACGCCCAAGTCTCAAGTTTCCGATTAATTTTAATATACCATCACAGGATTCGCAAGTCGAAGCAACCAGCATTCATATACACTGACGGAAAAAAATCCCAACACCAAGAAGGGGTTGTGTTAGATAAACGACAGTTGGTAGGCGGTGAGAGTACATCTGTAAGATGACGTTTATGCAAATTTCGCGCTCGGCGCATACGTGTGGCGCTAGTAGCGCCCCTCGGAACATGCAAAGCAGGTTTGCTGTAAATACGTGCTGTAACGTTCGTGAGCGTTAGTTATTGTTAAGATTCGACGTAGTGTGTTGATGTTAGTCAAGAATGCCTTTAAGAAGACGAAGAAGCCATTATCAACAGCTCACGGAGTTTGAACGAGGTCGTGTAATAGGGCTACGAGGAGGTGGATTTTCTTTCCGCAATATTGCAGAACAACTTGGCAGGAATGTAGCCACTGTGCGTGATTGTTGGCAGCGGTGGTCAAGGGAAGGTACTGCCTCAAGAAGACCGGGTTCCGGCCGGCCACGTGGCACTACTGAGAGGGAAGGCCGCCGTGTACGGCGTATGACCGTGGCGCATCGTACCGCGTCTGCGGCAGCAATTCGAGCTGCAGTTGCCACCACATTGACACAACGAACTGTCACAAATCGGTTACTTGAAGGAAAGCTCCGAGCCAGACGCCCTGTAGCGTGCATTCCACTTACTCCAAACCACCGCCGTTTGCGACGTCAGTTGTGTCACGCTAGAGCTCATTGGAGGACGGAGTGGAGATCTGTTGTGTTTTCTGATGAAAGCCGGTTCTGCCTGGGTGCCAGTGATGGCCGTGTGTTGGTTAGAAGGAGGCCAGGTGAACGCCTGCAACCAACCTGTCTGCGGCCGAGACACACTGGACCTACACCTGGAGTTATGGTCTGGGAGCAACTTCCTATGACAGCAGGAGCACTCTCGTGGTTATCCCACGCACCCTGACGGCACAGTTGTACGTCGGTCTGGTGATTCAACCTGTTGTGCTGCCATTCATGAACAGCATTCCAGGGGGTGTTTACCAACAGGATAACGCTCGCCCGCATACCGCTGTTGTAACCCAACATGCTCTACAGAGTGTCGACATGCTGCCGTGGCCTGCTAGATCACCAGATCTGTCACCAATCGAGCACGTATGGGACATCATTGGACGACAACTCCAGCGTCACCCCCAACCAGCATTAACCGTCCCTGTATTGACCGACCAAGTGCAACAGGCATGAAACTCCATCTCACAAACTGACATCCAGCACCTGTATGCGACACAATGCATGAACGTTTGCGTGCTTGCATTCAACATTCTGACGGTTACACCGGTTATTAATGTTCCAGCATTTCACATTTAAAATGGCTCTTCTCGCGCTTACATTAAGCTGTGATCTTGAAACCTTAATCTCTTAAATATGTAACCTATACAAATGTATTACCGCCATTTCATTCCTCTACAACTATTTTTTCGTGGGGTTTGGATTTTTTTTTCCGTCATTGTATATCGAATCTGCAGAATTAGAATTATTTACCGTAGTTGCCCGGAGGGAGTAGAACATTAACGAATGAAATATGGGATTACACCATTGCACAATACACATTTTGAAGTTGTCACTCAGTTTATTGGGCGTAAATATGACCTGAATGGTAAGTCAGATAACGTCCCCAAACTTCAAATTAATCGGAAACTTGAGACTTGGTCATTCTGGGTGGTGTAGTGGTTAGCATACTCGAGAGCTAGTTAGGAGACGCGGTTTGATTCCCGCTCCAGGATGACGAAATTTTCAAATTTTCGGATATTACCTGACTTACGATGCAGGTCATATTTACACAAATGAACGGATTGATAACTTCAAAATCTGTATTGTACAATGGTGTAATCCGGTATTTCATTCATTGGTCTTGGCATTTTCTTTCATTTATAACGTCCGTCCAGTATAAAACGCATATGGCCCTGTGTTCCTCGGAGTCGGCTTGTTATTGTCGTACAAAAAAGGCACATTTGTAAAAGTGCACTTTATTGAAACTCATGTTAATATCTCAAATATTATGCATTAAATGAGTTGCAATTATCAAATTTGCTGTTTTAATCACAATGAAGCTCCAGCCAGCTAACTGCATAGTGTTGCCACCTAATAAAATGGTGTTGAAAACCTAATAAAAGCATCCTTGTCTAGCAACCCTAAGCGGCAAAAACTTATGCACTTACCCAATAAAAGAACGAGGAAAGGTAATAAAAAAGCAAAGCTGCTCGGAGCTCAACACTTTCGGATATCCCCTCCCCGGGAAGATGGGTTCCAGCAAAATGGAATTGTTGCATGCCTTTTATTTGGGAAAAAATCTGATGGAAATCTGTGACTTATGTTACCTCTTTAACCTTACATTTCGTTGACTTCTACCAAAGTAAATTTTGGTTGTCCCTCATTGTTTACCATACTGAACGTCACATCTGAACTGCCAGGAGTTTCTTCCCTGAGTTGTGATTGGTAGTCAGTAAAGTCAAAATAACTGAAATGACCAAATATGAAGACCGAGAAACTTCCTAGGACTGATTAGTCTATCTGCAACGATACGCTTGTTTCATATTCTTTCCATAAGGTGTGTGTGTGTGTGTTAGAGTTGCCTCGACTGAGTCTTCAAGGAGAGTTAAACAATTTCTCTGAAGATTTGCTCGTAAGTGACTTATTTTTGTGTATATTGTCTAAGTAAGTAAGCAACTCTAGAAAATACTATAGGTTCAAATTTGTAGAGAATGTGAAGCTATACGTCTAGGTCTTATCCATTGTTGCACCGCGCCCTTGAATTTAAATTCTTTCAAATGGGCCATGGACGCATCTCCATTTTTTTTCTTTTTTGTTCAGATAACCTGGCGCCAGTTGATCTATGAGACATTCCATTTAAGTGAGCCGTCGGGGTGTTCAAGCGAAACGGAATGTAAGCCAGCTCAGTTTTGTCTTTTCCAACTTCTTCCCTTTGTGGAGAAAGGAGATTCATGATCGAGCGAGGGGTTGTCCCAATGCAAATTCTTGGTCATATTTTCTTTTAAGGCGTTCCTATGGCAACACATGAAACCAAGCAAAAAAGGAAGCTGTCGTAAGAAGTAAGAAAGCTAAGTGAAGTTTGTTAATTGTTATCGCCGGCTTCTGACCTTAACTAAGATACGAGTAGATATAATCAGGTCCTTGCAGAAGACTGTAGAGAGGGATTGGATAGAACTGCTTTTGATTTCTGCTTCCTTCGCTTCGTTATCTAAGGAGATATGCATGCTGTTCTGAGCCGTTTTCAGAAAACATTGGTCCTCGTTTCCATTATAGAGAAAGTATTCGGTGAAGTAAAAAATTTAATACCATAGATGGCTTATAACAGACGCTGATGCATAACTTTCCATTGTGAGATCTCTAAAGGCAGACGTTGAGGTATGGGAACTTGCTTTCTTTTTCTGGCTCCATAATAGGTCGATGGAGATGAGCACTTCGTTCATTGTTACCAAGAAGCAGTCGGGTAACTTACGTAAAATTTTAGCTAGCCATGGTTGTTTCTGCAGACATGGCGCACTTATTTTTCTGACTAATACCTCAATTTAAGTCCATTGGACTTCTTTCTGTGAGGGTATGTGAAAGGTGTGGTGTTTGCACCCAACATCAGAGGTCTGAAACTTTTACAACAGTTAAAGGCGTGCATTGCTGATGCGTGGGACAGCATAACACCAGACATGCTGAACTGTGTTCGTATGTAACGGGAACGATGTTTACACGTGTGTCTAGCTGGACAAGGATAGAATTTTTCGTGATTCGGTACGTACCTCAAGTAAACATGTAACATGAAATAACTTGAAAACTAATAAAGATATGTACAAAATAATGGTACCACGGTTTTTTTGAAAAATTGAAGTTGAATCTAGTATGGCGGATTCCAAAATGGCTGATGGGTGGGGTAACATATGTCAGAGGTGCAATACTTGGTCCAATATATATTGCACATGGTTGCTTTCATGTTATGTTAAAAGTCTGGAAAATATCAGGCTGGTTCCAGACTTATGAATCACCCTGTACTGTTTTCTATCGTAGAAATTTCCACTTGAGAATCTAAGATATGTTTGAAACTTTCTGAAAAAAAAAAAATCTTGAAATTAATTACAGTTTTACCAAAAATAAATCACACTTGAGATATAATTTACTATCAGAAGTAGGGTTTAATGAAAGGCTATACACATCTTTCCTTCAGAATGGCTTTAATAAATATTGTGTTGATAATTTAAAGAAATGTCTGACGAAACAAGTAATGAAAAACACATTTTCACCTGTTCTTCAGCAGGAAGGACATTGCAGAATATTTTTATCAGAGAAAGGTGACGTCATCTGAAAAAAATATATACATATGTAAGTTTTGTTACAATACATAAGCCAATTAAAAATATCACAAGCATTTCAATACCTGCGTTAACTAACAGCTGTGCCTAACCAACTCTAAAACGGCAGTTGTGTGAAGTAATTTTAAAGATTGTAATTGTATTAGAAAGAAGTGAAGTTCGTGTAATCCTTCAAGCTCTTCTTCGTTTTAGAAAAGGTTTTTTTTTTTTTTTTTTTGCTTTTTTTGTGGACATACATTGCTGTTTGCAGAAATTGCAAAACCAAGAAATGATCGCGCCATTCAAATAAAATTTATATGACAGATTCCTCATATTACAGGAGATAACAGGTTACATTTGTAGGGCTATATAAGTTTTTTTCGCTTCCAAACTCAGTACAGTGTAAAGCCACCTAGAGTAACAATAACAGCTTCTACACCGCGTGAATTGAATGGAAGAGGTTTTTGATATCGTCCTGGGGAATAGACTGCAAGGTTGCTTCTATGCGAGACCAGAGTTCAATTGTGGTGACTGGCGGAGGCGCTTGACGGGCCAGTCACGTACCTATCATGTCCCAGATATGTTGAATAGATATCGTCCTGGGGAATAGTCTGCCAGGCTTCTTTTATGCGAGACCAAAGTTCATTTGTGGTGACTGGCGGAGGCGCTTTCCGGGTCAGTCGCTTAGCCACCATGTCCCAGATATGTTGAATAGATATCGTCCTGGGGAATAGTCTGCCAGGCTTCTTCTATGCGAGACCAAAGTTCATTTGTGGTGACTGGCGGAGGCGATTTCCGGGTCAGTCGCTTAGCTACCATGTCCCAGATATGTTGAATAGATATCGTACTGGAGAATAGTCTGCCAGGCTTCTTCTATGCGAGACCAAAGTTTATTTGTGGTGACTGGCGGAGGCGCTTTCCGGGTCAGTCGCTTAGCTACCATGTCCCAGATATGTTGAATAGATATCGTACTGGAGAATAGTCTGCCAGGCTTCTTCTATGCGAGACCAAAGTTCATTTGTGGTGACTGGCGGAGGCGCTTTCCGGGTCAGTCGCTTAGCCACCATGTCCCAGATATGTTGAATAGATATCGTCCTGGGAATAAATAGTCTTCCCGGCTGCTTCTATGTGAGACTAAAGTTCATTTGTGGTGACTGGCGGAGGCGCTTTCCCGGTCAGTCGCTTAGCCACCATGTCCCAGATATGTTGAATAGATATCGTCCTGGGGAATAAATAGTCTTCCAGGCTGCTTCTATGCGAGACTAAAGTTCATTGGTGGTTAACTGGCGGAGGCGCTTTCCGGGTCAGTCGCTTAGCTACCATGTCCCAGATATGTTGAATAGATATCGTCCTGGAGAATAGTCTGCCAGGCTTCTTCTATGCGAGACCAAAGTTCATTTGTGGTGACTGGCGGAGGCGCTTTCCGGGTCAGTCGCTTAGCCACCATGTCCCAGATGTGTTGAATAGATATCGTCCTGGGGAATAAATAGTCTTCCAGGCTGTTTCTATGCGAGACTAAAGTTCATTGGTGGTGACTGGCGGAGGCGCTTTCCGGGTCAGTCGCTTAGCTACCATGTCCCAGATTTGTTGAATAGATATTGTCCTGGAGAATAGTCTGCCAGGCTTCTTCTATGCGAGACCAAAGTTCATTTGTAGTGACTGGCGGAGGCGCTTTCCGGGTCAGTCGCTTAGCTACCATGTCCCAGATATGTTGAATAGATATCTTCCTGGAGAATAGTCTGCCAGGCTTCTTCTATGCGAGACCAAAGTTCATTTGTGGTGACTGGCGGAGGCGCTTTCCGGGTCAGTCGCTTAACTACCATATCTCAGATATGTTGAATAGATATCGTCCTGGGGAATAGTCTGCCAGGCTGCTTCTATGCGAGACTAAAGTTCATTTGTGGTGACCGATGGAGGCGCTTGATGGGCCAGTCGCTTACCTACTACGTCCCAGACATGTTCGGTCGGGGACATACCCGGCGAACTTGCAGGCCAGGAAAGAAGTCGTGCGTGGAAGACGCCTTGGAAATTCCGGGTCCACATCTGGCCGAACGTTATCCTGCTAGAATATGGCGCCAGGGAAACTCTGAAAAAACATCCCTGATGTATCGCTGGCTGCTGAGGGTTCCCTCAATTCGCATCAGACGGGATCACGATTTGAACCCAACGGTGCTCCAAACCATGACGCTTTTCGTTGGGCTGGTATGGCACTCCAAACCATGACGCTTTTCGTTGGGCTGGTATGGCGCTCCAAACCATGACGCTTTGGGTTAGGCTGGTATGGCGCTCAAAACCATGACGCTTTTCGTTGGGCTGGTATGGCGCTCCAAACCATGACGCTTTGCGTTAGGCTTGTATGGCGCTCAAAACCTCGACGCTTTTCTTCGGGCTGGTATGGCGCTCCGAACCATGACGCTTTGCGTTAGGCTGGTATGGCGCTCCAAACCATGACGCTTTGCGTTGGGCTAGTATGGCGCTCCAAACAATGACGCTTTGCGTTGGGCTGGTATGGCGCTCCAAACCATGACGCTTTGCGTTGGGCTGGTATGGCGGTGCAAGATGCCGTTCACCACGATGTCTGCGAACACGTATGCGACCATCGTGGTTCATCACACTGAATTGTGTCTCTTCAGTAAACACGACCTGTTGCCAACCAGCGCGCTAATTTCTGTGTTCAAGACCCCATTGAAGCCTGGGGCGTCTGTGGTTGAGAGTTAAAAGAACGCGCAGCAATGGGCTGCTAGTGACCAGTCCTCTGTTAAGTAGACAACGTCGAACTGTGCTAGAAGAAAACGCCTGACCCTGCAACAGAGCTCCACTCCTGCGTTAAGACCGTGAATGTCTCTGTGCGATCGGTCACTACCATGCGGCAGAAGTGTCTATCATCCTGTGCAGTTGTGCGATTTTGTGATCCATTTCCAGGAATTCTGTGCGTTCATCTATCCACTGATGCCTGGTTAGCTACTGTCATTTTCTATCGTACGAGAGACAATTTCGCAGGAGGAAAATCCATCTTCTCTCATCCCAACAATTTTTCCTCGCTCAAAGTCCTTCGAGTGTTCATAATGCGATCTTCTTCAACAACGTGGCATGGTGAGACACAAGAAACCCAATTTCGACTCAATGTCTGCTCTTCGCTGATTGCAACATCTCGTTTGAGCCAGCTTTTTATACCCAAGACCGGACAGTTCAGAGGGCGCAGCTCTGAAACAGAATGTGCATTTTTTGGCGTTTTAATCATTCACGCGTCCCAAGCCTTTGTACAGGTCCTGTAAGTTTACGCTAATACCAGCAGTCCTTCATGTTGTTGTAATGTTCACAAATAATAGTGTATATTGAATTTCAAGCAACTGTGACCTAGACCCACATATGATTATATTAGAGACCTAGCCAAATGGCAAATTGTAGCATCTCATTATTTCACATGCTTACGCACACGCGTCTCACCAGGGGTCGCTTATTACCCACACAACTCACGGCGGCCTAGATTATTTTTGCATTGCTGTTGTGTGTTCTTAAGTGTGAATATCTCTGCAACTTAAAAACCCAAATTAGTGATTTTTGCTGTTGCACTTGCATCATGCGATGCTGTGTACCATATTTTATGTCTTCATATCTTCCACTGAGATACAAATATACTGTTCGTACAGCATACTGTCCTATTACGACCTCTATTAATTCCTTTTTTCACGAGTACGATTCTTCAAACTGATTGATAGTCAGTTCAGATATTTATTTTAAATTCTACGCAAATTATTAAATACTTCAATAAAAATTAAATACTTCGATATTGATGCTAGACCATCTGTAAATACGGAAATTTGATTGAATGAACTTTTGAGCATCCCCAACAAGCATACATATTTCCCACGTCATTCATGCAATAAAAAGCAGTTAAAACGATGACGCTAGCTTATTTCAATGAAAATATTACTTATCCCTTGGTGTAACATTTTGGACTTCAGAAAGGTAAGTTTCAGAGGCAAATTCCCAAACAAACCTCAATAAGGCAAGAGTCTTGAATTGTGAAGTTTGTGCATGTAATTAGAGCCACCATGCGGTCACTTCTGTCGTAACTCAAACAGAAAAACTGGACGATTTTTCGGCGTGATTTCGTCTTTTGAGCAGGTCGTACCTCTAATCACACGTGGGTCTATCTGTGACGCGTATCTCTAAATCAAGCTTCCTTTTTGAGTTTCTGCTCTTATGTACAATGTTACTTCTCATTTACATTTCTTTCTAAACCGCACGTCAAATTATCTGACTTTTCTTATGTCTTCTGGAAACGGCTGTCAGTAAGTTAGAGGTAAAAAAAAAACTACGCCCTGTGTTAAGAATGGGAGAGTGATTAATACATAAAGCGTTAATAATAATAATAATAATTTAGTGCTTTTGCTGTTACATCATACCTCACATCAAGTTTACATTTAAGTTTGACTGTAACAAATGTAATTATTATAAGAGCCAGAGAAAAGGTCTTAGGCCGCCCCGGTGGCGCAGTGGTCTAAGCGATGGCCTCTGATCATTCGTCCGAACGGGGTCCGGGTTCGAATCCCGGTGAGGCATGGTTGTTGTGTTTGTCTTACGGCACTGGCTCTCTCCCTTCCCTGGAACCAGTGACCCTAAATTAGGGACGGGCGACTGCTTATAGCCCATTGAGTTGTTAACTCTTGTTCCCTCTGCCTCTCTTCCTCTTCCCTTTTTCCTTTCCGTTCGGGGCTCATCACTTCCTCTCTCCAGTTTTTCGATCTCGTCTCTTTACCGTTGTCTCATTGATCCACTGTATGCTACACCATTGATGATTCCAGATGTTCCGAATGTCGCCCTTTCACAAGTGTGGTCCATGTCTAATTCGCCACTATCTGTTCCAGCAGAAAGAAACATCCAATGGTTGTTTCTTCATCGGCGGTTACCAGTTCCTACCAAATTATTCAAGATGACGCTTGTTGATTCGCCTAACTGCATGTTTTGCTCTACGATTGCGGATGTAGATCATGTATATCAACATTGCACAGTGCTTCTTCCCTTGTTACATCTGACCTTCACTATTGCACAGTGCCTTAGTACTACTGATCTCTCTTTCTCAGCCTATAGCACGCTACTTAGTTCCAGTACTCTGCCTATTCCTATATCAGAGTCATGTGCTTATGTTTTCATATTAGCAAAACATGTGATTTTTTGCTACTATCAACAGCTTCGTTCTACCCCTATACAGCCTACCATCTTTCAGGCGGGAGCTGCCATGTGCAGTCAGTTCCGGAACAGACTGATTTCACGCTTGAGGCTTGCTTTCACTGTTGCTAAGGCTGCGAATCGAATCCCACACTTTATGTCAGTGTGGTCACCTTTTCGTCAATGGTTTTCTGGTCCATCAGAAGACCTTAGACTATTGTTCTGACTTCTGTGAATTTGTTTAGACTAACTAAAGTATAGTTTTGTGATTAACGTGTTCTTAGGTGCCCTCTTCATCATTGCTGCCCAATGTTACTGCGCGTCTGCATGTTTCTCACCAACAAGGTTCTGTAGGTGGGGTTTTTTTTTTTTTTTTTTTTAGGTGGGTTTTTTTTTTTTTTTTAGGTGGGTTTTTTTTTTTTACACCACAGGCACTTAGATAAAGTTTAAAGTTTTATGTTCAACGCTTTCCTTATGTCTGCCGGGCTTTATAATTTCTGGTTTATGCTCACGGTGCTGAGCAAATGTTTGTTAATGTTTAAATTTAATTATTAATTTTACACAGT
Organism: Macrothele yani; assembly: GCA_039090855.1. Taxonomy (NCBI): domain Eukaryota; kingdom Metazoa; phylum Arthropoda; class Arachnida; order Araneae; family Macrothelidae; genus Macrothele; species Macrothele yani. The sequence goes on from CM077013.1 coordinate 23,100,289, forward strand.
GGGGTTTTTGATCATGTTACATGTACATAAAGGTATATGATCAGTCAAATACACAATGTTCAGCGAGGTTTAGCACTTTTGTTGTACAAAGAATAATTGTTCCTCGTTCAGATATTTGTACTACTCCTGAAGTATAGTTGCTATGCCAAAAGCTCAGTTTTGTATATACTAATGTACTTTCCTAATTGCACTGTAAAATTTATGTTCGGCACATTTCGCATGTTGGGTCAAGATTAGATGTCTTAAGTTTTATGCTCATGGTGCGGAGCAAACGTTTTGATAGTATTTCAATTATATGTTAATGTTACAAAGTGTGGTTTTTCTCATGTCACATGTGCCTACCAGGAAATAATCAGTCTTTTACATAATGTTCTGCGCTATATTGCACATTTGCTGTACAAAGAGTCAGTTTCATATTTTCATTATTTGTATTGTACCCGAAGTATAAATTTTCTGTAAAACTCAAGTTCTGTTTGTACTAATATACTTTACTCTTTGCACTGTGAAATTTACAGTTGTACTATGGAATTGTAATTCTTTATTAGTGTCTTTCCCTATGCCGTTGCACTTTGTGTACATATGTTGCAGTTCATTACAAGTTAATCTATAGTATTGTGATTGAGGCACTTGTTTAAGACTCAGTAATAGTTCTTTTTATAATTTGACAGTGTTTCACAATAGAGATATTGCATTCAATTTGTATAGAGTTCACACCATCATTGTAATTAGATTATTTATTTGCTTATCTTTCAGACACTGAAAAGTATAAGCCTTCTGCTCTTTTCTTCTTTTTTTCAAGATTGCTCAAAATATACATGTTTGTTTTTGCACTGTAAAATTTATAGTTGTTATACCTTGTACTGGTGTTCACCTATTAGAGATGGCACTCTGCTGATGCACATTGCGAACATATGTTGTACATAGAATAAGTCAATCCTTCAGTCCAGTATTGTCAGTGTTATGAATTTGCTTACATTGTATATAGTGCATCCACATAGTGTAAATATCTCATCGTCATTGTAAATAGGTCATCTACTTGTTTATCTTTTGGTAACTGTTAAGCACAGGCCATTTGTATCTTCCTGTCCATGTTTGCTCCAAATAAATATTGTTGAAGCTCACGGTGGTCGTTAAACCTCCAATCGAAAAAAAAAAAAAAAAAAAAAAAAAGGTCTTAGATGACCTGACTAAAGTCCTGATCTCCCTACTAGATGGATACAAGTTATGTAAAAATTATCAAATAGTGAAGATAAATAGTAGGTAGGTCATGCAGTAGATTAGCAGTTGATAGTAGATATTAGTAGTGCCTCCCCGGTGGCGCAGTGGTCTAAGCGCTGGCTTACTGCCATTGATCTGTGAAGGGGTCCGGGTTTGAATTCCGGTGAGGCATGGATGTGGCGTTTGGCTTACGTCACTGGCTCTCTCCCTTCCCTGTAACCAGTGACCCTAAATTAGGGACGGGCGACTGCTTATAGCCCATTGAGTTGCTCACGGTAGTCGTTAAACCTTCAATCAGAAAAAAAAAAGATATTAGTAACAGTTAGAAAGGGATTGAAAAGTTATATAGTAATTTGAGTGTTCTTGTTTTTTAATATAAGTTAAGGCTGTCTTTGAATGAGTGTGAGAGAAATTCTATCCCATATCTGCAATGTAAATTCTTTTGTACACATTTTCTGGAAGACTATTACTTTGTAGTATTTGAGATTTTGAGAACAAATAAAAACGACCTATAGCTAATACGTGTCGCAGTTATTATTCCGAAAAATATGTTGGAATATTTTTTTTAATTCAATTTATCTGACTCGAAAGTATTCCAAATTGGGCGCTAGATGGCGCTATAAGTTAGCTTAGCAATGTTTCTATCTGGAAGAACCGAAATCTCTCACTTATGTCTGTTTTTTATTTAATTATCCTGGCCAAATAGAAATAATTAAATGGGGCCAAAAGTGAGAATGGAATCTTGTCTCCCAAAAATCACCTTAAATCTTACTGTACGTTCATTTTTTTAAGAGAAAATATGTACAATAACAGAAAACGCCTGAATCTGAGCTATAGAAACTTCGCCTACCTACTAAGCTCCGCCCCCAAATAACGTCACTGTTTAAAACATAACGGGGCGTATTTTGTCTTCTCATTGTGGAGCCAACGAGAGACCGCTTGCTTTCTGAATATGGCGAGGTCTTCAGCGATTCGCTGACTTCTGAGACAGCCCTCAAGATGTAAAAGCCATGCCCAAGAAGGGATTTTTTGCACCATCTATCGCAGAAGATGAACATTAACACTCATTCAAAGACAGCCTCCAGGAAGTGTGTTTTTAGTCTTTTTTTTAACACGTTTTAATTGTTAATGCGTTTTAGTTCTTCAGGTAAAAGATTCCAAAGAGTTGATCCCTGATAGTTGATACTTTGTTTCAGTTGTTGTGTTCTAGGCAAACATGGCTTTATTTTCTAGTTTCATAATTACGGATATCAAAATTTATATCTATGATATCTGTATTGATAGTTTGTTTAATCCTTTTAAACATATTTAATCCCAAAGCATGTTGATATAATTATTTTATATTCAAAATGCTTTAAATACGACCGCATGCTATCTTGATGATCTGTACGATATAATTGTTTTTATGTATTATACCGCTTCAAATAGGACCGCATGTTATCTTGATGATCTATACGCCGAATAAGTGTTATCTATGTTCATACTGTGATTCGATATACACGGATATTTTAATTGTTCAAATAGATAGTGTGTTTGCGTCTAAACAACAGTGCGATTCTGTGAAGTCGTAATAAACAACCAGAAAGCCGTTGGCTGTTCTTTGTAAGTTATATAACGAAGTAAATTTCTCCGTCATTTTTGTCCACGCCGGGGCTCGAACCCGGGTCCCCTCATTCCGGAATAAGTCGCTCTACCAATTGAGCTAACGCTGCTATCTGCCTTTATATCGTGTGCGTCCTGCTGGGCAGGCATGTCACATCTCATCTCCCCCCCCCGAAAGAGGGCCAGGGGCATGGCCCACGGGTCAGCCGTGACCATGAATCGTTGCAGGCAGCCATCCGCTGAGAATGTATACTTGAGAACTCCCAGTCAATCTGGTGTGTGGAATGCAACGTCACACACATATATTTTTCGAAGCGCTGGAGAAGGGATTCTCTTATTTTTCCTATCTCGCGGTGTGGAAAGAACATCACACCATTGCGAGATCTTGAATGGCCGGGTCATACGGGAAGTTCGGGCGCCATTATAACGAAGTAAATTTCTCCGTCATTTTTGTCCACGCCGTGGCTCGAACCCGGGTCCCCTCATTCCGGAATAAGTCGCTCTACCAATTGAGCTACGCGGACGTTCGTTAGCGCTGCTATCTGCCTTTATGTCGTGTGCGTCCTGCTGGACAGGCACGTCACAGGTCTTTTTTTGCAGCGCTGGTAACGCAGTGGTCTAAGAGTTGGCTTCTTTCCATTCATCCGAGATGAGTCCTGGTTCGAATCCCGGTGATGCATAAATGTTGTGTTTGTCTAGCAGTACTGGTTTTTTACCTTCCCTAGAACCAGTGCTCTAAATTGGGCACGGGCTACCGCTTGTAGCCCGTCGAGTTGTGCACGGTTGTCGTTTAACACGCTGTCTCCAGTTCCATTTATTACTATATCGATCACTGTGGCCGTTAGCTGGCATTTAATTTTTTAGAGTTATTTCAACAACCTGAAAAACATAGACCCTAAGTCTTTAAAGCGTTATACAACACATCTTGTCTTATTGTCTATCACTTTACGTGGATTCAAGCGTCTTATACGGAGCAGTGTTTCCGTTAATGCAATGAATATCTCTGATCTGACCACCTATCACGTTTGTGATACAATCGTGTGTGCATTACGCTATTTATTTTAACCTCGGTTTCCGTTACTAGTGACATATCCGTGCGTTTAAGCTCGTATATCATCCCCTTTCCATTAAGATATGCATGCTTTACAAGTTTGCATGAGAGTATTTTCATCTCTTTCAAAACATGAAGCACAGAGAGGAGTCTGAGAAGCTTTTAGAGTGCAATATAGACTGCGAAAGTTTTATATTGCCTATCTATTGTGCGCAAAGCTTTTAGAGCGCAATATGGACTGCGAAAGTTTTATATCGCCTATCTATTGTGCGCAAAGCTTTTAGAGCGCAATATGGACTGCGAAAGTTTTATATCGCCTATTTATTGTGTACAAAGCTTTTAGAGCGCAATATAGACTGCGAAAGTTTTATATCCCCTATCATTGTGTGCAAAGCTTTTAGAGCGCAATATAGACTGCGAAAGTTTTTACCGCCAATCTATCGTGTGCTGTGTCTCTTTCTGTGTGTTAGCAGAAATTTTCAGGTTTATATCTACGTATTTACTTTTCATTCACAGAAGGCGCTGAAGTGAGAAAGGTGAACAAAGATGGCGGCTGATGAGAGAACTAAGCACCGTGTACTCATTAATTACCTCCATTTAAAGAGTGATTGAAAGAAATTTATGAGTCTAAATGTGGATGTCAGTCATGATTTGATCCTGCAAGCCCTGTAGGAAACACAAATTTGTCAGTGACGGAGATCGAACTGCGCCTCCTCGCTCCGGAGCCAGTTGTTCTGACCGACTAAATTACACCGACGGAATCTATCACTGCAGATTCGTCGTCTTGACACGGGCTTCATTTAGGTAGAACCCCATATCATCTCTCTTTTAAATTTTTTATGTTAAAGCGAAGAAGTATTTTTCATTAATTCCAGACGATATGTGGAACGAATATCACACGTTTTTCGAAGAACCCAACGGTCAGTACATCCTTTTTACATAATCGAGCGCCAATGCGATAATACGAGTTTGTCGGTGACGAAAAACCGAAGCTGTGCCTTCTCGCTCCGGAGCAAGTTGTTCTAACCGACTAAACTACACCGACGGAATGTATCGCTGCATATTTGTCGTCTTGATACGTGCTGCACCTTCTGTAGTTCGTCAGAGACCACGGAATAGCATTAAAGCACACTCAGACAACATTCATCATCTTTCATGGACGAACTTACGATATTATGGTGAATGTGTTAAGAATGAAACAGTTTTTGTTTTGCGTTGGTAGCTGAAACACTGAATGCGGATCAGAAGTAGGACCATGAGGTTATACAGCATTTTAAAGCCCATAAAGGTGAGGCTTTATGTCACTACGGAAGAAACATGAGTGCACCACTTTTACCGTAAAAAAGATCAATCGAAACAACAGAAGCATTCGTCTTACCCTTCTCTTTAAAAAAATTTCGAGCACAGAAATCCGCTGCTAGAATCATGGCATCCACCTTCTGGGATGTGGGAGTCATCGTGGTTGATTTGCTGGAACCAGATGTCACTGTCAATGCAAAATACTTTTCGAACTGACTGAGGCATTTTCACGAAGAGATAAAGTTCAAAAGACAGGGGAAACTGGCCTAATACGTCATCTACCATCATGGCAATGCACTAAACATTTCTGATTCTTTCAACATTGCGTGACTGTAGATTCCAGTTATACGGTCGTCCACCATACTCACCGCATTTGCTTCCATCAGACTGCATCCTATTTCCATATCTCAAGAAAGGACCTGAAAGGACAGGAATTTGTCAATGACTGTGCTATAGTGGACGCAGTGAAAAAGGGTTTGATTCAAAATCTGAATTTTATTAGATCCGGTTATGAAAACTAGTGCATTGTACCAGAACGTGTTTTGATTTAAAGGGCTTATCTCTCCGCCGCACGTATTTTTTTTCACTATGTGCTCTTCTTGGACGTACCCTTGTTTCCTTCCACGTTGATGCATGTATAAATTTCGTCGACCCAGTGACTGGCTTCTGCCTAATTGGCCGAGTTGACTCCAGATTGAAAAAGGTTTTGCTGAGAGTTCCCTGAAACGCTAGTTCTATCTCTCTTCCGGAACTACTGCCTTAATTCAGATCAGATTAGATGTAGAGGATTTTAGGAAGGGAGTGTCTGACTCCAGGTCTTAAACAACCCTTAGAAATAGGAAGCTAGGAGATTTGGGCAAGAGTGCGCGATAGGAAAGCGATACGGAAGCGAGGTAGAAAGGGGGAGGAAGACTTCCTTATTTATTACCGGGGGCCAGTACCCGGGGTCCGACTGCTTAACGTGCCCATCCGACGCACGGCGGATATTTAGTGGTTCGAGCGCTCGTACCTGCCAGGGATCGAACCCGAGGTCTTCTCCGTGGCAGTCACGAACGTTGACCACTAGGCCACCCGCAGCCCCTACTGCCTTAATTAAGGACGGGCGACTTCTTATAGCTAATGTGCTGATGGTCGTCGTCGAAACGAGACCAGAGACATGTATAGCATTCCAGTACGTTAGCTGCCACGTGGCTCAGTGGTGTAAGCACTGGCTTATGACTATTCGTCCGAGAAAGGTCCGGGTTCGAATCCGAGGAGGCATGGATGTTGTTTTTGTCTTACGGCACTGGATCCCTCCCTTCACTGGAGTAAGGGACCCTAATTTAGGGACAGGCGACTGCTTATAGACCATTGAGTTTCTCACAGTGGTCGTTAAACCTCTGGTCAAAAATAAAAAATAAAAGCTGCCACCTACCTCTGGAATGTTAATCAACTGAGACGCACGACATTGTATGAGATCGCTTAAATTTTCACACGAAACGAAATACGTACTGCGATCAAAAAGTTCCGAGATTAGGTACTTAGAGCGCCAACAGATGGCACTACGCGGATGCGCGAGTAGCGGTCGATGGCAGTGACATTTATGAGTCATTTTGCCAAGTGGCGTCGTTCTGTGAACATCGGGAGCTGTGCTACACAATATTTGGTGACCACGTGCAGAATGCTGCGATTTCGGTATGTACTGCAAACTAGAGCAGCAAGCGGACACAAATTTTTGCGTCAAACTCGGCAAATCGGGAGCGGAGACGCATGAAATGTTGCGGCAGGCTTATGACAATGAAGCAATGAGTAGTGCGAGGTGTTTTGAGTAACACTCGCGCTTCAAGAGCGGCAGAACGGCACTGGAAGACGACGAGAGGTCAGGACGACCGTCCACGAGCAAATCCCCCGAAACTGTGGACAACATTAGGGAACTGGTGCATGACGATCGTCGGAGAACCATTCAAGACATTGCTTCCATCGTCAATGTGTCATACGGAACAGTGCAAGAAATTCCGACGTCGGTTTTGAACATGTAACGCATTGCTGCAAAGTTTGTGCCAAAGATTCTAAACCCCGAACAGAAGGCGCTTCGTGTAGAACTCTGTCAATATTTTCGTCAGTAGGTGGGGAATGAATCAACGTTCTTGTCGCTGGTCATCACTGGGGATGAGACTTGGGGTCAACGGTTACGACCCGGAGATCAAACAACAGTCGTCGCAGTGGAAGAGCTCGGCATCTACACGACCGAAGAAGGCCAGCCACGTCCGGAGCGCAACCGAAAGCAAAGCATGCTCATCGTGTTCTTCGACATTCGTGGGGTTGTGCACCGTCCCCCTGGGCCAGATCGTCACAGCCCTTTTTACTGCTATCTTCTGCGGCGCCTTAGGAAGGACCTTAGCCGTAAACAACCTGAAATGCGGCGCAGTGGTGATTTCCTGCTCCATCACGACAATGCAGCAGCTCACAGAACGTTAGCAACACGCCAGTTTTGAAGCCGCAACAGCATGACTACCTTTCCTCACCCTCCTTACTCGCCGGATTTGGCCCCCTGAGACTTCTTTCTGTTCCCGAAGATGAAGCTCAAGCTCAAGGTCACCGTTTTGAAACCGTGGACGAGATCCAGCGCGAATTGAGGACGGTGCTTGGCATGATTCGCGAGCAGGACTTCCAGGGAGCGTTCCAACAGTGACAAAAACGCTAGCAGCGGTGTATCGCTGCCAAAGGAGACTACTTTGAGGAAGATCATAGCCAGACTTAAGTAACGTAAGTACTTTGTTGTATATCGGTATAGTCTCAGAACTTTTTGATCGGACCTGGCATTTCAACATTACTGATTCAGCGGTGCGTTTCTGGAGCACGAAGACTGGAAAAAGTCTTCATTCATCAGAAGAGTTACGAAAGATCAAGAAGCAAGTGTCAGATACATGGCTAACTTAAGGAAATGCAAATACCTAGGCCGCCTCTTGGCCGAGTGGTCAGAGGAATGACTCTCTGGCTAACCGTTCGAGCTGGGCTGATGCTGGAGTCCCCGGTGAGGTCACAATTTTTGTTTTATTTTGTTTTGCTCCCTGCTTTAATGATCACGGTGAACAACTCTCAAGGCTGTAAGCAGTCCCGAGTCCCTTATTTAAGGCAGCTTATTCCAGGGAAGGGAGAGAGCCAGCACCGTAAGACACACACAATACCCACAATACCTCATTCGTGACTCGAATTTGAGTCCACTCGAAACAATACACAGAAGCCAAAGTTTGGACCACTGCGCCACCTGGGCGACGTGACTCCAAAATTAGGGACAGACGGCTTCGCATATCTTTAAATGCTCACCATGGTCGTTAAGCGACGAAAACTAATCAATCAATAAATAAAAATACAACTCTCTGCGTTACACATACGAACCTCCTATCTTAAGGCACATATATGTACACTGGTGTTCAAAATTAAGAGTATTTGCAGATTTTGTCGATTTTCACAAAAAGTACGGAACCAAAGGTACAAATTATGCCGCCGAATAAGAATGCAAATTTGCAGTGTCGAATGCGTAAGAGTACACGTGCGTGTGGGCGGAGCTGTGACAGCGGAGGGCGTGAAAAGCACACGTGGCTTTTTCCGCGATTAGTTCGCTCGTACTCCTCGGCGACATTCGTTGTGTTTCTTGCAGGTGTTGGTAGTTGCCACGAACGTACTGATGACCGAATGAGGTGGAGAATCGTCGGTAGATTGGAGGCAGGTCAATCGCAAGTGCAAGTTGCTACAGAGCTCAGTGCAACGCCCTGTGTCGTCTGCAATTTGTGGAAACAGTTTAAGGACACCGGATCCATATCGAGAAGGCCTGGGAAAGGTTGTCCAAGAGCCACGACGGCCAATTAATATCGTTATTTGTCACTTTCAGCGAGGCGTCACAGGACTGTTACTGCTGCACAGCTATCTCGTGAGCTGCATGCCGCCACTGGAACCCGAGTTCCAAGGGTTACTGGTTCCCCGAAGGCTTCATGAGAGAGGGCTTTTTGCCAGAAGACCCGCTGTTTGCGTCCCGCTCACTTCAGCACACAAGAGAGCGCGTTTAGCATGGTGCAGACAATATCAGCCTTGGACAAGACTTCAGTGGGGTAACGTCCTCTTCACAGACGAGTCACGATTCAGCCTGGACACTGATTCTCGACGTACCTTAATCTGGAGAGAACCTGGGACCCGATACCTTTTCTCCAACATTAGAGTAAGGGACCGCTATGGCAGCGGAGGTGGTATGGTCTGGACAGGCATCATGTTGGACGGCCGCACACCTCTTAATGTGTTTGACAAAGGCTCCCTGACTGCTGAGAGGTATAGGGATGAGATTTTACAGCCCTATGTTCGATTTTTTAGGGGCGCAGTTGGCCATCGGTTTCTTTTTATGGACGACAACGCTCGTCCACATAGGGCTCACCTGGTCGACGATTATCTTGAAAGTGATGGTATTCGCCGGATGGATTGGCCAGCCAGATCGCCTGACCTAATCCCTATCGAACATGTCTGGGACGCTCTTGGGAGGGCAATTACAGCTCGCCATTCCACTCCGAGAACCATCCAGGAGATAAAAACTGCGTTGCTGCAGGAGTGGGACCGACTGCCACAGGGACTGATCAACTGCCTCGTTTCCGGTATGACGTCACGCTGTGAGAGCTAATACAAAATGACTCTAATATACCATACCTCATGTTAGAGTCATTTTATGTTCGATCTTGCAACGTGGATTTTGTACATTCCTGCGCTGATGAGCCTTACTGACGATCATGAGTGCGTACCATGACTGTTGTATGGTATAATTTTTTCTCCTATATAACTGTGTATCCATAACAAATTTCATTAAAATGTGTCCATTAGTTTTTCAGAAATTCGACAAAATGGGCAAATTCTGTTAATTTTGAATATCAGTGTATATATATTCACAAAAAGGATTTAAATCTTCTTTTCATTTTCTGTAATGGAAGCAGTTTGTTTTTAGTAACACATAAAGGCGTAATACTTAACAAAACAAAAATCGGTTTGGGATAAGCTATGTTTGCTTTTTCGTGACGTCAATGATTCGTCGGTGTTATGTGTATTTGCATCTCGAGACAGTTCTGTTATTGTTTTATATTTTATCAATATTACATCAATGAAAAGACAGAAAATACCTTCTTTGATTACCAACAGAAAGCACAATGCATTTTTTTTTAATTGAAAGCTGTTGAAATGTTTTCAGTTGGTCACATAGGGAACTCACAAAAATAAATATTTCAATTTTAGAACGTTATATCGATTCCCGCCTCAGAATCGATATAGCATTCTGAGTACGACGGAGCAATTTGCATAGAACGCTGGATATAAACGTACATTTTCCGACAGAATGCGCCATTAATGATCTTTTTTTATGCATGGCGGATTTCCTTCCGACACACACGCGTCCTTCAACGATCTGCCCTACTGACTTACAACACACCTTCGTTACCTGCCGGACGCCATGACACATTTGACGGAACAAATTGTTGGTTGTTGAGGATAATCTGCAAATGTAACACAGTTCGCATTCCTTGGAGCGTTCCCAGAAGAGCAGTTCTTTCTCGTGGAAATTTTGGTTCTAACTTTTCCTTTCGTTGCCGTCTCACTCAGCGGTGATTTATGAAAAATCGCCTAAATGACGCGCAGAAAGGACGTGGTGGCGTGACATCGTACTGCGGATAGTAGGCACCCATTTTTTGTTTTTCAAAACTGCGGCTTCTAAATGCCGAAAAATTTCGCGGAACCTCTTGCAAATCAATGGTAGGCGTTTTCTGAATCTTTGTAATAAATATAAGACTGGGTGTGGTCAAAGCCTAGTGTCTGGATTAGTTGCGTTGGTCTCACCAATCAGAAGTACTTACACAAAGACTTGCAAAATAAGAGAAAACTGCTACCATTCTTGTACTCATACAAGAAAATTCCTGAAAGAAATGCCCTGAAGCAGACTACAGCATTCTACGAGAGATGATACACTGTTCTACAAAGAATGTTCGTACGCTATGTTGATTTTGCAAACTTTAGATTCATGTGTGTGTAGGGGCGGATCCAGCGGGGGGCGACTGGGGCGACCCCCCCCCCCCCCACACACACACACACTTCCCTCCTAAACCCGAATGAAGTTTTTATGTTCAAAGTAGCGAAGATCGTAAATGATTAATCTTGCATATTTTGTTTTCACTTTTTCTAAAAAAAAATAAGAATTAAACTTTGTACGGAGAATTTAAAATACGTATTACTTTGATTTATGTTCACTAAAAAAAAGATAAGGGAACAGAATAAAGAGAGAGAGAGAGCCGCCCCGGTGGCGCAGTGGTCTAAGCGCTGGCTTCTGATCATTCGTTCGAACGGCGTCCGGGTTCGAATCCCGGTGAGGCATGGATGTTGTGTTTGTCTTACGGCACTGGCTCTCTCCCTTCCCTGGAACCAGTGACCCTAAATTAGGGACGGGCGACTGCTTATAGCCCATTGAGTTGCTCACGGTGGTCGTTAAACCTCCAATCAAAAAAAAATAATAATAATAATAAAGAGAGAGAGAGAGAGAGACCGCGCAAAAGATAAAGGGAAAACAGGGACAGCGGGGGTAAAAAACATGGGGACATTCTTTGTTAGTTCTTTGCTATTGTCATATTGTCTAGCATCTGTAACGTCTCGAAACAGGGTAAGGCAGAGCTTGGTACTGAAATTAGTACGTGGGAGAAACTGAATAACAACCTAATCTACGTACGTGTCTTAATTGGGTCATAAAGAAAATTCGTAAAAATGTCCCCACCGCTTCCTCCCAATGGCCTTTTTAGGTCTTATTTCTTTTTTACGCTTTCCAACCGTAGTTTGAAGAAGCGTACATTCTCCAGCTTTGTCCGTCCGTCCGTCTGTCCGCACGATAACTGGCGTAAAAATTGTTCGATTTCGATGAAATTTTAGTATGTGGTAGGGGACCACCTGGGGACGAATCCTATTGAAAATGGGACAAATGGGGTCAAAGGTCACGACGTAGGAGAAGGATCCATTCCATTGCACTTATGCGTCATAACTTGCGTACTATGTGGTAGGGGACCGCCTGGGGACGAACCCTATTCAAAATGGGTGAATTGAGGTCAAAGGTCAGCGGGATGCATTCCATCGCCCTTAGAGCGGGATGCATTCCATCGCCCTTATGCGTCATAACGTGCGTAAAAATGGTTCGATTTCGGTGAAATTTCAGTATGTGGTAGGGGACCAAATGGGGACGAATCCTATTGAAATGCACGAAATGGGATCAAAGGTCAGGACATAGGATTGCGATCCATTCCATCGCCCTTATCCCATATTATTAAGGTGGACGTCAAGTAATTTTGCTTCCTATACTTCCAATGGAAAAACTTTTGTACACATTTCCTTCACAATTAATGTGTTCCCAAGGATGAAAATTTGAACATCGATTATAATTACTTTATATTATAACTTGGAATACTTAATATTTTCTGAAACATAACCATAATGATATTAAAAATCAATAACTTTTCCTTTCGTGGTGTTGAAACCAGAAAAGGAATGGCGCGACCTGTACTTTGATGACGTCAGTAGACAAACAAATGTTGGATTGCAAAATTATGGTTATGGTTTAGAAAATATTAGGTATTCCAAGTTATAAAATGAAGCTATTTTAATCGAAGTTCAAATTTCCATCCTTGTGAACGCATTAATTGTCCAGAAAAAAGATGGCGCGACCTGTATTTTCATGACGTCTGTAGACGAACAAATGTTGGATTGAATAATTATCGATATGTTTTAGAAAATATTAAGTATTGAAAGTTATAAAATGAAGATATTTTAATCGATGTTCAAATTTTCATCCTTGGGAACGCATTAATTGGGAAGGAAATGTGTACAGAAATTTTTCCATTCGAAGTACAGGAAGCAAAATTACTTGACGTTCACCTTAAGGGAGCAATTCTTGTATGTATGTAAATTTTATTTTGGAACGGCTCTAAGGATTTTGGTGAAAGTCGTTAACCTACCATTTTCTGGTACTAGAACTAGATTTAGCTTGATCTCGACTTTAGGAAAATTCGTTTAGTATGTTAAATGAACACCCCGAATTACCACGTTTTTAGTGTAGTGTCATGGCGTCGTCCCATTAGATGTTGGCGCGCGGTCAAGCTATCTGTCTCATTACGTCACGCGTTGTGTGTGGATCCCATTAAAGTTTTATGACGATACATTCTTGCGAGCAGATAATCGCGATTCCCATCTGCCTCATTACGTCCCGCGTTGTGTGCGTATGCCCGTCCGCTGGATAACTCGCGTAAAAATCGCTCGATTTCGATGAAATTTTAGTATGTGGTAGGGGAGCACTGGGACGGAAACCTATTGAAAGTAAACGAAATGGGGTCAAATGTCAGGACATAGGCGCGGTATCCATTCCACTGCTTTTATGCGTCATAAGTAACGTAAAAAAGGTTCGATTTCGATTAAATTTTAGTATGTGGTAGGGGACCACCTGGGGACAAACCCTATTGAAAATTGGCGAAATGGGGTCAAAGGTCAGGACATAGGAGAGGAATCACTTCCATCGCCATTATGACTCATAACTTACGTAAAAATGTTTCGATTTGGAAGAAATATTAGTATGTTGTAGGGACATGCCTGGGGCGAAACCTGTTGAAAATGGGCGAAATGGGTTCAAAGGTTAGGACATAGAAGCGGGATCTATTCCATAGCCCTTATGCATCATAACTTACGTGAAATTGCTTCGATTGCGACAAAACTTTATCATGTTATTTCGGAGGTATACTGAACCAGCTCTGTTGAATATCATCGAAATAGGATCAAAGGTCAGGGCACAGGAGTGAGATTTATTCCACAGCTATTTTCCTCATAACTTGAGTAATGATTTCTAGTATGTTGGAAAGCGTATCATGATCAACGCATTGTATGATTTTGCAAACTTGTTTCTTATTTTTCCTGCTCCGTCACGCCTCACGGGCTCTTCCTGATGTTCCACCCACTCCGAAGTCAATTCCCGCTTGGGTGGGGTGAGTAACATGGAGGAGACTGGCACAAGACAGACCGTTGTGGAAAAAACTTAAGGAGACCTTCATCCAGCAGTGGATTGATAATGGTTGACAATGATGAAGTTATACAAACGCTGTGCGATCAAAAGATTCCGAGACTAGGTACGTAGCACGCCGAAGGATAGCAGTACGCGGATGCATAAGCAGCGGTCGAGGGCAGTGACCTTCATGAGTCATTGTGCCAAGTCGCGTTGTTCTGTGAACATCAGGAGCTCTGCTACACAATATTTGGTGACCACGTGCAGAACACAGCTGCGATTTCGGTATGGACTGCAAACTATAGCAGCGAGCGAACATCAAATTATGCGTCAAACTCTGCAAATCGAAAATCGTACCCCAGGGCCAGACCGTCACCGCCCTTTTTTACTGCGATGTTCTGCGGCGTCTAAGGGAGGACATCCGCCGCAAACGACCTGAAATGTGGAGCAGGAGCGATTTCCTGCTCCATCACGACGATGCAGCAGCTCACAGAGCGTTAGCAACACGCCAGTTTTGCAGCCGCAATGGCATGACTACCCTTCCGCACCCACATTACTCGCCGGATTTGGCACCCTACGTCTTTTTTCTGTTTCCGAAAATGAAGCTGAAGGTCGCCGTTTTGAAACCGTGAACGAGATCCAGCGCGAATCGCAGACGGTGCTTGACACGATTCGCGAACAAGACTTCCAGGGAGCGTTCTAACAGTGGAAAAAACGCTGGCAGCGGTGTATCGCTGCCCAAGAAAACTACTTTGAGGAAGATCATAGCCAGACTTAAGTTACGTAAGTACTTTGTTGTATATTGGCCTAGTCTCGGAACTTTTTCATCGGACCTGGCATTTCAACATTACTGATTCAGCGATGCGTTTTTGGAGCACGAAGACTGGAAAACAAGTGTCAGCTACATGGCTAACTTAACGAAATGCAAATACCTAGGCCGCCCCTTGGCCGAGTGGTCAGAGGAATGGCTCTCTGGCTAACCGTTCGAGCTGGGCTGAGGCTAGAGTCTCCGGTGAGGTCCAAGTGGCACACAATTTTTGTTTTATTTTGTTTTGTTCCCAGCTTTAATGACCTTCCTCTCGACTTAAGTCGAGAGGAAGCCAAATTTCCCTTTCTTTCAAATTTCGTTTTAGCTTCGTCGTAGCGAAATTTGGCTTCCTCAACTTAAGTCAAGAGGAAGTCAAATTCCGAAATTTGGCTTTTGACTTAAGTCGAGAGGAAGCCAAATTTCGTTTCCTCTCAAATTTTGCTTTCGATTAGTCGTAGCAAAATTAGCAACGATAAGCTACGGAAAGGACGAAAGGTAGCAATGAAGAACTGAATATAATACCAGATAATAAATAATCTTACAATTTCTGTCTGGTTGCAGAAAGACTTTTGTATGACATTCTAAGACAATTCATCCCCCACTAAGCCAATGGGAGACAATAGTAATATACACAGTTGTATCAGAATAACATGACCACCTACCTAATAATAGGAATAACCACCCTCGGCCTGGATGAGGGCGACGAGACGGCGTAGCATGGACGCAGTGACGCCCTGGAACCTGGCCCAAGGCATGCGCGCCCATTCGGACTGCAGCTGAGCACAGATGTCCCGGACATGACATGGTTGTGGGTCGGCACGTCGATCCTGTCGATCCAAATAGTCCCACAAGTGTTCTATTGGAACGAAATCGGGCGATTTTGCTGGCCAAGGGAGAACGGAGGCATCGTGTGTCGTGTTCCTGGAACCATTCAGGCACCCCTTAGCGACTTGGCATGGCGCATTGTCCTGTTGGTAGACACCATTACCACCAGGGTAAACGTCCAATATGAAAGTATACATGTGGTTAGAGAGGATGGATAGTTAGCCATTGGCGTTCAGGAACCCATCCTATGGTACCAGCGGTCCCAGGTCATGCCAGGAAAACATCCCACAGACATGCACACTGCCAGCGCTGGCCTGTATTAGACAGATAAGCGTGTCCGTGTGTTGGTTCTTGTGTGTCTGACGCCGTATCCGCCACCGTCGGTCACTTCTGTGGAGTTGAAACCTCGATTCGTCGGAAAGGACAACATTTTCCAACTCTTCCACTGTCCAACGATGGTAGTCCCATGCGAAGTGCAGGCGTCGTTGCCGATGGAACTGAGTTAACGTGGAAGCCTTGACATATCGTCGACACCAGATAACCATGAGCAACCGGGGGAGACGTACCTGGGTACCCCAACGTTCATTTGCATGATCAATTGCTGCACTGTTGCACGTCGACTGCCTGTTACCAGTCGACGGAGACGAAGTTCTCCTCTGGCGTCTATGGCCTTTGGGGCTTCGCACGTATGACATCAGGAGGTACTCGCTGTGCCAGCGGCCCATTCTTGGTACACGCTTACTACAGGACATAGCGAACAGCCCACGAAGTTTGCTCTTTCTGCCTTGCTTCCACACTTGTCGCGGTAACCGATGATCATTCCTTTTTGAACGTCCGTCAAATCACCACCTCTGCCCATTGTGTGAACATTACGCACTATGGCTCATCTGCCCTGGCAGGATGAGCCATAGTGCACTCTGCACTCTGTGACGCGCCTGAGGGGGTACACTGTGATTCCGGGGGTGATCATATTATTCCGATACGACCGAGTAATTAGCGTAAGCTATTGCGCATGTTAAACACTCGCCAATCGTCATGTTGAATCATTTATTTTTATTATTACGAAAATAACCGAGAATATACACTGAAGTGCCAGAAAAACTGGTACAGACGAGCTTATGCAAAATACATAGCAACGTCACCTATGCGCATACTCGGTTGCATCCGCCAGGGCGTATATAAAGCGATAGATATCCTTGCCAGCTGTCAGAGCTGTTTTCGGCATGAGAATGACTAGTAATAACGATTTAAACGATTTTCAACGCGGCGTCATAGTTGGCGCTCGTGAGATGGGCCATAGTATTTCGGAAGTAGAAACGAAGTTCGGATTTTCACGGACGACTATTGCAAGGGTGTATCGTGACTACAATAATCCCGGCAAAACCTCTAACCTACGATACTAGTGTGGCCGTAAAAAGACATTGGGTGAACGTGACCATCGTCGGCTGTCAAGAATTGTTTCACGCGACAGGCGTGCAACACTCTCGCAGGTATCATCGGAATTCAATGCTGGAGCCTCAAAAAGGATCAGCGTCCGGACTGTGCAACGTACGCTGCACTATATGGGCTTTGGGAGCCGACGCCTAGCTCGAGTCCCTTGATGGGTGCACGACACAGAGCTATGCGCTTCACTTGGACACGGCAACACCGCCATTGGACACTTGATGACTGGAAACAAGTAACCTCGTCTAACGAGTCGCGTTTCCAACTGTATCGGGCATATGGAAGGATTCATGTGTGGGGCAAACCCAATGAAGCCATGGATCCCGCCTGTCAACAGCGAACTGTACCGGTTGGTGGGGGGACCGTAATGGTATGGCGTGTGTTTAGCTGGACTTCACTGGGACCCCTGGGACGTCTACAAACGTCTGCGACCGGCCAACGCTATGCGCGCACCCTTTCTGAAGAGGTACACCCGTTCGTGTCCTGCATTCACGCTGATGGGTTGGGCCTGTTCCAACAGAACAATGCACCTCCACGCAAGTATCGGGACGCCACATTATGGTTAGAGGAGCATTCATCTGAGTTTGGGGTTTTGCCATTCCCACCCAAGTCCCCAGATCTGAACGTAATAGAACACATTTGGGATGTCATGCAACGCGCTATCGAACACAGGAATCCGAGACCTCCGAACACACCCGAATTGTTAAACGCTTTGCAGGAAGTATGGTGGGCATTACCTACAGCATATTTCCAGAAGCTAGTGGAGTCCACGCCCCGTCGTATTTCTGCAGTCCTACGCTCCCGTGGGGTACCTACCAAATATTAGACTGGTGTACCAATTTTTCTGGCACTTCAGTGTGTGGTTTTCCTACCTTATATCTTTCTCATTTGAATCGTATTCTACAATAAGACTTCTTATGTGCGATGTCTAGCTTTAATCTTGCCTACTGTCGGAGACGCTGCTTCGTTCTCACGCTCTGTCCCGTCGATCATTCACATACTGTCATTAGGCTACACAGTCAGTGGGATACCAGCTGTTGTATTGATAACAAATTTCCCTGTGATCATGTGTCGTTCAGTATTGAGGAAACAAGGAGGAGATCCTTCCTCTAGTGTTGATCCGAATATTGGTGAGGAGACAACCTTATATTCTTCTCTATGTACTTCCGATTGCATGATATGCTACCGATGTAGGAAAATGTAGTATATACACTGCAGGAAAAATGAAAAAAGAACACGCAGAAGGAATGCCGGTAGGAACGTCATATTATAATATGTTAATTGTTAAGGGCAGCACAAACTGGGATCCAAGTTGAAATGTCACTGCATGAAATAATGACGTCACTGCGGACGACAGCATAAAAATGTACGCAGCACGTGTTTAAGGACTAGGGCGTGCAGAACGAAGTCATTCGTTTGGTTGGTTGGTTGGTTGTTGGATTTTATTGGCGCAAGGGCCAGGTTTGGCCAAAGAGCGCCAGACCAAGAACTATCAGCCACAGATTTTTAAAAAACGTGGAAAATGATTAAGAGCAGACAGGCTTGGTAAAAGTTGAAAAAGAGTATGATGAAAGCTGTGAAGACAAGGTAGTTAATTAGGTTTATATAAAAATTTATTAATTGACTATTATAATTATAATTTTTTTTTTTTTTTTTTTTTAAACAGAACTACACAAAGGATGAGTCACTCTCCTCCCCCCACACTCCCCTGCAATGCTGGCAGAGGGCGGGGACGAACTGTCACTCTCTTCTCCCCCCATGTTCCTCTGCAATGTTGTTTGAGGCTGGGGACGAACTGTCACTCTCCTCCCCCTATGTTCCTCTATAATGTTGGTTGAGGGTGGGGACCTCGCTGAGGCCGAGACAGTTGGATGGACACTGCACACCTTTGCGGATTGAGGCCGGGTCGTCCGCACGTGCAGGCTTTCTGCTTTAAACTGGAAGAGAGGGTCGGCTGCAAAAGAGAAGGCCCAGAATCAGGTAGTCGAAAAATCGCGAGCTCGGGGAAAAACACCTGTGTCGCTTGGTCAGCTGTAGATCGCTTGGCAAGCGCTGCGAGAGCTACAGGGCGCGGAACAAAGGGCTGCACGGGTTGTGGCAGAGACTTAACAACTGCGGCAAAACTACGCTGTCGGGTGTTGGGAATACCCAACTTGGCTTTGGCAGCAGGGTACGAGAGGCCTTCCAGGGTCTTGAGGCGCTGGATCGCCATCTCGTCCTTCCATTTCATACAGTTGCGGGAGTAAGCTGCATGGGCCTCACCGCAGTTAACACAGCAGGCCGCAGAAGTGCAACCTTCCCCGTCATGTTCACCGGAGCCACAATTAGCGCAACGAGCGGAACTCTTACAGAATCGTTGTGAATGCCCGTACCTCTGGCACCTGAAACAGCGCAGAGGACTGGGAATGTACGGGCGAACTGCACAGACCAAGTAGCCTGCTTTGATTTCTGTCGGAACTTTCGGGGAGTCAAAAGTCAAGATGACATTTTTTGACTTAATCATGGAACCATCACGCCGGAACATCATACGACGTGCAGCAATAACACCTTGATCAGCAAGTTCAGTCACGAATTCGTCTTCACTGCATGGCAAGAGATCAAACTCCGAAATCACACCCCGAGAGGTGTTAAGAAACGGGTGAGGTGTCACTTTCACAGGAATGCCTTGAAGACTAGTGAGGTTCAGAAAAGTGTTACTCTGAGAAACACTGCAAGTTTGGACAAGCAGGTCCCCAGAGCGAAGCTTCCTCACAGACTTCAAGGGGCCAACCGCAGCGTCCAAAGCTTTAGAAATGAAAAAGGGAGATCTGGTGGACAGTCTCTCATTCGGATCGATGGATTCTACAAGCAAGTGAGTAGCATGCGTAGTCACAGCAATTGAGGGGAGACGACGCTTCGGAGCGACTGGTACAGCTGCCGAAGAAGAGGTTCCACATTCTTGGTCCAGGTCAAGGTCTAAAGACCGTTTAAGGGTATGAGACTTGGTAGGTTGAGAAGACGAAGGAGTGTCGTTGGCAACTATCATTTTGTCAGGTGACTTAAATTTGGAGTTTTTTGTTCTTTTTACCCATGGAAAAAAAGGAGGGAAGATTCGTCTGCAGACTACTCCACCCACCACCGAGCCCTACAAGGGAGAACTGGAGGTCTGCAAGCCAAGAAAATGACGCTGGACACAGTTCTGGAGCTTATACGTTGCAGATATAGTCCGTTGGCTGTGATCACACGCACTCGGCGGACACTTCGGCCTCCGGGTACCGTCATGCCAACGCCTTTGGCATGATCCCACAGCCCCCGGGCTCACCCTGCCGTGCTATACGACAAAAAAGCCGCTAAAGCCGTGTACACAACTTGGTACAAGACTTCTGACTAGAGGTGGGTTAGTCTCTAGCCTCCCGTTTACAGCGAAGCCGGGGTCGAAGAGGAGTGTTGGTACACAGGAGGCACTTATCCGGTCTCCTGCGACCTCAGCCGCCAGACATCCCATTTCCGCCTCACGGGTCTCCGCACGCGGCAAACATGCAGGTAGGTCTAGCACCCAAACCAGCTAAAAGGAAAAAAGAAATCCAAAGAAGACAAATCCTGGAAGGGAACCTAAACGGAATCTCAGCAACCTACGAACTGAGCGGTTAATATAATACAGTTAGTGGTGGAGGGTAACAAAACCACAAGACCGGGGTGTTAGTACATAACGTGGTAGCGATTAGGTAAAGTATACAACACGGGCAACTAGCCAGTGGAGAAAATAAACAAAAACGAAAAAGCGAGACACAAGACCAGCTCGGGATCGTGGGGCCGCGACTCCCCAACAGCTGGATGAACAGCCGTCCCTGCAAACACCAATAGCACCAAATTAAAAATCAAGCGGTGGCATGACATCAGATGTTGACCAGTCACAAGGTCAGCTCGGGCCGTGGGGGCGCCGCTCCCCAAATAACTGGAAAACCAGTTATCCCCGTGCGGGGGCATCATTCGTTTGGTGTCTTGCTATTCAGTGCTCGTTGAAGAAGCTACCATGTTTGGATGACAACATCTGTTCAATTATCGGAGTTCGAGCAAAACCGTGTAGTGGGTCTGCGGGAAGGAGGTTCGTTCTTCCGTCAAACTGCGGACCGAGTGGACCAATAGGCATCAGCCGTAGTGTGATGGTGGCGTCGGTGTTCGGAGGAGCATTCGCACACTCGCTGCCCTCCTGATACGCCGATCCTCTCGTGCGTCCGTAACACAGAGTTACGGACGTACGAGAGGATCGGCGTATGAGGAGGGCAGCGTTGGCAAAGCGGACGGCTACGACGTCACAAATTCGATCCTCTGTCATACCAAGGGTGTCTACCAGAATGCGGAATCGTTTGTTGGAAGCAGGACTACGAGCATGCGTGTCGCTGGCACGATTACCACTGACCCCTGGTCACTGTCGAAGACATTTGCGGTGGTGTCAAGAACGAGTTCATTGGAGGGAAGAATGGCTGTCTGTGGTCTTTAGTAATATCAGCCGATTCTGCTTGGGAGCATCTGGCGGTAGTGTACGCGTCCTAAGGCGACAAGGTGAGTGACTTCTGCCATCGTGCATCCGCCAACAACACACAGGCTCCACGCTGGACATCATGGTGTGGGATGCGATTAGCTATCACTATGGTACACCAGTGTCTCTCGGAGTGGATATGAGCAACTTACGAACATGCATTCCGTTATCTCATTGACAGCAGCAAAATGGCACCAAAACGGCATCCACCAATTGGCGACCGCAATTGTGGTGAGCTTGGGTATTTGGAAGTGTTTTGATTTTTAGCGGGGACAATGGCTACTGCGAAGAGGTAACTTGTTTCATGTGTATCTTGTGCTTTTTTTTATCTGCAATTTGGCGGAAAACAATTTAGTGTTTTAATCACGATTTTTTTTTTTGCTTTCCCATCGGAACAGTGGAGGACTAAGCCTTTTGAAGGAATAAACATGTATTTGTGGACCACATTGCATGCATTCGGTTTGTGTCGTCATTTCGTGCTTTTTTTGGTCTACGGAATACACCGTCTTGATTAAAATTCTGTCTCGATTTTTTTTTCTTTACCATCGAAACAGTGGAGGACAAAGCCCTTTTTTTGAAAGAATAAACCTATGTATTTCTGGACCATATTGCATGGGGTCCACAGTCGAAATTTTTATATGATGTCTGGATATGCCATTCTTAGTAACAATTTCTGTTTGCCACCTCCTGAAAACTAAACAATAGCCACACTTTTTGTAATCAAAGGTATCGGAAGATAAAAATGTTTTGAATCGGGTGTCTTCAACCAAGAATAAAAAAAATTGACAGCACTGTCAGTCTTTTATGAACTTCTGGAGACTGGCTAATGTTATACAAAATCGTTAGTAACAGGTATCGGCGAAATGATTCAACATCCCTTTGCCCTCCCTTCTAGAATTCAGTTTTGTTGCTGTCCTGTAGAGCTGCAGTTGTTCTCTCGGATATCTTTAGCTGCTATATAACGCTTTCGTTTTCAATGAGACTTATTAATCGCATTTAGAACAACTTAACCTGTTCGCAGTATCCATAGTTATTCCCAGCCAAATGTAAAAATGAAGCAGATCAAAAAAAAAAAAAAAAAAAAGCACTACTTACCTCTTTGCAATAGCCATTGTCCCCGCCAAATACCCAAGCTCGCCACAATTACGGTCGTCAATTGGTGGGTGCCGTTTTGCTGCTGCCAATGATATAACTGAATGTCTGTTCTTAAGTTGCCCATATCCACCTCGAGAGACACTAGTCTCTGGTATGAGTCTGGTGTTTTTACGGGGTACACTGAATGGCAGTACGTACGTCAGCGACATCGTGCAGCCGGTCGTCCTTCCATTTTTGAGTGCAATCTTCGATGCGATATTCTAACAGGATAACGCCTGCCCATATTCCGCCTAGGCAACTCAACATGCTCTTTAGGCTATGCAATAACTCTCTTGGCCAACACGCTCTCCAGACTTGTTTCCAATCGTGCATGTCTGGGACTGGATCGGACAAAGACTCTTCCGTTGACACTGCCAGGCAGCGACCATCTCTGAATTACGCATCCAAGTAGAAAGCGCATGCAATGTTATCCCTTAGCGTGATATCCACCATTTGTACGACCGATTGCATGCCAGGTTGGAAGATTGTGTTGCTGCGGGAGGAGGTGCAACACCTTATTAAAATGTGCCTTCTGTGCATTGTAATACGCTTTAAAAGGTAAAATAAACATTGAATTGTTTCACACGCGTGATCACTTTCCTTTGTTAACAAGTTTTTGCTACGACATAAGTCTC
The DNA here is from genome assembly GCA_039090855.1 of Macrothele yani. Classification (NCBI taxonomy): domain Eukaryota; kingdom Metazoa; phylum Arthropoda; class Arachnida; order Araneae; family Macrothelidae; genus Macrothele; species Macrothele yani. The sequence continues at coordinate 23,123,854 of CM077013.1, forward strand.
ATAGATGCAGCTGCAATTTTTAATGGTGTTCTTTTTTCACTTTCCGGCAATGTAGAATGAGATTTGCCGTGATACGCCAAGGCATGCGTGACATAACTATACGGTATTTCTATGGAACATTGGGGCCCACTGTATTCTTCACTAGGAATCCAATATTACTGGCTATGATACTGACTGCAGCAATATTTGTACCATTATCGGAGATTTCAGCTATATCTGAACCTTTACTTTACTCGAGACAACAGTCACATTTGAACCGTTACTAGAGACGTCAGCATTATTAGAGCATTACTCCAGGCGCAGCCTTATTTGCACCATTATCGGAGACTACACCTATAAATTTGATCGTTACGGCAACCATATTTGAACCATTTCTAGCTACGGAAGCCATATTTGCACCGTTGTCATAAGCTGCAGCTATATTTCAGCCATAACGAGAGACGACAGCCATATTTCAATCATTACTAGATATAGAAGGCACATTTGAATTGTTACTAGAGACTTCAGCCATATTTAGCAAAACCGGCAGCTTAAATGAGTTAATGTTGCTACCAAAATATCCGTCTGGTTAATAGAATCAGATTTAGTTCTTCTGGTAAAAATGTGGAAAGAATTCTGGTGCTTGGTCACGTGACACAAATTAATATATATACAAAATTCAGTTTGTGATTCGATCTCTGTGTTTTCTATGTACAGTGATGTGCAAATTAATTGGGACAAGGTTAGATTTCAAAATTTATTACAAACATTCCATACATGAGTGGATTACAAGCTGTCCAGTATTTTATGTGGCCACCTTTGGTTGCAATAACTTGTTTAACATGTTTTGCCATTGAATGTATTAGTTTCTGACAAAACATTTTCAGCTCTGGGTCATGATACTACAAATGAACAATGTTCGAAATGAGGTTTTTCACTGTTGAACGATTAGTCTTTTTGAGCTTTTCACTGTTGAACGATTAGTCTTTTTGAGCTGTCTCCTCGCAGGTCGTCCAGCATCTAATAGTCTGCGGCGCACTGTGGGTGAGTGTATCTTTACACCTCCGGCTGCTAACTCTCTCTGCAAGTCCTGACTTGTCATTGATGGGCATATTACACTTTTCTTTATTATCAAGTTATCAGTTCGTGGTGATGTCTTCCTTTCCATAGGTTCCTTTTCGTTTTGGTGACATCGGTCCATTACCTTTATAGTCTTTCGATAGTCTTGAAACACTGGATTTACTGACGTCTGTGGCCGCAGAAATCCCACGAATAATCATCGAAGTATTTTCCTTAAGCGCTAAAACTTAAACGCGTTTCTTTGGCGAAATATCCATTACTGCACTTTACACCGTCAACTCGCTCGTGTATGCTGTTATCAGATGCCAGTTCAGAACTGAACGTAATCTGCCACTAGGAGATGAATCTAACAAAAACAGGTTGTGGACGATTATGGTCACATTCCTGCGCAGTTTGGGTGCGCACACTTCCGTCAATAACAAACAACGTCCAGATAAACTCAAGGAAACGAAATGTTTTCACTTTGTCGTCCCAATTAATTTACACACTACTGTAAATACAATGTCCCAGTGGCGGACTGGCGGTCAATAAACGGCCGTGGCAGTTGCTTTTGTGCGGCCCACTTCTGGGAATATTGTCAAGGTACCCCATTTCTGAAAATAAGCATCATCGTTTACTGTCTAAACTTCTTTTCAATACAAGTCTAAGAATCATTGTATTTTTTATTTTATTTTATTTTTTGTAATGAGGCAATAATGAACAACATTTTACCCATTTTACTGGGCCGCAGATACTTAGTAAAATTTTATGTAAGAACAAAATTTCTTTCATCGCTAAGAATCAATAGACGAGATACGTTCTCTGAGCCAGACTGTCGAAAACTTTATTCCACTCTTATGATTTTTTTTTTTTTTTTTTTTTTGCGATAACTGAATTCATAGTTTGTAATAGTTTTTTTCTCTTTTTCTGAGAACGGAAACACAAATGTGCCAAAAATTAATTGCTTTTCCAAGACTTGCCTATCAATGCTGAATTCGGGCTCAATTTTAAGAACCCAAGCCCGTCCCAGCACGAAGTTTCACAGCTAGAGCCCGTTCAAGCCAGAATTTCATATTGCAAGATATAGAGCCAGAGCCCGAACGAGCCCTAAAACTAAGACTAGCCTGTTTAGACATTAAAGAAATATTATTTCCTTTTCCAGACTTCCACTGGCTCCTTCTCCTGCTGTTAACCAACCAGTTTCTCAACTGCAGAGTTAAAAGGGAACCCTGTGTGTTTCTATAGCATTACCACACGATTTTCTTTGACAATTTGTTTTTTTTCTGAAACGATTTAAGGGCCCGGACTTCAGGAAAGATAGGGCGTCTCGATAGTAGATAACATGCCGAAGGTATTCGATAGCAGATAGCATGCCGACGATATTTGATAGTAGACATCATTCCGATGATATTTGATAGTAGACATCATTCCGACGATATTTGATAATAGAAAACATGCCGACGATATTTGATAATAGAAAACATGCCGACGATATTTGATAGCAAACAGCATGCCGAAAATATTTGATAGTAGATGGCATGCGGACGATATTTGATAGTAGATAGCATGCCGACGATATTTGATAGTAGGCAGCATTCCGACGATCTTTGATAGTAGATTTAATGCCGACGATATTTGATAGTATGCAGCATTCCGACGATATTTGATAGTAGATAGCATGCCGACGATATCTGGTAGTTGGTGGTATGCCGACGATATTTGACAGTAGATGGCATGCCGACGATATTTGACAGTAGATGGCATGCCGACTATATTTGATAGTAGATTTCATGCCGACGATATTTGACAGTAGATGGCATGCCGACGATATTTGACAGTAGATGGCACTCCGGCGATATTTGACAGTAGACGACATACCGACGATATTTGATAGTAGACGGCATGCCGACGATATTTGATAGTAGATAGCATGCCGACGATATTTAATAGTGCTTAGATAGCATGCAGACGATATTCAATAGTAGACAGCTTGCCGATATTTGATAGTAGATGGCATGCCGACGATATTCAATAGTAGACAGCTTGCCGATATTTGATAGTAGATGGCATGCCGACGATATTTGATAGAAGATTTCATGCCGACTATATTAGATAGTAGATGGAGTGCGGACGATATTTGATAGTACATAGATAGCATGCCGACGATATTTAATAGTAGATAGCATGCCGACGATATTTAATAGTAGATAGCATGCCGACGATATTTAGTAGTCGATAGCATGCCAACGATATTTGACAGGAGATAGCATGCCGACGATATTTTGCTTCTATGTTCTTTGCTCAAAGAATTAGCAGAGAGCTACTACGTGGATGTACGTAGCAAAATATAATCGGCATGTTAGTTCCTATCTGTTATTTATGATTCTTGAAGAAGCTTTTCCTTCTAGGCAGAAATCCACTCATGCGTAGTCTATAGAATTTTCTGCTCAAGCTCGGATTAAATAGCCCTCCCGAGAATCAACTCTCGTCCGAGACCCAGTTCCCAAACAATTCCTTTTACCAACTAGAAAGTGTGAGAAATTTCTCGTGTGCTAAATCACATTTGAGAAAACAAGGAAGAATATTTTCTTTTTCTCTCAGAGTCCAAGCCCAAGCCGCAGCAAATATTATACAGCCCGATCCCGGTTCGGGCCCGGGCTGGGCTTCGGGCTTACTTACGGGCTCGGGCTCAGCCCGTCTCAGCATTGTCGCCTATCATTAATAAAATAATTAAAAAAATCAAAATCGCTTGAAAAAATTGAAAATGTCCAGAATTGCAAGAATTTCAGAGTAAATTTATAAAGGGAGAGAAATGAAAGAACGCGAAAATTAATTTCATTAATTACTTTCAAATGGAAAAAGTAGATTTGCTGTACCTGAAACTGACTTTCCAGAACTGTAGGTCAAGAATTGGTGAAACTGTGAGGCCCAAAACCTAGTGAATCAGACGCAGATCTTGTTCAGAAAAAATATGCATATCGAAAGCAGCAACCCAAAATTTTTACCGCAACCGAACCTTAATGCATTAATATTCACAGCGAAATTGGAATTTCTACCTCACACTGTTGACAGCATATTTGGTTAGGTTGTATTGATTGTTCAACTGCAATTGGCAAAAGCAGACTACGGTAGAGGATATCAGCCTGAAGGAACAGGGCTTTAATATAAAAGTCAAGAAATGGGAAAGGGGTGTGTCAAAAACAGTATTTGTCTCAACAGAACATTACGTACCTTTTTTTTTTATTGTTGTTCTTCTGAAGTTGTCAAGGTGATAAAAAAACTTCGCCGTTTTTCCATAACTTGGTTTTCTTCGATAAGAATATTGAAGTATAAATGCACTTTTCTGTTCATAAGTTAGCACAACATCTTCCGGCTCAGAATATGGTGTCCCACGAGAATTCTCCCGGTATCCCAGCGGCATCCCAGCATAAAAAGTGTTATTCTTTTTATGCAACCAACCGCAATGGTAGTACCCTGGGATTACCCAGTTTGGATACTTCTTTTAGTATCCTGGTTGATTAATTCTTCATTCTTTTCAACTATTCACTTCTGCCAAAATTAAACTCACCTTCAAAATGAGCTTATCGATCATTCGTGTTTATCGAGGTTAAAGAAAGGTATTTAATAAAACACCCTCTAATTAGAAAAAAGAATAAAACTGTATTGTCTGGGAACGACTGATGAAAAGTTTGTTGTTGCGCGTGCTTCTCAACCCAAACGCAAGTTACCAAAGCCTGGCGCTTCTTTTTTGACTAATTAATATTTCTCCCTCTCTAATTATGGTTTTCTTCATAAAAAAGGCGCAATGCCAAGGTTTTAAAAGTAGCTGTTAATCATGGAAACGGGCCAACAAGGTTAACAACAAAGGCAACGGATTTCAAATAAACTTTACATGTACATGATGAGCAGACAAACCAAAGGCATTATTCCCTGAATGCCGTTTCTCTCCTTGTCTGAGAATGTTACAATTTTCAAACGTATTCGTGAACCTTGATTTCTTAAATAGAAGAAGGAAATGTATTTTGTTCAAAATTTCTCACTGTAATTTTTTCAGGAAAAAATATGGTACTTAATGAGAGACGGAATTAAGCAGTTGTGGTTCAAGCAGCCAGCAAAACTGTTTTTTCTTTTTTGATTGGAGGATTTAACGACCACCGTGAGCAGCTCAATGGGATTCGTCCGTCCCTAATTTAGGGTCACTGCTTCCAGGGAAGGGAGAGAGCCAGTGTCGTAAGACAAACACAACATCCATGCCTCACCGTGATTCGAACCCGGACCCCTTTCGGACGAATGATCAAATATTGTGAGGCGCAGTGGTTCTGAAGGCGCTGGCTTTTGACCATTCGTGCGAGATGTGTCGGGCTTCAAATCCCGTCGAGGCTTGGATGTCGTCTTTGTCTTACGGCACTGGCTCTTTTCCTTCCCTGGAACCAGTGGACCTAAATTAAGGACAGGGGACTGCTTATCTCTTATTAAGCTGCTCACAGTAATTGCTAACCTCCTAAACAAGCAAAAAAAAAAAAGGGAATATATTATGATATCAGTTGATATATGATTATTAAATGAAGCTCGTAAAGTCGTGCCTCGTTTAATATCGCTTATCAATTCTCGTACTTACGAGTAGTTTTGTGCCTTTGAAGAGTAGTATCTACGTCATGACTTTTCAAAGGCACAAAATTTGCCAACATGATTTCATACAAAGCACGGCACTAAGAAAAGTGTTAAATTAACGACTGAAGAGAGAGCGAGAGCAGTGAGTATAGTGTTAAAAAAAACGTTGTTCAAAGCATGGGCCCAACAAACTCATAACCCCCACAAACTCCGCAGTGTGTGTGTGTGGGGGGGGGGGGCTCACGGCTAAGACCTGTAGCCTCAATAGATAAAATTTACAAACTTTTTGAGGAAACTTCATATACAATTGCTTAAAGAAATAGCCAGAAATTTTTGGCGGCAGCTTTGAATGAAGTATTAACAAGTTAGTAAAATCATGCAATGCATTGATTATGATACGCTTTCCAACAAACTAGAAATCATAAACTGGCTGTAGAATAAATCTCACTCCTACGCCCTGACCTTTGATCCCATTTCGATGATATTCAACAGAACTGGTTCAGTATACCTTAGAAATAACAGGATAAAGTTTTGTCGCAATCGAAGCAATTTTACGTAAGTTATGATGTATAAGGGCTATGGAATGGACCCAGCTTCTATGTCCTAACCTTTGACCCATTTCCCCCATTTGCAATAGGATTCGTACATCAGGCAGGCCCCTACAACATACTAACATTTCATCCAAATCAAAACATTTTTACGTAAGTTATGATGCATAATGGCTATGGAAGTGATTCCGCTCTTATGTCCTGACCTTTGACTCTCATTTCGCCAATTTTTAATACGGTTTGTCCCCAGGTGAGCCCCTACCACATACTAATATTTAATCGAAATCGAACCTTTTTTACGATAGTTATGACGCATAAGAACAGTGGAATGGATCCCGCTCCTTTGTCCTCACCTTTGACCCCATTTCGTTCACTTTCAATAGAGTTCCTTCCCAGGTGATTCCCTTCCACATACTAAAATTTCATCGAAATCGAACGATTTTTACACGAGTTATCGTGCAGACGAACATACCCACAACGCGTGACGTAATGAGTCAGATGGGAATCGCGGCCATCTGCTAGCAAAAGTGTGACGTCATAAAACTTTAATAGGATCCGCACATTTGTTTGACTGCTGACGTCATGAAAATACAGGTCGCGCCATCTTTTTTCTTCCCAATTAATGCGCTCCCAAGGATGAAAATTTGAACATCAATTAAAATAGCTTCATTTTATAACTTGAAATACCTAATATTTTCTAAAACATAACCATAATTATGCATTCCAACATTTTTTGTCTACTGACGTCATCAAAGTACAGGTCGCGCCATTCTTTTTCTGGTTTCAACAAAACGAAAGGAAAAGTTATTGATTTTTAATATAATTATGGTTATGTTTTAGAAAATATTAAGTATTCCAAGTTATATTAAGAAGTTATTTTAATCGATGTTCAAATTTTTATCCTTGGGAACACATTAATTGTGAAGGAAATGTGTACAAAAGTTTTTCCATTGGAAGTATAGGAAGCAAAATTACTTGACGTCCACCTTAATAATATGGGATAAGGGCGATGGAATGGATCGCAATCCTATGTCCTGACCTTTGACCCCATTTCGTCCATTTTCAGTAGGGTTCGTCCCGATTTGGTCCCCTACCACATACTGAAATTTCATCGAAACCGAACCATTTTTACGCACGTTATGGTGCTTAAAAGCAATGTAATGCATCCCGCTCTTATGTCCTGACCTTTGACCCCAATTCACCCATTTTGAATAGGGTTCGTCTCCAGGTGGTCCCCTACCACATTGTAAAATTTCATTGAAATCGAACCATATTTACGCAAATTATGACGTATAAGTGCAATGTAATGGATCCCGCACCTACGTCGTGACCTTTGACCCCATTTGTCCCATTTTCAATAGGGTTCGTCCCCAGGTGGTCCCTTACCACATACTAAAATTTTATCGAAATCGAACCATTTTTACGCCAGTTGTCGTGCGGACGGACGGACGGACGGACAAAGCTGGAGCATATACGCTTCTTCAACCTACGGTTGGAAAGCGTAAAAAAGAAAAGCAATTTTTGGCATTCCTTTTTCAGTAAATAAAGTAAAATCTTCAAGAAATCATTTTCGCCTTGGTTTATGAAAACTCGCTGACTGGGAGAAAGCAGCTATTCCAAAAGACCTGAGGATCCTTTTCACACCCGTAGCAGCAGTTCCTATATAAATGTATATTAAAAAGAGAATATGATTGAAATATCAGTGGAATAAATGATATTTTGATATCAATAAGGATAAAGCGTTATGTATTGCACTTGTTTGCACAGAACTACGCATACTTCAGAGTATAATGAGCTAATAGGTGTTCTTCGCGGAAATGAAAAAACAGACTGGTGTCATTTTTTGTAACAGAGTCAAGAGAAAAGATTTTTACTATGTGAAAACAGTGTGACATTATGTTATGTGTATTTTTGTACTTAAGAGTAAAGGATTATGTACTCTTTTTGTCCCACAATTCTTGATTGTTGCTTGCTTATTTGCTTGTTTGTGTTCTGTATTTTCGTATAAATCGGGAAAGGTCATTATTAGACATTGTCACACCGCAGTTGGATGTTTGTGTGTCTGATCGTTAGGCATTTCAAAGAGACTGCTGGCCTTTAATCTTTAAAGGAAGAAAATCTGTATGATACGATTAAATTTAGCGTAAGTATTTTGTAATACTTTGTATTGGCATAAAACTAGGGCAATCAATTTGATTACAAAGTGCACATTTGTGCTACACACAATAAAATGTAACAATTTTCGTATTACGAAAAACACCTACAGATTCCAAAGAATTTGCATTATTAAAATGCCAGTAAAACCTAGTTAATAATATGGAAATTAAAAATTTCAGTAACTGGAAGGAAATAGATTTTTGCAAAAGGGTCTCGAAGATAATTTTTGCGGCGGGAAGGGGGCCAATTTTATAGGTACGCCACTGGTTTAGAGTTTGTTTATTATTTCGTGTCGACTAAGGTTTCACTGGGCCCTGGCTCAATTTCTTCGGAACAAGGGGCACGTAAATACACTATATTGACAAAAGTCACAGGACACCCGTTCAAAAGCAAATGAACGGATCCGTTGCGTTGTTAAGATGCGCGGTACAGCTGCAAACGGTGTAAAAACAAGCCTGCAGCTGACCTCGATCATATCGCACTGTGAGGTTCAGTTAAAATATCGCAGCGGGAGAGAACTGACTTTGAGAAAGGAAAGATTGTTGGGTGTTATATTAGTGGGTTATCCATAAGAGAAACCGAGAGGCGTTTAAACATACCCAAGTGAACTCTTTTTGAAGCACTGAATAAGTGGAAGACACATGGCGTGCCTGAAGCAGTAAAACGTACCGGCAGATTAAAGAAAACCAGTGATAGAGGACATCGAAACCTCAAGAGAGTAGCTACAGCTACTCGACTGAGTACTGCACAAAAACTCAGGGTACAGGTGAGTAAAAATGCTGGAACCTCGGTATGTACACGTACCATTCGAAGAGAACTTCATTCCATGGTTTACCGTGGTCGTGCGGCTGCTCATGAGCCTTTCATCTCCACTCGGAATGCTACTCGTCGCTTAGTATGGTGTGAAGAATATTGGTCGTGGACCGTAGATCAATGGAAACTGGTCCTATGGACTGATGAATCCAGATACACGATTCGTCAGTCTGATGGCCGTGTGTGGGTTTGGCTGCAGCCTGAGAAACGATGTTTACTACAGTGTACAGTTCTTACGGTGAGGTTTGGAGCACCGCCCCGGTGGCGCAGTGGTCTAAGCGATGGCCTCTGATCATTCGTCTGTAAGGGGTCCGGGTTCGAATCCCGGTGAGGCATGGATGTTGTGTTTGCCTTACGGCACTGGCTCTCTCCCTTCCCTGGAACCAGTGACCCTAAATTAGGGACGGGTGATTTACTTATAGACCATTGAGTTGCTCACGGTGGTCGTTAAACCTCAAATAAAAAAAAATTTGGAGCTGGCAGTGTACTAGGGTGGTTTTTTTTTTTTTTTTTTTTATGGTCCCGGCCCATTGGTTATCGTGCGCAAACCTGTTAGCTAGCACGTCTAGCTCGATATTTATGGACAATTATGCCCTACCAACTCTGTGGCAGTACTATGGAACCGAACCTTGTTGGTACCAGCAGGAAATGCAAGGACTTAGCCAGCACATAGCCCTAATCTTAATAGAATACCGATGGGATGAATTAGAGCGCCGCATAAGACGTTTGGAACCAAGGCCTACTACTAAGCAATAGGTAGAGGCATCATTATGTACTGAATGGAAGCGCATACCTATCGCTGTGTTCCAAAACCTTGTCGAAAGCATGTCGCGAAGGGTCAGTGCATGCATTAAGGCCAAAGATGGACGACCAACACCGTACAAATGTATGTCAAAAAATGCTCTGTTGTGTTTCTCTTCTAAGTGTCCGGTGACTTTTGTCAATATAGTGTATATTTAAATCGCATGTGACATCATCAACGGTGTTCACGGTCACGAATTTTTGTTAGTTGCTTCAACGCGCTTAGTAGAAATGGTGTGGATGCCATGTTGTTGATAAGTTGCGAAGAATTTTGATATACTGTATATGGAAAGCTTCCAAAGTATCAATTTCGGTGGTTGAATCCGGCATATCGATTAGTTTCACTGGGCCAGAAACTAAAGAAACCATATTCGAAATGGGCTGTGGAACTAAAAGTCCTATTGAAAAAATTCTTTTTCGATCAGATGCTACTAACTATGAGAACATTCTATGTGCATTTTATTACCAAAATAATGCAGGATTTCCACGCTAGGGAGGCAAACGTTTAATCTGTTTTTCTGGATATCTCTGCTTCTAAATGATCTATTTAAAAAATTCTTTTAACGCCGTATACCATTCACTTTGTAGGGCACTCTGCTTTCACTTGTGGAGTTTTGTGTAGTTCGCAGTTCTGTCGCTAGGTGGTGTTTGTAAACTCTGTTTGTAGCTGTATCTCCGCTTCTAAAAAGTCCATTGAAAATTTTCTTTTTCTACTCTATGCCATTCGCTACAATAAAAATATGGGGAACATCATCCTCTTTAACTAATGTATAGTTTTCCCGCTAGGGTGCGAACGTAGATGTCAGAACCGTTTTCTCGCTATCTCTGCTTCCAAGAGATGTATTTGAAAAATTATTTTTCTTTAGCATAACTTTTGCTATGAAGAATAGTTTTCGAATACTTTCACCTTCGCCATTATGCAAACTTTCTTCTTCTAGGTGCGTAAAATGATATCCTGTTTCTCTCTATATTTTTCCTTCTAACTGTCGGGTTTGAAAATCTCTTTGTCTGTAATTTCTTCCTTCAGCTATGGGAAACATTTTGCGAACAATTTAATTTTTGTAAAATATTTTTCAAGCGCTAGGGAGGAGTAAGTACCGTAACTGCTTTTGTTTTTGGATCTTTTATCGGTTGTAGAAATCAGGTTTATTTTTTAAGCGTTCCATTGACTATGATTAAATTTGAAAAAGTTTAATTGCGTCAGAAAAGACTTAAAAGATGTGCTCATTACAACCGAAAATTCGGTGTCATCTTTCTTGTTTATTTTTCGTGTCCGGAAAGATTCAAAATACTACCTCAGAGGTGGGCATCCTATTTTTCAATGCAGCCTCAGGCGTGGCGAATGAGAAATGATATTCTCGACACAAAGCAAAAATTGAGAAATGTGTTGTACTAAATGATTTAAAACAACACACACTGTTTGGGCAAGTTCTTTCAAATTGCGCACAATTTTATTACTCAGTTTCAACAGCCTCAGACGCAAATGATGAAAATTGTTCAGATTGAAAATGTAAGACAATTTAATGCAAAGCTTTATAATCCTTTTTTCTTTCTGACAAAATGCAGAAACATTGGCTGAATATCTGAACTCAATGCACATCTTAGTTCCGCCTCCAAATTGGACACTTAGTTTTATTAGGTGTACAAATAAGTTTTAAAGCGTTTTAAAACAACGCAACATGTAATTTGAGAGAACACAGCAATACCTTTACGAATCAAAATATGCGCCGTCATTATCTATCACCTCCCGCCATCATTCAGGCAGCTGACGGATTCCAGCCATGAAGAATACTTCGTCGTGTGACGCGATGAAGTCGTCAACCCATTTTTGCACTTCGTCACATATCAGGAACCGTCCAGCAGACAAACCATGTTGCATCGACAGGAACAAATGATAGTCTGTAATGAACTATGGCGAGAATATACGGCGGGTGCTCCAAAACTTCCCAGCCAAACGTCAATAGCGTTTCCTTGACGGATTTCGCGACATGCGGCCTAGCGTTCTCATGCAATAATTTCACGGGACGCAATTACTTGCCTATGAATGGACGTTTCCGACAGATTTCCTGGTTCAATAGCAGCAACTGTCACTTGTGCCGATCATCAGTAACAGTTTGACCCTGTTCCAATAGTTCATAATAGAGTACACCCTTCATATCCCACCAGATGCACAGCAGAACTTTCTTGGAGTGAATATTGAGCTTCGGTGTCGAAGTCGTTGCTTCGCCAGGGTCTACCCAGTGTTTTTTGCGTTTGGGATTATCGTACCATATCCACTTTTCATCACCCGTAACGATATTCCACAGGAAAGACTTTCTGTGTTGTTTATTCAACAGATTCAAACACTTCATGACACGCTCATCCTTGTTCTTCTGGCTCAGGTCATGTGGCACCCATTTTCCTTCCTTCTGAATCTTTCCCATTGCGCGTAAACAATTGGAAATGGATTGTCGAGTTAGCCACAGTTGCTCAGCTAGATCTTTTTTTTTGCGTTTGAGACGAATCTTCATCCAGCAATTCTTGCAGTTCCTCATGTGCAACCTTATGCAGGGAGACGCTACGTTCTCGGTCGCTAACATCAAAATCCCCTGCTTTAAACCGTCTAAACCAAAACCCACACGTGCTTTTCGATACAATATTCTCCCCCAGAACAGAACAGATCGCTGTACATGCTTGTGCAGCAGTTTTTCCTTGATGAAATTCGTAACGAATGCAGTGTCAAATAAATGCAGTATCGCTTGCCATTTTTTTACATACCGATGTGCAAGTGCGTTTGACTGTTGGGCAAATTTACCGGGGAACTGTGGACAACTTTTCAGAGGGCATGGCTCAACATCTTTCCTTTGTTAACACCACGCCATCGGACACAACGCCTCGACTGAGCTCGTGAACACGGTAATTGGACCCTGGAAGCCTGGCAACATGTGGCGTGGTCCTATGAGTCACGCTCCAGTTGTTACGAGCTGATGGTAAGGTTCAGGTGTGGGGCAGACCCCATGAGGCCATGGACCCAAGCTGTGAAGAATGCACTGCAAGCTGGTGGTGGTTCCATACATGAGTGAGGTGCCTGTACGTGACACGGTTTGGGGTCTCTGGTCCTCGTAAACACGTCATTAACCGGTAATCGATTTACTGTTCTGCTGGGTGGCCATTTGCAGCCCTTCATGGACTTCATATACCCCAACAACGATGAGATTTTGCAGGCGAACAATGCACCATGTCATCGGGTCCAAGTTGTCGAAAATTGGTTTAAGGAGCATTCTGGGCAGTTCCGACGGATGGTAAGCCAGCACGTTCGCCCGAGATGAACCCAATAGGGCACTTATGGGACGTGGTGGAAAGGTTCATTCGCACCCAAGATCCTGCACCAACAAATACCAGGGAACTGTGGGCAGCTTTTCAGACGGCATGGCTCAACATCTTTCCAAAAGCCTTCCGGCCACTTGTGGAATCGATGCCACGTTGAGTTGCTGCACTTCGCTGGGATAGAGTGTGTCCTACACGATACTAGGTACGTATACCATGACTTTTGGCACTTCAGCGTAGTTTCGCCTCCAAATTGGCCACTTAGTTTCAGTTCCGACTCCAGATCACTCACTTATACATCGTTTAGGGAGAAATTGGAAAAATGTTTAAACAAATAACAGTTTTTTTGTAAAGCAGAGAAAAATGCAAATATTGTACAAACGAGACAGGCGTATACGCGCGCTTACAGTGTGTTATTTGACACCACCCGTTTAAGGTCGGATCTAGACTCAAACTGAAGGCAGAAATGAAACGAAGTGCTGGAAAAGTATTGGATCCACTTTTCTAGCACTTATCTGAATAAGTTGAATGGCGTCAATAACTCATTCAGAAAGCGAAATGCTTCCAATGATTGGGAATATCAAGTATAATGAAGTAAATTCCTCCGTCATTTTTAGTCCACGCTGGTAATCGAACCCGAGTCCACTTATTCCGGAACAAGTCGCTCTACCAACTGAGCTACGCAGACGTTCGTTCTACCTGCTAATTGCCTTTATGTCGTGTGCGTCCTGCGGGGCAGGCACGTCACACAAGTTACTACCAGCACACGCCGTCAACATTGGCATAACCACTGGGAGGGTCGGGGGACAGGAACCCTCCAGATTTTAAGAGTATGGGATCCTCAATGTAAAAGACCGCCCTTCCCTCAAACTTTTTCGTGAATATAATGATATAAAGCACACTTTTTTATGATGTGAACCGACTAAATTTAATAATATAAGATTGTGATTTTTCGTAGAATGCAAACACGTGTATAATGTGTACTTAAAAAAACAGCGATATCGATTCCTAATAAGCAAAGTCAGCTCTACAACTTTCTAATTTACATTTCTGCCCTATCTAGCATAGTTTTATGGTTGTGTTTTAACCACCATTCGCCAAAATAGGCGCCAATCTCGTGCCCGTTAGATCGCGCCTCAGCAACTGCTTTGCTCCTGCGTGTGTGTGTAGGAGGGTCCCAAACTATTTTATACAGTATGTATATATTATTGTATATATATAGATACGTACGTTTATCTTCAACAGCAGATATCAAGTGACGGTCACATTGATGAAGAAATTAATCGGCGTACAAAACTTGCCTGGAGAGCTATAACGAAATAAATTTCTCCGTCATTTTTAGTCTACGCCGGGATTCGAACCCGAGGCCGCTTATTCCGGAACAAGTCGCTCTACCAACTGAGCTACGCAGACATTTATTCTGATTCCCATCTGCCTTTATGTCGTGTGTCCTGCTGGCAGGTACGTCACATCTCCCCCCCCCCGAAAGAGGGCCGGGGGCATGGCCCACGGGTCAGCCGTGACCATGAATCGTTGCAGGCAGCCATCCACTGTAGAAAGTGCACTTGAGAACTCCCAGTCAATCTGCTGTGTGGAATGCAACATCACACATTTTTATTTTTCGAAGCGCTGGAGAAGGAATTCTCTGATTTTTCCTGTCTCGCGGTGTGGAAATAACATCACACCAATGCGAGATTTCGAACGGTCTGGTCATCCGGATAGTTCGGGCGCCATTATAACGAAGTAAATTTCTCCGTCATTTTTGGTCTACGCCGGGATTCGAACCCGAGGCCGCTTATTCCGGAACAAGTCGCTCAACCAACTGAGCTACGCAGACATTTATTCTGATTCCTATTTGCCTTTATGTCGTGTGCGTCCTACTGGCAGGTACGTCACAGAGCTTTTGCAAGAAACAGCATAATTTTCAAGAGCAATACGCCATTATGTCTTAAAAGAAAAGTGTTTGATCAATGCATCCTTCCGGTGCTTACGTATGGTGCAGAGACGTGGACCTTAACTAAAAGAGACATACAAATGCTGCAGACAACTCAAAAAAGCATGGAGAGGTGCATGCTTGGTTTAACCAGAAGAGATAAGAAGAGGAACTCGTGGATCCGAAAAATGACAAGAGTGGAAGACATCATGATCAGAGTAAAACCCCTAAAATGACAATGGGCTGGACATACTGCCAGAAAGGACAGACCATCGATGGACAGCCGAGATT
Source organism: Macrothele yani (assembly GCA_039090855.1). NCBI lineage: Eukaryota > Metazoa > Arthropoda > Arachnida > Araneae > Macrothelidae > Macrothele > Macrothele yani. Next base: position 23,139,352 of record CM077013.1, read on the forward strand.
TTAGATTGGATTCCAAGGGACAGGAAAAGACCCAGAAGAAGACCACGTGGGAGATGGGTGGATCTATTTCGAAAGTATGCGGGAGTAACATGGAGGAGACTGGCACAAGACAGACCGTTGTGGAAAAGGCTTGGAGAGACCTTCGTCGAGCAGTGGATTGATAATGGTTGACAATGATGATGATGATGATGATATATTTATACGTATAATCTGGGAGGTCCGATCACCGTGTATGTGTGGTCGGACCCCACCTTGCCCCCTCTCAGATTTTGAAACATGATAACGCCACTGGCCGTCAGGAAAACAGGAAAAATTTTATTTTACTGTGAGAGTTGGGAAACTCAAACTCGCCACATCCGTACAATGAAAATTTTGTGTCCGATTGTACGATCAAGCATTCCTTATCTGCGTCTCCCAAATTCTTTCTAAGGGGAAGAGGGAGGCAAACCGGTCGCTTGTTACTTCTGTAGAAAGCCTGAGAACTCATTACTTTGTTAGTTTGTCCTTTTGTTGCATCTGGAGATTTTATTTAAACAAAATGGATCTTTTAGTGCTGTCTGAAACTTCAAAAGGTAAACTTTGTGCTGTCTTCAATGATTTTCGATATCGCCAACATCGTAAAAACGTCAAGTGGTGAGCTGGATATGCATAAAAGTAACAACAGAAAACTGCAGAGGCTCAATGAAGACAATTGACCAGACTGTTCTGATCGCACATGTGGATTAGATCTTGCATGCAATCAGATGTAACCGAAGATCAGTTACGCCTAATATTGATCAATATTAAATATAGATACACTGAAGAGCACTTGAATTAAAGACAGCTGGTGTTATGCAAATGTGGCACTGTGGGCGGCCCTGTAAACGGAAACGACATGACGTATGCAGCGATCTGACAATATAAGGAGTGATGCGACGGGAATCAATAAGAGTCGGACACAGTATGGGTAAGACGAAGGATCTAAGCGCATTTGATCGTGGGCAAATTGTCGGGGTCCGACGAATGGGTTACTCCATCCCGGAAGTCGTGCAGGCACTGGGATTTTCACGAGCCACTGTGTCACGGGTGCACCGTGAGCACATCGAATCCGGTAAAACCATCCCTGCAAGGGCCAACTGCCGTGGACAACTGCGTGTGGATGAGCGGGGTATTCGTCCGCTAGCTCGAATTGTAACAGCGGATAGACAGGCCACAGTGCAAGAAATCACTCGGCAATTTAACGCTGGTGCACAAAAACGTGTAAGCAGCTACACCATCCAGAACCATCTCCTCCCTATGGGGTACAGAAGCCATCGTCCCACGAGGGTACCGCTGCTGACCGCACATCACAGGGTGCAAAGATTAACATGGGCGCTGGAACATCGCCACTGGACCTTAGACATGTGGGAAAATGTTGCCTGGACTGATGAGTCGAGATTCACGTTGGTACATGCGGATGGCAGGATACGAGTACGGCGCACACCACATGAAGCGATGGATCCTTCTTGCAGCAGGGTACTCTTCATGCTGGTGGGGTGGCATTCTCGCCTGGGGACTGTTTACGTGGACTGAAATGGGACCCCTGGTACGTGTGACATCGTCCCTCACAGGTCAACGTTACCGGGATATCCTGGACGACCATTTGCTCCCGTTTGTGCGTCTTCAGCATCCCACTGGGGACCTCATTTTGCAACAAGACAATGCACCATGCCATCGCTCCCGAATTGTATCCGAATGGTTAGGTGAACACTCCATCGACGTTACTTCGCTTCTTTGTCCAGCTAGGTCACCTGACCTCAATCTCATCGAGCACATCTGGGATGTCATCGAGAGAGATGTTCGAGGCTCTGACCCCTCCATCAAATCTTCGTGAATTGTGGGAGCTTGTTCAGGGGTCGTGGATCCGTATGGCTTCCCAACGCTTCCGGTGTCTTGTCGAGTCTATGCCAAGACGAATCGCCGTCGTCATCTGGGCGAAAGCTGGTGCTACACATTACTAGTCAGGTATCTCTAATTCCATTGCTCTTCAGTGCATAGTTTAGCCAAAAGTGATTAACCCTTTAACGACCATAACGTCCAAAACGCCCGTACATACAAACTGCCATAGCCGCCTGAAACGCCTGTATAGAGTAAGTCAGATTCCCTACCCTTATTTGTTCATCAAATTTTCTCGACCTATGAGGGATCAGCAAGAGTCACCCTCAGTCACTATTGTTGTTTTAAAGAAAGATGTGAACCAGCAGATAGCTTCGGACGTTATGGTATTTGGAGTGATAAAAGATTTTAGTGTCATGGTCGTTAAAGAATTATTTCCCGTAGGGTTTAATGATATTTTAAATAATTCGGATTATTTCGTAGAAAAAGAAGTACTACACTGGCGGAAAGTGAAAAAAGAACACCAAGAAGGAATTGGCGGACGATCATAAAATTTACATATGTTCTTGGGGTCGAGCTTACGTAGTTGTGATGTTAATTTCTGGACCAGCCGGTGAGCGCTTACGCTACAGCACGGCATAATATGCAAATTATCGTCAGTGGTATTTAAGGAGTACGGCGAAGTGAATGTAATCAGTCGTCGGCGTACGAACACGTGCGAAGACCCTGAAGAAGCTGCAATGCCTGGACATGGAAGACGTGCACGATTTCAGCAATTATCGGACTTTGAGCGAGGTCGTCTAGTCGGACTCCGTGAGGTCATCTAGTCGGACTCCGCGAGGCCGGGTGGTCGAATCGCGTATTGCGGAGCGAATTGTGCGGGAAGTATCGGTGGTGGTACGATGGTGGCGTAGATGGTCCGAGGAACATTTCCACACGAGAAGACGTGGAACCAGGAGTCACAGACGGACTGATGAGCAGACCGATCGACGCATAAGAAGAGCGGCGTTGTCAAGCAGAACATCCACTGCGACGCAAATCCGAGCAGCCGTTGCACCTGAGGTGACGGTGCGAACATACCGCAACCGTCTACTGGATGCAGGACTACGTGCACGTGTGCCTCTGGCATGTGTACCTCTGACTCCAGCTCACCGTCAGGAACAGCTGCAGTGGTATCGCCAACGTCTGCACTGGAGAACGCAATGGCGATCTGTCGTGTTCAGCGATGAAAGCAGATTCTGTTTCGGAGCCTCCGATGGCCGTATGCGTGTTCGCAGACGTATAGGGGAGCGTCTCCACCCTTCTTGCATCAGCCAACGACACACAGGGCCTACACCTGGTCTCCTGGTGTGGGGAGCGATCAGCTATCACTCCCGTGCACAACTAGTGTTTGTACCGGGTACGTTAAACATCACTTCCTACATCAACAACATCATTCAGCCCGTTGTTGTGCCATTTGTAAAGTCGGTCCAGCTTGGTGTTTTCCAGCAAGATAACGCACGCCCACACACGGCACGTGCAACGCAACATGCACTTCAGGGTGTGAGACAACTTCCATATCCAGCACGTTCACCGGATTTGTCCCCCATTGAGCACGTGTGGGATTTTATGGAACAACGACTTATCCGGTCTTCATGGCCAGCCACGACCATCCCCGATTTACGCGTCCAGGTTGAGGATGCTTGGAACTCAACACTCCAAACTTACATCCAACATCTGTACGACAGACTCTATGCCAGAATTGCACAGTGTGACGCAGTTCATGGCGGTTCAACCTCGTACTAACCATGTTTCATGGAAATGTTATTTTTCAGTTTACCAGCAAATACAGCTGTATTTTGCCATAATGTTTTGATCACGTTATCCTCTGTATTCCGTTATTATGCTTTATAAATTTCGTTGGTATCAGACGTCTCCTTCGTGGTGTTCTTTTTTCACTTTCCGCCAGTGTATATTTTCTAATTGAAATAGAGCCTAGGTTTTAAGTTCGCACAAAGGGGGCAAGACCAAGGAAGGTCAACAGGAATCCTCTGGGTACGGGAGAGTCAAATTCCTTTTTGTACGCAACTGACCCCAAAACCAGTAGGGCTGTGGAAGATCTTAAGTACAATACGTAATTAACATTACGGAAGTGGCGCTAAAATTTCGATATACGGAAGTGCCATGTCCGGATCTGCCAGTAAACCTTACCACCCCGTTACTAGCTGATTACAACCAAAAATTTGGTATCATATTTCTTGTTTGAATTACATCACCATTTTATTTATGCTTTTGTCTATATTTTCTGCCACGAGGTATTCGGAAAATCTTGCTTTTTAACTTAATTTCATTCTAATTCTGTATTTATTGGCCCGACGGAAGTTTTGGTTCAACTTACTCTTTCTGAAACGAAGGACATTAAGGATTCTTAAACAATAATTACGTTGAGCTAAGTGCACACGTCCTTCACCTCTACGTGTGCACTTCATTGCGTGCGAAATTTAATTAGAAAAAAAAATGCCAAGGCAACTGAAAGTTATCAAATAAACAAAAACGTGCACTGAGAGGTGAACAGTGAGATGACGTGAGGTATGGTAGACGATAGCAATTGTCTCTGTGAGTGGAATAAATACCGTCGAGGCGTGGCTTAGGCTGTCACTAAATGCGGTTTCGTTCCCATCCAGATAACGTGCCCATCACCAGAACGATTTTAATGTCCTGAGGTAATCAGATGTCCGAAGAGTTTGAATGTGACGACAGATGTGTCTTCGGGGAAGCTAATCAATAAACCTACTTTCGCTGGGCGTTATCAGAGAGGGGAAGGGAAAAAAAGCTGAAGAAAAGTTCGTGAGGTATGGAGCCATTACTAGGGTTCAAAAGGCCATAAAACCTGCCTCTTAAACTTCGAGCTATGTCATTTTTAAGCCATTAAGGTACCCAGATGTTCAAAGGAAAGACACGCACGACAATATTTCAGACATAATGCACGATGCTTTTTATAGATACGAATTTTCGCCAATATCTATGCATTAGACTAGAAAAAGACAAATTTTACAGCTGAACCTAATGCAATGTCACCCTTTTAAATCATGTAAAACAAGGATATTCACAGTGTTAGCCACCCTACGAAATGTTTTAGTTGGCAGTAGAGGATTCAACATTTTTGAGGCTGAAACAGTCCCCACCCAAAAGAATATTAAATGAACCAAAGTGCATCGCCTTTCATTTAGGTTATTTACAAATATTTCTGCATATCCTTTTTTAAATTGCATATGAATATTGTGAACATTCATATACCATTCAATAATCTCATTTGCCGATGATGGGATTGGAAACCATATCTTCCTTCTCCGGAGTCGGATATTCTACCCCTTGAAATACACCAACAAAGTTTATCGCCGCAACTTCACCATCTTGACATGTGCGTCACCTCTGAGGTACATACGTCACAATGTGTTTTATCACAACAAAAATACTGAGAACAAAGGAAAAAATAATTAATTTTTCTCTATATTTAAATAAAATACTAGTCGTTTTTACTGAGCGTTTAACGCCCACCTTGAGCAATTCAATGGGCTATAAACAGTCGCCCGTTCCCAATTTAGGGCCACTGACTCCACGGAAAGAAGTGACCCAGTGCTGTAAGAAAAACACAAAATCCATGCCTCACCGGGATTCGAACCCGGACGCATGATCAGAAGCCATCGCTTGGACCACTGCGCCACCGGGGCGGCGAAAAATTGCTAGTGACCAGCTGCAAACTGCAATAACTTTAATTGTAAAGAAAAAGAATTTAAAAAGTTTGGCGTGTTCAAGTTTTAAAATTCACCTTGAATTATTATTACCTATATTAAAACTTTTTTTAATCATACCTCTTCTTACAAGTGAGCTCGACGTGCTTTCATGACAGCAAAGTCTTTCATGATATGTTCAGAATCGAGTTTTTTTAGAAGTTCAGCATTCACACCAAAACTAGCCAAACTGTAGAGTCTCAAATCTGTAGATGAGTTCCTTAAGTGGATCTTGCCATCCCAGTAGCGCAGAGGTCTAAGCACTGGCTTCTGACCATTCGTCCGTGAAGCGTCCGGGCTCGAATCCCGGTGAGGCATGGATGTTGTGTTTGTCTTACGCAGTGCTTAATTTGCGCCAGTACTTCTTCATTTTTGCCAAATATTTCAGTATTAGCTGGAATGCTGCGGAGCTCCGAAAGATACTTTTTGCTGTTGTTGTTTATTTTGTCTTCAGCGTTAACCACACAGGAAAGTTCTGGTCCCGTGACCTGCAGCCATGGTGACTCAGCTATTTTTAGCACTCTCTTCTCATTGGGTGAGAGGACAGGACACAATCAAATTGGTAATGACGCAATGCTTAATGACGTAGCTTAAAAGGGGAGCTCTGGTACTTTTTTCTTTAGAAATTAAGCCCTGGTCTTACGGCACTAGCTTTCCCCTTCCTTGGAACCAGTGACCCTACATTAGGGACGGGAGACTGCGTACAATCCATCGAGGTGCTCACGGTGTGTTAAACCTTTTAAAAACGCTAAAAGTCGACTCATCAGGTGCTTTAGAAGCCACCATGCCCAGGAAAATTCTAAACGCAATTTTAAACTCTCTCGTTCTCTTTCTGAACTTTCAATCCATTTTACAGACTTTTTCTTTATTTCACAGCAATTTAAGATAATCATTTTTCCTTATGGTAGCTTTGATGTGTTTTCATATCACTGAACAGCAATGGTCTTGTTACAAAGAAAATTTTAACGGTTTTGTATGTACTTACGGGTGCTGAAACCAAATATGAAGTCACAATTGCTCCACTGGGCTCCAATTTCTTGTAATGGAACTCTCTATTGGGGTGAATATTGTGCTACTTAAAAACATTTTCCTGTGTTTCCCAACGGAGACATCTGTCTGCAGTCAGGATAGCTGTGTCTCTGAGAGTATATATACTGGCTCCATTACTTCCTGTTGTGCAATTTCTTCTGGGAAAGGGTAACAAAGCAGAATTTTTGTCATCGAATGCGTTTAATCGGTATTGAAGGACGCGCATTTTCTCGTGGTTTTAAAAAGCAGTGTGGATTGTGAAAAGTATACGTTAAATAATACCGCGTACTTGTGTGAACCATCCAAACAGTTTCTGCTACATTTGTGGACAATTTACTTTAAAGTCTCAAAGGCGACAATTCACACCGTTGATTAGAAAATCGTAAGAACTTTATTTCCAGTGCAAACTGGATGATGAACATAAATCTTGGGGGCCTCACATTTGTTGTAATTTTTTATGTATAACTTTGTTGACTGGCTGTTTGAAGGGATCACGTCAAATGTCATTTGCGGTACCAATGCTTTGGAGAGAACCGAAACACCACTCAACAGACCGTTATTTCTGCATCACTAAGATATCTGAAATTACAGCTAAGACCAAAGATACGATTCATTGTCCCCGTATTCCTTCGTCCATAATACCTATTCCCCATGGTCCAAATCTTCCTCTTCCTGTACCTCTACAATCATGGAGTTTAGATGATAGAGATGCTGATGAAATAAATCCTCACAGCGAAGAAGATATTGAAGTACAACAAGACCCTGTTTTCTCGGAAGATTCGGTGCCTCACCTTTTAAGTCAGGAAGAATTAAATGATCTGGTTCGTGACATTCGTCTAGCAGATAGTTAGGGCGAAAAATTGGCTTCAAGATTGAAGGGATGGAATCTTTTAGAACCGAGTACAAAAGTATGTAGTTTTCGTCGACGACAGCAATAGTTTGAACACTTATTTTCGAAGAATGGTTATCCTGTGTACTGCAATGGTATAGACTTATTGTTTGAAGTCTTAGGACAGCAACACAAACCTGAAGAATGGAGACTTTTTATAGATTCCTCAAAAATAAGCTTAAAAGCTGTCCTTCCTCATAACGGAAACATATATCTGACAGTACCTGTTGCATATGTTGCATACATGAAAGAAACATGCAAATATGAAACTGTTGCTTCAAAATATAGTACACAAAAAACGCTCATGGAATATATGTGGCGATCTTAAAGTGATAGCCTTACTCCTTGGTCTACAACTTGGATACACAAAATACTGCAGCTTCCTCTGTGAATGGAACAGTAGGGACAGAAATTCTCATTACATTAAAAAGACCTGGCCTAAAAGAGAGTTCTTAATTCCGGGTAATAAAAATGTTGTTGCTGAGCCTTTAGTAATCCCTCAGAACGTGTACTTACCACCGCTTCACATCAAACGGGGTTTGATAAAAATATTTGTAAAGGCATTGAATAAAGATGGAGAAGCCTTTCTTTTTCTAAAGAACAAATTCCCCAAAATATCCTCAAATAAGGGAACTTATCTTGCATTTGAAGGCACTTTAAATGAGACTGAAGCTGCTGCATGGAAGTCCTTTAAAGATGTGGTACTGAACTCTTTAGGTAGCCAGAAGGCCGAAAATTATAAAGAACTTGTTACTGAGCTTCTAGGAAACTATAAAGCAATGGGATGCAATATGTGCCTTAAAATACATTTCTTTCACTCGCATCTGGACTTTTTCCCACAGAACTTAGGAGCTGTAATCGATGAGCACGGAGAAAGTTTTCATCAGGACATACACTATATTGACAAATTCACCGGACAGCTAGAAGAGAAACACAACACAGCATTTATTGACATAACGCATGCACTGACCCTTCGAGACAGTCTTTTGACAAGGTTTTGGAACACAGCGATAGATATGCGCTTCCATTCAGCACATAATGCTGCGGCTAACTGTTGCTTAGCAGCAGGCCTTGGTTCCAAACTTCTTATGCAGCGCTCTAATTCATCTCATAGGTGCTCTATGGGATTAAGATCAGGGCTCTGTGCTGACCAGTCCACACACGATACGGACTTATCGTCGAACCACGCCGTAATAGTCCTTTCTTTATGGCTCGGTGCATTATACTGCTGATACCAACAAGTCTCGGTTCCATAGTATTGCCACAGAGTTAGTAGGGCATAATTGTCCAGAATATCGAAGTAGACGTGCTGGGTAACAGGTTTGTCCACGATGCCCAATGGGCTGGGACCATACCACGAAAAACACCCCCAAACTAGTACACTGCCGGCTCCAGGAACAGTATACTGTGGCAAATAGCGTTCCCCAGGCTGTCACCATACCCACACACGGCCATCAGATTGATGGATCGTGTATCTGGATTCATCAATCCATAGGACCTGCTTCCATTGATCTATGGCCCCCGATAAATGTTCTTTAGACCATGTTAAACGACGAGTAGCATTCCGAGTTGAGATGAAAGACTTATGAGCAGCCGCACGACCACGATAACGCATGGAATGCAGTTCTTTGCGAATGATACGTGTACATACCTAGGTTCCAGCATTTTTACTCACCTGTACACTGAGGTCTTGTGCAGTACGCAGTCGATTAGCTGTAACGACTCTCCTGAGGCTTCAACGTCCTCTATCACTAATTTTCTTTGGTCTCCCGGTAGGTTTTGCTGCTTCATGCACACCATGTGTCTTTCACTTATTCAGTACACCCAAAACAGTTGATTCGCCTCTCGGTTTCTCTTATGGACGACCTACTAATATAACACCCAATAATCTTTCCTTTCTCAAAGTCAGTTTTCTCCCGCCGCGACATTTTTACTCAACCTCACAGTGCGATATTATCGGGGTCAGCTGCAGGCTTGTTTTTATATCATTTGCAGCTGTACCGCGCAACTTAACAACGCGGCGGATCCGTTTATTTGCTTTTGAAAGGGTGTCCGGTGACTTTTGTCAAAATAGTGTATGTACCATAGAAAACCGCTATAAAGGAAAATCGAGCCCCAAATGCTAGCTGTTGGAAAGGAATGTAGGACAACCAAAGTACAGAAGAAAATCTAAAATAACTGTTTTTTAAGGTAAGTGTAATTAATTTTATGTAGCGAAATATACATGCCAGTATAAAGGCTTATTGTGCATTGAAGCAATAGGTTACTCGAGAAATATGCCCGATAGCACAATTTAGTAAGCAGATTTGTAATCAGCATGGCAAGTACTGTATGATTCGGCATTTGTAGTCCTTGTAACAAAAGAGTTTACTTTTGTTGTTCAGTGATTTCACGTAACAACTTTATTAAACTGGGAGATTCATTTTCTAGGGCCCGCAGCGCTCCGGGCCCCGCACAAGTTCCATCCGGCCCTTCTGCCCACCTACTACTGCATCGAGTGTGTACCAGAACTGGACTGACCATTCACAGACATCCAGCAGAAGAGCTCACATTGGTCAGCCACCCGCGGTTGATCCGAGAGTTGAGCGTCAGGTGTCAGGACTGGTATCTGAGCAACGACGTGCAACAGTCACCCAGTTTACCCACCAGTACAACAGAGGTTCAGTTCGACCTATTTACGCATGCACCGTGAACCGTACCTTGCTTCGCCTGGGGTTCCACAGCTGGAGACCAGCAAGGGTGACGTCCAGTCCAAGGAATGTTGGCAATAGAACCTCAACGAACAGAAAATCATCTGGAGTGATGAGTTCCATTTCCTGCTGCACCATGCTGATGGCCGGGTTCACATATGGCATAAACAGCGTGAAGCCCTATCCCCTGGTTGCACAGTTGCCGTTCAACAGGCGGGTGGAGGCGGTGCTCTGGTTTGGAGAGCTTTTCCTGGCAAACCCTAGGTCCGTTGGTGATCATCCCACAAACACTGAATGGTGAATGCTACAGGGACCTGTTATCTCCATCCATATCTACAGGAGGTATACACGGCGCACAGTGACATCTTTCAACAGAACAACACACCGTGTCATCGGGCTCGTACAACTACGGAGTGGTTGGAGAAACACGACAACAAATTTGTCACATTGCCTTGGCCCCCTAGACTTTCCTGACTGTAACCCAATTGAGCATATATGGGATATGCTAGAACGGAGTGTAAGAGCTACTGATCTTCCTCCACGGAATGACAGTGACCTGACGGAGCTGCTTCACCAAACATGGGACGAGTTACGTATGGAGGATATTTAGCACCTTGTAAAATCTCTTCCCTGGCGTCTGCGAGCCGTGATTACACAGAAAGGTGTTCTTCTAGGCTCCGACAAACAGCCGATCGTCGTTTCATAGCGTTAAAGTGTTCCTTCAGGCTCCGAAAAACAGCCGATGCGTCATATCATAGTGTTAGGGTGTTTCTTCAGGCTCAGACAAACAGCCGATCCGTCATTTCATAGTGTTACGGTGTTCCTCCAGGCTCCGACAAACAGCCGATGCGTCATATCATAGCGTTAAGATGTTCCTCCGGGCTCCGACAAACAGCCAATGCGTCGTTTCATAGCGTTAAGGTGTTCATCCAGGCTCCAACAAACAGCCGATGCGTCGTTTCATAGCATTAAGGGTTGCTCCAGGCTCCTACAAACAGCCGATGCGTCATATCATAGCGTTAAGGTGTTCCTCCAGGCTCCGACAAACAGCCGATGCGTCATATCATAGCGTTAAGGTGTTCCTCCAGGCTCAGACAAACAGCCGATGCGTCATTTCATATCGTTAAGGTGTTCCTCTAGGCTCCGACAAACAGCCGATGCGTTATTTCATAGCATTAAGGTGTTCCTCTAGGCTCCGACAAACAGCCGATGCGTCGTTTCATGGCGTTAAGGTGTTCCTCCAGGCTCCAACAAACAGCCGATGCGTCGTTTCATAGCATTAAGGTGTTGCTCCAGGCTCCTACAAACAGCCGATGCGTTATATCATAGCGTTAAGGTGTTCCTCCAGGCTCCGACAAACAGCCGATGCGTCATATCCTAGCGTTAAGGTGTTCCTCCAGGCTCCAACAAATAGCCGATGCGTCATATCATATCGTTATGATGTTCCTCCAGGCTCTGACAAACAGCCGATGCGTCGGTTCATAGCGTTAAGGTGTTCACCCAGGCTCCGACAAACAGCCGATGCGTCGTTTCATAGCGTTAAGGTGTTCGTCCAAGCTCCAACAAACAGCCGATGGGTCGTTTCATAGCGTTAAGGTGTTCATCTAGGCTCCTACAAACAGCCGATCCGTCATTTCATAGCGTTAAGGTGTTCCTCCAGACTCCTAAAAAAGCCGATGCGTCATACCATAGCGTTAAGGTGTTCCTCCAGGCTCCGACAAACAGCCGATGCGTCATATCCTAGCGTTAAGGTGTTCCTCCAGGCTCCGACAAACAGCCGATGCGTCATATCATAGCATTAAGGTGTTCCTCCAGGCTCCGACAAACTGCCGATCCGTCATTTTATAGCGTTAAGGTATTCCTTCAGGCTCCGACAAACAGCCTATGCGTTATTTCATAGCATTAAGGTGTTCCTCCAGTCTCCGACAAACAGCCGATCCGCCATTTTATAGCGTTAAGGTGTTCCTTCAGGCTCCGACAAACAGCCGATGCGTTATTTCATAGCGTTAAGGTGTTCCTCCAGGCTCCGACAAATAGCCGATGCGTCATATCATAGCGTTAAGGTGTTCCTCCAGACTCCGACAAACAGCCGATGCGTCATATCATAGCACAACGGGACTGGTTTGGCCGTTTCTCGTAATCCTGTGTCTTTCACTGAACATTTGGAAAAGAGAAAGATGGCGAGTAATTTTGGGACGAAAACTGAATTAAAACAAGAGCAAATGGATTGAATGTGTATGATTGATATGTTACAACCGCAAGTAAGTTCAACCAGTCAGAATTCATGGATGTCCTGACGATATCCATGAATTTTGGCTGCCATGTATATACATGAATTTTTTTCGGTCCTGACGACCAGACCCGTCAGTCTGACAGGACACAGATATCTTTACCTCCGAATTAAAAAAATGTGGCAGAAGCACTTGATAAATGACGCAGATCAATTGAAAGGGCCAATTACCTGTGTTATGATAACAGTAGAACTTGAAATTACACATATCGTGAAAGACTTTGCGAACTTAGAAGGACGCGATATGGACAGAACATTTGGATCTGATTAATATTAAGAGATTAAAGTTAGCAGCTTTGGAGAAACGCAGAACACAGTTAAGTCGATCAATACTGAAATAATTTCAGGCGAGAAAAATAAATTTTGTAGAAAGATGAAGTTGAGAATACAAATCAAAATTAGGGAAACAGCTTATTCTCTGGAAAAATTCCGCAAAGTGCAACCGTTCATTATGAATCAGGATGAACTTCGTTCAAAGCATTTTGTACAGCCGATTTCCTATGCAAGCAATTTCTTACTAGACATAATGAAAAATTACATGAAATCTCTTTTCACCGAGACTCGTTTATGTCAAAAAACCCCTTTGGTAAAGTGATTATTTCGATTGAAACAACTTTTTCGTAAAATGATCGGTAGAATAAACTTTTCGATGAAACAACCCTTCGGTAAAGTGTGCATTTCGATAAAAAAATTTCCCTAAAATAGTCTATCGGGGGCAAAGTGAAAATGTAGATAAAACCAACCTTCGGTAAAGGTATCATTTCGATAAGAACTTTTCTGCAAAATGACCATTTCCTGAAGTGAACTTTTAGATGAAACAACCCTCCGGAAAAGTGATGATTTCGGGAAAAAAATGACTTTCCCATAAAATGATCTTTCAATAAAGTGACCTTTTAAATGGGACAACCCTTCGGTAAAGTGATCATTTCGATTAAAACCACTTTCTCTAAAATTATCTTTCGGTAAACTGAAATTTTCGGTGAAACAACACTGCAGTAAACTGATAATTTCGATAAAACGATTTTTCGGCGAAGTTGTCGTCGGGAAAATGATCTATCTTGGCGGACCACAAGAGCGGCATTGTATGCTTTGATTACACCCTACATTAGAGGTCTGCAAGGAACTTATTTGATGCGCACGGCCTGTCAGTTGCTGCTATTTTAGGCCCGGCCCGTGATGTGCCATTTTGTATTATTTTGTCTTTCTATTGTATTTATTAAAATGTGAAAATTAAATAATGAAATGAGATATTATTGAGAATATTTAGTTGAATGTAAGCTTAAAAATATTAACTAAACTTTAGCAATTATCGAAGAAGATAACCTTTAAATACAAACATGTCTACAAGCCCCAAATTTGGTTTACTAACTTCATGCCTACATGGTAAAAACCCTGTGAGTGCCTCTCCTCGCCTTTGTGATTGCGCCCTGTGCTATGTCATGGAAGTAAGTAAAGCCAGCAAAACAGTTAAACAGACCAGGAAATCGGGAAATACGACTTTTTTTTTTTGTTTCTTTACCATTGGGATAGAAAGAATGAGTCGATTTGGCGCGGCCCGGTACGTTGCTTTGTTATGTTACTTAAAAAAAAAAACCGACCCGACCCATACAGACTTCCACCCCATTTCGCATGCTATTCCTTTGCTGGATTTTTCAACACTGCGTAAGCCATCAATGATCCCGTTTGCAGAGTCGTAAGTATCGTTACACTTCCGTAACTCTTTTACCCTTTATAAATAGGGTAAATTTAATTCCGAATGCATATGTGTGATTCTTTCACTCATCCAAACTTAGGGAGACAATTTCAAACGCTACGAACTAATGTTTTGTCGTGTCGTATTGGTAAACTTCACACATGCTATCTATCCTACAGGAGCATTTCATGAAATCTCCATTGACTGATTGCGTGCTCTAAGTTAATATATACATCCACTGTCATTCCAGCATTTTGTGAAACTGTCGTGACACTTTTAAAGAGCGCATACGCGCTTCTCTAGGGATCGTCTCTGCATGTCATTTCTGCAAGTACGAATAACGGAATTTCCGATCTAATGGAATTTTAATTCTGTTCCATGAATGACATTGAACCGAGATATTGCAGATAAAAAGAGGAGTACGCTTACAAGTTTTTGCTGCTATTCATAATGTCAATCTTTAAGGCGGTTGGAGCACATTCAAGCATACCTACCGCTAGTTACATCATGTAGCATGAAATATTCAAACGGCATAACAGATTAGATGTGATCAAATGTAATGTCCCGCCAGATGTACATATTCGTTTTACTTTTTTTTTTTCTTCCAGCTGTAAACCATTCATGTATTTTCAGCCAGTATGAATAGACATCTTCATTACTTTTCCTGGTAGAAGCCGCAACACATCTTTTTGAAAACAGGAGAAAATAAAAGAGAAATGCCAGAGATAAGGTGACTGGCAGCCAGATGTGAGTTGTTTGGCTGCAGTGTTGCGTGACAACAGCGAAACCTTTTGCAAACGCAGTTAGGACTCTTTCAACAGCTGTCCAAGACTTGTTCGCAAAATCAATCTCTTTCGACCAATACAGACTTCTTTTAGTAAAAATAAAAGTAACGGCGCAAAGTTCAATGTTCTGGCTCGCACAAATGCTGAAACTATATGTGAGAAACTTTAAAGGCATTGTGTGACATTTAAGTTGCGATAATTAATTAAGCTTTTCAGGTAAGAGGAGTATTTTAAACTCATTGCATTTGCATGAACAGAGGTTACAACCAAAAAACATTAAATGCTAATCAGTAACGATATTATAACGATGACGATTAATGATCGTCGGTTCCGTGGGAATGGCGGCAAAAAGCGAGGAACACCTATGAGAGTAAAAAGAGAATCAAAGTACTGCGTCATTCATTACAGGAACAAAGCGCTATTTGTGTTCAACTGCTGCTCCAAGATAGTGCATAAAAACAACTTTTCCTAGATATTAAATTTCCCATATTTCGCTTAAAATGATAATTTATCTAAATCTGAAACTTCAAACTTGGTCGTTCTGGGTGGTGTAGTGGTTAGCATACCCGGGCGCTGTTTGGGTGACGCGGATTCGATTTCAGCTCCAGGACGACGAAGTTTTCCTATTTTATCTGATATACCATCCTTCTCATATTTACACCAATAAACTGATTGACATCTTCAAAATTTGTATTATATGGTGTATTCCCGTATTTCATTCATGATTGATAATTTATCTATTCAAACTATTGAATATTACAGTTATACGGTGATGGCAGTGTGCTCAGCACATTCAATGGTTTCTTGTTTTATTTTTTTATTGAGTACATACATAAAATCTGCTGGAGAGTCTGTCTACCTGAGTGCAAAAATATGATTTCTACTTTGCAAACTGAGTAAAACGAAAACAAATATAATTCGCCCAAATATTGATTATACATTAAATATATAGTATTCCTTTATTTTTAATACACTTGATTTATTCTTAAATTGCAATCGTGAAACGACCAGAAAAAGTAAGACACAAAAAAATTAAACAAAATATCGGACGTGGAAGCCGGTAATTTTAAAACGCGCATTCCGTCTTCTTCTTCTTCTTAGCCTGTTGGCACCCATTGCAGGGCATAGGCCTCCCCCAGTCATTTCCAATTTCCTCGATCCTTATCCTCAGTCCATCATTTAGCACCTCTAAATTTTAGAAGGTCATCTCTCCATCATGTTCTCTGGCGCCCCCTTCTTCTCTTTCCATCTCTCGGTTGCCATCCGTGTCCATTTCTCACCTTTCAGTCTTCTAATATGTCCACCCCATCTCCACTTTAATTCTTTTTTTATTTTTATAATATCTAGTATTCCTGTTCTTTCTCTTATATCGCCGGTTAAATAGTGTTTAAGTCTCCAAAAGGTTCTATTACCTTGGATAATTCTTCCATTGATTTCCCTTTCTTGTCTTTCTTTAAAACTGATTACTTGACCTAAATAAATAGTACGGTTAAAGCACAGTAAATTCACTCTCGGTTCGCCAAGAAATCTCTAATTCTGTTGGTACGCTAATGACTGCCAAATTTTATAATATTTTTATTCAATAAAAATACCCGGACACATCTGAGACATGAATAGTCAGGAGCCACCTCTTAGGCCACTGTGACACCGGGGCTGCCAACATTGTATGGAACCACGTCTAGGTATTGCGAATTTAGAGTTGTGACAAAATGAATTTTTAAAGCAGCTTGAACCTTCAGGTGCCCGGCCAAGTTCGGTACCATCGAGCATTAATCAGCCATTGGTCATTCGCTGGCAGAATTAGCTCAAGTTCATCGGAAGCGGATCAGTATGCCCGGGATCACTTAGGCCAGGGGTCCTTTACCATTGGGTCGCTACCAAACTTGCGTCTCCCGGGCTTCCGAGATGGGTCACCGTAGCTTCTTTGAAAAAAATTTAAGTGCAAATTTTTTTTTTATTTTAAATTTTAAACATTTTTTGTGTTTAACACGTGTAAATGCCTCGGAATTTCTGGAGATGACATCACGGTGAACACAAGCGTTGTTTCTTCCGATCACTGGAATCGCGGGAATTTTTAGGACGTCACAGAATTGCTAAATTTCCCCCTAAGCCTAAATTTCCCCCTATATTTAACAGGAAAACCCCCAACTTGGCAACACTGGCCTGCCCCCAGAATCCTATGACAAACGATCAACAAATGCGACACGGAAGTAGGGATGGGCACATCGGTGGGTAACATCGATGATCGACATCGGTGATTACTCATTCTCAAAACATCGATGCATCGATAGTATCGGTGGAAGTTTTCGATGTATCGATGAAAACCTCGATGTTTTTGCTAATAAGTCAAAATAATCGTTGTTTTCAATCTGCAGCAGTAAATACGCAACAGATGTACAAAATAAATGTTCAATATAACAATGATTACTCACCAAAAACATCAGGTAACTAATAATATTTATTAAAATGCTCGGTGCATTAGTAGAAGCCTCTATTTTTGTTCGATGCATCGGTGCAAACCTCGATGTTTTGCAAATAAACTGAAAAAGACCCACTTATCCACCTGCACCAGTAAATGGGCACACGATTTATAAAATCTCTATTTAATATAACAGTGATATTCACCAGTTCAACAACCATTAACACAATATTTGTTAAAACGCTCGATGCATCGTGAAAACCTTGATATTTCTTCGATGCATCGGTAGGAAGCTCGATGTTTCGATGTTTTGCTAATAAACTGAAGAATTCGAACTTTTCCATCTGCAGCAATGAATAGGCTATCTGTATTTGTAAAATATCCGTTCAATGTAACGGTGATACTCAGCAATGCAACATCTAGTAATGTAATACACTGACGGAAAAAAATCCCAACACCAAGAAGTAGATAAACGACAGTTGGTAGGCGGTGAGAGTACATCTGTAAGATGACGTCTGTGCAAATTTCGCGCTCGGCGCGTACGTGTGGCGCTAGTAGCGCCCCTCGGAACATGCAAAGCAGGTTTGCTGTAAATACACGCTGTAACGTTCGTGAGCGTTAGTTATCGTTGAGATTCAACGTAGTGTGTTGATGTTAGTCAAGAATGCCTTTATGAAGACGAAGAAGCCATTATCAACAGCTCACGGAGTATGAACGAGGTCGTGTAATAGGGCTACGAGAAGGTGGATTTTCTTTCCGCAATATTGCAGAACGACTTGGCAGGAATGTAGCCACTGTACATGATTGTTGGCAGCGGTGGTCAAGGGAAGGTACTGCCTCAAGAAGACCGGGTTCCGGCCGGCCACGTGGCACTACTGAGAGGGAAGACCGCCGTGTACGGCGTATGACCGTGGCTACCGCGTCTGCGGCAGTAATTCGAGCTGCAGTTGCCACCACAGTGACACAACGAACTGTTACAAATCGGTTACTTGAAGGACAGCTCCGAGCCAGACGCCCTGTAGCGTGCATTCCACTTACTCCAAACCACTGCCGTTTGCGACGTCAGTTGTGTCAAGCTAGAGCTCATTGAAAGACGGAGTGGGGATCTGTTGTATTTTCTGATGAAAGCCGGTTCTGCCTGGGTGCCAGTGATGGCCGAGTGTTGGTTAGAAGGAAGCCAGGTGAGCGCCTGCAACCAACCTGTCAGCGGCCGAAACCCACTGGACCTACACCTGGAGTTATGGTCTGCGGAGCAATTTCCTATGACAGCAGGAGCACTCTCGTGGTTATCCCACGCTCCCTGACAGCACAGTTGTACGTCGGTCTGGTGATTCAACCTGTTGTGCTGCCATTCATGAACAGCATTCCAGGGGGTGTTTTCCAACAGGATAACGCTCGCCCGCATACCGCTGTTGTAACCCAACATGCTCTACAGAGTGTCGACATGTTGCCGTGGCCTGATAGATCACCAGATCTTTCACCAATCGAGCACGTATGGGACATCATTGGACGACAACTCCAGCGTCACCCCCAACCAGCATTAACCGTCCCTGTATTGACCGACCAAGTGCAACAGGCATGGAATTTCATCCCACAAACTGACATCCAGCACCTGTACGACACAATGAATGAACGTTTGCGTGCTTGCATTCAACATTCTGGCGGTTACACCGGTTATTAATGTACCAGCATTTCACATTTAAAATGGCTCTTCTCGCGCTTACAATAAGCTGTGATCTTGAAACCTTAATCGATTAAATATGTTACCTATACAAATGTATTACCGCCATTTCATTCCTCTACAACTATTTTTTCGTGGTGTTGGGATTTTTTTTTTCCGTCAGTGTAGTTATGAATGTAACAAAAAGAAATGCATTTACTTTTCGTAGAAGATATTCTCTTCCGGTTCCAAACATCAGTCACGAAACCTCGATGTTTTTTCGATGTATCGACTTCCGCAACATCGAGGTTAAAACATCGATCATCGGTGGCAAAATATCGATGTTCAAAAACATCGAGGATTTTTGCCCATCTCTTCACAGAAGGAAGACGGCACAGAGAGAGAAAGTATAGACTATGGAGGCTTTCTGCGAACATTCAGTAACAATAACAAAATTAAAATACCTAACTCCTAAAGTTTTCATCAGATTTGGACGAAATTTTAAATGGAAGTTTATTTTGACGTGTCTTTGTTACTGTAAAAATTGCGTTTGGTTATTTAAAAAATTGGAGAGATTTTTTCGTGAAATTTTCTCCTAGTCCGCGATTTTGGCAACGCAGCCAGTTGAGCAGTCCAGCACCGGCAACGAAGTGATTCACTGATAGAGGAAAGAAGCTTTCATCCCCCCGCAGCCTTCCGAACTTCGTTCCCCCTACCATGACGCACAGCGCATTCTTTGTGATCAAAAACCCACGCCCTAGCACTTGCCTTTGGCGGCACTATGTTCATGTTGGATAAAATGCAAGAAAGAAAAACCTATTCTAGTCAACCAAATTATGCAAGTGTTATTTCCGTTTACGACTACCTACCTATGTGAAGCTGGCTTTTCAACACTTTCTATCATGAAAATTAAGATTAGATAGCTTTCAGTTACTCAAATTTTAACTTCCGTATTATTAACTAGGCTTTACGGGCATTTTAATATATCAAAGTCTTTCGGACTTACGAGTATTTTTCGTGAAATCAAAATTATCTCACTTTATTGAGTGAAACACAAATCTGTACATTACAATTAAAATGATTGCCGTGATTTTCGATACAAATTACTACGAAATACTTACATCATAGTATCATCATCATTGTCAACCATTATCAACCACTGCTGGACGAAGGTCTCTCCAAGCCTCTTCCACAACGGTCTGTCGTGTGCCAGTCTATTCCATGTTACTCCCGCATACTTTCGAATTCCATCCACCCATCTACCATGTGGTCTTCTTCTGGATCTTTTCCTGTCCCTTGGAATCCAATCTAAAATCTCGGCTGTCCATCGATGGTCTGTCCTTCTGCCAGTATGTCCAGCCCATTGCCATTTCAGGGATTTCACTCTGATCATGATGACTTCCACTCTTGTCATTTTTCGGATCCACGAGTTCCTCTTCTTATCTCTCCTGGTTACACCAAGCATGCACCTCACCATGTAGCTTTGAGTTGTCTGCAGCCTTTGTATGTCTCTTTTAGTTAAGGTCCACGTCTCTGCACCATACGTAAGCACTGGAAAGATCCATTGATCAAACACTTTTCTTTTAAGACATAATGGCATATTGCTCTTGAAAATTATGCTGTTTCTTCCAAAAGCTCTCCAGGCAAGTTATGTACGCCGATTAATTTCTTCATCAATGTGACCCTCACTTGATATCTGCTGTCCGAGATAAACGTACGCATCCGTTATCTCCAGCTGTTCTCCATCAATCGATAAATCTTCATTTCTTGTAAAAGCATTGTACATCACTTTTGTTTTCTGAAAGTTCATTTTCAATCCAACTTCTTTACTCTTGTCAGAAAGTTCCTGGATCATACTTTGCAGCTCTGATGGGGTAGCTGCAAAAATAACTACGTCATCAGCAACACGAAGGTGAATTGGATAATATCCATTAATCTTTATCCCTTTGTTTTCCCAGTTCAGTGATTCAAAGACAATTTCCAATGTGGCATTAAAGAGCTTGGGAGATATGGTGTCACCTTATCTCACTCCCTTTCCAATTTTTATGTGTGCTGTATTTTCAAACAACCGAATCTTTGCACTTGCATTTTCATAGATGTTATTAAAAATATTAATGTAGTATATATCATACACTGCAGGCTACCCAAAATGCAACACTAAGAAGCACACGAGACAGCAAAGCCAGATTTACTGGACACATAACAACAGATACAAAGATGAAACGACTGAGCTTACAGGCCCGTGCGACTTGCGGAACACTCAGACATCAATAATTCGTTTGGCCCTCATGGCTCGCAATAACTGCCGCTACACGCCGCAGCATCAAACGAAAGAGGCTTTGAATGTGGGCTTTATGGTATGTCGGTCCAGGCTGCTTCCACACGTTGTCACAGTTCATCAGGCGTAGCCGCGGGTGGTGCTTGTCGGGCCACTCGGTTGCCGATCAGCGACCAGACGTGTTCGATGGGCGGTATATTGGGAGAACAGGCGGGCCACGGCAGCAGTGACACCTGGTGGGCCGTAAAGAATTGTTGCACGATGCGTGCCACGTGCGGGCGCGCATTGTCCTGTTGAAACAGGGCCACTGGCAGGTCCTGCCGATAAGGGAGGACTACAGGCTCCAAAACGTATGAGATGTAGCGGTGGCTGTTGAGTGTACCGGCAATGCGTCCCAGAGGGGTACGAGTGTCATATCCAATTGCGCCCCAAACCATAACGTCAGGGGATGAACATGTATGGCGATACATAAAGCAGGCGTCATAGAGTCTCTCGCAGCGGCGCCGCCACACGCGTATCCGACCATCGTGGTGTTGTAGGCAGAAGCGCTATTCGTCGGAGAAGACAATGTCGTGCCATTCCGTAGTCCAAATGCGGCGTTGAACTGCCCACTGCTGCCGCACTCGCCGGTGGTGTAACGTCAATGGTAATCGGAGTAATGGGTGCCGTGCGACAAGTCCCCCACTCCGGCAGACGACGTCGAACGGTACGTGCTGACACAAGTTGTTGCGCAGCACACCCTAATTTCTGCGCTAACGTACGTGATGTGGCGGTGCGAGCCGTCAATGCCCGCCGCACAACATGCCGGTCCTCTCGTTCGGTGGTGTGCCGCGGCTGCGGTAATCGCTCACGTCGGTCCGACCGTCCCTCCTGCACCCACCGAATCCATACTCACCTCACTGTGGCTGGATGTCTTCCCACACGGGCGCCGATGTCTAGGTACCATAAACCGCTGTCGCGATAAGCCACTATTCGTCCTCTGTCGAACTCCAAAACGTGCTGGAATGACTGCCGTATTCTGCGACGTGGCATCAGGATGCTTCCCACACATAGGTCCGGCAGCTCAACACACTTCCACTACATACACCCCGCCTTCTGTGCACCCTTCTTATAGTGCCTCTCGGTGGCGTGCCGGGTGCATATGATTTGCATATGCCCTGCAATGCTAATCGTTTACATGTCTTCTCGCGGGCAACGCATGCTGCGAATTTCAGGTCAATCGGATGCTTCCTTCTTGGTGTACTACACTGCTGGCCACCCAAAATGCAATGTCGTCGACATACCGTTGAGCCGTGATTTAAGGATGGAGGACAACAAAGGGTGTCCGGCTTCCCCTTTGTAGGAAATAGCTCCAGCGACTGACACTCCTATTGTGCGAACATTTTGTGTTTCCACGGTGAAAGCAGGATCTGTGCGCTGATCCGCGCGCTGGATCCGGGCACATATGCTCTGGTCAATGGCGCCAAGCGCAAACCTTGACTCATCATTGAAGACAACATGACGACATTGGACACTATCTAACATTGATCGCGTCTGATAACACGGCAATCGGTGCCGATGATGTTTGCTGGACAGGGTAGCTGGCGGAGTAGCCTCCTCGATTGTCGTCCCTGTACTGCAAATCGTCTGGCAACGGTCTGGATGGCCACTTTCGAATATCGTCCCGGTACTGCATGTCGTCTGGCAACGGTCTGGATGGCCACTTTTGTATCTGTAGGCAACGCAACAAGGCCATGAATGGTTGAGAGCAACGAATTCGGTTCTGTTCGTGCGACATGGCCACAGATGGCTCACGCAACATGGCCACGGATGGTTGAGAACGTCAAATTCGGTTCTGTTCGTGCGACATGGCCACAGATGATGCACGCAACACGGCGACAGATGGTTGAGAGCGTCAAATTCGGTTCTTTTCGTGAGACATGGCCACAGATGGTGCACGCAACATAGCCACAGATGGTTAAGAGCGTCAAATTCGGTTCTGTTCGTGCGACATGGCCACAGATGGTTCACGCAACATGGCCACGTATGGTTGAGAACGTCAAATTCGGTTCTCTTCGTGGGACATGGCCACAGATGGTTGAAAGCGTCAAATTCGGTTCTTTTCGTGAGACATGTCCACAGATGGTGCACGCAACATGGCCATAGATGGTTGAGAGCGTCAAATTCGGTTTTGTTCGTGCGACATGGCCACAGATGGTTGAAAGCGTCAAATTTGGTTCTTTTCGTGAGATATGGCCACAGATGGTCTTCCTTGACCCATTGGCGCCAACGTTGTCCAAATGCCTGGCGATACGGCAACTTGACTAACCGGCCTCTATACCTCTCAGAAACTCACATAACTGGTCTTATTGTGCGCGGATCCGACGTCGAAGCATCCTCCCAGTCCGTGGAGGTTAATTCAACCACAATCCGCTGTCACAATGGTCCCTATGTTGCGGTTCGATGTTTGAAGAAGTTTTAGGAAGGGAATGTCTGACCCGAGGTTTAAAACTACCCTTAGAAATAGGAAGCTAGGAGATCTGAGTAAGTGAACTCAATAGGAACGATAGACAGAAATATGAGTGAAAGGAGAATGTGACATATCTTTCAAGCTGTGAACTGTGACATCAGTCCTGGGAAAAGGAGGGCAAGGGGAAGGGAAAGGAGAACGAAGCACCGCACAACATCACAAAGAACCACAACACCACCCGGCCACCGACGCCCTCGGGGGTGACTGAAACTCACCGAAACCAAATCCAAATGCCGTAGCAGCAATCAGTTCTCCCCATCTCGATACCAATCTGATAAACGAGGTGGTGGTAGTCTGTCTAACACCCACCATTGATCACATACTTACTCTCTCTGTCAAGGGGGTCAACGATCGCCGCCTTAGTTCTTGGATACCTAAGGAATTCGCGGGGTTGTAATCAACCGCGCTCCTAATAAGTCCATTAGAGTGGGCTTCCGCTTTCTTGAAGAACTTCTTGGCGAGTCTGGTGGAAAACTCATGTACCTTCTTAATTCAAAGTTTGTTCCTCAGGTTCCAAAGTGGGGTCCAAGCTCCAGTGATCATACGAAGAGCCACTATTTAGTTATTGGTCGTTATTTTTTAATCAATTGCATATTCGGCCCTGGGGTACTTGCGTGCGGAGTTTCATCATGATTGAACGACTTTCTCGGGGGCTTTGGGTTTTTTATGGCAAAGAGTGTATACTTCCCATTTACTTAACGCTATCTCTAAGAGAGCTCCGAAAATTCTGTCCAAAATTAGACCCAGTTTGGTTAATAGTTTGTAAGGTATTAAAATATTCTTCTCTGGAGAACTTCATACAATGTTTTCACGTGCCAACAAAATTAACACGGTTATCAAACCTTTTTGAACTTCATGAAAGAACCAGGCTGCATTTTACGCTTTCCAACCGTAGGTTGAAGAATCGTAATTGCTCCAGTTTGTCTGTGTGTCCGTCTGTATATCCGCACAATAACTCGCGTAAAAAATTTTCGATTTCAAAGAAATTTTAGTATGTGGTAGGGGACAACCTGGGAAGGAATCTTATTGAAAATGGACGAAATGAGGTCAAAGGTCAGGATATAGGAGGGGATCCATTCCATCGCCCTTATGCGTCATAACTTACGTAAAAATGCTTCGATTACAACAAGACTTCATCATGTTGTTTCGGAGATGTACTGAACCGGTTCTATTTAATATCATCGAAATGGGGTCAAAGGTCAGGGCACAGGAGCGAGATTTATTCCACAGCCATTATCTTCATAACTTGACTAAAAATGCTTCTATTGCGACAAACTTTTAGTATGTTGTTCCGGAGATATACTGGACCAATTCTGTTTAATATCATCGAAATGGGGTCAACGGTCAGGGCACAGGAGTGAGATTTATTCCACAGCCATTATTCTCATAACTCGACTAAAAATGTTTCTATTGCGACAAAACTTCATCATGTTGTTCCGGAGGTATATATTAAACCGGTTCTGTTGAATATCATCGAAACGGGGTCAAAGGTCAGGGCGTAGGAGCGAAATTTATTCCACAGCCATTATCCTCATAACTTGGGTAATAACTTGAGTAATAATTTCTGGTATTTTGGGAAGCGTATCATAATCAATGCATTGCATGATTTTACTAACTTGTCAAATTTTTATTACTATTCTTAAATTTTTATTACTGAACAAATAACGCGGTTTTGAGTTTTTACCCAATAGCCGAAGATCAGGAAATAAGCCTGCTGAAGACTAGCAATTCAGATCGCAGATTATGCCAGGTTACATAAAATGCCCACAGAAAGTAAACAGAAAGAGGAAGAGATAGGGAAAAGAAAACTTACGATCTCTCAACAGTGCCTCAAAATTCAACCATGTGATAAAAGAGAAACAAACACAAACGTGATAGGTAGGACTCATACCGTAGAAAAGGAAACGAATATTCACGTGAATGAAATAAATTGAAAACAATGAAACTGGAGCAACCACTAATTTATTATTTACGTTTATTTCATTCCAATTTTACGATGATCGGAGGGAAACAAGTTACATGATGACAAACAAAAAGGGAACAGAGGAATAGAAACACCGGTCGTGTTTTTTATTCCTGAATGCAACTCTTTCATGATTGTAAGCATTTTTCTGGTACGTTTCGTGGGAATGAGATTGAAGAACTGAGAACATACAAACAAAACATTGCTGCACGGATTTCACAGATTGAACCTACCTGTTTATCTAAAGGATTACTTAACATTTTTTTTTTCTTTCTACAAGAGAGCGTCTATCTCTTTATGAAACTGGAAACTATCAGCAGTTGATGGTTTTAACATGACGTCTACGAATACTCCGTTGCTGTCTCAAGGAGAAACGTGGAAGAAATCTAAAAAATATCTCCTAACCACCAAAATGTAGTGTAAATTTAAAAGTGACAACTTTTTATTTTCAGAAAACTACGCCCGAATGGATTTTATGTACAAGTTAAATCGAATTACCGTACTTTTTTACGCTTTCCAACCGTAGGTTGAAGAAGCGTATATGCTCCAGCTTTGTCCGTCTCTCTGTCTGTCCATATGATAACTCGCGTAAAAATGTTTCGATTTCGATGAAATTTTAGTGTGTGGTAGGGAACAACCTTGGGACGAACCCAATCGAAATAGGGTGAAATGGGGTCAAAGGTCAGGCCATAGGAGAGCGATCCATTCCATCGCCCTTAAGCGTCATAGCTTACGCAAAAATGCTTCGATTGCAAAACTTTATCATGTTGTTTCAGAGGTATACTGAACCAGTTCTGTTGAATATCATCGAATTGGGGTCAAACGTCAGTTCACAGGAGCGATATTTATTCCACAGCCACTATCCTCATAACTTGAGTAAAAATGCTTCTATTGCAACAAAACTTTAGTATGTTGTTCCGGAGGAATACTGAACCAATTCTGTTTAATATCATCGAAATGGAGTCAAAGGTCAGGGCGCATGAGTGAGATTTATTCCACAGCGATTATCCTTATAACTTGAGTAATGATTTCTGGTATGTTGGAAAGCGTATCATAATCAATGCATTGCGTGATTTTACTAACTTGTTGGAATATAAGACGCACTTTTTTTTTTTTCACGAAAATTATTGCCCGAGTCCCCCTGCGTCTTACTGAATACGATCCAAAAGTTATCAGACTGCGCCTGTACAGCAAAGTACGTGTATCGCATCCCCGCGGTGATTATTTGATTACGTTACGACATTATTCCCCCTCACAGGAAAATTGGTTTCGCCCGTCTACGTCACGCGCTCGCTGCTGTACATCCGGGTACTGTGAGCAGCTTACGCAGTGTTCGGCAATTGATGAATAACGGCTGCAGACAACTGAAAGCAGCATGGAGAGATGCATGCTTGGTGTAACCCGGTAAGATAAGAAGACGAATTCGTGGATAAGAAAAATGACAAGAGTGGAAGACGTCATAATCAGAGTAAAATCCATGAAATGGCAATGGGCTGGACATATTGCCAGGAGATCGGACCGCGGATGGACAACCGAAATTTTAGACTGGATTCCGAGGGACAGGAAAAGACCAAAAAGAAGACCGCATGGGAGATAGGTGGCTGCAATTTAAAAGCATGCGGGAGTGACATGGAAGAGAGTAGCTCAAGAGCGTAGGGGAGACCTTATTGCAGCAGAAGATTGATAATTAATGGTTGACAATGATGATGATGATGATACATATATACATATACATATATGGGCTAATCTAAGGGGACTACAAACAGCCTCCCGTCTCAGTTTGGCACAACTGGTTCCGGGGAAGGGACATAGACAGAAGCACTACCCATGCCTCAACAGGAAGTCCACCCAGGCCCCATCTCGGACGAATGATCAGAGGCCAGCGCCACAGACTACTCGGTCACCGGGGTAGTTCTCCGGATTTTAAGTTATTAAAAACTTAAAGGTGAACCTCATCCCCCAGACGATTTGTCAATCTCTCTTACAAAAAACTTTTTTAGTACAAATGCTAACGTGTTGACTCCCACTCCTTAATTAAAACGAAATGCCGCCCGGTGGCGCTATGGTGTAAGCGCTGGCTTCTGACCATCCGTCTGAAATGGGTTCTGGTTCGGATCCCGGTGAGGTATGGATGTTGTGTTTGGCTTAGGGTACTGGAACCAGTGACCCAAAATAGGAACGTGCGACTGCTTATAGCCCATGGAGTTGTTCACAGTGGTCGTTAAACGCCCAAACAAAAAGATGATTTATTTCGCTCTGTCGAATGCAAAAATAAATACTGAGAGGTGGTGAGGTTACGGACCTAAAACTGAAATGGAAAATGGCATTGGGTTGTCTTTACTGCCGGAATAACAAGATTTTATTTAAGACTTCGACAAACACGGGCTCATGGCAAAGAGTTGTTTTTCAGAGAGAAAAATACAGAGAGTTTTTTTCCATTACCTTTCACCTTCCTCAAAATTTCATGATTTAATAGTGGTATAGTTTTTCTGTGATACGGAGATATTAGTGTGAGTTAAAATTCATCTTCTTTAAGCGTTTCAGGAAACGGAAGTTCACTTAGTAACTTCCAAGATTAAAAAATCTGTTTGAACCTGAATTGTAAGACATTAAATCCAAAATTTTAGTTTAGATACAGATTCGATTTGGGGTTGTCTTTTATACTCGGAGTAACTATACTTTATTCTCGGTTTCAGAAAATATGGTCTTGCAATAAAGAGTTTGATGGAGAGTGAAAAATGCAGAAAAAAATATTATAAGTAAAACCTTTTGTGTTAAAAACCTAGTTAAATCACTATAATACAAATAGATTTCTCGCATACCTGCACCCTTTAAAGTTTTCTTACGATATAAACAGTTACTTATTAACTCACCCTTCAAAAAATGCTTTACTGTACAAACAGTTACTTGTTGACCCCACCCTTTCAATAAATGTTAATTTATAGATTTTAAATTTAGTTTTCGGTTGCAATGAGAAACATTTAGGGGAAGCTTTGTGGCAAAATAAAACTATCTGCAATATTAGTTTCCTGTGAAAGAAAAATATTCCCTCAAAATGTTCCAGTGAAGGGCTTCCCTTTCATCTAATTTTTGATCGGGTAGACACCAACTTTAAGAGTATAAAAAAATACAAGTTATTACAATGTGGTTCTTTGAATAAAATTAGTGTACAGGGCTAGGGTGTCCTACAGCTTTTTCCCATTTATTCTTAATTCCATGTTTGTTTGAAGTTAAACAGATAATGAGTTCGATATTTAAATGAATGTTTAAATGCAGCTGGAGTTCTGTAAGGGTCTTCTTGCCTGTTGTGTGTGCTAATGACATTGTTTAGAATAAATGTTTTCCCTAAATCAACTCTGCAACTGAGAGAAGCTCTCAGAGTGCAAGGCATGAATTATGCAACATTCTGGGCTGTTCATTAAGAAATTTTTTTAGCAATTTTATGTTCGAGCTTTGGTAATAATAGTATACTTTTCTGTTTTTATCATATTCTGTACCTGAAATGATTTGTGTTGAAGTAAGACTTCTATTTTTGTATAGAAATGTTAAGAGCTTCCCCAAAAGTATGTATATACTATAATTTTCCGTGGAAAATATATCATAAATTTTCGGAGAAATTGTTAATCAATGCAGTGGCGCATTCACAGGGGAGACCCCCTTGGGCTGATAGAGAGGAAAATTATTATGTCGAAGTTTGAAACGTAAAGTCACGATACGCGATCTACATATACTTCTTAATCATGTACCGTATAATTATAACATATAATAATTATAAGGAAGTAGTTCTGTTAAATAAATGTAGAAAAATCTAACCAGGAAAAGAATTTCATCTACTGCTTCTTCTAATCACTTAACTTTCTTGTACTGTAACATTACTAGTAACTGGATAAGAAGAAATGTACAAAAATCAACCTCCTTGATTGTTATAGCACCTGACTATTTTTCCCGGAAAATTTAGGGGGGAGGTTCACCCCCACGTTTGGAAAATTCTGTGTGCCACGGCGCACGGTCCCCTCCCTTGGGAAATTTCTGGGTGCGCTACTGAATCGATGACGAATCATAAGTGTTAGGTCTATTTGTAACGTACTAGGAGATGTGACGTACCTGCCAGAAGGACGCACACGACATAAAGGCAGATAGGAATCAGAATAAAACGTCCGCGTAGCTCAATTGGTAGAGTGACTTATTCCGGAATGAGGGGATCCGGGTTCGAATCCTGGCGTGGACAGAAATGACGGAGAAATTTACTTCGTTATAATGGCGCCTGAACTATCCGGATGACCCGACCGTTCAAAATCTCGCATTGGTGTGATGTTATTTTCACACCGCGAGATAGGAAAAATAAGAGAATCCCTTCTCCAGCGCTTCGAAAAATAAATGTGTGTGACGTTGCATTCCACACACCAGATTGACTGGGAGTTCTCAAGTGCACGTTCTACAGTGGATGGCTGCCTGCAACGATTCATGGTCACGGCTGACCCGTGGGCCGTGCCCCCGGCCCTCTTTCGGGGGGGGGAGAGATGTGACGTACCTGCCAGAGCGCACATGACATAAAGGCAGATAGGAAGCAGAATAAACGTCCGCGTAGCTAAATTGGTAGAGTGACTTATTCCGGAATGAGGGGATGAAAATGACGGAGAAATTTACTTCGTTATAATGGCGCCCGAGCTATCCGGATGACCCGACCGTTCAAAATCTCGCATTGGTGTGATGTTCTTTCCACACCGCGAGATAGGAAAAATAAGAGAATCCCTTCTCGAGCACTTCGAATAAAAAAAAAATAATAATAAGGGGGAAATGATGTAACGTACTAGGAGATGTGACGTACCTGCCAGAAGGACGCACACGACATAAAGGCAGATAGGAATCAGAATAAAACGTCCGCGTAGCTCAATTGGTAGAGTGACTTATTCCGGAATGAGGGGATCCGGGTTCGAATCCTGGCGTGGACAGAAATGACGGAGAAATTTACTTCGTTATATATTGTAAAAAAACATACACCTAAGCTGTTGTTTTAATATTTATCTTCCTATAAATCAGTATACTCGTATTTTATTGCTACTTTAATACTTCTTTGCAGTAACTTTTAAAAATTCTGGCTTGATCCCCCTGCTTCTTTGTGTTTTCAGATCTTTATAATCCTTCATGACTAGTACTTATGACTAGCCCAGGAATTACTAGAATAAAGACAAAGATCCCTATGTCTCTCTGGAACGCTAGACCTCACAGCAACGTCTGCATTGTTGCGCCATCATTTATCGATCAATTTGTTTGTACTCTCGTAATGTGCAAAATGATTTTCTGCTATATAGATGTCTATGTCAAAATGATTTTCACTTTTAGATGTCTATGTGATCTCGTGCTAATTTAAAAACATGGGATTATCAATTACTCGAGTTCTTTTTATCCGATCTACAAAATTCGAATTAAAATCTTAATATCACGGTAAGTTGAGTTTGTATATTAATTTCATTTAGTACTATTTGAATATTAATTTGTACGCTTTAATTATTTTTTTTTCTTTTAATTTAACTAACTTTCCGAGTTTACTGCTGATTATATTGCACATTTTGCAAAATATCTGTCTATCTAAACGCTCTGACCTACAATAAAAACTGAAATCTTGAGATGTCAAAGTGAGCAAGATTGCATCTAGAAACAGATGTCGTCCCAACAGCACGTTATCGATAATTTCGATAGTTCCGATTTGTAATGCTAGATGGCGCGTTATTTTGTAGAAAAAGCTTCGGTATGAAGTTTCAAATTAACCGTCTAATAGGGCAGTCTAAAACAAGCCGCAAACGGAATAATAAGTGTGCCAGAGAAAAAGTAAAAGTTTTTGTATTTCCTTACAAAAAGCCGGCGTTTGTTTTATTTGTTTTCAATCTGCTTCAATAAAAAATTTCACCCCGTCTTAAGACACGAAACATCCCCTATATATTAATATTTATTTAAAGCTTAAAAACAACCGTTCTAGGACGGGATGTACGCTAGTTATGTAATAAAGGCACAGACAGGTTTTTTCACTGCACGTAGCCTAAGATGATCGTTTATTCCTTTGCAGCATTCCATCTACACATTAATTCTATAAGGTTTTTTACTGTAAGACCAGTTGTGAGAGAACGGCTGAATGTAAGCATATGTTTGAGGTATCAAAATAAAGGTCTTACCATGTAGATAAGCCAGTCGAAGAGAAAAATGAGATTGGAGCAACGGTTCGGGCGTTGTGGGGCGGCAAAGTTCCCATGTAAAGTCTACGGGCGAAGCGTGCGGTTGACATCCGATCGCCTGCGGTTGACTCGCGCGCTGTTGAAGGCGGAAGTATGGACGGTCTCAGATAGTTCAAAGTCCGAAGTCTCTCTTCTCAGCGAACTGTTGTGCAAAACAACGCTAGCAGGAATTTGTTTGAGTCTTTATCGGAACAGTGAACACTCGAAGAGCTGATTGCGTTTTGCCATTGGACTGTGTGATGTATACATACAATTTAACATTCATTCAATCCAGTTTATTCACGTAGGTAAGACGTTTCCCATTATGTAAAGATGTAAATAAACTTTTCATATGAGTTTATTCTTTTCAAAAAAAAAGAAAAATTCTAATTGTAGATTCCGACGGGTTTCGTCTACCGGGTTCGAATCCCGGTGAGGCATGGATGTTATGTTTGTCTTACTGCACTGGCTCTCTCCGTCCCCTGAAACCAGTTACCCTAAATAAGGGACGGGCGACTGCTTATAGCCCAAACGTTGGCTTATGATCATTCGTTTGTGAAGGGTCCGGGTTCGAATCCGGGTGAGGCATGGATGTTTTGTTTGTCTCACGCCACTGGTTCTCTCCCTTCCCTGGAACCAGTGAACCTAAATTAGGAACGGGTGACTGCTAAAAAACTAATCGTCGATTCTGACGGGTTTCGTCTACCGGGTTCGAATCCCTGGGAGGCATGGATGTTGTGCATGTCTTACGGCAGTTGCTCTCTTCCTTCCCTGAAACCACTGATAAAGTTTACATTTGTTGTTTCATGTGAGTTTATTATTAAAAAAAAAAAAAAAAAACTTACCGTCGGTTCCGACGGGTTTCGTCTAGTTTAAGTTAAAAGAATAAACCTTTACCTTTATTTAGAAAACTGCTTTTCTTTGCTGAAAGGTGTCAGAGAGAAAAAACTTTATAAGACATTTTCTGAAATCGAATAGTTTCCCTCGGGTGGAGAAGAAATCCTCAAATAAATTCAGTCAGTAAAAACGCTTACCTGAATAGCGGAATACCGTACTACACAGCGCAAAATAAATCGTGGCCACAAATAGGTCGGTGCGTGACATGTTCTGAAAACTTGTGTTAAAGATCTCTTGACATGAGTCTGCAACGGATTGACACGACAATGTGTTCCGTCCTGTTTATGTTTTTGCTGAGAAGGAGAATTTAGGACGAACGCTGATTCGAAAGAAAGAACAAACAGCATAACATACACTGAGGAACGACAAAGTTCTTCCTGCTTTTTTTCGCTGAAATAAGTGCTAAAACCTCTGTCACAAGAAAACACTTCCTTCTATCTCTCTGAAAATGTTTATACACTAAGAAGGAGTAGCATTAAAACAAGAATAACGGAAAAAGCTGAGTGAGACGACTTCTGTCAAACGGCGTCATTGTGCTTTGTTAAAATTTCATCTTCAATGACTGAAAAAATTGCCGTGTATGTTTAACAAGATCAGTCACATATATGTTGCTAAACATCCTGCTTTACCAAAATTTTACACCCCTCTGACATGCGCAATTGGATAAATTGGCAGTTAACTAATTTCTATCAAAATATATCAGTTTTACATGAACAATATCTTAGATAATTTCGAGCGCTGTTGATAACATCTTTGGACGTAAAGCAGTATATAAGATTTACGCATCACTTGAAAATTGGTCTACAACGCGTGATCATACTTTCATTTCTTTGTATGATTTTTTCATGTTTGTTTTAAAAATTATTTGCTTCAGGTTGCTAAATGTGTAAAAGAAATTTTCACCCATGAATTTACAGAAAGATAGCTACTCGGCGCATTTCGTTTTTTTTTTTTTTTATGAAATGCTAAACGTATTCTAACTGTTTTTACGTGCATAATGTTTTCTTATGACAAATTTCAAAAAATCATTCTATTAAAAATAATGAAATTTAAATTTCCATGCGTCGCAAATGAGTTTTTTCTTAAACAAATCTACCGCAAGTATGCAATTTTGAGTCAAATAATATTACTCCTGATTTTGTGTTATTAAACCAGAAAATCTATGTCGGCTTGATATTTTGCAATGTAACACATTATTTAACTAAAATTTTACCTTAAAAAATTAAAGGAATGCAGCGTCTAACAATTTTTTTCGAGTTTGGCGACCATTAGAAGAAATTCTCAGGGCTTATAACCAGTCGCTTGTCCCTAATGTAGGGTCACTTGTTCCGAGGAAGGGAAAGAGCCAGCACCTTGTAATAAACAAACGGCTCATGTCACAACCGGCACTAGAAGCCGGGCCCAGCTACGACAAACTGATCAGGAACTTACGCTTCTGACCACTCGACCACCGGGGCTTAGTCAATTTCGAACAATATGCAAAACTCATGTTATCTTTATAATATTCCTAATTTCCTTCATCAAATCTTATTACATTAAGCCTCGCAGTGTATGAAATTTTTACAGTCTGTACACAGTAAAAACATTTCTGAAATTCCCGAGCCGCTTTCCGTTATTTCTTTCGTGAATTAACGAAGCATATTTCTGATACAACCTTTTCCGTGAAATGACAGAAACAAATCTGAATTTCACGGATTTTTCGTGCAACAGGAAAATTCTGAATTTTCGGAAACCTTTCCACAGTTTCTTTCTTATATTGTCGGTAAAGTGCCGTTTTAGAGGTGTGTTAACGGAAAATTCTGAATTTTCAAAAACCTTTCCGAAATTCCTTTCGTACATTAACGGAAAACCTCCGCTCTCACTTTTTTCCGTATCCGTACGATGGGAAATCACCGGTAATAGAAATGATTGGTGAGAATACTTGAGGTTTGCTTAACTTTTCAATTTCAATCGTCTGTTAAATTTTGAAGTTCCGTAGCGAAATCGGATGTTGTGGATAGCATATCGCATTAATTTTGTTTATTGTGCAACAGGATATTTCTTCTCCTCTCCCCCATTTTGTACACCATCTATTTATTATACAGGGTGACTCATAAAGAAGTATACAGTTTCAACGCACAATAAAACAAGAACAATGTAAGATATTTTATGTTACCTGTAACATAATTGTAGGGGAATGTTTCAAGTTTTCTTAGACACACACCGAGCGGGTAATCCATTTCCGCCCAAACGCGAGGTAAGATATCTGCATCAAGTGCAGTGATAGTGGCTGTGATAGGCTGTTTCATCTCCGCTAGATCAACAGGAAGGAGTTTGCGTCCCTCAGTAGCGGGACACAAACTTTATGAGCACATCTACCTAACGGTTCGCAGTTGTGGTCCGTGTCTTCAACTGTTACTGTTTTACAGCATCTGGAAACTGGAAACAGAAACTGGAAACGGAAATGGATTATCGGCTCGGTGTGTGTCGTGTGACTAAGGGTGCACACATAGAACATCTGTGATTGTCTCTAAAAAAACTTGAAACATTCATCTACAATTCTGTTACAGGTAACATAAAATATCTAACATTGTTCTTGTTTTACAGTGCGTTGAAACTGTATACTTCTTTATGAATCACCCTGTGTGTTGCGTTACTGTAAAAAACCGGGGACTTAACGTATTGTACAGATGATTATACGATGTATATGTATCAGTCTTTGGACAACTTAAGACAAAAGCTATTAAATATAGCTATCAAGAGTAAATTTTATATATAGGAGGTTCTTTTTGTTGAAATACTATAAATGAGTACATTTCACCTTTTTTAAAGTTGACCGAAAACGATCGTCAATTTAAAAAAAATCAAGTTGTACCATTTTGTAGCTTCAAAAAATCACGATGACAAATGCTTAATTTATAAAAAGTCCTCCTACAAAAGAAAAATTATTACAAGAAAAATTATTATAATATTACAAATGACTAAATCACTTGCATTAATGAAAAAAAAATCACCGTCGTCGCCCAAGTTATTTTATGCTGTACATGAGTCAGATCTCCGAGTTGTGTCTCAGCGGTTAAAGGCGTGGGTTATCAGTCAAATCAACCCATACAATAATAGGAGTTCGATCCTGACGCAGTTGAAGAACTATCGGGGCGGAGAACTGCAGGGTCATGCATTTTGCGGAATTTCAGTTTAAATACGGAAAAATCTGGAATGAAATTTTTCTGGAATAAACGGAATTCGTGAATACGGAAAATCTGTGAAAACACGGAAGTTAAAATAAACGGGCACTTTTAAAAACGGAAATTTCTAAAAAACACGGACACCTACGGGTAATTTTGCTGCACGTTATTTTCAGAAATTTTCCGTGAATTCACACCATTTATTTTTTACACTGTAGGTCCTGTGCTGCAAAATGCAATGTAAAATGGGTTAATGCAGTGTTTCTGATTTTTTTGTATTTGTGGCCCCCTTTTCCATATCAATTTTTACTGCGCCCGCTTCCAGTCTTTTTACCAGGACGCTGCCAAAACACAACACTTGTTACTTGGGTTAGTTAGCTATTGCTATCTGAACACTGTAATTGCGTAATTGCAGTATAATTTTTGCATTACACAACTTCTTTTTGTTTAAAATATTTATTCAAATTTATTGTATGCCTGGATCATCGTCCGCGTCTTAAAATATGCATCGCTGCAAATTTCTGATCGTCATCACCCACCTACCTTTTCGTGAATTCTTGCAAGTCCAACCGAGCAACGTCTGACGAAAGCCGGGGGAACGTAAATTATTGCCTCCGACTTCTGGGAAGAGTAATGCTTCCAGGCATATCTCGAGATGCTTTGTACAGTTTCTGTATCAATTTTTGTTGTAAACCATAGTTCAAGTCGAGTACTTTGTTTATTAAACAGGTTTCCCTACAAAAGCGAACAAGTCTGATTTTCTTACCGTTCATAACAACCACGCTTGGGTGCATGTACGTTTATTGCCACGGGGAAGGTATTATTTTATTTTCAGAATGTATTTTATGTTGTTGTTGTTTTCAATAAAAATAGTTTTTCCTTCGAATTCTACTTATCTTCGCGCCACCTTTAGATATTTCGCGGCCTCTTAGAGGGCCACGCATCACATGTTGAGAATCAATGCATTAATGTGATTCAACGTGGCTCACACGGGACGAGGGACGCGGATGGCCTGGTGGTCAATGTTCATGACTGCCACGGAGAAACCTCAGGTTCGATCCCCGCAGGTACGAACGCTCGAACCACTAAATGTCCGCCGTGAGTCGGATGGGCACGTAAAGCCATCGGACCCAGGGTACTGGCCCCCGGAAATAAATAAGGGCGTCTTTCTTCCCCTTTCTACCTCACTTTCCTATCGGGAACTCTAGCCCAAATCTCCTAGCTTTCTATTTCAAAGGGTTGTTTAAGACCTGGGGTCAGACACTCCCTTCCTAAAAGCCGCTACATATGATCTGATCTGATCTCACACCGGACGAATCGGAGGGCAAGGAGCGAAGTGATACGATTAAAAAAGGATTGGCGAACTAGGAATTTAAATGAAAAGTCATTATTAAAAGAAATGGGATTTGGTTGCTCTAAGTTATTACACCTAGTTCGCAGATAATGACTTTGAGAAACCATGGGACAACAAAATGGAACATTTCTGTACATACTGACATTTATAAAACTCCTGTGGAACATATGAAACTGGAGCAACCAAATCCATATAATATTACTTCCAAATCATTTTGGAGTGTCACTAGAAAAAATTTATATGGGAACAGATTATGGTGCTCTATCCCAATCACAGCTTCTTGCAGATCAGTATTCAACCTTCGAATCCACAATTTTTTTTGCTATTGACTTTTTGGCAGAGATCACCTTCTTCAGTTAAGAAGAGTTTCTGTTACAGATTTTTTCTCAGAGTTCTGTATCATCTAACATCATAAAATCTTTTCCAACATGTAGTTGTTTAGACGGTCCCATAACCTCGTCGTATGTCTTTCTCTTCTCTGCTTACCTAATGTCTCCATGTTCAATGTTTTATTCGCAAATATTCTCGGTCTCTTTTACTCCCTGAAAGTCCATAGGTCCTCTCGCAAATGAGGAGTTGCTCTATGTACGACGACAATAGGGGATTCAAATTTGTCAGTATATAAACTGAAGTAGCGAATTATTATTTGGTACATCTGCCTGCCTTATAGCGTGTTGATTGGCTTTTGGCCTTCAAAATTACATCAATTCCATGCGGAATGGATGCAATGTGGAGGTGATGCCTTTCTGTAGGTATGTTCAGCCAATCGATGTAATGTCGCCCTTCAATTGCCGAATGTTTTCTGGTGGAGGATCTCTGTTACAAATGGCTCTCTCACTCTCTCAACTGGCTTAAGATCTGGGGACTGCGAGGAATATTTTAGCACTCTGAAGTCACTCCCATGCTCCTGAAAACATTGTGTGACTATCCGAACCTTGTTGCATGACGCATTATCCTGCTGTAAGTAGGCCTCTCTATCAGGAAACACTGGCCCACATGTCAGTTGAACGATTATTTCGTGCTATCTCATATCACAATGTCTAAGTCGAAGCCGTCTTTGCACGATCACAATTATTGCACAGAATAAATAAAATCGTTAAAACCATGACATGTTTAAAATTTAATTTTAAATATCACAAGTTAAAACTTGTGACAATTGTGAATATATTTTCAAATAGACGATGTCATCGCGCTGTCCACGTTATTTTATAAACAACGCGTAGCAACTGAAAAATTGTTCTACCTACACGGCTGGATAACTGAGTGCGTTCGCTTTACGCTACGGTGCCAGCAATTCACAGCGTTATGCGTGGTTTAACAAATAGCATATGACTACACAAATCCATATTGATAGGCTCAGCAACTGATGTGTCGCCATCTGGTGGCTTTCAACAGAGCAAGCTATTTAATTACAGCTGATAAATCTAAAGAGCGATGGAAATGGTGAATATATTTCAAATACGTGGGGATAATGCAAATAGACGATGCCATCGCTCTGTCCACATTATTTTATAAACAACGCGTAGAAACTGAAAAATTGTTCTACCGGCACAGCTGCGATCGAACCCCTTTGATAATTTGATAATTGGGATGATTTATATATATATATATATATTCTATTAAGAAGATACCTAAGCAAAAAAATACATATATAATTTTGACTCACACCAAGTACAACATAGAAAAGGTTATGTATCTACCTGTGTGAGTAAAAGGAGAAAAGATAAAAAAATAAAATAAAACGACTGAATGTAGAAGGTGTCGAGAATACTGAGCCTTGGCTTTATCAAGGACCAGCAAAAACTATGCATTTTCTCACTTCCACAAAGACCTAGTTGGAAATGGGTTTCTGCAAGGCCATAGATGCAAGTAACATTCCCACCTAAAATAGTTTTAAAAAATATATATATGTCATGTCCTCCGCAGAGTTGCATTACCTTTGTGGAAGTGAGAAAATGCAGAGTTTTTGCTGGTCCTTGATAAAGCCAAGGCTCAGTATTCTCGACACCTTCTACATTCAGTCGTTTTATTTTATTTTTTTATCTTTTCTCCTTTTACTCACACAGGTAGATACATAACCTTTTCTATGTTGTACTTGGTGTGAGTCAAAATTATATATGTATTTTTTTGCTTAGGTATCTTCTTAATAGAATGTGAATTCTGAATTTTCAAAACTGCTGCGTTGCGCGTTTTGATCTTCAGGTTATTTTGCAACTTTCGTTTTAAATTCTAAAGTTTTTCCTTAGTCTTCAGTTTTGCTCTTAAGTATATATATATATATATATATATATATATATATATATATCAGGGTGGTCCACTTTGCAATGAAAAAAAGGTATTCAAATCATGGCTCCACATAGCGTAATTTTGTCCATTATGATGTAGTAATGTGTGCACCAAATTTTAGCTCGATACGTGGAAGTTTAGTGGTCGCCCAGAAGTTTCCTTTTTGGTAGCTAACTCAAATTTCTCTTCTTTTCAGGTATAAACAACCATGTCGACATCTAGCTTGAGATCTGCCCCCACTAACTGGCTTCTTGGAAAGCCAATTTCTAACTTCTCTACAGCAAGACTTCCCCGTGGATTTGATGTGCTCCGGATGGTCCAGTTTTACCATTAGAAGAGGGCAAGAGCTTGTCAGTGAGTTACAAATTGAATTGTGAAGCAGTTGTGATTGTTTGGAAGCGTGCGAGGATTCCTACACAGCGGATTGATTCGTGTGTGAGAAAACTCTCAAAACTTTATGAACGATATTTAGCTGTGAAGAAGCACCGTACTCGTCAAGGAGAAAATGACCGTGTGCGTGAGGATATGTTCAAAAGTGATCTAGAAGAATTGTTTGATGTTGCCGTGAAAAATGCTACAATGCAAATGAAAAACGACGAAGACCAGGTATTCCTCCAGAAACAAAGAGAAGATGTCTTTTCATGTAGTATGAGTGGTGCTGACTTAAAAACAACAGAAAAAGAAATTAAAAAAAGACAGTGGGAGGAAAAAGATAGAAAGGCAACAGAGAAATATAAAGAAAGAGAGAGCAAATGTCTTCCTGGGAAAACTGCAGAGCTTTCTTCATCACCTTCACATGGCTCCGAAAGCGAAGGCGAATATCAACCTGTAGCGTCCACATCTGCTGCACCTTCTACTCCATTCCCATCCAAACGACGTAAAAATATATTTACGTTACAAGAAGTCGTCGGAGCCCTGGATCGAGTCAGTCTTCCGGATAGAGGAGCTGTATTCATTGCTGGAGCCGTTGCAGGGGTGCTTGGACACGATATTTCCGAAATCACCCTTTCCTGAAGCTCCATTAGGTGCTCTAGAAGATTAGAAAGACAGAAAGCCGCAGCAGCTGAACAAAAGAAATCGTCTTTGGAGGGGCCTTTTCTTTTACATTGGGATGGCAAACTTTTGCCTGATATTGATGGATCCAAGGTGACAGTTGATCGCATTGCTATACTTCTCACTGGAAATGGCCAAGAACAGCTTTTGGGAATTCCCAAGATAGACAGAGGAACAGGGAAAGCTCAGGCACAAGCTTGCGTTGAAGCAATCGAGAAATGGAATGTTAAGTCTGAAATCAAAGGACTTGTGTTTGATACGACAGCGAGTAATACTGGGCTTCCCACAGGAGCTTGCACAACAATTGAAAAAACCCTAGGCAGTGAACTCGTTTGGATTACATGCCGCCATCATGTTATGGAGATTATGCTTTCAGCTGTTTTCTTATGTGTATTCGGTTCTACTGGAGGTCCAGAAACTGCACTCTTCAACCGCTTTCAGAAACGGTGGCCAACGATTGATGAAAGTGCTTATAGTGCAGCAGACATTGACCTCTTTCAGGATCCTATATTAAACAGATTACGACAAGAAATGCTGGAGTATTTACCGAGTGCATTGAAAAAACAGCAACCAAAAGACGATTATCAAGAACTTCTGCGCTTGTCTCTTTTGTTTCTTGGTGGAGGAAGTGGCACGGAAACATTTCCAGCTCCTAGCCCTACACATCATGCTCGATGGCTGGCTAAAGGCATTTACGCCCTAAAAATATGCCTCTTTCAAAATCAGTTTCGGTTAACATCTCGAGAGACAATAAATACAGTGAATTTGGCTTTGTTTGTAAGCCTGGTTTATGTTAAGTATTGGAATGAAGCTCCACTTGGAATTAAATCTCCATATAATGATATCCAGCTTCTAAGTCTCCTAAAACTTTGCCCTAATAAAAACATTGGCGAGAAAGCCTACAATGCTTTTGCCAGGCACCTTTGGTGTCTTTCTGAGCACTTGGTAGCCTTAGCTTTTTTTGACGATCGAGTGCCCACGAAAACTAAAGAAAAAATGGTCAAGAATCTGAAACGTCCACAGCTACCCGATTTTCCGCGACATATAGCAATATCTGAGGAAAAAGATCTCAATCTAGAAAATTTTGTAACTGAAAGGACTAGCTTCTTCTTCGATGTCCTTCTTGTTGGAGGAAAAATTAAATCTAAAGCGTTTCTGAAAATGCAACCCCAACAGTGGAGAAATGATCCTGTTTTCATTGAACTTTGTGAACGTTGCTGTAAGATGAGGGTTGTGAATGACACTGCCGAGCGAGGCATCAGTTTGATTAAAAAATACAACCAGTCACTTACCAAGGACGAAGAACAAAAGCAGTTCATTTTTCGACTGGTGGCAAATCATAGAAAACAGTTTCCTTCACCATCTAAGGCATCTCTTATGTCATAATTATTCAATTTTCGAAAATTTTCATTTTCAGTTATGTAGTACTCAAAAGTTAAACATTGGGCGACCCCTAAATATTATTTTTTTGCAAAACCCTTTGGTGTACTTATCATTCTATGGCATAAAATAAAAGTTGTGGAGAAAGAATATTTAAAACTTTTTTTTTGGACCACCCTAATATATATTTATACTTGTGATAATTTGTGAAAACTTGTGATATGTGCACAGTGTCTACGTCGAAGCCGAGCAAAGACGGCTTCGACTTAGACGCTGTGCACATGTACCTATGTGCCTGATCCGCAGTGATGTTACGATACTTCATGGCATCCACATTCTGTTCCAGAAGAGTTAACGAACCCAATGCACACCATGAAAACAGACCCCATGCCATTACACCGCCTCCACCAGCTCGTACAGCTTACACTAGGCGACTGGAATCCATCCCTTCATGCTGTTGACGGGATTTTCTAGGCCGTCCATCGGTGTGCATCGCAAGAACCGTGATTTATCTGAGGAGACGATGTTTTACGTTTTTCTAGTCCTCAACGGACTGGAGAAAGGTCTCTCCGTTCAGTGACTCTGCACCTGTGCCTACTATAGATGGGTTTGTAGGCTTTTAGCAGAGTAGAGTGATACACGAAATGGACATCTGCTGTTATAGCCCATTAGGGCCAAAGTGCGGCTGGATTTATACACTGCTGGCCACCCAAAATGCAACACCAAGAAGGACACGAGATAGCAAAGCCATATTTACTGGACACATAACAACAGATACAAACATGAAACGATTGAGCTTACAGGCCCGTGCGACTTGCGGAACACACAGACATCAATAGTTCGTGTGCCCCCCATGGCTGGCAATAACGGCCGCTACACGCCGCGGCATCGAACGAAAGAGGCTTTGGATGTAGACTTGGGGTATGCCGGTCCAGGCTGCTTCCACACGTTGCCACAGTTCATCAGGCGTAGCAGCGGGTGGTGCTTGCCGGGCCACTCAGTTGCCGATCAGCGACCAGACGTGTTCGATGGGGGACATATCGGGAGAACCGGCAGGCCACGGCAGCAGTGACACCTAGTGGGCCATGAAGAATTGTTGCACGATGCGTGCTACGTGCGGGCGTGCATTGTCCGGTTGAAACGTGACCGCTGCCAGGTCCTGCATGTAAGGGAGGACTACAGGCTCCAAAACGTCGGAGATGTAGCGGTTGTTGTTGAGTGTACCGGCGATGCGTACCAGAGAGGTGCGGGTGTCATATCCAATTGCGCCCCAAACCATAACGCCAAGCGACGGACCGGTATGGTGGTGCATAATGCAAGCGTCATACACCCTCTCGCCGCGGTGCCGCCACACGCGGATCCGACCATCGTGGTGTTGCAAGCAGAAGCGGGATTCGTCGGAGAAGACAATGTGGTGTCATTCCATAGTCCAGGTGCGGCGTTCAACGGCCCACTGCTGCCGCACTCGCCGGTGGTGTAACGTCAATGGTAATTGGAGCAACGGGCGCCGTGCGACAAGTCCCCGCTCCTGCAGACGACGTCGAACGGTACGTACTGACACAGGTTGTTGCGCAACACACCCTAATTCCTGCGCTAACGTTCGTGATGTGGCGGTACGAGCCGTCAATGCCCGCCGCACAACATGCCAGTCCTCTCATTCGGTGGTGTACCGCGGCTACGGCAATCACTCGCGTCGGTCCGTTCGTCCCTCCTGCACCCACCGAATCCATACTCGCCTCACTGTGGCTGGATGTCGTGCC
Organism: Macrothele yani; assembly: GCA_039090855.1. Lineage (NCBI taxonomy): Eukaryota > Metazoa > Arthropoda > Arachnida > Araneae > Macrothelidae > Macrothele > Macrothele yani. The sequence continues at coordinate 23,183,284 of CM077013.1, forward strand.
ACACGTTTGCCGATGTCTCGGTACGATAAACCGCTGTCGCGATAGGTACGATAAACAGCTGTCCGAACTCCGAAACGTGCTGGAATGACTGCCGTATTCTGCGACGAGGCATCAGGAAGCTTCCCACGCACCGGTCCGGTAGCACAACACACTTCCACTACTTACACCTCGCCTTCTGTGCACCTTTCTTATTGTGTTTCTCGGTGGCGTGCCGGGTGCACATGATTTGCATATGCCCTGCAATGCTAATCGTTTGCATGTCCTCTCGCGGGTGAGGCATGCTGCGAATTTCAGGCCAATCGGATGCTTCCTTCTTGGTGTTGCATTTTGGGTGGCCAGCAATTCTCCTGTTGCAGGGCTATTTCCCTGAATTCTGTTTCGCCTGATGTCCAAGGGTACAGCAGACCTTTGTTTGTAAAGAACTTAAAAGTTCAAGGATTTTACCTCTATTTTATCCCGTTGATAGGACAAATAAATAAATGAAATACCCGCTGAAATCAATAGTCGTTCCTTTGCAGTGAAGAATATGTTTATTCCGTGAAGTAATAGAAAAGCTCTTTCAACTTTCTCCTGATTTCTTTCTATTATTAACTCGAGAATCCGCTTTTTTTTACGCTTTCGGTTGGAAAGCGTAAAAAAAAATGCTTTCGGTTGGAAAGCGTAAAAAAAATGCTCCAGCTTTGTCTGCCTGTTTGTCTGTCCGTGCTTCCGCATGATAACTCGCGTAAAAATGGTTCGATTTTGATGAGATTTTAGTATGTGATATGGGACCACCTGGGGACAAACCCTATAGGAAATAGACGAAATAGGGTGAAGTTCAGGGCACAGGAGCGGGATCCATTCCATCACCCTTATTCATCATACCTTACGTAAAAATGCCTCTATTGCGCGAAACTTTAGTATGTTAGTCCGGAGGTATATACTGAACCAATTCTGTTTAATATCATCGAAATGTGGTCAAAGGTCATGGCACAGGAGCGAGATTTATTCCACAGCTATTACCCTGAAAACTTGACTAAAAATGCTTCTATTGCGACAAAATTTTAATATGTTGTTCCGGAGGTATACTGAACGGATTCTGTTGAATATAATCGAAATGGGGTCAAAGGTCAGGGCGCAGGAGCGAGATTTATTCCACAGCCATTATCCTCATAGCTTGAGTAATAAGTTGAGTAATGATTCCTGGTATGTTGGAAAGCGTATCATAATCAATGCATTGCATGATTTTACTAACTTGTCTTAAGTTATCTCGCTGCTAAGTTTCGTTTCAAGATTTAATTTCTATTCGGTCTTCCTTTTTGGCATCGCACTTTCTAAACCTCTATTTTAACTCGTTTCCTTCACCCGCCATTTTCACGAGCCAGAGGAAAATTTTACCAACCGCTCTCTTTCAGAACCCCGATCAGAAGTCCCCTCCTTTGCTCACTCTCATCTCGGCCACTCCGTGACCCCCATCTTTACACCTGTGTCCAGCTATTCGCAGAAGGCGCGGTGATTATGTTCAATTGCCTTCCCTCTCTCGAACACTTTCGAGTGACTCATACTTTTACACCCCTATGTTAAAGCCTTACTTTCTGTGCATCCCCTGACCTATGAAATGTTCTTCGACTTGCCGTGAAAACAGCCTTCATTAAGCTGAAGATGAGAGAATTTCATGATACCTCCCCACAAAGATCATTATTCACTCACCCCCGCGCATAGCAATAAAGCCATAAAATTTAACTCCGCAATTCTCTTGGATCGGACAGTTAAAAAGCGAAAGATTAAAGCAGCTGCACGGCATTAGGAGAAAAGGGAATTTTTCCAAATAACTGCTGAGAAAAAAGGAGATGATTTAAACTCTCCATATTGAAAATGGGCATTAAAGTTGCTGAAATCTATGATTCATGGTTACACTCATCTTGATACCGCAGTTGTAATGCACGGTTACTTCACGGAAAGGAGCTCGTCTGTTATTTTGTACAATCCTCTCCAGTTGCCGTCGCATAATGAGCCATCGTTTTCACATAAGGAAGACTGCTGACTCCTTGTTTTGTTATTTGTGCACCACTGACTGTATACCCTCGATACAGTTGTTCTCGCATAGCTATGAAGGATTGGCATTTCTAAGATGTTTGCACGTATCCGCCTACAGACCAATAAAAAATTAAATTTGCATACATCACTAGTCTTTCCCATGTTGCCGCTATCTTCGCTTCGTACACTGTGAAAACACAAATTTGTCCGTGACTGAGATCGAATCTGTGCCCCTTACTCCGGAGTTAGTTGCTCTCCCAACTTAGCTACACGGACGGAATGTATCGCTGCAGATTCGTCGTCTTGACACGTTCATTACCTTTGTAGTACGTCACATCATCTCGTTGTTAATTTTTTTTTGAAGCGAAGAGCGAATTTTCATTCGTTCTATACGCTGTGTGGAATAAAAATCACACATTTTTCGAAGAACTCCACGGCCAGTACAACCACTTTTACGCTCGGGAGCCAGTGTGAAAACAAGATGCCGCCCCGGTGGCGCAGTGGTCTAAGCGATGGCCTCTGATCATTCGTCCGAACGGGGTCCGGGTTCGAATCCCGGTGAGGCATGGATGTTGTGTTTGTCTTACGGCACTGGCTCTCTCCCTTCCCTGGAACCAGTGACCCTAAATTAGGGACGGGCGACTGCTTATAGCCCATTGAGTTGCTCACGGTGGTCGTTAAACCTCCAATCAAAAAAAAAAAAAAAAAAAAAAAAAAAAAAGATCGTCCTTGACGAAAATCGAAATCACGCCCCCTCACTCCGGAGTAAGTTGTTCTCCCAACTAATCTATACCGACGGAATGTATCGCTGCAAATTTGTCGTCTTAACACGTGCTTTACCTCTGTAGTACATCACAACACGTCTTAATCCTTTGCAGTTAGATGTTTATAAAACCATCTCAAAGTCATAATTGCTTATGTAAGTGAGGATGACACGTGTCTAACTGCCATTGGGTGTTCGTAATAATTTTCTTCTTCAATGTAGTTACGTAGTACTGTTGGTAGCCGCGAGCCATTATTAGGCCTAAACTGAAGATTCTATTACCATTAATAGATTTGTGCACGAGATGCAACTATGGCTGTGGAGAATGATGTTGCCAGCTTCATTTAACGAAGGTTTAGCTGCAAGTACATATGTGGGAACGGAAACACTCCGCAGCTTCAGCAACCAGAACGTTTTCTGAAAAGCGATAAATCAAAAGAAACAAGCAGGTCATGTGATCTGACATCTAAATGGTTTACTCTTTTGTAGAAATCGATAGAATTACTTAGCAAACGGGAATGTGATTTTGTGAAAAACGAATACCTCCGTGCTAAACACAAGGTTTGTCCCAAAACAACTGAGAATCATTTTATAAAAAAAAAACCTTATGCATACCTTAATTATCAAGAAAGTGGTCATCTTCTTCGAATATCGTTGAATCGAATACAGAAATTTCAACATTCTTCCCACTTTTTAAATCTCTTCTAGAATTCTTCTGAAATGCTGTTGAAGCACAACTGCGCATCTGTAATAAGTTGTTGATCAGTCTCAAATTGTGGTCCCCGAAATGTATTTTTTACGCTTTCTAACCGTAGGTTGAAGAAGCGTAAATTCTCCAGCTTCGTCCGTCAGTCTGTCCGCACGATAACTCGCATAAGAATGGTTCGATTTCAATGAAACTTTAATATGTGATAGGGGACAACCTGGGGACGAACTCCATTGAAAATGGGCCAAATGAGGTCAAAAGTCAGGACATAGGAGCGGGATCCACTCCATCGCCCTTATGCGTCATAACGTACGTAAAAAGGCTTCGATTCTGATAAAACTACATCATGTTGTTTCGAAAGTATACTGAACCAATTCTGTTGGATATCATCAAAATGGGGTCAAAGGTCATTGTACAGGAGCAAGATTTATTCCACAGCCATTAACCTCATAACTTGACTAAAAATACTTCTATTACGACAAAACTTTAGTATGTTTTTGGGAGGTATACTGAACCAATTCTGTTGAATATCATCGAAATGGGGTCAAAGGTCAGGGCACAGGCGTGAGATTTATTCCACAGCCATTATCCTCATAACTTGACTAAAAATGCTTCTATTGCGGCAAAACTTTAGTATGTTAGTCCGTAGGTATACTGAACCAATTGTGTTTAATATCATTGAAATGGGGTCAAAGGTCAGGGCACAGGTCCGAGATTTATTCTAGAGCCATTATCCTCATAACTTGAGTAATAATTTCTGGTATGCTGGAAAGCGTGTCATAATCAGTGCTCTGCATGATTTTACTAACTTGTTAAAATTGGGAACAACCAGAAATCACGTGGTGACAAGTCTGGATTCTATGTAGGTTGCGGCATCAACTTAATATTCATTTTCTCCAAATAAGAAACGACAGAACTGGTCATGTCCGGTCTTGAAAAGAAATGGGGAACCCAAGTTGAACAAACTCGTTCGATGCCCAAATGTTCAGTTAAAATTCTGTGAATTGATGATTTTGAAATCTGAACCATATCTTCGACATCTCTGATTGATAGGTGCCTGTCTTCCGACTGTATTCATGATACCTCTGTAGCATTCGTTGTAGGACTACCTCCATGCGCGATTAAAGGCGCTGATTCACGGTCATCCATAAATTCTTTATGGTATTTGTAAATTGTTCATTTTCCTAGACATCATCTTTGTAAGACTTTTGCGTAAGACGGAAAGTCTCTCCGACTGACTTCTAAAGTCGACAGCAAAATTTAATGTCGTATCTTTTTGTTCACCTTTCACATCCACTTTTTCGAAAGATCACAGCGCGAAAACCTTTATTAGGAGTTCACGAAACAACGCTTATTGAACTGCGCACTACAGACGACGCATGCGTTATAAACAGGTGTGGCCCGTTGCTATGGTTACTACAACGACTACCGTTTTTCTCGAGATTCGTGCCAAGGTCGAACACAGTTTTTACAAGAACATTCTCAGTTGTTTTGGGATGAGCTATGTACACTGAAGAGCAATTGAATTAGAGATACCTGTCTAGTAACGTGTAGCACCACCTTTCGCCCTGATGACGGCGGCGATTCGTCTCGGCATGGACTCGACAAGACACCGGAAGCGTTTGGAAGCCATACGGATCCACGACCCATGAACAAGCTCGCGCAGTTCACGGAGATTTGATGGAGGGGGTCATCTCTCTCGATGGCATCATAGATGTGCTCCATGGGATTGAGATCAGGTGACCTAGCTGGCCAAGGAAGCGAGGTCACGTCGGTGGAGTGTTCATCCAACCATTCGAATACAATTCGGGAGCTGCATTGTCTTGTTGCAGGATGAGGTCGCCCAGGATATCCCGGTAACGTTGAACCGTGAGGGACGATGTCACACGTACCAGGGGTGCAATTTCAGTCCACGTAAACAGTCCCCAAACGAGAATGCCACCTCCATTAGCTTGAAGAGTACCCTGCTGGCAAGAAGGATCCATCGCTTCATGTGGTTTGCGCCGTACTCGTATCCTGCCATCCGCATATACCAACGTGAATCTCGACTCATCAGTCCAGGCAACATTTTCCCACATGTCTAGGGTCCAGTGGCAATGTTCCAGCGCCCATACTAATCTTTTCACCCTGTGATGTGCGGTCAGCAGCGGTACCCTCGTGGGACGATGGCTTCTGTACCCCATAGCGAGGAGATGGTTCTGGATTGTGTGGCTGCTTACACGTTTGTGTGCACCAGCGTTAAATTGCCGAGTGATTTCTTGCACTGTGGCCCGTCTATTCACTGTTACAATGCGAGCTAGCCGATGATGACACCGTTCATCCACACGCTGTTGTCCACGGCAGTTGGTCCTTGCAGGGATGATTTTACCGGATTCGATGCATTCATGGTGCACCCGTGGCACAGTGGCTCGTGGAAATTTCCAGTGCCTGCACGACTTCCGAGATGGAGTGACCCATTCGTCGGGCCCCGACAATTTGCCCACGATCAAATGCGCTTAGATCCTTCTTCTTACCCATACTGCGTCCGACTCTTACTGATTCCCGTCGCATCACTCCTTATATTGTAGGATCGCTGCATACGTCATGTCGTTTTCGTTTACAGGGCCGCCCACAGCGCCACATTTGCATAACGCCAGCTGTCTCTAATTCAATTGCTCTTCAGTGTATTTAAACACAGGATGATTGGAAGAACAAATGCAGGAAGCTGCCCAGGCGGCTCAGTGGTCTAAGCGCTGGCTTCTGACCATTCGTCCTAAATGGGTCCAGGTTCAAATCCCGGTGAGGCATGGATGTTGTGTTTGTTTTACGGCGCTCGATCTCTATCCCTTCCGTAGAATCAGTGGCCCTAAATTAAGGTCGGGCGACTGTTTACAGCCCACTGAATTGCTCACGGTGGTCGTTAAACCTTCAATAAGAAAAACCTTCAAATTAAAAAAATGCAGAAAGCTATACCTTTGAAAAATAGTTCCTTCTTGTGTACCAGGGCAAAGCAAAACATCTTGGTAGATTGAAGTTCAATCTACCAAGATGTTTTTCGTAAGAGGTTGGGATTTTACATGTTTCAACCTAATTTTCGATAAATTTATGTAAATTCTACATTTTCTTATCTCGATCAATTTCAGAGTAAATTGAAGAATCCTCCAAGGGACAGTAAAACTTCCTATGCAGTTATCTTCATCAAGGATTTTTATTATACCTCTTTTATCTGCTTTCGTGATAACAGTGTTGTTATCATTCTCCAAATTTCGGCGATCTGAGACCGTGTGACGTATTATCTAGATTAACTTCCCTTTTTAGTTTCTTTCCCTATGTAAATCTTGAGTTTATTCTCAGTATTCTTCACGCTTAATGAAATATCTTTTCCCTCAAACGAATACGTTTGGCAACACAATTGAGGTTGCTTGCACGTGACGTATGCCTGAGTTTTGATAAGAACAAGAGATAAAAACGACGACAGATCTATTGCTTGAGAGCGTTGTAAGAGAGCGTTATACGAGAGCGTTGTGAGAGAGCGATTATTAAGAGCGTTGGATTGTAAACTGATTATTAAAAGGAGTGTTGTGATCATGTGTGGTGTGTGGCATCCAGTAGATGGTTGCGGATTGTTCGGACAGTCACCTCAGGTGCAACGGCAGCTCGGATTTGGGTCGCAGTGGATGTTGCTGTTATCAAGATCATGCATGTGACGTATGCCTGATCATCTTGATAACAGCAAGAGATAAAAACGACGACTGATCGATTGCTAAAAGGCGTTGTAAGAGAGCGTTGTACGAGAGCGATTTTAAGAACGTTGTACGAGAGCGTTGTATTGTAAACTGATTATTGTTGATAGGCGTGTTGTGATCATGTGTGGTGTGTGGAGTACATTGTGATGTTATCGTTCAGTTATGGAAGTGTTACTACAGCCTGAATAAAGCTTTACCGTAAGTTGACTTCTGTTGTTTCGTCTGGCCGTTAAGGTTTTCTTTCATTTAGGAACTATTTCCTAGTGTATTGATGTGTTAAAACAGCGTAGAAGTACAAAAGACTTTTACGCTACAACCATTTATACAGGGAAAGCTTCGACCGTCTTGGGGCCGCTTTCGTGTTAAGCAAAATACTTCGGGTATGGATTCTAAAATAATAATGTCTATCATAATAGAATCCACCTTCGAGAGATATATTAAGTAAGTTTCAATGTGTATGGCACAATCTACAAAACAGAATTTTTTCAAAGTAGCTGCAAAGACTAGGCCCAAAGAAAGAACATTTTCTTCAGTTGCAGATAAAACTTTCGAAGACAAGTTGACACTTGTGCTATTTTTCGTAACATCTGTTATGAAGACGTGGCAACTCTCCGGATTTAGGCAGGAGACTCCGGATTTTCAGTCCTTCCTCCCGTCCTCCTAGTGAATCTCAAATTCTCTCTACTTTCGCCGACAATTAGCCGTTACGATGGTCAAAATTCCATCAACTACTGCCTTGAATCGACGCAAAAGAAAAAGACTTCGAACCACCTGTGAAATCTTTTACTTTCTGCGTCGATGCAAACGGCATTACAGTCATCAATTTCGTACTTTTCATCTCCCATCTGCAAAACGAAAGCCACACCCAGTGGCGCCGTGGTCTAAGCGCTGGCTTCTGACCACTCGCCCTAGTTGGGTCCGGGTTCGAATTCCGGTGAGGCATGAATGTTTGTGTTTGTCTTTCGACACTGGCTCTCAATGCGTTTCTTGTCCAACACTGATTATATTGGTCATTTAGTATACTGTCAAATCCATGTTTGATGTATACTTGTTCACAATGTGTTACATGATCAACACTATCTATATCTGTGTAAATTGATCATTTGGCATACTGTCATACATGTACGATTTGTACTTGTTGCTGAGAAATATCTGTATCCTGTTTCTGTCTGCCTGTTTGTCATGTCTGTACCACCAGGTCCAATAAATCATTTCATTTAAACCTTCAACAAAAAAATGAAAGAAAGGAAGCTTGATACTTCCATATTTGTTTCGACAGATACCGCTGTCTTCGTTGATTCTGTTTCGCGGTAATGATATGCGAATAAGGTAAAAAGTGTGTCGATGACAAATATATATACACAGGCGGAAAGTGAAAAAGAACACCAAGAAGGAGACGTCTGACACCAACGAAATTTATACGGCATAATAACGGAATACAGAGGATAACGTGATCAAAACATTATGGCAAAATACAGCTGTATTTGCTGGTAAACTGAAAAATAACATTTCCATGTAACATGGTTAGTACGAGGTTGAACCGCCATGAACAGCGTCACACTGTGCAATTCTGGCATAGAGTCTGTCGTACAGATGTTGGATGTAAGTTTGGGGTATTAAGTTCCAAGCATCCTCAACATGTACGCGTAAATCGGGGATGGTCGTGGCTGGCCGTGGAGACCGGATAAGTTGTTGTCCCATAAAATCCACACGCCATGCTCAATGGGGGACAAATCCGGTGAACGTGCAGGCCATGGAAATTGTCTCACACCCTGAAGTGCATGTTGCGTTGCACGTGCCGTGTGTGGGCGTGCGTTATCTTGCTGGAAAACACCACAATGGACTGACCTTACAAATGGCACAACAACGGGCTGAATGATGTTGTTGATGTAGGAGGTGCTGTTTAACGTACCCGGTACAAACACTAGTTGTGTACGGGAGTGGTGTAGGCTCCGTGTGTTGCTGGCGGATGCATGAAGGGTGGAGACGTTTTCCTGTGCGTCTGCGAACACGCATACGGCCATCGGAGGCTCCCAAGCAGAATCTGCTTTCATGGCTGAACATGACAGATCGTCATTGCGTTCTCCAGTGCAGACGTTGGCGACACCACTGCAGCCGTTCCTGAAGGTGGGATGGAGTCAGAGGTACACATGCCAGAGGGACACGTGCACGTAGTCCTGCATCCAGTAGACGGTTGCGGATTGTTCGCACAGTCACCTCAGGTGCAACAGCAGCTCAGATTTGCGTCGCAGTGGATGTTCTGCTTGACAACGCCGCTCTTCTTATGCGTCGATCGGTCTGCTCATCAGTCCGTCTGTGACTCTCGGTTCCACGTCTTCTCGTGTGGGAATGTTCCTCGGACCATCTACGCCACCATCGTACCACCACCGATACTTCCCGTCCAATTCGCTCCGCAATACGACGATACGACCACCCGGCATTGCGGAGTCCGACTAGACGACCTCGCTCGAAGTCCGATAACTGCTGAAATCGTACACGTCTTCCATGTCCAGGCATTGCAGCTTCTTCAGGGTCTTCGCACTTGTCTGTACGCCGACGACTGATTACATTCACTTCGCCGTACTCCTTAAATAGCACCGACGATAATTTGCATACTATGCCGTCCTGTGACGTAGGCGCTCACCGGTTGGTCCCGAAATTAACATCATACGCCTACGTAAACTCGACCCCTTATTAACATATGTATTTCCTTCTTGGTGTTCTTTTTTCACTTTCCGGCAGTGCATATATATATAAATCTTTTTTAATGTTAAATAATAATAATAAATACCATGTTTCTCCAAAATAGTAAATAAGTGCTTCTTCAAACTGTGGTTTGGAAAGAATTTTTTTTAAAAAGAACAATTAATGGATGCGTAGTAATAAAAATTAAAAAAAATTAATTCGTAGCTTCTAAAGTTTCCAATGAATTCTGGAGAAAATCAAAATTGAACTTTATGCTGTAACATCTCATTCACTGCAAAAATTGCACTCACTTATATTGAAAATCGGAAAAAATTTGCTTTAGAAAATTTATCCCAGTCGGAATGTCATACGAGGCATTCAGCAAAGAGCTCACTCGCTCTGGCACTAGAATGCTGGGGACGGTCAGTAATTTATTGACAGATGGGAACTGCCCTGCCTTGCAGTTCTTTCTTTCAACAATTCGCTTCAACAAAGCCGCGCGTATTCTAAGTGATGTTAAACAGCTGAGTTGCGTTGAATTCACTTAACGATAAAAGGGAGTAGTTATAGTTGGCCTCGCCTTGCAACGAAAGGCGATGTTAGTACGATGTTTTTTGTCGTCTTCGCGCACAACCTAAAGAAAAACGCAAACCAGTTGGTTGCTGTTTTATTCGTAAAAACCAACAACATGCGGGTCATTTTATGTCTTCATTATCTTACGGAATCAATGTGCCCGAAAACGAATTTCAGTAAGGAGAAGTGGATTTCCGCGCTGTTTTTTATTTTTTATTTTTTTCTCCAGAACCTTTAGTGGACCAATAATACCAGTTCTGGAAAATTGTTTCCTTCGTCTGGATAAGGTCGATAAAAAAATAACGATCTTGTGGTTTTATGAGCTGTAAAAATCTCTCGAATTTCCAATTTTGAAGGTTTGCATGTCTGGTTATATATACACTGGCGTGCAAAATTAAGGACGGGACGGTTTTTCGAATGTAACGTCGTGCAGAAGTGCTCCACATCGATTCAAATCATACCATAAGATCACCAAGATGTAAGAATATGGGACAAGGGAGCAAAACCGTCCAAACAAGGAATCCAAAGGATGCAAAGGCACTTTATTGATAAGGTAGCTTCGAGCACAACTTAACTGAAGACAGAAACGTCCATGCGACAGGCGGCTGCCAAGAAAAATCCAGTCTTTAGTAGGGGATATGATCACCCCTAACTGCGTTGCAGGATTTACAACGTCTGTCCATGCTGGGCACGAGGTTGTCAAGGAGCTGTTGAGGAATCGCGGCCCATTCCTCTTGTAGCGCCAATCGCAGCTGCGGAATCGATACTGGCGGCTGGTGAAGTGCTGCCAAGCGTCACCCGAAAAGGTCCAACATGTGTTCGATTGGATATAGGTCCGGGGACCTTGCGGAACAATCCATGCGTTGAATATCTTCACTCTCCAACAGCTCTGCGACAGCCACTGTACGATGAGGTGTAGCGTTGTCGTCCGTGAAGAGGAACTCAGGACCCACAGCACCTCTAAACAGACGCAAGTGAGGCAGGAAAACCTCAGTACAATAGCGGACACCAGTGACTGAACCTCCTTGGAAGATGTGGAGGTCAGTATGGCTACCAAGCATGATACCGCCCTAAACGAGAATGCCGCCAACTCCAAACCGGTCCCTTTCGATGATGTTGGGGGTGTGATTGCGTGTTCCCTGCTGTCTCCAGATGTGTATACGTCCAGAACCGCTCGTCAGACTAAATCGGCTCTCATCCGTAAACAGAACTTGACCCATTGCTGATGTGTCCAGTTCTTGTGTTCCTGGCACCACAGAAACCGCCGTCTCCGATTAGGATTCCAGGCGGAAAATCGCATGGCACACACCGTACTGGTCGTCGTGCAAATAGGCCACCATTGTGAAGCCTTCTGGACACGGTAAAACGCGATAACGGAAGTCCAGTTGTCTGTTGTATGTGCCTTGCGATTTCTCCCGCAGTCTGCCGTCTGTCTCTTCTCGCCTGTAGGACAATATAGCGGTCGTCCGCCGCCGTGGTTGCTCGTGGAAGACCACTGCTAAACTCTCGGACAGCTGTTCCTGTCGTTTGAAATGCTCTCCAAACTCGTGAAACGATGCTGTGAGCGATCCCGAACTCCTCGGCCACACTAGTCACACTTCGACCTTCTTCCAACTTCCCAATGACGCGACCTCGGGTAAAGTCATCCAGATGTCGTCTACTGGATTGCCTGTTGGCCATATCGGACGGTGGAAGCAGCTCGACGTCGTTCAAACCGATGTACACCGTGCAATAGCTTTCACCGAATCGACCCGTCCCCCTAAGTCATGCTGCATATATGCGCATGCCCTACCGTACCGGACCCTAGTCTATCTCCTGAGTGGTCTTTCGGTCCATTCTGCCTGCTCGTTTTGCTGTTATGCTAATTTCTCCTCTTCGTCCTTAATTTTTGCACACCAGTGTATGAGCTGATATGGAGAGATAACAAGAGTATTATCGTAGATTTGCTTCCTTTGAGATGAGTGTTGAATCGGGGATTTTTAACGATTGTATAGAGTAGTATGCAGTTTGAATTTTACATTTATAGTCTCTAGTGGTGAGGTCATACATCGCGAAAATACCCCATTGTTAAAATCTTCGTTTCCACAATTCAAGCTTTCGACTTAAAAGAAATTTTTGAAATCGATCTGATAGTTGCAGAGATATAGTGTCCCCAGACCGATGGACAGACATAGTGACGCTATGAGCGCGTACCTTTTTTCTAAAAGAAATGCCTAAAAGAAGTCTTGTTATTTCATTCGTGATTGCTACATGTAGGGTTCTAATAATATTATCTTGTAAATTCTTAATGAAGATTAATTTCATATTATTCAATATGCAAAAGCAATTTTTTATTTCTTAGCTTAAATACCGCTTCCATCAGGTCAGGCGGGTTAAACAATATTCTCTTTACAAGAAAATATCATCTGCCAGTCCTTAGCATAGTGTGATTAGATATGGCATGTATTTATTGATCAGCACATTAAACACGACAACTTGCAAATTGTTAACATGATGAAGGGCAAAATGTTCTTTTGTTTCATTCTTTCCCCGCCTTCGATCCTTGACAGCCAATAACTGCAGGCGTTGCTTTTCAATATAATTTGGGTTTCTCACATGACCAATCCCCTAATTTGTTGTGTCACGGTGTTGTCTTTCTGTAAGAGATAGTGAGCAGACTGAAATTAATCAGACGCCGCCGAACGAGAGACTTATAATTCATAATTCGCCAAGCCGCCGTCATTTGTCTTCCCTTGACGATGAATTGGAGTGACAAATCTGATGATTAAAGTCATCGATGAAAGCAATTTCTCTTTAAATTAGAGACTCCAAGATAAAACTTTTCTCCGGAACCTACGCTGAGCGCATTTTTAAAAGAGATACTTGTGTTTGAACTTAAACCCTTATTTCATACACACACATACGCTATATTGACAAAAGTCACAGGACACCCCTTCAAAAGCAAATGAACGGATGCGCTGCGTTGTTAAGATGCGCGATACAGATGCAAACGGTATAAAAACAAGCCTCCAGCTGACCGCAATGATATCGCACTGCGAGTTGAGTGAAAATGTCGCGGTGGGAGAGAACTGACTTTGACAAAGGAAATATTGTTGAGTGTTATACACTATCTACCAACAAGCAATTGAACACCCCTGCAATCGACGATATCTGCGGTCCTGATACACGTCACTGCCGCCGCCGTTAAATATCGTGTTGGAAACAACAACGCAACCAGTCGCATGCAAGATGCCACGCAGTTCAGGAGCTCTCTGATTTCGAAAAAGGTGGTAATCGCCGGGTATCACAGAAATGGCCGATCCATACGTGACATATCCAGCGAGTTGAAGTACCCAAAATCGACAGTGGCCTACGTGATTGGCAAAGTGGAAGATAAGAGGTGACTATCGTAATGTGCCCCGACCCGGCAGACCCACAAAACTGGGAGTTAGAGATTAGCGGGTGCTGGCCAGAGATATTCTGAAGAACCGCACCAAATCTACGGGCCACATCCGCGAGGGAGTTTCCAACAGGCATCCGGGAGTGTTCTTTCGATGAATACCATCCGTAAGGAAGCCCATCTGCTCGGTTATCATGGATGTGCTGCCGCCCACAAGCCTTCCTGATCACCAAGTCCCATAGCGCTGATCGGTTAACGTGGTGCAAAAAGAACGTCGACAGTGGACCGCTCAACAGCGGAAACAGGTTCTCCGGAGCGACGAATCAAGGTTCACCCCTTTACCGTTCGGATGGGAGGGTCTGGGTTTGGCACGTCTTCCTGGAGAACGCCTTTCCTGCCGGAATGGACAGCCAACTGTGAAGTTCGGCGGTGGTGGAATCGGTGCTATGGGGATGTTTCTCCTGGTATGGCACGGGACCCATGGTCGCAATTCCTGGTAGACACAACGCCGAGACCTACTGCACCACTTTGGATGACCATGCGCTTCCTACGTTGTGGCAGAAGTTTTACGCAGCGGGCGGACCCACGTTACTTTCAGGACGACAATGCCACCTGTCATGTTATGCGAGGTCCACCATGCAGCTATTGCATGGTGACACGGGGGTTAATCGAATGGACTGGCCTGCGCAGAGCCCGGACCTTAACCCTTACTGGACACCCTCTGGGATGAGTTCGAACGTCGATTTAAGGGGTGGTCCCAACGTCCGAAATCGGTGAAGGAACTGACCTGTCTTCTCCAAGCCGAGTGGAAGAAAATACCGCTAGCCGTCGTACCAACGCCTGGTTGAGAGTATGCCCCGGAGGGTCGCAGCTATAATCAACCGCTCGTGGAGGCTCCACTAACTATTAAAAGTGAATAAACTTCGTTTATCTTTGCTATCACAGGTAATCAGGTATTTGTTGTTGGATAGATGTATCAGTGGATTGTCCATAAGAGAAATCGAGAGGCGTTTAAACATGCACCCAAGTCAACTGTTTTGGATGTACTGAATAAGTGGAAGACACATGGCGTGCCTGAAGCAGCAAAACCTACCGGCAGACCAAAGAGAAAATCAGTGATAGAGGACGTCGAAGCCTCAGGAGAGTCGTTACAGCTAATCGACGGAGTACTGCACAAGACCTCAGTGTACAGGTGAGTAACAATGCTGGAACCTTGGTATGTACACGTACCATTCTCAGAGAACTTCATTCCATGGGTTACCGTGGTCGTGCGGTTGCTCATAAAGCCTTTCATATCCACTCAGAATGCTACTCCTAGTTTAGCACGGTGTAAAAAGAACATTTATCGTAGAAAGTAGGTCAATGAAAACGGGTCCTATGGACTGATGAATTCAGATGGATGATCCATCAATCTGATGGCCGTGCGTGGGCACAAGGCGGCAGCCGAGGAGACTCTATTTACCACAATGTACTGTTCTTACGGTCAAGTTTGGAGCTGGCAGTGCACTCGTGTGTTGGTGGTTTTCGTGGTATGGTCACGGCCCATTGGTTATTGTGGACAAACCTGTTAACCAGCACGTCTACCTTCAATATTCTGGGCAATTATGCCCTACCAACTCTGTGGCAATACTAGCGGAACCGAGCCTTGTTGGTACCAGCAAGATAATGCACTGAGCCATAAAGCAATGACTGTTACGACGCTGTTTGATGATAATTCCGTATCGTGTGTGGACTGGCCAGCACGGAGTCCTGATTGTTATCCCATAGAGCACATATAGGTAAATGAATTAAAGCTACCGCATAAGAAGTTTGGAACCAAGGCCTACTACTAAGCAACAGTTAGCGGCAGCATTATGTACTGAATGGAAGCGCATACGTATCGCTGTATTCCAAAACCTTTGTCGAAAAGCATGTCTCGAAGGGTCAGTGCATGCATTAAGGCCAAAGGTGGAATGCCATGCTGTGTTTCTCTTCTAGATGTCCGGTGACTTTTGGTCAATATAGCTTAATTCCCTATGCGTTTCTATAAGAATAGTTTGGTATGCAGTCTTCTCAGCAGCCAATTTATCACAGCAAACCCTTTGAATAGCGGATACCTCTAGGGACATTTGTCCGCTATTAAGCGTAGGATTATTGACTTACAAGTCTCGCTTTTATTTCAGCCGCACTTCACTCAAACCTAGCTCCAATAGCACAACAAACACTTAGTCGAATTAACGCAACAAAAGTCATGGGATACGTATCTATATCGTGTAGGACGTCCTCTTGCCCGGCGAAATGCAGCAACTCGGTGTGGTATCGATTCCACAAGTGGCCGGAAGACTTCTGGAGAGATGTTGAGCCATGCTGCTCCGGAACAACCGGCCCGCAGTTCCCTGGTATTTGTAGGCGCATGGGAAATCTTGGGTGCGGGCAGACCTTTCCACAAAGTCCCATATGTGTTCTGTTGGGTTTATGTCGGGCGAACGTGGTTGGTCACACCATCCGTCGTAACTGTCCAGAATGCCTCCTCGAGCTAATTTTGGACAACTTGGAGCCCGATGCCATGGTGCATTGTCCGCCTGGAAAATCCCTTCTTTGTTGGGGTACATGAAGTCCATGAAGGGCTGCAAATGCTCAGCGAGCAGAGTAACACAGAGGTTACTGCGGAATGAATGGGGCGATGAGGACTCAGAGGACCCATACCGTACTACAAAGACATCCCAGACATGTATGGAACCACCGCCATCTTGCACAGTGCCTTGTTGACAACTTGGGTCCATGGCCTCATGGGGTCTGCGCCACACCAGAACCCCTACCATCAGCTCGTAACAACTGGTAACGTGACTCATCGGTCCACGCCACATGTTGCCAGTCTTTCAGGGTCCAATTACCGTGTTCCACGAGCCCAGGTGAGGCGCTGTGTCCGATGTCGTGGTGTCAACAAAGGCACTCTGACGGGTCCTCTGCTCTGCATACCCCATGAACGCTAAATTACGCAGCACTGACCCTGATGTATATGTCTCTGATACCTCCTGCATTCAATGTGGATGTTAGTTGACCCAGTGTCGCTTGTCTGTTAGACTGACCTGATGGATATGTCTCTTGGTATCTCCTGCGTTGAATGTGGATATTACTTGAGCCGGTGTTGCTTGTCTGTTAGACTGACCTGATGGATATGTCTCTGGCACCTCCTGCATTGAATGTGGATGTTAATTTGCAGGCCAGTGTTGCTTGTCTGTTAGACTGACCTGATTTATATGTCTCTGGTACATCCTGCATTGAATGTGGATGTTATTTGAGCCAGTGTTGCTTGTCTGTTAGACTGACCTGATGGATATGTCTCTGGTACCTCCTGCATTGAATGTGGATGTTATTTGAGCCAGTGTTGCTTGTCTGTTAGACTGACCTGATTTATATGTCTCTGGTACATCCTGCATTGAATGTGGATGTTATTTGAGCCAGTGTTGCTTGTCTGTTAGACTGACCTGATGGATATGTCTCTGGTACCTCCTGCATTGAATGTGGATGTTATTTGAGCCAGTGTCGCTTGTCTGTTAGACTGACCTGAGTGGATACGTCTCTGGTACCTCCTGGTGTTGAATGTGGATGTTATTTGAGCCTGTGTCGCTTGTCTGTTAGCACAGACAATCCTGGTCAGACACCTCTGATCACGGTCATTCAGCACCAGTGGTAGGCCACTGCGCTGCCTGGGGTGGCAGTGCCTTCAATGAGGTATTCTCCATACACACGTGACACCGTGGATCGAGAAATGTTGAATGTTCGCACAAATTCGGAATGTCCCAGCCCTCTGGCTTTCATTACCATGCCTCGTTCAAACTCCGATAATTCATGCTTTCTTGACTTTACCCTACTGGCGGTTGTTCAACCTGATTCACGAGATTACACCTCGCATCTGATAAAAATCGTGGCGTGCAACGAACCCTTTATACGACGGCAGCGCCAGTTACGAAAATTTGCATACTGCTATTCCATGACTTTTGGCACTTCGGTGTATATGACAACACAATACGAACAGGCAACAAGTAAACAGTTTCAGCCTAATGCGCTTCCACCACACTTCTTTGGATGTGCTTGCTTCAAAATTACATATCTCTAGTTCTTATCTATTAACATGCATACGTCACGCTCTCGGACCTCAAGATGGTTGCCAACATCATTCCACGAGTGAGAAGATAAAACGTTAAGGTTCGAAACGTTAAAAATACGTAGAATAGAACTCATAGTTACGTAGAGAAGAAACTAAAAAAAATTAAAATTAATTTAGAATATACGTCATAACGTACGTTCAATATAATAATTAAAATCATGTTTTTTATTATTTTTTTAATCATGCGATGTAATTATTGATAAATATTTTTTGCTACTGTTTCACAGTGTAGAAACAATGCAATACGTGTGGATACATACAGTACATGTACAGCTTTTTCATTTTAAAATACAGTACATGAATGTACGTAGCGCTGATTATTTCATTAAATCGCTTAGCAATTTTTGGCTGCAAAAAAAGGTCTGATAAAAGGGCTCTTTTTGTGTAATTCGTAGTATGTTTTTTTCAAAACGCATTTTTGGAAATTCATCAATAGCATTAATCTCCCCATATCCCCTTTGTTTTACAAAAACATTTTGCAGCTCTTCACTGCACTTTACAACGCCTTTAGAAAAATTATGTCTCTTCACTACACATATAATTGTAGCTCCCTCCCACTTACACTTTTACAACGTGTTTAGGAAAAAAATTGTAACTCTTCTAACTAGACTTTACAACGTCTTTGGAAAAAAATGTGTAACTCTTCACTACACTTTACAACGCCTTTAGAAAGGAACATTTGTAACTTTTCAATACACTTTTACAATTTCTTTAGAAAAAATTCTGCACCTCATGTACAACTGCCTCCAGATGATTTCTCAATCAAATCACCATTTTCTGCTGAGTATTTTTTCAAAGCAAGAACTTGCGCACATTGTTCGTTTTCTCTTCGATACACAGGTCTTCATCGACCGTAATGAAATCTTTTGCATTTCTTTCAATGACTGTATATTTAATTAGTTCGAAAACACCCCACTTTGTTTCAAAGAAGCTGTTTTGCCCACATTCAAGAAAATATCGGCCATTTTGATAACACTGACGAGTAATTTTTTTAATGGGGACTTGGGGAACAAAATGTACCCTATTTCCGTCCAAAAAAGCCAAGAAAAATCTTTGCGTATTATATTTGCCGGTATTTTTTCCTTGAACGTTTATGTTTTTAACTGGCTTTTTTGACCAATATCACTGTTCACTGTAAGGAGCGTCCGTTATTTGGAGGTAAATACAGTAAGTCCTGCGCGGTTAATTCGTTCCGAAGATTTTCCGCGTAAGTCCAAAGGTAGCTTAATTACAGCGAATCGCTGAGATGCAGATTCATTTCAACATATAATTAAGCTAAACTGTTACTATGATATATAAAAAAATTAACGAAAAAGTGCAAATTAATCCTGAAAAAATGTAAGAACACGAGAAACTGGAAAAAAAAAGCTCGCATGGCTTACAGTGTGATATATGTACATATATATGTATACAACATATTAGAACGACTGTATGTATTTGGATAATTACACTCTTTTCCAAACTACACCCACAGACAATGAAATTTGTACACCATGAAGGAAGCATCGGATCGAACTGATAATTTATGGATGTAATGATACAGATGAATGATACACAGGATGGCAGAAACAGAGCTGCAGGATAATTGCAGAGGGATCTGTGGCAAACAGTCCGGTCATCTTCAATAGCGCATCGCACAGCATCGTGCGGCGATAATGCTGCAATACGGTCCGGCATTGGAGGCGCACAGACTGGCTCACACGTGTTGGACGGTGTGCTCTAAATTCCGGATAGTACGGTGCGGCGGCAGCCGGTGTTTCAACTGATCTCACACATACTCGATAGAGGACATGTCCGGGGAGCGGGCAGGCCATGGAAGTGTCTGGACTTGAGGTAGGCAGTCCTGGGCAAACCGAGCCGTGTGCGGGCGGGCATCATCCTGCGGGTATAGTGCACCTGGAATTCCGGCCAGGAATGGGAGCACACGGGGCCGTAGCATCTCATCCACATACCGCTGGCCCATCACCGATCTACGTACGACTACTAGAGCTGATCGGCTATCATCGGCAATGGTTCCCCAGATCATAATGCCTGCAATGGGGGAAGTGTGGCTCTCGATAGCGATGTTAGGATTGTGCTGTTGACCCAGGGAGTTCCACACCATGACACGATGACAATCTGTCCCCAAAAGCAGCGGTACGCATCGTTAAACACCACACGTTGCTCTGGCGTGGCACCACTGCACACGGAGCCAGCGATGTTCCGGTGTTAATGGCAGCACACGTAAGGGGGCGCTGCGATCGCAGATAGGCTTCCGCCGAGGCTTCGGGAAATGGTCAGAAGTGGACCGGATCCCGCGGGGATCCGGTCCGTCGGGAAGTGGTCCGGGTCCCCTGTGGGGATCCGTCTCGTTCCTGGCGCACGATCCACCGATCCTCTCTACCGGTGGTCTTCGTGGTCCATTTGGAGCCGTTCCGCCGTGTGACAGTGCCTTCACGTATCCACTGCTTCCGAAACAGTGGAACGGTATGGTCAGAACGACCCTACCGTGGCGTGGGCTATACAGCGCGCCTACCACTCTGCGGTTTTAAGCCCGGTGATCAGGGCATCTCTCAAAGTCCGTACGTTGCGTAGATCGACGTCTCTGGCGTCTATCCGGCACTCTTGTCACTCTTTACTCTTGCCTGCGTCGCCCGGTGTTTTTCGCCTTCATGGGGCATCGACTACACGCCGGTCTATAAGGCTGCCAGTTCGTGCTTGCAGCGCCACCACAGAGTGTGAGAGCATGAGCAATCGCCCCAAATGTGGATCATTTGCATACCAGCACGCACTGTAGCTATTTGCACAGTTTCGCGGTTGTAGCATGTGCGCAAATTTCATTGTCCGTGAGTGTAATCATAATAATTCAGTCTAAAAACTTCCCTGGAGTAACACGAAAGACAGAAACAAAATCTTCGGACTTCTATGGAATACCCAGAGGGCACAATAAAATAATTATATAAAAAAAAGCTTGTTTGGCGTAACCAGCAGAGATTGCAAATAAACTCCACGTATCGGTGGGAACAATGTAATGGGAGAGATCATTTCCTATGTAAACATTTTAGAATGGTTATAAAGTGGGGATGTTTAGTCTAGAGGAAAGGAATACCAATGTGTGATCTAAGAAATGAGCAAATTTTTATTTATATTCAAGGGGTTAACGACCACCGTGAACAACTCAATGGGCTACAGGCAGTTGCCCGTCCCTGATTTAGGGCCACTGGTCCCAGGGAAAAGAGAGAGCCAGTGGCGTTAGGCAAAAGCAATATCCATGCTTCACCGGGATTTGAACCCGGAGTCTTCTTGAATGAATGTTCACAAGTCTTCTTGAATGACTGTTCACAAGCCAGCCCTTAATCCTCTACGCACCGGGGAGGGATTGAGTAAGTTACTTGGCTGTAGCGAAAAATCTGAAACACGAGACGGGCAGCTGAAATGTGCCTGTCCCGTGTTTTTCCTTCATGGACATAATAGTATGCGGTAACTATATAAAGAAAAATCGCTCTGGGCAGAGTTAGCGAAGAGACTTGGGAACAATGGTTTATCCAGGAATTTCAAATTAGGGAGGTGCTAAAAAGTTTGGAAGTTTGGGGGTGTTGAAACAAGAAAGATGACACTGAATGTTTGGTTGTAACAAGCGCGTTTTTTAAATGCTTTCCGATGCGAATAAAAATTTTGAAAGTCATTCATAGTGAATGGAACCGGTTAAAAAAACGGTATTTCTCTCTACAATCGATAAAATATCTAGAAATAGAAACAGCTACTTCCTCCGACTTGCGGCTCAAAAAAGGTGTTACAAAAATTAACAAACTGTGCACAAAAAGTTTCACATATCAAAAGAAAGATGTTAGAAACAAAAGTATTTTCAGATCAAACAGTCAGAAGAAGAAATGTAGAGGGAAACATCATATAACGCTATTCCCCCTAGAAGAAGCATTTCATAATGGAAAAGTTGAAAATATGCGAAAAGTATTCTTCCTAGCAAAAGCTATACTTAATAAAACGAATTGTTCAAATACGTCTCCTGGTAGTAGAGATAGCGAGAAAAAGGTTTAGACATTTACGCTGCTAGTGGGAAAACTGTGCATTACTTTGCCTAGGAGCACAGGATCACTAGTAGGCCCTATATCCTCCTGTGGTATTCTTGAATAAGACACTTGAACTCTTTATGATGGCCCATTATTCCTATACCGTTATTCCCAGAGTAACACAGCGCACAAAGCCATATTCCCTCAGAGGCATTCAGAAATCCACCCACATTTATCCTAAAAGAAACAACGCTTTGCCAGTACAGTGTTATGGGTCAAAATGCTGTAGTGGATAGACTTCAAAAAGGCGCTTGCTCAAGGAGGAATTACAAATGGCATTTCGCAGTAGCTGATTAGTGAACAAATAAATGTATACATCAATTGCCTAGGAAAATTGCTATTTAGCACACACACACACACACACACACACACACACACACACACACATTTCATTTCAGAATGATTTTCATGACGATTCAGTTGGAAAGGGGTTTTTTCAAGAGACTCCTGATTTTGTCAAAACCAATATTTCTAAACGAAAATAATTAACCTATCAACATTTTTTTTTTGCCGAGGATTTTTCAACGTATTTGGGGCATTTGAGGCATGCTGAATCCAAAAATGACATTAGTTTTGCCGAATTGGCCCTAGTTTTTTAAGATAATGCATACCCCTCAAATTTTGATTCCACGCCAATATTACCTGTGGCTGCTGACATATGAAGTTGCTTTTGATCTGCCTTTTTACTCTTGAACAGTGTTTTTGTCTAATTTAATATTTTATTTTATCTTTAACATTGTTTTGAAAGATTATCCTTGGCATGCAATATCATATTAATTATTTTTGTTTTCTTCTTTTCTTCTTTCTTCTTATATATATGAATTCTTCATGAAGAAGCTGCGTAAACAGTCCTAATACATTCTGCTACATTTGTGGCGAATACACTCTGCAAAAACAAAGGCAAAACATCATTGACTTTGTAAGACAAGCATATCTTCTTTATTTTGGAATGAAGCTTGGAGAGCAAGATACGTCTTGTGCTCCTCATAAGATTTGCAAAACTTCTGTAGAGTTCCTACGACAGTGAAAAAATGGAGAAAGGAAATGTTTACACTTTGGTGTGCCTGTGGTGTGGAGAGAGCCGCAAAACCGTCTCGATTATTGTTATTTTTGTCCTATGAATGTGAAAGGCTTTAATCGCTACAAGAAACATAAGTAGGAGTTTCTTGATTTGGAATCAGCGAGGCGTTCTGTGCCACACTCTGAATGCCAGTGTTTATCTCACTGCCTGACCTCCCATTGTCAGATGTTGAAGAAATGTAGAACTTGGAGTGTACCACAGATGGTAGCAGTGGAAATAAATATGAAGAAAGTTTCCAACACCTAAGCAGTTCCTCCTAAAACAGCTCGATGATCTGATACGAGAAATCAATCTGTCAAAGCAAGCACCTGAACTTTTAGCATCCAGGCTAAAAGGAAAAAACTGTCTAAAGTGAGAAGTTAAAATAACAGCTTACCTGAAAAGAGAAGAGGGAATTCTTTCTTACCTAAGCCAAGATGAAGAACATGTATATACTGCGATAACATTCCTGGACTTATTCTCCAAATGGGACTAAAGAAATATCAACCAGAAGATTGGCTACGTTTTATAGGCACCTCAACCAGGAACTTCAAATGCGCTTTATTACACAGTGGTGACCGCTATGCATCTCTTCCAATTACTCACTCAGCAAAGCTTAAAGAAGAATAAGAAAATAGCAAAAAGGTTTTGCAGCAGCTCTGCTATCATGAGCACCGGTGTTTTATTTGTGTTGACCTAAATATGGTTAACTTCTTGCTCGAGCAGCAAAGTGGATACACAAAGTACCCTTGTTTTTCATCTGCTTGTGGGATAGTAGGGCAAAGCAAGATCATTGGGGTAAAATGACATGGCCTTCAAGAGAAAACATCACTGTATGTGCAGCTAACATCATTAACGAGCCATTGGTTGACAGAAAAAAATCATTCTTCCACCACTCTATATCAAGCTTGGACTGATGAAGCAATTTGTTAAGGCCTTGGACAAAGATGGGGATCGCTTCAAATACATTTGTAGATTGTTTCTGAGACTGCGTTCTGAAAAACTTAAAGGAGGGATCTTCAATGGCCCTCAAATTCAAAAACTCATCAACGATTCGAATTTTATCAAATTTATGAATGATGTTGAAACATCTGCCTGGTACAGTTATGTCTTAGTTGTCAAGACCTTCTTGGGTAACCACAAAGTAAACAATTATGAAAAATTGGTGCAAAACATGCTCGCTAACTTTAACGATTCGAGTACTAATATGAGCATAAAGGTACACTTTCTTCATAGCCACTTAGACAGATTTCCTGATAATCTTGGTGATTTCAGTGAGGAACAAGGGAAGAGATTCCATTAGGATATCAAGGTGATGGAGGAGAGGTATCGAGGCAGATGGGACAGACACATGATGGCATCCTCCACCGTGATTGTCCTGATGACCCACACAAGAGAAAATCGTACAGAAATCGTTTTACTATGCGTTCTTTGCGAATATCTTAATCATCTTACTTTTCTTGTGTTATTAACTAAAGACAACGCCATTAGGTATTTCAAATGTTTACTTCTGTATGATTTGAGATAGATTCAATGTGATTTGTAGCTCGCCATTACATTTTTTTAATATCTTATGTTTTTCAATGGAGGCCTCCATTATCTTAAAAAGTAGAGCCAATCTAGCAAAACCGATGCCATATTTGTAATCAGCACTACAAAGTCAGCCTAAAACAGCTGAAATATTGTCGGCAATAAAATCACTGTTGACCAGTGTTATCTGGCAAGGCAACTCGTTTTGAACGAGGTGTAACGTACCAGGAGATGTGACGTAACTGCCCGAAGGACGCACACGACATAAAGGCAGATAGGAATCAGAATAAAGCGTCCGCGTAGCTCAATTGGTAGAGCAACTTATTCCGGAATGAGGGGACCCGGGTTCGAGCCCCGGCGCGGATAAAAATGACGGAGAAATTTACTTCGTTATAATGGCGCCCGAACTATCCGGATGACCCGACCGTTCAAAGTCTCGCATTGGTGTGATGTTATTTCCACACCGCGAGATAGGAAAAATAAGAGAATCCTTTCTCCAGCACTTCGAAAAAATAATAATAAGGGGGAGATGATGTAACGTACCAGGAGATGTGACGTAACTGCCCGAAGGACGCACACGACATAAAGGCAGATAGGAATCAGAATAAAGCGTCCGCGTAGCTCAATTGGTAGAGCAACTTATTCCGGAATGAGGGGATCAGGGTTCGAGCCCCGGCGCGGATAAAAATGACGGAGAAATTTACTTCGTTATAGTGGTTTGATGCTACCATCAATTATGAGCGGATTTCTAAAATTATTTCACCGTTAAATTAATTATTAAAATTTGTTCACGACTGAATTCGTTTCACAATGCAAATTTCAGCAGTTCTCTTTCATCCAGGATCTAGCAGAATTTTTTCCATGAGGGAAATTATGAGGTATTACACTGCAAGTATGCGTGTTTTTGTTTTTGTTTTTGTAGAGGGCCCCTAGACTAAAACTCTCAGCTTGGTTGTCCCAATCCGCCCCTGATGTTGCCATCCCATTTTTGTAACGCTAAAACTGGTAATAACGCATCTATTACAGCTTTAATTGTTCTTTAATGTGGCCATTTTTCCCGTAATGAATGACTTAAAACACGCCGAACTCGCTCGTTGCAAAACCAAAAAAAGGTCATTTTAGTGGAACTAATGGTTAACACAGATTAAAGCTGAACGCGCTCCAAGCTGACGCCGCCATGTCCATTGAAATTCTTCTTGCGAAGGTCTTCTGAAGCGTTGCACTATTATAATAGCTTGCGAGAAATTTTTTATTTCTTCATCTTATTCTTTCTTCATGAGGATCGAACAGAATTTTTTTGTGCTGTTAATGTCATCTTTCATAGGATAAACTGTTTGACCGCATTTACGATGTTATTCTTTGGTGATCGGGGAAATCTAAGAACTGAGCTGCTAAATCATGCAAAAATAAATCGCTTATGTGAGAAACCTGTGAATTAATTCTATACTTGGACAAGCCGTCAACGGTAACCGATTGCTCGGGTACAGTTGGCAATCTTTGAGCTAAGCTATTGCAAAATTTTTCTCTCTCTGTATATATACACTATCTATCAACAAGTAATTGGACACCCCACCAAACGACGATATCTGCGGTCCTGATACACGTCACGGCCGCCGCCCTTAAATATCGTGTGGGAAACAACAACGCAACCAGTTGCACGCAAGATGCCACGCAATTCGGAGCTCTCTGATTTCGAGAAAGGTGTAATCGTCGGGTATCACAGAAATGGCCGATCCATACGTGACATATCCAGCGGGTTGAAGTACCCAAAATCGACAGTGGCCTACGTGATTCCCAAGTGGAAGATGTGAGGTGACTATCGGAATGTGTCCCGACCCGGCAGACCCACAAAGCTGGGATGGGAGTTAGAGACCGACGGTTGTTGGCCAGAGAAATTCGGAAGTACCGCACAAAATCGATGGGCCACATCGCGAGGAGTTTCAACAGGCATCAGGGAAGTGTTCTTTCGATGAATACCATCTGTAAGAAAGCTCATCTGCTCGGTTATCATGGACGTGCTGCCGCCCACAAGCCTTTATCACCAAGTCCAATAGCGCTGATCGGATAACGTGGTGCAAAGAACGTCGACAGTGGACCGTTGAACAGTAGAAACAGGTTCTCCGGAGAGACGAATCAGGGTTCGCCCTCTACCGTTCGGATGGCAGGGTCTGGGTTTGGTGTCTGCCTGGAGAACGCCTCGTGCCGGAATGTATTGTGACAACTGTGAAGTTCGTCGACGGTGGAATTATGCTATGGGGGTGTTTCTCCTGGTATGGCAAGGGACCCTTGGTCGCAATTCCTGGTAGACTCAACGCCGAGACCTACTGCACCATTTTGGATGACCATGCGCTTCTTACATTGTGGCAGTTTTACGGGGTGGACCCATGTTACTTTCAGGATGAAAATGCCACCTGTCATGTTGCGAGGTCCACCATGGCTTGGTATGGTGACAATGGGGTTAATCGAATGGACTGGCCTGCGCAGAGCCCGGACCTTAACCCTATCGAGCACCTCTGGGACGAGTTGGAGCGTCGACTTAAGGGGTGCCCCCACCGTCCGAAATCGGTGAAGGAACTGACCTGTCTTCTCCAAGCCGAATGAAAGAAAATACCGCTAGCCGTCGTACAACGCCTGGTTGAGAGTATGCCTCGGGGGGTCGCAGCTGTAATCGCCGCTCGTGGAGGCTCCACCAATTATTGAAGGCGAATAAACTTCGTTTTCCTTTGCTATCACAGGTGTCCAATTACTTGTTGGTAGATAGTGTATAAACTCATTAAGGCGTCTATTATAAAAATTCTAAAAAACGAGCGAGTAAAATTTGTGACTTCCAGAACACAAGTACGAAATATTCTAAAAAACAACTTCCAGAACACAAGTACTAAAATTTATCATGAACTACTTTCCTTCACGCCTTCACGTTAGTTGTGATCATGTTGCATGTAAATAAAGCAGAAAGACACACTCAGATCGGAAACAACCTTTTTCATTTTGTATCGCGAAAGACACGCACGCACACACACACACACACACACATACACACACATACACAAACTTCCTTTTATTATTATAGATTAAGCAAGTGTTGAGCTAACAGACGGAGTCTTACCATTTCTTCGTTTTTCAAAATCAAACGATATTTTTTTTTGAATAAATGTTAATCAGCCGACTTTCGTGAAACGGTTCAAGTAAAAGGCCATCTACTTTTAATCGAAATTCCTCAATGACATGGAATTTCGGGAATCGGAAGGCGTCAAAACTTGGTCATGGACGATGTCTAATCGCATGCAAAAAATCACGCCGATCGGATGTGTCATGTCGTAGCTATGCACGAACAACTAATTGTCCCGAGTCTCGTACAGAGAGCGGATTTTTTCAATTGTTATCAAAATTGGCCAGGTTTTAATGGTCATTAATTTTATACGATACGACCAATCACCATAATACGAATCCCATGTCACTCACCATGTCCTTTCCTTTCTCTGTGGCAAGTGGCAAGTGTCACTGCGATCAGCTGAAGATCTTTGGAGGAGATAGGTAGCAAACGAGCCCTTCTCAAAACCCGGAAAAACTCCTAAAAATGCAAGTTTTTGGACGATTATTCGTCAATGACACGGAATTTCGAGAATCCAAAGGCTCCAAAACCGAACCATGGACGATGTCTAATCGCATACAAAAAATCACGTTGATCGGATGTGTCATGTCGTAGCTATGTTCGAAATACTAATTGTCCCGAGTCTCGTACAGAGAGCGGATTTTTTTAATTGTTATCAAAATTGGCCAGGTTTTAATGGTCATTATTTTTATACGATACGACCAATCACCATGATACCAGCCCCATGTCACTCACCATGTCCTTTCCTTTCTCTGTGGCAAGTGGCAAGTGTCACTGCGATCGGCTGAAGATCTTTGGAGGAGATAGGTAACAAACGAGCCCTTCTCAAAACCCGGAAAAACTCCTAAAAATGCAAGTTTTTGGTCAATTATTTCTCAATGGCACGGAATTTCGGGAATCGAAAGGCGTCAAAACCGAACCATGGACGATGTCTAATGGCATGCAAAAAATCACGTTGATCGGATGTGTCATGTCGTAGCTATGCCCGAACAACTAATTGTCTCGAGTCTCGTAAAGAGAGCTCCGCTCGACCTTCGGCCTCGCTTCTCTCAATCAGGTGGCAATTTTAGCATCTCTTTCATCGGTAGGCATAATGAGAAAAAGGAGCTCCACAAGGTGAATTACAAAACAAAAAAATGTTATGTCAAACTCATGAGTCCGGGTACATACACTAATCAACGTAACAAATGCAACACATGAAGGAATGCACGAAATGAGACAAAATGTACCACACAAATAGAGACGCAAGTGGGAAATAAGTGATTTAATTTCTGAGGGGTATTTTTTATTGGGGGTTCAACGACCATCGTGAGCAACTCAATGGGCTATAAGCAGTCTCCACCCCTAATTTAGGGCCGCTAGCGACAGGGAAGAGAGAAAGAGAGCCAATGCCGTAAGACAAACGCAACATCCATGTCTCACCGGGATTCGAACTCGCACCCTCCCGGACGAATGGTCATAAGCCATCGCTTAGACCACTGCGCCGCCGAGGCGGTACGAATATTTTCTAAATGTATTCCAAATTGTTATGCCTCATATTGTCTTTCGTTTTGGGCAATTTTTTATCTCTTGAACGTTCCCATATCAGAAATTTTTGTTCTGGTTGAAACACAAGGAAATCATAGCTTAATATAATTTAACAAATCAGCTACAAATGCAGCATTACGCGGTCTATAGCACTTGCATTTTCCGCCATACGGAGCTTTAATGATGAGTTTTAAGTCAGAGACAAAAAAATATCCATTTCTGAAATTCCCGCTGCTAATATTAGTGCCAATTCCGGGTGGAAAAAGTGCCAACATGAACTAGGAGAAAAGAAAGTGCTGGTATTAAATACCAGGGAAAGAGGAAGTGCCGGTATGCCATACCGGCGTATACCGGCCCATTTCGAGTACTGCGTAGAAGGGGTGAACAACCGTTGAAACCGATAGCACCTCAAACAGTGACACCAGGATGAGGATCCGTATGACTCTCACGGATGGCAAAGATCATAGGGTGACCACGTCGTCACCAGGCTCTCGATTGGTGATTGTCGGCGATGGGATAGAAGCGAGATTCGCCGATAAATACCACATGGTTCCCTTCTTCCCGCCACGCATTTCTGGTTGGGCCCGGCCCAGCTGCAACCTTACGCGAGAATGTGCTGCGGTGAGTGGCCGTCGTTGTAACAGCTGGCGACAGCGCAAACCTGCCTCAACCAATCTACGATTTACCGTCCGCGTCGATACGGGGATGTCCATACTTCCTGTACGCCCCTTCCTCCTTGAATTGTGGGCTACTACCACCTGCCGTTGAACGTGGCTTTCGTACGTTCGCACACGTGCACCAGTCCAACTACGGTGACGCACATTACCTTCTCCTACCACTGTCACCAAATTCAATAGGCTGTTATTGCATCCCGATGCGTTTCCGCCGCAATGCAACGAGAGACTAACCATCCGTACGTATCCCTATTATGATACCTCTGGTAAAGGTGTTCACGTGATGGTACCATTTCCTATGACGTCGCCCAGGCAATCTCACTTCTTATGCGTGCTTTCGCTGCCGAGATCATCCCGACGTAGTGGTCCATGTGACAAGATGAGGACGACCAAACTTAGTTACTTCGATCCATTTTGCTCTTTTATCGCCATCACCTGATTAGTTCGCAGCTGCAACAATTTATATATCCCAACTGTTGAGACATACCTTCCAATCTTCATGGAGATCCGACAAATACTTCCTAGCGTGTCATTTCTATATCGAGGGTTGTATCAGTTTCTTCTTCACATTAATAGCTGTTCATTGCGCAGTGGCAAAGGCGTCTGTTGAAAATTTCAAAACAACAACAACAAACAGGTAGGCTCAGTTCTGATTGAGCCGTCAGTTTGGAATGTAGGACTACGACGTCGAAGTCGAATCGTAATTGCTGTTTAACATTGGAAACTTCTTGGGCTTCTTACATTCCGCATCAGCTGCTCTTGCCTCTCGTTTCGATTTTCAGCACTTCCGCTTGCGTTCATTGTGCGAATTCCGCGGCATTGTCGAAAACGTTAACACGTTCACACGAAAACATTTTTTTTTAATGTTAGTTAAAACCATTGCGATATGTTCTTTATATATATTTGAACAGATCTCGTCAAGAGCTTTAAAACGATACCACGCGATATTGTTTATCTTCATGGTTGTCCAGATAAACCGCAACATTGCAAAAGTGTTCAACGGTTCACAAGAAAACATTTTTTTTAAATGTTCAGTTCAAACCACTGCGAAATGTTCTTCCTATACTATGACATATATAAAAATTCGTGTTGAATGTAACAACGAAGCATAGATATCTGTCGATTAACACGATAAAAAACTTGCAACTGACCTTTATAACCTCAGTAAGCGTTACGTCAATGTAGGTTTTTAATTAGGTTAAAAACACAAATACAAGTTAAAACAATACTCCATGCTGTTTACGAATATGCTAACAAATTCACAACTATTTTTGCCCAAAGTTTGTTTACTTATCTTCTTAAGCAAAATGTTGCAACGACGAACTACCCACATTTATTTCCTAAATTTGGACTAAACTTTTGGAACGCTTTGATGATCATCGTACTTTGAATTTATTTTTCAACTAGACCATCCGATCAACTGGATTTCTACCTCTCCCTATAGAAAATGGTTAATATATATCAAATACGAGGAGATAATGTAAATGGAAGATGTCATCGCTCTTTCCACGCATGAAGCTGAGAATTGTTGGCCCCGTAGCATAAATTCGAACGCACTCGACTAGTTATCGAGAGTTCTGGGGTTCGATCCCTGCGGTGCCGGTATACAATTTTTCAGTCGCTATGCGTTGTTTAAAAAATAACGTGGAAAGAGCGATGACATCTTCCATTTACATTATCTCCACGTATTTGATATATATTAACCATTTTCTATCGCCCTTTGAATTTATCAGCTACAATTAAATAGCTGTTGCGTTAAATGCCACCAGATGACGACATCTCTGTTGCTGAGACCATCAATACGTATTCGTGTAGTCAGATGCTGCCTGATAAACCACGCATGGCGCTGAGAATTGTTGGCGCCGTAGCGTAAATTCGAACGCACTCGACTAGTTATCGAGAGTTCTGGGGTTCGATCCCAGCGGTGCCGGAATACAATTTTTCAGTCGCTATGCGTTGTTTAAAAAATAACGTGGAAAGAGCGATGACATCTTCCATTTTCTCCCTATAGACTTTAACCTTCAACAGATCTTTAGATTTCCCACCTTTCTCCAGCGCGTTTCTTTGGTAACGTTAACTCCTGTATGAGCATGCGCCATCCCTCCCTTGTCACGGTATATATATGTTGTTCTCGCATGAACAGTCTGTTCAGTATGTCCAGTATCTTATGAAGACCACGTAGTGTTGGTCGAAAGATCTGGTACTTTTAACTAATGTATTTTAAAGTATTGTTTTTAACTTGTATTTGTCTTTTTAACCTAATTAAAAACCTACATCGACGTAACGTTTATTGAGGTCACAAAGGTCAGTGGCAAGTTTTTATTATCGTGTTAATCGACAGATATCTATGCTTCTTTGTTCTTCGTATATTTAAATAGATCTCGTCGAGAGCTTTAAAACGATACCACGCATAGTCGTATTGCGCTCACCGTTGCAGAGATAGACTAAGTCAAGCGCTGCGGCACACCTAGAAATATTGCATCATCTCCCGCGCGCACGGGGAGCGAGGGGAGCGTCACGCGCACGATGTATTGCGCAGAACGCGATTTCGACTCCATGCTGTTTACGAATATTCTAACAGGATTAGTGTGAGGGACGTATTTTTAACGGTACAAATGTGGGATTGCATAATTATGGTTATGTTTTAGAGAATATTAAGTATTCCAAGTTTTAAATTGAAGCTTTTTAATCGATGTTCAAATTTTCATCCTTGGGAACGCAAGTTTTAAATTGAAGCTATTTTAATCGATGTTCAAATTTTCATCCTTGATGGCGCGATCTGTACTTTGATGACGTCATGGAGACAAACAAATATTGGATTGCATAATTATGGTTATGTTTTAGAAAATATTAAGTATTCCAAGTTATAAAATGAAGCTATTTTAATGGATGTTCAAATTTTCATCCTTGGGAACGCATTAATTGTACAGAAAAAAGATGGCGCGACCTGTACTTTGATGACGTCAGTAGACAAACAAATGTTGGATTGCATAATTATCGTTATGTTTTAGAAGATATTAAGTACTCTAAGTTATAAAATGAAGCTATTTTAATCGATGTTCAAATTTTCATCCTTGGGAACGCATTAATTGTCCAGAAAAAGATGGCGCGACCTGTACTTTGATGACGTCAGTAGACAAACAAATATTGGATTGCATAATTATCGATATGTTTTAGAAGACATTAAGTATTCCAAGTTACAAAGTGAAACTATTTTAATCGATGTTCAAATTTTCATCCTTGGGAACCAAGAAGGTTATATATTACTGGAGACACCACTGGCTCTGCCGCCATAGGTCACAGCTAATCTGTGGTGTGACGTCACAAGCAGGCAAAATATGAACTAAATTATACCGTTGATGAAACAGCAAGTTTGTGTATCATTGATAAAGACTATTGAATTACTCATTTTATATGTTTATACGCTTAGAAGCTTTTGTTCCATTGGTTTCGAAGCAGTTTCTCTTCTGCGGCTGCGTCGTGCCTGCTCATGACGTCATTTGCAGCACAGACGGTGACTTATGGCGGCCAATGCTGCGTGGATAGGAGTGGTGCCTCCAGTAACATAATCTCCTTGTTGGGAACGCATTAATTGTCCACAAAAAAGATGGCGCGACCTGTACTTTGATGACGTGTGTAGACAAACAAATATTGGATTGCATAATTATGGTTATGTTTTAGAAAATATTAAGTATTCCATGTTATGAAATGAAGCTATTTTAATCGATGTTCAAATTTTCATCCTTGGGAACGCATTAATTGTCCAAAAAAAGATGGCGCGACCTGTACTTTGATGACGTCAGTAGACAAACAAATGTTGGATTGCATAATTATCGTTATGTTTTAGAAGATATGAAGCATTCCAAGTTATAAAATGAAGCTATTTTAATCGATGTTCAAATTTTCATCCTTGGGAACGCAATTAATTGTGAAGAAAATGTGTACAGAAGTTTTTCCATTGAAAGTATAGGAAGCAAAATTACTTGACGTTTAAACAACTGAGATAGCTTTACCAACAAAACATATGCATAACAGATTTTCTACGTCACCATGACAGCAGGTCACGGGACCAGAAACGTTCCTCTGTAGTTATCGTGAAGGAAGACAAACCGTTCGTTTCTTTCCTTTGCGTCTTTAGAAAATGCTTAAAAATCAGAAAATGACTTTTCCTTAAATTGTTTTCTGTAAAACAGGCACGATAGTTATAAGTTTATGCTGTAAAAATTGCAATGCGTTATGATTTATAATTTGTCATATATCCATTTTTTTAAATGGATCCCATCGCGAAATCGAGAAATTTGTGAAATTTAGAAACTTAAGTTCTCATAAACTAAATCGAAATTCAAAAAAAGGGAGACGAGGTGCAAACATTCGGTAATGGCACTACATGCCTACAAAGTTTCGTGGTTCTGTTGCTGTTAGTGTGTCCGGAACGCGACCTGATAGCACTTTTTTGCTTACCTTAATTTTGAAATACAATAGCTCTTGAAGTATCGCTAGAATCGAGAAACGGTTTATTTCAGCGTGTTCTCCAAACAATTCTCTACAAACGATGTAAATTTCATATTTTTTGTGTTTAATACGTTTTGCGCTGCGAGCTAGGAAAGCAAGAGTGTCGCGAAATTTCTAAAACAGCGGCAGCAGTTACTTTTTTTAGAATAGAGAGATAATGATTTCGACCTATTTTTGTCACATGCAGTCGGCTGTAATTCGCCCCATGCTATCCGTGGAGCTAGACGTGGTCCTACATCAAAATAGTTAGTTTCACAAAAAACAGAAGTATGCAGGGATGGAACATTCAGATAAGAAGCAAACGAAATACTGTAGTGTTGGTATTTTAAGATTTCGTTCAGTATGGAGGGAAATTTGGAACGCATCGGGAACGCATTTCTTGTCAGCTAAAACGTCAGTTCAGCGAATCCTGCTGAGTATGGGGCTCCGTTGCAAACGGATGGTCACAGCACCTCTGCTTACGAAGGTGCATCGGCAGAAAAGGCTTACGTTTGCACGGCAGTATCGGAATTGGATCTCCGCTGATTGGCAAAGGATTGCCTTCTCTGATAAGTTACGTTTTCTCCTTCATCGAACGGATGGACGTTTGTGTACAAGGCGGGAAACATCGGAGAACAAACACTCTTCAACCATTACCTGAAAGAACACAAACTGGTGGAGGCAGCTTATGGTCTGGGGAATGTTCTCGTGGCATTCTCTGGGTTCACTCATACCTGTGGAAGGCACTACGAACTTAATTCGTTATGTACCCATCCTTTCAGACCACGTACACCCATATATGCTGATTGTCTTCCTTGGGGCGGATGGCATCTTTCGGAATGACAGTGCGACGTGTCCCACAGCATAGAGAGTCCGAGAGTGCTGTGAAGAGCACGATGAAGACTTCAAAGTACTTCCCTGGCCTCCTAATTCCCTAAACTTAAACCCAACTAACCATCTGTGGGACCACCTCGATCGTGTTGTTCGCTCTATGGATCCTCCACCACGCACCCTCTAGCAGCTGTCAGATGATACACTGCAGTCGGTATGGCTCTACATACCTGTGAACACCTTCCAGCATCTTACTGAGTCACTTCCAGACCATCTAGCTGCTGTCCGCGCAGCACAGGACAGTTACTCTGGATATCAGTCGGTGGTCACAATAATGTGACTCGACCGTGTATACACTGAAGAGCAATTGAATTAGAGATATCTGTCTAGTAACGTGTAGCACCACCTTTCGCCCTGATGATGGCGGCGATTCGCCTCGGCATGGACTCGACAAGACACCGGAAGCGTTGGGAAGTCATACGGATCCACGACGAATCAACAAGCTCCCACAGTTCACGAAGATTTTGATGGAGGGGGTCAGAGCCTCGAACATCGCTCTCGATGGCATCCCAGATGTGCTCGATAGAGGATTGAGGTCAGGTGACCTAGCTGACTAAGGAAGCGAGGTCACTTCGGTGGAGTGTTCATCCAACCATTCGGATACAATTCGGGAGCGATGACACGGTGCACTGTCTTGTGCAGGATGAGGTCCCCAGTGGGATGTTGAAGACGCACAAACGGGAGCAAATGGTCGTCCGGGATATCCCGGTAACGTTGACCTGTGATGGACGATGTCACACGTACCAGGGGTCCCATTTCAGTCCACGTAAACAGTTCCCAGACGAGAATGCCACCCCACACCAGCTTGAAGAGTACTCTGCTGGCAAGAAGGGTCCATCGCTTCATGGGGTTTCCGCCGTACTCATATCCTGCCATCCGCATGTACCAACGTGAATCTCGACTCATCAGTACAGGCAACATTTTTCCTACATGTCTAAGGTCTAGTGGCGATGTTCCCGCGTCGATGCTAATCTTTGCCTTCTGTGATGTGCGGTCAGCAGCGGTACCCTCGTGGGACGATGGCTTCTGTACCCCATGGCGAGGAGATGGTTCTGGATGGTGTGGCTGCTTACACGTTTTTGTGCACCAGCGTTAAATTGCCGAGTGATTTCTTGCACTGTGGCCCGTCTATCCGCTGTTACACTGCGAGCTAGCCGACGATGACCCCGTTCATCCACACGCTGTTGTCCACGGCAGTTGGCCCTTGCATGGATAGTTTTACCGGATTCGATGTACTCACGGTGCACCCGTGACACAGTGGCTCTTGAAAATCACAGTACCTGCACGACTTCCGATATGGAGTGACCCATTCGTCGGGCCCCGACAATTTGCCCACGATCAAATGCGCTTAGATCCTTCGTCTTACCCATACTGCGTCCGACTCTTACTGATTCCCGTCGCATCACTCTTTATATTGTCGGATCGCTGCATACGTCATGTCGTTTCCGTTTACAGGGCCGTCCACAGCGCCACATTTGCATAACGCCAGCTGTCTCTAATTCAGTTGCTCTTCATTGTATATATGTGTTATGAATCAATGCAGAGCGTAATCAAGTGGTACCAAAAGCACATATCGCCTAACAAGATAGCAAATTAAAAACAAAATAGAAATTTTATCGCAACCCTGTTGCTGAAAGGTCTCAGGTGCTACCTATTGACCATTCGTCAGAGATGGGCCTGGTTTCCAAGCCCTGCGAGGAATGGGAAACATATTTGTCTGGTGGCTCTGGCTATATCTCTTTCTTGGAGCCAAGTGGCTCTAAATTAGGGATGGGAGACCGACCGTTGTTCTTAGAGTTCTTCATGGCTCTTCGTGAATTCTGAACCCCCACCCAACCTGAAAAAAAGGGGAACATTTAACTGAAAGAAATTTTTTTTCATGTGAAAAGTGTATGTTTTCATAATATAAATGCTAGCTGGAGTTGCGCATTTGCAACTTTGCAGCAGCAACATCGTTGTAACCTTTTCGGCGCCGCTATGACTATAGTGACCAGATGCTATTGCCCCTATCTGCGCCCTCGTCTCCACCGTCGCTACTCGACTGCGGTTATTCTTGAAAAGCTTAGGAGAACGGCCGTTTGGACGATGCTTGAACCGAAACGCAAACTATCATGCCACTTTCAAATTCGCTCAGATCACTCATTTTGCCCATTCCGACCGTCAATCGAACGTTAACTGATGCCCAACGATCTGATCTGCCTTATTTATAACGCACATCGCGCTCACGTGACTCCTTATATGTTGAAAAGAGCCATTTATGTGACGAGGGAAGGGCCATCTAATAAACCGGCGTTTCAGTGTAGCTTAATACATTTTAGAATATCTTCCCCAACACCGCCCACCATTGGCGTTCCCAAGATGGGTGTGAACACCACAAATTTTGAACCTTTCGATATTACAACAAGTTAGTAAAATCATGCAATGCATTGATTATAATACGCTTTCCAACATACCAGAAATCTTTTTTTTTTTCTTTTTTATTGGAGGTTTAACGACCACCGTGAGCAACTCAACGGGCTATAAGCAGTCGCCCGTCCCTAATTTAAGGTCAGTGTTTCCAGGGAAGGGAAAGAGCCAGCACCGTAAGACAAACACAACATCCATGCCTCACCGGGGATTCGAACCCGGACATAATGGCTGAGGAATAAATCTCGATCCTGTGCACTGACCTTTGATCCCATTTCGATTATATTTAACAGAACCGGTTCAGTATACATCTGAAATAACATGATAAAGTTTTGTCGCAATGGAAGCATTTTTACGTAAGTTATGATGCATAAGGGCTATGGAATATATCCCGCTCCTGTGTCCTAACCTTTGACCCTATTTCGCCCATTATCAATAGAATTTGTCCCCAGGCAAGGCCCGATAAAACATACTAACATTTCATCCAAATAGAAGCATTTTTACGCATAATGGCGATAGAAGTTATTTGACCCCATTTCGCCCATTTTCAGTAGGGTTTGTTCCCAGTTAGTCCCCCACCACATACTAAAATTTCATCGAAATCGAACCTTTTTTACGTTAGTTATGACGGATAAGAGCAGTGGAATGGATCCCGCTCCTATGTCTTGACCTTTGACCCCATTTTGATCACTTTCAATAGGGTTCCTTCCCAGGTATTTTCCTACCACATACTAAAATTTCATCGAAATCGAACGATTTTTAAGCGAGTTATTGTGCGGACGGGCATACGCACACAACGCGTGAAGTAATGAGGCAGATGGGAATCGCGACCACCTGCTCGAAAGAGTGTGACGTCATAAAACTCTAATAGGATCCACACACAACGCGTAACGCAATGAGACAGACGGCGTGACCGCGCGCCAACATCTCGATCGCGAGATTGTGACGTCATAAGATTTCTAAGCATAGGTAACATTAATGGGACGACGCCATGACACTAAAAACATGGTAATTCGGGGTGGTTATTTAACCCACTAAACGAATTTTCTTAAAGTCGAGATCAAGCTAAATCGATTTCTAGTACCAGGAAACGGTAGGTTAACGACTTTCATCAAAATTATTAGAGCCGTTTTCAAAATAAAATTTACATACATAAAAGAATTGTTCCTTTAATAGTACAGGATAAGGGCGATGGAATGGATCCCAATCCTATGTCCTGACCTTTGACCCCATTTCATCCATTTTCAATAGGGTTCGTCCCCAGGTGGTCCCTTACCACATACTAAAATTGCATCGACATCGAACCATATTTATGCAAGTTATGACGCATAAGGGCAATGGAATGCATCCCGCTCCTATGTCCTGACCTTTGACGTCACTGCACCCATTTTCAATTGGGTTCATTCCCATGTGGTCCCCTACGACATACTAAAGTTACATCGTAATCGAACCATATTTACGCAAGTTATGACGCATAAGGGCGATACAATGCATCCCACTCCTATGTCCTGAACTTTGACCCCACTTCACCCATTTTCAACAGGGTTTGTCCCCAGGTAGTGCCCTACCACATGCTAAACTTTCATTGAAATCGAACCATATTTACGCAAGTTATGACGCATAAGTGCAACGGAATGGAATCCCGCTCCTATGTCGTGACCTTTGATCCAATTTGTCCCATTTTCAATAAGGTTCGTCCCCAGGTGGTCCTCTACCACATGCTACAATTTCATCGAAATCGAACCATTTTTATGCGAGTTATCGTGCGGACGGACAGACGGACAAAGCTGGAGCATATGCGCTTCTTCAACTTATGGTTGGAAAGCGTAAAAAACCAAAACTTTGGGGGGGGGGTTTTCCTTATTTACGCTTTCCAACCGTAGCTTGAAGAAGCGTATATGATCCAGCTTTGTCCGTCTGTCTGTCTGCACGATAAGTAGCGTAAAAATGGTTCGATTTCAATGAAATTTTAGTATGTAGCAGGGAACAACCTTGGGCCAATCTTATTGAAAATGGGCCAAATGGGTTCAAAGGTCAGGACATAGGTGCGAGATCCATTCTATCGCCCTTATGCGACATAACTTACGTAAAAATGCTTCGATTGCGACAAAACTTTATCATGTTACAAATTTTGAAGATGACAATCCGTTTTTTGGCGTAAATGTGACAAGGATGGTAAGTCAGATAATATCCGAAAACTTGAAAATTTTCATCGTCCTGGAGCGGGACTCGAACCCGCGTCTCCCAGAAAACGCCTAGGTATGCTAACCACTACACCACCCAGAACGACCAAGTTTCAAGTTTCCGATCAATTTGAATTTAACCATCACAGGATTCGCTAGTCGAAGCAACGGCATTCATGTTTAGCGAATCTGGAGGTTAATAATCCTATCCCGTGATTGCCCGGAGAAGCAGATAAATCATGAAAGAAATACGGGATTACGCCATATAATACAAATTTTGAAGATGACAAACCGTTTTTTGGCGTAAATGTGACAAGGATGGTAAGTCAGATAATATCCAAAAACTTTTCAAATTGATCGGAAACTTGAAACTTGGTCGTTCTGGGTGGTGTAGTGGTTAGCATACCTAGGCGTTTTCTGGGAGACGCGGGTTCGAGTCCCGCTCCAGGACGATGAAAATTTTCAAGTTTTCGGATATTATCTGACTTACCATCCTTGTCACATTTACGCCAAAAAACGGATTGTCATCTTCAAAATTTGTATTATATGGCGTAATCCCGTATTTCTTTCATGCTTTATCATGTTGTTCCGGAGGTATACTGAACCAGTTCCATTGAATATCATGGAAATGGGGGTTAAAGGTCAGGACACAGGAGCGAGATTTATTCCACAGTCATTATCATCACAACTTGAGTAATGATTTCTGGTATGTTGGAAAGTGTATCATAATCAATGCATTGCATGATTTTATTAACTTGTTTATACTTAGTTGGAATTTTATGCAAACTTCGCACATCCGGGACAACATACTCTGCAACTCCCTTTTAGTATAGGTAATAGGAATATAAAAATGACTGTAAGTGATATTTATTTGGATATTTGCGTGCGGATGTCGCATACTTAAAAAAAATGCGCTCATAACACGTTTAGTTGTATAAAAAAATTCATAACCGTACCCCCGAAAAACTTTTCTGGACACGCCACTGCCTCCCACACAAGCATACGAGTTGTGTCATCGGGAGAAAAACTTTAAAAACACCTTTGCCATCCGAATGATAAATTGTTTTTAGTTACTCTATAAAAATAATATATCTAATATGACAAATGAAAGGTTTTTGATGAAAAGTTTGCAGGGAAAAATCTCATAACTTGTAATTCCACAAATGGATAACGTCAGGACCTTCTTTATATGTATGAACTGATTTAACTTCAAGGGCTTTCGCCATGCCCTTGCAGCGTGCCATGCATGCAGAGAAGGAAGAAGAGTTGCAGGTGTCGCTGGTACAACACAAAACTTAGCTCACATGCAAATGGATTTTCCTCCGCGGGAAAAGTAGGTCGGAAAATATATGAAAAATTTATCATGTTTTGTTTTTCCACCTCCCTATTTCCTTCTCTAGTTAACAGATCCCTTGGAGTTGCTCCTGTAATTGCAATGCAGAAAGTGGCGATGAATTATGTATGCGAAAAGCAGGCAGTTTTATTCAACGCAGATTTAAACACTGGAATAGCACGCTATAGTCAAAATGCGTAGTTAGGGTATTCGCTAGACAGTATCCGAAATGTGAGGCTTACAGCTAAAAGAGGAAAGAAATCTGAACCACCAAAAAAATTTTATGTTGATCTTAGAAAATAATTTATAACCACAAAGTCTCAACTCTATGTTTTTAATCGGAGCACGTTCTCAGAAAAAGAATATATTGTCAGCCGATGCTCGTTTTAGAAAGCTGAATGATACTACTTCGAGAAACGAAAAGAAAAACTTTGTAAAAGTATTTTTATCCAAAAGTCATCTAAACTATTTGCAGATGTTTTATAGTACGCCCAAATGAAGAAAAGAATCGAAACTATTACCAACCAGATTGTTTCTTATATACACTGCTGGACAATTGCTAAGGACGGATTATAAACGGCTATATAGCGCATAAAAAAGTAAGTGTGGTTGGATGCCAAGTGAAATAAAATAATGTCAGAATGCCAGGACATTACAAGAAAGACAATTTATTGTGCTCTGAAATCCAGAAGGCTTTGGAACGTGTTCAAGGGACAAACAGGCCATTTTGTGCAGAATACGTAAAGGTGAAAAAAATGCAATTACCGTCCGCAGGCGTTCCGGCGTAAGATGTCAATACGGGATATGGCCACCATGGAGGACGAAGCAAGATTCCACACGTCGTGTCATGCTTTGCACAACATTATCAAGCAGCTGTTGGGGTAATTTATCCCATTCCTCTGTCAGTACACGGATGACGGTGTCCTTGTTTATTGGAGGGCATTGGCGACCAGCAAGACTTCTTCCCAAAGCATCCCACACATTTTCAATGGGATTCAGATCAGGAAAACGTGCTGGCCATACGAGGTGTTGAATATCCTCGCTCTCAAGACACTCCTGGACAACGACTGTTCGATGACATGTTGCGTTGTCGTCCATGAAAATGAATCTATCACCGACAGCACCACGGAACATGCAAACATGAGGTAGCAGAACATCATTAATGTATAATTGGCAAGTCATAGTCCCACTTGGAAGCACATAGAGGGATGTAAGGCCATTGATCATGATGCCAGCCCATACCATGACACTACATGTCGGATATCGGTCCCTTTCCTGTATGTTTGCTGGACAATATGCAGTACCACTATCACGCCAGATCAGTTTTCGTCTACAATCAGGCGATAGACTGTATCTACTCTCATCTGAGAAGAGGACAGCAGATCAGTCGTTATCAGTCCAATTGCGATGTTGATGGCACCATTGCAAACGGGCGGTACGGTGACG
Source organism: Macrothele yani (assembly GCA_039090855.1). Classification (NCBI taxonomy): domain Eukaryota; kingdom Metazoa; phylum Arthropoda; class Arachnida; order Araneae; family Macrothelidae; genus Macrothele; species Macrothele yani. Next base: position 23,226,001 of record CM077013.1, read on the forward strand.
TCTGGACAATGGGATGCACACAACAGGACGGCGGGCGTATAGTCCTCCTTCATGCAAACGTCTGGTGACAGTTTTTCGGGAGATCCGCTTGCCAGTAGCAGCCATAAACTGATTTGCTACCTCACTAGCTGTGCTGCGCCGGTGTCTTTTTCTTGATAGCACTATGTACCGATCTTCTGCAGGTGTCGTACTGCGAACACGACCTCCCCCGTGACGTTTGCTACACTCTCCATTTGTTTGAAATGATTTCCAAAGCCTTGAAACAACACTGTGGCTGACGTCGAACTCCCTGGCAACATCTGTTATTTTTCGCCCTTCTTCAATCTTGCCAATCATACGGCCACGCGTAAGATCATCTAGGTGATGTCGGGAAGACATACTGAAAATTGCAAGTTAGTCAATTGATTCTTTCCCTTTCAACTTTGCGTTTGAACAACAACGGTCAATACGCGTCAAATCCTTTATATCTGTTATCAGCGCAATGACGTCACGAACAAGTTCGGCAATTCAAAATTTGCATACGCACAACACGTCTTACTGTATCCCGCACGTATTCTAATTTCCACATTTTCCTGCCTTCCGTTTTATGGTTGCTATCGTTGCTATTGTCATCCGTCCTTAGCAATTGTCCGGCAGTGTATTACTTTAGTGTAATGGGTGCTCTAAATGACTTTAAAGAAAACGTAATGACAATGAAATTAAACATTGCATTGTAAAGAGGGAAATGTATTGAAACGTATCGGTCATGGGTGAAGAATTTCTTGTTCAGTTACCATTTGAATGATAAACTACAGAGAGTCGAAAGTTTTGGAATATTTGCATAAACGCATGTGTTGCGGCGGGTATGTCACGTGTTTAAACTAGTTCAAGTCGCGCATTGCCGTCAATCGAAAGGGATATAAAGTGGTAGTCGTTGCTGTGAACAGCACTGCATGTCGTCTTTCTGTCTGTGGTTGGGATGCCTAAAAGATGAACAGCCACAACCGGCTAATTAGGGAACTTTTACTTTACAAGTTTGAACTCGGCTAGAACGCTGCTTAAGCAACACGAAACATAACACAAAGCAAAAGGGAAAGGTTCCGTGGACCACAGCATCGCAACCAGACGGTTCAAGAATATCTGCAGTAGGTGACAGAAACCTCGACACTCAGCTAAGGTCAGGTAGGCCGCGAACCGTGGATTTCGAGGCCGCGCGCCAGGCCGTAGAGGCAAATCCGACAAACAGCACTCGGAGATTATCAAGCGGGCTGAGCATATCACAGACCACCATGGTTCAACACCTTCAAGATCTCGGCAAGGTCTACAAAAGCTGCCGCATTGCCCCTCGCGAACTGACGCTAGCTGAAGCAAACGGCCGGGTGGAAGTGTGCACGAAACTCCTAGAAAACACGCGCGATGTACGTTTCATCAAGAGAATTGTTACATGTCATGAAAAGTGGGTCTATTTCTGTAATCCTAACACCCTACGGCAGAGCTTCGGCTCGGGCTAGCTTCCTGAACCTGTTGCCAAACGTGGGCGCTTCGAGCACAAGGTGATTATCTGCGTCTGGGGGAATTTCGAGGGGATAATCCATTACGAATTTGTTCCAGATGGTCAGATTATCAACGCCAATCTCTAACCTGAACAGCTGGAGCTGATGTATCAAACTTTCCTCATTGATAACATCACTGGCAATATCATACTAGTTTCGGCATCACCTGTAAGCCTTCTTCAGTAATAACTGATTTTGTTATTACTGAATAAGGCTGACAGGTGATGCCCTTGCCACAATTCTGTTCTCGCCGGCGAGAACGAAATTTAACGCTTTTTTAATTTTTGAGTTTTATAAATTCTTTCATGTTGAACTGCGAGGGATCGACAAATGCACCTGCACCGAGATTTGTCCGTCCAAGCTGAGTCATGGTGCCCGATGTTCTTCCTTTTAACCGTTGACTTTTGAAAATGTCTTCATGTTTAATCACCCTTTCATTGTTTATGTGTATCATACGTTCTTTCAGAATATTTTATGTTATTCCTTCCCTTATATCGCAATTTTGAAATCTCTTGTAGTTTTCCAAACAATTTCGACGGAGAGTCGTCTAGTGCACCTCTACCGAGATTGGTTCGTCCAAGTTTTGTCATAGTACACGACGTTACTGAACTTTATTCTTTAAGCAATCATACAAGTAGAATTTAAAGCAAGTTGACCAGTGCAGCTGTACTAGGTACTATCTTTCCGAGCCAACATATGATGTAGGACTATGCCTAACTGGTTTACGTTGATTTTATACCATGATTGTCGTTCAAGGTAAGCCGAACAACATTTGAACTACATATCTTTTCATTATTGTTCTATATATATCGCTTTTCTCTGGCCTAATTATCTATAAGTTCCCAATCACGGCAATTTAAAATATAGCGTGAGAACAGTAATAAAATTCGACATACATACTGTCGATAAAACTAATGTTTTATAGCCACGCAATACTCTGAGTGGCCACTTTATTATGACCACCCCCTCAGTACTTCGTTGGGCCACCTTTTGCCTTTAATACTGCGTCGATTCTTCGTGGCATGGACTCCACGAGATGTTGATAGGTGGTTTGTGGAATCTGAGACCATGCTTGATGAATAGCATTTTCCAGGAGTGTGAGATTGCAGAGTTGTGGATCCAGCTATCTGATGGCTCGTTCAACTTCATCCTACAAATTCTCAATGGGATTGAGATCTGGAGATTGTGGGGGCCACCTAAGCAAAGTAAATTCACCGGCATGTTCTTGAAACCAATCCTGTACAATACGAGCGCAATGGCAGGGCGCATTATCTTGTTGAAAGTGGCCATCGTAATTGGGATAAACCATCCACATGACAGGATGCACTTGGTCCGCAACGATGTTTAGATATGATGTGCCAGTCAGACGTTGATCAACACAAATTAAAGGGCCCAAAGCATGCCAGGAAAACATTCCCCAAACCATAACGTTGCCTCCGCCTGCTTGAAGGGTTGTAGCAATGCATTTGAGGTTCATGCTTTCGTGCTGTTTCCGCCAAATTATCACTCGGCCATCGGCATGGTGCAACTGAAAGCGTGATTCATCGGACCCCATAATTTGTTTCCAATTATCGACTGTCCAATCCTTGTGTTCCTGTGCGAACTGGAGACGTTTTCTCTTGTTAACTGCAGACAGCAAAGGTGTTGGAACAGGCGTTCGGCTGCCATATCCCATCTAATGCAGTGTACAGCGAACAGTACGTGCAGAGATCATTTGAGGGGATCCTTGTCTAAGATGGTCTGTAATTTGCTGCACTGTTGCTCTTCTGTTGTCTGTTACCAATATGGACACTCTCCGTTCCTCCCGAGTAGTCACTAGTCAATGACGACCACACGTTTCACGTAGAGATCCAGTTTTTGGCTAACAGTCCAGTTTTTAAATACTTTAACAACAGCTGCTCTGGAACATTTCACGAATGCGGCAGTTTCGGTGATACTCGCTCCATGGCTCCGAGCTCCTACAATCAACCCACGTTGAAAGTCCGTCAAATCGCATTTTTTACCCATCTCGTCACCCAAAAATCACTTCTACTACTGTCGCAAGCACTATTTCCCTTTTTATACTAGCTTCGCCCCCAGGCGGCAACAGCGTGCAGCCATAGCTCATTTGCTTAAAACTGTCAGGTGGTCATAATAAAGTGGCCACTCAGTGTATAAGTTCTAGACATAGATATGCATATATGAACTATGATATATGCCAAAAAAGCTTTTCATTTCATTTGGAAACATGAAATGAATTAGGATGAGCATAATAAATTAACGCAATAGTTGATTTAATCCAGTTGAGAGATATAGCTGGGAGATTCTCAGAGTGAAGAAAAGACTGCCTTCCCTAGAAGCTGATCATTGCTATTGCAAAAGCGCATGCGCCGCCGGCTGTCGACACAATTGTCACCAGCCATCAGCTGCGTGGCAGCGACGTGCTTCAGAGGTTTAATCATTGCCAGGAAATGAGATACACCCATTGCAGTTCTGAGGGCTTTGCAAAATTAGAAGTGAATGCTACCTAAGGGGTCTTGCAGAAATCGCAAGAGGGATGCAATTAACATACAATAGCTGCCACTCAAAATCGGTCAGGGTAATTTTAATATTTCTGTCGAACGGAAATATCCGTTTGAGCAGCTTTTAAACAGGTTCTTAGTGAACGAAATATTATATCTTGAACGCTTTCGGAATGGTTTCTTAAGAACGTAATATTACCTCTCAAGGAGATTTGATCACGACCGAATTTACGGCACAATATATTTTTCTCACTGTGAAATTTCAATAAATAAGTCGATGTGACGCATAAGTCGAGGCCCGGACTTCGGAAGAAAACGTCTGGATTTATATGCCGAAAATTACGGTATTAGGGAACTCGGGGAAGTGACGCATCGTTCGGGAAGTCCAGTGGAGAAGTAACATAATTTTCATAAGAACAAATACTCAAAAATGAAGATTGAATTAGAGATATATCTCTCTATTCTAAAAAAAGGAGCCTAACTGCCACTGCCGCCGCCGATGTTTTGGGAAATTCGCGACACTCGCTCTTTCCCAGATCGCAGCGCAAAAACGTACTGAGCACAAAAATATGAGCTTTACATCGTTTGTAGAGAACTGTTAGGAGAACAAGCAGAAATAAACCGTTCTTCAATTCTGGCAATATTTCAGGAGATATTGTATTTCAAACTTAAGGTAAGCAAAAAAGTGCTGTCAGTTCCCGTTCCTGACACACATCAACAGAACCACGAAAATTTGTAGGCATGTAGGGCCATAGCTGAATTTTTGCGCCTTGTATCTTTTTTTTTTTTTTTTTTTTTTTTTTTTGGAATTTTAATTTCGTTTACGAGAAATTAAATTTTAAAATTTCACAAAATTCTTTATTTCGCAATGCGATCCATTTTAGAAAACGAATATATGACAAACTGTAAATAATAACGCATTGCAATTTTTACGGCATAAACTCACAACTATCATCCCTCTTTTACAAAATAAAAATTAAGAAAAAGTCATTTTCTGATTTTTAAGCATTTTTTAAAGACGCAAAGGAAAGGAACGAACGGCTTACTCTGTCTTCATAGTTAATCACGCGGGAAAGTTCTGGTCCCGTCACCTGCTGTCATGGGGACGCAGCTATTTTTAGTACTTTCTTCTCATTGGGTGAAAGGACAGGTTACAATCAAACTGGTAATGACGCAATACTTAATGACGTAGCGACGCTTTTAAAATTCGGCGTTTTCCGCCGGCATACGTGAATACCTGTGTAAATGTAGGCTTTCGCCTCGTATATAGAACGCAAAGAGGAAAAATGCGAGTGTGTTTATCCGCGAATTGTTCGACCACTTCTAAATTACCTAGAAATCTGAAAATTGATATGCTGATAATTCTTAAGGTCCGTATACCTAGAAAAGTACGAAAACAACAACAAAAAATCAAAATGGCGGCTTTGGAACATTGTCTGCTTGAATTTTTCGTGAATTGTTTGATCAATTCTAAATGACTTAGAGACCTAAAAATTGCCATGCTGATAGGTCTTAATTAAGGTCCGGATACATAGAAAAGTCCGAAAAACAAAAACGGCGGCTTTGGAACATTGTCTGCCTGAACTTTTCGGGAATTGTCAGACCACTTTTAAATAACCTAGAGGTCTAAAAATTGGCATGCTGGTAGGTCTTAAAGTCCGGATACCTACAACTGCATGAAAACCGAAAAAAAAACAAGAAAAAACAGCGCTTTGGAACATTGTCTGCTTGAATTTTTCTACCACTTCTACACCTAGAAAAATGTATGAAAACCAAAAAATTCAAAAGGGTGGCATAGCTTTACAGTTTTTAAATGCTTATAGGTTTAGAGATAATTTTGTCAGAATCATTGAAATGCTTTGAAAATTTCAAATTTTGATTTAAAATTAAGGGGCGCCAAAGCCTGCTCCGTTTTACGTCAAACCGTATGCATTGCCGTCACGACGCTATTCTAAATCGTAAAACAGTTACGGATTTCAAATTACTTTTCTTTCCCTTAACTACTTTTCCCTTTCTTTAAATTTATGTTTGAAAAATGATTTTGTAGATTCACCGTTAGGAGAACGGGCATGATTGCTAGTGTTGCAATATAAAACAAAAGAATAATGGGAAATCAGTTTTAATAGATTGAAAATTTTTCCATACGATCTCTAGCGTTGCTTACCTACATCTTATTTAAAGTACAACGCAACGCTGATACGGTATTTTTCTTTTCTTTCTTTTTTTCGATTTGCATATACATACTTAGCTTTTTTTTAGTATCTTCGCCATGCAAAGGAGGCTTATTAAAATCCCCTAATGTGGCCACCATTTAATAAAGTCTTGAAATTTCTATCTTGGATCACTGGTCTGCTCCAATTTCTCTGTGACATACATAGATATATTACCACGTAAGTTACTTTGTAATTCCAGTGCTTTTCTATTACTTTTGACTATAGATCGTGGAAGACACATAAATAGAAGAATCACGAAAAGAAGGACAGATCTTCTACTAAATACAGAAACAATTGCGATCAGGTTTATGAATCGAAATATCACACCATATGCACGACCATTAATGGCAAACAACGGCTGGAAAGAGAAAAAGCTATATAAGGACGCAAGATTTTATTGTGTAAACATTTCAAAACAGCACCAGGCTCAAACTGTCCAACGTGCAGGATTGTGGATGTTTTTTCCAGTGGGCCTGTGTTCCGACATATATATATATATATATATATATATATGGGATGTAAGGTCAGGTGATGCGTAACATCACAGCCTCTCCGTGACAAATGTACACCGCGCCTTCTCGTGGTACATCCTGTTCCCACAAAAGGGGCGCTGACGACCGCCAATAGCGGTATAACTATACCATCAGGATTAGAGGAAATTCTATCCCACACTCACCAACCCGCTTGGTCAGCGTGGTGAGTTATGGCCAAACCCTTCCAAAATGACTCAATAACTTAAATCTTGGACCTCGGTCTCCGCCAGCTGGAATGTACCTGGCCAAGGCAGCGGCCAGTGCGACATGAGGGCAGATGGTGCAAAGAATCCCCGGAGTACCGGACTAGGCTGCCATCTGATGCTGACCTTGCCTACGTATAATGGACGCTCCCTATCTTCTGATTCAAGGCTTTTTGAATTGGAAGAGGAACTACAAAGGATCAAGTGGGACATCGTCGGGCTAAGTAAGGTAAGGCGAAAAGGAGAAGATCTCATTGAACTGAAAAGTGGACATCTCTTCTACTACCGTGGGACTGATACTGGCAGAAATAGTGTGTTGGATTTATATTGAACAAGAAACTGAAGGATAAAGTTGTAGAAGTTGAAAGTTCCTCTGACAGAGCTGCACGACTCGTTATCCAACTCTCGAAAAGATACCAGGCTCAGATTATTCAAACTTATGCACCCACCACAAGTCATCCTGAAGAAGAAATTGAAGAATTTTATGAGGAAATTCGTCATCTAAATAATAAAGGTAAGCAGCACTTAAAGATAATTATGGAAGCTTTCAATGCAAAAATAGGGCAACGGCAACAGAATGAAACTTCAGTAGGTAAATTCGGTCACAGCAACAGAAACCAGCGTGGAAATACTCTCGTAGAGTTTGCAGAGGCAGAAGGGTTTTTCATCTTGAACTCCTTTTTCAAGAAAAAGCCACACAGGAAATGGACATGGAGACATCCAAATGGGACGACAAGTGAAACTGATTTTATTATGTGTAACAAAAAATTCGTCATAGAAGACTGCAGTGTGCTAAACAAGTTCAACACAGGTAGTGACCATAGATTGGAGAGATGTAAGATGCACCTCAACACTAAACTCGAACGTAGCAAGCTCATAAGACAAACAAAATGTATTGACATAACCAACCTTAAAAAATACCATAATACCTTCAAGTTGGAACTGAAGAACAGATTCTCTGCTTTAGAAGGCCTAACATCGGAAGAAGTGGATATCTCTGAAGTTAACAGAAAAGTAACCAAAGCTCTTATGGAAACAGCAACAAAATTAGCTGGGTCTAAGAACAAGTTGCATGTGAACAAATTATCAGGAAAAACCAAAATGTTGATGCAAAAAAGAAGAGAGATGAGGACAACTAAAGAAGATGTGACTTCCAAAGTGGAATATATAGAGCTATGCAAGACAGTACGAAAAAGTATCACTGAAGACGTAAGGAAATTCAACTGTGAACTAGTGAGGAAAGCAATTGAAAACAATCAAAGCCTAAAGATAGCAAAGGGACATCTCAGTAAGGGAAGAAAACAGATTATGGCACTGAGAAAAGAAGATGGTTCTGTAACAAGAAATAGAGGCGGAATTTTGACAAGAGTGAAAGATTTCTACTCCAAATTATATGAAAGGGATGATACATGCACTCCAGACATCATGAAAGATACCAGTACCAGAGTTCTTCCAGTCCTCCCAGCAGAAGTTGCACATGCAATCAAGAACATGAAGCGAGGAAAAGCTCCAGGAGAAGATGGAATTACTGTAGACATCATACAAGAAGCAAGTGGAGAAATTGAAACAGTACTCGCCCAAATTTTCACTCGATGCCTTAATGAAGGGAAGATTCCTGAAAATTGGAACAACGCTACAATGATCTTGCTACATAAAAAAGGTGACATTGAGGATCTCAGGAACTACAGACATATCAGCCACCTATCATTGGTTTATAAAATCTTCACTAAAGTTCTTTCACACCGCTTGAAGGTGATACTGGACATGGCTCAACCGAGAGAACAAGCTGGATTCAGGAGTGGCTACAGCACAATAGATCCTATCCACGTACTGGGAGAACTAATTGAAAGAGCGAGGTAATATGAACTTCCATTGTGCATGGCTTTTATCGATTATGAAAAAGGCTTTGATTCGGTGAAACCATCAGCAGTTACGTTACAATGGCTCTGAAATCCTGCGGTATTGAAGATGCGTACATTAATATTATTAACAACATCTATGAAAATGCAAGTGCAAAGATTCGGCTGTTTAAAAATACAATACACATAAAAATTGGAAAGGAGTGAGACAAGGTGACACCATATCTCCGAAGCTCTTTAATGCCACATTGGAAAATGTCTTTCAATCACTGAACTGGGAAAACAAAGGGATAAAGATTAATGGAGATTATCTAACCCACCTTCGTTTTGCTGATGACGTAGTCATTTTTGCAACTACCTCATCAGAGCTACAGAGTATGATCCAGGAACTTGCTGACAAGAGTAAAGAAGTGGGATTAAAAATGAACTTTCAGAAGACAAAAGTGATGTTCAATGCTTTTACAAGAAATGAAGATTTATCGATTGATGGAGAAAATCTGGAGATAACAGACACGTACGTTTATCTTGGACAGCAGATATCAAGTGAGGGTCACATTGATGAAGAAATTAATCGGCGTACAAAACTTGCCTGGAGAGCTTTTGGAAGAAACATCATAATTTTCAAGAGCAATATGCCATTATGTCTTAAAAGAAAAGTGTTTGATCAATGCATCCTTCCAGTGCTTACGCATGGTGCAGAGACGTGGACCTTAACTAAAAGAGATATACAAAGACTGCAGACAACTCAAAGAAGCATGGAGAGGAGCATGCTTGGTGTAACCAGGAGAGATAAGAAGAGGAACTCGTGGATCCGAAAAATGACAAGAGTGGAAGACATCATGATCAGAGTTAAATCCCTGAAATGGCAATGGGCTGGACATACTGCCAGAAGGACAGACCATCGATGGACAGCCGAAATTTTAGATTGGATTCCAAGGGACAGGAAAAGATCCAAAAGAAGACCACATGGAAGATGGGTAGATGAAATTCGAAAGTATGCGGGAGTGACATGGAGGAGACTGGCATAAGACAGACCGTTGTGGAGGAAACTTGAGGAGACCTTCGTCCAGCTGTGGATTGATAATGGTTGGCAATGATAATGATGCTGATGATGATATATATATATACATATATATATATATATGGATAAAATTCGAAAGTATGCAGGGGTGACATGGAGGAGACTGGCACAAGACAGACCGTTGTGGAGGAAACTTGGGGAGACCTTCGTCCAGCAGTGGATTGATAATGGTTGACAATGATGATGATGATGATGATGATATATATATATATACACTCTATCTACCAACAAGTAATTGGACACCTGTGATAGCAAAGGAAAACGAAATTTATTCACTTTCAATAGTTGGTGGAGCCTCCACGAGCGGAGATTACAGCTGCGACCCTCCGGGGCATGCTCTCAACCAAGCGTTGTACGACGGCTAGCGGTATTTTCTTCCACTCGGCTTGGAGAAGAGAGGTCAGTTCTTTCACCGATTTCGGACGGTGGGGGCACCCCTTAAGTCGACGCTCCAACTCGTCCCAGAGGTGCGCAATAGGGTTAAGGTCTGGGCTCTGCGCAGGCCAGTCCATTCGATTAACCCCATTGTCACCATACCAAGCCATGGTGGACCTCGCAACATGACAGGTGGCATTGTCATCCTGAAAGTAACATGGGTCCACCCATAAAACTGCCACAACGTAGGAAGCGCATGGTCATCCAAAATGGTGCAATAGGTCTCGGCGTTGAGTCTACCAGGAACTGCGACCAACGGTCCCGTGCCATACCAGGAGAAACACCCCCATAGCATAATTCCACCGCCGCCGAACTTCACAGTTGGCACAATACATTCTGGCAGGAGGCGTTCTCCAGGCAGACGCCAAACCCAGACCCCGCCATCCGAACAATAGAGGGTGAACCTTGATTCTTCGCTCCAGAGAACCTGTTTCCACTCTTCAAAGGTCCACTGTCGAAGTTCTTTACACCACGTTAGCCGAGCAGCGCTATTGGACTTGGTGATCAAAGGCTTTTGGGCGGAGTATGTTCATAATAACCGAGCAGATGGGCTTCCTTACGAATGGTATTCATCGAAAGGACACTCCCGGATGCCTGTTGAAACTCCTGGCGGATGTGGCTCATCGATTTGGTGCGGTTCTTCCGAATTTCTCTGGCCAGCACCCGTCGGTCTCTAACTCCCAGTTTTGTGGGTCTGCCGGGTAGGGGCACATTCCGACAGTCACCTTTCAGCTTCCACTTGCCAATCACGTAGGCCACTGTCGATTTTGGGTACTTCAACTCGCTGGATACCACCTATGGATCGGCCTTTTCTGTGATACCCGACGATTACACATTTCTCGAAATCAGAGAGCTCCGAACTGCGTGGCATCTTGCATGCGACTGGTTGCATTGTTGTTTCCCACACTATATTTAACGGCGGTGGCAGTGACGTGTATCAGAACCGCAGATATCGTCGATTGCAGGGGTGTCCAATTACTCGTTGGTAGATAGTGTATATAGTGTCAGCAATCTCGGACTAGTACATGTGTGCTATATAAGTATGCAGGCACGTATCCAGGATTGATTTGTGTTTGGGCGTGACCAGAAAAATTGCATATATGAAGTATATCACAGGCGTAGCGTGAAAATTGTTTTTTTTTTTTTTTTTTTTTTTGTAGGGGGCACAAGTAAATGAATTTTTTTTTCTTGGAGGGGTGGGATTCTCGGAAAATGCTCCTGTTTAATTACCATTAGTGCCATAATCATGGCTTTTCACATGCCTGATATGTCCAAAACTACGAGGTATGCCAGGCTTCCGTTGATTCATCCTAATGAGGACGAAAAATATGCATTTCAAAGCACCTCATGCAATTATCTGATGATGAAAACCATAATCAGATGACTGAATGCTATTGTGCATGAAATAACAGCTGGAAAGCAGTCATAACAATGTTCACTATTGCGTAGCGTTATTCTCTTGGCTGTACGTCACAGTTTATAACATTTAAAAGGCGAACACCAGCTATTATTTTTTCGAATTTTTAAGTTTGGGGGTACGTGCCTTCCTGTGCCCAACTTGACGCCACGCCTAGGCAGTATATATAGATTTACTACAAAAAATGAAATAGATAGTTTCAATATTTTATAAAACCAAATATATGTAAGGTGTTGACACTAAAGGTGCACCCAGTGGCGTGCAGTTGTTGTATGCAGTGCATGCATTGCATGCCCTAATTACGTACAAAATTTTACTCACTAAAAAAATATTAAAAAAGAAAAGAGTTATACGAAGAAAACCTTTGTGCTGCAGTTCATTTACGGGACAATTTTAAATAAGTGCCTGGTTTTAGAACAGGCTTATTTAAAACCAAATTCACATATTTGTGCGCATTTTAGCCGGAACTGAAAGAAAGAATGCGGACCTACCTTCAGATGACCGTACTCGTGTGGATTGTGCTTTTAGAGTGAGCGCGTCCTTGCCAGGTAAGTAAGAATGGCAACGAAGAAATCTTCTGCATGAGAAATTTCTGTTGCATTCAGGGCTTGGGCAGTCAACCAATCAGAGAACCGGAGTCCGTTTCCTCTGTCCCCACTCTTTATTCCCACTTGGGTTGGAGCCTTCGTTATTTGTCTGATTGAAATGCGGAACAGAGCTGTATGAACCAATGGAAAGCGCATATGTGACTTCAAAACTTGCGGTGTTGAGATAGAATAAAAACAGCAACGTTTCTCGCAATTAAATGTTTATCATACACTCGTTTTGATTTCGTTAGGTTAAAAAGTGAATTAAGTGTGTTTTACTGCTCCCCCTGGATTAAGCACTGAAACAATCTACAAATTGCTCAAAGCTTTGCACGAACTTAGTGTTTTTTTACTGGAGGTTTAACGACCACCGTGAGCAACTCAATGGGCTACAAGCAATTGCCCGTCCCTAATTTAGGGCCACTGTTTTTTTTTTTTTTTTTTTTTTTTTCATTTATTCATTTTTCAGTTGCCACATATTACAGTTCAAAATACAAACAATATAATCAATTACAAAAAATGTAGCAACCAGGAGGAGGAGGAAAAGGATGTAAGGCCTGACATAGCCCTTCCACCCCTAGTACTAAAAAGAAAAAAAAAGACACAAACAACAAAGAAGAATACAAAAGACAAGTCAAAGACATATTGAATATAACTGAAAGATTAAATAAATACATAAGTGTATATAGATGCAAGATCTATCCATAAGCCAGGGAAGGGAGAGAATCAGTGCCGTAAGACAAACACACCATCCATGCCTCACCGGGATTCGAACCCAGAGCCCTTTCGGACGAATGATCATAAGACATCGCTTATACCACCGCGCCACCGGGGCGGCGAACTTAGTTTGGATAAATGCTTGAGGGGACTAACACCTTGTGTCATTAAATTGTGCGAATAAAAACTTTTTCGCGCTATATACGCAAAGGAGATTATCGCAAGGAGATTATAGATGGAGATTATCTAACCCACCTTCGTTTTGCTGATGACGTAGTCATTTTTGCAACTACCCCATCAGAGCTGCAGAGTATGATCCAGGAACTTGCTGACAAGAGTAAAGAAGTGGGATTAAAAATGAACTTTCAGAAGACAAAAGTGATGTTCAATGCTTTTACAAGAAATGAAGATTTATCGATTGATGGAGAAAACCTCGAGATAACAGATACGTATGTTTATCTTGGACAGCAGATATCAAGTGAGGGTCACATTGATGAAGAAATTAATCGGCGTACAAAACTTGCCTGGAGAGCTTTTGGAAGAAACAGCATAATTTTCAAGAGCAATATGCCGTTATGTCTTAAAAGAAAAGTGTTTGATCAGTGCATCCTTCCAGTGCTTACGTATGGTGCAGAGACGTGGACCTTAACTAAAAGAGACATACAAAGGCTGCAGACAACTCAAAGAAGCATGGAGAGGTGCATGCTTGGTGTAACCAGGAGAGATAAGAAGAGGAACTCGTGGATCCGAAAAATGACGAGAGTGGAAGACATCATGATCAGAGTTAAATCCCTGAAATGGCAATGGGCTGGACATACTGCCAGAAGGACAGACCATAGATGGACAGCCGAAATTTTAGATTGGATTCCAAGGGACAGGAAAAGACCCAGAAAAAGACCACATGGGAGATGGGTGGATGAAATTCGTAAATATGCGGGAGTGACATGGAGGAGACTGGCACAAGACAGACCGTTGTGGAGGAAACTTGGGGAGACCTTCGTCCAGCAGTGGATTGATAATGGTTGACAATGATGATGATGATGATACGCAAAGGCAAGACATATTATCCAAAAAAAATTAATAATAATTTAAACAATTCTACTGAAGAGCTTGACGTCGAAGCCAAAGTAACGAAAGAATAAAAATAAGTCGCAGGAAAAAATTCCGCTAAAAATGACATATGTTTTTGGGGTTTTTTTCATGCCTACACATAAGGTTCACGGCACGCCACTGGATGCACCACTCTATCGCCAATAGTAAAAAAAATTATATATATATATATATATAAATGGCGTCACTAAAAGATTGCAAATTTTCACCGTCACATGACCAGTCAGGCAATATGGCCGCAAATGCTGTGGAGATAGAATTCAGTGGGCTTGCAAAAAGAAAACCTGTTACTGTTGTGCAACGGCGTTTTAGAATACGTGTCTAGAAATCACCGCTGCAAAGACAATCCATCTTCGAGTGTCACAAGAAATTTGAAACCACAGGATGTTTGTGTAACGGTATCATCAGATATACTTCGTCCAGGCAGACCACGTATGTCTGATGATATGGAGCATGTTCGTACCACTTGCCCATTTGCCAGGTGACAACATGTATCCGGACTTCACATGTTGGCCACCATGAAGCCCGAATATAACACCCTGTGACTTTTTTATGGGATTATCTCAAAGGCAAGGTCTTCGTTCCTCCTCCTGTTAAGTTAGCTGACCTGAAACAACGTATCACAACAGCTTTTACTGGAGTTGATGAAGATATGTTAACGCGTATTTGGTAAGAATTCGACTACTGATATATGGCGTAAGACTAAGGGTGCACACATCAAACATCCGCAAGTTGTAACAAACTTGAAGAGTTTCCGTACGAAACGGTGCCAAGTGGGTGTCAATATCTTTTTTGGTTTTATAAAATGTTGAAGCCGTCTATTTCATTTGTAATAACCCTGTGTATGCGTGCGTGCACACATACACGTACGTTTGTGTATATGTGTATATGTATACAATATATTGCACGCACATATTCGCATACATTTGTGCATATGTACCCACACAAATGTATGTATGTACAGTATCTACCAACAAGTAATTGGATACCTGTGATAGCAAAGGAAAACGAAGTTATTCAGCTTCGATAGTTGGTGGAGCCTCCACGAGCGGCGATTACAGCTGCGATCCTCCGGGGCATACTCTCAACCAGGCGTTGTACGATGGCTAGCGGTATTTTCTTCCACTCAGCTTGGAGAAGACAGGTCAGTTTCTTCACCTATTTCGGACGGTGGAGGCACCCCTTAAGTCGACGCTCCAATTCGTCCCAGAGGTTCTCGATAGGGTTAAGGTCCGGGCTCTGCGCAGGTCAGTCTATTCGATTAACCCCATTGTCACCATACCAAGCCATGGTGGACCTCACAACATGACAGGTGACATTTTCATTCTGAAGGTAACATGGGTCCACCCCGTAAAACTGCCACAACGTAGGAAGCGCATGGTCATCCAAAATGGTGTAGTAGGTCTTGGCGTTGAGTTTACCCGGAATTGCGACCAAGGGTCCCGTGCCATACCAGGAGAAACACCCCCATAGTAGAATTCCACCGCCACCGAACTTTACAGTTGGCTCAATACATTCCGGCAGGAGGCGTTCCCCAGGCAGACGTCAAACCCAGACCCTGCCATCTGAACGGTAGAGGGTGAACCTTGATTCGTCGCTCCAGAGAACCTGTATCCACTGTTCAACGGTCCACTGTCGAAGTTCTTTGCACCACGTTAGCCGAGCAGCGCTATTGGACTTGGTGATCAAAGGCTTGTGGGCGGCAGCATGTCCATAATAACCGAGCAGATGGGCTTCCTTACGGATGGTATTCATCGAAAGAACACTCCCGGATGCCTGTTAAAACTCCTCGCGGATGTGGCGCATTGATTTGGTGCGGTTCTTCCGAATTTCTCTGGCCAGCACCCGTCGGTCTCTAACTCCCAGTCTTGTGGGTCTGCCGGGTCGGGGCACATTCCGACAGTCACCTCTCATCTTCCACTTGCCAATCACGTAGGCCACTGTCGATTTTGGGTGTTTCAACTCGCTGGATATGAAACTTATGCATCGGCAATTTCCCTGATACCCGACGATTACACCTTTCTCGAAATCAGAGAGCTCCGAACTGCGTGGCATCTTGCATGCGACTGGTTGCGTTGTTGTTTCCCACACGATATTGAGCGGCGCCGGCTGTGACGTGTATCAAGACCGCAGATATCGTCGATTGCAGTGGTGTCCAATTACTTGTTGGTAGATAGTGTATATGTGTGTGCAATAGTTTTCACACACATATGTATGTATGTAAGTCTGTGTGTGCTCATGCAATGCATTGTTTTCACACACACACATATGCAACTATGTACGAGTACATAATTGTGCAATATACACCATCGTATCAGAATAATATAACCAACTACAATAATGGGAATAACCACCCTTGGCCCGGATGATAGTGGCGAGACGGCGTGGCATGGACGCATTGAGTCCCTGGAAGGTCGCGTGAAGCACATGTGCTCATTCGGACTGCAGCAGTGCACAGAGGTCCCGAAAATAAAGTGGTTGTCGGTCGGCATATCGAGCCTGTCGATCCAAATAATCCCACAAGTGCTCCATGGGATTAAGGTCGGGTAATTTCGCCGGCCAAGGGAGAACGGAGGCATCGAACCAGTCACGCACCCTCTTAGCAAAGTGGCACCACGCATTGTCTTGTTGGTAGTCATCACACCACCAGGGTAAACGTCCAACATGAAGGGATCCATGTGGTCAGCAAGGCTGGACAGGTAGCCATTGGTGTTCAGGAACCCATCCAGTGGTACCAGCGGTTCTAGGTCATACCAGGAAAACATCCCACAGACATGCATACTGCCAGCGCCGGCCTGTTCTTGACACACAAGCGTGTCCGACTGTTGGTTCTCGTGTGTCTGACGCCGTGTCCGCCACCTCCCGTTTCTTCTGTGGAGTAGAAGCCTCGATTCGTCGGAAGAGGCAACCTTTTCCTACTCTTCCACTGTCCAACGATGGTAGTCCCATGCGAACTGCAGGCGTAGTTGCCGATCGACCTGGGTTAACATGGGCGCCTTGACGCAGCGTCCACCCCGGAGACCCGTGCGTAACAGGGTTCGCTGTACTGTTGTCGGGGACACTTACCTGTGTGCCTCAGTGTTCATTTTTGTGGTCAAGTGCTGCACTGTTGTGCGTCGATTGCCCTTTACCAGTCGACGGAGGCGGCGTTCTCCTCTGGGGTCGATGGCCTTTTGGGCTCCACAGTTATGACGTCACGAGGTACTCGGTGTGCCAGCGGTCCACTCTTGGTACACCCTTACTACAGCACCTCACGAACAGCCCAAGAAGTCTGCATTTTCTGAGATGCTTCCACCCTTGGCGCGGTACCCGGTGATCATTCCTTTTTGAACGTCCGTAAAATCACTACCTCTGCCCATTGTGCTTACATTACGCATTATGAGCTAGGCTAGCTGTGAATCCCGGAGAATGCAAAAATAAAAGTCAATTAGATATACACAAATAAGTCAATTATCAACGGTATTAAGCTATGTCGATGTTTCGCCAGAAAAAAGAAAAAACACATGGGCAGATTCACTTTTTTTGACTAAGAGAATCAGTCTGGCGATCAAAGACGAACGGGCGTCTTAGTACAGGGATGGTGTCATCATGACGCAACCAATCGCTCTACCAGTCTTCGCTGTGTGATTCGAATACTTTGGATACGTTCGCCGGCTGGGGTTTCCATGACAACATGGAGGAGCAGATGAAGTGTGAATGAGCCGTTGCTTTAGACAATATTTCGCTCAGAAAACAGAAGACTTTGACTACCTTCGTCACTTGCATGCTCCCGCCCGTAAATCCCCGTGTTTCGCGAGAGTTGTTTCAACTGTTTGAAGTGTCAGTGAATTAAAATTAGTGATATATCTTAAATTCGTGGCTTTTTTTCTTCTTGATTGAAGGTTTAACGACCACCGTGAGAAACTCAATGGGCTATAAGCAGTCGCCCGTCCCTAATTTAGGGTCACTGGCTCCAGGGAAGGGAGTAGAGCCAGTGCCATAATACAAACACAACATCCATGCCTCACCGGGATTCGAACCCGGACCCGTTTAGGACGAATGATCAGAGAGCCACCGCTTAGACCACTGCGCCACCGGGGCGGCATGGCTTTTGTTGAATTGGAATTGTTTTAAAAAAAATTTTTGAAAGCTTTCCTGATCATCTACAATCAGAACTTAAAGAACCCTATGCTTCAAATTTTGACACAGTTCGACTCAAAAATGAACTGCGTGTGCGTGTGTTTGTGTGTGTGTGTGTGTGTGTGTGTGAAGGCGTTTATTATTCCCTTGATGAATATAAAAAGAAATTAGTTAGAGGCATTACTAGTTACATGAAATTGAATAAATTGGACATTGTGTTTATTGAGGCGTAAAAATTAGCAGGCCTAATATTAAAATTTTCATCAACAACTGCAACTGCCGAAAGAAGTTTTTCTGCATTAAAAAGAATCAAAACATACTATACTTTAGGGAAACACAAGGGCAAATCGGCTGTTTTGTCAATAGGCAAAAGCATTCTTTTTAAATGTGATAAAGTATTCGGAAGAAACATTTTATGGAAACGTAGCACTCAACTTCACCAAAAGGAAAGAAAAATGGAGTTCATGTACAAATAAGTGTTAAAATCTTAATAATAATTTCGCATTATGATAGCAATAGCATGTACCTAAAATAAAAAAAAAGTTACTTCTATTAGTTAACAACTGAAAAATAAACTTCGTAGTTTAAAAAATACACAGTACTGGGAGGGGGTGAGATAGCCCAGGTCTTGGACCCAAGATACGTCATGTGTTGCCACCATAAACTTTGACGAGCTACCGATGAATTTCGGCTGCGGGTACGTTCTTGGCCCATAAAAACCTTATCACAGCTCTCACTTCGACCTGAGGCCACATTTCCAACCGTGGCGCCATTTTGAAGTGTCACTGCGCATCGTTCACAGCGGTGCCT
This sequence comes from Macrothele yani, assembly GCA_039090855.1. NCBI lineage: Eukaryota > Metazoa > Arthropoda > Arachnida > Araneae > Macrothelidae > Macrothele > Macrothele yani. The sequence continues at coordinate 23,245,118 of CM077013.1, forward strand.
GGAACCCTAGCGCCATCTCTCGAACGTACATGGCATCTATACCACTTGTACGACATCGTGCATTTACTTTCCAGCACGTGTAATCTTTTTTTCTGATCGACCAGCATAAAAGAATATCATCGCTTTCATATTTTTGCAATGAAATGCCGTAGATGATATTTTGCTGCTTTTGATCGTTCCTTCTTGCTCAGAGATTCATTCCAGTGATCAGCAGTTCAGAAGATGATTAATATGACGATTGATGATTAATATGATTCCTGCTTTCCATGTTTGGTGAATCACCAGCACTGTGCGGGACTCCATGAAGTAACCTACCATGTGGTTTGGCAGTTAATCACATGTGAGTCTGGAGAATTCGAGGTCGCTGTGGTGCAGTGGTAGCATGTCCGGCGCATAACTGGAAGACCCTGGGTTCGATTCGCGGTGGCGGCCGATGAGATTTTTTCCAAAACTCACTTATTAACGGGGAAAGAGCGATGATTCATGTTTGACGTTCCCCAGTTTATATAAGTTCCCGATTTTGCACTAAATTATTTTAACTATGTGTGAGATATAATACAGGACTGATGAATATCTCAATTATGAATGTATTGTTTTTGTTTAGATCTATCGTGTTTTTCTCCTCGGATCTCTTGAAAAAAGTACGATGTCTCCTGAAAAAAATGGAGATGGCGCCTGAATTTCTTTAGTTTTGGTCTACGCTTGGTAGCAACTAGGGATCGGAATATACAGTACACCATCAATAAGGGGAAAGATATACGGTGGGTGTGACGTACTACAGAGGTGAAAACATGTGTCAAGACGACAAATCTGCAGCGAGACATTCTGTCCGCGTAGCTCAGTTGGGAGAGCGACTTACTCCGCTGTGAGGGGGCACGGACAAACTTGTGTTTTCACATTGACTCCCGATTGTGGAAAACGGATCCATTGGCCGTTGGGTTTTTCGAAAACTGTGTGATGTTTGTTCTACACATTGTTTGGAATGAATGAGAAATTGCTACTTCGCTTCAAAAGAAAAAGTTAAGAGGGAGATGATGTGACGTACTACAGAGGTGAAAACATGTGTCAAGACGACAAATCTGCAGCGAGACATTCTGCCCGCGTTGCTCAGTTGGGAGAGCAACTTACTCCAGAGTGAGGGGCACAGATCCGATGTCCGTCGCTGACAAACTTGTGTTTTCACATGGTATATACGCTGCCATGTGACATTCACCTGAGCACGCAAAACACCCAAGTCTACGGCAGAGGGCCCGGTCCCGGACGATTGGTCCAATGCCGATTCGTCCAAAGGGACAATTGGTCCAATGCCGATTCGCCCAATGGTACGATTGGTCCAACGCCGATTCCTTTAATGGTATCATCTTACCAACGCTAAACTTTTTTATTTTCCAGAAAGGAATTACAATTTAAATTATTCTCCTCTTTATATCCTTTTGAAAGATAATTTCCGTATATTTGGTAATTGTAAACATTTTACGTAAACCTGGTAAAAGGCACTCAATGGAGTATTTCTCAGCTGTTTGCAAAGCACCTAGGCCGCGGGCCTTTTTAGAAGATTTTAAGGTACAATTAGATATTTGGTATTTGTAAATATGTTATATAATGAATATAGGTTCTCTACTAAGCTAATGCTTCTTCTAATGCTTGTTGTGTTATTAATTATTTATATCATGAATAAACTTTCCTGCTAGTAATGTAGTAATAATAATGAACAAGCTCATAACTGGTAGTAATGTTGTAGTAGTAATTAAGATGAATAAAGTCTTATTCTGATTGTTACTAATAACACTTAATGAAATAAACCTAACAGCCAGACAGAGGTCTGACAGTACTATGAACTGAGAAAGACGTACTTACTTAAAACTCTTTTATTTGGTAAACTTCTCGCTCTCACATAAACGAAGATCTCTTTATACAACAACAGCTCTCTGATACATAAACAACAGCTCACTCTACGCACATCAACAAAAAGCTCTCTTCCACATAAACAAACGCTCTCAATATACAACAACAAACGCTCTCCCTAGGTATCGTTGAACGCGCCTATTTATACTGGCTACCACCACGTCATGACTTACACTCATTGCCAGATCTCATTCAGCGGGTGAAATAACATCTCGTTCAGTAAGAAGATAATTTACATAGGAAAATAAAATAACCAAAGATAGTAAAAATCAAAAGGAAAGTGAATCGAGAGTATACGTTACAGTTATAAAACCTAATAAAAGGCACTCATCGTGTCATTTCTCAGGTCTTTACAAGGCGGGCCTTTTTAGAAGATTTTGAATTACAACCTAGATATTTGGTATTTGTGAACATTTTATAAAACCTTATAAAAGTCACTCATCGTATCATTTCTCAAGTCTTTACAAGGACCTAGCTTTTAGGAGATTTCAAGTTACAACCTAGATACTTAGTATTTGTAAACATTTTATTAATTCATATATTAATTCATAGGCTTTAGGCCTAGGCCTTGGCATAGAGCCTATAAATTAATATTTCGTGCCTAAGTAAAAGGTCAATATTTTTAACTTGATTTGATGTGTAAAACGTTATGAATCTGACATCGGTAGAATTAAAACTGTTACGAAAGCCTAGGCCAAGAGCCTATGAATTAATATTTCGTGCTTAAGTAAAAGCGCAATATTATTAACTTGATTTGATATGTAAACGTTATGAATATGACATCGGTGGAATAAAAACTGTTAAAAAGGCATCTGTCCAAACCCCGACCAGTTGTTTCCATTGGCCAGTTGGCGAACCCCACTGCATTCTACAAACAGAAACGGAAAACTAGTATTTTATATTATTTCATGCAAGAGAGAAACATTGAAGTTGATTGAACGGCTCGTACATCAGTAAATTCATACGGCAACAAGGACAGTATAACAAAAAAAACGCGATCCAGAAAAAAAAACTGTAACCACAATATTACGCATGAAATGTAACATTTTTTTAAATTCTTTGGACTACCGGTACTTTTGTGTAACATCGGAGATAGAATCAGAACAGATGAGATTCTTATAGCACTAGTAGCACTTCCGACAGATAGGACGGAATTGTACCAATCGTTCATTGGACGAATCGGCATTGGACGAATCGTACCTTTGGACCAATTGTCCATTGGACGAATCGGCATTGGACCAATCGTACCATTGGACGAATCGTACCTTTGGACCAATTGTCCATTGGACGAATCGGCATTGGACCAATCGTCGTTGGACGAATCGTATCAGACCCCAGAGGGCCAGTTGCCAACCAATGACGTCCCACGCGTGACCAATTGGGAATAAGCCCAAAGAGATGCGTGCACGTGCCACATGTGGTCAGACATTGTCTAGCTGGAAGGTGGTGCCAGGAACATTTTCGATAAGAGTCGTACCACAGAGTCCAGAATCAAATCGACATAGAGTCGTGCTGTCAAATGCACAGAAATGTTCACGAGGTATGTCTACTCACACGATTCCGCCCCATATCATGCTGCTGGATGTTCGACTTTTGTGGTGTCCATGATGAAGTCCTCGGCATTGCGTTGGTGGATTGCACCCCAAACTACTGCTCGACCATCGTTACTTCCGAAACACAATTGGGATTACCTAGTTAACAATATGTTCATTCACACAAGTGCCCAATTTGTTTTTAGTGTAAGCACTGAAAGTACAGCAAAATATGCGCTCACAACAAGTGAAATATGCACTGAAAGTATAAAATATGCAAATTTATAACGAGGAACAATACACCAATTAAGTAGTAAATAGTAACGCTGTACTAGTGATCCGATTTATTGGCGTAGAAAATAAACACATAAGCGTTTCCAAGCTTTCGCACATCAACCAGATGGCTTTTTCAAGGAAGTTAGACATAAACTGCAAACTGAAAAATAGAACGCTTAACAATTTGAACGCGAGAACTTGACAATAAATAGGTGCGACGTTATATTCATTTAAAGATACGAGGCATCACGTTGGTTGCACGCGGGATCCTGGTAGAGAAAAGGTGTTACTTGAAGAATTGGTTCCAAATTCGTGGCAACTCGAGCGAGACACAATCATTGCAAGCATCGCTGTTGGTAATGTTCTCCAAGATTTCCCGAATGGCTGTACATTTAGGGGTAGAGTAGCTAGCTAATTTCTTTATATCATCCCACATGGGAGTAGCTGACTTGAATTTTACTTTTCTGGATAGTGCCGTGGCTACTTTACCGTATTTTGTGTCCCTTTTATGTTCGTTGACTCTGATTCCAAACGAACGCTTGGTCATTCCAATGTAGAATCGTTTAGAGCCGTTCGGATACTGTAGGGGGATCGCATAAATGCCTGCTTCGCAGGAGAGAGGTGGTTTTTCACTATTTCTCTTTAGTATAGTATGTAAAGATGCAGGGGACCTTATGCCGACGCCGTAGTTCATCTTCTTGAGGGCGTTTTTGAGTTTGTAAGACACGCTTGGAATGTAGGGAATTGAGCCTATATAACGTAGCTGCGGCGCAGGAAGACCGGAATGTTTGGCTCTGGCTTTTTGGATAAAGCTACGTATCTGATTCAATGAATATCCTGCATCAGTGGCTAGCTTGATGACGCTTTCAATTTCGTGTTGTCTAGAATGGGTATCAGAAGAAACGGCGAAGGCTCTTTGAATTCGAGAACGGAAGATAGCTGCTTTGTATTCTGCGGGACAGAAAGAGCTGCGGAGCATCAGGTTGGGGACGGACGTGGGTTTATAGTAGACTTGTGTGCCGAGGCGGTTGTCAGACGATTTCCTCAATAAAACATCCAGATAAGGTAAAGCGTTGTTGCTTTCTAGCTCCATCGTGAAATTGATCGTAGGATGTATATCATTGATTTTATCAAGGAAAATTGGAAGAGCCTCTTTTCCGTGGGGCCATACAAAAAATACGTCGTCAGCATAACGCAGCCAAGTGGTAGGCCGTGGGATAATGCTGGAGAATATATTCCGCTCAATTGGGCGAAGTATTGCTTCTGCAAGGATGGGTGAAAGTGAGGATCCCATCGGAGCGCCATTATTCTGTTTATATACTTGTCCTTGGAAACTGTAGAAGCCAGTATTAGAGACCAAGTCTATTAATTTGAAGATGCTGAGGCATGCCTCCTGCGTATGAAATGTTGAATTAGATATGGCATCCTTTAATGTTCTGATAGCTTCTGGAACGGGAATTGAGGGGTAAAGGGAAACCACGTCGAAGCTGCCGATAATGTCGCTTGGCAGGACAGTGAGTTTCTTGACTTTCGTTACAAAATCCAGAGTGGAATTTATTACTAAGTCCGATTCAGGAAGAAAACTACGTAGGAATTTGGAAAGTGCTTTCTCTAAATGGTACGTTGGTGCAGACTTCCTAGATACGATGGGCCTCAGTGGGTTTCCTGGCTTATGGTGCTTAAGTCTTCCGAACAGCTTTGGGATCTGAGGTCCTGGTGGTAATCTGGCGGCTTTCCTAAGATCGTCTGGAATAGCGGGTAACCGGGCTGCTCTTTGCACCTGCGCAATCCAAGAATTTAGAGGGTTCCTTTGAAGGGCTATAGAACCAGAGTCAGTGATAAAATCTTCAATTTTCGTATTGTAGTCTTCTGCGTCCATAATCGCTATCTGGCCAGATTTGTCCGTTAATCAGATACGTAGCTTTATCCAAAAAGCCAGAGCCAAACATTCCGGTCTTCCTGCGCCGCAGCTACGTTATATAGGCTCAATTCCCTACATTCCAAGCGTGTCTTACAAACTCAAAAACGCCCTCAAGAAGATGAACTACGGCGTCGGCATAAGGTCCCCTGCATCTTTACATACTATACTAAAGAGAAATAGTGAAAAACCACCTCTCTCCTGCGAAGCAGGCGTTTATGCGATCCCCCTACAGTATCCGAACGGCTCTAAACGATTCTACATTGGAATGACCAAGCGTTCGTTTGGAATCAGAGTCAACGAACATTAAAGGGACACAAAATACGGTAAAGTAGCCACGGCACTATCCACAGAAGTAAAATTCAAGTCAGCTACTTCCATGTGGGATGATATAAAGAAATTAGCTAGCTACTCTACCCCTAAATGTACAGCCATTCGGGAAACCTTGGAGATCATTACCAACAGCGATGCTTGCAATGATTGTGTCTCGCTCGAGTTGCCACGAATTTGGAACCAATTCTTCAAGTAACACCTTTTCTCTACCAGGATCCCGCGTGCAACCAACGTGATGCCTCGTATCTTTAAATGAATATAACGTCGCATCTATTTATTGTCAAGTTCCCGCGTTCAAATTGTTAAGCGTTCTATTTTTCAGTTTGCAGTTTATGTCTAACTTCCTTGAAAAAGCCATCTGGTTGATGTGCGAAAGCTTGGAAACGTTTATTTTCTACACCAATAAATCGAATCACTAGTACAGCGTTACTATTTACTATAAAATATGCACTTAAAATGTAAACTACACATTTAGATTTTTGTTTCATTTTTACGTTTGTATTGGGTATGGGTCATTAATTTTCTTTGCATTTTTCACAGAATGAAGAGCGATTTTTACATGCTGACACTTTTGTACCAAGCGATGTACGTTTTTTACATATCGCACAATATTCGATTTTTCTATCAGTATTTAAATTCTTACTGTAGTCGGGAATCCATGCTTTGATTATAACTTCCCTACTTGATTTAATTTTACGCGTTTTAGTTACTAACTCGTGCCATCAAAACTAAGTTTTTCAAAACACTCAATTATTCTCAGATCAAATGTAACGTACTTATTGCTATGTTGATTTGAAGTAACTAAAATTTGGCATGACGAGATCATTAGGTTTGAAAATTAGTTCACAAAACTAGATGTTGCATGTTGTGTTTGTGCGTAGCTTTGTATGAATTTCACCTTAGCTTTTGTGGGAATTGGAAGGAAATTTCAGTCAGAGGGTCAAACATCAAAGTACACCTACCGGCAGACGACATTTCTGATGCCTCGTTTCATGCTGCCAGGTGCGAAAACAAGTTGTTTATTTTATTTTTATTTTTAATTTTCGGTTGAGGTTTTAACGACCATTATGAGCATTTCGATGGGTTATAAGCAGTCGCTCATCCCTAATTTAGGGCCACTGGTTCCACGGAAGGGAGAGAGTCAGTACCATAAGACAAACATGGCATCCATGCCTCACGGGATTCGAACCCAAGCTCATCTCAGACGAATGGTCAGAAGCCAGTTCTTAGACCACTGCGCCATTGGAGTGGCATTATTATTATTATTATTTTTATTACTACTACTATTATATTATTACATTCGCTTGGTTTCCGTGGATTTCCGATTCTTCCATTTCGCCGAACTTAGAAGTTCTTTTAGTTTCGGCATGCTTGCATTTTCAGGTCCTATGAAGGTGTGGCTTTTTTTTTTTTTTTTAAGCTAACTTGTTAAGTAGGCGTACTTTAAAAGGTCAAAGAAACTTTAAATTAATTTTGCTTGAACTATACATTTTTACCAGTAATTCGTGCGTTTTATGTATTTATATGTACTAACGCCAAAAATCGCTAGTCGCCACAGTGGCGCAGTGGTTTTATACTGGCATCTGATCATTCGTCCGAGAAGGATCTGAGTTCGAATCCAGGTGAGGTATTGATGTTGTGTTTCTCTTACGGCAGAGGCTCTCTCTCTTTCCTAGAACCAGTGGCCCTAATTAAGGACGGGCGACTGCTTATAGCCCATCGAGTTGCTTACGGTGATCGTTAAACACTCAATAAAAAAATGGCTAAAACATGCATTTGCAAATATGCAATCTATACAGATATGTAATTGCATATAAAAGAAATTAAAAATATCGTAGCTTTTTGACGGAATAAATGTAGGTACCTATGAAAAAAGTGACTCCTGCATAAGATCACCTTCATTTTGATTTTAGTGGTCTGATTCGAGTTCTTAGTGCTTTTGGATCAACGAAACACTAAAGTATTCTAATGCTGGTATCAGTAACTGTTTAGCAACAAGCAAATAACAACAAAACAACTTTAAAATGTTATATCCGTTGATTGAGGAGTTCAAATTTATCTGTCAGTGTGCAGTTTACTTGGTTCCATCCAACTTTATTACAGTCGCAGCGTAAGAGTCAGACGTCTTTTAAATCCTTTTAATCCTTTCTGTCTTCTTAAATTTGTAGATACGGATTTCTCTTATCAAGCCAATTTGTTTGTTTCTTCTGAAGTGTAAATAGCACGGGCTTTCTCCCTGAATACGTTGCATTATCATAAAAAGTAGCTAGCAGCTCGAACATGATACTCTATCGATTTTTCCGATCGATTCTCAATGAAAATGCATAAAATGCAAGACTGCGCCTATATCATCTTTCTTGAAAGGGCCTTATCAGAGTCACTTGTCCGACAACCGAGAAATCTGACAGAAAGTCCTTTGTAAATTGTCTCGACAGTGAAGTTCCATTCCGAGAATGAATTGCTTGCCAAGGTTTATGCTGCCAAACGTCACACCCAGCCAATACGTATTTCCCAAACCCACCTGGGAAATGTAGTCAGTAATAAAGAACAAGAGAAGGTCATTGCTTGAAATTCGATTTCTGTAATTGCCTTTTTCTTTTACAATGATCCCTTCAAACACAGTCATCACACATGCGGGGAAAAAAAAGGACGGGAGGCAATTTTTCCTATTCTTAAAAAGAGTAGGAAATACAATATGGTGAATGAATTGTTTTTTGTTTTGTTTTTTAGATGTTGAGGATGCTGCTTGTCTTGCGTGCATATGTTTGCGTGAGCGTATTAAACTACAAACGCGCAAAACACGTGATTAAACGCTCGAAGTGGGTTGTGCGTAAATAAAACAAGAAAATACCACAAAAACGACTGCAATGGAAAAAATCTTTGTACTAGCGAAATCGTTTCTTTCTATCGAAAGATATTCTACTTAAAGTATTCAGGGAAGGTCGGGAATGCTTGGGTCCACCGTAAAAACAAAATATTCGTCCCAAGCCGGGGAACGAATACTTTGTTTTTAAGTATTCTTGCCTGGTGGGAATTGTAGTGGACAGTAAAAACCCACGTACCTCCCACAACACAATATGTTCCTATGAAAATAATTCTGTTAGATCCTGGATGAAGGAGAGCTGTTGAAATATCTACTGTAAAATGAATTCACGACAAATGTTATGGTAACAATTTTTTGAGCAGAAAGCAGAGTTGAAATAACGTCTTGAAAGTGTATAAACGTACTGCGATCAAAAAGTTCCGAGATTAGGTACGTAGCGCACCAACAGATGGCAGTACGCGGATGCGCGAGCAGCGGTCGGGGGCAGTGACCTTCATGAGACATTGTGCCGAGTGGCGTCGTTCTGTGAACATCGGAAGTTGTGCTACGCGATATTTGGTGACCACGTACAGAACACAGCTGTGATTTCGGTATGAACTGCAAACTAGAACAGCGAGAGAACATCAAATTATGCGTCAAATTCGGCAAATCGGGAACGGAGACGCATGAAATGTTGCGGCAGGCTTATGACATTGAAACAATGAGTCATGCAAGGTATTTTGAGTGGCACTCGCGCTTCAAAAGCGGCAGAACGGCACTGGAAGACGACGAAAGGTCAGGGCGACCTTCCACGAGCAAAACCCCCGAAAATGCGGACAAATGTCGACATTCGTGGAGTGGCGCATCGTGAATTCGTCCCCCAGGACCAGACCGTCACCGCCCTTTTTGACTGCGATATTCTGCGGCGTCTTAGGGATTAATTAGGGTCGCCATTTTGAAACCGTGAACGAGATCCAGCGCGAATCGCAGACGGTGCTCGACACGATTCGCGAACGGGACTTCCAGGGAGCGTTCCAACAGTGGCAAAAACGCTGTATCGCTGCCCAAAGAGACTACTTCGAGGAGATCATAGCCAGACTTAAGTAACGTAAGTACTTTGCTCTGTTATTCAAAATGGTCGTTTAAGGGAATGATTGGCACTAGTCCCTTTTGACTGATTACCTGCTGAAAGAGCTATAGCAATATCGACGAACTTAAGAAAGGAAAGGGATGTTTGGGTCACTAGCCTTCCTCATCATGCCTCCGGTCATAGAGTAGCGAATAAACGACTAGAAAAGAGTTCTTATTTCCAATGAGACAGGTTTATGGTCGGTACTGCTGAGATAAGAGGGGGAAAGGAATAATTTTGCTGTAGCTTTCGTAAAACCCGGACGCTTTGTGAGATTATGTTTGGGTAGCGAAAAATATTTTAGAAACCATTTGGTTCAGGTATATAGGCCGCTTAAAGGGTTACTGAAGAATAATAAAGCGTGGACTGTGAAATGTTAGTGGCTGTTTGTCGATTCCTTTCCCTTGACTCTCAGCGTTTTTCTACATTTACGAGTTCAATACTGATATTCGCCGTCCCGGTGGCGCAGAGGTCTAAGGCGTTGGCCTCTGATCATTCGTCCGAAAGGGGTCCGGGTTCGAATCCCGGTGAGGCATGGATGTTGTGTTTGTCTTACGGCACTGGATCTCTCCCTTCCCTGGAACCAGTGACCCTAAATTAGGGACGGGCGACTGCTTATAGCCCATTGAGTTGCTCACGGTGGTCGTTAAACCTCCAATCAAAAAAAAAAAAAAAAAAAAAATACTGATATTCACCAGTTCATAGTTAAGAATGTACACCTTACAGCTTGCATCTACTACAAACACAAGAGTTTAAGCTTAACCTTAAATCTTCAACAAGTAACAATTTAAATTTCAGCAAGGGCGGAAAAATATTGTTTTTGAAAAACTAAACAGCCGAAAAACTTACTATTCCCGCCGCCATAGTTTAGTAAATATTTATAACTCACTTATTTTCTTCCATAGGTTTTACGACAGTAACATTCATTAATCTATGTACCGCTCAAGGTGAGGAATTTGTAAACATTATCGTTTGTTGTATACGCTTTCCAACCGTAGGTTGAAGAAGCGTATATGCTCCAGCTTTGTCCGTCCGTCTTTCGGCACGATAACTCGCGTAAAAATGGTTCGATTTCGATGAAATTTTAGTATGTGGTAGAGGACCACATGGGGACGAACCCACTTGAAAATGGACGAAATGGGGTCAAAGGTCATGATATAGGAGCGGGATCCATTTCATTGCCCTTATGCGTCATAACTTGCGTAGATATGGTTCGATGTCGATGAAAGTTTTGTATGTGGTAGGGGACCACCTGGGAAAGAACCCTATTTCAAAATGGGTGAAGTGGGGTCAAAGGTCAGGACATAAGGAGCGGGATGCATTCCTTTGCCCTTATGCGTCATAACGTGCGTAAAAATGTTTCGATTTCGATGAAATTTTAGTATGTGGTACGGAACCACCTGGGGACGAATCTATATTCAAAATGGACGAAATAGGGTCAAAGGTCAGGACATAGGATCGGGATCTATTCCATCGCCCTTATCCCATACTATTAAAGGAGCAATTATTGTATGTATGTAAATTTTATTTTGAAAACGGCTCTAAAGATTTTGATGAAAGTCATCAACCTACCGTTTCCTGGTACTAGAAATCGGTTTAGCTTGATCTCGACTTTAGGAAAATTCGTTTAGTGGGTTAAGTCACCACCCCGAATTACCACGTTTTTAGTGTCATTGCGTCGTCCAATTAATGTTACCCATGCTTAGAAATCTTATGACGTCACAATCTCGCGATTGAGATGTTAACGCGCGGTCACGCCATCTGTCTCATTACGTCACGCGTTGTGTGTGGATCCTATGAAAGTTTCATGACGTCACACTCTTGCGAGCAGATGGTCGTGATTCCCATCTGCCTCATTAAGTCACGCGTTGTGTGCGTATGTCCGTCCGCACGATAACTCGAGTAAAAATCGTTCGATTTCGATTAAAGTTTAGTATGTGGTAGAGGAACACCTGGAAAGGAACCCTAATGAAAGTGAACGAAACGGGGTCAAAGGTTAGGACATTTTTTTAATTGGAGGTTTAACGACCACCGTGAGCACCTCAATGGGCTATAAGCAGTCGCCCGTCCCTAATTTAAGGGTCACTGGTTCCAGGGAAGGGAGAGAGCCAGTGCCGTAAGACAAACACAACATCCATGCCTCACGGAATTCGAATCCGGAACCTTTACGAAAGAATGATCAGCGGCCATCGCTTAGACCACTACGCCACCGGGCGGCAGGGTCATTACATAGGAGCGGGATCCATTCCACTGCTCTTATGCGTCATAACTAACGTAAAAAAGGTTCGATTTCGATGAAATTTTAGTATGTGGTAGGGGATTACCTGCGGACACACTCTTTTCAAAATGGGAGAAATGGGGTCAAAGGTCCGGACATAGGAGCGAAATCACTTCCATCGCCATTATGCGTCATAACTTATGTAAAAATGCTTCGATTTTGATGAAATGTTAGTATGTTGTAGGGGCCTGCTTGGGAACGAATTCTATTGAAAATGGGCGAAATGGGATCAAAGGTTAGGACCCAGGAGCGGGATCTATTCCATAGCCCTTGTGCATCATAACTTACGTAAAAATGCTTCCATTGCGACAGAACTTTATCATGTTATTTCGGAGGTATACTGAACCGGTTCTGTTGAATATAATCGAAATGGGATCAAAGGTCAGGGCACAGGCCCGAGATTTATTCCACAGCCATTATTCTCATAACTTGAGTAATGATTTCTGGTGTGTTCGAAAGCGTATTATAAATAATCAATGCGTTGCATGATTTTACTAACTTGTTATGATTTAATTCCGCTTAGTATGAAGTGGACTGTGGCTCGGTGTGGTTGTGAGTGAATCGAATAAATGGAACGTGTCTTACGTAAATAAATGTGTACTTTCGAATCACTCGTGTTATTTCACACCCACAGAAATTTTGGCATGCAAAAGATGCTTATCTACAAAGAGTATCAAGGTGCTCTCTCGATTTTTTTTTCGAGGTTTAACAACCATCATGAGCAACTCTAAGGGCTACAAGCAGTCTCCCTTCCCTTATTTGGGGCCACTGGTTCCAGAGAGGGGACAAGGCCAGCGTGGTAGGACAAACAGAAAGTCCATGTGGCATCAGGAACTTAGACACGGGCCTAGCTCGTACGGCTAAATAGAAATGAAATCCTCTGACCACCGCACCGGGATGGTGTACTCGCTTTTTCGATCAGGAACAAGTGTGATGCCATCACCCATCACAGTAAATGGGTCTTGCACAGCTTACAAAGTCACTCAATTTAGATATTATCGAGCCAATGTGGTCACAAGAAAATTTCCTTCTTTTTTTTTTTTTTTTTTATGATTCGGGGTTTAACGACCACCGTTAGCAACTCAGTGAGCTATAAGTAATCACCCATCCCTAATGTAGGGCGACTGGTTCCACGGAAGGGAGAGACTCAGTGCCGTAAGAGAAGCACAACATCCATGCCTCATCGGGATTCAAACCCAAACCCATCTCGGATGAATGATCAGAAGCCATCGCTTAGACCACTGAGCCACCGGGTCGGCTTATAAAGATTGAAGCTTTCTTCCACGAAGTACACTGCCGGACAATTGCTAAGGACGGATGACAATAGCAACGATAGCAACCATAAAACGGAAGGCAGGAAAATGTGGAAATTAGCATAAGTGCGGGATACAGTAAGAAGTGTTGTGCGTATGCAAATTTTGGATTGCCGAACTTGTTCGTGACGTCATAGCGCTGATAAGAGATATAAAGGATTTGACGCGTATTGACCGTTGTCGTTCAAACGCAAAGTTGAAAGGAAAGAATCAATTGACGAACTTGCAATTTTCAGTATGTCTTCCCGACATTACCTAGATGATTTTACGCGTAGCCGTATTATTGGCAAGATTGAAGAAGGGCGAAAAAAAACAGATGTTGTCAGGGAGTTCGACGTCAGCCACAGTGTTGTTTTAAGGCTTTGGAAATCATTTCAAACAAATGGAGTGTAGCAAACGTCACGGGAGAGGTCGTGTTCGCAGTACGACACCTGCAGAAGATCGGTACATAGTTCCATCAACAAAAAGACACCGGCGCAGCACAGCTAGTGAGGTAGCAAATCCGTTTATGGCTGCTACTGGCAAGCGAATCTCCCGAAAAACTGTCGCCAGACATTTGCATGAAGGAGGACTATACGCCCGCCGTCCTGTTGTGTGCATCCCATTGTCCAGACGTCACCGTACCGCCCGTTTGCAATGGTGCCATCAACATCGCAATTGGACTGATAACGACTGGTCTGCTGTCCTCCTCTCAGATGAGAGTAGATACAGTCTATCGTCTGATTGTCGACGACAACTGATCTGGCGTGATAGTGGTACTGCATATTGTCCAGCAAACATACAGGAAAGGGACCGATATCCGACATGTAGTGTCATGGTACAGGCTGGAATCATGATCAATGGCCGTACGTCCCTCTATGTGCTTCCAACTGGGACTATGACTGGCCAACGATACATTAATGATGTTCTGCTACCTCATGTTCGCATGTTCCGTGGTGCTGTCGGTGATAGATTCATTTTCATGGACGACAACGCAACATGTCATCGAACAGTCGCTGTCCAGGAGTGTTGAGAGCGACGATATTCAACGCCTCGTATGGCCAGCACGTTCTCCAGATCTGAATCCCATTGAAAATGTGTGGGATGCTTTGGGGAGGAGTCTTGCTGGTCGCCAACGCCCTCCAACAAACAAGGACACCCTCATCCGTGCACTGACAGAGGAATGGGATAAATTACCCCAACAGCTGCTTGATAATGTTGTGCAAAGCATGACACGACGTGTGGAATCTTGCATCGCCCTCCATGGTGGCCATATCCCGTATTGACATCTTACGTCAGAACGCCTGCGGACGGTAATTTCATTTTCTTCCACGTTTACGTATTCTGAACAAAATGGCCTGTTCGTCCCTTGAACACGTTCCAAAGCCTTCTGGATTTCAGAGCACAATAAATTGTCTTTCTTGTAATGTCCTGGCATTCTGGCATTCTGACATTATTTTATTTCACTTGGCATTCAACCACACTTACTTTTTTATGCGCTATATAGCCGTTTATGATCCGTCCTTAGCAATTGTCCAGTAGTGTATGATGCAGTGATGTAGAGGGGGCTTAGCGCCGCTAAGTCACTTTTCGTGGTTACATGGCAAGAGAATCTCGGCAAAGGAACCTTTTTAAATGATCATATATGTAAAAATATGGAAAACTGTGTCCTGTATGCAAACATACTCGTATCTTAGAAATGGCCGTCCTGGTGGTACAGTGGGCTGAAGTCTGACCATTCTTCCGAAGTAAGACTGAGTCCCAACCCCGGATGAGTCATGGGTGGTGCTCATAGCCAAAGGTGCTGGATCTGTCTCTTCCCTGGAATAAATGACCCGAACTTAGGGACGGGCTACTGCTTATAGCTATACGAGTTGTCCATGGTAGTTGTTAAACGCAGAAATACACAAAGATGAATTCTAAATCCGTTTAATGGTATAAAATAATATTGAATAAAATAAATAGACGACCAGATTTCACCACCTACAGTTGGCTTCACCAGAAATAACTGACATAAACACCCTAAACAACAAACAGAAAGTAAAGAAATTCTGATTAATTCAAACTTAAATGCAGGGTGTCCGAGAATTATTGGACACATTACAAAATTGTGTACAAAAAAACCTATGAGCATTGTATGTTTTTCTATGCCACGTATTACTAACACAGTTTCTATATTTTTGTTTTGCAGAATTGTTATTCCCATAATCTGATAGATGGCGCTAGGTGTGGCCTGATGAGGAATGTGTGAGAAATGCGCAATTAGTAGTCATGTCATCCGTACAGCAGAAGGCGATGTGTGTGTTATGGCTTCCGGAATAAGTCTGTCATTAAAGTTAAAAGACGGTACCGTTTTGAGTATGATTGTAATCCTCCGTCCACGAATTCAATTAAGCGGTGGAAGAAATAGTTTAAAGAATATGAAAATGTGGAACGTCGTGGAGGAGCCGGTAGGCCTAGCGTCAGTGATGAGACGGTTGACCAAGTTAATGAAAGTTTCCGACGAAGCCCCAGGAAATCCGTTCGTAAAGTAAGCAGAGAAATCGACAGTTCACGATATCTTGCACAAGAAATTAAAGTTTCATGCTTATAAAATTCAAATAGTGCAAAAGATACATGTAAATGATCACACTCTGCGATACGATTTCGCTGTGGATATGATAAATCGAGTGGAAAATGACGAAAACTTTCTCAGTACTGAAATTTTTAGTGATGAATCCACATTTCATGTATCAGGCATTGTGAATTGTCACAACTGTAGGATATGGGGCAGTGAACCGCCTCATGCTGCTATTGAACTGGAACGTGATTCTCCAAAAGTTAATGTGTGGTGCGCCTTATCAAAAAGAGAAGTGATTGGCCCTTTCTTCTTCTGCGAAAGAACCATAAATGGTGACATTTACTTGGATATGCTAGAAAATTTCGCTATACCCCAGATCAAATGATATGACGTCGTTTTCCAACAAGACGGTGCTGTGCGCCTCCACCTTGGTCAACGTGTGAACGTAACTGCCTAAATGAGCATTTCTCCAACAGATGGATTGGGCGTGGTGGTCCCATTCCTAGGTCTCCTCGCTCTCCAGATCTAACTCGATTGAATTATTTCATGTGGGATTATGTGAAGGATCGTGTCTATCAGACGCCTTGTGCTGATTTGCAGGAACTGAAGCAGCGTATCACAGTTGCTATTAATTCCATAACTCCTCAGATGCTTGCCAATACATGGCATGAAATCGAGTATCGCTTGGATGTATTACGAGCAACCAAGGAATCTCACATCGAAATGTATTAACTTGTATAGTTACATTGTAAGTTAGTACAGTCAGTTTCTTTCCATCTGCTTAATGTTTTGTTTTATATAATTTTGTAATATGTCCAATAATTCTCGCACACCCTGTATATAACAAAGTTGAAGTTTTTTTTTTTTTTTTTTTTTTTTTGCTTATGCCATGTCTCGTGAAATCATCAGATATATCTCATGCAGATCCCATAAGCTAGCATGGGTGATGACGTGGTTCTGTTATTAGCATACGCGAGATATAGGGGAGCTCAGCTGATGTCTCTTCATTGCAGGCATCCGTGCTGGTCATTATTTCGACTGATTCTCATGGCCCTCGGAGTTGTGTAAGTAACTATTTTTTGAAATTTTGTTTCAGTCGGGTTTAGCTCCATTGTTCTTGACCTCTCTTGCCAGAGCTGTGGTGAGCTTTCCCAGTTTGACATCACGTTTTTGTTCGGAAAATCTCACTTTAAAAGAGCGCTTAGTCATTCCTATGAATCTTTTCCTGGATCCATAAATTCCTGCATCTGTTAGGTTTGTGCCAGATTTCTTGTTTGTTGTTAGCCAGGAGGAAATCGATTTAAGCGCTTTTATTCCTATGCCAAATCCTAGTTTTTTAGGAAAAAGGTGAAACCTGGGACATAAGGGCATGCACCTATGAAATTGAGTTTAAGGGTAATTGTTTGAGCAGTTGCCTTATTAAATGAAACTTCTGTTTGTTAGATGATACGCTCAATAATATAAGCATCAAATCCTGCTGCAGATGCCAAAGATTTCAAGGATTCAATTTCAAGATGTTGCGTGTATTGATCTGAGCTCAGTGCCATGACTTTTCTTGTTCTATGTGGAAATAAGGCTAATTTATGCATAGCTGGACTTGCAGAAGAAGGTGGGATGACTTGTGGGATATATGTTGGTTTATAGTACACTTGGGTATGGAGATCTCCAGATTGCGACTTTTTAACCAGAACATCAAGGAAAGGTAGCATGCCTTCTTTCTCCTTTTCAATGGTAAATTTGACGCCAGGATGTATTAAATTTATGGTACTAAAAAACGTCATTAATTCACCTTCGCTGTGATTCCATATGAAGAATATGTCATCTACATATCTGTACCAAACTAGGGGGCGGGTGAGCTTGATGTCAGGAAACTATTCTCTAAAGGCCAAATAAACAAAAAATATTGTGCAGATTGATCTACACAGTTGGATCATGCAGTAGGGTGTCTCAAAAATCATAAGAATCTATCCCAAAAAAATATGAACTCCTTTGTCTAGACGGCAGTCAAAATAAATTTGTAGGAGATGGCTACTCGGTGGGGTTAAGATTGCAGTGCTCGGAGAGAAACGGTACTGATGGATATTGATATTATACAATTCGCCACTGATATCGGCTCCAATAAAAGTAATTCCCTGAGCTCATCCTCTGTCTCCTTACGGGCAACACAAAAATCTTGCATATATGTACCACATAATCTTAGTAAATACGGAGCATTAGTCATATTGAGTTGATGTTACTCTGTTAGTTCAAAAATATTCCCAAATATTTAAAATCGTATAGAACGTGACACAGAGCCGTGTTTAAATAAAAATTTTATGATCTTAGCATATGTCTCTCACGTTACATTCTTATTATTATTTAAAATTGCTCATATTACGCAGTTTTAATATAAATTGATGTTGGTAATTTGCAATAAAATTAAAAAATAGTAATAAATAATAAAAACAATGAATCGGATTTTGAAAATTTCGAGGGTAATTTTTCCTGGTCCGTTCCCCGCTAAGGCACCTTTTTATATTTATTATTATTTTTTTAATTTGTAATAAAATTAAAAAATAATAATAAATAATAAAAACAATGAATCAGATTTTGAAAATTTCGAGGGTAATTTTTCCTGGTCCGTTCACCGGCAAGGCACCTTTTTATATTTATTTTTATTTTTTTAATTTGTAATAAAATTAAAAAATAATAATAAATAATAAAAACAATGAATCAGATTTTGAAAATTTCGAGGGTAATTTTTCCTGGTCCGTTCAACGCTAAGGCACTTTTTTATTTAGAACTACGTCACTGGTATGATGTCACATCGCTTAATGATTATTCAGGCTTTTTCTTCATTCAAATTCTAGAAGAATACAACGTGTATTGCAAACAACTCATAGTTCAGCACCATGCTAAAAAAACATATACAGTATATTTCTTGTCACTTCTGTTTGCATTATTTGAACGAATTCTGTGAGGAAAAAAAACGCTTTTCAATAACATTTTAGGACTAAAATGTAGTGCAATTTTTAAAACTCTGTACGGAAAACAAAGTTTTTTTCAGCAACATTTTAGGATCGATATAAGGAGCCAGTTTTAAAGACCTATGCGGAATTAAATTCTACAGGCAAGTTCAATGTATAGTGAAAATTTCAAAATTCAGAAAAAATTCAAAATTCACCTGTCTGTAAAACGCCCTGTAATGTGAAAAAAATATTGCAACACTTTAGGTTCAGTGCATTCTGCAATATTTAAAGATTCGTGTGAAAAGTGATTGTACGGGGACACATTTTGCAATCAATATAGTATGGTTTATAGGGCTCTATGCGGGAAAAAATTCACAGTGGCGTTTTAATGCCAATGTAAAGTGCAATTCTTTCAACTTTACAACAATTTAAAGATTCTTCAGTCTAGAAAAGGCTGTGTAAGGAGAGAAAAAATTATCAGCAAAATTTTAGTATCAATAGCAATTTTCAAATCTCCATTAAATGGGAAATTGTACAGCAACATTTTAAAATCAACATAATTTTTGAGATTTCGCGCAACAAAAGTTCTACAACAACAGTTTAAGATCAATGTACAGCAGGGGCGGTTCGTCATAAGGGGCCAGGCGCCACCTAAAAATTTCTATTTCTAGAAATATATATATATATATATATATATATATATATATATATATATATATATATATATATATACTTAAGAGCAAAACTGAAGACTAAGGAAAAACTTTAGAATTTAAAACGAAGGTTGCAAAAAACCTGAAAATCAAAACGCGCAACGCAGCAGTTTTGAAAATTCAGAATTCACATTCTATAAAGAAGATACCTAAGCAAAAAAATGCAAATATAATTTTGACTCACACCTAGTACAACATAGAAAAGGTTATGTATCTACCTGTGTGAGTAAAAGGAGAAAAGACAAAAAAATAAAATAAAACAACTGAATGTAGAAGGTGTCGAGAATACTGAGCCTTGGCTTTATCAAGGACCAGCAAAAACTCTGCATTTTCTCACTTCCACAAAGACCTAGTTGGAAATGGGTTTCTGCAAGGCCATAGATGCAAGTAACATTCCCACCTAAAATAGTTTAAAACATATATATATAAGTCGTGTCCTCCGTAGAGTTGCATGACCTAGCACTAGTTAACAATTTCGCTTGCATCCATTAACCTTCATGGCCCGACCCATGCTCTTCATCTGTTACTATTAAACAGAGAGAAGAAGATTAAAGAGAACTCAAGCTGTGAGAGTGACATAATAATTAGAAATGATTTTCAGCCATAACGAAATTCCAAGTTCGTTTGAGAGAGAATTTAAACCTGAAAATCAATGCAAAAGAAATCCAAATTTTACATTGCAATTAAAAAAGGAAATGTTAATTTTTAACGAACAGATTTTTGAAAGAAAACTTGAGTCTAAAACCCCTACTCTACAACTTATGACGGCACGAAAACGAGAATAAGTTAAAGATAATAATTAACTAAAGAAAACTTTGTGAAAGTTATATACCTTAAACAGTTAGTTGCAATATGTACAAAGTATTTCAGCAGTGCTTTAAGTGCATAATTAATTAGTTATTAAGAACTTAACTACTTTGAAAAAACAGCGCAGAGACAGCGCATAGAAAAGGAACAAGCTTAGCCATCTTCTGTTCCTAGGTACCCCAAAAGACGCTCATCAGATATAATCACTACCTTTAAAGAGCTGTATGCAGAATTTAAACTTAACCAATTTGTTGATGTAGGAACTTGGAACTCTTATCTCAATTGCTGCATAAAAAATAACCATATCTTATATAATAATACTCTCTATAAGCAAGTGAACGGTATTCCAATGGGGACATCAACGTCCACGAATATCGCTAATCTATTCCTGTTCTTTAAGGAATATAAATTCATTAAAAATCACCCCACCTGCTCAGATAACTACCTTTTAGATATATTGATGATCTGCTGTGTATCAATAATTCAGAAGTTATAGAGAGTGATTTTGATAATATCTATCCAAGCTCTCTTAACTTATGTAAAACCAACCACAGTAATCAGGAACTTGAGTTCCTAGACTTAAGCATTAAGCTCAACAGAGGTAACCCATCTATTAGCCTCTTTGATAAAAGAGTTAATTTTCCTTTCAAAGTAATTAAATATCTACACTGGAATAATAACATTTCAACCAAAGTAATTGAGAATGTACTAATTTCTCAGGTCCTAAGAATTTCAAGAATTTGCAGCAACAATTTGTACTTCGATTACCACATTAATATACTATTAGAAAGTTTTCTAGAGAACGAAATTCCTTCTTCTTTCATCAAAAGAACTTTAAGAAAAATTATTCTGAATAATAGAGTAAGGTTGGCAGATCTGCTTTAATTTTCTACACAGTTAATAATATGATTCTGACCAATCAAAGCCGTAAGGAAGTTGGCTAGAGGATGCCTATTAACTACCTAAAGGAACCTTAGTGCTATGGATATGACGGTCCTATTAAAACAAAAAATTAAATAATATAAAGAAAATCACAAAAAAAGCTTAAAAATCTGTTTATAAAAGAAAATAAAAACAAATAAAAAAGAAAACTAGTTATTCATCACTAGGATAGCTATACTAAAAATAGTAAAACCAACATTAAAATTAATAAAATTTTGATTAATCTATAGAAGCTCACTAAGGTGATTTAATACATGCAAAGATTATTAAATAAACTGCTCGTGTATTTTATAATATTTCTCATGTATTCTGGAGAGTTAATTCTGCTCTTTCTGATCATACAGATCCACAGTCTTAAGTTTATATATTTTTTTTTCTCTACATACAACACTGTCTTAACCGCGTGTGCAGAAAAAGCTGTGGGGCCAGATCTATCTGCCCCCACATCTAATTTGATTGACCAAGCTCAAAGGTGGCGGGAGGGATTTAAATGTTGTAGAAAAGTTCAGTTAGTTGTTTTTTCTGTGTGTGCCTCTCTCGGTGATGTGTTGTTCCTTCGTGTCGTGACTTTTTGCTTGTCGAGTACAGCAAAAAGTCTGGAGTGGATATTTTGTTAAAATCTCCGTTCTTTGCTTTAAATCTGGAAGAAAAGCTTCACTTAAAAAAACTGAGTGCTTATCACCCCAAGAATTTTTAGTTTGCGCTTCACTTAAAAAAACTCAGTGCTCATCAGCCCAAGAATTTGAGTCAAAATGCTTCATTTAAAAAAACTCTGTGCTTATCAGACCAAGAATTTGAGTTTCCAACAGTATGAAGTTTACAAACGCTTTGCAGAACTAATTTCAGTTTTAACTAAGATGATTTTCTATGTTAAAAATAAATAAATAAATGAGAAAATATGTAAGTATAATTTGCACATGAGTACATATATGTTTTTAGGTTTCACAAGTTCTTTAAAAAAGGTTAAACCATTCAAATAATGCAAATGGCAGTATGGTACTCATTCTATATGGGACGAAATTCATAAAACGTTCCCTCCCTGCATATATTTGGAGTTATTATTTTTTCACTACAATTTTTTATCCTGTGAATCCTGTGATTATTCCTCAGTTGAGAAATCTGAATAAACACAAAACACAACTAACATAAATTAATGCTCATATGTTTTCAGGTAAAAATTTTATTTAAGGAGTTTTAACATTTTTCGGTTAATAGTTATGCATTCTATTCTGAGTAAATTTTTTTCGTGTGCAGTACAATAGTTGACACATCCCTACCTTATTTGGGCATTATTGTGAGTCAAGGGGGTAAACAGAGGCAGAGGAAAGGAATATTGGGGTGGGGGTGGGGTGGGGTCTGAATAGTTGGCCTAATAATTAATTTTTTTTTTATTTCATTCTTTGACTTCGGCTACTGGCCCCACCTGTTTCAGTTGCCACGAGCCGCCACTGATGTACAGTACAATTCTTCAACGTGAGTCAAATTTCAAAAATTTGTTTGCCTAGAAAAACATCTGCGCGGAAAAAATATGCATGCGCGCTGCTCAGACATAGTTCATAACATTTTGTTTCGTTTTTTTATGACAATGAAATATGTCTGTTTCTTACACAGACTTCACAACAAAAACACAAATTAGTAAAATCATGCAATACATTCATTATTATACGCTTTCCAACATACCAGAAATCATTACTCAAGTTACTACTCAAGTTATGGTGATAATGGCTGTGGAATAAATTTCGCTCCTGTGCCCGACCTTTGACCCCATTTCGATGTTATTCAACAGAACCCGTTCAGAATACCTTCGGAACAACATACTAAAGTTTTGTCGCAATAAAAGTATTTTTAGTCAAGTTATGAGGATAATGGCTGTGGAATAAATCTCGCTCTTGTGACCTGGCTGACCTTTGACCCCATTTCGGTAATATTCAACAGAACCGGTTCAGTATGCCTCCGGAACAACATGAAAACGTTTTGTCTCAATCGAAGCATTTTTACGTAAATTATGAGGCATAAAGGCAATGGAATGGATCCCGCGCCTATATCTTGATCTTTAACCCCATTTCGTTTATTTTCAATCGGGTTCGTCCCCAGGTTGTCCCCTACCACATATTAAAATTTTATCGAAATCGAACCATTTTTACGCGAGTTACTGTGCGGACAGGCAGACGGACAAAGCTGGAGCATACACGCTTCTTCAACTTACGGTTGGAAAGCATAAAAAAGAGAACCTTTTCAGTTTTGGTAATGCTGATGTACACTTAAAATTTTACTACGGCGGAAAGTGAATGGGGCAAAAGTCTTGCTGTTTACGAACATGTAAATGAATTTACTAAGCAAAGATAAGTTCCGCAAATTGTGATCTGGATATGTATATAAAAGCACAAGAAACCCAAGTTTGTTTTGAATAAAAAGACGTATATTTTTTTAGGAAACCAGTGTCGTGATGCAGCTATCTGATCGTGAATTCGTGTCTGTGTGAGAGGTGACTGTGCATCCTCTTAGTCTCGCTGCCGATCATCCAGTTTGAGGTTTCTTAGGACTTCCTCGAATGTAATCCCTGAAATTTTCTCAAATGGTTTCGAGTCATTTCCGGTGGTTGCGCTTTGACACTTAGTGAGTAAAGGCCACCTCATCGTAATCCCCATTCAGCAGGATATTCGTCATCATAACTGTGGGCACTTGAGGTGATAAAACGGCTACGTCCTTGTCTAGACATGGCACATGAAAACAGGGCCGGTCTGAGTGCATGTACGAATATAGGCATGTGCTAAATTTCATGCCCCCCCTCCCCTTCTTTCCTTTTTTTTTTTTTTTTTTTTTCAGTAAGAAGCACCCAAAACACAGTAAGAAATACCTCTAATATCAACTTAGTATGTTCAGCAGATACGTCCCTAACTCACTGTTACATGCTACGCTACAAATAAATAGTCCGGTATAATAATGGTAACAATAATAATAATAATAAATAATAAGGATAATAATAGTTTTACTCACAAAATGACGGAATCATGCATAGTTGTGTGCGTTATTTACATGAAACGTTCGTCTGGGAAGGAGACGAAGTAAATAAAGGATAGCAAACAATTGGATTTGCACATGGGGATTGCAGTAAACAAACACAGAGTCCCTTCCAGGTAGTGGTTAAAATTCCCCCAGTGCTATGTTAACCTTTTGCCGGAGAATTGTGACAAATTTGCCTCACGTGAGAAAGGAAAAGATGCAGCGGAGCGAGGAAATATAAGTTTTCCACTTGTCATTCAAGCCTTACTGCTATACACCAATCAGGCATTCCATTACGACCGCCCCCCAGCCGAGAGAAATGAGCTCACCTGGAGATCGAACGGTTGCGCAGTTGAAGTTCATACAGCACTATATATACAACCCGAAGACTGGCTTTCGGTTAGTAGATTATTCGGAATCAGAATGGGAAAAGCTGCTGATTTATCCAAGTTTGATAAAGGACAAATTGTGATGCCACGGAGCCTCGGATCTACTATCTCGAAAACGGCGCGGCTTGTAGGATGTTCCCGTGCCGCTGTAGTGAGTACGTATCAAAAATGGTGCACAGATGGCCAAACGAACAAACCGTTGTCTAGCCGTGTGTCGTCTGCAAATCTTTGATGCCAGAGAGGAGCGGTGATTGTCGCGCATTGTATACAGCGACCGCAGGGACACAGTGCGACAAAACACCCGCAACTACAACAGTGGCGATCAGGGCAATGTGTCACAGCACACACTTCATCGCAGCTTTCTGCGCATGGGCTTGCGTAGCCGAAGAACCAGTTGGGTCCCCATGCTCACTGCACGTCATCGCCAACAACGCATGAAATGGGCCCAAGATCATCCAGATTGGACCGTGGATGATTGGAAGAAAGTGGCTTGGTCTGACGAATCAAGATTTCTGGTGCATCACGCAGACGGCTGAGCGTGGATACGCCGATTACCAACGGAGGCTATGGCACCTGGATGCACTGTTGGGCGGAAACAGGCCGGCGGTGGCGGTGTTATGCTGTGTGTGACGTTTTCTTGAGACACTTTGGGACCCGTTATCCCAATAGCACAATCCCTGACGACTGTCAGGTACCTGAACATCGTTGCGGATCAAGTTTACCCACTCATGGCAAATGTGTTCCTTGCTGGTGATGATGGCCATTACCAACAGGATAAGGCGCCATGCCACACCGCCAGTACCGTGAAGAAGCGGTTCGAAGAACATGCTGGTTACTTTCTGTTAATCCTCCAAATTCACCTGACATGAACCCTATTGAACATTTGTAGTTCGGCTTGGAAAAGCGGGTTTGCGCTAAATCATCACCACCCCGAAATGTACGGGAACTGGAGGACCTGCTGTTGATATTATTGTACCAGATACATCAGGATACCTGTCGCCACCTCATCGAATCGGTGCATCGCCGAGTGGCTGCTGTTTTGAGGGCTAAAAGGGGTCCTACAGGTTAATGGGTAGGTAGTCATAATGTAATGGCGCATCGATGTATATATATCTAGGAACTCTACACGTATCAGAGAAACAACTAAGGAGTACTCAGCTTTCATTTTTGTCTCAAGTACAGACCAGCTCATAAAAAAATTAGCCGATAATTTTACTATGAAAGAAAGTTTATAAAAACATGGGATAATTTGGCGCCCCTTTTATTCGGTACCGCCCTAGGCAGTTGCCTACCAGGCCTACTCCTTGGACTGGCCCTGCATGAAGATACTTTGAAAAACAAATAAACTGAAAAGAGAAGTGACTGCAGAAGAACCCGTTTATAACGAGTCCGTATTTAGCGAGATCCCTGGTTTAAAGAACAAAACATGAACTTGTGTTTGTTATAACGTTAATTCAAATTTAATTGGATCGTTTTTAACTGACAAAATTTAATGAAATCCTCGGATTTACGAGAGAGGGAAAAGCTAATACGGTCACTTTTTTTAACAAAAGAAGTAAAATAATGAATTTCCATATGTAACGAGGCAGCGAAAATCTGCTGCGTACTGTTCTGGAATGCAGGATTAAAAATGGTGGCATGTGAGACGGATTTGCAGCAGCGCAGAGGAATCTTGGTATGCTAGCGGAAGAATGTTGATAGAAAAGCAATGGGGAGGGAACACATCAAATGCTCAACAAGTGAACTGTGCAAGAAACCCTGTACGCCACATACTCCAAGGGGAGTATTTTCTTTTAAAAATGATTCCGCGTGCTTCAGGATTTCCTGCTCCTCTGTGGGTACACCATGTTTTCCGTAAGGTTAGATTGAGGACCAATAGCGCTTCAATGTTTGGGAAAATTACAACTCCATGAAGGACTGCTTATGTTAGTTTGAAACTTACAGGATAGGTACAACAGGTTCGAGCATGCAAATGATTAAAATGTCAATGAAAATGCGCATGCGGTTTCGGAGTAGTGCCCTTTGAACTGTCCGGTCTTGGGTATAAAGAGAGCTGGCTCAAGCTAGATGTTGCAATCAGTGAAGAGCCGACGTTGTGTCGAAATGGTGTTTCTTGTGTCTCACTATGCACCGTCGCCGAAGAAGGTCGCATTATGAACACCTGACGGACTTTGAGCGACGTAGGATTGTAGGGATGAGAGAAGCTGGATTTCCGTACCGCGAAATAGCCATTCGTACTGGACGAAACGCCAGTATAATGACGCGAACGTGGAATCAGTGGACCGACGAGGCTGAGACGTACAGAAATCCAGGAACAGGAAGGCAAAGTCTCAGGAGTGCACGGGATGACAGACACTTCTACCGCATGGAAGTGGCCGATCTCACAGTGACATCCATGGCGTTAGCGTAGCAGTGGTTCCAGGGGGCGACTCCTGGTTTTTTATGGTGTGTAGGATGTAAAGGGACGATACGTGGGGGCTTGGGAAAGGATATACGGAAATTCTAAAAAAATTAAATATTGTATATCCTAAAGCTAAACGCATAGAAACCTAACAATAAGAACAATAAAACAAAACGAAATTTCACCTAAATGGCTTTTGGAAAAGTTGTTCAATAATACAGTCACTAGAATTACTTACGCCTGGTTCTGAGCTGCTATCTGGAGCGGGATTACTCCCCATGCTTTCTAATCGGATACCAAAGCACAACAGTAAATTTAATGACCGGTAAATTAAAATACAAAATGGAACAACACACGTTGAATCTTCAAAAACTTAGCGGAACGCGCTTTCTTTCCCTTATAATGCTCCCTCACGTAAGCAGCTGAAGTTGAGCTGCGCGTTGGTCAGTAGACATCACGTGACAACAGCTTGCCGTGCTTTTCAGGAAGAATGTCGACCATGAGAAGGAGAGAAAGGCCCGTAGGAAGATTCGAGTCGTCCTCAGAATGACTTTCAGTTCTGCGACCTTCTGCTGTAAATACCCTCGGCCCAGCCACATGCGCACGCAATTGAAAAGGTGCTGGTAAGCGAGGCCGAGGACGGTTGATCGAAATCCTCACTCTTCCTTCAGAGCTTCCACATAAGACAATCGCGCGTCGGCGTCCCCTTGCACGCACGAGAACGCCTCGAGAATCATTCACGACTGCAGTTGTTCTTCATTTTCGTTTTTTCTTCCATGTTAATAAAATAAATCTTTTCCCAATATTTCATTATGAATGTAATTTTCTAATATTAAAGTGTAGGATGATCCTCGCGTCCTACATGGAGGAGTCGCCACTGAGTGGTGCACTTTGTCTTCAAGCACACTTCGACGTCATCTGCTTAGCAGAAGGCTGGTGGCTCGCAACAAATTGCTGCACATTCCTTTGACCCTCAACCACAGATTCCTGGGTCTCTAACACAGACACTGGAGCGCTAATTGGCAACAGGTCTTGTTTTCTGACGAGTCACGATTCAGTTTTATACATCATGATGGTCGCATACGTGTCCGAAGACATCGTGGTGAATAGCACTTTGCAGCGTGCATTTTACAGCATCATACCGGCCCACATCCAAGCTTCATGTTTTGGGGCAGAGGTGATACCCTTCCCTTAGAGTTATTCTGACGCTGTATTCCAGCAGGACAATGCTCCGCCACATGTGGCCAGGAATGCCCAAGACCTCTTCCATGCACGGTAGATACCGTTCCACTCTGGCCTGCACGTACGCTGGATATGTTCCCGATCGAACATGTCTGGGACATCGTAGCTAAGCGACTGGCCCTTCAAGAACCTCTAACACTCACACCAGATGAACACTGGTCTCGGATAGAAGTAACCTGGCAGGCGCTGTTCATATCAAAAACCTCTTCCATTCAAACCGACACCGTGTAGAGGCTGTTATTTTTGCTCAAGGTGGCTTCACATGACACTGAGTTTTGAACACAAAAAATCTTGAATAGCTGTGCAAATGAAATCAGTTTTCTCCTGTAATACGAGGAATCTGTTATATATTAGGGGTATGCAAAAGTTTCCGCCGTTTTAAGGAGAAAGGAGATAAGAACAATCAGGAAACTATAGTACGTACTTATTCAACGAAATATTGGCCGCTAGCATCAATGACCTTTTTCCATTTTTCGGGCAACAAATGAATGCCCCTGTGATAGAAGGATTCGGATTTTGAGCTGAAGAACGCAGTGACGAAATTTTCCACCTCTGGAACTGTGGTGAACCACTATTGGCTAGGGCATGTTACATAGAGCGTAACAGATGTAATCCTGAGAGTGCAATGCCCGGGGAGTAAGCTGGGTGCGGTAAAACCTCCCAGTGTAACTTTTAAAGGGTTGATTTCGTGGTGGCACCGACTTGTGGTCTGGCATTATCGTGTAGCAGGATGACTGGGCGGCGTCCTTTACCTGTCCATGGGCGTTGTTGCTCGATTGTGGCGTTCAGTTTCATCAACTGTCCGCTACATTGTTTGTGCCGTGATTGTTTCGCCCAGTTTCAATAGTTCGAAGTACAGCACTCCATACGTATCTCACCACACACACAACAGCACCTTTTTCCCGTGGATATCCTGTTTTGCAGTGGATGTTGATGGCTCGCCTGGGTCGACCCAGGATCGCTTGCGCACGGGGTTGTCGCAATAGACCCATTTTTCATCCCCGGTGACAATCCTCCACAAGAAATTCTTCCCTTGAAATCTGTTCAGCAACGACATGCACATGCTCAATCGTTGACCAATGCTACGACGCTCCGTTAAAATATGTTGATTCCACTTACCAATCTTATGGATCTTCCCCAAGGCCTGTAAACGCCGTACCACTGTCGATTGAGCCACTTTCAAACGTTTCGTCAGTTGCGTGGTCGATTTTGTCGAATCCTGTTGCAACAGTGATTCTAGCTCCTGGTCTGCGATTTCCTGCGGTCTACCTGCACGTGGCTTGTCTTCCAAGCTTAGATCACCTTTCTTAAACCTGGCAAACCATTCTGGACACGTCCTCTCATCCATAACCCTATTGATATACGCCTGACATATTGCTGACATATTGATATACACCATACGCCTGACATATTGATCCGCATGCTTCACCGCACTTTTCCCTAAATTAAACATGAATAACAAACAGTGCCGCAAATGAACTTTATCGACCGCCGTGCTTGGCTTCGTGTAAGAACTGACAGCATGGGTCGCCGGCTGGTTAGACCCTTAAGGCGCCAGCTAGTGGGGGCGGTGGGAACTTTTGCATGCCCCTGATAAATTTCATTTGAATAGCGTTCTTTCTTGTAATTTAATTTCCACAAACAATAATGTATTTATGTAAGTGCTTATTTTATTTTAATTTCTACTGTTAGTTAACTATTAAATCTTTCTGGTCTAACTCATGTAGATACATCTATAATATAAACGTGTATGCATATTATCACGAGTGAATAATTTTGCACGATGAGAATTTTCACCCCAAGACGCATTTAGCGAGAGTTTTCATTGCTTCCGAGCTACTCGTTATAAGTGGGTTCTACGGCATTTAAATCTTTAAATAAAAGATAGTTTCAAACTCGAAACAGCTGACCGATTTTTAGAATCTTAAGTAATTTTATGTGTTTTTATATACGAGAGCGGATCAAAAAGTTAGTTACACTGTTGAATAAAAAAAACACATAAAAAGATATATTCAGGGGATATATGCTGGTTTAAAGGTACAACATTTATTCATTTTTCGACATAATTGCCTAAGGACTGTAAAAATTTATCGGAACGTGTCATTAACTTTTCCATACCTGTGTAGAAAGAGTCTCCGCCAGTTTGGTGTAATCAATTCACGACCGTAGCCGCTTAGGTTTAGAATCCCAGGTGCTCGTGAAGGATAGAATGCACAATCCCGTATGAAATGTCTAACGTACTGGAAATTTCCTTGATTTTGGTACGCCTATTATCCCGTATCATGTCGTCAACAGCGGCAACATGCTGCGGCGTTCTGGATATTGATGGTCTGACTTCGCGGTATTCGTCCGTCAAATTTGTGGCGAGACGTGGCATTTTCCCCGTATACAGCACAGATTTCACGATGGACGTCAGTGCAATTTACGCGCTTAGCCCAGAAAAATCGAATGGTTCCTCGCACTTCACAATTTGGAGTAAGAATCCATTTGATGCGCCATTACTAACTTCCTCCTGCAGATGCCTTACGCAGTTATTGAACTAAAGCACCTCCCGTCGGCAGCTCTGACGTACTGCCTACTTCGCTCCCAAGCACACATGGTCTGATTGCAATCCCACTGAAGATGGCGCTATGTGTACCTTACTTTTTGATTTTTTTTTTTTTTGATTGGAGGTTTAACGACCACCGTGAGCAACTCAATGGGCTATAAGCAGTCGCCCGTCCCTAATTTAGGGTCACTGGTTCCAGGGAAGGGAGAGAGCCAGTGCCGTAAGACAAACACAACATCCATGCCTGACCGGGATTCGAACCCGGACCCCTTACGGACGAATGATCAGAGGTCAACGCCTTAGACCACTGCGCCACCGGGGGCGGCTTACTTTTTGATTCACCTACGTATATTTGTAGAGCAGTGAATATCTATTAGGTGTACAAATAAGTTTTAAACCGTTTTTTGCGTAACGTATACCGCTAATTTACTTCCCCCGCGTTGTTTTCATGTGCCCGTAACTGGTCATGAGTATAAAATATGACACAGAAGTTTTCCCAACAGTCAAACACACTTGCATATCAGTAGGTGAAAGATGGCAAGCGATACTGCATTTATTCGACACTGCATTCGTTACGAATTTCATCAAGGAAAAAGCGCTGCAAAAGCATGTGCATCGATCTTTTCTGTTCTGGGGGAGAATATTGTATCGAAAAGCATGCGTGAGTTTTAGTTCTGACGGTTTAAAGCAGGTGATTTTGATGTTAGCGTTCGAGAACTTTGCAGCGCCCCGCAGAAGGTTGCACATGAGGAACTGCAAGCATTACTGCATGAAGATTCGTCTCAGACGCTAAAAGAACTAGCTGAACAACTAGGGGTAACTCAACAAACCATTTCCAACCGTTTACGCGCAATGGGAAAGATTCAGAAGGAAGGAAAATAGATGCCACATGACCTGAGCCAGAGGAACAAGGATGAGCGTGTCATGAAGTGTTTGAATCTTCTGAATAAACAACACAGAAAGTCTTTCCTGTAGAAAATCGTTACAGGTGATGAAAAGTGGATATGGTACGATAATTCCAAACTCAAAAAAACACTGGGTAGACCCCGGTGGAGCAACGACTTCATCACCGAAACGCAATATTCACTTCAAGAAAGTTCTGCTGTGCATCTGGTGGGATATAAAGGGTGTGTGGTCTCTTATGAATTATTGGAACAGGGTCAAATTGTTACTGCTGATCGTTACAAGCAACAATTGCTACGATTGAACTAGGAAATCTGTCGGAAACGTCCATTCACAGGCAAAGGATTGCGTCCCGTGAAATTATTGCATGACATCGTTAGGCCGCATGTCGCGAAATCGGTCAAGAAAACGTTATCGACGCTTGGCTGGGAAGTTTTGGAGCACCCGGCGTATAGTCCCGACATAGCCCCTTCAGACTATCATTTGTTCCGATCGATGCTACATGGTTTGTCTGCTGGACGGTTCCAGACATGTGACGAAGTGAAAAAATCTGTTGACTTCATCGCGTCACCAATGAAGTATTCTTCATGGCTTGAATCCGTCAGCTGCCCAACCAATCGCTGAAGGTGATACATAATGACGGCGCATATTTTGATTCGTAAAGATATTGTTGTTTTCTCTCAAATTACATTTTGCGTTGTCTTAAAACGCTTTAAAACTTATTTGTACACCTAATAGAAGTTTATGAATTTTTATGTTATTTCATTTGTGTTTTAGATGCAAAACTTCTGGACCGTGAATGGAGGTAAGCAATTTTCAAATTCTTTCTCAGATAAAATTCTTGTAATGATTAGAATAAAGGCCCTTTCCAGTATCTGCCATCGGAGCAGCGAAAGGTGTCTTCTTCTGAATATTATCGCAGAAACAGAGTGACAGATATTTGATTTCCTTCCGTGCTCAGAAACAGGGAAGTCGCTCTGAGAGCACCGGAGTAAACCTTTATGATAAGATCTTTCGTGAGCACAGCTGAAACTTTACAGGAAAAAGCAAGTAAACAATGGCGGTTTGAATAAGGCAATTTATTGATTATACATCTGCGTAGTTCGTGTTTCCCATTCATAAAAGAAGACAGTACTGAAAAAAGTTGCTCAAAATTTCAACGGAATTTTTAGAACCAAGAAACAAATATCTTTAAGGTATCCCGGCGACTGCTTATAGCCCATTGAGTTGCTCACGGTGGTCGTTAAACCTACAATAAAAAAAAAAAAAAAAAAGGTAACCCACTACGTTGGGGGCACTTTTTTTGAAAAACTGCCAGAATTGGTATTTTTTTTTTTTTTAGGAAGTCTTACACACAAAAACACACAAACGTTGAAAAAAATATCAACATAAATTTTCAAGAAATTGGGAAATTTCTGAAAGAATTTAAAGAAATATGTCGTTTACGGTAAACGTTCTAAATAAAAAAGTTACAGATATATGATGACATTTTTTATCAGTATATGCGCATACCTATTATCTACGCAGTGAACTAAAAGTTGTAAGTGATGTTCATAAACACTGCTGAGATACACTCATTCCTACATGCATTAGCGTGAATTTTTGACAAATTTCTTCACTACGTTGAATGTAAATAGCTATAACCTAACTTTGAACTCACGAACAGCAAAACTTTTAGTTTATTGCATGCACAACATTTGTAAGAAAGACATATACCAAGTTTCAGCAATTTGTTTACATACCTTTTGCAGTTATCAGGTTTTCCGTAAAGAGTACGCGATTAAAGTTTAAAAGACACAGTTTTGTTGGGATGAAAAGTATGTTTATGTTTGCCACCCTCACAAACATAAATTGCATCACATAATTGTATTGCCGCCCCGGTGGCGCTGTGGTCTAAGCGATGGCCTCTGATCATTCGTCCGAACGGGGTCCGGGTTCGAATCCCGGTGAGGCATGGATGTTGTGTTTGTCTTACGGCACTGACTCTCTCCCTTCCCTGGAACCAGTGGCCCTGAATTAGGGACGGGCGACTGCTTATACCCCATTGAGTTGCTCACGGTTGTCGTTAAACCTCCAATCAAAAAAAAAAAAAAAAAAAAAATTTGTATCCAAAGTATTGCCAGATCCGCTAAACCTTGTACAAAATATTTTACTAACCTAATTATTTCCCAACATCCAGCCTTTCAAGTGTCACTTCCCGTTCGTCTGACAGCTTTTTTTAGATATTTTGATTGCTATAACCCTGTATCAATTTATCGATCACAATAAACAAAGGCAGTTTTGGAATCCTAAAGAATGGGGCTTTAAAATAAACGCATTTTTACAAAACGTGAAATTTGGCCCAAAACGGTCTTTTCAACGTAGTGGGATACATTAATAATGCGTAGATATTTTCATCTGCTCAGTTCCTTCCCGATTCATAGCAAAAGTACTGAAAAATCTTGCTCGAAATTGTAGTAGACATCATAGGTTAAAAGAAATGAATTGCTTTGACTGATCATGAAAGAAATAAGGGATTAACACCATATAATACAAATTTTGAAAATGACAATCCGATTTTTGGTGCAAATGTCACAAGGATGGTAAGTCAGATAATATCCGAAAACTTGACAATTTCATCGTCCTGGAGCGGTAGTCGAATCCGCGTCTCCCAGATAGCGACCGGGTATGCTAACCACTGCACCACCTAGAACGACCAAGTCTCAAGTTTCCGATTAATTTGAATGTAACCATCACAGGATTCGCTAATCGATGCAACCGGCGTTCATGTTTAGCGAATCTGGAGGTTAAGAATCCTATCCCTGTGATTGCCCGGAAGAGCAGATAAATCATGAATTTGAATCTAACCATCACAGGACTAGCGAATCCTGTAATGGCTATGTTCAAATTAATCGGAAACTTGAGATTTCGTCGTTCTGGATGGTATAGTGGTTAGCATACCCGGTCGCTATCTGGGTGACGCGGGTTTGAGTCCTGGACGATGAAATTTTCAAGTTTTCGGATATTATCTGACTTACCAGCTTTGACTAGCGTACGGGTATTTTTTAGCTATTCTTTTCATTTCCAGTAAGACCTCGATGTGAACAAATAAATGAGACTGTAAAGACATAACCAAGACAGAAAAATCGGAAAGGAATTGTGATATTTTTCTTTCGATCCCCGTGATGTCGTTATTATTAGCAGACAGAGAAGGCGAGCAAAGCCTCAATACATCAGCGCAATCGATTTATAAGATCCTATATGTGTGTTTGTGTATGTGTATGAAAGAGAGAGTCCTGTGATTAATTAAACTGACATCTGTTGTTGGAAAATGACTCTTTGACCTTCAGTATAAAGTGTGATTTGTTCCAAGCTGTGCCATTGGTTAAAGCGGAATGCGGCTGATATATTACTTTGTTTGTCATCTAATCACGTCCCGAGTTGTTTCAGTGGCTGCGACGTACTACACGGGTGACGCACACGTCAGGACGGCAAGTAGGGTGGATATTCCCTTGCCGGCGTAGCTTAACTGCGAAAGCATATGGCTCCGGAGCCTAAGGACGTAATTTCTAGTTTCACTACCGGTAAATCTGGGTTTTACATGAACTCTCCGATGCCCAAATGGTCAGAGAAGCAAACGTCTGCCTAGTCGTCCCATTTGGACCAGATTTCGAGGCCGCAATGAGACATGGCTAGCTAGAGCTGGTTCTGCTCTTTGTTAGCACGACTTTGGAAAAAAAGATCGTGCTTATGTTATCGGTTTGTCCGTCCGTCCGTCCGTCCGTCCGTCTGTACCCACGGTATCTCTGCAACTATTGGTCCGATTTGAAAAATTCTTTTTGCATTCGAAAGCTTGAGATATGCGAATGATGATCCTTCATTTCGTTTTTTTTTTACAATATACGATTTCGCCGCTAGAGGGCATAAATGCAGATGATGTCGAATTCAAAAATACGTTTTATTCCACATATTTGCTTCTAAACATTCGATTGAAAAAAATATTTTATATTTCGATTCCATTTATGTCGAAGAGTATTTTGGATATAGTTTCTTTTTCAAATTACGCATAGATTTTCCACTAAGGGGCGTAAAAGTAAATTGCCTTTTTTTCCGATAACTCTTCTTCTAAAACTCCGATTTGAACATTTTTTTTTCAGCGGATACATCTCCTGATGCACAATCTTTTGCATATAATTTCAAATTTTTGGGTAAGGAATACTTTGGCCACCAGGGAACGTAAGCGTTAATTTTCACTTCTGATGTATTTGCCATAAAATCTGAGCTTCTAAAATATCGATTGCAAAAATTCTTTCATGGACTGATGTCACTCACATCGATAAACCTTTTCTAAATACTTTCTTCCTAAAATATTCCACAGTTTCTCCGCCAGGGGGCGTAGATGTATATTTTATTTTTGTCAATATCTCGACTTCTAGGAGTCCGATTTGAAAAATTCCTTCTTTGTTGGATAGTGTTTTCCGTGTGACATGTTTTTCATATAATTTCAAAATTTTCACGTAATTCATAGACTTTCCGCTAGGGGGCGTAAAGGTAAATTGCGTTTTCCCCTATATCTCTGCTTCTAAATCTCTGATCTGAAAAATTCTTTCTGCACCGGATACAGCTCCTGATGGGAAATCTTTTGCACATAATTTCTAATTTTTGTAAAAAAATGGTTTGGCCACCAGGGGCGTAAACCTTAATTTCTGCTTCTGATGCATTTGCAGCAAAATATGAGCTTCTAAATTCTCGATTGAAAATAGCTTCGTTTGTAGACCGATACTACTCATGTCGACAAACCTTTTAGAAACATTTTCTTCTTAACATAGTGCACGGTTTCTGCGCCAGGGGGCGTAGATGTATAGCTTATTTTTGTCAATATCTCGACTTCAAAGAATCCGATTTAAAAAACTCCTTCTTTGTTGGATAGTGTTTCTAGTGTGACATGTTTTTCCTATAAATTCAAAATTTTCAAGTAAATCCTAGAGTTTCCGCTAGGGCGCACAATGGTAAATTGCGTTTTCTGGTACTAAAACTCCGATTTGAAAACTTCTTCCTGTATCGCATACAAGACCTAACGGAAAATATTTTTCACGTAATTTCTAATGTTTGGTAAAGAATGGCTTGGCCACCAGGGGTCATAAGTGTTAATTTGTACTTCTGATGTATTTGTAGCAAAATCTGGGCTCCTGAAAACTCGACTAAAATTTTTTTCTTGGACCGATACCGCTCATATGGATAAATCTTTTGTGAATACTTTCTTCCTAAAATAATGCATGGTTTTCCCACCAAAGGACGTAAAGTCACATCTTATTTTTGACGATAACTCTGTTTCTAAGAGTTCGTAAGCTCACGATTCCGTTTACACCAATATCTGAGGGATTAAAGACCTGATTGAAAAACTTCTTTCTTCCGTCAGATACTATTGTTTTCCAGACCGGTTCCATTGACTTTGAATAGTTTTGAAAATTTTAATTTGCGTCAGAACGGATTCAAAAGACGTGCTTATTACACCCGAAAATTCGGTGTCATCTTTCTTGGTTTTTATTATTGGGGGTTTAAGGACCACTATGAGCAACTCATTGGGCTATACACAGATGGGCAGTTACATTATGACCACGAACCTAATAAACTGTATATAACCACCTTTAGCCCACAAGACAGCTGCCACTCTGCGACGCCTCGATTCGATGATGTGACGATAGGTATCCTTTGGTATCTGGTGCCATAATATCAACAGCCGGTCCTCCAGTTCCCGTACATTTCGGGGTGGTGGTGATTTAGCGCAAACCCGCTTTTCCAAGTTGAACCCCAAATGTTACATTGGGTTCATGTCAGGTGAATTTGGAGGCCAGGGCATTAACAGAAAGTCAGCAGCATGTTCCTCGAACCACTCCTTGATTATTCTGGCAGGGTGGCATGGTGCATTATTTTGTTGGTAAGAGCCATCACCAGCTGGGAACACAGTTGCTATGAATGGGTAAACTTGGTCCGTAACGATGTTCAGGTACCTTAGAGTTGTCAGGAATTGTGCTATTGGGATAATGGGTCCTAAAGTGTCCCAAGAAAACAAAGGCCGCAGACATGTTTCCAGGCCGGCCGAACTGTTTCCGCCCAGCAGTGCAATCAGGTGCATTAGCTTCCGTTGGTAATCGGTGTATCTGCGCTCAGCCGTCTACGTGGTGAACTAGGAATCTTGATTCTTCAGATCAGACCACTTTCTTCCAATCATCCACTGTCCAATCCCGATGATCTTGGACTCATTTCATGCGTTATTGGGGATGACGTGCAGTGAGCATGGGAACCCGGATGGGTCTTCGGTTACGTAGGCCCATGCGCAGACAGCTGCGGTGAACTGTGTGCTGTGACACATTGGCCTGATCACCACTGTTGTATCACTGTGTCATGGTGATTCTCTCGCACTGTGGCCCTGCGGTCGCTGTGAACAACCCGCGATAGTCTCCGCTCCCCTCTGGCAGCATCAGTGAGCTGCGGACAACACACGGCGAAACGACGGTTCGTCGTTTGGCCACCTGTGCACCACTTTTGATACGTACTCACTACAGCGGCATGTGAACAATCCCAGGCAGCGCAGTTCCGAGGCGACGTGCCATCACAATTCGTCCCTTATCAAACTCGGATAAATCGACAGCTTTTCCCATTCTGACTCCGAACACTCTACTAACCGAAAGCCGGTCCTCGGGTTGTATATATACTGCACTGTGAACTTCACCCACGCCACCGTTCGATCTCCAGGCGCGCTCATTTCTTTAGGCTGGGGGTGGTCATATTTAAATGGTTCATCGGCGTAAGTTGTCGCCCGTCTCTAATTTAAGGCCACTGGTTCCAGGGAAGGGATAGAGCCAGTGCCGTAAGACAAACACAACATCCATACCTCATCAGGATTCGAACCCAGACCATCCCGGACGAATGATCAGGAGCCATACTTAGACCACTGCGCCACCGGGGCGACATTCCTCTCTTTTCCTGGAACTGGTGGGTCTAAATCAGATGCAGGCGTCGCCTTTTAGCGTAGATGTTTGAAGGGATCATTAACCCCCGAACCAAAGAAGAAAAGCAAAATTAAACAGCGGCAACGATATGATGGTCACGAACACTTAACTAATTTAAGTAAAATATCGTGAATTCATTTTGAATACAAGATACCTTCACTCAAGGGAAGGTATCTTGTATTCAAAATGTAGGGATAATTTCGGTATATCCCTCGTATGTTCAAATATTAATAT
Organism: Macrothele yani; assembly: GCA_039090855.1. Classification (NCBI taxonomy): domain Eukaryota; kingdom Metazoa; phylum Arthropoda; class Arachnida; order Araneae; family Macrothelidae; genus Macrothele; species Macrothele yani. The sequence continues at coordinate 23,284,266 of CM077013.1, forward strand.
CTACCATTTCAGCAATATTTCACAGTGCTTCTGTGTCACTTTCCCATCGGGCAGTCTAGCCCAAATCTCCTAGCTTCCTATTTCTAAGGGTAGTTTAAGGCCTGGGGTCAGACACTACCTTCCTAAAATCCGCTACATATGATCTGAATATTCGTCAGTGGACCGCGAATGGCCTAGTGGTCAACTTTCGTGACTGTTACTGAGGTCTCAGGTTCGATTCCATTCAGGTACGAACGCTCGAACCATTAAATATCCGCCGTGCGTTCGATGGGCACGTTAAACCGTCGAACTCCGGGTACTGCCCCTCCCCCTCCGTTATAAATAAATGCGTCTTCCTCCCCGCTTTCTATCTCGCTTCCGTGTGACTTTGCTATCTGGCACCCTAGCCCAAATCTCCTAGCTTCCTATTTCTAAAGGTTGTTTAAGACCTGGGGTCAGACAATCCCTTCCTAAAATCCTCTACATATGATCTGAATATTTGTCAGTGGACCGCGAATGGTCTAGTGGTCAACTTTCGTGACTGTTACAGACAGGTCTCAGGTTCGATTCCATGCAGGTACAAACGCTCGAACCACCAAATATCCGCCTTGCGTCGGATGGTCACGTTAAGCCGTCGGATCCCGGGTACTGGCCCCCGGTAATATATAAGGGCGTCTTCCTCCCCCTTTCTACTTCGCTTCCGTGTCACTTTCCAATCGGGCACTCTAGCCCAAATCTCCTAGCTTCCTATTTCTAAGGGTTGTTTAAGAACTATTTCTAAGGGTTGTTTAAGACCTGGGGTGAGACACTACCTTCCTGAAATCCGCTACGTATGATCTGATCTGAATATTTGTCAGTACTTATTTCCTCTTGCCTTATTTAGGAAGCCATTCAAAAATGAGACATAAAATATAAAAGCAGCACAAAAGCAAAATAACTACATGTAGATTTCGAAAAAAAAAAAGATTCCCAGTTATAACAATAAAAAAAAATTCAGCAGTTCTCCATTTTTGAAGTTTTCCCCATTTATAATCCCAGGTTTAAGGTCTAAATATTTCATTTTTGAAAACTTTCTTTTCATCATATACCCCTCAGAAATTCCCTGACCCCCCCACCCAACATGTAATTTTTAGATCAAATCACATCAGATGTAGAGGATTTTAGAAAGGGAGTGTCTGACCCCAGGTCTTAAACAACCCTGAGAAATAAGAAGCTAGGAGATTTGGGCTAGAGTGCCCGATAGGAAAGTGACACGGAAACGAGGTAGAAAGGGGGAGGAAGACGCACTTATTTATAACCGGGGGGGGGGCAGTACCCGGGGTCCGACGGCTTAACGTGCCCATCCGACGCACGGCGGGTATTTAGTGGTTCGAACGTTCGTACCTGCCCAAGATCGAACCTAAAGTTATCTACATCGCAGTCACGAACGCTGACCACTAGGCCACTCGCGGCCCGAATTTTTTAGATAAACCCCTACCAGAACCTCTATAACATTCAAGGTCGGATTAAGGGTGGGTCTATAGGGGCTATATATAGCCTTGGGATCCACCATGACCAATCATGCCTAAGCGAATAACAGATAAATAGAGAGGTTTACAGAGAGGTAACTAGGGCGGGGTAGAAGGGGCGGCGGCCACGGGCGCAACTCAAAAGAGGGCGCAAAAATTACTGCTTCCAATGCGATTAAAATTAGAAGTGAAAATTTTACACCAGTTTTTGGTACACTTAAAAATCGAATTTATTCTTCAAAATGTTCAGGGAATGCTAGTTGCTGACATTGAGAAATGAAGGAAGGGTTCTATAGTCCATCCAACTGAAGAAAAAGCACGGCTTTTTTCGACAACAACTGGGCCTACGGTTTTTCTTTAGTTGGATGGATAAGGATGTCATGTTTCTTTAGTTGGATGGATAAGGATGTCATGTTTCTTTAGTTGGATGGATAAGGATGCCATGTTTCTTTAGTTGGATGGATAAGGATGTCATGTTTCTTTAGTTGGATGGATAAGGATGTCCTGTTTCTTTAGTTGGATGGATAAGGATGTCATGTTTCTTTAGTTGGATGGATAAGGATGTCATGTTTCTCTAGTTGGATGGATAAGGATGTCATGTTTCTTTAGTTGGATGGATAAGGATGTCATGTTTCTTTAGTTGGTTGGATAAGGATGTCATGTTTCTTTAGTTGGATGGATAAGGATGTCATGTTTCTTTAGTTGGATGGATAAGGATGTCATGTTTCTTTAGTTGGTTGGATAAGGATGTCATGTTTCTTTAGTTGGATGGATAAGGATGTCATGTTTCTTTAGTTGGATGGATAAGGATGTCATGTTTCTTTAGTTGGATGGATAAGGATGCCATGTTTCTTTAGTTGGATGGATAAGGATGTCATGTTTCTTTAGTTGGATGGATAAGGATGTCATGTTTCTTTAGTTGGATGGATAAGGATGTCATGTTTCTTTAGTTGGATGGATAAGGATGTCATGTTTCTTTAGTTGGATGGATAAGGATGTCATGTTTCTTTAGTTCGATAAACAAGAATGTCGTTTTTCTTTAATACAATGAATAAGGTTGTTGTTGGGGGTTTTTTTATAGTTGGATGAATAAGATAATCATATCGCTCTTAGTGTTTAAGATTCTCAAAAGGCATTCGACTATTACAGTCACTGCCAACCACGACTTCCAAATAAATTCAGTCCGTTTGATACCGAAGATCTAAAACTAAGGTGCAGTTGCTAGCTGCACAAAGAAACAGTTTGCTTGTGCCGCAACCATAGATATAACGTAGTATTATGATCATTCTGTTTTGCCAAGCAGTGTGTGTGTGTTAGTGTTGACTGTTACATTAAATTAGAAATACATATAACTATTTAATTAGTATAGTATATATATACTTTATATGTGTATATTAAGATAATACACTGACGTGCAAAAATTAAGGACGGGTCGGTTTTTCGAATGTAACGTCGTGCAGAAATGCTCCACATCGACTCAAATCATACCATAAGATCCCCAAGATGTAAGAATATGGGACAAGTGAGCAAAACCGTCCAAACAAGGAATCCAAAGGATACAAAGGCACTTTATTGAAAAGGTAGCTTCGAGCACAACTGGACAGAAAACAGAAACGTCCATGTGACAGGCAGCTGCCAAGAAAAATCCAGTCCTTAGTAGGGGATATGATCACCCCTGTCTGCGTTGCAAGATGTATAACGTCTGTCCATGCTGAGGACGAGGTTATCAAGAAGCTGATGAGGCATTGCAGCCCATTTCCCTTGTAGCGTCAATCGCAGCTGCGGAATCGTTGCTGGCGGCTGGTGACGTGCTGCCAAGCGTCTCTCGAGAAGGTCCCACACGTGTTTGATTGAATTTAGGTCTTGGGATCTTGCGGGCCAATCCATGCGTTGAATATCTTCACTCTCCAACAGCTCTGCGACAGCCACTGCACGATGAAGCCACTGTACGATTGTCGTCCATTAAGAGGAACTCAGGACCCACAGCACCTCTAAACAGACGCACGTGAGGCAGGAGAATCTCGGTACAATAGCGGACACCAGTGACAGAACCTCCTTGGAAGATGTGGAGATCAGTACGTCTCCCAAGCATGATACCGCCCCAAACGAGAACTCCGCCACCTCCAAACCAGTCCCTTTCGATGATGTTGGAGGTGTGATTGCGTGTTCCCTGCTCTCTCCAGATGTGCGTACGTCCTGAATCGCTCATCAGACTAAATCGGCTCTTCTCCGTAAAGAAAACTCGACCCCATTGCTGATGTGTCCAGTTCTTGTGTTCCTAGTACCACAGAAACCACCGTCTCCGATGAGCAGGCGTTAATGGCGCACACCGTACTGGTCGTCGTGCAAATAGAGCACCTTTGTGCAGCCTTCTGGACACAGTAAAACGCGATAACGAACGTCCAGTTCTCTGTTGCATGTGCCATGCGATTTCTCCCGCTGTCTGCCGTCTGTCTCTTCTCGCCTGTAGGGCAATATACCGATCGTCCGCCGCCGTGGTTGCTCGTGGACGACCACTGCTAAACTCTCCGACAGCTGTTCCTGTCGTTTGAAATGCTCTCCAAGCTCGTGAAACGATGCTGTGAGCGATCCCAAACTCCTTCGCCACACTAGTCACACTTCGAACTTCTTCCAACTTCCCAATGACACGACCTCGGGTAAAGTCAACCAGATGTTGTCTACTGGATTGCCTGTTGGCCATATCACACGGTGGCAGCAACTCGATGTCGTTCAAACCGATGTACACCGTGCAAAAGCTTTCACCGAATTGCTGAGCGTACACCGCCCGTGTGCTTTATACCCTTCCGACACTCCCCACACCACTACGTCATGCTGCATATATGCGCATGCCCTACTGTACCGGACCCTAGTCTATCTCCTGAGTGGTCTTTCGGTCCGTTCTGCCTGTTCGTTCCGCTGTTATGCTAATTTCTTCTTTCGTCCTTAATTTTTGCACACCAGTGTATGAGCATCACTTTGGCGACGGAAATGACGGCATATGTGGGCGTGGTGAACTGCCGGAAGTGACGTCATGGGTGCACTCCCCTGAACGTCAACGTAGAAACTTTTCTACCGGTGGCAACAGTGGGTGTGGCCCTCGATGCCCGCCATTTTTTAACTGCATGACGTCATCTTCACATGGTTGTTGTCGATGTTGACGAAGAAGCTTTAAATCTTGGAGAGACATTTTCATCCACCATTTTTGCTTTGGAATTTCTCAATATGTTTTCGCAGGTGTGTAATTCACTTACAAGTGGACTCAGGGAATTTTTTTGAATCATGGATTTATTTATATAATATTTTTTACACTTATATTTTTATTCATTTATATTTTTTATTTAATTTATAATTTTTTTGAACCATGGATTTCTTTATGTACGCTTTGACGCAGGGGCGGCAAAGCGCATTTTAGGAAAGTAGATGTAAAAAAGGAGAAGAGTTTGCTACCCTAGCGGGAGAAATTTTGCAGTAATAAAAATACACAACGTTCGATTATTCCTGATAGTAAATGGGAACAGTTACAAAAAGATTTTTTTTTCAACCGAATTCCTGGATTCGGTAAGAAAAATCTCAAGCATAAATAGCCATATGCGCCCAATAGCAGCAGAAAAACACGTTACAAGAAATCCCAAATTGTGCGCAAAATGTTCCTGATACCAGACGATATCCGAAGCAAAACGAATTTCCCAACTATGACGATTAGAAGCACAGATATGGAGGGAAACACAACAAAACTTCATCCCCTCCATTAGGAAAATTTTGTATTGTATGAGGACGACACTAAGCACAAAATATTATTCGTAGTGGAAAGTATCCCATCAAAACAGCGTTTTTCTATCGGATATTTAGAAACGGAAATACACTTACAAATAGAAATATACACTTAGGCGCTCTAGAGGCATACATTATTAGAAATAAGTGGTGTGAATTCACGTAAAATTTAGTGCAGCAATGTTGTCCGTAGGTCTTTGGGTTTTAACGAAATTTCCGTTTTGAAAAGTTTCCCATCTAACAGCGGAAAGTTCAGAATTTTTATATATATACCATTTTCAATAATTGTTCTTGTTGTTTGTTTGATTTACAGAAATGGCAGTTTGGGGGTTTTCCGTTTTTTTTTTTTTTTTGTTTTTTTCCTAGCCCAAATGCACCAATCGCACTGCAGGAATTTTTTCAAACTTACGAATTGAGTTTGGAAAAAGTCCCCTTGCCTACGGTAGTTTTCAGGCGAGTAAGAAGCGCTACAAACTGAACTAGCAAGTCACTTACCACCAGATGACGTTTAAGATAGAAACGAACCGGACTGGAGTCGCCCGATGATGCAATGCTTTTCGCTATGAATGCGGGTATATCAGTCATTTTATTTTCTGTAGCAACTTCTTTTTTTATTTTACTTTTTCTGTAGGAGAACTTATCACGAATTACATTTTTTTTTTCATCATGTGTTTTAAAAACAACATAAGGTTTCGGAACCCAAGACTCTTTTAACTGACAATGACTTCCAGTTAAGTTTAAGAAAAAGTGAAACGTACTATTTCATAGTACTGTTTCACTAATCCCCTAAATATAAAATTTATTCTTGATAGCCACAATAGCTTTTGTGTCAGGGAGTTCACAGTCTGATACAAAGACATCATGTAATCACCCGTATGACTCTTCAAGTACCCGGTTTCTTTACGATAATGCAGGTGCTCCAACCGGAGTGGGGAACATTATATTCGTTGCCTCAATTACCTTAATTTCATGCAACATACTATCCAGAATATCCGGTCTGGCACCAGAACCTCAAAATCACACAGACTGTCGAAATTTCATAGTTAATCAAACCTCAAGTATTTCCATGAATCATTCTTATTACCGGAAGTTTTCCGTCATATGGGTACGGAATAAGTGAGAACAGAATGTTTCTGTTAATATATTAACAGAAGCCCAAAAGGTTCCCTGAAAATTCAGGATTTACCGGCAGCACTCCTTACAAATGAGTACTGTTTTGTTATTAACAGGAGTATTTCTGTCAATTCACGTATGAAAATTCCTTGAAATTAAGACGGTTGTTTTCGTCATTTCACGGAAAGATTTTTTTTTGTTATTAACAGGAGTATTTCTGTCAATTCACGGTCGAAAATTCCGTGAAATTCAAGGGGTTGTTTCGTCACTTCACGGAAAAGGTCAGAAATATGCTTTATTAATTCACGAAGGGAATCACGGCAAATGGCACATGAATTCCAGGAAAAAATTTTACAGTGCACCCGTGCTTTAAGAAAAAGTAGAAAATATTAGAAAATCATTTTCCATAGCGGGGGCTTGCGACGAAAAGAATAAGTATTAAAAGCAGTTTATGAACATATGTTAGGACGGACTAAAACTAAATTTATTTTTTTTCCTCTAAAAATTTATATCTCAAAAAATTTATAAATTGAATTAAAAATAAGAGTGAAAAAGGTCGTGGTCAGTAGCTCAAAATTTTGAGGTGATCACAAAGATGAGATGTAATTATTAGCTGTAAGACAAATTTTTATATTTCGCGGGAGAATCTGTTACATCCACAGGGTGACTGCAAAAATGTTGTTATCGATTTTAATTTATTGGCCTAAATTTATTTTTCGTCAAAATAATAATAATTGGTGCTTCAGAGGTAATCTTTAGGTGCCTAAATGGTATTCGATTTGAACTAAAAAGAAACAAAATGTAAAGAAAACTCCTATTTTATCAACCTTATAATCTGCTATAAAATGATTCAAATATAATACGTATTACAGAGACGTAGGCCGATCCAGTGGTGCAGACGTCTAAGTGCTGACTCCTCATTATCGTCTGAAAATTGTCCGGGTTCGAATCCCGTGAGGCAAGGATGTTGTGTTCGTCTTACGGCGCTGGCTTTCTCCCTTCCCTGGAGCCACTGACCATAAAATAGGGACAGGCGACTGCTTATAGTCCACGGTAGTAATAAAACAACAAAAAAAAACGGAGACATAGATTGAAAAGAGATTGATACATAAACTCATAGTTGTTCAGCTGTCTGTTCACTTGGCATGTCTCTTATATTTCCGATTTTGGGGGGACACGTTTGAGAAAGGACGGATAGTAGGCCTCACTGAAGTTGTTGGTCGATTCACCGAACCTCCGCCCATATGCATTGGGATATTAGAGCAGTCGGACATTGTTGGCAACAGTGAATGCAAGAAGGCGCCGCCAGTCGTCATATCGGGACCGGTGCAGTCAGGTGGACGTCAGCCGGCATCGATCGGCATATTCTTCTCTCAGCAATTGCGGAGCCACAAGCTACTGGAAAGGTTATTCAACGGGCTGAACGGCCAATATGGAAATCCTCGTCATGACTCGTATGGTGAACCAAAGTTTGCCATTAACAGGTCTTCTCAATGGCAGTCGACATTGCGTCTACTGCCATTAGCTGTAGGGCATCGCTGAGCTAGGATAGAGTGATGACGTAGCAGGGCTGTGTGGCGACAGGAATGGTACTATGTCGTGTTCAGCGATGAGTCCCGATTCTCCCTCGGTGCCGATGATCGTCGAGTCTCGTCTGGCGACATAGGAAGGATCTAACTGTTGCCAACGAGCAACACACTGCCCGCCAACAAGACATCCTCCTATGGGGTGCCATTAGTTACGATATCCCGTCATCTCTGATATGCATAACGGGCACGACGACAGCTGGACGGTACAATGACGACATGTATTGCCCGTGTTGTTGGCATTCCTGACTGATTTTCTGTAGCCCTTTTTCTAGGAAGATCCCGAGAGTGCCTACAAGAGGTTCATATGCTTTACGGCCAGCGAGATCTCCGAACCTACCACCCATCAAGCACGTATGGGACATCATTGGACGACGCTTACCTCTTCTCTGCCGACCCTGAATGCCGCTGAATTTTGGTAGCAGGTAAACGTTGCATGGTATTATGATGTGTACTCTAAATTAACTTTCATTTTTAGTTGCTTTCTCTATGGAAATTTGAGTTCATTTTCTTTTGGCGTTTTCAACCTTAACGTTATATCTTCTCGCTCGCGGAATGATGTTGGCAACAATCTTGAGGTCAGAGAGTGTGACGTATGCATGTTGACAGATAAGAACGATAGACATATACTGTAATGTTGAAGCAGCGACCAAAAAGTATAGTGGTGGAAGTTATATTAGGCTGAAGCTGTGTTTACCTGAAGTCTGTTTACCGAGTTTTGTTGTTATGTATTAGTGTTTGGAGTTAATCAAGTTTTCTGCCTTTTAACTTACGTCAATCAGTTTTCAAATATTAGTGTTAGTGTGATTAGTTACTCACGAAAATTTGGAATATTCGGGGTAAAGTGCTCATACGATATGAGTGGAAGAAAAAGTGAATAGCAAGTAGTTTTTCTGAAACTTTATTTGAGTGATTTTGTTTCACTTCGAGAGAGAGAGAATAAATAAAAATCTTAGGTACTGTTCTCAAGGCTACATACGTTTCAAATAGTTAAAAACGCCACAGTATCAGATATCCCAGGACACCATAAAAGGATTGTATCACTCCATGCCTCGCTGTGTGCCTGATTGCATTGCACAACATGGTTGTCACGCAAGGTATTAACTGCTATCACGTGATCTTGTCTTATAGCCTGTCAAGCTAATGTATGGAAATTCAACAATTTGTCAGTCACCTTATATTATATCCCTCTAACAATTTTCGCGTCACTTAGCTTACTTTTTCTGTGTGGGGTAATTTCACTGTCGAGCTCTGCATCACTTTTGCAAGAATGCTAAAAATTTTCATTTCAAAAATCTTTTGATTGATTTTTTTATTAGAGTTTTAACGACCACCGTGAGCAACTCAATGGGCTATAAGCAGTCGCCCATCCCTAATTTAGGGTCCCTGGTTCCAGGGAAGGGAGAGAGCCAGTGCCGTAAGACAAACACAACATCCATGCCTCACCGGGATTCGAACCCGGACCCCTTTCGGACGAATGATCAGAGGCCATCGCTTAGACCACTGCGCCACCGGGGCGGCATTTTCCAAAATTGGTCTCGAACAAGAATAAAAAAGCAAATTGAACTAAAGAATCACTGACTGGTTTTTTAATCGTTCGTATCCCAAATTTTATTAGTTTTTATAAAAATCTCACTGATTCATTAACGAGGTTTCATATTTTTCTCTTGTATTGTCGGTTTATATTAGGGGTATGCAGAAGTGTCCGCCTTTTAAGGAGAAAGGAGACAGGAACAGTCAGGGAACTAGTACACATTTATTCAACGAAATATTGGCCGTTTGTATCAAAGATCTTTTGCCATTTTGCAGGCAACAAATGAATGCCCCTGTGATAGAAGGACTCGGGTTTTGAGCTGAAGAACACGGTGACGAAATTTTCCAAGTCTGGAACTATGGTGAACCGCTGTTGGGCTAGGGCATGTTGCATATAGCGAAACAGATGAGAACCTTAGGGTGCAATGCCCTGGGAGTAAGCAGGGCGCGGTAAAACCTCCCAGTGTAACTCTTCAAGGGTTGATTTCGTGGTGTCGCCAACATGTGGTCTGGCATTATCGTGTAACAGAATGACTGGGAGGCATCCTTTACCTGTCCATGGACGTTTTTGCTCGATTGTGGCGCTCAGTTTCATCAACTGATCGCTATATCGTTGTGCAGTGATTGCTTCGCCCAGTTTCAACAGTTTGAAGTACAGCACTTTATACATATCTCACGACACACACAACAGCACCTTTTTTCCGTGGATATCCTGTTTTGCAGTGGATGCTGATGGCTGGCCTGCTTCGACCGAGGATTGCTTGCGCACTGGGTTGTCGCAATGGACCTATTTTTCATCCCCAGTGATAACCTTCCACAAGACATTCTTGCCTTGAAACCTCTCCAGTAGAGACATGCAGATGCCCAGTCGTTGACCAATATTACGCTTCGTTAAATTATGCGGAACCCACTTACCAAACTTCTGGATCCTCCCCAAGGCCTGTAGACACCGTACCACCGTCGATCGAACCACTTTCAAACGTTTCGCCAGTTGCTTGGTCGATTGTATGGCATTCTCTTGGAACAGCGATTTCAGCTCCTCGTCTGCAAGTTCCTGCAGTCTACATGCACATGGCTTGTCTTCCAATCTTAGATCACCTTTCTTAAGCCTGGCAAACCATTCTCGACACGTCCGCTCAGCCATAACCGTTTCGCAATACACCTAACATATTGAACCTTATGCTTCACTCGCACTTTTCCCACAAAGGTCAGGTTGTGCCCTGACCTTTGACTCCATTTCAATTATATTAAACAGAAAAAACGCTTTTTAGCACGTCTTTTGTAAAAAAAGATCGTGCTTCTGTTATCGGTTTGTCCGTCCGCCTGTACCCACGATATCTCTGCAACTATTAGTCCGATTCTAAAAATTCTTTTTGCATTGGGAAGCTTGTAATATGCAAATGATGATCCTTCATTTTGTTTTTTCTACGATATAAAATTTCGCCGGTAGAGGGCGTAAATGCAGATGATGTCGAATTCAAAAATACGTTTTATTCCACATATTTGCTTCTAAACATCCGATTGAAAAGAAAAAATTATCTTTCGATTCCATTTATATCGAAGAGAATTTTAGATATAGTTGCTTTTTCAAATTACGAATAGATTTTCCGCTAGGGGGCGTAAAAGTAAATTACCTTTTCCTAGATAACTCTTCTTCTAAAACTCCGATTTGAAATTTTTTTCTTCAGCGGATACATCTCCGGATGGAAAATGTTTTGCATATAATTTCAACTTTTTGGTAAAGAATAATTTGGCCACCAGGGGGCGTAGGTGTTAATTTCTGCTTCTGATGTATTTGCTATAAAATCAGAACTTCTAAAATATCGACTGAAAAAATTCTTTCGTGGACTGATGTCACTCACATCGATAAATCTTTTCGGAATATTTTCTTCTTAAAATATAACACAGTTTCTCCGCCCGGGGGCGTAGATGTACATGTAATTTTTGTCAACATCTCTACTTCTAGGAGTCCGATTTGAAAAAATCCTTCTTTGTTGGATAGTGTTTTCCGTGTGATATGTTTTTCATGTAATTTTGAAATTTTCAAGTAATTCATAGACTTCCCGCTAGGGGGTGTAGCGGTAAATTGCGTTTCCTCCTATATCTCTGCTTCTAAATCTCCGATTTGAAAAATTATTTATGCACGGGATACAGCTCCTGATGGAAAATCGTTTGCACATAATTTCTATTTCTGTAAAGAAAAAAAAATAGTTTGGCCACCAGGGGGCGTAAATCTTAATTCCCGCATCTGCTGTGTTTGCAGCAAAATATGATGTTCTAAATTCTCGATTGAAAAAAACGTCGTTTGTTGACCGATACTACTCATGTCGACAAACTTTTTAGAAACATATTCTTCTTAAAATAGTGCATGGTTTCTTCGCCAGGGGGCGTAGATGTATATCCTATTTTTGTCAATATCTCTACTTCTGGGAGTCCGATTTGAAAAATTCCTTCGTTGTTGGATAGTGTTTGTAGTGTGACATGTGGTTCATATAATTTCAAAATTTTCAAGTAATTCATAGACTTTCCGCTAGGGGTTGTAAATGTAAATTGCGTTTCCCAATATATCTCTGCTTCTAAATCTGCAATTTGAAAATTTCTTTCTGCACCGCATACAACTCCTGATGGGAAATCGTTTGCAGATATTTTCTAACTTTGATAAGAAATGGTTTGGCCACCAGGTGGTGTAAGCCTTAATTTTCGCTTCTGTTGTATTTGCAGCAAAATATGAGCTTCTAAAATCTGGATTGAAAAAAATTCGTTTGTTGACCGATACTACTCCTCATGTCGACAAAACTCTTAGGAAAATTTTCTTCTTGAAAAAATGCATGGTTTCTACGCCAGAGGGCGCAGATGTATATCTTATTTTTGTCAATATCTCTACTTCTAAGAGTCCGATTCCTTCTTTGTCGGATAGTGTTTCCGATGCGAAATGTTTTTTCTATAAATTCAAAATTTTCAAGTAAATCATAGACTTTCCGCTAGGGGGCACAAAGGTAAATTGCATTTTCTGCGTTATTTCTGCTCCTAAAGATCTGATTTGAAAAATTCTTCCTGTATCGCATACAAGACCTGATGGAAAATATTTTTCACATAATTTTTAATGATTGGTAAAGAATGGTTTAACCACCAGGGGTCATAAGCGTTAAGTTCTGCTTCTGAAGTATTTATTGCAAAATCTGGGCTCCTGAAAACTCGACTAATTTTTTTTTCTTGGACTGGTTGGTTGGTTGGTTGGTTAGTAGATTATAACGGCGCAAGGGCCATGGGTGGCCAAAGATCGCCAAACAAAAGACATCAAAAGAGAACAAAATCAATAAAACACGTTCACAAGGTTAAAAACAGGATGAAGCGATAAAAGTGAAACTTGGAAATGAATACGGGAAAACTAGATGAGGTTAAAAAAGTCAATTTCCTTAAAAAAGAAAAACACTGCGGTCAGGTCGCAGTCCTCACCAATGAGAGTCTGCAACGTAGCTGCTCCGTCTTCCAACAAATGAAAATGAAAATATCGAAAACGATGATCACAAAAACGAACACAAGAACACAAAACATGAAGAACGGTGAGACGACAGTGGCACGCCTCACACACCGGGGCACTGTCGCCACACAGCAAAACGTGGTGAGTAAAACGACAGTGCCCAATGCGGAGACGCGCAAGAACAACCTCCTCACCACGGTTCTTCCGCAAACTAGACTTCCATAGTCCGATCTGTGGTTTGATGGCTTGGAGTTTATTGCTGCCCTGCTGAGACCACAGGGACTGCCACTCATCCAAAACAATATTCCGGATCAAAGGGCGAAAATCTCGGAAAGACAGTGGCAACCGAGCTGGCGACATGGAGGAAACAGACCTGGCACATAGATCTGCCAGCTCGTTATCTCGGATCCCAACATGGCCAGGAACCCAACAGAATCGGACCAGGAATCCAGCACCTTTCAAAGTTACAAGAAGACGACGGACATCACGGATGACCGGTGAGTCCGTGTCCTCTGGAGAAGACAGGACTTGGATGACGGACTGGGAATCGGAGCAAATCATAGCGCGACGATGAGATCTAGACCGTATGTGACACAAAGCGTGGTGGACCGCACGCATCTCTGCCGAAAAGACGGTGGGTTCAGGCGGAAGCCTCTCAGCATGGGAGGCATCGCCACACACGAAAGCGGATCCAACAACCTCACCGGATTTCGACCCGTCAGTAAATACAGGCACGAAATCCGGGAAGAGAGACTGTTTCTCGGCAAAGAGCTGCTGGTACACCAGAGCAGGAGTGGAAGACTTTGGCCGCACACAAAGGGAAAGGTCAGCCGTTGCTTGAACCGGCTGTCAAGGTGGTTCATTGTAGAACCGGGTCAACCCAATCCTTGACAAGTCTAGACCAGCATCGCGCACTAAGTTCGACAACCGAATCCCAAACGTCGGAAGACAGGAAGGCCGGTGTGAGAATAGGCGGACAAATTGCGGTTGGAAAATGGAACCATGCAGCAGATGATCAAGAAGAGACTTCAACTTGGTGAAGAATTGAAGAGACAGCTGCTTACGTCGGCTGCACAATGGCAGTTCATGGGCCTCGGCATACAGGCTATGCACGGGAAAAGTACGGAAAGCACCAGTGCAGAGCCTGGTGATGGACAGGATCCAGAGGTATAACGAAGTAAATTTCTCCGTCATTTTTGGTCTACGCCGGGATTCGAACCCGAGGCCGCTTATTCCGGAACAAGTAGCTCTACCAACTGAGCTACGCAGACGATTATTCTGATTCCTATCTGCCTTTATGTCGTGTGCGTCCTGCTGGCAGGCACGTCACATTTCCCCCCCCGAAAGAGGGCCGGGGGCATGGCCCACGGGTCAGCCGTGACCATGAATCGTTGCAGGCAGCCATCCACTGTAGAACGTGCACTTGAGAACTCCCAGTCAATCTGCTGTGTGGAATGCAACATCACACATTTTTATTTTTCGAAGCGCTGGAGAAGGAATTCTCTGATTTTTCCTGTCTCGCGGTGTGGAAATAACATCACACCAATGCGAGATTTTGAACGGCCGGGTCATCCGGATAGTTCGGGCGCCATTATAACGAAGTAAATTTCTCCGTCATTTTTGGTCTACGCCGGGATTCGAACCCGAGGCCGCTTATTTCGGAACAAGTCGCTCTACCAACTGAGCTACGCAGACGATTATTCTGATTCCTATCTGCCTTTATGTCGTGTGCGTCCTGCTGGCAGGCACGTCACAGAGGCCGTAACACGGAAGGACGTGCCGAACCGTACGTTATGCAACCAAAGTCTAACTTTGACCGAATCAGAGAATGGTAAATGCGAAGCATTGAGCACCTGTCAGCCCCCCAAGATGTTCGAGAGAGGACCTTCAGGATACTCAATGACTTCGTGCACTTCACCTTCAAAGACAGGATGTGAGGCCGGCAGGTGAGTGCTCGGTCAAAAGTTAGTCCAAGGAACTTGACTTCTGACACCACAGGGATGGTAGAGCCAAAGACGGAGGCTGGGGTCTGGGTGAAGACCCCGTTTGCGGCAAAAATGCACGCAAACGGTCTTCTGCGTCGAGAAGCCAAATCCATTATGGGAATCCCAGATAGAGATCTTCGTAATGGCCGACTGCAGCTGCCTCTCAATGGTGCGCATGTTGACAGATGCGCAAGAGATCTGCAGATCATCCACGTACATGGAGCCACGAACCGTCGGAGGAAGTAGAGTGAAAATATTATTAACACGAAGGATGAACAATGTCACAGAAAGAATGGAGCCTTGAGGGACACCCTGCTCTTGTGGGTATAACGCAGAGAGGGTCGATCCAACGCGCACACGGAACATCCAGTTCTGGAGAAATCCGGCAATGAAGGTAGGCAAATTTCCCCGCAAACCGCAGTCACGCAGATCACAGAGAATGCCGTATCTCCAGGTTCGATCGTGGGCCTTTTCCATGTCGAAGAACACGGAGACCATGTGCTGACGCCGGACAAACGCCTCCCTGACAGATGTGTCAAGGCGAAGATGATGATCTGAGGTGGATCGGAATTTCCGAAATCCACTTTGATGTGATGAAAGAAGGTGACGTGATTCCAAATAAAAAACCAAACGAAAATTGATGATGCGCTCTAGGACTTTGCAGAGGCAGCTCGTCATAGCAATTGGTCGGTAGTTAAACGGGTTAGCGGGATCTTTACCAGGTTTGAGAACAGGAACGAAATGGCAGTGCGCCAAGATTCGGGAAAATTACGCTCGTGCCAGATCCTGTTAAACAGGACTAGCAGACATTCAAGAGAGGATGGAGAAAGGTGCTTCAGCATTTCATAATGGATGGTATCCTGTCCGACAGATTTTCAGCCGGACCGATGCAGGGCAATCTTCAGTTCGACGGCAGTCAGCGGGCTGTTATAATCGTCAGCGGAAAACGGTCCAAAGGAAACCTTGGACCGTTCAAGCCGCGACTGTAACTGCCGAAACGAAGCAGGGTAATTGCTGCTGCTGGACACCGAAGAAAATGCGGCGCCCAGACAGTCAGCAACACTCTGAGCGTCAGCAACCGTTCCCCCATTACTCTCGAGAATGGAGATTTCCCCAGAAGGGTACTTACCTCGAATCTTGCGGATCCTGTCCCAAACGATCTTACAGCTGGTAGTGGTGTTATCCCGGATACGTATCGTATCCAAGATTCCCGTTGACTACGACGACGTACCAATCGCGCGTAAGATTTGGCATGCTTGAAAGCAAGTAGGTTCGCGTCGGTGGGGTACCGACGAAACCTACCCCAAGCCCGATGTTGGGCCTGACGAGCTGCCTTGCAAGCGGAATTCCACCAAGGTCGCTGGCAACGTGGAAGTTTAGTCGAAGTCTTAGGGATGGTAAAGCTTGCCACTTGCACAATACAATCCGTTACCGCCGCAACAGCTTCATCGATCGTACCCGAGGTCACCATGTCTGGAGTAATGGTCACTGAAGCCGTGAATGAGTCCCACTTGGCTCGATCGATAGTCCATCTAGCAGGGAGAGTAGGATGACGGTACCCGTCACCTGCTAGACGTAGAAAGATGGGAAAGTGATCACTGCCAAGGGGATCATCAGACACGCTCCAGAACCAGTCAGGATATGACGATGGCGAGCTCAAGGACAGATCAATGGCTGAGTACGAGCGGGTGGGTTAATGAAAATAAGTGACTGCCCCGGTGTTGTGGAGACAGAGAGACGTGTTGGAGAGAAGGGACTCAACAACACGGCCCCTGGAGTCACGAGAGCTAGAACCCCACAACGGATTTTGTGCATTAAAATCTCCGAGGATGAAGAAAGGAGGCGGCAACTGGGCGACTAAATCTTCCAGATCTGAAAGGCTCACGGCTTCAGCCGGAGGCAGGTAGATGGAAGAGACCGTGAACAGGGTGTTCACAGAAAGTTTCACTGCCACTGCCTGCAAAGTCGTCCGAAGGGCAACCGCAGTGACAGGAACACCATGAGGAACAACAACGGCCACTCCTCCGCAGGCGATAACACCGTCCTCATGATCCTTGCGGAAAACAGAAAATCGCCGTAGCGGAAGAGCGTCCGTTGGGCGAAGCTTTGTCTCCTGAAGGCAAACGCACACAGGTGCGTGCGAAGACAGTAAGCCCTTCAGATCATCGATTCGTGGTTGCAAACCTCGGCAATTCCACTGAAGGGGCGTAGCCATAAAAAAAGAAAAGGAAAGGATGAAAAATGAAAAAGACAGACGACTAGAAGGTCTCCGAGTCGTCCATCAGCTCCTGACCATCTGCAATGTCCAGAGGTAACACAGGGCTGTGCTTACTCACACAGGGCTGAGCTACCGGGGGTTTTGGTGGTTTTACCCTGCTCTGTTTCTGGTGGGGAGGATCCGGGTTTCCCCTTTTCCGGCTTTTTCCGAGTTGCGCACGGGACCTGGGTCCCAGTGCTGGCAGAGGATGTTTTCTGCACAGAGGATGTTTTAGGCGTCGATGTTGAAGGCGCCTTGGATTCAATGAGGCGAGACTTGAGTGTCTCCAATCCAGCAGCAACGATGTCTTCAAAATCATAAGGACACCGCGCTGGGATGATCACCTCAGTCTGCACCGCAACAGTAGCCTTCTGGACAACAACCGATGCATAGGAGCGCCGGCCTGTTGGTAGAGGAGCTATCCGCCGTCTATCATCAAGATAAGACAGATGTTCAGTCGTCTTCAGGCGTTGGATAGCCTGCTCCTCGATCCACTTTGGGCACTGCTTAGAAGAAGCCGGGTGAGATCCCTCGCAATTGACACAGTGATCCGAGTCAGCGGAGCAGTCCGCCAAAGAGTGTTCAGGCGACCCACAGCGCCCACACTTTGCTACATTACGGCAAGACTGCTGGGAGTGACTTTCTTGGACCGATACCGCTTATATGGATACATCTTTTGAGAATACTTTCTTCCTAAAATAATGCGTGTTTTTCCACCAGGGACGTAAAGTCACATCTTATTTTTGTCGATATCTCTGTTTCTAAGAGTTCGTAAGCTCACGATTCCGTTTACAGCAATATCTGAGGGATTTAAAACCCGATTGAAAATCTTCTTTCTTTCGTCAGATCTATTGTTTTCCATACCGGTTCCATTGGCTTTGAATAGCTTTGATAAATTTAATTTGCGTCAGAACGAATTCAAAAGACGCGCTTATTACACCCGAAAATTCGGTGTCATCTTTCTTACTAAATATTGCTTTTAACAAACATTGCCGCAAATGAACTTTATCGAATGCCGTGCATGGCTTCTTGTACGAACTGACAGCATGGGTCGTCGGCTGGTTAGACCCCTAAGGCGCTTTCTAACGGGGGCAGCGGAAACTTTTGCATACCCCTGATATTTTTCTTTAAAAATTTGCGTCCCTTTTAGTAAAACTGGAGTGATTCAATAGCATTCCGTTTTGTATATCCCTGTGGTCATTTACTACGTCTTTTCTCCAACAACTTTACTTGAAATCATAGGCGCCCACTATATAATTTTACTGGGGGTCCGGGGGGGGGGCTGTTCCCACCCAATATTTTTCGTCCTGTTTAATTAAATAATCGCTTTAGCCTATAAGGTTGACCAAGCTCCATCTTATGACGCCAAAGCGATTTATTTCAAAAAATAAAGAATGACAAAATAAGTAAAAAAATTTCCTATATTCAGCATTGCTGATTTGATAAGAAACTGGATTACCAGACCCATATTATGTATGACATGTTCTCGTGATATGAAGTAAATATTTAAAACAATTATCAAAAATAAAAAAAAATAAAAATAAGGAGAGTATAAATCTCTGACGCCTATATTTATCTATTTATTTTTGGCGCTTTTTGTTTTTGGTTTAAGTAACCCAGCTAATTTCTCATTTTTTTATAAGAGTTTCAAAACAAAATTTCCCTGGATGTTTTTGTGAAATCACAGACTGGGTTTTATTTTGAACAAGCTAGTAAAATCATGCAATGCATTGATTATGATACACTTTCCAATATACCAGAAATCATTACTCAAGTTGTGAAGATAATGGCTGTGGAATAAACCTCGTTCCTGTGCCCTGACCTTTGACACCATTTCGCTTATTCAACCGAAATTTTTTCAGTATACCTACGGAACAACATACTAATGTTTTGTCTCAATAGAAACATTTTTAGTCAAGTTATGAGGATACTGGCTATGGAATAAATCTCACTCCGGTGTCCTGACCTTTGACCCCATTTAAAACCGGTTTAGTACATCTCCGGAACAACATGATGAAGTTTTGTAGCAATCGAAGCATTTTTACGTAAGTTACGACGCATAAGGGCGATGGAATGGATCCCGCTCCTATACCTTGATCTTTAACCACATTTCATCCATTTTCAATAGGGTTCGTCCCCAGGTTGTCCCCTACCACATACTAAAATTTCATAGAAATCGAACCATTTTTACGCGAGTTATCGTGCGGGCAGAGAGACAGACGGACAAAGTTGGAGCATATACGCTTCTTCAACCTACGGTTGGAAAACGTAAAAAATGTTAATACTCAGGAAAAGAAGATTTCTATTTTCTTGTTTATTTGCTGATGAGCAATTATAATTGCGTTTTAAAATATACGAGAAATCTCGTAGTTTATCTTTTTGCTCCCCCCATCTTTTTCCCTCCTGACAATGGAAGAGTTATGCGCCTCCCGCATCTCATATTTTCACGCCTGCACCCCTAATAATTTGGTAAAGTCGGCGCCCCTGCTTGAAATATTGGTTTCTTTCCTTATACTTTTAACGATGTTGTAGCCGCCCCGGTGGCGCAGTGGTCTAAGCGATGGCATCTGATCATTCGCCAGAAAGGGATCCGGGTTCGAATCCCGGTGAGGCATGTATGTTGTGTTTGTCTTACGGTGCTGGTCCTCTACCTTCCCTAGAACCAGTGACCCTAAATTAGGGACGGGCGGCTGCTTATAACCCATTGAGTTGCTCACGGTGGTCATTAAACCTCCAGTAAAAAAAAAGATGTATCCATTCACGCTTTTTGAAAACATATTCTTTACGGCAATTGCCAGCATCGCTGCTTTGATAACACATTACAGCTTGAGAATTGCTTTTCCAAACACATTGTATCTTACGTGTGCTTTTCCTTATGACTTGTGTTTCTCTTTTTGATTTACGTGGTACAATGTTGAATGTTGTCTAATCTAATGCCTCCCTGGGGAAGTTTAGAAATGATGTTCCTTCATCTTAATGAGACACTTCAGTCAGGAAAAATAGAAATGGACAAACGAGATAGGGAATAAATATTCCGATGGGACGCATTTAAAGAAAAGTGAAATGGGGAGGCGAGAGGAGTGGTATGAACATTCGGTTATCCTTCAAGTTTAGAAATAATAAGTTACATAAGTAAATTGCATGCGTTTTTAATAAATGAAGCCCTGGAAGCGATAGTTTGATGAAATATTATGCGATTAGTAAACACAACTGAAACCTAAGAATGTAAATCTTTATCTGTAAAAGAAAAACATACACTATATTGACAAAACTCACCGGACTCCGCTTCAAAACCAAATGAACGGAACCGCTGCGTTGTTAAGATGCGCGGTGCAGCTGCAAACGGTATAAAAAAACTGACCGCGGTCATATCGCACTATGAGGTTGAGTGAAAACGTCGCGGATGGAGATAACTGACTTTGAGAAAGGAATGATTGTTAGGCGTAATTTTAGTGGGTTGTCCACAAGAGAAACCGAGTGGCGTTTATACCCAAGTCAGCTGTTTTGGATGAACTAAATAAGTGGAAGACACATGGCGTGCCTGAAGCAGCAAAACGTACCGGCAAACCAAAGAAAATCAGTGATAGAGGACGTCGAAGCCTCAGGAGAGTCGTTACAGCTACTCGACGGAGTACTGCGCAAGACCTCAGTGTACAGGTGAGTAACAATGCTGGAACCTTGGTATGTACACGTACCATTCGCAGAGAACTTCATTCCATGGGTTACCGTGGTCGTGCGACTGCTCATAAGCCTTTTATTTCCACTCGGAATGCTACTCATCGTTTAGCATGTTGTAAAGGATATTTATCGTTGACCGTAGATCAATGGAAACGGGACCTATGGACTGATGAATAAAGATACACGATCCATCAGTCTGATGGCCTGTGACGTACCTGCCAGCAGGACGCACACGACATAAAGGCACATAGCAATCAGAACAAATGTCTGCGTAGCTCAGTTGGTAGAGCGACTTGTTCCGGAATAAGCGGCCTCGGGTTCGAATCCCGGCGTAGACCAAAAATGACGGAGAAATTTACTTCGTTATAGGCCGTGTGTGGGTATGACGGCAGCCGGGGTAACGCTCTTTACTACAATGTACTATTCCTACATTCACGTTTGGAGCTGGCAGGGTACTCGTGTGGGGGTGTTTTTCGTGGTATGGTCCCAGCCCATTGGTTATCGTGGACAAACCTGTTAACCAGCACGTCTACCTTGGTATTCTAGACAATTATCCCATAGAGCACTTATATCAGGGGTGCGCTGAGAGCCCTTGCCCCCCATGAGTGAAAAAAATTTAAAATTTTTATTCTTCATTCATAAAAGTGTAAGAAGTAAATACCTTCAAGAACATCATTTTCTGTTACCCTTAAATTTCAGTTTCTATAAAATACAAATGCCTCATATTAATTAAAAAAAAAAAAATCTTCGAAACTCTGGTTTCATAAACGCTACTGTAAAATCTTCCATTCTGTCGATTTATGGATGTCTGCTTTAAGGGTAAAAACTTCAGATCATGTCCGCTATGAAATATGTCACAGCTGCCTCTACAAGAAAGGAGGGAGCAGAATTGTGACATACCAATGCTGTACTCAGCGCGAGGGGGGGGGAGTGGCCAGGAGCCCGGGCTCTCCCAATAAGGTACAACAAGATCCTTCGTTATTGGCTGCTTATTTTTGAATATATTTTCATACGTTTGTACATGGACAGCCGTGTATATTTGTACATGGTTTTAAATATACATTTTACGAATCATCGAAAACGCACTTTAATATGGAGGAGATATTCTTTTCGCTTCTCAATATTTTGGGAGATGTTTTCTCCCGGGTACGGAGAAGTGGCCATCGGAGAACTGGACACATTGCCATTTCATTGCCATGAAATTGTTCTGCATAGACAAATATCGCGAGGCCACATTTCCCACTACTTGAGCAACTATTGTTCGCAAAATATTTTCTTTCATATTTCATTTTCAATAAGAAATTTAGACATTTCCATGATTTTTTGGACCAAAGACAAAGCGGAGAATTGACCTCGAAATCAAAGGAGGTTGACAAGGGCCATGGTTATTCCGACTGGCCAAGGGCGACACGTCACAGGGAGTGCAGTTGTGTTGATCACAAATACAGCGGTTTTGTATAAAGCTTCTTAAAACCCCCACATGTGTTGGTTCACTCCCTACGTGGTGAACTGTTGCACCGTGGAAATGAAAGCATGATAATTCAATTACGTATATAATATTTTTTTTTTAAATAAACGTGCCACGAAGTATTTCGATTTCTCACAGAAAAACTTTTTCCACGTTTTTGATATTTGATATTAATGTATCTATTGTAAAATTTGACTGGGACTTTCTGCCGCCCCCTCGGAAGCTGCCGCCCGGGTGAAGTGCATCCGTTGACCACCGCTTGGCGTGTCCCTAACCTATGTGATGAATTAGAGTGCCGCATAAGAAGTTTGGAACCAAGGCCTACTACTAAGCAACAGTTAGCCGCAGCATTATGTACTGAATTGAAGCGCATACCTATCGCTGTGTTCCAAAACGTTGTCAAAAACATGTCTCGAAGGATCGGTGCATAAATTAAGGCCAAAGGTGGACTGACACCGTTACATATGTACTATACTGTGCAAATTAATTGGGACAAAGTAAAAAATCATTCTTTTTTCCAAAACTATGCCTTTATATCATTCTATGCCTTGATATACACTGATAAATACCTGTATTTGTAAGAAGTATGTCCTCCTTTAGCAGAAATTACCTCTTGAATTCGTTTTGACATTGACTCCACTAATTGAGTGCACATATATTTGACTTTTATAGCATTCGTTATCATGCGTTCTTTGGTTGTACAGTCCATTTTACCTAAACGTCTCTTCAAAATATTCCACAAGTTTTCTACGGGATTTACGTCTGGTGAATTTCCAGGCCAATCAAGCAAATGAATTTGATTTTCCAGCATGAAATTCTTGACCACTTTCGAATTGTGAAATGGGGCCAAGTCACGTTGAAATGTCCCGTCAAAAGTTTGCAAGAATGGAACAATCCTACGTTGTAATATTTCTACGTACTCGGCTGAATTCATCATACCTTTAACAGGAACTAAGCTTCCGGTGCCATTTGATGTGAAAAAACCCCAACACATGTGTTTAAGAGGGTATTTTAGGTTGTTTGACATGCTCAGGTCTTAAGGGTTCACAGTTGCTTCGTCTAACGACATTTACTTGGTAACCCTGCACAAATAAATGAGTTTCATCACTGAAAATTACCTTTTTCCAGTCGTCAGCAGTCCATGATTAATATTTTTTGGCCCATGCTAAACGTTTTATCTTCATTTTCGCATTCAAATATTGTTTTTTCGTTGGTCTTCTTGCCTTCCGGCCAACTTCCAGAAGCCTACGGCGTACAGTTGAATCACTAACATCACAACCACTAGCCAATAAATATCTTTGAAGGTCGGTGCTTTTTTTTTTTTTTTTTTTTTTTTTGGATTCATTTTACTATTTCTAATTAGATATTTATCGGTTCGTGGAGTTGTTTTTCGTTTTCGTCCACATTTACCTCTCCTTTTTGGAGACGATGATCCAGATGCATTGTACCGCGTAAGCAGTCTTGATACACTTGATTTGCCTACACCAACTGCAGAAGCGATATCTCTCACTGTCATAGAAGTGTGATCCTCCAGAGCAATTATTTTTGCACGTTTCCTTGGGGAAATATCCATTTTTCAATACACGAAAGCAACACGTACTCACAAAGAGCAAAAACTAACTTCCACCTGTCACACACGAAAGCTCACAACTGAAGCTGAAGTGCCTATTTCCTGTTTAAAACCGGTCAAACCACATTCTTACTATCAATTTCTAACAGTCACACCACCTCACAGCTGATAAAACCGGTTTACGTGGGTTTCCGACATCAACTGGCGATCACATTACAATTCTGAGAATAAAATAGCTTGTCCCAATTAATTTGCACGGTATGGTATGTCAATAAATGCTGTGTTGTGTTTCTCTTCTAGGTGTCCGGTTACTTTTGTCAATATAGTGTATTCTCTAGGAAGTAAATAATTTCTGATATTCGTTGGATATCCTGCCCTGTTTTTCAAAAGTTGCATATCCTCAAAAGTTGAATACCTTGCCTCTTTTTCAAAAATTGCGCTTTTCATTGTTAAGTATTTTTTTATTGCCCGTAGTAATGGAAGCATGCGATAATTTAATGAAATAAATAATTAAGGTATGAATATAAGCAAATATTTTATGCAATTTTTTCATGAAATATGATTTCAGCGAAGATGTGTAATTGATCGTAATTATGGATAAAGAAATGAAAAATCGGAAAAGCTCCGTTCAATAGCTGTTAACATTAAAAATCAATATTTGTTTACATCTTTACCTTCATTCCTCATAGACATTCTTGTGTTCGGGAAAGTAAAAGCTGGAGCAAAAAATAACTTGCGAATGGTCACTGCAATATGCCTTTTCGGAACAAAGAAAGCCTCCGATATTTGTGATACGCTGAGGAATATAAATCTATAGCAAGCAAAAAAAAAAGACAATGATTACTATAATATACCTTTTCAAAGTACAAAAGACTGGTATATTTGCAAAGCTTGTACTGGATTTCATGAAAATATGACAAAAACCTTCATGAATATTTGATCTCATAAATGAGTTATAGTTTCAAGTGGACAAACATTCGCCTAACAGTAAACTCTGTTAAAAACCAGCTTTTATCTGAGTAGAATTATTTGCATGCCATGGCACATTCAATTGTAGTAGAATATTCGACCGAATACCCTTACTGGTCTCTGCGTGACTGATATGAAGCCATACAACCTTTGTTCGCAGAGCTACGTCGTTCAAGTGCCAGACAAATACTAAATATCAAAGGCAACAAATACATCACGCATGCCATTTCAAGCTTAACACTTTGACACAAGTGCTAACTACACGTCCATGCTTCTACGACATTATAAGTTTAAATACTTAAGCGATTAATTTCAGTGCCAACAAATATTTCCAACACATCATTTGCGTGAAAAAAAAACCTTGTCGCTTCATATTGTGTCTGTTTTATAAAGTCCTGTATAACGTAACTCTTTTTGGTGTGCGAAATTGGTGTTACGCTATGTCTAAAACCATGACTAAGGAAATGTTAAACTAAATGAGAATACGAAGCAATAGTTGCACGGGATAGCTCTAATTAAGGTTTCACGGCCAGACGAAACATATACAGAAGCCAGATTTACGATAACCTGTTACTGGTCCAGCAACGATTGACGAAATCCACAATATAGCACTGCGAGTTTTACACTTCACATACAGTATAATACCTTAATTATCTATCGTATAATCTATCTTAACAACGATCGAACATCTCCACGCACACTAAGCAACTGCTGCTGTACCGTCCTTTTTATCTAACGTTCTTATCACATTCATACGGCACTCCCTCTGACCTCAAGAGTGTTGCCAACCTCATTCATGTGAGAGAGAAGATGTCACGTTAAGGTTGGAAAGTGCAAAAGAGAACAAACTCAAATTTACATAGGAAAAGGAACTAAAAATGAAAGTTAAATTAGAATATACGTCACGCCTCCCCCCTCCCATCACAGTTGTTTTTTGTTACAACATGGTTTAACGGAAGAAACGCTGCAGTTGTTTAATTAAACCCTTATAAATTAAAATAGATGAGAGTTCGTGCCTAGTTAGTCATGGGATAAAAGATTGCCGTCCAATGCACGATTAAGATAACTATATAAGTTAAAAAGAACTGATGTTCCAAATACACACCAAAAGTGGTAAGAAATAATCAAAACATCATAAGATCTTTCGATCCCTCTTGGGATCATTCTCAGATGTGTTCATGAATTGGTGTTTCCGGCCTTTAATTAACAGAAGGGCAGAGTGTCTGGGTTCAGTTTGTGAGTTCACTGCGCATGCCTGTGATATTCATAGGGAGGGGGGCCCGTGTTGCCGATTGGGTGCCTATGTCATCTGGTATTAAGGTGTTCCGAAATGTGTCATTCTGAGTATTATTTGATTCCTTTGGCAGGATATGTTTCCAAGGATTGGGGATTTTCATTGGTTGATAGTCGTTGCAACATTGATTACCCTTGATGAATATCTTCAAACTCTCAGCAAAAAGCAACGAGGTTTTGTTCCGTGGTGTTAAAACGATGGAAGCTTCCTGCCAAGGTGGGTAATAAGAACCTTTGTTGGTAAGGCGTGATAATGCAGTCTTATTGTTTCGAGTTTTGGTATCATATATATGTTCTTTCACTCTGATATCCAAACTCCTCTGGGTGGATCCTATATAAGTGAGAGGTGGATCCTCTGGCTCAGTGCTGTAAAAAGGTATGTATACCGAAGTAAATTTCTCCGTCATTTTTGGTCTACGCCGGGATTCGAACCCGAGGCGGCTTATTCCGGAACAGAGCTACGCGGACGATTATTCTGATTCCTATCTGCCTTTATGTCGTGTGCGTCCTGCTGGCAGGTAGGGTGGATCCTATATAAGAGAGAGGTGGATCCTCTGGCTCAGTGCTGTAAAAGGTATGTATACCGAAGTAAATTTCTCCGTCATTTTTGGTCTACGCCGGGATTCGAACCCGAGGCGGCTTATTCCGGAACAGAGCTACGCGGACGATTATTCTGATTCCTATCTGCCTTTATGTCGTGTGCGTCCTGCTGGCAGGTAGGGTGGATCCTATATAAGTGAGAGGTGGATCCTCTGGCTCAGTGCTGTAAAAAGGTATGTATACCGAAGTAAATTTCTCCGTCATTTTTGGTCTACGCCGGGATTCGAACCCGAGGCGGCTTATTCCGGAACAGAGCTACGCGGACGATTATTCTGATTCCTATCTGCCTTTATGTCGTGTGCGTCCTGCTGGCAGGTAGGGTGGATCCTATATAAGTGAGAGGTGGATCCTCTGGCTCAGTGCTGTAAAAAGGTATGTATGCCGAAGTAAATTTCTCCGTCATTTTTGGTCTACGCCGGGATTCGAACCCGAGGCGGCTTATTCCGGAACAGAGCTACGCGGACGATTATTCTGATTCCTATCTGCCTTTATGTCGTGTGCGTCCTGCTGGCAGGTAGGGTGGATCCTATATAAGTGAGAGGTGGATCCTCTGGCTCAGTGCTGTAAAAAGGTATGTATACCGAAGTAAATTTCTCCGTCATTTTTGGTCTACGCCGGGATTCGAACCCGAGGCGGCTTATTCCGGAACAGAGCTACGCTAATTAGTCCGATTTGAAAAATACTTTTTGCCTTCGGAAGCTTGAAATATGCGAATGATGATCCTTCATTTCGTTTTTTTTTTACGATGTACAATTTTGCCGCTAGGGGTCGTAAATGCAGATGATGTGGAATTCAAAATTACGTTTTAATCCACATATTTGCTTCTAAACATCCGATTGAAAAAATTCTTTTATCTTTCGATACCATTTATGTCGAAGAGTGTTTTAGATATAGTTTCCTTTTCAAATTACGCATAGATTTTCCGCTAGGAGGCGTAAAAGAAAATTACATTTTTTCCGATAACTCTTCTCCTAAAACCCCGATTTGAAAAATCTTTTTTTCAGCGGATACATCTCCTAATGAAAAATCTTTTGCATATAATTTTGAATTTTTGGTAAAGAATACTTTGGCCACCATGGGGCGTAAATGTTAACTTTTGCTTCTGATGGATTTGCCATAAAATCTGAGCTTCTAAAATATCGATTGAAAAAATTATTTCGTGGACTGATGCCACTCACATCGATAAACCTTTACGGAATATTTTCTTCCTAAAATATCCCACAGTTTCTCCGCCAGGAAGCGTAGATATATATCTTATTTTTGTCAATATCTCTACTTCTAGGAGTCCGATTTGAAAAATTCCTTCTTTGTTGGATAGTGTTTTCCGTGTGACATGTTTTTCATATAATTTCAAATTTTTCAAGTAATTCATAGACTTTCCGCTAGGGGCGTAAAGCTAAATTGCGTTTCTCCCTATATCTCTACTTCTAAATCTCCGATTCGAAAAATTTTTTCTGCACCGGATGGGAAATCGTTTGCACATAATTTCTAATTTTGTAAAAAAATGGTTTGGCCACCAGGGGGCGTAAATCTTAATTTCCGCTTCTGATGTATTTGCAGCAAAATACGAACTTCTAAATTCTCGATTAAAAAAAACGTCGTTTGTAGACCGATACTACTCATGTCGACAAACCTTTTAGAAACATTTTTTTCTTAAAATAGTGCATGGTTTCTACGCCAGGGGGTGTAGATGTATATCTTACTTTTTGTCAATATCTCTACTTCTAGGAGTCCGATTTGAAAAATTCCTTCTTTGTTGGATAGTGTTTTCCGTGTGACATGTTTTTCATATAATTTCAAAATTTTCAAGTAATTCATAGACTTTCCGCTAGGGGGCGTAAAGCTAAATTGCGTTTCTCCTTATATCTCTGCTTCTAAATCTCCGATTTGAAAAATTCTTTTCTGCACCGGATACAGCTCCTGATGGGAAATCATTTGCACATAATTTCTAATTTTTGTAAAAAAAAAAAAAAAATGATTTGGCCACCAGGGGACGTAAACCTTAATTTCCGCTTCTGATGCATTTGCAGCAAAATGTGAGCTTCCGAATTCTCGATTGAAAAAACGTCGTTTGTAGACCGATACTACTCGTGTCGACAAACCTTTTAGAAACATTTTCTTCTTAAAATAGTGCATGGTTTCTACGCCAGGGGCGTAGACGTATATCTTATTTTTGTCAATATCTCGACTTCGAGGAGTCCGATTTTAAAAATTCCTTCTTTGTTGGATAGAGTTTCTAGTGTGACATGTTTTTCCTATAAATTCAAAATTTTCAAGTAACTCATAGACTTTTCGCTAGGGGGCGTAAAGGTAAATTGCGTTTCCCACTATTTCTCTGCTTCTAAACCTCCGATTTGAAAACCTCCTTCTGCACCGGATACAGCTCCTGATAGGAAATCGTTTTCACATGATTTCTAATTTTTGTAAAAATAATGGTATGGCCACCAGGTGGCGTAAGTCTTAATTTCCGCTTCTGATGTATTTGCAGCAAAATATGAGCTTCTAAAATCTCGATTGAAAAAAGTCTTTTGTTGACCGATGCTACTCATGTCGACAAACTTTTTAGGAACACTTTCTACTTGAAATAATGCATGGTTTCTACGCCAGGGGGCGTAGATGTATATCTTATTTTTGTCAATATCTCTCATTCTAAATGTCCAATTTGAAAAATTCCTTCATTGTTGGATAGTGTTTCCGATGCAAAATGTTTTTCCTATAAATTCAAAATTTTCACGTAAATCATTTAAGACTTTCCGCTAGGGCGCGTAAAGGTAAATTGCGTTTTCTGCTCCTAAAACTCCGATTTGAGAAATTCTTCCTGTATCGCATACAAGACTTGATGGAAAATATTTTTCACATAATTTCTAACGTTTTGTAAAGAATGGTTTGGCCACCAGGGGTCATAAGTGTTAATTTCTGCCTCTGATGTATTTGTAGCAAAATCTGGGCTCCTGAAAACTCGACTAAATTTTTTTTTCTTGGACCGATACCGCTCATATGGATAAACCTTTTGAGAATACTTTTTTCCTAAAATAATGCATGGTTTTCCCACCAGGGGACGTAAAGTCACATCTTATTCTTGTCGATAACTCTGTTTCTAAGAGTTCGTAAGCTCAAGATTCCGTTTACACCAATATCTGAGGGATTAAAGACCTGATTGAAAAACTTCTTTCCTCCGTCAGATACTATTGTTTTCCATACCGGTTCCATTGCCTTTGAATAGCTTTGATAAATTTAATTTGCGTCAGAACGGATTCAAAAGATGTGCTTATTACACCCGAAAATTCGGTGTCATCTTTCTTGTTTATAAAATTATGTCAAAAACCTGAAGCACGATTTTCGAACGATTGTAATACATTCATATAACGGCAATGTGTGAGAAAGTAAAAACCACGTATTATTTGAATGGAACTTGAACGGGCGTTAACTTGAACTCGAAGGACCTTAATTTTAAGTCTCTTCCTTCCAGATAAGAAAATCTTGCTACAGTCCTGCTGCCAGCATACATAACTTTCTCACTATGAAACAAACAAATGGATAAAAAAAATCATAGAAAATAATTGTCAGTATGTTGGAAAAATGAGAAAATTTGTTTGTGGATTGTTTTAAGGCTTGCGACTTTTGAACTCTTGTGTTCTACGTGCCATGAACAAAAGCAATCATTCAATCGGTCATTAAGAAGGGGAGAACACCCTCAACACAAAGTTCTAGAAGAAACTTCGGGAGACTTTCATCCAACAGTGAATAGAGCTGCGGTAGAAAATGATATGTTTTTCATTGTTTGCCATTCGTGCTTTTTCATACAGAATGCAAGTTTTGATCCAAAATGCAATGAGAACTTTCAATATTATTATTTTTACTGTAAATTCTCACATTTTCTACTCTGAATTCCCAACGTTTTTATTATTTTTGCTGCTAAACACACAACCAAAAGTCCAACAGAAAAATTAATAATCCCCATTAGCATTATGGCGAAAATATCTGTACACCTTCCAGGAACTAAAATAGCATAATTAAATTTCCAAGGGAGGACAAGGACCCCCTCTTACCTTCCATATTGAAGCCTGTGTCAGTCAGTGATGGTTGTTGAGCTAAATTTAGGGCCGAAATAGGGCATATTTTGGCTTATAGCCACATTTGTGTTGGTCGTTTTCTAGATTGGAGACGAAAAGAATTTATGCATCTGGCCACAAACGACAGCTCTCCAAATACAGTTCATAAAATGTTTTCCAACAGTAAAATCATTTCATGCACCAAGGTCTGAAACTTAAAATCTTCTTTAGAGAGAGTAATCTAAGCAACGCACGCACACTAGTGCAGTCATTCTGTTTTTCCGCATACGAGTACTCAAGAGTGAAAAACATAGACGTCCGAAACTGTAAAGCATAGCTAGGATAATAAGCTATCTAACACTGAAACCAAACGGTGAAATTATATAGGGGTTGTCCAAAATCATGGAAACACCTCGCTGAAAACAGTGACTTTGGTATGTGCTGCTTTTCGAGTAAAACGAACATGTAGCTACATTTTTTTTTATTTATTTTTTTTTGTAAAAAAGTGTTGCTTATTGTCTTCAAGGTACGTTCCAGATGAAAGTACAATGAGTGACCTGTCTGAGTTCCAAAGAGGGCAGATTGTAGGAGCCCGTCTGCTTGGTGCGTCGGTAACCACAGTGGAACAGGTATTGGGGGTATCGAGAGGTACCGTGTCGAAGGTTGGAACAGCATACAATGTTCACGACACAACATCATCTTCGAAACACAACTGTAGAAGGAAACCCAAACTCGCTGCGAGAGACAGGAGGACATTAAAGAGGATTGTGACCGCAAGGAGAAAGACCACGGCAAAGAAACTGACCTGAGCTTAATGCGCATCTCCAAAACACAGTGTCGACCCATACCTTGCGAAGGGAATTACACAAGCACAACGTTTACGGCAGAGCAGCAATTGCAAAACCCCTGGTGTCACAGGTGAACATGAAACGGAGACTACAGTGGTGCCGGGAATATAAAACGTGGACTGCGGATCAATGGAAACATATCTTGTTTTCCGATGAATCAAGTTTCTCACTATCCCCCACCACAGGACGGGTTTACGTGTGGAGAACCCCTGCAGAATTTTACAACCCATACTGTCTCCTTCCAACAGTGAAGCATGGGGGCGGTTCCGAAATGGTTTGGGCCACGATCACGTGGTTTGCAGCAGGTCCCATTATCACCTTACACGGACGGATCACTAGCGGTGACTACGTCACTCATTTGGCCGACCATGTGCATTTAATTGTGCAGACATTGTTTCCGTCAGGGGATTGCACCTTAATGCCCCGATTCACAGAAGTCGAACTGTTCAGTCATGGTTTGAGGAACATGAAGATGAAGCTGCACACCTTCCCTGGCCTGCACAATCACCGGACTTAAACATCATGGAGCCCCTGTGGTCTGTGTTGGAAAAGAGAGTGCGATCCCGTTATCCTCCTCCGGCGTCTCTCAAGGAATTGGAGTAGTTCCTACAGGAAGAATGGTACAACATGCCACTTACCACCATCCTGGACTTGTATGCGTCCATTCCAAGGAGAGTTCAAGCAGTTTTAAATGCCAAGGGTGCTCCTACACCATATTAGGTGTGTAACACCTATTGTTTCAAGGTGTTTTCATTATTTTGGACTAACCCTGTATTTGTGCCTTAATATTCGTTCAAGAAGCGGTTGATTATGTACATTATGACGAAGTAAATTTCATTTCTCCATCATTTTTATGCCAGGGGTGGGATTCGAACCCCCAACTCTCGGCTCCGGAGCTCCAAGTGCAATCCACTATACTACACCGGCATATGCTCTCACTGCTATCTGCCTTTATCTCATGTGCGTCCTGTGGGGAAGGCACGTCACAACATGGGATTACAAATAGGTTAGTTCGTGGCTAGAAATTTCCTGAGACATTAATATTAGAAGTAAGTAAATTGGCAATAGCAATTTACTTAGTTTCACAAATATTATATATAATGCAGAGGGTGTTCACACACTTTTAGAACGACTTTTCAGCAATATAATTAATGTTTAAATAAAATTATTTATTTCTTAAATGTTCTATCTTATAACTCTTTCTCTGGGTATGGATCTGCATCCAGACTTCCAAGGTAACAGGGCATTTCTTAAAATTGGTAGTGGTATTTTATTTCACTCCTCTTCCACTGCTTTCCATAGTCCAATCATTGTTTTAGGTCTGCGTTTAGAAAGTGTTAGGTGATTGTTTCAGGTCTGCGTTTAGAAAGTGTTAGGTGATTGTTTCAGGTCTGCGTTTAGAAAGTGTTAGGTGATTGTTTCAGGTCTGCGTTTAGAAAGTGTTAGGTGATTGTTTCAGGTCTGCGTTTAGAAAGCGTTCTTTTTAGCAGTTCCGAAGACAAAATAGTCCATTGGTGACACATCAGGAATATTTGAAGGAAATATGAGCAAAACGTATAGACTTGATACCTTGTCTCTTCTATTTTTTATCATTTTTTCAAGAAATAAAGTTGTAGATTTGGATACATGACTGATTGATATATGCTGATAAAGTTCCACTCTTTGAAGGCTCTGTGGATAAAAAAAAATATATTTCTTCTTTAAATGTAGGAGTTAAAACATTATTTTGGTTATATGTAGAATTTATTTTAACATTTCTTAACTTTAATTTCCCATTGTGTGAGAAACCAACAATAATCGAGAATCCCTTACTGAAACCTTTTTTAGATCTTTGAGCCAAGTTTGTAAGTTGTTTTCTGCTCTTTTGCGATAATAAATCGACCTTTTTTTTGTTGCAGTCGTTTAGGTAGATCCATGCTTCATCAATAATCATAATAAATTTCCGTCTCGGGCTAAGGAATTTTCATGAAGAAGTGTACACCGTGTTCTGAGCTCGGCCACATGCCTAGGCAAAAGGCGGCTAACATTATGTTTTTTCGTTGTTGTTTTTTGCTGATTCAAATCTTTGTTTATTACTTTGTTCACAGTTGATGCAGATATTTTTAACGACTTATGGATTCTTCTTTGAGTCGGTGAATTTTCTATTAAAGACCAGAGACCTTACTTTTTAAAGTCATAAAAATACGTACTTTCTTTGGATATTCGTTTGGTGTTCATTTTCTTGTTAAAAGCAATGCTTGAAGATTTTTCCATCTATTATTAATAATATTGCTCATTTTATATTTAGAAATGCTAATTTCGTGATTTTCACAGCATTTTTTTAATAACAGAAAACGAATATTTCTCTTCGTAAAGAGCAAAAAAATATAGACGTCATCGCTCTTTCCACGGTTATAAGTGAGTTACGGAAAAAATTCTCATCGGCCTCCGCCGGGAATCGAACCCAGGATCTTCCAGTTATGCGTCGGATATGCTTCCACTGCACCTTAGCGGCTTTGAAATTCTTCAGGCTCACAAACGACAACCTGCCAAACCACATGGCAGGGGTGATGTTCCTGGTATTTGATATTCCCTGGTCCACGTCAACTGTGTATTTATCATTCATTTGCCTTCCAGTTATTTGTTCAATTGCCGCTGTTCATCTGTGGTGAATCCCCAGCATTGTGCAGGGGTCCAAAGAAGCAACCCTGCCATGTAGTTTGGCAGTTTGTCGTTTGTGAGTCTGGGGAATTTAGAGGCGCTGTTGTGCAGTGGAAGCATATCTGGCGCGTAACTGGAAGACCCTGGATTCGATTCCCGGTGGTGGCCGATGTGAAATTTCTCCGTGACTCGCTTATAAACGTGGAAAGAACGATGACTTCTATTTGATGTTCCTGGTCCACGTCAAGTGTATTTATTATTCGCAAAAACAAAACCTTCTATTTGCATTTTGTTCACGTGCGTCTATTTCTTAGTAGATGATATTTAACGGCAGCAGATGTTTCTTTCAGGTTCATCTAACATGCTGTTGCCAGTTCCAATTCCTTGAACTTCTGTTATTTTCTGTAATTTCTTATCAAAAGCATTCTAAAAATATGCGAACATTCTCTGTATTTCTATAAAAGTCTTCTCATATGAGAAGACAGCTCGTACAAGATGAGCGAGCTAGCGATTTTGTGGATAATTGATGTCAAGATTCGATTATCTTTGTAAAGAAAATGAATTCGCATTTGATAGTGTTATCATTTGATTTCCTGAGCATATCAGCTAGCCTAGAGTATTAGCCACTGAATATGATTAAATGTGTTACATGAACGATCAGAGCTGAGGTAAATAAGAATAAATTACTTGTGTAATTTACCTTGGAATTTAGCTCTGAATGCCATGTGTCAGAATGTGCATATAAAGATCATCTTCAAGATTTGCATTTTTTAACTTAATATTAAATGAAGAAAAAGTAAAGAAAATTAGCTACTTTTCAGAAAACGTGGTTGTAGCTGTAACAAGCTACTTTTTTCAAGAATGTAGTTGTATCATTAACTAGCTAAAAAGTAGCTTTCCAATCACTGTTCAAATGTATTCATATTCTCCAAGTCATTGGCGCACCAATGGGGGAGGGGTCCAACGGATCCGGACCCTCTGCCCTTAAAATTAATAGCAATGGCACTAAGGTATTGTGCTATTACAAAACTAATACATAGTTAATTAATGCGTACTATATTGCATGCGCACGCAAGATATGCTCTTTAAATTAGGAAAAAAATAGTTAAAGCATGTGTGTTCTTTCAGTCCTTCTTGAAAGGAGTTCCTGTTGATAAAACATGAGCTTCAGCTAAGATCTGGGTGTGTGTTCTACGTCTACGGGAAGGTGTGGGCTAGTGACTTTCGTGATACGTTATGCTGTTGCGTTAATCGGTCGGGGGATAGGAGATGTGTAACACTGTTGAAACATCTGCTCGGTAAAAGAGCCTGTGACCTTGCTGAAGGCTGCTGTGACCTCTGATCCTTCACCCTTTGGACAGAGTTACTTCAGGTTCCTAATGGCTATCCAGAAATTTTCTTGTTTTCATGTCAAACTGCTCCCTAGATATTCATAGAAAACATAGGATAGACGGACGGACGAACGGACACACGAAGTGCAAACATGGTGTGACAGTTATGTGCAGTCCGTAAAAATCATTGACAAAATTTCAAATCTATCTCCAACGGTTAGCAAGATATTTATCGAAAACAAGAGGACGTACAGACAGACGGACAAAAAAGTGCTAACGTGGTGGTGTTGGTGTAAGAGTTGCTTTCTGACCTTAAAATAATCCTGTAAATTTCAAGTCTCCGACCAAGGAGGTTCAACGAAGTATTAGGTAAGTGTCCAATCCATAAAAATATTACTAGTGTCGGTATTTATCTATACGAGGTCGACACACACACACACTTTTTCTACGAGAAGATATTTTCTGCCCCCCCCCTTCCCTTGTCAAAATCCTGAATGCGTCACTGCGCCTAGTTAAACCATTTATCTAAGATTGTGAAAGCTCATGGTCCTCGTTCTGAAAGTTCTTTAAGCATGATGGATAAAATTACAGTCATTAAGTCAGGGAGAACGAACATCAAAATCTATTTGACTGTATAAACTGTGAACTGCAAACTTAAAACACACGGTAAGAATACAGTTCAGTTCTTTAGTAAAGTAGGTTGAATAGGAGGAGCAGTGGATTCCTACTCTGCCAAAAACTGATGACGTTAAGAAAGAGAGAGAGAGAGAGAGAGAGTGTGTGTGTGTGTGTGTGTGTCTAAAAGAGTACTGAGGTAATCTTTCAGATTTTCCCGGTTTTCAGCATTTTTAATTTTAACACTTGAAAATTACTGTTTAATATATTTATTCCTCCTTTTCTGTAATGGCAATTGTTATTGGATTACTGAAAAAAAATTTATTACTGAAAAGAATTTCCATAGCAACACCTGTACATTGAGACGTATACGCATCATTCACACTGAGTATTTAGAACCTTGTGGAACGGTAGAGCGATATTTAAATAAAAATTTAATATTCTTGTCACGTGATTCCCACATAATGTCTTCCTTTTATTTACATACATACCATATATCACTAAGCTGTTCTCTGAGATTCAGAGGTTAGCTCCACAAAGAAAGACAAACTACCAGATAAATTTTTAACTTATTATTTACTTACTGTTGCCATATCAAACTTCTCCATTTACAGCGATCGTGAAACACAACTCGGACTTCACTGAGATCCATCACACGACGTACACAAGACCTTCTATACTTCATACTCACAATCTTTTTTCTCATGCAGACACTCCTGAATCTGTTCCTCGCATGACTTCCTTGGCCTTCCTCTGCCTTTCCTTCCTAGCACTTGGACTGAAAACATTTTCTTAGTAAGCATCTTATCACTCATTCCTTCAACATGGCCAAACCACCGAAAAATATTAGTCTTCACCTTGCTAACAACATTTTGCTTCACATTACACAAATGCAACACATCTTCATTACTCACACAATAGAACGTGTCTAACCCCCCCCCACCCCCGTAAGTAACAAATCTTGAGAACCCATCATTCCTGTGAAAACCTCCCAAAGCTGCTATGACTTTTAATAAAGAATTCACTCGCCTTCTAATTTCACCAACCAATCTGTTCTCTCAATCAAACATGCTTCCTAAATACACAAACTCATTCACCTGGTCAATCACCGTGCCATTTAAACTTATATTACATTCAGTGCTACCAATTCCTCTCTCAAAAACCATAATTTTAGTTTTTTTCCTTATTTATACTCAGTTTGAATTTCATGCAAACTTTGTACATCCGGGACAACATACTCTGCAACTTACATTTGCTCTCTGCCAACAGGACAGTATCACCAGCATACAGAAATCTGCACACACGGATACATATTACCAAGACGTAAACCAGTATTGTCCATCTTGGCATCACGCATGCACGCATCCATAAATATATTAAACAGCCATGGTGACACTATTCCTATTTAAGATTGCTCAAATTAAGCAAAATCCAATAAAAATTTATATAAAAGCATTAGTAATGAAAATTTTAACAAAAAACTGTTATATAATAACAACAACAAATTGGAATTCATGTTGCTTTTAAAAATTATTAAGGTGTTGTACCTCGTTTGTTTCTTTCTAATCCGTGCACTTCTAAGAGTCTTTTTTTATTTGGAACTACATCTCACTCGTCCCAGATAAATGTAATGTTCCTTCGCCTATATGTGAATCTCTATATGATATATTTAATAGCATTCAAGTGAAATAAAATTTTTGATGAACTAACCTGCGTGTGAAGACTTGCATATTTTCATCTCGAAAAGGTTGCAACGATTCAATTCGCGGGCACTGTCAGTCTGCATACGCCCTCCTGGAATCCATCATTGCGTCGTTTATGTCACTTATTTAAGAGTGCTGATGTAAAAACTTTGCCTCTTCTCGGAAGTATGCTTGACTTCATTATGCAACTGACATTTAAACGAATTTCCTGTAGTTTTCCAGGAGGCCGACGGCCCAGGTACTACAAGGTAAATCCGGAATTCGTTGCCAGTGAACTGCAGTGTATAGAAGGAAAATGTTGGCATTTTGAATCATCTCTTAAAGAGAAGTTCTTCCTGTTAGCCCTTTCCCGGCTGCACATCCGAATTATCCCACCGACTATCATCTATTTCGCTGTAGTGTGTTCTTAGAAATTCCCTTTCGGCTGAGACTGAGACGGTCTCTGCGGTAAGAGCCGGGCTCGCCTCCTCCTCCACTCACGGAAGCTCTCAAGCACGTGACTTTGTTTGGATCTGGGTTCCCTAGGTGACGCCAGAGGAACTTGTTGATCGAAAGGACAACACACTAAGCGCCCCCGCATTGCTGCTGCAGGGAAGCAGTCGAAAAAGGGCGGTAGTTCAAGAACAATTTAACCCGCCGTTTTGCCGTGGGAAAAACTGCGTCTTTTGTAGCACACATTTCGGAAATTCCATCCGGCGGAAAGAAGTATTATTAATATTTTTTTTTTAATCTTTTCGTTATGAATTCCTCGACAAAATGATAAAATTATTTATACCGTTAGCTTACTTCCTGCAAGCACGCTTCGGTTTACTGCTGAGCGAAGGCCTTCCTCTTTTTTTTCTGCAGACTTTTTCTAGCTATGGTTCTTGATCTCCATTCTTTATCTGATCTACCCATCTCTCTCAGCATGAGAGGTTTATGCTGGAATTTTAAATTGGGAGGCTGCTCAAAAACAAATTGGGTAGGGGGCTGAAAAAAAATTGGAAAGTGTTGAAAAAAAGTAGAGGTAGGCTCGGTTCTAATTGAACCGTCAGTTTGGAACGTAGGACTACGACTTGCAGATCAGAAAGTTGAAATGAGCTAGTCGAGTATGCTTTCAAAGCGTAATCTGTTATAGCCAGCGCAGGTCTATGATATGAAAAGTAGCTTACATAATTTTTACAAATAATGCTGGATACATTGCGAACACAAAGCAGGTCGATAGACGAATTACCCAATGTCGTGCTCTGTCTTCTTGGGCTTATTACATTCCTCATCACTTGCTGTTGCCTCTCGTTTTGATTTTCTCCACTTCTGCTTGCGTTCATTCTGCGAATTCCGCGGCATTGTACAAAATGTTAACCCGTTCACACGAAAACAGTTTTTTAAAATTTTAGTTTAAACCACTGCGATATGTTCTTTATATATTTGAATAGATCTCGTCGAGAGTTTTAAAAAGATACCACTCACAGGCGTTTTGCACTCACGGTTGTCCAGATAAACCGTGATATTGTCAAAAGTGTTCACCTGTTCACAAGAAAACAATTTTTTAAATGCTCATCTCAAACCACTGAGAAATGTTCTTCGTATACTTGAATAGCTCTCGTCGAGAACTTTTAAACGATACCACGCACAGTCGTTTTGCACTCACTGTTGTCCAGATAAACCGCGACATTGTCAAAAGTGTTCACCTGTTCACAAGAAAACAATTTTTTAAATGCTCAGCTCAAACCACTGAGAAATGTTCTTCGTATACTTGAATAGATCTCGTCGAGAGCTTTAAAACGATACCACGCACAGTCGTTTTGCACTCACTGTTGTCCAGATAAACCGCGACATTGTCAAAAGTGTTCACCTGTTCACAAGAAAACAATTTTTTAAATGCTCAGCTCAAACCACTGAGAAATGTTCTTCGTATACTTGAATAGCTCTCGTCGAGAACTTTTAAACGATACCACGCACAGTCGTTTTGCACTCACTGTTGTCCAGATAAACCGCGACATTGTCAAAAGTGTTCACCTGTTCACAAGAAAACAATTTTTTAAATGCTCAGCTCAAACCACTGAGAAATGTTCTTCGTATACTTGAATAGATCTCGTCGAGAGCTTTAAAACGATACCACGCACAGTCGTTTTGCACTCACTGTTGTCCAGATAAACCGCGACATTGTCAAAAGTGTTCACCTGTTCACAAGAAAACAATTTTTTAAATGCTCAGCTCAAACCACTGAGAAATGTTCTTCGTATACTTGAATAGATCTCGTCGAGAGCTTTAAAACGATACCACGCACAGTCGTTTTGCACTCACTGTTGTCCAGATAAACCGTGATATTG
This sequence comes from Macrothele yani, assembly GCA_039090855.1. Taxonomy (NCBI): domain Eukaryota; kingdom Metazoa; phylum Arthropoda; class Arachnida; order Araneae; family Macrothelidae; genus Macrothele; species Macrothele yani. Next base: position 23,324,558 of record CM077013.1, read on the forward strand.
TCAAAAGTGTTCACCTGTTCACAAGAAAACAATTTTTTAAATGCTCAGCTCAAACTACTGAGAAATGTTCTTCGTATACTTGAATAGATCTCGTCGAGAGCTTTAAAACGATACCACGTACAGTCGTTTTGCACTCTCTCACGGTTGCCCAGATAAACCGTGATATTGTCAAAAGTGTTCACCGGTTCACAAGAAAACAATTTTTTAAATGCTCAGCTCAAACCACTGAGAAATGTTCTTCGTATACTTGAATATATCTCGTCGAGAGCTTTAAAACGATACCACGTACAGTCGTTTTGCACTCGCTCACGGTTGCCCAGATAAACCGCGATATTGTCAAAAGCGTTCACCGGTTCACAAGAAAACAATTTTTTAAATGCTCAGCTCAAACCACTGAGAAATGTTCTTCGTATACTTGAATAGATCTCGTCGAGAGCTTTAAAACGATACCACGTACAGTCGTTTTGAACTCACTCACGGTTGCCCAGATAAACCGCGATATTGTCAAAAGTGTTCACCGGTTCACAAGAAAACAATTTTTTAAATGCTCAGCTCAAACCACTGAGAAATGTCCTTCGTATACTTGAATAGATCTCGTCGAGAGCTTTAAAACGATACCACGCACAGTCGTTTTGCACTCACTCACGGTTGCCCAGATAAACCGCGATATTGTCAAAAGTGTTCACCGGTTCACAAGAAAACAATTTTTTAAATGCTCAGCTCAAACCACTGCGAAATGTTCTTCGTATACTTGAATAGATCTCGTCGAGAACTTTAAAACGATACCACGCAAAACGTGTTGCGCTCACGGTTGCCCAGATAAACTGAGTCAAACGCCGCGGCACATCCAGAAATATTGCATCATCTCCTTCGCGCACAGGAAGCGAGGAGAGCGTCGCGCGCACGATGTATTGCGCAGTACGCGAATCAGACTCCATGCTATCTATGAATATGCTAACACGATTAGTGTGCGGCCCGTATTTTTAACGCTATAGTGATTTCAGTTGGGACCTATTTTTGTCACACGCGGTCGGCCGTGGTTTGCCCCATACTATCCGCGGAGTTAGACCTAGTCCTACATCAAAATTAAGGGGGAGAGAGTGGATGAAAACAAATTTTTCAACGGTTAAAAATTTTTATAGCAAAAAATTTAGGTTTTCAACTTGGATTAAAAATTTGGAAAACTTCAAAAAATGGAGAGCTGTTTTAATTTTTTTAAAATTAAGAATGGTTAAAGCCATGTGTGGGGGGGCAGGATGTATGTGCGTGTGTGTTACACTCCTTCAAATGGAAGGGTGTTGAGATTTTTTTATGGGTATTTGAGAAAAAAATTGGGGAGAGGACGTCGGAGGAGCGTTGGGAGGGGGTATAAATACCTGATGAAGAACTTCCTGTTTTTCTGTGTCCCATTTCAGCGTTCTATATAGTCCTTCTATCCCCTCTTGCTCCTTACCTTCCGTTTAAGTGACCTACCCATTTCCATTTCATTTATTTGACCTCTTGTGTCTGTTGTTTTACTCAGGTTTGTCACCCTATTGACCGACTGTTCAGAGGAGAGAACTCCTGGAAAATCCTCCTAGGTCCGAGTCCCGGATGAAGCACGAATTGCGCGCCCTTCCCCAAGACTCACCCTTCTCACTCTCCGGAATCTTTTGCCCTAAATTTGGGACCGGCGGCTGCTTATAACCTTAGTTGCTCGAGGTTGTTAACCCTTTAACCGACTGGAACGAATTCACTTGGGGGTTAACAAAGTGGGTTGAAGTCAGCTCGAACGGGTATATTTGTTATGAATGGAATACAGGATTACCCATGTATAATACAAATTTTGAAGATGACAATCCGTTTTTTGGTGTAAATATGGCCAGGATGGGAAGTCAGGTAACATCCGAAAACTTGAAAATTTCGTCGTCCTGGCGCGAGAATCGAACCCGCGTCTCACGGATAGAACCCGGGTATGCTAACCACTACACCACCCAGAATGACCAACTTTCAAGTTTCCGATTAATTTGAATATAAACATCACATGATCCGAAAGTCGAAGCAACTGGCATTCACGTTTAGCGAATCTGGAGGTTAAGAACAGAGATGGAAACTGGTCAACGGGTCGGCAATTTCTTCCGGTTCCAACGGGTCAGGTCAAGGTGTTCCTGACCCAATTTTGACCCGGTTTTATTCCCGTTTTATTTTTGAAAAGAGACAAACATATTCCAAGGAAAAATGCGCGTTGTGGAATTCTGTAGTCCATGAAGTGAATAATGATTTGCCAGGGAAAAATCAAATTGTCGTCTCTTTCTCAAAGCAACGAAGATTTCCACCGATCGACGTCAGACACACCGACACCATATCGTAAAAAGATACTTCCTTTGCGTTCTTTTACAGTGCGGTTGTCCAGGGCAAGGTAGAGGCATACGTTATTCTCCTCCTTCTCAGCTGATTCACTACCTCCTTGCGAAGTTCACTGTATGAGTAAGAGTTACTTTTCACATCGCATCTTTTACATGGAGCATTCAGAGGTTTTAGATTGATGTGCTAACATCCCGTTTCCATGACATGTCATGTCGAAATTAACCCCTTATTTGTTAACATGGATGAGTTTAATATTAAGGAGGTTGAGATAGGCGTCGAGGCCAACAAATACATGCTTGTTCATAACCGCAAGGGGAAGAGTGAATGCTGGAAATTGTTTCGTCTCATTAAGGAACCGGTGAATAATTCTGTGTTGTTTGGTCTTGCTTGTTGTTCAAAATGTGGAAAGTGTATAATTAAAAAGAAAGATGTCGACGGTGTAATAAAAGATTATGGAACCAAAAATCTATCGAACCATATGAAAGTATGCGCACCTTCATCAAAGCGTGGAAAGAGTGAACAATCTAAATACATTTAAAAAAATGAATTTGTGTATTCTTAAATAATAATTCCCATTTGTTATATACTCCATGGTCACGGTCATAGTCAGCCATTACTTCTGGATAACGCAAAATAGTGGCACTAAAAATGGCACTAAAATTTAGCAAGTAACCAAATTTTATTATTAAAAAAGGAAAAATGGATTTCGGTTTTTAAATTTCAAGCAGTTATTGGAATGCGTACATATATTGCGTTTATATGTATGTATACACTGGTGTGCAAAAATTAAGGACGAAGAGAAGAAATTAGCATAACAGCGGAACGAGCAGGCACAACAGACCGAAAGACCACTCAGGAGATAGGCTAGGGTCTGGTACGGTAGGGCATGCGCATATATGCAGTATGACGTAGGGGGTCGGAAGGGTATAAAGCACACGGGCGGTGTACGCTCAGCAATTCGGTGAAAGCTATTGCACGGTGTACATCGGTTTGAACGACATCGAGTTGCTGCCATCGTGTGACATGGGCAACAGGCAATCCAGTAGACGACATTTGGATGACTTTACCCGAGGTAGCGTCATTAGGAAGTTGGAAGAAGGTCGAAGTGTGACTAGTGTGGCCGAGGAGTTCGGGATCGCTCACAGCATCGTTTCACGAGCTTGGAGAGCATTTCAAACGACAGGAACAGCTGTCCGAGAGTTTAGCAGTGGTCGTCCACGAGCAACCACGGCGGCGGACGACCGGTATATTGTCCTACATGCGAGAACAGACGGACGACCGGTATATTGTCCTACAGGCGAGAACAGACAGACGTCCGACAGCGGGAGAAATCGCAAGGCACATGCAACAGACAACTGGACGTCCGTTATCGCGTTTTACCGTGGCCAGGGGACTGCACAAAGGCGGTCTATTTGCACGACGACCAGTACGGTGTGTGCCATTAACGCCTGCTCATCGGAAACGGTGGTTTATGCGGTGCCAGGAACACAAGAACTGGACACATCAGCAATGGGGTCGAGTTCTTTTTACGGATGAGAGTCGATTTAGTCTGACGAGCGATTCTGAACGTATACACATCTGGAGAGAGCAGAGAACACGCAATCACACCTCCAACATCATCGAAAGGGTCCAATTAGGAGGTGGCGGAGTTAACGTTTGGGGCGGTATCATGCTTGGTAGCCGTACTGACCTCCACATCTTCCAAGGAGGTTCAGTCACTGGTGTCCGCTATTGAACCGAGGTTCTCCTTCCTCACGTGCGTCTGTTTAGAGGTGCTGTGTGCCCTGAGTTACTCTTCATGGACGACAACGCTAAGCCTCATCGTACAGTGGCTGTCGCAGAGCTGTTGGAGAGTGAAGATATTCAACGCATGGATTGTTCCGCAAGGTCCCCGGACCTAAATCTAATCGAAAACGTGTGGGACCTTCTCGGGAGACGCTTGGCAGCACGTCCCCAGCCGCCAGCAACGATTTCGCAGCTGGGATTGGCGCTACAAGAGTAATGGGCCGCGATGCCTCAACAGCTCCTTGACAACCTCGTCGTCAGCCTGGACAGACGTTGTAAATCCTGTAACGCAGTCAGGGGTGTTCATATCCCCTACTAAAGACTGGATTTTTCTTGGCAGCCGCCTGTCACATGGACGTTTCTGTCCAGTTGTGCTCGAAGCTACTTTTTCAATAAAGTGCCTTTGTATCCTTTGGATTCCTTGTTTGGACGGTTTTGCTCACTTGTCCCATATTCTTACATCTTGGGGATCTTATGGTATGATTTGAGTCGATGTGGAGCATTTCTGCCCGACGTTACATTCGAAAAACCGTTTCTTCCTCAATTTTTGAACGCCAGTGTACATAAATTGAGTTTCGAATTTATAGTTCAAAACAGATTTGTCCGGGTCAGTTACGGGCCCGGATCGTGTCCGGTCGGGTTCGGGTCGGGTCCAGTTATGGGACGTCCTGGTCCGAAATTTGTTACCCGTTTCCAACTCTGGTTAAGAGCGGGTGAACGAAACGTGGAAACGCTGAATGGACACCTATTTTGTTTCAAGCTGAACAAGCAGTCGCCTAATTTAGAGCCACTGGTTTCATGGAGGACCGAGAGCCAACCCAGAGACAAATACAATATATCTTCATACCTCATCCGGGACTCGAAACTGGACCCATCTTGAACGAATGACCCAAAGCCTGCGCCTTAGACTGATTTCATTTGCGATACTTGCTTTCAGTTCTTCAGTTCTGTATGGGTTTGTTACAGAACGCATCGTCCTGAAGATAATCGCCACAAAAAAGAAGCGGGGGCGGGGAAGAGAAAAACTGAAGGGAATGTAGTGAGGACAGATTTTCAGAAATCACTAGATTTTTGAAGAAGCTCTGGATCATCAACCATGGATTGCTGTGACGTGCGGCATGTTATAGCATCTTGCCAGAGGTAACCTTGAGTAAGTTCCATAATTGTTCCACAAAGTGTCAGAAAATCTCCAAATATTCGGTAGTATTTGCAGTTCCTTCGAAGAAATTGGGACAGATGATTATTTGACGCAACAGACTTTCAGTTTCTTCAAGAGCAGTTGTTCAACGTGAATCACATTAGGATGCGCTTGTCATCCCATTCCTTAGATGCTATCAATTCACGTTCCCTCGCAAGTGGGGCCAGACCTCACCCCTAAACCACTTGATGCCGAGCGAGCCCGATGAACTGCGAACTAGGTCTTGAAACATCGGCAATAGCAAACACATACCACGTTACAACCATAGGTGGAATGCTGTCACTCTGTATCGCAGAACCCGAGCCTTCTTGGTAATCTAAGTTGATGACTAAACCTGCTAAATCGAAATGCCAACTCTGCAGGGATAGGTTGAACTCTCTCATAAATTAATAGTGAAGGCGTTGCGCTAGCAATCCTGCCAGGCTCCAACAAGTCTGTTACCCGGACAGGATCGGTCCAGTGACCGGCTATGGTCTGCTGACCCCGCTGGACCACTACTTCCCACCCCTTTTCCATAGCCAGCGCGTGCGACGTGTTAATGGGCCGGGGTTCTTTATTTTTGCTGCTGGCTGGGAAATTTATTCGCCAGCGCGATTTTGTTTGAGACCAAAGTGCTTTAATAGCGTCTAGGATAATAATAAGGATACATGCACATTTATTTACACTGAGGTCTCATGCAGTGGGAAATCAATCCTTTGTGCTCACGAGCCCTCTCACAGAGATGAAAATTTAAGCTATTTATTTTGAAATTTACAGAGTCCGCAGGCCAAGGGCGTGTGCTACGGTGATGACTCTGGGCTGGAGTCATCGTTCTCCTCTTCAGCCTTCACACTTCCACCATCATCTCTTCCTGCCTCCTGACGAGGTCTTGACCAACTCGATGAGTCCCTGCATCGCTGTCGGAAAAGCGCGTAGGATCGAGAGGTTCCTCGTCCTTTCCAATTCTGGAGGGAGGATTTTTCTCTTGCCTGAAAGAGAATTACAATCTATTGGGTTGTCGGAAAAGTCATGACGTATTTTGGCACCCGATGGCGGATGGGCGGTTTTGGAAGTACTAGAGGCATGCGCAGCTCTGTTATCGCTATGGCATTCGACAAGTGCCAGTTCTAGCTGCAGTCAAAAAGGAATAGTGAGCGATTTGGTTGATTTGCGTAGATTTGACATCAAGTTGAAAATGGAAGACCAAACTGTGCATTTTCGTCATATTTTACTGTTTTACTTCCGTAAAGGGAAGAACGCGCGTCAAGCTTGCGAAAAGTTGCGTAAAGTGTACGGTGATAATGCTCTACAAGAACGTCAGTGCCAGCGGTGGTTTGCAAATTTCTTTGTCGGTGATTTTGACCTCAACGATGCTCCTCGGTCCGGGAGGCCAACCGAGGTTGATGACGACCAAATCAAGGCATTCATCAAGTCAAACCCACGTTACACGATACGAAAGATTGCAGACACATTGCACATCCATCATTCAAGTGCTCACGACCACCTGAAGAGGCTGGGATACGTAAGCAAGCTCGATTTCTGGGTTTTTCATGAACTCAAAGAAGCTCAATTGACGGCGCGTATAAACATCTGCGATATGCTCATTAAACATGAGGAAAACGAACCTTCTTTGAAGCGACTGATAACTGGTGACGAAAAGTGGATTGCGGACAACAATGTGCTGCGCAGACGGTCTTGGCCCCGACGTGCTGCTTCGCCTCAAACGACATCAAAAGCAGACATTCATCAGCGGAAGGTTCTGGTCTCAGTGTGGTGGGATTTTAAAGGTGTCGTGTTTTCCGAGCTCCTACCGCAGAACCAAACAATCAATTCGAATATTACTGCCGACAATTGGACAGTTTGAATGAATCCATCATCCAGAAATGTCCAGAGCTCGTTCATCGTAAAGGTGTTGTGTTTCATCACGACAACGCGAAAAAACACACAACTTTGATCACCCGCCAAAAATTATTGGAGCTTTGGTGGGTGACACCCAGCATACTCGCCTGACCTTGCGCCGTCAGACTTCCACTTGTTTCGCTCTCTTCAACAGTCCTTGCGTGGTATAACATTCAATTGAAATGAGGCTGTAATTCAGCACCTTGTACAGCATTTCGCCACGAAAGACAGGTCCTTCTATGAACGAGGCATTCTGCAGGTCACTGAAATATGGCAAAAGGTTATCGAACAAAACGGGCATTATATCATTAATTGATCTTTGTTCTTTCTATCAATAAATGACCTTTGCAAAACATGGCTAAAAAACGTCATGACTTTTCCGACAACCCAATAGAATCATGTGGGCGACGTCTGCGGACTGGGCCACGCATCCGCACGCACGTTCCATTACCACAAAACGGCGGAAGTACTCCGCCGATGCGCCCTGACCGGTCAGTACCTGTTTAAAAGAACCATCTGATTCGATTCTCCTGTTAGAGACCCAGAGAAAGATACGGTTCGTTTTCCTTCCCGTATCCCCCCTCTCCCCTCCCCAAGGTTCTGCCATTCCACCAGCGTGGCTTTTTTCAACTGAGTCCGTTGCAGCGGCGTGCTCAGATGGAAATCTATGTCCCCTTTACCAGTGGCTTCCTTCGTTAACTAGTCTGTTTGTTCATTCCCATTGGTTCCGACATTGGCTCTTGGTAGCTCCGTGGTATGTGGAATTAACGTAACTTAATTTCTAGAACAATCCTAGCAGGATTTTTTGCAACCTGATGTGTACACTTTTTGCAACCGTAGCATTGTACCATTTGCTGCCCATGTTTTCCGCGCTCGTCAAAAATAAACCTTGGCAGCTACGATTATCATCGCAAATTTTGTATCTTGGGCTTAGTTCTGACATTGCGTCCGTTAAATTTCTTCCTGAATTTCGTCTATGAGCCGGTAACTCAATAAGTTTGCATAAGAAACACACATGAAAGAAGTACAACAAAATGCAACACTAAATGAAGCGCGGGAAGTGATGTCCGTTGCCACCTGCCATCTAGCGTAAATTGGGCGAATGACTCGCATCACGTGATGAAACTCCAGCTAATTTAAAAGCAATTTAATAGCAGTCAGCGTCACCATTCATGATTCATAGCCAAATATCTGTGTATCGTCTTAGATGAATTGCTCTTCATGTACGTATACTGTATAACAAGTCGCCGTTTTTGAGAGAAATGAACATGCTGTTTCTGGATATGTCCCTTAAATTTTCAAAAGTGTACTTTATTCTCCAGGTTGTCTCAAGTGTGTCTCGTCAAATCGGTGGCGCACTGGTTTAAGCACTCGCTTCTGACCATCCTCCGAGATGGCTCCAGATTCGAATCCCGGTGAGACATGGATGTTGTGGTTATCTTACGGCACTGGTTCTCTCCCTTCCCTGGAACCAGTGGCACTAACTTTTGGACAGGGGACTGCTTATAGCCAATAGAGTGTCTCACGGTAGTCGTAAAACCTCCAAACAACAAGAAGTTGTCGTAGGCAACAAATTTGCCTTCGACAGTTCATCACATCCCCAACTTTAACATTCAAATCCTATATAAAGTCTGCGATTTGGAGTGTCTTTCTGTCCTGCTGTCCCTGCTACAAGAATCGTACTTCCACCTCGAAATGTTGATTTTCTGGGAGAACTGTTTGTATAAAAATTCAAACAGCACTCCTTCCATCCTTTTAATCGTCAGTTGGTCTCTCCGTGGTGTGATATGACGTCTACCGTTTTTTTAACCTTCCGTCTTTTGTAGGCTTATGTGAATTTTATTTGTTTCTCGTTATTCTTCCGATACTGAACATTACGTGTAAAGTTCCACGAGTATTTCTCCTTTTAGGCTACGACTGGAAGTCAGTCAGGTAAAATGAGAGGTCTGAAAGTCCGCGACAGTCCTGTTGTTGGAGCAGACGTCTACTGTTTCGTTGATAAAGTGTTCGATCCCAGACTGACTGCTCCAAACACCGCCGTGCCTCGGGTGCAAAGCCAAGCCACCGGCCTGAGGATATTGGACCCCACCAAAAATAAGGTTATCTTCCCTCGCAAAGTGCACCCCTATCTCTGATATCGCTTGGCACCCTACCATGATGCCAGTTCACACTTCTCCCTCTTGCACACCCAGATATGCCCACTTGTCTACCCGCCACCACTATCACAGTCCCCAAATTCGCCCTCCTTCACCACCGTCTCTAGCACGTGGCGCAAAGCCCTTGGGCACAAGGCAGCTGCGTCTGAAACCCCTTTAATCCCGGTGAGGAATAGATAGTATATTTTTCCTACTGCTCTAGCTCCCTCCCTTTCCTGGAACCAGTGGCCCTAAATTAGGGCTGAATAACTGCTTATCGCCCGTTGAGTTGCTCACAGTCGTCACTAAACCCCAAACATACAAAAACATGTTTTCACCTCCCTTTGATGAAAACCCTGCGAGAAATTGTTCCCTAAATTAATTGAAACGTTTGATTAGGCTTCTTACCCACTTCAGTATTTTCTACGTCTACATTAATGTGATATATGTAAGCTGTGTTTGGACTTCGTAGTAGTGTGCTATTATACAGAGGGTGGGTCGAAAGTTTTGCAATATTTGCATAGACGTATGTCTGCGACGGCTATGTCACGTGTTTAAACTAGTGCAACTCTCACACTGCAGTCTGTCGAAAGGGATATGAAGTGGCAGTCGTTTCTGTGAACAGTATTGCATGTCGTCGTTCTATCTTTGGATGGGACGCCTAAAAGATGAACAGCCACAACCGTCTAATTAGGGAACTTTTGCTTTGCGAGCTTGAACTCGGCCATGAAGCTGCCGAAACAACACGAAAAATTTGTCATGCGAAAGAAGAAGGTTCTGTGGACCTCAGCACCGCTTCCAGATGGTTCAAGAAATTTCTCTCAGGTGACAGAAACCTCAACGATCGGCCAAGGTCAAGTAGGACGCGAACCATGGATTCGGAGGCCGTGCGCCAAGCCGTGAAAGCAAATCCGACAGTCATTACTCAGAGATTATCAGGCGAGCTTGGCATATCACAGACCACCGTGGTTCGTCACCTTCAAGACCTCCGCAAGGTCTACAAGAGCTGCCGCATTGTCCTTCACGAACTAACGCCTGCTGAAGCAAACCGCCAAGTGGAAGTGTGCACGAAACTCCAAGAAAACCCGGGCGATGTACGTTTCATCAAGAAAAGTGTTACGTGCGATGAAAAGTGGGTCGATTTCTGTAATCCTAATGCACAACGGCAGTGGTCGAGCACGGGCCAGCTTCCAGAACTTATTGCCAAACGTGGGCTCCTCGAGCACAAGGTAATGCTCTGCGTTTGGTGTAATTTCGAGGGGATAATCTATTACGAATTTGTTCCAGACGGTCGAACCATCAACGCCAACCTCTACTCTGAACAGTTGGAATGGATATTTGCCGTTTTGGAGTAGAAGTACCCGGCACTGGTGAACAGAAAACGCGCTCTCCTATAGCAGGGCAACGCTCGGCCTCGTACCGCGCGAACGACCCGGGGAAAACTCCAGGAACTTGAGAGAATTGAACTGATGCCAGACTCCGCATATAATTCGGAACTTGCCCCTGTCGGATTATTAGTTGTTTCGGTACATGGCCTACTTCCTTCGTGGGCGGCACTTCAACAACCAGGAGGAGGTGGCAGCTGGGGTGAAGTAGTTCTTCGCCTTGAAGGACAAGAACTGGTACCGCCGCGGAATCGAAGAACTGCTAGACAGATGGCTAAAGACAGTGCAACACGGTGGTCTGTACTTTGAATGCTAGTCAGCTTTCGTCGTATAGGTACATATGAAGAGATAAAGTGGTCCAAATATTGCAAAACGCCAAATATCATGTTGGTCTTCCACGTGCCGCTAAAACAGCTCTTACCCGGTGAGTTATACACACTTCAAGACTTTCTAAAAGTGTCTTTGTGGTATCAGGTACCAATACGTTACCAGCAGACCCTTTATCTCTTGTAAGTTACGTGGTTGAGCAATCACAGATGGGATTTGCTGTTCCTACACAAACCACAGATGCTCAATTGGATTGATGTCTGGAGAATGTGGACGCCAGGAAAACACCCTGAAGGCTTCCTCATGTTCAGCGAACCATTCTCGAACAGTCCGGGTAGTGTAGCATGGCGCATTATCGTGCTAAAAGAAGGCTCTACTAGAGGGGAATACCATTGCCATGAAAGAATGTGTCTGATGTGCAATGATGTTTAGGTAGGTAGTGGACGTCCAAGCTTCCTGCACATGAATGACTGGACCCACTTTTTCCCAGCAGAACATTGCTTAAAGCATTACACTTCCTCCACCGGAGTGTTTTTGACCCACAATGCATCCGGGTCCCAACACTTTCCCAAGTAAACGACGCATATGTACCCGGCCGTCCGCATGGTGCAACCGGAAACGGGATTCCTGGGACCAGCCGACTTTCTTCCAAAACTTTTAAGGTTCAGATTTGATGTTCGCGTGCCTATTGTGGCGCTTTCGACTGTGAACCGAGGATAGCATGGAATGGGGGCCACTAAGGTGTTCATGCCAAGAAAACGAGTCACACTCACTGTGAGGAGCTGAGCCTTATCAGTTAATGGAACAAGGAATACATATTCGTGTAATCATGATTTGAAAAAATATTAAAACCATACCTACTGATCAGTACGTTCTTGTCGATGATTTTTTTCTTTTGGTTATTTCTACATTGGTCCAGCGAACACTGGAAATATAACTTCATATTTTTTAATAAATTTTCTTAACAAATAAATATTTTTCTTATTCCTTGTAGTCCCTTCTTTGTATATGCGTCACAAAGGAAAGCATATTGTTTTTTTTTTTACACAGCACAATTCAAATTGAAAGTCATTTCTTACCTGAACTTGCCAGAAATGGCGCTACTTCGGTGTTTTGATTTTACAGGCAGAGTGAGAAATTGTAATACAGCGTTTTAAATTTGCGGCAAATGAATGATTCCCATTTTGTTAGTCACTATTTACCAGATGAGAAATTAAGTTTAAAATCGGAACTTCAACTGTCCATCGCCTTCTATCGTGACAGCAAAGTAGTTTTCTATGCAACGTGAGTACGAAGTGGCCGTTTTGAAGTTTAATTTCGTTAAGAAAATGGAAATATGCCTGCTGTGTTCTGTGAAACAGCAAGAGGTGGTAACTAATAAATGGCAAAACATGCATTTTAGGAGAAAATAATTCCAAAAAATCGGTAGGACGTAGGATTTTACGAGTCACGAAAATGTTACAGATTCCATCACAGACAGATTAAGCACCGAATTTGAAATTTAATTTTGCTTAAAAACACGAAGAAGGGATAAAAATGCGAGCTCCGTTGATTGATTTTGAAAAAGATACTGTCGAAATAAGAAAACACGCATTTGATTCAGAAAAATTCTTAAAAAATAGCAAATCGCTCTTTTGCACCATTGAGAAAGCATAAAAAAGAATATGAAAAGAACATTATCAGAAAACAATTAAAAATGAGGTATACACTCAGGAAGAGAGAGAAAGAGAGAGAGAGAGAGAGAGAGAGTGATCATAACATCGTCAGAAAAATTCAAAATGCGAAAAATCACGGAATACTTTCATCCGTGCTAAAACTGGCATTTCCGCCAATTCCAAAAAAAAAATGTCGGCCAGCGGACGGACATCTTGCGAACTTACGCCAAGTTCGGTAAAAAGTTGTTTCCGACCGGAAGACATAATCCGGAAAGCTTGGCAGGAACGCAACTGCGTCGAATTTCTTAAAACATTTTGAACACTTTTTAAACATTTGGTACAACTTCACAATGTGAATAATCAAGAAAGTAAAAGGGGGACAGAATTTTAAAATAATCTGAAATCTTTGTCAAAAGACGGAATTTTTTCCAAAACTTTCAAAAGACGGAACTTGGAGCGGCCTGCTGCTACGCAGCCCCATTTTCCGCGGAATTCCATATAACAAGTGTTGTGTGACACATTGCTCCTGTCGCGAGCATTCAAATTACTGGCTAGTTCCGCACAGTATTCCTTCTGTTGGCTTGTACCATACTAGAGTGAGAAATTAGAAAAAATTGGCAAGTGAAAATCGCGCCTGTAGCTAAACTGTTTTTCGAGTGAAAAGCATATAACACGCATGCTCACAAGCATGTAAAAGAAATTGTGAATTAAAATAATTAAGCAAGGATTATTTGCGGAATCCTCTTATTATGTTTGAAATTCAACATATGCGAATAAAAAATTTCGTGCATGCGGCGGGGAGGAGGGATAATTTTTGTAGATTTTTAGAACACATTTTATGGAAATTCACTGCAAACTGCAGTTTAAAACTTATTTTACCATTAAAAGATTTATTTATTTCCTCCATCAGATGTACAGGGTTTCCACAAAGTCTCTTTACAACTTTGCACATTTATTACGGACACCCTGTACTATGTAAGTTTATGGTATTTGCTGTATAATATACTGTAAATATCAAAGTTTTAATTGGCATTATCGTTTTTTAGGCTTTCCAACCGTAGGTTGAAGAAGTGTATATGCTCCAGCTTTTTTCGTCCGTCTGTCGGCACGATAACTCATGTAAAAATGATTCGGTTTCTATGAAATTGTAGTATGTCGTAAGGGACCATCTGGGTACGAACCCTATTGAAAACGGACGAAATGGGGTCAAAGGTCACGGCATAGGAGCGGGATTCACTTTCCATTGCCCTTATGCGTCATAACATGCGTAAATATGGTTCGATGTCGATGAAATTCTAATATATTGTAAGGGACCACCTGGGAATGAACCCTACTGAAAATGGGTGAAGTGGGGTCAAAGGTCAGGACATAGAAGCGGGATGCATTCCATTGCCCTTATGCTTCATAACGTATGTAAAAATGGTTCGATTTCGATGAAATTTTAGTATGTGGTACGGGGCCACTGAAGACGAACCCTATGGAAAATGAACGAAATGAGCTCAAAGGTCAGGACATAGGATCAGGATCCATTATACCGCCCTTATCCCATACTATTAAAGGAGCAATTCTTGTATGTATGAAAATTTTATTTTGGAAACGGCACTTAGGATTTTGATGAAAGTCGTTGACCTACCGTTTTCTGGTACTAGAAATCGATTTAGCTTGATCTCGAATTAAGGAAAATTCGTTTAGTGCGTTAAATAACCACCCCGAATTACCACGTTTTTGGTGTCATGACGTCGTCCCATTAATGTTGTCCATGCTTAGGAATCTCGCGATTGAGATGTTGGCGCGCGGTTACGCCATCTGTCTCATTACGTCACGCATTGTGTGGGGATCCCATTAAAGTTTTATGACGTCACACTCTTGCGAGCAGATGGTCGCGATTTTCATCTGCCTCATTACGTCACGCGTTGTGTGCGTATGTCCATCTGCACGGTAACTCGCGTAAAAATCTTTCGATTTCGATGAAATTTTAGTATGTGGAAGGGGAACACCTGGGAAGGAACCCTATTGAAAGTGAACGAAATGGGGTCAAAGGTTAGGACATAGGAGTGGGATCCATTCCACTGCTCTTATGCGTAATAACTAACGTAAAAATGCTTCGATTTGGATGAAATCTTAGTATGTTGCAGGGGTCTGCCTGGAGACGAATCCTATTGAAAATGGGCGAAATGGGGTCAAAGGTTAGGACATAGGAGCGGGATCTATTCCATAGCCCTAATGCATCATAACTTACGTAAAAATGCTTCCATTGCGACAAAACTTTATCATGTTATATCGGAGGTATACTGAACCGGTTATGTTGAATATCATGGAAATGTGATCAAAGGTCAGTGCGTAGGACAGAGATTTATTCCACAGTCATTATTCTCATAACTTGAGTAATGATTCTCATCGAAACAAAATCTCATACACAAACACAACAACATTTCCGGACTAAGTATGGAAAAACTCCGCCATCTCGTCCTAGTATCCGCTAATGGCACCAGAAATTCGTGGAAACTGGGTTCATGTTGGATCAAGATCGTAATGGCCGCCCATGAACATCGAATGAAGACGTGGACCTTAACTAAAAAAGACGTACAGAGACTGCAGACAGCTGAAGGAAGGATGGACAGATGCATGCTTGGTGTATCCAGAAAAGATAAGAACAGGAACTCGTGGTTAAGGAAAATGACAAGAGTGGAAAACATCAAGATCAGAACAAAATCCCTGAAATGGCAGAAAAAATCGCTCGGAGTCATTTCCATAGTTTTTTTTTTATCTTGACCCAATCGTTTCCAAGTCACCCCTTCATGCTTTCTAATTTCCTCCACCCATTTCCCACGCGATCTTCTTCTGGGTCTTTTCCTGTCCGTTGGTATCCAACCTAGAATTTCAGTTGTCCAATGGTGGTCAGTTCTAGCAATATGTCCATCCCATCTTCATTCAGGAATTTTACCTTGATCATGATGTCCTCAACTCTTGTCATTTCAGTAAACAAATCTATACAAACTCAGTTTACTGGTGTGAAAGTATTATTAAAGAATGAATACAAGGGGAAATTGTATCTCCCGAGCTTTCGCTCTCCAACCGGGAGGCTTTCTCAAGGGTTGCAGACGTTACTAACAAGTCTGGCGAGTATAATCAAAAGATTTCGAAACACTGGTGGTCGGAAACGTCGTAGTTTGAAAATCTGATGCTCGAGGCACGATACGATACACGGGTTTCTTTCATGCGGAGAATCATCTCAGCATGTTCGTCCACGCGTACGGAATATCAACAGATTGGGTATCGTTGCATGCGTAGGGATGTGTGGAGATTTTAATACTCTCTCTGATCAGTGTACCTTTGTAGCCAGTATACGGCGCAATTATCTTTACTTTATCCCATAACGGGACTGCGTTTTTCTGTGCTACTTCTTTAGACAAGGCTGTTAAGTTCTTTCCCAATCTGATGTCTCTCATGTGCTCCTTAGTCCTTACAGCAATCGACCTTTTCGTCATTCCGATGTAAACTTTCGACGAACCGTTCGGGTACATCAGAGGTATCATGTACACTCCTGCTTCCGATTTCCTGTCTGGGTTTCTGTACGTGTTTGCCACTGCTCTGTGTACGCTGTTCGGGGATCTGATGCCGATGTGAAGGCCATGGCTTTTGAATAAGTAAGAGAATTTTGGGATATACGGCGCAGATCCGGCGTAACGTAAATTATGTCCTTTTGCTTTGGGGGTTGTACGATACCTTGACTGAACTCTTTGTAGGACTTTTCTTAGATCATGTTCGGGGAAACCAGCTGCAATGCCTTTATTAATGATATCTGATATCTCTTTGTTCCTTGTTTCTACGCTGGAACAGACGTTGAAAGCTCTTTCAAAATATGTTCTAAATGCTGCCATTTTATATGAATTTGGAGATACAGATTTAGGTGCGATAAAGTTGGGAACTGTTATTGGTTTGTAGTAAACCGCCGTGTCAAGTCGGTCATTCTGATTTTTATGCAATGTAACATCTAGGAATGGTAGTTTTCCTTCAGTTTCCCTTTCAAGGGCGAATTTGAGTGTTGGATGCAAGGTATTGATTTGTCCCCAGAATTCTTGAAGGTCCGCGTCAGAATACTTCCATATAAAAAATATGTCTTCGACATATCGGAACCATATACGTGGCTTTTTGACGGTGCAGGAGAAAATTCTCTCTTCTAGTGGGCGTAATATTGCTTCTGCTAATATGCTTGACAGCAGAGAATCCATAGTTTGTATATATTTCCTTGGTAATGAAAGAAATTGTTGTTCACAGTCAGGTTTAAGGCTCTTCTTATATCTTGCACCGCTTCTGGGAGAAATTCATCATCCCTGGATAACCATATCTCGAGATTGTCACAGGCCTCCTCTACCGGTATTGACGGGTATACGGACGTTATGTCGAGACTTGCTACTATATCGTGCTTTTCATTAATCCATTTATTCCTCTTCCTATCAAGCATGTATCCCTTCATGTATTCTTTGAGTGTCCGCAACCTCTCAATATCTTTCTTAGTTACAGTCCATGTGTTTGATCCATAAGTAAGAACTGGAAGGATGCATTGATTAAGCACTTTTAAGACATAATGATAAACTGCTTTTACTGTTTCTTCCTAAAGTTCCAACCAAGCTCTGTACGCCATATTTGTATACACTGGTGTTCAAAATTAAGAGTATTTGCACATTTTGTCGATTTTCACAAAAAGTAAGGAACCAAAGCTACAAATTATGCCGCCGAATAAGAATGCAAATTTGCAGTGTCGAATGCGTAAGCGTACACGTGCGTGTGGGACGAGCTGTGACAGCGGAGGGCATGAAAAGCACACGTGGCTTTTTCCGCGATTAGTTCGCTCGTACACCTCGGCGACATTCGTTGTGTTTCTTGCAGGTGTTGGTTCAGTTTCTTAAGCGATAAGGTAAAATGAGTTGCCACGAACGTTATTGGTGACGGAATGAGGTGGAGAATCGTCGATAGATTGGAGGCAGGGCAATCGTATGTGCAGGTTGCTACAGAGCTCAATGTAACGCCCAGTGTCGTCTGCAATTTGTGGAAACAGTTTAAGGACACCGGATCCATATCGAGAAGGCCTGGACAAAGTCGTCCATGAGCCACGACGGCCAATGAAGATCGTTATTTGTCACTTTCAGCGAGGCGCCACAGGACTGCTACAGCTGCACAGCTATCTCGTGAGCTGCATGCCGGCACTGGAACCCGAGTTTCAAGGGTTACTGTTTCCCGAAGGCTTCACGAGAGAGGGCATTTTGCCAGAAGACCCGCTGTTTGTATCCCACTCACTTCAGCACACAAGAGAGCGCGTTTAGCATGGTGCAGACAACATCAGCTTTGGACCAGACTTCAGTGGAGTAACGTTCTCTTCACAGATGAATCGCGTTTCAGCCTAGACACTGATTCTCGACGTACCTTCATCTGGAGAGAACCTGGGACCCGATACCTTTCCTACAACATCCGAGAAAGGGAGGTGTCATGGTCTGGGCAGCGGAGGTGTCACGGTCTGGGCAGGCATCATGTTGGACGGCCACACACCTCTCCATATGTTTGACAGAGGCTCCCTGACTGCTGAGAGGTATAGGGATCACATCTTACAGCCCTATCGTCGACTTTTCAGGGGCGCAGTTGGCCCTTCGTTCTTTTTGATGGACGACAACTCTCGTCTACATAGGGCTCACCTGGTTGACGATTATCTTGAAAGTGAGGATATTCGCCGGATGGATTGGCCAGCCAGATCGTCAGGCCTAAATCCTATCGAACATCTCTGGGACCCTCTTGGGAGGGCAACTGCAGCTCGCCATTTTCCTCCGAGAACCATCCAGGAGCTGAAAACTGCGTTGCTTTAGGAGTGGGATCGACTGACACAGGGATTCATCAACTGCCTCGTTTCCAGTATGACGTCGCGTTGTGAGATATGTATGACTGTGAGAGGGGACCCTACCCCATATTAGAGTCATTTTATGTTCGATCTTGCAACGTGGATTTTGGCCATTCCTGCGCTCATGTGCCTTACTGACGATCATGAGTGCGTACCATGACTGTTGTATGGTATAAATTTTTTTCTTATACACTGAGTGGCCACTTTATTATGCCCACCTGACAGTTTTAAACAAATGAGCTATGGCTGCACGCTGTTGCCGCCGGGGGCGAGGCTAGTATAAAAAGGGAAAGCTTAGTGCTTGCGGCAGTAGTATAAGTGTTTTTTGGGTGACGAGATCGGTAAAAAAATGCGATTTGACGGACTTTCAACGTGGGATGATTGTAGGAGCTCGGAGCCATGGAGCGAGTATCACCGAAACCGCCGCATTCATGAAATGTTCCAGAGCAGCTGTTGTTAAAGTGTTTAAAGACTGGACTGTCAGCCAAAAAACTGGGTCTCTACGTGCAACGTGTGGTCGTCATCGACTAGTGACTGCTCGGGCGGAATGGAAAGTGTCCAGACTGGTAACAGACAACAGAAGGGCAACAGTGCAGCAAATTACAGACCATCTTAATCAAGGATCCCCTCAAATGATCTCTGCACGCACTGTTTGCCGTACACTGCATCGGGTGGGATATGGCAGCCGAAGACCTGTTCGAACACCTTTGCTGTCTGCAGTTAACAAGAGAAAACCTCTCCAGTTTGCGCAGGAGCACAAAGATTGGACAGTCGATAATTTGAAACAAATAATGTCGTCCGATGAATCACGTTTTCAGTTGCGCCATGGCGATGGCCGAGTGAGAATTTGGCGGAAATAACACGAAAGCATGGACCCCAAATGCATTGCTACAACTCTTCAAGCTGGCGGAGGCAACGTTGTGGTTTGGGGAATGATTTCCTGGCATGCTTTGGGCCCTTTAATTCGTGTTAAATCAACGTTTGGCAGGCACATCATATCTAAACATCGTTGCGGACCAAGTGCATCCTGTCATGTGGATGGTTTATCCCAGTGGCAATGGTTACTTTCAACAAGATAATGGATCCTGCCATAGTGCTCGTATTGTACAGGATTGGTTTCAGGAACATGCCGGTGAGTTTACTTTGCTTAGGTGGCCCCCCACTATCTCCAGATCTCAAACCCATTGAGAATTTGTGGGGAAAAGTTGAACAAGCCATCAAACAGCTGGATCCACAACCCTGCAATCTCACACTCCTGGAAAGTTCTATTCATCAAGCAAGGTCTCAGATTCCACAAACCACCTATCAACATATCGTGGAGTCCATGTCATGAAGAATCGACGTAGTATTAAAGGCAAAAGGTAGCCCAGCGAAGTACTGAGGGTGGTCATAATAAAGTGGCAACTCAGTGTGTAACTCTGTATCCATACCAAATTTCATTAAAATGTGTCCATCAGTTTTTCAGAAATTCGACAAAATGTGCAAATTCTGTTAGTTTTGAACATCAGTATACATGCATATATACTAGCTACCGAAAACTATACACTAGCTGCAAATTCTCTTAATTTTGAACATCAGTGTACATGCATATATACTAGCTGCCGAAACTGGCAAAGAACATTATGAGCATGTTGTGTGAATGGAAAAATGGCAAAGTTCAATGCATTTTTGTATCAAATTTCATTAAAATGTCTCAACTGACAGAGGAGTTATTTACAAAAAGAGGTATGTGTTTTAGGACAACTGTCATAATAAAAATGGGAAATAAATTTAGGTTTCACCATTATTAACGCCATGACTTTCGTCGATTTAGAAACGTGTTTGTTGCGAGAAAAAGGACGATACCTGCAGTGACGTCTATAATTTCGTTTTCTGTGTAGGACTTCCTGCCCGTATCATTCTGCTCATCTTTCCATATCTGCTTTTTGTTGTTCTGTGTTGTTGTGATATGGTTCTGAATCTCAATAAAGCATCAATCGGTTACTGGACACACTAAGTCTTCTATAACCACTAGAGTGACGATTTTTTGTCTGTTTTTCTGTTCTTGGAAGTTCCGATACTTTCCGTGCAGAATGTCTTTGTGAGTTCTTAATGGTTCTGCGTAATTACCCAATTGAGGAAACAGCTGAGCATATGTTTAGTTTAACCTTCATCAGCTTCAGTTGGTACAGTAGCGATTTTGTACTTTTTTCCTTAGAAGTGTTGCTTCGGTTGATATTCTTGCTTCCTGCAGAGTTGCTATCGATTAGCCCTTTAAACAGTTTTTTTTTTTTCAAGTACAACAGTTCAATTGATTAATTCAAATAATGTCATTCGAGCATGGTTAACTTGTAATTATACCCAGTTCCTACAGATTGTCACTGAACCGTTTGAGGATACAAAAAGGCTGTTCTCATACTGTAGGTCAGCAAAGGAGTTTGATGCAGTTGTTTTATTTTTGTAATTTGATGTAGTGTTTAGAATTCGGTTGAGCAGAATGATGGATTTTGTCGTTATCTCTTTTATTTTCTTTGTTAGGTTCCATCATTCGATTTCACTGGATTTCTAGGAAAACATTCTACCTTCTTCGGGCTGTCAATGAATTGATTCGTCGTAATTGATAGTTCGAAAAATTTGCACGTTTTTTGCGCTTTCCAACCGTAAATTGAAGAAACGTATACGCTCCAGCTTTGTCCGTCTGTCTGTCTGTCTGTCCGTACGATAACTCGCGTAAAAGTGGTTCGATTTCGATGAAATTTTAGTATGCGGTAGAGGACAACCTGGGAAGGAACCCTGTTGAAAATTGGTGAAATGCGGTCAAAAGTCAGGACACCGAAGCGGGATTCATTCCACTGCCCTTATGCATCATAACTTATGTAAAAATGCTTCCGTTGCGACAAAACTTCAGCATTTTGTTCCAGAGATGTAGTGAACCGATTCTGTTCAATATCATCGAAATGGAATCAACGGTCAGGACACATAAGCGAGTTTTATTCCACAGCCATTATCCCCATAACTAGACTAAAAATGCTTCTATTGCGGCAAAAGGTTTAGTATGTTGTTCCGGAGGTATATTGAACCAATTCTGTTTAATATCATCGAAATGGAGTCAAAGTTCCAAGCACAGAAGCTAGATTTATTGCACAGCCATTATCGTCATTACTGGACTAAAAATAATTCTATTGCTACAAAACTTTAGTATGTTGTTCCGGAGGTGTACTAAACCAATTCTGTTTATTGTCATCGAAATGGAATCAAAGATCAGAGCACAGGAGCGAGATTTATTCCACAGCCATTATCCTCATAACGTGACTAAAAATCCTTCTATTGCGACAAAACTTTATTATATTGCTCCGGAGGTGTACTGAACCAATTCTGTTTAATATCATCGAAATGGAGTCAAAGTTCCAAGCACAGAAGCTAGATTTATTGCACAGCCATTATCGTCATTACTGGACTAAAAATAATTCTATTGCTACAAAACTTTAGTATGTTGTTCCGGAGGTGTACTAAACCAATTCTGTTTATTGTCATCGAAATGGAATCAAAGATCAGAGCACAGGAGCGAGATTTATTCCACAGCCATTATCCTCATAACGTGACTAAAAATGCTTCTATTGCGGCAAAGGTTTAGTATGTTGTTCCGGAGGTATATTGAACCAATTCTGTTTAATATCATCGAAATGGAGTCAAAGTTCCAAGCACAGAAGCTAGATTTATTGCACAGCCATTATCGTCATTACTGGACTAAAAATAATTCTATTGCTACAAAACTTTAGTATGTTGTTCCGGAGGTGTACTAAACCAATTCTGTTTATTGTCATCGAAATGGAATCAAAGATCAGAGCACAGGAGCGAGATTTATTCCACAGCCATTATCCTCATAACGTGACTAAAAATCCTTCTATTGCGGCAAAAGTTTAGTATGTTGTTCCGGAGGTATATTGAACCAATTCTGTTTAATATCATCGAAATGGAGTCAAAGTTCCAAGCACAGAAGCTAGATTTATTGCACAGCCATTATCGTCATTACTGGACTAAAAATTATTCTATTGCTACAAAACTTTAGTATGTTGTTCCGGAGGTGTACTGAACCAATTCTGTTTATTGTCATCGAAATGGAATCAAAGATCAGAGCACAGGAGCGAGATTTATTCCACAGCCATTATCCTCATAACGTGACTAAAAATGCTTCTATTGCGGCAAAGGTTTAGTATGTTGTTCCGGAGGTATATTGAACCAATTCTGTTTAATATCATCGAAATGGAGTCAAAGTTCCAAGCACAGAAGCTAGATTTATTGCACAGCCATTATCGTCATTACTGGACTAAAAATAATTCTATTGCTACAAAACTTTAGTATGTTGTTCCGGAGGTGTACTAAACCAATTCTGTTTATTGTCATCGAAATGGAATCAAAGATCAGAGCACAGGAGCGAGATTTATTCCACAGCCATTATCCTCATAACGTGACTAAAAATGCTTCTATTGCGGCAAAGGTTTAGTATGTTGTTCCGGAGGTATATTGAACCAATTCTGTTTAATATCATCGAAATGGAGTCAAAGTTCCAAGCACAGAAGCTAGATTTATTGCACAGCCATTATCGTCATTACTGGACTAAAAATAATTCTATTGCTACAAAACTTTAGTATGTTGTTCCGGAGGTGTACTAAACCAATTCTGTTTATTGTCATCGAAATGGAATCAAAGATCAGAGCACAGGAGCGAGATTTATTCCACAGCCATTATCCTCATAACGTGACTAAAAATCCTTCTATTGCGGCAAAAGTTTAGTATGTTGTTCCGGAGGTATATTGAACCAATTCTGTTTAATATCATCGAAATGGAGTCAAAGTTCCAAGCACAGAAGCTAGATTTATTGCACAGCCATTATCGTCATTACTGGACTAAAAATTATTCTATTGCTACAAAACTTTAGTATGTTGTTCCGGAGGTGTACTAAACCAATTCTGTTTATTGTCATCGAAATGGAATCAAAGATCAGAGCACAGGGCGAGATTTATTCCACAGCCATTATCCTCATAACGTGACTAAAAATCCTTCTATTGCGACAAAACTTTATTATATTGCTCCGGAGGTGTACTGAACCAATTCTGTTTAATATCATCGAAATGGAGTCAAAGTTCCAAGCACAGAAGCTAGATTTATTGCACAGCCATTATCGTCATTACTGGACTAAAAATAATTCTATTGCTACAAAACTTTAGTATGTTGTTCCGGAGGTGTACTAAACCAATTCTGTTTATTGTCATCGAAATGGAATCAAAGATCAGAGCACAGGAGCGAGATTTATTCCACAGCCATTATCCTCATAACGTGACTAAAAATGCTTCTATTGCGGCAAAGGTTTAGTATGTTGTTCCGGAGGTATATTGAACCAATTCTGTTTAATATCATCGAAATGGAGTCAAAGTTCCAAGCACAGAAGCTAGATTTATTGCACAGCCATTATCGTCATTACTGGACTAAAAATAATTCTATTGCTACAAAACTTTAGTATGTTGTTCCGGAGGTGTACTAAACCAATTCTGTTTATTGTCATCGAAATGGAATCAAAGATCAGAGCACAGGAGCGAGATTTATTCCACAGCCATTATCCTCATAACGTGACTAAAAATCCTTCTATTGCGGCAAAAGTTTAGTATGTTGTTCCGGAGGTATATTGAACCAATTCTGTTTAATATCATCGAAATGGAGTCAAAGTTCCAAGCACAGAAGCTAGATTTATTGCACAGCCATTATCGTCATTACTGGACTAAAAATTATTCTATTGCTACAAAACTTTAGTATGTTGTTCCGGAGGTGTACTGAACCAATTCTGTTTATTGTCATCGAAATGGAATCAAAGATCAGAGCACAGGAGCGAGATTTATTCCACAGCCATTATCCTCATAACGTGACTAAAAATCCTTCTATTGCGACAAAACTTTATTATATTGCTCCGGAGGTGTACTGAACCAATTCTGTTTAATATCATCGAAATGGGGTCAAATGTCAGAGCACAGGGGCGAGATTTATTCCACAGCCATTATCCTCATAACTTAAGTAATAACTTGAGTAATGATTTCTGGTATGTTGGAAAGCGTATCATAATCAATGCATTGCATTATTTTTCTAACTTGTTAATATTTAATACCGAACATTTTTGAGGCCTCACTGAATATCTGACCACATGGATAATTTTGTACTGTTTTATATTTCTTCATTTGCAATATATTCGCATTACAGCGCTATGGGTAAACAGTATCTACAAGGTCGGCTAGAGGGGTGAAGATGCCAATTCCTAATCAACGGATCATCATCACACGCGAACCTGAAAAGAAAGAGCAGCATATTTTTCCGGGTGTCCGTCTAACACCCACTAACATACAGAGGCTCAAAACTCCATCTCATCCGATCCAAGGCGCCCAGCATAAGAACCAGTATTCAAAAATGTTGCTATCCTTTTGTTTCTATCAAAGGGGGACAGTGTCGCTGCCTTAGATCTCATGCGCTTAAGCACCGGGGTCTTAGCCAACCGCACCCATAACACGTTCATTAGGATGAGAGGCCCTTTTCTCGAAGAACTTCTTAGCGAGTCTGGTTGTAAACTCCCAAACGGTCTCGCCACCGAGTCGGTCCCTCAAATTCCGGAGTTCAAGGGGGAGCCCCGGTGATCATTCGAAGTGTTCTGCACCAGCTCGAATCTTTTTCTCTGAGCCTCGCTTACTCCTAACCACATAGAGGCAGCGTATATGAACACTGTCCTGACGACTGTCTTATGAAGCAGGACTTTGAGGAGTGTTGCCATGAACCTTCTCTGATGAAAAAGGTGAACTAACTGCCCGAGGCCTTGTCTAACTCTTTTCGTAAGTTGGTGCTAGTGGGTACTCACGAAAGTTGAAATTCTGTTTCCAGCCCAGGAACTTGGTGACCCCGGTTCTTGGAACATGGCGAGTTCCGGCACTCAGAGAGATCCAAAGAACAATAATCTACCCTTCGACGGGTTGATTTTGATCCGCAAGTCAGGTTAACAAGTCTCCACCTCAGAAAGAAACTTTGGAGGAGCGACACGCTTGAATTTGTTTGAAGCTTTAGAAAGGGAGTGTCTGACCCCAAGTCTAAAATTCCCCTTAGAAATTGGAAACTAAGAGATTTGAGTGAGTGAACTCAATAAGAAGGAAAAACAAGAGGATTTCGAGAGAGGCAGAGAGAGCAGATCTCTGAAGTAAACTGCCGCACCGGTCCGGGGGGAAGGAAGAAGGGGGAGCAACCGCAACAGGTGGACGACCTCCAGCACGCCGCCGACACCACCAGGGGGAAGGGGGAGATAGAAACTCACGAAACCACATCCGAAAGCTTAAAGAGCAATGAGTACTCACCGTCGCACGCCAACCTGAAACAGAAGGGGCTGGAAGTTCGTCTAACACTCACCTAATGTTCACACACTTACACTCCATCCAATCCAGTCCTCTACCTGATCAAAGGCCTCCAGCACACGGAACAGTGCTGTCCTACCACGTGTCCCTGTCACGTGGACAACGATTGTCGCCTTAGTTCTGGGATATACACTCAGTGGCCACTTTATTATGACCACCTGACAGTTTTAAGCAAATGAGCTATTGCTGCACGCTGTTTCCGCCAGAGGGCGAGGCTAGTATAAAAAGGGAAAGCTTAGTGCTTGTGACAGTAGTAGAAGTGATTTTTGGGTGACGAGATCGGTAAAAAATGCGCTTTGACGGGCTTTCAACGTGGGATGATTGTAGGAGCTCGGAGCCATGGAGCGAGTATCACCGAAACCGCCGCATTCGTGAAATGTTCCAGAGCAGCTGTTGTTAAAGTGTTTAAAGGCCGGACTGTCAGCTAAAAAACTGGGTCTCTACGTGCAACGTGTGGTCGTCATCAACTAGTGACTGCTCGGGCGGAACGGAGAATGTCCAGACTGGTAACAGACAACAGAAGGGCAACAGCGCAGCAAATTACAGACCATCTTAATCAAGGATCCTCTCAAATGATCTTTGCACGCACTGTTTGCCGTACACTGCATCGGGTGGGATATGGCAGCCGAAGGCCTGTTCGAACACCTTTGCTGCCTGCAGTTAACAAGAGAAAACGTCTCCAGTTCGCACAGGAGCACAAGGATTGGACAGTCGATAATTGGAAACAAATTATGTGGTCCGATGAATCACGTTTTCAGTTGCACCATGCCGATGGCCGAGTGAGAATTTGGCAGAAACAGCACGAAAGCATGGATCCCCAAATGCATTACTACAACCCATCAAGCTCGTGGAGGCAACGTTATGGTTTGGGGAATGTTTTCCTGGCATGCTTTGGGCCCTTTAATTCGTGTTGATCAACGTCTGACTGGCACATCATATCTAAACATCGGACCAAGTGCATCTTGTCATGTGGATGGTTTATCCCAATGGCGATGGCTACTTTCAACAAGATAATGCGTCCTGCCATAGTGCTCGTATTGTACAGGATAGGTTTTAGGAACATGCCGGTGAGTTTACTTTGCTTAGGTGGCCCCCACAGTCTCCAGATCTAGACCACATTGAGAATTTATGGGGTAAAGTTGAACGATCCATCAGACAGCTGGATCCACAACCCTGCAATCTCACACTCCTGGAAAGTGCTATTCATCAAGCATGGTCTCTGATCCACAAACCATCTATCAACATCTCGTGGAGTCCATGCCACGACGAATCGACGCAGTATTAAAGGTAAAAGGTAGCCCAACGCAGGGGCGGATTTCCGGCTAGGCGCACTAGGGGCGCGCCTAGGGCCTGGCTGTTTGAGGGGCCCCGAAAACATATAATTGGATTTTCAGTTTTGATTTTCACGGACCAAAGTAAATCAATCCTTAAAGCAAGTACTTTGTATTGTCAATTGATATTTTACTTTCTCATATTAATAATACCATACTTTTTCTTGCTGTTGCTGATATTCCGAATTTTCGAGTTCTTATCGATGTACTTATTTTGAAACGGTTAAAATAATTTTGAGTTCCTTTTAGTGGTTGGTAAAGAAGGTATTCACGCTTCCCACACTTTTCATTGTTTAAGGCGAATTCTTAACTGGCCTGCTATGTTATATAATTTGCTTTCATGGTATTTCCAGCCAAGGGAACACATCTGTGTTGGAACCTTCCCACCTTCTTTCCGAGTTGCGATGAGGAGTACTTGTAAAAACTTTCCTGATGTTTGGACGTGTTTGCTGTTAATAGTTTCTTTCCTCCGTGGTAGGATAATCAATGAAGAAAGAAATATTCTTCACATAGATAACTCTTCTTAGGACAATCAAGTTCTTTCTCGGCCCTAATCCCTCTAATTCTAAACCATCTTAAACCAAAAGAGTTATTAGTATTTAGGCTGAAAAAATAAAGAAATTTGAGAATATCACACTATCTTATTTATAGTGTTAAAAGTAATTCATATTGCATTGCAACAACATTTTCTCATTACTTTCTGCCCCCTTAGTTTAATACTGAAAATTATCAAGTATTCTCACCTTTTCTATTCCTTAAATCGACTTAAAACTAGCTTTTGAAAAAGCAGTAAAAAGTTTCAATGATACTCTTACTCAAAAAGCTGCAGTCTCTACTTTTCCATTTTCAAACCGGATCTTTTGCATTTAATTCGTATGCTTCTGCTCCTGAAAACTGCAGTGCAGGTATAAATGGGATACGGGTATTTAAAGTACCAAACCTAACATCAGTTGATTCCCTATTACCCTCAAAATTCTGTTTATGATAACTGCAGTGCATGAAGTATATGGGTAGTACCAAACTTTATATCCATTGATTTTCTATTAGCCGCAAAAATAATTTTATTTTTGAAATATCTCTGAAATCAAAAAGTTCAATGTGCACGGACAGACAAAATTATTACACTAGCACTGTTTCTTTACATAACGTTATAATAATAGTAGAAAGCGATGGCATTTTAAAAAAGTGTAAACAACTTTTTCTTGACACCCCCCCCCTCCTCCTTTTTTTTTTTTTTTTTGTTAATCTGACGGATGAAAATTTCTGAAGGGATAAGAAGGGGGAGGGGGCCCCTGAATCTTTTAGCGCCTATGGCCCCAAAAGATCTAAAGTCTCCTCTGGCCCAACAAAGTACTGATTGGGTGGTAATAATAAAGTGGCCACTCAGTGTACAAGGAATTCGCTGGGATCTTGATCGACCACACCCCTAACAAGTCCATTAGGGTGGGCTGCCGCTTTCCTGAAGCATTTTTGATGAGTGTGGTGGAGAATTCATATACCTTCTCAACACCATGCCTATTTCACGGGTTCCAAAGTGGGGTCCGGATAGATACCGCTCTGTACAGCAGACCAGATCAGATGTAGAGGATTTTAGGAAAGCAGTGTCTGACCCCAGGTCTTGAACAACCCTTAGAAGTAGGAACCTAGGAGATTGGAGCTAGAGTGCCCGATAGGAAAGTCACTCGTAAGCGAGGTAGAAAGGGGAAAGCAGACGCCCTTATTTATAACTGGTGGGCCAATACCCAAATTCCGACGACTTAACGTACCTAACCGACTCACGGCGGTTAATTAGCGGTTTGACCTTTCGTACCTCAAAGGAATCGAACCTAAGACCTCTCCGTAGCAGTCACGAACGTTGACTACTAGGCCATCTGTGGCACCGCTCTGTACAGCAGATCAGATCATATGTAGAGGATTTTAGGAAGGGAGTGTCTGACCTCAGGTCTTAAACAACCCTTAGAAATAGGAAGCTAGGAGATTTGGGCTACTGTGCCCGATAACAAAGTGACATGGAAGCGAGGTAAGGGGGAGGAAGACGTCCTTATTTATTATTGGGAGACCAGTACTCGCGGTCCGATGACTTAACGTTTCCATCCGACGCACGGCGGAAATTTAGTGGTTCCAACGTTCGTACCTGCCTGGAATCGAACTTGAGTTTCCTCCGCAGCAGTCACAAACGTTGACCTCTAGTCCATCATCAGATCCCTCTGTACAGCAGGAAGGTATCTGACTATTTATGACCCAAATAATGTTTGGGCTGGCCGCACTATTATGGGGGGAGGAAGGGCAGGTTTGTGGATGGGTGCGGTGTGTATAGCTCTCTTTCAGTGTAGCATGGTATGACGTTGTTGTTTTAGAGTAAGTTTTGCTTTTAATTTGGAATGGAGTCTAACATTTAACAAATATTGCAATAAACAACAAAACTTTAAAACAACTGCGTTCTGGAATACTTCAATGAATCTTTCAGGAGACGAAAAATTAAATTAGAAATGTTTCCTTAACATTTGCGAATATTAAATCATTGTATTTATGGCATATACATTTCCGCAAGTACAGTAATTTCGTGGTAAATCGTTTCGTGAGCCAATCAAATCAAGTGTTGTTTTGTTTCATTTTTTTTTTGTTTCATTTTTTTTTTTGTTTTGTTTTGTTTTCAAAAATATGCACGTATTTCTTCGTACATCTCTCGGTGAGCTAAATGTATTTCAGCTTGCTGAAACTTTGTAATTTAAACCATAGAGCTCTTATGAGAAAGACAAAATCTTAATTTAGTTACTAAAATTTTCAGGAAAATAATCATTTTCCCCTTATAGATCCACAACAGCGAGTGCAACAAGCATTAGCAAGAACTCATTTCCTGAGCTTAAGAAATTATGTAAGAAACGGTGGAAATTATGTGATACAGCTAAATATTTTAACAGAAATACACAATTTAAAATCACGTTTTTTCACTTGTTGCAACCTTTTAAAAGTTTTCTTTTTTTATTCCTTAGACTATGTAACTTTGTAGAAACTAGGACAAAACATTTTTGCTGGCGAAACAGGGCTCCATAATACATGAGTTCTAAAGATGACATTTTTTTTTCAAGGAATTTATTTTTATTACAATTTTCATAAAACACAGAAAAATTGCAAGAAAATACAAATTTTTCTCGAAGTGAATCACTAGAATAAAGATGAATGAAGGAAATTTC
Source organism: Macrothele yani (assembly GCA_039090855.1). Classification (NCBI taxonomy): domain Eukaryota; kingdom Metazoa; phylum Arthropoda; class Arachnida; order Araneae; family Macrothelidae; genus Macrothele; species Macrothele yani. The sequence goes on from CM077013.1 coordinate 23,355,100, forward strand.
ATAAAAAGCTTGACAAAATTCGTTGAGTGGTGTTATAAAAAAAAAAACCTAAAGTCGCTGAGGTTTCGTATATTATGTCATGGCCTTCTTAAAAGCGTGTGCTTAAAATAAAAAAAAAAAGAACTCAGACAACCGATAATCGATATTGACTCGGCTTGACAAACACAAACATATCTCATGTATTAATGGAAAATCTATACATATGGCGTCAGGTGAACTGAAAATGGAAGATCGTTTCTCTTTCTTTATTTTTTTTTAAATTGCGTTCAGTGGCGTTTATCGTCAAGACGTTACCTCGCTCGCTTGAGATGATATTCCCACGAACATATATATATACACAGTCGAGTCACATTATTGTCACCACCTCCTACTTTTGACGTCCACAGCGCGTAGCCAATGAAAGAAGGCACATGTCGTGAGTTCGCTTGGAGGGTATATAAGGTGTGCTCTAGGCATTCTGAAAACATATATGGGCCGCGGGTGGCCTGATGGGCAACGTTCGTGACTGTCACGGAAAGGACCTCAGGTTCGATCCCAGCAGGTACGAACTCTCGATCCACTAAATATTCGCCGTGCGTCGGATGGCCACGGTAAGCCGTCGGACCCCGGGTACTGGCCCCCGGTAATAAACAAGGGCGTCTTCCTCCCCCTTTCTACTTTGCTTCAGTGTCACTTTCCTATCGGGCACTCTAGCCCAAATCTCCTAGCTTCCTATTTCTAAGGGTTGTTTAAGACCTGGGGTCAGACACTCCCTTCCTAAAAAATCCTCTGCATATATGATATATATATGATTTCTGAAAACACATATGGGCCGCGGGTGGCCTAGTGGGCAACGTTCGTGACTGTCACGGAAAGGACCTCAGGTTCGATCCCAGCAGGTACGAACTCTCGATCCACTAAATATTCGCCGTGCGTCGGATGGCCACGGTAAGCCGTCGGACCCCGGGTACTGGCCCCCCAGTAATAAACAAGGGCGTCTTCCTCCCCCTTTCTACTTTGCTTCCGTGTCCCTTTCCTATCGGGCACTCTAGCCCAAATCTCCTAGCTTCCTATTTCTAAGGGTTGTTTAAGACCTGGGGTCAAACATTCCCTTCCTAAAATCCTCTACATATGATCATTTGATCTGAAAACATATCACTCGTTCCTGTCATGGATAAAAGGAGCGATTTATCAGAATGATTATCGGCTTTCGGGCCAAGGGTGGCAGTATTTCTGAAACAGTGGAGTTTGTGAACTGTTCGCGTGCTGCTGTGGTTAAAATGTATCGTGATTGGAGAAATGGCACCATTGCGAATAAGCGACGTGAAAACTGCGGGGTACCACGTGCCATTGATGTGAGAGGTGAACGTCAGATTCGAAAGTGCGTGAGGGCCGATCGACACGCTACAATGGAGCAACTCCCTGGCCGAATGAACCAGTGAGCTACCGGAAATATGTCTAAAACGACAGTTCAGCAAATCCTGCTGCGTATGGGGCTCCTATGCAGACGGATGGTCACTGTACCTATGCTAACGAAGGTGCATCGGCAGAAAAGGCTTACATTTGCACGGCAGTATCGGAATTGGACCTCCACTGATTGGCAAAGGATTGCCTTCTCCAATGAGTCATGTTTTCTGCTTCATCGAACGGATGGATGTTGGTTTATAAGGCGAGAAACATCAGAGAACAAACACTCTTCAACCATTGCTGGAAGAGCATAAGCTGGTGGGGCGCGGGAGGCAGCGTTATGGTCTGGGGAATGTTTCCGAGGCATTCCATGGGTCCACTCACCTGTGGAAGGCACTATGGGCCTAATTCGTTATGAATCTATCCTTGCAGATCACGTACACTCGTACATGCTGACTGTCTTCTCTGGGGCGAATGAGATCTTCCAGAAAGACAATGCGACATGTCACACAGCTAGAAATGTCTATATATATATCATCATCATCATCGTCAACCATTATCAATCCACTGCTGGACGAAGGTCTCCCCAAGTTTCCTCCACAACGGTCTGTCTTGTGCCAGTCTCCTCCATGTCACCCCTGCATACTTTCGAATTTCATCCACCCATCTCCCATGTGGTCTTCTTCTGGGTCTTTTCCTGTCCCTTGAAATCCAATCTAAAATTTCGGTTGTCCATCGATGATCTGTCTTTCTGGCAGTATGTCCAGCCCATTGCCATTTCAGGGATTTAACTCTGATCATGATGTCTTCCACTCTTGTCATTTTTCGGATCCACGAGTTCCTCTTCTTATCTCTCCTGGTTACACCAAGCATGCACCTCTCCATGTTGCTCTGAGTTGTCTGCAGCCTTTGTATGTCTCTTTTAGTTAAGGTCCACGTCTCTGCACCATACGTAAGCACTGGAAGGATGCATTGATCAAACGCTTTTCTTTAAAGACATAATGGCATATTGCTCTTGAAAATTATGCTGTTTCTTCCAAAAGCTCTCCAGGCAAGTTTTGTACGCCGATTAATTTCTTCCTCAATGTGACCCTCACTTGATATCTGCTGTCCAAGATAAACGTATGTGTCTGTTATCTCCAGCTTTTCTCCATCAATCGATAAATCTTCATTTCTTGTAAAAGCATTGAACATCACTTTTGTCATCTGAAAGTTCATTTTTAATCCCACTTCTTTACTCTTGTCAGCAAGTTCCTGGATCATACTCTGCACCTCTGATGGGGTAGTTGCAAAAATGACTACGTCATCAGCGAAACGAAGGTGGGTTAGATAATCTCCATTAACCTTTATCCCTTTGTTTTCCCAGCTCAGCGAATGAAAGACACCCTCGAATGTGGCATTAAAGAGCTTCGGAGATATGGTGTCACCTTGTCTCACTCCCTTCCCAATTTTTATGTGTGTTGTATTTTCAAACAGCCGAATCTTTGCACTTGCATTTTCATAGATGTTATTAATAATATTAAAGTACGCATCTTCAATACCGCAGGATTTCAGAGCCATTGTAACTGCTGATGGTTTCACTGAATCAAAGGCTTTGTCATAATCGATAAAAGCCATGCACAATGGAAGTTCATATTTTCTCACTCTATCAATTAGTTCTCTCAATACGTGGATATGATCTATTGTGCTGTAGCCACTCCTGAATCCAGCTTGTTCTCTCGGTTGAGCCATGTCCAGTGTTACCTTCAAGCGGTGTGAAAGAACTTTAGTGAAGATTTTATAAACCACTGATAGGAGGCTGATAGGTCTGTAGTTCCCGAGATCCTCAATGTCACCTTTTTTATGTAGCAGGATCATTGTAGCGTTGTTCCAATCCTCAGGAATCTTCCCTTCATTAAAGCATCGAGTGAAAATTTGGGCGAGTACTGTTTCGATTTCTCCACTTGCTTCTTGTATGATGTCTATAGTAATTCCATCTTCTCCTGGAGCTTTTCCCCGCTTCATGTTCTTGATTGCATGTGCAACTTCTGCTGGAAGGACTGGAGGAACTCTGGTACTGGTACCTTTCATGATATCTGAAGTGCATGTATCATCCCTTTCATATAATTTGGAGTAGAAATCTTTCACTCTTGTCAAAATTTCACCTCTATTTCTTGTTACAGAACCATCTTCTTTTCTCAGCGCCATAATCTGTTTTCTTCCCTTACTGAGATGTCCCTTTGCTATCTTTAGGCTTTGGTTGTTTTCAATTGCTTTCCTCACTAGTTCATAGTTGAATTTTCTTACGTCTTCAGTGATACTTTTTCTTACTGTCTTGCATAGCTCTATATATTCCACTTTGGAAGTCACATCTTCTTTAGTTGTCCTCATCTCTCTTCTTTTTTGCATCACCATTTTGGTTTTTCCTGATAATTTGTTCACATGCAACTTGTTCTTAGACCCAGCTAATTTTGTTGCTGTTTCCATAAGAGCGTTGGTTACTTTTCTGTTAACTTCAGAAATATCCACTTCTTCCGATGTTAGGCCTTCTAAAGAAGAGAATCTGTTCTTCAGTTCCAACTTGAAGGTATTGCGGTGTTTTTTAAGGTTGGTTATGTCAATAGATTTTGTTTGTCTTATGAGCTTGCCACGTTCAAGTTTAGTGTTGAGGTGCATCTTACATCTCACCAATCTATGGTCACAACCTGTGTTGAACTTGTTTAACACACTGCAGTCTTCTATGACGAATTTTTTGTTACACATAATAAAATCATTTTCACTTGTCGTCCCATTTGGATGTCTCCGTGTCCATTTCCTGTGTGGCTTTTTCTTGAAGAAGGAGTTCAAGATGAAAAACCCTTCTGCCTCTGCAAACTCAACAAGAGTATTTCCACGCTGGTTTCTGTTGCCGTGACCGAGTTTGCCTACTGAAGTTTCATTCTGTTGCCGTTGCCCTATTTTTGCATCGAAATCTCCCATAATTATTTTCAAGTGCTGCTTACCTTTATAATTTAGATGACAAATTTCCTCATAAAATTCTTCAATTTCTTCTTCAGGATGACTTGTGGTGGGTGCAAAAGTTTGAATAATCTGAGCCTGGTATCTTTTCGAGAGTTGGATAACGAGTCTTGCAGCTCTGTCAGAGGAACTTTCAACTTCTACAACTTTATCCTAGTTTCTTGTTTATTATAAATCCAACACCACTAGTTCTGCCAGTATCTGTCCCATGATAGTAGAAGAGATGTCCACTTTTCAGTTCAATGAGATCTTCTCCTTTCTTCCTTACCTCACTTAGCCCGACGATGTCCCACTTGATCCTTTGTAGTTCCTCTTCCAATTCAAGAAGCCTTGAATCAGAAGATAGGGAGCGTCCATTATACGTGGCCAAAGTCAGCATCAGATGGCATCCTAGTCCGGTCCTCCGGGGATTCTTAGCACCCTCTGCCTTCATGTCGCACTGGCCGCTGCCTTGGCCAGGTACATTCCAGCTGCCGGAGACTGAGGGCCAAGATTTAAGTTGTGGAATCATTTTGGAGGGGTTAGGCCATAACTCACTACGCTGGCCAAGCGGGTTGGTGAGTGTGGGATAGCATTTCCTCTAATACCGATGGTATAGTTATACCGCTATTGGCGGTCGTCAGCGCCCCTTTAGTGGGAACAGGATGCACCACGAGAAGGCGGGGTTGACATTTGTCAAGGAAGGGCTGTGATGTTACGCATCACCTGACCTTACATCCCATATATATATATATATATATATATATATATATATATATAAGGCACAATAAAGGTAACACGCAAAAAAAAAGAAAAAAACAGCCTTTGAAATTCTGAAGCGTCATATGCTGCATAAAGGAAAATTCAAAAACAAATACAGATATCACCTAAATACTGAAAGCTGGATAAACTGATTCGGAGAAAATAAAAGAAGAGTTCTAACGACCACAGGGAGAAAAGAAAGTGGAATAAATAATTATGGCAAGCTGTTATCTATGGCTTCTTCAAGGGCCAGGTACAGATAACACCTCTCATACCTCTGTAGAGACCAAAAAAGTGTGGGCTTCTGAACAATCCAGTCTGCTGCAATACAGCAAAAAGCGAACCGGAAAAAAAAATCAAAGAAATAAAAAAATTTCTTAACTCATCCCAAACGAATAAGCAACACCCCCCCCCCCCGATCCCCCAAACAACAAGAAATAAATTCCCAAAAAAAATTAATACGGGGGAAAAAAAGAAAGAAACCCCAACCCCCCAAAGAAATGAAAAACAGCCCGTAGAACACTGAATGAGTCGAAGCCCGACCTCACACTCGACCCAAGCAGAAAGGCAACCAACGAACAAAGTCCAAGAAGTATAAAATGCTGAGTAACAAGGAAGAACACTCTTACATCCATACACAAAAAACGTAATTATTTACAAGCATATTCACAAAACCTAAAGGTGGGCGTAGGCTTGATATTAGATGCCTATTTACAAGAAACTGCCAAAGCAGTGTTGGAAATGGAAAAAAGAAAAGAGCAAGCCAAAGCCCAAAAGGCACACTCCTAAAGCAAACTAAAACGAGGCTTGAACAAAGGGCCACATTAAACGATTACCTTCTAACCTCTAAATAGAGGAAAAAACTTGCTGACAAATCCCTAGACACTTTACGAGAAAGGGACGAACCTCACACCTAAAAATTAAAAAAGAAAATATCAATTAGAAGCAAAATAACGCATAATAAAACCACTTACCAAGAGTAAAAGATCCCTTGACCTCCACTGTAAAGTTTCAAAACGACGCACCTTAAATCAGCAACGCCAGCAGCGCCACCTGGCGGACAAGAGGGTAACCAATTTACCAGAACATGCTGTAGTCATGGCTAAGACAGTAAAATCCCAAACAGTTTTAAAGTTACTATAAACTGGACTACTACTTTTCCTGAAAAGCAGTTTCACTACAGCTATTTATTAAAAGTAGTTAAAAACACTTTGTGGACATAAGTATTCGTGAATGCATATGTGAATCGGAAGAATTTTCAGATGCTGTTAGTAGTAAAGAAGTACAGATATTGAAGTTTGATTTAACACATATGAATTAAATATGTGAGGTCTTATTAAAAGACATGAAATTATAAACTTTGATTACAAACGAGGGGATATAAAAACTGGTGCCCCGTAACGATAAATGCCTCAATGGCAGAAACTGCAAAGAAAATTAATTTAAGTTATGGCAAGTCAGATTAAAAAAACATTTTTAGCAAAAACATTTTCACTTAACTTTAATAGCCAAACGACTGCTTCATATTTGCCTCATACGAAGGTCATAACAAAAGTTCTGTACACGTTAATCTAAAACAGAAGCGGATGATGCAATCGGAAAAATGATTGAGTCATGTCATGGTCAGACTCTCAGCGACGCAGTGGTGTCAGAACGACGTGGACGTGGAAGGGTTTGGAAATGGAAGCGTGCAGCTCCTCAGGTCGAGTCACAGCGTTAGACCAGCGCTCGTACGCGAAAATAGAAACTCTGCGAAGGGAAATTCCGACACAGATCCACGCTGCCTTGCAAGAAATTCGTGGGGAAGGAACTCTTGATCGAAGCACAATTTCTCGCTGGGCATCGCGCTTTCGGGAGGGCCATCGCGCTTTCGGGAGGGCGAAATTTCATTAAAGATGATCAACGCTCAAGCCGACCTCGAACGGCGACAGATAAAACATCTATCACCATTGTTGCAACGCTTCTCGAAGAAAATCGCCGTTTGAGACGAGGAGATTGCTCATCAGGCAAATTTGTCCACCATGTCTGTTCACCGGATTTTGACCGACTCACTAGGAAAAAGAAAAATCGTCTCGCGCTGGGTGCCCCATCAACTCACTCCGAGCAGAAGGCAACTAGGGTGAGCATCGCACAGAATCCTCTCCACAGGTTCGAAAGAGAGGGCGACACCTTCCTCAACAGAATTGTCGCAAATGATGAGACTTGGACCCGTGATTTTGAGTCGGGACTGAAGTCGCAATCAGCAAAACGGGGGCATCCAAGTTTCCCACGCCCCTCAAAGTGTTGTCAGTAGCAATCCAAAGTGAAGCAAATGATTATTTTTGTGTACGATGCCCAGGGTGTTGTGGTTTCTGATCGAGTGCCAGTAGGGCAAAATGTCAACGCACGATATTATCGTGACTTTCTGAGGACAAAGTTGAGACTGAAAATTCTTCAAAATCGCCCTAACTTGTTGGAAGCGGGAGTGATTTTGCTGCATGACAACGCATCGTGTCATGGTGCAGCGTCGGTACGGGGACTTTTGTCGAAATATGGCTGGGAAACTTTATGCCACCCACCATACAGCCCTGATCTCAGTCCACCAGACTTTGATCTTTTCCCAAAGTTAAAAAAATCGGCTCCGTAGCATCTGTTACGAATCGCTGGACGAATTGTCATTGGACGTGACCCAAGTAATACGAAAGCTAAACAAAGATGGTGTACTACGGAGCATCTAGGACCTACATCACGTCTGGCCAGGGCCGGATGGAGCTTTTGCGGTGCCCGGGGCGAAATTTCATTGCAAGGCCCCGGAACAAAATTTTATTGCTTGCACTAGGAAGTAAATCTCATATTTTAATAAAGTCGTTACGTGAAAGATGTCCGTAAAGAATACACAAAATGTGAAACCCAAAATTTGCGTGTGACGGCGACGAATTCGCATCCCTCTACGCTCCGGAGCTGAATGCTTTACCGATTAAGGTTCACCGGCGGAATTTATCTCTGTAACTTTTCCTTTTTGACATGTGCTTCACCTCTGTAGTACTTCAAAGCGATAACTATCGTAAAGACAAAATGATTATCTCAAAGAAGCATTTGCTTTAAGCTCAAGAAAAAGACCAGAATATGCATGGAAAGTTCAGAGAGAGTGAGAGAGTAAAAACTGTTAAAATCTACAATTTTCTTACCGAGGAGATGGGGTTGAGGTTGTATTTTCACTTATTTTATAAAAACTGCTTCACAAAAAGACAAAAAGCTACGTGCGTAGCGAAAATTTTTGAATTGCGAACACTTTAGTGTAGAAATAATAAATAATAAATGCGTATAAATAGTTTTTTTTTTTTCCTGATACAAGTTTTAGTTATTGACATTTAGTGCAAAATGGAGAAACTGACAAATTAGTGACTTTTTAAACTTTTAACCAGCTCATATGTGATTTTCTTAAGAAAAATTCCAGTAATGTTTTTAAAGTCACTGAATAAATGGCCTCCGTGTGTAGCCCGAAACCAACTTTGATATTGCTCTTTTTATTTTATTTAAATTTAAGTATCTGGAATGCACGCAAATTGTTAAATATATAAAAGCAAGGACCACAAAATGATGAAATAAAATTTGCGATTTCATGAATTCGGAAAATATCAAGGTCTTTACAATAATCACTTGAAATCTACAGATCTCCGTATTTGTACGGCGAAGGGCGATAACCTATTCGAAAACCGGGGATTGGAAACAAACAAACAAACAAAAAAAAAAAAAAAAAAACATCTTTTTTTTATGGGCCTCGCACCCGAAAACTTACACCCAAAAAATAATAATTGTAAAAAATTCTAACTGATTTTTTTTTCTTAAACTGCGAGGCCCCTTAAAGGCGCGAGACCTGGGGCGACCGCCCCGGTTGCTCGCCCCGGTTGCCCGCCCCGGTTGCCCCTGTAGTCTAGCCGGCCCTTCCTCTGGCCAGCTGTCATTTGCAGCAGAGGGGAGTACATTGATCGGCAATAAGGTAAGTTTTCTCCGTTACTTGGACATTGTGCAGAATTTTTGTTTGGACCCCTGTATATTGCACTCAGGTGGGCTATATTTATTGAGCAAGACCACAAGGCCTCCGTATTCTTTTGTATCTGCGCACATGGTATATGCAGAGTGTTTCACGAAAAGTGTCCGAAAGGAATGGGAAACTAAAGGGTGGTTGTAGCAGTAAAGTGAAAACTGCAAAATACGCAGCAAACAGACAATTCAGCTGTGATATTTGCACCCCCCCCCCTCCATGGAAACCAAAGTCAATTAGTAAAAAATGTGCCATTAGGAGGAAAGACATTTACCCGGACGCTTTAGAGGAATATTTTGCTGAGATATCGATATTTGAAATTCTGTATGTATGCCAGCTTATAACCGCAGAGAACGTGTGTAACGTTACCGTCCGCGAATAGTTCGTATGGGGGACATCCACAAAACCATTTAAAAAAGGACAACCGACATGGTGTCTGTCTCACAATCACATCGAACCGGCCTCTAATGTCTGAACACACAATATGTCGGTCGTCCTTTTTTAAATGAATTTGACGGTGTTCTCCATATGTACTATTCGCCACTGTACATGTTCGCTGCTGGTAAGCTGGCATATGTTGAGAATTTCAACTATCGATATCTCAGCGAAATATTCCTCTAAAGCATCCGGGTAAATATCTTTCCCCCTAATTTGGTAAGGCACATTTTCTACTAATTGACTTTGGTTTCCGTGGTGGCATTTAAATATTTAATTTTCATATTTTTTGGAAATCATGCATTCTGGGGTTGCAACTATCATATTTGAATTTTCTTCTTTTTGCTGCGTATTTTGCATTTTTCACTTTACTGCTACGACCAACTATTACTTTCTTATTCCTTTCGGACACTTTATGAAACACCCCGTATATCTGCTATACAATTGGAAAGGTTTGAACTCTCTATCATTATATCATCCCTGGTCTACACTTACTGCAGTATCGGAATGGTCCGTGAGAATGATAGAGACTTGATGCCTCGGCAAGCACAATCTGTTCAGATTCCTACTGCTTCAGTGAAACAGATTCTGGGACGATAAAACTTTCAAGTGTTGTGAGGAGCTGACTAACACATGGTAACAGTTGAATGCACATTTTTATTCCAAACAATACTAAGATTGGTGGGTTGCACACTTCCTGCGGCAACATTTTTTTTTTTTTTATATAAATGAAGTTATGCTTTGTATATTTCAAAATAGGATACTTTTCTTAGCTCTGTTCACACCAATCAGGGTTTGAAAAATACCAAGGTCGAGATACATGGGTATGTAAATTATTGGCCGGTGCAGGTAAATAAAAAATCTAGTTGCCCAGATTGAGCATCTAAATTCAAAAATAAAAATATATACATGCTTTTATACATTTTGAATACAGACCTTTAAAATGGAAATGCAAAACTTGTAAAAAGAATTTATATTTTTTAACTCAAAAAGAAGTGAGGGTTTTGATTTGTTATCTCAAAAGATAAATTTCCCGAGGCATCCAGCTTTTACTATGTCGACAGTTAAATGATTTCTGAACATACCTAACAGAGCATGTAACTATTCAGATATTTTACAAGCCCTGCAAATGCATTTTTTTTTTCAATACATCATGCATTGGTTACCTCTGTTTCATGCAAAAGCCAACTTTCCCCAAACTGTACAATTGTCTAAGTATTTAATTTTTGGAAAACTTGTTTGAAGAAGTTTAATTTTAACTTACTTGAAAGTTTAACTGTTTCACCAATACTCATCTTGATGCATTAATGTCATAAACTAGTAAAAGCCATCGCATATGATAAAACATTACAGCATAATGTTTTTTGCCGGGGCATCAGCCAATAATATGTGTTACAAAATTGAATAAACAAACTTTAACGTTAACATTGAAAGAAATTGGTAGCAACACATAACTAAAATAAAGGTTGTAAAGAAAGTAGAAATGTATACTTATATTACATAAAAAGGATGTCACATGGGATCTTTGGAACTAGGTCTTTAGTCATCTTTGACCATGGAACATTTACGGAAAGTTAATAAGCTTAGTTTTACTTTACTTGTTAGCATTATGGACCAGTCATAACAAGTATCTTCACTCCAAAATTTAAATCAATACTTTTTTTCACGGATACCATTGCTATACCCAGTAGACAGTCCTTCAACTTTGGCTCTTATATTAGCCTGATGTGCAAAATATGTCAACAACTGATGACATTCAGTCTTGTGGGTCGTCGTGGGAACCTACAAACATGCAACCCGGCAACCCGAAAATTTGGGGATGCTACAACACAAATTACAGCAGTATAGTGAATGAAGCATTCCAACGCAGCATCATTTACACCCAAATTCAATAAAATATTTACTCCATCTATTAATAACTCAAAACCGTCGTATTGCCCATGCTGATACAAATTAACTCTAGCTTTTTTTAAGTACACGTACTGGGTACTTAAATGGCTGTCATTTGCAAGTGTTTGTTTATTTAGTTTGGCAGGCGACGACACATCATTCACCTCAGAAGTAAGTGCATGTCCATTTAGCTTTAAAATGTCGATGTTTTCAATAAGGCCACGTTCTTTCAGTGATCTCACATTCACCCCAAATTTCATCAGTAGGGGGTAATAATGATTCAACGACTAGGAAAATTGATTAAGATACAGGGAAAATTGTTTTTCAGAATGAAAGAAAGAAATTCGCTGGCAATAAATCCTATATCTGACTCATCATCTGTAGTGCAAAGTACCATTTTTTGAAAAGGGATTGCATTTTCCATTTTCATTATGTTGAGCACCCCTGATCAAAGCGAGAATAAGTTTTGCCATTGACATCTCTTCAGCTTAGGAATTTCAAAGTTACGCTTCTCCCGCGACTTGGCATGTGGTCTCTTCACATAACATTTCTATACCGAAAGCACCTGGTTTAGTTATAAATTAGCAGCTCCAAGTTCCAAGACTCACTTGTAAATTTCTTCCCGAAAGTCATGTCATTGGTCCCTATGGTTATGCTCTGTGATTCTCCATCACACTGGTCTGGACTGCTGTATCGTCTTACGTAAAATGATCCTGATCAGACATGGACGCTACGATTCTTTTCCACACAAATAGTGGTGTTTACTTCATACTAAACAACTCAAAGTTACTAAATATGTTATTTATGTAAAGTATTTCAAACAATAATATAGCCAGAATTAATGAGCTAAACAAATTTTTAAAATGGTTATTTCTTGCTTAGCGTACGGATGAACCAACAACCTACTGAACAGACACTTTCCTTTCAAAGACTTCATTACAATAATCGTAATACTTCAAGGAAATGGGTGAATGCTGTAAGACGTGCTTACTGGAAACCAAGCTAACCCAAGCCAAAATCTGACGATTGCTATTTAGTAATTAGTATCACACACATTTGCGGTCTCACTATATACCCTGTCGGGAAGCAAAAAAGAGAAGTGCGAGGGCCAAGTTGTACCCAAGGAAGATTAGAATGAGGAAAAAAATTGAAACATTCATATTTCCATCCGGTTTTAGGTCGCAGAGTCATCAATGTTGCTGTAACTTGCAGTTTTTTTGTTGTTGTTGTTTTTTTTTTGATTGGAGGTTTAACGACCACCGTGAGCAACTCAATGGGTTATAAGCAGTGGTCCGTCCCTAATTTAGGGTCACTGGTTCCAAGGAAAGGAGAGCGCCAGTGCCGTAAGACAAACACAACATCCATGCCTCACGGGATTCGAACCCGTACCCCTTTCAGACGAATGATCAGACGCCATCGCTTAGACCACTGCGCCACCGGTGCAGTTTTCAATCTAGGCAACTAACCTCCTGTTCTAAGCTTTTTCCCGAAAATAATAAAGGTGTTTTAGTATTTTAAGTGCTGGATTATTAACTAGTAACCTCTTACATTTATTTCACCTCTAAACACTCCTACACTTATTTCACCTCTAAAAACACTAACAGTTATTTCACCTCTACGCAAAATCTAAGACTCTCTACTGAAGGTCTTGGATTTTGCTTTCATCTAATGTCGTTACCAGTGCCACAGGTAGGTGTACTTTGGTTCGCAACTGATTGGGCCTTATGAGGCAGGTTTCTGGGTAAACCAATGATGGTTTTTTTTTTTTTTTTTTTTTTTTTTTTGATTGGAGGTTTAACGACCACCGTGAGCAACTCAATGGGCTATAAGCAGTCGCCCGTCCCTAATTTAGGGTCACTGGTTCCAGGGAAGGGAGAGAGCCAGTGCCGTAAGACAAACACAACATCCATGCCTCACCGGGATTCGAACCCGGACCCCTTCGGACGAATGATCAGAGGCCAACGCCTTAGACCACTGCGCCACCGGGGCGGCAATGATGGTGTTTGGACTTTTTATTTGCTGTTATGAATTTAGGGGTTGTATTCTTTAGAATAAGTGCGAGATGACTATGCTCGCAATGTTATCTTTTCCCATATTCAAGCGCAAACCAGCAATGGCATTGTGACTTGCAGTTTTTGCTTTAGGTGTCTTCTCGTTTTTCCTAAACTTTTGTGAAAAATTTTGAAGTATTTTTGTATTTCATGCCTAGGTTTGTCAGATACCTACTACGCCTATTTCACCTCTAAATATTAAATTGAGGGACTTGTTGTTACTGTAGCCTTGTGTCATTCACCAGACTAAGAATGGCTCTAAAATGAAGGTTTCTGGTTAAACCTGCGAAGTTGCTATGACTTTTCCTGGTGCTTTTTGTAAGCTATTACATGTTTTGCTTTTTTGTTAGACAGAAGTTCTGGTAGCGCTTTTAGTTGTTTAGCAGGAGCCCGGACACGCCACCACGTTTAATAATATTTTTTCAAAAATTTGAAGTTTCACTTGCTTTTGCCATTTTTAGGTTGTTTTTACTATTAGTGTTAGGTGTTTTTATCTTTATAAGATTATGTACTACAGTTTTACTCTCCCAAAACACCAAATAGTTAGCTTCTATATAGAACATCTAGATTTTTGTCTGCGGCTAGAACGCCATTTTGCAAAATAAAATGCACAAAATAGCGTAAATTACAGACAGAACGTAAATCTTTTTGGTGTGCTGGTCTCTTTTCCGATAGGGATTAAGCTGGTAAATTTATTTGCGTGCAAACAAATTAGGGCTCAAATTCCAGCAAAAGTTCTGTGATTTTTTTCGGCAAAAAATGCCAAAAATCTAATTTTGCTAAAAGTTTACTAAATCATGGAAGTGAATTCCCAGAAACTAGTAAATAACATTTTATTGAAAAGTTTAACTCTCCAAAAGCTAGAGAACCTATTCTTTTTAATTCGATTAAAGACCGGAGGAGGCCTTTCAAGTGATCAGTTTTAATCAGAAATCAGTGACTTCTGAAAACACAGAGAACCTATGTTTTTACACAGGGATCCGCACCTGGTACGACAGAGAACCTTACTTATTATAGAAGCTTAGCTATTTTCTAAATTCAATTTTTCGTAGTGCAATGAGAGTAATGGCTAAGAACCAGCTTTTAATTGGGATAATCTACCCGCTGTATTTAAGCGACAGTCAACCTTTGAACTCTCTCTTGAATAAAAATATTCTGAGAGAAAAATGTGTGTTATTCTAAGTGCAATGATAGAAAGAGCAGAGCTTTTTGCTGTAGCAGGAAAAGCGACCTTCCTTTTTATCGGAAAGCCTACTTAAATATTCTTTTTAAAATGCTTACAGAAGGTATTTACAAAAAAAAAATTTCGGACAGGCAGGGAACCTATTATTTTTAAGGAAGAAAAAACCCAATTGCTATTTCAAATTGAACAACGGAAGATTCATTCTTACCTATGTGACACAAATCGGTTGCTTCAACGTTCAGAAATGGTTAACAGCTTGATTGCAGAGGCGTTAAAAAGAATACGTTGAAAATACATCAGGATGTCCTGTTGATAAACGGTTACATCAACCATTCAAAAAAACCTTTTTAACTTTTATGAAACTTTGAAAAGCTGTTTTCCAACGTATTTAAAGTAACTTCCAAAGGTAGATTTTGGTTAAAAAGGGGTTGATATAGCGTTTTCATTGTACCTTACGGCTTCTGCATTCATATAGTATTTAACAAAGAAAAATTCCTGTAATTAAAGTGATCATTGCATGCGTTTGTATATGGCAGATCGTCAATAAAGTCCCTCGGTATACTATCCACTATCCTTTAAATACGCCAATACTCATTTTGAAGAAGATTCAAGCCTCTTCGTCAATCTCTACAACAAGACGAGATTTTCAAGTAGCGGGAGCCAAAACAATTTAGAACAGTCGTTTCGTCATAGAGAGAAATAATAATTTTTAACATTCCTCGTAAAAAAACACCGCTCAGGTACAAAGCTATTTAGGCAAGACTCACATACCTTAAACATTGCAAAAGATAGTAGAAAATATTGGGCCAATTTGAAGTTTTGCCCAAAGACCTTGGAGGAGAATAGACTGGCAAATACCTAGCTACTTCCGTCAGTGTTTGAAAACCGGATGTTCCGCCATTAACGAGGACTGAGAGCTTTTCATCAGTATACGCCGGTTGCGTGCGTGTTGCTATTCGTAGTTTAAATAGTTGTTATTAGAAGTAAATATGGTCAGGTATGGATCAGGTACTGTGTTAGATATAGATGTAAAAAACGATATAATCGGATATATTACCAAAACGGATATATTCTCACAAACAAGTTAAATGGTTTGCTCATTGTTGTTCATGATGGCTTTGGCTGTAATTGCATAGATGACGCTTTTTAATAGTATGAAAGAATATACGTTTTAAGTATGAAGGAATTTATGGAAATTACATCATGTTCAAAATATAATAATTATCCATAGAACAATGTTTTTTGGTTTGAATATAGGACTGTTAACAATTTTTGAACGCTCTCTCTTGTTCATTTCAATTTTTTGTATTCTATGTTCAGAAACTCAAACTTCGAAACACATGTTTGACATCCAAACAGTCACATTTGAAGCCTAAGGATTGTTTGCAATTGAGGTTTTCGAACATAGGATACTGAAAATATCAAAAACTGTGTGCTCCGAGACATCAGAATTTCTAAATTGTGTCTGGGAGCTCTAGAAATGCAAATACAGTTCCTCGACAATCATCCCTGCAAAAAGTGAAATGCTGTTCCTCCCATGTGGAAAGATGAAACATATTTATTGCCTTACACGTTTTTAATTTGCTGAAAAACACCAGTTGGAAACTGTTTTATACTATGGATTTAAATTTTTAATCATATTTGTTGGATAAGATTGCCCAAAACATGATGAAAAGCCTCCAAGGCTCTCTACGTAAACATCTTTTTGTACGCTCCAGCTCTTTTGGAAAGATTGTATAAATTATTGCCTTACATTTTTTTTTTTTTTTTTTTAATTTGCTGAAAAACGCCAGTTGAAAACTATTTTTTCCTACGGATTTAAATTTTTAATCATATTTTTAATAAGATTGCCCAAAACATGAAAAAAAGCCTTCAAGGTTCTCTGCGCAAACACCTTTTGTACGCTCCAGCTCTTTTGGAAAGATTACATAAATTTTTACCCTACTTTTTTTAATTTTATAACACACCAGTTGGAAATTAATATGAATTATGGATTCAAAAATTTTAATCATATTTTGAATTAAATTGCCAGAAACGTGGCGAAAAACATGTGGGAACTTTCTCCGCTTCTCTGGACAGTGCATCAACAACGTTCATTGAACATTTCAAAGTTCATCTCTCCTCGGAAGCTGGAAATACACAGCATTTGTGGCCCCTGAAAGCTGATTCTTATGTAACGTGCAAGATTCTTTGGTTTAATAACCCAGTACGGCAGGTATATAAGACCATGTGACATGGTTATCAAGTAATGCTGAACTACTGCACAATATCAAGGTGTCAATGTGTTAACAGAACAATTTCAAATGGAAGGTGTGCTCACGTCAAAGTGTTAGGTGGTCATGTAATTCTCATTTTATTTTATCACAGCTGGGTGAAGTGAATTTTGTGTTGCACAACAACCAGAACAATTTCAAATGTGAAGATGTGTTCATGTCAAAAAGTCACACGATTCTCATTTTAATCGATCACAGCTGCGTGAAGTGAATTTTCTGTGTTCTCACCCATTCAGTTGGCTGTGGTTGTGATAAACACAGCTATTTTGTGCTTGCTTACAGCATACAATCGTTGAATACAAGGTGCAAATGGGTAACAACTTGGCGAAGTGAATTACCTCAAATGTTGCTACACAATCGTAGCATACAAGATGTACGATTAAAAATAACTCAGCGCATTCTCAGATTAGCTATCGAGGGAAACACCCTACAATCTCATCGGTAAAAGTTACACTCATGGGGGATCGGCGTATTCTGTGCTGAGTGGGTCAAAACATCACTTGATTACAGAACAGTTTGCTGACATTCAGTTCATATTAAATCTAGCATTTGACTAAGTCATAATTGCAGGAAGAAAAGCAAAGCTTGTTAACCACTATTCCAGTGCCTATCCTGTGCTATGTTCTCCTTTTTGATCTTTTACAAGATAATTTGAAAAAAAAAATTATACAGTCATCTTTCCTTTAAAAAAAACAGTTCACACAGGTTTGTGGTCAAAGAAAAAATTAAGGTAAGAAAAGGATTTTTGTATGTATGTATCAGTTAGAGGGAATGATGCATTAATTGTTCATTTTCCTCATAAGAACATACAGTGTTTACTGAGACATAGAAGTGCTTGGTTAGAAAATTGGATGAACTATTGTTTTGTATTGTAGATGAAATAAAGTGCTGTGTTATTCTTTTAAATTATATGTAGGAGTAGCTTCTAAAATTAGTTTATTGAGTGTTAATACGGCACTGCAATTAATAATAGATATAAAGAATTCTGCATGTCTGAGGAAAAGCCGTGATAGGTTTGTAAACATGATATCTGTAGACTCCCTGTTTTATTTTATGCGATATTCATTTTTCATGAGCTCATGGGGTAAAAATATTTTTCAATAAAACAATTTGAGGAACAAAATAGAGTGATTAAAGGCAACACGAAAGAACGATAATTCTGTAAAGACCTTATGCATTAATGTCACGAAACCGCGGTTTGCGTCACTTTTTCGTCTGCTGCTTTCTTGCAGAACAACTGGTGTACATGTGAGATCAAAGATGCATTACATGGGCTACGTAAGTGCGTTATCTGGAGATCAAAAATAGCTTTATTCTGATAAATTAAAGTTATTGGGCAATTGTGGTGACCCATATGTAATTCTATACTCATTTTTCCTGAACAATATTGAGGTCTTACCACGAATAGAACACGGCGATATTGTTAATTATTTCGTATTTTGCACTAACGCCTTCACTCCCGAGCAAATGAAATCTTGCAAGTAATTCATAAAGAAAGGTTAATTCCAGTCTAAAGATCTTCATAGAGTTTTTGTAGATAACGCATCAGTAAATTTATGAACATTCCTGTTACAAAATGTGAACTACACACTCTAATGTTCCTTCGTTTCCGGTCATCAATCTCAACTCTGCTGATACGCGATAACCAAAATTTAGGCGACTCTGAATATTATTTTTTATAATTCTGATCCCACTTCGTTCACTCAGATGGTAATCTATAATAGGACACATCATTATCTCTCCCACTTCTGTTACCGCAGCCGAAAATAGCACACAACACCATCTTCCTTAACGCTCCACAATGCAAATCCAAGCAGTGTTTGTACACCAGTTGATCACCAGGGCGTCTGCTAGGATGGTTTACCTTGCTTTGACGTCATATGCATACGGTCTATATTTAGATTCGCATTGCTGCAACTTCACGCATCAGGTGTTCGTTGTATGTAGCAGTAGCGGCGTATTTTCTATTTCATAGTTGATTTTCATCGAAATTAAGAACTTACTAATTAAATTTTGATCTAGAAATTTATTGGTTCACATTCGCATCCGAATATTTCTTCTGCACTACTTATACGATATATTATGCGTTGAATCAAACACTGTATATACCTTTCCAATAGCTATGTATTTCCCACAAATTCCTCGTGGTTAATAATGGCGTTGCTATTTCAATTGCTGCTCGTTGCCTCCGAAGGGCCTAGCATTGGCTTTGGCAGTATGTTCTCCTCCAAGGTTTTGGTTCTCCTCCAAGGTCTTGCAAATCCGAGCTGTCGTTGCACCTGAGGTTCTGGCACGTGGTTTTAACTAATCGATTTTTCATGCAGACTAAAAGAGGGCGCTGGATTATGCTTTATGAAAGGAACTGGAAATAGACTCAAGAAATGAAATATGATATCTGCCGAAAAATTGAAGGTTTTTCGACACATAATACATAGTTCATGTCCTTTTAGAAATTTAGTAGGGCCTACTTTTATAAAAAAAGTTACCACTTTCTATTAAAAGTAGGTGCATTTATCATTAGTTTTTAGTTTTGTTGATGCAAAGCGTTGAGATCAGAGCTTGATTTTCAACGTTTTAAAAATTCCGCAATTTCAACGCAAATACACTGGCGGAAAGTGAGAAAAGAACATCAAGAAGGAATTGGCGGACGATCATGAAATTTACATATGTTAATGGAGTCGAGTTTACGTAGGTGTGATGTAATCAGTCGTCAGCGTACAGACACGTGAGAAGACCCTAAAGAAGCAGCAATGCCTGAACATGGGAGACTGTACGATTTCAGCAGTTATCGGACTTTGAGCGAGGTCGTCTAGTCGGACTCCGCGAGGCCGGGTGGTCGTATCGTCGTATTGCGGAGCGAATTGGACGGGAAGTATCGGTGGTGGTACGACGGTGGTGTAGATGGTCCGAGGAACATTCCCACACGAGAAGATGTGGAACCGGGAGTCACAGACGGACTGATGAGCGGACCGATCGACGCATAAGAAGAGCAGCGTTGTCAAGAATAACATCCACTGCGACGCAAATCCGAGCAGCCGTTGCACCTGAGGTGACTGTGCGAACAATCCGCAACCGTCTACTGGATACAGGACTACGTGCACGTGTGCCTCTGGCATGTGTACCTCTGACTCCAGCCCACCGTCAGGAACGGTTGCAGTGGTGTCGCCAACGTCTGCACTGGAGAACGCAATAGTGACCTGTCGTGTTCAGCGATGAAAGCAGATTCTGCTTGGGAGCCTCCGATGGCCGTATACGTGTTCGCAGACGCCCAGGGGAGCGTCTCCACCCTTCTTGCATCCGCCAGCGACACACAGGGCCAACACCTGGTCTCCTGGTGAGGGAAGCTATCAGCTATCACTCCCGTACACAACTAGTGTTTGTACCGGGTACGTAAAACAGCACCTCTTACATCAACAACATCATTCAGCCCGTTGTTGTGCTATTTGTAAGGTCGGTCCATCGTGGTGTTTTCCAGCAAGATAAAGTACGCCCACATGCGACACGTGCAACGCAACATGCACTTCAGGGTGTGAGACATCTTCCATGGTCTGCACGTTCACCGGATTTGTCCCCCATTGAGCACGTGTTTGATTTTATGGGACAACGACTTATCTGGTCTCCACGGACAGCCACGACCATCCCCGATTTACGTGTCCAGGTTGAGGATGCTTGGAACTCAATACCCCAAACTTACTTACATCCAACATCTGTATGACAGACTCCATGACAGAATTGCACAGTGTGACGCAGTTCATGGCGGTTCAACCTGGTACTAACCATGTTACATGGAAATGTTATTTTTCAGTTTACCAGCAAATACAGTTGTATTTTGCCATAATGTTTTGATTACGTTATCCTCTGTATTCCGTTATTATGCTGTATAAATTTTGTTGGTATCAGACGTCTCCTTCTTGGTGTTCTTTTCTCACTTTCCGGCAGTGTATATCAACTTTACTAAAATGTTTCATGAAAGTTCTAAAACGCCCATTATTTCAACATTCAGCTATTAACCACATATCAACGTTTTAAAAAGGGTTTACACCAACCGAAAATCAATTATCAAGTACCAAACCCCAAATTTGAACGTTCAAACAAAGTTACTGTGCTACATGGGCATGCTCTAAACAGTAACTCGTTTCTAGCGTATGAAATCTGTCTATTTTTGTGGTGTAGTCAGCACAAATATTATTGGAATATTTGTGCTGACTACACCACAAAAATAAACTGATTTCATACGCTATATGCATTTCATTATTATTCAACTCTGGTGTGTTTAAAATAAAGTAACTCGTTTCGTTTTCGAGACCTTTCATCCCTGAGATTTGAAGTTGTCTAAACTGTAAATTATGGGACTGAGATATTTCTCTTACCATATTTAATTGCCGCCCCGGTGGCGCAGTGGTCTAAGGCGCTGGCCTCTGATCATTCGTCCGTAAGGGGTCCGGGTTCGAATCCCGGTCGGGCATGGATGTTGTGTTCGTGTTACGGCACTGGCTCTCTCCCTTCCCTGGAACCAGTGACCCTACATTAGGGACGGGCGACTGCTTATAGCCCATTGAGTTGCTCACGGTGGTCGTTAAACCTCCAATCCAACCAACCAACCATATTTAATTTTATTATTTTCTATCTCCCCCTTAGTACCCCCCTCCCCCGTTGAATAGCTACTACAAATTCATAACACTGCGTAAAAGACTTTCAAAATTAAGTTGTTGTTTTTTCTGAGTAACTTCTTCTAAGAATAAACAAATGGCCACATTGAAATGATTCTTGACATCACTTAGGGGGCGAAATATGAATTTCATGCAACTAGACCGCCCAGTTTGCGAGAAACAGAAGAGGAAATATATTTTACACGCAGAACAAGCGACGTATCCCTTCAGTTATTTCATATTCCTCAAAATTACGACAATGATGATCTCTTTAATCGTAAGCTAAAAGGTTTAAATGTCTAATTTATCCCCATTGAAAAAAAATGTATGCGCAATATTATGACAACGAAAAATTCTTTCTTTCGCGCAGGTAAAGGAGCTCATCAGCCCGGTGGCATAGAGGTCTTAGCGCTGTCTTGGGACCAATCGCCCTAGATGGGTCCGGGTTCGAATCCCGTGATTCATGGATGTTGTGTTTGTCTTACAGCACTGGCTGTCTCCCTTTCCTGGAACAAGTGACCCTAAATTAGGGATGAGCGACGTCTTAAAACCTATTGAGTTGCTCACGGTGGTCGTTAAACCTCCAACAACAACAAAAAAAGGAGCTTGATTAGCGTTGTTTACGTAGGAAATATACTTACTTACCCCGAACGAAAAAACAAACAAGCAAACAAACAAACAAACAAACAAACAAAAAAACACTGGGC
Source organism: Macrothele yani (assembly GCA_039090855.1). NCBI lineage: Eukaryota > Metazoa > Arthropoda > Arachnida > Araneae > Macrothelidae > Macrothele > Macrothele yani. The sequence goes on from CM077013.1 coordinate 23,377,436, forward strand.
TACACCCAAAGGCAGTTTATCCTTAAATAGGAAGCTTTCCGACCATAGATATCCAGAATACTAGCTCTTCGCTGGTATATTTCTCTTATTAATTTTTTAAACTTATACAGGTACTGTGTCTAAAATGTCCTTCTGAAACGATACTGTTTTGAGATTTACAGTAAAAAGTAAGCTCTGCCGCCTAGGTGGTGGAGTGTTTAAGCGCTTTCTTCTGACCATCCTTCTGAGTGGCTCAGGTTCGAGTCTTGAATGATGCATGGGTCGCCCCGGTGGCGCAGTGGTCTAAGCCGTTGGCCTCTGATCATTCGTCGGAAGGGGTCCGGGTTCGAATCCCGGTGAGGCATGGATGTTGTGTTTGTCTTACGGTACTGGCTCTCTCCCTTCCCTGGAACCAGTAACCCTAAATTAGGGACGGGCGACTGCTTATAGCCCATTGAGTTGCTCACGGTGGTCGTTAAACCTCCAATCAAAAAAAATGTCCTTCTGAAACGATACTGTTTTGAGATTTACAGTAAAAAGTAAGCTCTGCCGCCTAGGTGGTGGAGTGTTTAAGCGCTTTCTTCTGACCATGCTTCTGAGTGGCTTAGGTTCGAGTCTTGAATGATGCATGGGTCGCCCCGGTGGCGCAGTGGTCTAAGCCGTTGGCCTCTGATCATTCGTCGGAAGGGGTCCGGGTTCGAATCCCGGTGAGGCATGGATGTTGTGTTTGTATTACGGCACTGGCTCTCTCCCTTCCCTGGAACCAGTGACTCTAAATTAGGGACGGGCGACTGCTTATAGCCCATTGAGTTGCTCACGGTGGTCGTTAAACCTAAAAAAAATGATGCAGGGATAGTGTGTTTGTCTAAAAACCCTGTTGCCGCCCCGGTGGCGCAGTGGTCTAACCGATGGCCTATGGTAATCATTCTTCCGAAAGGGGTCCGGGTTCGAATCCCGGTGATGCATGGATGTTGTATTTGTATTACGGCACGGGCTCTCTCCCTTCCCTTGAACCAGTGACTCTAAATTAGGGACGGGCGCCTGCTTATAGCTCATTTGAATAGATTATGGTGGTCGTTAAACCTCCATTGAGCCGTCCCGGTGGCGCAGTGGTCTAAGGCGCTGGCCACTGATCATTCGTCCGTAAGGGGTCCGGGTTCGAATCCCGGTCAGGCATGGATGTTGTGTTTGTCTTACGGCACTGGCTCTCTCCCTTCCCTGGAACCAGTGACCCTAAATTAGGGACGGGCGACTGCTTATAGCCCATTGAGTTGCTCACAGTGGTCGTTAAACCTCCAATCAAAAAAAAAAAAAAAAAAAAAAAACCTCCATTGAAAAAAAAAGCCGCCCCCGGTGGCGCAGTGGTCTAAGCGATGGCTTCTGAACATTCGTCCGAACGGGGTCCGGGTTCGAATCCCGTGAGGCATGGATGTTGTGTTTGTCTTACGTCACTGGCTCTCTCCTTTCCCTGGAACCAGTGACCCTAAATTAGGGACGGGCGACTGCTTATAGCCCATTGAGTTGCTCACGGTAGTCGTTAAACCTCCAATCAAAAAAAAAAAAAAAAAAAGGCTCTGTCACTTTCTTTTCCCTAGAGCCTGTGGTCCTAAATTAGGGACGGGCCTGTTGCCTCTCATATTCATTATTGTATTCACGATGTTTAGATATTTGTTGATTTGATTCAAATAAACAGAATAGAGCTAAAAAAGAACAAAACATATCTTTACAATAAAGATGACTTTCTTTTAATGGTCATAAATAAATACTTGAAAGAAATTAATTGCTGAATGTATGAAGAATGATTGAAGGTAATATAAAGAATAACAGTTCACTTTGTGAACAAAAGATGCATTCCACAAATCATCTGGTTCTCCGAGTGAGAAGCGAACTTATGACCTTCACTTTTAGTCACTTAGAGTCACCAAAAAAGTTTCCTCTTGAAGAAGGAAGGGAATATTTACACCAGGAACATAACCTCTGTAAATTCGAGAGTTACATCGTCTGCTGAGAAGAAAACAGAATAAGCACAAACACTTCTAAAAAAATGTATAAACACACGACTTTTTAGGCCAGGAACTTCACTCACTTCTGCGTAGCTTCTTTTTGTAGAGAGAGAGAGAGAGAGAGAGTTGCTGTTTCTTGTTTCTGTCAGAGCGCGAGAGAGAGCTAGTTGCATCAGAGCGCCCTCTCTTGACGTACAAAAGTAAATAATGTTTATATTTGAGTTTATCTTTCTATTTGGACGTCTGTCAGAGCATAAATGGTGGTCTTACGCTAACAGGGCCACTGCTTATAGAGACGTCACAAAACTGTTTTTTTTTTTTTTTTTTTTTTTGATTGGAGGTTTAACGACCACCGTGAGCAACTCAGTGGGCTATAAGCAGTCGCCCGTCCCTAATTTAGGGTCACTGGTTCCAGGGAAGGGAGAGAGCCAGTGCCGTAAGACAAACACAACATCCTGCCTGACGGGATTCGAACCCGGACCCCTTACGGACGAATGATCAGAGGCCAGCGCCTTAGACCACTGCGCCACCGGGGCGGCCACAAAACTGTTTGCTAGACTTCTGGGTGGCTAGAAAGTACCCAAGCTGATCGCTCTCAGTGCTTTTCAATGGCTGCTGCTGCTGTAAATAGAGGGCCGCCCCGGTGGCGCAGTGGTCTAAGGCGTTGGCCTCTGATCATTTGTCCGTAAGGGGTCCGGGTTCGAATCCCGGTGAGGCATGGATGTTGTGTTTGTCTTACGGCACTGGCTCTCTCCCTTCCCTGGAACCAGTGACCCTAAATTAGGGACGGGCGACTGCTTATAGCCCATTGAGTTGCTCACGGTGGTCGTTAAACCTCCAATCAAAAAAAAAAAAAAAAAAAAATAGAGTTAAAAAAACTGTTATTTCTGACAGTTTTTTTTATTGGAGTTTAACGACCACCGTGAGCAACTCAATGGGCTATAAGCAGTCGCCCGTCCCTAATTTAGGGTCACTGGTTCCAGGAAAGGGGAGAGCCAGTTCCGCAAGACAAACACAACATCCATGCCTCACCGGGATTTGAATCCGGACGAATGTGGTGGAAAAGCAACGTTAGGAAGAAAAGCTTAGAAATAATGGTATAAAAAATCCATATGACATACCCGAAAGATATTTTTATCGTCTGGAAGTTTGTGTTGCTACGGACCTCCGTGATCTGAACTATCACGATATTTATAACTATTTAATAGGCAATTAATACAGACAATAGGCAGTTTTTTCGTGTTATACCGTAAAAACCTCAAAAGCTTAGCCGCCCCGGTGGCGCAGTGGTCTAAGGCGCTGGTCTCTGATCATTCGTCCGTAAGGGGTCCGGGTTCGAATCCCGGTCAGGCATGGATGTTGTGTTTGTCTTACGGCACTGGCTCTCTCCCTTCCCTGGAACCAGTGGCCCTAAATTAGGGACGGGCGACTGCTTATAGCCCATTGAGTTGCTCACGGTGGTCGTTAAACCTCCAAAAAAAAAAAAAAAAAAAAGCTTATAAAAGCTTAGATGCATATAAATATTTTACCAATGGGTGGGTTAAAATGTATTAGCCGCCCCGGTGGCGCAGTGGTCTAAGCGATGGCCTCTGATCTTTCGTCCAAAAGGGGTCCGGGTTCGAATCCCGGTGAGGCATGGATGTTGTGTTTGTCTTACGGAACTGGCTCTCTCCCTTACCTGGAACCAGTGACCCTAAATTAGGGACGGGCGACTGCTTATAGCCCATTGAGTTGCTCATGGTGGTCGTTAAACCTCCAATAAAAAAAATGTATTAATTCTGAAGACTGAAAATGAAAATGTTCTTATCCGGTCTAAGGTACGTTGTTACATTTCTGACTGGTTCCAGTGTGTATTGCAATTATAAAAAGGAAAATACCGATTTATCTTATCCCGAAAAACGGACTATTTTTCACAAAAAAAAAAAAAAAAAAAAAAAGAAAGAAAAGAAAAAAAAAAAACAGATCCGGGAAAACGGTCGACACAATAATGTACGACAGCACCCTCTAATTCTATGTGGACGTATATCCTTAAGTTTCGATTCGGGGGAAATGGCATCTATTTCAGTATTTAGAAATCAGTAACACTACAAAATCTTAAAAGTTCACGAAAGCTTAATTTCCGATTCGATAGCAATTAAATTAATCCGTCATGTATTCAGAGCAGTTTAAACCGAATAACAAGGATTTACGTAAAAACTTTAAAATAATACATAAAACTAAGAGTGAGCAAGAAAATGTACCGATATGCAGATTTACGATACCTGAAATGAAGTGTTTACTGCAGATCATGTTATACGGCCCGGGCGACATTGGCTTCCGATTTACGGCTATTTTCCACATAATCAGACGTTTTTCTGCCATTGAAAAGCGATAAAAAGAAATTCCATTACCTTACTTGTACTTTGAGAAGCACCCATACGCCAGACAACTTTTAACCATTTCTAAAACTTAAAACACTCGAGTGACAGAGGGTCCAGAAATCGCTCCCCCATGCTAATCCTATGGGAACCTTAGCAGCCGAATTTTCTCTAAACCACCCGGAAGTACCCGTGACTTCAAAAATGACGTCGTGCAAAGGCTCTATAGCCCATTGAGTTGTTCACGGTTGTCATTTAATCCCTAACTAGGAAAAAACAAAAAATAACGCACTTTAGTGTCAAAATCTGCATGCAAACTGATTTTTTTATTGTTTTTTATTGTAGGTTTAACAGCCACCGTGAGCAACTCAATGGGCTATAAGCAGTCGCCCATCCCTAATTTAGGGTCACTGATTCCAGGGAAAGGAGAGATCCAGTGCCGTAAGACAAACACAAAATCCATGCCTCATCGGGATTCGAACCCGGACCTCTTTCGGACGAATGATCATAGGCCATCGCTTAGACCACTGCTGACAGCTCCACCGGGGCGGCCATGCAAACTGATGTTTGACTTTTACACAAATCATTGTTATTACCACTCATACAACAGGAACGCGTATTTGCATGTTACAGTTAATCTGAGGCCAGATCATTTAGGGAACGATCAGATATGCGTATTTACACGTGATATTCAGCGGCAATCTTTGATCATTGAACGCAGCAGTTTTCATCTTCTTGTAAAGAATGCTAACAACGTAGTCACGTCAAGTCACCGTAGCAGAAGTTAAAATGATGGAGGAAGTTTCTGCGGTGTAGCTCATTAAGGTAAATGTTATTTCTTTCTCTGTGAAATGCTTATATGTGTGAAAACTTTTGAATGATAAGTGATAGGTTGTTATTTGTTAATACACAGTGTTTTCCCGCAAGGCCGAGTACTAGATTTATTTATTTTTTATCTAAATGCAAACTGCTAACTAAATTTACTACACAAGTTTCTGTCTGTTATAATGAAAATTTTCCTCAGAAACAAAATTCGCTATTTAGAGAAGGTAGATTTTTCTGTATTTTGTAGTTGATTATTAAGAAAAACACATTAATGTCTAGTAATGTAAAGCAATATTATCGCTCCGCAAAATGTAAGCTGTAATTTTTAAGAAAGCCTTGCCTCTAGTTCTCCTCAGCCCCTCCGACCTAGTCCAGGGTGAACATTTTACGGCACGTTCGGGAAATATCCGTAACCTGTTTTTCAACAGGAAAACCACATTTTCTCTCTCCTAGTATTTGGTAGGATTGAAAATTTGAAATTCCATTAATAATACCCACTAGTAAATTTCGTATCTGTATGGATTAAAAATTCTGTGCAAAAGCAATTATAAGCCATCCTGGTGACGCAGTGGTCTAAGCGATGGCTTCTGATCATTCGTCCGAGTTCGAATCCCGGTGAGGCATGGATGTTGTATTTGTCTTACGGCGCTGGTTTTCTCCCTTCCCTGGAATCGGTGGCCATAAATTAGGGACAGGCAACTGCGTATAGCCCATTTAGTTGCTCACAGTGGTCATTAAACCTCCAATAAAAAAAAATCGTTCGTCCAAAAAGGGTCTGGGTTTGAATCCTGGTGAGGCATGGAAGTTGTGTTTGCCTTACGGCACTGGCTCTCTCCCTTCCCTGGAACCATTGATCCTAAATTAGGGACGGGTGACTGCTTATAGCCCATTGAGTTGCTCACTGTGGTCATTAAACCAATAAAAAAAAAAAATTATATTCTGAGGTACAATGTATATATTTTTTTTTTCGTCCTACTCATTAAACACTGGCATGATTATATGTACTACAAATTCACTGTGACTTGTGTGAATTTACTGCTACTTTATTATAATGCACGTAAGTGAGGGTAAGTTCATGATGAATTCTGTTTGTATTGCAGTTTCAAATATTAGTGGTGTAAGTGCTGGCTCTTTACCATTTGTCTAAATGGGTCTGGCTTCTTGTCATGAAAAAATCATAGGTGGTATGTTTTATCTTCTTACAGCTCTGGTCCTCCCTCCTTGTAACTAGTTGCCCTAAATTAAGGTGGTTCCACCTAAAGTCTCTGCCTTATGTTTCCAATGGTAAAACTTCCTTGCATATTTTCTTTGCAATTAATGTATTCCCAACAATGAAAATTTGCACATTGATAAAACTTACCTTAGAAAATAGCAGCAGATACTTAATACTTGCTAAAACATAACCATAATTAAGCAATCCAACATTTGTTTGTCTACTGATGTCATCAATGTACAGGTTGCACCATCTATTAACAGGCCTGATTCCTGAACATTACTCAAAAAAAAATGATTGATTTTTAATATAATTATGGTTATTTTTTAGCAACCATTAAGTATCCCATGCTATAACTTAAAGTTAGTTTTATCGATGTGCAAATTTTCATCCTTGGGAATACATTAATTGCGAAGAAAATATGTAAATAAGTTTTACCATTGGAAAAAACATAAGGCAGAGATTTTAGGTGGAACCACCTTAAGGATGGGTAACTGCTTAAAGTAGGTTATGGTGATTTACAAATACATAACTCACCATTTTCACTGAACCAAATGTTTACTTTGTTCTGTCTTGAAAGATGCTGAAATATTACTACTATTGCACATAGCAACTAGAAACATAAATTGGAAATTATGTGAATGAATGATTTCTGAGTAATTTTCATAGAAATTACTCTTCATTGAAAGAAAAAAAGGTGGGCATTAAATATCCATGTACTGAGTATAAACTCCCTTAATTTTTACACTGAAAACTCAGTAACTTGTTAAAGCTATTCGAACATGAAAATGTGTCATCAGTACTACTACCCTTTCACTCATCATAAAAACTTACCTTTCGACTGTTATCTGTTAAACAGCGACTTGTTGATATTGAAATGTTTACAAAAAAAGGGGGGTGAACATTATTTTCATGTGTAAGAGCATCCTTTTAATTCATCCAAATGCATCACAAAATTAAAGTTCCTATGTCCTGATCTGAGCATTTTGTCTAATAGTGGTAGTATCTTTAATTGTAATAGCTTTTAGCTTGGAGTGTTTCTTGGCTACCAACTTGATGATAGAGTGTTGAGTATTTAGACAGCTTTTTTATTTAGATGATAATGTTATGCAATATAGAAAAGCGAAAATGTGTATAAATCAAGTTTGTAACACTCTGAACAACATTGGTTGTACTACAGACAAGATTTGTTTTTATAGTTCTGCTAAAAAACTGCTACCACATATATTGATACTCTTCAACTAGTGAGACTGCTACCACATGCCTAAAAGCTATTTTTTGTCAGTACTGTCTTACTGTTATGACGCTAAGAGTAAATTTTACGGGAAAAAAATGTTGGCCTTATGACCACCTGCACCTGATTATTTTAATAGTTTTATAGCTGTGTTTCTAGTATATATTAAATAATCCATAGATTTGCTACCTTATGTTCAAAGGGGAAAGATGTAGCTATTAAAACATATTGCATGTAACAAAAATTAGACATAGTTAAATATGCTTCATTAAAGAGCTGAATCAAAGTGTTTGGAATTTCTCTAATCTTAGAGTTAAAGCACTGTTGGAAAGTTCAGCATTAAATAGCTCTTCACGACTTCTGTGCTAGTTCAGTACATCCTGGTAGCACTTGCTGTAAGTGAAAGTATACTAATATACCTTGAAAAGATAAAACTCCATACTATTCTCACTCTTGAGGATTACCTCTTCTGTTGTATTGTTACAGCCTATTCCAGATGCATCCAGGCCAATTAGAACTTCAGGAATGGCAGAATTGCAAATATTAGTTCTGTGCTGTATAGCTCAATGTTACTGACATACAACAGGCACACATTCCTTTATGCTGGACTTTAGATATGTGAGAATTATCACACACTGGGAAGGAAGTGAAACTTATACTGTATGCCAGTGATTGTATCAAAGTAGTGATTCTATGGCTTGCTAGATACTTTGCCCTTCCTTCCATAGTTCTCAACCTGAAATGTTTTTTGCATGGTAACACTACATTAAAAAGTGCTGGATATCAGTTTGACATTACTACAGAAACACCATGAAAGAAGTGGTGGTGAGTTCTGTCATTTTCTTGTAGGAACCATTGTTAACTAACATCAATGTCATATCCCGTCAGCAAAGGAGTAGAATATGGAGGTAAACATCAAAAGTTAGAAAAGGGTCAGCTTCCTTGATTAGAATATATATGTGAGCATGTGCTGTCAATGAACATTGGACTAGGGATGAGTTGGAAACAGGGTTTTAAAAAACAAAAAAAAAAACACCACCACCCAGGTGGGTTTTTCTAAAGCCCACTTTTTAAAACCCAATTTGACACACTCCAAAGTTTCTTTTATTTAAAGCAGTACACAATTTCTTTTCCTTGTTAAGAAAGTTGACTGGGCCACCCCGGTGGCGCAGTGGTCTAAGAGCTGGCTTATGATCATTCGTCCATGAAAGGGTCCGGGTTCGAATCCCGGTAAGACATGGATGTTTGTCTTACGGCACTGGCTCTCTCCCTTCTCTGGAGCCAGTGACCCTAAATTTGGGTCCTGCAACTGATTTTATAGCCCATTGAGTTGTCCACGATTGTCCTTAAACCTTCGATCAAAAAAAAAAAAAAAAAAAAAAAAAAAATTTGACTGCTTTTGTATGGTATGCTTTCTGCTCCAAGTGATTTCAATCATAATGAACAATTAAAAAGCACTTAATATTTTAAATCAGTTTATGAAAAGCTTGGGTGTAAATGGCATTTAACAAAAAATCAAGTCATAAAAATGTCAAAACAGGTAGATTTATTTATTCAATTCCTAGTAATGCAGGAATTCCAGTGAGTAATTGCTGTTGAGAAATTTCAAAATCGAGCTTGTGATATAATTGTGTCATTCAGCCAAAACAATAAAACCTAATGTGATGCAAGTCCAGGTGCAACACGACAGGGAAGCTGGGACGGGCTTCAGCCTACTGAAAATTTCATTGTGCCCACCTTTTAGCCCCCCCCTCCTCAAATATTTAGGCAATTGGAAATGCTTAAATATTTGGCAGGTGCAACCATCTAAGATTCAAAGGGAACTTGGACAAATGTATGTGAATTTCTTGAATTCACTGAAATTTTGCTGTATAAAATGAATTTGTTAAATTTAGTGTTTGCCCTTATGGAAAATGGAGGGAGTCCTGTGAAGGAATTTCTAAGAGTAGTAGAAACACACCATTTTTGTAATTACAGTTTAAAATGATGAGATTCCTTGCCAGGTTACAAACTAAAATTCATATACAGCATTATGGAAGTAAAAAAATAAAAAATGTGGCTTAAGTAAACTAAAACTGCAAAGAAATAGTAGTTTCCATAGGGATGGATATTCATGGTTTCCATACTATTGTGTTGGTGCAAATGAAATGTCCAGCAAAGGACCAGCACACATGGATGGCAAGAATGGAAAAGTAGGACAACTTTCCTGTGCAAAATAATCCCCCTCAGCATCGACACATAGTTGCCATCTGTCCGGCAAGGCCGTGATCCCGGAACGAAAAGTCTTGTGGCTGGGACCCAAAGAAGTCATCAACTGCACGTTGTACCTCCTCGTTTCTCATGAACTGTTTCCCGGACAGGAAGTGATCCAGGTGACAAAACAGATGATAGTCTGTCGGAGACAGGTCCAGGGAATAGGCAGAATGAGGCTGTGCTGCATAGCCCAAGGCACTTAGGGTCGGCATCATTTGTTTTGCGACATGAGGGCGAGCATTGTCCTGGAGCAGAACACCATGTCAGTTGACCAAAGCAGGTTGTTCCTGTAGCAGTTTCCGGTGCATCTGGTGTAATTCAGCACAGTAGCGTTCTGTAGGGATAGTTTGGAGAAACTCCGACGAATTATCTCGGCTGTGGACCACCAGACAAGGAGCATCATCTTCTTGGTGTGTAGGGGTGGCTTAGGATGCCGTCCAGCAGGCTGCGCCTTGCTTAACCATTGTGCAGATCATTTCCGATCGTCACAAAGGACCCACTTTTCGTCGCAGGTGAAGACCTGATGCAGTAGAGGTTCCTGTTTATTCTTGGCAAGCGGCGACGTGCAGACTTCCAAATGCCTAGTCTTGTTTTGCAGTTATCAACTCGTGCAGCAGCCACATGTCCAGCCAGCGTTTTGGCCTTACCCAGCACAGCCAGTTGCCGAACAACTGTCGTGTGGTGAACACCTACCGCTGCCGCTATCTCGCGACACGTTTTTCGGGGTCCACTTCAGACGCACGTAACGGAACGTCATCAGAAGGTCGGTGACCACGTGCTTTGTTTTGCAGGTCCGTATCTCCGCTTCGAAACTTCACAAACCATCGCCGAATGGTTCGTTCGTTGACTGCATTCTCCCCAAATGCTTTCCTAACGTTTCAAGTGGCAATTCCTGCAAAATGGCCCAGTTTAAATTCGTACAGGAAGATGACTCTCAAATCCGGCGTCTGCATGTTTCCTCTGCAAGCCACGTTACGTCCAAGCAAACCACACCTGAACCTTGTTCTTCACACACATGCTAGCTATTTATAGCAACTCTGATGTAATAACTGCAACACCTGTATGCGAATTAAGAAGATGATAGTATAAAACGTGCTAAGTTACGTATAAAAGTTTTAAGGCAAGTAGATTTCAGCTATTACTATGGCCTTCATCAGTGCGACTACGATTTGTTTCATTGCCAGATTGGAAAGGTAAGTTTTGTAACGGTAACTCCGGGTGACGTGATGCAATGAGGGATTTCCAGATGTATGAAACGAAAATGGGGAGCTCAGTGTTGCAATTTTTGGAAAATAAAATTTCCAAACTTTCTCTAAACCTCGGAGCAAACTGATTTTGGAAGGAAGCCAACTTTTTAGTATTGGGCCAAAGTGGAATAGCAGAAGTGTCAGCCATGGTAAGTTGAGACAAGGAAGAGGAAGGTTTTCCAAATTTCACATCAGATTTGTGTTCCTGAAACCTTGAGAGAATTTTCCGTAATGAACTTCCAATGTACACAGTTAATCCAACATTAGTCTTGATCAGAATTTTATGCACTCCAGGCGAAGAAAGTGGAGGTCTTGGGTCTCTTGTCATTACGGAGGATAACAGAAATTGAAGGAGAAGAGCGAATGGCAAGTCTACGTCCTTCTCTTTTGAAGATACTGATAAGCTTGTAGGAAGAAAGTTTGTGGTAAGGGATTGAGCCAGCAAACATTAGTTCCTTTTTTGGTGAAACAGGTTGAAGAGCAACAACTGATTTTTTCTTAGCATTTTGAATTAATTTAGAAACCAGGAGAGGGGGAAATCCATGTTGAGTAGCAATCAAGCGGATGTTGGCTAATTCATTTTTTAGATTAACTTCAGTGTTACAAACCAAATGAGCTCGATGAATGAGACACTTGAGAGCTGACAGTTTATATTGGTGGAAAGTATGAGAATTCAAAGGAATAATGGTATTGGTAGAAACTGGTTTTTGGTAGACAGAAGTGGATAGAAGATTATTACTTTTTGAGATGCTCACATCCAAGAAATTTATCTTGCCATTAATTTCTTCATTAACCTATATGTGTTTCCATTCTGCTGTGGTGGGGGAGTCTCCACTGCTTGTTCGCGCCAGACATTTCATTTGCATCAATCCAATACATACATTGAATAAATACTACATACAATATTCAGCTGAAAACTTTTTTTTTTACTAGCTAGGTAACATTATCAGCTGTACATGAACGGAATTTTTTGAACAGAGTTTTTGCCAAACATTTTAAAATTGAGCCCCCTAATAGCCCGCCTGTTCTGAGCTGCTGACATTGCTACTCTTTAGGTCCTGCTCTTGCAGCAGAAAGAGCTTTCACCCGATGAGGCATAGATTCAACGAGATGTTGGTAGGTGTATCTTGATTTTTGGTACAAATATCAAGATACACCTACCAACATATTGTAGGTGTATTCGCACACGTGTTAGAAAAAGATCCTGCAGTTTGTGTGAGCCGCCCCGGTGGCGCAGTGGTCTAAGCAATGGCCTCTGATCATTCGTCCGAACGGGGTCCGGGTTCGAATCCCGGTGAGGCATGGATGTTGTGTTTGTCTTACGGCACTGGCTCTCTCCCTTCCCTGGAACCAGTGACCCTAAATTAGGGACGGGCGATTGCTTATAGCCCATTGAGTTGCTCACGGTGGTCGTTAAACCTCCAATCAAAAAAAAAAAAAAAAAAAAAGTTTCTGTGAATTACGTGGTTGGGGTGATGCTCATACCTGTTTCTCCAACTAAACCTACAAAATGCTCGATGGGATTTATGTCTGGCAAATCTGAGGACCATGGCAATAAATGGAATTCATGTTCTTGGAACTATTCCTGAACCTTCTTTGCAGTGTGGCATGGAGCCATTGTCTTGTTGAAAGATGTCATCTCTGCCAAGAAATCCAGTTGCCATAAAGGTTGGTCAGCCACAATGTTAAAGTACATAACAGCTGTTAGAGTTCACTCTACAGGGGTAATGGGGTCCAAGTGTTCTCCAAGAAAATATTGCTCACACCATCACACTCCCTCCAGCTGCCTGGATCTGTCCCATAGTGCATCCAGGTGAGAAGGCTTCCTTGAGTAAAGGTTAAATTCGAGCTTGTCCATCAACATTAGTGTAACAGAAAACGGGATTTTTCTGACCATAAAGACACTCTTCCAGTCTTCTATGTTCCAATGTCAATGATTATGTGCCCACTGCAAGCATTGCCGATGACTGTAAGCATAGGCACAAGAATGCGTGTGCGGCTGTGAAGACGTATATCCAAGAGCGTACGATGAACTATATGTTCTGACGCATTGTACCCTTCACCACAATTGAAATTATTGGGTAATGTCAGTCACAGTAGCCTTCCTGTTGTTGTAGACAAGATGAGATAAACCACTGGCATCGACAAGGAGTGACCTGCCCACACTTCGTCGACAGCTGAAAGTGTCACCTGTTTCAGACCATCTTTAGTAGATACTAACTACTGCATAACATGAGCAGCCTACTAACATTGCTGTTTCAAAGATGCACTTACCAAAGTGTCTTTCTTGCTGTAATGCTGTTGCCTTTGCCAAAATCCTTTTTTTTTTTTAAACAATGTGGAATGAAACCCGTTTTTTTTTTTTTTTCTCAAGTGTCAGGAATCACTTCATGGTTACCGAAAATTCGCTATCATTACCTGTGAGTAAAAGTAAGTTTCAAAATCATTGTTGAGGTGTCATAGTTTTGGCCTTGGTGATTATCATGTTCTAAGATAAATCTCCCCACTGCATGGAAATTTTGCCCTAAGAGCAGTTGACCACTTAAGATGAGCTGAGAGAGATCATTATCAGCCTAAACCCCATTGGGGCAAATGGTTGTGTAGTGAAAGTGCTAGTGAACATTTGGTTTAATAGTGGAACAGTACCTATGTTTTACTTCCATTTAGTGCTCAACCTTTGTCACACTGATTCTCTCCTGTGTTCCTGCTTTGTGTCATATCCATCACAAACAATTTTGTCACTCTTACAAGTAAAACAGTAAAGGCTGCCCCTTGGGCATGGGCAAATATTTTATTAGGGCCCTTGTATACATAAACAATTTTATTAAAAATGTATTACAAAATTGAGACCATACGAGTTATACTGATCTATCAATGAAAGTTTTGAATGGGTAGGGAATCTTCATCATTTGTAGGCCAAGGTTGCATTTATTGCTTCAGAGATGTGAATGTGATACAAATAATTCCATTTTTCGTTTTTATCTTTATGATCAGTTACTGAGCCTTCGTTGACTATAATAGAATTTGATTCATGCTCAACAGGAATCTGCTAGCTTAGATTTCATTGTTTCCAATTTTTAAAAAATTTAGCAGACCACCACCTCTTTGCACATCTATTTCTTTTTTTTTTTTCTTAGCACAAGTTTTGTAATTTTTATTTCTATCTGGGTCTCATCTTGTACTAATTCTCAATTTCCAAAGGACAAAAAAGAAAAAAATAATGTATTCAAAGTATATTTTTAGTATATTTTTAGTATTTTTTTTTTAAACCTCTGACTTCCTCAAAATTTTAAAGTAATAATTACTTTGTTTTAAATATACAAAATAAACTAAAATTATAATTTAAGAAAAAGTGTTGATACAAACTTATAACAAATTTTAAATTGCAGTACAACTTGTTTATGACAATTTGAAGATAAGCAGAAAGTACATATGGGAAACCAACATTGTTGGAAAATGGAACTATCTTGCTAATCCAGAACATTTGCCTGGCTAGCTTAATTTGGGTGTATTCAGACATTCCCACATCCAAAACAATATATCCCATACAAATAAGGTAATATTCGCTTGGTTGTCATTCATAATTTAGGGTTAATTTTAGGACCAAAAAGGGGAGTGTGCTTGTTATGAAAAGAGGGGGCAGCTTACGCTTTCAAAGAGCATTAGGGTATACACCGACTTTACAAATAAGACTGTATAAGCAGTATTAGTTCACCGCAAAAGCTCAACAGTAATTTCCTGTGGATATTAAAATGCTACATGTATTGTTATCAGTTAGACTAGTCTAATGTTAAAAAATATTCTTTTTACTTCGGCATTTGAAATTGCTAAAGTGTATGCAATGTTTAAAAGTTTCTGTATTAGTTGGAATCTTCTACCCACAGTTCTTTCTAATTTTAACAGAAGGGAACATATTTTCTGGAATTGACAAATTACTACTCTCAATATCAGTTTGAGATAGAAACATTGATTTGTACTCATCCCACTCTAATAGTAAATCATTATTTAGGTTAAAGTACTCTGTCAGCTCCATTACATCAGCAATGCCATGAAGGCTTAGAGTGATGTTTCTGACCCTACTTTTCTAAGATACCAAGATTTGTAATAGACTGGTTTTCTGTCTAGAAATGCAAATGATTAACATGAATGCATGTGCATCTCTTTCAAATGGGCGGTTAGGGGTAGTGTGATCATTTTAGGCTTCAGGGATGTAGGGTGGGGTATTTTTAATTAAAAGGCAGACAGAGTGCAGCACTCTTCTAAAAACAGCTAGGATTAATCCTGCATAGTTACTGTTTTATTCTTCTTATTGCATTTTTAGCTTAATTTGTACCAATGATGAGCTGGGTTCTCCAAAGCATGGTAGGGGGGCAGGTGTCCCACTCTCCTGGGTGTGAGGGCAGTCCTGACTCAGTTTTGACTTCTTTACAGCTCTATTATTGCTTTTGTAAACAAGGATTTTGTTGCAGTTTAAAGCCATTGGTGTTTCTGTGCCAATAAATACATTGGTGCCCCACTTCCCATCTCCTCCCTATATGGCAGACTAATCACCACACTGTTACTATCTCTGGATGCAGTAGTTTCCAATTGTTGAATCCTGTGTTCCGAAATTGAACATGCTGTTTGTTCACCACATGAATTGAAACATTCCTTCAGGACATCTGGACGTTCCTTTAGCAGTTCTCCATACTCCTTTGCAAAATGGTAACTTTTTGCTATTCCATCCTCTAATGATGACTGATGTCAAAAAATTAAAAAAATTGACCTTTAATCTCTCAAAGTAACTTTAAATTTATAACATCAGTGTCATGCAAAATTGCATGACATGGTGATGATATGTTATAAATTTGAGGGCAGTAATTGAAGGGCATCGAAAGTTACTGGGAATTGCTGAATTTACCTGCTCGGTAAACTTTCCGTGTGAATAAAATGTGCATGTTTCAATGATCAATAGAGAAGTTTTATATTCAAACAAACACCTTAAAAAGTAACACATATGCACTGTGTTTGGGGATGGGTTACTCTCTTTATAAATCATTTATATAATATTTATAATACAAAAACTTTCATATTAATATCTTAGCAGTTCAGCTTTAAACAAGGGTATACACACTATTAACTTTGCACTGATATCTAAAATCCTATAAAAAAAAATTGTCTTCTAGTTCAGTGATTGCAATTAAGTATTGTAGCCAGAGAACAAAACTCTTTTTATGTAAAATAAAGATCAATGGTTTTATCAAGTGCACTACATGAAATTGTCTGGGTGATGCTTTGCATATTGTTTTGCAGTGAGACTGCTTCTTCAGAATGGGAAATATAGTAAAAGTCCGATATTACGAGAGCTGACAAAACTTAGAAAAATTGTCATTATGATGGACTTCTCATTATAGTTGGATCGTACAAATGCTATGTACATATACAGTACATATGTACTGTATATGTACTGCTGATCGTACAAATGCTATGTACATATGTACTGCTGTACATACTACATAACACCAAGGCCTGATTACTGCATGTGCCTGCAGAGCCTGGGCCCTTTTTAAATTGTTTCTAGAAAAATTACTTGTAATAATTGTTGAACTTATCATTATTGTGAAAGTAATATTTTACGGGGTTTTATTGATGGTTTGACGTATGATTATCTATCGTCTATCGGTTTTCAGCAGTATGGAATTTACTGTCTGAACGCAGCAGTCACATGTCCTTGTTAGTCAACAAACCAACCAATGATGAACAGTTAAATAAGATATATTTCTGCTTTGAAAATGTATCACAGCTTGCCACTCGTGAAAATTCGTTGTTTTCCCGTAAACCCTGCATAGATAAATTGAAATGAAACCATATACAAGTCTTTCAAGAGACCGACTTGAAAAGTCATGTAAACGAAAATTAAGTCAAGCATGCCAATTGATGGTCGGGACCTTAGCTGAACAACGTATACATGTAAAACGCTTATAAATGAGAAATGTATAAATGGTGTTCCACTGTATATATATTTGATCTGTGTATATCATATCTCACGTGTAATGACACACTCACCAACCCGCTTGGCCAGCGTGGTGAGTTATGGCCAAACCCCTCCAAAATGATTCCACAACTTAAATCTTGGCCCTCAGTCTCCGGCAGCTGGAATGTACCTGGCCAAGGCAGCGGCCAGTGCGACATGAAGGCAGAGGGTGCTAAGAATCCCCGGAGGACCGGACTAGGCTGCCATCTGATGCTGACCTTGGCTACGTACAACGGACGCTCCCTATCTTCTGATTCAAGGCTTCTTGAATTGGAAGAGGAACCCTACAAAGGATCAAGTGGGACATCGTGGGGCTAAGTGAGGTAAGGAGAAAAGGAGAAGATCTCATCGAACTGAAAAGTGGACATCTCTTCTACTATCGTGGGACAGATACTGGCAGAACTAGTGGTGTTGGATTTATAATAAACAAGAAACTGAAGGATAAAGTTGTAGAAGTTGAAAGTTCCTCTGACAGAGCTGCACGACTCGTTATCCAACTCTCGAAAAGATACCAGGCTCAGATTATTCAAACTTATGCACCCACCACAAGTCATCCTGAAGAAGAAATTGAAGAATTTTATGAGGAAATTTGTCATCTAAATAATAAAGGTAAGCAGCACTTGAAAATAATTATGGGAGATTTCAATGCAAAAATAGGGCAACGGCAACAGAATGAAACTTCAGTAGGTAAATTCGGTCACGGCAACAGAAACCAGCGTGGAAATACTCTCGTTGAGTTTGCAGAGGCAGAAGGGTTTTTCATCTTGAACTCCTTCTTCAAGAAAAAGCCACACAGGAAATGGACATGGAGACATCCAAATGGGACGACAAGTGAAATTGATTTTATTATGTGTAACAAAAAATTCGTCATAGAAGACTGCAGTGTGCTAAACAAGTTCAACACAGGTAGTGACCATAGATTGGTGAGATGTAAGATGCACCTCAACACCAAACTTGAACGTGGCAAGCTCATAAGACAAACAAAATCTATTGACATAACCAACCTTAAAAAACACCATAATACCTTCAAGTTGGAACTGAAGAACAGGTTCTCTGCTTTAGAAGGCCTAACATCGGAAGAAGTGGACATCTCTGAAGTTAACAGAAAAGTAACCAAAGCTCTTATGGAAACAGCAACAAAATTAGCTGGGTCTAAGAACAAGTTGCATGTAAACAAATTATCAGGAAAAACGAAAATGTTGATGCAAAAAAAGAAGAGAGATGAGGACAACTAAAGATGATGTGACTTCCAAAGTGGAATATATAGAGCTATGCAAGACAGTAAGAAAAAGTATCACTGAAGACGTAAGAAAATTCAACTGTGAACTAGTGAGGAAAGCAATTGAAAACAACCAAAGCCTAAAGATAGCAAAGGGACATCTCAGTAAGGGAAGAAAACAGATTATGGCACTGAGAAAAGAAGATGGTTCTGTAACAAGAAATAGAGAGGCGAAATTTTGACAAGAGTGAAAGATTTCTACTCCAAATTATATGAAAGGGATGATACATGCACTCCAGACATCATGAAAGATACCAGTACCAGAGTTCCTCCAGTCCTTCCAGCAGAAGTTGCACATGCAATCAAGAACATGAAGCGGGGAAAAGCTCCAGGAGAAGATGGAATTACTGTAGACATCATACAAGAAGCAAGTGGAGAAATTGAAACAGTACTCGCCCAAATTTTCACTCTATGCCTTAATGAAGGAAAGATTCCTGAGGATTGGAACACCGCTACAATGATCCTGCTACATAAGAAAGGTGACATTGAGGATCTCGGAAACTACAGACCTATCAGCCTCCTATCAGTAGTTTATAAAATCTTCACTAAAGTTCTTTCACACCGCTTGAAGGTAACACTGGACATGGCTCAACCGAGAGAACAAGCTGGATTCAGGAGTGGCTACAGCACAATAGATCATATCCACGTACTGAGAGAACTAATTGAAAGAGCGAGGGAATATGAACTTCCATTGTGCATGGCTTTTATAGATTATGAAAAAGCCTTTGATTCGGTGAAACCATCAGCAGTTACAATGGCTCTGAAAACCTGCGGTATTGAAGATGCATACATTAATATTATTAATAACATCTATGAAAATGCAAGTGCAAAGATTAGGCTGTTTGAAAATACAACACACATAAAAATTGGAAAGGGAGTGAGACAAGGTGACACCATATCTCCGAAGCTCTTTAATGCCACATTGGAGGGTGTTTTTCAGTCGCTGAGCTGGGAAAACAAAGGGATAAAGATTAATGGAGATTATCTAACCCACCTTCGTTTTGCTGATGACGTAGTCATTTTTGCAACTACCCCATCAGAGCTGCAGAGTATGATCCAGGAACTTGCTGACAAGAGTAAAGAAGTGGGATTAAAAATGAACTTTCAGAAGACAAAAGTGATGTTCAATGCTTTTACAAGAAATGAAGATTTATCGATTGATGGAGAAAAGCTGGAGATAACAGACACGTACGTTTATCTTGGACAGCAGATATCAAGTGAGGGTCACATTGATGAAGAAATTAATCGGCGTACAAAACTTGCCTGGAGAGCTTTTGGAAGAAACAGCATAATTTTCAAGAGCAATATGCCATTATGTCTTAAAAGAAAAGTGTTTGATCAATGCATCCTTCCAGTGCTTACGTATGGTGCAGAGACGTGGACCTTAACTAAAAGAGATATACAAAGACTGCAGACAACTCAAAGAAGCATGGAGAGGTGCATGCTTCGTGTAACCAGGAAGCGATAAGAAGAGGAACTCGTGGATCCGAAAAATGACAAGAGTGGAAGACATCATGATCAGAGTTAAATCCCTGAAATGGCAATGGGCTGGACATACTGCCAGAAGGACAGATCATCGATGGACAGCCGAAATTTTAGATTGGATTCCAAGGGACAGGAAAAGACCCAGAAAGAGAAGACCACATGGGAGATGGGTGGATGAAATTCGAAAGTATGCAGGGGTGACATGGAGGAGACTGGCACAAGACAGACCGTTGTGGAGGAAACTTGGGGAGACCTTCGTCCAGCAGTGGATTGATAATGGTTGACAATGATGATGATGATGATGATGTATTAATGAATTTTTTTTTGAGGGGGGGGGGCTCACCACTTTGTTTTGATGGGGAGCATTTGTTTTTCATGCCCTGGGCCCTGCCATCTTAGTAGGGCCCTGCATAACACATAAAAATAACAGTATTACATAGTAAAAAAATGATCAATACAATACATACTACATACCTGGTGTTTAATTTTAATTCAGATTAGAATTTTTACAAAAAGATAAGAAGTCTTTTGTTTCCTCTTTGAAACTCATGATTGTAACATGTAAGTCTTGACTTTATGGAAAAGTGCCATTTCTTCAGTAGGTGCATTTGATGCACGTAAAGCTGTCCGATTTTGTTTGAAGCTTGCACAAGTTCTGATTGAGATGGTACGCTTTCATTTCTACGCCCTTTATATTCATGATCTACTTCTGAGCTTCCTTTTTTATTCCTAGATTTTTGTATCTGACATGTTAATCCAGGGTACTGCATCTGTGTCAACATTGATATAGTCTTGAAAGCTAAATGACAATCTCATCTTTTTGTTGCATCCATTAGCTTCCTGTTCTGCAGATTTGTCCGCAACAACTTTCTTATTCAAATCATCTTTGGTAATGAAGCCAGCATGACTACAGCATACTTCATTGTGCTATTCATGGCAGTTCATTCCATGATATCAAGGACATTCCATTCCACTCGTTTATCATCTGACGACTTTCATCTGATTGCATCATTTACCAGAATGGTCCGATATTTTTGTTTTATCAATTTCATGACTCTTTGATCAAAAGGCTGAAGTACATTAATGCAGTTAGGTGGCAATAATATAAGTTCAATGTTATGCAGTTGAATATCTTTGGGACTTTGGTGTGCAGGGCAATATTCTCAAATCCAACTTGAACGTGTAAAACTTTCATCCATTTGAAAAATAACGACGCTGTCACCCCTTCTTATCTTCATATGTGCACAGTAGCAAAGCGCCATGAAAGCAGTGCAGCCTTTGTGATTTTCCAATCTCTAATGGCTTTAATTTATACTGGTGCAACATAGAAAAGTTAAGTGTTCTTTACTGCGTTTTCCTCCTTTGCATGAATCCCTTTTTACCATGCTAAAGTTCTGTCAAGCAACAAGTTATACAGAGGGTGAGTTGAAAGTTTTGCAATATTTGCATAAACGCATGTGCTATGGCGGGTATGTCACATGTTTAGACTAGTTCGAGTTGTGCACTGCTGTCAGTCGAAAGAAATATAAAGTGGTAGTCATTGCTGTGAACAGCATTGCATGTTGTCATTCTGTCTGTGGTTGGGACACCTAAAAAATGAACAGCCACTTACCTATTTTGATTTCTAGTGACGACAGAGTGGCATGAACTTCTCCTGCATTCCTGGGTAGCGCTGGTAGGACTGCACACCTCACTCCACTTATATTTTTTCTTGTATACTGAATGTCTTTTGTATTGATCTTCATTGCATATCTAGAAGGCACACTGCTGATTTCTTTCCTGATTAATTTTTGAGGGCGTTCACTTAAATCATAAACAGCTTTCCATTTTACGCTGTTAGAAATCACCTGCCTTTTAAAATTCTTGTCGGACTCGTGATTGTGCCGTAAATCTGCTTTCAAAATGACTGATGTATTTTTGTCAAGATATAGCTTTGCTTTGCAGTTATGAGCTACACATCTCCATTTCTAGCCTTATTGAGTTTCATGCTCTTTGTAAAATTTGTAGCCTTTTAATACTACTAACCTATGACTTTCTTCACTGTGCATGAACTCCATTTCATAAGACAAGACAATTTCTGCTACACAAGACAACACAGGACAAAAGAATGATAAGGACTACCTTAACAAGTAATCCCCCATCAGATTACAGTGGCATCCCATGTGATTCACCCATCCATTGTGATTAACAGCTTTCAGGGGCATGCAACTGACCCTCGTAACCTGCATATTTTATGGCCTTCGTAAACATGCTATAGCTGCAAGGCACTTTTGCTGTGGGATGTTGTATAAAATGCCACTAAGCTGCTGTTTCAAAATCTATTTCATGGTAACACAAATTTTTTTTTCCCCTATTGTATTGTGCTCCTGGTCCTTCAGAACAAAGTGTTTTGGCCTTTTCTTTAAAGAAACTTATGAGATATACAAGCAAGTGACACTGAAAAAGATGTGAATTGCTACTGCATTGTGTTGAAAGCATTCCAAAATTCTGCCATTATTTGTGTATTCAGTTTTTCCTGATTTTTTTTTTTTTATTTTTTATGTGCTACACAAATGGTTGAACTGTTGCTTGAAAATTATTCCAATGTAAAACTTGAGCAGAATTTTGCAACACAAGTGAATAATCTTAAGAAAAATCACAGTGCCAAAAAAAAAAAAAAAAAAATCACCAGCTTGCAAATCTACCTTTAGTTTATTGTGAGAAACTGCCTGCTCTTTAGCTATAGATGGATGTCTTAGAACATTAATTTTTTCGAAAAATTTAACTGCGAAATCATCAGTGGTTTTTGTTAATGTTGCAAGTGTTGAATGATTGTGAATATTCACACTACTTGTAAGTTATGATTTATTTGATTCCATTGGAATCAAATCGTTAAGATAATTTCCTGATTTTTGCCCTTTCCTGAATAAGCAAGCTGGTGAAGGTGATTCGCAAATAGTATTTACTGTGCAGTATTTATTTGAATTTGTAGGTCTGTGTCACTCTTGGTAGATAACTCTTTTATTTTGCACCCAATTAGCATTAATTTAAGGTTTTGGGGAATGGTACAAAAAGATGCAGGGGTTGAAAATATTTTTTCTCCCATCTAATCCCAGACAAACTAGAATGAGGATTCAGTAGTCCCAACTTACTTTGAAGTAGTCCTAAGAAAATTAGGATAAAGTAAATCTCAAATTTAGGAAATGTCTATTCTCTGTAACTATGAGGTGCAGACTTTGTCTGCCTTCCCAATGCACATTCACATCTAGCCTCAGCAGCTTTTTTTTTACTCTCTCATTTCACAAATACCAGAAAACTGGCGGCAATGATCAGTATCTCCTTTTCTCCAGACTTCCTTTTCTGCACACGCACTTGTGCTTCACACCACACCAAATGCAGTTTGTGAAGTAGAAATGGTAGACATGAAAATGTGTGTAAAGTTAAACAGCTATATGCCTTTTAAAAAGGGGGGGCTAGGGCAGGCTGTGTCCGGAACACACCCGCAGGTTTTATTTGCGTGGATACGTGTTTGTCAGTAAGGGGTTTGAGGTAGAAGTCGGTTGATAAATGAAAGAGGAATGCAGTTAGACCATAATTTTATTTATTAAAGGGCAATATGAGAAGTAACAAACATATGGCATACAATTCACATCTATGTTTCGTACAAAGGTTAAGTCGATGCAAGTATTGCCTAAGGCAGTTGGTGGAGAATTTATATAAGTCAAGCTGAAATTGTCTTTCATGAACTTGAGTAAGTTGTTTTGTTGCACATCAATGTTAAAGTCATCAGTGAGAATGATAGGCTCTTAGGTATCTGGTACCATACTTGGTATGATTTTCTTGATGTTTTCAGAGTAATCGCATAGCATCCGGAACACGAAGACCTCTAGTGATGTTTGTGAAATGTTGAGATGAATGTAAACCTAACTAAGTATGAAGCGAGTTTGAGCAGACATTGTCACATCAACTAGACACATGTCACCCACATAGTCATCTTCAATTCTCAATCTGTTGTTAACTGAGACATTTACAGGTTGGAATTCTGTTAGACTATTGATGTTTCTGCAAAAGGCAACTCCCACCCACAGTTCGTTTTGTGGGCGAATTAATACGTTTGGAAGTGGATGGTTTGCGTTGGGCTATTGCTTTATTTCTTTTTGCCTTCAATTCAAAATTGGGCAAATGTATGGGACTAGAATCATCCATCCAAGTTTCACTCATGGCCAAGTAGCCCATTGATTCACATGTACTAGCTGCAGAAGTGCTTGGTTGTGCCTCCACACATTGCGCCGGTTCGGCTTTCTTCTTCTATTTGTAAGCCCTACATCGTTCTGCACTAGTCGTTTTGGGCTTATTCGATTCCTTTTGAGTTATTCTTTCTTCTGATATATGTTTGTAGTATTTTGAGTCTGAATTTTGCTTAAGTATTTAGACATTTTGATTTTTTTGCAATTTTTTTTTCGTTTATCACTTCTAAAGTATTCATTAAATGTTTATGAATTATTGGTTTTTAGATAGATCTCACCCAGACAAATCGTTTGAGACCAATATCACGATGATACCTTTATGCAATCTCGAGTTATACGGATTTCAAGGCACTTGACTCAGCGCGTTAGACCCCAAAATGGCGGACGCTCTCCTTGCGCATGACCTTGACATTGATATTTTTAGAATCGTTGGCTATTACTCTTTTTATGTCAGTTATTAAATTTTAGCAATTTGTTATTTAGAAATTATAAGTATGTGATCGATCGTAAGAAATTATGTCGTTCAAGTTTTCCTAGAATAAATGTGATACATTCTGAAACTTAACTTATTAAAAATAAAATTAACTTTAAAAATTGCTAGATTGCCACTCTCAAAGTTTTATCATATGCATACATGAGATTCTTCTGCATATTCCCCAAATTCCGCTGTTTTTGTCATCATACTAGTTATTCTGGAGATCGATGCAAAACTGAAGAGGAATTTTGGAAGGATTAGTTGGGGGGGGGTCATTTTTGGGTCTGTGGTTGGAATTTCATTTTTCAAAACTTTCGAAAACTGAAGATAAACGGAGTTAATTTTTTCCCCCGTAATTGGGATTTCCTTTTTCTTGCGATGTTTCTTTTGCACAGTATTGTCGTTAAATATGTTATTCTGTAAATATTTGCATTTCAGCTTGAAAATGGAAGAAAAATTTGTGAAAACAGAAGTTAGATGGCATGGAAATTTCCCTGTAATCTTCAGGCACGAGATTCTTCTGTGAATTCGAAGAATTTTGCCTTTCCCATCATCATTTCGATGGTGTTCTGGAGATCAATGCTGAACTGAACAGAAGTTTTTGGAGGAGGTGGGGGAGGGGTCGTTTTTTTGTCTGAGGACGAAATTCCAACTTTCGAAATTTTCGGAAATAGAAGTTAGACGAAGTTAAGGTTTCCTCCCATAATCATAATTCTTTTTTTCTCGTTATGTTTCTTCTTTCACCTGTAATTGTCATTTTTTTTCTCTGTGATGTTTCATTTATCCTGTGTTTTTGTGAAATGTGAAAAAGATTATATTGAATATATATAATAAAGTGCTGTGCTTCAGTTTAATGTTTACATAAAAAAATTTGTGATCAATTCTGTCTGTAAAAAAGCTGAAGTTTTTAACCATGTGAAAAATAAGAACTTGCTGCAAAACAGCATGAATGTTATATTCATGCTATTTTGGAGCAAGTTCTTATTTTTCACATGGTTAAAAAGTTCAGCTTTTTTTTTCTTAGTCAGTCTCCTGTATGCATATATCAGAAGTTAAACATTTAATTTTTTGAAAAAACTAAAATCACTTTCTAAAAATTTTAAATTGAAGGAAATTTATTTTTATATATTATGTTAAAGTTTGTTTAATAAGCTTTCTATTGAAACCAGGATCAACTGGATAACAAATCTCAAGATATTAAAAGTTAAATTGTTACAAATTTTCAAAAAATGAAAACTTAAATGGAAATTTTGACTTATTTTTGAAACAATCCAAAGGAAAAACTGAAAAAAAAAATACTTTACTAAAAAGTATCTTCTCACCAACTTTCATTTAAAGTCTGAGATGTCAAGGTTGAGTGCTGTGTTGATATGAATTTTAATAACCCTGATGCAGTATCATCTTTTATAGAAACAGGAAATCAATCCAGCAGATTTTCTGTGCACTGTGGGTGAGGTCCAAATCTGTTAAATTAAATATCAAAAATAGTAAAACTAGTAATATATACATTGTCTCAGCACAATATAAAAAAACTCTTAAACTGTAATGAAGTGTGATAGTTAAAATACGAAATGTATTTACAACTAAATGCGCTTTACAGATAAAAGCTACAAAAGAGGCGAGGTCTTTCGGGCTCGCTTACAAGCCCATTCTCAAGCCAAAAAATGCCACCAATAAAAGCTGTGACATGATTAAGTACAAGTAACAAGACCAAGATGCAACAGTTCACTATGACGTAAGTAGTAGGCCAAATAACTAATTAATACAGGAACTAAAAGTCAAAAGGAAAATAGTCATAAATATTAAGTACAAGATTCTGAGGGGATATTAACATTAGGGGGTGATTCACACCATCTCCAATTTTCCCCAAAAATTTCCAGTTGTTACTACCCTTACTCGATGGTACAATCCAAAATTTTTTGTTCCTATGTTTTATTGTTCACATTTTATGATCAGTCAAAGGTTACCTTTAAAAATGAAAAAAAATCAGTGTTTTTGCGATGCACGAAAAATGGTTTTTGTCCATACAATGTTGTGCGAACAACTTACATCATTTCTTCTGTTATGGAATGTACTAGCATAGACCTTTGTAGAACAATACAAGAAGTGCATGGCAAGTCAATTGTGCAAGGTCATTCAAGGTCACGCACTGTCGCATTTTCCAATGTTTTTCGCCATTTTCAAGCCTGAACTGCATCTTGTGCACCCAATTTGCCACTGCAAATGAGGTGTCATTAGATAGATCTATATTAGTACTATTAATTAATGCATAAAACATTCGAGGCAAGTTTAATACACTGGCAGTTATTTGGTACCAAATTCTAAAAATTTCAGAATTTGGCACACATTTGGACATATATCTCGCTGCATGAACAATATATTGAGACAACACAGTGACTATTTAAACACTCCTTTATTATACTTAATAGGAAATTAAACTTTACTAAGGCAAGTTGAACAGAACAAAAATATTTTTTTTTAAATGTTTTTCCTGGATATTGGCTTCTTTCAATTTAGAATCTGGCAACAGCATTTCAAACAACTATTTTTCTAAAGTTACTAGCTGTAATATATAAACATATGATACATTTGCTTTTAAACAAGAGTCTAATTCAATTTTATATGTGAGTTATTTATTACTTATTTGCAGAGAATATTTCTTCCATGGACATAAAAAATTAATATAAAATGTTTTTACTTTTCTTTGTGGCAACACCTTCAATCAAAGATGACTGCTTTATTCACGAAGTTGTAAACTGTTGTCTGAGGAAATGAAATAGTGTTTTTGCTTACATCAAAGATGGATGTGGATGATAAACTTATTTATAAGGAATAATGCTTTTTCTATGAGGAGCTACAAAACTGTGTGTGGTGCTCACGAAAAATCTCGAAAAGGTGGTATATTTTCTGTTTGTAACTTGGACGCTGACATGTGTAAGTATCTCACAAGAATAAGTGTAAAAGTACCAGATACATCATTTGTAACAGAGAAGGAAATTATAGCTAGTTGAAGTGGAAAGGAATTACCTGAAGGCAATAAAGGTTTAAGTGCAAAACATCGCTATGATTTTGGAATACACTCCCTAACAGAGAAAATGCCACATCATAAAGGAATGCTCAAAAACAGAACTGCACACATAGATAGTCAAGTAGGTCCTGAACAAATGATTTAATTATCACATACAGACTAGGCTCCAGTGGCTGAATATACAGGATGATCAATAAAGAGTGTGGGCCCTGTTTTGAGAGATGCAGCGTTGAATCCGATGTGGCATCGAGGCAGTGAGAATCCGAATAGAGTCCCGAGGTATCGTGGACCATGTGGTGTTGATCCGAGTCTACAGTTTATCTTCGTTTTGTGGGGGTGGGACAGTATTCAATCGACGTCCAATCGTGTCCTATAGATGCTCGATAGGCAAGAAGTCAGGGTATTGTTGGGGCCGTGGAAGCATCCGCACACCGTGTAAAGCATTCAGGCTGATCCAAGCTGTGGCTGGGCATTATCCTGTTGAAAAATGGCGTTTGGGTTGTCCTGCAGATACGGTAGTGCCACTGGCTGCGGCACTACATCAACATAGCGGCGTGCCGTCAATGTGCCCATAATGCATGCTATCCGTGAGCGGTTGTTGGCGCTGATAGCACCCCATACCATGATTACATGTTGCCGGGCCGTATGGCCCTCCACAATGGCAAAGGAATTTGCCCGTTGGCTACATCGCCTCCAGACTCTCACACAGAGGTCATCCATGGTGAGACAGGACCGCGATTCGTCGCCGAACACCACATTATTCCATTTAGCACCCCACGCTGCTCTGGAGCGACACCACGCCAAGCAGTGATGATGATGGCTTGCTTTTAAATGTAGCCTTTCCAATGGGCGGCTTGATAGCAAACAAGATGCAGCCAATCAGCGTGACACTGTCCGCATCGATATCAGAGCATCCAAGCCCCGCCGTACACTGCCCAAAATGTCACCTGTTGTGGCCTGTGGGTCTGCTACGACATGACGATCAGTGCCCTTGGACGTCCATCTCTGTACTCCAGTCCCCCTATGATGTTGCACAGATCCTTCCTGGGACCACTGTCTCCAAATGCGACCAACGGTTGTGGCATCACGTTGCGTTTCTTCCACAATACAAAGCAAGGACCATCTGGAGGTACGAAGGCCTACGATGACACCTCTCATGAACTCGTCCGTTTGACGAAATCGCATACGACAGTGTCTTGACGGCATTGGGACCCCTTGTTCATTCTCCAGACATGGTTACAGCAGAACCGCTTGCTTCTCGCGGCTGTGATGACGTCTTGACTGATGGCCTAGAGGGCTAGTTGTCCTCTTATATTCAGTGCGTCGTTTGTGCGATTGGCCTGCAAATACAATCATTTGCATAACTTGTACGTGTATACCCACCCTGCAATTTGCATGGCGCTACGTTTTAAGTGTTCATGGTATGGCATTTTCTCTGGCGGGCAGTGTATAATGAAGTCTTCCAAAAGTTTGTTTACACCCATAGCACAAGCCTAACTCAAACAAAAATGTGAGAGGACTTAGAAGTGCAAGTTGGGAAAGTTACAAGTTAATTTGTGAATGTTATCTTTGTTCAAAATTCCCGTTTGGAGGAACTGTATGTCCACAGCACCATGATTATTTCCTGAAAAAGGAATTGACTTGCAATGAAAACACAGAAGAGGATCAACCAGTCAGCAGTAATAATGGCCCAAACTTCGAAGTTCCAAATTGTTGTTTAATTGGAACAAATAGAAGGGAAACCAGTTTGTTTATACAATCATCTATTGAAGACACAAATCCAGTTAAGCTCCAATTTCTGAGGTCTCTCTTTAAGAGTACTGTTTGATATATGAAATGTAAGTACGGAGAAGCTACTGAAACTTTCAAAACAACATTATCCAAGAAAATGGCACCTGGCCATCAGTCAAGACGTCATATATATATGAAATGTAAGTACGGAGAAGCTACTGAAACTTTCAAAACAACATTATCCAAGAAAATGGCACCTGAATAGGAACAAAAGTGTCGGAATGTAGTGTCTGATAACAGCAGCTGTAGTGATTCAGAGGTAGATGAAACAATAAAGGAAATTATATCAGCTTTCAAAAGTGATGTCACAGAAAATGAAGTTTGCAATCTTATATTTGGTAAATCATGAAAGATATACAAAGTTTGAAGTTGCTAATGTGTTTGGATGCTCACAGGCAATGGTCAAGCGAGTGCAGGCAAATGCATGCACGTTGTTGACCTGGGATATATTACTTTGATCTTTTTAGTCCTTATTTTCAAAATAACAGTAAAGAATTGTAGAAACATAAACGTGAAAATTATTCTTTGAAAATATTGAAAATGATGTCATTAAAGATCTATTTTAAAATTTCATCACTGTTTCAGATTTCTGAGTGGGAGAATAATAGAAATGAGATTAAACTGCTTGCTGATCAAGACTGTGAATATGAACTTCAGCCACATTGTTACTATGCTGTTATGTATGACAAGTTTTACATTGGCAAACTTCTAGAAGATTGTGGTGATGACATGTTTTTAATTAAATTTCTTCACCAAAGAAGAACTGAGGAGTTTAAGTGGCCATTACATGATGATATCGACACTGTGCACCAAAGCAGTCTTCTTTGGTCCTATACACCTTCCTGGAGCTGGTCCATTAAGATTCCTTTGCTTAAAAGACATAAAAGTCTTACAAGAAGTGGTTATAAATGTATGGAATAGAGAAATAAAAATATATTTAAAAATGTAACATTAAAACAACAGTACACCAATATGCATAGATAGGTTGTGGAAAAAAATTGTATTATAAAATTGATATGGATTAGACTTGTTTATAAGCAAATGTATCATATGTTTACATATTAGAGCTTGTAACTTTAATAAATCTGTTATCTTTGTTTGAAATGCTGTTGTCAGATGCCAAATGAAAGAAGCCAACATCCAGGAAAGAAATTTTCTCTAGGGCGTGGGGTAATTTTATTTTTTTCTGTTCAACTTGTCTCAGTAAAGTTTAATTTCCTATTAGGTATAATAATGGAGTGTTTAGATAGTCACTGTGTTGTCTCAATATATTGTTCATACAGCCAGACATGAGTCCAAATATGTGGCAAATTCTGAAATTTTTGGAATTTGGTACCAAATAACTGCCAGTGCATTGAACTTGCCTCAATGTTTTGTACATTAATTAATAGTGCTAATATAGCTCTACCCAATGGCACCTCATTTGCAGTGGCAAATCGGGCTTGAAAATGGCGAAAAAACATTAGAAAATGCGACATTGCATGACCTTGAATGACCTTGCACAATTGACTTGCCATGCACTTCTTGTATGTTTTACAAAGGTCTATGCTAGTACATTCCATAACAGAAGATATGTGGGTGGCAAGGTATTTAGGTAGCATTGTATGGACAAAAATATTTTTTCATGTACAGTCAAACCCCTATTTAAATGAACTGCGATTTAACGAATTCCGCGATTTTACGTACATTTTTTGGTTACACTTTAGACTTGGCCCCCGTCGTCTGCTTCAGCTATCGTGCCAATAGAATGCTGGGAGAAACGTTTCGCGATAGGTAACATTTTCTCCCGCACTGTGTGTATTACATAATCGCCGAGTGCGTGAGCCGTGAATCCCGTATACTTACTTCTGTTCACCCTGTTCTAAGCGATACGTGGCTTATGTTTTCTTCAATGTGCGTTGTAGCCCTGTCAGTAGCCATGTGGAACTGGAGGAGTTTCTTCAACGAAGTTGGGAAGGATGAAGAAACGTGCATTGCATGGTGTGAGCAGAAAGGATTGCTTCTAACTGAACGAAGATGTTCCGTAGGTCATCCAATGAGTTTGCGAGTGGATATGTGTTATCGTTTAGGACAATTCTGGTGTAGGAAGAATCGCGTTGCAGGGAAAAGTGAGCAGTGTTCCCGTTTACTTGGGACGTGGTTTGAAGCTGCTTGTATTCCTCTTGATAAGGTCACGACTCTTTTATATTGTTTCGCCAAAGGATTGTCCTACGATGATGCAATTAAGGAATCTTCCCAGGGTGGGGTTTCCACATTCTCTGCAACAGTCGGTGACTATTATCAGTCTTGCAGAGAACTAGTCGCAGAGTTTATGGTAGCTTACGAACAAGACGAAGGACAGCTTAGAGGCCCTGGTGTCTTCGTAGAAGTGGATGAGGCGAAGGTTGGGAAGCGGAAGTATAATCGTGGTCGTCTCATTGAGGGCACGTGGATCCCTGGCATCTTTGAACGACATTCAAAACGATTCAGGGTTGAGATTTGCCCGCAGAATTACCGCTCTGCTCACACATTACTGCCGCTCATCCAGAAACATGTTCAACCTGGAAGTACTGTAATGACAGATCAGTGGGCTGCGTACCGCAATCTCCCATCCTGTGGTTTCCAACATCTGTCAGTAAACCACTCGCTCAATTTCGTCGATCCAACTACTGAGGCGCATACGCAAGGTGTTGAGAGCAATTGGCGGCCCCTCAAACGCACACTATCTTATGGAATTCTCAAAGACCACTTAGCAGACCACATTCTGGAATATTTATTCCGACAAAATTGTCTTTCCCCTGAACACTGTTTTAAGGTGATGATTGCTATCATCAAACAGTTCTTCCCTAGTACTTAATGTTTTCCACTTAAATATCCGTACTATCTAGTGCGAATTGAGAACCTGTCTATCTAGACAGGTTCTCAATGAGAAGGAAACACTTCTTTTCCGTCATTTTAAATACCATTTAACAACACCTGAACTAATCACATTCTATAAAGGCCCTTTTCAGGGCCAGCCATATTACAAAATAAACCCCTTCCTTTCAAAAATACCCCCCGCCGCATATTTCGCATCCCTAGCACTCCTCCAGCACAACACACACACCGATTATGTAATGCTCGCAGCGAAGGAGCAAAAAACGCGGACGGAGCTGCAGCTCCACCTATCGCGAAACGTTTCTCCCGGCATTCCAGCAGCACATTAGCTGAAGCAGACGATGGGGGCCGAAAATTAAAGTGCATCCCATTTTTTATGGTCCCGACGGAATCACATTGAAATTAATGCTTGTCATTTCCCGATTTAATGAACACATTTCCTCAATTTAGTGAACATTTTTTATTTTTTAAATCACAAAACTATGTTAACTAGCATTTTCACATTAAAAGTTAGCCCAAATGCAATTCATTGATGATGTTTTCAATGAACAGATTAGACTAAATGCATCATGATGAAGAAGATGAAGCAAAACTGAAAGTTAGCCGCTTTAGTGATGCTGGTAACAGTATAGAATGTGCTAAAAAGTACTTGATGCCTTTCGATATTAATGATGTTTTTCATGCACTACATAAAATTGAAGCTGCAATTTATAAAGCTAAACATTCAGAAAAAAACATCAGCAATCTTCTCTAAAGAATTTCTTTTCTACAGTCTAAAAAGGTATCAACACATATTCTGTTTTTACAAGCTAATTAGTACTAATTGATGTTCTGTTTCTTGCCGTTTAGGATACTGAAATCATTATTTAAGAAGCTAAAATCAACTATCGTATTTTTCTCGCAATTTTAAAGTACCCTTAAATTTTGATGCTACATATTGAAGTCTAATATCTACGAATTATGTATTTAATATGTAAAGTAAATGTGCACATATTGTAACATTTTGATAATAAATTTGTAATTAAAAGTACTATACATCATTTAGATGTCACTGAAAGAAAGAGAACATAGCTGCTTACGTATTCTATTATGAACATTAGCTTAATTTGAATGTTTCATTTGAAAGGCTTACTCGTTTTAGCGAATTCCACAATTTTACGTACAAGATTGTTGGTCCCTTGAAGTCCGTTAAATCAAGGTTTGACTGTATCACAAAAACAATTTTTTTTTTAAAGGTGACATTTGATCATAAAATGTGAACATTACAAGATAGGAACAAAAATATTTTGATTTTACATCTAGTAAGGGTAGTAACAACTGGTAATTTTTTGGGGAAAATTGGAGATGGTGTGAATTGCAAGTGGGTCAATCTCTCAGAATCTTGCTCTTAAATAATATTTGGAATGTCCAAATTCTCAACACACAATTTCCAGGGTAGAGGAAAGATGGTAGGCAAATCGTTATTACAGCACATATCAGCGTACAGGATAAGAAACTCTCTCAGCAAAGAAGGTATCACGTTTGTTCGTAGTAAAAGTTAGATGTTGTATATTGACACTGAGCCACAATTCTTGCTAGAGCAGTTGAAGTTGACCCAGTTCTAATATCATACTGGTGCTCAGACATTCTGACACCCAAGGATCATAGTGTCAATCCTATATATACAAGTTCCTTTTCAGAAGGCACACTGGATACTAGTGGAATAGAATATATACAGTGTTTATTAATAGTACGAACCTGGTCTTGGCCCTTCTTTATGAGTAAAAAAAAATTTGAGTTTTATTCCAAAACTAATGTTTCTTACATAAATTTTTTATGCTTCTCTGCTGCTGAGTTAAATATAAGTTTTTCTTAGACTTTACATTTTTGTGCTGCCCAAACATCAGTGCAAACAGATACACCAGTTGTGAATGCATCCCTTTGCCTGTTTAACACAGTTCCTGTTTCTTCAAAATCCTATAGCTGGTGTTTTCAAATGAAGACCCATGAACAGAATTCCTTACAGTATTCAAATTCTGTACAGTATTCTCTCTTCACAACCCTTGATCCATCTGTCAAATAGTAGGTTTTGAAAATAAGCTTTCTGTTAGATAATAATCTGGAATGTCACCTTGGAATTCAGACTATGTTCTCACATGAAAGGAAAGTTTTTCCCTACTGAGTGCAATAACCTATAAAAACTCCAGTGATTACGATTGATAATAAAGAAAGGTGTTGAATGAGATTAAAAAAAAAACCCTTCCTGGAAATGGAATGAACATACAGTTCCAGAGTGCAGAGTGAAATTTTTCTGAAATGTATAGATTGTGGAAGATCACGCATATTGCGTTCCAAAAAATGTAGTGGGCTTGATCTTCCGCAATCTATATTTATCTGTTACATGTAAGTTGCATCGTGTCTATTTACATAATGGCAATCATTTTCTTCTACAAGAGCATTTGCAGTCGAATTTTCAAAGCCTGAAGGTAAGCAGGACATCACCTTATGAACAAATAACTAGAATGATCACTGCTGATCTGTTTCTTAATATGAGATTGTAGTGCTTTTGTAATAAACTTGAATGGTAGAGTTTTTTCCATTTGACATCCAAACCACTGAATTCTAAAGCAGCATTTGTCGTCCAATTATGAACATGTCATGCTCTAGAAACTAATCGAAAGTTTGCACATAAGAAATCTAATTAGCAATAATTAAGTGTGTAAGCTTACAAGAAAGTCATATTTAATATTCGTAAGAAATGAAATAGTTCGTGGTTTGGTACCTTAGCAATCTTAATATTCTAGTGATATTAAATTTTTCTTTTTGTTTAGAAGCGAGAGCGCTTAAGCAGTTGAATAAAACATGGTACTTTTAGAACAAATTAAATCTGCCATTCAAGATGAGACTAGCAGAATTTCTCACTTAAAATATCTGAGTATACTTAGCTATAGTTGACTTTAGTTGATTGTGGGAGCCATGGTAAATGCATGTTGTTGTTTTGTGTGTGTGTGTGTGTGTGTGTGCGCGCGCGCGCGCATCGCTCTTGGTTGTTACTGAGTTATCTATCAATCAGTTTGGTTTGTGGTGCACCTGAGGCTAGTTTTTTTTTACTGATCCTAATAGACACACCATAAAATTCTGGAAAAGTATTTCTTCCTTTGATGGGCACCAATGCATGTTAGCCTCGTAATTAAATTTGAAGCAGTTATTTTAGAGTTTGAAGCTTTTTCTAAGTGGAGTGGCAGCTGTTTCATGAAATTTTGAGTTGAACAAAATATCAAAATTGTGAGGACATGCTGCTTACTGACAAAGTGCCCGAAGAGCAACAGTGTTACAGTTCCACAAATCTCTTTGAAGCAATGTCAAATTTTCACTGGCATTGTGTGTACTGCAAATGGCATGACATTGAGGTAGCCATGTGACAATGTCTGCTTGCTTTTTATGGCCATGCCTTGGTAAAAACGAACTTTCAGGGTTATCTAGCAAGGTTGGAAACCACATCTCTGACAAAACTGGTTTAATAAGCATTGTGGTCAATTACTTTTTTCAGCTCCAGTTAAAGACTGGAGAGTACACACTATGAACATTCATCGCTGCCCCTTCCTGGCATTGCAAGGCTTTTTAAACATTTTTCAATTTAAAGTAATAGTTCTAAATTTTTAAATCACAACTAGTAAACAAGAACTAAAAAAATCAGCACTAACTTCATGGCGTACAATTGTCCTCTTTTTGAGAAAACTAGCTTGATGCTTTTTAAATCTTGCGCCTTGATAAAATCTTTCCGAATAAATTTTGATCCCTTCTATTCAAATGGGTTAATTTAATAGAAAAATTTCCAGTTTGAAAATTTGAGGTTTTGTTTTTAGCCCAATCGAGGTATATACTCACTTCATCACCCATATGCTCCAA
The DNA here is from genome assembly GCA_039090855.1 of Macrothele yani. Taxonomy (NCBI): domain Eukaryota; kingdom Metazoa; phylum Arthropoda; class Arachnida; order Araneae; family Macrothelidae; genus Macrothele; species Macrothele yani. The sequence goes on from CM077013.1 coordinate 23,413,588, forward strand.
AGTCTACCTCACATGGTGACTTCCCTGCTTCCAATTACTAATGGTACATGGCAATACTAAAGAACAAAACAAAGTGCATCCATTGCATTTCATGGTCAATCAAAACCTGTTTTCACTTCTGCTCTCGGCTTTCTCTGCTTCTGAGCCTCCAGTTTTGTTTTTTTTCTGCTGAAGCTAGAACATAACATTTTATTTCCAATTTATAACAAATTTCAGTTGCTACAAAAACTTCTACAAAAGATCTGCACATTTATTACAGTTTTACAAAGATAAATACATTGATATTGTCCATTTAAAAAGAACAAAAATCCTGCTTTGGTGGGGGCAGCTGCCCCTCCCACCCCCGGGATCCACTACTGCACCCAAGGTTCATAGCAAATGCCCTGCTGTGAAACACTTAATCTTTTTCACACCCCTCCCTTTCCCACAGATATGGTATGAAGATCTACCCATTGGGAGCAAGAATTACCCAAGTACAGCAATGAAGCAGTGGTGCCAAACAACTGCCACTTGGTGCGTAACTTTCTTCACCTCTATAGCACTTTTACCATCGATGTTCTTTGTAAAATGTGTGCAACAAAGTACGTATTAAAGATAAATGCAGTTTTCATACACCTTCCTTCATTGCATCTTCCATAAAAGTTATAAAAAATAATTTGCTAACATAAGTGGAGGGAAGGGGGTTGAAATGGTCAAGTAAAAATTCCTCTGATCTTAGACTTTAAACTGGTGTGGCGTTATTCTAATAAATCAAAGAGATAAATCTAACTCATACGCTGTATTTGGAATGATGTTATTCTTGGAAACTGCTGAAACTCATTCTTAGTTTGAAGTACAACTGCCGTCCCATAAAAACTGAGAACAAAATCACACAAAATGAAGAAATACCTAGTCTTTTCATAAGTACTGTTACAAAGTATCAATGAAATAAAAGAAATATAAAGATATTTTAATGTACCTATGATATGACGTAAGTAGTACACTTGTGAATACAGGGCACCAATCACTTTTCAAAATGGCGTCCTTTTGTCTTCACACAGTCCTTCAGTCTGTGTGGCCACTCATCAATAGCTTTACGCAGGGTCTCCACAGGGAAAGCTGCTACTGTCCACACTAAAGAGTTTCAGACTGTCAATACTGGGATGTCTCTTTCTGCAGGCCATGTCTTCCAGTGTGGCCCACAAATTTTAGTCCAACGGGTTGAGGTCTGCGCTGCTTGAAGTCCAATCAGCTGGAGAAATGAAGTCTGGCAAATTTGTCTGAAGCCACTCCCGTGTTAACTTTGCCTTGTGGGCTAGTGCAGAATCCTGCTGAAAGCTCCACTGTTGGTTTTGGAAGAGGGTGTGACTCACATTTTTGTCCACTGGCTCCAAAACCCTGTGCTGGTAAACTTCGGCAGATGTTTTCACTTCTTTCTTACAGAAATGGAGCTTCACTCTTGTAGAAGAATCCCCACCAAACCATGACCGAAGCAGAATGATGACCCCTCGTGAGCCTTGGAGCTTTCTTTTGAGTTTCTCGTGAGGTTGACACATACACACTATCATTTTGGTGGTTGAAAGCCTCTTCAATTCAATAGTGAAATTTTTTTCATCAGAGAAAAGGATCTGTCTGTGGCGATTGCCTGCTTAATGCTGCAGCAGACGTTTTGCTTGTAGCACCCTCTGCTGCTTCAGTTGTGGAGTGAGCAAGTGCCCTGTACACCACCTGTAAGCTCTCACCCTTAGATCACTTTGCAGCATGCGATATTGACATTCTTGAAATGTTCAGCTCACTTGCCATCACTGATTGCTTTCTGACAGCATTTTGTTAAATATGGACTTTCACCAGGCGAGTAGTCCTCATGGTATGCTGCCAACCCTCTCTGGGACAGTCGGAGATGATTCCAGTCTCGAGGAACCTTTCTATGGTCCGGTAGACAAAAATTTGGCTGATTTTCCAACTTTGTGCAGCGCTATTACATCAACAAGATTCTCATAATTGCCTCACTCCATGGCAAATACTTTACGAAACACATTGTCTCTGTGATTGAACGCACAATGATTCACTAGCTGCTTCATGCCTCCTGACTGGTCAGTGACGTTGCACATAGGTTATGCGCCATCTGTCAAATGTTTGTAACAGTATTTATGCTAAGACTGGGTATAGGTATAGCAAAATATGTTATTCTTTCTCAAAATATTACCCCTCAGATGATATGCAACGTTCCCATCTTTCAGTCCACTTTTCAAAGCATATGGCGAAGGCATTTTGTGGAAGTTGCTTTAGTGACCCCTGTACAGCTTGAATAACGTCAGCATCTGTGTTGAATGTTTCGCCACGGAAATTCTCCTTCATTGTTGAAAACAACCAGAAATCACAAGGGGCAGGGTCAGGATTGTAGTCAGTCTGTGGCATGATTTCAATACTACATTTTGTAAGAAACTGTTAAACACAAGCAGCCACACGTGGACTGGCATTCTCATGCTGTAGAGTCCGCTTGCCTACCAGTTCCGGTCGCTTAATCAATATGTGTCATCGCAGATGTTTCAAGACTGAAATGTAATACTCAGCATTGACTAATTTGTGGAAGAACAGTATGCTGGTAGACTACACCTCTATGATCAAAGAAAATTATCATCACCACCTTCCCAGCTGATTTAGTTTGACAGACTCTTTTCAGAGGAGGCGAACCCGTGCCTTTCCAAACACTCGTTGTGGGCTTCGTGAGGGGTCAAAATAGTGGGCCCATGTTTCATCAGCAGTTATTACTGTGTTTAGAAAGTTTGGATCCTTTGTAATAATTTGTTTCCACTCGTGACACACCTGAACTCTGGCTAACAATTGTTCTCTCGTCAGAAAATGAGGTACCATCTGGAACACACGATGCAGCAGTAATTTGTTGCATAGAGTGTGGAATGCTGATGCTTTTGAAATATTAGTTGATGCTGCTGTGTCTTCACACGTCATTCGTCGGTCTTCTTGCTGGATTGCTCAAACAGTGTTAACAATATTCTCCATAACGACACTTTCAGGTCGACCAGGCCTAGAAGCGAGTTCTGCTGGCAAATGCCCTTTTTTGAAGTCGTGGTGCCATCTAAAAATCATTGACTCACCCAAACATTTATCTTTGTAAGTGTTATTCATTAAATCAACTGTTTCTGGTGCCATTTTAACCAAACGATTGCAACATTTTATCGCACAACTCATTTCACTTCTTAACTCTGAATCACTCAGCTCCATAACTATATGGCGAAATGCATATGTACCTTAAACAACTGCACAATAACAAAACCAGAATAGTCTGCTGTGGCTAATAACTGTTGCCATAGATACTTCCTTAATTCAGTTAGTCATCTGCATAGTTATTTTCCCCCTTCGCACTGTTGCCAACTCAAAAATTACTCTGGTTTTATGCAGTGGCCTTTGTATATTACAATAGAATTTTATTTGCATGTACGTGGAGCTCTTGTTCCTAATTGCAGAGTACAATTATCTGTGATGTTGAAAACAAACGGAACCCAGGCGCTAAGGGTCTTGTAACTTTTATACAGTGCCTCGTTTTAATTTTTTCACCCGAATAATTAAGCTGAAAAGTGTTGTCATGGGGGTTGGGAAGGTAACAGTTTTGATCCAGATTTTCACTGTGCCTGTATGTTTTCAGTTATGGCTTAAATATTGCTTCAGCTTTTGAAACAAATGTGTGACTGCAAAGTCAAAGTTTAAAATTTCATACTAAAATCCTGTTATTGGCTCAAAATCTTCACCTTTTGAATGTTGAATTAAAACTTAGTATTCCAAATAAATGTTAAAGATGGATCTTCGTTTTCTAGCATTTTTAAGAAATTGTGTTAGGGGCCGTCCATAAAGTATGTCCATGATTTTTTTACTATTTTTAGACTCCCCATGTCACATTTTGTCCGATTATTGACACCTCCCCCCCCCCAAAAGTATGTCCTAATTCCCGCTACCTCCTTTATTTTTGACAACTGCTTTTAGAAGTCTGTTGAGAAACAGAAAGAAAACTATGTTACTACTATTTAAGGGAATCTTGCCTATATTTACACTTTTTCTTCAGAAAATATTTGTTTTTAGGCATTAATTTATTCCCAAATGCCATCCGAACTTTATAATTCTGAAATAAAGATCTACAAATAAATGCACACATTCAAGGTTACAGCACTCCCGATCATACCATCTACAAAACACGATAGATTTGGTAGTACAAATACAAGAACTTATTATTTTGATTTAGCTAAATATCATCAGAAATCTGAAACATTTCATACCTTTTTTTAACTATTAAAAGAACAAAACGTAGATATACCAACCACTATATTTTTGAAGCTAGACATCTGAATTACCAAACCTCCCCCTCTCCCATGTCACATTTGGTCTGGTTGTCAGGAGCCCCCCCTCCCCCTCCCTCTGTACCCTTGTAATCTCAGACATACTTTATGGATGGCCCCTTATCTGTTGTGTCACATAGAAAAAAATATAACTTATGTAGGAAGAATAAATTCAGAGTAAAAGCAACAGTTCTGATCTGATTAATGTATTATGTACTGTACCATTTATTCACAGGATGAATTTTATTCCTAAATAAAGAGAAAGAAACTTCCAAGTATAGAATTGCATTATAAAAATACTTAAAATTTAAATAAACTTAATAAAATTGTATAATGGCAGTACTGGGCTATGTAAAGCCTAGGCCCCAGTTTAAAAAATTGTTTCTAGAAGTGTCACCTAACCATTACTGAACTTCAAATTATAGTTATTTTTATAATTATCATTATTACAACTATTTAGAAGTAATATTTTGTGTGGAGTTTTGTTACACCGCCTTATCGATCTCCAATTCTTTCGTTTTAAAGGGGCAGTTTCAATGTTCACAAAATCCTGTGCTACTGTCCTTGGTAATTGCTGCCTTACTTCAAGATCACAATCAATTTTACTTTAGAATTTATTACAAAGTCTAAGATCATTAAAAAAAAAAATAATCTACAAAATTTGGAATAAATTCTGCAACTTTTCAACTATTACATTATCAAAATTGCTACCTAGGATGAAATATGAAACTGCTTCCTTATTTGATGCAAAAGTTTAAATAGGATGTTTGAGTAAATATATGTGTCTATAAAGTCTTTCCCACATTACAAAAATTAATATAAAAAAAGTATGTAAGTTAAAATAAAATGGTTGACAACATATATAGCAGCACTCATAAAGTTTTTTTTTTTTTTCTGTTCTTTAGGCGAGTTCTACTACTCGATAATGGCTTCCATGCAAGAAAAAGCGGTGTGCGTGTTGTGGTTTCGTGAGACCAAATCAGCAGTTACTGACCAGTGTCATTTCAGAAAAGAGTACAGACGATTACCACAAAACCAAAAAGGCATAAAAGCTTGGTATGAAAAGTTTAAAGCAACAGGTAGTGTTGGCAATCTCCCCGAGCAGGTCGACCACTGGTTACACAAAAGGCAGCTGCAGCTGTTCAAGAGACATTTCTGCAACCCCCAGGAAATCCATTCATTGTGCTTCTATGAAAACTGGGATTCCCCGTGTCACGGTTCGCAAAATTTTACACAAACGTCTTCATTTGTATGCTTATAAGGTACAGATCATTCAAGCTCTTCAGCCTGATGATCGGCCTCGCCGGGCTGCATTTCCAATGAAGATGTTGCAGTGCATAGCTCATGATAGTGATTATCTGCACTCTGTTTGTTTCTCAGATGAAGCCACATTCCACATCTCTGGTGCAGTAAATAGGTGCAATGTAAAAATCTGGGGATCAGAAAATTCCCATTATATCGTCGAACAACAGAGGGCTAGCCCGAAAGTGAATGTATGGTGGGTTGTGATGCATGACAGAATCATCGGACCCTTCTTTTTACAGAACCCACGGTAACACTTAGCTTTTACCTGGACTTGCTGGAACTTTTTGTAGCACCTCAGTTGCATGCCTTCCAACCTTTGGTTATTTTTCAACAAAACGGCACCCTACCACATCGGTCAATAACAGTTCATTAGTTCCTGAATGCCACATTTCCAGACATATGGATTGGCCGCGATTGTCCCACGACATGGCCACCTCAATCGCCTGACAAAACCCCTCTAGACTTTTTCTTGTGGGGTTATGTGAAAGACCAAGTTTACTCTAGCAATGTGCCGGATGTCGAGACATTGAAGAGCAGAATAATGGATGTCATTGGTTATGTCTCTGCTGAGATATTAAACAAAACATGGTGTGAAATCAAATATCGCTTAGATGTCCTCCGGGCCACAAATGGAGCCCGTGTGGAAGTGTTCTGACACTGAAAAAAAAACAACTTTACTTGTGCACCATCATTGTCGTGCGATTTCTTTCTTGTACCTGTAATACATTTTTTTTTTTTTGTATTAAAGTTTGTAATGTGGGAAAGACTATGGACACCCTGTATATTGTATATGTAGGGTGCATAGGAAAGTCCCTTTAGCCTGGAATAACTTGCAAACGGAGAGAGGTACAGTTATGCAAGTGAGATAACGGTATAGTAAAGCGACTACGCCCGATCGAATGCAACCGATAGCAGCACCTCTAGTGGCGAAATGCGGAAGTTAGTAATTGCAAATTGAAAGCAAAAAGAGATAGAGCAAAATTTCCAATTAAAAAATTGTAGAGCATCAATTAATAGTACAAAACAACATTTGTTTGACACGGATAAGATAAATTGTCGCCTGAATACCCTACAATGTCCGAAATCGATGTGCGACGATTCAAATCTGCATATTCACATTTCGCAAATGTAGCCGTATGCAAATGCAGATTGTGATGTTGTACCATACCTACGATATAAAAACCAGTAGCAGGATGTACCCTGATCAGGAGTTTAGGTCTACATATGCTGTGTGAGAATGGCGAGCTTGGATTTCTGGGGTTACGTAAAAAGTCAGGTGTATGCAACAGTGCCTGCAAGTCTGCTGGATCTACGTCATCATGTTACAGATGCTTGCAATAGTGTGACACCTTCCATGCTGAGGAATGTGAATGCAGAGTTACTTTCACGAATACAAATGTGTATCATGAGCAATGACGAACTCTTTGAACATACTCGACATTAACTTTTTATCACTGTGTGCGAGTTTGCCTTTTTTGTTTTTGTTTTGTCTGACGTCATCAAACTGTATTGACATAAGTACATTTCCGAGACTGCTAGGTTTGTTTGGTGCTCACAGTCAACCGTGGTTAGTATCTTTAAAAAGGGGTCCGAAGAGGGGGAAATCCGCGAACCACTGGCAAGGTGTGACGACCAGAGCTGAGGCAGGCTAAGCCCAAAGCAGATCCCGGACCCAAATCTGGCTCGGGCTGTAGAATATTTACTGCGGCACGGGCTCTTAGAAAGAGGGAGAGCGAGAGAATTGTTTTTTACATGTAAATGTGTTTTTATGTGATTTAGCAAATGAGACAGTTTATTGCTAGTAAAGGGAATTCTTTGGCAACTGGTTCTGATTGGGAAGCGGGCATTCGAAGTGGCTATTTATTCTGGGCTTGGGTAGAAAATGCCATAGGCAGCGCATTAGTGTGTTTCTGTAGAGAAGAAAAAGCGTTTTCGAGAAATATAGATATTGGATAGTTGATAGTATGCCGACGATAATTTACCACCCACCCCCTCCCTCCCATCGCCACGCAGTAGCTCCCTGCTAATTCTGTTTAGCAACATACGTATTGTGGCGCATTATGGCGCGATAATATTAGCATTATTTGAGCAACATACAATTGCAGCACCACTCCATCATTTGAGAATTCCGGCCTTCTGAAGCACTTCAGGTGGAAATGAACGGTCAAAGGAAATCGTACAGTTACACTGTAAAAATAGATAGACGTCCCTTCCCCACTCGCCATTTGAGAAATGCATTGGTTAATTGCAGGAGGAGAGAGTAGAAAAAGGTTAGCAATTTTGGGGCCCGGGCTCTATCATGCAATATAAAATTCAGGCTCGTGTGGGCCGAAGTTGGCTCTAGTGCTGACCACGGCTCATCGATGCTAAAGGTAAGCATAGGCTAACCCGTATGGTGAGCCAACAGAAGGAATACTGTGGCGCAACTCACTGGTAATTTGAATGGGGACAGGAGTAATGTGTTGCAACGCACAGTACATCGAACCCTGCTGAAATAGTAGCTGTGTAACCTCGGGCTGCTCAGAGTGCATGTGCTAACCTTGGTTCACAATTGAAATCTCCTACAATAGATATGTGAGTATCAATCAGAACTGGACCTTCAGGGATTGGAAGGTCGTCTGGTCCTATGAATCTCGTTTTCTGTTGAACCATGTCAACGGCTGGGTACATGTGCGCTGTTTTGCTGAGAAAGTGTTGGCACCAGGATGTACAATGGGATGAAAACAACCTGGAGGAAGTGTAGTGCTTTTAGCAATGTTTCGCTGAGAAAACCGTGGGTTCAGTCATTCATGCACAGGAAACTATGACTTCCACCACCTACTGTAAACATTGTGCATCAGGTACGTCCTTTCATGGCAACGGTATTCCCCTTTAGTAGTGCCTTTTTCAGAAGGATAATGCGCCATGTCACACTATCCAGATTGTTCGAGAATGGTTCGCTGAACATGAGGAAGCGTTCCAGGTGTTTCCCTGGCCTCCAAATTCTCCAGACATCAATCCAATTGAGCATCTGTGGTTTGTATAGGAACAGCAAATCTCAACTGTGGTGGCTCAATCACGTAAATTAGAAGAGTTAAAAAATCTGCTGGTAACGTGTTGGTGCCAGATACCACAAGACACCCTTTAGAAATCTTGTAGCATCTATGCGTCTCCGGATAAGAGCTATTTGGGTGGCACTTGGAAGACCAACATCATATTAGGCAGGTGGTAATAATGTTTTGGCTCTTCAGTGTTGAAACAAACCACGAACTAAAGAGATTATTATTATTACTTTTTTTTTTTTTTCAGATCACTGTAGAGATGACAAGGCATTTCCCCACTTACAGCCCGTTAAATCACATGGAACTGCTAAAGATGGAATGCAAACAAAACAGCGATCTGATTGTTTTACAGGAATTTTATATATGTATAGGGTTGGTGCAAATGAAATGTCCGGTAAAGTATCGGCACACGTGGACGGCGAGAACGGAAAACTAGGACAACTTACCTAGGCAGAACAATCCCCCTCAACATCGACACATATTTGCCATCTGTCCTGCCAGGCCATGATCCCAGAACGAAAAAAGTCTTGAGGCTGGGACCCGAAGATATCATCAACTGCACATTAAGCCTCATTGTCTGTCGTGAACTGTTTCCTGGACAGGAAGTGATCCAGGCAATGAAACAGATGATAGTCTGTCGGAGACAAGTCCGGGTAATAGGCAGGGATGAGACAGTGCCGCATAGCCCGAGGCACCTAGTGTCAGCATAGTTTGTTGTGCGACTGAGGGCGGACGTTGTCCTGGAGCAGAACACCATGTCTGTTGGCCAAAGCCGGTTGTTTCTGCAGAAATTTCCGGTGCATCTAGTGTAATTCAGCACAATAACGTTCTGCAGTGATGGTTTGGCCTCTTGCCAAGAAACTCCGATGAATTATCTCGGCTGTGTACCGCCAGACAAGGAGCATCATCTTGGTGCGTAGGGATGCCGTCCAACGGGCTGTGCCTTGCTTAACCATTGTGCAGGTCGTTTCCGATTATCATAAAGGACCCACTTCTCGTCGCAGGTGCCGATTATGACGCAGTAGAGGTCCCTGTTTATTCCTGGCAAGCAGCGACGTGCAGACTTCCAAACGCCTGGCCTTGTTTGCAGTTGGCAACTCATGCGGCAGCCACATGTCCAGCTTTTTTACCTTACCCAACGCAGCCAGACGCGGAAACAACGGTCGTGTGGTGGACACCTCCCTCTACCGTTATCGCACAACACGTCTTTCGGGGTCCGCTTCAACCACACATAACAGAACATCGTCAGAAACAGCAATTGGTCGGTGATCACGTGCTTCGTTTTGCAGGTCCGTATGTGCGCTTCGAAACTTCACGAACCATCGCCGAATGGTTCGTTCGTTGGCTGTGTTCTCCCCAAACGCTTTGTTAACGTTTCGAGTGGCAATTCCTGCAGAATGGTTCAGTTTAAATTCATACAGGAAGATGACTCTCAAATCCTGCGTCTGCATTTTTCCCTTTGCAGGCCACATTACGTCTAAACAAACCACGCCTGAACCTTGTTCTTCAGATCAGATGTAGAGGATTTTAGGAAGGGAGTGTCTGACCCCAGGTCTTATTACCGGAGGGCCATTACCCGGGGTCCGACAGCTTAACCAGCCCATCCGACGCACGGCGGGTATTTTGTGGTTCGAACGTTCGTACCTGCCCTGGATCGAACGTGATGTTATCTCCATGGCAGTCACGAACGCTGACCACTAGGCCACCCGCGGCCCAAACCTTGTTCTTCACACACGTGCTAGCTATTTATAGTAGTTTTGTGACGTATATCCGCAACACCTTCGGGTGGTTCCATTCCGATGTGGCCGGGGGGGGGGGGAGGCTGTCTCCACTACTCGTTCGCGCCGGACATTTCATTAGCACCAACCCAATAAAAATAAACATATTTGCTAATGCGTGTATAATACCCCAATTCTCAATCCACGGCTGGGCGGAGGTTTCCCTAAGTCTGCTACACGACTCTGTCTTGAGCAGTTCTCTTCCATGTCACTCCAACATGCTTTTGAATATCATCCACCCATCTCCCACTTTGTCTTCTGAGTCTTTTTTTTCTGTCGCTTAGTATCCAGTGTAGCATTTCAGTTGTCCAACGGTTGTCAGCTCCATCAATATGTCGAGCCTATTGCTGCTTGAGGGTGTTTACTTTGATCATGTCATCCACTCTTGTCATTTTCCTGATACGTGAGTTCTTTTTCCTATCTTTCTTGTTTACACCAAGCGTGTATCTCTCCATTCTCCTTTAAATTATCTGCGGGCTCTGAATGTCGTGTAGTTAAGATTCATGTCTCTGATCCAGAAGTAAGAATTGGAATGATGCATTGATTAAATACTTTAGACATAATGGTAAATTGTTCTGTAAAATTGTACTGCTTCTGTATTAATTTTGTACAGATCTATGCATACTAAAACGAAATGTGGGGGGAAATGCTACTGTGTGGTAGTGTTTTAGATTTCTACATAGTGTACTGGTACCCTTAAAACACATAACTTTCTACTTTTTTTTTAGAAATCGGGAAGTTGAATATAAGAATATTACAAAGCTAAATATATAATTAGGACCTTTTCGAAAGACCCCCCCTCCCTCAAATTTTCTGTGCCCAGAGGCTGATGATTGCTCTGCCTCATACCAGTTTACGCCCGTTATCGGGATAAACAAATTTAATCTCAAGTAAGTGTGAGTAATTAAGAAATGTATTTGGAAATCCTGCCGAACTCAACGGGTAGGTATCTTTCTGCTCAAACTGTCGAGCGAAACGGAGTTAAATTACAACTGAAAAAATATCACGCCTTACTAAGTAAATGCCCTAATTGCTTCGTTCAAGGTCTTTCAGAAAGAAAAGAACTTGCTATTGGATTCGTTTTTCTTTTCAGTGTGTAAACGTATTCATCTGAAACTGAGAGGGAAGACAATACAGCGACTGCCGGAAAGAAAGAAAAAAATTGAACTTGATCTTATTTTTGTTTTGGTGAACAAGTGCATTTTCTTTCCCTGCTGTATCAAAGCGTGTAGTAACAATGGTTCTTCAGCTTTTGGAATCCAAAGAGAAAAAGAATATACGTGATTACTACGTCGTCTTTCTTTGTTCACGAATGAGAATGTTTTTCTTTGTCTGGTCATTTCAAGAGGCTCATTGCCTGCGTGGATTCCTGGCAGAATGTGGATCTTTTATTTTTCACCCTGAAGCACGGATCCTTTAATGACCTATTCGAGAAATGCCTAGTTGAAACATGCCACTGGTCTCCACCAGAAGTGCATTATTTGTACTAGTAGCGCAAGAGAGGAAAGGGGGAGGGATTCATCTGTTTTTAAGCTCTAGCTGTTGTGGCGTGGAATGTTACCTAGCGAGTAGTAATACGTAATGTTTTTTCATCCACATTACTTGAAGGAAATTGGCTTTTCCAACAGATCTGTACCGTCTAAAGTCAAAGACCTTTTCATTTAATTCTGTACCAGGTGAAAGAAAGCCTACCAGTGGAGGAGGGGATGTGTTTTATTCATACAGCTTTGTTGGGAAACTTTCCAATTTTTACTAAGCGTTGATGGAAATCTCCCTGGAAAAATTTCTCGCAAAAATCCCGTACCTCCCACACAATCAGGGAAATGTGACTCCTATCTCGATATGGCAGCGGTAACTACTTGAGTTATCTCCCTCCCCTTCTGAAATAATGTCCTTAGCACGTGTTTCTTTCCCACTTCGTGTAGCAATTAGTATCGGATGTCCCTAAGCCAGAGATTCCCATTCGGTGCGTCGCGACTGTAAGGAAAAACTAAAGCTTATAAATTAGAGTGAAACGCATCATGCAAACTTTCAAGACTTCTATATGTTTTACAGATTGAATTGTGAAAAAGAATGTGAAAGGAAAAAGAAAACACATCACCTTGAAAATGACATTATCTTCCTGAACTCTGCCACAGTTTTGGAACAGTGTGGCAAAGGAGTAAGTACCCAGAATTGAGTAAGAAAGCCGTGAGAGTAATACTCCCTTTTGCCACATCCTACCTTTGCGAGCAGGGCAGGAGAGCAAGGCGGCTGCCTAGCGCTGATTTTAATCATATATCTATTTTCTGTCATCATCCAATTTTTTTATCTGTTTTATCTTTAAAAATAAATAAATAAATAAAATCACTGAAAAGATAAACAGTCGAAGTACGCCTTTTCTCTTTTCCCACTAGTTTTTTTTTTTTTTTTGGGGGGGGGGGATACTGCTAAGTGAATGTATATAAAAACAGCTATTCCCCTTCTTTATGCTTTGCAGTGAAATTTAATTTCTTTTCCGCCGACTTTACGTATAAAACGGTGATAACAAAGGATGAATGTGTAGGCAGTAAACAAAAACACAAGACAAAAGTTTCCGGGTTTGAGTGAAAAGCAGAACATCTGAGATTTGCTAATTTAACTGGATTACAGTTCCCACACTTTTGACTACAATAGATCGTTTGACTAACGTAATTTTAGCAAATTATAAAAATTATTACACTCTAGGAAATCATTTTTTTTCTCGTTTTAGTTTTCTATAACAGTTGTAAACAGTGTGATTAACGTTAAACCTTAAGTTATGTGCCCAAAAGTTTATGCAGGAATAATCACGAAACAGCAAGCTACAGTGACATTTACGAATTAGCATATTGTAGCCAGCTTTCGGAGAAGTTCAGAACATTTCAGGTAAGCCTTAAATATTTTTAATAACAATTTTGTGAATTTTTTTAATTTTAGTTTCCTGTCATTCAGAGAAAAATACGTTACTCAAATATGATTGAAAACTGATACTTTACCAATTAAGCATCATGCACGTTTTTCAATTAAAAATACTATTAGGGACCGCCGAAGTAGTATGGCCGACTTTGTTTGCGAGGCAGGATTTTCAGCTATGGTGGTAATAAAATCCAGATTTAGAAGCAAAGTTAACGTTGAGAAGGACATCCGCGTAGCTGTATCGAATATTGTCCCCAGATTCAATGTTTTGTGTGACGAGAAGCAAGCTTCTCTATCCCATTATGACGCAAATACCTCTGTTAGGTAGTTTCTAAAATTACTGTATTAATTTGAAAGCTAAACTAAGAGGTACCATTGTGAAAATATGCCTGTCTCATCAATTTCTTCTTATTCAGTTCTGTAATTTTATTCTAATTCTGTATTTTTTACATTAAAAGGAATACAAGCTAGTAATGTTTATTCCATCATATCACTGCTAAAAAACTGTTTTCTTTTAAAAAAATACCACAAATTCGACTTCCGGCACTTTTTTTTTTTAATTTTGGGTACTAAGGCGTCGCACGGAAAATGTGACATGTAAAGAGCGGCGCGGTCTCAAAAACCAAACGTTTAGTTTTCCAGCAGGGGGATGTAAATGCTCCCATTTACTAAAGATCCAGACTCACGGTCGCTAGGTCGCCATTGGCGGTAAACTTCATCGTAGTGGCGACTAAAAATGTTTGATTAAATCTCCAATTGTGGCGACCTGTACGGGAAAAACATTTATTTTATTTAACTTGTACTGTACGGAATTTTTTTAACTTGTACGGAACCGCATGTTTTTGAAAAATTTTACTCCAAATGTACGGAAATCGCACGAAATGGCACAAAATTTGAGTTGTACGGAAGTTGCCCATCACCTTTTTCATTATGCTTGAACAGCAGAAAAGAAAAAAAAAAGTTTATAAAAAAGGCGAGTGCGTCGGTTTTTGATCACAAAGAATGCACCGAGGCTGATGGGTCATCGTGAGGGAACGCAGTCCGCAAGGTTGCGGTGGTAATGAAAGCTTGTGGTGGACAGCTCAACTGTCTGCGTTGGAAAAGTCCAACTGGGAGACATTTTGATTAAAAAATATTTCTCCAATTTTTTAAATAACTGAATGCAAATTTTACAGTAGCCAAGACACGTCAAAATAAACTCTCATGTGAAATTTCGTCAAAATCCGATGAAAACTTCAGAAGTTAGGCATTTTCTTTTTATTATTTTTAATCAATGTTCACTGAAAGCCTGCATAGTTCATTGGAAAATCCAAAATCGGCATAGTCCGGATTTTCGAGGTTGTACGGTAATAATATTTCCATACCTGCGAACTACTACGGAATGTCTGTAGTTTCTACGGATTTAGTTGGCTGACTACGGAACTACGGAATCTACGAATTTTATTATTTTTTAATTTTATTGTTTTATGATATGCATGTGATTCTTAAGCAGATTCGCGGAATTCCGCGGTTTTTTTTTGTCATAATTTATATCGTTCTCAGGATCAGTGTAAAACTGAAGACAATTTGCGGGTGGGTGGGTGGGGGAAGTTCCATCTGGAAGACGGTATTTCGTGTCTCAAAACTTTCAAGAACGGTAGTTGAACAAAGTGAAAAAGTTACAGTAATCGTAATTTTTTTCTCCCGATGTTGTATTAGTGTAAAGTTTTATTGTTAAATATGTTTTTATTGCATAAAAGTATTTCAGCTTGAAACTGTAGGCAACAATATGCGAAAACGGAGGTTAGACGCCGCAAAAATTTCCCCGTAATCTTCAGGTATCAGATTCTTCCGCGAAATCGAGGAATTCCGCCTTTTTCGTTATTATTTTGGTCATTCGCGAGATCAATGAACCAGTGAACACAATGGGGGGGGGGTCGTCGGAGGACGGAATTCCATCTTGACGAAAATTTTGAAAACGGAAGGTCGACGGAGTTCAGATTTTTTCCACAATGCAATCGTAATTCCCTTTTTTCTCGCGATGTTTCCTCTGCCCAGTATTATTGCTAAGTAATATTTAACTGCATAAATATTTGTATTTCAGCTTAAAAATAGCGGGAAAATTTCTAAAACTGGAAGTCAGACGGTGCAAAGATTTCTCCTGTAAGCGCACTCCCCTCCCCACGCGATGTCCCCACTCTCCTGCATTGTTTTATTACTTCAGTTTCAACTTTTAAGAATACTATAACTGAAATATGCAAAATAAAACATACTGATATTAAACTAAGCAATTTTATAAAAATAATTTAGAATTAAATATACAATTTGATTTTTTTTTTCAAAGTTTGGCCACTGAGGGTTTTTTTATGGCCACTAACAATTTTGGTCCTGGTGGCCAATGTATTCTAGCAAAATTGTAAGTCTGGATCTTTACCATTTACTTCGATATTTTATTCCATATCACCAGGGCCGCCCTAGGCATGAGCTTCAGCCCACGTCGACGGTCGTATGGAGGGCGGCTAGCCAGTAGACTGCCCTTATTTTGCTTTAGCTTTTTCATATAAATATATATATTATGTTTATATGATAATGATCTGAAATATACTGTTTCATAAAATACATATTATTTGCCCTTTTTTCTTTGCGACTTAATCGCGTTTCATCCGTATTATTACATAAAAGTGAATTCCTAACTGCCATATTTTATAGCAGTTCTCATTCTTTGCCGTTCTTCTAAGCCAGTATGTTTTGCCTTTCTATTTTTGAAGTCTGTATCTTTGTGTCTGTTCCTGAACCTGAGACAACATTACTGGCCCCGAGGCTACAGTCATGAAAATGTCTCCCAAGTACGATTGTCACTCGCTTCTTGACCAACCCCTTGTTTTGCAAAGCAGGAGACCAGGAGCAGGAGGAAAACAACCCTAGGCGCTCTCCCCGTTACCCACCACTATAGCACGGTATCACTTTCAAAGTGACCGCATCCGGAATTTAAAGTAATTACACCGTAAAAGGGAGGACGGTATGACTGCTTCGATGGGAATATTTGTTTTCAGAGTGAATATTTGTCTTCCTAGGACCAAGTAGGAAATCGGCATGTTTGGTTGGTACAACATGTGATTTAGCAATTCTTATTTTACCCGTATGAGGTGAAGAGACTGAATACAGAAAAAATACTCTAATCATTTAGAGCAAAATATAAAAATTGGGATTTCAGTGGGGAAGGAAATACGTTTTTTTTTTTTGTTTTTTTCATTTTCGAGGGATTTTGAATTATTTGTTTTAACCTAATTGCTAATGAAGTCCATATTGCTAATATAATAAAAAAGAGAAACTAAATAAAAATGCGTGCACTACAAAATCCGTACACTACAATTCATTATTTCCGAAAGGAACTCCCCAATCCCTGTTTTTCTTTAGATATCTTCGTACATACAGTGCTATCTTAATGGGTTGCAGTGGCGGCTTTTCAGGTGAAGTAGGTGAAGTGCCTCTTCACCTATTTTACTCAAAATAAAATTTTATTCAGTATTCTTTTTAAATATATTATCTTTTGCCTTTATTCATTTCCGAAATACTCAAAATTTTGATTAGTTATTAATTCACGTGGCACACTCAATACGGAAAAGAAATTCTTATATGCAAAACAGTGCAAGTGAAGAGCGGAAATGAGAATGCTTGGAAGTCTGCAGTTTTCGGCCGAGTTGTCATGGTAACCGTGACGTCACCCTCCCCAATCTGCTTGCTCAAGTGAAGTGTTTCAGCTTCAGTTCAGGCGCCTTACCTCTGCATCTCCCAGTTTTTGAGCGTCGTAAAGTCGTGAGAGATCATGGTGGAGCGGGTGGACTACCAGGGTACCTTGCAATCTACTAGGGCTTTTTCCTTGTGGTGCTCTAGTACATTATTTTCCAAAAGGAATTTGTTCTTTTGGGCGTTGTGATTATTTGTTGAAAGCTTTAGCTGATATTTTAGGTTTGTGTGCAATTTAACTGACAGTGATAGTTTTTAGTATGCATCCTGTGGACGACATTGTTTGTAATTTATTGCAAACTCCATTTAATTGGTGGAAAGATGAAGATAAAAGAGACATTTTGCTTCAAGGACGACCGACGGTTTCACTGACAATTGTTGCCAAGAAAGAAATCAAGAAGAGCGGTAAATCTAACAATATTAATTTTAAAAAATGTTGGTTTACTGAATATAAATGGATTTGCAGCACTTCTGTGTTAATTTTTTTTTTGGGGGGGCTCTGCTTACTTTTTGTAATAAACATTCAGCATGGAATAAAGACGGATTCTCAGATTTATTAAGCGTAACATGGTCACTTCATAAACATCGCAATTCTAGCGAACACCTAAAATGCGGATTAATGTTAAGGAATTTTGAAAAAATTCAAAACACCATTGCCAATGCCCTGAGGAAGAATGCTAGGCTTTTGAAAACGCCTTTTAATGAAAACGTTCCTTTAAATATACTTTTCCTGCAGACAGTGATTGATGCAATATTAGTCTATATTGTATTTGAGCAAACAAGAACTAGCATTCCATGGCCATGACAAAAGCATGGGCTTGATAAATCGTAGAAAATTCATTGTTGATATGAAGAAGTTCTTTAAAAATTGAAAATCCATACGAAAGGATAAAAAACTATTAAAAATGAATTAATTGAATGTATTTCTGAATATATAAACGATCACGTCAAGAATTAAATAATTTTTTATTGTTGATTCAGAAGGTGTATTAGTTGAGGGATTTTTGGGTTTCCATGATGTGAGTGAAGATAGAACGCTGGGAGCTTTATACAAAATGCTAGACAAAATTTTGGAACAGTCTGATTACCAACACAAATAAATAGGACAATGTTACGATGGGGCAAGTATAATGTCTGGGCACTTAAATGGGCTACAGAAAAAAAATGTCAAGGATAAAGCTTCTCAAGCTGTTTTTGTTCATTGCTTAGTTCATCGTTTGAATTTTGTATTACACCAGAATGTTTCTAAAATTTCTAAGTGTCGAATATTTTTTGCAAGCCTCAGTGGAATTGCTTCGTTTGTTCACCATTCTGCAAAGCGGTCTTATACACTTATATCAACAACCGCAAGACGCAGACCAACCCTAACAGAAACTCGATGGTCCTCCACTTCGAAATTAGTAAGTGTAGTTGTTAAAGACTGGGATAAATTGAAGGAAGTGTTCGGATTTCTGACGAATAGCGAGCAATCAGACAAAAAATCAATTAATCTTGCCAAGGGGTTTTTGAATGATATGAACACTTTCGAATTTATATTTTTGGCTCCACTGATCTATTATTCGAACTTTTGAAGAAAAAATAACTAAACATAAACTACTGTGTAACTCAAATTAAAAATATAAAAAAAAACTCGTGAAATTTCGAGCCATAAAAGGAACGATGAGGTATTTGAAACACAGTTTGGAAAAGCTAGCAAAATCTCAGAAATAAGCACGGGAATATGCTGCTCTTACACAGGAAACAATTTTTCAAAATTATAAACAATTGTATTTTGAAATTGTGGACCACATTCTTATGGAAATGGATATAAGATTTTAAGACTGTAAGACACTTCAATTTGTCTGACTTGCTGACACAACCAAATTCGAATAATTTAATGCATGCTTTCCCTCTTGCGCTCTTGAAAATCTACATTTTTGCAGTAACATATTTACTAAATACGAGCGGCTTAAAAATGAACTGATTCTTGTATATGCCGATGAAAAATTAAGGAATATATTGACTCGAGAACTCCTTCGAGTGTTTCACGGAGACAAAGACGTTTTTACAGAAGATTAAAATTGGTTTTCCTCCTTTTAACAATTCCATCTACAAGTATGCCAGTGCAAAGAAGTTTTCTTAAAAGAATGCAAACTTGCTAAAGAAACACTAGTTCCCAAGATAGACTTGCTTCTTTGGCAAATATTTCTATTCAGGAAGACATTTTATTGATGCTCATGAAGAAACAACCATCTTATGACAACATAATTGAAAATTTTCCAGTTTTAAAAGGAAGAAAAATTGATTTAATATACAAAAAATAGGTAAGTCTTCATTAAAAGATTTTTATTGTAGACAGTAGATATCCTTTCATACTGTTCTTGTACCTCTTCACCTATTTTTCCAACCACGAGCCGCCACTGATGGGTTGGTCTCGAGCCTCGCATTAATCAAGGGACTCCAACTTAATGTTTTAATCGAAAGGAAAAGAGAAATTTCCTGAGAACTTTAAAACGTAAAATCAGTCAGTATTTGTTAATTTTCCATGTAAGTTAGTACGACCCCCCCCCTCCTCACGGTTGTATGAAGGAATCATACACCGTCGTCATTCCTGATAAACATTCCACAGTCGGTTTTCAATATTTAATTATTTGTTGCCTGTTCTGAAAGTTTTTGGAAGTATTCCCATAGGAAGTACTTTTTCCTGATGTGTATTCTTACAGGATTCTCCCTTGAAATAGAAACTGGCAATTTGTGCAGGTTTTCATTAAGTTTTTGGAAGATAATTCCATAAATATAATGCTATCACTATGTGGACTGCGTGCCTCAGGAAAAGTGTGTGGGTTGGATGTAAGTGTGTAACAAAACATCTTAATTTCATCTAAAGGCGGCCAGACCTCCACCTTGCCCATGCATGAACAATATCACGGGCCGGCCCTGCATATCACTGCTAAAAATAGTGTGGGGAAAGAATGCATGTGGAATACATTTAATTATTAACATTTTGTGCAGATTTTGAACTTAAATGCAGTTTTTCCGGGAGGAGGAATGGGTGTGTAAATGTGTTTCCGTCACAATCGCGGCTTCTAAAAGTCTGATTTGAAAAAAATTCTTTGTATGTTTCCCCTTCTGAGGAAAGTAGTGAGTGTTAAAGTTTTTCAGTTCTGCCACGCTAAGGAGTGCAGTTGTATTTCTATTTTCAACGGTATCTCAATTTTTAAATATCGGGGGAAGGGGGATTCTTATTGCTCCTGATGCTTTTCCCTATACATCGTGCACGCACGTTTTACTTCCAACGATGTGCAACTTTTTTGCAAAGGAGGCATGGTATTTATTTAATCCACGCCTGAAAGTCAGGCCGAAAACTCTACATTGGATTCTGCCATATCCCGTTAAAGCGGATTTAGATAATGAAATTTTCGATATGAGGAACTTTTTTCGAACAAACGTCTTCCTAGTAAAATTAAAAATTAGTTTTTTACAAAAAGTTTGAAAAAATGTTAAGTATGACTTATATGATGATCTACTTTCTCTGCAAAGTCGTATTAAATAAAAGACTCGCCTAATCATTTTATGGTCTAGAAATTGAACACTGTCAAAATAAAATTTCATTTTATGATCTTTATTTACGTACCTATCTCACCTGAGTCTTGGTGAGAGCAAGCACAGGGGGCCGCCACGGTGGCGCAGTGGTCTAAGCGTTGGCTTATGACCATTCGTCCGAGAAAGGGTCCAGGTTCGAATCCCGGTGAGGCAAAAAAGTTTTGTTTGTCTTACAGCACTGGCTCTCTCCCTTCCCTGAAACCAGTGGCCCTAAATTAGGGATGGGCGGCTGCTTATAACCTATTGAGTTGCTCATGGTGGTCATTAAACCTTCAATAAAAAAAAAAAAAGCAGGAAGGAATCTCGAAATCTATTATGTTTATCGCTGAGTAAGATCCCTCATGTTTTATTCTTTGTCTGGATATCACTAGAGAAAGATTTTTTCTGGTTCCCGAAGTTCAGACGGAAATGCTCCCGCGTCACAGAGGTCCTACGACTGTTTAAAAAAAAAAAAAAAAGAATTACCCCAAAAATGGGGGAGGGAGGTACGCTGTACTCCCGTAAGACATACTGTTATGAGAAACATCTTGCATGCATCGCTAAAATCAAAACTAATAAATGGGTAAAACGTTTTTTATAAAATTTTCAATCTGTGCAGGTACATGTAACCTTAATACGCTTGCTTTACTTCGACTTCGACGTGGTGAAAAAAAGTCAGTCGATGCCCACTGATCAAAAACTGGTGTATTGATGATAATCCAGTGCTATTCGATGGCTGTTGAATGCCTTCCTCCTCTTCGATTTTTCAAATTATCTCAATGTTGAGACTACTTTGTGATGATTTAGCGTTCCTATAGGTTTTTATGGCGGGGACGTCGCTAAGCCCCATTCTATACAAGCGCTCGAAACGCGGCGGTTGAGACGCTAGCTGCTTCCCTTTTCAGTGATTATTCTACACGGGAGTGTTCCAACCGCACTCTGTTGAACTTCTAGGAAACACGAGTTTATTTTACACGTGCGCTTGAACAGCGCGTTTCTGTAGTCCATGGGAAACGTGCCCAAATGAACGTCCGTGCAGATTGAACAACGTTATGAGTGCTGGCGTCGCCAACACTTCCTACCGCGTTGGAACGCTACCTCCGTGATTGGAAGCACGGAGGCCCCTCTGTAGGCGTCAGAAGCGCTCATCTAGATTGGAGCCCGCGTTTTTCTACACTGCAGAGCAATTGAATTAGAGACAGCTGGCTTTATGCAAATATGGCGCTGTGGGCGGCCCTGTAAACGGAAACGACATGACGTATGCAGGGATCAGACAAACTAATTAGTGATGCGACGGGAATCAGTAAGAGTCGGATGCAGTATGGGTAAGACAAAGGATCTAAGCACATTTGATCGTGGGCAAATTGTCGGGGCCCGACGAATGGGTCACTCCATCTCGGAAGTCGTGCAGGCACTGGGATTTTCACGAGCCACTGTGTCACGAGTGCACCGTGAGTACATCGAATCTGGTAAAACCATCCCTGCAAGAACCAACTGCCGTGGACAACAGCGTGTGGATGAGCTGGGTCATCGTCGGCTTGCTCGCATTGTAACAGCGGATAGATAGGTCGCAGTGCAAGAAATCACTCTGCAATTTAACGCTGGGGCACAAAAACGTGTAAGCAGCCACACCATCCAGAACCATCTCCTCGCTATGGGGTACAGAAGCCATCGTCCCATGAGGGTACCGCTACTGACCGCACATCACAGGGTGCAAAGATAAGCATGGGCGCGGGAACATCGCCACTGTACCCTAGACATGTGGGAAAATGTTGCCTGGACTAATGAGTCGAGATTCACGTTGGTACATGCGGATGGCAAGATACGAGTATGGCGCAAACCACATGATGAAGCGATGGATCCTTCTTTCCAGCGGGGTACTCTTCAATCTGGTGGGGGTGGCACTCTCGTCTGGGGACTGTTTACGTGGACTGAAATGGGAACCCTGGTATGTGTGACATCGTCCCTCACAGGTTAACATTACCGGGATATCCTGGACGACCATTTGCTCCCGTTTGTGCGTCTTCAACATCCCACTGGGGACCTCATCCTGCAACAAGACAATGCGCCGTGCCGTCGCTCCTGAATTGTATACGAATGGTTGGATGAACACTCCACCGACGTGACCTCGCTTCCTTGGCCAGCTAGGTCACCTGAACTCAATCCCATTGAGCACATCTGGGATGCCATCGAGAGAGATGTTCAAGGCTCTGAAACCCCCTCCATCAAGTCTTCGTGAACTGTCGGAGCTTGTTCAGGAGTCTTGGATCCGCATGGCTTCCCAACGCTTCCGGTGTCTTGTCGAGTCCATGCCGAGACGAATCGCCGTTGTCATCAGGGCGAAAGGTGGTGCTACACGTTACTCCACAGGTATCTCCAATTCAATTGCTCTTCAGTGTATACTTGCTCATTGATTTTGTTCGGTTGGCGTAGCCAGGTTTAATGGAGCTTCTCAACCGTGCATTTCGAGCGCTCGTGTAGAATGGGTCTAAGGGGGTGCGAGCACCCACCTTGAAAAATTTTTCTTGCCCACCCAGTTCAAGATGTGCCACTTTTTTCACTTTAAAATATTATTTGGATTTCGCGAAATAATGAATGTCGTGTATTTTGTCGAGTAGCCCTACGTATTTCTCCCTAGGAAGTGCGTTGTTTACTTTTCCATAGTAAGGATATCAAAATAGCATCCATAGGGCCATAAAGTCAGTTCTTCACCCTTCCTAATCTTTAGTTTAATTAAGCCTTTTTTAGCATGTCTTTTGTAAAAAAAGATCATGCTTATGTTATCGGTTTGTCCGTCTGTAGACAGCTCTGCAACTATTAGTCCGATTTGAAAAATTCTTTTTGAATTGGGAAGCTTGAAATATGCGAACGGCGATCCTTCATTTCGTTTTTTTTTTTTTTATGATGTACAGTTTCGCTGCTTGAGGGCGTAAATGCAGATGTCGAATTCAAAAAGATGTTTTATTCCACATGTTTGCTTCTAAACATCCGATTGAAAAAATCCTTTTATCTTTCGATTCCATTTATGTCGAAGAGTATTTTGGATATATATAGTTACTTTTTCAAATTACGCATAGATTTTCCGCTAGGGGCGTAAAAGTAAATTACATTTTCCCCGACAAAACTCCGATTTGAAAATAGATTTCTTCAGCGGATACACCTCCTGATAGAAAATCTTTTGCATATAATTCCAAATTTTTGGTAAAGAATACTTTGGCCACCAGAGGGCGTAAGTGTTAATTTTTGCTTCTGGTGTATTTAGCATAAAATCTGAGCTTCTAAAATATTGATTGAAAAAAAGTCTTTCGTGGACTGATGCCACTCACATCGATTAACTTTTTCGGAATATTTTCTTCTTAAAATATTCCACAGTTTCTGTGCCAGAGAGCGTACCTGTATATCTTGTTTTTGTCAATATCTCTACTTCTAGGAGTCCAATTTAAAAAAATCCTTCTTTGTTGGATAGTGGTTCCAGTGTGACATGTTTTTCATATAATTTCAAAATTTTCAAGTAATTCCTAGACTTTCTGCTAGGGGGCATAAAGGTAAATTGCTTTCCCCCTATATCTCTGCTTCTAAATCTCCGATTTGAAAAATTCTTTCTGCACCGGATACAGTTCTTGATGGGAAATCCTTTGCACATAATTTCTAGTTTTTGTAAAAAATGGTTTGGCCACCAGGTGGCGTAAGTCTTAATTTTCGCTTCTGATGTATTTGCAGCAAAATATGAGCTTCTAAAATCTCGATTGAAAAAAATGTCATTTGTAGACCGATACTACTCATGTTGACAAACATTTAGAAACATTTTCGTCTGAAAATAATGCATGGTTTCTACGCCAGGGGACGTAGATGTATATCTCATTTTTGGCAATATCTCTACTTCTGGGAGTCCGATTTAAAAAAATCCTTCTTTGTTGGATAGTGTTTCCACTGTGACATGTTTTTCATATGATTTCAAAATTTTCAAGTAATTCATAGACTTTCCGCTAGAGGGCACAAAGGTAAAATTGCGTTTTTGCATTATTTCTGCTTCTAAAACTCCGATTTGAAAAATTCTTCCTGTATCGCATACAACACCTGATGGAAAATATTTTTCATATAATTTCTGTTTGGTAAAGAATGGTTTGGCCACCAGGGGGCATAAGTGTTAATTTCTGCTTCTGATGTATTTGTAGCAAAATCTGGGCTCCTGAAAACTCGACTATTTTTTTTTTTCTTGGATCGATACCGCTCATATGGAAAAACCTTTTGAGAATACTCTCTTCTTAAAATAATGCATGGTTTTCCCACCAGGGGGCATAAAGTCACATCTTCTTTTTGTCGATATCTCTGTTTCTAAGAGTCTGATTTGAGAAATTATTTCTGTGTTGGAGAGCGTTTCTGGTGCGAAATGTTTCTCATATAAATTCATGTTTTTCTTAACACACAAGTCTGCAACCAGAGGGCGTAAGCTCACGATTCCGCTTACAGCGATATCTGAGGGATTGAAAACCCGATTGAAAATTTTCTTTCTTCCGTCAGATACTATTGTTTTCCATACCGTAAGATGCGTCGCCAGAACAAGCCCGTGCGATCAGCCCAAAGTTTTACAGAGTCGCCATAAGATGCCGAACGAATCGGATTGGTTTTGGTCAAATAAAAGCGCTCGTCCCCAAAGGGTCGCAGCTCTGATGCATGTATTAGCTCTAGAGTTACCACAGTTAGCCAAGTAGTAAGGTACGATCTAAGGAACCATAACTGATTTAATGAGCCATTCGCGGTTTCGCCTTAATGAGGCATGTACTTAGACATGCATGGCTTAATCTTTGAGACAAACATATGACTACTGGCAGGATCAACCAGGTAGCTTTTCCTTTCAGTTCGTTCCGACACTGGACCTCTCTCGTCAATCAACGCACGAGAAGGAACGGCGAAGCCAATGCGTCAGAAAAAGTGTCTGCTTTCTAGCCGGCGTTTGACACCCCCGACGGGGGTGCCTGGAAATGCGACTGACGGTGCTTCCATCACGCAGAACACGACCAAAAATGCTGAGTGACATTCAACTAGGTGCGGTCCTTGCACACGTCGTCCCATTGCTACCGTAATTGGCAGAGGGAGACTTACGACATCTTCAAGAGTCAAGTGGCATGGTTCGAATGCAGAAAACCCCATCTCTTAGCAAACCGTTCTGCACAGCGCAACGACACGAGGCCGAGCTGCTCGCAGACTGGCCGTGAGGGTGGGGAGCGTGCCACGACTCCCAAGGAGTCGTGCGCAGTAGACGACGAGCGTCAAGAGACTAAGAAAGAAACTTTCAGTTCTTTTCTCAGGCACTCTCGCTAAATAGCTTTGATAAATTTAATTGATGCCAGAACGGATTCAAAAGACGTGCGTATTACACCCGAAAATTCGGTGTCATTTTTTTTGTTTACTGTTAGTGTGGCCAGGGGCGAATGAGAAAGGTGGATAGAAATTCACTGAGAGAAATCACATTACTAATTGAATTGCTCTTGTGTTTGTGCTATTAAGTAGATGATTCCAACACAGAAAAGGAGTCAAAAGCTTTAGGAGCGCTCTGAAACTGGGGAAGTGAGGGAGCAGGATGTGGCTGACGAATGCTTTGGGAGAGGAGCGCAAGACAAAGTTGATGGCTAGAAGGAAGGGAGTTGAGGCTGGGAAAGGTATTGTGTATGCATATTCTTATTTGCACTCAACTGTGATCAATGTAAACATTTGCTCTCAAACCCTTCTAAGCATGAATTTTTTTTAATCAGTGAGTGGTGCTGGTGATAGTGTGTTTATTATACAGGTATGTAACTCTTCAGGTTTACTAATTTTATTAAAACTTGATGGAATGTTAACAAAGACCCCAAATTTTGTATTCTAAAAAGTGCAAAACTTGAACACAGTTTCAAAATTGAGGAGTATGTATCCAAGGCAGTGGAGATTACGTAAATTCCTTTGCTGCCTGCAGTAAAAGACTTTAAAAATTCTTTCAGTGTTTGGTAAATAAAGTTGCTATCAAACTTTCTCCAGCCAAAAATAATACTCACCCACCCGTCGACCACCTTCATTTCGAAGTGTAGCCACCTCCCTGCGCAAGAGGCTAGCTCAATATAATCTCATTCATTAGCAGTAGATTGTGCCATATTTAATGATGCCTAATTTTTATTTTTAAATATGCTTTTGCAGAAAAGCACATTTAAAAAAAAAATTGTAAGACCACACTTTGAATTTCCAAAATGGCACCACTAGAAATTGAGATCGCTATGTAACAAGACATGCCTCAGAAAACTTGAAAGTTACGTCGTCCTAGAACGGGAATTAAACCCGTTTCCAGGACTATATAACTTAAGTTTTCTGAGGCATGTGTACTTGCATGATTAATTTGGCATTAATTTGCCTAAAACATATATTTGACTATCATTTATTTCTAAAGAGTTATTTGCTCGCGTGCCGCTAAGACGAAGGATCACGTGCTTCGATTTGCACACTGAGAGCATTTCGTCTGAGTCCCAAAACACGTCCTTAGTTTCTTGGACATTCCTTTGGGGATGGGGGTGAGGAGTAACAATAACATACTCGAACGTAAATCGGGAGATGCGGGCTCGATTACTGTTCCAGAGTAATGCAATTTTAAAGTTTTTTGAGGCATGTCTACTTGCATGATTAATTTGGCATACATCTGCCCGTAATATCTACTTTATCACTATGCAGCGTTTCAGGAATTATGCTCGCTAGTCCCAAAAGTGCCATCTTGCGGCGTGATGTTTTTTTTAGCGAAGAACGTTACCCCCCCCCCCCCCCCCAAGAACCGGTGTTCATGCAATAGTGACACGAACTTCACTGACAAAAAAAAATGGTTTAATATGTGGGCAGAACTTTGTTGCATGCCGCTCGTGTGAAACAGTCATAGGAGCCCTCACCCGCTCCGTGTGAAAGAGGCTTACTACACTGCTGAACAATTGCTAAGGACGGATCATAAACAGCTATATAGCGCATAAAAAAGTAAGTGATTGGATGCCAAGTGAAATAAAATGTCAGAATGCCAGGACATTACAAGAAAGACAATTTATTGTGCTCTGAAATCCAGAAGGCTTTGGAACGTGTTCAAGGGACAAACAGGCCATTTTGTGCAGAATATGTAAACGTGAAAAAAATGCAATTACTGTCCGCAGATGTTCCGGCGTAAGATGTCAATACGGGATATGGCCACCATGGAGGGCGATGCAAGATTCCACATGTCGTGTCATGCTTTACACAACATTATCAAGCAGCTGTTGGGGTAATTTATCCCATTCCTCTGTCAGTGCACGAATGAGGGTGTCCTTGTTTATTGGAGGGCATTGGCGACCAGCAAGACTCCTCCCCAAAGCATCCCACACATTTTCAATGGGATTCAGATCTGGAGAACGTGCTGGCCATACGAGGCGTTGAATATCCTCGCTCTCAAGACACTCCTGGACAGCGACTGTTCGATGACATGTTGCGTTGTTGTCCATGAAAATGAATCTATCACCGACAGCACCACGGAACATGCGAACATGAGGTAGCAGAACATCATTAATGTATCGTTGGCCAGTCATAGTCCCAGTTGGAAGCACATAGAGGGACGTACGGGCATTGATCATGATGCCAGCCCATACCATGACACTACATGTCGGATATCGGTCCCTTTCCTGTATGTTTGCTG
This sequence comes from Macrothele yani, assembly GCA_039090855.1. Classification (NCBI taxonomy): domain Eukaryota; kingdom Metazoa; phylum Arthropoda; class Arachnida; order Araneae; family Macrothelidae; genus Macrothele; species Macrothele yani. The sequence goes on from CM077013.1 coordinate 23,441,915, forward strand.
GACAATATGCAGTACCACTATCACGCCAGATCAGTTGTCGTCGACAATCAGATGATGGACTGTATCTACTCTCATCTGAGAAGAGGACAGCAGACCAGTCGTTATCAGTCCAATTGCGATGTTGATGGCACCATTGCAAACGGACGGTACAGTGACGTCTGGACAATGGGATGCACACAACAAGACGGCGGGCGTATAGTCCTCCTTCATGCAAACGTCTGGTGACAGTTTTTTGGGAGATCCGCTTGCCAGTAACAGCCATAAACTGATTTGCTACCTCTCTAGCTGTGCTGCGCCGGTGTCTTTTTGTTGATAGCACTATGTACCGATCTTCTGCAGGTGTCGTACTGCGAACACGACCTCCCCCGTGACGGTTGCTACACTCTTCATTTGTTTGAAATGATTTCCAAAGCCTTGAAACAACACTGTGGCTGACGTCGAACTCCCTGGCAACATCTGTTATTTTTCATCCTTCTTCAATCTTGCCAGTAATACAGCCATGCGTAAAATCATCTAGGTGATGTCGGGAAGACATACTGAAAATTGCAAGTTCGTCAATCAACTTTGCGTTTGAACAACAATGGTCAATACGCGTCAAATCCTTTATATCTCTTATCAGCGCTATGACGTCACGAACAAGTTCGGCAATCCAAAATTTGCATACGCACAACACGTCTTACTGTATCCCGCACTTATGCTAATTTCCACATTTTCCTGCCTTCCATTTTATGGTTGCTATCGTTGCTATTGTCATCCGTCCTTAGCAATTGTCCGGCAGTGTATAATAGCATCAACACTGTCAACGATTTTAAAAGGTGACATTACTATTGAAGACAAAATCGCACTTATGGCATCAGGACCAGAGTTGTATAAAAATACAATTTAACTGCGTACACAACCATTGAAACAGAAAACTTGCTGCAAACCCATGAATCACGATAAAAAAAGAATAAGGTAATTTAAAGAAAAATTAATAAAACAATAAATAATTGTTAGAACATTACAGATTCCAGTGAGGACAAAATAAGTACATTACAAATGAATGTTCAGCAATGTGCATGAAATCGACCTTTATGGTAAAATATTGGATAATGAATCTCATTAAAAACAACAATAATTGAAGTTTTTATATTTAGAAACACAGTTCCGTTAATGAACCTTCAGAAATTGTAAATAGCATTTTGAACAACTTAATTCAAAAATATTATACTTACAAAATACATAAGGGAAAGATTTTAATATTTAATAACTGGCAACTGCAAGAGGAACCTGACAATAAAATTTAAACTGGTTCTGGTTAAACACTAAACTTTTGATACATTTCCTATGCCTTGAGAAGAGTCCTTAATAAAATTTAGGTGCCAGAAATGTTTGTAAAAACAAAAGAACTCAGAAGATGTGAAAAATAATTGAAAGTTCTTAAAGTTAAAATAGAATTAAATATATTAATCTGAGTAAAGCCTTAAGTAAGTGTTTTTACCTCCCAGCAAATAACATTTTTTTTAATCTACAAGCAAAAACTATCTGCGAGATCTGCTAATAATTTGGAAACTATCTGTATATGGCGTACACGTGTAGTATGTCTACATTCTGCAACTCTGATCAGGACCTCTGCCCCTTTCCTCCCATAATATTTTCAATGGCTTATACGATGGAACTTAGGGGTGGCGGGGCTTTAGAATATTCTCGCAAAAAAAAAAAAAAACAAAAAAAAACTGGTTATGTTACCTGGACATAATTTTGAAAGCAAATATAGTGTTTTTCTTCGAATTATCCACAGACTGTGAAATTCAAGTAAAACAAGATCCGTATAATACGCACCTGCAATGTTGCTCCCGAACCCAAATTTCCTTTAGAAAAGTCGTCACTCACATAATAACCCAGCCGGGGGCAGTCTTCTTATTAAAAAAGCAACTAATTTTGTGATACTTTCAATCAATAAAATTCAGAGATCATGAGTTTTTTTCAGCACCAACGCAGTTCCGTAGTTAGAATCTGCAGTGTGTAGTCCTTATACCTGCGGCAAAACGAGTTTGTGTGTCCTCAAGCTTCGCACAGCACATCATCCACTGTGAGAGCAAATAACCCCTCCCTCCTTGTCGCATCTTATTTTCTGCCAAAACGCAAGTAAAAAAAATATATATATATATTATTTCCAACTGTGTTTGCGATCTCCATCTTCGTATTGAGTTACATTTTCTGTTGCTAACTCGTTTTTGGTAATTTTCTAAATATATGATGTCTCCTGACATTTTATATATTGTCTTCTGACCTTTACGACCCAAATTTTAAAAAAAATGCTGCAAAAAAGTTTTATTTTTTTAATGCGGCGTATGACCATCAGAGCCGAAATTTAAAACTTTTTTAACAGATAATTCGCAGATTATACGAATAAAATTATGGTAATACAGTATTAGTAAAATATAACTTCTCCCAACTCTTTATTTCACATCTCTAGTAAATACCATTATAATGGGGGGGGAGGGCTGATCCCTCGATGTTAATAACTGGATTTAAGTAGTGTCTGTTCCTGAGAGTGAGTGGGGGGGGGATTGTTTTTTCATTAGATAGTCTTAATGGCACCGAATGCAATTTCTTCCAGTAATTGTAACTTTAAGAGTTGAAGGTGGGAAGTGCAACTGTTTGCCTTCTGTGCTTCGGAAAGATTGAGAAATTCCCTTCAAATTGGACTCCATTCTGTAACAATTATCATAAATTCATGGCTGTAATGTTTGATTGGTCAATGTTTCTCATTTTTGTCTCTTTTTTGCTTCAAAAGACACACAGGAGGGGTGCCACCAACTTTAAGTGTATCTTCTCTGGAAAAGTTCTTCAAAGATCTAAAGACATTGCAATTCTAAATTTCCATGTATTAACCTTTTTGGGACTTCTAAATGTCACCTGAATTCTTCAGATTAAATTTTTAATTTAAAATATGAAGGTATTTAGTACCAGAGAAGCTATCCATACTTCATGATACTTTTAAGAGTAGCAAAGTGCTATAAAACTTGCTAATCCACTTACTAATGTTGAATAATTGCCAAGCTTTCACTGGTTCACAGATGGTTTTTTATAAGGTAACTAGTAAAGATGAAAAGGAATGTCACATTCTTAAATCTAATATGAGTAAGTCACCTCAGTTGTGTATGATCAGAAGCATAGGTTCTAACTAGTCATCCAAGCTGGGCATGGGAAATGTTTCATGCACTCTAGGGCTATCTTCCCTCCCTGGAATCACCCCCTTCCCCCAAATTAGGGGTAGGTAACTGCTTATGTAACTGCTAAGGGATGGAAATAGCAATTGCTCATGGTGGTCATTAAACCACAAAATAAAACAAATTTAATGCAAAATATGACTGGGCTTTGCATATAGAAGGAAAAGCACTGCTTATGTGAGAATAAAAATGTTTCTACTTGATTTTTTGCATGTGGTGGGGGAGGGGCTTGTAGTCTTTAGATTAGTCCATTAAAATTAAATTGCACTCAGTGTCATTAAGAAAACTATCCAATGCAAAAAGAATTTCCCCCACTCGCTCAGGAACAGACACTACTTAAATCCCCAGGTGGATCATTGCCCCCCCCCTTCCTTCCCAGGGAGAGTTCAGACAATATGAAATCATTGCATAATCCAAAACTTGATGAAATTTTAAATTGCGTCCAGGTATTATAGCTTTCCCTTGCGTGTGATGTAGAGAAATGCATTTGACATTGCTCCGCTTCAGAATACAGAAACTGCCAAGAATGGGGCTATGGATGGTCATTCACCTGCTAGACTTTGTTTTAGCATTCATAATTCCTGCAAATCTCTTCATGCCAACATGAGACTTGAACCGGTTTTTTTAGTAGGATAGAAAATATACTTGGGCAGATGCTGTTGTGCTCGCACAATTTCGACCACCAGCAGGATCTGCATTGAACAGGGATGTTATTCTCAAAGCTCTCTATAGAATACAAGCCAATTTCTTACTGCTAAAAGGGTAAGTGAAATTAGGGAGTTACAGTATTGGTAACATATTAGGCAGGGCTGTTTTTCGGGGTTACTCAAAATCTACAGTTCTTAATGCCTTCCAACATGGTGTCCAATTGGTCTTGCAGGAAACTAGCAGGTGGAGGTTTTTCTCTCTTTTGTTTAATTAATTTTTCCACTTTAAAAGAATTTATAAAAGCTCTCATGAAACTTGGGTCTGAAAAGTTTTTATTATGTAGTTGCACAGAAGCTCAGTAGGATTTCCGTGAGTTTTTTTTTTTTTTCTTAATTGTAAATGAATTTATGGCTCCTCTATTTATAGTTCACTGTGTAAATAACTATTTTATGGGTCTTATAGAAGTAATTAAAAGAATTGGTGGTCAAATTTTTGAACTATAACCTAGTTCATCATCTACGTCACTGGAGTAGTTGCTGCCATTCAGTCAAAGTGCCCAACCGTACAAGCAAGTGGACACTCCATAATTTGGGACTCAATAAAATTCATCGCTCATCAATCTTACTTAGTACAGAGGAAGCTAAATGAAGGGATGGAAATAGCAAGAAGTACCATAATTAATGATAATTGCTGTTCGACACTTTTAACTGAGTGGCAGCAACTACTCCACTGACCTAGTCCTGATGATGAACCAGGCTCTAGTTCAAAAATTTGACCACAAATTCTTTTAAATAATTACCTCTATAAGACCCGTAAAATAGTTATTTGCACAATTTTTTTTTTTAAAAGTATTCTTAATATAGAACCTAATTGGGGATAGATTTACGACATTTTTCTTCACATTCATCTCTACAACTGTGTGGAGGGACTGGAGTCGGTTAGTTTTCTACCTGACTGGGAGTTTGCATCCCCATTGTTCAATCCAACCTTCATGTATTGCAAAATGTATTATGATGTCAGTGAAATTATATTTATGCCAAAAATGTGCAATAAAATTTTCGACAGGTGTAGAATATTTAATTTTTATTGTGAAGATTTTCCAGTTGATTGTACATTTGGCAACACAATGGGCTGAGTAGAAGCTTGTGTATGCCGAGTGTGTTAAGACTGTTTTCTAAGTACATGGCTTTTAGAGTAGTAGAGGCCGGTGAGGGTGACATGAAATTCGGGTCTGTTCATGTTTGGCATTTCAGTTCTTTAACTAGTTTGTTAAAGTCAATTGTTCAAGTGGTACATGAAAACAATACTTTTGTATGCAGAACAGTGTAAAACTGGAATAACTGGGACCTCGTGCGTCATCCCCACTGGCAGAATAGTCTAAGGTGCTGGCCTCAGCCCATCTAAGATGGGCCCCAGGTTAGAGTTTCAGATGAAACATGGGTGTTATGATTGTTTTATGGTGCTGGCTGTCTCCCTTTTCTGGAACCATTGGCCCTAAATTAGTAATCTATAGGTGGGGCCAATCTTAGATGGTCAAAAGGCCAGCATCTGGGTTTCATGACAACCACGAGCAACTTAAAACCCTGAGTTGCTTTTTGTGGTAATTAAAAACAAACAAAAGCTGACTCACTGAAGTCTAATCAATCAGCCAATTGCTGCAAGCAGATTTTTCAGACTTTGCATTATGCTTACTGTAAAATTCTTTTCGTACAATGAAGCGTTAAAGACTTTCTTAGAGCTGTGCATTTAGATGCTTATGCTGTGGGGTAGTGTCGTAGAATGGGTTTAGCACACCTTAGCTGCACTAAGGCATTATTTTTCTAGCCTTAGTGGTGCTAAAGCACTTTTCATTGTTAGATGGTAAGAGAAGCTAGGTAAAGGAATTTTTTAGATGAACAGGTATGCAAAGATAGGGATACCATTCCTCAAGGGTCGCACTGCCTATTGCTTTTGTTGCAGTTTGAGAAAAAAAAATCGTTCTGGCCATGGATAAAAAGTTTTGTTGAAACTATTAGTGATCACGTTTTTTAATGATATTACTTTTTAATAATATTTTGCTGCCTAATTGTAAAGAATATATAACTAATTGTTTTTGTACTATTATAACATTTTGTTTTCATGGTTTTTATATTTCCAATGGAGAGTGAAAAAAATGGCAACTTCAGATTGCTGCATTTGACAAAAAAAAAAAAAAAATTGAATTTGTCAAAAACTTTAATAAAGCCAGAGCAACCACTGCCGTACTTTATATGCAAACATGTACTCATATCTTAACCAAATGTTCATATTGCGAAGATGGCAGATCCAGCGGTCATAACTAAGTTGGGCACTGGCTTTGAGGCTTGGGTGGTGTTTCTCTGATGCCACAGGATCTGTCTCTTTCCTGAAACCAATGTTCCTAAGTAAGGGATGAACAACTGCTTATAGCCCTACAAGTTGCTCATGGTGATAATTAAGATTCCCATCCAAAACACCAGAAATGAGATGCTAGACACATGCAGTAGGGCACCTTATTAATCTAGAAGGTTCTAGTACAAAGGGAATGTGAACTTCTTTGTTTTGATGTCAGTAAAAATAAAGTTATAGCAGGTGGGTACTCTGTGGCGTTAAGATTGCACTACCTAAAAAGAAAAATTAAACAATTGTGAAGGCTGAGTGGCTGCCTTGGTGACACAGTGGTCTAAGCGATGGCTTATGACCATTCATTTGACATGGGTCCGGGTTCGAACCCCGGTGAGGCATGGATGTTGTGTTTGTCTTATGGAACTGGCTTTCTCCCTTCCCTGGAACCAGTGGACCTAAATTAGGGACAGGTGACTGCTTTATAGCCCACTGAGTTGCCCGCTGTTGTTGTTAGACCCTCAACCATAACAACAACAACAACAAAAAAAACAAACAGGGCTAAATGACTAGGGTTTTATGTTATTGGAGACCCTATCTACTAAACTGCTAGCCACTGGCTATCTGCTCTGATAAAAGTAGTCCCCTGTGCTGACTCCCTGCTATCTTATGGGTAGAATGGCATATTAGTCACATTAAACTGATGCAACTATGTTAGTTGCATCTGTTATGTAATTAATATTATTCTTCATAGAGAAAAACTGTAAGATGGCCAAGAAAAATATGATTCATGTCATGGCCCTAATGTAACATCTTTTTTTATTAAAAATTATTCAAATTAAGAAATGTTAATATAAACTGATAAATGTAATTAGCAATGAAAATTTAATAAATGCTAAATTACAAAAACAAATTGGATTTGACAGGGATTTTGGAAAATTCTAAGTTATTCTTCCTGGTTTTTTCCTGATGTGTTCACCACTAAGGCACTTCATTTAAAACTAAATCGCTGCTATGGAGATATTTAGTTGATAGTGAGAGGGAGGTATTCACATGTGCCATGTCAATTTCCTTAAGTTTGGGACTAGAGTTGTGAATTTCTCTATGAAGTAAGTTCCTGATTTCTTATGGATAAGTAGGTATCAAGATTTGCCCACACTACTGCTGTAAAGACTTAGGCATTCCAGATGAGTATGACAATTGGGGGAAATGAATCTGCAGCTTGTGCTCCATGTGCACCAGAACAGCCAACTCCCTAGTCACATGGGTTGCTTTCTTTTGGAGGGCATGGAACATGTTTCTGTGTCAACAGCAGTAAAGGCTGAAGCTGTGGAGTTAGTTCACAATAAAGAAACTTAAGGATTCAGTGAATGTTCATGTGGCAGTAGTGGATCCAGTGAGAATGACTGGGGTGATCACCAACCCCCTAACAGGTTTTCCCTTTTTCAAATTAGCAATATCTGAATAATTAATGCATTTGTTTTGTAAAAGTGTAGTAATAAGTGCACTGGGTTCTGAAAAAGTTTTCAAAACAACTAAAATTTGCGATAAATTTGGAGTCAAAATGTTCTGTTTTAGCTTCAGTGTAAAAAAAAAGACAAAAAACTAGAGGTTCAGAAAAAAGATGAGAGGGAGGAAATGGGAAAAGATAAGATTTCTTCTCTCATCTGTTTTCAACCAAGGTGAGAGAGGAAGTGAAAAGAGATCTTGAATAGCAATGGTTGAGCTTTGTTCTGTTTGTTTTAGTATTGTCTAGCATCATTAGTAATTAGGAGAAGGGAAATTTACCACGTGGGGTAGACTTTGAAGTGTGTGTGATGTGTGGGTGAGATAGTGTGGGTGACAGAGCAAAGTACATACCTCAATTGGTCCATAAATAAACTAGTAACAATTAAAACTCCAAGCTGGATTTTTTTTTTCTGTTAAATTAACCCACCTGAATAGAAAGGATCAAACTTATCTGGACATGAGATTTGAAAAGCATCACAGTGGTTTTCTGAAAAAGTGGGCAATTGAACATAATGAAAACACACTGTGATTTTAAAAATTTAGAACAATTTTTTCAATTGGAAATTTTAAAAAACCTTGCTATGCCAGGAACATGCAGCACTGCAGGTTTATAGCATGTGTGCCCTCTATAATGCTCTTTATAGACTGGAACCCTGTGATGAACTTCTAGATCTGTCACTGTCATGTGGAAGGGTCAAGTAGTGCAGTTGATCTGGAAGGGTTTGTCTGTGGAATCAGACTTTTGACGAAGTAGTTGATATTGAATTATTGCAATTTCTCCTGCTGAGGATATAACACATGTGCTTTTAAATGCCCCCCCCCCCATTTTTTTTTTAAGTATCTGACATCATCTTACTGCTACATAAAATTTAAATGTGTTGCTTAAATATTTCTGTTCTGAAGATATGAATTAGATTAATCTTTCTATGTTGAGTTTCTTTAACATTTTTTAATCATATCAGTGATGTTCATATACTATGAACTTTTTAATTCTTATACTGTAATTTTAATCTTTTGAAGTGCACAGCTGACCTTGTTATGCTTTCAAGACTGTAGAAACAAGATGATCTTTCCAGACTGACTTTTCTTTTGTATGATATGTGTACTTCCATGAAACATTCATTATAGCATTGTAGGTAAGTTAATTTTCAGCTTTGTTGTGCTTCAACTGAATAAGTGATACCGTATTTTCATTCGTGTGATCTGCACATTGTGAAATTCAGGGGGGATCCTTTGTATAATCCAGATACCATGACATTTACATGCACACACACGCAAATATTCCACAAAATCTGCTCCTGTGATGATTGTAATTTCCTACAGAAAAGTTAGGATTCACAGGATGACTTTTCAGTCCAAAGAAATAGTTTTTTTTTTTTTTTCATTCAATGCAGTAAAAGTTTGGGAATAACTTCAACCTTACTGTTGTGTGGAAAAAGTACTGATCAGTTACTGCAGGCAGACGTGGATTTTGCGTTGACACCTGATGTGTAGCTTTCACCCATAGGCCTTGAACAAGCTACACCTGTGGAAGTGGTTGAGTCTTGTACACTGCTGTGATGGCCCCACCTGTGAAGATATGTTGGGATAATAAGTGAGAGAATCCCTGTGATGGATTTCTGTCTTGAACTTTTGGTATTTTCTTTTGTACCTAGCTTTCTTGAAGAGAAGTTCAAGCAAAGATTACAGGCATTAGAGTTGTAAAGGTATGAAAACCAGACCGTGAAGTTGTGATTTTTGTTCAGTAGGTAAGTCAAGATGGAGTGGTTTTCACTGGCTGTAATAAACAGTTCAGGTGTCAGCTGAAAAAACTTGCAAATGCAATACTCATAATGCTAGTTTAACATTCTATGGTGTGTTACATAGTGATGTTGACTTGGAAAGGGATTAATGTCCCAATGGAACCTTAATATTCCTTAAAGTTCTGTGTACATCATCTGCATACAGTGATAGTTCCATACCTTGTTAAGTGCTCTGATTTACTCAGATCCTTGTGGAAAATCTTGACTGCTCACTATGAAGACATTAAGAGTGGCTATTATGGTTAAATATAGACTTGGCTGAAACAATAGATGTTGTAATTATATGGGGCCAGCTTAGAGTAGTTATTTTTTGAGTTCAAAACATGTACAGGATCTAACATGACCAGCACAAAGTTTTGGACAGTTACTCAAAATGTTATTCAAATTATGATACCACTAGGTGCTTTTTGTTTGTAATGTCCAAATGTGAAATTATGTTTCATGAACATTACAACAATAATAACAAAAAAAGTGCATCGATTGAGGCAGGGTTTCGACAATTAAAACAGGCAAGCGCTTGCATTTTTTCAGTGTCAATTCAGCGCACGTCAGATTTTTCTTATAGGCAACTGATGAAATTTTGAAAACAAATAACAGCAACCAGTCACAATATTTTTTCGCGTTTTTTAAAAATGAAATCATTAGAAAGCAAGACTTGTCAATGGTTCCTGTCCTTCAAATCCCCTCGAAAAATGCATAGTGGCCCTAAAGCGCATTGTTTTTTTCTTTGTAATAATAAAACAATCGTGCAGATGGCAAGCAACTACATTCACTTGTTCCTGCTGTTGACAGATAGCAAAAAAGTGTTTGGAATAGTAAAAGCATTTTCAGAAACTTCATTTGAGGAATTGTGTAGTTTCAAATGCTAAAATGATATGGCAGTTCATGTGCAGATGCACTAACAGTGTTTCTTTTTCTTTTTTCCTTTTTCATTTCTTCTACAAATATATAAACAAAATAATACCTGGTTATATTCTGCCAAATAGCTCTATTTATGGTTTAAGGTATATCATCATCATCATCATCATCAACCATTATCAATCCACTGCTGGACGAAGGTCTCCCCGAGTTTCCTACACAACGGTCTATCTTGTGCCAGTCTCCTCCATGTCACTCCCGCATACTTTCGAATTTCATCCACCCATCTTCCATGTGGTCTTCTTCTGGGTCTTTTCCTGTCCCTTGGAATCCAATCTAAAATTTTGGCTGCCCATCGATGGTCTGTCCTTCTGGCAGTATGTCCAGCCCATTGCCATTTCAGGGATTTAACTCTGATCATGATGTCTTCCACTCTTGTCATTTTTTGGATCCACGAGTTCCTCTTCTTATCTCTCCTGGTTACACCGAGCATGCACCTCTCCATGCTTTTTTGAGTTGTCTGCAGCCTTTGTATGTCTCTTTTAGTTAAGGTCCACATCTCTGCACCATACGTAAGCACTGGAAGGATGCATTGATCAAACACTTTTCTTTTAAGACATAATGGCATATTGCTCTTGAAAATTATGCTGTTTCTTCCAAAAGCTCTCCAGGCAAGTTTTGTACGCCGATTAATTTCTTCCTCAATGTGACCCTCACTTGATATCTGCTGTCCAAGATAAACGTATGTGTCTGTTATCTCCAGCTTTTCTCCATCAATCGATAAATCTTCATTTCTTGTAAAAGCATTGAACATCACTTTTGTCTTCTGAAAGTTCATTTTTAATCCCACTTCTTTACTCTTGTCAGCAAGTTCCTGGATCATACTCTGCAGCTCTGATGGGGTAGTTGCAAAAATGACTACGTCATCAGCAAAATGAAGGTGGGTTAGATAATCTCCATTAATATTTATCCCCTTGTTTTCCCAGCTCAGCGACCGAAAGACACCCTCCAATGTGGCATTAAAGAGCTTGGGAGATATGGTGTCACCTTGTCTCACTCCCTTTCCAATTTTCTATGTGTGTTGTATTTTCAAACAGCCGAATCTTTGCACTTGCATTTTCATAGATGTTATTAATAATATTAATGTATGCATCTTCAATACCGCAGGATTTCAGAGCCATTGTAACTGCTGATGATTTCATGGAATCAAAGGCTTTTTCATAATCGATAAAAGCCATGCACAATGGAAGTTCATATTCCCTCGTTCTTTCAATTAGTTCTCTCAGTACATGGATATGATCTATTGTGTTGTAGCCACTCCTGAATCCAGCTTGTTCTCTCGGTTGAGCCATGTCCAGTGTTACCTTCAAGCGGTGTGAAAGAACTTTAGTGAAGATTTTATAAACCACTGATAGGAGGCTGATAGGTCTGTAGTTCCCGAGATCCTCAATGTCACCTTTTTTATGTAGCAGGATCATTGTAGCGGTGTTCCAATCCTCAGGAATCTTCCCTTCATTAAGGCATGGAGTGAAAATTTGGGCGAGTACTGTTTCGATTTCTCCACTTGCTTCTTGTATGATGTCTACAGTAGTTCCATCTTCCCCTGGAGCTTTCCCCCGCTTCATGTTCTTGATTGCATGTGCAACTTCTGCTGGAAGGACTGGAGTAACTCTGGTACTGGAACCTTTCATGATGTCTGAAGTGCATTTATCATCCCTTTCATATAATTTGGGGTAGAAATCTTTCACTCTTGTCAAAATTTTGCCTCTATTTCTTGTTACAGGACCATCTTCTTTTCTCAGTGCCATAATCTGTTTTCTTCCCTTACTGAGAGGTCCCTTTGCTATCTTTTAGGCTTTGGTTGTTTTCAATTGCTTTCCTCACAAGTTCACAGTTGAATTTCCTTACATCTTCAGTGATACTTTTTTTTTACTGTCTTGCATATCTCTATATATTCCACTTTGGAAGTCACATCTTTTTTAGTTGTCCTCATCTCTCTTCTTTTTTGCATCACCATTTTGGTTTTTCGTAATAATTTGTTCACATGCAACTTGTTCTTAGACCCAGCTAATTTTGTTGCTGTTTCCATAAGAGCTTTGGTTACTTTTCTGTTAACTTCCGAAATATCCACTTCTTCCGATGTTAGGCCTTCTAAAGCAGAGAATCTGTTCTTCAGTTCCAACTTGAAGGTATTATGGTGTTTTTTAAGGATGGTTATGACAATAGATTTTGTTTGTCTTATGAGCTTACCACGTTCAAGTTTAGTGTTGAGGTGCATCTTACATCTCACCAATCTATGGTCACTACCTGTGTTGAAGTTGTTTAGCACACTGCAGTCTTCTATGACGAATTTTTTGTTACACATAATAAAATCAATTTCACTTGTCGTCCCATTTGGATGTCTCCATGTCCATTTCTTGTGTGGCTTTTTCTTGAAGAAAGAGTTCCAGATGAAAAACCCTTCTGCCTCTGCAAACTCAACGAGAGTATTTCCACGCTGGTTTCTGTTGCCATGACTGAATTTACCTACTGAAGTTTCATTCTGTTGCTGTTGCCCTATTTTTGCATTCAAATCTCCCATAATTATCTTCAAGTGCTGCTTACCTTTATTATTTAGATGACGAATTTCCTCATAAAATTCTTCAATTTCTTCTTCAGGATGACTTGTGGTGGGTGCATAAGTTTGAATAATCTGCGCCTGGTATCTTTTCGAGAGTTGGATAACGAGTCGTGCAGCTCTGTCAGAGGAACTTTCAACTTCTACAACTTTATCCTTCAGTTTCTTGTTTATTATAAATCCAACACCACTAGTTCTGCCAGTATCTGTCCCACGATAGTAGAAGAGATGTCCACTTTTCAGTTCAATGAGATCTTCTCCTTTTCTCCTTACCTCACTTAGCCCGACGATGTCTCACTTGATCCTTTGTAGTTCCTCTTCCAATTCAAGAAGCCTTGAATCAGAAGATAGGGAGCATCCATTATACGTAGCCAAGGTCAGCATCAGATGGCAGCCTAATCTGGTCGTCCGGAGATTCTTAGCACCCTCTGCCTTCATGTCGCACTGGCCGCTGCCTTGGCCAGGTACATTCCAGCTGCCGGAGACTGAGGGCCAAGATTGAAGTTGTGGAATCATTTTGGAGGGGTTTGGCCATAACTCACCACGCTGGCCATGCGGGTTGGTGAGTGTGGGATAGCATTTCCTCTAATCCCGATGGTATAGTTATACCGCTATTGGCGGTCGTCAGAGCCCCTTTAGTGGGAACAGGATGCACCACGAGAAGAAGGGGTTGACATTTTTCCAGGAGAGGCTGTGATGTTACGCATCACCTGACCTTACATCCCTTAAGGTATATATATGTATATATATATATGGTGATTCCTAAAGCCCTAAGTCGCCTCAATAACTTGGGAACAAAGACAGCTAGAGCTATGGAAGTAAGACAACCATGCAATATCGAATGAGAGTGACTGCAGCACCCCTAGTGGCAAAATGTGGAAGTTAGCACTCCTATCTCGGAAACCATGAGAGATATGGGAAAGAGATCAATTGGGAACTTGTAGAGCATCAACGAATTAGTAGGAAACGACATATGGCAGAAACTGCTGGGGTAAGTAGAAGGCTGGAAATGCGAACTTGTGCGAAGCCAGTTCGTGTCATCGCACTAACAGTCTAGCAGAGAGAAATGTATGAGGTATGCAACCGCACGCCTGTGAGTGTCGTATGAATTTTCTGGTGTGACATAACGCCTCACCTGCCGTATCAGGCGTGGCGTGGCAATGTATAAAGGATCGTCAGTCAGGAGCTATGTCATTCATAACGTGAGTATCGGGTAAAGAATGAGCATGGCAGGCTATTCGAATGAACAGTATTGCGAGATGGTACTTCTATATGGAGAACTCGGATGCAACACGAGGGAAGCGTCACGCCAGTATGGCTTACGATTTCTGACTCTTCCATCGTCGACAGCGCGGACCATCAGTCGCACGGTTTAACAGCTTCGAGAGACAGGCAGTATTGCAGCGTGTCCCCTTTCGGGCCGACCCACCGGAATGGGTAGGGATGTGCAACCAGTCGATGTTCTGGCATACGTTTTGGCCAACCCACACACCAGTACAAGGGAAGTCAGTATGGCATGTGGCTTATCACAATCCTGTGTATGGAACATTTTGCATCAGCATATGGTGCCCACCCGTACCGTACAGTACCACTGCACATACTGATGCCAGGGAATAACCAATGACGTCTAGATTAGTGCAATTTTGTAATGAACACCGTAGAAGAAAATGTGGCCTTTCTATCAAACATTCTTTGGACTGACAAGGCGCAGTTCACACACGCCGGGGTGCTGAACAAACAAAACGCCCATTACTGGGCAGTTCAGAATCCATTTTTTACGCAGGAAATGAGGCATCGGGTGCGCTTGTCGATCAATGTCTGGTGTGGCATCTGGAAGGACCGACTTGTTGGGCCTGTGTTCTATGAGGGCGCATTAAATGGACGAAGATACCTGCAGCTGTTACAAAGCACATTGCCTGAGTGGTTAGATGATCTATCTCTGCAAGATGTACGCTCATTATGGATTCAGCATGATGGCGCTCCAGCACATCAACCAATAGCGGTACAGCACTTCCTGTCCGACACTTTCGGGCAACAGATCATCGGTTATGGTGGTCCTGTAGTGTGATTTCCACGATCCCCGGATCTAACTCCCATGGATTTCTTCCTCTGGGGTTACCTAAAGGATCATGTGTACAGGGTAGAACCGACAAGTCTCCACGATCTCCAACTGCGTATCGTTGCTGTGTGTGAGAGCGTGTCACCTGTTATGCTTGCGAACGTACAACAGGAAGTTCTGTCTCGCATTCAAATGTGTATTGTGGCAGATGGTGGCCATATTGAACCCTATTTATGTTGAACGCAATGTTATGTAAGTACCGCTGTTGCATTAAATACAACCAATGTATTCCATTTGTATTCATGCCTGAGTATAATAAACCTTGTGTTTCCCTAAATTTTTGCAGCCTTACCCAGCCGTTCCTACCATATGTCATTTCCTACTAATTCGTTGATGCTCTACAAGTTTCTAATTGATCTCTTTCCCGTTTCTCTCATGGTTTGTGAGATAGGAGTGCTAACTTCCACATTTTGCCACTAGGGGCATTGCAGTCACTCTCTTCCGATAGCGCATGGTTGTTTTATTGTACCATATCTTACTTCCATAGCTCTACCTGTCTTTGTTCCCAAGTTATTGAGGTGACTTAGGACTTAAGGAATCACCCTGTATATATACAGTATATATAATCTGAGAATTTTGTGGTTTAAGGAAAAAGAAAGTTCCCAAATCATATTTCTTCAGCATATCCATAAAATAATAACACACTATCATCTACTGTATTGGAACTCTCAATTTTTAGACTTAAATAAGAGAAGAAACTGGTTTGATAATCTAAAATAATCATTTTAGGTTCTCAAAGGGAATCTTAAAATTAAATTTCATACGATAAGATTCTAAATGAAAAATTCTGTATGTTGTTTATAAGCAATAAAGTAGAAACACAATTCTTGACATAATGTTTTCCTGTTTCTAAAGAGTTGATTGTTTGACGTAATGCATCTCTGACATCATGTCAGAATGATTTGGATGAAGTGACATCACATCAGCTGCAAGAAATTGGTCTTTGTTTCAATGAAAACAAAATGAAATAGTGCACACGTGCACTATGCACATGTAGGTGGTGATGTTACCTGCAAAAAAAGCTAAGCATGAAGTCGCAAATATTTCTCTGTTCCTATGATGACAACTGTCCACTGCACCTCAACAGCAGGGCATACATTCAAATGAAATTATATTGTTTTAGGTTACAGAATTTACAGTGCTCTAAGTACTTTATAATCTCTCGTTATCCCGTATGTTCATGCAGCCAAACTGAGACACACAATATCTGAATTTGAATATTTTCAAACTGCTAACATTGTAGCTAAATAATCATCTATTTACCTCAAAAACTGAAATTAATTCACTGGAAGGACTGTTCTTGAATCTCATACAGACACAGACAAAAACATGAACTTTAATGTGACGCTTTAAAATATATTTTACTAAAGCAAGTAGACTTAATATTGAAAATATTAATCTGGTTGAAACCATTCATATGTTACTAGCACAGATCTCTTTAAAAAGTGGTTTGTCAATTTTTTTCATAAAATTTAGTGCTGCAGCGCAAATTAATATTTATTTTGTCGAATCGTCCATTCTACTTCTCCCTCCCCCTTTTTTCAGTTTAAAAACCATCTCAGAGCTATAAGTAGTCCTCTATCTCTAACTTAGGGCCACTGGTTCCAGGGAAGGGACAGAGCCAGTGCCATTATACAAACATATTCCCATGCTTTATCTGGGATCAGGACCAGTCCAAGGGGTAGGCCAGGTAGGCAGCTTCCTAGGGCGCCACCAAAGGGAAGGGGTGCCAAATTAGCCCATGGATTTGTAAATTTCCTAGGGATGCCACCAAAAGGAAGGGGTGCCAAATTAGCCCACGGATTTTTTTAATTTTCTTTCATAGTAAAATTATCCGATAACTTTCTTTTTTATGAGCTATTCTGTACTTGCCACAAAAATAAAAGCTGAATACTCCACAAAAAAAAAAAAAAAAGCTTTACAAAATGAGAGTTGAATACCTGAGCAAAAAATTGGTCTTTCTAATGCAATGAAGAGGTTTTCACAAAGTAAAACCAGATGTGAACATTTTATGTAAATAACGCAGACAACTATGTACGATTCCATCATTTTGTGAGTAAAATTATTATCATTATTATTAGGTGTGTAACTTAATTCTTAGCCACAGGCATGACACGTTGACAGCAAATTATAGCAAATTGAATAGTACCTAATCGGGGAAATAATCCCTGTCGTGTTGAATACATTTGAGCCATTGGTCAGGGAGCTGCCGAATGCCACTGCGGAAAAAAGAGGGCTGTTTCGATTTGATAAAGTCATCAATACAGAAGTGAAGTGCATATCACTCAAGTGATGTTGCAGGGAGCGAAAGAGGTGATAATCCGATGGGGCAAAGTCTGGAGAATACGCAGGGTGGGACAAAATCTCCCATCCCAGGTCGGTGATTGTGTTTAAAGTTGTTTTTGCGGTGTGAGGACGCGCGTTATCCTGAAGCAACAGGACTGGACTGACCTTCTTCCCTTGCCAGTGTATGGCCTTTTCGCCTACAGTGCGTCACTCACAGGAATGAGTTGCTGACAATAACGGTCAGCATTGACCGTTTCACCAGGTTTGAGCAACTCCTAGTGTATGACACCGCGCTGATCCCATCATATGCACGGCAACAACTTCCTGGCATGGATATTTGGTTTGGCGGTACTGGTAGTAGGCTGACCTGGATAAACCCATGATTTATGCTGCTTAGGATTGTCATAGAGGATCCACTTCTCATCACAAGTCAAAATCTTGTGGAGGAAATCCTTCTTCTTGAATCTGGAGAGCAAGGACACAGCAACATCTTTGCGCCTAGACTTGTTCGCAGCTGTGAGTTGGTGGGGCACCCAACAGCTCTCCTTGTGAATCCGTCCAAGCTTGTGCAGGCACTTTGCAATGGCTTGCCGTGTTACTCCGAGTTCCTGGGTGAGCTCTGACTGTGTGCGACAGAGATCCGCGTCCAACAGTTGTTCCAGTTCCTCTCATTAACTTTCTGTGGGTGTCCTGGACATTCTGCATCACTGAGATCGAAATTTCCCTGCTTAAACCGCCGGAACCACTTCTTACACGTACGATAGAACACAGTAGCCTCACCCAAAGCAGCACAGATCATTTGCTGAGCTTTGCAGCACTTTTTTTCAGCTGAAACGCAAACAGAAGGCTGTGCCTCAAATGTTGCTTCTCGAACGACATTGCTTTCACCGTCAACTTTCGTCCCTTCTGTCACTACAGCCGTGAGCGGTTATGGTTGCCTGGAAAGCTGTTGGATGGCCCTGCAATCAGCCATTATTGCACACAGCTATTTTTGCATTTGCCGACATTCTATGATCGTTTGCAGTTAGGGGCCGAGAATTAAGTTGCATACCTAATATTTAATATTATTATTATATTGGACTATTTGTAGCGTAGCATATAATAGTGAGTTAGTGGCATATCTACTGAGCATACTAAGTTGATTAGAGCTATTTCTTACATGTTTGGGTGCTTCTTACTGAAAAAAGGTCAAAGGAAGGGGGGGTTAAAATTTAGAACATGCCTATATTCATACTTACACTCAGACTGGCCCTGTCTAGGACTAAAACCCGGGTCCATCTCTGACTGATGGTCAGAGGTCAATGTCTCAGACCACTGGGTCTGCTAGGTAACATATAATTTGCGATTTTAAGGCAGTTGTAAACAATTTGGGCACCACAACCAAAGACTCAAAATATTGCTCCCTATTTTCGTTTTGTTTAGTCAACTGTAAACATTTTTCTCCACTTTCCATTTTAAACTTCCAAAATTGGTGTTACACTTAACACCACAATATCCAACAACTTTTTTTTTATAAATTATAGTTTTTAATAACTGTTTACAAACTGTCATTTTTTGTAGTTCTGGCAAGAATTGACTGAAAGTTTAGAAGTTATTAACTTTACCCTTGTTCTGGCACAAAGTATCATGCAACACATGGTATAATTTTAACTTCTTTTTGTTGGAAGCATCAGTTGGTATGGATATGAAATTTTATTTATCTTCATTAAATTCACACAATCACATTTGCAATACTATCCTCACACTTTGTTCTTGCAAGACCTAAATTTGGTTCAAAGAATTTGCATATCAATTTTGACAAACAATTGGCTGCTTGGAAGCTTAACCATTGAGCAGCAGTATGGAATGCAAGATTTGCTTCTTTATCAGCTATTAAAAGGTTTCTGTTAACTAGATCAGCTCTTTTTAACAATGATAAATGTTTTGAGAAACTGGGGACTGCAACCGAACTTGCCGTATGTCTTTTTACATTTCAGATGATCTTATGAGAACACCCATCATCAGACACTGAAAATTCAGTTGGGCATTTTTCACACTTTACCCTTCACTACTCAAAAAATATTCTTTTAATGAAGCAGAATAAATTATACACATTTTCATTTTGGAATTTTTAAATCTTCAAAATATAAAATATTTTTTACAAATGTGACCAAAAAAAAAAATGACTAAAAAAATCTCAGCTTTCCTATTTCCTCATATATTTTGTTCATTCCACTTTCAACAGAGCTGATGAAATAATGCATACCTACTCTGCAGTAAATCACACAATTACACTATTTTTTTTGTCGTTGAATGAACACCCTGCATGGCACAACCAGATTGTGAGAGTCTGGATTAACAAATGTTTATTGTATAATAACTTTTTTTCTGACCTTGACAAAGTAGCCAACAAGTTGAGACAAGACCATAAAACTGGGAACTATAAGCCTAAATCTGCTGGTGCCCCTATTGACTGTATGAGGTGAACTTATGCATGCATATTTTGCTTTGACACAGCATTCTTTAGCCAAATGTGACAAATTAGTTTATCTTTATTTGTATTATTAATTTATCTTTTTTTTCTCCTATTTTTTTATTAAATTTTTAATATTTAATTTTTTTTTTCATTTTTGGTAAAGAATTTTATTTTGGAAAGTTTCTCTTTTAATTATAATTTTCAAAATGGGAAGGGTTGTTGGGTCTTGAATATTACAAACTTTATTTGTTTAGTTTTTCAATGGATACTGATTCAGCAGATCTAGATTCTTTTTCAGATTTATGAATTAAAATCAATTTCATTTTTTCAAATTTTGGAATTTTTTTTTATTTTTAATACAATATGGAATCATGGCTGGTTTTTTTTTTTTCATCTTTTTGGTTCCAATTTTTTATATGTTGATTCAATCATTGCTTCAGTCTGTTTTTGGTGCTGCGTATGTATGAGAGGGAAATGTTAGATAGTTTTATGGGTATTTCATAAGTGCCTGCTTTTTCTAAAAGTTTAGGTTGATATTGAGTACTTACAAGCATGTCTTTGATAGTTGAGACAAAAAATGGCCAAAATGACAATTGTATTTTTTACTCAGTTCACAAAGTTCAGTAGTAATTATTTTAATATAAGAAAAGATCCGAAATACGCGTATTAGGGTGGTCCTTACAAACTAAGCTTAAAAATGCTAATGTCTTACCTGTTAATATTGTTCACTGGGTTGAGAAAGTGATGTACCTTGAATTTTCAGCTGATCAGGCAATTTCAAGAGGTGTCCTTGGAGTTCGAACTTTATATATTTCTTTACTTAATGAAACAGTGAAACACGAGACGTTACATGAGAATCTGTCTCTTAAATTATTTTATTGTACAAGCAAATAAAGTAATGGCATTGTCCATTGTCCTTAAATAAACATTAAACACTCTTCAATTATTATTCTGTTTGCTGTTTAATGTCACTCATGGTCATTTTTAGCGCATTTGGAAATTTCTTCCTGTGTTCCTCCACAATCTGCAGCAGGTACTGTTTCTGGTCTTTGTTATTTGTGAGAATGCTGTTGTAGTCCTGCATCCGCACCGCTCCTTGCTCGGCTGAGTCATTTACTACCTTCAGAGCTTTAACAGTATTCATTGCTGATTGATAATCAGATTATTTGTCGCACTCACTGGGGTCGACAGACAGAAACTTGGTGTCTGTGTCTAGCATTTGAAAAAACCGACGGGACGAGCTGGTCACAAAGTCGGCCACCGTCTTTTCATGAATACATTGGGTCACCATCAGATTGATTCTCTTTGCAGGGTTATCCATGCCATCCTTATTTAATGCATTGATCATGTCCCTCTTCACTGTCAAGGATACGTCGGAGTTAAAGAAAGACGGTGACACCAACAATTCATTTAGATACCACAGATGTCTGGAAAAGGCTTTAATAGCTGCACTTGACACGACTTTGTCATTATAAGTTGCCAGTTGTTTCAAGAAAGCAAGGTTGTTGGATGGGGAAGAAGCTGCAAATGGGGCCACAAAACCACGATCTGACATATAGGCTGACGGCAAAAGCTGCGAATCTCTTTATGGCTGCTTGCTCACATTTTTTCGTTTTAAATTGAGAACAAACAGGGCATATTTTTATTGCGTAAATGACGCGAGCCATCCATCTAGCCCGGTGGAGGGATCCAGGCTGCATGAACCGGATTCCTCGGGATGGACTGGCACCTAGGTAGATTATAGTCAGTTCTAGCTGTTCCTGGTAGTTCTCGCGAGGTTTGTTGTCAGTTAGCTGCTGCTCACAGAAATTGATAATATTTTCCCATTCCGTGACCTCTTCTTCGATGACTTCAGAATTCTTCTAGTTGATAAATTGCCAATGCTGTTGGAAGCGCTTAAAAAGCAGGATGTCAGGACCAGTAGAGTGGATGTCGCATGCGGCAAAGACCTTTTGGGCCACAATCTCCATAATGTGGTGGCGACATGCGAGATTCAGCAGGTCTCTTTCCAAATTGAATTCAATAAGTTTGCAAGCCCTTGATCTGTGACCGGTGTTACTAATTGTTGTGTCGAATGACATTGCTTGGATGCGATCCTTGATCCCCCATTCTTCTAGGCAATCCACCACAGCTTTGGCAGTTTCCTCGTCTGTTCCGGAATCAGGTTTTGGAATGCCCAGAAATTTTGACACTCCTGCCTCAGAAACAAGAACTGGCAGTCGGTCCACTTTACCTGTCCCTGTGAGCTCCGGAAATATTTTCCCATCCCAGTGGACAGTGAGGGGAATTTTGGCATTGAAGGTTTCTTTCAGCAAGTCTGCAATTTTGTTCCTTGCATCAAGTCTTGATCTACGTATGATGCTAGGGTTGATTGAAAATTCTTCTGCATTATGTCCCAGAGTGGCAGCAGTTGCTGAGAGCATGTAGACGGTGTTTTGGTCGTTCAACTTAGTGCGATCAAAACCTTCTGTTGCTGTGGTTGCTTTGCGATCTTCCTCTTCAGCGCTGCTGCTACTCAGTGAGGCTAGTTCAACCTTTGCAAATAACTGATCCCTTTCTTCTGTGTGTTTTCGTTTCAGTCACTAAAAATTATCTTCCTTCTCTCTCTTTCAGGCTTCTTCCTGCCTTGCTAACTTTTTGTCTTTCCCACAAATGTATCCTTTCCTTCCCTTCTCTCTTTGGGCCAATAGAAACTCTTTGTCTTCAAAAATGGTAATCATGTCAAGGGCGTTGGCATGGGTATATCAAAAAGATTGACCAATTCTTTGGTGAAGAGCTTTTCCTTATCTATCTGCAGTTCAGATCGTCGAGAACTTCCCTTTCAAAGAGCACGCCACTGGTTATACTCCTTCTGAACCTTCAGGATGATGTTGTAGTCAGCCATGGTAGGTATTCGGGCTTTTCCCCAGATTGACAGAAGCTATTGCGTGATAATGCTTGAAGCATTCTTAACTGTGTTCTTTTCCGTTCTTATAAGGAAGAACAAATGACGCAGAACCTCTCCTTTCGACGGGAGCTTCTTATCCAGAATAATATCAGTTGGTTGCCCAACTAGCCAGACTTCGGAGTTTTTGCGAGTTACAACTGAAGCTCATGAAGCTGAAGCCATGTTCATTGTTCACACTTGTTTTGTTGTTGTTGTTACATTACACTAACTTACTGGTGACTGGAGACTAGCATGTTCAATTGCTGCAGAGAGCGCAATCACATAAGGGGAAATCCTGTACTATGTTCCAATGGTGCATGCGCATATCTATGGAGGAGAAGGTTACGCTTGCAAGGTTATAAAGCAGGAAAGATGGATGTTTCCTGTGGACTTCTTTTTCATCTTCTGTGGGCGCTTAAATTTCATGAGCATTGTTGTATCCTTAAATTCCTTATGTTAACTGCCGATATAACCTACTTACGAAGTTTGGATTTGGTGTGATACGTCATAAAAATCTCTAATCGTCCCCAAATTTTTTATGTAACGTTTTTTCCACAGACACAACAATATTAGGGGTAAGACCATGAAAAATTAAAAATAAATAAATTCTGTGTAGATAAGGACCACCCTAACGCACATTTTCTTTTTTACTTCAGTAAAAAGTAAGGTCCAAAATATTGTCAAGGAAAAGATCAGGAATATTTTTTGTTTACTTATGTAAAAAGAAAATATTTCAGATATTTTCCTTATATTAAAACAGTTACTACTGAACTTTGTAAATTGAGTAAAAAAAAAAAAATACAATTGTCATTTTGGCCATTCTGCCTCAACTATCAAAGACATTAATACAGACATTTGACATGGAACAGAAACATCAAACAGAGGTCACCGCTCTTTCCACGTCCATAAGTAAGCCACGGAAAAACCCTCACCATACAGTGGAAAGAGCGATGACCTCTGTTCCTGGTGGCAGCCGGTGAGGGTTTTTCCGTGGCTCATTTGTGGACGTGGAAAGAGCGATGACCTCTGTTTGATATCAAAGGCATGCTTGTAAATAATAAATATCAACCTAAACTTTTAGAATCAGGCAGTTTTATGAAATTGCCCATAAAACGATCTAATGCTTCCATCTGATACATAGGCAGCACCAAAAACAGCCTTGAAGCAAAGACTGAATCAACATATAAAAAACTGGAACCGAAAAGATGAAAAAATAGCAATGGTTCAGTATTGTATTAAGATTTGAAAAAATAAAATTGGTTTCGACCTATAAATCTGAAAAAGAATTAAGATTTTCTGATCAGTATCTATTGAAAAACTAAAAAAATAAGTTTGCAATATTCAATTCAAGACCCAACAACCTGTCCTGAAGTTTGAAAATGATAATTAAAAAAGAGGAACTTTTCAAAACAAAAAGAAAGGTCTGTACCAAAAAATAATAATAAATAAATAAAAAAACGTAAAAAATAGTAAAATGGGGGGGGGGGATAAAAAGATGAAGATAATTTAATAATACAAATAAAGAGAAACTAATCCAATAAATTTCAAATTGAATTGATATCCGATCGTTATAGAGCCCAATAGAAGACGCTCTAAGAGAGAGTCTATTTAGGTGAATTATCTACAGCTCATTCATGTCTGCACCTTGATATTCCATTAACAATTTCTTAGTATGTGTATGAACATGTAACAATGTTGACAACGACGCCACGTGGCACATCAGAAACCTGGGTTCCGTTATGTCTCATATTTGTGATGGAACTTCTGTACCTCATCCACCGATATTTAGGTTCATAATTAGTATACCATACAAAAACGTAATTTAAAAAAGAAAATTATATAAGTGTTAAAATATTTGGCATCTGAATAAGCAACTGCATGATGCAAGTATGCCCTAACATGGATTTAAGGTAAGATAAAATTTATCAATAATGCATGCATTATTTTGCATAAATATAAATTATTTAATTACAATATAATAACTTATTAACTAATCAATCCTTTTAAAGTATGTACATTTATAATATAAAACACAAAACAAGGTACACTATGATCATATCATATCGTTAATTCACAAAAAAGTGCTGCAAGTAGTGACATTCCTACAAAGAGTGTAGGGTAAGTATATATGTTTATTCACACAACCTTCATGCTTACAAATATCAAGTCCTTTAAGCACATTAAATCTGCCTAGAAAACAGTTTTAGGTCTCTTTTCACTTTCTATCATTGAGTCAAAGGCAACAGTAACAAACTTAAATAGTTTTGAGTGTGGAAAGATGGTCATGCAAAATGTCTTTAGAGAAATAGTTTTAAAAAATTATAATTTTCATACCTGAGGTAAACTGGGTATGTGGTGCAATACCCTTCATATTCCTTGCAACTGATGAATTTTGTGGATATATCTTTTCATTTTAACATTCTTCTCTGCTCTAAAGTTGTGATGGTGTTCAGGGTTGTACATAGACAACCCCTAATGCCTGCCATCTATATACTGTGCTTTGCATGCATAAGAGCAGTGAACACCTGCAACTTCTGTACCAAGCAGCAATTTTATAGGACATTTGATGTCTGTCAGTCCAATGTTAAAGAAAATATTTAGCTGTACAGTTTTGGAAGTTTATGTAAATAGGAAATAATATATTAAATATTACATTTAATTCAGACAACATTCATGGATACAATTTTTACAAAGTCTACTATAGTTTCACTGAAACTGGTTCAGCTTCATCAGGACTCGGCGTTTTTATTTCTTGCTTCTGATGAAGTTACAAGTTCCACGCGTCAAATGTCTTTTGTGGTATCAGATGGCAGATTGATTTCCATGCGCTTGATAGATATGGATATGAAGATAAATCATTTACCAGATTATTACAGGTTTGAAATATATGAAAGGCTTCTAAAAAGTCTAGGTCAAATATTGATTTTGGTCTAACCATTTTAAATCCTTAAACAGAAATTGGTGGTCATTTTCTCAACAGTGCTGGGCTATAGAAGATTTTTTTATTTCACATTTTTTAATATATGATTCGTGTTTTTTTAATCTGAATTTAAGCGATCTCTGTGTCTGACCTATGCATGACAGACCACATTGACAGTGGATGCGATAGATTCCCCAAGAATTTGTCAGGAATTAAGTCTTTTTTTTTTCAGAGTAAATCATCTTAGATACAGGAGTGATTAGATAACTTTGAAATTTGATGGCTTAAGGATTTTTGAAATTTGGAAACAAATTTTAGTAATAAATGGAAGAACCACCCATTTCATTGAGAATTTGGAGAAACAGGGAACAAGGTGGATTTATACTGAGGTTTAACACATTTTTTGACTGCTGAGTCCACCAATGAATGTTTGAAGCGTCTGATGTAATTTAGTTCTTTTTTGAGATTTTCCTTTGTAGAATAGACATTTAAGGCTTGGTAGACATATGTATAAAATGCACTGGTTTTATGTTGAATAGAATGATTTGATTTTGCTTGGGGTAACAAACTAACAGCAGATGGTTTCCGATAGACAGTGATAATGAATGAGTTTTTGCATCTTGTAACTAGTACATCTAGAAAAGGAAGAGAACCATCTTGTTCCAATTCATTCCATTTCGACCAATTGTTGAAAACATTGGAACTGCATGGTGCCAAGTAGCGAAATTCCTATCCCGGCAGTTATCCATCTTATTGTCTTCAGATAAGAATTCTATCAGAAACTGTATACAATTTGTGAACCATCTAAAGATGAACTCCCTGGAGAACAAGACATTATTATCACTAGATGTAGTTTCTATGTTCTCCAATATTCCAGTAGAAGGTGCAATCAATTGTGTAAAAAGAAGTCTGTTGGCACACCATTTTGCACAACCTGAAGTAGAAGAACTATTAATTCTGGTCCCTACATGCCTTTCTCAAAACTGTTTTGTTTACCAAGGCCAATTTTACAAACAAATTTGTGGTCTAGCAATGGAAAGCCCACTATCCCCAATTCTTTGTGAAATTTATATGGAACACTTTGAAGACAAAACTTTTCAACATGATCTCCTTTAGCCTTTGTGTGTGCTACGTAGACGACATTTTCATTCTCTGGGAAAGTGAAATTTCGAAATTTCTAGAACTGTTACCAACGATAAACTTGTTGGACCCAAATATCCAATTTACTTATGAATTGGAACAAGATAGTTCTCTTCCTTTTCTAGACATACTAGTTACAAGATGCAAAAACTCATTCATTGCCACTGTCTATTGGAAACCATTTCCTGTTAGTTTGCCACCCCACACAAAATCAAATAATTCTATTCAACATAAAACCAGTGCATTTTTAACACATGTCTACCGTGCCTTAAATGTCTGTTCTACAAAGGAAAATCTCGAAAAAGAACTAAATAACATCAGACAAGTTGCTATCAACAGAGGCTTCAAACATTCATTGGTGGACTCAGCAGTCAAAAAATATTTTAAACCTCAGTATAAATCCACCTTGATTCCTATCTCTTCAAATTCTCAACGAAACTTGGCGGTTCTTTCATTTATCCCTAAAATTTGTTTCCAAATTTTAAAAATCGTTAAGTCATCAAATTTCAAAGTTATCTTCACTCCTGTATCAAAGATGATTTACTCTGAAAAAAAGACTTAATTCCTGACACAAATTCTTGGGAAATCTATTGCATCCAGTATCAATGTGGTCTGTCATACATAGGTCAAACATGGAGATTGCTTAAATTCAGATTAAAAAAACACGAATCATATATTAAAAAATGTGAAATAAAAAAATCTTCTATAGCCCAGCACTGTTGGGGAAAATGACCATCAATTTCTGTTTAAGGATGCCAAATTGTTAGAAAGACCAAAATCAATATTTGACCTAGACTTTTTAGAAGCCTTTCATAAATTTCAAAACCATAATAACCTGGTAAATGATTTATCTCCATCTTCATATCTATCAAGCACATGGAAATCAATCTGCAATCTGATACTGCACAAGACGTTTGATAGGTGGAATTTGTAACTTAGTCAGAAGCAAGAAATTAAACACTTAGTTCTGACGAAGCTGAACCACAGTTTCTGCGAAACTATAGTAGACTTTAAATTTGTAAAAATTGTATCCATGAATGTTGTCTGAATTAAATGTAATATAATTATACAATGCCTGTAGTTCAACTATGTACTTAATATACTAAATATTTCATAAGTTCTAGGCTGTTTATGTATACAGACATTTCTTAGAATAACTGAGTAATCTGAGTAAGCCAACTTTATAAAATTCAGTTATGTAACTAAGTTTGTCCTGTCTATATTAGCAGTTGACACAATGATACACTGAATATTTTGCGTACATGAAGATCTGGTATCTATAGGCTTGTATGGCGTAGTGAGTTACTATATACCAGACTATTAGTTCTACTCATTCTGTGATGTTTCAGTATCATTAGATATTTTTAAAGTACACTGAATTTGGGTCACTATGACTGGCTTTTTAATCTTCCATTGTGAGAATCTTTAGTTTGTTTGTGTCTTTCCTTTTATACATAGCTGGAATTGCAGTTTTAAAATGTTCTGCTGGAGAGCTGAACCCAGGTCTCATGTGAGCTGCAGAAATTTCATGGTGCCATAATGCAACCAATAATTCCCTAATAATACATAACTATTGGGTCAGTGTCACAGTAGGAATAAACCTGCTTTGGGTAGGTGGTAGACTCCACCAGCTGGTCAGTTGAATGAATACCATAATAACTAATGGCAACAAGATAAGAAAGACATACAAAAATCAAAGACTTTGGCTGAGAATGGAGGTTTAATGATGCCACACTAGTTATGTTAAGAAATTTAAGAAACATAGAAGTGCTTTTCATCCAACTTGGGACTTGATCACCTGTAAACAACTGGAGGTCAACTGATTGCTAGATTTAGATTTCCAAGTTTTTTTATTACAGTTGTTTCTAAATGATAGGAGTTATTTTCAAATGATAGGGATAAAATAAGTGCTGTCAGTGTTGCAGTTTGAAGAGATAGAGGTTTCAATGCTCTCGTGAAAATTTAAAGCACTTTTATTAACATGAGCAATTTTTCTTAGTATTTTTCCAGAGATGTACTACTGAAGGTGTGAGAAATACCATTATTTCCTGGATGCTTGCCTTTCAAGAAATGGGAGTGAGATTGAACATTCTGTTTTTCATAAACCTGCTGCTGCTACCTTTGATGCCTACAAGTTTTTTGTGCTCACTTATTTTATTTCTCATGCCAACATAATCTACAACAGCCCAGCATCTCTCACCCTTGAATACAAGAATATTAAAACCATTGCTGCTCACCAACTCCTTAGTGGTGTGGCACACAACACAAACTCACTAAAAAAGTTCAAAGTCAAGATTTCCACTACTCTCTGTTCTTCAAAGATCAGCAATGTCAATTTGCTAGATGTATTCCATTTCTTGACCAGTCTATCTACCTGTTGCATCAAATTTTCAAATCCTGCCATTATTTGATTGGGGTCAAATCCAATTGTACTACCATGAAACTTATTCTTCAAGACAGAGATAAAAATAAAGATCTTAATGTCCATGGTGTATGCAAAATTCCTGTTTCCACTTCAGTTGGTACCACAGTTTATATCCAACACATTTTGCAGCATTATTAAATGTCTGGCTGAGTACAAGAAGAATGTTACTCAAGGTAAACCTGCCTGAGTACAAAAAGAATGTACTTGTATCCTTCTTGGCTTTATTGACTTTATGGGGAAAATACTAAGAAAATTTCTCCTTTTGTCAACTAAAGGGCCTTACACTTTGGTTAGAGCATAGAAATATCTACATCTTCAAACTGCAGTGCCAGCAGTCCTTATTTTATCCCCATCATTTGGAAATCACTCATCGTTCGGCAACAACCATAATAAAGAGCTTGGAAATTCAAATCTGGCAACCAGTATCACTCTGATTGTTTACAGGTGATCAAGACCCAAGCTATGCATTGAAAATGCATGTGTGTTAAATTGTTTAACATAACTAGTGTGGTATCATCAACCTCTATTCATGTTACGTGTGAATTGCATTTTTTCCTATTTGGCTGAGAAATATGCCAGCCACTTAACATACAATCAGGTTTTTGCTTGTTTGTCATAAATCACCTTTATGGCCAAGCTTTTCAGCTGACCTCTAGGAAAGCACCTGCTCATTTTTTATCCAAACCTGTGGATTTTTATTAAGTGAGAGTTTAACTTGGTATGATGGTAATAATGTAATAGATCCATGTAATGCATATACATTGTCTGTTAAATTCCTTGTTCAGATATGGCAAGTAGTTATGGAGTGACAAATTATTCTCAATATTGAATATACAAGGGAATGTTTGGTTGTTTATTGTCTGCTGCATATTTGCTGGTGTTCAAAAACCTTAGAACTTAAATTGTTGGGGTGTGAGAAAGTCACAAGAAGAGATGAGCAGGATTATTAACCGAGCAGTCTGATTTGCCTGAATTGCCAAATTGTTCTATACCTAACATCCATTACATCAGAAAACTTGAAAATTAAGTCTTCCTGAAGTGGGATTCAAACCCGCATCTCCTGATTTCCATTTGAAAATGCTATTCATTACACCACCTAGGACAATGAAGTTCCAAGTATCTGAATTTGAAGAATCTGAACGTCTTCAGATTTTCACCAGTCAAAACCAATTCTGCTTTCTCATAATATAATTAAGTAAATCACCACTATCTCATATATGGATTCTGTGGAGTGAATATTCTTCACTTAATACATAAAACAAGGTCATGATTATTAACCTAGCAATCAGATATGCCTGAATCACCCCTGAATCACCAGTTTTACTGTTCTGTACATAACATCCATCATATTTACTGAATTGTGCTACAAGGAAGCAGAATTGGCTTTGACTGGGAAAATCTGTAGAGCTTAAGATTCTTCAAACTTGGACACTTGGAACTTCATTGGCTTGGGTAGTGTAATGGATTGCATGCTGGAATGGAAATTGGGAGATGCAGATTCGATTCTCTCTCCAGGGCATTGTAATTTTAAAGTCTTCTGATGCAGTGGATGGTACATTTAGAACAGTAAAACTGACGATTCAGGCGTACCCGATTGCTAGATTCATAATCCTGACTTTATTTTGTGTATACTAAGGAAAGAATATTTCTTCCACAGAATCCAAAGATGAGCAGATACCAAGTTTATATACTTGAATGAGGCACAAGTATATACCCTCAGTAGTTTACTTTGTTGGGAGGGTTTCCCATACTTTGTCTAATCTGAAAGCTGGTGGATTTTTATGTGTGTAACCTTTAAGTTTCCAGTCTCAATGGCAACACACATCATTCATAGTGCTCAGGAGTCCGCATCGTAGTCATTGTTGACCAGTAACCAGCTAACAGTTCTTTTATAACCATCGAACTGGTACTTATTGCTGATATAACAGGTTGCTGTAGCATTTGTCTATGCTGTCTGAAACAGTGCTCCTTTGCATGAGATTTAGTTGGAGCATCGTTTCTTTGTGTGTAGTTCATTCCTGCCTCTCACTTGATTCATGGTTTTATCATATTTCTAAAATATACTACTTTCAAATCTGCCACTGTCTGACAGATCTAATTGTCAATATTTCTGTATAGCCTCTTAGTGGCAATGGGCTGGTTATATTGCTTGAACTGGCCACCATATTACAACTCAAATACTGGACCGGATACCAAGATACAGGAAAAGACCCAGACCTTGTGGGAGATGGGTAGATGAAATTGAAAAGCATGCCAAAGTGGTATGGATGAGAATGTTATGTTCTAATACAGCAGAACTTACCCAACTTTTCTTTTGACTTGCAAACCCCTTTCAACATTATACTGTTATTGCAAACCCCTGCACCTATTTGTGTACACAAAAGTAATATAACAGTTCTGTATATGAAAAATGGTATATTCTTAAATGCCTCTAGTATTTAGTTTCTTTCATGGAAGTTCCATTTTTTATAGAAATTCCTGTAACTTCATTAAAAAAAATTATTTTAGGAATATCATCATCATCATCATCATCACCATTGTCAACCATTATCAATCCACTGCTGGATGAAGGTCTCCCCAAGTTTCCTCCACAACGGTCTGTCTTGTGCCAGTCTCCTCCATGTCACCCCTGCATACTTTCGAATTCCAGCTGCCGGAGACTGAGGGCCAAGATTTAAGTTGTGGAATCATTTTGGAGGGGTTTGGCCATAACTCACCACGCTGGCCAAGCGGGTTGGTGAGTGTGGGATAGAATTTCCTCTAATCCCGATGGTATAGTTATACCGCTATTGGCGGTCGTCAGAGCCCCTTTAGTGGCAACAGGATGCACGATATTTTGTAAAACTAAAAGGATTTTAACATCAAAAAGTATGCCTACTGAACTATAAAATGTAAATTAATGGTTAAATAACCTGGAAATATGAGGGCCACCCAAAAAGTAAGCACTGTTCCTGCATCACTCCTACGCAAGCATTCACTTCAGAGGCGCTCATGAGCAGTTGTCTTGCCTCATTCATTAGCCATGCCCCGACACCATTTCGTGAGGTTATGCTTATGTTAAAGGTTTGTGCTGTGGATTAGGAATCTTTTAGTTAAGAAAACTGCCCACCAACTATGAAGTCCAGTTTGTAATAAGGTTTCTGAACGCAAGAAATGTCTGACCAAGGGAAATTCATTGGTGCATTTGAAAAATTTTTGGACAAAATGTAATGAGTACATTTCCCAGAAGTTTAAAAATAATTACAGAAAAGCTTCAGTACTGCAAAGTGTGTGTATGACGGGTGCCAAAGTCATTCACAGAAGAGCACAAAACAAAGCGCATGGGATCTACTTTGGAATTTTTGGGGCGGTACATGGAGGAAGGCATTTTTTTTTTTTTTTAAGCCATATATGTGATGGGAGATGAGACTTGGGTTCTCCCACATCACACATGAATCAAAATGGCAGTCTCTGCAATGGAAACTCATGTGCTTGCCTTCAGCCAAAATATTCGGACTGTGTCGACAAGGAATGTCACTTGCACGGTCTTTTGGGACTGGAAAGGAATTTTGACCATAGAATTTCTGCCTAAAGACATGACAGTAAAAGCAGCTGTTTATTGTGAGACACTGAGAAAATTGAGTCGTACAATTCAAAACAAATGGTGCGATATGCTTAGAAAGGGGGTTGTTGTTCTCCATGACAACGCAAGAACTCGTGCTGCAAGTGTGATACAAAACCTTGTCACCAAAGTTGGATGGGATGAGAGCAGCTGTTCCACTCACCAGTCCTACTGCTCGGACTTGGCACCCAGTGACTACTATTTGTTTTCCCACTTGAAACAATTTCTTGCCAGAAAGTAGTTTGATAACCTGAAGACAAAAGTTGAACAGGGGTGGCTCAAAACCCAGGTAGCAGACTTCTATGAGGATGGTATCCAAAAACTTGTGCCTCAATACGACAAATTTGTTGGAAAGTAGTTTAAGAGGTATGTTGAATTTATTGCACATTAAAAATCAGTTATCAGTATTTTTCTTTTATCTTCAAACAGTATGTCCCTAGTAAGTAGGAAATAATACTGAAACAAATGTTAAACGATTTATAATGGTAACAAATATAAAAAATAAATATAATGATATTAATACTTATGAATCAAAGTAAATCACAAATTTAATGGTGTTTCTGGGTTTGTTTAGTAGAACAATGTGCATCAATATTTGGTTTGACATAACACATAGTTTCAGATCTGGTCCTGCTTCAAGTTTGTTTCAATATCTTGACTTCAGCCAGTTGTAGGTAGAGAAAGCTCTCTCACATATGTCATCATCATCATCATTGTCAACCATTATCAATCCACTGCTGGACAAAGGTCTCCCCAAGTTTCCTCCACAACGATCTGTCTTGTGCCAGTCTCCTCCATGTCACTCCCGCATACTTTCGAATTTCATCCACCCATCTCCCATGTGGTCTTCTTTTGGGTCTTTTCCTGTCCCATGGATTCCAATCAAAAATTTCGGCTGTCCATGGATGGTCTATCCTTCTGGCAGTATGTCCAGCCCATTGCCATTTCAGGGATTTAACTTGATCATGATGTCTTCCACTCTTGTCACTTTTCGGATCCACAAGTTCCTCTTCTTATCTCTCCTGGTTACACCAAGCATGCACCTCTCCATGCTTTTTTGAGTTGTCTGCAGCCTTTGTATGTCTCTTTTAGTTAAGGTCCACATCTCTGCACCATACGTAAGCACTGGAAGGATGCATTGATCAAACACTTTTCTTTTAAGACATAATGGCATATTGCTCCTGAAAATTATGCTGTTTCTTCCAAAAGCTCTCCAGGCAAATTTTGTATGCCGATTAATTTCTTCATCAATGTGACCCTCACTTGATATCTGCTGTCCAAGATAAACGTACGTGTCTGTTGTCTCCAGCTTTTCTCCATCAATCGATAAATCTTCATTTCTTGTAAAAGCATTGAACATCACTTTTGTCTTCTGAAAGTTCATTTTTAATCCCACTTCTTTACTCTTGTCAGCAAGTTCCTGGATCATACTCTGCAGCTCTGATGGGCTAGTTGCAAAAATGACTACATCATCAGCAAAATGAAGGTGGGTTAGATAATCTCCATTAATCTTTATCCCTTTGTTTTCCCAGTTCAGTGATTGAAGGACATTTTCCAATGTGGCATTAAGAGCTTCGGAGATATGGTGTCACCTTGTCTCACTCCCTTTCCAATTTTTATGTGTGTTGTATTTTCACACAGCCGAATCTTTGCACTTGCATTTTCATAGATGTTATTAATAATATTAATGTATGCATCTTCAATACTGCAGGATTTCAGAGCCATTGTAACTGCTGATGGTTTCACGGAATCGAAGGCTTTTTCATAATCGATAAAAGCCATGCACAATGGAAGTTCATATTCCCTCGCTCTTTCAATTAGTTCTTTCAGTACGTGGATATGATCTATTGTGCTGTAGCCACTCCTGAATCCAGCTTGTTCTCTCGGTTGAGCCATGTCCAGTGTTACCTTCAAACGGTGTGAAAGAACTTTAGTGAAGATTTTATAAACCACTGATAGGAGACTGATAGGTCTGTAGTTCCCGAGATCCTCAATGTCACCTTTTTTATGTAGCAGGATCATTGTAGCATTGTTTCAATCCTCAGGAATCTTCCCTTCATTAAGGCATCGAGTGAAAATTTGGGCAAGTACTGTTTTGATTTCTCCACTTGCTTCTTGTATGATGTCTATAGTAGTTCCATCTTCTCCTGGAGCTTTTCCCCACTTCATGTTCTTGATTGCATGTGCAACTTCTGCTGGGAGGACTGGAAGAACTCTGGTACTGGTATTTTTCATGATGTCTGAAGTACATGTATCATCCCTTTGGTATAATTTGGAGTAGAAATCTTTCACTCTTGTCAAAATTTTGCCTCTATTTCTTGTTACAGAACCATCTTTTCTCAGTGCCATAATCTGTTTTCTTCCCTTACTGAGATGTCCCTTTGCTATTTTTAGGCTTTGGTTGTTTTCAATTGCTTTCCTCACTAGTTCACAGTTGAATTTCCTTACATCTTCAGTGATACTTTTTCGTACTGTCTTGCATAGCTCTATATATTCCACTTTGGAAGTCACATCTTCATTAGTTGTCCTCATCTCTCTTCTTTTTGAATCAACATTTTGGTTTTTCCTGATAATTTGTTCACATGCATCTTGTTCTTAGACCCAGCTAATTTTGTTGCTGTTTCCATAAGAGCTTTGGTTACTTTTCTGTTAACTTCAGAAATATCCACTTCTTCCGATGTTAGGCCTTCTAAAGCAGAGAATCTGTTCTTCAGTTCCAACTTGAAGGTATTATGGTGTTTTTTAAGGTTGGTTATGTCAATGCATTTTGTTTGTCTCATGAGCTTTCCACGTTCGAGTTTAATGTTGAGGTGCATCTTACATCTCACCAATCTATGGTCACTACCTGTGTTGAACTTGTTTAGCACACTGCAGTCTTCTGTGACGAATTTTTTGTTACACATAATAAAATCAATTTCACTTGTCGTCCCATTTGGATGTCTCCATGTCCATTTTCTGTGTGGCTTTTTCTTGAAAAAGGAGTTCATGATGAAAAACCCTTCTGCCTCTGCAAACTCAACAAGAGTATTTCCATGCTGGTTTCTGTTGCCGTGACCGAATTTACCTACTGAAGTTTCATTCTGTTGCCGTTGCCCTATTTTTGCATTCAAATCTCCCATGATTATCTTTAAGTACTGCTTACCTTTATTATTTAGATGACGAATTTCCTCATAAAATTCTTCAATTTCTTCTTCAGAATGACTTGTGGTGGGTGCATACGTTTGAATAATCTGAACCTTGTATCTTCTCGAGAGTTGGATAATGAATCGTGCAGCTCTGTCAGAGGAACTTTCAACTTTATCCTTCAGTTTCTTGTTTATTATAAATCCAACACTACTAGTTCTGCCAGTATCTGTCCCACGATAGTAGAAGAGATGTCCACTTTTCAGTTCAATGACATCTTCTCCTTTTCTCCTTACCTCACTTAGCCCGACGATGTCCCACTTGATCCTTTGTAGTTCCTCTTCCAATTCAAGAAGCCTTGAATCAGAAGATAGGGAGCGTCCATTATACGTAGCCAAAGTCAGCATCAGATGGCAGCCTTGTCCGGTCCTCCGGGGATTCTTAGCACCCTCTGCCTTCATGTCGCACTGGCCGCTGCCTTGGCCAGGTACATTCCAGCTGCCGGAGACTGAGGGCCAAGATTGAAGTTGTGGAATCATTTTGGAGGGGTTTGGCCATAACTCACCATGCTGGCCAAGCGGGTTGGTGAGTGTGGGATAGCATTTCCTCCAATCCCGATGGCATAGTTATACCGCTATTGGCGGTTGTCAGAGCCCTTTTAGTGGGAACAGGATGCACCACGAGAAGGCGGGGTTGACATTTGTCAAGGAGAGGCTGTGATGTTATGCATCACCTGACCTTACATCCCCTCACATATGTAAGTAGTTGAAAATGTCAAAAATGTTTTAACATCTTTGTCACTAAAGAAATGATGCTGATTTTAATGAAAGTCAAAAATGTGTAAGGCTTTCACTCTTGAATAATGCTTGAAGTCCAAAATATCAATAAGATTTTCTGTTGTAGGGAGGTCAGCAGCTAACAACATGAAAGACTCATCAAATGGATTACGAATCCAATTTAATTTCTTGGAAACTGGTGGAAAATACTCCTTAAAAGTTGCAGTTAGGGACTTCAAGTGACATTTGATATTGTGTTTAACATTGTAATCTAAAGTTAGTTCATTTTCTGTCAAAAAGTTGTGTAAGGTGCTAAAACACTCTGTATTGTTCTCAATAACTTTCTCCAAGAATTTAAATTTTTTAGCACTCTTTCCACTCTGTGTTGAGCAATGAAAATAGTTGTATTAGAAGCTTGTAATGATAAATTAAGTTAATTTATTTTTGAAAAGATATCTGCCAAATACGCTTATGCCATGTGTGATCTGTTGTACACCTACTACAATGAAAAGGGTGATCTTCAAAGGAAATAGTCAATTATTTTCTTAATTCAAGCCCATAAGCACTTTACCATGTGACAGCCATCTAAGATATATGTGTTTGTCAAAACATTAACATGCTCACTGTCCATATCCTTGCAGAAGGAAGTAAATAGTCTGGAATTAGTTGGTCTAGATTTTATAAAGTTGACTACTTTGATAGCTTCATTGAACACACATCTTAACTGTTGTGGCATTTGTCTTGATGCCAAGACATGTCTAGGAATACTCTGCAATGCACCCAAGAAATATTTGCACATATAGTTTTGATGTGAGTAACTAAGGCCACAAATTTTCCTGTCATCAATTTTGTGCCATCTGTACAAATTCCAGAGAAAGAAAACCCTTCAATTTATTGAATAAAGCTTATGTTGAAAATTGGCTTCCTAGTTCCTTAATTCAATAACTAATCAAAAACTTCTATTATGGGAATTCTTACTAGGATTTTTTTATTTTAATTGCAAATTTTCAAAGAAATATCTTCTCTGTCTTCAGGCTGTCTTTTGTTGTCACTTTTTTTCGTCACTATCACGGTTACGGTTAACCTTGATGGCTATGGTTATTTTTCACCAAATCCTGCCAGATGTTAGGCAGGGATAATCCTCTGCAGTCATTGATGATGGAATTCTGATTTTTCTCAATCTCTATTCCTTCTTTTAGCTTTATTTTCAATGACTGCAGAGGATTATCCTTGCCTAACATCTGGCAGGATTTGGTGAAAAATAACCGTAACCATCAAAGTAAACCGTAACCGCAATAGTGACGGGAGGGGGCAGCAAAAGGCAGCCTGAAGAAGAATTTTCTCCAAAAATTTGCAATTAAAATAAAAAAAAATTCCTGGTAAGAATTCCTGTAATAGAAGTTTTTGATTTAATCATTCAATTTATTTTTGTTCAAAATACGAGTTGATTAAATTAAAAATGTCCTCACCAGTTGTTGTACGCTCTTTTAACGAGTGGCAAAACAGCATGTTTTCCCTCTACTTTACCATCATTCAAGTTCATACAAATGTAATTAACAATTGCTAGATTAGAAAAGTCTGGTCTAATAGTACTTTTCTTTTCATCTAACTGCAGAACATAATAGTACTTTTCTGCACTCTTTCTATAATAAGATTAAATGTCCCCAGAGCATATCTTGGATTTAGTGAGGCACTTGTGTTTTTAGAAAGGGGTATCATATCCAATTTCTTTGCTGAATGGTCACCAAATGTGCACTTGACAATTGCTTTCACACACAGCATAATTGGATTTTCCACAATAGTCTGGGCTTCCCCAGCTTTTCTTACTTGGTAGCTTACCAAGTGTGATGCATTAATCACTTTTTGACTATCTTTATTAAAAAATGAAATGGGCTGGGGGTGGTAATGTAATGGCTCATCGATGTGTGTGTGAGAGAGAGAGAGAGAGTGTAATATGCAAACTAGATAGGAACGGAGAAGAAAAGCTAGGCAAAAAGTTTCTCCATTCATATCTAAGATGTTCCCATAAAATTAATTAAATGGTAAAAACTTTGGTTCAAATTTTTCACAACATCGCACAAGAGTTTAACACATGCAATTTAATCTGTACCTCATGTTGTTTGAAACTTCCTGATACAAATGTTTCAACAATAAAACTTTATGCATGTTAACCATTGGACCACAAGGAATCAGGCTTTCAGCACAGACATTTCATTTTTTTTAGTAACAGGTAAAAGAGGTGAGTCTGTGATCATTGTGTAGTATCTACCCTGATCATCTCAGAAATGGTACAATTCTCGCTGTGAGTCACAAAGTGGTTTGTGAGTGTAAAATGTAGGTGTATGGAAATTTGATTAAATAGTTAAAGAAATGGAAATATTTTTATAGTGATAAACTACTTATCACTTTTTATACTATTTGTTAATGATAATAGTTACAAAATTTTGGTAAAATGAAATGTGAACTGTGGCTTTTCATTTGTGTTCAGCATATCCTTAATTGAATCTTCACTATCCCTCGTAGCTAGTTCTAGTTCCTGAAATGTAAAATAAAGATGCAGAAAAAAAAAAGTCTAGAGAACCCAATTCCTGCAGTGAAATCCGAAGTCCAGATACACCTCCAATTGAAGATATATATATTTTTTCAGAGGTATCACTCCCTCAAATGAGTAGTCATTTTAAACTCTTAAGCATTTAAGACCAATGAGAATTAAAAGCTTTTGATAAAAAAGCTGTGAGATAAAAGCTAAGGTATTCAATAAAGACTGAGACGGCTCAATCTGTCTCCATTTTTAGTCTTAATTGAAGTTCTTAACTCTTATCACAGTTATTTACCAAAAAATTTCAATTCTGATTAGTTTTATCTGCTCAAGAGTTTAAAATTACTCTTTTAAAGGTATGGTACCTACTGAAAAAAGAAGTCTGTAATTGGAGGTGTATTATCTGGAATTCAATTAGCTGCAGGGACTCGGTCTCCCACAGACTTTATTTTTTTGGATGTAAGTAAACTGAATTTTTATTTTGTGATATTCAGAATTGTTGCTTTGTTTACAAATGTCTTCAGAGGTTTTAGTACTTTATCAAAAAGAGGACTTGACAGACATTGAAAGACTAGTATGTGAGAACTGTTAAACTGTCAGATATTTTTGTGGTCATTTAAATTCCACTAGTTTGCTCTGTAGTATTGCTTTTAATTGTGGTAAATATGTAGACTTGCAAGTATGCATATATATTTATTTGTTTTGCTGTCCTTATTTCAAGATAGAGGATGTCTGATGTGGACCATGAGCGGCTTGCAGTACCAGCAGCACATAGCATCTTCTCTCAGCATACAGCAAGTGGCAGCTACACAGGTACCACAACACTTACAGGTGCTTCAGCAGCTCCTCCCTTTGCCCCTCATCCTCAGTATGGACAACAACCGCACCACCACCACTTGCATTCACAACATGCTCTCAGTGGAAGTGGAGGGACTGCTCCATCAAGTCGTAGCGGGGCCACTTCAGCACTCACGGACCCTCCAGGCGGCTCATCCTCATCTTCAGAGTGTAACATCCACGAGGTGTGTTACTACTTCCAGCAGGCTGTTTTCATCCTCGCGATCATGACAGGAGTAGCTCTAGTCATTGCTGGAACAGTTATACATATGCAGAGTGGGGAACTTCTTGTGTTTGTTTACATAGGTGTGCTTTTGGCTGGTGTGAACACTGTGTTGCTTATGATACAGTGCTGCGTGCGCCGAAAGCAGAAACGCCGTTCTCGAGCTTATCAGACAAACCGTCAGGCTCATGCTTCCACCCAAAGCAGTGCTGTCCATTACAATCCATTGACTCCTAATGCAGCAGCTCCCCAGAGTGTTGGCAAACAGTCTGCGGCATCTGGTGGAGATGTTCAACAGTATCACTACAAGCATTACCACACGCATTCACCAATTGTATCAGAGTTCATGTTTAAAGACTTTCCAGTTCAGCAAGGGATATTTGCACAGTCACCAACTGAATCTCAGAGTAGGTACCTGCATGCAGCTCCATATCATAGGTCAGGTTCAATTGTGAGCCATCACAAGCACGCCAAAGGAATGTATCAAAAATCTCCACCGCTGGGTCAGTCGCACAGAGCTCTGCTAAATCCTTGTGGACCACAACTTCCATCTGCCAGGTAAGCTGGAATTTTCTTTAATGAAGTAAACATCACATTTACAAGTGGTTGTTTTTTAACACATTTGCACCCACAATATATTTTTCCTGCAGAAATATAAAAGGATGGAATGGAATAAGGGAGGGGAGGGGGGGTATAATTCAGTTACCAAAGGATTATTTCATATAAAGTCAACTCAAAAAAATAAAAGCCCTTACATCAAGTTTTTATGAAAATCAGTAAACTAGTTGGCCTACATGTTGTATGATAAATGAAAACATGCATATTTTAGTTCACGTCATGAATGTAATGTTTTTTAATGTTCAAAAAATGCTCAAAATGCTATTTTTTATGCAATTTTAATTAACCAACATATAGCATGGCTCCCCTTCCAAATTGTCAAAAAAATTAATGATGGTAACTTCTGAAATGGTTATTCATTTGATACATATGAGTGGGTTTCATAAAAAAAAATCTTTAAGGTCAAATACAAAAGATTGACCTCCAATTTCAAAACATTCACGTTTTTTTCTGTACTCAATTTCTACACTGCTTAGGTGGCATATTGCCATGAAATTTTGAAATTAATGGCTTATTTTCATTGGTTTACTTTTATTAATGGTATTAAGTGAATCTAATATTGATCTTAAACACAGTAAGATTTTGATGGTCTTAATTTTAATTGAGCCTTGGGGCTCATAGGTGTTACAACTTGTTTGCATTTGAAGGCAGAAATGTGATCTCGATGTTATGTGAAAAATCTTTGAGAACTGGAAGATTACTTGCAGCATTATATAGTAGCAGAATTATTAATAGAATTTACTTCTGCAGGTTAGTAATGTTTTAATTTTGAATGCACTTGGCTTCCAATGTTCCCAAAAAACAGAACCACTCGTTTAGAATGCATTTTGTTTGCACACCAATGGAGTTTTTATCCTTATCAGTACCCTTGCATTTTCAGAATTTTTTTCACAACTAAAAGCTTCAATTTGAAGTCTCTCTCAGAATTGCCACCTAGCAGGAGTGTAAAGTAAGCCAATCACTGGTAACTTTAAAACTTGGTGCTATCTTCTCTTCAGTGGAAGGAACTATACAACCAGTCTCATTCTAATTAAAAACTTAGCC
Source organism: Macrothele yani (assembly GCA_039090855.1). Taxonomy (NCBI): domain Eukaryota; kingdom Metazoa; phylum Arthropoda; class Arachnida; order Araneae; family Macrothelidae; genus Macrothele; species Macrothele yani. The sequence goes on from CM077013.1 coordinate 23,483,936, forward strand.
AGCAGCAAAATCCATCCATTTCTATGTTACTTCTCAGTTCTTCGGGAACTTTTGCTGGCTTTTGGGGTCTTGAAAGTGCAGTTTCTTCGATCATTTTTACATTCTTAAAACCATGACAGGATCTAAACTTGGACATCCAGCTATGACTTGTAGTAAAACTTTTTGTATCGCCGTCATCTTTCAGTTCATGGAAAATGCTTTTTACCTTTAGCACAAATAGTTTTTCTGTAGGGCACATTATGGCAATCACCTTGCAAACATAAGGGTATCTACCTTTTTAATACAACTTGTTTTTCTCAGCACTATTTTGAATATTTCAGAATACCCTCTCCTAAATTAAGAGTAATTGAATATTTCACCTATTGTTTGGACTTTGTTGTGTTAATCATATATAATTTCTATTCCAAAGTGTGGCAGATGTTGTGGCGCAGTTTTTAGTACCAGCACCACAAGTTATTGAAGGCTAGGATGTCACTGTGTGTTATAGAATAAATTTTAAACTATATCTTAATATCAAAATAACAGCCCAGTCACAAGTCATTCACAAAAGGCGCAGTACACATATATACTGTGGTCACATGATATGTACTGACAAAAGGATATTTGTTTACTAGCTACAATTAAGTGGTGCCATTATGTGTGGCAATAGTGTAAACAGTTTGCAATTAACTCATCCCACCGGCCTTGAAATTGAGATTCTTGAGCTTTTGACATTATTTGACCTTTTTATACACTCATGTCTAAAAAATAAGGATCACTTATATTTTCATACAGCATACAACAGGATGTGAATGAAAATGTTTTTATAAGGACAACAAAAATGAAAAGGACATGTAAATACCAGATTTTTATTGGTGTAATACTTACAAAAACTAGGATAAAACGCTAGCTTTTGCCACCATGGGTGGCTTTTTCAGGAAGAAGTATTATTCAAATGCAAAAACAAAAACAGAGTTCCAGTTATGTATTCAAAAATAGACGTTTGCTATAGATGTTATAGAACGTATATTCAAGATGTGTGATTAAGGGCATCAGGAGCGTGCACCATACATATGGGAGGTCCAGTGATGTTTCCTCATGGCATATCCCATGACTGGATAAGATTTGTATAGTCTCTCAAAGGATAGTGGCTCTGGCGGTCGTGTATCGTGCGATTTTCGTTTTTTGTCCCCACAAAGGTGTCTCGGAGTTGTTGGCTACTTCACACGCTAGTGCCGTAGTGAGAAGTCCTCTTTTGACATCTCTCTGGTGCTCCTGGACTCTTAGTCTTAAGGGCCTCTTGGTCATGCCCACATAGTCTTTGGTTGTTCCATCTGGGTACAAAAGGAGTATAGTGTATACTCCCGTATCTTCCAGGTCCCCAGCGGAGGGTGTTTTTTTTTTTTTTTTTAAACCGGATTTCAGCGTTTTTTTAGGACATGTACATGCATAAACAGGCATGAATTTGTGCTTATTGACACGTTCACTGCTGCTGTGCTATTTTAACGGCAAGCGTGCAGTGCCGGTAAGAAACCTGGGTAAATCTTCTGAGAATCCTCACCACGGATGAGCTTCTACGCATTTGGATCAACCTAGCTGTGTGTTCACATCTCATAGTTTTGCATGACTCTGCTATTCTAAAATATGAGAAAAGTTATCCATAATTGGTATTCGTAATTATTACCTTCAGTAACTTCAGGAATATACATCTACAGCATATGCTATAGACGTGCACATCCTGTAGACGGTAACTAATGAATTGTAAAATTCTTCAGTCGTAAAAAGATAAAAAAAATTGGATTGGTTCGATACCTATCGTATTAATTTTCAGTTCTAGTACACAAGTGAACAAAATTGTTCTTGTGACGTGGGGAACATCATACCAATATGTAGCCAAAATCTTTTGAGGCGGAGTATGACAGAGAACGTCGCATTCTTCATTTTCACTTTCACTGTTGGTCATACTCCAGCTACCGAAAGAATAACTTTCTGAATATGATGGCAAATTATCAGGATGTGCCCACTGATAAACTTTTGGTTGAGATAGACCAGAGATAGCCTATCTGAACATATCCGTTGTTTCCACAAAACTAAGTATTGAAGTCAATATGGGGTTCCTTGAAATCCCTTTAGAATAGGCCGTCCTCTAACATATGAACTCTAAACAGCAAATGCGTTTTATTGCCACTCGAGCATTTATTTGTAGATAGTTTTCTTCACCACAGAACCAGTGACGTTCAAAGGAAAATAAACATTGCAGTGATAAGCGCACACCGTGTTAAGTCTGGGGAATCAACTTACTTTCCCTTTCCTAAACCGTGTGGGAAAAAAATCCGCTATCCTGAAACCATGGCCATTTTTAAACAGTTGGATACTCATTCTCAGTGCCAGTAATAAAGCAATACCTCTCTTCAAGTGCCAAAGGTTTTATGAATATTTCAATCAAAATCACGATGCTGTGTGGCGGCGACAGCACCAGGGCTAAGTATTGTATGACACCATTCGGCGTTGTGCGGCAGTGAAAGTGTTAATAGAGAAAATCGATAAAAAACAAAATAAAAGTGTTAATAGAGAAAATCGATAAAGAACAAAATATATCATTTTCTGACATTGGCTCACAGTAACTAAAATTGAGAGAGAAAAAACATTCATGGATTATTTTAATAGGATACATGTCCATTCTTGACTGCAATGCACAATTAGCATGCTTTTCACGAGATTTTCCAGAACCTGAGAAAGGTTTCTCCATTCTTTCAGCGCCATCACCAGGTCTTTTTTTGGTGCCAGGTGGTTGATCACTTTCAGCAATGCACCTCTCTAGAACATCCCACACATTTTTGATTGGTTTTAGGTCGGGGAGTGTGCTGGCCACTTTGTTCGGTCAACCACCTCACTCTCCAACAGTTCATCAGCAGATGATAATCAATGACGATGGTAGTTAACTTCCATAAAAACAAAAGAATTTCCCACAGCACCACGAAACAGCTTTGCATGTTCTAAAATGGCCTCCTTATAATAGAATAACGCAGGGCATTCATTCACCCTTTCTCCAACACTAGGAGCTCTGTACACCCATTGTTGGTTATCTCAGATCAGATAATTACTCCAGGGTCATTATATCTCATGTGATTCTATCGTAAAGTTCACATACAATTACGTGACCACAAGGTTCTTCAGGAAGACGCTTTGACGTCTGTAAGTTCTGTTTTACACATTCTGTAAAGTGGATACAGTCTGTGGTGGTGCATTAACTTATTTAATTAAAATATAAATCAGTTAAAAGTCCTAAAGTTGTTACTCACGGAAGTGCATGTTCAGTCCAACGTCAGTAGTTATTGAGTTTCTTTGTCCAAAGTTGTATCTTGCTTCAATATGGTCAGTTGTTAGGGTTAGTTCGAGAGCAATTTCATCGTAAGTTGTACCCTACTTCGGATATGTCCAGATGTTATGGTTAGCTCCGTTCTGGCTGTGTCGACATCATATTGAATGGGTAAAGGTTCCCAGATAATAATTAAAGGTTCTTGAGTTAAGAGTTACTATTTACATACCACTTGAAGTTCCACGTCGTACTTGGCCTTTAGGGCTATCTCGTCAATGCTGCACACTCTTGGAATTGCTGAGGAAGTCTTCAAGTTTGGTCAGGTTCATAAAAATTTTAAAAGCCTCAAAAGATTCCAGTTAAAATCGTTATATACACCACCTCATACCATCCACAGTCTCAATCATGGGACGCGCATTTCACCTAGGCTCTACCCTGGCGTTTTCAACGGAGACTTCACACTTTCTGTCGAAGTCTGCTATCTGAAAGTGTAGTGTCCACAGTGCGCATGTTCCTCATTTAACCCATTGCCAATGCCATCTAGTGTCAGGTCACATCAACTTTATCTTCATCTATGTCATTCTCACCCTTCCTCTCTCTCCTCTCCCTATTCCATTTCTTCTCAGTTTCGATCAGGTTCCTCCAAGCGTACGAAAGGTCATATGGACTGTTATTATTGCAGTTAAATGGTTTGGTCTTATTTATTATTACTGCTTCTGCTACTTGTATTGTTCTCATATTATTCTGCTGGTTTAATATTGTAATTCCTTCCCAATAGGGTATACATTGATTATCCAAACAGAAGTCAATAAGTGATGTTTTATTCTCTCTTCTGCTCCAGTTCTTCATGTGTTCGGCCAATCTGGTTTTAACATTTCTTTTTGTACTGCCTATATATTGGTTGACTATTTTATTTTGATTATTTATTATTGGTATAGAGTAGACACCCGCTTTTTGTAAGATTGGGGTCTTTCTGTGATAGTTACTAAGAGATTTCATTATATCTCTTAGTAACTATCACAGAATGACCCCAATCTTACAAAAAGCGGGTGTCTACTCTATACCAATAATAAATAATCAAAATAAAATAGTCAACCGATATATAGGCAGTACAAAAAGAAATGTTAAAACCAGATTGGCCGAACACATGAAGAACTGGAGCAGAAGAGAGAATAAAACATCACTTATTGACTTCTGTTTGGATAATCAATGTATACCCTATTGGGAAGGAATTACAATATTAAACCAGCAGAATAATATGAGAACAATACAAGTAGCAGAAGCAGTAATAATAAATAAGACCAAACCATTTAACTGCAATAATAACAGTCCATATGACCTTCGTACGCTTGGAGGAACCTGATCGAAACTGAGAAGAAATGGAATAGGGAGAGGAGAGAGAGGAAGGGTGAGAATGACATAGATAAAGTTGATGTGACCTGACACTAAATGGCATTGGCAATGGGTTAAATGAGGGACGTGCGCACTGTGGACACGAGACTTTCAGATAGCAGACTTCGACAGAAAGTGTGAAGTCTCCGTTGAAAACGCCAGGGTAGAGCCTAGGTGAAATGCGCGTCCCATGATTGAGACTGTGGACGGTATGAGGTGGTGTATATAACGATTTTAACTGGAATCTTTTATGGCTTTTAAAAATTTTTATGAACCTGACCAAACTTGAAGACTTCCTCAGCAATTCCAAGAGTGTGCAGCATTGACAAGATAGCCCTAAAGGCCAAGTACGACGTGGAACTTCAAGTGGTATGTAAATAGTAACTCTTAACTCAAGAAACTTTAATTATTATCTGGAAACCTTTACCCATTCAATATGATGTCGACACAGCCAGAACGGAGCTAACCATAACATCTGGACATATCCGAAGTAGGGTAGAACTTACGACGAAATGGCTCTCGAACTAACCCTAACAACTGACCATATTGAAGCAAAATACAACTTTGGACAAAGAAACTCAATAACTACAGACGTTGGACTGAACACCTACTTCCGTGAGTAACATCTTTAGGACTTTTAACATTTATATTTTAATTGAATAAGTTAATGCACCACCACAGACTTTATCCACTTTACAGAACGTGTAAAACAGAACTTACAGACGTCAAAGCGTCTTCCTGAAGTACTCGAGGGTCATTCCACTCGAAATCGTCAGATTTTGAATTAATTTTCCTCCAACACATCTCCAATTCTTAAGATTTTTTCTAATGGGTAGCTATTCCCAACTTATAAAAACCCTGAAAGTTTAAATTTTTTATTTCCGATAGGTTAGTAGATATACTTTTTTCAATTTTGGTGCATGGCGGACATGTTTTGCATAAAAACGCAAATATCTCGATTATTTAGAATAAAAAGAAACGCATAAATCATCATTCTTTCTTCATTTTTACCAAGGAATCCATTGGTGCAAGGCACAAGTTTGTATCTGCTTTAGTTTTTGAATTATGAGCAATGAGAGAGCCTTTCTTCAATGCTTAAAAAGGCACTTAGAAAGCAGCAGTTATTATTCATTGCAAAGAAAGGTTTAATCTATCAAATGAAGAAAGAAAAAGAATCCTTGGACTTTTGCCTGAGCTCCGAGAAAAGAATTTTTAAACATGGTGCATGGCTAGTGCATTGCCACTGTAAAAGCACAGTCGGCGCAGCATGCTGTGTCGTGGCCACGGCTGCGCAGAGACGTGGTACCGGAAGAAGAACAGTATCCCTTCTGCACCCATAATCAATTATGCCGCACGTACACATGTGTTGTTGAACTCACATTTTGAAGGAAAGGAATTCTTTATTTTAAAAAAGCATGATTAGTTCATGAACGATGTTTGTATTTCGATGTCTCACAATGCTGTGATCAACTTCCATGTCAGATTTTGATTATATTTAATCAAATCAGACAACAGGAAGTTGAGCTTCCCTGGAACGCCCCCTCCCCCCATAACGAAATAGGTGATTATCATAAAATTTAACATCTAAAGGTTTTGCAGTGTTCGTGATATTTTCCCGCATTTTGTCATCAACTGAACCATTTCTTAAAATCGATGCAAAAATAAAGTTATTTGGGGGTGGGTGGGGGTGATTGCTGGCAATGCTTTAGCTCTAGACGAGAAACCAACGCTTTTAAGACACTTTTCCTGCCCTTTTGACGCTCTATGATCGTGGAGAAATTTCTCTGGCTAATTTTGGGGATCATCTTGTATTTTTTAATCAGCTTTTTTTTTTTTTAATTTTGGCGAGTATGTATGTATGCATGTATGTATACACGGATAAAAAGTTCCATCATGCTTTGTTTTCAGATTTGTCATGCTGACGATAAAACGAAGCCTCTCTCCTTTTTAGATGTTGTTTGTCGAGGGTTACTGCAAATGACCCTGATGCTCCAGACCTTTTTCGCGCTTTGTCTGATCAGCATCCCGCTAATGTATTGCTCCTCGTAAAGATATCATTAAGTATAAACTTACCATTTCCCTCAGAATGAGAAATGATGTTGACAAAAAGGTGTTAGGAGGATTTTGTGCCACATACGAATTCTCCTCCGATTATTTTCTGTGAAAGTAATATGATGCTTTTTCTGCAGCATGGAAATTAAATTTGACCCGCGAGAAAAGTTCAGTACTAATGTTATGGCATTCCACATGGCTGTTAATTTTTGTACTTATGGGAGGGAAATGGGGGGGGGGATCCTCTGAATGAATTTCTAAGAGAGCAGCAAAAATACATCATTTTTGTAATTATAGTTTAAAACGGCAAGAGAGAGAGAGAGAGAGAGAGAGAGATAGTCCTTGTCAGTTTACAAACTATAATTCATAAATAGCCTTATGAAAGGAAGAAAAAAAAAGACCCAAGTAAGCTAAAATTGCAAAGAAATAGTAACTTGCCATAGAGATTTGTATCCATACCATACGGCATACAGTATTAACTTGAAAACTTTTTTTTTATTATTAGGGATAGCATTTATCAGCGTTGGGTAAAATGCATATATCATAAACGGAATTTTTTCCCAAAATTTCTGCCAAACACTTTAAAATGTGTGCCTCCTCTCTCTCCTATCATGTTCAACCCCCCCCCCTCGTAATGGCTGACCCAGTTCTGAGTGGCTGGTGTCGCTCCTGCGTTTGCTAATTTATTTGGCATTATGGTATAATGCTTTCTCTTCGCCACAGATGCAGAACTGTTTATTTCTCTTGTAGACGATTTACTCTTTTTATCCGGCTATGGCTGACACGCTTGCTTCTAGTTTGTTTTTTGTTTTTTTTAGACAAAATGGTCCCAGAACTCAAACTACTCCCTCAGATCCTAATTTACGACCTCTGGAAAACAGCGGCTTTAGCTCACCGTAAGTGTTGAACAGCTCTGTAGTGTATTTTTTCAGATTTCTTTTGTTTTCTTGCGATTTGAAAGTTGCCCAGTTTTTCAGCATCTTTGTGCATTGTTATTGTGGCATAATGCGTTAAACAAAAAAAAAAAAAAAAAAAAAAAACTAGTTCAAGAAATAGCTAAAGTAACTTGTCAATATGAAGACTACAACTGCGTTGAAACTGATAAGGAGAAACAGAAGCACATAAAACAGAGCGGACAAATTACGATCGCTAAATATTAACACGAGTCCCATACTTGTTTTACATATACTGGTAATCAATAATTATGATACATTGGGTATTACATTAACAAAAATGTACTATTACGTTCGATGTCTGTTAATGTTTCCCATTATTTCTAAATTTATTGGCATGATTAATCAAAAGAAATAATAATAATAAAGGAAATAAATCCAATAACTGCCACTCCGACACCGAATGTGATTAGGAGGCATAAAATTTTTTGTTCAGTGTAACCGTCAAACTTTATTTCCCTATTTTAGGGCAACACCACTAACAGTTAAACTGTGTTTTCCTTATTTCAGGGTGCTGTGGTGCGTTTTGTTTCACGTAAGTTCTTGAGAGTTTTGTGAGCTCATGCGTAATTTTTAAATAAGCAACTGAAATAAAAATAAATAAATAAATAATAAACAAGCAAGATGACAACTGCGAGATATACTCGTTCATTTAAATACCAGATCTATCAGAAAATAATCTATAACATTTTTTCTAACCCCATGCTTAGTCTTGCTAACGTCATCATCTGTGATCGTCAGATATCTGACGTTAACTAAAACACAGCATATATCTCCTCTACCTCGCAAGAATAGGCACCAAGATATATATCCCCGATTACTTTATATTTCTCAAGCTGTCATTCATTGATCATTTTCTCTTACGGCATGCGTGGACAACTAGACAGTTTATTAATTCCTGAAATAGAACTATTTCATGTCTAAAAATGCTGTCGGATGTTGCGTGAGCTGTAGATATATCGTTAATCAATATTCCAAAAATGGTATTCAACATCAATTGCAGAATTTTATAAGCGTTTAGTACTGTATATCAGTAGGCTATATGGGCAGAAAAAAGTTTGTTAGTTCTTCTCATCATTGAATGGCTAAGAATACCAATATATTTCTGACGTCCATTGTATAATTTACATGCGTCATTTGTATGTAACCTTTTTCACCATACAGCTCATATTGGTAAGCTGTACAGAGAAAATGGTTTATATTAGTTTTCCTCATTGTCAAATGGCTAAGAATGTGGTGGATAGCATCCGATGATTTGGCGTGAAATGACCCTTTAGTAATGTTTTACAATTATATTATTTGAAATGCCTTTGAACATAACATTAATTCACCATCCTTCCTCATTCAAGCATCACGTCAAATGACCATGCGATCTGACCGACGCATGCATGGCATCTTGATCTGCCTCCCGCCCGAAGGCCAACATCGACTCCCGCTGCCATTTGGCTGGCAGCATGCTATTCGCCTTGTGCGGTTTCACAGTGGCAAAATACGAACCGGGCACCATGTTTAAAAATTCTTTTCTCAGCGTGCACACGATAGCCCAAGGGACTTTTTTCTTCATTTGTTAGACTAAACTTTTCTTTAAAAATGAAAGCAATTGTGACTTTCTAAGTGCTGTACTACATTGTTTTTTTTTATGTTTTGAAAAAGACTCTCCCATTGCACGTAATTCAAAAACTAAAGAAGATAGAAATTTGTGCATTGCACCAATCGATTCCTTAAGGGAAACAAAAGGGTGGTGATTTTGGTACTTCTTTTGATCCAAACAATGGAGATATTTGCATTTTTATGCGATAAGGCCTGCCAATCACCAGAATTCGAAAATTAATATCTTCTAATCTATGGGAAATAAAAAAAATAATAAACTTTCGGGATTTTCATACATTGGGATCTACTCATGAAAAAAAAAATCATAAAAATTGGAGATGGTGTGGTGGATAGCATCTGATGTGAAATGTCCCTCCACCACCCCTGTAATGGTAAATTTCTGTTATGTTTCTGGCTGAATAAGCAGTGCAGGGTTCTCTCCAGATGTATTGCAGCCTAGAGTCAGACGTTTAGCGAAATTGGCTTTTGTCTGTGAACAGAACATTGGCCCATTGTCCTTCACTCCATGTGGAGTGTTCATGACACCATTGATAGCTAGTTGTTTTGTGTGCTGGGGTCAATCTGTTTTTTGGTGTAAATATGACAAGGATGGCAAGTCAAATAATTTTGATGTAAAACTGCTATTGAAAGCAGCGACAATATTGTTTGTCACGTACATTTTGTTTAAGTATGTAGGGTGGAGTAGTTTGGTCCATATAATGACATGAAAATATATAAAAAAGATAAAAAAATATTCATTTGGGTTTTAACTTTCACATTTTTAATCATCATTCCTTGCAAATACCTACACAAGGGTATAGAATTTTAACTTGAAGTAGTTTTTTAATCCGTGAATCTTTTGTTCAAGCAAAACCTGGATCTCGTCTAAATAAGCTAATGTTCGTTCTATCGAGCAGATGCTTTGCCACAGTGACAAAAATGCCGACGTATGATAAGCCTAAATTGCTATGAGTAAGTGAAAAGTTTTTACCATTAATGTTCATTTTATATTTTCATGTCATTATATATGGACCTATCTACTCCACCCTACATACTTAAACAAAATATACATGATGAACAGTATTGTCGCTGCTTTCAATAGCAGTTTTACATTAAAGTCATTAGCCACGTAATATCACGCCATATGCCATTTTGCGTATGGGAATAGAAGTCAGATTATCCGAAAACTTGAAAATTTCATCGGCCTGCAGCAGGAATGGAACCTGCGTCTCCCAGATAGTGCCCGTGTATACTAACCACTACACCACCCAAAACGACCAAGTCTTAAGTTACCGATTAATTTGAATATAACCATCACAGGATTCGCTAGTTGAAGCAGTCGGCATTCATGTTTAGCGAATCTGGAGTTAAGAATCCTGTCCTATGATTGCCCGGAGGAGCAGATAAATCATAAATGAAATACGGGATTACACCATATAATACAAATTTTGAAGATGACAATCCATTTTTGCTGTAAATATGACAAGGATGGTAAGTCAGATAATATCCGAAAACTTGAAAATTTTGGCGTCCTGGAGCGGGGATCGAACCCACGTCTCCCAGATAGCGCCCGGGTATGCTAACCACTAAACCACCCAGAATGACCAAGTCTCAAGTTTCTGATTAATTTGAATTTAACCATCACAGTATTATATATTATATGGTGTAATCCCATATTCACGATTTATCTGCTCCTCTGGACAATCACAGGATAAGGTCCTTAACCTCCAGATTTGCTAAACATGAATGCCAGTTGCTTCAGCAAATCCTGTGATGGTTATATTCAAATTAATCGGAAACTAGAGACTTGTCATTCTTGGTGGTGTAGTGGTTAGCAAACCCGGATGCTATCTGGCAGACGCGGGTTCGATTCCGCTCCAGGACGACAAAATTTTCAAGGTGGTTTTGGATATTATCTGACTTACCATCCTTGTCATATATACACCAAAAAAACGAATTGTCATCTTCAAAATTTGTACCTGGACATGGTTTGATGAAATATTTTGGTACCTGTGCTTGGTACCAGCTGTTTTGCTAACTTGCTAGCAGTTATTCGGCAAAATCTTTTAGCCATTACAATAAGATAATGATCTTGTGATAGAGTAGTTTTGCATGGTCAGTCACTACTGAACCTTCTGGTAGCTATTCCATGTTCAGAAAATTGTTTCCTGTTTCATGATACTATGCTCTGGGTAATTCCGAACTTCTTTGCTATGTCCCTCGTTGTCTACCCTTCCAGTTTACCAGCAATTCTCCCACGGGTAAATTTATCCAGTTTTCTTTTAAATGTACTACAAGTTACTGTAACAATAACAACAACAAAAGCGGATCCGCACTTCAACACCTATAAAAAATGTATTCCCACTCGCACTTAGCTGTTATCGCCAATCAGCAGTACACAGCTGTCACATGATTCCTGACAATTTGCATATGACCAAACACTCTTGTGTAGCTTGCTCTTACATGTTTCAATGATGTCAGTGTTTTTCCTGCTATCCAATGACTTGTGTATCCAAAATTTAGCCTTTTGTTGTTGATCCTTAATTTTTGGACATGAGTTGTTTTCGATATCAGATTACTAATTTACAGATAATATTGACAATCTGTATTGTTAATCAGAATAACATATCCTTTCATGTGAGGATATCCACTCACTTGTCTGTGTGATGTGATTTCCATTTGTATCTACTAGAGGTCACCCAGAGCTTCAGTGATGAACGTTTGTGTGATTGTGGAGTGAACCAGTACATGTTTCATGGAATCACTAAATTTGGAAACCTTGGTCAGTCAGTATCAATAGCTGATGTTTAAAAATGGGAAAAGTATATAAATATTGAAATTTCAGTACAAATTCTGTAATATTATCACTGTGATCACTGAGAAAGTTTCTCAGTAAAAATACTGTGTAATATGAATATTTAAATAAAAAAAAACTTTGGGTAGCTGCCAAACTTCAGTTTGAACATGCTTTTGCCCAGGTGTCAGTATTTTTTGGAACATATGTGTCATGTGTAGATGGTCATGGAGAATAGTATGTGTACTTAGTTTCAAAATCCTACTGATAGTCTCTGTCTGTTACAAATTTATCCTCTCACAATTACAGCTGGCATGTTCCATGGTAACTGCACTTGCTGGAGCACCAGGACCACCTTCCTTTTGGATTAGTTCTCAGATTTTTAAACATCTGAAACCACCTTTGAGCTCTGCCATGGGGAAGTACTAATTCACTGTAAGCTCTCTTTAAACATTGATTGAGCTTCAATGGACGTGTTCTTGAGATGGAAGCAGAATTTTAAAGCTGCATATTGTTTACTAAATGTCACCTCCATTGTAACGCAGTGAATCTGAACTGTCTTCCACTTGAGCAGCTGCCGAATCAAAAGATGCACATCTGCCATATAACACAGCTTTGTTGGACCTTACCTACTGTTCCTAAAGTAGGCTTAAAGTGTACAAAGTTTGGTAGTGAAAAACTAGTGATCCTTCTTTTATGAAATGGATCTCATACTTTTAACTGCAAAATAAAAAGTTTCATCATACAGAAGGGTGGAAAAGTTGCTTTTGTAAAACTAATAGATTCTAATTGAGCAATAATGTTACATATTCAAAGTTCCTTGTGAATATGTGAATATATTAAAAAAAATACAAGAAATAAAAAGCATCAAAGCACAATTTAAATTGTTTAAATCTGTGGGTTATATCTAGAGTAAATTCCGGTTTATTGGAATACATTGGAGCTAGATCACTTTAACCCAGTTATGCAAAGCTTTATCCCATAGAGCTAATTTGGAATGTTCTGTTTTTCAAGAATTTTCCTAAATAAATAGCTGTCTTGATTAACCAACGGCCCAATTAACTGGAATCTACTGTATCTCAGTGTCTGATCAAATATATACAAAAACAGTCACGTGCGTAATCAGCTCGAAGCAGCAAGTACATCTAACTCTGTGGTACTAAAACTTTAATTAAAAGTTAAAAACATATTTACACACCCTTTCAGGAACACCATGTCCCATCTTCAAACAGAATCTGTGACTCAGTGAGTCTCCACATACATACACTGGAAGACAAGCTAATGACATGCAACAGGGAGCTAGGCATGCACGTCAGAAGTAACAACTTGCGATTGAAGTGAATTATACAGTAGGTGAAAAAGAAAAGAAAAAATGATGATTAGGTGCATCAATGCTAACCACCCACTACACCTTGTCATAAAATAAAGATCCAAAACTACATGAATTAGGGTACAGGTAAGAATATTGTCACTAAACACACAGAACTACAAACCAATGCACACAAGTACTAACTTCAGACTGGGTAGTCCGATCTTGAATGAGCTGTTTCCGGGATGCAGGTATATCACATGGATACGTATTATTGCAGCATGAAACCCTATATGCATAAATACTCCTACTTTCAGCTAATAGCAATGATGGAATGTCAGAGTGCGTAAACAGAATACTCACTCGGTTCCAATTAGAGTAAAACGTCCCATCATAGGTCAGGCATGCCAACACAGTGTCCACAGCACCATTTTTCACTGCATATTTATGTTCAGATAGACTAAAATGCAATACTCATTTCGTGGATCCTATATATTGCTTGGGTTGTACAGAATTGTCCACAAAGCACAGGGGATACTATAAACACCATGTCATTCGTGTTAACTTACACTATCCCTGTCTTCTTTTGTTGAAGTAAGAATGTTCCTTGTCTTGGCACCAACATCTAAGCCAAATCATCTACATATATTCTTTAGCACTGCCACTGGAAAATAATAAATAGAACCCACAAATCTGCGATGTGTTTGATTACGTTCTAATGCAGATGACTGTTGTCCCATCAAACTTGAAAAAAGGCGGTCTACAATACTAACCTCGTAGCCAAAGAAACTAACTATTTCCTTTATCTTTTTAAGTTCAATAAGTTGAAGACTTCTACTTGAGAAATGAGATATAGCTCTTTTAACTAAAAAGCGTATACCAGAAAGTTTATAGCTGTATGAATGGGCCAACTTAGCAGGAATTAACAACAGAACGGCCATTGGTTTCCTATACACTGAGTATTGTATAGTCTGGAGAACTGGGTGTCTCACCAACTGAAAGTATAGGAAAGGAAGAGTATAATTGACCTCAACTGGATAGAGGCATTTTGGGAAGATGTGTTCCGTGAATTGTGACAACTGATCTAAAGTACCGTGATTTTGGGGCTAAGAGCCGCGGCTCTTACGTTACTAAAAGGGAAATTTTTCGGGTGTACGGCCCTTATGCCGGAGCGGCTCTTATGCCGAATTTGTTTTCGATAAGACTGTTTCTTCCCTCCCCTTTTTTTCATGCAGATGCTTAGTAAATTTTTTCAAACCACGTCTTTTTTTTTTTTCACAAACTCTACTGTGATCAAGTTTCCCTCCCTTTCTACTCATATGTTAGACACGATAACTCCGCTGTCCTGATGTTGGTTTAGGAGGGAAAGTGGGGGAGGACAGGAATGCCTGACTCAAATCAGGGCTTAGTAGAGCCCTGGACTCAAATGCTCTTTGCATGGAGGATTGGGGGATGGAAGGGAACATAAGCACACAGACGAGTAGCGTGACGTCCGAGGCTTCTGTGGATATCGCGCCTAGCGTATCTCTTTCGTTGGCTGCAGCATACATACATCATGCAGGAAGGTGCGATGATTTTCAGTGGGGTGGGGAGACCGGTTTGATGGGCACTTTCCTGAACAAAAGCTTAAGAACATGAACAATGCAAAAGCCTGCCCCAGGATGATTCCATCACCTATTCCAAACAATACTGGCTGGACGGAAAGATAAATTCTGTTCACTCTTCTTGGTTAATCTGGCATTCGATACAGGTGTTTCTTGGCTCGTGCTCCTGAGTTTTGCTTCGATTTTATTTTTTTTTTTTTTTTATTGGCTGACGATAGTGGAAGTTGAAGGCTTCGGCTGGAAAAGAAAAAAAGAAGGGATTCACATAAAAGCGGAGCTCAACGCGAAAAAATGCGCAGTAAATGAAAGTAGGTCAAACCACTTGAAAGAGAGCGGCACCGCTGTTATGGAAGTGTTGGCGGCCAGATCCGCGAACACGTGCGAGGCAGCTGGTAAAGAAAAAAAGCATAACATAGAAGGAACATATTATTAAAGAAAACATTAATCGAAAGCATTACAAGCGATAATTTATAAGTTAATTACTTCTAAGACGGATTCTATTGCAGTGAGCAGAGAACCATCCTGTAGCAGACATCCACATTGAATGGAATTTAGACAATTGTGCGGTTTTACGAGCAATGTGATATTCTAACGGCAGTCTTAAGATTAACCGTGATTTATATTGATTACATAAATGGTTTTGAGCATTTAATAAATGCAAACAAATAACATCATTAACATGATTAATGGTCATTAGGCGATCTAAAGATGCAGTTGTTTTGTTACCATTAAGTATTCACTATAAACTCTTTGATGCAGAAATGACATTAATCCATACTTCTTTGTAATTTCCATTGCGAGTCTTTTGACTCTGCAACTCAACCACAGTCTCATCCTGATCACTTCTGATTTATTCCTCAGGTTGAGAAGGTGGTTTCTATTTTGCCCTCGTCGGAACGTGAAGCTGCCCGATACTTTGTTCTGAAGTCATTAAGAAAACATAATGTGTTGGACGTCGATCGAAAATTATCGTGATAAGATGTTAGTAGCTATAGATAAAATACCTCATTCGATTATTCAAAGAGATCCAACCAGAGCTACAATAGCTGCGCTTAGCTGCTTAAAAAATCATACTAGTCTTTTAGCCGTTTTGCAGGACTCGTTTCTTCCAGCCATTGGCAGTTGTGTACCTACCCTTTTTGGATAAAATTAAAATGCATAAACAGGACTTCCTAATTCGACCTTTGGTGTTGGGTCATTTTAACCCATCCAGAGGTTTGGGAAGAGCTCTTGCCACATATTTAAAACCTTTAGCTAATTCTTCCAGGTATTCAGTTACTAATTCCGAACAGGCTCTGACAAGAATTCACTCTTGCCAGTCCCAATCTATTCCATTTATTATTGTCTCATTAGAGGCTGTCTCACTTTTTCCAAGCATACCCCTGGATCAAGTTCACCTCATCATTGAAACCAAACTTCGTGCCCAAAATGTTGACGAGAGTGAAATTGCAGCTATCCTCGGTGCACTTAAGTTGATTCAGAAGCGAACTTATTTCAAGGTTAATGGTGAAATATACAGACAACTGGCTTTCCACTGTCACCAGTAAAATATACAGACCTATGGGCTTTCCACTGTCAGCAGTAATAGCAGAGATCCTTATGCAACGTATGTGGATGATATTTTAATGTTTTGGCCCTATACTGTAGTCAGTTGTCTCAATTCATGGAACACATGTCTTCCCAAAATGCCTCTATCCAGTTCACATCAGAAGTTGAGGTAAAAAATTATGCTGTCTTTCCTAGACTTTCAGTTGGTCAGACACCCGGTTCTCCAGACTATAACAGTACTCAGTGTATAGGAAACCAATGACCATTCCATCAATAATTCCTGCTAAGCCAGACCATCCATATAGCTATAAACTGTCTGGTATACACTTTTTAGTTAAAAGAGCTATATCGCATTCCTCGAGTAGAAGTCTTCTATTTATTGAACTTAAAAAGATAAAGGAAATAGTTAGTTTCTTGTTACAAGGTTAGTATTGTAGACCGCCTTTTTCGAGTTTGATGGGACAACAGTCATCTGCATTGGAACGCAATCAATAACATCGCAAATTTGTTGGTTCTGTTCACTATTATCTGGTTACAGTGGCAGTGCTGAAGAATATATGTAGACGATTTGGCTTAGATGTTGGTGTCAAGACAAGGAACATTCTTATTTCAACAAAGAAAGACCAGGGATAGTGTAAGTTTACACAAATGACATGGTGTTTATAGTATCCCCTGTGCTTTGTGGATGATTCCGTACAACCCAAACAATATATAGGATCCACGAAATGAACGTTGCATTTTCGTCTGTCTGAACATAAATATGCAGTGAAAAATGGCTCTGTGGACACTGCTTTGGCACGTCTGACCTACGATGGGACGTTTTACCCTCATTGGAACCAAGTGAGTATTCTGTCTACGCACTCTGACCTTCCATCATTGCTATTAGCTGAAAGTATGAATATTTATGCCAATAGGGTTTCATTCTGCAATGATACATATCCATGTGATATACCTGCATCCTGGAAACAGCTCATTCAAGATCAGACTACCCAGTCTGATGTTAGTACTTATGTGCGTTGATTTGTACTTCTGTGTGTTTAGTGACAATATTCTTACCTGTACCATATTCCTGTAGTTTTGGATCTTTATATTATGACAGGGTGTAGTGGGTGCTTAGCATTGATCTACCTAATCATTTTTTTTTCTTTTTTTGCTTCACCTACTGTATAATTCACTTCAATGATGAGTTGTCGACTACTAACGCGCATGCCTAGTTCCCTGGTGCACATCATTAGCTTATCTTCTAGTGTATATATATGGAGACTCGCTGAATCGCAGATTCTGTCTGATGATGAGAACACGGTGTTCCTGGAAGGTCTTATGGCAGTATAAATATGTTTTTAACTTTTAATTAAAGTTTTAGTACTACGGAATTAGCTGTACTTCCTGCTTCAAGTTGATTACATGTGTGGCGGTTTTTGTATATATTTAATCAGTTTTAACAGCACGTTTATCATCATTTATGCAATCTCAGTGTCTGGCACCTATACAGAAAGCTACTGAACATGGAGACTAGAAATTTCATATGATCAAGCTGGGAAAGCAGAGGTTGTGCACCTCTGAGCCCCACCCGCCTTTAAAATTACAATTTAATTAATTTATTTTGTTTTAGAGCATTAAACCATTGTTGAAATCTGCGTGTTTGCTGTTCCATGAGCTGATGTAGCAATAGTTCATTTCATTGTTATTAAATATTTTATTAAACTATTATCTAACAGTATTTAATCACATTTTAGATAAGCATAACTATCTCATTGAAATGTTTTGTAAAGTAAGATAATCTGATGTCATACATGGTAGAAGCCATTACAAAAATGTGTTTTTTTTTTATTGATGCAGCAGCTTATATGCACCAAACTTTTACCCATTTACGGGTGGCGTAATCGAGGCAGGCTAATACTACAAACTAATGCTTGAAAATAGAAGTGATTATATTAACAGGTTGTGCTTAAACCTTTTGGGATGCACTTCCAAAGTTTGACTTGTATTATTTTGTCACAATTGCGTGCAGGTTTAAGTTTTAGACTACAGCTCTGTGTTACCACACACTATTAAAAAAATCCAAGCTATTTCTGTGGGAAGATTTTGACTAGATTTCTGCAATCATTGTTTTGAATTTGACATAATGCACATGATTTACAATTTAAAATTTGATTTTGCTGTGTACTGTGTTAGACTTCCAAAGTGCTGCATGTATACTTCCACTGCAGTTGCTAACAGGTTTGCTTACATTTCATACAGCAGCACTCTGTATTACCATGTGATGCAGATAGTTTTGCTATTTAAAAATTACAGTAGTTCTGTGATTTTTTAGAGAGGAAATATATTTTAAAGAAGTTTAAATTGAATATATGAAATATGTTGTATATTCACCATATCCCACACTTGAGTCCTTTAAATTCTTTCTTAATCATAAAAATCATAAAAGTACATCCCTGTGGGTGATCAGCCCAAAGCTGACAATTCCAGTTGGTCATTCCATCTAAGGATTCTAGAACAAAACCCAGTGAGTCTTTTGGCCAATGTCGCACAGAACTAGCTGGTACCTCAATATTTACACTGAAGCTTAAAGTTGTGTCAGCTTCCAAGGTTCATGTGGCTCTTGTTGCCCAGAGGAGCACCCCATGGAGGCAAACCAGTCTCTCACTAAGATTGCCTGCCTAACTACTGTGATGTACTACAGTGAAACCTGGTTACTACAGAAGAGATATAGGAGTCATTTGTGTGCTAGAGAGATGTGTTACTTACGGGGCTTTATGGCAAGACACGCTCTCATCATGTGAGGAATGAAGATGCGTTGCAGTTGTGTAATGTGAGACAAAATGTTGTTAGTAAGATGGAGACTTATATTCTTAGGTGATTTGGCTATATTGAAAGAATGAGTGATGAGATGCTTACTAAGAGAATTTTTTCAACCCAAGTGGCAGGAAAGAAAGGTAGAGAATGGCCAAGAAAATTGTGGGAGGGCCAGATTCAGGAATGTCTGCAGGAGAAAAAGATGAGTATGAAGTACAAAAGGTTGTTTGTGCATCATCTGATGGATGTCGGTGAATTAAGCTGTGTGCCAAGATTGCTGTAAATGGAGGCGTTTGATTCAGTAACAGTAAGTTTTTTTCTTTGAGGAGCTAACCTCCAAATATCGAACAGCTTAGTGGTGTGTGTGTGTGAGAGAGAGAGAGTGGGGGGGGGGGGTGAATTTTCTTGCATTTCATTTTTTTAAAGCTTATTATTGCTATTCCCTTGTTTGTTCATTCTCCCTCGTTGTCATAAGGATTTATTTATGTTACAATGAAATATTGATCCCCCAGCTCTCAACATGGAACATGACTATCAAGAAACTTGTGTCAAATGTTATCAGAGCTATTTTGACTGGCCATTCTGCTGGATGTTTCTTTTTCCATATTCAGGTTTCCCAAATCCAGTTTTTCCTCTTTTTTCCACCCCCTCCCCAATTTTTTTTCAATCTTTCCTTTGCCCCTTTTATCTCTTTTGCACGATGTATATACAGTGTTCCAAAGGGGGGGGGGTATACATCTTTGCAAGACAGTAGATAGGAAGCAGTAACATATGTTCAACAAATGCTAATTGATTGTTCATCAGATAATTGACAATTAACATGAAAAGTCTTTAATGTACTAGGCATGGTCATAGTAATTTGAGTCCGGTATATTTGTACAACACGGCATTGGAATATCTGGCCTCAGTAAGGTTCTTGGGAGTTGTTTTGCATAAATCTTTGAAATGGGATGACCAGGCGGGTCAGTTGGTGTCTTGCCTTAGATCTAGGGTTGGTATGGTTATGAAAAAGCCCGGAAGTTGAGGCAAAATGCCTTAATGCTTTTTTTGCCTTTTCGGCTCATATTTGAATAAAATGCCTTTTTATGTTTTTAATGCCTTTTTTTGCCTATACTCAACAAATGCACTATTAAATGATGATTTCTTCTTAAGAATGCGATAAAATCAAAGTTTTGATATCAATCTAGCATGCAGTACGTAGTTTTTCCGGGTAAACACGTAATTTTTTGTAAGTTATTAATTTCTTTTAAAAACTTTTTTAGGGTATAGGTGTACAAACCATAAGGTAGGTGAGGTGACATTTTCTCTAAAACGAAATCACAGTCGGCAAACATCTGAAAGTAAACACGAGTACAATCGGTACATTCAAAACGAGGTGCTCCAATTTAAGCAGCGGTGGCAGACACATGCGCAGGGTCTGCGATGGTTGGCATCTTATTTTATGTTTTGCTCTCCCTAGATGATAGTTTCCGCGCATGGTGGAAGTAGCCGAATCCGGACAGATAACATTGTAACCAATCAAGCTAGAGTGAAAGCCAAGAATGCACGTACACACATAAGACCTTGAACGTAAGTGTAAAACAAGGGAGGAAGATTCTGTTAGTTCGCTACCCCTAATACACTGGCGGAAAGTGAAAAAGGAGCACCAAGAAGGAATTGGCGGACAATCACGAAATTTACATATGTTAATGGGGTCAAGCTTACGTAGGTGTGATGTTAATTTTGGGACCAACCGGTGAGCGCTTACCCCACAGCACGGCATAATATGCAAATTATCGTCGGTGGTACACTGCTGGACAATTGCTAAGGACGTATCATAAACGGCTATATAGCGCATAAAAAAGTAAGTGTGGTTGGATGCCAAGTGAAATAAAATAATGTCAGAATGCGAGGATATTACAAGAAAGACAATTTATTGTGCTCTGAAATCCAAAAGGCTTTGGAACGTGTTCAAGGAACAAACAGGCCATTTTGTTCAGAATACGTAAACGTGAAAAACATGCAATTATCGTCCGCAGGCGTTCCGGCGTAAGATGTCAATACGGGATATGGCCACCACGGAGGGCGATGAAAGATTCCACACGTCGTGTCATGCTTCGCACAACATTATCAAGCAGCTGTTGGGGTATTTATCCCATTCCTCTGTCAGCGCACGGATGAGGGTGTCCTTGTTTATCGTAGGGCATTGGCGACCAGCAAGACTCCTCCCCAAAGCATCCCACACATTTTCAATGGGATTCAGATCTATAGAACGTGCTGGCCATACGAGTTGTTGAATATCCTCGCTCTTAAGACACTCCTGGACAGCGACTGTTCGATGACATGTTGCGTTGTCGTCCATGAAAATGAATCTATCACCGACAGCACCACGGAACATGCGAACATGAGGTAGCAGAACATCATTAATGTATCGTTGGCCAGTCATAGTCCCAGTTGGAAGCACATATAGGGACGTACGGCCATTGATCATGATGCCAGCCCATACCATGACACTACATGTCGGATATCGGTCCCTTTCCTGTATGTTTGCTGGACAATATGCAGTACCACTATCACGCCAGATCAGTTGTCGTCGACAATTAGACGATAGACTGTATGTACTCTCATCTGAGAAGAGGACAGCAGACCAGTCATTATCAGTCCAATTGCGATGTTGATGGCACCATTGGAAACGGGCGGTACGGTGACCTCTGGACAATGGCATGCACACAACAGGACGGCGGGCGTATAGTCCTCCTTCATGCAAACGTCTGGCGGCAGTTTTTCGGGAGATCTCCTTGCCAGTAGCAGCCATAAACTGATTTGCTACCTCACTACCTGTGCTGCGCCGGTGTCTTTTTGTTGATAGCACTATGTACCGATCTTCTGCAGGTGTCGTACTGCGAACACGACCACCCACGTGACGTTTGCTACACTCTCCATTTGTTTGAAATGATTTCCAAAGCCTTGAAACAACACTGTGGCTGACGTCGAACTCCCTGGCAACATCTGTTATTTTTCGCCCTTCTTCAATCTTGCCAATAATGCGGCCACGCGTAAAATCATCTAGGTGATGTCGGGAAGACATACTGAAAATTGCAAGTTCGTCAATTGATTCTTTCCCTTTCAACTTTGCGTTTGAATAACAACGGTCAATACGCGTCAAAACCTTTATATCTTTAATCAGCGCTATGACGTCACGAACAAGTTCGGCAATCCAAAATTTGCATACGCACAACACGTCGTACTGTATTCCGCAGTTGTGCTAATTTCCCCATTTTCATGCCTTCCATTTTATGGTTGCTATCGTTGCTATTGTCATCCGTCCTTAGCAATTGTCTGGCAGTGTATTTAAAGAGTACGGCGAAGTGAATGTAATCAGTCGTCGGCGTACGGACACGTGCGAAGACCCTGAAGAAGCTGCAATGCCTGGACATGAAATACTTGTACGATTTCAGCAGTTATAGGACTTTGAGTGAAGTTGTCTAGTCGGACTCCGCAAGGCCGGGTGGTCGTATTGTCATATTGCGAAGCGAATTGGGCGGGAAGTATCGGTGGTGGTACGATGGTGGCATAGATGGTCCGAGGAACATTCCCACACTAGAAGACGTGGAACCGAGAGTCACAGACGGACTGATGAGCGGACCGATCGATGCATAAGAAGAGCGGCATTGTCAAGCAGAACATCCATTGCGACGCAAATCCGAGCTTCCGTTGCACCTGAGGTGACTGTGCGAACAATTCGCAACCGTCTACTGAATGCAGGACGACGTGCACGTGGGCCTCTGGCATGTGTACTTCTGACTCTAGCCCACCATCAGGAACGGCTGCAGTGGTGTCGCCAACGTCTGCACTGGAGATCGCAATGGCAATCTGTCGTGTTCAGAGATGAAAGCAGATTCTGCTTGGGAGTCTCCGATGGCTGTATGCATGTTCACAGACGCACAGGGGAGCGTCTCCACCCTTCTTGCATCCGCCAGCAACACACAGGGCCTACACCTGGTCTCCTGGTGTGGAGAGCGATCAGCTATCACTCCCGTACACAACTAGTGTTTGTACCGGGTACGTAAAACAGCAACATCATTCAGCCCGTTGTGCCATTTGTAAGGTCGGTCCATTGTGGTGTTTTCCAGCAAGATAACGCACGCCCACACACGGCATGTGCAACGCAACATGCACTTCAGGGTGTAAGACAACTTCCATGGCCTGCACGTTCACCGGATTTGTTCCCCATTGAGCACGTGTGGGATTTTATGTGACAACAACTTATCCAGTCTCCACGGCCAGCCCCGACCATCCCCGATTTACGCGTCCAGGTTGAGGATGCTTGGAACTCAATACCTTAAACTTACATCCAACATCTGTACGACAGACTACATGCCAGAATTGCACAGTGTGACGTAGTTCATGGCTGTTCAACCTCGTACTAACGATGTTACATCAAAATGTTTTTTTCAGTTTACCAGCAAATACAGCTGTATTTTGCCATAATGTTTTGATCACGTTATCCTCTGTATTCCGTTATTATGTTGTATAAATTTCGTTGGTATCAGACGTCTCCTTCTTGGTGTTCTTTTTTCACTTTCCGCCAGTATAGATCTCGCCTTGCGTCCAAGTGAAACAATAATGCCGAAAACTGTTTCTTCAACCAGTGCTAAATTAAGTCGGTATGTTCAAGAGTATGGAAGTGATATTTTGTCCACTGATGTAATGGTGGTGTTTTGTAAAATATGCGATACGAAACTGAATTACGAAAAGAAATTCTTCATTTCACAACATTTGGCAACAGCTAAACATAAAGCTGCTGTTATTCGGAAGATTGGTGAAAAAAGACATGTTCGATTCCGCCATTCTCTTCTACTTCGAGCAAGCAGTAACAGTTTGCAAGTGATTTGTGCCATGCTTTTATAGATGCTGGAATACCTTTGTGGAAGCTGGAAAATAATTCACTGAAGAATGTTTTGGAGAAATATACAAAGGAAAATATTCCGTGCGAAGCAACTTTGCGGAAAACATACTAAGATTCCTGCTACGTCGGTATAATGAAAGAAATACGAGAAGATGTCGGGGATAAAAATATCTGGATTAGTATCGATGAGACAACAGACGCCATGGGAAGGTATCTGGCAAATGTTGTTATATGTACAATGGGACCTGCTCAGCCCTCAACTATCTACTTACTTACATCAGAACAACTTCCAAAAACATAGTAGCACGATTTCTCAGCTTTTTGCCTCTTCATTAGCTCTTCTTTGGCCTGGCGGAATAAAGTATGACGGTGTACTATTGTTTTTAACAGACGCAGCTCCTTATATGAAAAAAGGCTGCCCGCATCCTGAAAGTTCTCTTTCCAAATATGCTTCATTTAACTTGTTTGGTTCATGCTCTCCACAGAGTAGCGGAGAAAGTATGTGGGTTATTTCCGGATATTGATGCGTTAGTGAGTAATGTGAAGAAAATTTTTCTTAAAGCTCCTCATCGAGTTCACTTATTCAAAGAGATGGAACCAAATCTTGCTTTACCGCCTAAACCGATTTTGACAAGATGGGGAACATGGATATCAGCCGCTGTATATTACGCAAATAATTTGAACAAGATTGCCGAAATTGTTAAGTTTTCAAGAGGATGAATCCTGCACATTACGCAATGCTCAACAGATAGTAGCTAAAGATTCCATTCATAACGATTTAACTTTTATTAAAGCACACTTTTCACAGCTGTCCGATATGATTACTTTGCTGGAAAAAAGGAACGAAACGTTAGTGAATGCCTTGAAAAAATTAAATGATGTAGTTAGTACAATTAAATGTGTTCCCGAGAGAAAGGGTCAATTTGTGAGTAAAAAATGACAACTAGTTCTTTCAGCAAATAATGACTTGGAGAAAATCAAAGTCATCGCTGAAATACTCCAAGGTGAAAGTTCAACTTCTATTGAAATGGATCCTACAACTGCCTCGTGTTTCAAATATGCTCCCATTACCTCCGTAGAAGTTGAAAAATCATTTTCGCTTCTAAAACATATCCTAAGTGACAGAAGGCAGAGTTTCACGTTCGAACATTTAAAAAAACACCAAGTACTTGTGTGTAACCGCAGAAATAAGTAAGTGATAATCTGATAAATGATTTTGCCAGTTCAGCTTAACACCTGAGTATGATTCAGAATTTTTCGACCACTTTTATAAATGCCTATTTTTGATGCCTATTTTGACGCTTTATTTCGCTTATTTGCCTGCCTATTTTTAGCATTTTTATGCCTTAACTTCCGGGCTTTAGTTATGAGAATCTCGGGTTTCCTGTCGGTTAGAATTCTGTTGATCTTGTACTATTCGTTTTTTTATCCTGTGCTGTCATACTGCATCTTGATTTGGGGTGTAACTACAAAGCGAAATCTCACTCGTCTGTCTGTTTTTCAGAGAAGGTATGTTTGACTGTTGAAATCTTTGGCTCATTCAGAATTTTTATTTCGTTGTTATCATATATTGACTGTAGATCAGTTGCACAGATATAGACTAATGTTAATGATTCACGAACGTATTAATACAGGAAGATGTTTAAATCTGATAGTGTTGTCGAGAGCCACTCATTCATACACTGGCAGAAAGTGAAAAAAGAACACCAAGAAGGAGATGTCTGATACCAACGAAATTTATACAGCATAATAACGGAATACAGAGGATAGCATGATCAAAACATTATGGCAAAATACAGCTATTTTTGCTGGTAAACTGAAAAATAACATTTCCATGTAACATGGTTAGTACGAGGTTGAACCGCCATGAACTGTGCCATACTGTGCAATTCTGGCATGGAGTCTGTCGTACAGATGTTGGATGTAAGTTTGGGGTATTGAGTTCCAAGCATCCTCAATCTGGACGCGTAAATTAGGAATGGTCGTGGCTGGTCGTGGAGACCGGATAAGTTGTCACATAAAATCCCACAAGTGCTCAATGGGGGACAAATCCGGTGAATGTGCAGGCCATGGAAGTTGTCTCACACCCTGAAGTGCATGTTGCGTTGCACGTGCCGTGTGTGGGCATGCGTTATCTTGCTGGAAAACACCACGATGGACCGACCTTACAAATGGCACAACAACGGGCTGAATGTTTTTGTTGATGTAGGAGGTGCCGTTTAACGTACCCGGTACAAGCACTGGTTGTGTACGGGAGTGATAGCTGATCGCTCCCCACACCAGGAGACTAGGTGTAGGCCCTGTGTGTCGCTGGCGGATGCAAGAAGGGTGGAGACGCTCCCCTGTGCGTCTGCAAACACGCATACGGCCATCGGAGGCTCCCAAGCAGAATCTGCTTTCATCGCTGAACACGACAGATTGCCATTGTGTTCTCCAGTGCAGATGTTGGCGACACCACTGCAGCCGTTCCTGACGGTGGGCTGGAGTCAGAGGCACAAGTGCACATAGTCCTGCATCCAGTAGACGGTTGCGGATTGTTCGCACAGTCACCTCAGGTGCAACGGCAGCTCGGATTTGCGTCGCAGTGGATGTTCTGCTTGACAACGCCGCTCTTCTTATGCGTCGATCGGTCCGCTCATCAGTCCGTCTGTGACTCTCGGTTCCACGTCTTCTCGTGTGGGAATGTTCCTCGAACCATCTACACCACCATCGTACCACCACCGATACTTCCCGTCCAATTCACTCAGCAATACGACGATACGACCACCCGGCCTCGCGGAGTCAGACTAGACGACCTCGCTCAAAGTCTGATAACTGCTGAAATCGTACAAGTCTTCCATGTCCAGGCATTGCAGCGTCTTCAGGGTCTTCGCACGTGTCCTTATGCCGATGACTGATTACATTCGCTTCGCCGTACTCCTTAAATACCACCGACGATAATTTACATATTATGCCGTGCTGTGGCATAAGCGCTCACCGGTTGGTCCCGAAATTAACATCACACCTACGTAAACTCGACCCAATTAACATATGTAAATTTCATGATCGTCCGCCAATTCCTTCTTGGTGTTCATTTTTCACTTTCCGCCAGTGTATGATACTCGCAGGGGTTCAGAGTTCACTGTCCCTTGGGCACGTACGGGCATGATGTTTGGCAGCATTGGTGTATTGGGCCTTCGAGAATGGAATAGACTTCCATTGACCATTAGATCTGAGATCTGATACCCTGTTTTCAGGCAACTGTTGATTTTTTTTTATTGAAAATTGTATATAAAAAGGGGAAGGTTAGGGAAGGGAAAGAAATGTTTACTGTCTTGGGGTTTCTGGATGTCATTTAGTGCATACTTTAATATCATATTCGTTGTCTCGACTATACTTTTTTTTTTTTTTTTTTTTTGAAAATTTCTGAGGAGATCAGGGGTTTGTCAGGCTAAAAATTTAGCCTTTTTCCCTGGCTCCTTGCTGTACATTTTAAATTGATATTGAAGGTGTTTTAGTCATATTGACAACATTTGAGTGTGAATTTGTTCCTGTATTTTATGTTGTATAGTATTTATCTTTGTAACATGGGAATTATATTGTTAAAAACTGGAAAAAAAAAACCAAGATGCAGGCTTTTGAAAAAATCATGGAGGATATGGAAGTGGTGAACTTTTGTTGCAACCACATGCTCAGTACAGTCTGAGTATGAAGCAACAATGGTAGTTTAGACACTTGAAGGAAGTTACCTGCAAGTGTAATGGGATTTTGGTTCTACTGCCTTGATAATTCATTAAATGTCCTAAGATTCCATGTACCTTCTGTAAAGTTGTGAAATTAGGATAGGAGTTGTATGTAATAATACAATGGGCTGTTTGTATTTCTGTGCAATAGAATAGGCTGTTTGTATTTCTGTTGTATGCCTATAGGAAAACTGGCAATCATAGAGGTTTTAGAAATACTGCTGCATGTGTATACCTCAGAGCCCTTTTGAATTAAATATTATATATCTCCTCAGGAACACTAAACAGCTGAAATGGACATTACTGATTGATGGCAGCACATTTTTTTCTTTTGAAAAGCAGGTTTTACCCATTGGTGGTGGTCAGGGTAGCATAGCTGTGGTGTCATACTGTGTGAACAAGTTTTTCTATCCAATGTAAGTTAAGAAAGAGGCTGACACCCTGGGTTTCAAAAAAAAAAAAAATCTCTAATAGTTCTGCACATGAAACCACTGGTACATATCTGTAAACTGTACTGGAAAAAGCCTACAGTTTAATTTTTCTCTTCAGATATTGGAAAACTGTATCATTAAATGTTCAGGTGAATTATCTATTAATAAGTTTTGGTAAACATTAATGCTGGACCATGTGCTAATCGTCTAGAGAATGTAAGTGCCACTTTCACCTGCGTAGCTAATTGCTCATGGAGTGCTAAATTGCTCTCTCTAGCTGTGTATTCAAGAAGCTACCATTAAACAAATGCACAGATAAAATTGTTGAAATTGATTCTTCTATTTATTATCTGCTTTGCCAAAACATTCATATAAAAATGCAAAGGTATGTCTTTTCCATCTGACAACTTGAATTGATGAAAAGTTTGTCATCAATCTAAAAATTTGACAATTGATGAATTACTCATACTAATATCCTTTTCAGTGAATGAAAGATGGGATTACACCATTGTACAATACAAATGTGGAAGATGTGAATCCGTTTATTGGTGTAAATATGACATAGATGTTAAGTCAGAAAATATCCGAAAACTTGAAAATTTCGTCGTCCTGGAGCGGGAATCAAAACCACATCTCCCGGATAGCGCCCGAGTATGCTAATCACTACACCACCCAGAACGACCAAGTTTCCAATTAATTTGAATATAACCATTACAGGATTCACTAGTCGAAGCAACCAGCATTCATATATAGTAAATTATAGAGTGAATAAACGGATACACATCTTCCAAATTTGTATTGTACAATGTTGTAATCCCATATTTCATTCATTGATATTCTGCGCCTCCGGACAAACGGGGAAATGAATTAAAAAACCTCCAGATTCACTATATATGAATGCCGGTTGCTTCAACTAGTGAGTCCTGTGATGGTTATATTCAAATTAATCAGAAGCTTGGCCATTCTGGGTGGTGTAGGAGTTAGCCTGCTCGGATGCTAACCGGGAGACGCGGGTTCGATTTCCGCTCCAGGACAACGAAATTTTCAAGTTTTCACATATTGTCTGATTTAACATCTATGTCATATTTACACCAATAAATGGATTCACATCTTCCAAATTTGTAATCCCCTTTTGTTTTTCAAAAGACATGCTGCTGTTTTGTATAAAGTGTTTTTCTAAACATCAAACTAGCAAAAATTATTTTATACTAAAGAATGTAGGAGCAAAACATTATGACTACCTACCCAGTACTAAATAGGTTCTTCCTGAGCCACCACCACTGAGGCCATGCGATAAGGCATAGACTCTCCCAGTGTCATCCCTCATCCAGAGTCTGTGGACTGGAGTTTTACATTTTGTGTAGTCAGTTGTCTTTTGTTGGCCATTTACAGTTTCTTGTGTTTTTCTCTTGTAACATACTTTGTAGTTGTGTTTTAATGTCTTTGTTACTGTTGTAAACTGTGGGACTTTTTGGTTCCTTGAGGCCCTAACACCAATTATTCCACCCAACCAATGTCTGTGGTGAAGAATCCATACACTACAGCTCCCAATCCATATGGCTCCAAATATATTCAATTGTGTTCATGTCAGGTGGCCATGGGAGAATGTGGAAGCCATCCTAGTGTTCCTTGAACCAGTCCTGGATGATAACAGATCCTATGATATGGCACATTGTCCTGATGGAACACCCAATTTCAATCTGGAAAACTCTGTAGCATAAATGGGTGAACCTAGTCTGCAATAATTGTCAGGTATGCGATATCATTTAGGGAGTCATCAGTCACTATCTGGGCACAGTGTGCCCCCCCCCCCTTAAAAAAACTTTCCAGATTTCCAGAGCATTACACCCTCACCATCTGCTTGTACTTGTAGGGTCACTACATCTTATACCATCTTCTCCACAGATATTTGCCTTACCCACTATCATCCACAAACTGAGTGCAGTAGGATACGTTTGGCTGCTCCTCAAAATTTGGTTATTTCGTGCAGCTTTTTGCTGTGTTTATTCATTTTCTGCATAGTTTCTTGGTTGTAAAAATTCATAACACTGTTTTGACTGAAAAATTACAAGTATTGTACTATTTTTCATGCTGTAATTCATTTGTTTACTTCTCTTGTGTGCCTTTGATCATGGTAGGAAGCATCTTGGCTGCTTCAGTATGTAAGTCTGCTCTACTAATAAGTGTTTGCTAATGCAGTGCTGCACTTGACTATACTGCTAGATCTAGATTAGATTTATATTCATGTTGGAAAATAAAGTTTCCATTGGGGGAAAAAAATCTGGACACATTCACACAAACTGTCCATAACTGAATTCCTCGGAGCTCAATACTTCTGCTTCAGTTGAGTCTGTCTTCTGCTGTGGCTCGCACTCATTCTCTGCTGCCTCCAAAGTCTATTTAGAGAACAGTTTGTACATGCATCCTCCTCCTCTTCTGTAGATGGTAACTCTCTCATGTCTTTGGCTTCTGCTGTGTCCCAGGAGTGACCACAATCAAGTATTGCTGTAAATGCCTTTATGTCGATTGCATCTCCATTGTTGTCTTGATGCCTCACCGTGAGACACTTCCCACATTTCAGCTGATGAAGTGTGCAGTCTCCAATTGAATTCTCGATGCTGCAACATGGTGATGCTCATGGCCCTACAATATCTTGCATGGTTCTCTCTTCCTCTGCAGCTCCTGGTCCCTCATTCGAAGCCCTGAAAATTGACAACCATGATGCTTCACAGAAGCATCTAGCTTCAGCCTTAAATTTAGATGTTACACCATTACTTTCGAAAGGTGACTCCAATGCTGTTGATGTTCTCCTAGAGAACTCTTCCGCTAATGATAGTTCTGTCACTATGTCTTCGGTGAGTGCTGCTTCATCTCTCGTTGAGGATATGAATCCCAAACATCAGGCTACAAAGGAAAAAGTCCAACACTCAGCATCTGGATGATGGTCCTGCAGTTCTTTAACTTGAGCTCCAATATGGTGTTTTCAAGGCTACTGATCTGATTGAATATATTGTATCTGTTCCATCAGGAATGCTAAAAACTAGGTCCAGTTGACATATAAGCATTACACATTAGACTTACTTAGATTTGTTGCACAATTATGTATCATCTAATCCTTGTGCGACGCTAATTTGCCACCAAGAAAGGCTGTACACAAATGTCTTAGGTCTCTTACAAACTGTTTAGACCAAAGAGCTGAGGAGATTTTTTTTCAGTCAACCCTTAATAATCCATGAACTGTAGATGTGACCTTTTGTTACTTGTTATTTTCTTGGAGATTCAGTGTGTTTTATTTTGTCAATTGGTACTTGCTTTTACATACACTGAATAAAAGTATGTCTTTGGTATCTGGTGCCTAGTAGTCCTGCATATTGTTTCCTGTAAAAGTTGTATAGTGTGTATCATTTATCTTGAGTGTTTTGTGACCATGTACTGAGTTGTTTTTCTCCCAGCAGGCTGCTGATTTTTCATTTTGCATACTAATTGTGTCTTGCACTTTGCTATACAAATGTAGCTATAGTGAAATTTCTGTACCTGTCCGTATCACGTAACTTTGATGCAGAGAAAATTTACTGAGTAGTTGTTTTGTGTTTATTGGTTTTCACTTATCTTTTCCTCCTTTTATGTGCTGGTTCTGTTTTAACCCCCAATCAGTTTTTCATGTATATTACTTGCTGGATTCAAAGATACAACAACAACAAAAAAGGCATCTATCTGCTTGATGCAGTGTAAAACTGTATTCATTGGAGAAGGAAATTTTCTTCTACGATCCACTCGTGATGTTTTTTGGCAAAGTCGAGTCATTGTTACCAATCACATACTGTGTTCATGTATTTACACCATAGGCCTGTACAGTCGAGATAATTTTTGCACTGTAGCAGTGGATGCACTCCTGCATGCTCCATGGCTGCAGACCATAATCAGCTACACCTAGGTATCTCGGGCCTATTGTTCTAGACAATACTGCCAAGCCACACTTTTGAGCATTAAGCAGTGTGGCTGTCCAACACCTGCCAACTATTTATGCATTTCTTCTTTCTGTGCACTCTTGATGCACTTTAATTATGACAGTTTGTGAACAGGCAACAAAGTTTGCTATTTCTGGTATGCTGCCATACTTTGCTCTGTGTCAGATAATCGTGCCGTTTTCCAAGAATGTCAAATCTAGTCACTTACCCATTTCAACCACGGCTTCAATTTAGAGTGATACTGCATGTGTCACAGATAGCATTGCATATGCCCTTGACCTCAAGTGTGCACTGCCATCCCAGAAATAGTCCTAATTTTAAAAGGGGGAGGGTGTCAAAATGTCTTGTTCCTTCTGTATATATGATAATCCCATAAACTTCTGTGTGACTAGTGATATACTGTAGAATCAAATCTGCCTTCAGATTTTGAGTGATCTGAGTATTTTCTATACATGTTGAAACAAAATTAAATGTAATATCACTAATAGCAAAGGCTATTACCATGCTATGTATTGCAGGTGTGATGAGTCATACTCTCCATCTGCACCACCACCCAGCTATGATGACTTGCTGCGATCTGGCCGTTTACCTCAAGAAGGAACTACTGTGCATCTTATCTGACCCCCTTCTTCATATCAGGTGTCATATCAGTGTTATTTCCTGTTTAGTTCTGCATTGAGTCATGTGTGTGTGTACAGTAATGATAATCTGCTTCTACATTCTTTGTAATATGAACTCTACAATCTTTTCCTATCTCCTGACCTTTTTTATAAAGGCATTGTACTTGAAATGGAACTATAACAACTTCATTGCAAGAGTCAGTGGTCAGCTTAGGCCATTGCTAGCAATATTTTTTACTGTAGTGCCACATCCTAATAATTGTTGTTGCTGAAGACCAGTTTGAAGTGTACCTGTGATTTTCATATAAGGTGCACCTTTTAATTTTTAAGTTGTGATATAAATAGTTTATTTACTAGGTGAACTTGAAATGCTATCTTTGATATGTTGTTAAAAAGTTTTTAATTTTGTCTTATTCACATTTCAACCTGAAACCATCCATACTTTAAATTTTATATACTGGTGCATGTGATATGCCACTTAAATGTTCCTGTTTGTATGTTTTATGTTACTACAATTTTAAAAACAAACCTAGCCATTGTTAATGACTGCACATACTTTGAATTTCAGCATAGGTTTTTAGTTCCTAACTCACTAAAGAATTGCCTTGCTACTGTGTGATTCATTGAGTTGTGTTCATTTCCCTCTGCTTTTAGTTTTACCAACAGCAGGTTTTTCTCTCATAGCTGGGAATGATTTCTGAACTGTTAAAGGTTTTCAGGAACTTGATATGAAACAAACATTAAATCAGTATGTTACATGAAATATTTGAAAAAAGATATTGTGTAAAATGAGGTAATGAATTAATTCAGATCATACTTTTAGCAAGAAATGTATAACTATGTTTTAAACTTTTCTCTCTAAAATTCATTAATGTATACAGATAAAGGTCATTGTGTATAAATCACTTCATTTTTCAGAAAAGCTAAGAATCTGTAGGATAATCTCAGAACATTTGTTTTCATTGTTTTATATTGAAAATGTATTAGTCCATCTCAACTATTTTTGTCAGCTTATTTTTTTAATATAGTATTGTTCAGTGGAATGCTATTGATATATAATGGCATGAAGTTACAAATTGCTGTCCTGAAAAACATTTATTGAAATATAAAAAAAAAAAAAATGCCGAATTCTGTAGAAGTATAATCTTATTACTCTTAGCATTACTCAAAATTATATAACTCAATCTGATTTTGTATATTTAGTCTTTTAATATTAAGAAGCCAGTAGACTCAATGATTTGATATGCAGATGTTTCAAAACTTTTAGTGTCATTCAGGATCAGTTTTCAATGCTCCTGTATGTTGGTTTTACTTTGGCTAAGTAGAAAAAATATATATGAAAACATTGAAAATGGATCCTGAATTACAGCAAAGGATTCAAAACATATGCATGTAAAATCAGTCTATTGGCTTAATATTGAAGAACAAATAATATCCAATGTCCAATGTATAGTTTGGAAGAATTCTTCTGATAATACGTGGAAAATACATCATGATAATTAACACAGCAATCAGACATCTCTGAATTAACTGTATTTACTGTTCTCAACTAATATCAATCACTCAGAAAACTTGAAAATTTCATTGTCCTGGAGCGGGAATCGAACCCTCATCTCTCAATTACCGATCAAGCATGCTCAAGTTTTCTGAGTGACTGATATTATGTAAGAACAGTAAAAATACAGCCAATTTAGAGATGTCTGATTGCTATATTAATTTTCATGACGTATTTTCCACGTATTATGAGAATATTTCTTCCACACTATATACCTGAAAGACTGGTGATATGCTTAACAACGCTAGATTGCAGCACAGTTTGCTTCGATTAAGAATGCGGTCAGAAAATATTCTGATGCTCTTAATACTCAGATACTTTGGTCTTCTTTGTCCTGGGTGGTGTAATGGTTAGCATGCTCGAATGGTAATCGGGAGATGTGGGTTAGATTCCCGCTCCAGGGCGATAAAATTTTCAAGTTTTCTGAGTGACTGATATTACATAAGAATAGTAAAAATACAGTCAGTTCAGAGATGTCCAATTGCTGCGTTAATTATCATAATAATATCTAATATTTGTTATTCATTAGACTGAATAATTCCGTGAAGAAAACCTAAGATTTCACAGTGAACTATTTGGTATTACGGGTTTTGTAGAAATAATTTATATATATTTGGTGGTCAAATTTTCGAACTAGAACCTGGTTTGTCAGGACTACGTCACTGGAGTAGTTGTTGCCATTGGGTCGGGAGTCCCAACTGCAATTATCATTAAGCATGGTACTACTTGCAATTATTTCCATCCCTTCAAATTTTCTCTTTAGCTGTAATTGGCAGGTGATTATTGTTATTAAATCCCAATTTATGTAGCATCCACTTACTTGTATATGTCTAACACTGTCTTGCTTTCAGTGTTTCTAACAGCTGCCTTATATTCTTCCACATAGACTTCTACACTTCTCCCTGTTTCACCTATATGGTTTGGTCTGCAGATACAGTCTATGCTGTTGACTACCCCTTTTTGCATAGCATAGACTGTATCTGCAGACTGAGCTATATAGGTAACACAGGGAGAAGTGTAAAAGTATATGTGGAAGAATATAAGGCAGCTGTTAGAAACACTGTGCAAACAAGACAGTGTTAGACATATACAAGCAAGTGGGCACTACATAAATTGGGACTCAAAAGAAATAATAGCCTGCCAGTCACTCTTAGTAAAGAGAAAGCTTGAAGGGATGGAAACGGCAAGAACGATAATTGTGGTTGGGCATTCCCAACCAAATGGCAACAGCAACTCCAGTGACTTAGTCCTGACAATGAACTAGGTTCTAGTTCGAAAATTTGACCACCAAATATATGCAAATTTACTTCTACACAGCCTGTAATATCAAATTGTTCACTGTTGATTATAATTAGAGGTTCTGTGACATCATTAATTATTAAGATTTCAGTAAGGTTTTGATAGCTGGACTTCATCCCCAGACAGAAGTCAATAATTATAATTACCTGAGAATTACTAGTTTATGTGTACGACATGACTGTCTTATCCGATCAAATATCAGGGTTGACAGCTCTCTACACTTTGTAATAACTTTGTTTTTACAGCATTGTTATGTAATTTCAGTACAAATTTTTGCAGTTATGTCCAGAAAGGATTTAATTCAACTAGAAATGTGCTGTTTTCAGTTGCTACTTTGTTGTGTGAGAAAAGACTTGTCCTATTTGTGACCGTAGTAATTTTCATACTGAACTGCAGCATGTTATCTCAGAAAACTTCAATGTTCTATTACTGTGTTGAGGTATTGCACTTGTCAAAAATGTGTTGAACTGTTTTTGGAATTCTGAAGCTTCTGTAATCTCAAATTAATTTTTCAGTTTGATGTATATAAAAACATGGTGGGAAATATTTTTAGACTAAAGGCTATTAATACAAGAAGTCATAATTATGTAATATTAATTCATTCTTTTCTGCATTTAGTGTTTCCTTGATTTTCTCATACAAATTCTTTAAACTTGCTTCTCATATTTGCATCTGAAGTAACTTTTTGTGCTTAAACTAGCCTTGCATTGCCATTCATAACTACCCATGCTGTTATAGTAATGAGATTGAAAAAAAAATTAACTTGAACTTTTCTGTACTAAATCTTTAATCAGTGTGAACTTTAATGTTAAATGAAGATACTTTGGCTTTAGTATTTTCAGAACATATGGTTCGGTTTCAGAATATTAGGATGTGAAATAATCAAAATAGAATTTCAAAT
Organism: Macrothele yani; assembly: GCA_039090855.1. NCBI lineage: Eukaryota > Metazoa > Arthropoda > Arachnida > Araneae > Macrothelidae > Macrothele > Macrothele yani. The sequence continues at coordinate 23,520,656 of CM077013.1, forward strand.
TATTGTTTAAAATCAAAATTTATTTTAAACACTAGTGAGCCATGTGAAAATGTAATAGTATTAAGCCACCTTGAAAAGTGTTTGGATTTGAAAGTAGTGCAATTTGAATGTTCTTTATACAACTTTCACAAACCCAGTTGTCTGTAAATGTCAAACTTTGAAGAATTTGGATCACTAAGCAAACACCACTTTTGTGTTTCATTTGTCTTCTAGGACTACTTATTAAATCTAAATCTTATGAAATTGTGAAATTGGGACGTTTTGTTAGCTACTTCTAATTTTTGTCTGTGCCATGGAATGAATTTCAGAATAGTTAGAGGTATGAATCAAATGTTGCCAGATTTTGAAATTGATTTCCAAATAATAGGAATTTGATGTGGTGAGTCCATGTTACAAGTATTAGGGCTAAGGGAATGTTTCTATACTTTCATGATACCAATGACTATGAGATTTTGTATTAATGAAGGGAGTAATGTGTTCTGTGCTTCTTTCGATCTGGAACAGCAGAAATATTGCTGATGGTTAACAACAAAACAGAAGTAAACAGATTGCTGCTACTTTATTGTGAACATCAGACATGTTTAAGCAAAGCTGTGTGTGTGTGTGTGTGTGTGTGTGTGTGTGTGTGTGTGTGTGTGTGTGTGTGTGTGTGTGTGTGTGTGTGTGAGAGATAGATAGATAGATAGATAGATTAAAAATGAACTTTCAGAAGGCAAAAATGAAGTAAAATGCTTTTACAAGAAACGAAGATTTATCGATTGATGGAGAAAAGCTTGAGATATCTGATACCTACTTTTATATTAGGCAGCAGATATCAAGTGAGGATCACATTGATGAAGAAATTAATCGGCATATAAAACTTGGATGGAGAACTTTTGGAAGAAACAGTACAATTTTTAAGAGCAGTATGCCATTATGTCTTAAAAGAAAAGTGTTTAATCAAAACATTCTGCCAGTGCTTATGTATGGAGCAAAGACATGGGCCTTAACTAAAAAAGATGTACAAAGACTGCAGACAACTCAAAGAAGCATGGAGGGATGCATTCTTGGTGTAACCAGGAAAGATAAGAAAATGAACTTGTGGATAAGGAAAATGACAAGAGTGGACAACATCATGACCAGAATGAAATCACTGAAATGACAATGCTCTGGACATACGGCCAGAAGAACGGACCACCTATGGACAACCAAAATTTTAGACTGGATTCTGAGGGACAGAAGAAGACCCCATGGGAGATGGATGGATGAAATTCGAAAGCATGCCAGAGTGACATGGAAGAGACAGGCTCAAGGCAGACAATTGTGGAAGAAACTTGGAGACTTTCATCCAGCAGTGGATTGTTAATGGTTGACATGAAGATGATGAGATATTCATATGTACACAAGAAATAAGAAAAGGTTAAAAGAAATGTAATTAACAAACTGACTGGTGGTTGGAAGTTTAAGAAGTAAACAAGTGATTTCTTTTTTTGACTCAGATTTCTGAAACTTGGGTCAAGAAGGGAGGAAAGTCGTGATTCACAACAATGTCTAAAATGCTTGTATTATAAGATAGCCCCATTTCATTACATGAAGAATATTGGTATTTTAAACATTGGTAAATTGCATTTTCCTTGGCTTGTAGTTTGATTTAAAGAAAGTTCAATCTAAAAATGAAATTTACTTTCTAACCACTCGTTGGTTTGTTGATTCACAGTTCCTTTCAACCTTTTCTTTGGTTCACAGTTCCTTTCAACCTTTTCTTTGGTTCATAGTTTCTTTCAACCTTTTCTTTGGTTCACAATTAGTTCCTGTCAACTTTTCTTTTGACCTTTGCTCAATCTTTCAGACCCTTTGGTCACAGCATTGCAGTTAAGTCTCCTTTACAACTTATCAGTCTTTTGCTTAAACATATGTTTGATGTGATGTGGAGAGAGATAGGTAGCCTGCCTTTCTCCTTTGTTTATTAACCTTATGATAAAGATTCAGACTCACGGTCGCCATGTCGCCACTGGCGATAAACTTCATCGTCGTGGCGACTAAAAATGTTTGATTAAATCGCCAATTCTGGCGACCTGTACGGGAAAAACATTTATTTTATTTAATTTGTATTGTACGGAAATTTTTTTTAACTTGTACGGAATTCGCACGTTTTCGAAAAATTTAACTCCAAATGTACGGAAATCGCACGAAATGGCACAAAATTTGAGTTGTACGGAAGTCGGCCATCACCTGTTTCATTCTGCTATTCTGCTTAAACAGCAGAAAAGAAAAAAAAGTTTATAAAAAAGGCGAGGGCGTCGGTTTTTGATCACAAAGAATGCGCCAAGGCTGTTGGGTTATCGTAGGGGAACGAGGTTCGCAAGGTTGCGGTGGGGATAAAAGCCGGTGGTGGACAGCTTAACTGTCTGCGTCGGAAAAGTCCTACTGGGAGACATTTTTATTAAGACGAAATTCTCCAATTTTTTAATTAATGCAAATTTTACAGTAACCAAGACACGTCAAAATAAACTCTCATGAGAAATTTTGTCAAAATCCGATGAAAACTTTAGAAGTTAGGCATTTTCTTTTTATTATTTTTAATGAATGTTCGTGGAAACCTGCATAGTCCATAAGAAAATTCTAAAATCCAGAATCGGCGTAGTCCGGATCTCCGAACGATTCCGAATTTTTGAGGTTGTACTGTAATAATATTTCCATACCTGCAAACTACTACGGATTTAGTTGGCTGACTAAGGACCTCACCGTCAAAAGAACGAATTCTACGAATTTTCATTTTTTTTTATGATATGCATGAGATTCTTAAGCGGACTCGCGGAATTCCACGTTTTTTTGTCATAATTTAGAAGTTCTCAGGATCAGTGTAAAACTGAAGACAATTTGCGGGTGGGTGGGGGAGTTCCGTCTGGAGACGGTATTTCGTGTCTCAAAACTTTCAAAAACTGTAGTTGAATGGAGTGAAAAAGTTACAGTAATCGTAATTTTTTTCTCCTGATGTTGCCTTAGTGTAAAATTTTATTATTAAGTATGATTTTATTGCATAAAAGTATTTCAGCTTATAAACTGTAGGCAACAATGTGCGAAAACGGAGATTAGGCACAGCAAAAATTTCCCAGTAATCTCAGGCATCAGATTCTTCCTCGAAGTCGAGGAATTCCGCCTTTTTCGTTATTCTTTTGGTCATTCGCGAGATCAATGAACCAGTGAACACAATTGGGATGGGGGGGTTCGTCGGAGGACGGAATTCAGTCTTTACGAAAATTTCGAAAACGGAAGGTAGACGGAGTTCAGATTTTTTCCGCAATCGTAGTTCCTTTTTTCTCGCAATGTTGCCTCTGCCCAGTATTATTGGTAAGTAATATTTAATTACATAAACATTTGTATTTCAGCTTGAAAATAGCGGGAAAATTTCCAAAACCGGAAGTCGGACAGTGCAAAGATTTTTCCCGTAAGCAGGCTCCCCCCTCCCTGCGATGTTCCCACTCTCCTGCATTGTTTTATTACTTCAGTTTCAACTTTTAAGAATACTGTAACTGAAATATGCAAAATAAAACATACTGATATTACACTAAGCAATTTCATAAAAATAATTTAGTATGAAATATACAATTTGATTTTTTCTCAAAGTTTGGCCACTGAGGTTTTTTTTTTTTTTATGGCCACTAACAATTTTGGTCTTGGTGGCCAGTGTCTACTAGCAAAATTTGTAAGTCTGGATCTATACCTTATAAGCAATATCTTTGCTTTTCCTAATGTAAACATACACACACACACACAATGCATTACTCCTTTAATTTAATAGAAAATCTCTTGGGTGTTATGAAATTATAGATATCTTCCTTTACCCTAATGCTTATAATACAGACTCTTCTCAAATTCCTATTTGGTAATCCGTTTTAAATTCTAAAAAGATTTGATTCACCCTGTGTTAACACTTCCTATTGGTTCATTCATTCCATATCTGACAAAAGGTAGTAAGCTTATAGAAACTTCACAATTTTAATATATCCTTTTTTATGAAACTTTAGCACCAGTTTTTCTTCAGCAATACTTTAATGTGTCTGCCAATTGTTATTGTGGTATGTGGATTTCTGCTATTCTTTCTTTTCTATTATGTATCAACTTTTAGTTTTTCAAGATCTGGTTTATAAAAACATGAAAAAACATGAGTTTTTGCAATACTGGGAAATAAAATGAGGTGGATATCTTAGTGGCATGGTTTCCAGTTCTGTAATGGTAAACCACCAATTCTAAAAAGTCTACCTTTGCGCTAGACATTAGTTTTTTTTTTTTTTTGAGCAAAAATTATACAGATCTGTTTGTACTGGGTAGTTAGGTACATGGTATTGATGTACCATGTCCCAATCCAAAGTAGACCTTAGTTTCCAAAGTTTTTTTAAATGCTCGTAAACTACATACGAAACAATTTTTTTAACTCCATTGCGCAACCTAAAAAATTTCTAACTTCAAACTTGGGTCCCTGGAATTTCATGTTTTAATGAATACTTCCATTATTTTGGAGTAAATTGATCTCCCTTTTGTTTGCATGAAGATTTTGCAAGCTATGTCCAAATACTAAATGAAATTGAGCTTCCTATCTAAAGAAGGATTTTCTATAAAATTGCAGCATCCTGCTTCACATCTGATAAATCAGTCAAAATTAAAATAACAATTAACTGCTGCTGCTTTCTTACTACAACCCTGTTGAGAAGGTATTCCTTAACTAGTCTTTTATGAAGTCACAAATACCCGGAGCATAAAGGCAGCTGGTTGTCTTTTGGAAACAAAGATAAGTTTCAAATGCATAGCTATACTTAATGCTTTTGGTTATAATGTATCTTTCATATGACTTAATATACTTCTGGTGAATACGCTTTTATTCAGTTTAAATGAACTTGTAAATCTTTTTTTTTTGGGGGGGGGGGGGCTTGGTTGCATGTACTTAGTTGCTTGCTATGCATAGTGGTAATTTCTTCAAATCTTAAACTGTAAACTATTCTTATGTAGTATACCTCATGTGGCCTTTTCTAAAAAAACATTAATTGCACATAGTTCCTACTGAGTTTTTCTGCTTGTTTTGTAGAAGTAATATTTAAATTTTACCTGTATGATCACTGATTTGTTGACTACTCGGCATATTTCAAGTCATTGAAGAAATATTAATTGCCCAAAATGTAAGACTGAAACTATTTTCTACTTGCCTATCTAATGCTCACGAGATTAACATATCTTGCAACCTCTTCTGTGGTCATTCGGCAGTCTGTGTGCAGGAGTGCCTCGATGGTATTGACATCTAACTCTGTAGTCGATGCCTAAGGCCTACCGGACTGTGGCACATCTTTCACACACTCTTCACCATTCACAAATTTCTTGTGCCACTCAAACTCCTGCACTGGACAAAGCATCTTCCTTATAGGCTGTTTTAGTCATTTTGTGCATTTCTGTGGCAGTTTTATTTAAACAGATGCAAAATTTTATAACTGCTCTTTGCTCCAGTTTTAAATCCAATACTTGGTTGCAGAAACACGTATGAAGTCTATGCCATCTACTAAAAGAATGAACTAGCAGAGTGCTGGAATAATGCGTCATCACATGACTGACCTTGTAGGTGTTCAGACACAGGCAGCTGCATTTTTCTGCATGGGGTTGTTTCGATGCTATGATGTCAGTCAAGTTACTTTTTGAACGACCTATGTATAAATTACATGGTTGGGGTCATGTTGCTTGTACCAGTTTCTCCAACTGAAACCACAAATGCGCAATAGAATTAATGTCCAGCAAATTTGGGGGCCATGGCAATACATGGAATTCCTCTTCATGTTCTTGGAACCGTTTCTAAACCTTCTTCGCAGTATGGTATGGAGCATTGTCTTATTGAAAGGTGCCATCTCCACCAGGGAATACAGTCTCCATAGAAAGGGGTGTACTTGGTCAGCCATCCTGTTCAGATACATGACAGTTGTCAGAGTTCACTCTACAGGGATAATGGGACCAAGTGTTTCCTAAGAAAATATTGCCTAGACCATTACACTCTCTCCAGCTGTCTGGATCTGACCTACTGTGCATCCAGATAAGGCTTCCTTGAGTAAATGTCGCACATGAGCTCGTCCATTGACGTGGTGTAACAGAAAACAGGATTTTTTTTTTATTTTTTTTTTATCATGAGACAGTCTTCTATGATGCAATGATTATGTGCCCACTACAAGCGTTGACGACTGCGAACAGTTGTGAGCATCAGCACACAACTGGATCTATAACTGCAGAGACCCATATCCAAGAGCGTATGATGAACTGTGTGTTAAGACAATTGGGCCCTTCATTACAATAGAAATTATGGGTAATGTAGTAGCCCTCCTGTTGTTGCGGACGAGACGAGATAGCCCGCGCTGACGTCTAGCATCAGTGAGGCATGGCCTGCCAACACCTTGTCGATGGCTCAAGGTGTCTCCTGTTTTGCACCATCTTTGATACATACTAACTACTGTGTAGGGTGAGCAGCCCCCAGCATTGCTGTTTCAGAGATGCTGTTACCAAAGCGTCTTACCATGATGGTCTGGCCTTTGTTAAAATTGGATAAATCCTTTTCTTTACCCATGTTGAGATGAAATGAAATACTGCCAGAGAGAGCTCTGATGCAGATATTATTTATATCATTTGCCACCTTGGCACGTGACGCTGACTGGCTGCACGCATGCTCATTTGCATGATGCAGGGGTGGTGCTCTCTAAGTATAGGGACATGTACTTTCTAAGTACATGTCACCTTGCTATATTATTATTGAGCTCCTATGTTGAAGCAACAAAAAAAATCATCTTGGGTATTGTAACCGGGACATCCATGTTTATCAAAAGTGAGGTTCAGTAGCCATTTTAGAGATAGGGAATTGGAATCATTTTCTTCCAATTTCCCGCCATTTTGATGAGTTGGGCAACAAACAGTCAAGGTGTGCTTTTTCTCACGCATTCCTTTAAACAAGGGGGTGTTAGATTTATAGTTTTGTTGATGTGAGAAGAGTGGAACAGGAAATTATTGCTCTTCAGCCGTCCCAGGCAAGGAAGTAAGAAAAGGGGACAGCAGCAAAGCCAATTAGAGGAACTTTGCGTTTCGAGAAAGAAGGCATTTCAGGGTGTCTCCACACCTTTTTTTGGAAGGCGTTGAATGACACTCTTCACCAGAGGACTCGGTGACTGGAAGTTCAGGGGAAGGAGGTGTGAATTGCTCGCTCGTCGGTGTTGCAGAGATAAGGAGTAAAGAATGAGGTTGGTGATAAGAGAGGAACGAGATCAGGACAAAAGCTTGGAGACATTCTCCACGGCATCTGAATAAAAGTCTTACTCACTGCAAGAAAAAAGTTTAACTAGAATCAATGTTTGATACCTTGTATTTTATTTATCTGCTCCAGTTGGAAGAATTATGGGTTAAATCCCCGATACAGAACTTACGGCAAATGAAGCATCAAATGAACCCTCCACACAGGGTGCTGTAATAGAACTCAGCACCAAGGCCTGTAACAGTATTAGAACTGATGTAACATTAGTTGACATGTTTGAAAGTTTGTGATAAAATTAAATCCTGCTGAGCTGCCCTGGTGGAACAGTTGTCTAAGCACTGGCTTCTAACCATGTTAGATGGTCTGGGTTCGAATCCCAGTGAGGCATGTATATTGTGTTTGTCTTGCAGCACTAGTTGCCTCCCTTTCCTGGAACCAGTGGCTCTAAATTAGGGACAGATGACTGCTTATATCCCATCAAGTGGCCCATGGTGTTAAGCCTCTCCAAAGCCTGTTGAAATATACATTATACCACTTGTCAAGCACTACATCATTTTTGCTCATTTAATGGAAAAGGGATAAGAACACTACTTCCACCATTTTTCAGAGCCTTTGCTAGCTAAATGAATTCATGCTGGCTGGGAAGAGACATAAGGTGGGAAATTCAAACTCTGTAACAAAAGTGCTGCTGCAGTTAGCTAAAAAAAAAATTAGGTAATTAATGTAACCCTTTAGTTATGTTGAACTGTCATATTTTCCTGTATTTTCATTTATCCCTACCTCCAGGAAACCATATAGAAGGATTCAACTACTAACCAGTTGAGTGGTCACATCCCACGCCAGGTAGCATACTCGCAGTGGGCAGTTATATGTAAGGTACGTGGTCGTGTCCCATGAATGTCATACAGCACACGAAGAGACATTATGTGAAACAAGAAAGAACGAGACTGTCATCTGATAGAAATGGCGCACTTGATAACCATGGTATGCGAAACAAAAAACATGTTACACTCATATACAAAACAATGTAAATAAAGATGTGTACATATATGCATATTTTACCTTGGAAAACACTGTAATGTAGGAGACATGATAGGTTGAGGAGGCCACGGATGAGACACGAACTGCGTGTCAGGTTTACACTGGCATATCAAAGACAGTTTCAGTTGCATGAGTTAGTGACTTGTTCCCACCACACGCCTGTCCAAGGTAAAACAATAAAGGGTGCAAGCGTGATATTCAAAGGGGCCAAATGGAGCATTGTTCCTTGCAAACCCATGTACTGGCGCCCAGGAGGTGTTCTGCACTATGAGTTCACTGTATAGTTGGTTAGTCGTGTGATGGTTCTGGTCATGTAGCCGGGAAGTGAAGGAGACTGTTGATACCACTGAAGCTGTCGTGTAAACTGTAGCGCCAACCAAACTAATCTAACATAAAAAATACGACATGTGAGTCAAATAGTAATAAAGTAAAGAACTGGGCAGAATAAGAGGATCCCACGGTGTCACACTTAAATAGTACAATGGTATGGTAGCACTGGAAACAAGGTGCAGCACACAAAGTGACATTGCAGTCTCTGCAGGTGTATCTTGTTTCACGATGTACCCCATTTTTATAGCAGACAACACAGCGTCAGCACAAGTTCTGTTTTTTCTTAGTCTGAGGGATGAAAATGGGATAATGGGGGGGGGGGCTTGTAGTCTCGTTGGTGGAGCTGATTTTGCTGGTCGTCCGTATGGCTGCACTTCTGTACTATGATACTTCAAAATCAGATTTTCTATTAGCCTCATCTGAAATTCCATTCTCAATTTATCGCCACCAACCTTTACATACAACAAATAGGCATTGAGGCAGGAAACATCTATCAAATGCCAAAATTGCTTCTGATAGTACTTTTTTTTTAGCCGTTTGTGTGCGCTGCTGTAGCTCACTAGATACGCATCATGTAGTTATAGTTAGTGACCACTTGGGGTTTGATTTGATTATATTCTTGCAGCGACACTCTTTTTCTGTGTTCATAATACATGTATCGTTCTTGTCTTTTCACTTCAAGATCGTGAGGTTGTCTTGGTACACTGACACATATTCTCCCTTTTTCAATTTTATCTGTTTTATAACTGTAGGGACCCACTTTCTGTTTTGGTGCAATGTTCGCATGGCATCGGTGTTTTTGTCACATAACTTGTAAAATAACTCTGGGCTCGCGAACCAGTTATCCATGGTCACACAATAGTATCAGGAATGGTGCCATGAGTTTGTAAGACTACTTTTGATCCATAATAGGTTTCATCTTGTACACTGTCATCAAAATGGGTCCTTACCTACGTAAAGCATGAAATTCCACACGCAACCGGATTCGGTTTCGGAGCTCAAACGACTTGATACCAAATCTAGCTCGTTTTAATGGAATGTAGGTTCTCCATGCCAGACGACCTTTCCACGTCATCGGAGATTTGTCCCCTGAAACATCACCTTCTGGTATGTACACACTTTGAAACTTGTCCTTCAGGTGATCTAGAATAGGCTTCAATTTGTACAGTCATTTGGAACCTGATGTTTGTTCCTCGTAGGCTTCGTTATCTACGAAATTTAGGAATTTTAGGAGCAGATGGAATCTCCTTTCTGTGAAGAGCTCCCTAAAAATCGGTGTTGCAATTATGTTATGTCTCGTAAAAATAGCTCTTATCAGGCTTCTGGTACAACCCTTGTAACAAAAAAAAAAAAAAAAGGCTACAAGTGTCATTTTTCATCCTTGTTGGTATCTCTCCAATGGTGAACTCTAGATTTGGCTTTTAGATCTGGATTCTTGTCTCTGAACTGTTGCGCGTAGCGATTAGTTTCTGTGCTTATTCGTTCAGCGATATCCGACGTAATGAATAACTCAAAAAATTCCAGTGGGTTACCGAGATCATGCAACTCAACATTCAGACCTGGTTGTCCCGTAAAAGGAAAACAATGCAGACACTCCGTGCCTACTGTCGACCATGTGCCATGTTGCACGTCTCTTTCTGTCTTTTCCTCAGCAGAGCAGTCGAGTGTCTGCACTCTCGGAAGACATTTGACTATTGATATATCTTCAGCCGACTCATCACTACCATAGCTGTCATCCGTCTCATCCCTCAGTGCACTGTTGTCACTATTTCTCCTTATTTCTTTCTGCTCGTTTTCACGTAGACTTTTCCTTTAATTGCTATTCATCACCATCATCAGTACCCTACCTGTATACCGACTTCTTGTACGCCACACTAACTTGACCTCGGGCCTGCTTTTCTACACTCCAACCACTCCGGAAGTCCTGCTATGATTTCACTGGAACCTCATGCCAGTACTACCTCTACACAAACTATTACTTTCACGACCTCGAGCCCCGACCGCTGCGTGGCGTGACGTTTCCACACATCATACCTGCTCTGCTTTGCCTACCGCATGCTGCGTTAACACGCCAAAACCACTTAACTGGTTAATGCTATGGCTCAGGTAGTTTCTGTTCTATGTGACCATACCTATACTCCCCCTTCCCTCTTTGTAGGGAAGAGTGTCAACTTCTCCAGTATTTTTGAGTACAAGATATTTCTAGAATTCTACATACCATCTCAAACTTATATGCTTTATTTACAATTTGTTTTTGACTGTGGACCACATAAAGCAGCTGATGTTGTTGTTGTTTTTAATTTTTTGTTTTAGTTGTATTTCATTAAAAGTTGATCTGTCTGTTCATAACTCTTTTTTCCCTCTTATACATCATCTATTTCCCATGATTGAATACACCAGATAGGTGCATTATTTATCTTGCTCTTGTTTAGTGAGTTTTTTTTCAGTACTAACCTTGAGTCGCCATAATCATCCTTACCCTCATCACTGATTTCTATCGGGAATTTCATGTTTTCTGTTCCTGGAAATATTGCTTTGTGTACCTTTGGTAAAATCTTCTGAGTCTTTCTGGTTCATTTATATTGTCGCAATGTGGAACTAATAATAATAAAAAACATTCTTTGAGGATGTAGGGGCAAATGTAGGGACAATTTATTTTCACACCAAATAGTTGTATTATTTATTTTGCTTGTGTTTAATGATATTTTTTCAGTATTAGCTTTGAGTCACCTTAATGTTCCTATCTTTGTCATTGATTTCTTTTTGTGTATTAATGAATTCTTAGTTCATGAGGAAGTTTTTCATGTCTTTTCTTCCTGCAAATATTGCTTTGTGTATTGCTTGAAGAAGCTTCTGTATCTTTCTGGTGCATTTACAGTGTCACAATATGGAACTAATAAAAGAAAAAACTGAATTTCTTTTGGAATGTGAGGATAATTTTCTTTCCCTGTGTAGCATTGTGTGTAAGCAATGACACTGAGCAGAAATGTCTACCTCAAATGATCTTATTTCTGCCCCCCCCCCCCCCCCCAAGTAAGCACTTGCTCATATTTTAATTCACATTCCAACAACCAAGGCCATTGGAATGGTATATTTAGCATTACATTATTCCATTTATCATTCTGCTTTTTAAGTATTGTAGTAGTGATAGAAAATACTTTTTATATGTTAAGAGTGTTCAATAAGTAATGCCTCAGAGGCAAGTGTTTTGTGCATGACTTGTCTAGCAACAGTCAGACAACAAATGATTCTTTGTGCCATTAACTTCATTTTACTGTGTAATAGAACTCTGTACATCTATTTGTTCATATTTAATTGTATTTAAAATGGAAGATTCTTCTCTCAACTGTGTTGACGGATGTCAAACAACGATCAGAGAATTTTAACTCGTAAAAATGTAATTTCCAAAGAAATTCGCACTAGATTGGGGGCAGTTTATGATTCTGGAACTTTGGACATGTGCACTGTTTGTCATTGGGTGAGGAAATCAAAGGACAGCTGAGGAATGTTGGCCATAAAGGATCAGCCACGGAGTGGGAGACCCGTAGTCACAACCCACGATTTGAACAGTTAAAAAATTCAATGAGCTCATCAGGGATAATCGAAAAATAGCTCAAAAAAACCATAGCAGGTGAGCTGAGCATTAGTTTAGGCAGTGTCAGTGACATTGGTAATGTTTTCGTGTGCAACAAAGTGTGTGCTCATTGGGTACTGTGTCACCTATTGACTGTAATGAAGAAATAAAGACTTAAAACATGTCTAAGGTTGCTTACTCGCTATGAAAAATATGCAAGTGATTTTCTCCAAAGCATTGTGACTGGTGATGAATGTTGGGCTCGCCATTATGATCCCGAAATGAAAAATTGATCTCTGGAATACTGACACCCATCTTCTCCACGAGTGAAAAAAATTCAAAACTCAAATTTCTGCTGGTAAGTGCGTGCTCATTGTGTTCTGGGATTACAGAGGCATTATTCATCAGAAGTACATGGTCATAGGTATGTATGACTATAAACTCTGAGAACTATGTGCATACCTTAAAGTTAAAGCAAAGAATAAACCACGTGCATGGAGGGGAAGAGCCAATAATTTTGCAATACACCACCAGCACCAACCCCCATGTCAGTGCTTTCACTTCAGAGACCATACAGAAAATAAAGTTTGAAGTTTCTAAACACTCTACCTACAGCCTAGATTTAGCACCATCTGACTTCTGGTTGTTTTCTACTCTCAAGAGATGTCTGAAAGGAATTCAGTTCACCTGTGACGAAGATGTTCAAGCCATTAAGAGAAAATTGTTCTGAAGACAACCACCTGAAGGTTTTTGCAGAGATAGGTTTTAAAATACAACTTGTTAAATGTTGGCATATCTGTATCAAGGGTGATGATGACTATATAAATTAAAATATATAAATTAAAGTAGAAATTCTGAGCTTTCTTCTTGTTTTATTTCAATTTGATACCTTGCCCCTTGGCTTGTATATAGATATGGAGGCATTACTTTCCAAACACTCTCTATCCTTTATTCCTGTTGTCTCTACTTGATGTTCTTTGTCTACTATCTGTATATCTCCCAACTGCTGTTGCTTTTGATCATCTTCCTATACTTCCACATTCTGCACATATGGAATGCACTGTATATGTTAATGAAGTGCTAGCATGCTTTTTTGGCCACTTAGTATTTTTTTTATTAAATTCTGAATACTAGAATTGTGTTCATATAAGTAATTAAAAATGTTCTTTAAATGATAGTGCAAAATTAATGTTACCGTTATAGATTTGAGTGGGGAGGATATAAGTTTACATAAGCACACATACCACTTCCATCTTAGGTTGGTTAATGCAGATTGCAGCCACATTTAGAGTATGAAGTTTAATTTTTGAAATATCACTGGTGGCGTATGAATTTTTAGTACATATGTACCCATGATGCTACTAACTTTTCCACTGAATGAAAATGTTTAATACCTGTGCCTATACTCCTTAAAACTAAATTCTACTTTTGGGTTAAATGTTAATAAAATACTTAGAATATCGTGTGTGTACTAAAGCCTGTGGTCAATTAAAATTTGTTCTGAATGTGAGATCAAATTTCATTCTCATCCTTGCATAAGATCTTACCCTTAAAGTTAGTTAATTGCAACAAAGAACAAAACAATATTTTGATACACTGATTTGCCTTGTACACTGATCTAATGGATTTTTACTTTGCACCTTTTCTTTCAATTTCACAAAGTAAAATAACATAGTCACATTTTACACAGAAGTTGGCATTGCATTGCTGTTGCAGTGCAAAATAAATGTTTACGGAATAATTTATGTTGGTCCCTTTTCCAATTCATGGAGCTGTTACTACCACTATTCAGAGCCACAGTTTTAAGTGCTGTGTGAAAATTTTTAACAATCCATAAGGGCACTGAAATTCTGTGAATTTTCTGGATATATTAGAGACTTGGAGCTATATAATTTTTTTAAAGCAGTGATAAAGTAAAATTCTAGCTGCTTCAATATCCCTCTTAAAACACCTCATTAGAGCTTTAAAACTATATATATCCATCTGAATTGGAAGCATTGGCTAAGTAAATGTTACGGCCAGTACTGAAAAGCTGTTAGTTTCCCTATTTCCTAGTACATCAATGTCAATATATTAGCAGGAATAAACAGCAGTTTTCAGTTCTAGAAAGCTTCAAGGTTTTTTTTTTTTTTTAGTTTAAAGGCAACCCAGACTAATCTTCAAAGTTGGGTACCTCTTCACTAGGTCTTTATTGTTGTTTGTTTACTTAACTTTGAAAATTTGATTACAATAATTTAAATTCCAGTGAAAGCCCATGTTTTCTGTAACCCTTAATGTTTGAAACACTAGAATGACCATGGAATTCATTAGTCAAATTGCTCCAACAAAACATGTTTAGATAGGCATGTTAGAGAAACTGGTCACAACATGGACTTTAATTCCCATTAAGTAATCAGTTTTCAAAGGAAATTTCTCTTAAAATAAAAGAAAGAATAGAAATGTAGAAGAATTAGAATTCTATTATCATTGACTGCAAAGGTTTGTCACTGTCTAACATCTGGCAAGATTTGGTGAAAAACATAACAGTCAAGGTTAACCATGATAGTGATGGTGAAATAAGAGTGACAAGTGACTTCCTGCTGAAGAGTTATCTCTGAAAATTTGCAAATTAAAATAATAATAAAAAATCCTAGAAAACAAAAACATATTAGAAGCTTAATTAAGTGTTTAAACTTCTCACTGTAATGTAGAACTAGTAGAACTTGCCTCTAAAATCTAAATTATCAACAGAATTTGTACTCACCTTATGAAAAATAATTTTCCCCAAAAATAGAGGAGGCCTTCTACTTGCTTGGAAGAAGTAGAAGGTATATACCACAATGTTCTGCATAGTATGTACCACCTGTACTATCCATTTTCATATCAATCGTCAAAGAAAGTGATGAAATTATCTTTCCAGTACTACATAAGTGTGTTGTGTCAGATTTTGTTAAGTTGATGTTAATTTACAATTGAGTTGTGCTCTACAGTGAGAAGTGCTACCAATGGAGGTAGCATGCTCGAACATATGAGTAAATCAGGATATACTGGTTTGATTCCTGCTCAGGCTCATCACAATTTTTCAAGCTCTGCAAATGAGGATGTGTGAAGAACAGTAAAATATTAGGTATTATTTGCTGAAAAGGTGATTTCTTGCTGAAATCACACTGGCAGTAATATACTTATAGAAATCATGTCACACTATTGCAGCTATTTCATCTGATTGCTGCTGTCATGGAAATTTAGCTATGCTCTCTACACATCAAGCTGAATTTAAAATTATGTTTCATAGTACAAGGTTTATGTAACTACTTTGTTCTATTATGGCTGTAAATTTGTTAAAGGTGGGTCTTCTATGTTTCATTTTTTCATGGTTCTAAAGAACAAATTGTAGTACAAATATTTATTTTATGCCAGTATTTATGTGGTGAACACCACTCAAAAGTTAGGAGTGCCAAAACATCAGGGTAGTAGTTCACAAATGATAAATGAAAGTTGCTTTAGATCACAAAGAATTAGTGGTTAGAATTCATTCTTTTAGAGTTTGTTTTCAAATATTCTCCATGGAGTTCAGCCAGTGAACTTGACACGTCAAGTATACTAAATGTTTGTATCAGGTTATGAATATTAATTTTCTGTTCCATCTGTGAAGGTAGACCTTTTGAAAGTACATAAAGCTGATACAGATGGCATTTTAGATATATAGAGTCCCAAAATTTCTACTTTGTGAAAATTGTATCTTTAACATATACTTGAAATATACCTCATGTTTGTGAAAAGTTTAAGTTTGGAAACATTAATGCATTCCTTAAAAATTGGCGATTGAAATATGCATATCTTCATACAATCCTAGATTGCTAGTTATAGCAAGATTTTTCCTGCTGCGAGATTTTGCACAGTATTAAAGTTTAATGTATTGTGTGTTGCGCCTTTGAGCCTCTTTTTACTGTGGTTTTAGTTTCTCGTCACTGTTTTATTTTACTATATTTTAAAACTGTTCTTAGCTGCCCCGGTGGCGCAGTGGTCTAAGCGATGGCCTCTGATCGTTCGTCCGAAAGCAGTCAGGGTTTGAAACCCAGTGAGGCATGTATGTTGTGTTTGTCTTACGGCACTGGTTCTCTCCCTTCCCTGGAACCAGTTACCCTAAATTAGGGACAGGCGGCTGCTTATAGCCCATTGAGTTGCTCACGGTGGTCGTTAAACCTCCAATCAAAAAAAACTGTTCTTAATGATTCTACTTATGTGCACAAAGAATAAATTAAGTGCACTCTTGTTCAAAGGTCATTAAGAAATTTACCATAAATTCCATCTCCTAGATAAACTGACTTTTATGCAAATGTAAAAGAAGGAAAAAGAAAAAAATTGACAGTATTTAATATAGTCTTGTGAAGTTACCTTCCTGGGTTGCGGCTGGCATCTAAGAAGTGCACTGCTGTGTTATAAATACAACCATTGTCATTAAAGCCTAGCATGAAATTACTATGCTTATTTTCCAGGAAAAGGTCAAGTGTTTAAATGATTATCTTGCAATGACATTTTCTTGAATAAGATAAATGTTATTCAGGATCATAATACATGTTAGATAATTTAAAATTGTATAATAAAATACATGGCACTTATATATGCTCTTTACAGCATTGTTTACTAATTGAATATACACTGACGGAAAAAAATCCCAACACCAAGAAGGGGTTGTGTTAGATAAATGACAGTTGGTAGGCGGTGAGAGTACATCTGTAAGATGACGACTATGCAAATTTCGCGCTCGGCGCATACGTGTGGCGCTATTAGCCCCTCGGAACATGCAAAGCAGGTTTGCTGTAAATACGCGCTGTAACGTTCGTGAGCATTAGTTATCGTCGAGATTTGACGTAGTGTGTTGATGTTAGTCAAGAATGCCTTTAAGAAGACAAAGAAGCCATTATCAACAGCTCACAGAGTTTGAACGAGGTCGTGTAATAGGGCTATGAGAAGGTGGATTTTCTTTCCGCAATATTGCAGAACGACTTGGCAGGAATGTAGCCACTGTGCATGATTGTTGGAAGCGGTGGTCAAGGGAAGGTACTGCCTCAAGAAGACCAAGTTCCAGCCGGCCACGTGGCACTACTGAGAGGGAAGACCGCTGTGTACGGCGTATGGCCGTGGTGCATCGTACCACGTCTGCGGCAGCAATTCGAGCTGCAGTTGCCACCACAGTGACACAACGAACTGTTACAAGTCAGTTACTTGAAGGACAGCTCCGAGCCAGACGCCCTGTAGCGTGCATTCCACTTACTCCAAACCACTGCCGTTTGCGACGTCAGTGGTGTCAAGCTAGAGCTCATTGGAGGACGGAGTGGAGATCTGTTGTGTTTTCTGATGAAAGCCGGTTCTGCCTGTGTGCCAGTGGTGGCCGTGTGTTGGTTAGAAAGAGGCCAGGTGAGCGCTTGCAATCAACCTGTTTGCGGCCGAGACACACTGGACCTACACCTGGAGTTTTGGTCTGGGGAGCAATTTCCTATAACAGCAGGAGCACTCTCGTGGTTATCCCACGCACCCTGACGGCACAGTTGTACGTCGGTCTGGTGATTCAACCTGTTGAGCTGCCATTCATGAACAGCATTCCAGGGGGTGTTTTCCAACAGGATAATGCTCGTCCGCATACCGCTGTTATAACCCAACATGCTCTACAGAGTGTCGACATGTTGCCGTGGTCTGCTAGATCACCAGATCTTTTACCAATCGAGCACGTATGGGACATCATTGGACGACGACTCCAGCGTCACCCCCAACCAGCATTAGCCATCCCTGTATTGACCGACCAAGTGCAACAGGCATGGAACTCCATCTCACAAACTGACATCCAGCACCTGTACGACACAATGCATGAACATTTGTGTGCTTGCATTCAACAATCTGGCGGTTACACCGGTTATTAATGTACCAGCATTTCACATTTAAAATGGCTCTTCTCGCGCTTACATTAAGCTGTGATCTTGAAACCTTAATCGATTAAATATGTTACCTATACAAATGTATTGCCGCCATTTCATTCCTCTACAACTATTTTTTCGTGGTGTTGGGATTTTTTTTTTCCGTCAGTGTATATACAGTAAAACCTCGAAAATCCGGCATCCAGAAGACTAGCAACTTCAGAAATATGGCACTTTTCTGATTTTGTTTTCATGAGAACATAGTGACAACATCCAAGGTTTCACCAATAACCATGGAAATCTCCCGATGTACCATCTCAACAACACATCGCAAAATCATCCAATCACAACGTGCGAATTGCCGATAGCTGCCCACATGTAACATCAGGAGGTTTCTCAAATTCGTCATTTCACTGGGCCGCGCTGAATTGATGGTGACGAATGAGGCGATGAACCAGCATGTATTCTTGAAATGCGTGTCGAATGTTTGATGATGGTCTGTGCTTGGTGGTGGCAGTATGTGGATCTGACCGTGTAATGACATCTACATCGGCCTTCATGATGTATCGCGGTAATCGCCTTCACGATGCATCTTAGTTTCGTCTGTCGAAAAACCGTAACATCGGTGTAAAATTGGCATCAGGTTTTCGTGATGCATCGCCCAGCTCTAGCAGTTGCTCTGTCATTTTTCAAGTTTTTGCCTAACGATTCGCCAAATTCAATTTTTTTTTTTACCGTTTTATAATTAATAGTACAAAAAGATAATCGCCAATATTTTTGCCGAAACCTTTTTTTTTTTTTTTCCGCAAATTGCAAAGAATGCGATTGGCAGTGCGATCCCTGCATATTTATAAGGCGCAGACACGAAAGTTTTTGTTAAAGCGACCTGTTACGTGTAAGTACATGTTTTACGCAATTTTTGGATAGCATCAGAAATACGGAATTTTCATAAGTCTGGCACTTGTTCTGTCCCGTCAGTGCCGGATTTGAGGTTATAATGTACATATATATATATATAAATATAAACTACCTCTAATTTTGGTTGGGTACACTGGTAAACAGAATTTGGCACTACTGCCCTACTAGTGCTTTGCATGCTCTTTAGTATTGTTGTTCTTTGCTCTCATTAGCCCCTTCATTGCATGATCTGATGTGGCTGTGATGAGTAGTAAATGGGTAGTACACAAGTACATAAGTGGGTACTAAATTACATTATTTTATTCCTTTTTGTACAGCTGATATGTTAGTTCTGTTTTTAGCTGCCACACTTAAAGATTTCAAAATAAATCAAGTCTAAATAATGAAATTTTAACATAAGGCAGAGTTTTTTGGCATCCAATATGTTTCTCACTCATGTGAATTGACCATTGATATGAGACAAACTGTACTTTTAATCAGTTTTATGTTACTTTCATTGATAGAGTATCAGCAATCTTTAACTTCACATGAGGTACTTAAGAGTCATTTTTTTACTGTTTAAAAAGAAAAGTCAAAAATGCAAGACTCTGTAAGCATGTATAAAGGTTTTGGAAATTCAACAAAATTAAAAAAAAAATGCTGGTATTTCAGGATCCCTGTGTTACCACTGTGTTATAAGTTTCTTTCCAAATATTTCCCATCACTGAGCTACGTATAAGGATGCCTTTTAACTAATAATGAAATTGCTGATTTTACTGTTAGTTTCTTTCACTCATTTAAAAAAAAAATCACTGGCATTGAATCTTGACTGTTATTAAATATGCAAAGCAATTATGAAAGTGGTTTTCAAAATAGAAAACAGAAGAAAGTGGCTTTAGAAAGAGCAGAAAGGGGAAACTTGTCCTTGACAGTCAACCATAACTGTTTACTTACCCCTGCTGGATTACATGCCAGTTATTTAAAATTAAAACACTGGTATAATAAACAGCTGGTGCATTGTGTAACTGGCCTTGGCCAAGGTCCCCCCCCCCTTTTTTTTTATCATAACATCATTAGTGTGCTTGAAATGGCAGTCTGGCATAAGTAGCTGTATAACAACTGATTTGCTCAATTCTTGTCATTAAGTGGATGAACCACTGGATACCCACTATCACAGCTGGAATGTTAACTGATGTTGATGTTTTATATACGATATAAGGGTGGTCATATCATGTCACACAGAATTGTTTCTTGTAAAAGAGATACATGATTATAATATCTGTTGCAGGAGGTACCCCCCACTGGCTGAGCAGTCAGATACAAGCTTCACGATAATTGTCAGACTTGGGCCTGAGTGAGAACCTGGCGAGGCATAGGCAGTGGTTTTTTTTTTTTTTTTTTTTAAGCTATGGCTCTGCCTCATACCTGAAAACAGTTGTCCTGTGGTCCTAAACTATGTATAGGAAACTTTTTATAACTTTAAATGCTGGAGGATGGGGGTGGGGGTGCCACTGAGCCTTAAAGTAAAAAGGGTTCAGTTTTGTGAGCACAAAATTACAAATTACAACTACTGTGAAATTGTATTTCAATGTCCTGTTTAACTATGAGTTACACAAACTTTGTCTAGATGTGAAAAAATGTTAATTCTAATGTTATTGGAAATGCAAGAACTTAACAAAAGGTGGAAGAAAAATAAATTGGCTTGCTATTACTGGTAAATTCCATTATGAATGGCAATTTGAATTTGCTGGCTTTAATGAATGGGAAATAAAAATCTGAAAAAAGATGCTGTAGGTAGTGTGTGAAGTTTAAGAAAATGCTTGTGAAATACACATTTACAAGTACACGGTTGAGTCGCATTATTGTTACCACCAGCTATTATTCAGAGTAACTGCTTTGTGCAGCATGTACAGCACCTAGACGCGCTGGGAGTGATTGAATAAGGTGCTGGAAGGTGTTCATAGGTATGTGGAGCCATATTGACTGCAGTGCATCTGACAGCTGCTGGAGGGTGTGTGGTGGAGGATCCATAGAGCGAACAGCATGACCAAGGTGGTCCCACAAATGCTCAATTGGGTTTAAGTCTGGGGAATTTAGGGGGCCAGGGAAGCACTTTGAAGTCTTCGTCATGCTCTTCCAACCACTCTCGGACATTTCTAGCTGTGTGGCACATTGCATTGTCATGCTGGAAGATCCCACATGCCCCAGGTAAGACAATCAGCATGTATGGGTGTACGTAGTCTGCAAGGATGGATACGTGACGAATTTGGTCCATAGTGCCTTCCACTGGTATGAGTGTACCCAGGGAATTCCACAAAAACATTCCCCAGACCATAGCACTGTCCCCACCAGCTTGTGTTCTTCCAGCAATGGTTGAAGAGTGTTTGTTCTCTGATGTTCCTCGCCTTATGTACACCAACATCCATACGTTCGAGGAAGCAGAAAACATGACTCATCGGAGAAGACAATCCTTTGCCAATCAGCAAAGGTCCAATTCCGATACTGTCATGCAAATGTACACCTTTTCTGCCAATGCACCTTCGTTAGCATAGATGCAGTGACCATCCATCTGCGTCAGAGCCACATATGCAGCAGGGTTCGCTGAACTGTCATTTTAGATTCTGGTAGCCCCCTGGTTCATTCGGCCAATGAGTTGCTTCACTATAGCATGTTGATTGGCCCTAACGCACCTTCGCAACCGGCGTTCACTTCTCATATCAGTGACACTTGCTGCTCCACAGTTTCTACGTCACTTATTCGAAATGGTGCCATTTCTCCAATCACGATACTCTTTAACCACGGCAGCATGTGAATAGTTCATAAACTGCGCTGTTTCAAAAATACTGCCACCCTTGGATCAAATGCTGATAATCATCCCTTTTTTCAAAGCTGATAAATCGCTCCTTTTATCCTTGACAGCAACAAGTGATATGTTTTCAGAATGCCTGCAGCACACCTTATTATATCCTCCAAGTCAGCTTACGACACATGCCTTCTTTCATTGGCTACGTGCTGTTGACGTTAAAAGTAGGAGGTGGTCACAGTAATGTGACTTGACTGTGAATTTTCTACTGGTAAATAAAATAAAATGTATGGACTGCTCTTGTGAAATCAGAATTTAGTGAATAGCAGACTTACTTGAAAGCTTTTCATCCCATGTCGCATAACTTTGCATGTGATATGAAAATGCATGAGGAACAGCACTTGTGTTAAAACTGCAAACATTAAAGTAAATCAAAAGATGTTAAAATGCTAGTTATATGTTTAGCCTAGCAGCAAAGTTGAAGACAACTTTAAAATCTGGTCTAGGAAGATGGGTTTCTGGCTTGTATTTCAGAGTCAAATCGTGTGGTAAGATGCGATTTTTTTTATCATTCTGGTGCTGATTCTCTCATCCCAGGAACCAGTGGCTCTAAAATAAAGGTGGGATGCTCCTCATATGCTCAAGGTGGACAGTAATGCCAGAAAAAAAAAATTTAATAGTGCAAATGATTCAGCAGTTCATATTTAAATGTCTAAAATCTTTTAAAAAATATTCCAAAATGATTTGAAGGTATTAAACTTCTTTAAAATGCCCCACGGAAAACAAATAAAGAAACGAGTTGCAATGTCAGTTGTGGTGTTGAACTCCCTTTTGCTGTGGAAATGGCTAATTGCTGAAGAAAATGTCCAGAGAAGAAGGAGAAGGCCAAGAAAAACATTGCAATGTGATGACAAAAATGACATTCCATCATGAATACCTTTACAGGTATATACACAGGGAATGACAACTGGTACCTTTGACCTTGAATCCCAAGATGGAGTTTGGCAGGACAAAGGCAGAAGCAGAGTTAGGTGTTGTGGACTGTAAGGAATATACAGCTGGAACTATTTGTCCCCAAAGATGACACAACAAATTCATGATATTGAAGAGCATCGGGCATTTACATTATCCACGATTCAGCATATTGGAAGTTGTGCTTATCAGGTCGTCTTGAGGTTTTTCGTTTTTTGACGATTCACATTCCCAGCCGAGGTATTTCACTTTTGTTTTTATCTGATCACTTTTTAACTTTCTTAGAGTTTTTCAGACTATGAGATCTTGTAACGATGTTTTTGCACTGGTTTTCGAAAAAAATTTATTTCTTGGCATTTTAATATAGAATTTTTTTTGTTTCAAAGTTTTTACTTGTATTTTAGTCCTTATTGCAATAACATTGGTATTCAAACGAAGTACATATTTTCGTATGTTTTGCTTGAAATATTTGGTACAGAGGCTGAGTCACCCACGTGCATTTTTATAAAAATAAGTACTAAATCTTCGAGATCTGTTTCCCTTGTCCTACTCTTGTATTTTTCAGAATTATTTTTTGTAACACCTCATTCTGACCTGATCACATGATGTCTAGGGAATAACATGCATAAAGTTTGAAATTGATTGAAATGGTCATTTTGAAGTGTTTCAAAACCATAAATGTTTTGTTTTCATTCGAAAGCATGTTTTATCCACCACTAATAGTGAAAAACATGAATCTAAAATATTCATATTCTCAGTTTTCATATGAATTTCATTGTATAAATCAATCTACCAAACACAAACCCACTTAATGATTAAGTATTTGTGCAGGGTTCTTTTTTATTCAAAACTTCAATAATAATAATAATAATAATAATTACTTGTCAGTGTAGTGATATCAAACATTTAGTGATGCTGGAAAGGGCCTGTCAGAAGTTGTCCAGGAAGTTTTAAAGTACAAAGCTTTATGAACAATTGCAGATAAAAAATTTCTGTGGCCAAGTTGTTTATTATTTAGTTTTTAATTCATGTTCTAACCAACATGATAAAGCCACAAAGGTGTAAGTTTTATTAAACAGTATTGTAAAGCTGCTGCTGACCTCCCAGCAGTAAGAGGCATAGACTTCTTTCCATACTTCTTTGCTGGCTCCAGGTTAGTTTCAGATGAGGCACGAGTTATATTTATCTTACAGCTCTAGATCTGTCCCTTCCTTGGAACTTGTGTCCCTAATTTAGGGATGGGCTGCTCTTTATAACATTAAATGCTTGTGTGGAGTGAGAATATCAAATTGTAGTTTAGTCAAAAAATAACTTAACTGTTTTATGTGGTTCACATGATATACTCAAAAGTTTTTACAACTGTTTCTTTCATTTTGGTTGTTAGTTTCTTGGGTGAATCAACCTTAGTTTTAGAGTACCAATTAAATCCATTTTCTTCTATTGTGCAATTAATTTATATGCTTGATCTTTTTTTTTTTTTTTTTTGTTAAACTTCAGATGTGTAGTGACAAAGTATTGAAGTGTTTGTATGATTTATATTTTATTTGTTGAACTATAAAGGTCATGTCTAACAAGCTTTTGTGTTAAGCAAAAGGTAGCTATTTTTTCTGAATGTGGTCCAATTGCTATTTTGTGGTATGGTAGACTTCTGTGTTGTCTTATTTTTGTTTTACTGATGTACATGAGGTCAGTGTTATATTTGAGAGTTATAAGATGCCCCAGAGTTTCATAAACTTACTGCCATTTTGCACTGGGCTGTCTATGTCTTAAGATATTTAGACGTACATCTTGTTGAAACACTTGAGTGAGAATTTTCATGGGAAAATCCAACACAAAATTTAATCATATTAAAATGTCTTGACTTTGTACCTATTAATTTATTTAGTGAGATTTATCAAAAATTTAAATTCCATAGTTCAGGATTTATTAAAACAATGAAACATTATGGAAATCATGCAAGTTGGCAGGAATATCATCTGTCTCTCTGGCACAAAGAAGTTATTTCTTTACTAAAAGTGTTTACTTAATGAATAGATCTGTAAATGCATGTAAAACTGTGCAAGAAGTTCCCATAGACATGATTTTTGAATGGATTTAAGGTTATGCACTGAAGATGGTTTTGAAGAAAAGTTTATGGTTTGCAGTTGTAATTATCAATAGAGAATGCAAGAATTGTGCTGTATGTGGGTCATCTGTCAAGGCATAGTAGCATTAATATATTTCTTAAATCGCAAACGAAATCTTGTGAAACCTATTTCTTAACCTAAATACCACCCTTATATAGCCACCATTTAGAGAGAAAAAAAATCTGTGATAGACAAATTTTGTCTTTCCTAGATAAAAACAAGATGGGAATGTAAGAACTGTAGAAGCATTGCACTTTATCCATGGGGATACTTCAAGAAGTACAGCACAAAAAGGATTCCGAATTAAGACACTTCTGTTTTGCATGCAGTTTCTGCATATAATTCAGATGCAAGCAAGAGTAGGCTGATTTATTCCTTATACTTAGTTGGAAGTGTCAAAGAAAACATATCAAGATATGTTAGTGATACTCCATCCACTTCAAAAATAGCATTCCAATGCAATCTTCTTATTACAGCATTGCCAGATCAAAAATAAAATTCAAATTTTAGTTTTATTTTCATTGGTCATTCCATGAACTGCAGTTTCATGTACAACTAATTGGTGTTATGTTAACCTATCAAAATTATTTTAAATTTTGTGAAGTTGCTTAATAAAACTGTTATATAATTTCTGTAGTTTCATATTAATTATAGAAATAATTAAAGCTTCTGCATCCAGAAAAGCATATTGAATGAATTCTCAAATTTTCAGCCTCATTTTAATAGGTTAGAAGCCATTATACTGTACATGAATAATGACTGACACTGAATAACCAATGGAAATGAGTTCTACAATTTGAATGATTTTTATTTCTTACACTGTTGTGATTTAAGCATTCTTTTTTGAACTCCGATAAATAAGCAGGTGTTTTATATTACTCAGAGGAGTGCCAGATCTGTGGATACTTAGAACTTTGGCTGCCCCAGTGGTCTAAGTGATGGCTTTTAACAGTTTGTCTGAGTTGGCCTGGGTTCAGTTCCTGGATGAGGCATGGCTAGTGTGTTTGTCTTATGGTGCTGGTTCTCTCCCCTTCCTGGAACCAGTCTGGCCCTAAATTAAAAACGGGTGACTACTTTTATAGCACCTGCAGTTCCTCACAGTGGTCATTACACCCTGAAACAAACTCAGAACTTTATACTAGAGAAATATTGGGGGCAATGCCCTCAACTTTTGCAAGTTTAAGAAAAAAAAAGATGATGATGGCAAGGTAAATCTCAGAACTGTTGAAATTCCCTATGCATGTTACAAGAACTTCTGTGCCATAGTCTCCTGACAGGTAAAACAAAAAAAATAATATAATAGTGTGTGTGTGTGTGTGTGTACATACATACACAGCTGTTTAACAACCTGAGAGAGAGAGAAATTTAGTTTTCAGTAATAAATCATTTGTTATAATGCAATCTGAATATGTAGTTAATTTTGTGACGTTAGGCACTATAAAAGCTTTCACTGAAGGATTAGTGTAAGCATTGCATTTTTACCAATGCTATTCACCAGTGTAAATTCAAGGGTGCTTTGGTTCTGCATTAAAAAATATATATATCACAGGCTTGCAAACTGCTCCTTTTAAATTTCCACGCTATTTTTTACTTTTTTTTAATCTCAAAGTAAATAACTTAAATCTGACATGATTTGTAATCTATGTATTATAGAAATATTCATTTTCTAGTCATTGTTAATACCAATTTTACAATATTTGTCCCACAACATTCCTTGTAGATATCGAGCTTCATCATGCAATCACAGGTGTTTTGGGTTTTTTTCCCCCACTTATGTTATTTCCCAGTAGTCTTTTATATTTCTAAATGTCAAGACCTCCATCTGTGCTCATATGCATGATGGATGTGTTGGTTATTAAACTGTTGTGCACATTATGTGCTGAGGGAAGTATTCTACATGGTTTTTGCTTGTTAAATTTAATCATATAATTTATTAAGTCATGGCATAAGTTGTGTATCCTTCAATGATAGTTGCTTTGTACATACTTACAATTAATCTACTGCATATGTATATAAAACTTGTGTATTTCTTAAAAAGCAAGGCAAAATGAAGGGAGAACTGAATGCTAGATATCCATTCATTGAACGTAACAGAGTTCATGCTTGTTCATTATCTTGAATTGTACAGTCATTTTTATAAGTGTGTGGTTCCTAGGTGTCCGGCACAAAAATTGCAAATGCTAAAAAAGCTTTTCAGTATTTAGTGAGCATACTTAGAGTTGTAAATATCTATTTACTGCTTGTTTGCATAAATAAATTCTGCTCACTGTGTCTTTCCTTTTTGGTTTTTGATAGGATTGTTATATTGTATTTCAAAAACGTGTATCATTGTTTTCATAAAATATATTTTTAACATTACAGGTGTGAATATTAATAATAAAGAATTTTTCAGAAACTTGCACTTATTCAGTGTTACGAGTAAAACACTTTCATGCCAATCTGCATCAGTCTCCTACTTATTTCAATGGAGATTAATCAAACATTTTGTGGCTTGATCATTTTCATATCCTTCCACCCAAAAATGCAAATTAGTTGGTCACAGAATGTTAGTTCCTGTACATTCCTACTTTTATTCAGCAAGGAGATTAAACACATTTAGCTGTAATTCATAATAGGTGTGCTGCAAAGTGTCAGATTGTAAAGTTTAGTGTTATGTGATATTTAATGCCTATCCTTGATTTAGTGATTCTTTAATATTCTCTGGTGAATGTGAGCATGTGTTTCTTTTCATGCTGCCATCTACCCATGCATCTAGGCTGACCAGATTTAAAGAAAAGATCTGGGAACTTTCAGAAATTAAATCTGAAATATTTATTGGTGCATTTTCTATTAAATGGATTTTCTGTAAAATGCTTTGGCAAGCTCTCACCAAAGATTTTGTAAGAGGTATTGAACATTTGTTTTCACTTGTAGCAATGGCTAGATGGTGGCCACTTTTATGAGATTTCTCGTCCGTCCATATTAAATTAACTTCTAAAGAAAATCTTTCAATTTGAGTGTTAGATCTTGTCAAGCACATTGATAATTTAACTAGTTTCTGTGAGGTACTGCAGCATTTTCAAAATGTTTACACTACTTTTCATCTGCACAAAGATTGTTATAAGTTCATCTTTCTGTTTATCTATTAGATATTCTCTCTTGTAACGTCAAAAAGATTATCTTTAGCTACATTAAAGTTAAGTTGTACTTACTTTTAAATGATGTTACTGAACTTCTGATATCATTTGCAGTTGGAGTTCCTTATAAAAGCATGCACTTCATTTTTCAAATTGTCAGAATGCTCACACCCTTGTAATTAGGCAGTCAATAGTCTTATAAAATAGATTGCAAACTTTAAAATATGAGGAAATAATTAATTTCACAACTGCTTCTTCTAATATGTTTAGTAATGGTTTTACCATTGCAGATATAAATTTATTTTTTACGAGCCTCAAGTTTTAGCCTCAGTTATATAGTATTTGTGCAGATTAAATTAAATTTGTCATTATCTTCAACCATTTTAATAATATCATGAAATAAGCATGACTTCTAAAGTATGAAAGGCAGCCACAGCTCTATTGTATCATTTTCAGAGATTTTGCGATACAATTGGATAATGGTCCTCAAAGAGATTTTAAAGAATACATCTGCACAATTCTACTTAGGGTTTTCATCAGTAAAAGCAGTCTTACAGATATATGTGGTGCATTGATCTAAGTGCTGACATCTGACTGTTTATCCAAGTGGGTCTAGGTTTGAGTCCCAGATGAAGCTTTGGTGGTGTGTTTGTATTACAGCACTGACTTTTTCCTTCTCTGGTTGGTCCATAATTTGGATGGTGACTGCTTATTGCCTTTAGAGTTGCTCATGGTGGTCGTTTTACCTGGAAACAAAAAAAAAATGTGTATTCTTGCCCATCAAAATAAATTCTTTAAGTCTGGTCAAACTTCATATATGTGGAAATACAAAAGTTTTTAATACCACTCCTGCATTTACTGGTACAAAATGTTTTTTATTGTCATTTGTGCGCTGTTGTGAGCAATGTATGCCACATATCCAATTTCTTAGTGGACTCGTTTACAGTGGATTTTACCTTAGTAAAGACATTTTCCTTCTCTCCTCATCCCACCAAAATAACAGTTTATATTGTCTGCAGGTGTAGAAACTATTATATTTCCAAAATTCATTACTGTTGCTGTAAACAATGTTTTACCAGACATTTGCCTTTTTTTTTTTTTTTTTTTTTTGTGAGTTTTGTATTCACATGTAAGTTTCGTATTTATTGATCATATTATGTGATATATAATATGATCTGAAATGTTTTGCTATAACAGGTAGTTATGTTATGAAATATCAGAAGATGGGTTATGCTGTGTGTCACATAAATTTCTAGTTCTTGATTATCCCAGGGAGCATCTGCATTTGTTTTGCACATGTAAACTTCCTATTGCAAAATTTTTTGATTGAGTTACTTGTGCAGTCCATGTAGACTGGAAACTGTTGTGTACTGCAGTGTGCTATATAAATGTGTCTTTATGAATTGTTAAACTATGTTCATTTTATGCTTTTCTTCTGAAGAAATTAGTAACTAAAAAAGACTATTCTTTAATAGAGTGCTTTTGTGTTTAATTGCCTCCACTTGAAAATTACATCACCATTGAAGCGGGAATCGAACCAGCATCTCCAGATTTCCATTTGAATTTGCTAACCGTTACAGCACCCAAACAATTGAAGTTCCACGCAACTGAGGTTCTATAAATCTGAAACCTCGACTGTTTTTTTCTCAATAGTTGAAGCAATCAACCTCATTGTACCATCATTTGTCCTGGATGGCGTTAAGGGTTAGCATACTCGAACAGAAATTAGAAAATGTTAGTTTAATTCCTGCTTTAGGACGATGTAATTTTCAAGTTTTCTAAGGATTAGTTGCATGGAAGACTAGTAACCACAGGCAATTTTAGTGCAGAATTCTGATTGAATTGATATATGTGCTGTCTGAATATAATTACAGTAGAACTCCAATTATCTGGACTCCAGATATCTGGAACTGCAATTATCTGGATTCCTTGTTCTTTTTTCAAGGCCAAGTAAAATTAAGATTTTTGTTAATTTATTTACGTGTTTTTAGTTTTTTCATTCATTTAAATAATGCAAAATGATAATGCAGTACAGTAGATATTTTATTAATAAAGCAATTAAATTAATAAGTAGAAGTGTGTAGGAATGCCGAAATGCGTGAAACTGCAATGAGAAAGCACATGCAAAGTTCGTAAGTAGGGTCTCCGCTGTTATGTCATGCCAAGGCTTGTCACCTTCCCATTGGTCATACATAACCAATGCTCTTCTAGTTTTGTATGACGCAAGCAAAGACAGGCTTTCTCCCCCAAACAGATTACTTTTTTTTTACTTTTTTCATTAAAAATATAAATTTATTTTAAAGTGTAAGTAAAAAAAAAAAATTTTTGTGCACTGTATTAACTTTTGTTAATTTTATTAATTTACATCTATAAGAAAATAATATATCGTTTGGTTAAAAATCTAATTGTAAAGAGGTTATGTGTTTCATCTATAGTAAATTAAAGATATGTACACCGCCCCAGTGGCACAGTGGTCTAAGCACTGGCTTGTGGCCATTTGTTCGTGAAGGGCCCGTGTTCGAAGCCCCGTGAGGCATGGATGTTGTGCTTTCTTATAGTCGTAGCTCTCTCCCTTCCCTGGAATCAGTGGCTCTAAATTAGGGACGAGTGACTGCTTATATCCCATTGAGTTGCTCACAGTAATCGTTAAACCTTCAATCAACAACAACAAACAAAATTTTACATACATAATTTTATTATTTAATATTTTCTATAAAAGTTTTTGTTTTACTGTATAATTATGCTTCATGAGAAAAACTAAGCTCATCAGCATTAAAACCAGCTTTCCTGAAGCAATTTGTGATCACTGAAGATGATACCTTTTCCCACGAAGAAACAATAAAATGCATAGCATCTAATATTCAATTTCAGTGTACTTCTGGTGTAACGTGAGTCTGATTCAAGCTTCTACAGTATCCAATAAACTAAATGTTTCCTGTAGAATTGTTTCATGGTTTTAATTATTCTTTGGTCCATTGGTTGTAACATTGAAGTCGAGTTAGGTGGCAGGAAAACTACTTTTACATTTTCCAGATGATCCATGTTCTTTGGTTGAGCTGTGCAATTATCCAAAAATAACAAAACTTTTCTACTTTCTTTGGCCATTTTCTTCTCAAACTCCATTAAAAAGTCTTCAAAAAAAAAAAAAACCATGCATTTTTGCTATTTCTGTAACTGCATGGAAAAGTTTTCACATTTTTGAAGCACCTCAGATTCTTCAATTTTCCAATGACCAATAAAGGCAACTTTTCTGTTCCATTCATATTAGCTCCTGCCAGAACTGTCAATCTTTCTTTATTTACTTTGACTCCATGGCTGTTATCTCCTGTGAAAGAGTAGGTCTTGTCAGGTATAAGGTTGTAAAAATAAAAACACTCTTCAGCATTGAAAACATCTTTTGCTTCTTATGCTAATAACGGTTCTGGTAAAACATTAGATTTCCAATCATCCACTTCTTAGACATTAACACTTTTTGATTCTCCACAAAACAGTTTTATAAGTCAGTCCTGCTCTTTTCCTAAAACGGTTGATCCATCCATTAGAAGGATTAAATTCAACATTTAATTTCTTGGAGATCTCATCTGCTTTCTCATGAAGAATTTTCCCGTTGATCAGCATGTTAGCGTTTCTTGTTTGTTTAAACCACACAAGAAGTTTTTCTTCAACATCCTCGTATTTACCCTTCTTAATCTTTTTTTATTTTTAATGAATGGGAAGCATTTGCAAGCACAGTGTCCCGTTTTGCCACTATACCGTTGAGGGTTGCAACTGGTAAATTTAGTTCTTTTGCTATCTGCATCCTAGTTAAATGCAGGTTTTCATCAACTTTTGTAATGTTTCGTTTCTCAACCACAGATAAAGCTTTTCTTTTGATGCCTTTAGACGTCATATTTGTAGCTACGCATTTCAACAATAAAACTAAACTTTTAACTCCACGTATGCGAGGTGCAATATCTGAGCCTCTGACAGAATGACTAACTTTCAGCAGGTGTTTCCTTTCCCAGCCTTTCCCCAGCCCCAAAGATAAGGCCATTGTGATACACAAAGGGCAGATGCAGAAGAAGTGGGGGAGTAAACATGACCCCCTGCGTTGACCATGGAAAGCCGGCAGGGGCTTCGCTTGCTACGTGTACGGAGAGAACAAAGAAATGTTTCCTCCCAACTTCTTTGACATGTTCTTATCTGCTGGACGAGTTCCAAAATCGTATGTTTTTACTTAGAAACTTGTGACACAACTTCTTAAGCGGGAAAACTTGAAACATTGTTACTTTTTAAATGGGAAAAATTAGCATTAGCACTGTGGGAAAAAAATCAGGACTCTAAAAAAAAGAACTTCTTAAGTGGGATCCACTGTATATGGAAATTTTCTTATGTATTTTCTGGAGTTTTCTTTGTTTTCTTTCATAAGTTTTTATTGAAGTCTTCTATTTTATATCTATAAACTTAGCAATTACTATTTTTATCAATGTTAATTTTGTTTTTTCTATGGATGACGAACATTCTGCAGAAGTTTTGGCATGAGTACAAACCTACCTCAGCCAATCTGAGTTTCACAACCTATGTGCAAAGCTTCCTTGTACACCTCGTTGAATGTAATCTACTGTGCTTGTGAGGCTGCTATGGTTGGCTATCGAAGAATTGGGATGTTGACCTGCAGGCACAAGTCCCATGCTAGCTTCTTCCAACCACTGTTGCCAGATTTGGGCAAAAGTTGCATCTTGAGTTTCCACCTGCAACGCAATGCAGGAACCAACAGACGCGCACACCTCTGATAAAGTGTCCGTGTGATGGTAGGATTCCTGATGAAGTCACCCAGGCATTCTCCAGGGTTCATACAGTTTTTGAAGAGGGGAAAAAAAATAAGGACCTTCTAAGGACTTTTTTCATAAGCTATTTCCTGCATAATTTTTTTGCATGCATTAGAAACTTTGGCTAAATTGGCTTTAAATAACTATGGATATAACCACATGACACTATATTTCAAGATGTATTATTTGCTAGAAGTAGTAACACCATTTTGATCCCATTCTTTTCACACAAGAATATTGTTCTGATGAAGTTGACTGCATGTAGACAAATAATGGATTTATTACATGATATTGAAAGAATGAGAAAGGCTTGTGCTTATGAAGTTCTAGCCCCAACATATAAATATTGTATGCATGTATCAGCCTCTAATGCGCAGAAATTAGGATAGTAATTTATAAACTCAGTACACACCCATACCCTCATTATTAAGCACCTTTCTACGGTACTAGGGACTGCACTAAACACAGCTATTAACCACATGTATAATAATGTCACTGTTCCCAATGGTTTTTTGCTTAATCAAAGCTAACAGCTTTGGACTATGCTTAAATCTTGAAAATACATGGTACGATTTAAACGTAGTCCAAAGATAGTGCTGGTGTCCATGTGATCAATGCCTGTAAGACCAGCTCCATGTCCCCAGCCAATCAGATTGCATTTTCAGTTATGACAGTTAACAAATTAGACCCCAAACAAGTATAAAGCAAATTACAGTTTCTGTAGGGAAGTTACTGATCCCCGTACCTATGGTGTTTTTCCTTTTGTCCATACTGCCTGCTGAGGAGGTTACTGAAAAATGAGTTGGAAAGCTGCTTATTTGCCTTCCAGATAAATGTTCTTATAATTCATCTAGTGCTAAGATTCATGGTATCTCTTTATTTTGTTGACCACATTTTGCATGTGCATAAAATCTGCAAGTTGTACTTTATCTAATCAAGAAAAAATGCAACTTTGATATGCATTATTTTTAAGTATGAATATATATTGTTTTACTAATTACTACCTAGAATTCCCCAGTAGGCAAGTATATATTTGTTTCCAAGAAAGTACTTTCTCTTTATTCTGTATTGCAATTAATTGGATGGCTACTAATTTACATTTGATTTTTTAGCAACACTTAGTCTATCTGCAAAAAGTATTGGCACACATCCCAATTTCATTTATCTGGTGGATTATATTTCATGCTGTACCAGTACACAGAAAAGAAGGTGTGCTGTTTTTGCTGAGAAACAACTTGGCATCTAGGTGCCATTTAAAATATATTTTTCCGTAATTCTGAATTTGAAATTTCACTCAACAAATAGTAAGGGCAACTGTTTGGGTATGTGTGTTTATATTTGGAAGGTACACTTTTTTCCCTTTAAGTAGGAAACTGTATGTCAATTGCTTTCTTTAGCAAATAATGAAATCCAAGTTTTTGCCAAATACAGACTGCTTCAGGATTCTCTGCTAAATGGTAGTTTATGTCAAATGTTGTATGTAATAAAGTGTTAAATTAAAAATGAATTTTAAGTCGACTTTTTCTAAGTTATCTTGTCTCACAGTAGGCCATTTGATGAATAACTGGTAGAATTTTGGAAAAAAAACTTCATTGGTCCTGTGGATCATTGCATACTAAAAGTTGATCTGCATCAATTTTTACTGGTACGTGAATGGCACAAATATTAATGCATTTTAAAATTCACACTGTATTAGTATTATAGTTCTTTCAAGGCAAAGTACAGTGAATTGCATACATTAATATGAAATTAAACAATGAAGTTAAAATATTAGTAAATATTTTCATACTGATCACAATTTGTAAGCCAACTAATGAGCATGTATATTACATTTCACTTTAGATATCTTAAAAATATAACTTAGTATTATGGGGATTATTAGGATGTTACTTATTTATCGTTGTCAAATTTTCAGGTTGCACACCACCCCATCATCAAGACTGACGCAAGAGAGTAGGTGTTGCCACTTGTGTAGCAATACCCAGCCTTACTGTTCATTAATTGTGGCACCTCTTCTTTCAATTTGTAGCTTTTTTCTTCTTAACTTTCTTTTCACAAAGTGTTGTTGATGTGGAAGAATTTTTTTGGAGTTCCAGTAAATTGAATTCCAGTGGTTTGGATGTGTCTGTCATGTCCTGTTTTCAATGAAAGAAGAAATATTCCTCATAATACATGGGGAATCAATAGAATATTCAAAGCAAACAGAATATAAATTCTGAATTTGCTTGTAACACTTACTGGTTATCCAGAGATAAATCAACGAAGGAAGAAATATTCCTCATAATACATGGGAAATCAATAGAATATTCAAAGCAAACAGAATATAAATTCTGAATTTGCTTGTAACACTTACTGGTCATCCATGGAACACCTCTCAGAATACTTGAAAATTTCATCGCCTAGAGCGGGAATTGAACCCCCATCTCCCAACTTTTGTTCGAGTATGCTGTTACTCCATCTAGAACAGTGAAGATCCAAGCAACTGAGACTAAGCAACCTTAGCTTAAGAATCTTAGCATACTCGGAGATCGGGAGATGCGGGTTCGATTCCCGCTCCAGGGCGATGA
The DNA here is from genome assembly GCA_039090855.1 of Macrothele yani. NCBI lineage: Eukaryota > Metazoa > Arthropoda > Arachnida > Araneae > Macrothelidae > Macrothele > Macrothele yani. The sequence goes on from CM077013.1 coordinate 23,556,030, forward strand.
AATTTTCTGAGAGGTGGTGTTACATGGATGACCAAGTAAGTGTTACAAGCAAATTCAGAATTTATAATCTGTTTGCTTTGAATATTCTAGAACCTGTTTTGTTGGTAATATTTCTTATAGATATTTTATTTATTCTTGTTACTGTAGAAGTTCTGACACATCAACAGCACTTTTTCAAGAGACATTTTTCAGAAGGAATGGAAATAGAGAGAAGAGGTACAACATTAAATTATTTGAAAGGTTGGAATTTAGCTCATTAATGGCAGCACCCACTGTAGTGTAGTCCTGAGGAATAGTTCAGTCCCTGGCCATAACACCCAGCGGAATTTTTAGGTGGACGAGGTTTCTCTTCAGATCCTGTTAGGGCATGCCCAAAGGAAGGATAAAATCTTGGGTAGACATCTGGCAACCTGGACATAAATTTTATAGCACACCATTTTGTTTTGGGCATATACGTGCAGTAGTTAGTATTAAATTTCATAATTTTCTGCTCTTTCCAGTATAGCTATGCAAAATACGACATGTTTTTTTGGATTCCTCATAAAATTTCCTATAGGATAAGACTATTTAACCAGTAATAAACCAAGTTTATGAAAATCTAACAATTTTTTTATTTTATTTAGTTATTTCTTGAAAGGATACTTATATTTAGCTACACAAAACATTTAACTGATGTGAATTTTGTTTATTTCAGACTGAATAAATGAAATGGAGGATAACAAGCAACTTGTTTGCCTACATTTGTGCCGAGCGAGTGGAACTTCAATAGATGCGGACATATTAAATGCATATTATGCCAAAAACACAACAAAGAGAAGACAACAACTACAACAGAAAGAAGACATAATCTTGGCTGCAGCTAAAATATGACAAGGGGATGTTTTTAAACGTATCGGTCTCCTTGGACGTGATTCTGAGTTGGTGAACTATTGTTCAAGTGCATGTTATAAATCCTGCACGCTAAAGAAAACTTTGCTTCAGAAAAAATGAAGCCAAATAACTGGAAGAATCAAGTAAGACCCACTCCAAGATTCAGCAATATCACCACACAAAAAAATGAGAACTGATGATGTTTGTCGTAACCAGCCATCATCTAATAAGGTGGAGCCTACAAAACTTCCATGTATTATTTGCGGAAAACAGAAACATCAAAGAAAAATATAGAATTAGTGAAAGCAATTGGCCTAAAATATTTCTTGCAGCTACTGTGTTCTTCAAGGATGATGTATACATCAGATCTTGTGATCTTGAAGATCAATCAGCTTTGTTTGGAACAGATTTATACTACCACAAGCTCTGTCTTGAAGCATATCTCCAAAGATATAGAAAACAAAATCAGCCAAATAATCAAATAATCAGCCAATAATAAACAACAAATGCTGTAGAAAACAAAATCAGCCAAATAATAAACAACAAATGCAAACCAAATACCAAAGGATATTGAACCACTTCTTCTAGACATTCTGGATTGTGGTTATGGTCTAACACTTAGTGAGATTTGTGATTATGCCAACAAACAACCTGGAGAACAGTAGATTACAAATACAGAGGTAAAATTGTACATGATAAAAATATTTGAGGATAACATTCAGTTCTGCAAACCACCACAAAAAAATTCAGTCCCAGCTTGTTTATTCGCCAAAGCTTACTGTTGATCAAGTACCGGAGAACCTACGATCTGTACACTGTGTGAGGGAGGCTGGCAAAATTATTAGACAATGGCTCCTGCAAACAGATTTCCGCCTTAATGATGAGTTTGGGGATGCAAACCAGCTAGAAAAACCTAGGGTAAAAACGCCAATCCCACATCCACTAATTGATTTCTTGTCTCACGTAATTAATGTTGATAAACTAACCATATTTTCTGACATTAATGATAACAGTCGACCATATATGACTTCAGGTGAAGTAGAAGGAGGAACAGACAATGATGAAATTGGAGAGGTCAGTGAGAAAACAGACTGCTGTAACAAGCAGAATCAAAACCTTTTTTCAGATATTGTTCTACAATGTTCATAAGGGAAGAAAGAAGAATCCTCTGCATCTGATGACTGGCCATTAAATTAATGAGAAGTGTAAGAGCAAGCAGCTTATCACTTTATTCAAAAAAATTGGATTGCGAGTCAGCTAAAATGAGATTATGGAATCCCGTTGTAACTTTGCACAGTTCACAATGAAGTTATGTTCGGTGAGCCTTGAACTTCCAAGTCATTTTATCAGAAACAACTTCACCGTAAGTGCGATGGATAATTTTGACCATGAAAGCCAAAGTTGTCAGCAGTGAATCATAATAAACTTGGAAAAAGGTCTGTTGCTCTACTTCCAGGCCTGTTGCTCTACTTTCATCAAACCCATGAAGTCTCAATTAATATCTGAGTTGACCAAAAATTAGATACTCTTGACAGAAATTTCCAAAAACCACTTACCCTGAAAACCAGTGTGGTTGTTGATGTCATGAATTAGTTTTGAAGGCTGCCAGTTAAGGGAAATGTCACATTTGAAGATATGTTAACAATCTTTGACAGTAATGTTAATAAAATGTTTGTAAATTTAGTCATGGGGACTATGTTTTTGACAGCTACTTTCAATAGTCAATCAAAAACGCTGATAGAGAAAGAAGATCTTCTGTGCAACCACTACCGTTGACATCCATTGCTACCACTACGAAGCTTCCTGTATAAATGGAAAGATTTTGGGCATCAACTGACAACAAAATTCTGATTCAAGATGCCCTGAGCGAGTTTCTGAACACGGTATCAGCTAATCGACAATGGGAAACTATCCTCAGCGGCGAGTTGCTTGAAAGTGGACCTACTCCCGCCTTAGCGATGAAAGATGGTAGCTTCAAACAAATCAAGGATACTCTTCTAGTAACTGTTGAGGAGGACGATGTATCATTCCTCATGTTTTTCACATTGTTAAAGAAGGTTTAGAGCATATTGTTGTGCTTTCAATTGACACAAATGTTTTTGTGATATTCATTTTTACAAGTTTCTTAATGAAAATGGACTCTCTGAACTATGGATGAGAAAGTTGGCATCAGATATCATACCAATTTATACTCGCATAGAGAAGATAGGTGCTACCACAAACGTCCTTCTTGCTACTCATTTTCTTACAGGTTCTGATGTGAACAGTAAGATAGGCACCAAATTGTCATCGCTCAGGGCAGAACTAGAAAAATATCTCCACAACTTTGGTAGGCGTTATCCTCCAAGTACTCAATCCTTTAAGCTAGCCGAGTGGTACTTGGTGAAGGTTTTAAAACCCGGCTCCAATTTAAAGGTTTTAAAGCAAGACATTTGATGCACTTCAATTTGAAATAATGACCAAAGCTGGCATTCCAAACTTACAGAGCTTCCCTTGCACAAGCTCTTCATTACAAAGTCACCTGATATGATCATTTTACATGGTATACTCATGCTCTACAGTGTTAATGATGGACGACCCATTAGCCCCAACTGATTTTGGATGGACAATCAATGCTGATGACTCGTCATTCTCGCCAGACCTATGCATTAGTGAACTACCTGAAGATGTCATTCTTACCTGTACTTGCAAAAGCTGTCATACAAAACGATGCAGATGCCACAGAAACAATGTTTCTTGTATGTCATTTTGCAAATGCAACATGTCTTGTGATATTCAGAAACATGTAAAATACTTAAAATGGTCATTTAACACTATGCATAATTTGTGATTCTTTATGTATTGCAATTTAGTAGTGATGCACCAATACATTATTATCTATTCTTACCTTGTATGGTTTTTTCTTTTTATTTTCTGTTTTCTCTTTCAATATTCACAGCCAAGGGTCCCAGAGAGGTAAAAAAATAGTCCTCCTATCTTATAGGAAATTTTATGAGGAATCCAAAAACATGTCTTATTTTGTACAGGTATACTGGAAAGAACAGAAAATTATGAAATTCAATACCACCTACTACATGTATATGCCCCAAACAAAATGGCGTCCTATAAAATTTATGCCCAGGTTTCCAGATGTCTACCCAAGATTTTATCCTTCCTTTGGGTGTGCCCTAACAGGATCTGAAGAGAAAACTCGTCCACCTCAAAATTCTGACTGGTCTTATGGCCAAGGACTGTATTGGAAGGGTAGGTTTCAAAATCGCTTTATTATTATTCATCATAAGAAAACATAAGAGGGAGACGTACAGTGTTGGGCGTCTCACTGGGAAATAATACAAACTGTTAAAACATGATGGTATATACACTGCAATGACAATGGGGATGAATAACAAATGCTTCAAGCAAAGCGTATTGCACAAAAATTGCAGGAGAAGTGACAGAGAGAAACACATCGTGTCACATGACATTGGCTGGGCATGATTTACAGGATAACACAGGCGAAATAATAGTACACAATTAGAAAAAGAACAGCTCAAACACCACCGTGAAGGTAAAACATTACATATATGAGATAAAAACACAGCGTGCACAATTGTGCAAGTTATTTAACGAGGGCACCAAAGCAACATAATACAGGCGGGGTGAAGGTAATTAATGTACACGAGTAAGCATGAAAATATACTGAGATGACATTAGCATTCACAATTCAATGGTAGCGTGGATTGCACGAAAAAAAAAAAAAAATGCAGAAGGAACAGTAAGATCACAGAGCAAAACTAGGAATGCACACTGGGATGACAAGAGGAATTAACGCAAAATGAAAGCACTGTACGACGCAATAGATGTAACTGGTACATTAACAAGACATGATGAACCATATTATACACAGGGTAGGAGTGCTACCTGAAAATTCAACTGTAAGTAATATCCTTTTATTCCTGAGTAAATCCCATAATTTAGTGAAAGTTATTATTCCTTTTTTCTTCATAAGATGTACAATTATTTTGCACATTTCTTTACACTTTGTGCTCTTTTTCTCAAACCTTTGCAGTTTAGGCTTATTTAAAATAAATACTGTGATGTAGTTTGTGTCTGCTTTTTATGTGACATGTTAATTTTCTTATGAGCAATGACTTGTCAGAGTTACCAAACTATGTGCCAAAGCTTATTTTCATTTGCCACATTCCTTCTATTAATATGTTCCCTAGTTTTGGCATAGTTGTTCACACACAGTATTGCAATATTTTGTCTTTCCTGTCTAGAGAATAACTTGTACATAAACAGAAGGGATTACCTGCATGTAAGATATGTCAAACTAGATCATAATCTTGGTAATAAATGACATTTTTATTCCTAGAAGTTAATATACTACAAAATTCACATGAATATGGCTTTACTCATAGGAATTAAACACATTTTTACTAGTCAAATTTTTTGGGTGGTGTCCCTACCTTTTCTCAGGACTACACAGTATGTGTTGTCAATAATGAAACAAATTCCAACCTTTTGAATCATTCAATGTTGTGTACCTCTTCTTTATTTCCAGTCCTGGAAATTTTCTTTGAAAAACTGTTGTTGTGTGTCAGAACTTCTAGAGTCCAAAATAACTTTGTCCTGTATCTGTCCAAACCTATTTTGTTTGTCATATTTTTAATTTGAGTATGTTCTGCCAGTCTAATTAAAAACTTGTCTGCTTGTCTCACCCATATAGCTGAGACCACACTCACATTTTAAATTGTGGACCACATCTTTCTGCAGTAGGTGGTTTTCTTACTTTTGCATTAATTTTGGAATACTTTTTTTTTTTTTTTTTTTTTTTTTTTTTTGTAGTCCTGGAACTAATTTGATGACAAGAAACCTTTCACTTAACCTTATGAAGATTTTCAAAAAACCTTGCAATTTTTCTAATTTGGTGAAACCTTGTTTTTGACCTCATTTACTTTTCTGCTAAGGAATTTGTAGCTTGTAGGGAAGAATAGTATTTTTTTTTTTCTTCTAAGACTTTCGAATAATAAGGGGAAAAAGTTTCATTTGTAAGTAAACCCCATATTTTATGTGAATTTTGGCGATTATAAATGTGCACAACCACATACTTGAATAAGCCCAATTTTGTGTTTAGATATCTCTCTCTCTCTCTCTCTCTCTCTCTCTCTCTCTCTCTCTCTCTCTCTCTCTCTCTCTCTCTCTCTCTCTCTCTCTCTCTCTCTCTCTCTCTCTCTCTCTCTCTCTCTCTCTCTCTCTCTCTCTCTCTCTCTCTCTCTCTCTCTCTCTCTCTCTCTCTCACTCTCTCACACACACACACGAAATGGTTTTTTTAGTATCTTCTTATTCGTGACATGAAATAAAAATTACAGTTGATGTCACAGAGTTCATTAGTCTCCTACACTGTGTAACATTTTCGCATTTGTTGAATAATTTTGTTGCAGCATCAATATGTCCACTCTTGAGTTTTGACTTACCTATTCCCTGTGAAGTTACTGTGATAGTGTTTTCACTGCACCCCACTTCATATGGAATAAGTTTTGCATCACTGAAGCGATGAAGTTTTGCATATTTATTTTCTTTGCTGCATCTCTTACCTACAAAGCTTGTACTATTTTAGTAAATAGTTTGTTGTTCTCAACATCAGTAACTAGATTTTTTTGTGTATTTCAGATTTTTGGTTCCTTTTGGTCATTTATTTTACAAAAATTGATCTGACTGTATTCCATCAATAAAATAGTCCTTGTATCATAATGTAAAAACTGCCAAAACCTAACATAATCAAAACAGTAGCAATCAATCAATCAATCCCACCCCCCAGCCATGCTAATCTAGATGCATTGTGACCAACGTGTTGCAGGCTGTCATTTGTAGTCATGATTGAAGTGACTTGTCTCACACCCACGTCGCTGTGGCTTATATGTGTCATAAGTTAGTTGGTCATTGTTTGTAAAAAGCTGCATCAGTGGCTGCATGCTATATCTTCAATGTTTTGCTTTTTCATTTTCAAGATACCACCATACATAATAAACTAAGGCCATACCATTTGGAACACATTTAACAGAATTAAATGTGGTAAATTATGTTTACTGCTTACTTTATATACACAAGTATATTATTTTTTGCACAGAGGCACCTTATTTCATTGTTTTCCATATAACAGTATCCTCAGAAAGCTTTAATTGTATCACTCTAGAGCAGGAATTGAACCCAAATTCCTCCAGCTTCTCCATTCCAGCATGCTACCATTGCACTACTCAGAATATTAAATTTCTAAGCAACTAAAGAATCTAAACCAACTTCAGACTTGTTGGCACCCATTCTGATCCATGTCATGAATTCCCAGATTTCCAAACATCATCACAGAAATTAATGAAGAGTACATGCTTTAGTACAAGTACATTATTTCATCACAGAAGTATTTTACTTCACTCTTTTTGTGTTGCCATTTCCTCAAAAACATTAGTTTCTCACTTCAAGATTATGCAATTTTAAGGTTTTCTGAGGAGATGGTTGTATAGAAAACAGTAAAATAAGGTGCTCCTATGATGGAAATGCATGTTCATTTATTTTCAGTTCACCCCAGTTGGTCCTTGTTTGACTTCATTAGCCATGCTGGTTTGAGAGATTGTCATCAGCCATGGTGTCACCTTTAAAGGTGCACTTTTATGATCTGTGTTCTTATTTTGTTCTTTTTTGTCAGGCTTTTCCAAGGTATTTGTATTCTGTACTTAATGAAACATAACACTCAATAGTTGGTTATTCATTTTGTTTACTACTGTTCTGAATTCAGAGTGCCACCAAGTGATCAGGATCACCGATTTCTGGCTATAGTCGTCTAAGCTGGGCCTGGGTTTGAGTCCTAGATAAGGCATGAGTAGTGTGTTTGTCGTAAGATTTTGGCATTTTGCTTTTCCTGGAACCATGGTCCTAAATTTAGGATGGGCCTCTGCTTATGGCCCTTACAGTTGCTCGTGATAGTTGTTAACCCTGGGGGGAAAAATTGAAGTTATAAACATGTTGAAAGTGTTAATTAAACTCAGTTCAATAAGGTGCAATGAGGAATAAGGAATACCTTTGCTGATCATTCATGTTCTCAATGATTAAAGGAAAAGCTTGGGATTTTTTATTAAATGTTCTGTCATGATATCCATTATGAGGCAAATTCACTTGAGACACCTTGGTTCCTTTTGTGCAGTATATGTGTTCATAAAAAAATATTTTTAAAATTCAGTTTATCTACTAATTTTTATATCCCTGTGTGTCTTATACTCAAGTGAACATCCTGTGTGATGTGCATATTTATGTAAAAGCTCCATCCACAAGCTGAATGCGTTTTGCAATCTTGTTCTTGTTACAGTGTAGAATGTAAGTTTATTTGAAAGTGCCTTAAATTTGTCCCAAGGTGAGCTCTTGTTTTTACTTTGACATCCCAGCTTGAAAAATTGTAAAATACCAGATGAGGTGAACTGGTTTAATAGCATTTCAGCCAGCCTTGTCCTTTGCATGATTAAAACATGTGATATTTCTATTGAAATAATTTGTTGCCAAACATTAATATATTTATGGAAATTAAGTAAGAAATATTCTTTGTGAATATGTGGGATGGTCATAATTATTCACAGACCAGTCAGCACAGGACTCTAAACTATTCTAGCTTACTGTTCGTCATGTTACGGCATATCAGAAAACTTGAAAATTACAATATCCTGCTGTGGGAAACGAACTGCCATCTCCCGATTTCCATTCGATCATGCTATCCATTACACCAAACTAGCAGAAATGTGAATTTATTCAGATCCCTAAGTGGTAAGCACTTGGCTTCAGTTTCTTGGGACTTCATTGTCCTGGATGGCATAATGCATAGCATACTCAAGTGGAAATCGGGAGATGCAGGTTCGATTCCCAGTTTTCTTATATGATGTAACATGGTAAACAGTAAATTAGAGCCATTCATATTCCGACTGCTGTGTGAATAATTACTTATCTACTTGTATTTACTTTCTTACGCAATCTGCAGCAGATGGTGCATGTTCTTAGCTATCTTGCATTTAAATTGCCACAGAAAACTGGTATTTTCAAGTATTTATTCTCCATGTGTTCAGTAGTGGATCTAGAAACACCTTGTACGGAAAGCAGTTGCTCCAGTCTAAAAAAAGACTGTGGAGGGCACACACTATAAACTTACAACATTGTCCCTTCCTGGCACCATAAGGCTGAAATTTTCTATTAAAATGTTGTTTTAAATTTCTAAATTGCAAACTGTGGATCAGAACTGAAAAATCAGTACTATTTTCATGGCATTGAATTGCCCACTTTTTGAGGAATCGACTTGATGGTTTTTATCTGGACAAAATTTTTCAAAATAAGGTTTCTCTTCCATTTAGATGGATTAATTTAATAGAAAATTTTCCAGCTTGGAAAGTTGTTATGAGTTTTTGTTTATGGCCCAATTGAGGTGTGTCCATTTCTATATCGCCCACACTATCTTGCACACACGTTAAAGTCTACCCCACACAGTGACTTTCCCTGCTCCCAATTACTAATGATGCCAGACAATACTGAAAAAACAGAAAACTCACCCATTGCTTTTCATGATCAATCTCTTTTACAAAATATTTCTTTTCACTCTTGCTGTCATCTTTCTGTTTCTGTATCTCTAGTTCTTTGGGTTTTTTTTTTTTTTTTTTTTTCTCTGCTGAAGCTAGGACAGTTTCATCTTCAAATTTACAGCAAATTTTAGTTATGAAAACTTTTACAAAAACCTGTGAATTTATTACTATAATTTTACAAAAATAAATGCATCCGTTATTCACATATTGGCCATTTAAAAAGAAAGAAAAAAAGAAAACCTGCTTTAGGTGGGCGGTACTTTCCCCCAGTCACCCCCATCAGATCTGCTACTGCATGTGTTTTGCGTTTTGCACTCTTATGAATAAAAAATTCAAATTAAGCAATACAAAATACCAAATAATGCATTGTTAGTCACTCATATGCATGTGCACACACACACACAATTTTCTACAGCGAAAACTTACTAGTAACCTCATATATTGAAAGAGATTTGTCAGGAATCATTGTAACCACTTCCATTTCATCATGCATTCTGATGTGTGCATTAATTGCTTTGGTCAGCATATTTTGTTTTCTGTTATTCTGAATTCCAAAATTAAACCTACACCTGAGTCCCATAGTGGTTATCCCAGAATGCTTCTAACTTCATTAGTCTCAGTTTCTGAAATCTACAATCCTTGTCATGAGTTATATGGGCATTAATTTTCTGAGATACCTTACTGCCAGCTAGCAGATCCTACACAGAAAAAGCATTGTTCTAATGTTGGATAGATGGGCCTACAATTCCATGCATATCAGGAGGAAAGTAAGCTCAGTATTATGACTTAAATCAGTCATTTCTTGTAAATCTCATTTTAAATTAATGTATAGGTGATTCAGTTCTCTTTTGTGATGTAAAAAAGAATACTTATACAGTTTTGTAAATTGTAACTACCTTCTGTATGCTTTGTAAATGCTCATTTTTGTGCTTGTTTTAAAGCCCATGTCTGCTTGCATTTGTAAATATGTATGTATGCATGCATTTGTATGCACACTCATGTAGCCAGTGCCACACTCCCACAAAGTATTCCCGGGGCATAATTACTTTCATGATTTGATTGTTACCTAAGTTTGTACATTTTGCAATGATAATCAAGATTTGTGCCCTTTTGTGAAATCCCATAATATCAAAAATGACTTCTTAAATTTAGCTTTCATGTTGAAAAAAAAAAGTCTCAGGTTATGTGGGGTCATTTTTGCCCATTTTTATCTGTGCATTGTTTAGACAATGTACACCATGCGTAGTTTTCCCCTTTAGACTTATCAAGAAAAATTAGAATACTTTGTTGCCTAGCATTTACAGTTTAGCATACGTTTTATTCCTGAATTTCTTGTCAAATAAGACGTTGTGTATTTAAAAAAAAGTGTATTAAAGCCTGACTGTTTTGAAAAAATGTGTTTTTCTTTTGACTCATCTTTGCTGTGGTACAGAAAGGTGAAGAGTTTGTTGCAAATCTGAATTATTTACTTTTAAGTGATCTGTACTGAACCAGTGGTGTACACATGGAGAGGGACCAACCCCAAGAATGTCGTTGTCCTTCATTCACCAGGTGAAGGAAGCAAATTGTGTTCTTTTAAAATACATTATTCTGACTACGGCTAAATTAAAAACAAGTCTTCCTGCACGTGGTTATATAATTTTATTATTTTCCTCATTAATTATTTTTTTTTTTTGTACGTCTTAGTTCTAGTTTTTGTAATGATATTTTTCCTGTTGGTCATATGCTACAATGATCATCAAATTTGTCTTATTTATTGAAAAGAGTGATTTTTTTTTAAACTTGCGTGTGCATTTTGATTTATGTGAACATTTATGGTTACATATAGATATGTATGAAGTGGAACCTTGATTATACATTTTCCAGTTATACATCATACATAAGTGGGAAACTAATTTCCCTGAAAAAATAATTCTGGAACCTTGGTTATACATTTTCTTGGTTATGCAAATAATATGCAGTTGAACCTTGGTTATACATTTTCCAGTTATACATCATAAATTAAGTGGGAAACAAATTTCCCTGAAAAATAATTCTTCATAAATACATGGAAGGCAATACAAATGTAATCATTGGCACAAACGTGCTGTATTTTCACTGTTTCCATATAGCAACTACTTCAGAAAACTTGAAAATTACCTTGTCCTAGAGTGGGAATCAAACTTGCATGTCCCAATTTACGTTCGAGCATGCTATCCATTACATCATCCAGGACAAGAAACTCCAAGCAGCTGAAGCTAAGTAGATATAGCTTAGAAGTCTGAGAACTGTTCAGATTTACGCTGGTCAGAGCAATTATGCGCTTCCTCGTAGCGTCACCACGACCTCTTCTCGCATCTGGGATCAGATGTAGGTCACAAGTTCCAGAGCTACAGAGAACATCGTACATAAGTGGGAAACGAATTTCTCTGAAGAAATAATTCTTCACAAATGTAGGTCGATGTAGTGACCTACATTCGACCCTGGATGTGAGAAAATGTCGTGGTGACGCTACGAGGAAGCACATATAATTGCTTCTAGTAGCGCAAATCTGAACTGTTCTCAGATTTCTAAGCTACATCTGTTTAGCTTCAGCTGCTTAGAACTTCCATGTCCTGGGTGGTGTAACTGATAGCATGCTCAAACGGAAATCAGGAGGTCCGGGTTCAATTCCCGCTCCAGGGGAATGTAATTTTCAAGTTTTCTTTAGGAGTGGCTACATGGACAACAGTGAAAATACGGCATATTTGTGCCAACGATTACATTTCTAGTTACACATTTTACACAGAATTCTGCATTTGTTTCAATATTTTACTGTAGTTTCTGCTGCTTGCTGTTATTATACATTAAATTTTGAATATGAGATTAGCAAAAATACAGTTCTTTGATTTTTTTTTTTTTTTTTTTTTTTTATGTGTAACCCAATGCATTACAACTTTAAGTAAATTGAGACAGCATGGCTGTGTTCCTTCTTAATGTAGGCAAAGTTGTACCTTAATCTTGTCAGGGAAGGGTATGTTTTTTTACTTTCAGTTTGGATGAAAACTTTATTTCATGCCTTGCCACATATGCACTATTTAAAAATTGACTCTGGGATGTAATTGTGTTGCTCCACTATCTCCTGGTGTAGTAGAATAAAATTCTAGATGTATCATTAATGTTGATCATTCTGGTTTCAAATGGATGTAAGTAGGATCCATAGAAAAAAAGAAGAAACTGGTAATTCATGTATTGCAAATTGAAGCATTGATTTCCGATTCTTAGTTGTGAGAATTTCACTTAATCTAGAAACAAGAGTTTTATAGACTGAAAGAGAAGTTTGATTTTCAGATTTTCATGGGCTTTATGATTTTTTACAATGCATACATACATATAACTAAGTTGTTCTCTGAGATTCAGAGGTCTGCTCCTCAAAAAAGACAAACCTCCAGATAAATGTTTCAACTAATGGAACTAGAATTTACTTCCTGTTGGTGTATCAAACTTCTGGCACACAACTCAAGCTTCACTGGCGTTCATCACATGATGCACACAAGTCCTTTTGTACTTTATATTCATAATCTTTTTCTCATGCAAACATTCCTGAATCTGGTCCTCCCAAGATTTCCTCTTCCTTTTTTCCTGCCACTTAGGCTGAAAATTTTTATCACTCATTCTTTCAACATGGCCAAACCTGCTTAGAATGTTAGACTCCACCTTACTAATATTTTGCCTCACAGTACACAACTGCAGCACATCTTCATTCCTCACATGATTATAGCGCGGCTTGCCACAAATCCCCCACAAGTAATGCATCTCTCCAGTATACAAACAACTCTTATGTCTCTTCTGCAGTACTCTGGTTTCCCTGCTGTACATCAGAGTAGAAACAATTACTTTCATACACAGCCATTTAGGACTTCCTTGAAAATCCATTTCTGTGAAATCCTAAGACAGGCAGGCAGCTGTGACTTTTAATGAAGAGTTCACTCGACTACTAATTTCACCATCTAATTTATTCTCTCTGTCGAACATGCTTCCCAAATATACAAATTCATTCACTTGGTGTCATTTAAACTTGTCCTGCATTCAGTACTAACAGTTCCTCACTTAAAAACCATAACTTTGGTTTTTCCCTTATTTATGTTCAGTTTGAATTTCATGCATCTGGGACAACATACTCTGCAACCCACTTTTCTCTCTGCCAACAAGACTGTGTCATCAGCATACAGCAATCTGCACTCATGGATATTACCAAAATATAAACCAGTACTATCAATTTTGGCATCGCACATGCGTGCATCCATAAATATATTAAACAGCCATGGTGACATTACACAACCATATCTGACTGTTGCTCCAATAGAATACATCACCGATCACTTGAACACATGCTCTACTGCCAGCATAATGGCTTTTATTCTATTAAATAGATTCCCATTAATACCATATTTATTCAGTACCTTCTATAGAACTATCTTATTTACTCATTCATAAGCTTTCTTTAAATTTATGAAGGCAGCAAAAACTTCGTATGAACCCACTTTTCAATCATTGTGCATAATGCAAAAATTTAGTGCAGCCCTTAGCGGGCATAAAACCGCTCAGTACATCTCACACTTTCTCTGATATGAGACTAAGATTTTTGCAATGTGATAAATTTATTATAATTTGCAATGCTCTTTTTCTTTCATTGCCATTTTAGTTTTAAATAAATCATTAAGACATATGTTGTATTCCTTCAAAGCATAAATTTTACAGTAATATTTGAGCATTTTAAAATTTCTTTTATATGTTTTTTAAGGCCATCCTCTAGAAAAATGTGTAACCATGGTTCCACAGTGTGCATATGTATAATATCTGCCATTATCAATCCACTGCTGGATGAAGGTCTCTCCAAATCTCTTCTACAACTTTGTCTTGAGCTAGTCTCCTCCATGTCCCTCTGTGCTTTCAAATTTCATCTACCCATCACCCATGGTGTTTCCTTCTGGGTATATTCCTGTCCCTTAGGATTCAGTTTAATGTTTGGGTTGCCTGTCGGTGTTCAGTCCCTCTTGCAGTATACTCTGCCCATTGCAATATAGGGTTTTTACCTTGATCATGATTTCATCAATGTTTTCTTGTTGCATGAGTGCCTCTTCATATCCTCCCTTGTTATGCTAAGCATGCACCTCTCCACGCTACTTTCGGTAGCTTCCAACCTCTGAATTTCTTTTCTCTCTTACTTTTTTTTTTTTTTTTTTTTTTTGTTAAGATCCATGTTCTGATCCGTAAATAAGAATTGGAAAAAGGATGCATTATTAAGCACTTTTTTTTAAAGACGTAATGGTATATTGCTCTTGAAAATGGTACCATTTCTCCCAAATGCTCTCTAAGTTTTGTGCACATATAAATTTCTTCTTTGGTAATATTTATAAATATTTTAATTTGGTCGTAGTCAGAATAAGGGGGTGTGTATATGTGATGCATTTTGTTTGTCCTATGGATTTTTTTCTTTTTGTTGGACCATCCCCTTTAGGAAATTTTATGTGTATTACTGGCCCAACACACAGATGATGCTGAGTGTTAAATAATGACACAGTCGGTCAACATTCATATTTTATCGTCATAAAAACTTACATTCAACAACACAACAATTATGAAAATAAATCCTGTGTCTGCACAAAGCTCACATATAACAGGATTTTATTTTTAAAAAGACGTTGCATGCAAACACAGCTGTACAAATAGTATTTTATCAACAGACAGCGCATCTGCATAGAGGAGTGATCACAAATATTATACAGCTTGAATTAAGTACCAAGTTTTTATAACAAGTGATAATTATGTAGGTTTTTGTGTAAATCGGAAATAAAATGTAGGAAATAAAAAAAACTGAAGCTTTAGAGTGCTTCACTCTGTTTTTGACAGCAATTTATGAGGCTTTGTTAATTAACTTGCAGCTCACTGTCATAGATTTTCCAAGGTTCTCAACAAATCTACAAAGTAACACTTGAACTTAGTATGACCTTTTGGAATTCTTTAACCACTTAATTTTTCCATAGCTTCGACTGTATACTTCAATGGAGGGTTGATAAGATTTTAAAACAAGAAAACAAATTTGATCATGATGCTATACACTGTTCCTTACTTCTCCTCATTATCAATTTTTATGCAAAACAGATGCATTCTTCTTTACTTTAACAGAATCACCACACTTCAATGTCTGTTCAAAACCACCAAATACCAAAATATTATATTTGTCAGTTCCCTTGTTAGGCGCAGTGGTCTAAGCGATGGCCTCTGATCATTCGCCCGAAAGGGGTCCGGGTTCGAATTCCGGTGAGGCATGGATGTTGTGCTTGTCTTACGGCACTGGCTCTCTCCCTTCCCTGGAACCAGTAACCCTAAATTAGGGACGGGCGACTGCTTATAGCCCATTGAGTTGCTCACGGTGGTCGTTAAACCTCCAATTAAAAAAAAAAAAAACAATAAAAAAAAAAAAAGTTAACTAAACCATGTAGTTTCCTGACTGCAGACGTATTGATTCACTTTTGGAGTAACGTTAGTAATTTCTCTCGGAATGAACTTAATTTTATTTCTCGTCTAAAACTCTTTCTTTGAAGAAAGAGGAGAAATGTAAAAAAAACTTTGCTTATGTACCTTCTGCAAAACACGAACCTTGAACTTCAAGCAAGGTTGGATGAGGTATTTTCTGGCAAAGTACGAGTTTCATTCCCATGGACGCCGCCCCGGTGGTGCAGTGGTCTAAGGCGTTGGCCTATGATCATTCGTCCGAAGGGGTCCGGGTTCGAATCCCGGTGAGGCATGGATGTTGTGTTTGTCATACGGCACTTTCTCTCTCCCTTCCCTGGAACCAGTGAACCTAAATTAGGGACGGGCGACTGCTTATAGCCCATTGAGTTGCTCACGGTGGTCGTTAAACCTCCAATCAAAAAAAAAAAAATTCCCATGGACATTTGCGAAAATAATTATTTCTCTCCAATAATAAAAATTAAAGCAGGTGTTTTTCAGAAGCACCAGCCATCTTGTTAAAAATGATATTCCCGCCATTTGGGGGGGGGGGGGTCTTTATCAACCTACACTGCACCACTTTCTGAGAAAAGTTACACCATTATGTGGTGCAAACAAAAATGAACAACACAGTGCAACCTTGCACTATAATGTGGTGCAACCTTATACCATAACGTAGTGCAAGGTGGTTGCACTATGTTGTTGGGGTTTGTTTGCACCACACAGTGGTGTACCTTTTCTCAGAAAGTGGTGTAGCACCACTTTTTGGTGCAACCTACCACAAAATTTTTAAAAGTGTAGTGTCCATGCACCTTAAAATGGCAAGGATTATGAAAAAAAAAAAGTGAGAATTCACTGTAGTTACATATTTATGATAGCCATGATAAATTACTTTGTAACTCTATACAGGGCATGATTTTTTTTTATTGTTCTGTGTAATATAAAAATCATGAAAGAAGAGGCATAAAACATTTGTGGTTATTCATGCGGTGAGCCTCTGGCTGTGGGAGTCAATTGTGATACTCCATCTGCGTGATAGCGTTAAGCGCACCTGATGCTTTTTTTCTCTAAAAGGCTATGAAAGAATACATTCAAAGTAACCTATTGTAGGCAAGTAGAGGCTTTGAGTCGGAGTTTGTTTCGTCCCATCCCTGGAACCAGCGGTTCTAAAATATCAGATAATATTTAGAGGATTTTTAGGAAGGGAGTGTCTGACACGAGGTCTTAAACAACCCTTCGAAATAGGCAGCTAGGAAATTTGGGCTACAGTGCCCGATAGGAAAGTGAGATAGAAAGGGGGAGGGAAACGCCCTCCTTGATTACGGGGGGCAGTACGTGGGGTGCGACGCACGGTGGACTTTTAGTGGTTCGAGCGTTCGTACCTGCCTGGGATTGAACGTGAGGTTACTCCGTGGCAGTTACGAACGTTGACCACTATGCCATCCGCAGTTCTAAAATAGAGTAGGGGAATGCTCATATAGCCATTGTACTCAGTTTGGAGCCTTGAAATAAATATGAGAAATAAAGGGAATCGAAAAACCTTGGTCTTCACAAATGTTTGTGTCATCAAATAATAAGGGTTGGTCTAATGAAAACGTGACGAGAGTCGTGGAAAGGCACATATACGTACCAGTTAAAGTAGTTACCGTAGGCTTGTAGGCAGCGGTCCCACTGTTGCGGTAGACTGTGAATACCTTTCTCGAAGAAGTATCTGGGTTGGGAGGGGAGCCAATCCTTCACGCAGTTCAGCCTCCGATGGGAAACGTCGACCCTTGAGATATTTCTTGAGGGGACCAAACAAATGGTAATCGCAGAGTGACATATCTGGACTATAGGGCGGAAGCTCTAGTACTTCCCATCGAATTTTCGTCAGAAGAGTGGTGGTTTCACGGGCGACGTGTGGCCGAGCGTTGTCGTGTAACAACACTATACCGGAGCTCAACATCCCGCACCTTTTGTTTTTGATGGTACGCACTGTTGGAGGAAATCGGTGAGTAGCACAACCCTTTCATCGAAAAACACCGTTAACAAAACCTTCCCAGTCCGTAGCGCAGCTCTGAACTTTTTGTGTGGTGGCGATGCGGAATGCTTCCATTGCATACTGCTGCAGTTTGTTTCCGGTTCGAAGAGATAGCAAAAAGTTTCATTACCTGTAACTAATCTGGAAAGGAAGACACGGTCAATCTAATACCGCACCAAATGCTCCAGTGAAAGGCCCATTCGAAGACTTTTTGGGCATCGGACAACTTTAACACCCATTGTGCACACACTTTCTTGTATCCCAACTTCTCATGCACAACTGTCCACGTGGTGCCATGACTCGCATTGAATGTCTGCTCCAGGGAACGTATGGTGACCCTACGATCGGCCTTCACGAGTTCGAGTGTGACGACAACGTTGGCCTTGCCGGGTCGTGTGTCATCTAACAGGCTGTCACGAATGTGCGCTCCACTTATGGAGAGTTTTTCGTGACACGCAGTTTTCCCCATACACGGCGAACATCCACCAATAAATGTCGATCACCTTGTTGCCTTCGGCCAATAAAAAGCGCATGACTGCACGTTGTTCGCTTGCCGCGCAGTTAGCAGTTGAAACGCCATTTTCACGTAACCCACGCTTCAAACACCTGCTGATCCCACTGGAGGCCAACGAATGCTGCACACCGCACTATTGCGCACTGTCATTCCTCGCTGCGTGCACATCACAAACCCGTTTCTCTCCCACCACGTCCATTATGGTCACGGCTGCATTTGTCAGTGGTTGGCTGTTCCATATACTTGTCGGGGAACTTTTTCGCGTCATCGTCACCTTTTCATTTGACCAAACCTTATAATTTAATCTTAAGTCAAGGCCTAATCAAAATTCTACCCGGTGGCGCAGTGGTCTAAGCTCTGGCTTATGATCATTCGTCCGAAAAGGGTCCGGGTTCGAATCCCGATGAGGCATGGATGTTGTGTTTGTCTTACGGCACTGGTACCTTCCCTGGAACCAGTGGCCCTAAATTAGGGACGGGCGACTGCTTATAGCCAAGTGAGTTGCTCACAATAGGCGTTAAAACTTCAATAAAAAAAACCTACCCACTCCAGTTCAGTCGTGCACGCTGTCACATCCCCGGGATTTAGTGCATATTTAACGCAAAACTATAATTCAGCTCTTTGTATGAACGCACATGGCTCCGAACTTGCGTACATTCTTGTAGTTGTAACCGCACAAAGTTGCTGATTGCTTCCACAAAATATCGCTAATGCTTGTTGCTCATATTAATAACTATTAATGACATGGATTCTGTTGAGCTAATTCTTCAAGTTTTTCTTTTTGTAATCGTTCCATGGGAAAATAATGCCTCATAGTAACTTTCTCCCACGATATGCATTATATTCTCATAGTCTAGCAGGCATTCTCACGTATTTTTCCAAGAAATTCGAACAATAGAGCAGTCGCAATTGTAGTCTTTTAAGAATGCTAGTTTATTGTAAATTAGTGTTTATAACATGATTCAGGACACTTGTTTCGCAAGATAGCTCAAGAGTTTCATAACTTAGGCGGACATTTCATCCGTTATGGCGAAAGAGGCAATGTCAAGAAACATAGAAAAAGTAAAGGAACCGCGTTTGCAGGAACAAGAAAAACTTTCATTCATCCACGAGGGAAATAATAAAGCTTAGGGTAAACCCAGGACGTACTAGCAGCTTTCATTGCGAGCAATGTCCTGAACAACGCCCTCCACTTATTTGGCTTTGGAGGAAGAATGTCAGCTCTGAGCGATTAAGGTCTAGCCCCAACAAGAAAAATGGATTTGTGATTGCGGTCCCGTGTGTATGCGTGTGTTTCCTCTTTCCTGAGAGAGTTGTTCTTGTTGTCGACGGCATTGTCATGGCAACGACCGACTCACGCTGTTCGATTTAACAGCGAAGCCACGTGGTCCAAAGGATATTGGATACTGCTGACATGGTGGTCAAGAAACGAAGCAATTACGGTTCACCTGAAATTCCGGGATTTATAATATAGTTATAACCCCATACGCCATTGAAATGAGACACTTTAAGCCCTTAGGGATAAAACTTGAGAAGTTATTTTAAAAAACTGTTACGCAGTGTCCTGAAAATATATACGATGCCACTAAAGCTCGGTAAAGAACTACATTATTCTCCTTATTTGTGTCACGAATAATGAATATACTCTCATGTGAAGTTCTGAAAAAGAAAGTAAAGATACTTAAATTAGGATTACTTCACCACAGAGTCTCACGCAGTCAGCTGTTTGTTCCAGTTGCCTTAGTCTAAAACGGTGTGTTTTAGACTAATTTCGTGTTGCAATTTTCAATAGACACATGTTTATTGAAATTGCGACACTAAATTGGAAACAACTCAAAAATGAAGTTCAGTCGTTTAACCACTAAGGTACCCGAGACGCTAGAACATTCAGATGACCAGAGAAAACCGAATAAAGGAGCGGATTGGCGAATTATCTCACAGGGACGCCGCGACATTTCACTGTAGACCACTTGAGAAATGGCCCACTTTTTCGTATTATTTTAGTCTGGATTTTTAGGACGAATGATAATTATTTTTCGTACTTATGAGTAATAATCGGCAACATCATTTGAGCTTCATTTATATCTAAAAAGTTACTTTCCTCAAAAAAGAAAGTTTTCTTCTATCTAGATGTATCTGTACTTTTGTGAAAAAAGCCACCGGCATGCTGTTATAAATTAAACTAAAGTTAAGTACAGTTAGACGTGAGTCTTTGGATTTGGCGCCCAGGGTCATTGATATGCTCAGCACTTCTTTTGTAACCTTGAAAGATACTCATTGTGCAGGGCCATCAACTCCACCACCTTATCCACAGTCTGACACAGAACACAAAGCGATTCTCCCACATAGATGTTTCGAAATGTCTGCTCCACAAAATTTATCTTAAAAGAAACAATTTACCCAAACTGGTTTAAGCGTCAAAATGATGGGCGGACTTTAAAAAGGTGTCTACTCAAGATACCTACGTAGTAGTTAATGGAGATCGGTACCATTGCGAAGTAGGCAGCCAGTGACCCAATATAAAATTTAATTTGCGTAGGAATATTTTTATGTGGCATGAATACATTTCAACTTTCAGAATGATCGTCATCGTGATTTAGTTGAAATGGGGTTTACAAGAGACTCCAGTTTTTTTTTTAGTCAAAGCCATATTTTTCAAAGTAATAATTATTCGACACAACATTCCGTTTGAAAGTGGTTCGATGCTACATTCAATCATAAGCGGATTTAAAAACTTCTTTTACCTTTAAATTGTTAAAAATTTGTTCACAGCTGAATTCGTTTTGCAATGCACATTTCAATAGTTCTCTTTCATCCAGGATCTAACACAATTTTTTTTTTAAGTGAGGGTATTTGTGAAGTATTCCCATGAAGGAATTTTTTTTTTTTTTTTTTTTTTTGCGTATATAGTGGACCGCAAGACTAAGTTTCTCGGCTTGTTTGGTTGTTTCAATCCGCCTCTGATAGAATTGCTCAATTTTTGGAGCGAATATTTATCTCCACGCTTTTCCTGATTGGGCACTTTGAACCTGTGACAGCCGCCCCGGTGGCGCAGTGGTCTAAGCGATGGCCTCTGATCATTCGTCCGTTAGGGGTCCGGGTTCGAATCCCGGTGAGGCATGGATGTTGTGTTTGTCTTACGGCACTGGCTCTTTCCCTTCCCTGGAACCAGTGGCCCTAAATTAGGGACGGGCGACTGCTTATATAGCCCATTGAGTTGCTCACGGTGGTCGTTAAACCTCCAATCAAAAAAAAAAAAAAAAACCTGTGACATGTCGAAGCTGGCGCCCCTATTCACTAGTAAGCATCACATCACACAGTGGCTTATGCTTACTAGTGAATATGGGCGACAGAAGAGTTATTACAAAAGTTCTACTCATCCGCGTGGTGACCTTTTGTAATAATTCTTCTGTTAATCTCTAAAAGGAGAAAAACAAATTCGAGGAGTATTGTATGTATGATTGTGGGTTTAACGATCACCGTGAGCAACTCAATGGGCTTCAGGGAAGGGTGAGAGCCAGCGCCATAAAACAAACACAGCATCCATGCCTCACCGGGATTCGAACACGGACACATTGTGGACGAATGATCAGAAGCCAGCGCTTAGACCACTGCCCTACCGGCAGTCTTCTAGGAGTCATCATCATCATTGTCAACCATTGTCAATCCACTGCTAGACGAAGGTCTCTCCAAGCCTCTTCCATAACGGTCTGTCTTGTGCCAGTCTCCTCCATATTACTCCCGCATACTTTCGAATTTCATCCACCCATCTCCCATGTGGTCTTCTTCTGGGTCTTTTCCTGTCCCTTGCAATCAAATCTAAAATTTCGACTGTCCATCGATGGTCTGTCCTTCTGGCAGTATGTCCAGCCCATTGCCAGTTCAGAGATTTTGCTCTGATCATGATGTCTTCCACTCGTGTCATTTTTCTGACATATACGGTTAATTTCGAACTTTGCGGCATTCTTGCTTTCACACGATTTCAGGGGTCGTGGTTTAAAAATGGTGAGTGAAAATCTTTACGTCGCCCCGGTGGCGCAGTGGTCTAAGCGAGGGCCTCTGATCATTCGTCCGAAAGAGGTCCGGGTTCGAATCCCGGTGAGGCATGGATGTTATGTTTGTCTTATGGCACTAACTCTCTCCCTTCTTTGGAACCAGTGACCCTAAATTAGGGACGGGAGACTGCTTATTGCCCATTATGTTGCTCCCGGTGGTTGTTAAACCTCCAATATAAAAAAAATTCTTTACGTTTGGAGATTCGATACTAGAAGAAAATAAATATTATGAGAAGCATCTACAGGGTGTCCCACTCGCTACCGAACCCGGCATTTCTTTAATAATATTAGGACCAATGAAATTATTGCAACGAAATTTAAAGTGGACCTACCTCATTTCGTGCGAAATGTGATGACATCACGACATGTGCTGGAAGTGGCCCCCATTTGCATAGCTGGAGTGCTCCTTAGTGGCAGACTAAGGAGTCACTTTTCCGACTGGCACAGGAAACAGGGTTGCCCAAAAGCACTTGTCAGCGTGCTGGGGAAAAAAGCGAAGCTTCATGAGTACCGTATCTCCGTTGTCCACGAACTGAAAGAGCCTGACCATGTGAAACGAGTGATATACTGTCGATTGTTTCAGATATTTCTTCAGGAAAATCCGGGTATTGGGACTACATGTGGTTCTTGGGCGAGGCGCGGTTTCACCTGTCCAGATACGTCTATTCTCAAAATTCCCGTATTTCGATAAATGAAAATTCCAACGCGGTATATGAAGGACCCCTTCATTCACAGAAAATTGGTGTTTGTTATGGGATGACCCGGCGCCGCATAATTGATCCCATCTTCTTCGATACAACCATCACAACAGCTGCATATATGGAAATCTTCAACACCTTTGTAAATGAATTGGGCGACGAAGAACTCTCCATTTGGATATTTACCAGCATGATGGAGCGACATCACACACCATTGTCGCCGAAATTCAGTTCTTTTTCGGCTACTGGGTCATTTCGAAGGGTCTATGGCCACCACGCTCGTCCGAAATGACGCCTCCTGATTACTTTTTATGGAGATATCTAAAAAGGAGATTTTATCAAAAGAAACCGCGAACCCTAGGCGCCTTGAAAGCAAACATCACCGAAGAAATTCAGGCAGTGACGGCGGACGTACTGGCAAGGACTTTCCACAATATGGTGCGCCGGGTTCAATGATGTCTGGACGCGAATGGTGGCCACTTCCAGCACGTGTTGTGATGTCATCGTTTCGCACGAAATGAGGTAAGTCCACTTCAAATTTCGTTGCAATATCTTCATTGGTGTTAATATTACTAAAGAAATGCCGTGTTCGGTAGCGAGTGGCGCACCCTGTAGAAGACAATACCAAACTAAATTGAAAAAAAAATCGGCTTGAGTGAAATAGAACTGGACATGAATGGCGCTGTGCAAGAAATAAACGCTTACAGTGTCTTTTTTTTTTTTTTTTTTTTTTTCTTTTGCGGTTGGGAGGTTGACGACCACCGTAAGCAGCTCAGTGGGCTATAACGGAGCCCGCTATAAGCGGTTCCCCGTTATTATTTTAGGGCCACTAGTTGGGGGGGGGAATAGAGCCAGGGTCGTAAGACAGAACCACCTTCTATCCCAGGCCCGCTTAGACGATTTGGCTAAGTCCGGAGCTTAGACCATTGCGGCGCCTACAGAGTCAAACAGAAAGAACATTGAGCGGAGTTTAGATTTGGAGTTTAGATTTATGTCAGCCGTCTGAAATTATGCAGTTAAAATAAACCCGGAATGTATTACTGTAGCACATACTAATGCGTAAGCAGATATTTGAACTTGTGTTTAGTTTTGATGTTTTTTTTTGTTTTTTTTTTGTTTTTTTTAACATACATCTGAAAACCGAAAGCTAAACAAAATTATTTCCGGAAAATCTGACGGACTTACAATCCCTCCCATGTTCAGGCTAAATTCTGCCCATGCTTTCATTTCTAAGCTGGCAGCATAATGGCAGAGCAAGAAACATAAGGGAAAGACTGAAGCTGTTTGCAAGTGGATTCCAAAGAGGTAAAGGTTTTTCTCTGTGTGTGTCTAGATTCATGAGCAAAGTAGAAAACTTTCCAAATAAGGCAGCAATGCATAGCATCATTGACAGTTTATAGGGTGTAAAACTGTATAGAATTTGTTCTTAGTTGGAAAATCTTTGTAGAAATATGATAGGAATGCGTCATAATACAGTTCGTGGCCACTTTATTAGAACCTTTCTATACGCCCGTCTGTGAAAATAAACGTTCTTGTAAGGTGTAACTACTGAAATAACATTTGCAGGTAAAATGGTGCTTCAGGAATGATTGAAGGTTTAACGACCACCGTGAGCAACTCAATGGGCTATAAGTAGTCGCCTGTCCCTAATTTAGGGCCTCTGGTGCCAGGGAAGGGAGTGAGCCAGGGCCATAAGACAAACACAACATCCATGCCTCACCGGGATTCTAACCCGGACCCCTTTCGGGCGAATGAGCAAAGACCATCGCTTAGACCACTGCGCCACCGGGGCGGTCTTTCAGAAATGCTGCACACGTGGGCGAAACATTCGAATTTATCTGCTTACAGTGTTTGATGAATAAGGACATGACAGTTTTAGGCATTTTTACTTTCTCTGAGTATTATAAAGCGAGATTTTATGGTTAATTCAGTACTTAAATGCACTGAATTAGGTCTCTGTCTCTCAGGCTGTCGTCGAAAATTTGACTGAAATGGGAGAAACAAAGCGAAATCATCGTTTTCCTTTTTTCAGTCATGACAAACCAAATTTTAACTTTTATCCCAAATCAGAAAAAACACTATTGAACTTTCAAATGTTTACTGTTTTTTATTGATAATAAATGGCAAATCACGTTAGTCTTCAGAGCATTCTTTGTTAGAATATTATCTCTTAAAGCAGAACACCTACTGGGTCATAATGTAGCGGCTTAGCAGAGTATTTGAAGGACAATGAACCATAAAATAATAAATACCTCTCACAATCCATCATGCGGAGAAATGGACACACCCATTTCATACTTGTTAGGCAAATGTCGATATTCACAGAAATATTCTTAAAAAGGCACTGAATTTTTGAATTCGAAATTTGTATTTTGTGATCGAAAATTAATGGAATAGTTTCTTAATCTAGAAGATAAAATTTATCACTCAGGTACAATTATATTTATGTGGCCAAGAAAGTGAAGAGGTCGTTTAGAATGTTCCCATAACACGATTGAATTTATGAGGTATTTGCATATATAGATGGCCGTCATATCACTTTTACGGCCACGATGATCTGCCTGTGCTGAAGTTGCGGAAACCAGGGTCTCCATCTGTATTATTAAGAGCTCGAGAAAAAGCTTCTTAGCGCTGCTATAAGTCGATAATTCGACATCTACACATTAATTCATAGCTGTTCCCACCTAACAGTCACACACACGTACATTAAATCTTAGCTCACACCAACAATTAGCGACAACAGTTGCATGCTATACAAAGAGCACAGGAAAGCAACAGAACGTTGATTCTATGTTCGCCTAAATATATTAAAGGGAGATGGATGCATACAGGTCATACAATCAGAGGCGTGACTAGGGCGAGGCAGGCCCGAGGGCTACACCGGGCGAAGCTCAAGACAGGGCTCAAAAATCATTGCGTACAATCTGATTGAAATCGAAATCGAAACTTCTGCACAAGTTTCTGGTGCCCTTTTTACCGCCATACTTTGTCATTTGTCCATTTACAGAATTTGCTTATAATATATTTTGCCAGTTTCGGTAGCTTTGCAGCCTAAAATTCGAACTGCTTCGTCAACATGTGCGGGGGTGCAATTTGTTCACATTCAGAATTTTTTTTTTTTTTATGGATTGGAGGTTTAACGACCACCGTGAGCAACTCAATGAGCTATAAAGCAGTCGCCCGTCCCTAGTTTAGGGCCACTGGTTCCAGCGAAGGGAAAGAGCCAGTGCCGCAAGGCAAACACAATACCCATGCTTCACCGGGATTCGAACCCTGACCCCTTTCGGACGAATGATCAGAAGCCATCGCTTTGACCACTGCTCCACAGGGGCGGCACATTCAGAAATGAAGCGCAGTTGTTCATTTACGTTGCAAGATAATGGTGTTCACATTGCTGAAGATTCTCTTGGGGCCTTTCGATCATTACTGGTCTACAACAAGCTGCATTTAATGCGATACCAAAGGTCCGAACTCCAAAGAAGTTGGGAATCTCATCACTTTTTTCATTTTTGTATTTTGCATCCTATTTAGGGCTGTAAAATACAAAAGTTGCTGTAAGTTAGGGAAAGGGAAATGTACGAAACCCTTCTGCTGAGTTGCCACCCATTTCCTACATTTAGGAAGGTAAAATGCCGTTCCCGTCTGGAATAAGAAATGACACCTAGTTCGATAATACCCTATTTACTGTATCATACCCCCCCCCCAAAATATTTAAGTGTTATAGGTTGTTGAACTACAATGAAAATGGCAGTGAGGGCTGCGGTAACTTTGCAAAGTTTTTTCTCTGGTCCGCCGAGACAACTATCCTATTCTTAAGATCTATTGTACAACCGTTAATGATTGTGAGACGTAGTACAGAGGTAAAGCATGTGTCAGGACAACAAATCTGCTGCGATACATTCCGTCCGTGTAGCTTCGTTGGGAGAGCAACTTACTCCGGAGTGAGGGGCGCGCCTTCGGGACAAATCTGTGTTTTCACATTGGCGCCCGAACGTAAAAATATTTGTACTGGCATTTGGGTTCTTCGTAAAATGTTTGGTGCTTGCTCCAGACATCGTCTAGAATTACTGAAAATTCGTTCTTCCCTTCAAAAAAAAAAAAAAAAAAAAAAAAAGAGGGAGATGATGTGACGTACTACAGATGTAAAACACGTGTAAAGAAGACAAATCTGCAGCAATACATTACGCCCGTGTAGCTTAGTTGGGAGAGCAACGTTCTAGAGAGTGAGAGGGCGCAGATTCGATCTTCGTCACGGACAAATCTGTGTTTTCGCAATTGTTAGTTATAAATTAACTACAAGAAATTAGAAATTGTGATAAAAAAAAAAAAAGATAGCATAAATTTCAGTATGAAGCGAAAAGTCGGAAGCTACTTCCGGTGGCCAGTGTTAGTTATTTTGGAAAATTGTAATTGCATATGCGTCTGGATACTAAATAACGTAAATCTGTGCGTAATCAACACACAAGACCAGTGTTGCTGCCCTTGTAAACTCATCCAACAAGCATGGTTATTATATTTGAAGCACCAAGTGCTAAAGCTTTTTATGTCTTAACAACCTCGCGGGCAAGGGGGGTGGCACAAAATGTGCAGCTTGCCCCTGGCGCAGAAATGCCTAGTTACGCTACTGCACACAATGTACAGTGCAAACGAAACCGCCCAAACTCTTAACTTTAACGCATTGTTGAAGCCAGGGCCGGATTTACCCGTTCAAACTATTAACTTAACACATTGTTGAAGCCAGGGTCGGATTTACCCGTTCAAACTATTAACTTAAACACACTGTTGAAGCTAGGGCCGGATTTACTCGTTCAAACTATTAACTTAACATACTGTTGAAGCTAGGGCCGGATTTACTCGTTCAAACTATTAACTTAACATTTGTTGAAGCCAGGGTCGGATTTACCCGTCTTAACACAATGTTGAAGCTAGGACCGGATTTACCCGTTCAAACTATTAACTTAACACACTGTTGAAGCTAGTGCTGGATTTACTCGTTTAAACTATTAACTTAACACATTGTTGAAGCCAGTGCCGGATTTACCCGTTCAAACTATTAACTAAACACACTGTTGAAGCTAGGGCCGGATTTACTCGTTCAAACTATTAGCTTAATACTTGTTGAAGCTAGGGTCAGATTTACTCGTTCAAACTATTAACTTAACACACTGTTGAAGCTAGGGCCGGATTTACTCGTTCAAACTATTAACCTAACACTTGTTGAAGCCAGGGTCGGATTTACCCGTTCAAACTATTAACTTAACACATTGTTGAAGCCAGGGTCGGATTTACCCGTTCAAACTATTAACTTAACACATTGTTGAAGCCAGGGCCGGATTTACCGTTCAAACTATTAACCTAGCACATTGTTGAAGCCAGGGCCGGATTTGCCCGTTCAAACAATTAACTAAACACATTGTTGAAGCCAGGGTCGGATTTACCCGTTCAAACTATTAACTTAACACATTGTTGAAGCTAGGGCCTGGTGAGGCCTAAGCTATGAGAAGTTGTGGACTCCCAATTTGGCGATAGTTAACAGAATAAGGCTGTGTAACAACTGAACTTAGTAAGGATGCTGCTAAGATGCATAACCAACCCATGAGGGTAAGGGTTGCTTCATTAAAATAAAAAAAATAGGCTTTCAATTATTCGTTTTAAGAGGCATCTTCAGACGCTGAGGCCCAAAACTGTAGCTTGTTTAGCATATGCTTAAAATCCGGCCCCAGCAAATGCCCATGAGCAAATTGACAAATTTGTCAATTTCGTATATATATCCCTGCAGCAGATGCCACCGTATATGTTACAGTCGTGCTGAAAGCGAGGGGCAAGAGGGTGGGGTAGTTACTGACTAAAATCTGATGGTTTTCCCTTGACGTACATGTACGTACGAAGATTTTCTAAACAAAGGCTTTTGGGAATGCGAATTCCAGATGTACGTTATTCTGTGTAGATAAGAACCTAAACCCACTGTCCACATCTTCCAAGGAGGTTCAGTCACTGGTGTCCGCTATTGTACCGAGGTTCTCCTGCCTCACGTGCGTCTCTTTAGAGGTGCTGTGGGTCCTGAGTTCCTCTTCATGGACGAAAACGCTACACCTCATCGTACAGTGGCTGTCATAGAGCTGTTGGAGAGTGAAGATATTAAACGCATGGATTGGCCCGCAAGGTCTCCGGACCTAAATCCAATCCAACACGTGTGGGACCTTCTCGGGAGACGCTTGGCAGCACGTCACCAACCGCCAGCAACGATTCCGCAGCTGCGATTGGCGCTACAAGAGGAATGGGCCGCGATGCCTCAACAGCTCCTTAACAACCTCGTCCTCAGCATGGACAGACGTTGTAAATCCTGCAACGCAGTCAGGGGTGATCATATCCCCTACTAAAGACTGGATTTTTCTTGGCAGCCGCCTGTAACATGGACGTTTCTGTCTTCTGTCCAGTTGTTCTCGAAGCTACCTTTTCAATAAAGTGCTTTTGTATCCTTTGGATTCCTTGTTTGGACGGTTTTGCTCACTTGTCCCATATTCTTACATCTTGGGGATCGTATGGTATGATTTGAGTCGATGTGGAGTACATCTGCACGACGTTACATTCGAAAAACCGTCTCGTCCTTAATTTTTGCACGCCAGTGTACTTTCAAGGTTTTTCCATTGCCTCTCTCTTAAATGACTGTGAAGACGATTTCCGACAGACAGCCTACGTAGAAAAAAGTAACCGCTTTAGCAAAGATTGAAAACGCCGCCCCGGTGGCGCAGTGGTCTAAGCGATGACTTCTGATCATTCGTCCAAAAGGGGTACGGGTTCAAATCCCGGTCGGATATGGATGTTGTGTACGTCTTACGGCACTGGCTCTCTCCCTTCCCCGGAGCCAGTGGCCTTAAATTAGGAACGGGAGACTGCTTATAGCCCATTGAGTTGCACACAGTGGTCGTTAAACCTCCAATCAAAATAAAAAAACAGATTGAAAACAAAACTCACATACACAAAATTGAAATTGAGAAAATAACTTTAAAAATTTTAGTGTCTTACTTTCCCTGCGAGGGTTCTTTGGTATATCAAGCAAAAAAAAATTTAAAATTGTAGGTAGAAGTAAAAGTGAGACAGCAAAAATAGCAATTCGCAAAACAGAATCTCATGCCCCAAGACTTAGAACGGTTGTAATACTTTTTTTCGTCGTTATTTGGGGGTTGAACGACCACCGTGAGCAACTCGATGGGCTCTAAGCAGTTGTCCATCCCTAATTTAAGGCCACTGGTTCCAGGGAAGAGAAAGAGCCAGTGCCGTAAGACAACACACAACATCCATGCCCCCAGCTCGGTCGAATGATCAGAAGATAGCGCCATCGGGGTGGTCGGTTGGAATGCAGAACACTATCAAATTCATGCACCCATATCTAATATTTCTTCTCGAAAACCTGCTGCTTTCATTCATACAGAGACGGTGGATCCGCTCTAAATATGATGTGGTATCTGGTTTCGCACCTAGGCAACGTAAAAGGATAAAACTAGCTAAATATTTGCGACACAAGAATGAAGGTGTGTGTGTGTGTGTGTACTAAAGCGAGTAAAAATAAATAAGTATGGCTATGTTTAGAAATTATTGCTGAAACTGGTGGTATGTGTGCTGGCGCTAGTCTCTGCGGACTCGTTTATTTAAATGCACAATAATTATCCGAAAAATATTTTCTCATCGCTCATTACATTTTTCATAAGCTATTACAGCTAAATCTCGAAAAGATGGTTTCGCGTGATTGTTCCTTTAGAATGGACCTGCGTTGTCACACCATATGCTAACACAATCGTTGAATAGCGTGTATTATCTGTTGACATGAAAATGATGAAATTTCCAACAATATCGATATGAAATCGATATGGTAATAAAATTTCTGCAATGTGATACGACTTAGTTTTTTGTACGGCTTAAAAAACAAATATTTTACGAGAGAGGCCTACAGTACGTATCGGAAATTCGGTATTTTCTATCCTTCATGGCAGTAATGGGTTCCTTTAAAGGTCATTTGACGGATCGTTAGGGTCAGCTTCATTGACCTCAGAGTTAATGAAGCATGGGCATCGTGCCTACCCTCAGTGACGTCAATAATAATCGATACAACTGACTTCAAATTTACTAAGACATAGGGACGTCGCTAAGGGGATGCGAGGTTAGGCTGCAGCCCACCCTGAAATTATACTTGCCCACCCAGTTCAAGGTGTGCCGTTTTTCAGTTGTTTTTTTAACATTAAAATATAATCTGGACTTTGCCAGTAATAATGCGTTTGGCGTTTTTCGTCGTGTAGCCGTACGTATTTTCCTCCATTAAGTGCGTTTTTTACTTCTCCGTAGAAATATTATCAAACTAACAGGACCATGAAAATTCGGTTGTCTTCCACTTTTCGAAATCCTTAGTTTAAGCTTCTTTTCATGTTAGTATGGCCAGGGACAAATAAGGGGGTTGGATATGAATTCAGTGAGGATATCATTACTAAATACTCTGCTGCTGGTTTTACTAAGTAGGAGATTTCAACAAGGAAAGTGGAGTCTTCAAGTTCTGCCAATGCTCTAAATTCTGCCCCCTGGCAGTAGAGATCGGGACGTGACTGAAGGCTACTTTGAAGGAGAGGAGTGTAAGGCAATGTCGCTGACTTGAAGGAAGGGTGTTAAACACTAGGTAGGTGTCTCTACGTGTCACGACGCTAAAATTTGAATTTGGAAAACAAATACAGTGGTTTTCTTTAAAGAATTTTTTTTATTTGGGGTTTAACTACCACCGTGAGTAACTCAGTGGGCTATAAGCAGTCGTCCGTTCCTAATTTAGGGTCACTGGTTCCAGGGAAGGGAGAGAGACAGTGCTGTAAGACAAGCACAGCATCCATGCCTCACCGGAATTCGTACCCGGACCCATCTCGGACGGATGATCAGAAGCCAGAGCTTAGACCACTGCGCAGCAAAAGAAATTCTTCAAATACAGTACTATTTTCATAAGCAAAAACTCTGAAAGGTTGAAAAACCACTTCATTCACAGCAAAAAAAAAAAAAAAAAAGCTTGAAGGCGACATTCTACCTACACTTATATCATACACTACTGACCGCTGTCATCTGTCATGTTAACTTGTTTGTTTACCAGTTGTGTAACTAGTGCGGTCAATGGTTGTATGTGTGTGTGTGTCCACATGGGTGGAATTGCGCCGAATTCCTCTGTGGCCTGTAGGAAAAAAGCATTAGATTTTTTGCTTTCTTTCAATGTTTCGTAAATCAAGTTGCTATCCAACTTGCCCCGGCAAAATTAATACATTCCCACCGGTCGCCCACCCTGATTTCGAAATCAAGCGACGTCCCTGCTAAGACACTGTATGAAACTAGCTGTAACTCTGCCGCGACAACAGCTTACTCTAAGAAACAGACATCTCCCATAAATATCAAATGCCATTTTTTCTCACTCAGTTAAGTTCTATCTCCCTTATGGAACTATGCTGTAATGCTAGCTGTTCATTGTTCTATCCCGCCTACATGTTGCCTCCAACACCTATGTGTGAACTGAGATATCCACTGACTTCCAACAACGAATACCCCTAAATGTATTACATCATATGCATGATCATCTTTCACTCTGTGTTTCATTTTATTCAACCATGAGAAAAATGCCCACAGACAGTTTTATCGTGAAATGAGTATATGATCAGTGTTTCTCGGCAGACAATCTATCAGTTGGCGTCCCTCCCGATCCTCCAAATCGCCAGATCTGCTACCGATTGACTTTTTTGTCGTAAAAAATACTACCGACTAATTTCAGTTACTCCTTAGTGTTAGAAAACTTGGGAATCAATACAACTTGGGAATCAATACAGATTGCTTGAAAAATTATTTCGCCCAGATCTGGTAATCCTCCGGTGATTATTTGGACTAAATAACTCTGTTGCAAATATGTGTTATGTCCATGTTGGTCATATTCACTGGTATTATCGGTCTCATCTCGTCAATAAATTTACCGCTTTAGATTGCTGTAGCAGTTATCTTTATTTCTAATAATATATGTGCATTGTTCGGACATCTTACTCTTGTAACTGGATTTCAAAACTGGGTTCTGTATTTATTTTGCGAAACTTTCATGGGGTCTTAATAAATGACCAAAATTTCACGCGAGGTCAGAAATAGGATTATCCAACACCCTGAGTATGGTAAGGGTGCTTTGTCTCTGGATTAAAAATGCGTCACACTGAAACTGTCCTACGTACACAATGGATTGATTGATTTCAACGGATATTTTGTTTTGCGGTATACCCGCATGTATGTGAATACAGCATTTACCCTTCGAATCAGACGCACCTCGGTCGCTACTAAATTCGATGCGTAAATAACGCGTTGCAGATTTTGTATATACGTAATGCGATCAAAAAGTTCCGAGACTAGGCACATAGCTCGCCAACAGATGGCAGTACGCGGATGCGCGAGCAGCGATCGAGGGTAGTGACCTTCATGAGTCATTGTGCGAGTGGCGTCGTTCTGTGAACATCGGGAGCTGTGCTACACGATATTTGGTGACCACGTGTAGAGTACAGCTGCGATTTCGGTATGGACTGCAAACTAGAGCAGCGAGCGAACATCAAATTCTGCGTCAAACTCGACAGATCGGGAACCAACGTTCCTGTCGCGGGTCATCACCGAGGACGAGGCTTGGGTCTACGGTTATGACCCGGAGACGAAACAACAATCGTCGCAGTGGAAGCAAAGGCATGCTCATCGTGTTCTTCGACATTCGTGTGGTTGTGCACCGTGAATTCGTCCCCCAGGGCCAGACCGTCACCGCCCTTTTTTTTACTGCGATGTTCTGCGGCGTCTTAGGGAGGACATTCGCCGTAAACGACCTGAAATGTGGCGCAGGGGCGATTTCCTGCTCCATCATGACAATGCAGCAGCTCACAGAGCGTTAGCAACACGCCAGTTTTGCAGCCGCAACAGCATGACTACCCTCCCTCACCCGCCTTACTCGCCGGATTTGGCCCCCTGCGACTTCTTTCTGTTCCCAAAGATGAAGCTGAAGTTCAAGGGTTGCCGTTTTGAAACCGTGGATGAGATTCAGCGCGAATCGCACACGGTGCTTGGCATGATTCGCGAACAGGACTTCCAGGGAGCGTTCCAACAGTGGCAAAAACGCTGACAGCGGTGTATCCCTACCCAAGGAGACTACTTTGAGAGAGATTATAGCCAGATTTAAGTAACGTAAGTACTTTGTTGTATATCGGCCTAGTCTCAGAACCTTTTGATCTGGCCTCGTATATATTTAAAACTATTTATTCCTTTAAGCGGCCCATGTAACTGAACTAAATGGTGCCCGAAATTTTTTTCCCTCTCCAAACAAAAATGTTCATACAGCGGCCGGGTTTTACGAAAGCTTCGTTAACACAAATTCTTTTCCCTCCTTTTCATCTCAGCAGTACCGGCCATTAACCTGTAACTGTTGATAAGCGCGCTCTTTTATTCTTTTATTCTTTGTTCCACGACCTAGGGCAAAATGCCGAAAGGCTAGTCCTTCTGACACGGACATCTTGCCGCTGGGTAGAAACAAGTGACTCAAACATCTCCTTTCTCAGGTTCGTCGCCATTATCATAGCCATTTTATCAGGTAATCAGTCAGAAACTCTTAACGATAGTCATGTCCCTAAATAACCACTTTGAATAACAGAACTAAGTGGAAAGCAACGCATTTCAACGCGCAAAGTTCACTCGTTCCAGTCGCGTTCGTTCCCCTTCTTAGACAGCTTAGGTATTCATTCGAGCTGATTTCCGAACAATTTACTAACCCCCGAGTTAATTCCTTCCAGCCTATTATAGGGTTAATCCGTACGCTTTTGGTTTTTTAACGGAAAATGAAAGCTATGAACATTACCAATCAACGCCTAAGCGTATTCTGGATATCATTTTAGTCGGCTGTTCTTACCAAAAACTTTCTAAGCGTGTTTTGCTCAATAAATAAATAGTTTGCGAGTTCGTGGACATCACTGTCTTTAAGCAGGTGTCATCCTCGTCGTTCTTCGTTTCGCACATGCCTAGAAATTCGCCCTTTTTGGAGTTAATCACTTACGGCGCTCTGTTCTGTGATTTTTTTTATTTCACAAATAATGTCGAAGAGTTGCTGGAGCTCCATTACTATACCACGCTGTCGATGCTCAAATACGACGACTGCAGCGAGGGTGAAAGAGTTTCTTCACTTGCTAGAGGCGGCATATTCTTGTTCCTGCGGAGATTCCTGCAAACAGAGAGTGGACAACACGTTATTTATTTATTTATTTATTTATTTATTTATTTATTTATGCATTTAACAAGTTCCACAACAGAGTTATACAGCAAATAATTGAAAGTAACAAAAAATGAAATACACTCATCAGCCAAATCATTACGACCAGCCCTGTCTCTACGAGTACACTCGTCTCGTAGCCAAATACGATACCATCCGGCGCTAAATATTTACATAGACTGGACTGACACTGCCTGTCAGTTCGCGTATATGAAACCGATGCAGTGGGGAAAAGGAATTACTTGTCGGAGTTTGAACAAGGAATGATTATCGACGCGAGGAAGGCGTCGGTAATCATTCCCGTAGGCAAAAACTGCAGACGTTGTTCGATCTTTGAGAGCAGCCATAGTAAAAATGTAGTGGTAATGGGCCGAAGAGAAATATTAGGTTGGTGCGAATGAAATGTCCTGTGTGAACGAGCCGTGCAGACAGGCCCCCACCACAGCAAAATGGAACCACCCACCGATATGGCAGGTAATACGACACACAGTTACTCTAAATAGCTAGCATCGGTGTGAAGAACAAGGTTCAGGCGTGGTTTGCAAAGGAAACATGCAGACGCCGGATTTGAGAGTCATCTTCCTGTAAGAATTTAAACTGCGCCATGCTGCAGTAATTGCCGCGCGAAACGTTAACACAGTGTTCGGGCAGAATACAGCCAACGAAAGAATCATTTGGCGATGGTTTGTGAAGTTTCGAAGCGGAGATACGGACCTGAAAAACGCAGCACGTAGTCACCAACCTGTTGCTGTTTCTGACGATGTTCTGCTACGTGTGGTTGAAGCGGACCCTCGAAAAACGTGTCGTGAGATAGAGGCAGAGGTAGGTGTCCACCACAAGACAGTTGTTTGGCGTTTGGCTGCGCTGGGTAAGGTCAAAAAGCTGGATATGTAGCTGCCGAAGGAGTTGACAATTGCCAACAAGACTAAGCGTTTGGAAGTGTGCACGTCGCTGCTTGCCAGGAATAAACAGGAACCTCTACTGCATCGAATCGTCACCTGCGACGAGAAGTGGGTCCTTTATGATAATCGGAAACGATCTGCACAATGTTTAAGCAAGGTACAGCCTGTTGGTCGGCATCCTAAGTCACCCCTACACACCAAGAAGATGATGCTCCTTGTCTGGTGGTCCACAGCTGGGATAATTCATCGGAGTTTCTTTGCAAGAAACCAAACCATCACTGCAGGACGTTATTGTACTGAATTACACCAGACGAAAATTGCTGCAGAAACAACCGGCTTCGTTGTCCTGGAGCAGAAGAACACCATGTCTGTTAAGAATCGTACAGCGATTGGTCAACAGACATGGTGTTCTTCTGCTCCAGGACAACGCTCGTCCTCATGTCGTACAACGAACGATTGCCACAGTCATATTCCTTATCGACATTACTAAGTGCCTTGGGCTATGAAGCACTGCCTTATCCAACCTATATCCCGGCCTTGTCTCCGACAGACTATCATCTGTTTTTGTCGCCTGGATCACTTCCTGTCCAGGAAAGAGTTCCAACAGACAACAAGGTTCAACGTGCAGTTGATGACTTCTTCGGGTCCCAGCCACAAGACTTTTTTCGTTCCAGGATCATGGACTTGCCGGACAGATGGCAACTATGTGTCGATGCCGAGGGGGATTATTTTGCCGAGGTAAGTTGTCCTACTTTTCCATTCTCGCCGTTCACGTGTGCTGGTCCTTTGCCAGACATTCCATTCGCAGAAACCCAATACCACAAAGAGAAACCCAATCTGGCTGATCGTCGAGTGTGATGTATATGCTCCAATTTAACATTCAGTTTTATTTGCCTGTTTCTACTTAAGTCGTTTTACTTCTGTTACATTTTCTTACCTAACGTCACATCTTCCAAGAGTTCATTTTTTCGGAAACTCCTAGTAGGCAGTTAAGTCAGTAAGAGATGGATAAAAGCCCATTGCTAGAACAATGGGTGTGTAATATGCAGTGGTGACACCAGCTCAACAGATCTGGGTGGACTATTAGGAGACACTAAGCATGTTGCAAAGGGGGTGGGGCATAAATTTTGAAGTGTTAGGTAGAAATTTTGGCAACAGATTCCGTTCATGCGGATTTTACCCGACGCTGATAATGATATCTCCTAGTCAAAAAAAGTTTTCAGGTGCATACTCTGCATATTGTTTATTCAAAGTATGGGAACCATGGGCACGAATCTCTATGACAAGTTACCACTTCTTGGCAATTTTATTTTATGTACGATTTTTTTTTTCCTTTTCCTTTTTTTTTTCCTGTCATAAAGCTCTTTATGAATTTTTAGTTTGTGACTTGACAAGGAATCTCTTTCTCTCTCTCTCTCTCTCTCTCTCTCTCTCTCTCTCTCTCTCTCTCTCTCTCTCTCTCTCTCTCTGTGTCCCTCTCTCTCGCTCTCTCTCTCCCTCGCTCTCTCTATCTTTCTCTCTCTCGCTCTCTCTCTCCCCCTCTCTATCTCCAGCTCCCCCTCTCTAGATCTCTCTCTCTCTTGCGCGCTCTCTCTCTCTGTCCCTCTCTATCGCTCTCTCTCCGTCGCGCGCTCTCTCTCTCTTTCTCTGGCTCTCTCCCTCCCCTGTCGCTCGCTCTCTCCCCCTCTCACTCGCTCTCTCTCTCCCTCTTGCTCGCTCTCTGTCTCTCCCCTCTCTCTGTCTCTCGCGTTCGCTTTCTCTCTCCCCTCTTTAGCTCTCTCTCTCTCTCTCTCTCTTTCTTTCTCTTTATCGCTCTCTCTCTCTCTCCCCTGTCTAGCTCTCTCTCTCGCTCTCGCTTCCTCTATCTCTCTCTCCCTCTCTCACGCTCTCCCTCTCTCTCGCTCTCTCTCTCCCCTCTCTAGCTCTCTCCCTCTCTCTGTCATACTTGAAACTATGTATAATTATAAAAAAAAGGTGTGTTTCTACTACTCTCTCAAAAATTCGCACAGAGGCCTCCCTCCATTTTCCATAAGTACAAACACTAAATTTAACAAAAAATTCATTTTATTTAACAAAATTCCTGTGAATTCGAAAAATTAAGGTGTGTTCATCCCAGTTCCCTAAAATCTTCGACCATTGCACCAAATATATGTTCTAACAGCTTAAATATTTAGGCTGGGCTCAGCCCACCCTATACCACCCGTAGCGTCACACCTGATAATACGTAATAATTCAGTTACCGAGCTTGTGACTTTTTGCTGTATAGGCTTCGAAATTGACTTACTGGCGTTAGTCAAAGTTTTGCTACACCAATGAGCCGTTACATTATGACCACCCCTAGCCTAGAGAAATGAGCGCGCCTGGAGACCAAACGGTGGCGCAGGTGATGATCATAAATGATCATATGTAGAGGATTTTGGGAAGTGAGTGTCTGACCGCAGGTCTTAAACAACCCTTAGAAATAGGAAGCTAGAAGATTTGGGCTAGAGTGCCCGATAGGAAAGTGACACGGAAGTGAAGTAGAAAGGGGGAGGAATACGCCCTTATTTCTTACCGGGGGGGCGCCAGTACCCGGGGTCCGACGGCTTAACGCACGGCGGATATTTAGTGGAATGAGCTTTCGTACCTGCCTGGGATCGAACCTGAGGTCATTTACGTGGCAGTCATGAACGTTGCCCACTAGGCCACCCTCGGCCCGGTGGCGCAGGTGAAGTTCAAAGAGCAGTATATATACAACCCGAGGACCGGCTATCGGTTAGTAGAGTATTCGGAGTCGGAATGGGAAAAGCTGCCGATTTATCGGAGTTTGATAAATGACAAATTTTGATGGCACCGTGCCTCGGTACTACGATCTCGGAAACGACGCGGCTTGTGGGTTGTTCACGTGCCGCTGTAGTGAGTACGTATCAAAAGTGGTGCACAGATGTCTGAACGACGAACCGCCGTTCAGCCTTATGTCGTCCGCAGCTCATTGATGCCAGAGAAGAGCGGAGACTGTCGTGCATTGTTCACAGCGACCGCAGGGCCACAGTGCGACAAATCACCCGCAGCTACAAGTGGGGTGATCAGCACAATGTGTCACAGCACACAATTCATCGCAGTCTTCTGCGCATGGGCCTCTGTAGCCAAAGACCCAACCGGGTCCCCATGCTCACTACTCGTCATCGCCAACAACGCATGAAATGATCCCAAGATCAACAAGATTGGGCCGTGGATGATTGGAAGGAAGTGGCTTTGTCTGACGAATCAAGATTCCTGGTGCATCACGTAGACGGCCGAGCGCGGATAAACCGATTACCAACGGAGGCTATGGCACTTGGATGCATTGTTGGGCTGAAACAAGCCGGCGGCGGTGGTGTTATGCTCTGTGCGATATTTCCTTGGGACACTTTAGGCCCCATTATCCCAATAGCACCATCTCTGACAGCTGTCATATTGCTGAACATCGTTGCGGACAAAGTTCACCTATTCATGACAACTGTGTTCCCTGCTGGTGATGGCCATTACCAACAGGATAATGTTCCATACCACACTGCCAACCTGTGTCAGCACGTACCGTTCGACGTCGTATGCAGGAGCGGGGATTTGTTGCACGGCGCCCATTGCTCCGATTACCATTAACGTTACACCACCGGCGAGTGCGGCGGCAGTGGGCCGTTGAACGCCGCACCTGGACTACGGAATGGCGCATTGTCTTCTCCGACGAATTCCGCTTCTGCCTGCAACACCACGATGGTCAGATCCGCGTGTGGCGGCACCGCGGCGAGAGACTGTATGACGCCTGCATTATGCATCGCCATACCGGTCCGTCGCCTGGCGTTATGGTTCGGGGCGCAATTGGAGATGACACTCGCACTCCTCTGGTACGCATCGCCGGTACACTCAACAGCCACTGCTACATCTCCGACGTTTTGGAGCCTGTAGTCCTCCCTTACCTGCATGACCTTCCAGCGGCCACGTTTCAACAGGACAATGCGCGCCCGCACGTGGCACGCATCGTGCAACAATTCTTCACGGCCCACCAGGTGTAACTGCTGCCGTGGCTGGCCTGTTCTCCCGATATGTCGCCCATCGAACACGTCTGGTCACGGATCGGCAACCGAGTGGCCCGGCATGCACCACCCGCGGCTACGCCTGATGAACTGTGGCAACGTGTGGAAGCAGCCAGGACCGACATACCCTAACCCACATCCAAAGCCTCTTTCGTTCGATGCCGCGGCGTGTAGCGGTCGTTATTGCCAGCCATGGGGGCCACACGAACTATTGATGTCTGCGTGTTCCGCAAGTCGCACGGGCCTGTAAGCTCAATCATTTCATCTTTGTATCTTTTGTTATGTGTCCAGTAAATCTGGCTTTGCTATCTCGTGTCCTTCTTGATGTTGCATTTTGGGTGGCCAGAAGTGTAGATAGAAGGAAACGAATTTTTTAAAGACAATAACGTTTTAGACAGATAACGTAAAGCTCAAATGAAGTAAACGATTCTTATTCATAAGTGCCAAAATATTTATTCGTTCTTTCCTAAAAAATCCTGACAAAGAGAATACGACTAAGTTGGCTATTTCTCGAGTGGTCCACCGGGAAATGTCCCGGTATTTCGGTGAGCCGATCCTCCCCTGGATGCTGGTGTCATGGTGTGAGAGAATTGTTTTAGACCAAGTGTTATCCTAAATGGTGACCGTGTATTCGGATGGCACACGTAAAACAACGCTCCCTCTTCACTAGGTTCGCATCGTGCAGGAAAGTTTCGAAGGTCATGTTAAAGCATTTCGTTTGCTCCCCTGGTAGCCCAGTTTCCTTGATCTGAATACTATCGAACATTTGTGATATTCAGAAAAAAGCGCATTCGCTGTTTGATGCCAGTGCCTCGCTCCGTCGTCGAACTCGGAAACGCCATTCTGTCCAGTTGGTATGGAATACCTGAGCACACTTTCGGTGTAGTGGAGTCGATGCCACTCCCGGTTCAAGCGGTTATCGGTGCGAAAGACGGCCCAACATGCTATTGCGTAAGTGGTCATAATGTTGTGTCTCAGTGCACATATACATAAAAGTAGTGCAGAAAAAATAAAACTAATGAAACACAAATGAAAACTACGCAGTTATCAGCGAGTATTATGTTAGAAGTACGGCTCTATGTCCAGCCCATTGCCATTTCAGGGATTTAACTTTGATCGTGATGTCTTCCACTATTCTCATTTTCCCGCGGATCGCATTCGGCCTCGGTGCCAACTGTTTTGTGGCCCGCATGAATGATTACAAAATAAAAATAATAAATCACCCTTTTTTCAAGTATATTATAATATATTAAATATAATATAAGCATAGTAATGTTTGGCAAAGCCATCCCCTTAATAAGCACCAAGTTTATTTACGAAGAATATAACTGTATTAAGCATGAGTATTGTTACGTCGAAAGAAATGCGAAAACCATACAAATGTTTTCCCCCGACGTATTGTCTACGAATCGAAGAGCGCTGGCCGCCGTGTCGCTGTACGGAAGGGACATCACGTCGTCTGACAAGGAAATATTATTTGCGCAGGATTGAAATCAAGCGCTGGCAACACTAATCGAACTTGAAAAGCTTCCTCCTGCTCAGCTGGTGGCTAGTTTCGTCCGGCTGCATCGGTTGCTTCATACGCAAGAAGAAATCAGCTTTGGTGAATTTTCTACGAAGATAGCGATTTCAACAGGCTGTTTGAATGTTTCAAAGACATGAAAAATATTTTCTAAATATATTCAAGTCTCCATTTTCCTATAATGCTGAAAACGCGCTTAAAGAACTTCAACTTGAATTATTAGACTTGCAGTGTGATTCTTTCCTAGAAGAAAAATTCAACAGCTGCAATCTAACAAAGTTTTACTAGTCAGTTTTAAAGAACAAGAACGTAAACGTTCATAACCTAACTGCACGGGTTCTGTCTATATGTTCGGAGCAACATACTTATGTGAACAGTTGTTTTCAGGAATGAATCAAGTAAAATTTCTTGAAAGGAAATTTTTCAAAGGATATTATTCCAAATATCAATAAGTTAGTGACAGAGAAGCAAGCCCAAGTTTCTGGTTAGAACACGTAATATTTTCTGGTCAGTTGGTAAAATGTGATTGTTTTAAATTCTAAGTGAAAATAATTGTTACGAAAAGTGATTGCTCAGTGATTTATGAAGCGTTTGTTTTTATTAATTTACCGATAATTAGAAAAAATATTCCACTATAGTGCCAGGCCATTGGCGTAGTTTAGTAAAGTTGATATCTATTCATAAGAAATTTATTAATATTAAAATTCCTTCAAACTTAAAAGTGGCCCTTCCAAGGGTATGAGTTTGAGACCACTGCTGTAAAAGTAAGAACCGAAGGATGCGTTGGATAAACACTTTCCTGCTAAAACATAATGGTAAATTGTTCTTGATAATTGTACTGTTTCATCCAAACGCTTTCCAACCAAGATTTATACTCCGATTAATTTCTCCTTCAATCATTATGGCCCTCGCTTGATATCTGTTGCCCAAAGTAAATCTATAGGTGTCGGTTATTCTAGATTTTTTTCCATCAATCCCTAAATATTAAGTTTTTGTAAAAGCCTTGTACATCAGGCCTAAGTTTTGTAAAAGCCTTGTACATCAGGCCTTGTGCATCAAGCCTTGTACATTATTCTTTATACATATGTATAACAGCGCCCCTTTAAGAGGGGCCTAGGGGGGATGCAGCCCCGGGCCCGGCATTTTCAAGGATCTTAGAATTATGCACTATGTTTGAAGAATTGACAGTTCTACAGTTTTTTTGTTGTTGTTTTTTTCAGATAGCATCGCAAAATTTATAAGAAACTGCTTTCTGTAAAAAAAAAAAAAAAAAAAAAAACTATTTCTTTCCACTTTTTAGGAAGATTCCGCAAAAAAAAAAACGAAAAGTATAGTCTCCTCCAGCCCATCCTCAAATCACTCGAAAGCATTGCAGAAGTTTTATTGTACCCATCTGTAATTGAGAGAAATTTTCATACATTAGGAATTCGTTTGAATCATGATATCTGAATCATAATATTTTGCCCACTACTTCAATATAGCTTCAACAAGCTGAACCCGCAACCCTCGGCTCGGAGAAGGGGGGGGGGGGTAAAGCAGAACTGAACTGGTATCCATTTTTAAACATGCATTTTAATATTTTCTTGCTACTACTGGTTCGCCCATAAATCATGGGCTGCACACCAAGGGCGAATCCAGAAGTTTACTCGGATGTGTGTGTGTGGGGTGGGGGGGCTCGGGTACAAAAAGGAGGGTAGTAGAAGCCATCATGAAATGTTCTTTTGATATAACGATAGTAAATATATATATATCCTCTCCTTGACAAATGTCAACCCCGCCTTCTCGTGGTGCATCCTGTTCCCACTAAAGGGGCTCTGACGACCGCCCATAGCAGTATAACTATACCATCGGGATTAGAGGAAATTCTATCCCACACTCACCAACCCGCTTGGCCAGCGTGGTGAGTTATGGCCAAACCCCTCCAAAATGATTCCACAACTTAAATCTTGGCCCTCAGTCTCCGGCAGCTGGAATGTACCTGGCCAAGGCAGCGGCCAGTGCGACATGAAGGCAGAGGGTGCTAAGAATCCCCGGAGGACCGGACTAGGCTGCCATCTGATGCTGACCTTGGCTACTTACAATGGACGCTCCCTATCTTCTGATTCAAGGCTTCTTGAATTGGAAGAGGAATTACAAAGGATCAAGTGGGACATCGTGGGGCTAAGTGAGGTAAGGAGAAAAGGAGAAGATCTCATCGAACTGAAAAGTGGACATCTCTTCTACTATCGTGGGACAGATACTGGCAGAACTAGTGGTGTTGGATTTATAATAAACAAGAAACTGAAGGATAAAGTTGTAGAAGTTGAAAGTTGCTCTGACAGAGCTGCACGACTTGTTATCCAACTCTCGAAAAGATACCAGGCTCAGATTATTCAAACTTATGCACCCACCACAAGTCATCCTGAAGAAGAAATTGAAGAATTTTATGAGGAAATTTGTCATCTAAATAATAAAGGTAAGCAGCACTTGAAAATAATTATGGGAGATTTCAATGCAAAAATAGGGCAACGGCAACAGAATGAAACTTCAGTAGGTAAATTCGGTCACGGCAACAGAAACCAGCGTGGAAATACTCTCGTTGAGTTTGCAGAGGCAGAAGGGTTTTTCATCTTGAACTCCTTCTTCAAGAAAAAGCCACACAGGAAATGGACATGGAGACATCCAAATGGGACGACAAATGAAATTGATTTTATTATGTGTAACAAAAAATTCGTCATAGAAGACTGCAGTGTGCTAAACAAGTTCAACACAGGTAGTGACCATAGATTGGTGAGATGTAAGATGCACCTCAACGCTAAACTTGAACGTGGCAAGCTCATAAGACAAACAAAATCTATTGACAT
This sequence comes from Macrothele yani, assembly GCA_039090855.1. Taxonomy (NCBI): domain Eukaryota; kingdom Metazoa; phylum Arthropoda; class Arachnida; order Araneae; family Macrothelidae; genus Macrothele; species Macrothele yani. Next base: position 23,600,860 of record CM077013.1, read on the forward strand.
AACCAACCTCAAAAAACACCATAATACCTTCAAGTTAGAACTGAAGAACAGGTTCTCTGCTTTAGAAGGCCTAACATCGGAAGAAGTGGACATCTCTGAAGTTAACAGAAAAGTAACCAAAGCTCTTATGGAAACAGCAACAAAATTAGCTGGGTCTAAGAACAAGTTGCATGTGAACAAATTATCAGGAAAAACCAAAATGTTGATGCAAAAAAGAAGAGAGATGAGGACAACTAAAGAAGATGTGACTTCCAAAGTGGAATATATAGAGCTATGCAAGACAGTAAGAAAAAGTATCACTGAAGACGTAAGGAAATTCAACTGTGAACTAGTGAGGAAAGCAATTGAAAACAACCAAAGCCTAAAGATAGCAAAGGGACATCTCAGTAAGGGAAGAAAACAGATTATGGCACTGAGAAAAAAAGATGGTTCTGTAACAAGAAATAGAGGCGAAATTTTGACAAGAGTGAAAGATTTCTACTCCAAATTATATGAAAGGGATGATATATGCACTCCAGACATCATGAAAGATACCAGTACCAGAGTTCCTCCAGTCCTTCCAGCAGAAGTTGCACATGCAATCAAGAACATGAAGCGAGGAAAAGCTCCAGGAGAAGATGGAATTACTGTAGACATCATACAAGAAGCAAGTGGAGAAATCGAAACAGTATTCGCCCAAATTTTCACTCGATGCCTTAATGAAGGAAAGATTCCTGAGGATTGGAACACCGCTACAATGATCCTGCTACATAAGAAAGGTGACATTGAGGATCTCGGAAACTACAGACCTATCAGCCTCCTATCAGTAGTTTATAAAATCTTCACTAAAGTTCTTTCACACCGCTTGAAGGTAACACTGGACATGGCTCAACCGAGAGAACAAGCTGGATTCAGGAGTGGCTACAGCACAATAGATCATATCCACGTGCTGAGAGAACTAATTGAAAGAGCGAGGGAATATGAACTTCCATTGTGCATGGCTTTTATCGATTATGAAAAAGCCTTTGATTCGGTGAAACCATCAGCAGTTACAATGGCTCTGAAAACCTGCGGTATTGAAGATGCATACATTAATATTATTAATAACATCTATGAAAATGCAAGTGCAAAGATTCGGCTGTTTGAAAATACAACACACGTAAAAATTGGAAAGGGAGTGAGACAAGGTGACACCATATCTCCGAAGATCTTTAATGCCACATTGGAGGGTGTTTTTCAGTCGCTGAGCTGGGAAAACAAGGGGATAAAGATTAATGGAGATTATCTAACCCACCTTCGTTTTGCTGATGACGTAGTCATTTTTGCAACTACCCCATCAGAGCTGCAGAGTATGATCCAGGAACTTGCTGACAAGAGTAAAGAAGTGGGATTAAAAATGAACTTTCAGAAGACAAAAGTGATGTTCAATGCTTTTACAAGAAATGAAGATTTATCGATTGATGGAGAAAAGCTGGAGATAACAGACACGTACGTTTATCTTGGACAGCAGATATCAAGTGAGGGTCACATTGATGAAGAAATTAATCGGCGTACAAAACTTGCCTGGAGAGCTTTTGGAAGAAACAGCATAATTTTCAAGAGCAATATGCCATTATGTCTTAAAAGAAAAGTGTTTGATCAATGCATCCTTCCAGTGCTTACGTATGGTGCAGAGACGTGGACCTTAACTAAAAGAGACATACAAAGGCTGCAGACAACTCAAAGAAGCATGGAGAGGTGCATGCTTGGTGTAACCAGGAGAGATAAGAAGAGGAACTCGTGGATCCGAAAAATGACAAGAGTGGAAGACATCATGGTCAGAGTTAAATCCCTGAAATGGCAATGGGCTGGACATACTGCCAGAAGGACAGATCATCGATGGACAGCCGAAATTTTAGATTGGATTCCAAGGGACAGGAAAAGACCCAGAAGAAGACCACATGGGAGATGGGTGGATGAAATTCGAAAGTATGCAGGGGTGACATGGAGGAGACTGGCACAAGACAGACCGTTGTGGAGGAAACTTGGGGAGACCTTCGTCCAGCAGTGGATTGATAATAGTTGACAATAATGATGATGATGATATATATATAAACAGATTATGAAAACAGATTATGGCACTGAGAAAAGAAGATGGTTCTGTAACACGAAATAGAGGCGAAATTTTGACAAGAGTGAAAGATTTCTACTCCAAATTATATGAAAGGGATGATACATGTACTCCAGACATCATGAAAGGTACCAGTATCAGAGTTCTTCTAGTCCTTCCAGCAGAGGTTGCACATGCAATCAAGAACATGAAACGGGGGAAATCTCCATGAGTAGATGGAATTACTGTAGACATCATACAAGAAGCAATTGGAGAAATCGAAACAGTACTCGCCCAAATTTTCACTCGATGCCTCAAAGAAGGGAAGGTTCCTGAGGATTGGAACAATGCTACAATGATCCTGCTACATAAAAAAGGTGACATTGAGGATCTCAGGAACTACAGACCTATCAGCCTCCTATCAGTGGTTTATAAAATCTTCACTAAAGTTCTTTCACACCGCTTGAAGGTAACATTGGACATGGCTCAACCGAGAGAACAAGCTCGATTCAGGAGTGGCTACAGCACAATAGATCATATCCACGTACTAAGAGAACTAACTGAAAGAGCGAGGGAATGAAAAAGCCTTCGATTCGGTGAAACCATCAGCAGTTACAATGGCTCTGAAATCCTGCGGTATTGAAGATGCGTACTTTAATATTATTAATAACATCTATGAAAATGCAAGTGCAAAGATTCGGCTGTTTGAAAATACAACACACATAAAAATTGGAAAAGGAGTGAGACAAGGTGACACCATATCTCCGAAGCTCTTTAATGCCACATTGGAAAATGTCTTTCAATCACTGAACTGGGAAAACAAAGGGATACAGATTAATGGAGATTATCTAACTCACCTTCGTTTTGCTGATGACGTAGTCATTTTTGCAACTACCCCATCAGAGCTGCAGAGTATGATCCAGGAACTTGCTGACAAGAGTAAAGAAGTGGGATTAAAAATGAACTTTCAGAAGACAAAAGTGATGTTCAATGCTTTTACAAGAAATGAAGATTTATCGATTGATGGAGAAAAGCTGGAGATAACAGACACATACGTTTATCTTGGACAGCAGATATCAAGTGAGGGTCACATTAAGGAAGAAATTAATCGGCGTACAAAACTTGCCTGGAGAGCTTTTGGAAGAAACGGCATAATTTTCAAGAGCAATATGCCATTATGTCTTAAAAGAAAAGTGTTTGATCAATGCATCCTTCCAGTGCTTACGTATGGTGCAGAGACGTGGACCTTAACTAAAAGAGACATACAAAGGCTGCAGACAACTCAAAGCAGTATGGAGAGGTGCATACTTGGTGTAACCAGGAGAGATAAGAAGAGGAACTCGTGGATCCGAAAAATGACAAGAGTGGAAGACATCATGGTCAGAGTTAAATCCCTGAAATGGCAATGGACTGGACATACTGCCAGAAGGACAGACCATCGATGGACAGCCGAAATTTTAGATTGGATTCCAAGGGACAGGAAAAGACCCAGAAGAAGACCACATGGGCGATGGGTGGATGAAATTCGAAAGTATGCGGGAGTGACATCTAGGAGACTGGCACAAGACAGACCGTTGTGGAGGAAACTTGGGGAGACCTTCATCCAGCAGTGGATCGATAATGGTTGACAGTGATGATGATATATATATATATATATATATATATATATATATATATATATCATCATCATCATCATTGTCAACCATTATCAATCCACTGCTGGACGAAGGTCTCCCCAAGTTTCCTCCACAACGGTCTGTCTTGTGCCAGTCTCCTCCATGTCACTCCCGCATATTTACGAATTTCATCCACCCATCTCCCATGTGGTCTTTTCTGGGTCTTTTCCTGTCCCTTGGAATCCAATCTAAAATTTCGGCTGTCCATCTATGGTCTGTCCTTCTGGCAGTATGTCCAGCCCATTGCCATTTCAGGGATTTAACTCTGATCATGATGTCTTCCACTCTCGTCATTTTTCGGATCCACGAGTTCCTCTTCTTATCTCTCCTGGTTATACCAAGTATGCACCTCTCCATGCTTCTTTGAGTTGTCTGCAGCCTTTGTATGTCTCTTTTGGTTAAGGTCCACGTCTCTGCACCATACGTAAGCACTGGAAGGATGCATTGATCAAACACTTTTCTTTTAAGACATAATGGCATATTGCTCTTGAAAATTATGCTGTTTCTTCCAAAAGCTCTCCAGGCAAGTTTTGTACGCCGATTAATTTCTTCATCAATGTGACCCTCACTTGATATCTGCTGTCCAAGATAAACATACGTATCTGTTATCTCCAGTTTTTCTCCATCAATCGATAAATCTTCATTTCTTGTAAAAGCATTGAACATCACTTTTGTCTTCTGAAAGTTCATTTTTAATCCCACTTCTTTACTCTTGTCAGCAAGTTCCTGGATCATACTCTGCAGCTCTGATGGGGTAGTGGCAAAAATGACTACGTCATCAGCAAAACGAAGGTGGGTTAGATAATCTCCATTAATCTTTATCCCTTTGTTTTCCCAGTTCAGTGATTGAAAGACATTTTCCAATGTGGCATTAAAGAGCTTCGGAGATATGGTGTCACCTTGTCTCACTCCCTTTCCAATTTTTATGTGTGTTGTATTTTCAAACAGCCGAATCTTTGCACTTGCATTTTCATAGATGTTATTAATAATATTAATGTATGCATCTTCAATACCGCAGGATTTCAGAGCCGTGGTAACTGCTGATGGTTTCACCGAATCAAAGGCTTTTTCATAATCGATAAAAGCCATGCGCAATGGAAGTTCATATTCCCTCGCTCTTTCAATTAGTTCTCTCAGTACGTGGATATGATCTATTGTGCTGTAGCCATTCCTGAATCCAGCTTGTTCTCTCGGTTGAGCCATGTCCAGTGTTACCTTCAAGCGGTGTGAAAGAACTTTAGTGAAGATTTTATAAACCACTGATAGGAGGCTGATAGGTCTGTAGTTCCTGAGATCCTCAATGTCACCTTTTTTATAAAGCAGGATCATTGTAGCATTGTTCCAATCCTCAGGAATCTTCCCTTCATTAAGGCATCGAGTGAAAATTTGGGCGAGTACTGTTTCAATTTCTCCACTTGCTTCTTGTATGATGTCTATAGTAATTCCATCTTCTCCTGGAGCTTTCCCCCGCTTCATGTTCTTGATTGCATGAGCAACTTCTGCTGGGAGGACTGGAAGAACTCTGGTACCTTTCATGATGTCTGGAGTACATGTATCATCCCTTTCATATAATTTGGAGTAGAAATCTTTCACTCTTGTCAAAATTTCGCCTCTATTTCTTGTTATAGAACCATCTTCTTTTCTCAGAGCCATAATCTGTTTTCTTCCTTTACTGAGATGTCCCTTTGCTATCTTAAGGCTTTGGTTGTTTTCAATTGCTTTCCTCACTAGCTCACAGTTGAATTTCCTTACGTCTTCAGTGATACTTTTTCGTGTTGTCTTGCATAGCTCTATATATTCCACTTTGGAAGTCACATCTTCTTTAGTTGTCCTCATCTCTCTTCTTTTTGCATCAACATTTTGGTTTTTCCTGATAATTTGTTCACATGCAACTTGTTCTTAGACCCAGCTAATTTTGTTGCTGTTTCCATTAGAGCTTTGGTTACTTTTCTGTTAACTTCCGAAATATCCACTTCTTCCGATGTTAGGCCTTCTAAAGCAGAGAATCTGTTCTTCAGTTCCAACTTGAAAGTATTATGGTGTTTTTTAAGGTTGGTTATGTCAATACATTTTGTTTGTCTTATGAGTTTGCCACGTTCCAGTTTAGTGTTGAGGTGCATCTTACATCTCACCAATCTATGGTCACTACCTGTGTTGAACTTGTTCAGCACACTGCAGTCTTCGGTGACGAATTTTTTGTTACACATAATAAAATCAATTTCACTTGTCGTCCCAATTGGATGTCTCCATGCCCATTTCCTGTGTGGCTTTTTCTTGAAAAAGGAGTTCAAGATGAAAAATCCTTCTGCCTCTGCAAACTCAACGAGAGTATTTCCACGCTGGTTTCTGTTGCTGTGACCGAATTTACCTACTGAAGTTTCATTCTGTTGCCGTTGCCCTATTTTTGCATTGAAATCTCCCATAATTATCTTCAAGTGCTGCTTACCTTTATTATTTAGATGACGAATTTCCTCATAAAATTCTTCAATTTCTTCTTCAGGATGACTTGTGGTGGGTGCATAAGTTTGAATAATCTGAGCCTGGTATCTTCTTGATAGTTGGATAACGAGTCGTGCAGCTCTGTCAGAGGAACTTTCAACTTCTACCACTTTATCCTTCAGTTTCTTGTTTATTATAAATCCAACACCACTAGTTCTGCCAGTATCTGTCCCACGATAATAGAAGAGATGTCCACTCTTCAGTTCAATGAGATCTTCTCCTTTTCTCCTTACCTCACTTAGCCCGACGATGTCCCACTTGATCCTTTGTAGTTCCTCTTCCAATTCAAGAAGCCTTGAATCAGAAGATAGGGAGCGTCCGTTATAGGTAGCCAAGGTCAGCATCAAATGGCAGCCTAGTCCGGTCCTCCGGGGATTCTTAGCACCCTCTGCCTTCATGTCGCACTGGCCGCTGCCTTGGCCAGGTACATTCCAGCTGCCGGAGACTGAGGGCCAAGATTTAAGTTGTAGAGTCATTTTGGAGGTGTTTGGCCATAACTCACCACGCTGGCCAAGAGGGTTGGTGAGTGTGGGATAGCATTTCCTCTGATCCCGATGGTATAGTTATACCGCTATTGGTGGTCGTCAGAGCCCCTTTAGTGGGAACAGGATGCACCACGAGAAGGCGGGGTTGACATTTGTCAAGGAGAGGCTGTGATGTTACGCATCACCTGACCTTATATATATATATATATATATATATATATATATATATATGTATTTACTATTTTTTGCAACTTTCGTTTAAAATTCTTGAGTGTTTTTCTTATGTTTTCGGCTCTGCTCTTAAGTATATATATATATATATATATATATTGATTCGGTGAAACCATCAGCAGTTGCCATGGCTCTGAAATCCTGTGGTATTGAAGATGCATACATTAATATTATTAATAACATCTATGAAAATGCAAGTGCAAAGATTCGGCTGTTTGAAAATACAACGCACATAAAAATTGGAAAAGGATTGAGACAAGGTGACACCATATCTCCGAAGCTCTTTAATGCCACATTGGAAAATGTCTTTCAATCACTGAACTGGGAAAACAAAGGGATAAAGATTAATGGAGATTATCTAACCCACCTTCGTTTTGCTGATGACATAGTCATTTTTGCAACTACCCCATCAGAGCTACAGAGTATGATCCAGGAACTTGCTGACAAAAGTAAAGAGGTGGGATTAAAAATGAACTTTCAGAAGACAAAAGTGATGTACAATGCTTTTACAAGAAATGAGGATTTATCGATTGATGGAGAAAAGCTGGAGATAACAGACACGTACGTTTATCTTGGACAGCAGATATCAAGTGAGGGTCACATTGGTGAAGAAATTAATCGGCGTACAAAACTTGCCTGGAGAGCTTTTGGAAGAAACAGCATAATTTTCAAGAGCAATATGCCATTATGTCTTAAAAGAAAAGTGTTTGATCAATGCATCCTTCCAGTGCTTACGTATGGTGCAGAGACGTGGACCTTAACTAAAAGAGACATACAAAGGCTGCAGACAACTCAAAGCAGCATGGACAGGTGCATGCTTGGTGTAACCAGGAGAGATAAGAAGAGGAACACGTGGATCCGAAAAATGACAAGAGTGGAAGACATCATGATCAGAGTTAAGTCCCTGAAATGGCAATGGGCTGGACATACTGCCAGAAGAACAGACCATCGATGGACAGCCGAAATTTTAGATTGGATTCCAAGGGACAGGAAAAGACCCAGAAGAAGACCACATGGAAGATGGGTGGATGAAATTCGAAAGTATGCGGGAGTGACATGGAGGAGACTGGCACAAGACAGACCGTTGTGGAGGAAACTTGGGGAGACCTTCGTCCAGCAGTGGATTGATAATGGTTGACAATGATGATGATGATGATATATTGGAAGCGCCCGTGAGGCTTGAAGCGTGAGAGAGCAGGAAAAATAAGAAAAAGAAAAAGTCCTAAAAAGACCGTCTGGTAGGAAGCGGTGGGGATATTTTTACGAATTTTCTTTATGACCCAATTAAGATACGTACGTAGATCAGATTGTTATTCACAGTTTCTCCCACCTACTGTGATTTCAGTATCAAGCTCTGCCTTACCCTGTTTCGTGACGTTACAGATGCTAGACAATATGACAATAGCAAAGAACTAAGAAAGAATGTCCTCCATGTTTTTTTACCTCCGCTGTCCCTGTTTTCCCTCTATCTCTTTAAATGTGCTCTGTTGTATACAGACATTACTTGAAATATATCGTTTATTCATATCAACCGCCCCCTTTCTCCCCAACTTTTGAGACATATCTCCGCCCGAACGTTGGGGTAATTGGGCAATTTTTTTGTGTTGCCAACACAGCAAAAAGTGACTTTTCTCCTTTAGGCATAATTTAAGTATAAATAGGGTTTCAAGAACTGATATTTTCTAGAAAACATTTTCATCCAATTTCATCTTCCTTTTTCTTTTCTGAACTGCAGTGTAGAAACAAGCAGCTTCACATAATGTCCCAAAAGCGTTTCTTTATGAGGTATTTATTACAAGTAGATGGATAGCGAGGAAAAATAAACAAAATAAATGTATTCCTACGCGCCCACCTGCGAACGCAGCAGAGGACTTTTTTCCCCATTTCTCTCTTGCATTATTACAGGTTCCAGCCATGTAAGGGCGTATCCCCTTTCTCCGATCTTAGTGGGACACGTGATTTTGACATTAGTTCAAGACCAATCAGGTTTCTTGGACCGGAACTTAAGACAGCAAAATGACGATTTTCTTTCCTTACCCAGTTGGTTTCCGGAAAGGAATATTACCAAATGCGCGCGCTGCAGATACTTAAGGAATCAGATGATTTCACATCATCAGACGGACGCTAATTTTCCAGACAACAAAACCACGGCGAAAAGATCCTTAGCCGGAAGTGATGATTGATGGGTAATGGAAGCTGTTATCGAACGAAAGCTATTAAACGAATGACTTTGCGAGAGGCATTGCTCTGTTGTGTGCGCAGCCGGGAATTTAATCGCTCGAATGAAATGGCAGGTGAAAAGTTCAGAAAGTGTTATCTGCGCGATATTTCTGCATATATTAAACTAAATTCGACTCTCGGTGCAGTTATCGTGCTCTATTATTGTGTCCACCAAAAATTCTCCTTTTTTTTTTTTTTTAATAAAAGCAATTGATTTTCAACTGAAACTGCTAACGCAGCAATGAGTAGTTGTTTCGTATTTTCCCAAATGATATTTCCAGCGTGTTTTCCAAGCAGTGGCGGTTGCAGAAATTTGAAGGGGAGAACCTGAATACCACTATCAGTTTCATCAAATGTCAGAATTTCTGGCATTAGTAATACGGGGGAGCGATATATGTATTATCGATTTTACAGCAGTTTTTTTTTTTTTTTTTTTTTTTGTTGTTGTTTTGTCAGAGAATGAGTTGCGTGATTATACTTGTATGAGTATTGGGTTAGTGCGAATGAAATGTCCGGCAAAGAACCAGCACACGTGGACGGCGAGAACGAATAAGTAGGACAACCTACCTAGGCAAAATAATCCCGCCGCCCCGGTGGCGCAGTGGTCTAAGCGATGGCTTCTGATCATTCGCACGGAAGGGGTCCGGGTTCGAATCCCGGTGAGGCATGGATGTTGTGTTTGTCTTACGGCACTGGCTCTCTCCCTTCCCTGGAACCAGTGACCCTAAATTAGGGACGGGCGACTGCTTATATCCCATTGAGTTGCTCACTGTGGTCGTTAAACCTCCAATCAAAAAAAAAATAATCCCCCCGGCATCGACACATAGTTGCCATCTGTCTGGCAAGGCCATGATCCCGGAACGAAAAAATCTTGTAGCTGGGACCAGAAGAAGTCATCAACTGCACGTTGAACCTCGTTGTCTGTCCTGGACTGCTTCCCGGAGAGGAAGTGATCCATGCGGCGAAACAGATGATAGTCTGTCAAAGACAAGTCCGGGATATTGGCAGAATGAGGCAGTGCTTCATAGCCCAAGGCACTTAGTGTTAGCATTGTTCGTTGTGCGACATGAGGGCGGACGTTGTCCTGGAGCAGAACCTCACCATGTCTGTTGACTTAAGTCGGTTGTTTCTGCAGAAATTCCCGGTGTATCTGGTGTAATTCAGCACAATAAAGTTCTGCAGTGATGGCTTGGCCGCTTGCCAAGAAACTCCGATGAATTATCCCCGCTGTGGACCCCCAGACAAGGAGCATCATCTTCTCGGAGTGTAGAGGTGGCTTATGATGCCGTCCAGCAGGCTGTGCCTTGCTTAACCATTGTGCAGATCGTTTCCGATTATTATACATGACCCACTTCTCGTCGCAGGTGACGATTCGATGCAGTAGAGGTTCCTGTTTATTCCTGGCAAGCAGCGAAGCGCAGACTTCCAAACGCCTAGTCTTGTTGGCAGTTGTCAACTCCTGCGACAGTCACGTGTTCAGCTTTTTGACCTTACATAGCGCTGCCAGACGCCGAACAACTGTCGTGTGATGAACACCTGCCGCTATCTCACGACACGTTTTTCGGGGGTCCACTACAACCACACGTAGCAGAACATCGTCAGAAACAGCAACAGGTTGGTGACTACGTGCTGCGTTTTACAGGTCCGTATCTCCGCTTCGAAACTTCAAAAACTATCGGCGAATGGTTTTGTCCGTTGGCTGTATTCTCTCCAAAGGCTTTGTTAACGTTTCGAGCGGCAATTCCTGCAGAATGGCCCAGTTTAAGTTCATACAGGAAGATGATCCGGCGTCTGCATGTTTCCTTTGCAAGATACGTTACGTCCAAACAAACCACGCCTGAACCTTGTTCTTTACACACGTGCTAGCTTATTATTGTAACTCTGTGACGTAATACCCGCAACACCTATGGGTGGTTCCATTCCGCTGTGGTGGGGGCTCGTCTCCGCTGCTCGTTCGCTCCGGACATTTAATTCGCACCAACCCACGTTTCTATTCAAGAGTCATTTTAAATGCACGAATTTATTGAATAATGCTTTTTAATAAAGAATGGAATGTGTGTTACACAAAAGTGAGAATCCTTGGGTGCATTCAAACATATCTCTCCAAAATCTCATCAATATTTTTAGGGCAATATTTCGGCGAATATACGTTAACCCTAGTCCTGTAAGGCGTTGCTAGCCCATTGTGGTTGTTAGATATGTTTTCAGCCTTTTTTCTAGCTGAGGATCTCTCTACTGTGGCTGTTATAACGGGAATAACAGCTAAGACTGTTAGCCGACATTTGTTGTTGTTCAGGCAAAACAGATCATTGGTCTGAATGGCAGTAATGTATTCTATAGCAGATTTGGAGGGAGGAATAATACTAACTTTCTCATACATATCTCACTGTAATATATTTTTCACTGTTCACCGCATGCTGGTTTTGTTTTTTGCTGAATTTATTATAATCTTCCCTTTAGGGAGAAGAGGACTGTGTCAGGCCAAATGACATTTTACCTCTTCCTTCCCTGTTGTCTCAACAAGCATTAATTGTTACGAAAATATAATTAGGACATCTATTTTGATGTGACAACTAAAAATAAAAATTAAATAAAATGAAAAAAAAAAACCTAGAACAATGGCACTAACACATTCCAGTAACGAACGCTAGACACAGCTGTGCGGGAGCGAGCGTTTTTCTTTTCCCCATATAACAAAGCGACCATGGGTAACGTACAAATATGCTCCGATGTTTATCTACGAGGTTCCAGCAGAGTGTTTAACTGCGCATGCTGAAATACCCCTAAGCTAGAGCCGCAAGAAATTGTGCTCACGGGAAGCAGAATTCAAGATTGTACATAAGCTTGTAACTTTGAATGTTTAACTGCTAGGAAACGCAAGAAACTTTTAAATCGAGAAAAAAAATATATAATAAATTTTCTCTAAAACTCTTTTCTTTCATTAAAGAAATGAGGCACACGCAATCTTGTTGCAGAATGCACAAAAGTGAACAGTAGTGATGCAAAGGGTGGCTTGCGGGAGCTTTAGCCTCAATAATCTGAATCATCTTTCTAAAGCCACACCAATCTATAATATATAATCTAAGTAAAAATAGTTTGCCTGCTATGCAGACGCAAGACAAGTTTCTTAAATTCCTTCCAACAAATTTCTGACCTTAAGCCCTTGCCGTATAAAAATTCTGAAACCACTACTTTAAAAAAACGGGGGGGGGGGGGCGCCCTGACGGAGCAGTGGTCTAAGCGCTGGCTTATTTATGACTGTACGTCCATGTGGGTCCGGGTTCGAATCCCGGTGAGGCATCGATGTTGTGCTTGTCTTACGGCACTGGCTGTCTCCCTTCCCTGGAACCAGTGACCCTAAATTACGGACGGGCGACTGCTTATTGGTCATTGAGTTGCTAACGGTAGTCGTTAAACCCTAAACCAAAAAAAAAGGCGGTGGGGGTTATTCTTTAAAGGTTCATCAATACAGATAAACCGTGCCATGAGAATTAGCATAATTTTCATTAGTTTGCCGAATATTCAAGTACCCCTGAGACAGAGTGGTACGAAGCTTTGTCATGCCATTATTCATCCGAGATGGGTCTGCGTTCGAATCCCAGGTGAGGCGTGGATGGTGTGCTTGACATACGGCACTGGTTGCATAGATTGGCAAACGTAATGCTGAAACGGCGGGAATCAATTGAACACGCAGCGCCATTTGTGAATTCTTGGAGTTGGCGATGAACAGATACCTATTGTCAAAAGCAACAGTGTTCGATTCAATTTATAATGTTCAGCAGAAGTCACGTAGAAAAAAGGTTCGAGAACTTTCTAGATCAAACAAATTCTAATTAGCAAGTTTTCATATCAGAGAAACAAAAAAAATAAAAACTAGTATACTGGAAAGTACCACGCCATATCGGGCCGATCATATACACAAAGAAAAGAAATAATGACAAGAAAGATAACACCGAATTTTCGGATGTAATAGCACGTCTTTTGAATTCATTCTGACGCGAATTAAATTTATCAAAGCTATTCAGAGTCAATGGAACCGGTGAACCGGTTCCAACAATAGATAAAACATCCAGAAATAGAAACATTCCACCAGCGGGTAAAAAACATGTTACGAAAATAAACATATGGCGAACAAAAAGTTTCTCACAGTACAAGAAAGATACCAGAGGCAAAGAGATTTTCAAATCGAACAGTTAAAAGGAGAAATATAGAAGGAAGCATGATATAAGTCTACGTCTACTAGAGAAAAAATTTTGCATAACGGGAAAGTTGAAAATAGGCGAAAATTATTCTTCATGAAAAACGCTATGCTAGGGAAAAGAACTTTTCAAATACGCCTTCCGAAGTAGAGGGGAAAAAAAAAGTTTTCGACCTTTACGCAGCTAGCGGGAACCTTTGCGTTATTTAAAGAAGATAATGCTCTACATATCTGTTGTAGCAAATAGCATACAGTAAAGAAGAAATTTCTCAATAGCGTTTCCACTGCGAAATGTTTCATAGGAGAAACATATCGCAGTGGAAACGCTCTCCAACAAAGAAACAACTTTTCAGATCGGACTCTTAGAAGCAGAGATATTGACAAAAAAAAATAATAAATATATGCGTTTACACCACCTGGTGGGAAAACCATGCATTATTTTAAGAAGAATTCTCAAAAGGTTATTTGATGTAAGCGGTATCGGCCCAGGAAATAATTTTTTCATTCAAGTTTTCAGGAGCTCAGATTTTCCTGCAAATACATCAGACGCAGATATTTACACTTACGTTCCATGGTGGCCAAACCATTCTTTATCAAATATTAGAAAATATATGCAAAGCATTTCCCATCAGGAGTTGCATCCGGTGCAGAAAGAATTTTTCAAATCGGAGCCTTAGAAGCAGAGATATCGGGGGAAACGAAATTTACCTTTATGCCCCCTAGCAGAAAGTATATGCATCACTTGAAAATTTTGAAATTATATGAGAAACAGTTTACACCGGAAACCCTATCTAAAAAAGAAGGAATGTTTTAAATCAGACTCTTAGAAGCAGAGAGTGTTTGCTTTCAAAGAGTGTTTGCATAATAATTTGTATTTAATCGACTGCCAGGTTAAAGGCATGAGTTATAAAATTTAGTGCAGGTTTACTTAAAGTAATTGTAATAGAATGGTTCTTCACCACCTTATACATTGTTTTAGTGCAATCATAACAAACAGTTGTTAATTTTACCTTATATCTCTGCTTTCCTATAGTAGACGTGGATTTTCCTGAATTTAAGATTTAGGGTGTACGCGGGCACTCGAAGGAACAGGGAGGCGGGAATAACCTGCCCAGCCATAAGGTGGAATTCGTAGTACCATTTATTATCATTCGATCTTCTTTATTTTTAAATTTAAGAAAAAAAAACATTGCGGCACATGAGGGCGTACGTTTCGCGTGCACTCTCATGTGAAAACACAACGCACCGTCCGGCCGAAAATTTGTGTCGCCATCCTCGGAAGGAAACACAACTCTTCGACGATTCCTTTTAATAATAATAATTTCGACGGTTCGAATTAAAATAATAATTATATCCCTCCCTACCGCCAGCAGGGAAAGGGGGTGGTAATAGCAAGTTGTATTGCGCAGTACGCGAATTGGACTCCATGCTGTTTACGAATATGATAACACGATTAGTGTGCGGCATGTATTTTTAACGCTATAGTGATTTCAGTTGGGACCTATTTTTGTCACAGACTGTCGGCCGTAAGTCGCCCCATACTATCTCTCGGAGTTAGACGTAGTCCTACGTCAAAATTAATCAACAGGATTTCTACAATCGATAAAACATCCAGAAATAGAAACAGCTACTTACTTCCACTATAGGGGATAAAAAGTATGTTATAAAAATTAGCAAATACTGCACAAAAATTTCTAATAGCAGAAGGAAGGTATCTGAGACAAAGAGATTTTCAAATCGAATGGTTAAATGAAGAAATATAGAAGGATACACGATATGTAACACTTCCTAGCGGAAGGATTTTGTATAATGGAAAAGTTTAAAATATGCGAAGAGTATTCTTCGTAGCAACAGCTAAGCTAAGGAAAAAAATTTTCAAATACGTCTCCTGGAAGCAGAAATAGAAATATCAAGTTAGTAAAATCATGCAATGCATTGATTATGATACGCTTTCCAACATACCAGAAATCATTATTCAAGTTATTACTCAAGTTATAAGGATAATGGCTGTGGAATAAATCTCGCTCCTGTGCCCTGACCTTTGACCCCATTTCGATGATATTAAACAGAATTGGTTCAGTGTACCTCCGGAACAACAAACTATAGAATAAATAAATGCATCGCTCTTTCCACGTTAAGCAACGCACAGCAACCGAAAAATTGTTATTCGGCCGCCGTCGGGGAATCGAATCCCGAATCTCTCGATATCTAGCCGAGCGCTTTAGTCTTACACCACAGCGACCAACAATTCACGGTGCTATGTGTGTTTCTTTTTCAGAAACACACATAGCATCGTGAATATATCGATATCAAGAGATTCGGGATTCGATTCCCCGACTGGGGCCGAATAACAATTTTTCGGTTGCTGTTCGTTGCTTAACGTGAGAAGAGCGATGGATTTATTTATTCAATTGACACCACGTATTTTAGATGATTTTCACCTTGAATCTCGCCCTTTGGATTGTTGCTTTAATTATATACAGCCAGTGCCGTTAATGCCCACCAGATGGAGACGTATCAGTAGCTGCATCTTACGGATTTATGACGTCAGATGCTTACTAAAAAAGAAAAACACACATAGCACCGTGAATCGTTGGCAGATGTGGTGTAAGGCTAACGCGCTCGGCTAGATATCGAGAGATTCGGGATTCCATTCCCCGACGGCGGCCGAAATAACAATTTTTCGGTTGCTGTGCGTTGCTTAACGTGAAAAGAACGATTGATTGATTTATTCAATCGACGCCACGTATTTAGATGATTTTCTACATACTAAAGTTTTGTCGCAATAGAAGCATTTTCACATAAGTTATGATGCATAAAGGTGATGGAATGGATCCCACTCCTATGTCCTCACCTTTGAGCCCATTTCTCCCATTTTCAATAAGGTTCGTTTCCAGTTATTCCCCTACCACATACTACAATTTCATCGAAATCGAACCATTTTTACGGAAGTTATGACGCATAAGGGCGATGCAATGGATCCCGCTCCTATGTCCTGACCTTTGACCCCCATTTCGTCCATTTTCAATAGGGTTCGTCTTTACGTGTCGACATACTAAAATTTCATCGAAATCGAACCATTTTTACGCGAGTTATCGTGCGGACAGACAGACGGACAAAGCTGGAGCATATACGCTTCTTCAACCTACGGTTGGAAAGCGTAAAAAAGGGTTTTGACCTTTACGCTCACTAGCTGGAAAGCTGTGCTTTATTAAAAGAAGATTATGTTCTCTGTCTTTATTGTAACGAGTGGCATACAGTAAAAAAAAAAAAGAAATTTCTCAATAGGGTTCTTAGAAATGGAGACACAGCTGCAAAGAGAAGTACAGAAACAGCAACTATCGACAGAAATGTGAACTACAAAAAACTTCTCAAGTACAAACCAAAGTGTTTTTTTAGCAAACCTAAAGTGTTTCACAAAGTAAATGGTATCCGGTGTTCAAAAAAATTCTTAAATCGGACTTTCAGAAGCAAAGATATCTGGAAAAGCAAGTTAAATACTTGCGCCCCTGGCGGCGAAATTGTGTATCATTTTAGGAAAGAAATAGACACAAAATGGTTTTATAGTTAGTAATATCTGATTTTAAAACAAAATAATACGATCGGGTTTTTAGTCCCGCAGATAACATGCTATAAACGGAAAGGTAAAATTACGCCCTCTAGTGACAATTTTATGTGTGTTAAGGAAATTTTGAAATCGTGTGAAAAACATTTCGCTCTGGAAACGCTCTCTGGCAAAGGAAGAACTTTTCGAATCGGATTCTTAGAAGCAGAGATATCAACAAAAATACGACGCTCCTGGCGGGAAAACTACGCACTATTTGAAGCAGAAGAACTTCTCAAAGAGTTCTCCAAGGTAAGCGATATCGGTCCACGAAAGAATTTTTTCAATCGAGTTTCCAAAAGTGCAGGTTGTGCAGTAAACATCAAAAGCAGAAATAAAATCTTACGCCCTCTAGTGCCCTAATTAGTTATTGTCTACCAAAAATTAGGAATTATATGTAGAACATTTTCCCACCAGGAGCTGTATCCTATGCAGAAAGAAGCTTTCAAATAGGACTTTTAGAAGCAGAGATATCGGAGCAATCGCAATTTACCTTTACGCCCCCTAGCGGAAAATCTATTCATTACTTGAAAAAGTAACTGTACCTAAATCAGTCTCCGTTATAAAGGGCATGGAAAGGAAGAATTCGTTTCTTTCAATCTTATATTTAGAAGCAAATATATAGAATAAAATATATTTTGAATTCGATAGCATGTGCAATTACTCCCTCTTGCGACGAAATTGTGCATTGGAAAAAAAAACCTGGAAAGTAAGATTCGTTGTTCTCACATTACAAGCTTTCCATTAGAAAAAGAATTTTTCATATCAGACTAATAGTTGCAGAGATGTGGTGTCCACAGACGGACGGACTGAAGGACGGATAAGGTGATGCTATAAGAACGCACTTTTTTTTTTTTTTTTTTTTTTTGCTAAAAAAGAGAATACCATTTAATCTACCATAATCTATCATTTCATTTTGAAAGCAATTACTTTAAATACCAACCTTAAAGAGTTAGAACTCAATTGCCCTCGCACAAACGCATCAATAACTAGCTACTGCCGTTAATGGCTGTTTTCAAAGTTTGCCAGAAGTGGGGCCGGAATAAGGGTGGGAAGAGGGGTCTAGCAGAAACTATAGCCAAGTGATCATCACCATTACCAAAGACGCAAGAGGAATACCTCTACACCACGAATAGTACACAGCTTATAAACCGATGAGCCATTAGATTATGACCACCCTCAGCCTACAGAAATGAGCTCGCCTGGAGACTGAACGGTGGCTCAGGTGAAGTTCACGGAGCAGTATATATACAACCCGAGGACCGGCTTTCGGTTGGTAGAGTGTTCGGAGTCAAAATGGGAAACAGCTGCTGATTTATCGGAGTTTGATAAATGACAAATTGTGATGACACGGTGCCTCGGAACTACGACCACGTAAACGGCGCAGCTTGTTGGTTGTTCACGTGCTGCTGTGGTTAGTACGTATCAAAAGTGGTGCACAGATTACCAAACGACGTATCGTCGTCCAGCTGTGTGTCGTTCGCATCTCGTTGTTGTCAGAAGGAGGGGAGACTGCTGCGCATCGTTCACAGCGACCGCAGGGCCACAGTGGTGATCAGAGCAATCTGTCACAGCACACGGTTCATCGCAGCCTTTTGCGCATGGGCCTGCGTAACTGAAGACCCAGCCGGGTCCTCATGCTCACTGCACGTCATCACCAACAACGCATGAAATGTGCCCAAGATCATCAAGATTGGACCGTGGATGATTGGAAGAAAGTGGCCTGATCTTACGAATCGAGATTCCTGGTGCATCACGTAGACAGCAGATCGCGGATAAGTCGATTACCAACGGAGTCTGTGGCACCTGGATGCACTGTTGGGTGGAAACAGGCCGCCGGCGGAGGTGGTGTTACGCTGTGGACGATGTTTTCTTGATACACTTTAGGCCTCATTATCCCAATAGCACAATCCCTGACAGCTGTCAGGTATCTGAACATCGTTGCGGACCAAGTTCACTCATTCATGGCAACTGTGTTCCCCGCTGGTGATGGCCATTACCAACAGGATAATGTGCCATGCCATACTGCCAGAATCGTCAAGGAGTGGTTCAAGGAACATGCTGGTTACTTTCTGTTAATGCCCTGGCCTCCAAATCCACCTGATAGGAACCCAATCGAACATTTGTGGTTCAACTTGGAAAAGCGGGTTCGCGCTAAATCACCACCACCCCAAAATGAACGGGAACTGCAGGACCTGCTTTTGACATTATGGTACTAGATATCCCAGGATACCTATCGCCACCTCATCGAATCGATGCCTCGCCCAGTGGCCGCTGTTTTGCGGGCTAAGGGGCAGGGACGTTGCCAAAGGGAAGCGAGGTTGGGCGTGAAGCCCACCCTAAAATTCTTCTTGCCCACCCTACCGCCCACCTAGTTCAAGATGTATCAATGCCATTTTTTATTTTACTTTAAAATATAATCTGGACTTTGCCAAGTAATAATGAGTCTCGTGTTTTTCGTGGGATAGCCCTACGTATTTTCCCCTAGGAAGTGCGTTGCTTACTTCTTCGTAGGAGGTTACCAAAGGATTATCGGCAGTGCCATGAAAATATAATTGTTCTCCACTTTCCCAAATCCTCATCTTTTCTTGATAGTAACACACACAATTGACGTTAATTAGGAATATCAAGCAGAAGTCATCGCTCTTTCCACGTTTATAAGTGACTCACGGAAAAATTATCATCGGCCGCCACCGGGAATCGAACCCAGGATCTTCCAGCTGCGGCCTCTATGTGAGTCTGGAGACTTCGAGGCCGCTGTGGTGCAGTGGTAGCGTGTCCGGCGCGTAACTGAAAGACCTTGTGTTCGATTTCCGGCGGCGGCCGATGATAATTTTTCCGTGAGTCACTTACAAACGTGGAAGTGTAACGTACCAGAAGATGTGATGTACCTGCCAGAAGGACGCACACGACATAAAGGCAGATAGGAATCAGAATAAAATGTCCGCGTAGCTCAACTGGTAGAGCAACTTATTCCGGAATGAGTGGACCCGGGTTCGAATCCTGGCGTGGATAAAAATGACGGAGAAATTCACTTCGTTATAATGGCGCCCGAACTATCCGGATGACCCGACCGTTCACAATCTCGCAATGGTGTGATGTTATTTCCACACCGCGAGATAGGAAAAATAAGAGCAGCACTTCGAAAAAAAAAAAAAAAAAAATGAGGGGGAGATGATGTAACGTACCAGAAGATGTGATGTACCTGCCAGAAGGACGCACACGACATAAAGGCAGATAGGAATCAGAATAAAATGTCCGCGTAGCTCAACTGGTAGAGCAACTTATTCCGGAATGAGTGGACCCGGGTTCGAATCCTGGCGTGGATAAAAATGACGGAGAAATTCACTTCGTTATAGAAGGAGCGATGACTCCTGTTTGATTTTCATGCTAGTGTGGCCAGGGGATAATGAGGAGGGGGATAGGAATTCGCTGAGATGGCGTCATTACTAATTGATCTGCTAAGTAAAAGATTTCAACACAGAAAGTGGAGTGTAAAGCTAAACTAGCGCTCTTAAGTCTGTACCAGGGCAGTGAGGGAGTGGGTGGTGGCGGACGTCTGTCTGCTTTGGAGGTGAGGAGTGCAGAGCAAGGTTGCTGACTTGAAGGGAGCTGAGAAGGGGACAGGCATATCACGATGTTAAATTTTGATTTAAGTAAATAAATAGAACAGTTTTCTTTAAAAAAAATTGTTCAAGTACAGTGCTGTTTTCATAAAAGCATAAAAAGCCTTTAAATTCTTTCTTTCAGTGTTTCGTAACTAAATTTGCTATCAAACTTGCCCCAGCAAAAATAATACTCTCCCACCCGTCTCGCACCCTGATTTCAAAATCTAGCGACGCCCCTTCTAAGGGGGCAGCTTATTAGGTAGGTGGGCGAATGCAATGGCTCATCGCTGTATATTTATGCGTACTGCGATCAAAAGTTTCGAGACTAGGTAGGTAGCGCGCCGACGGATGGCATTACGTGGACGCGCGAGCTGCGGTCGAAGGCAGTGACCTTCGTGAACCATTGTACCAAGTGGCGTAGTTCTGTGAACATCGGGAGCTGTGCTACACGATATTTGGTGACCACGTGCGGAACACAGTTGCGATTTCGGAATGGACTGCAAACTAGAGCAGCAAGCGAACATCAAATTTTGCGTCAGACTCGTCAAATCGGGAATACAGGCGCATGAAATGTTGCTGCAGACTTATGGCAATGAAGCAATGAGTCGTGCCAGGTGTTTTGAGTGGCACTCGCGCTTCAAGAGTGGCAGAACGGCACTGGAAAACGACGAGAGGTCAGGGCAACCGTCCAAGAGCAAAACCCCCGAAACTGTGGGCAAAATTGGGAAACTGGTGCATGAGGATCGTCGGAGAACCATTCAAGACATTGCTACCATCGTCAATGTGTCATACGGAACAGTGTAAGAAATGTTGACGTCGGTTTTGAACATGCACCGTATTGCTTCAAAGTTAGTGCCAAAGATTTTGAACCCCGAACAGAAGACTCTCCGTGTCCTCTGTCAAGATCTTCGTCAGCAGGTGGTGAATGAACCAACGTTCTTATCGCGGGTTATCACTATGGGCGCTACGGTTACGACCCGGAGACCAAACAACAGTCGTAGCAGTGGAAGAGCCCGGCATCTCCACGACTGAAGATAGCCCGACAGGTCCGGAGCGCAACCAAAAGCATGCTCTTCGTGTTCTTCGACATTCTTGGGGTTGTGCACCGTTAATTTGTCCCACAGGGGCAAGACCGTCACGTCCTTTTTGTACTGTAATGTTCTGCGGCGTCTTTGGAAGAACGTTCGCCGCAAACGTCCTGAAATGTGACGCAGGGAGATTTCCTGCTCCATCACGACAATGCAGCAATTCACAGAGCGTTAGCAGCACGCCAGTTTTGCAGCCGCTACAGCATGACTACCCTTCCTCACCCGCCTTACTCGCCGAATTTGGCTTTCTACGACTTTTCCTGTTCTCGAAGATGAAGCTAAAGCTCAAGGGTCGCCGTTTTGAAACCGTGGACGAGATCTAGCGCGAATCGCAGACGGTGCTTGACACGATATTCGCGAACAGGACTTCCAGGGAGCGTTCCAACAGTGGCAAAAACGTTGGCAGCGGTGTATCGCTGCCCAAGGAGATTACTTTGAGGGAAATCATAGCCAGATTTAAATAACGTAAGTACTTTGTTGTATATCGGCATAGTCTTGGAACTTTTTTTATCGTACCTCGTATATAGAGAGGAGTAAAATAGTTTCAGTTTTGTCTCGTACGATTTTCACTCGATCACAAATAGTGGATAGAAAACGAACAGATTTCAAGGCAGTGACTCACTAAGGGTAAACTTTTCATGTCGCAGTGCACAGCGGGGCCGGCGAGACAGTTTCAGATATTTCACTACCATCCACCCACATATCCCTGTTTGCGTATGGAACCGAAATCCACCGTGTCTTCACATTGCATAGCAGAAAGATGCACCAAGAAAAGTATACAATGCTAAATTATTAAAAATTCCAAGATAAAATTTAGGTATCTTAAGTTTTTAACTCATATTCTTGTGAGAATAGTGGAAAATACAGTGGCATTTATGAAAACTCTGCAGGTAATTTATTAGTCTGGAGAATGCACTAAGTATTAATTATCACAGACATATTGCAAGAGTTTCGTATGTTAACGGACTTTAATAATCATTGTCTGTCATAAGTTCTTTGGGGGTCACTCAGATGTCTTAGCCTTGATAGCCCACTGAGATGTCTTAGCTTTGGTGGCCCACTTAGATGTCTTAGCCTAGGAGCTCACTAAGGCCTTTATCCAGTCCCGGCCAAAAGTAGCATGCTCTTTACCATTCTATTCGCCTCTAATGTCTTTGCTAGTACGAGTAGCTCTAAATTACAGATGGACGACAGCATATAGCCCAATGATTTGTTCACGGCGGTTGTTCCCCTCCCCGATAAAAAAAATGAACTCAAAACTCAGACTCGTGCTAGAATGAATACTTCTACCACTGATCAACCGCAGTGGAAGGTGACTCAAGCCACAAAATACGCCGCCGAAGTGTGATGTCACAAGATGGCCCTGGACACAAACAAATGTCTGTTCCTCCCAAGGAGGTTAGAATAAGGTATCTGGAGATACCCTTTTAATGGAGCAGTACCGCTTTGCGTGAAGCTTGCAACGGCCGTCAAAGTGTGAGAAAACTCATGGTTTTCAATGCTATTGCAATGCATTTTGTGTTGGCCGAATCGCCTTCTTTCGTTGCAAATATTTCAAATTTTGCATTGTAAGTTACTGCCGATGGGTAGGAAAATGCTGAATTTATAAAATTCCTAATTATTTTGAGGTTCCTTCCTATTTTTAGTTTAAATTGAAATACACGAACGTCAGTGCGAATTCTGAAAAGAAACATAACTTTAAAATTGAAAATTTCACTCGTGTAAGAGGTATAATTCATTCCGGTTTGATGTTAACACGATTTCTGCAACCAGAAACCACGCAATTCCAAAATACAGACAGTGGATAACCAACAAAATTCCCACACCTTGCGGCTTCACGGTCAAGATACTCAGGGAATCTCCAGAAGTATTATTCTAACCACCTTGGTTTCTCCATGATTCCCAAAACGCTTCAACATGATTGGTAAAATGTGCTCATATTTTGCAATTTTTTCATTTTTTCTGACAATTTGAAGCTAATTCAACGCGGTGAAAATGCTGTAAAGTCCTCTCACATCCAGTCATTTTATTATGAACCGCATAGCGAGAAAATACGTGGTCCAATTCATGCTTCTATGATAGATACGATATATAGCATCAAGGTACTGTCTACTTTTTATACTTAAGTTTCATAAATTACTTTATTTTACTTCTTTTAGTTTTATATCATATTTGAACTGACCACCCAAAGAGCCTACAGCTGTAAGGCTGGACTGTTTCATGTTTGTGGTAAAGATAGATGGTGTGCCTGGCCAGGTTGTAATTTCGTAGGAGCATCTGCTTATTCACAATGAGGAGAAATCTACCAATGCACAGTATGCCAGAAGACATTTCTACAGAAAGGTAGTCTGTTACAGCATCTGCTGATTCACACTGGTGAGAAATCTCACCAATGCACTGATTGGATTTAACCTTACAGTATTTAAATACCTAATGACATAATTTTAACGCATTTTGGTAAATGAATTTGGCCGCCCCGGTGGCGCAGTGGTCTAAGCGATGGCATCTGATCATTCGTCCGAAAGAGGTCCGGGTTCGAATCCCGTGAGGCCGCCCCGGTGGCGCAGTGGTCTAAGCGATGGCCTCTGATCATTCGTCCGTAAGGGGCCCGGGTTCGAATCCCGGTGAGGCATGGATGTTGTGTTTGTCTTACGGCACTGGCTCTCTCCCTTCCCTGGAACCAGTGACCCTAAATTAGGGACGGGCTACTGCTTATAGCCCATTGAGTTGCTCACGGTGGTCGTTAAACCTCCAACCAAAAAAAATGAATTTGATCTTACAGTACTTACAAAAACTGTAGTCATATTGCTTCCCAATCACGCACACGTCATATAGTTTTCCACATTGGTGAGAAACTTCATCAATGTTACCTTTGCGACAAGTCATTTACACGTAAAGAAAATTTAGCAAGTCATCTGCTACTTCCTGTCCATTTACATGCTTACATTGCAAAGTGTACATTTTATGGATGCTCTTCATCTGTGTCAATATATTTTAACACCTACCAGTAAAATTTATATTTTTGAATAGGGTACGTAAAATCTCTCAAAGGCATCGCATGTCATAAGAACTTCGCATGAATTTATCCGTAAATCGGTACGGAATTTGATATAACAGCTTCGACTAAAAACCTAACGTTTTTTTTTTTTTTGAAGGTTTAACGTCCACCGTGAGCGGGCTATAAGCAGTCGCCAGTCCCTAATTTAAGGTCACTGGTTCCAGGGAAGAGAGGGTGCCAGTGCCGTAATACAAATACAACATCCATGCCTCCCTGGAATTCGAACCCGGGCCCTTCTCGGCCGAACGGTCAGAAGCCAGCGCACAGACCACTGCGCCACCGGGGCGGCCAAGACCTAATGTTCTGAAAGAGATAACAACCAAAACAAGAAAGATGACACCGAATTTTCGGGTGTAATAAGCACGTCTTTTGATTCCGTTCTCACACAAATTAAATTTATCAAAGCTATTCAAAATCAATGGAACCGGTATGGAAAACGATAGTATCTGACGGAAGAAAGAAGCTCTTTAATCCCTCAGATATTGGTGTAAACGGAATCGTGAGCTTACGAACTCTTAGAAACAGAGTTATCGACAAAAATAAGATGTGACTTTACGTCCCCTGGTGGGAAAACCGTGCATTATTTTAGGAAGAAAGTATTCTCAAAATGTTTTTCCATATGAGCGGTATCGGTCCAAGAAAATACAATTTATTCGAGTTTTCAGGAGACTAGATTTTGCTACAAATACATCAGAAGCAGAAATTAACACTTATGACCCCTGGCGGCTAAACCATTCTTTACCAAACATTAGAAATTATGTGAAAAATATTTTCCATCAGGTCTTGTATGCGATATAGGAAGAATTTTTCAAATCAGATCTTTAGGAGCAGAAATAACGCAGAAAACGCAATTTACCTTTGTGCCCCTAGCGGAAAGTCTATGATTTACTTGAAAATTTTGAATTTATAGGAAAAACATTTCGCATTGGAAACACTATCCAACAAAGAGGGAATTTTTCAAATCGTACTCTTAGAAGTAGAGATATTGACAAAAATAAGATATACATCTATGCCCCTGGCGTAGAAACCATGCATTTTTCAAGAAGAAAATTTTCCAAAGAGGTTTGTCGACATGAGAAGTAGTATCGGTCAACAAACGACTTTTTTTTCAATCGAGATTTTAGAAGCTCATATTTTGCTGCAAATACACCAGAAGCGGAAATTAAGATTTACGCCCCCTGGTGGCCAAACCATTTTTTTTTACAAAAATTAGAAATTATGTGCAAACGATTTCCCATCAGGAGCTGTATCCGGTGCAGAAAGAATTTTTCAAATCGGAGATTAGAAGCAGAGAAATAGTGGGACACGAAATTTAGCTTTACGCCCACTAGCGGAAAGTCTATGAATTACTTGAAAATTTGAATTTATAGGAAAAACATGTCACACTAGAAACACTATCTAACAAAGAAGGAATTTTTCAAATCGAACCCTTAGAAATCGAGATATTGACAAAAATAAGATATACATCTACGCCCCCTGGTGTAGAAACCATGCACTATTTTAAGAAGAAAATGTTCCTAGAAGGTTTGTCGACATGAGTAGTATCGGTCTACAAACGACGATTTTTTCAATCGAGAATTTAGCAGCTCATATTTTGCTGCAAATACATCAGAAGTGGAAATTAAGGTTTACGCCTCCTGGTGGCGAAACATTTTTTTACAAAAATTAGAAATGATGTGCAAACGATTTCTCATCAGGAGCTGTATCCGGTGCAGAAATAATTTTTCAAATCGGAGATTTAGAAGCAGAGATATAGGGAGAAACGCAATTTACCTCTACGCCCCCTAGCGGAAAGTCTATGAACTACTTGAAAATTTTGAAATTATATGAGAAACACGTCACACGGAAAACACTATTGGGAACCTCAACGAACTATAGGGGCGCTGCTCAAACGTAAACAAACTTCTCTAGTACGGGTAACGTCGTACGTGTTTCCATAAAGTCCTTGAAATAATGAAATTTGTGGACGCTTCCAAAAGTTCAAGATGCATTAAAGAAGGGGAAGTGATTGTTAATGTAAGCCATATAATTTCTTGTGGAATTAAGAAGGAAGATGGAAGAAAAATTCTCATAGTTTCACACTGCATTCAGTCCACGGCAATAACGTCGTCGCCTCACTCCATCAACGGTGTTTTAGATACAAGTAACAGTGAAATTTCTATAAAGTCATTTGAGTGCTCTTGTAAAGCGGGCAGAAATGGAACGTGTAAGCACTGTGTAGCAGTAATGCTTTACTGTAACAGGTAATTTTTATTTTTACATTTTCAGGCAAGTGATATAGTAATACCGACAGGGGTGTTCTAATCCGGATTACTATTAAAAGCTGACATTTCGTTTCACTTGACGTTTCCCAGGACCCATTTTCAATACTGTCAACAATAACATTTGTAATTTTTGAACATTCTATTCCTAAAAGTGTTTGTGAATTGGTAATTGTTGATCATCATTGGGTTCTGCGTTTTTGAACCGATGACTGTTGACAGAACATTGCAAATCTTGTTCCATAATGAAGTTTAAATTTATATGGATAACAGCAATTATTTGTTTTCAAGATTATGTAGAAATACGGATTATTTAATTACTACTATGCAATAAAAACATGCTGCCTTGTTTATTATTCATTCAAAGACGTTACTTGGTTAGTAGCATTTCACTGGAAGGATTTCAAACGCAAGGCACAAACGTTTATACTAACTTGTGAAAAACATAGCCGAAACCTTGTGAACGACATTGCGGGACACAACAATATGATTTGTTCTTCTTCACGGAATTCTCCATTATACAATTCTCTAATTCCAGAATGAATGCAAAAATACACCAAACTGCGACAACTGAACGTAATGAGTGATCTACCAACCGCTAAGCATTGAGCCAAAAACGTTACCCGTACTACAGTAATTCCTCCTTTTGCCGCTAGAGGGAGAGCGGACCGCTGAGATTGCCAATCCAACAATGAAGGAATTTTTCAAATCGGACTCCTAGAAGTAGAGATATTGACAAAAATAAGATGTACATCTACGCCCCCTGGCGGAGAAACTGTGGAATATTTTAAGAAAATATTCCGAAAAGGTTTACCGATGTGAGCGGCATCAGTCCACGAAAGAATTTTTTCGACCCATATTTTAGAAGCTCCGATTTTATGGCAAATACATCAGAAGGAAAAATTAACACTTACGCCCCCTGGTGGCCAAAGTATTCTTTACCAAAAATTTGAAATTATATGCAAAAGATTTTCCATCAGGAGATCTATCCGCTGAAGAAACAATTTTCCAAATTTGAGTTTTAGAAGAAGAGTTATCGGGGGAAACATAATTTACTTTTAACGCCCCCTAGCGGAAAATCTATGCGTAATTTGAAAACGTAACTATATCTAAAATACTCTTCGACAGAAATGGAATCGAAAGATAAATTTTTCTTTTCAATCGGATGTTTAGAAGCAAATATGTGGAATAAAACGTATTTTTGACTTCGACATCATGTGCATTTACGCCCTCTACCGGCGAAATTGTACATCGTAAAAAAAACTAAATGAAGGATCATCATTTGCATATTTCAAGCTTCCCAATGCAAAAAGAATTTTTCAAATCGGACTAATAGTTGCAGAGATACCGTGGGTACAGACGGACGGACGGGCGGGCGGAGAAACCGATAACATAAGCATGATCTTTTTTTACAAAAGACGTGCTAAAAAAGAAAAGGGGGAAGGAATCCAAATTCCTATTTTAGAGCCTAAAAAATTATGCTTGTTCACACGAATACCAGTCAGTCCACAAATGCTTACCTTGACATTTTAGTCCATAAGGCATGTTTCCGTTTTTTTCTCAGAAATCTATAAAATGAATATTGATTTTTGACAGTCTGATGATTACAGTACGATGCAAAACATAAAACCGTATCTAATATATTCAGTTTCATCTTAAAAAATCATATTTACAGGACTATCGACAGCCGCCAACGATAAAACTAACGTTAGTAACATGTAAATCGCCATTCCGTGACGTCATGACTTCGACGACGTATAATAAAACCACGGTGTAGTAAAACTGTACAAATAATCTGACTTATTGGCGTACAAATTTATTCGCACATGACGGGTTTTTGTTTTTTTTTGTTTTTTGATTGGAGGTTTAACGACCACCGTGAGCAACTCAATGGGCTATAAGCAGTCGCCCGTCCCTAATTTAGGGTCACTGGTTCCACGGAAGGGAGAGAGCCAGTGCCGTAAGACAAACACAACATCCATGCCTGACCGGGATTCGAACCCGGACCCCCTACGGACGAATGATCATATGCCAGCGCCTTAGACCACTGCGCCACAGGGGCGGCGGTTTTTTTTTTTTTTTTTTAAGGAAGGTAGACGGAAAACTGGTAGTTTTTTTGTCTACGTTCCTTGAAAAAGCCATCTGATTGATAGATATGCTTGGAAACGTATATTTGTATTTTTACGTAAATAAATAGGAATGTTTAGTTTAGTTTTTTTCTGCATAGTTAGTATTCAATTCATCGTTAGTGATAACTAAAACCATTTGTGTCAATCCCCTGTTCCCCAGTGAGTATTTGATATTTGTTGACCATGTCGATTCAGAAAATCAGTTATTTGTTTTCTTACTCGCCATATACAATTACTACGCAGTCAAGAAGTTTTCCGAACGCACACTCAAATAATCGCTTTTGAAATCATATGATAGAAATCGATGCGAAATTTAGTCCAGTCAAGAAGTTCGTTGCTCCAGTCAAGGCTGAACCAGCTTAGACAAAAGAAGAGGAATGCGGAATGGAAAGTATTTGCGCCGTAATGTCTTCTCGCTTTGATCGCTGTGACGAGTCCTGCGTAGTACTTTCGTTATCCCACCGGAAGGCTGAAGTGACGACAGTGTGGCTCCAATAGTATGAAATTGCAGCAGTACGACTGTTTTTTATCGTTGTTAGTGGATTGTTTCTTGTAACTTTTCTAAACCTATGAACGCCATTTTTGTGTGTTGGCTTCTCACCGTTGTTTTGGAAATTGTGTATAATGCTGGTGGATATCGATGTCCCTTCATCTCGCACAGCCATGAAGTTGAACGATCGTTTCACGATGTTCCTTAGTATGTCTCCGCCAGTGACCAGGGTGGAAACCAGGTTTAATTGTCTCAATTGTTATCGTCGAGGATATGGCACTTGGAGGAGAGGTGTCAGGCCATTTTTTGGACGGGGTTTTCGTCGTCCCAGGTTCAACCACAACCAGTGGAACCAGTGGAATTATGGCAGATTTCCACCAAGATATGTCAACTCACAAAGCTTTTACTACAACAGACGGTTTGATAGGAATAAGTACAGGTACCAGTATCGAGGCAAGCCGATAACAGAGAGAAATTATAATGCAATAAAGTGCTATCTTGATGAAGGGCTTGAACAATATATGGAAGAGGCAAGAAAAAAGTCTCAATTTTCATTCTGAAGAACATTGTGTTGTGTAGTGTTTCCATACCGCGTCATGCCAAACAGACTGATACAATTCCGTATGAATAACTGACTGGAGTACGAAGAATGAAGGGAATTTTCGAACTATGTGTGTTATTTTATTATTTTTTTCCTATCGTCCAGTGAGAATGAGACAATTTGTAGACTTTTCTTTTTTTGAGTGACTACTGAATTCTGCCTCTAGATTTCGGAACTGAAATCGGGAAATGGTAAGGTGCACTCCTGTGACTTCAGTTTTTACTTGTACGTAAATCAATGTTATTTGACGCCTATAGTAGTGGTCCGCGATATTCCATAACAAAAACTAGTTGAAACTGTTTTAGAAAAAATAAAAAATGTTTCGGCATCGAAATTTTTCTGTTGTGACTCAGTTCAGAATCTAGCATGAATATTGCACTTCGATGTTGAATCTTTTGAGTCACTGTGCAAAATTTTTGTAGTTATTAATTTTCTTTAATATTTCTTGCGATATTTTTCCTGTTATGACATAATTCAGAATCTAGCATGAATATTCCATGTCGATATTCAGAGTTATGTAAACATTTTGCAGTTCTTAATTTTCCATACATTTTAATTTGAATATTTCGTGCCATATTTTTAATTTGAATTCTGCGTGCCATATTTTTTCCTAATGTATGGTAGCCAATAATATTTTAAAGTGTGTTTATAAACTTTCTATTCAAGCAGTGTACATTCCCATATTTTATAAAATAAAAAAAAATTAATTTTCCCTTGAGTTTGACAATGGCAGAAAATTTGTAGAACCTTGTTTTCTTTTCTTTTTTTACTCACTAATAACGCCTTGAAAGACGCAGTTATAATTTAACGGACCTAATAAGAGTAACAGGTGCATTTCACCAGCCCCCCCCCCCCCCCCACACACACACACCACGGAATTTTTTAATTTTTCAGACACCATTCGTTTGTACCACGTATGAACCGGAATGAACTCGGTTTTTTTCGTTTGAACCGCAAAAGTTTTGGAGATATTTAAAAAACAAAGTGGGGGGGGGTGAAACGATAGCCCCCCACCATGGAATTTTTAAATTTTTTTTGCACCATTTGTTTGTACCACGTATGAACCGGAATGAACTCAATTTTTTTCGTTTGAACCGCAATAGTTTTTGAGTTATTTAAAAAACAAAGTGGGGGGGCTGGTGAAATGGTACCCCCAAAATATAGATATTTCAAATTTCAGCATAGCCATTCGTTAATAAATCGTATGAACCGGAATGAACTCCATTTTCATCGTTTGAACCACAATAGTTTTTGAGATATTTAACAAATAACATTGAGAATTTGCATATATACAGAAAGACGGACCATTTCACCAGCCCCCCACCATGGAATTTCAAAATAGGCATTCGTTAGCAAATCGTGTGAACTGAAAAGAACTCCATTTTCATCGTTTGAACCGCAATAGTTTTTGAGATATTTAAAAAATAATGTTACAGGCCTATCATTTCACCCCCCCCTCATCATGGAAATTCAAAATTCCGAAATAGCCATTCGTTAGTAAATCGTATGAACAGGAATGAACTCCATTTTTATCGTTTGAACCGCAATAGTTTTTGAAATATTTAATAAATAATAGAATTTACATATTCGCACAGAGACCGACCATTTCACCAGCCCCCACCCCCATGGAATTTCAAAATAGCCATTCGTTAGCAAATCGTATGAACCGAAAAGAACTCCATTTTCATCGTTTGAACCGCAATAGTTTTTGAGATATTTAAAAAAGAATGTCACAGGCCTACACCATTTACCACCCCCCCTCATCATGGACATTCAAAATTCCGAAATAGCCATTCGTTAGTAAATCGTATGAACAGGAATGAACTCCATTTTTATCGGTTGAACCGCAATAGTTTTTGAGATATTTAAAAAATAATATTGAGATTTAGCATATATACAGAGAGACCGACCATTTCACCAGCCCCCCACCATGGAAATTCAAAATTTCAAAATAGCCATTCGTTAGCAAATCGTATGAACCGAAAAGAACTCCATTTTCATCGTTTGAACCGCAATAATTTTTGAGATATTTAAAAAAGAATGTTACAGGCCATTTCATCCCCCCTCCCCCCTCATCATGGAAATTTGAAATTCCGAAATAGCCATTCGTTAGCAAATCGTATGAACAGGAATGAACTCCATTTTTATCGTTTGAACCGCAATAGTTTTTTAAATATTTAAAAAATAATATTGAGAATTTGCATATATACAGAGAGACCGACCATTTCACCAGCCCCCCACCATGGAAATTCAAAATTTCAAAATAGCCATTCGTTAGCAAATCGTATGAACCGAAAAGAACTCCATTTTAATCGTTTGAAACGCAATAGTTTTTGAGATATTTAAAAAGAATGTTACAGGCCATTTCATCCCCCTCCCCCCTCATCATGCAAATTTAAAATTCCGAAATAGCCATTCGTTAGTACATCGTATGAACTGAAAAGAACTCCATTTTCATCGTTTGAACCGCAATAGTTTTTGAGATATTTAAAAAAGAATGACACAGGCCTACACAATTTATCCCCCCTTCATCATGGAAATTCAAAATTTCAAAATAGCCATTCGTTAGCAAATCGTATTAACCGAAAAGAACTCCATTTTCATCGTTTGAACCACAATAATTTTTGAGATATTTAAAAAAGAATGTTACAGGCCATTTCATCCCCCTCCCCCCTCATCATGGAAATTCAAAATTCCGAAATAGCCATTCGTTAGTAAATCGTATAAACAGGAATGAACTCCATTTTTATCGTTTGAACCGCAATAGTTTTTGAGATATTTAAAAAATAATATTGAGAATTTGCATATATACAGAGACCGACCATTTCACCAGCCCCCCACCATGGAAATTCAAAATTTCAAAATAGCCATTCGTTAGCAAATCGTATGAACTGAAAATAACTCCATTTTCATCGTTTGAACCGCAATAGTTTTTGAGATATTTAAAAAAGAATGTCACAGGCCTACACCATTTACCCCCCTTCATCATGGAAATTCAAAATTTCAAAATAGCCATTCGTTAGCAAATCGTATTAACCGAAAAGAACTCCATTTTCATCGTTTGAACCACAATAATTTTTGAGATATTTAAAAAAGAATGTTACAGGCCATTTCATCCCCCTCCCCCCTCATCATGGAAATTCAAAATTCCGAAATAGCCATTCGTTAGTAAATCGTATGAACAGGAATGAACTCCATTTTTATCGTTTGAACCGCAATAGTTTTTGAGATATTTAAAAAATAATATTGAGAATTTGCATATATATACAGAGACCGACCATTTCACCAGCCCCCACCATGGAAATTCAAAATTTCAAAATAGCCATTCGTTAGCAAATCGTATGAACCGAAAATAACTTCATTTTCATCGTTTGAACCGCAATAGTTTTTGAGATATTTAAAAAAGAATGTCACAGGCCTACACCATTTACCCCCCTCTTCATCATGGAAATTCAAAATTTCAAAATAGCCATTCGTTAGCAAATCGTATGAACCGAAAAGAACTCTATTTTCATCGTTTGAACCGCAATAATTTTTGAGATATTTAAGAAAGAATGTTACAGGCCATTTCATCCCCCTCCCCCCTCATCATGGAAATTTAAAATTCCGATATAGCCATTCGTTAGTAAATCGTATGAACTGAAAAGAACTCCATTTTCATCGTCTGAACCGCAATAATTTTTGAGATATTTAAAAGAATGTTACAGGCCATTTCAACCCATCTCCCCCCCCCCATCATGGAAATTCAAAATTCCAAAATAGCCATTTGTTAGCTAATCGTATAAACCGAAAAAAGAACTCCATTTTCATCGTTTGAACCGCAATAGTTTTTGAGATATTTAAGAAATAATTTACAGGCCTACCATTTCACACACACCCCCCTCATCATGGAAATTCAAAATTCCGATATAGCCATTCGTTAGTAAATCGTATGAACAGGAATGGACTCCATTTTTATCGTTTGAACCGCAATTGTTTTTGAAATATTTAATAAATAATATTGAGAATTTGCATATATACAGAGCCCGACCATTTCACCCCCCCCTCCCATGGAAATTCAAAATTTCAAAATGGCCATTCGTTAGCAAATCGTGTGAACCGAAAAGAACTCCATTTTCATCGTTTAAACCGCAATAGTTTTTGAGGTATTGAAAAAAGGATTTTACAAGCCTACACCATTAACCCCCCCCTCACCATGGAATTCGAAATTTCATAGCCATTCGTTAGGAAATCGTATGGCCGCCCGGTGGCGCAGTGGTCTAAGGCGTTGGCCTCTGATCATTCGTCCGTAAGGGGTCCGGGTTCGAATCCCGGTCAGGCATGGATGTTGTGTTTGTCTTACGGCACTGGCTCTCTCCCTTCCCTGGAGCCAGTGACCCTAAATTGGGAATGGGCGACTGCTTATAGCCCATTGAGTTGCTCACGGTGGTCGTTAAACCTCCAATCAAAAAAATCGTATGAACCGAAAAGAACTCCATTATTATCGTTTGAACCGCAATAGAGTTTGACATACCTACAAAAAAAAAAGGATTCAGAAAATATGGAGCCGACAATTCCCCCCTTCCCCCATGGAATTTCAAAATAGCCATTCGTTAGTAAATCGCATGAACCGGGAAAACTCTGTAAGAGCGAACGTGTCGTCACGTGACTTAGCGCCGCCTCCTACTTAAGTATCCGAGGAGCACGCGCAGCGGGGGCTCTCACAACAAGCAGAGAGTTCGTTTACTCTTCCCGGAAACACACACACTCTCTCTCTCTCTCTCTCACTCTGTTCGAGCGAACAAACGAAATCTCTCCCACTTTACTATATATATATCTGTGAATCGGGGAGGCAGAGCGACAACAGCTGGTTATACGGAAGTTTATCCACTTTCAGACATAATTTGAAAAGAACGCTTGGTTAACACATATACGAAACACTTATTCTTCATCAACTAGAATTTTGATGGCGGCGGATTACTCGCCCTTGAAAGTGACCTCGTTATGACTGGACCTGGCAAAGATCGTGGGACGCGCAAGATAAGGTGATCGAATTCTGTAGAAATCTCACCCTGCGTTGGCGTCCTAACTTAGGGTCTCCTTGACACTAGATAGACCTCTATCTTATCGATGCTTCAGGACTAGTCTTCTAGCTATCCTTCTCTAATCGATGCTTCAGTGGACTGTACTAAGTCCGTAATTCAGTAGTATATCATCAGCTACTCTACGGTATCCCTGACTCGGGTAGATTCCTTCTGTAGCGGCGACCTACTTCATCTAAGTCGGTGTCCGCTCTTTCCCCGTGGACTCCGAGAGCCCACCACACCATCCACGCAAACGCGTTCCTTTCTATCGGAGGACTATCACCTTCGCTCTCCGAAGACAGACTGCTCGAACAGGTCCACTCGGAGCGACCTCTTCGCCCCCCTTCACGCTGCTCCTTCTTCAAGGGCGACAGCGCTGACCTTCAACATGCTGCTCTCCTCTCGCGCCATGTGTCACCTCTCGCGCCCTTCACCTGCCCCATCCCTAGTCGTTTTCCGGGAATCGGGCTCCTGGACCTTTAAATCTACCTTGCGCATTCCTCGCTTATCCTCAGGCTATACATTATTGAGTGCCTCCTTCCGAGAAAGCAATCCTATCGTCGTAGTACATCCGTAGCAATACAATACACATTGTTATAACTATACAAAAGAGTATGTCTGCATTTCAGACTTGTAGGCGCCAAGTGAAAATGAACAATGTATCTGTGAAAGTCACAACGTCCTTGGCGATACTTTCAATTCGTAGAACAAGTCCTCGTCCTTTCTAAGGCGTGAGAACCTGAAGTCTTTTGTCATACATCTCGCCTTCCCCCCCCCCCCCCAAAGGATTAAACATATTTACGAATTCTCTGTCGCCATTTTGGGAACTTGCGATGTTTTCTTTGGTCAAAAAAACACCACATAATGTTTATCATTGAAATGAATTAACATCGTTAATGTGTCCGTTCTTACAAACTCCATGTTTATTTTTTGAACCCCGATAGTTTTTGAGATGTTTAAAAATGTTCCACGATTTCAGCTGCCCCCACCCCCACCCCCGGACATTTCCTGTTTCAGAATAGCTATTCGTTAGCATCGTGTGAACCGGAAGGAGCTACATCTTTATCGTTCGAATCTGGATAGTTTCTGAGATATTTGTATAAAGGGTAATGGAGGATGATGAAGAAGTAATTTATTTTCAAAAAGTCCTGTATTCGTTCCTGTCATTATCTTAAAGATCTCTCCGTTTCTAGCTTTGAACCGCAGCAGTTGAAAAGACATTCCAAAAAGAACGTGACGGTTTCAACATTTCTTCAATGTGTCTCAAGGACCAGAACACAAGAGAACCGGAAAATGCATGGCATAGTAAAACAGCCAAAATCTCGGAGCGGAAACAAACGACGCAATCCAGTCTGTAGTAAACATACAGTACAAGGCATCACAGAAAGAAGCGGAGCACGGCAGAGGCACAAAGCAGTCTGTTACATTACAATCGTGCGCTGTAGTAGGTGGCAGATACAACACGAAGCGAAGCACACAGGGAACAGTCACTGAGCAGAGGAACGGCTGAGCCAGCAAATAGAGAAAGCACCATACCTGGAACCACGGAGCAACATGATGAGTAGAAAACCCAAGAACTATTCCTTCTTCCTTTTAAGGAAAAAACGAAATTATTGGTGCGAAATTATTGCTGTCCATCTGTGGTTGCCGCCCCGGTGGCGCAGTGGTCTAAGCGATGGCCTCTGATCATTCGTCCGAAAGGGGTCCGGGTTCGAATCCCGGTGAGGCATGGATGTTGTGTTTGTCTTAAGGCACTGGCTCTCTCCCTTCCCTGGAACCAGTGACCCTAAATTAGGGACGGGCGACTGCTTATAGCCCATTGAGTTGTTCACGGTGGTCGTTAAACCTCCAATCAAACAAACAAACAAACCATCTGTGGTTATTGGGCGCCATCCTCCGACAAAAAGAGAAATAATGGTACTTATGCCACATTGAAAAGAAAAACATTAAGGAAAAACAATTACTTTCTTTAAAATTGGCATTTTCTGTCTAACAGTGGCATAGCAGTTAGACATACTATACAAAACATAGCAGGGTAGGAAGCAACACATGACACTCCGGGAAAATCGGGCAGGGGCATGCTTGAACCATAGAAAAACAGAAGCAGAACGAACGGTGCGAGGCAGTTGGTGATGGTCATGTAAAGCGGATGCAGGCAGGACATCGTAAGACAAAACACACAGAAAAAGGTCACAAAGCAGAATGATGAGGGGAAAAAAACGAGGCACGAGAGAAAACACTTCACAAAGAGGAGAACGAAACAACAAGGGCTCAAAGAGACAGGGAGAAACATAGCTAAGAAAACACAACAGAAATCAATCATCAAACAAAACCACACAGGAGCTAATCAGGTGGACACCGAAGAAGGAGACGATGTTGAGCATGACAAATGAAGTGGTCAAGACAACCATAGTAACATTCAACTTTCGGGTAAGAGCCCGAAAGGTGAAAAAATGCAAAGTAAAAAGCGCTAAGATTGTCAACCAGAGATGAGTAAACTGCCGGATCGTTGGAAGCAATAAAGTGATTAAGTGGAGCATCGTGAGAAGAGTCAAAGAACAATGGGAAAGCGGCATCTAGAGAAAGAGTCTGCGTAAACTCGGGAACAACTTGAAGGAGAGCAACAAGATCAGGCACAACAGAGGGACTGTCAAGAACGCGAGCAAAAGTGACGGCAGCAGGATCAGGAGCGGAGCCTTGCGAAGAACACGATGAGGAGGAGACATAACCACAGCGGCACGCTTAGCGCGAATCTTGCGATTAGACCGATGACGACGCTTCTTATTAGGAGCAATACCAGTAGGGAAATGTTGACGAAGAGGACGAGACGACGTAGAAGGAACAACAGGCGGCGTCTCGGGAATCTGGCGAGGTGAATAGGGTACAAAGTCGGATGACACATGTAAAGAGGTAACTGCAGGAACAACAGAACCCGGGGAGGGTGGGGTTTCAAACGAGTCTAGAAGAGGAGCTGTGCGAAAGAGCGGGGACCGATCATGGCGACCAGAAGGTGAAACAAAGACAACGGCACTAGAAGCATCAGAAGAGCCCCGAGAAGGTGAAAAGGGCTGAGAGCACACCGGAGTACTGGAACCAGTGGAGGAAAGATGAGCGTCTGAGGGTGGCGAAGCCGACGTACGCAGCGGCGATGGTGGAGCAGAAAATCCCGGGATCGGGATAGACGAAGTGACTTGCGAAAACAAAGAAGGCAGCACCTGAACAGGCGGAGAAGGTGCAGCAACAGGATGTGACAAAGCGCAAACATCAGACGATGAAAAAGAAAGAAATACAGACGAAGGCACCGAAACAGGAGCAGTAGATCCAGATGTACCCACAACAGACGATGCTGGCGAGGAAGGAAAAAGACCAACGGAGGCAGATGACGGAGATGGAGACTAAGAAGGTGTGAACGGATCAGGCGAAAGCGTGGTGACTGGAAGCGAAGAAAGAGGTTCTGTGACGGGAACTTGAGCAGCCGTTGAAGAAGACTAGGAAGAAATGAGGGGGCATTGCGAGAAATGGTGACCAGGCTGTTTACATGAGATGCAATGATAGGCAGTGAATACGTTGATTGCGACGTTGTGATGGCAACAAATCACCAGAAAAGTTGTGGGGCAGTAAGAAACAGTCTGTGTCAGGAAAAAACTAAGTCTTGGCGGCGGAAGCCAAAATAAGGACGATCACCTTGATCAACATGGGCGGCGGGTATCTTGCGGATATCACCAAGAACGCGGCCACACCGAGAAGGAAAAGCATGTAAAAACTCATCGGAAACGTCCGGAGGTACAGGTTACAAATTAAGAAAAACGGGAGAATGTGCAAGGGGGATAGGGACCACGCTATGTTCTCCAACGGAAAGGCTAGTCGATAGGACTTGAGGAACAAACTCAGGTGAAAAAATATATACAAGAATGGACTTAGGTTTGCTGGCGAAATGTGTAATTGCACCGGAAGGGAGAAACGACAATGCAGACATACACTGTATAGACGTGCAACTTGACATTGGGTAAGGCGTCGAACTTGACACTTAAACTAAGAGTTGAAAGCATTGTACGTGTGCAATAAGCGTAGAACCTTGACGTGAAATATAGGAGTCCAAGGCTGTCGCGAGGAAAGTCGGAGACGTTGAACACGGATCTGTAGCAGGATGAGGAGAAGAGCAGTCGTGGGACGCATCCAGCACACTTGGAGGACAAGTCATCGAAGCAGCACATAGTGACGTGAGAGGGAAATAGAATTTAGAAGCAGAAGCACAGGCTATGGACAATGTGTAGAAATGCACGGCGAAGGGCACACAGATCCACTATAACAAGGTGGAGCACCAGGAAGGCGATCAGCATACCGAAGAAGGCAGCGCAGAGAACCACTGTCAATGGGTGGAACACAAGGAAGGTAATCCACACACCGGTGAAGGCAGCGCAGAGAAGCATTAACGATGATTGGAGCGCAAACACGGAAGGCAAACGTAGACACAGCAGCAGGAAGGCTACTAATGCAGCAGACAGTTTTAGAGCAAAAAGTCAAGGCGAGTCACGATGGGCAGATTGTAAACAGGCCCAACGAGATGAATTGTAAACAGGCCCAACGAAATGAATTGTAAACAGGCCCAACGAGATGAATTATAAAGGAATATCGGCAAAATATGCATGTACCAACTCGAAAGAATGACTAGGAAGAGAGCGCAGACATTCATGCACGAGAGAAACACAAATTAATTCGGCGGTGGGCGCTAGATACAGGCGGAGCACAAAATGCAGAGCTCGAAAGGGCGTGGCCAGCAGAGCAACGTGACGGGATGCTGTGTGAGTCAAATATCGTACAAAGACAATTGTTTGGATGGGACCATTTCAAGAATGTTTGTTTTAAATTTAAGGGTGCATCTATCTGCTTTGCACTTCCTTTCGACCGAAGCGTGTTAAAGTGGAAAAGTTTCCTGCACGTTCTTTGAAAACTAAAGGATGTACTTATACCTTCACTATATACATGTATCTGTCTGTATACGTTTATCTGTGTACCTCTAAGTCTGATTTAATATCAGCCTCTTTTTGCTTTGGGAAGCTAGAACAGTGAGAACGATGATCCTAGCATTTTAATCTTTATCTGATCCATAATTTCGCCGCCAAGAGCGAAATGCAAATTCCACCGATTTCAAAATATATTTTGCTTCATATCGTTGCTCAAAAATCAGATTGAAACACTTTCGACGCCTATTGAATGTACCATTTTTACGTACAGCTTATTGTATCTTAATATTACCGAATTTTTCTGTTACGACGAGCAAATACGTACATTACTGTTTGCGAAAATTGCAACGCCAAAAAAGAATCGCACTATTCAAAAGAAATTTATATCACAGATTCCTCATGTTGCAGGAGATAACTGATTTTATTTTTAGATCTATAGAAGATTTTGTCAATTCAAATCTCAGTACTATTTGTTCAGTTGCTGCCTACCAAAGATGGTAGGCAGCAACTGAACAAATAACTAGTATACGAATGAATAATTAATACACACAATTGACGTAGATTTGGGACATCAAACAGATGGCATGGCTCTTTCCACGGTTTTAAGTGAGTCACGGGAAAAGTATCATCGGCCGCCAACGGAAATCGAACCAAGGGTCTTCCAGTTACTCGCTGGACATGCTACCACTGCACCAATTGCTTCTTACCATCTTTGGGGAATCCCCACCATTGTGCGGGTCTCCAAGAAGCAACCAGCCATGTGGTTTGGCAATTAATCACATGTGAGTCTGGAGAATTCGAGGCCGCTGCGGTGCAGTGGTAGCATGTCCAGCGCGTAACTGGAAGACCCTGAATTTAATTCCCGGTGGCGGCCAAATATAGTTTTTCCGTGACTCACTTAAAAACGTGGAAAGAGAAATGACTTCTGTTTGATGTTCCTAATCCACGTCGATTGTGTGTATTAATGCAGGACAATTACGGAGGCATCTGTGGCACGTAGTCCGGTCATCTTCAATAGCGCGTCGCACCGCTTCGTGCGGTGATACATGTTGCAATATGGTCCAGCATAGAGGCGAACAGACGCCTGATGTCCTGCTGAAGAGGGCCCACACTTGTTGGACGGTGTGCTCCAAATCCCGGATAGTGCGGCACAGAGTCAACCGGCGTTTCAACTGGTCCCACGCATGCTCGATAGAGGACATGTTCGGTGAGCGGGCAGGCCATGGAACTGTATGGACATGACGTAGGCAGTCCTAGAAAACCCGAGCCGTGTGCGGGATGGCACTATCCTGCTGGTATAGCGCACCTAGAATTCTGCCCAGGAGTGGGAGCACATGGGGCCATATGATCTCATCTACATACCGCTGGCCCGACAATGATCCACGTACTACTACTAGAGCTGATCGGCTATCGTAGGCAATAAACCATAAAGGCTCCCTAGACCATAATGCCTGCAGTGGAGTAGGTGGTACGCTCGATAGCAAGGTTGGAATTGTGCCGTTGACCCCGGGACCTCCACACCCGGACACGATGATCCTCTGTCCCCAAAACGAACCGACACCAATCGCTGAACACCACACGTCGCCAGTCTGTGGCGTTCCACGTTGCTCTCGCCTGGCACCATTGCAAACGGAGCCGGCGATGATCCGGTGTTAATGGCAGAACACGTAAGAGGCGCTGGGATCGCAGATTCGCTTCCGCGAGGCTTCAGGAAATGGCTCGTTGGCACACAAGAGCCGCTACATTTGCCTGGGGAGAGGACAGGGTTCTCGTGGGATCTATTCGTGCCTGCCGTACGAACTGTCGATCCTCTCTACGGATGGTCCTCCTGGTTCGTTCGGAGACACCCGCCGTGTAGCAGTGCCGTCACGTGTCCACTGCTCTCAACACAGTCGGACGGTATGGTCAGAACAATCCACGTGGTGGGTTATACGGCGCGCCGACCGACCTGCTGTTTTCAGCCCGATGATCAGGCCTCTCTCAAAGCCCGTAAGTTGCGTACATCGACGTCTCTGGTGTCTACCCGGCATTCTTGTCACTCTATACTCTTGCTTGCGCCGGCCGGTGCTTTTCTCTTTCATGGGGCATCGACTACACGCCGGTTTATAAGGCTGCCGGTTCGTGCTAGCAGCGCCGCCACAAGGTGTGCGGTTATGCGCACTCGCACCAAACTCACCCTAGCTATTTGCAAAGTTTCGCGGTTGTAGCATGTTTTCTTCTAGGTGTGCAAATTTCTTGTCCACGAGTGTACAAGAAGCAAGTGGAAGAATTGAAACTTCACTCGCCCAAGTTTTCACCAGCTGTCTCAACGAAGGTAAGATTCTTGAGTATTGGGATAATGGTACAATGATCCTGCTACATAAAAAAGGTGACGTTGAGGATCTCAGGACCTACAGGCTCATCAGCCTCCTATCAGTTATTTATAAAATTTTCACTTAGGTTCTTTCACATCACATGAAGGTAAAACTGGACATGGCTCAAGCAAGAGAAGAAGCTGAATTCAGGAGTGGCTACAGCACTGAAGATCATGTCCATGTACTTAGAGAACTAACTGAAAGAACAAGAGAATATGAACTCCCATTATGCAAGGCTTCTATTGATTATAAAAAGGCCTTCGATTCCGTAAAACCATCAGCAGTTACAACTGCTTTGAAAACCTGCGGTATTGCAGATGCATACATTAGCATTATTAATAGTATCTCTGAAAATGCAATTGCAAAAGTTTGGATATTTGAGGATGCAGCACTAATAAAAATTGGAAAGCTAGTGTGACAAAGTAAAATCATATCTCCCAAACTCTTTAATCCCACATAGCAAAATATTTTTTAATTACTGAACTGGGACAAAGAAAAAATATTTATGCAGATAATTCAAATCTCGTTCGTTTTGCTGATGACGTTGTCATTTTTGCAACTACGACTTCTGAACCGCAGAATACGATCCAGGAACTTTGCTGACAAGAGTAAAGAAGTGGAATTAAAAATGAACTTTCAGAAGGCAAAAGTGATGTATATTGCTTTTACAAGAAACGAAGATTTATTTATTGATGGTGAAAAGCTTGAGACAACCGATACCTACATTTATCTTGGGCAGCAGATATGAAGTAAGGAAAAAATTGATGAAGAAATTAATTTCAGATATGAAGTAAGGAAAAAATTGATGAAGAAATTGTAAAACTTGGATGGATAGTTTTTGGAAGAAGAAGTACAATTTTTACGAAAGGTATGCCATTGTGTCTTAAAAGATAAGGGTTTAATCAGTTCATCCTGCCAGTGCTTACGTATGGAGCACAGACATGGACCTTAACTAAACAAGTTAGTAAAATAATGCAATGCATTGAATATGATACGCTTTCCAACATACCAGAAATAATTACTCAAGTTATGAGAATAATGGTTGTGGAATAAATCTCGGTCCTGTGCCCTGACCTTTGATCCCATTTCGATGATATTCAACAGAACCGGTTCGGTATACCTCCGAAATAACATGATAACGTTTTGTCGCAATCGAAGCATTTTTACGTAAGTTATAATGCATAAGGACTATGGAATAGAACCCGCTCCTGTGTCCTAACCTTTGACCCTATTTTGTCCATTTTCCATAGGGTTTGTCCCCAGGGGGTTCCCTACCACATACTAAAATTTCACCGAAATCGAACCATTTTTACGTGAGTTACCATGCCGACAGACGGACGGACGGACGGACAGACGGACAGACGGACGGAAAACGCTGAAGCATATACGCTTCTTCAACCTACGGTTGGAAAGCGTAAAAAGACAAACAAAGACTGCAGACAACGCAAAAAGCCCTGGAGAGAATCATGCTTGGTGTCAACAGGAAAGATAAGCAGAGGAACTCATGGATAAGGAAAACGACAAGAGTTGACGACATCATGACC
The DNA here is from genome assembly GCA_039090855.1 of Macrothele yani. Lineage (NCBI taxonomy): Eukaryota > Metazoa > Arthropoda > Arachnida > Araneae > Macrothelidae > Macrothele > Macrothele yani. Next base: position 23,645,001 of record CM077013.1, read on the forward strand.
ACAATGAAATCACTGAAATGGTAAGGGCATGACATGTTGCTAGAAGAACGACCACCGACGGAAAACCGAAATTTTAGAATGAATTTCGAGGGACAGGAAAAGACCCAGAAGAAGACCCTATGGTAGATTGATGGATGGAATTCGAAAGCATAGAGGTGTGTCATCGAGGAGACACGCTCAAGACAGACAATTGTGGAAGAAACTTGGGAAGACCTGCATCCAGTAGTGGATTCAAAGCAGTTGACAATGATGATGATATATATATATATCATTGTCAACCATTATCAATCCACTGCTGGACGAAGGTCTCAACAAATTTTCTCCACAACGGTCTGTCTTGTGCCAGTCTCTTCCATGTCACTCCCGCATACTTTCGAATTTCATCCACCCATCTCCCATGTGGTCTTCTTCTGGGTCTTTTCCTGTCCCTTGGAATCCAATCTATAATTTCGGCTGTCCATCGATGGTCTGTCCTTCTGGCAGTATGTCCAACCCATTGCCATTTCAGGGATTTTATTCTGATCATGATGTCTTCCACTCTCGTCATTTTTCGGATTCACGAGTTCCTCTTCTTATCTCTCCTGGTTACACCAAGCATGCACCTGTCCATGCTGCTTTGAGTTGTCTGCAGCCTTTGTATGTCTCTTTTAGTTAAGGTCCACGTCTCTGCACCATACGTAAGCACTGGAAGGATGCATTGATCAAACACTTTTCTTTTAAGACATAATGGCATATTGGTCTTAAAAATTATGCTGTTTCTTCCAAAAGCTCTCCAGGCAAGTTTTATACGCTGATTAATTTCTCCATCTATGTGACCCTCACTTGATATCTGCTGTCCAAGATAACGTACGTAACTTGTATCTCCAGCTTTTCTCCATCAATCGATAAATCTTCATTTCTTGTAAAAGCATTGTACATCACTTTTGTCTTCTGAAAGTTCATTTTTAATCGCACTTCTTTACTCTTGTCATCAAGTTCTTGGATCATACTCTGCAGCTCTGATGGGGTAGTTGCAAAAATGACTACGTCATCAGCAAAACGAAGGTGAGTTAGATAATCTCCATTAATCTTTATCCCTTTATTTTCCCAGTTCAATGATTGAAAGACATTTTTCAATGTGGCATTAAAGAGTTTGGGAGATATGGTGTCACCTTGTCTCACTCCCTTTCCAATTTTTACGTGTGTTGTATTCTCAAACAGCCGAATCTTTGCACTTGCATTTTCATAGATGTTATTAATAATATTAATGTATGCATCTTCAATACCGCAGGATTTCAGAGCCATTGTAACTGCTGATGGTTTCACCGAATCAAAGGCTTTTTCATAATCGATAAAAGCCATGCACAATGGAAGTTCATATTCCTTCGCTCTTTCAATTAGTTCTCTCAGTACATGGATATGATCTATTGTGCTGTAGCCACTCCTGAATCCAGCTTGTTCTCTCGGTTGAGCCATGTTCAGTGTTACCTTTAAGCGGTGTGAAAGAACTTTAGTGAAGATTTTATAAACCACTGATCGGAGGCTGATAGGTCTGTAGTTCCTGAGATCCTCAATGTCACCTTTTTTATGTAGCAGAATCATTGTAGCGTTGTTCCAATCCTCAGGAATCTTCCCTTCATTAGGGCATCGAGTGAAAATTTGGGCGAGTACTATTTCGATTTCTCCACTTGCTTCTTGTATGGTGTCTGCAGTAATTCCATCTTCTCCTGGAGTTTTCCCCCTCTTCATGTTCTTGATTGCATGCGCAACTTCTGCTGGGAGGACTGGAATAACTCTGGTACTGGTACCTTTCATGATGTCTGGAGAACATGCATCATCCCTTTCATATAATTTGGAGTAGAAATCTTTCATTCTTGTCAAAATTTCGCCTCTATTTCTTGTTATAGAACCATCTTCTTTTCTCAGAGCCATAATCTGTTTTCTTCCCTTACTGAGATGTCGCTTTGCTATCTTTAGGCTTTGGTTGTTTTCAATTGCTTTCCTCACTAGTTCGCAGTTGAATTTCCTTACGTCTTTAGTGATAATTTTTTGTACTGTCTTGCATAGCTCTATGTATTCCACTTTGGAAGTCACATCTTCTTTAGTTGTCCTCATCTCTCTTCTTTTTTGCATCAACATTTTGGTTTTTTCCTGATAATTTGTACACATGCAACTTGTTCTTAGACCCAGCTCATTTTGTTGGTGTTTCCATAAGAGTTTTGGTTACTTTTCTGTTAACTTCAGAAATATCCACTTCTTCCGATGTTAGGCGTTCTAAAGCAGAGAATCTGTTCTTCAGTTCCAACTTAAAGGTATTATGGTGTTTTTTAAGGTTGGTTATGTCAATACATTTTGTTTGTCTTATGAGCTTGCCACATTCGAGTTTAGTGTTGAGGTGCATCTTACATCTCACCAATCTATGGTCACTACCTGTGTTGAACTTGTTCAGCACATTGCAGTCTCCTATGACGAATTTTTTGTTACACATAATAAAATCAATTTCACTTGTTATCCCATTTGGATGTCTCCATGTCCATTTCCCGTGTGACTTTTTCTTGAAAAAGGAGTTCAAGATGAAAAACCCTTCTGCCTCTGCAAACTCAACGAGAGTATTTCCACGCTGGTTTCTGTTGCCGTGACCGAATTTACCTACTGAAGTTTCATTCTGTTGCCGTTGCCCTATTTTTGCATTGAAATCTCCCATAATTATTTTCAAGTGCTGCTTACCTTTATTATTTAGATGACAAATTTCCTCATAAAATTCTACAATTTCTTCTTCAGGATGACTTGGGGTGGGTGCATAAGTTTGAATAATCTGAGCCTGGTATCTTTTCGAGAGTTGGATTACAAGTCGTGCAGCTCTGTCAGAGGAACTTTCAACTTCTACAACTTTATCCTTCAGTTTCTTGTTTATTATAAATCCAACACCACTAGTTCTGCCAGTATGTGTCCCACGATAGTAGAAGAGATGTCCACTCTTCAGTTCAATGAGATCTTCTCCTTTTCTCCTTATCTCACTTAGCCCGACGATGTCCCACTTGATCCTTTGTAGTTCCTCTTCCAATTCAAGAAGCCTTGAATCAGAAGATAGGGAGCGTCCATTATATGTAGCCAAGGTCAGCATCAGATGGCAGCCTAGACCGGTCCTCCGGGGATTCTTAGCACCCTCTGCCTTCATGTCGCACTGGCCGCTGCCTTGGCCAGGTACATTCCAGCTGCCGGAGACTGAGGGCCAAGATTTAAGTTGTGGAGTCATTTTGGAGGGGTTTGGCCATAACTCACCACGCTGGCCAAGCGGGTTGGTGAGTGTGGGATAGCATTTCCTCTAATCCCGATGGTATAGTTATACCGCTATTGGCGGTCGTCAGAGCCCCTTTAGTGGGAACAGGATGCACCACGAGAAGGCGGGGTTGACATTTGTCAAGGAGAGGCTGTGATGTTACGCATCACCTGACCTTACATTCCATATATATATATATATAAACGAACGAAGAGTTACATCAGCAGGTGTGGCAGAATTAACACGCATCCCATTGCTTGGAAAGACGACGCATCCCATTGCTAGGAAAGACGACGCATACCGTCTGGAAAGAGGTACTTTAGTTTCTCCTTGAACCATTTGGATCTGTCAACATGAAAGTCACATGTTGACAGATCCGGGCTATAGGCTGGGTGGTGCAGAACCTCTCACCCTTTCCGTGCTAACGCATCCTGCATAATGTGTGCAACAGAATCACACCACGCGAAAGCATGCCAGGTCACCCATTCTTGATTGCTTTATGCAGCTTGTCCACTGTGTCGATGTAGTGGTTGGCATTGCTGTTCACGTGAGGCTCTTTAAAGTCCACCACAAAAGCCCTTCATGGTCAAAAAATGCGGTCAGCATAACCTCCCCGGCGGAGTCCTGTGACTTGAATTTTATGTGTTTTGGTGATCCGGGATGTTTCCATTGCATGCTCGCTGGTTTGCTGGATGGCTCAAAGTGGTGGCACCGCGATTCGTCACCTGCCACTATGCGCGATATAAATGCATCACCCTCTGCTTTGTAACGCAGCAAGTGGTTCAAACTCCAACCCATACATTCTTCCTTATGGTGGTCAGTCAGCATCCGCGGGATTAATTTTAAACATACTTTCCGATATTGCAGTATCTTCGTAACCACAGTTTGAACTGTAACAAATGTCATAGCAAAGTCCTCCGTTTGCGAATGTCAGCCCCGACGACGGTTTTACATGCATTTCTTTCTCGGTGTGGGCGCATTGTTTGTGTTATTCGCGCGCTCCCCGCCGATCAAGGTGATCGTCCTTATTTAGGCTTCCGACGCCAAGCCTTAGTTCTCTTCCCTGATATGGACTCCATTACTTCCTGCCCCACTGCTTTCCAGGTGCTTTGTGTTCATCACAATGTCGTTATAAACGTGTTCACTGGGTATCATTGCTTCTCATGTAAAACGCCTGGTCATCATCGCTTGCAGTGTCCGCTCACCTCTTCTTGTTCTTCCTCAACGGCTGCTCAAGTGCCCATCACAGAACCCCTTCTTCACTTCCGGTCACCACGCCTGCACTTGTTTCGCTTCCACCTTCTTAGTCTCCATCTCGATTGTCGTTGCCTTCCTCTGCAGGTATTTTTCCTTCTCCACTAGCGTTGCCTCTTGTGGATACATCTGGATCTACTGCTCCTGCTTCGGTGCCTTCGTCTGTCTTGCTTTCTTCTTCGTCGTCTGTTGTCTGTGCTTTGTCACATCCCGTTGCCGACCTTTCTCCGCCTGTTCAGGTGCTGCCTTCTTTGTTTTCGCACGTCACCTCGTCAATCCCAACCACGGGATTCTCTGCTCCATCATCTTCGCTGTGTACGTCAGCCTCGCCACCCTCAGACGCTCATCCTTTCTTCAGCCGTTCCAGTACTCCGGTGTGTTCTCCGCCCGTTTCACCTTCTCCGAGCTCTTCTGATGCCTCTAGTATTGTTGCCTTCCTTTCGATTTCTTGTCCCGTGATCGGTCCCCGCTTTCCACAGCTACTCTTATGGATTTGTGTGAAGCCTCACCTTCACCAGCTCCTTTGCCCCATCAGTTGCCTCTTTGCTTGCGTTATGCGCACATGATCCAGATCTTCCTTGTCAGACTTCTCACTTGCTGTCGGTTACTCCTTCTTCACCACCACGTCCCTGTTGGTACTGCTTCTAATAAGAAGTGCCGTCGTCGCTCTAATCGAGAGACTCGTACTAAGCGAACCGCAGTCGCTCAGCCTTCTCTTCATCGTTCTTCAGGTTCCGCTCCTAATTCTACTGTTGCTGCTTTCGCCGAGCTTATTGGTACTCCCTCCGTTTCCACTGCAATTGTCGCTCGCCTCCAAGCTGTCCCTGGGTATTCGAAGATTCTCTTCCCAGATGCTGCCAACCCTTGTTCTTTGCCTCTTCTTGTGACGCTGGTTTGGATCTCCTTCTTGACTCACATGATCCAGCTGATTACTCGAATATGATCGAGGATATTCGCTGCTTCCTCCACGTTTTCGTTGACCTCACGAGATCTTACCCCTGAGATATTTCGTTATTAAAGTTTTCTTAATTGCTACCTTGGTGATACTCAAAATCGCCTCATTGATCTGGTTCTGACCGATTAGTTTCTGTCTGCACTTGCATGATGTTTCGCTTCCTGCCGTCTTTGCCTTGCTGCTGTTCCGTCTTACTCCTTTGCATGTTTCTGTTTTGCGTTTTACCCAACCTTTTTCTTTCCGTTGTATCCTGTGCACCGCCATGTTTTCTCCACATCTTGGTTCTTTCCAAACATCCGCCCGGTGCCTACTTCCGTGAACCCGTCACATCGTTTTGTTCACAGAGCTTCTTCCTGTGTGCATTGTTATGCGCGATTCTTCTCTTATACCTTTCGTCATTGTCCTGGATTGCCCTATGTTGCTGTTCGCACCCAGTTAGTTTTTTCAGGTGTTCCGTGGGTTTGTTTTTCCTGCTCGTCGAGTATTTGTCTTATGTCATGCCATGTGCCTCAGCATACCTTCTACTGTTGTGCTACGTTACTTGCTCATCCAGTGTGACTCATTTCGTAAGATACTTACCGTTATTGCTTTGCCTCATGCTAATTGATTGTCCCATACTGTTACCTACACCATGCCATCTTTGCAAGTGTTATCTGTTGCACCTCGTTTTCTGCTTTTCATGCTGCGCCCCGGAGCATGAAAAGCAGCCTCCAGTTCGATGTATTCTCCATCTCCATGTCCGTCGTTCCTTCTGCTCAGTGACTGTTCCAGTGTGCTTCGCCTATCACAGATTGCCTTGTGCTGCTCGTTCAGCTTCGTTTATCTTTGTATGTCCTGATTGGCTTTTACAGACTGCTTTGTGCTGCTCGTCCAGTACCGTTATTCTTATTGTTTTATCATGCCATTTATTTTCCGTTCTCCTGTGTGTCTTTTCAACTGCTTGGGTTCAAAGCTAGAAACGGGGAGTTCTTTCGGCTAATGTCAAGAACGAATGAAAGACTTTGTGCAAAACAAATTACTTCTTCATTATCCTCCATTACCCTTATTACAAATATCTCAAAAACTATCAAGATTCGAACGATGAAGAAGGTCTTTCTGATTCACACCATGCTAACGAATAGCTATCCTGAAATGGGAAATGTCCAGGTTGGGGTGGGCGGGGAGGGGGGAATCGTGGGCTACTAACATTCTTTTTTAAACATCTCCAAAACTATTGCTATTCAAACTATGAAAATGGCGTTTATTCCGGTTCACACCATTTACTAACGAATGACTACCTTGAAATTTTTAATGAATTTACATGGTGAGAGGGTGGAGGGGGTGATGGTCGGTCTCGAATATATATATACATAAGTTCTCAATATTGTTATTTTTTTCTCAAAAACTGTTGTGGTTCAAACGATGAAAATGGATTTCCCCTCGGTTCATACGATTTGCTAACGAATGGCTATTTTGAAATTTTGAATTTTTCCATGGGGGTGTGTGCAATGGTCGTCCCCCAATTTTCTAAAACTTTTTTTTTTTTTTTAAATCTATCACAAACTGTTGGCCGCTCCGGTGACGCAGTGGTCTAAGCGACGGACTCTGATCATTCGTTCGAACAGGGTCCGGGTTCGAATCCCGGTGAGGCATGAATGTTGTGTTTGTTTTACGGCACTGGCTCTCTCCCTTCCCTGGAACCAGTGACCCTGAATTAGAGACGGGCGACTGCTTATAGCCCATTGAGTTGCTCACGGTGGTCGTTAAATCTCCAATAAAAAAAAACTGTTGCGGTTCAAACGATAAAAATGGAGTTCATTCCTGTTCATACGATTTACTAACGAATGGCTATTTCGGAATTTTGAATTTCCATGATGAGGGGGTGAAATGGTAGGCGTGTAACATTATTTGTTAAATATCTCAAAAACTATTGCGGTTCAAACGATGAAAATGGAGTTCTTTTCGGTTTATACGATTAGCTAACGAATGGCTATTTTGAAATTTTGAATTTCCTTGGTGGGGGGCTGGTGAAATGGTCGGTCTCTCTGTTATATGCAAAATCTCAATATTATTTTTTAAATATCTCAAAAACTATTGCGGTTCAAACGATAAAAATGGAGTTCATTCCTGTTCATATGATTTACTAACGAATGGCTATTTCGGAATTTTGAATTTCCATGATGAAGGGGGGTAAATGGTGTAGGCCTGTGACATTCTTTTTTAAATATCTCAAAAACTATTGCGGTTCAAACGATGAAAATGGAATTCTTTTCGGTTCATACGATTTGCTAACGAATGGCTATTTTGAAATTTTGAATTTCCATGGGGGTGGGGGCTGGTGAAATGGTCGGTCTCTCTGTATATGTGCAAATTCTCAATATTATTTTTTAAATATCTCAAAAATTATTACGGTTCAAACGATGAAAATGGAGTTCTTTTCAGTTCATACGATTTACTAACGAATGGCTATTTCGGAATTTTAAATTTCCATGATGAGGGGGGGGGATGAAATGGCCTGTAACATTCTTTTTTAAATATCTCAAAAATTATTGCGGTTCAAACGATGAAAATGGAGTTCTTTTCAGTTCATACGATTTACTAACGAATGGCTATTTCGGAATTTTGAATTTCCATGATGAGGGGGGAGGGGGATGAAATGGCCTGTAACATTCTTTTTTAAATATCTCAAAAATTATTGCGGTTCAAACGATGAAAATGGAGTTCTTTTCAGTTCATACGATTTACTAACGAATGGCTATATCGGAATTTTAAATTTCCATGATGAGGGGCGGAGGGAGGATGAACTGGCCTGTAACATTCTTTTTTAAATATCTCAAAAATTACTGCGGTTCAAACGATGAAAATGGAGTTCTTTTCAGTTCATACGATTTACTAACGAATGGCTATTTCGGAATTTTGAATTTCCATGATGAGGGGCGGAGGGGGATGAAATGGCCTGTAACATTCTTTTTAAATATCTCAAAAATTACTGCGGTTCAAACGATGAAAATGGAGTTCTTTTCAGTTCATACGATTTACTAACGAATGGCTATTTCGGAATTTTGAATTTCCATGATGAAGGGGGGGGGGGGTAAATGGTGTAGGCCTGTGACATTCTTTTTTAAATATCTCAAAAACTATTGCGGTTCAAACGATTAAAATGGAGTTCTTTTCGGTTCATACGATTTGCTAACGAATGGCTATTTTGAAATTTTGAATTTCCATGGGGGTGGGGGGCTGGTGAAATGGTCGGTCTCTGTGCGTATATGTAAAGTCTATTATTTATTAAATATTTCAAAAACTATTGCGGTTCAAACGATAAAAATGGAGTTCATTCCTGTTCATACGATTTACTAACGAATGGCTATTTCGGAATTTTGAATTTCCATGATGAGGGGGGGTTGAAATGATAGGCCTGTAACATTAGTTTTTAAATTTCTCAAAAACTATTGCGGTTCAAACGATGAAAATGGAGTTCTTTTCAGTTCACACGATTTGCTAACGAATGCCTATTTTGAAATTTTGAATTTCCATGGTGGGGGGCTGGTGAAATGGTCGGTCTTTTTGTATATATGCAAATTCTCAATATTATTTTTTAAATATCTCAAAAACTATTGCGGTTCAAACGATAGAAATGGTGTTCATTCCGGTTCATACGATTTACTAACGAATGGCTATTTCGAAATTTTGAATTTCCATGGTGGGAGGGGGGTGAAATGGTCGGCCTCCTATATTTATATGCAAATTCTCAATATTATTTGTTAAATATCTCAAAAACTATTGTGGTTCAAACGATGAAAATGGAGTTCATTCCGGTTCATACGATTTATTAACGAATGGCTATGCTGAAATTTGAAATATCTATTTTTTGGGGGTACCATTTCACCAGCCCCCCACTTTGTTTTTTAAATAACTCAAAAACTATTGCGGTTCAAACGAAAAAAATTGAGTTCATTCCGGTTCATACGTGGTACAAACGAATGGTGCAAAAAAAATTTAAAAATTCCATGGTGGGGGGCTATCATTCCCCCCACCCACCCCACTTTGTTTTTTAAATATCTCCAAAACTTTTGCGGTTCAAACGAAAAAAACCGAGTTCATTCCGGTTCATACGTGTTACAAACGAATGGTGTCTGAAAAATTAAAAAATTCCGTGGTGGGAGGGGGGGCTGGTGAAATGCACCTAAGAGTAACTGATTTATAAATATAAAAAGCAAAATGTATAAATTTTAGTCACTATTCTGCCTCTAAAACTGCATTTATTGTCTCGAAGAATTTCACACAAATAAATCAGGGACTTATTTAAGCGCCCCCTCAAAATGAAGCTTCTGAAAGTACTTACTGATTTTTTAATTAATTGAAGACTAAGCCTACAGGTTATAGTTTTCTGCCTGAGAAGCTGTGAAAAATAAATTCATTTCATAGGTGAAATATTATTTTAATATCAAAAACTAATGTAACTGTTTCTAGTCACAAATTTAAAAATGCTGCTTGTCTGTAGCTATTTCGCTGATTTCCCATGTTTGTTACGAGAGGAGTCTGCTTTTCAGCAAAATCATTGGGGGAGGGGGGGGGGGTAAGCGTTGAATTTAAAATTCAAGTTATTTCGACATGTTGTGATTGTATGTTTTCACAAAAAGTTATACATGTAAGCTATTGGGTTTAAGGAAAAACTTTTGGGACAAATGGAATCGGTTACGCCGCCCCGGTGGCGCAGTGGTCTAAGCGCTGGCTTATGACCAGTCGTCCGAGAAGGGTCCGGGTTCGAATCCCGGTTAGGCATCTATGTGTTTGTCTTACGGCACTGGCTCTCTCCCTTCCCTGGAACTAGTGGCCTTAAATTAGGGACGGGCGACTGCTTATAGCACATTGAGTTGCTCACGGTGGTCGTTAAACCTTCAATAAAAAAAAAAAATAGAATCAGTAACGAGATTCTACGTAAACTAGAAATGTGTAGAATAAAAAAAGCTTCTGGTATGTTGAGATCTTCGCTTGTAGCTTTTTTTTTTTTTCAATGCAGTTGGTAATTTTTTCCTTGATTCATTAAGCTATTTCACTTTTAATTTAACTACTATTTCTGGCTGAAATGGTAATATATTACATAGGGCTTGTTTTACTAACCGAACATTACATTACACTAACGGAGTGGACTTTACAAAATTAAATTAATAAAATGAGTAAAAAAAAAAAAAAACCTAGCGAACGCACCCTACCCACTCACATAAATAAATACATTTTACGGTACCGGATCAAGAGCAGGCTAGTTCAGAACTCTTTGCCCGTGAAAGGAAAAATTATGGGTGAGCCCTGTGAAAACTTAGTAAAAATATGCCTAAGTATAAAAAACAATCTGTTCAGTTTTAATGAAACTGAAAAAAAAAAAGCTTTTTTGGATTAAGGTAAACAAAAGGCCCCCACCCCCCAGAAGGCTGTGTGTTCAGGTAGAGCCATGCTTCTTTGTTAGAATTTTTTTGTGCTTTGTAATGGCCCCTGGATTCAATTCATCAGAAGAAAAGGAGGGTGACTGATATCTCGCCGTTGGGGACCTTGAGGTTTCCACTTTCAAGAACTCTTGTGTATCCCGGGAACGGGATTGGGATTATGATTTGGAAGGAGGCCTCGAGAAGCATCTGTCCCAAGCCACTTTCACAAATTTTTGAACCGCTACGGGATGACCGAACAGTTCACTATCGTCGTTCTAAGCACCTTTTTAACACAAAATTGTTTTGGAAATATTAAATAATTATAACGTATTTAATATAACGTAACATTTGTTAAGTACTGTAAAACTGTTGCGGATTACAAGCTAATATATGAGCAATTAAGATATTGTACCATGCAACTATGATAATACTTAAGAACAATGTTGAATGGCGCAGTGGTCTAAGCGATGGCCTCTGATCATTCGTCCGAAAGGGGTCCGGGTTCGAATCCCGGTGTCTTACGGCACTGGCTCTCTCCCTTCCCTGGAATCAGTGACCCTAAATTAGGGACGGGCGATTGCTTATAGCCCATTGAGTTGCTCACGGTGGTCCGTTAATCCTCCAATTAAAAAAAAAAAAAAAATGTTGAAGAATTTGAGCTGCTTTTTATTAGGTTAACCCCCATGAACTTCTGTTTAAGAGTTCCGTAATCTTTCCAGAAAAAAGTGCTGTATACTTGTTTTTTCTTTGACGTCGGGCGAATTTACGTGGTGTAAGAATCATAATTCAAGAAAACGTGAAAATCTGAAATAAATTCTGAGTCATTCACATGGTAAATGTGTTTCTTCTGAATTATCGCTAATGGTTGGCTGTGCGAAAAAGGAAACAGATTTCTAAGTTTGTACCGTTAAATAACCCTCGTGGTGGAAGATAACAGCCTAAACGAAGTATGCGCATAGGAGTAACGTGACCAAAAATTTGGGGGAACACAAACAAGTGTAAATTAATTTTTTTTCTTGGGTGGTGGTGGGGGGGTTGTCTCGGAAATAGTCTTCGAAAATTCTCTTGTTCAATTGTAGCATAAGGGTTTTTACATGACTTGATGCAAGCAGTTATAACAATGTTTGCTATTAGGAGATTCAAATTCGTGCAGAAATAGTTAAAAGTAATCGAGGTAATTGCCTTCGATGCACGATCTTGATAAGAAGAATTACACACAATGCAAATTCAAATTCATCGGCTAAATTTAAAGATTCTATTGTATATAGTTTGAGGTATAAGAACTTTCAGGTTTCCCTAGAACCCATTGCCAGATACATAAACAGAAGAAGGGAATGTGTTGAAATGGTTTAATAGGGAATGAATGACGTTTTAATAGGGAATGAGTTTGTCTATATCATCGCACGTAACATATTCTATTTAAACGCATTCCCTTTCTTCTTCTGTTTATGTATCTGACGATGGGTTCTAGGGAAACCTGAAAGTTCTTATGCCTCAAAATATATACAATAAAACCTTTAAATTCAGCCGATGAATTTGTCTTGTGTGTGATTCTTCTTATCAATATCGTGTGTCGAAGGCAACTACCTCGATTACTTTTGAATGTTTGCGTAGTGTTGTTCCCTTATCTGTATGTTACACTTTATAACATTTAAAAGGCGAACGACTAGTTATTTTTTCAACTTTTTCAGGTTTTTTTTTTGGGGGGGGGCACGTGGCCCCCACGCTACGCCTATGAGTATGCGCATTAAAACTAAGTATATCATATTTTGCTTTCAACATTTTCCCACTACTATACCCTATCCCGAATCTTTGTATTACCCCGACAAAACAATCTTGAAAAAAAACTGGAAACAAATTTCCCTCGCCATCGACGTAAGTTTTTTTTTTGGGGGGGGGGGTGATCAATCCCCAGAAAGCGATTGTTAACGATATAAACTTAAAAATAACGCACAATTAAAAGACCTTTTCGTCACATTAAGATGTTTGACTCCGTGAGGCTTATTTCACACGTGAACAGATTTTTCAACTTTCGATTCTCACCACAACGTTGTTGAATGAAGTTTACTGGACGACTTTAGAGGTGGAATATATTTTGCGTGGAAAATTCGTAAACGAATTTTTTTTTCACTTTTGCTAACGTAATGTTTCTGTTTTGCGATTTTGATAGCATTGCAATATAGGAACATTTATATTCATTTCGCGAACAATACAAACAGTGTCCCTTTTTTCTTCACACTTAAATTTTAGTAAAAAATCATGTAAATGTTTAAAAAATATACAAGTAAAAGAGCGTTTCACAGTTTCTTTCACAAACGCTGTCTGCTGCTCGGTGGCGCAAAGGTTTAAGCGATGGCTTCTGATCATTCGCCCAACGGTGGGGTTACTGGGTTCGAATCCCAGGTAAGGCATGGTTGTTTGTGTTTTTCTTTCGGGGGTTCATTTGCTGAGTTCCTTGTTCACCTATGTCCATTGCTGACTTTGAAACAAAAAATGTCTGTACTGTATATATCTATCAACCAAGTCCAATATATGTTCACTATGTATGTCGATCAAGTCCAATAAACCTCCAATCAAAAAGAAACCAAAAAAAAAATAAAATAATAACCCGCTGTTTTCGCGTAATAAACGCTCGTATTCTTGTTCTTTTTTTTTTTTTTTTTTTTTTTGGTACCCTTGTCTAAAAATCATTTATTACAGTATGACTGGATGTAACCGATATTTTACTTACAAAAAGGGAGCTCTAAAAAATCCTTAAACATACGTAAAGCCATGTTTCCCATTTGATCCTTCCCTTCATCTATCGACCTGTCTCCGAAGTCGATTTCGAGCTTTTGAGCAGCAAGCACGCTTTGGATTTCTGAATCGTTCCTTACGCTGCTCAAAACCATGAATCTCAGCGTCAAATTTCAACTGAAAAAAGCCAGCACGTTTTCGTCACTCCCGGAAGCTGCAAGGTTGTTTCGTTGGACCAACGCAACTGCACCTCGTGCTGGGAGAACACGATCTGTACCTCCTGTCAACTTGTGGTTTGTTTTTGCTGATTTTGCGTTTCGGTTTATCTCGAAACATACAGAATAATTAAACGGTTGTATTAATTTTTCCTTAGTGCTGATTTATTAAGTCACTTGTGTTCACCCCAATCAAAAATTAAAATTCCATAGCCAAATACTACAAAATTCTTATACTAACACTCTAAGATGAAAATAAATACTTGTTATTTACTTGTCGAAGAAAAAGACGAATGCGAAACAATTTTCGCTGAGAGTTATCGTTAACCGCTCGCTAAACTACCTTACTGTAGGTTTCCGGGCAGCCCCGGTGGCGCAGTGGTCTCAGCGATGGCCTCTGATCATTCGTCCGAAAGGGGTCCGGGTTCGAATCCCGGTGAGGCATGGATGTTGTTTGCCTTACTTCACTGGCTCTCTCCCTTCCCTGGAACCAGTGACCCTAAATTAGGGACGGGCGACTGCTTATAGCCCATTGAGTTGCTCACGGTGGTCGTTAAACCTTCAATCAAAAAAAAAAAAAAAAAACTGTAGGTTTCCGGTGACCTTGGTCGCACGTGCTAACGAGAAACAGTGAGTGTTGACTCAGTGGGGCCTTTTTAGGCAAGCTGGTGGGGGTTCGTTTGTAATAAATTGCTGTGGGTGCACAGATGAGATGTGCTCAACGGATTTTTTTTTATTGGAGGTCAGAAAAATGGATTTATTGGACCTGGTGGTACAGACATAAAGAGGATACAGATATTTCACAGCAACAAGTACAAATCATACATGGTTGACAGCATGCCAAATGATCAATTTATACAGAGATAGCCAGTAGTGATCATGTAACACACTGTGTACATCAAACATGGATTTTAGAGTATGCTAAATGACCAATGTACACAGATAATCAGTGTTGGACAAGTAACATATTGAGAGCCGGTGCCGAAAGACAAACACAAACATCCGTGCTTCACGGGATTCGAACCCGGACCCAACTAAGGCGAATGGTCAGAAGCCAGCGCCTTAGACCACTGCGCTAGCGGACAGTCAACCGAAATTGAAAGTCGTTTGTGGTGTATACATAGGCGTAACCACTGGAGGGAGGGGGGACCCCCTAGATTTTCAGAGTCTGGGATCCTCGTATATAAATAATGTGTGTATGTGTAATCGGACCCCCTAGATTTTGAAACATGGTAGCCACTGGGTGTATAGTTACGTTTTTTCGCTTTCCACTGGCTTTTCTTTGTGGCATGTTGAGTTTTGTTGGCCTGTTAATTGTGAAGTGTTGGATTTTATTTGTGAGAGGGATTAATTTAATTGCATTTTTGCACAAAAGAAAACACGTCACAGCTTAGAGTTTGTTAACACTTTCAGAACAAAAAGAACTGGTATTTTCTACGAGTACCTTGTCGTTGGAAAGAAAAATGGAAACAAAACAGAGGGTAGACCAACGCCTCACCTTAACATACTGCAAATAAGTAAATTTAAAAAAACACATCTTTAAAAGAGAGAATATTTATAAAAGAAAAAAACAACCTGTGGATGTGAAGTAATCAACCGACTATATTGCTTTCCCTGTTTGCAAAACAGAATGGGGATTCCAATTGGATGGATTTTGGTGTCTGATCTATCTGACCTAACTCAAAAAATAAAGAAGCATAAATGCGCACAATGACGTTTAAACTCTTATCTTGAATTTTACATTTTCGGAAAGCTAGGCATTCGTCAACAACTTGACAGCGGCTATAGTCTAAATATTAAAAGGCATAATGAGCAAATTACAACAAAAAAAAATGTCCTTTAAAAATTATTGGTTGTATAAACTTTAGCGGCGCATTTGAACTAGCACTTCGAGGTCACGACGAAAGTGAGGAGTCCTTAAATCCTAGCGTTTTTAGGTCTTGTTATTTTTTCAGCAGAACTTGATGCATCTTTAAAAGACCACCTTACTAACGCAACGCTTTTTAAAGGAACATCTAAAGAAATTCAGAATGATTTGCTAGATTGTATGCTTACTATCTATCAGGAAAATGTCAAAAAAGAAATCAGAAATGCAAGATTTTTTTTCATTTATCGCATTTAAAACAACTGATATTTCATGTGCATTCCAAATGATTATTGCTTTCCGCTATGTATCAACTAATGGGTCTGTTGAAAGATTCTAGCTATTTGTTATTTCCCCCGGATATGACGCAGAATGAATTGCTGAATGTACCCGTGTTGCCTTTGAAAATGAGGACAATCCTGACAAAGTAATATCTCAGTGCTATGATGGTGCTAGTGTGATGAGTGGGCATCCGGGGGCGTTCAGGCTATTCAGCAACATTATAAACACGCATATTGTATACATTGCTATGCAAAACAATTAAATTTGATTGTGGCAGGGTCTACAAGTCAAAACCAACAAGTTCGAGTGCTTTTTTACGCTTTCCAACCGTAGGTTGAAGAAGCGTTTATGATCCAGCTTTGTCCGTCTGTCTGTCTGTCCGTCCGCACGATAACTCACGTAAAAATGGTTCGATTTCGAGGAAATTTAGTATGTGGCACGGAACAACCTGGGGACGAACCCTATTGAAAATGGGGTCAAACGTCTGGACATAGGAGCGGGATCCATTCCATTGCCCTCATGCGTCATAACTTACGTAAAAATGCTTCGATTGCGACAAAACTTAATCATGTTGTTCCGGAGGTATACTAAACCGGTTCTGTTGAATATCATCGAAATGGGATCAAAGGTCTTCAGAACACAGGAGCGAGATTTATTCCACAGCCATTATCCTCATAACTGGACTAAAAATGCTACTATTGCGACAAAACTTTAGTATGTTGTTCCGGAGGTATACTGAACCAATTCTGTTTAAGATCATCGAAATGGGGTCAGGACACAGGAGCGAGATTTATTTCACAGCCATTATCTTCATAACTTGAGTAATGATTTCTGGTATGTTGGAAAGCGTATCGTAATCAATGCATTGCATGATTTTACTAACCTGTTTTTTATTTTATTTTTTATTTGATTGCTGTAACTAATGTTTTTAGCAACTCTCCTCGGAGGATTGCTGTTCTGGATGATTTTGAGGACTGTGAACTCTCACTTGCATGACTCACGAGCCGTGTACTGACTGTACTTTCGAGAAATCCCATCAGTATGCTGAAGTATGATCGGCAAGGCGTATTAGGGAAATGGCTAAGTTGTGCAAACTGCGATTGAATAGCAGGATCAGATAGACGGGACTAGTAGTATCAGGTAATTACGTACAAAGTGTATCAGATACCATTTGAACGCCTTATCGATGGACTTGGTACAAATTAAAAGCAGTGGTACAGTCCTGATATAAGAAGTGGTCTGGCGCTCCGAAGACAAGAGGCATTATCGACACCAGCAGGTATGCGCGGGGGGGGGGGGGCTACCAACAAACCGTTGAACTCGAATATACATATATATAGTCTTGTACCCACTTCACTTGCTATTTATGAGGTGGTTTCGTTAAATAAAAGATCTACGGGTTTGTGGATAGCCATCGGGGGGGGGGGGGGGGGGGGAGTGGAGAGAAAGAGGGAAAAAATCGATTAAGATTATTTGTGGTAAAAAGGAAGTCGATTTCTATGGGCGATGATTGAATAAAACAGTAAATTTAAAAAGTCCGATTCAGTTAGGTAAAAAAATATCCAATTGGAGAGCTCTCAAGTAAAATTTCAAAAGCCATTCTGACAGATAGGAAGTACTGGCCGATAGCCTAATGGAATATTTGCTCCGACGATTTTGTAAAAAAAAAAAAAAAAAATTGGATCCATTTGAATAGTTCAGTACTTCGTTCTACCGAGTGGGAAAAATAAATGACATACACAAATTTCGTGAAAAGGGCCGTTGCATTTTTTTTAATCGGAATTATGATGCAATTATCTGTTATATGAAAATAAATGTATTATTATTTTCCACAATAAAATAAATGTCTATAATTATTTCCATTACAGTAAGATTTATTTCGATGAGAATAGTAAAAAAAAATTCCGTATATAATCGTAAACTACTTTTCACGTTGGGCGTGATCAGGTTGTATGCAAAGAAAGCGGAACGATACAACACCGGAATTCGGGAAGTACTTGAAAGCGTTCAGATTCGGAAGTACAGCCACATTTACTAAAAACAAGTTAGTAAAATCATGCAATGCACTGATTATGATACGCTTTCCAACATATCAGAAATCATTACTCTTTGACCCCATTTCGTGATATTCAACAGAACCGGTTCAGTATATCTCCGAAACAACATACTAAAGTTTTGTCGCAATAGAAGCATTTTTAGTCAAGTTATGAGAATAATGGCTGTGGAATAAATGTTGCTCCTGTGCCCTGACCTTTGACCCCATTTCGTCCATTTTCAATAGGGTTCCTTCCCAGGTTGTCCCCTACCACATACTAAAATTTAATCGAAATCGTGCCATTTTTACTGGAGTTATCGTGCGGACAGCCGGACAAAGCTGGAGCATATACTCTTCTTCAAACTACGGATGGAAAGCGTAAAAAAGTCATTAAATGTCTATTATAGTACAATTCTATTAAAAAAAAAGCCGTGTAAATTGGCCATTTTATGCTTGGTTTGAGCATTTTGTATGTAAACAAGGGGGAACGTTACAGGCAAAGTCGGTAACTACTGGAAAAGCGTTCTTATTCGGAAGATCCCCCTCCCTTCAACCCCCCCTATACAAGTGGAATGTTGATTAAAAAATAATATAAGATGAACTGCTTTGTTTGCTTTTTTTTTTATTCAGGATCTTATGCGAACCTTTTTTTTTTCCGCTTTTTATGCGAACCTGTTTGTCCTTTTTCCTTGGCTTCTAGTTTACTTTGGGTGCAATTGGAGATAACCTGGAAAGCTTTAAAGCAGAAATTTAGAAGCCAGACTTCAACGTCAGAAAATGTACCAGACAGGCCAATCAAAGATTTGCGCATTGAAAGAAACATATGCAGCTGTACGTTTCAGAAATTATTCGTTGCTCAGAGTTTTAAAAAAATGATGCAATAAACATTAAAAAAAGTTCCGAGTAAGTTAAAAATATCTGATTTTGCATAAAAAAAAACCCCGATTTGTTTTCGTTCACATGTTTATTTATTCAAAAAGTAGGAACTGTACACCAAATTATACTCAAAATAGTATAACTATATACTAAAAATCCGAAAATTTCTTGGCGTAGAATAAAAATCAAAATTTCCAAGCTTTCGCACATCAACCAGACTCAAGGAAGGTAAACAGCTAACTGCAAATTGGATAATTGAACGTTTCAACACTTTAAACGCGGTGATTTGACTGGACAATAAATGATTAGGAGAAAACGTGGTATTTGGAAGAAACGAGGTAACGTTGGTTGGGCACGCGGTACTATTTTAGAAAACTCAGCATTATTTGAAGAATTGATTCCAAATAGCCATCTGGTTGATGTGCGAAAGCTTGGAAATTTTGATTTTTATTCTACGCCAAGAAATTTTCAGATTTTTAGTATATAGTTTTACTAATTTGAGTATATTTACTTATTTTTGCACAGTGGCGGCGCTAGTTTCTTTGCCCTGTGATGGTGGGTGTGCGCAGGCATCATGAAAACACAGAGGAAGGGCACAAGGAACTACTTGAAGATCTGATAGTCGGAAGTCCACTCTAATACGTACAGACCAAGGGTTGGACAGAATAATGTGAAAACCACGCTTAGAGACGTGACTTTTAATACTGCTGCTTACGTCCCAATACATAACGGTATCCACCATTTTTTGGTTGTAATAGCTTTGTTTAGAACCCCAAAGTCCTATTTCCGTGCATGTCTTGTTGCAAAACTTTTTTCCGGGTGACGACGAAATGAGCTACCTAATGGACTTCGAAAGAAGGCTACTTGTTGGTGGCTGGCTAGTTGGTGCTTCCGTGACAACCGTCGCCAGGATAGTGGGGGTATCGAGAGCTACTGTGTCCTGCATCATGACAGCATATCGTGTTCGTGACGAAATCTCGTCTGTGGCGCACGTGAGCGGCCGGAAAACGACCCTGACTGATAGAGACAGGAGAGCATTAAAGATAATTGTTACCCGTAATAAGAAGAGCACAGCGCCGAAAATTAGCGCGGAGCTCAATCTGCATGTCCAGACCCCCGTATCAACGAAAACAGTGCGCATGGAACTGCATAAACAAGATATTCGTGGCAGAAATGCTATTGCAACCTCTAATGACCCGGGTGAATGCACAACGGTGACGGCAGTGGTGCCAGGAGGTTATAACGTGGACTGCCGATGCATGGAAATGTGTAATGTATTCAGATGAATCCACATTCACACTATTCCCCACCGTAGGACGTGTTTATACGTGTGGAGAACACGGTCAGAAGTATACAGCCCGGACTGTGCTCCCAATAATGCGGCATGGTGGTGGTTCTGTCATGCTCAGGGCGGTCATACCGTGGTTTTCATCAGATCTCATGATCACCTTGAAAGGACGGATGACTAGCAGGAAACCATTTTGCCCGACCAAGTCCATCCAATGGCTCAGGCATTGTTTCCTGCAGGGGATGCTATCCATCAAGATGATAACGTCCTGATTCACAGAGCTCGTAATGTTCAATCATGGTTTGAGGAGCATGAGGACGAACTTTCACACCCTCCTTGGGCTCCCCAATCACCGGACTTAAACATTTTCGAGCCACTGTGGTCTGTCCCGTTATCCTCCTCCTGCATGTCTGAAGGACCTGAAGCAGTTTCTGCATGAAGAATGGTGTAACATCCCACTAACCACCATCCAGTATTTGTATGCGTCCATTCCAAGGAGGATTCAGGCGGTTTTGAATGTCAAGGGTCAAGAATGTCTAGATACGTAAAACCTTTTCCTAGGTGTTCACATTGTTCTGTCCAATCTCCTATCCCCCCAGAGTTGCTCAATGTATGAAGTCGTTAACCCCAACACCACCACCGGGGTGGAACAAATATATAGAAAGACTGAGTATAGATAACAACGAGATTATTGTGCCTCAACTCAACTCCAGTCAATGCTCATCAAAATATATCGTTGCGTATCATGGCTAAAAATTAGGTCAAACCTACTGAAGACCTATTTTGACGCAAAGTCTAGGACGAGACCGAAGTGACACAGAAACACAAGATTCGGCACAATTCAGAAGATTACAGCACTAAAATGATATCTCAATTCATCACCATCATCGTCAACCATTATCAACCCTCTGCTGGATGAAGGTCTTCCCGAGTTTCTTCCGCAACGGTCTGTCTTGTGGCAGTCTCCTCCATGTTACTCCCGCATACTTTCAAATTTCATCCACCTATTTCCCATATGGAATTCTTCTGGCAATATGTCCAGCCCATTTCAGGGATTTTAATCAGATCATGATATTTTCCACTCTTGTCATTTTCTTGATCCAAGAGTTCCTCTTCTTATCTTTCCTGGTTACACCAAGCATGCAGCTCTCACTGCTGATTCCAGTTTCCTACAGACTTTTTATGTCTTTTTTTAGTTATGGTCCATGTCTCTGCTCCATAAGTCAGAACTGGAAGGATAAATTGATTAAACACTTTTCTTTTAAGACATATTGATCATTATACTGTTTCTTCCAAATGCTCTCCAGAAATTCATGTCCTTCTGCGTACCGCATCAAGTGGTCCAAGGATGACATCATTCTCTGTCTCTTCTGGTCGTCTGGTTCTTGGGCACCCATCGCGCACTGCTCTTGAGAAATTACAATTTGTCATGCACAGTACCCTACGCTATACAGTACGAAATGCTGAACTTCTTTGCCAATGTGCGCAGATGGATCCGCCGGTCACTTAGAATTTGCCTGTTCAATGACTCTCACAGTGGCAGGTGGTGACGTGGTTACAGGTCGACCGGAACGCGGCGAATCGGTAAGGTTGCCACGGCCCTCTGCAAAGAAACTGTACCATCTGGAGATGTTACTGCGGTCCAGGCCCTCACCACGATACACTTCGATCATTTCTTTGTGAATTTCCGTCGGAGTTTTCCGTTTAGCCCACAAAAATCGGACTACACCCCGTTGCTCTTCATTCATAGACGACGCTAACAAACGCGACATCTTTGTGACGCCGTTCGCATTGTCTTCCACCACGGCGACACCTGATCCAACCAAACCGGTCTGTAGCGTGATATTCAAACTCGTTGTCTGCGAACTGCAACCTGCAAAGAGAAAAAAATTGGTATGCATTACTTTTCGATCCTCCCTTGTACAAATATATAGCAAATGCATCTTTTTACAGTACGTTTTGCTATTTTAAAAAAGTTTAAAAGTACTCCTAATTTTTTGTTTTTCTTGTTGTTTGTGTCTCAGAAATCGTACAATCATACAGTGGCTATCTGAGTATTTGGCCCCAAAATGATGAAATTCCAAATACACTATCTACCAGCAAGTAATTGGACACCCCTGCGATCGACGATATCTGCGGTCCTGATACACGTCACGGCCGCCGCCGTTAAATATCGTGTTGGGAAATAACAACGCAACAAGTCACATGCAAGATGCCACGTAGTTCGGAGCTCTCTGATTTCGAGAAAGGTGTAATCGTCGGGTATCACAGAAATGGCCGATCCATGCGTGACATATTCAGAGAGTTGAAGTACCCAAAATCAACAGTGGCCTACGTGGCTGGCAAGTGGAAGATGAGAGGTGACTGTCGGATTGTGCCCCGACCCGGCAGACCCACAAAACTGGGAGTTAGAGACCGACGGATGCTGGCCAGAGAAATCCGGAAGAACCACACCAAATCGATGGGCCACATCCGCAAGGAGTTTCAACAGGCATCCGGGAGTGTTCTTTCGATGAATACCATACGTAAGGAATCCCATCTGCTCGGTTATCATGGACGTGCTGCCGCCCACAAGCCTTTGATCACCAAGTCCAATAGCGCTGCTCGGCTAACGTGATGCAAAGAACGTCGACAGTGGACCGTTGAACAGTGGAAACAGGTTCTCTGAAGCAACGAATCAAGGTTCACGCTTTACCGTGCGGATGGCAGGGTTTGGGTTTGGCGTCTGCCTGGATAACGCCTCCTGCCGGAATGTATTGTGCCAACTGTGAAATTCGGCGGCGGTGGAATTATGCTATGGGGGTGTTTCTCCTGGTATGGCACGGGACCCTTGGTCGCAATTCCTGGTAGACTCAACGCCGAGACCTACTGCACCATTTTGGATGACCATGCGCTTCCTACGGTGTGGAAGTTTTATGGGGTGAACCCATGTTACTTTCAGGATAACAATGCCACCTGTCATGTTGCGAGGTCTACCATGGCATGGTATGGCGACAATGGGGTTAATCGAATGGACTGGCCTGCGCAGAGCCCGGACCTTAACCCTATCGAGCACCTCTGAGACGAGTTGGGGCGTCGACTTAAGGGGTGCCCCCACCGTCCGAAATCGGTGAAGGAACTGACCTGTCTTCTCCAAGCCGAGTGGAAGAAAATACCGCTAGCCTGGTTGAGAGTATGCCCCGGAGGGTTGCAGCTGTATCGCCGATCGTGGAGGCTCCACCAACCATCGAAGGTGAATAAACTTCGTTTTCCTTTGCTATCACAGGTGTCCAATTACTTGTTTGTAGATAGTGTATATAATCAGCCATTACGGTGCGTGTGAAAACATACAAAGACCGCAACTTCTGAATGCAAAATTTTAGTTTTATTACTGGATTTTTGATTGGAGGTTTAACGACAACCATGAGCAACTCAATGGGCTATAAGAAGTCGCCCGTCCTTAATTTAAGGCCACTGGTTCCAGGGAAGGGTGAGAGCCAGTGCCGTAAGACAAATATAACATCCATGCCTCACCGGGATTCAAACCCGGACACATCGTGGAGAAATGATCAGAAGCCATCGCTTAGACCACTGCGCCACCGGGATGGCATTGCTGCTATTAATCTATATATTTAAAATACAAGGCCGTTTCTTTCTACATCCACCAGCGCCACCCAGTGGGCCGCCCCGGTGGCGCAGTGGTCTAACCGATGGCCTATGATCATTCGTCCGAATGGGGTCCGGGTTCGAATCCCGGTGAGGCATGGATGTTGTGTTTGTCTTACGGCACTGGCTCTCTCCCTTCCCTGGAACCAGTGACCCTAAATTAGGGACGGGCGACTGCTTATAGCCCATTGAGTTGTTCACGGTGGTCGCTCAACCTCCAATCATCCATCCAATCCATCCACCCAGTGGAGCGATTTTCATGATTATTTTTTAATGAAAGCTACTGACCCACACATTTGTCATCGCTAATTTTTCTTGTCATAAGTAATTTGTTTATGTTACCATGGCATTTTCTTTGTACAATCCGCCGTTCGTTATTTTGGCATTTGTTCTTGCTTTAGTACCTGCAGCGCCATCTGCCTTTCTGCGGTAATCGGACTTGGAACTAAGCCCTCCGCTATCAGCTACGCAGTTGTAATCGAAGCGGAGCCTTGGACTTTGCTTTCTATGTGAATGCGTTTAAACTTATTCTTAGTAAAGAGTTGTTTTGGTTTGTCATGGAACGCCATGTTATCCCTATTCTCGGTGACGGCAACTGTTCATTTCGTGCTGTTTCTCAGTGTTTATATAATAATGAGAAACATCATCGTGAAATTCGCATACCAGACGTTGAAAAAATTAAAAATGAATGGGAATATTACGAAAATTTTGTTGCTGGTGGCCCATCTTATACATTGCCCATTAACAATTCAACCGTTTATTATAGTTATGCATTTTATTGCGATTCGTGTTATATGACAAGAAAGACTTTCAGTCACAGATTTTTCAACCGTGCACGGTACGAGTTACGGACTGGTATTATTTCAACCTTCATGAAGCTGCTGTTATCATTATCCTTTGTCCTACAAATAACCGTAAACAAATGACAAGGTGACGTTATTCTGTTGGGCAAATCGTATAATTTCCAGGGGGAAGGCGTTAATGACCATCATGAGAAGCTCTTAGGGCTATTCTGTTGCGGATGTCCTAGTGGTCAGTGTTCGTGACTGCCACGGAGAGGACCTCGGGTTCGATCCCAGCCAGGTACGAACGCTCGGACCACTAAATATCCGCCGTGCGTCGGATGGGCACGTTAATCCGTCGGGCCCCAGGTGCTGGCCCCCGGTAATAAATAAGAGCGTCTTCCTCCCCCTTTCTACCTCGCTTCCGTGTCACTTTCCTATGGGGCACTCTAGCACAAATCTCTTAGTTTCCTATTTCTAAGGGTTGTTTAAAATCTGGGGTCAGATACTCCCTTCCAAATATCATCTACATAGGATCTGCTCTGATCTTTGGGCTATGGGCAGTCGGCCGTCCTAATTTAGGCCCACTGGTTCTAGGAAAGGGAACGGCAAACCCACTAGTCAAGTCTCATCTGGGATTCAAACCCGGGCTCATCTCGGATGAATGATCATAGGCCAGCGCCTCAGACCATTCGCCTACCGGGGCAGCGAATTGTACTTCAAACATGCGGCTCAGTTGATTGCCATTCTACAGTGTAGCGGCAAAGACAAATGAATAGCCCGAGAACTAAAGAAAATTCTCATAAACTTCTTTGAGAAGTTAATTAAAGAGTAAAATAATTATCGCAACTATGACGACGTTATCTATAGCTTTGGTGTAGTGCGGTTAAAGCAATACTTTTGTAGATTGGGAAGAGTAATTTTTTCGGTTTTAGGTGGAACAAATGAACACGCTTTCAGAAGATTTCGATGCTGCTTTAGAAATAAGAATTTACGTGCAAAAAGTAAGCTGCTTAAAAAAAAATTTGGGTCATTGTTATTTAGAAACCCAGGCGCGTGTTTATGTAAATATTTTCCGCTCAGAATGGTAGGTGCGAGAATAAGAAAAACAACGGTATGTAAATTTTGGGTTCCCAATTTCTGTCGCATACGCGAAAGAAAAATGTAAGAGGGATAACTGGACTTCGAAGCAGTTATCGTGTTAAGGTGTGTCAAACCGGTGCGTGTCTGTATAATATATAGAGGAGATATTTTGGTAATCGGAGATCGCAACAGAGTCATTGGAATGCTTCAGTCCGTGTACAGAAAGGCCGGCGTTGCAGCAGAGCAGCTCTTAATGTATCAAAGTGTGATAAGTCGACTCCATGACAGTGTTGCCAGGTCAGATGTTAGAAAAACAGCAAGGTTTGCGATAAAAAAAATAGCAAAATTAGCAAAAACGTGACATCAGAGTTCCAATAAAAGCTTAAAAAATAGCATTTCAAGAAACTTTATTCATTTCTCATGCTTTAGTAATGAAGTTGTAAAAAAAAAAAAATCTTTGTATACCATTGGTTGAATTGTAAAAATCCCATGCCTCATTAGAATGACGCATTTTCCTATAAAAATTAATCACATGTGGGCACATAATTTAAGGGTGCAATGACACAAAATAAGAGTAAATAAAGCAAATCATGTCTATGAAAGTAAGATTCTTGTTTTAATGGATTATAATTAAGCATTCGTTGCAATATTAAACTCTTCAATAACGTCAATACCATCATCATCTTTTTCACTGTCCTTATGCATGCATTCATCGTCCATTAAAATTTCAAAATGTTTTAGCATTTTTCTAGCAATCTTTAATTTTTTTGCAACATTTTGCTTCAAAATTCAAATGGCACCGGATTCTAAGAGTCTGAAGCATTTCAACTTTCGTGCGATTTGGAGTTGCATTTTTTAAGCAAATTCATTTTAGAAAATATTCTTTCAACTGCATTGCTAAAGTGCAGCTGAAACAGAGAAAGAATTGTAAATGGATTGCCTCTTATACCATCTTGGTACAGAGTAACACTGCCCCCCTCAAATTCAATTGGATATGTCGATATGCTACCCTTAAAATGCTTAGCGGAATCCGAAAGCAGTAAATTCCTATGTTCTGCTTCCAATTGTGACATTTGAGCATTTTAGTCTTTAAAATTAAGAGGAAGATCCGTCACTGGATTTGCGGCATATTCCTGGGCAACAGTTTGCTAGAAATTTCAAATAATCGAAATTATTTACAATCTTGTTGTGAAATTGCACCCAGGGATCATTCGAAGTGTTCAATAGGACAGATGGCGAACGGAAAGAAACCAACCAACTTTGTGGGCGTGGATGAAGAAATGTGGATACATAAGTAGAAAGAAATCGAAATCTGACAATATCAAAAACCAATGAGGTAAAAAGAATACATTGAGTTACTCAAATTGGTCCTGGAAACTAAATTTCATCATGTTATGGTTAAACAACAAGTTCTGCGTTTGAACTTTGTGTATCCAAGTTGCCAACAAAGTACCAAACAAATTTTGGCGTACAAATTGGGTTTTTAAAAAAATACCAAATTTTTAGCAAAAAATAGCAAAATTTTCCCAGAAAATAGCAAATAGCATTCAGAAAAATATTATAGTACTAGAGCAAAAAAAAAAAAAAATAGCATTTTTGCTATAAAATAGCATGACCTGGCAACACTAGTGTTGTCCGGATCAAAGCGATGTCGCCGGAAGATCTAGGACTACTACGCCCCCTGGCAAGATTGGCATCCGACAATAAATGCTCGCAGAAACCTTACACTGTAGAGCTGCTACACATTCCAGAAACTATGAAAGATGTCACCAGAGTCGGGGTAAGTATGAAAGGGTAGTAATCGACCGCAACAGGGAGGTTTATGGTCAAGACACCCATTGCACCGAATACCACTCTCTGCTGCAACCCCGTAAGAAAGACGAATGGTTGCGACATCTCTTGGCAGGAAGAATGGCAAAGCTTCATATTCTGCGGTGAGACCATGTTTGTCCTACGCCCCTATAGCCGTTAATTTCATGTCAGGATAACCTCAGGAACACGCTGTAGTCATCATTTGTGTTAATCTGGGCATTAATTCCGCGGTGGCTCCGTCGTGACGTGGAGTGGGATCTGCCTCGGTAGCTGCGCAGATCTGTATATTTATTGAAGGCACGTGAACGCTATAGCATATATAACGAGACGACATCATCGGGACTACTGGAACACTTTTCCACGGTACAATAGGCCATAGTTTCCTCTTTGTGGCTGATAATGCACGACCTCAATGAACACACATTGTGATCCGTGCTCTCAAAGATCGCAACATTCCACGTTTATCTATATACTTCTTAATTCCCTTGACCTTAATCCCATTCAGTACGTCTCGGATGAACTGGAAAGTAATTTGGACAGGAACCACTTGTTGACTTTTGCCTCTTCTAAGGGCAGCACAGTTCCAAAGCCATCTGAAGTATCTCATCTGCGGCATGCGATGGAGGTGCCAAGCAATTGTCAGCGACAGAGAAGGTGTTACAACGAGCTAATTGACCACGGTAAGCCTTGTGTGTTTCTCATTTCTTTTGAATTAACGAGGTATCCCCACGTTTAAACGCTCTATTTTTTCCTGTAATTTCCCTAACCTTTTTTCAGGACCTTATTCGCGCTGGTGAAGTAAATGCACTTACGAAAGTGCATCGCGGCTGAAGGAAATGCTAAAGTATCCATACTTTAAGTATAAGAAAGTGTATTTTTATTTTACTTTCAGGGATTTTAATTTCCGGGTAATTTTTATTCATGTATTTTATTGTCAGTCATCAGTTCGTCAGCATTACTCAATAAATTATCTTCTCTCTTTGCAACGTAAGTTGTAAGAGTATTTCCATACACAGTAAATTTCGGTTAATTGAGCCATCGGTTAATCGGGGCTGCCGCTTATTTGGGACGATTCTTGAAGAACATCCCAAATTAGCTCTTTGGGGTGACGCTTCACATAACTGGGGCAGCCGTTTAATTTGGCCAAAGTGTTTGAGCCCTGGCGTGTACCAATTAACCGGAATCAACTGTAATGCATTTCTGTGAACTGTATAGGTTATAAACTGAAATAAGATTTGAGTTAGCAATTCTGTTGACGGAAAGTTATCTCTTCTTGTTTGATTAAATAACTCTTTACCCTGAGGGAGAACTTCGCTCAGATGTGAACAAATTAAACACTATGGAAATACTATTTGAAAATGTCAGTGAAATATTGATTTTCGAAAACATCGTGAGAAAAGACCGAATTTTGAACGCCATTGCAGTTACTATATATTGTACAAGGAACGGGACAGCATTTCCTAGCACGTGCAACAGCACGACAAATATAAAGAGAAGGACATGTTTGATGTACCTTTGGGAGGGGGGTTAGGGAAGTTAAAAACCACCATGAGCAACTCATGTCAACAAGTATTTGCCAATCACAAATTTGGCCGCTGGTTCCAGGAAGGAGAAAGAGCTGGTGCTGTAGGGGACAAACGCACCACCTATGGCCTCATCCGGGCTTAGCTCAGGCAAGCCTAAATCCTGCGCGTCTGACCACTCGTCCACCAAAGAGGCTTAGATTTATTCGCGTTTTATAATAGCTTAAGGTTCAGAAGTGTCCCACTGATGTGCGTAATATCGTTCCATAAAGATATAACACGAATAAAATGTATTTCTCGGTAATTGAACAACAGATTAGAATAATTTTTATTTAGTTTTGTTAGCAATAACATATCGTTAGCAGGGCTGTAGTGGAGGGTATACGGCGGTATATGCCGTATACCCTCTGCTTCTTTTTTGGCAGAAAAGCTTATACCTTTAATATCCATATTATCAACAGAACTTCAATCTCGAACAACATCGCTGCCAAGAGCTGAACATCTAATAAAAAGAACCATAAGAATTATTCAGAGCTTCGCAGAAAATCCTGGGGAAAAAACTCATTTAACATTAGCAGCGTAAGAGGAATTATTATTTAAAAATATCCCATTGATTCCTAACAACAAAATTGTACTTATTATCCAAACCAGTTTATTCGAAGCACGGTTGACACGACGGAATCAAGACTGTGTTCAGATTCAAACAGTGCAAATGTACAATTTTTTAAAGATATTTCTTCATTAGAGCGAATAAATATTAAAACAGATGACGTGCGCTATGGAGAACTAGAAACAAGGCGAATCTGTAGACGTTTTAACGTTGATGAAATGCAAGCTATTCATATACTGAGAAAATATACTGAAAACGTCCAAGTTCTACCAGAAAACTTAAAACCCCTCTTAAGAACGATTTCAACTCTGCCTTGTTCGACAGCTGAATGCGAAGGAGGATTCAGTTTAATGAACAACATTATAACCGATCTCAGAGCATCTTTGTTAATCTCCAATGTATCTAACCTGACGTTCATAAATTCAAATGGACAGCCCATTGAACGATTTAATCCAAAAAAATATTTAAGATCTTGGTTGATGAATCATTGTTTAGCAACTGATAGTAGATCATGAGTTTTTTCTAAAGAAAAACAGTGCTGTAAGGACTTATCTCGTCAGGTTTTTTTTTTTTTTTTTGAGGTTTAGCGACCACCGTCAGCAACTCAATGGGCTATAAGCAGTCGCCCGTCGCTGATTTAGGGTCACTGGTTCCAGGGAAGAGAGAGTGCCGTAAGACAAACACAACATCCATGCCTCTCCGGGATTCGAACCCGGACCCCTTTCGGACGAATGATCAGAAGCCATCGCTTTGACCACTGCGCTACCGGAGTGGCTCAGGCATTACGGCAAATATTTCAATAAAAATTAAAATAATCTTGCGCATGCTCTTCAACATGTCATAATTGACATGAGAAAGGAGAAGATACTTTATTCATATCGGTAAGTGAGCTCATAGTCATAATTGTTAAAAAGGTACGATACCCCTACGAGGGTACCGTGCCTTTTTTCTTCTTTTAATCCATGTAGTACAACCTCTGATTTTTCAGGATTTGCACATAGTATAACCCTCTGCTGATTTTACGACTACAACACTGATCGTTAGATACAGTTTTTGCACATAGTATAACCCTCTGCTGATTTTACGACTACAACACTGATCGTTAGATACAGTTTTTGCACATAGTATAACCCTCTGCTGATTTTACGACTACAACACTGATCGTTAGATACAGTTTTTGCACATAGTATAACCCTCTGCTGATTTTACGACTACAACACTGATCGTTAGATGCAGTTTTTGCACATAGTATAACCCTTTGCTGATTTTACGACTACAACACTGATCGTTAGATACAGTTTTTGCACATAGTATAACCCTCTGCTGATTTTACGACTACAACACTGATTGTTAGATATAGTTTTTGCACATACTATAACCCTCTGCTGATTTTACGACTACAACACTGATAGTTAGATACAGTTTTTGCACATAGTATAACCCTCTGCTGATTTTACGACTACAACACTGATCGTTAGATACAGTTTTTTGCGCATAGTATAACCCTCTGCTGATTTTACGACTACAACACTGATCGTTAGATACAGTTTTTGCACATAGTATAACCCTCTGCTGATTTTACGACTACAACACTGATCGTTAGATACAGTTTTTGCACATAGAATAACCCTCTGCTGATTTTACGACTACAACACTGATCGTTAGATACAGTTTTTGCACATAGTATAACCCTTTGCTGATTTTACGACTACAACACTGATCGTTAGATACAGTTTTTGCAAATAGTATAACCCTCTGCTGATTTTACGACTACAACACTGATCGTTAGATACAGTTTTTGCACATAGTATAACCCTCTGCTGATTTTATGACTACAACGCTGATCGTTAGATACAGTTTTTGCGCAAAGTTATTCAACCTGCAGTTAGATAGCATTAACTGACAGATTGTGTCATTGACCAGTGCTTCAGCTTTGGTGCTCGCACTAAAAATCCCTAGAAAAACCAAATCAAAATTTTATTCAACTAATAATGATGATGCATAACCTCATTTCACACTAACAAACAGTATCAACGTTCATCTTTGTTCTAATTACTAAACACAATCTTCACAATCCAGTTCAGTCTACAACATTAATGATATTCACCGTGCGACACTTCTTCGTTCAAAACAGACTTCTTACTAAATGTTTGATCTCTTGTATTAAATATTACTAGCAATCGATTCTGTCATGAAGGAGCTCCATTTTGCTGACAAATCGTCCCCAAGATACGAGTATTTCAGCTCCGGAGAATTTTGTTCTTTCGCGCTCTTGTTGCTGGATGCCACTGGCGGAATTCGTTTCATCAGCTGTTAGGATGCAAGTCGTCATCAATCTCTTGTGACGCAGGGATACCGTTGTTCTAATGGAACAGCCATTCCTGTATTGGAGGAAAATAAATACCGCGATGTACTTCGTGCGAGGGTATCAACAGCATGGAGTCCATTCGTGAAATAAAAGCTTATTTCGAGAACGAGGTCAAAATAAAAATCGCGAAAATGACATGAACCATCGGAACATATCAACTTAGGAAAAGTAATTAGCGCACGTAAAGCGAAATTCTGTCTACTGACAATTTTTTTTATTTTACTTGTCTCAAAGAAACAGTTTTCCGAAACACACACTGAGGAAACGAGGTTTACCAAATCAGACTTCCCTTGTGAACACCGAATCGTGTTCGTGCTTTTCCTAGAGCACGCGCAGATTTGTGGTACAAGCCTCACATTATTTCATTGAGACTATCTTGTGCGCATTCTCCAAATGTTATTGCAAGTAAATGAGATCTTGTTACACACACACATACATTTGAAGACTTTGTATTTGACTAATTTCACGTTTGAGAATATACAATTTTAATATAAATCTTTAAAATACAGTGAAACTCGGTTATAATGAGAACCAAGAAACCGAAGAATATTGCTCGTTACGTCTGTTGTAACCATACGTTATTTTTATTATTACTCACTATTATCACGTATGCGCACATAGATAAATCATCATCATTGTCAACGATTATCAATCCACTATATATAATTTTAGACTACACACTTGTGATGTTAAGATACAATAAAGTATCAACGTTTATTCACAATTTTAACATCGACTTTAGTTTCGCAGATCGTTTGGCTCGGCATCATCAGGACGAATGGAGCGTAAACATTCAAATCATTGTGACATCATCAGACTGACGGTCACGGATGTTGCTGAGTTGTTTCCACGAGCTTGAAAGAAATGGGCTAGACGTCATGTAGTTGACAAGACGTGAAAAGTTCCAGTATATGTGGAAAGCTTCCATGCTTTTTTCACTTGTCTTTAGTCCTTGTATGTGTTTTTTAGTTAAGGTCCATATCTCTGCTCCGTACGTAACAACTGGAGAGATGCATTAATTAAACACTTTCCTTTCAAGCTTTAATGGCATATTGTTCATTATACGGTTTCTTCCAAATGCTTTCCAACCAAGTTTTATACTGTAAAATACGAACTTCCACGCACAAAAGTGCGGAATGATACATTTACACTTAATGACTTGAGCGTGGGGTGAGTGGTGTGGCGTAGTAGCGCGAAAAATATTGAAGGAGTACTTTGGCTAAGACAACAAGTTCAGTTTGTACCGCGGAGTGTATTCCAGTCTATGTTTTTGTGTAAAGTAATAAATGTTTTGTGTTGTGATCGAGTGTCTGTGATGTTACAATACGCCGATTAACATCAATGTGACCCTCGCTCGATATCTGTTACCCAAGGTAAATGCAGGTACCAATTACCTCAAGATTTCCCCCATGAATCGCTAAATCTTCATTTCTTGTAAAAGCATTGTACATCCCTTTTGTTTTCTAAAAGTTCAATTTTTAATTCTCCTTCTTGACTTTTGTCAGCAAGTTCCTGGATCATACTCTGCAGCTCTGAAGGAGTAGTAGCAAAAATGACTATGTCATTGGCAAAACGAAAGTTAAATAATCTCCATTAATATTTGTCCCCTTCTCTTCCCAGTTCAGTTATTGATAGACATTCTGCGATGTGGCATTGAAGAATTTGAGAGATATGGTATCACTTTGTCTCACTCCCTTCTCAATTTGTATTGGTGCTGTATCATCAAATGGCTGAATTTTTTGTGCTTATCTTATACATAAAACACAATATATGTTTGTCTGAAGCAGCAAAAACTCTCGAACGCCGAACTGTGGCATCGTGAAATTTACATAACTTATTAATACTGGAATTTCTAGGTCGAAGCAACTATTTTAAGATCTCTACGTTGTTCCGTTCGCGAGTTATGAATTCATTAACAAGGTAATCAATAAAGTTAGCGTCGTTTGCTACGTCATCGTTATCCTGTTCCAGATCTGAAAGCACGTGACTGCATTCATCGGCGCAGCACAGCCACAGGTGTTTCTGTTCTTTGAGAATTTTGCATAAAAAATGCAAAAACGAACTTTGCGAAATCTTAACGAAACAGGCTGAAATTTTTTATCAACACCATGAATTGGTAATAAGAGGAGTCCCTCAAAATTTCATCGGAATCCGGTCAAAACTTTTTAAAATAGGCATGGAATTTTTAATTCATCGGTAAACAGAAATATATACGCAGAAACGGTTAAGAAAATTTTGACGGATAATTTAAAAAGTTATTTACCGATTCAAGCGAAATTTGGAAGCCATGTTCCTATTAACGATTTATGGTGTTTATTTAAATTTCAGCCAGTTTCATAAAATATTCGCAAAGATGCGTTTTTTATTTTTTATCCCGGAGATTCGCCTCTCAAAGACGTCTGAAACGGAAAGCACGTGATGTCTGAAACTGAAAGCAATTTCTTATCGTCGATAAGAAATTGTTAACGAATTTTGTTCAGCCAGTGATCTAATGATGCGTCTCCTGGACGCGTGTTAAATAATTCGTCACGCTTTTGTTCCTTTTGATTTTACAGATTCCATACATTCTGTACATTTCGTTGCATTAATTCTCAACAAATATTTGTGACAGCAATACCCAAAATGAAGAGACCAATTTTTAATCATACACGAATCAACACAAAACGCCAAAAGATATCAGGAACCAAGCAATCGGAAGAGGAAAGATCACAAGCACGTGAAACGGACAAAACTCAACAAGGTGTTCGACGAAGCAACGAAACTGCTGACGAAACAGAGGCGCGACCTGCTGAACAACGATTTCGAACTGCTACAAGACGAAGCAATGAGACTGCTGAAGAGACGAACGAGCGCCAACGAGCTCCAAACTCGAGAGCAAGGATTCCGTTAATTCCAAGTGATTTGCCATTTTCATTCAAACAATTTCCTTTTCGGCTTGCATTTGCAATCACCATTAATAAATCGCAGGGACAATCGCTTAAAGTTATGAGCTTGGATTTGACAGATGAATGCTTCTCACATGGAGAGCTGTATGTTGGAATGTCAAGAGCAAAGGATCCAACAAAATTATGTACCGATGAAGGAGAAACCAAAGATGCTGTAATAATCATCCTATGAATAAATAATTTGTAGTGACCGAATTTGTGAAATCAGCTTTTTTGTTTCTTGCAAGCATCAATTTTTTCTCCGATTTTTCAGTGACATATAAGGGAATATGAAATCAATAAGCCTAAATCCCCGGCAAAACCAGGTAGTAAAGTTAGTCTTATATAAAAAACACAATACGTCTGTTTGCCTGAAGCGGCAAAAACTCTCGAACGACGAACTGTGGCATCGTGAAATTTGCATAGCTTATTAATACTGGAATTTCTAGGTCAACGCAACTATTTTAAGGGATCTACGTTGTTGCGTTCGCGACTTATGGATTAATTAATAAGCTAATCAATAAAGTCAGTGTCGTTTGCTACGTCATCGTTATCTGAAAGCACGTGACTGCATTCATCGGCTCGGCACATCCACAGGTGTTTCTATTCTTTGAGAACTGTGCATAAAAAAATGTAAAAACGAACTTTGCGAAATCTTAACGAAACGGGTTGAAATTTTTATCAACACCATGAATTGGTAATAAGAGGAGTCCCTCAAAATTTCATCGGAATCCGGTCAAAACTTTTTAAATTAGACATGGAATTTTTATTCATCGGTAAACAGAAATATATACGCAGAAACGGTTAATAAAACTTTGACGGCTAATTTAAAAAGTTATTTACCGATTCAGGCGAAATTTGGAGGCCATGTTTCTATTAACGATGCATGGTGTTCATTAAAATTTCAGCCAGTTTCATAAAATATTTGCAAAGATACGTTTTTAACTTTTTTATCCCAGGGATTCGCCCCTCGAAGACGCGTGAAACTGAAAGCACGTGATGCATTTGATCGTCGATAACAAATTGTTAACGAATTTTGTTCAGTCAGTGTTCTAATGCTGTGTCTCCTGGACGCGGGTAAAGCCGGGTAGTAAAGCTAGTATTTTCATAGATGTTAATTATAATGTTAAAGTGTGTATCTTCAACAACACAGGATTTCAAAAACATTATAACTGCTGATGGTTTCACGGAATCGTAGGCCTTTTTATATATTTTTTTCTTTTGATTGTCGGTATAATGACCACCGTGAGGAACTCAGTGGGCTATCAACAGTCGACCGTCGCCTTTAATTTAGGGCCACTGGTTCCAGGGAACGGAGAGAGCAAAGGCCGTAAGACAAACACTACATCCGTGCCTCAACGAGATTCGAACCTAGACCCATTTTCTGACGAATAGTCGGAAGACAGAGCTTAGACCACTGCCACACGGGTAGGCATTTTTTCACTATCAATAAAAGGCATACATAGTGGGAATTCTTATCCCCCTCTTTTCTGGAATTAGTTATCTCAATTCACGGATACGATCTATAGTTCTGTACAGAGATGGAAGCGGGTCACGGGTCAACGGGGCGACAATTTTCATCGTGTCCAACAGGTCGGTTCAAGGTATTCCTGACACGATTCCGACCCGGTTTCATTTCCGTTTGACGTTCGAAAAGCATAAAAAAAAAATTCTCAAAGAAAAATGCGCATGTGGAATTTTGTGGTCGGTACTGGTGCCCGCGAACTGAAAAACGATTTGTCATGCAATATGAAGGAAGAGTGTCCTCAGAAGGAAAAGTGTCCCTTCATTCTGAGGGGCAATGATGAATACAACATCCACATTTTTGAAACTTTCAACTCATCATAAACTTGTAAAAATTGGTGTTGCCGTGAATCATATTAATCGGTAATCTGAAGTAGCGTGCTATATGTAGTGCTGCTATACTATACTGTATTTATAGTAGCGTGGGGTGTAACATTGCTATAATTAGAAAGATATAGTTGTAGCAGCAGCACGCTACAAAATAAGGTAGCTTGCAATTACGCTACAAATCGTGCTACTTCAACGAGAAGTTTAAAAAGAGTTCATCAAATCACGTAATATTTCCTGAAACATTATTGGCTGGAACAAGAGAGCTTAGTGTGGCCTTCCTACAAACATGTACCTGACATGACCTGCAGTGTAAAAGTTGACCAAACTGTTACCATAAAGTATTATCTCCCTTACTTTATACGTACTATTCACAGGAGTCTTCGGAAGTCAGCCGGAGACGAGATGATCAAGCTAGCGACTTTGTTGATGCCATTTGATAGCGAGATTCGATTCTCTTAGTAAAGAAAATGAATTCTCAGATACATGTTGATCGTGTCTTTTATTTAAATTCCTCGAGTATATCAGCTAGCCCGGATTATAAGCCATTGAATGTGATTAAATGTGTTACATACGATGATGAGTGCTGAGATAAATACAAAGACAAATTACTTGTGTAATCTACCTTGGTATTTTGCTCTGAATGCATATCTAAGAATGACATATAAACATCATCTTCAGAATTTGCACTTTTAACTAAAGATTAAATGTAGAAAAAGTAGCTAAAAGGTAGTGAAAGTAGCCATTGGGTTGTCCGAAAAGTTCTGAGCATCTGTGACAGGTGTGTGGTTGAGCGGGTTCAGCGTGACGTATGCAGTCGTACTTTTTGAAAGCACACGAGATGTTGACAACAATAAACAAGAAAGATGACACCGAATTTTCGGGTGTAATAAGCACGTCTTTTGAATCCGTTCTGACTCAAATTAAATTTATCAAAGCTATGCAAAGGCAGTGGAACCGGTATGAAAAACAATAGTATCTGACGGAAGAAAGAAGTTTTTCAATCGGGTCTTTAATCCCTCAGATATTGGTGTAAACGGAATCGTGAGCTTACGAACTCTTAGAAACAGAGTTATCGACAAAAATAAGATGTGACTTTACGTCCCTTGGTGGGAAAACCAGGCATTATTTTAGGAAGAAAGTATTCACAAAAGGTTTATCCATATGAGCGGTATCGGTTCAAGAAAAAAAACCTTAGTCGAGTTTTCAGGAGCCCATATTTTGCTACAAATACATCAGAAGCAGAAATTAACACTTATGACCCCTGGTGGCCAAATCATTCTTTACCAAACATTAGAAATTACGTGAAAAATATTTTTCGCCGTCAGGTCTTTTATGCGATACAGGAAGAATTTTTCAAATCGGAGTTTTAGGAGCAGAAAACGCAATTTACCATTGTGCACCGTAGCGGAAAGTCTATGATTTACTTGAAATTTTGAATTTATAGGAAAAACATTTCGCATCGGAAACACTATCCAACAAAGAAGGAATTTTTCAAATCGGACTCTTAGAAGTAGAGATATTGACAAAAATAAGATATACATCTACGCCCCTGGCGTAGAAAATATGCTTTATTTCAAGAAGAAAATGTTCCTAAAATGTTTGTCGACATGAGTAGTATCGGTCCACAAAAGACTTTTTTAAATCAAGATTTTAGAAGCTCATATTTTGCTGCAAATACATCAGAAGCGGAAATTAAGACTTACGCCACCTGGGGGCCAAACAATTTTTTACAAAAATTGAAATTACGTGCAAACGATTTCCCATCAGGAGCTTTATCCGGTGCAGAAAGAATTTTTCAGATCGGAGATTTAGAAGCAGAGATATAGGGGGAAACGCAATTTACCTCTACGCCCCCTATCGGAAAGTCTATGAATTACATGAAAATTTTGAAATTATATGAAAAACATGCAAAACGGAAAACACTATTCAACAAAGAAGAAATTTTTCAAATCGGACTCCTAGAAGTCGAGATATTGACAAAAATAAGATATACATCTACGTCCCCTGGCGGAGAAACTGTGGAATATTTTAGGAAGAAAAAATTCTGAAAAGGTTTATCGATGTGAGTGGCATCAGTCTACGAAAGAATTTTTTCAATCGATATTTTAGAAGCTCATATTTTATGGCAAACACATCAGAAGCGAAAATTAACGGTTACGCCCCCTGGTGGCCAAAGTATTATTTGCCAAAAATTCGAAATTATATGCAAACGATGGTGCATCAGGAGATCTATCCGCTGAAAAAAAATTTCAGATCGGAGTTTTAGAAGAAGAGTTATCGGAAAAAATGCAATTTACTTTTACGCCCCCTAGCGGAAAATTTATGCGTAATTTGAAAAAGAAACTATATCCAAAATACTCTTTGACATAAGTGGAACCGAAAGATAAAAGATCTTTTTCAATCGGATGTTTAGAAGCAAATATGTGTAATGAAACGTATTTTTGAATTCCACATCATCTGCATTTACGTCCTCTAGCGGCGAAATTGTCCATCGTGAAAAAAACGAAATAAAGGATCATCATTCGCATATTTCAAGCTTTCGAATGCAAAAAGAAATTTTCAAATCGGACTAATAGTTGCAGAGATACCGTGG
Organism: Macrothele yani; assembly: GCA_039090855.1. Classification (NCBI taxonomy): domain Eukaryota; kingdom Metazoa; phylum Arthropoda; class Arachnida; order Araneae; family Macrothelidae; genus Macrothele; species Macrothele yani. The sequence goes on from CM077013.1 coordinate 23,684,361, forward strand.
GTACAGACGGACGGACGGAAAAACCGATTACATAAGCACGATCTTTTTTTACAAAAGACGTGCTAAAAAGATGGCGCATGCAGCGTTCAGCCACGTATGATTGACGATAAGGGGCTGTCCATAAAGTACGTCCGAGATAATAGGGGGAAGGTGGGGGTTCTGACAACCGGACCAAATGTGACATGGGGGGGGGGGATGTTTAGTAATTCGGACGTCAAGCGGCAAAAATATAGTGGATGGTATTTCTTCGTTTTCTTTTGTCTTTTTTAGCGCGTCTTTTGTAAGAAAAATCGTGCTTACGTTATCGGTTTGTCCGTCCGTCTGTAGACACGAAATCTCTCCAAATAATAGTCCGATTTGAAAAATTCTTTTTGCATTATGAAGCTTGAAATGTGCGAATGATGATCCTTTTTTTTTTTTTTTTTCGATGCAAAATGTTGCCGCTAGAGGGCGTAAAAGCAGATGATATCAATTTCAAAACACATTCTATTCCATATATTTGCTTCTAAACATCCAATTCTAAAAATCTTTTACTTTTCAATTCCATTCGTGTCGAAAATTATTTTAAGCATAGTCACTTATCCAAGTTTCGCATAGATTCTCCGCTAGGGAGCATAAAAGTACATTACTTTTTTCCAGATATCTCTGCTTCTAAAATTCCAATTTGAATTTTTTTTCCTTCAGCGGAAACAGCGCGTGATGGGAAATATTTTGCATTTATATGCAAATGTTCGATATATTCTTCTAATGTTTGATATCTTTACTTTCTAATGTTTGATATATAAATGGTTTGTTTGACCACGAGGGTGTGTAAGTTTTGATTTCTGTTTTCTGATGTATTTGCAGCAAAATTTCAGCTTCTAAAATCTCGATTGAAAAATTCTTTCGTGGACCGATTCTGCTTACGTAGACAAACCTTTTCGGAATGTTTTCTTCTTAAAATAACGTATGGTTTTTCCGCCAGGGTACGTAAATATATATCCTGTTTTTGTCAATATCTCTGCTTCTAATTGTCCGATTTGAAAAATTTCTTCTTTGTTGAACAAAGTTTCCGGTACTACATGTTTCTAATATAATTCCAAATTTTCAAGTAATTAATTGACTTTCCGCTAGGGGTAGTAAAAGTAAATTGAGCTTTCCCCGATATCTTTACTTCTAAATCTCCGATTTGAAAAATTCTTCCAGCACGGAATACAGATGCTGACGGAAAATTTTTGTGTTGTAATTTGTATTTTTTTTATAAAAAACGGTTTGGCCACAATGAGACGTAAGCGTTAAATTTCTGCTTCGTAGGTATTTGCAGAAAAATCTCAGATTCTAACACCCCGTTAAAAAAATTATTTTGTGGAACGATACCGCTTATGTCGGTAAGCATTTGAGAATATTTTCTTCTTAAAATAATGTGTGGTTTCTCCACCAGAGGGTGTAGACGTCTATCTTATTTCTGTCAATATCTTTTCCTCTAAAAGTCTGGTTTAAAAAATTCCCCCTTTGTTAGACAGCGTTTCCGGTGAAAAATGTTTCTCATGTAATTTCAAAATTTCCAAGTAATGCATAGACTTTCCACTAGGGGGCGTAAAGATAAATTGCGTTTTCCTCAATATCTTTGCTTCTAAAACTCCGATTTGAAAAATTCTTTCTGCACCGGATACAGCTCCTGATAGGAAATGTTTTGCATATAATTTGCAATAACTGATTAAAAACGGTTTGGCCACTAGGGGCGTAAGATTTAATTTCTGCGTCTGATGTATTTGCAGTAAAATCGGAGCTCCTGAAAACTCAATTGAAAAAATTCTTTCGTGCACCGATACCGCTCACATATAAAAACTTTTTGAAAATACTTTCTTCTTAGAATAATGCATGGTTTTCCGCCAGGGGACGTGGAGGCATATCATGTATTTGTCGATATTTCTGCTTCTATTAGCCCGATTTGAAAAATTCTTTCTTTGTGGGAGAGCGTTTCCACTGCGAAATGTTTCGCATATGCACGTAATTTCAGTTTTTTCTTAACGCACAAGTCTGCCACTAGAAGGCGTCAGCGAACGTTTCAGTTTACAGCAATATCTGCTGGATTAAAAACCCGACTGAAAAACTTTTCTCTTTTCAGGGGCCGCTGGTGGCCTAGTGGTCAGCGTTCGTGACTGCCACTGAGAAGACCTCTGGTTCGATCCCAGGCAGGTACAAACGCTCGAACCACTAAATATTCGCCGTGCGTCAGATGGGCACGTTAAGCCGTCGGACCCCGGGAACTAGCCCCCAGGTAATAAATAAGGACGTCTTTCTACCTCGCTTCCGTGTCACTTTCCTATCGGACACTCTAGCCCAAATCTCCTAGGTTCCTATTTCTAAGGGTTGTTTAAGAACTGGGGTCAGACACTCCTTCCTAAAAATCCCCTACACATGATCTATGATCTTTCTTCGGTCAGATACTACTACTGTTTTCCATACCGGTTCCGTTGATTTTGAACCTTGAATGCATGCGTTCATTTATAGATCTTTATTTCAGAATGATAAAGTTTGCGTAGAATTAAATTATTGCCTAAATAATAAATATTTTCAGAAGAAAAAGTGTAAATATGTGGAAGATTCCTTTAAATAATTGCATGTTTCTTTCTGTTTCTCAACGGACTTCTAAAAGCAGTCGTCAAAAAAAGGAGAGGGTTGCGGGAATTAGGACGTACTTTTTTAGGGGGGGGGGAGGTGTCAACAATCGGACAAAATGTGACATGGGGGAGGGAGGAGTCGAAAAATAGTAAAAAATCACGGACGTACTCTATGGACGACCCCTAAGTGGAAGTTGTGCTTGTTTAGAACGTGTTACACATGTATGATCAAAAGTTGCATTTTCGGCATGTGATGCTATTCCTCTATAAACCGGGGGGGGGAGATGCTGCACAGACGTGTAAAAACATTTGTGAAGTGTATGGAAATAATGTTATTGGTGAATCAACGATTCGGAGGTAGTTTGCGAAGTTCCTTTTAGACGACAGGAATCGATGTGGAAGACAGTGAACGACTATCTCGTAAAAGCAGAAATTGATTGCAACCCAAAATTAACGACCCAAAACTGTGAAAATTCCGAAAAGTACTGCTCATGAACATTTAGCGAAGTTGGGATACACTTATCGTTATGATTATTGGGTCCCACACAAGCTCTCAGAGAAATACTTCATGGACCGGTGTTCCACAAACAATATGCTCCTAAAACGCAACAACAGAGACCCATTTTTGAAACGATTAGTGACAGGAGATGAAAAATGGAATGTGGTGCGGAGTGAGATCCTGAGGTCACACTGACGAACCAGGTAAACGAACACCGAAACCGAATATTCATGGACGCAAGGTCAATCTCTCTGTTTGGTGGGATTGCAAAGGCGTTACTACTATGAGCTCCTCTATCACAATAAGACGATCAATTTGGATGTGTACTGTAGCCAGTTGGAGCAATTGAACAAAAATCTGCAGTAGGAGAGGCCAGTACTTGGGAAAAGAAAGGGTGTTTTGTTTCAGCAAGACAATGCGCGGCCCTATGTTTCTTTGGTCACCAGCAAACAGTTGCACGCCATATGGGCTGGGATGTCATACCCTACCCACCTTATTCCCCGGACATTGCACCCTCCGACTAGAATTTGTCTCAGTTTCTGCAAAATTCTTTAAATGGAAAATCCTTCGATGATTTCAACATTGTCAAGAAACACGTGGATGACTTTTTTGCTTTCAAGCCAACCATGTTCCACAAGGATGGCAGTCTAGAATTGCCCGAGAGATGGGCTAAAGTCGTGGGGAAAAATGGACAATACTTTGAGGAATAAAGGCATGTTCTTAAACTCACTGCATTTGTTTCATTTCACATATAAAAAAAAGGCTCAGGACTCTCCGGACAACCCAATACTTTCTGAAAAATGTATTGTATCTACACTGCTGGCCACCCAAAATGCAAAACCAAGAAACGAGATAGCTAAGCCAGATTTACTGGACACATAACAACAGATACAAACATGAAACGATTGAGCTTACAAGTCCGTGCGACTTGCGGAACACGCAGACATCAATAGTTCGTGTGGCCCCCATGGCTGGCAATAGCGGCCGCTACACGCCACGGCATCAAACGAAAGAGGCTTTGGATGTGGGTTGGGGTATGTCGGTCCTGGCTGCTTCCACACGTTGCCACAGTTCATTAGGCGTAGCCGCGGGTGGTGCTTGCCGGGCCACTCGGTTGCCGATCAGCGACCAGACGTGTTCGATGGGCGACATATCGGGAGAACAGGCGAGCTGCGGCAGCAGTAACACCTAGTGGGCCGTGAAGAATTGTTGCACGATGCGTGCTACGTGCGGGGGCACATTGTCCTGTCGAAACGTGGCCGCTGGCAGGTCCTGCAGGTAAGGGAGGACTACAGGCTCCAAAACGTTGGAGATGTAGCGGTAGCTGTTCAGTGTACAGGCGATGCGTACCAGAGGGGTGCGGGTGTCATATCCAATTACGCTCCAAACCATAACTTCAGGCGACGGACTGGTATGGCGATGCATAATGCAGGCGTCATACAGTCTCTCGCCGCGGTGCCGCCACACGCGGATCCGACCATCGTGGTGTTGCAGGCAGAAGCGGGATTCGTCGGAGAAGACAATGTCGTGCCATTCCGTAGTCCGGGTGCGACGTTCAACGGCCCACTGCCACCGCATTCGCCGGTGATGCAATCGGAACAATACGCGCCGTGCGACATGTCTCCGCTCCTGCAAACGACGTCGAACGGTACGTCCTGACACAGGTTGTTGTGCAACACACCCTAATTCCTGCGCTAACGTTCGTGATGCGGCGGTGCGACCCGTCAATGCCCGCCGCACAACATGCCGGTCCTCTCGTTCGGTGGTGTGCCGCGGTTGCGGCAATCGCTCACGTCGGTCCGTCCGTCCCTCCTGCACCCACCGAATCCATACTCGCCTCTCTGTGGCTGGATGTCGTCCCACACGGGCGCCGATGTCTCGGTACGATAAACCGCTGTCGCGATAAGCGACAGCGGTTTATCGTCCTCTGTCGAACTCAGGAACGTGCTGTGTCGAACTCCGGAACGTGTCCTCTGTCGAACTCCGGAACGTGTCCTCTGTCGAACTCCGGAACGTGCTGGAATGACTGCCGTATTCTGCGACGAGGCATCAGGAAGCTTCCCACGCACAGGTCCGGCAGCACAACACACTTCCACTACTTGCACCCCGCCTTCTGTGCACCCTTCTCATAGTGCTTCTCGGTGGCGTGCCCGGCGCACATGATTTGCATATGCCCTGCAATGCTAATCGTTTGCATGTCCTCTCGCGGGCGACGCATGCTGCGAATTTCAGGCCAATCGGATGCTTCCATCTTTGTGTTGCATTTTGGGTGGCCAGCAGTGTAGCTACTTTTCAGAAAAAGCAGTTGTATCTGTAGTAAGCTACTCTTTTCAATAATGTAGTTGTAGCTGCAGTAAGCTACCTTTTCAAGCATGTAGCTGTAATAGTGCTAGCTGTTTTTCAAAAGTACAGCTTTCCAATCACTGTTAAAAGCACAAGTTTGATGTTGGTTAAGTTCAGACGAATGGTGCGGCATGACAATCTAAAGTTTGCAATTTTTTAAATTCTCAACACTCGCAATACAGAGATAATAAGTTTACAATCGGAGAAACGCGAGAGGGAAGCCGCGGATGGCTTAGTGGTTAGCAAACCAGACTACTAATGGAGGGTCCCCGTGTTCAAGCCTGGGCTGATCATCCGGAGGTGGTGTGATTTGCTAACATCACTGAATATCTGCTGTGCATCGGACGAGCACGTTAAATGACGGCCCCCAGGTAAGGACCCCCGGTTACATATAAAGGTGTCCATTTCCTAGCGCCCTCTGATTTCTCTCACCACTCTGTGAGCAAACTCGTACGATGGTGTCATCTACTGTACTCTCACTTACAAACTATTCTGTCAAAGTCGTTAGACTTGCTCTCAATCCTTCTGTTTCTGTGCCCTACCCGAGAGGCGAACCCTCTGTAGGTGGTTTGGGCCTAAACCTCCTCTATGGACGGAAGTCCTATACATGAAATTGTGAGGTGTTAGTTCAGTTCAAGCGCGAGAGGGTTGTACTTATAATTTAAGTCACCCTAAGAGTGTGCTTTTGTTAAAAGCGAGGGAGCCATATCATGACCTTTCCGTGGAACGCAAGAACAGAATCATTCCGCACTACGCTGCTCCTGATGTTTCCTTTTGTTAAGCAATTGCTCTCACACTCCCTTCCTTCACACTATGGGGGTATGGTGGAGTTGAACTTCTTCCTTAGTGCCTGTTTAAGTAACTTTCCCCTCGTGTTTCTTCAACTGTGAATGTTTTGAGAGGTCTTCCACACTTTCCCCCTCTCCAAACTATTTCTCAGCTGGATACAAGCAGCCGAAAGTGTGAGACTCTTGATTAAGTAGCTTCTCATATCAAATGTATTTCTAAAAACGCTCGGACTTTTGCAAAATTTGTTTTAGATAGAATTTTGTCCGATAAACTGTTGTGCAAACACAAATGGATTCTGAGCAATAATTCTGCTGCTTTTCGCTCTAAACACTGGGGATTATTTTTCTTAGCGGAGGCAGCTGCTCCGTACCTCGCAAAGAGGTACACTTAGGTTGACTCAGAGTATCGGCAGTCATGGGGTAGGATTGAGGTGAGAAAAGAAAGAGCGAGATTCCGTTAAATCACAAAGCCAAAAATGAAATGTGTGGGGGAATCAGTCTGGAAGTAAGATACAGATTGGTACCGTTCTTGTGTTCCCCAGGAGACGCTGTGATTCGGCTTTCAGCTTTCAACAGTGGTACACTCTTAGGATGACTCGGAGAATATAGGCATCATGGAAATGTTATACGCAAAATTATTAATATAAATTTGCACCACATGGATGTGAATTTGTTTAGGAGACAAAGAAAAACCTTTGAAGTAGTTGAACTACAGGCATTGCCTAATTATATTTCATTTAATTCAGAAAACAACGTTTATGAATGCAATATTTATGAGTTAAAGTCTACTACAGTTTTGCAGGAAACTATGGTCCAGCTTCATCAGGACTAAGCGTTTCCATTTCTTGCTTGTGACGATGTTACCAGTTTCACGTGTCAAACCTCTCGTGCAGCCATCCGATTGCAGATTGATGAGTGCTTTCCATGCGCTTGATAGGTATGGAGATGAAGATAATCATTTACCAGGTTATTACAGTTTTGAAAAATGTGAAAGGCTTCTAAAAAGTCTAGGTAAAATATTGATTTAGGTCTATCTAATAGTTCTACGTCATCAAATAGAAATTGGTGGTTATTTTCCCAGCAGTTTTGGGCTATGGAAGATTTTTCAAGTTCACACTTTTTAATGTATGATTGGTGTTCTTTTAATCTGAATTTAAGTGATCTCCGTGTCTGACCTATGTATGACAGGCCCCAATGACACTGGATGCGATAGATTCCCCAAGAGTTTATGTCAGGAATTGGGTCCTTTTTTGTAGAGTAAAACATCTTAGATGTTTTAGAAGTGAAAATCACTTTGAAATTGGACTTCCTAAGGATTTTTGATATTTTGAAATAAATTTCGGGGATGAATTGAAGAATTTGTTTCAAAATATCAAAAATCCTTAGGAAGTCAAATTTCAAAGTGATTTCACTCCTGTATCTAAGATGTTTTACTCTACACAAAAGGACCCAATTCCTGATATAAACTCTTGAGGAATCTATCGCATCCAGTGTCATTGTGGCCTGTCATACGTAGGTCAGACACGAAGATCACTTAAATTCAGATTAAAAAACACCAACCATATATTAAAAAAGTGTGAACTTAAAAAATCTTCCATAGCGCAAAATAACCACCAATTTCTATTTGATGACGCAAAACTATTAGATAGACCTAAATCAATATTTGACCTAGCCTTTTTAGAAGCCTTTCACATTTTTCAAAGCCGTAATAACTTGGTAAATGATTTATCTTCATCACCACACCTATGGAGCGAATGGAAGCACTCATGAAAGCAAATGGCAGCAGGAGACGTTTGACACGTGAAACTGGTATCATGGCCACCAGCAAGAAATGAAAACACTTAGTCCTGATCAAGCTGGACCATAGTTTCCAGTGAAGTTATAGTAGACTTTAAGTTATAAATATTGCATTTATAATCGTTGTTTTCTGAATTAAATGAAAAAAAAGTCCTTTGTGTTATAATAACGTGGTTTGGTACCCATAGGCGGTTTTTCTAATGTCAAGTTGTTCTTCAGTGACTCTAAAGGGAACGAATTGTAGCGAATGGCTTATTTAAAAGGTGTTGGTCGCTTCTTGTTTGGCTTATCCAGACGGACGGGCGCCGGTTCTCGAGAACACAGCGTTAATCTCTTTGTATGGATCTTGTTGTGAAAAGGATTATCTCGTTTGACGGCGAATCGGCAGTCTGGGCAGCAAAGCGATGTTAACCAGAGGTAACAGCTTTCGAGAGGAACTATCGTGATTAAACGCGGGTTATTTTAATTAAGGGTAAAAATCAATGATGGAAAATATGTCGGGTCCGCGAGTGAATCCCATAAGCTAAAGAAATTTAAGTGCCCCGTCTTACGACTTCAGAAGTTTTGGAGAAAATATTAATTTGTTCGGAGAGAGAAGACAGAAAGAATTTTTAAGTTGTTAGACATCGAAGAGAAAGGTTAATAGACCTGAGGAGGGGAAAATGGAATGCGTGGCAGACTAGCGGAAAGATCGAAGTTAGTATTACGAGGGTGATAACAAAAGTTTTGCACACGTTAATCAAAAACAGAAGCGCATAATGGAATCGAGAAAATGATTGTGTTATTTCAAGATTAGACTCTCAACAAAGCAGTGGCGTCAGAACGACGCGCTATCATTTGCTGCGCGGACGTGGTGGGGTTGGAAATGGAATCGTGCAGCTCCTCAGGTCAAGTCACAGCGTTATACCAGCGCTCGTACGTGAAAATAGAAACTCTGCGGGGGAAAACTCCGACACAGATCTACACTGCCTTGCAAGAAGCTTTTATGGGAGGAACTCTTGATCGAAGCACAATTTCTCATTGAGCTCGCGCTTTTGGGAAGGCCAAAGCAGCCTCGAAGATGTTCGCCGCTTAGGCCAACCTTAAACGGCTGCAGACAAAACATCTGTCACCATTGTTGCAACACTTCTCGAAGAGAATCACCGTTTAAGAGTCGAGGAGATTGCTCATCAGGAAAATTTGTCCACCATATCTGTTCACCGGATTTTGACCGACTCACTGGGGAAAAGAAAGATCGCCGCGCGCTGTGTGCCCCTCAACTCACCCCCGAGCAGAAGGCAGCCAGAGTGAGCATCGCACAGGATCACCTCCACAGGTTCGAAAGGGAGGGCGACACCTTCATGAACAGAATTGTCGCAATTGATGAGACTTGGACCCATGATTTTGAGCCGGAAGTGAAGTCACAATCAGCGGAATGGAGGCATCCAGGTTTCTCACGCCCTCAAAGTGTCGTTGGCAACAATCCAAAGTGAAGCAAATGGTGATTTTTGCATACAATGGCCCAGGGTGTTGCGGTCTCTGATCGAGTGCTGGTAGGGAAAAATGTCAAGGCACAATATTGTCGTGACTTTCTGAGGACAAAGTTAAGACCTAAAATTCGTCAAAATCGCCTCAACTTGTTGGAAGCGGGGGCGATCTTGCTGCAAGACAACAACATCGTGTCATGATGCAGCGTCGGTACCGGAACTTTTGTCGAAATATGGCTTGGAAACTTCATCCCACCCACCATACAGCCCTGATCTCAGTCCACCTGACTGATCTTTTCCCCAAAGTAAAAAAATCGGCTCCGGGCATCTGCTACGAATCGCTGGACGAACTGCCATTGAACGTGACCCGAGTAATACGAGAGCTGAATAAAGATGGCGTACTATGGGGCATCCAGGACCTACCTCACCGCTGGCAAGCTGGCATTTGTAGGCAGTGGAGGGGGTGTAAATTGAACGGCAAAGGATATACGGTATTTGGCCCCTAGGACGCGACCAATTACAGAGATGACCCATGGAACAAGTATTCAGAACAAGACAGCTAAGTCAAATGTTTCTTCCCTTTTCCCCAAATGCGTATACCGTAATTCATTTCCGTCATGTCTTTAATACGTAGCTGGAATGGGATTTCAACCTTTCAAACAGTATCAAGTCTTATTTAGTTGGAATAAAAATAGCAACTTTTCTTTCAATAATAGGTTTATTATACATCGATCGAGTTTCGCAGAGCGTTTGGCTCGGAAATACCTAAATTAGTTGAACTTATCGATTCAGTTGATCCTCATATACAGTTTGCGTGCGAGACTGAAAATAATGGTTGATTACCATTCCTTGATGTCCTTGTGTCACGCTCTTAAGGATCCTATAGTACGCAATAGTTTATCGAAAACCAGTTGCTGTTTCCTTACCCTCCCTCCCCCATGCAAAATCAAATCATCCATGGAAACAAAAGATCTCTGCCTTCTTCACATACGTATATCGTGCAATACATATCTGCTCAATTTAGGATTCCTTACAGAAAGAGCTTGATTTTCTTAAACGAATTGCAGTACACACACAGGATACAGCCCTTCCGTTATAGACAAAGCTGTCCAAAAATTTGGGGCCGCCCCGGTGGCGCAGTGGTCAAAGGCGTTGGCCTCTGATCATTCGTCCGTAAGGGGTCCGGGTTCGAATCCCGGTCAGGCATGGGTGTTGTGTTTGTCTTACGGCACTGGCTCTCTCCCTTCCCTGGAACCAGTGACCCTAAATTAGGGACGGGCGACTGCTTATAGCCCATTGAGTTGCTCACGGTAGTCGGTAAACCTCCAATCAAAAAAAAAAAAAAAAAAAAAATTTGGAAAACCAAAGCCCGTCTGCACGCTCACGCCTATAGACCTCCCAATACGAAAGAATTAGGCGGTTATCCCATTAGTTCCTCACATTTGCTTCAGAATTTCAAAAGTTTTAATTTTAAAGTTATTTTTAAACCCATAAACAAGATGAATTTTTACGGATCAAAAGACTACGTCGATGACATAAACTCCTGGGGAATTTATCAGATACCTTGTGAATGTGAACTTTCATATATAGGACAGACTCGCAGGGTGTTAAGTTTCCGTGTGAAAGAACACAAGACCTACGTACGGAACTATGAACTGAAGAAGTCGTTTATAGCCCAACATTGTCACGAAAATAACCATAAATTATTTTTTTTGGAAACGCTACGCTTATCGATAAACTTGACTCGACTATCAAGCTTAATATATTAAAAGCTTTCCACATATACCGGAGCTCGTCACGGATTGTCAACGACATGAAGTCGACTCCATTTCTTTCAAGCACGTGGAAACAACTCACCAAAATCCGTGACCGTCAGAATTCTGATGATGTCACGATGGTTTGAATGTCTACGCTCCATTCGCCCTGACGATGCCGAGCCAAACGCTCTGCAAAACTATAGTCGATGTATAATAAACATTTTATTGTGCGAAAAGTTGCTATTTTTATTCTATTTTAACACCACAAGCTCAGTAGTCATAAATTTTTATATATAATCTTGGTTAATTGGTTTGGTATCTTTTGTATGGATTATAACATAAAACTGAACGTAACGGTATCTAGCAAAAATGCATGACTAAGGATAAGCAAGAGATAGGAGATAAAAGTAATGTTAGTCAGTGCAGGGTTTTTATTGTATATTAAAGAAAGATGGATAATGGAAGTTGCACGTATTTTTACATGATGAAATGTAATGAGATTTTGTGTCTTATTGATTTAAAATTGTATTAATGATTAAGGTGTATCATCATCAAAAAGAAGTCATCGCTCTTTCCACGTTTATAAGTGAGTCACGGAAAAATTCTCATTGGCCGCCACCGGGAATCGAACCCAGGGTCTTCCAGTTACGCGCCGGACATGCTTACACTGTACCACAGCGGCCTCGAATTCCTCCAGACTCACATAAACTAACTACCAAGCCACTTGACAGGTTGCTTTATTGGAGCCCCGTACAATGCTGGGGATTCACCAAAGATGGCAAGCAGGTACATACCCTACGGCGTTATTAAAGTTGACTTTAATAACGCCGTAGGGTATGGAGGTACATACCCTACGGCGTTATTAAAGTCAAAAGAAATACAGTTTTGAAATTACAACTTATTTACAGTACAAATTCAAGGGTGGCACTCGTATCTCCAAACACCAGTGACGGAGTGAAGGTGAATCACAATGTGGTACTTTTTCGTATATTCTTATGTATGCAAGAGGTATTATTTTTATTTACAGATGATCATGCATTAAAAAGTGAACATGCATGTATCAATGTGTAATTCTTCGTTGTTTTACAGGTCGTGAGGTTGGTTATTGACAACATTGCAATGTTATATGTATTTCAATTTTCATTTTTAAATGATACCATCCAAAGTCGTAATTATAATAATAGCATAGTTCATATTTAGCATACACTATATTATCAAAAGTATTCGTACGCAACCAAATATTTGCATAAATGTAAAGAACGCTTGAGCAGGAAGGGGCGCTGTGAATGGGGAGGTACATACCCTGCTGGCCACCCAAAATGCAACACCAAGAAGGACAGGAGATAGCAAAGCCAGATTTACTGGACACATAACAACAGATACAAACATGAAACGATTGAGCTTACAGGTCCGTGCGACTTGGGGAACACGCATACATCAATAGTTCGTGTGGCCCCCATGGCTGGCAATAACGGCCGCTACACGCCACGGCATCGAACGAAAGAGGCTTTGGATGTGGGCTTGGGGTATGTCTGTCCAGGCTGCTTCCACACGTTGCCACAGTTCATCAGGCGTAGCCGCGGGTGGTGATTGCCGGGCCACTCGGTTGCCGATCAGCGACCAGATGTGTTCGATGGGCGACATATCGAGAGAACAGGCGGGCCACGGTAGAAGTGACACCTGGTGGGCCGTGAAAAATTGTTGCACGATGCGTGCCACGTGCGGGCGCGCATTGTTCTGTTGAAACGTGGCCGCTGGCAGGTCCTGCAGGTAAAGGAGGACTACAGGCTCCAAAACGTTGGAGATGTAGCGGTGGCTGTTGAGTGTACCGACGATGCGTACCAGAAGGGTGCCGGTGTCCTATCCAGTTGTACCCCAAACCATAACGCCAGGTGACGGACTGATATGGTGATGCATAATGCAGGGGTGATACAGTCTCTCGCCGCGGTGCAGCCACACGCGGATCCGACCATCGTGGTGTTGCAGGCAGAAGCGGCATTCGTCGGAGAAGACAATGTGGTGCCATTCCGTAGTCCAGTTACGGCGTTCAACGGCCCACTGCCGCCGCACTCACCGGTGGTGTAACGTCAGTAGTGGTAATCGGAGCAATGGGCGCCGTGCGACAAATCCCAGCTCCTGCAGACGACGTCGAACGGTACATGCTGACACAAGTTGTTGCGCAACACACCCTAATTCATGCGCTAACGTTCGTGATGTGGCAGTGCAAGCCGTCAGTTCCCGCCGCACAACATGCCGGTCCTCTCGTTCGGAGGTGTGCCGCGCACCCACCGAATCCATACTCACCTCACTGTGGCTGGATGTCGTCCCACACGGGCGCCGATATCTCGGTACGATAAACCGCTGTCGCGATAAGCCACTGTTCGACCTCTGTCGAACTCCGAAACGTGCTGGAATGACTGCCGTATTCTGCGACGAGGCATCAGGAAGCTTCCCACGCACAGGTCCGGCAGCGCAACACACTTCCACTACTTACACCCCGCCTTCTGTACACCCTTCTTATAGTGCTTCTCGGTGGCGTGCCGGGCGCACATGATTTGCATATGCCCTGCAATGCTGATCGTTAGCATGTCCTCTCGCGGGCGACGCATGCTGCGAATTTCAGGCCAATCGGATGCTTCCTTCTTGGTGTTGCATTTCGGGTGGTCAGCATGTATATAAAGCTGAGATGTTCGGTTGTGCCATCAATAACTTTGAAGCGGATATGCCGAGTGGAAGTGAACTTTCTGAGTTCCGGCGTAGGCTGGTCGACTGTAACTGATGTGAAGACGCGGAAACAGGACGGCGCAACTACAGAAAATGAAAAAAAACCGTTCAGGAAGGCAACAATATCTGAAGGAACGTGACAGAAGAGCCACGGTAAGAAATGCTAAGAAATCCCGTTCTTTTTCTGCAGTTTCCATCGCTGCTGAAGTAGGAAATGCTTGCAGTGGCTCGATTAGTACCATAACTATCCACAGATAAGAAACCCCGTTCTTTCTCTGCCGTTTCCATTGCTGCTGAAGTAGGAAATGCTTTCAGTGGCTCGGTTAGTACCATAACTATCCGCAGATAAGAAATCCCGTTCTTTCTCTGCCGTTTCCATCGCTGCTGAAGTAGGAAATGCTTGCAGTGGCTCGATTAGTGCCATAACTATCCGTTGATAAGAAATCCCGTTCTTTCTCTGCCGTTTCCATCGCTGCTGAAGTAGGAAATGCTTGCAGCGGCTCGATTAGTACCATAACTATCCGCAGAGAGTCGCACAGTGTGGGTTATTATGATAGAGTAGCGGTACACAAGCCACACATAACTACCGCGAATGTGAAGCGCTGTTTGGAATGTTGTGCCTCCCGTCGTTCCTAGACTGTGGGGGACTGGAAAGCTGTTCTTTGGAGTGATGAATCACGCTTTTCACTCTTCCAATCTGATGGGCGCGTTTGCATTTGACCACAGCCCGACGAACGAAATTCGTAGAAATGAGTTCTTTCAACTGTTGAGTTCGGCGGAGGCTCCACCATAGGATAGAGTTATTTTTCGTGGATGGGACTCGGCCCGTTGCTTATTATAGCACAAACCATGAACTCTGAAGTGTACCTCAACGTTCTATATAATTTTTCCTCACCAACAATGTGGCAAATTATGGAAATGGCTGTTGTGTCTTCCAACACTATCGAGCTCCCTGCTACACTGCACGGCGTCTGCAGGACTGGTTTCTTGAAAATGAGGGGGAATTGTTAGACTGGCGTGCTCATAGTCTCGATCTCAATCCTATAGAACACCACTGGGATGAACTGGAGCGAAGGATATGAAATCGAACACAACAACCCTCCTCGCACTCCCGTCTGGAAGCAGCTTTGTAGGACGAATGGCGAGCCATTCTTGTCGAGACCTGCTGGAAATTAGTTGATAGTATGCCTCACGTGTTGCCGCTGTCATACAAGCAAAAGGTGGACTAGCTACTAATTAACTAATTACCATAATAAATCCATTTGTCTCAAAACATTGTGTTGTCCGAATACTTTTGATAATATACAACACTATATTGACAAAAGTCACCGGACACCCCTTCAAAAGCAAACGAACGGATCCGCTGCGTTGTTAACATGCGCGGCACAGCTGCAAACGGTATAAAAACAAGCCTGCATCTGACCGCGATCATATCGCACTGTGAGGTTGAGTGAACATGTCGCGGCGGGAGAGAACTGTCTTTGAGAAAGGAAAGATTGTTGGGTGTTATATTAGTGGGTTGTCCATAAGAGAAACCGAGATGCGTTTAAACATACCCAAGTCAACTGTTTTGGATGTACTGAATAAGTGGAAGACACATGGCGTGCCTGAAGGAGCAAAACGTACCGGCAGACTAAAGAAAAACAGTGATAGAGGACGTCGAATCCTCAGTACAGTCGTTACAGCTAATCGACGGAGTACTGCACAAGACCTCAGCGTACAGGTGAGTAAAAATGCTGGAACCTCGCTATGTATACACGTACCATTCGTAGACAACTTTATTCCATGGGTTACCGTGGTCGTGCGGCTGCTCATAAGCCTTTCATCTCTACTCGGAAAGCTACTCGTCGTTTAGCATGGTATGAAGAACATTAATCGTGGGCCGTAGATCAATGGAAACGGGTCCTATGGACTGACGAATCCAGATACACGATCCATCGGTCTCGTGGCCGTGTGTGGGTACGGCGCCAGGTGAGAAATGCTATTTACCACAGTGTACTGTTCCTATGGTCAAGTTTGGAGCTGGCAGTGTATTCGTGTGGAGGGTGTTTTTCGTGGTATAGCACTTCTACCTTGATATTATGGACAATTATGCCCTACCAGCTCTGTGGCAGTACTATGGAACCGAGCCTTGTTGGTACCAGCAGGATAATGCACCGAGCTATTAAGCAAGGACTGTTATGGCGTGGTTTAACGATAATTCCGTATAGTGTGTGGACTGGCTAGCACAGAGCCCTGATCTTAATCCCACAGAGCACCTATGGGATGAATTAGAGCACCGCACAAGAAGTTTGGAACCAAGGCCCACTACTAAGCAACAGTTAGCGGCAGCATTATGTACTGAATGGAAGCGCATACCTATTGGTGTGTTCCAAAACCTTGTCGAAAGCATGTCTCAAGGGTCAGTGCATACATTAAGGCCAAAGGTGGACCGGCACCGTACTAAAGTATGTCAATAAATCCTATGTTGTGCTTTTCTTCTAGGCGTCAGGTGACTTTTGTCAATATAGTGTAGAGCAAATCCTTTAAGTATAACAGAAGCACCCCTGTACAGCGGTTTAGCAGTACAGTTGACTGAAACAAATTTGTACTTACTTGTGTCTTCCCGATACAGGAGTGGGTGGTATGCTTTTGTTCGCGCAGTCATTTGGATAGGTATCTGTCATGTTTTTATCCTTCAAAGTTCTCGGCAACGTCAGCACAAGGTGAGGACCCATAGGGAAGTCAGACTTCTTACCTGGGGGTACCTGGTTGTAATACTCCGGCGTCCCCACTGTGGCAACACTGGCCGAGCGAACGGTTGTTCCTGTGTCCATAACATGATCACGTCTCTTCCACATCCAGTAGAACACGTTGGTCAGTACTAGAGCCACCAGCAGAAAGAACAGACTAGCAATGTAAAACGATTTCGCTGAACCGCCGGCGTTCACAGCTCCACAGAGCGCAAGAATCACTGACACCAGGAATGAAGCTACAATAGCGGATACAAATGCTGTTCGAAATAGAGGGCTAAAAAGAGTACGGAACGTCCAGTTGCAACAGAATATTGGGGATCTGTGCTTTGGCGTGGCAGTCGATTTAGCGAGCATTTTTACGCTCTACACGGTGATATGTCACGTATCTTCTCCAGAGTTGCAACAAAGCCTTTTTTTTTTTTTTTTTTTTTTTAACAAGAAGCGTGTTTCCGCTGTAACGGCAAACACTGATTGCAATCAGTTTTCCATCGTGTTCACAGTATGTATTTTATTTCCAAAAAAAAAAAAAAAAGCTGAAAATCTCTGCTTATTTGGAAATGCGACTGGGCACATTTTCTTCTTCACACTGCATTGTACAGTAGTAAGCAGATTCTACGCTATACCTATTATACGAAATAGTATATCTAAAAGCCATGTAACAACTAGAGAAAATTCTTTACAGGTTGAAGTTCAATTTTTTATCTCCAAAATTTAGAGTACGATTTAAAAAACATATACTCTGCTTAGGTATTAACATTAATAGCGTCAATACTTTTGTCAGCACTCTCATTTATTTTCGCCAGTTAAAACTTCAGTTGTAAGAAAGTTGTTTTTTTTGCATTTTCGACATTTTTTTTTAATTTCAAAATAATATTCAAAGTGTTTTTTTCAAGATATACTTTTCTTCAGTGCTGTATGTTGATACCTTCACCTCAACTGATATATCGATATTTTTATTACGATTAAAATCATATCACTTTATTCGTTATCACGACTTCTGTAAACTATTCTCGACGTACATAAGTCCACTGAATCATTTTAATCATGTTTATCACCTTATAATCAGAGTGCATTACTGTTTCTTTTATGATGGCAAGATTTGGAAATTCAAAATGGCATCACTGGAGATATTAATCTTACTTGCAGTGCAGTGGAACACACGATAAAATATTAGCCTAGTTTTTTCCTTCAATCAAACATTATGTCGCTGTCCCGTCTCATTGTCAGTTATTGTGTTAAATGTGCAGTATTTCACTTAGTTATCTGTCATTGTAATCGTTTGAAAAACTCATGCCTGTATCGAAAATATCTGAAAAGAGAAAAAGCAAAAAATTCACTTAGAAATCATTTACAGATACAATACTGTACAAATAAGAAAATAATGATATTTACTTCTACGTGTTTCTGTACGTAACTCACATTGATATATCCCCCCACAGCTAGGGCAGACGATAGATTTACGTTTGAGAAAACTTGTGATACCAAGAACTAGAATTGATTGTGGTCGAGCGATAAGGGGCTTGGATTCGAGTTTTTGCTCGGGGGCTTGGATTCAAGTTTTTGCTCGGGGCTTGGATTCGAGTTTTTGCTAGAGGGCTTGGATTCGAGTTTTTGCTAGGGGGCTTGGATTCAAGTTTTTGCTCGGGGGCTTGGATTCGAGTTTCACTTAAGGTGTTAGTTATTATACCGTTTCTGGTTTTGTGGCTACCTTGCTGGACAAGATCAAATTATTAGGAATAAGCATTACTTAAATCTTTTGTTGTTCATGGATTCCAAAACGTGGGATGTTAGGAATGCTTTTATGCTTTAGTTGTTTTAACCCCTCAACTACCATACCCGTATAGACATAACCCCCTTATAGCTTACAGGCCCGCGCACCGAATACCGGAAGCTGGGTGACGTAGGAGAGAGTAGTCTGATAATCCGTAGTGGGTAGTCGAACGGTCGAGCTTGCTCGACCAGTCACCTTCATACCTGCACTGAAGGCCGTATTACACACGGCTTGGTTGGCCATGCCTCCCAGCTGTTCCGACACCTTATTGTATCGATGCCACGTCGGATAGCTGCTGCACTAAGGGCGAAAGGAGGACCTACGAAGTAGTAGGTAGGTGGTCATAATTCAGTGATCATTCAGTGTATGTTGAATCGATGCCACGTCGGATAGCTGTTGTACTGAGGGTGAAAGGAGGACCTACGAAGTATTAGGTAGGTGGTCATAACTCAGTGATCCCTCAATGTGTGTTGAATCGATGCCGCGTTGGATAGCTGCTGCCCTAAGGGCGAAAGGAGGACCTACGAAGTATTAGGTATCATCATCATCATCATTGTCAACCATTATCAATCCACTGCTGGACGAAGGTCTCCCCAAGTTTCCTCCACAACGGTCTGTCTTGTGCCAGTCTCCTCCATGTCACTCCCGCATACTTTCGAATTTCATCCACCCATCTTCCATGTGGTCTTCTTCTGGGTCTTTTCCTGTCCCTTGGAATCCAATCTAAAATTTCGGCTGTCCATCGATGGTCTGTTCTTCTGGCAGTATGTCCAGCCCATTGCCATTTCAGGGATTTAACTCTGATCATGATGTCTTCCACTCTTGTCATTTTTCGGATCCACGTGTTCCTCTTCTTATCTCTCCTGGTTACACCAAGCATGCACCTCTCCATGCTTTTTTGAGTTGTCTGCAGCCTTTGTATGTCTCTTTTAGCTAAGGTCCACGTCTCTGCACCATACGTAAGCACTGGAAGGATGCATTGATCAAACACTTTTCTTTTAAGACATAATGGCATATTGCTCTTGAAAATTATGCTGTTTCTTCCAAAAGCTCTCCAGGCAAGTTTTGTACGCCGATTAATTTCTTCACTAATGTGACCCTCACTTGATATCTGCTGTCCAAGATAAACGTACGTGTCTGTTATCTCCAGCTTTTCTCCATCAATTGATAAATCTTCATTTCTTGTAAAAGCATTGAACATCACTTTTGTCTTCTGAAAGTTCATTTTTAATCCCACTTCTTTACTTTTGTCAGCAAGTTCCTGCATCATACTCTGTAGCTCCGATGGGGTAGTTGCAAAAATGACTATGTCATCAGCAAAACGAAGGTGGGTTAGATAATCTCCATTA
This sequence comes from Macrothele yani, assembly GCA_039090855.1. Lineage (NCBI taxonomy): Eukaryota > Metazoa > Arthropoda > Arachnida > Araneae > Macrothelidae > Macrothele > Macrothele yani. The sequence goes on from CM077013.1 coordinate 23,704,193, forward strand.
ATCTTTATCCCTTTGTTTTCCCAGTTCAGTGATTGAAAGACATTTTCCAATGTAGCATTAAAGAGCTTCGGAGATATGGTGTCACCTTGTCTCACTCCTTTTCCAATTTTTATGTGTGTTGTATTACCAAATAGCAGAATCTTTGCACTTGCATTTTCATAGATGTTATTAATAATATTAATGTATGCATCTTCAATACCGCAGGATTTCAGAGCCATTGTAACTGCTGATGGATTTCACGGAATCAAAGGCCTTTTCATAATCGATAAAAGCCATGCACAATGGAAGTTCATATTCCCTCGCTCTTTCAATTAGTTCTCTTAGTACGTGGATATGATCTATTGTGCTGTAGCCACTCCTGAATCCAGCTTGTTCTCTCGGTTGAGCCATGTCCAGTGTTACCTTCAAGCGGTGTGAAAGAACTTTAGTGAAGATTTTATAAACCACTGATAGGAGGCTGATAGGTCTGTAGTTCCTGAGATCCTCAATGTCACCTTTTTTATGTAGCAAGATCATTGTAGCGTTGTTCCAATCCTCAGGAATTTTCCCTTCATTAAGGCATCGAGTGAAAATTTGGGCGAGTACTGTTTCGATTTCTCCACTTGCTTCTTGTATGATGTCTACAGTAATTCCATCTTCTCCTGGAGCTTTTCCCTGCTTCATGTTCTTGATTGCGTGTGCAACTTCTGCTGGAAGGACTGGAAGAACTCTGGTACCTTTCATGATGCCTGGAGTACATGTATCATCCCTTTCATATAATTTGGAGTAGAAATCTTTCACTCTTGTCAAAATTTCGCCTCTATTTCTTGTTACAGAACCATCTTCTTTTCTCAGTGCCATAATCTGTTTTCTTCCCTTACTGAGATGTCCCTTTGCTATCTTTAGGCTTTGGTTGTTTTCAATTGCTTTCCTTACTAGTTCACAGTTGAATTTCCTTACGTCTTCAGTGATACTTTTTCGTACTGTCTTGCATAGCTCTATATATTCCACTTTGGAAGTCACATCTTCTTTAGTTGTCCTCATCTCTCTTCTTTTTTGCATCAAAATTTTGGTTTTTCCTGATAATTTGTTCACATGCAATTTGTTCTTTGACCCAGCTAATTTTGTTGCTGTTTCCATAAGAGCTTTGGTTACTTTTCTGTTAACTTCAGAAATATCCACTTCTTCCGATGTTAGGCCTTCTAAAGCAGAGAATCTGTTCTTCAGTTCCAATTTGAAGGTATTATGGTGTTTTTTAAGGTTGGTTATGTCAATACATTTTGTTTGTCTTATGAGCTTGCTACGTTCGAGTTTAGTGTTGAGGTGCATCTTACATCTCACCAATCTATGGTCACTGCCTGTGTTGAACTTGTTTAGCACACTGCAGTCTTCTATGACGAATTTTTTGTTACACATAATAAAATCAATTTCACTTGTCGTCCCATTTGGATGTCTCCATGTCCATTTCCTGTGTGGCTTTTTCTTGAAAAAGGAGTTCAAGATGAAAAACCCTTCTGCCTCTGCAAACTCTACGAGAGTATTTCCACGCTGGTTTCTGTTGCCGTGACCGAATTTACCTACTGAAGTTTCATTCTGTTGCCGTTGCCCTATTTTTGCATTGAAATCTCCCATAATTATCTTCAAGTGCTGCTTACCTTTATTATTTAGATCACGAATTTCCTCATAAAATTCTTCAATTTCTTCTTCAGGATGACTTGTGGTGGGTGCATAAGTTTGAATAATCTGAGCCTGGTATCTTCTCGAGAGTTGGATAACGAGTCGTGCAGCTCTGTCAGAGGAACTTTCAACTTCTACAACTTTATCCTTCAGTTTCTTGTTTATTATAAATCCAACACCACTAGTTCTGCCAGTATCTGTCCCACGATAGTAGAAGAGATGTCCACTTTTCAGTTCAATGAGATCTTCTCCTTTTCTCCTTACCTCACTTAGCCCGACGATGTCCCACTTGATCCTTTGTAGTTCCTCTTCCAATTCAAGAAGCCTTGAATCAGAAGATAGGGATCGTCCGTTGTACGTAGCCAAGGTCAGCATCAGATGGCAGCCTAGTCCGGTCCTCCGGGGATTCTTAGCACCCTCTGCCTTCATGTCGCACTGGCCGCTGCCTTGGCCAGGTACATTCCAGCTGCCGGAGACTGAGGGCCAAGATTTAAGTTGTGGAGTCATTTTGGAGGGGTTTGGCCATAACTCACCACGCTGGCCAAGCGGGTTGGTGAGTGTGGGATAGCATTTCCTCTAATCCCGATGGTATAGTTATACCGCTATTGGCGGTCGTCAGAGCCCCTTTAGTGGGAACAGGATGTACCACGAGAAGGCGGGGTTGACATTTGTCAAGGAGAGGCTGTGATGTTACGCATCACCTGACCTTACGTGGTCATAATTCAGTGACCACTCAGTGTGTGTTGAATCGATGCCGCGTTGGACAGCTACTGAACTAAGGGCGAAAAGAGGACCTACGAAGTATTACGTAGGTGGTCATAATTCAGTGACCACTCAGTGTGTGTTGAATCGATGCCGCGTTGGACAGCTACTGAACTAAGGGCGAAAAGAGGACCTACGAAGTATTACGTAGGTGGTCATAATTCAGTGACCACTCAGTGTGTGTTGAATCGATGCCGCGTTGGACAGCTACTGAACTAAGGGCGAAAAGAGGACCTACGAAGTATTACGTAGGTGGTCATAATTCAGTGACCACTCAGTGTGTGTTGAATCGATGCCGCGTTGGACAGCTACTGAACTAAGGGCGAAAAGAGGACCTACGAAGTATTACGTAGGTGGTCATAATTCAGTGACCACTCAGTGTGTGTTGAATCGATGCCACGTCGGATAGCTGCTGTACTGAGAGCGAAAGGAGGACCTACGAAGTATTAGGTAGATGGTCCTAATTTAGTGATCAATGAGGATGCATTGGACAGCAGAATCATTAATCCTGTTAGCGTCCAAAATTTTAGTAAAGGTGGGGAAAGCCCATCTGTCTAAGGAGAATGGCCTAAAACAGCATAAAATCGCAGAAGACTCCAACATTATGTAGTGAACGCAGAAGCGTATGACAAGAAGAATGATAAAGGTGAGCTAGAGGACAACAGAAAGTGATGCTAAAAAAAGAAACGATTTTTCATGCTGAAGGACTTGCGATTGCTCTACGCTATATAAAACAGCAGAAGAAAGAAACACTAACATGCTCGCCTGCTGAAAGGATGTGTGACGTGTACCATCTTTTATAACTTTCACTTTTTTGTTTGGTGTCTTTTGTGCAAATTTGGTTACTCTTCGTTGTACCTTCTGAACTTCACGTCATGTCTGAACTCCCAAGTTGTGTTCTTTTTGCAAGACTGGCAACGGAAATAAAAGGATACTACGAGATGTAATGGGCGTTAATCCAATAAGCAATTTTCAAGTTAGACTATATTCTTTTAAACGACGTTATTTGAAACGATTATCACGTTAGTCCATTCTGTTACGACCAGAATGTGTAATAAAGCTACTTGTAAAATCTACAATTAACGTCGTGCTGATTGTTCGCTAAACATCATCACTGGCGTTGTTATTGTGAAATTATCTTCAGTTGTGATCTATGAATGCTCCTCTGTTACTACATGACGGTGTACATTACAGGATACTTGGAATACTGCACGACGGTGCACATTACAGGATACTTGGAATACTACACGACGGTGCACATTACAGGATACCTTAAACACTACACTACGCTGTACATTGCAGAATGCTTGGAATACAACACGGCGGTGCACATTGCACGTTGGAACACTACATGGGGAACATTACAAGCTGGAACATTACACCACAATTGCACGCTAGAACACTACATCACTGTGTAATTTGCAAGATGCCTGTAATATTGCACGACGGTGTACGTTGTACGCTGGAACACTACACGACGGTGTACATTACAGGATAACTTACTTGGAACACTACACGATGATCTGCATTACCGGATACTTCGGTTACTATAGGACAGTGTACATTAAGGGTACTTGGAATACTACACGACGGTGTACATGTGACGTGACTGCCACACAGGATACACATGAGATAAAGGCAAGTAGCAGTGAGACCACATGTCCGCGTAGCTCAGTTGGGAGAGCGACTTACTCCAGAGTGAGGGGTCCCGGATTTGATGGCCGGAGCGGACAACCTTGTACGTTATATTGGCACCCGAACTTCAAGGATGACCCGGCTGTTATGTTTCTCGCGATTATGTGATGTGCTTTCCACACGACGAGACAGGAAAAATGAGAATCCCTTCCTCAGTGCTTCGAAAAAATAAATCAGTGTGATGTTACGTTCCACACACCAAATTGTCTGGGATTTCTCAAATGCACGTTATTCATGGGATGACTGCCTTCAACGGCACATGGCCCCAGCCCTTTTTCGGCCGGGGGGGGGGATTGACGTGCCTGACCCGCAGAACGAACACGAGATAAAGGCAAATAGCAGTGAGAGCATATGTACGCGTAGCTCAGTTTGGAGAGCGACTTATTCCGGAGTGAGGGGATCCGGATTTGATGTCCGGTGCGCACAAACTTGTACGTTATATACATTGTACTCTGGAACACTACACAATGGTGTGCATTACTGGATATTTAGGTTATTACACGACAGTGTCCACTAAAGGATGCCTGGAATACTACACGACGATGTTCATTGTACGCTGGAACACTACACGACGGTGAGCATTACCGGATATTTGGGTTACTACACGACAGTGTACATAAAGGATGACTGGAATACTATACGACGGGGTACATTACAGAATACTTCTGTTACTACACGGCGGTGTACATTAAAGGATTCTTGGAATACTAAACTACTCGACGTTGTACATTACAGGATACTTGGAATAATACACGACGGTGTACATTACAGGATACTTGAAATAATACACGACGGTGTACATTACAGGATACATGGAATACTACACCGCGGTGTACATTTTTCGCTGGAACACTTCACGACGGCGTACATTGTACGCTGGAACACTTCACGACGGTGTGCATTGCACGCGAGAACACTACACGACCGTGTGCATTGTACGCTGGAACACTACACGGCAGTGCACGGTGGAGCACTACACGACAGTGTACATTACAAGACACCTGGAGTACTACAGAAAGCTAGATATTAAAGGATACGTGGAATAATCCAAGACGGTGCACATTTCAGGATTTTGGGAGCCGTGCACGACAGTATGCATTACGGATAACTGGAATAAACGACTTCAGTTAGGGTTTTTGTGGTATACTTTTGATACCTTCCTTTTATTGAGTGTTGAATCTTGAAACATTACACTGTAGATGACATTTTGCAGCAAAAAAGCTGTCGCAATTCCAAAAGTAAACAGGATTTAAATATTTGTTTCCTTTTCGTGTTTAATTTTGCAGGAAACCTTTTTTAGCTTTTTATTCTGTAAATGTGTACAGTACGCACACTATTATTGGTTAATCATGTACATTTTTATTATCATTCTTTGGGTCGACAGGCCGAATATGTTCCGTACGGTTTGAGGCGAGCTCGGTCCGTTAGTCTTGAAATCCACCGAGCATTACTCGATCAGATTAGATAGGTGTATTATAGCAGATAAAAATACAGCTGGAAAATATACTTTTCTCTAAACAATGGAAAGCTCACAATATTTGACACCCACACCTTCAGCAGCGGTTTTTCGTGGGGAGAATTCAAAAGTGTGAAAGGAGGGGAAAACCGATCGATACTGCATCGTCCGAGTGTGATTGTCATTACAACGCCTAGCAAAATAAAATCATTTAATCTAAAGGTGTCAGCCAATAAGAAAAGCAGCAATTTTTCTTTTCAAAAAAATGTCCTCGGAGGAACGTCATGAGGCTGACGTAGCCAGAAATCTAGGCTTTGGCAAAAGATCCTCCGAAAGGAAAGTGAGAATGATCGTGATAATTTTGAAATTGGAAGAAAGAGCCGTTAAAAATACCTCTGAAGAATTTCAAGCAGAATAAAACCGCTGATAATGTGATGAAAATGATCGATACTCTTTTAATGCCAACCGGAACCATGGTGCGCACTTTATTTTACTTTCTTTTTACTTTTTTATATTCTTTTCAGGAAGGAGCGTTGTCTCTTTTAAGCGTCGGTATTCCTCACTTAATAGGGACAAAAAAATCGTTAAAATGTTCCCCCTTTCATTTCCTCTAGATTTGTCCTTCTTTTCCATAATACTTCATGGATCGTGGACTTTTAACATCAGACAACCTATTATGTCACGAAAAAGAACACCAAGAAGATTATCGAAACAATGAGAAGTGAATAACTGGAAGAATTAATTCTTTGCAAATACACTGCTCGACATAGAATTTTCCCCACCCAGAAGGAGTGGGGATAAAGGGATGAAATTGAGCATGCAAATAGGAATACACATAGGTTTACAGGGGTGGACAACGAAATTGAAACACCTGCTCAAATAGCACCCCATGTGTCACGACTCTGTATGCGCTACCTAGTAGCAAGCCGGCATCTATTTCGCAATTGATCAACGAGAGTGGAGTGTGAAGGTTGCATTAGCAGATCAGTAGCACAGCTGGACATCAAAAAGTGCCATCCACACATCATAATGGGAGGCATATCCGAGTTTCAAAGAGAACAGATTGTTGGTGCACGTCTCACCGCTGCATCTGTGTCCAAGACAGCAAGACCTTGTGGTGTATCGCGAGCCACGGTATCCAGGGTCATGTCGGCATATCAGCAAAGGAGAAGAACCACATCCAATAGGACTAACTGTCGGAGAAAGAGGAAGGTGTCTGACAGGGACGTCCGTGTGCTAATACAGATGGTAGCCAAAAAAACCCATAAATCCACAGCTGCCCAACTCACCGCAGAGTTGAATACGCACCGCGACTCACCTGTGTCCGTCAAAACAGTTCGTCAGGAACTTCACCGGGTCAACATTCACGGTCGTGTTACTATCGCCAAACCTTGGATCACTAGTGTGAATAGCAAACTTCGGTCGCAATGGTGCCAGCCACGCAAATCGTGGACGTTGGACAACGTGAAATGTGTATTGTTATCCGATGAATCGTCCTTCACTGTCTTCGCCATAACCAAGAGAGTTTACAGTGGAGACATCCCTTACAGGCTTACAACCCGAACTGTTTATTGCCCACAGTGAAGCACGGAGGTGGATCTGTGATGGTTTGGGCCACAGTGAAGCACGGAGGTGGACCTGTGGTGGTTTGGGCTGCAATATCGTGGCAGTCTGTCGGCCCACTGATTGCTCTTGAGGGGCATATCACTGCCAAGGACTATCTCGTACAGTTCTGGAGGACTAGGTGCACCCAATGTTTCAAACACTGTACCCTGACGGTGGTGCCGTGTATCAGGATGATAAAGCACCGATACACAGGGCCAAAATGGTGGAAGAGTGGTTTACTGAGCATGAAAATGAGGTTGAACATCTGTGATAGCCTGCACAGTCACCCGGCTTGAACATTATTGAGCCATTCATGGGTGTTCTGGAGGAACGAGTCAAAATACATTTTCCTCCACCAGCATCACGTCGTGAACCAGCCACTTTCCTGCAAGAGGAATGTCTTTAAATCTCTCTGGCCACTGTACAAACTTGTATCAGTCCTTCCTACGGCGAATTGCAGCTGTATTGGCCTCCAAAGGAGGCCTTACACCGTACTAATAAATTGTTGTGTCCTAAACCCATGTGTTTCAGTTTCTTTGTTCATCCCTCTGTACTTTGATGTTATTTTCAACCACGTACTGTGTTTATCAGATGAAATAATGCAGCACAATGGGTACGACCCTCTAAGTGGTTGCACCACCGCGAACCGCAATACAGGCAGCAATACGTCATGGCAATGAGTCAAACAGTCAACGGATATCGTCCTGAGGAAAGAAACGCCAAGCATAGTTGACTTGCTCCCATAATTCATCGAGAGCGTGCGAAGGCCCATTCAAATGCAAACGACGTCCAATGTGGTCCCACAGGGTTTCGATTGGGGATAAATCGGGCGATCGTGCTGGCCATGTAAGTGCTTGAACATGTTGCAATATTTTCTGGATACCCGACCGGTGTGTACACGGGCGTTATCTTTCTGAAAAATGGGGTGCTGTAGGCCATTCAGGAACGCAAAGGCACCAAAATGGGCTGCAGATCTTCTCTCATTTATCGTGCAGCTGTCGGTGTGCCCGTGATGCGGACAAGAGGTATGCTGCCGTCATGTGCAATAGCACCCCATACCATGATGCCTGCCTGGCGGGAGGTGTGGCGGTCGCGAACGAAAGCTGCGATCCGTCCGCTCACCAGGGTGTCTCCAGACACGGATCCGTCGATCTTCAGCACCCAGACAGAAACGTGACTCATCACTAAAGACCACACTGGTCCATTCGTGACCCCAGGTCGCATGACTCCGGCACCAAGCCAGACGAACACTGCGATAGCTGGCTGTCAATGGCAATCAACGTAGAGGTTGGCTACTGCGTAGGTTTGCCACATGTAACCTACGGTTTACAGTTCGGGTGGTTATGGCGACGTCCATGGCCGATGGCACAGCACGTTGAATATTGGCTGCAGTGCTTTCTGGTGACAAACGAGCGTGTCGAACAATCCGCCGGTCCAGGCGTGCTTGACGTCTGTTAAGTTGCACCGCTGCCGCTCCGACGTACGTACGAACCTTCCTGTAGCCACCGGTGCCAACAGCGTCCAACAATTCGTGCATCCCGTTGCACATGCGCAGCTATACGACGTTTAGAACAGCCCCCTTCACACAAGCCTACATTTCTTGCTCATTGAAACGCATTCAAAGGGCGTTAAACCTCGCGACGGTATACACCCAGCATTTTCGGCCTTCGCTGAACAGTTTCCCAGCATTTTCGGCCTTCTCTGAACAGTTTCCCAGCATTTTCGGCCTTCGCTGAACAGTTTCCCAGCATTTTCGGCCTTCGCTGAACAGTTTCCCAGCATTTTCGGCCTTCACTGAACAGTTTCCCAGCATAAACAACAAATCTCAAACGTCCGCGTTTCCACCAGAGACCACATAATTTTGGTTTTACTTTGTCGTTCATAAACGACATGCAGAATTTTTCATTTAGAATCCTATCCTACAAAATTTAATTTTAAGATTCCTCTTGCTAACCTAAGATGATTATTTTAGATTGTCAAACAAGTTTCTTTTACGATTTAAGGTGGTTACACCAAAATCTCTGACTTATGTTTCCAATGGTAAAACTTCTTTACATATTTTCTTCGGAATTAATGTATTCCCAAGGATGAAAATTCGCACATCGATAAAACTAGCTTTAAGTTATAGCATGGGATACTTAATACACTGGTGTGCAAAAATTAAGGACGAAGACGAGAAATTAGCATAACAGCAGAACGAGCAGGCAGAACGGACCGAAAGACCACTCAGGAGATAGACTAGGGTCCGGTACGGTAGAACATGCGCATACATGCAGCATGACATTGGGGGAGTGTCAGAAGGGTATAAAGCACACGGGCGGTGTACACTCAGCAATGCGGTGAAAGCTATTGCACGGTGTACATCGATTTGAACGACGTCGAGTTGCTGCCACCGTGTGATATGGCCAACAGGCATTCCAGTAGACGACATCTGGATGACTTTACCCTAGGTCGCGTCATTGGGAAGTTGGAAGAAGGTCGAAGTGTTACTAGTGTGGGCCGAGGAGTTCGGGATCGCTACAGCATCGTTTCACGAGCTTGGAGAGCATTTCAAACGACAGGAACAGCTGTCCGAGAGTTTAGCAGTGGTCGTCCATGAGCAACCACGGCGGCGGACGACCGGTATATTGTCCTACATACGAGAAGAGACAGAGGGCAGATAGCTGGAGAAATCGCAAGGCACATGCAACAGACAACTGGACGTCCATTATCGCGTTTTACCGTGGCCAGGAGGCTGCCCAAATGGGGTCTATTTGCACGACGACCAGTACGGTGTGTGTCATTAACGCCTGCTCGTCGGAGACGGCGGTTTCTGTGGTGCCAGGAACACAAGAAGTGGACACATCAGCAATGGGGTCGAGTTCTCTTTACGGATGAGAGCCGATTTAGTCTGACGAGCGATTCTGGACGTATACACATCTGGATAGAACAGGGAACACGCAATCACACCTCCAACATCATCGAAAGGGACCGGTTTGGAGGTGGCGGAGTTCTCGTTTGGGGCGGTATCATGCTTGGTAGCCGTACTGGCCTCCACATCTTCCAAGGAGGTTCAGTCACTGGTGTCCGCTATTGTACCGAGATTCTCCTGCCTGACGTGCGTCTATTTAGAGGAGCTGTGGGTGCTGAGTTCCTCTTCATGGACGACAACGCTACACCTCATCGTACAGTGGCTGTCGCAGAACTGTTGGAGAGTGAAGATATTCAACGCATTGATTGGTCCGCAAGGTTCCCGGACCTAAATCCAATCGAAAACGTGTGGGACCTTCTCGGGAGACGCTTGGCAGCACGTCACCAGCCGCCAGCAACGATTCCGCAGCTGCGATTGGCGCTACAAGAGGAATGGGTAGCGATGCCTCAACAGCTCCTTGACAACCTCGTCCTCAGCATGGAAAGACGTTGTAAAATCTGCTACGCAACCAGGGGCGATCATATCCCCTGCTAAATACTGCAGTTTTCTTGGCAGCCGCCTGTCACATGGACATTTCTGTCTTCAGTCCAGTTGTGCTCGAAGCTACCTTTTCAATAAAGTGCCTTTGTATCCTTTGGATTCCTTGTTTGGACGGTTTTGCTCACTTGTCCCCTATTCGCATCTTGGGGATCTTATGGAATGATTTGAGTCGATGTGGAGCACTTCTGCACGACGTTACATTCGAAAAACCGTCTCGTCCTTAATTTTTGCACGCCAGTGCACTTGCTAAAACATAACCATTATTATATTAAAGAGCAATCACTTTTCTCTGAGTAATGTTCAGACCTGTTAACAGATGGCGCTACCTGTACATTGATGACGTCAGTAGACAAACAAATGCTGGATTGTTTAATTATGGTTATGTTTTAGCAAGTATTAAGTATTCCATGCTATAACTTAAAGTTAGCTTTATCGATGTGCAAATTTTCATCGTTGGGAATACATTAATTGCGAAGAAAATATGCGTAAAGAAGTTTTACCATTGGAAACATACGGAACAGATTTTAGGTGGAACCACCTTAAGTCTAAAAAATTGAGAGTTCTAATACAGTAACAGTGGGTTATTATTATTTCATGCATATGCTGAAGAAATATGATTTGGGAACTTTATTTTCCCCTAAACCACAAAATTCTCAGAATATAAGTACATTTTTTTTTTCGCAGAATTCAAGCAGGTATTGTTTTATTTATATTTGTAGAAGAAATGAAAAAGAAAAAAATATATATTTTTTGTGCTTCTGTGCTTGAATTACCATAACATTTTAACATTTGCAACTGCGCAATTATAAATTTCCGAAAATGCTTTGCCGCCCCGGTGGCGCAGTGGTCTAAGGCAATGGCCTCTGATCATTCGTCCGAAAGGGGTCCTGGTTCGAATCCCGGTGAGGCATGGATGTTGTGTTTGTCTTACGGCACTGGCTCACTCCCTTCCCTGGAACCAGTGACCCTAAATTAGGGACGGGCGACTGCTTATAGCCCATTGAGTTTCTCATGGTGGTCGTTAAACCTCAAAAAATAATGCTTTTACTATTTTAACACTTTTTTTTTTGCTACCTGGCAACAGCAGGAACAAGTGAACGTAGTTGTTTGGCATCTGAGTCATTTTTCTTTTTACAGTAAATAAAACAATACCCGCTTTAGGCCCATTATGTATTTTTTGAGGGGGTTTGAAGGACGGGAACCACCGACAAGGCTTGCTGTCTAACGATTTCATTAAAAAAAGGCAATGTGGGAAATATTGTGACGGGGTGCTGCTATTTGTTTTCGATATTTCATGAGCTGCCTGTAGAAACCACTGATGTGTGGCGAACGAACACTGGGAAAATGCAAGCGATTGCCTGTTTTAATTGCCGAATCCCTGCCTCAATCAATATATTTTTTAGTACGTCTTTTGCAAAAAAGTTCGAGCTTATGTTACCGGTTTGTCCGTCCGTCCGTCTGTACCCACGATATCTCTGCAACAATTAATCCGATTTGAAAAATTCTTTTTGCATTGGGAAGCTTGAAATATGCGAATGATGATCCTTTATTTCGTTTTTTTTTACGATATAAAATTTCGCCGATAGAAATGCATGCATATGATGTCGAATTCAAAAATACATTTTATTCCACACGTTTGCTTCTAAACATCCGATTGAAAAAATTCTTTTATCTTTCGATTCCATTTACGTCGAAGAGTATTTTAGGAATAGTTACTTTTACAAATTATGCATAGAGTTTCCGCTAGGGGGCGTAAAAATAAATTACGCTTTTCCCGATATATCTTCTTCTAAAACTCAGATTTGAAAACTCTTTCCTTTAGCGGATACAGTTCCTGATGGAAGATCTTTTGCATATAATTTCTAATTTTTGGTAAAGAATAATTTGGCCACCAGGGGTCGTAAGTGTTAATTTTTGCTTCTGATGTATTTGCCATAAAATCTGAGCGTCTACAATCTCGATTGAAAAAATTATTTCGTAGACCGATACCACTTACGTCGATAAACCTTTTCGGAATATTTTCTTTTTAAAATATTTCATGGTTTCTCCTCCAGGTGGCGTAGATGTATATCTTATTTTTGTCAATATCTCTGCTTCTAATGGTCCGATTTGGAAAATTCTTTCTTTATTTGATAGAGTTTCCGGTCTGACATATTTTTCAAATAATTTCAAAATTTTCAAATAATTCATAGACTTTCCGCTACGAGGCGTAAAAGTAAATCGGATTTCCCTATAACTCTGCTTCTAAATCTCCGATTTGAAAAATTCTTTCTGCACCGGATACGGCTCCAGATGAGAAGTCCTTTGCACATAATTTCTAATTTTTGTAAAAAATGGTTTGGCCACCAGAGGGCATAAGTCTTAATTTCCACTTCTGATGTTTTTGCAGCAAAATATGAGCTTCTAAAATCTCGATTGAAAAATAAAATCGTTTGTAGACCGATACTACTCATGTCGACAAACTTTTTAGGAACATTTTCTACTTAAAATAATGCATGGTTTCTACGCCAAGGGGTGTAGATGTATATCCTATTTTTGTCGATATCTCTGTTTCTAAGAGTCCGATTTGAAAATTTCTTTCTGTGTTGGAGAGCTTTTCCGAGCGAAATGTTTCTCATATAAACTCATATTTTTCATAACGCACAAGTCTGCAACCAGTCTACGCCAGGGGTGTAGATGTATATCTTATTTTTGTCAATATCTCTGTTTCTAAGAGTCCGATTTGAAAATTTCTTTCTGTGTTGGAGAGCGTTTCCAAGCGAAATGTTTCTCATATAAATTCATATTTTTCATAACGCACAAGTCTGCAACCAGAGGGCGTAAGCTCACGATTCCGTTTACAGCAATATCTGAGGGATTAAAAACCGGATTGAAAAACTTCTTTCTTCCGTCAGATACTATTGTTTTCCATATCGGTTCCATTGACTTTTAATAGCTTTGATAAATTTAATTCGCGTCCGAACGGATTCAAAAGACGTGCTAATTGCACCCGAAAATTCGGTGTCATCTTTCTTGTTTTCTTCTGTTGTAATGTTCATAAAACATACTTTCACATTTGGACATCACAAACAAGCAAAGAAAAATACGTTATTATTAAGAAATTACTGATCTTATTTCCCCCGTCATTATCGACGGGCTTTTAACTAGCATATTTTGAATTTAATAACACTGCATGTACGCATCCTAGCGGCAATGTTATTAAACAGGGAAAGACCAAAAATGTATGGAACATCGTTTTCGCGTTCATGATGTCGACTGCAAAAATTTTTTCCAATCAGACAAAGAGTTGGCGAGATATATCATGCACAGACGTCGGACGGAAGGTAATAGTGAAGCCATAGGCGCGTACATTTTTTTATTGAAGGTTTAGCGAACGCCGTGAACAACTCAATGGGCTATAAGCAGTCGCATTTGTTTTCAAAAGACTTGGATGAAGAGTGTTCTTGGATCACGTGATGGTTGCACAGGGTTAATAGTCGAGAACAAGCAGAAACATAAAAATCTAACCACGAGACTGCTGCGATTAGTATGGAACAGACATGAACACAGAATAGGCATAACCCCCTATTATTTTCACAGTATTGTTTTTCTTTGTGTTAAAAATACTTTAAGTAAAAAAAAATAATATCGCTATGTAAGTTGAAATAATTATAAACAACATTTTTTTCCAGATTTTTGCTGTCTCTCTGTAAATTCAGTTGTCATTTTCTAGCGGTTGCTCAGTTCGGAAATTAAACGGCAGTGTGACGAAAATAATGTTGAACATTTTAAACGTGTTCTATTAGGGGTATGCAAAAGTTTTCACCGTCCCCGCTAAAGGGCGCTGTAGGGGTCTAACCGGCCGGCGACCCGAGCTGTCAGTTCGTACATAAAGCCAAGCCTGGCGGTCGATAAAGTTCATTTCCGGCACTGTTTGTTATTCATGTTTAATTTAGGGAAAAGTTCGAGTGAAGCATACGGTTCAATATGTCAGGCGTATGGCGAAACGGTTATGGGTGTTCGGACGTGTCGAGAATGGTTCGCCAGGTTTAAGAAAGGTGACCTAAGCTTGAAAGACAAGCCACATGTATGTGGACCGCAGGCACTCGCAGAAGAGGAGCTGGAATCGCTGTTGCAAGAGGACGTCATACAATCGACCATGCAACTGGCAAAACGTTTGAAAGTGACTCAATCGACATTGGTACGGCTTCTACAGGCCTTGGGATCCAGAAGATTGGTAAGTGGGTTCCGCATACTTTAACGGAGCGTAATATTGGTCAACGATTGTGCATCTGCATGTCGTTGCTGAAGGGGTTTCAAGGGAAGAGTTTCTTGTGGAAGGTTGTCACCGGGGATGAAAAATGGGTCTATTGCGACAACCCCGTACGCAAGCGATCCTGGGTCAACCCAGGCCAGCCATCAACATCCACTGCAGAACAGGATATCCACGAGGAAAAGGTGCTGTTGTGTGTGTGGTGGGATATGCATGGAGTGCTGTACTTTGAACTGTTGAAACCGGGTGAAACAATCGCTGCACAACGATATAGCAATCAGTTGATGAAACAGAACGCCGCAATGGAGCAAAAACGCCCATGGACAGGTAAAGAACGCCGCCCAGTCATCCTGTTACACGATAGATGTCTTGTTGAGTAGTACTTTGCCGAGTAGCTGTAACGACTCTCCTGAGGCTTGGACGTCCCCTATCACTGATTTTCTTTGGTCTGCTGGTAGGTTTTGCTGCTTCAGGCGTCTTCCACTTATTTAGTACATCCAAAACAGTTGACTTGGGTATGTTTAAACGCCTCTCGGTTTCTCTTATGGACAACCCACTTTTATAGCACCCAACAATCTTTCCTTTCTCAAAGTCAGTTCTCTCCCGCCGCGACATTTTCACTCAACCTCACAGTGCGATATGATCGCGGTCAACTGCATGCTTGTTTTTGTACCGTTTGCAGCTGTACCGCGGATCTTAACTACGCAGCGGATCCTTTCATTTGCTTTTAAAGGTGTGTCCGGTGATTTTTGTCAATACACTGTAGTATATATGTAGGGGTAATTGCGATGGTTTCGGGTTATTGCGATACTCCCGGGGCCCTGCAAGGGCTAGGGCCGCCGCTGATGTCTAGGTTAGAATTTCATGTATATTTTACTTGTCCTTCCGGCGTTAGTTCACCTCTTCTCCTGGAACCAATGCATCTAAATTAGGGATGGACGAAACCTTATCGTCTCAGGTACTTAAGGAAATCGTTAACTATAGAAACAAAAGAAAACCAACAAGAAGTAGTTCAAACCCCTATATGAGGGCACGTAACATCAGAAGTGATTTGTGCCCCCCGGGATTTCACTTTCTGGGTTTGATGGGATATCAAAGGAATGTTGTTCACTGTGTGCGGTTTCCACTGAACGAATTAATCACTCCTGGAATCTATCGTCATTAACTCGACGTTAAAAAGTCATTTAGAGCGTAATCGTTTCCCCCTAGTCAGTAAAAGGAACGCATGGTCGCTACCATATGGCAGAAAAAGTATATAATCCAAAACATTAAGGACTTCGGCTTAGAAGTATTAACCCACCCGCCGCAGATTCCGAGCTTTTCCTCTTCGAATTTGAACTTCGGTGTTTCCCAAGCACCACAATGGAAAATTTTTAAAACAAATAGAAGACCTGCAGGAAGGTGTCAGTTCATTTTTTGCTTCCAGCCTGCAAAGATGTTATGGAACGGCAACTAAAAACATGTTGGCGACGTGGGTGAAATATAATCGATTTCAACGATATACATAAACTGGAATGTGCTATTTACATTTCTTTAAATAGTAAGTATTTATGTGAGGACTGATAAGTATGGGACCGATATCCCCAGGAAATTATGTCTTTGCCGTCCGCCGATCGTTACTTCGTCAGTTCAGCTCCTTCGCAGAATAAGTTTTCTCAAGGAGCAGTAACATTACTCTTTGTAACCATGTAAAATAATGGAAATCGCTAGACCACAGACGATGAAAGACATGGTTACACATACACGGAAGAAACCGTACCACTAAATATTGACGCACTTTATGATCTCTCACTAAATCAGAAAAATAACACCACAAACTAAATGAACTCGATATATACTGAAGTAGCTAATTATTGGGAACAGCCAATAGCAATCAGACACGTGCCGTATCCACTTATTACGTACATAACTAGGACGTTGAGAGAAGCTCACTGCAAAAGAGCCACTGAAGGCTTAGCGGTTAGCCAGACTACTAATGGGAGTCCCCAGGTTCAAGCTGCGAGTTCCTGCGGTCTACCTGCACGTGGCTTGCTTCCAAGCTTAGATCGCCTTTCTTAAATCTGGAAAACCATTCTCGATACGTCCGCTCTCTCATAACCGTTTCGCCATACGCCTGATATACTGAACCGTATGCTTCACTCGTACTTTTCCCTAAATTAAACACGATTAACAAGCAGTGCCGCAAACGAACTTTACCGACAGCCAGGCTTAGCTTCATGTACGAACTGACAGCACGGGTCGCCGGCCGGTCGGTTAGATTCCTACAGCGCCCGCTAGCTGGGGCTGCGGAAACTTTTGCATATCTCTAATAGAAATCTACCTATTCTATACCTTTAGGGCACAAATTTTCAGACTTGATAGGTTAATTACTCCCTGGAAATTGTTGAAATACTTCCTCTTGTTACTATGTTCATGTGAAGATCAGGCTACAACGGCATACCCAGAAATTTCTAAAGGGGGGGGGGTTCCATGGATTTGGTTCATCGTTGAAAGCCTTCCGGAAAAACTACTCTAAGTAGGAATAAGCCCAAAATCTTTAAAAGTCAAAAAATGAAAAAACGTAACTGAGAAAAAAAAAACTTTTTTATATAGATATACATGTATACCGCTTTAAATTCGTACTCAGGACCCTAGGATCCCCCCCCTTCGCCCTTGGCTACGCCTATATTAGGTTAAGCAATTTTTCTCTGCGCCAGTGAATATTTGAGCATGTTCGTGAAGCGAAGCCGTTCGTTTTAGATGAAGGACGTACAAACAGGAAACAGGAGTACAATCAATCCAGGAAAATTTCCTTGTGATATGCGATATGTCGAACAGCTATTTTTCCTCTTAGCAAACGTCTCTCCATCTTTGTTGATCAGGGTCCATTCCTTTAGACAGTCAGGCGACAGCAGTGAGTTGAGAAGATGGAGCTTTGCACTGAAATATGAACCGGCAGACGCTCTGGAGTGCTTAGCCGGAACATTCGCTGTCTCCCTGCTCCCAGTAAATTCGGATATTCTCGACGCTAGTGACATTTTTCTCAGAGTGTGAGAGAACATAATAGAAAAGCAGTCGTGCAACAGATACTTCGTCAATATTCTGATACTCAATCGAAATTGCTTTTTCTCTATTGCACTGCGTATTGTTATTTTCATTTTGCGTGTTTGATATGGCACTTGCAGACGTGCCGGATGCCAAGGCTGTGAAAATACAGAAAGTAGCAACATCAAACGGTTGCAAAGTACATTGTGCATTACGTAAATCTTCAACTGAGGAGTCCAACGAATACAAAACGTACGAAACAATTTTATAACCCATGATCTGCTACAATAACCCCGTGTTATTTGAGGGAAATATGGTCTATCGGACATCTGTAAATATTTCCAGAATCGTCAAATTCAAGAAGTACAGGGTGTCCATAATGACTACCCTGCTTTAAACATGTTATAAATGAGATAAAGACAGGTAATTAAATATAGTTTTAGACAAAAGTAGATAGATATACATAGCTAATGAACCCAAGAAACTTCTACATGTGTATACCTAGTGACAAGTAAAACGTCTGTACGATATTTACACATTTTTTAATATTTGTAAAGTAACTGGTGTAATTGCACCGGTAATACGTTCTCGTAAAGGCCTGATATCTGGAACAGCCTTTGCATAAACCACATCTTTGACATAACCCAACAGATAGATATCCAGCGAGTTCTGGTGGCCATGGTATTGGTCAGTCCCTCTCAATCCATCGATTTGGAAACGCAATGTCAAGGGTTTCGCGAACATGTGCATAGTGAAGTGGTGCCCCATCTTGTTGGAAGACGACAGTCGGCTGCCATTCCTGCATCTGGAGAATGGCGTAATTGATGAACATACCCAAGTACACATTTGGGGAAGCCATTTTCTCAGCGAACAAGGAAGATCCAATTATCTGGTCATTCAGTAATTCGCCCACACAACACATTGATCTTCGGATTATTCGGTACATGTGTGTGCTTGCGACATGTGTGTTTCACGATTCCGAAATGCCCATATTCTGTTTGCTAACTGTACCACTGAAAAGCATACACATAGCAAGGATTTATTATTCTCTTCAATAAGGTTCAAAATGCCATTAGGAAATTTTTCACTTTTTGGACTGTCATAAAGCTGCAGTTCTTGAAGAATTTGTAAGTTGTAGTCATGTAACTGCAAACAATTGTGTAACAACACCTTGTTCACCGTAGACTTGGGTATGTGTAGTTCACGGTGCACAAATTTCGACAATTCTGTTCTTCCTCGACAATTTTGCGCTCTCAATATCATGGCAATAGTTCAGTGAACGCCCTTTCCTTTACTAATAGAACAATGCCCCTATCCGCAAAGCGATATCCGTGCAGGAATGGTTTGATCAGATGGTATGGGGGAACTTAATTGGGCAACACAAATCCCGATCTCAACCTCATGGAACATCATTGGGATGAATTAAAATTTACGGTTTAGGCTAGCTAGGGATCACCGATAGCTCCTTCTGGTCTACCGCGTCATTCATTTTAGGCACACATATCGCCGGACAGGAATTTAACGAACAAACATTGCTGTATTCACTAACGGTGCCTTCCCCCAAATGCTGTACTGATGTTGAAAGCTGCCGCCGACGCACGATGTCCAAGTTTAAACTCAAATAAGAATATGACACAAATTTTACTCTAATCCATCGTCCTCTTCGTTGTAGCACAAACCTCTTGAGACGAATTTGGCTCTGATCCATCGTTCTCTTTACTGTAGCACAATCCCCTTGAAACGAATTTGACTCTGACCCATTATCCTCTTCACTGTAGCACAAACCCCTAGGAATGAATTTGTCTCTGATCCATCGTCTTCTTCACTGTAACACAATCCCCTTGAAACGAATTTGGCTCTGATCCATCGTCCTCTTCACTGTGGCACAATCCCCCTTGGAACGGCTTAGACTCTGATCCATCTTCCTCTTCTCTGTAACACAATCCCCTTGGAACGAATTTGGCTCTGATCCATTGTCCTCTTCACCATAGCACAAACCATAAATTTTTCTTTGATCATTCGTCTTCTTCAATGTAACACAATCCCCTTGAAACGAATTTGGCTCTGATCCATCGTCTTCTTCACTGTAACACAATCCCCTTGAAACGAATTTGGCTCTGATCCATCGTCCTCTTCACTGTGGCACAATCCCTATGGAACGGCTTAGACTTTGATCCATCTTCCTCTTCTCTGTAACACAATCCCCTTGGAACGAATTTGGCTCTGATCCATTGTCCTCTTCACCATAGCACAAACCATAAATTTTTCTTTGATCCATCGTCTTCTTCAATGTAACACAATCCTCTTGAAACGAATTTGGCTCTGATCCATCGTCCTCTTCACTGTAGCGCAATCCCCTTGGAACGAATTTGTCTCTGATCCATCGTCCTCTTCACTATAACACAATCCCCTTGAAACGAATTTGGCTGTGATCCATCGTCCTCTTGACTGTGGCACAATCCTCTTGGAACGAATTTGGTTCTGATCCATCGTCTTCTTCACTGTAACACAATCCCCTTGAAACGAATTTGGTTCTGATCCATCGTCTTCTTCACTGTAACACAATCCCCTTGAAACGAATTTGGCTCTGATCCATCGTCTTCTTCACTGTAACACAATCCCCTTGAAACGAATTTGGCTCTGATCCATCGTCCTCTTCACTGTGGCACAATCCCCCTGGAACGGCTTAGACTCTGATCCATCTTCCTCTTCTCTGTAACACAATCCCCTTGGAACGAATTTGGCTCTGATCCATTGTCCTCTTCACCATAGCACAAACCATAAATTTTTCTTTGATCCATCGTCTTCTTCAATGTAACACAATCCCCTTGAAACGAATTTGGCTCTGATCCATCGTCCTCTTCACTGTAGCGCAATCCCCTTGGAACGAATTTGTCTCTGATCCATCGTCCTCTTCACTATAACACAATCCCCTTGAAACGAATTTGGCTGTGATCCATCGTCCTCTTGACTGTGGCACAATCCCCTTAGAACGAATTTGGTTCTGATCCATCGTCCTCTTCACTGTAACACAAACCCCTTGGAACGAATTTGGCTCTGATCCATCGTCCTCTTCACCATAGCACAAACCATAAATTTTTCTTTGATCCATCGTCTTCTTCAATGTAACACAATCCCCTTGAAACGAATTTGGCTCTGATCCATCGTCCTCTTCACTGTAGCGCAATCCCCTTGGAACGAATTTGTCTCTGATCCATCGTCCTCTTCACTATAACACAATCCCCTTGAAACGAATTTGGCTGTGATCCATCGTCCTCTTGTCTTGACTGTGGCACAATCCCCTTGGAACGAATTTGGTTCTGATCCATCGTCCTCTTCACTGTAACACAATCCCCTTGGAACGAATTTGGTTCTGATCCATCGTTCTCTTTACTGTAGCACAATCCCCTTGAAACGAATTTGACTCTGACCCATTATCCCCTTCACTGTAGCACAAACCCCTTGGAATGAATTTGTCTCTGATCCATCGTCTTCTTCACTGTAACACAATCCCCTTGAAACGAATTTGGCTCTGATCCATCGTCCTCTTCACTGTGGCACAATCCCCCTGGAACGGCTTAGACTCTGATCCATCTTCCTCTTCTCTGTAACACAATCCCCTTGGAACGAATTTGGCTCTGATCCATTGTCCTCTTCACCATAGCACAAACCATAAATTTTTCTTTGATCCATCGTCTTCTTCAATGTAACACAATCCCCTTGAAACGAATTTGGCTCTGATCCATCGTCCTCTTCACTATAACACAATCCCCTTGAAACGAATTTGGCTGTGATCCATCGTCCTCTTGACTGTGGCACAATCCCCTTGGAACGAATTTGGTTCTGATCCATCGTCTTCTTCACTGTAACACAATCCCCTTGAAACGAATTTGGTTCTGATCCATCGTCTTCTTCACTGTAACACAATCCCCTTGAAACGAATTTGGCTCTGATCCATCGTCTTCTTCACTGTAACACAATCCCCTTGAAACGAATTTGGCTCTGATCCATCGTCCTCTTCACTGTGGCACAATCCCCCTGGAACGGCTTAGACTCTGATCCATCGTCCTCTTCACTGTAACACAATCCCCTTGGAACGAATTTGGCTCTGATCCATCGTCCTCTTCACTGTAGTAGAATCCCCTTGAAACTGATGTGCACTGACGAAATGACTAGTGCTTTATGGGTAGCAAGAATCTCGATGCTTTAAATTTGCTTATTATAAGTCATATCGCGCCATGTGTTAATTCCTAAATTACCTATCAACTGCACTGTAACGTACCACCTGCCCGAAGGACGCACACGACATAAAGGCAGATAGGAATCAGAATAAAACGTCCGCGTAGCTCAATTGGTAGAGCAACTTATTCCGGAATGAGGGGACCCGGGTTCGAATCCCGGCGCGGATAAAAATGACGGAGGAATTTACTTCGTTATAGCACGAGTATGCAAAATCCGAGCTTTCATCTGCAGCAACCTAACAGTAAAACTGATGTGGACAGCAATCGGATTGTGAAAAAATATATATCATTTCAATAAAAACATATTTTGAAATGTGCATACGTAGAGAATGATTGTCCAAGTGAAAATCAGGCATCGCGTTTTATCCACGTGAACACTGTTTTCTAAACGCCACAGCAAAACGATGCTATAAATAAAATGTGGTTAATTTTACGGTTTTTACGCATTTCATGAACAGTTCTGTGAAATCTTTTGTGGTCAACGGTTAAATTGTTTCACGGCAATGAAACTAAAAAACCGAGTTAAATGCTTTCCTTTATACCAAGAGGGCAATGCCCCATGCCATAAAGCGAGATCAGTGCAACAAGAATGGTTTGATGAGACGGGAGGGGGGGGGGTAAAAGAATTTACCTGGCCAGCACAAATCCCGATCTCCACCCCATAGAATACCATTGGGATGAATTGCAATACCGACGGCGAGCCAGGCCGAACCTCCCTACATTGGTGACTGACCACTAGTGCTCTTGCGTCAGAATGGAAGGCAATTTCCTCAGCAACGTACCCTAATTCTAGTGGAAAGCCTTCTCCGCTGAAAAGGCTTTCCACTAGATTTTAGATTTTTGGTGGCAGCAAAAGGTGGACCATCTCGATATTAATTCTTTTTCAGATACAGGGAATTTGAGGTTAAGCAAGTCTGCAGATACTTTTGATCAGACAGTGTATTTTCACCCTATTTCACCATTCAGCCACATGAGATTGCTTCGTTCACTTTTGCAACTAGCCTTTCATTGAGGGGTCGACACTTCTGTTACAATCGCTTCGCATGGATCTGGTACATGAATGTACTGAAGTTTCCGATTTATAGACAGCACTCCTGAAATTCAAAAGCAATTTCTCGTTGGAAACAAACGTCGTATATACCAATGGCGTAGGGTGTCCTAAGATTTATCCTGGGCTAAATATTTTTAAAATTGATGTCAACCTTCTTCCGTACTGTAAAATATAATTTCAGTGAATTATGAGGGTTTCATTCGCCACCTGCTGAAATCAGAAAAGAAGCATAGAAGTAACGAAATTGTAAAAGGGACAATTAACCAACTGCAATTCACGCCCACAGAAGCAAAGAGGCAATGAAATGGTGAAAGAGTCAATAGCCCAAAAGCAAGTGACACCGACAAAAAAAATGAATGCAATTATTACCACAGGTGGATCGTAACCGAAGTTAAATAATAACAGGAGGATGAAACTTAGAGGAAATGAAAAACATCGCGCAAACGAAAATAAAGTAGACGGTGGTTGTCTTAAATTCTGTCCAAAATAACTAACAGTAATTAACTTCTAACGAAAGAATTGTCAAACAGTTAAAAGAAGAGTAGTTCGGTTATATACACTAATAGGCATAAAAAATGCACCACCATGAAGGAATAAAAGGAATGAGAAGAAACTTACCACACACACACACACACACACACACACACTCACATACACTGAAGACCAATTGAATTGATCAAGCTCCCACAGTTCACGAAGATTTGATGGAGGGGGTCAGAGCCTCGAACATCTCTCTCGATGGCATCCCAGATGTGCTCGATGGGATTGAGGTCAGGTGACCTGGCTGGCCAAGGAAGCGAGGTCACGTCGGTGGAGTGTTCATCCAACCATTCGGATACAATTCGGGAGCTGCATTGTCTTGTTGCAGGATGAGGTCCCCAGTGGGAAGTTGAAGACGCACAAACGGGAGCAAATGGTCGTCCAGGATATCCCGGTAATGTTGACCTGTGAGGGACGATGTCACACGTGCCAGGGGTCTCATTTCAGTCCACGTAAAGAGTCCCCAGACGAGAATGGCACCCACACCAGCTTGAAGAGTACCTTGCTGGCAAGAAGGATCCATCGCTTCATGTGGTTTGCGCCGTAATCGTATCCTTCCATCCGCATGTACCAACGTGAATCTCGATTAATCAGTCAAGGCAACATTTTTCCACATGTCTAGGGTGCAGTGGCGATGTTCCCGTGCCCATGCTAATCTTTGCACCCTGTGATGTGCGATCAGCAGCGGTGGTTTTGGATGGTGTGGCTGCTTACACGTTTTTGTGTACCAGCGTTAAATCGCCGAGTGATTTCTTGCACTGTGGCCCGTCTATCCGTTGTTACAATGCGAGCTAACCGACGATGACCCCGCTAATCCACACGCTGTTGTCCACGGAAGTTGGCCCTTGCAGGGATGGTTTTACCGGATTCGATGTACTCACGGTGCACCCGTGACACAGTGGCTCGTGAAAATCCCAGTGCCTGCACGACTTCCGAGATGGAGTGACCCATTCGTGGGGTCCCGACAGTTTGCCCACGATCAAATGCGCTTAGATCCTTCGTCTTACCCATACTGCGCCCGACTCTTACTGATTCCCGTCGCATCACTCCTTATATTGTCGGATCGCTGCATACGTCATGTCGTTTCCGTTTACAGGGCCGCCCACAGCGCCACATTTGCATAACGCCAGCTGTCTCTAATTCAATTGCTCTTCAGTGTATATAGACAAGTAGGTAGAAAAGAAGTGGTTTAATTTCTGAGTGAATGCATGACAGAGAGTACAGTATAATGTGACCCCAGTCAGCAAACTGTAAAAAATAGGTGGTGTGAATTCACGGAAAATTTCTGAAAACAACATGCAGAAAAATTGCCGTAATTGTCCGTCTTTTAACGGAATTTTCCGATTTTAAAAGTTCCGGTTTTAAGCACGTCTTTTGAAAAAAATAAGATCGTGCTTATGTTACCGGTTTGTTCGTCCTTCCGTCTGTCTGTAGACACACCATAGTCTGATCTGAAAAGTTCATTTTCCATTGGGAAGCTTGAAATATTCGAATGATGATCCCTCATTTTGTTTTTTTTTCACTATGTACAATCTCGCCGCTAGATGGCGTAAATGCAGATGATGTCGAATTCAAAATACGTTTTATTCCATATATTTACTTCTACACATCCGATTGAAAAAAAAATCATTTATCTTTCGATTCCACTTATATTGAAGAGTATTTTAGGTATAGTGAATTTTTCAAGTTACGCATAGATTTTCCGCTAGGGGACGTAAAAGTAAATTACGTTTTCCCCGATATCTCATCTTCTAAAACTCCGATTTGCAAACTCTCTTCTTCAGCGGAATCACCTCTTGATAGAAAATCTTTTGCATATAATGTCTAATTTTGGTAAACAACATTTTGGCCACCAGGGGCGTAAGTGTTAATTTTTGCTTCTGATGTATTTGACATTAAATCTGAGCTTCTACGATCTCGATTGAAAAAATTCTTTCATAGACCGATACTAATCAGGTCGACAAACCTTTCAGGAATATTTTCTTCTTAAAATAATTTAGGGTTTCTCCGCCAGGAGGCGTAGGTGTGATATTATATTCTTCAATAGCTCTGCTCCTAATGGTGCGATTTGAAAAATTCTTTCTTTATTGGATAGTTTCCGGTGTGGCATGTTTTTCATATCATTTCAAAATTTTCAAATAATTTATAGACTTTACGCTAGGGGGCGTAAAGGTAAATTGCGTATCCCCCGATATCTCTGCTTCTAAATCTCCGATTTGAAAAATTCTTTCTGCACCGTATACAGCTTATGATGGGAAACCCTTTGCATATAATTTCTAATTTTGGTGAAAAGTGGTTTGGTCACCAGGGGGCGTAAATCTTAATTTCCGCCTCTGACTCATTTGCAGCAAAATCTGAGCTTCCATTATCTCGATTGAAAAATTCTTCCTGCATCGCATTACCGCATACAGCTCCTGATCGAAAATGTTTTTAATATAATATCTAATATTTGGTAAAGAATGGTTTGGCCACCAGGGGTAATAAGTGTTAATTTCTGCTTCTGATGTAATTGCAGCAAAATCTGAGCTCCTGAAAACCCGTCTAAGAATTTTTGCTTTTCTTGAACTGGTACCGCTCACATCGAAAAATCTTTTAAGAATGCCTTCTTCCTAAAATAATGCATGGTTTTCCCGCCAATGAGGGTAGATGCATATCTTATCCATGTCTCTGCTTCGAAGAGTCCGATTTGAAAAATGCTTTCTTTGTTGGAGAGATTTACGCTGCGAAATGTTTTTCATATTAATTAATTTTTCTTAACGCACAAATCTGCAATCAGAGAGTGTAAGCTCACGGTTCTGTTTACAGCAATATCTGAGGGATTGAAAACCCGATTGAAAAACTTCTCTTTTCCGTCAGATACTATTGTTTTCCGTACCGGTTCCATTGACTTTGAATAGCTTTGATAAATTTAATTTGCGTCAGAACGGATTCAAAAGACGTGCTCATTACACCCGAAAATTTGGTGTCATCTTTCTTGTTTTTTAACTTCCGTATTTTCGCATATTTTCCGTAGTCAGTAATTCCGTTTATTTCAGAAAAGCCCGTTTCAAGTTTTTCCGTATTTAGACTGAAATTTCACAAAATCCAACATGCTGAATAATAAGTATGTCATCTTTCTCCTCATTTAGAGAACATTTTCTTCGGAGGAGGGAGGGAAGTCAGTGAAAATTTTCGTGAATGCAAAATGTAATTTTCATTATGACTTCCTGGTATTATTTGTAATATCTCAACTATTTCCGGGAAACCGACAGGAAGCTAACGAGGGAGTCGTCGTAACCCGGAAGTGTGCTTGAAATAAAGTCTGGACATTATTTTTTCACTTTAATATTTTTCACTTTTGAAAATAATCAAGTAATGTGTTTTTAGAAATAGAACTAACCTGAGTCTCAACTCTTTTTTTAAAAAATTACGACAAAAATTCACATCGTCCAAAAACTCGGGGCAATTTTTTTAACTTCGTCAAAAAATCCCGTGTACCGAAAAAGATTTAAGAACTTGTGACATTCCTCATATTTGGTATTTAAAAGAATTTAAAATCTGCTAAGATTTGAAGCCTCCCCTCCCAGAAAAATTTCTGCAACACAAAATTTGTAGGAGAAAAAAAATGACCCCAGTTAGATTTATGGAAATGAAAATCTCAGGTGAGGCAGGGGCGTTGTTAAATGCCACTAAAAATGAGATTTTTCAATTTTAAATATGAGTAAATCCCTTTTATCATCTCAGAAAAAAAGAAAATTAATGCTATTCACATTCACGTCATCTCAGGTGGAAAAACTAAAGTCTCCTTAGCACTGAAAGGTTTTCTCATTCAAATAAATAAACTAACACAAATTCAACAAAAGTAATAAACTTCTCCCGAAGAAGTAATTAAAAGTACTTACGCGAAAAAATTGTTACCTGAGTTGCAAAGCAAACGATGAGGTTTTTAAAAGCGGAGTTCCCCGAAAAAATCGTTAAAATATCATGTGTCGTCCCTTTTTGAGGCGAAATGAAAATTAAAGGTAACGCATGCAGACGTAATTACTAAAGAACTCCGATGTGAACAAAAGCCGAAAGATAATTGAACTTTCTTCTGTTTCCGCACACTGCGTGGAAATACCTATTTTGAATAAGAACGCACTCAAACGGGAAACATTTCAAGTTTTCCTTAAGGAAGAAAATCGTGGAACATTATATTTGTTTAGCACGCACTTAATAATAAGATGCCATTGGGAAGTAAAGCGAAATTTCTCTAAACATTTAACCTGAAACGACGGTAAGACTAATGTCCTTCCACTGCTGTTAAAGAACAGTGTGAGATCGTTGAAGAACTGCTGTTTAAAGAACTGCTGTTAAAGTGTGAGATCGTTGACTCGTAATAATTCAATTCTGCGGTAGATAAAAACGCTTATTGTTAATCTAGACCAAAAATCTATGGTTTTCTAATTTCCCTGGGGAGAATTTAACGACACACGAAGCTAATTGAGGAACAACTAAATTTGGTGTTCTGGTACAATCGCTTTATAAACTGTCTAAAAGTTATTTAATACTGTATGCACCAAGCTTAATCGATCCAGCTATGCTAAAAGTTTCTTAACAACACAGTAAAACGCTAATGTTTAGAAATTGAGATGCGTTAATCAAATATTTCTGTGAACACGCGGTTATCAACTTTAGGGTGGCTTTCGGGTAGTGATTCAGGTGAATCAAATAATCTGTGATTTGGAGGAGTTCTGCTTTTCCGCTTGTTTGACATCCTAACGCCACATCACTCCATGTCTTCGTAAACTTGTGATGTGCGCTATCTATTTAACCTTTCGTTTTTGTGCTTCCTTTTTCTTATGTAAACTTTAATTACCTCTTGTTATGTTTTCTGAACTAACATTTCGTGGGAACTCCTAAGTGTTTAGTTATTAATTGTAAACTGTCCCGTGGTATCCAGTTCCTTGCCCCTGGCATCCAGTTCTTTTTCTCTTGATATCCAGTTTCCTGTCCCTTGGTGTACAGTTTCCTGTCCTTTGGTATGCAGTTCCTGTCCTTTGTTATCCAATTTCCAGTCCCTTAGTATTCAGTTTCCTGCCCCTTGGCATCCAGTTCACTCTCTCTCTCTCTCTCTCTCTTGGTATCCAGTTTCCTGCCCCTTGGTGTTCCGTTTCTTGTCCCTTGGTGTTCGGTTTCCTGTCCCTTGGCATCCAGTTCACTCTCTCTCTCTCTCTCTCTCTTGGTATCCAGTTTCCTGCCCCTTGGTGTTCCGTTTCTTGTCCCTTGGTGTTCGGTTTCCTGTCCCTTGGAATCCAGTTCACTGTCTCTTGGTATTCAGTTCACTGTCCCTTGGTATCTAGTTTCCTGTCCTTTGGTATTAAATTTCATGTCCCTTTGTGTCCAGCTTCCTGTCTCTTGTTATACAGCTTCCTGTCCCTTGGTACACAGTTTTCTGTTTCTTGGTGTCCAATTCACTGTCCCTTGGTGTACAGTTTCCTGTCCCTTGGTATCCAGTTTCCTGTCTCTTGTTATACAGCTTCCTGTCCCTTGGTACACAGTTTCCTGTTTCTTGGTGTCCAGTTCACTATCT
Source organism: Macrothele yani (assembly GCA_039090855.1). Taxonomy (NCBI): domain Eukaryota; kingdom Metazoa; phylum Arthropoda; class Arachnida; order Araneae; family Macrothelidae; genus Macrothele; species Macrothele yani. The sequence continues at coordinate 23,733,477 of CM077013.1, forward strand.
CTTGGTATCCAGTTTCTTGTCCTTTGGTATCCAGTTTCCTGTCATTTGGTGTCCTTTTCCTGTTCCTTGATGTACAGTTTCCATTCCCTGTGCATCCGTTTCTTGTCTCTTGGTATTCAGTCTAATATTTCAGTTGTCCAACGGTGGTCAGTTTTTCCAGCAGTATGTCCAGCCCATTGCCTCGAGCGGGTCTTTAGTTTGATCATGATGTTATCTACTCTCGCCATTTTCCTGATCCATGAGTTCCTTTTCCTATCTTTCTTGGCTTCCATGCTTCTTTGAGTTGTCTAAATAATCGGACACGCTCCGGTGGCGCAGTGGTCTAAGCGCTGGATTCTGACCATTAGTCCGAGATGAGTCCGGGTTCGAATCTCAGAGAGGTATGGATGTTGTGTTTGTCTTACTGCACTGGCTCACGGCCTTTCCTGGAACCCGTGGCCCTAGATTAGGGATAGGCGACAGCCCATCGTGTTGCTTGCAGTAGTCCTAAAACCTCCAAACAAACAAAAAATAATTGGAAATGCGCATTGCTCCTGAACTTCCAACACCTCCATGTCAGAAACAAACCACAAAGTGTTCAAGATAACTTTGCAGAAGTTAACTGAGTTTTATTTTCGTATTAATTTCTCACAAAATGATTATTTTTAACTGATAGTAAATTTTTTCAGTTCTTGGTAGGGACAAAGAATTAATAAAAGAAATGTTAAACAGCACAGCATTACATAAAGCGGCTACTGCATCAAATGACTGTCATTACAGCGGCATATAAAAACAAGAAAGATGACACCGAATTTTCAGGAATGTTGAGCACGTCTTTTGAATCCATTCTGACGCAAACTGAATTTATCAAAGCTATTCAAAGTCAATGGAACCGGTATGGAAAACAATAGTATCTGACCGAAGAAAAAGCTTTTCAATCGGGTTTTAATCCCGAGGATATTATTGTACGCGGAATCGTGAGCTCACACTCTGTGGTTGCAGACTTGCGCGTTAAGAAAAATTTGAATTTATATGAGAAACATTTCGCAGCAGAAACCTCTCCAACAAAGAAAGAATTTTTCGAATCGGACCCTTCGAAGCAGAGATATGGGCAAATATAGGACATGCATCTACGCCCCCTAGCGGTAAAACTATGCATTATTTTAACAAGAAAGTATTCTCAAAGGGTTTTTCAATGTGAGCGGTATCGGTCCAAGAGAAAAAAATTGTCGAGTCAGATTTTGCTGCAAATACGTCAGAAGCAAAACTAAACACTTATGCCCCTGGTGGCCAAATCATTCTTTACCAAATATTAGAAAATATATGAAAAACATTTTCCAGCAGGAGCTGTATGCGATACAGGAACAATATTTCAAATCGGAGTTTTAGAAGCAGAAATAACGCAGAAAACGAAATTTACCTTTGCGCCCCCTAGCGGAAAGTCTATGATTTACTTGAAAATTTTGAATTTATATGAAAAACATTTCGCAGCGGAAACACTATCCAACAAAGAAGGAGTTTTTCAAATTGGACTCCTAGAAGTAGAGATATTGACAGAAATAAAATAAGCATCTACGCCCCTGGCGGAGAAACCATACATTATTTTAAGAAGAAAGTGTTCGTTAAAGGTTTGTCGACGTGAGTAGCATCGGTCCACTAACGAATTTTTTTAAATCGATATTTTAGAAACTCAGATTTTGCTGCATATGCATCAGAAGCGGAAATTAAGACTTACTCTCCCTGGTGGCCAAACCATTTTCTATCAAATTTATAGAAAATATAAGCAGACGATTTCCCATGAGGATCTGTATCCGGCGCAGAAAGAATTTTTCAAATCGGAGTTTTAAAAACAGAGATGTCGGGGGAAACGCAATTTGCCTCTACGCCCCCTAGCGGAAAGTCTATGATTTACTTGATAATTTTGAAATTCTATGAGAAACATGTCACACCAGAAACTATATCCAATAAAGGAATAATTTTTCAAATCGGACCATTAGAAGCAGAGATGTTGACAAAAAAGAGATATACATTTACGCCCCCTGGAGGAGAAACCATGCAATATTTTAAAAATAAAATATTTCGAAAAGGTTTATCAACGTGAGTGGCATCGGTTCACGAAAGAATTTTTTCAATCGAGACCTTAGAAGCTCAGATTTTTGGGCAAATACATCAGAAGCAAAAATTAACCCTTACCCCAGGTGACTAAAGTATTCTTTACCAAAAATAAGAAATTATATGCAACAGATTTTCTATCAGGAGCTGTATACGCTGAAGAAAAAGAAATTCAAATCGGAGTTTTAGAAGAAGAGTCATGAGGAAAACGTAATTTAATTTTACGCCCCCTAGTGGGAAATCTATGCATAACTTGAAAGAACAACTGTACCTAAAATACTCCTCGACATAAATGGAATCGAAAGATTAAAGAATTTTTTTCAATCGGTTGTTTAGAAGCAAATATATGGAATAAAATGTATTTAGAATTCGACATCATCTGCCTTCACGCCCTCTAGCGGCGAAATTGTACATCGTAAAAATAGAACGATATCGAGGATGATCATTCGCATATTTCAAGCTTCCCAATGCGAAAATAATTTTTCAAAGCGGACTAATAATTGCAGAGATATGGATGTCTACGGACGGACGGACGGACGGACAAACCGATAACATAAGCACGATCTATTTTTACAAAAGGCTTGCTAAATATTCGTTTCTGACTCTTGGAAACACTTACTGGGAAAATAAACAAAACGTTTCATGAAGAACTGCGATTCCCATTCATGGGGATATACGAAAAAAGAAGAACAAAAAAGAAGAACAGGTCCACAATAAAACTAAACATTAATAAAGCATATTAACAGGTTCCACAGGAATGGTACACGAAACAGAAGTACAACAGTCTAAACGATGAAAAATTGAAACAAATAAACTATATTAGTAGTCCTTGACGCAAACGTGACATATGAAGAATACCCAATCTTTCCCTTGCAGAGTACGTCAAATATTCCATTCAGGGATTCATCCAGGAATTTCAAATTGGGGGTTGTCACGTACTACAGAAGTGAAAACATGTGTCAAGACGACAAATCTGCCACGCGGCATTCTGTTCGCGTAGCTCAGTTGGGAGAGCGACTTACTCCGGAGTGAGGGGACACGGATAAACTTGTGTTTTCACAGGGTGCTATAAACTTTCAGGGGTGTTGTGAAAATAGGGGAGGGTGGAAGCAAAATTTCGAAGGCTGAAAATTTTTTTGAAGAAATAATTTAGGCTCTAAACCTAAGACTAATAAAGCGGGGTTCAAAAATTGGTGAACTGTGTTAAAACCTGGAATCTCTTTTTTCCAAAACTACGGACGGTTTTTTATTTGTGTGTGTGTGCTGTTTTTATTTTTTATCCCTCATATCAAAATGGTTCTCTAAACAGGCAAGAGCAACCAAGTTTTAACATGGGTTACTGAAATAGTAGACATCGATATTTTCAAAAGATCTGATGTATGAAGGAATGATTCAGAAGTATATCTACAAAATTTGTAGCAGGCTAAAATAAGGAATTAATACATATGTGCGTATTTGGTTGCGATGACTGTTTTTAAACATATGATTTAAACAAGAGAAGCTAAAAAAAAAAAGAAACATTAAAGTGCTATAGGTATACCTAGACTTCAATTTACGAAAATAAAGAAACATTATTGCATTATTGTAGAAGATTTTTCAAGGTAAAGCTCGCAATTTATGTAAGTGCTAACTCCTATTGATAACTGTGCTATATACAATGAAGTGCCAGAAAAACTGGTACAGACGAGCTTATGTAAAACACATAGCAACGTCACCTATGTGCGTACTCGTTTGCGTCCACCAGTGCGTATATAAAGCGATAGACATCCTTGCCAGCTGTCAGAGATGTTTTCAGCATGAGAATGACAAGTAATAACGATTCAAGCGATTTTCAACGCGGTGTCATAGTTGGCGCTTGTGAGATGGGCCATAGTATTTCGGAGGTAGAAACAAAGTTTGGATTTTCACGGACGACCATTGCAAGGGTGTACCGTGACTACAAGAATTCCGGCAAAACCTCCAACCTACGATACCAGTGTGGCCGTAAAAAGACATTGGGTGAACGTGACCATCGTCGTCTGTCAAGAATCGTTTCACGCAATAGGTGTGCAACACTCTCGCAGGTATCATCGGAATTCAATGCTGGAGCCTCAACAAGCATCAGCGTCCGGATTGTGCAACGTACCCTGCACGATATGGGCTTTGGAAACCGACGCCCAACTCGAGTCCCCTTGATGGGTGCACGACACAGAGCTATGCGCCTCGCTTGGGCACGGCAACACCGCCACTGGACACTTGATGACTGGAAGAAAATAGCCTGGTCTGACGAGTGACTTTTCCAACTGTATCGGGAAGATGGAAGAATTCGTGTGTGGCGCAAACCCCATGAAGCCATGGATCCCGCTTGTCAACAGGGAACTGTACCGGTTGGTGGGGGTTCCGTAATGGTATGGGGTGTGTTTAGTTGGGCTTCACTGGTACCACTGGTACGTCTACAAACTTGTGTGATCGGCCAACGCTATGTGCGCATCCTTTCTGACGAGGTACACCCGTTCATGCCCTGCGTCCATGCTGATGGTTTGGGCCTGTTCCAACAGGACAATGCACCTCCACACAAGTGTCAGCACGCCACATTATGGTTAGAGGAGCATTCATCTGAGTTTGGGATGTTGTCTTTTCCACCCAAGTCCCCAGATCTGAACGTGATAGAACACATTTGGGATGCCATGCAACGCGCTATCGGACACAGGATTCCGAGACCTCGGAATACACCCCAATGGTGGAACGCTCTGCAGGAAGTATGGTGTGCATTGCCTACAGCATATTTCCAGAAGCTAGTGGAGTCCATGCCCTGTTGTATTTCTGCAGTCCTGTGCTCCCGTGGGGGACCTACCAAGTATTAGACTGGTGTACCAGTTTTTCTGGCACTTCAGTGTATGTATGTGTGATAAAAAAAACCGACTGATATTTAAAAATTACATGTATGTGTTATACACTTTTAAATGGAGAAATGTTGAGATTTTTAATAGTGTGTGCGTGTGTGTGATTCCATTTCATACCTGACAAAAAAAAGTTTAGACTTCAGAAAAAATGCACTTTTTTTCAGAAACGCACATTTCGGAATAGGTGACTTCTAATATTAACCATACACCCTTACCAAGAACTACATCCGCGGTAAAAACAACGAGTAACTCTCACGTCGAAAAACATAAACAAAAGAAAATGTCTTTCTATGGAGGTCCAGCTATAAATTTAGCCTTGCATTCTAAATAGTAGCGTTCATGCCTCTTGGGTGCATTTACCAAGCTTCCAGCAATGCAAAAACAGGAGCATAATGTGTTATCTGATCAACCCATAGAAAAAGCATCCACGTGTGTCCTTTTTTTTTTTTTTCTGTTTTGATTCCTTGATCTTACAAATTAACAAAATACCCGTTGTGCTTCACAACAGAGTCTTGAATAAGCCTAAAATCTATGCGTAACGGACGCCGATCATTCTTCCCATGTCGAAGAGCGATGGATGCTCTCTAACTAAGCTACTACACTATGTAATTAAAAAACAAAAACAAACTTAATATTATTTGCGCGCTTTAAAATGAAGAGAAAACAACTATCTTCATTTCTATTCCAAAAATTCGGATAACGCGTAGAATATTATACAAAAATGCTCTGCTATCAATATACAGAAATGAATTAGAAAGTGAAGAATAGCTTCGATGAAATCTTAGTATATTCGGACGCTGCGCATGTGTGAACACTTCAGTGGCGTATCTAGTGTGGGGCAATTAGGGCACGTGCCCTCGGCGCCAATGTTGGTGGGGTGGGGTGGGGGGTCACAAAAAAAACGAAAGAAATAGCAAGTGTTTACTGTTTGTTTGTTGGAGAAAATTAATTTTGAAAAAACTTGATAAGAAATGAATTCGAGAAACCCAAAGTTGTAATAAAAAAGAAAAGAAACGTTCATTCTGAATGGCTGTCGTTAGCAGCGCGGTAAATGCAGTGGCGCGCGTGGAGTACACAGAGACGCCGCGCTAAAACGACCGACTAGCGCGGCGTCTCTGTGTATTTAGCTCTTCGAACGACAGGCGACACGTGGCTGCGCTATGGTCAGGGCCCGATTTACTACATGCGAGGCCCAGGGCACAAAACATTTCCGGGGCCCCCCTTGTTATTCTCTATCGACCAAATAATAGTCACTGTGTGCAGAGTAGCAAAATGTAGGCGTACGTGCGTACGCTGATAGTTTCCAATACATTAACAGGTTTGCAGATAGTTTTTGCATGTAGATTTAAAAAATTAAAATGTTAGGCCTATATACAGCAATTAAAACACTTACTCAACGCTTTACGCAGATTAATATACTTAATTCTATTTCAACTGAAGAACTTAATTTTTTTCACATCTTCTGAGTTCTTTTGTTTTTACAGACATTTCTGGCCTCTAGATTTTATCAAGACCTTGTTCTCAATGTATAAGAACTGTATTAAAGGTTTTGTTTACACAGAATTTAAATTTTATTGCCAGGTTCCACTTTCAGTTGCCAATTAAATAAAAATTATCTCCTTATGCATTTTGTAAAGTCCAGTATTTTTGAATTAACTTGCTGAAAATCATATTTATAATTTTTGAAGGTTCATTGATATAACTGTTTTTCTGGATATAAAAACTTTCTTTAACTAATCTCTTGTGTTTATGAGGTTCGTAGTCCAATATTTTGCCATAAAAGTCCATTTTACACACATTGCTGCACATTCAATGGAATGTACTTATTTTGTCCTCATTGGAATCTGTAATGTTCTAATATTTATTTGTTTTATTAATTTTCCCTTAAATTATCTCATTCTATTGTTATCATGGTTTGCGGGTTTGCAGCGAGTTTTTTGTTTCAATAGCTGTGTACGCAGATACATTTTATTTTTATACAACTCTGGCTGTGCGGGGACAACTGGTTGATCAGTTGTTTGTGCTGTTAATGACCCCATAGATTCTAACTATAACAATATATCTATGACGAAATGGATGGACATCTTAATTTTAGTGAATATTGTGGTCTTGCAATGTACTGATTCTTGCGTCTAGAACATGAGAACAATGCATCCTACAAAAAATGTGAATTAAAACAAGAAAAAATAATCCATGGTGACCTCCACTGGACCTTCTCATGAATAGAGATATGAAACTGCATAAACAATTGAAAAAGTGCTATGGGAACTCCTACTTCCAGCTTCCCGGTTTCTACCAAGATCAAATCAGCACATCATGATCAATATATCAGAAAACTGCAAAACATAAAATTTTGTGTTGATGGGGAAAAGTCTGAGTTAAACATTATAATCTGAAAAGCTGAGGGGAACATCTAGTACCGGTTCAATTTTTGGTAAATGTGTACTTCAGCGTCCTAAATTATTTCGTCAGAAAATTTGCAAAATTTCAAAAAAAAACCAAAAAAAAAGTCATATTACAGATGTTTACCGAAAAACTTACCTCCAAGTACGATGAGTAAACACACGCCGCGACGACGACCTGAAGCTTTGCTCCGTTGAAAGGAAGGTTTGCTGTGGCGGGGAATTCATGGACAGAAGAGTACAACACGAATCAGGTACGCTCTTGTCAGGAAAGAGTAACAGAATATACTTCTATGCTAAAGAATGTAGTTTGAAATTTCTGTCTCACTTTTTAAAGAAACATGCAGAGATTGTCTTCGTTCTTTGGCATGTAATTCCGTGATACGAAATAGTAAGTATGCACATTCCTTTCTTGTTTCTAGAAAAGCGTTAGAGTAGGTGTCGTATTCTCTCCAACGGAAGTTAGATGGCAAGCCTCAATGTGAAAGTTTGATTACTAAATAAAAAAAGCTTCCATGGAGAAATGAGTTCATACATTCAGCATCAAAGAATCCCATGGGAAAAAAACAACAAACTCTCCGACTGCGATGTCAATAACTGACACCGAAATTAACTATTTTCTGTAGCGTAGCACTACACTCTTTTCTGACAACAGCGTACCCGGTTCCTGTTGTACTATTCCGCCAGTGAATATCCTGGCTGCAGCGATCCTTTCTTTCAACGGAGCACAGCTTCATGTCAACGCCGCAGCGTTGTTTACGGCCTCCCGCAGCGTCTTCTGACTCGTCATACTTGGAGTTCAAGTTTTTCGGTAAACATCTTTAATATTCGTTCTGACGATGAAATTTGTTTACCATTTCCCCTTAAATTGCATATTTTAGAATCTGTACGTCACACTTTTTCGAAATTTTACATCTTTTCCGACCAAATAATTTAGGACACTAAACTACACATTTACCTAATTTTTACCAAAATCTAATGAGCACATAATGACATGAATGTATAAGTTGTCCAGTGTCAAACAAAAATGACAATACGATGACAAAGTTCTGTGTTTGGGCACCCGATCTTTTTACTTGTAATAACTCATTTACTATTCTTTATTTTTAGGAATGAATAAAAAGAATTGAAAATTTACCTCCTATATCTGGACGAAACAGTTGGGTTGAATATTTTTCTTCTACATTTCCTAGATGCAAAGTCATGTATTAGAGAATCATAATTCAAAGACTGTCACATCACTCTCCAAAGACAGCAGAGCTAATGATGCCAGTTTTGTTTGTCGCATGGTTGATCGTAAGAGATTTTTCAGTCTTTTCAGCAAAGAAAATCATCTCTCACTTGTACAATTTGAAATCGGTAATGTCATGAACATTCCAAGTGCAGTCTCAGTGTTCGGAAATGTGGCTTCTAAATTGCTTACCTTCAAAGTTTGCAGCATCTGGGGAACGGTTGCATGCTCCCCCATCATTGAGGAGAATTGCAAAAACTCATCAGCAAACTGGTCGTCAAGGTCATTGTTATAGTATTCCTGCAATGCTTTTGCCCCTTCAAAAATTTCAGATCTTGATTTTTTTGTAAAAAATTCAAATTTTCTCATTATATTTTCATAAGCACTTTTTCTGCTTGAAAGCTGAGTGATTAAAGCATCACAAAGCACATAATGAACCTGAGTTCTAAATATATCCTTTGCACTGAGTTCTATATGTTCACTGTAACATTCATCTAGGAGTTTATTCTTGGGCACTTTCTTTCTTCGGAATTCATGACCATGGTATTGCACATTTTCAGACACTAATGTTTTAGCTTCCTCTTCATAGACTTCAAAATTTTCCCTCACGAACTGAATGAATTCAATTAACGACTCAAAAATTTTAAGTACTTCAGAAATATTTCCTTTTGGATTCTGGCAAGTTTGATTTGCGCAGTTTAATCTCTGAAGTATTGTGTCCCAAACTACTGTGCTGATCGATATTTCCATTGTTCGCATTTTCTTCAGCAGTGATTTTGCTTCATCTCTTGTCTGTCGAGAATCATCTACATTTTCTGACAGAAATACTAAAACTTTCTCTATTTCACGATAATTTTTCCTCACTGATCGTGTAGCTGCAGCATCTGTACACCATCTGGTAACTGACCGACTCTTCAGTGTGAGTGATGAATTTCCATGTGCTTTCTGGACTTTCTCCTGAAGTATCTTCCAACGGTGAGTTGATGCAGAAAAAAAAGTATAGAGTTTTTGCAAAAATGTGAAAAAAGAAAGAACTTTACCACAACTATTTATGCTATTCACACCAACTAAATTTAAAGTGTGAGCAGAACATGGCACATATTCCCCTAGTGGATTGATTTCCATAATGCGTGTTTGAACACCAGAATACTTCCCAGACATGTTGCTGGCATTGTCGTAGCTTTGGCCTCTGACATTCATAATATCCAGGCCAGCGTACTGTAGAAAAGATATAATGGTATTTGTAATGTTTTCTGCAGTATATCCATGGAATGGAATAAATGTCAAAAACCGTTCTTTTGCTTCACAATCTTTGTTGACATACCTTATGATAAAAGCCAGTTGATCTATGTGTGTAATATCTGGAGTAGAGTCAACTATGACAGAAAAATATTTTGACATTTTTCTTTCATCAGTGATGGCATTAAAAACACGTACAGCCATTAATTTAACAAATTCATCCACACATGTTGAAGATAAGTAACTGGTGTTACCACTTCCTGGATTCCCACATTTTTCCAAGTGTTTAGCTAAGAATGGATCAAATTCTTTAATTCTAAGCAGCCCAGGAAATTTCCATTCTGAACTGATCCAATTGTTTCATGATCACCATGCATTGCCAACCCACTAACTGAGAGATACTTAACTGTTGCAACAACTCTATGCAAAACATCTTGCCGCCCCGGTGGCGCAGTGGTCTAAGGCAATGGCCTCTGATCATTCGTCCAAAAGGGGTCCGGGTTCGAATCCCGGTGAGGCATGGATGTTGTGTTTGTCTTACGGCACTGGCTCTCTCCCTTCCCTGGAACCAGTGACCCTGAATTAGGGACGGGCGACTGCTTATAGCCCATTGAGTTGCTCACGGTGGTCGTTAAACCTAAAAAAAAAAAAAAAAAAAAAAAAACCATCTTGCCAGTACTTGGATTCCTTCCGATACTGCATAACTATCTGACAGTCAATGCGTGCAGAAGCATTCATGCGTGATGAATAGTCACATACTGCTTGCCTGTGTATGTGTAAATTTGCATGCTTCCAGTCAGAAAAACCTGTGGATCCTAATGCTGTAGTGCTCCTAGCATACAATTTGCATATCCGGCAGAATAGTAAACAAGTTAATGGGGATAAAAGAAGAAAGTCGCGTTTTACCTTCTCATTATTTTTTTTTATTCTGAAAAAATTACCTTCTGTTAGGAAACGATTTTTTACCACAGATATCCTTCCCTGTGAATGCCAGCAACTTCAAATTTTGGACTGGTGGATTGCTCAAAAAGCATTTGCGCATTTCTTCTGTAATTTCTCCCCATAAGGCAAGATCCACTGCATTCATTGTGGAACTTGTGCTCTCTTCATTAGATGAATTCAAAATATTTCCCAAATTAGGAGCACCTGTGATGTTAGATGATTCTGAAGTCAGATTACTGGCTTCCAAAGGCAAATTACACTCAAGATACTCACCAGTAGTAAAATTAGAGGAATGTGTAGGAATTTTGGGACCAAGTGAAATATCCAATTTTTTAATGGCAAAACGTTCAATGCTACCATGCTGCAGGTCATTATCCTTCAGTTTCAATTGTTTGGCTTTCCGTTTAGCACTGCTGGATAAATATGTTTGTTTTGACATAATTTAACTGTTAAATAATTCAACTTAAATATATTGTTACAACTAACTAAATTTGATTATATATAAAATTAACATATATCCAACATTCCATCAGACTACAAGAAACGCAACGCAAAATACAACCATGCCATCGCGTTTGCGGTTACAGTTACGAGTTACGACAACGACAATCCGTGTGCAGGAAGTTGAAGGATCAGTTAAGTTTAGGTGCGTTCGGAGAAGCAAGAAAAGGTCACGTGAATCAATGAAAGCAGTCCTCCTTCTCAATGGCCACCTGAAGGTTATTAAACCACTGAAACTCATTAATGGCCACGTGTTTACGTAAAACTCGAAACTCAAACTCACTGCATGTAAGTACCACATTTATAAACACATGACTCATGAGCATGCAAAAGTAAAAAAATAAATTTTACATATACACACACAAAATTCCCATTAACTAAGTACACATTTAATTCAAATTTGGGGGCCCCCAAAATCGGGGGCCCTGGGCACGTGCCCCGTGTGCCCTCCCGTAAATCAGGGCCTGGCTATGGTGGCAAGAAACTTTGTCGGTTGGCCTTCGGCTCGGCACCTTTGTTTTCTCTTTTATGTGTGCGAATGTTCAGGTACCTTCCGTTGTAATATAAAAATACTTTTACCAAGTTCGGTCTCGTCAGTTAACGATTTAAAAGAGACAAAAAAGGAGATCTGCTATTTCTGTTGTTTGTATTTAGTGATGGTTTAGCATTAAGAAACGTTGTGAAGTTTTTAAGAGTGAAGTGAAGTTTGTTAAATTATATAGGATTCTATTTTAAATTTAGGAACTTGTGTAAAAAACAATGAAACCTACGAAGGAGAGTGGAGCTGAAGGGCGTAAGAGACGAAAGTTGTAAAGAAATGAAGCCGAGAAGTCCAGCAGGTTTCGCACGTAGGGAGAGGGGGCGAATTCCGCGCTTGCCTTAGGCGCTGTTTACGCTAGATACGCTACTTGAGCGCTTCTCTGTGTAGGTACCGAATAACCTGTCTGGTTGCTCACCTCAGGAAAAAAAGTTTACACCTTGGAAATTAGAACTTTACAAAGAACACAGCTTAAATAAACCAACCCAAACAATGAGATCCCGGGGATGTCAGGAATCAGGGCCAACGCTATTTAAGTGGCTGCAGAGATAGTTTCAACATGTGTGTTCAACATACATTTGTTTACTACTCCTGCTGCTTGTGGCGATCGCTGCTAAGCAACGAACTGCGTCACGATTTGTACTCAACCGAACACACGCGGCAACACCGTCTGTGTAATCCTTCTTAAGAGGAGTTGTGATTTCTGGCAGTCACGCAAGCTTTTGCTCTCTTGTCTGATTTTCGCGGACAACGGTCGCCGGGATACCCGGACAATTCCAGAATACCGGTGGCATTCTCCGATGTTCCAGGAGAGTCTCCCTTAGTCTGGACTAGTATGCTTTATGTTAACTCAAGAAAAAAAGGTTATACAACATGAGCACCCCCGCGCAGACTGGAACAGACAAAAATCGAACGCAGGCGATAAATAGGTGAACAGCAGGGCTTCCAAACAGTGTATCGCAACCAACGAACATGGGTAAACGTGGTGATCTGGGCGACTTTGATCGTGGATGCATTGTTGACGCAAGACATATGGGTCATTCTATCGCCCATGTGATAAGAACCCTACGGTTTCCGGGCGCAACCGTATCAAAGGGGTACCACAAGTATACCGTCGATGGACGTACCAGCGCCCAGAGAGCAAGAGGTGGCCGATCACGCGCCATTGACGACCGGGGTTGACGTAGACTATCCAGGCTCGTACAGACTAACCGCTTGGCAACAGCGACACAAATCACATCCAGCTTTATATGTCTGACGCCCAAGCAACGTCAGCAAGCGAATGGTATGGCACACGTTTTATACTCTGAGCTACGGGAGCCGACGTCCTACTCGTGAGCCTCTGGTGATTGATCCTCATCGAACATTACGCCTCGCCTGGTGCTGATAACATGAAAACTGGATCTCTGTAGAGTGGTGCCACGTCGTGTGGTGAAATAAATTCCGTTTTCAGCTGTGTCGAGCTGACGGAGAGGTACGGATGTACACTCGACAGCATGAGGCCATGGTTCCGCCGTGCCAGGTCGACTTCGTTGAAGGCGGTGGTGGATCTATGATGGTTTGGAGAGCCTTTTCACAGGACACATTAGGTCCCTTAGTGTGTTTGGAGAGGTCCTTAACTGCTGCGCGCTGCCAGCATGTGCTGACTGATCACCTTCGTGCTTTCATTGCATTCGCGCATCCTGTGGCCGATGGTTCACCACCCAGCCATGACTCGAAAACACTCATCTGAGTTTGGAACCATCCAGTGGCTCCAAGGTCCCCGGATTTAAAACCTGCAGAATCTCTCTAGGATGCCGTGGAAAGAAACATCAGATGCATGGGTCCTGGACCAACAGTTGTGGACAATGATGCAACAGATGTGGCCTGTATTACGTCCGGGAACCCTCTGGCATCTGGTGGAGTAGATGCCTCGGTGTATACAGGTGTGGCTCCCGGTGGCTGCCGGCCACATAGGCGCCGACTTCGTGGGTTCGAGGCACTTTTTGAATCTCCAATGATTTTGTTGTGGGTTCCTCGAACCCCCAATATTTTTGCGCGTATTTCGTGGGGAAAATACACGTACGCATATATGCATAAATTTTGTTTTTCGTTATCAATTCTTCAAGTTTTTTATTATTCATTCCCCGTTTACTATATATAGAAAGTGTGTATAGAAATTTACCCCTCAGACTTTTATTGAGCCTCAAAAAAGAATTAGTGTTTGTGCTCATCAAATTTGACGCGACAGACAATACCACAAGTACCGTTGTTTAAGAGCATTTAAAACTGCCTCCTTTATAAAAGAAAATTCTTCGGTTCGTCTGGTTTTCCACAAAATTCAAAAGTCTAGCTCTACATTCGGAGACGAGAACCTATTCGAGGTCATACTGATAAACGGAAATATGTTGTGCAGTCAGTCGAACCACCCTATCTTCGGACAGTCGGGGACCAAGGAGGTTAGAAGAGAGAGGAGATGGCATCAGCAGCCGTTGGTGAAGCCAATTCTGATCATCTGGTTTCTTGAGCCCTCCGGGTGGGGAGAGTTCAGTGACGTGACGTCACTTAGTGAAAACCTGTGCTAGAGCACAGGGTGATAGCGGCCGTCTCTTACTCTCTGCAGCAGTCCCTGAAGGTCAAAAACGCTCCCACATCTATAGCAAGGCCGTGATTGGTTAACGCTCGACGAAGCATAATTTTGTTTAATTTTTTTAGAAAATACTACACAGTATTTCTGTAACTTTCTGCAAATTTTTTGTTATGTGCATGTATATTTCGGTCTCATTCTTTCCTGACTGTACATGCTGCACAAGTGCCTCTAAAACCTCTTCAAGAACAACGCTATCCCAATAGAAAAGTACAGAAGCAGTCCAAGTTGGGCAAACTGAGCATGCATAGCTGATATGAAGTAGAGCCCACGGAAAACGCAGGGCGTGCGGCTAATGCCATGTCATCGTCCTTCTAACCTACTGTTTTAACCCAGAAATCATTTTAAAACAAGTTAGTAAAATCATGCAATGCATTCATTATGATATGCTTTCCAACATACCAGAAATTATTACTCAAGTTATGAGGATAGTGGCTGTGGAATAAATATAGCTCCTGTGTCCTGACCTTTGACCCCATTTCGATGATATTCAACATAACCGGTTCAGTACACCTCAAGAATAACATATTAAAGTTTTGTCGCAATAGAAGCAGTTTTACGCAAGTTATGAGAATAATGGCTGTGGAATAAATCTTGCTTTTGTGCAATGACCTTTGACCCCATTTCGTTGATATTCAACAGAACCGGTTTACTATACCTCCGGAACAACATGATAACGTTTTGTCGCAATCTAAACATTTTTTGGTAAGTTATGATGCACAAGGGCAATGGAATGGATCCCACTCCAGTGTCCTGACCTTTGACCCCATTTCGCCCATTTCCAATAGGCTTCGTCCCCAGTGGCTCCCTACCACGTACTAAAATTTCATCGAAATCGAACCATTTTTACGCAAGTTATAACGCATAAGGGCAATGGAACAAATCCCGCTCTTATGTCCTGCCTGACCTTTGACCCCATTTCGCCCATTTTCCATAGGGGTTCGTGCTCAGGTGGTTCTCTACCACATACTAAAATTTCATCGAAATCGAACCATATTTACGCATGTTATGACGCATAAATGCAATGGAATGGATTCCACCTTTATGCCCTGACCTTTGACCCCATTTCGCCCATTTTCAATAGGGTTCGTCCCCAGTTGGTTCCTTACCAAATACTAAAATTTCATCGAAATCGAACCATATTTACGCATGCTATGATGCATAAAGGCAATGAAATGGATCCCGCTTTTATGTCCTGACCTTTGACCCCATTCCACCCATTTTCAATAGGTTTCGTTCCCAGGTGGTTCCTTACCACATACCAAAATTTCATCGAAATCGAACCATTTTAACGCAAGTTATGACGCATAAGGGCAATGGAATAAATCCTGCTCTTATGCCCTGCCTGACCTTTGACCCCAATTTGCCAATTTTCAATAGAGTTCGTGCCCAGGTAGTTTCCTACCACATGCTGAAATTTCATCGAAATCGAACCATATTTACGCAAGTTATGACGCATAAAGGCAATGAAATGGATCCCACTCTTATGGCGTGACCTATGACCCCACTTCACCCATTTTCAATAGGGTTCGTCCCCTGATGGTCCCCTACCACATACTAAAATTTCATCGAAATCGAACCATTTTTACGTGAGTTATCGTGCCGACAGACAGACGGGCGGAAAAAGCTGGAGCATATACGCTTCTTCAACCTACGGTTGGAAAGCGTAAAAAATTGGTGGCATTTTTAAAATTGGTAAAAAATATTTAAATAAATTTTACATGTTTTTGTTACTTTTACAAGACAATTGAGTTGGAAATTCACACAGTATCTGTGTATTGTTTTTAAAAATGTCACGCCTACAAAAGCTAAATAAATAAAATGAATAATTATCTAGTGAAAAAAAAATTCTGTAATTAACCACAGTTTGCTTCACTGTTTCGATTTCTCCACTTTCTTCTTGTATGATGTCTACAGTTATTCCATCTTCTCCTGGAGCTTTTCCCCGCTTCATGTTCTTGATTGCATGTGCAACTTCTGCTGGAAGGACTGGAGGAACTCTGGTACTGGTATCTTTCATGATGTCTGAAGTGCATGTATCATCCCTTTCATATAATTTGGAGTAGAAATCTTTCACTCTTGTCAAAATTTCGCCTCTATTTCTTGTTACAGAACCATCTTCTTTTCTCAGTGCCATAATCTGTTTTCTTCCCTTACTGAGATGTCAATTTGCTATCTTTAGGCTTTGGTTGTTTTCAATTGCTTTCCTCACTAGTTCACAGTTGAATTTTCTTACGTCTTCAGTGATACTTTTTCGTACTGTCTTGCATAGCTCTATATATTCCACTTTGGAAGTCACATCTTCTTTAGTTGTCCTCATCTCTCTTCTTTTTTGCATCAACATTTTGGTTTTTCCTGATAATTTGTTCACATGCAACTTGTTCTTAGACCCAGCTAATTTTGTTGCTGTTTCCATAAGAGCTTTGGTTACTTTTCTGTTAACGTCAGAAATATAAACTTCTTCCGATGTTAGGCCTTCTAAAGCAGAGAATCTGTTCTTCAGTTCCAACTTGAAGGTATTATGGTGTTTTTAAGGTTGTTTATGTCAATATATATATATATATATATATATATATGTATATATACTTGGCTCGGTGACTGTCACATCTGTGGATACTTACGATTTTAAAAACCTCTTCACCTCAATACCTCCAAACTCGTGGTATCCCGACGGACAGTCGCTTTTCTAGCAGTTTGGCTAATCTCTATCTACATTTTTTTGAGGATAGATATGTTGTCAATCATCCTTTACCGGGGATTGCTCTAAGATATGTTGATGACATTATTGCCATTAACATTCCGGACTTTGCGTTGCGCCACTGACTTGTATCCTGACGACCTTACCCTAGAAAAAACCAACAGATCGTCTACTTGTGCTTGTTACCTCGATTTAGAGGTTCAGGTGGACGAGGTGGGAAGAGGTGTGGTGAATTTATTTGATAAAAGAAACTCTTTTGAGTTTGATATCATTCACTACACTCACTGGTCATCCAATATTTCAAAAGTTATACATCGCAATCTACTCATCTCCCAGTTTCATGGAATGGCTAAAATTTGCTCTACACAGCTCTTACTTGCAAAAAATCTGAAAGCTCTTCTTTCTAAATTGCAATCTAACAATTTTCCTAAAAATTTCTTAAGGCATCATTTCAACCATTTAATTTTGAACTTTAATTCGGTGTCCAAAAGTTTCAAATTACACATTGACATGCTTTATTAACCTAGGACCTAACAATTTTAAATATATAGGTAACATAAAGTGCTATTTGGTGAGTCCCTAATAGCTGAAGATCTTATTTACGTACACAGTTTTGCATCTTATCAATTCACACATTTTTTGGCTTACCAGGTAGTTGTTTAACCGTGACCACCTTTCTTATCAGTGTATATATTTGGATTCTTGTGGGTGCTCTGTTCAGTCTTGTTTGACTCTTTGTCATGGCGGTTTTTGTTCTGCCTGTAAGCTTTTAATTCTTCTTTTTTTAGTTTTATAAATTTGATTTTTGTAATTTTGTGCTTATTAGAATTTGGTTTTGTGGCCTAGGAAGCATGACCAACCAACAATTTTGGCTTGTCGTTTTGTTGGTACTAGAAAGGCCACTCCCACAGGTTGATGCTCTCCTGATGACGGCAGCCTGTTCCAGTTTTTTACTTGTTTTGAAATTTTGTATTTTTGTTCTGTAATATTTTCATTCTATATAAGCTACTACATGAGGTTTAGCTGCCTTCGGCGCTTCTCATGGTATTAGCCTTTTTTGCCTAATTTTCTTGTGTTAAATAATTTAGTTATAAAGTAATTTTTTTGTTTTATTTATGTGCTATATATATATACACTGAAGTGCCAGAAAAACTGGTACACCAGTCTAATACTTGGTAGGTCCTCCACGGGAGCGCATCACAGCAAAAATACGACGGCGCATGGACTCCACTAGCTTCTGGAAATATGCTGTAGGCTATGCACACCATACTTCCTGCAGAGCGTTCCACAATTCGGGTGTATCCCGAGGTACCGCATTCCTGAGTTCGATAGCGCGTTGCATGGCATCCCAAATGTGTTCTATCACGTTAAGATCTGGGGACTTGGGTGGGAATGGCAACACCCCAAACTCAGATGAATGCTGCTCTGACCATAATGTGGCGTCCCGACACTTGTGTAGAGGTGCATTGTCTTGTTGGAACAGGCCCCACCCATCAGCATGAATGCAGGACATGAACGGCTGTGCCTCGTCAGAAAGGATTCGTACATAGCGTTGGCCGGTCACAGACGTTTGTAGACGCACCAGTGGTACCAGTAAAGCCCAGCTAAACACACCCCATACCATTACGGAACCCCCACCAGCCGGTACAGTTCCCTGTCGACAGGCGGGATCCATGGCTTCATGGGGTTTGCGCCACACACGAATCCTTCCATCTTCCCAATACAGTTGGAAACGCGACTCGTCAGACCAGGCTACTTGTTTCCAGTCATCAAGTGTCCAGTGGCGGTGTTGCCGTGCCCAAACGACGGGCATAGCTCTGTGTCGTGCACCCATCAAGGGGTCTCGAGTTGGGCGTCGGCTCCCAACGCTCATGTCGTGCAGGATACGTTGCACAGTCCGGACGCTGGTGCTTGTTGAGGCTTCAGGATTGATTCCGATGTTACCTACGAGAATGTTACACGCCTACCGCGTGAAACGATTCTTGACAGCCAACGATGGTCACGTTCACCCAATGTCTTTTTATGGACACACTGTTATCGTATGTTGGAGGTTTTGCCGGAATTCTTGTAGTCACGGTACACCCTTGCAATGGTCATCCGTGAAAATCCGAACTTCGTTTCTACCTCCGAAATACTATGGCCCATCTCACGATCGCCAGCTGTGACACCGCGTTGAGAATCGCTTAAATTGTTATTACTTGTCATTCTCATGCCGAAAACATCTCTGACAGCTGGCAAGGATGTCTATCGTTTTATATACGCACTGGTGGACGCAGACGAGTACGCGCGTAGGTGACGTTGCTATGTATTTTACATAAGCTCGTCTGTATCAGTTTTTCTGACACTTCGGTGTATATATATCTTGTGTTCAACGAGGCATCGACTCCGTCAGAATAGGAAAAGCTGCCCATGTTTCTGAGTTTGATAAAAGACAAATTGTGACGACACGGCGCCTCGGAACTACGATTACGGAAACGGCGCGGCTTCTGGGTTGTTCACGTACCGCTGTAGTGAGTAGGTATCAAAAGTGGTGCACAGATGGTCAAACGACGAACCGTGTGTCGTCCACAGCTCATTGATGCCGGAGGGGAGCGGAGACTGTCACGCATTGTTCACAGCCACCGCAGGGCCACAGTGCGACAAATCACCTGCAGCTACAACAGTGGTGATCAGGACAATGTGCCACAGGACACAGTTAAACGTAACCTTCTGAGCATAGACCTGTATAGCCGAAGACCCAGCCGGGTCCCCATGCTCAATACACGTCATCGCCAACAAGGCCTGAAATGGGCACAAGATCATCGAGATTGGGCCCTTGATGATTGGAAGAAAGTGGCCTGGTCTGACGAATCAAGATTCCTGGTGCATCACGTAGACGGCCGAGCGCGGATACACCGATTACCAACGGAATCTAATACACCTGAATGCACTGCTGTGCGTATAAACAGGCCGGCGGTGGAGGTGTTGTGCTGTGGGCGATGTTTTCTTGGGACACTTTAGGCCCAATTGTCCCAATAGCACAATCCTTGACAGCTGCCAGGTATCTGAAAAACGTTGTGGACCAAGTTCACCCATTCATGACAACTGTGTATCCTGCTGGTGATGGACATTACCAACAGGATAATGCGCCATGCCACACCGCCATAACCGTCAAGGAGTGGTTCGAGGAAAATGCTGGTGACCTTCTGTTAATGCCCTGGCCTACAAATTCACCTGACATGAACCCAATCGAACATTTGTGGTTCGACTTGGAAAAGCGGGTTCGCGATAAATCACCACCACCCCGAAATGTACGAGAACTGTTGACATCACGGTACCAGATACTCCAGGATACCTATCGCCATCTCATCGAATTGATGCCTCGCCGAGTGGGCGCTGTTTTGTGGGCTAAAGGGGGTCCTACAGCTTATTCGGTAGGTGTTCATAATGTAATGACTCATCGGTATATATCCTTAACTACTTCGCATTATACAGAATATATACTGTGTGTATATATTCTGTATATACTAAACGGAACAGAAAATTTTAGCCGAACCTAACTCACCAAAGTTTTGAAAATTCAAATTGCGCTGAAATCTGCTTAAAAAATATTGAAAAACGCATTGCGCAAATAGTAAACAATATAGAAACTAGAATATTGTCAATCATGAATTTCGTCATTTTTTTTAGTCTTTCTTGTAGTCTTAAAGCTACATCAGTGCGGGTGATCAGCCCACAGCTGAGGGTTCCAGTTGGTCGTTCCACCCAAGGCTCCTGGAACATAACTCAGTGAATTGGGGGTCTTTTTGTCGATGTCACATAGAACTAACTGGTACCTTTGTTGCTGTTCTGTCTGCCATTGCTGCCCATTTAGCGTCACGAGGATGCAAACACACCCCTCACTAAGACCGCCCTTTCTGGATTATTTTTGCGCAGACAAACCTGAAAACTGGGCATACACCAGTTTTCAGGTTTCTTGAAATTCATAATTGACAATACTCTGATTTCTATATTGTTTATTATTTGTACTATATACACGATGGCGTCACATTATTGTGACTACCAGCTATTATCCAGAGTAACTGCCGTGTGCAGTGCGGGCAGCAGCTAAACGGGCTGGGAATGACTTAATAAGGTGCTGGAAGGTGTTCACAGGTATGTGGAGCCATGCTGACTGCAGTACATCTGACAGCTACTGGAGGGTGCGTGGTGGAGAACCCATTGAGCGAACAACACGATCGAAGATGCCCACAGATGCTCAATTGGATTTAAGTCTGGGTAATTAGGGGGCCAGGGAAGTACTTTGAAATCTTCATCGTGCTCTTCCAACCACTCTTGGACATTTCTAGCTGTGTGACATGTCGCATTGTCGTTCTGGAAGATCCCATCCGTTCCAGGGAAGACAATCAGCATATATGGGTGTGCGTGGTCTGCAAGGATGAATTCAAAACGAATTCGGTTCATAGTCCCTTCCACAGGTATGAGTGAACCGAGGGAATGCCACGAAAACATTCCCCATACCATGACGCTGTCCCCACCAGCTTGTGTTCTTCCAGCAATGGTTCAAGAGTTTCCAAGATTTTTCATCATTATTTTGTTCATGAAAGGTAAGTCTCGAAGAAAATCATTTTGATACATTTTGATTTCCTTTCTCATTAAACCCGAAGAAATTATCACAATTCTGAATTCAGCTATTGTAATAAAATTTGTGAGAATGGAATAAAATGTTCAACAGTCTGTCTCAGTAAACGTGCCTTATCTGTTGCTTCTACAACGGAAATATTTTTTTTACTTTAAGATTAATTAGGGATGCGCAGTGCACCGATTAAGTAATGAGAGTGATTGTTTTTAATAATGGAACAGCAGGAAAACTTATGTGAATAAAATTTTATTTGTTAGTGCATTCCTCCTGTGTTAATACAAGAAGTGGAATGATCAGCCAACGAAAAGACGGACTTCGAGAGGTCATGTTTTGGTATGGAGTGAAGAGCTGATGCCATAGTTCTTTGCATGTCTTCATATTTATTCGAAGTACATTCCTTCTGTGCTAATTCAAGAAGTTTAACGATCAGCCAACGAAAGGAAGGACTTGCATAGGTCATCTTTGGATATAGAGTGAAAAGCTGATTTCATAGTTCTTTGCATGTCTTCATATTTATTCGAAGTGCATTCCTTCTGTGTTAATTCAAGAAGTGGAACAATCAGCCAACGATAGGAAGGACTTGCAGAGGCCATCTTTTGGTATGAAGTGAAGAGCTGATGTTATTGTTCTTTGAATGTCTTCATATTTATTCGAAGTGCATTCCTCCTGTATTAATACAAGAAGTGGAACGATCAGCCAAAGAAAGGAAGGACTTGTATAGGTCATCTTTAGATATAGAGTGAAAAGTTGATGTCATAGTTATTTGCATGTCTTCATATTTATTCGAAGTGCATTCCTTCTGTGTTAATTCAAGAAGTGGAACGATCAGCCAACGAAAGGAAGGACTTGCATAGGTCATCTTTGGATATAGAGTGAAAAGTAAGTGTCATAGTTATTTGCATGTCTTCATATTTATTCGAAGTGCATTCCTTCTGTGTTAATTCAAGAATTGGAACGATCAGCCAACGAAAGGAAGGACTTGCATAGGTCATCTTTGGATATAGAGTGAAAAGCTGATTTCATAGTTCTTTGCATGTCTTCATATTTATTCGAAGTGCATTCCTTCTGTGTTAATTCAAGAAGTGGAACGATCAGCCAACAAAAGGAAGGACTTGCATAGGTCATCTTTGGATATAGAGTGAAAAGCTGATGTCATAGTTCTTTGCATGTCTTCATATTTATTCGAAGTGCATTCCTTCTGTGTTAATACAAGAAGTGGAACAATCAGCCAACGATAGGAAGGACTTGCAGAGGCCATCTTTTGGTATGAAGTGAAGAGCTGATGTTATTGTTCTTTGAATGTCTTCAGATTTATTCGAAGTGCATTCCTCCTGTATTAATACAAGAAGTGGAACGATCAGCCAAAGAAAGGAAGGACTTGTATAGGTCATCTTTAGATATAGAGTGAAAAGTTGATGTCATAGTTATTTGCATGTCTTCATATTTATTCGAAGTGCATTCCTTCTGTGTTAATTCAAGAAGTGGAACGATCAGCCAACGAAAGGAAGGACTTGCATAGGTCATCTTTGGATATAGAGTGAAAAGCTGATGTCATAGTTATTTGCATGTCTTCATATTTATTCGAAGTGCATTTCTCCTGTGTTAATACAAGTGGAACGATCAGCCAAAGAAAGGAAGGACTTGCATAGGTCATCTTTAGATATAGAGTGAAAAGTTGATGTCATAGTTCTTTGCATGTCTTCATATTTATTCGAAGTGCATTCCTTCTGTGTTAATTCAAGAAGTGGAACAATCAGCCAACGATAGGAAGGACTTGCTGAGGCCATCTTTTGGTATGAAGGGAAGAGCTGATGTTATTGTTCTTTGAATGTCTTCATATTTATTCGAAGTGCATTCCTCCTGTATTAATACAAGAAGTGGAACGATCAGATAAAGAAAGGAAGGACTTGCATAGGTCATCTTTGGATATAGAGTGATAAGCTGATGTCATAGTTATTTGCATGTCTTCATATTTATTCGAAGTGCATTTCTCCTGTGTTAATACAAGTGGAACGATCAGCCAAAGAAAGGAAGGACTTGCATAGGTCATCTTTAGATATAGAGTGAAAAGTTGATGTCATAGTTCTTTGCATGTCTTCATATTTATTCGAAGTGTATTCCTTCTGTGTTAATTAAAGAAGTGGAACGATCAGCCAACGAAAGGAAGGACTTGCATAGGTCATCGTTGGACATAGAGTGAAAAGCTGATGTCATAGTTCTTTGCATGTCTTCATATTTATTCGAAGTACATTCCTTCTGTGTTAATTCAAGAAGTTTAACGATCAGCCAACGAAAGGAAGGACTTGCATAGGTCATCTTTGGATATAGAGTGAAAAGCTGATGTCATAGTTCTTTGCATGTCTTCATATTTATTCGAAGTGCATTCCTTCTGTGTTAATTCAAGAAGTGGAACGATCAGCCAACGAAAGGAAGGACTTGCAGAGGCCATCTTTTGGTATGGAGTGAAGAGCTGATGTCATAGTTCTTTGCATGTCTTCATATTTATTCGAAGTGCATTCCTCCTGTGTTAATACAAGAAGTGGAACAATCAGCCAACGAAAGGAAGGACTTGCATAGGTCATCTTTGGATATAGAGCGAAAAGCTGATGTCATAGTTCTTTGCATGTCTTCATATTTATTCGAAGTGCATTCCTTCTGTGTTAATTCAAGAAGTGGAACGATCAGCCAACGAAAGGAAGGACTTGCAGAGGCCATCTTTTGGTATGGAGTGAAGAGCTGATGTCATAGTTCTTTGCATGTCTTCATATTTATTCGAAGTGCATTCCTCCTGTGTTAATACAAGAAGTGGAACAATCAGCCAACGAAAGGAAGGACTTGCATAGGTCATCTTTGGATATAGAGCGAAAAGCTGATGTCATAGTTCTTTGCATGTCTTCATATTTATTCGAAGGGCATTCCTTCTGTGTTAATTCAAGAAGTGGAACGATCAGCCAACGAAAGGAAGGACTTGCATAGGTCATCTTTGGATATAGAGTGAAAAGTAAGTGTCATAGTTATTTGCATGTCTTCATATTTATTCGAAGTGCATTCCTTCTGTGTTAATTCAAGAATTGGAACGATCAGCCAACGAAAGGAAGGACTTGCATAGGTCATCTTTGGATATAGAGTGAAAAGCTGATTTCATAGTTCTTTGCATGTCTTCATATTTATTCGAAGTGCATTCCTTCTGTGTTAATTCAAGAAGTGGAACAATCAGCCAACGATAGGGAAGGACTTGCAGAGGCCATCTTTTGGTATGAAGTGAAGAGCTGATGTTATTGTTCTTTGAATGTCTTCATATTTATTCGAAGTGCATTCCTCCTGTATTAATACAAGAAGTGGAACGATCAGCCAAAGAAAGGAAGGACTTGTATAGGTCATCTTTAGATATAGAGTGAAAAGTTGATGTCATAGTTATTTGCATGTCTTCATATTTATTCGAAGTGCATTCCTTCTGTGTTAATTCAAGAAGTCGAACGATCAGCCAACGAAAGGAAGGACTTGCATAGGTCATCTTTGGATATAGAGTGAAAAGCTGATTTCATAGTTCTTTGCATGTCTTCATATTTATTCGAAGTGCATTCCTTCTGTGTTAATACAAGAAGTGGAACAATCAGCCAACGAAAGGAAGGACTTGCATAGGTCATCTTTGGATATAGAGCGAAAAGCTGATGTCATAGTTCTTTGCATGTCTTCATATTTATTCGAAGTGCATTCCTTCTGTGTTAATTCAAGAAGTGGAACGATCAGCCAACGAAAGGAAGGACTTGCATAGGTCATCTTTGGATATAGAGTGAAAAGTAAGTGTCATAGTTATTTGCATGTCTTCATATTTATTCGAAGTGCATTCCTTCTGTGTTAATTTAAGAATTGGAACGATCAGCCAACGAAAGGAAGGACTTGCATAGGTCATCTTTGGATATAGAGTGAAAAGCTGATTTCATAGTTCTTTGCATGTCTTCATATTTATTCGAAGTGCATTCCTTCTGTGTTAATTCAAGAAGTGGAACGATCAGCCAACGAAAGGAAGGACTTGCATAGGTCATCTTTGGATATAGAGTGAAAAGCTGATGTCATAGTTCTTTGCATGTCTTCATATTTATTCGAAGTGCATTCCTTCTGTGTTAATACAAGAAGTGGAACAATCAGCCAACGATAGGAAGGACTTGCAGAGGCCATCTTTTGGTATGAAGTGAAGAGCTGATGTTATTGTTCTTTGAATGTCTTCATATTTATTCGAAGTGCATTCCTCCTGTATTAATACAAGAAGTGGAACGATCAGCCAAAGAAAGGAAGGACTTGTATAGGTCATCTTTAGATATAGAGTGAAAAGTTGATGTCATAGTTATTTGCATGTCTTCATATTTATTCGAAGTGCATTCCTTCTGTGTTAATTCAAGAAGTGGAACGATCAGCCAACGAAAGGAAGGACTTGCATAGGTCATCTTTGGATATAGAGTGAAAAGCTGATGTCATAGTTATTTGCATGTCTTCATATTTATTCGAAGTGCATTTCTCCTGTGTTAATACAAGTGGAACGATCAGCCAAAGAAAGGAAGGACTTGCATAGGTCATCTTTAGATATAGAGTGAAAAGTTGATGTCATAGTTCTTTGCATGTCTTCATATTTATTCGAAGTGCATTCCTTCTGTGTTAATTCAAGAAGTGGAACAATCAGCCAACGATAGGAAGGACTTGCAGAGGCCATCTTTTGGTATGAAGTGAAGAGCTGATGTTATTGTTCTTTGAATGTCTTCATATTTATTCGAAGTGCATTCCTCCTGTATTAATACAAGAAGTGGAACGATCAGATAAAGAAAGGAAGGACTTGCATAGGTCATCTTTGGATATAGAGTGATAAGCTGATGTCATAGTTATTTGCATGTCTTCATATTTATTCGAAGTGCATTTCTCCTGTGTTAATACAAGTGGAACGATCAGCCAAAGAAAGGAAGGACTTGCATAGGTCATCTTTAGATCATCATCATCATCATTGTCAACCATTATCAATCCACTGCTGGACGAAGGTCTCCCCAAGTTTCCTCCACAACGGTCTGTCTTGTGCCAGTCTCCTCCATGTCACTCCCGCATATTTACGAATTTCATCCACCCATCTCCCATGTGGTCTTTTTCTGGGTCTTTTCCTGTCCCTTGGAATCCAATCTAAAATTTCGGCTGTCCATCTATGGTCTGTCCTTCTGGCAGTATGTCCAGCCCATTGCCATTTCAGGGATTTAACTCTGATCATGATGTCTTCCACTCTCGTCATTTTTCGGATCCACGAGTTCCTCTTCTTATCTCTCCTGGTTATACCAAGCATGCACCTCTCCATGCTTCTTTGAGTTGTCTGCAGCCTTTGTATGTCTCTTTTAGTTAAGGTCCACGTCTCTGCACCATACGTAAGCACTGGAAGGATGCATTGATCAAACACTTTTCTTTTAAGACATAATGGCATATTGCTCTTGAAAATTATGCTGTTTCTTCCAAAAGCTCTCCAGGCAAGTTTTGTACGCCGATTAATTTCTTCATCAATGTGACCCTCACTTGATATCTGCTGTCCAAGATAAACATACGTATCTGTTATCTCCAGTTTTTCTCCATCAATCGATAAATCTTCATTTCTTGTAAAAGCATTGAACATCACTTTTGTCTTCTGAAAGTTCATTTTTAATCCCACTTCTTTACTCTTGTCAGCAAGTTCCTGGATCATACTCTGCAGCTCTGATGGGGTAGTTGCAAAAATGACTACGTCATCAGCAAAACGAAGGTGGGTTAGATAATCTCCATTAATCTTTATCCCTTTGTTTTCCCAGTTCAGTGATTGAAAGACATTTTCCAATGTAGCATTAAAGAGCTTCGGAGATATGGTGTCACCTTGTCTCACTCCCTTTCCAATTTTTATGTGTGTTGTATTTTCAAACAGCCGAATCTTTGCACTTGCATTTTCATAGATGTTATTAATAATATTAATGTATGCATCTTCAATACCGCAGGATTTCAGAGCCGTGGTAACTGCTGATGGTTTCACCGAATCAAAGGCTTTTTCATAATCGATAAAAGCCATGCACAATGGAAGTTCATATTCCCTCGCTCTTTCAATTAGTTCTCTCAGTACGTGGATATGATCTATTGTGCTGTAGCCACTCCTGAATCCAGCTTGTTCTCTCGGTTGAGCCATGTCCAGTGTTACCTTCAAGCGGTGTGAAAGAACTTTAGTGAAGATTTTATAAACCACTGATAGGAGGCTGATAGGTCTGTAGTTCCTGAGATCCTCAATGTCACCTTTTTTATGTAGCAGGATCATTGTAGCATTGTTCCAATCCTCAGGAATCTTCCCTTCATTAAGGCATCGAGTGAAAATTTGGGCGAGTACTGTTTCAATTTCTCCACTTGCTTCTTGTATGATGTCTATAGTAATTCCATCTTCTCCTGGAGCTTTCCCCCGCTTCATGTTCTTGATTGCATGAGCAACTTCTGCTGGGAGGACTGGAAGAACTCTGGTACCTTTCATGATGTCTGGAGTACATGTATCATCCCTTTCATATAGTTTGGAGTAGAAATCTTTCACTCTTGTCAAAATTTCGCCTCTATTTCTTGTTATAGAACCATCTTCTTTTCTCAGAGCCATAATCTGTTTTCTTCCCTTACTGAGATGTCCCTTTGCTATCTTTAGGCTTTGGTTGTTTTCAATTGCTTTCCTCACTAGCTCACAGTTGAATTTCCTTACGTCTTCAGTGATACTTTTTCGTGCTGTCTTGCATAGCTCTATATATTCCACTTTGGAAGTCACATCTTCTTTAGTTGTCCTCATCTCTCTTCTTTTTGCATCAACATTTTGGTTTTTCCTGATAATTTGTTTACATGCAACTTGTTCTTAGACCCAGCTAATTTTGTTGCTGTTTCCATAAGAGCTTTGGTTACTTTTCTGTTAACTTCAGAAATATCCACTTCTTCCGATGTTAGGCCTTCTAAAGCAGAGAACCTGTTCTTCAGTTCCAACTTGAAAGTATTATGGTGTTTTTTAAGGTTGGTTATGTCAATACATTTTGTTTGTCTTATGAGCTTGCCACGTTCCAGTTTAGTGTTGAGGTGCATCTTACATCTCACCAATCTATGGTCACTACCTGTGTTGAACTTGTTTAGCACACTGCAGTCTTCGATGACGAATTTTTTGTTACACATAATAAAATCAATTTCACTTGTCGTCCCAATTGGATGTCTCCATGTCCATTTCCTGTGTGGCTTTTTCTTGAAAAAGGAATTCAAGATGAAAAATCCTTCTGCCTCTGCAAATTCAACGAGAGTATTTCCACGCTGGTTTCTGTTGCCGTGACCGAATTTACCTACTGAAGTTTCATTCTGTTGCCGGTGCCCTATTTTTGCATTGAAATCTCCCATAATTATCTTCAAGTGCTGCTTACCTTTATTATTTAGATGACGAATTTCCTCATAAAATTCTTCAATTTCTTCTTCAGGATGACTTGTGGTGGGTGCATAAGTTTGAATAATCTGAGCCTGGTATCTTCTCGATAGTTGGATAACGAGTCGTGCAGCTCTGTCAGAGGAACTTTCAACTTCTACCACTTTATCCTTCACTTTCTTGTTTATTATAAATCCAACACCACTAGTTCTGCCAGTATCTGTCCCACGATAATAGAAGAGATGTCCACTTTTCAGTTCAATGAGATCTTCTCCTTTTCTCCTTACCTCACTCAGCCCGACGATGTCCCACTTGATCCTTTGTAGTTCCTCTTCCAATTCAAGAAGCCTTGAATCAGAAGATAGGGAGCGTCCGTTGTAGGTAGCCAAGGTCAGCATCAAATGGCAGCCTAGTCCGGTCCTCCGGGGATTCTTAGCACCCTCTGCCTTCATGTCGCACTGGCCGCTGCCTTGGCCAGGTACATTCCAGCTGCCGGAGACTGAGGGCCAAGATTTAAGTTGTAGAGTCATTTTGGAGGTGTTTGGCCATAACTCACCACGCTGGCCAAGCGGGTTGGTGAGTGTGGGATAGCATTTCCTCTGATCCCGATGGTATAGTTATACCGCTATTTGCGGTCGTCAGAGCCCCTTTAGTGGGAACAGGATGCACCACGAGAAGGCGGGGTTGACATTTGTCAAGGAGAGGCTGTGATGTTACGCATCACCTGACCTTACATCCCCATCTTTAGATATAGAGTGAAAAGTTGATGTCATAGTTCTTTGCATGTCTTCATATTTATTCGAAGTGCATTCCTTCTGTGTTAATTCAAGAAGTGGAACGATCAGCCAACGAAAGGAAGGACTTGCATAGGTCATCGTTGGATATAGAGTGAAAAGCTGATGTCATAGTTCTTTGCATGTCTTCATATTTATTCGAAGTACATTCCTTCTGTGTTAATTCAAGAAGTTTAACGATCAGCCAACGAAAGGAAGAACTTGCATAGGTCATCTTTGGATATAGAGTGAAAAGCTGATGTCATAGTTCTTTGCATGTCTTCATATTTATTCGAAGTGCATTCCTTCTGTGTTAATTCAAGAAGTGGAACGATCAGCCAACGATAGGAAGGACTTGCAGAGGCCATCTTTTGGTATGGAGTGAAGAGCTGATGTCATAGTTCTTTGCATGTCTTCATATTTATTCGAAGTGCATTCCTCCTGTGTTAATACAAGAAGTGGAACAATCAGCCAACGAAAGAAAGGGCTTGCAGAGGTCATCTTTTGGTATGGAGTGAAGAGCTGATGTCATAGTGCTTTGAATGTCTTCATATTAATTCGAAGTGCGTTCATCCTATGCTAATACAAGAAGTGGAACGATCAGCCAACGAAAGGACGGAATTGCAGAGCTCATCTTTTGGTATGGAGTGAAGAGCTTATGCCATAGTGTTTTTTGCGTGTCTTCATATTTATTCGAAGTGCATTCCTCCTGTGTTAATACAAGAAGTGGAACGATCAGCCAACGAAAGGAAGGAATTGCAAAAGTCATCTTTTGCTATGGAGTGAAGAACTGATGTCATAGTTATTTGCATGTCTTCATATTTATTCGAAGTGCATTCCTCCTGTGTTAATACAAGAATTGCCGAATTATGTGTAATGTATCATTGTACAAAGGTTGTACAGTGATAGATCATGTATATGAAAGGAACTTTTCTGGGTACAACTTGGGGGGAGACGCAAGGGTTAACCCCTTCCATCTCTCTCCCTCACGTATTACGGTTATTACATAGCTTGTCCCAAAACAACAGAGAATGTTTTTTATTAAAAAAGTGCAATACTGCATTCGACCTTGGCACGAGTTTAGAAAACAACCGAAGTCGTTGTAGTAACTATAGCAACCGGACACACCTTGTACATAACTTAAATTATATAATAACATATTGTTACACATTACGGTCATTACGGTATTTTAATTATGCAATTATAACATACCTCAAAACCAGACATTTTTGTGTCAAAAAGGAGTGTTCTACCAGGAAAAAAAGCTTAATACTATAGCTATAGTTATCCACAACTTTTCCAGCTTTTTCTTTCTTTTTCATGCGATATTTAAGCAGTGAGCATACGTGAATAACGCGTGATAACCCCCCAGGGTTGGATTGGCCAGTCTCGCGGTGGGCCGGTGGTTTTTTTGTTTTTTTTTGTTTTTTTTCAAAATCGCATTATTTGAATAAATAAAACGTCGCTCTTTCCACGTTCCAGAAACACATAGCAACCGAAAAATTGTTTTTAGCCGCCACCGTGGAAATGAACCACGGAACTCTCGATATCTAGCCGAGCGCGTTAACTTTGCACCACGGTGGCCAACAATCCACGGTGCTATGTGTATTTTTAAGTCAGCTTCTGACATCATAAATCCGTAAGATGGGCTGAGCTACTGAGACGTCTCCATCTGGTGGGCATGAACGGCACTGACTATATATATTATAGCAGTTAAATCTAAACGGCGAGATCCAAGGTGAAAATCCTCCAAAAACGTGGCGTCAGTCAATAAATAATTACATCGCTCTTTCCACTTTCAAAACAATTTTTCGGATGCTATGTGTTTCTGGAACGTGGAAAGAGCGATGCATTTATTTATTTACTGACGCGTATTTAGAGAATTTTCACGCATTATTCGAATTTGGTAAACAATACGCTTTCTCATAATTTTTTTCATGTGTCTAAATTTTTTTTTCTATAATTATTTTTTGGTGTGTCTGTGTGTGTAGTTTTAGACCGCTGGTGAAAGTTTAGGCTGGCATGTCTTGAAATTATATCATGCCAATCAAGGATTTATGTTACTGTGAATGTGAGATATTCTTCCACCTCCACATTCCAACGCTAGGTTGCTGATGCTCAATAAGGAGTTTCACTTCTGACTCTTTCGTTCTCATACACTCCGTAACATCTGTGGTGGAATGCTGTTATGACTAACCGTCTACCTCACATTCCCCGTTTTCTATAAACCAGTAGTACCCATCTAATGGTGTGGTGTCTACTACCGGCGCATGACGGGCAAAACCAAGGATGTTATAATAAATGGAGTAAGTATGACGTCACAAACTTGAAGCACTTTGAGCAGACGAATTTAATGCTCAAACGTCTCACCAACATGGCAGCAGAGACTGTGATTGGCCGCGACTCGTCTCAAACGTCTCACCAACATGGCGGCAGAGGCTGTGATTGGATGTGACGTCATGATCGTAACGTTTCGGTGGCTTCACTTTGATTACACGAGAGGCATGGCTGGCCTTTACTCCATCTATTCTAACCTCCTCGGGCAAAACTATATGTAAAGACATGGCGCGCGCGATTTCGTGATACATACGTAGGTTAAAGCTCAAAGTGGCAGAGGATTCAGTTTTCAATCAGCAGATTGAGAGGCGTCAGGCGTGGGCTGGTAGCAATAGCATATAGAATTCACACAGTCACCTCATTGCAGTCGACTGCTTGTTTTGCATGGCAGGGAGTTTCTACGATCCCTAAATTTAAGATAGCTTTGGATTTAGATTTTCTTTAATTTCGAAATTTGTTATTTTTCACAATGAATGTGCAATCCAAATTGATTTCATTAGGTAAAGCGTCTCATTTTGCTAATTGAAAAAAATGGAAATCCGCAAAAGAAAAGGTGGTGCAGAGAAACGGAGGTAAAAGAAGAAACACATGCTACAAGAAGCTGTCAAGTACAAAACAGTAAGTGACTTCGTGTTAACTAATACGAAACTAAAGGAATTGATACCATCTCTACCGAGTGAATCTGGCACTTGAAGCTTAACTGTTTCAGTTGGGCAAACTGCAACAACAGCCGCCCCGGTGGCACAGTGGTCTAAGGCGTTGGCCTCTGATCATTCGTCCGTAAGGGGTCCGGGTTCGAATCCCGGTCAGGCATGGATGTTGTGTTTGTCTTATGGCACTGGCTCTCTCCCTTCCCTGGAACCAGTGACCCTAAATTAGGGACGGGCGACTGCTTATAGCCCATTGAGTTGCTCACGGTGGTCGTTAAACCTCCAATCATAAAAAAAAAAAAAAACTGCAACAGTAACGGTGATCGAGTTTATACGTCGAAAGTACAGGTAATCTATTCAGGAACGGCAGATTTAGAGTTGGTCGCGCAGAAAATATTCACAAGTGTACGACGTTCTAAATTTGGTTGTAATATGTACTGTATATACACTCACGGATAATGAAATTTGCGCACCTAAAAGAAATCATGCTACACCCGCGAAACTGCAAACAGCTAAAGTGCGTGCTGGTATGCAAATGATCCACGTTTGGTGTGATTGCGCATGTCCACACACCCTATGGTGGCTCTGCAAGAACGAACCGGCAGCCTATTAAACCGGCGTGTAGTCGATGCCCCATGAAAGCTAAGAGCACCGGCCGACGCAAGCAAGAGTACAGAGTGACAAGAAAGCCGAGTAGACGCCAGAGACGTCGATTTACGCAACCTACAGACTTTTAGAGAGGCCAGATCATCGAGCTGAAAACCACAGGGTAATCGGCAAGCCGTATAGCCCGGTACGTAGATCGTTCTGACAATACTGTCCGACTGTGTTGGTAGCAGCGGACACGTCACGGCTCTACCACACGGCGGAGCGGCTCCAGACGGACCAGGAGGACCACTGGTAG
Organism: Macrothele yani; assembly: GCA_039090855.1. Lineage (NCBI taxonomy): Eukaryota > Metazoa > Arthropoda > Arachnida > Araneae > Macrothelidae > Macrothele > Macrothele yani. The sequence continues at coordinate 23,767,332 of CM077013.1, forward strand.
AAAGGATCGACGGACCGTGTACCAGGCAAGAACGCATTCCACGGGAACCCGGTCCACTAAACAGGAAGATGTAGCGGCTCCTGTGTACCCACGAACCACTTTCCGACGCCTCTCGGAAGCGAATCTGCGATCCCAGCGCCCCTTACGTGCGCTGCCATTGACACCGGAACATCAGCGGCTTCGTGTGCAGTGGTGCCAGGCCAGAACGACGCCCCAGACTGGCGACGTAGGATGTTTAGCGATTAGTTCCGCTTGGTTTTGGGGAAAGATGATCATCGTGTCCGGGTGTGGAGGTCCCCGGGTCAACGGAACAACCCCAACCTTGCTATCCAGCACCACACCTCCCTCACTGCAGGTATTACGGTTTAGGGAGCCATTGTCTACGATAGCCGATCAGCTCTAATAGTGTTAAGTGAACCATTGACGGACCAGCGGTATGTGGATGAGATCCTACGGCCCCATGTGCTCCCATTCCTGGCCAGGATTCCAAGTGCGTTATACCAGCAGGATAATGCCCGCCCGCACACGGCTCCGGTTGCCCAGGACTGCCTACGTCATGTCCAGGCACTTCTATGGTCTGCCCGCTCCCCGGACATGTCCTCTATCGAGCATGTGTGGGACCAGTTGAAACGCCAGCCGCCGCCGTGCCGCACTATTCGGGATTTGGAACATACCGTCCAACGCGTGTGGGCCAGTCTGCTGCAGGATAACATCAGGCGTCTGTTCGCCTCCATGCCGAACTGTACTGCAGCATGTATCGCCGCACGAGGTGGTACGACACGCTATTGGAGATGACAGGACTGCGTGCCATACATCCCTCTATAATTGTCATGAACCTCTGTTTTTTCCATCATGTGTATCATTCATCTGTATCATTACGTTCGTAAAATATCAATTCAATCAATGCTTCCTTCTTTGTGCGCAAATTTCGTTGTCCGTGAGTGATATACACTGCTGGCCACCCAAAATGCCACAACAAGAAGGACACGAGATAGCAAAGCCAGATTTATTGGATACATAACAACAGATACAAAGATGAGACGATTGAGCTTACATGCCCGTGCGACTTGCGGAACACGCAGACATCAATAGTTCGTGTGGTCCTCATGGCTGGCAATAACGGCCGCTACACGCCGCGGCATCGAACGAAAGAGGCTTTGGATGTGGGTTTGTATTATGTCGGTCCAGGCTGCTTCCACACGTTGCCACAGTTCATCAGGCGTAGCCGCGGGTAGTGCTTGCCGGGCCACTCGGTTGCCAATCAGCGACCAGACGTGTTCGATGGGGGACATATCGGGAGAACAAGCGGGCCACGGCAGCCGTGACACCTGGTGGGCCGTGAAGAATTGTTGCACGATGCGTGCCACGTGCGGGCGCGCATTGTTCTGTTGAAACGTGGTCGCTGGCAGGTCCTGCAGGTAAGGGAGGACTAAAGCTCCAAAACGTCGGAGATGTAGCGGTGGCTGTTGAGTGTACCGGCAATGCGTACCAGAGGAGTGCGGGTGACATATCCAATTGCGCCCCAAACCATAACGCCAGGCGACGGACCAGTATGGCGATGCATAATGCAGGCGTCATACAGTCTCTCGCCGCGGTGCCGCCATACGCCGATCCGACCATCGTGGTGTTGTAGGCAGAAGCGGGATTTGTCGGAGAAGACAATGTCGTGCCATTCCGTAGTCCAGGTGCGGCGTTCAACGGCCCACTGTCGTCGCACTCGCCGGTTGTGTAACGTCAATGGTAATCGGAGCAATGGGCGCCGTGCGACAAGTCCCACTCCTGCAGACGACGTCGAACGGTACGTGCTGACACCGGTTGTTGCGCAACACACCCTAATTAATGCGCTAACGTTCGTGATGTTGCGGTGCGAGCCGTCAATGCCCGCCGCACAACATGCCGGTCCTCTCGTTCGGTGGTGTGCCGCGGCTGTGGCAATCGCTCACGTCGGTCCGTCCGTCCCTCCTGCACCCACCGAATCCATACTCGCCTCACTGTGGCTGGATGTCGTCCCACACGGGCGCCGATGTCTCGGTACGATAAACCGCTGTCGCGATAAGCCACTATTCGTCCTCTGTCGAACTCCGGAACGTGCTGGATTGACTGCCGTATTCTGCGACGAGGCATCAGGAAGCTTCCCACGCACAGGTCCGGCAGCACAACACACTTCCACTATTTACACCCCGCCTTCTGTGCACCCTTCTTATAGTGCTTCCCGGTGGCGTGGTGCCGGACGCACATGATTTGCATATGCCCTGCAATGCTAATCGTTTGCATGTCCTCTCGCGGGCGACGCATGCTGCGAATTTCAGGCCAATCGGATGCTTCCTTCTTGGTGCAGCATTTAGGGTGGCCAGCAGTGTATATGTGGGCCGATCTGGATCGGATTGCGTGGGCTGATTAGTCGTATCCAGTACAACCCTGGATAACCCCCTTGCTTCCAAAATTATTTTTTCATTGAATAGTTGTTAGCAATGAAAAACGTTTCCATCGGTAGTTGTCACCAATGGAAAAAGCACATTGTGTCAAATAAAATTGTCTCTACTAATTCAAGTCAGATTTTTAAAAAAGTTCATTCACATGTTGCCACGGAAATCTTAGTTTAAAAAAATTATTACACGTACGCGCCGATACCAACACTACGTTAAAGCACAGATTCGTTACATTCGAGTGGGAGTTAGGTTGAATTTTTCTTTCTTTTACTTTTTTTTTTCTTTTTTTTTTGTCGCATGTTATTATTCCCCCGTAGTAATGTCGACATATTTTGTTGATCGGATAACGCTTACGCAATAAGCAGCGTTGTAATCTTTTTATCAGATACACGGAGCTATTTGAGTAAATCGATAGAGTATCATAATTGGAGTCTAAATCAGGGTTGTACACAATCTGCTCGTGACAGACGTTTCTGATAACAACTAAAGTGCTTTTCGCTTGAATAAAACGTGCTGACACAAAACGTTTATTCGTCGGCACCGCGCTGTGTAACTTTGTCGAGATCATATTTTCGAGGAGTAATAATACGACTTCACGGTATAATGCGTCCAACACAACAGCTTTGTTCACAAGAAACTAATTCACGGGACTTTTCCTCCTTCGTTAGGTATTTCTTCCTAAATGTTGGTTTTTACGATTAATAAGTTGCCTGATCGATCGGAATAGCAACAATAACGTGGAAATGTGTGTGTGTGTGTGTGTGTGTGTGTGTGTGTGTGTGTACGACCACTCTAAAAACAGCAATACCACGTGCAACAAATCGTTTCTCTTTTTTTTGTTTGGGGGGTTTAATGCCCACCGTGAACAACTCGATTGTCTATAAGCAGTCCCCCGTCCCTAATTTAGAGCAAGTTGTTAAAGGCAAGGGGAAAAGCTAGTGCCGTAAGGCAAGCACAACATCTATGCCTTACCGGTTTCGAACCCGGGCCCATCTCGGACGAATGATCTGAAGCCTGCATTACCGGGACAGCACGTCGTTTGTCTTCCAGAATGTAGGTTCATAAAATTCAATGTGCAACATCTTAGCAATCATTTGGAACAAAAAAAAAAAATAAATAAAAACAAAAAAAAAATGATTCTGACCTAAAGGGAAACAAGTTAAGCAGCCTTAATATGATAATCATACGAGTATATTAGGATTTTGTTGTTGTTAAGTTCCATCGAGTTTTTCTTGACTCTTGGTAATTGTATAAACAAAAGCTCGCCATACCATCTTGATCTCTTCTCAGCAAGATCTCACAAAACTTCTATGTTCATTCTACAATCGTCTTCGATTTCATCCAACCACATCTTGTCTTCTGTCTTCCCAACCTTGCCAAGCATGATTATTTTTCAAACCCATTATTGTCACGCATCACGTGTCCAAAACATGTGAGTTTTTGCTTACAGATCATTCATTGTCTCAAGAGAGCAGATGGGCTTGATTTGGCAATTATAATGAATAAAATTCTCCGGCTGGACGTGTAGTGCAGGAAAGCTTACGTTAAGTCACATTAGGGTTATTGAAAGGTTACTTGACGTAGCTAAAGTGTGCTTAATCTTCAAAGTGCTAGAGTTTGTTTAGGTAAGACACGCACGTGCAATAAATTCCAAGAATATGGAATTTATTTTTTTACTCAGCGTTCCTCATTATCTTGAATATCAGTAATATAACTTCGGTTTTAGTACATTAGTACCTTGAAGGCTCCTTATTAGAGCGGTAAACACAATATACCCTGAACTTAACGTAAACACTCAATGAAATAGACTTAACGGCCAGACAGAGGTCTGACAATAAAATGAACTAAGAAAACGTACTCACTTTTAACCTTTTATTGGGGAGCTCCTGGTATTACTCAAATACACACTCCAAAATAACACAACTACTGATAGCCCGAACTTTCGTACTATCGTAATATCGTAGAAACGTAGGTAAATCGCATATCAATAATCAGGAAGAACCTATCACATATAAAACGAAGCTCTTTGGTCTACTTGAGCGCGCCTATATATATATACTGCATACCACCACGTCATGACTTACACTCGTTGCCACATATAATTCAGCGGGAGAAACAACATCTCGTTAAGTGAGAAGATAATTTGCATAGGAAAATAAAATAACAAGAGATAGTAAAATCAAAAAGAAACTGAATCTAGAGTATACGTTACACAATGTATTAATTGATTAGTTCTTCTCGCAGTCCATGGATAAAGACAGTTTAATTCCAAGCTTAAGATATTTTTTTAAAGACGCTGGCGTGTTGCCACCTTCAGTGGCTAACTCTTCTGATAGTAAATCATTACCATTGAACGAATCGCATAGTGAACAGAACGCTAAGGTGCTTTCGAGTTTTTTTCTTTATTTTCTTTTCTTTTTTCTTCTTCAGCAAATGCCGTCGTTCAATGGACCATTTAATCCCTTACCTCGATACCAATGGCACTTATTGGAGCACTTCAGATGTGGCAGATGAACAATGGGGAGGGGGGTCTACAAGGGCTTATTATGAGATGTTGATCTTGCCAGGCCGTAGTTGTCCTCGCACGATTACTTCCAGATCGTTCTGCGACAACGCTCCTGAAGGGTAGACTTAACACATTTTGTGATACACGAAGAGCTGCTGAAACATCTGCTACTCTGGGTCCGGATTGCACCATCCTAATGGGCCTATTCTTTTCTCCCACCCTCAAACGTATCTTCTGTGTTGTTCCTATTCTGACTGTTTCGTTTACAGATATGTTAAGACACGCCTTACTATACTAACTTCTTTGCGTCTATCCTTACGTGAAACCAGAGTGGCCCCCATCTGCAAACACAGTTGCGTTTCTTACTCGCCCATCTACCATTCTAGTCTGACAATATTTGCATAAACAAGCGCTGGGTTCTAAACCGCCACTGCTCTGTGTGTGTGTGTGCTTTCCTAAAAGTGAATTCATTAGCTTTTAAATTTTGTCAAAACATGAAACTGGAGCAGAGTTAGAATTTATTAATAATGCTGCAGTGTACTTTAAACGCAAGAATTTTCCGATAACGCATAAATCAGAAACACATGCTTTGCTGAAGAGATCATCAAAGGAGAATCATAGGAGAATCCCCAAATATCAAAGCTTGTCAGACCGCAAAAGTGTCTGACGTAATCCTCTTCAGAAACAGTTCCCCATCGTAATTTCATACTAGCGCAAGCAGCTTCATTCCCAAAGACGTGGAGGAAAGGGATTTCATAAAGACCTTTTCCGCTAGTCCTTATAAAATCTGTTTTCTCATTCATAAAGCTTTGAGTGCAACATTCTTACTGCGTCTTTTGTCACCAGCCCTTCTAAAGTAGAATTTCATGTGCATCAGCTTTCAAAACTGGTAGCACCAGTACTCTTATATTTCTTATTTCTTTCATAACCTTTCATCTTTCGAGTAATCCATGCCTACTGAACTCTCCTACTTTTCAGTGATATTTCTTTTACGCCATCCTCATACACGCAACTTCTAATTTCCGAAAGGAAAGAGTAAGTTTGTTCGGTGGCAAAATAGAATTATATCACCATTGATAACAAAAGTTTTATCAATGCACTGCTGAACGAAGGTCTCCCCAAGTTTCTTCCACAAATTTCTATCTAGAGTCAGACTCCTCCATGTGACTCCGACATGATTTCAAATTTTAGCCGCACATCACGTGCTCCTGTTCAGGATCTATTCCTGTTCTTCGGTATCCAGTCCAGCATTTCAGTTGTCCAACGGTTGTCAATTCTGTGAAGACACAAATTTGTCCGTGACGAGGATCCAACCTGCTCTCACCACTAACTTACACGGACAGAATGTATCGCTGTAGGTTTGTCGTCTTGATACGTCCTTTACCTCTGTAGTACGTCACATCATCTCCCTCTAATTATTTTTGTTTTCGTAAGCGAGAACTTTCATTAATTCTAGACGCAGTGTGGAACAAACATCGCACATTTTTCGAAGAACCCAACGGCCAGTCAATCCCTGTTTACGTTCGGGCGCCGATGTGAAAAACAAATTTGTCCGTGACCAGGAACCGCGTCCCTTCACTCCGGAGTAAGTTGCTCTTCCAACCAAGCTACACGGGAGGAATGTATCGCTCCAGATTTGTCGCTTGTCACGTGCTTTATCTCTGTAGAACGTCACAGTTCTTCACATCCCGCTGCCACCTGAAGGTCTTTACTTTGTCCACTCATGTCATTTTCCTGATCCAAGAATTCCTCTTCCTATCTTTCCTAATTACATCATGTGTACATCTCTCCATGCTTCTTTTATTTCTCTGCAGCCTCCGAATGTCTTTTTTACGCTTTCCAACAGTAGGTTGAAGAAGCGTATATGCTCCAGCTTTGTCTGTCTGTCTGTCCGCACGATTACTCGCTCAGTAATGGTTCGATTTCGATAAAATTTAGTATGTGGTAGGGGACAACCTGAGGACGAACCCTATTGCAAATAGGCGAAATAGGGTCAAATGTCAGGGCATAGGAGCGGGATCCATTCCATCGCTCTTATGCGTCATAACTTAGGTAAAAATGCTTGTATTGCGAAAAACTTTATGATGTTGTTCCGGAGGTATTCTGAACGGGTTCTGTTGAATATCATCGAAATGAGGTCAGAGGTTAGAGCATAGGAGCGGGATTTATTCCATATCCATTATCTTCATAATTTGAGTAAAAATGCTCCTATTGTGACAAAACTTTAGTATGTTGTTCCGGGGAGCATACTGAACGAATCATTAGTCAGGTTAGGGAGGAGGGTTTGTCCGCGCGCGATTTCTGATATGTTAGAAAGCGTATCATAATCAATGCATCGCATGATTTTACTAACTTGTTAGTTAATGATCAACTAATAAATAAGAACTGAAAAGGGGATGCTAGTGGAGTGGAAGCATGGGTCACTGGGTCGCGGAGGTGGTACAGCAATGGAAGTATCCCCGTTCGAGAGTAAAAAGAGTGTATCGGGAATACTGCATTTCCAGAACAATATCGCATCGTGAACAACGGAGAAAGATGGCGGATGCACGAGGCTGTTGATGTCTGTCTCGCATAGTTGTAATCAATCGGAGGCTGACCGTGGCACAAATCACCGCCGACTTCAACGAAGGGAGTGCCAGAAATGTCTCCATCAAGACCAACACGCGATCATTAGCCGCCATAAGTTATATGAGCCTCCGACTCACCGGAGTCCCATTGCTAATGCTACATCACCGGACTGTACGCCTCGACTGAGTAAAAGAACATCAGCTCAGGACCTTGGATGATTGGAGACTGGTCTCCTAATACCATGAGTCCTGTTTTCAGACTGGTCTCTTTGTACCACGAGTCCCGTTTTCAGACTGGTCTCCTTGTACCATGAGTCCCGTTTTCAGACTGGTCTCCTTGTACCATGAGTCCCGTTTTCAGACTTGTCTCCTTATACCATGAGTCCCATTTTCAGAACGGTCTCCTTGTACCAGGAGTCCCGTTTTCAGACTGGTCTCCTTGTACCATGAGTCCCGTTTTCAGTTATTTCGCGCGGACCGGGGGTGTAGATCTGGAGGAAACCGCACGAAGCGATGGGCCCGAAATGTCAACAAGGAACGGATAAGGCTGGTGTAGGCTCGGTTATGATCTGGGTCGTGTTCAGCTGGAACACGTTTGGACATCTGGTACGTTGAGATGAATTTCTGAACTGTCCACGCTACGTGCCCATCCTTGCAGACTGTCTGCATCCCTTCATGGTCATCATGCACCCAAAGGGCGATAGACTCCTCCAGCAGCGCAATGCGCCTACCAGCAGAACCGTGGTGGCTAGAACATGGTTTTCTCCTCAGAAGTTTCCACTCTGCAATGGCCTCCTCCCCGTTCACCGGACATGAACCCTACGAAAAATCTTTGGGATGCTGTCAAAAGGTCAGAAAAAGGTCGAATACCTCTAGAGAACTCCACCAGAGCCGTCAGAAATGTAGCGGCCTGAACTTGTAGAGTTGATCCCCAATAGTAGGGAGGTGGTGAAGGAGATGGGAAAACCAAATGCGCGAAGTGTTGCAGATAGGCAGGTGTGGGAAATATTATCAAAAGCTACTAAGTCAGTATTGTCAAGGGTACTAAGAATCACCGGAGGACCGGACTAGGCTGCCATCTGATACTGACCTTGGCTACGTTTAACGGACGATCTCTGTCTTCTGATTCAAAACTCCTTGAATTGGAGGAGAAACTCTAAAGAATCAAGTAGGACATCCTGGTCTAAGTGAGGTAAGCAGAAAATCCCATTGAACTGAAAAGTGGACATCTCTTCTACTATCGCGGGACAGATACTGGAGGAACTAGTGGTGTTGGATTTATAATAAACAAGAAACTGAAGGACAATGTTTTAGAAGTTGAAAATTCCTCGGACAGAGCTGCGCGACTCGTTATCCAAATCTCAAAAAGATACCAGGCTCAGATTGTTCAAGTTTAGGCACCCACCACAAGTCATCCGGAGAAACAAATTGAAGAATTTTACGAGAATATTTGCATTTAAATTACAAAGGCAAGTAGCTCTTGAAGATAATCATAGATGATTTCAATGAGAAAGAAGGGCAACAATAACAGAATAAAACTTCGGTTGGTAAATTCGGTCACGTAAACAGAAACCAGCGTGGAAATACTCCCGTATAGTTTGCACAGGAAGAAAAGCTGTTCATTTTGAACTCCTTTTTCAAGAGAAAGCCACATCGGAAATGGACATGGATGCATCCCAATGGGATGACAAGTGAAATTGATTTTATTATGTTTAACAAGAAATTTGTCATTGTTATTGGTATGTCCAATCTTAAAAAAAGCATCATGATACCTTCAAATTGGAACTGTGGAACAGATTATCTGCTTTAGAAGGGAAAAAGTGGACATTTCTCAAGTTAAGAGAAAACTAACCAAGGCTCTAGTGGAAACAGCAATAACAAGAAAGATAACACCGAATTTTCGGGTGCAATAAGCACGTCTTTTGAATCCGTTCTGACGCAAATTAAATTTATCAAACCTATTTAAAATAAATGGAAGCTTACGCCCTCTGGTTGCACACTTGTGCTTTAAGAAAAACATGAATTTATATGAGAAACATATCGCACCAGAAACGCTCTCCAACACAGAAAGAATTTTTCAAATCGGACTCTTAGAAACAGAGATGTCGACAAAAATGAGATGTGACTTTACGTCACCTGGTGGGAAAACCATGCATTATTTTAGGAAGAAAGTATTCTCAAAAGGTTTTTCCATATGAGCGGTATCGGTCCTAGAAAAAAAATTTAGTCGAGTTTTCAGGAGCCCAGATTTTGCAACAAATACATCAGAAGCAGACATTAACACTTATGCTCCCTGGTGGCCAAACCATTCTTCACCAAACATTAGAAATTATGTGAAAAATATTTTCCATCAGGTCTTCTATGCGATACAGGAAGAATTTTTCAAATCGGAGTTTTAAAGCAGAAATAACGCAGAAAACGAAATTTATCTTTGTGCCCCCTAGCGGAAAGTCTATGATTTACTTGAAAATTTTGAATTTATAGGAAAAACATTTCGCATCGGAAACACTATCCAACAAAGAAGGAATATTTCAAATCGGATTCCTAGAAGTAGAGATATTGACAAAAATAAGATATACATCTACGCCCCCTGGCGTAGAAACCATGCATTATTTCAAGAAGAAAATGTTCCTAAAAGATTTGTCGAAATGAGTAGTATCGGTCAACAAACGACTTTTTTTTTCAATCGAGATTTTAGAAGCTCATATTTTGCTGCAAATACATCAGAAGCGGAAATTAAGACTTACGCCACCTGGTGGCCAAACCATTTTTTACAAAAATTAGAAATTATGTGCAAAGGATTTTCCATCAGGAGCTGCATCCGGTGCAGAACGAATTTTTCAAATCGGAGATTTAGAAGCAGAGATATAGGGGGAAAAGCACTTTACCTTTACGCCCCTAGCGGAAAGTCTATGAATTACTTGAAAATTTTGAAATTATATGAAAAGCATGTCACACTGCACACTGGAAACACTATCTAACAAAGAAGGAATTTTTCAAATCGGACTCCTAGAAGTAGAGATATGGACAAAAATTAGATATACGTCTTCGCCCCTGGCGTAGAAACCATGCATTATTTCAAGAAGAAAATGTTTCTAAACGGTTTGTTGACATGAGTAGTATTGGTCAACAAACGACTTTTTTTTTCAGTCGAGATTTTAGAAGCTCATATTTTGCTGCAAGTACATCAGAAGCGGAAATTAAGACTTACTCCACCTGGTGGCCAAACCATTTTTTACAAAAATTAGAAGTTATGTGAAAACGATTTCCCATCAGGAGCTGTATCTGGTGGAGAAATATTTTTTCAAATCGGAGATTTAGAAGCAGAGATATAGGGGAAACGCAATTTACCTCTATTCCCCCTAGCGGAAAGTCTATGAATTACTTGAAAATTTTGAAATTATATGAAAAACATGTCAAATTGAAAACACCATCCAACAAAGAAGGAATTTTTCAAATCAGACACCTAGAAGTAGAGATATTGATAAAAATAAGATAAACATCTACGCCCCTTGGCGGAGAAACTGTGGAATATTTTAAAAAGAAAATATTCCGAAAATTTTTAAAGATGTGAGTGGCATCAGTCCAGGAAAGAAATTTTTCAATCGATATTTTAGAAGCTCAGATTTTATGGCAAATACATCAGAAGCAAAAATTAACGCCTACGCCCCCTGGTGGCCAAAGTATTTTTTACCAAAAATTTGAAATTATATGCAAAAGATTTTTCATCAGGAGGTGTATTCGCTGAAGAAAAACATTTTCAAATCGGATTTTGAGAAGGATAGTTATCGGGGAAAATGTAATTTACTTTTACGCCCCTAGCAGAAAATCTATGTGTAATTTGAAAAAGTAACTATATCTAAAATACTCTTCGACATAAATGGAATCGAAAGATAAAAAAATTTCAATCGGATGTTTCGAAGCAAATATGTGCAATAAAACGTAGTTTTGAATTCGACATTTAGCCCTCTAGCGGCGAAATTGTACATCGTAAAAAAAACGAAATAAAGGATCATCATTCGCATATTTCAAGCTTCCCAATGCGAAAAAGAATTTTTCAAATCGGACTAATAGTTGCAGAGATATCGTGGGTACAGACGGACGGACGGACAAACCGGTAACATAAGCACGATCTTTTTTTTGCAAAAGATGTGCTAAAAATAGGTAGTACTAAGAACAAGTTGCATTTGAAGAAAATGTCAGGAAAACCAAAAAATGCTGATGCAAAAGAGAAGGGAGAGGCGGACAACTAAAGATATAAATTCCAAAGTGCAAGACAGTACGAAAAAGCACCGCTGCAGACGTAAGGAAATTCAGTTGTGAACAAATGAGCAAAGGAAATTGAAAACAACCAAAGCCTGAAAAAAGCAAAGGGGCATCTTAGTAAGGGAAGAAAACCGATTAATGCAATGAGAAGGGAAGAAAACCGATTAATGCAATGACAAGAGTGAAAGATTTCTACTCAAAACTATATGAAAGAGATGATGCATCTACTCCATATATTACAAAAGGTACCAGTACCAAAGTCCCTCCAGTCCTTTCAGCAGAAATTACATATGCAATTAAAAACATGAAATGGGGAAGAGCTCGAGGAGAAGATGGAATTACCGTGAACATTATACAAGAAGCACGTAAAGAAACTGAAACTACACTCGCCCAAGTTTTCGCTAGATGTCTTAATGAAGGGAGGATTTCTGAGGACTGGAACCATACTACAATGATCCTGCTACATAAAAAAAAAAAAAAAAAAATATTGAGAATCTCAGGATCTACGGACCCATCAGCCTCTTATCAATGGTTTATCATATAGTGCGGCGCATAAATATAGAGACAGAACAAATTATCGAATAAAAAGAAACAACAACGAGCTGAAATGTACCCCTCATATTTATAGCAAAAATAGCATAGTACACGCAGCTGCACAATAGTTTGACGGAAACATAACAATTCCAACGCCAAGTGCAAGAACAAAAACAGAAATACGCTGTCTCAAAAATATAAAGACTTACTAGTTATGAGCACCTCCGGTACGAATAGTGGAGCCGTTGTTCCGAATAACACTGAAAACCCGATTGGGCATGCTGTCCACCAAGTGATATTTGTGTACTGGACGGAGTGCGTACCAGCTTCGTTCAATCTGCTCTTTCAATGCCACCACACTTGAGAACTGCCGTCAATTCGCATACACATCACGAGCAAGGATACCTCATAGGTTCTCAATAGGGTTCAGATCTGGACTGAGTGCTGGCCAATCCATTACGGTCACATGATGAGTGTTAAACCAGCTTTTCGTTGGTGCAGACCTATGGATACAGGCATTGTCTTGCTGGAACAGATAATCAACACCCGCTAGAGTTTCGACAAATGGTAGAAGGTGGCTGCTGAGTATGTCCAGATACGTTTCGGAGTTTTGCCTGCCTTGCAGAAAAGCGATATCTGTTGTCCCATTGAACGCAAAAGCTCTCCAGACCATCACAGATTCCCCTCCTTTTTGTCTGCTGAAGCAGGTGCGTGGCTCGCGTCGTAAATCATGCCAATAGCAGTTCCAACCGTCAGGGCCGTCCAGGTTGAACTTTTACTCATCGGAGAAAATAGTTGTGATCCACTCGTCCGTCCAGTGTATGTGGCTGCTTACCCATAACAATCTAGCTTCCTTGTGGCGCCGCGTGAGGTGTGGCAGACGACGCATTTTACGGAGCACAATGTTGCGACTTTCCTTGATTCGTCGATGAACTGTGTCCTTTGAGACGGTGACACAGTCCGAGAAACTTGACGTAGTGATAACCTTTGGGATGAAACTAAACGCATGATGGCACGATCATCTCGTTTGGTTGTTATTCGAGGCCTTTCATGCCGTTTTCTGGCAGTTAACGCACCACGTTTCGATAAAGTCTTATAAATGACTGCCCTACTCCTCCCCATGGCTTTACAAATTTTCGCTACAGGCAATCCATTTGTTCTCAGTCTCCAAATCCTCTGCACCTCCTCACAAGAAAGTTGACTGTTGCGTGGTATTTCGGCAAATGAATGTCTGACGGCAGGTCCCCTGTCTTTTGTAGGCTGGACCGACTTACGGCCCATGCGCGTGCGTACAACATGCTAATCTGTACATCTCATTTGCATGTGGCTACTTTACATAGTTACCTTTATATTTATGAGACACCTAAAATTACACTATTTCACATTGTGGTGTTCTTTTCACACAATCCGGTCGTCTTGACGGATCGAAACGTTTGTTGTCGGGTTATGTCTATAATTAGGTACCACTTCAGCTTTCTACCTATATTCGAATTGCGTTCACGGCGCAAAGTCGACTGTCTCTATATTTATGCGACGCACCTTATCTTCACTAAGGTTCTTTCACGTTGCTTGAAGGTAACACTGGGCATGGCTCAACCGAGAGAACAAGCTGGATTCAGGAGAGCCTACAGCACTACAGATCATATTCATGTGCTGAGAGAACTAATTGAAAGAACGAGGGAATATGAACTTCCATTATGTATGGTTTTTATCGATTATGAAAGATTCTATGACTCCGTGAAACATCAGCAGTTACAATGGCTATGAAATCTTGCGGTACTGAAGATGCATACTTTCGCGTTATTAATAGCATCTATGAAAATGCAAGTGCAAAGTTCGACTATTTAAGAATACAGCACCAACAAAAATTGGAAAGGGAATGAGACAAGATGATACCATATCTCCCAAACTTTTTAATGCCACACTGCAAAATATCTTTCAATCATTGATCTGGGAAAGCAGGGAGATAAAGATTAATGGCGATTATTTAACTCACCTTGGTTTTGCTGATGTCGTCGTCATTTTTGTAACTGCCCCTCTTTCAAAGCTGCAGTGTAGGATCCAGGAACTTGCTGACAAGAGTAAAGAAGTGGGATTAAAAATTAACTCTCAGAAGACAAAAAGGATGTACAGTTCTTTTACAAGAAATAAAGATTTATCGATTGATGAGAAAAAGCTGGAGATAAGTGATACCTACATTTACCTTGGGAAGCAGACATCAAGTGAAGGTCACATTGAGGAAGAAATTAATCGGCGTGTAAAACTTGATTGGAGAGCTTTCGGAAGAAACAGTACACTTTTTAATAGAAATATGTTGTTATTTCTTAAAAGAAAGGTGTTTAATCAATGCATTCTTCCAGTGCTTACATATGGAACGGAGATATGGACATTAACTAAAAAAAGGCATACAGAGACTGTAGACAACTGAAGGAAGCATAGAGAAATGCATGCTTGGTGTAACCAGGAGAGATAAGAAGAGGAACTCGTGGATAAGGAAAAGGACAAGAGCGGAAGACATCGTGATGAGAGTAAAATCCCTGAAATGGAAATGTGTTGGACATATTGCCAGAAGCACAAACCACCGACGGAAAACTGAAATTTTAGACTGAATTCCAAGGACAGAAAAAGACCCAGAAGAAGACCACATGGACGATGGGTGAATGGAATTCGAAAACATGCGGGAGTAACATGGAGGATACTGGCTCAAGACAGACCGTTGTGGAAGAAACTTGTGGAGACCTTCATTCAGCAGTGGACTGATAATGGTTGATGATGATGATGATGATTATGATGATGATGATATACGCTATATTGACAAACGTCACCGGACACCTAGAAGAGAAACACCGCATAGCATTCATTGACATACAATGGTTCGGTGTCGGTCCACCTTTGGCCTCAATGCATGCACTGACTCTTCGAGACATGCTTTCGACAAGGTTTTGATAGGTATGATAGGTATGCGCTTCCATTCAGTACATGATGCTGCCACAAACTGTTGCCTAGTAGTATGTCTTTGTTCTAAACTTCTTATGCGGCGCTCTAATTCATCCCATGGGTGCTCTACGTGATTAAGATCAGGGCTCTGTGCTGGCCAGACCACACACGATACGGAATTATCGTCAAATCACGCAGTAACAGTGCTTGCTTTACGGCTCGGTGCATTATCCTGTTGGTACCAACAAGGCTCGGTTGCCTAGTATTGCCATAGAGTTGGTAGGGCATAATTGTCAAGAAAATCGAGGTAGACGTGCTGGTTAACAGGTTTGTCCACGATAATCAATGGACCGGGACGATACCACGAAAAAAAAACCCACACAAGTACACTGCCAGCTCCAAACTTTACCGTAGGAACAGTACACTGTGGTAAATAGCGTCCCTCGGCTTCCGCCGTACCCACACACGGCAGTCAGACTGATGGATCGTGTATCAGGATTCATCAGTCCATAGGACCCGTTTCCGTTGATCTACGGTCCACGATAAATGTTCTTTACACCATGCTAAACGACGAGTAGCATTCCGATTGGAAATGAAAGGCTTATGAGTAGCCGCACGACCACGGTAACCCATGGAATAAAGTTCTTTACGAATGGCACGTGTACATACCGTGGTTCCAGCATTTTTACTCACCTGTACACTGAGGTCTTGTGCAGTACTCCATCGATTAGCTGTAACGACTCTTCTAAGGCTTCGACCTCCCCTATTACTGATTTTCTTCGATCTGCAGGTACGTTTTGCTGCTTCGGGCACGCCATGTGTCTTCCACTTATTCAGTACATCCAAAACAGCTGACTTGGGTATGTTTAAACGCCTCTCGGTTTCTCTTATGAACAACCCACTAATATAACACCCAACTATCTTTCCTTTCTCAAAGTCAGTTCTCTCCCGTATGACGTGCCTGCACCGCAGAACGCACATGAGATAAAGGCAGTGAGAGCACATGTCCATGTAGCTCAGTTGGGAGAGCGACTTACTCCGGAGTGAGGGGACCCGACTTAGATGCTCGGTGCGGACAAACTTGTACGTTATATTGGCGCCCGAACTTCCAGGATGGCCCGGCTGTTAAGTTTCTTTCAGTGATGTGATGTTCTTTCCACACGGCGAGACAGGAGAAATCAGAATCCCTTGATTCGAAAAAATAAATTGTCTTGGATTTCTCAAACGCACGTTCTTCAGCGGATGACTGCCTACAGCGACACATGGGGTCGCGGCTAACCCGTGGGCCATTGGAGGGGGGGTTTGACGTGACTGCACCGCAGGACGCGCATGAGATATAGGTAGTGATAGCAGATTCCGTGTAGCTCAGTTGGAAGAGCGACTTACTCCGGAGTTAGAGGAGCCAGGTTCGATACCCTGCGCGGACAAACTTGTACGTTTTACCCGCCGCGACATTTTCACTCAACCTCAGAGTGCGATATCATCACGGTCTGCTGTGGGTTTGTTTTTATACCGTTTGGAGCTGTACCGCGGATCTTAACAACGCAGCTTATCCGTTCATTTGCTTTTGAAGGGGTGTCCGGTGACTTTTGTCAATATAGTGTAGTTCATGGAGCAAACTTAAAAGTAACTGATGCCTCCATTTACTTTGAACAAGATATGTCAGGCGAGAGCACATCGAAGAACAAATTAATAGGCGTATAAAACTTCATTGGAGAGCATTTGGGGAAAATAGTACGATTTTAAAGAGCAGTTTGTCATTATTTTCGAACTTGGACCTACTATACCGTGCAAATTAATCGGGACATACTATTTTATTCTCAGAATTGTAATGTGATCGCCAGTTGATGTCGGAAACCCACGTAAACCGGTTTTATCAGCTGTGAGGTGGTGGGACTGTTAGAACTTGATAGTAAGAATGTGGTTTAAACAGGAAATAGGCACTTCAGCTTCAGTTGTGAGCTTTCGTGTGTGACAGGTGGATGTTAGTTTTTGCTCTCTGTGAGTACGTGTTGCTTTCGTGTATTGAAAAATGGATATTTCACCAAGGAAGCGTACAAAAATAATTTCTCTGAAGGATCACGCTTCTATGACAGTGAGAGATATCGCTTCTGCAGTTGTTGTAGGCAAATCAAGTGCATCAAGACTGTTTACGCGATGCAATGAATCTGGATCATCGTCTCCAAAAAGGAGATGTAAATGTGGAAGAAAACGAAAAACAACTACACGAACCGATAAATAGCTAATCAGAAATAGTAAAATGAATCCAAAAAAAAACAAGCACCGACCTTCAAAGAGATTTCTTGGCTAGTGGTTGTGATGTTAGTGATTCAACTGTACGCCGTAGGCTTCTGGAAGTTGGCCGTACCAAGCAAATGTCGTTAGACGAAGCAACTGTGAACCCTTAAGACCTGAGCATGTCAAACAAACTGTAAAACAGATGTTTTGGTGGGTTTTTTTCCACATCAAATGGCACTGGAAGCTTAGTTGCTGTTCAAGGTATGATGAATTCAGCCAAGTACGTAGAAATATTACAAGTAGGATTGTTCCATTCTTGCAAACTTTTGACGGGACATTTCAACATGACTTGACTCCATGTCACAATTCGAAATTAGTCAAACATTTCATGCTGGAAAATCAAATTCATTTGCTTGATTGGCCTGGAAATTCACCAGACTTAAATCCCATAGAAAACTTGTGGAATATTTTGAAGAGACGTTTAGGTAAAATGAACCAAAGAACGCATGATAACGAATGCTTTAAAAGCGTGGTTCCACGATTATGAAGTCAAAAATATGTGCACTCAATTAGTGGAGTCAATGACAAAACGAATTCAAGAGGTCATTTCTGCTAAAGGAGGACCTACTTCATACTAATACAGGTATTTATCAGTGTATATCAAGGCATAGAATAATATAAAGGCATAGTTTTGGAAAAAAGAGTAATTTTTTACTTTGTCCCAATTAATTTGCACAGTATAGTATGTTCAGCGAATTGTCAGAAGCCAGTGCCTCAGATCAATCACTCTGCCACTGAGGTAACAAATCTACTTAAAGAAAATTCTTTCCGCGTTGGAAAAAATTCAATAGACGTGCTCGTTGCACTCGAGAATTGGGTGTCATCTTTCTTGTTTCAATTTAGAAATCCTTGTAGTTTTCATTGCCAACATTAAAGTCGACGTTTTTAAAACGTCTACATTAATGTTGTTAAGAACGAACAAGAGAAAATATTTCTTTTGACCGACCGTCGAATTCAGTGAGCTGGTCTATGACTGAATGCCATAAATAGCGATTGGGTAGCCCATCTCTGTGGTCTGTAAACATAAAATGCGTAACTGAAGATCGGAAGACACGTGTGCGTCTCAGTTTCCTAAGAATTCCAAACTGGCAGTTGGCGTTACCTTTCGGGACATTTTGAAACTTAAATAGAAATGGGTTTACCGCGGCGCGCTGAAGAAACACGAGGAATGCTGACTTCAGAAACTCAAATGGAAATGGGAAGTCGTGTTCTGAAGAGTTCTGAAGAACAAGAAAATATATTTTCAGTACTTTCTGTCAATCGAAAATGGTTGCTCGAAATCCTGTGAGTCACCACACACCGGTGGAAGCGATATGCAATTTTTATTTTTTATCTTGTGGATTACTAATAGAATACCCTTCCAAATACATCGCGTTACCGTTTTCGTCAGTTTTTCCCCTCGTCATTTCCCTGGAGGAACTTTCAAAGAAATTCAACGGAAAGAACCTTGTAGCATTTTGTTTGAATCACTTTCCAATGGACATATATGGACGTTCGGGAGTGGATATTGCTGCTTTTCTTTCAGAATAATATTCCTCCAGATTGTGGAATGTACGAAATAAAAGGAAATGATTGTTTAATCCTGCAGCAATCCGAAAGAGGTAGCTGACGTCATCACGCATTTATTATTATTATTTTCAAGAAAACTTAACAGTTTTCTTTTAGAAACTTCTGAGCTCCCAAACAGAATATTCAGTTTTCCTTTTCGTGGGTTCTCTGCTATTAACAGAATGGGATCCATTTTCATCTGAAGTTTTAAATTTTCTCTTGTTCACGGCATCAGATGTAACTTTGTTGCTGAGTTTCGCTGCGATTGGATCAAGTTTCTTTGGGGTTTTTTTTATCCTACTTATAGTGATTTTGGGACCCTTCGTAGTGCATATCATGATATCTGAACACATGGCAACCGTTCAATAAGCACACCGTGAAAAGAAAGACACGCCCGCGGTCAACAGGCATGTCACAGAAAAGTGAACAGCTGTATAAAACGGCTGGCTGCGACAACTTAAAATGGCTCAGCTGAATTCTTTGCGCGCACAAATACTGCTGCTGCGCGCGCGCGCGTGTGTGTGTTTGTACAGCAGAGATAAATGCGAAAGACTGACATGAAGTCTTGATGGAAATATCGTGTACGGAAACATATCCCGAGCGCTAAGAATGCTTACCACGTGATATTTGCAGAGCAGACAAATAAGTTCCAGCGACAGGGGTTCGTTGACATAAGTCAGCAGGTGACAATGTCTCGCTTCCCTTCGAAATCACAAATGCCGTAATCAGCAGAGTAGTGAACTTATTCGAAGATTTTTAATTTCATTTCCGTATCTGCCCTTTTTCGGTATAACAAGAGAATGCATCATTACCAGTTAAAAAAAAATTTCGGAAGACTTATCTTAGCGATAATGTAATGGAGGAAGAACTTTTCATTGTAATGAAGAGTATCTTCGTTTTGTTAATATGGAAAATTTTATAGAAACGAAAATGTTCTTTACCACAGTGGTGACTGAGAAAATGCTCTTTATTGCAATAAAGCAAATGGAACTGCTCCTGTTCACCTTTCTCTCAGGAACAATAAAAAGCGCTTTCGTGAAACCAAATACATTGAGTCATTCTAGGCAGTAAATGACTGCGTTGGAGAACGCCTTCGCAAGGGCAATTACGTTCATGATTCTCTCGTCATCCTTTCATCAGAACTCGTAGCATTCGTTGTGAGTATGCCCGTAACCAGAATAGTGGAGTGGGGTGCTCTTCTTACACCCCCATAGACTCCCCTTTCCCTTCCCCCTAACAAATTCTGTAGTTTGGGTTTTTTAGTCTTTTGAAAAATAATATTTTATAAAATAAGATAAAAACTGCCAATTCTGTTTTAAACGAAGTTAATTAACAGCAAAATTGTTTAAAGAGTCGTACTTGGGATTAAAAATAGCATCACCGTAAAACTAAGTACACAAAAGGAAGTGCAATTCTCATTACTTGAATTTAAGTATCAGCTACTTGTCCCTTCGAGCAAGCAGCTGTATTATCAATCGCCTTTGTACGTTTTCTATTACAAGCAGTCGTTGTCTTGTCCTATTTACGTTAATGTTAAGTGCTGCCATTTTTACGTGCCTGTAATTTTATGCTCGGTTGTGACAATTGCAGCAAAACTGAAAACGGATGTCCATCGAAAGGGTTGGGTATCACGAGCATGAGAAGAAATAACCGTTCATGTTGAGTCGTTCGGTTGTGTTCTAGAGTGAAGTGTTTATTTTTTTTTTTTATTGGAATTTTAACGAGCACCGTGAGCAACTCAATGGGGGCAGTCGCCCTCCCTAATTTAGGGTCACTGGCTCCAGGGAAGGGAGAGAGCTAGTGCCGTAAGACAAACACAACATCTATGCCTGACCGGGATTCGAACCCGGACCCCGTTCGGACGAATGATCAGAGGCCATCGCTTAGACCACTGCGCCACCGGGGCGGCCGTGAAGTTTTTGCAGAGGCGTAACAAGGACGGTGCAGATGGGGCTCCTGTCCAGGGCGCAGCTCAAGAGGGGGCGCAAAAATCACTGCTTGCAATCTGATTAAAATGGGAATGTAAACTCCTGCACACCAGTTTCTAGTATACTTAAAATTCGAATTTTTCCTTTAAATGTTCAGCGGATGCTAGTTGCTGACATTCAGAAGTGAAAACGCGGCTGTACAGTCCGCCCAACTAAAGAAGAACCATGGCTTTTGTCGTCAACAATGGGGTCCGCAGTTTTGCTTTAGTTGGAAGGATAAAGATGCCAATTTTCTGTAGTTGTATAGATAAGTTTTTAGTTTGGGGGTTTAACGACTACTTTGTGCAACTCGATGGGCTATAAGCATTACCCCATGCCTAATTTAGGGTCACTGGTTCCAGAGTAGGGAGTGAGCCCGTTCCGTAAGGCAAATACAACATCCATGAATCACCAGGATTCGAGCCTAGAGCCATCTCGAAGGAATTATCAAAAACCATCGCTTAGACCACTACGCCACCAGGCGGCGAGAATAAGGTAACGATGTCGTTCACATTGTTGAAGATGCCCCGGCGGCTTTTCAATCATTACTGTGGCTGCGAGTCACGGCGTCGAGTTAAATTTAGCTTGTTTGGTGTGATACTGAAGGTCCGAATTCCGAAGCAGTTGCGGAAAGCTAAAGCTGTACAAACACCCACAGTTTGATTGTGCCTCCATCAGAAAATCAAAATTAACACACACACACACACACACACACCGGTATATAAGATAAACAAGTTAGTAAAATCAAGCAATGCATTGATTATGACACGCTTTCCAACATACCAGAAATCATAGGAAAGTGCCTTGGTCTTGAGGAGACTAAACTATGGTATAACGTTTTAGGTTCACATATATCAAAATTAAATCTCTTTGTGCCCGTGTTACCTATTTCTATTATCAAGAGCTACCACACATAAGCCGCTTTATAATTAAAAATCCCATTTAAATTGGGCTTTTTTTTCGCAGAAGTTATCACTCGAAAATAATGGCTAACGAATCTCACGCATGTGCACTGCCCGCAATTGCTGACGAAAAACATTTTTGGCGGAACTAATTCCAAAGTCGTTACGGAACAACGTATTGTATTTCGTCGCAATCGAAGCATTTTTACGCAAGTTATTACTCAAGTTATGAGGATAATGGCTGTAGAATAAATCTCGCTCCTGTGCCCTGACCTTTGACCTCATTTCGATTATTTTAAACAGAATTGGTTCAGTATACCTCCGGAACAACATACTAAAGTTTTGTCTCAGTAGAAGCATTTTTAGTCAAGTTATGAGGATAATTAATGGCTGTGAAATAAATCTCGCTCTTGTGCCCTGACCTTTGACCCCATTTCGATGATATTCAACAGAACCGGTTCAGTGTACCTCCGGAACAACACGATAAATTTTTGTCGCAATCGAAGCCTTTTTACGCAAGTTATAACGCTTAAGAGCGATGGAATGGATCCCGCTCCTATGCCCTGACCTTTGACCCCATTTCTCTAATTTTCAATAAGGTTTGTCGGCAGGTTGTCTCCTACCACATGCTAAAATTTCATCGAAATCGAACCATCTTTACGCAAGTTATCATGCGGACAGACAGACAGAGGGACAAAGCTGGAGCATGTGAGCTTCTTCAACCTACGGTTGGAAAGCGTAAGAAACAGATGGGGCGCAATATTTTATGGTTTGGCCCGGGCGCAGGAATGCGTAATTACGCCTCTATGTGAGTGTGAGCGTATTCTAAAACGTTGAACTACTGTGACATTTTTAACTATGAATTGGTGGCAAAAGCATAAAACAGAGCAAAAATTACGGAATGTAAACTTTATTCCTTAATATGGAGTTATATCACCACTTGCTTTAATTACAGTTTTAATTTTGTTTAACATGCGATAGCATGACTCATTATCACGTGCGTATCAAATCTATTCCACTCCATGCTCAAAAGATCCCTGAATTCCGCGCACTTAGTAGGGTGTATTTTTTCCATTCACGACCCTTTTTAATACAGTACGTCACAGATTTTTTCAATCACAGTTATAAGAGTCGTTAAATTTGGAGGCCAGTGGAACGTCTCTCTCGTGTTCTTCAAACCAGTGCAGCACAATTCTAGCTCGATAGACTCCAGAGTTCAGATCCATTATGTGTCCTTCTTGTTTCAAAAAACTAGAAAAATGGCAATAATGCATTATTTAAATGTGGCACATAATCCATACATTTTATGCGATTGGACACCTCAACGAGTGGTCCAACGCCAGTACTTGAAATACAGCCCCAAAACATGACACTTCAACCTCCTTTCAGCACAGCTCTTTGGACACATTCTGTGTTAAATGCTTCAGCCTTCCGCATCACCCTGGAGCGCTCATCGGTGGAATACAAGCAGAATCTGGATTCGTCGGACCACATTATTCGTCGCTACTGCACGGTGATCCAATGATGATTCTGTTTTGCCCAAGAAAAATCGCCTTTTGATCCATTGGTCTTAATAAATTGATTCTAAGAGAACAAATTATCTCTTAGTATATAACGCATGCTATGGGGCCACGATAGTCTAATGGTTGGGGCAGTCAGCTGCCATTGCGTGAGTGTAGGGCTCGATCCTAGCTGACAGTCCCACCCATCAAACACCTACCGCGCCTCGGAGAGCACTCCAAGCTGGCGATCCAAGGACCACCCTGCGCCCATCACCACCCCCATTAAAAATTGGGTTAACTATTCCTTCCATCTCGGAGTAAACATTCTGTTCTGGTATCGTCTGGCATTCTGACAGTTCACAATTTTCCTAACTACGTCTCTCTGTTTAGTCGCTTTACTGTTGGGATCTGTAGACTCGTTCTTCGTCACTTCCGCCTATAGCACCCGGCATACAGCGCTTGGGGCTAACGATCTGTGTTTAAACCTTCCTTGGGGAAAACCCTACTAGAAATATTTGCCTATATACACTATAAAACAGTTTCAGAAATTCACGGACAAGTTTCCGTCATTTCTTTCGTGAATTAACGAAGCATATTTCTGATACAACCTTTTCCGTGAAACGACGGGAAAAACCTGAATTTAACTGATTTTTTCGTACCACGGGGAAATTCTGAATTTTCAGAAACTATTCCGCAGTTTCTTTCTTATATTGACGGTAAATTACCGTTTTAGAGATGTGTTAACGGAAAATTCTGAATTTTCAGAAACCTTTCCGCAATTGCTTTCGTATATTAACGGAAAAGCTCCGTTCTCACTTTTTCTGTATCCGTATGACGAGAAAATACCGGTAATAGGAGCGATCGGTGAGAATACTTGAGGTTTGATTAACTTTTAAATTTCAATCGTCTGTTGAATTTTGAAGTTCCGTAGCTAGATCGGATATTGTGGATAGCATATCGCGTGGATTTTGTTTATTGGGGCACATGATATTTCTTCTTTCCCCTATTTGGTGCACCAGCCCCTTATTGTATATTATGTTACTGTAAGAAGCCGGGTACTTATTGTACGATGTCTGTGTATCAACATCTGAAGACAAAAGCTATTATAGCTATCAAGAGTAAATTTTATATTTAGTTTTTCTTCTTTTGTGAAATAATACTATAAAAAGTACATTTCACCTTTTTTAAGAGTAACTGAAAGTCAAATTGATAACGAGGAGCAGTACACCAATTAAGTAGTAAATAGTAACACTATGCTAGTAATCCGATTTATTGGCGTAGGAAATAGACACATAAGCGTTTCCAAGCTTTCGCGCATCAACCAGATGGCTTTTTCAAGGAAGTTAGACAGAAACTGAAAAAGCCATCTAGTTGATGTGCGAAAGTTTGGATGCGTCTGTTTCCTGCGCCAATAAATCGGATCACTTATATAGTGTTACTATTTACTAACTGAAAGTCATTGTCAGTTTAAAAAAATCAAGTTGCAAAGCATTTTGTTATTTCGAAAAATCACGATGAAAAATGCTTAATTTGTGAAAAGTCGTCCTACAGAAAAAAAATAATATACTACAAACCTATTCAGAAAAATTATAATATCCAACAGAAAATGAAATGATTAAATCACTCGCATTAATATTAAAAAAACAAAATGTCATCATCGCGGAATTCGTTTTAAGATGTACGTGACTCCGGTTGCTGAGCGTTTGTGGGTCAGTTGTTAAAGGTGCAAGACTACGAGTTACCAGCTTTAACGACGGGGGTTCGATCCTTACCTGAGCGGAAGGATTATCTGGGGTAAGTGCTGTTCAGGGTCGTCGACTTTGCGGAATTTCAGTATAAATATGGAAAAACCTGAGATAGACTTTTCTGAAATAAACGGAAAATCTGTGAAAATACGAAAGTTAAAATAAACGGGCACTTTTAAAAACGGAAATTTCTGAAATACTGTCCTCCTTTCGGGACGATGCAATTTTCAAGTTTTCTGAAGAGTTGGCCGAATGTTAGATGAAGGTTTATTTCTTGATGGATTTCTGCTATGACTAAACTTGCTGGTATGTCATTCCAGACACGATGTCTCTTATGTCAGTGTCTTCAGTAGAAAAATAATGAAGTGTTGAAGATCGCAAGCAAGTCTTGATTTCTTCCTGCAGCGTTTCTCTTCTGCAGATTACTCTTCATCATAACAGCTGGATGTATCAATACAGGTGCATCTGCCGTCCGAATCTTTCTCCCCCATATTTTATCCCTACCAACTTCCACGCTGACATGTGTTAGAAAACTTTAACGCTGGTTACAGCCAGTCTCCACTGTGTACTGCCAGAAAGTAGCTAACTGCGTAGTTTTCTTGTCCAAGCGCAATCGGTTCCGTTGGAGAGCGGCTGTGGTCAGAATTTTTCACTTACTCGGTGTATCTTTCCAGGCTTTCACAGTTTTAAAGAATTACAAATTTGTTACTTCCTCCTGGCTTAATGCAATTTAACTGGGTCGATCTTTGCTATTAGATCGAAATTTATGTGCCATCGGGAACACCCTTTATTTGTTCCGGGACTACTCGGACAGTAGTTTTGATAGTTTTCTTCTCAACTGTTCATTTTCTTCTTAGCTCTGAGGTCGTTACGTTTCTTGGAACCTGGTAGTATGGCTACTCGAAATCGATAACGAAATGTTAACACTCTGTGTGGAGTTCTAAATGCGCACTTTTGTTTTTCTTGCTTCAAGTGAAGACCGCATTGATTGGAGTTTCTCTTTGACTGTGCTAAATAGAGGATCAACAAACATCATTTTATTTCTTCTGTCTTTAATGTACATTTCTTCGCATCAAATATTATGACCCGAAAGTCTGATTTCTCTGTTGTTACTGTACCTCCTCTGGCATGTGTTTGTTTTTCTTTATTGAAATCATCTTACTTTCTCTATATTGCCCTGAAATGCCTTTCAGGCTTTAAATATCGTTAAAAATGTTCATTCGTTCGTTCCTTTGTGCACTCACAAGTTCTTCATTAACTATACAAACTCACATAAAGGCATTGAAGTTTTCTTCTTCTCGGTACAGTCACTGTAAACAATAAGTTGTGTGAATT
Source organism: Macrothele yani (assembly GCA_039090855.1). NCBI lineage: Eukaryota > Metazoa > Arthropoda > Arachnida > Araneae > Macrothelidae > Macrothele > Macrothele yani. The sequence continues at coordinate 23,793,868 of CM077013.1, forward strand.
CGCGCAAAATTCCTGAAAATAACGTGCAGCAAATTGCATCTCATCCACTGAGATAGAATGCGACTTTTAACGTCTTCGTCTTTTAACGGAATTTCCGTTTTTAAAAGTTCCCGTTTTTGTTTTTTAATTTCGGTACTTTCACAGATTTTCCGTAGTCAGTAATTCCGTTTATTTCAGAAAAGTCAGTTTCAAGTTTTTCCGTATGCAGACTGAAATTTCGCAAAATCAAACGCGAGGAATATTTCAGTTCTTGCGCGAGAGAATCCTTTTTCGCTGGTAGTGAGGATCGAGCCCGGAGTGGTTAGGTTGAAAACGCGCGTCTTATCCACTGAGCCAGAATACGACACAAACCAGCTCACGTTCAAGATAAAACTTAATTGCGCGATGGTGATTTTTTTTTTTTTTTTTTTTTTTGCCGTTAATGCGAGTGATTTAGTCATTTTATTTTCTATTAGAACTTATTAATTTTCTGAATATATTTCTAATAATTTCATTTTTTCTGTACGAGGATTTATTACAAATTACGTATTTTTTTCACCGTGATTTTTCGAAGCAACAGAATGACTTGAAGTTTGAGATCTCTTTTGTTCAACTGGCAATGACTTTCAATTATCTTTAAGAGAAGGTGCAAAAAATGTACTGTTTTATAATATTATTTCACAAAACTTCTAAATATAAAATTTATTCTTGAGTGCTATTATAGCTTTCGTCTTAAGGATTCCACACTCCACAGACTGATACATAAACATCGTATACAATCACCTGTGCAATAAATTAAGTAGCCGGTTTCTTAACAATGTATAATAGATGGTGCACAAAATGGGAGAAAGGAGAAAAATATCTTATGACACAGTAAGAAAAATTCATGTGATATACTATCTACTATATCCAATCTCGCTAAAGAAATTCAAAATCAAATACTTTGACAGACTATGTTAATCAAACCTCCAAGTGTTCCTCTCCTATTACCAGAAATTTTTCGTATGGATACGGAGAAGTGAGAACGGAGTTATTCCGTTAATATAAGAAAGGAATTGCAAAAAGGTTTCTGAAAATTCAGAATTTTTGGTTAACGCCTCTTGAAAACGGTAATTTACCGTCAATATAAGAAAGGTATTGCGGAAAGGTATCTGAAAATTCAGAATTTTCCTTTAACACCTCTTAAAAACGGTAATTTGCTGTCATTATAAGAAAGGAATTGCTGAAAGGTTTCTGAAATTCCGGAATTTTCCGTTAACACATCTTTAAAATGGTAATTTCCCATCATTGTAAGAAAGGAATTCCGGAAAGGTTTCTGAAAATTCAAAATTTTTCGTTAACACGTCTTGAAAACGGTAATTTTCCGTCAATATAAGAAAGGAATTGCGGAAAGGTTTCTGAAAATTCAGAATTTTCCGTTAGCACATTTTGAAAACGGTAATTTACCGTCAATAAAATAAAGAAATTGCGGAAAGGTTTCTGAAAATTAAAATTTTGAAAGAAATTGCGGAAACGTTTCTGAAAATTCAAAATTTTCCTTTGACACCTCTTGAAAACGGCAATTTACCGTCAATATAAGAAAGGATAATTTTGATAACTACAGACCTATCAGCCTCCTATCAGTGGTTTATAAAATCTTCACTAAAGTTCTTTCACACCGCTTGAAGGTAACACTGGACATGGCTCAACCAAGAGAACAAGCTGGATTCAGGAGTGGCTACAGCACAATAGATCATATCCACGTACTGAGAGAACTAATTGAAAGAGCGAGGAAATATGAACTTCCATTGTGCATGGCTTTTATCGATTATGAAAAAGCCTTTGATTCGGTGAAACCATCAGCAGTTACAATGGCTCTGAAATCCTGCGGTATTGAAGATGCGTACATTAATATTATTAATAACATCTATGAAAATACAAGTGCAAAGATTCGGCTGTTTGAAAATACAACACACATAAAAATTGGAAAGGGAGTGAGACAAGGTGGCACCATATCTCCGAAACTCTTTAATGCCACATTGGAAAATGTCTTTCAATCACTGAGCTGGGAATACAAAGGAATAAAGATTAATGGAGATTATCTAACTCACCTTCGTTTTGCTGATGACGTAGTCATTTTTGCAACTACCCCATCAGAGCTGCAGAGTATGATCCAGGAACTTGCTGACAAGAGTAAAGAAGTGGGATTAAAAATGAACTTTCAGAAGACAAAAGCGATGTTCAATGCTTTTACAAGAAATAAAGATTTATCGATTGATCGAGAAAAACTGGAGATAACAGACACGTACGTTTATCTTGGACAGAAGATATCAAGTGAGGGTCACATTGATGAAGAAATTAAATCGGCGTACAAAACTTGCCTCGAGAGCTTTTGGAAGAAACAGCATAATTTTCAAGAGCAATATGCCATTTTGTCTTAAAAGAAAAGTGTTTGATCAATGCATCCTTCCAGTGCTTACGTATGGTGCAGAGACGTGGACCTTAACTAAAAGAGACATACAAAGGCTGCAGACAACTCAAAGGAGCCTGCAGAGGTGCATGCTTGGTGTAACCAGGAGAGATAAGAAGAGGAACTCGTGGATCCGAAAAATGACAAGAGTGGAAGACATCATGATCAGAGTTAAATCCCTGAAATGGCAATGGGCTGGCCATACTGCCAGAAGGACAGACAATCGATGGACAGCCGAAATTTTAGATTGGATTCCAAGGGACAGGAAAAGACCCAGAAGAAGACCACATGGGAGATGGGTGGATGAAATTCGAAAGTATGCGGGAATGACGTTTAGGAGACTGGCACAAGACAGACCGTTTTGGAGAAAACTTGGGGAGACCTTCGTTCAGCAGTGGATTGATAATGGTTGACAATGATGATGATGATGATGATGATAAGAAAGGAATTGCGGAAAGGTTTCTAAAAATTCAGAATTTTCCGTTAATACATCTTGAAAACGGTAATTTACCGTCAATATAAGAAAGGAATTGAGGAAAGGTTTCTGAAAATTCAGAGTTTTTCTGGCGTACGAAAAATCTCCAAAATTCGGTGTTTTTTCCATCATTTCAAGGAAAAGTTGTGTCAGAAATATGCTTCGTTAATTTACGAAAGAAATCACGGAAAGTGGCTAGTGAATTTCAGAAAAAATTTTGCGATGTAGTTTTATAATTTATTTATTTTTTCTGTATGTGTGCTTATTACAAATTACGTACTTTTTTCATCCTTATTTTTCGAAGCAACAGAGTAATAGTGGTCCTAAATTACCGACTGGCGAAAGCTTATAGCCCACTGGATTGCCCACGGTGGTCGTTAAATTTCCCAAACAAAACAACAACAAAACTTGGTCTTAACTTTGGTTAGGAGATTCCTGTGACTGTGTAAAAGATGTGTTCGTTATCTTCAATCTCTCGATCTGTATAATCACATGTACTTCTCCCTCGAGGATTATATATTTCCTTTGGTTTTTGCCACTGAGAAGCACTTTAGGTCATTATTTTTCCATTTTCCCAAGAACATCGAGTTTAAGTCAGATACGTACTACAACTACATTAATAAGCTGCGCAAATTTACGATGATAAAATACAGTTTGTGGTGCTTCTAGCTCTGCAGCTGCAGAGAGACTGAAATCTCTACGTAGTTTACCCATATAATGGCGCATCGCATAATGGTGCTCTACGTGGCCTTGCTCACGTGACGTATGCAAACATCGCCACCTTGACCACTGAATGCTGAGCAGCATGGACAGCTTGTGATTCAGTATTCCCAGTTCCTTGGTATTTTAGATTCGTAATTCAGTGTGTGTGTGTCGTGTGGCGGGGGAGGTGTGCAAATACACTCGCGGACAATAAAATTTGCGCACCTAAAAGAAAACATGCTACAACCGCGAAACTTTGCAAACAGCTAGAGTGCGTGCTGGTATGCAAATGATCCACGTTTAGTGCGAGTGCGCATGACCGCACACCCTGTAGTGGTGGTGCAAGCACGAACCGGAAGCCTTATAAACCGGCGTGTAGTCGGTGCCCCATGAAAGCTAAAACCACCGGCGACGCAAGCAAGAGTACAGAGTGACAAGAATGCCGGTTAGATGCCAGAGACGTCGATTTACGCAACTGACGTACTTCGAGAGAGGCCTGATCATTGCGCTGAAAACCGCAGTGTTTTCGGCGCGCCGTATAGCCAGCCACGTGTATCGTTCTGACCATACCGTCCGACTGTGTTGGAAGCAGTGGGCACGTAACGGCACTACCATTGGCGGAGCGGCTCCGTACAGACCAGGAGGACCACCGGTAGAGAGGATCGACGGTTCGTCCGCCAGGCACGAACGGATCCCACTGGGACCCGGTCCATTATACAGGTAGATGTAGCGGCTCTTCTGTACCCAAGAACCACTTCCCGATGCCTCTCGAAAGCGAATCTGCGATCTCAGCGCTCCTTACGTGCGCTGCCATTAGCACCGGAACTTCAGCGGCTTTGCGTGCAGTGGTGAAAGGCCAGAGCGACGTGGAACGCCACAGACTGTGGTGTTTAGCGATGAGTGCAGCTTCGTTTTGGGGACAGATGATCACCGTGTCCGGGTGTGGAGGTACCCGGGTCAACGGAACAATCCCAATCTCGCTATCGAGTGCCACACCTCCCGCACTACATGCATTATCGTCTGGGGAGCCCTTTCCTACGATAGCTGATCATCTCTAGTAGTGGTACGTGGATCATTGACGGGCCAGCGGTATGTGGATGAGATCCTACGGCCCCATGTGCTCCCATTCCTGGCCGAGATTCCAGGTGCGCTATACCAACAGGAGAATGCCCGCCCGCACACGGCTCGGGTTGCCCAGGACTGCCTACATCCTGTCCAGACACTTCCATGGCCTGCCCGCTCCTAGGACATGTGCCCTATCGAGTATGTGTGGGACCAGTTAAAACGCCAGTCGTCGTACCGCACTATTCGGCCTTTGGAGCACACCGTCCAACACGTGTGAGCCAGTCTGCCGCAGGACAACATCAGGCGTCTGTTCGCCTCCATGCCGGACCGTATTGCAGCATGTATCGTCGCACGAGGCGGTGCGACGCGCTATTGAATATGACCGAACTGCATGCCACAGATCCCTCTGTAATTACCCTGCAGCTGTGTTTTTGCCATCGTGTGTGTCATTCATCTGTGTCATTTCGTCTATAAAATTTCAGTTCAATCCGATGCTTCCTTCTTGGTGCGCAAATTTCATTGCCCGTGAGTGTATCCTGGCCGGAGTTGGAAACGGGTCAAAAACCCGGATCCGACCTGGACACGGACGTCACATAATTGGACTCGACACCGATCTGCAAGTGACCCGTACCCGACCATGATAAATCTGCTGTGACTATAATATATATATAGGGCGTTCATTTTCATGACATAACCTAATTGACTGTTTTAAACTTGTTTTCAAACACATCTGCGAGAGTCATAAACTCCTCCGCAGTAATTTTAAGGCTGTTCCACCTAACTTTGATGGCGCTACAGTCAAAATTTTTGAATTAAGTAACTTACTGTATATGTTCCATTTCAGTTTCTGCTGTTTTAATGATAACATATCAAGCTTCATAATGTATTTCACATCAACACCAATTTTTACAAGTTTATGTTGAGTTGATAGTTTGCAAAATGTATATGTAGTTTTCATCATTACCCCTCAGAAGGAAGGGACACTTTTCCTTCTGAGGACATTCTTCCTTCTGAGGACATTCTTCCTTCATCATCATCATTAGTGTTCTGTCTTTTGACAAGTCCAACGGTAACTCAGCAAGTTCTCTTCCTCCAGTTTTCTCTGTCCCTTATTTCCTCCTTCAATACTTAATAGTTTCCTGTGACCGCGATATCATCAAGTATCATTAGTCGCCTTCGTCCCCTTGGTCATTTTATTTCAATTTTCCCTTCTATCATTCTTTTCAATAAGTTGTCTCCTCTTAACACATGCCCTATCCAGTTATATTTTCTTTTTCTTATGGTCTTTAGAATATTTCTTTCTTTCTCAACTCTTTGCAACACTTCATCATTGGTAATATTTTCAATCCACTTTATTTTTTCCATTTTTCTCCATAATCTTCCTTCATATTGCATGACAAATAATTTTTCAGTCAGCGGCCACCACCAGTATCGAACACAAAATTCCACAGTGCGAAAATAAAAAAAATTTTTTTTTTGCTTTTCAAAAATAAAACGGAAGTAAAACCGGCACCTTCACCCGACCCATTAGACCCGCCAGAAATTGTCCACCCGTTGACCCGTTTCCATTTCTGATCCTGGCCTTAACCAATGACTGCTGCGCGGCTTGGTCAACGTGCGTTTCACAATTCCACGCTGATCTCTTCCCCATCTCGGTATCCCAGATTCGCAATTCAGTGTGTTTCATAAATATCCGAGCCAGCTAGTGATACAGTGAGATGCTTTGCATTTTTTGTCCGATTATGGGAAGATACAAAAACTTTTTAGCGGGCTTCAAGATGAAAGTAATAGCTTTTATTTCACCTTTTAATTTAATCTTCACGCTACTTTTTCCTTCAAGAAAAAAAAAAAAAGGTGTTCAATCTGTGACGATCATGTGAGCAATTACCGCACCTACTGCACGCTGTCTCATCGAAGATTCGGCGCACGGTGATTTGTGTCGTACATTTATCATGAGCAACTTGTCAACCTCCATCCACAAACGATCGTTTTATACACGCATATAAAATTTCTAATTGCTACAGTACAGCAGTCGCGCAGTTATGCAATTTTTATTTTGTTTCTTTGAAATCACATTATAGTAAAATCACATAAATCGAGATCACATATAAAGAGGGATATCTATCTATACATACATACATATCACTAAACCGTTCTCTGCGATTCAGAGGTCAGAATCTCAAAAAAGAACTCATTATATTGGGTTGGCCAAAAGGTCATTGCGTATCACTAAACCGTTCTCTGAACCCTACATACATATCACTATATACATACATACATATCTATCAATACATACATATTTTTGTATGTATGTATAGATAGATATCTATCATCATCATCATTGTCAACCATTATCAATCCACTGCTGGACGAAGGTCTCCCCAAGTTTCCTCCACAACGGTCTGTCTTGTGCCAGTCTCTTCCATGTCACTCCCGCATACTTTCGAATTTCATCCACCCATCTCTCATGTGATCTTCTTCTGGGTCTTTTCCTGTCCCTTGGAATCCAATCTCAAATTTCGGCTGTCCATCGATGGTCTGTCCTTCTGGCAGTATGTCCAGCACATTGCCATTTCAGGGATTTAACTCTGATCATGATGTCTTCCACTCTCGTCATTTTTCGGATCCACGAGTTCCTCTTCTTATCTCTCCTGGTTACCCCAAGCATGCACCTCTCCATGCTTGTTTGAGTTGTCTGCAGCCTTTGTATGTCTCTTTTAGTTAAGGTCCACATCTCTGCACCATACGTAAGCACTGGAAGGATGCATTGATCAAACACTTTTCTTTTAAGACATAATGGCATATTGCTCTTGAAAATTATGCTGTTTCTTCCAAAAGCTCTCCAGGCAAGTTTTGATAGATATCTATACATACATGTATATCTATAAATGCATATCACTAAACCGCTCTCTCTGCCGCCCCGGTGGCGCAGTGGTCTAAGCGATGGCCTCTGATCATTCGTTCGAAAGGGATCCGGGTTCGAATCCCGGTGAGGCATGGATGTTGTGTTTGTCTTACGGCACTGGCTCTCTCCCTTCCCTGGAACCAGTGACCCTAAATTAGGGACGGGCGACTGCTTATAGCCCATTGATTTGCTCACGGTGGTCGTTAAACCTCCAATCAAACCCCGCACGGGGATAACTGGTTTTCCAGTTATTTGGGGAGCGGCGCCCCCACGGCCCGAGCTGACCTTGTGACTGGTCAACATCTGATGTCATGCCACCGCTTGATTTTTATTTTGGTGCTATTGGTGTTTGCAGGGACGGCTGTTCATCCAGCTGTTGGGGAGTCGCGGCCCCACGATCCCGAGCTGGTCTTGTGTCTCGCTTTTTTGTTTTTATTTATTTTCTCCACTGGCTAGTTGCCCGTGTTGTATTCTACCTAATCGCTACCACGTTATGTACTAACACCCCGGTCTTGTGGTTTTGTTACCCTCCACCACTAACTGATTTATATTAACCGCTCAGTTCGTAGGTTGCTGAGATTCCGATTAGGTTCCCTGCCAGGATTTGTCTTCTTTGGATTTCTTTTTTTCCTTTTCGCTGGTTTGGGTGCTAGGCCTACCTGCATGTTTGCTGCGTGCGGAGACCCGTGAGGCGGAAATGGGATGTCTGGCGGCTGAGGTCGCAGGAGACCGGTTAAGTGCCTCCTGTGTACCAACACTCCTCTTCGACCCCGGCTTCGCTGTAAACGGGAGGCTAGAGACTAACCCACCTCTAGTCAGAAGTCTTGTACCAAGTTGTGTACACGGCTTTAGCGGCTTTTTTGTCGTATAGCACGGCAGGGTGAGCCCGGGGGCTGTGGGATCATGCCAAAGGCGTTGGCATGACGGTACCCGGAGGCCGAAGTGTCCGCCGAGTGCGTGTGATCACAGCCAACGGACTATATCTGCAACGTATAAGCTCCAGAACTGTGTCCAGCGTCATTTTCTTGGCTTGCAGACCTCCAGTTCTCCCTTGTAGGGCTCGGTGGTGGGTGGAGTAGTCTGCAGACGAATCTTCCTCCTTTTTTTCCATGGGTAAAAAGAACAAAAACTCCAAATTTAAGTCACCTGACAAAATGATAGTTGCCAACGACACTCCTTCGTCTTCTCAACCTACCAAGTCTCATACCCTTAAACGGTCTTTAGACCTTGACCTGGACCAAGAATGTGGAACCTCTTCTTCGGCAGCTGTACCAGTCGCTCCGAAGCGTCGTCTCCCCTCAATTGCTGTGACTACGCATGCTACTCACTTGCTTGTAGAATCCATCGATCCGAATGAGAGACTGTCCACCAGATCTCCCTTTTTCATTTCTAAAGCTTTGGACGCTGCGGTTGGCCCCTTGAAGTCTGTGAGGAAGCTTCGCTCTTGGGACCTGCTTGTCCAAACTTGCAGTGTTTCTCAGAGTAACACTTTTCTGAACCTCACTAGTCTTCAAGGCATTCCTGTGAAAGTGACACCTCACCCGTTTCTTAACACCTCTCGGGGTGTTATTTCGGAGTTTGATCTCTTGCCATGCAGTGAAGACGAATTCGTGACTGAACTTGCTGATCAAGGTGTTATTGCTGCACGTCGTATGATGTTCCGGCGTGATGGTTCCATGATTAAGTCAAAAAATGTCATCTTGACTTTTGACTCCCCGAAAGTTCCGACAGAAATCAAAGCAGGCTACTTGGTCTGTGCAGTTCGCCCGTACATTCCCAGTCCTCTGCGCTGTTTCAGGTGCCAGAGGTACGGGCATTCACAACGATTCTGTAAGAGTTCCGCTCGTTGCGCTAATTGTGGCTCCGGTGACCATGACGGGAAGGTTGCACTTCTGCGGCCTGCTGTGTTAACTGCGGTGAGGCCCATGCAGCTTACTCCCGCAACTGTATGAAATGGAAGGACGAGATGGCGATCCAGCGCCTCAAGACCCTGGAAGGCCTCTCGTACCCTGCTGCCAAAGCCAAGTTGGGTATTCCCAACACCCGACAGCGTAGTTTTGCCGCAGTTGTTAAGTCTCTGCCACAACCCGTGCAGCCCTTTGTTCCGCGCCCTGTAGCTCTCGCAGCGCTTGCCAAGCGATCTACAGCTGAACAAGCGACACAGGTGTTTTTCCCCGAGCTCGCGATTTTTCGACTACCTGATTCTGGGCCTTCTCTTTTGCAGCCGACCCTCTCTTCCAGTTTAAAGCAGAAAGCCTGCACGTGCGGACGACCCGGCCCTCAATCCGCAAAGGTGTGCAGTGTCCATCCAACTGTCTCGGCCTCAGCGAGGTCCCCACCCTCAACCAACATTATAGAGGAACATAGGGGGAGGAGAGTGACAGTTCGTCCCCAGCCTCAAACAACATTGCAGAGGAACATGGGGGAGAAGAGAGTGACAGTTCGTCCCCGCCCTCTGCCAGCATTGCAGGGGAGTGTGGGGGGAGGAGAGTGACTCATCCTTTGTGTAGTTCTGTTTAAAAAAAAAAAAAAATTATAATTATAATAGTCAATTAATAAATTTTTATATAAACCTAATTAACTACCTTGTCTTCACAGCTTTCATCATACTCTTTTTTCAACTTTTACCAAGCCTGTCTGCTCTTAATCATTTTCCACGTTTTTTAAAAATCTGTGGCTGATAGTTCTTGGTCTGGCGCTCTTTGGCCAAACCTGGCCCTTGCGCCAATAAAATCCAACAACCAACCAACCTCCAATCAAAAAAAAAAAAACCGCTCTCTGCGATTCAGAGGTCAGAATCTCAAAAAGAGCTCATTATATTAGGTTGGCCAAAAAGTGTTGGCAGCATTGCATCTTGTTGTTACTCTGCGATTTTCTTGTGATTTAGGTGTGTTATTGGACTCTTCGTTCCTTAATTTCACGTTCGTCTTCAGTATAAAGGTATCGTACTTCGTTTTGCTTCGTTCCTGGGGTGGTCAGTGCCTATTTTGCTGTAATTCATCTTGTTTGCGTTTGGCCAAGTTGGCCAAGCTCGCTACTGGGCGCCGCCATTAAAAATGCGACTTCCGGTGGGGACGGTGATAGTCCTAATCTCTCTTCCTTTTCTGATGCCCTAGATGGGGGTGTTGCCACGCAAGCGTACGCTCGTGGCGGTGCCAATTTGCCTTCCCCAGCTACGTCACATCTCCCGGCTTACGCTATCGATGATGACGTAATGGAAATCACTGGAAATGCAGCCTCTTCTAGCACCGAGCCCAACGTGTCATTACCTTCGTTTTCTTCTGTTGCAGCCTCACAAGTCTTTCGTCCCGCATTCAAGAATAATTACGTTGGCGCTGAAATCTTTCATTTCCCAAGCTGGCAATAATATCGTGCTTAATATCCCAGCCAGCTCTCCAGCTGGCACAGCTTTTACTGAGAATCTTGCGAAAGGGGTCCATTTCGAAGCCCTTCCGGACACTCCTTTGAGAGTATATGCAGATGCCATTGCACAGCAGTTCCCATCTCAATCAATTCCGCAAATGCATTGAAGAGGACGACTTGAGGTCGTTTATTTTGCTACAGCTGAAATGGCGAAATCTGTCCTAACATCTGGCCTCACAATTGGCGATAGACATCTTTCTGCAGAACTGGTGTCCCAAAGACCCATTAACGTTTCTTTCTACCCGGTCCCGTTGGAAGTGACAGATCTCATGCTGTATGCTGTTTTATCTTCGGTTGGTCGGGTAGTTGGAGGCATACAAACGCATCTTGCTGCACGAAACGACCCATTACGTGATCCACGACATGCGTCGATCTATGGTGCTCGCCGTGTTGCGAAGGTCATATTTCCATCACAAGAAGCAATCCAACGGCTTCCAACACACTTCACTGTTCGGTGCGAGGATCAGGTCAGGCGAATAAACTTCCTGGCAAATTCCATTGTAGTCAATATCACCACGTTGGTCACTACTGTACGCAGTGTCCAGTTGCTCCACCAAAGTCCGTTTCGCCCGTCTCACCGACGCCTTCTCATTAAGATCCTGGTAGCACTCAGTCACCCACGGTGGTTCCTGCGGATAATCTACCTTCAGTGGCAACTTCTGAGCCAATTGTTGTCCCACATTCTATTTCCGAGGAACACTACCCAGTTTTACAATCTTCTACACCTTTTCGTCTTCCTGCAGACCCTTCAGCAGTTGCTGAGTTCGTTGCGACTGACCAGTCTGATGCCGAAACCTCGGCCGCTGATGACACAGCCTATCAAAGCGTCAGAGACCAAGCGATGAGTGATGGGACGGAGAGCCTGCTGATGACACAGCCTATCAAAGCGTCAGCGACCCAGCGATGAGTGATGGGACGGAGAGCCTGCTGATGACACAGCCTATCAAAGCGTCAGCGACCAAGCGATGAGTGATCCGACTCAGCCTGCTGGATCAACTGCTCGAGTTGCACTGTCAAGTCTTCCAAGCCAGTCATCTACCTCCTGCCTCTTGAGGATTTTTCCGCACGCCTACACATGAATGTATTTCCGGACACTCCTCTCCCTTATGACGAATTGCACGACTTTGCTTGTGTCAAGACTCTTCTTCCTACTTTACCCGCCTATGTCAACCGATTTGAAGGTCTCTACCCAGCAGTTGAGAATCAACTGGCACAACTGTTAACTCTTTACAATAATATCAAGAGTCCATCTGCTGATAATGCTGCCCCTCACAAGTGCATCCAACGGCGGTACAACAACTTCCGCTCCCACATGGACAAGATTGCCGCTGCCACTAGAGACTTGGCACATTCACTGTGACGTCCTTGAATTGTCGCGAGTTCGCGACACCAGAGGTGAACTCTCTCGTTTATGAGGACATTTCTGCCGCTGGTGGAGATGTTCTCCTTCTCCAGGAAACTCACTGCTCTGGTGACACTCCCACTCAACTATGGAGAGGCTGGCCGTACACCTTTTACCACTCGTATCGATTTTCGCGGTATGGTGGTAAAGCTATAGGTGTGCGCCAGCTATAGGTGTGCGCCAGCGTCTTTAGTCCCAAGCGCGTTGCACTTGTGGATTGATGTCAAACGAGATCTTCTCTAGCTTGTTCGTCAACTTTCCTTCACTATTTTTCCCCAGCTTTTGTTTCTCTCGTCCTTAGCCTTTACCGGAGCGCCCATTTGCACGTTCGGACGGCCATATTTTTGACGGCCCCGATTTCTTTTCGATCTGCCATCAGACAAGGTTGTCCATTATCAGAACAACTCTTTGCTCTCGCTTTGAGCCCTTTTTGATTGCAAGTCGAGCGTCTCTCTTACCTGTGGTAGGACCGATTGTTTCTAGTACTCGGCACCACCGATTCCTTGTCCCTGCTTATGCAGATGATGTTACCTTTTGTCTTCGCCGCGATGACCAATTTGATACTCTTCTTGGCACTTATGAACAGTATTCTGCTCTCTCTGGTGCTGCCCTGAATGTCCAGAAGAGTGCTGGTTTGTGGTGTGGTTCTTAGAGGGGCCTCACTGACTCCCCGTGGGAAGCAGATTGGTCCTCCTCGACCCAAAAATTTCTTGGAGCTCATTTTGGACACTCCTGTACCGCAAGAAACGTCACTTGGCTAGCTCTCCTCCCACGACTTCATCGCACGGCTGGTTTTTGGCGATTTACGTTTTCCTTTTCCTCTTACTTTCAACGGGCTCAAATTGTTCATCGATATCTTCTCTCACAATGCTTCTGTCGCTGGGATTCCTGTGTGTTTAATTCGCGTCATCTCTCTACCATAAATAGTATTTTCACTTCAGTGATATGGTCATCTAAACATTGGATTTCTGCTGCCACGCTTTCTTTGCCAACATCATTTGGTGATCTTCAATTCCCGGATGTCAGAACATATTATCGAGCTCACCGAATCGTCTCCTTCATTCGTCTTCTCCTTTTGCCCTCCCGTGCACTTTCTTCTACCCTGAATACTCTTATTTCTCTTCACGATCCATCCTTTACTTTCCTCCTTTTTCTTAGGATGGATTCATCTCCTTCTACTTCTAAACGCCTTCCGCCACTTCTTGAAGCTCTAGAGGTATTTCATTCTCTCCGCTGCTCCGCGCTCCGCCCTCTGCCACCCAGGACCTGCTTGCAGAACCTCTTTTCTTTTCCACTCTGATTATCCACCCGATCAAACATACTTTCTTTCCCCCCTTGGTTCCGCTCAGGAATTCTTACCGTCCAAGCTTTAATAACTTTCGATTTGACCTGGAAACCCCTCTCTTCTCTTTTCTCCGACCCTTCTTCCACCTTGGAAGAAGAGTATGACCTTCTTCGCTCCGCTCTCCGTACCCTTTACCCACTTCAGGTTTTTGACACTGGCCTTGTTTCTGTCTCTGGACCGAGCCTTTCTCTTCCTTTCTACCTTCCCTTTCAAGACTATGTTGCTCCCATTTCTTCTTTTTCTATTGCTTCTATCTATGCGTTTCTCCGTGCGCCCCTCACTTCTCCGCACAGTCTTCCTGATGCTTCTCCTTCTCTTCTGCTGCCTATCTGGTCTGCCTCTTTCTCTCCCCTTTCTACCCCTTTAGAGCGTAACATCCAATGGTGGTTTCTTCACCGCCGCCTTCCTGTTCCTTCTTCTCTCTTTCACATGTCTATTTCTTCTACTTCTCTCTGCTGCTTTTGTGGTGTTGAAGGTGATGTTCCTCATGTCTACTGTCACTGCCCCGTTCTCCTTCCACTTCTCAATACTGCCTTTCGTCTTGTAGGCACCATTTGATCCAGAGACATTCCTTTTCAAGCGTACGAGTGGCTATTGCTCACCAAACATCCCCCGGCTACATTGCCGGATGCCTGTGCCTGTCTCTTCGTACTTTTCAAACATGTCATTTTTCTTTATCATCTATCTCTCTGCTCTTATGTCACCGCACCAAGCATTCTCTCGGTTGGCGCGGCCTTACGGTCGATTTATAGGAATCGCATTGTGTCTCGACTACGCCTGGAGAACTTCGCTGCTTCCACCTCTCAATCTCAAGCCTCTTCCGGTCTATCTGGGCGCGCAGGGGACCGTATGGTTCAAAATCACTGGATCTTCCATTCATCTTTCCTTCTGATTGGTTTGTTTTTTCGCAGCTTCGACCTTCTGAATAAATCAGTTGAGATTTTGTGTTCTCTCCTCCTGGTGGTTCGTCACACTGTCTGCTGAGCGATTGTCATTTAACTCCTTATGATTTGTACTGTAGGGGTTTTCTGCAATTTTTGTTTAATTCTTGTGCATGTACCTGCTGTATTTGTTTCTTCGTTGCAGCTGTCCTTACTACCTGTTCTTCAATCATGTGTCTGCTTTTGCTACCTGTACCTTTCCTGAAATGTTGTGTTTGGTTCGTTTTCTCTGCCTAATACTAGTGCTTCTGGTCTTGTGTTTTTGCATCAAGTGGCTTGTACTTATTGTCTTTCATTGAGTTATGTACCGTGTATTTGTTTTCTAGGAGCAATACGAGAGGTATTGCCTTGTGAGACTTTGATCTTTCTGTTTTTTGCTTAATTGTGTTGTATCTTGTTACTTTCTGCCTTATTACTGTCCTGTACTTTCTCATATTCTTTGATGTCTTGTTTACTGTACCTGACCTATCGCATTGTGCCTTCTGGACTTTAAGATTTTGTTTGTGTTCAAGGCTAGTAGACTCTTGGACCCTTGATGTGTTTTCTTGCTGCCTTTTGCACCGGAGCGTGCGGCGTTTGGTATCCCTGGGTGTTACAGTTGTACTGCGCCGGGCACCTATGTCTCTCTTTGTTTTGTGTTGTTTGAATTGTGTTTTGTCTTGCACGGCAGAGGGTTTTCTGTTCGTACCTCTGAAATTTTAATTCTTGCTCGTCCCAAGTCATTGTTTTTTGTTATTTTTTGGACCGGTGCAATACTGCACGGCTTGCTGTTTGCATTTTTGCGCATCTTTGTGTTTCACTTGGGGAGGTTGCCCAAGTTTTCACTATGCTCTTTAATACTTATAATGTTTTTATGTCACATATCGTGTGGTTTCCTCGTTTGTGGGAACTGTTCAGTTCTGTACCTTTACCATAGTACATGCTTTCGTTGTGTTCTACTTGTTTCCCTCTTTTTGTGCACTGCGTTGTACAGCCATATTCTTCTAACTATATTTACCTGTTGTTTTGTGTCCTGCTCTCACTGTGAATGTCATTACATACTGTATTCTCCTGATGTTTAAATGCATCATGCTACAGGCGATTCGCCAGCTCTTTGGCTGGGTTCCGGACCTTCGTGCTCGCGATTTCGTTTCGCATTGTACCTGTTTTTTAGTGGTCTCTTTGGCCTTTGTGACCACTGCTGTGAGGCCTGTGAATACCTCATGATGTTATGCATTGTATCGGTGAAATGTTTGCCTAGCAGTTGTCATTTATTATGTAGAATGGTTATGTTTAACCAAATACTCAATTGTTATGTTAATATTGTCTGCAGTGTGCTCTCAGGGATTTCCCGGAGTGTCGATAGTCTTTTGTGATCAATTTAGCCTACGTCTTAACCATATACTTTAATTTTGCTTTGTGTATACAGTGTAGATGCTCCATGACTAATCATTACTATTGCTTGTGCATCTTTTTTCTCAAGCATGTATTGTTCCTTACTAGTGATTTTAACATTTTGTCATCCTTAGTTGAATGTCGTATGACATTCACCTGTAATTTTTCATCTGTATCGCTCATTGTTTTGTAGTTTATTTTGCCATTTGTGGTGCGCATTTACAGCAATCTCGGCTTCTTATGTTTACGCCAATAAAGTATATTGTTGAAATGGCCAAATAGTCATTGCGTTTTTTAAACATAGATGGCGAAACATGTCCTGAAATGCAACTAACGTCATTTGAAACCGTAAGTTCATTATGCAGCGTGACAGCTGACAATTCAATATAGTTTTAGGAGCAGAAAGTGCACGATTTCGTTAACAATTGTTTCTTTGGCGTGGATTTCAAAATGGACAATCAAAAGGAACATTTTCGTCATGTTTTGCTGTATTACTTCCGGAAGAAGAAAAACGCTGTAGCTCATAAAAAGTTATGTGATATGTATGGTGAAGATGCTTTAAAACTAGGGCAGAGCAAGAATAGGTTTGCGAAATTTCGGTCTGGTGATTTTGATGTCAAAGATGCACCACGCTCAGGAAGGGCAATCGAAGTTGATGACGACAAAATAAAGGCATTGATCGAATCCAGTCGGCGTTTAACGACACGAGATTGCTGAGAATCTGAATATATCGAAATCGAGCGTTGAAAACCATTTAAAGCAGCTGGGATATACGCAAGTAAGCTCAATATGTGGGTACCACATGAGCTCGTTTGTTTTGCTCCTCATTTTTGTGTCTAAAGTCACGTATATAGCGCTTTAAGTTCTTTAATGTTGTGTGTGTACGAAGTATAAAGGTCCAATGCTTCTTTCCGTTTGACTCCCGAGCCGGTGAGTGCATTTTCAGTTGAGTTATTACGTTGTGTTTATTTTCGACCGAGCTGGTCCTTGCTTATCACTGAGGCGCCATTGCAAATGGCGTCTTCCGGTGGTGGGGGACTTAGCAATGTCCTCACTTCCGGGAAGCAATCCACTTCATCCAGAGGAGGCGTCGCTACGCTGTCCGATCCAACTGGCGGTGATGCGCTCCCCTCATCTAGCGGTAAGTCCGTACTCTCTTATCACGTCGATTCACTACCTTCTCCTAATACGTCAACTTCTACTTACCCTGCTACTACTGACGTTGTAATGGACGTCATTGAATGTGGTGGCATTCCTTTTTTCCTGCACAGCAGTCATCCTCCACCACCTACTCTACAGCAGTCACTACTTCTATTCCTATCCACTCCACTCCAACACAGTACGCCGGAGCAGCGAGCATGGCGTCCTATGTTCGCCGAGAAGGAAACGCCATCACTCTTGACATTCCTGATGATACTACAGCTAGTGCTAACTTTAATTCTGCCTTGGATAAAGGTGTAGTGTTTGTTGCCTTACCGGCGACGCCGTTAAAGGTGTACTCCACTGCCCTGAAAAACAGGTTCAACCCACAAGCCATTTCTCATATATTCCGGCGGGCCGGGACAGTTGTGGTGTACTTCATTAAAGCTGAATATGCTACCACCATCCTACGTACAGGTCTCACTCTCTGTGATCAGTTCTTAGAGCCTACTCCTGTAGCGCAGAGACCCATCAACGTGTCATTCTATCCAGTGCCACAGGAAGTCACAAACACAATGGTGTGTGCCGTCCTCTCTACTCTTGGCCATGTTGTAGGCACGGTGAAGACATTCTCAGCAGCCCCAAAGGATCCCGATGACAAATCCATTTGTGGCATACGTCGCGTTGCGCGGGTCCTCTTCACAACTCCTGACAGCGTTAGCACGATCCCAATGCAGTTTAAAGTAAAGTGTTCAGGGCAGGTGCGTTATGTTTATCTCCTAACTGAATTTCATCGCAGCACCTGCAAAGCATTTGGACACTTTTACAAAGAGTGTCCCAAAGTTTCCTCGTCTCCCAAGTCTGCAGTTCCAGCGGAGACCCCCAAACGGACCCCGGAGATGTTTTCCGCTCCAGTGCGTCCGACTGCCGTTCCACCAAGCCTAGGCTCTGTTCTTCCGTCTGCTGTTCTCCCACCACCAGTGGATGATACAAATTCCCCTCATATACTTGCTCAGACTCACTTTCGTGCTCCCGATCCACCAATGGAGTCAGCTGAAGGGAGAGTTACGTCAGAGGCAGATCTCTCTATTCCGGATAATGAAACTGCATATCTCAGTGCGGATCAAACCATGAGCGATAGCTCGGAGCCTGAACGCCAAGCACGACTGGAAAAGCGTCAAGCCCTGAAACCAGCAAGTGCCTCCGCCAAGAGGGGACGAGCTCGCGGGAGCCCCTCTCGATGTTCCCCCCGGACCCGTACTTCGCCCGCACGAATCGTTGATTTTGAAACGTCACCGGACCCCACCGATGGAGTGGTGCCGTATGACGAGTTTGCTGCCCAAATGTCTAGCCTTGAATTATCGCCTACACCATTGTCATACAAGGAACTTTATTCTCTCATGTGTGTCAAACAATATCCTGCAACAGCACATACCTTTGTCAAGCGACATGAGAATGCTTTGCCAAATATTTTTCAGCAACTTACCTCTTTGGATCGAGTTCTTGATGTCTATGCCAAACCGTCTGGCCACCTGAGTGCGGATGGCAAACACATCCGACAGCACATTCATCTACTTCAAACAACTGTCACAAAAGCTATGACCCCTATAAGTGACCTACCACTTTCAAGGTAGTTTCGCTGAACTTATATGGGTTTAGCACCCTGACGCTAACTCAAAAGTGTATGAAGACTTGTCGGCAGAGAACGCTGACGTTCTACTCGTTCAAGAAACGAAATGCTCTCCTACAACGCCATTCCATCGTTGGCGTAGTTGGCCTTTTAAGTTCTTCCATGTGTATAGACGGATGCAATCCGGTGGTGTCGCCATTGGCATCCACAACCGTTTGCTTCACTCACTGACTACAGTCTCTGTAAATAATTTATACCTTGATTTGTTACAATGTTGTGTATTCTGTATTGATCATATTACCTATCACATATTTAATATTTATATTCCCGCAGATGAATCTCTCGTTGACCCCCTTTTTCAATGTTTACGTTCAGCACTTACAGCAATTCCCCCCGATGATTTTTATGTCTTAGGTGGAGACTTCAATTGCACTTTGTTCCCGTCGTTGGACCGCAGCGGGTCCCTAAGAGAATTTCGTCCTATCTTAGTCAATCAGCTTACGCTACTCCTCTCCGACCATCATCTTGTTGACTCATTCCGCCATTTTCATCCAAACACGGTTTCACATACCTGGAGCAATTCACCTCGGCAAGGTTCGTCAGCGGCCCGATTGGACCGAATTTACGTTTCCTCCGAACTGCTCCCTGCATCTACTGAGGCACGGCATGTGCCAACAACCTCATCTGATCACAGAGCGGTGACGCTGTCTATCTGCGTTTCTGCACTGCCAATTACTTCATAGCGTACCTGGTCCTTTGACGATGTCTTACTTCAGAACGAAACTTTCTGTACCACAATCCGTCGATTTTTGGATGATCGTCGTCACCTTCCCGCCACAACACCAAGCGCACTCAAGTTGTGGCTCGACATTAAGTTTGAGCTTCGTATGTTAATCCGACAATACTCATTTGCTGCCCGTACTGAACGTGGTATGCAAATCAGCAACCTTCGTGGGATCCTTTCCTCGATGTCTCTCACAGATCCATCATATCCTGAAATACAGGATGCCCTTAGAGCGCTGCTTCATCCGATGGCACAGCAAGCTCTCTGTCGGATGAAATTACTTCATCTTTCCTCTACAGCTCAATCATATGAATTTCTCTTTCACATGAAAATACTCCGGCGTTCATCTAATACCCTCCGACATCTCCGTCTGTCTAATGGAACTGTTTCATCAGACTCAGCCACTATCTGCACATAGGTTCGTCAATTTTTCCAAGATAAATTCCGAGCGGTAGTGCATACTCACTCTCTTTCTTCATCCCCCTACTTCGTGCTCTTCCGCAGGTCCCCTCACAACTCTGTCCTTCTCTTCTCGCGGTCTTTTCCCCCGCTGAACTCAGAGAGGCTTTTGCATCTCTAAATCCTCATGTCTCTCCTGGACCTGACGGCCTTCCTCTTTCCTTTTACCGTGCTTTCGTCCCATCTCTTCTCCCATTCCTTCTCGCCTGTTTCTCCGCAGCTCAATCTTCTTCTGCACTGCCGCCGGAGTTTGCGGTGGCCCACATCATTATTTTGCCGAAGGAGGGAGACCCCCTGGACCTGCAAAATTGGCGTCCTATTTCCATTCTAAATCTCGACTATAAATTCTTTACTAAACTCCTTTCCCGTCGTTTGAATATTGTTCATCCTTTCGCCCGACCAGTCATACACTGTGTCTGGTCGGTCAATCGCTAATAGCATCTCTTTTGTTCACAACCTTGTTTTTCTTGCTCGTAAACTTTCTGAACCACTTGCCTTGCTTAACATTGATCAAGAATCAGCCTTCGGTAACATTTCTCACGACTATCTTTCTGTTATTCTTCTTATCTTTGGTTTCCCCTCTTCTTCGGTTACTCTTTTACTTAGTCTTATCGGGGCGCCCATTTTCATGTCCGGGCGGCCTCCTTTCTGACGGCTTCAATTCCTTTTCAACGTGGGATTCGGCAGGGTTGCCCCCTCTCGGGGCAACTTTTTGCATTAGCCCTTGAACCGTTCCTGATTGCTGCTCATCGCTCTCTTCGATCTACCGTAGCAAGTACGCGACATCACGAGTATACTTTCTCCGCTTATACAGACGATGCGACGTTTTGCATCAGAAGAGATGCTCAGTTTGAGGACCTGCTTATCACCTATCACCAATATGCTGCTGTTTCGGGAGCATCACTTAATGTCTCTAAGAGTACTGGTCTCTGGTGTGGGTCTTCGCTAGGCCGCACTGACTCCCCTTGGGGAGCGGTGTGGTCATCCTCGACCCAGAAGATCCTCGGCACCTATGCTGGTCATCCGTTTACCGCAGGACAAGCTACATGGACCAACCTTTTCCGAAGGCTTCGGCGCCGAGCTGCGTATTGGCGTTTCGTCTTTCCATTTACATCTTATTTTCAACTTGCTCATATTGTCCAGCGTTACCTGCTCTCACTATGTACATATTCCTGGAATTCAACAGTTTTCTTGGCCTCTCGCCTTACTGACATCAATAGTAAGTTCACTTCCGTCATCTGGCAGTCCAAGCATTGGTCGGCGGCCCAGACATTGTATCTCAGACATTATACCACTTTTCTTCGTCTGCTTACCTCTCCCTCTCCTTCTCTTGTGATTTCTTTTGATACACTCCTTTCTGTCCACGATCCGTCCTTCACTTTTCTTTTTTCCTCCAGATGGATTTTTACACCCATCCTTCCTCTAACATTCCGTCTACTATCTCTGAAGCTCTTACGTTTTTCCGATCCCTTCCTCTTTCCCGGGCTTCTCCTGTCACCACTCTTGATCTCCTTGTCGAACCACTCTTCTTTTCCTCACTGATCCACCCTCCTAACCAACCTTTCTTTCTCCTCCCACTCTGAGTTCGTTCTGGCATCTTAACAGTCAACGCCCTGATTATTGCTAACCACACCTGGAAACCCATTACTTCCCTTTTTCCTACTCCTACTCCTTCTCTCGAGGAGGATTATGCCCTGCTTCGCACTTCCCTCCTCTCTCTTTACCCTGCTTTGGTTACTGCCGACGGACTCCGTGTCGTCTCTAGACCTAGTCTTCCTATTCAGTTCTTTCTTCCTCTCCTTGACTCTGTCGCCCCCGTCCTTTCCTTCACCGCTGCCTCCCTCTATTGTTTTCTCCGTTCATCGTAGGACCTTCCACAACCCGTCTCTGACTTCTCTCCCTCGCTTTCCATGGCCGGCTGGTCAGCTTCCTCCTCTCACCTCTCCTCTCCGATCGAGCGCAATCTTCACTGGCGTTTCCTTCACCGTCGTCTCGCTGTTCCCTATCTTCTTTTCCGTATGTCGCTGGTCTCTTCTCCACTCTGCTCTTTCTGTGGTAATGTCGGTGATGTTTACCACACCTATTGCCACTGCCCCATCCTGCTACCGCTTCTCAATACTGCTTTCCGCCTGGCTGGCCTCATCGTTTCTCAAGATCTTCCATTCCAAGCATATCCGTGGCTTCTATTAACGAAACATCCGCCAACACGTCTACTAGATACCTGCTGTTTTCTATTTGTACTTGTCAAACATGTCGTTCACATGTTTCATCAATCACAACGTTCTGCATCGCATTCACTTTCAATTCTGCTGGCCAGAAGTCGTTTGCAATCGTGCTTTCGAGTCCGAATAGTTGCACGCCTCCGACTTGAATATATAACACTGCCCGATCGTCAAATTCTCTCACAACATTTCACACCACCTGGGCCGAGCACTCAGGATGGTTTACGATGGATGGGAATTCTGTCCGTCTCGCCATTTAAGTATATGTTGTGTGTGTTTTTTTTTTTTTTTTTTTTTTTTGTGTGTTTGATGCACTAAGTCCAGTGTGTCTTTCGTTCGTTATTTGTTTCACCGTGCCAAGAGTGCTCTGTGTTTTTAGTTTTTTTTTTTTCCTTTTCTGAGTAGCCACTCTGTGGCAACCTACGTACGCATAGTTATGGTACCATGTGAACATTGTATTGTGTTGTACATACTTGAGTTTCGCACCACAGTACGTGTTTTGTTTTCCTATTGTGACCCCATTTATGATTGATGTTACTTGCCTGCTGTTTTCTGTAAATATCGTAATTGTTTGTACGTACTTATACGTAGTTATTATAGTTTTAATCCGTGTTATAGGCGAACACGTTATTATCGTATCACTTTGCAAATGTGCTGTAAATTTTTCTAGTGTATTCTTTCTTGTTCTCTGTATCAGCATGATGACATTGTACCTCTTTCATAACCTAGGGTCTGCACCTCTCTAGTAGATTTCATTTGCATAGCTTCCCTGAGTGATAATTGTGTTACATGTGTACTTTAACGATATTAACCACTCTGAGTGTTCTATTCATTTTATTAGTCGTGTTTCTTCTATTTTTATGAACAGAGTGTAGAACTGCATCATCCTTTTCTTTCTTTCAATATGTTGAAAACAACATGACTTTTAAAAGGTGGTATACTGTTCACGAGACGTTGACTCATCCAGCTTTTGATTTTCGTTTCCGCCAGGTTGTATACACTGTTCTCTAATGTTTTGTTTTTTTACTCACCGTACCTAGTGTGTATTGTGTCGTCTTTACTCTTTCCTTCAGTTTCTTTTTTTCACCAATGTCGAATAACATTGTGTGTACTGTTAATAAACTTTATTTGCGTGGCAACATGTTGTACAAATTTCCTTTTTTCTTACATTACATATTCCATGTGATCTTGTTCACGAACATATTTTTATCCTGTAGTATGTCGTTATGTCTTATTAGTTGAATCGTGTTCTGTGACGTTATTATCTCCGTTAGCATCCCTGTATTTTATGATCAAAGTTCTTGATGTGTCACCGACTTTGCGGTGTTGTATCTTGTGTTTTGTGTATTGTTCTCGTTTATTACACACATCGTTGTATTTACTTACATTCTCTCTTCTAGTACATTCTCTCGATTTCATTTTGTTATTTGCTCTCATATGCGAAATATGCTTCCTGTGTTTCTCTAGTTGTATTTCACGTATTATGGGGTTGCACTTGACCCCAGATTCCTGTACCATTACGATACTCATAGAATGCTTGCCTGCACTGGTGTTTTTATTATTTTAATCTGGGTAGCTTTACCCTCTTACATGTGTACATATCATTATAAATGTCATGCGTATTTTTATGTTTTTTGATGGGCACGAACAATAATGATGTAACAACCTATTTTCTTAAATAAATTATGTTGAAAACCACATGAGCTCAAAGAAATTCATCTCACTAAGCTGGTTGACATCTGCGATTCGCTCTTGAAATATGAAGAAAACGATCCATTTCTGAAACGTATGATAACAGGCGATTAAAAGTGGATCGTCTACAACAACGTCGAACGAAAAAAATCGTGGAGCAAGCGTGATGAACCTCTCTTACTCAAAGCACTTCAAAAGCAGAGATGCACCAAAGGAAATTTATGCTGTCAGTCTGGTGGGATTTCAAAGGTACTGTGTATTTTGAATTGCTTCCAAGGAACCAAACCATTAATTCGGACGTGTACTGTCGTCAGCTGGATAAATTACGTGTTGCAATCAAACAGAAGCTTCCAGAAGTGGTGAATCGCTAAGGCGTTGTGTTTCACCATGATAACGCAAGACCACATACAAGTTCGTTCACTCGTCAAAAATTGTTGCAGCTTGAATTGGATGTGTTATCACATAAGTTATGCTTGCTCAAATTACAGAAGAAATCTGTTCGCTATATGCTGAACTCAGATTACATGTCTCATTCAAAACCATTATTTCTAAAACTAAATATTCTAAAAATTCATGAAATTTTTACCTTGAAACTAGGTATAATGTTTTTTAAAATAATGCATCTTAAACTGCCTATTTTTTCAATCTGACATCAAATATCTGGATTATTCTATCTTCACCAGATCTGTGGCTAACAAAAAATTGTGTCAGCCGTGTGTTAGACTTAATTATGTTTTAAATAGCATACTGTATAAAGCCATTATCCTATGGAATAATCTCCCAGAGAGCATCAGATCTCTGGAAAATATCAAAAAGTTTTTTACATTGTAAATCACCCTGATCTCCATATCGAATCTCAACCCTATCATTAAATTGCAGTTTCAAGCATGCTGCTAACAGTGGTGCTTCTGTTATAACCATCTTACTTGCTTTCATAGATGCCATATGTTTTCTTCTTTTTCTTACATCTGATAGGGGAAATCGCCTTACAACCAATGTATTCAGATTCCTCCTGGTGTATTGCATTTTCATATAACTGTAAATTTTAAATGTGTGCAATAAATAATTGTATTGTATTGTATCCACCATATTCTCCAGACCTGGCACCATCAGACTACCATTTGCTTTGTTCGTTGAAAAACGCCTTGAATGATAAAATCTTCACTGCTGATGAGGCTATCAAATCGAGCTTGGAACTGTTTTGAGCGCGGAATCATGAGCTTGCCTGTAAGATGGCAAAACGTCATCGGACAAAATGAACAATATATTGTTGACTAAAGTTTTTTTTTCCCATTCGAAATTCGCCTTTCATTTACACAGGAAAAAAACGCAATTACTTTTTGGCCAACCCTATACTTTGAAATTGATGGAACAAACGTCTCCATTTACAGCAATCGCTGCACATTACTCGAACTTCACTGACATCCATCACACGCCGCACACAAGACTTCCATACTCATTATTTTTTTCTCGTGGAGAGTTTCCTGAATGTGGTCCTACCATGATTTTCTTGGTCTTACTCTACATTTCTTTCCTACCACTTGGGCTGAATAAATTCTGTACTCATTCTTTCAACACTCTCTACTCGCCGCCCCTGTGGCGCAGTGGTCTAAGCGATGGCCTCTGATCATTCGTCCGAAAGGGGTCCGGGTTCGAATCACGGTGAGGCATTGATGTTGTGTTTGTCTTAAGGCACTGGCTCTCTCCCTTTCCTGGAACAAGTGACCGCTGCCCCTGTGGTGCAGTGGTCTAAGCGATGACCTCTGATCATTCGTCCGAAAGGGGTCCAGGTTCCAATCCCTGTGAGGCAAGGATGTTGTGTTTGTCTTACGGCACTGGCTCACTCCCTTTCCTGGAACCAGTGACCGCCGCCCCGGTGGCACAGTGGTCTAAGCGATGGCCTCTGATCATTCGTCCGAATGGTGTTCGCGTTCGAATCCGGGTGAGGCATGGATGTTGTGTTTGTCTTACGGCACTGGCTCTCTCCCTTCCCTGGAACCAGTCGCCATAAATAAGGGACGGGCGACTGCCTATTGCCCATTTGAGTTGCTCACTGTGGTCGTTAAACCTCCAATGAAGAAAAAAAACAAAAAAAAACGCTCTCTATTCATTTTTTACAGCTACTCATTCTTTCAACATCGCCAAACCACCTAAGAACGTTTGTTGCCACCTTATTGACAATAGTTTGATTCACATTACATGTTTGCAACATATCTTCGTCTCTCATATGATCAAAACATGTCTTTTTTCATCGGATTTTCTTCTTGCCGGCGTTCCATATTCGCCAGTTCGTCAGATACGATTAAAAAAAAAAAATATATTGGCAACCCAAAAATATAGTGGCAAAATTTCATGGGAATCCATTTCGTCTTTACGCCGTTGAAGATATGCAACAAAAGAAGAAGCAAAGAAAGTTTGCGCTTCAAAGCTCATTAGAATCTTGTGTTTTTTCAGTGACTCATAAGGCCACCAAGGAAGCCTTATGAGTCACTGAATGCCGGAGTCACGTGACTAAGGGTCCCTACCGCCAGTGAAATGATGTGTACCCATAATTCGATTAGTAGACTCAAAAAAGATTTAGTCCCAATAACCCATAACTCGATGAGCGTTTTGAAAGGGAGACAAAAATTGAAAAAATTAGAAACGGGAGCAGAGTGCCCTGACAGGAAAAATCCCACAGAAAAAACAAAGATTATTTTTTTTTCCTTGGGGTTTAAAGACCACCGTGAACAACTCATATTTAGTTTGTTTTAAAATAAGTTCTTAAAGCATGCATTATACATAGTAGCCCTCTGTCAAATGAATGTTATTTCCAAGTCAAGCAGGCATTTCAGATCATGCGGGTGGCCTAGTGGGCAACGTTCGTGACTGCCGCGGAAAGGACCTCAGGTTCGATCCCAGACAGGTACGAACGCTCGAACTACTAAATATCCGACGTGCTTCGAATGGGCACGTTAAGCCGTCGGACCCCGGGTACTGCCCCCCCGGTAATAAATAAGGGCGACTTCCTCTCCCTTTCTACTTCGCTTCCGTGTCACTTTCCTATCGGGCGCTCTAGCCCAAATCTCCTAGTTTCCTATTTCTAAGGGTTGTTTAAGACCTGGGGTCAGACACTCCCTTCCTAAAATCCTCTAAATATGATCATTTAGGGCCACTGGTTTCAGGGAGGGGAAAGAGCCAGTACCGTAAGGCAAACAAAACATCCATGCCTCACTGGGATTCGAACCCAGACCCATTTGTACGAATGGTCGTAAGCCAACGTTTAGACAACTGCGTCTCAAAGTACACTGCTGGATAATTGCTAAGGACGGATCATAAACGGCTATATAGCGCATAAAAAAGTAAGTGTGGTTGGATGCCAAGTGAAAGAAAATAATGTCAGAATGCCAAGACATTACAAGAAAGGCAATTTATTGTGCTCCGAAATCCAGAAGGCTTTGGAACGTGTTCAAGGGACAAACAGGCCATTTTGTGCAGAATACGTAAACGTGAAAAAAATGCAATTACCGTCCGCAGGCGTTCCGGCGTAAGATGTCAATACGGGATATAGCCACCATGGAGGGCGATGCAAGATTCCACACGTCGTGTCATGCTTTACACAACATTATTAAGCAGCTGTTGAGGTAATCTATCCCATTCCTCTGTCAGTGCACGGATGAGGGTGTCCTTGTTTATTGGAGGGCATTGGCGACCAGCAAGACTCCTCCCCAAAGCATCCCACACATTTTCAATGGGATTCAGATCTGGAGAACGTGCTGGCCGTACGAGGCGTTGAATATCCTCGCTCTCATGACACTCCTGAGCAGCGACTGTTCGATGACATGTTGCGTTGTCGTCCATGAAAATGAATCTATCACCGACAGCACCACGGAACATGCGAACATGAGGTAGCAGAACATCATTAATGTATCGTTGGCCAATCATAGTCCCAGTTGGAAGCACATAGAGGGACGTACGGCCATTGATCATCATGCCAGCCCATACCATGACACTACATGTCGGATATCGGTCCCTTTCCTGTATGTTTGCTGGACAATATGCAGTACCACTATCACGCCAGATCAGTTGTCGTCGACAATCAGACGATAGACTGTATCTACTCTCATCTCAGAAGAGGACAGCAGACCAGTCGTTATCAGTCCAATTGCGATGTTGATGGCACCATTGCAAACGGGCGGTACGGTGACGTCTGGACAATGGGATGCACACAACAGGACGGCGGGCGTATAGTCCTCCTTCGTGCAAACGTCTGGCGACAGTTTTTCGGGAGATCCGCTTGCCAGTGGCAGCCATAAACTGATTTACTACCTCACGAGCTGTGCTGCGCCGGTGTCTTTTTGTTGATAGCACTATGTCTTCTGCAGGTGTCGTACTGCGAACATGACCCCCCCCCCCCGTGATGTTTGCCACAATCTCCATTTGTTTGAAATGATTTCCAAAGCCTTGAAACAACACTGTGGCTGACGTCGAACTCCCTGGCAACATCTGTTATTTTTCGCCCTTCTTCAATCTTGCCAATAATACGGCCACGCGTAAAATCATCTAGGTGATGTCGGGAAGACATACTGAAAATTGCAAGTTCGTCAATTGATTCTTTCCCTTTCAACTTTGCGTTTGAACAACAACGGTCAATACGCGTCAAATCCTTTATATCTCTTATCAGCACTATGACGTCACGAACAAGTTCGGCAATCCAAAATTTGCATACGCACAATACGTCTTACTGTATCCCGCACTTATGCTAATTTCCACATTTTCCTGCCTTCCATTTTATGGTTGCTATCGTTGCTATTGTCATCCGTCCTTAGCAATTGTCCGGCAGTGTATAATAAAAACGAAGTATACGACTTCCCGTTAAGTGCGGAAATTATAAGGTGCCCTGTATATTTACCAGAGAAAAAGAGGGACCTATGAGAAAAATTGAATAATTACTACTTAAAGGCACCAGATTTTACACCATCAGTCCTTTAAAAGATCCGGTTTTCTTTCCACGTTGCACACCGGTTGAGTTACCCAGTTCATTTGCCTTGAGTGTTCACTGAGTCCTTTAACGTTTCCGCCTGGTCATGAAATTGTCGAGACCCTGCTCTCGACCAGGAAAGCACCATGATCATCTTCGTGGTGTTCGCAACCCACAAGGAAGTTTTAGACTCGAACAGTTATGCCTGTTACAGGCTTTTGAGTCGAGTACCAGAAACGAAGACACATTAGGTGGAACCTAGAGGCTCACCACAGGAATGTGGCTCGACAGAAAGAAGTCAGAATCTCTAGCTACTAGTGCGCCTCGCTAACGCAACTGACGTCACAACGTTACAATGCACAGTATCAGTCGAGGAGAAAGAAAGGGGCGGGTGAACGAACAGAATCCCTTATTTTTAACTGTAGTGTTCGTAACCATGATCCGACTGCTTAACGTGCCCATCCAACACATAAAATATCCACACGACGGATATTTTGCAATTTAGCACATCTGACCTGCCTGGGATCAATCCTGGAACCTTTCCTTCGACAGGCAGACGTGCAAACCACAAGGCAATCCGTAGGACTTCTTGCCCTGACTCTACAGTTTATATAGAGTTACATCCACTGAGAAGGTTTAGATCCGACTTAACTAGGAGTGAAACAGTCTTTTCAGCCGAAAATGATAAACTTAGTTACATTAGGTGGCACCTAGAGATTTATGATAGGAAAGTTTGTAGAGACACACAAACGAGTATCAGACTACTAGTGAGCGTCGCCATCGCTACTGACGTCACATGACGTCAAAAGTACTCACTAGGAGTAGGGAGAGAGAATTGAGAGGGAGGGAGGAATAGACGCCCTCATTTGTAACCGTGGGGCTAGTACCAAAACTATCTGAAGTGAGAAACGGTATTTCAGTACCCAGGGTTCGACGACTTAACTTGCCCATCTAACGCACGATGGATATTCTGTGGTTCGAACGCTTCTAACCAACCTGGGATCGATCTGTACCTTTCCTTCGGTAGACACTAAGCTGAATTATCATTGGTTGCAGTTGTGAACCTAAGAGCGCCAGGAATTTCTGTTGTTTGGACTTTCTGCAATTTCAGCTCGAATACTGTTTTTTCTAGCCTCTAGAATTTCAGAGAAAGTGAGAGTAATGACGATGAGTAAGGACGATGAAATTTTATAAGTGAGAGTAATGACGATGAGTAAGGACGATGAAATTTTATAAGTGAGAGTAATGACGATGGAATTTTCAAGTTTCCGGATATTATCGGACTTACCATCCTTGTCACATTTACACCAAAAATCGGATTGTCATCTTCAAAATTTGTATTATATGGTGTAATTCCGTATTTCTTTCATGATGTTATTTCTATCAGTTAACTACTACGCAATTTAAACTCTTTAGTACCTCAACTAAGTGTTTTTTTGCTTATGTTTGATTTCTAGCCTCAGTGCTTGACTAACTTGCTTCTGAAGTGTTTCTTGAAGCAATTTGCCTGTACGTAAAGTGGCCGTAGAGTGTTTAAACAATTAGTATATGTTCACTATGTTCCCTTTTCCTTCTACTCTACACATACAGTGATACAATAACAACGAACATCTCAGTTTACATCAGCGGGTCTGTATTTTAAGCTGGCATAGTTTTCTAAAGTTTAAAGGAATGAGTTCAAATTAATCGAAAATCAGTATTTGTCTTTTAAATAGGTTGACGTAATTATAGTTCACAAGCTTTTCTTACTCTTGACTGATTTGAGTTAAACCAAGAAAGATGACACCAAATTTTTGGGTGTAATAAGCACGTCCTTTGAATCCGTTCTGACGCAAATTAAATTTTTAAAAGCTATTCAAAGTCAATGGAACCGGTATGGAAAACAATAGTATCTGACGAAAGAAAGAAGTTTTTCAATCGGGTTTTTAATCCCTCAGATATTGCTGTAAACGGCATTGTGAGCTTACGCCATCTGGTTGCAGACTACATACATCAGAAGTAGAATTAACACTTATGCCCCTTGGTGGCCAAACCATTCTTTACCAAACATTAGAAATTGTGTGAAAAATATGTTCCATCAAGTCTTGTATGCGATACAGGAAGAATTTTTCAAATCGGAGTTTTAGAAGCAGAAATAACGAAGAAAACGCAATTTACCTTTGTGTCACCTAACGAAAAGTTTATGATTTACTTGAAAATTTTGAATTTATAGGAAAAACATTTCGCATCGGAAACACTATCCAACAAAGAAGGAATTTTTCAAATCGAACTACTATAAGTAGAGATATTGACAAAAATAAGATATACATCTACGCCCCCTGGCGTAGAAACCATGCATTATTTCAAGAAGAAAATGTTCCTAAAAAGTTTGTCTACATGAGTAGTATCGGTCAACAAACGACGTTTGTTCCAATCGAGAATTTAGAAGCTCATATTTTGCTGCAAATACATCAGAAGCGGAAATTAAGACTTACGCCACCTAATGGTTAAACCATGTTTTACAAAAATTAGAAATTACGTGCAAACTATTTCCCATCACGAGCTGTATCCGTTGCAGAAAGAATTTTTCAAATCGGAGATTTAGAAGCAGAGATACAGGGGGAAAAGCAATTTACTTTTACGCCCCGTAGCAGAAAGTCTATGAATTACTTGAAAATTTTGAAATTATATGAAAAACATGTCACACGGAAAACACTATCCAACAAAGAAGGAATTTTTCAAATCGGACTCCTAGAAGTAGAGATATTGACAAAGATAAGATATACATCTACGCCCCTGGCGGAGAAACTGTGGAATATTTTAAAAAGAAAATATTCCAAAAAGGTTTATCGATGTGAATGGCATCGGT
This sequence comes from Macrothele yani, assembly GCA_039090855.1. Lineage (NCBI taxonomy): Eukaryota > Metazoa > Arthropoda > Arachnida > Araneae > Macrothelidae > Macrothele > Macrothele yani. The sequence continues at coordinate 23,825,663 of CM077013.1, forward strand.
CCGCGAAAGAATTTTTTCAATCGATATTTTAGAAACTCAGATTTTATGGCAAATACATCAGAAGCAAGCATTAACACTTGCGCCCCCTGGTGGTCAAAGTATTCTTTACCAAAAATTTGAAATTATATGCAAAAGATTTTCCATTAGGAGGTGTTTCCGCTGAAAAAAAATTTCAAATCGGAGTTTTAGAAGAACAGTTATCGGAAAAATGTAATTTACTTTTACGCCCCTAGCGGAAAATCTATGCGTAATTTGAAAAAGTAACTATATCTAAAATACTCTTCGACATAAATGGAATCGAAGGATAAAAGAATTTTTTCAATCGGATGTTTAGAAGCAAATATGTGGAATAAAACGTATTTTTGAATTCGACATCTTCTGCATTTAAGCCCTCTAGCGGCGAAATTGCATATCGTAAAAAAAAAACGAAATAAAGGGTCATCATTCGCATATTTCAAGCTTCCCAATGCAAAAAGAATTTTTCAAATCGGACTAATAGTTGCAGAGATATCGTGGGTACAGACAGACGGACGGACGGACAGACCGGTAACATAAGCACGATCTTTTTTTACAAAAGACTTCCAAAAAAATGTCTCAGCTATTTCATAAAAAATCTGCCTAATGGTTTTCTTAATTTGGCTACAACCGCGGTTCTCACATTTGTTTTCCTAGCGCTGCCCCGGCTTTTTGTTAAAAACGAGTGACATTTTATAGAAACGCCGTTTAAAAAATCAGTCGTCTGAACTAGTTCGATCGTAGTTGACATGCATTTGGTAATATAAGCCAAAAATCAACAGCGTTTTAAATGTGCTATACTCCCACAATTTCACATTAATCACATTTTTCGTTTTGTATTGTACATAATTGTTCCAAAACAAATGAAAACGTGGAAGATGTGAATCCGTTTATTGGTGTAAACATGACATGGATTATAGTTAGATAATATCCGAAAACCTGAAAAATTTGTCGTCCTGGAGCGGTAATCGACCGCTCCAGGAGCGGTCGATACCAGGATACCGCTCCAGGAGCGGTATCCTGGAGCGGTGTCGTCCTGGAGCGGTCTCCCTGATAGCGGCCGAGTATGCTAATCACTGCACCACCCAGAACGATCAAGTTTCAAGTTTAAGATTCATTTGAATATGAATTAAACATATATTCAAATTAATTTTTTATTTGAATATTTGCATACGCGCACGCTATCCGGGAGATGAAGGTTCGATTCCCGCTCAGATAATAACCGTTTTCGGTTATTATCTGACTTAACACCTTGTTATATTTACACCAATAAATGGATTCACATATTCCAAATTTGCGTTGTATAATGGTGTAATCCCGTATTTCATTCATTGAAATGAAAATGGTTTTATAAAAAAATTTCGATAGTGCGTTCGACCTTGGCACGAGTTGAAAACACGGTAATCGTTATACAATGCTCCACAGAAGTGTAAATCCACCATGTTCAGTCGATATGTGAGATCGTGCAGTAATCGCCTATGAAAGATAATTTTCATATGTAAGAACATTCATTGCTAGATGCACCAGACTATGCAAATCGACCTGTTGGACGTCATGCGTGTTGACTACCACTGAACACCACGCGCCCCATCCACCACATAAATACAGGGTGATTCATAAAGAAGTATACAGTTTCAACGCTCTATAAAACAAGAACAATGTAAGATATTTTATGTTACCTGTAACAGAATTGTAGGGGAATGTTTCAAGTTTTTTTTAGAGACAGTCATAGATGTTCTATGTGTGCACCCTTAGTCACACGACACACATCGAGCTGGTAATTCATTTCCGCCCAAGCGCGAGGTAAGATATCTGAATCAAGTGCAGTGATAGAGGCTGTGATACGCTGTTTCAGCTCCGCTAGATCAACAGGAAAGAGAGGGGCGAATACCTTGTCCTTTACATACCCCCACAAGAAGGAGTCGCAAGGTGTGAAGTCATTATTTCTGGGTGGCCATTGGGTCAGTGGTACGTTGTAGTACGCGGCTCGTCCAATCCATCGGTGAGGAAGATGTTCATTGAGATCATCTCGCACGTCGCCTAACCAGTGTGGTGGTGCACCATCCAATTGGAGAATAAAGTTGTCACTGTCGTACTGCAACTGTGGCATCAACCAAAGACTTTACATATTCAGAAAAGAGCCTCCCGCGACAGTTTCCTCGTGAAAAAAGAAGGGGCAGTACACTTTCTTTTTGGACACAGCACAGGACACATTTACCTTAGGGGAATCTCGCACGTACTAATGTAAATCGGAAATTCTCCGTTCCCCAAAAGCAAACATTGTGCTTGTTTACCAGACCACTCACGTGAAATGTAGCTTCATGGGTGAAAACTAAGTGATCGGCAAAATCGTCATTTTCAAAACGGCGTTGCATTTCGGCCCAAAATTCAAATCGCTTTGCCTTGTCAAGGTCAGTGAGATTTTGCAACATCTGCACTTTGTACGGAATCATTTTCAGCTTCTTTCTCAAAATTCTCCAGACAGTGGGCTGTGAAATCTACACTTCACGACTCACCCTCCGCGTTGATTTTCCCTGGCTTCGTTGAATGGCGGTGCAAACACTATCGACGATTTCTTCCGATACACGCGGTCGTTCAGGACTTTTAAGTTTGTACAAACAGCACGTAGTTTAAAATTTTTTATGCCAATCGTAGATAGATTTTCTGGTTGGAGGTTCTTTTCCGAATCGTGATCGAAAATGCCGTTGCACAACAGTTACAGATTCCGTTTTGCTCAATTCAAGAACACAAAACGCCTTCTCCACTGCAGATACTGCCATTTTGACTGACTAGTCACGTGACACGCGCGCTATCGCCAACGTCACTTCCCTCAGTAGCGGGACACAAACTTTACTAGTACATCTACCTAACGGTTCACAGTTGTGCTCCATGTCTTCAACTGTTACTGTTTTACAGCATTTGGAAACTGCATACTCTTTTATGAATCACCCCGTATATTAGGTTCAGATGTCAAGTAGCTGTTAGAACGGCACTGCGTACATTCCAATGTCAGTTTCCTTTGAAGTTGAACTATGCCGCGCGATGTGCACGCGAAAAAGGTTAATCGAAGCTTATCATCCGTGTTGAAAAGGTTTCAGGGAAATTGCACGAGTGATTGGGAGATCTCATAATGCCGTTGGCAATTTCCTGCGTAATAAGGCAACATATGGGACCGTTAAACGTCCGGAACGTCCTTCAATCCTATCTGCAAGGGATAAACGCAACATTGTCAGAGCAGCATCGAATTCTTCGCTATCTACGACGGAGATACGGCGGAGGTACAACCTCAAAGTCTCCTCGGAAACCGTTCGGCGGGTTATAAAGTAGAACCCTCACATTGTTCGAGCAAAACTGTAGTTGAAAGCCATTCACAAACAGAGACGACTGGAATTTGCTCCTAAAAACATGGACAGAGCAAGGTAAGACAGTTTTCTCTTGTTTGTATTGAATTAATTTGGTTTCTTTTTGCCGATCCCAGTGTCTAATTATTGCTATGTGTATCTCTAGGTAATGTTCAGTGTGTGAGAAAAAGTTCAAACTAGACGGTCCGGATGGATTTAATTCCTACTGGCGCGATTTACGAAAAGAGCCGAAGTTCTTGTCTCAAAGAAATTTTGGAGAGGAAAGTTGCATGGTTCGGGGAGCCTTCAGTGCTCGTGAAACTGGTTCCTTGGAGTTTGTGTCAACCAAAATGAACAGCGCTTCATATTCTTCAAAAAAAAACCTTTGCCGCATTTACGTAGCCTTCGCCGAAATCGTTCCATTTATCAGCAAGACAACGCAGCGATCCACGCACTAAACACTGGTTAGCTAATTAATAACAAGGAACAATACACCAATTGTACTTAAATGGTATAAATATACTAGCGATCCGAAATTTCTTGGCGTAGAATAGAAATAAAGGTTTCCAAGCTTTTGCACATCAACCAGAGGGCTTTCTCAAGGAAGGTAGACAGCTAACTGCAAGCTGGATAATAGAACGGTTCAACAATTTGAACGTGGTGACATGACAATAACGAATAGATGCGAACGAAATCAGGTATTCAAAGGCACGAGGCGTTATGCTCGTTTTGGCACGCGGAATCCTGGAAGGAAAACCAAGACGCAGTCACTATTTGAATAACTGGTTCCAAACACGTGGCAACTCCAGTGAGACGCTATCATTGCACGACTCGCTGTTGGTTATGATCTCCAAAGTATCGCGAATGGCAGTAGATTTTGGGGTGGAGTAGGAAGCAAATTTCTTTACGTCATGCCACATAGGAGCAGCGGACTTGAACTTGACTTCTCTGGATAAGGCCGTGGTTACTTTGCCATTCTTTATGTCCCTTTTATGTTCGTTAACTCTAATTCCAAATGAACGCTTAGTCATTCCAATGTAGTATCTCGCCGATCAGTCCGGATATAGTACAGGAATGGCTTAAACACCTGCTTCATTGGAAGGTGGGGACTTCTCAGTGTTTCCTTTAAGCATGGTATATAAAGATGTCGGAGACCTGATGCCAACACCGAGGTTCATCTTCTTGAGCGCGTTCTTGAGCTGATAGGAAACATTTGGTATATAGGGAATTGAGCCCAGGTAGCGTATCTGCGGCATAGAAAGATTAGAACGACTGGTTCGGATTTACTCGATGTAGCGATGTACCAGGTTCGGCGTGTATCCTGCCTCAGTGGCCAGCTCGATAACGTTTCTCAATTTGCATTGTCTAGAACGAACATCTGAGGAGACTGCAAAGGCTCTTCGGATTCGAGAGCCGAACCTGGTACATCGCTACATCGAGAAAACCCGAACCAGTCGTTCTAATCTTTCTATGCCGCAGATACGCTACCTGGGATCAATTCCTTATATACCAAATGTTTCCTATCAGCTCAAGAACGCGCTCAAGAAGATGAACCTCGGTGTTGGCATCAGGTCTCCGACATCTTTATATACCATGCTTAAAGGAAACACTGAGAAGTCCCCACCTTCCAATGAAGCAGGTGTTTATGCCATTCCTCTACTATATCCGGACTGATCGACGAGATACTACATTGGAATGAGTAAGCGTTCATTTAGAATTAGAGTTAACGAACATAAAAGGGGCATAAAGAACGGCAAAGTAACCACGGCCGTATCCAGAGAAGTCAAGTTCAAGTCCGCTGCTCCTATGTGGGATGACGTAAAAAAATTAGCTTCCTACTCCATCTCAAAATCTATTGCCATTCGCGAAACTTTGGAGATCCTAACCAACAGCGAGTCGTGCAATTATAGCATCTCACTGGAGTTGCCACGTGTTTGGAACCAGTTATTCAAATAGTGACTGCGTCTTGGTTTTCCTTCCAGGATTCCGCGTGCCAAAACGAGCATAACGCCTCGTGCCTTTGAATACCTGATTTCGTTCACATCTATTCGATAATGTCATGTCACCACGTTCAAATTGTTGAACCGTTCTATTATCCAGCTTGCAGTTAGCTGTCTACCTTCCTTGAGAAAGCCCTCTGGTTGATGTGCGAAAGCTTGGAAACCTTTATTTCTATTCTACGCCAAGGAATTTTGGATCGCTAGTATAGTTATACTATTTAAGTACTGGTTAGCTGCTCAGAACGTGAAGGTACTGGACTAGCCAGCTTGTTCGCCCGACTGTAACCCTATGGAAAATGTTTGGTGACTCCTCGTTCGCGAAATCTTTGCGAATAACGTGACTTACGGTTCTGTTGTAGAATTACAGCGAGATATTCAGAATGCTTGGACAAATTTGGACCGTACTACCCACAAAAATCTTACTAACCGCATGAAACACAGAATTTTTAGTCTCATTAAAAAAATGGTGGTCCCATTAATTATTGGTGTGCATGGACTTATATTTATGTGTAAGACCACATATGGCCTTTTTTAATTTTTCGTTCATAAAACAATATAAGAGTATTTATTGCAATATAAGAGTATTTACAATATAAGAGTTTATTGCAGTTGTTGCAGTTTATGGGTGTGTGTGGTGGACATAGCTAGTAAAAACGTTCTGCGTGTGCCCGGTTTGAGGTGAATTATGGTGGACCTATACTTCTGTGGAGCACTGCAGCAACCATAACAACCGGCCCCACCTGTAAATCACGCATGCGTCGTCGGTAGTGCGTAGTTTAATAAGCATTGTTTCATGAACCCCTAACAAGCTTTCTCTCCCTGCGATTTTTCGAAAATATGGATATGAAAGAGGATCCAAGATTCGCCATTAAATTTTGCTGTCGACTCAAAAAGTCTGTCGGAGAGACTTTCCGTCTTACACAAGAGGCTCATAAAAGTGAATGTCTCTGAAAATCAACGATTTACAGATGACTTAAAGAATTCGTGGATGGTAGTGAGTTGGCGACTTTAATCGCGCATGGAGGAAGACCTTCAACGAGTGTTACAGAGGTAAACATCAATACAATAGGTGTTATTATACGGGAAGACAGACACCTATCAATTAGAGATATCGAAGACATAGTTCACATTTCGAAATCATCAATTCACAGAATTTTAACCGAGCATTTGGGCATGAAACTAGGTTGTTCAACTTTGGTTCCCCATTTTTTAGCACGTCTTTTGTAAAAAAGATCGTGCTTATGTTACCGGTTTGTCCGTCCGTCCGTCTGTACCCACGATATCTCTGCAACTATTGGTCCGATTTGAAAAATTCTTTTTGCATTCGGAAGCTTCAAATATGCGAATGATGATCCTTTATTTCGTTTTTTTTTTTTTACGATGCACAATTTTGCCGCTAGGGGGCGTAAATGCAGATGATGTCGAATTCAAAATTACGTTTTAATCCACATATTTGCTTCTAAACATCCGATTGAAAAAATTATTTTATCTTTCGATTCCCTTTATGTCGAAGAGTATTTTAGATATAGTTACTTTTTCAAATTACGCATAGATTTTCCGCTAGGGGGCTTAAAATAAATTACATTTTTTACGATAACTCTTCTCCTAAAACTCCGATTTGAAAAATCTTTTTTCCAGCGGATACATCTCCTAATGGAAAATCTTTTGCATATAATTTCGAATTTTCGGTAAAGAATACTTTGGCCACCAGGGGGCGTAAGTGTTAATTTTTGCTTTTGATGTATTTGCCATAAAATCTGAGCTTCTAAAATATCGATTGAAAAAAATCTTTCGTGGGCTCATGCTACTCACATCGATAAACCTTTTCGGAGTATTTTCTTCCTAAAATATTCCACAGTTTCTCCGCCAGGGGGCTTAGATGTATATCTTATTTTTGTCAATATCTCTACTTCTAGGAGTCCGATTTGAAAAATTCCTTCTTTGTTGGATAGTGTTTTCCGTGTGACCTGTTTTTCATATAATTTCAAATATTTCAAGTAATTTATAAACTTTCCGCTAGGGGGCGTAAAGGTAAATTGCTTTTTGCCCTATATCTCTGCTTCTAAATCTCCTATTTGAAAAATTCTTTCTGCACCGGATACAGCTCCTGATGGGAAATCGTTTGCACATAATTTCTAATTTTTGTAAAAAAAAAAGTGGTTTGGCCACCAGGGGGCGTAAATCTTAATTTTCGCTTCTGATGTATTTGCAGCAAAATATGGGATTCTAAATTCTCGATTGAAAAAAAACGTCGTTTGTAGACCGAACTAATCGTGTCGACAAACCTTTTAGAAACATTTTCTTCTTAAAATAGTGCATGGTTTCTGCGCCAGGGGGCATAGACGTATACCTTATTTTTTGTCAATATCTCGACTTCTAGGAGTCCAATTTGAAAAATTCCTTCTTTGTTGGATAGTGTTCCTAGTGTGACATGTTTTTTCTAAAAATTCAAAATTTTCAAGTAATTCATAGACTTTCCGCTAGGGGACGTAAAGGTAGATTGCGTTTCCCACTATTTTTCTGCTTCTAAACATCTGATTTGAAAAATTCCTCCTGCACCGGATACAGTTCCTCATGGGAAATCCTTTGCACATAATTTCTAATTTTTGTAAAAAAATGGTATGGCCACCAGGTGGCGTAAGTCTTAATTTCCACTTCTGATGTATTTGCAGCAAAATATAAGCTTCTAAAATCTCAATTGAAAAAAAAATCTTGTGTTGACCGATGCTACTCATGTCGACAAACCTATTAGAAACACTTTCTTCTTGAAATAATGCAAGGTTTCTACGTCAGGGGGCGTAGATGTATATCTTATTTTTGCCAATATCTCTACTTCTAAAAGTCCAATTTGAAAAATTCCTTCGTTGTTGGATAGTGTTTCCGATGCAAAATGTTTTTCCTATAAATTCAAAATTTTCACGTAAATCATTTAAGACTTTCCGCTAGGGCGCATAAAGGTAAATTGCGTTTTCTGCTCCTAAAACTCCGCTTTGAAAAATTCTTCCTGTATCGCATACAAGACCTGATGGAAAATATTTTTTTCACATAATTTCTAATGTTTTGTAAAGTTAATTTCTAATGTTTTATGGTTTAGCCATTCTTTACAATGCTTCTGATGTATTTTTAGCAAAATCTGGGCTTCTGAAAACTCGACTATTTTTTTTTCTTGGACCGATACCACTCATATGGATAACCCTTTTGAGAATACTTTCTTCCTAAAATAATGCATGGTTTTCCCACCAGGGGACGTAAAGTCACATCTTATTTTTGTCGATAACTCTGTTTCTAAGAGTTCGTAAGCTCGAGATTCCGTTTACACCAATATCTGAGGGATTAAAAACCCGATTGAAAAACTTCTTTCTTCCGTCAGATACTGTTGTTTTCCATACCGGTTCCGTTGCCTTTGAATAGCTTTGATAAATTTAATTTGCGTCAAAACGGATTCAAAAGGCGTGCTTATTACACCCAAAAATTCGGTGTCATCTTTCTTGTTTTCATGTGCGGCCAAATGCAAGGCCACATATATGACCAGTTTTGTAGTTCCTTATTTAGAGAAAATGAATGTTAATTTGATGCCGCAACCTGTATTTAGTCCAGACTTGTCACTATGTGACTTCTGGTTATTCCCCATTTTAAAAAAGACGTTATACGTGGACGACAATTTGAGACTGATCAACTTATTACAGCTGCGTAGGGATGCTTCAACACAGTGGCTGCGGAGCAGCCCGGGCAGCCACGGCCCCGGCCCGGTCAATAATTTCAATAATTTTAGCCAAGATTTTTTATTTTTATTTTTTTTTATATGGCATACGTGCGATTTTTTGTTGTGATGTGCCTTAGAAAGTTCCTCCAGGTAAGTGGTCAGGTGGTCTTAACCCCTAACAAAGCTCCTTAGGTATTGTTTTTCTTCTGTTTGTTCTGGGAAGCAGGAAAGGTGGGGGTGCACCACGATTCAAAATTTCGGGCCCGGTCAATGAACTTCACTTTCCGCCGTCCCTGCTTCAACAGCATTGCAGAAGAAGAATTCCAGAAACATTCAAAAAGCGGCGGAAAAGTTGGGACACCTGTATTCGATGCAATGGACCGTATTTCGAAAAAGATGGCCACGTCCTTGATAATTAATCTTTTTTTTACGCTTTCCAACCGTTGGTTACAGAAGCGTATATGCTCCAGCTTTGTCCGTCTGTTTGTCAGTCCGCACGATAACTCGCGTAAAAATGGTTCGATTTCGATGAAATTTTAGTATGTATTAGGGGACTACCTGGGGACCAACCATATTGAAAATGGGTGAAATTGGGTTAAAGGTCAGGACATAGCAGCGGGATCCATTCCATCGCCCTTATGCGTATAACTTACGTAAAAATGCTTCGATTGCGACAAAACTTTACCATGTTGTTTCGGAGGTATACTGAACTGGTTCTGTTGAATATCATTGAAATGGGGTCAAAGGTCAGGTACAGTAGCGAGATTTATTTCACAGCCATTATCCTGAAAACTTGATCAAAAATGCTTGTATTGCGACAAAACTTTGGCATGTTGTTCCGGAGGTATACTAAACCAATTCTGTTTAATATCATCGAAATGTGGTCAAAGGTCAGGGCACAGGAGCGAGATTTATTCCACAGTCATTATCCTCATAACTTGAGTACTGGTTTCTGGTATGTTGGAAAGCGTATCATAATGAATGCATTGCATGATTTTACTAACTTGTTATAAAGATCTTCTCACTTGTTTTGGGACAGCCCTTGTACTTTCACTGTATTAGTCAGCCACCTCGGTGGCGCAGTGGTCTAAGTGCTGGCGTCTGACCATTCCTCCGAGATGGGTCCGGGTTCGAATCGCGGTGAGGAATGAATGTTGTGTTTGTCTTACGACACTGGCTCTCTCCTTTCCCTGGGACCACTGGCCCTAAATTAGGGATGGGCGACTGCTTATAGACCATCACGTTGCTCACGGCGGACGTTAAATCCCTAAATAAAAACAATATAAATGTATTAGTCAATATAATGAGCCTAATAAAAATTAAAGGCTTGAAGTTGTTTCTTCCTAATGTAAGTTCGTTGTCTGCTGAGAAGGTTAAGAACCAGAATTAGAGAACAAATATAACATCCATATCCCTTCCGGGATTAGAACCTGACCCGCGATGAGAAAAAGAGCGACATGTATCCCAACAGTTCGGCTTCTTTGCAACTTTACATTTTTTTCGCACGCCTTGCATGAAATTTAAATGTCATAAAATTTATAGTGCTTTATAATCTACGAAACAAAAGAGGAATTCTGCAAAATTCAAAAAGAGAAAACAGTTCAGTCTAATAAGAAAGCAGGAGAGTGCAGGTACAAAGTAAAATTGCAAAATCATCATGATTCACTTCACTTCCTTATCCCCGGAATTCTGAAAACGGTATCATTTTTTTCTGAAAAGTAAGCCATTAACAGAAAAATGAGCCCATCGTATTCCGCCATCTAAATCTTTGGTGTTTTTTAACACGATTGTTGTAATGAGAGTCATCGATCCATCTGGAAATACCGTATCTTTGCACGCACTTGTAGGATTTCAAAAATCCGTTTTCCGTTAAATAACTTGAACTATATGAACGATAATCGATACCTTTTGCTCTCTCTCTCTCTCTTTCTTTTACGCTTTCCAACCATAGGTTGAAAAAGCGTATTTGCTCCAGCTTTGTATGTCCGCACGATAACTCGCGTAAAAATGATTCGATTTCGATGAAATTAGTATGTGGTAGGTGACAACCTGGGGATGAACCTTATTGAAAATGGAAAAAATGGGGTCAAAGGTGGAGCGAGATCAATTCCATCGACTTTATACGTCATAACTTACGTAAAAATCCTTCTATTGCGACAAAACTTCAGTATGTTGTTTCGGAGGTATACTGAACCGATTCTGTTGAACATCATTGAAATGGGGTTAAAGGTCAGGGCACAGGTGCGAGATTTATTCCACAGCCATTATCCTCATAACTTGAGTAATGATTTCTGGTACGTTGGAATGCGTATCATAATCAATGCATTTCATGATTTTAATAACTTGTTACGCTTTCCAACCGTAGGTTGAAGAAGCGTATATGCTCCAGCTTTGTTCGTCTGTCTGTCTGAATGTCCGCACGATAACTCGCGTAAAAATGGTTCGATTTCGATGAAATTTTAGTATGTGGTAGGGCGCAACCTGGGAATGAACCCTATCGAAAATGGACGAAATGAGTCAAAGGTCACGAGATAGGAGCGGAATCCATTCCATCGCCCTTATGCGTCATAACTTACGTAAAAGTGCTTCGATTGCGACAAAACTTTATCATGTTGTTTCGGAGGTATACTGAACCTGTTCTGTTGAATATCATCGAAATGGGGTCAAAGGTCAGGGTATAGGAGCGAGATTTATTCCACAGCCATTGTCCTCATAACTTGAGTAATGATTTCTGGTATGTTGAAAAGCGTATCTTCTATGATTTCTTTTTTTTTTTTTGGAAAGGTTTCCGAAGATATGCTCCATTAATATCATCATTTTTGACTACAGGAAATGAGCTACATTCGTGGCTCTCCTGCTATCATATCAGAGTCCATGTTAACACGGTATCAGCTTTACTGTTATCACGTGATTGTCATTATTCTGTTTTAAAATATAATTATTAGCTTTAATTAATATGTTCTCCGATATGATAGCAGGAGGGTCACAAGTGCAGCTTATTTTCTGTAGTCGAAAATGATGATATCAAAAGTTGCAGGCTAATAAGAAATGCTTCGTGGGCTTAGCAAGGTCACCAAATCAACTGGTGGAAACATCTGATTGTACTCCTACAGCAAGGAAATTGCTTCTGAGATCCATCAGCTGCGCATGTGCCTAGAGCACACGTGATGTTTCAAGGCACAGGGTAATATGTCGTGTACATGCACGACACTTTCCTAGCCCCGCACGACATGACGTCACCTGGAGTATTCGAACATACGATTGCTTATTCTAGCAGAATGACGGCTCATACGGACCACCACTTCGAGAAGCGTTTCGTAGATCTTCTCGAAGTGGTGGTCCGTACGAGCCGTCATTCTGCTAGACTCTTGTGAGTCTAAAATTTACTTTAATGGTGTAAATAAAAACACTAAATAATTGTCGAAGCTTCGCACTCCTCTGCGAGGCTTCATGTGGTCTAGATTAATTATCGGAATGACTAAGCGTTCGTTTAGAATTAGATTCAACGAACATACAAAAGATTATATGGACGGAAAAGTAGCCACTGCCCTGTCCAGAGAAGTCAAGTTCAAGTCCGCTGATCTTATGTGGTATGATGTAAAGAAATTAGTTTTCTACTCCATGACTAAACCTACTGCTATTCGCGAAACCTTAGAGATCATCATCAACAGTGAGGCTTGCAATGACAGCGTCTCTCTAGAATTGCCACGAGTTTGAAGCCAGTTCGTCAAAAAATGCTGCGTTTTTCCCCACGGTACCGCGTGACCAACCAACGTGAAGCCTGGTTTTCTGTGAATGAATAATTACATTCGCATCTATTCATTTATTGTCTAGTCAAGTCACCGCGTTCAAATTGTTGAAGTGTTCTAATTTTCAGTTTGCAGTTTGCTGTCTACCTTCTTTAAAAAAGGCCATCTGATTGATGTGCGAAAGTTTGGAAACTTTGATTTCTATTCTACGCAAGTAAATTCGAATTATTAGTATAGTTATGTTATTTTGAGAAACAGATAACGCTAAAACAATTCAAAAATTTTGACATTTTTTTTTTCACGTGGAAGCCCATGTTTCAGGCATGCTCACATATTATCGAGAGACACTATCTATTGCTTCTTTGGCGATTTTACGCCATTAAAGGAAGTTTTTAGACTCACATGTGTTATGTTATAAAGATGGTGTAGTGTATTCGGTAATTTCGTAGTCCATTCGAACACTATAACGTTGGAGCCATTTGTGTTGAAATTTTGAATTCTGTTTGATGCGCATAAATCGTTGTTCGCACACTATGGTGTTTTATTGAACAAGTACTCGTATTTAAGGCGAAATCGGTCTGCAAACCTACAGATTCTTTATAAGTGCGTCACGCTTAATGGCCACGCTAGCCCGCTGATTTTCCTCGAACAACGAGCTGTTCTACGCATATTAAAAATCAGCGCAATGCTTCCTTGTTATTGTGACTGGCTTGTCCATCTGGCTTCCTCTAAAAACACTTTGGTAACTCGTACCTCGCTTTCCATTTCTGTACTTTTACCTGCTGTTTTTCCGCATTTCATACTTCAACCCTTTACAAGTGCATTTCGCTTTTTGTCCTCTTAGACGTTCTGTTTTAACTCTTATTTAATCGCGAGTAGCGCAGAGGAAGTGTTGTTGTTCAATGCCTTTAAGACCTTGAGATCAAAACACAGGGAAACACCAATTGCACTCTTTGTCTTTAACTGTTTAACAGACATTTTTCTAAGTACATATACCAGAATGCATGAAACATGTGAATATTTTGGTGGTTTCCTCACGACATTCGGTATTTCTGTTTGGACAGCAGTTACACGAAGAATGCCGGTATTTCAGTAGCAAAATTGAAAAACAATTAAATTAAGACGCAGCAGTAAAAAATATTGTGAAGAAATGTATTTTTTAATTTTCTTTTTCTTTCTTTCTTTCTTTTACCTTTTCTTTTCATCCTTCTTTTTCCTTTTTTTCTTTCTTTCTTTCCTTCTTTCCTTTTCTTTTTCATTTTGCTCTTCTTTTTTTATGTAGCATAACTCTGATCAAGATTTCCCGAACAACTATAGCTACAGAAACTAAGTTATGTAATTTAACTCTTACATTGAAGTCATTTTTGACTGGCACATTTCATCCTATATTTGACCCCACAGAAAAAAATTAAGATCAAAGCAACAGGTTGACTGTGGCTCAAATTTTGCAAAATCCCACACTGAACATTTTGTTGACTGTGACTCAAATTTCGCAAAATCCCACGCTGAACATTTTGTTGACTGTAACTCAAATTTTGCAAAATCCCACACTGAACATTTTGTCGACTGTCTATCTGTTGGCATGTATTAATTGGAATTTAGCGAATCTGTCAGTTCGTTTTGTCCGTGATATAATCAAGAAGCGACATCAAATATTACTCAGAAGTGGGATTTTTACTTGGGGAAGGGGGATTCTAGTGTAGCTCTACCTCATATCAAGGGAGGAGTCAGGACGGAGAGTCAAACCCTTATAGAAGGTAGGTGACACCCCCCCCCCCAAGAATGTACAGTATATTATATTCCATAAAAATTTCAGGAAGTGGATTCAGGACCAAAAAAGGAAAAGGAAAGAAGGAAGTGTGTGGAGATGGATTTGAAAGTGGATTCAGGACAAAAAGAGAAAAAAAAAAAAAAAGAACCGTGTGGAAGTGGATTCAGTTTGGGTTCCAGGAAGTGAATAAAAACAGTCGTCGAAAAAAGGTCGAAATCTAAAAGCAAAATTATCGAAGTGTCATTTTTTTTCTGTTTTATCCACTTTCAAGAAGCCGTAGCCTATATCATAAAATGGAGCGGTTAGTCTTATCCAACAAAAAAATTCTTTCTTCGTCGTTACCATAATATTTTTCCTAAGATCAGTGGCGTCTAACTTGAATTTTTGGTGTGGGGCGTATATACTGAGTTAGCTTTGCATTACCAACACCCCGATGTTTTACGTTCGGAGCGATAATAAAATAACACGTGATATCAACGTCACGTGCGTCAACTATAAATTGTGCACATCTATCCTCTGCGCATAATCAGCAAAGGTTTGCCAGTAATGGGGAAACGTGGCGACATAAACCAATTTAACCGCGGACAGATAGTTGGGGCCTGGGGAGCAGGCGCCAGTATTTCGGAAGCAGCCGCACTTGTTGGCTGCACCCGTACCACTGTATCAAAGGTGTACCAAGATTGAATTAACCCTGCATAGACACCCAGAAGAAGGGCTCACATTGGTCATTGGTCAGCCACGCCCTGTTGATCTTAGAGGTAAGCGCTGGGTGTCAAGACTGGTATCTCAGCAACGACGTGCAACAGTCACCCAGTTCACCCACCAGTACAATAGCGGTGCAGTTCGACTTATTTCCGCATGTATTGTGCACCGTACCTTGCTTTGTCTGATGTTCCACAGTAAGAGACCAAAGAGAATACTCATGGTGACGCGCAGTCATCGCAAACAACGCCACGCATGGGACAAGAAATATCAGCTATGAATCCTCGACACATGGAAGAAGGTCGTCTGGAGTGACGAGTCTATTTTCCTGCTGCACCATGCTCATGGCTGGTTTTCGTATGACGTAAATAGTATGAAGCCCTATCCCTTGGTTGCATAGTTGTAGTTCAACAGACCAGTGGAGGTGGTGTTTTGGTCTGGGCAGCATTTCCCGGTGAAGCTCTAAGTCCGTTAGTTATCATCCCACAAACGCTGAATGATGGAGGCTCCAGGGGCCTGTTAGCCGATTATTTCCATCCATATCTGCAGAATGTTTACCCTAACTACAGTGCTATCTTGCAACAGGATACCCTACCGTGCCATCGGGTTCGTATAACTACTAAGTGGTTGGAGTAACACGACAACTAATTCACCACACTGCCTTGCTTCCCAAACTCTCCTGATTGTAACCCAATTGAACATTTGCGGGATATTCTAGAACGGGGTGTGAGAACTGCTGATCCTCCTGGGAATGAACGTGAACTAATGGAGCTGTTGCAGCGGACATGAGTCACGTTACGCATGGAAGATGTTGTCAGTTCCCAGGCGTCTGCGAGCCGTGATTGCACAGTAAGTTAAACCAACGCGTTATTAGATAGGGTTCCTAATGCAAAACTAAGTCAGTGTATGTATATAATGCGCTAGACATATTGCTCGAAGAACGGACCAACGATGGACAACTGAAATATTAGACTGGGTACTAAGGGAGAGAAAAGACCTAAAAGAAGATCGCGTGAGAGATGGGTGGATGGAATTCGAAAGCATGCCGGAGTGACATGGAGGATACTACCTCAAGACAGATAGTTGTGGGAAAATCCTGGAGGAGACCTTCATCCAGCAGTGGATTGATTTATTGTGGTTCACGATGATGATGATCATCATCATCATTGTCAACCATTATCAATCCACTGCTGGACGAAGGTCTCTCCAAGCCTCTTCCACAACGGTCTGTCTTGTGCCAGTCTCCTCCATGTTACTCCCGCATACTTTCGAATTTCATCCACCCATCTCCCATGTGGTCTTCTTCTGGGTCTTTTCCGCTCCCTTGGAATCCAATCTAAAATTTCGACTATCCATCGATGGTCTGTCCTTCTGGCAGCATGTCCGGCCCATTGCCATTTCAGGGATTTTACTCTGATCATGATGTCTTCCACTCATGTCATTTTTCGGATCCACGAGTTCCTCTTCTTATCTGTTCTGGTTACACCAAGCATGCACCTCTCCATACTGCTTTGAGTTGTCTGCAGCCTTTGTATGTCTCTTTTAGTTAAGGTTCACGTCTCTGTACCATCCGTAAGCACTGGAAGGATGCATTGATCAAACACTTTTCTTTTAGGACATGATGGCATATTGCTCTTGAAAATTATGCTGTTTCTTCCAAAAGCTCTCCAGGCAAGTTTCATACGCCGATTAATTTCGTCATCAATGTGACCCTTACTTGATATCTGCTGTCCAAGATAAACGTACGCATCTGTTATTTCCAACTTTTCTCCATCAATCGATAAACCTTCATTTCTTGTAAAAGCATTGTGCATCACTTTTGTCTTGTGAAAGTTCATTTTTAATCCCACTTCTTTACTCTTGTCAGCAACTTCCAGGATCATAGTCTGTAGCTCTAATGGGATAGTCACGATGATGATATATGTATATATACACGGTCGAGTTACATTATTGTGACTACCAGCTAATATCCAAAGTAACCGCTGTGTGCAGCGCGGACAACAACTAGACGGGCTGGGAGTGACTCAATAAGGGGCTGGAAGGTGATCACAGGTATGTGGAGCCAAGCTGACTGCAGTGCATCTGACAGCTGCTGGGGGGTGCGTGGTGGAAGATCCATAGAGCGAACAGCACGATCGAGGTGGTCCCACAGATGCTCAATTGGGTTTAAGTCTGGGGAATTAGGGGGCCAGAAAAGTACTTTGAAGTCTTTATCGTGCTCTTCCAACCACTGTCGTACATTTCTGTAGCTGTGTGACACAGGTCGCACTGTCGGGCTGGAAGATCCCATCCGCCCCAAGGAAGACAATTATCATATATGGGTGTACGTGGTCTGCAAGGATGAATTCATAACGAATTCGGTCCATAGTTCCTTCCACAGGTATGAGTGGATCCAGAGAATGCCACGAAAACATTTCTCAGACCATAACGCTGTCCCCACCAGCTTCTGTTCTTCCAGCAATGGTTGAAGAGTGCTTGTTCTCCGATGTTTCTTGCCTTATACGCCAACGTCCATCCGTTCGATGAATCAGAAAACGTGATTCATCGGAGAAGGCAATCCTTTGCCAATCAGCGTAGGTCCAATACCGATAGCGCCGTGCAAATGCAAGCCTTTTCTGCCGATGCACCATCGTTAGCATAGGTGCAGCGACTATCATACGTAGCAGCGAACCGTCAGTTTCCGTCTGGATCACAGCTCCATACTCAACAGGGTTCGATGCTGCGTATGGGGCTGTGATCCAGACGGAGAGTGACCATCCGTCTGCATCGGAACCCCATACACAGCAGGGTTCGCTGAACTGTCGTTTTATACATATATCCGGTAGCACCCTGGTTCATTCGGCCAGTGAATTGCTCCACTGGAGAATGTTGATCAGCCCCTCACGCACCTTCGATGCCGACGCTCACCTCTCACATTAATGGCACGTGGTGCTCCACAGTTTCCACGTCACTTACTTGCAATGGTGCCATTTCTCCAATCACGATACACTTTAACCACATCAGCACGCGATATACTTCGGGTCAAGGGTGGTAGTATTCGGAAATACTACCACCCTTGACCCGAAAGCCGATAATCATCCCTTTTTGCAAATCTGATAAATTGCTCCTTTTATCCACGCCAGCAACGAGTGATATAGTATATTACATGCCAAAGGTCTCTACCACTGCTGAGTTCGGGCTCAATTTTAAAAGCTCTATCCCGAAGTATATCAGCCCGAGCCCATCCGAGCCCGAAGTATGTCAGCCTTAGCCTGTCCAAGCCCGAATTTGATATTACGTGCCAAAGCATAAGAAATTGAAAGCATGAGATATTCCGAATTTGATATTACGTGCCGAAACATAAGAAATTGAAAGCATGAGATATTCCGAATTTGATATTAAGTGCCAAAACATAAGAAATTGAAAACAAAAATACACGCAAACATGATTCCATGATTCTTACTGAGATCCTCTGGCTTATGAAACCCGTGGGCATCAAAAGCCCTCACACACTTTGATCTGTGGGGCCATTTGCGCCCACTGCTTCCAAAGGTTAGGCGCCGGTGTCTAAGACTGAATTGGGTAAGAAAAATATCTCTGGCTTGGGGCCTCACCTGTTTTGCGTTTACTCCTGGCTACGCCATGAACATGCCCAGAAGTTCAAGATTGTATGTACCGTATACCCAGCTACATACCAAATTCACGTTAAACTTTGTTTAGTTTTAAACCTAGCATAGGAATGTTAGCAAAGGCGTACCACAAAGCTAAGTTCGTTGAAAACTCCGAATAGTAGTCGTTAACTATTCACAATATAGTAGATGAGTCAAATACTTTCCCCATTCCTTTTTATCATAACGTAAATTAGTTGTGACGTACCTGCCAGCAGGACGCACACGACGTAAAGGCAGATAGCAAGCGGAATAAACGTTTGCGTAGCTCAGTTAGTAGAGCGACTTGTTCCGGAATAAGTGGACTCGGGTTCGAATCCCGGCGTAGGCCAAAAATGACGGAGAAATTTACTTCGTTACAATGGCGCCCGAACTATCCGGATGACCCGACCGTTCAAAATCTCGCAATGGTGTGATGTTATTTCCACACCGCGAGATAGGAAAAATCAGAGAATCCCTTCTCCAGCGCTTCGAAAAATTAATGTGTGTGACGTTGCATTCCACACACCAGATTGACTGGGTGTTCTCAATTGCACGTTCTACAGTGGATGGCTGCCTGCAACGATTCATGGTCACGGCTGACCTGTGGGTCATGCCCCTGGCCCTCTTTCGGGGGGGGGAGATGTGACGTACCTTCCAGCAAGACGCACACGACATAAAGGCAGATAGCAATCAGAATAAACGTCTGCGTAGCTCAGTTGGTAGAGCAACTTGTTCCGGAATAAGCGGACTCGGGTTCGAATCCCGACGTAGACCAAAAATGACGGAGAAATTTACTTCGTTATATAGTGTCAATGCTCAATCTAAAAACAGCTGTGAAGCATAACCGCAAAATGGCAGTTAGGTTATCTCATGTATACCGTTCATAGCTCGCAGAGCTCTGGCACCTAACACAACACGATTGTTCCGATAAACGGTCCTGTTATACATAAATCTGCTTGGCTTTTTTTTTTTTTTTGATTGGAGGTTTAACGACCACCGTGAGCAACTGAGGAAGGGAGAGAGCCAGTGCCGTAAGACAAACACAACATCCATGCCTCACCGGGATTCGAACCCGGACCCCTTACGGACGAATGATCAGAGGCCAACGCCTTATACCACTGCGCCACCGGGGCGGCCCTGCTTGGCTTTGATGAGCGACAGTGTGATCTAAAGAAATAAACACTTGGGAATATCAACGTGACGTTCAGTGCAGGTAACTATAGCAAGAGAAAGTAAAAGGAAAAGAATACATCACACCCTCAGGAAAAAAACTACATTTCAGAATTTACATAAGAGATTGGGGGAAAAAAATAGGGTACGTCACACTGTCGGCAAAAAACGTACGTTCTAAACTACAATAGTTGTTACCACTATATCTTAAAGTTTTAGATAGTGTGCATACGTAAGTCGTCCAAAAAGGAACGCGACTGATGGCATAGCGCAAGACAAACCCATACGAACACTAGGAAGGTCAGTCACGTGAGGACGCGTCGTTACACCGCTCCGCTGGTTCAATCTTTTAGTAGACGTCGTAGAGTTCAGACGTGTTTCTGAAACCCAGTACGCATTTAAAAACCGGAGCAAAGAGCAGCTATGAAATTTTGCGTGAGTTTGAATAACACAGAAACGTATGAAATGATTAAAACAGCCTATAAAGAAGATGCTTTGTCCCGTACAAAAGTTTTTGAGTAGCACAAGAAATTTGTGAATGGGGAAGAGTGTCGGAAGATGCGCCACGTTCCGGTAGGTCTTCAACATCGACTATGGAGGTTAATGTCAATACCATCGAGGCACTCCTGCGCAAAGACCGCCGAATGACATTCGAGGAGGTTGCTAATGTGATGAAGATATCCGTTTGGTTCCGTTGATAACATTGTGAGAAACCGGTTGAGGTGCAAAACAGTCGCTGCAAAGTGGATTCTCTGTTTGCTCACGGATGAACACAAGGCAAATCGTGTTATCACTCGTCGCCAATGGAAGTGCCGGCTACTACGTGAGCCACACTCTTTTTATCGAGTCGTGGCATGTGATGAAACATCTTTTCACCATTTCGATCCAGAAACAAAACAGCAGATCACCCAATGGAAACACCCCGATCCAAGAAAGCAAAGGTTAAAGCAAGTGCAGGAAAGGTCAAGCACCTGGTTTTCATCTATAAAAAAATGCAATTGTGTATCCCCATGTTGTTCCACAAGAAAAACTTTTTACCAGTGCCTATTATTCTGAAGTTCTCAAAGGTCCTCTAAAGAAACAAATTTCCCCGAAACGCCCAGAATATGCACAAACTCGTTGGATTTTGCTCCTGCACACCGTGCTTTGCTTACCCAGTAGGTTACCTAAGATCTAGGATATAGAAATGATGGCTCGCCCTCCGTATTCACCGGATCTGGCGCCGTGTGACTTCCACCTATTCCTGAACTGGAAAAACAACTTCGTGGGCGTCAGTTTGCATCAAATACTGTCCCGAACCACACGTCGAGGAAAAGCTTCGAACACACCTTCAGGAAGTTGATAGAAAGGTGGACCGATGCATTCATTTAGGGGGTGAATACTTCAAAAATATGTAAGTGTATGTTTACTGAATTTCACATCTTTTTCACGTAAAATCTGTCTCGTTAATTTTTGAACGACCTTCGTATTTTCAATAGAAACATGAGCATTTTTGTAATAACTCTGTTTAGTGGAGACACAAGCATGAGACAAACTGATAAATTATTTAATATTACATACATTAACCTACACAAAGAAAGATTAGTAAATTGTGGGTTATCAACACCAAAGTAATATCAAAATCAATATAATATAATCCATATTTATTGGTGTACGAAAATAATCTTCCCGCAAGCTTCCCCGTCAACGGACGGCTTCTTCAGGCAGTTACAAAGGAAAACAGAATCAAACTAATAGATGTATATGCATACACATAAATAAATAAATTACATATGATATGTAGAACACCACGCTCACGCATGCCAAACACGCGGGTGAAATATTATATGCTATATGATCAAAACGTACTAAGTCATGAATGAAATACGGGATTACACCATATAATAGAAATTTTGAAGATAACAATCCGTTTTTTGGTGTAAATATGACAAGGATGGTAAGTCATGGTTATATTCAAATTAGTCGGAAGCTTGAGACTTGGTCGTCCTGGGTGATGTTATGGTTAGAAAACCCAGGCGCTATCTGGGAGACGCGGATTCCCGCTCCAGGACGACGAAATTTTCAAGTTTTCAGATATTATCTGACTTATCATCCTTTTCATATTTACACCAAAAAACGGATTGTCATCTTCAAAATTTGTACGTACTAAGTCGTTAATGTATACAGAATCATTGCATCCTACTTGTTATGCCAAAAGATAGCTCCAGGCCACAGGGAGCTCAAAAAAGATATTCTTCCATAGGAAGATATTCTAAATTGCTGTATGTCGCTCCGGTGGTGCAGTGGTCTAAGCGATGGCTTCCGATCATTCCTCCGAGATGGGTTCTGGTTCGAATCCTGTGACGCATGGATGTTGTGTTTGTCTTACGGCGCCTGGCTCTCTCACTTCACTGGAACCAGCGGCTCTAAATTAGGGACCGGTGACTGCTTATAACCCATTGAGTTGCCCATGGTGGTCGTTAAACCTTCAATCAAAAAAAATTGCTCTACTTTGTTGTCGTTGAGTGCTAGCATGGTAAATAATGCTTGAGTAGCCGTCTCCCTCTTTCTGAAAGTTGGTGGCCAAATACTCTGTGTGGCTGGCTTTTGACCACTCGTCCTAGGATGTCCTGAGCTCGAATCCCGGATGAGACATGCGTGGTTTGGTTCTCTGGTGGTATTGGATCTCTCCCTTCCCTGGAACCAATGGCCCTAAATTACGAACGAGCGACTGCTCATAGCCCTTGGATTTGCTCAGGATGTTCGTTAATCCCGGGTACTGACTACCTGGTTATAAATAAGAGCGTCTTCCTCCCCTTTCTACCTCGCTTCGGTGTGACTTTCCTCTCGGGTACACTAGCCCGAATCTCCTAGTTTCCTACTTCTAAGAGTTTTTTAAGAGCTGGGGTGAGACACTCCCTTCCCAAAATCCTTTACATAAATCTCAGTATCTCAGGTGGTCGTTAAATCCGAAAACAAAAAATAATTGGGGACAGATTGATTGATTTCTTGATAAATATCTTCCATGCAGAATAATTGGGGACAGATTGATTGATTCCTTGATAAATATCTTC
This sequence comes from Macrothele yani, assembly GCA_039090855.1. Classification (NCBI taxonomy): domain Eukaryota; kingdom Metazoa; phylum Arthropoda; class Arachnida; order Araneae; family Macrothelidae; genus Macrothele; species Macrothele yani. The sequence goes on from CM077013.1 coordinate 23,848,796, forward strand.
CATGCAGAATAATTGGGGACAGATCGATTGATTCCTTGATAAATATCTTCCATGCAGAATAATTGGGGACAGATCGATTGATTCCTTGATAAATATCTTCCATGCAAAATAATTGGGGATAGATTGACTGATTTCTTGATAAATATCTTCCATGCAGAATAATTGGAGACAGACTGATTGATTTCTTGATAAATATCTTCCATGCAGAATAATTGGGGACAGATTGATTGATTCCTTGATAAATATCTTCCATGCAGAATAATTGGGGACAGATCGATTGATTTTTTGATAAATATCTTCCATGCAGAATAATTGGGGCAGATTGATTGATTCCTTGATAAATATCTTCCATGCAGAATAATTGGGGACAGATTGATTGATTTCTTGATAAATATCTTCCATGCAGAATAATTGGGGGACAGATTGATTGATTTCCTTGATAAATATCTTCCATGCAGAATAATTGGGGACAGATTGATTGATTCCTTGATAAATATCTTCCATGCAGAATAATTGGGGACAGATTGATGGATTCCTTGATAAATATCTTCCATGCAGCTCGAGTCAGCAATGGTTTTATTTTACGGCTAAACTGAGTGCCACCCCAGTGGTGCAGTCTGCAGTGGTCTAAGCTTTGGCTTATGACTATTCGTCCGATATCTGGTTTCGAATCCCGGTGAGGCATGGATGTTGTGTTTGTCTTAAGGCACTGGCTCTCTCCCTTTCCTGAAACCAGTGAACCTAAATTAGGGGCAGGTGACTGCTTACAGTCCATTGAGCTGCTCACGGTGGGCGAACCCCCAATCAAAAATTAAAACCAACAACTGTGCATTCAAAAAGTAAATATGCATTTGTTCCACCTTTGGGGGAGAACTGTGCATCATGCAATGCAAGAAAAGCTTAAAAGAATTTAAAAATATGTTCAGTTACGTAATAATAAAAAATGTGGATTTTTTTCATTTCGGCAGTTAGGTGTAACGGCCTTTAATCAACTTCACGATTACGCTCGGCCATTATCATCTTAATGATTAATGCTTTCCAATACAAAAGTGATTTTTTGAAATACGACGCATAGAGGGTGTCCTTTCATCGGCTGAGTGGCAAATTGATAGCATTTTTTTTAATCGAAAAACGTCATAAAAATGCTCGTCTTCTGATTTTGAAACATCACACTCGATAAATTTTAATTACCTCCTTGTGTCTCAAACTATTTTGCCTATGTTAACGCGGTTATGTTTTGAGCGTCCGTTGTGTTGATGAAAGAAGAGATAAATTCCAAAACACTAAAACACCAAACAAAACGGATATGGTTTCGTGTGGTCGGGATAAGACAATAGTTTTCTGAACTTGTTTAACGTGATAAATTATGCTTCATTTGCATATGGGTGCAGAATGATTTTTCGATAAGAGCAAGCGATTAGATATATTTCTGAAGACGCGTCTCCGTTGATAATTTGCGGATATTGAGATAGATTGTGCTTTATACCATTCATCAAGAGCAGTTGACAATGAGATTTTAGTCAAATATCCCTCTTCTGGTGAAGATTTTGGGAAAAGATCGAGCAGTCGTGTTAAAAGTGTACTTAGCTGCAACACGATGAATATCTTCCATCTTTCTAAAACAAGCATGTGCAACTTCGTCAGGAAAGCGGACGGGATAGCGCATTTTAAATATTTCCGCGGGCCATGCCATATGTTTATTTTAAAAGTTAAAGAGATTGGTATTTATTTGACAAAAGATCTTTAGTGTTTGTTAAATTTTTATTTGATTTCAGTTATGTCATTAATATAAAAATATACGAGTAGATTAACAGTAAAACATTTCATGATAGCTTTATTTAGTTATTTATTATTTAATGTTTATTTTAACGAATATAATTTTTTAAGTTCGCTTTATGAACGAAGTTAAGTCAAGATTAAGACAGATCAGATGCAATCAATGGGACATTTATGACTTCATGTCTTTCACAAGACGGTCGATGTTCGGCGAAATAACAGAAGTTGTAACACGCAAAGTGTTTTCTAGATGTGAATCCGTAATTCTCGTTCTCGTTTTAGATTTAAAGAACTTCGTTGCAGAAAAAAATTGCTCGCAGACACAATTATAACAAAATAAAACGAATATCAAAAATCGCAATTTGCCACAAGATATCAATATAGTTAAATATAATAAACTAGCACATTAAAACTTTATAAGAAGCTTAATTCAATACTGACAGTTGTGGGCGCCAGTGCTGATTGCGTCACCATACACTACGAACAATAACGGCACAATGGCGATATTCCGCCCATTCGCTTCAGTCGGATCGCTGCAGAGAGTCCTCCCGCCTACAACTTTCTCCTCCTCCCGTCAGTCAAACAGAATTGCACCTGTGGACAGGCTCTGCCATCCAGCGGCGCTTCAAGCATCCCGCCCACATACTTCTCTTCCAGTCAATCAAAGGGAGATGCTGCTATCGACGTGCTGCCATCAATCGGCGAGATTCTTCTACGAGGCGACATCTAAAGTGCATCCTCTCTTTTATTATAGAAAAACTTAGCAATCTGTAGGTGATTGGTGGGCCAAATTCAGTGAAATTTGTAAAAGTCCTAGCGGGCGGGATAGAATTAGGGCGGGAGCCGTACATTGCACATGCATGGTCTAAAAAATGTATTAGGCAGACTATTATTCATACAAGGACGATTCAATAAGTATCCGCAATAAAACAATATTCGCATTACAACAATATTTGAAAACTTACAGGGATATCGTTTTTCAACTAAGTCCCTTTGTTTTTCAACGCATTTGGTTCATCATTTCACGACATTCTTTATGCCGAGGGAATAGTCAAGCATGGGCCGCTTCCTGTTCTTCTTGGTCAGTGGCAAACAAACGGCTTCTTAAAGAGTCTTTAAAGCAATCAAACATGTGAAAATCCGAAGGGGTGAGGTCAGGGCTACACGGAGGATGCTTCAATAGGACATGGATTATTTTCGGCAGAGTTGTGTGATTTATCTTAGAGTTCACTTAACTATAAATGGAACATAAGGTATTCCTTCTTGAGTGGAATAAAGTTGAACGCCATTGTACACATGCCAGCCACTGAATCGAAAACTTTTATTCAATACCGGGTTGGACCTCCTGTAGCCCGAATTACTGCACGTACTGGTTGGCATAGATTCCACAAGGTATTGGAGTGCATTTACGTCTACAGCATACCAGGCGTTCACCAGACAATTTTTTAACTGGCTCAGATTTGACAGAAGAGGACTTCGCTCCGGGATTTGTTTTTCTAATATGCCCCATGCATTCTCAAAGGGATTCAAATCCGAGCTTGTGGTGGATCTCTGCTAAAAGAACTGGAAGAGTAATCTAAGTTTGGGGAAATTCCTGCGTAAAAACGGAAAACCCCAAAACTGACTTTTTCGGGGTAAAAATGGAATTACTGACAACTTAAAATCTGTGAAAATACTGAAGTTACAGACGGAAACTTTTCAGAAAGGAATTTTCGTTAAAAGTCGGAGGCGCACTGGCAACTTTGCTGCACGTTACTTTCAAGAGTTTCCTGATACTTATTTTTACAGTGTATATAACAGATTATATATGCAATGGTTTCGCTATTTCAGGATACAGTACCAATAAAACTTGGAAATAAGTGAGACAAGGTGACACCATATCTCCCAAACTCTTTAATGCCACGTTGCAAAATGTCTTTCAATCATTGAACTGGGAAAACAAAGAGATAAAGATTAATGGAGATTATTTAACTCACCTTCGTTTTGCTGATGACGTACTCATTTTTTGCTACTACCTCTTCAGAGCTGCAGAGTATGTTCCTGGAATTTGCTGACAAGAGTAAAGAAGTGGGACTAAAAATGAACTTTCAGAGGGCAAAACTGATGTACAATGCGTTTACAAGCAATGAAGATTTATCGATTGATGGAGATAACCGATACCTACATTTACCTTGGACAGCAGATATCAAGCGAGGGTCACATTGATGAAGAAATTAATAGGCTTATAAGACTTGGTTGGAGAGGTTTTGGAAGAAACAGTACAATTTTTAAGAGCAATTTGCCATTAGGTCTTAAATGAAAAGTATTTGATTAGTGTATCCTTCTAGTGCTTACGTATGGTGCAGAGACGTGGACCTTAACTAAAAGAGATATTCAAAGACTGCAGACAACTGAAGAAAGCATGGGGAAATGCATGCTTGGTGTAACCAGGAGAGATAAGAAGAGGAACTCGTGGATCAGGAAAATGACAACAGTGGAAAACATTTTGATCAAAGTGAAGTCCCTGAAAAGGCAATGGGCTGGACATATTGCCAGAAGGACGGACCACCGATGGACAAACGAAACTTTAAGACTAAAATCTCTGAAATGGCAATGGGCTGGACATATTGCCACAAGGACGGACCACCGATGGACAACCGAAATTTTAAAAGTAAAATCTCTGAAATTGCAATGAGCTGGACATATTGCCACAAGGACGGACCACCGATGGACAACCGAAATTTTAGACTGGATTCCAAGGGATAGGAAAAGACTGTGACGTACTACAGAGGTGAATCACATGTCAAGACGACAAATCTACAGCGGTGCCTTCCGTCTGTGTAGCTTAGTTGGGAGAGTAAGTTACTCTGGAGTGAGGGGGCGCGAGTTCGATCTCCGTCACGGACAAACTTGTGTTTTCACAAGATCAAGAAAAAGACCACATGGACGATGGTGGATGAAATTCGAAAGCAGGCGGGAGTAAGGAACGTGGAGAAGACTGGCACAAGACAGACCGTTGTGGAAGAAGCTTGGGGAGACCTTCATCCAGCAGTGAATTGATAATAGTTTACAATGATGATGATTATGATGTTACAATAGATTTAATGCTTTAAATCATGAGAAGCAAACCGCATTAGGGAAGATGTTGAAAATGTCCGCAGCTTGCTCTCAGGCACATATTTATAGAACGTGCCTCAGAGCAAACTGCGGGCATTATGGATCCATGTTGACCGATGTCATCGACAGCTCCGCCTGAAATGGGTATGGAAGCACCGTGACGGAACACTCGACAAGTGAAAAAAGTCACCTGGTCTGATGAGTCCAGGTTCCTGCTCCATCATGCCTATGGACAAGTCCCTATTTGATCCAACTCTGGTAACAGCTGCAACCAGACGGCACTGTTGGACAGAAACAGACTAGCTGCTACGGTATTCTGGTATGTAGATTGTTCTCATAAACATCACTGGGTCTCTTCATCCTCATTGAAGACACCTTCACTGCCAGATCCTACATAGGCATTGTTCCATACTAAGTGTTGCCCTACATGGCGCCCGTATGTCTTGACATTAAACTATTTCAGTAAGGGCTCCCAGTGCCATACGATACGTATTGCCCAGGAACTGTTCAAGGAGCATGTCTAAGCATTTTTTGTGCTTCCCTGGCTGGCAAATTCCCAAGACTTAGATCCCGCCGAACATGTGCGGGATACAGTGCATTTCAGCATTTGCCTGCCCGCGCCAATGCCCCGGTCCGTTGCCCAAGTCCGGGAAGTCATTCTCTCTAGCAGGTAGAAAATAACTGAAGACAACTTCCGCGCTCTAGTAGAGTCAACCTCACACCGGGTGCATGTGCCTAATGCGGCGAAAGGCGTCACGTTGTTAGATAGGTGGTCACAGTGTTATAGCTCATGAGTGTATATATATCAGAAAGGTTTGTTTGGATTTGCGTTTATACTTGCTTTTGTGTCTCGAAGCCTATTGCGTACAAAGGTGTGGCATTCCATGCATGTGCATCCATGAAAAAAGTGACTTTATTTATGTATTTGGGGGGGGTAGTAAAATTGCAATTCTTATCTCTTACAATTGATCTATGGAAAACTGACCTAGCAATATTTTTATCTCTTACAAGTGATCTGTGGAATTACTGACCTACGTACTTCCAACTGTACTTAAGTGAAACTTTACTACATATCGCATTTAGGTTATGTACTACAAGCCAGACTGCACGTAATCCGGGGCAGGATGATATCGGAACTTCCCGTAGTGCGTTTTTCTTTAGTTAAACACACGGCGTCTAGGTTGTTTCTCAGAAGTTCCGTTTCGAAAATATCATTAAGTAGCAATAAATTACAAGCCAATGCACTGCACCCTGTCGTTGTGTCATGCTTGGAAAAGGCCCGTTCTGTACTTTCGCTGAGAATGGCTAATTTTTTTAGCTCGAGATTATTCGTGGAGCCAATAAACTTCAGAGGTGTCCGTGACCGCCGTGGCTCAGCTGTTTCTATGGCAACCAAAATGAAATCGCCGCTTCTAACACACCTGCACGACACGCGATCCAGCGGGGGAGTGAGTGATTTTGGCATTCGAAGATTTTGGCCATTTCTCCAGATCAGTGCGAAAAGGGATTCACGCGCTGAGTACTGCTGCCGTTAATCGCTTAAGACGTATACTTTGCTAAAATTTTATGGAGATTCCGTTTGGAATCATAGGATATGCGGCTTCAATGTCAATTTTCTAAGTACAGGGCCATAAAAATTGAACTGTGTAACCGCAACATTTTTTTTTCGGGGTTTAACGACCACTGTGAGAGACCCGGCTATAAGCAGTCGCTCGTCCTTAATTTAGGGTCACTGGTTCCGGGGTACAGAAACAGCCAGTGTCGTTACGTATTTCTGTTTGCAACATGATTGCAGCAATATCTACGCTTCAAAAAACCCGTAAAGTATTTTATGTATACCTGCTGCTCAAAATAACACACATTTCCCCCACTAGGGATATAAGTACCTATCACATTTTTCGCTACACTTCTGCTTCTAGTACCCAAACTTGAAAAATACCTTTTGCGTCAGACAGAGTTCATTGTGTATAATATTTTTCGTGTAACTGCTTGTGGTGTGGTTATTAATATTTGTTTTTGGTATCGCCTTGGTGCGTAGCTTTGAAATCAGGCACTTGCTGGAATTAGAGATTTCGTTCACTCTAGTAGTAGCTACCACCAGCCAAACCTTTCTTATTCTGACAATATTTATCTTTTACATACACTTACTTTTCAGTCATTTAGGTTCGATTCACGAAAGCAGACTCACTGGCTCTATTTACAGATTTTTATTTACGTCATGTGCAGAGGGTTGCAGACTATTTACGTAAAATCCGATCCACTTCGGTTGTTCTATGATGAATCAGTACCAATGAGTGAAATGAGGAATCCAGCGGATGGGCAGTTCATCAGCGAGTTCATTGATGACGTAATGCTCCTCTCACGTAAGATTTTAGAGCATTAATGTGCTAGGCAGAAGTAATTTCACAGAACCAGTTATCTAGTATTTATCTGTACCGCAGTACAGGGTCATCTCTACTATGTACGAATATATTTTATGAATGACCTCAGCCACTCTAAAAATTCTCTATAGCCTGATGACCGCAGCCATCAGGGAAATTTTCTTACCATCCTAACACTTGAAGCAAAAACAAGAGAGTGTCCTCCAAATTTCTGGGCCCCTGGTCCGAAATGTGATTTCACCCAGCTCCCTCGGCTTCAGCCAATCCCGTCAGTGTGTTTTCTGCAGGATGCATACTCTAAGGGTCTCATAACTCACCAAAAATGTCACCTCGTTCACGTCTCGAACATCCCGTTCCCAGGCAGAAGGATGATTGGTGGACACGCCTTTCTTACTCTCTCACCTCGTAAAAGAGATTCTTAGCTCTATGTTACGCAACATGACGTATCCCCCTGTCTTTTTCGAAACTGACCTCTCCATCTCACTTTTAGACGCTGGTTTGCATTCCATTTCGCCACACCACTTAATACGCACACTAAAAGTCCATCTCAAGACACGTTCAACCATCTTGATACTCCAACTTCCGATTGCGCTGATTCCAATCTACCGATCGTTCTCCACCGTAAAGAGTCTGCTAAGCGATTGTGCGGAGCCATTCTTCTACTAACAGTCCAACTCAAGGTCAAATTGCTGTACTCCGCGCGGATCACCGTTTATCAAAGTCGCCTGCCTACCACCCTGCAAGCTCAATGACGTAGGTCGTCATTTGCATATTTCCATAGCAGTTAACACAGTGTTGCTTGGGTCCGTCGACTTAGCGTTTTCCTGTGCTCATGTCTCTGAAAAATCTTTACGATCGGTCATATTGTTTTGGACATATTCTCGAATTTGCGTTTGTCACGTTAATTTTGGACACCAATGTCGTGGAGGAAGAAGATCCGTTACTGGTCCCGGACAATTCGTCCAATGAGGACTGGTCCAATACCGATTAGTCCAATGCCGATTCGTCCAAAGGGACAAATCGGCATTGCACTAATTTGTCCAGTAGACTATTCGTCCAATGTACGATTAGTCCAGTGCCGATTCGTCCAACGGAACGATTGGTTCAATGCCGATTCGTCCAATGGTACGATTGGTCCAATGTCGATTTGTCCAATGGTATCATCCTACCAACGGCCATCTTTTTTTTATTTTTAAGAAAACAATAATAATTTAAGTTATTCTGCTCTTTAAATAATAATATAATAATTTAAGTTATTTTTGCTTTTTTTTTTTTTTTTTTTGAAAAATGATTTCCATATAATTGGTGTTTGAAAACATTTTATAAACCTGATAAAAGGCTCTCAACGGAACATTTCTCAGCTGTTTACAAAGCACCTATAGCGCGCTGGCCTTTATCGAAAATTTTAAGTTACAACCTAGATATTTGGCATTTGTAAACATTTTATAAAACCCAATAAAACGCACTCAATGTATTACTTCTCAGCTCTTTGAGAGGCAATTAGGCCGCAGGCCATCTAAAGAGATTTTAAGTTACAATTTAGATATTTGGTATTTGTAAACGTTTTATAAAATCTTATAAAAGGCACTCAGCGGATCATTTCTCAAGGTCTTTTCAGCTCTTTACAAGCACCAAGGCCAGGGCCTTTTTAGAAGATTTTAAGTATTTGTAAAGATTTTATAAAACTTAATAAGAGGCACTTAACGGGCAATTTATCAACTCTTCGTGAGGCACCTAGGCCGCAAGCCTTTTTAGAAGATTTTAAGTTACAACTTAGATATTTGGTATTTGTAAACATTTTATAAAACCTAATAAAACGCCCTCCGAGGATCATTTCTCAAGGTCTTTTCAGATCTTTACAAGGCACCTAGGCCGCGGGCCATTTGAGAACAGTTTTTTTTTTTATTGAGATTTTAATGACCGCGTGAGCAACTCAATGGGGTATAAGCAGTCGCCATCCTTAATTTAACTCAATGGGGTATAAGCAGTCGCCATCCTTAATTTAACTCAATGGGGTATAAGCAGTCGCCACTGGTTCCAGGGAAGGGAGAAAGCCAATACCGTAAGGCAAACACAATATCCATGCCTCACCGGGATTCGAACCGGGACCCTTCACGGACGAATGGTCAGAAGCCATCGCTTAGACCACTGCGCCACCGGCAGCAGATTTTAAGTTACCGCCTAGATATTTGGTAATTGGAAACATGTTACAAAACCTAAGAAAAGGTGCTCAGCGGATTATTTCTCAACTCTTTACAAGACACCTAGGCCGCGGACCTATGAATTAATATTTAGCACCTAAGTAAAAGTTCAATATTATTAACTTGACTTGATGTGTAAACTTTGTGAACATGACATCGGTAGAACAAAAACTGTTAAAAAGGCCTCGGCCTAAGGCCTAAGAATTAATATTTAGTCCCTAAGTAAAGGCGCAATATTATTAATTTGATTTGATATGCAAACGTTATGAATATGACATAGGCAGAACAAAATCTGTTAAAAGGGCCTAGGTCCGAACCCCTTCCAGTTTTCCAGTGGCCACTTTTTCGAACCCCATTGCATACTACAAACAGAAGTGGGAAACTTGTCTTTTCTATTATTAAATGCAAGAGAGAAACATGGAAGTTGATTGAACGGCTCGTGCATCAGGAACTTCAAACGGTAGCGAGGACAGTATAACAAGAAAAAAAAGGGATTCCGAAAAAAAAATCTGTTACCACAATATTACGCATGAAAGGTAATATTATTTTACATTCTTTGGACTACTGGTATTTACATAAAATACCGAATAAGAATCAGAATTGTTTCGCACGAGTAGCACTTCGGACAGATCAGACGGAATTGGACTAATCGTACCATTCATTGGACCAATTGGCATTGGTAATCGTCCCATTGGACGAGTCGGCATTGAGCCAATCGTACCATTGGACGTATCCTACCCTTGCACCAATTGTCCCTTTGGACGAATCCGCATTGGACGAATCGTACCTTTGCACCAATTGTTCATTGGACGAATTGTCCCTTTGGACGAATCCGCATTGGACCAATCGTACCTTTTGCACCAATTGTCCATTGGACGAATTGTCCCTTTGGACGAATCCGCATTGGACGAATCGTACCTTTGCACCAATTGTCCATTGGACGAATTGTCCCTTTGGACGAATCCGCATTGGACCAATCGTACCTTTTGCACCAATTGTCCATTAGACGAATTGTCCCTTTGGACGAATCAGCATTGGACCAATCCGCATTCGACTAATCGGCATTAGACCAATCGTAGTTGGACGAATCGTACCAGACACATCCGTAACGGTGACCCCACTTTAATATGGAACTAATCATATAGCAGATGAAGAGAAACAATGCACTACATCCCGTTCCAGTAAGAGAGCATATCCTGAATTGTACATAAAGAGAAGACAGCTGCATTCAGAATAAGGCAGAAGCGAAAATCTTCCCTGAGTAGACGAAAGCAACAAACCGATGCCCTGCCATTATGGTTTCATTTAAAAGTCCTAGATCTTCAGCGAATAACTCATGTCGTCGTCCCAGCGGAAGGATGATCATCAAGAAAGGAAAGAGCTAAGTAAAGAAAACTCAGAATGATGAAGGTCTGTATTTACTATCAAGGAATGAAATCTCCAAATAGGAAGGAACCCTCAGTTAAAAACCATACTTCAATTTTTGGAAAACAGAAGCAAGCAGAACATAAAAAAAAAAAAAAAAAAAAGAAGAAGAAAGAAAGAAAGAAAGGGACTGAAATTTAAGCCATAAATACGACAAACTATCACAAAAACCTTCTAAGCCTATTAATACAGCGAATATAGCACTAAAAATGTAAAACGTCTTCATTTGTGACATCTTTTTTTTAAATCATGAAAGCTTTTTTAAAAGTTACGCGCCGCCCCGGTGGCGCTGGCTTATGGCCATTCGTCCTGGATGAGTACAGTTTCGAATCCCGGTGAAACATGGATGTTGCGTTTGTCTTACGCCACTGGCAGTCTCTCTTCCCTGGAGTCAGCGGACCTAAAATAGGGACGGATGACTGCTTATAGCCCATTCAGTTGATCACGGTGGTGGTTAAACACCCAATAAAAAAAAAGTAATGCAGGAAATACGAAAAGCTGTCTGAATATTGTTAATATGTGCTTCGAATAAGAAGCAAAGAGATTCGTTTGGAAACCAAAGACCACTCGTTGTTACGACATTGATATTAACTTATTATCGAACCATTTGCAATATGGTGTTCAATTTAAAATTAAAAATGTGAAATTTAATTTCAAGGAATGCTCTCTGGAGTTCGGTTACTCAGATGGTAAAGTTTTTGTTTATTCTAATATTGGAACATTTTGTTGCGATGAGTATTCTTAAATTAACGGTTTCGTATTTCCGCTTTATGATTTTTTCCCTATACTAATTCTGAATGGTTACATATAAGGTGACATACAAAAAACTCATTTAGTGCCGAAATAAAAAAAACATCCACGCAAAAATCTATTGTTCTCCACTTGAAAATTTTCATGATAACCTGCACTGTAATTTTGTCGCCATCCTTCCCCAAACTTTTTTTTCTGCATTGTGTAAAAACATGTTATATGTATCACGTTCGAAGGAAATTCACAATTCTTATGTTGATTTACGATTACTTTATTAGCCTCTCGAGAATCATAAATCTCGCTTTGTTTTCATACAACACACACACACGCGAGTTATTCTTAAATAAATGAGCAAAAACATTCAGCAACAAAAGCGTTTTTCTTATGACAGGGTTTTGGTACGCTGCACGATTCAGAGGTGTAATAGGGAAAATAACAAAATCACATTTTGTTGTTGTTGTTGTTTTCGAGATCCCAAAGTATTCGTAAATATGCGTTCTATGCCTACAAAATCCATAATTTTGGCTCATTTACAGTATCCCTCCTTTAATATCGCTTATTTGCAGATATGGAGATTGGCTTTGAGACCTGCCAGTGGCAGCCTGACAAAGCGCGAACCTCATGACATTTTAGGTACCACACACGTCATGCGGAGCATTTTATTTTTTCATTTTATTTTAAATGAGCCTTACTTTGAAAATGTGATTGCTTTTGTTCTGAAATTTTAGAAAAAAATTATAAAAATACTACAGTACACCAAACAAATTATTCCATAAGAAAAAAAAATGCTTTCACTTTTAAAACAAGGAGTTGGGAGGAAGTTAACTGATTTTGAAAATGATTTTGTTAACTGATTTTGAAAATAGTGTTGCTAATAGTATAACATGCATTTCATTAAAAAAATTTTTTATTTTTTTTGAAATACGAACTCGTACTGTTACCGAAAACATAAAAATGAGGAACACGGTCAGAAAAATATTTCAAATGAGGAATATAATCAGGAGACGAAATAAAAAAGCCGAACTTAGAAAATTAAAAATAAGGAAATTCACATAACATTCTCATCCCCGCTAGAACCGTGAGTCACGACTTAAATCTCTTGACTTACATTTCGCGACTTTTTGACTAGTGCAGTGAAGTCAAAATGTCTGACGTTTCAGATTAGTTGTCCTGGGTGGTGTAATGCTTAGCATACTCGAGCGCAAATTGGGAAATGCGGTTCGATTTCCGTTCCAGGACGATAAAATTTTCAAATTTCTGTGATTATGTTACATGAAAAAAACAGCTTCGTTTTTGTCATTAATTAAAACACTCGACGTGGATTAGGAACATCAAACAGAAATTATCGCTCTTTCTACGTTAATAAGTGAGTCACGGAAAAATTCTCATCGCCCGCCTCCGGAAGTCGAACTCAGGGTCTTTCAGTTACGCGCCGAACATGCTACCACTGCACCACAGCGGCGTTGAATTCTCCAGACTCACATGTGATTAACTGCCAAACTACATGGCAGGTTGCTTTATGGAGCCCCACACAATGCTAGGGATTCACCAAAGATGGAAAGCATCAACTGAACAAATAACTAGGAGGTGAATGGCTAATTAAGTAGCATGTCTGGCGCGTAACTGGAAGACCCTGGGTTCGATTCCAGATGAGAGGTTTTCCGTGACTCACTTATTAACTTGGAAAGAGCGATGATTTCTGTTTGATGTAGATTTTTGTCTGTATTAATTATTCCATGTTTTTCAACTTGATATACACTGAGTGGCCACTTTATTATGACCACCCCCTCAGTACTTTGTTGGGCCCCTTTTGTCTTTAATACTACGTCGATTCTTCGTGGCATGGACTCCACGAGATGTTGATAGGTGGTTTGTGGAATCTGAGACCATGCTTGATGAATAGCACTTTCCAGGAGTGGAAGATTGCAGGGTTGTGGATCCAGCTGTCTGATGGTTTGTTCAACTTCATCCCACAAATTCTCAATGGGGTTGAGATCTGGAGATTGTGGGGGCCACCTAAGCAAAGTAAACTCACCGGCATGTTCCTGAAACCAATCCTGTACAATACGAGCACTATGGCAAGACGCATTATCTTGTTGAAAGTAGCCATCACCATTGGGATAAACCATCCACATGACAGGATGCACTTGGTCAGCAACGATGTTTAGATATGATGTACCAGTCATAAGTTGACCAACACGAATTAGAGGGCCCAAAGCATGCCAGGAAAACATTTCCCAAACCATAACGTTGCCTCCACCAGCTTGAAGGGTTGTAGCAATGCATTTGGGGTCCATGTTTTCGTGCTGTTTCCCACAAATTCTCACTCGGCCATCGGCATGGTGCAACTGAAAACGTGATTCATCGGACCACATAATTTGTTTCCAATTATCGACAGCCTAATCCTTTTGCTCCTGTGCGAACTGGAGACGTTTTCTCTTGTTAACTGCAGACAGCAAAGGTGTTCGAACAAGCCTTCGGCTGCCATATCCCATCCGATGCCGTGTACGGCGAACAGTGCGTGCAGAGATCATTTGAGGGAATCCTTGATTAAGATGGTGTGTAATTTACATCACTGTTGCCCTTCTGTTGTCTGTTACCAGTCTGGACACTCTCCGTTCCGCCCGAGCAGTCACTAGTCGATGACGACCACACGTTGCACGTAGAGACCCAAATTTTTGGCTGACAGTTCAGTCTTTAAACACTTTAACAACAGCTGCTCTGGAACATTTCACGAATGCGGCGGTTTCGGTGATACACGCTCCATGGCTCCGAGCTCCTACAATCATCCCACGTAGAAAGTTCGTCAAATCGCATTTTTTACCCATCTCGTCACCCAAAAATCACTTCTACTACTGTCGCAAGCACTAAGCTTTCCCTTTTTATGCTAGCCTCGCCCTCTGGCGGCAACAGCGTGCAGCCATAGCTCATTTGCTTAAAACTGTCAGGTGGTCATAGTAAAGTGGCCACTCAGTGTATATACCCAATGCAATTTTCTCCTGTGCCTTTTTGTTATGTAACGGTTTTTACCACACACTCAAAACATAAATTTAAGTGAAGACCAAAAGACCTAAATACTACATAAAATAAATGGATAAATAAAATTCTACAGCTTGTGAGAGCAACCAGCAAATTTCTTTGTCGTTCTATTGATCTTTTTGGCCCGTCTTTTGGCCACTCCATTAATCCCAGAAATCACATAGTTGGTCACGAAGAATGAAAACAAACAAACAAACAAAAAACTTTCAAGATAAATTTGTGGGGAAAACTTCGAGCGATCTTTGTCCAGCAGTGAATAGTTGCTGCAGAGGATAATATGTTCTTCATTTCTAAGTCATTCATATTTTTCCATGCTGTGTGTATGTACGCAGTTCTCCAACGCTCAGTGGGAATTTTCATTATCACTTTCTATTGTAAATTTCCGCTTTTTTTTTCTGGAAATTCCCAACGTTTTTGCTATTTTTGCTGCATACACACGCTGTGCATCCAGAAGTTCTATAGAAAAATTAACAATCAGAATTAAAGTTATCGCGAAAATCTCTGTTGTACCTTCCAAGAACACAAAGCGTATGAACCGATTTGCGGGGGAGGGCAGATGCCCACTCTTTCCCCCTGTATGGGAGTCCATGCTTCATTATTTCTCTTTCGCAACAAAAGCTAATATTTCCGAAATGCATCATCGCGTGCAATAAAAATTTGATGTTGTCTGAAAACTGGGAAAGACCTGCCTTGTGTCTCATGTTGATAGGGAAAAAAGCTACAAAGAAAATATTAGCTGTAATTATATATAATTTAAGACTACACTCTTAAAATGTTGAGATAAAATAAATTGTCAACGTTTATTCACAATTAAATGTTTTATTAATATCTCCTGTAGTTTTGCAGAGCATTTGGCTCGGCCTCATTAGGACGAATGGAGCATGAACTTTCAAATATTTGTGACATCATCAGAGTATGGATTTTGGTGAGTTGTTCCCACGCGCTTGAAAGAAATGGTGTAGACGTCATGTCGTTGACAAAACGTGAAGAATTGCGATATACGTATGTAGAAAGCTTTTAATATGTATTAAGCTTGATAGTCGAATCAGGTTTATCAATAAGCCTAGCGTTTTCAAACAAAAATTTATGGTTGTTTTCGTGACAATGTTGGGCTACAGACAACTTCTTCAATTCACAGTTCCGTACGTAAGTCTTGTGCTGCTTCACACGGAAACTTGAAAACCCTGCGGGTCTGTCCTATATATGAAAATCCGTAAGACTTAACGTACGAAACTATGAACTGAAGAAGTCATCAATAGCCCAACATTGTCACGAAAATATCCACAAATTTTTATTTGGAAACGCTACGTTTATTGATAAACCTAATTCGAGAAGCTTTTCACATACACCGTAACTCTTCACGGGTTGTCAACAACATGACGTCTACTCCATTTCTTTCAAGTGTGTGGAAACAACTCACCAAAATCCGTGACCGTCAGAACTCTGATGATGTCACAATGATTTGAATGTTTACTCTCCATTCGTCCTGGTGATGCTGAGCGAAACGCTCTGCGCGAAACTGCAGTCGATGTTAATAAAACATTTAATTGTGAATAAACGTTGATAATTTGTTCTGTCAGCTGTAATGTTTTAAATACATATTTTAGGTTCGCGTATTGGAGCAGCTCATTTGGTGAAACGATAGTAACTTACTAACTAAATGCTTAATATAACTCGTATGTGATCCTTTTTTGCCGCTCCGATTTTTTTTTTTTTTTTTGATTGCAGGTTTAACAACCACCGTGAGCAACTCAATGGGCTATAAGAAGTCGCCCGTCCCTAATTTATGGTCACTGGTTCCAGGGAAGGGAGAGAGCCAATGCCATAAGTCAAACACAATATCCATGCCTCACCGGGATTCGAACCCGGACCCATTTCGGAACAATGATCAGAGGCCACCGCTTAGACCACTGCGCCACCGGGGCGGCTGCCGCTCCAATAGCGCAGTGGTCTAAGCGCTGGCTTCTGACCATTCGTTCGAGATGGGTTTGGGTTCGAATCCCACGTTGTGTCTGTCTTATGGCTCTGGCTCTCTCCCACCCTGGAACCTATGACGCTAAATTATAGACGGGTGACTGCTTACAGTCCATCGAGTTGCTCAGTGGTCGTTAAACCACAAAAAAACGACCACTTAGTTTCAGGAACTGATATAGCAAGAAATGAAACTTACAAAGAACTTATCTGTTCTGATTGTTGACTTACACTTCTTCAAAATACCAACATAGTTTCTCTTTGAATAACTACAAGAGCTCGGAGACTGAATCCTAATCAATCACTAAGTCATTTTTACTCGTACTACCACATCAACCTCAGTTTACTCTCGACATGACTTTTATTTACCTTCCGCCTTACTGGTAGTCGTTGCCAAGAGGTATAAGGAGCTCCGATGAAGCGACATGCCGCTCAGAAAGAAAATCCAACTGAGAAGTAATATAATTTACATAAGAACAGAAACTCAAGAAAGGTTAGAGATATACGTCACCTAATGAAATGATCAACAAGGCCGGCTGAAGCTGGTAAGCAAAACATCGGGTGCGCAATGTCTAGAGAGTCGACACTGCCAACGCAACTCATAAAATTAAAAATATTAAGTGGCTACGTATAGGAAAAGAAAATTATTTTTGGGCGTCATATTGTTTCATTTTCGTTTCGCAACCGAGAAAAACAAGGAGTGGTTTTTAAACCCAAACACGCCACTGACCAATTTACCCTGCCACCTCTTTGGCCACAGCCTATCTACACTCTCTACCAACAAGTAATTGGACACCTGTGATAGCAAAGGAAAACGAAGTTTATTCTCCTTCAGTAGTTGGTGGAGCCTCCACGAGCGGCGATTACAGCTGCGACCCTCCGGGGCATACTCTCAACCATGCGTTGCACGACAGCTAGCGGTATTTTCTTCCACTCGGCTTGGAGAAGAAAGGTCAGTTCCTTCACCGATTTCGGACGGTGGAGGCACCCCTTACGTCGACGCTCCAACTCGTCCCAGAGGTGCTCGATAGGGTTAAGGTCCGGGCTCTGCGCAGGCCAGTCCATTCGATTAACCCCATTGTCACCATACCAAGCCATGGTGGACCTCGCAACATGACAGGTGGCATTGTCATCCTGAAAGTAACATGGGCCCACCCCGTAAAACTACCACAACGTAGAAAGCGCATGGTCATCCAAAATGGTGCAGTAGGTCTTGGCGTTGAGTCTACCAGGAATTGCGACCAAGGGTCCCGAGCCATACCAGGAGAAACACCCCCATAGCATAATTCCACCGTCGCCGAACTTCACAGTTGGCACAATACATTCCGGCAGGAGGCGTTCTCCAGGCAGACGCCAAACCCAGACCCTGCCATACGAACGGTAGAGGGTGAACCTTAATTCGTCGCTCCAGAGAACCTATTTCCACTGTTCAACGGTCCACTGTCGACGTTTTTTGCACCACGTTAGCCGAGCAGCGCTATTGGACTTGGTGATCAAAGGCTTGTGGGCGGCAGCACGTCCGTGATAACCGAGCAGATGGGCTTCCTTACGGATGGTATTCATCGAAAGAGCACTCCCGGATGCCTGTTGAAACTCCTCGCGGATGTGGCCCATCGATTTAGTGCGGTTCTTCCGAATTTCTCTGGCCAGCACCCGTCGGTCTCTAACTCCCAGTTTTGTGGGTCTGCCGGGTCGAGGCACATTTCGACAGTCACCTCTCATCTTCCACTTGCCAATCACGTAGGCCACTGTCGATTTTGGGTACTTCAACTCGCTGGATATGTCACGTATGGATCGGCCATTTCTGTGATACCCGAAGATTACACCTTTCTCGAAATCAGAGAGCTCCGAACTGCGTGGCATCTTGCATGCGACCTGGTTGCGTTGTTGTTCCCCACACGATATATAACAGCGGCGGCCGGGACGTGTATCAGGGCCGCAGATATCGTCGATTGCAGGGGTGTCCAATTACTTGTGGGTAGATAGTGTATCTTGCTTGTCTCCTTTGTTTCAATGCACCTTCTATGGAGGTGAGTAATTCAGAGTTAAGAAAGTAAAATGCGTTGTGAGATACAGTTTTGCTATCGTTTTGGGTAAAACGGCTCCAGAAACAGTTGATTTAATGGAAAAAACTTACAAAGAAAAATGTTTGGGTGAGTCAATGATTTTTAGCTGGCACCATGATTTCACATAAGGGCGTTTGTCGACAGAACTCGTTCCTAGGCCTGGTCGACCTGAAAGTGTTGTTACGGAGCGTATTGTTAACACTGTTTCGGCAATCCTGCAAGAAGATCGATGAATTACATGTGAAGATATAGCGGCGTCAACTAATATTTCAAAAACGTTGGCATTCCGCATTCTACGCGACAATTAAATTACTGTTGCATCGTGTGTGTTCCAGATGGGTACCTCATCACCTGACGAGGGAACAACTGTTAGCCAGAGTTCAGGTGTGTCATCAGTGGAAACAAATGATTGCAAAGGATCCAGACTTCCCAAACACAGTAATGACTACCGGTGAAACATGGGTCCACTATTTCGACCCCCTCACGAAGCGCGCAACGAGTGTCTGGAAACACACAGGCTCACCTCCTCCGAAAAAATTCCGCCAAACCAAATCAGTTGGGAAGGTGATGGTGATAATTTTCTTTGATCGTAAAGGTGTAGTATACCAGCAAGCCGTTCCTCCACAAATTACTGTCAATGCTGAGTATTACGTTTCAGACCTGAAGCGTCTGAACATAACGATTAAGCGACCGGAACTGGTGGGCAAGTGGACCCTACACCATGATAATGCCCGCCCACATGTGGCTGCTTGTGTTCAACAGTTTCTTATGAAATACAATATTGAAACCGTGCCACAGCCCGCCTACAGTCCTGAACTCGCCCCGTGCGATATCTGCTTGTTTCCAACAATGGAGGAGAAGTTCCGTTGCGCAACATTCAACACAGATGCTGATGTTATTCAAGCTGTACAGGAGTCGCTAAAGCAACTTCCACAAAATGCCTTGCCACATGCTTTGAAAAGTGGACTGAACGGCCACATGCTTTGAAAAGTGGACTGAACGATGGGACCGTTGCATATCATCCGAGGGAAGATACTTTGAGAAAGAATAACATATATTTTGCTGTACCTATATTTCTTCATTTTGTGTGATTTCACTTTCAGTTTTTATGAAACAGCCGTTGAACATAATAGAAGTGGATAAATGAAATTAGAAGGCGTGTAGTGGAGAGAATGAGGAGATTTCTTTGTTGTTCTTTTGAACCTTGCATTCGTTTTGGTCATTTGTGTCCCACGCGCCACGAAACTCTAGCGATCACTCAGATCAGATCAGATCATATGTAGAGGATTCTAGGAAGGAACTGTCTGACCCCAGGTCCTAAACAACCCTTAGAAATAGGAAGCTAGGAGATTTGGGCTAGAGTGCCCGATAGGAAAGTGACACGGAAGCAAAATAGAAATGGGGAAGAAGATTATTACCCGGGGGCCAGTACCCGGAGTCCGACGACTTAACGTGCCCATCCGACGCACGGCAAATATTTAGTGGTTCGAGCGTTCTTACCTGCCTGGGATCGAACCCGATGTCTCCTCCATGACAGCCACAAACGTTGACCACTAGGCCATCCGCGGTTCTAGCAATCACTCAAACAGTTGTTACGAAGGAAAAAGTGTCTTCAGTTCAAAGTTCCGGGGAAAAATGTGGGAGATTTTTGTCTGGCTGTGCAAAGGAATGACTGAATGACTGCTGCAGAGGAATGACTGAATGACTGCTGCAGAGGAATGACTGAATGACTGCTGCAGAGGATGATATTTTTTTATGCCTTTGCCTTTCACGCTTTTCCATACTGTACGAATGTACGCTGTGCTCCAACATTCAATACAACATTTCAATATCGTTACTTTCTGTTGCAAGTTTCCTCTTTTTCTTACAGTAAATTCCCAACATTCGTATTTTTACTTCACACACACACACGCGCGCGCGCATCCAGAAGTTCAACAGAAAAATTAGCAATCAAAATTTGTGTTATCGTGAAAAGTATTGCAGTACCTTCCAAGAACTGAAATGGTATTGTGAGGTTTCCAGAGAGAGCAAGTATCCCCTCTTGCCCTTTGATAGGGGTGGCTGTTATTTCTGCGCGGATATGATACTTAGTAGGATGTAACAAGTAACTTCGATGTATTCGTCAGTTCACTACAAAGTGTTTCGTCAAATTCGGAATTAATATTGTTGTCTCTCGTTGGTTAAAATGCGTTCGATCTTGTGGTGAATACATTTCTGTTGCGAAAAATAAGCTAGCACAGTTGTTTACCCGAAAATCTGCAACTACGGTGAAAATCCGTTTAATAGGCTCACGGTTAATACGATTTCCCGCTTAAGACTCTACGAGACCCACCATGCCGCCCCGGTGGCACAGTGGTCTAAGCGATGGCCTCTGATCATTCGTCCGAAAGGGGTCCGGGTTCGAATCCCGGTGAGGCATGGATGTTGTGTTTGTCTTGCGGCACTGGCTCTCTCCCTTTCCTGGAACTAGTGACCCTAAATTAGGGACGGGCGACTGCTTATAGCCCATTGAGTTACTCACGGTGGTCGTTAAGCCTCCAACCAAAAAAAAAAAAAAAGACCCGCCATCTTATATTGCTGCCTTCGCTTATTAACCAACGGGCAAGCGTATTTTACAAATTGTTCGGGCAATTTTGCACATTTTGGAACACCGTTTGTGGCTAACGCAAGATATATGATAGATAAAGAGTTCCCTGATTTCAGATTTTCATTTTGGACCCTTTAATTACTTTTTATTAATTAATAAACCTATGGAAGACGCCTTGATACGACTTTCGCTGCAGATAAAAAATGAAGGGAAAGGTCAATAAAAATTCTGAAACCAGGGAACTCTTTATTTATCATATATCTTACGTTAACCACAAACGGTGTTCCAAAATGTGCAATATTGCCCGAGGAATTTGTGAAATATGCTTGCCCGTTGGTTAATAAGAGAAGGCAGCAATACAAGATGGCGGGTCTCGTAGAGCCTTAATACACATTTTTCACGCAGTCCCTAGAATTGAGAGGTAAACATGTGCAGATATGCCCTATTTAATAAGCTTCGAATCCTGCTTAATAAGCGCTTAGTTTTGTAGCATCATGTACATTTAAATTCGGGTGAATAATAATACTGTACAAAAAATGGGTCTGTCGCGTGCTATATGAGCCACTGGATGTCTACTTTGATTAGACAAAAATCTCCCCTTCTCCTCGCCGCTAGCTAAACAGGCTTGTTGTGTGCTCAAGTGCAGCTTTCCCGCGCATAAGGGTCCCCTTTACCGTAACCTTAAGCGCTGAAATGAAATTCGAACAATACAAGAAATCGGGGAGAAAGCTTAGAAACCTTAAGCGCTGAAATGAAATTCGAACAATACAAGAAATTGTAGAAGATAATGCCGCGAGTACTACTGCAAACGAGGAGAGTGATGAAGGAGATGAGCCTGTGCCACCCCGACGCCAGCCGCAGAATTAAATTCACTCGCTGAAGTAAGACGTTTTGTGTCTATTGGAGTTTCTGAAGACACCATCAGTAAAATTAATCAACTAGAAACGATAATTCTGAATTCCGCTTTTAAAAATTATGAAACAAAATAAGATTGAGAATTATTTTAAGAAACTGTAAAAGATGAATTACAGTTTATTAATACTGTACAAGAACAAAATAATTTTAATGATCTACGTCAGGGGTCGTTAACCTTTTAATACCTATCGTCCACTTTTGTATCTTTGTTGATGGTAAAATTTCCTTACCGCCCACTTTTGTGTCTTTGTTGATGGTAAAATTTCCTTACCGGCCCACTTTTGTGTCTTTGTTGATGGTAAAATTTCCTTACCGCCCACTTTTGTGTCTTTGTTGATGGTAAAATTTCCTTACCGCCCATTTTTGTGTCTTTGTTGATGGTAAAATTTCCTTACCGCCCACTTTTGTGTCTTTGTTGATGGTAAAATTTCCTTACCGCCCACTTTTGTGTCTTTGTTGATGGTAAAATTTCCTTACCGCCCACTTTTGTATCTTTGTTGATGGTAAAATTTCCTTACCGCCCACTTTTGTGTCTTTGTTAATGGTAAAATTTCCTTACCAGCCCACTTTTGTGTCTTTGTTGATGGTAAAATTTCCTTACAGCCCACTTTTGTATCTTTGTTGATGGTAAAATTTCCTTACCGCCCACTTTTGTGTCTTTGTTGATGGTAAAATTTCCTTACCGCCCACTTTTGTATCTTTGTTGATGGTAAAATTTCCTTACCGCCCACCAGTGCCACAGTAACTCAATTTTGCGCAAGTGCGAAGTATTTTTTAGAGGGGAGGGCTTGTAAAAAATGTGCACTTAAATTAATCTTTTTATTTATACCTTATGTATGTTTATACATAAATATATATAATTTCAATTTAATGAATTTCTGTCTCTCCATAGATACAGCACCTGCTAGTGCGGGAGCTGCTGATCTACATCATTAACATCATTAATAAAACGTGGTTTGTGTTATCCTCAACACTCTGTATTTACGGATTACCTTGTTTTAATTATTATCTATATTCAAAGATTAGAGATGGAATTCGAAAGTAAATTGCAAACGCATATTTTAAAAAGTCAAACTCGCGAAGTTGTTAGAAATGTATTCGATATATGGGGGAACAACAAAATTTGTAACAACGGACAAAAAACCCCACTGCCCCCCATGAAAGCTTGAATCGTCCACTAGCGGGTGGTAGGGACCAAGTTGACGACCACTGATCTACGTGATGTTTTTTATGTATTTTTTTAATTAATACTGTTCGGTAATACAGTTTGTGACTACAGTAAATTGTGTTCTTACTGGTGTTCCTTTTTCTTTAATACCATTATTTTTGGTGTTCTCCAACAGTTTCGTGAATATGCAGCCGTCATGTACAAATGTACGTAGCGTAGGTTTTATTTATTTTCTATATCCGGCTAAGACGCTAATTTGCGCCGGTCCCTTGAAAATGGTATTAAGCGGATTTCACTGTACTTATGCTACAACCAAAAGTTTCTATGCTACAAAGAGTTAGCAATCCGTGACCGCTTGCTATATCACTCACAGCATTCCACGTTAGCTAATGATCGTCAACATGGCTTCGGTCGATATCGATCGGCAAGGTGTTGTTTAAACCTGTTAACCATATTCATAAGACATCCTTTGAAAACCTTCAAATGCCGTCCCGGTGGCTCCAGTGGTCTAAGCGATGGCCTTTGATCATTTGTCCGTAAGGGGTTCGGGTTCGAATCCCGGTGAGGCATGGATGTTGTGTTTGTCTTACGGCACTGGCTCTCTCCCTTCCCTGCAACCAGTGACCCTAAATTAGGGACGGGCAACTGCTTATAGCCTATTGAGCTAAAAAAAAAAAAAGTTCAACTGTCCGCAGACCCACCCCAAAATGGGATGGCCGCCCCGGTGGCGCAGTGGTCTAAGGCGCTGGTCTCTGATCATTCGTCCGTAAGGGGTCCGGGTTCGAATCCCGGTCAGGCATGGATGTTGTGTTTGTCTTACGGCGCTGGCTCTCTCCCTTCCCTGGAACCAGTGACCCTAAATTAGGGACGGGCGACTGCTTATAGCCCGTTGAGTTGCTCACGGTGGTCGTTAAACCTCCAATCAAAAAAAAAAAAAAAAAAAAATGGGATGAAACTTCATGCACCTATCAATTCTAGAGATTCTCTGCTCTCGAAAACTGGAAATGTAGACCTTGCTATTTTTTCAAAGAGTAATAGAAAAGCTTGTGAAAATCATCTAAATACGTGGCGGCGTCAGTTGAATTAACAAATCCATCGCTCTTTCCACGTTAAGCAACGCACAGCAACCGAAAAATTGTTATTCGGCCGCCGTCGGGGAATCGAACCGCGAAAATTCAGAAAAGCTTGTTTTCTTTTTCTGAGAAGTTTGGGGGCATTGCTCACCCCCAATATTTTCCTTGTAAGTGCAAAAAGTTTCCGAGTTCCTATATTTCCTACTTATGACATATTATTTATCACTATGAAAGCCTCAAACTTGTTTATCTGATTTGGTTTTAAAAATTTATCAAAGCTTTTTGCTTTGAGTGTGTCATTCAAGAGAAAATTTTCCATGCTGTATCGTATTCACGACGTGAGACTGATGTAGAAAAGGGGATGTTTCGTTCAGTCCGCGTTTCCCTCGAAAAGGTAACTAAATGAGCACGTTGCCACAGCGAAAGTGCTAGTTACTATTTATTTCAATGATGACGACGTCTAGAAAAGTGGAGTTATCACTAAGCCGTTTAAAACACAAGTGAAGCATTTGCTCACTGGAAATGAAAGCGTAAAGTGCGAGACACTCCCAGAGATGTTAGTATGTTCCAAGCATCTTTCCAGACTCTATGGATTTTCAATTAGTTGCCTTGGACGCTCCCATGAATACGACAAACATTTCCTCATAGAGGAACTCAGAATTAACTATTGTCAGCCTCCCTCTGTCCTCTGTTCTCATGATTAGGTTCTTTCTGGAATAATAATGAATTCTGAGAAGAAACTATGTCGAGATGAGCGAGAGACGGATTCTGCTGTCTTTCTCTTCGCTCTTATTTTCTGTTTACATCTCTCCTTTCTTTCACCCTATTTCATCATTCATCAGCCATTACCGATCTACTTCTAGGTGGTCTTCCCTCTTTTTCACAACTCTTTGTCTTGAGCAATTATCTTCCTTGTTATTCCGATTTGCTTTCGAAATTCATCCACCCATCTTCCACGTGGTCTTCTTCTTAGTCTTTTTCTGTCTTTTAGTATCGAGCCTTCTATTTCAGTTGTCCAGTAGTCAGTTCTTCTAGCAATATGCCGCACATTGCCAATTTGAGTGTCATTATTTTGATCAGGATGTCCCCAACTCTTGTACTTTTTCTATCTTTCTTTGTTACACCAATCATGCATCTCTCCACGCATCTTTTAGTTGACTGTAACCTCTGAATGTTTTTGGTTAAGTGCCCTAGCCTTTATTCTATAAGTGAGAACTGGAAGCATGCTTTGATTAAACACTTTTCTTTTGAAACATAATGGTAACTTGTTCTTGAAAATCGCCCTCCAGCCAAGTTCGATACGCCTGAGAACTTTTTTTTCGATGTGGTCCTCACTTGACATCTGCTGTCCAAGGTTGACGTAGACTTCCGTTGCTCCTAAATTTGCCCTATCAACCTCTAAATCTTAAGTTTTTGTAAAAGCATTGTACATCATTTTGTTTTCTCTAAGTTCATCTTTAAAAGCACTTCTAGTCAGCAAATTTTCGCAGCTCTGAGAGGTTATTTGCAAAAATTACTATGTCATCTGTAAAACGAAGGTGAGTTAAATAATCCCCATTAATCTTTATCTCCCATTGTGTTTCCAGTTCAATGATTGAAAGACATTTTGCAATATGACACTGAAGAACTTTGGCAATGTCGCCTTGTCTCACTCTCTTTTCAATTTTTATCTTTTTATCTTTCTTCATCTATTTCACTCTTCCTCGCTGTATATGTATCTCTTCTTCTTTTGCTCCACCTCTCTTTCCCCCCCCTCTCTCTCTCTCTCTCTCTCTCTCTCTCTGACCACTGGCATTCTTTTAGATATTATTTGATATTTAAATAATATCTAGATAATATCAGTCGTCAGAAAAAGAGAGAGACAAGAGTTTTCATCCCGACCCTCTCTTTCTCTCTCTCTCTCTCTCTCTCTCGCTGAAAGACATTAATTCCATCATGCGAAAAATGCAGGACTGTGTTTGAAATCTCGATCTAAAACATGAATTCTCATTTTATCCCGACCCTCTCTCTCTTTCTCTCTCTGTCTGTATCACTCTCCGCGTCTCTCTCTCTCTCTCTCTCTCTCTCTCTTTCTCTCTCTGTCTGTATCACTCTCCGCGTCTCTCTCTCTCTCTCTCTCTCTTTCTCTCTCTGTCTGTATCACTCTCCGCGTCTCTCTCTCTCTCTCTCTCTCTCTCTCTATCTCTCTATGTCATTTAAAATCCATCACTATTGGTTTTAAATGACATTCATTACATCATGTTGAAACAATAAGTCTTTAATTATGTGGTTAAAGAAACAAACTGTAAACTATGCACCACTGGACTGTGTTTGAATCTTGATCTATTATAAAACATGAATTCTCAGTGTGAATTGTTTCTTATTTCCAACGTAAATAATAATATCAAAATCTTCAGAGAGACAGACAAAAAATGGTATTTATCTCGACCCTCTCTCTCTCTCTCTCTCTCTCTCTCTCTCTCTCTCTCTCTCTTATTTAAAATGAATGTCTCTTGGTTTTAAAGAACATTAATGCCGTCGTGTGAAAAAGTACGTTGTTAATTACGTATGTGATTTACGAAACAAACTCCATGTACCACAGACTTTGTTCGAATCTCAACTAGGACATGAAATTTCATTGAATTGTCTCTCATTTCCTACGAATATCTACAACTACTGAGAATCATTGAATTCTTAAATTACGATTATTGTCTCTAGAAAACGGTAGAACCAGCGCCCTCGAACAAATACGCCGTACCTGCTTTACGTGGTGGTTCGGCACTCATTCCTAAGACACATGATAGAAACTTTCCAAACTTCTTTGAGAAATGGAACAGAAGTGCGTGAAGTGTTTGGGTTTGCTCTAATAATTCTAAATGAGAATTAGCTATAAAAAAAACTAGCACAAACACAATAATAAAGCACAAATACTTTTTTATAAATATATCTTTGTCTAGTAGTTATAATACTAGATTTGAAATTGAAATAATGATCAATAATCAGTGGTACTAACAGCAAACAACTGATTTTTTTGTAAGGCGCAAGATATCGACAGTAGAAAGAGAGGAAAGCGATTTTACTGATGAAATCTCGTGATTCTTATAGTCATACGGCACCAGTTATGACTTCTTCCCATTTTTCTTATCCATTATTATCTCTCTGCAGCAGTTGAAGAACTTCTCCCTTCGCCACACGTATGATGAGGAATCGAATCTAGATTCTAAAAACTGCTTAGAGATTAGAGTGATCATAAGGCGCTTTGAAAATAATTAGTTTTTCACGATCCAAGTACACTATTGTTAATGCTGTTCAACGACCTATGGACGTTGGGGGAAAAATATGGATTTTACCTGCGTAGATATTATTTTATCTAAGAAAATATGGGTCACAGTAAATCTGCAGAAATTTTAGTCGCATTAATCACATGGAAATGCAGATGTCATACTGCCTGAAATCCTTGCTCGGAGTTATTCAAATTTTTACAAGTAACACTTATAAGGCTCGATCTCTTTATTCAGTCAAGTTATTCGTTGCTTAATGTACAGGGGAAGCCCTGACGCCTCACAGGCGGAAAATGCCGCATTCCTGAATGTCCAGCGCATCACATGATCGAAAGCAAAAAAGAAAAATATATATATATAATAAAAATGTGGTAGTCAGTTTTACACGAAGTCTCGTCTAGAAAGAGAGAAATCAAGAAAACAACTTACAGGTAAATCAGCGCTGCTGGCAGGAGACCTACAGCACAGGTGACTTTGTCGGTTTGTTTACTACTTCTCAGAGCAAAAGATAGCCCATTGCGAAGGGTTTGGGCAGCGCCATCTGCTGATGAAATACGCAACTGGTCTCTTTGTTTTTAAATGTTATATGCAGGAAAACGATTCATGCGACTCCATCCCCGCAAAATAGTTTTCTAGACCAAAGTTCGAAATAACAATAACTAATAAATAGGTGCTAACAAAATAAAGAGAGAGAGAGAGAGAAGAAATATATTAGAAGAATTCCTAAACAGAGGTAAGCTAAGTTAGCTAACTCAAAGACATTCTTATTTTGAGGGGCAAGACTTGAAATTACGTCCGACTTTTTTACAAGTTCTCCAGTTTTTCTCAAATAGTACTCAGTTTTTACTTTCTCATACCTCCGTTATAGAATAGTATTATGATCGTTCAGAAATTGGATTTTCGGTGGTCAATACTTTTACTAGAAATGCAAAAACCAGGTGAATTCTGAAAAGCCAACAATTATAATTATCATTAAAACGTAAAAGTTATGCGAACGCCGACAACGCAGCACTTCGCAGAAGTGCAGAATGAAAACCGAAACAGCACAGAACGAATGAATATCAGATAGTGATAGAATAAAATAGCAACGTTTATTTAACATCGACTATAGTTTCGCATAGCTTTTGGCTCGGCATCAACATGACGAATGGAGCGTAAACATTCCAATCATTATGACATATCCTCTGTTTACAGCGATTCGTTTAAGAATTGCTGTACACGGAGGATACAGCCCTTCCGTTATAGACAAAGCTGTCCAAAAATTTAGGAAACCAAAGCCAGTCTGCTCGCTCACGCCAATTGACCTCCCAGTTGGAGAGAATTGGGCGGTTATCCCATTTGCTCTTCAGATTTGCTTCGGAATTTCAATATTTCTCAAAAGTTTTAATTTCAAACTCATAAACAAGGTGAATTTATACGGAATAAAGACTACGTCGAAGACATAAATACCTGGGAAATTTATCAGATACCTTTACCTTGGTCTTTCATAAATAGGACAGACCCGCAAGGCTTTAAGTTTCCGTGTGACACAAGACCTACGTACGGAATTGTGAACAAAAGAAGAAGTCGTTTATAGCCCAACATTGACACGAAAATAACCATAAGTTTTTATTTAGAAAAGCTACGCTTATTAATAGGCCTGAGTCGAGTATCAAGCTTAATATATATTAGAAGCTTTCCATATACACATATCGCAACTCTTCGCGGTTTGTCAATGACATAACGTCTACTCCATTTCTCTCATGCGCGTGGAAACCCCTCACCAAAATCCGTGAACGTCAGAACTATGATGATGTCACAATGATTTGAATGTTTACGCTCCATTCGTCCTGATGATGCCGAGGCAAACGTTCTGCGAAACTATAGTCGATGTCAAATAAGCATTTAATTGTGAATAAACGTTGCTATTTTATTCTATCTCAACTTCACAAGTTTTGTAGCATAAATTAAATATCAGATAGTTAACCGAACAATAGGAATATGCTTTCCGGGTAGGATTAGGAAAAATTCTGTAGGAGGTTAAAAGCTCAGACGGCTTTCTGCTACTGAGCACAGACGACTAATAGGATCTTCGTCGCTATATCTTGTTCTGCAAAGTCACGGGGATAGTTACGCCATTGCCGTAGATAGTCTCAGAACGAGGGAGTGGGAGGGAGGGGGGCTGAAGACTCATCTGGGAGGGGCTCTGTGTTCAACGACAAATTACATTCATCCACGAATACAGATTCAAGTTTTGCTTTCTGTTTTCCTTCCTTTCCACTAGTGAAGAATTTCTCCATGCTGGAAAGTAAAAAAAATAAATTCAAAATATGGAAAACGGCGAATGAGGAGAGAAAACTGAACTCCCTTGAAGTAGAAAAAATAAACCGCATTAACGCAATGTGTTTGACGGTGGTTGAGTTGTAGGTTCATTATCGGTGGAAGAAAGATAACGTCCAATCAGCATGAAAAAAATATGTATTTTTAGTATACTATTCTGGTTCGAAAATGCCGAATTTAGGAACTTTCCCCATCTTTAATCGCGCATTCTCCTTCGCAAATGCCAGGTCCTCCTTCCCCCTACGAATTTCGTCAGTTAATTTATTAGTCGACCGCCAGTATGTACTAAGATCGAAAACAGTCCAAGGACCCAAAATTTTTTGGCCACCTCTGATTTATACCACACCGTTATCGTGTTGCAGTGGCACAAATTATGGCGCGTGCCAACCACTGAGTAACTTACTCTTGATGCTGCGCATATGAGTGTAGTTCACAAGGTTCACGTTGTGTCATGTCGAATTTCTCTACCTACCTACGCAATTAACTTTGGTCTTCGTGTCGACGTTCAGAGGGTGAATAACGCATGCTCCCCCCAGGTACTATGTAGCTCCACAACAACACATTTTTAAGCATCTTGATCACTTCTCCTTGACTCTCATACAGAGATTTATAACGTTCCATTCTATGTGTTTGTGTGTGTACATGCACTGAAAGAATAATTTATTATACACGCCCACCTAATAATGTGTTTTCCACCTTTCGCCCTTACGGCAGCAGCATTACGTCGTGGCTTGGACTTCACCAGGTGTTGGAAATGTACGGGTAGTATTGCCGGCCATGGCGACGGTTTGTGGTAAGCTGTCCATAAAGCGCTAATAGCTGCCGCTGGTGGGTTTCGGGCTCAAATGCATCATTCTTCTTTGTTCCACAGATGCTCAATTGGGTTCAGATCTGGAGAATGAGAAGCCTATTTGAGGCTGTGAATTCACTGGAATGTTTCTCCAAACAGTCCTTCACTAAACGAGGCGCGATGATACGGAGCGTTGTCTGATTGAAAGAAGGCATTCTGCTGTAGAAAGTGGATAGCCATGAAGGAATGAAGTGTGGTCTACAATACAGATGAGCTCGGGCCCGGCCCGCACTCGGACGGGCTCAGAATTCATTAACTACCGAAAACCTGGGCCCGGGATCGGAATTACACGCCTCGAATTTAATTACTGTAATTAATTCAACACGTGTAATTCCAAGCCCGGTTGAATTACACGTGTTGAATTTCATTGTGGATTTGTTACCATGGTGGAAGGATTTTCAATTTCCTAAGCTAGCTGCCATTGCAAGACAAATTTTGCTTAGCAAGACTTGCATTATGCATTGTCCAAAGGTGTGGCCCAAGCAAGGATTAGTTTAAGGAGGTCTGGTATCGAAAAACTAGGGGAAATCACATTCCCAATTTTTGTATTTTATTAAAAATTAGGAATCTTATCTTTAAAATGATGTATTAATTTCCAAAATTGTGCAGTTAGAAGTATCATCATTTATTTTTTTTAATTTCTTCACTCCCACGATTTTTGCGGTGACGTTGGGTTTTTTTTTTTTTGATTGGAGGTTTAACGACCACCGTGAGCAACTCAAATGGGCTATAAGCAGTCGCCCGTCCCTAATTTAGGGTCACTGGTTCCAGGGAAGGGAGAGAGCCAGTGCCGTAAGACAAACACAACATCCATGCCTGACCGGGATTCGAACCCGGACCCCTTACGGACGAATGATCAGAGGCCAACGCCTTAGACCACTGCGCCACCGGGGCGGCAACGTTGGTTTTTACTGCAGCAGGTCGAGTTTTAGAGAAAGGAAGATCAAGTTGAAGCGCTGAGGCATTATATGCAATCTCTCTCTCTCTCTCTCTCTCTCTCTCTCTCTTTTCATGATGAACTGGATCTTTTTTTTTTTTTTTTTTTTGATTGGAGGTTTAACGACCACCGTGAGCAACTCAAATGGGCTATAAGCAGTCGCCCGTCCCTAATTTAGGGTCACTGGTTCCAGGGAAGGGAGAGAGCCAGTGCCGTAAGACAAACACAACATCCATGCCTGACCGGGATTCGAACCCGGACCCCTTACGGACGAATGATCAGAGGCCAACGCCTTAGACCACTGCGCCACCGGGGCGGCGAACTGGATCTGGAAACTGCACACACATATGATAATATTGTGATTATTATACTATTAAGCGCAAAGCTTTGTTAATGTTACAAAAAAAAATTGAACGTCGTTTTTGAATTGAAATGTTTCAAAAAAATTGAACGTCGTTTTTTTTAATTGAACGTCGTGAAATGGCTATTTGGGTTAAAGATCTGTGTCCGCACGTGAGTGTGGACCACTAGATCGGGAGAAACCGCTAATCTTTTCTTTTTTTGCTTTCCATTTGCACTTATTTGCCTCATCTTTATGACCACCCTGTTTCCAAAATAAAAGTGAAGGCGTTCAGCAAGGCCTAGCAGGGACGTCACCCACCAGCGCAAAAAGGTCTGTCATTCGCCAGTATGAAGCCTGTGCAATGGTGAAAGGGAAACACTTGTCGAAGTTGAGAGTGGTCAAATGAGGAGATACACATCTACCCAATGTGCAGGAAAGGGAGGAACACCAACAGTTGACAGTCGATACATCGGTTGTGAGGCATTTTTGGGGACAGCAGACGGTTAACGATCTCTCAGAAACAAATTACAACCAGGGTACAGAGGGAAAGTTTCCGAGCACACAAAACGGCAGACGCTCTTGCAGGAAAGCCAAAAGTGTTGGCAGCCTGTTCATGTGCTCATACCGACAGACTGTAATCAATAGCTTTGCGTGCAATGGGCACGGGACAACCGTGACTAAACATCGGACGACTGGAAGAAAGTCGTCTGCTCCGATGTGTTCAGGTTCTGCCTCCAACGTAACGATGGGTCAGGTGCATATCCGACGCCACGTGGGTGAATAGGTGCAACAGGGCCGCATGTTTGGATGGAAACAGAATAGTGTTCTGGAACGTGACAGAAAAGTTGTGTAAGAAAAAGTGCAAATTCCAATCGTAAGTGCAGTCTGCTCCTTATCACCGGTGTGCACTTGAAAATATCCAGTTTACGACGAAAGCTCACTAGCATTCAAAGTACAAGCCATCGTGTTGCACCATTTTTAGCCATCGTGTTGCACCATCTTTAGCCATTCGTTTGCCTGTTCTTCGATTCTACAGAGGGTGAGTCGAAAGTTTTGCAATATTTGGATCACTTTATGTCCTCATACGTACCTTTACGACGAAAGCTGGCTAGCATTCAAAGTATAGGCAATCGTGCGTCTTTAGCCATCTGTCTGCCAGTTCTTTGATTCCGCGGTGGTACCGGTTCTCGTCCTTCGAGGTGAAGAACTCCTTCACCCCTGCTGCCACCTTCTCGTAGTTGTTGAAGTACCACCCTCGAAAGAAGTGGGCCATTGACCAGAACAAGTAATAATCCGACGGGGCAAGATCCGGACTATATGCTGGGTCTGGCATCAGTTCGATGCCCTCAAGTTCCTGGAGTTTTGTCAGGGTCGTTCGCGAGGTATGAGGCCGAGCGTTGTCCTACTGTATGAGAGCGCGCTTTCTGTTCAACAGTACTTCTCCTCCAAAACGGCATACATCCGCTCTAGATGTTCAGATTAGAGGTTGGCGTTGGTGGTCCGATCGTCTGGAACAAATTTGTAATGGGTTATTTATTCCCTCGAAATTCCACCAGACGCAGAGCATAACCTTGTTCTCGAAGCGCCTACGTTTGGCACCAGGTTCTGGGAGCTGTCCTGGGCTCAACCACTGTCGTTGTGCGTTAGGATTCCGGAAATAGACCCACTTGTCATCGCACGTAACAATTCTCTTTATGAAACGTACATCGCACGGGTTTTCTAAGAGTTTCGTGGGCCCACTTACACTTGGCGGTTTGCTTCAGCTGGCGTCAGTTCGTGAGAGACGATGCGACAGCTCCTGTAGACGTTGCCGAGGTCCTGAAGGTCACAAACCACTGTGTTTTGTGACATGCCCAGCTCGCCTGATAATCTCCGAATGCTGGTTGTCGGATTTGCCTCTACGGTCTGGCGCACGGCCTCCGAATCCACAGTTCGCCGCTTACCTGACCTTTGGCTGATTGTTACGGTTTCTGTCACCTGAGCGAAATTTCTTGAACCATCTGGTTGCGGTGCCGTGGTTCACGGAACCTTCCCCTGCGCATAACAGATGTTTCATGTTGCTTGAGCAGCGTTAAGGTCGAGTTGAAACTCGTAAAGCAAAAGTTTACTAATTAGCCGGTTGTGGCTGTTCATCTTTTAGGCAACCGCAGACAGAACGACGGCATATAATGGTGTTCACACCAATGATTATCACTTTATATCACTTTCGACTGACTGCCGCACGTGATATACCCGCCACAGCACATGCGTTTATGCAAATATTGCAAAACTCTCAACTCACCCTCTGCATTTAAGACTTCTGCTAGTCAGTAGTGTTAATCGCAATGGGCAAAGCAAAGGGCTTGATAAACGGTTATTTTGCGTGCCCGTTTGGCTGAAGCGACGATTTTTAAAATAAAAAAGCTCACTGGTTTCTCAAAAAGTGAAATATCCCGGGACTTTAATCAGTGGAAAAATGACCCACATTGCATCTCAAAGAGGCATAACCGTGGCGCCACGAAAATAAGTCTGGAACGAGATCGCCGTCGTCTAAGAATGCTTGTACGAAGAAAGCAGGACTTCCTGTGGGTATCAATTGACCGAACCATTCAACGAAGGTTGTTCTCGACCCCTATCTCAGCGAACTATGGGCATGGATTTGAAGAGGAATCGGTACTGGTAGACGGAAGCCTATACAGAAACCACTGATTTCTGCGAAGAACCGGAAAATTCGGCAACAGTGGTGTAAGGAACACCGTGACTGGACACTGGGAAAAAGTCATGTGGTCCAGCGATTCGCGGTGCACCTTATTTTGTACAGACAGTAGACAGTGGGTTTGTCTGTAGCCCCATGAAGCAATGGACCCAGCTTGCCTTGTAAACACAACTCAAGGTTATGGAGGTGGTGTCATGGCGTCTCGTAGACACCGTTGGTACGAAATGGGTCCCCTGATGTTTCTGGAAGGTTAGGTGTCCTCTGAGGATTATATGAACGTTGTTACTGATCAAGTGCATGCTGCAATGTTGACTTTTTATCCAGTAGGTGATTGCTGTTTCACGGATGACAATGCCACTGTCCATCGCGCAAGATGTGTTCATTAGACATGACAGCGACTCCTCACATCTTCTCTGCCCACCACAAAGCCCAGATCTGAACCCCATTGAAAATGTATGGATATATTAGAAAAACAGATCCTGAAACAAAATCCTCTTCCGTCAAACTAAACTACTGCCTGGTGAACGGCTGGTATGTTGAGACGTAGATGCACTTCAACATCTTGTGGAAACTATTCCAAACCGCATACATGTTTTAATTTGGGCTATAGGAGTCCAGTCTGGTATTATATCATCATCATCATCATTTTCAACCATTACCAATCCACTGCTGGACGAAGGTTTTTTATCCAGTAGGTGATTGCTGTTTCACGGATGACAATGCCACTGTCCATCGCGCAAGATGTGTTCATTAGACATGACAGCGACTCCTCACATCTTCTCTGCCCACCACAAAGCCCAGATCTGAACCCCATTGAAAATGTATGGATATATTAGAAAAACAGATCCTGAAACAAAATCCTCTTCCGTCAAATCTGAGCCAGTTAAAGTACTGTCTGGTGAACGGCTGGTATGTTGAGACGTAGATGCACTTCAACATCTTGTGGAAACTATTCCAAACCGCATACATGTTTTAATTTGGGCTATAGGAGTCCAGTCTGGTATTATATCATCATCATCATCATTTTCAACCATTACCAATCCACTGCTGGACGAAGGTCTCTCCAAGCCTCTTCCACAACTGTCTGTCTTGTGCCAGTCTCCTCCATGTAACTCCCGTATACTTTCGAATTTCATCCACCCATCTTCCATGTGGTCTTCTTCTGTGTCTTTTCCTGTCCCTTGGAATCCAATCTAAAATGTCGACTGTCCATCGATGGTTTGTCCTTCTGGCAGTATGTCCAGCCCATTGTCATTTCAGGGATTTTACTCTGATCATGATGTCTTCCACTCTTGTCATTTTTCTGATCCACGAGTTCCTCTTCTTATCTCTCCTGGTTGCACCAAGCATGCACCTCTCCATACTGCTTTGAGTTATCTGCAGCCTTTGTATTCTCTTTTTGTTAGGGTCCACGTCTCTGCACCATACGTAAGCACTGGAAGGATGCATTGATCAAACACTTTTCTTTTAAGACATAATGGCATATTGCTCTTGAAAATTATGCTGTTTCTTCCAAAAGCTCTCCAGGCAAGTTTTATACGCCGATTAATTTCTTCATCAATGTGACCCTCATTTGATATCTGCTGTCCAAGATAAACGTACGTGTCTGTTATCTCCAGCTTTTCTCCATCAATCGATAAATCTTCATTTTTTGTAAAAGCATTGAACATCACTTTTGTCTTCTGAAAGTTCATTTTTAATCCCACTTCTTTACTCTCGTCAGCAAGTTCCTGGATCATACTCTGCAACTCTGATGGGTTAGTTGCAAAAATGACTAAGTCATCAGCAAAACGAATAAAAGTTCCTAATTCAATGGCAAGTATGTGTAGTTGCATTCACTGCAGGACAGAGAGCTCCCCAAATTTTCTCTAGAACTCTGCCTTATTCTAGGTTATTTTACTAAATAGCCGATTGATTTGCCATCGTTGTGTACTTGCGGGGCAAATGACGAAAGTGAGCGAAAGACGCAAAACAGCTTTTTTTTTTATTTATTTGGGGGTTCAACGACGACCACCGTGAGCAACTCAATGGGCTATAAGCGGCCACCCATCCCTTATTTACTGCCATTGGTTCCAGGAAAAGGAGAGACCCAGTGCCGTAAAACAAACGCAACGTCCGGATTTCGAACCCGCACCCATCTCAGTAGAATAATCAGAAGCCAGGACTTAGACCAATGCACCACCTGAGCAATCAACGCAAAACTTAAGAGAACACCGGAAATACACTGAAACCTGCCTAACAAGGGCATCCACGGTTATGTGAAAAAATGACCGTCTTGACAGTTGACCGCCAAATAGAGTGGTTCAATTTCCCAAAATATTTCCCCTTCCCACCTGAAAATAAAATGAAAAAGACTTAACGTTTTTTAATACAATCTACTGTGAAATGCTTATTCTTTCTTTCTTAGTTTCTTTTTTCTCTCTTTCCTACCATTTTTTTGTTCAGGAATGTCATTCACTAAGTCTCTTACTGAGAATCAGAAGTAAGACTGAAGAATGGGGTAAGGTATTCGGAATATACGTAGGTTGTCGCAAATGGGGCAGTTTCTACCGCATGTTTCCCTGAAAAAATTGAAGGTAAAACGATGCAGAATGTAATAGCAGCACTACTGCGGTTGAGCTATGAATATATTTCACTTTCCTTCTCCCTTCTCTTTCATAAAGTTTGCTGTCTTTTCTTTTACCGTGAGAGAGAATCATCATGCCTGCTCAAACCATAAGGCCTCTATGTGAGAAGGTTAGTTTCATTGGGATGAAGAAGATAAACTCCTACGTGGGCTTTACGCTCTAATTCAGTGCAATTAAAGACTGAACATGCTTACTCTAGTTAACAGAAAGCCATACCGTCTGAAAACAAAACTCTAAGAACTTCACAGACCCTAAGGACCACCCACCATTCACAATTTTGTGAAGGCTGGAGAGAGAGAGAGAAAGAGAGAGAGAGAGAGAGAGAGAGAGAGAGAGAGAGAGAGAGAAAGTATTTCATGTTTTAAAACTCACAGTATTTCCGAAAAGAACTTCTAGAACTTCCTAAGGAAGTTCTAGAAGCCTGGAGATGCCCCTCCCCCTTTCAACGCAAGCATGCTCTTTCTCCTGGAAAATACACGTTGTAATAAAACCTTTCAACTTTTATCGAGCGAAGCTATAGGCCGAACGGAGCTATCCGTTACGAGACTCGAGACAATTAGTTGTTCGGGCATAGGTACGAGATGACACTTCCGATTACCGTGATTTTTGGCGTGCGATTAGACATCGGTCATGGTCAGGTTTTGACGCCTTTCGATTCCCGAAATTCTGTGTCATTGAGGATTAATCGTCCTAAAATTTGCATTTTTAGGGAGTTTTCCGGGTTTTGAGAAGGGGTTGTTTGTTACCCATCTCCGTCAAAGATCTTCAGCCGATCACGGTGACACTTGCCACAGAGAAAGGAAAGGACATGGTGAGTGACATGGGGTTGGTATCGTGCTGATTGGTCGCGTTGTATAAAAATAATGACCATTTAAAAACTGACCAATTTTAAAAATAATTGCAAAAATCTACTCTCCATACGGGACTTGGGACAATTAGTTGTTCGGACATAGCTACGACAAGACACATTCTATTACCGTGATTTTTGGCATACGATTGGACATCGTACATGGTCAGGTTTTGACGCTTTCATTTTCCCTAAATCCCATGTCATTGAGGAATTTCAATTAAAACTAGATGACCTTTTACTTGAGCCGTTTCACGAAAGTCGGCTCACTAACATTATTTTTAAAAAATCGTTTGAATTTAAAAAGAAGAGATGGTAAGACACCTTCTGTTAGCTCAACACTTGCTTAATCTATAATAATAAAAAGAAGTTTGTGTATGTCTGTGTGTTTGTCTTTCGCGATACAAAATGAAAAACCTGGTTCCCGATCTGAGCGTGTCTTTCCATTTCGTTTACATGCAACCTTATCACAACCAACGTGAAGGCCTGAAGGAAAGTAGTTCATGATAAATTTTAAGCATTTCTTTTTTAGAATGTTTCGTACTTTTGTTCTGGAAGTCATAAATTTTTCGCGTTCGCTTTAAAGAATTTGTTATAATAGACGCCTTAAAATGAACTTAGATTTTACAATAGCTTCTCTCAAAATTTGCCAACTGTAACCGAGTTATCGGGTACAGTTGGCAGCTTGTCCTGCTTTTCGTTGTTTTTATGAACTTTTGTGTTTCATTATAAGCATAAATGCTTTTCAGTGTTTGGCCTTGCATTACACTTTTTAAAAACAAGAAAAATTCAAGTGATACAGCACAAACGATGAATAACTTCAGAGAAATTACTTTTAAATGTGAATCAGTAGGATCAGCTGCGCTTATGATTCTCTACCATATGGTGACAGGGCGTTGTTGGTATTGTGGGCCAGGGAAGAGAGAAATGCCGGGTTTTTTCTGCTTGTTTTTTTTTTTTTTAACCTATTTGGGAAAACCTCAAATTTTTAAAGTGCATAATACATTACAAAAAAAAAAGGATAGAATAAAAGAGTAACGAAGGTGGGGGGCGTTGTTGGGTAGAAGGCTAAATACCTGTTCGTCATTTGGTAAGTCACTGTGAGATGCTAAGCTCCTGATCAAAAACTTTCAGGTCGTTCGTTGCCTACAAAGACGTGTTGTTGTGAGCAGGGCCGGATTAAGGAGGGGAGGGGTCTAACGGGGCTATAGTCTGGGGGCCCACCATTACCAAGGGCCCAAGAGGTATGCCGCTACACCACAAATAATGCCCAGCCTATTGAGCGAAGCTCTCCTTACGAGACTTGAGACAATTAGTTGTTCGGGCATAGGTACGAGATGACACATCCGATCACCGTGATTTTTTGCATGCCATTGGAAATCGCCCATGGTCAGGTTTTGACGCCTTCCGATTCCCGAAATTTCTTGTCATAGAGAAATATTCGTCCAAAAACTTGCATTTTTAGAGGTTTTCCGGGTTTTGAGAAGGGGTCGTTTGTTACCTATCTCCACCAAAGATTTTCAGCCGATCGCGGTGACACTTGCCACAGAGAAACGGAAGGACATGGTGAGCGACATGGTGTTGGTATCATGATGATTGGTTATGTCGTATAAAAATAATGACCATTAAAAAACTGACCAATTTTAATAATAATTGAAAAAATCCGCTCTCTGCACGAGACTCGGGACAATTAGTTTTTCGGGCATAGCTAAGACATGACACATCCGATCACCGTGAATTTTGGGCATGATATTGGACATCATCCATGGTCAGGTTTTGACGCCTTCCGATTCCCGAAATTCCGTGTCATTCAGGAATTTCAATTAAAACTAGATGGCCTTTTACTTGAACTGTTTAACAAAAGTCGGCTCACTGGCATTAATTAAAAAAATCGTTTGAATTGAAGAACGAAGAGATGGAAAGACTCCGTCTGTTAGCTCAACATTTGCTTAATCTATAATAATGAAAGGAAGTTTGTGTATGTCTGTGTGTTTGTCTTTCGCGATACAAAATGAAAAACGTGGTTCCCTATCTGAGTGTGTCTTTGCGCTTTGTTTACATGCAACCTGATCACAACCAACGTGAAGGCGTAAAGGAAAGTAAATCATGATAAATTTTAAGCATTTTTTTTTCAGAATGTTTCGTACTTTTGTTCTGGAAGTCATAAATTTTAGGCTTTCGATTTTTAGAATTTGTTATAATAGATGCCTTAATGAGCTTAGGTTTTGCAATAGCTTCGCTCAAAATTTGCCAACTGTAACCGAGTTATCAGTTACAGTTGGCGGCTTGTCCTAGTATATTTATATATGAAGAAAAATAGTTTTAGTTTTGTCACGTATGATTTCCACTCGATCGCAAACAGAAACTAGAAGACGAACAGTTTTCAAGACAGTGACTACGGGTAAACGTTTTATGATGTTGTGTGTGGCGGAGTCGGCGAGACAGCTTCAGTTTTTTCACTACCATCCACCCACAACTCCCTACTTGCATTTAGAAGCTTTAATGGTTAAGTCCACTGTGGCTTCACACTGCATAACAAAGATGCATCAAGAAAAGTATACAAGACTAAATTATTAAAAATTCCAAGACAAAACCCAGGAATATTAAGTTTTTAACTCATATTTATGTGAGAATAGCAGGGGCGAAGTATCGGGGTAGACTTTGAGACTAAGTCTACCCAAGAGTAAAATGCCAAAACTGATTTTGTTATTACTTATTATATTTATTTAATTTTTCACAAATACAATGGAAAGAAATCTCTAATTAATGTAATGCTGGACAATTAATTTGCAAAATTACGTTATGTCCAATATTTCCTTTCAATCGTATTATCTTGGAATGAAAAGTGAGACTCGAAATCATGAGTCTCACAGATCAACATACAAGTGCAGCTGCTTCTGCGGGAAAGTTATTTTTAGCGCTCTGAGGCGACTAATGAGCGTGTTGTCAGTGCTGTGTGTTTAATTTTTATTTTTTAAGAGAGCAATGTGCGAACAAAAAGTTCATGATTCTTCTGATTTAGTTAAGTATCTGATGGAAAATCAGCTGTCTACCTTAATATGTCTATTAAGGACCCGGTGCGTGTGTTTAAACGATGTTTAGTGCTCTAAATATTTAGAAGTTTGAGTAAACGCTTAATAAAATTTTCATTGTGCATGCGTGCAATCAAATCCTGCATTTTTCAGGTTCAGAGCAGTAGTTCAGTTCATATGTTCTTAAAAGTTCAGTTTTGCAAAGGTGAGGCCCATGAAGCATTACAGCCGACACGTCGAGAAATCTCAAAGCTGTTTTTACCCTCCTCTTCCTCACAAAAATATTAGCATTCAGCAAGGCTTTCTTTCCTTACGGACACGGATATGGGAACAAATCATTTGAACTTAAAACAGAAAAAACCCGCAAAAGTACTGTTTTTTTTTTTTTTTTTTTTTTTTGGGGGGGGGAGGGTTGAATGGAGGTTTGACGACCACCGTGAACAACTCAATGGGCTATGAGCAGTCGCCCGTCTGTAATTTATGGCCACTGGTTCCAGTGAAGGGAGAGAGCCAGTGCCGTAAGACAAACAGCATCCATGCCCCACGGGGATTTGAATCCCCGGACCCCTGATCAGAAGCCATCGTTTAGACCACTGCACCACCGGGGCGGCAAAGTACTGCTTACCCTTGTTAAATCTGCATAGTATTAGTTTGTCTAAATAAGTAAATATAAAAATATACCGAAATATATCACAATCCGCAGTAAAAAAAATACCAATCTTTGTATGGGTCTAAGTTTAAGTTGCATGAAATGAAAACCATTGCCTTTTTTTTTTCGTTTTCAGGATCGGTTTGGCAACAGTTTAATTTGCTAACAGTCTGATCTGTAATTAAGTTTCGCAAGTTGTGAAAAAAAATTGCATTTATATAGCAGTTTTTTAAAGATACAGCACACCAAGCAATGACAATGCAAACAATATGTTGGCACTAAAATATTCACATGAATATAATAGGCATCTTTGATAGCATGCTATTTATATATGCATTAGTTTAACTGCAAAAAATAAAAACAAAATTTTTTAGTCTCCCTAACACAGAGCACCACGCTTCGCCACTGGAGAATAGTAAAAAATACAGTGACTTTTATGCAAACTCTGTAGGTAATAATTTATTAGTTTGAAGAATTCCTTATGTATTATAAGGGTCGCCCAAATGAAACTGAGACTATCAATTTTTTGCCATAAGGGTTTATAGGTTGGAATATATGAACATACAGGAAGTAAGAGTGATACATGGGCAACATACCAGCTACACGTTGTCGCCTTGTCGGTTAAAGCAAGTGTCTCAACGCGGCACGAGATTGTGGATACCCTGAGCGAAGAACGTCCGTGGTTGGCTGTGGAACCAGTCTTCAACGGCGTCCCGGACCTCAGCGTCGTTAGCGAGCCGGCGGCCCTTGAGAGCATCTTTCAGTGGCCGAAGATGTGGTAGTCGCAGGGCAACAGATCGGGACTATAGGGGGAATGGTCGAGGACCTCACAGCGGAAGCTCCGCATCGCCACATACGGGCACGTTGTCGTTCAGCAGAATAACCCCATTTGACAACATACCGGGTCGCTTACGCTTGATGGCCGTTTTGAGGTTGCATAACGTATCGCAGTATCTGGTTGTCTTGACCGTACTGCCCGCGTCCAGCCACTCCAACAGCAATGGGCCATTATCATCGAAGAAAACCGTAAGCATCACGTTTTCAGATCTTAAGGAGGACTAAGCTTTTTTGGAGGGGGCGAGGAGAGTTGGGATGCCACCATTCCATGCTCATCCATTTTGTGGACGGATCAAAGTGGTGGCATCAAGTTTTAACTGCAACCACAATCTTGGAAAGAAACTGTCCCACCTCTACGTGGTGACGATGCAGATGCTCCAGGCAAGCACCCATTCGCCGAGTCTTCTGCTCCTCGTGGAGATGCTTGGGGACCCATTGTGCACAAACCTTGATGTATACCATTCGGCGATGGAGAATGGTGTTAATAGTTTCCCGAGCTCACGGACAATGTTGCCGCAAGCTCGCGGGTGGTGATTCGGCTATTCTGCTTCACAGAGTTGTCCATGGCAGCAATCGATTCCATGGTGATGGTCACGTGTGCTTTCTTAGGTCTCAGCATGTCCTCCGTGCTCACACGTCCTTTACGAAATTCACTACACCAGCGAAACACTGTACATCGTGACTGACACTCATTCCCATACACATCCTTCATACGACGATAAATTTCGGCTTCACTAACATCTTCTGCCGTCAAAAATTGCAACACTGCCCGCTGCACCTGTTTGGACGAATCCATGTCACGACCCTATGTAGTCAACTTACCGCCGCACATGCAAACAGCATACTGACACGTGCCTCGAGTAACAGCGTGCTTCCTGACATGACACGTCATCTAGCGGTGCAAATGCACGGCTCTGTGTAATTATAGAACGACACTAT
This sequence comes from Macrothele yani, assembly GCA_039090855.1. Taxonomy (NCBI): domain Eukaryota; kingdom Metazoa; phylum Arthropoda; class Arachnida; order Araneae; family Macrothelidae; genus Macrothele; species Macrothele yani. The sequence continues at coordinate 23,892,579 of CM077013.1, forward strand.
TACACGAGTCTCACTTTCATTTGGGCGACCCTGATACGTAGTTATCACAAGCATATTGCTACAGTTTCGTGTTTTAACGTACTTCATAATGATTCCCCGTCATAAGTTCTCTAGGGCCCACTCAGATGCATTAGCCTTCGTAGCCAACACAGATGTCTTAGTCTAGGGCATTGGCGCACCCACGGAGGGGGCTTTGGGGGCTTAAGCCCCCTCCAAGGAGATTAAGAGCGACGTACGTCACAAATTAAACATTCAAAAATATTATTTCCCATGTTCAAAACATTACATAGTGTCTGACATATGTCTTCTATTACATGGTGTCTTCTTCCCAAAGCCCCAAAGAGATTAAGAGCGACGTACGTCACAAATTAAAAATTCAAAAATAATATTTTACATGTTCAAAAATATTACATTGTGTCTGACATAGTGTCTTCTATTACATGGTGCCTTCTTCCCAAAGAGATTAAGAGCGACGTACGTCACAAATAAAACATTCAAAAATATTATTTTACATGTTCAAAAAATTACATTAGTGTCTGTCTTCTATTACATGGTGTCTTCTTCCCAAAGCCCTAAAGAGATTAAGAGCAACGTACGTCTCAAATTAAACATGCAAAAATATTATTTTACATGTTCAAAAAATTACATTAGTGTCTGTCTTCTATTACATGGTTTCTTCTTCCCAAATCCCCAAAGAGATTAAGAGCAACATACGTTCAACGTACGTCACACATTGTAAAAGCAAATCCATGCGTGTGTGGAAGCGAGGAAAAGCTTTCACCATCTTCTTGTAGATTGTTGTTCGTCCTGTAGGGGTGGTTTTATGATGCTTATATCGGAGATGTTGAAATTAAAAATCGATAAGTTTTTCAGCGGGGTTCTGGTGATCTTGGATTTTGAGACAGAAAGTATGGCTATTTGACCTTGTTAAGAAGTGGGTACTGCCGAGCACCAGAGAAAGAGAATCCGGGGGCCCAAACAAAAGTTCTGCACACTGTCTATCTTTGAGAAAAGTGTGAAGTAACGGAGAAAACTTATCTTATTGCCATTCAATGTACTCCCCACCGCTGCTAATGACAGCTTGCCAGCGATGAGGTAGGTCCTGGATGCCCCGTAGTACGCCATCTTTTGTTCAACTGTTGTAGTACTCGGGTCATGTCCAATGACAGTTCGTCCAACATATCGTAGCGGATGCCACGGAGCCGATTTTTTAACTTGGGGAAAAGATCAAAGTCGGGTGGATGGAGAGCAGGGCTATATGGTGGGTGGGATAAAGTCTCCCAGCCACATTTCGACAAAAGTCCCCGTACCGACGCTGCATCATGACACGACGTGTTGTCATGCAGCAAGATCGCTCCAGCTTCCAACGAATTCGGACGATTTTGACGAATTTTCTGCCTCAACTTTGTCTTCAGAAAATCACAATAACATTGTGTGTTGACATTTTGCCCTACCGGCACTCGTTCAGAGACCACAAGACTCTGAGCATCGTACGCAAAATTTATCATTTGCTTCGCTTTGGATTGCTGCCGACGACACTTTGAGGGGCGTGGGGAACTTGGATCTCTCCATTCCGCTGATTGGGACTTCAGTTCCGTCTCAAAATCAAGGGTCCAATTTTCATCAATTGCGACAATTTTGTTCAGGAAGGTGTCGCCCTACCTTTCGAACCTGTGGAGGTGATCCTGTGTGATGCTCACCCTGGCTGCCTTCTGCTCGAGGGTGAATTGATGGGGCACCCAGAGAGTGGGGATTTTCCTTTTTCCCAGTAAGTGGGTCAAAATCCGGTGAACAGACATGGTGGACAAATTTTCGTGATGAGCAATCTCCTCGACTGTCAAACGGCGATTCTCTTCGAGAAGCGTTGCAACAATGGTGACAGATGTTTTGTCTGTCGCCGTTTGAGGTCGGTCTGAGCGGTGATCATCTTCGATGCTGCTTCGGCCCTCCCGAAAGCGCGATGCCCAGCGATATATTTTGCTTCGATCAAGAGTTCCTTTGCCACAAACTTCTTGCAAGGCAGTGTAGATCTATGTCGGAGTCCCCCCCCACTCTCCCCGCAGAGTTTCTATTTTCACGTACGAGCGCTGGTCTAACGCTGTGGCTCGACCTGAGAAGCTGCACCCTTCCATTTCCAAACCCTTCCCACGTCCACACAGCAAATGATAGCGCGTCGTTCTGACACCACTGCGTTGCTGAGAGTCTGACCTACATATGACGCAATCATTTTCCCGATTACATCATCCGCTTCCGTTTTAGATTAACACATGCAGAACTTTTGTTATGACCTTCGTACGCAGTTAGAGAAAAAAGTGGAACCGAAGATGAGAAGTAGAAAAAGTTGAAATATGACATCAGTAAATCCCCGATATCATTTCGTGGATCCAGGGAAAAAAGGCCAGAACAGCTGACTAAAAAGAAAAACAGTTACGCTAGTTCGGAGTTATTTTGACTCCACTAAAAAGAAACCCTCAGCTCAACCACCATCAAGCAAATTCAAATAATATGATTCATTTTTTATACTATATTTCAAGTGAGTTCTCTCTTTCTCCCTCTTTTTATTTCATATTTTGTATTTCATCTAATTGTTTTTACTTTTCGGCATAATTATTCGCTAATGAAGTAAATTAACAAAAAATGTTAAAAACAAAGTAAAATTTGCATCTGTAAATGCAGTTTGTAGTTGAACACGCAGCCCCCAGATGACCCTTCAGCCCCCTAGATGAATCCTCAGCCCCTCCTCCAGTTCTGGGATCTAGCTACGGCTCTGTTTCACTGTACATTGCTTATTGTTCCATCATGTCTGATTTCATCACACCGTTCCTTGCTCTTGTGTTTTTTTACTTAATATTTCTAGTTTGTGTATGCATGAGATGTCAGAACTGTATTTTTTCAGATGTCAAAAAACAAACGAAAAAACACAATGCACGACACTGAAATTGCCCCACCTAAAAAGATGAGTCAAATGAGCCGTAAATCATCAAAGACATAGAATCTGATATGGATAATTCATGATTCAAATTCCGAGGCAGCAACCAGTTTGATAGGCTACGAGACAGGATCACAGCGATTTATACCTTGTGTGACCATCATGTTGTGCAATTCAATCAGACACACATCATGTTGTGCAATTCAATCAGGCACACATCATGTTGTGCAATTCAATCAGGCACACGACGTGGCATGAAATAATACAGTCCTTCAATGATGTACTGGGGGATTTTGGACTATGCAACATTTTTCTGATCCCATAATTGAGCGGCATTTCGGAGCTGCAAAGAAGAAGCTTGCAAGCATCGTAGAATGAGGTCCCATATATGCTCGATGGGTGATAACTCCGGAGATCTCACGGGCCATGGAAGCATATGGAAGTTTTGTAGGCACACTCGGAAGATGTTAGCTGTTTTCGGCCGAACGTTATCTTGCTGGAAAACAGCCTGCGGGATACCACTCAGAAATGGCAACAACACGAGCTTTAAAACGTCATCTATGTATCGCCGGCTGTCATCGTGCCTCTTATGTGTATCAGAAGTGACCGCCAACCTAACTAATGGCACCCCATACAAGGCTGCCTGGTCGGCGAGCAGTGTGCTGCTCGTGGACAGCAACTGGATCCTCCCTGTGGAAACGTCAACGCCAGGCGGCGGACTCGACAATTGTTGCCATCGAGGTAGAAACGGGACCTATCGCTGAACACGACATTGTTCCGTTTCTGTCGTCATGCGACGACACTACCCCAGCCACACTAGGCGATGCTCTACGTTCTATCTCAGTCAGTGGCGTATATTCGAGGCTAGCTATAGGCTAGCTGCGAAGCCCAGAGAATGCACAAATAAAACTGAATTTAATATACACAAATAAAAGTCAATTATCAACGGTATTAAAATATGTCGATGCTTTCGGTGCCCCAAAAAAACGCGGGCGGATTCGCTTCTTTGACTCAGTCTGGCGAGCGAAAACCAACGGCATAACGCAAGCAGCTCTTCCAGAGTCTTCGCAGTTCTTATGCGAAAACCTTCCGTACAATCGCCTGCTAGCGTTTCCATGACAACATGAATCAGCTGGTAGAGGGGAATGGGCCATTGCAACGGTTCGCTCACAAAAAAGGAGAGTTAGACTATCTCAGTCACTCGTGTACTCCCGCCCATAAGTGTTTCGCGAGAGTTGTTTCAGTTTTTGTGAAGTGTCAATGAATTAAATTCAGAGATATTACATCTTAAATTCGTGGCTTTGTTGGATTCGAACTGTTTTTATAAATTTCGTGAAAGCTTCCCTGAACATCTACTGTCAGGACTTAAAGAAGCCGCCCCGGTGGCGCAGTGGTCTAAGCGATGGCCTCTGATCATTCATCCGAAAGGGGTCCGGGTTCGAATCCCGGTGAGGCATGGATGTTGTGTTTGTCTTACGGCACTGGCTCTCTCCCTTCCCTGGAACCAGTGACCCTAATCTAGGGACGGGCAACTGCTTATAGCCCATTGAGTTGCTCACGGTGGTCGTTAAACCTCCAATCAAAAAAAAAAAAAACTTAAAGAACTCTATGCTTCAAATTTTGATACAGCTCGACTAAAAAATGAACTGAAGGTGTTTTATTCCTTTGATGAATACAAAAACAAATCACTAGGAGACATTACGTAAACTTCACAATTTAAAAAAACAGTACTGGGGGAAGGGATAGCCCAGGTCTCGGACCCAAGATATGTCACTGATGGTAGTTCAATGGCTGTGGGAAGGGTAGTCCTGCTTCCGCTAATCTTCGGTTCGCCCCGATGGCGCAGTGGTCTGAGTGATGGCTTATGACCATTCGTCCGAGATATGTCCATGTTCGAATCCCGGTGAGGCATGGATGTTGTGTTTGTCTTACGGCACTGGCTCTCTCTCTCTTCCCTGGAGCCAGTGGCCCCAAATTAGGGACGAGCTACTGCTTATGTCCCATTGAGTTGTTCAAGGTCGTTAAACCCCCAATTTAAAAAAAAATCTTCCGTTCACCGTCCGTCCAAGTTGTGACAGGGAAGTCCGTAGTCGCCGCTACAGACCTTCGGATGCTCTCTTCAGTAGCTTGTTGCTCTGGAATTACCTTGCGACGAATACGCTGATCGATACGTGCTGACATCTGCCTAACTGCACCTGCGACTTACCGATTTACAAGCGGTCTGCGACCCCCTCCCCCTGAAAGCCTTAGGAATTGGGCAATGGGATCATCTTGGTCATCGGGGGAAATGCCCGTGAGCAGATTTTCATAATTACATATAAATTAATATGATTATTCCTTTTGTTCACCTCTTTGGCGTTAATGGTTAAATTTGTAATCGTATATTCGGCACAGTATTAAGCCTAATATTTTGCGGAATATACGGCTTGATTAATCTGCCCCGACTTTAGTTGCCTAGAAAACATTACTTATGTTTATTTGTATTTATTTATTTATTTATTTATTTTTAAAATAGGTTTTTATTCAGTTTCATATTTTTAATACGAAACTTTTTTACAGTGCTTCAATATACAATTCAGTCAATCACACTTGTACCTTTATTATTTGCTACTTTTAATGCACTTTCCCGCCTTTCGCCTTCTGAGCTATAATCAAATCTGGTGTTAGTCGACCTAAGGACCTTACTTCAATTTTTCTCTCTGAAGTTCTTGAAGAAAATGGTAGTTTAACAAAGAATCTACTGAATTAATAACAGTCTTCATTCATGAAATTAAAAGATTGCGAAAACCACAGAATAAAGAAAAAAATTAAAAGCACAGATAGATTTTAACTGACTGATCAAGCAAACGTTATGGAAGCACAGAAACAAACAAACAAACAGATAAGTTTTCCCTCTATTGTATTGGTCAACTGCCCTGATCCCAGTTCCGATGAGAGAAAGAGGGGGATGGGGGTCTTTGGTTTCAACCAAAAATAAACAATATGTATTAATGTATAAATAAATAAATAATATGTATTAATGAGTTGTTTAATTTCCGGGTGCAATAACATTTGTATACATTGTTGTGTCCATGGTTACAGATGCATGACGGTCGTCTTCTGTTTGTATAAAAAGTCTTGTGCACTGCACTTGGGTGGCGCTTTCAGGCTTGATAATGGATCCCTATGGGACCCGAAAGATCTCGCCTAGTTAATTTTATGATGCTTTTATCTGTACATATTGTTCTTAAGTGTAAATAATAAATATTTTAGCTTGTGAATGGTGGTGTACTAGATGGAGGTTTTTATAATCGTGGAAAGATAGTTTTATTTTGAGGTGTAAACATTGAGGCACGAAATAAAATATTAGGATGTTCAACCAAGGAGGTTAGAAGAAGGAGGAGGTGGCAACAGCCTCTCTCATCGTGCTTCTGGCGTGACGCCACTTTTTATCAGCTGACTACTCCAATGCGCCCAACCTAAGAATCTCCTGTATATCTCTATGGGGAAATCGCGATTTTGAACGGGTTATTGAACGGTTTGTTCTACCCATACAGTCACGAAAAAAATTGAGGCTGAAATATTCATTCCCATAATTTTAAAATTCCAGAAAAATAGGAAAATATATGTTGGTATTTCTTTAAAAAAATTGAAAACAATAATGACTATTTGAGCGGAAGTGCATACTGCGCTTGTGCAAGTAGCCATGTTTAAAATATTATCAAAACTCTAATGTTGAGAAATACGAAATCCGAAATATTCCTTGTTTGCACCCTTGTTTTGCATGGTTTGCATACGCTAAGCGTAACTGCTTCGGGCACAGGAAGTGGCGTCACGTTTCCTAACTCCCACAAACTCGCACCACCTCAGAGAGAAGATCAAAACAGCTGATCTGTTTCGGCTTCACTCAAAACGTATCCTTTCACCTCCTCTTCTTCTAACCTCCTTGGTTTCAACGCCGCGATCTGATATCGTGCTGAGAGAAATACAGCACGCTGGAAACCCTTGTGGCCGGCTTGACAAGAGGACCCCCAAGAGGTGTGTGGTGTAGGAGGCAGGAGTGACACGCTGTTGGGGCCGTGCTACTCTATTTGCAGCACGAAAGACCAAACGGGTAGGTGGCAACAGAACCACGCTGTTATTCCCGTGTGCTAACCAACACCACAGACCGAATGACGAACAGAAGCCTTGGTCTAAAAATCAGATTTTGGGCTGGTAGCAAATCATATGCATGCACTTTCAAGCTTTCAGCTACAATAAACAATATGAATATGAATTCAAAAATTGTTTAGCGTGCTGCAGCACGTAGTCACCGGCCACCACTGGTATGGCGACTGGCAGTGTCTTCTGGCAAACACTGTTGCCAACACGTTCTACTGTTCTGGCATTTCGGTGCACATGAGTAGTGATTCGGCGAAACGACAATCAGCTCTATGGAGATCTACGATTCTTCCTGTCGCAAAAGCGACCAGAGGGTGATAGGGCTGACGACAAAGTCTGCGAGGCATCTTCGGCCCTTTGATATGTTGTGGTAGATCACAACACTCAACTGCCTTGTTGTACAACCTAGATATTGGGACATAATGGCTTCGGCTGCGCATGCTAATTTCTTTTTTATATCGCGCACATCAAATGCGAGTTACATACAATCTGTCAAATCTGTTACCAATTTGCGTGCCGATACGTCGACTCCTTCTGACTGGGGCAACTTTAATGTCGAACAATGCACAAATAACATTTACGAAAACTGACACCGGAGTGCAGAATTATTGGAATTTAAAATGGGGGTGCCTTCCCTGAGGCCAAACGGTCCAAAACGCTGGCTTTATATCAGTCGTCCGAGATCGGCCTAGGTTCTACTCGTGAATGACGCATGGGTGGTGTGTACGCGTATTGGCTCTGTCCCTTACCTGGAACCAGTGGCCTAAATTGGAGACAGGCGACTGTTTTTAACCCAAGGAGTCGATCACGGCTGTCGTTAAACCCCGAAAATAAAGGGAAGGAGGGGAGTTTATTTTTAATACTTGTCATTTTTCAAAGTAAAACAGGAATTTCTACGCTTTTTTACGCTTTCTAACCGTAGGTTGAAGAAGCGTATACTCTCCAGCTTTGCCCGTCTGTCTGTTTGTCTGTCCGCACGATAACTCGCGTAAAAATAGTTCGATTTCGATGAAATTTTAGTATGTGGTAGGGAACAACTGGGTACGAACCCTATTGAGAATGGACGAAATGAAGACAGTCAGAACATAGGAGGGGATCCATTCCATCACTCTTATGGGTCATAACTTACGTAAAAATGCTTCGATTGCGACAAAAGTTTATCATGTGGTTTCGGAGGTATACTGAACCGGTTCTGTTGAATATCATTGAAAGGAGGTCAAAAATCAGGGCACAGGACCGAGATTTATTCCACAGCCATTATCCTAATAACTTTGATTTCTGGTATGTTGGAAAGCGTATCATAATCAATGCATTGCATTATTTTACTAACTTGTCTTTTAAAGCTCAGGGAACATTTCCCTAATAATTTTCTTCGGAGGACATGAAATTACAAGCCTTTCCCTTGTTAAGATACCCTTCTACACAAAGTCTATATAAAAATTTTCATTCAGCTTTCTCTTGATTTTTTAACAGATTTTACCACACACACACACACACACATGACTAAAAAATTTTAATCAATACTGGATTACCCAGAAACTGCATAAAAAGAAGATTGTTAGATAAAATTAGATAACATGTTGGAGCAAACAGGAATTTTGTTTTCTCTGTAAAATTTTATTTTGGGCACTTCCGACTTTTGCGCCTCGAAACCTCAATGATCGACCATTTACTTATTCAGTGATAAATTAAATATGACATCAAGCTGGGATTTCAGAACAGGATTTGGGAAGATCTTTTGTCCAACAACTAACGCAACAAGAATGATTGCTGCTGATGATGAAACACTTTCCAGTTCTTCACCGTTCATACGTTCCCATTCCGCACACATGAACGTTATGCTCCAACACAGGCAGCGAACAGTAGGGGACAAGGGGTTCTGGAACCCTCTGGAATTTCACATTCCCCTTTCACTGGGGAGCCTTCCCACGAAACGTCTTAAAAATATCATTTAACGTTTTCTATTTTATTTTATTTTTTATGAAGATTTTGTGGAGCCCATCACCACGTTTCGCAGCTTTCTGGAAAACCACGCTTCAAGTACTATTTTTAAAACTGATTTTGCACAAACGAGTTGAAAAGTTAACTCAACGTTGTGTTTCTCATTTTAAAAAAAGATCGTTTAAAATGCTCAAGTGGTAGTGGGCTGGTTATGTTACTAGACTCGATCACCGATGGACAACTGAAATATCAGAATGGATACAAAGGAGAGAAGAAGACCCAGAAGAAGACCACCTGATTCGAAAGCATGTCAGAGTGACTTCGAAGAGATACGCTCAAGACATCAAGTTGTGGAGAAGACTTGAGGAGGCCTCCATCCAGCAGTGGAATGACGACAGTTGATGATTATATGTACAAGTCAATACATACACAGTATATCCTATGGGATTTTTTACCTCTTTTCTTTTTTCTTTTATTGTTTTAGCTCTCGGAGAAGTTGGGCCTTCTCCGTGAGTTAAAAAATGATCTAAGTGCTGGCTTTTGACCATTCGTCCGAGAAGGGTCGTGGTTCAAATCTCGGCAAGGCATGGATGTTGTGTTTGTCTTAAGGCACTGGCTCTCTCCCTTCACTGGAACCCGTGACTCTAAATTAGAGACGGGCGTCTGCTTATAGGCCACAGAGTTGCTCACGGTGGTCGTTAAACCTTCTAAAAAAAAGTTGGAAACCCCTGTAATTATTAATTCCCTCCCCCCCATGTCGTCAAACATGACCTAAGGAATTTCTCGTTCTGACTTCCTGCAATAAATTTCTACCGTGTTCTTTCTGTTGTCCGATCGTTTTATTAAAACACACAATTCTTGAAAAGGTAGTCCTTCTGATGAATTACGATGACATACTCAAATATTTCCAGTGGAATCATCCTTACAAATCAGGTGTTTGTGTGTGTGGTAAAAACTATTTAATAACAGAAAGGGAAGAGTTGAAATTTCCCGTCAGATATTTGTGTATGACTTTCGAACGGCTTAGGTAAGGTATGCAATAGCCATAATCTTTTGGCAGGGGAGATCTTGCTGTAATACACTGCTGGACAATTGCTAAGGGAGGATCATAAACGGCTATAAAGCGCATAAAAAAGTAAGTGTGGTTGGATGCCAAGTGAAATAAAATAATGTCAGAATGCCAGGACATTACAAGAAAGACAATTTATTGTGCTCTGAAATCCAGGAGGCTTTGGAACGTGTTCAAGGGACAAACAGGCCATTTTGTGCAGAATACGTAAACGTGAAAAAAATGCAATTACCATCCGCAGGCCTTCCGGCGTAAGATGTCAATACGGGATATGGCCGCCATGGAGGGCGATGCAAGATTCCACACGTCGTGTCATGCTTTGCACAACATTATCAAGCAGCTGTTGGGGTAATTTATCCCATTCCTCTGTCAGTGCACGGATGAGGGTGTCCTTGTTTATTGGATGGCATTGGCGACCAGCAAGACTCCTCCCCAAAGCATCCCACACATTTTCAATGGGATTCAGATCTGGAGAACGTGCTGGCCATACGAGGCGTTGAATATCCTCGCCCTCAAGACACTCCTGGACAGCGACTGTTCGATGACATGTTGCATTGTCGTCCATGAAAATGAATCTATCACCGACAGCACCACGGAACATGCGAACATGAGGTAGCAGAACATCATTAATGTATCGTTGGCCAGTCATAGTCCCAGTTGGAAGCACATAGAGGGACGTACGGCCATTGATCATGATGCCAGCCCATACCATGATACTACATGTCGGATATCGATCCCTTACCTGTATGTTTGCTGGACAATATGCAGTACCACTATCACGCCAGATCAGTTGTCGTCGACAATCAGACGATAGACTGTATCTACTCTCATCTGAGAAGAGGACAGCAGACCAATCGTTATCAGTCCAATTGCGATGTTGATGGCACCATTGCAAACGGGCGGTACGGTGACGTCTGGACAATGGGATGCACACAACAGGACGGCGGGCGTATAGTCCTCCTTCAATCGGTTTATGGCTGCTACTGGCCAGCGGATCTCCCGAAAAACTGTCGCCAGACAGTTTTTCGGGAGATCCGCTTGCCAGTAGCAGCCATAAACTGATTTGCTACCTCACTAGCTGTGCTGCGCCGGTGTCTTTTTGTTCATAGCACTATGTACCGATCTTCTGCAGGTGTCGTACTGCGAACACGACCTCCCCCGTGACGTTTGCTACACTCTCCATTTGTTTGAAATGATTTCCAAAGCCTTGAAACAACACTGTGGCTGACGTCGAACTCCCTGGCAACATCTGTTAGTTTTCGCCCTTCTTCAATCTTGCCAGTCATACGGCCACGCGTAAAATCATCTAGGTGATGTCGGAAAGACATACTGAAAATTGCAAGTTCGTCAATTGATTCTTTCCCTTTCAACTTTGCGTTTGAACAACAACGGTCAATACGCGTCAAATCCTTTATATCTCTTATCAGCGCTATGACGTCACGAACAAGTTCGGCAATCCAAAATTTGCATACGCACAACACGTCTTACTGTATCCCGCACTTATGCTAATTTCCACATTTTCCTGCCTCCCATTTTATGGTTGCTATCGTTGCTATTGTCATCAGTCCTTAAAAATTGTCCGGCAGTGTATAAAGTAGTAGAATAAAATAAATTAGGCTGCTGGATAAGTACCGTATATGACACACTATTCAGAGCTCGCTACTGCCTTTACACCTAAAGGCATAGCTAGGGCTGAAGAAAAATCTAAATCAAAAATTCGTTTTAAGTTTCATTTTATTTTAAAATCTCGCAGAAAGCAAAAAAAAAAAAAAAAAGACAAAGAATAAAAAATGGGAAGAAAGAAGAAATCAGTTTAAAGAGGATGTGACGTGCCTCAGTCGAACAACGCACACGAGATAAAGACAGATAGCAATAAGAGCATATGTCCGCGTAGCTCATTTGGGAGAGCGACTTACTCCGGAGTTAGGGGTCCGGGTTCGATGACCGGCGTGGACAAACTAGTGTTTTCACAAGGAATTTAGAATTTTTTTCGTTGCATTCGTCCAAAACTTTTTGCACTTAGTTTAAAAGAAAGCCTGTATCATTAGTCCGATGCAGCTATCGAATAAATATCTCATTTAATTTTATAGTATAACTGCAAAGCATCTTAAAAGCTTCAGTGCAGTTTTACTGCGTGCAAACTTTAATCGAAATCTGCGCACTCAGATTCTGATTTTTAGTGTTAACGATTTTGCCTTGTTTAGATAAATTAGCCTGGATTCCGTTCCCACCAGGGGGCAGAGTGGCCTGAATTCGGCCCACGTTCGGGTGTCGGATGAGGTACATCGTTGTGTTTGATCTTCTTTCACTGGTTCTGTCTCTTTCCAGAAACCATTAACTCTAAATTTGGAACGGGTCATTCTCAGATCGCTAGGTGCTCATGCTTATCATAACATCCCCCCTCCTTCCCCCAAAAAAAGTATTCCCTTTGAACGTAAAAGAAAGTCTGGATGTGCCTTTCGTACCACAATTCCTGGCACCAGGGGCGGCTCGTGCAGTAAAATGTTGGTGAGGCGAAGACCCAACCAATAAAATGCGTACACTCATTGTTATAAAAATCCACGCACCAAGAAAAAACAGTGTGATTAACGCGAAACTCGGCGAATATCTACGGGAAGCGCAAACATGCAAATCATTAAAGTTTCGTGCGATTCCGCACGCCCGAGCGCCCAAGACGGACGCTGCAATTGCAATCCTTGGAGCTTATAAGGTTCCGTGCAGGGGACTCCACATTCGTGCCGAAGTGCACAGTAAGAATCAGGTGAAGTCCCTAAGCGATAAACATGCCGAGGAGCCCGGGCAGCTGACGGAATTTGAACAAGGCCGTATCGTCGGGATGAGTTACACAGGGTGGCCGACGCGGCGAATCGGCCGCCATTTGGGCCGGTCGGACAGTACGGTGCGATCGTGTTGGGAGCAATGGGCACGGGAAGGCACCGTGACACGGCGGACTAGCGCTGGACGACCCAGACGCACCACCAGTAGAGAGAACCATAGGATCGTGAGAGTGACACGCACTGATGCAACGACGTCCTTGTCCAATATCCAGAGCCATGTGTCGGCTGTACAAGGGATTCCTGTGTCCGCAAGAACCATTTGCAGACTCTTGGCGGAGGCGAATCTGCACTCCCGACGGTCCTTACGTTTTCTGCCATTAACACCTGACCATCGTCGGCGTCAATTGCAGAAGTGTCAGCAGCGAGCAACGTGGACTGCTGCGAACTGGCGACGTATAGTGTTCAGCGACGAATCTCGCTTCTGTATGGGAACGGACGACCACCGTGTCAAAGTGTGGAAGACCGCAGGTGAACGCTACAATCCCAAACTCACTGTTCAGCGGCACACGTCCCGAACTGTGGGCGTGATGGTCTATGGAGCCATCGCTTATGACAGCCGGACTTCCCTCGTAGAGATCTGAGGGACGTTCACAGCTCAGCACTACGTACAGGAGATCCTGCGTCCCCATGTGCTGCCTTTACTGGAGGGGTGGCTCGGAGCTATTTTACAACAAGATAACGCCCGGCCATACGCGGCTCGGTTTTCCTAGGACTGTCTACGTCATGCTTCGACGCTTTCGTGGCCTGCCAGATCGCCCGATCTCTCGTCCATCGAGCACGTGTGGGATCAAATGGAACGCCAGGTTTTTCCATGTTCTAGTGTTCGTGATTTAGAGCGTCAGTTGCAAGAAGTGGGGGCCAATCTGTCCCAGGATAACATACGGCGTCTCTTTGACTTCATGCCGGACCGTATTACCGCATGTATCCGAGCGCTAACGCTGACCGGAATGTGTACCGTATGTCCGCGGGAAATCGTCGTGCTGCTGTGATATTGTAATCACTCTTGTCCTTGGTATGTACCATCTCACTACTAAAATCTCATTTCAATCGACAATTGCATTGATTAACGATACCTCTGTTACAGTTTATTGTCTCTGTGGGAATTGATGAGAAACTGGCTATTATATGGGTAGACGAGAACCTGACTGCTTGTCGCCTGCCCTAGAGCCTAGAGGCGACAAGCAGATAACTTGAAAGTATCATTGTCCTAGCGTGCTTTCTGGTAGAGGAGCCAGAAAAAAAGTGATTCTTCTTAGGACATTAGATGAGGGCTGGGATGAGTAGGAGGAACAGGGAAACACTAACGGCATCAAAGGATCAATCCCGGTGACTTATGTTTACAATTTCGCAAACGAAAATAGCTTGCGGTGGTCGCTCGAGCACCCCAGTATCTCCCCTTCTCTCTTTCTAGAAAGAGCAATAATAAACTAAAAGAAAAAACTTAGCATTGTTAGATAAAATTAAAATGTTGATACAAATCCAACATATTTAAAAAGCATGCATTTCCAGAGGAGACCGAAAGAGCCAAAACATACTTTTGCCCCCGCGGTCTAATCACTGAGGGGGAGATCGCCCGCTGCCTCCACGTAGTCGGTGCCTATGGACCTGCCACGATATCAGGAACCTGGATTGGTAGCTGCTGCCACACCCACTCATTCTCCAAACATTGTCCCTAGCAACTTCCCGTTCGTTGCAGCATTTCCTGAACGGACAGCGGTTCATCAAGCGGGGCAATGTCGAAAGCGCACTTATTCACTTCTTTGTGTTCAAGCCGCCACAATTCTACAGGGACGGTATCCAACCAGGGACGTCGCGAAGCGGGTGCGAGGGTGGGCTTGAGCCAGCCCTGAAATTTGTCTTTCCCACCCTGCCATCCACCCAGTCCAAAATATGTCATTTTTCAGTATACTTAACTTTAAAAAATAAACTGCATTTGTCAAGTCGTGTGTTTCATTTCATGCAGCCCTACATATTTTTCCTTAAGAAGTGAGTTGTATACTTCTCCGTAAAAAGGTTATCGAAATAACATCCGCAAGGCCATGAAAATTCAATTATTTCCCACTCTTCTAAATGTAAACCTCTTTTTCATTTTAGTATGGCCAGGGGAGAAGGAGGAGAATGGGCAGGAATTCACTGAGGGAAATCATTACTAATTGCTTTGCTGTTTGTTTTAGTTACTAAATATGGGATTTTAACACAGAACGTGGAACCTAAAGCTATATCAGCGCTCTTAAGACTGCTCCAGGACAGTGAAAGTGTTGAAAGTACCTGGCGACTGCTTTGTAGGAAGGGAGTGAAAGGCAAAGTCGCTGACTGGAATCAAAGAAGTTAAGGAGGATGGGAAATGTTGTGTCTGCGTGGCACGACGTTAAAATTTGATTTAAATAAACAACGAGAAAGATGACACCGGATTTTCGGGTGTAATAAGCACGTCTTTTGAATCCGTTCTGACGCAAATTAAATTTATCAAAGCTATTCAAAGTCAATGGAACCGGTATGGGAAACAATAGTATCTGACAAAAGAAAAGTTTTTCAATCGGGTTTTCAATACCTCAGATATTGCTGTAAACGGAATCGTGAGCTTACGCCGTCTGATTGCAGACTTATGCGTTAAAAAAAACATGAATTTATATGAAAAACATGTCGCACCGGAAGCGCTCTCCAACACCGAAAGAAGTTTTCAAATCGGACTCTAAGAAACAGAGATATCGACAAAAATAAGATGTGACTCTACTTCCCCTGGTGGGAAAACCATGTATTATTTTAGGAAAAAAGTATTCTCAAAAGGTTTTTCCATGTGAACGATATCGATCCAATAAACAGTGGCGTACCGTGGGGGGGACGCCCCGGGCGGCACATTGCTGGGGGCAGGAAATTTCGAATATTCATTATTATTCAAAGATAATAATCCAGACGTTTAAGGTGATATATCATTGAAGAATAATCAGTAATTCACTTGTAAATATGAGTCAAAAACAAACTGCGTAGTTACAGGTGCAACTTTTTTATTTACGTTTCGTTCCACTCTCACACGGTGACCTTGCCAGAGTTTACAGCTCCGGCAAGGTCACCGCCTCTTGCAGAAGAGAGACTCAAAGTGTTTTCATTGGTTAGTTAAGGAGCAGCTCCACTGACCTCATGCATTCATACTCTTGCGAGCAGCGTTTGAAGTAATCTGTGCGTTTATTCCAACAATAACTACCTGCGATTGTGAAAGTTGACGGACTCTTGTTGAGTGTTCAGAGAGTATAATACAGTTGTGTGAGAATAAAGTGGAGTTTTTGTACTTCCGTGTTTTTATTCGCACTCAGGTGGCTATAGCCATATGATATCCACGACGTTCGTTAGCTTCGGTGAACGTGAACCACCAGCATTTTGTTTTACGTACGTTTCAATTGTCATTAGTAAACATTAAAGTGTTTTGCTATAGCACCTAAACATGAAAAGAGTAAAAGAAAGTGGTGCAAAGTACCGACAAAAGAGGAGAGCCACGGAAGAAAATATCAGAAAAAGTGAAGGGGCTATACTAAAGTGTGTGAAAGTTCCTGTTCCTGAGACGTCAGACTCCACGTCAGGTGTAAGTTCTTCGGAGGCTGCTGTTCAAAACCAAAAAGAAGCTGAAGAAGTACGAGAACTTGACACTAATGACCTGGTACCTGTAATTAATACTTCGAGTTTGTCAGCTTCACGTGCTCCTGCTGCGAATGCTGAAATTGCTACACAAGCTCAAATTCCAACAACGTCTACTGAGTTTGAGTCTGCATCAGCTGCATGTACAGACATAGTTCTCGATATCTCTGAGACTGTGACTTATGTGGTATCGGCTGCTGCGCAGTACAGAGACTTAGATGATATTGGAAAATATCCTGAACACATAAATGAAAACATGCGATTGCTGCTGACAGAGCGAGGTCCGGAAGTTGTTCAGCATATCAATACTAACTTCGCTGAAGTGTCAACAGTGACACACTCGTACACGGACTCTACCACACCGAAAGAAGGAACAAGGCGGCTAACGCGAGACTGGTTTTACCGCACATTAAGTAACGGCGAAAAAGTTTTACGTACTTGGATGGTTTATTCTCCTTCTAAAGCATCATTGTTTTGCTTCTGTTGTCGTTTATTTGAGAACGTAAACACACCGAAAGGATCGAAGTTTTGCTCATCCAATGGATTTAATACTTGGTGGAAATTGAATCCCAAAGCCGCCAGTCACGAATCAAGTGCTCTACACAGTCAAAATTTGTGCAAATGGAAGGAGTTAGAAACAAGACTTCAAAAAGGACAAACTATTGACAGAAAAGAGCAAGAAGTCGTGGCAAAAGAAACAAAAAAATGGCAAGAAATTCTTATCAGAATGTTTGATATTATAAGATTCCTGGCAAAACAAAATTTGGCCTTACGTGGCCACAGAGAAGACGATACCAGTGCAAATAGAGGCAACTTTTTAGAACTGGTGCATCTACTCGCAAAGTACGATCCTGTGCTCCGAGAACATCTAGTGAGAATAAAAATGGATCAACAAATTTCAATCACGTATATGTCACCCGAAATTCAAAACAAGTTCATTGCAATTTTAGGAGATAGAGTTGGTCAACAAATTATCCGTCAAGTACAAAAGGCCAAGTATTATTCCATTATATTCGACAGCACCCCGGATATTTCTCACAAAGATCAAACATGCCAAGTATTGCGATACGTGGTGATAGAAAATCAGGAAGTACAAGTGGTGGAATCTTTTATGGATTTCATTGAAACAAAAAACAAAACTGCTGAAGGCATTTCTGACATGATTATTAGTAAGCTCAACGCTGATGGTCTTGATATAATGGACTGTAGAGGTCAAGCATATGATAATGCTGCTGTCATGGCAGGAATGCATACAGGAGTGCAGCAAAGAATTACGGACATAAATCCCAATGCCGAGCTCGTGCATTGCTCAACCATTCGTTAAACCTGGTTTGTTTACATGCTGCCTCAGTTGAGACAAATTCAGTAACTTTATTCGGTACATTAGAACGTTGTTATGCATTCTTTTACATGTCCACACACCGATGGGAAGTTCTGATTGCTGCTACAAGAAGTTTAAAGAGGGTTCAGAACACACGATGGAGCGCAAGAGGCGATGCAGTAAATATGACACGGAATCATTACAAGGACATTTTGAGAACTCTAGAAAAACTGAAAGTGACAGACGAAAGCTTAAACACACGAACAGACGCAAGAACTTTGCTAGTCGCGATGCCTTCATTTTCGTTTCTATGTTTCTTGGGCCTCTGGCAACCGGTGCTGCATGAAGTTAATGATGCCCAAAATTATTTGCAAACGGAGGGACTCAATGTGCATCAGTGTGCTCAGAAAATAAGTGCCTTGCAGACGGTACTAATAGAGAAACGAGAGGAATTGGTAGACGGCGCTTTAAGTTATGCTAAAAGTTTATGTGAAGACCTTGGCATTTACATGGAACCTCAAAGACGAATAACGAGGAGGCAAATTTTTGACGACGGAAGCACATGCCGGCTTGTCCCACGAAAATGAGTTGAAAAGACAGATGTTTTCTTCATTATATAAAGTGATTGCAGAAATTCGCGAGAGATTCCAGCAGCTACGGGATTTAGCGGAGAAATTTGCTTTTCTTACGCCAGCTAAACTACTGGACGTTGACGACCACGAATGCAATCTTGACCACGCTTCTGACGACATTGACAAAGAGGAGTTCAAGCTCGAGCGCGTGCGATTACGGACTTTCGTAGCTACCACAGACAATCAAAATAAATTAGTTAATTCAGGTTCACTTAGATTATTAAAGTTTATTGTGCAATCCAAGCTGGAAGTTACCCTGCCCAACATAATAATAATGCCCCGAATATTCCACACAGCTGCCATAAGCAATGCCAGCTGTGAGAGAAGCTTGATTAAAAATGATTTAAGGTCAACAATGAGTACACTGAGATTCACTAATCTGGCTATCTTGGCTATTGAGCAGGAAGTACCTAATGCGATCGACATTGATAGGTGCTATCAAAGACTTTGCTCTGAGGAAAAGTAGGAGAATAAAATTTTAGTTTAAGAATGACTTTTTAATTTTATTCCTTCCAAAATGGTGACAGAGTTCTTCAGACTTTCTATCGATTTTTGAGCCTTTTTAACCGAATTGCGAAAATAAGGGGCGGCAAATTTGGCCTCCGCCCTGGACGGCAGAAACCCGCGCTACGCCACTGCCAAGAAAAAAAATTTAGTCGAATTTTCAGGAGCCCAGATTTTGCTACAAATACATCAGAAGCATTTATGCCCCTGGTGGCCAAACCATTCTTTACCAAACAGAAATTATAATAAAAATATTTTCCATCAGGTGTATGCGATACAGGAAGATTTTTTCAAATCGGAGTTTTAGAAGCAGAAATAACGCAGAAAACTCAATTTACCTTTGAGCCCCCTAGCTGAAAGTCTATTATTTACTTGAAAATTTTGAATTTATAGGAAAAACATTTCGCATCGGAAACACTATCCAACAAAGAGGGAATTTTTTTAAATCAGACTCCTAGAAGTAGAGATATTGACAGAAATAAGATATATATCTACGCCCCCTGGCGTGAAAACCATGCATTATTTAAAGAAGAAAATGTTCCTAAAAGGTGGTTGTCATGAGTAGTATCGGTCAACAAACGACTTTTTTGCAATCGAGATTTTAGAAGCTCATATTTTGCTGCAAATACATCAGGAACGGAAATTAAGACTTACGCCACCTGGTGGCCAAACCATTTTTTTTATTGGAGGTTTAACGACCACCGTGAGCAACTCAATGGGCTATAAGCAGTCGCCCGTCCCTAATTTAGGGTCACTAGTTCCAGGGAAGGGAGAGAGCCAGTGCCGTAAGACAAACACAACATCCATGCCTGACCGGGATTCGAACCCGGACCCCTTACGGACGAACGATCAGAGGCCAGCGCCTTAGACCACTCCTCCACCGGGGCGGCAAAACCATTTTTTACAAAAATTAGAAATTACGTGCAAAGGATTTCCCATCAGGAGCTGTACCCGGTGCAGAAAGAATTTTTCAAATCGGAGATTTAAAAGTAGAGATATAGGGAGAAACGCAATTTACCACTACGCCCCCTAGTGGAAAGTCTATGAATTACTGAAAATTTTGAAATTATATGAAAAACATGTCACACTGAAAACACTATCCAACAAAGAAGGAATTTTTCAAATCGAACTACTAGAAGTACAGATATGACAAAAATAAGATATACATCTACGCCCCCTGGCGAAGAAGCTGTGGAATATTTTAAGAAGGAAATATTCCGAAAAGGTTTATTGATGTGAATGACATCAGTCCACGAAAGAATTTGTTCAATCGATATTTTAGAAGCTCAGATTTTATGGCAAATACATCAGAAGCAAAAATTAACGCCTACGCCCCCTGGTGGCCAAAAATTTGAAGTTATATGCAAAAGACTTTCCTTCAGGAGCTGTATGCGCTGAAGAAAAGAATTTTCAAATCGAAGTTTTAGAAGAAAAGTTATCGGGGAAAATGTAATTTACTTCTACGCCCCCTAGCGGAAAATCTATGCGTAGTTTCAAAAGGTAAGTATATCTAAAATACTCTTCGACACAAATGGAATAGAAAGATAAAAGAATTTTTTCAATCGGATGTATAGAAGCAAATATGTGGAATAAAACGTATTTTTGAATTCGACATCATATGCATTTACGCCCTCTAGCGGCAAAATTGTACATCGTAAAAAAAACGAAATGAAGGATAACCATTCGCATTTTTCACGCTTCCCAATGCAAAAAGAATTTTTCAAATCGGACTAATAGTTGTAGAGATATCGTCGGTACAGACGGAGGGACGGACAAACCGGTAACATAAGCACGATCTTTTTTTACAAAAGACGGGCTAAAAACGAAATAGCTTTTAAATAATTGTTCAAGTACAGACTGTTTTCGTAAGTTACTGACAAAGCAGAGCTATGATGGCGAGCACATGTTAGCAAAAGTGAAATGCTTTAACGTAGGCATATGTGCTAAATTAAAATCAAGCTATCAGCTTTCCCCAAGGAGGTTATAATAAGATATCTGGAGATGCCCTTGTTAACGGAGCAGTACCACTTTGCGTGAAGCCTATAACAGCGAGAGACGGTCGTCAAAGTGTGGGAAAGCCTATGGTTTTCAAGGCTATTGCAATGCATTTTGTGTTGGCCGAATCGCCTTCTTTCGTCGCAAAAGTTTCCAATTTCGCATCGTAACTTGCTGCCAATGCATGAGATAATGCTGAATTTATAAAACCCTTAATTATTTTGAGGCTTCTTCCCATTTTTATTTTAAACCGAAATACACGAACGTTAGTGCAAATTCTAAACAAAACATAACGTTAAAATTGAAAAAACTTCACTCGTATAAAAAGTATAATTTCTTCCGGTTTTATATTAACACGGTTTCTGCAGCCTCAAACCACACTATTTCAAAATACACACAGTTGAAATTACATCGGTGTAATGTAAACAACGTCAAATTCCCGCAGTTTGCGGCTTCACGGTTAAGAGACTCAGGGCATCTCCAGAAGTATTATTCTAAGCTACTTGGCTTTCCCACACTTTTGACGGATG
The DNA here is from genome assembly GCA_039090855.1 of Macrothele yani. Classification (NCBI taxonomy): domain Eukaryota; kingdom Metazoa; phylum Arthropoda; class Arachnida; order Araneae; family Macrothelidae; genus Macrothele; species Macrothele yani. The sequence continues at coordinate 23,914,107 of CM077013.1, forward strand.
TCGCTAGCGGTTGCGGGCTTCACGCAAATTGGTACCACTCCATTAGCAAGGGCATCTCCAGATATCTTATTCTAACCTCCTTGGGAACAGGTGACTGCTTATTTTCTTTAAAGTTGCTCACAGTGGTCGTTAGACTCGGGAAAAGAAAAAAAAACAATTGAAATTCGTTTTCACAAGAAGCATTTTGAAAATTACTACAACGAAAACTATTTTTAAGAAACTTTTCATTAGAAATCTAACGAGCTAATGAGGAAGTGTAAATTCGAGGATACTTGAGGATAATTTGCGTCCGCAAAGACATCACACTTTTTTTTATTGGAGGTTTAACGACCACGTGAGGCCATAAGTTCCAGGGAAGGGAGAGAGCCAGCCAGTGCCGAAAGACAAACACTACATTCATGCCTCACCGGAATTCAAACCCGGACCTCTTTTTCGGACGAATGATCAGAAGCCATCACTTCAACCACTACGCCACCGGGGCGGCACACTTTTTGGGGGGAACAGTAAACTACATTCGAGGAATTCCCTCAAGAATTCGGGACTTCTGGTCAGCTTAGTTTAACCCACGTCTCAGGTATTGCATTAAAAATTTCAGAGTTCTAGATGATAAAGAATTATAATAGAAAGTAATATTTAGTTTTCTCAGAAAACAATTTTAAATAGCGGGAAATAAAAAAAATCCAAATATGTTTCCATGTTTTGATTACGGGCGTAATTAAAAAGGAAGAAAAGTGAGGTGACAAATGTTATGTTTCTTTCCTGCAAACAAATGAGTACGGGGGCAGCTGCCTCCGACGCACACGGACCATTTCACGATACGCCACTGGACTCCTTCACGATCAAAGACGTTAAAATATTCTAACCTCCTTGTCCAGTAGCGGCTCGTGGCAACTGAAACAGGTGGGGCCAGTAGCCGAAGTCAAACAATGAAATAAAAAAACTGTCATTATTAGGACAACTATTCAGACCCCCACCCCACCCCCAAGATTCCTTTACTCTGCCTCTCCCCCTTGACTCACAATAATGCCCAAATAAGGTACGAATGTGTCAACTATTGTATTGCACACGAAAAAAAATTCCTCAGAATAGAATGCATAACTACTAACAGAAAAATGTTAAAAATCCTTAAACAAAATTTTTACCTTAAAACATATGAGCATTAATTTATGTTAGTTGTGCTTTGTGTTTCTTCAGATTTCTCAACTGAGAAATAATCACAGGATTCACAGGTTAAAAAAATGTAGTGAAAAAATAATAACTCCAAATATATGCAGGGAAGGAATGTTTCATGAATTTTGTCCCATATAGAATGAGTACCATACTACCATTTGCATTATTTGAAATGTTTAACCTTTTTTTTTAAAGAATTTGTGAAACCTAAAAACAAATATGTACTCATGTGCAAATTATACTTACAGGTTTTCTCATTTATTTACTTATTTTTAACTTAGAAAATCATCTTAGTTAAAACTGAAATTAGTTCTGCAAAGCTTGTAAACTTCATACTCTTGGAAACTCAAATTCTTGGGATGATGAGCACTGTGTTTTTTTAAGTGAAGCTCAAACTAAAAATTCTTGGGGTGATAAGCACTGAATTTTTTTAAGTGAATCCTTTCTTCCAGATTTAAAGCAAAGTACAGAGATTTTAACAAAATATCCACTCCATTCATTGTACTCGACAAGCAAAAAGTCACGACACAAAGGAACAACACATCACCGAGAGAGACACACAGAAAAAACAACTAACTGAGCTTTGCTACATTTGAAATCCTCCCGCCACCATTGAGCTTGGTTGGGGTAAGTTTATCTGTCAACCCACGGCTTTTAAGGAAATGGATACTCTCCAAGTCAATTAAATTAGCGCGTTGCCAGATAGATCTGGCCCCACAGCTTTTTTGCGCACGCGGTTAAGACAGTGTTGTATGTAAGTCTTCATACTGAATGAGACGGGGAGGAAATCGTCTCCTCTTCGCTTGCGTAGTGATGTTACTATGGCCTGTTGGAGCTGGCCCCAATAACCTCACACTCTGAACGTGATCTCTTTCCTCAGGAAATAGTTTTTCGTTTTTGAAGGAAAACGTTTCCCTTAGGTAATGGTTTTTGAAGGGAAAGGTTTATCACCATGAAGTTAAGAGAGAGAATAAGAATCAGGGCAAAAAAAAAAAATTCTAGAAATAGAAATTTTTAGGTGGGGCCCTGGCCCTCTGGCCCCCAATGACGAACCGCCCCTGTCCTTGTCACAGTGTGTGATATTCAGGTCGTAGCCTACGAGGATCGTTAAAGAAGCCTGTTATTTTGGGCCAAATTTCTTGAAAAAAACATAAGCACTTTTGATTACCCTCAACGCCACCTGAGGCCGCTTTTACCGAAGACAACTTTGCTTTACTGTTAGTGTTTTTAGTATACTGCCGTAGGTTACGAAACCGCATACTTCTAGGGGTTTTTTTTCAATTCTTTTTATATAAAAGAAATGGGGTATTGCTGTCGGCCTTTTGTATATTTTTACAAGCAAGTTTAGAGCAAGTAACTGTGGAAATTTTGATTTGTTTACATGATACTCATGCAGTTTCAGCTGTGTGCATTTTCGAGTTGCTGGGTTTTTGATAGCAGTAATCATGTTAATATCAAACTGGAATGATTTGTGCTTCATAAAAGAATGAAGTTTTTAATTTTAACGGTATGTTTGTTTTGAACATGCACGGACGTTTCATCAATTTGAGTTTGAAATCGAAATGGGTAGGTGCCTCAAAATAATTACGATTTTTTTAATTCAGCTGCATTTTTTCACACATTGGCGGCAAATTACGATGAACAATTAGAAATATTTGTTACGAAAAAATGCGTTCAGCGAAAACAACATGCATTGCAATAGCCTTGGAAACTACCAGCTTTCCCACACTTTATAATGGCTGACGCTCGCGGTAGTAGGCTGCAAGCAAAGTAGTACTGCCCGATTAACTCTATATTTGTTTTGAACTTTCACGTACGTTTCATGGCGGAAGCCTCCAGATATCTCATTCGAACGTCCTTGGGTATAACTGACTGACACATACAATCATATTCATTTGTGTAAAACATGCATTCTAATATGGAGTACTACTACCCTTCTGCCTCATTTTATAATGTAAAATTTTAAACCAAATTGTGGACAATTCCCTTGATTTAATTAAATTAAAAATTGGACAATTAAGCCAGAGCATTACGCTCCTCCTAAATAAATATTTTCACACGAGAAATTGCGCAAACAGCAAAGCATGACCATAACTATAGCGTCTAAAAGGGGAAGTGTGCCGTGCGAACTCAAAATCTGCGTTCGAAATATGTCCCACGCCGCATCGCGGCGCTGCAGACGGCGTCTGTGTCAAAGATTGTGTGTACAGTTGTGCAATGTGAACCAAACAACAGGGGTTGGATTAGGATATGTACGATTTTCTTAAGTGTGTGATTATGGAAACACATTTTATGGTTCAGTGAAATGTCTACGTCTGGCGCAGAGTGCAGCGTCGGCAAATGTAATTGAAAGTATAATTATGCGTGATTTAAATTGATATGCTACCTCCTCGAAGAATGCCTACCAAAAGGCTAACAAATGGCTTGTATGTGCCAAGTAAAGAAGTGCTGTTTGGAAAATTTAAATGTATGTCACTTAGTAGCGGCTAGTGGTAAGCTGAGTCGAATCTGACGAAAAAGACAGGCTACGGTGCGAAATAGTCACGTGCACAACTTAGTGCTGTCGCCAAGTCAATCGGTTGAACAGCCATTGCGTTTCATTGTTGGTTCACATTTGTTTGTATTGAGTGAGTGTTCCGTTTATTGCCATTTGGATACACGTATAGTTTTGTAAGGTAGGTATTATTATATTTCTAAGGTAAGGTTAATTCTTAGTAAACGTTTTATTTAGTTTTAGTAATAATTATAGGTTTAATGAGTAGATCTTAGTTTCACACGTGTTGAAATCTGTTCATGTCTCGTGAATAGTGAAGTATAAAGAAGTGAGTTATTCTGTAGTGTTGAATTCTTATTTCAAATAGAATAATTAATATATTTTGCCAATGCCGATTCACATAGAGCTTGAATATTACCAGAAATCAGGGCAACTTTTCAGGAAATTAGCCTTCGTAATTTGTATAACATTTGCATCTCCAACAATCGTTAGCCCTTTCTTTACGAAATTAATGCTTGAACTGTTGTTGCATTGTAATGTGTCTCTGAATTAAAGAGTACATTTTTTAATTTCGTAACTTAATGCAACTGTGATATAGCATTTGTCTGATTGAATTTACTAAAGCTGTCTGAACAGTGTGGACAGATTATGTTGAAAAACTTGCATGGTCAACTTTATTCTAACTGTACAAAACATAGGGAACTACTTTCGATTAAAAATTTCATATCTAGTTCTTCACTTGTATTAAAAGGTGTAATTCTTTTTACAGGAATTGCCAAAATTTGCCATGCCACAGTGTTGCAGTGTTAGTGGCTGCTAGTTAAATTATAGAAGTCAAAAGGAGACTTACAACTTTTGCCATACCAATTGTCTTATACAAAATCTGCTGCATACATTTAAACAGACAAAGTTCTGATTTTAGATTTCCTTGTTCATTTTCCGTGGAATGTTTGTGTATGAGTAGCTTGAAAACTAAATAGGAAAACATAACTCTCCTCAGCTGGAAAATACTCTTGAACAACTTAGTGAAAGCCAAACATGACAACTGAAATTATTTGAAATCACGTGAAAGGAAAATTAAGAAGTTGAAAGTCTGAACGCTTAGTTTTGTGTGCCTCTCCTTAGTGCATAGTGTGCACAGAGTAAGTCCTGAGATAGGAAAAAGAGTTCAAACTTATCAAATATTTTATATGCAAAAGTGTATAGCCAGGTTGGTTAAAGTATTGAAATGTATTTTTTCTTCTGTAATAAATGAAGATAACATTTCTGAAAAGTTATCTTTGAAACTGGAAAGTAAAGATCCGTCATATTTGGTTTAATTTTATTTGAAACTTGTATACCAGGAAGCAGTACTTCAGTTAGCTTCTCGTAACATATTTCCAATCTTTTTTCTGCTTCATCACATATTCACACAGTGATGCGGAGTGGTTGGTGGCATTCTGTACTGAAGATTTGTATTTAATATTTGGTGGTGTCTTTTTTTTTTTCAAATTGGAACTAATACTGTTTGTGCAGTGGTTGCCCGTCTTCAAAATGGACCAGAGGTCCTCATTTACTAGCAGGTTTGATTTCATCTGTCAAAATTCATTTGAAAATCTATGGACTATTTTCTTTCCGTGGAAGATGATGCTGTACTCCTTCGCGTCATGGGGTCCGGCTAGTCCCTCAATGACACCATACCCGTACGAGTTCCATGTCACTTATTTTCAGATTAATAAATGTTAGCAGTAATATTGTAGCATTTTTGTTTATGTTTCAATACTGTACCAAAAAATTCCAGGAAATTTCTCTTATTTTTCATACTTACCACTATGACTTCATTGCCATAAAATTTTTGATAAAAACACCTGTGAGAAATTAACTGAAGTGTTACTGTGTGTGTGTGTGTCAGAGCTGAGTTCGGGCTGAATTTCAAGATCCTGAGCCTGAAGTATGTCAGCTCGAACGAGCCCGAAAACTATGATTAACCTGTTAAGCATTGAAAAAGTCTTCCAGACTTCCACTCTTTCCTACCCATGCAATTAACTGATGTCTTTCTCAACTGCGGAGTGGAGAAGGGATGTCTATCTATTTCTATAGTTACCTTTAACCATTCATTTATTCCCGAAATGTTTTTTGGGGGAGGGGGGGGGACATCTGGAGGCACAACAAACTATGTCGTATGTTGCTCAATAGAATTAGCAGGGAGCTGCCCCTTTGAGGTAGGGAGCAAAATTCCGTCAGCTTGCTATCTACTATCTATGCTTCTTAAAACTTATCCTTGGCAGAAATCCTGTAATTCATGGCCTATGGTATTTTGTTATCCAAGCCCGGAATGGATAGCCCTGCAGAATTCCTACTCCCCATTTGACCCAGTTGCTGAAGAATTCTCTTTCACAACTAGAAAGTGTAAAAAAGTCTCGTGTGCTAAATTATATAAAATCACATTAAAAGAAAAAGGAAGAAAATTCTTCCCCTCTCTCCAAGCCCGAACTCCAGTAAGTATTACACAGCCAGCGCCCGGTTCGGGCTCGGCCCGTCTCAGCACTGGTGTGTGTGTGTACTAGTGCTTAGCTTGACATTTATAGTAGGTATATTGAAAGTAAAAATTTAATTTTACTATAATGAGCAAATTTGGCTTCTAGTAAAGAATGTTAGTAAAATGTATAAATTCCCTAGTGTTATGAAAAACTACTAACCAATTCTGCTTAATTCCTTTAGAAATGTGTGGGAAATATTTATTTATACTGTTAAAATGTTGTCTAATCTAAAAAGTGATATCAAATATGTTTTATAAAAAAGTAGATCACAGGTATGAACATTACAAGAGTAGATTTTAGGTAAAGAAAATAATTGACATAACTCATACATAAAATATTCAGATGGTAACACACACTGGAGGATCTAAAGCTGAGATAATTTTGATGTAACTTGTGATGATTCAAACTATTTGAAACAGATGTCTTAATTTCTGCCATTGGTTAGCAAGAATTCTTTTTTTATTTTGTTGTGTGTATCTATAACTTTGTTGCAGATGCTATCACATAAAGGAAGTTTGGGTAACAATCTGAAGCTGAATACTGTTTAGCTTGTGATGACTTCCTTCTTTCAAACTATTTGAAACAGACATTTGAGGTACATTTATGTAAAAGAATGGACCCATTTGTTTATTTTTAATAGTATTTTTTACTTTGTTCCGCTTGAAGATACAAGACAAATTCATAGTCAATAGGTAAGTTGATACTTTATCCAAATGTAGTATTTATGCTAATTTTTAAAACAAACTAAAAAATTAATTTCTGAATTGTAGCAAAGTGCTTTAATAATATGAGGGTGGATCAAAAAGTTAGTTACACTGTTGAATAAAAAAATCAAGGATATACTCAGGGGATGTATGTTGGTTTACAACATTAATTCATTTTTCGACATAGTCGCCTAAGGACTGTAAACATTTATCGGAACGTGCGATTAACTTTCCCATACCTGTACAAGAAAAGTCCAGTTTGGTGCAACTAGTTAAGGACCGCACTTTTCACAGCCTCATCCGTTGGGAATCATTGTCCACTAAGCTCCTGTTTCATTTTACCGAACAAATGGTAGCCGCATGGGGATAAGTTGGGGCTATAAGGTGGATGCTGCCACAATTCCGACTTGAATTAATGCAGCAATTCCCTTAGTTTTCCGTGCTGTGTAATGTTCTTGGACATCAGTGTGACACCTTCGCTCAACTTACCCCGGCATCTGTCCTTAATTGAATTTCGCAAATTTAATGGTGTTTGGCAATATGAGTCACTTGATGGTTGTCTCTTTTGACAGAAATTCTGTGTAAACAACAGATTCACAGTCATCATGACCACTCCCGCAGACAGAGACAGTTGGACTTTTCACGTCTTCCTTGTTGGGGAGGTGACATGTTTCCATTCCATGGACGATCGTTTGATTTCAGTTACGTAACAGTAAATATGCGATTTCAGATTGCTTATAGAGATATATTTCCCACGTATAATAAGAAGAAATATTTCTTCCCCAGTGTTTACCTGTATAACTGGGAATTTGCTACATCGACCTGACTCTAAATAGCTGAGCTACGATGAAGCAAGGCTCGCTTTGACTGGCGAAAATCTGATATGAAATGTAAACTAGAACAATCTGTAGGATGCATAATGCTGTATTTAGTTCCAGAACAGTCTGCTGATATACCAAATGTCTTCCACATATTCCTGGTCCAAGAAGCCCCATCACACGTAATGAAATTAACAAACAGACCTGCATTTTCAGTGAGAATAACAGCTTTAATAATTAATTTTGCTAGCAAAGTTCCACTTATATTGTTACTTGTGGCAAAAACACCAATTATTTGGGTCCAATCTCCATTTAATGGCTGAAACACCATTACCAGTCCGTGATTACATGGGGTATACTTAACAGTTTTTGAAGTGTATGGCCCAATATGAACAAACCCTAATATTTCACCAGATGATTTTGCATGCAGTTTTTCTGTAAGCTTCACTTCATCTATTAATATACCACCATGTCTTGCAAAAGGCTCCATTTCACTTGTTTTCTTTGAAATAGTTTCAAACGTCAGTGCATTGAATCCAAAACTGCTGTTGTAATTTGAAATATACTTTCTAATAGTTGTTCTATTAGGTAGGATCATGATTTTGTGTTTCCGTATGTGCTCGTACAATTTTGGACTTTTTATGTGCATTAGTAAGCATTCAAGTAACCATTCTTTGGTATATGACATACCTCTTGCAGATTTCTTTTTGCTGCCTTATAACAATGAATAACCATTTGCTGCTGCTTAATGCGTAATTCTGCTATTTTTTCATTAATGGAAAGTTCTGTAAAATTCCTTTTTTTTTTATTTTTTTTTTTTTTAAGTTTAATTAGAGAGCGAAATAACTAGTTTCTTCAGCCTGTTGATTTTCCGAACTGTATTTTGATACTTATTTTTAAATGTAGCCTTTCTTCTATGATAAGCTATTTTGTGCAAAAGTAAGCCCTGCAGATACTTACATCTGAGGCAAGTCTTTGTTGTTCCTTTCGTTACACAATTTTTGCTGTACAAATTATTCTAAAAAATAACTCCACTTTCAAGGTACTTCATGTTATTTTCAAATTCTGAAATGGAGCCTGTGCCATGACATACTGTTAGCCTATCAGTGTCTCGAATAATGGATTTTGATTCATCTTTAGAAGTAATATTAGAAACTGAGTTAATTTTTATTCCACGTAAATACACTTTACAGGTAACCTCTGGTTAACTTTTGGTAACAACAACCAGTTTTTCTGTTGTCAATGAATTTGACAATTCACATTTGAATGAATGAACATGGAAAATTATGCACTTTGAATTATTTGCAGGAATTTGCTTACCCCAAAATACTGAAGGCTGTGATATTCAGAAGGCAGTTCCGTGTAACTCTTTGGGAAGTGAATTCCAAGCTATTTAAATTACCATCAGGCTTATCATCGGTTTCCCTAACTTTCCTGTATTTTGCCAGAGTTTTTGACAAATAATGGGGAAGGTTTGGAAATATTGTTGGAATTGCATCTGGTGTCAAGATGGGCCGATCTCTGGGTATTAACACAGTCTCCTCATTTATTTTATGCACAAAATTTCGAACCACAAATCTCTCAAAGTGCAGTTCACATACAGCACTAAATTTGTCGTAAGTTTTTATCTGCACATCTGCACCGGGAATCAATCTTTGCCACTGCTGTAAAAGTTTATCATTTTTGGGTATTCCAAAGAGTGACGGCTTACTGTTTTTGTACTGAGTATTGCAACCTGGCACAAAACTATGGTTATTTCTCTTCCGCATAATGAGCTAAGTATAACTTATATACAATATTTAGGTAATCCACATTCCTTCTAAAACCTAAAACATAACACGTTTTCGTCTAAATTACCGTTCTTTTCACAGTAAGCAACACGAATTTAGTTTCCCGCTCCCATCACAGTAAGAAAGAGGGAAGGGAAGGCGATCGAAGCGCCATCTACGAAGGGGACAAATTTCGGTATCCACGCCAATCATTACGTACGCTAGGCGCTCGGCACACTTTCCCTTCTAGACGCTATACCATAACGAAACTTTTAAGTGTGGGCCTTCAAATAAAGAAGAAAATAGATAGTTATTAAAACTGTATGTAGCAGGTCATGGATATATTTAATGTGTCCCGAAATGTGTAACTTCATTGATCATATCGGAATACTAGATTATGGTAGAGGACTGATAAATTATACCATCAATGTTATTTATTAATCATATGATCGCTTTCGCGAAAAAATTCTGACGATTATGATGGAGAACATTTATGCGATTTAATTCTGTATGACAGTACACTGACCTGTCACCAGCAGCAGCTAATCGTTGTCGTTATCTTCGGTAAAAGCGCCATCTGGTGAGCTTTCCGGCGTAAATGATTCCTGGTTTTGAAAGCCGAAATAGCAGGCTTTTCTCACGAGCGTGATCATCGTAGGCCACGGTCAGGTGGAACAACTCTCACTTGTCACCAGACGGCGCGACTAACATGTATGCGGATGATTCCCACAACTAAGCTGACCAGAAGTCCCCAATTCTTGAGGACAGTCCTCGAATTTAGTTTACTGTCCTCGAATTTAGTTTACTGTCCTCAAAAACGTCAGATGCCTTTGGGAACGCAAATTGTCCTCAAATTTTCATGTATGTCCTCAAATGTCCTCCAATTTACACTTCCTCATTAGCTTGTTAGATTTCTAATGAAAAATGTTCTTAAAAGTAGTTTTCGTTGTACTAATTTTCCGACATGCTTCTTGTGAAAACAAATTTTAATTTTTTTTTCTTCTTTCCAAGTTTAACGACCACCGCGAGCAACTCTGAGGACTATAAGCAGTCACCTGTCTCTAATTTGGAGACATTCGTTCTAGGGAATAGAGAGATAGAGCAAGTGCTGTAAGACAAACACACCATCCATGTCTCAGTCGGGATTCGAACCCATACCCACTTGTGCGAATGGTCAGTGGCCAGCACTAGGACACTGAACTACTGGCGCGGTCAAATTTCAACTGTACTTGATCTAAGTTTCTCCAAAAACTTTGGCAAAATGAAAAATTTGCCATGCAATTACTTTGGTGTGCAGCTTGATTTTAATTCAGCACATATACAAGGTAAAGCATTTCACTTGTGTTAATATGTTCTGGCCATCATAATTGTACTTTGTCAATACAAATTACCAACATTCTACAAGATATGTTCTTTTGAGACTCAAATTTGCATGTGTAATATCACACTTATTGAAACAATGCAGTTTTGTGACAAAAGGATTTGCATATTTATTTTCAGTACGTATATGTCCCCAAATGAATTGCCGATTTGGGGACGCCACGCCCTTTTGCCCTCAAATCAGTGCTCCGATATTTGGTCATCTTACCCACAACCTATGTTTTCTTATGTGAGGAAGACGCAAAGATATTCGAATTTTAATAATGCCCCTTTGCTTAGAATTGAAAAAACAAAACCCAAAACGCTTCGTAAACCTGCGCTTTTGTACGTACCAGGTGGCATATCCTTAAACGTAGCGATACATGTACATATTTATATCTGGAAATTGCACAGATTATAGGCACAAATTGAATTACATGCTTCCACACTTTATGCGGGATAATTTTAATTTTTACATGTAGAACAGCAAGTTTAAAGCGGCGATGAATATTTTTTTCCATCTTAAAATAGCTTTTTCTATTAGGAAAAAACAACAACAAATCGAAATGTTTTTTTTTTTTTTTTTTTGATTGGAGGTTTAACGACCACCGTGAGCAACTCAATGGGCTATAAGCAGTCGCCCGTCCCTAATTTAGGGTCACTGGTTCCAGGGAAGGGAGAGAGCCAGTGCCGTAAGACAAACACAACATCCATGCCTGACCGGGATTCGAACCCGGACCCCTTACGGACGAACGATCAGAGGCCAGCGCCTTAGACCACTGCGCCACCGGGGCGGCAAATCGAAATGTTTATGCGTGTTTACTATTGTTTAATGCACCGCCATTTGAAATTACATAACGTAAGCAACCTGCACACTGCTGGAGTTCTTCTGATATCGAAGGAAAAATTAGCGCCCGTTTTTCGTCTGGTGTGACTTTAGAAGTTGATACACGTTCTTTACATGTCAAATAACCAGTCACACAATTTGACAAAAAAAAAAAAAAAAAAAACACTGTTGCCCCATATCAAACACGTAAGAATTGAACTGATCCTAGTTCAACACACACCTGCACTATAAATTTCAGTCTCCTAAATTCGAAACAGCTCACGCGCTTTAATACCTGTAGAGAAACTTGAAGTGTTTCTGGAACTACAATACTACACAAAGTAATTAATAAAAAATACTTATGATAAATGGATATTTTAGCACTGATGAAATGATAAACACTATGTATTCCTAGGATGAATAGGGTTAACCATGGCTTTCTGCGATTAGCCATGGGTAAACGATCGGCACCAAACTGCTGTACTCCCCCTTGCGAGCTGTTACATCAACGGCCCATTTTCTAACTGTGAACTGTTTTTTTTTTTTTTTTTTTTTTTTTTTGAGGTTTAACGACCACCGTGAGCAACTCAATGGGCTATAAGCAGTCGCCCGTCCCTAATTTAGGGTCACTGGTTCCAGGGAAGGGTGAGAGCCAGTGCCGTAAGACAAACACAACATCCATGCCTGACCGGGATTCGAACCCGGACCCCTTTCGGACGAATGATCAGAGGCCAACGCCTTAGACCACTGCGCCACCGGGGCGGCACTGTGAACTGTATGAGGACAGTCGTCGAATTTGGTTTACTGTCCCCAAAAACGTCTGATGCCTTTGGGAACGCAAATTGTCCTCAAATTTTGATGTTTGTCCTCAAATTTTGATGTTTGTCCTCAAATTTACACTTCCTCATTAGCTTGTTAGATTTCTAATGAAAATGTTCTTAAAAGTGACTTTCGTTGTACTAATTTTCTGACATGCTTCTTGTAAAAACAAATTTTATTTTTTTTTCTTTCAGAGTTTAACGACTACCGCGAGCAACTCTAAAGACTATAAGCAGTCACTTGTCTCTAATTTGGAGGCATTCGTTCTAGGGAAGAGAGAGATAGAGCAAGTGCTGTAAGACAAACACACCATCCATGTCTCAGTCGGGATTCGAACCCATACCCACTTGTACGAATGGTCAGTGGCCAGCACTAGGACACTGAACTACTGGCGCGGTCAAATTTAAACTGTACTCGATCTGAGTTTCTCCAAAAACTTTGGCAAAATGAAAAATTCGCCATGCAATTAGTTTGGTGTGCAGCTTGATTTTAATTCGGCACATATAAAAAGCAAAGCATTTCACTTTTGCTAATATGTTCTGGCCATCATAATTGTACTTTGTCAATACAAATTACCCACATTCTGCAAGATATATCCTTTTAAGACACAAATTTTCCTATGCAATATCACACTTATTGAAGCAATGCAGTTTTGTGACAAAAGGATTTGCATATTTATTTTCAGTACGTATATGTCACCAAATGAACTGCCGATTTGGGGACGCCACGCCCTTTTGTCCTCAAATCAGTGTTCCAATATCTGGTCACCTTACTCTATGGGGAGTTGTATCACCTGACTAACATACATCGTGCTCCTTGTTCATGATAAGCTACCAAGACTAAGAAATTTCAATAAGACAGGAGGTACTTTTAGCAATTTTAACAGTGTTTCTAAAAAGCAAATTCAAATGCAAATTTCTGAATATCATTCTATAACTTATAATGCCTTTATTGGTGGATCTTGAAAATTAAAAGAAAAAGAGGAAAGTAGACTGTAAAATTTTATCAGTTAAAAAAAAACGTGATTACATCAAGTCAAGTCAACAATTCCTTCCAGAAGTGCGAAAACGCAGGCTAAACAGACGAAATCAAAACAAACATGGCAGCAGAATACGACTTGAGGAGAAAGTTACAGTCTACCCAAAAAAATGGTGACTCTAAACCAGCAGTTCGACAGCTTAAACCTGTTGCACAGGAACTCAAGAAGAGTTCTTCGAGCGACAAAAGAAAGTACTATGACCGTGAAACGAATTCATACTTAGAAACTCTGCGGAAACTTCACGAAGGAATCCAGCAAAGAAGATTGTTTTCAGATGAAGAAAGTAAGCAGATCGAAGCGAAAATTGATGAAGTGGTTTCCATAGCTGAGCGGGGACTGTATAAAAAACATACTGTCGACAGAGCTCCTCTTCGAAACAAGTACTTTTTCGGCGAAGGGTACACATACGGTTCACAACTGTTGCGTAAAGGGCCTGGAATGGAAAAGCTATACCCGAAAGGTGAAGTGGATGAAATACCCCAGTGGGTCGGAGAACTGGTAATTATGAAATAAATTTCATTGTTTTTATCTTTTTTGTTGTAATTGTAATTTGGCAGAGCATACGAGAAGATAAACTGGGATCTTTTTTACTGTGGAGTCAAATTTACAGGAACTGGTTTTTTGTAGCACAGTAGTTTGTTTGCCAAAGTGAAATTTTTTGAATTATTGTTTTGCTGACACCCAAAATGTATGTAATGGTCGGAATAACTAGTTATAGCCATACAGCTTTTATTGTAGCTTAATTAGGTATGATTTCCATTTAACTAGCTAACATCACTCTGTCATGGTACTTATTTTGTTACGAAATTTTAACAAGGGTGTACAAAATGTTGCATATTAGGTTTTTTGAGTTATTTTGTCAGCAATGTTGTACACACCCTCCCCTGTGGCACACACTGTAGGTGCGGATTGTAAATATGATTTTAGTTTTGTTCTATCATGTAAGGCGGGGGGGGTTCATGAAATGATGCAGCACTCACTTTGAGTACAGTACCCATAAAATAGGTTTTTGTCAAATAGAAAAAATGTGGGAAAGAATCATTTTAATTAGCAAAGGTACACACATCATAGTTATACATATCTTTTGTTCTTAGGTGTAATGAGTTTCATATTTCTTGTTTTCCTTCTAAAACTGGGCATTTTATACATTCATTTATGTGTTTCTTGTGAGATTCCTTTGTGCAACATCCAGCAGTAGTTGTCCATCATTAGTTTTAGTGCTGTATCTAGTACATTATACAAGAGCTGAAGTAGCAGTCACCATGGTAAATTTTCGGTTCCATCCAGATCATTGGCACCCCACAATGAACATATTTTTTTTTTTTTTTACCTTTTGTCCATAGCCTCAGTTCTTGAACAATGACTTTATCTGGAATCCATGATTTGTCCTGGTTACCATGTTTAACCACAAAGTAAGCATTTTACACTATGCAGTGTTAGAATCAGAAATAAATTTTCTACAGGCCAGGTGGACCACTCAAATTTCCAAATCATTGGTCTGTGTAATAAAAAAAACCAACTTGCACATATACAGTATATGTAGAAAATAAATGTATCATTTCACTAGAGCTGTATATCGCAAATTTAGAACAGAATGTGCACAAAATAAAACATGAAACATGCTTTGCAGTGGTAGAAATTTAAAAAATAAAAAAACAAACTTCACTGAACTGCAGGACCAGTGCATACCAAAAGTCGGTAGTTCACTCATTTTCACTGGTCCACAAATGGCACAAATATTAATATATTTGGTATGCATATGGGGCTAATATTTAGGACGGTATACTAGTTGTAGCCGCCCCAGTGGTCTAATCGATGGCTTCTGATAATTCGTCTGAGATGGGGCCCAGGTTTGAATCCTGGTGAGGCATAGATGTTGTTTGTCTTATGGTGCTGGCTCTCTCCCTTCCCTGGAACCAGTGGCCCTAAATTAGGGATGGGTGACTGCTTATAGTCCACAGAGTTGCTCACTGTGGTCGTTAAACCTGGTAGAAATTTGAAAAAAAAAAAAAAAACTTCACTGAACTGCAGGACCAGTGTATACCAAAATTCCTTTATGCAACATCCAGCAGTAGTTGTCCACCTTTATTTTTTTTTTTTTTTTGTTTTGCTGACACAAAATGAAAAAAATATATATATATTTGTAACAATGCTGATATGAAGCACTATCCACTGTCAGCGCAATTCATACAGTGCACTGATTGTGAAGCACTTTGCAACATACCAAAACCCACCTTCATGAAATACCTTGCTTCAGTTTGAAAGGCAGGAGGTTCCCCCATGTGGACAGATTGGCAAAGCCAGAGCATAAACTGTTCAACCTCCCGTTAGAAAACATTATAAAAGACCCACACTCCGGGATCACTACTTGTGCAGAAAAAGTGGCACTGTCTTAATGCAAATATTTTAAGTCTGACACCTCGGTTTCCTACAGTTCAAAATTCTCGTGAAATTTAAATATGGCTTGCAATTCCGATATTCAGTTTTTGAGTAGTAAAAATCTAAATTTCAAAAAATCCATAGTGAAACCTAGATTATTTCAAAAAACTGCCATAGCGAAACCTGGTTTATTTCAAAAAACTGCCATAGTGAAATCTGGATATTTTGAAATCTTGTTCAATTCTTTGACCTTGCAAATTCCAAAACAAACTGAAAAAAAAAAAAATAGCGGCCAACTGAACCAATAACAAATTTTTCAGTGGTCTGGTGGAATTTTTACTAGGCCGCCCCGGTGGTGCAGTGGTCTAAGCGACTGCTTCTGATCATTCGTCCGAAAAGGGGTCCAGGTTCGAATCCTGGTGAGGGCATGGATGTTGTGTTTGTCTTGCAGCCCTGGCTCTCTCCCTTCCTTGGAACCAGTGGCTGTAAATTAGGGACGACCAACTGCTTTATAACCCTTTGAATTGCTCACGATGGGCATTAAAACTCCAATAAAAAAAAAAAAAATTTTTTTTACTTGCAAAAAAAATATTTTGTTTTTTTTTACTTGCTAAAAAATGTTTTTTTCACTTGCTAATGGCAAGCAGACTACCGGGTAATTCGAACATTAAATACAGTCTATTCCCGGGAGTCATTTAAAAAAATAAGTGCAAAATTAAAAATTCGATATAACGAACAGATTTCGGCGGTCCTGTGAAGTTTGTTCTAATGGGACTCTACTGTACTTACAGGGGATTTGTGGTAAGACACGTGCTGATCATGTGAGGAATGAAGAGGTGTTGCAGATGTGTAATGTGAGGCAAAATGTTGTTAGTAAGGTTAAAATAATATTCTTAGGTGGTTTGGCCATGTTGAAAGTATAAGGTGGTGACTTAGAGAATTTTTTCAGCCCAAGTGGCAAGAAGAAAAGGGTAGAGGAAGGCCAAGGAAATCATGGGAAGGCCAGATTCAGGAATGTCTGCTTGAGAAAAAGATTGAGTATGAAGTACAAAAGGTCTTGTGTGCGGTGTGTGATAGATGTTAATGAAGCTCGAGTGGTGTGTAGAGATTGTTGCAAATGGAGGCATTTGATACACCAACAGTAAGTAAATTTTAGTTCTATCAGTTAAATGTGTGCTTGGAACATGGTCTTTCTTTGAGGAGCTAACCTCTGAATCTCAGAGAACAGCTTAATGATATGTATGTATGTATGTCTAAAACCATAACTCGGCAAAGGCACAATCAGAGCTCCTGAAGAGTTCACTGTCTTTGTGTTGCCCACTTCCACCAACGAGAATTTGCTTATATGTGCTTTAACCACTGCTTCCATCACATCCCCATTTACAGTACATGGGTAAAGTTTGATTTTGTATTTTATTTATATTTTGTGACAGAACTGTTTTCTGGGCTTTTATTAGACATCTTGCTGTTGTGTTAAGTAACTCTTGTAGTTTAATTTCTGCTAAAATGTCTGTAATAGTAATGCCTAGGAGCAGAAAGTACTTAAAACTGTGATGTACGTCGCAGAACAAAATGTCCCCCTTGCAGAACATTTTCTTTTTAATCTTAGATTTCAATGTCTTGCGGAATATATTTTTTTTATCTTAGATTTCGGTTTTCTTGTTGTATGTTTTTATTTGTAGAACATATTTTGTTAAATCTTAAATTTCAATCCCTTGCAGAACATTTTTTATCCTAAATTTGCGAGCACAGCTCTCGCTCGCGTGTCCGATCTGCCAGTAACTCCTCTTGTCTACACTCCCCGCCCTTCTTCCCGGAGCACCAAACAATCCTTCGCCTTCCCCCACACATCCATCCATCCATCCATCCACCCACCCACCCACCCTTACCATTTGGGATGGTAGATAATTGTTTTTCCCTGCGCTTTTTGAAGGATCCTTGTCCCCTTCCCTGCTAGTATGTTGTGAAAATGTGAGGCACCAAGCCATATTAAACCACATATTGCTGGAGAGAGTGTTGGGTGTCCATCTTGAAAAAAAAAATGACCAAGTCAACAACAGCAGAACACGCGAGATTACTGGATTTCCACCCAAAGTTTTTAACTCCCTGCCGAAGTAAAGTTGCTAGGAAAAAGTCCCCTTCCTTAGAAAATTTTAAGGAAAAAAGAAATTATACGTATAATTTGGGTCTGTATTTTGACCATTCACAAAATTCAAGCTTTAGAAATGTATTCTTCATAAAATTACTTGCGTTAAAAACTAATCCTTCTCTGAGTTATGAATATTGCGGTCGGATACATCGGGAATAATTAATTTTATGGACACGTTAATTGGCTTCCATACGTAGCGGCCTGGACAATTCATTTTGTATGTCGTCAACTGTTACAAATCAGGCACAAGATTCTTTCACAGAATTCTACATTTTTCATTTTTTGGGATCAATACAAAACTGGAGAATTTGGGGAGAAGGGATTAATGTGTGTGTGTGCGGGGGGAGGGGGTCGTTTCCCGTCGGGGAACAGTATTCAGTTCTTCAAAACTTAAAAATTTTCCTGTAATCATTGTTTCATCTTCTTGCAAAGTTGCCTCTGCCCAGTATTGTTGCTAAATATATTGCATAAATGTTTGCATTTCAGCTTGAAACTATAGGCAACCATTTTCCGAAAACGTAAATTCGAAGGAGCGAAAATTTCTCTAATCAAATTTAGGCATGAGCTCCTCCCGCAGATTCAGGAAATTTTGCCTTTGTTGTTGTCATTTGCGCCTTTCTCGAGAGTAAAGAGAATCTAGAATTGCAAGGTGGGGTGAGGGATGACACTTTCCGGCTGTAAACGGAATTCCATTTTTCAAAACATTCGAAAATGGAAGCTAGACGGAGTGACGATTTCTCCTGTAATCGTAATTTTTTCTCTCTCTCTCTCGATTCTCTCTGTTCAGCATTAATGTAAAGTATGAATTTGTTCAATAAATGATTGTGTTTCATCTTTAAAATGGAGGAAAAATTCCCGAAAATGGAACTCTGATTGAGCGGAGAGTTCGAAAAAACTGCACTCTACTCAGAATAACTCTGACATAGCTCCCTTATGTTGTAATATTCAGAAGATAACAGGCTACATAGCTGCTGTATTAGAATAATACAGTATATATTTGAAAATGAGGAAATTGTTGACATAATTATAAGAAACTCGTATTTTATTCAATTTTGAATAATTAATACAAATTGTATTTGAATATTTCCAAGAACTGGTGTCAGTTCTAAGCAGAAGAAAGAATTGGAAGATCTTTCTGATTTCACTGAATTTTTAAAGGTTTTTTCCATGTGTTCTACACTCTGAAGAGAAAAAAAAAAGATTTGTTCTTTGAGTATACTGTTTTTGTCACTTGGGCCTGTAGAAATATGCAAGAAAGTAGGACAAGTGGAACATTTTTTCCAGATTAAATCTCTCTTAAAACAAGCTCTAAATGAAATGAAAGCAGAGATTCCAAAATTTATTAAGTTTGCTATTTTATTCTTCTCTGCCTGTCTCAGAGGCAATTTGTGAATCCTGGGGTTCAACAGTTGATATATTGTATAAGTAAGAGACCCAATACTAATTTAATAACAGAGATGATGTTATAGTTGGAACAAATGATAAATGAATGTTTATATAATGTCAAACAGCACAGTTTGGACATAAATCAGTCCAAAAAATGCTGAAAGCTGCCCTAGTTTCATTGTATGGACCAAATTACCACAGACACTTTTAATTGATCTGCATCATTGGCACACTATTTAACTTTAAAAGTCATTGACAAAATATCAAATTCTAAATACCCTGATTCTAAATAAATTTATTTGATTTAAATAACATGTTTTTATGTATTGTTATATTTAACAAGGGGTTTCAACTGATGGTAAGTAATTTTTTAATGTTTGTTTTACTGTGATTTATTCACTTAATTTTTTTTTTTTTTTTATGAAATTTGTTCAAAGTGTTTCATGCTTTGCCCGAAGAACATTTACAATTTTTGGAAGTCATATTGCAGAACACTGAACATAGTTCTGCTCCTGGGTAGTAATACAGTTTTCTGCAGGACAGCATTTTTTCTTTGCTTCTAAAGATATTTTATATGCTGGATAGATATTTGCATTTCTTTGCTTTGCTTCAAACCTGATGGATAAATACTGATGTTTTGTTAGCTTGTATTCAACTACAAATGCCACAGCTTTGTAGTTGAATACAAGCTGTGGAATAGGTTCTTTTCTTGTACTAGCTGATCTTTAAGCTTTTTTATTGTCGAAACATGCTTTGGTGGTGTTTCTGTAATTTTCTTTATCATTTGGGTGGCAGTCATAGCAGACAGCTCACTTGTGCTGTGTGAGGTCGACATGTCGTTCATCTTTCTTCTTTTTGTTCTAGAAGAACTTTCAGCAAACAATTTTTGTTGCCATCCTTGACCACTGCTAACACTTCCAGTACTATTAGATGTAGATTCCTCAGAACTGAGGAATGTTATTTTCTTTTGAAGCCAAACTGAATCGTACTTTGTGAGTCTCTTGACACTTCTGTGATTTCTACTCCATTTTCTAGATAAGGTTGTGCAACGAACAGAAATTTTGGCATGTGCTGAATTTTTAATATTGCTAGAAGCAGAAATCAATCTGGCATCTTTCTTCTCAAGTTATTCATATAAATATTTCTTTGGTTGAGCATTTGATCAAATGATCATATGTAGAGGATTTTAGGAAGGGAGTGTCTGACCCCAGGTCTTAAACAACCCTTAGAAATAGGAAGCTAGGAGATTTGGGCTAGAGTGCCCGATAGGAAAGTGACACGGAAGCAAAGTAGAAAGTGGGAGGAAGACACCCTTCTTTATTACCAGGGGGCCAGTATTCGGAGTCCGGCGGCTTAACGTGCCCATCCGACGCACCGCGGATATTTAGTGGATCGAGCGTTCGTACCTGCCTGGGATCGAACCTGAGGTCCTTTCCGCGGCAGTCACGAACGTTGCCCACTAGGCCAACCGCGGCCTGGTTGAGCATTTAATTGACATATCTCTCCTAAATCTTCGAATAGCTCCATGTGCATCAAGCTCAACATGTTCACTAAAAGTTACAAGCTGACATTACAAGCATGCACATATACAACATATGTTATATGTCAATGTGCTTGCGTGCCCATTAAAACAACAAAATTTATCATGAACTTACCATTAATTGGCTAGGTCATTTAGTTCTCTACATCTTCAGTAGTTGTAGACGATATTATCAAAATGTTTTTACTAGAAGAGTTATAAGTTAAAAACAAAGTGGATGAAAGGGTAAAACCAATGAATGATGATTGCTATGGGATGTAGACATGAATTCTAAAAACTGTAGTGAACAATATTTAAAATCCCGCCATAACTTTAATACCAAAGAAGAGTAATCTCAGACAGCATGGAATATAATTAGAATTGAACAAAGTTGCGACGAAAGATTTTACCAGGATTTTTCCAACCTTTTTTTTGTAAAATCTTTCGTAGCAACTTTGTTCAATTTTAATTGTATTCCATGCTGTCTGAGATTACTCTTCTTTGGTTTTAAAGT
Source organism: Macrothele yani (assembly GCA_039090855.1). Classification (NCBI taxonomy): domain Eukaryota; kingdom Metazoa; phylum Arthropoda; class Arachnida; order Araneae; family Macrothelidae; genus Macrothele; species Macrothele yani. The sequence continues at coordinate 23,935,571 of CM077013.1, forward strand.
TATGGGGAGATTTTAAATATTGTTCAATAGTTTTTACAATTCATGTCTACATCCCATTGCAACCATCATTTATCAATTTTACACTTTCATGGTTTTTTTTATTTTGCTATTTTTTTATGATATACATGAGCTTCTTAAGCGGATTTGCAGAATTCCACTTTTTTTTTGTCATCATTTAGAACATTCTCAAGATCAATACAAAACTGAAGGTATTTGGAGGAGGAGTCGTTTTCCGTCTAGCGATAGTATTTCGTGTTTCAAAACTTTCAAAAATGGTAATAAACAGAGTAAAAAATTTTGCTGTAATCATAATGTTTTTCTCCCCCAATGTTGTCTTTGTGTCCAGTATTATTGTTAAAGTAAGGGGAAAAAAAACAGATTATGGCACTGAGAAAAGAAGATGGTTCTGTAACAAGAAATAGAGGTGAAATTTTGACAAGAGTGAAAGATTTCTACTCCAAATTGTATGAAAGGGATGATACATGTACTCCAGGCATCATGAAAGGTACCAGAGTTCTTCCAGTCCTTCCAGCAGAAGTTGCACATGCAATCAAGAACATGAAGCGGGGAAAAGCTCCAGGAGAAGATGGAATTACTGTAGACATCATACAAGAAGCAAGTGGAGAAATCGAAACAGTACTCGCCCAAATTTTCACTCGATGCCTTAATGAAGGGAAAATTCCTGAGGATTGGAACAACGCTACAATGATCTTGCTACATAAAAAAGATGACATTGAGGATCTCAGGAACTACAGACCTATCAGCCTCCTATCAGTGGTTTATAAAATCTTCACTAAAGTTCTTTCACACCGCTTGAAGGTAACACTGGACATGGCTCAACCGAGAGAACAAGCTGGATTCAGGAGTGGCTACAGCACAATAGATCATATCCACGTACTGAGAGAACTAATTGAAAGAGCGAGGGAATATGAACTTCCATTGTGCATGGCTTTTATCGATTATGAAAAAGCCTTTGATTCGGTGAAACCATCAGCAGTTGCAATGGCTCTGAAATCCTGCGGTATTGAAGATGCATACATTAATATTATTAATAACATCTATGAAAATGCAAGTGCAAAGATTCTGCTATTTGAAAATACAACACACATAAAAATTGGAAAAGGAGTGAGACAAGGTGACACCATATCTCCGAAGCTCTTTAATGCCACATTGGAAAATGTCTTTCAATCACTGAACTGGGAAAACAAAGGGATAAAGATTAATGGAGATTATCTAACCCACCTTCGTTTTGCTGATGACATAGTCATTTTTGCAACTACCCCATCGGAGCTACAGAGTATGATGCAGGAACTTGCTGACAAGAGTAAAGAAGTGGGATTAAAAATGAACTTTCAGAAGACAAAAGTGATGTTCAATGCTTTTACAAGAAATGAAGATTTACCGATTGATGGAGAAAAGCTGGAGATAACAGACACGTACGTTTATCTTGGACAGCAGATATCAAGTGAGGGTCACATTAGTGAAGAAATTAATCGGCGTACAAAACTTGCCTGGAGAGCTTTTGGAAGAAACAGCATAATTTTCAAGAGCAATATGCCATTATGTCTTAAAAGAAAAGTGTTTGATCAATGCATCCTTCCAGTGCTTACGTATGGTGCAGAGACGTGGACCTTAGCTAAAAGAGACATACAAAGGCTGCAGACAACTCAAAGAAGCATGGAGAGGTGCATGCTTGGTGTAACCAGGAGAGATAAGAAGAGGAACACGTGGATCCGAAAAATGACAAGAGTGGAAGGCATCATGATCAGAGTTAAATCCCTGAAATGGCAATGGGCTGGACATACTGCCAGAAGAACAGACCATCGATGGACAGCCGAAATTTTAGATTGGATTCCAAGGGACAGGAAAAGACCCAGAAGAAGACCACATGGAAGATGGGTGAATGAAATTCGAAAGTATGCGAGAGTGACATGGAGGAGACTGGCACAAGACAGACCGTTGTGGAGGAAACTTGGGGAGACCTTCGTCCAGCAGTGGATTGATAATGGTTGACAATGATGATGATGATGATTGTTAAATAACATTTTACTGTATAAATATTTTTATTTCAACTTCAAAATTGGGGGAAAATTTCCAAAACCAAAAATCGGACAGAACAAAGACCATTTTTCGCATTTAAGCTTGATAAGGGAGGGGGAAGTTCCCGAAAACAGAAGGGACGACTTTGAAATATTTGGAAAAATTGATGTCCTTTGTACAAATTTCGGATTTCCCCATCTGTCAAGCATTATGAAGTTCTGAACACATGTGAGTGATAGAAATTCTGGTGGAAGTTTCGAACTTAAATCTCGCAATGTTGCCTATCATACCCTCACAAGGGGAATCAACTTTTTGTTTCACACATGTTACGTTTGTTTCATTAGTGCCCTTGTTTGTTGTGACATTTTGTTGTGGTGTGTATTTCTTTTTCACAAAGAGATGGATCATTTCATAAAAAAGCATCTGTGTGTCGCACAATAATACGAGTTACCTACTATTGACAAGGCTCTTGCCAATGTTGGCAGGTATACAGGGTGTCCATAAAGTCTTTCCCACGTTACAAAAATTAATATAAAAAAATGTAGTGAGGTAAGGAGAAAAGGAGAAGATCTCATTGAACTGAAAAGTGGACATCTCTTCTACTATCGTGGGACAGATACTGGCAGAACTAGTGGTGTTGGATTTATAATAAACAAGAAACTGAAGGATAAAGTGGTAGAAGTTGAAAGTTCCTCTGACAGAGCTGCACGACTCGTTATCCAACTATCGAGAAGATACCAGGCTCAGATTATTCAAACTTATGCACCCACCTCAAGTCATCCTGAAGAAGAAATTGAAGAATTTTATGAGGAAATTCGTCATCTAAATAATAAAGGTAAGCAGCACTTAAAGATAATTATAGGAGATTTCCAATGCAAAAATAGGGCAACGGCAACAGAATGAAACTTCAGTAGGTAAATTCGGTCACGGCAACAGAAACCAGCGTGGAAATACTCTCGTTGAGTTTGCAGAGGCAGAAGGATTTTTCATCTTGAACTCCTTTTTCAAGAAAAAGCCACACAGGAAATGGACATGGAGACATCCAAATGGGACGACAAGTGAAATTGATTTTATTATGTGTAACAAAAAATTCGTCATAGAAGACTGCAGTGTGCTAAACAAGTTCAACACAGGTAGTGACCATAGATTGGTGAGATGTAAGATGCACCTCAACACTAAACTTGAACGTGGCAAGCTCATAAGACAAACAAAATGTATTGACATAACCAACCTTAAAAAACACCATAATACCTTCAAGTTGGAACTGAAGAACAGATTCTCTGCTTTAGAAGGCCTAACATCGGAAGAAGTGGATATTTCGGAAGTTAACAGAAAAGTAACCAAAGCTCTAATGGAAACAGCAACAAAATTAGCTGGGTCTAAGAACAAGTTGCATGTGAACAAATTATCAGGAAAAACCAAAATGTTGATGCAAAAAAGAAGAGAGATGAGGACAACTAAAGAAGATGTGACTTCCAAAGTGGAATATATAGATCTATGCAAGACAACACGAAAAAGTATCACTGAAGACGTAAGGAAATTCAACTGTGAGCTAGTGAGGAAAGCAATTGAAAACAACCAAAGCCTTAAGATAGCAAAGGGACATCTCAGTAAGGGAAGAAAACAGATTATGGCTCTGAGAAAAGAAGATGGTTCTATAACAAGAAATAGAGGCGAAATTTTGACAAGAGTGAAAGATTTCTACTCCAAATTATATGAAAGGGATGATACATGTACTCCAGACATCATGAAAGGTACCAGAGTTCTTCCAGTCCTCCCAGCAGAAGTTGCTCATGCAATCAAGAACATGAAGCGGGGGAAAGCTCCAGGAGAAGATGGAATTACTATAGACATCATACAAGAAGCAAGTGGAAAAATTGAAACAGTACTCGCCCAAATTTTCACTCGATGCCTTAATGAAGGGAAGATTCCTGAGGATTGGAACAATGCTACAATGATCCTGCTACATAAAAAAGGTGACATTGAGGATCTCAGGAACTACAGACCTATCAGCCTCCTATCAGTGGTTTATAAAATTTTCACTAAAGTTCTTTCACACCGCTTGAAGGTAACACTGGACATGGCTCAACCGAGAGAACAAGCTGGATTCAGGAGTGGCTACAGCACAATAGATCATATCCACGTACTGAGAGAACTAATTGAAAGAGCGAGGGAATATGAACTTCCATTGTGCATGGCTTTTATCGATTATGAAAAAGCCTTTGATTCGGTGAAACCATCAGCAGTTACCACGGCTCTGAAATCCTGCGGTATTGAAGATGCATACATTAATATTATTAATAACATCTATGAAAATGCAAGTGCAAAGATTCGGCTGTTTGAAAATACAACACACATAAAAATTGGAAAGGGAGTGAGACAAGGTGACACCATATCTCCGAAGCTCTTTAATGCCACATTGGAAAATGTCTTTCAATCACTGAACTGGGAAAACAAAGGGATAAAGATTAATGGAGATTATCTAACCCACCTTCGTTTTGCTGATGACGTAGTCATTTTTGCAACTACCCCATCAGAGCTGCAGAGTATGATCCAGGAACTTGCTGACAAGAGTAAAGAAGTGGGATTAAAAATGAACTTTCAGAAGACAAAAGTGATGTTCAATGCTTTTACAAGAAATGAAGATTTATCGATTGATGGAGAAAAACTGGAGATAACAGATACGTATGTTTATCTTGGACAGCAGATATCAAGTGAGGGTCACATTGATGAAGAAATTAATCGGCGTACAAAACTTGCCTGGAGAGCTTTTGGAAGAAACAGCATAATTTTCAAGAGCAATATGCCATTATGTCTTAAAAGAAAAGTGTTTGATCAATGCATCCTTCCAGTGCTTACGTATGGTGCAGAGACGTGGACCTTAACTAAAAGAGACATACAAAGGCTGCAGACAACTCAAAGAAGCATGGAGAGGTGCATGCTTGGTATAACCAGGAGAGATAAGAAGAGGAACTCGTGGATCCGAAAAATGACGAGAGTGGAAGACATCATGATCAGAGTTAAATCCCTGAAATGGCAATGGGCTGGACATACTGCCAGAAGGACAGACCATAGATGGACAGCCGAAATTTTAGATTGGATTCCAAGAGACAGGAAAAGACCCAGAAAAAGACCACATAGGAGATGGGTGGATTAAATTCGTAAATATGCGGGAGTGACATGGAGGAGACTGGCACAAGACAGACCGTTGTGGAGGAAACTTGGGGAGACCTTCGTCCAGCAGTGGATTGATAATGGTTGACAATGATGATGATGATGATGATTACAGGTACAAGAAAGGGATTGCGCGACAATGATGTTGCACAAGTAAAGTTTTTTTTTTTCGCCATCCAGAACACTGCTAGAGTAAACTTGGTCTTTCACATAATCCCACAGGAAAAAGTCTAGAGGGGTTATGTCGGGTGATCAAGGAGGCCATGTCATGGGACCGCCGGACCAATCCATCTCTCTGGAAATATGGCATTCAGGAACTCACGAACCATTATTGACCAATGTGGTGTGGCACTGACTTGTTGGAAAATTACCAAAGATTGGAGTGCATGCAACTGAGGTGCTACAAAAAGTTCCAGCATGTCCAGGTACACGTTACATGTTACTGTGGGCTCTGTAAAAAAGAAGAGTCCGATGATTAGCTGCCATGCATCAGGCCGCACCGTACATTCAATTTCGGGCTAGCCCTCTGTTGTTCGATGATATAATGGGGGATTTTCTAATCCCCAGATTTGCACATTGTGCCTGTTTAGTGTACCACAAACGTGGAATGTGGCTTTGTTTGAGAAACAGACACGGTGCAGATATAATCACTGTCATATAAGCTATGCGCTGCAACATCTTCGTTGTAAATGCAGCACGGTGAGGCCGGTCATCATGCTGAAAAGCTTGAATGATTTGTGCCTTATAAGCATACAGATGAAGACGTTTGTGTAAAATTTTGTGAACCGTAGCACGGGGAATCCCAGTTTCCAGTGAAGCACGACGAATGGATTTCTTGGGGCTTCGCAGAAATGTCTCCTGAACAGCTGATCTAAAGCTGTCTCTTGTGTAACTGGTGGTTGGCCCACTCAGGAGAGATCAGCAACACTACCTGTCACTTTAAACTTTTCATTCCAAGCTTTTATGCTTCTTTGGTTTGGTGGTGATAGTCTGTACTCCTTTCTGAAATGACGCTGGACAGTAACTACCGATTTGGTCTTGTGGAACCACAACATGCACACCACTTTTTCTTGCATGGAAGCCATTATCGATGAAATGCTCCAATCATTCAGCAGTAAAGTAATTATAAGGGAAAGAAAATTAATTTAAAATTTGTAACTGTTTTATGATTTAGAACAGCATCGTGACATCATGGTTTGACGTAAAATGGAGCCGGCTTTGCCGCCCCTTAATTTTAAATCAAAATTTGAAATTTTCAAAGCATTTCAGTGATTCTGACAAAATTATCTTTAAACCTATCACCATTTTGAAACAATGAAGCTAAGCCACACTTTTGAATGTTTTGGCTTGCAGACTTTTTCTAGGTGTAGAAGTGGTAGAAAAATTCAAGCAGACAATGTTTCAAAGCAATGTTTTTTTGTTTGTTTTTTCGTGCATTTACAGGTATGCCAATTTTTGATCTCTAGGTTTTTTAGAAGTGGTCTAACAATTTTCAAAAAATTCAAGCAATGTTTCAAATCCACCCTTTTGTTTTTTTGTTTGTTTTTGGTTTTTGGACTTTTCTAGGTATCCGGACCTTAAGATCTATCAGCATGATAATTTTCAGATCTCTAGGTCATTTAGAAATGGTCAAAACAATTCACGAAAAATTCAAGAAATGTTCCAAAGCTGACTTCTTTTTGTTGTTGTTGTTTTCATACTTTTCTAAATATACGGACCTTAAGACCTATATGCATGCCAATTTTCAGATCTCTAGGTCATTTTAGAAGTGGTAAAACAATTTGCAAAAAGCAGACAATGTTCTAAAGCCGCCATTTTGATTTATTTATTTTTCGTACTTTTCTAGGTATACGGACCTTAAGACCTATTAGCATGCCAATTTTCAGACCTTTAGTTCATTTACAAGTGGTCAAACAATTCATGGATGAACACACTTGCATTTTCCCTCTTTGCTTTTCATATACGAGGCGAAAGCCTATATTTACATAGGTATTCACGTATGGCGGCGGAAAACGTCGAACTTTAAAAGCGTCAGTTAGCATTGCGTCATTGCCAGTTTTGATTGTAACCTGTCCTTTCACCCAATGAGAAGAGAGTGCTAAAATAGCTGCATCACTATGGCTAAAAATAGCTGCATCCTGTGTGGTTAACACTGAAGACAGAATAAGCCACTCATTCCTTTCCTTTTGCGTCTTTAAAAACTGCTTAAAAATCAGAAAATGACTTTTTCTTAAAAAAAATTTTAGTAAAAGAGGGATGATAGTTGTGGTTTTATGCTGTAAAAATTGCAATGCGTTGTGATTTATAGTTTGTCATATATGCGTTTTTTAAAATGGATCTCATCGTGAAATAGAGAATTTTGTGAAATTTAATTTCTCGTAAACTGAATGCACTGCATGCCTACAAAGTTTTGTAGTTCTGTTGCTGTTAGTGTGTCTGGAACGTGAACTGATAGCACTTTTTTGCTTACCTTAACTTTGAAATACAATAGCTCTTAAAGTATCATGAGAATTGAAAAATGGTTTGTTTCAGCATGTTCTCCGAACAATTCTCTACAAATGATAAAAATTTCATATTTTTATGTTTCATACATTTTGTGCTGTGAGCTAAAAAAGCTTGAGTGTTGCAGGGATCGCATTCCTCCTAAAATTCCTAATATTTTGTGACCCTCCTTAAATTCCTAAAATTATACCTAAAATTTGCTATTCATCCTAAAATTTTCGTAAGCTTATTTATTAAAAACACAACCGTTATTAACGCCAATAAATTTACCATTACGGTAAGGTAAAAAGACCTGTTATTGTAGAAACACAGCCTATATGCTGTGCTGCTGAAGGGAGGGAAAATGACGCCATCGAGATGCACTTGCTTCGGGGCGGGCGCTCCACTTTTTGCCTTCGGACAGTTTTCGAGAGTAACAAGAGATCTAAGGGAAAAGGGGAGGGTCATTTTCACCCCTGGTTTGCGCTTTGCAGACGAACTCCGTGGCACGCAGAAGATCGTACTTTATTTTTTGTACATGCCTTGTGGAACCTCCTCTTCTGCTGATGTTTTGTTATTGTAAACCGCAGGTGGGTGGAAGCAAAGAGGAAACATGTTATCTCCTTCCGTAACCTCCGGTAATGACGATGGGATGGTAGCTGAGTGTTATCGTGACAGGCAGTAGAGCACGTGATCATTGACCTTCGATCGTGCGGCCGGCGACAGCGACCTTCGATGCGCAATATATCTCGGCTCAGACTCGCTTTGACTGAACTTACGTGAGATGCGTATGATAGTTTCTGGTTTTGTGTCGTTTATGGTGTTCTCTGTGCTGTGTGCAGGTTCAGTTCTCTAGTGGTGACCTGCTTTTTTTTTTTTTTTTTTTTCTATCTTCTGACATCCTCGCAGCCAAATTTCGGGAAGTTGTCTGGTTTTGCAATATGGGAACGTGTTTTTGTACTTCCTTTCATTTTCTGTTTAGTAATACAAGTGTTTAAGATGCCTAAATCCAAAACGAAATTTCAAGATGCGTGGCTCGCCAAAGAATTGGACGGAGTGAAGTTGAAAGAATGGTGTTCTGCAACTGAAACAATATTTTCTGCTAAGTGTATATTGTGTTCCAGAAATTTTCAACATTTCTAATAGTGGCTTTTCACAAGTAAAAGCGCATCATAAAGGAAAAAAACATTTGCAGAAATTTCAAAGTAAATTTCAAAATAAGTCCATCCTGAAAGCCTTTAGAGGACGGGATCTTCAGCCCAAAACAAATATTAGTGAAGTACTGAGTCATGATTTACAGTTGGCTAAAGCCGAAGCATTATGGGCCATGAAAGTTGCTAAGGACAATATGTCTTTTGTTTCATGCACTGAAACAGTTGAACTTTTCAAAGAAATGTTTCCTGATTCTGCTATTGCAGCCAAAATGCAACTTAAAGAAAAAAAGTTGCTTATGTGATATCACATGGATTGTCAAAATATTTTGAAGAGGATTTGAAAAAAGACATTGCATCTAGTAGCCCAGGAAAGGTTACTATAGCATTTGATGAAACTACAAATACACAAGTGAAACGGCAGTTGGATGTGTATCTCAGGTACTGGTCTTCAGAAATAAATTCAGTTTCTTGCCGATACCTAACAAGCGTTTTTCTGGGTCATTCAACAGCAGATATTTTGCTAAAAGAAATTCTTGATGTGTTATCATCCTTCAATATTTCGTTGAACAGAATTATTTGTGTATCCATGGACAGCCCAAATGTAAATAAGTGCTTTTTACGCAAATTCAATGAAGTTGTAAAACAAGAAACAGGCCAGAAATCTTTGGAACTAGGTTTTTGCAACCTGCATGTTGTTAGTAATGCATTTAAAATTTTTTTGACAAGCTTAAATATAGATTTTGACGAATTTGCTACTGATATGCATTACTTTTTAAAGAGTAGTGCTGCAAGACGAGAGGATTATAAATCTGTCGAGGATATAACATTGGTCACTGCCAAATTTCTTTTGCGTCATGTCAGCAACAGATGGTTAACCATTGGTTCTGTAGCCCAGAGGCTCTTGGATCAATGGCTAAATATTACAGAATATTTTTTAAACTTCTTGCCATCTCAAAAAATATTTGAAAAACAACTACGCAATTCGGCAAGGTATAAAAGAATTCACTGTTTCCTGAAAAATGAGCTAACTCCTTGCTATTTAGCATTAATTTCATTTTCACACCAAAATTTTGAAAAGTTTTCATTATGTTATCAGAGTGAAGAACCAAAAATACACCAGTTATATTCTGATTTAAATACTTTAATGAAGAATGTTATGGCTCAGTTTATCCAAGATGATGTTATTGCAGGGAAATTTGGAGAAGACCTAAAGAATGTAGATTTTGAAAACAAAAATTCATGGAAAAAACTAGGGGAGTTAGAAGTTGGTATGAAGACAAAAAATCTCCTCAGGAATGTTCAGGAGACCAGGCAGAAATTATTTCTCTTAGATGTAAGATCATCACTAATTGCAACCACAGAATATTTAAAGTCAAATTTGCCATTCTGCAATCAAAAGCTAAGAGACATAGAAGTTTTAAAGGTAAAAGAACCAAAGAAAGAGTCAACTCAACTTTCAGTCACTGAAGGACTTTCGGAAATAACCAGAATTTCAAGTGTTTTGCATCTTTCTGAGGAACAAATTGATAGAGTAAGAGAAGAGTGGAAACTTTTAAGTTGCGATAAGCCAACTCTAGATGAACTAGTGAAATTTTCAGAGGAAGGGCATATTCCAGTGCGGATTGATCATTACTGGCATTAATATATTTAGTATTAAAGACTCTAGCAGAAAAGAAAAATACTCAAATCTTGCTAAACTCATAAAGTCAATTTTAGTTTTACCTCATGGTAATGCTGATGCAGAAAGGGGATTTTCGGTTAACACTGCTCTGTTAAGGAAGGACAAGGCTAACCTCAAAGACTCAACTATAACATCATTAAGAATAGTTAAAGGGGCCATTAAACACTATGGATGTGTAAGTAAAGTTCCCATAACAAGAAATTTGTTAAATAGTGTTCGTGATTCACATAAATTTTATAAAGAGTATGTTGATAAGCTGAAGGAAGAAGAATAAAAAAGGTAAAAGAAAGGAAGCAGAAAGAGAGGGAAAATAAGGAAAAGCAGCTAGAGAAAAAAAGAAAAGCTGAGTTTCATGACAAAATAAAAGAAAATGATGCAGAAATAAGTAGGCTTAAAAAAGATAAAGAAGCCTCCTAGCAGTAATTCAAGAGGGAACAGAAAGAATGAGAGAAAAGCTGTAGAAAAACAAAATACTGTTGAAATAGCAGTTGCCTCTAACTTGATCATACAAGGTTCAGCCGAAATAAAGAAAACTGAAAGTAAATTAGTTGTGGTGGAAGCAGAAAAAGATAGGCTAATCAGGAAAAGGTTAAAACAATAATATGAAAAAAGTAATTCAGTGAACAATTGTACATAGTTCTTGGTTTTCAATTACTTTTTTAGGATATTATAGTTTAATGTGAAACCTGAAAACTTTACTGTGAAAATCGTGAATTGCTTCTGGTTCAACAGCATATTAATGTTCAAAGTGAAACTTGAATGTGGTAAATATACTTGAATATGATAATAACACGTGAAAAGATAAGAACTGAACATTAGAAGTAAATCATACTTAAACTTTAGACATTAGACGTTATGCAAAAAATTTGGGTGTGAACTTCACCATATATACTAATGGACTGCGCATTGGCAATAGCTGCATCAAAGCCGCCATGGCTCAAACATTGGGCACGTCATCATCAGACTCCAAATTTCGTGTACAAATGCTGTTATGATTACTAATTTACGCTGCAGAACTTCAGTGTTTTCGGTGTATTATGTGAATGCACCTCATATATAATGAAAACTCTTCAGGTAAGTTTACTTATGAGCTATATACATGCATGATCGTGTTGTTTACATTTTGTGATTTATAATGTGATGAACATTTGCGAAGAATTTGGAACATGCATTCCATTTTTTTCTTAAGTTACTATATTTTTATATCAATAGCTGCAAGTTTCTGGTTAAGTAATTGAACTTTATTGACTTAGGTATTTAATTCGTTTCTTACCAATGAAAAATCATAGAACTTTCTTTACTATATCGGTCAGAGCAACCATAAGCACAGCAGGTGTAACCCATCTTTTTGACTGTTGTCATGTGATTTTATGTTGGAGCCAGAAATTTTGATGTCATGCAGTCTACCAGTATATATGGTTGAAGGGTGAAGCAAACTCTTTACAATGTATACAAAGTTGTTTTACTAGATGTATACAAATATACATCTAGTTTTTATTGAAATACACTCCTAAAATTTTCCTAAAATTTTTCTAAAAATTCCTAAAATTCCTAAAATTCTTACCTAAAATTTTCCAGAAGTATGCTATGATCCCTGGTGTTGCGAAATTTCTAAAACAGTGGCGGTGGCAGAAGCAGAATTTACCTTTTTGTAGAATAGAGAGATTTTTGTAATGTGAGAAAGATTTTACGGACACCTGTATACTAATGTTATTTTTTAAAATTTCAGTGGTAAATGTTATAGAAGTACATTATTTTATCATAGTTGCTTCAATATCTTCTCCATAAAGTGTGAAACAGTAAGCATTGTCAACTTATAAGTCAAATGCTTGATATATTTTAACCACATAAATAATGTTCTACACCCTTCTGTGCTTATTAGAGCTAATGCAATATTTGATATGTAGTCAGTTACAAATATAAAAAAATTTGGACCTTTCTGTTGCAAATAATTCAGATTACATTTTTCAGTCAATAACAAGGACTGCTAAAGCTAATAAATTCTTATTGAGTTCTTCCAGAGCCAGAAATGTATTTTTGATAGAAGAAAAATAATGCATCTTTATTTATTTGTGACAAAAGTGGATGTGATGAAATAAAAGTATCATTCTAGCATCAGTAAGCTTGTGGTACCATTAGAAGTAAATAGCGTCTGGTTCCCAAAACTTAAAGTAAAACATTCTTCAAATGATTTTTAAGGCACTGTGATAAATAGTTTTTGAAGAACCATTGGAACAAAAAAAAAAAAAAAAAAAGTTCAGTGTGTGACACCCTCTTCTAAAAGAAAAAATTCAGTTTTCTGGCATTTTGTGACCTGTAGCACTGCTAATAACTGTTTTATTTATTGACTTGGGCTTATATTTGTATTAAATTTGAAGGCAGATCTTTCTGTAAGGCCTGTTAGATTCAATGAAACATGTAATTTGTTTTTACAGGACATCCATCCAAAATTTCCATTGTGTTTTGATTGACGTTCAATAGAAATGAACAAGTATGTAAGAAACTATTAGATATATATATATATATATATATTTTAACTTAGATTTAAGAAACTGAATATTTCCATACTTTTAAGATTTACACATGCATTTTATAAAACCGAGTAAAGGTTTGGTTGTTTAATGTAGTGCTAAACAACTTTGAATTTAAAGAAGTTAATATGTGTGTGGTATGAAAACCTACAATGCAGTGACAATGTTTTTAATATTACCCTGAAGGGGAACTGGAAAGTGAAATTCTTCTAAAAGACATTAGAGTACTAATGTAATTCCAGAACATAAAAGTTTTTTTCAATTAAATTGGTTGAATATGCAGGGTGATTCATAAAGAAGTATACAGTTTCACCGCACTATAAAACAAGAACAATGCAAGATATTTTATGTTACCTGTAACAGAATTGTAGGGGAATATTTCAAGCTTTTTTAGAGACAGTCACAGATGTTATATATATATGTGCACTCTTAGTCACATGACACACATCGAGCTGGTAATCCATTTCTGCCCAAACGTGAGGTAAGATATCTGAATCAAGTGTAGTGATAGTGGCTGTGATTCACTTTTCAGGGGAAAGGCGAATACCTTGTCCTTTACGTACACCCACAGGAAAAAGTCGCAAGGTGTTAAGTCAGGACTTCTGGGTAGCCATTGGGTCAGTGTAAAGATTAAAATTGGTGATTTTTTCGAGTGGCCATTGGCCAGTGGGTGGACAAAATCTAGTGTCCACTTTCCTTACGGCTATTTCGTGTTGTATACACATTTTATCACTGAACTGAATACCTTTCATTTATTTAGACATAGTTAGATTTAAGCTTAGTAGTTACAAGGACACACTGTCTATTTTCCAGTGCAATTAAATGAATAAATATAATCTTAAAAGTTATATTTTTCATCAACCATAATTTCAAGACAGTTTTTATTGGAAAGATAATTTAATCATTTTTATTTGGTCTCTCGCTAGTTCCCCCCAAAAAAAAAAAAAAAAATATATCTCAATCTCTCCATAAATTGATAGTGGATGGGTCAAAATTTTCAAGCAGTACTTACTTTTGCTTACTTTATTTAATTTGCTGTATTTTCTAAAGTCATTATTTGCATGAGCATTGTCTTGTCATCAAGAACATTGCCCACAATGCTTGCATTCTCTTAACTTCTGCATTGCTTGGCATAACAGTCAGCAATATTGAGTATTTCAACAATTTGTGCTGTGATCTTCATGTACTAAAAATTGCTTGTTTTTAGTTTCTCTAGCAGTTTTTAGTGAGTTATTAATGGTCAAAAATGTTCAGATACGTTTTGAAGCTGCTTCCATTCTGCTAAATTTTTCTTTTCATTCCATTTCTTTTTGGTTTCTTGGTGTCAAAATGAAAACTGGTTGTATAGCTTTCAAAAATGAATTTCATATCTTATAGCAAAATCATTTTGTGATATAGATGAGATTGGGAGAAATGTGATACCAACCTGGTCACTTTTTTTTACAGACTCGCAATGATTCCTGACCTCTAGCAGAAAATATTCAGTAATTTCCTGGGTTGTTCTAATAAATATTACATTAAAAACATTGATAAACCTTTCACAAGTGTTGAAAAAATAGTCATGACGAAATAAGAACACTTGCAGAGTATCCTGATTTTATCAGATTCTGTCTGGTTTTTGAACCCAGTGTCAGCTTTTTTTTTTTCGGAAAACGTTCAGTTTTGGTAGAATTTTAATGATTTGTCTGTTTGCCCACCACAGACCTTCCAAATACTACGAATCCCCCATAGTCATTACGAAAATCGTCGATCGCTGCGGAGTACGGGAAACATCAAACAAATATACTACTTGTGGAACAACTTTTTTACGGGTCTTATAGAGATTATTTTTCATGAAAGTTGGTTGTCAAATCACAAAGAAGAATTAAAGGAAATATTGGCAGAAAAAAATTACCCCTCCCCATATGTTGAGAAAATATTTAAACAAGTGCCAAAAAAGAAGCAGGAAAAAACCAACTTCAAATTCACCAGCAAAATTACGTACCACAAGGGACTTTTCGAGAAACTGAAAAGGATCGGAGCAAAATATAATATCAGGCTAGATCCGGATCTTAATAACAAAATAAAGAAATTCCTGCCAGCTTTAAAGCAGAAAGAATTGGACATCCAATTGCAGGAAGGAGTAATTTACTGCATCGACTGTAACTGCGGACTCAGCTATATAGGAGAAACAGGGAGAAGTATTAAGGTCCGAATGAAAGAACACCAAGCAGCTATTAGGAACATTGGGAACAAAACAGGGCTAGACAGACATATACAAGGAAGTGGACACTCCATAAATTGGGACTCAGTGAAAATAATCACCCACCAGTCAAACTTAGTAAAGAGGAAACTAGAAGAAGGGATCGAAATAGCAAGAAGAAGTACCACAATTAACGATAATTGCGGATGGACTCTTCCAATTGAGTGGCAGCAACTACTCCAGTGACATAGTCCTGATGACGAACTAGGTTTTAGTTCGAAAATTTGACAACCAACTTTCATGAAAAATAACCTCTATAAGACCCGTAAAAGTTATTCCACAATTACTATGAATAGAGGTGCCATAAATGCATTTACAACCAAAATATAACCTCTATAAGACCCGTAAAAAAGTTATTCCACAATTACTATGAATAGAGGTGCCATAAATGCATTTACAACCAAAATATACTACGGAAATAAAAAATCTGGTTGTTGCCCCCCCCCTTCCCCACTCAAAAACTTTGTTTTGGTAGAATTTTAATGATGTCATTTTTTCCTGTTTGCCCACCTCAGATCTTCCAAATGCTACGAATTCTCCATAGTCACTACGGAAATCGTCGATCATTACGGAATACAGGAAACATCAAATATACTACGGAAATAAAAAATCTATGAAATGTTATTTAATCATTTGTTCAAAGTTTATTTTCATGTTTTCAAAATTCTAACATTCATCAAACATTTTTGGGACTGTTTATTGGATGTTTTTAATGTCGCGACATTTGTCCGATATAATTTGAGCAACTTTTATGCCGTTCGTCGCCTGAAAATGATTGTTTTAGCACGGATGAAAATGTTCCGTAGTTTTCTAAATTCGATAAATTTCGAATTTTTCGTACCCGAAGATGCACTTTCTTTTCACTTTCCGGTTATATTCTTATGTTATATATTTTCTGATTATGTTTCTCGTTTTTAATAGCTTCAGTAATAGTGAAAAAGAACACCTTCGTATTTTAAATTTTTTTTTCTAGTGAAGCGCAGTTTTTGTTATTTCTAACAGCCTATTCTTCGAAACCAATCAATACGGAAAGTGTTTTGTTTTTCCTTTTCCGCTTTTATAAAGCTAAATTAAATTTCAAAATAGGTACTTTACTTATTCCGCCCGTGATGGAATCGGCCTTTTCCGTGACCCGTAAAAATGACTATCACGGCAGAGTGAACAATACAGTACTTATTTTTGATATATAATTTCGCTAAAAAACTTGTGTTTACCCATTCCTTAGTAACATTTTACTGTATTAAGGGGCACACTAGAGGTTTTTTTTTATTTTGTTTAAACCAACTCCACACGTGCAAAGGAAACGCGACTCAGCGTGGAATGAAAGACGGCGCGCGGCGCGGAAAGTGAAGTCCCGATTTTCTACCTTTGATTTCTTTTTGTAAACAAGAGAGAAAATGCTTGCCCATTTTATTTGATGATAAGCAAGAAGTGCCTAAGCAATGGAAAATCGTGCATTTTCAGAGAAACCAAACTTTAAAAAACGAGCTGCTGAAGACGAGTTGTGATGCCACAGTTCCATCTAAAGCCACAGGTGTCCATTCCTGATATGGTTACTTTGTGCACCAACTTAAGTGGAAAAACAAACAGCCGCACCCGTTTTTGAAGAGTGAATCTATAAATAGATCGTACCCATTTATTTGCAGAGGAAAGGGCTGTTTTTAATCACACAGGATTTGTATGGTTTGAAAATACATTTCGTATAACAAGAGCGTTTAAAAATGCAAATTAATTCTTTAACAATGACAAAAAGCAAATTTTCGAGCGTGGCGACTAAAGTTATTTTTTCTACTGGACATTTTATTTTATCCAGTCGCCACGTGGCAAGTGGCGACCGCTAATTTTAATCTTTAGGTCAGTGGCATGTTGTAGTCCGCAGCTCGTCCAGTCCATTGGTGAGGAAGATGTTCATCGAGATAATCTCGCACGTCGCCTAATCAGTGTGGTGGTACACAATCCAATTGGAGAATAAAGTTGTCACTGTCGTTCTGCAACTGTGGCATCAACCAAAGACTTAACATATCCAGAAAAGAGCCTCTCGTGACAGTTTTCTCTTGAAAAAAGGAACCGTACACTTTCTTTTTGGACTCAGTACAGAACACATCTCGCACATAGGGCACTTTCAATCTGAGATTCTCCATTCCCCAAAAGCCAAAATTGTGCTTGTTTACCTGACCACTCACATGAAATGTAGCTTCATCGATGAAAACTAAGTGATAGGCAAAATTGTCATTTTCAAAATGGTGCTGCATTTCAACACAAAATTCAAAGTGCTTTGTCTTGTCAAGGTCAGTGAGATTTTGCAACATCTGCACTTTGTACGGAATCATTTTCAGTTTCTTTCTCAAAATTCTCCAGACAGTGGGCTGTGAAATCTGGCGTCTAGGACTTTTAAGTTTGCACAAACAGCCCGTAGTTTGAAATTTTTTATGCCAATCGTAGATAGATTTTCTAGTTAAAGGTTCTTTTCCGAATCGTGATCGAAAATGCCATTGCACAACAGTTACAGGTTCCGTTTTGCTCAATTCAAGAACACAAAACACCTTCTCCACTGACTGACTAGACATGTGCGCTATCGCTTACGTCACTTCCTTCAGTAGCGGGACAGAATCTTCATGTGTACCTCTACCTAACGGTTTGCAGTTTTGGTCGATGTCTTCAACTGTTACTGTTTTACAGCATCTGGAAACTGTATCCTTCTTTATGAATCAGGGTGTATTTTTATAGTTTTGAAGTACTTCTATATTTGATAAATTTTTATTAGTTTTTTTTTTTTTTTTTTTCTCTTTCAATGATGTTTTACTTCAGTGTACAGCTTTTTGAAGTATAAAGATTTTGTCTTATTGCATTGTGTTGAAGTATTGTTTGTTTAGTTGTGTGTGTAATTCATTTATTTCATTTATTGTTTTTTTTTTTTTTTTGCTAGGTGATTAAGCCTCTTGTAAAAGCCAAACTTGCTCCTGAGGGCTTCATCAACAGTGTTGCAATAAACGATTATCAGCCTGGAGGTTGTATAGTTTCTCACATTGATCCAGCCCACATATTTGACCGTCCAATCATTTCTGTTTCTTTCATGAGCGATAGTGCACTTTGCTTTGGATGCAAATTCAGCTTCAAGCCCATACGTGTCACTGACCCTGTTTTAAGTTTACCTGTATGTCGAGGATGTGTGACCATTCTAAGGTAAGTCTTTGCTTTGTTTTCTTGATTCTTTGGTTTGTGTGATATTGCTGTATTCACTTTCTCACTCCACAGCTTCCCCCCCTCTTTTTCCCAGTTTTCTTTCTGTGATTGCTATGATTCTGTCTTAGTTATATATGTGTGTTCACAAATTCATTGTTTTGGCTTTCCATTTTTGTGGACTGCTTACCACATCAGGCTAGCGTCTACTGTGTGCGGGGATATACATAGTTAAAAAGAAGATCCTGAAAGTTTCTCGTTTTTTTTATTTAACGACACAATATGAAGTCAGTCTTTCCTAGTATGCCAGTGCTTCACTAATGAACAAAGAGACTGAAACTCAAGTGATGTTGATTAATAATACTTTTGGCACATGTAGTCCAGTTTCTTGTTGCCATCATGCATTATATTAATGATGAACAGTGATATCTGGGAGCATGTGTTCTGTTCTCATTTATAGTTCAGTGTTTTACAGCAATTACAAATTAGGTAAAATCTTGGAAATATTCTAGTTTGGATAATGCTTACCTAGCCATTCCATTTCTAGCGATGATTCACTTTTCTCGCACGTTTTGGGTCTTTGTTGAAGCTATTGTCCTATTGTCCGTTGTATGTGCAGCTACCATTCACATCCAACACACTGCTTACTTTGGGTAGAGTCAGTAGATCTTCACTTTAGGATTCAACAACATCAATTCTTTACCGTTATTAATGCTCAAAATTTTTCGCCCAGTCTTTGGCCATCCTCAGGAGCGTGAGGACTTTTCCACCATGTTCGTGGTTTATTTCTCGTCAATGGAGTTAGATACCCCCACGTTGCTATTCGTCGGAAATGCTGTATTAGATACTTTTCTTAATCAACCCTAGTCGGCGCCATCTATGTTTCACTAATTCTACGTACCTTCAAATGGTCGTTGATGTCTTTCCGTATTCTTCTTCTTTTCATTTCCTATCCCTGTTCCTTTGTCTGTTTTGTCGGTTTTTCTTTTGTTGTTCTTTTTCTTTTCTTATTAGCTCTTTCCAAAGGCTAGATTAATGTATTAGGGTCATTCTGGTTGCACCCCCTTGTTTTATTTTTATAAATTAGGATCAATTCCTCCATTCTCATTTGTCTCTCTGATTTTTTATTCCTTTTTAGCATTTTAATTTCTTCGAATTTTGAGAATGTTCGGTGGTCGATACAGAATTGCACTAATACAGTTTTTGCTTCTTTTTTTTTTTTTTTTTTTTTTTTTTTGCCAGTAAGATGTGTGTTGTTTTAGTTTTTTTTTTTTTAACCTGTTTTTAGTACTCCCTATGTACAATATTAGGGGTATGTGGCCACCGAACATTCCAAAAATTCGAAGAAATTTAAATGCTAAAAAGGAATTAAAAATCAGAGAGTCAAATGAGAATGGAGGAATCAATCCTAATTTATAAAAATAAAACAAGGGTGTATAACCAGAATGACCCTAATACATTATCTAGCCTTTGGAAAGAGCTAATAAGACAAGGAAAAGAACAACAAAAGAAAAACCGACAAAAAAGACAAAGGAACAGGGATAGGAAATGAAAAGAAGAATACGGAAAGACATCAACGACCATTTGAGGGGAGGGAGGGGAGATAGAATTAGTAAAACATAGATGGTGCCGGCTAGGTTTGATTAAGAAAAGTATCTAATACAGCGTTTCCGACGAATGGCAACGTGGGGGTATTGAACTCCATTGACGAAAAATAAACCACGAACATCGGTGGAAAGGTCCTCACGCTCCTGAGGATGGCCAAAGACTGGGCGAAACATTTAGAACATTAATAACGGTAAAGAATTGATGTTGTTGAATCCTAAAGTGATGATCTACTGAATCTACCCAAAGTAAGCAGTGTGTTTGCTGTGAATGGTTGCTGCACATACAATGGACAATAGGACAATAGCTTCAACGAAGACCCGAAACGTGCGAGAAAAGTGAATCATGGCTAGAAACGGAATGCCTAGGTAAGCATTATCCAAACCAGAATATTTCCAAGTTTTTGAAATAATGCACCTAAAAATGAATAGTGGCCTTTTTCGATCGATTTCTAAGTCAGAATAGGAACTGCTAATATGAATTGATTAGGTAAAATCGTCAAAGCTATTTTGAAGAGCAGTTTAGTATTAGGTTTATTTTTAAAATAATGTTAACATTCTAGAGATTAGTAGCAATGTCTATATTTCATTTTATGCACACAAATATTATTCACAAAGATTTGGTTTCAGAGCTTATTGTTTGCCTTAATGCCAAGGCAAAGTGTAACGGCCCCCACCCCCTTTCCTTTTATTCTCTGAATATATGAACTGTCGTAAAAAGAAGCTTTAATAAAATCTAAGCTTGCTTCATGTAATAATACAGGGTGTCCCACTCACTACCGAAACTGGCATTTCTTTAACAATATTAACACCAATGAAGATATTGCATCGAAATTTGAAGTGGACTTACCTCATTTCGTGCGAAACGTGATGACATCACAACATATGCTGGAAGTGGCCACCATTTGCGTCCAGACAGCATTGAACCCGGCGTTGTCTGCCACCCAGCCGGACATGCCTCTCTGCTGCTTTGTTATGCTATTTTGCTGAGCTTGTCTACACAGTATGGTTGTTGATAGTGAGTGCTCGTGGCTGTTTGCTTACATGTGAAATGTATTGGTATACTTTGGAGGAGAAATTTAAGAAAATTTCTTATCACAAAGGTTTATTTGGGTCCTTAAAGAGTATAAGTAAGAAGTATTATATTTGGCTAACTCCAAGTTTAGAGAACAAGGTTAAGAAATCTTTTCCTAAAATAGTTCACAGAGAAGAAGATATTTTTAAAATGCAAGGTGTTGTCTATGAAGTAAAATGTAGTTGTGGACTATCTTACATAGGTGAGACAAGTTGCAGACTAGAAACTCGTATAGCAGAGCATAAAGCTGCTATAAAAAATTGCTCCAACAAGACCGGTTTATTCTAGTTGCACATTATGGTATTTAACCGAATCATGCTGTTATGCATGGGGAATATATAGTATTTGAAATAATCGTTTGATGTTTCTGTTTCGCACGTTATATTCTATGAAAGTTCGACCAGCTGATATGCAATATCCGACGGTGGAAATTATTTATGTGTCAATTGACCTTTATAGTTAAAAAATACATATTAAGTACATATTAATGCTTACCACTTCAGGTCCACCCCGTTTTCTTTCTTCTTGTCAGTAGAAACTTCGGTTCTTCTGGTTCTTTGTCCTTATCAAAACAAGGTCAAATATCTATCACTTAAATGTTCATCCCAACGATTTTACGAATGATGACGGAACTAAGCATGTACCGATATTCCTGTGCAACAGGCCTAACCACATAGGCCTAACCTTATTTTGATAAGGACAAAGAACCGGAAGAACCAAGGTTTCTACTGACAAGAAGAAAGAACATACCATAATGTGCAACTAGAATTCTCTCATCTGGAGATTATAATACTAAGGGTCTTGTCGAACCTTATTACGCCATGAACCAAAGTAGTGCATCACAGAATATGAATATGCCAACCGAACTAGTTCAGGAATTGATGACCAACTTCAAGAAAATAAGAATTAAGCTTGTACACCATCTACCAACAAGTAATTGGACACCTGTGATAGCAAAGGAAAACGAAGTTTATTCACCTTCAATAGTTGGTGGAGCCTCCACGAGCGGTGATTACAGCTGCGACCCTCCGGGGCATACTCTCAACCAGGCGTTGTACGACAGCTAGCAGTATTTTCTTCCACTCGGCTTGGAGAAGACAGGTCAGTTCCTTCACCGATTTCGGATGGTGGGGACACCCCTTAAGTCGACCCTTCAACTCGTCCCAGAGGTGCTCGATAGGATTAAGGTCCGGGCTCTGCGCAGGCCAGTCCATTCGATTAACCCCATTGTCACCATACCAAGCCATGGTGGACCTCGCAACATGACAGGGGGCATTGTCATCCTGAAAGTAACATGGGTTCACCCCGTAAAACTGCCACAACGTAAGAAACTCGTGGTCATCCAAAATGGTGCAGTAGGTCTCGGCGTTGAGTCTACCAGGAACTACGACCAAGGGTCCCATGCCATACGAGGAGAAACACCCCCATAGCATAATTCCACCGCCGCTGAACTTCACAGTTGGCACAATACATTCCGGCAGGAGGCGTTCTCCAGTCAGATGCCAACCCACACCCTGCCATCCGAATGGTAGAGGGTGAACCTTGATTCGTTGCTCCAGAGAACCTGTTTCCACTGTTCAACGGTCCACTGTCGACGTTCTTTGCACCACGTTAGCCGAGCAGCGCTATTGGACTTGGTGATCAAAGGCTTGTGGGCGGCAGCACGTCCGTGATAACCGAGCAGATGGGCTTCCTTACGGATGGTATTCATCGAAAGAACACTCCCGAATGCCTGTTGAAACTCTTAGCGGATGTGGCCCATCGATGTGGTGTGGTTCTTCCGAATTTCTCTGGCCAGCACCCGTCGGTCTCTAACTCCCAGTTTTGTGGGTTTGCCGGGTCGGGGTACATTCCGACAGTCACCTCTCATCTTCCACTTGCCAATCACGTAGGCCACTGTCGATTTTAGGTACTTCAACTCGCTGGATATGTCACGTATGGATCGGCCATTTCTGTGATACCCGACGATTACACCTTTCTCGAAATCAGAGAGCTCCGAATTGCGTGGCATCTTGCATGTGACTACTTGCGTTGTTGTTTCCCACACGATATTTAACGACGGCGGCCGTTTCATGTATCAGGACTGCAGATATCGATTGCAGGGGTGTTCAACTACTTGTTGGTAGATAGTGTACATAAGATTGAACATCTGGATTTTTTAACGTGTAAAAATAGAGACCTCATACCAAGATATTTACGCATACAATTTTCAATACTGCTGAGGTTAAGAGATTGCGAGCACAAATACACTCTAAAAGATATTTGATTGACAAAATAAGTAGAGACATATACCGAGTTTATACCGAACTCATTAATGTGATTTCAAGTACGGCCATAAATGTAGAGATCATTAGAATATTCGCTATTGTTGAACGTGAACAAAACAAATACCGAAGAAAGCATTGGAACAAGATCGAACATTTAACAGCAGAGAAACAAGCTATGCTATCTCAAAGAATTAATAAAGTAACATATAAACAACCTTATTATATTAACCAATCTGATGTTGAGCTTACCTCATTACAACATGTTGCTTTAGAACGAGGACTAAAATATTCTTACCCGTATAAAATTCCATCCACCAAAGTTTTGATTCCACAGATCGAAGAAGTTATATTACAGCTACAAAGAGAGAGGCAGGAGCAGACCAGACATAAAATAGCAAGAGCTATTAAAAATGTTGAAAAACAACAACAACAAAATGATATAATAAAATATGAACGACAGGCACTTCTAGAATTATGTAACAACCCAGAAATGTCATGTATAATGGCTGACAAATCCAAGCAGCTCATAGTCATTAACCGTGAAACATATAAAGACAAAATGCTTTTAGCAATCAGTGACCTGGATACTATGACTATCGAACAAAATCCCACAGAGATGATTATCAGGAAATTAGCACAGCTGAGAAATCACAGTAAGCTTCCTGATGAAGTAAAAAAAGAAGGCTTATCCACCTGTGGGTGCAACTGTTCCTACTGTATTTGGCAAATTAAAAATACATAAAGACAACGCCCCTATAAGACTCATAATGTCAAAACAACTGTCACCGACTATTCATATTGAAAAGGCACTATATCACTTCATTAATAAATATTATAAAGAACACACATTCACTGTTAAAAACTCAACAGAAGTTATTAATGCTATCAAGAAATATAAAGGAAATGCCAAATTCAAAATGGTTAGTCTTGATATTGTATCACTGTTTCTCAATACACCCACGAAAATTGACATTCAATTGATTGAAAAAAATTGCTACTACGTAACTTGCCACAGTCCGAAACAACCAGTATCATTTCTGCCCTGAATTTTATTCATGATAATAACTTCTTTTTCTTCAATAAAACCATCTACAAGCAACTGTCAGGTGCCCCTATGGGGTCACCCCTCTCCAGCTTTTTTGCGGAAGTAATCCTACAAGACATCGATCATAAACTTCTCAATGAGAACTACTGTGATATCAAAAAACCCGACCTGTTCATCCGATACGCTGACAATATCCTTAATTTTTGGAACCATTAATACAGACATTTGACGTGGACTGGGAACATGAAACAGAGGTCGTCGCTCTTTCCACGTTTATAAGTAAGTCACAGAAGAAAAATTCTCATTGGCCACCACCGGGATTTGAACCCAGGGTCTTCCAGTTACATGCCGGATATGCTTCCACTGCACCACAGCGGCCTCAAATTCCTTCAGACTCACATACACTAACTGCCAAGCCAATTTGGCAGGTTGCTTCTTGGAGCCCCGCACAATGCTGGGGATTCACCAAAGATGGTAAGCAGCAACTGAACAAAAAATTAGAAGGTGAATGAATAATTAATACAGACATTTGACATGGACTAGGAACATCACACAGAGGTCATCACTCTTTCCACGTTTATAAGTGAGTCACGGAAAAATTCTCATTGGCCACCACCAGGAATCGAACCCAGGGTCTTCCAGTTACGCGCCGGATATGCTTCCGCTACACCACAGCAGCCTCGAATTCCTCCAGACTCACATACACTAATTGCCAAACCATGATGTTCCTAGTCCACATCAAATGTCTGTATTAATAATTCATTCGCCTTCTAATTATTTGTTCAGTTGCTGCTTACCATCTTTGGTGAATCCCCAGCAATGTGCGGGGCTCCAAGAAGCAACCTGCCAAATTGGCTTGGCAGTTAGTGTATGTGAGTCTGGAGGAATTCGAGGCCGCTGTGTGGTGCAGTGGAAGCATATCCGGCGCGTAACTGGAAGACCCTGAGTTCGATTCCCGGTGGCGGCCAATGATAATTTTTCCGTGACTCACTTATAAACGTGGAAAGAGCGATGACCTCTATTTGATTTTTTGGAACCATACTAAGCAAGAACTTGAAGATTTCACATCAACACTCAAGTTTTTATCCAACCATTAAATTGACAACCGAATGGGAAAATAACAGCCAATTACCATTCCTCAACGTTTTGCTAATCAACAACAATAAACAAATTGAATACCAAGTCTTCATATGTGCCTGACATAATGCCATTTCAATCCAATCATCCTTCATATGTGCCTAACATAATACCATTTCAATTCAATCATCCATGGAAATATAAGATGGCAGCATTTAGATATTTCATTGGAAGAGCCATCACAATGTCATCTAACCAGCAGGCAACAAATAAAGAAATAAAATGGATTAGAGAGCTTGCCATTAATTCCAGATATGATAGCAATATAATCAACCACATATACCATCAGTTCATCAATGACAGAAATATATTCCAAACCAGCCAATTTCTGACCAAAACAAGTTTTGTGGAAAACTTCTTTATTGCCCACCAATATTTGGAATTAAAAAGTAATGTAGTAAGGCTAATCCACTTATTGCTGATACAGTTACTGATAATAGCAGAATACTTCAGAGAAACACTAACAATGTCAGTATACTAAATAAAGCTGTTGTGTATCAAATTCCATATGTAACAATGATTCCTTACATAACAAATCAATATACACGGAAGAGCAATTGAATTAGAGATACCTGTCTAGTAACGTGTAGCACTACCTTTCGCCCTGATGACGGCGGCGATTTATCTCTGCATGACTTGACAAGACACAGGAAGCGTTAAGAAGCCATACGGATCCACGACCCCTGAATAAGCTCCCACAGTTTACGAAGATTTGATGGAGGGGGGTCAGAGCCTCAAACATCTCTCTCGGTGGCATCCTAGATGTGCTCGATGGGATTGAGGTCAGGTGACCTAGCTGGCCAAGGAAGCAAGGTCACGTCGGTGGAGTGTTCATCCAACCATTTGGATACAATTCGGGAGCAATGTCATGGTGCATTGTCTTGTTGCAGGATGAGGTCCCCAGTGGGATGTTGAAGACGCACAAACGGGAGCAAATGGAAGTCAAGGACGATGTCACACATACCAGGGGTCCCATTTCAGTCCACGTAAACAGTCCCCAGACGAGAATGCCACCCCCACCAGCTTGAAGAGTACCCTGCTGGCAAGAAAGATCCATCGCTTCGTGGGGTTTGCGCCGTACTTGTATCCTGCCATCCGCATGTACCAACGTGAATCTCGACTCATCAGTCCAGGCAACATTTTTCCACATGTCTAGTGGCGATGTTCCAGCGCCCATGCTAATCTTTGCACCCTGTGATGTGCGGTCAGCAGCGGTACCCTCATGGGACAATGGCTTCTGTACCCCATAGCGAGGAGATAGTTCTGGACGGTGTGGCTGCTTACACGTTTCTGTGCACCAGCGTTAAATTGCCGAGCGATTTCTTGCACTGTGGCCCGTCTATCCGCTGTTACAATGCGAGCTAGCCGACGATGACCCCGCTCATCCACACACTGTTGTCCACGGCAGTTGGCCCTTGCAGGGATGGTTTTACCGGATTCGATGTACTCACGGTGCACCCGTGACACAGTGGCTCGAAAAATCCCAGTGCCTGCAGGACTTCCAAGATGGAGTGACCCATTCGTCGGGCCCCGACAGTTTGCCCACGATCAAATGCGCTTGGATCCTTCGTCTTACCCATACTGTGTCCGACTTGTACCGATTCCCGTCGCATCACTCCTTATATTGTCGGATCGCTGCATATGTCATGTCGTTTCCATTTACAGGGCCGCCCACAGCGCAGCATTTGCATAACGCCAGCTGTCTCTAATTCAATTGCTCTTCAGTGTACATTGGTAGCACAAAAAGAAGTATAAAGTTTGGATTGGTGGAACATCTTGGTAACTGGACAAAGAAAGAAACACGGACATCGCTAATTCAATATTGCCAAGATAATAATGCTGTCCCTGATTGGGGCAACATTAAATTGTTAACATCTCATAACACCCGTAGAAAGATCCTCACTGCCGAGGTTATATTAATTGAAAAGACCAAGGAGAATAATTGTAATTCCAATACTCCAATCGAATTGTCCAGCGCATGGAAGAATGTAATTGAGCATGAAAAACATCAATCCATCCGTGCTAAGCAATTAAAAACAATTTACCAACATGGATTGAGAACTAGACAAACAACAGATGGCGAGATCTGCAATATACATGACACACACAATAACTGTCATAGTAAGGTTGGCTATAGGGGAATGATAAGACAGACCTTAGAGTTCACAGGCATGTGATTCTTCCGCTAAACTTGTCATTTGCGATCTCAGGCTTTTGACAAAAGTTTGTGATTGTTGATATGTTGGAAAAAAAATCGGGGCAAAAGAGAGGGAAGTACTGGTTGGGTAGGTGGCGATATTTCAGCCATAAGGCGTAATCTTTCTGCTGCTGCGTGGCTGCCGCTCAGCCAACGAGATAGCAGCGGGTGACATCACTTCAAACCTGTCGGTTTGCTCGAAACCGTTTTTTAGGGGAACACTTCGCTATTCAAGTCGTTTTAGCCGGGCTCAGCACCCTGCCCGTTTTTGAAATGTTAAAATTTGCCCTGCCCCCCTTTTTGGATGGTAAAATGCCAGCTGCCCTCCCCTCATTTTTACCCTGCCCTTAGTCTTGTATCACCCTTGCCGTTCTGCAGTTTACCACGCCCACAATCACAGCCTCGGTCACAAACGTACCTGTGTAACTGTCTTGCTACGTGTAGATACCCACAAACCTTTACAGTTAACGAGATCTCGCAGAAATTGCAACATTTGTTTTTCATTTGGAGGTTTAACAACCACTGTGAGCAACTCAAACGGCTATAAACAGTATCCCATCCCTAATTTAGGACCACTAGTTCCAAGTAAAGATAAAAATTAGCAGTCGTCACTAGTAGCGTGGCGACTGGATAAAACACAGCGGCCGGTATGAAAAGTTGCTTTACTCACCAGGCTTGAAAATTTACCTTTCCATATGGTCTGGTGGTCAAATTATTTTTTCATTACTAAAGAATTTATTTGCATTTTTCTTAAAACCTCCTAAAACTTGCAAGGCATTTTCTATCATCCAACTCGCATGTGCGGAAAAACAGTTCTCTGCTCAGTAAATAAGTGGGTGTGATCTATTTATAGATTCACTCTACGAGAAAGGGGGACTGTTTTTCTCCCCATTGAAGTTTGAGCACGAAGTAATGATAATGGACATCTGAGCTTCAGCCGGAGCTCTGACATCACAAACCAACTTCAGCAGCTCGCTTTTATTGAGTTTTTCCGAAAGTGCATGATTTCGCATTGATTAGTCAATTCCTGATTATCAACAAAGAGCAATAATTATTACTTTGTTAACAAAAGAATTGAAGTTCAAAATGGAAACTAACTTTCGTTGCAGTCTTTTGTCCCCCATTGAGTCGTGTTTCCTCTGCATGATGAGCACACAGTAGAGTCTTTGAAACATTAATTTTGCTTTAAACAAACTAAAATATTTTTACTCTGCTCTTAATACAACAAAATGTTACTGCAGATTGAGAAAACACGCTTTAAGTGAAATTAAATGTAAAAAATCGTTGTGTTGTTCTGGTTACGTAAAAAAAGATTGATTCTCGTTGAGTAAATGAATGTTGTTAATGAAACCATTTCAATATACTGAAATCAATTTTAATTTACATTCTTTGGTTTTCATAAAAAATATATTAAATACAAAAAAATATATTAAATACAATATATATATATATATATATTCTATTAAGAAGATACCTAAGCAAAAAAATACATATATAATTTTGACTCACACCATATGTATTTTTTTGCTTAGGTATCTTCTTAATAGAATGTGAATTCTGAATTTTCAAAACTGCTGCGTTGCGCGTTTTGATCTTCAGGTTATTTTGCAACTTTCGTTATAAATTCTAAAGTTTTTCCTTAGTCTTCAGTTTTGCTCTTAAGTATATATATATATATATAGACATAACCAACCTTAAAAACACCATAATACCTTCAAGTTGGAACTGTGCCGCCCCGGTGGCGCAGTGGTCTAAGGCGATGGCCTCTGATCATTCATCTGAAAGGGGTCCGGGTTCGAATCCCGGTGAGGCATGGATGTTGTGTTTATCTTACGGCACTGGCTCTCTCCCTTCCCTGGAACCAGTGACCCTAAATTAGGGACGGGCGACTGCTTATAGCCCATTGAGTTGCTCACAGTGGTCGTTAAACCTCGAATCAAAAAAAAAAAAAAAAAAAAAAAAAGTTGGAACTGAAGAACAGGTTCTCTGCTTTAGAAGGCCTAACATCGGAAGAAGTGGACATCTCTGAAGTTAACAGAAAAGTAACCAAAGCTCTTATGGAAACAGCAACAAAATTAGCTCGGTCTAAGAACAAGTTGCATGTAAACAAATTATCAGGAAAAACGAAAATGTTGATGCAAAAAAGAAGAGAGATGAGGACAACTAAAGAAGATGTGACTTCCAAAGTGGAATATATAGAGCTATGCAAGACAGTAAGAAAAAGTATCGCTGAAGACGTAAGAAAATTCAACTGTGAACTAGTGAGGAAAGCAATTGAAAACAACCAAAGCCTAAAGATAGCAAAGGGACATCTCAGTAAGGGAAGAAAACAGATTATGGCACTGAGAAAAGAAGATGGTTCTGTAACAAGAAATAGAGGCAAAATTTTGACAAGAGTGAAAGATTTCTACTCCAAATTATATGAAAGGGATGATACATGCACTCCAGACATCATGAAAGATACCAGTACCAGAGTTCCTCCAGTCCTTCCAGCAGAAGTTGCACATGCAATCAAGAACATGAAGCGGGGAAAAGCTCCAGGAGAAGATGGAATTACTGTAGACATCATACAAGAAGCAAGTGGAGAAGTCGAAACAGTACTCACCCAAATTTTCACTCGATGCCTTAATGAAGAAAAGATTCCTGAGGATTGGAACACCGCTACAATGATCCTGCTACATAAGAAAGGTGACATTGAGGATCTCGGAAACTACAGACCTATCAGCCTCCTATCAGTAGTTTATAAAATCTTCACTAAAGTTCTTTCACACCGCTTGAAGGTAACACTGGACATGGCTCAACCGAGAGAACAAGCTGGATTCAGGAGTGGCTACAGCACAATAGATCATATCCACGTACTGAGAGAACTAATTGAAAGAGCGAGGGAATATGAACTTCCATTGTGCATGGCTTTTATCGATTATGAAAAAGCCTTTGATTCGGTGAAACCATCAGCAGTTACAATGGCTCTGAAAACCTGCGGTATTGAAGATGCATACATTAATATTATTAATAACATCTATGAAAATGCAAGTGCAAAGATTCGGCTGTTTGAAAATACAACACACGTAAAAATTGGAAAGGGAGTGAGACAAGGTGACACCATATCTCCGAAGCTCTTTAATGCCACATTGGAGGGTGTTTTTCAGTCGCTGAGCTGGGAAAACAAGGGGATAAAGATTAATGGAGATTATCTAACCCACCTTCGTTTTGCTGATGACGTAGTCATTTTTGCAACTACCCCATCAGAGCTGCAGAGTATGATCCAGGAACTTGCTGACAAGAGTAAAGAAGTGGGATTAAAAATGAACTTTCAGAAGACAAAAGTGATGTTCAATGCTTTTACAAGAAATGAAGATTTATCGATTGATGGAGAAAAGCTGGAGATAACAGACACATACGTTTATCTTGGACAGCAGATATCAAGTGAGGGTCACATTGATGAAGAAATTAATCGGCGTACGAAACTTGCCTGGAGAGCTTTTGGAAGAAACAGCATAATTTTCAAGAGCAATAGGCCATTATGTCTTAAAAGAAAAGTGTTTGATCAATGCATCCTTCCAGTGCTTACGTATGGTGCAGAGACGTGGACCTTAACTAAAAGAGACATACAAAGGCTGCAGACAACTCAAAGCCGCATGGAGAGGTGCATGCTTGGTGTAACCAGGAGAGATAAGAAGAGGAACTCGTGGATCCGAAAAATGACAAGAGTGGAAGACATCATGATCAGAGTTAAATCCCTGAAATGGCAATGGGCTGGACATACTGCCAGAAGGACAGATCATCGATGGACAGCCGAAATTTTAGATTGGATTCCAAGGGACAGGAAAAGACCCAGAAGAAGACCACATGGGAGATGGGTGGATGAAATTCGAAAGTATGCAGGGGTGGCATGGAGGAGACTGGCACAAGACAGACCGTTGTGGAGGAAACTTGGGGAGACCTTCGTCCAGCAGTGGATTGATAATGGTTGACAATGATGATGATGATGATGATATATATATTACAAAAACCATAGAGCTCGTTAAAAAAATTATTCCTACTTCACCACTGTATGTAATGGTTATTATGCTTAGGATGAGAACAGGGTCAGAGGTTGATTTCAGGGAGGTGGGATAGCAGGGTCTAAAGCTTATATGAAAACATAAAATGTCCCTTTTTTTTTAAATGTGCCCTTTTTCCAGATATGACCTGTTGTCATCCCAAAATGCCCTTTTTTTATACAAATGTGCCTTTTTTCAGAAAATTACCCTGCCCTTTTCAATTTCTAGGGTGAACACTGTAAGATATGTGGGACGTTTGGAAAAGATGTGGTAGCAGGACACAGTGTGCAGAAATGGTTTTTTTTTAAGAATTTTTTTTCTGGTAATGAATCACTTGATGCACCATGTTCAGGAAGACCCTGCATCATTGAGAATGAAGAATTACATGCCACTATTAAAAATAATTTTAGATTAACATGTCAAGAACTTTCACAAGTGTTTAACGTCAGTGGTAAAACAATGTGTTTACACTTGCCTCAACTGGGGAAATCATGAAGTTAAGCAAATGGGTCCCACATGCATTATCATGCAGCATAAAACCGCACAAACGTTTTTGATTACCTGATACTTTGCAGATTGAGATGGGCATGTATGGCTTTCTTGCATCATTAAATGTTTAGCTGCAAATTGGATGAAATTTTTAGTCATCCAGGTAGCTGTAATATTACACCCAATTTTTAAGTTTCCTCATAACTTTAGTGAAATATTTTGTTTTTGTTTTCTCCCTTTGTTAAAACTTTATTAATACTGCTGTCAATACTAAAAGCTGCATTTGAATTAACTATAACCAACAGGTAAATTTTCATGAGATGTCTATATGAACTGAGCATTCCTCTGTGCCATCTGCATATCCTTAATTATTGCAGACATGAGACAGTTTCAGTGTACTCCTAACATCTCATTTAGAAGTGCATGTAGTAGCTTCATGACAATACTAAATTTTTGTAGGATCCAATATTTAAGTTAATGAGATCAGTAAAGAACTAAAATACTTGAGTTCCACATGTGGAACAAGATAGCAGCAAGTACAGGAAACATTCAGTTTTTAGATAATTGGCTGGGATATCTGTGTTCAGAAAAACAGCAAAGCAAATTGTAATGAGGGAACTAAAATATGTTTTGATGACACAATATAGGATATTGTCCATAGCTGTTGTATGTCCCATCATACTGTGTAGTTTCCTGTCTTCTTGTAAGTAAGCTGCATGATTCTATATCCTTGCAGTGCAACAGGGATGTTATTTAATGAAAAAGAGAACATTCTGGATTTATTCTGGTGATAAAAAGTTTATCCTTCATTATGTGTATCAAAACTGTTAGTGATATTTTGTTTTTAATTTTCAGTGGTTTTGCTGCTGACAATATTACGCACTGCATAAGGCCACAAGATGTAAAGAAGAGGCGTGCTGTTATAATTCTAAGAAAGTAAGTACTTTAATTTTTATTTTTCAGTATTTACCTGATGCTGAATGTTTTTTTATAAAAAATGATTGAGAATTCAGCACTGATGTTGTTAGCATTAATCAATTACTTTTCATTTAAAAGTAACTTAACATAATTAAAGCAGTGAAATGTGCATTTCTTAAAATTGAATTCCTGTTGAGTAATAAACCTGCAAGATCTTTACAGTTTTCCCTTAAAATTTACAAAAATGCATTCTAGTTTAGTGTTACTGCTAGTACCTAGTACCCCATACCCCATGACAGTTTGGATCTGATTCTGTTTCTCCCTTTTCTCCTCCTCCCTTTCATCTTGCAAGAACATTTATTGAAGGTTTGGGAAGTAGCATTTTTGTGGTGAAATATTAAAAATTTATGAATTACCTTTTGAATTATTCATCAAATTAAAAAAATGCAAAAAGAATTTTCTTTCATTCTTATTGTAACAAACCTGCTGTGATTCAAGATCCAGTCTGAATTTATTAAAACATGACGATGATGGGCAAAACACGTAACAATATTAATAAATACAAGTAACTTGATCGCGCTAGTTACGTTAAATGAAAAACTTTTACAAGAAAGTTCGTAAGTTGGGAGCTTTCGACCTTATCTTAGGTCTTCATCACACCAATGGAGGACTAAGATTGTTGCCAGATTCTACATTTGAATTTTTTCTATTTTTGTTGCCAAAACTTAGAATTGATCTCCAGATCATCGGAATGTAGAGAGGAGATCCGGAATTTCAAGTCATTGAGTTGAAAATAATTTCCAAGCTTTCACGGTAACGGAGGGCAAAACAATTGTCAAAAGAAGCAATTTGTTTTGCTTCGTTCCAGCGGGAAACTGCAGATGTGTCTTCCATTGTCAAAATAGACAAGGCTGTATTAGGATTGGCTTTCAAAACATCTTTTTTATGTTCTAAAATTCTATAGTTAATGCTCCTGTATGTGCTTCCAATGTATAAATTATCCCCTGTTGAAGAAGAGATAGGAATGCAGTAAACTCCTGGAAGGACCAGATTTTCAACTTTGTCCCTATCCCTTTGTAGAAGTTTCAAGATGTTTGGGGTAGATTTAATGGCAAGATGGTAACCAAAACTTCTGAAAAGAATCTGTAACTTGTAAGCATAGGAAGGATGGTAAGGAACAGAACCAGAGAATTTCAGGTTTTCTTTCTTTTGAGGAAGGAGGCATTCAATTTTCGAATTTTTTTTCATATTTCTTTATGAGGGGGTTGACTTGTAAGAGCAGGGAAACCATGAGAGAGAGCTATTGTATAAATTTTGGAGAATTCTTCTTGAAGAGAAAGTTGGTTGTTGCAAATGATATGAGCCCTGTGGATGTAAAACTTCAATGCTGCAAGCTTGTAAGGATGCAGAGTGAAATATTTGTAGGAAATTATGTTAGTGGCCACAGAAGGTTTACGATAGATGGAACGAGTAATGGAGAGATCAGCGTTTCTGCAGATAGATACATCCAGGAAATCAATTTTGTTGTTTACTTCCTTAGATATAGTGAGATTAATGGAAGGAAATTTTTCCTTAATAGAGTTGATCAGTGTCTGTAGTTCAGACTCGGTATGTGGCCAGCTAATGAAAGTGTCATCTACATATCTTAACCACAGGGAAGGTTGAAAAGGGTGTTGAGGAATGATGGAAACTTCAATATGTTGCATGTTGATTTCTGCAAGAAGAGGGGAAAGAGGTGAGCCCATGGGGAGACCAGATTGTTGCTTGTACACAATTTTTGTTGAAAACAAATCAACTGTGTTGATGAATAGTGTGGAAACAATCATAAAGATCTTTGATAAGAGTACTGGGTGTTTCAAAATGAAGAATCAATTTCTTCATGAGGAGCATGTAGGACTCAAAATATGATACAGAGGGAAACAAAGATTCCACATCAAGAGTATATAGATTAACACTAGGATAAAAGGAATTAGGAAGTTTGTGAATGAAGTCTGAAGTAGAGACAACACTATGAGGATGGTTGGCTGCCAGGGATTTGCATTTGAGGACCAATTTCTTTTCAAGGTTTGCTGCTGGAGAAAAAGAATATTCAACTAAAGGTCTGATGGGGTTACCAGCTTTATGCAATTTAACTTGCAGGAAAAGCCTGGGAGTTCTGAAGTAAGGAGGGGGTGATATATCTCCAAGGAAGGATTGAAGAGTTTCTTTCTTAGATAATCTGTCAACTGAGTTTTTGAGTGAGTTGGTGGTGTCTGACTGCAGAGGAATGCAGTTAGCAGATGTAAGAAATGAATGCACTTTTTGGTTTAGTATTTCTTTACCAATGATGATTGGGCAACCAACTTTATCTGCTTTGCATACAGCAAGGTCATTTTCTTGAATAAATGACCTGAATTCTTTCGGACAAGAAGAAGAGTACTTGATTGGCACAGAATTTTGCTTGGATAGGATAACAGCAGCGTTGGCACGAAGGATAGGTTGGTGAACAGTCTCAGTTCTATGGATAGCTGATTCTATAAGAGAAACAGTTTGTGGAAGATTGATAGGAAGAGCTGGTGAAAATTTTTGGCCTAATGATAAGAATTTATTAAAGCTAGGAGGAATAGTAACAAAAGAAAGATTTACATACTTTGGCTTGTCAGTAGAGGCTGAAGACGGAGTAGATGTTGCTTGACTTTTTTGCTTGGAAAGTAGAATATTAAATTTCTTTGTATGGCGAGCATATTCATTTACTTCTATTGTTGAAAGGGTTTCGTTGATACGAACTATGCAAATATCAAGCAAATCAGGATGAGTGGTAGCAGCAAGTGATTGGTAGCTAATGTAGCAAGAAAGTTTAGTTTTAGCTATGGAGGAACGCAGGTCACGGATAGCGGCAGGTAGGAGGTTAGGGCTGGTCTGCTGTAGTAAAGCACGGCAACGTCCTTTGAAAATGGGTTTGCAGGTCTGAAAAGCTTGGGGGAGAATGCCTGAAGACTTGCAGGAAACAAGAAAACAAAGAGTACAAAGAGAATTAGTAACTTTGGTCCGAAGTTTCCGGAAGGAAATCCAATCTTTCGTCCAGTCCAAAATAAAATGCCCGGAAGTTACGTAGCTTTGAAACATGATGATGGGCAAAACACGTAACAATATTAACAAATACAGGTAACTTGATCGCACTAGTTACGTTAAATGAAAAACTTTTACAAGAAAGTTCGTAAGTTGGGAGCTTTCGACCTTATCTTAGGTCTTCATCACACCAATGGAGGACTAAGATTGTTGCCAGATTCTACATTTGAATTTTTTCTATTTTTGTTGCCAAAACTTAGAATTGATCTCCAGATCATAGGAATGTAGAGAGGAGATTTGGAATTGCATCATTGAGTTGAAAATAATTTCCAGGCTTTCACAGTAACGGAGGGCAAAATGATTGTCAAAAGAAGCAATTTGTGTTGCTTCGTTCCAGCGGAGAACTGCAGATGTGACTTCCATTGTCAAAATTGACAAGGCTGTATTAGGATTGGCTTTCAAAACATCTTTTTTATGTTCTAAAATTCTAACCTTGCTATCTGCCGCTATCTGTGACCTGCGTTCCTCCATAGCTAAAAACTGAACTTTCTTGCTACATCAGCTACCAATCACTTGCTGCTACCACTCATCTTGCTTTGCTTGATATTTTCATGGTTTGTATCAACCAAACCCTCTCAACAATAGAAGTAAATGAATATGCTCGCCATACAAAGAAATTTAGTTTTCTGCTTTCGAAGCAAAAAAGTCAGGCAACATCTACTTCATCTTCAGCCTCTACTGACAAGCCAAAGTATGTAAATCTTTCTTCCGTTACTATTCCTCTTAGCTTGGATATATTCTTATCATTAGGCCCAAAATTTTCACCAGCTCTTCCTATCAATCTTCCACAAACTGTTTCTCTTATAGAATCAGCCATCCATAGAACTGAGAATGTTCACCAACCTGTCCTTCGTGCCAACGCTGCTGTTATCCTATCCAAGCAAAATTCTGTGCCAATTGAGTACTCTTCTTCTTGTCTGAAAGAATTCAGGTCCTTTATTCTTAGAAAATGACCTTGCCGTATGCAAAGCAGATACAGCTGGTTGCTCAGTCATCATTGGTAAAGACATACTAAACCAAAAAGTGCATTCATTTCTTACATCTGCTAACTGCATTCCTCTGCAGTCAGACACCACCAAGTCACCCCAAAACTCAGTTTACAGATTATCTAAGAAAGAAACTCTTCAATCCTTC
This sequence comes from Macrothele yani, assembly GCA_039090855.1. NCBI lineage: Eukaryota > Metazoa > Arthropoda > Arachnida > Araneae > Macrothelidae > Macrothele > Macrothele yani. Next base: position 23,973,071 of record CM077013.1, read on the forward strand.
CTTGGAGATATATCACCCCCTCTTTACTTTAGAACTCCTAGGCTTTTCCTGCAAGTTAAACTGCATAAAACTGGTAACCCCATCAGACCTTTAGTTGAATATTCTTTTTCTCCAGCAGTAAACCTTGAAAAGAAATTGGTCCTCAAATGCAAATCCCTGGCAGCCAACCATCCTCATAGTGTTGTCTCTACTTCAGACTTCATTCACAAACTTCCTAATTCCTTTTATCCTAGTGTTAATCTATATACTCTTGACATGGAATCTTTGTTTCCCCTCTGTACCATATTTTGAGTCCTACATGCTCCTAATGAAGAAATTGATTCTTCATTTTGAACCACCCGGTACTCTTATCAAAGATCTTTATGATTGTTTCCACACTATTCATCAACACAGTTGATTTGTTTTCAACAAAATTGTGTACAAGCAACAATCTGGTCTCCCCATGGGCTCACCTCTTTCCCCTCTTCTTGCAGAAATCTACATGCAACATATTGAAGTTTCCATCATTCCTCAACACCCTTTTCAACCTTCCCCGTGGTTAAGATATGTAGATGACATTTTCATTAGCTGGCCACATACTGAGTCCGAACTACAGACACTGATCAACTCCATTACGGAAAAATTTCCTTCCATTAATCTCACTATATCTTAAGAAGTAAACAACAAAATTGATTTCCTGAAAGTATCTATCTGCAGAAACGCTGATCTCTTCATTACTCGTTCCATCTATCGTAAACCTTCTGCTGCCACCAACATCATTCCCTACAAATCTTTCACTCTGCATCTCTTCAAGCTTGCAGCATTGAAGTCTTACATCCACAGAGCTCATATCATTTACAACAACCAACTTTCTCTTCAAGAAGAATTCTCCAAAATTTCTACAATAGCCTTCTCTCGTGGTTTCCCTGCTCTTACAGTCAACTCCCTCATAAAGAAATATGAAAACAATTCGAAAATTGAATGCCTCCTTCCTCAAAAGAAAGAAAACCTGAAATTTTCTGGTTCTGTTCCTTACCATCCTTCCTATGCTTACAAGTTACAGATTCTTTTTAGAAGGTTTGGTTACCATCTTGCCATTAAATCCACCCCAAACATCTTGAAACTTCTACAAAGGGATACGGACAAAGTTGAAAACCTGGTCCTCCCAGGAGTTTACTGCATTCCTATCTCTTCTTCAACAGGGGATAATTTATACATTGGAAGCACATACAGGAGCATTAACCATAGAATTTTAGAACATAAAAAAGATGTTTTGAAAGCCAATCCTAATACAGCTTTGTCTATTTTGACAATGGAAGACACATCTGCAGTTCCCGCTGGAAGAAAGCAAAACGAATTGCTTCTTTTGACAATCGTTTTGCCCTCCGTTATCGTGAAAGCCTGGAAATTATTTTCAACTCAATGACTTGCAATTCCAAATCTCCTGTCTACATTCCGATGATCTGGAGATCAATTCTAAGTTTTGGCAACAAAAATAGGAAAAATTCAAATGTAGAATCTGGTAACAATCTTGGTCCTTCATTGGCGTGATTAAGACCTAAGATAAGGTCGAAAGCTCCCAACTTGCGAACTTTCTTGTAAAAGTTTTTCATTTAACGTAACTAGCGTGATAAAGTTACCTGTATTTGTTATTAAAACATGTTCTAGACCCTAGTTTTACTGCAAAACTTTAATACAATTTCTGTTCATATTCTACTCATGCTCCACCACTTCACAACCAAAATGAAACAAACTGCTGAATAATAAAGCCTGATGTTTTCAGTTGTTTCTTATGAGTGGGAGATAGACAAATTTGGATAATCCATACAGGTTTCATGATTTTTAGATGGAGCATAGAACAAAAAAGTCATTGAAACAAACATCTGGTTATCTAAAAGATTTCTGTTAATTTATTCCCTCACTTATTTATTTTCTGATGAAGACTTGCAATGAATATTGGGGCTTATGTAGGTTTTCATGTGCATAACCTTTCTGTCCCAAAAAGGAATACTGAAGCAGAAGTGTAATGTTTCAACAACTCCTTAGAAACAGGTTTACATTATGTCATGAATATTCATTTAATTTCAGTGCTAGTAAGCAACCTTTAAGGAAGAAAAACCTGGATTTATAAGTAATTTAGAAACATATATCCTTTTTGCTTCTTTTATAGATGCACAAAAATCAATAAACCAGCTAAATTAAGATTTAAGCGTGTTTTTAATATTATTTTGGAGCTAAAACTTGCTCGCTGCAGAACTGAATATTTAAAAGTGATGTGACACAAGGCTAACCCATGTTTTGCTGAATTTATTTATCTGTGTATTAATTCATTGTGGATTCTTTGACTCAATAGTATATTAATAAAATCTATATAATAGGCTACGTCTGTCCGTAACGCTCTGACGTCATTTAGTACTTGCAGCACCATATGCATTTATCCAGTGGCCGGAATCAGAATTAAGCTCATCTCTATCGCATGATATGTAAAATAAAGGAGAAATACTGTAAAATAAAATAAAGTTAGTAAGACAAATGGCTTTATCAGTGGCAACATGCACATGCTCAAAGAACTGTCTGTGACGTTTGTTCTGTTTTGTAGGTGTTATGTCATGTTTTATTTCATTTTCTTCACATTGCAGAGTAATTTCATCAAAAATTAATAACATTGCAGAGTAATTTCAGAAAAAGAAATAAAATTGTAGAGTAATTTCAGAAAAAGGAATAAATTGAAAATTGTAATTTCATTAAAAGGAATCGGCATTATCATAGGAGCTTTGAATGGGAATATTACAAAACTTTTGTTGTTGGTGACCACCTATCTTATAGACTGCCCATTAATAATTCAACAATTTATTATAGTTGCAGTATGTATATGTATTTTACGATTCTTGTTATAAAAATTGTAATCACAGCTTTTTTACTCGTGCATGGTACATGCTATGAGCTAGTATAATTATAAAAGGCTAAAATCGAACATTGTAACTCATGTTTTCCTGCTGTTTTTGTGTATATTTATTTGCTCTGGATTCATTGATTATTAATTTATATTAATTTGCTTTTAGCATGTTAAAATTAAATATTAACCCATGTTTTCTTGTGTTGGTTAATATATGTGTGTATTAATTCATTGTGGATATGTCAGCTTAATAGTATATGAGATTCATTTAATTTAATTGTAGCCACTGATGATAATGACACGAAACATATTAACTAGCCTCTGTAATACAGCTGCTACATCACATTCTGACATAATTTCATCTGGGAAGCAATTTTTAGTTACTAAACATCTGCCCGAACACATGAAAAGCTAAGTGTAACATCACGAATATTTATCTCTTAGCTAATGTTGATGGTGTGTATGTTTTCAGCTTGAACAATGTATTATCAGAGAAGATATATTTCATGCTAGTATGGCCCTGTTAAGCCTTCATTTCCTGCATTACTTTTTTTTTTTTTAATCTGAAAATGTTATTTCTGATGTATATACTATTTTGTGCATCCAGTAAATGTTGCAGCATTTGCCACATAACATCCTTGTGTTGCAATCTTTTTGGCAATACATCTGGATTCGTAGTGGATTGCCTGATAGTGAATCAGTTGACAACCCTTGTATTGTTGCAACATACTGTATAAGAGATGTGGGGGTTTTGCTGATTTTCACAAACCATCTCTAGAATCTCAAAATTCTGCTTGCAGGTAAAGTCTAAAGGAGAGGGGTTCAAAATGAGCTGTCAAACTAGTTTGTGATAAACAAATCAATCCACACAGTAGTGTATCAGTGGTAACAAATAAAGTCCAAGCTAAGATGTATATCACCATGTTTAGATCCAAATAGCAGGCAGTAGAGTGGATTGTCTTTGTTTGGGAGACCCAGTGAAACTTCTGTGAAGATTTGAAGTATGGGGATATTTACTTTCCCTCATGCATTCAAAATTCATGGACAGAAATATTTCTGAAATTTCAAGTAAAAACTCAAATTAAAGACAGGTTTGTCTTGGAATAAGATCATATGCAGTCATACCTCAATAATGCGAACTCTTAATGCAAATTACTTTTACTGCAAACTGTTTCTTAATATCCATACCCTTTTCATATGTATTAAGTACTTTTTATTCTTTTACCATTGAACATGCTTAAGATGAAATACTGGTTTATATGAACTGATATTTAATCAGCATAGAAAAATTCATTCTCTTACATGGAACACCTTTGGGGCCGAACAAACAAAACCGTACCAAACTTCTGTTCTAAGTCATTTATGTACCTCTGAATTCAATGGTGATATTAGTTTTTCTGTAAAACTCTGCAGTTGATCAGTAGAGGTCTCTGAATACAGGTGCCACGTCAAAGTGTAAAGAGTGGATCTGCACGAAAATAAATATCACGTACATAGAACTGTTGACGTCTGTAACTTCATAATGAAGGCTCAGGGTGTGCAAGTGTCAAAAGATTAATTCATGTGAGGGCTGTCTATAAAATGATCAAAACAATAACCACTACTACATAATGCACAACAATTCATGAATGCAACATCAGTACACCCACAGAATGCACACACACGAAGAACATTAGTGTTTAAAACCACGTCGATGACACTTTTGAAATTCTGAACAAGTTCACCACAATGGTAGCAAGCTTTCTGCCATGTGTAACAAAGCATCGGTCTATGCATTTCCACAGACAGTTGAGTTTAGATTTAAAAATGCATCTTCAGAAGGAATATTCTGTCATGTAATTTTGGCTGCAGCATGTTGAATCATAGTTTTATGCAGCCTGTAATCCTCTTTGCGTAAATTTTATAATGTCTGAAAAAATGAACGTCGAGGGGTTGATCATATTATGCAGTTTTTGGTGAAAATGATTTTTAAATGAACTTGCTTTGCTCTGGAGGCCTCCTAAAGTTTTCGTTTATCCTTGTGTCCAGACCAGGAACAGCAAAGTATGAATGACTTGTCAGACAGATGTATATTCAAAACTGACGCAAAAAGGTCGAACCATTTTGTCCTCTCACTACGTACTCAGACATACAAGGCATGTGATACAAGCACCTGCACACTCTCGATTGGCATAGCAGCCAGTGAGCGACAGGTGACTCAACGGAGTCCTCTAGTGTGCAACCGCAGAGTTTTACAGAAAAACGAAAATCACCATTGAATTCGGAGGCAAGTAAATGACTTATAACGGAAGTTTGGTGCAGTTTTGTTTGTTCGAATTGGGGGGTGTTCCCTGTTAGTGTGAACCAGCAACTTTTGCTTTTACTTGTTAATGCTACTGCTTAGTCCCATTCATTTTAAAGCCCACTAAGGGGGCCTTGTTCATTTTTTGTTGTGACTGTGCAAATAATGAAAGGGAACAGTGGCAGTGGATGGCATTATAGGGGAGGATACTTTCAATGAAGCGATTTAGTGTCCCTAGTGAACTCTCCTGTTTCAACAAGAAACAGGAATTTCAGGATGAGTGAGGCTATGGGCAGAAGGTAGATCTCCTCCCCTCTCACCTGCTTACGCTGAATTCCATCTCCATTAAACAAAATGGCATCAATAATGCAGAAAATGTCATATATGTTTTATTACGTATTAAACTTCAGATTTGTAAGATCTAAGAACTGCGGCCGCCCGAAAGATCTTACAAATCTGAAAAATGTGCATGAAATTTTCTGCATTATTAGTTTCATCATATTACGGGAAATGGCCTTCCTACTGACAAAATAGCAATTGTGGGGTAAAAGAAAGAGAAGTTTGGGGTGACGATGGTGTTATGACCCTGGCTTGACAAATCCCAGGTACGAGAAAACTGGCACTGGTGCCTGAATTTTTTATGTTTTTTTTTTTACTTCAGATTTCGTAATTAGCAGTAAATACTGTAATTTCTGTCATACAACTGCAGATTATCTGTTAAAACATTATAAATTTTAGTTCTGCTAATAATGTACTGGTAATGAAAAAAAAAAAAACCACATTTCTTCAGAGTTTTAAAAAATCTGCGTGGTGATGGTCAGGAAAGTTGGTGTTATTGAAAAAGTACCAAAAATGCAGTAACACAGAAAAATGTAATGCAATACAGAAAGAGAGGACCACAAAGAGATCGAAATAATGTATATACACTGCTGGCCACCCAAAATGCAACACCAAGAAGGAAGCATCAGATTGGCCTGAAATTCACAGCATGCGTCGCCCACGAGAGGACATGCAAACGATTATCATTGCAGGGCATTTGCAAATCATGTGCACCCGGCATGCCACCGAGAAGCACTATAAGAAGGGTGCAGAGAAGGCAGGGTGTAAGTAGTGGAAGTGTGTTGTGCTGCCGGACCTGTGCGTGGGAGTTCGACAGAGGACGAATAGTGGCTTATCGCGACAGCGGTTTATCGTACTGAGACATCGCCGCCAGTGTGGGACGGCATCCAGCCACAGTAAGGCGAGTATGGATTTGGTGGGTGCAAGAAGGACGGACGGACGGACGGACCGACCGACGTGAGTAATTGCCGCAGCCGCGGCACACCACCGAATGAGAGGACCGGCATGTTGTGTGGCGAGCGTTGACAGCTCGCACCGCCACATCATGAACATTAGTGCAGGGATTAGGGTATGTTGCGCAACAACCTGTGTCAGCACGTACCATTTGACGTCGTCTGCAGGAGCGGGGACTTGTCGCACGGTGGCCATTGCTCCGATTACCATTGACGTTACACCACCGGTGAGCGCGGCAGCAGTGGGTCGTTGAACGCCGCACCTGGACTACGGAATGGCACGACATTGTCTTCTCCGACGAATCCCGCTTCTGCCTGCAACACCACGATGGTTGGATCCGCGTGTGGCGGCACCGCAGCGAGAGACTGTATGATGCCTGCATTATGCATCACCATACCGGTCCGTCGCCTAGTGTTATGGTTTGGGGCACAAATGGATATGACACCCACACCCCTCTGGTACGCATTGCCAGTACACTCAACAGACACCGCTACATCTCCAACGTTTTGGAGCCTGTAGTCCTGCCTTACCTGCAGGACCTTCCAGTGGCCACGTATCAACAGGACAAATGTGCGCCCGCACGTGGCACGCATCGTGCAACAATTCTTCACGGCCCACCAGGTGTCACTGCTACCGTGGCCAGCCTGTTCTCCCCATATGTCACCCATCAAAGACGTCTGGTCACTGATCAGCAGTTGAGTGCCCCGGCAAGCACCACCCGTGGCTACGCCTGATGAACTGTGGCAATGTGTGGAAGCAGCCTGGACCGACATACCCCAAGCACACATCCAAAGCCTCTTTCGTTCGATGCCGCGGCGTGTAGCAGCCGTTATTGCCAGCCATGGGGGCCACACGAGCTATTGATGTCTGCGTGTTCCTGAAGTCACACGGGCCTGTAATCTCAATCGTTTCATCTTTGTATCTGTTGTTGTGTGTCCAGTAAATCTGACTTTGCTATCTCGTGTCCTTGGTGTTGCATTTTGGGTGGCCCGCAGTGTATATTTTTAGTTCACGAGCATTCTGACGGAAAATGTGAGGCAACAAAGGCGGTAATATTTGCACTCCTGAAAGCCTACATGCTGTGAAAAGCCCACAGAGCTATTCTGTGGCACCTAACCATTTTGTGAATTGCATTGTTAAGTTTGCTGTGCTAATAGTATTAGTTATAGTTTTTGTTCACCATATTTGGTTGAAACATATTCAGAAAAGAGGCAAATATTAGTGATAAAAATGCTTTAATTTAATAAAAATGCGTCACCTCACATTAGGAAATAAGGCTTTAATTTTTTTCTTTTAGTTTTCATTAACTTTTATTTTGTCCTGCTGGATTTGAAAAACTTCCATTTCGTGCACACAGCACCACCACCAAATCTATATACGCTCCTGACCTGGCTCCTTAAATTTTGGGACCTGGAACATACACTATATTGACAAAAGTCACTGAACAAATAAAAGAGAAATACAACATAGCATTTATTGACATACATTAGTACGGTGTCGGTCCATCTTTGGCCTTAATGCATGCACTAGCCCTTCGAGACTTGCTTCCGTCAAGGTTTTGAACACAGCGTTAGTGATTAGAATGCGTGCACATACTTTTGCTGCTGTGGTTAGTCGTCTGTCTTCTGCGATGTGAGAAACATGGTTTTTGAAGAGCAAGGTTGTAACGTTAAATTTTGTCAGTGTTTAGGTAAAACAGCTGCAGAGACCTCAGAAATGCTTTCGAAGGTCACTCTACAAAGGCCAGATCAGAGGTGTACGAGTGGTATCGGAATTTCAAAGGGGGCTGAGAATCCATTGCAGATAATGAGCACTGTGGTCGACATGCGACTGCACGGAGTGAGGAAAACATTACGATGGTGGTGCAGCATGTTCGTCAGGATCGTCGCCGAACCGTTAAGGAAATTGCTAACTCAATTAACTTATCGGAGACCACATGCTAGTGCATTTTGACGTAGGATCTTAACATGCAGGGCGCGTGTCAGCACATTGTCCCTCGCCTTTTGACCTCTGAACGAAAGGATGAACAGATGCTGATATCGGGTGAATTAATCAACAAAGCCGATAGCGACCCTACATTTTTGGACATCGTCACAGGTGATGAAACGCGGTGCTTACTTGTTTGATATTCAGCTAAAGCATACTTCTTTAACATGGAAATCACCATCTTCACCGCGATCAAAGAAATTTAGGCAGAATCTCAGCAAAGAGAAAGTCATGCTGGAGGTGTTTTTTTGATTATCACGACATGGCCCATTCCAAATTTATTCCTGAGGGCACAACAGTTAACAAGAAATGCTATACGGACATTTTACATCACTTACAGGAGTCAATCCCTCGTAAACGGCCGGAGATGTGGCGAAGTGGACAATGGTACCTTCTCCATGACAATGTGCCTGCACATCGCTCCCTACTGATCATGGAGTTTATTGCCAGAAATTGTACTAATGTGCTTCCACATTCCGCCTATTCACCCAACTAAGCCCCCTGCGATTTTTACCTCTGTCCACTGATGAAACAAAACTTGCACGGAAGTCATTTTGTCAACAAATGAAGTAAAAGCAGCAACGCAGGAGGCATTACGAGGGGTTGCAAAACATGGCCCTCAGCAGTGCTTCCGGAAGCTTTATGAGCACTGGCAAAAGTGCATCATCGCCCAAGGGGATTATTTTGAAGGTGGTGGTACATCACTGTTTTAAAGTATTCATGGTTAGGAACTATACGCAAAGTCCCCGAACTTTTGGATCCTAACTCGTAAAACACACTAGATACAAAGAGCAAAAAATTTTAAATTTCAGAAATTAAATCAACGTGTAGATACCTAACACGATTGAAGACCACCATGGTAAATCAAGATTTACGTGTAACAGTTCAATGAAGCTCTGCACAAATCCAACTGGTGTCCACCCAGCAAGACCAACAGCAGACAATGGGAGTTCAACATTGTCCACAACTGATAATGCATCTGTTGATGCAACTGATAAACTGTCACTAACATTTCCACCAGAGACAAAGCTTTCAGCAAGGTCAGAAGTAGATGTTGTTGCAGAACTAGCAACTGTTTCGCCAAGAACTGGCTCAGGAGCAGACCCATCAGTAACTCCAGGAGCTACGAAGTTTGTTGGCGATTGTATCTCAGATTGCACACCCTGAAAAATAGTAAAAACAAATAAGCATTCATTGTCATGACATGAAAAACATCCAGAAAGCATTACTCAAAACAAGCCTTCCAGAGTCTTTAAAATATTGGGGGGACCAGAAATTAATGCAGTTTTATTTGGGGGGGCTAAGTTTGGGGAGCAGTTGTGAGATGTTATGCATGTTCAACGTAAAGTCGGTGTATGTAAAGTGTACGTACACTATCTACCAACAAGTAATTGGACACCCCCGCAATCGACGATATATGTGGTCCTGATACACGTCACGACCGTTGCCGTTAAATATCATGTGGGAATGTGGGAAACGACAACGCAACCAGTCGCACCCAAGATGCCACGCAGTTCGGAGCTCTCTGATTTCGAGAAAGGTGTAATCGTCGGGTATCACAGAAATGGCCGATCCATACGTGACATATCCAGCGAGTTGAAGTACCCAAAATCGAGAGTGGCCTACGTGATTGGCAAGTGGAAGATGAGAGGTGACTGTCGGAATGTACCCCGAACCGGCAGACCCACAAAACTGGGAGTTGGAGACTAACGGGTGCTGGCCCAAATCGATGGGCCACATCCGCGAGGAGTTTCAACAGGTATCCGGGAGTGTTCTTTCGTTGAATACCATCCGTAAGGAAATCCATCTGCTCGGTTATCATGGACGTGCTGCCACCCACAAGCCTTTGATCACCAAGTCCAATAATAGTGCTTCTTGGCTAACATGGTGCAAGGAACGTCGACAGTGGAAACAGGTTCTCTGGAGCGACGAATCAAGGTTCACCCTCTACCGTTCGGATGGCAGGGTCTGGGTTTGGCGTCTGCCTGGAGAACGCCTCCTGCTAGAATGTATTGTGCCAACTGTGAAGTTTGGCGGCAGTGAAATTATGCTATGGGAGTGTTTCTCCTGGTATGGCACTGGACCCCAGGTCGCAATTCCTGGAAGACTCAAAGTCCGAGACCTACTGCACCATTTTGGATGACCATGCGCTTCCTACATTGTGGCAGTTTTACAGGGTGGACCCATGTTACTTTCAGGATGACAATGCCACCTGTCATGTTGCGAGGTCCACCATGTCTTGGTATGGTGCCAATAGGGTTAATCGAATGGACTGGCCTGCGCAGAGCTCGGACCTTAACCCTATCGAGCACCTCTGGGAAGAGTTGGAGCGTCGACTTAAGGGGTGCTCCCACCGTCCGAAATCGGTGAAGGAACTGACCTGTCTTCTCCAAGCCGAGTGGAAGAAAATACCACTAGCCGTCGTACACCTGGTTGAGAGTATGCCCCGGAGGGTCGCAGCTGTAATCGCCGCTCGGGGAATCTCCACCAACTATTGAAGGTGAATAAACTTCGTTTTCCTTTGCTATCACAGGTGTCCAATTACTTGTTGGTAGATAGTGTATATATATATATAATGGAACCTCTATATTTGTCACATTTTTTCGGCAAAAAAATGCTCGCAATATTCATCCAAAAATCCAGTATTTGTCATGAAAAGTCACCCACCTCATGGCCATCCTAGCCTCATGCAATCGCCCATGCAGTGTCAGACAGCCAGCCCCATGTGATAGCCCAGCAGTCTGCCTTGTGAGATAGTTCAGTGTGCATCACCTGTTATCTCCTTGAATGTGTTTTTTAATTTTGCAATTTTTTGTAGTTATCTTTGTAAAAAGAAGTGACCGTGGCCCCAAAAAAGTGTAGTAAAGAAAAACAACCAAAAAGGAAAGCTGTGAGAACCACATTTGAGTTGAAAAAAGAAACTACGGCTAAGTTTGAAAGTGCAACACGTGTTTCCAACTTAGTGTTAGAATTTAACATGCGGAGAACTACGGTAAGCAGCATAATTAAAAATAAAGAAGCGATTAAAGCAGCTGAAGTGGCAAAACGTGTAGAAATCGGGAAAGGGACAAAAAAGGCATTGATCGCCAGAATTGGAGTTACCTAATGTTTTAATGGAAGGCAACTCCCCTTCGAAACAATAATTAATTTCCTCTTCAGTTCAGGCCATCATCACTCCTCAATAAAGGTAAAGCTCTGGTTTAATTTTTATTTACAGTATTTATGTATGAGATTCAGGGCTGGGAACAAATTCCAATTTTAGTTAATTCCTATGGAAAAAATTGATTCTATATTCATCAATTCAGTATTCGTCCGTTCCTCAGGAACAGATTAATGATGAATATAGTGGTTCCACTGTATACGAGATCTAATCAAAAAGTTCCAAGACTATGCCAATATACAACAAAGTGCTTATGTTACTTAAGTCTGGCTATGATCTCCCTCAAATTAGTTTCCTTGGGCAGTGATACACCGCTACCACCTTTTTGCCACTGTTGGAACGCTCCCTGGAAGTCCTTTTTGCAAATCATGTCGAGCACCGTCTGTGATTCGCGCTGAATCTTGTCCACGGTTTCAAAATGGCAACCCTTAAGCTTCATCTTTGGGAACAGAAAGAGGTCACAGGGGGCCAAATCCGATGATTAAGGCGGGTGAGAAAGAGTAGCCATGCTGTTGTAGCTGCAAAACTGGTGTGTTGCTAATGCTCTGTGAGCTGCTGCAGTGTCATGATGGAGGATATCGCCCCTGTGCCACATTTCAGGTCATTTGTGGAAAATGTCCTCCCTAAGACACTGCAGAACATCACAGTAAAAAAGGGCGGTGATGGTCTGGCCCTAGGGGACATCTTGAATTGTTCTCCAACGATCCTCGTGCACCAGTTCCCTAATTTTGTCCACATTTTGGGGGGTTTTGCTCGTGGACGGTCGCCCTGACCTTTTGTCATCTTCCAGTGCCGTTCTGCCGCTCTTGAAGTGCGGTGCCACTCAAAACACCTGGCATGACTCATTGCTTCATTGCCATAAGCCTACAGCAACATTTTATGCGTCTCCGTTTCCAATTTGCTGAGTTTGACACAGAATTTGGTGTTCACTTGCTGCTCTAGTTTGCAGTCCATACCAAAATCGCAGCTGTGTTCTGCACGTGGTCACCAAATATCGTGTAGCACAGCTCCCGATGTTCACAGAACGACGCCACTTGGCACAATGACTCATGAAGGTCCCTGCCCTCAACCACTGCTCGCGTATCTGCCTACTGCTATATGTTGGTGTGCTACATACCTAGTCTTGGAACTTTTTGATCGCACTACGTGTATACACTATATTGACAAAAGTCACCAGACACCCTTCAAAAGCAAATGAATGGATCCACTGCATTGTTAAGATGTGTGGTACAGCTATAAAAACAAGCCTGCAGCTGACCACGATCATATCTCACTGTGAGGTTGAGTGAAAATGTTGCGTCAGGAGAAAACTGAGTTTGGAAAAGGAAAGATTGTGAGATTTTATATTAGTGTGTTGTCCATAAGAGAAACCGGGGGTGTTTAAACATACCCAAGCCAACTGTTTTGGATGTACTGAATAAGTCGAAGATACATGGTGTGCCTGAAGCAGTAAAGCATACCAGCAGACCAAAGAAAATCAGTGATAGAGGATGTGGAAGCCTCAGGAGAGTTGTTACAGCTAATCAACGAAGTACTGCACAAGACCTTAGTGTACGAGTGAGTAACAATGCTGGAACCTCTGTTGTACGTGTACAATTCGCAGATAACTTCATTCCATGGGTTACCATGGTCGTGCGGCTGCTCATAAGCCTTTCATCTCCACTCGTAATGCTACTAGCCATTTAGCATGGTGTAAAGAACATTTATCGTGGACCATAGCACCAAAGTGGAAAAGATTTGGTAAAAAAAACTGTAGGATTAGGAGGCAATAATGGAAGTTAAATGGATGTGAAGATTTTTCCTGTTCTCACAGTTTCTTTTTCCTTGCTATGTTGGCTCTGACCAATATTGTTATTAAATATCCTTTTTTGCATAAATGTTGGTATTTCAGTACGAAACTGTGGGCAATGATTTCCGAAAACCAAAGTTAAGGTGGTACAAAAATTTCCCTGTAACGTTTAAAGACATGAGATTGTTCCATGGGTTCGAGGAATTCTGCCATTTCTGTTATCATTTGAGGCATTTTTGAGATCAGTGCACACTGAACAGAAATTTTGAAAGGATTGGTGGTAGGGGTGGGGGATTGTTTTCAGTTTAAGGACAGAATTCTGTCTTTCGAAACTTTCGAAAACAGAAGTTAGAGTGTAGATTTCTCCTGTAATTGTAATTTTTTTTCTTGTGATGTTCCTTCCAACCAGTATTGTTCTTAAATATCCTTTTGTTCCATTAATACTTGCGTTTTAGCTTAAAAATGTAGGGAAATGTTTCTGAGAAGCAGAAGTCGGTCGAAGTGAAGATTTCTCTTGTAATCACAATTTTTTCTTCCTGCGATGTTTTCGCTATCCTGTGTTGTTGTTAATTGTCACTTTTCCCCATAAATGTTTGCATTTAAGCTTGATAAGGGAGGGGAAATTTTCCAAAAACGAAAGTGATGAAGTTGGAAAATTTGTAAGAATATGTGTTGAAACAATGTGTTTTAAAACCATCTTATTTTTTGAATAAGGCTCATGTTGAAAATTTGCTTCCTAGTTTCTTAATTCTTACTCATCAAAAACTACTATTATGGGAATTCTTACTAGGATTTTTATTATTTAATTGCAAATTTTCGGAGAAAACTCTTCTGTCTCTTATTCGCGTCAGTAGACAACAGAAGACAACCTGAAGAAGAAGAGTTTTCTTCGAAAATTTGCAATTAAATTTAAAAAATTTCCTAGTAAGAATTCCCATAATAGTAGTTTTTGATTAGTAACATCTTATTTTGTTTTGAATTCAGTAATTTGACATTGTGAATATAGTGATGTGCTCTAGTCTAATATTTACATAAATTATAGTGAACATTTCCATCTTACTTTTGTTGCATTATATTAACATTTTCCCCATCATGCATTCTGATTCTTCACCCAGTTTAAAAGTTCAGCTTTTTTGTTCTTCCGTCAGTCTCACGTATGGAGAAAAGTGAAAAACATCAGCCTCACACAAGACTTAAAATTGCATTTTGAGTGGTATTCTAACGTGTTAGCACAAAACTTCCGTTAAAGTAAGCAGTCACCGCAATCACAGTAATTTTGCATTGACAAATTAAAATTGTTATCTGTGTTAATCGGCTAATAGTAGCCAGGGGTGCAGAATATGTCTGAACGCGCAAACAAGGTTCGGGGGAAATTAAGGCAGCTCTAGGGAAATTTTTGCCCGGGGGTAAAATAATAATAGTAATAATTAAATGAAAAATTGGCTTATTAACAACGAATATAACATGAAAAATGGGAGCAATTTACTTCACAGTGATCAGGTAATCATTTTGAAAAATGTGTCGTTATGAATACAAGAGGTTATGAGGGCTGTGACGAACTGCCGCTTGCAAACGATTTACCAAGCCTTAAACGACTTTGCTAATGCCAAGGTGGAGACAGCGTGGCATGAATAACAAGTACAACGCAACCACTAGTCACACTAATAAACGTTTCTGAAATAATGTGCCCCGGTGGTCTAAGTGATGGCTTCTGATAATTCGTCCGAGATGGGTCTGGGTTCAAATCCTGGTGAGGCATAGATGTTGTGTTTGTTTCATGGCGCTGGCTGTCGCTCTTCCCTGGAACCAGTGGCCCAAAATTAGGGACGGGCGACTGCTTATAGCCCACTGAGTTGCTCTAGGTGATCGTTAAACCTCCAATAGAAGGGGGGAATGGCAGCAAATATATCATAGGCGCCGATTTGAAAAATTATTGGGGGTTCCCTGACATTTTAAAGCAAATGACCCATGCATTTTTCAAAGGGTTTAAATCAAATTTAAATTTCATTCAGTAAAATTATCTAGCACAATTTGATGCCTGGAATGCTGGAATGAAATAAATTACAGTTAATTACAGAGTTTTTTAGCTGTTTATTTTTCAGCCTCTCTGCCCCGGGTTACTTCTGATTCACCTATTCTTGTTTCTCCTATTCTTCGTACATCAAAAGTTAATGGGTTCCGCCATTTTAGGTGAGAAAAGAATTCTTGATTTGCCTATTCCTGTCTTGCCTAAAACTTTCACCTGCTAGAGGGGAGAGATTCACCTGGAGCACTAAATCTTTTGTGCATTAAACAAAAAGACAATTTTTCTCATGAAAAAAAAAATGAAAAAAAAAAACAAAAAAAAAAAAACAAGCTAGTTATCCATTGGAATAAATATTAGTTGTTTTCTCAAATTTTTAAGTAATAGGCTTTAAGGATAGTTCTTGATCATCGACATATACCTAATAATTGCTTAAACTTGTATGAAAATCAGCCACAGTTTTGGGGGAAATTTCAGACAAAAAAAAAAAGTGTTCTGGGGAAATATTGGGCCCTGAACATTTTCTGCACCCCTGATGATAGCATTCTAATTGCATTTTAATTTCTGTTAGCATGAAATGTGTCAAATGTCTTAATTTCAGCATATGAAATGTATTAAAATTGACTATTTATTTGCATGATGAATTGACTTTTAATCGATGTATTGTATACAGCACTCAATGAAACATGTCGATTAAATGTTCACTAAATTTTTTTATGGATTTCAATTGTTATAGGTTGGTAGATCTGCACACTTTGTGCGTAATTGGGTAATTCATCTGAATTTGTTTTTCACACATTTAATGCATGCATTATTTCCTTTACTCTCTCTCTCTCTCTCTCTGAAATTAAAACTTCATTTTTCAATTATAAATAAACTGTAAATAGACTATGTCATCGCTCTGTCCACGTTATTTTATAAACAATGGATAGCAACTGAATCCGTTGTTATAAAATAAAGTTGCTATCCATTGTTCATAAAATAACGTGGACAGAGTGATGAGATCATCCATTTACATTATCTCCATGTATTTGATATATATTCACCATAAATAAACTGATTTTATTCATTAATAAATTTCTGTTGTAGGGTTCTACCAGATGCTCCTCGTTTAAGTCGCTCAGAATTAGCACTGATTTCACAGCCAAAACAGTTGGCAATAAGTCAGAGGGCATTTTTCTCACGAAGCGATTCTGAGGAAGCGGATGATGACATTGTTGAAAGCAAAAGTAAAGGCAAAAACGGATTTGATCAGAAAACTTTGGAAAAGGCTGTTGCAAATTACAGAAGTGCTCAGAAACGCAAACTTCAAAGTTCTGTGTCTTGGGCAAAGGCAGCTGCTGTAGAAAACGGAAGTAGCAAAGAAGAAGAAAATGGCGAGCCAAAGGTCAAATTGATCCGTAAAGAAACTGATGAAACTGAAGTGAGTAATGGTTCCCATAAAATGGAAACGCGGGAACGTTTCCACTTAAAAAGGCATTAAAGCTTTTCTTTTGTATCCTGACAATGCATTGCACTAAAAAGAAACTTTCATCCGATCAGATGGATTTCCAACATAAAACCTATTTGTGCTTTCTATGCACAACCAACAAATGTAAAGAAGCTTTTTTTTTTCTTTTTCTTTCCAAGTATAATGTTTGTTGATAAAGGATGAAACATAAAGCCACCAGGATTAATATAAAATTAAAGGGTTGTATCCCAGTTGTGCAATCAGTTTAATAGTATTCAGAGTTGAACTGCTGTATAGTTTGAGGATTGTTTTAATAGTTGTTCACGTCAAACAAATGGGTTTAGGAACTTCTATTGTAGCCTGTGTTTGTGACTATGATATTGCAGAAAGTTCCACTTTAGCAATCATGTCACAGCTTCTTTTTGTTTACCCCCTTGTCTGTAACTTTGAGGTTTGTTGCAAATTATTTTTGATCATTTGCCATGTATATAAATCCAATGCCATGATGTTAAAAAAATTTCTTTACTTTTCAAATTACATTTTTTGTATTCATGTAGATGCAAATACATGTCATTGATTATTTTTAAAAATCTGTTAGCTGAACCTCATTTTTTTTTTTTTTTTTTTTACTGTTTTATGTGAACTGATGGAATTTTTAAGTCTTATGTTTATAAGTGAAACCACAGAAATGGAAGATGGTTTAAATTAAAAATTTGCCATTTAGGCACGATAATGAGTTACTGAGTACAATATATAAACATGCCACTGATTTACAATGTCAGCGTTTGCTCTTTTTTGTAAAAAGGAATGGTAATGCAAAAAGGACAGTACTTAACATATGTTCCACATATTTGTCCTTATTGTTTGTGCAAGCAAATGCTTTCAGGTCTAACTTAAATTTTTGGTGAATAAGTGTTTTTTTCTCAAGTGGGGATACCATCTGTGTGGCTAGAGTAACGAAGGCCTGTTCTTTGAAGTAATTGTTATCTCTCTGTGTGCATGTATGTATATAGTGTATGGAAAATTTAGAGTGAATTTATAGGTGCTACAATTACAGGTTCACGTATCTGGAAGGTTGAAACCTACGTCGGGATCAATGGAGCATGTGTAATATTCATTTCCAGCATCCCTTCTCCAAAGAAAGTCGCTCGTAATTTGATATGTTGAAAATATCTTGCCACAACTGTCCTCAACAGTTCATATCTAATGAGGCACAGATTTTTTTAAGCTGTTTAATTTTGTGTTCCAAATACTTTTATGTGTTATGAAATCTTGATTCTGTGCATACACATTATTATATTTAGTGGGTTTTTTTTTTTTTCAGGGGTCTGGGTGTCCAAATTAAAGTGTAATGTAAATGTTTATCATAATACTGTTTCATCAAGTGAACTTTGAAGATTAAAATTTATATTCTCAGTTTGAAAAAATTATATTTAAATAGATTTGTTTGATAAGAAATGAGTAATTTTTCATACTGTTTGTAAAACTATTACACGTAGCTTACAGAAATATCATGACTTTTAATATTTCATGTGAAAGCTTGCTGATATTTGAGTGGCACGATGGTTTTCTGTAAAAGGTTTAAATGTCATATTGTAGTTATTAAGAATTTTGTTTCATTTAGGTTTATTTTCACATTGTACATCTTTATATGTTTTCTATATCATAAGCATTATGGGGTGTACTTCAGTGGAAAACTACTTCTGAACATGCTACATTAGTATTTTCCTCAAAAGAATAGGGCTTGAAATAGCATTTGACTTGTTTGTTTGTGTCATCAGAAATAGAAATGTGTGCCTCTACTTTTCTGAAGACTTACAAAGAGTTTTCTCCACTTTTGATTTTAATGTTTTAATTTTGGTCCTTGTGTGGTTAGTTCTGATGAGTGGCTTGTTTCCTTTTACTTCCTGTTGTTACTTTAAGCAAATTTTTAAATGCATCCTTCTTTATATTTTATCCATGAGTTATTTTCTCCATGTTGTTTGCTGTGCTCAGCAGTTTAAAAAGTTGTTCAGATTCAAGCACTAAAGGGTAGATTAACATTTGTAGTTACAGTACTTTATATTTTAAATTATACGACTAAGATTTTGAGATCTGGTAATAGCTCTCCTTTGAGAGAGTAGGAAAACTAGGCTTTTTTTTATGTGTTGTATTACTTTGAATTTCCATTATAACTGATGTACTTGTGTGTAAAATTGTGTTAATAATCTGCTGTTATGGAGTTATGAAATAATTAGCATCAGTGCTTCATTTGTAGTTCTTCTGAAGTATTATAAAACAGTCTTGCCCATGGTGGGATTTTAGAGATCAAGATCATTCTCCTTCAATATTGTAATATGCCAGTCACATGGGATTGCAATTATTTTTCCTTCTTTTTTCTTTTCTTACATCTGGAAATTCAATATATCACAGTGGTGATGAAAACGGTAAAAGCTGCCAGTTTTATGGTGATACTGTAGTGGCATTGTCTTTTGGTAAACTACCAGTCTCAGCAGATTATTTTGTGCAACTTTACACTCAATTACCTCCATTTCTAATAAAAAGGTGTATTAGTGCAATTTTTGTAACACTGAAATTCCTTTTTACTGGAAATGGAGCTTTTAATGTCTTAGCATTTATTCAAAAATGTGGACTGAAGATAAATGAAGTAATTTGAAATTTTAGGTATGTGGTACATTCTCTTCAGTTTTGGGTCATTCTGCATCAAATTATGTAATATTGCCTCCATACCACAGCACTATCACTAGTGCTTTTTTATTTCATTTTTCCATAGTGTATTCCCAAAATAAGAAACTTTCTGTAACATTAGTTTTTTGAACTATGCAAATTTTCACTTTGCTGGAATTTCTTTCTTACAGGTATAATTTTTATCTTTTGTTGAATTCTCAGTATATTTTTTTTAATTCAAAATGCTGATAGCTGTGCACTTATGGTTTTTGTGCCATATACGATGTTACTGCCTTATATGTTTGCTCAGCTTTCTGGTGAAAGGGGGATAAGAAATGATAAAAGGTAACAAAGTAGAGCAGCTAGAAAATAATATTTGGTCACTTTTAAATATAATAATCAGAGTTTAAATTGAAACAAATTTTATTATCTATCCAACTAGCAAAGATGCTGAAATTCTGTACTACAAAGTGAAGTAGTGAATATGATTATAATCTGTCTGTATCTGCCATATTTTTTAATACAAAAGTGAAGTAACTTACAGTGAATATGATTATAATCTCAATATCATTTAATTCCTTATGAAAAATTACTGAAAAATATTTTTTATTGTTTTCCTGCAAACACAGTAATATTTTTGTATGAAGTATGTCTTGTACGAAAAGTTTTCAGGATTTCAAAATCAGTGTATACTGTTCATATCAGCACCAGATGTGTATGAATGTTCGAAAGTTTCATATTTTGGGGATACATGTGTAGGTAGTAATACTGTTTCAAAAAAATAAATTTTACATGGTTTGTTACAGAAGTTTCCTGTTTTTATCTTTGTTAAGCTTCTGATGTTCTTTTCACTTTTCTAGCACTTCATTTTGTGATCTGTTCTTTTTATGAAGTATTATTGAAAAAGAAATGATATTTTAATAATCATTGTTGCCTATTTTACTTTTTTAGGAGCAAGTAAAATATGTAGTGCATTAAATCTTTCCTTGGAAAGTTGTATAAAATACAGCTATTTGCTTTTATAAAAAATACTGTTTTATGCTCATTATGTTTTGTGCTCTTGGAGGTTTTGTGTTGAGATAACAAAGAAAGGTCTTGTGTGGTTTTTAGACTTTGGTTATAAATAATCCAAGTGCTGTCTAAGAATAGCAAATTTAAGTCGTGCTATATATATATTTGTGCAAGCTGTGTTTAAGCTGAATCTTTTTTAAATGTTTCATTCCATTTTATTTTAATGAATAGAATTCATTGATTTCTTTATTGATGTTTGGAAGGCTTGTTTCATTACATTCAGTATTAAGAAAATCAGTGGATAAATACTTAACTTTTGGAACTATAAAATAAGTTTGTTATATTTTATTGGGATATCCCTGGCTTGGCCTGTTCTGCAATGGAGGAGTTAATGCTAACATGCTGCCATCTGTCTGCCAATGTGAAAGGTAAAAATACATGCTTGTGTATCAAGCATATTTCAATACTATTTTAGCTGGCCCTTAAAAGAACATGTAGGAATTTTAATTAATCCCTACTCCTAAATATTTATTCTGAAGAAACATTTTTGTTTCCTCATTGAATCAGAACCTGTTTGTCTAGCAGAATCAAGAACATTGATTACCTGCAAGAGAAAAATTGTTTGATTATCAACACTTCAAAGCAGTGTTCTAACAAAAGATAATTCCATCAGAATAAAAATTTCAGAATGTGATCTGCCAAATTGATATTTTTATATTTGCTCTGTTAGCTTATGTGTGAGTGGATGCCTATTGCACTCCACATCGTGGCGATATCAAGAGGAGTATGAGGATTATGGAAGTGTGTTCAAATTATATGAGAACACAGATAATTTCTTCTCTGCAACAAACTTCTTCCACCACCTAAATTGTCACACAAAAAGTCATGGAGTGACTTCACATCCACACAAAAAGTCATTGAGTAACTCTGAACATCTTGATATCACAAGCTATTTCTGTCACTCACACAACGAAATGAACGTATCCTCATCTCTATCAATTTCTTCAAACACCTCTTTCAATTCCACATGTCACAGTAAAAGAACACCTTTAAACTGAGTAAAAATAGGCATTGTGTAACATCTTACAGGCTCCTTCTAGGAAACTTACAAACTCCAAGCAAACTGGAATTAACAGGTAGGAGTGTTGAGTTTCCTAAAGATCCTTTTAAGAGAAATGCAAAACAATAACAAAATGTGATCAATACATAGCTCACTTGTAAAACTGCATTGAAACAACTTACAAAACACATGAACTGCAAACAAACTGGAAGTAACAGGTAGGACGTTTAATGTTCCGAAAAGTCCGCTGAAGAGCTAGCCAAAGAACTGTAATGAAACACAATCATTACAGAGGTTACGTGCTTTTACTTTTCACCCTGGCCTGCATATGACAGCACTCACTCCTACATCACACAGAACAGGCCAGGGATGCCTCTTATTGATGATTTAACTTCTGCTCATGTGAAAAACATCTGTTGTGGAAGAGAAAAAGATTTTTATTTTTTAGTTATATTGGTGTGTAAATGGCAAAGAAATTGGAAGTAAGTTTCATTGTGAAGACAAGTTACTACCAGTAAATAAAGTATGATGGAAGTGCCTGTATTTGTTTTTGGAATACCTTAAAAATTGGAGTAAACAGTTTTTTTGCTCTCTCTCTCTCTCTCTCTCTCTCTCTCTCTCTCTCTCTCTCTCTCTCTCTCTCTCTCAAAAATTGTGAATCAGAATGTATTTAAAACTTAAATATATCTTCTACTCATATGAGAGGATTCAACCATTTCCTCGTAAATTATAGTGGTACGTGTCAATGAAAATTAAAAATATGTATTCTTGTGGGCCTATGTCATGTTTTAAATTAGGATTAACGCTCAAACCCCTCTAATTGAACAGGGTTCCCACAGTCCTTATATATACTTAAAAGTGCTACTTTTAGGGAGGGGGGGGGGCTTAGTAGTCCTTGTTTGTTTTTTTGTCAAAAATTTCAAAAAGTACTTATTTTTCCAAATGGGCTCTGCAAAATCCAGAAGTGCCTAGTACTTCTACTAGGCTATTTTTATGATAACATCATGTGACGGCAGCTGAAATTCCATGGGAGAGAGACAGGGCAGTGTGAGATAAGTAGTATTCTGGAAAAAAGTGACGGATCATGGGCTTTAAAACTAAACACATCCGGCAGATTCCACCCAACAAGTTCTGTGTCACCATCTCATGGTACTGATATTTCTCTTTTGTATTTCTCCTTTTCCTATAGGCAAATAACAGTTATTCAGTTATACCATGAGAAAATGAAATGCAAAATTGAAATCTTGAACATGTAATTTTAACTTTGATTTTGAAATCTAAACCATGAGATGATTATGTGCAAAATTCAAATCCTGAATTCGTAACTTTAACTGCAGTTTTATAACTACATACTCTTTATTGCATATATGATTAATGTCTCAGATAAGAAAACTGATTTTTTTACTAGCAGAACTATCTTTTAAGTTGTGTCGATAAATTCTAATTTACTACTTTCACAAATTCAAATTGTATGGGAAAATTTTGCAACCTTCATCAGCATAGTTTAATTTTCTCAGTGAAATTTCATGTGAGCGTATGTTGGTGCGTGCGTCATTGTTGCATATGCGATTGGTAAGGCCCTTAAAAAAAACATCGGGGGGGCAGCTTTAAAAGTCTTTAACAAGTGCTTATTTTTGTGGGAGAAAGAGTGGTAACCTTGTAATGAAATGTATAATAATGTGAGGAAATTCTCTTATGAAATTTCAAATTTTAGTTGTGAAAGCATTTGGAGAGCTGGTAATTAACCTGTGAAAAATTTTATATTTGTGCACGAGTTGGATTTCTGTTATCAGTCTTAACCCTCCGATCGGCTAATGAAATCTGATTCTGCCACTTTGAAAACGCTGCTGGGATACGTAAAAGCCACTTCAAAAATGGCTGTCACTTCACAAGTGAGAGCAAAAAATTTTGCCAACGCAAAAACTGGTGTTTCACCGTGAAACTGTCACACGTTTCTAACGTTGACTTAACTGCACGACACTGAGTCGGCGCGATTTGGTAAGTTGCTTGAAGCCGAATTATATGCGCTGACAAAAAGCATGCTAGATTGCTTAAGCATGGCCCCTCATTAGAACTTGTGCAATAAGATGTTTCTTTCAGTTAATATCAGTAAGAGATTAAAAATCAAAATTAATACACTCAACATACTTTTGAAATTGTGTATGTTGAATATTTTATTTTAATATAAATAATTCTGAAATATGTAACATAATTTTGTTTCAATTCAGCAAACGAACAGTTTTCAAATCTATTGACACTGAGAAATGAAACAGTTTTTAAGAAAAATAGAAAGGAACACAAGAATCTTCAGTTTTCGATTGGTAAGAGGCATTGGCTACAAATCAATCTTCCGAGATGGGTCATGGTTTTTGAATGCTGGGTAAACGTAAAAGATATTTCATGAGGTTGGAGCTTGTCCTTCTCTGGAATCGGCAGTCCCAAATTGGGGACAGGTGACAGTTACTCACTGTAATCTTTAAATCCCGCAAACAAAAATAAAAAAAGCGTTTTTTTTTTTGTTTTTTTCTGGCTCACAATATGTTCAAATTTACTCACAAGCATCAGAACAATGATAAACGAACAGTATCAAACTTATTCAAAACTTTACTGCTGGATAACAGTTAATAATAGCACATATTTATTTAATTATTTATTGTGTAAAACTTAGTGCATAAGAATAATTAATACACACAATTGACGTGGATTAGGAACATCAAACAGAAGTCGTCGCTCTTTCCACGTTAAGTGAGTCATGGAAAAATTAGTGCACAAGAGTCGCTGTGCTTTTTTTTTTTTTCTTTCCTTCCTCTTTTTCTTTCCCCTTCTCTAACATGCACTGAGATTTAACAAAGTTGATGCCTATGAGCCGAATCACATTTCTGTAAGAGAAACATGTCCAAGACAAATTTCATCATTCATTTTGTAAAGTTTCAGTATATTAAAATTTAACGTATCGCCAAACATGCATACAGACAATGTAGTTTCAGCTCAAATCATATATTTAAAATCCTGTTTTCTGAAATAAGTGAAACACTTAAAAACGTAATTATGATAGAAATATTTTAGCATTTTGTTTCCACGATTCTAAAATATGTTTAAGTAACAATACATTTAATTAAAATTTATAACCTACTATAAAATATTGGTAATTATCGTAAGATTTTGTTAATCGAGGGAGCACTTACAGTACACCAAAATGGCATAACGCAACTGAAAAAAATAAAAGGAATATGGATATATCATGATATGTCCAAAGACTAGTTTTGTAGTGTATCTAAAGATTGTAATGATATCAGATGTATCAGTAACCCACTTTCCTAATTGAATATATTCATCACATGCAGAACCTGTGCTAAATTTTGCAAACAGTGGAAATAAAAATGTTGACAGTGAAACTAATTTCACCTCTCGAGGCTGTTATTCATGAGCAAAAATGTTAATTTGCCAAGGGAAAACGAAATGGTGCTTTTCTTATGTAAAAGCAATGTTGGGATTACCTGAAAAACTGCGCTCTCTGAACGCAAAAAGTGTATACTACAATCTACTCCTGTGCAAAAGTGACTTTCATTTGAAAGAATGTAAATTAAGGCGAATGGGGAAACAGCCTTTCAGCACAAAATAGGGATTACAGATTTCTGAGTACCCTGCCCTAAAAATCACTGTCCCTGCGTTAGAAGTGCAACCAAGCCGTTAATCCCCAAGACAATAGTGAATGCATTCCATGCGTGCAAACCGATTTAGGAAGTAGTCAGGGGAGTCGCGCCTGGTGCAGTCAAACCGATTTCCGAGCAGTAGAGAGAAAGCAAGTCGCATGCAGTCGAGCTGTTTTAGAAAGGGGTGACCTTGAACACGCACAGCACATTCAAACCGCTCAAGGGTTAAGGTTTCAGATGAATTTTGGCCTTGTTCACCATCTCTCAGCTGAACCATGAATTGTTTGTATATCTGAAACTATGTTTAACAGGTGCAAAACTTCTAGTACAAAAAATTATAATTTGTGTGTGTGTGTGTGTGTGTGTGTGTGTGCATGCGTGTATTTCATTCACTGCTGTGCTTATTAACAACAAAATTGATCCACTTTTCCATTTGCATTAAGTGTTGATCGTTAAGTTCTGTCAAGTTTAGTATCGGCATGTGTGAGCACTACTCTGATCATAATATTTATTTTGAAAGCGGTTCTTTTTTACAGCACAATTTACATTGTTGGTATTTTTCAGTTGCTTTAAATGTTTTGTAGATTTTATAAGTTTTTATTTAATCATTTCTTTGTTTGTTTTTGGCTTTATGAATCTTTCAGCTTTATTCATTGAGGCATTAAAACCAGATGTCAGGAAAATAAATGTAGTGCAAAAAAAAAAAAAAAAACTTGTGAAGATATCTCAAAATTGTATTTTAATGAAAAAAGCATAAGAACCTAAATGTATGTTGACTTATCCTTGTGGCCAAAAATATGTGTGTATGTAGTATTCAGTAAAATTTCATGATTTTGGATCTCCATAACTACAGTTACCTGAAGGTATTTAGTGTCATTAAGAATACTGTGTTTTCTCCTCCTATGTCACATCAGCTGAAGGTACTCAAGTACTGAGTTGTCATTTTATGGTTCAACTTTTTGTACAATTGGCAGTGGCCTCTGATTCATAAAGCAATCCATGCATAATCACTGCATTCATAATGCAGTATCTATGCATGAAGATGAAAATAAGTTTTGGGAAATTTTGTATTTTACATTTTCATGTTGAACTAAGGCAAGTTAGGAGTAAATGGGTTAACCTCAGTTTAAAAATGTATTTCATAAACTTGCTCATCCGACAAGAAGTACTGTTAATTTCGTATAAACTTCCATTTCAACAGTTTAAGATTGTCTGGTATGCAGCCAAGTTATTCCAGAAAATTCATTCTGTTTTAGTCCATTTCAGAATGCTGAAAAAAAAAAAAAAAACATGTATACATTGTAGAATTAAAAAAATATATATATAAATAAATTATGTGATGTGTTATGTTAAAATAAAATTTCTGCTTGCTGAAAACCCTGGTCTAAATAATGAAGTGCCACAGTCCATGAAACTGAATCGCAGAACAAAATAACATTTTTATTGCAAAAGAATATGTAAAGAAAAAATTTTGAAAATTTTTCTTTTGATTTATTTTATCAACAAAAGAAATAATCATGTTGGCTAAATAGTTGCAGTTTAAACAATTTATCCAATGAACATATGCAAATAAGTGTAACGATAAAGGAAAAAAAAAGTTTTAATGTGCAAACTAATGCAGTGAAAAAAAAAATGACTTTTATGAAAAGGAGTTAATAAGCTGTCATTCCAATTCAGCATCACTGGCAATTGTAGTCATGGACAGATCTCCAACTCTTAATTACATACCGATTACCGATGTAAGATTTACAATGTGCCTGTCCTTCTATCAACAGACGTTTTCACTGACTGATAGCAGAAGGACAGACAAGTCATGTAAATATTGTGCATAGGCTTCCTTCTGTTGGGAGAAATTTTCTTCAGTCATACTTTGGAAGTGAATGCATCATTTCTCTCAATAGTCAGACAGACATACAATAAAACCTTGGCTATATGTTTTGTTTTGAGTTTTTTTTTTTTTTTTTTGGGGGGGGGGCTTAAAAAAGGTACAAATGCAAAAAAAACATATAAACAAAATTTCAAACTGTTGAGTACTATTGTAAACTTTATGCATTAAAGGAGTATAAGATTTATTTAAAGTCAAGTTGGCAGCAAAAGAAAAAAAAAGTTACAAATTATCATATATTTTATTGCATTACAAAAATCATAAAGTCTATGAAAATCAAACTTATCTTTTCATGACTGTCTAAAAATCCTGGCTCTAGACTAAGCCACAAAGTTATGTCCCAGAGGTTTTTCATTTTTAAAATAGCGCATATGTATGTGACCTTTCTCTGGGATCCAGATTTAACTTTGGCTACATCAAGAAAGAATTCAACAACTCTGTCTCAATTCCCTCAAAGTCGTAACATACTGAGTTATGTATAAAAGAATTACAGAACCATGTATTCTTGATAATCTTAAATTAAAATTTTAATGTATAATCATAAAAAGCATATAAATGAATTACGTGTAACCGAGTTAAAACAAAAAAGTGATGTAAACTACAGTAAAATATCAGGACCAATGCAGAATAACATATAAAAGTGAAAAATGTATAACTGAGGTTTCACTGTAGATTGGCAGGTGATCAGAAGGGCAGATAAATTAATGTTAATGTTCACATACTTTCTTCTACCAGGTGCACATTTTTTTCAACATAACTTTTAGGAGTGACATACTCCATGAAAACAAACAGACTTACTGACTGGAAGATGGATAAAAGGAAAGGCAGACATGATTGAATTCTTGTACACATTTTCCTCTTTGCAAAGAGAATTTCTTTTATATTCTAAATTTTTTTCAAATGAAGGTACTGTTTTTGCAGATACAGAGGTTTATATAGGATAGACACAGCCATAATTACATGTTTTGCTGTCTGATTTATGGGCAATTAAATGTTAAAAACACAATAAACTGACTCATAATACAGTTGGAAATAAAATTACTCCTTTACTTTTGGATGAGCAGGAATTTCCTTCATCTGCCTGTCTATTATGAAGAATGTAAGATTGATTGAAACAATGCACTGCATGATTTGGAACTGTTTTCCTTAATATTTTGACTTCTGATTGACATCTCGCATTAATGAACCATTTTTTTTGTTTTATGTAATTGTTTTACTAGTAGTTTCACAATTCTTTTTTTTTTTTTTACCCCTAAGTGTAAGCTTACTCCATTTATTTTTTTTTTATCTCTGGTATCAGTTCACAATTAAAAAGAATAAGACACAAGTGATACTCTTAATGAAAATGTAGATATAAGTAGGCTTTGTTGTATTGAATCTTTCATACATTTAAGGTTGTAGAATGATATATCAGATTCCACATTATGACAAACATTTATGGTCACCCCTTTTCAGTATTACCGAAGCGTGTTTAAGAGGGGTGGGGGCTGCAGCCCGTACCCACATTTTCAAGGGGCCCCAGAATCGTGCAAGATATTTGAAAAATTGACAGTCCATGTATTGTTAGGAATATTTCTTCCTTCATTGATTTACAGTGAATACTGTAAGAAATTGCCTTGTGAAAAGAATTTACTTCTTTCTGCTTTTTAAGGAGGTGTCTGCTGAAAGTATAGTCTCCCCCAGTCCATCCTTAAATCTTTCGAAAGCATTGCAGATGTTCGTTTAAAATATACATCTGCAATTGGGAAAAATTTCTTACGTTAAGACATTTGAATCATGATATTTGGATCATATTATTTTGTCCAGTGCTTTGATGTAATTTCAACATGCTGAACCCTGGGGTGGATTAAAACAGAACTGAACTGGTATCCATTTTTCAACCATACATTTTCTTGCTAACACTGATTCGTTCATGAATCATGGGATACACACTTCAATATGGCGAGAATAATTTTTTGTGGCTTTTTCATCATTTTTTTGGGAATGTTTTCTCCTGGGTATTTTTATTCGGCCACCCATAGTGAAATCCTAGATGTGCCACTAATACTGGGACACCAAAATACTGTCCAGTCCTCGGGCCCCATATCCTTAAATGGGTTCTGAGTGTTACCTAAAGCCATGAATAGAAGATTTACCATTTTTTTTATTTGTAACTTATAAAGCCCTTTTACTACAGTTGATTCTGCACTTGATACACTTCCTATTTTAACAAGTACCATGTCTCAGAAGTTGCTAAAATTTCAGTGGGACTGTCTATTCTGCTGTAAACAGGTATTGTTATGCATAGACAGCTGGTTTGCCAATTGTTGTTTTCAGGGGTTACATTCCACTGCCTGAACTGATCAAGAAACTAACCATGAATGTAATAAACTAGACATTGATGCTCTTTGGCCCTGAAAGTGTACTATATTACCTTACCAATTAATTGGCTTGCTTTTAATTAAGCATGTCAGGGTTTGTTTTTTTTTCAAGGGCTCATGAAATTTTCATTTGCAAACTTGAATCCATTTATGTTGTTTTGTTTTCAGAAATGAAGACCCAGAGTTGTTTTGTTTTCAGAAATGAAGACCCAGAATTGTTTCTTTTCACACCAGTTAGATATTTATCATTTTGTTGTGCTATGTGTTCTTTATAGGTTATGTTTTTCTAGTAACAAATTTTGCATTAATCCATTAGACCCAGCTTTTCTGTATTTGTTTATACATGTGGGGAAAAGGGTTGTTTCATTTATAAACTTGGGAACTTGGGTAATATGTATGTGCATCAGTGAGAAATATTGGTGTAACCCTCATTTTTGTTGGGGGGGTTCGAGGAGGAAATCTTCAAAATTATATTAAAATCCCCCCTATAACTAGGCAAGCCTTTTGTTTTCTTTGTTGTAATTATTGTTTATGTGGAGAAATAAACCCAGGCAAATTATTTTAGGCTTTCAGCCTCTTATTTCCATAATTTATTCTCTTAATGAAAATGCAAAGCAGCATTCCCTGAAATTTCCCATGAATTATTTGACCTTATCCTACCTTGGAGTGTTTCATTACATGTCGTACTAGAGGCGCAGGTTTCAAATGAAAGGTAAATTTTGCATAGATTGAAATCAGGGCTTGAAAAATACTATGCCCTAGATGCCTGGGGCATGTAAATTATTGGATTAGGCAGATAAATAAAAACTCTAGTGGTAAATCTTTCATCTAGTTGCCTGGTCCGGGCAACTATATTTGGAATAGAATTTCCTACCATAAGAAAAAAAGACAGTCGTCGCATTCCATGTTTCACTTCACTGCTAATCATGGGAAGTTGTATTATTGTTACAGGGTACCAAGGGCAGAAGAATATCACTTCTTTAATTATATTATGCTCTAGGTCCAGGAATTGGAGCCATATGTAGTTTTACTCTAAATTTTGTTTGTAGTTGGTGACTGGATGCTTGCCTCTGATGGAACTAGGTTCCGCTGTTTAGTGACAAAGGGCGAAAACTTCAACGAAAGGATTTCACAGTAGAATCACTAAATTTTTTTAATGCCAATTTCTGTCGTCGTACCATTTCATACCAATTTCAGCATCATCGTCTTAAAACTTGAGATACATGCTTTTGTGCATTGAACGTTTTGAATACAGACCCTTAAAATGGAAATGCAAAGCATGTAAGAAAATTCATTATATTTTTTAACTTAAAAAAAATTAGGATTCTGATTTGTTGTCTTAAAAGAAATTTTCCTGTGCATCTAGCCTTCTAGCATTTGCTACCTGGGCAGGTATATAATTTTTGCACATGCCCAGCTGGGCATGTAATTTTTCAGATATTTTTTGAGCTTTGGAAATTATATAGTTGTCCGGTAAATTTCTGATGTTTTTTTTGTTAGTAAAAAGCTAATATTTGAATTTTTCTGATATTTTTAGCACTGTGGTTTTTTTTTTAATATTGCTGATTACCTGCATTTTCACAAGCATACCATTTTCACTGTAATTTTCTCCTTGTATTGTTTGTGTTCACTATTTTCACATCATTATCTACCTGTTGTTAAGACAAAAATAAAATAGAATCAGATGGAAAGAGGGGACATTTGCGCTGTCCAGAAAGTCATAAACAGTGTTTTCAAACTGTTTGCTGCAAACTGCACTATGGTGTTTGTTTTTTTATGTCTTTTCTATTGTATTTGATTCCATAAATTTATTTCTGCAAGGAAATAAAATAGAAAAGAGGTAAAAATAATGCTTTTTTCTTCCATTTCATTGCTCTTCTGGTATTCTTTCTACCAGAAATCTTTGTATGGAGTTTAAGAAACAAACAAAAAAAAAACTCTAAATGAGCTTGTAATCTATTTTTGTCATTATATATATATATAACTATTATTTTCAAACTAGCTGATTTAAGGGTTTATGTATAAAGCAGCATAAAAATAAATTTATATTTTGTTTTGCTTCATTCTCATTTGCAAACATTGCCTTATTTATGCTGTGCATGTAGTTGTATATTGTTGTGAAAGTGTTCAGGATTTTTTTTTTTTTTTTGTTAATATCATGAAAAGTTTGGTTTTGTTTTTAATTTTTTTGTCACCTTATTCTATTAATGAAGGATGTGTAATATTCTAAAGTATACACTGTATGCTATGATAAATCAGCATTGTATTATTTTTACATTTACTGTAACGCCATTTCATCCAAGCAGTCCCTCATAACATATTTCTGTGCTGTGTGTTCAAAAAAAGAAATTCTTACGCTGTTACAAATGTGCAGGCATTTTTGTCTCCTTCAAACTTCTGTGCACAAGCATTTTTGTTCTGTTTAATAAATTTGCCCAGTTGAAGCAGAAAAAAAAATAATGCATAATTTTTGTACCATGTGCCTGAATAACAATATCCTTTCGTTGGTAGATTTTTTTGTGTGCAATCAAGCTATTTCCTTATCATACAAGTCCTATTTTTTCATGTATTCCCAGCTTTCTTCTTGCCAAGGTAAATCATTTTGTATATGCAACAAAAGACTCATTTCTCTGAATTTCATCATGTTTTCTTTCAGTATATGAAGACGTGTAAATTGCTACAAAACTTCATTGAACCAGTGAAAGTAAATGTTTATATTTACATTTTATCAGACTGCAAACTGGCAACATGAATGTTTTGTTGATCTGCCTAGCTATTGGTTATTGTGGACTCCTGTAGTATGCAGTAGATATGCAACAAAAAGCATAAAAAAATGTTTTTTTTTCTCTCTAACTTCCAGCAAAAAAAAATGTAACTCAAAAGATTTATATGAAGATGAGATATTGCATTTACTTACTTTCGTAAAATTCATGTAGCAAAATAGGAAGTTAATTAACTATTGTTCTTCACTATGAAAAAAGTACAAAATAAGAGTGCAGGAACTACTATAGAAATTAACTCTTTGCCCAAAAGTAGCATTAAAATTAATAAGAATTAGAACTGTATTCTTTTATTAGCCAATAAAGAGGAGAACCTCATGTTGTTAAAGCCAGTCAATTCAGTCCTTTTTTAAGAGTGACACTTCAGATTTAAGTTTTAAAACAATTGGGCACCCCCCCATCCTCTTTATTTTTTTAAGTAACCCAGCTGCTCGTCTCCATCCCTCTAATCAACCAATTAGGATATATTACCCTAAGAATATATTATGTTAAGTTGTTGAGAAAATAATTATCTATCTTTTTATAGTCCATTCCATGAAACCTGTCTTAACAAGGTCATCCAAGGTTCTGTGAAAAAATAACTGCCTTGACAAGTAACTGCCAAATAGAGTGGCTAAATATCTCCCTCCCCACTTGAAAAATTAAATAAAAGAGACTTACTGTTTTTTAATGCAGTTTTCTGTGAAGAGCTTGTTCTTTCTTTCATGCCATTTTGTTATTTAGGAATAATGTGTTTCACTAAATATCTCACTATGAACCAGAAGTAAGCATGAGAAATTAAGTAAGGAGTTCAAAACATATGCATGTTGTCCCAATTTGTGGGTTCCTACCACATGTTCCCCCAAAGAAAATGAAAGGTAAAGAGATGCCAAGTGCAATATCAGCACCACTGTGCTTGAGCTCTGAAGCCAATTCTGTTCTATGGCTGCTTTCTCCACCTTAAAGTCAGGGGATGTGTTCTTATACCACATGTTCCCCCAAAGAAAATGGAAGGTAAAGAGATGCCAAGTGCAATAGCAGCACCACTGTGGTTGAGCTTTGAAGCCAATTCTGCTCTGTGGCTCATTTTTTTACTTTAAAGTTGGGTATGTGCCCCCCCCCCCCCCCGAGAGAATCATCTAGCCTGCTCAAACAAAATATGGCTACTATTTGAGAAAACTGGGTTCATTAAAATGAAGGGGCATAGCTCCTCAGCAGGCTTCACGCTCTCATTTAGAATATTTAAAAATGGAACATTTATATGTACCCTAATTAACAGATAATCATACCATCTGGAAACAAAATTCTGAGAACTTGAGAGACCCCAAGGACCGCCCACCATTACGATCTCGTGAAGGGTGGTGACAGACAGACAGCGAGAGAGAAAAGCAGGTATTTTATATTTTTAAACTTGAAGCAATTTCATTATAGTGCTAGAACTTCCTAAACAAATATATTTGTGACCGTAAAATGCAGATGCATTCTCTTATGTGTTTCAGAAATGTCTGTGTCCTGCAGGTGGCCACCAAATAAAGGGCTGTTTTCAGTGTTTTTTTTTTCAGTAATATCCATGCCAGGCAAAACTGCCTATTTTGGCAGGTGATTGCGGAAAGCAAGTGACAGCCAACACAGGTTTCACTGTATTAGAAAAGTGTGCCAGAATGAAATGAAAACTAAATGGTTACCTGCTACGTTTTATGGTTTACCCGCAAAATTTGCAGAAATTCTACTAATTTTTATTATTATTTTATCATAAGGTGTACTTTACAGGTTTTTGTTGGGGGAAAGTTCTTTTGTTTTGTATTTTCAAATCAGTTTGTGTCATCTAGGTATCACCTGAAAATTTTTGAAGTAATAATAAGTAGCCCAAAGGACCATCACAACTGTACATTGTGATTTACCTGATTGCAATTCCACTCACTTCTGCCTTCCCGAATTTCTCTGTTTGCAGCTTTGCAGGGAAAACTTGGTAAAAATGCTGTAGGATCAGTATTGGCAATGATTTTAATAAAGGCGGGGAGGAATGTCAGCCTCATGTGAGATTTAAAATTGCATTTTTTTTAAAGTTATTCTAACCTGTTGGCACAAAAATTTAAGGTAGAAACCTCCCTTAAGTTAAAAGTTACTGCAATATCACTACAATTTTACAGTTAAAAATGAAAGTTTTATCTGTATATGTAGCCCAATGATAGTATACTAATGAGGTAATTATGTATCAATTGCATTTTAATCTCTGTAACTGTGAAATACTGCAAAATATCTAAAGCACGAAGACATTTCTCTCTTATATCTAAACCACCATCTGAAATTTCATTTGTGTACTAAATCGGCTTTTAATCAATATGTGTAATGCATTTAAACAACATGTGTGTCAGTCAATGAAACATAAGTATTCACTGAACATTTTTTATGGATTTCAATTCTTGAAAGTTTACAGGTTTGTAAATGATGGTGTTTCAATACCAATAGGCAATTTTTTCCATTCGTGGAACTTATATGAAACGTTTGTTGTTGATTTGAGTGTCTCGGGATCGCAGTTAAGAATGGGAGCGTAATAATTCTGATTTTGACTTTTGAATCTGTACATGCTGTAAATGCATATATAATTAATGTGCTAGAATGTATTTTTGAGAATCCAAAACTGTGTGTTGGCTATCTGCTTTCAAAGAAAACAAATAGCCGTAAACAAAATTTTCAATGTGGTAGTACAAAAAAGCAGTTCTGATCAATTTTCTGAAATTCCATTACAAAGTAAAAGTTTTTTTTTTGTAATCAGCTGTATTGATTAGTTTTCTGATCAGTTTCGTTGCAAAATAGATATTTTGTGTTTCCGAAGGTAGTAAATTTATTAGGAAGCCAATGCTATCTGTGTGTGCCAAACAAAATTGTTGGGACACAGTGGTCTATGCCCTGGCTTCTGATCACTTATATGAGGTGGACACAGGTTTGAATCCAAGTGTGGCGTGAATGTTGTGTTTATCTTGTGGCTCTGGCTTTCTCCCTTCCCTGGAACCAGTGGCCTTAAGTTAGAAATGGGAGACTGCTTATAGCCCATTGAGTTGCTCTTAGTGGTCATTAAACCTCCAAACAATACAGGAACAAAAAACTGTTGGTTCTGAATTTCAATTTGTATTATAGGCATACTTATTAATTGTATACATATAACTACTAAAATTCTTATATAAGGAACTAATGTTGTCTTAATGGTCTGTCCAACTTGGGAATTTTTGATCCTGAAGGTGGTGGGTAATGATCACCTTCAGATCGACTCATTAAGGAAAATATGGCAAAACTTGTGATTTCCAAATCTTTGGTTCAAAAGATCTTCCATTGTCCATAAAAGATTCTAATCTCTTCTGTCTTTCAGAGATACAAAATAATTGTTGGGAATCAAGCAGTCTGTACAGAGCTTTGTGCTTTGGAATATTTTTCATGTGAATAGGAATATTTTTGACTGTTCAGTAATTATAGCAATGAGAATTTAAACGTAAATAACATAGAGATTGCTGTTTTAAATTGGTTTATCCTCTCACCTTTGGGCATCTTGTACATTGTCAGCAGGACTCATATGGAATAAGATGGGTTTTTGATGTGAAAATAGCAGCTGTTTGAAATGAATGCTGTGCAAAATTTTCTGTGTGAAGTAGCACAGGTTTTTGTGAGTAAAGGTATAGTGTGGTTAGAGAATAGCTATGATAAGTGTATATGTTGCTGCTTTGCACTATAATTTTTTATTTTTATTTTTCACTTTTCTAAGTTTAAGAATCAGTTAAAGAAAAAATTCTGCCATAGGATGCAATTAAAGTCATTCATGCATTTATTTTTTTTTTTTGAATGATTTGTTTCTTTTACTGTGGAACATGATGTTAACTATTTCCATGAATTGGTTTGCTATGAAATTTATAATGTTTCAAAAGAAAACCATTCTTTAACAGCCTTGATTTTTTAACAAATGGTGTTAATTCCTCTGTAAATATCTCTTGGGATGTAAAAGAGACAGAAAATCTCGTGCATTGTTATTTTATTTCCTATCTAATGGATACACTCATATCTCATAGAATATATGAAGAACAAAAATGAAATATATGTTCCTTGAACCAGCATTTTCCAGGAACCGTTGCACTCCAATTAACACATTTTCTTGCGGTTTACAAGGGTCAGGTGCAATCACTTCATACTGTGGATGTTTTGCCCAAGTTTAGAAATGCCATGTGGTTATTTCTATGAACTGCAACCTTTTTCATGAAAAGAAAAAATAGGAGACATAAGGGGAAGGATGCATAGACCCTTTGTATAAATATTTGTAATTCTTTTCTCTTTCTTCAATAAGAAAGAATTCTGTACTGCATGACATGACATCAACCATGTTGCTAAATTGCAGAGGAATTCTGCTGAAGTTCTTTCAACTATCAAATTTAGTAAACATCTGCATTTGACATATGGAGTGCATTGTATCACCAAAAAATTGAGCAGATATTTAATGTTGCTAACATTCTGCTGCATTAGCACACTGGTGTTCTATAGATGCAAGAGCATCTCTTGCAGTACATAAGAATTCTTAGTTTCCCCATACACGACTGTTTTGCAAGTTCTGTGGAATTAAAAATATTTTGTGCAGTTCATGAGAATTTTTCCTGTGCACAGCTAAAACTGGAATTCAAAGTCACAAATTGCTTACACTGTTTTCACAGATACCAGAGCTGGTCAACAGTGAAAAATTTTTCCCTTTGGGTTGAAGTGCAATTTCAGTGTTCTGAGGTCAACAATACCATTGGTGAATGGATAACTTCATGTAGCATTTGTATGGGCGTAGTACATTACTTAGCATACTTTGCCCTTGCATAACTGATGTACAGTTATTTAGGTTTTCAACTTAAGTGCAGGGTTAAGTTGGTTGTGGGTGCATGATAGTCCATATTTTTTTAAAGTGAGTTGTAATTTATGCCTAGCCATTTACATTACAGTAATTTGTGATTCAATGATAGTTTGTTTTCATACACACACATTTGCTCAATTCTATTACACTTTCTTGGAATTTAATATCCTGCACATCTCTTCATAATATTTTTGGCAAATTTGCTTGTTTCTTCAAATCATGTGAATTAAATATTGAGTTTTTCCAGCAGTTTTTTTTTTTTTTTTTTTTTCCCTCTCTGCCTGTGTCTATTTTATTTACTTTTTCTATTTGTATTTGATTTTTTGGTGCACGATATTTGTGAAATATTTTTTTCAAATTGAAATATATTTCTTAAAATACTAGAGCACATATTAATGAATATGAAAAAAAGTCACTTACACAAATTAAAGCCATTGCAAAAGTTACATTTATTTGTCTTCTGTATTTGGAATTTTCACAAAGCAATATGTTCTGTTGTCAAAATCAAATATAAATCTGTGGAACATTTCAATTTAATCTTGTAATTTATTTTTTTTTTGTGATTTATTATTTTTATTTTTTTATTTATGAGAGGTATTATTTGCTAGCATAAATAATCAAAACTGGATACAGTTTTTCTGGTTTTGAAGCTAATACCAGCAAGCATTGTATGTCTGCTCTGCATCGTTTTCTTTTGTAAGAACAACAATGCACTTTCTGTGATTTTTAAGACCCCAATAAAAGATACCTGTAGTAAAAACTACCAGGAATCCTCAAAGTGCCATTTGTGTAAAAATCACTAAGGGGTTTGTAAATAGTGTACTTTGAAGCTTTAATATTTTTTCCCGTTCATAAAAGTAAATAAAAAAAATAGATACTGTGTTCCTTTTGTATTTATTTTTTTCATCTGGAGTCATTTCTGATAGCATAATTAAGGGTTAAGTAATTGAAATGAGAATGTTTTTGTATTGTAATTATAAATCCACAAATATGTATTATCAAAGATACATTTGTCCAAAAATTATGTGGGTGTAAGTTTCTTGCATATAAAATATTCAGTTGTGTAGAAATAGCCCCCCTCTACTAGACCATTAGCTGTTACTTATATTAAAGATATCTTTCTACGGCATTATTGGTGTAGTTATAAAAGTGAAAAAGTTACTGGAGCTGCCTGGTTGCGCAGTGGGCTAAGTGTTGACTTCTGACTATTCATCCGCAATGGGGTTGGTTTGAATCCTGGTAAGGCAAGGATGTTGTCTTTGTCCTGCGGTACTGGCTCTCTCCCTTCCCTAGAATCAGTGGGCTTAAATTGGGGATGGGGGGACTACTTTTAGCCCATCTACTTGCTCATGGTGGCCGTTAAACCCGCTGCCATATTCTGTAATTCCACAATAGGGAAACATCATTATGAACCCAATACTGATGAGTTGCACAATTTATATCTCACGAGTAAAAGCCGTCTTTGTGTGGATAATTGAAAGTAAAATAAAACTCGGCTTAGCTGAAATCAAATTAACTCATATTATAAAACATCAATTTAATAAAACCTTATGATATTTTAAAAACAGATTAAAAGACATGAGTACTTTCAATGGCCCATCTTCAGATGGAACAGCCAAATTGACAAGATCCGCATAATATATACAGACACATGAACGCGTCAAAGTCTGTTGTACATTAGGGATGGGTAGTAAAAGAACAACCTGTTCTTTTGCACCAGTTCCTTGAACTGAACGGGAACAGCCTGTTCTTCTGTTGCCAAAAAACCTGTTCTCTTGAGTCCGGGAGTCTCTACTCTGTAATGAGAACGGGAGAAATGAAAGAACCTGTTCTTTCTCGCCAGCTCCTGTTCTGCTACCGACGTCAGTGACGTGGAGTGACTCGGAATGCCTTTCCGGAACAGGTTCAATTTGACTGACTGTTCTTTACTAGTTAATACGTTCCCGAGTCCTGACCTGTTCTCTGACTTTGTGTTCTGTTCTTTTGTGCACGGAACAAACTGCCAGGGATTACGTTTTGTGTCCTTCTGCCTCTTTGTCATAAATATTTCGCAAAAATTGTTCTTTTCAGAACTGCTCATACTAATTTTTTTCTCAAAGTACATATTTTGTGCTGGATTAAGCCAGTATTTTTTTTTTTTTAAATGTTATTTCAGGTACCTAAGTGTAGCTAAGTATTCGCTGGAGCTGCATCCAAAGGTAAAGCAAATTTAATTATAGTTTTTTAAGCTATCAGGTAAGGGTCCAACAAATTTTTAGTTTTACTTTCTCATCGTGGGAACGCAGGAGTGTTAGTCACGATATTTTTACCGATTTCGTTTTTGAAAGGCGCAGGATTACTGTAGTGTATTTAAGAGTTTTTTGGTTTTTTTAAGTGCGTTTGTGTCGTGTTTGCCTTTCAAGGAAAGCGACAGTAACCCAGAATTATTAGGTAGGAATCCCGTTTAAGGTAAAAAAATTCCCAGAATTTCCATTTTGCATAGGGTGTCTACTCAGCAGTGTAGGTATTTTTAGCAAGGTGTTTTCAATTGTATTACAGTGTTTTTTTAGTGCACAAAAAATACATAAAGCAGAGCATTTTTGCTCTCTCCTTTCGAATGGGTGATAGTTGTGAAGGCAAAATTAAGACAAGTGTCGCAAGGAGATGTAATGTTATATCCCACCGCCACTTCAGTTCTTAATACAGGTTGTAAAAAGAAAAGACGAAGGAACCCACACCCTGGGAAAAATAAATGAAAATATTGAGTAATTAAGTGCGGTGCTCATTGGAGTTCCTAAGTAAGTCTTTCCTAGTTGTAATTTGTTTTATTTATTATTGATTAACAAATTACTTAGTTATAACTTATTTTCATAATTATTTAGCTAAAAAAAACTATTTTCATAATTATTGAGCTGAAAAAAGGCTTGTGGTCGACATGTTTATACACATTCGTATGAAGCAAAAGATTATAAAAGAACAGCTCAGCTGAACAAGAACAGTTAAAAGAACAGGAGCAGGGAAGAACTGTTCAGTAGAAAGAACATTTCCGAGAGAGAGAGAGATTTCCTATCTGAGGTTGAGAGACCCGAACCCTCAGCGCTCTGCGCCTTTTGTCAGGTGAAAAAGAGGAATATTAGATATTTGGGAACAGATTTCCCTGATAGAATAGTACGAAAGAAAAGTATGGAAATATTAGAGGAGAGGGAGTAGATGGTTACCCGTTAAGAAGTGAAGTAAGCTGCCCTACATACTTACCTGTAACAACAAGCCATTTCAAGTGATATTTCTCTCCGCAGAAAAATGCCCGGTACACCTGTGCCACAGAAGAGTACAGGGGGAAAGGAAGGAAAGGACACGGGAAAGGGGAACCTGAAAGAAAAACATCACACACAGAACATCTTTCCCAGAGAAAAATCGTCTTTGAACACCGATTAAGACAAAACTGGCTATTTGCTCAGTGTTTCTCGCCAGCCAATGAGAGAAAAGATTTTTCCCCATTGGTTTACAGGATTTTTTCACAGGTTTACTTTTGTTGATTCTTTACAGGCATGTCAGAGTAACCATAGCTAAGGTGGTGTGATCACATGTTTGCAAAACAGAGTACGGCCCTTAAAAGAGCCCTTTTTTTTTCTCATTTTTCCTTTAACACTGTTTCTTCACATGTGTGAAGTGTTTGCAAAACAGAGTACGGCTCTTAAAGGAGCCCCCTTTTTTTTTTATTTAACTAGATTTTTTCACATGTGTGTAGTGTATTTGCAAATCAGAGTACGGCCCTTAAAAGAGCCCTTTTTTTTTTTTCCTCATTTTTCATTTAACAAGGTTTCTTCACATGTGTGAAGTATGTTTGCAAAACAGAGTACGGCTCTTAAAGGAGCCCCCTCTCTTTTTTTTTTTTTATCTAACGAGATTTTTTCACATGTGTGTAGTGTATTTGCAAATCAGAGTACGGCCCTTAAAAGAGCCCTTTTTTTTTTCCCCTCATTTTTCATTTAACAAGGTTTCTTCACATGTGGGCATGTCAGAGTAACCATAGCTGAGGTGGTGTGATCACAATATTACACCGATCAAGGTTTAAGATACTCATTTTGAGTAAACAACCGAGAAATAAAAAAAAACAGCCACAACCAGGGTTTTTTTTATTCCTTATTTAGGAAGCCGGTAGTTTATGGGCCAATCATTCATCATTTTTTTTTCCTTTGCTACTTGCCTGCTTGTTGCACAATTATGTGCAACAGCGGAAAAAATTTAGTCCTGTTTTGTTTAAATATTATTATTATTTATTTTTTTCAGAACTAATGCATAAAAAGATGTCTTTTATGCAACATTTTGCTCGGCCCCGAAACGAGCCTTTTTTTTTTTTTTTTCTTTCGTTTATTGTTGTTGTTTTTTTGTTGTTTTTTAATCTGGAAACAACAACAACAAATTTTAATATAAAAGACAAGACCAACAACACCTTGTTTGGTTAGGAGCAGAATATTCAGTACAAAAAAGATAAGTCTTTTATGCAACAATTTGCTCGGCTCTTAAAAGAGCCGATTTTTATTTTTTGTTTTGTTTTTTTAAATCAGGAAAAAACAACAAATTTTAATATAAAAGACAAGACCAACAACACCTTGTTTTTTAGGGGCAGAGATATTTAGTACAAAAAAGATAAATCTTTTATGCAACATTTTGCTCGGCCCCTAAAATGGCCCCCTTTTTTTTTTTTTTTTTACCCAAAACTGCTATTCAATTTTTTGCTTTCGTCCTACGTGTGAGGAATAACTTCAATTTAGTCCCAGTTATTTTTTTGGAAGTATAACTGTGAACTGGATTCTTTTCAGGAATTTTATTTAAAATAGCCTTCGGTCTTTTAAATTTGTCAGTATCATTGACAACATAATTAAGGGCCTCCCTGACAAGAGGATTGGGATGTTTCTTGGCTTTCTCGTAATACCTTTGCGCTAGATCATACATAGTATAATGTATAGAGCTGATATTTAGCATACTACTGATATTTAGCATCTAGTCCTACCATCATACGAAGAGTTTTATTTTGAAACGAGGTAATATTATTTTTTTGCTGCTTTCTGCAGTTACCCCAGATAGGACAGCCATAGGTAATCACCGGGCTGAAGCATGCTTTCCATAAACATTTCCCATCCCTATTGTACATATATGCAAAGACGGAAGACATTCCTCCCAGCACATTATTCCACGGTTGCGGGTAATTCAAAGCCCCCTAGGATTAGAGTTAATTAATACCTTATAGGCATTGGGGAGCTCATAAGGCATATACTCATTACAACAAATATTTTGTGCGTGAAAAATAAACATGCTCTCAGTAAGAAACAGTGTGCTACGATTTTTAGGGGTAACCAGAATTTAAAATTTTCCCAGTCCGGATATAAAATCCCTTCTGTAACTTTCCTAGCAAGTGCTGTGTTGGTACCTCCTGTCTGGATATTTATACCCTGCAAGACAAATTCCGCCCAGTCAATCCTATATAGACAGGTTGAGTAGTTTCGAAAACATCTTTTAATGGAACACAATAGACACCCCACCTTTGTAAAATATCCGTCGGGGTCCTGTCCTTTCTAACAAGTGGTAGGATATTAAGGGAGCGAGTGCCGAAATCCAATCCAAATTTCCGGCAAATGTTGCGAAGAGGTTGAGTTATTGAAGGAATGAAACGAGATGGTGTGGGCAAAATGGTTGTAATGTAGTAGCAAGTGTACTTTTAACTCTGGAATGGATCCGGTTAAAAACGTATTCAGGATATCCAAATTGGGACGCAAACGACGAAAGGGCGCAGTGGTCTAAGGCATTGGCCTCTGATCATTCGTCCGAAAGGGGTCCAGGTTCGAATCCCGTGAGGCATGGATGTTGTGTATGTCTTACGGCACTGGTTCTCTCCCTTCCCTGGAACCAGTGACTCTAAATTAAGGACGGGCGACTGCTTATAACCCATTGAGTTGCTCACGGTGGTCGTTAAACCTCCAATCAAAAAAAAAAAAATATGAGTTAATTTGATTTAAGCTAAGCCGAGTTTTATTTTACTTTCAATTATCTGCACAAAGACGGCTTTTAATCGTGAGATATAGTTTGTGCGACTCATCAGTATTGG
Source organism: Macrothele yani (assembly GCA_039090855.1). NCBI lineage: Eukaryota > Metazoa > Arthropoda > Arachnida > Araneae > Macrothelidae > Macrothele > Macrothele yani. Next base: position 24,016,284 of record CM077013.1, read on the forward strand.
AAAGGCATGTTTTTTGCATTATCAAATATCATGAATATGTTTGTTAGATCCGCTAATGTTTTTGCAAGAAACAGACTGAAACTCGTCAAAGAAGAGTCCCACTTGCAATTCCTGATTAACTGTAGCGAATTATCGGCTATTCCTAAGTTCCTTCGAATAACCACCACACCTAGATCTTGGAAAGAAAAAGACATTTTGAAAACTGCTGAAAGGAAGAAGCTTAACAAAAATTACGTCCAAAATGGGGTTCATTAATTACCTACAAAGAAGGACTTATTATTCGTTCTCTATTTTTGTCAAGGACTCGCACCCACTTATTGTCGACAGAACCTTAACTATGTTGGCCTCGACTGTAGGTACCCTTGCAAAGACTTTATATACATCTCATGTCAAAAAATTGCGGGGGTTAGTGAACAAGAACCAGGAGGCTACAATGTGGCAGCGAAAATACCTCCAGTGAAAATCCCAACCCTCCAGCAATAGCACCACAGACAGTCATTAACCTTAGTGACTTTCAGCTTAGTGACCAACTAAAGAGTGTTCTTCAACTTGGGACGAAATTTGCTTTTCCTAAAAAGGTTAGCTTACCACACACCATTCCGCAAGTTGAAAACATTATCTCTCAACTACCAGCTTCGGAGCAAACTTTTACAAGACTAAAAATAACCAAGATTACCAATAAGGAACATAATAAGCTAATCAAAAATTCATCCACTACTGAAAAAGACTTTTACGGACACTTAAGGAAGAATCTACCATCTCGATTATTACTGTCGATAAAACCTCTCAAATTGTGATTATTAACACTGCTGATTACTGTGATAAAATTATCTCTGCCATTTCCACTGTCCCACATTGTATCATCAATCATAACCCTATAAACTCCACTATTTCAGCTTTGTCAAAACTAGGTAAGGACTTTGTTCCCCCCTCTAGTTTCCGGTGCTCTTTTAAGCCCCCACCAGGACCTGCGTTCCCAACGTATTTGGTAAAATTAAACTGCATAAACCTAACCATCCACTCCAGCCACTTGTCTCTGGAAATCCTAGTCCTACAAGACCCCTTGAAGCCACCCTTTCTAAATACCTCTCACATCTGGTTCAGGACTCCCATTACTCTATAAAGAATTCTACCCAAGTTCTTTCAAATCTTCCAACCCAGGCTAAACCATTCATTCTGGCTTCCCTCGACATGGTGTCACTCTACCCCAATGTACCTGTTGAATTCACACATCAGATTATCAAAAATCAACTTCATTCCTTAGGGAACCCACTTACTGAGATTTCAGCCATAATGAATGCGCTTCGGTTTGTTAAAAAACGGTCCTATTTCCAATTCCAAAATAAAATTTATCGCCAAGCCGATGGCGCGGCCTTTGGATCACCGCTTTCTGCCATTTTAGCCGAAATTTTCATACAGTACCTTGAAAATACATTTTTGACTTCTTATCCTCACCAACCTCTGTAGTTTCTCAGGTATGTAGACGATATCTTATTACTCTGGCCCCACTTGTTACCTGAATTACAAGCATTCACGAATTCTTTCTCTTCACAATTTCCGTCAATTCAATTTATCCTAGAAATCGAACAAGACCTAAAACTCCCGTTTCTTGATATTATTATTACCCGTCATCCAAACCAGGTTTTACCATTGCACTTTGCTGTTTATAGAAAACCATCCTGTACCCCAACTATGATTCCATACTCCTCTAGTCATCCGCAAAACCAAAAGTTAACGTCTCTTCACTTTTTCATTCGTAGAGCCTACACCCATTCCTCAACTCGCACTGCACGCGTTACAGAACTACAATGGGTCTCGTCGTTTGCGTCCCAATTTGGATATCCTGAATACGTTTTTAACCGGATCCATTCCCGAGTTAAAAGTACACTTGCTACTACATTACAACCATTTTTGCCCACACCATTTCGTTTCATTGCTTCCATCGATTACATTCCTTCAATTATTACTCAACCTCTTCGTAACATTTGCCGGAAATTTGGATTGGATTTCGGCACTCGCTCCCTTAATATCCTACCACTTGTTAGAAAGGACAGGACCCCGACGGATATTTTACAAAGGTGGGGTGTCTATTGTGTTCCATTAAAAGATGTTTTCGAAACTACTCAACCTGTCTATTTAGGATCGACCGGACGGAATTTGTCTTGCAGGGTTAAGGAACGTAAATATAATATCCAGAGAGGAGGTACCAACACAGCACTTGTAAGGAAAGTTACAGAAGGGATTTTATATTCGGACTGGGAAAATTTAAAATTCTGGTTACCTCTAAAAATCGTAGCACACTGTTTCTTACTGAGAGCATGTTTATTTTTTACTCACAAAATATTTGTTGTAATGACTATATGCCTTATGAGCTCCCCAATGCCTATAAGGTATTAATTAACTCTAATCCTACGGGGGCTTTGAATTACCCGCAACCGTGGGATAATGTGCCGGGAGGAATGTCTTTCTTCTTTGCATATATGTACAACAACCGACTTTAACGCGTTCATGTGTCTGTATATATTATGCGGATCTTGTCAATTTGGCTGTTCCATCTGAAGATTGGCCATGCGATGTCCCGAAAGTACTCATGTCTTTTAATCTGTTTTTAAAGTATCATAAGGTTTTATTAAATTGATGTCTCATAATATGAGTTAATTTGATTTAAGCTAAGCCGAGTTTTATTTTACTTTCAACTATCCGCACAAAAAAACGGCTTTTACTCGTGAGATCATTATGAACATTCTAGGCCGCCCCGGTGTCGCAGTGGTCTAAGCGCTGGGATGTGACCGTTTGTCCGAGAAGGGTCCGGATTCACATCCCGTGAGGCATGAATGTTGTGTTTGTCTTACAGCACTGGCTCTTTTCCTCCCTGGAGTCAGTGGCCCTAAATTAGGGACGGGCGGCTGCTTATAGCCCAAAGAGTTATTCACAATGGTCGTTAAACCTCCAATAAAAAAAAACCTAGTTTGAAAAATGCACATGCATCAGTAAAATACTGTTGTAACTCTGCTTTGTGTGGGGAAGGGGAGAGCTTCGAAATTATGCTGAAATTCTCTCCATCAACAAGTGAGCAACCCTTTAGTCTTTTGTTGATTCCTTTTGTGAGCTGCAGTGATCGTTTACCTGGCAAATGTAAGTAGACTGATTATGATTGGATTTCCTATGTTCAATTTTTTCCTAACATCATTCTCCCCAGCTCCTTCTGCCCGATTTCATATAAAACAGCTATTTTTTTTTTTTTTTTTTTTTGGATTGGAGGTTTAACGACCACCGTGAGCAACTCAATGGGCTATAAGCAGTCGCCCGTCCCTAATTTAGGGTCACTGGTTCCAGGGAAGGGAGAGAGCCAGTGCCGTAAGACAAACACAACATCCATGCCTGACCGGGATTCGAACCCGGACCCCTTACGGACGAATGATCATAGGCTAGCGCCTTAGACCACTGCGCCACCGGGGCGGCATATATATAAACAGCTATATTTAGAGCATTTGTTAATTCTTCAACCATAGAAGCCAGAGAAAAAGAAATAACAAACATCATCAACAAGGGGCTTTCAGCTGGGTTTTCTAGCCAAACTCTAGTATAAACCCAGGACTCCTAATGCCACAAGCAACAAAAATTTAAGATGTTGTGGGTCCATAACGTATTATCCTAAGTTCTCTTTCAAGTTCAAAATTGTCATTAAAAAGTATGGAGCAAATGTGGCCATCAAATCTCCTGCGTTTATACACGACATGGTATCTACAAGCAAATCGCCTATAAATAAAGAAAACACAGCAGGAGTTTATGACATACTCCTAATCTATCCATATGGCAGCACAAAGTCATACGTTGGGTTAACTAAAAGGTCACTTCAGATAAGGACAAAAGTGCATGAAAGAGACGTTAAGGACAGGAAAACTACAACCACTTTGTGCAGAGAAGTCATCCAAAAAGGAGCAGCCCCACTTTGGAGAATGATGAAAAGAAGAGCACCCTATTCAAGCTATGTTGGCACAGCCACGCATGAAAGTCTCGAGACGGTGACTCTCTCACACCCATGCAACGAAAACTTGTCTTGTGAGATATCAGATGCCTGGAGGAATCTCCTGAACAAGCATCAAGGAAACAACAGGTAATTGCTCTCCATGCAGCCTATCACGTTTTAAAACACGGATTTTTTTATTTTATTTTTTTGATTGGAGGTTTAACGACCTCCGTGAGCAACTCAATGGGCTATACGCAGTCGCCCGTCCCTAATTTAGGGTCACTGGTTCCAGGGAAGGGAGAGAGCCAGTGCCGTAAGACAAACACAACATCCATGCCTGACCGGGATTCGAACCCGGACCCCTTACGGACGAATGATCAGAGGCCAGCGCCTTAGACCACTGCGCCACCGGAGCGGCAAAACACGGATTCCACACGCGAGTATGTCTAAATACAGACCTTAATGTGAAATGGAACTGTTGGTTCATAATATCAAAATTTTTGAATTCTAAGAACATTGTAAGTTGCTATCTCTAAGAAGGCTTTGAGAACTTAGCCCAGGCGAAGCCTTCCGGAGGGTAGGGGGAGGGGGATGCACGAAAGCTCGGCTTTAATTGTGTATTAGTTTTACGTTAGTAAAAGGAAGTGTTTTAGTTCATTGTTGAACTTACTAACATTTATTATTGTTACTATTGGGAAATTAATATTTAATCTAAGGTTTTGTTGTTCCTTATCGGGTTCTATCTCCAGCGCTTTCATTCAAAAAGCAGTTTTCACTAAGCCCTTTCTTAATCTTTTCTGAAAATGCTGCCTCACTTCAAACTGGACTTTAATGATTTGGTGAGCATACGGATTTGTATCAAATAAATCAACCGAAATAGCATTATTACATACACAAACTCTAATTCAACGAAATCTACTACAAAAACAAATAGCAATAGCAGTCTTTCTTGATCTTTCAAAAGCATTCGATACCCTAAATCATGATATATTACTTCATAAGTTAAATATTATTGGACTTCGGGGATCTAGCTAGAATTTACTCAAAAGTTACTTGTCAGAAAGAAGGATCCAATGACCATCTGGTCTTGCAGTTCTCTGTCTACACCCTCCATTCCTAGTTGGGCTTCAGTAGTCTTCCAAGAACAAAAACAAAGTTTATGGTTTTGAGAATTTTCATGGTCTGGAATCCTGTCACTGAGCTTTTTCCAATGCACAAACCCCTCTTCTTTATCCAAAAATGACAATTTTGACTCTGTTTCTGCTACAAGGTGCGAAAACAGTCTAAAATAGACCCCACTCCCCGTAACTCCCGCGTCGCTTAGGGGCCCAGATCTACGTATGTATATATATATTTTTTTTAATTTAGCAATTTAATTTTAGACAAAAGGTTTTCTACTTGCTCTTTTTGTCTTAAATTTTCTGTCTTTTGGACACGAAAGTTTTTGAACTAAAGGTCCCCATTGACACAAACTATTATATGCGCGCCAATTAGAGATCAGATCAGATCATATATAGAAGATTTTAAGAAGGTAGTGTCTGACCCCAAGTCTTAAACAACCCTTAGAAATAGGAAACTAGGAGATTTGGGCCGATAGGAAGTGACACGGAAGCGAGGTAAAAAGGGGGGGGAAGGAAAACACCCTTATTTACTGCCGGGGGCCAGCACGTGGGGTCCGACCGCTTAACGTGTCCAGCCGACTCACAGCGGATATTTAGTGGTTCGAGCGTTCGTACCTGCTGGGATTGAACCTGAGGTTTCTACCTTCGGTCATCGCACACTCAAAGTAGGCTTGATGGACTTGCGATTATAAGCATTGAAAATGACGGAGCCAGAAAACTAGACTTGACGAAACTGATTGAAATATTCGCTAAAAAGAACGTTAGAAGGGAATCCAGATTTTAGTAACGTAAGTTTTCTTTATTTTGTAAAGTATGCTTGCTTCTTGAATTTAAAAGACAAGATACTAAAAAGAAACAATATCGCTGAAATATTTAAAACTAGAAAAATGTAAATACACTGTTTTTTCTCTTTCTCAAAAATTATTGTATTAAGGACTTAAAGAGCTTTAAAGGAAGTTCGAAACCAGACACTCGAAGATCAGTATTTGTTTTTACTTGATTTGATATCGTCAGCATTTGTCATTTGAAGATTTTGCCCTTTTTCCCTGAGTACTAAATTTATCGAGGATACTTACCAGAATAAGTGCTCACATATACTTAAAAGCATTACATAAGTGATCACAGAATTAATTTCTGGAAAATATATTTTTACTACGGCGAAGTTAAATATTTACCCTCAATGTTTGCATTAATTTTTACTATGTTGGGGGCCTGTTAGGAAAATTTCGCTGGGGGGCCCAAAGATTTTGTGTTACGCTACTGTCTACATGGTACGCAGAATAAAGCAAAATGATTTTCACTCTAAAAACCCTATTGAGAAATTTCTTTCTTTACGGTATGTTATTCTCTACAATAAAGGTGGAGAGCGTTATCCTCTTTAAAAAATGTACAGATTTCCAGCTAGCGAGCGTAAAGGTCAAAACTTTTGTCTCGCTATCTCTGCTTCCGGGAGACGTATCGGAAAAGTCCTTTTGCTTTAAAAGAGCTTTTTCAGTGAAGATTTTTCGCCTATTTTCAACTTTTCTTTTCCATTATGAAATATTGTTCCGCTTGAAGACGTAAAGTTATATATTATGATTTCTTTTAGGTTTTCTTCTTTTAATTGTTCGATTTGAAAATATGTTTGCCTCCAATATATCTTCCTTCTGCTATGAGAAACTTTCGTGTACCATTTGTTAGTTTTCGTAACTTAGATTTTAGCGGCTCATGGAAGTTAGTAGCTATTTCTATTTCTGGATATTTTAGCAATTGTAGAAATCCGTTTGTTCGTTTTTTTCTAACCGGTTCCATTGGCTTTGCATAATACTTCTGATAAATTTTATTGCTCTATTTTGGATGTTTTATCAATTGTAAGAATCCGGGTAGGGTTTTTTTTCTAACCTGCTTTATTATTGAATTTGAATACCTTTGATAAATTTTATTCGCATCGGAAAAGATCCAAGACTATGGAGGTAGGAATAAGGGGAGAAAGCACTCTCCGTTGGCTCAGTGCAATCCAAGTGAAGCCAGCGAAACGTCACGCCTGAGTAAAAAATATTTGGCCTCTAACACATCGTTCAATGAGGATGTAGCGCGTGATGTCATCGAGAAGTTTCAGTGAAGTGGCAACAGTCCCTGCAAGTTCCTGAAGGACAAGCATAGCCGGCTGTCTTGCACTTAGTGTGTAAAGTGCAATCATTAGCGGCCGGTGTTTATAAAAATTTGAAGTCAGGATGCCTAGATTTTGTACCATTAGAGGAAATCGAGACCGCAAGTCTTTTTCAGGCTACTATCTGCTGTCTCTAAAGGCACTACCGAAAAAGTTCATTTATCGCTTATATGCCAAACAAAGGGAAATCGCTTCCCAGAGCTTCGAAAATACTTTTTATGGAAGAGTTAGGCTCTTCAAAGGCAGAGAACCTTTTAAATGTTAGGTCCAGAAATCAGTGCTTTCTGGTAAGGCAGAGAATCTATCTTTTACTTGTTCAAACGCTATTCGAGCACTTATTGGGCCAGGCGTTTTATTCGGTGATTCAAAGTTTTCAAGTTGAATTTAAAAGGTGTTAGCTGTTGATTTTTTTTTTTTTTGCGTAGGTTTTATTACTACTGACTATTTTCTTTTAGAGTTTGCCTCTTAGTCAAAATATATCTTAAATAAACGCTTCGGTCCCCAATCGGCACTTTTGTGCACGTGGGTTTTTTCTGGACTTTTTTCAGTAGGTTCCTGGTTGATCTACGAGGTGTTGAAACCTTTCATAGGGCTAAATGTTAATTTGTTAGCAACCTGACTTTTAGTCAGAATCAAATCTCTGGCTCTTCTGTATTTTGCGAGTTTTCGGCTTTTCACTTTTAAGGTTATTTGGCTGTCGGCGTTGGAACTTTTTAGCTTACTACTTTGTTCCATATAATATTTCCTCCCCAAACTACTAATGATTTTGTTTTTAGTACTCCTGGAGCCGAAGCACCCTTTTGTGAAAAAATGCTAATAATGGCTAAAATTATTGTCCAAATAAAATCCTTTTTGGTGTCTAGGTCTGTTTACAAGCCGGTGTTATGCTGCTAAATTTATTTACGGATAAATAGATTATAGGGCACAAATCCCAGCAAAAGTATTTTGTTTTTTTACTACAATTTTACGAAAAGGAAAAGATTTTGCTCATTTTTCTAAGGCTTGGAAATCGCTTCCTAGAGCTTAGAAAGACACTTTTTGTTGAAGAGTTAAACTCTCAAAAAAGCATAGAACCTTTCAAGGGTGAGTTTTATCCAAAATCAGCGATTCCTGGAAATAAAGAAAACCTATATTTTTTTACATAGGTCTCCGCACGTGGGAGGGAAGAGAGCCTTACTTATTAAGGCAGCGTACCTATTTTCTCCATAAATTACTGATTACTCACGAATTTGTGATTGTATTAAATCACCCTGTAAAAGAATACCGACGACGAGAAATTGTTATATGCCTCGAACTGTTCTGCGGTAAAAGCACTTCGACCAAAGACGAAGTAATCGAAATATTTACTATTTGCACTTTCGGAAAACTTTTTGCATCAGCTTCGAAGATACTTGCATTCAGCACATAAGGATCTTTTCCTTCAATGTCTTGAATTTTTTCATATTTCCTCATTTTGTACTCGGAAATTAAAGTTCAAAGTAAGATGCCATCATTTCTTACTTTTAACTTACTTTTCATTTCTTGTGTCCTAGCTTCCATGAGCCGCTAAAATCTAAGTTACTCGGAAATTAAACTTTCAAAGTAAGACGCCATGCCGTAACGTAAGTGAAGGACTGGTTGTCCTTCACTTACGTTACAGCAATTTGCTTTTAATATTAATAAACTTTCCCTTCTTTATTATGTTAATCGTTGGTATGCTGTTTTCAAGAATATTATTAATTGATTTATCAATGTTTAGGGCGTTGTGACTACTTCAAGGGGAAACGTTTCGGCTGACTTCCAGGGGATCAGCGTAAGTACAAATGTTTTTCTCATTCTGTAGGTAACCCCGCCGTGTAATTTCATAGTTTTTGAAGTTGTGTGTATGATAATCTAAGTTTACTGACGAGTTTTATTCTAAGTTTAGCGACGTTTTACAGAGACCTGCTCTGTTAAAGTGAAGAGAATATGATAATGTACGCAAATTAATGTGAAGCTGTAATACTCCAATATTACTTTATATTAGATATATTGTGATGAAAATATATCTCTCACCAAGGAAGAACGGCACAATTTCAAAAGCAGTATAAAATCTTTACATTTCTACTGTATTTGGAAAAGCAATACAAAATCCTTACATTTCAACCCCACGAAATAAAACTTAAAAAAGTACATGCAGGGTTAAGTTATATATCTCTCAGCTTTATAATACACCTTGACTATACAATCAAAACGGGAAAATGCCTTTTCACCCATGAACAAGCATATGCCTTGAAACATTACTTTTCCGAGGAAATTGCTGGTAGCATACATCAAATTGGTAAGGCTTTTCACCTGAATGAACAAGCATATGCCTTAAAAGATGTCTTTTCTGAGCAAATTTCTTAGAGCACACATCACATTGATGAGGCTTTTCATCTGTGTGAAGAAGGATGGGCTGTTGAAGAAAACTTTTTCGAGCAAATTACTTGGAACATACATCGCATGTGTGAGGCCTTTCCCTGTGTGAATGAGTAAATGCTTGGAAAGAATACTTTTTCGAGCAAATTGCTTGGAACATACATCACATGTGTGAGGATTTCCACCGTGTGAATAAGTAAATGCTTCGAAAGAATACTTTTTCGAACAAATTGCTTGAAACATACATCACATGTGTGAGGCTTTCCCCCACGTGAATGAGTAAATGCTTCGAAAGAATACTTTGTCGAGCAAATGGTTTAAAGCATATATATCATTGATGAGGTTTTCCCCGTCTGAATGAGTAAATTATTTTAAAGATCACTTTTTCGAGCAAATTGTTTTTATTTATTTTTTTTTATTGGAGGTTTAGCGACCACCGTGATCAACTCAATGGGCTATAAGCAGTCGACCGTCCCTAATTTAGGGTCACTGGTTCCAGGGAAGGGATAGAGCCAGTGCCGTAAGACAAACACAACATCCATGCCTCACCGGGATTCAAACCCCGACCCTTTTCGGACGAATGATCAAAAGGTCATCGCTTAGACCACTGCGCTCACGGTGCGGGACAAATTATTTGGAGCATACATGACATTGGTGAGGCTTTTTCCCCGTGTGAAAGAGTAAATGTTTCGAATGTTCACTTTTTCGAATAAATCGTTTAGAGCATACATCACATTGTTGAAACTTTTCACCCCTCTGAATGAGTTAATGCTTCAAAAGATAACTTTTTTGAGCAAATCGTTTGGAGCACAAATCACATTGGTGAGGCTTTTCACCTGTGTGCATAAGCATATGCTCTGAAAGATGACTTTTCCGAGTTTCTATTTGAATTTTTACCTCTGTCAGTATGGCACAATGTCATACTGTTCAGTGCCATTCTGTCAATCAAAATGGGAAAATTAAGCTGGTCATATCTAAATTGACTTCATATACGCGCTTTACTACTTAATGCTCTTTGGAAATTAAAAGATCTCATACTAAATGTTTCTCCGTTCTTACCTGCGAAAAGTAATTCCAGGAGGTGGTCACTCGGAATTGTTGTGACATCCGTAAGCGCAACAACACACCATTTCTTAAAAAAAAAAAAAAAGAACAAATTTCGAAAATCAAACTTCTTACGTACGTAATCCAATGGCTCAAAACCACCATTAAAGGCTTAAGATGGCCGTCACACCGTCAGCGTCGTCTGCTAAGAACGCTTCAATTTTGTGACGTCATACTTTATCCCCTTATACCCAAGGAGGTTAGAGTAGTACATCTGGAGATGCCCCGAGTCTCTCAACCGTGAAGCCGTCAACTGTGGGAATTTGTCGTTGTTTACATGATGCATGTGTAATTTCAACTGTGTGTATTTAGGAATAGTGTTGCTTTTGGTTGTAGAAACGGGTTAATATCAAACTGGAATGAATTATACTTCTTATACGAGTGAAGCTTTTAATTTTAACGTCATGTTTTGTTTAGAATTCGCACTAACATTCGTGTATTTCAATTTAAAATAAAAATGGGAAGGAATCTCAAAATAATTAAGAATTCTATAAATTCAGCATTTTCTCACACATCGGCAGCAATTTACGATGCGAAATTGGAAACATTTGCGATGAAAGAAGGTGATTCGGCCAACACAAAATGCATTGCAATAGCATTGAAACCTATCAGCTTTCCCACACTTTGACCATGAAAATTCTTTGCTTTGACGCAAGGAGGTTATATTACTGGTGACACCACTGGCTCTGCCGCCATAGGTCACAGCTAATCTGTCGATCTGGAATGTGACGTCACAAACAGGCAAAAGTGAACTAAATTATACCGTTGATAAAACAGTAAACTTGTGTATCATTGATAAATATTATTGAATTACTCATTGTATCTGTTTATACGCCTAGAAGCTTAGTTCCATTAGTTTCAAAGCAGCTTCTTTTCTGCGGCTGCGTCGTGCATGCTCATGACGTCATTTGTAGCACGGACGGTGACTTATGGCGGCCAATGCTGCGCGGATAGGAGTGGTGTCTCTAGTAATATCCTTGATCGCTCGCGGTTATAGGATTCAAGCAAAGTGGTACTACTCCATTAGCAAGGGCATCTCCAGATGTCTTATTCTAACCTCCTTGCTTATACCTCCATATGCTTCTTGATTCGCTTACAGTGGTCATTAAACATTCAATAAAAAGAAAAAATGCTGTGCACACAGCTGTTCATTTGGTGACAAGCACTTTCAACGACATCAGCTTCTGCTGATATTTCCACAAAGGTTGCAGATTGATATACTACATTGTTGTGGGTTAAGATTCAAGGTGGGAAAATATTTTCTACTAAAAAGGAAAACATGACGATAGGTATGGAGTTTGCTGTATTTAAAATATGATCATCTAAGTTTTTCTTGTAATGCGTCAAAACCTGGCGTGCCGCCCAGGTGGCACAGTGGTCTAAGCGATGGCCTCTGATCATTCGTCCAAACGGGGTCCGGGTTCGAATCCCGGTGAGGCATGGATGTTGTGTTTGTCTTACGGCAGTGGCTCTCTCCCTTCCCTGGAGCCAGTGACCCTAAATTAAGGATGGGCGACTGCTTATAGCCCATTGAGTTGCTCACGGATTCCAATAAAAAAAACCTGGCGCTATTTTTATTCATGAATTTGTTAAGACGAACATAAGCTGGCAGCTATAGAGCTTTTACATCGACATCATTTTTGACGTCACGGTTACTTCCGGGTGGTTAAGAGAAAGTTCGGCTGCTAAGGTTCCTATAGGATTAACATGGGGAAGCGATTTCCGGACCCTCTGTCACTCGATTATTGGTAGTTTTAGAAATGGTTAAAAGTTGTGTAGCGTATGGGTGTTTTTCAAAGTACGCGTAAAGTAGTAGAATTTCCTTTTATCGCTTTCCAACGACAGAAAAACGCCTGATTATGAGGAAAATCGCTGTAAATCGTAAGGCATGGTCGCCTGGGCCGTATGACAGGATCTGCAGTAAACACTTCATTTCAGGTATCGTAAATCTGCATATTTAACTACGTTAATAGTCGAATTTATATCGGTACACTTTTTTTGCTCACTCTTATGTATTATTTTCAAGTTTTTACGTAAATCTTCGTTATTCTGCTTAAAATGCTCTGAATGCATGACGGATTAACTTTGCTGTCGAAATGGAAATTGCCAAGCTTTCGTGAACTTTCAAGATTTTATTCTACTACAAATTTCTAAATACTGAAACAGATGCCTTTTTTCGAACCGAAATTTAAGGATACAAGTGTACATAGACTTAGAGGGTGCTGCCATACATTATTGTGTCGTCTGTTTTCCCGGATCTGTTTTCTTTTTTTGGTGAAAAAATGGTCCGTTTCTAGGGATATGATAAGCCGGTATTTTCTTTTTTTAATTGCAATACACACTAGAACCACCCATACACACTTGAATCAGTCAGAACTGTAACAACTTACCTTACATCGGATAAGAAATTTTTCGTTTTCATTCTTCAGAATTAATACATTTTTAACCCACCGATTGGTAAAATATTTATATGCATCAAGGCTTTTATAAACTTTTAGAGCTTTTCCGGTATAACACGAAAAACTGCCTATTAAATAGCTATAAATATCGTGATAGTTCAGATCAGGGAGCACCATAGAAACACAAACTTCCAGAGGATAAAAATATCTTTCAAGTATGTCATATGGATCTTCTATGCCATTAATACTAAGCTTTTCTTGGTAACGTTGCTTTTCCACCATATTAAGTCTTAGGTCTGCCGCAGAGTGCAGCAGAGTTTGTCAGAAAGAACAGTTTTTTTTAACTGAATTTACAGCTGCAGCAGCCATTGAAAAGCATGGAGAGAGGCCAGCTCGGGTACTTTCCTTAGGTAATTTCTATATAGCGTCTAGAAGATAAGTGTGCCGTGCGAGCTCAAAAACTGCGTTCGAAATATGTCACACGCCGCATCGCGGCGCTGCAGACGGTGTCTGTGTAGTGTTGTGCATCAAACAACAGGGGCTGGATTACGAAAATCACGACGAAAATAGGATGTCAGTGTACGGTTTTCTTAAGTGTGCGATTATGGAAACACATTTTACCGTAAATCCGTAATAATTACTCGCAGAAATGTCTTAGGTCTGCCGCAGAGTGCAGCATCTGCAAATTTAATTTGCCGCCCCGGTGGCGCAGTGGTCTAAGCGAAGGCCTCTGATCATTCGTCCGAATAGGGTTCGGGTTCAAATCCCGTGAGGCATGGATGTTGTGTTTGTCTTACGGCACTGGCTCTCTCCCTTCCCTGGAACCAGTGACCCTAAATTAGGGACGGGCGACTGCTTATAGCCCATTGAGTTTCTCACGGTGGTCGTTAAACCTCCAACAAAAAAAATTAATTTTAAATGGAATTCTTCGTGCGCTTGAATTAAATTGATATCATGCTGCCTCCTCGAAGAATGCCTACCAAAACGCGAACCAATGGCGTGGATATGCCAAGAAAGACGTGCTGTTTGGAAAATTTAACTGTATTTCAGTGTTCAGTAGCGGTAGTGGTGAGCTGAGATGGAAGGGCTGCATTCCAATTTTGTAGATATCACTTCGAAAGCTAAGTTACTGAGCCTGCTGATGCTGTCCGTTTAATAATAATATAGGGAAAATCTAGAGGTAACCGATACCTGAATTAGGTAACAAATATCAAGCGATGGCCACATTTATGAAGAAAATAATCGGCGTATAAAACTTGGTTTGATGCATGGTGTATGATACTTAGGTTATAGCGTCTGGAAGGGAAAGTGTGCCGTGTGAGCTCAAAAACTGTGTTCGAAATATGTCCCACGCCGCATCGCGGCGCTGCAGACGGTGTCTGTGTAGTGTTGTGCACACAGAGAATGGAGAGACAGAGCGTGCACAAGCCAGAGTTATGGAAATTGGTGGGCGGGGAAAAAGAACGATAGCAGAGCACCGTCGGCGCTTTATGGAACTAAACCCCACGTGCTCTCTGACGTAACGTCCCTGCTGTAACGCTCATAATTCGAAATTGGTTACTTTGCTTATTATTACTACCGTTACCACTGTGTGATTCTGTGATTATAACAACGCTTTTCGTTATTTCGTAGAAGTTATTTTCGGCGGATAATTATTTCATCTTTTATATGTAGGAAATCTTTGTCTATTTTTTAACTGTTAAAAATCGATATAAGTAAAATTTATATCAGAGTAGAGCCCTTACTGTATTTTGTTTTTCGTAATTCCATTTGATCCTTCGGGCAGATGTTTACAGATGTTTAATCAAACATCTGTAAACATCTGCCCGAAGGAAATTTGCCCGTGATACAATTATGCCCGTGATACAATTATGTCAGTTTGTTACTTTTTATTTGCCATTGTTTTGATATTTTTCCGTTGTTTATTTTCAAATTCCGGCAGTAGTATGCTGCGTTGACGAAGGTCTGCATTTTGAGAACGAAAGCTGCTACAGATTTACTAGTTTCTTTTGAGTCAGAGTTAGTACTTTATTTCTCAGTATGTTTTTTTTTTTTTTTTTTGAGATTTAACGACCACCGTGAGCAACTCAATGGGCTATAAGCAGTCGCCCGTCCCTAATTTAGGGTCACTGGTTCCAGGGAAGGGAGAGAGCCAGTGCCGTAAGACAAACACAACATCCATGCCTGACCGGGATTCGAACCCGGACCCCTTACGGACGAATGATCAGAGGCCAGCGCCTTAGACCACTGCGCCACCGGGGCGGCATTTCTCAGTATAATTCCCGACTGCAAAGTGCTGTTCTTACGATTAAGAATATACGCCTAATTCCGTTACACCTACCGCAAAATTCCTCGGTCAATCACGCTACAGTGAACCTAACCAACTCGGGAAGTAAGGAAAATGGCGGCTCTCGCAGGGAAGGAAAGTCGAGAGAGACATTTCTAAACAAGTGGGAGGAGCGTAGTTGTGACGTCACTTTTAGTTCTCATTAACAGGCCGTGGGGCCGCCAACGTCTATGTGAGTTTAACATTATGCTGTTGCCATCGGCCAAAGTGGAGAATTTCCTTTACGATCTTCTAGAGTGCACACTCTGTACCTCTCTTCTCTGTGGTTGTGCATCAAACAACAGGGGCTGGATTACGAAAATAGGATGTAGGAAATGTAAGTGTACGGTTTTCTTAAGTGTGCGATTATGGAAACACATTTAACCGTAATCAGAACTCGCTAAAATGTCTTAAGTTTGCCGCAGAGTGCAGCGTCGACAAATTTATTTTCAAAATGGAATTTTACGTGCGCTTGAATTAAATTGATATCATGCTACCTCCTCGAAGAATGCCTACCAAAACGCGAACAAATGGCATGGATATTTGGATATAAGTAAAGAAGTGCTGTTTGGAAAATTTAACTGTATATCAGTATTCAGTAGCGGCTAGTGGTAAGCTGAGATGGAGGGGCTGGGCTGCATTCCAATTTTGTAGATATCACTTCGAAAGCTAAGTTGCTGAGCCTGCCGATGCTGTCTGTTTAATAATAATTTATATATATATATACTCTATTGATCGAATGTGCTTTTTTTTAAAAGAAATGAATATTTAGACTTTATATTTAGCGATTGATAGGGAAAATCTAGAGGTAACCGATACCTGAATTATGCAATAGATGTCAAGGATGGCCACATATATAAAGAAAATAAGCGGCGTATAAAACTTTGTTTGGTGCATTATTTCTTAAAAGAAAAGTGTTTAATAGTACATCCTTCCAGTTGTTACGCGGAGCAGTGACATGGGCCTCAACTAAAATAGATATACAGAGGTTGCAGACAACTGAAAGAATCATGTTTGATGTAACAAGGAAACAGGGAAAATACAAAGAGGAACTCGTGGATCGGGGAAAAATTACAAGGGTAGAAGACATCAATGTCAGAATCCCTGAAATTGCAACGAGATGCACATATTGCCAGAAGAAAGAGCTAGCGATGGAGAGTTGAAATATTAAGCTGGATAGCAAGGGGAGAAAAAAAGACCCAAAAGATGACATGTGGGAGATGGGTGGATGAAATTTGGAAGCATGAAGGAAACTGGCTCAAGGCAGACTGTTGTGGAAGAAACTTGGAGACTCATCCAGCAGTTGATTGAGATAGTGGCTGTAAATGATATATACATGTATATACTGTAAGAGCAACACACACTCAATTAAGGGAACCAGTTTTAAAGGTATAAAAATAATGCGTGTGACAGCAGACACACACTTAACGTCATATACGCGTTTTCAGGTGTCAGTTGTGACACCTAGAAATATAATACATATTTTTTCTTCTGATACGCTCCCTTTGGAATTTTGACTTGACACCAGCCACTGCAACTCGGATAGTGATGAAAAACATTTTGCGAAATTTTGAAAGGTGTGCCACAATTTCGCGATGAGTTGTTACTGCGATACTCGCACACAGGCATTCTCTTTAATAAATACGAATTGCAAACATATTCAATCCAGTTTTAATTTTGAATCCATGATTATAATTTAATGTAAAACAATTTGTTTTCAAAATTTACCAACTTCATAAATTTTTTAAACAATTGTATTTTATTAAATGTTGTGTTCATAGTAAATAAGTATAAAACACTACCTCAACTGAAATGTGCAGCTTATATTGAGGGCGGGGAGGTATGCAGCAGAAAAGTAAAATGTAGTCAATGGAGCAACTTCAATGTTTTTTGATGAATAAAAATGTACACGAGTTTAAGAGTGAAAATTTCGCTGTGCCTGGTAAGTGTAAATATTAATTTTGTGCAAGTATTGTTTGCCGCAGAAATTAGTCTTTTTTTTTTTTCAATTTATCCATTACTGAATTTCATTCTGAATCGCAATTTGTTCACATGCCCATTTTGATCAGAAGAGAAAATATAAGTGAAACTTTTTGCAGAAATCTCGGCAACTGAGTTATTAGGAAACACGAATATTCTCCAGTTGTTAGAATTATCATGTTGAATAAAAGCAGGAACAAACTAAAAATTTAATGCATCGCCGCGGTAAGGCCTGGGCAATGCATTCGCAGCCAACTAGAGACTGTATTGTAGCTACGTCACTGGCGAACAACTCCGAGGACCATTTATATCTGCTGTACCAGCGAGAGCTCCAATCAAAGCAGCCCCAGGAACGTTTTATTCAAAGAAAACGATTTGATGTAGAAATAGGCAGAGTTTCCCACATGAGTTGGTTTTAGTAGCAGTCAGAGCAGCCCGCCAGCGTTCCTTTCGCCCCCAGTGGCGTTATGTAGGAAAAACTTCCAGCTGAGTTCAGAAAACTCTTTCTCTCGGCACGGCATGAAAAAAAACTGTTTTGGGTAGGGGTAGGGTCTGCAGCCCCACAGTTCCCTATTGCATGAGCCGCCCCTGCTGTATATATAGAAATTGCAAGGCTTTTTTGTATGGGACATTATATTGAATGTACTTATTTTGAATTGAATGCTTAAGTGTCAGCATCGGCTATGTTCGTCAGTGACCATCAGGTACAGTGGCGTAACCATGTTTCAAAATCTGGAGGGGTCTGATCACACATTATGTATATATATATGCCAACGATGTTGGTAACCATGTTTAATCGACATTGCTGTTTTTTAAGTACACTTTATACATGTGTTTGCATTCTACGAAGAATTACATATTATTAAATAATTCAATTGGTTCACATAAGAAATGCATATCATTATATACCCGAAACATTTGGGGGTCATTTACATCGGGGATCCAGACTCGGAAAATCGTGGATCCAGACTCGGAAAATCGGGGGGATGACACCCTCTTCCGTTAGGCTTATGACCAGGTATAAGTAATACCGTGGTTCAACAAATTTAATGCTGCCAGTCAGAGACAGAGCTTTCCTTAAAAACAATTTAGGGATAGTGGACAAAATTTACTGTTTGAAGTAAATACGGGGGGCATGTAAATATAAAGTTGTGCATCCATGTGTCTACTCTTCAAACGATACAGAAACGGCTGATATATAGTGTCAAAAAGGGGAAGTGTGTTGAGTGAGCTCCCAGCGTACGTACTGATTGGTGTGGATAGAGCTGATATATATAAATGTTGCGTAAGTTTTTCGTATTATTAAGAGGCTTAACAAAAATTATTTTTGCCTGTTACTGACTGGTTTAAAAAACGGTGTGTACCACCTTATTTAAGCTGTGTCACACGCATTTACAATGACATTCCTCACTGACTGAAGCATAATTTCGGTCAATTTTTTTTTGATTGGAGGTTTAACGACCACCGTCGCCCGTCCCTAATTTAGGGTCACTGGTTCCAGGGAAGGGAGAGAGCCAGTGCCGTAAGACATACACACCATCCATGCCTGACCGGGATTCGAACCCAGACAGCCTTACGGACGAATGATCAGAGGCCAGCGCCTTAGACCACTGCGCCACCGGGGCGGCAATTTCGGTCGTAATGCATGTATGAGAAAACAATTGTAAAAAAATGAAAAAAAAAAAAAAAAAGGAAAGTGGCTGATTTGGGGGGATTTTTTTATACTGTTAGGTAAATTTTACTATTAAATGAAGAAATAATTGTGGGGGAGCAAATAATTTACCAAGACTTATTTGTTCTTAATTTGTAACTATTTCAGTCTCATACTAATATCCCCTCAGTAAATCCAGAAAGCTTTATTGTCCCAGTAAGGTACGCACAGTGACACATTGTGTACAATGTAAACATGTAATAACGTTGTTTAATGCCGCGAGTAGTTGGGAATAGGTAATACAGATATAATTTACACCAACTGAAACAAATGTTGAAGCACATGTGAAAAAACTGACCCCCTGACGTGGACCGGTTTTGAGTATTGAACACTCATCAGCATGGGGACCAAAGGAGTGCTGATGAGAGTTAATTAAAAATGGCTTTAGGCATTTCCATACAGAAGTCACGCGCAGTTTGTAATAAAGCAATGTTTTAATCTTGCATTGCTTGCATGTATCAAGCATTATTTTTTACAATATCGCCACATCTCAGCACATTGGTTAAGCTTTATTCAATTTATACAGTGAGGCAAAAGTAAGCATCCCATTTTAAATTTTTATTTTTTATAAAGTAGAAGTTTGATTAATTCATTGCAGGCTGCTATACGTCAAAGGCTAGTGCAGCAGTTGTTGAAATTTTTATCAAAAACCATTTCTCAATTGTATAGGAACATAGAAATTTATCAGCATATCAGAACAGAACTTGGAAGAGCGATTTAAAAAGTAACATTACACAAAAAATAAATAACACACAACTTGATTTTTAGGCATCTTTAATTGAATCAAAGGGCAAGAATTTGTGAATGCAACTATTAGATGTTTTCACACATAATTAAATTTCCAGGAATAAATTAATACCTGTTTAGTTTCCTTTTTTATTACTTTTACACCACCTTGTAAAGAGTAAATTAGTCACAATCACTTATGGCATTTTGCAAATTTTCTCCAAAATACTGAATGTTATAGTATATAATTCCATCATGGAAGCCCTAGTTAGCAATGCTGGAAATGCTAAAGCTAAATGTTGATTGAAAAAAAAAGTGCATTAATAGATTGCCACCAGTAATTTTGGGATTTGAACATAAAAAAAGAGATGAAGGGGTGGTACAGTTTGCTAAATGAATCCCACAGTTCTAAACATTTTTAACGAAAAATAGTAACTCTGCAATATTATTACCTATTGCTACCACACATGTTACTTAAAATCTTTTTGTATATTAATATCTGCTGAACCGTTAATTACCAGTGAAGTAAATATATTCTGTAATAATTCCACACAATGGAATTACTTCAAAATACATTTCTGACCTCAGCATAGTTGATAGCAACCATTGCAATTTTTGAACGTCTTTTATCTTTCATCATTGATGCAGTTACTTGAATCTCTAAATAACTTACCAGTTTTTGTAACTTTCTTTTCTAAGTTTGTTAACAACCTGAACATTTCTTAACCTCATTTTAGGCTGGAGTTTTTTTTAATGAGTTTGGGTTAAATTTCTGGGATCACTTATTTGCATATGCATTAGGCTTACTGTCTGCTCTGTGCATACATATATTTAATGAAGGAAAAGTTAACTAGCCACTGCTACATACTCCCAAAGTTATCCATTCTTTTTAATACGGTCATATGCATACATATGGTAATATATAGTAGATCAGTAAACTTAGCAGTGTCTGCTCTGCTTGCTCAGAGTTGAACATTGGTAATGTGACTAAGTTCAAACCCCTAGGTTTGAATGACTGAACCTGTTCTGTGGCGAAGTTCTTATTAACTGTTAAGGTGGTTTTGAGGAACTCTCGGGGTGAGGGTTTGATCTGTAGCATTACTGTGGAGTCAGTATATATCTACCGACTCCACAGTAATGATAAGTGAGAGCTATTGACTGACTTCACAGTAAGTATAAAGCTGTCTTTCACTTGCTTCCTCATAAAGAGAACCTCAACACCCAGATCCAGGGACTTCATTTGCAGCGTCTCAGCTGAAGGTACTTCATTTTTTTCTATTATCATTGTGAATCTTATTAAGTCCCTTTATATAGAAATGCAACCGTGTCACTAAATAAAATTTTGCAATCTTACATGTCACATCTTTACTGTGTTCTGCACAACCAATGAATTTAATTTTCTTTATCATCAAGATAGCTAGAATATCAACGATACTAACTCTGTGTAGCTTTTCGGGGCTGAAAAAATGTGTAAGAATACCTTCCAGTTGACTGACAAGAACTAGGAGTTCCTTTGATAGATATAATAAGCCACCTTTATCAAATTTTCGTATCAATGTTCCAGAAAATCTGGCCTTCAATACTGCATGTTAAACACATTTGGTGCAATCTTTGCATTTAGTTATTGCAACACATTTCCTAGCTACATAAACTAGCAACTGGTTATGAGAATTATGTGGGAAAAGGGAAGCAAAATCAGAATATGCACTATTCAAGGTATCTTTTACATTATCTAGCACTTCATCACTTAAAATTTCATTTAAATTTAACAAAACATTAGGTTTGTAACTGATGGTGTCACTTGGCTCAATAAGGGAATTGATGATTTCTGTTGTGCAGCTAGTACCACACTTTACAGGCTTAGCCAGATTATAAAAATTTAAACACTGAATGGTCACTGAAAATTCTGCTGCAGTGGGTTGGACATTGCAGCCTGACTGTTGCCGAATAACACCAAAAAGGTTTTCTATTGAGCTTTGACTCAAGCGCGATGTCATTACATACTTGTAGTTCAAGGTTTCTGTTAGATATTTTAGTATAGAGCTGGTACAGCTTTTAGTGACTCGTAATCCTCTAGCACTTGAAAACCCAATCTTCTTATCTCCTGCAAAAGCTTCCCATTTATCTAAATATAACAGAAAATCATTAAACACTTTGCATTCCTTAGAATCTACACGGAGATTACTTGATGGACTCCTAGAGATCATTACAGTTATTAACTCCATCATCAACTTTATGAAAAATGCAGTTGCATTAATACTTCCAATCTGTATTTCAATATGATGCTTATAGAGAAAAAGGCATTTTAATACTTTGTTGCTAAAAAGCTGCACAGCATAGCTTTTTTTTTTTTTTTGATTGGAGGTTTAACGACCACCGTGAGCAACTCAATGGGCTATAAGCAGTCGCCCGTCCCTAATTTAGGGTCACTGGTTCCAGGGAAGGGAGAGAGACAGTGCCGTAAGACAGACACAACATCCATGCCTGACCGGGATTCGAACCCGGACCCCTTACGGACGAATGATCAGAGGCCAGCGCCTTAGACCACTGCGCCACCGGGGCGGCCAGCATAGCTTGCCCTCATTTTCTCAGTTATTCAGGTGAATATGAACACGTGTAATTTTGGCATGGCTTTTAGAGTAGTTATGTCAGAGTCTTTTTTTTTTTTGTTTTTTTTTGTTTGGAGGTTGAACGACCACCGTGAACTCAATGGACTATAAGCAGTCGCCCGTCCCTAATTTAGGGTCACTGGTTCCAGGGAAGGGAGAGAACCAGTGCCGTAAGACAAACACAACATCCATGCCTGGCCGGGACTCGAACCCGGACCTCTTACGGACGAATGATCAGAGGTCAGCGCCTTAGACCACTGCGCCACCGGGGCGGCATGTCAGAGTCCTTCCTCCATACTGCTTCAACATGCTCTGGTCTTGCTTCCCCTTCGAGCAGAAGAAAACCTCTGGTAACAAATGCGTTCCGTACACATTTTATTAAGTGAGGGAAATCTGATATGAAATCAAATATAAACTTCTAGAACAATCTGTAGGATGCATAATGCTGTATTTAGTTCCAGAACAATCTGCTGATATACCAAATGTCTTCCACATATTCCTGTTCCAACACGTAATGAAATCAACAAACAGACCTGCATTTTCAGTGAGAATAACAGCTTCAATAATAATCAATTTTGCAAGCAAAGTTTCACTTATATTGTTACTTGTGGGAAAAACGCCAATTATTTGGGTCCAATCTCCATTTAATGGCTGGAACACCATTACCAGTCTGTGATTACATGGGGTATGCTTAACAGTTTCTGAAGTGTATGGCCCAATATCAACAAACCCTATTATTTCACCAGATGATTTTGCTTGCAGTTTTTCTGTAAGCTTCACTTCATCTATTAATATACCATCATGTCTTGCAAAAGGCTCCATCTTACTTGTTTTCTTTTAAATTGTTTCAAACGTCTGTGCATTGAATCCAAAACCAGTGTTGTAATTTGAAATATACTTTCTAATAGTTGTTCTATTAGGTAGGATCATGATTTTGTGTTTCCGTATGTGCTCGTACAATTTTGGACTTTTTATGTGCATTCAAGTAACCATTCCTTGGTATATGACATACCTCTTGCAGATTTCTTTTGCTGCCTTATAACAATGAATAACCATTTGCCACTGCTTAATGGGTAATTCTGCTATTTTTTCATTAATGGAAAGCTCTGTAAAATTTTTATTTTTGTTTTTTATTTTTTTTATGTAATCAGAGAGCGAAATAACCCATTTCTTCAGCCTGTTGATTTTCCAAACTTTAATCTGATACTTATTTTTAAATGTAGCCTTTCTTCTATGATAAGCTATTTTGTGCAAAAGTTAGTGCCACAGATACTTACATTTGTGGCGAGTCTCTGTTGCTCCTTTCCTTACACAATTTTTGCTGTATAAATTATTCTCCAAAATAACTCCACTTTCAAGGTACTTCCTGTTATTTTCAAATTCTGAAATGGAGCCTGCGCCATGACATACTGTTAGCCTATCGGTGTCTCGAATAATGGATTCTAATTCATCTTTAGAAGTAATATTAGAAACTGTGTTAATTTTTAATCCACGCGTAAATACACTTCACAGGTAACCCCGGTTCACTTTCGGTTACAACAACCAGTTTTTCGGTTGTCAATTAATTTGACAATTCACATTTGAATGAATGAACATGGAAAATTATGCACTTTGGATTATTAGCAAGAATTTGCTTACCCCAAAATTCTGAAAGAAGGTTGATATTCAGAAGGCAGATCAGTGTAACTCTTTTGGAAGTAAATCCCAAGCTATTTAAATTACCATCAGGCTTATCATCGGTTTCCCTAACTTTCTTCATTTTTGCCAAAGGTTCTGACAAATAACGGGGAAGGTTTGGAAATATTGTTGAAATTGCATTTGGTGTCAAGATGGGCCGATCTCTGGGTATTAACAGTCTCCTCGTTTATTTTATGCACAAAATTTCGAACCACAAATCTCTCATCAAAGTGCAGTTCACATACAGCGCTAAATTTGTCAAAGTTTTTATCTGCACGGGGAATCAATCTTTGCCATTGCTGTAAAAGTTTATCGTTTTTGGGTATTCCATAGAGTGACAGCTTACTGTTTTTGTACTGAGTATTGCAACCGGGCACAAAACAATGGTTATTTCTCTTCCGCATAATGAGCTAAGTATAACTTATATACAATAATTAGGTAATCCACATTCCTTCTAAAACCTAAAGCATAACACATTTTCGTCTAAATTGCCGTTCTTTTCACAGTAAGCAACACGAATTTAGATTCCCACTCCCATCACAGTAAGAAAGAGGGAAGGGAAGGCGATCGGAGCGCCATTTACGAAGGGGACAAATTTCGGTATCCAAGTTAATCATTACGTACGCTAGGCGCTCGGCCATCACCTCGTAATGGCTCGGCTCACTTTCCCTTCTAGACGCTATACTTTCTAACCACCCGGAAGTC
This sequence comes from Macrothele yani, assembly GCA_039090855.1. Classification (NCBI taxonomy): domain Eukaryota; kingdom Metazoa; phylum Arthropoda; class Arachnida; order Araneae; family Macrothelidae; genus Macrothele; species Macrothele yani. The sequence goes on from CM077013.1 coordinate 24,041,140, forward strand.
TAGCAGACAGTTTTGTGACGTCACGTGCAAAAGCTTTATATCGCCAGTCGCCAATATATTTGGAAAATTCGTAAGCCACTGACATTAGCAGAGGGAAACAAGCAAATAACTAAAGAATGTAAACGCTTCGATATTCTTTGAAATAATTATCGAGCTCAAAGCTTTGCAACAAGCTTATATTGAGGGAAATAACGGCTGATTACGTTGATTGATTGACGAAGCTGTTTAATTATGCTAGGTATATCTGGGTTTGGTGTTCAACCATCGCTTTGTTGCGTCTTCAATTGCAAGTTTTATCTGTACTGCCTTTTGCGAATTTTCTTTTTGTGTAATTTTTCATGATTTCATTTAATGGAGCCCCCCCCTCTTCATTTTGTTTTGATTTTTGTATAATTTATTTTTAACAGCTTTCTCTAAACCGTTATTTGTGAAAGTATATTTGCTCTCATGATATAATGCTGCTGGTCACTCTGATAAGGATAAATGAAATTCCTTGCGATAAACTAAGGTTTTCTAAAGTGATGCGTATTTACAGCAAGAAACCAGAATAGTAAAGTCCCTGAGAGAAACCAGTTTTTATGTTGACAGTATTTGCAAGCGAAACAATTCGCATTATACTCGTATTAATTAATCTAATGTACAATTAGCGCACTGTGCTATTAAATTATTGTGTGTTTGTTAAATGATTTTAAGGTGTTCAATGACTGGATGCACCATATTTTCACCTTAAGACAAAAAAAGAAATTATTTCTGAGAGAGTAAGCTCATTTTTCGAAATGAAGGCTCTCATAAATCGGCAATTCCGGTTTTTCCTTTTTATCTTTGCATTTTCTTTTTTTCAAAGAATAATTTTGAACTATCTGCGATCCAATTTTCTTTTTTTCGAAGAATAATTTTGAACTATCTGCGATACAAGGTAAATGTAGGTATTGGTTACCTCTAGTTTTTCCCCATCAATTGATAAATCTTTATTTCTTGTAAAAGTATTGTACATCAGTTTTGTTTTCTGGAAGTTCATTTTTAATCCCACTTCTTTACTCTTGTCTTACTCTTGTCAGCAAGTTCTTGGATCATACTCTAGACCTCTAAAGGGGCAGTTGTAAAAATGACTACTTTATCAGCAAAACACAGGTGAGTTAAATAATCATTCATCTTTATCCCTTTGTTTTCCCAGTCTAATGATTGAAAGACATTTTGCAATGTGGCATTAAGGAGTATGGGAGATATAGTATCACATTAATTTACTCCCATTCCAAGTTTTACTGGTTCTGTATCCTCAAATAACCAAACCTTTGCATTTGCACTTTCATAGATGTTACTAATAATACTAATGTATGCATCTTCAGTACCGCAGGGTTTCAAAACGCTGATGGTTTTACATAACCAAAGGCCTTTTCATACTAAATAAAAGCCATGCATAATGAGAGCTCGTACTCCCTCGTTCTTTCAATTAGTTCTCTCGGTATATGATGTATGGGGATGTAGTCCCTCCTGAATCCAGCTTGTTCTCACGTTTGAGCCATGTTCAGTGTTATCTTCAAGTGATGTGAAAGAACCTTATTGAAGGTTTTATAAACCACTGATAGGAGGCTGATAGGCCTGTAGTTCTTGAGATCCTTAGTGTCACCTTTAGTGTCACTTAGTGTCACCTTTTTTATGTAGCAGGATCATTGTAGCATTGCTCCAATCCTTAGGAATCTTTCCTTTATTGAGACATCTAGTGAAAACTTGGTCAAATCTGGTTTCAATTTCTCCACTTCCATTGGGATGCTTCCATGCCCATTTTTTATGCGTTTTTTCCTTTTTTTTTTTTTAATGTGTTTTTTTCCTTGCTTAGGAGAGACCCTGCACTCACACCCTGAGAAAAAAAGAGGAAAAGAGTGAGGGAGTGAATTTCTTATTTTCAATTATTATAATTTTATTTTTTGAACTCTATCTCATTTAATTATTCTTTTTTTAAATATTGATTGCTGACTTTATATTTACCCAAATATCGGCAGCAAACTTCAATATGATGTCTAGCGAAACATTAGTTTTGAAGCCATATCTTTCAATGTGCATTGTGCACTGATAGTTATTGAAGAAGTTGTGCTGCATAGGTGTATTTTTTGCTTGGGCACATCTTTATGGCAACAGTGAGAGTCAAGGTCACAAAGAACTGGTGACCTGAACCCGCACACCTTCCACCGCAACTAGCTAGTAGTCGTGCTGCTGTATATTCATATTGTGCCCTTGTGTCGATGTTGATAAGCTTGGCTTTTGTAAATTGTGGGTGTAAATAGTTTGTGTAGTTATAGAAGTGTGTGTGTATATTAGCAATGCCCAGAGGTCGAGACAAGTTTTGTAAATATGAGTCCAGATTTCAAAAAAAGAAAAAGAAAAGAAAAGCAAGATGAGTTGTCAAACAGTCAGCGTCTGAAAAGTTTCTGCAGCAGTCTACTTCCGGAAGCACTGGCATTCCTAAATCACCAGAAGTTAAGCCTGACCTGGCTGAACCATCTACTTCTGGTCTCACAAGAGCGAGTGAACTATTAGATGTTTATGTTAATAAGGAATCAAATAGCAATTCACTTTAGAACAGTTTAGAAAAATCTACTTGTGAACAATCTGAAAATATATTTTTAGTAAAAAATAATGATCGGACATATGCTGGTGTGCTTGTTTTATCTGCATAATTTAAAAGGCATTTACAAAATATCAGTAGTTTTCAAAAATTTTAAATGCTGTCTTTCATTGTTGGTTAATTTTCAAACATCTTGATGTTTCATTAAACTGTACAGATAAGTGTAATAAACTATGTTTTAAGTCTAGTGTAGGGGGGGGGTCCCACTGCTAGGTTTGCACCTGGCTAAAGGGCGGCTTTGACTTTTTGTATCCGTGCTTAGTGTCAACGGAATGGAATAATGGCCGCCCCGGTGGCGCAGTGGTCTAAGGCGCTGGCCTCTGATCATTCGTCCGTAAGGGGTCCGGGTTCGAATCCTGGTCAGGCATGGATGTTGTGTTTGTCTTAACACACTGGCTCTCTCCCTTGCCTGGAACCAGTGACCCTAAATTAGGGACGGGCGACTGCTTATAGCCCATTGAGTTGCACACGGTGGTCGTTAAACCTCCAATCAAAAAAAAAAAAAAAGAAAAAAGAATGGAATAATGCTTACCATTAGCTAAACAATTTATTTTTCTCACCGTCTGATTAACAATATTTTCCCCTTAAAACAATATAGAGAGGAAAATATTTTATTGAGGGTGATGTGCATGTGTGTGTACATGTAACTGTATAGCAGAAGAGATACATGCATTTTTGTGAAATTTGCATAATTTTTTCTTAGTCATTTTGGTTTTGTGTTGAATTATTATTTTAATAACAATTTTTAAGATTATATTAATTATATGGCATTACTTAGTGATTCAAAAATATTAAAGAAAGAACTATTATTGATTTTTTTTTCTCTCTCTTTTAGTATTTAGGTGTGATACATTCAAAAGAGTGAGAAACTCATATCAAGCTTTTTGGCTGTTGTACTAATTTTGATTTCCAAATACTCCTTCATTTTCCACCAGGGATTCAAACATTTAATTAAAGATGAACATTGATTTTTCTTCATCAGAGTTTCAGAAGTAAGTATAAAATTTGATTCATAATCTTGGGTAATTACAAAGTATCATATTTTGTGGTGTATAAACCCAATATGGAGTGTAAGTCGAATGGGTTAAATTTCTTAATTTTCTTACTTTTCATTCGCAGATAAGTCGAAACTGAGTATAAGATGAGGCTAGAACAAATGCAATTAATGTTCCAAAATTCTGTAACTATATTTTTAATGTTTCAGTAAATATTAAAAGGGGGTAAAAGTGAGGTAACTTTCTGCACAAACACATCTTTTTAACAAAAAGTTTTACTGCGCAGGGTTTTATTTATATTTTTGCGAATTGATGCTACTGCATGAATGGTCAGAAAGAGAAACTGTCATGAAAATATTTGGTGGGGGAGGGGGTGGGTGGGTGGAGACAAGGACACATAAGTGTGTTAAATATAAATTAGGCTTGTTGCAACATGAGTGAAATAAGTACCCAAACAAAATTTTGATTTTGGTCGTAAGCATGAGGCCTTGATTTCATTCTTTTTAGCAGTAGCAACACTTGCTAGTGGCCTTATTTTTTACTAGCAAATTGCATTATTTGCTAGCAAAAGTTGATTAACATTATACAGAAGAAACTTGAACATGTCCCCCTCCATTAGTCAGTCATGACAGATTTTGATTTCACCCCTGTAACTGTCACATCATAATGCTGAAAAGATTACAAATATTTAGATATAACTCACCTTTTCATGGCCTGGCAGATTAATTCGAATGCAAATATTAAAAAAAACATTTTTTTTTATTTAACTTTATTCACAAAATTCAAAAACACTATTCAAAATCTTAAGTTATTTTCTGTATGGTTTGCAATCTCTGTTTCAGGTCTTTTCATCATACCACTTTAAAACAGCAGACCTGGGGTCAAACTTTTCTTTGGACGAACCTTCAACCTTAACATTAACACAGCTCTTCAAAATTCTAAATACAATGAAAAAGTGCAATTGTTGACACTGTTACCACATACTTTTACTGAAACGCAACTGGAGGCAAAGTTACCTTCAGTATCAAAGTACATCATAGATAAGTCACGTAGTGTTAAAAAAGAAAAAGGAATTTATGCTAAACCTGATCCCTATAGTGGACATCCATTGTCTGCAGATACTAAGGCAATTGCTTTGTCATACTACCTAGATGACAGCAAAGACTGCACAAGAGAGAGTCCAAACAAAAAAGATGTTATAAGTGTTAAAGATGGTAATGGTGAGAAAGTTAAAAAGGTAAAAAGATTTATGACAAGATCAATCAAAGAGACATACAGTATATTGAAAAAGGAAAACGAAGGAATAAAAATTGGACTTTCAAAATTTTATTCACTATGTCCAAAGTGGGTGAAAATTCAACCTATACACAAGCAGTTTGTACTTGCATTTACTGTAGTAATCTTACACTAATAAGCATAGCTCTCCAAAATGTAACTAATGAAAAGTATACTGAAGAGGCTCTTTTACTTAAGTGTTTGTGTAACAAAACAGACAATGAAGATTGTTGGCTCCAAATGTGTGGTGACTGTCTCGGTACAGATGCACTGACAGCTGATACTCTTGGCTTGTTGAATGAAGAAGTTACATATGCTATTTGGGAACGTAATGACCTTATAAAGAAAACTGTACCTACTGAAAGGTTCCTCGAAGATGCTAGACATTGGATTAATAAAGCAATTCCTCATAATTATATCCGAAAAATCCAGAGAGAAGGAATAGCCAAAGCTAAAATCTCTACGAAAGGGAGTTCTGTGTGTGTTTTACATTTTGATTTTGCAGAGAACTGGTCAGTTATATTGCCTGATGAGATACAAAGCTATCACTGGCAAAATGTACAAATCTCATTGTTTACATGTGTTGCACAAATTGGTCAAGTGAAAGAAAGTTTTGCAGTAGTGTCTGATGATATAACCCATGACACAGCTCATGCTCTCTGTGCCATAGGTCTTATAAAAAATGACATTTCAAAATCGTATCCATTGGAAACTAAGACCTCAGTAGTTTACGTTTCAGATGGAGCTGCCGCACATTTCAAAAATCGATATCAACTTCATGAGTTGTCTAAGGGTAATCGAACTATAGAAAGAAAGTGGATATTTTCAGCTACTGGGCATGGTAAGAGTGCATGCGATGGTATAAGTGGCATATGCAAGCACTATGCTACAAGATTTAATCTACAAAAAGAATCTGTGGAAGCCATAAGAGATGCAGCTTCATTTGTTTGTACAATTTCAAATCTTATATGTAATACGAAAATACTACACCTCAAAAGTGAAGTTGTTCAAAAATTCAGGTCTTGTAAAGAAAAAGAATGGATCACTGTAAAACCTGTTGTAGGATTACAATCTCAGCATTATTGGTTGGTGCAAAATAATCAAGCTTATATGGCAAGAACAATTAAACATAATGTGCAGAAAGTAGAAATAACAAGCCAAGTAAAAAACAGGTACTCTTTGAGTGATTTCATAGTAGGTCAATTTGTTGGGTGTGTATATAATGATTATTGGTGGATGGGACAGATAAAGAGCATATCTCTAGAGCTCGAAGACATTACTGTGTCGTTTATGCATCCCCATGGCCCAGCTAAAGGGTTCCAATGGGCCAGAGGAATGTGGAAAGAGAGAGGATGTATGTGCAGTGCCATTAAACAATGTAGTGCTAAAGGTGAAGGAACGAACCCACTCCCAGCGGACAATCCGCTCGACTCCAGATTTTCGATACCAAGGAGCTGAACCAGATCCAACAGATCTGCAGTGTCTGAACTTTATGTAAACTTACTCTGTAATTATTTTAGTATAATGTTTATAGATCTCAGCTAACATGGAGTTGTTTATGATTATTTGTTTTAGTGACAAGAAATCAGAAAATTGTAAAAAGACAAACAGTTTAATGAGTTCTCGGTTTTCCACATTTTCTATGTTTTTCTTTTTGTTCTTTTTTCATGATTTTTTTTGTAAATGAGTAACTTAAGTTTACGTATAAAAGTGTTCAGTGGAGATTAAAAATCAGGGTGGCTTTAAAATTTCATTGTAAAGAACAATTGTATACGTTTTTGTATTGTTTCTATTTGCGACCCGCAAATGCTGGAGAAGTGTCATTTTCAAAAAAACGTTCAAAATTTATGAGGCAAAAACACACAATTCTGCCCCCACCAATTGATAATATACTAATAGGACAACATAAGGTCAAGTTTTAAGATTTAAAAAAAAAATAGGGTTTTTGAGTTATTGCTACTTGAAAATAGTGCATTTTCGTACTTTTGCATATTTTGAAGTTGAATTGTATAGACTGTATATATGTTAGGCAACAAATAAAATTTGCTGTAAAACTACCATTGGTGGACTACGCATTGCCATCTTTATTTATTTAAAAAAACTTTTCTTAGTGTAAGAAAAAAAATCGTTAAATGTCAGAAAAACCAAAATTTTGTACCTAAAAAGTGGATTTTTTTAATTACTAATAATTATAACATGCATATTTAAAGTATGTCAAGTTAAAAATCAATTCGTTAGCTACAAAACAAAACAAAAATGAACTGAATCGCCTAAATAGTTTAAACGCAATAACATTTTTAAAATATGCCGTTTTTGACATTCCTTTCAAAAAATGCGTTTTTCACCAAATTTCAAAATGGCGCAGCAAGTGATATAAATTTTTTTGGAGCAAATTCCTTTGGAATATCTTATATCTGTAGTAGGAGTAGCTACTGTAATTTTTTGGGACAAATCTAAGGGGGTCAACTGACACATGTTGGTATTCTCTGCCTGAATTGAGGTGGAATGGGCCTTAAACAAATTGGGAAGAAAATAATAATAAATCAAAAATGAATTGGGAGAACATACCTTTCACCATAGTGTCATTCGTTGAGTGATTATGTTGTTACCCTTACGTTGTTCCAACCATGTCTTTGATATGACGAAATGGAATTTCAGTGTGCTGTATGCCTTGAGTTAATCCCTTCATATCGAAGACGTGGTTGGAAGGTTGGAATAACGTAAGGGTAACAACATAATCACTCAACGAATGACACTGCGGTGAAAGGTGTGTTCTCCCAATTCATTTTTGATGTATTATTATCCCCCCCATTCATTTAAATTTGTTCCAATTTGTTTTTGGTTTTTTTCCAATTCATTTAAATTTGTTTCAAGTCGGTTGTATGTTCACCCAATTCGTTTTTGCTGTATCATATTTCATTTTTGTAGGAACCACAGTATTTTTAAGGATTTTAGAGTAAAGTTTTTATATATTGAGATTTTAAAGTTATCGATGAGTTTCCTCCTTATGCCATACACAGAGACCTGGAGACAACATGCAGAAAGTTTTATCACAAACGGAGATAACTTTCTTGTAAAGGACTCGTGTTTTTCGTCAAAAAAGAAAAAAATTGCAAATCATAATGTATTTTATCACATTACAAAAATCATAAAGCCTTTGAAAATTAAACTACTCTTTCAACAGCTCTACTTGCCTATAAAAATGCTGATTCTAAATTAAGTCCTCACAACCAAGAATCAGCATATGTATTAACAGTTTTTTTTTTGTTCTGTAGATTCTGGGTGCATCCATTGGAAACCAGGATGTGGAATATTGATGACACATCTAGGATTCTATTCTAAAATAGTGGAACCACAAAGTTATATCCCAAAGGTTTATCAATTTTTAAATAGTGCACACATAAGTCATGAAATGTGGAATCAATTTTTCATCCAAACCCAAAAAGTGAACAACATACCCATAATCTCTTATGGCATCAAGGGTCAAGTTTGGCTTCACAAAGAAGGAACACAGCAACACTGTCTTGATTCTCAAAGTTGTGACATACCAGGCCACATATAAAATAATCAAAGAACTGTGTATTTTTGATAATCTGAAATTCAAATTTTAACATATAATCGCAAAAAGTGTGTGAATGATTTTCCTATAACCAAACAGAAAAAAAGTGATAAAAACTACAATAAAATTTCTGGAATAATGTACAATTCCATATAAAAGTGAAAACATATTACAAAGGTTCCATTGTACTTGAATAGCTGCAGAAAAGTTGCTTGTTTAGTATTTGTTAATATTTAGTATGTGCAGAATTTGCATGTTACTTGTAGGTTTTCTTTTTTAGTGTACTGATAAAGAACAGCTTCAGAAAAGGGCTGGGGAGGTGCTCACGGGGACAAAGTTACTGTAAGTGAATCCAGAATGTTTTACGTAATTAGATATATATCGGAACGACAAAGTGATCCTTCGACACTAGATGTAAAGAGCATGTGTTAAGTGTCAACCAGGACATGCAGAAAACAGCCCTCGCCAGAGAAGTCTTGCACTCATCGCTGCTCTATGGAATAATATTAGAAGATTAAACTTTAAAGAGACTGCCATCAGGGAAACAGTTGAAATCCTATCCAGCAAACTGGCATGCAATGATATATTTCTACTGAACTACCAAGAGCTTGGCATGCGTTATTAAAAGACGGAAACACATCGTGAGACACTGTATAATTGTGTGATAAAAATTCATGTAATATGCTCGTGATGTCACCCGCGATATTTTTCAATAATAATCTTTGTTCCTTATGTGTTCCAATTTCCTGCATTTTTATGTCTACCATTGTCTTAAGAAAGCCTCTCAGTGGAATGCGAAAGCTTGACGAATCTTTGTACTTACTACATCACGAAAATAAATGAATTTCGTACGCTATATGCGTCTCTTGAGTGTTTCCAGAATGTTTTTCTTGAAAAGGAAATTCATTTTTCAAAATATTGGTTTATTGTACTTCATGATTTTGAAATCTCGTGGACAAGCCATCGCAGAAAATGTGTATTCATTATTTAAGTGTTGTGTATACTTGAAACATGGGCTGTCCAAGACATAATGAGAGTAAATACGAAAGAAATAGTATTACCTGTACAAATTCATTTAATATAACACTTTTTGAGTTCATTTCAAAATTAGAAGAAATGTTCTTTTAGTTGGGAAAGACATTTTTTTTAATGTACGTATTTAGTTTTTCTATTGCACTTTCATAGATATTAAATTTCAGTACGTATTTCAGCAAATTTTCTTGATTTCAGTTTTGTGATTAAACATTCCATGAAATTTTAAGTCTTATTCATTCATTGCGCTGTTCTGCTGATATAACAAAAGATCAGTGAAAGTATATTTTAAAAGTTGTGATTTCTGATTGTGCTTTTATCGTTGACATAATAAAATAGTAATGGAGCTTAACTTTCTTCAAGCAGTGTAGATTCAGGTGACTCTTCATGTGATCTACTTTGAATTGTCCTTTTTACTCTATGGCCAAACTTTGAACCATAAAATCCCTGAATTCAACCAACCATGACATGCATCGTGTCTGTGACAAAGATTTATGATAGGGTCAACATCATATAACACAACATTCAACATTTTCATCTTAGTGTACAACAAAATGCATCTGACCATGAAATATTCCCTCATTAAATCTACAACTTCATAAACTTCAAGCTAATCCTGGGAAATTTTTAAAGTAATGATTGAAGTACAGTGTGTTTGTTGAAATTGAACAGTTTTTTAAATAAATTCATTTCAATCAAAATTTGTATGCAGTCAATACATGTTAGGTAATTTACTAATTTCAGAAAATGTTATTTGTTCAGGAAACAGTGCTGATTGTAAAAAAAGTTATTTTAAATCACATCCTGCTAAAAATTAGAGTAAAAACTGATCAGTGTACAGAGCACAATACTTTCACTTTTTGTTTTTGTTTACTGCAGTTTTTCTCTACAGATGATTAATCTTTTGGGAGGCAAAATATTATATATTGTTCATTTAATGTAACAAAACCACACAAAGGTCTTTTCAGACTAAGAAAGTCAGGTTTAAAACTAACATTGGTGGAAATCCCTGTGAGACCCCACCTCTCCATCTGTTCTGCTCTTGTACCTGACACTAAGGTCTCTTCAGACTACGGAAGTGGGGTCTAAATGTAATATTTGGAGTAATCCCTATGAGAACTCGTCTCTTCCACTCTCATACCTGTCACAAAGGTCTCTTCAGACTAAAGAAATAAAGTCTAAAATATAAAATAATCTAAAGAAATCAAGTCTAAAGGCTATATAACCTGGCGTATTACTGCAGAATCCAACACTAGTGTGCCAAGGGTCATTTTCGAACACACTACATATCAGACAGTGTCACCATGGTGAACCGATGACTTTTGGAATGGGAGGACATTTTCATTAAAAAAGGACATTTTAAGAAAAACGAGGACACGTAAAATTTGTCATCATATTATATCATATCGCTAAGCTGCTCTTTGAGATTCAGAGGTTAGCTCCACAAAGAAATACGAACTACCAGATAAATTTTTAACTGATTATTTACTTACTGTTGCCTTATCAAACTTCTTCATTGACAGCGATCTTGACACACAACTGAGGCTTCACTGACATTCATCACGTGACGTACACAAGACCTTCTATACTTCATACTCTTTTTTCATGCAGACACTCCTGAAACTGATCCTCCCATGACTTCTTTGGCCTTCCTCTGCCTTTCCTTCCTGCCAGTTGGGCTAAAAAAAAATTCTTAGTAAGCATCTCATCACTCATTCTTTCAACATGGCCAAACCACCAAAGCATATTAATCGATCACATAACATCTTACATGTTGAAGTGAGCCGTTTATGTGATGAGGGCAGGTGTACCTAATAAAATGGCATTTCTGCATATGTGTGTTTAAGAGAAAGGGAGAAAGATTATCTTGTTTTTTGATTTTCTGTTTTATGATTTGAAGTTACAAGAAATTGCCTGTTTTATATACTGCATTATATTTTATATTGTCCATGCTTTCAGTGAAGTTATGGAATGGGAAATTCTGGAGATTAGAAGTTGGGCCTTTTCTGAGTCAAGTGATTATTATATGTTTGCATCTTTGTCACCATGTCAGTGCCTCTTTCTCAGCCTCTATCTTTCTCTCCTCTCCTTTTTTCTAGTGAGGTTACTGAGGAAGTTTTATTTACTGTTCTATTTTTCTAAGTGATTTTTATTTACTGTACTATTTTTCAAAGTACCATTCTTGTGTTCTGACTGCATCAGGGTTTGCAGCATTGCTTCTAATTTGTCCTTGATAAAAGGTTTAAGGCATTTTAGAAGAAATCTAAAAGAGTTGGTCTCTTGCTTTTTTTTTCTGCTCTTTATTCCCTCCATTTCTGTGTTTATGTGATCTTTTCTCCAAGTTTTAAGTGTAAGAGTTTGCCTTCATTGAAAAAAAAAACAACAACTGTGCACAGAGGCAAAAGTTTGCTTTTTGAGAAAAGGATTTTGTGTCATCTTCAAAATGTGGGAACTGTTCTTAAAAGAAAAAAAAAAAGGGGGTGGGGGTGGTAGCTGGAACTTTTAAATGGGGTGGATTGTGTGGATTTCTGTTGTTATTTGGGAAATCGTTGGTTAAACATTAATACTTCCTTTGAGCAATTTACTATACCATTTTATTTTGAATCAAATCACCATTTGCTTTATCTGCTGTGTGTAATTAAAATATGTATCAGTTTACATTGAGTTATGAACATCATATATATAAACACCCAGATCTCTCTGTCAGGAACGCTCTCGAGATGTCAAAGTGATTGTGTGCTATACAATAGCACACGATCTGATTGTCAAAGTGATTCCGTGCTAATTTAAAAATGTTGTGTTATCAATGACAAGAGTGCTATTTATCCGATCTACAAAATTCAAATTGAAGTCTTAATATCACACAAGTTGAGTTTGTTTATTAATTTAATTTAGCACAATTTGAATATTAATTTGTACACTTTTGATTTGTTTTCAATCTGCTTGAATTAAAAATTTCACCCTGTCCTAGGATGGGTAACATCCCATATATATTAATTTGTATTTAAAGTTTAAAAACAACCATCCTAATATGGGCTATAGGCTAGTTATAAAATACTAGATGAAAGGCGTCAATAATGACGGGGGGAAAATAAAATTTATGATACAGAAATTATTGACATTTATTTATTTATTGAGTTTTTGAGTTCCACGTGAATGGATGGCGACGTTAGCTCAGAGCTTTCTGAAAATTTCCCAAACAGTTGGTAATAGAATTTGATACGACGGGCTGTCTGTTGTGTGTTTTGTAAAACCTTTAGTCCGTATTTCGTCAACACTTTCCTTGTACACAACATTTTTCATATACACTGACTGTGAACCCTGTATCAATTTTCCCTGTTTTTTTCTGTGAACTATTTTTATCTCGATGTCATCATATCATCGTACTCTTGACGTTGCCACATACAGATGGTTAAACACCGGTTTAGGTAGTGAACCAAAATTCCTGATGTAAAGTTTTTCGTAGCCGTCCTGGTGGCGCAGTGGTCTAAGCGATGGTCTCTGATCATTCGTCCGAAAGGGGTCCGGGTTCGAATCTCAGTAAGGCATGACTGTTGTGTTTGTCTTACGGCACTGGCTCTCTCCCCAGTGACCCTAAGTTAGGTACAAGCGACTGCTTATAGCCCACTGAGTTGCTCACGGTAGTCGTTAAACCTCCAATAAAAAAAAAACCAAAAAGTTTTCGTATCTCTAGAGTTGACCGTGTGATGTAACGCATCTCTGACGTCATGTGAGAATGATTTGGATTAGATGATGTCACACCAGCAGCTGTGTTCTTTGTTGCTATGACAACAAAACAAAGTGGTATATGCGTGGACTGTGCACGTGTAGGTGATGATATCACCTACACGAAAAGCTAAGCGTAATGTCACAAACATTTGTTTCTCAGTTGTTGCTATGACAACTTATTAAGTGGCATGGAGGAGGAGGAGGTCTCTAGCAGATTATATATTAGGATTCATTCATGATTTTTTTGAAGTTATTATTAGTGTGGCAACAGCAAATAAATTCTTTTAAGGATTGTAGTGGAATATTTTTTGTCTATAATCTTACATTCTGATTTTTAGATTCTGCTGATACACATACGAATATACACTCAGTAAACAAAACATTAGAGTTTGGGGTGACAGGCAGTTGACAGGACATCCCCTACACAGAGTGGAACAGACTCAAATTTTTGTCTATAACCTTACATTTTGATTTTTAGATTCTGCTGATACACATACGGATATACACTGAAGTGCCAGAAAAACTGGTACAGAGGAGCTTATGCAAAATACATAGCAACATCACCTATGCGTGTACTCGGTTGCGTCCGCCAGTGCATATATAGAGCGATAGACATCCTTGCCAGCTGTCGGAGCTGTTTTCAGCATGGGAATGACAAGTAATAACGATTTAAGCGATTTTCAGCGCGATGTCATAGTTGGCGCTCGTGAGATGAGCCATAGTATTTCGGAGGTAGATATGAAGTTCGGGTTTTCACGGACGACCATTGCAAGGGTGTACCATAACTATAAGAATTCCGACAAAACCTCCAACCTAGGGTACCAGTGTGGCCGTAAAAAGACATTGGGTGAACGTAACCATCGTCGGCTGTCAAGTCCCCTTGATGGGTGCACGACACAGAGCTATGCGCCTCGCTTGGGCACGGCAACACCGCCACTGGACACTTGATGACTGGAAACAAGCAGCCTGGTCTGACGAGTCGCGTTTCCAACTATATCGGGCAGATGGAAAGATTCGTGTGTGGCGCAAACCCCATGAAGCCATGGATCCCGCCTGTCAACAGGGAACTGTACGGGCTGGTGGGGAGTCCATAATGGTATGGGGTGTGTTTAGCTGGACTTCACTGGGACCCCTGGTACGTCTACAAACGTCTGTAACCGGCCAACATGAGCATCCTTTCTGACGAGGTACACCCGTTCATGTCCTGCATTCATACTGATGAGTTGGGCCTGTTCCAACAGGACAATGCACCTCAACACAAGTTTTGACTCCACATTATGGTTAGAAGAGCATTCATCCGAGTTTGGGGTGTTGCCATTCCCACTCAAGTCCCCAGATCTGAACGTCATAGAATACATTTGGGATGCCTTGCAACGCGCTATCAAATGCAGGAATCCGAGACCTCGGAATACACCCGAATTGTGGAAGGCTCTGCAGGAAGTATGGTGTGCATTGCCTACAGCATATTTCCATGAACTAGTGGAGTCCATGCCCCATTGCATTTCTGCAGTCCTGTGCTCCCGTGGGGGACCTACCAAGTATTAGACTGGTGTACCAGTTTTTCTGGCACTTCAGTGTACACTCAATAGATGAAACATTAGAGTTAGGGGTGATAGGCAGTTGACAGGGTGCCCATTGCTCAGAATAGAACAGACCCAAACCGAACGCAGATGATAAATAGGTGGACAGCAGGGCTTCCCAACAGTGTATCACAATCAACTGACATGGGGAAATATGGTGATTTGAGTGACTCGGATCGTGGACGCATTGTCAGCGCAAAACAGATGGTTCAGTCTATTGCCCAAGTGGTAAGAACCTGAGGGTAACCGTATCAAGGGTGTATCGCGAGTATACCGTTGACAGATATACCAGCATCCAGAGAGCAAGCGGTTCCCAACCACATGCCTTTGGGGACTAAGGTCGATGTAGACTATCCAGGCTCATACAGACCGACTGCTTAGCAATTGCTGCAGAAATCACATTCAGGATAAATGTTGGAGGTTCAAGCAGCATCAGCGAGTGAATGATATGGCACATACTGCAGACCCCGGCCTATGGGACCTGACACCCTACTCGTGTGCCATTGTTGACTGCGTGACATCGGGCATTACGCCTCACATAGAGCCAGACACATAAAAACTAGACTTCTGCAGAATGTCATCGTGTCTTGTGGTCAGACGAGTCCGGTTTTCAGCTGCACCAAGCTGACGGAAGGGTGCGGGTGTGATGTCGACAGCAGGAGGCTACGACCCCATTGTGCCAGGTTGGCCCTTTTCAAGGTTGTGGTGTCTCTGCGATGGTTTGGGGAGCCTTTTCTTGGGACACATTAGGTCCCTTTGTCTGTCTGGAGAGGTCTTTAATCACTGTGCACTACCAGCATGTGCTGGCTGACCACCTACATGCTTTCATGGCCTTCACATCCTGTGGCCAGTGGTCTGTTTCAGCAGAACAATGCACCACCCAACCCCCCATTGCAGAATCGCAGCGACGTGCATGCCGATTTTAATTTGGTCCTGCAGACAAAAACATTATCCCCAGAACCCTATTAAATCCTTTCTTACAGACTTCTTAATCATAAATGCAAGTTTTTCCATCTTTCAAAATTTTCCAAAAACGGGAGTTAGAAGGAGGGAAAATTTCTCTCGTAATTGTATTTTTTTTTTCTTGCAATGTTCCCTCTGTCCAAACTGTTGTTAAATATCCTTATATAGCATAAATGTTTGTATTTCAGTTTGAAAATGGAGGCAACAATTTCCTTAAACGAAAGTTAGACGGAGCACTGTAATCTTAAGTTCTTTTTCACGCGATGTCCTCTGCCCTGTATTTTTGTTAAATATAATTTTATTATATAAATGGGTGTGTTTAAGATTGAAAATGCATGAACATTTTCCGAAATCGAAAGTTGGACGAAACGAAAATTTCTCCCATAATGGTAAAATGGAGGCAAAAATTTTAGATAACGGAAGTTAAAGGCAGAGAAGATTTCTCTCGTAATCCCCCCTCCCCAGTATTTTCGTTTTCTTTGCACGGTATTGTTTAAATATCATTTATGTACTTAATATCGAAAATGGAGAAAAAATTCCGAAAACAGAAGTACACTTGTGTGCAAAAATTAAGGACGAAGAGGAGAAATTAGCATAATAGGAGAACAAGCAGGCAGAACGGACCGAAAGACCACTCAGGAGATAGACTAGGGTCCGGTACGGAAGGCATACACATGTATGCAGCATGAGGTGGGGGTGTCTGAAGGGTATAAAGCACACGGGCAGTGTACGCTCAGCAATTCGGTGAAAGCTATTGCATGGTGTACATCGGTTTGAACGACGTCGAGTTGCTGCCACTGTGTGATATGGCCAACAGGCAATCCAGTAGACAGCATCTGGATGACTTTACCCGAGGTTGCGTCATTGGGAAGTTCGAAGAAGGTCAAAGTGTGACTAGTGTGGCTGAGGAGTTCGGAATCGCTCACAGCATCGTTTCACGAGCTTGGAGAAAATTTCAAATGACAGGAACAGCTGCCCGAGAGTTTAGCAGTGGTCGTCTACGAGCAACCACGGCGGCGGACGACCCGTATATTGTCCTACAGGTGAGAAGAGACAGATGGCAGACAGCGGGAGAAATCGCAAGGCACATGCAACAGACAACTGGACATCCGTTATCACGTTTTACCGTGGCCAGGAGGCTGCACAAAGGTGGTCTATTTGCACGACGACCAGTACGGTGTGTGCCATTAACGCCTGCTCATCGGAGACTGCGGTTTCTGTGGTGCCAGGAACACAAGAACTGGACACATCAGCAATGGGGTCAAGTTCTCTTTACAAATGAGAGCCGATTTATTCTGACGAGTGATTCTGGACGTATACACATCTGGAGAGATCAGGGAACACGCAATCGCACCTCCAACATCATCAAAAGGGACCGGTTTGGAGGTGGCAGAGTTCTCGTTTGGGGCGGTATCATGCTTGGTAGCCATACTGACCTTCACGTCTTCCAAGGAGGTCCAGTTACTGGTGTCCGCTATTGTATCGAGGTTCTCCTGCCTCACGTGCGTCTGTTTAGAGGTGCTGTGGGTCCTGAGTTCCTCTTCATGGATGACAACGCTGCACCTCATCGTACAGTGGCTGTCGCAGAGCTGTTGGAGAGTGAAGGTATTCGATGCGTGGATTGGCCTGCAAGGTCCCCGGACCTAAATCCAATCGATCACGTGTGAGACCTTCTCGGGAGACGCTTGGCAGCACGTCACCAGCCACCAGCAACGATTCCGCAGCTGCGATTGGCGCTACAAGAGGAATGGGCCGCGATGCCTCAACAGCTCCTTGACAACCTTGTCCTCTGCATGGACAGACATTGTAAATCCTGCAACGCAGTCAGGGGTGATCATATCCCCTACTAAAGACTGGATTTTTCTTCGCAGCCGCCTGTCACATGGACGTTTCTGTCTTCTGTCCAGTTGTGCTCAAAGCTACCTTTTCAATAAAGTGCCTTTGTATCCTTTGGATTCCTTGTTTGGACAGTTTTGCTCACTTGTCCCATATTCTTACATCTTGGGGATCTTATGGTATGATTTGAGTCGATGTGGAGCACTTCTGCACAACGTTACATTCGAAAAACCGCCTCGTCCTAAATTTTTGCACACCACTGTAGGACGGAACGAAGATTTCACCCGTAATCTTACTTTTTTTTTCCTAGCGATTTTTCCTCTGTCCTATATTGTTGTTAAATATAATTTTATATGATTTTATTCCATAAATCTTTGTTTCAGTGTGAAAATGGTTATTTCATGTACAGTAGGCAGAGTCTTATTGATCCGAGTTATCATTGCAATTTGTTGTAGGCTTTTTTCAGGGTTTTTTCTTTTACTTTTAGGTTATGATTTTTTAAATTTTTTGAGGTTAGGCTTTTTTACAGGTAGAAGAAATTTAAGTTGCTCAGCTATTTTCTTTCTTTCTATTTTTTATATTTTTCATTTTCTACCTGTTCAGAATTTTGTTTTCCACATTTAGTAGTTATCTTAAGCCCAGCGACCACCTGCAGATTATTTTGTGGCAACATGATATCTGTCGCAGACTGGTCAGGAACTTTCTGTTACGAGACACCGCACTGGGCTGCAACCACCCAGGCATGGCTTGAGGGACATTTATCTCACTTCAGAACCATCCAGTGGCTCCCAAGGTCCCCGGATTTAAATCCTGCGAATGCTCTCTGGGATGCTGTGGACTGAAACATCAGATCCACATATTCTGGCAGTGCCTTGGCATGTACAGGCTGTTTGTTCTTCATGCTAGAGGAGGGCCAACATGCTATTACACTCAATGGGCAAAATATTAGATATACCTATATCTAATATTTTGCCCATTGAGTGTATAATACATGCATTGAAAATAAAAACACATTTATTTGTTATCCATCATTGCTTTATAAGTGTAAAACATTTTACTCAACAAAATTTAAGTGTAAATTTGGAGTGCTGCAAGGTTTTGCAAAGAAGTGGGTTTCTTTTGGGAATTCAGGTCCTATTTTTCACTTGGAATTTCAGGCTGTACCATTTTTGCCCCATTAGCATTTTTCCAAACAAATTTATTCACGATTTGTGTTTACTCTCAAATAATGTGCTTTAGTTTTTATTGGTTCATAATTTTGGACTTAATAATAATTATTTTCCCATGCTTTTTATAAAAAAAAGTTTATTGGTATGAGATTTTGTTAATGTGTATCAGTCTTTCTTAAATCGGGCATTTTTTTTTTTTTTTTTTGCTCTACAGATTAGTACACTTGGATCTAAAAGGAGCACCTCCTCTTCTTGTTTACCTGGAACAGGTGAGAAACTGCTTTATTATATGTGACCAGATGTTGGTGTGTGATAAATGACTACCTTTTTGATGACATAAATATACACTTTTAAAAAAGAAATACTATAATATTTGTCGTATTATCCGTACCAGCGTATAATCCCCAGACCACGAAATTCACATAGAATTTTTTTTTCCTTTGTATAATCTAGACTTGCATATAATCCGCAGACTGTGACATTCAGAAAAAAAAAAAAAATCGCTATGTAATCGGCACATCATAGATGTTGAACTAGAAATGGAATATTAAATTAGTTCATTTCGGTGTTGAACTTCATTACGTGGTTACAAGATTTTATTGTATACATCTTTCAACTAGATAGTTGTCATACTTTATTATACTGTTTCACACGTTGTATGAATATTGAAGTGTTCGCAGGAAACTCATACAGCCTTGTGTGACACTGAACAGACGCTGTTGAATGCTATTATTGAATGTAAAAAATCAAGGTAAAGTATTACAGTAGAGTCTCGGCAATCTGACACTTCGGCAGTCGCAGCAACCAACCGGAAGGTGCACACGAGTACATGTGACATTCTTCACGCATGCGCCAAAAACCCCCGGAAAAATGGGGATGCGTGAGTAACGCCTTCCTTCAATCGCTAGTTGTTTGTTGCATGTGCGGTCGGCAAAACAGTCACAGTTTTGTTTACGTACTGTATTGTTCAAAATGTCTCAATCTGTTCAATGTAAGCATAAAACCTTAACTTTGATTGAAAAGGCGGAAATCATTAAGAAAATTGAAAAGGGTGAAAAGTTCGGTGATTTGGCTGCATTTTATGATGTTGGACGTGCCATGATTTATGACATCAACAAAAACCGGAACAAAATTTTAGGGATTTGCTCTAGATTTGGACAGCAGGACCAGTGATAGGAAAGTTGTAAGATTTGGTGAGTACCCTTTAGTTGAAGATGCTCTTTACGCATGGTTTCTCCAGGAACGTAACGGACACACTCCTATTACTGGTGAAATTATCAAAGAGAAAGCAAAATTCTTCTATAAGGAAATCATGAAAAAAAAAAAAATGATTTTCACGCCAGTACGAGCTGGTTTGATAAATTTAAAAAACGATTTGGAATCCGTTTATTAAGAACGACAGGTGAGAAACTCTCTTGTGACTTTGAAGCCGTTGAACTTTATAAAGAAAAATTTATCAAGTTGGTACAAGAATTAAATCTTAGCCCCGGTCAAATCTATAATACTAATGAGAGTGGATTATTTTGGACTTTTGCCGAAAAAAACATTTGTTCACCGAGCAGAAGCTAGTGCTCCTGGTCGGAAATGGCAAAAGATCGAATCATGTTTATGCTGTGTTCAAATGCTAGTAGTACACATAAGCTTCCGTTATTAGTTATAGGCAAGTCTAAAAATCCAAGGGCGTTTTAAAATGTCAAAAATCTTCTGGTTTTGTACAAAAACCAATGCCAGGCTTGGATGACAAAAGAATTGTTCACCGACTGGTTTCAGGAGCGTTTTGTCCCATCAGTTAAGAAATTTCTTCGACAGAAAAATTTGCCACAGAAAGCTTTGTCACTTTTAGATAATTGCCCGGGCCATCCAGAAGAAGATGAACTAGTATCTACAGATGGGTTTGTAAAAGTTATGTTCTTATCACCAAACGTATCACCTTTTGTTACAACCAATGAATCAAAATGTGATACAAACTATTAAGATCCAATACAAAAAAAGTCTACTCTACAATGTGATAAGCAAAGAGGAAAGCATCCTCGATTATCTGAAGGCCATTAATGTCAAAGATGTCCTTTACAATCTTGCGCATGCATGGGAAAATGTATCAACTAATGTATTGGTCACCTCGTGGGGCAAATTATGGCCTACACTGTCATTGTTAGCTCAGTACAAAAATACTAAAAATAAAGTTTAAGAAGTCCTTGACAGTGATGATTCGGCTGTTACAGACCTCCAAGAAGCCATCGCCGTGTTGTGCAGTGATGAATCTGAAAGCCTGACTGTAGTTGACATAAATGATTGGTTCATTTTGAATGAAGAAGAAAAGTTCCAACTGATGACTGATGAAGAGATCATCCTAGATGTTTTAGATGACAATGACGAGGAACAAGAGGGGCCAACTGTACAACAAGTTCATGCCATACAGCACAGTAGTACAGTAAGTGCATTTACCACGTGTCATGTGGGCCAAGGAAAATGACGTAGCAGCTGCTGACGTACTGGTTTTAAAAAGACTGCAAGAACAAGTTATGAAACTGTCTTTAAAAGCTAAAAAAGAGAAGAAAAAGAAAAGTTGACGAGTTTCTTGTACCCTCTACTGTGTGATTAACTGTGTATTTTGCTAACTTGTACGTAAGTATAATCAGTGATTTGTTCCTGTACATACTATGTATAGCATGTACTCTAGTTCTATTTTTTTTTTTCAAAATCCAGTAATCTGACAATTTCAGTATTCCGACACCCGCCCGTCCGATGTGTGTCGGATCACCGAGACTCCACTGTATATATAAATGAAAATAGTTACTCACTGCTTCATTTTTCACCAACAAACATCTGGATATTGCATTATCTTTCACAAGACATGAGGAGATAATGATGTGAACACCTCGAGGAAATAATGAAATGAACACCTCGTGGAAACACAAGAAGATAATGTAATATCCAGACATTTACTGGTGAAAAATGAAGCAGGGAGTAACTATTTTCATTTATACAATACTTTACCTTGATTTTTAATATTCAATAGTGTTAAACAGTGTCAGTTCAGTGTCAGACGAGGCTGTATGAGTTTCCCGCAAACACTTTGATATTCATATAACGCGTGAAACAGTATAATAGTGTCACAACTATATAGTTGAAAGATGCATAGACCTACAATAAAAAAAAATGGAAGTGGAATTTCCGACAGAAACTTCAATCACATAATGACCAGGAGTCTGAAGGAGTAAGAAAAAAACAAAAACGATTTTATTAAATGAAAAAAATCCTTTTTAAATGTTACTTTTTTATATTTGTATTTCAGTCAGATAAAGCCCAGTGGCGTGGCATCCAGGGATCACGCCGATGCAGCTCCAGATTATTGCGTTACACCTTGCCAATGTTAAAATTCTGACACAGAACAAGTCATAGAAATTCCATATGCATAGCTGCCAATCCTTCTGATTTACCCAGAAAACTTCCGATTTAGGGCGTCTTTCTGATATTCTGATCGGAAAGTGATTTCTTCTGATTTTTCATTCTCATACTAAAAATCCCTATTTTCCCCCTTGTTTTTTTCCCTCCCCATTTCAAGAGCAAAAACATCTTTATTCCACTTCAAAAAATCCTTAACCCGAGATGATTAAAAAAAAAAAAATTCTCCTTACTTCCGCTCTGACGAGAAAGTGGGAGTAGCATGGTTTTCTGCTGTGCCGTGGACTTTAGGTGGATCACTACGGCTGAAAAGTCACGTGTCCAGCCTTACCTTCCCCTGCGCAACCAAAGTGGTGCAACACTGGTGGCCTCAATTCTCATCAGGCTATGCAGCTGGCTTTACTCTGCATAACGAAGGGTTACAATCACGTTCTCTCTTTTGTTTCATTTGTAGGCAGAGCTATTGACTGTTGTTGCTGCTAGTTGATTTCTTTTTAACTTATGTAGATTTTTTTAATGTACTGTTGAAAAGTCAAGTTCGTCAAAAAAAGTGGTATTATCAAAGCTGGGCCATTCCACAGCAAATCGTCAGATCCACCACACTATCTCCAATTCTTACGATTTTTTTCATGAATAGATCATTCCATGTATAAAAATTCCGAAAGTTAAATTTTTTTATTTCCCATAGATTAGAAGATATTAATTTTCGAATTCTGTTTGGATCAAAAGAAGTACCAAAATCACCATTCCTTCGTAATTTCCCCCAAGGAATCGATTGGTGCAATGCATGGATTTCTACCTTCTTTAGTTTTTGAGTTACGTGCAACAGGAAGCCTTTTTTCAAAACGTAAAAAAACAATGTAGTACAGGACTTAAAAAGTCGCAATTGTTTTAGTTTTTAAAGAAAAGTTCGGTCTGACAAACGAAAATAACAACAACCTTGGGCTTTTGCGTGTGCACTGAGAAAAGAATTTTTAGATTTGGTGCATGGTTCTCATTTTGCCACTGTAAAACCGCGCGCTGCGAATAGCGTCGTGCAGCCAGCCAAATGGTAGCAGGAGTCGATGATGGCCTTGGGACCGGTAGCAGATCAAGATACCATAGCAGGCATTGGTCAAATTGCACGATCATTAGATGTGATGTTTGAAGGAGGAAGGATGGTGAATTAATGTTATGTTTAAGGTCATTTCAAATAATACAACTGTAAAATATTACTAAAGGATCATTTCACCCCAAATCGTCAGATGCTATCCGCCGTCATTTTCTTAGCCATTCAATGATGAGGAAAACTTTAACATAAACCATTTTCTCTGTACAGTTTAACAATATGAGCTATATGGTGAAAAAGGTTACATGCGAATTACGTATATAAATTATGCAACGGACGTTGAAAATATATTGGTATTCTTAGCCATTCAATGACGAGAAGAACTAATATAAATTTTTTTCTCCCCATATAGCTTACCAATATACAGTTCTAAACACTTATAAATTATACAATTGAAGTTGAATATCATTTTTGGGGATATTGATTAACGACATCTACAGCTCATGCAATTATCTGACAGAATTTTGAGACATGAAATAGCTTTATTTCAGGAATTAATAAATTGTCTAGTTGTCCATGCCTGCCGTAAGAGAAAATGATCAAGAAATGACAGCTTGTAAAATAAAGTAATCGGAGATATATATCTTGGTGCGTACTCTTGGGAGGTAGAGGAGATATATACTGCGTTTTAGTTAACGCCAGATACCTGACGATCACAGATGATGTTGGCAAAGCTAAGCGTGGGGTTAAAACAAATGTTATCTATTATTATATTTTCTGGTAGATCTGGTATTTGAATGAACAAGTATATCTCGCAGTTGTCATCTTGCCTGTTTTTTATTTATTTATTTTTATTTCAGTCGCTTATTTAAAAATTACACATCAACTGGGAGCTCACGAAACTCTCAAGAGCTCATATGAAAAAAAATGCACCACAACACCCTAAAATAAGGAGAACACAGTTTAACTGTTAGTGGTGTCGCTTTAAAATATGAAAATACAGTTTGACGGTTACACTGAACGAAAAATTTTATGCCTTCTAATCACATCTCGGTGTCGGAGTGGTAGTAATTTGATGTATTTCCTTTATTATTATTTTTTTTTATTAATCATGCCAATAAATTTAGAAATAATGGAGAATATTAACAGACCTCGAATGTATGAGTAAGTTTTCGTTACCCAATGCATCGCAATTATCAATTACCAATATATGTAAAACAAGTACGGAACTTGAGTTACTATTTAGCGATCGTAATTCCTCGGCTCTGTTTTATGTGCTTCTGTTTCTCCTTATCAGTATCAACACAGTTATAGTCCTCATATTGACAAGTTACTTTAGATGTCTCTTAAATTAGTTTCATATTTTTTTTTTTTTAATTTGACGCATTACCCCACAATCACAATGCACAAAAATGCTGAAAAATTAGGCAGCAACTTTCAAATCGCAAGTGAATAAAAGAGATCTGAGAAAATACACTACGGAGCTTTTCTGCTTGTGGTGAGCCGCTGTTTGCCAGAGGTCATAAATTAGTATCTGAGTAGTAGTTCGAGGTCTGGGCCCATTCTGTCTTAAAAAACAAACTAGAAGCAAGCGTGTCGGACATAGTACGGATAAAAAGAGTAAATCGTCTCTAAGAAAAATAAACAGTTCTACTTCTGTGGTGAACAGAAAGCGTTATACCATAATGGCAAATAAATTAGCAAATGCAGGGCAGTGGTGACACCAGCTGCTCAGAACTGGGTGGGCCATTAGAGGGGGGGGGCATGATGGGAGAGGAGGGCACACATTTTGAAGTACTTGGCAGAAATTTTGGGAAAAAAAAATTCCGTTTATATGCATTGTACCCAATGCTAATAACGTTATTTCTAATCAAAAAAAGAAAAAACAATTTTCAAGTGAATTCTGTACATAGTATTTATTCAGTGTATGTAGTATGGAAACCATGGATACGAATCTCTATGGCAAGTTACAATTTCTTCGCAATTTTAGCTTACTTAGGTCTTTTTTTTTTTTCTTTCTTTCATTTATGAATTATAGTTTGTAACCTGACAAGCAATCTCTCTCTCTCTCTCTCTCATTGTTTTAAACTATAATTACAAAAATGGTGTGATTCTGCTGCTCTCTTAGAAATTCGTTCAGAGGACTCCCCATGTGGAATGCCATTTTTTTTTTTTTCATTTTTTGAGAGGTACAAACTTCCGAAAGTTTAAAACTGATTGGTTTTCATCGGTGGCACGAACATCAGTATGGAACTTTTCTCACGGGTCAAATTTAATTTCCACGCTACAGAAAAAGTATCATTTTGCTTTCGCAAAAAATAATCGGAAGAGTTTTCGCGTGAGCGTATGAAGTCCTCCTAACACTTTTTGTCAACATCATTTTTCATCCTGCGGCGAATGGCAAGTTTGTACTTAGCAATATCTTCACAGGAACAATAAATTTGAGGGATGTTGATCAGACAAAGTGCGAAAAAGGTCTGGAGCATCAGGTCATTTGTAGTAACCCTCCACAAACAACATCTAAAAAGGAGAGAGGCTTCATTTCATTGCCAGCATGACAAATCTGAAAACAAAGCACGATGGAACTTTTTATCCATGTGTACATACATACTTGCCAGAATTAAAAAAGAAAGCTGATTAAAAAATACAAGATGATCCCCAAAATTAGCCAAAGAAATTTCTCCGCGATCATAGAGCGTCGAAAGGGCAGGAGAAATTTCTTAAAATCGTTGGTCTCGTCTAGAGCGAAAGCATTGTCAGTAATCCCCTCCCAAATAACTTTGGTTTTGCATTGATTTTAAGAAATGATCTAGATGATGACACAAAAATGCGGGAAAGTCTCAAGAATACTGTAAAACCTTTGGATGTTAAATTTTACGATAATTGCCAAATTCATTATTGGGGGAGAAAAATGCAATCCACAGAAGCTCAACTTCCTGTTGTCTGAATTTATTAAATATAATCAAAATTACACATGGAAGTTGATCACAGCGTTGTGAGACATCGAAATATAAACATCATTCATGAACTAATCGTGCTTTTTTAAAGTAAAGAATTCCTTTTCTTTTAAAACGTGAGTTCAACAACACATGCGTCTTCGCGGCGTGATCGCTTGTGGAGTGGGAGGGATGCCGTTCTTCTTCCGGTACCACGTCTCCGCACAGCCGTGGCCATGACACAGTATGCTTTGCCGACTGCGCTTTCAACGTGACAATACACTCGCTATGCACCACATTTAAATATTCTTTTTTCGGCGCTCAAGCAAAAGCCCAAGGTTGGTTTTTTTCTTCGTTTGATAGATTAAATCTTTCTTTGCAAAGAATAATAACTGCAGCTTTCTAAGTGCTGTATTACATTGCCTTTTTAAGCATTGAAGAAAGGCTCTCTCATTGCTCATAACTCAAAAACTAAAGCAGCTAGAAACTTGTGCATTGCACCAATGGATTCCTTGGTAAAAATTAAGAAAGAATGATGATTCATGTGTTTCTTTTTATTCTAAGAAATGGAGATATTTGCTTTTTTATGTAAAACATGTCAGCCATACACCAAAATTAAAAAAGTTATATCTCCTAATCTATCGGAAATAAGAAATTGAAACTTTCAAGGTTTTTGTAAGTTGGAAGTAGCTACCCATAAAAAAAAAAAAATCGTAAGAATCGGAGATTTGTTGGTGGAAAATTAATTCAAAATCTGATTATTTTGCATGGAATGACCCAGCTATAAAAAAATTATTCAAATATTTTCAGCTTCATCCAGAAATCAAGGCTTGGTGAAAAGTATGCATTTTGCATGTTGTAAAAGCAATATCAGTATCGCACATAGTGGAAAAAATGACATTGTCTTGCATGCAAAAGCGGCAAAGCACAAGGATAATTTTAAAGTTGTGGAAACTAATACTTCCATTAAATCTGCATTTCTCGGAAATGAGGATTTGTCTGTAATAAACACTAAATGTTTGTATACTTTGTTTCTCATCGAACATAATTTGCCTGTAACTTGCAGTAATCACGCCAGCTTGTTATTTCGGAAAATGTTTCCTGACAGTACAGTTGTGAAGAATTATGGCTGTGTACGAACTAAAACTTCCGCAATCCTTCAGGAAATGTCAATAAAAGAACAAAATGAAGTTGTTGCATTCTTAAAAATCCATCCTTTTGCAATAACTACTAATGGGGGTAATGATGCAGATTCAAAGCTATGTCCCATAGTCAAAACTTTTACGACTCAGAATGTGGCTTTATTAAGAATTGTCTGCTATCTGTGCCATCTCTAGAAGGTGATTCAATGGGATTAAACATAGGAAATCTTCTGGTGAGTACCTTTCAGTCAAAAGATATTCGTATATCGAATTGTATTGCACTTAGTAGTGACAATGCACCTGTTATGATAGGTTGCAAGTCAGGCGCAGCTGTTGTCTTAAAAAAAGTGCATGAAAATATTCAGGTGATTGGATGTAGTTGTCATCTAATAAATTTAGCAGCTGAAAAGAGTTCAGCATGTTTACCTTTTAAAATTGATGAGGTTTTGATCAATATTTATTATTATTTGCAAAAGAGTTCAAAAAGGAAAGACAGGCTTAAAGTTTTACAGCAGTTTAATGAGACTGGCATTAAACAGGTGCTTAAGCATGTTAGTACATGCTGGCTATCTGTTGGAAAGTGTGTTGAAAGAGTTCTTGACCAGTGGGAGCCTTTAGTAAGTTTTTTAAAGAAGAAGCAATGAAAAAGAATTAAATTTCTTCATTGTGATTTTATTCGATCCCTACCATGAAAAGGTCACAAAATATGCCAGATGAGCCTAGTGGAAATACTGAGGGACCTGTAACTTCTCAGGAAATTAGTACATAAGGAAAAACCTAAATGTAAAAATACTTTGCAGAATCTTAAAAGAAAATCAGGCATTATTCAGCACGAAAATGCTAAAAAGCAGAATCAGGTCAACAATCCAATTTCTTGGGAAGAAAGATTATTTTTATTTCTTAACAACAAACATTAACAAGGCTTTCTGTATGTTTCTTTCATACATAGTTCCGGTTTTTGAAAAAAAACAAATGATTCTCCAGTCTGCGACACCACATATTCACGTGCTAAGGTCACTACTTCTTCATTTATTTAAAGAAATGCTGGTGAAGTTCTTTAAACTTTCTATTATAAAATCATCTGAAGCATACCTTAAAGTTAGCTATCATGAACTTTAAAATCAGAAGGATGATTTGGATTTGCTAATTGGACACATACAACTTCCCAATTTGTTTCTGACTTGAAGCCAGATGAAAAGAGTCATTTTATTCACATGTGAGGAAATATTTTACTACAGCTTGTGATTACATGTGTAATAAATTATAAATTTCCTTATAATTCTGAGGTGCTTCTGCATGCTGAGGTTGCACAGATTTCAAAAATTGAAAACTTCTTTTTCCAGCTTAAAATTCTTTGCTAATAAGTTCCCTGTTTTCCTATTTATGAATGACAGTGAAAAAGTACATGATGCTATGAATGCATTACAGGTAGAATTCAGTGAATTTCAGATTTATGAAGTTCCTGAAAACATAATGAAAGAAGATTGCATTTATGTGCAGTGGTTCAAAGTTGTCCAGATCAGAAATGAAGTCGGTCAGCCAAAATTTAAGAAATTTTCACAGTTTGTTATCAATCCTCACAATTCCCCTCAGTAATGCAGAGTGTGAACGAGTTTTTAGACGTGAGGAAAATAAGGACTAATTTCAGGTCTCCAATGTCTAATGAAACTTTAGAAAAACTTTTAATAACAAAATTTAGACAAAGTACAAATGTTACAAAACTGTAGTTGATGAAAATTTTCTTGTAAAAGCAAAATCTTGTTCCATAGCATTTGTAAAAAAGAGTTAAAATATGTCCATAAAGTAAGATGTTAAAGTAAAATTTTGATTAGCCTTTTTTTAAAATTATGGCTTAAACTTCACGATTATTGAAAACGTCGCAAGTTTTTCCCACGTCAAAGTTCTACAGATTTTCAGCCATTCAAGAGTTGGCAGCTCTGCATATGTACTCACATATAAGTTGAAAGTTTTTAGAGGAAATCCTGCTTTCAGAGTTGGGGGATCAGCTTATATGTGGACCACTAAAAAATAGGGCTAGACTTCCGTGAATTCTCTGATGGAATTTACTGACGGATTTGTGTACATTTTAGACCCCGGCACAGCAGCTTTCTGTGTGTTACTGCACGATTGTTTTCTGACCTTTTCAAAACTATTGCACAGTGACCCGATCATGACCTCAACTGTGCCCACCACTTAAGTTTAAATTTGGCAGTGTAACTGAAACTTTTCCTTTTCAAAGACATTATGAAAAGCAATGAAGAAAAGTATCAGGAGCGAAGATGGTCAAAACGGCGTAGGAGAAACTAAAAGCACAAGGCGCTGCTGCGCACATGAGATCCGAAAGTAGGAACGCATAGGTTTGTGCAGCAAGCGCTGTGCATACGTTTTCATTGGCTAGTTGACAAAAACAGACAGCACAACAGTCAGAGTTGTCCTTCTCAACAATATGAAATGACTCTCACATCCCTCCCCACAAAATACCCAATCTTTTATTATGACACCCCTTCTACCTCCTCTCCACTCCATACAAACTCCTGAGCCGAGGAAAAATTTCCCCAGGGAGTTCCTTTTCCAATTATACCCTCTCTCTACTGCAAACCTGCGATTTTAAAAAAAATCAAAGGGCTGTAAATAGTTTTTTTTTATTTTTTTAATCGGCGTATCATCCGCAGAACCTATACTTTAAACTTTTTAGCAGATAATTCGCGGATTATACGTTGAAAATTGCGGTAATATTGGTCCCACCTCCAAAAAATATTGTGCATGTGACACAAAGTAAAAAAGTAGTAAAGAAACAAATGATTGCATTTGCTGCTTGTTTATTGAGGAAGATAAATATATGTTAGGGTGATATTTGTGCAAGGCATGGCTGCCTCTTTTGACAAAACAAGTATTGATATGCTAATACTGTTAAAAAATGAACCATAAAGGTTTCTAACAATGACCTGGTCTATGATTATTCCGATTTGTTATATTTGCAGATCTGTCACCTTATTTGGTGGATTTGGTTCTGTTCTCAGACATAATTTCATGGCATCCCAGAATAGTAGTAAAGTAACAAAAAGTGGTCAGATCTATCAATCAGTGATAGATTTGACCACCTGGTTGGTCAGGGTGGCACTGAAATAGTTCACTGACGTTTTTGAGTGACATCTTGCACTGCCTTTGTGGAATGTGGGATTCGGCATTCTGTAAAGGAGTTGTAAGACCACAGAGTGCAGAATGGTATAGAATCCAATTATTGTGAGAGATGGTACCCCACACCAGGATCCAGCAGTGGTACTATATGGTGCTCAGCAGTACATAACATGGAAGCTCTTTTGTCAGTACATATCCAAATGTGAGTGCAGCCACCATTCTGTTCTGAACAGATATTGGTCCCTTCCCTGAAAATATTTCACCAAGGTGAAATATTTATCACGTCACTCAGTTCGTTTATTGCATCGCTACAATTTGGCATGCCTATGGCTTCAAGTAATCCACATATGAAGGCTCAGGAGCCTCCCTTGGATACCAGCAATGCACATGTATGGGTGTGCCTGATCCTCAATGATCAAGGTACTTCATGATGTCCAGTTGCTGTTCCAGTGGTATTAAGGAACCCAATACCCACCATGAAAACAGACTCCAGACCATTACATCACCTTCACCAGCTGTACAGTTGATGCCATATTCTGGCACGTCCATTGGTGTGTAGTAACTGAAAATGTGACTCATCAGACCAGGTAACCTTTTTCTTTATGTATTCAGGTATCCAGTTCTGGTTCACATGTGCCCACTGCAGACAAATTTGCCAGTTTTTAGCAGAGACAAGTGGTACACGAAGGGGACGTCTGCTGTTATTTCCCATTCATGTCATTGTGAAGTGGGCTGTGCAAGCTGAAATTCTCCTCTCGATGCCACTATTGTAGTGCGTGGTTACTTGACGGAAAGTAGCTTGTCTGTTACCTTGTACAGTTCTCTTCAGACAGCATTGCCCTCGAATGTTGACTAGTTGTTTCCACCCTTAGGAAGACCTCCGACTGCTTGTTTGTACACTATTAATTGTACCCTAGATACAGTTCTTGCATATCTGACAAGATATGCCGTCTCTGAGATGCTTGCACCTGCTCTCCTCCCACCCACTATCATGCATCTTTCAAAGTCACTTAAAGCACAAGTCTTTTTTACATTGCCACTATCTACACTACATACATCTCTGAATCCTTTGCAGTGAGCTGTTTATAAATCCATCTCAACGTCATACTTGCTTATATAAGTGAGGATAGTATGTGTCTGATTGCTATTGGGTGTTCCTAATAGTTTGCTACTTCAGTGTGGGAACAGTATGAAATGTATGTAGTGTTCTCCCTAGAGCCTTTTTACTGGGCGGCCCACCCAGCTAATTTTCTCTGCCGCCCAGCTTAATTTTCTTTAATGAATGTTTTCACAAACATAATAGTAAGAGTGGAAAACTTACTCCCACATACACCATAAATATTGGTGAAAACTACTGAAATCTGTGTTGAACATGATTTGTTAGTAAGTATTTAATAAGTACAATCATGTTAAGCAACACAAGATCCTTTCTTCTTTTTTGATTGAGGAAGGGGTCGTTAAAAGTACCATCCAGCTAAAATTTCTTGCCACTCAGCTGTAAAAAAGCTCTAGGGAGAACACTAGTATGAAAGGAAAAGAAATGAAAAATACAGTGGTCTCTGTTTAACGAAGTCCATCGTTCCACTTAAAAACTTTGTTATAAAGAAAATTCTTTAAATAGAAATAAACGTGAATTGTAAAAACTAAATCAAATAAAGTAAAAAAGACCATATAATGTAGTTGAATTTGAACAGTAAATTGAACTTTTGAGTAGAAACTTTTCATAAATGAGTTTAAAAATTTTTTTGATACATATATTCATAAAGGTAGAATACCTTGTCTGAATGAACAAATTAATGAAGAGGAGGAAATGAAGACTAAAGCTTACCTCTCCTATTCATTATGCTAATAACATATGTGCTTATTTTAAATTAAAAAAAATCGGTAATTGTGCTGTGAATTTCTTATAAAAGCATTTTGTTCATAAAATGTTCCACATTTTTATAAGCATTGGGACATTTCATCTGGAACACTTTCTTGAACTCTAATCCTCGCCAAATCTTACCGAATGATCTTTCTTCTTCATTCCTTGATCAACATCATCTAAAATTGTCACTTCATCTGCAAGAGAAATTTTCTTTTCGACATTTTGAGCAAACAACATAGGTGAGTCAATTGTACTGATTGAATGAGAATGAATACATAACTTCTACAGAGTCAGGCCCGCACTAGTTACAACCGGTTTTACCTGTGGAATGCAGTTTCTGCACTGGACTTTCTATCCACATTCATATAACTAGTACGGATTTTCCATAATTTTACGGATTTTTGGTTGCTGTTACGGAAGTACGGAAACACCGCTGAAATTACGGAAAATCGCCATTTGATTTAATTATCTGAGACAGAAAGCAAATTTTCATCAACTTAAAAATTTTTGTTGGTTCAAGTTTTTCTGGGGGAAAAAAATTAAATGCTACATTCAGGGCTGCCAGACTTGCGCCAGTTGCGCCAGCCCACGCCAAAACGTTGTTCTTGCGCCATTCTGCTAAAAAATTGCCATTTCGGCGAAATCTGTGCCAATTTTGCGCCCAAAGTTAAAATTTACCGGTCATCGATATTTTAGCGTTATCTTACGACATTCGAAATCGATTCAGCGGTTAATTCGTACGAGTTACTTTCATGAATACAAATGTGTATCGTGGGTAATGGCGAGCTCTTCGAAAATACTCGACAATAACTTTTTATCACTGTGCGCCAGTTTGTCTTTTTTGTTTTGTCTGACGTCATTGAACTGTATTGACATAAGTACGCATTTATGCAATAAACTGTGTGTTTGCTGATACCTATGCCTGTTCCCTTCAAACGTTCACACAAAAGGTCACACATCGATTTCAGACATTGTAGGGTATTCAGGCGACAATTTATCTTATCAGTGTGAAAAAAAATGTCGTTTTGTACTAATTAATTGATGCTCTACAACTTTGTAATTGGAAATTTTGCTCTATCTTTTTTCATTTTCGATTTGCAATGACTAACTTCCGCATTTCACCACTAGGGGCGCTGCTATCGGTTGCATTCAGTTGGGCATAGGCGCTTTACTATACCATTATCTCACTTGCATAACTGTACCTCTCTCTGTTCGCAAGTTATTGCAGGCTAAAGGGACTTTCCTATGCACCCTGTATAGTTTTTTTGTTTCTGTGACAAAATGATAACTTATTCGTTCTGATGTGAAGACTTTTTCTGGAACTCATGCTGTAGGTGTCACATGTTATTCCTCAATTAACAGTAGTGACAAATTACCTGTTATCTGTGTTTAAAAAATACTATCGTTGCTGTGTGAGTACTTTATTTTTGACTTGTTAATTTTGTATTATCTTGTGTATAATTCAGAAAATTTAGTGTTATCTTTGTTAATGTTAAAAGCTAGGTAAATTTTGTATGCACTGATAGGGCAAGGATTTTTTTTATTTATAGCCAATAACTGTGCAGTATTTCAGTGATAAAATGCTGTGTGTGTGCATGTGTGTGGTGATCATAAATTCATAAAAAAGAATCACCTGGAAAACTGAAAGAATGTTTGAGAATATATCTTTATTAAGACACTGAATCACAGCCCACAGAATTTAGGTATACAAACATAAAATTTCAGTTGTTTTTTTCTTGTTGTAAAAGGGATGAGAACAGACACTTAAGTAATGCTGAAGTGGGAATTTAACCCAATGTACGTCTGTCTGATTATGTTATTTATCATACTCATTTATCTTTATTCCAGTCACATCTGTTAAGTTAAAAGTCCTACAGTGTCTGATTATCTAGTAAATTTAGAAGTGCATAGAGCATTTTCCACCTGTTTGAAATTGAGATTCCAAGATCTACCAATCCACTATTTATATGTTGACTGCTATAAATGAGTGACCATTTTTAGAGGTGACCTTGGTACAATCATCTTGATGCATATTACTTGGAAATGACTGAAATTGGAAAATGTAGGCTCTGTATAGATCTGTCTCCCAGAAGACTGAATTTTTCTGTCTATACATGTAATCAGATTACTTAAAACATTATTAAGCTGAGGGTACAATTGAAGGGCATGTATGCTATATCATTCTCAATTCTGATTATGTAACATCTTACCTTGCATTTAGTCCTGACTTAGAACACTTAGCAAATGCAAAAATTACTTCAAGATGATGTCTCTAACTTAACACAGTTCACAATCAAAAAGCATCACCTACAGAGAGAAGCAAAATTAAATTTTGTTAATATGTCTGTGGTTGGTATTGTTTCCTGGGTAGAGAAATGCTGTCATCATTTGTGTGATCTGTGTAATAAAGTTCTCACGTAATGTGAAAATGGTGGTGTTTGGGATCAACAAGTGAACCTCCATTTCCCTGTTTCTATCTGAATATATTACTTTTACATCATCTGGGTAATACATTTCTATTTACCTGAAACATAGGAATTTGGTATCATTTCCCTCATACCAGTGACCTTTACATCTGAACTGGAATTTATGTCAACAATTACCAGTTTTCCAGACAAGTTTCTGCCATTATTCAATTTTTGTGATGATTCTGTATAAAATAATATGAGCAGTATATTAAGTGCAGAGACATGCATTGTTTACTGCTGCAAGAACATGATTTTAACATATCACCATAATGTATGTATTATTCCTGGTAGTTTGCATATCTGACTCAAATGCAACAACTAAGGAATTAAAGATGTAATGAGTGGATTTGTGGATACTGTTGGGGAAAATAAATGTGGAAATATTGGTTCATAACTATGCAGTGTAGTTGTGAGTAAGTATTACTGTTTGTAAACAGAAGAAATGTCTGCAAACTTACTTAATAGGATGAAGCTTGGGAGAGGAACAGTATTACTTACAGTGCCATAACTGAAAGGCTTGAATAAAATACCATTTAAGGCTTGGTGGGGCAGCAGAAGTTTTAAAATAAGCTGTGAAACCTTTTTCCTAGCTTCTACTTTTTGAGTTTTATTGCTTATAAATAAACTGTGCCACCTGAGATTTAAATTTAAACATGTCTATCCATGTCGATCCTCCTGTAATTGCAACCGCCTTGTTTTTATATTGTGTCTGTAGTAATAGGTTACTCGGGGCCTACAACAAGTGAAACACCCTGTGGTACATGAAAAAAAATCCATGATGGGCCAAATGTAGTTTTGAGTTTTTATTCAAAATAAGAGTAGTTCAGAAATTATATAATATTCAGCTTTCAATATTGAAGAAGAATGTGGGAGTTATAGCTAGGTATGCAGTGTCCTGGCATTATGTTCTACATAAAATAACAAGGCAGCATTTTACTCCAGTTCAATACAACCATCTGATGCCTTTGTCCTAGAAAATTCCTAGGTTTTGTCTAAAAGAAAAACTAGTGTTACAGTGCAGACAATAAAGTTGTGGGAGATTCTTATATTGCATGCAAGAAATTTCAAGATGGGCCAAATG
This sequence comes from Macrothele yani, assembly GCA_039090855.1. Taxonomy (NCBI): domain Eukaryota; kingdom Metazoa; phylum Arthropoda; class Arachnida; order Araneae; family Macrothelidae; genus Macrothele; species Macrothele yani. The sequence goes on from CM077013.1 coordinate 24,076,986, forward strand.
TTGTTTTGAGTTTGGGCAAAGATTAAATGAATTACTGAATACACTACACCATCAACATATTATCACACAAGACTTAGATGAGTCTAAAATTTTCTTTCCTGTAATGGCAAAAACACAACTGCTTAATATTCACCAAGTTTTTCCACTCTACCAAGAAGCTTCATCTGGGTTTAATTTTCAGAGCATAGAACAGTAGTAAACAATGCTATGATTTATATGCATTTAAAATTTTCTTTTAATGGTATAAACACAAATACTTAATATTAGCTGAGCTTTGCTAAAAAATAAAAGATACTTAATATTTGCTGAGCTCCCACTGAGAGGCCTTGTCTGGGCTTATTTTTCAGAGTGTAGAACAGTAGTACACAATGCAGTTCAGCATATAGAATACTAGACAATGCTATTCATCTTAGAATGGTAGCAGACAACACTATTCATCAAAGGAAAATTTTAGACTCATCTAAGTCTTGGATTAAATGAATGTTTAAAGTAAGAGTAGTTTAAGAATTATTTGATAATATTTAGCTTTGGATACTGAAGGAGAATGCAGAGTTGTATCAAGGTGTGGGCAGTGTCCCAGCATTATGTTCTACATAAGATAACATGGCATCATTTTATTCCAATTTAACACAACCATCCTTTGCCCTAGAAAATTCTCAGCAGAAAGTGACAGAACAATACATGTAAATGTAATTGAACATAATTTTAAATATGGCAGCACTTCTCCTGTGGTAGTGTATAATCATACTTGAACTTGATTTTCATAAGGATTACTGTAAATATTAATGTGAACAGTCTCTTAAAAAAAAAAAAAAAAGAAACTTGTTTTACTCCCTAGTTTTAAAATTTTGGCCAACTGGCTGCCAGGATTGCCAAAATGCCTGGATGGTATAAGTACAGGAATATTTCATTATGAAGTTTATAAAACTGTGATAAATCTCATTTCGGGAAAAATAAGTTAAATTTTAGTTGCTTTATAATATAATTAATAACCTATTCAAGTTTGGTGGTAACTGCTGATAAGTTATTTGTTAAACGTGCTGCAATTCTTGAAAGTCATGACTGAAAGTTTGAGTTTTCTGGATATGATTAATTTGCTGTAATTTTGCTGTAGCTACTTGTTTTTAATAATTTGGGGTTTAGTTAAATTTATTTTCATGAGAACTACTGTTTTGATATTTTTTTTACAGACATTCCCACTGCTAAAACAGCTAGGTGCAACTGGATGCATGATTGAATATGAAGACATGTTTCCATATCAAGGTGACTTGCAGATTGTTGCTCAACCCGATGCTTACACGTAAGAACTGAAATATTTTAAATTAATTTTTTGCTATGTTTTATGTATTTGCTATGCTTCTTGTATATAAGGATTTGAAATGAGAAATACTGATAAAAAAATTAACATCATATGGACAACTTCAAGATGCTGCTTGTTTGAGCATTTTAGGCGTAGTGGAATACATAATAAAGCTCTAGTAAAATTCTAATGTTAAAGCAGGATATATATTTTCATAAGAAAAAATGAAATGTGGAAGGCATTCTCCATTTATAATAAAATACATGGTAATATTGTGTCCCTCTAACAGAAAGAGAGGGGGCAAGTTAACAAGAGCTTTTGAAACTACAGAGTATCCATAAATGATTATCCTGATTTAAACATGTCACATACCTGCCAGGTTTTACGGTTTACACGTAAAATTTACGGTGATGTGACTTGTTTTATGGGCAAAATGTTAATTTTGCGTATTTGGTGATTCTCCGAGATTTTTTTTTTTTCTTTTGTAACTTGATCCATTCAAAGTAAAGTGCCGATGTAAGTTACGAATAAGTTTTGAGTCATGTGTTTATTTGGGAACATTTTGCTGTAGTTTTCCCTCGTTTTAGGTTATTGTTTTGCCTTTTTTCAAACACTAGAACACCAATCAGCTGGGCTTGTTTAACCGTGGGCTTGGTTCTCTCCCCCTCTCTCTCGCACACTGTTTCCCACCTTCTTTTCAGATAATGCATTGTTTGTCTCCCGAGTCGCAACTTCTCAGCAGGCCAGCATGGGGTGTGTCTTGCGTTGGAGCCAGGTGTCTTTATTCCTCCTAGTTCGAAATGCTATCTCAGAAAGTAGTTATCGTAGAAAAAAATTCCAACGGATTTTAAATCTGTGGAATTTTTATGCCCAGATCGATACCCAACATGACGAAATTAAGCAAAAACTGCCAGTTTTGTGAAATTAAAAATGCATGGGGGCATGCATGGTTTCGTAACTTCTTCTCTGGCAATAAATTTGACCTAACGAAAGAATGCTACTATAAGAGGAACTTAAAAAAAAAAAGTAAGTCCAATGTTCATTCGAGCCAGTGCTGCTCCAGCAATGATTTATTTTACTGGTCCGTTAGTCAGTAAGTTTTCTACGCTTTCCTACCGTGCTTTGTTCATCGCTCGATAACGTTCATAAAAATGTCTTGGCTTGATTCAACGAAATTAATATGTTAGGGTACATACTAATTAGTCAAATCCCTATTGAAAATGGTCAAAGGTAAGGTCAAGACATTATTTTCAGTTGCTCTCTGCTTTCCTATTCATTCTTCCGCCCTTTTGCGTGATGACTTGTGTAAAATCAAAGCATGATTGTGCTGAAGTTTGGGTATGCTGTTCAGTACCCATAGTGGACCTATCCTATTGAAAATGATTGCTATCAGCATTCACGGGGACAGTGCAGTAGTAAATGCGCGAGATTTGTTTGCTCGCGTTTTAGAATTTCAGCACAATATCTTCCGTGGAAATTGAGCGATTTGGATATAATTTTTAATTATAAAACAATGCTTTTGTGGTAGCTTTTTAATTTAGAAATTAACAGGCACAAAAAATGTTCTATTTATAAAGCTAAAACATGCAAAATATACAGTGTCAATTAATTCATACTAAGAGATTCGTAAAGAAAACAGTAAAGTATCGTGAAGAACACTGTTGCTTTTGCAAACCCACACTTTTTTGTATGTATGAAATTTTGGGCTTTTAGAAAACAACTCTGAATTTTAAAATATTCGGATTTTGACAGCATGAGTTTAATCTAGGGAGTAGACTTCTTTTTTTTTTTTTTTATCTGTTTGAAAAAAAAATGCCATTAGCTTTGTAACTTATATCAAACCAAATTGTGTGATATTTAGAGATTTTCATTTTTTAAAACAATACGTGTATTCACATTTTGTCATGTTAAGCCATATTTTTTTTTTTTTTTTTTTTTTTTTGCTGAGATATAAGATTGGAATTGAAATCCTGGTTCAAACAAATTTTGTGATGTGGCCACGCCGCAAAGAGAGCAGGGGATGAGATGGGGATTATGTCACCGACGAAGTGACTGTATCATTTCTCGTGACGCCTGATGTAAAAGACTGTTGGTTTTGTTCCGGCAAAACACAGTGTGTTAGTTTACTGCAGGAGAGGGGTAATTCAGACGTTGATGGGCCCAGATTGTTTTTGTAAAGGAATAACTAGACTAGAGAAGCTCTATTCAGTAAGATGAGGGGGGGGGGAACAGGAAGGGAAGACAGAATTATAAAATCAGTGCCATTTGGAAGCATTAGGGATGCCGCTAAAGGGGCCGGATTTGGTAAAAGACAAGGCATCGATCCGCCTGTGAGGAATGATGATGATAATTTACCAGTTAGTGGAGGACCCCAGAGGACGACATTTGTAACTAAAACCTAAACCTTTGTTTCTAGATGAAAGAACCTTTCAGTTGCTCTCTGCTTTCCTAGCTGACCAGCTCGAATCGGATAACTCTGCAATCGGTATTTTTTTCAAATTGCAACTTTCTAAGTTGCTACTATTTTACTGTAGCAGTTTTTACTTGCATTTTTTCCCCGAGTGGTAATACATTTGTATTAGTGATTCGCTATGAGCAGCAATATAAAAGGGAAAAAAAGTACTATCAAACATTCCGCGATGCATGTTCTGCGGAATTCCTGTGTGTTGCAAAATCTTCAAAAATGGAAAATATGCGTTTAGTGATCGATACAATTTCAACATTTCGCATGGTGGAGCGAATGATATTATAAATCATATTTCTAGTGACAAGCATAAATATAACGTTGACTGCGTGGAAAAAAAAATTAACGAAACTGACTTCCTTTGTTAAAAGTTATAACGAACTGGATGCGATTCGTACAAAATGTTTGTTCACTTCATTTTTAGTTGAACATAATTTACCAGTTAGTGTCTCTCAGTCACTCTTACTTATATCATTTTTTTTCATTTGACTGTCTCATCGTCCGTGTCTCCGTAAGATAAAAGCCTTACATGAAAATGGTTCGTTTTGAAAACATTTATTATGTTTCATAACGGCATGGGACACGATCCTATTGAAAGAACATCCTTCTCTTTTGATGCAAACTTCTGTAAAAATAAATTTTTATCACTTTATAGATCATAATGATAGCATAGTAATGAGAAATTATGTATAGAATCTATTTTAATCGATATAAATATGCCAATAAATTCAAACATCTGTAGTCACTTCAATTACAAGTTTATACTTGATTTGGGTAATATCGTTTTTAAATCGATATGTTCGGTATATTTAATCAATATGCGCGACAAGTAATCTAATATATCATATAAAATTTTCACCGAATATATCGATTAATTTTTTTTTACGGATTTCTGGTTCTGAAAGTTGGCAGGTCTGATGTCATAACCTTTTAAATGCGCACTGGTCATTAAATCCAGTTTTAAACAGAAGTAGATAAAAATAACAGGGTTACAAGGGAAGTCCTTTATCAGGCCAATATCTCATGAACCATGGCAGTTAGCGATTTACTTCCTGTACAGTTGTATAGGAAACCCCCTATGGCGCACACAATAACACCACAAGGGAACCCCTCAACCCTGTTTTTGGGGGTGAGGGGACTATCGCACCCCTCTTTGCAGATAGGGCAGAAAAGTCAATTACAAACTTGTTCAGCGAGGCAAAAATAGTATGTAAATGTTTTTGTCCCATAACAAAAGATGGAAGGGGACCAGCAATGTGACCCCAAGGAAATCACAACATATGTAAGCAACAACAGAGTATTTAGACAAAGCTACAAGATGCGAATGCATAATACTGTATAGATTTTATTAGTTTAGAAAATTCAATTTACATGTTTGAATACTCAAAATGTTGCCTTTCAGCAACGATGCATGTCAGCAAGCGTTCTGCGAGCTGACCATGCAACGTGCATGCATTACAGCATATCCCCATCAACAGAGGCACAGGCGGATGTTATACGCTGATGCAGATCTGTTACATTTAGCGGTGGTGTTACATACACCTGTGATTTAAGATGGCCCCAAAGGAAAAAGTTCGGAGGGCTAAGGTCTGGTGAGCGTGGAGGCCATGCTATGGGACCACCTGGTTCTCACCATCTCCGGTCAAACACATCATTTAGCCATCTTGATGCGTGTGCACTTCTATGTGGTGGTGCCCCGTCATGCTAGTATCACATGTTCAATGAAGGTTGTAATGGTACATTGTCCAAGAAATCCGTTGCATCCGTTTGAAGGAGATGTAAATATCGTTCACCATTCAGAGTTGCGTTGTAAAAGGAAGGTCGTCCTACAAGCTGATTCCTCCAAATGCCACATCAAATGTTGGTGAACCACCTTACTTGATGGTGTGTCTCTCTTGTCCAATAGGGATTTTCCTGTGCCCAGTAGTGTACATTATGCGTATTTACACCACCATCTTGTATGAAGTGTGACTCATCTGTCCATAAAATGTTTGACAGAAACTCTGGGTCCTCTTCTAAAGCGTTCAACATAACATTACAAAAATCAAGTCTTTTCTCCACATCTCCAGGCAGGCCACAGTGCCTGCTGTGAATGAAACGAATATGGATGCATATGGTTCCTGTGCAGAACTTGTAGTACACGTTGTTGGCTTAATCCACTTGCCTGGGCAATTTCATTTGTGCTGCTGTGAGGATGTGCAAATACGTATGCCAGAATATCTGTATCAGTACGCTTTGGCCTGCCAATATGAAATCTATGCAAATATGCTTCAGACACAGCGATTCAGATAGCTTTCCACTTTTTCGCATTTGGATAGACCCCTTCCATCTTTTGTTATGGGACAGAAACATTTATGTACTATTTTTGCCTCGCTGAACAAGTTTGCAATTGAAAATCACCTAAATATGTGGCGTCGATTGAATAAATAAATCCATCGCTCTTTCCATGTTAAGCAACCGAAAAATTGTTATTCGGCCGCCATCGGGGAATCGAATCCTGAATCTCTCGATATCTAGCCAAGCGCGTTAGCCTTACACCACAGCGGCCAACAATTCACGGTGCTATGTGTGTTTTTCTTTTTCAGTCAGCATCTGACATAAATCCATAAGATGGGCCCAGCTACTGAAACGTCTCCATCTGGTGGGCATTAGCGGCACTGGCTATGTATAATTATAGCAATAATCCAAAGGGCGAGATCCAAGGTGAAAATCATCTAAATACGTGGCATCAGTTAAATAAATAAATAAATCCATCGCTCTTTCCATGTTAAGCAATGCACAGCAACTGAAAAATTGTTATTCGGCCGCCGTCGAGGAATCGAACCCCGAAACTCTTGATATCTAGCCAAGCGCGTAAGCCTTACACCACAGTGGCCAACAATTCATGGTGCTATAATTATAGCAATAATCAAAAGGGTGAGATCCAAGGTGAAAATCATCTAAATACGTGGCGTCAGTTGAATAAATAAATCCATAGCTCTTTCCACGTTACGCTCTTTCCATGTTCTGGGTTTGCACTTCCAATAAATGCTGAGAGACACTGTATTAAACCTACCTGAAAGCTTTAATGTAGATTCTAATTTAGATGTGAGAAACTTACAGGAAAAGTGGAAATGATCTTATATTGTTCATGATTTGATAAGGATTGACTACTCTGATAATTCAGACACACTCAATAATAATAATAATAATAATAATAATAATAATAATAATAATAATAATAAAAAAAAAACAGCTGTCCTAAAAAAAAAAATAACCAAAACTTGAGAAACAGGTAAGTAAAAACAGTATTTCTTCAAAAAAACTAAATCATTTAAAAAAAAATCAAGAGTTTGATGTTATCCAATAAAAGACCGGTTACAAATTGTGGCGGAGCATTTATAATGCATTTTATTTATAGTTTTTTTTTAAACCCATTTAAATATTTTTATATATTTGTGTCTATGATAAAGCCACCTGGTTGGTTGGCAAAGGCTTGGAATTAAACCTTTCTTGGTTGAACACATATATGGAGTTATAAGACCTACTCTTCTTCTTAGTGCATTTTCATATTTAAGGTATTATTTCTCAGTTAAATTTGTTTAAACAACAGTGTATATATTTTTTTCTTTTTAAATTTATGTAAAAAAAAAAAAAAAGGAATTATTACCATTGCAACTAATCAACATTCAAAATTTAGTCATTTTCCCAGCCCTTTGCAAAAATCTATGTTTTGAACTCTTGGAGTATTCTAAATTACAGCATTATTAATTTCTTCTTCATGTAATTTAAACATGGTTTTACACAACTCTTGAAAATTTTCAGTTTTACACCTAAAAAATTATTGACTAGGCCTCTTCTGTGAGAGCTCCAGTTTCGATTTAGAATCTGCTCTCTGAGATGGGTGATGTCTGCTTGATCATTTCTTCACTTCGGAGGGATGTGTGTTGAGGAAACCTTATCTTGGCTGCTCCGGTGGTGCAGTGGTCTAAGCACTGGCTTCTGACTGCTTGTCCAAGATAGGTCTGGGTTTGAATCCTGGTTGAGATATGGGTAGTATGTTTGTCTTATGGTACTGGCTGTCTTCTTTCCTTGGAACCAGTGGTCCTAAATTAGGGATGGTTAACTGCTTATAGACAGTTATTGCTCATGGTGGTAATTAAACCTCCAAACAAAAGTAAAAGAGAAGAAACCGTATCTTGAGTATAAAACAATGGACTTGTTCAATTGTATTCAATTCATCATTGAGTCAGTTTAGTGGAGAAAGTAAAACGAAGGTATCCCTTCCCCCTCCCATAAAAGAAATTGAAGTGATACTTAGTTGTTAAAGTAGTATTCTGGAATATATCTTAAACAACAGGATCATTGGCTGTACTATTTTTCTTGAACATATCAGTTTAAATTGATATAAATCCTGTGTATATGTCTATTAATGCATTTCCAGTGTTTTAGGTTTTAATTCTTGCTCTCCTGATGTTGCAGGAAGGAAGAAATAAAGAAAATTCAAAAACTTGCTGGTGAGAATGACCTGCTAATGATCCCACTGGTGCAGACTTTTGGCCATTTAGAGGTAAATCTTGTGTGCTTTCTACACTTAAGTCATGTACATAATGCATTGTTTTATTGAGTTATTACTTGTGAAATTATCTTATTTGCTGAATGTTGTAAAATATCTCAGTGCACAATAAAGTTATGTTTGTTAGTTGATTAATTGAACTGTAAAGTTTATCATTAGGGTATGCCTGTGTAACTGGATAGCAGTTTTGTTGAGAATGAATTGAACCAGAAAGGACTGGGTTTACTAGTCATTCATGTGGTAATCATTGATTACAAGGAGGATGTTGCCATAGCACTCATCAGCCGCCCGAGTGGCATAGTTGTCTAAGCGATGCCTTCTGATCATTCTTGGGTCATTCCACGCCAAATCGTCAGATGCTATCCACCACATCATCTCTGATTCTTACGATTTTTTTTTTTCATGAATAGATCACCCCAAGGTATGAAAATCCTGAAAGTTTAATTTTTTTATTTCCCCGTAGATTAGAAGATATTAATTTTCGAATTCTAGTGCATGGCGGGCTTTAATTGCGTAAAAACGCAAATATCTCCATTGTTTGGATAAAAAGAAGTACCAAAATCACCACTCCTCCGTAATTTCCCCCAAGGAATCGATTTGTGCATTGCACGAATTTCTATCTTCTTTAGTTTTTGAGTTACTTGCAACGGGAGAGCCTTTTTTCAAAACGTAAAAAAGCAATGTAGTACAGCACTTAGAAGATCGCAATTGTTTTCCGTTTGTAAAGAAAAGTTTAGTCTAACAAATAAAGAAAAAAAAAAAATTGGGCTTTCGTGCGCGCGTGCTGAGGAAAGAACTTTTAAATATGGTGCACGGCTCGTATTTTGCCACTACGAAACTGCGCGCGGTGAATAGCGTTGGCAGCGGAAGTGGATGTTTGTCTTCGGACGGACTGGAGATCAAAATACTGTTGCATGCGTTGGTCAGATCGCACGATAATTTGATGTGATGCTTGAAGGAGGAAGGATAGTGAATTAATGTTATGTTTAAAGGCATTTCAAATAATATAACTGTAAAATATTACTAAAGGGTAATTTCACGCCAAATCGTCAGATGCTATCCACCACATTCTTAGCCATTCGACGACGAGGAAATCTACTATAAACCATTTTTTCCGTACAGCTTACCAATATGAGCTATACCGTGAAAAAGGTTACACACAAATAACACATAAAAATTATGCAGCAGACGTCAGAAATATATTTGGTATTCTTACTAATCAAAGATGAGAAGAACTAATATAAACTTTTTTCTCCCCATATAGCTTAACGATATACAGTACTGACGCTTATAAATTATGCAATTGACGTTGAAAACAGTTTTTGTAATATTGATTAATGATTTCTACAGCTCAAGCAATATTCGACAGAATTTTTAGACATAAAATTCCTATTTCAGGAATTAATAAATTGTCTAGTTGTCCCCCCCCTCTCTCTCCCCCTATTATTTATGAAGTACAGTTTGTAACCTGACAAGGAATCTCTCTCTGATTGTTTTCAACTATAATTCCCAAACACGTTTTTCTGCTGCTCTCTTTAAAATTCATTCAGAGGACTCACCCCCCCCTTTCCCTCCCTTAAGTACAAAAACTAACAGCCATGTGGAATGCCATTTTGCTTTTTTATTTAAGAGGCTACAATTCATAAACTTCCGAAAGTTTAGAACTGATTGGTTTACATCGGTGACACAAACATTAAATTTTCTCGCGGGTCATATTTGGTTTCCACGCTATAGAAAAAGTATATTCCCTTCACAGAAAACAATCGGAGATTTTGCGTGCGTATATAAAATCTTCCTAACACTTTTTTGTCAACATCATTTTTCATCCTGCGGCAAATGACAAGTTTATACTTTTTTTTTTTTTTTTTTTTAATTGGAGGTTTAACGACCACAGTGAGCAGTGGGCTATAAGCAGTCACCCATCCCTAATTTGGGGCCACTGGTTCCAGGGAAGGGAGAGAGCCAGCGCCGTAAGACAAACACAACATCCATGCCTCACCGGGATTCGAATCCGGACCCAATTTGGACGAATGATCATATTCATAAGCCATCGCTTAGACCACTGCGCCACCGGGGCGGCAAGTTTATACTTAAGGATATCTTTACGAGGAGCAATAAATTTGCGGGATGTTGATCAGACAAAGTGCGCAAAAGTTCTGGAGCATCAGGTCATTTGCAGTAACCCTCTACAAACAACATCTAAAAAGTAGAGGCTTCATTTCATCACCGGCATGATAAATCTGAAAACTAAGCACGACGTAACTTTTTATCCATGTACACACACACACACACACACACACACACACACACACACACACACACACTCGCCAGAATGAATTAAAAAAAAACGATTAAAAAAAATACAAGACTATTCCCAAAATTAGCCGAAGAAATTTCACCACGATCTCTCGTCTAGAGCGAAAGCATTGGCAGCAATCACCGCCCGCCCCCCCTTCCCCCAATAATTTTGGTTTCGCATTGATTTCAAGAAATGATTCAGATGATCACAAAATGCGGGAAAATCTTGTGAACACTGTAAAACCTGTAGATGTTAAATTTTATGATAATCGCCAAATTCGTTATCGGGGAAAAAAAAAAAAAAAAGAATGCGTTCCACGGAAGCTCAACTTCGCCTTGTCTGATTTGATTAAATATAATCAAAAACTGACATGGAAGTTGAAATATAAACATTGTTCATGAACTAATTGTGCGTTTTTAAAATAAAGAATTCTTTTCCTTCAAAACGTGAGTTCAACAATACATGCGTCGGCGCGATGGGGGTGATGTGTGGGATCGCTTCTTGCATGCGGTTGGAATGCCGTTCTTCTTCAAGTACCAAGTCTCCGCACAGCCGTGGCCACGACGCAGTGTGTTTCGCTGATTGCGCTGTCATCGTGGCAATACACTAGCCATGCACCATGTTTCAAAATTCTTTTCTCGGCGCTCAGGCAAAAGCCCAAGGTTTTTTTTTCTTCATTTGATAGATTAAACCTTTCTTTGCAAAGAATAGTAACTGCAGCTTTCTAAGTGCTGTACTACATTGCCTTTTTAAGCATTGAAGAAAGGCTCTCTCCTTGCTCATAACTCAAAAACTAAAGCAGATAGAAACACGTGCATTGCACCAATGGATTCCTTGGTAAAAGTTAAGAAAGAATTATGATTTATGTATTTCTTTTTATTCTAAATAACAGAGATATTTGCGTTTTTGCGCAAAATATATATCCGCCATGCACCAAAATTAAAAAAATTATATCTTCTAACCTATCGGAAATAAAAAATTGAAACTTTCAGGGTTTTTATAAGTTGGAAGTAGCGACCCATTAAAAAAAATCGTAAGAATCGGAGATGTGTTGGTGGAAAATTAATTCAAAATCTGACGATTTCGTGTGGAATGACCCTCATCTGAGATGGGTCCGGGTTTGAATCCCGGTGAGGCATGGATATTTTGTTTTGTCTTATGGCACTGTCTCTCGCCCTTCCCTGGAACCAGTGGACCAAAATTAGGGATGCATCACTGTTTGTAGTCCACTGAGTTGCTCACAGTAGTAATTAAATTTCAACTAAAAAAAAAAAAGCATTCATCAGATGAGCTGTTTACATGATGGTACAGCATTATCTGTATTTCAATATTGTCAAGTAATCGTTGAGCTGTGAGCCAAGGTGATAGTTGCCACTGCATTGTCAGAGTTTTCAGAGGTGTGGGTTTCTGGATAATTGTTGTTTTAAGTCTACTTCTTCCCCTCCGCCAGGCTTGATGTCTTCTTATGATTTTGTTGAACTATGGTCGAATAATATATGTAGATATAAAATATACATAAGTATATATATATATATATATATATATACACCAAATCACTTCTCAACAAAATTTGGTTTTAGTTATTTTTCATAACATATATGTTGTGGGCTGGGTCTTCACCTCACCAACATTTTACTCCACGAGCCACCACTGTTGCATGAATAACTCCTTTCTTACCATACAGATTATTTTTCTTTAACAAATCGCTAATTGTACGAAAAATTCTGTACATTAAAGTTCAAACATATGGGTGCCTTTCAGTCAACCCCAAATCTTTTTAGGATAATAATAATAAAAAAAAGGCATGCTAAGTGAAATTACCTGTTTCGATATGTTATGTGAAAAGTATATTTTCTATTTTTATGCATTTGTTGTAATGTCTTGCACTCTGCATTCTTTGTTTAATAATATGTATTTTGTTGTTTCAGTTCCTTTTAAAGCATGATAAGTTTTATGAATTACGGGAAATGGAGCGTTACCCAAATTCTATATGTCCTACTCACCCTAGTAAGTATGTTCTGGAACTGAACTTTTTTATATCAAGTACATTAAATTATTAGAATTGTTAATTGGAGTGTGAGTGAGTGAGTGAGCTTCATTCATAGAAGATTGTTTGGTTTCTTTGATGCAATAATTACATTATGTGAAATCTTGGTTGAATTTACAGCATGGCTGTACTGTATAAACTTAAAAATTAGCTACATTTTTCAGCATTGATAATTTTATTGTGTCTTCGGTTCTCTTTAGTTCTTTGAATTACTTGTAGCAGCACTGGCTTGCCAAGTTTAAACTTCAGTTGTTTCAAACATTGCCTTACTTTGTGCTCAGTCATACACTGAACTGCATTTGCATTTGTAGTTAATTTGGTACATTTCTGGGCAGATGCTAAAATAGCTATTTGGCAGGGTGCCTACCAGGACATGGAAATGTCATAAAAGGAGGAAAACTGATGTCTGCAGCATAAGGCCATGGCCTTGTCATACCAGGTTGGCTCTTTTCAAGGTGGCAGTGGCTCTGTGATGGTTTGGAAGCCTTCTCATGTGACACATTAGGCCCCTTAGTGTGCTTCTTGTATGCCCGTCAATGGTGTACTTGCGCTACACCCTTGATATAGTTGCTCTTGGGAACCCTAGGGTTCTGACCACTTGGGTGATACGAATGACCCATCTGTCTTGTGCCTACAATGCATCTACAATCAAAGTCACTGAGGTCACCATGTTTACCCATATTTGTAGATTGCAGTACACTGTTGAGAAGCTTTGCTATCTACCTGTTTATTACCTGCATTTAGTTTAGGTCTGTTCCACTCTGTGTGTGTGTGTGTGTGGGGGGGTCATGTCAACTGCCCAACACTCCTATCTAATGGTTTTGTTGCCGCGACAATTATTCTAATTTCGGGCACATTGCTTTCGGTATGGAAATTCCCCAATTTGGTATTCAAATACAAAATTAAGTGTATTTAATTAATTAACATAATTAATTACCTGACTGCTTAATTAGAGAAATTTTTAATTAGGCGCACGGACTATCATCCCAACCCAGGCGCATAGGGAGTCGCGGGGTTCGTTTCTTCTCTTTTCTCCATTTTTCCCTTCCACGGGGGAAAGGAGGTCTACGTTGCAAGCGCCAGGCCAGGTGCAAAATTTCGGAAACAGGCGAAAGGCATTTTCTTCCATTCCCGGCATGTGAGAAGCAACAGCACTGCGAATTGCACAATGCTTCAGAAACAACAATGGCATTTCGGTGGCTACACGACAAAAATTTAAGAAAGAAGTCTTAAAGCGGTAAGAAGCTAAGGCTAGGCAATAAATGTCACCCAAGAGCGTTGTCGGGGAACATATTTCAGTCGGGCATACGTGACTTCGAGCAGTTTTCAAGTTTCAAAAAGGGTTTGCTCGGAGTCTACTATAATAGAACCCAACAACGAGGTGACAGTTACGGCCAAATAAATTTTTAAAGGGCTTAGCTCAGCAGATGGTCAGCAGGCCAGGGAACATCTGCTCCAAGTAGCCACTGGTCAGTCGCCCCTGGACAAGCGGCCCACTTGCGTACGAGGGGAGGAAATCCAGAACCAATGGTGGTGCGAGGGACGTTTTCTCGAGGTAAGGACACGCCTAGCCGTAGGGCGAGAAGGGAAAGCGAAAACTTGAATATAAGCAGAAACTTAAAATTTCACAACGAAAAAAGGAGAAGAAAAAGAACGATGAGAAAAAGGTAAGACGGAAGGAAGGGAGAAGAAAAAGAACAACGAGGAAAACAAAGGACGAAAAAGGGACAGAAAAATTTCACGAGGGACGAAAGCACGAAGAAAAAATGACAGGGAAAAAGGACGAAACAGAACGAAAATAAAGTGAAAGAGGACGCGGAAGATAGGAGCGAAAAACGGACAGAGAGAGGGAGAGACGGGGTAAAGAAAGAAATGCCAAACTAGGCGGAGTGCCAGAAGTCCGTCGACTTGAAATCAAGAACTGTAGAACCGTAAAGTTCCGAAACCATCGGCTGTGTTGTATCCACGGAGGATCCCAGACCACCAGCGTTTTTCTCAACCACCGGAGCGATGAACCCAGAAGTTCTGCATAGGGTAAGACATCATCCTAATATTTCAATCCCTTGCATGCTGAGTATTCAGTTAAGTTTTAGTAATGACCCCTTATTGCTCATCCCGCACTGGCTGGATTGTTAGGGATATTGGTAGTTTTTACATTTTCTCAAGTAAACCATAACTTCCTTTCTTAGAGATGTGTTATAATTTAAACCGGTCCCACCATTCAAATTGTTCTAAAATTTAGCAATATACAGCAAATAAATTTTATATTTGTTTTCTTAAATCAACGTGTTTTTCTTCACGCTGCTCTGCAAATGGGTACGAGTGTCTGTATTAGTTTAAAGTAAGCCATAGTTATTCTTCCTTCACAGATACCCCTATTCAAGCACATAACCGAAACGTTAGTTCTTTTTTAAATTTAATTTCTTTTGCGGCATATGAGTTCTTGCGACAACCTTGTACGAGCTCATATGAAACACAACGCTTTTAAGTCCCAATGATGAGACTGGGTCGCCTATACTAGGAAACCCAATGTCATTGTTGCCAATCTAGATGATCGGAATTCACTAACAAAATCTATGCCCCTCAAGTTCCCACCGGGACTTGGCGTGGTGACAGTTTGTGTACTGAGTGTATATATATAAACAAGGAAATAATAATAATAAACAAGAAAAGGTTGAACAAGTGCCAAAAGATTAATGAGCAGGAAAAACATAGGATCTGCAAATCTTAGCCAAGTAAAGTGTTAATTAAAACAAAGGAAGGAGCAGAAAAACTTAGCCAAGGGAAGTAAGAAGTGGCTGAGAAACACTGAAACAAGTTGCTGAGAAACACTGAAATGAAGAAAAACTTGACTGATTGAGGGAGAGAGAGAGAGAGAGAGAGAGAGAGAGAGAGAGAGAGAGAGAGAGAAAGCTATTTGCTGTGAAGCTACAAAAAATGGGAAAGTTAACTGAAAAAACAATTGTGATGGCAGAAACAAGGGGAGCCATTCATCATGGTGTTTATCTTATTTTATACTATGATTATTTTATTTCCTCGTTTATTTATTTGTATTTGTTTGGATTAATCCTTTTCAACAGCAATTAGTACATTTAGGTTTTCCAAATTAATTTAATCCAAAGTCTTCTTCCCAGTTCATCTTTAATTAAATAATATATATATATATATATATATATAAATTTTTTGGAGAAACCATATATATATCGAAGTTCAGCACAATTATCTGAAAGCAAAATAAGTGGTATTCACTGAGTTTCCAGCCCTTCCCTTTCATCTGAAGCATGGGACAGCACTCACCCACCCAGGCACAAGCGCACGTGCACACGCACGCACTCGCACACACACACCCTTCCCGGATTAAGGTAATTGAAAATTGTTCACCACATTCCCCCTTAACGAACACAGATCCCAACTCATCAGGGAATTATAGAAAATGAAGTTCTTTACAGAAAAAGTATACTACATAAAGTTTTAATTAGTTTAGAAAAATGAAACTACAGTGATTGATGCGTTAGAATTGCATGTGCTGTGTATGCTAAACTATGCTTTGAAAGCTGTTTTAAAGGAAACAATTCAAAACTGTAGAAACTCGCCAGTTTTGGAAAAGTTTTCATGATGAACAATGAAGATGTATGTGTAAATGAAACAGAAGATACAGGAAATGAAAGTGAATAGGTCATCTGAGAGAAAAAGGAGTTGTAGCCTCTGATGTTTCTGTTAAGATTACATGAACATTGATGACGAGCTTTGGGTAGAACTGCTAAACACAGGTGTGAACATAGTGGAGAACATTCAGAACATGAATGATGATCAGTCAAGACATGAAGAAAGTTAAAAAAAATCGAACAGCTTCTATCGTAGCAAGCACACAAAACCAGCGACAATTAACTGATATTTTCATTGTGGCATGTTAACAGCAAAACAAATGTAGCAGGTGAAATTTCAAATATTTATACTTATTTAAATTTTTACATTAATTAAAAGTTTTGCTTGCTGCAGATCTCATTCATGGTTTTATTACTAACTAATATTGCCCTTTTGTAACATGTTTGGTTATAACGAAGTTCACAAATATCAAATGTTTTTCACCCTTCTTTCAACTTCACCTGTATGTATATACACTGAAGAGCAATTGAATTAGAGACAGCTGGCGTTATGCAAATGTGGCGCTGTGGGCGGCCCTGTAAACGGAAACGGCATGACGTATGTAGCGATCCGACAATATAAGGAGTGATGCGACGGGAATCAGTAAGAGTCGGACGCAGTATGTGTAAGACGAAGGATCTAAGCACATTTGATCGTGGGCAAATTGTCGGGGCCCGACGAATGGGTCACTCCATCTCTGAAGTCGTGCAGGCACTGGGATTTTCACAAGCCACTGTGTCACGGGTGCACCGTGAATACATCAAATCCGGTAAAACTATCCCTGCAAGGGCCAACTGCCGTGGACCAGCAGCGTGTGGATGAGCGGGGTCATCATCGGCTAGCTTGCATTGTAACAGTGGATAGACGGACCGCAGTGCAAGAAATCACTCGGCAATTTAACGCTGGTGCACAAAAACGTGTAAGCAGCCACACCATCCAGAACCATCTCCTCTCTATGGGGTACAGAAACCATCATCCCATGAGGGTGCCGCTGCTGACCGCAGATCACAGGGTGCAAAGATTAGCACGAGCGCAGGAACATCGCCACTGGACCCTAGACATGTGGGAAAATGTTGCCTGGACTGATGAGTCGAGATTCACATTGGTACATGCGGATGGCAGGATACGAGTACCGCGTAAACCACATGAAGCGATGGATCCTTCTTGCCAGCAGGGTACTCTTGCTGGTGGGGGTGGCATTCTCGTCTGGTGACTGTTTACGTGAACTGAAATGGGACCCCTGGTACGTGTGACATCGTCCTTCACAGGTCAACATTACCTAGATATCCTGGACGATTGTAACAGTAGCCACAGCGTATGTTACGTGGGCTTTCAGGTGCTAAAGGTTGGTGGTTTTGATCTGGTAGACAATGTTTTTGATATAACCTCATAATAAAAAATCGTGCCGCCCTCGCTGGGCAGTGGTGTAAGCGCTGGCTTCTGATCATTCGTCCGAGATGGGTCCAGGTTTAAATCCCAATGAGGCATGGATGTTCTGTTTGTCTTACGGCACTGGTTCTCTCCCACGGAACCAGTGACCCTAAATTAGGGATGGGCGACTGCTTATATCGTAGCCCATTGAGTTGCTCATGGTGGTTGTTAAACATCCAATCAAAAAAAAAAAAAAAAAATCACTGAGGTTAAATCTGGCGACCAATGAGGCTGAGCAATTGGTCCGACCCTGCTGATCTATCTCTCAGGCATCTCACAATCCAGGTGATCCCTAATGATAAGGCTGAAATGTGGCAGCAACTCGTCGTGTTAAAAGATGGTTTGAGGTAAAGAATCCAGACTTAGAAATTTTGCTAGTAGACATTGGCCACCAAGACCAAAATTGTTAGTGGCCATAAAAAAAAAAGTCAGGGACCAAACTTTGAAAAAATCGAATTGTATATTTTATACTATTATTTTTATAAAATTGCTTACTATAATATCAATATGTTTTATTTTGCATATTTCAATTGTAGTATGCTTAAAAGTTGAAACTGAAGTAATAAAATATGTAAATTAATCTTTGTAGTTTGGTCAACAAGATTTCGTGCCATCCTCCCACCATAGTTTTATCCCATCTTTAGGGTTAAAATTACTCATTTTTATTCCTGATGTTTTGATCCTAATGTGACTTTCAAGTCTGTTCTTTTTCATTAGAAGGCTTCTTTCACCTAATTGTGTTTTTAGCTGCTGATCAAAGACATTCTACATGAGCATTTAACAGCAGTGTCATTAAAAGCACAGTTACTAGATCTCTCATGATTTCAAAAGGCTTTAGATTATCTGAATTCTCCAATTTGTGTAACAAAGCATTTGAAATACATGAAATCCTGTTAGGATTCAAACTAATCAGGGTCAAAAACTTTGCATATTTCAGTTATTGCATCAACACCATGATTGTTTAGGCCTTCAGAAGATTTGGAAAATAGCACCTCATCTAAAGAGCGGGCATATTTTTGCAGAAAACAGATGTTTGGACGTTATTAAATCTTTTTTTCAAGTTTTTGTGCAATTCTTTTTCAATAAATCAATGCTGTTTTCTGTAGAACTTAGTCCTATATCTTCATCATCTGTAACACATCTTCATGCTGTGCTGATTGGTGACCTTGAAATGTTGATGGCATGTCATTTTGAGATAAAGATTCCTTAAAAAAGGACGAATTTGCCCCTTCATCTGTAGATTTTAAAACAGCCAACTCTAGTTCAGTAACATAGCACAAAACACTACTGATGTCCACATCAGTTTTTTTCAGCTTTCTGGAACATTCAGCAACACATGAGATTATGTCAAAAAATCCACTGATCCTCTGAATGGATATATATAACCAAAAGTTGGTTTAAGAAACTTAGCTAGGAATTGTAATTCCAAAAGATGATATGTAAGAAGTTTTATGGGTTTCATTCATGTTTTTTTAACTGTGCTACTGCCTGTTTTGCAATTTAGGAGTTTTTAACCATGCCTAAGAAACTATCAGATTCAATTATTTTTACCGCAGATATATATTTTGGTAAAAAACTTATGTAGTTTAATGTGAATCTGTTTCACATTTTTCAAAAAGGAGTTTGAAAAACATGAAAAATGTTAAAAAACTGAATATTGGCATTATGTTCCAACATAAAAACTTTATCTTTCACAGAAATTAGGAAGTGGGATGTATTTCTTGAGGTACTATTAAAAGCACACTGATTACAGTAAAAAGTGCTTGGGAAGGCAGATAATGTGAAAAAAAAGTCTTTGATTTTTACTGATCATGATACGTCATAGTATAAATCAGGAAAACTATCCAGATTATCGGTTATTTGGGGTTACCACACATTTTGCTAAATTAAATTCCCCGAGTTTTCCCATCTGCAGACAATAGTATTTTTAAAAGCCACACAAACTGTATTTGAATTGGATGAACAGTATTACAGAAACAACACTAATGGACAAAACTTGCACTAAATCATATGCTGATGGTTAGGTGAAAAAAGAGGTCTAACACACGAAAAAGAAAAATCTTCGCGGATCTTGTAAACATCAGAACTGGCGTAAAAAGAAAAAAGTACTTATGCACAGGAATACCATTCCTGCCAACATTGGCAAGAGCCTTGTCAGTGGTAAATAACATTAATGTGTGGCATACATAGACACTTTTTTAATGAAACTATGCATCTCTTTGTGAAAAAGAAATATGCGCCACAACAAAACGTTACAACAAACAAGGACACTAATGAAACTAAGACGTGTGAAACACAAAGTTGATTCCCCTGGCGAGGGCATGATAGGTAACATTGCGAGATTTAAGTTCAAAACTTCTACTAGTAAAAATCAGTTGGATGCGTTCTAAATCCCACAACGCTTGACAGACAGGAAATCCAAGCAAGTGAACCTGCAGTGCAGGAAACTCCCCTTACTGTATGATCATACTGCCTCTAAAATTTTAGTTTATGTCAAGATGAGACCAAAGAAGGAAAAAAAAACGCTGAACGTTTTAACTGGGTGAAAAATCAAAACACACAGCAAGAATGTGGACTACTGTCAGTTTGTCTTTTGTTGACTCAGCAGCTGCACAGCATCCATTGCTTAACCTTAACCGGCTGGAATGAATTAACTCGGGTTAGGAAAATGGGCTGCAATCAGCTCCAACAAATATATTTGCAGTCTAAAAAGAGACTGCGACAAGAGAACCAGCTTGTCAGGAAACGCTGCTTTCCCCTTAGCTTTGCTGTTAAAAAAAAACCCAAGAAAGAACAACAACAGTGATTTGTGGGGATGATTGATACTAATCCTTTCTCAGTTATTACTTCCTAAAAGGGCTGTAATAGTGGAGGCAAACCTAAAATAGAGGGAAGATACTTCAGTCACTTGTTTCTGCCCAGCAGCATGATGTCCGTATCAGACAGATTGTCCCTTCCCTATCATGCCTTTAGATCATGGAGCAGAGAATATAGGACTTAAGGGGATATCTTCTCACGAATGACAAGTTTATGGCCCATACTGTTGAGATTAGTGGGGGAAGTAAATCGTTTTGCCGTAGTTTTTGTAAACCCCGGTAGCTTTCTTAAAATTTCTGTTTGGAAAGTACAGAAAATTTTGGAAACTACGGTTCAGGTACTTCGGCCGCTTAAGGGGTTACTTTTGCTTTCTGCTGATATCTTTCTCTCCCTGTTTCTTCATTGATACTTTTCTTGCCTTTCTTTTTTATGCCCTCTGATAACAATAACTTCATCCATCATGCTGAAAGAACTTTCAGCCTGAAGACCATGAGTGTGTGATATCAAAGCTTTACCTATTTTAGATAAATGGTGTAACTTTGAGAATATCAGTACTTTAGAACATCATGCATCAATTTTTTACAAATTTTTCAACTTTGTCACTTTCATTTTTGTGAATTTCACCCTCCCTTATCAAGCTTAAATGCAAAAACTTATGGGATGGGGGGAGGATGTTTAACAATGCGGGGGAGTGGTGGGTGGGCATTACGGTAGAAATCTTTGCACCATCCGACTTCTGGTTCTGGAAATTTTCAAGCTGAAAGACAAATATTTATGCAGTAAAATGTTATTTAACAATAATACTGGGCAGAGATAACATCGCGATAAAAGAGGAATTACGATTGCGGAAAAAATCTGAGCTCCGTCGACCAAGTTTTCAAAATTTTCGTAAAGACGGAATTCCATCTTCCGACGAACATCCCCTCCTCCCCCAAAATTATGTTCACTTGTGCATTGATCTCCTGAAAGACCAAAATAATAACGAAAGAGGTGTAATTCTTTGATTTCGCGGAAGAACCTGATGCCTGAAGATTACGAGGAAATTTTTGCGGTGTCTAACCTCCGTTTTCGCAAATTTTTGCCAACAGTTTCATGCTGAAGTACACACATTTATGCAATAAAATCATATTTAACAAGAAAACTGGATACAAAGGCAACATCGGGAGAAAAAATCACGATTACGAAAAATGTTTTTACACCGTTTAACTACCGTTTTCGAAAGTTTTGAAACACTAAATACCGTCTCCAGATGGAAAACGCCCCCTCCCCCCACCGGCTCCGCAAATTGTCTTCAGTTTTACACTGATTCTGACAACGATCTAAATGATGATAAAAACGCGAAATTCCGCGAATGCGCTTAAGAATCTCATTTATATCATAAAACAATAGCAAAATGAAAATTTGTAGAATCTGTAGTTTCGACAGTGAAGTCCATAGTCAGACAACTAAATCCATAGAAACTACGGACATTCTGTAGTAGCTGGCAGGTATGAGAATACTATTACAGTACAACCTCGAAAATCCGGAATCGTCAGGACTTTGCCGATTATGGAATTTAGAAATTTCCGGATTATAGAGAGGTTTGGTTGAAATTCAAACTTAGTATTAACTAAATACACTATATAACACTATATTTGGTAAAAGTAATGGCAAAAAGCCAAGTTAATCAATTATTATAATTATTATTATTATTATTTTAAGTGAACACAGGGCGCGGATGGAAACCTTGGTCAGTATTAATTCGTAAAATAAATTGTTTCTTCTTAGCCGGCCGCTTTGCGATGCTCTAAAGCCAGGTGCATGCTAAATTTCGGCACTGGAGATGGTAGCGAGAGAGTATAGATTATGCAGGCTTTCAGTGAACATTCATAAAAAATAAAAAGAAATGCCTAACTTCTAAAGTTATAAGCGGATTTTGATGAAATTTCACATGGAAGTTTATTTTGACGTGTCTTGGTTACTGTAAATTTTGCATTCGGTTATTTAAGAAGTTGGAGATTTTTTTTTAATAAAAATTTCTCCTAGTACGACTTCCTCAAATGGAAGAAGCTTTCACACCCACCCTCCCGCAACCTTGAAAACTCTTTCTCCCACGATGACCCATCATCCTTGCTTGGCGCATCTTTGTGATCAAAAACCAATGCGACACCCTTGCCTTTTTCTTATAACTTTTTTTGCGAATATGATGGGTGATTTAAAGCCATGCCGCCCCGGTGGCGCAGTGGTCTAAGGCGCTGGCTTATGATCATTCGTCCGTAAGGGGTCCGGGTTCGAATCCCGGTCAGGCATGGATGTTGTGTTTGTCTTACGGCACTGGCTCTCTCCCTTCCCTGGAACCAGTGACCCTAAATTAGGGATGGGCGACTGCTTATAGCCCATTGAGTTGCTCACGGTGGTCGTTAAACCTCCAATCAAAAAAAAAAAAAAAAAAAAAAAAAAAAAATTAAAGCCAGAATTGCTGGCTCAGCTAGAAATTTTGTACTATCACTGATATTGGTTCTTTTCTTCATTTTTGCCCACTAACCGCATGCACCTACATCTGCTCTTATGATTTGTTGTCTGTGTCACACCTTTTCTCACAGCTCTGTGATGGTTACAGGCATTTTCACTCTTGTATTTTACTGTGTAATGCAAGTTACTGCACCTTTCACAACTTTTTTATTTTGCTCACCAAACATTATTGACACACCTTGTACATATTATGTGACTGTATAGAATATAACTGAAGATTAAGATTCTGCTTATGAAATGCTGTATATACTTTGTAGCATTGAAAGGTTTTATTCTAAATTTTATATTACTCCTTCTTTCTTTCAGAAACAGAGATGATTATTCTCCAAATGGTTACTCAGATTATTGAAAGCCACCAGGACTTAAAATACCTGCATATTGGAGCTGATGAGGTAAAATATTTTCTGATGATCACAATAAAGTCTGAGTAAAATTTTATGTTAGAGAATGTTATGATTTGTATAATACTTATTACACATTTGATTTACTTTTGTAGGTTTGGCACATCGGCCAGTGTACACGATGCAAGGAGAAGGTAAAAAGCCTTGGATGGGGAAAAGAACAGTTTTTTGTGGATCATATCTCCCGTTTAGTGAAAGAATTACATCAAAAATATCCAGAAATAAAGTTCATAATTTGGGATGATATGATGAGGGATACTGATGTCAATATTTTGAAAAGTATGTTTTGTTCTACTTATTCATTGAATTATACAGTGTGGCAGCAGTTGCTTAGGGATTAAATTTCTTTTGTTTTTGTGCTGTTCAAAAAATGTGGAGTAGACTTTCTTGATGATAAAGCTTTCTCTGAAAAGCATTGGCATACTTCATAATCCCTAATAGGCGCATTCGACTGTAAGCATGCTACTCGTTGAGTTGTGACAACCAAAAAATTACCATGATGAAAGCCTTTGGTAATGAAGGGAAGGGAAGGGAAGGGAAGGGAAGGGAATGGGCAGAGACCCTGATACAAAACAAAAATAGAATAGTGCAGAAAATTTTATATTTTTTGGAGAGTATGTTTTGTGCTAAGTTAGAAAAATTGTGAGTTAGGTATTTGTCAAAAGTTCAGGTCTAATTTAATTGATTGATTGATTGATTGATTGATTGATTGAGTGAGTGAGTGAGTGAGTGAGTGAGTGAGTGAGTGAGTGAGTGAGTGAGTGAGTGAGTGAGTGAGTGAGTGAGTGAGTGAGTGAGTGAGTGAGTGAGTGAGTGAGTGAGTGAGTGAGTGAGTGAGTGAGTGAGTGAGTGAGTGAGTGAGTGAGTGAGTGAGTGGTGAGTGAGTGAGTGAGTGAGTGAGTGAGTGAGTGAGTGAGTGAGTGAGTGAGTGAGTGAGTGAGTGAGTGAGTGAGTGAGTGAGTGAGTGAGTGGTGAGTGAGTGAGTGAGTGGTGGTGAGTGAGTGAGTGGTGGTGGTGAGTGAGTGAGTGAGTGAGTGAGTGAGTGAGTGAGTGAGTGGTGAGTGGTGAGTGGTGAGTGAGTGAGTGAGTGAGTGGTGAGTGGTGGTGGTGAGTGAGTGGTGGTGAGTGAGTGAGTGGTGGTGGTGGTGGTGAGTGAGTGGTGGTGGTGGTGGTGGTGAGTGGTGAGTGAGTGAGTGAGTGGTGGTGGTGGTGGTGGTGGTGAGTGAGTGAGTGGTGAGTGAGTGAGTGGTGAGTGAGTGAGTGAGTGAGTGAGTGAGTGAGTGAGTGAGTGGTGGTGAGTGAGTGAGTGAGTGAGTGAGTGGTGAGTGGTGGTGAGTGGTGGTGAGTGAGTGAGTGAGTGAGTGGTGGTGAGTGGTGGTGGTGGTGAGTGAGTGAGTGAGTGAGTGAGTGAGTGGTGAGTGAGTGAGTGGTGGTGGTGGTGGTGAGTGAGTGGTGGTGGTGGTGAGTGAGTGAGTGAGTGGTGGTGGTGGTGGTGAGTGAGTGAGTGAGTGAGTGGTGAGTGAGTGAGTGAGTGAGTGGTGGTGAGTGAGTGAGTGGTGGTGGTGGTGGTGAGTGAGTGAGTGGTGAGTGGTGGTGAGTGAGTGAGTGAGTGGTGAGTGAGTGGTGAGTGGTGAGTGGTGGTGGTGGTGAGTGAGTGAGTGAGTGAGTGAGTGAGTGAGTGAGTGAGTGAGTGAGTGAGTGAGTGAGTGAGTGAGTGAGTGAGTGAGTGAGTGAGTGAGTGAGTGAGTGAGTGAGTGAGTGAGTGAGTGAGTGAGTGAGTGAGTGAGTGAGTGAGTGAGTGAGTGAGTGAGTGAGTGAGTGAGTGAGTGAGTGAGTGAGTGAGTGAGTGAGTGAGTGAGTTTGTTTGTTTGTTTGTTTGTTTGTTTGTTTGTTTGTTTGTTTCATCCTGTGAATGGAACTTCTGTTATGCTTTCAGTGTCTTGTTGTCTGGTCTGTTGTTTTTGCTTGCTTATATATCTTTCTTTTTTTTTTTAATGTTATTAGAGTGAAGTGTAGTTACTGGAGCTCTGTTGTTTATTTTCTCTAGATTGGTAATCCTTTTTTGATTTATTTGGGTAGGTGCTTAGTCATTTATTTTCTTTAGATTGGTTACTCAGGTACTCTACCCAAATAAATCCTTTTTGATTTATTTGGGTAGCTCTGAAAAGGGCCCTTTTTTTTTGTGTATTTACTAAGTGTAGAACATTAAAAAGCTTGGTTGTCTTGTCTGTTTGGCTTTGGCTTTTTGGCAGGCTTCTGCTTCTTGATAATCTACTGCTGTGAGATATAGCTCTCATTCATGCTAGAGCTCATTTTTGGATAGTCTTGGACTTTTCCACAATGGTTCAAATTTTGCTATGATGATATGGCTGGGTAAATTCCATTGGTGAGCAAAAGAGGCCACCATCTCCCTTTGCCTACCTTTTGACTGCCTCTGCATTCATTCTAGTTTCAGGATGGTGATGTTAACTTTATCTAGGATGTCCTTGATCACCTCTGGGTCCATGGTGACCAATACCCACTTCAGGATATATTTTGTCCAGTTTGGGTTGCTTTGGGGGTCCTACTAGCAGTGTCCAATACCCACTTGGTTAGCTTTTGCTGGAACCCTTATGATTGAAGGAGTATCTCGATTTTTTGAGACACAAGCTAGGAGACCATTTCTCTCATTTTTTACTCGTGTTTTTTCAGCCCCTTGTTGAGATTTTGCTGTAGCTGGTCTGTGCAGTCTTCTACCCTATCCTGGATGAACTCCTTTGCAGTGTATTCCAGCTGTTTCAGGCTGGTGAGTTTTCCAGGGCATCTTCCTCATGGTTGACTCTGCTTCTTATTTTTTCATTCATGTCCTTTACTACTATGTAGAGTGATTTAATCATGATGTGCAGCTCTTTGATACACATCACTTGGTTGTCTGTGGTAGTGGTGGGATTGGAATATGCTCTTCTGAAAAGTTCACTCCTTGCCTGAAATATGTTCTGTGATGCTTCATGGCTTCTAGTTCCTTGGTCGATCCCTGCTCTTTGTATGTGAGGACTGGATTGGCACTGGCTGAAAAGCATGCTGCAGCCTACAGTTCTTAAGTTATCGTTTTGCTTCTTCATTACTTGTCTGTTTAGAACACAGGCAAGTATAGTGATAATCAAAGCAATATAAATATCATATTTTCCAAGAATAATGCTATAGTTCCATTTATCTCATTGGTTTGTTATCAGGAATAATGCTGCTCCCAGTTTAAAGCCTCACAGAAACATACTGCAAAGGAATTTCTATTTGATGACCATTCCTACAGCTCCCTCTACTGATATGGTAGCAGAATACATTGTATTACTGTCATCGGAGATATGTGACACAATTAATGAAGGGAAGTTTTAGGAAAACTGTTTCTTTTTAATACACTTCAAATCTCCTGTGCAACTCGCGTCAAACAGCATCGAAGGTGAAAGAGCTGCAGATGCATAGAGAGTTACGCACTAAACCACAGGTCTCACCACTGCTTCATTGGTATACTTATTTAACTATTCCGCTTTATGGGCAAAAGACCTTCAAACCTTGTTTATGGAAGGGAAGGAGGTGTGAAAGACTGTAAGTGTTTCATAGTGGGGCATTTGTTATTAACACACTGTTGTAGATGAATGTCATGTAGTCTTTGGTTTTCACCTACATTGGTTTATGCATACAGAAAGAGGGAGACAGCCGCCCCGGTGGCGCAGTGGTCTAAGCGATGGCCTCTGATCATTCGTCCGAACGGGGTCCGGGTTCGAATCCCGGTGAGGCATGGATGTTGTGTTTGTCTTACGGCACTGGCTCTCTCCCTTCCCTGGAGCCAGTGACCCTAAATTAGGGACGGGCGACTGCTTATAGCCCATTGAGTTGCTCACGGTGGTCGTTAAACCTTCAATCAAAAAAAAAAAAAAAAAAAAAAAAAAAAGGGTGAGACACTACTCTAATTTCACATGTAAGGAAGTGTGCAATAGTGGAAGCATGTACAATTTTGCAATTTTCTCTGTTACAAGCCCATCAACTGTACTACATGTAAGGCTAAAAAGAAATCCATGTTTTTCTCTCCCTAGCATGAAACAAGAGGGAAAAAAATCACTAGAAGAAGGAAAGTGCTAAATCATAATTTATCTAAGCTAAATAAAGATTTTCAAACAGTAAAACGTAAACCACTTGCTCACAAAACAAAAAAAACTATTGAATCTTTGCTGTTCTCCAAATTGCCCATTTATCTATAATCATCTAGGTTTTGCGACTGCATTTGCACAACCGCTAGACTCCCATGCTAATAATCAACAAAGAGTCAGCACTGCATATTTTTTATAGTTCAGTGTCTGTTGTGAATGGTCTATTTTAATATCGTGAACAATGGTTGGCATTTATGATGTTAGTGAAAGCAGTTACAAGTTGCACCTTGTTAAATGCTGCATTTCAAAGCTGCACATTTGTAAAATTCAGTTTGATGCTGCAGCGCTATGATAAAAGAATACTGTATATATTACGAGTTTTGTACCAAAAGTAATTGCAAAAGTGGACAATGTTTTTATTAACTAACATAGGTCGTTCAAATTGCACATGTTGGTAGAGTAACTCTCCCTCTATAGTAACCGTTCTTCTTCGTTGTAGGTAAATAATGGATTCCAAGCAGAAACAATGCGCTGTCATTGAGTTCTTGACGAAGGAAGGGTGCCGGCTGTCTGACATGCACAGAAGGTTTCAGAATGATTATGTAGATGACACCATTGACAAGAGCAATGTGCGCAGATGGATGTAGGAGTTTAAAGAAGGGGAAACCAGCATTGAAGACAAACCACACAGTGGGAGACTATCATCTGTGATTACTGACACGAATTGTCAGTGAGTGGATGAATTGATTCGCGCGGAGAGACAAGTCACAATCCGTGAGCTTGTTGCACAACTGGACTGTGGGCATAATGCCATACAGAAGACGGTGGAAGACTTAGGGTATCAGAAAGTGTGTGCAAAGTGGATACCTTGGCAGTTGATACCCGATATGAAGGAGAGGAGGGTGGAAGTCCGCTCTGATCTGCTGGAAGTGTTTGAAGCCAATGAAGACATGGTTTTTTCTGATCTGGTGACAAGGTGAAACGTGGGTATATATTTACGAACCGGAAACGAAGAATCAATCCACGGAATGATGTCACTCCTCTTCACCAGGGTCTAAGAAGTTCAAGATTCGGCGATCAGCACAGAAAGTCATGGGGACTGTTTTTTGTGATGACTCTAATTTCACATGTAAGGAAGTGTGCAATAGTGGAAGCGTGTACAATTTTGCGATTTTCCCTGTTACAAGCCCATCAACTGCACTACATGCAAGGCCAAAAAGAAAGCCACGTTTTTCTCTCCCTAGCGTGACACAAGGGGGAAAAGAAAAATACTAGAAGAAGAAGGAAAGTGCGAAAGCACATTCTCCTTGGTTTTCTGGAATGTGGCTGCACCGTGACCAGCGAGCGGTACATTGAGACACTCGAGAAGCTTAGAGAAGCCACAAGTAGGAAGAGACCGAACAAGAATTTATAAAGGATCCACATTCACCACGACAATGAGAGATCACGCACATCTTTGGCAACAAATCAGATGATCAGCAAATTAGGCTGGTCGGTGGTCTCCCATGCACCATATAGCCCAGATCTGGCACTCTCAGACTTCTAGCTGTTCGGTCCAATGAAGGACAGTCTCCGGGGACAATGATTTGATGACAGACGAGGTGAAGGTGGCTGTGAAGAAGTGGGTACAACAGTCCACATCTGAATTTCTTCAAAGAGGATTCGAGAGTTGGGTTAAATGATGGCGCTAATGCATTGCTTATGATGGAGACTATGTTGAGTGGTACCTTTGTATAGAGAAAGAGTTACTGTACTAACATGTGCGATTTGAACGACCTCTGTCAGTTAATAAAAGCAGTTATGCCCACTTTTGCATTACTTTCTGTACAACCCTCATATAATATGTTGCCACTACAAAATTCTAAACAAATTAGATGTTAATGTGAACTGTGATGTCACAGATATCCCACAGATCTTAACTTGTATGAAAAAAATATGGAATTAACAGCTATAAAATTGAATGACCAAATTTGTTAAATATAAATTGTAGAGCCTATGCACTTCATCTTAGAATTGTCAGAAGCACAGCAACTCAGATCCCTTGAGCATATTTTTTTACTGCGAATAAACAATGTGTAATTTTGTCTCATTTAGTGAATATGGCATATATATATATGTATACAATGTTTTATACACCATTTATAAAATGAAAACAAATCTTGAAGGCAAGTAGATATCATTTTATTGAAATAAGTTGCTCACCATAATATCATGCTGAAAACTTTTCACAATATTAAAGTTAAATTTTTCATAATATTGGAAGGGCAATGCATAATTTTATGCTGGATCAATTTGCCCAGTTGATATTTTCATATGTACTACAAACTGCAGTGTCTTGCTCTCTTGAGTTTATTTTTTGGCATGGAGTGTAAAAGTTCATTACTGCAGCATTTTGCTATTGATCGTTTGAAACTTTGAAAAGAAGGAGAAATGGATTGATGAGAAATGGGTTAAAGCTACCCTAGTACGATACCTCCAAATTTTTTGGGAAAAAAAAAACCCTAATAAATTTCTATGCTTAAACTTACACCTTTATAGGATAGGCGTATATACCATGTTGTTTGAGACTTCTTTCTTCTCATGGAAAGTTATTACCCTCCATTTTGTGCAACCTGTGCATTCCATCTGCTGCCTAATTGAACTGTGCAGATACCATTTGTTGATGTTTAACTGTATAAAAAATAAATCCGTCGGGAGATGCTGTCATTTTAAACCATGTGCACCTCATGTAGATGTTGTTTCGAACAGAATGTTTCTTACCGAACTGTGTTCAAAGCACAAAACAGATGACTACCACCCTTTTGTTCTTGTTGAAGTACAACATACATATGGTATCTGTGAGGCAGTACTTTGCATATTGTGACTCGCATGTCCTGTGCATCAACTAGAAAGCTACTGCTTATACGTTGCAACTTTTGAGAGTTCTCCCTATCTGTGAGTACGAGTGTGCTAACAAG
Source organism: Macrothele yani (assembly GCA_039090855.1). NCBI lineage: Eukaryota > Metazoa > Arthropoda > Arachnida > Araneae > Macrothelidae > Macrothele > Macrothele yani. The sequence goes on from CM077013.1 coordinate 24,107,537, forward strand.
TGTCACATAGATTCTTTTTAATATGACAGTGCATGTGTGGTAGCCCACATCATTTTTTCAATTATATGAAGTACTGCTGGTCATTTTGAAGAGGTTTTTTTCATTAATGAAAATATTTCCTGAAGATAAGATCTTTCAATGTGTTATGTTATCAACCCCTGAAATGGGTTAATTTTAACTACAGTATCTATTAGTAGTTAGCAAAAATGTTTCTTGAAATGTTTTTCATCACAGTGTATATGCAAAAATCAGGAAATTGCTTTAGTCAACATGTACCAATTTTTTTATCACTTTTGCTGTCATCTTGCAAGATAAGTCTTCCTTATTACAATTCATGAACAAAGTGTTTCCGAACTATGCCACACTTTTTGAACACTTTCAGCACGATCTCTTACTGGTGTTACAATTAGTGGTAGCTGTGCTGTATTTATAAATTTAATTTCCATTGTGATGTACCTATATACTCGCGTATAAGTCGACCCCCCACTTTCAGAGGAAAAAATCGTACGAAATCGGAAACTCGCATATAAGTCGATCCCAGAATGAGAAAAAAAAAATTCAATGAATTTATTCAAAAACATTTGAAAACGAAAAAAATTATATATATAATACTAAATTTAATTTGCATACCCAAAAACTTCATCGGAACCCTTCAAAATCCGATTCCGAGTCAGACTCGCCAAACAGTTCAAAAAAGTCTTTCTCCGTCATCGGCGCGTCATCATAAACATCAGTATTCCCATCTATGCCTGTGTTATCAGAATCACTGTCATCATCACTCATAAAAATCTCATCATCCTCTGTGCCATTAAGTTTGTTACTAATGCAACATTTCTTGAATGATTTCACGACCATTTCCGTAGGTATCGCATCCCAAGCATCCTTGACCCATCGCGCAATCAAAACGATATCCGGCTCCTTTAGATTTCCGCCCTTGGTTTCGGTCGGCAAATCAAAACTTATCCAATCTGCCCAATACCTCCGCACATTGTCCTTGAAGGGCTTATTAAGGCAGACATCTAGTGGTTGAAGAACAGATGTCAACCCACCTGGGATGACAGCAACAGTTTTTTTTTAATTTTCTGCAGTTTTTTGCACTTCTGCACGACAGTGTGCAACAAACATATCCCACACCAAAAGAGAAGGTTTCCTCAAAAGTGCACCTGGCCTTTTGTTCCACACATTCTGTAACCAGTCAATTGTTCCGGATTCATTCATCCATCCTTTTTCATGGGCACGAACGAGCATACCAGACGAAAAGACAACGCTTTTCGCAGAGTTTTGCGTTTGAAAATAATTACCGGAGGTAGCTTACTGCCGTCGGCCAAACAGGAAAGAACAGCCGTGAAACTGGATTTTTCGTGGCCAGTCATTTTGATCAAGATATTTTTTTCGCCCTTTTGGTTCACCGTCTTATTTCCAGGAAGGTCGAAACACATGGCGGTTTCATCCATGTTCCCTATTTGGGAAAGTTCAAAAGCAGTCTCTTTTCTCTTTTGAATTGCATACTTTTGAAATTCCATTATCTTTGCTTCGAGGTAACGAGGTAACTTTTGTGCAATTTTGGTGCGCTGGCGTAGACACAACCCATAGCGGTTCATGAACCTTGTGCTCCAACCTGGTAACGCACGAAAAGTGTTATTTGCGGCTGCAAACTTTTCATCTTTTGCGAGCTTCATTGCTCGCAAACGTATACCAGTTCGCGTTACAATGTAACCATTTTGTCTGCAGCCTACAATCCAATCATTCAAGACACTTTCCAGCTGTGGAAAAGATGTTCCACGGTGCAGCGCCTTTTGCAATTTTGGGATTTTCACCAAGTCCGGTTTTTTTACGCCTATCTCGAATCAGTTTTTCGTTAATGCCAAATTGACGTGAAGCAGCACAGTTGTTAGTATTTTCTGCAAAAGAAACCACTTTCAACTTGAATCCTGCTTTATAGGACATCCGTTTCTTTACACAATCCGTGTCACCCATAATAGGAGAAGCGAGACACGTGCGATTAAGAACAAGAAAAACACATGCGATTAAGAACAAGCAACACCTAACACTGGCTGTTGCATGGCTCCGTTACGTCTAAGGTCAGCGCAATCAACTGGTAGTCAGAAGGGCGGAGCTTTCTATGCGCGGTTGTGACTGCGCTGTGGATACGCAAAGCCAGGAGAGAGGAGACTTTTCAAAGCGCGGAGAAATTCGGAGGGTCGCGATTTCGTAATTCTACCACATCAGTGTTTTTTCTTTCTTTCTTTCTTTTTTTTTCTTTTCTTTCGGAGGGTTGCGATTTCGTAATTAATACCGCATCAGCATTTTTATTTCTTTTCGGATGGATTGCCTTTTGCCTCACGGGAAGAACTTTTGGACTTACGATTTTTTTAGACCCCGCGTATAAGTCGACCCCATTACTTTGAAGCTCTCATTTTGTCCCAAATTTCTCGACTTATACGCGAGTATATACGGTACTCTGTATGTAGTCTGATTGTGCCATTAGTAATTTACATCTAACTATTCATTATGAATTTCAGAGTTATTATTGTTTAAAGACGCAAACACATATGTTATGACTAGGTTGTGTAACATATCAATATAAATTGCTAAGGATTTTAATTTTTCTTTGTTCACGTTAAAACAAAATTTAAATTAAGTGCATTATTTTCCAAGTTGAGACATCAAAAATGGAAAGAACAAAATGCTGTTAATTAGGCAATTTCTTTTTCTGTAGCTGTGAAAAGTTTTTGTACTTTATTAGCAGAGATCGCATTCCTCCTAAAATTCCTAATATTTTGTGACCCTCCTTAAATTCCTAAAATTATACCTAAAATTTGCTATTCATCCTAAAATTTTCGTAAGCTTATTTATTAAAAACACAACCGTTATTAACGCCAATAAATTTACCATTACGCAGGGTGCGCACACGTGCTTGAAAACCTGGAAAGTCCTGGAAAATCATGATTACGTTTTCAAGGCCTGGAATATCCTGGAAAAACGGTGTTTTTTTAATGCCGTCTTGAAAAGCCTTGAAATTTGAAATTAGTGCTTAAAAAAATGCCCTTTTAGAAATCGTGTTACTGTTACCCCTTCATTTTTTAAAGTTCCTTTTCTCTGTTCTCAAAGAAACCACCGGCAGCGGTTTCCGATGTGCACCAAATCCTAATTTGGCTGGGGGAAAAAAAAAGAAAAAAAAAGGCACTACTTCCAGTGCAATAAAATTGGATGATTACTAGTAGGTCGAAGGGGAGCTTGATGTCCGTCCGACAATTGAGAGCAGAAGGGGAAAGAAGAGGCATTTAGCATTTGCAGGGGTCGCGTGATGTACCAAGTCAGCTGGCATCCACCAGTGAGGAGTATGCCCTGAACAACACATTCATCTTCTTCTTGTTTATGTGCATGCCACCCTCCCCCTCCCCTCAAGAAACTTCCACTACTTATGATAAAAAATAAGAAAACTATCTTTGCGAATTTTTTCACGAAAGTGGCTGAAATTTTTACATTCACTGTAATTGGATTACAGAAGCTCACTTCAAAAAATTCCAGTTGAATCGGTTTAAAACTTTAAAAGTTAGCATTGGTAATTTTTATTATGGACAAGTATGTGTGCCTCTTTGGACAGAGTGAGCCTCCAGCAGAAAAGGGTGTTACCATAGCAACGGTTGATTGACAGCTGGGAGCGCTGATCTGAAGCCCTTGGCTGGGAAGAAAGCAAACACCTGTTTATCACTTCCGCAGCACAAAAAGGACCAGGAGAATATTTTCAGAAATCCATTTTTCTGAATTTTGAAAATAACCCAGTAAAATTTTTTACAGTAGTTAAGATACATCACAATAAAGTTCTAGTGCAAATTTCGCCAAATTCCGTTAGGAACTTTAGCAGATACCAAAAAAAAAAAAAAAAAAAAAAAACGTTGCATAATCGGATTGAAAAAAGAAACAGTAATTATAAATTACGGGAAAAGCAGGTGAATTATTTTTTTTAGATGCATCTGGTTTATTTAAACAGAGTGATCCTTAAATTTTTTTTTCTGTGATGATATGGACTCTATTTGAATTACAAACACGTTTTTATTCAGACGTCTGAGTTACTGTTTTAATAAAAATCATCTATAATTAAAAAGTTTTCAATGGATTTAAGCAATATTCAGCAGATAAACAAACATATTTTAGTAAATTGCAACATCATGACGTAAATTTGGTAATTTAATTTTGTCGAAAATTGGGGAGCATTTTTTTTTTTTTTACAGTTTCTATTATAGTTAAAGTGAAGGAGGAAGGGTGCAACTTGACAGTTCAGTGAGCTGCAGGTGGTGATTTATGGCAATGTGCCAAATGAAAGAAGCCATTCCATCAGGTAATTCCAAAGGTTGTGTTGTGTGGACGCGTCCTCCTGCTGTTTGATCTTAATTGGAATGTTTTTGTGCATGGGGGGGGGGTTCGAGAGAAATATCCGTTTCAGCTTTACAGCTTTCACGGCTCTTTTTTTTTTTTTTCTTGATAATAAATAAAAATCATAGTTGCTGCATTCGCCATTGATCCATGTTTGCATTTCTTGAATATAAACAGCAGACAATCAGAAACATAGTGTTGGGCGGGTCTTGATGATCTTCATTTTGCATATGCTGAATTCAGTTCTGTGGGAATAAGGAATGACTTATACTGTGAATATATACAAAACTACATATTTTTTTGAGCTGAAAAAAAATAGGTCTACTTGTACTAGAGTAGCTAAAGTGTGAACTCAGATGAAGACAATCAGACATACGGACGTCTGATTCCATAAAAAAAAAAATCAACATAGTTTTTATTTACACTACAGGTAAAAAGCAAAACATGTTTTTAAACGTTATAAAGGAAAACGGATTTTTGAAACGCATGACTTGATGATCTTAATTTCTGAAAGTTTCTTTTTTTTCCACATCCTTTTTTTTCAATTACAATACACTGTAACAGGATACTGTGTGTTATATCACTTAGAGATATGGCAGATTTTCGGTTGCTGATATCCGCGATCGTAAGCGGTAGTTGCATTGCGATTGTTGATGATGACAAGATAAATACTGGAGTGATGTAAAATGTTGCATAAACTAAAAAAATAAAAAAAATAAAGCCCTCCCCCCACCCCCGAACTTTTATGCGGTCATCATAGCTGATCCAACCATTTCATTCCATGAACATCAGCACATTTCAATCATTTGAACATTGGGGGTATCTGAAGGAATTCAGCCGTGCTTAAAGCGTCTCCTAGCGCAACGAAAACATGCTAATTTTGGACAGTTCTATTCCCTTCCCCTCTACATCCCTAATAATAATTGAGAGTGCATACATTGAGAGTGTTTCAAATATTCTATTTATGAGCTAGTTTTCGCGCTGTTTGTTATGCTTTTATTTTCGAAGAAAGAGAGGAAAATAAGAAAAAAGCAGCTAGAGAAAAAAAGAAAAGCTGAGTTTGATGACAAAATAAAAAATGATGCAGAAATAAATAGGCTTAAAAAAGATAAAAGAAGCCTCCTAGCAGTAATTCAAGAGGGAACAGAAAGAATGAGAAAAACTGTAGAAAAACAAAATACTGTTGAAATAGCAGTTGCCTCTCCAACTTGATCAAACACAAGGTTCAGCTGAAATAAAGAAAACTGAAAGTAAATTAGTTGTGGTGGAAGCAGAGAAAAGATAGGCTAATCAGGGAAAAGGTTAAAACAATAATATGAAAAAAGTAATTCAGTGAACAATTGTACATAGTTCTTGGTTTTCAATTACCTTTTTAGGATATTATAGTTTAATGTGAAACCTGAAAACTTTACTGTGAAAATCGTGAATTGCTTCTGGTTCAACAGCATATTAATGTTCAAAGTGAAACTTGAATGTGGTAAATATACTTGAATATGATAATAACACGTGAAAAGATAAAGACTGAACATTGAGAAGTAAATCATACTTAAACTTTAGACATTAGACGTTATGCACAAAAAATTGGGTGTGAACTTCGACCATATATACTAATGGACTAGCGCATTGGCAATAGCTGCATCAAAGCCGCCATGGCTCAAACATTGAGCACGTCATCATCAGACTCCAAATTTAGGTGTACAAATGCTGTTAAGGATTACTAATTTAAAACGCTGCAGAACTTCAGTGTTTTCGGTCATATTATGTGAATGCACCTCATATATAATGAAAACTCTTCAGGTAAGTTTACTTCTATGAGCTATATACATGCATGATCGTGTTGTTTACATTTTGTGATTTATAATGTGATGAACATTTGCGAAGAATTTGGAACATGCATTCCATTTTTTTCTTAAGTTACTATATTTTTATATCAATAGCTGCAAGTTTCTGGTTAAGTAATTGAACTTTATTGACTTAGGTATTTAATTCGTTTCTTACCCATGAAAAATCATAGAACTTTCTTTACTATATCGGTCAGAGCAACCATAAGCACAGCAGGTGTAACCCATCTTTTTGACTGTTGTCATGTGATTTTATGTTGGAGCCAGAAATTTTGATGTCATGCGCAGTCTATCAGTATATATGAAGTTGAAGGGTGTGAAGCAAACTCTTTACAATGTATACAAAGTTGTTTTACTAGATGTATACAAATATACATCTAGTTTTTATTGAAATACACTCCTAAAATTTTCCTAAAATTTTTCTAAAAATTCCTAAAATTCCTAAAATTCTTACCTAAAATTTTCCAGAAGTATGCTATGATCCCTGTATTGGTTTAATCGTCTAAAAAAAATTGTTTTGCCATAATCAACATTTTTGTGATGTATGCTTGAAAATGGAAGGACTGATCGTGCTCAGCATCACAGTGAGAAGGAAATAAGAATTCATGTTACTAATTTTATTATTATTTTTGCCACAAATTATTTTTTAGAAAGCAAGTATTTTGACTACTGTTATTACCTTTCATTGCAGAGTCAGGAATTGGTAACCTAGTGCAGCCTATGATATGGCATTACCATCCTCAAGATGACTTTCGACTCAGCACACGTACGGTAGGCCTGTATGTTTGCTTCATTAACTATCAAACTACAATTTTTATAATTTACTTTATGTTATACATAACCAGAGATCTACTTTTAGAGAAATATTGCATTTATGAGTATGATGGTAAAATAGACAGGAACTTATTGTGTTGCACTTGCATTTGATATTCCTCCCTCCCCCACCCAGCCACGGTCGTCGTAGCCAGGGGTGAGCCAACAGGGCCCCCACCTGAACTGGCCCCCCCCCCCAACAACGCCCCAAGTATCCTATGGATTTACAAAAAGTCCAGCCCTTTCACCACTCACCAGCAGTTTTTTTTATTACTATTATTTAATGAAAAGAAGAAACACCAATATGCTGAAAGTTGTCATTCTGCCTTGTTTTTCAAACCTTGCTCATAGCTTTGATTTCCCGAGTGAGGAGACAGGAGTGAAGTTAGGTGTTAGGATGGATCTTTTGTGACAAAATAAGAAACCAAGAAAGCTGACCTCCCTTCCAGTCCCAAGTGAGGGTGATAGTGATTTGATAAAACAATTAAATGAAAATTCTGAACGGAAGTAAAATGTGTAATCTGTAAATATGTAAGAGATATCTGAAAAACAAAAGTGGTGTGTCAGCATGTATCAAACGACGAACATTTCTCAAGAAAATGTCGTGAGTGCATGGATTTTATTTTTGACTGACTGGGCAAGTGTTTTGTTTTATCTTATTTTTGGCACTCATCTCTAAATTTCTGAATGTAATGCAACTAGTACACTTCCACAAGCACATATCCATGTGTTTATGTTTTCACAGGAGAAAGAATTGTCGATTTTTAAAACACAAACTATTTCCCAACCTCAGATGATCCATTTTCAAAAGAATTGAAGGGCCAAATGTCATTCAGTGAGCTAGATGTAAAATTACCTTCTGAAAATTAACTCCGTTCATGTGAGCAAAGCATTTTTTTTTTTTTCTCTCTGCTTCCACGCATACATCACATTTTTTCCAAATCACTTTTTCCATTTAAACAGTCATTTGTGTTGTCCATCTATAGCAGAAAGTACACATATGTTTATCATTGGGGTTTGCCCAGTAGGGCTACTTACATATGTTCAATCTTCGGTGTTTAAATAAATAACAATGACTGGCACTGCATATCAGCATTTTTGTCCGGTGGGTCACATTTTCTGGAAACAGCGCTTGTTGGTTTATTTATTTCTTCTGTTTTAATTTAATTTTTGATGAAAGATTTGTAGAATGGGGAAGAAACATCATTTTTTCAGCACCCATTTCATGTAATTTACTAAGCAACTAAATGTGAGTGCATTTGGTAGACTTCATGGGGTTCTATATTTTTGTCATGTACCATTTTTCATTCAAGTGGTATTAAAAAGTTACTGGATATTGCTGGATACTGAATGTTTTTATATCAGTTGGGGAATAAATTTGGGGACTTTCATCTAGCAGTGGATTGATAAGGCTGACAATGATATAAAAGATCAGGGTCCCCCCAAAAGTGTTAAGACAGCACTGTACCCAGCTATCTTACCCTATATCATTTAGAAAGAAAACTTCATTAGTCTCTTTCAAAACTGGTGAAGTAATGATATAGTAGGCTTTAGATACAATACACATTTCTTTTCCAGAGTGTGGAGAAACAATCTGCATAGGGTTGACTGATTTTCGGTGTGCTTTGGGAATGCCATTGCACAATCTGTTGTTGGTGTGCCTAATTAATCTTGGTCTTGGAATTAGGAGGGGGGGAGGGAGGCTTAAAAGGAAAAACCTGTCATTCTATACACATTTTCTCAAAGGCTATTGCATTTAGGTCTTCAAAACTGTGAGTACAAATATAGTCTTTAACTAATTATATGCCAGCTGTTATTTAAAAAAAAATGTTAGAAGCTTTTTATTAAAATTCAATTCATCTCAATTGGGAAGTATTCCAATGTGTCATCAATTCAGATAAATTGAATTTTAAAAACATTTCTGACAAATTCTTTCAAAATTATAACTGGGGCATATATTAACTAAAAACGATTAATTTGCGCTCAAAAATTTGAATGCTAAAATGCAATAAGTCTTTAAGAAAATGTATACAGAAAGGGAATTATATGTATAGCATTGCAGGTATAAAAAGATTTTCCATCAAGGTCCTCCTTAATGGTTTAGCCTGACTTTTGTGCCATAAAATGCAAATCAGCACACTAAGAAGCTTTATAGGTCTGACAAAACAGTATATATCTGAAACAAAACAAGATGTCATTGATGTGTAACTGAATTTCTGATTCATTAGTGTCCAGTGTTCAGAATGTTTTAGGCTTCTGATTATTCGTCCAAGATGGGTCCGGGTTTGAATCCCGATGAGGCATGGATGTTGTGTTTGTCTTACAGTACCAGCTCTTTCCTTTCTCTGGAGTCAGTGGCCCTGAATTAGGGACGGGCACTGCTTATAGCCCATTGAGTTGCTCACGGTGGTTGTTAAACCCTCAATCAAAAAAAAAAAAAAAAAATATATATATATATATATTGGGATGTAAGGTCAGGTGATGCGTAACATCACAGCCTCTCCTTGACAAATGTCAACCCTGCCTTCTCGTGGTACATCCTGTTCCCACTAAAGGGGCTCGAACGACCGCCAATAGCGGTATAACTATACCATCGGGATTAGAGGAAATGCTATCCCACACTCACCAACCCACTTGGCCAGCGTAGTGAGTTATGGCCAAACCCCTCCAAAATGACTCCACAACTTAAATCTTGGCTCTCAGTCTCCGGCAGCTGGAATGTACCTGGCCAAGGCAGCGGCCAGTGCGACATGAAGGTAGGGGGTGCTAAGAATCACCGGAGGACCGGACTAGGCTGCCATCTGATGCTGACCTTGGCTACGTATAGTGGACGCTCCCTATCTTCTGATTCAAGGCTTCTTGAATTGGAAGAGGAACTAAAAAGGATCAAGTGGGACATCATCGGGCTAAATGAGGTAAGGAGAAAAGGAGAAGATCTCATTGAACTGAAAAGTGGACATCTCTTCTACTATCGTGGGACTGATACTGGCAGAACTAGTGGTGTTGGATTTATAATAAACAAGAAACTGAAGGATAAAGTGGTAGAAGTTGAAAGTTCCTTTGACAGAGCTGCACGACTCGTTATCCAACTCTCGAGAAGATACCAGGCTCAGATTATTCAAACTTATGCACCCACCACAAGTCATCCTGAAGAAGAAATTGAAGAATTTTATGAGGAAATTTGTCATCTAAATAATAAAGGTAAGCAGCACTTGAAGAAAATGATTGGAGATTTCAATGCAAAAATAGGGCAACGGCAACAGAATGAAACTTCAGTAGGTAAATTCGGTCACGGCAACAGAAACCAGTGTGGAAATACTCTCGTTGAGTTTGCAGAGGCAGAAAGGTTTTTCATCTTGAACTCCTTTTTCAAGAAAAAGCCACACAGGAAATGGACATGGAGACATCCAAATGGGACGACAAGTGAAATTGATTTTATTATGTGTAACAAAAAATTCGTCATAGAAGACTGCAGTGTGCTAAACAAGTTCAACACAGGCAGTGACCATAGATTGGTGAGATGAAAGATGCACCTCAACACTAAACTCGAACGTAGCAAGCTCATAAGACAAACAAAATGTATTGACATAACCAACCTAAAAAAACACCATAATACCTTCAAGTTGGAACTGAAGAACAGATTCTCTGCTTTAGGAGGCCTAACATCGGAAGAAGTGGATATTTCTGAAGTTAACAGAAAAGGAACCAAAGCTCTTATGAAAACAGCAACAAAATTAGCTGGGTCTAAGAACAAGTTGCATGTGAACAAATTATCAGGAAAAATCAAAATGTTGATGCAAAAAAGAAGAGAGATGAGGACAACTAAAGAAGATGCGACTTCCAAAGTGGAATATATAGAGCTATGCAAGACAGTACGAAAAAGTATCACTGAAGACGTAAGGAAATTCAACTGTGAACTAGTAAGGAAAGCAATTGAAAACAACCAAAGCCTAAAGATAGCAAAGGGACATCTCAGTAAGGGAAGAAAACAGATTATGGCACTGAGAAAAGAAGATGGTCCTGTAACAAGAAATAGAGGCAAAATTTTGACAAGAGTGAAAGATTTCTACTCCAAATTATATGAAAGGGATGATACATGTACTCTAGACATCATGAAAGGTACCAGAGTTCTTCCAGTCCTCCCAGCAGAAGTTGCACATGCAATCAAGAACATGAAGCGGGGGAAAGCTCCAGGAAAAGATGGAATTACTGTAGACATCATACAAGAAGCAAGTGGAGAAATCGAAACAGTACTCGCTCAAATTTTCACTCGATGCCTTAATGAAGGGAAGATTCCTGAGTATTTGAACAACGTTATAATGATCTTGCTACATAAAAAAGGTGACATTGAGGATCTCAGGAACTACAGACCTATCAGCCTCCTATCAGTGGTTTATAAAATCTTCACTAAATTTCTTCCACACCGCTTAAAGGTATGCATGTAACTCTCAGAGTTGATAGCCATACCTTTGACCATGTGTGCACTCCTGATGAATAATGCCTCTGTAGTCCCAGAATATGGTGAATATGTACTTACCAGCAGAAATATGAGATTTGAATTTTTTTGCTCGAGGAGAAGATGGATGTCGGTATTCCAGCGATTGTTTTTTCATTTCTGGATCATAATCGTGAACCCAACTCTTATCACCAGTCACAATGCTTTGGAGAAAATCACTTCCACATTTTTCATAGTGAGCAAGCAACTTTTGGCATGCTTCATGTCTTAATTTCTTCATTTCAGTCATTAGGTGACGCAGTACCCAAAAAGCATCAGAGCTGAGTTCGAGCTCAGTTTTAGAAGTTGAGCCCATGGTATATCAGCACGAGCCCGAAAACTGGCTAACCTGTTTAACCAATAATAAAAAACATCTCCTTTCCCACACTTTCACTCTCTCTCCTCCTCCTGCAAATAACTGATGTATTTCTCAAATGGGGAGTGGGGAAGGTACCTCTATCTACTTTTATACTGTAACTGTAAAATTTTCTTTGACCGTTCATTTCCACCTGAAGTGCTTCAGGCGGCCGGGCATCCAAAATGATCAGGCGGTGCTGCAATTGTGTGTTGCTTGAATAACACTAATATTATCATGGCATAATGCACTGCAATATGTACATTGCTAAATAGAATTAGCAGGGAGCTACTGCATGGAGATAGGAGGCAAATTATCACTGGCAAGCTATCAAGTGTCTAATATCTATAGTTCTTGAAAAAACTTTTTCTTCCATGCAGCAACACACTAATGCACGGCCTATGGCATTTTTTACCCAAGCCCAGAATTGCCAAAGAATTCCCTTTACCAACTATAAAGTGTCTCATTTTGCTAAATCGTATAAAATCCCATTTTTATATAAAAATTTTTATCTTGCTCTCCCTCTCCCTAAGAGCCCGAACTGCAGTAAATATTCTACAGCCCAAGCCCAATTTGGGGCCCGGGCTCTGCTTCGGGCTTTCAGGCTCTGGCTCAGTCCGTCTCAGCTTTGACGAGCACACACTTTGTTGTATCCTAAAACATTAACAATGTCATTGGCATTGCCTAAACTAATGTCCAGCTTCCTTCTATGGTCGTCGCAGTTATTCTTTGGTTATCCCTTATAAGATCATCTTCAAATTGCAAGTTATGTTTACAGGCCTCCCACTCCACTGCTGATCCTTTACGGCCAACATTCTTTCACTGTTCTGTGATTTTCTTACTGAACAACAAACAGTGCTTATGTCCAAAGTTTCAGAACCATAAACTGCCACTAATCGAGTGTGAATTTCTTTGGGAGGTACATTTTCACGAGTTAAAAACTCGATATAGCGGATCGTTGTTTGACACCTGTCGACACAGTTAAAAAAGAATCATCTGTTTTAAATGCAGTTAAAAACAGACAAATAGATGTATGAAGTTTTATTATGCAATAAAATGAAGCTAATGGCACAAAGAATCATTTGCCATCTGACTAGCTGCTAGGCTACAAGTCATGAGCAGAGGCATTATTGAACATGCCTCGTATGTATGAAGTGCCCCCAATAAATATGTAAAACTGAGGGAACACAGTCTCCATGTTGCTGCTCCAGCTTGTTTCAAAATATTGGCAGTGCGGCAATGTGAATCTTGAAAGGAAGCAAGGAAGCTGCAACTGTGATGCCCAGCATCAGTAGATCCTAACATTCTGTGACATACTGTTGAAACTGATCCACAAACAAACTGTAACCGGCGGTTTTCTGAGCTTGGTTGCTTAGAAGCAAATATAGCTTGGCATCAGTGATTCATTGGTAAGGTAGCAAGAAGTTTCCAAAACATTTGACATGAACTGCCTACCGAACAAGCCATCCACTCCATCAAGATCTACAAGAAACTTCTCGCAGATCAACACAACCACTGTTTCATTTAGGGAATTGTTACATGTGGTGCGAAATGGATCTTTTCAACAGTCCAAACAATCGATTGCAGTGGCATGACTCCTGCTAACCTGTCACTTCCTGTCCCAAATATGAAATTATTAGAAATGATGGCTGTGCTATACATTTGGGATAATTTTGAGGGTGGAGTTCACTTTAAACATGTTTCCAATGGATGCACCATCAGTGTGACCTCTACTTAGCACAACTACAGCATGGACACTCTGTGATGATTTAAACACCAACATCACTAGTGATTTAGTTCTAAATAAAAGTTACTTAGCAGTGAACATGAAAAAAATTAAATGGAGATGTTCAAAATACATTCAAAATCTTATTTGTTGGTTTAGTATTTTTATTAAATCATTATTAATTATTTTTATAATTTTTTATTAAACTTGAGCAACGTTAAACAAAGGAATGATTGTTATGTAGAAGTTGTATACTAAAAATACAGTTTCCTTGAGACACTCCTCTGTCATTCTACATTTCTTTTGTATTACTGATAAGAATTCAAAGAAACAGCTCAGGGGATTATTTTTAGTAGAGATGGTCGCTGTTGGCCATTTGTTTACTATGAATACCATTCAGAACCATAGAACTCTTGGACCTCAGCTTTCATGCATTCATAATTTTTCACTGCAGTTTTAGCACCAAGCAGTGCAGTCTTATCTAACTAAGAAGCTACATCCTATAACTTTATTTTAAGGATTGTCATTTTGGCAAATTTATTCCCATTCTCTAATCAGACTGTTTAGTTTCATCCCATCCAATGAAATGTTTGGGTTAAGATATGGATATGCTTGTATTACCATAAACAATATTCCCAATTTCTAAACGTATTATCTCCTAAAAGAATTCCTTTTCCCAGCTTCTCTACCCATTTAACCACAAAGATAGCCTTAGTACTGCTGAACCTAGAAAAAAGTGCCTTAGCCCCACTAAGGCTCTTCTACTCCACTGAACATCTACTGGGTTGGTAGACAAGTAGCAGAATCCCTGGAAATTTACAAGACACAAAGTGGCAGCATCAACGACCATGGTGGATGGCAAATCAACCAGGCTTGGTTGCCAGACCTGTGGAAGTAATAAGACGCAAGAACTCCTGATGATGATCTAGTGTATAGATCGAAAATTTGAGAGGTAATGTACCTTAATAAATTTATCCTCTATAATTACCGTTAAATATTTACGGTACTGAAAGTAATTAGAGGAAGCCATGAAGTCATTAATTAATTATTAGCACTGGAGGAAGTCGAAAACAGTTGTCAGGAGTTTTTCACCAACAAATATAAGCATGGTATGAAAGAGGAATTGACCTGCTTGCCAACAGATGGCTATGGACCATTTGAAAATGGTGGCTTATATTTCAATGAGTAATGTTCATTGCTTCATCATCATCATTGTCAACCATTATCAATTCATTGCTGGATGAAAGTTTCCACAAGTTTCCTCCAGAACTGTCTGTTTTGAGCCACTCTCCTCCATGTTACTCTGGCATATTTTACAAATTTCATCCATCCATCTCCCATGTGGTCTTCTTCTGGGTCTTTTTCTGTCCCTTGGTATCCAGTCTAAAATTTTTATTGTCCATTCGTCGTCTGTTCTCTTGGCAATATGTCCAGCCCATTGCCATTTCAGGGATTTTACTCTGATCATGATGTCTTCCGTTCTTGTCGTTTTCCTTATCCACGAGTTCTTCATCTTATCTCTCTTGGTTACACCAAGCATGCATATCTCCATGCTCATAGCACCCTCTGCTTTTATGTCGCACTGGTCGCTGCCTTGGCCAGGTACATTCCAACTGCCGTGACTTAGGGCAGGTTTTCAGTTTAAAGTCATCTGGGGAGGGGAGGGGAGGGGGGCAAGGATTGGCCGTAACTCACTCACCATGCTGGCGCCAAGTGGGTTGGTGAGTGTGGAATAGCATTTCTCTAATCCCTGTTGTACAGTTCTGCCGCTATGTGGCGGTCGTCAGAATCCCTTTAGTTGGGAACAGGATGCATCATGAGAAGGCAAGGTTGACATTTGTCAAGGAGATGCTATATGTTTGTGCATCACCTGACCTTGCATCCCATTCTGTTCATCACCTGACCTTGCATCCATATTCATTGCTTATATTGCAATAATGATTTCTTAAATGCAGTATAAAATGCATAGGCTTATGAGTCACCTGAATGAATTGGGTGACATTTTCACTGGAAATTTCAAACTTGCATACAGATTTTTTGGTATATGAATAAGTTATTGGTATTTTATGCATCTTCTGTATTAGGCTTGAGCCATGTGTTATCATACTATGTAACAATTCAGTGTTCAGCAGCTTGAGTTTAACTGGATCTTCAAACCATCCACACCCCCTATTTTTAAGCATATTTTTTATGTTGTGTCAAGTTTAGCATTCTTTGATTATCTGTGATCTATGTGCCACTAGATTCTATGACTTATCCTCTGTTATAATTTTGTAATATTCAAAGATATGTATGCAAGTAGGAATTCAATCCTTTAGCCTTTTTTGGGAAGGAAGGATCACCTGAACAAGTCTGCATCATTTTTAATGAAGCAAAAGACCCCGGTTCCATCCAGTTTTGCTTTTTTAAAATGGTATAGAAATTTGTGTCAACAATAGCATCAAGCAGTATTACAGGGCTGCCAGACCTGCGGCAATTGCGCCAGCCCGCGCCAAAACGTTGTTCTTGCGCCATTCTGCTAAAAAATCGCCATTTCGACGAAATCTGCGCCAATTTTGTGCCAAAAGTTAAAATTTATCGGTCATCGATATTTTAGCGTTATCTTACTATATTCGAATCGATTCTGCGGTTAATTTGTACGCGAGATTCTTCTGCGGATTCGTGAAGTCCCCTCCGGTTTTTTTTTTTTTTGTCAATTTCGAGATTGATACAAAAGTGAAGAAATTTTCGGGATATTAGTTGGGGGAGGGGGTCGCATTCCGTCTGGGGATGTTGTTTTGTCTTTTTAAACGTTCGGAAAGGGAAGTTAAACGGAAAGCAGATGTTCCTCGTAATCGTATTTTTTCTCTCTCGATGCTTCTGTTCAGTATTGTTGAATATAATTGCATTGCATAATTTCAGCTTGAAATTGTAGGCAACAATTTCCGAAAACGGAAGTTAGGCCGCCCGAAAATTTCGCTGTAATCTTTGGCGACGAGATACTCGTGCTGATTCGAGGAATTTCATCTTTTTTTGTTATCATTTGGACCATGTACGAAATCGATGCATAACTAAACTGAAATTTTAGGAGGATTGGGGGGGTCGTTTTCTCCATCGGAGGACGGAATTTCATCCTTCGAAAACAAAAAGTAGACAGAGGTAAGATTTCTCTGGTAATCATTTTTTTTTTCTCGCGATGCTTCCTCTATCCAGTATTGTTAGATATCATTTTATTCCATAAATATTTGTATTTCAGCTTGAAAATGTTGAAAAAATTTCCGAAAACTGAAGTCAGACGGAGCGAAGGTTTCTTCCATAACGTACACCCCCCTTCCCCGCAATGTTTCCACTCCTATGTAGTTGTTAAATGTCATCACCCTCATAAATGTATGTGCATTTTAGCTTGATAAGGGTGGGGGAAATTTTCAAAAACGGAAGTGACGAAGTTTGGAAATTTGTAAGAATTGATGCATGGTGTTAAAAAAAAAAAAAAAAAAAAGTATTCATTCTCTGAAAATTACACCATTTATCTAAAATAGTGACAGCTCTGATATCAGAATTCATGGTTCTCAGGCTGAAAGCAAAAAAAGAAAGAAAAGTAACAAAGAAAAATGGCAAGGGAAAACTATCAGCAGAAAAAAAAAAAGTAAACAGTGGATGCTGTGCAGTGGCAGAGTCAACAAAAGACAAATATAGCTGTAGAACTTGCTGAGAAGAAAGTAGGGTTTGCTCGCAAGAGGAAACCAGAGCTAATTTTCTAGCAAGTACAAGAACAAAACCAGGAAAAAAAACTGTTTGAAGCTATGTCTTTCAAAACCACCTTATTTTTTTGGGGGGGAATTCAGTAATTTTATAATTGTGAATACAGTGGTGTGATCTAGTTAAATATTTTCATAAATAAATTACAGTGAGCGATTCAGTTTTGTTCATGCTGTGTAATATTCACACTTTCTCACCGCGCAGTCTGATTTTTCACCAAATTAAAAAGTACAGCTTTGATTTTTTCTTCGTCAGTCTCCTATATGTTAATTAAAATCGCTCATGAGCGCTATGGATAAATGGAAGGATTGTTTATATCGCATAACTTGTAATCAATTATCAGGAATACTCATCTTTTGGTTCTTACTTAAAGTCTGAATTTTTCCCCGTACGTTCAGGGATCAGAATTTTTAGGAGGTTTTCTTTTCTCATTTTGACCTACCTTGGGGAACATCTTCACCCTCACACTTTTCTTTTTCCAGATGGAAGGTGCGTTGAACCACTTACTAACTCGCAATCGTCTGCTTAATGTCCATGTCCATACCTGCAGGATCCCATGTATGCAAGAGCAGTGGCTCTTTCAGACAGCAACAACAAAAAAGTCATACACTGATTCTACTACTGAAGAAGAAGGGGAGGGGATATCGTGCCAAAATGTCACTATGCAAGCGTTAAGCGATAGAAGCAGCTTTTATCTAACCAACTTTGCTAAATCTCACTATCATGTTATAGTTTTGGTTCCAGTTGTAATTGTTCACAGCAATAATGAAAGTTTGGCATTGATAAATACTAGATAAAAAACATTGTATGAAGAGTATCATGGTGCAACTGCTGAAAGATGATATATATAGTTTTCACTGTTATTTTATAGTTTTGGTTCCAATTTGATTATTAAATGTTACATTAGTTTTACTTTTATATTGAAGGTACGCTTTCCTTCAGAAAACCTTAGGAGTTTGTGATGCACACGCAAACCACATATGCGTGGCTTGCCAGTTGGTTGGTTTCAGAAATAATGTATTTTAATCTGAATGCCACGAATCTCGAAAAATATGCTGCTAAAAACCAACCAAACAGTAATTACATATTATTTATTCTTCCTAAGTATATTCACAAGCGTTCAGTATCAATAGCAACAGTTCTTGGACACGGCAGCATCATATTTGTGTTACAGTGAGAAAATGCATTCAGAAGAAAATCCCTGATATTAATGTGTTACGCTTAAAATATTGCAGGTCATGTAGTTTTCAATAAATCGTGGGTAGTATAATTGTTTTCCTATTTATCTCACTGTAGGAACGACAGAAATGCTAATTAGCAGTCGTAAGAGAAGCAATAAAATGTCAACAAACCTGAAATATAACATTTTTTCATAGTTCATAAAATAATGGTAATTCAGTATATAAACATAACTTAAAGCACAGCATGGACTTAAAACAATTAAAAATACTATCATTAGGTGCTCCAAAATCTGAGTTCTGCTCCAAAATGCAAATTTTCTCGCTCCAAAACCCAACTCTTCTGCTTCAAATTTTATATTACCCCTCTCCAAGAATTGCTCCGAAACATGGTAGGAGCACTAACACCCCTGGTATTATTACAAACTATTTTATATGTGTAAAACATAGCCAAAAAGTATGCCCAACATGTGCGAAAGCATGCAAATGCCACGGTAACATTATTTATAAAAAAATTAATTAGATCAAAAGTTTTTTTGTCTTACTCTAAAATAAATTCCATTTCATTGCACCTTTTGAAAATTTTAACTAATGTTTTATTTTAGGGAAGACTTTGAGCTTACTAATTTGACTTTTCAGCAGTATACATGAATTCATTTAGTAGAGAAATCTGAAATCTGTAATCTTATGATTTTTGGCATGTCCAATTTTCTTTATTGCACTAATTAGCAACCAATGTTTTTTTTTGATTTTTTTTTTTCGTTCGTTCTTTCTTAGCTTGCCAGTGTATTCCACTCAATTAATTTTATTTTATTGGGCTGTCGGAAAAGTCATCACGTATTTTAGCCATATTTTGCAAAGGTCATTTATTGATAGAAAGAACAAAGATCAATCAATGATATAATGACCGTTTTGTTCGATAACCTTTTGCCATCTTTCAGTGAGCTGCAGAATGCCTTGTTCATAGAAGGACTTGTCTTTCACAGCGAAAAACTGTACTAGGTGCTGATTTACAGCCTCATCTGAATTGAACGTTATACCACGCAAGGACTGTTGAAGAGAGCGAAACAAGTGGAAGTCTGACAGCGCAAGGTCAGGTGAGTATGCTGGGTGTGGCAACACATCCCACCCAAGCTCCAATAACTTCTGGTGGGTGATCAAACTTGTGTGTGGTCTCGCGTTGTCTTGATGGAACACAACACCTTTACGATGAATGAGCTCTGGACGTTTCTGGATGATGGATTCGTTCAAACTGTGCAATTGCCGACAGTATTCCAATTGTTTGTTTGGTTCCGTGGTAGGAGCTCGAAAAACACAACACTTTAAAATCCCACCACACTGAGACCAGAACCTTCCGCTGATGAATGCCTGCTTTGGATATTGTTTGAGGCGAAGCAGCATGTCGGGACCAAGACAGTTTGCGCAGCACATTGTTGTACACAATCCACTTTTTGTCACCAGTTATCAGTCGCTTAAAATAAGGATCGTTTTCCTCACGTTTAATGAGCATATCACAGATATTTATACGCGTAGTCAATTGAGTTCATGAGGAACCCACACATCGAGCTTGCTTACGTATCCCAGCTTCTTCAGGTGGTTGTGAATGCTTGAATGATGGATGTGCAATGTGTCTCCAATCTCTCGTGTCATGTGACGTGGGTTTGACTCGATCGATGCCTTGATTTGGTCTTCATCTCCTTCGGTGGGGCTCCCGAACCGAGGAGCATCGTTGAGGTTAAAATCGCTAGCACATAATTTTGCGAACCACTGCTGGCACCGACGTTCTTGTTGAGCATTATCACCGTACACTTTAGGCAACTTTTCACAAGCTTGACGTGCGTTCTTCCCTTTACGGAAGTAAAACAGTAAAATATGGCGAAAATGTGCCGTTTGGTCTTCCATCTTCAACTTGATGTCAAATCTCTGCAAATCAACCAAATTGCTCACTATTCCTTTTAGACTGCAGCTAGAACTGGCACCCGTTGAATGCCATAGTGATAACAGAGCTGCGCATGCCTGTAGTACTTCCAAAACCGGCCAACCGCCATCAGGTGCCGAAATACGTCGTGACTTTTCTGACAACCCAATATAATTTTTTAATTGCATGTATTATCTGACTCCTAAATTCTGTTTCTATGTTTCCAGCTATGTGGGAGAAATATGCTGCTGTTTTCCCAGAGATTTGGGTGGCTAGTGCCTTTAAAGGTGCCACAGAGATGACTCAAATAGTGACACCCCCAAGATACCACATTGCTAACCACAAAGCATGGATCCAAGTTCTGCAGACTGAAGGTGGAAACTTTCAGAAAGTCCATGGCATTGCTATCACTGGTTGGCAAAGGTATGCATTGTGCTATGAATTGTGCATAACTGATAATTGATTAAGTTAAATTATGATAAGATTATCATAGGAACTTATTATTACAGTTAATGAATCTAACATGATGAAATTAGGACATAAATATGTAACCGTTAGTAATAAGAAGTATGAAATTTTAAAATGTGCTTAAGTTAGTAAGAAACTTAAATTTAAGGGAGCTTTTGATTGATTACTTCAGTCTTTCTCAGTCTTGTGACAAATGGAAGATGATGAGGGTAATGGTTGCCAGATCTGTAAAGTCGTATACATTTCTTTTTTAAAATTGATTTTCATGTTAATGGTATGATGAATAAAGAATCAGAATTGCAGTTCTTGGAGCTTAGAAAAATTTCAAAGCTTTCCCAGTAGCATAACAAAAAACGATTAAACAAATGGGGCAATTTATTTGGTGTCACTCAAAAGAGGTTCAGCAGAAGTGTCCTCCAAAGTTAGAGATGCCAGTGAAGTTTCATAATTTCTTTTATGGACATCGTTTTTGTGCTCCAATAAATGGCTGCTGATGCTGTGGAATATGCTTTCAATGTAGTAATTTTCACCAGAAGGTGTTGAGATTGGGATGAGATAAACTCCAGGAAGATTGAGAGGAGTAACTTTGTCTGTATCATACAGAAGTTTCTTATGTAACTTAATGTGTTTTAAAGTTTCATACTTCTTATTAAAAATGAATCTTTCTGAAAACTAGGAATCATAATGAAATCAAATCAAAAATCGTCAAACACTAGTGCACTACAGAATTTTTTTGATCAGGCACACACAATCAGATAAAATATTAGGTCTACGAATAAGTTTTCTGGTACTCTGCATAGTGGGCTGTAAAAGAAAAATGGCTCAATTTTTGTCAGAATTTCATGCTATGGTGGTACATTTGTTTGCAGACAGCCCACACATGTGGTTAGTTGAGCTAGGACAAGGTGCATATTCTTCACTGTCTGTTGTTCATGTTTCATCTCAGTAGAACCGCTGGAAGCACAAGAGTGGATTTATTTGGCATGTGGGGAGAGAGCTGTTGGTGTATGCTTGTGTTGTGAGTGCTTTGTGAAGTGCAGAAGTGGTGATTGAAGTGTGGCGGATGATTGAGGGTGATGCAGAGAATAGTGCAAGCTGACCACATAAGTGGGAATACAGTTAGATATGAATCAGTCAGCTGTGGATGGATGGTTGCATGCAATGGAAAATATTCAAAAAAGTGGAACCCATATGAACTCGTCAAACTCTACACTGGTCAGCGACGTGACACATGCTTCATTGCTTGCCTTACGTCAGAAAAAAGACTTCCTAAGAAAAATCATTGCAGGTGATGGGAAACAAATCCCAAATTTTCAGAACCAATGGGAAGCAAATTCCCAGAATAATTAGTTCACACATACATACATATCACTAAGCTGTTCTCTGAGATTCAGAGGTTAGCTCCAAAAAGAAATACAAACTACCAGATATTTTTACTTATTGCTGTCGTATCAAACTTCTCCATTTACAGCGATTTTGACATACAACTTGTGCTTCACTGATATCCATTACACGCCGTACACAAGATCTTTTATACTTCATACTCATAATCTTTTTCACATTCAGACACTCCTGAATCTGATCCACCCATGTCTTCCTTGGCCTTCCTCTGCCTTTCCTTCCTGCCACTTGGGCTGAAAATATTTTCTTAGTAAGCATTTCATCACTCATTCTTTCAACATGGCCAAACCACCGAAGCATATTGGTCTCCACCTTGCTAACAACATTTTGCTTCACATCACACAACTGCAATACATCTTCATTTCTCACACAATCATATTGTGTCTTGCCACAAACTCCACGTAAGTAACACATTTCTCCAGCACACAAACGACTCCTATGTTTCTTCTGCAGTCCCCAGGTTTCACTGCCATACATCAGAGTAGGAACAATTACTGTTTCATACACAGCCATGCTGGACTTTCTAGAGAACCCATCATTCCTGTGAAAACCTCACTACGGGCGGTCGTAGTGAGCAATGGGTTTGCCTCCTCGGGGCGCTCCGTGGTAACAATGGCACACACAACAGCAACTAGGGCCTCTGTGAATTTTGGAGAGGTGCAAGCTAGTTATGTGTGACATTGGCGAAAAGACCCCAATTCACTGGGTTTTGTTCCAGAATCCTTAGGTTGAATGACCAACTGGAACCCTCAGCTGTGGGCTAATCTACCACCCTGATGTACTTACCTGATTAAAAAGAATAATTAGTTCTTGGAAAATATATGAAAG
This sequence comes from Macrothele yani, assembly GCA_039090855.1. NCBI lineage: Eukaryota > Metazoa > Arthropoda > Arachnida > Araneae > Macrothelidae > Macrothele > Macrothele yani. The sequence continues at coordinate 24,130,675 of CM077013.1, forward strand.
ATATATAGATGCCATACTTTTTATTGTTTCCAATGTACCCATTCTCAGACCTACCAGCCGCTAAGGATTGGCCGTAGTTTCTACAGATTATTGGCTCTGACTATGGAGCTATGGAAGCCATAGGTGAAACTACGGACTCCTGACTCAATCTCGTTTTTAAGGGTTTTTTTATTTTTTTTGTTCTGAAGTAAAGTTATGTTTGTGTTTCCGTATTGCATTAATTGATGCAGACAGTAAAAAAGGTGGTGTCAGTTGTAGTTTCCATAAAACCTTGTCAGTTGTAGTTTCCATAAAACCTTGTCAGTTGTAGTTTCCATAAAACCTTGTCAGTTGTAGTTTCCGTATAAGTTGTGCTGTCACGGTAAAATGGTCACCTGATCATGTGACCTACCACTGCCACGTATCTTTTCGCTTTTGTCTGGAACAAGTTATCATCTCAGCTATGAGCCACAGCCCACCTCTGCTTGAAAGCTAAAAACGAGTAGAGTACGGTCGATCTAACGATGGCGGTTTTTTTTTTTTTTATTATTATTATTAAATGAGTGTAGTATTTTTTTCTCTCTATAAAAAAGTCCTTTAATTTGTGCTTTATTTTCGTACTTTTAAAAATGTTCTCTTATTTTCAGTGAGAAAAGTTATTTGGCTTAAAATATTGTAGAGGAAACAAGATTAACGCTTCCATGTTGTGCCCACACTCCTTGCTGTAAAGGAAAATGCACCTGTGTTTGAACTGGTTGTGGGAGGGAGTGGGGAAAGAGTGAAGTGCGTACAAGGTCAAAGATAAAGCAGGAAATCTTCACACACTTGTTGACTGAGGTGGAGGTCACATCAGTGGTGGCCCCGCTTGCCTCAACTGTGGTAGGCACGGCATTTTAATGGCAGAATGCTAATCCTGCATTGTCTGGAGGGACTGCATGTGGGTGGACATCAACGTTATTATTCAATCTGTTTACTGCCGTTAGTGAGGTATCTAAATGTAGCATCATTTTTCTCTGCTGTTCTGTATGATGAGGTTTAAATGTTTGTTGTAGAATAAGTCATTAGTTGCTGGCTTTAATTTCTTAAATTTGAATTTATTTCTGTGACGTTCCTTGGCATCTAAGAATGGATTGTTTCCTTTAAAAAGGTTGTAATGACAATGTCCTTGAAATGGCAAAAAAAAAAAAAAAAAAAAAAAAGAGAGAGAGAGACAAGAAAGAAAAGAAAAAAATGCCAGAAATTCAAGGAGGAGTATTCCAAACACTGGCCCTGCATTATCCAATCAGAAAAGGAAGGGTACATTGTCTAAATCTGATTTTTCTGTTATTCATAATAGCCATGATGATTGTCATCAGCACATTGCTAGCAAGCGGCATAAAGAATTTGCCAAAAGCATATTATCTAATCATAGTAGCAAATCCACTCATGTAACTCAGCAAGCTACCAATCAGTAAAATATTTTGCAGATATATTTCAATGCTGTGAGGATGGTGATCAGCTAGAGCTCAAATTTGCTCAGTATCAAAGTGAAAAATTTCCTTCTGACATAACAGAAAATAAAAGAATTGATGTTGTTTGGCATAAACTCAGTGAGCTCATGAATGGAGAGGAGAGGAGAACTTAAATTATTGCCTAAAGTTATGTTATCCTTGCCAGTGGTACCATATAGTAATGCACAAACAGAAAGAGTATTTAGTATGTTGTGCAAAAATCAATCAGATTTTAGATCTCGTTTGGGTGTTAAAACACTGTAATCTTTTTTAATTGAAAAGGAGAATATTGACTGCTGTTACAACAAAAAAACTTTACTACAATGAACTCAAAAATGCAAAAAATGCAAGCTGCAAAGATTTAAATAATTCAAGGTGAACTACAACTTACTGTATATAAAATTATGTGTAGAAACTCATATTTTAAGAAGTGCAGGAAATGACTATGACTAAAACTAATTTGTGTTATAATCAGCATGCGCTAGTCCGGGTACTTCATTTTTAAAAAAACAAAAAACATTTTTATAAAATAAAGCTTTAGTCATCTGAATACCAACAGAAAATCAAAGGTGATATTTTCAAATTTTACTTTGTGTTTGTAGTATGTTTTTGTCCAAATATTAGCTGTTTCGAATGATCTGATTCGCTACTGGGCACAAGAACTGCACTAGGCCATTTGACCAGTGTTTATTTTTTCGAAGTATAAAATACTGAAAAACTTTTTAGAGTTGTCAGTTTAAATACCTGGTCACAGCATAAATTATAGTTAAACATGAAAGCAGTAAAATACAAATCATTTTGATTTATTTACATTAATTGCTTATTTGATTTGCTTGTGATCATAATTGTATAACATATCATGTAAGAATGCTACTGAAAAGGCTCTGGTGAATGTTGGAATGCTACTGACAAGGCTCTCGCCAATCTTGGCAGGTCTGCATTCTTCAGGAAATTTGAAAATTACATTGCCCTGGAATGGGAATCAAACCTGCTTCTCCTGATTTACATTCAGGCATGCTTTCCGTTGGTTTCTGTGATCTGAAACACTGGAGACAGGGGTGTATATATATATAATTTTTCTTCGAGGGGGGGGCGACAAAAACAGAAGTTTTTGAAATCCACCAGAACAAAATTGAAGTTAAAGAAAAAGAAAAAAATGAAGCATTTTTTTCTAATGTAAGTCGCTATTTTAATTTAAACCAAAAACTTCAAAAAGTGAAACACTTTTGGGGGGCAAGGCCCCCTTCCCTAAATATGCCCCTGACTGGAGATATGTTGACCTGTATCAGTACATGAGTAAGAAATGGTTGTCCACACTATGATGAAGCAAGGATTGCTTTGACTAATGAACATCAGAACATTGTTCTGGATTCCTAAGCTACATCTCCTTAGCTTAAGTTGCTTATATTAGAACTTCATTATCATGGGTTGGGTAATGGGTAACATGCTTGAATGTAAATCAGGAGTTGGAGGTTCTATTCTCATTCCCGGACCATGTAATTTTCAAGTGTTCTGAAGGATAATTACACAAGGAAACGTAAAAGATATGGCATGAAAAGTTGTGAAGGATTAATATTTTCAGGGATTTGCTTCCCATTCTTTTCTATGTTGATGATATATTGTTGCTGACTTAAAAGAAGTTTCTCGACTTCTTTGTGAATAGAATGACTCTTTCTTACATTTTATGGACATAGTGCAATTTTGAAGGCCAAAACACAGACTGATTTTATTAAGAAACATTTGCGGTCAGTGATATATAGGCCACACTATTTCCAGGAAATGAGGAGTGATTTTTTTTTTTTTTTGGGTGCAAAGTTCTAAACTTTGTTCTTCATTACTAACAGCATTCTGTTCTGATAGTGGCATATATGTGCTCACTTAAATGAAAACAAATAGCTAACAGTATGTGCATTACAGGAAGAAGTAACACTGGCAGGCTTCAAGTTGAAAAAACAAATTCCTTCCAGGCTTTTTTGTTACCAGCTACACAGCTCAGGTCAGAACTGTTTTTGGATGTATTTGTCCATAATTCTTTCTTGAAAGAATTTAAAATAAGAATGACTAACACATAAGCAAAAGAAAAAGGTATGCTGCAGATTTTAAAGGTCTGGGCCAATCACTAGGGATGTTTTTCAGCATATGCTTCTTTTTATATTATTCAACAGTTACAGTGTGCAGAAAAAAGAAGTTGAAATTATTCAAGAGTTACAGTGTCTGAAACACTTGTATGCCAAATTTTGGTGACTGAACTAGCATTTCTTCCCTCTACACTATGCTTTCATAGCAACATCAACTATTGTAAACAAGGTTGACTGTGTTATTAGAATATAAATGATTATATATTCTTCTTAGGGGCTGTTGGAGGGACTAAAATGTTAATTTGTTCTATTGATGCAAGTTAATTGTAGTAGTTATTCCTTGCAAATATGGCTTTGGCGTTGATATTATTAAAGACTCTATACCTTCTATTAACTATCTTTGTACCCAGTGGCGGTTCTAGGGGGGGGGGCAAATATAACCAGTTTTTTTTAATTATATATTTAATTTTGATTAATTGCAGGCACTTGCAGGAATTTATGCTCACACAAATTTTTAGCACGTCTTGTGTAATAAAAAAAAGATCGTGCTTTTGTTATCGGTTTGTTCGTCCATCCATCTGTAGACACGCTATCTTTGCAACTAATAGTCCGATTTGAAAAATCCTTTTTGCATTAGGAAGCTTGAAATGTGCAAATGATGATCCTTTATTTCGTATTTTTTTTTTTTTTTACATGCAGAGTTTTTCTGTAGAGGGCATAATTGCAGATGATATTGAATTCAAAACAAATTCTATTCCGTATATTAGCTTCTAAACATCCAATTAAAAAAAAATCTTTTACTTTTCGATTCCATTCATGTCGAAGATTATTTTAAGCATAGTCAGTTTTCCAAGTTATGCATAGATTCTCCGCTAGGGGGCATAAAAGTAAATTACTTTTCCCCAGATATCTCTGCTCCTGAAACTTCAATTTGAAAATTTTTTCCTTCAGCGGATACAGCTCATGATGAGAAATATTTTGCACATAATTTCTAATTTTTGGTATAAAATGGTTTGATCATAAGGGGCATAAGTGTTTATTTCTACTTCTGATGTATTTGCAGCAAAATATGCGCTTCTAAAATCTCGATTGAAAAAATTCTTTCGTGGACCGATTCTACTCAAGTAGACAAGCCTTTTTGGAATGTACATAAATGTCAACAATTCAATTGTTGCACTATTTACTGTTTCTCACGTTGTATTATTGTTCAAGTGCTTGCGGGAAACGTCTTTGTTTGACCAAGGGTTGTAAACATATAACATGCTATAAAGTTTATAATATATAGAAATAAATTGATAATAGGAGGTTAAGAATGTTACTCACATTTGATCATGGAGTATTCCGGGATATTGAAGGGTCCTTTATAGTCCTATTGTGACGAAATCTTGTTCATTATGTTTCAAATGGTAGACATCGCTTCTTCCACACGAACATTGATTCAGTTAAATCTTCGTATTGAAGGGTTAAGTTCAGGCTTGATATTTAATCTTGTTATTATTCTATATGTTGTTTCCAAATAGTAAGGTAAAAGCAGTAAGTAAGTATCGCTCTTTTTGAGTCGTCATTTGAAAGATGATATTTAAGAACATTAAAACAATTAAACATTCCGATCTTTATGTTGAAGGGCAGTTGATCTGGTAAGAAATATCCTGTATTGACGAAAGTTCAGTCCTCGTTTCCCGCAGCACCAAATTCCCATACTAGTTTCAACTACCATTTCGTAGGCGTCTTCCGTGGGCAAAAATGATGTATTTCTCATCATTCATGTTGTTCCTTGGCCATCTATCTGAAATTCACTGGCAGAGTCAAAAGTTCCACGTCGGCAGAACCTCAGCGCATTCGGATTTTGGTTTGACTGCGCATCTCACGTCGTGCATGTTTCTGATTGGAGCGTCCGAATTTGTTCCCGATTCTAATTCCTCCGGTGTCGCCATCTTCTGTATGTCGATAGACTTATTATTATTATCTTGTTTCTGTACTTTTATTTTACAACTGAAATGTTGACATTTATGTATAATGTGAATTATGACCACATAAAGAAATTCAACACCTTGAGGTGTTTGAAGCATTGATAGAACTTTTTGGAATGTTTTCTTCTTAAAATAATGCATGGTTTCTCCTCCAAGGGGGCGTAAATTATATCCCGTTTTTGTCGATATCTCTGCTTCCAATGGTCTGATTTGAAAAAATTCTTCTGTGTTGGGCAGAGTTTCTGGTGCAACATGTTTCTCATATAATTTCAACATTTTCAAGTAATTCATTGACTTTCCGCTGAGTAAAGGTAAATTGCGCTTTCCCCGATATCTCTGCTTCTAAAACTCAGATTTAAAAAATTCCCACAGCACCCGATACAGCTCCTGATGGAATTTTTTTTTTTTCCCGCCCCGGTGGCGCAGTAGTCTAAGCGATGGCCTCTGATCATTCATCCGAAAGGGGTCCGGGTTCGAATCCCGGTGAGGCATGGATGTTGTGTTTGTCTTACGGCACTGGCTCTCTCCCTTTCCTGGAGCCAGTGACCCTAAATTAGGGACGGGCGACTGCTTATAGCCCATTGAGTTGCTCACGGTGGTCGTTAAACCTCCAATCAAAAAAAAAAAAAAAAAAAAATTAATTTTTTCATTTTTTATAACATATGGTTTGGCCACACCAGAGGGCGTAAGCGTAAAATTTCTGCTTCGTAGGTATTTGCAGCAAAATCTCAGCTTCTGAAAGCCCGATTAAAAAAATCTTTTGTGGACTGATACCGAAAAAGTCGATAAACATTTGAGAATATTTTCTTCTTAAAATAATGCATGGTTCCTCTACCAGAAGGCATAGATGTTTGTCTTATTTCTGTCAATATCTCTTCCTCTAAAAGTCGGACCTGAAAAATTCCTTCTTTGTTAGACAGCGTTTCCAGTGTAAAATGTTTCTCATATAATTTCAAAATTTTCAGGTAATGCATAGACTTTCCACTAGGGGGCGTAAAGGTAAATTGTGTTTTCCTCAATATCTCTGCTTTTAAAACTCCGATTTGAAAATTTCTTTCTGCACTGGATACAGCTACTGATAGGAAATGCTTTGCATATAATTTCCAATATTTGATAAAGAATGGTTTGGCCACCAGGGGGCGTATATGTTAATTTCTGCATCTAGTGTCCTGTCCAGAATTTTCATGTTCGTAAATTTTGGGGAACCTGATCACTTCGCTGGGATTTACGAAAAATAAAAATAATAGAAAATAAATAAATAAAATACACAGAATGAAAATACTCGACAGTCCACGTTTCAAAATTGCGTTTGGAAAAGGCAGTGAGATAAGGGAATAAATGGCCATATTCATTTACTTCACAGCCCTGACCAAGCAAACAAAATTTCTTAAAAGAAAGGGGAATAATGGGCATTAAACTTCTTTTTTTTCTTTTGCTCTGATTCATATTTTTTTTCCCTCTTTAGTAAGTTAGTAAAAGAAAAAAAGGGCAAGAAAAAGACAGCATCAACCCCTTTTAGAAAACAAAATTATTCGCAGTTAATCACGGAATGAGGAAAAAGCGTTTCTGAAAAAAAAGTTGTAAGAAAAAAATCTTCTTTCAGTCAGCCATTTTTAGGCGAAGGATTTTAGAGGCTTCTAAAATGTGTTCGCAGAGGGTTCTCTGGGCAAAAAGGGAATTCTATTTATAGAACAGAGTGCTGGACGCTACAGCGATTCTGCCCGAGTGAAGGTCAGAGTGTCACCCTGGCTTGCGTGGGAGAGAAAAAAAAAAAAAAAAAAAAAGGAAAAAGTCCGTTGGAGGGCCGGCTATGTGTTTTTTCTCAACAGTTTTGGCACGAGGGCACAGACCGAGGGGAGAACAGCTTCTTTGCTGTTACTAAGGCAGAAGTTTCGACCAATGAGAGGCGTCAACGGATTTGAGCACCCCGGCTTAAAGGGAGCGAAGCATCACTGCGTGCTTTCACTTCCACGAAGACCAGCAGAGAAACCATGCTAGGGCGTATTATGGACTGCAAACCTTCAGTCCCAGCGAAAAAAAAAAAAAAGGAAATTACTCCGCGCTCCCAGTTTGCCGGCTATCTGTCAGCGATGACCAGCAACGCTTCTTGCCTGGACCATCCTACGAAATCCAAGATGGAGGGAGGCTGATTCCGCTTGACCCAGGAGGCAGTGTGGAGGATCCGGCCATGTGTTTTTTCTCAACAGTTTTGGCACGAGGGCACAGACCGAGGGGAGAACAGCTTCTTTGCTGTTACTAAGGCAGAAGTTTCGACCAATGAGAGGGGTCAACGGATTTGAGCACCCCGGCTTAAAGGGAGCGAAGCGTCACTCTTATCTTTTCTTTTCGGCCGGCAGCATGTAACGAGAGCGGGGCTCCGTTGGAAGCCCCCCCCCCCAGACGGCTCTTCGTGAGCTTTGGCTGGCTGGGCAAAAAAAGGGAAAAAGGTGTGAGTGGACCCAGTGTCCCACGCAGGGCTGAATATTATAATTGAAAAAAAAAAGGAATAAAAAGAAAATTAATCAAAGTTACTCCGCGCTCCCAGTTTGCCGGCTATCTGTCAGCGATGACCAGCAACGCTTCTTGCCTGGACCATCCTACGAAATCCAAGATGGAGGGAGGCTGATTCCGCTTGACCCAGGAGGCAGTGTGGAGGATCCATAATGTAACTTGGAGTTCGCCCGGGTTTTCAACCATCATGAGGAAAAGTCCTTCCTCAAACCGAGAGAAAGATTCCTGCCTGTGGCCTTTCACCTGGGAGCCGATACTGTGCTTTCACTTTCACGAAGACCAGCAGAGAAACCATGCTCGGGCGTATTATGGACTGCAAACCTTCAGTCCCAGCGTAAAAGGAAAGAGGGAAGGGAAAAGCAGACTGCCGTTGTTATAAGTGGACTTTTTTTATTTTTTATTTGTTGTGCCCTTCCTTTGAAGTCAGCCAGAAAGGTAATGTGCTAATTTATGCTTTGTAATTATGTAACGAGTGGGTTTTAAAATGGGGCTGTCGAAGAAAAAAATATGTTGCAAAGAAAGACATATGTTAGGGTTACTCTAAAATATTTAACATGTGAGTTTTTGACAGTGGTTTGTTTCAGTTATAATCCATGCTTGGGTCAGTAAAACTAAAGTAATAAAAATGTAAATGTTTTTCCATTCAGGGTTTTTTTTTTTTTTTTTATGATAGTGTTATGCTGTGTAAGTTTTTACAAGTGTAAGGAATATCTGAAATCCAAATTGCGTTATAATCTATCATGAAAAAGCAACTCCTCAAACCAGTTATTATTATTATAGAAATTTAACTCTGTGTGCTTGGTAAATTTTAATATTGTATAAATAGTATTTGGTAGTAGTAAGTATAAAGTAAGAGTCTGATAGTAAGTTTTGTTTTGTTTTGTCTTAAAGGCAGGTTATGGTGATTTTCTAGTTTGGCAAGACAGGGGTGTAAAATTATTTATACCATTTAATAGTTAGTGTGACTAGGGACCATATCAGCAGATGGATCTGGAAAATTAATTTTCATGAGTGGGAGACATTAAAAAGGGCATGCACGCTGACTAGGTTAATAAAGTGTTGTACTGTACATTACCCTTGTATAACGTTGGAATTCTTCAGGAGGAGGTGATTTCTGGAAATGGATAGATTTGCGATAGGTGTTGAATTTTTCTGGAAATAAGTGGTTCTGCGGTATAGTGATTTTCTGGGAGATGAGTGAGTACAGTGTGTTCCTGGGAAATAAAGATAAGTGATTTTCTGGGAAAGAAGTGTGTTCCTGGGAAATAAAGATAAGTGATTTTCTGGGAAAGAAGTGTGTTCCTGGGAAATAAAGATAAGTGATTTTCTGGGAAAGAAGTGTGTTCCTGGGAAAATGAAGATTTGAAGTGTGTTCCTGGGAAAAATAGGACAAGAAGTAATTTTCTGGAATAAAAGGGGATGTATTGAATTTTCTGGAGATGAGGATGTTGATGTAGTTTTCTGGAAAAGAGAATGAGATATTTGGGGGCAAGAGAACTCTGGTGGGATGCTTTTCCCTATGTGGACACACCTCGGGTCTGAAAGGGTGCATGAAAACAGATTGGGGGATTTGTTTTCTGCCCGAGTAAGCTCGTTGGCTCATAGGAGGTGGTATTTATCAGAGAGTGAAGTGATGTTGTCCCAAAATCAGAGTGAAGAACCAATACAGGGTGATAGTCACACATAGTTTACCATTTCGGTGCATAGGTCGAATTGGATTCACGACCCAATCTCACCTTCAGCCTCAATAATACTTCCTCCCAGTGAGAATTTTGTTTTTAAGTGAAATTTAGTAATTTGACTGAGATGTTTTGCCTACACGTTACCTCAGTGGCTTACTACATGAGTTAGTAAAAATTACTACAAGCTTACATGGTACTAGTTTGAATTTTTCGATTAAGTTGTTGATAAATTGCTGGTGAGAATTAGTGGTGTAAATTTTAAATTGTTGTGAACAGTGAGAGTGCAGATAAGTATGAGTTTGTGTCCAGGAGTATTGAGAGTTAGTGTTTGCCTTTTGTTTACATAGTGGGATATTGTGTACTCAGAGCAAGTTTGAATAGTGAAGTATTTTGAATTTTTCCAGATGATAGGGTGAATTTTGAGTATAATTTAACAGCATTATTGTGTAATGATAACTTTTGAGGTAATTGAGTAAGGTATTTAGTACAGTGTGTTTAGTGGAGTGATTTTGTATCAAGTAATGCTAGAATGTTGAGTATATTAAGTTTTAATGCAAATTTTCCTGGTAGTGTAGGAGTGTCTACGGAAGTAACTTTTGGTTATTTATAATTTTTTTCTCAGTTATTGCAATTTTAAAATTAATGTTGGTTAAGGAAACTGTTTTGAGGGGTGTGTTCGAAAGGAAATGAAATCTGTATTGTGTATACAATAATCTATAAATTTATGAAGAGAGGGAGAGATTGCACTTCAGCTGTCCAAACTCATCCACAGTGTTTATGTTATGTTCCCTAAATCAAGAGTATTTATGTGTTTTTGCAAATCTTGATTTTCTGGCAAAAATATGTGTTCTTCCTTTTGGGGTTGATATAAATACAACAAGTGAGTGTCATCTGATTTTGCTTGCTTTTATAAGGCCTGGTTGCCAAAAGTGGAATTGACAAAAAATGTTAAAGCTGATTGTGTTTGAAAACAAAAACACATGGTTGTCTGGGTAATTATCCGACTTCTTGAAACACTTTGTTATTGTGTTTGTTGTTGTTTTTGGTTAAGTTTTAAAATAAATATAGGCCAAGTGGCCTTTCAAAAACCTAAACCTTAGTGCAGTGAAGTTTTAGATATTTTCAGGGTGAATTTTCATCACATGGTTCAACTGCATCCCCTCAGCAATGACTGAGGTTTGAAAGTAATCTTAGGTTATTGTGGTAAAATCAATGTTTTTGTCCTAACTATCTAATTTGATCATCGCCACTTCCAAAAGGTTATTTACACGTGTACATTGTATACCCTTTAAATTTTAGTGTTTACAAATTTGGTACACATGCAAACAATAGTTACCTTTCTTCCACTTTCAGGTGTATCTACTAGTGTAACGTAAACAACACAAACAATACAATAGTAACTTTTGGGAGTTCCCAAATTCAGTGGTGCATTTTATTTTTCTATTTTGTTTCACGGCCTTATTCAAAATTTCAGTTTTGTTTCGAAATGCATCCACCCATCTCCCAAATTTAAATTTTCTATAATTTACTTAGAAATTTCAATATTAGCATAAAACTTAGTCTTTTGTTGATAACCTCAAACATTTCAATATAACACTAGTTACAACAGTAGTTTGTAATTGATTATATTGTTTGTATTTTGAACTGTAATATGTGGCAACTGAAAAATGAATAAATGAAATGAAAATGAAAAAAATTGCAGTAAAATCTGAACTTGAAAAAAATTCTTTCGTGCACCTATACCGCTCACATCAAAAAACCCTTTGAAAATATTTTCTTCTTAAAATAATGCATGATTTTCTCACCAGGGGTCGTAAACGCATATCTTATATTTGTCGATATCTCTGCTTCTAAGAGCCCAATTTGAGAAATTATTTCTTTGTTGGAGAGCGTTTCTCCTGTGAAATGTTTCTCATATAATTTCAGTTTTTTCTTATTGCACAAGTCTGCCACCAGAGGGTGTAAATTGAATATCTGCAAGATTAAAAACCTGATTGAAAAACTTCTTTCTTCGGTCAGATACTACTGTTTTCCATACCGGTTCCATTGATTTTGAATAGCTTTGGTAAATTTAATTTGCATCAAAATGGACTCAAAAGGTGTGCTCATTACACCCGAAAATTCGGTGTCATCTTTCTTGTTTTTGTCTAGAAAATTCGGTGTCATCTTTCTTGTTTTTGTCACTGTTCGTACTTATTGAAAAACAAAAATAAAAGTGTTATGTGTTACTTCTTACTCAAGATACCTTTGAAATAGTAAATATGTCCAGTTAGTCAGTGAAAGAACCATGTGTTTGTGTGATGATATCACAGCCTCTATCTCATCATAACTAATAAAGTTTGGTAGTTTAGTGTATTGATTAACATCTTTTGTAAAACTAAGAATTAGGTTTTTGAAATTGTGCCTCTATTTCTATTTTTTTAACAGCAGTAATTTGTCTTTCATATAGGTTTGACCACTATACAGTCCTCTGTGAGCTGTTTCCTGTTGGTTTACCAACTTTAGCTATCTGCCTTAAAATTCTGATTGAAGGTATGAATTGTGCATGAAATGTTTTCCAAGTTAGCCTTTGAGTAGCTGTTAAGAGTACCTTTTGATTCAGAATTGGTTCCAGTCAGATAAAAGTTTTGACTTAAATTTATTTTGGATCCATCGAGATCAAAAGTGTTCTCAAAACAATGGATCTTTTATGCTTATGGAAAAATACATTTGATGTTGGGAACAAGATTTTAGCATGGTATAGTTATATAAAGAAATTAGAAATTCAGAAGTACTTTTAACTTCCCTAAGGTCTTGATCACCTGTAAACAAATGGAGTGAGACTGGTTGCCAGATTTTCATTCTCAAGTTCTTCATTTCGGTTGTTGCCAAATTATAGGAGAGACTTTCAAATGATGGGTATAAAATGCGGACTTCTGAATGATAGAGACAAATACACATCTGACAATCAGCAACTTTCGAAATGGTGCTTGTTGAAAAACAAATGCTTTGAAGTTATCCTGATATGGACAAAATATATTTAAAGCATACAATTCATATGAATGAGTTTGTGTATTTAGGAGGTATATTTGACAGAGAAAACAGCTTAGATGATGAAATCAGTAGGTGAATGAATTTGGCTTTTGAAGTCTTAGGAAGATTTGTCAGGACAGACGAATTCTTAAAAATCCTGAATGGAATGTGTATGAAATTGTAATTATTCATTTAAAAGTGTAATTGTTAAATTAAATGTTTGTTGAGGAAAGAGAAACAGGAAGATGCCTGTGATGAAAAGAATAAAAGTTGAAAGGCTATCTGAAGAACAACAGCAGTACCCTGAAGTGCTCAGCAAATCAGCTTGAAGGCTTGTGAGAGGGATGCGGGAAAGAAGTGGACATGCTTTGACAACTCTGTTGTCACTGTCATTGAAGGGGTTTGTGGTATTACAGCATTAGGTAGAACTAAGTGTGTTGTTTTGGTGGAACAGTGATATTAAAGAGAAATGGCAAGGAGAAAGAAGGAAGCATATTGGTTCAGTACCAGGAACATTAAGTTTTGTTAAGCACAATGATATTAATTTTCCATGTTTAGAAGTTCAGTTTTACAGTTTGAAGCAAAATCCCAATTAGTCAGTGTTCTGTAACATAATTCATAAGGATTTAACTTGAAACTTTGAGTATTCATGTATGCATAAATAATGCTTCTTTACCACCAAAAAATTGCCTTTCAAACACAGACTCACAGAAAAGGAAACCTTTACATGAGGAGGTAGCCTGTTAATGATTTGAGCAGCGAGAAACACTTGCAGTGGTGCAAGTTCTTAGTTACTACTCAAAATTGGCCTTTTCAAATGTTTTTAATTGAATTTAGTGCTTTTTAAACAAATACATAAATTTGGTTAAACTTAAAAAATTGCAAATTTTTTTTTCTTCATGTACTCAGCAACTGATTACGTGGTACAGTGGTTCCATGGATGGTTAACAGTTTTTAAATATTAGATTATTTTAGGTTCATTTAAATAGGTTTTTAATCAATCTTCAATGAAGATAAATGATTATTTTACATCCTGTTGCATTTGAAAAACAGTTTCTAGAGTTACAGTGGCACATGTCCATGCATGTGTGAACTCAGTTTCAAGATTAGTCCTTTATGAATTATATTATGAAATATTGATTAATTGTGCTTTTGCATAAAAATATAGAATTGGATACTGTTAAGGTTTAGAGTCAATGAAAAAAGTTTTTGACAATGATTGTTGCTCTAAAACATATAAAGCTGGTTTGCCAGAAAAAAATGACAAAGTGCAAAAACAAGGAACTCAACAGGGAATTTTTTTTTTTTTTTTTGAATCACAGAAAATCATTTTGAAAAATAATAAGGTTTAGAACAAACAAGGGAGGGAAAGTTTTAAGTTGTGACAGGATTTCAGAAATATGATTTGAGAGTCTAATGAATTAAGTAACAGATAGGGTGAATATTTCTGTGAGTTATTAGAACACAACAGCAAATACTATTTTGGAGTAGAAGCACATGATGTCACAGAAAGAGAAGTATACCCAGAAGGGATCAAGAGAAAAGGGGTATAAAGCTATAAAATCTCTTCAAATGGTAGGGGCCCTGTGGTAGGAAGCAGAACAGCTGTGATGTTAAAATATGATGGTATCTAACTTGTCAGTGATTGTTAAACTGAAAATTTTCAACTGTTTTAGGAGTTGCCCTCAGTTTTGCAGAGATGCCATCATTATTCCTTTGTATAAGGAAAAATGTGATCAGACTGAATTTAAAGACTGTCATGGTATTAGCCTGCTCAGTGTGCTAAGGGAAGTGTTTGGAAATTTTATCATTAATAAGATACAAGGCTTTACATCAGAGAAGATGTGGAGTGCACAGTATGCTTTTATGCCTCGTAAGGGCTGTACTAAATAATTTTTTTTTCATTATGTATTACACTGGCGTGCAAAAATTAAGGACGAAACAGTTTTTCGAATGTAACGTCGTGCAGAAGTGCTCCACATCGACTCAAATCAGATGTGCATATAAGATCCCCAAGATGTAAGAATATGTGACAAGTGATCAAAACCATCCAAACAAGGAATCCAAAGGATACAAAGGCGCCGCCCCGGTGGCGCAGTGGTCTAAGGCGCTGGCCTCTGATCATTCGTCCGTAAGGGGTCCGGGTTCGAATCCCGGTGAGGCATGGATGTTGTGTTTGTCTTACGGTACTGGCTCTCTCCCTTCCCTGGAACCAGTGACCCTAAATTAGGGACGGGCGACTGCTTATAGCCCATTGAGTTGCTCACGGTGGTCGTTAAACCTCCAATCAAAAAAAAAAAAAAAAAAATACAAAGGCACTTTATTGAAAAGGTAGCTTCGAGCACAACTGGACAGAAGACAGAAACGTCCATGTGACAGGCGGCTGCCAAGAAAAATCCAGTCTTTAGTAGGGGATATGATCACCCCTGACTGCATTGCAGGATTTGCAACGTCTGTCCATGCTGAGGACGAGGTTGTCAAGGAGCTGTTGAGGTATCGCGGCCCATTCCTCTTGTAGCGCCAATCACAGCTGCGGAATCGTTGCTGGCGGCTGGTTACGTGCTG
The DNA here is from genome assembly GCA_039090855.1 of Macrothele yani. Classification (NCBI taxonomy): domain Eukaryota; kingdom Metazoa; phylum Arthropoda; class Arachnida; order Araneae; family Macrothelidae; genus Macrothele; species Macrothele yani. The sequence goes on from CM077013.1 coordinate 24,145,962, forward strand.
CCAAGCGTCTCCCGAGAAAGTCCCACACATGTTCGATTGGATTTAGGTCCGGGGACCTTGCGGGCCAATCCATGCGTTGAATATCTTCACTCTCCAACAGCTCTGCGACAGCCACTGTACGATGAGATGTAGCGTTGTCGTCCGTGAAGAGGAACTCAGGACCCACAGCACCTCTAAACAGACGCACACGAGGCAGGAGAACCTCTGTAGAATAGTGGACACCAGTGACTGAACCTCCTTGGAAGATGTGGAGGTCAGTACGGCTACCAAGCATGATACCGCCCCAAACGAGAACTCTGCCACCTCCAAGCCGGTACCTTTCGATGATGTTGGAGATGTGATCGCATGTTCCCGGCTCTCTCCGGATGTGAATACGTCCAGAATCGCTGGTCAGACTAAATCGGCTCTCATCCGTAAAGAGAACTCGACCCCATTGCTGATGTGTCCAGTTCTTGTGTTTCTGGCACTACAGAAACCACCGTCCCCGATGAGCAGGCGTTACTAGCACACACCACACTGGTAGACCACCTTTGTGCAGACTCCTGGCCATGGTAAAACGCGATAAGGGACGTCCAGTTGTCTGTTGCTTGTGCCTTGCGATTTCTCCTGCTGTCTGCCGTCTGTCTCTTCTCACCTGTAGGAAAATATACCGGTCGTCTGCCGCCGTGGTTGCTCGTGGTCGACCACTGCTAAACTCTCGGACAGCTGTTCCTGTCGTTTGAAATGCTCTCCAAGCTCTTGAAACGATGCTGTGAGCGATCCTGAACTCCTCGGCCACACTAGACACACTTCGACCTTCTTCCAACTTCTCAATTACGCGACCTCGGGTAAAGTCATCCAGATGTCGTCTACTGGATTGCCTGTTGGCCATATCATACGGTGACAGCAACTTAACGCGTTCAAACCGATATACACCGTGCAATAGCTTTCACTGAATTGCTGAGCGTACACCGCCCGTTTGCTTTATACCCTTCCAACACTCCCCCTCCCCACGTCATGCTGTATATATGCGCATGCCGTACCGTACTGGACCCCTCCTGAGTGGCCTTTCTTTCCGTTCTGCCTGCTCGTTCCGCTGTTATGCTAATTTCTCCTCTTCGTCCTTAATTTTTACACACCAGTGTATGATTGAAAAATGTCTGTTGGTAAGAAAGTCTTTCTGCCTTTGTAGATTTTCAGAAAGCATACGACTGAGTAAACAGGATGCTTCTGTTTTGATTATGGTGAAACTGGAAATTTGCTTGAAAGAGTGAAAGCTGTATGTATGATGGTAGTAGTAGAGTGTGTGTACATGTGAAGAACGTTTTATTAAAATGTTTTTTTTATTAGTGTGGGAGTTCAGAAAAGATTTTGTACTGACATAATGGCTGTTCTGTGTATTTATGGATGCATGATGCCAAAGTAAACAATACTTGTTTATGTATTTGAAATAAATAAATATATATATATATCTCCCCCTCTCTCTCTCTCTCTCTCTCTCTCTGTTGTTGTATACTGATAACATAGTCCTACTGGTGGAGAGAAGTGAGCTTGAGTATGTTGTCCAAGATGTGCAATGCAAATGCTGTATTAAATTCAAATTGAGTATATATAAGGAAAAAACCAGTTACAGATTTTAAACAGATCAGTCTAAATGTTACAAAGATAGATGAGATGAAGAATTTGTGCATTTAGGAAACATGTTTGACAGAGAAAACAGACTAGATAGTGAAATTAGTAGGCGAGAGAATTCAGCTTTTAAAGTCACTGCTGCTTTAGGAAGATTTCACAGGACCTACAGTTTGTCAAAAAGATCCTAAGAGCATGTATATGAGAGAGTAATTGTTCTTGTCTTCATGTATGGCAGTGATACCCTTGTACTTGTATCGCAGAAGAAACACAGGAGTCACTTGTGTTCTGGAGAGATGCATTACTTACAGGGGGTTGTGGTAGTTCCATTATTCCACAATATAAAAGTACATTGTATAGACAAAAGAAGGACTGTTAATGGGATCAGCAGTTTCACCAAAATTAGTGGAATTTATATGTCTAATGTAAAAGAAAATATGTTTAAAGAAAATAAAACAAAATTTAATGTATGTATAAGATGTTAGAATAATTCTTGATGATGACATATCACGCTTCAGTTACATAAAAATTACAAGTGTTGGGATGACGTTTCGGTAGCAACTTCTACCTTCATCAGCCATGGAATGAAACGTGTTATTAGTATCAGTTGTTGCCAGATTTCAAAATAGCTTTCCAAATGATAGGTATGAATTATTCAAATTATCATAATTATTCTCACTATGTATAAGATATGTTGGTAATATTCTAATTTTGTTTTATAATATGCAACAGATTGTACACGAATTCAAGGAATTAAATCAAGATATCAAGTTTAAACTAGAAGAAGAGAAAGACAAACAGATTTACTTTTTTCATATAAAAATCACTAGAAAAGAAGATAATATGGATTATGCACATAATTTTAAAAGAAGAAAATCCAATATACTGTTAAGTGATAAACCTTACCACACAAACTTTGTCAAAATTAATATAGCAGCAAATTTCATAAAAAAAGTGAAATTACTATCATCAAAACAAAATCACCAAAAAGTTATGACTGAAATGGCCAAAACTGTGATTGACAGTAGATATCCCCCAAAGAACTATAATTAATATATTATGTTACCAAAAGGAAAGAAAATCAGATCCACAAGAAAGGAAGTTTACAATAAATAATTAACTGATAAATTACATACCTATATAGCTAATTATGGAAACTTGAACAAAAGTATAAGCAAGCCACTTAAAAGTCTTAAATACGAATAACAACAACATCCCAAAAGAAGATAGCTAAAATATCAATTAGCGACAAATTATCACTTAAATGAGTCGGAAGGGGGGGGGGCATAAACTTGTTTACAAAATAACAATGGATTAGAATAACAAATTGCATGAATGTTGAAACAGATTAAAGAACATAAAACATCTATTGAAAAGGGGGTACCAGAACAGTGCAATTTTAAAATACATTGACATGTGTAACTAATAAGCCACTGTGTGATAAAATTCAAATTTTGGATTACATACCTCAAATCAACAGAAAACTCATTACAGACTTGTATTACATCATGAATAAAGGTTCAGTCAGTGAATCCACAGAAAGTATAAGCCTGATAATCAACATTTTTTTTTAATAACAACAATAAGATTCAAGAAAAACCTTGGCTACATTTTATTTAGAAAGGTACCATGGCAGTGATTTGAGATCAATCAAAAATTTTTGAAATTCATTCCATCTCAACAACTATGTGGAATGTAGCATTAGGAACAGGCTTTGATAGTAACCTAAAGGCAAGAAACTTTTGCAGGAAGATAAAAGAAAAATTCAGAACGCATGGCAAAAGGAAATGAAAACCATGCATCCACATGAGATTTGGAAATGATTTCAACTCTCAAGAAATTCCTAAAATAGTCTTTTAATTTTTCAATGCTGTTGCGAAGATACTAACTTTAAAACTTGCTAAAAATAATTGCTGATTAAGCAAAAAATGTTAACAATAAATTAGCATTTAATTTTTTTTTATTACAGCATGGAGTTGGTTTTTTTCTTTTTACTATCACAAAACTGAAATTGGTGAATTACATTGATTATTATAGAGTACAGAACACTTATATGCACACAGAGGCTAATTTATTCTTACATTCATCCACATATAGTTTGCTTGAATAAGCAAGTTAATGGCGCCAAAGAAATATTTGCTCATAATAAGCAATGTGGATTGAATAAGTATTTTTTTTTTTTTAATGCAAAGAAATCCCATTTGGTGGTATTTTATGTTGCAGGAGACTTGACTGATGAAGGGCTACAGAAAGTATCACAACACCTACGTTTTAATGGACTAATTGAACTAGATCCATTTCCAAGGTAAGTTTTATCTCTCAATAGTTTACTTACAGAAATGAGCTATTAATAACATTAAATGTACAGTAAAACTTGGTTATAATAAATGGTGTTGGATCAGGTTGTTTTGCTCATTATGACCAATATTCATTATATTTGTGAATAAAAAGTCATGCTGTTTTTTAAGTATTTTAAATTAAACATTTTTGTAAGCAAAGAAAAGCATAAAACTTTTAAAGACTTAAGAGCATGTAAAAGTAAGCAGATCAGAAAGTAACTTACAGATCATTATTTTAGGATGCCAGAACTGACTTTTTCCCATTGATAAAAGTTGAAAATTGCAGGGCTGCCAGACCTGCGCCAATTGCGTCAAAACGTTGTTCTTGCGCCATTCTGCCAAAAAATCGCGATTTTGACAAAATCTGCGGCAATTTTGCGCCAAAAGTTGAAATTGACCCGTCGTTGATATTTTAGCGTAATCTTACGACATTCAAAATCGATTCAGCGGTTAATTCGTACGCAAGATTCTTCTGCAAATTCGAGGAGTTCCCTACCATTTTTGTTTGTTTGTTTGTTTGTTTTCTTTTCATTTTCGAGATCGATGCAAAAGTGAAGAAATTTTCGGGTTATTAATTGGGGTAGGGGGGTCATATTCCGTCTGGGGATGTTGTTTTGTCTTTTTAAACGTTCGGAAACTGACGTTAAACGGAGTGCAGATTTTTCCCGTAATCATATTTTTTTTCCCTCGCGATGTTGCTTCTGTTCAGTATTGTTGTTAAATATAGTTTCATTACATAATTTCAGCTTGAAATTGTAGGCAACGATTTCCGAAAACGGAAGTTAGGCCACCCGAAAATTTCCCCGTAATCTTCGGCCACAGGATTCTTGCGCTGATTCGAGAAATTCCATCTTTTTTTGTTATCATTTGGACCATGTACGAGATCGATGCACAACTGAACTGAAATTTTAGGAGGATTGGTGGTGGTGTGGGGGATCGTTTTCTTCCTCGGAGGACGAAATTTCATCCTTCGAAAACGGAAAGTAGACGGAGGTAAGGTTTCTCTCGTAATCATTTTTTTTTTCGTGATGTTTCCTTTACCCAGTATTGTTAGATATCATTTTATTCCATAAATATTTGTATTTCAGCTTGAAAATGTTGGATAAATTTTCGAAAACAGAGGTCGGACGGAGCGAAGATTTCTTCCGTAATTGTCCCCCCTCGCGATGTTCCTACTCCTGTGTAGTTGTTAAATGTCATCACCCTCATAAATGTGTGTGCATTTTAGCTTGATAAGGATGGGGGAAATTTCCAAAAATGGAAGTGACGAAGTTTGGAAATTTGTAAGAATTGATTTTCTGGTACATCTGGTATAATTCAGCACAATAACATTCTGCAGTGATGGTTTGGCCTCTTGCTAAGAAACTCCAATGAATTATCCCGCCTGTGGATCACCAGACAAGGAGCATCCTCTTCTTGGTGTGTAGGGGTGGCTTAGGATGCAGTACAGCAGGCTGTGCCTTGCTTAACCATTGTGCAGATCATTTCCGATTATTATAAAGGACCCACTTCTCGTTGCAGGTGACGATTCGATGCAACAGAGGTTCCTGTTTATTCCTGGCAAGCAGTGAGGTGCAGACTTCCAAATGCCTAGTCTTGTTGTCAGTTGTCAACTCATGTGGCAGCCACACGTCCAGCTTTTTGGCCTTACCGAGGGCAGCCAGACACCGAACAACTGTCGTGTGGTGGACACCTACCTCTGCCACTATCTCACAACATGTTTTTCAGGGGGTTGCTTCAACCTCACGAAACAGAACATAGTCAGCAAGAGGCCGATGACCGCATGCTTCGTTTTGCAGGTCTGTACTCCACTTCGAAACTTCACAAACCATCGCTGAATGGTCAGTTTGTTGGCTGTATTATCCCCAAATGCTTTAACGTTTTGAGGGGCAATTCTTGCAGAATGGTCCAGTTTAAATTCATGCAGGAAGATGACTCTCAAATCCGGTGTCTGCATGTTTCCTTTGCAAGCCACATTATGTCCAAACAAACCACGTCTGAACCTTGTTCTTCACAGATGTGCTAGCTATTTATAGTAACTGTGATGTAATACCCGCAACACTTGTGAGTGGTTCTATTCCGCTCTGGTGGGCGCCTGTTTCCACTGCTCGTTCATACCAATCCAATAGTAATGAGATGACAGTGATGGTGTTGTCAGTAACAGGGAGGACCATGACCATACGTGCTCATAAAATAAGAGGTGGTATCTTGTACCTGAAATGTAGTAAAGCTTCAGGTTATTAACAAATTAAACTGAGGCTTATGAGATACGCAAAGTGATTAGGCTAGTGATTGCAACAGGTGGCGTTGTTTTGCTTCAGCAAAGGTGAATAGGCTTTCATGGCATCATATTTTCTGCCAAAAATCATCATAAGTAAAAAAATAAAAAAAATTATTTCTTTCTCTTCACATTGCATTATATTTTCTCCATTGTTAACACATTTTTGGTACGTTTCCAATAATACTACATCTCCTGACAATCACTGCAGGGATTTTTTAAAATTAAAGGCTGCAAAAACTTTTTTATAAAATGGTGTATCTACAGACCCTAAATAATTGTAACTTTTTAACTGATAATCTATAAATTACACATCAGCAGTTACAGTATTTTCTGCTAATCATGAAAAAGAAAAAAAAATGGATGCCATGCCAAGGCCCAGGATTTGTCTATCCATGCCTAAAGCAAAGAATCAGTAGTCAGTTTTTAATTAGCAACCATGGATGCAGAAGTGATTCATGTTCATGCAGCTGGGAGCTAAAATTACAAAGATCTTTGTATGTACTAGCAAGTCACTTATAAGAAAGTAGGTTTGAGTTCAGTATCCAAGTAATTTTGAAGCTTAGTTTATGGTCAGAATTCTGCTGCTGAATATCTTGTGCGTGTGTGCTGATTCAGAAGCATAAAGCCAGACCTGAGTATGCTAGATTTCGCTTAAAACAAGATATGGTGTCAGTCAATTCTCCTGGACTTGTATGATGGCAATTCATAAATCAGGTGGTGGTGTGAAAATTGCAGATCATCATCTAATTAAAGTAGTGGCTTTCACTTGATTATTTAAACATTACTCAAACAGCTCTTTCGGCCTTGTTGAGTTTAATTTTCATACCTCCCCACCCCTGACTCCAGGCTTCTTAATGTGTGAAACATTTGGTAGTTCCCTTTTCCACCAGTTATAGCCAGTTTTATATAATTTTATGGTAGTTCAAAGTATACCAGCCAGATCCTTTTGGTTAGTGGGCAATGAAAACATTGCAACTCCCATCCCTCCAAATGAAACTGTTCCTGGTATTGCTGTGGAAATACTTTGTATTTTGGACCACATTGGTATACCACTTGATTGTTAAAAGTACAAGGCATATAAGCTACTTATTTTTATTTAAATTAATTTTTTTCTCTTGCTCTCTTTCCTTTTTTACACCCCCATCCTCCGTCAGAGCATAAAATCCAAGTCGCCAAGTCAGCTTATTTCATTCTCCTCAGACATAACGTGAGAATGAGCATGGCATTTTTCTTCTTTTCTTTATCTTCGTGGGAAGAAGCAAGATATTCATATAATTTAAGCAATATCTGTCCTCAGTCTTTAGTGTTGGTGATAGACAAGAGTCCCTGCTATCTAAGGATTCACATTTCAAAGTCCAAATTGTGGTTAGGTGAACAGCTAAGCTAACATTTTACAACCATCTATTTTGGAAACAGGTGCTAATCAATATCGTGAAATACAGCAGAGTGTTGCAAGAAAGTCATAATTCTGTCATAGGTAAGCCGTCGTGATCTTTTGCTATTCACCAGATCCAAGAAAAATGTGCTGGATTTAAAGTACAGGAAACATCACCTGCCCATAACGCCAGCTGTTACTATCGAATAGCTCAGTGACCAAAGGCCAAGCAGTGGTCAGCTCAATTGACCAATCCAAGCCCAAGGTGGAAAATTTGTGAGGGACTGCCTGGGGCCTAATTGGTCAATTCAGGCCCCAAGCAGCAAGGGACTTAACGTATATACATGGAAAAAGAGAAACAAACACCAAGTACGAAGTAGACCTATAGATACGGAGTCATGATATTTTGGCCAGATCGGTGTTGATAGTCTGTAGCATGCAGCACAGCAAGAGATAGATATAAGATCTCGGGTATAGACGTTGATCATGTCTCGGTAAATTTTGAATGGGCACTTATAGTCGACTCTGTAGGTCAGGTACAGATAGACTAGTAGCATATTCCAGAGCAGTGGTTCTCAATATGCTTCATGTACCCTTGGAAATGTGTATATAACTGGCATTCCCCTTGTATAGATAGATAAAACTATTTAAGAGCAAAACTGAAGACTAAGGAAAAAATTTTAGAATTTAAAACGAAGGGTGCAAAATAACCTGAAAATCAAAACGCGCAACGCAGCAGTTTTGAAAATTCAGAATTCACATTCTATAAAGAAGATACCTAAGCAAAAAAATACATATATAATTTTGACTCACACCTAGTACAACATAGAAAAGGTTATGTATCTACCTGTGTGAGCAAAAGGAAAAAAGATAAAAAAATAAAATAAAATAAAACAACTGAATGAAGAAGGTGTCGAGAATACTGAGCCTTGGCTTTATCAAGGACCAGCAAAAACTCTGCATTTTCTCACTTCCACAAAGACCTAGTTGGAAATGGGTTTCTGCAAGGCCATAGATGCAAGTAACATTCCCACCTAAAATAGTTTAAAAAATATATATATAAGTCATGTCCTCCTTAGAGTTGCATGACCTAGCACTAGTTAACAATTTCGCTTGCATCCACCTTTTCTATGTTGTACTAGGTGTGAGTCAAAATTATATATGTATTTTTTTGCTTAGGTATCTTCTTTATAGAAGATAAAACTATAGTTATAGTATAACAACAGGAATAAAATAAAATATATATACTTATACATTAAATTTTGTATTCATAAATTATATTGATAAACACAAAGGGTGATATAAACAATTTAATAAATTGTATAAATTTATAAACATTTTACTAGGTAATTAGTGAGATGGTTGCTTGTTTTACGCTTGCACCATTCATCAATGGTTGGGGTTATCTTGCTAAGGTAGAGTTGCAAGTCATCTTCAACATCCAGCCTGTTCCTATATTTATTTTTAAAGCAGTTAAAGATGAAAAACCAGTTTCACATAAATAAGTTGTTGTGAAAGGCCAAATATTTGACTGCAATTTTTGACAAAGTCTGATATTGTCAACCATTATGAATAATCCTCCTTGTGCAGCTTTTTTGGCATACCCCACATTGAGAACCCCTATTTTAGAGGAACATCTGATCTCCATTTAGGTCTTCACCGTACCTAAGGTAGTGATTATATTTTTCTCCCCACCTCCAGTTCCAAAATTGCTATATTTATATATACATGTGCATGATCACTATTCTTCCTCATAGAGAAATTGGGGAAATTATCTTAACTTTAAAGCTCAGGGGCATTGCAAGCCTAAACAGCATGGACCAGTAAACACGGCTAATTTTGTTCTTTTACTTTAACGTTAATTTTAATTTGGCCTCCACCAAAAGGATGCAACTTGTTCACTGTATTTTTTTGCAATAAATATGTTAATTTCTTAATATGCACACGTTTCTAAGCTGTGTACATTTTTCTGTACCACAATATGCGGCATATGTGTTTTTTTTTTTTTTTTAATATCTCGTAAGGAATTAATATGCAATCACAATGCAAAGTCTGTAAACTTTGAATTTCGATTCCTTAACTTTATCCCCGCACGGGGATAACTGGTTTTCCAGTTATTTGGGAGCGGTGCCCCCACGGCCCGAGCTAACCTTGTGACTGTTTCTATTGCCTCTGCGGCTTTGACGATTACATCACCGAAGGGACAGCTGTTCATCCAGCTGATGGGGGATGGCGTCCCCACGCCCCGAGCCGTTTTTCTCTTATTGTTTTGCTTTTTTCGTCTTTCGTTCATATAGTGACGTGTACCCGCCTCAGTTGTAGGCTGCTGAGGTTGTGATGAGGCGCCAGTTCCGGGTTTTGTTCCTCGTTCTCTTTCCTGTCTTTTCTCTTTTATGTTACATTTTCTGTTTTTCCGGAGCTGGTTAGCTTAGACCTACCTGCATGTTTGCCGTGTGCGGTGACCCGTACAGGTGGAAAAGGGGATGCTGGAGGCTGAGGTATCTGGGGGCCGGGTTGTAGTTGTCTCCAGATGCCAATACTCCTCTTTGCCCTCTGCTTCACCCTAAACGGGAGGCTGGGAGCTAACCCACTCCTAGTCAGGAAGTCTGTGGCCGAGTGGTGTCCAGACATCTAGCGGCTTGTCGTTCTGTTCGACTGGGTGAGTTTGGGGGTAGGGTGGGCATGCCAAAGGGGTGTTCTCCGGGCATGGGAAAGTCTGGGTGCACGCTGAGCGTGTGTCTGCCCTACCAACTTGCTATATCCGCTGACTATCCCTAGAGCCGTGTCCTGCGTCCTCTTGGGCTTGCGGACCTCCGGCTCTCCCTCGTTGGGCTCGGTAGTGGGTGGGGAAGTCGGCGGACGAATCTTTTCCCTTTTTCATGGCTAACCAAAGTGTTTCCCATGCATGCTAACAACTTAAAGCGCCCTGTGGAGGAAGGCGCACCTTCCTCAACAAAGAAACTTCTATCAACTACTTGCAATGCTCTGTTTCTGTTAATAAAATCTGGTGACTCTTCACAGTCACTCAGTTCGAAGAGTCCCTTCTGGATCAACAAGGCTCTGCAAGCCGTTGCTGGCTCTCCAAAGAGTGTCAAGAAGCTCCCTTCAGGGGATCTTCTTGTGGAAACCTCTAATCCACGCCACAGTGCCACCTTGCTGGAGACGACCGTTTTGCTTGGCATTCCTGTCCAGGTTTCTCTACACGGTTACCTCAATTCCTCTCGCGGTGTTGTTAACTCCCGCGACCTGCTTGAGTGCAGCGATGAGGAATTGCTGGAGGAGCTTGGTGAACAGCATGTCATTGGGGTTCGACGGATTCTTTTCAGGCGGGATGGGAAATCTATTCCCTCCCGTAACATCATCCTGACTTTTGACTCCCCAACCCTGCCTACTTCCATCAAGGCAGGTTATTTACGGCTTGATGTTCGGCCGTATATCCCGAACCCCTTGCGTTGTTTTAGGTGCCAGCATTACGGTCACTCCCAGCAGTCTTGCCGTAATGTTGCTAAGTGTGGTCGCTGTGGTTCCACAGAACACTCTTTGGCAGATTGCTCAGCAGAGTCTGATCATTGTGTCAACTGTGAAGGGACTCATCCTGCATCTTCTAAGCAGTGTCCAAAGTGGATAGAGGAACAGGCAATCCAACGCCTGAAGACAACTGAGCATCTATCGTATCCCGAAGCTAGACGGCGGATCGCCCCTTTACAACCAGGCCGGCGGTCCTATGCTTCAGTTGTGGTGCAGAAGGCCTTTGTGGCGGTCCAGACTGAGGTGACCATCCCAGCGCGGTGTCTTTATGATTTTGAGGACATCGTTGCTGCTGGATTGGAGGCACTGAAGTCTCACCGCATTGCCTCCAAGGCGACATCAACATCGTCGCCGAAACCTTCCTCTATGCCGAAAACATCTGTCAGCACAGGGACCCAGGGCACTGCTAAGAAGAAGCCAGAGAAGATGAAACCAGGTTCATCCTCCCCGAAACAGAGCAGGCCAAAACCACCTCCTAACACAGGGGGCAAACACAGCCCTGTGTTGCCTCCAGACACTGCGGATGGCTTGGAGGTGATGGACGACACTGAGACCTTCTAGTCGTCTGTCTTCATTCTGTCATTTCATTTCATTTTTCATTATGGCCACGCTCATTCAGTGGAATTGCCGAGGTCTGCGATCACACATTGATGATTTGAAAGGTTTACTGTCTTCGAACACACCTGTGTGCGTTTGTCTCCAGGAGACAAAGCTTCGCACGACGGACACTCCTTCGCTGCGGAGACATTCAATTTTCCGCAATGATCACCAGGACGGCGTTATCGCCTGCGGAGGAGTGGCCGTCGTTGTTCCTCATGGTGTTCCTGTCACTGCAGTTGCCCTTCGGACGACTTTGCAGGCAGTGGCAGTGAGACTATCTGTGCACACACTGTTCACGGTGTGTTCCATGTACATACCACCAAATGAAGCTGTAAGCCTTAGTTGACCAGCTGCCGCCTCCTTTTTATATCTTAGGAGATTTTAATGCACACAATCCGTTGTGGGGTTCTGCCACTCGAGACTGCAGGGGCCGTGTTGTTGAGTCCCTTCTCTCCAACACGTCCCTCTGTCTCCACAACACTGGAGTTCCTACTTATTTTCTTGAACCCACCCGCTCGTACTCAGCCATTGATCTGTCTCTGAGTTCACCATCCTTATATCCTGACTGGTCCTGGAGCGTGTCTGGTGATCCCCTTGGCAGTGATCACTTTCCCATCTTTGTCTGTCTAGCGGGTGGCGGGTACCGTTACCCTACTCGCCCTGCTAGATGGAATATTGATCGTGCCAAGTGGGATGCATTCACGGCTTCAGCGATTCTTATTCCAGCTATGGTGACCTCAGGAACGGTCAATGACGCTGTTGCGGCGGTAACGGATTGTATTGTGCATGCGGCAGAACTTACCATCCCCAGGACGTCGACTAAACTTCCACGTTGCCCAAGACCTTGGTGGAATTCCACTTGCATGGCAGCTCGCAGCTCATTCTCCGTGATCTGCACGAGTGCAGCTCGTAAGGCCCAACATCGGGCTTGGGGTAGGTTTCGTCAGTACCCCACCGACGCGAACCTACTTGCTTTCAAGAAGGCCAAGTCCTACGCGCGATTGGTTCGTCAGCGTAGTCAACGGGAGTCCTGGATACAATATGTATCCGGGATTAACACCACTACCAGCCCTAAGATCGTTTGGGACAGGATCCGTAAGATTCGGGGACAGTACCCATTTGGGGAAATCTCCATTCTTGAGAGTGATGGAGGAACGGTTGCTGACGCTCAGGGTATTGCTGACTGTCTGGGCGCCACTTTTTCTTCGGTTTCTAGCAGCAGCAATTACCCTGCTTCGTTCCGGCAGTTACAGCCGCGGCTTGAACGGTCCAAGATTTCTTTTGGACCGTTTTCTTCCGAAGAGTATAACAGCCCGCTGACTGCCGTGGAGCTGAAGACCGCTCTAAATAGGTCCGGCCGGACATCTGTCGGACCAGATAACATCCATTACGAGATGCTGAAGCACCTTTCTCCGTCGTCTCTCGAATGTCTGCTAATCCTGTTTAACAGGATTTGGCAGGAGCATGACTTTCCCGAATCTTGGCACACTGCCATTGTCGTTCCTGTTCCCAAACCTGGTAAAGATCCCACTAACCCGTTGAACTACCGGCCAATTGCTATGAAGAGCTGCCTTTGCAAAGTACTCGAGCGTATCATTAATTTTCGTCTCATTTTTTATTTGGAAATTCATCACATTTTTTTCACCTCATCAGAGTGGATTTCGCAAATCTCGATCCACCACCGATCATCATCTTTGCCTTGAGACATCTGTCAGGGAGGCGTTTGTCCGGCGTCAGCACATGGTCTCCGTATTCTTCGACATGGAGAAAGCCTATGACCGTACCTGGAGATACGGCATTCTGGTTGGTTGGTTGGTTGTTTGATTTTTATGGCGCAAGGGCCATGGTTGGCCATATACGGCATTCTCTGTGATCTGCACGAGTGCGGATTGCGGGGTAACTTACCATCTTTCATCGCTGGATTTCTCCAGGACCGGAGTTTCCGTGTGCGCGTCGGGTCGACCCTCTCTGCGATGTACCCGCAAGAACAGGGTGTACCTCAAGGCTCCATTTTATCAGTCACTCTGTTCATCCTTCGTGTGAATCACATTTTCAAACTGCTTCCTCCGACGGTTCGTGGAACCATGTACGTGGATGATCTACAGATCTCTTGCGCCTCTGTAAACATGCGTACCATCGAGAGACAGCTCCAGTCTGCCATTACCAAGATCTCTCACTGGGCTTCCCAAAATGGATTTAGCTTCTCGACGCAGAAGACCGTTTGCATGCATTTCTGCCGCAAACGGGGTCTTCACCCAGACCCCAGCCTCCGTCTGGGGTGTTCTACCATCCCTGTGGTGTCAGAAGCCAGGTTCCTTGGGCTAACTTTTGACCGAGCGCTCACCTTCCGGCCTCACATTCAGTCTTTGAAGGTGAAGTGCACGAAGTCATTGAGTATCCTGAAGGTCCTCTCCCGAACATCTTGGGAAGCTGACAGGTGCTCAATGCTTCGCATTTACCACTCTCTCATTTGGTCTAAGTTAGACTTCGGATGCATTACGTACGGTTCAGCGCGTCCATTGGTTTTAAAGCCTTTGGACCCCGTCCATCACCAAGCATTGCGGCTATGTACTGGTGCTTTCCGCACCTCTCCCGTGCATAGCCTGTATGCGGAGGCTCATGAGCCGCCGTTATGCATCCGTCGTAAGCAGCTGTCTCTTCAGTTTTATACAAAACTGAAATCTTTTCCTGATCATCCACTGTATGGTTCCATCTTCCAACCGGACTGTTTCCGCTTATTTTCGAACCGCCCCTCCTGTGTTCCGACGTTCGGAATTCGGATGTTTGCCATAGTGCGCGATGCTGGTCTAGACTTGTCAAGGATTGGTTTGACCCGGTTCTACAATGAACCGCCTTGGCAGCCAGTTCAAGCAACGGCTGACCTTTCCCTTTGTGTTTGGCCAAAGTCTTCCACTCCTGCTCTGGTGTACCAGCAGCTCTTTGCCGAGAAACAGTCTCTCTTCCCGGATTTCGTGCCTGTATTTACTGACGGGTCGAAATCCGGTGAGGTTGTTGGAGCCGCTTTCGTGTGTGGCGATGCCTCCCATGCTGAGAGGCTTCCGCCTGAACCCACCGTCTTTTCGGCAGAGATGCGTGCGGTCCACCACGCTTTGTGTCACATACGGTCTAGATCTCATTGTCGCGCTATGATTTGCTCCGATTCCCAGTCCGTCATCCAAGTCCTGTCTTCTCCAGAGGACACGGACTCACCGGTCATCCGTGATGTCCGTCGTCTTCTTGGAACTTTGAAAGGTTCTGGATTCCTGGTCCGATTCTGTTGGGTTCCTGGCCATGTTGGGATCCGGGGTAACGAGCTGGCAGATCTCTCTGCCAGGTCTGTTTCCTCCATGTGGCCAGCTCGGCTGCCACTGTCTTTCCGAGATTATCGGCCATTGATCCGGAAATTTGTTATGGAGGAGTGGCAGTCCCTGTGGTCTCAGCAGGGCAGCAATAAACTCTATGCCATCAAACCACGGATCGAACTATGGAAGTCTAGTTTGCGGAAGAACCGTCGTGAGGAAGTTGTTCTGAGGAAGTCGTCTCCGCATTGGGCACTGTCGTTTTACTCACCGCTTTTTGCTGTGTGGCGACAGTGCCCCGATGTGTGCGGCGTGCCAATGTCGTCTCACCGTCCTTCATGTTTTGTGTACTTGTGTTCGTTTTTGTGATCATCGTTTTCGTCATTTTCACTCTCATCTGTTGGACGAAGGAGCAGCTACGCTGCAAACTATTATTGGCGAAGCCTGCGACATGACAGCAGTGTTTTCGTTTTTACAAGATATTGACTTTTTAAAACTTATCTAGCTTTTAACTTGTTCACTATCATATTTCATTTTTACCACATCAGCCTGTTTTTAACCTTGTGTATGTTTTTTATTAATTTTGTTTTGTTTTGATGTCTTTTTGTTTGGCGCTCTTTGGCCAACCATGGCCCTTACGCCATTAAAATCAATTAACCAACCAGCCAACCTTAACTTTATGTGGATGCAACCTCACTCTTTATCCATCTAGACAATATTATAAGTATTCCTGTACCACCACAGCTTACTGGGATAATGTCATTTATACATAGGTGTGCAAAAATTAAGGACGAAGAGGCAAAATTAGCATAACAGCGGAACGAGCAGACAGAACAGACCAAAAGACCACTCAGGAGATAGACTAGGGTCGGGCACGGTAGGGCATGCACATATATGCAGCATGACGTGTGTGTGTGCTGCCACCGTGTGATATGGCCAACAGGCAATCCAGTAAACAACATCTGGATGACTTTACCCGAGGTCGCGTAATTGTGAAGTTGGAAGAAGGTCGAAGTGTGACTAGTGTGGCCGAGGAGTTTGGGATCGCTCACAGCATTTTTTCACGAGCTTGGAGAGCATTTCAAACGACAGGAACAGCTGCCCAAGAGTTTAGCAGTGGTTGTCCACGAGCAACCACAGCGGCGGACGACCGGTATATTGTCCTACAGGCGAGAAGAGACAGACGTCAGACAGCGGGAGAAATCGTAAGGCACATGCAACAGACAACTGGACGTCCAATATCGCATTTTACCATGGCCAGGAGTCTGCACAAAGGTGGTCTACCAGTGTGGTGTGTGCTAGTAACGCCTGCTCATCGGGGACGGCGGTTTCTGTGGTGCCAGAAACACAAAAACTGGACACATCAGCAATGGGGTCGAGTTCTCTTTACAGATGAGAGCCGATTTAGTCTGACGAGCGATTCTGGACGTATTCACATCCGGAGAGAGCAGGGAACATGCAATCACACCTCCAACATCATCGAAAGGGACCGGCTTGGAGGTGGCAGACTTCTCGTTTGGGGCGGTATCATGCTTGGTAGCCGTACTGACCTCCACATCTTCCAAGGAGGTTCAGTCACTGGTGTCCACTATTCTACCGAGGTTCTCCTGCTTCGTGTGCGTCTGTTTAGAGGTGCTGTGGGTCCTGAGTTCCTCTTCACGGACGACAACGCTACACCTCATCGTACAGTGGCTGTCGCAGAGCTGTTGGAGAGTGAAAATATTCAACGCATAGGTTGGCTCGCAAGGTCCCCAAGACCTAAATCCAATCGAACACGTGTGGGACCTTGTCGGGAGACGCTTGGCAGCACGTCACAGGCGCCAGCAACGATTCCGCAGCTGCGATTGGCGCTAGAAGAGGAGTGGGCCACGATGCCTTAACAGCTCCTTGACAACCTCATCCTCAGCATGGACAGACATTGTAAATCCTGCAATGCAGTCAGGGGTGATCATATCCCTTACTAAAGACTGGATTTTTCTTGGCAGCCCCCCTGTCACATGGACGTTTTTGTCTCCTGTCCAGTTGTGCTCAAAGCTACCTTTTCAATAAAGTGCCTTTGTATCTTTTGGATTCCTTGTTTGGACAGTTTTGCTCACTTGTCCCATATTCTTACATCTTGGGGATCTTATGGTATGATTTGAGTCGACGTCATGGGTGCAAGTTTTCCGTCCAGAGGACGGAATTCCGTCTTTTGAAAATATCCGAAGACGGAAGCGGGACGGAAGAAAATATCAGTAAAAATAAAATTTCCAAATATGTATTTTTCTTTTTTCCCTTTCTATCCATACGCTCTACTCCGGAAAGTAAGTACGCTATCATAAACTCGGAGTAGCAGTGGCGCCTGATGCATTCTGGGTAAGAGGGGCATTCTGGTTGAAGAGGAATCAAGGAGCAGCTACCTTGGAGGTTCTACGCCGATCCTCTCCTACATAATAACCCCAACCCAACGCCCAACCTCGCCCATCCCTGGCTTTCTCTTCACTACGGGTACGTCACGCACTATAACCGGTTCACCCATCGACCACTGGCTCGGCCGTCGTAGGTCACAGCTAATCTTTGGAGTGAGTAGTACCAGTCGATCTTGCCGTAATTTACCCGTGTATGCATACGCATTTCTATATTAATTTACGTATGCGAAATTAACCAAGTATTGGTAAATTTGTGATTCCTTTTTTCAACATGCAGTCAGCTATTGAATTCATAGATTCAAAAAATATGTCAGCTTTGAACGATAGCAGTGTTAAAAATAAGTGGCGATGGGAATGGTTAGATGAGACTGATTCCCACTACCAGAAATCGCGATAACGCCTCTACATGCGTATTTCACGCCTTAAAAACGCCGAATATGCTTTAAAATTTAGAAATACGTATTTTTACGCATTGTTTTTCCATATGAAATTTCCTTTTATAACCGGTGATTACACCGCGATTATGGCATAAAAATGACTTATCAAGAAATTATATCTTAACTTTTATGTCACAGTTTATGAAAAAATCATTATTTGGTTCCCATTGCCGAGCTGTTCAGCTAGGGATCAGCTTTTGGCAATCATTCGGAAGAACCTTCAGGCAGTGTGGGAAAGAGCAGCTCAACCGATGAGCATGCGCATTTCAGCCGCGTCGCGATTGAGACAGCTAGTGTATCGGTGCATCGTGGTGCCGTTAAACCTTGGCGTGGAGGAAGTGAAAAGCGACGTGTTTTGAAGTTCGTTTAATTGCCGTTTCAGGGCAGGATTCTCCTGCCTTATGAAATTTTAAGAAAATATAAATATAAAATCAGGCGGGGCTCGTTTTCTGCCTGGGGAACGGTATTCCGTTTTTCAGAACTAACGAAAGCTAAACGGAGTGAAATTTTTTCCTGCGAACGTAATTTCTTTTTCTCATGAAGTTTCCTCTGTCCAGTATTGTTATTAAATATCAATTTATTGCATAAATGTTTGCCTTTCAGCTTGAAAGTGTGGACAATAATTTCTGATAACGGAAGTTCGACGGAGCAAAAATTTCCTTGTAAACTTTTAGGCACGAGTTTCTTTCGCGGATTCGAAGAGTAACTCTTTGTTGTTATCAAAACTGAATATAATTTTTTGGGGGGTGGTGTGTGCGTGTGCGCGTGGTGGCGGTGGAGGGGAAGGGGTCCGGCTGGGGACGGAATTTCGTCTTTCAAAACTTTCGAAAAACGGAAGTTAGACGAACTGCAGATTTATTCTGTCATAGCAATATTTCCTCTGCTTTTTTTTTGTAAAATATAACTTGATAACCGATTGTGTTTCTGATTGTGTTTCAGCTTGAAAACGGAGGGAAAATTTCCAAAAACGGAAGTCGGACGAAGCGAAGATTTTTTTCGTAATCATAATTTTTTTTTTTCGCGATGTTTCCACTGTCCTGAATTATTGTTAAATGTTATTTTCCTTCTATAAATAGTTGCAAAGGGAGAAACTGGACATTCCTCATATCAGAAGAATGGTTGAATCAACCAACTCTCAATTATGTTAAATGTAAACATCTCATACATAGTATTCAAGATATTTTTTTTTTCAGAGCTGAAGGAAAACATGTTCAAAAATAATAAATTAGTTGACCTTTGCAATACTAAACTTGCACATCACAATGTCCAATGAAGGTTTATTTTATCTTTTGTGATTGAGATAGACTGTAGATTTCCTTCCTCCACAATAGAACTCTTTCTGAAGTTTGAGTGTGTAGAATCTGAATCTGTGAAGCAACACACACAAGTTTTGGTACAGTCTTTCGAAAGCAAAACAAAAATGTTTGCAGCCTCATGGATAAAACAAGACAAGTAGGTAAGACTTTGATAAATTATGACTTATTTTATATAAAAGAAAATCAATTACATGCTAATTCATGTTTACATACTTATATATAGATATAATTAGTTGTTTTAATATAAAATATTATTTAGCTAAAAATTTAATGCAATAATTGTTCGTTCTCTAAAATTACTCCTTTGAAAAGAAAAATACTCCTTCAAAAATTGTGAAGGAGTATTTTTACTCTTTTAAAAAATCCTAGCATGATCTCTGCCCATGACGTCAAATTTGGTTCTTGGTGCCGGAAAATTAAGGAACCAGGATTTAGCTTTTGTGTTTTCTGCAGCAGAAAGTTAAACTATGGAAGCAATGGTTTTAAAAAGTGCTGTTCAGACACAGTAAGGATGCTGATCATCAAAAGTGTGTACGATCACAGCAGCATGCACAAACATTGCCTGGAGTCGCTCCTGTTCAAAGAAATAATTCACCTATGAAAATTTGTGATGGTTACTATAAAACTGTGATCATGGTGAAGTGAATTAATGAAACAAGCTCTCTGTGTACAAAACTACAGTTGGACATGTATAATTTTTTTTATCCTTATGTAATTTTACAATTTAAATGACTTTTAAAAGTGTGCAACACTTATTTGATTAAACAGAATTTACTAAAGATTATTTGAAACATCTTCCATGGTATGTTATGTATTAATTATTACAATTTCAATAATTTGGTTAACATATTTCTATTATGGGCTTAAAATGCTATATAAGCAGCAAATAGGTAGATTGGATTTGAATATTATGCAAGATCTTTTTTTTTCTTTTGCAAGATAAGGAATTTTGGAGATTTGTTAAATTTCAACTGGTAGTTCCTACCTAATAATCAAATTTAACTTTCCGATTACAATTTGCATGGACACCAAATTTTGTTTACATGTATATGCATTAATGTTCGGTCGTTTTATGCTCTTTTGATTTAATAATGAATTTTAATCACATAATATTTAATGTATATTGTGTTTACGTCTGAGTGTGCATGGTGGTGGTGGGTGTATTCAAAATATTTTCAGTCGTGGCCACATCTCAGAACTTGCACCCATGGTCGACGTGGAGCACTTCTGCACGATGTTACATTCGAAAAACCGTCTCGTCCTTAATTTTTGCACGCCAGTGTATTTAGAACTCTCCTAACAGCTACTTTGCATTTTGTGAATGTGATTAAGTGATGCCCGGTTTCCTTTGAGAATATTGTTGTATGACAATTCATTTGTGTACAACATACTGATGTAGATAGAATACAAACATATCTTTTCTTTCCTTACAGACCTCAACCAGTTGCTGCTCCTCCTGGGTTTCCTGGAGGGGATATCTATAGCAACTGCTTGCTTTTGGCTAATTTCATCACAGAGTTCCATATCCTAATGCATCATCCAAGGTTTGTTTAACCAGTTTTACTTTGAAATGTGTTCCCATATTTGGAATTTTTTGCTTGTATTTATTTTATGTGTATTCAGTGTGAAGACGGTTATACAACATTATAAATAAGAAGGTATCTCATTCAAAGAAGCCTACATATTATTGTCTATGTCTGTTGCTGGAGAAGAAAAATTTCAGTTGGCAAAGTTTATGTAAATTTGTCTAAAGACTGTTCTTTAACAGCATATATGAAGTTACTGGAGACAATTACTAAGAGACTGGGCAAATCATTGAGTGGCAAGGTGGTGGACAGAAATAATTTAAAATGTTGTGTAACCAAGTAAAGTAACAAAATATGTAAGTTGTTTCATAGGCAATTTGCAAAGAATGCAATTGTGGTATCTATAGATAAGCAGTGGTTTGCAGAGGGTGGACGAAAAATAACAAATGACCTGTGACATCCTGATGAAAAGACATATATATCAGTGACAGTGTGTGCGTGTGTGGTTCAGCCAATATGTTTTGTCAAAGAAACGAAAACACCAGAAGTGTTTTGTGAAAACCCTGTTACATCTTGTTTGTGTCTCATCATCAGAGTTGTATAAAAAATTTATCTGCGTACACAACCATTAAAACAGAAAATGCTGCAAACCCGTGAATCACAATAACAACAGAATAAGATAATTTAAAGAAAAATAAATATAACAATAAATAATTATTAGAACATAGCAAACAAATCTACACAAACTCCGTTTACTGGTGTGAAAGTATAATTAAAGAATGAATACAAGGGAAAATTGTATCTCCCGAGCTTTCGCTCTCCAACCGGGAGGCTTTCTCAAGGGTTGCAGACGTTACTAACAAGTCCGGCGAGTATAATAAACAGATTTCGAAACACTGATGGTCAGGAACGTCGTATTTTGAAAATTTGATGCTCGAGGCACGAGGCGATACACTGGTTTCTTTCATGCGGGGAATCATCTCAGCATATTCCTCCACGCGGACGGAATATCAACAGATTGGGTATCGTTGCATGCGTAGGGATGCGTGGAGATTTCAATACTCTCTCTGATCAGCGTACCTTTGTAGCCAGTATACGGCGCAATTATCTTTACTTTATCCCATAACGGGACTGTGTTTTTTTGTGCTACTTCTTTAGACAAGGCTGTTAAGGTCTTTCCCAATCTAATGTCTCTCATGTGCTCCTTAGTCCTTACAGCAATCGACCTTTTCGTCATTCCGATATAAACTTTCGACGAACCGCTTGGGTACATCAGAGGTATCATGTACACTCCTGCTTCCGATTTCCTGTCTGGGTTTCTGCACGTGTTTGCTACTGCTCTGTGTATGCTGTTCGGGGATCTGATGCCGATGTGAAGCCCATGGCGTCTCATTAGACTTTTGAATGAGTAAGAGAAATTTGGGATATACGGCACAGATCCAGCGTAACGCAAGTTATCTCCTTTTGCCTTGGGGGTTGTACGATACCTGGACTGAACTCTTTGTAGGATTTTTCTTAGATCATATTCGGGGAAATCAGCTGCAATGCCGTTATTAATGATATCTGCTATCTCTTTTTTCCTTGTTTCTATGCTGGAACAGACATTGAAAGCTCTTACAAAATATGTTCTAAATGCTGCCATTTTATATGAATTCGGAGATACAGACTTAGGTGCGATAAAGTTGGGAACTGTTATTGGTTTGTAGTAAACCGCCGTGTCAAGTCGGCCATTCCGATTTTTATGCAACATAACATCTAGGAATGGTAGTTTTCCTCCAGTTTCCCTTTCTAGGGTGAATTTGATTGATGGATGCAATGTATTGATTTGTCCCCAGAATTCTTGAAGGTCTGCGTCAGAATACTGCCATATGAAAAATATGTCGTCGACATACCTGAACCATATATGTGGTTTTTTCACAGTGCAGGAGAAAGTTCTCTCTTCCAGTGGGCGTAATATTGCTTCTGCTAATATGCTTGACAGTGGTGAACCCATAGGAGCACCTCTGGTCTGTTTGTATATATTTCCTTGGTAACGAAAGAAATTGTTGTTCACAGTCAGGTTTAGGGCTCTTCTTATATCTTGCACCGCTTCTGGGGGAAACTCATCATCCCTGGATAACCATATCTCGAGATTGTCACAGGCCTCCTCTACCGGTATTGACGGGTATAAGGACGTTATGTCGAGGCTTGCTAATATGTCGTGCTCGTTCAAGACTACGCCTCTAGTCCTACTTATAAAGTCTTGAGTTGAACTAAGGGCGTGTTGAGAGGGTGGAAGGTATTTCTTGAGGAAAACTGATAACTCTTTCTCAAGGTGATATATGGGAGCTCTAATTTTAGAGACAATGGGTATCACTTTGTGCCCAGGTTTGTGGTGCTTAAGCCGACCAAACAGTGGTGGTATCGATGGTCCCTGTGGGGTGACGGTTGCTTTCTTGATGCTTTCTGGCAAGCTAGCCCACTTTTTCATCCCTTGTACTTTGGATACCAGGGTATTAGTCGGGTCGGTAGCAACTCTGGTACTCATTCAAAAGTCTAATGAGACGCCATGGGCTTCACATCGGCATCAGATCCCCGAACAGCATACACAGAGCAGTAGCAAACACGTGCAGAAACCCAGACAGGAAATCGGAAGCAGGAGTGTACATGATACCTCTGATGTACCCAAGTGGTTCGTCGAAAGTTTACATCGGAATGACGAAAAGGTCGATTGCTGTAAGGACTAAGGAGCACATGAGAGACATCAGATTGGGAAAGACCTTAACAGCCTTGTCTAAAGAAGTAGCACAAAAAAACGCAGTCCCGTTATGGGATAAAGTAAAGATAATTGCGCCGTATACTGGCTACAAAGGTACGCTGATCAGAGAGAGTATTGAAATCTCCACGCATCCCTACGCATGCAACGATACCCAATCTGTTGATATTCCGTCCGCGTGGAGGAATATGCTGAGATGATTCCCCGCATGAAAGAAACCAGTGTATCGCCTCGTGCCTCGAGCATCAAATTTTCAAAATAAGACGTTCCTGACCATTAGTGTTTCGAAATCTGTTTATTATACTCGCCGGACTTGTTAGTAACGTCTGCAACCCTTGAGAAAGCCTCCCGGTTGGAGAGCGAAAGCTCGGGAGATACAATTTTCCCTTGTATTCATTCTTTAATTATACTTTCACACCAGTAAACGGAGTTTGTGTAGATTTGTTTGCTATATTATTTAGGTGTGAATCCCGTTCAACAAGTAATTATTAGAACATTACAGATTCCAGAGAGGACAAAAGTACATTACGACTGAATGCGTAGATGTGTGTAAAATGGACCTTAAGGCTAAAAGTTTAAAATATTAAACTATAAACCTCATAAAAACAAGATACTAATTAAAGAAAGTTTTTATATCTACAAAAGCAGTTCCATTAATGAACCTTCAAAAATTATAAATAGCATTTTCAACAACTTAATTCAAAAATAGTAGACTTATAAAATACAAAAGGAAAAGATTTTAATTTTATAACTGGCAACTGCAAGAGAAACCTGGCAATAAAATTTAAATTATTTCTGTGTAAACAGAACTTTTGTTCCTATATATTGAGAACAGGCCTTGCTAAAATCCAGAGGCCAGAAACGTCTGTAAAAACAAAAGAACTCACTATCGGAAGATGTGAAAAATAGTTGAACATCCTCACGTTAAGATAGAATTAAATATATTAATCTGAGTAAAGCCTTGAGTAAG
Organism: Macrothele yani; assembly: GCA_039090855.1. NCBI lineage: Eukaryota > Metazoa > Arthropoda > Arachnida > Araneae > Macrothelidae > Macrothele > Macrothele yani. The sequence continues at coordinate 24,170,404 of CM077013.1, forward strand.
TGTTTTAATTGCTGTAAATAACATTTTTATTTTTTTAATCTACAAGCCAAAACTATCTGCAAAATTTGCTAATAATTTGGAAACTATCCGCGTATGGCATACATGTGTACGTCTATATTCTGTGACCCTGATCATCATCATTGTCAACCATTATGAAATCCACTGCTGGGCAAAGGTCTCCCCAAGCTTCTTCCACAGCGGTCTGTCTTTTGCCAGTCTCCTCCAGGTTAATCCCACATACTTTCGAATTTCATCCACCCATCTCCCATGTGGTCTATTCCTGGGTCTTTTCCTGTCCCTTGGAATCCAGTCTAAAATTTCAGCTGTCCATCTATGGTCTGTCCTTCTGGCAATATATCCAGCCCATTGCCATTTCAGGGATTTTACTCTGATCATGATGTCTTCCACTCTTGTGATTTTTCTGATCCACGAGTTCTTCTTCTTATCTCTCCTGGTTACACCAAGCATGCATCTATCTCTCCATGCTTCTTTGTGTTGTCTGCAGTCTTTGTATGTCTCTTTTAGTTAAGGTCCACGTCTCTGCACCATATGTAAGCACTGGAAGGATGCATTGATCAAACACTTTTCTTTTAAGACATAATGGCATATTGCTCTTGAAAATTATACTTTTCCTTCCAAAAGCTCTCCAGGCAAGTTTTATATGCCGATTAACTTCTTCATCAATTTGACCCCTCACTTGATATCTGCTGTCCAAGATAAATGTAGGTAATCTCCAGCTTTCCCCCATCAATCGATAAATCTTCATTTCTTGTAAAAGCATTGTACATCACTTTTGTCTTCTGAAAGTTCATTTTTTATACATACAAGAGATAAAAAATAAGATGTTTGACCTTCTACATTCCCTCTACCATACTAAAACATAGACCTAAGGTGACAGAGAGAAAAAAAAAAAAAAAAAAAGAGGCAGCAGGTGTGCAGATACCATGACTATTTGCTGGTTGCAACAGACTTGCCAAAAGGAAGAACAAAGACATCTGTTGGGAGTAGAGCAGATGAGAAAGATATAACAGACTACAGACGGAAAGGGCATGTGGGGAGGGTGAATATCAACAGGTGGCCTGAGGGCAGCCTAGACTAAACAGCAGAAATTGTTAGTGTAATTCACTATACAGTAGTGGCCAACAGTCCTACACCAGTAGACCGAAAGTCAATTTTTTATGTTTGAAGTCAACTTATACAGCATAATGGTAAAGTCAGGAATACATATTATACATCATTTTAAAGGAAATTTTATGCTCAATTCAAATATTTTTACAGAATGTTATGACCAGTAATAGAAGTGAAGTTACAAGCAAAAGTACAGCATCTAGTCATAAAAAGCAAAAAATAGTGGAATTTGTGAAATTAGTGTACAATGTTAACGAAAAATTACTGTACAGTACATTATTGAAACTTGCAGGACACTTGAAATAACTTACCAACAAGCAAAATACACTTTAATATTTAATTGGATGACCACCGTTTCTTAGTAACAAAGTGCACCTTCTTGGCATGGAACTAATAAGCTTCTCCAGTTGTCCATTGGTGATAAGACACTGCCATACGACCCTTACAGACTCAATTGTAGGTGCGGGTCCTTGTTGATGTATCTTTTGCTTCAATCTCACCCATAGATTCTCTATGGGATTAAGATCCGGTGATTGTGCCGGCCACTAAAGTTTTCTTATAACTTTTCGATTAAACCACTCATCAACTAACTTTGACCGATGACATGGCATGTTATCGCCCTGAAAAATAAAATACCGCAAACCCACGCCTTGTGCAGATGGTAGCAGTTTGGACTCCAAAATATCCACATATTTCGATCTATTCAATGTGCCATCAACAGTGTGCAGATGGCCTACACAACTGGCTGAAATGCAGGACCATAACATCACCGAATGCGGGTGCTTGATTGTTGGCTGGGTGCAGCATACCTTGTATCTTTCACCAGTCTGACGACATACATAATTATTTCCATTATTAATGGAAATTGTAACAGTTGTTTCATCACTGAAAATAACATTTTCCCATTCATCAACAGTCCAATTCTTGTGTGTTTTGGCCCAAGCAATTCTTTTGAGCCATTGTGTTCAGTAAGGAAAGATTTCCGTGCAATCAGTCCATTTTCTTGTAGCCTACGACAAACTGTACATGCAGATGCAATAATACCTACTTCATTCTCCCACTCATTTCTTAAATCAGTGGCTGTTTTAAACCTTGATTTTATGGAATGATGAGTCAACATGCGATCATCACATTCAGTACACAGCCTTGGTCGACCTGTTCTCTTTTTCGGTTTCCCCCACATCCAGTTTCTGCAACTCTTTTAATGGTGTGTAAGACAGTGGAATGATTACAGCTACATTTAACAGCAATTTTACGACTACTGAATCCAACTTTTCATGCAAAGTAATAATTTTTGCCCTGGTTTGAAGAGGCAGTACCAATTTTCGGGTCTTTGACATTCCGAAATTCAAATATCACCAGGAATTCTGCATAAACTTCCGTCAACTGATTACAAGCAGCTGTGTTCTAAGTCAGCAGATGATTCTACTTCCTTTTATATCTCACTAGTGGACGTCGGAGAAAGCTATAGTGGATTTAGAGGGCATGAACGCTTTTTTCAGAATTGGATTTGTGTTTCCTCAGTTGCACATTTTTGCTTCATAATTACATTCTGTAAAAATATTTGAATTCAGCATAAAATTTCCTTTAAAATAATGTTATAATATGTATTCTTGACTTTACCATTACATTGTATAAGTTGACTTCAAATATCAAAGATTGACTTTCAGTCTATTGGTGCAGGACGTTTGGCCACAATTGCAGATGCAGCTGTTTTTAAAATGAAAACTGACTGAGAGACATTGGCAAGTGTACAGCACTGATGAATCAAGAGTAATGAAGTGAATGCTACCTCCCCCAATATTCTTGAAAATATCAGTACATGAAACAAAATTTCAAAAGAATACAAAATGCTCATTTTTTAGTTAATGCCACAAGAACACAAGAATGCACAAACTTGAAGTTTACTGTAGTAGATAAAACTAGAATCCCAAATTTCTTCAGAAATGCCAGATTTTTAGTTTATCATACAAAATTCAGCCTCTGATTTATTTTCACAACCTGATCTCATAAGTATTTTTTTATGTTATGTACATCCATATCATACTATTAAAACTCAAGCCGAACTATAAAACAACCATTCACAGTCTTGTTACTTGGCATATACTTATCAAGGGCAGTAATTGAAAACCTGATTTTGTAACCACTATGTTAAAAAATGCCCGTAAAAGTAATACAGTGGAACCTTCTTACAATGAGAAGCTCACAGCTGGTGGAAATCCTCATTAAATCTGTTTTGGGGTGAAAAATCACATCATATAAAAATATGCATACATGACAATTTGCATGCCATTTATATTATCATCTATCCATATATAGCCACAGTTCACCATTTTCTAGCTCTCTAATGATGGCTACTTTGTCATTTACAGATAACACTTTTCTCTTACACATTTTGTCATTTATATATATCAAAATATGTTGTCCCGGATGTACGAAGTGTGCGTGAAATTCAAACTGAGTATAAATAAGGGAAAAACCAAAGTTATGTTTTTGGGAGAAGAACTGGTAGTACTGAATGTAATGTAAATCTAAATGGCACAGTGATTGACTAGGTGAATGCGTTTGTGTATTTAGGAAGCATGTTTGACAGAAAGAACAAATTGGGTGTTGAAATTAGTAGGCGAGTGAATTCTTCATTGAAAGTCATGGCTGCTTTGGGAGGTTTTCACAGGAATGATGGATTCTCAAGAGAGTCTCGCATGGCGGTGTATGAAAGTGTAATTGTTCCTACTCTGATGTATGGCAGTGAAACTTGGATGCTACAGAAGAAACATAGGAGTTGTTTGTGTGCTGGAGAAATGTGTTACTTACGGGGCGTTTGTGGCAAGACACGCTCTGATTGTGTGAGGAATGAAGATGTGTTGCAGTTGTGTACTGTGAAGCAAAATGTTGTTAGCAAGGTGGAAACTAATATGCTTCGGTGGTTTGGCCATGTTGAAAGAATGAGTGATGAGATACTGACTAAGAAAATCCTTTTAGCACAAGTAGCAGGAAGGAAAGGTACAGGAAGGCCAAGGAAGTCATGGGAGGATCAGATTCAGGAGTGTCTGCATGAGAAAAAGTTTATGAGTATGAAGTATAGAAGATCTTGTGTATGGTGTGTGATGGATGTCAGTGAAGCCCGAGTTGTATGTCAAGATCGCTGTAAATGAAGAAGTTTGATATGGCAACAGTAAGTAGAAATTATCTGGTAGTTTGTATTTCTTAGTGGAGCTAACTTCTGAATATCAGAGAACAGCTTAGTGATATGTATGTATGTATGATAAAAGTCTAGGATTTCCTACTTGATGGCTAAGTGATATTGGCCACTGTTTAACAACACACATGAAGCAAAAACAGCACCAATCTTCCAATGCAGTGCTCACTTGGATGGTGAAAGGTAAAGTGGACACAATTTCAGGAATTGTTATCTCCTGTTTCCCTATTCCATTACTTCCCTAGACTTCTTTGCAATCATCACCCACAAATCTGCTTAATACATGAACCCCACCCATCCTCTTTTTGCTTAGGAGTAGGTTGCCTATTTTCAATTGTTCTGATATGATACTCTCCTTGGAGTGGGTGTGGCAGAAATTCTCTTGAACAACTCATTTGTTGAACATTTGATGTACTCCTTTCTTGTTGCTTTTCTATCAACATTCTTCCACTATGCATTATGGTTCCACTGCACTGTTGCAACCTTGTTCTCTATGCCACCATTTCTATTCCTCCATTCCAGGACAGTGCACAGTAGGTTTTTTCTGCCTCGTTGAATATGTTAAATATGGAATTTCAGTAAATTTTGTTACTATGCTTGTTAAAATTGATCATCTTAATTTCTCTTGTTAAATCTGGGGATTTTGTTAAATTTTGCTTGTTAAAAATGATCAAATTAGATCTGCATAAGAACTAAGAACTGCTCACAATTGTTGGCTCCGTTAGAAATAGGCGTATACGCTTGGCCGTCTACGTGATGCACAAGGAATCTTAATTCGTCAGACCAGGCCACTTTCTTCCAATCGTCCACGATCCAATCTCGATGATCTTGGGCCCATTTTCATGCATTGTTGACAATGACATACAGTGAGCATAGGGACCCGGCTGGGTCTTTGGCTACGCAGGCCCATTTGCAGAAGGCTGCGATGAACTGTGTGCTGTGACACATTGCCCTGATCACCACTGTTGTAGTTGCAGGTGATTTGTCGCACTATGGCTCACTGTGAACAATGCGCACAGATGACATGCGGCTGTATGACGGTTCGTTTGACCATCTGTGCACCAATTTTGATACGTACTCACTACAGCAACACGTGAGCAACCCACGAGCTGCACCATTTCCGAGATTGTAGTTCCCAGGCGCCATGCCATCACAATTTGTCCTTCATCAAACTCCGATAAATTGGCAGCTTTTCCTATTCTGACTCCGAACACTCTACTAACGGAAAGCCGGTCCTTGGGTTGTATATATACAGCTCTGTGAAATTCACCTGTGCCACCGTTCGGTCTCCAGGCAAGCTCATTTCTATAGGTTGGGGGTGGTCATAATGTAATGGTTCATTGGTGTATTGTCAATTTTCAAAATTGGTAACCAAACAATTCATTTTTTGTGATTATTCCACTTATTGTATAAAAGTTGTTGTTTTTCTTTTAATGCATTATTGTACATGTGATGTGACAGCTTTCATAAAACAACTGATCTGGGTTCTCATTCATGGAGATTAACATGACTGCACTATGAATTATTATTTTTTGTCTATTTGTTCAAGGGTCTCACAATCTTGTGCTTTCAGTGGAGACCTACAGACAAAAAGAATTCACTGTACATGCAGATTAGAAGACTAGGCTCATGATTAAGGGCGAACTAACCACTTGGTTACTACAGTGGTAACTAATTCATGCACACAAACTCTGTTTTCCTCCTGTGTTAGAAAGATTACTTTTTGAGAACTGTACTGCAGTAAACGATTTTCTGTAGAGTTTCAAATTTATATTTGAGTGAGAATATACACTAATCACTAAAAAATGTTCATGACTAAGCCTATTTTTTTCCTCTTTTAGCATTGAAGGGGCGTTTAGTAATTTCCATGTGATGCATAATCGTGTCAATACATTGCACATAGATCAGTTCCTTCCTCGTGCAAGGGTGTAAGTAATATCTTTTTATCAGTTTCATAACCTCAGAGTTTTTTCCTATTTAGATTATACAGTCAGTAACTATTTATTATTACTCTTTTGATAAGACAAATTTTAATTTTAAATCAGTGTAAATACATTTTTACACCTTTGCCCTAGCTGAGTGAACCTTGAACTTCAAAATACATCCTACATAGATGCCAACTAGTATGGATTTTCCGTAATTTTACGGATTTTCGGTTGCTGTTACGGAAGTACAGAAACACTGCTGAAATTACGGAAAATCGCCATTTGATTTAATTTTCTGAGATAGAAAGCAAATTTTCATCAACTTAAAAATTATTGTTGGTTCTTCAAGTTTTTTTTGGGGAAAAAAATTAAATGCTAATTCAGGGCTGCCAGACCTGCGCCAATTGCAACAGCCCGCGCCAAAACGTTGTTTTTGCGCCAGCCCGTACCAAAACGTTGTTCTTGCGCCATTCTGCTAAATAATCGCCATTTCGACGAAATCTGCACCAATTTTGCGCCGAAAGTTTAAATTTACCGGTCATCGATATTTTAGTGTTATCTAACGACATTCGAAATCGATTCAGCGGTTAATTCGTACGTGAGATTCTTCCGCGGTTTCGCGGAGTCCCCTACGTTTTTTTTTTTTTTTTTGTCATTTTCATCGAGATCAATGCAAAAGTGAAGAAATTTTTGGGATATTAGTTGGGGTGGGGGGGGAGAGTCGTATTCCGTCTGGGGACGTTGTTTTGTCTTTTTAAACGTTCGGAAACGGAAGTTAAACGAAGTGCAGATTTCCCCCATAATCATATTATTTTTCTCTCGCGATGTTGCTTCTGTTCAGTATTGTTAAATATAATTTCATTGCATAATTTCAGCTTGAAATTGGAAGCAACGATTTCCGAAAACGGAAGTTAGGCCGCCCGAAAATTTCCCCGTAATCTTCGGCGACGAGATTCTCACGCTGATTCGAGGAATTCCGTCTTTTTTTGTTATCATTTGGACCACGTACGAAATAAATTTTGGGAGGATTGGTGGCGCAGGGGGGGGGGGGTGTCGTTTTCTCCGTCACAGGACAGAATTTCATCCTTCGAAAATGGAAAGTAGACGAAGGTAAGATTTCTCTGGTAATCATAATTTTTTTTTCTCGCGATGTTTCCTCTTCTTAGTATTGTTAGATAATATTTTATTCCATAAATATTTGTATTTCAGCTTGAAAATGTTGGATAAATTTCTGAAAACTGAAGGCTTGAAAAACCGTTATTTCAAGCCATGTTTCCTGATTCAGCGATCGCAAAAAAATATTCATGTGGAAGAACCAAGGCTACTGCACTAATTCAGCACATGGCCAGTGTTTCTACAAGTAACATTGTATCTGAAGTTTTAAAAAATCCTTTTTCTCTATCTACGGACGGAAGTAATGATGCTCAAGCAAATAAACTGTAATTTTGACGAAAAAATAGGGAAAAATTCAACTGTTTTGTTATCATTGGTTGAATCAAGTAATAATACAGGTGAAAGAATATCAACGTTTTGAACAATGAGTTTGTTAAAAAAATATATCTCATGGAGCAACTGTGTGTCATTTTCCTGTGACAATGCTAACACTATGATAGGTCAAGTAAAAGGTGTTGTTTCTCACATAAAGAAGGTTCAGCCTGAAATCATAGTGCCAGCGATGTTCATGCCATTTAGTAAATTTAGCTGCACAGAAATCTGCTACTCAACTGAAAGGATTTAATGTTGAAGAGTTTCTGATACAGTTGTACTTTTTTTGGAGAAAAGTTCAAAGAGGAAACACAATCTAAAACTGAGTCAAGCTGTTTGTGGTACTAAACCAAACAAAATTCTAAAGCATGTCAATACTTGCTGGTTATCACTTTGGAATCCAATGACATAATTTTAGAACAGTGGGAGGCTCTAGAACATTATTTCAGTGACAATGAAGAAGCTAATTCACAGTATAAGAACCTTGCAAGTATGATTGGAAATCCTTCATCTAAACTTTATTGTTTTTTTTTATCTGCTACTCTTCCTGTGTTTACATCTGTTAACGTGTTCTTGCAGCAGGAAGCTCCACTTGTGCATGTATTAAAAAGAAAACTTCATAGTCTGTTATCTGAATTGCTTGTACGATTTATCAAGCCATCAGTGTTTGATGTGACAGCAACATCTTTTGCAGATGGAAATTTTGAAAGAAGGAGAAATCAAAAAGAAAACTGTGATCTTGTAATTGGGTCAAAAGCGAGATCTTATATAGGCACAACTGCGGATCTGAGTGAAGACCCAGTGGCTACTTTTTATTCTGAGGTAAGGGAATTTTACAAGGCAGGCTGCAATTACATTTTAAGAAAATTTCCACTTAATGATGAATTTCTGAGTCATGCTGAAATTGCAGATGTAGCATTAAGGCAAAGTGTTTCTTTTGTATCAGTCCAATATATGGGTTCCCTGTTTCCAGTTTTGAAACCAGAAGAATCTGACAAGGTGGAATCTGAATTTGCTCACTACCAGTTTGAAAATTTTAACTGTGCTGTTACTTCTGAGAGAATGGATGAAGTGTGGCACAGAATTTCTTTAATGAAAAATGAAAGTGGCCAGTTGAAGTATGAATCATTAAGCAAAATTATGAAAATGATTTTAACAGTCCCTCATAGCAATGCAAGTACAGAAAGAATTTTCAGTATTGTGAAAAAAAAAAACATGAATGAATTCAGACCTAATTTAAGTACTCACGTGTTGTCTTCTTTATTAGTAGAAAAAATAAACAGCATTGCACACAGTGAACTATGCCATCAGAAGAAGTTTTCTCAAATTGAACTAAAGAAGGCCAAAATGGCAACTACAGCCACTTTATCATAATAATTTGGCCAACATTCCAAGGAATAATTTTTCTTCATGTCTGGAGGTAATTTATTATATTATTCTGGTAAATAGTATTTTAAATTTTCCCACTAGCAAATTATTTTTTATTGTATTTTTATTATTATTATTATTATTATTATTATTATTATTATTATTATTATTATTAATGTTATTTTGTTAATAGTTCTGACAGATTAATATTTGTTGCAGTGTTAAATACTCAAATTTGCCACTGTAGACTGGATTACTGAAAATTACTGAAAAAAAAAAAAGTTACTGAAAATTACTGAAAAAAATGTTACTGAAAATTACTGAAAAATGAACATGTTGGTTACTGAAAACTACTTTTAGAGGTTGACATCTATGATCCTAGAATAATGTGTGTATGGTGAAATACAGTTTTTAAACACACATATACATGTTGTTAATCAGGTCATGTAACAGCTGCCAGAAAGATGAACAGAGGCTGCAAATGTGGAGCCAATAAAACACAAGTGCCAAGGGAACAATTCTGCCTGACCAGTTTGGAAATTTAGTGCCCTGGAACAGTTTAAAAATGTTATCTTCAGAGTGACACAGAAAGCAGCTGTAGCATGATTAAGTATACACACTGTGTATTGGAGAACATCTCTCTCTCTAGACTGATTTACCTTTTTTGACATGCTCAGTTTGAGAGTACTGATAGCAGATTATTATGTCCATAAAAATAAGGATTTACCTTGGTTAAAGTAATTATGTTTTGGAAATAGGCTGTTTATATACAATGAAGAGCCAAAATATTATGACCACCTGCCTAATGATATTTGTCCTCTACATGCCACTAAATCAGCTCTTACCTGCAGATGCATGAAAGCTACAAGATTTCTAAAGGTGTCTTGTGGTATCTGGTACCAACAAGTTACCAGCAAATCCTTTAACTCTTACAAGTTATGTGTTTCAGCTTGTGAAGATTGGATTGATGTCTGGGGAACTTGGAGACCAATATATATCTGGAAGTCTTCATGTTCCATGAACCATTCTCAAACAATCCGGAATGTGTGACACGGCATGTTATCCTGCTGAAAGAAGAGGGGAATACCGTTGTCATGAAAGGATGTACCAATGATCCCAGCAAAAACAGCCTTGCTGGCCCAGCACTATGTTACCGTTACATGAACTGCCAATAAAATGTCCCGGCAGCCACCAGATGGTGCAGCAGCTGGCCAACAGTTGGCACCCCATCAGCTGTCATATGCCAGAACAGGGTCATCAGTTATCCATCACAGGCTGTGGCTGCCACAAGCGGCCCTGCAAGTACGTGCCATAAAAGATGGCTTGCCGAATGTTATCCTTTAATTTCCCAGTAATAGTAAAAAGTTAGTAACAGTTCACCAAAGGCACACACACACACACACACACACACACACACACACACACACACACATACAACTGCTTTTTTCCTCAACAAAACTCCTACATGATGTCACGGCGCTGAGGAAATTTCTTTAACAGGTCCAGCAAATCACCCGATGGATCTGACTGGCATCAAGCCAAGGACTGCTGGTGTGCGAAGCAGATACTGTAAGCACTAGACTAGTTTGTCACATGTGACTGTCCACTTGGAGGTGAGCCTCTCTCCTGCGCAATGTGAAACTCAGAGTTCTCTTTTTAATTTTGCAATATTGCGAGTTCATTTTTGTAAATGTATATTTCATAAATTTGTCAAACAGAAGTCATCGCTCTTTCCACGTTTATAAGTGAGTCACGGAAAAATTCTCATTGGCCGCCACCGGGAATCGAACCCAGAGTCTTCCAGTTACGCGCCGGATATGCTTCCACTGCACCACAGCGGCCTCGAATTCATCCAGATTCACATACACTAACTGCCAAGCCAATTGGCAGATTGCTTCTTGGAGCCCCGCATAAAAGATGGTAAGCAGCAACTGAACAAATGGCCGCCACCGGTTCGATTCCCGGTGGCGGCCAATGAGAATTTTTCCGTGGCTCACTTGTAAACGTGGAAAGAGGGATGACTTCTGTTTGATGTTCCTAGTCCACGTCAAATGTCTCACAAATTTATTTATTCAACATAACGATTTTTTTTAATTTATTTACTTTAAGGGAACTTCACTCACTTACAACGAGTGTATCAACTTAAAGACATTTTCCCAAGATTTGTGCTGTTCTTCTGGTCTTGAAAGGCGATTGTTTAATTAATATATTCACACATTCATGTCACATTTTTAACATATTATTTTTCCAAGGTAGGAAGCTACATTTGTTCTAAATAGGAATATTTTAAACGAAATGAGGCTTCACCGTCTATGTACGATATTTAATAAAATACAAAAGATATTTACAGTTAAAATACCCCACTAGCACTTTCGGGGTAACATTTACCCTATCATCAGGTGGAACAGAGGCAATGCGGCACTCCTTTATATAGTAGTACAACGATGCATTATGGGTAAGGTCATGCAGCTTCGCATGGGTCGTGACTGTTGCCATTACACCAATGTAATGGGTATCTTAGTTTCACATATCAATACAATAATTTTGTTGCAAATACAAAGTTATGTTCAATTTTATATATTGTTGGAATTGTTAATGTATCTTACTATAATTTAAAGTTCAGATTAGTAACAGTCGTTGCAATATGCTGTTTCTGCGAAGCCAGTAGAAAGGTTTTTAACTTTCCTGTTTCTCATAAAGCTAAAGAACTGACTACAGCTCTGCTAGAATTTCTAGAAAAAGAAGGCATTAAATTTGAAGACTGCAGAGGACAATCATACGATAATGCTAGCAATATATCTGGTCACCACACAGGAATGCAAGCCAAACTTAAAGAGAAGAAACCCAGCAGCAATTTTCATTCCCTGTGCTGCTCACTCATTGAATCTTGTTGGACATTCTGCTGCCTCTTGCTGTGTTGAAGCTGTTAGTTATTTTGGCTTTATACAAAAGTTATACACCTTTTTTCTGCTTCAAGACAGAGATGGGCAATTCTAATGAATTCTTTGAAAGGAAATAAAAGAGCACTAATGGTTACATCCCTGTCTGACATTCGTTGGTCAGCAAGAGCTGATGCTACTGAAGCCCTAGTAGATGGATACAACTACATTCAAAATGCCGTCAGAGATATTGAAAGTGACTTGGAGCAAACACCTGAAGCAAGACATGAAGCTCAGACATTGGCATACAAAATGGAATGCCTTGAAACTATTGGTTGTGTGATAATTATGTGTGATATATAAAACAGAATGTTTATCTATCTACACTTTAGCGTTGATGCCTTTCGGAAGCAAGTAGCGCAATGCCTCAATGGTGGACTTCAAACTTCAGAAAAGAAAAATTATTGCATGCATGAGCAAACTCACCTTGAATAATGCTATCATTTGATGAATAAAATAACGTAATAGGAGCTTTATACACAAAATGTATTGAAGATGTGTTTCCTTTAAAGCTTGCATTATTGCAGCTGATGAAGAACAACTTCCTTTTGGTTCAGTTGCCACTTAGCGTATGAGAGTTCACTTGATGAACCACGCACTCCATGCAACGAGAATTTCCAAACACTTCTTTCTCCTCTCTCATGTGGACTTTTACCTTTCGACTACTGAGAAGCGTGCTGTATCTTTCCTTGTGTTTCCAACAATCCCCCACTCGATGAGCTGTAGTCGCATATTATTCTAAGTTTAGTCCTTAACTTTTCACGCTGGTCTTTAGGTAGCAGTTTAGTCACCGTGAAAATGTACAACCGGGCTCCCACTACTTCGCAGTGTACAGAATTATCCGCGTGTGTTTCTTCTTCTGTTTGATTATGTTTTCCAAAAGTCTGTAGACATCGGTGTGTAACTTTTCTTTAGTGGTTCTTCATCATATTTGTTAATGACATCCTTTATTTTTGCACTTTGATGAAGTTTGTAACTTCCATCATTGTCTCTTTCCACCTGTATGCCCAAATAATTTGTCACCTTCCCAAGATCTTTTATTTCAAACATGGTTTCAAACATTTTTCTGATTTTGTTGATGTTTTCCACGAGATCAGATGCAATTAAAATGTTGTCCACAAAGACTATTATATATGTAAAGGAATCCCCTTCCTTGCGTGTGAAACAGCATGAGTCTGCTTTTCCTTGGACGTACCCTTTTTCAGATAAGAAATTTGCAATTGTTTGATTCCATATCCTGGCATATTGTTTGAGTCCATATATTGATTTATTGAGTTTACATACTTTCGTTTCTTGGCCTTTTTCTATGTTTCCTGCTGGTTGAGACATAGATTTCCTCTTTTAAATTGCCATACAAAAATGCAGTTTTTATGTCAAAGTGGTGTACATGCATTTCTCTGTATGCTGCTATTGTAAGTAGGGTGCGAATTGTAGTGTGTTTTACGACGGGAGCAAATGTTTGATCATAACCTTCACCAGGCCTTTGATTAAAACCCTTTGCTACAAGTTGTACTTTGTATCTTCCTATATATCCCCATTAGCATGGTATTTTATTTTAAATGTCCATTTGCGACCAATGGCTTTCTTTTCTTTGGGTAAGTTCCCAGGTTTCATTCTTCTTTAGGGATTTAATTTCTTCATTTGTGCCTTCCAGCCATTTTAGTATTTCTTCTGGCAATTTCTGTATTTCGTGCCAATTTGTAGGCCCAGGCTTAGGTTTCACTTTGGCAATGTATGCTAATCTGTCAGGCGGTTTTCTTGTAGTTCTAGCTGATCTTTTGGTTTGTGTACTTGTGGTTTCACCTGTTGATCCATTTGATTCTAACAAAGGTTTTTCACTTTCAAAAATAATATCTTGTGTGTTTTTGCCTGATTTTGACATTGGCCTACAATTTTTCTGTACACTGGGTATTTCATCAAATTTTACACTACAGCTTATTATCACTTTGTTTGTCCTTGGTATTAGGATATGATATCCTTTGGTTCTTTCACTGTATCCAACCAATCTTCCTTCTTGAGCATGATTGTCAAATTTCTTTCGGACTTGTTTTGGCACATAAGCATATGTTTTGCAGCCAAACACCTTTATATGTTCTATGTAAGGCTTGTAGCCATTTCATAGTTCGAATGGTGTTTTCCTGTAGATCTGGTTCGTAACTTGTTTTGCAGGTATGTTGCAGTAATGAGGGCTTCTCCCCAAAACTTGTTTTCTATTTTTGAGTCCAGGAGCATTGTCTTTGCCATTTCAACGAGATACTGATTTTTCCTTTCTGCCACGCCATTTTGCTGTGGTGAATATGGTACACTCGTTTGGTGTTAAATTCCATTCTCGGCAAGATAGTTTTCGAATTCTGAACCAACATATTCTCCTCCATTGTCAGTTCTGATTGTTGCAGGCTTGGTTTTGAATTTGTTGCTTGTGACTGCAATATATTGCTTCAATTTTGCTGTAGCTTCATTTTTATTGCTCATTAGATATACATATATAAATCTTCTGAAGTCATCAATGAAAGTTTTGAAGTATCTTTTCCCTCCAGAAGTTATAGATTCTATAGGACCATATATGTCACTATGAATTAGCTCTAGTGGTTTTCGTGCTTTATGTACACTCTCCTTGGGGTGTGTTTTTTGTGTTAGCTTGCCCTTCATGCAGCATTCACAATTTATATTTCTTTTGCAATCAGACAATTTTAATCCTTTTACCATTTCCTTTCTTTCCATCTCTCGGATGATGTTGGGATCTCTGTGCCCCAAACGCCTATGCCACAAGTTTATACAATTTTGTTTTTCACAGTGTTCAGCAAAATTAGCCTTTTCAGTTTATCCCACTGTATTCAGCTTACAGAGATTTGTGTTATCAGTAGTGCCTATGGCTGCAGTGATTTTACTGCACTTCATTATTCATTGGTGTCCATTGAAAGTAACACTATAATAACCCTTTTCAGCAATTTTTCACTGATAGGAGGAGGCTAGTTTCTAACTTTGGGACATAAAGTTCTTCTTCTACTTTTACATTCTTTACTTCCCCTTTATCGTTTATGCAATGCAAATATCCAGTTCCCTTTCCAGTGGATTGCATTTTTGCTCCGTTGGCGGTTGTAATATCCTCTTTACAATCTGGGTCAATTTCTGTGAAAAAAATTTCATTATTGGTCATATGGCTAGTGGCACCTGAATCAATTGACCATTTCGTATTTTCAACTTTATCTAGTGTTGTTTTAAATGTGAACTCTTCTGTTTCATGTCTGAATTTTAGTTCATCATTCTTGTTTGATTCGAATTTATTTCTGGCAGTTTTAACCTGATTTCTTGCCTGTGTGTTTGTGTTCTGTTTGTGGGATTTCTGTGTATTATTCCCTTTTATTTTTTCCCAATGCCAGCATTCATTTTTAGTGTGACCTTTCTTATTGCAATATGTGCATTGTTTTGCTTCTTTTGCATTTCTGTTAGATTTGTCACTTGTATGAAATGCTGTTGTGGAATCTGTGTTTTGTTTGTGCTCTTTTTTCTACTATTATATTCGTCGATGAGTTTATTTTTAACATATTTTAATGTTAGTTCATCCTCATGTTCTGTTACAAGTGTGTCATATGTAGATGGCACACCACACACAGCTGATAATACTTTTTCCATGTTTCCACAAAGTTGTCAGCTGCTTCTCCCAAATAACCTACTTTACTCCACAGGTTGTACAGCTGAATAGGGTTCATTGTTCCAGGCTTGGACTATATAATTTCCTACATCACGCTGAAAGAACTTTCAGCTTGAGGATCATGAATGTACAATATCAAAACTATCACCATTTTAGATAAATGATGTAACTTAGAGAAAATGAATATTTGTGTTGATCATGCATTGATTCCAACAACAGTGCTTCCGTTTTTGGAAATTTCTGCCTACCTTACCAAGGGGAAAATTACATTTAAGAGAAACAGAAATTATGACAACGGGAGACATTTTCACTCCGTCGAAAATTTTTGCTTCTTTTTACAAGCTGAAGTGTTAACTTTTAAAAAGAATTTACAAATACAGGAAAATCTCAGTCTTTAAATACAAACATTTATGAAAAGAAATTAACTCTTTAACAACAATACAGGACGGAGGAAAGATATGATTATGGGAGAAATTTCTGCTCCATTTAATATATATGTCTTTGGAATTTTCGAAAGACTGAATTTTGTTTGTTTGTTTGTTGGGGGGGGGGGGTGTTATTGACCAGTGAGCAACTCCATGGCTATAATTTAGAGCAGTTGTTCCCAGGGAAGGAAGCGAGCCAGTGCAGTAATCCATGCCTCACTGGGGTTCGAACCTAGATGAATGGTCAGAAGCCAGCGCTTACTTACACCACTGTGCCAGCCACTGAAGTTTGTCCCTACACAGAAAAACTTTCATCCATACACACCCCTGTGAGAAAAAGAAATATCAGTAGCAGTGTTTCAAACCCGGCACTAACTGGGACTTGTGAAAATGGTATGCAATTCACATGGATGAGATATCACTTTAGCAGGGGTGATTGTGAGATGAAACAAAAACCCTGACCTCAGGGCAACATATATAAATCATACATATATTGAATAATGTTATGTATAATACAGGTACATACACTAAAGAGCAATTGAATTAGAGACAGCTGGCGTTATGCAAATGGGGCACTGTGGGCGGCCCTGTAAACGGAAACGACATGACATATGCAGCGATCCGACGATATAAGGAACGATGCGATGGGAATCAGTAAGAGTCAGGCGCAGTATGGGTAAGACGAAGGATCTAAGTGCATTTGATCGTGGGCAAATTGTCGGGGCCCGACGAATGGGTCACTCCATCTCGAAAGTCGTGCAGGCAGTGGGATTTTCACGAGCCACTGTGTCACGGGTGCACCGTGAGTACATCGAATCCTGTAAAACCATCCCTGCAGTGGACAATAGCGTGTGGATAGGCGGGGTCATCGTCAGCTAGCTCGCATTGTAACAGCGGATAGACAGGCCACAGTGCGAGAAATCACTGCAATTTAACGCTGGTGCACAAAAACGTGTAAGCAGCCACACCATCTCCTCGCTATGGGGTACAGAAGCCATAGTCCCACTAGGGTACTGCTGGTGACCGCACATCACAGGGTGCAAAGATTAACATGGGCGCTGGAACATCACCACTGGACCCTAGACATGTGGGAAAATGTTGGCTGGGCTGGAATCGAGATTCACGTTGGTACATGCTGATGGCAGGATATGAGTATGGCGCAAACCACATGAAGCGATGGATCCTTCTTGCCAGCAGGGTACTCTTCAACCTAGTGGGGGTGGCATTCTCGCCTGCGGCCTGTTTACGTGGACTGAAATGGGACCTCCTGGGTATGTGTGACAATTGTCCCTCACAGGTCAACATTACCGGGATATCCTGGACGACCATTTGCTCCCAACAAATCCGTTGTCATATAATTCACTGTTTCTCACGATATCACTAAATTGAGCACTGGAAACGTCAATATTATAAATATATACCAAAATTTCAACATATTACTCACATTCCCCCCAAGATATTACAGATTTTCAGCAATTGAAGTCATCAAACTAATGCAGAAATTCAAAGGCAGCGTAAATGTGACCAAGTCTTCAAATAGGTAGACAAAAAGCAGCAGGTGATTATCACTATTTCAGATTCGTCATTTAAAATATGACTTATGAACTTTAAAAGAATTAAAACTTCAGAGCCCCATGCTGAAGGTGAGTCGAATCGGCAATAAAATATTTTGTATCGATGACGGTTCAATCTTCGTTTCCCGTGGCACAAGCACCCATAACTAGTTTCAATTGCTATTTTGTAATCATCTTCAGTGGGTATATACGAGTTATTTCCCATTCATGTTGTTTCTTGGCCACTCAAATTAAATCTACTGGCAGAGTCCGATGTTCCACGTCGGCCGAACCACTGCGCATTCGGTTATTGGTTTCATTGCGCATCTCAAGTCGTGTGCGTTTTCAATTGGATCGTTCGAATTTCCTTCAGACTCCAATTCGTTAGGTGTCGCCATCTGTTTGGTGATAGATTTATATTTTATCCTGTTTCTGTATTTTTCTTTTTATTATGGTTATTTTCTTTTTCTTTTTTTATAAGGTATCTCCAAGCATATGGAAGATCCATTGGGTCGTTATTATTACAATTTGTTTCCTTAGTTTTTTCAATCATCACTGCTTCCGATGTTAAAATTTGATTCTTTGTTTTATGTGATGTTATTAATCTTCCTCCTGACCAATCTGGGATAGCCTCATTTTCTATGCAATGCTGAATTAAGAATGTTTTGTTCTCTTTTTTGTTCCAGTTGGATGTATGTTCACCCAATCTGGTCTTAAATCTTCTTTTAGTACTTCTGATGTATACTTTATTTTTTTCATTTCCTTTCATTTCCGTAGTTTTTTTGTTGGTATACAGTATACACCTGCTTTATCAAGTATTGATCTTTCTTCACTTCATGTTGTTAATATGGTTTCGTTATCGAAAACCGTTTCTGCTAGTATAATTTTTTTCTTTAACGCATTCCTTCTTTAGTATATTCGTTATTGGAGGAATGTAGGGAAATTTACTCGCAAATTTTATTTCAGTTTTATGTTTAGTGCTATTTTTACTAAAAGATTTTTTCGTATTTTCAAGTATTTCTTCAATAATCTTTTTTCTGTATCCAAATTTCATAGCAGTTTCGGTTATTCAGTTAATTTCCAAAATTTCTTTATTTTTATTACATGAGTGGGTTAAAGCTCTTCTGACATAGAATTGAAGTGCTGATCTTTTATATTTCCATGGATGATTTGAATCGATCGGAATAATTGCTGGAATAAACGTTGGTTTTCTATAGACTTCGTATTCAACCATATTATTGTTTCTAAATAAAGAAATGTCTAAGTCTGTTAATTTCTTTTTCCATAGTAACTTGTATTGACGGATAAAAGCTATTGCATTTTTGTACGAATGTATTAAGGTCTTTTTCAGATTGCTTCCAGAAGATAAGGATATCATCAACGTATCTTACATACACTATTTACCAACAAGTAATTGGACACCCCTGCAATCGACGATATCTGCGGTCCTGATACACGTCATGGCCACCACCGTTAAATATCGTGTGGGAAACAACAACGCAACTAGTTGCATGCAAGATGCCACACAGTTCGGAGCTCTCCGATTTCGAGAAAGGTGTAATCGTCGGGTATCACCGAAATGGCCGATCCATACCTGACATATCCAGCGAGTTGAAGTACCCAAAATCGACAGTGGCCTACGTGATTGGCAAGTGGAAGATGGGAGGTGACTGTCAGAATGTGTCCCGACCCGGCAGACCCACAAAACTGGGAGTTAGAGACCGACTGGTGCTGGCCAGAAAAATTCGGAAGAACCGCACCAAATTGATGGGCCACATCCGCGAGGAGTTTCAACAGGCATCCTGGAGTGTTCTTTCCATGAATACCATCCGTAAGGTAGCCCATCTGCTCGGTTATCATGGAAGTGCTGCCGCCCACAAGCCTTTGATCACCGAGTCCAATAGTGCTGCTCGGATAACGTGGTGCAAAGAACGTCGACAGTGGACCGTTGAACAGTGGAAACAGGTTCTCTGGAGCGACAAATCAAGGTTCACCCTCTACCGTTCGGATGGCAGGGTCTGGGTTTGGCGTCTGCCTGGAGAAAACGCCTCCTGCCGGAATGTATTGTGACCACTGTGAAGTTCGGCGGCGGTGGAATTATGCTATGGGGGTGTTTCTCCTGGTATGGCATGGGACCCTTGGTCGCAATTCCTGGTAGACTCAACGCTGAGACTTACTGCACCATTTTGGATGACCATGCGCTTCCTACGTTGTGGCAGTTTTACGGGGTGGACCCATGTTACTTTCAGGATGACAATGCCACCTGTCATGTTGCGAGGTCCACCATGGCTTGGTATGGTGACAATGGGGTTAATTGAATGGACTGGCCTGCACAGAGCCCGGACCTTAACGATATCGAGCACCTCTGGGACGAGTTGGAGCGTCAACTTAAGGGGTGCTCCCACCGTCCGAAATCGGTGAAGGAACTGACCTGTCTTCTTCAAGCCGAGTGGAAGAAAATACCACTAGCCGTCGTACAACGCTTGGTTGAGAGTATACCCGGAGGGTCGCAGCTGTAATCGCTGCTCGTGGAGGCTCCACCAACTATTGAAGGTGAATAAACTTCGTTTTCCTTTGCTATCACGGGTGTCCAATTACTTGTTGGTAGATAGTGTATATTAACAGCTTATTTTGATTGAGTGGCTTAATGAATTTATTTTCTATGTCCTGTAATATTATTTCAGCAAGAAGACCTGAAATTGGGGACCCCATTGGTGCACCTTGTTTTTGTCGGTAGATTTTTTTTATCATACGTGAAGTAGTTGTTATCAGCAACTAGTTTTACTGCGTGGATAATACTAATTCTTTGTGATTCAGGTATTTCTCGATCCTGTAATCTCTGATCTAATAATGTAATTGCTTCGTAAACCGGAGTATTTGGATACAGGGAGACTATATCTAAACTGATCATAATAAATTCGGTTGTTTTTATTTTCCTGATTTTATTAATAACTTCGATAGAGTTGTTAATCGTATATTCATGTTGATTATAGTATTGTTTTAAGTGTTTAAATAGTTCTTTTTCTAGGAAGATAGTTGGAGCAGTTGTTTTATTCACTATTGGTCTTAAGGGTTCTTCTTCTTTATGTGTTTTGATTTTGCTGAATATGCTTAGAATAGTTGCTCCTACAGGTGGAAAGGCTCTATTTTTAATATTATCTGGTAAATGGCCATGGTTTTTTATATTAGCCATTTTTCTTAAAATACTGTCTGTTGGATCACAATTAGTCTCTTCGACATTTAATTCCGCTATAGCCTTTTTCATTTTTAAATCGTATTCTTCTTTGTCTAATATAACAACTTGTTTGGCTTTATCAGCGCTTATGCATTTAATTGTGGGGTTCTTCCTGAGGTTCATCAATTCCTGTCTTTCATATTTTATAGCTGGCATTTGTTCTTCTTTTTCTTTGTTATTGATTGTTCTCATTATTTTGAATCTTGTTGGGTTTTGTCTTTTTTCCCGGTAGTTTTTTGATGTCTTCAATGTATGGAATTATAATCTCAGTTTTTGAAATTTTCTGCTGATATGCATATCTCATGCCTCTATTAAGTGCTTTAATCTGCAGAGATGTCAATTCATTATTAGATTTATTAATGAACATTGGTTTGTCTTCTAGTGGTGCCATTTTTTCTTTTTTGCTATTATGTTGGTTGTTTATAAGATTTTCAATTTTATGAAAGTGTCTCTATCTACAAGTTGTTGTCTGTCTATAATAGCAAATATTTTAATTAATGCCACTTTCGTTCCTTCTTTATCATTTTCTTGCATACATTGGCTATATAAACTGTAGTTTTTCATACTTAGTTTATCAATGTCTTTTCTTTTTCTCTAATAGAGGTTCTTAATCTTTTAACTTCGCAAGTTTTTAAAATGGCTTTGTCTCTAATTCATTGGTTTGTTTCTAATTTGCAAAAATTTCGGTGTTATTCCATTATTTTTACAAGTTGCCAAAAAGTTCAAGTGTTTGACTTCTTTACTTAGTAGAATTCTATTCTTTTTAATATTTTGGATGTTCATTTTGCTCTGTCTTTATATATACATGTTGGTTCCACCTGTGCAACTCAGACTCTCACCACAAACTCGATACTATAGTAGCCATCCAAATCTCCAGTTTTGCATTAAATTATATCAATTCATCAAATATTTCTATTTGTCGAATTCTTTACGTGGTTACGATTTATATGTCAACAAATCCGTTGTCATATAATTCACTGTTTCTCACGTTATCACTAAATTGATCACGGGAAACGTCAATATTATAAATATATACCAAAATTTCAACATGTTACTCACATTCCTTCACGTGGTCCCCAAGATATTGCAGATTTTCAGCAATTGAAGTCATCAAACTGATATGGAAGAAGTCTTCATATGGATATTCAAAGGCAGCGTAAATGCGACCAAGTCTTCAAAATAAGTAGACAAAAAGCAGCAAGTGATTATCACTATTTAAGATTCGTCATTTAAAATGTGACTTATGAACTTTAAAACTTCACAACCCCATGCTGAAGGTGAGTTGAATTGGCAATAAAATATTTTGTATCGATGACGATTCAATCTTCGTTTCCCGTGGCACAAGCACCCATACTAGTTTCAATTACTATTTTGTAATCATCTTCAGTGGGTATATACGAGATAATTCCAATTCATGTTGTTTCTTGGCCACTCAAATCAAATCTACTGGCAGAGTCCGATGTTCCATGTCGGCTGAACCACTGCGCATTCAGTTTTTGGTTTCATTGCGCATCTCAAGTCGTGTGCGGTTTCAATTGGATCGTTCAAATTTTCTTCCGACTCCAATTCGTTAGGTGTCGCCATCTGTTTGTTGAATGATCCAATTGAAAACGCATCATAATTCCATACATTTCAGTTTTAGGTCTTCTTGCTGAAATAATATTACAGGACATAGAAAATAAACTCATTAAGCCACTCAAGTAAGATACGTTGATGATATCCTTATCTTCTGGAAGCAATCTGAAAAAGACCTTAATACATTCGTACAAAAATGCAATAGCTTTTATCCGTCAATACAAGTTACTATGGAAAAAGAAATTAACAGACTTAGACATTTCTTTATTTAGAAACAATAATATGGTTGAATACGAAGTCTATAGAAAACCAACGTTTATTCCAGCAATTATTCCGATCGATTCAAATCATCCATGGAAATATAAAAGATCAGCACTTCAATTCTATGTCAGAAGAGCTTTAACCCACTCATGTAATAAAAATAAAGAAATTTTGGAAATTAACTGAATAACCGAAACTGCTATGAAATTTGGATACAGAAAAAAGATTATTGAAGAAATACTTGAAAATACGAAAAAATCTTTTAGTAAAAATAGCACTAAACATAAAACTGAAATAAAATTTGCGAGTAAATTTCCCTACATTCCTCCAATAACGAATATACTAAAGAAGGAATGCGTTAAAGAAAAAAATGATACTAGCGGAAACGGTTTTCGATAACGAAACCATATTAACAACATGAAGTGAAGAAAGATCAATACTTGATAAAGCAGGTGTATACTGTATACCAACAAAAAAACTACGGAAATGAAAGGAAATGAAAAAAATAAAGTATACATCAGAAGTACTAAAAGAAGATTTAAGACCAGATTGGGTGAACATATATCCAACTGGAACAAAAAAGAGAACAAAACATTCTTAATTCAGCATTGCATAGAAAATGAGGCTATCCCAGATTGGTCAGGAGGAAGATTAATAACATCACATAAAACAAAGAATCAAATTTTAACATCGGAAGCAGTGATGATTGAAAAAACTAAGGAAACAAATTGTAATAATAACGACCCAATGGATCTTCCATATGCTTGGAGATACCTTATAAAAAAAGAAAAAGAAAATAACCATAATAAAAAGAAAAAATACAGAAACATTATAAAATATAAATCTATCACCAAACAGATGGCGACACCTAACGAATTGGAGTCTGAAGGAAATTCGAACGATCCAATTGAAAACGCACACGACTTGAGATGCGCAATGAAACCAATAACCGAATGCGCAGTGGTTCGGCCGACGTGGAACATCGGACTCTGCCAGTAGATTTAATTTGAGTGGCCAAGAAACAACATGAATGGGAAATAACTCGTATATACCCACTGAAGATGATTACAAAATAGTAATTGAAACTAGTTATGGGTGCTTGTGCCACGGGAAACGAAGATTGAACCGTCATCGATACAAAATATTTTATTGCCGATTCGACTCACCTTCAGCATGGGGCTCTGAAGTTTTAAAATTCTTTTAAAGTTCATAGTCATATTTTAAATGACGAATCTGAAATAGTGATAATCACTTGCTGCTTTTTGTCTACCTATTTGAAGACTTGGTCACATTTACGCTGCCTTTGAATATCCATATGAAGACTTTTTCAATTGCTGAAAATCTGCTACATCTTGGGGACCACGTGAAGGAATGTGAGTAACATGTTGAAATTTTGGTATATATTTATAACTAGCTATACCCGGCCACGCGTAGCTGTGGCACATTGTGGTTGCATGGATGAGAAATGAGGAACAAAACAAAGCATACGTTTCATAGAAGTTTAATTTTGCAATACTTGTGGGTATACAATATTTTTTTTTTTCCATTCTCTGCGTAGATATAAAGGCTATCTGGTTTGCCGACACGGGAACACGCAACATACAGTTGTCCATGTGAGAAGCAATCCGCATCTAAATCTAAACCACACAATTCTAAAGATTGACCTTGAGCTTTATTGATTGTGAACGCCAATCGAATTGGGAATTGCAATCTTTTAAATTGAAATGGTGTATCGGTCGGGATCATGGGAATTCGAGGGATGAGGACATCTTCACCTTCGAAAGGCCCCGTTAAAATCGTTGCTTCCACTACATTTTTCATCAGTTTTTTAACTACGAGTCGCGTGTCGTTGCAGAGTTTTGGCTGATTAATATTCCGCAACATGATAATTGGCACACCTATTTTCAATTTTAATATGTGTGGTGGCATCCCTGGCAGATCAAGTGAGTTCAAAAATTCCGTTGGATAAAAAACTACTTCATCTGCTTCCACA
This sequence comes from Macrothele yani, assembly GCA_039090855.1. Classification (NCBI taxonomy): domain Eukaryota; kingdom Metazoa; phylum Arthropoda; class Arachnida; order Araneae; family Macrothelidae; genus Macrothele; species Macrothele yani. The sequence continues at coordinate 24,195,142 of CM077013.1, forward strand.
ACTGTATCTATCGACTTGTATGTAATTTCCTCACTTTGAATGCTGGATTGAATAACATTATTAATTTGATAGACATCTTTATTCTTCGCGGCAAGGATAGCTCGTTCACTGAGCCAATCGTGATTCTTATAATTAATTTGAATATTAGGAAATACCTTTTCGATCAGTTCTTCTTTCGATGTTACTAAATTACAAAAATGATCAGGAAATGATATTCGTCTTGATGTCTCATCGACTGGCAGTTGTCCGTTCCCAATGTCCAGTAACTGTCGTGAGAATACCTCGGCTGATTGATCGTTCTGCAGCTGGACACGCATATTCGTAGTCAACTGCAATGTACGTACGTGTCGCCACAATGTTGAATATTTCAGGCAAGCATTTATTTTGTCCGCTGGTGTCGATCGAGAAATTACAGGCAATGTTTGCCTAAAATCTCCTGCGAGCAATATCAATGCATTCCCGAATGATTGAACGTTTCCACGCAAATCTCGCAACGATCGATCAAGAGCTTCAAGCGATTTTTTATGTGCCATCGTGCATTCATCCCAAACAATGAGTTTACATTTTTGTAATACTTTTCCCATACCGGATGCTTTGGAAATATTGCACGTGGGAGTCTCGATGATTCGCATGTTTAATGGCAACTTCAGAGCTGAATGAGCAGTCCTTCCACCTGGTAACAATGTCGCAGCTATTCCAGACGAAGCGAGAGCTAAGGCTATGTCATTTTTTGATCGAACCGTTGCCAGAATCAATCTGATAAGGAATGTTTTCCCAGTTCCTCCTGGCGCATCCAAGAAGAAGCCCCCCCCCTACTCCGTCATTTATCATTTGCATTATGCGATCATAAATGCCTTTCTGTTCACACGTTAATTTGGGAATGTTTGATTGGACATATGACTGGAGATCACCGGTGTTGTAACTCTGTTCACGGCGCAAATCCACATCAAATGAAGCCGTCGTAGTTCGGTTGGGTGATGGCATTCCCAATTGACTAAGAACTTTATTTACAATAGCTAAGCACTTGTCTTCAATATTTATCAATGTTTCGTTGTAAATGCCTTCTGTAAATTCCATGGTCATATTGGCATTTTCTAGGCGTAACTCTATGCAAAATATCCTCAGCCATACGCGATCGATATCTTTCCCATAACTCTGTGGGAGATGAAGGGAAGCAAGCGGTCAATATAATTGCGAATAGTGCTCGAATTTGGTTTGGATGTGCAGTGTTGCACGCGTCACTAATACATATATCCCACTGTTGGTCGTTTTCTAATAAATTAAGAGCTTGACACGCACTGCGGAAAGTGGCATATGTGACGCCGTCAACAATTTTCAATTGCTGGAAAGATCTAGGACCAGGCACATTTACCAACAGCATGCGAAAGAAAAAACATTCATCTTGATTAGGATTCAGTGTATAAAGTCTACCAATTGTATTTTCTCTAAAAATGCCAGGTTGACCGTCGACTGCGTCGTACGAATGCTTTTTAGTTACATTCCACGTGTAATAAGAGGGCACTTCTGTGTACATCAGTGTTCTGGCGAAAGCGTCTTCCTGACATAAGGTGAAGAAAGCAGTCAGAGTCGTACCAGGTGGATTAGGGCTCTTTGTTGCACATTTGCATCTGTGAAATAAACACGCTGTCCATTCTCTAAATGTACTGCTAAGTGAACCACAGCTGGATTGCGTTCATGCATGGGAAATGAAAAAATTCGCCATGCAGCCTCATTGCTGCTTATGTATCTTCCAGCCTGGTATTGTGCAATTTCATCAATAACTCGTACTGCATTTCTGTCACTATTTTCTGGTTGCACACCAAAAACTGCCATATCGCTGCCTTTATTCGCATACTTACAGATGTATTTAATCGATTTGACCGAATTGCAATATTCTACGTTTATGTGCGCTTTGTATGTTTTTGACAACAGAGGCGAATATGGGACCACCCAACGGTTGTCTACATCAATATCACCATTTCGCATGTGTATAGTTGCCGAATTCCCGCCATCTTCAGTTGATCGTCTCCTATACTGAGGATATCCATCGTCTCCTGTTACTGTGTTGGCTGCGAATGCTCGAGGATATTGCTTAGAACATTTCCCGTCTACCATGCATGGTGAATTCGGATTTAGTGTACCGCATGGTCCACGTATCATGTTTTTGATAACAACTGCATGCAAATCGTTATCGACGTCGGCCTGTGGAATCTCAGCGCATATCACATAGTCGATTTCGTCTGAAGTTATTTTATCGTATAGCAAGATTAGTATATGCGCATGTGGCAATCCTCTCTTTTGCCATTCTACTGAATACATCCAGCAGCGCCCAAACACTTCATGTTTCACAATGAAATCCATCAGCGACTTAAGCTTTTGTCTGAAAACACGTGCTGTGATGTCATGCCTATCCATGGGTGATTGACCAGGAAGTAACAGCTGCTGTATCTCGTCCCAAGCTGGATTGCACGTGAAGGTGATAAATAAGTCTGGACGCCCGTAATGACGAACATATGCCATTGAATCTTGAGCATATTCCTGCATGTGACGTGGACTGTCTATGTATGAAGATGGCAAAATAGTAAGCTTTCCAACGTTGGTTGTATTACTGTCATTCACAACTGCATCTCGCAAATGAATGTATTCTTCGGAGCGGAGTTTGGTCTGATTCAAACGAAGAAATAGCAAACGTTCCGTTTCAATTTTTGCATACATATTCGCAGTGTACTGGTGAAACAACTGACAGCATTTCAAAATATAATTGTCCTCGTTCCTCCGAATCATTAAACGGTAGGCGTAAAAGTTCATTGCGCTGCACTTTTTATTAATTTCTGCACCATTCACTGGGTTTATCATCTTCACATTGAAATGATATCCATCGGCACCATCCCAGAAGGTAACTTGATATTGCAAAGCATCGTAACAACGGTGAGTTTCTGCGACGTTTATCAATTGATCGTTTCTTCGATGGAGAACAATATCTCTAGGTTGGAACTGATCTCAGACTATGACAATTGCTACTTCGTCTATAGTTGGAGCATTATATCTTCGGACATGTTCTCCAGCGGGCGTTTTGTCGGCGTGAATGACAATCTTGTGGGTATCTGATGGCATCATGTCCATTGCCGTTTTGAACAAATGCACCAAATTGTTCTTTTCGTGAAGGAGCTCCTGTAGTTGCGAAATGATGGATCTTCTTAGCGAGGTATGTATTCCACAACGTGCATCGACTTTATCTCTATCATCACCGATGAAGTACATTTGAAGGAATTTATGGTCACTATCTCGGAACGGGAGCAGGGAGCCAGCTTTGTGATATATTTGTCCTTTGATTTTAAAAGTTGGCATGAATTGAGCAGTCACAATTTCCGTACCAAATGACGTCATTTGGAAGCAAAAGTTATATTTCCTGATGTTCGATAGGAAATGCTTCGATTCAGCGGTAGATCCAGCAAGTAGAGTTTTCAACGGCTCTGGTGGTGCTTCAAGTTGAGGCAATTTAATTTTTCCGCCAGCGCAACACACCCCATTCGTTTCATTATTGAACTTTAGAGCCTGGCAGTAGGTACAGACATGACTCATCTGGTCAATGACAACATGTGGACTTGAACTATAATCAACAGCTGGATTGTACCGGAATGCAAGACGATTGTATTGCAGAATCAGATCATCTGCTGTTCTTTGGGTACGTGTTTCAGCTATCCTCGACGCCTTGCGTTCATTCCGTTGAGAACGAACCAAATCTGTTGCTGCAGAACGCGACTGCCGTGCTCGCAATCGTGCATCCTCAAGCCTGGCTGCTCGTCTTTCTGCTGGTTCCGTGTTACGCATCTGGATGGTGCTTAGTCTGTTCCTCTCTAGTACGTATGCCCGCTCTTCTTCAGTCATATTCGAAAGCCGTCTTCTTGATCCTTCTGTGTGGCGATGACAACATGTGGACGACGACCCAAATTCGTTTTTTTTGTGAGGCATTATTTCGGTTTTCACTGAAACAGAAGGAAGGGATAAGATTATAACCTCTTATGGCTCTCGCAGCTCTAGGTTGAAAAGCATGAGAGATAAGAGACAAAACATAACCTCTACTTACGATTTGGCGAACGGCGCAGCTCAATCACGACACGATCACCTAGTATGGAGAGTGTTCCCCTCGCTTCCAGCAGATGGCGCGTTTGCTGGTTGGTACACAGCTGACCGTTGAAAAAGCTGTTTTCTCACGGTCGCGGGTATGTAACTGACGCGAAAAATAGATAAAAACAACACGATCACCTAGTATGCAGAGTGTTCCCCTCGCTTCCGGCAGATGGCGCGTTTGCTGGTACACAGCTGACCGTTGAAAAAGCTGTTTTCTCGCGGTCGCGGGTATGTTACTGACGCGAAAAATAGATAAAAACAACACGATCACCTAGTATGGAGAGTGTTCCCCTCGCTTCTGGCAGATGGCACGTTTGCTGGTACACAGCTGACCGTTGAAAAAGCCTTCGACCATATATACTGATAGACTGCGCATGGCATCAAAATTTCTGGCTCCAACATCGCAAGCCACGAAATCACGTGACTTCGGGCAAAAGATGGTTAACTCATGCTGTGCTCATCATGAATTTTAGGAGTTGCTTTTTTAGAATTCCATTACGACTTTTCATTCGTGAATACATTTATTACGCTCTGATTCAGCTATTGCCAGTGCGCAGTCCATTAGTATATATGGTCGAAGGAAAAAGCTGTTTTCTCGCGATCGCGGGTATGTTACTGACGCGAAAAATAGATAAAAACAATCTTTGAAGCGGGTTGTATATCGTGTCAAAATTTGAGCTCAATCGGTGCAGAACTTTGAGTTTTTGAAGCGTACACAAACCAACTTGACATTTTTATATATATAGATATTGACGTTTCCCGTGCTCAATTTAGTGATAACGTGAGAAACAGTTAATTATATGACAACAGATTTGCTGACATATAAATAACATAAATCGTAACCACGTAAAGTATTTGATGAATTGATATAACATTTGCTCCCATTTGTATGTCTTCAACATTCCACTGGGGACCTCATCCTGCAACAAGACAATGCACCGTGCCATCGCTTCCGAATTGTATCCGAATGGTTGGATGAACACTCCACTGACGTGACCTCGCTTCCTTGGCCAGCTAGGTCACCTGACCTCAGTCCCATCGAAAAAGATGTTCGAGGCTCTGACCCCCTTCCATCAAATCTTTGTGAACTGTGGGAGCTTGTTCAGGGGTCGTGGATCCGTATGGCTTCCCAACGCTTCTGGTGTCTTGTAGAGTCCGTGCTGAGACGAATCGCCACCGTCATCAGGGCGAAAGGTGATGCTACACGTTACTAGACAGGTATCTCTAATTCAATTGCTCTTCAGTGTACATTCTTTATACACTGCTGGACAATTGCTAAGGACGGATGACAATAGCAACGATAGCAACCATAAAATGTGGAAATTAGCATATGTGCGGGATACAGTAAGACGTGTTGTGCGTATGCAAATTTTGGATTGCCAAACTTGTTCGTGACGTCATAGCGCTGATAAGAGATATAAAGGATTTGACGCGTATTGACCGTTGTTGTTCAAACGCAAAGTTGAAAGGGAAAGAATCAATTGACGAACTTGCAATTTTCAGTATGTCTTCCCGACATCACCTAGATGATTTTACGCGTGGCCGTATTATTGGCAAGATTGAAGAAGGGCGAAAAATAACAGATGTTGCCAGGGAGTTCGACGTCAGCCACAGTGTTGTTTCAAGGCTTTGGAAATCATTTCAAACAAATGGAGAGTGTAGCAAACGTCACGGGGGGGGGTCGTGTTCGCAGTACGACACCTGCAGAAGACATAGTGCTATCAACAAAAAGACACCGGCGCAGCACAGCTAGTTAGGTAGCAAATCAGTTTATGGCTGCTACTGGCTAGCGGATCTCCCAAAAAACTGCCGCCAGACGTTTGCATGAAGGAGGACTATACGCCCGCCGTCCTGTTATGTGCATCCCATTGTCCAGATGTCACCGTACCGCCCGTTTGCAATGGCGTCATCAACATCGCTATTGGACTGATAACGACTGGTCTGCTGTCCTCTTCTCAGATGAGAGTAGATACAGTCTATCGTCTGATTGTCGACGACAACTGATCTGGCGTGATAGTGGTACTGCATATTGTCCAGCAAACATACAGGAAAGGGACCGATATCCGACATGTAGTGTCATGGTATGGGCTGGCATCATGATCAATGGCCGTACGTCCCTCTATGTGCTTCCAACTGGGACTATGACTGGCCAACGATACATTAATGGTGTTATGCTACCTCATGTTCACATGTTCCGTGGTGCTGTCGGTGATAGATTCATTTTCATGGACGACAACGCAACATGTCATCGAGCAGTCGCTGTCCAGGAGTGTCTTGAGAGCGAGGATATTCAACGCCTCGTATGGCCAGCACGTTCTCCAGATCTGAATCCCATTGAAAATGTGTGGGATGCATTGGGGAGGAGTCTTGCTGGTCGCCAATGCCATCCAATAAACAAGGACACCCTCATCTGTGCACTGACAGGGGAATGGGATAAATTACCCCAACAGCTGCTTGATAATGTTGTGCAAAGCATGACACGACGTGTGGAATCTTGCATCGCCCTCCATGGTGGCCATATCCCGTATTGACATCTTACGCCGGAACGCCTGCGGACGGTAATTGCATTTTTCACGTTTACATATTCTGCACAAAATGGCCTGTTTGTCCCTTGAACACGTTTCAAAGCCTTCTGGATTTCAGAGCACAATAAATTGTCTTTCTTGTAATGTCCTGGCATTCTGACATTACTTTATTTCACTTGGCATCCAACCACACTTACTTTTTTTATGCGCTATATAGCCGTTTATGATCCGTCCTTAGCAATTGTCCAGCAGTGTTTATTATATTACACATATTGTACATTACATTAACTAGCTACATAACAATTATGTTAAAATCTTTCGAAAATTTCATGTGATGTTAGTGATAAAGATCTCTCAAAAATTGCAGTTTTGAAGTCAAATTATGGATATTGGTTCAGGTCTGGATGCTTTTAAGTCCTGCTTCCATAACATCCTGCAGTGGTTTTTGTCAATTCTGCATTTAGCTCATTGGATTCATTGAACCTTATGCAATGAAAATTATTTTATATACTGTAGATACAGCTGCCAAAATGATAAAAATGTAGTTTTCCTTTCAGCATGTGCAATAGTTTTGAATCTGAAAAGGCACCTTTAATTAATTACCACTTGAAAACAAACAGGCCTGCTTTAGGTTGGGAATGGGGAAAGAGGTGGACACAGAGCATCAGGTTGCTTTACTGGCTTCAAGACCTGGGAGTGGGTGGAGCATCATGAAACAAATAATCCTGTTTATTGTATTGCATCACAATGGGCGACATTCAGCAGTTTTGCCTTAAGGAAAGCCGTAGGTGAAGGCTATGAGGCTCACGTTATGTTACCACCCATCAGAGAGAGCAGTAAATGAATTGAACTGATTCCTACCCTCACACATTTTTTCCTGCTTCCAGCAAAACAGTGCCTTTAACTGGAAAGTTCTTATTCATACATTAATTTCTCTTCAGTTTTGCATTCATTGCAAAAATGACCCAAATCATAACAAAAATGCAGAATTCTGCAAATAAATCTCGTGCCTTTATTGCTGCTCAGACTGATACTATTTGACTCGCACCCTGTTTTGCCAGGAGGTAGGCCTAATGTGCAAATTTTAGCTAAAAATGATCTAAATAAGATCAACTTTTTATTGAATATAATTTTTGATGTTCATTATGTATTTGCATTGTATTTCTATTCCAGATTGCTCATGAACATGGAGTCCATCTATGTCCTATTGGAAACATGCTTAGCACAAGTATACTATCCCAGTACTGTTGAAGAATGGCTGGCAGTGAATATAAGCCCATTTCTGGAAAAATTACGCAAATTAGTGAGGGACGGAGATCAACAAATTATTTTTCATTCTGGCCCTGAGGATCATGCTACATCATGATGAAATATAACTGAGACATTACTATGCAGTAATAAATATTTTGATATCGCATTTCTGGTACTTTTTTTTTATATTACACATACAACAATAATCCTGTTCCATCATAATTACGATAATTACATGCCACTTCAAATTTTTTTTTTTTTTTTGCAAGTCCTACTGCTGTACACCAAAAGTCGCAATTTAATGACCATGCACTTTCAAATGTATCATCCTTCATTGGGCACATTTTTAATTTTCTACATGCAGGGTGCCCACGCGTCCTTGAATTTCAAAATCCCACAGGCGAAAAATTTCGATAAAAATTTCCGGCCTTTTTCCTTTTCGTCATAATAGGTTGCTTATCTTTTGTACACATTTCCTTGCACATTTTTTCCCTTTGGTTGTCTTGCATGGTTCAAGCCTCTGGTGCGGTGGTCCTTTTTTGGTTCATTCAATGCCTGGTGAATGCATAAGTCTATGAAGTGTACTTATGCATTCACCAGGCATTGAATGAACCAAAAAGGACCACCCCGCCAGAGGCTTGAACCATGCAAGACAACCAAAGAAAAAAATGTGCAAGGAAATGTGTATCAAAAGGTAAGCAACCTATTATGACTATAATTATATGCACATAAATTAAGAACAGTTGTGGCTTGTGCTATAGATTTCCTAACACTGAATTACTTTTTCCTTTTGTTATTTTTCACTTTTTTTCTGCAATCCCCCATTGACATCGGAAGTCAAAAAGAGTAAACTTCAAAGCAGCTGCGTCACTGGGAGAAGGTGCACTGCGGTCTAACGGGGAGTTAAGTAGCTCAAGATTGGACACCCCCCCCCCCAATCTACCACGAGAGGAGTTGAGTGTTTGCAACCCCAGTGCACTTGTTCTGCGACGTGAAAAACTATCGTATAGTTTCTTTCATTTTCCTTACGGCATGGTGGGGATTTCCCCTTTCTGTTTCTTCTTTATCTGCTTGAAAGCGGGTTCATTCGATGCTGTTGATAGGTGCATTTTACCAGCCCCCACCATAGTCGAGCAGTTTTAGAAACGGGTGACCTTGAATGCCCACAGCACGTTCAAACCGCTCGGAGGGTTAATAAAAAAAGTGTGTAATTTAAAAACTTTTCATTGGATCCAAGCAAAATTTGCAGGGTAACCTTATAAGACCAAGTTATGGTATCTGTCAAAAATTCAGCTCTGTTAAATGAAAATTTGGAAAATTATTTTTTTTTTGCATTTTTATCGTTAGTTAGGGAAGTAGGCAGTTTAACAGGTGGCCCTCGAGACGGCGAATGAAATGGTAGACGTGATTGACAAAATGTGCACGCCAACAGGTGATTGACTTGCTGCTGTTGTTCAATGAGAACAAAAAGTTGAAATTATTTGTTTGTTTGGTTCATTTTCTGTATTTTTGTTGCACTTTTTTTCTGGCCACAGAGTATTATATTACTCTTATGTATCTGGCAATAGCATATGATTACACACAATGCGCATTGCATTACTGAGCAGGAATTCCTTACATTGCTTTTCTGGAAAGTTCTCTGCAATGTGCGTGTAGCAACTGAAAAAAAAAAAAAAAAAAATCTTTGATTTTTGTTGGCTTAGTGTTTTGCTTTGAGATGTCTCTAGTTGTCACCTAATTGTTAGATATTGGAATTTTCTTGTTTTTGTGTTTAATAAATATGGGTCGTAAGTGCAATTTCAGTGATCTTTGGTTGCACAATCCCAAGTATTCCACTTGGGTTGGTAAGGATTGCAGCAATAATCATGTTGCGAGATGTTTGTTATGCTTAAAGAACATCGATATTTCGTCCATGGAAGAGTCTGAATTGCGAAGCCACATCAAAAGTAAAAAGCACGTGACCTGTTCTGAAAACAAAAGTCGAAATTCCACCTTAGATGGACTGTTTGAAAAAGTACCAGCACTAGCATCACAAACAGCATCATCACCAGAGCCATCTTCATCATCAGCAGCAGGTTGTTTACCCAGAAAAGATCTTACGAAGGCTAAAATATTATGGGCTTTAAAAGTAGTAGAAAGCCATTATTCGTACAGATCATGTGCTGGAATTGATAAGTTGTTGTGATTGATGTTTCCAGACAGTGAAACGGCTCTCAGCTTTTCTTGTGGGCAAACAAAATGTTCATATATTTGTTGCTTTGGCTTGGCACCCCATTTTAATTCACTTTTGTTGCAACAGATTAATGAAAGCAAAGATTTTGTTGTTTTGTTTGATGGGAGTTTAAATAAGTACTCTCAACAAAAACAAATGGACATCCATATAAGATGTTGGGACAAGAACAGAGTAACATCACAGTATCTGACTTCTGTGTTTTTAGGCCACGCAAGTGCAGAAATTTTGTTAGACAAACTTAAGCAATCTTTGAAGGATTTGCCTTTAAAAAATACAGTTCAGTTTTCTATGGATGGGCCGAATGTGAATTTAAAGCTTTTTCTTTATTTCAAGATGATTTATCGGGCAATCTCTCTTAAACACCAGTACCTGTGGACTGCACATAGTGCATAATGCATTTAGACAGGCTACTACTGTGAGTGATTGGGAAATAGAAAACATTCTCTCAAGCCTATACAGGTTATTTAAAGATTCACCGGCATGGCGTGAGGATTATTTAAATGTGGATAATGCTATAAAAATGCCACTAAAATTCTGTTCACACAGGTGGGTTGAAAATTCTCCCGTGTGTGAACGTGCTGTAGAAATTTGACCCTTTATTTTGATGTATGAAACCTTGGTAGCCCAGAAAATTGTAAATAATCCTTGCACAATTTCCTTTAATATTGTCCAAAAATGGGTGAAAGATCCATTGGCACTTGCCAAATTATATTTTTTTAATTCTATTGCAAAGCAACTGAGTCCCTTTATAAAAAGTATTGGGCAGATAAGCCAATGCTGCCATTCATGGCTAAAGACTTAGAGAAAATGTTAAGGAATCTGATGAGTCGCTTTGTTAAAATGGATGTATTAGAACAAACAAAGACCATTATAGCACTTCTAAAAATTGATCCAACTAATAATAAAAATTGTTCCACTTATAGGATGATTGACATTGGATTCCAGGCAGAAAAGGAGGTAAAGACTTTGCCATCAAATGTAAGTGAAAAACAGATAATAGAATTTCGTATGAAATGCAGATCAATTTTGTCAAACCTTGTCAAAAAATTGCTCACTAAGTGCCCACTGCAGTATGCTCTTGTGCGGCACATGAAGTGCTTAGATCCTAAATTAATGAGTGCTGAGAAGGAATCTTGCTTAAAAAGTTTCAAGATTATTCTAGAAATTCTCGTGGATGCTAATAATCTAAAACCTGGTGGTGTTGACACTATTATGCTGCAACTTCAGATTTTCTATTATGCAGTAACTTCAGATTTTAAACTTTTTGATAACAATTATGAGGAATTGAGAATATATGTGTTATTTTATGACCATTTATCCTCAAGTAAAAACTATGATCTGTTGTGGGAAGTAACTAAAAAGCTGCTGTTGCTCTCACATGGACAGGCATCAGTGGAGAGGGGATTCTCCATTAATAAGGAACTAATAATTGACAATATGAAAGAAAACTATTGTTTCACAAAGAATAATATATGACCATCTAAGTAACATTGGTGGCATGGAAAAGGTCGAGTTTTCAAAATTGCTTCTGAGTAATGTCAGATGTGCTAGGCAAAGATATGTAATAAATTTAGAAGAAAAAGCTCAGGACAAGGCTAATTGTGCTGTAGCTCAAAGGAGAAAACAAATACTGGATGAAATAGAAAGTATGAAAAAAAGAAAAACGTGTAGAAAATGAAGTATTAGATTTATTAAAATCAGCTGATGACTGGGCAACAAAAGCTACTCATAATTTTAACTGCATTGTTAAAAGAAATAGATTTTGAACTCAAGAAAAAAATGGATTTAGTGAATAATTGTAAATAAATTATTCACCCATTTGCTTAATATTTTTTAATATACTTGTTAATTATATTTTAACAATGATAAATTTAATACTGTGTTAAAAGTACTAACATTTGAGTAGAAAAAATTGTAACTATTTAAAAATTGATTACAGTTTTTTCATTTGTTAAATGTTTTCACCTGAAGATTTGTCATTCAGTCAAAAACTTTTTGCAAAATTTGGAGATGCATTGTTGCTAAGATTTTTTTTTTTTTTTATAATTGACTACCAATTACAAATACTGTTAATGAGTATCATAATACAACACACAAATCTTGATATGTAATATATTCATTGCAGTTTAGGACATTGAAAAATTCATCCTTGAATTTTTTTCCCTGAAAAAGAGTGGACACCCATGCCATCTGGCTCATCCGCAAGAAAAATCCTAAGTATTTAACTTATTTCTCTTGGTTTTACAAGGGAGTGTTATTAAAAGGACCTACTGAAAGACAGTGATGTGTTGCAATTCAAAAAGAAGGTATCTGTATAGTTTACAAATTATGTGGAAAAGAACTATGAAACTGCCTTAGAAAGTATTTTGGCATGTTATTAAATGTATGAGAAAGGATGGAAATTCAATAACTCAGAATTTACTTGAAAAGGTAGGAAACCTCTTATAGGTGCTGATAAGTCCTTGGCTTATCAGCACCTATAAGAGGTTTCCTGATAAGTCCTTGGCTTTTCATAGAAAGAATTTAGTTAGAGAACTGATTTGAATATATTATTCTACATACACAGTCAAGTCACATTATTGTGACCACCAGCTAATATCCAGAGTAACTGCCATGTGCAGCACAGACAGCAGCTAGATGGGCTTGGAGTGACTCAATAAGGTGATAGGTGTTCACAGGTATGTGGAGCCATGCTGACTTCAGTGCATCTGACAGCTGCTGGAGGGTGTGTGGTGGAGGATCCACAGAGCCAACAACATGATCGAGGTGGTCCCACAGATGCTTAGTTGGGTTTAAGTCTGAGGAATTACGGGGCCAGGGAAGTATTCATTGTGCTGTTTCAACCACTCAGACCATTTCTAGCTGTGTGATACCGCATTGTTGTGCTGAAAGATCCCATCTGCCCAGGGAAAAAAATAAGGATGTATGGGTGTACGTGGTCTGCAAGGATGGATTCATAACAAATTCGGTCCATAGTGCCTTTACCGCAGGTATGAGTGGACCCAGAGAATGCCACGAAAACATTCATTCCTCGGACCGTAACGCTGCCTCCACCAGCTTGTGTTCTTCCAGCAATGGTTGAAGAGTGTTTGTTCTCCGACGTTTTGCCTTATACACCAATGTCCATTCGTTTGACGAAGCAGAAAACATGACTCAACAGAGAAGGCAATCCTTTGCCAATCAGTGGAGGTCCAATTCTGATACTGCCATGCAAATGTAAGCCTTTTTCTGCCGATGCACCTTCGTTAGCATAGATGCGGTGACCATCCTTCTGCATCGGGGCCCCATATGCAGCGGGGCTCACTGAACTGTCTTAGACACTCTTCCGGTAGCCCCCTGGTTCATTCGGCCAGTGAGTTGCTCCACTTTAGCGTGTCGATCTGCCCTCGTGCACCTTTGAAGCCAACGTTCATCTCTCACATCAATGGCACGTGGTGCTCTGCATTTGCCAAGTCACTTATTTGCAATGGTGCCATTTCCCCAATCATGATACACTTTGACCACAGCAGCACGCAAAAAGTTCACAAACTATGCTATTTGGGAAATACTGCCACCCTTTGGCTGAAAGCCGATGATCCTTTTTTGGAAATCTGATAAATCGCTCTTTTTATCTATGACAGCTACGAGTGATATGTTTTCATATTGCCTACAGCACACTTTATATACCCTCCAAGCCAGCTCACGACATGTGCCTTCTTTCTTTGGCTACGCACTGTTGACATCAAAAGTAGGAGTTGGTCACAATAATGTGACTTGACTGTGTATTTGCTCCTGAGATCAACACACTTCTGATGTTTGTGCTCCAGCTTCTTTTAAGCTTTCCAAATAAAAATTCAATGGTCATTCCTGAAAACACAAGCCAACAGCTGGCGTGACATCGAAAATGGACTGAAATTTTGTTCTCTTCATTTGAAGAACAAATAATAATCAGATTTTGTTCTCTGATGATTAAGTGGGATGTTTCAGCAGTTCAAAGGGAATTACATAAAATTTTGCTTATGTGATGCCAGGCTATGTGGGCAAAGACAGAACCACTTTCATCATTATATATATATTTTTCCCCTATCTTTTTTTTTTTTGCAGAGATTCTTCAATCTTCCAAAATCACATGGACAACATCCACACTTTGTGGATAGTGACCAGAACAAGGCTTTCACTAGATGGTCGGTCTTCATTTTCAGTGCTGAAATTTTCTGTCTTAAATTCAGCAATTCAGTTTTTAATGGTAGAATAGGAAGGACATGATCACCTAATGCCTCCAACATTTCATTGTGGATTTCTTTTGCTGTTTTCCCTTTCAGGTATTTAATTACTGCTGTCCTCTCCTTGAGAACAATGCCATCTTTATTTCAGACCTGAAAATGAAATAGTTCTTCACATCACAATGGGATCAAAATTGGACAAAAATTATTACAAGACGTATAGTTTAATATGACATATGTTTCATTTGTTGGAAAAAAACAGGAAGGTATGAAACCCAAAGACTTATCAGTGCCCTCTTGTATCAGTATTGACTAAAGGATGCATATGAATTACCAAAAAAACTGGGATACCTTCCTAATATCACGTTGGTCCTCCTCGCGATCAGATAACTGCAGCAACGCGATGGGGCATGGACTCTACTAAGAGCTCTGTGGAGACAGTGCACGCCATGCTTCCGGAACAGCATCACACAATTCCGTAATATTCATCAGTGGACGATTCCTGGCATTGACCGTATTGTTGAACAGCATCCCAAATGTGCTCAATGGCATTTAAATCAAATGAACAAGGAGGCCAAGTTAGGATGCCTCACTCCATAGAATGTTCCTCTAGCATTAATCAGGTGACTGTGGACATGTGCAATGGCACGTTGTCCTGTTGAAAGTGGTTACATGCCATGAAGGGTTGCAAATGATCCCCAAGGATGGTTACATAGCCTCCACCGGTCAGCAGACGTGTGAGGTGTCCTAATTCATGCCAGCTAAAAACACCTCACACGATAGCAGAGCCACTGCCATTCTGCACTGTCCCTTTATAGGCATGCAGGATCCATTGCTTCGTAGGGGTTTTGCCACACCTGGAGTCAGCTATCTGCTTGAAACGGTTGGTACTGCGATTTGCCAGACCTGGGTACACGTTTCCAGTCATTTTGCATTCAATAGCACCCGGGTGGGCAGTTGGCTCCGGAACCCCATAAAACACAGGGCACATTGCACTGTCCAAACACCCATACTACTACTGGACACAGCATTGAATCGCACTGTGATTTACGGCAATGTTGAACACTGTGGATGATTTAATGCGTGCCCAACAGGGCTTTTCTACAGCCACACCGGTCTCACACCCTGGATGTTTTCCCCGAGTTGGTGTAGTCTGGATAACCCTTTAAATTGTTGACCGTGTAAATCCATGGAGTGACCCATCTCCCGGTTGCCGACTATCATACCACGTTCGAAATTTCTTAAAATCTGATAAGCTGAACTGTGAATGCTACTACTTCCACTTGCGGAGATATCTGCCTCTATATTGTTGTCTGTAGACAATTCCATTTACTGCATGGGTGTGGTGGCATGTAATGCAAATTGTAGCACCCTTCCCAGTTTTTTTGGTACCTCAGTGTGTGTATGCATGCATACACTCAGTGAATAAAACATTAGATACCTACCTAATAGCATGTTGGTCCTCCTCTAGCACTAATAGCATCTTTCACAAGCTGAGACATTGACTCCAGCATAAACCAGAGGTAATGTCAGCCTTGCCTCTTTTTCTCTCTCTTGTAGTACTCCGCCCGAGGTATCAGTCTAGAATCCATCAATCTGATGATCTGCTCTGTGGCACCCCAGAGATATTCCACAAGGTTTAAAATCCAGGTCCCTTGAGAGCCACTGGATGGTTCAAAACTCAGATGAGTGTTCCTTGAACCATATCTGAGTGGCACATTGTTCTGCTGAAACAGACCATTGGCTTTAGGATGCGTGAAGGCCATGAAAGTGTGTAGGTGAATAGCCAGCACATGCTGATAGCGCACAGAGATAAAGAACTTCTTCAGACACACTAAGGGACCTAATGTAGCCCATGAGAAGGCTCCCCAAATCATCACAGAGCCGAGCTGGCATGATGGGGTCATCACCTTGTGCTGTCGACTCGGCACAGCTAAAAATGGGATTCATCTGACCACACAACGCATGCTACTCTGCAGAGGTAGGGCTTTGATATTCTTGGCATCAAGCAAGTCGTACTGTCCGATGACAAGCAGTCAACAGGGACACACTAGTAGGGCGGTTGCTCCCGTAGCCCGGTGTATGTAGCTTGTGCCATATCGTTTGCTCGCTGATACTGCTTGGGCCTCTACCTGGATGTGATTTGCACTGCTGTTGCCATGTGCTTAGGCTGTATGTTGCCAACACTGCTTGGGTCTTCAACATTTAATCTGGATGTGATTTGCACCATCATTTCCTCATGGTAAGTCCTGGTCATCAATGGCTTGTAACTGGCTACCGCTTGTTTTCTGGGTGCTAGTACATCTGTCTATGGTATACTCATGGTTCAGTGCACCCTTGATTTGGTTGCCCTCGGGAACACTAGGGTTCTTACCACTTGGGCAATAAAAGGGAATGCTAGGGTTCTTGCCACTTGGACAATAGAATGGCCCATCTGTCTTGACTTTGACGTGTCCACAATAAAAACTGCTCAGATCACCATGTTCGCGCTTGTTCATTGATTGCGATACTCTGTTGAGAAGCCCTGCCGTTTGACTGTTTATTGCCTGCATTCAATTTGGCTCTGGTCTGTTCTGCTCTGGGAGGGGTACTCACATCAAAAGCCCATCATCCCTATCTGTAATGTTTTGTCTATTGAGTGTAAGTTCTGCCTGTAGCATGTCCAATGTCTGAAGAAGGGTTTATACACCAGAGTTGCTGATCCATATGGTCCTTAATATGTTCAGTTGGGTTCATGTTACGCAACATGGGTGGCCATGGAAGCCATCCATGTGTTTCTCAAACCTGTCTTGCTCCTTATAACATGGCCTGCAAACACTGTAAGCATAGACACATGAAACCGGTCTGCAATGATGACAGGTACATAGTAGTAAAGGGGGCCATCCATCGCCATCATGGGACTGAATGTTCCAGGAAAATGTCCCCTCAGAATTACACTACTGCTGCCTTTACATGTGAGGTATAATGTAGGAATTGTAAATTATCTCCACTTGTGTTTTTCACATATATGGATAAACTTGTAAAGAATGTACCTTTGTGGTGGAAGCTGAAATAGGCTGCTCTAGTGTTAACATATTGCTGTAAGCTGATGATTTGCACTCCATGAATCAGCTGGTAATTGCTGCCAAATCTAGATTTCTATGTGGTGAACAGCTTAACACGCTTCCACTCGTGATTTGCAGCAGTCTGTTAGAAGTCATTCTGATTACATGCACAAACCATTGCAGGCTTCCATATAATTTTGTCCATAATGGTTTCTGATCTGACCAGGCCTGGTCATTCATTTTCAGCTGTATTATTATTATTTTTTTCCTTCTAGGATTTCATTACTGCCATGAGCAACTGGAAGGGCTTAACTCATTGCCTGTTTTTAATTTGATTTGGGACAACTTGTGCTAGGGAAGGGAGAGAGCCAGTACCCATGCCTTGTCTGGGACTCTAACTTGGGTCTGGCTCAGACAACTAGCTTGAAGCCTACGCCTCTAATCACACTACGCCCATGACCATCTGTTCACTTAGCTACACTTCTTTCTGTGCTTTGGATGGCCATATTTCTGCATCATAAATTACAGTGAATAACTTTAATTTCAGCTGTTTAGAAATGTTAATTTTTCTACCAAATTGCATTCAATCTAGCCTATTGCAATTCAACTGTTCAAATTCCAGGCACGCTCATATTTTTGGCAAATATTGTAGCCAGGTAGCTGAACCTTTGAACTTGTTAAACAATTTGTCCATTGAGATGTTTTTCTGTTGCATTTCCTTATTTTCACTCTATTTGTTGTTGATATCTGTAGTCTCCAGTATAATTTTAATTAGTTGAGTATGGCTTGTGAAGACTTATCTGGAAAATTTTAAGAAATCTAATAAATCTGTAGTTTTAAGTTTTTTTTTTTTATTAGAGTTTTAACGACCACTGTGAGCAACTCAATGGGCTATAAGCAGTCGCCCGTCCCTAATTTAGGGTCACTGGTTCCAGGGAAGGGAGAGAGAGAGAGCCAGTGCCGTAAGACAAACACAACATCCATGCCTCACCGGGATTCCAACCCGGACCCCTTATGGACGAATGATCAGAGGCTATTGCTTAGACCACTGCGCCACCGGGGCGGCAGTTTTATGTTAAACTGCCAAGGATATTATTTCAATTGTGTAGTTCAAAGGAAGGTGCATGAAATGCAACAAGCCTCATTTTTTTATTTTTGGTGTGGTAACTGATGTGGCAGGATAGTTTGCTAAGAATTAAGACATTAGCATTGGTAAGGCAATAAAATCAAACTCGTTAACTTTTTTATGGGATTTATCTAGGTAAAGGCTCAAAATTTCTGCAAATTTTCGGAGAACTCCTCTCCTTCGGCACGCAGTCTTTTGTTCAATCTTCATCACAGCCTTCAGTTACGGTGATTCTGCAAATATCTTGCCAGATGTTAGGCAGTGAAAATCGTCTGGCAAGACATTTTGCAGAATCACCGTAACTCTGACGGAAGACTGTATCGGAGATTGAACGAAAGACTGCCTGACAAAGGAGAGGAGTTCTCTCCGAAAATTTGCAGAAATTTTACCTAGATAAATCCCATAAAAAAGTTAACTAGTTTGAAAGGCAAGAAAAGTTGTGTAAGACATCTTCATCAAAGAAGTTGGCCATGAAACGAATAAGAACAAGCTGGCTGCATGTAATATTGCATTTAGACCTATCCTCTTCTGAAGTAGTGACAATTGTAAAGAAATCTCATTTTATTAGATTCAGATGAAATAAGAAGGGGTAAGAATAGATGGATATAGCAGCTTGACAAGATTAGTTACATTTCTGGAAAATCAATTCTAAGAGTTTGTTACAGAATTCCAGGAGCCTAAATTTTTGCTAGAATCATATTGCTTTGTTTTTTATATTTTGCAACATGGGTTGAAATTTCCTATGTTAGAATTTTTTGATTGGAGGTTTAACAACCACCGTGAGCAACTCATGGGCTATAAGCAGTCGCCTATCCCTAATTTAGGGTCACTGGCTCCAGGAAAGGGAAAGAGAGCCAGTGTCTTAAGACAAACAAATATCCATGCCTCACCTGGGCAGCTATTAGAATTCTTATGAAGTTGTACGAGTTCTGCTGTTAGAGTGCTCAAGTGTTTTTTTTTTTATTGGGGGTTTGACAACCACTATTAGGGACAGGCAACTGCTTATAGCCCATTGAGCAATTCAATGGGCTATAAGCAGTTGCCTGTCCTTAACTTAGGGCCATGACTCCAGGGAAGAGAGAACCAATGCCATAAGACAAATGCAATATCCATGCCTCACTGGAATTTGAACCCGGACGAATCTAGGACAAATGGTCTTACAAGCCAGCGCTTAGATTATTGCATCACTGGGGCTGCAGCGTTCGAGTGTGTACTACATTTTCAATGAAGTTGTAATATTTCTCTCGTATAAAATCTGCTTTGTACAAAACTTATATGAAGCAATCTGGAACATAGCACACACACACACAAATTTTTGTGGCACCGAAGAGTCCCTATTCCACAGTGATGTATTTCTATGCACATTGGCAACAGAGAGGCCAGATGCAGGAGGCCTCATTACAGGAATCCTGTGTTTAAGACCTAAGCACTTCTCCTTCAGAGGCCTTCAGAGAGGAAAGCACGTGCTACACCATCTTTGACTTGCAGGAAGTTTGCATGCAGTTAGAGTCAAAACACTGTTTTGACTGCAACTGCTATGCCACAAACCAAGGTGGCTACACCCAGTATTAACATAAATACTGTTACAAATGTTTGGCAGATAGCTTGCAACGTCACCAACCAGCCAGGAGGCATGAAGGAGCTAGTGAATCATTGTGCATTCAGTCACAGAGGAGATAACATGTTTTGTGAAGTATTTGCCATGAAGTGAGGCGATTCTGATAACCGTGTTGCAGTAATAGCGCTGCACAAAGGTGGAAAATCAGCTTCCGAGATTTTCAACATGATGAAGCTAAATTTTTGTCTACCGGACCATAAAAAGGTTCCTTGAGATTGGGCCTGTCACTGACAGCCCCAGAAAGGGTCGGCTGCGTACTGTGGAAAGCAGTGGCAGCCCATATTCAATGAAATCCTGTCAGAAAACAATCAGTGGTGGCTCGTCAGCTGAACATTTCAAAAATGTTGACGTCACATATGCTGCAGAGTGACCCAAGGGTGAGAGCTTACCGCCGTTGTACAGGGCACTTTCTCGCCTCACAACTGAAGCAGCAGAGGGTGCTAAAAGCGAAACGTCTGTTGCAGCACTATGCAGACAGTCCCCACAGACAGATCCTTTTCTCTGATGAAAATGTTTTCACCATTGAAGACGCATTCAATAGCTAAAATGACAGAGTGTATGCGTCAAGCTCAGGAGAAAGCTCCAAGGATCACGAGGAGCCATCATTCTTCTTCTGTCACGGTTTGGTAGGGTGTCTCCTACAAAGGTACCATGGAGCTCCATTTCTGTGAGAAAGGAGTGAAAACATCTGCCAAAGTACAAGACAGGGTTTTGGAGCCAGTGGTCGAAAATGTGAGTCACACCCTCTTCCAAAACTGACAGTGGAGCTTTCAGCAGGATTCCACACCTGCCCACAAGGCCAAGCCAACCCAGGAGTGGCTTCAGGCAAATTTGCCAGACTTCATTTCTCCAGCTGATTGGCCTTCAAGCAGCCCAGACTTCAACCCATTGGACTACAAGTTGTGGGCCACACTGGAGGACATGGCCTGTACAAAGAGACGCCCCAGTATTGACAGTAACACACACTCTTTGGTGCACACAGTAGCAGCTTTTCCTGTGGAGACACTGCATAAAGTTATTGATGAGTGGCCACAGAGACTGAAAGACTGCGTGAAGGCAAAAGGATATCTTTCAGAAAAGTGATTGGTGCCACGTATTCACAAGTGTGCTACTTACATCATATCACAGGTACATTAAACTATCTTTAAATTTCTTTTGTTATTTTATTGAATACTTTGTAACAGTATTTATGGTAAGACTAGGTATACAGCACTGAAATATCTTGCACTTCAGCATCCCATGAGATTATAGGCATGACGTCACGTCTGCACAC
The DNA here is from genome assembly GCA_039090855.1 of Macrothele yani. NCBI lineage: Eukaryota > Metazoa > Arthropoda > Arachnida > Araneae > Macrothelidae > Macrothele > Macrothele yani. The sequence continues at coordinate 24,216,545 of CM077013.1, forward strand.
TCCATGGAAGGAAGTGATGTCATCACGAGCAGATACTGCAGATGGCTAGAAAAAGTGACAATCAATCCAAACATTGTCCAATTTTTCTTTTTTTTTTTCATTGCACGAAAAATCCACAACTATTCCATGATCTTAAAAAATATGAAAAATTAAGGACTTTCTTGGCCTGGAAGAAAGGGATCTAATTCCAGGGGTCATGCAAATCCTGTAGTTAAACACATATTAGATCTAAGCTAGGTATTTCTGTAGAAGACAAACTTAAAGTGGTTCAGGCACATGTGATATGAAGTGTCACAACACATTCCCTAGAACAAAATTGATGGTGTAAAATAGTGATGGCATAAATCATTCCTTCTTAGTTCATTCATCAGTCATTCATAAAGGGTCACTTAACTCGCTGAGTAAATATTTCATTGCAAGAATCCTGTGTTTATGACTAAAGCACTTTCAAGGCCAGCAGCTCATTCTGGCAAACTGCCCAAAAAACCGAGAGCTCTTTATCCTTCATGGTGAATGATTTGCAACAAGCCCGCATGTGACAAACGGTTCAGGCATACCATTCAAGTATCATTCCAATTTTTAAGTTTCACCATTATGTCCTAGCTGACTGCTCACTCACATAATGGTTGACACTTACTAATTCTCAACATTACTTTTCTTAGCGGGAATTTGTTCCTTAACTTATGAGGGTGAAATAAAGTTGAACGTGCTGCAAATTCAGTGTGTGTTGCAGTAATGGTGGATTAAATGATCATTCACAAATGATTTATCACTAGTGTAAAATGACTCGCTAGTGACAGAAAATTTTGCAACTGACCAAAACAGATGGCTAAAATTTTACAAGTAACCAGCACTTTCTGTTTTCAAAGTTTTTTTTTTATTATTGAAGTTTAACAACCACCATGAGCAACTCAATGGGCTATAAGCAGTTGCCCGCCCCTAATTCAGGGTCACTGGTTCCAGGGAAGGGAGAGAGCTAGTGCCGTAAGACAAATACATCCAGGATTCGAACCCGGACCCTTCTCGGATGGATGGATAGTCATAAGCCAGCGCTTTTTCAATGTTTGTATTATATATCTTTTTTGTGTCTTGCCAACCTGAACACCTGAAGTTGAGAAAAGATAATGAATGAATGAATAATTATATGATGGTTACATAGTTTACCAAGAAAATCAAACACTTAAAAAGACAAAAAGCATCACTGCTTTTATTTTCTAAATTCAGTACAATAAAAATTTATTTTTACTCTGCTAATATCAAAGTAGCTGCTTGGTCATTGATTTATTTAAAGACATGATACCCTGCCTCACACTGTCCAATGTCTACATCACCCAAGGCTGACTAGATATTTTTACAGTGCAAAGCAAGAGATAAATTAGAAATATTTGTACAACAGTTGAAAAGCATGACTTTACCACTTGTGCTTTAGCACACATGAAGTATCACAATCTCACACACAGTTCATTGCAGTTTTACTTCTGTCTTTCTAGTAGTATCTTAATCTAAACAGTATTAAGGTCAGGCAGAAAAATTATTTCTTCATCACATCAGCCATACGATTGAGTGCACTGCCAGCTTTGAACCACTCGATCTGCAGCTCATTCATGGTATGATTTAATGTGATCGTGTCTTTAGATCCGTCAGCATGTTTAACTTCACATTTCACAGGCTGAAATTAAAAAAAAAAAAAAAAGAGTTACATGTATAAAAATATCAACAGTTATGATGCAATGACATGACAACAGAAAACAATACCACTGGAAGTTATTACGACAAACAGTATCAGCAGATCATATATCAAGGCATTCAGAAAATAAAGGCAGATTTTCTGAGGTGCCACATTCAAATCGCCTACAATGTTTGCAGACCAACCCGCCACTCGTACGAGTTGAAGGGCAACTCAGATGCCTCATACACATCATAATTGATTAAACTGCAGTTGTTGCTACTTGCGCGAGAGTGGTCTGTACAACATGTTAGGAAGGAGTGAGCTGTGGGCGATTCCGTTTCACAAGTTCATATTTAGTAGCAATGCCTACACTACAAACAGTAGCCGTGCCTTGACCACTAACCTACCATAATGTGGTCAAGGTATAGGGCAAGGAGGCAACATCTAAATATACTCTTTGTCGGCGGTTTGAAAAGTTTCGCTCCGGTGACACGATCCTACAAGATGAAGAGGGCTGAGGACGACATTCGGTCATTGATAACACTGCTCTGAAGGCAAATCCTTGCATCACAGTCAGAGAACTAGCTAAACAGTACAATATGTCGGTGTCAACCATTTTCAAACATCACCAAATTGGTAAGGTCAAGAAGCTCGATTTGTGGGTCCCACATGAACTGTCGAAGCATCAGAAACGACAACAGTTTGAGATGTACAATAACCTTCTGCTTCGCAACGAAAAGGAGCCCCTACTTCAACACATCGTAACCTGTGATGAAAAGTGGGTGCTATACGACAACCGTATGTGATCTGTACAGCAGCTGAACCATGATAAACCAGTGAAACAACATCCTAAACCAAGGTTGACGCCAAAGAAGGCTTTGTTCACACTGTGGTGGACTGTTCACAGTGTCATACACTACAGATTCTTGAATACTGGTGAAAACATTACCTTAGTCACATACTGTGAAGAAATTGACCAAATGCACCAGAAACTGTGTTCCAAACAGGCACCTTTGGTGAACAGGAAGCATCCTATCCTCCTCCATGTTAACACGAGACCATAGGTGTCTCAAATCAAGAAACAAACACGAACTAAGGTTCAAAACTCTCTCACATCCAGCCTACTTGCCACTTACCAATTTCCACATGTTCATGCATTTTAGCGATTACCTTAAGGACAGGACCTTCAGAAACCGAGGAGGCTAAAATTGCATTCGGGACTTTTTTCCAACCAGGGAGCCAGATTTCTTCCAGACTGGCATTGAAGCACTTGCTGGCAGGTGTGTAGCTGCTGAAGGAGCCTATTTTGAATAAAACAAGGTTGTGTGCTATGAGGTAATGCCTCTTATTTTTACTCTCTAAATTGGCCATTATTTTCTGAATAACCTGATATTGCTTAAGACAACACAAACTTGGGAGACAATAAATATGCTGTCAGGTATGCATGAATTTCAGATGTTAAGACTTAAAGGGATTTCCTTATTTATACAAATCTACCATCATGCTAATAATTGCATTTTTTTTTTACATTGGGCCAAACTTAAATAAACTCATATTTGCAACCTACGTGGAATTATTCTTGACACTGTATACAGAACTACTTATAGATAACATCAACAACCTATGCAAAGGAAACAATTCAAGGAAACAATTACACAGAATGTGCAAAGCTACAGTGGCTAAGATACCTACAGATTTCCTCCAGACTGGCATTCTGTTACATAATGAATGTTTAATTTTTTTTTTTTTTTTTGGTTTGAGGTCACTGGTTCCAGGGAAGGGAGAGAGCCAGTGCCGTGAGACAAAGACAACATCCATGCCTCACCAGGATTCAAACCCAGACCCATCTTGGACAAATGCACCACCGGCAGTCTAGTTTTGATTGCCCCATCGAATGATAAAAAAAAAAAGTCCAGCTATTCATAAATTTCAAAGCTCTCTCTGATGGTCCATAAGCCATAACTTATAATTCTGCAGAATTCACTTTAATCAATGGACTACAATACAAGTTCCCAGCTTATCAAATCTGGCAGCTAAATAGATGCTTGAAATTCAAAAGCATGCTGAAGTGACATGGAAGAGAAATGAGAAATACTCAAGACGAGAGTTGTGGAAGAGACTTAGGAAAGACCATCCGACAGTGGACTGAGAATGGTTGGTAATGATGATCGGGGGATAGGGGTTGACTGGCATTTATGGCATAAGGGCCATGTCTGGCCAGAGTGCCAGGAGGGGGGGGGGGGTTGGTCCTCAACTGGTAGTTCCAGTTGGGCATTCTACTTAAGGATTCTGGGACAAAATCTCCCAAGGAGTTAGGATCTATTTTGCCTACAGTACACAGGACTAGCTATATGCAGAAGCCTCATTTCCCCTTGCACCATCTCCCAAACCACAAAACCAAGACTAATTTTTTTTTTTTTTTGATTGGGAGTTTAACGACCACCATGAGCAACTCCATGGGCTATAAGCAGTCGCCTGTCCCTAATTTAGGGCCGCTGGTTCCAGGGAAGGAGAGAGCCAGTGCCGTAAGACAAACACAACATCCATTGCCTTACCAGGATTTGAATCCGGACCCATCTTGGACAAATGATCAGAAGTCATCGCTTAGACCACTGTGCCGCCGGGGTGGCAAACCAAGACTAAAATTTTGATAATTTTGTTTGGAAACATTCTGGAGATCAATGACTGACCCATCTTTTTAAAGAAACTCTGAAGTTGTATGTGTCATCAAACCTTTGTGTCCTGCCATCAGCTGCCTCTACACCACATAAAGAACTTCAACAAAGCAAACAGATTATAAATTCTTAATTTGCTTTTAACACTTACTTTGTCATGTATGAAACACATCTCAGAAAATTTGAAAATTTTATCGCCCTGGAGCAGGAATTGAACCTGCATCTCCCAATTTCTGTTCGAGTATATTAACTGTTACACCACCTAGGACAGTGGTGTTCCAAGCAACTGAGACTAAGAAGCAGCCTTAGCTTAGGAATCTGAACATCCTTCAGATTTGCACTATTCGAAGTATTGTTGCTTCCTCATAGCATTATTTCAAACCATCTCCCACCCGGAAATGGATGTTGGTCTCAAATCACCAGTACCTGAATTTAATTTATTTATCTGTGGTACTGGTGATTTCAAACCTACATCTGTTTCCGGATGGGAGATGGGTTGAAATAATGCTATGAGGAAGCAACAATACTTCGAATAGTGCAAATCTGAAGGACGTTCAGATTCCTAAGCTAAGGTTGCTTAGTCTCACTTGCTTGGAACATCACTGTCCTGGGTGGTGTAATGGTTATAGCACACTCGAACAGAAATCGGGAAATGCAGGTTTGATTTCTGCTCCAGGGTGATGAATTTTTCAAGTTTTCTGACAGATGTTACATGGATGACCAGTCAGTGTTACAAGCAAATTCAGAATTTATAATCTGTTTACTGGGAATACTCTTATCAATTATATTATGAAGAATATTTCTTCCTTCATTGATTGAACAATATTGTTCTCTGTAATATTTCCAAACAGGCTTTTCTAGTCTGGTGTTCAGAGATGCTGCCAACATATCATCTAAGGAGATTATTTTGAACAGTAACTTTGCATGGAAAAGTGTTTGATGTACTTCACTTTCAGTCATCCACCTCATTCTAATGAAAAAGATGTTACCTATTTGGCCCTACACTTTTGTAATATTCCTCATATTTTCTTAACACATCACATGCTGTTGTTTTTGTTCCATTCACATTTGTTATGTTCAGTATGCACTTTTATTTGTGAATTGTGTCATAGTGAATAAGTTGGCTATCCAGACTGGACAGGCAGTTGAATTGGTAGCATACTAAAAAGAAACTCCAATACCTTGTGGAGGCAGGGTACAACCCTGAGATATTGAGCTAGCTGGGTTCTTGCATCACTTAAAAGTTCAGAATGCACATATACTATATTGACAAAAGTCACCAAACACCCCTTCAAAACCAAATGAACGGATCTGCTGCATTGTTAAGATGTGCGGTACAGCTGCAAACGGTATAAAAACAAGCCTGCAGCTGACCGCGATCATATCACACTGTGAGGTTGAGTGAAAGTGTTGCAGCGGGAGAGAACCAACTTTGAGAAAGGAAACATTGGGTGTTATATTAGTGGGTCGTCCACAAGAGAAACCGAGGTGTTTTAACATACCCAAATCAACTGTTTCGGATGTACTGAACAAGTAGAAGACACATGGTGTGCATGAAGCAGCAAAACGTACCAGCAGACCAAAGCAAATCAGCAATAGAGGACGTTAAAGCCTCAGGAGAGTCGTTACAGCTAATCAACGGAGTACTGCACAAGACCTCAGAATATAGGTGAGTAAAAATGCTGGAACCTCGGTATGTACATGTACCATTCGCAGGGATCTTCGTTCCATGGGTCACCATGGTCGTGTGGCTGCTTATATAAGCCTTTCATCTCCACTCGGAATGCTACTTGTCATTTAGCATAGTGTAAAGAACATTTATCGTGAACCGTAGATCAATGGAAACAGGCCCTATGGACTGATGAATCCAGATACACGATCCATCAGTTTGATGGCCGTGTGTGGGTATGGCGGCCGGGGGAACACTATTTACCACACTGTACTATTCCTACGGTCAAGTTTGGAGCTGGCGGTGTACTTGTGTGGGGGTGTTTTTCGTGGTATGGTCCCAGCCCATTGGTTATTGTGGACAAGCCTGTTAATCAGCACGTCTACCTTAATATTCTGGAGAATTATGCCCTACCAACTTTGTGGCAATACTATGGAACCGAGCCTTGCTGGTACCAGCAGGATAATGCACCAAGCCATAAAAGCAAGGACTGTTACATAGTGGTTTGATGATAATTCCGTATTGTGTGTGGACTGGCCAGCACAGAGCCCTGATCTTAATCCCATACAGCACCTATGGGATGAATTAGAGTGCCACGTAAGAAGTTTGGAACCAAGGCCTACTAGTAAGCAAAAGTTAAGTGGCAGCATTATGTACTGAATGGAAGCGCATACCTATTGCTGTGTTCCAAAACCTTGTCAAAAGCATGTCTCGAAGGGTCGGTGCATGCATTAAGGCCAATAGGGGACCAACACCGTACTAATGTATGCCAGTAAATGCTATGTTGTGTTTTTCTTCTAGGTGTCCAGTGACTTTTATCAATATAGTGTATTCTTCATATCTGATGACATTTTATGGAGTTACTAAGATGACATCATATGAGAAATTGTACTGTAATGTCCTAAAACTTCTGGGCTGTCAACAATGTTAACACACCAGCTAAGCTACATAGCTGTCAACAACACACTTATGCCATCTTGCTTGTATCCTTCCTTTGCTTCCTCACAGTAACTGAAATCACAAAACTTGTAATTTAATTTTACCCAGGGTGACTTTCTAATCTGCAACATATAGATAACTAGTTCACCAAAAATTTGATAAGACACAGAGTTTCTCTGGTCTGATATGGCCATATTGTTTTAATTTTGTAAATGACTCTTTCTGTTAAGACACCACAATTATAGCATAGAAATTCATTGATGATTCTTCATTAAACTCCTGAAAAGGCTATACAATGACAGGCAGATGTCAGACAAATGTGTTTCTTTTGGAGTGCAGAAAAATTGCAGAAGTTTTGGTAAGGGTTGACACTTCTCAAATGCAGTGAAAATAATATGTAAAAGATACAAACAGCTTGGCACCACCTGCAGACTGAAATTAAATGAAGAAAGTTTATGGATTTATGATAGAACACCAATCAAAATGCCCCTTTTCCTACACAGCTTTTGGAAGTTTTATAGTTGATTTGATTAATATGCTCTACAATAAACATACTCCAGGGGTTGTGTAAGATCAGGGTGTCTAGCAAATTTGGGAAACACAATTTCATGACCACTTTTAAAAGGCTTCTGCATGCATGCATACATAAATATCATCGTCAACCATTATCAATCCACTGCTGGATGAAGGTCTCCCCAAGTTTCTTCCAGAACTATCTGTCTTGAGGTCTACATGTTACTCCAGGTTTCATATATATATATATATATATATATATGGGATGTAAGGTCAGGTGATGCGTAACAACACAGCCTCTCCTTGACAAATGTCAACCCCGCCTTCTCGTGGTGCATCCTGTTCCCACTAAAGGGGCTCTGACGACCGCCCATAGCGGTATAACTATACCATCGGGATTAGAGGAAATGCTATCCCACACTCACCAACCCGCTTGGCCAGCGTGGTGAGTTATGGCCAAACCCCTCCAAAATGACTCCACAACTTAAATCTTGGCCCTCAGTCTCCGGCAGCTGGAATGTACCTGGCCAAGGCAGCGGCCAGTGCGACATGAAGGCAGAGGGTGCTAAGAATCCCCGGAGGACCGGACTAGGCTGCCATCTGATGCTGACTTTGGCTACGTACAATGGACGCTCCCTATCTTCTGATTCAAGGCTTCTTGAATTGGAAGAGGAACTACAAAGGATCAAGTGGGACATCGTGGGGCTAAGTGAGGTAAGGAGAAAAGGAGAAGATCTCATCGAACTGAAAAGTGGACATCTCTTCTACTATCGTGGGACTGATACTGGCAGAACTAGTGGTGTTGGATTTATAATAAACAAGAAACTGAAGGATAAAGTTGTAGAAGTTGAAAGTTCCTCTGACAGAGCTGCACGACTTGTTATCCAACTCTCGAAAAGATACCAGGCTCAGATTATTCAAACTTATGCACCCACCACAAGTCATCCTGAAGAAGAAATTGAAGAATTTTATGAGGAAATTTGTCATCTAAATAATAAAGGTAAGCAGCACTTGAAAATAATTATGGGAGATTTCAATGCAAAAATAGGGCAACGGCAACAGAATGAAACTTCAGTAGGTAAATTCGGTCACGGCAACAGAAACCAGCGTGGAAATACTCTCGTTGAGTTTGCAGAGGCAGAAGGGTTTTTCATCTTGAACTCCTTCAAGAAAAAGCCACACAGGAAATGGACATGGAGACATCCAAATGGGATGACAAGTGAAATTGATTTTATTATGTGTAACAAAAAATTCGTCATAGAAGACTGCAGTGTGCTAAACAAGTTCAACACAGGTAGTGACCATAGATTGGTGAGATGTAAGATGCACCTCAACACTAAACTTGAACGTGGCAAGCTCATAAGACAAACAAAATCTATTGACATAACCAACCTTAAAAAACACCATAATACCTTCAAGTTGGAACTGAAGAACAGGTTCTCTGCTTTAGAAGGCCTAACATCGGAAGAAGTGGACATCTCTGAAGTTAACAGAAAAGTAACCAAAGCTCTTATGGAAACAGCAACAAAATTAGCTGGGTCTAAGAACAAGTTGCATGTAAATAAATTATCAGGAAAAACGAAAATGTTGATGCAAAAAAGAAGAGAGATGAGGATAACTAAAGAAGATGTGACTTCCAAAGTGGAATATATAGAGCTATGCAAGACAGTACGAAAAAGTATCACTGAAGACGTAAGAAAATTCAACTGTGAACTAGTAAGGAAAGCAATTGAAAACAACCAAAGCCTAAAGATAGCAAAGGGACATCTCAGTAAGGGAAGAAAACAGATTATGGCACTGAGAAAAGAAGATGGTTCTGTAACAAGAAATAGAGGCGAAATTTTGACAAGAGTGAAAGATTTCTACTCCAAATTATATGAAAGGGATGATACATGCACTCCAGACATCATGAAAGATACCAGTACCAGAGTTCCTCCAGTCCTTCCAGCAGAAGTTGCACATGCAATCAAGAACATGAAGCGGGGAAAAGCTCCAGGAGAAGATGGAATTACCGTAGACATCATACAAGAAGCAAGTGGAGAAATCGAAACAGTACTCGCCCAAATTTTCACTCGATGCCTTAATGAAGGAAAGATTCCTGAGGATTGGAACACCGCTACAATGATCCTGCTACATAAGAAAGGTGACATTGAGGATCTCGGAAACTACAGACCTATCAGCCTCCTATCAGTAGTTTATAAAATCTTCACTAAAGTTCTTTCACACCGTTTGAAGGTAACACTGGACATGGCTCAACCGAGAGAACAAGCTGGATTCAGGAGTGGCTACAGCACAATAGATCATATCCATGTGCTGAGAGAACTAATTGAAAGAGCGAGGGAATATGAACTTCCATTGTGCATGGCTTTTATCGATTATGAAAAAGCCTTTGATTCGGTGAAACCATCAGCAGTTACAATGGCTCTGAAAACCTGCGGTATTGAAGATGCATACATTAATATTATTAATAACATCTATGAAAATGCAAATGCAAAGATTAGGCTGTTTGAAAATACAACACACATAAAAATTGGAAAGGGAGTGAGACAAGGTGACACCATATCTCAGAAGCTCTTTAATGCCACATTGGAGGGTGTTTTTCAGTCACTGAGCTGGGAAAACAAGGGGATAAAGATTAATGGAGATTATCTAACCCACCTTCGCTTTGCTGATGACGTAGTCATTTTTGCAACTAGCCCATCAGAGCTGCAGAGTATGATCCAGGAACTTGCTGACAAGAGTAAAGAAGTGGGATTAAAAATGAACTTTCAGAAGACAAAAGTGATGTTCAATGCTTTTACAAGAAATGAAGATTTATCGATTGATGGAGAAAAGCTGGAGATAACAGACACGTACGTTTATCTTGGACAGCAGATATCAAGTGAGGGTCACATTGATGGAGAAATTAATCGGCGTACAAAACTTGCCTGGAGAGCTTTTGGAAGAAACAGCATAATTTTCAAGAGCAATATGCCATTATGTCTTAAAAGAAAAGTGTTTGATCAATGCATCCTTCCAGTGCTTACGTATGGTGCAGAGACGTGGACCTTAACTAAAAGAGACATACAAAGGCTGCAGACAACTCAAAGAAGCATGGAGAGGTGCATACTTGGTGTAACCAGGAGAGATAAGAAGAGGAACTCGTGGATCCGAAAAATGACAAGAGTGGAAGACATCAAGAGTGGAAGACTCTGAGTGCACTTAAAAGTAAGTTGAAATACTCACCATATTTTGCTACAAGATTTCATTACATATGCCCTTCTTTAACATATATACCTGGAAAATGTTCTGACTCTATAAGCAGCACAATTTAAATTCCTGAACTGATCTCAAATTTTTGTAAATAACATTATGTACATGTATTTCTGCGCTGAGACCTTTTTTTTTTTTTGCTCTATCGGTTTCTTTTGTGGAAGAGGGAAAACATACCCCTCCCCCCTTAAGCACAACAAAATTATTTCTGTTACTATTAGTACCTCTAATTATTATACTTATGAGCAAAGTTATAACCAATATTTCGAAAGATAAAATGATTTCACTTTGGGAAGTACTTACTACCTACCTATACCTTTTGCTCACAACAGTAAATTATTTTGGGGTTGAGCTTGCAGTACTAATTTGTTGCTAAAAAAATGAATTCTTTCAGTGAAATTTAAGTAACTTTGATTTTGACAACTACATGATATTGTCTTTAACATAAACCACACTAAGAATGTTAATAAACATTTTTCATTTGTATAAAATAAACCAATTACACACATAACATACCTTTTAAAAAAGCTTTGCCTTTCTTTCCAATTGCAAAATTACCCATTTGGCAAATAAATAAAAGAAAATCTGCAGTCAAGTTTTTAAGTTACTAGACTGGCAACTCCTCTTTTTCATAGGATATTGATCTTTTTTTAACAGAAATTTTAGTCGTTAAGTTTCAGTCAGGTGGTATTGACCTAAAGTTCTATTTACTAATAAAATAACAGTATGTTTAGCAAATTGGATGTTGATCTAAAGTTCCATTTATTAATAAAAAAAAATCAGTCTGGTTTGGTGTTAATCTAAAGTTATATTTACTAATAAAATAACACTATTTCTTAAAAAATTGTGCAATCTTCATTTGTTTTTTAGCGGAGAAGCTATCAGGCTGACACTTACAACATTCTTCATTTGCAGTGTCTTGTTTGTGTACTAAAGAGGAAGAAGAACCTTTACTATTACAAGTAGCGGTTATAATTGCTTCAACAGGTTTTGGAGGCAGAACTGTAGCATGCACTCCATTTATATATACAGAAACATGATTCAGCTGTATCAATTTTCCGACACCATATCTCAGCTTTCTCCTTCTGGGCGTCGTTTTTTTTTTCTAGCCAATCCCACCGGACTTTATTTTTGACTGAGGCCTCTAATGTCTTGAGATCGTCAGTTTTGGTTAAAAACTTCATCACTGATGAAGAACTTAACTTAAACTGAAATCGTGTAAACTTTCAAAACCCTAAAAACACTCTCTCTCTCTCACACACACACACGCAAAACCGCATCACTTTTGCCTAAACAAAAAAAAAAAAAAAACGTTTCAGCAAGGAAACAAAGACACCTCCTCAGTCACTGACTTACTGATACAACGAAGCAGGCTGCTCCCACGCGTAGATGTATACGCGTGAGTGACATACTTCATTTGCTTTAACTCGCTCTCCCCGCCATCTCCAAGTTCCAATCCCACATCACTCATCAGAGCAAAAAACCGTTTTGTTTTTTTTGCATCGAGGAGCAGAAGCACCGACTAAAATGACTGAGAATTTATGCGCATGCCCTTCCCACAGCACGAACTGCCGGCTTCGTCGAGAATTCAGGTGTCAAGCTCGAGTTGGCTGCATTGGCGAGAAAGACAACATTATTATCACAATAATTCATCAGTGAAAAGCAATTTTTTTAGTAAATACTTTTGCCTTGAATCATTAAATTTTTTTGTTGTTTGCTTTGTCACTTATTAGAACTCAAAATTAACAGTCTTAAAAATGTCTTCAAAGCTAAACATCCGGAATTCCGGGTATGAAAGATCGCCCAAACCCGGAACACAAATAGCCGTGAATCTATGAACACTTGAAAGTACTGTTTTGATTTACTTTTCAACACATTTTCCCTAAAGTACAAAAGAAACCCACTCAAAAATCCAAACAAACTCACTCGTGTCAGTTTATTTTTTGTTATTTTTTGTCACTGGCGTACAGAAGTGGATGGTTGTAGATCCCTAAAACAAAACGTGCGGCTGCAAAAACGCATGGCACACCAACAGAATAAAAATTTTAAGTCTGGGGGGGGGGGGGACATCCACCTCACAGCATGGGGTGAAAAAGAACTGTAAACCACAAACTTTAGCTTCAAGAAGTAAGAACGCTGCAAAGAAAGCACATAAACAAAGCACACTCCAGGCAAATGTCGTTCCTACCACTCACTAGTAACTACGATCACGTGACTCATGATGCCTGCCGCCATCCTGACCCGAGACCGCCAAAACCAAGCTGCTGATACTTCATGACATCACACACTACACGAATATCCAAAAGAAAGGGGAGGGCCATCTAGCATTCCACTTATACAGGGCCCATGGGAAACATGGCCAGTTTCCTCCTCAGTCGCACAGAAAGGGGAAAGGCGGCCGTTCTGCTGGCGCAATAGCAGTACAAGTTCAAAGAATAAATGCAAGGGTATATGCCTCCAACACCAGTCACGTAATGGCAAAAACATTACCGAGTCTTTTCCATGAATGCAGCGCAATTTTGATATGGAATATTCGTACATTTTCCAAGCTGTTCGTACAACAGAGTACTAATTCGTACATTGTATGGACAAATCATACAAGCTGGCACTTATGAAACTGGCACTAGGTAGTCATGACACAAAGCATAATAAATTTACTGAAGTTCATTTAGAAGACATTACTGGTAACAGAAGCATACAAGCCAAGTATTCAAAATAAAGGAACAATATTATTTTTATATAGCATTACCACCCAATTTTGCAATAAAAACTCCTTTATTGGTCTTAAGTGTGATAAATGTCTATAAACATTTAGCAGCGTTTCACTAAGTAAAACGTAACCAAGGTAAGTTTTAAACTGATGAACACACTGTAGTCCTCAACAGTACTTTCTATTCCTTATCCCAACAACATACATTTCACACACACTCACTTCTCTCTCAAACGAAAGATTATGACAGTAAACGCCACAGTGTACAACTGCTGCCAGAGCAGCACCCATACCACATCTCCTATGTTAACTTTACTGCTTACTGTCACTGCCTGTCCATTTTCTTCCTCCACAATCTAAAACTTTCATCACAAGGTTCATTTCCTTTATCCAGTAGAAGAATTCTCAATATTACCCCCCCCCTATCTCTCTCCATAGGACCCTATTCAAAATATTGCTTTTCATGTTAGATTAATTCTGTAAAGAAGGAACATGAGCAACATTTCATTATAGTCAAGTACTTAATGCATTAATTTTCTCTGAAACATGTAATTTCACAGTTGTTTGTGATCCTTATCCCCAGGATATTTTATATAGAATAAAGAACAGAGAAAATGTAACATCATTATTGATCAAAAGCAATTTTAGCATTATATTGCATATTCATACTCATGGTTTGTATCTTAAGAATTCTGCTTTGTAATCTGTTAGTTTTGTAAACTTGTTAATTGTATGAATCCTATTTGGAAAGTTGTTAGTTCGTTTAGGAATTTAGCATTATTCTTCAGCTTTGGAAATATCTCAACTTTGCATACTTGAAATTGCTTAAATTATTAATGTGTTTATTTTCTTAAATTTTTGACAGTAAATATTTTTAAATAAAGGACTAGGTCGGTCCCACTTTATTGCGAGTAAGTGGGACTCCCAGTTATACAAAGTGTTATTGTTAAACTTGTTCAACAACAAATCTTGTAAATTGTTAATCTTATAGTTTTATTTTGAGGCAGCAGTTCATGTTGGTTGGTGTTGTAGTTAATTACTAATACTAAACTGTTCCACCCTCCCTTCTATGCCAATTTTGGCCATACCTAATCTAATCTAATACAAAAGAATTATCTAGCATTTTGTAAAACAATACAGCCAGAACTATAGATTTACTTCAAGAAAAAGTCATGCAGAAAATGTAAAGGCACTAAAAACTCTTATTAAAGCAACAGCACAGTTTGTAAGTCCATAAAGTTTAACATCCAATGTTTGAACAATATTTGCCATTTTCTTTCTGTTCTCTTGGACTGTGTTTGTGGGTTGAAAACCCTCATGCACCAAGCCACTTTTTACTTTTCCATCAGTGTGGCAACAATTTCCATGTTTGATGGTAGCAGCTGCATAATTTATATACATATATAAGGGAACATATAAATTTATAATCACTTGGAACCAGTTCATTTTGACTTAAAAATGCCACTTCCATAATACACAATACTAGCTTACTTTTCCAGGAGCTAAATCCTTGAGGCCCAACAAAGAGATTTTATCTGTGGGGTGTATCTTGTCATAATCACTGGGATTTTGGAAAGTGAGTGGCAACAGACCCTGTTTTTTCAAATTGGTTTCTAAACAAATAAAAAAGGAAGTGCCATCAGATTTACATCATTCATATAAGACTGACACAAACAAAAAGTCATTGTGTCGGACAATGAAATTAAATGCTTACCATGAATCCTAGCAAAGCTTTTTACAATTATTGCTCGTCCACCAAGATGCCTAGGCTCCAAAGCAGCATGCTCCCTACTACTGCCCTCCCCATAGTTTTCATCACCAATGGCTACCCATCGAACTCCTTTGGCCTAAAATCCAAAATTAACAATTAAAACAGAAAAATAAAAATAAATACTGGTTGTGGAATTATATGAAAAGATATACTTTTGCATAAAAATAGATGTCAAATTTTCACTAGAAAAACTTGGATATTTGATAAAGTGAAAGTAAATTTGCACTTTTATGACTGTCCAATACACTGGTAGACTAATTAAAAAAAAAAAAAAAAGATAAATGGAGGGCTTTTACCTGCATTACACATTCAACTTAAAATGTGAAGGTTGTACCGAAAGTAATGCAAAAGTGGGCATAACTTTAATTAACTGACAAAAGTCATTCAAATTGCACATGTGGGTAGAGTAACTTTCTCTATATAAACGTATTACTCAACATAGTCTCCATCACATGCAATGCATTTGTGCTATCATTAAACCCAACGCTCAAATCCTCTTTGAAAAAAATTCAGGTGTAGACTATTGTACCACTTCTTCACAGCCACTTTCAACTCATCTGTGTCATCAGATCATTGTCCCTGGAGACTGTCCTTCATTGGACCAGACAGATGAAAGTTGGAGGGTGTCAGATCTGGGCTGCACGGTGAATGGGGGGACCACCAACCAGCCTAATTTGCTGATCATCCGATTTGTTGCCAAAAATGTGTGTGGTCTCAGATTGTCATGGTGAATGTATATCCTTTTCAGATTCTTGTTCGGTCTCTTCCTCCTTATGGCTTCTCTAAGCTTCTCGAGTGTCTCAATGTACCACTTGCTGGTCACGGTACGGCCACGTTCCAGAAAATCAAGGAAAATTACACCCCTGTCATCCCAAAAAACAATTGCCACGACTTTCTGTGCTGATTGCTGGCTCTTGAAGTTCTTAGGCCTTGGTGAAGAGGTGCGACGCCATTCCATGGATTGATTCTTTGTTTCCGGATCGTAAAGATAAGTCCATGTTTTATCCCGTCACCAGACTGAAAAACAAAAACGTGTCTTCATTGGCTTCAAACACTTCCCAACAGATCAGAGTAGACTTCCAACCCTTTCTCTCCTTCAAATTTGGTATCAACTGCCATGGTAGCCACTTTACACACACTTTCCGATACCCTAAGTCTTCCACCATCTTCTGTATGGCATTGTGACCACAATCCAGTTGTGCAACAAGCTCACAGATTGTAACTCGTCTCTTCGTGCAAATCAATTTATCCACTCGCTGACGATTTGTGTCAGTGGTCGCAGATGATGATGGTCTCGCACTGCACGATTTGTCTTTAATGTTGGGTTTCCCTTCTTGAAATTTCTTCACCCGTCTGTGCTCATTGCTCTTGTCAATGGTGTCATTTCCATAAACATTCTGTAGCCTTCTGTGGATGTTGGACAGCCTGCACCCTTCCTTCGTCAAGAACTCAATTACAGCGTGTTGCTTCTGCTTGGAATCCCTTACTTACCTGCAATGAAGAACGGTTACTATAGAGGAAGAGTTACTCTACCAACATGTGCAATTTGAATGACCTCTGTCAGCTAATAAAAAAGTTATGGCCACTTTTGCATTACTTTCGGTACAACCCTCGTGTTATGTTGCGTTTCTTAACAAATCAGTGATACAGTTCTGACAACTTGTCGATTTTACTTTGTGATTTATGGACACACATGCTTTGTAACACAAGCCCATTGTTTCTTATGTTGGCCACTCATCCAGTTGATAAATCTGAAATCTTGCCAACAGAAATTGTAGCATGCAACTATCTCTAAACTTACATTTTAACAACTTCTTGTGCATCAATAAAAAAAATGCACCATAATAATAATAAATTCATACAAAACTGGAAATGTCCTCTATCTGTGTCTTTGTGTAGTAGCAAGAACACATATGAATGCCAAAGGTTATTACAGGGATCATAGCATACTTCTGGAAAATTTTAGGTAAGAATTTTAAGGAATTTTAGGAATTTTTAGAAAAATTTTAGGAAAATTTTAGGAGTGTATTTCAATAAAAACTAGATGTATATTTGTATATATCTAGTAAAACAACTTTGTATACATTGTAAAGAGTTTGCTTCACACCCTTCAACCATATATACTGATAGACTGCGCATGACATCAAAATTTCTGGCTCCAACATAAAATCACATAACAACAGTCAAAAAGATGGGTCACACCTGCTGTGCTTATGGTTGCTCTGAGCGATATAGTAAAGAAAGTTCTATGATTTTTCATGGGTAAGAAACAAATTAAATACCTAAGTCAATAAAGTTCAATTACTTAACCAGAAACTTGCAGCTATTGATATAAAAATACAGTAACTTAAGAAAAAAAAAATGGAATGCATGTTCCAAATTCTTCGCAAATGTTCATCACATTATAAATCACAAAATGTAAACAACACGATCATGCATGTATATAGCTCATAAGTAAACTTACCTGAAGAGTTTTCATTATATATGAGGTGCATTCACATAATACACCGAAAACACTGAAGTTCTGCAGCGTAAATTAGTAATCATAACAGCATTTTTACACGAAATTTGGAGTCTGATGATGACGTGCCCAATGTTTGAGCCATGGCGGCTTTGATGCAGCTATTGCCAATGCGCAGTCCATTAGTATATATGGTCGAAGTTCACACCCAAATTTTTTGCATAACGTCTAATGTCTAAAGTTTAAGTATGATTTACTTCTAATGTTCAGTTCTTATCTTTTCACGTGTTATTATCATATTCAAGTATATTTACCACATTCAAGTTTCACTTTGAACATTAATATGCTGTTGAACCAGGAGCAATTCACGATTTTCACAGTAAAGTTTTCAGGTTTCACATTAAACTATAATATCCTAAAAAGGTAATTGAAAACCAAGAACTATGTACAATTGTTCACTGAATTACTTTTTTCATATTATTGTTTTAACCTTTTCCTGATTAGCCTATCTTTTTCTGCTTCCACCACAACTAATTTACTTTCA
Source organism: Macrothele yani (assembly GCA_039090855.1). Classification (NCBI taxonomy): domain Eukaryota; kingdom Metazoa; phylum Arthropoda; class Arachnida; order Araneae; family Macrothelidae; genus Macrothele; species Macrothele yani. The sequence continues at coordinate 24,234,748 of CM077013.1, forward strand.
GTTTTCTTTATTTCAGCTGAACCTTGTATGATCAAGTTAGAGGCAACTGCTATTTCAACAGTATTTTGTTTTTCTACAGCTTTTCTCATTCTTTCTGTTCCCTCTTGAATTACTGCTAGGGAGGCTTCTTTATCTTTTTTAAGTCTATTTATTTCTGCATCATTTTCTTTTATTTTGTCATCAAACTCAGCTTTTCTTTTTTTCTCTAGCTGCTTTTCCTTATTTTCCCTCTCTTTCTGCTTCCTTTCTTTTACCTTTTTTGATTCTTCTTCCTTCAGCTTATCAACATACTCTTTATAAAATTTATGTGAATCACGAACACTATTTAACAAATTTCTTGTTATGGGAACTTTACTTACACATCCATAGTGTTTAATGGCCCCTTTAACTATTCTTAATGATGGTATAGTTGAGTCTTTTAAGTTAGCCTTGTCCTTCCTTAACAGAGCAGTGTTAACCGAAAATCCCCTTTCTGCATCAGCATTACCATGAGGTAAAACTAAAATTGACTTTATGAGTTTAGCAAGATTTGAGTATTTTTCTTTTCCGCTAGAGTCTTTAATACTAAATATATTATGCCAGTAATGATCAATCCGCACTGGAATATGCCCTTCCTCTGAAAATTTCACTAGTTCATCTAGAGTTGGCTTATCGCAACTTAAAAGTTTCCACTCTTCTCTTACTCTATCAATTTGTTTCTCAGAAAGATGCAAAACACTTGAAATTCTGGTTATTTCCGAAAGTCCTTCAGTGACTGAAAGTTGAGTTGACTCTTTCTTTGGTTCTTTTACCTTTAAAACTTCTATGTCTCTTAGCTTTTGATTGCAGAATGGCAAATTTGACTTTAAATATTTTGTGGTTGCAATTAGTGATGATCTTACATCTAAGAGAAATAATTTCTGCCTGGTCTCCTGAACATTCCTGAGGAGATTTTTTGTCTTCATACCAACTTCTAACTCCCCTAGTTTTTTCCATGAATTTTTGTTTTCAAAATCTACATTCTTTAGGTCTTCTCCAAATTTCCCTGCAATAACATCATCTTGGATAAACTGAGCCATAACATTCTTCATTAAAGTATTTAAATCATAATATAACAGGTGTATTTTTGGTTCTTCACTCTGATAACATAATGAAAACTTTTCAAAATTTTGGTGTGAAAATGAAATTAATGCTAAATAGCAAGGAGTTAGCTCATTTTTCAGGAAACAGTGAATTCTTTTATACCTTGCCGAATTGCGTAGTTGTTTTTCAAATATTTTTTGAGATGGCAAGAAGTTTAAAAAATATTCTGTAATATTTAGCCATTGATCCAAGAGCCTCTGGGCTACAGAACCAACAGTTAACCATCTGTTGCTGACATGACGCAAAAGAAATTTGGCTGTGACCAATGTTATATCCTCGACAGATTTATAATCCTCTCGTCTTGCAGCACTACTCTTTAAAAAGTAATGCATATCAGTAGCAAATTCGTCAAAATCTATATTTAAGCTTGTCAAAAAAATTTTAAATGCATTACTAACAACATGCAGGTTGTAAAAACCTAGTTCCAAAGATTTCTGGCCTGTTTCTTGTTTTACAACTTCATTGAATTTGCGTAAAAAGCACTTATTTACATTTGGGCTGTCCATGGATACACAAATAATTCTGTTCAACGAAATATTGAAGGATGATAACACATCAAGAATTTCTTTTAGCAAACTATCTGCTGTTGCATGACCCAGAAAAACGCTTGTTAGGTATCGGCAAGAAACTGAATTTATTTCTGAAGACCAGTACCTGAGATACACATCCAACTGCCGTTTCACTTGTGTATTTGTAGTTTCATCAAATGCTATTTCATCAAACCTTTCCTGGGCTACTAGATGCAATGTCTTTTTTCAAATCCTCTTCAAAATATTTTGACAATCCATGTGATATCACATAAGCAACTTTTTTTCTTTAAGTTGCATTTTGGCTGCAATAGCAGAATCAGGAAACATTTCTTTGAAAAGTTCAACTGTTTCAGTGCATGAAACAAAAGACATATTGTCCTTAGCAACTTTCATGGCCCATAATGCTTCGGCTTTAGCCAACTGTAAATCATGACTCAGTACTTCACTAATATTTGTTTTGGGCTGAAGATCCCGTCCTCTAAAGGCTTTCAGGATGGACTTATTTTGAAATTTACTTTGAAATTTCTGCAAATGTTTTTTTCCTTTATGATGCGCTTTTACTTGTGAAAAGCCACTATTAGAAATGTTGAAAATTTCTGAACACAATATACACTTAGCAGAAAATATTGTTTCAGTTGCAGAACACCATTCTTTCAACTTCACTCCGTCCAATTCTTTGGCGAGCCACGCATCTTGAAATTTCGTTTTGGATTTAGGCATCTTAAACACTTGTTTTACTAAACCAGAAAATGAAAGGGAAGTACAAAAACACGTTCCAATATTGCAAAACCAGACAACTTCCCGAAATTTGGCTGCGAGGATGTCAGAAGATAGAAAAAAAAAAAAAAAAAAAAAAAAAAGCAGGTCACCACTAGAGAACTGAACCTGCACACAGCACAGAGAACACCATAAAAGACACAAAACCAGAAACTATCATACGCATCTCACGCAAGTTCAGTCAAAGCGAGTCGGAGCCGAGATATATTGCGCATCAAAGGTCGCTGTCGCCGACGCACGTCGAAGGTCAATGATCACGTGCTCTACTGCCGGTCACGATAACACTCAGCTACCATCCCATCGTCATTACCGGAGGTTACGGAAGGAGAACACATGTTTCCTCTTTGCTTCCACCCACCTGCGGTTTACAATAACAAAACATCAGCAGAAAGAGGAGGTTCCACAAGGCATGTACAAAAATAAAGTACGATCTTCTGCGTGCCACGGAGTTCGTCCGCAAAGCGCAAACCAGGGGTGAAAATGACCCCTCCCCTTTTCCCTTAGATCTCTTGTTACTCTCGAAAACTGTCTGAAGGCAAAAAAGTGGAGCGCCCGCCCCGAAGCAAGTGCATCTCGATGTCGTCATTTTCCCTCCCTTCAGCAGCACAGCATATAGGCTGTGTTTCTACAATAACAGGTCTTTTTACCTTACCGTAATGGTAAATTTATTGGCGTTAATAATGGTTATGTTTTTAATAAATAAGCTTACGAAAATTTTAGGATGAATAGCAAATTTTAGGTATAATTTTAGGAATTTAAGGAGGGTCACAAAATATTAGGAATTTTAGGAATTTTAGGAGGAATGCGATCCCTGTTATTATGACCGGACAACTTTTTCAAGGCTATTAAACAAACAGAAAAGTTATTAACAATGTGGATGAACAAACAAAAAAGTTAACAGCCTCGAAAAAGTCACCCATTTGACACACAAAAGCCTGGTGTTCGTAAGTGTTATTTTGCTATTACACCATTAGACAGATTTGAGACTTTCAGTTTCACATGCAAACTGTATTTTTACAAATATGATTGGTCAAAATAATAAAATAAAATAATAACACTGGGGAGTAGTGTTACAAATACTGCAAAACTTACTAGATACACAAGAAGTGATAACACACATTTTCAGATAAAAAGAAATAAAAGTAATGCTAGAAAAGAAGGTTTACAGGGCCATTCTATAATGAACTGAATCCTCCCTGATGAGAAATGAACTTGGCCACCCCCTACGATATAGAGTTGTACAAGACCACCAAAATTTGTTGAGATGGTAACACACAGCATCTATTGTCAGAAGTGGTTGACATAGAGTCTGGAGGTGTACCAGTATGTCCCAGACATGCTTTACTGGCACCAAATCTGGGGACTGGACTGACCAAGGTAGCATGTTGACACCCTGCAGACATTGCCTGGATGCATTTGTAGCATGAGAGCGGGCCCTGTCTTCCTGAAACAATGCATTGTTTGGGCCTTGCTACAAACTGTATCGCAACAGGTTTGATGATTAGTTCAACATACCAACAAGCCATCAGAATTCCTGTAATAAACACCAAACTGGATGATTAATCATAGGAGATAACACCTCCAAACTATGACATTCATCATTCAGGCAGTGTGTCATTCAGTGACATTCTCTGTATTTGGCAGATTTCAGCTGCACACACACTGAAGAGGAAAAAGTATCTAAGGACAGTGCAGTACCATTTGATCCTTATTTAGGTATGGCAGGACCCTTAAATAGGGGAGAGGATACTTTGTGACATTAGACCTAACTCCCATCCCCATTTGTACGAAACTATGATTATGACATGAAAACAGGTGGAATTGTAAATGACAAAAGAGTCAAACAGTTCCATATAAAACAGGAGGTAGTGTCTCAATGCATTTTGTCCATTTGGGTGGGGGGAGGGGGTACCTCAGAAGGGTTTTTTTTTAATTTCCCCCTGCTGTAAAACTACTTGAATTCCTTAAAAACAATTCGGTCACTTTTCCACTTTATTTCATATTTGCTAAGGATTCACAAGCTGTTTTTGAAGTTCTTTTTCTTCTTCCTTAGTTTTCATTTGATGCCTTACCTGCCACCTGTGACCACTTCCTTTATTTGTTTGTTACGATAAAATCAACTAATTCCAATTGACATATTGAAATGATTCCTTAATTTTTCTTATTGGCGAATTTTTTTCTTTATTTATTTTTTGAGACAATGTGATCATAACAGAAACTCATTGAATAACACTATCAACTTTTTCACCAAGCTCCCCCCTTTTTTTCTCTTTGCGATGCTAACTGATTTCTAGTAATCACATTTACATAAAAATAAAACTTAACTTTTCCCATGGAGAATTGCATTGTTTACTTTTAAAAGGAATATAACGTCCAAATGAATCATACTCAAACAATGGCCTAATAACTTTTTGCTGTGGTAATAAAAAACATGCTTTATCTGACACAGTTTCCAAGTGAATTGCACTCAGATAATTCTGTAGTTGCACAGATTTTAAGAGAATTACAAACAATGCAGGACATAACTTTCTTTGGGAGGGGCTGGGTGGGGTCAGAAATCACGTCTTTTTTCAGATGAGGCGACTTCAAGAAATGTATTAAAATAATGCTACAACACATTTCACAGAAAAATCAACCTTCCCTCGTTTTTTTTTTTTTTTTTTACAATGCAATGGTTCCAAAAGGTTTAATGCTGTACACAAATTTTGTGCCACAGAAGATTGCACTTTTCCCCCGATGCACTGATTCCATGATTCCACGAGAATCATACTCAAACAATACTGTATAATCCCTTTAACTGTTGGATATATATATATATATATGATGTAGTCATCTTTGCAACTACCCCTTCAGAGCTGCAGAGTATAATCCACGAACTTGCTGACAAGAGTAAAGAAGTGGGATTAAAAATGAACTTTCAGAAGGCAAAAGTGATGTACAATGCTTTTACAAGAAACGAAGATTTATCGATGGATGGAGAAAAGCTGGAGATAACAGACACGTACGTTTATCTTGGACAGCAGATATCGAGTGAGGGTCACATTGATGAAGAAATTAATCGCCGTATAAAACTTTGGACGGAGAGCTTTTGGAAGAAACAGTACAATTTTAAAGAGCAGTATGCCATTATGTCTCAAAAGAAAAGTGTTTAATCAATGCATCCTACCAGTGCTTGCGTATGGAGCAGAGACATGGGCCTTAACTAAAAAAGACATACAAAGACTGCAGACAACACAAAGAAGCATGGAGAGATAGATGCATGCTTGGTGTAACCAGGAGAGATAAGAAGAAGAACCCGTGGATCAGAAAAATCACAAGAGTGGAAGACATCATGATCAGAGTAAAATCCCTGAAATGGCAATGGGCTGGATATATTGCCAGAAGGACAGACCATAGACGGACAGCTGAAATTTTAGACTGGATTCCAAGGGACTGGAAAAGACCCAGAAATAGACCACATGGGAGATGGAAGGATGAAATTCAAAAGTATGCTGGAGTGACATGGAGGAGACAGGCCCAGCACAGACAATTGTGGAAGAAATTTGGGGAGACCTTCATCCAGCAGTGGAATATATCCTAAAACTTTTCGTTCAAGGATTGTAAAAAATGCTACTCTAATTAATGAGGCAACGGCGATAAAAAGAAATGAAAGGACGGTTGTTGATGATGATGATATATATGCTGACATGCTGGATACATTGCCAGAAGAATACACCACCGATGGACAGCCAAAATTTTAAAATTTTAGAGTGGATTCAAAGGGACAGGAAAAGACTCAGAAGAAGACCACATGGGAGATGGGTGGTTGAAATTCGAAAGTATGCAGGAGTGACATGGAGGAGACTGGCTCAAGACAGACCATTATACACACACACAGCTGTTAATAGAAATTGTATGAAGAAATGCTCGAATTTGCACAAAATTTGCAGGGTGCATACAGCATCATGGGAGATACAAATGATTACAATTGCAGTGCACATGCAAATGTGAGACGTGCGCAACGCCATCAGAAACATCACACCAGGGGTTATAAAAGAAGGCTACAGAGAGCAGGTTTTTAGACTTGCTATCTCTAAACTCAACCGCACGCAGTTGTTAACATGTAAACATGCCACACAGGAGGACGAGACAACCATACAAACTCTTGACAAAGTTTGAAAGAGGTAGAATCATTGGGCTCTGAGAAGGTGGTTTTTCATATCACGATATTGCTGCACGTGTTATGCATACATGGCGTCAATGGACAGAAGGTTCTACCCGTTGCTGTGCAGGGTCTGGCGCTCGAAATTGCAAGACCGAGCGAGAAGACAGGCACTTGCACAGTATAGCAGTGGCATCGCGCGCAATACCTCCCACGACACTTGCGCAGCAATAGAGGATGGTCACACATTGTCCAATGTCTGCAAACACTGTTCGTCACCAATTGCCGCAGAGGCCTCGTTGCTCGCCGTTCTTTGCAGCAACTTTCCTCAACTCTAAACTACAGGTGCCAGAGATTGCAGTGGTGCCACAAACATCAAAACTGGAGTGCTAAATGGGAGCATTGCATTTTTGGATGAGTCCAGATTCAATCTAACGCATCATGACGGGTGAATCCTTGTTTGCAGATACCGTGATGAAAGGCATCTGGAAGGTTACATTGTACAGCGTCACACTGGTCCCACGGCGAGCGCGGTGGTCTAGGGCGCTACTGCGTTTTATTCACGTACTCACCTATTACGCATCACAGGCACGTTGAACCGACAACACTATATCACGGAAGTATTAGAAGCTGAACTTCTACGTTTCCTTCAGACGATCCCGGAAGCAGTCTTCCAACAACACAATGTCCGACCCCATGTTGTTTGTACTGCCCAAGATGTACTCTGTGCGCATCAAGTCACTCGTCTTCCCTGGCCTACTCGCTCGCCAGATTTGCCACCTATACAGAACATCTGGGACCGTGTCATCGAGCAATGACACCCAGACCAGACGCTTGCATGGCCTCACTGACTGTCACAACCAACGAATTGTGGATGTGTGTAGAATCAGAATGGAATGCAATACTGCAGACAACTATCCAAACTCTTGTTTCCTTCGATCCAAGGACATGTGGGGTCGGTTATCACCACCCAGAGTGGATTTACTTATTACTAATTTTTTGGTCTTCATCATCACGAACCAGTATGTAATTGTAATCATTTGCTGCTTGTACCATATCTAACAACTCCCATAAATTTCATTGTGATTGCCTATTTCTTTCTTGGTGTTGCAATTTCTATTAACAGCAGTGTGTGTGTGTGTGTGTGTGTGTGTGTGTGTGTGTGTGTGTGTGTGTGTGTGTGTGTGTGTGTGTGTGTGTGTGTGTGTAAAGAGCCTTTGTATGTCTCTTTTAGTTAAGGTCCACGTCTCTGCACCATACGTAAGCACTGGGAGGATGCATTGATCAAATACTTTTCTTTTAAGACATAATGGCATATTGCTCTTGAAAATTATGCTGTTTCTTCCAAAAGCTCTCCAGCCAAGTCTTGTACGCAGATTAATTTCTTCATCAATGTGACCGTCACTTGATATCTACTGTCCAAGATAAACGTACGCATCTGTTATCTCCAGCTTTTCTCCATCAATCAACAAATCTTCATTTCTTGTAAAATCATTGCACATCACTTTTGTCTTCTGAAAGTTCATTTTTAATCCCACTTCTTTACTCTTGTCAGCAAGTTTCTGGATCATATTTTGCAGCTCTGATGGGGTAGTTACAAAAATGACAATGTCATCAGCAAAATGAAGGTGAGTTAGATAATCTCCATTAATCTTTATCCCTTTGTTTTCCCAGTTCAGTGATTGAAAGACATTTTCTAATGTGGCATTAAATAGCTTGGGAGATATGGTGTCACCTTGTCTCACTCCCTTTCCAATTTTTATGTGTGCTGTATTCTCAAACAGCCAAATCTTTGCACTTGCATTTTCATAGATGTTATTAATAATATTAATGTATGCATCTTCAACACCGCAGGATTTCAAAGCCATTTTAACTGCTGATGGTTTCACCGAATCAAAGGCCTTCTCATAATCGATAAAAGCCATGCATAATGGAAGTTCATATTCCCTCCCTCTTTCAATTAGTTCTCTCAGTACGTGGATATGATCTATAGTGCTGTAGCCACTCCTGAATCCAGCTTGTTCTCTCGGTTGAGCCATGTCCAGTGTCACCTTCAAGCGGTGTGAAAGAACTTTAGTGAAGATTTTATAAACCACTGATAGGAGGCTGATAGGTCTGTAGTTCCTGAGATCCTCAATATCACCTTTTTTATGTAGCAGGATCATTGTAGCGTTGTTCCAATCCTCAGGAATCTTCCGTTCATTAAGGCATCGAGTGAAAACTTGGGCGAGTACTGTTTCAATTTCTCCAGTTGCTTCTTGTTCTTGTATGATGTCCACAGTAATTCCATCTTCTCCTGGAGCTTTTCTCTGCTTCATGTTCTTGATCGCGCGTACACACACACACACGCACGCACACACATCATCTTCATGCTGACACACACATAGATAGATAAGAAGAGGAACTCGTGAATCATAAAAATGACAAGAGTAGAAGACATCATGATCAAAGTAAAATCCCTGAAATGGCAATGGGCTGGACATACTGCCAGAAGGACAGACAATCGATGGACAGTCGAAATTTTAGATTGGATTACAAAGGACAAGAAAAGACCCAGAAGACCACATGGAAGATGGGAGGATGAAATTTGAAAGTATGCGGGAGTAACATAGAGGAGACTGGCACAAGACAGACCGTTGTGGAAGAGGCTTGGAGAGAACTTCGTCCAGCAGTGGATTGATTGATAATGGTTGACGATGATGATGATATATACATAACAGAATTTTCCTAGAGTGTGTGTGTGTGTGTGTGTGTGTGTGTGTGTGTGTGTGTGTGCACATACACACAAGGGGTGTTCTGAAAGTAATGGCCTCTCCTTAATAACCTTCGAAGTTTTGAAGTGATTTTAATGAAACTACATTGACATGTACTTATGATATGTTACCAATGTGGGAACAATTTTTTTTTCAGAATTGGAAATAAAAATCATGAATGACAGAGAAAAGCAGCGAGCTGTAATTGTGAATTCCTGGAAAAAGAGGCATGTGAGGCTCAAGAAATCCACAGAAGACTCCTGGCAGTGTGTAGAGCTGCCACAATCGATATCAGTAATGTCCGAAGATGGATGAACAGGTTTTGAGAGAGAAAGTTAGTGTCAGAGAAACAATGGAGTGGAAGACCTGCAACTGCAGTGACAGATGCCAACAGGCAACAAGTGAAAGACCTCATCACAGCTGATTGTAGTGTCACCATCCAGGAGTTGTGTGATGCAATTCACTGTGATCATAGTGCTATGCAAACATTAATTAGGGATCTGGGCTACAGAAGAATTTGTTTGAAGTGAATCCCAAGAAACCTAACACGGGAGCAAAGAGTGGACATGTGCCGGAACCTCCTGGATTGTTATGGGAGGGAGGATGAGGTGTTTTGCTCTAATGTTGTGATGGGGGATGAAACCTGGGCGTTCTTTCATGATCCAGAAACAAAACGTGCGTCAATGGAATGGCACCACACACCATCTCGACAGAAAAAGGTGAAAACAACTTGTGCTGCAGGGAAAGTGACGGTTACAATTTTCTGGGACAAAGACATTTTGACTGATTTCCTTGAATGGTGTGCAACAATAAACAGTGCTTGCTCACTATGTGCAGACATTGAAAAAGCTAAAGGAAGCTATCAGAAGGAAAAGACATGACATTCCACTTCATAGTGTTGTTTTACACATTGATAATGCACATCCCCACACCTCAATGGAGACTACAGGCTTTTGCCAAAATGGGGTGGACGGTGCCCCGACCTCCCTACAGTCCTGATTTGGCTCCCTCAGACTTTTTTCTGTTTGCCCCTTTGAAAAACACCCTTTGTGTGGAACGTTTTAGCAATGTGACAGATGTTAAACTGGCTGTGAACTTATGGGTGAAATGACAGCCTCGGAAATCTTTCCAAAATAGATTTTACAATTGGGTTCAAAAATGGTGGAAATGTATAGAAAGTGATGGACAATAAATACCTTGAATAGGCTAGCATTATTAACAACATGCCCAAGTATTTTGCCACCAAGTCTCACATTTTTTTGCTGCAACAAATAAAAATTTTATGAGGGACAAGGCATTACTTTCAAGATGCCCTGTGTGTGTGTGTGTGTGTGTGTGTGTGTGTGTGTGTGTGCACACACACACATACAGTCAACTCTGGATATAGTGAACATTCGGCTATAGTGAACCTAAATCATTGGTCCCTACCCACAACATCAGAAATGTACATTAAAATTTTCGTTTATAGTGAACTCTCAACTTCGGGTATAGTGAATCTAAAAAAAAAAAAAACTTTTCTAAGAAAAGAATGTACTTGTAACATGAAATTGTAACTTATTTCAAAACAAACCTTCTTGTAAAAACTTGAAAGGATGTGTTAAGAATAATATTGTAGGCCTACTACACCTTAAGTGCATTAAAGGCCAAAGGTAGGATTAAAAATCTCAGCAACATCAAGCTAGTGTTCTTGCCTGCCAACACCACGTCAGTCTTCCAACTCTTGGACCAAGGTGTGATTCGCAGCTTTAAAACCTATTACAAAAGGGAAGTAACACTTCATTTAATCCAAGCAGAACACATCAATAAATGTTCTGAATGCTGTATGTTTTGGAAACAAAGCGTGGAGTAGTGTGTCAACTGTCACTATACAGAACTGTTTTCAGAGGTCTGGTTCGGCTACTGGATGTGTGGCATTCGAAGAAGAGGATGGTGTGCCACTCAAGGATCTGCTTCAGCACATTGGTGCAAATTTCACCGAAGCTGAAGATCTTATCGATGCTGACTGCGAAGTTATAATGAATGAAATCCCATCGGATGAAACTATTGTCGAGGCTGTGAAAGGCGGTTCCAGCATGGCAGAAAATGAGAAGATGACAAGGACGATAATGAAGAACGTGTTCCAACAGTGAAAAACATGTTGGAGGGTGTCAGGGCTGTGCTAAAGTTCCTAGAATGTATGGGAAATGTAGGATAGAGTGTAGCAAAAGCACAGACTCTAGAAAAGGTCATAGAGGAAATATTTATTAAAACCGTTTGAAGCCAGCAGCGGCACATAACAGACTATTGTCATGTTAATTAAGATAATGTAAAATTAAATTTGTTTACTTAATTTAATTAATACAAAAATATTATTTTTAGATACATGTGTACATATTTTATTTTCTTGCTCACCATTCTGCTCAATTCAGGTTAAGGGAAGACACTTCGGTTTTAGTGAACCTCGGGCATAGTGAACGAAATATGCGAGTCTGCAGAGATTCACTATAAGCAGAGTTGACTGTGTGTGTGTATATATGTATATATATGTATATATATCTGAGAGGGGGATGTAAGGTCAGGTGATGTGTAACATCACAGCCTCTCCTTGAGAAATGTCAACCCCGCCTTCTCGTGGTGCATCCTGTTCCCACTAAAGGAGCTCTGACGACCGCCAATAGCGGTATAACTATACCATCGGGATTAGAGGAAATGCTATCCCACACTCACCAACCCGCTTGGCCAGCGTGGTGAGTTATGGCCAAACCCCTCCAAAATGACTTCACAACTTAAATCTTGGCCCTCAGTCTCCGGCAGCCAGAATGTACCTGGCCAAGACAGCGGCCAGTGCAACATGAAGGCAGAGGGTGCTAAGAATCACCGGAGGACTGGACTAGGCTGCCATCTGATGCTGACCTTGGCTACATATAATGGATGCTCCCTATCTTCTGATTCAAGGCTTCTTGAATTGGAAGAGGAACTACAAAGGATGAAGTGGGACATCATCGGGCTAAGTGAGGTAAGGAGAAAAGGAGAAGATTTCATTGAACTGAAAAGTGGACATCTCTTCTACTCTCGTGGGACAGATACTGGCAGAACTAGTGGTGTTGGATTTATAATAAACAAGAAACTGAAGGATAAAGTTGTAGAAGTTGAAAGTTCCTCTGACAGAGCTGCACGACTCGTTATCCAACTCTCGAGAAGATACCAGGCTCAGATTATTCAAACTTATGCACCCACCACAAGTCATCCTGAAGAAGAAATTGAAGAATTTCATGAGAAAATTCGTCATCTAAATAATAAAGGTAAGCAACACTTGAAGATAATTATGGGAGATTTCAATGCAAAAATAGGGCAACAGAATGAAACTTCAGTAGGTAAATTTGGTCACGACAACAAATGGAAATACTCTCGCTGAGTTTGCAGAGGCAGAAGGATTTTTCATCTTGAACTCCTTTTTCAAGAAAAAGCCACACAGGAAATGGACATGGAGACATCCAAATGGGACGACAAGTGAAATTGATTTTATTATGTGTAACAAAAAATTCATCATAGAAGACTGCAGTGTGCTAAACAAGTTCAACACAGGTAGTGACCATAGATTGGCGAGATGTAAGATGCACCTCAACAGTAAACTCGAACGTGGCAAGCTCATAAGACAAACAAAATGTATTGACATAACCAACCTTAAAAAACACCATAATACCTTCAAGTTGGAACTGAAGAACAGATTCTCTGCTTTAGAAGGCCTAACATCGGAAGAAGTGGATATTACTGAAGTTAACAGAAAAGTAACCAAAACTCTTATGGAAACAGCAACAAAATTAGCTGGGTCTAAGAACAAGTTGCATGTGAACAAATTATCAGGAAAAACCAAAATGTTGATGCAAAAAAGAAGAGAGATGAGGACAACTAAAGAAGATGCGACTTCCAAAGTGGAATATATAGAGCTATGCAAGACAGTACGAAAAAGTATCACTGAAGCCATAAGGAAATTCAACTGTGAACTAGTGAGGAAAGCAATTGAAAACAATCAAAGCCTAAAGATAGCAAAGGGACATCTCAGTAAGGGAAGAAAACAGATTATGGCACTGAAAAAAGAAGATGGTTCTGTAACAAGAAATAGAGGTGAAATTTTGACAAGAGTGAAAGATTTCTACTCCAAATTATATGAAAGGGATGATACATGTACTCCAGACATCATGAAAGGTACCAGTACCAGAGTTCTTCCAGTCCTCCCAGCAGAAGTTGCACATGCAATCAAGAACATGAAGCGGGGAAAAGCTCCAGGAGAAGATGGAATTACTGTAGACATCATACAAGAAGCAAGTGGAGAAATCGAAACAGTACTCGCCCAAATTTTCACTCAATGCCTTAATGAAGGGAAGATTCCTGAGGATTGGAACAACGCTACAATGATCCTGCTACATAAAAAAGGTGATATTGAGGATCTCAGGAACTACAGACCTATCAGTGGTTTATAAAATCTTCACTAAAGTTCTTTCACACCGCTTGAAGGTGACACTGGACATGGCTCAACCGAGAGAACAAGCTGGATTCAGGAGTGGCTACAGCACAATAGATCATATCCACGTACTGAGAGAACTAATTGAAAGAGCGAGGGAATATGAACTTCCATTGTGCATGGCTTTTATCGATTATGAAAAAGCCTTTGATTCGGTGAAACCATCTGCAGTTACAATGGCTCTGAAATCCTGCGGTATTGAAGATGCATACATTAATATTATTAATAACATCTATGAAAATGCAAGTGCAAAGATTCGGCTGTTTGAAAATACAACACACATAAAAATTGGAAAGGGAGTGAGACAAGGTGACACCATATCTCCGAAGCTCTTTATTGCCACATTGGAAAATGTCTTTCAATCACTGAACTGGGAAAACAAAGGGATAAAGATTAATGGAGATTATCTAACTCACTTTTGTTTTGCTGATGACGTAGTCATTTTTGCAACCACGCCATCAGAGCTTCAGAATATGATCCAGGAACTTGCTGAGAAGAGTAAAGAAGTGGGATTAAAAATGAACTTTCAGAAGACAAAAGCGATGTTCAATGCTTTTACAAGAAATGAAGATTTATCGATTGATGGAGAAAAGCTGGAGATAACAGACACGTACGTTTATCTTGGACAGCAGATATCAAGTGAGGGTCACATTGATGAAGAAATTAATCTGCGTACAAGACTTGCCTGGAGAGCTTTTGGAAGAAACAGCATAATTTTCAAGAGCAATATGCCATTATGTCTTAAAAGAAAAGTGTTTGATCAATGCATCCTTCCAGTGCTTACGTATGGTGCAGAGATGTGGACCTTAACTAAAAGAGACATACAAAGGCTGCAGACAACTCAAAGCAGCATGGAGAGATGCATGCTTGGTGTAACCAGGAGAGATAAGAAGAGGAACTCGTGGATCCGAAAAATGACAAGAGTGGAAGACATCATGGTCAGAGTTAAATCCCTGAAATGGCAATGGACTGGACATACTGCCAGTAGGACAGACCATCGATGGACAGCCGAAATTTTAGATTAGACTCCAAGGGACAGGAAAAGACCCAGAAGAAGACCACATGGGCGATGGGTGGATGAAATTCAAAAGTATGCGGGAGTGACATGGAGGAGACTGGCACAAGAGAGACCGTTGTGGAGGAAATTTGGGGAGATAATGGTTGACAATGATGATGATAACTGAGGGACGAGGCATTACTTTCAGAATGCCCTTTGTGTGTATTTATACATTTTTAAACAGAATACAGCTTTAAATACAGTCTTACTTGAATAATGCCCGAAGTAACTGTTATACGATGGAAAGGGTGTTTTCTTTGAAAAATATGCTTTGAAAATAATCTTGTAAGATAAATCCTAATGTAAGACACTGCAGGAAAGTGTTTTTTTTTATTTTCTTCTTCTTTCTCTTGAAACATACAGATTCCAAAAGCTTAGCACTCAAATAATGGCAACACCTTTTTAATATATAAAAACTCTGCATTTTCTTTGGGAGTTGTACAGATTTGAAGTGAATAGCATTCAAATTCTGCTGTATGTAACATTACCTTCATGTGAGAAATTTAGTATCTTCTTTTTGAGACAGATAGATTTCCAGAATATTGCACTCTTAACCTTTCCCAGGTAAGATATCAGTTTTTGTTTCCTTTTAAATGTACTATTCCTAGAAGGAAAATTACGTCGGAATATGTCACATTGCTTCTACTGAAGGAAATCACACATTTTTTTTTTCTTGGTTTTCTGATTACAATAAAATTATGTTTAGAAATTAAAGCAGCCCATAAAATTTCTATTGTAGGAACTGTACTTATTTTTATTTAAGGATACTGATTCAAAGGCAGTCACATTAAATACTGCCATAACCTTTCAACGGCAGGAAATAGCACATATGTACATTTTTCAAAGATGCACTAATTCCACAAGTGCAGCATGCAAATTATAATTTAACTTTTTTGCAAATCCTGTGTGAAATATACACCTTTTCCAACAAAATTTAACACACATTGGTTTAAAAAAATAGTTTGGGGGCAAATCTGACACCCCCCACCCTAAGAAACAACTATTTTAGAGCTGAAATATTACAGTACAGTACAACTAACACTGCACTAGCACCACTGTAAAAGCCATATATCACTTTAAATTTTCATCAGACCTTGCACAAAGTATCTTTTTTTTCAGATAAGTATCAGTAAGGAGGAAAATGTTTAAAAATTTGTGAAAAGCACTTAGCAAGTTTTTGAAATGTTTCCATAGTGAACATTCTATTAAATCATAAATGATGCAACACTGTCATAACATGTTTTTAAACTGCCACTGAAATACGTGATTTTTGTCAATTTACTAATTGTTAGATTGAAATTTCACAATTACCTTGTAATGCCTAGCAGTATCAGGAACAGTTCCCCATTCACCAGTAAACTGATTTTTTATTTTGTTTGCTTCACTATTTTCTGAATTGATAGCCCTGTAAACAAAAGCAAATATACACTTGTTATATGTCAAAAGTCATACCAATCAGAAATAACCAGATATAAATGAATACTAAATTTATATAAATGAATACTAAATTTTTTGTTTAAAGTCAAAAGTCATACCAATCAGAAATAACCAGATATAAATGAATACTAAATTTACTCAATGTTTATGTTTGAAGTTCATTAATATGCAGTGTTTTTACTAAAAAAGCTGCTAGACACAGGTTTACCTCTTCCATCTAAAAAAAAAAAAACAAGTGGCAGACAGGTGCTATTACAGGGCAGGAAAGAGGTGAAAGTCACTAGGTGCCACGTACGGGCTGAAGACCGGGTGCTTCCATACCTCCCACTGGAATTTGTGGAGCAAGTGCGGTGTGGTGTTTGCAGTGTTCAGCCTCCCATTACCATTAAGAAGAATGACACCCTTGCTCGGCAGACCTGGTCATTTTCGTCGGATACTCTTACAATTTTTTTCAGTCTGGCACAGTACTGATCACTGTTGATGGTGCATCCATGCTGTAAGAAGTCCACCAAAAGCACACCTGAGGAATCTCGCAAACAGAAGCCATGATTTTTTCCAGCAAACAGTGTGACTTTAAGCTTCCTCCTTGGTGGTGAAGCAGCTTGTTTTCAATATATGGAAGCTCTCTTACTGGTTGGAATGAAGTCATGAAGCCATGTCTTGTCCATAGTCACGATACCGTCAAGTACGCTCTGTTCATCTACAGCGAAATGCTGCAGAACCATGAAGCATGCCCCTCGTGCTGCTTTGTGATAGACGGATAATGAATGTGGAACCCATCTGGTACAAACCTTGGAGTACTGCAAAACATCCACCACAAGATGTTGAACAATGCCATAGCTCAATCCCAGTTCATACACTATGTGCAGTGGTAGAAGTGGACCACAGAAAATATAGGACATTTCCTGAAAAAACATAGGACATCGGGTCGAAAGAAAATTCTACTAAAAATATAAGGATTTTCCACCTCATACTTTGGACCTTTAGAAACATACATCAAAAATATGTTTTATTAATCAGAACAGTTACAAAAATAATAATAATTATGACATTGTTTGGTGTCCATCAGTTTGCTTAATTTCTGGTTACTTTTTCCAGCAATTTGCAAGTATTTGTGTTACATTTTATTTAGGGAAGAAATTTTCAACATAATACTGATGCTATAGCTATGTTTTAATTTTGTACTCACCAGCAAACAAAACATGCACAAAAAATTTCCAATGTGAAACAGAAGATAATAATTGGAAAACCTCAAATCCAAGGGTTGTGCACAATTAGTGATCAAGGTAATTTAACTGGGCATGATTAGAAAGCTAATTAGAAGATGCAAAGTGATTACTTAGCTCAGAAAATACTAAGAAACAACTGGATTTAAGTTTCTGACATTAGAAAGCAATCTGATTTAATGGCAAATTTTTATAATAAGTATTCATTAGAAAATTTCAGTAAAAGTAAAAATAACCCACAAAAAAATAAATAAAATAAATAAAATCAGCTGCTTATAAAACATCAGCTACTTACTTCTACCAGCGGCTAAAAAGTATGTTACGTGAATTAACAAATGGCGCAAAAAACGTTTCCCATAGCACAAGGAAAGTATTAGAGACAAAAAGATTTTCAAATCTAACAGTTAAAATAAGAGATGTAGAAGGAAACATGATATAACTCTATGCATTTTAACAGAAGAATTTTGCATGATGAAAAAGTTGAAAACGGGCGAAAAGTATTCTTCATAGCAAAAGTTATGCTAAGGAAAAATATTTTTTCAAATATGTCTCCCGGATGCAGAGGTAGCAAGAAAAACATTTTGACCTTTACAACCCCTAGGAGGAAAGTTGTACATTATTTGAAGAGGATCTTCTCATTGTTGAAAAAATCTTATTCACTCTCCATCTGCGAATGGCATACAGTAAAAAAAAAAAAAAAAATCTCCATAGGGTTTTTAGAGGCAAGATAGGCTGCAAACGGAAGTACACAAACACCACCTAGTGGCAGAATTGTGAACCACAAACCTCAAATACAAACCTAAAACGTTCCAAAAGGTAAATGACAAATGGTGTTAAAAGATTTTTTTTTTAAAATCGGACATTTAGAAGTACAGATATTGAGAAAAATAGATAAAATATTTGCTCCCCCTAGCGGCGAAATTGTGCATTATTTTGGGAAGAAAATACACATAAGGAGTTTTCATAGTTAGTAGTATCTGATCGGAAAAAAGAATATTTTTCAATCGGGATTTCAGTCCCACAGATATTGCTGAAAACGGAAACGTGAACTTACGCCCTCTAGTGGTGCACTTGTGCGTTAAGAAATATTTGAAATTATAGGAAAATACTTCGCACCGAAAATGTTCTCCAATAAACAGAGATATGGATAAAAATAAGATATACGTATAAACCCCTGGTGGAAAAATTATGCACTATTTTAAGCAGGAGGTACACTCAAAAAGTTTTTCGAGGTGAGCGGTATCGGTCCATGTAGGAATTTTTTCAATCTAGTTTCCAGTTCGGATTTTGTTGCAAATACATCAGAAGCAAAAATAATACCTATATGCCCTCTGGTGGCCAAATCATTCTTTACTAAAAATGAGAAATTATATGCCCCCTCCCACCCCCACCACCATGAGCTGTATCTGACGCAGGAAGAATTTTTCAAATCGGACTTTTAGAAGCGGAGATATTGGGAAAATTGTTATTTAACTTTACACCCCCTAGCGGAAAATTTATGTATTATTTGAAAAAGGGACTGTAACTAAAATAGTCTTTGATATAAATGTCATCAAAAGGAAAAATAATTTCTTCAATTGGATATTTAGAAGCAAATATACGAAAGAAAATGCATTTTAAATTCGATACGATCTCCATTTGCACCCTCTAGCGGCAAAGTTGCACAACAGCAAAAAAAAAAAAAAAAAACCGGAATGCATGTATCGTCATTCTCACATTTTAAGCTTCTCAATACGAAAAATAAAAATTTACAAATCGAACTAATAATTGCAGAGCTTCTCACATTTTAAGCTTCTCCCTGGTCGGACAGACAAAATGATAACATAAGCGTGACACAAAAGATGCTAATAACGAAGCTTCAGTCCACCTAACAGACAAAACACCCCCCCCCGCATTTTGCATGGGGTGTAAAGGGAAATTTGTCAGACATAAGTTACGTCAATAGAAAAATCCTCAACTACAAAACATCGCGCAGGGACAAAAAGGCAGGAATGGATAAAATTCCAGGACATGTAACAGAATTTCAGGACATTTCCAGGACAAAATGGAATTCCAGGATGCGTATGAACCATGTTTGTAATAACCTGAAATTATCGATTGCAAATACAATTTTCTACCATTTTTGGAAATTGGCAAGTGAAAAAAAATAAATATAGGGCAAATTTCAGAAAATACAGGACATATGGGAAAATATAGGACAAAAATATATTCAGTAATTTTTCAAAAATATAGGAAAAATTGGACAACTTCGACCTCTGAATGTGGTGCAAAGTTACCCTTCAGTCGTTTTGAATCTTTTCATCTACATGGGAAGTGTTGAACTCTGTTGTCGATAAACTTGGACGTCCACTGTTTGTGCAAGGTCAGTTCTCCACATCGTCCCTGCCAGATTGAAATGAATGGCACCATTTCACAATGTGTTGTTGAAACATCATGTAGTCTCCATAAACTTTGAGGAGCTGCCGATGAATTTCGGCTGTGGGCATATTCTTGGCCCATAAAAACCTTATCGCTGCTCTCACATCGACCTGAAACTACGTTTCCTACTGCTTCGCCATTTTGAAATGTCACTGTGCATCTCATGGTGGGCACAGGAGTTCATCACAGAGGCGCCTTGGAGCACTAGTGCCATCTCTTGAATGTACATGTCACCTATGCCACTCGTATGACACCCTGCATTTACTTTATAGCACATAATTTTTTTGATCAACTTATGTACATAAGATTTTTTGTTTATTTCAAAGCCTCTAACCAACATTAGTAGCTGCATTGCAATTCACTTCTAAATTTTATCAAACTTATTTTTTACTCCATTGAAAAAACTAGGATTTTTCAAGGATTCCTGAAGATTTAATTGCAATTTATGAGTACAAGGGTGAACAAACTTTATGCCACAACACTGCCCACATTGTTCACTAAAAAATAAGTCTTAAATGTCAAATATATGGAAAATAATGTCACATAACATGTAGATGGAAACATTTAAAATCACTGAGCTTCTTAAACCTTAACCTTCTGCACAAAATTTAGAGGGAGAGGAAAAGAAAAAAACTCTCATCTCCAAAATTTTGAACTCTTGATTTTGCCCCATATAGTTGAAAACTTAGCACACCTAGTACAACAACAGGCTTCATAATTTATCATACAAACAATTGACCTAACAGAACACATGAACAAGTGATACAACCTGAAAAACCATAGCTACGTTACATATATCACTAAGTTCCTCTCTCAGATTCAGAGGTTAGCTCTTCAAAGCAAGATCATCTGCCAAAAACAAAGTAATTGATGGTTTTAGATTTTACTTAATGTTCATGTACCAAATGATTTCACTTACAGTCATCCTGGGGTACAATCTGAGTTTCAATGACATCCATAACACATCTCACACAAGACCTTTTGTACTTTATACACATTATCTTTAGCCATTCCTGAAAATAGGGTCCTCTCATTATTTCTTCAGAACTCTTTCTTTCCTACCATCTGGTCTAAATGAATTGTTTTTGTTAGAACTTCACCACTCATTTTTTCAAAATGGCAAAACCATCTCAAAATATTTGTCTCCATCTTAAGAGCATATGCTTCCTGAAAAACTGTAGGAATATCAAATATTTCTTTCAGATATATACACTGCAAAAAAAAAAAAAAAAAAAAAAAAAGAAAGAAAAGAAAAGTAGTAAGCAATGAAAGACACAAGAAATACACGACAGAAAATGAAATCTCAGTTTTGAAACAACTTGGTTCCTCTTCCTTCCATGTAGCTAACTCAACAGCCCCAAACAAAGACACACATGATACAATCCTAGAAAAGTGAAAGTTCTGCAATGCACTACATACCCAGTCAAGGTTCATACTCTTCCAAGCAAAATAAATTCAAGCATTTTTCAAGGCCATTTTAAAACGAAATTATCATATGTGTGTGCTGTCAGTCGGTCAATAGATAGGTATTTTAGTAAGTTCAAACCATTAAACTTAGCTGAGAGATGGACACACCTTCAATTACCTGCCAGTTACCCTCTGTTGGTTTATTTTATTAACTTTGAATTGCCCCTCTGTTTTGTTGTGTTTCGAAATCATTTTTTTTTTTTTTTTTGTGAAATTATTCTGAAAGGGTACATTATTTTTGTATTTACCCTCCGGCAAGAATCCGCCCGTAACACCAGTCAACAGAAGCCCATCACAATTCACGAATACTTAATTCATTTCACTTATTTTACTCCCATGGCTGATGTTTTACTCTGTAGTGATGTCATAGCCAAGGTACCACCTGTGCATGTGTGCCCCCGAGTTGAACACAAGTTCCATGCTATTTGATCAGCTCGGATGGTTCCCCCCCCCCCCCCGGAACTACACAGAAATCTCCTATACAACCTTTTAGCACAATTGTGTTACACATGACCTTTCATATCATTACTTAAAAAACAAAATGAAATTTTTTTTCAAGTACTATTTACAGAGTCAAGTACTTTCAGAAACTTTTTTCTCAAGGACTTTTCAAGGTTTTCGTGGATCATACGAACCATGCTGGTGCATACAAGCTTATAAATGAAAGAATAACCAAAGTTTCATATGCTTTTGCATTCATTCGCATCTTCCACCACTCAGAATACTTTTTATGAATATTTTTTTTTTAAATCTCTCCATCTCCAACCCACCACCACATAGTAATAATTCAACTGCCCCAATGTAGAACGACATTTTTACAGATCCTATACACTGCTTACACTTTCCTCCAAAAGTGTTTGGATGAGAGTAATGTTTAAAAAGATATTTTTATTTAAAAAATTAGTGTATGAGCCCATCTTTAGGCTGAACAACAGCACTGATCTTTTGAAGAACTTTTTTTTTTTGACCAGTTTACAGTAGCAGGAAACTGGATTTTTGTGCTGTTTTTCTTTGAGTGCAGCTTTCAGCTTAACAATGGAGAAGATGCATGCATATGGACCTTGCCTCAATGTACCATTCCATCTCATTCTGATGGTGTTCTATGGGATTCAGATCAAGATTCTTGAATGGTGAGGCCAATTCTTGAAACTATTTTTCTCAAAGCAGGTGATTACGATATAGGTTTATGAAACAGTATTATCATGAAGAACATGCAAGGCCCAATTCCATGGAGCCAACAGTGTGCAGGAAACACAGTTTTCCAGAACACCAATACATGATATGTTGCTGAAGAGGTTTGGCAGTATGGACAATGGTCCTAGTCCAAACCATGAGCATGCGGCAGCCCCACACCATTACATCCCCTCTTCTAAATTTTGCTGTTGGGACAAAGAGCTATGGTAGGTATCATTCTCCAGATATTTTCCATACCAAAACTAAACTGTTGTACCTAAACATAATATACCTATATTTCACTGGTTTAACGTCCAAGAACAATAGGAAGGCATCACTCCCAATTATGCTTGGCATTTCTTTGTGTTGTGTGGCTTGTGAGCTCACCTGTACTGTGAAAACCAAAAAGTTGCACAACTAGCTATGGACTGTGTAGACATGAACGGACAATTTTGATGACACCTGGAACTTTGATCTCATGGTTTCTAACAACAACTTCAAGAATGATTTAACTACCCTCTCCAGGGCTTAATGATCCCTACTCATCAATGTGAGCCAAACCCTACTGCATTGGCTCTTCACATTTTCATCAACCTTGGTCTTCCACCTTTTTACAGCATTGGCTACTGTTGACTTCGGAATGCCCACATGGTTTGCTTCAACAGGAAATGACAATGGTTTCCAATAATTAAGCCACTTTGGAACCCCATAAGCTCCTTACTGTAGTAGGAAGTATTGTTAAAAAAAAAAAAAAAAAAAAAAAAAAGGAATAAAAACAATTAGCTTTAACAAACTGAAGGTGTACAGTTAGCTTGGCTAAAAGCTAAGTTCCATCATGTAGGAAGAAGTGATTGCATATTAACTTTGGCCATCAGCATAAAAATGCAAAAATAAGAACATACATGTCTTTTCAAACTGATCAATATTTTACATAAATGATATTTATGAACTGAATAATAAAACAGTGAAATGTTACACTGAACAACACATATTAAAAGATTCACATTGTGTTGAAGAAAAATATTGATACATCTGACATTTTTAAAACTACATGATTACAAGATTGTTTATCACAAAATATATTACTACCATTGCAAACACCAGCCTTTGCATAACAAAAAAGTTCAAAACACATTCTTATGTTGTTACCCAGCAAAAACACAAGTGTTGGGAAACTGCTGGTCACCAGCTGGCAGTGATGGGTCACTGCTGGCTGAAATCTGCCGCTCACAGCACGGAAGCGGTCCGTTGGTGGCTGTGCCATCAGTTGGCAGCCATTGCAGGCCCCTAAGCAAGTGCCACTAGTGGCCCGTTGCTCGCAACCGATGCAACCCCAACACCAGGTGGAAGCAACAGGACTGCGCATGCGCAGAAGCAACGCGTGCTGTGTCTCTCGTGGTACAGGGGTGTTAGTGCCCATACCATGTTTCGGAGCAATTCTTGGAGTGGGAAAATATGCAATTTTTTTTTTTTTTATTTGATTGGAGGTTTAACGACCACCGTGAGCAACTCGATGGGCTATAAGCAGTCGCCCGTCCCTAATTTAGGGCCGCTGGTTCCAGGGAAGGGAGAGAGCCAGTGCCGTAAGACAAACACAACATCCATGCCTCACCAGGATTCGAACCCGGACCCCGTTCGGACGAATGATCAGAGGCCATGGCTTAGACCACTGCGCCACCGGGGCGGCATATGCAATTTGGAGCAGCTAATGATAGTATTTTTAATTGTTTTAAGTCCATGTTGTACTTTAAGTTATGTTTATATACTGAATTACCATTATTTTATGAACTATGAAAATATATTATTTGTTGACATTTCACTGCTTCTCTTACGATTGTTAATTAGCATTTCTGTCGCTCCTACAGTGAGATAAAAGGGAAAACAATTATACTACACACGATTTATTGAAAACTACAAAACCTACAATTTTTTTAAGCGTAACACATTAATATCAGGGATTTTTTTCTGAATGCATTTGTTTCGCTGTAACGCCAATAGGATGCTGCAGCATCTAAGAACTGCTGCTATTGTTACTGAATGCTTGTGAATATACACTTAGGAAGAATAAATAATATGTAATTACTGTTTGTTGTTTGGTTGGTTTTCAGCAGCATATTTTTCGAGATTCATGGCATTCAGATAAAAATACATTTTTTCTGAAACCAACCAACTGGCAAGTACGCAAGCCATGCATACGTGGTTTGCGTGTGCACCACAAATTCCTAAGGTTTTCTGAAGAAAAGCGTAACTTCGATATAAAAGGAAAACTAATACAACATTTAATAATCAAATTGTAAAATCACCTTTCAGCAGTTGTGCCATGATACTCTTCATACAATGCTTTTCATCCAGTAATTATCAATGTAAAACTTCCGTTATTGCTGTGAACAATTAAAACTGGAACCAAAACTATAAGATAACAGTGAGATTTAGTAAAGTTGGTTAGATAAAAGCTGCTTCCATCACTTAACACTTGCGCACTGACTTATGGCACGGGAACCCCCACCCCTCCCCTTCCCTTCCCTTCCCTCCTCCTTCAGTAGTAGTAAAATCAGTTTAAGACTTTTTTTGTTGTTGCTGTCTGAAATAGCCACTGCTCTTGCATACGTGGGATCCTGTATGTATGGACATGGGCATTAAGCATACGATTGCGAGTTAGTATGTGGTTCAACGCACCTTCCATCAGGAAAAAGAAGTGTGAGGGTGAAGATGTTTCCCAAGGTAGGTCAAAATGAGTAAAAGAAAACCTCCTAAAAATTCTGCTCCCTGAACGTACGGGGCAAAATTCAGACTTTAAGTAAAAACCAAAAGATTAGTATTCCTGATAATTGATTACAAGTTATGTGATATAAATAATCTTTTCATTTATCCATAGCACTCGTGAGCGATTTTAATTAACATACACGAGACTGATGAAGAAAAAAACAAGGCTGCTGCCATCTATTTAATTTGGTGAAAAATCAGATTGCACAGTGAGAAAGTGTGAATATTACGCATCATGAAACAACTGAATCATTCACTGTAATTTACGTATGAAAATATTTAACTAGATCACACCATTGTATTCACAATTATAAAATTACTGAATTCCAAACAAAATAGGGCAGTTTTGAAAGACATAGCTTCAAACAGTTTTTTTCTTCTTGTACTTGCTAGAACATTAACTCTGGTTTCCTCTTGTGAGCAAACCCTACTTTCTTCTCAGCAAGTTCCACAACCATATTTGTCTTTTGTTGACTTTGCCAACGCACAGCATCCGCTGTTTACTTTTTTCTGCTGATAGTTTTCCCTTACCATTTTTCTTTGCTACTTTTCTTTCTTTTTTCTTCCCTCAGATGACAATTTTATCCATTATGCTTAAAGAACTTTCAGCCTGAGAACCATGGATTCTGATATCATCAGAGCTTTCACTATTTTAGATAAATGGTGTAATTATCAGAGAATTAATACTTTTTCTGAACACCATCCCCCACCCTTATCAAGCTAAAATGCACACACATTTATGAGGGTGATGACATTTAACAACTACATAGGAGTGGGAACATCGCGGAGGGAAAAAATACAATCATGGAAGAAATCTTCTCTCTGTCCGACTTCCGTTTTCGGAAATTTATCCAACATTTTCAAGCTGTAATACAAATATTTATGGAATAAAATGATATCTAACAATACTAGGTAAAGGAAACAGTGCAAGAATTTTTTTTTTTTTTTTTATGATTACGAGAGAAATCTTACCTCCGTCTACTTTCCGTTTTCAAAGGATGATGAAATTCCGTCCTCCAACGGAGAAAACAACTCCTCCCCCCAATCCTCCCAAAATTTCGGTTCAAAATGTGCATCGATCTCATATATGGTCCAACAAAAAAGACAGAATTCCTTGTATCAGCGTAAGAATCTCGTGGTCGAGGAAATTTTCGGTTGGCCTAACTTCCATTTTCGGAAATCGTTGCCTACAATTTCAAGCTGAAATTATGCAGTGAAATTATATTTAACAACAATACTGAACAGAAGCAACATCACAAGAGAAAAAAAACATGATTACGGGAAAAATCTGCAATCAGTTTAACTTCAGTTTCCAAACGTTTAAAAAGACAAACTTTTGGCTCAAAAATGTCGCAGAATTCGTCAAAAATCGCGATTTTTTAAAGCAGAATGGCGCAAGAACATTGTTTCAGCCCAGGCTAGCGCAATTGGCGCAGGTCTGGCAGCCCTGGTGGTACCAGTTGGTTGAAGACGACGCTATTGCAATTGCGTTATTTTAGTGGATGTTAAGAGAAAAAAACATATGTTACCTAATTTCTTAAAAATATCAAATGTGTCATTTTTTGCAATAAAAACATTAATTTCTTAATTTTTGGTTAAAAAAAGGAGGGATCGTCTTATACATGGAAAAATACGGTAAATGCTGATGACGTTACCAAGCACTTCAAGGTATGAGAATTTTTATTCAACAAATAGGCATTCTGAACACTGAAATGCTACTACAGTTTTATTGTACATATATGTTACATGACACAACTGCATGGAGAATAACATTGTGACTGTACCACTGACAACTATATATTGCTACACCTACAAGAAAAATTTTAATTCATAAGTAAAATTGCTCTAATTACAAAAAAAAAAAAAAACTCACAAATATAGACACTCCTTCACTGCAAAACTTTTATTACAATCCACTGAAATCTTGGACAAAGAACTAACTGTGCATGTGACAGCTACATGTGATTCACTGCTGACCAGAGCATACAAATAAAACAAAATCAGAACAGTTGTTGTATCACCTACACTACAATATTTCCAATTTGAAGGATCTAATTAAATAATATATCATGCAAAATAATTACCCAATGAACATGTTGTTAGAAATGTTGTCTAAATGTCCTCTGTATTTCAACCAAGGCCCAGCAGCACTGATATGATCAGTAGTACACTTGCCTTTTACCTGTGTAAAGGACACATTAGTTAGTGAATGATCAATTTAACTGAAAGCAAAGTTTATCAAGACAGAGAAAAAACAGCTAACATAAAAATTAGCACAAATTATCCTACTATGAAATTTATCAGCATCTACAATTCCACTGTAGTCCAACCATACTGAATAATTACCCCCCCCCAATATCTGAATCTCATTCTTTTAACAGTTCCAATAATCTGATAATAAAAATTGTTGGGGGCTAATAAATTTCAGTGTTTGAATCAAACACGAAACCGAGTTAAACCTCCGCAATTTTGGCCAGGGCCCCGAGATGAAATCTTTACTGCTGCACCAATTATCATTTCCATGCAACTGAAACATGCATTTACATAGCAACTGTAGTGGTTTTTCAATAAATAAGATAAAAAGAAGTTTGGTATCAAAATGATTAATATACATGCCCAAAGAGCCAGAAGCATCAGTACCATCAGAGGGCTCAGTGCCCATTTATTTATAAGGGTCATTCAAATGAAAACAAGCTAATGGACATAGCAAATTACTGAATCCAGGCAAACACACTGTGTGATCACTGATGTTTCTGTTGCTGAAGTGGATAGTCTCATTTGGGAAGACAGAGGAGTCGTGAAGGAAGCACTTGCTGACAAAGTTGGAATCAGTGTAGGGAGTGTGCACACCATTATCCAGAATCGTCTGCAGTACCAGAAGATTTGCACAGGGTGGGTGTGACACAACTTGTAATCTTTGTAGAAAGACATTCGCAAGGGTATGTCCTTGGAACATTTACTGTGGTGTCGTAAGGAAGGTCACCATTTCATCAACAGAATCATTGTGAAAGATGAAACGTGGTGCTTTCATAATCAACCTGAAAGCAAAAGACGAAGCAGCCAATGGTAGCACACGTTGTCTTCACCGCCAAAGAAATCAAAGGTAATGCAGACAAGTGCATGAAAGGTCATGTTGACCTTCTTTTTTGACCACAAGTGTCCGCTGTTGATTGAGTTGCTTGCCACCGAAAACTCCGTAAATGCCGCCTAGTATGCAGAGTCACAGTGTTATAACAGCAACAGAGATCATTTTAAAGCTAAGTCACAATATCCAGGCAAGCACACTGTGTGATCACTGATGTTTCTGTTGCTGAAGTGGATAATCTCATTTGGGAAGACAGAGGAGTCATGAAGGAAGCACTTGCTGACAAAGTTGAAATCAGGGTAGGGAGTGTGCACACCATTATCCAGAATCGTATGCAATACCAAAAGATTTGCACACAGTGGGTGTGACACAACTTGCAATCTTTGTAGGAAGACATTCGCAAGGGTCAAGGGTATGTCCTTGGAACATTTACTGTGGTGTCATAAGGAAGATCACCATTTCATCAACAGAATCATTGTGGAAGATGAAATGTGGTGCTTTCATTTTCAACCTGAAAACAAAAGACAAAGCAGCCAATGGTAGCACACGTTGTCTCCACCACCAAAGAAATCAAAGGTAAAGCATACAAGTGCACGAAAGGTCATGTTGACCTTCTTTTTTGACCACAAGGGTCTGCTGTTGATATTGAGTTTCTCACCACCGAAAACACTGTAACTGCCGCCTGGTATGCGGACAAACTCTAATCTTTGCAAGTGTTACTCAAGTCCAAGTTTCCTGGGCTACTCACAGCTGGAGTAATTCTTTTTTATGACAATGCCTGCCCCCACACTACAAAAATAATCCAGAATTACCTTTCCAAATTCAGGTGAAGAAACGCTCCAGCATCCGTCTTACAGCCCAGATTTGTCACCCAGTGACTTTCACACTTCCAGGGAGCTAAAGAAGCATCTGCAAGGTCACAGATTTCACTCAAAGAGGCGCAGGACGCTCTTTGGGAATAGTTCGGCCAGCAACTTACTGCCTTCTACACAGGAGGAATCAAATGTTTAGTGTCACAGTGTTATAACAGCGACAGAGATCATTTTAAAGGTAAGTCACAATATCTTTCTCATACGCCCTTGGCTAATTTTCATTTGAAAGACTTATACTAGGAACAGCTGTTGCCTGCATTATTCTCAACATGGTCACATGAGAAAAGGTTCTGAAGTGTAGTTCGTTTTCTTCATGCAAAGGGTGCTGCTCCAGAAGAAAGGTGTTACCAGTTGGTAGAAATGTACTCTGTAGGCAGGGATCCCACTCAAAAGTTAAAAAAAATAAATCCCTGACTTTTTCAGATTTTGGGAGTTTTTCCAGAGCAGCGACCAAAATCACATTCTTTCCATTCTTCCATTTTCTCACCAAGGCACACATTTGTAAATTCTTTAAGTAACTAAGTTTTATACAAGTACCTGTTTTTCATCAAAAACAAATAGATGCACAGCATATTATTTTTGGTATCATGATTTTATAGCATTTTATGAATCTGAGCAGCATACTGCCCAAATAGAATTTGTTAATGCATTCCCATAGAAATAGTTCTTATTTAAGAAAGAGTCTGTGAGTTGATTAGTTTAAGTTTTCCTTTTTTTTTCTACAACACAATGCAACTAAGCTTAATAAGTAAATGGGCTCTTGTTCACTGAGATATGTTGCAAGAGAACCAACGAAGCGTGCAATGGTTGGTTGGTTCTCTTGTAATGTGTTTCTCCAAGCAGGAGTGTATCAAGCCATCATATGCCCTACATGTCACAAGAAATGAAGCAAACTGCAGAGCTGCCAACTTTTCAAAATCAAAAACCGGGACATCAACGCGCGTATTTACAATTTATAAATAATACAATTATACACTGAGTGGCCACTTTATTATGACCACCTGACAGTTTTAAGCAAATGAGCTATGGCTGCATGCTGTTGCTGCCAGAGGGCAAGGCTAGTATAAAATGGGAAAGCTTAGTGCTTGCGACAGTAGAAGAAGTGATTTTTGGGTGACGAGATGGGATAAAAATGTGATTTGACGGACTTTCAACGTGGGATTATTGTAGGAGCGAGTATCACCAAAACCGCTGCATTCATGAAATGTTCCAGAGCAGCTGTTGTTAAAGTGTTTAAAGACTGGACTGTCAGCAAAAAAACTGGGTCTCTACGTGCAACGTGTGGTCGTCATCGACTAGTGACTGCTCGGGCCGAACGGAGAGTGTCCAGACTGGTAACAGACACAGAAGGGCAACAGTGCAGCAAATTACAGACCATCTTAATCAAGGATCCCCTCAAATGATCTCTGCACGCACTGTTCGCCGTACACTGCATCGGATGGGATATGGCAGCCGAAAGCCTGTTCGAACACCTTCGCTGTCTGCAGTTAACAAGAGAAAATGTCTCCAGTTCGCACAGGAACACAAGGATTGGACAGTCGATAATTGGAAACAAATTATGTGGTTCAATGAATCACGTTTTCAGTTGCACCATGTTGATGGCAGAGTGAGAATTTGGCAGAAACAGCACAAAAGCATGGACCCCAAATGCATTGCTACAACCCTTCAAGCTGGTGGAAGCAACGTTATGGTTTAGGGAATGTTTTCCTGGCATGCTTTGGGCCCTTTAATTCGTGTTGATCAACGTCTGACTGGCACATCATATCTAAACATTGTTGCGGACCAAGTGCATCCTGTCATGTGGATGGTTTATCCCAATGGTGATGGCTACTTTCAACAAGATAATGCATCCTGCCATAGTGCTCGTATTGTACAGGATTGGTTTCAGGAACATGCTGGCGAGTTTACTTTGCTTAGGTGGCCCCCACAATCTCCAGATCTCAACCCTATTGAGAATTTGTGGGATGAAGTTGAACGAGCCATCAGACAGCTGGATACACAACCCTGCAATCTCACACTCCTGGAAAGAGCTATTCATCAAGCATGGTCTCAGATTCCACAAACCACCTATCAACATCTTGTGGAGTTCATGCCATGAAGAATCGATGCAGTATTAAAGGCAAAAGGTGGCCCAACGAAGTACTGAGGGGATGGTCATAATAAAGTGGCCACTCAGTGTGTATTATAGGTTTCTCTATTTTTTTATTACAGTTAATTATTTAATACAAATAAAGAAATATTTACCAACAAAAATTAGTATTTAAGTATAAAAGAAGATTAACAAACCTTGTTAATGTGTTTCATTTTTAGAGAGTGAGGCACTATTTTTTCCAATTTTTTTCTCCCCACCATAAGAGGAGTGTTATCACATAAGGCAAGACAGTTCATCCACGGAATACCAGGATACTGAAATTCTTCGGACACAAGTTTGGCAATATTTTCACCTGCTGAACTGGTTTCTAGGCATCGCAAAGAGAGCAGCATGCATCTCCCTTGCTTGCAATGATTATCAAAGTACGTTACCACAATTGGATAAAGTTAACTGTCAGCATCATTACTGCCATCAGTTGCGACAGAAAAATGGTCCACTTGTAATAGCCCAGAGGACGTTTTTTGGATGATATTTTGCCATTTCTTGAACAATATGCGAAGTTTTTGTTCTGTCACATGCATATCTTTTTACTCTCTGCTGGGGAGTTAGGAAACATAGCTGACAACAATCGGGAAACAGGATCAGCTGCCGCAAGTGGTATGTTGTGGTCCAACAAAAATCCGGTAAACAGAACTTCTGCATGAATCATTTGAAAATCATTCGGTACTGAAACAAAACGATCCATGTTGCACACATTTTTTGCGCTATCATGATTTTTACGTGCTGGTTAGTTCCAACATGAGCAATGATGTCTCCACGACCAGCATGAGAAACAGAGAAGTCAGTGTTACACAAAGTGCAGAGGTGCCAACCTTCTGTGGTGCCTATCAGTAATCACTATACGAAGCCTCATCGTTTAGGCGTGGGAAGGGTATTTCACAAGAACTTAACGTGCGAAACGCGTAATGACCTTATAAAATCAAATACCTCATAACACGTCCCTTCTATTTTAATGGTTAATATTTTTAACAACCCAAGTGGGGATGAATATTGGCCAGATATCGAGCCGATATTGGTTATGACAGCTGAATGGTGCTTAACATCGGGCAAAAAACAAAACAAAAAAACATCCAAATTTTCCTTAATCAGGAAGATTGCTTGCAAAAATTAAAAAGATTCACTATAAAATCAAAATGATTTCCCCATAAAATCAAAATGATTTCCCCATAAAATCATGAAGATTTATCCTAAAATTAAGAAGATTTATCTTAAAATCAAGAAGATTTGCGACAGTACCAGAACTGTTAATTCACGATTATCTATTATTAGGGGACAGTGGTAATGTATGGGATGTGCTAGCAGTATGTTTGATGATACTTGTATTCAATTATTTTGCTGTGTCAGTCTCTCACAGATGGAGTTCAGAAATTGTGATGATTTTCAAGGTTTAGAATTTTTTAAATTAAATGATGCAATTTTAAAAATAACTTGATTTCATTTAAGCAATGACAAGACAGTGACTTTTTTTTTAATGCCCTTGGATGAGAATTTTATCTATCATGAATGCATGATAGCACTATTTTAGATAAAGGATGTATAGTGTAACTTTCAGAATATGAATACTTTTAAACACCATGCATCAATTCTTAAAAATTTTCAGCTTCGTAACTTTCGTTTTCAGGAAAAAGAATTACGATTACGGAAAAAAATCTTTATTTCCTCCCAACCTCTCTTTGTCAAGCTAAAATGCAAACCTTATTTAATTTCCGTTTTCAAAAGTTTTGAAAGACGAAACTTCCGTTTTCGTTCTCGAGCGCTAGATGGCGCCTTTGGCATTTAATACCATGATGCTTTGTATGTTGCTGCCGAAGGGTGTGGCCCGTGCTTCTTACATGTATTCAGCATGGCTGTAAGTGCATTCGTGAGAACATGACTTGCAATGGATTCTACCACTGAGGATGGCATTGGAATATGCTGAAACTGGTATGGTTATATAGCTTGAAGGCATTGATCTTATTCTTTGCTTTTTACTTTACTTCACCTATATACCCTCTTTTTTACTATCATGGTTCGTGTTATCATCTTTTGTTGTTCGAGATGTCTGTATGCTTGACTTTGGTTATTTGGTCTTTTTATCGTTCGTGATGTTCTGTACGTTTGACTTTGGTTATTTGACCTTTTTATCGTTCATAATATTCTGTACGTTTGACTTTGGTCCATTTTTGGGATTACAAATGGTCTTACTTTTACGTGTTAAATATTGAATGTGACGACGCAAAAAAGTTTTCGCAAAGAATTTTTATGGAATTACGACGACGGGCGGAGTAGTGGCACAGGAGTTAAGAAGCCATTCCTATGTACATAACATGTTGGAAACATTGTGAGTAGCCCTACTATTTCATTTTTCATGAAGTGTATGATATGTTTTTATAATGCAATTTTTATTATGCATAGGGTCACGCTAGAAAGAACTATATATTAAACCTAAAATAACTTGAAGTACAGTAGTGGTACCATTTTTTACATTAATTTAATCGAGCCAAACTGTATTCTCAGACACTTGACATGTTGTACCATGCAATTTACAGCAAAAGAGGTCAAGGCTGCTGAGCAGAGATGGTATGCTGTTGCACAATAATGTCAGACCACACGCAGCCCAATGCACAGCTAAATGGGTTTGGCAATATGGTTGAGAAATTTTGGAGTATCTTACTTTCCAGCCTTGACCTTGCAACCTGCAATTTCCATCTGTCAGCCATAGTGTGTTACATGAGCACAATGGGAAAAGGTAATGATTTGGGTGAACGTTAAAAAAAGAATGATTATCAGGCTACCAGGCCAAAGGGTGGAAGCATCCCAGAAACAGCAGACTTTGTGGGCTATTTGCGAGGTGCTGTAGTAAGGGTGTACCAATAATGGGCTGCAGGCACACTGAATACCTCCCAACGTCGTAACTGTGGAGCCCCAAAGGTCACTGACCCCAGAGGAGAATGTCACCTCCGTCGACTGGTAAAGGGCAATTGATGCGCAACAATGCAGCAATTGACCACGCAAATGAACGCTGGTGCATCCAGGTACGCATCCCCAGAAGAGCGAAACCTGTTACGCATGGGTCTCGGGAGTCGGTGCTGCGTCAAGGCACCCATGTTAACCCAGGTCCATCGGCAACGACGCCTGCAGTTTGCATGGAACTATCGTCATTGAACAGTGGAAGAGTGGAAAAAGGTTGCCTTCTCTGACAAATCGAGGTTTCTACTCCACAGAAGTGATAGGCAGTGGCAGATACGGCATCAGACACACAAAAATCAACATCTGGACACGCTTGTCAGTCAAGTACAGGCCGGCTGTGGCAGTGTGCATGTCTGGGGGATGTTTTCCTAGTATGACCTGGGACCACCGTGGTTCCACTGGATGGGTTCCTGAATGCCAATGGCTACCTGTCCATCCTCGCTGACTACATGCTTCCCTTCATGTTGGACATTTACCCTGGTGGTGATGGTGTCTGCCTGACAGCACAATGCGCCGTGCCACATCGCTAAGGATGTGCGTGACTGGTTCCAGGAACAGAACAGCGACGTCTCCGCTTTCCCTCGGCCTCAATCCCATAGAGCGCTTGTGGGATAGTTACGGCAATGTCTTGTGCATGAACACATTACAGGCGTTCATAAGAAGCCCCGACAGCCACTACGAATATAGTAAGTACATATATAGTTCATTGTTTCTAGATATTAATTTCTGATACTATGTCCCATACGTATCTAATATCATTTAATAATCTCCCGATTGCCGAACTTGCATAACGTGTGAAACAGTAATGACGGACATTTAATGTAAATTCAAGTTATATTATCGTAGCCACGTAAAAAATATGTTCATCGCAAATTAGCGAAATTTGAACAACGATATATAGAATGGTTGTAGCTTGCAAAATGAACAATCTGCTTTTATTCTACACGACATTATTTGAGCGCTTCAAGAGATTTAAACAAAATCATATCAGATCGGTCTTTGCCTGTTAGAAAAGTGACAGAGATGTGATACTATCATACAAAACAAAAAAACAAAAACAAAAAAAAGGCAAGAAAATATAACTTTTTCAAGCATTGCAATTTAGTGTCATTTGCAAGAGTATGTTTGTTTGTTATTTTCACCAACACTTTAATTCACAAAATAAGTAATTTCTTCAACCTAAATTCAATATTCATATACACAGCAGCTTTTCTTGTACATGGTTATTGTTTTGCTATTGCATATTATCAAAATAAATTTTGGGACACAATTTTGTTAGAAAGAAAGGTAAGTGAATGATTTTTTTTAATTCAGATCTTTGTGTTCTTTGTTACACATTCACAGAATTCTATTTAAAATTTAATCTAACATTTATACATTTTTAAATCATTGTCAGCTAATTAAATAGGTAAAACCTTAACTGAAGACATGAATGCATAAATTGTTACAGCAAAATATGTACATAAGTTAAAAACAATTACTTACGCATGTAAATAAAATTATTTAAATATGTATATACAATTGTTTTTTTATATTTGCATTTTTGAACAACAGTGTTGACACTTAAAAAGCTTAGGGTTATACAAGCGCTGAAATCTTTCACAAGAAATTTATAATACTTGTTTTTCATACGGACTAATATGGAGAAAAAAGACAGTGTGTCTAAAAAACATCCATATCAACAAGTGGCCGTCCATAAAGTACATCCGTGATTTTTTTACTATTTTTAGACCCCTCCCCATGTCACATTTTGTCTAATTATTGACAACCCTCCCCTCAAAAAGTACGTCCTAATTCCCGCAACCCTATTATTTTTGACGACTGCCTTTAGAAGTCCATTGAGAAACAGAAAGAAAACATGTAATTATTCAGAAAAATCTTCCATATATTTACACGTTTGCTTCAGAAAATATTTATTATTTAGGCATTAATTTATTCCCTAATGCTACCCAAACTTTATCATTCTGAAATAAAGATCTACAAATGAACGAATGCATTCAAGGTTGCAACGCTCTCGATTATACCATCTACAAAACACGATAGATTTGGTAGTACAAATACGAGAACATTAATATTCTGATTTAGCTAAATATCAGAAATCTCAAATGAAATATTTCATACCTTTTTTTAACTATTAAAAGAAGAAAAAAAGAGAAAACAAAACGAAGAAATACCATCCACTATATTTTTGCCGCTGGACGTCCGAATTACTAAACCTTCCCCTCCCCCATGTCACATTTGGTCCGGTTGTCAAGAACCCCCCATCCCCCTGTAATCTCAAATGTACTTTATGGATGGCCCCCAAGTAGACTGTGTTAAAAATTTATCACAGGTGCACAAGACTTAACACTTGAGAACGAAAATAAATTATTTTGTTTCAAGTTCTATGTAACACTGTCCTGGTGCCTTTCTCATGAAAAGAGTGTAACCAGACTAAGTATGTCAAGGGAAAACTGTCAGAAAGAACAACTAAACATTACATCAATATCACATGTATTCTAACTTGTCTTGCATGGATATTGTGCGTTTTTGACATTCTGTCTTTACCCTCACAATGTGATCCGTGGTGACCTGGAAGAAATGAAATTTCAGTTTTTGAAAACTGAAATTAACAAGCATCTAAAGGTTTATGGTTTCTCCATAATATTGTGTTTTTTAAGTTACTGCACATGATGAATATGAAATTAAAACACCTGCACTTTTCAGCTTGTAATGCCCAATTGCAATACACACAAAGAGTTACACAAAGGATCCATGCAAACAGCATTACAAATGCCACAATTTGGTTAGCTGTATACAGAGCAAACTAGTTATTCAAGATAATGATACATTACAAATTTCAGTTATTACAGACCTTGATTAACACAGTCATGTCAGTGAGATCCTTCCCATCCCACCGATCAAAGGGTGCCAAAAGTTGCAGTCTCAGACTCTTAGGATCAACATCAACTTGTACACCAAACCCATCAGATGGAGGAGGTTGGTATGTGTCCTGGCCAGGATCAAAACCACGGGAAGGCAATTCATCACCAGAAGGATCTTTCAATTTGAACTTTTCTCCTATGAAAATAACAATGGCAATCACAATAAATAGGATGAAAAAAATGTCCACGAATTTCACCAATTAGTAACAAACAGATGTTAAGGCATGAGCAGTCACACAGTCATATTTTGAAGTTTTACCTTTCCGCACATACCCACAAAAATTTTAAGAATTCAGACCTTTCAGCTAATCCAGCAGGAATTTAGGACTTCCTACATGCCTATACTTTTCTAACACCTCACAGCTGGGACAAAAAGATGTTTGTACAGTTCCAAAGGTAATAGACATTTTAAAAAAAATGCAAAAACAAGGGGCACTACTGAATAACAGCCATTTTAATACTCATGTCTGAAATATGGGAAATGACCCCCCCCCCCAAAGTGAGCTACAAATTTTGTTTAAACAAAATGTTCACCAAAGCCACCCAAAGTTAGAAAATCCAAAAGTGTTATAGATTTGCACTAAATCTCAATTTAAGAACAGTTTTCTTTGTAAACCATAGTTGTTCAATTTCTTTTACATAATATTTTGCAAGATTTACATAACTACAATCATTTTGTTTTTCCATTTTAAAATATGGATCTGCTCAACATAGTTTCCAGCCCCTGATTGAAACAAACTGCTGAAAGTTGTGATTTCCTAGGATAATATGACCAGATAGCGAGTTTCAAAGTACTAAAGTAGGAAGTACAAAAGAACCCTTTTATACAGTACAAGTGACAGCTCTGTTACTCTAACACTTATTCCGCTGGACGTAATCTAGGTTTGCATAAAACAGCTCACTGTGATGTAATGAAAACTGAATCCATGGGCAAAACACTTGCATTGTAAAAATGAAGTTTGCCATGCAGTCTGAAACGACTAGCGACAGCCTTCACATGATTAAGCTTGTGGTTTTCTCAGAGGTACCACTAGTACTCATTCACCACAGGTGGTCAATATTCATAAATCTTTTATTGTAGATCACCTGCATTTAGTATGAAAACAGTTTGTATTCTATCATACATAAATAGGAAACAAATTTCCCTGAAGAAATAACTCCCCACAAATACATGGAAGATGATACAAATGTAATAATTGGCACTGGTGTGCCATATTTTCACCGTTGTCCATGTAGCCACTCTTTCAGAAAACTTGAAAAATCCCACTCCAAGGCAATGCAATTTCAAGTTTTCTGAAAGAGTGGCTACATGGACAACAGTGAAAATACAGTAATCAGTGCCAATGATTACAGTTTGTATTCCAGTCCTTAGGAGTATTGGATTTCAGGACTCATAAGGACTTCCACAAGGTCAAACTCATGCTTTAGTGAACTGCCAAATATTTTCTATAAGTTAATAGGCAAAAGTTTCGGCTTATAAGCCAGTAGTACAAAATACCAGATTTCACTCTTCCCAAATACTGAATCTCTCAGTAATTTTGCAATACACCCTGATTCATAAAGAAGTATACAGTTTCCAGATGCTGTAAAACAGTAACAGTTGAAGATACGGACAACTGTGAACCGTTAGGTAGATGTACTCATAAAGTTTGTGTCACGCTACTGAGGGAAGTGACGTAGGCGATAGTGCGTGTCATGTGACTAGTCAGTCAAAATGGCAGCGTCTGCAGTGGAGAAGGCGTTTTGTGTTCTTGAATTGAGCAAAACGGAATCTGTAACCGTTGTGCAATGGCATTTTTGATCACGATTCGGAAAAGAACCCCCAATCAGAAAATTTATCTACGATTGGCATAAAAAATTTGAAACTGCCAACTGTTTGTGCAAACTTAAAAGTTCTGGACGACCGCGTGTATCGGAAGAAGTTGTCGATAACATTTGCACTGCCATTCAACGAAGCCCGGGAAAATCAACGCGGCAGGTGAATCGTGAAGTGCAGATTTCACAGCCCACTGTCTGGAGAATTTTGAGAAAGAAGCTGAAAATGATTCCATACAAAGTGCAGACGTTGCAAAATCTCATTGACCTTGACAAGACAAAGCGCTTTGAATTTTGTGCCGAAATGCAGCACCATTTTGAAAATGATGATTTTGCTGATCACTTAGTTTTCACCGATGAAGCTACATTTCACATGAGTGGTCAGGTAAACAAGCACAATGTTCGCTTTTGGGGAACGGAGAATCCCTGATTTACAGTGCAACATGTGCGAGATTCCCCTAAGGTAAATAAATGTGTTCTGTGCTGTGTCTAAAAAGAAAGTGTACGGCCCTTTCCTTTTCACAAGAAAACTGTCACAGGAGGCTCTTCTCTGGATATGCTAAGTCTTCGGTTGATGCCACAGTTGCAGGACGACAGTGACAACTTTATTCTCCAATTGGATGGTGCACCACCACACTGGTTAGGCGACGTGCGAGATTATCTCAGTGAACATCTTCCTCATCAATGGGTTGGACGAGCCGTGGACTACAACATGCCACTGACGCAATGGGCACCCAGAAGTCCTGACTTAACACCTTGTGACTTTTTCCTGTGGGGGTATGCAAAAGACAAGTTATTTGCGCCTCCCCTTCCTGTTGATCTAGTGGAGCTAAAACAGCGTATAAAAGCCACCATCACTGCACTTGATTCAGATATCTTACCTCGCATTTGGGCGGAAATTGATTACTGGCTCGATGTATGTTGTGTGACTAAGGGTGCACATATATAACATCTGTGACTGTCTCTAAAAAAACTTTAAACATTCCCCTACAATTCTGTTACAGGTAACATAAAATATCTTACATTGTTCTTGTTTTATAGTGCATTGAAACTGTATACTTCTTCATGAATCACCCTGTAGTATGCGGGAGTAACATGGAAGAGACTGGCACAAGACAGACCGTTGTGGAAGAGACTTGGAGAGACCTTCGTTTAGCAGTGGATTGATAACGGTTGATGATGATGATATATATATATTGGAACTTTCAATCCAATGTGCAAAAGCAAATTACTTCACTGCAGCTTCTATGCTTATTAAGAAATGCTCACTAACAAAACACATCAATGTATACATACATAAGTGTGCATTTGACACATAACTGATAGTGTCCTCTGTAAAACCTTTTAAGGCTGGATAGGCTGCCACCTGTTTTTCTTTGCCACCCAACTGCTTAGGTCATGTGAATATTACACAGGATAATAAAAAAGAATGGCAGAAATCCATGCAACACAATAATAACTGAAAAATACATTAGTTTTTCTAATGAAGAAATTAATGCTTGAAGTTACGTAAAAAGAAATTTATTAAATTGGGACATTTCGGCAGTGATTTATACTTTCTTCAGCCATGGAATGGACGAAGATAACACAAGGTGTTTTCACATGTGGTGAATAAAATATTGCCAGATTTTAGACTGGATTTTCAAATAACAGGAATTATGATAAATGAGTCTGCATTGCAGGTACTATGGGAAAGGCAAATTTTGATACTTTTTGATACGTTAAAGATTTCCTACTACTACACAGAGCAATGCATTCTGTGTTTTCCCAACTGGGAAGGCACAAAACACACTGTATCAATGGTGGTTAATAATGAACGTAGATGGGCTGCCTTTCTTAACATTGGAAACACGTTCTGCCAGACACCAATTGATACTATGGTATGTACCTCCAATGTAGTAGGTAACACCTGCTGAGGTGATCACCAGAATAAAATCAACCCCTGGTGAATCAAGAGTTAGTTTCGATCTCTGTCTATAAGAATGAGATTAAGAAGTTCTGGAGAAGGCTTTAAAGCGCAACCCAGGAACGATAGGACTCATAGACTTAGCACACCTTTTGCAAAAATGATGGGCTGAAAGTTATAGGGCTTAAAATAACATGTTCCCATGAAATCAGTCACAACAGCAATATTCCTGGCAATAACTTCACACCCATATCTATTTTACCATATATGACATATACTGAAAACATAAGAATATAAAATTATTCCCACCTACACTTCACTTCAGTGATGTATAACACATCGGTTGTCGTTACCCACGGTCTCTTGAAGTTTTGACATGTCTCTTATAACACATTTTTTTTTAATATGACTTTCCAGAAGAATATACCTCTTCTTTTAATTGCAATAATCATGACTTACATGAAATACTTAGCCCATGGAAAATGTTGATTAGAAAAAAATCTCCAGCAATAAAAAGTTTAAAAATTACAATTGGAAGAAAAAAGAAAAAAGAAAAACGAAACGCTGCTGTAGATTGACTTACGTTTCTTCATGGACAACAATAGATGGAAGCACAATCATATATATTTCCATGACTGCATATTCTGATTAGTCACTGTATCATACTGAGGCTTCGGAGAAGAGCGCTTCCCCTGGTAACAAGCAACCAGGTTTTTGAAGGTGCCCCGAGGATACAACACAATGTTGTGAAAGTACTCCACGTAGGCATATGCAGGCAGTTCGGGTGGAGTTTCTGTACTGAATTTTTAATAGTGTTTCAATTTTTAGTCTACTGTAAATAGCTTAAGATTTTTAAGCTGTGGATCAAGAATTTTTAGCAGTGTGAATTTGTAAGCATGGCAGTGACTCACTTAGACCCCATGTGCAATTTTATCAAGTGACTTAAAAAAGGTTAGCATTTTAATTCTATCTTTCTATCGTTGTAATTTGTATATAACTTGAAGGTTTCTGGGTTATTCTTCCAGAAAGTAATACTCAAAAGAATCCGAGTTATAAGAGAACATGCTAAAACTTTGGAAGACCACAACTAACAACAACCAATGTGTTACACATCCTTGAAGGGAAGCATAGGTAGGTGCAATTTTATATCCTTCTGATGTTTTCACTGTATGTCATATATATGGTAAAATAAGTTATAGGACCAACAAATTGATGGTTTAGGATGTAAAAAAAAATATCATTTGATTTATCAACCAAATTATGGATTAAGGTGGGTCAAAAGTTATGTGATATCTACAGTACAGACTTATTTCATCAAATTCCTATCATTTGGAAATAAATTTTAAAATCTGACAATATCTGGTTCACCACATGTTAACCCCTTGTGTTTCCTTCATTCATGCCATGGCAGGAAATTAATACTTCACTGCAGGAACCATCCAAATTTCATAAATTTCTTTTTATACAACTTAGTTGATTTTATCAGAAATACTTTAATATATATTTAAAAAAATGTTTTTTTTTAATTGTGTTTGTTACTTCTGTCAATCCTAGACTTTTTTTTTTTTATTATTCTGTCATTAAGTTTTAGTGATTTGCAACATAAACATGTGACTTCATCAAATTCTTTCCTAAGTAGAAAAATCTTTGCATCTAGGTTCAACTGAAAGAATCTTTGGTCTTGCTAAACAAACTAGCTTTAAACAGTGCCATGAAAATATCATACAGCCTTAATTTTGCTGGGCTTTCCCAATTAAGGCCTGATCAGACTTCAACAACAGGGTTCCACAGAGCCATGCAGAAACTGTCTGTACGACCATGCAAAAATAAATGTACTGAGTTAGAAAGGACATACTTCAAAGATTAAATGGCAATACATTTTTTCTTGAAACTTCATTTTTTAAGATGTAGTCCTAAAACTTTTCAGACACACCTTGAATTACAGCTGTCTGACATAAAAGGATTTTTTTAAACTGGATTTTTAGCAGCAAGGAAACATTTTTATGCTACCTCACAGAAATACACCTATATACAACCCAGAGAAAAACTTCTGCAGTGTGTAAAGAAAAAAACACTTCAAAAGTTTTCCCCATTCTTAAAAATCTAAATCCATCACAAATTTCCAATACATGGCAATGGACCAACAGACAATTGGACAAAATGCTATACATGGGGTGAAACATCATAAAAACAGACGAGTATAACAAGATAATTGGATGCAATCAAT
Organism: Macrothele yani; assembly: GCA_039090855.1. Classification (NCBI taxonomy): domain Eukaryota; kingdom Metazoa; phylum Arthropoda; class Arachnida; order Araneae; family Macrothelidae; genus Macrothele; species Macrothele yani. The sequence continues at coordinate 24,278,043 of CM077013.1, forward strand.
TGTCTACTAGATCCCCTCCACCCACCTACCCACCAAAAAAAAAAAAAAAAAAAAAAAAGCTGAAGAAAAAATTTTCTCTCAAAAAGATTACATGAGTGCAATGAAACCAGCACATTCACCATTAAGTAACAATACCTATATCACTCATTACTGAATTCTTCACTAGTACAGATCAAATTGACTTGGTAAGAATTTTGCTTCTTAAAACTGTCAAACAATATTATGGCAACATTTTAAACAACAGAAGTGGAGTACAGGGTGCTAGAGTGTCAGTAAATAACATAAGAAAAAAGTGGCAAACCTCATGGAAGTAAGCAGACGGGTAATTATCACTTTTATAACTAAAAATGCTGTGAAACTGTAAAAATTTCTATTTTAGGTGCAATGAACTATGAATGTTAAGTACAGTGGGTTTTTGATTCCATTCTTGATCTCCTTTCATTCTCAGAAACTTTCCCTACAATTTCAGCTCTTTTACAAAATGACTACATTCAAACACAAAACATGAATATATCATAAACTACTTCAGTTGCAAAACAAAAGACTAATTTAATCACCATTATAACAATTTAGCAACATCAAATCTGTGATAAAGGAAACAATTACATAGTAGGTAAAAAGATATACCAACAAGAACATCTATATCCCTAAATCTGTAAAATTTACTTTACCTTTGGACCCGGTAAGTTCATCTGTTAATGGATTAAAGTCTAAGGTTCCAGCAATTGACATAGCTGTAACCAACTCTGGTGACGTAACAAAGGCATGGGTAGCTGGATTGGCATCATTGCGACCAGTGAAATTGCGGTTATAAGAAGTAACAATAGTATTTTTTTCACCCTTCTTGACATCTTTCCTGTAATGCAAACAAAAATTACAATATTCTACAGATGATCAATAATGCAGAATGTTGAAATGATGTCTGCTGCAGCAAATAAGAAACTCAGAACTACAGATAAATCCTGAAATACCAAAACTGTCACTGAAAATCTAACCAGGTGTAATTTCTACAAAACTTTTGTACATATTATACTATACTGGTTTTGAGAAAAACTATTTTTCTACTATGGCTTTAGTTCAGTTATTGAAACAAAATACAGAATATAAAAACAACAACATAAAACTCAAAACTATATAGGTATAAAATCTATAGTTAGAACATTTGTGGCATTACTCTTGAAATGCTTTCACATACCACACAATCAATATACAAAACAAAATAATGCATACATTAGAAATTAAGGATAAGAAAAGGTGAATATGCAAAATAAACATATCTACTTTACAGTCCCAAATTTTATCTATCATATATATATATATGCAAAATAAACATATCTACTTTATAGTCCCAAATTTGACCCATCATATATTATCCATTCCTTTTCCCCATTAATAAAAAAAATTACCAATGTGGCAGAGCAGAATAATGTGATCCAACCATTGAAATCTCAATTAACTGATACAGCTAAAAGAACATTAGCAGCTCACCACATAATTGCAATGAGACTGCTAAAAGTAATAATGAGTATTCTATTGCAATATACACTAATATGATCTAAAATGTAAAAACATCAAAACTTACTGCACAGTTTAATAAGAAAACAATGTTGGAACAATTTACTGATGATTACAGTGCTTTAGCTACATACAAGCATTTCTAGTTTGCTATAAAAACACTTAAAAAGCATAATATATGCCTATTATTTAAGCATTTAATAGCTCTTTTTGAATCACCTTTGTAACTGTGTCAACATCTTCAGCACTATAAAATTAAAGGATCTTACCTTTTACTTCACTCCATTTAATGCATTGAAGTAGAAGGTAATTTAATTATGCACAGAAGTGATTTCAAATAAGAGATATACATAAATTTTTGTTTTTGTTTCATTGAAAACACTTTCACCGTTAACTTTTTATTCATGTGAAGGAAAAACTTTTCATCCTACTTTAGTACTATTTAATTATCACGATTATAATCTGCTTGTTACAAGTTTCATATAATTAGTCCTTTAGAACCTGCACTAATATCTGTTAAAGTCAATTTGCTGCCTGCTAACTAGCAAATCTACATTTTATTAAGTCATCTTCAATGTGATATTTTGTGTGTTTTGCACAAACGTATCATAAAAGGTGGTCATTTACAAGAAACTAAGACATAATTTCAGTTGATTCATGTTTTTTAGTATCAGAGTTCTGGATCATCAAGTTCAAATTGTTTAACAAGTTTTAATTAACTAAAACACCACAATTTTTATCTCTCCAAGTAGGTATCAACTACTTCCATTTAGGTATCAACCTAGCACACATCTTAGAAATGGCAAATGTATTCACAACATGGTTTGTACACTTTTTAATCACAGAATTCCAGGACTTTTCCAGGACATACAATCCAAATGCTCCTACTTAAAATATAATGAAACCATAGGTCCATTCAACCTATAACCTACAACAAACAACTCCATACAGGTTTGAGTAAACTTAATACAGAATGCTGAAATGATGTCTGCTGCAGCAAATAAGAAACTCAGAACCACGAATAAATCCCGAAATACCAAAACTGTCACTGGAAATCTAACTAGGTTTAATTTCTACAAAACTTTTGTACATTTTATACTATACTGGTTTTGAGAAAAACTATTTTTCTACTATGGCTTCAGTTCAGTTATTGAACCAAAATACAGAATATAAAAACAACAACATAAAACTCAAAATATATAGTTAGAACATAAATGTGGCATTACTCTTGAAATGCTTTCACATACCACACAATCAATATAAAAACAAAATAATGTGTACATTAGAAATTAAGGATAAGGAAAGGTGAAATATTTGGAACTTTTTCAAGGAACAAAGGGATTATTATTTTTTAAACAAACACTCATGGGAGCAAGGATTTGTGTTACATTTTATTTAGGGAAGGAATTTTCAACACAATACTAATGCCCGAGCTTCTAATATTGGTGCTCTAGCTATATCTTAAATCTGTACTCACTAGCAAACAAAGTATGCACAAAAATTTCCAAAATGAAATGAAAGAGGATAACAGGTAAACCTTAAATCCAGGGCCTATGCAAACAGCTGCATTAATCAGTGATCAAAGCAATTTAACTGGGCATCAATAGAAAACTAATTACAGCAGATGAAAATTGATTAGTTAGCTCAGAAAATACTAAGAAACAACTAGATTTAAGTTGCTGATTATTAGAAAGCAGTCTGATTTTATGGCAAATTTTTACATAAAGTATTCATTAGAACATTTTTAGTAAAGATCAAAATAAGCCATACAAAATTGACTACTTACACTAGTGGCTAAAAAGTATATTACAAAAATTAACAAAAGGTGTACAAAAAGTTTTTTCATAGCAGAAGGAAGGGTTAAAAGATAGAGATTTTCAAATTGAGCAGTTAAAAGAAGAGATATAGAAGGAAACATGATATAACTACACCTTCTAGCTGAAGAATTTTGCATAACGGAAAACTTGAAAATAGGCTAAAAATATTCTTCATGGCAAAAGCTATGCTACGGAAAAATAACTTTTCAAGTACGTTTCCCGGAAGCAGAGATAACAAGAAAAGTTTTGACCTTTACGCCCCCTAGGGGTAAAGTTGTGCATTATTTAAAGAGGATCTTCTTACTGTAGCAAAAATATTATTCACTCCCCATCTTTATTGTAATAATGACATACAGTAAAAAAAAAAAAAATTCTAAATAGGGGTTTTTTTTAGAAGTGGATATACAGTTTCAAATGTAAGTACAAAAACACCATCAAATGGTAGAAGTGTGAACTACAAACCTTTTCAAATACAAACCTAAAATGTTACATAAGGTAAAATGGTATTTGGTGTTAAAAGAATTTTTTTAAATTGGGCATTTAGAAAAAAGAAAATGAAATATTTGCGCCCCCTAGCGGCGAAATTGTGCATGATTTTGGGAAGAAAATACACATGAAGAGTTATCATAGTTAGTAGTATCTGATCGAGAAAGAATTTTTTTCAGTAAGGTATTTTAGTCCCACAAATATTGCTATTAACGGAAACATGAACTTCCGCCCTCTAGTGGCATACTTGTGCATTAAGAAAAATTTTCAATTATATGAGAAGCATTTCGCACCGAAAATGCTCTCCAACAAATATAATTTTTTTCAAATCGGACAATAGAAACAGAGATATCGACAAAAATAAGATATACATCTACGCTCCAGGTGGAAAAACTACGTACTATTTTAAACAGGAGGTATTCTCAAAAGATTATATGAGGTGAGTGGTATCGGTTCACAAAATCATTTTTTTCAATCGAGTTTCCAGAAGCTCAGATTTTGTTGCAAATAGATCAGAAGCTGAAATAATCTCTTATGCCCCCTGATGGCCAAACCATTCTTTACCAAAAATGAGAAATTATGTGCAAAACATTTTCTATATGGAGCTATATCCAACACAGGAAGAAATTTTTCAAATTGGACTTTCAGGAGCGAAGATATTGTGGAAAACTGCAATTTACCTTTACGACCCCTAATGGCAAATCTATGCATTACTTGAAAATGAGTCAGTAACTAAACTAGTCTTCGATATAAATGGCATCGAAAGGAAAAATAATTTCTTCGATCGGACAGTTGGAAGCAAATATATGAAATAAAATGTATTTTGAATTCAATAAGGATCTGCATTTATGCCCTCTAGTGGTGAAGCTGTTCACCAAAAAAAAAAAAAAAAAGCAGAATTAAAGGATCGTCATTCTCACATTTTCAAGCTTCAGAGATATTGTGTCCCCAAACGGACAGATTAAGTGATAACATATGCATTTATTTATTTATTTATTTTTTTACGAAAGGAGCACTAATGACGCAGCTTTAGTACTGCTAACAGACAAGAAAACCAACAGCCCCCACATTTTGCAGGGGGTGGGGATTGAAATTTGTCAGGCATAAGTTACATCAGTAAAGAAATCCTGAATTATGAAACATCGCGCAGGGACAAAAAGGCAGGAATGGACAAAGTTCCAGGACATGTAACAGAGTTTTAGGACATTTCCAGGACAATACGTAATTCCAGGACTTTTGCCAGATTTCGAGGATGTGTACGAACCATGATTCAAGAACTCAGTTACATCAGTTTGAAACGCTTTCAAACTTAAGGCTGAGCATGACTTGGCTGAGTCTTGCCTAATATGCTTAATTTCTTGTCTCTTCATCACTTCTCTGTAAAATTCAAAGTTGCCCGTGTCCTCCCATTAGAAATTTTTTGTGCACAACTCCTTACTAATAAAAAAAAAAAAAGTCAGCAACATCATTTTACTTTGACTTTTGGAACCAGGATCTCTTTTGCTTTGGCGAAATTCTACAATCAAGGCAAAAATTCTAACCATACAAAAATATTATCAGTCAGAAAAAAATACACCCCCCAAAAAAAAAAAAAAGAAAAAGAAAGGAAACATTCTCACCTGTCCCATTGTCCAATACATGGTCCACATGCATTAGCTAGCACAAGCCCACCAAATTCTCTAAGTGTCTGTGCCTGTTAAACATAAATTGAAGATTGAACTAATTAATACAAAACTTGTAGATGAAAACATTGATGAAAAACAATGTACAAGTATTATACATGCATTACGATTTATATTCAACAGCAATTATTTCTCAAATGATGGTATTACACTGCCGGAAAGTGAAAAAAGAACACCAAGAAGGAGACGTCTGATACCAACGAAATTTATACAGCATAATAACGGAATACAGAGGATAACGTGATCAAAACATTATGCAAAATATTAGCTGTATTTGCTGGTAAACTGAAAAATAACATTTGCATGTAACATGGTTAATACGAGGTTGAACCGCCATGAACTGCATCACACTGTGCAATTCTGGCATGGAGTCTGTCGTACAGATGTTGGATGTAAGTTTGGGGTATTGAGTTCTAAGCATCCTCACCCTGGACCCGTAAATCGGGGATAGTCGTGGCTGGCCGTAGAGACCGGATAATTCGTTGTCCCATAAAATCCCACACGTGCTCAATGGGGGACAAATCCGGTGGATGTGCAGGCCATGGAAGTTGTCTCACACCCTGAAGTGCATGGTGCGTTGCACGTGCCGTGTGTGGGCGTGCATTATCTTGCTGGAAAACACCACGATGGACCGACCTTACAAATGGCACAACAACGGGCTGAATGATGATGTTGATGTAGAAGGTGCTGTTTAACGTACCCGGTACAAACACTAGTTGTGTACGGGAGTGATAGCTGATCGCTCCCCACACCAGGAGACCCTGTGTGTCGCTGGCGGATGCAAGAAGGGTGGAGACGCTCCCCTGTGTGTGTCTGTGAACATGTATACGGCCATCGGAGGCTCCCAAGCAGAATCTGCTTTCATCGCTGAATACGATAGATCGCCATTGTGTTCTCCAGTGCAGACGTTGGCGACACCACTGCAGCCGTTCCTGATGGTGGGCTGGAGTCAGAGGTACACATGCCAGAGGCACACGTGCACGTAGTCCTGCATCTAGTCGACGGTTGCAGATTGTTCACACAGTCACCTCAGGTGCAACAGCAGCTCAAATTTGCGTCGCAGTGGATGTTCTGCTTGACAACGCTGATCTTCTTATGCGTCGATCGGTCCGCTCATCAGTCCGTCTGTGACTCCCGGTTCCACGTCTTCTCGTGTGGGAATGTTCCTCGGACCATCTACGCCACCATCGTACCACCACCGATACTTCCCGTCCAATTCGCTCCGCAATACGACGACCCAGCCTCGCGGAGTCCGACTAGACGACCTCGCTCAAAGTCCGATAACTGCTGAAATCATACACATCTTCCATATCCAGGCATTGCAGCTTCTTCAGGGATGTCGACGACTGATTACATTCACTTTGCCGTACTACTCAAATACCACCGACAATAATTTGCATATTATGCAGTGCTGTGGCGTAAGCGCTCACCGGTTGGTCCCGAAATTAACATCACACCTACGTAAACTCGACCCCATTAACATATGTAAATTTCATGATCGTCCGCCAATTCCTTCTTGGTGTTCTTTTTTCACTTTCCGCCAGTGTATATACAAACAAGTATTTGGTGTACCCAATGGGATCACCACTCTCCTGTCTTCTAGCAGAAGTTGTTATACAGAATATTGAACAAATGCTATTCCAGAACTCGGACCTTGATTTGCCAATTTTATATCTACGCTATGTTGATGATATCTTTTGGCAGCATACTAGGGACAAACTAGATATGTTCATACAAACCTTCAATAATACTTACCCAACCATAAAGACAACGCTTGAAGAAGAGGTTAACAAAAATCTTCATTATTTAGACCTTAATTTATTCAGAAGGCATGATTCCATAGATCACGCTGTTTATCGAAAACCATGTTTCATGCCTGCATTAATACCACCGGATTCCGCACACCCTGGGCTCGACAAATCCCGGGCGGCAGGTCGCCCAGGCACCTAAAATTCGGGCCGTGGCACCTGATTTTCTTCTTAGTTGATATTTCGTAATATATTGCAGTAAATGCCGTAATTTCTGTTGTATAATCCATAGATTATCTATTAAAAGGTTATAAATTTAGGTGCTGTGGACACCATAAGAAATAAAAAAAAAAAATGCTGCATCGTTTTAAAAAGTCTGCGAGGTAATTGTCAGGAGAAGTGGTGTTATTGAGAAAGTACCGAAAATGCGGTAACAAAAAAAAAAAAAAAAAAAGTATAATGTAACAGCGAGATAGAAGACTGCAAAGAGATTGTAAGAAATATATTTTTCTTTTACTTAGAAGCATTTTCACAGAAAATATGACGCAAGGAAGGCGTTACTATTTGCGCGTGCGGAAGCCTACACGGTGTGAGAATCTGTGACTCTCGGGAATCACTCAGAGCTATTCCGTAGTGTGTAGCCATTCTGTGAAACCCATCGCCTAGTTTTGGTGCGTCGATTGTATTAAAATAGTTAAGGTTTTTTTTGGTATTAAGTTGAAACGTATTCAAAAATGAGACAATGCTATGGACTGCCCGCAATTTCAACGGATTTTTTAGTCTAACTACTGAACTGCGATAATGCGGCAACAGCTAACGATTTTAGTTCTTTTTTTACTTAAAAGTAACACAAAAGTGCTTCAACATGACAGTTACTTTTTCAATAAGACCATCATTTTTTTCTTGCATCTTTGGATTTCTGAGTCGGTCCTGTGAATCGCAGTTTTCTGTCGGAAATTAGGATTCACGATTAACATGATAGGTGCGGATAATGTGTTATACGACTGTTATGCATGCCAATTACCACTGAATGTTCGTATTTTCTACCGATTTAGTTGTCTAACTACGGATTCTACGAATTTTCACTTTGCTTAAAAAAAAAAAATTTTGCTATGGTTTTATGATATACATAAAAGATTCTTAAGCAGATTCATGGAATTCTCCGGGGTTTTTCTTGTTATTTTAGTCATCATTTAGATCACTATCATGATTAATGCAAAACTGATGAGAATTTGGGGGTTGGGTCCATTTTCCGTCTGGGGATGGTATTTCGTGTTTCAAAGGTTTCGAAAACAGTAGTTAAATGGAGTAAAAAGAATTTGCCCTAATCGTAATTTTTTTCTCTGGATGTTGCGTTTGTGTCTAGTATTCTTGTTAAATATCATTTAATGGCATATATGTTCGTATTTCAGCTTCAAACTGTAGGCAAGAATTTGTGGAAACAGAAGTTAGACGCCGCGAAAATTGACTCCTAATCTTTAGGCTTGAGGTTCTTCCGCGAATTCGAGAAATTCCGCCTTTTTCATTATGTTGGCCACTCAGGAGATTGATGCACAAGTAAATAGAATTGTGTGTGTGTGTGGGGGGGGGCATCTTTACGAAACTTGCGCAAACGGAGTTCAGATTTTTTCCGTAATCATAATTTCCTTTTTTCTCGCGATGTTGCCTGTGTCGTTTTTTTAAGTAATATTTTACTGCATAAATTTTTGCATTTCACCTTGAAAATAGGATAAAAATTTCCAAAATCGGAAGTTGGACGGAATTCCCGTAATCCCTATTGCCGACCCCCCCCCATGATGTTCCCACTCTCCAGCGTTGCTAAATATCCCTCCCCCTATAAGTTTTTGCATTTAATTTAGATAAGGGAAGAAGGAAATTCCCGAAAACGGAAGTGATGAAGTTGGAAAATTTGTAAAAATTGATGCTTTAAAAGTATTAATATTCCCAAAGTTACACCATTTATCTGAAGCAGTTGAAGCTTTGATATCATGCGCTCATGGTCTTCAGGCTGATGGTTGTTATCAGAAGGTACAAAAATCAAGAAAAGGAAGAAAAGCAACAATGAAGAAATAGGGAGAGAATGATAGCAGCAGAAAGAAAAATTAAGCAATGGATGCTGTGCAGTTGCAGAGTCAACAAAAGACAGACCAACAGTAATCTGCATTCTTGCTGTCTGTTTTGATGTTTCACCAGTTAACATGTTCAGCTTTTTCCCCCTTCTTTGGTCTCATCCTGTCTTAAACTGCAATTTTAGAGGCAGTATGATCATATGGTAAGCAGGGTTCGTACTCTTTTTGGGGGAAAAAAATTCAAGGACTTTCCAGGCCTTTTCCAAGCCATATACAAAAAATTCCAGGATGATTATTACGCTTTACAGTATCATGCTCAAATTATTTTTTAAAAGCAATTTCAGTTTTAAGTAATAAAAATGATGAAAGATGCAAATGAATGAGTGTGCTTTTTTACCCATTACATTTCTTTTTAATGTTTTTAATTGGCGAATTACCCAATAATGCTAAATTGAATCATGATGCAATTATCACAAGGCTACTATTCAGAAAATCCTTTCCCTCAATCAGAAAATGATTAATTCAATCAGTCATTTTAGCTGCATCACTATTCTGCACTATCTTCCATGTAATCAGACTATTATTGATAACAACTGAAATTATTATAAAATAAAGTGAGGGCAGATTCAGAATTTAAGAATGGGGAGGGCGCACGTCTAACAGAGGACTGGTAAAAAAATCTCTGAGATTTATTTCCTCCAAAAAACACGGTGGTAAAACATGGAGGACCCATAAGGGGGAGATGGGGTGCTTGCCTCTCAGAGTACATCACAAACAGCAGTTCTGAAGTACTGCTGTGTGGATCACTGAAAAGTTCGGGCAAATGTAAGACAAAACGTGGAGTTGCAAATCCATAAGTGAAAAAGTGTGATGTCTGAAAACAAGAAACGTGAGGCAAAGCAAAGCACTTATCTACTTACTCAACCCCCCCCCCTTTTTTGAAATGGGGCATGTGCTTGTTATGCCCACAGGTGGATTCTAGCTTTGATAAAAAGTGTTTCCATACATGGGAATGATTTTTTTTTTTAACATTCCCAATGACTGCCACTGGTGGCTGCATATTGGGATGTGACTTTTGAAGGCAATGAAAATCTTAATTACTAGACAGAATATGTTCCAGACTTGAGGAAAATTTCCCCCAATTGTAGTACAGTTATGTTAAATCAAAAAGCATAAGCCACAGAATCACTATGCACCTCAAGAAATGATTCGGGAGTGGGACGATCATAGAAGGGTGAACCAATAGAGTTTAAAACAGAAAGTGTAATTTTAGGAACATGGAGACAAATTTCAAATAAGTTTCATCATAGAAGTCAGAAAGTCCTGGCCCACCACCCAACCCAAAAGAATCTAACCACCTTTATGTCTACCAGTACACTTGGCTCATATTACTTTCCAAGAATTATTTTTCATATCAAACAAGATTGCCTCAATTTACTTATATTTTTTTAAATCAAAATCACTGCTAAACTAAATTTATGAAGTGTTACCCCAAAATTGTGGAACTAGCTAAACTATTTATAAAAACCTTAAACATAAAACAATTTCAGTTTTTTATTGGTATAAATTAGGATATTCTTAAGTATTTTACATAAATGAAAAATGATGAGCATAAGGAATCTCTACCTCCAGTTAAGCTTCAATCATAACCAGAATCAGAATAACCACTTTTGGTTCAACTCCCAAAACATAAGACATCTTAATTATATGAATTAAGTTTTTAAAAGCTTTTTTAAAAAAAATTGAAGTTTGTCAGTTATATAAACCAAAATCTGATCAATGCATTAAGGACAATTGATTGAATTGTTTTGGCCACAAATTCATAGTAAAATGTACAGCAAAAATATGTTTTAGGAGCCCATGAGTATTTACTGTACAAGTATATATAAGGTTTTATATTACTTACCAAAGTTTTAGTCCAATAAGAAGCCCAATTGTGGAAGTTAGTTGCAGAAAGTTATAAGTTTTTGGAACAGAAGAGTTCATTAGTCTATTTACATGAACTTCATATGAAAAACACTAAATAATTATGAAGATATAAGATCAAAACTGGTTTGAAGTTCAACATGCTTCAAAGAAAAAAAAGTTCATTTCTATTGTAAATTGTACAAATATAAAAATGTTATGTTTTAGTATTAATTCTCTATATGCTTGGAAGATACCACAAATATGGAGTATCAATGGATGGTTATACAGATTTAAGATTGCTGACTTTGGTTTCAAGTTCCATATCCATTTTTTTAAGTACTGCTCTTTTCTCATGAGCAGTTTTTCTAAAGCTATTAGATTTTACAATGTATGTAATGTTATTTGTAGTTTCAGCTTTTAAAGCTAAATCATCAGCAGAGTTAAGTAATTCTTTGACTTCTCCTTCAATGAGTTTCCTTTTCTTTTTTATGCTATCAATTTCATCTAAAATAGCTTTCCTTTTTCCACATATGGCTGCTTTTTCCTTTTCTTTGGACTTATCATCCAAATAATGTATGTATTTTTGCCTTGTAGCTCCAACTGATAACAGAAGGGATTTTGAGATATTTACCTTATCAATACCACCTACATAGGATATATGATCATAAATAATTCTCTGTGCTACAATTGACCCCTCTCTCATGTTTTCTACAATGAGCTCCTTATTGACTGAGAAACCCCTCTCAACAGAAGCTTGCCCATGTGACAACAGTAAAAGAAGTTTCACAACTTTCCACAGTTCACTAAAAGCTTTAGTATAAGACATGTACTCATACAATAATGTGTCTACTCTTTGTTGTTTATCTTCTGGATCAAAGTTTATGAATGAAGATTTTATTGCTGCAACACTGGTCACAAATTCCTTAAACTGCCATATTACACCATCACATAATTCTGGTTGTATTCTATGAGCATCAACAAGAAGTATGAGAATGGATGTTAGATTCTTAATACAAGTCTCACTATTTTTTGACATCAACCGAGGATCTAAACACTTCATGTGGCGAACAAGGGAGTACTTAAGTGGATTTTTTTCCAATAGCTTCACAACTAGCTTTTGCAAAAATATTCGGCATTCCATTCTAAACTCCATAAGTTTGCGTTCACTAATGTTCTTAGCACTTAATTCTTTCAATACCTTCTCTGTTTGAAACCCAACATCAATTTCTTTATAGTGACAACACTGAGATGCATCTGTAAGGTCTACTTGTAACAGCTTTAAGGCAGAGTTAGCTTCTGCCATTACGGTTCTTTTAACAAAGCGATTCATCATATTTCTTAGCATCTTTTCAAGATCTGTGGCCATAAAAGGCATCATTGGCTTATCTGACTGATATGCCTTGAGAAATGGTACCAGCTGTTTTGAAACTGAATTGAAGAAATGCAGTTTAGCCAAAACAAAAGGATCTTTAGTGAAAGTTTTGATAGCATCAAATGATACAGTGTGGGGATTCTTGATGCACTTCTTTTCAACTTGGTTAACATAATTTTCAATGTCTGCCCAAATTTCTAATGCTCGCTCGCAGGCAGGAGTATTTTCTAGCCACCTGTGTGGGCAGAATTTTAATGGCCTCTTACTGGCTAAAATTATTTTAGAAAAATCTTCCCTCCTTGCAGGTGAATCTTTAAAAAGTCTAAATAATGATGAAAGCAACTTTTGAATTTCCCACCCTGTTGCTGAGGCTCCATGTCGAAAGGCATTGTTTACAATGTGAAGTCCACAGCTCCCTGTGTTTAGGAGTTGGACATTTGAGTCGGCACTAAGTGTTGATTGCAGCATATCAAAAACTTCCAATTAACATTGGGTCCATCCATTGATAACTGCACAATGTTACACAGTGGGAGGCACGCCATGCATTCAAGAAATTTTTCCATCATTATGTCTGCACTAGCATGACCCAAAAAAACTGATGACAAATATCTGGTTGAAACTGTTCCTTTTCCCCATAAACGAACATGTATATCCATTTCTTTTGACTGACTAAACTTGTTTAAACTTTCGTCAAACAAAATCACAAAATTTTCATTTTCAGTTTTGACTTCCTGAACCAACACTGATTTAAAGTGAGGTGCCAAACCAAAGCAACAAATGTAGGAACATTTTTTCACCACAGCTGAAGTTTCCAGCAATTCTGCTGTCAGAAAAAATTAGGCGGAATAAAACATCATTACCTGCACAAGACCTGTAAGAGTAATGGGATTTAACCACTTTCAAACACCACAATGCTTCTGCTTTAATGGTTGCATTTTTTTCAAGAGGAATATGCAGAGGATTAGATGTGGATGCAATAGGCTGTACTTGTTTATCACTTGATACACATAGCAATTTATCAACAGTTAGCGGAACATTTTTACAGCTTTCTGCCAACATACTATGTTTTTTTCCTTTCATGTGGCTTCTTAAAGCGGATTCCCCCATATTCGAAACATCTATTATTTTAATGCATAAAATGCATTTTGCAACATGGCAATTGCTTTCATCTTTTTTAATCCATCCAGCATATTTAGGATTTATTAGCCAAAGATCACTAAAAGTACACCTACCCATATTTAATGGAGAGGGGGAGATGAAAAAAATGGGTAAATCAACTGAAACAGTAAATGAAAACCAAAAAATATCTAAGATCAGGAACCACACTGAATTTGAATGACTGTCTGACACAAAGGAAAGCACACAACTAAAAATTGAGAATTTCCTCTGAGTAAGGGGCTACACATGTGACCAATTACTATAGGCCAGATTTTAAGTAATTAAAGAAAAAGGGGTCTTACTGCTATGTTCTTTCCTGCTCCCCCAGCTTTGTCTTTTAGGCAGCCTGGGTTACAAATGCTTTGGCATTGATTTAGTCTTCATTCAAAACAAGGAAACAACACTTAGTGAAGTTACTGTTTTATGACCTGTCTGCCAATCAGTAGACAGAGTGTTGTGCTAAAAGACTGTTACAAAGCATCACCTCTTACAGCTGGGCTCCAAACCAGAGTAAAGGAAATGTTAACAAACGCTTAGTGCCTGAGGGAAGCAAAACTTTGTACTGGGTCTCCTCCTCCAAGTCTCAAATCTTTCATACTTACCAAGCTGGAGAGTGGACGTAGGGCTTCAAGCTTGGAGAATGAATACTGCTCTTATATCTATGCCTTTGAATTTAATTTCGACCATTTTCAGCAGGGTAGGTTCCTAGGTTGTACCTAACAGCATACTAAAATTGCGCCAAAATCCAACCCCTTTTATGTGAATTATCGTACGGACAAATGGAAAAAACCAAAGCATAAACGTTTCTGCAACCTACAGTTCGAAAGGGTTAGTAATTTCTAAAATAAAAACATAACGAACAGCGTGAAAACTAGCTCATACACAGAATATTTGAAACTACAGTATGCACTCTCAATTATTAGGGATGATAGGGGGAAAGGGAATAGAACTGTCCATAATTAGCATGTTCTCGTTGCGCTAGGCGCTTAGCACTGCTGAATTCCGTCAGACCCCCAATGGTCAAATGATTGAAATGTGCTGATGTTCATGGAATGAAATGGTTGATCAGCTATGATAACCGCATAAAAGTTCGAAGGGGAGGAGGGGGCGATTTTTTTTTACTTTATGCAACATTCTACATTACTCCAGTATTTATCTTGTCATCATCAACAATAGCAATGTAACTACCACTTACGATCGCGGATATCGGCCAACTGAAAATCTGCTATACAACTAAGGGATACAACACACAGGTATCCTGTTACAATGTATTGTAATTGAAAAAAAAAAAAAAAAGATTTCAGAAATTAAAATCGAAAAAAAAAAACTTTCAGAAATTAATATCATCAAGTCATGGTGTTTCAAAAATCCGCTTTCCTTTATAATGTTTAAAAACATGTAATGTTTTTTCTTTTTTATCTGTCGTGTATAATAAAAGTGGGTTGATTTTTTTATGGAATCAGACGTCCATATGTCTGATTGTCTTCGTCTGAGTTCACACGTTAGCTACTGTGTACAAGTAGACCTATTTTTTCAGCTCAAAAATATGTAGTTTTGTATGTATTCACAGTATAACTCATTCCATATTCCCACAGAACAAAATTCAGCAGATACAAATGGAGAACATCAAGACCCACCCAACACCATGTATCCGATTGTCTGCTGTTTATATTCAAGAAATGCGAATATGGATCAATGGTGAATGCAGCAACTATGGTTTTTTATTTATTACCAAGAAAAAAAAAAAAAAAAAAAGGAGCCTGAAAGCTGTAAAGCTGAAACGGATATTTCTCCCCCACCCGAAAACATTCTGATTAAGTTCAAACAGCAGGAGCACGCGTCCACGCACACTCAACCTCTGGAATGTCCTTCTTTTCATTTGGCACATCGCCATAAATCACCACCTGCAGCTCACTGAAGTGTCTTCCTCCTTCACCTTAACTATAGGAGAAAACGTAAAAAAAAAAAAAAAAAAAATGCTGCCCAATTTTCGACAAAATGACCAAATTTACGTCATAACGTTGCAATTTACTAAAATACGTTTATCTGCTGAATTTCGCCTAAATCCATTGAAAACTTTTTAATTATAGATTTTTTTTATTAAAACAGTAACTCAGACATCTGAATAAAAATGTATGTTTGTAATTAAAATAGAGTCCATATCATCACAGAAACAAAATTTAAGGATCACTCTGTTTAAATAAACCATGGCATCTAAAAAAAATAATTTGCTTGCTTTTCCCGTTATTTATAATTGCCGTTTCTTTTTTCAATCCGATTTTGCAACGGAAGATTTTTTTTTTTTTTTTTTTTTTTTTTTGCATCTGCTAAAGTTTCAAACGGAATTTGGCGAAATTTGCACTAGAACTTTATTGTGATGTATTTTAACCACTGTAAAAATTTTACTGTGTTATTTTCAAAAATCCGGAAAATGGATTTCTGAAAATATCTCTTAGTCTTTTTGAGCCGTGGAAGTGATAAACAGGTGTTTGCTTTCTTCCCAACCAAGGGCTTCGGATCAGCGCTCCCAGCTGTCAATCAACCGTTGCTATGGTAACACACTTTCTGCTCAAGGCTCACTGTCTAAAGAGGCACACATAATAAAAATTTCCAATGCTAACTTTTTAAGTTTTAAACCGATTCAAATGGAATTTTGGGAGTGAGCTTCTGTAATCCAATTATAGTAAATGTGAAAATTTCAGCCACTTTTGTGAAAAATTCGCAAAGATAGTTTTCTTATTTTTTATCATAAGTAGCCGAAGTCTCTTGAGGGGTGGGCCAGAAGCAAGCGTCTTAATGCAATAAACAAGGAGCAGATGAATGTGTTGTTCAGGCATACTCTTCACTGGTGGATGCCAGCTGACTTGGTAAACACGCGACCCCCTTGCAAATGCTAAATGTCTCTTCTTTCCCCTTCTGTTGTTCTCAGTAGTTGTCGGACGGACATCAAGCTCAGGGCTAGAGAATGCATCAAGCTCCCCTTCCCTAACAGACCTGCTAGTAATCATCCAATTTTATTGCACTGGAAGTAGTGCTCCCCCCCAGCCAAATTAGGATTTGGGCACATCCGAAACACCACTGTAGCCGGCGGTTTCTTTGAGAACAGAGGAGAGGAACTTAAAAAAATTAAGGGGTAACAGTCAGTAACACGATTTCCTAAAAGGGCATTTTTTTTAAGCATTAATTTCAAATTTCAAGGCTTTTCAAGACAGCATTAAAAAAATACCGTTTTTCCAGGATAATCCAGGCCTTGAAAACGTAATCATGATTTTCCAGGACTTTCCAGGTTTTCAAGCACGCGTGCGCACCCTGGGTAAGTGGAGGTTCGTGCACTGCGCATTCACTTGCTTGGATTTCCTGTCTGTCTGGCATTGTGGAATTCTGAACACATCTTACTGATTTTTACTGGTGGAAGTTTCGAACTTAAATCTTGCGATCATGCCCTCGCTGGGGAATCAATTTTGTGTTTCTCACATGCTAAGTTTGTTTCATTAAAGTCCTTGTTTGTTGTAACGTTTTGTTGGGGCACATATTTGTTTTTTACAAAGAGATGGATCATTTTGTATAATAGAGTCTACGTACGCCAAGCAATACCAATTATTAGTAACAAGGCTATTGCCAATGTTAGAAAGTATAGACTTTTTTTTAATATCGTGGTCAGAGACATGCTGCAGATTATGCAAAGGAAGAAATTGTTTTTCTCAGAATTTCTCGATCTACGAATCATATGCTGCTGCGGGATTTTTTTTTCACAGCCTTTGGATTACATGACCTTGCGGATCTCATGAAGGAAAAAAATATATGGTACTTTGAATTAATATGTACAAAATATGACATCCACAAGTAGTATTTTAATAAAATCGAAATCTGAATTTTTTTTTTTTTTTGAGATCATCTACCGAAAGAATAGAAAAAGAAAATTGTGAAGCAAATTGGAACTTTATTTTGCAATAAGTGGTTTGGGTAAAAAGAAAAAAAAAATGACAACAAATACAACAAATATGGTTTACCACTTTTCGTTCCAGCGTTATTTTTTCATGCGTTATTGACTTCATTTCACCTGGTGCCTAAATTTTGGAGCTGGCTCCTAGATCTAAAACATATTTGTCGAGCCCTGCGCACACCCATGGAGATATAAGACAGCTGCATTCCAATATTACATTAACAGAGCTATAACGCTTTCCTCTACGGCAGAGTTTGAACTTACAGAAATACAATGGATCGAAAATATAGCTGAACGTTTTGGATACAATAAACGTTTGATTAATTCAATATATAACAATCTTAAGAATAATCAAAACCAGACGAAACAAAAGAATATATATAAATATAAATCTTACATCTCTTTTCCATACTTACCACCATTAAATTAAGTAACATATTAAAGAAAGAATGTGTTTCGAATGAAATAAATCTTGCAGAAACCATCATTGATAATGGCTCATTACTAACTTCTGGTAACCATCCTAGATCGAGCAGGAGTATATGCCATTCCAACCAGGACAAACAACAATCAACAAGATTCCATTTATATCGGAAGTACAAAAAGACGTATGATTATGAGATTAAAAGAACATATGCAAGATTGGCAAAAGAAAAGACCAAGAACAGCTCTGATACAACACAGCATAGAAAATCAATCGAAGCCTGACTGGGAGAATATTAGACATTTGACATCACACAAGAGTCATAGACAGATCATAACATCGGAAGCGGTGGTCATTGAGAAATTTGGAGATAAATGCTGCAACACTAATTCACCAATTGAATTACCTCATGCCTGGTGATATCTGATCGAACAGGAAAATAATCGATTACAAAAGGCTAATAAACACAGGTTCAAAGATCACAGGAGCGGAATGGCAAAAGTAGACCGAGAAGAACACAATGCCATAGATGCCGCCACTAACAGCTTGCGCAGTGATACACAGTTGTCCATGGTCTGCAACGACAAAGGTTGAAGGCAGAGCGATACAAGACATTACATCAGTCTTTCAAGAATCGTCGACGAGGACTTGGTGCCACCCACGTACACCTTGATGTTTCCACTGAGGAAGGCAAAATTCTTGTCGAAACATGTTTGGAAGTGTGTTGCGGTGGTGAGTTGAGTTTGGGTCCATCTTTTATTCCTTTGTGTTCTTTTACTCATTTGGGTTTTTAACTTCCATTTTTTAATCATCATTCCTTGCAAACACCTATACAAAGGTATAGAATTTTAACTCGAAATGGTATTTTTAATCCATGAACCTTCTGTTCAGGCAGATCTAGTATCTCGTCAAAATAAGCAAATGTCCGTTCTACGAGCAGAGGATTTGCAACAGTGACAAAAATGCCAAAATTATTATGAGTAAGTAAACATTTTTACCATTAACGCTCGCTTTGTATTTTCATATCGTTATATGGACCTAGCTACTCCACCCTGCATACTTAAGGTGGACGTCACGTGAAAATCCGCCAATGTATTTTCAATGGGAAAATGTTGTTACATAAGTTCTCATACAAGAAATGCTTCCTGACTTGTGAAAATTCGCACACACACGAAGAAGGCACTGAACTATAGGGAGTGGCAATCAAATTTGAGAAAAAAATTATAGGAAATATTTTAAAATTAAATTTCTTTGAGATGGAGTAGTGTAGCCTATTGTTACTAGGTGGCGCTCTAGGTACGTCAAGTACTGAAAATGTGGCATATCTTGACCTTTTCCTTGAATATTAAAAGTTTTCACACAAATAATAATAACTGAGCTGTCATAGCCTTGTAGTTTAGGATGTCAGTAATTATTTAAATCACTTACATTACAGTTTATTGGCTTTTCTACCCTCAAACTTATGTAACAAAGAAATCACATTCTGTTACTCTAAGATGCTGACCGAAGTATGAATCATCCCCAGCTAAGCAGGGGATGGGGGATGAGATTTCCCCTCAGCGAAGGGGATCGACTGACGGTATCAGGTTTCTGTAGTATTTGGGGAAAGAGTAATTACGTGTGAAACCTATTGTGCTGACCCTTCTTCACGAATAATGTTTCAAAACAGAACCAACGTTAATCGGGACGGAGCAGGGCTATTGGGACAAGGAATGAATGTTTGGCCACCACAGAACGAACGAATCTACATTAATTTTTTTTTTATTATTTTTTCCATGAAAAAAATGTAATTGTGAAAAATGAAAAGAAAAATAATTATCAAAAATGATGAATATAAAAGTAAAACACAGTGGCTCACGGAGGATTTCTTTATGGGGTGGCCCAAAATATTGAAGATGCAAATAAAAAGATATCTTAAAGAAAACATCTGCCAAAATATTGCAAAGCGATAAAAATATATACCCCATACTAAAGGGCGCTTCTTATTATTCGTAAAATATATATTTAAAAATATGTAGCAATATATTTTTAAAAAAGCAGCCAGAGAACAAAGAACCAAGTGATACCTAATGAAGAGGAGCCCGGTAACCTTGTCCATCCCACACTGAACAGGTCACTGGTAAAACAAATGTATGATATAAAATTTTGGTACTTTATTTTTTTAAGAAAGTTACATGTATTCTAGTGTCCAAATAACAAAAGCTAGATATGAGCTCACAAATAGCAGCAACAGTCTTCGTTTCGGAATTTGTAATAGCTTTTTAAATTCGTTTTTCATCATGTTTCATTTCCTGTCTAGAATAAATCAATCTTTTTTTTTTTTAATTTGAGAAAATAACCCGTAAACCATATATGTGTAACAGTGTTCACTCTACTGTTATCGGAAGCACGTACCTGGTTGCCCCAGCATTCATTTGCGTGGTCAACTGCTGCACTGTTGCACTTCGATTGCCCTTTACCAGTCGAAGGAGGCGACGTTCTCCTCTGGGGTTGATGGCCTTTGGGGCTCCACAGTTATGACTTCGAGAGGTACTCTGTGTGCCAGTGATCCATTCTTGGTACACCCTTACCACAGCAACTCGGGAACAGCCCATGAAGTCTTATGTTTATGAGCTGCTTCCACCCTTGCTCGGTAGCCATTGGTCATCCTGTTTGAACGTCCATCAAATCACTACCTCTGTCCAATGTGCCCAGACGTAACGCACTATGGCTCATCTGTTCTGGCCGGCCGCTTCTATATCTATGTGGTAGACCTTGTCATGTGCACTCTGCGACATGCCTCGGTGGGCATACTTATTCCGGGGGTGGTAATATTATTCTGATGCGACTGTGTGCAAGTGTCAAATTGTGTGTATAAATATATTTCAGTGTAATGGTATATATTGTGATTTTGTGTGTTGCTTGTATATTTGTAAAAGAAGTTGCTAGCATGTTATGCGCTTGGTTCTTCAGCGAATAACGAATAAACTATATACACTGACGGGAAAAAAATCCCAACACCACGAAAAAATAGTTGTAGAGGAATGAAATGGCAGCAATACATTTGTATAGGTAACATATTAATCGATTAAGGTTTCAAGATCACAGCTTATTGTAAGCACAAGAAGAGCCATTTTAAATGTGAAATGCTGGTACATTAAAAACCGGTGTAACCGCCAGAATGTTGAATGCAAGAACGCAAACGTTCATGCATTGTGTCGTACAGGTGCTGGATGTCAGTTTGTGGGATGAAGTTCCATGCCTGTTGCACTTGGTCGGTCAATACAGGGACGGTTAATGCTGGTTGGGGGTGACGCTGGAGTTGTCGTCCAATGATGTCCCATACGTGTTCGATTGGTGAAAGATCTGGTGATCTAGCAGGCCACGGCAACATGTCGACACTCTGTAGCGCATGTTGGGTTACAACAGCAGTACGCGGGCGAGTGTTATCCTGTTGGAAAACATCCCCTGGAATGCTGTTCATGAATGGCAACACAACAGGTTAAATCACCAGACCAACGTACAACTGTGCCGTCAGGGTGCGTGGGATAACCACAAGAGTGCTCCTGCTGTCATAGGAAATTGCTCCCCAGACCATAACTCCAGGTGTAGGTCCAGTGTGTCTCGGCCGCAGACAGGTTGGTTGCAGGCGCTCACCTGGCCTCCTTCTAACCAACACACGGCCATCACTGGCACCCACACAGAACCGGCTTTCATCAGAAAACACAACAGATCTCCACTCCGTCCTCCAATGAGCTCTAGCTTGACACCACTGACGTCGCAAATGGCAGTGGTTTGGAGTAAGTGGAATGCACGCTACAGGGCGTCTGGCTCGGAGCTGTCCTTCAAGTAACTGATTTGTAACAGTTCGTTGTGTCACTGTGGTGGCAACTGCAGCTCGAATTGCTGCCGCAGATGCGGTACGATGCGCCCGGCCATATGCTGTACACGGCGGTCTTCCCTCTCAGTAGTGCCATGTGGCCGGCCGGAACCCGGTCTTCTTGAGGCAGTACCTTCCCTTGACCACCGCTGCCAACAATCATGCACAGTGGCTACATTCCTGCCAAGTCGTTCTGCAATATTGCGGAAAGAAAATCCACCTTCTCATAGCCCTATTACACGACCTCGTTCAAACTCTGTGAGCTGTTGATAATGGCTTCTTCGTCTTCTTAAAAGGCATTCTTGACTAACACCAAAACACTACGTCGAATCTCAACGATAACTAACGCTCACGAACGTTACAGCGCGTATTTACAGCAAACCTGCTTTGCATGTTCCGAGAGGCGCTGCTAGCGCCACACGTATGCGCCGAGCCCGAAATTTGCATAGACGTCATCTTACAGATGTACTCTCACTGCCTACCAACTGTCGTTTATCTAACACAACCCCTTCTTGGTGTTGGGAATTTTTTTCCGTCAGTGTATGTTAGTATCTGGGCGGATTTCTAAATAGGCGTGCACCTAGGGCCCCAGAGTTTGAGGGGGCCCCGAAAACGTATGATTGGACTACCAGTTTTGTTTTCACAGACCGAAACAAATCAATCCTTAAAGCAACCACTTTGTTTTTATTATCCATTGATATTTTACTTTCTCATATTATTAAAATAAATTTTTTGTTGCTGTTGCCGATACTCCGAATTTTCGCGTTCTTATCGATGTATTTATTTTGAAAGGAACGGTTAAAATACTTTAGTCTTCCTTTTTGTGGTAGGTAGTGGGTCCCCCCCCCGCGCAGCTGTGGTGGTTGGGGGGGGGGCACAGGTAACGAAGGGGCATATTGCAGCTGCCAGTTACTGTTTTATGAAAGAAATCGAACACACACAATAATTAACCCAAATATTCATATTTTGCTTTAAGATATACTGTATTTAGCTTTGCCTAAATAAATGCCTAGTTTTACTTTTAAAACACTGAACGCCCCACAGATTGAAAGTGTTCGGCCCTTTGGCTCAGAGTTGTAATACGATAGTTCTGAGGAAAAAGCGAGAGGCCACAGTGGGATTACCCGTAGAAGATGTGGGAAAACAGTCAGTTACCTAGGATTACGTGTATGACATGGCAGTCGCAGATCTGCCATGTGTAAAAGGGTGATTTCTTCAAAAGATTTTCTTTTTTTTTTAGTTTTGGACAAAGCAATTACACGTATTGCCAAATTTATTACTTAAAAAGTTAGAACTACAGGGCTCCAAGTACCACCGTTACTTTTGCAGACACTCTCCCTGACTTCATACCCCCCTCACCCCCCCACACCACGAAAAATGCATCTGCTGAAGTAAACCTTTTATTGGGGGGGGGGCACGTTGTGCTAGTTAGTTACTCCACTTGTGGTAGGTGAAGGAAGCATTCACGCTTCTCACACTTTTCATTGTTTCAGGCGAATTCTTAATTAGCCTGCTGTCTGGGACGGGTTTACAGGAAAGCCAACGACGTCCAGGAGCGTGATCCCGCGATGCTGGAGGGTCTCAAAAATAATGATTTATATATAATTTTTAATTTTGTATCTAAAAAACGAGAAAAGTCATACAGAGAGGGTTAAATTCGTTGTTCTGCGTTTGGGAAGATTTGGGGGCATATTTCCGCCGGAAATATCGAAATACGTTATCTACAAGTATGAATTTATTAAACTAGCAATGCTGGCTCACTAAATATTGTTTTGAGGGTAATATTACTTTATACTACATTAGAACTGAGCTTAGAAATTGGGGTGTTATTTCTGGCCAATTTTTGTAGAATATAATGAACATTTTGCTCTTTAGGAGTTCTATGTTTTACATGCATCCCCATCTTTCCCTTAAAATTCCTTCCCCCCACACCCATTAAGTTTAGTTTAAGAGGTAATGACAAGACTTATCGTACGAGTAAAATGACATTCGAAAACGTGAATTACGAGGCCCAAAAATAGGTTTCATCCATGTTCGGACTCTGTACGGGAACCATAGAGACTTCGTGGGTTCCAAACACTTTTTGAACCCCAAATTATTTTGTTGTGGGTTCCTCGAACCCCTAATATTTTTGCGCGTATTTTGTGGGGAAAATACACGTATGCATATATGCATAAATTTTGTTTTTCGTTATCAATTCTTCAAGTTTTTTTTATTATTCATTCCCCGTTTACTATATATAGAAAGTGTGTATAAAAATTTACCCCTCAGACTGTTTATTGTTCCTCCAAAAAGAATTATTGTTTGTTTGTGCTCATCAAATTTGACGCGACAGACAATACCACAAGTACCGTTGTTTAAAAGCATCTAAAACTGTCTGCTTTATAAAAGAAAATTTTTCGGTTTGTCTGGGTTCCCACAAAATACAAAAGTCTAGCTCTACATTCGGAGACGAGAACCTATTCGAGGTCATAATCATAAAGTGTAAATATGTTGTACAGTCAGATGACCCACCCTATCTTCAGGCAGTCGGGAACCAAGGAGGTTAGAAGAGAGAGGAGATGGCATCAGCAGCCGCTGGTGAAGCCAGTTCTGATCATCTGGTTTCTTGTGCCCTCCGGGTGGGGAGGGTTCAGTGACGTGCTGTCACTTACAGAAGACCTGTGCTGAAGCACAGGTTGATAGCGGCCGTCTCTTACTCTCTGCAGCAGTCCCTGTAGGTCAACAAGGCTCCCACAGCTTTAGAAAGGTCACGATTGGTTAATACGCAATATGCACTTCCGCTCTAGGAAGCATAATTTTGTTTAATTTTTTTTAGAAAATACTAAACAGTATTTCTGTAAATTTTTGCAAATTTTTAATTATGTGCATGTATATTTCGGTCTCATTTTTTCCTGACTGTACATGCTGCAACAGTGCCTGCTACGTTTGAGACGAATCAAACTTCTTGCGTTTGAGACGAATCTTTATCCAGCATGCAACAAGCATTGCTGGATAAAGATTTGTCTCAAACGCAAAAAGAACTAGCTGAACAACTGGGGGTAACTCAACAAATCATTTCCAATCATTTACGCGCAATGGGAAAGATTCAGAAGGAAGGAAAATGGGTGCCACGTGACCTGAGCCAGAGGAACAAGGATGAGCGTGTCATGAAGTGTTTGAATCTGTTGAATAAACAACACAGAAAGTCTTTCCTGTGGAAATTCGTAACGGATGATGAAAAGTGGATATAGTGCGACAATCCCAAACGCAAAAATCACTGGGTAGACCCCAGTGAAGCAACGACTTCGACACCGAAACGCAATATTCACTCCAAGAAAATTCTTCTCTGCGTCTGGTGGGATATGAAGGGTGTGCTATATTATGAACTATTGGAACAGGGTCAAACTGTTACTGCTGATTGGAAAGCGTATCATAATCAATGCATTGCATGATTTTACTAACTTCTTATTTTAAATTTAAGTATCTGGTTTTCATACAGATTGTAGGAACATATAGCAGAGAGTTACAAAATTATGTTTGCTATTTCATGAATGAGGAAGGTTGCCGTAATAATAATAATAATGGTAATTTGAAATCTGCAAATCTAAGTGGATGTACAATGAAGGGCGGCGACCTATTTGAAAGAGGGGGAATCATGAACTAAAAAAATATATTTAACATATCTTTTTAAGGGCTTTAAGGACGACCTCGCACTCCAAAACTTTAAACAATAACAATAAAGAGAGCAAACATTTTCAGCAAAAATAATTTGTTTTCATTTTTTCCAGCGAAAATGATTTTGTTTTTATTTTTTAACCTGAGGAGATTGGGCCGACACTCCCAGTTGCCCCTATGGTACTCACGGCACTTCTATCACGGTAATAAATATTGAACTTGAGCTGCTATCTGAACTTCATTAGTTGTCACTATGTACATTTCCAGGACTCTCTGTGACAATATTGTAATCGTACATTGCATTCAGCAACAAATGCATTGCAGGCAGGGCCGGCCCTAGGCGTGGGCTTGTGCCCATGTCGGCGGTCATATGGAGGGTGGCTGGCCAGTAGACTGCCCTTATTTATTTTGCTTTAGCTTTTTCACATAAAAATATATATTATGTTTATATGATAATGATCTGAAAAATAGTGTTTCATAAAATACATATTATTTGCCCTTTTTTCTTTGTGAATTAATCTGGTTTGTTTCATCCGTATTATCACATAAAAGCGTATTCCTAATTGCAATATTTTATAGCAGTTCTCATTCTCTGCCGTTCTTCTAAGCCAGTACATTTAGCCTTTCTATTTTTTGAAGTCTGTATCTTTGTGTCTCTTCCTGGACCTGAGACAACATTACTCCCCTAGAGGCTACAGTCATGAAAATGTCTCCAAAGTACGATTGTCACTCACTTCTTGAACAACCCATTGTTTTGCAAAGCAGGAGGCGCCAGGAGCATGACGGAAACAACCCTAGGTGTTCTCCCCATTACCCTACCACTATAGCACGATATCATTTTCAAAATGACTGCATCTGCAATGGAAACTAATTACACCATAAAAGGAAGGACGGTATGACCGCTACGATGGAAATATTTGTTTATCTGAGTGAATATTTGTCTTCCTAGGACCGAGTAGGAAATCGGCATGTTTGGTTGGTACAGCATGTGATTTAGCAATTCTCATTTTGCCCGTATGAGGTGAAGAGAGTGAATACAGGAAAAATACTCTATATATTTAAAGGGGAAAAAAAAATTAGGATTTCAGTGGGGAAGGAAATACTTTTTTCTTTTAATTTCATTTTTGAAGTATTTTGAGTTATTTGTTTTAACGTAACTGCTAATGAAATCCAGATTGCTAATATAATAAAAAGAGAAACTAAATAAAAATGCATACACTACAAAATTCAGGTAACTCCTCATACCCTGTTTTTCTTTAGATGCTTTCGTACATACAGTGCTATCTTAATGGGTTGGTTTCTATCCTCGCATTAATCAAGGGACTACAACTTAATGTTTTAATCGAAAGGAAAAAAGAAATTCACTGAGAACTTTAACATGTAAAATCAGTATTTGGGAATTTTCCGTGTAAGTTAGTTTGACCCCCCTCCCCCACACACATCGGCTGTATGAAGGAAACATACCCCGTCGTCAAAGTGTTCATCGGAGGAATAGCAATTTGTGCCCGGCCCCTTAATGAAAAGCGTGTGGCAGTTTTCCGGTGTGGCAGTTTTCCTGTGTGGCGGTTTACAGTGAACCATGTACACTATCACGGGCTGGCCCTGACTGCAGGGCAGTAGGTTTGCAAAGAATCTACTAGCAAGCTGTTGCTAAGAAAAGAGTGTCGGGTTTCCAAATGATGCCTCTGTTTTGTAAACTGTAGTCTGGTAGAGTGTATTATTTGCTGCAGCATGCACGCTAGATGTCTGCACTTATTTCCGATCAACATGTGCAGACGTCCGGAACTGTATCTGCACTGCTGTGTCCATCATGACACCATGGGGTGCATAGCGTTGCACTCTGCTGGGTTGGCGTAACCTCAGGGTACTGCATTCCCAGCTTTACAGATATCGATTATTCATATTTTCTCAGAGTTCAGTAATTTCCCATATGGATTGCCGTTTCCTTCCACGGGCATATAGAGAAGTTTGGACATTGTGCTCGACCTCTATTCTCTTACTTTCTATATTCTGTCCGATATGACGAACTGAAATAACTCATTCTACGTGAATGCTTTTCATTTACAAGCCACAAATCAGAAAAGAAATAAATTTTGTACTAGTACAAATATGTGTATATAATGGTTGTTTGGAGTAACAAATAAACTTAATCTTCCGCTTGGGAAAAAAGCATCACTCCTTTAGGCTGCAACCGTACTATTGTAATATCGTAAATATTAACTTTGGGTGCATTAGACATATTTATCATACTCTAAAAATTTGTATTCAAAGCAAAATTTGTGTATATAAAAATGTTGAAAAGCTATTATGCGCTAAATAAAATTTTCACCAATGCATAATAACATAATACTATTTACAAGCTGCGTGTATAAATTCATTCGTACTCGCGGATTATCAGTCGAAAAACATTCGCTTCCCAACACAGAAAATATCTTCGAAACTCACTTTCTATCCTTGGTACAAAAATGTTATTTGAAAAACCATTGCGTTTTGGAATATAACCTAGCAAACGACTCTTCACTTATTTTGTGAGCAAGTGTTTTTCAGAAATATAGTTTATTGAAAACTATGTTACATCACGAACAGGTTTTTTATGCCACTAATGTATATATAATCTTTTTATAAACCCATTTATTCTTTGCAGGGAAATATTAGCGATTCCCTAATTTTTTCTTATCTAATTTTCGAAACAACCTAGATAAATGCTGATACAAATTTGCAAAATGCGGCTAGTGGACGAAATCGATCCCAACTAATGTAACGGAAGAAATATGCACCGATATATTCGACCATTAGGCTCTCTGTATGAAACTAAAAATGTTAACATTATGAGCTTCGTAATTATGTGCTTGGTTTATTCCTCTGTAGTACTGGAGAAATACGGATTGATGTGGGCCAGTACTATGCCCATAGCACAGATGCTTTATATTTCAAGTCACGTGTAATTTCTCAATTGCAAGTGCAATCGGAGCACAACATCCTATATTCTAAAGAGAATTTACTCTCCACACAAAAGACATAATAGCCATAAAAGGACAAGAAATTCAATCTATGTTGAAGAAAATGGTTTATTGGCAAGGCACCTGCTGATGTCTTTTGGACGACATTCATATGCTATCAAGCATTACTGGTAAGAAAGTGCGCGTATAAAACAGTGAAACTGCAAAAGGATAGAGTAAAAATGAATATATAACTTTAAAAATAGTGAAAAAAGATAAAATAGTAAAGTAAATTTCCTCCTTCACCGTTATCTGTTAAAATTTGAATTATTTATCAGTTCCCCTTTGCTGTCATATATCACAAATTTTCAAATCATTTATGTTAGCAGAAAAAAAAAAGCTTGCGTTTTACTTGCCTAAAACGGCGTTGTAAAGGAAATGTACTGAGCTTTCCCCTTGTGAAACATGGGGGGTGAGAAAGGAGGGTAGGGAGCTGTAAACTGATCCTGCATCTGATAAGAGAAAGTAGTGGTCATGACAACTAAGACCCCCACAAGAAGGGGGTAGGAAATAACCGTGCGATTTTCAGCGCCACCTATGAGCAGAAGCTTTACGTTAGACATGCCTTTATATCCCCCTTAAACAAAATATACGTGACGAACAGTATTATCGCTGCTTAATATAGCGGTTCTACATTGAAGTCTTTGGCCACGCAATATCGGGCCATACGTTTTTTGCGTATGGGAATATAAGAATAAATTGAAGTCAGAATAAAGGTTTAAGCTAAAATCTGGAAATATATTTTCACTAAATAAGGAATACACTGAGTTCCAGTTGAAACAAATATACATAAAAATGTACCTTCAAGTTAAAAAATAGATTTTTCTACCATTGAACACAAAGCTAATCATTAAAACCTAGTGGTTTCAGTACTCTTTCTCTACCCCCCTTCCCCTGTTACACTAAACTTTGATGTGAAGTACAGAATTCCTTACTAAATCTGAGACTCTTAGTGTTATTAATAATTAATATACAGTGTTAATGTTGATTAATTAATACTAACATAATCACTAACATTTCTACACAACTACTGATTCTTCTTTCTGATTACTTTTTTTGCAGTTTGGCAGAAGGGCAAATGTGACAAACCTTTGCCAATGTTCCATAACGGCAGCAATTCCCTTTTTTTTGTTTTTGTTTTTTCAAATTTCATTAAATAAACACTGCAAGTTTAAACACAAATTCCTGTTGTTTGACATTTTAAAGAATATGTACATGTACTATAAATTTAAAAACCATTCCGAATTAAAATTATTTTAGTCCAGATTAACTGCTACTTGATCTGTTATCTGTCATACACATAGAGGTGCCAACCTCTAGCAGAACATATCAGTAATCAATAGGGGATTTTTCAGTAATGTTTCAGTAATGGAACACAAACTTTCAGTAATATTTTCAGAAATGTAACATGCCATTTTTTTTTCAAAGTTAAGGACAATATTATAGTATTACTGTGCAACCTGTAATACTTGTATGATGTGCCAACCTTCCGAGGAGCCTATCAGTAATCACCATACAAAACCTCATCGCTAATGCGCGGAAAGGGTATTTCATGAGAAATTAATGCGTGAAATGTGTAATAATCTTATATGTTTACACTATCCTGACAAAAAATTATGAAATTAAATTATCAATATTGTACTTATCTCATGTCATTGCTGACATAAAGATTCCTTTGTTGCTTGTTTAGCAGTGGTATATTCTTTTTCAGAAAACTTCTTTTTATAACACAGCTCACCTGAAGAAAATGTTTTACTTTTCTGTACAAGAAGGGTGGTATATTCTTTTTCCTCACTATACAAAATATTCTCTCTGTAGAGGAATTGCTGTGAGGGATAGTCAATATTGCCAACATTAGTTTAGGCAATGCAGAATACATGGGAAGGCCAGATGAATCCTTCATCTTAGATATTTGATTCCATGCCACATCTGCTCTAGAATATCCAGCTTCATCAATATTAGAGTCTGCGAACATAGCATGATCACAGCTTGCTATAGGTAGGTTATGCTTCACAACGAATGTAGTAAACAGCAATTCAGCATTTATCACGCTATTTTCATTCTTTTTTGCAAGAAAATTACCCAAAGGCTTTGATTTTACATAATCCTCATGTTTTTTTGACTGGATGTGCATGCCTTCGGCAATCATCCCGTCCTGCATGGGCTACTGAAAACTACACGACCTACTGATTACTCCCATATTAGAAGGCACGCAAGGAAACCTTTATTTCAGCATTTGTAACATTTTTCCATTTCCTAGCTCGAGATTTGGGAGAAAGATTTGGATGTTCCTGGAGAAACCTCTTTGCATACTTATTTGTTTAAAAAGCGAAAATTCCAAGGATGAAATTGGTAAAAAAAAAGTCAAAATATGCAATAGGTGTCGCATCTGTTGCAGGAGCATGTTTGGGCCCCTGCATTTCATGATAATCAAAAGGATATTGAGGTTGTTCATCCCTTCCCTCTATTACATCCTCCCATTCACTTTCAGAATTTTCATGATCTGAAGATTCACTATCAAGATCTTCACTTTCTGAAGAAGATATTATGTGCGTGGCACGGTGGCTAGTTTTCTGGCTTGATGTTGCTAGGCCAATATCACTCTCAGATGATTCAAAATCATCACTATCACTTGGCAAACTTTCACTCTCACTACAACAAGCCATTTCAAATAACCTTACAAAAAAATTTCAGGCAGTAGGAAAAATCACATCTGCTAGTCTGAGGAACAAGCTGTCAATAAAGTCATCCTCTGCTAACACGAGTTTGGAAAAAGAGGGGGATTCGTAATTCACGGAGTTTTGCGATTGGGTCTGTTTGTTTGGAAAACAGAAATGAATAATGTGAAGAGCTTCTAGTAATAAAACACTGCACTTTGTTCCCCGCGCGGCAATAATAGTTTGCAAGAAATATACACTCCGTCATCGCTGGGACCATGCGTTGTGAGTTATTGCACTTCGAATGGGGTTCGAAAAAGTTATTTCCGACAGTATGAAGCCTTATAATAACAATGTCAAGTGAACAGCCCTGCCTCAACTGCAGTAGGAAAAGTTTTGGCTAAAGTAGCCTTTCTCCCGTCACACGGAGAAAGTGCACGGGAAGCCGATAGCAAGCGCAAACTCTTTCACGATACGACACTTATGGCATATTACCATTCTTTCGATAATATCGCTGTTTGACGATATGATTCATGGATATTCCATTTTAAAATGATATGATCATCGACACCGATATCTGCCGTCTGATTCGGGAAATATGCTGATCAAAATCGAACGCCAACGAGTTGGCAGCGTCGCACTAAAAGGGTTAACAAAAAAGGATACAAAATTGAGATTCTCCAAAACACACTGAAATCCGTAATTCTTCCAACCTGCCTGTAATTCCGTAATCGGACATTCAAAACCGTAATAGTTGGCACCTCTGCACATACATCATTCACACTCTTATTCAAACACACATTTCCAGGACTTTTTTTATTTTTTCTCTCAGGACACACGATCCAAATACTCCTATTTTAAATCTAGTGAAATCACAGGCCTGATCAACCTGTAACCTTCAATAAACAACCCCAACAGATTTGAGAAAACTTGATTCATAGTTAAGAAGACCAACATTTCAGACAGCAGGAAAGCATCCACCTGGAACTGTGTGATCCTTTCTTCTAGACAAGGCATTAAGCAGGAATTGAGTTCTGGAAACTGATTCCAAGTAATAAGTTTGCAGGACTAAGTGACTTTTCCAGAAGAATTGCTTTCAAGTTTGGAAGCATGTACACATGCGACCTCTCGAGACCTACAAATTTTCAGTCATGGTCCTCAATGACATAGAAGTTGGCCTTCCCTGATCTGTAATATTAAAATGGCCTGTGCATGTATCTGCTGTTCATTAACTCACAGAAACAAGCACCTCAGAGCTCCCCACCATTGATTTCCAGGTAACGTTAGGAACACTGAAACACAGCCAACAATAGATGGCAGCACATTCGTTTCACAGAAAGCAAGCTTAATTTGTCACCACATTTTTTTTATTTTTTTGTAATTTGAAGATGACTTCAGGCAGTTTAATTTGTAACATTTTTGTTTCTTTTTGCTCATTTCAAAACAAAACGTGTGCAATCATTTTTCAAAAAGTGATTAGTTCACCATGGTGTGCCATACTATATGAACAACAATTCATGATTTAATTAGCCCTAAATGATTGAATGAGAAACAGCAAGCCTACTTGCTGTTTTTTTCTTTCAGTTTGACACATTCTGAGTTTCACTGCAAGGGTATTTAATGTTCATTGGAAATTATGGTCACTGTTACAGACAGAAATTCCTTCACTGTGCAATGCTCCTAGCCATTACTTCCCCACCAGAATTTACTTTGCCCAGCTACTATCTCAGTAATCTGTCTCTCTTTCTCTCTGGGTTCGAACCCACGACTAGGACGTAATGTGCAGTAGACAGATATTCAAAAAAATTTACAATGACAAATAAACAAATCATACACAAATTACTCTTCTAAAACTTTTTATATAATTCAACAGTTTTAATGCAACCATAAGTCAATTACTTCAGAATGCATGTTACTAAATTGAATTCAAATTCTAACATACTGCAGGTTTTCACCCCTTTTGCTTCTTCAATTTTTATCACACAAGACAGGCAATACTTTCAATTATCCTAATAACATTAGGTATTTAAACCCCATTAATCATTAGCCTATCATTTCTTCAGACAACATTCAGAATTAATTAAAGCATATGAGCACACTAAAGCACATGAGTGACAATCAACTCTGGGTATGTAAACACTATTAATTTTAAACTCCTAATAGTACAATATGCATCAATGAACACCACATGAAAATAAACCAATTTTAAATAACTTTCAATTATCCTACAACCCTACTTTAAACTCTGCCAGCAACTATTAATTATACAAAGAAAAAGACTTTTGCACTCACATACTAGGACTTAATGGTATTCCTCTGATGACCCCCAGCACACACACACAACAGGCTCAATGAGAAGAAGTTCACACACAAAAAAAACTTCAAGTGAATCACTGGATGATGAGTATTCCATGTAAAAAAAAGTTCTGGTACTCCAAATTTTACACAACAACGCATTCGTCAACACGTGAAGAAAACCCTCCACTACTCATAACTCTCAGACATAATTGGACGGAAACTCCATACTCTCTCGGCATAAAAAAGACGCGACAAAAACTTTCACTGCTTCCGACACCCAGGAACACTTGAGCAGAAACTCCGAGCTCTCACGGCATGGAAGGGCATAAAGCAAACTTTACTGCTCCTGACACCCAGGAACACTTAAGCAGAAACTCCGAGCTCTTACGGCATGGAAGGGCATAAAGCTTTTGCTAGTTCAAGAAAAGACACTTTTGCATTCTCAAGAGAAAATTTAAAAGAGATAGCAATTCATCTCCAAAGAAGTTCAACCATGGAGATTTCCTTCCAGCAGATATTAGACCGTCCCGCTTCACCAGTTGAAGCCAAGAGCCTGCCCACATGGTTTTCCAAGGAGAAATCAAACTGCACCTGCGTGCCACACGCAGAGCAAATGTGCAAACAATACTACAAAAAAAAAAAAAAAAAAAACAACGTGCAAGCGAGAGATAAAGATCACCAATTTATAGCGCCAAGAGACCCTGAGCTCCAATCAAGTCACTCCACTACGAGTGGCATCAGCTCCGGTACATTTTTGCATATAAGTATTTTCCACACATCCAAATCCTTAATCATAACTCACAACTTAATAAATTCCAACATTATATAAATAAAATATACAACAATTTCTTTTACAAATAACACATAATGAACAATTTATACAATTATTTGTGACCTCAGCACGTGAGCGACTACAAATATTCTAAATAAAGTATTTAGAATTTTCACCTGTATATAAAAAAACTTTCTCAAATTATAAACACTATTAATTTAACTTTACATTTATGTTATTTTCATGCTAGCAACTCCAGGCCACGACTCTGCAACTAATCCCACCAAAACATCACAACTGTAGTTTGTCTTACTGTATGAACATTTTATGATATGCTTTTAACATTTTTTTTTTTTTTTTTATAGTTCACTATTTTTTCTATGCAGAAAGAATCCTGGAAAATGCTAACACCACAATTAAGAAACCCTGTTATGAAGTTGATATCAGGCAATTGAAACACCTGATATCAGGCAATAGTGCCACAAAAAGAATATAGTTCAACCCCCCCCCCCCACACACACACACACACAAATTTATTGAAAGGCATTACAATTAAATGTTTAAGTACAAACTAGTGTATTGGTAATTTCAGGGAAATCTGGACAATGGTGACCCATAAGCCAAATTATGTATTTTTAGTTAAACATGGGCAATGAATGCCAAGCCCCTTTGCTAGTTTTAAATAATAAGGCTAACTAAATTGCATTCAAATCTATGAACCAAAAAAAGTACAAAAAATATATATTTCCCTGTTAGACAAGTTCTTGAATGCCTTTCTTACTCTTTGAAATCACATAATAGCAGGTGTGTCTATCAATAAGATGAATTCTTAACTCCATTAATAAGCCAGAGATTCAGAGGTAGAATTGGATCTGTTACCCAAAAGCATGTTTTTTAAATTTCTACACATACACCAGCCAGTGAATTAGAAACCTTTATGCAGATGTATGTAAATGTCACTTATGCAGTGTATATGCAAAATATGTAGTTGCATGCTTAACCAAATGATCCAGGCAACCATTTAAGACTGCTGCTCATCATTAATCATCAGTAGTGGCAAAAACAAATGCTCTTTCAGAGTTTGATAAAGGGATAATTGTGGGTGCCCATCTGGCTGGAGCGATGATTTTGAAAACAGCAAAACCGACTGGTTTCTCAAAAGGTGATATATCCTGGGTCTTTAATCATTGAAAAAATAACCCACATTGCTTGTCTAAGAGACTGAACTGTGGCAAGATGATGATCTGTCAAAAATGAGGTCGCTGTCATCTGAAAAGGTTTATACGAAGAAACAGGACTTCCGGTGTGCAGCAATTGACTAAAGCAGGGGAGGGAAACCTGTGGCCTTCTAAGTCATTAAGTGTGGCATTTTAAGTGAATCCAAATTTTGCAGAACAAATCCCTTTATTTATATTAATACATTTTTGTTTTTTTATTATTTTTTTATTTTAATCTTAAAATGACAGTATTTAAAATATCAAAGAGTAAAAGATGATTCAGCAAAATAATGCTCCCCCAACTGATGGCCACAATTAAAACATTAGTAAGTCATAAGGGCTATTTTGATACCTACTATGCTCAAGATTTCATTCTATGGCTCCTAAAGAACTTCAGATGGAATTGATTGAGCTCTCAGAAGATGATATTATAAAAGTCCTTATTTAAGGCTAAGAAAGATCCAGTCTAAATACGAGAACCACAGACATGATGATGAAAATGGTAGAATTCCTTGAATTCTAGGAAGTATTTCATGCCTGGAGATTACAGGGAAATTTTCACGCTGTTTAACTTCAGTTTTTGAAAAATTTCCTTTCATTTTTCAAGCTGAAATACAAATACTTATAGAATAAAATTATATTTAACAATACTGGACAGGGAAACATCGTGAATAAAAGAAATTACGATTATGGGGGAAATCTTCACTCCGTTTAACTTCTGTTTTCGTAAGTTTTGAAAGATCAAAAACCATAACCAGCAAAAAGAAACAGCATCCCCAACTAATACCCCCTTTCCTAGAATTTCTTTTGAGTTTTGTATCAACCTCGAGTATGACCCAAATGATGACAGAAAAAGTGGAATTCCACGAATCCGCGGAAGAATCTCATGTGTGCAGCTTAACTTGTAAACACAGCTCAACTCAAGGTTATAGAGGTGGTGTCATGACGTGGGGCACAGAATGCATTCCCTGATTTGTTGGAAAGTCAGTCTTCCAATGATTTATCTGAACATTGTTGCCAATCAAGTCCATCCTGCAATGTTGACTTTTTATTCAGTTGGTGACTGCTGTTTCATGAACGACAAAGCTACTGTCCATTGCGCAAGATGTGTTCAGTAGTGGATCAGCGAGCATCACAAAGATGGCCACCATCTTCCCTGGGCACCACAAAACCCTCATCACAACTCTATTAAGTATGCATGGTACATGCTAGAAAAACAGATTCAAGAGCAATGTCCTCCTTCCATTAAATCTGAGCCAGTTAAAGGCCTGTCTGGTAAATGTTTGGGAACTGTAGATATGTAGACAAAGATGCACTTCAGCACATTGTAGAATCTATGCCAGACTACATACATGCTGCAATTCGGGCTAAAGAAGGTCCAACTTGGGATTCAATAAAAGTTTCTAATTCAGTGGCCAGTATGTGTACAAATAAGTTCGTTTCTTGTACAGTGCAATTCGTGAATCAAAATAGCTCTTTACTTGACATTATAATGGACAATAGTGCAAATAACTCCACAACCTTTACCTTGTTAACTGATCGTTGTTTTTCAATATAGGCCACAGCTTAAAAATTTCTGTTAGAAGCCATTTTAGCCTGGCAAAATACCTTTCAATATATCACAGATGTGTGAACCAATGAATCACATACTTCATACATTTTCTAAATTTAGAAGAACATTCTGCCCTGACAAAATAAGCTTCATACTTTTGCATTAAAAAATTTATTAAGCACACACATACTTGTTAAATATTGTGCAGATTTTATTACAACCCGCTAATTTCATATACTAAATGAAAACAATCATGGAGCAATACACTGGCATATTTCATTGACTTGCTGTTTGCATTAACTGGACCAGATTCTATACATATTTCCAAAAATAAATAATCACCTACCAGTCCATCTCTTTCAATAGTGGCTCTTATCTGTTCAGAACCAGGTGTCACTGTGAACATAGATTTGGATTTGATTCCATGGTCAAGTGCTTGTTTGGCCAATGCTGCAGCTCTTGTCATATCTTCATAACTGCTATTGGTGCAGCTACCAATAAGCCCTTTACAGAAGATAAAGACATCAAATTATGTCACTAGAGATATAATAACATTTTATATTTCACAAAGCATTTCTAAGATACATATTCAGTAGATCATATCTCTTGACACCTCATTGCCACATAATGAATGCCTATAAACCATTAAATTAAAAAAAAAGGGGAGGGGGACAATATCATATTCCACCACTTGTGAATAACTTCTATATGTTTATTTAAATACATATTTCCCAGTGGTAATATCCTAATATATACAACACCAAGCTGCGACAATGTGGATCACTTTTTAAGTCGTCATAGCAACAAACCGAAAAACAAATGTTTGTGACGTCCTGATTTAGCGGTTCGTGTTTTCGTGCAAGTGACGTCATCACCTAGATGCACACATAGCACACACGTATATCACTTTTGTTGTCATAGCAACAAAGAACACAGCTGCTGGTGTGATCATCTCATCCAAAATCATTCTCACATGAAGTCAGATAAGCGTTACATCACACGATCAACTGACATTCCATTGCAACATAGACAAACGTCTTTACTAAGTGTTGTTAACCAGTGTACAAAGCCACAGTTAAAGGTTACACAAATGCAGAATGGCCTGGGCAGAGGTTGAAAGTGCATGGATGTTATGCTTGTTTCTGAGGTGGGAGAGGTCCGTGATTGTTAAGTATTGTGGTTGTGTCAGGTATTTGGGTTTATTTTAATTGGGCACTGATGTGAAATAATTATAAATAATTCTGGGTTACAGCTTTTTAACTTTGACGTTTTAGGAAATGTGTAATATAGGTTTTTATTTATTGAAATTTTAATTAGATTAAAGTGTTTTAGGGATTTCAATTGTGTATATTTGTGGTGGATTATTTTGAATCTGAATTTGGTCATAGGGAAAAGAAGGGAAGGGAATGAAGTTTGCGTGAGTTGAAAAAGATGTTTTTTTTGGGGGGTTTTTTTGTGGCCTTGAACCACGGTGTAAATAAGAAAAATACATGTTGGAAATGTGTAGAGACGAAAACCTCCTAAAAGATTTTAGGGAATAAAGGTGAGTAACCTCAAAATATAGAAAGGGAATCATGAGAAAAAAATTACGATTATGGGAGACATTGTCACTCTGTCTAGCTTCTGTTTTCGAATGTTTTGAAAGACGGAATTCCTTTTACAGCCAGAACCTACCCCACCCCCTTCCAATTCTCTTCACTCTCGAGAATGACACAAATAATGACAACATAGAAAAATTTCCCAGAAACTCACGCCTAAAGAATACAGAGAAATTTTCGCTCCGTCCAATTTATGTTTTTAGAAAATTGTTGCTTACAGTTTCAAGCTGAAATATAAACATTTATGCAATAGACTGATATTTAGCAACAATACTGGGCAGAGGCATCATCGCAAGAAGAAGAAATAATGATTACAGGAAAATGTTTTGAAGAACAGAGTACTGTTCCGAGACAGGGAAATGAACACACACACACACACACACACACACACACACACACACACACACACACACACACACACACACACACACACACACACTAATCCCCTCCCCCAAATTCTTTTCGGTTTTGTATCAATCCCAAATAATGAAAAACACGGAATTCCGCAAAAGAACCTCGTGCCTGATTTGTAACCGTCGGCGATATGCAAAATGGTTTGTCCAGGCCACTACATATGGAAGCCGATTCAAGTGTCCATAAATTAATTATATTCCTGACATGAACGATGTATTTGACTGCAATTTTTGTAACTCAGGGAAGGATTAATTTTTAATGCATGCAATTTTATGAAGGATGCGTTTTTAAAGCTCGAATTTTGTGAGTGGTCAAAATAGGAACCCAGGTTTTATGTATATATACATATATTTTTTCCTTAACATTTTCTAAGGCAGGAGACTCCTTCCTAGAAACTTTACTTTGGCAGGAGTTTAAAAATTTGGGCGGGAATACCACAATCCTGAGTGTTCTGCTGTTGTTGACTCGAGGCGATTTTTTAGAAGATGGACACCTAGCAACCACTCTCCCCAGCAATATGTGGTTTAACATGGCTTTGCGCTTCCCACTTTCACAATATACTAGCAGGGAGGGGGGTGGGGGGGGGGGGTGGGTGGGGTTAAAAAGCTCAGGGAGAAGCAATCAGCTGCCATCCAAAATGGTAGGGTTGGGTGGATGGATGTTTTGGGGAGGGGGGACTTTTGGTGCTCCGTGCAGAAGGGCGGGGAGTGTAGACAAGAGGAGTTACTGGCAGATGGGGGTATGTGAGCAACCGCTGTGCTCACAAATTTAAGATAAAAAAAATTTCTGCAAGGGATTGAAATTTAAGATTTAACAAAATATGTTCTACAAATTAAAATATCCTTCAAGGAAACTAAAATCTAAGACAAAAATATATATATATATATATATATTCAGAGTTGAAGATACATTCTACTCATAATACGCGGTAAATAAGTCATGATAAATAATTACCACAGCAATCAGACATCGCCGAATTGATTATAATTACTGTTTCACACATGAATTAAATCACATCAGAAAACTTGAAAATTTCATCGCCGTGGAGCGGGAATCGAACCCGCATCTCCATTCGATTCCCGTTCCACGGCGATGAAATTTTCAAGTTTTCTGATGTGCTTTAATTCATGTGTGAAACAGTAATTACAGTTAATTCGGCGATGTCTAATTGCTGTGTTAATTATCATGATATACATACATATAAGGATGCGTAACATCACAGCCTCTCCTTGACAAATGTCAACCCCGCCTTCTCGTGGTGCATCCTGTTCCCACTAAAGGGGCTCTGACGACAGCCAATAGCGGTATAACTATACCATCGGGATTAGAGGAAATGCTATCCCACACTCACCAACCCGCTTGGCCAGCGTGGTGAGTTATGGCCAAACCCCTCCAAAATGACTCCACAACTTAAATCTTGGCCCTCAGTCTCCGGCAGCTGGAATGTACCTGGCCAAGGCAGCGGCCAGTGTGACACGAAGGCAGAGGGTGCTAAGAATCCCTGGAGGACCGGACTAGGCTGCCATCTGATGCTGACCTTGGCTACGTATAATAGACGCTCCCTATCTTCTGATTCAAGGCTTCTTGAATTGGAAGAGGAACTACAAAGGATCAAGTGGGACATCGTCGGGCTAAGTGAGGTAAGAAGAAAAGGAGAAGATCTCATTGAACTGAAAAGTGGACATCTCTTCTACTATCGTGGGACTGATACTGGCAGAACTAGTGGTGTTGGATTTATAATAAACAAGAAACTGAAGGATAAAGTTGTAGAAGTTGAAAGTTCCTCTGAGAGAGCTGCACGACTCGTTATCCAACTCTCGAGAAGATACCAGGCTCAGATTATTCAAACTTATGCACCCACCACAAGTCATCCTGAAGAAGAAATTGAAGACTTTTATGAGGAAATTCGTCATCTAAATAATAAAGGTAAGCAGCACTTACCTTTATTATTTAGATAGATATGGGAGATTTCAATGCAAAAATAGGGCAACAGAATGAAACTTCAGTAGGTAAATCCGGTCACGGCAACAGAAACCAGCGTGGAAATACTCTCGTTGAGTTTGCAGAGGCAGAAAGGTTTTTCATCTTGAACTCCTTTTTCAAGAAAAAGCCACGCAGAAAATGGACATGGAGACATCCAAATGGGATGACAAGTGAAATTGATTTTATTATGTGTAACAAAAAATTCGTCATAGAAGACTGCAGTATTATAAACAAGTTCAACACAGGCAGTGACCATAGATTGGCGAGATGTAAGATGCACCTCAACACTAAACTCGAACGTAGCAAGCTCATAAGACAAACAAAATATATTGACATGACCAACCTTAAAAAACAACATAATACCTTCAAGTTGGAACTGAAGAAGAGATTCTCTGTTTTAGAAGGCCTAACATTGGAAGAAGTGGATATTTCTGAAGTTAACAGAAAAGCAACCAAAGCTCTTATGGAAACAGCAACAAAATTAGCTGGGTCTAAGAACAAGTTGCATGTGAACAAATTATCAGGAAAAACCAAAATGTTGATGCAAAAAAGAAGAGAGATGAGGACAACTAAAGAAGATGTGACTTTCAAAGTGGAATATATGGAGCTATGCAAAACAGTACGAAAAAGTATCACTGAAGACGACGTAAGGAAATTCAACTGTGAACTAGTGAGGAGAGCAATTGAAAACAACCAAAGCCTAAAGATAGCAAAGGGACATCTCAGTAAGAGAAGAAAACAGATTATGGCACTGAGAAAAGAAGATGGTTCTGTAACAAGAAATAGAGGCAAAATTTTGACAAGAGTGAAAGATTTCTACTCCAAATTATATGAAACGGATGATGCATGTACTTCAGACATCATGAAAGGTACCAGTACCAGAGTTCTCCCAGTCCTCCCAGAAGAAGTTGCACATGCAATCAAGAACATGAAGCGGGGAAAAGATCCAGGAGAAGATGGAATTACTGTAGACATCATACAAGAAGCAAGTGGAGAAATTGAAACAGTACTCGCCCAAATTTTCACTCGAAGCCTTAATGAAGGAAAGATTCCTGAGGATTGGAACAACGCTACAATGATCCTGCTACATAAAAAAGGTGACATTGAGGATCTCAGGAACTACAGACCTAACAGCCTCCTATCAGTGGTTTATAAAATCTTCACTAAAGTTCTTTCACACCGTTTGAAGGTAACACTGGACATGGCTCAACCGAGAGAACAAGCTGGATTCAGGAGTGGCTACAGCACAATAGATCATATCCACGTACTGAGAGAACTAATTGAAAGAGCGAGGGAATATGAACTTCCATTGTGCATGGCTTTTATCGATTACAAAAAGGCCTTTGATTCGGTGAAACCATCAGAAGTTATAATGGCTCTGAAATCCTGCGGTATTGAAGATGCATACATTAATATTATTAATAACATCTATGAAAATGCAAGTGCAAAGATTCGGCTGTTTGAAAATACAACACACATAAAAATTGGAAAGGGAGTGAGACCAGGTGACACCATATCTCCGAAGCTCTTCAACGCCACATTGGAAAATGTCTTTCAATCACTGAACTGGGAAAACAAAGGGATAAAGATTAATGGATATTATCTAACCCACCTTTCGTTTTGCTGATGACATAGTCATTTTTGCAACTACCCCATTAGAGCTGCAGAGTATGATTCAGGAACTTGCTGACAAGAGTAAAGAAGTGGGATTAAAAATGAACTTTCAGAAGACAAAAGTGATGTTCAATGCTTTCACAAGAAATGAAGATTTATCGATTGATGGAAAAAAGCTGGAGATAACACACACATACATTTATCTTGGACAGCAGGTATCAAGTTAAGGTCGCATTGATGAAGAAATTAATCGGCGTACAAAACTTGCCTGGAGAGCTTTTGGAAGAAACAGCATAATTTTCAAGAGCAATATGCCATTATGTCTTAAAAGAAAAGTGTTTGATCAATGCATTCTTCCAGTGCTTACGTATGGTGCAGAGACGTGGACCTTAACTAAAAGAGACATACAAAGGCTGCAGACAACTCAAAGCCGCATGGAGAGGTGCATGCTTGGTGTAACCAGGAGAGATAAGAAGAGGAACTCGTGGATCAGAAAAATGACAAGAGTGGAAGACATCATGATCAAAGTAAAATCCCTGAAATGGCAATGGGCTGGATATACTGCCAGAAGGACAGACCATCGATGGACAGCCGAAATTTTAGATTGGATTCCAAGGGACAGGAAAAGACCCAGAAGAAGACCACATGGGAGATGGGTGGATGAAATTCGAAAGTATGCAGGAGTGACATGGAGGAGACTGGCAGAAGACAGACCGTTGTGGAGGAAACTTGGGGAGACCTTCGTCCAGCAGTGGATTGATAATGGTTGACAATGATGATGATGACATACATATATATATATATATATTTCACAAGGCATTGAAATCTTAAGATTAAGAAGAAAATGTTCTGTGACGCACGGCACAGTTTTGAGTACTTTCTGCTCCTGGGCAATTGCCACATTAACGTCGAGGTGTGTGCTACTGTGAAAAGCATGAAATACCTTTTCAAGTACATATACAAAGGTCATAACTGCGCAAATGTGCATATAACAGAGTGCAACACCAAATATGACAAAGTAAAAAGTCATGTTGATTCCCGATACATTAGCGCACCTGAGGTAATGTGGCAAATGCTTGGTTATGATATACATCAGCAATCTCATACAATAGTTAAATTCCTTGTTCACCTTCCTGAAGAACAGAACATTACCTTTAATCTGGAGCGTTTAAACAATGATCGAAATGCAGTTGTTCATAATACTCAAAGAGATACAATGCTGACAGTGTGATTCAAACTAAATGAGGGCAATGAAGATGTGTGATCCTTTCATATAGCGACATGCCAAAACATTATCTGTTCAATTAAAAAGAAAAACAATGGGTCCAAAGAAAATGTCGTGGAGATAATGTGATTGGAAGAATGTATTCAGTCAACCCTGGCTCTGATCCAGAAAGATATTGTTTGAGACTACGGCTACTTCATGTGTCTAGAGCGAAAAGCTTTACAGATCCAAGAACAATCAATGCAATTTCATATGATACCTTCCCAGA
Organism: Macrothele yani; assembly: GCA_039090855.1. Taxonomy (NCBI): domain Eukaryota; kingdom Metazoa; phylum Arthropoda; class Arachnida; order Araneae; family Macrothelidae; genus Macrothele; species Macrothele yani. Next base: position 24,322,278 of record CM077013.1, read on the forward strand.
AGCTGCATTGCAGAAAGATTTAATTATGAATGATGAAATATGGGAGAAAACCTTAGATGAAGCAGCAGTTTGCAGCATGCCTCGACAACTACGAGATTTATTTGCATACATTCTCTTTGTTTCACCACCCAACACAAAAATTGTTTGAAAAATATAAATCCCATCTTTGTGAAGTTTTTGCACACAGACATAATATTGGGCATACTGAGGATTGTGAACATTGCTTGAATTTGACCCTTCAGGAGATTAATGACACTCTAAAAGCTAACAACAGCTCATGCAATAAATATGATCTTCCAATTTCATCAAATAACATTCCTCAAAATCCGGATGTTTATTTCGACAGTGCTGCAGAACGACAAAAAGCTACAGAAATGGTAAGTAATTTAAATGCAGAGCAAAAAAGCAGCGTATGACAGTTTTATGTCAGCAACCACTAATGATCTTCCTCATAGATGCTTTTTTCCTTGATGGCCCAGGGGGCACAGAAAAAATTTATTTGTATAAAACCCTCCTCAGCACTATCCATGGAGAAGGAAATATAGCTTTGCCTGTTGCATCCACAGGAATCGCTGCTTAATCTGTTAGAAGTTGGCAAAACATATTTTAACCAATTTAAGTTAGTACCACCTTTAAATGAAACATTTACGTCGAATATAAAGATTAATTCCACCGACGCTGAAATATTTCGATCTGCGAAAGCCATCATTTGGGACAAAGCTACAATGGCCCCCGGTACAGCTTTACTTGTACTTGACCGAATACTGAAAGATATGTGAAATCAGAAATTTTTGTGTAGCAAAGTAATTTTACTTGGAGGAGACTTTAAACAAACTCTCCCTGCTGTCAAATATGGTGACAGAACCAAAATACTCGAAGCCAGCATTAAATTAACCAATTATGGGAGAAGTTTGAGATTTTAAGACTCAAAAGTAATGTTTGATCTGTTGACTCATCATTCAGTGAATGGCTTTTACGACTTGGTGATGGTGCCCATGAAACAGCTGAGGGTCTATTAGAGGAAATGAGAGATACCTACACATATTTTATATGATGGTGATATAGCCAAAAAATATTTGGTGAGAACTTGAACATTTCTGATTTTAAAACATTTGCAAAGAAAAGCCATTCCGTGTCCCAAAAACTCTGATGTTGACAAATTAAATGAGAATGTTCATGATCTCTTGGAGGGGACAGCAAGCAGATACTTAAGCTCTGATTCAATTGATGGCGATGGTGAAGAAAACACTGAACAGTGTTATCCTACAGGTTTTTAAATGAGCAAACTCCATCAGGAATGCCACTTCACAGACTCAAGTTGAAGATTGGAGCTATTATCATGCTCCTGAAAAACCTCAATACACCACGAGGTTTATGCAATGGAACAAGACCTTGGTTTATGCAATGGAATTAAAGAACTAAACCCCAATTTGATCATTGCAGAAGTACTCACAGCCTCAACATATGGTAAAACTGTTTTTATTCCGTGAATTGACCTCACACCTACTGATACAGACCTCTGTTCATATTAAGACGATGGCAATTTCCTGTAAAACTCACCTTTGCTATGACCATTAATAAGTCTCAAGGTCAAACACTGGAGAAAGTAGGTATCTACCTTCCTGAACCAGTGTTTAGCCATGGGCAACTTTATGTTGCATTGTCAAGAGTTCAATGGTTTGATAACACAGTTAAAGTAGTCTATGGGTCAGAACAAGGAATACTACTTCCAGATTCCAAAAAGATATTTACAAAAAATATCATATGCAAAGATATTTTCCAACGTTGTTAATAAACGCTTGAATAGCAATAAGTGATTTCTAGAACCTATTTTTCATTCTTATTTCAACGAGCTTTACAGCTAGTATATAACATATATACACACTTCAAAAAGAAAAAAAAAATTCAACAGCTGCATCCTCCTATGGTGATGTTTGTAGAAAACCTACATATGAGGGGATGCTGAAAGGTTATCGGCTTAACCCACTTCCTGTAATTGTAGCATTATTTTGTCACTGCAGCTCGAAAGAGTGTTCTTTTGTATTGTGAAGTGCCAATTTTCAGACTAATAGCTCTTTTTTTTTGCAGATGTTTGACATCCTGAACTGAATCTTGTCAATGAAAAGTGTTGAATTTTCAAATGTGGAACTCCAGGCTGTCATAAAATTTCTGTTCCTGCAGAAAAAAACTGCAAAAGAAATCTGAGTGTATGACACAAACATTAAGTGACAAGCGCCCTTCATATTCCACTTTGAAGAAATGGTGTGCCAACTTTCAGCATAGATACTTTGAGACCAAAGATGCAAGATCTGGGAGGCCTTCAACAGTGAACAAAATTATTGATCGTGTTCATGACTTGGTTTTGTAACATTGGGAAATCTCGGATAAAACAATAGCTGAAACAGTGGAGATACTCAGGAAATGTATTGGGTTCATAATTCATGAGCACTTGTACATGCAGAAGATGTCAGCGAAGTGGGTGCCCAAATGTTTGAACGCTGATGAGAAATGAAAAGTAGCGGACAGTTCCAAATCGTTTTTGCAGCATTTTGAGCGATCTGGTGACAATTTTTTGCAATGACTTGTCACTGTTGATGAAACATGGTTACATCACTACAATCCAGAGATGAAACAACAGTTCCTGCAGTGGTAGCACTCGGGTTCTCCACGGCCAAAGAAATTCAAGACTCAAGAAGTCTGCAGGAAAGGTCATGGCAATGGTTTTTTGGGATTCGAATCGCGTTTTATTGACTAACTATATCCTGAAGGGACAAACAATAAATGCTGAATACTATTTGAACTTGCTGTGCCAATTAAAGGAGGCATTGAAGGAAGAAAGGTGAGGAAAACTGTGGAAAGGTGTTCTCTTTTTGCAGGATAAGACACCAGCTCACAAGACAATGCATGTTTTGAGAGATCTGGGGTTTAAGTGCATAGACCATCCATCCTACTCTGCAGATCTTGCTCCATTGAACTAATTCCTGTTCACAAACATTAAGAGAAGTTTGAAAGGGAAGAATTTTTCGAATGATTCGGAGGTGATATCAGCAGCAGAGCAGTATTTGAGTGATCAGACTTCAGAATTCTTTTTGGAAGGGTTAAAGAAATTCCAGAAATGCTGTGCCAAGTGTGTTGAACTTTGGAGTGAATATGTGGAATAGTCTGCAAGTTTCATGGCTCTAGCACATTTCCTTCTTGGTGAGGCCGAGACCTAATCAACATCTCCTCGTAAACATACCATCAGATAGAATAATGAAAATGATGTCTGAGGAACATTTTTTTTATATATAAAGTTTTGTGAAATTATTGTTAACAACATAAGATATCTAAATTTTATGCTATTACAAATTACAAAAACAACTAGCAATCGCTTTTACTTTCTGACATAAAATTGCACCAGTACAAAATCTAGAGAGGAAAATCCTATTCGAACAGACTTTATTTAAAATAAAGAATACTTTCAGAAGATTCCTTTTCTTGTCATTATTTTTCTTAAGGTATGCAATATTATAAAATAATACACAATAATTCTAACATACATGCCAGATGCATGGAGGGAAACTACACCATTTTGGGAGGTGCATACCTAAATCCCTGCCCATGACAACTAAATTTTCACCAAGCTTTTAAAAAGATAAACAAAGCCATGATAATTGAGTATTGAAACACTTTTAGTGAACCAAATTGTCAGTCCATATCAGCAGAACAACAAATAAACTGAATCCAAAAAGAGAATGGAAAAAGAAATGCCTTAAAAATGGTCCTAAAAAGGTTTTTGATGAATCTTCTATGTTTATGAACATTTATTTTTTTTGGCTTAGACAATGCAATGGTGACTGTCATTCACATAGCCAGCTTTCCAAAAAGCCTAAAATTGTTATCATCCCAATGTAGGAACTGAATCCACATCACCTGAGCTACATTCAAGTATGATACAGTTACACAACTTTTTACGTTTGGGCATGTTACTATTCAGTCAGCACAGTGCATTTCTAAGAGACTGGAAACATCTCAGTATGATTCATACACCTCAGTTACTTCAAAATGCACTACTCTGGTTGATGAAGTGGTATAGCATACATACTCTCTCTTTCTCTCTCTCTCATTCTCTCCCTCCCTCCCTCCCTCCCTCAGATAGAAATCTGAAAATTTCAGTTCAATTCCTGCTCCATAATGATACTATACCAAGTTTTCTGGCAAGTCTGACGTATGAATGACAGTTAGCTATGTCAAAATTAATCTTCATACATTTATGCAAGTGTTGTTTGTACATTTATGCAAGTGTTGTTTGGATATTGTACAAGGCTACCATTTTGAACATTTAAAACATTTTTTTCTTCCTTCCTTTTATTTTATTTCCTTTTCTTATTTATTTATTTACTGAAACAACTTGAAGGCTAGGGTTAATTCTAGGATTGTATGAGGGCAGAGCATAGGCTTTGACAAAAAGGCCATAAAAGCTCTTTATTTTTATGTTAATCTAAATGAAATAAAGTCACACATATGCATGTATGTATTCCATCTGAGCAATGCTGTTTAAACCTGAGGTTGGACAGGTAAGCACCTACCCACAAAAAATACCTAGAATATACATCTACCAAATCTTCAAAAATATTTAAAATCTTCATTAATAATAATAATAATAATAATAATAATAATAATAATAATAATAATAATGCATCTTATCAGAAAAAAAAATATGCACATCCAACTTGAAAACTGAAGCTGATATAGATCTATTTTTAGTGTGGAGGTAGTATAATAATAATAATAATAATGCATCTTATCAGAAAAAAAATATGCATATCCAACTCGAAAACTGAAGCTGATATAGATCTATTTTTAGTGTGGAGGTAGTGATTTGCAACAAGAATGATATGAATACAAAAGTTGTTTCGTAAGTACTGAACTTCAATATTTATTGCAAAGCTGTACACACATAATATAATTAAAGCAAAACACAGCACTCCACAATCAAGTCAATTGTGCTGATCATTATTATTATTTTGGGGAGAAACTGAGTGGGAAGCACTTTTCATGGGGAGGGTCTGAAATTTTACTAAACGTAAAAGCCAACTAAACACTGCTGATGAAGCCTAATAGTACCCCTAGAAAGGGAAATATTTCTACAATACATTTCATTAAACATGCACTGCTGTGTAAAAGTTCTATGTGGGGAGGGGGGCTGAAAACCTGATCTTGGACCTTTCCAGGGGTTAACGGAAGAATAGATCACTGCCATTTACTGTGTTATGATCTGTCAGAAAATCACATCAGTGCAGTAAAATATTGTATATAATGCACAGCAGTGGCCAACAAAGTTGTTTTCAACAACAAATCTCTTTAAGTTAAAACACAAGCATTCAAAAAGTCAGGTGGTCAGTGATAGAGAAAATGGTCTGTACTTACCAACCTTGATGTCAAGAGGCCATCCATTTTCTCTTGCTCTTTTCCCAATTTCAGATACAGGGTGGGCAAGATCAGGAGTGAAGGGGCCATTGATGTGAGGCTCCAGCTTTAGAAGAAATAAATAACATAGAAACTGATCACTTAATACTCCCTGCAATTCCTTCCAAATGCACAGTTAAATTTAATAAAGACTAGCCAGAAAGATAATTATCACCAACAGATATTAAATACTTTGATATCAAGTGAAACTTTAAAAAAAAAAAAAGTTAGTTGTTCATTGGGACTAAAGCTCATGCATTTTTAATAGAAAGTGATTGACTTTGAGCCAAACACATTTAAAGTTGGGAATGGGTCATTACATGCCAAATCATCGGATGCTATCAATCACACCATCTCTGATTCTTACAATTTTCTTTTTCATGATTATATCACTCCAATGTATAAAAATCCCAAAAGTTGTATTTTTATACAACTTTTGGTTTCAAAAGTTGTATGGGCCTTAATCAGGTAAAAAGCAATATCCCCAAATGGGGATATTGCTGTCTCTTGAATTAGAGGTTTTTTTTTTTTTTTTTTTGACATATTACGCCACAATCACAATGCACAAAGAGACACTGAAAAACTAGACAGAAACTTTCAAAGCACAAGAGAATAAAAGATATCTGAGAAAATACACTACAGAGCATTACCACTTGCGGTGAGCTAAAACCGCTGTTTGAAACAGTTCTTCATATGTGGCGAACAGAAAGCATTAAACCTAAATGGCAAATAAATTAACAAATGCAGGGGCAGTGGTGATGCCAGCAGCTCAGAACTGGATGGGCCATTGGGCTGGTGGGGGCAGGGGGGGCACACATTTTGAAGTGTTTGGCAGTAATTTTGGGGAGAAATTCCGTTTATATGTATTTTACTAGACGCTGATGATGTCGTCCCTAAAAAATTAAAAAAAAAGTTTTCAAGTGAATTCTGTACGTTGTATTTATTCACTTCATGCAGTATGGGAACCATGGATACGAATCTCTAAGGCGCTGATAACGTCATCCATACTATTTCTTCGCAATTTTACCTTAGGTCCTTTTTTTTTTTTCTTCTTTCATAAGGCTACTTATGAATTATAGTTTGTAACCTGACAAGGAATCTCTCTCTCTCTCTCTCTCTCTCTCTCTCTCTCTCTCTTATCATTTTAAACTATAATTACAAAAATGGTGTGTTTCTGCTGCTCACTTAAAAATTTGTTCAGGACTCCCCCCCCCCCCATTTTCCTCCCATAAGTACAAAAACTAACAGCCATGTGGAATGCCATTTTTTTTTCTTTTTTTGAGAGGCTACAATTCATAAACTTCCAACAGCTGAAAGTTTAAAACTGACTGGTTTACATTGATGACATGAACATTAAGTACTGAACTTTTCTCGCAGGTCAAAGGTGAACTTTTCTCGCAGGTCAAAGGTAGTTTGACCTGCGAGAAAAGTTACAGAAAAAGTATCATATTACTTTCACAGAAAATAATTGGAGATTTTGCATGCGCATATAAAATCCTCCTAAGAATTTTTTGTCAACATAATTTCTCATCCTGCGGCGAGTGGCAAGTTTATACTTAACGACATCTTTACGAGGAACTAGAAATTTGCGGGATGTTGATCAGACAAAGAACGAAAAAGGTCTGGAGCATCAGGTCATTTGCAGTAACCCTCCACAAACAACATCTAAAAAGGAGAGAGGCTTCATTTTATCGCCGGCATGACAAATCTGAAAACAAAGCATGACGGAGCTTTTCATCCATGTCATCATCATCATCATCATTGTCAACCATTATCAATCCACTGCTGGACGAAGGTCTCCCCAAGTTTCCTCCACAACGGTCTGTCTTGTGCCAGTCTCCTCCATGTCACTCCCGCATACTTTCGAATACATACATAAATACATACTCGCCAGAATGTGTGTTTTTTTTTTTTATTATTGGAGTTTTAACGACAACTGTGAGCAACTCAATGGGCTATAAGTAGTCACCCGTCCCTAATTTAAGGCCACTGGTTCCAGGGAAGAGTGAAAACCAACACAACATCTATGCCTCACCGGGATTCAAACCCGGACCCCTTTTGGACGAATGATCAGAGGCCATCGTTTAGACCACTGCGCCACAAGGGTGGCCCAGATTTAAAAAAAAAAAAAGCTGATTAAAAAATACAAGATGATGATCCCCAAAATTAGTCCAAAAAATTTCTCAATGATCATAGGGTGTCGAAAGGGCAGGAGAAATGTCTTAAAATCGTTGGTCTCTCATTTAGGGCTTTGGCAGCAATACAAAAATAACTTTGGTTTTGTATTGATTTCAAGAAATGATCTCTAGATGACACGAAATGCGGGAAAATCTTGCGAACACTGTAAAACCTTCAAATGTTAAATTTTATGATAAACGCCAAATCCGTTATCTAAAAAAAAAAAAAAAAAAAAAAAAAAAAAAAAATCGCGTTCCATGGAAGCTCAACTCTGTTGTCTGATTTGATCAAATATAATCAAAATCAGACATAGAAGCTGATCACAGCGTTGTGAGACATCGAAATATAAACTTCGTTCATGAACTAATCCATGCTTTTTTAAAATAAAGAATTCCTCTCCTTTAAAACATGAGATCAACAATACATGCGTCCATGTGGCATGAGCGCTTCTTGCTTGCGGGAGGGACGCTGTTCTTCTTCCGGTACCACGTCTCTTCATAGTCGTGGCCATGACACATCGTGCTTTGCCGACTTGTGTTTTCACCGTGGAAATGCACTGGCCATGCACCATGTTTAAAAATTATTTTCTCGGCGATCAGGCAAAAGCCCAAGGTTTTTTGTTTTCTTCATTTGATAGATTAAACCTTTCTTTGCAAAGAATAATAACTGCAGCTTTTTAAGTGCTGTACTACAGGGCTCTCTCATTGCTCATAACACAAAAACTAAAGCAGATAGAAACTCGTGCATTATACCAATGGATTCCTTGGTAAAAAGTAAGAAAGAATTATTTATGTATTTCTTTTTATTCTAAATAATGAAGATATTTGTGTTTTTACACAAAACATGTCCGCCATGCATCAAAATTCAAAAAATTATATCTTCTAATCTATCAGAAATAAAAAATTGAAACTTTCAGGGTTCTTATAAGTTAGGAATAGCTACCCATTAAAAAAATCGTAAGAATTGAGAAGTGTTGGTGGAAAATTAATTCAAAATCTGACGATTTCATGCGGAATTACCTGAATGTTAAATAAACAGTCTGACAAAATTTTCAGACTGGCTACTTTGAAAATGCCGTGCACACCTAATTTTGAGTAACTGACTCCAACAATGGGGAGAGAATCATTGGCATAAAAACAAGTGAAGTACCCATGTCTTACCCCCAGATTCAAAATCAGAAGCTTAACCACTTCACTACTTTTTGAAGTTTTGCTTTGAAGCATATTCACTGAAACCACATTGCATTAGAAGAATCCCTAATATCTTCATATTACGCATAGGTTGCGTTAAGAAACTATAAGTGGTGGTATGATGTTTCGATAGTTGTCTTCTACATGGTTTATACGCTTTTTGAATCACAAAATTCCAAGACTTCTGCAGATTTTTTTCCAGGATATACCATCCAAACGCTCTTACTTAAAATATAGTGAAACCATAGGTCTGTTTGACTTGTAACCTACAACAACTTCTACATGCTTGGGCATACTTAATGCAGAAAGTTAAAAATTTATGTCTGCTGCAGCTAATCAGAAACTTACGAATTACAGATAAATACTGAAATACCAAAACTGTCACTGAAAATTTGACCAGGTTCAATATTTACTAAACTTTTATATACAATATATTACACTGATTTTGAGAAAAATTTATTTTTCTACTTTGGCTTTAAGTTCAATTATTGAAGCAAATTATAGAATAAAAAAAAAAAAAACATTAACTCAAATATACATAGGTACATGGCATTACTCTTGAAATGCTTTTATATACCACACAATCAATACATAAAATACTATTTATATTTAATTATTTTGAAATAATGCTTACATTGGAAATTCAAGTGTAAGGAAAGGTGAAATATTCAGAACTTTTTCAAAGGACCAAAAGGATTGTTATTTCTTAAACACATAATCACGGAAGCAAGTATTTGTGTTACATTTTATTTACAGAAGAAATTTTCAACATAATATTGATGCTGCATAGCTATGTTTTAAATTTGTACTCACCAGCAAACAAAGTATGCACAAAATTTTCCAACATGAAATGAAAGAGAATAATGGGAAAACCTAATTCCAAGGGTCGTGTACAACTGCATTCATTAGCGATCAAGGCAATTTCACTAGGCATGATTAGAAAACTAATTACAGAAGATGCAAAGTGATTACTTAGCTCAGAAAATACTAAGAAACAACTAGATTTAAGTTTCTGATATTAGAAAGTAATTTGATTTTATGGCAAATTTTTATATAAAGTATTCCTTAGAAAATTTCAGTAAAGGTCAAAATAACCCACGAAAAAAAAAATCAGCTATTTATTTCCACCAGTGGCTAAAAAGTATGTTACGAAAATTAACAAATGGTGCAGAAAACGTTTCCCATAGCATAGAAGGAAGGTAGGTATTAGAGAAAACAAAAATTTCAAATTGAACAGTTAAAAGAAGATAAAGGGAAACATAATATAACTCTATGCTTTTTAGTGGAAGAATTTTGCATAATGGAAAAGTTGAAAACAGGTGAAAAGCATTCTTCATAGCAAAAGCTATGCTAAGGTAAAAAGAACTTTTCAAATACGTCTCCCGGAAGCAGAGATAGCAAGAAAAACGTTCTGACCTTTACAACCCCTAGGAGGGAAGTTGTACATTATTTGAAGAGGATTTTCTTATTGTAGCAAAAATCTTATTCACTCTCCATTTTTATCATAGCAAATGTCATACAGTAAAAAAAGAAATTTCTTAATAGGGTTTTTAGAGGCACAGATGGGCTGCAAACTGAAATACACAAATACTACCTAGTAGCAGAATTGTGAACCACAAACCTACTCAAATAAAAACCTAAACATTCGATAAGGTAAATGGTATCTGGTGTTAAAATAATTTTTAAAATTAGACATTTAGGAGTACAGATATTGAAAAATAGATTAAATATTTGCGGCCCCTCGTGGCAAAATTGTGCATTATTTCGGGAAGAAAATATACATAAGGAGTTTTCATAGTCAGTAGTAGTATCTGATCGAAAGAGGTTATTTTTCAATCAGGTTTTTAATTCCACAGATATTGCTGCAAACGGAAACGTGAACTTACGCCCTCTAGGGGCACACTTATGCTTTAAGAAATATTTGAAATTATATGAGAAATATTTCACACCGAAAATGTTCTCTAACAAGGAATTTTTTAAATTGGACTCCAAGAAACACAGATATGGACAAAAATAAGATATATTATGTGAACGCCCCCTGGTGGAAAAATTATGCACTATTTTAAGCAGGAGTTATTCTCAAAAAGTTTTCCGAGGTGAGCGGTATTGATTCACGGAGAAATTTTTTCAATCGAGTTTCTAGCTCAGATTTTGTTGCAAATACATCAAAAGCAAAAATAAACACATGTCCCCTGGTGGCCAAATTGTTCTTTACCAAAAATGAGAAATTACATGCAAAACATTTTCCCTCAAGAGCTGTATTTGACGCAGGAAGAATTTTTCAAATCAGACTTTTAGAAGCGGAGATCTTGGGAAAATCGCGATTTACCTTTAAGCCCCCTAGTGGAAAATGTATGCATTCATTATTTGAAAAAAGGACTGTAACTAAAATAGTCTTTGATATAAATGTCATCAAAAGGAAAAATAATTTTTTCAATTGGATATTTAGAAGCAAATATATATGAAATAAAATGCCTTTTAAATTCGATTTGATCTCCATTTGCATCCTCTAGCGGCTAAGTTGTGCATCGGAAAAAAACCACAAAGCATGGATTATCATTCTCACATTTTAAGCTTCCCAACACAAAAAGAAGAATTTTACAAATTGAACTAATAATTGCAGAGATATGGTCTCCCCGGTTGGGCAGACAAAGTGATAACATAAGCATGACACAAAAGATGCTAACAAGGCAGCTTCAGTCCTCCTAACAGACAAGACCCCCCCCCCCCCGTAAACCACCACCACTCGTGCAGGGACAAAAAGGCAGGAATGGATAAAATTCCAGGATATGTAACATAATTTTAGGACATTTTCAGGTCAAAATGGAATTCCAGAATTCCAGGACTTTTCCAGAATTTCCAGGGCACGTAAGAACCATGCTTCTACCTTCATCAGCCATGGAATGAAACACGTGGAAATCTACCTTACAACTAACACCTGCAATACAGATGAACCTTTCACATCTCTATCATTTGGAAAGCTATTTTGAAATCAGGCAACAACTGATGCTTATACCACATGGTTCATTCCACGTTTCATTCCATGGCTGATGAAGGTAGAAGTCAACTACCGAAATGTCGTCCCACCACTTTTAGTTTCTTAATGTAACCTATACGTGATATGACGATATTAGGGATTCTCCCCATTTTTTGTGTGTTACGTGTTTCACTGCCAATCCTTCTCACTATGACCACATTGCATATTCAGGGCTTGAAAAATATCAGGAAAGTTACATGCCCAGCTGGGCATGTGCAAAAGTTATTTGCTTGCCCAGGTAGTAAAACCTGGATGCCAAGGAATATTTATCTTTTTAAAACAACAAATCAGAACCCCCACTTTTTAAAATTAAAAATATGAATACAGACCCATTTTAAGGGTCTGTGTTCAAAATGTTTCATGCACAAAAGCATGTGTGTCAAGTTTTAAGATGATTATTGATGATGCTGAAATTGGCATGAAATGATGACAGAATTAGTATGAAGTGGTATGATGATGAAAATGGTATTTGAGAAATTTAGCAATTCTACCATGGTCTTTTTGTTAAAAGTTTTGCCCTTTGTCACAAAACACCAGAGGCTAGTTCCATCAAAGGCATGCGTCCCATCGCCGACTATAAACAAAACTTGGAGCAAAACTACGTATGGTTCCAATTGTTGGACCTAGAGCATAATATACTCATAAATAAAGAAGTGGTATTCTTCTGTCCTTGGCACTCCGTAACAATAATAACAACTTCTGGTGATTAGTAGTGAAATAAAACACGTCATGCGACGACTGTCTTTTTTCTTGTAATAGGAAATTCTATTCCAAACTTCTTTATTTTTTAATTTAGTTGCCTAGACCAGGCAAATAGATTGTTTTTTTTTTACCTGCCCAGGCCAATAATTTTATATGCCCCGGACATGTCAGTCATAGTATTTTTCAAGCCCTGATATTCAACAGAAACCACATTCAGCTGTGAATGCAGCTCTGAAAAAAAACAAAAAAACTGCCAGTAACACATAGTTTACAGTAATATTTATCTTCAATCAGCAATTTCTGGTATTCTCAGTGCAATTTCACAAAATGGGACAAAACCAGTCTGGAAACTTAACACTGCCTGATGAGAGAATGCACAGGCTGTTTTATGTATGAGTGATGGCATGTACCAGAACATGATATTGAAATGCATATACCCAATATTTTTTATTTTTTCCATATCTCATCATAGAAGGAAGGGGTGAATCCACTTTGGCTCAGGCATTTGGCAAGAACAAGATCTCCCATCAATGCTTGGACTGACCCAGTAGTGGCATACCTCCCAACATTGGGTAGAGCCTTGTCAGTAGTAACTAGTATTATAGCACGGCACACATAGACACCTTTTTATGAAACAATCCATTCTTTGTGAAAAAGAAATGCACACCACAACAAAACATTACAACAAACAAGGGCGCTAATGAAAGAAACTTAACATGTGTGACACACTAAGTTGATTTTTCTGGTGAGGGCATGATAGGTAACATTGTGAGATTTAATTTAGAAACTTCCACCAGTAAAAATCAGTCAAATGAATTCAGAATTTCATGCTTGACAGATGGGAAATCCAAGCAAGTGAATGCGCAGAGTGCAAACCTCCACTTACCATATGATCATACTGCCTCAAACATTACACTTTATGACAAGATGAGACCAAAGAAAGAAAGAAGAAAAAAAAAAAAAAAAAAAAAAACAATGTTTTAACTGGGTGAAAAATCAAAACACACAGCAAGAATGTGGACTACTGTTAGTTTGTCTTTTGTTGACTCTGTAGCTGCAGAGCATCCATTGCTTAATTTTTCTTTCTGCTGGTATCTTTTTCTCCCTATTTCTCCATTGTCGCTTTTCTTTCTTTCCTTTTTTTTTTTATGCCCTCCAATAACAATAATTTTATCCATCATGCTGAAAGAACTTTCAGCCTGAGGACCATGAATGAGTGCATGATATCAAAGCTTTAACTAACTAGATAAATGGTGAAGCTTCGAGAATATTAATACTTTTGAATACCATGCATCAATTTTTATTACAAATATTCCAACTTCGGCACTTCCGTTGTGGGGAATTTCCCTTTCCCTAATCAAGCTTGAATGCAAAAACTTATGGGACGGGGGATATTAACAATGCAGTAGAGCGGGAACATCGCCCAAAAGGGGAGGAGGGGGGGGGGTCCGGGAGAAACTTTGCTCTGTCCGACTTCCAGTTTTGAAAATTTTCCCCCTATTTTCAAGCTGATATACAAATATTTATGCAGTAAAATGTCATTTAACAATAATATTAGACAGAGGCAACATCACAAGAAGAAAGAAATTATAATTACAGAAAAAATCTGAACTCCGTCAACCTTCAATTTTGGAAGTTTCGTAAAAATGAATTCCACCCCCCCCCCCAACACCAACTTCCCAAAACTTTCTGTTCACCTGTGCATCAATCTCTCAAATGACTCAAATAATAATGAAAAAGGCAGAATTCCTCAAATTCGCGAAAGAAGATCATGAGGAAATTTTCACGGCATCTAACTTCCATTTTCACAAGTTGTTGCCTACAGTTTCAAGATAAAATATAAACACTTATGCAATAAAATGATATTTTACAAGAGTACTGGATACAAAGGCAATATTGGGAGGAAAAAATTATTACAGCAAAAATTTTTACTCCGTTTAACTACCATTTTCAAAAGTTTTGAAACACGAAATACCATCCCCAGACGATATTTCGAGTTATTTCGTAATAGCAAAATAAAAATAAAATAAAAATAAAATAAAAATTAAACAAAATGAAAATTCATAGAAACTGTAGTTTTGACAGTGAGTTCTGTAGTTCCACTGTCAGAAAACTAAATTTGTAGAAACTATGGACATTCCGTAGTAGTTGGCAGGTATGTAGTAGTAAGTTCTTGCATAAAACAGTGCCAGAATTGCATGAAATTATCACATTCTAAATATTCGAAGCCTCTAAAGGAGCAATACAATCCTCATTAACGAGTAGATATATTTTAGTAATAATTTATGTATATCTGAGGTAATGACAGTATCCTGTATTGTAAAAAAAAAAAAAAAAAAGATATGTATAAATGTATTGAGTGGTGTAGAAGGTCTTTTAACATTCGTAGATAAACGTGAAAGACTAAACTTGTAGGCACCATTATTTACCAGTACCTCTCCCCATCTATCTGTTACCTTGAGCATTACATTCAGCCATAACATCCAAGCTTTTTTTTTTTTTTTTTTTTTTTTTGGCATAGAACCAGCAACGGTGATTTTTTTTGTAGGCCTCTAAAGAAGTAGTGTTCATTACAATGAGCAAATTCTGCAGAGGCTGAAATAAATGGAAGCCTGAAGGTGCAGCAAAGTCCAGTTAACAGGGCAAGTGAGGCAGGAGGATCAAGCCAAACTTTAGCAATTTTTGCTGGTGATCAAAAAGACAAGAGGTCTGGCATTGTCCTGATGAAAGAAAACAGCCTTTCTGTTGACAACATCTGCATTTATCTCATCAAGTGCTGCCTTTAGCAAGTTTAAGGGAACAGTTCGTATCAGAATTGATAATTTGGCTACTCAGCAGCTGCTTGTAATGCAAGAGTTCCTTCTAATCCCACCACACAAAGAGCATTGCCTTCTTTGTAATGCAGACCGGACTTTGGAGTGGTTAATGGTGTTTCACCTCACTCGATCTATGATCTTTTCCACTCTATGCTAGTGTACAGAATGCATTTCTTATCACTTGTGATTCATTTCAAAAAATGAGTCATTTTCAGTTCATTTCAACAGTGAATTGCAAACAGATACGTAGCTGAGAACATTTTCTTTTTCAAATCCTGTGATACCCAAATATAGCAATTCACATATCCAGGCTTTGCCCAACACAATGCCACTGAGCTGTTGGATGCCTGCAGTGTCTACGGAATTGCTCAGGTTATATTGAGTGCGAGTTGTTTTCAATTTGGCCATCATCGACTCCCACCAGAGGGCCTTCCAGAGCATGGTTTATCGGCAAGTGAGTAATCTCCATGACAAAACTTAGCAAACCAATACTGACACAGTCAAATGCTTACAGAATTCTTATACACAACGTGTATCTTTTATGTGTGTGTGTGATTATGAGTTATGTCACATTTCTATCCTTGCTATAGGAAAACAGCATTAAACGATCAAAATGAACCTTATGATCTCTCATTTCTAATCCCAAGCCAAATGTACACAACTGAACCTGTCAAGCCTAACTCCTTTCATATAATATATATCGGAATCTGCATATCTAATATTTCAGCACTGATAAAACTACCTCTATACAACTTTTAAGCTAAACCCACACTTTCAACCATCCATTTTTTTCTAAAACACACATTAAAACAAGCGGAAGTGAAATTTTGAAATCTATATAATGTTACAGTGGACACCCCCCCCCCCCCCATCCTAAAACCTGAAGAAAACTCTAAAATTTGTCCGCCATGTCGCGTATGGTATGAGGCAGCTAGGAATCACAGTTCGGCAGGATCACATGTTCTTTTACAGTTCAGTTTTTTTTACTTATTTCTCATTTACGTTGTTTTTTTTCTTTCGGATGTTCTCAAAAATTAATTAACAAAATTGCGGGATAATTGGGAAGTCGCTCCAATGCTCTTGAAGGCAAAAAAACGCAATATTTTTGCCATTTTGAATTATTTCTACCTGTGGGAAAAGGTAGCACTCAATGGTTGCTCTGGAAATTGATAAGAGCAAAGCGATAGGCCCAGAAGAGGACTTCTAGATTTCTTGAGGAGGGGCTGACAGATGTTACGACCCACCCCCGCCATTAATTTAGTAATTAATGGGCGTGGTTGATGTGTGAAATTAATTAAGTATTAATTGTTCGAGGCTTGATTGGAGTTTAAAAGTGTAAACAGCAGATAAAGTTTTATCTGGGGGTTTGGAAAGAAAAGAGGCGAAGAATTCTCTCTCTGGCTGGGTGGTCTCAGAATAGCTCTGTTAGGTCATAAATATCAGGCGCAGCTGACGGGAAACTAAGCAACACGGAATGGTACCTTTCGAAGAGGGGTCCACTTGAGTAAATGAATGAAGATGGGGACAAAAGGTTTAGCGAATAATCGTAAATTAGTCGATTGTTTGGGGCATTTTCGAGAACAATTGCTCTCTGTGTGGTCCGTGCAGAAAAATAAGAGTTCGCACTTGGCATGAACATAAGGAAGAAAGTTCAGTTGTCTGTGCGCTCTCCGATGTGAAAGGCTGGATGCCTTGGATCTGCAAAAAAATGAATTGGGAAAAATGAAGCAGCAAACCTCCCCGCATTTGGTAAGAAATGGAGACAACTCGAGGCAGCTGGAGATGCCAGTTTGCCATAAAGACAGCAGAATGCCTAAATACGCGGGATAAAGCAGAAATTTCTAGGCTGGAGCGTAATGGAACTCAGCGACTGTTTGGCCTAATGAAAGCCAAGTTACAGGGGAATTAAGAAGTCTGCGAGTGGACAGTGGTCATTCCAATGAGAAGCGAAGCCAAGCAAAGTCGGGTTCGGATGCCAACCACTGCAGTGTGGAATCGTCACCCCCATTCATCCCCTACTGTGGAGGAAGTGAAGAGATGCGCTTGTCTTACGGGGTGAAGCGAGGCCCCATGTGTGCGTGTGTGTGGTCGCGTAAGCAGCGAGAGCCACTACGTGTAAGTGCGACGGGATAAAAACATGTCGAAAGAAAAATATGAGCGTAAGAGCGGTGGCTTCGATACCTAACAAATATACAGGTGAAATGTTGAGTTGCCGATATACGCTTAAGGTAAAAGCACGTCTGATTTCGCTCGGCCGAGAAAATTAATCTTGGAAACCGCAACATCAGATGTGAGAGGGCCTATTTTGCTTAACGCCCACCTTCAAATCGTCACGAGAATAGATCAGTGTGCACTCTAATCATTGCAACAAAGTGCGGCGTGATATTACCATTTGTAATTGTGTGCTTCATTTACATCAAGCGTCAAAGTGAAGTGTTGAATCATCGGTGCTGCCACATGGTGCAAGTGTCTGTGTGTGTGTTTTTTTTGTCGTGTGATATTATGTGATGCACAACGGATTTGCACAGCAAAGTCACGTAACTGTAAGTAGATGAATATTTCCTTTTTCTTTCTTCGCACATCTGCGAACTTGTGCCATCCCGACACCCAAAGCTGCATGGACATAGATGCAGTAATGCTGAGTGACTGAACCTCAGAGGAAATACCTGCACATACAGATTTCAATTTCTTACAGGGCCCATTTCCTGATTACTTTTTTTACATGAATAAGGGAGAGGGTGTGGCCACAAATTCCGCTGGGCGGGACAGTTTCTTTTAACTTTGGTTCAGGACCAACGTCAGCGGGGCAGGGTTCTGCATGTGCATGCTTATTAGATTTAGTTAATTAACTTTGGCAGTATTTCGCACCTATAATCTTATACCGCAAATTAACGTGCTTGTGTATTTTGTGTCGCGAGTATTTTTAATGTGATCGTTTGCATATAATTTTTTTTTTCATTCTCTAAGCAATTGTATATGAATATCACCTGCAGCTCTATTTAGTGTGTAAACGAGTAGTATCTCTTGTTCAGATAGTCCGGTGGAGACTCAGTCGGCTGCGTTATCCGACAGTAAAGTGTGACACCGTATGCTGCCCACATATGAGGGGCAATTGTCTATGCGCCTAGAGAGCGCCGGATCTGTTTAAATCTCGCAGAACGTTATTAAATGTTGTGTTGTGTATTTGAGAATCATGTGTTATTTGCGAAAGTGAGTGTTGTACTGGCTGGTTGGGGATTGAATGTACCGGAGTAAGATCCGGACCACTACACTCAGTCACGAATTGGTGATTGCGGGTGAACCTCATCACAACTCTGATCACAAAGTATCATTTTTTTTTAGATTATTTTATTTTTTATTTGTTGTTGTTATTTTGTTCACAAGGTGGATTCACCCAAGCCTTATGCTTCGGGTCATTCTTCAACTTTTCATTTTTTATGTTCTGGTGTGAATCTTTGAGTGCAGCAGTGCACCTGAGATTCTCACCTGGTGCCGTGGCCAACTAAATTGTACTTCAGGTCTCAAGCACCGTTACCGGCAGACTCGGCAGGAACACTGCTAGTGCCGTGTAACAATAATTAAAAATTAAACACACATTTTCAATTGATCAGTGATTTAAAAAAACAAACAAACTAAGCCACTCTTTACTCACTTCATCTAGGTTTATTTCAACAACTTCATCATATTGACATCCTTGGTCTGGAGTAAGCAGCTCTTTATACTCATCAGCAGAGCTTGCTATTTCTGAAACAAAACAAATTCAGAGAAGTACAATTATAGAGTGCACTGGTAATTTGCATCACATGTTTTCGGAATTAAGTTTTTCAGTTCGACAGAATCAGACAGCTAAAATAAACATGCATATTTATAAAATATGATTAGTAAAACACTTCATCAATTGAAGACTAAAGGAAGTTTTTGTATTAGTTAAAAAATTTGAGGGAGGGAAAGATTAAAACACAAATATAAATATTTCACATCAATTCCTAGCAGATGTACAAAATTTGCAGTTGGTATAAGAACATTTCTGTTAGGCTGCCAAATATTATGGATGTACAAACACATTCTGATTTCTCAGATAATTTTACTACTCATGAACTCTGAGCAATGTATTTTGTGAAATACGTTAATATTTTGACATGAGATTAAAAGTCTTTGTTTGGGTCATTATTACCATGAAGCCACTAAACACATTTAAAGCATCACATGATGTTCATTGTTAGCAAAAATTCTGAAAAAGTGAAAAGATAAAACACCTTTTTTTTTAGTGTTTCATAAGATTTACGGACAGCTGGAAGAGTACAAAACCACCCAAGTGATATTCAACCTGTTACTTTTTTTTAATAAAACATTATGGTTAAAAATTAATACAAGTTAAATCAGTTGATTAGATGAAAAAGATGATTGCCTCTGACAATTAATAAAAGTTTTACTAGAAAGATGGCAAAACAACTATAGAAATATAAAATAAACAGTAAATTAAAAAAAATGAGCACATCAAACTAAGTCTCCAGATGAAAGAAGCCAATTCACAACATTTACAGTACAATAAATGCATTAATAAAGAATGAAATAAAATGCAGAAAGAAAGTGATTAGTGCACTTACTGATACAATGTTGTATTTTGAATGAAGTAATCTATGAACACACTTTTAGCTGAAAACAAACTTCGAGTTCTATGTATTTATGACATACTGCATTAAAAATTGATTTGTATGATTCATTCTTTTTTTCAATATAGATTGTACCAAAGGTATTATTTCAGATTTTGACCAAAATGATGTTTTAATCAGGCAAGTTACACTAAATACTGCATTAATCAGGAGTTTCTTTTACATGTTGGCATGCTGAAATTTATACTACATATCATTTTAAGGTAAGCATAAGGAATGATAAAATCAAGAAGCAAAACCATCCAATCAATGTTTGTGCACTTTCCAGAGCCTATTTGGCTGGGCAGGTTGCCTGACTGCTCAGATCATATAAATGTTATGGAGTTTTCTTCTTTAATTAAGCTTATGAATTTTGTTATTCCTTGATTTTTTTTTCTTTTTCTCTCAAAGTTGCAATTCACTTTTAGTGACATGCATGATTTGAACAAATACTTTCCCCTAGAGACAAGTTATATTTGCACCTGGGCACACCTAAAAGTATCTTTCATTCAGCTGACAAAGTAGCTTTGGCAGCTTTGAAAAATTAAGGCTTTTAACCAGTCATATTAATCTAGAAGGGGAGATTGGTCATACAAGTTATACTTCCCCTGAAAGCAAAGAAATGAAAATATTATGCAACACTACTACTGTTTTTTAAGCACCATTTTAGTTTACGTGAAAAATTGCAATTTTTCATTTTTCTTGTTTCGTTGTCACTCAGAGTTTTTTGTTCTCATTTTTTCTACACTTAAGAGTGGAAAACTCTTAACATTTTCAGAAAGTGAGTAAAAAGTGTTCTAATAATACCTCCCCAGCTCTTGTTTGGATAGGCAGAGAATGGGGGTGAGAGGAAAGTACTGCCCATCTGACATTCACCTCCTGGCTAAAGCAATTTTCTAGGGAGGGTACTACTCATTATGATATGGTGCTTAACCTTCAGTTCAACATTAATGGGGTTTAAGCTTTCATTTACTTCATCGACCTTGTACAGGGTGTGCCATATAAAAGAGGCCCAAGTATAATAAACGACAACAGTCAGGCAATGTTACTATACAGGGTAAAGAATAGTTGAAATGACAGAAAACAGGAGTAATTCAAAAATTGGGTTGAACAGTTGCTGAACATAGCGCTCTGAGTTGATGCTGTCAGTGAAAAAGAATGGCCCGACTATCCTCTTCGCAGACATAGCACACCAAGCGCCTATATTTTGGTCGTACAGAGGAGTCTCCATTGTCAGTCTGGGATTTGTGTCGGTCCAAATCCTACTGTTTTGCGCATTGACATACCCGGACAGATGAAACCATGCTTCCTCTGTCATGTAATAAAGTGTTGGGCCCATTTCACCGCTGACAATGAATGGTCTCTTGAAACCACTTACAATATTGCATCCATTTTGTGTAATCAGGAGTTTTAAAAGTTCTTGGAGCACCATAACTTTGTACAGCCAAAAATGCAAATCCACCATAAGTATGTGTCAGCATGACATGGCAGATATTCCTGTTGCACACTGTGCCAGTTTCACAAAATTTCTGCACTACCATTCTGTTCTGTACCACTGATTTCGCCGGTGCAGCACAATGTGGAAATTTTTCTGTAAAGAACTCATTTAAAACCTTGAATGAGTTATTTCTGAAATACTGTTCCACAAGAAAAATCTGCTGTTCCATACTTAAAGCCATATCCATTGCCTTTGTTCTCTCTTCACTTACACTTATGACCGGGTACCTACACTACTCTGGCTGTGACTAACCATTCCGAAGAATTCCTTTGCAGCTGTACACGCAGAAACTGATTAGAAATGGAACAAAGCAGTTTTAACTGGAAACCTGCCAAACAAAGTTTGGCCACAAGGTCTCTTTTACATGGCGCACCTAGCATTTCAAAAACAGAAGTGTTTCTTCATTACAATTTCTGCAGGGTCGTCTACTTGTTCTTCAGTAAGGTACTGTTCTTGCAGGTGAATATACAAGTAAATCACACGAACATAAAAAAAATCTGCAAAGCTAGGATGAGCTTCTAGTGTCAACTAAAGGGAAAAAGTGGTCTTTCTCACCAGGTACTTCATCCCATCCTGAAAATACCAGGGTTATTGTGAAACTCTGCTAGTTAGCCCATTTCAATCACTTTATTCTATAAAAATCAGGAGAATGTGGAGCTATTAGTGAGGCATGGAGTACAATACTAAACTGGAAGCAATTATCACATGATGTTGTAGGACTGGAACTTCACAAGTCTTCAAAATGTTTAAATGGGCAATAAGAGCAAGACTTCCAAGCACAATCACTTATCAATTTCATTTCAGCCATGGTGAGATACTTACATTACATACATATCACTAAGCTGTTCTCTGAGATTCAGAGGTTAGCTTCGAAAAGAAATACAAACTTCCAGATATTTTTACTTATTGTTGTCGTATCAAACTTCACCATTTACAGCGATCTTGACATACAACTCGTGCTTCACTGATATCCATTACACGCCATACACAAGATCTTTTATACTTCATACTCATAATCTTTTTCACATTCAGACACTCCTGAATCTGATCCAACCATGTCTTCCTTGGCCTTCCTCTGCCTTTCCTTCCTGCCACTTGGGTTGAAAATATTTTCTTAGTAAGCATTTCATCACTCATTCTTTCAACATGGCCAAACCACCGAAGCATATTGGTCTCCACCTTGCTCACAACATTTTGCTTTACATCACACAACTGCAATACATCTTCATTCCTCACACAATCAGATCGTGTCTTGCCACAAACCCCACGTAAGTAACGCATTACTTCAGCACACAAATGACTCCTATGTTTCTTCTGCAGTACCCAGGTTTCACTGCCATACATCAGAGTAGGAACAATTACTGTTTCATACACAGCCATGCGGGACTCTCTAGAGAACCCATCATTCCTGTGAAAACCTACAAGAGCAGCTATGACTTTTAAAGAAGAATTCACTCCCCTACTGATTTCACCATCCAACTTGTTCTCTCTGTCAAACATGCTTCCTAAATACACAAACTCACTCACCTGGTCAATCACAGTGCCATTTATACTTACATTACATTCAGTGCTACCAGTTCCTCTCTCAAACACCATAACTTTGGTTTTTCCCTTATTTATACTCAGTTTGAATTTCATGCAAACTTTGTGCATCCGAGTCAACATACTCTGCAACTCACTTTTGCTCTCTGTCAACAGGACAGTGTCATCAGCATACAGCAATCTGCACACACGGATATCACCAAGACATAAACCACTATAATCTATTTTGGCCTCACGCATGCATGCGCCCATAAATATATTAAACAGCCATGGTGACATTACACAACCTTGTCTAACTCCTGCACCAATGGAAAACCATTTTGATACAACACCATTCACTCGTACACAAGCTCTACTACCAGCATACATGGCTTTTACACTATTAAGTAGATTCCCAGTAACACCATATTCATTCAATACCTTCCACAAAAGTGTCCTGTTCACTCGGTCGTAAGCTTTCTCTAAATCTATGAAGGCAGTAAAAACTTTCTTCCCAACAGCCAGATACTTTTCAATAATCATGTGTAATGCAAAAATATGGTTAGTGCAGCCTTTACCAGGCATAAAACCACTCTGAACATCCCACACTTTCTCTGATGTAAGACCCCGTACTTTTTCAATAACAACCTTACCAAACACTTTCCCTGGCACACTCAGTAGGCTAATACCACGATAGTTCTTGCATTCAGTCTGATCACCTTTTCCCTTATACAAGGTAACAATGATAGCATCCACCTATCACTGCCATTCTATAACATGATGCATGGATTATGGTCAGCAGCTCCAACACAAAATCTAGCACTGTGATGTTGTTTACAAATAGTAGAAGGATCTTTACCTTCACATCTGTGGGCATCTGACTTCATTTTTTCACACAGAAAACCCTAAATTGGCATCTGCTCTTCTCAATGGTTAACAATCTCTGCCATAGCTCTGAGAAACTTGCAGATACAGCTGCTTCAGCAGAAATCTACCATTATCGGTTCATTACTCACTGCTGGTTGAATTTGGATACTATGAACATCTCAAACTATGCAAACAAGCCACTGGCATGACATCTAACTGTCAGATCCCTTTCAACAAGTCATAATGGCAATGGAATATACTTAATAACCTTAAATATGCTGGCAAACAAACACATAATAAATAAGGATAAAACCAAATAGAGCTACACAGATGGTTTGTTGGTCAATTTGCATATACTGGCACAAGGGCCTCAGTGGGCCAAAGAGTACTAATTCAGATGAAAAGGGAAGTCTTGTGCTCAGACTAGCTGCTTAGACATTTATGCCCTCCCAATAATAAGCATCCATAATATTAAAATAAAAACAGGATGCAATGAACTGACAGACTAATTTTTATTGTCATTTGCATACTTCCTGCAGGACAGGACACTTTTTAAATTATACTAGTTCAGCATATTTCCACTACTTGGCAATAAATTGAACATAAAATTTGATCATGTAGCTCTGTCTATAGATTTATAGTACTTGTGAACATATGGACAAAACAATTCTATTACCTTTCAATCAGCCCATGTTTACATTTTATTCAGAGGGAGTAATGAGCACATGAAAGAAAACTAGCATCCCTTTGAACAAATAAACTTTTAATGTCATAAATACTACTGTCCTTGAATTCACAAGTGTTGATACTTCTGTCAGAAAAACAATAAATATGAAAGATGACAATATCAAAAATATGCCATGCTTTTTAACTTCACTACTCATAGGGTTGGTACACATTTACAGAAAATAAATTCCAGAACTTTTGCAGTTCAAAAATTTCCTGGAGCTTAAACTTTTGCTAGAATCAATGTTTTGTTTTTTACATTTTGCAAATTGGGGTGACATTTACTATGCATTTAGAATTCTTATGAAGTCCTCTGCGTTCCACTGTTACAGAGTTTTCCAACGTGTGTTATCTCTTCAATGAAGTGGCAAAATTTCCCCATATAAAAATTGCTCTATATAATACCTTATATGAAGCAATCTGGAACTTCGAGCAATGATAATACAAAACAATTTTGCAATAGCAAGGAAAATCTCTATTCCATAGTCATCTACACTGCTGGCCACCCAAAACGCAACACCAAGAAGGAAGCATCCGATTGGCCTGAAATTTGCAGCATGCGTCGCCTGCGAGAGGACATGCAAACAATTAGCACTGCAGGGCATATGCAAATCATGTGCGCCCGGCACGCCACCGAGAAGCACTATAAGAAGGGTGCACAGAAGGCGGGGTGTAAGTAGTGGAAGTGTGTTGTGCTGCCGGACCTGTGAGTGGGAAGCTTCCTGATGCCTTGTCGCAGAATACGGCAGTCATTCCAGTACATTTCGGAGTTCGACAGAGAACAAATAGTGGCTTATCGCCACAGCAATTTATCGTACAGAGACATCGGCGTCTGTGTGGGACAACATCCAGCCACAGTGAGGCGAGTATGGATTCGGTTGGTGCAGGAGGAACGGACGGACCAACGTGAGCGGCTGCCGCAGCCACAACACTCCACCGAACGAGAGGACCGGCATATTGTGCGGCGGGCATTGACGGCTTGCACCGCCCCATGACGAACGTTAGCGCAGGAATTAGGGTGTGTTGCGCAACAACCTGTGTCAGCACGTACCATTTGACGTTGTCTGCAGGAGCGAGGGCTTGTCGCACAGCGGCCATTGCTCCGATTACCACTGATGTTACACCACCGGCGAGTGCAGCGGCAGTGGGCCGTTGAACGCCGCACTTGGACTACAGAATGGCACGACATTGTCTTCTCAGATGAATCCTGCTTCTGCCTGCAACATCATGATGGTCGGATCCGCGTGTGTCAGTACCGTGGCGAGAGACTGTATGATGCCTGCATTATGCATCGCCATACCGGTCCGTCGCCTGGAGTTATGGTTTGGGGCGCAATTGGATATGACACCCGCACCCCTCTGGTACGCATCGCCAGTACACTCAACAGCCACCACTACATCTCCGACGTTTTGGAGCCTGTAGTCCTTCCTTACCTGCAGGACTTGCCAGCGGCTACGTTTCAACAGGACAATGCGCGCCCGCACGTGTGACGCATCATGCAACAATTCTTCACGGCCCACCAGGTGTCACTGCTGCCATGGCCTGCCTGTTCTCCCGATATGTCCCCCATCGAACCCGTTTGGTCACTGATCGGCAACCGAGTGGCCCGGCAAGCACCACCTGCGGCTATGCCTGATGAACTGTGGCAACATGTGGAAGCAGCCTGGACCGACATACCCCAAGCCCACATCCAAAGCCTCTTTCGTTCGATGCCGCGGCGTGTAGCGGCCGTTATTGCCAGCTATGGGGGCCACACAAACTATTGATGTCTGTGTGTTCCACAAAGCTCAATCGTTTCATCTTTGTATCTGTTGTTATGTGTCCAGTAAATCTGGCTTTGCTATCTCGTGTCCTTCTTGGTGTTGCATTTTGAGTGGCCAGCAGTGTATTCCCACGCACACTGGTGGCAGGGCTATCTTGGAATCGCAGGAAGGTTTCCACATGCTGTTGCGACTCCAACTGCACACAACTGCTATAACACAAACCGAGGTTGTTGGAAATATGCACTCGTAAATCTTAAACTGTAGAATGAGACAAAAGGAATGACACCATGTCACCACACTTTGTGAAAGGAAGTGATGTCATCGCAAGCAGATGCCACAAAGAACTAGAACAAAGTGACAATCAATTCAAACATTACTTATATATCATCATCATCATCATTGTCAACCATTATCAATCCACTGCTGGACGAAGGTCTCCCCAAGTTTCCTCCACAACGGTCTGTCTTGTGCCAGTCTCCTCCATGTCACTCCCGCATATTTACGAATTTCATCCACCCATCTCACATGTGGTCGTTTTCTGGGTCTTTTCCTGTCCCTTGGAATCCAATCTAAAATTTCGGCTGTCCATCGATGGTCTGTCCTTCTGGCAGTATGCCCAGCCCACTGCCATTTCAGGGATTTTACTCTGATCATGATGTCTTCCACTCTCGTCATTTTTCGGATCCACGAGTTCCTCTTCTTATCTCTCCTGGTTATACTAAGCATGCACCTCTCCATGCTTCTTTGAGTTGTCTGCAGCCTTTGTATGTCTCTTTTAGTTAAGGTCCACGTCTCTGCACCATACGTAAGCACTGGAAGGATGCATTGATCAAACACTTTTCTTTTAAGACATAATGGCATATTGCTCTTGAAAATTATGCTGTTTCTTCCAAAAGCTCTCCAGGCAAGTTTTGTACGCCGATTAATTTCTTCATCAATGTGACCCTCATTTGATATCTGCTGTCCAAGATAAACATACGTATCTGTTATCTCCAGTTTTTCTCCATCAATCGATAAATCTTCATTTCTTGTAAAAGCATTGAACATCACTTTTGTCTTCTGAAAGTTCATTTTTAATCCCACTTCTTTACTCTTGTCAGCAAGTTCCTGGATCATACTCTGCAGCTCTGATGGGGTAGTTGCAAAAATGACTACGTCATCAAGCAAAACGAAGGTGGGTTAGATAATCTCCATTAATCTTTATCCCTTTGTTTTCCCAGTTCAGTGATTGAAAGACATTTTCCAATGTGGCATTAAAGAGCTTCGGAGATATGGTGTCACCTTGTCTCACTCCCTTTCCAATTTTTATGTGTGTTGTATTTTCAAACAGCCGAATCTTTGCACTTGCATTTTCATAGATGTTATTAATAATATTAATGTATGCATCTTCAATACCGCAGGATTTCAGAGCCGTGGTAACTGCTGATGGTTTCACCGAATCAAAGGCTTTTTCATAATCGATAAAGGCCATGCACAATGGAAGTTCATATTCCCTCGCTCTTTCAATTAGTTCTCTCAGTACGTGGATATGATCTATTGTGCTGTAGCCACTCCTGAATCCAGCTTGTTCTCTCGGTTGAGCCATGTCCAGTGTTACCTTCAAGCGGTGTGAAAGAACTTTAGTGAAGATTTTATAAACCACTGATAGGAGGCTGATAGGTCTGTAGTTCCTGAGATCCTCAATGTCACCTTTTTTATGTAGCAGGATCATTGTAGCATTGTTCCAATCCTCAGGAATCTTCCCTTCATTAAGGCATCGAGTGAAAATTTGGGCGAGTACTGTTTCGATTTCTTCACTTGCTTCTTGTATGATGTCTACAGTAATGCCATCTTCTCCTGGAGCTTTTCCCCGCTTCATGTTCTTGATTGCATGAGCAACTTCTGCTGGGAGGACTGGAAGAACTCTGGTACCTTTCATGATGTCTGGAGTACATGTATCATCCCTTTCATATAATTTGGAGTAGAAATCTTTCACTCTTGTCAAAATTTCGCCTCTATTTCTTGTTATAGAACCATCTTCTTTTCTCAGAGCCATAATCTGTTTTCTTCCCTTACTGAGATGTCCCTTTGCTATCTTTAGGCTTTGGTTGTTTTCAATTGCTTTCCTCACTAGCTCACAGTTGAATTTCCTTACGTCTTCAGTGATACTTTTTCGTGTTGTCTTGCATAGCTCTATATATTCCACTTTGGAAGTCACATCTTCTTTAGTTGTCCTCATCTCTCTTCTTTTTTGCATCAACATTTTGGTTTTTCCTGATAATTTGTTCACATGCAACTTGTTCTTAGACCCAGCTAATTTTGTTGCTGTTTCCATTAGAGCTTTGGTTACTTTTCTGTTAACTTCCGAAATATCCACTTCTTCCGATGTTAGGCCTTCTAAAGCAGAGAATCTGTTCTTCAGTTCCAACTTGAAAGTATTATGGTGTTTTTTTAAGGTTGGTTATGTCAATACATTTTGTTTGTCTTATGAGCTTGCCACGTTCCAGTTTAGTGTTGAGGTGCATCTTACATCTCACCAATCTATGGTCACTACCTGTGTTGAACTTGTTCAGCACACTGCAGTCTTCGATGACGAATTTTTGTTACACATAATAAAATCAATTTCACTTGTCGTCCCAATTGGATGTCTCCATGTCCATTTCCTGTGTGGCTTTTTCTTGAAAAAGGAGTTCAAGATGAAAAATCCTTCTGCCTCTGCAAACTCAACGAGAGTATTTCCACGCTGGTTTCTGTTGCCGTGACCGAATTTACCTACTGAAGTTTCATTCTGTTGCCGTTGCCCTATTTTTACATTGAAATCTCCCATAATTATCTTCAAGTGCTGCTTACCTTTATTATTTAGATGACGAATTTCCTCATAAAATTCTTCAATTTCTTCTTCAGGATGACTTGTGGTGGGTGCATAAGTTTGAATAATCTGAGCCTGGTATCTTCTCGATAGTTGGATAACGAGTCGTGCAGCTCTGTCAGAGGAACTTTCAACTTCTACCACTTTATCCTTCAGTTTCTTGTTTATTATAAATCCAACACCACTAGTTCTGCCAGTATCTGTCCCACGATAATAGAAGAGATGTCCACTTTTCAGTTCAATGAGATCTTCTCCTTTTCTCCTTACCTCACTTAGCCCGACGATGTCCCACTTGATCCTTTGTAGTTCCTCTTCCAATTCAAGAAGCCTTGAATCAGAAGATAGGGAGCGTCCGTTATAGGTAGCCAAGGTCAGCATCAAATGGCAGCCTAGTCCGGTCCTCCGGGGATTCTTAGCACCCTCTGCCTTCATGTCGCACTGGCCGCTGCCTTGGCCAGGTACATTCCAGCTGCCGGAGACTGAGGGCCAAGATTTAAGTTGTAGAGTCATTTTGGAGGTGTTTGGCCATAACTCACCACGCTGGCCAAGCGGGTTGGTGAGTGTGGGATAGCATTTCCTCTGATCCCGATGGTATAGTTATACCGCTATTGGCGGTCGTCAGAGCCCCTTTAGTGGGAACAGGATGCACCACGAGAAGGCGGGGTTGACATTTGTCAAGGAGAGGCTGTGATGTCACGCATCACCTGACCTTACATCCCACTTATATATATATATATATATATATATATGTACTTAAAACAAAACTGAAGACTAAGGAAAAACTTTAGAATTTAAAACGAAGGTTGCAAAATAACCTGAAAATCAAAACGCGCAACGCAGCAGTTTTGAAAATTCAGAATTCACATTCTATAAAGAAGATACCTAAGCAAAAAAATGCAAATATAATTTTGACTCACACCTAGTACAACATAGAAAAGGTTATGTATCTACCTGTGTGAGTAAAAAGGAGAAAAGACAAAAAAATAAAATAAAACAACTGAATGTAGAAGGTGTCGAGAATACTGCCTTGGCTTTATCAAGGACCAGCAAAAACTCTGCATTTTCTCACTTCCACAAAGACCTAGTTGGAAATGGGTTTCTGCAAGGCCATAGATGCAAGTAACATTCCCACCTAAAATAGTTTAAAAAATATATATATAAGTCATGTCCTCCGTAGAGTTGCATGACCTAGCACTATGTAACAATTTCGCTTGCATCCATTAACCTTCATGGCCCGACCCATGCTCTTCACCTGTTACTATTAAACAGAGAGAAGAAGATTAAAGAGAACTCAAGCTGTGAGTGACATAATAATTAGAAATGATTTTCAGCCATAACGAAATTCCAAGTTCGTTTGAGAGAGAATTTAAACCTGAAAATCAATGCAAAAGAAATCCAAATTTTACATTGCAATTAAAAAAGGAAATGTTAATTTTTAACGAACAGATTTTTGAAAGAAAACTTGAGTCTAAAACCCCCTACTCTACAACTTATGACAGCACGAAAACGAGAATAAGTTAAAGATAATAATTAACTAAAGAAAAATTTTGTGAAAGTTATATATAGACTCAAGTTTTCTTTCAAAAATCTGTTCGTTAAAAATTAACATTTCCTTTTTTAATTGCAATGTAAAATTTGGATTTCTTTTGCATTGATTTTCAGGTTTAATTCTCTCTCAAACGAACTTGGAATTTCGTTATGGCTGAAAATCATTTCTAATTATTATGTCACTCTCACAGCTTGAGTTCTCTTAATCTTCTTCTCTCTGTTTAATAGTAACAGATGAAGAGCATGGGTCGAATGGCATGAAGGTTGAATGGATCTGCAAGGAAATTGTTAACTAGTGCTAGGTCATGCAACTCTACGGAGGACATGACTTATATATATATTTTTTAAACTATTTTAGGTGGGAATGTTACTTGCATCTATGGCCTTGCAGAAACCCATTTCCAACTAGGTCTTTGTGGAAGTGAGAAAATGCAGAGTTTTTGCTGGTCCTTGATAAAGCCAAGGCTCAGTATTCTCGACACCTTCTACATTCAGTTGTTTTATTTTATTTTTTTGTCTTTTTCTCCTTTTACTCACACAGGTAGATACATAAACCTTTTCTATGTTGTACTAGGTGTGAGTCAAAATTATATTTGCATTTTTTTTGCTTAGGTATCTTCTTTATAGAATATATATGAGACAAGGTGACACCATATCTCGAAGCTCTTTAATGCCACATTGGAAAATGTCTTTCAATCACTGAACTGGGAAAACAAAGGGATAAAGATTAATGGAGATTATCTAACCCACCTTCGTTTTGCTGATGACGTAGTCATTTTTGCAACTACCCCACCAGAGCTGCAGAGTATGATCCAGGAACTTGCTGACAAGAGTAAAGAAGTGGGATTAAAAATGAACTTTCAGAAGACAAAAGTGATGTTCAATGCTTTTACAAGAAATGAAGATTTATCGATTGATGGAGATAAACTGGAGATAACAGATACGTATGTTTATCTTGGACAGCAGATATCAAGTGAGGGTCACATTGATGAAGAAATTAATCGGCGTACAAAACTTGCCTGGAGAGCTTTTGGAAGAAACAGCATAATTTTCAAGAGCAATATGCCATTATGTCTTAAAAGAAAAGTGTTTGATCAATGCATCCTTCCAGTGCTTACGTATGGTGCAGAGACGTGGACCTTAACTAAAGAGACATACAAAGGCTGCAGACAACTCAAAGCAGCATGGAGAGGTGCATGCTTGGTGTTACCAGGAGAGATAAGAAGAGGAACACGTGGATCCGAAAAATGACAAGAGTGGAAGACATCATGATCAGAGTTAAATCCCTGAAATGGCAATGGGCTGGACATACTGCCAGAAGGACAGACCATAGATGGACAGCAATTTTAGATTGGATTCCAAGGGACAGGAAAAGACCTAGAAAAGACCACATGGGGAGATGGGTGGATGAAATTCGTAAATATGCGGGAGTGACATGGAGGAGACTGGCACAAGACAAACCGTTGTGGAGGAAACTTGGGGAGACCTTCGTCCAGCAGTGGATTGATAATGGTCGACAATGATGATGATATATATATATATATTCTATTAAGAAGATACCTAAGCAAAAAAATACATATATAATTTTGACTCACACCAAGTACAACATAGAAAAGGTTATGTATCTACCGGTGTGAGTAAAAGGAGAAAAGATAAAAAAATAAAATAAAACAACTGAATGTAGAAGGCGTCGAGAATACTGAGCCTTGGCTTTATCAAGGACCAGCAAAAACTCTGCATTTTCTCACTTCCACAAAGACCTAGTTGGAAATGGGTTTCTGCAAGGCCATAGATGCAAGTAACATTCCACCTAAAATTGTTTTAAAAAATATATATATGTCATGTCCTCCGCAGAGTTGTATGACCTAGCACTAGTTAACAATTTCGCTTGCATCCATTAACCCTCCTGGCCCGACCCATGCTCTTCATCTGTTACTATTAAACAGAGAAGAAGATTAAAGAGAACTCAAGCTGTGAGAGTGACATAATAATTAGAAATAATTTTCAGCTATAACGAAATGCCAAGTTCGTTTGAGAGAATTTAAACCTGAAAAACAATGCAAAAGAAATCCAAATTTTTACATTGCAATTAAAAAAGGAAATATTAATTTTTAAAAAACAGATTTTTGAAAGAAAACTTGAGTCTAAAACCCCCTACTCTACAACTTATGACAGCACGAAAACGAGAATAATTTAAAGACAATAATTAGCTAAAGAAAACTTTGTGAAAGTTATATGACTTAAACAGTTAGTTGCAATATGTACAAAGTTTTTCAGCAGTGCTTTAAGTGCATAATTAATTAGTTATTAAGAACTTAACTACTTTGAAAATACAGCGCAAAGAAAAGGAACAAGCTTAGCCATCTGCTGTTCCTAGGTACCCCAAAAGACGCGCAAAGTTACCAAGAAAAGAAAGAGTTAAAACCCGCAAAAATGTTAACAGACAAAGTTGATTTTGCTAACTTGCTAATAACTCTGGAAAGCTTTAAAACTGGCACTAATTTTGTTAAAAATACTTACAAAATTCTCAAGTCCTTCAAGCACTCTGTCCTTAAATGTTTTTTCAAATTCTGGAATGAAACTGCTGACCATGTTGATAAGCATGTTTTTGCTTTGGTTCTGGACATTCTTAAACATATTCTTAAAGATAAAATTTCTCTTAACAGGGTTCGTACTCTTTTTGGGGGAAAAAATTCAAGGACTTTCCAGGCCTTTTCCAGGCCACATACAAAAAATTCCAGGACGATTACTACGCTTTACAGTATCATGCTCAAATTAGTTTTTAAAAGCAATTTCAGTTTTAAGTAATAAAAATGATGAAAGATGCAAATGGATTAGGGATGATAGGGGGGAAGGGAATAGAACTGTCCATAATTAGCATGTTCTCGTTGCGCTACGCGCTTAAGCACTGCTGAATTCCGTCAGACCCCCAATGGTCAAATGATTGAAATGTGCTGATGTTCATGGAATGAAATGGTTGATCAGCTATGATAACCGCATAAAAGTTCGAAAGGGGGCGATTTCTTTTTTACGTTATGCAACATTCTACATTACTCCAGTATTTATCTTGTCATCATCAACAATAAGCAATGTAACTACCACTTACGATCGCGGATATCGGCCAACTGAAAATCTGCCATACAACTAAGGGATACAACACACAGGTATCATGTTACAGTGTATTGTAATTGAAAAAAAAAAAGATTTCAGAAATTAAAATCGAAAAAAAAAACTTTCAGAAATTAATATCATCAAGTCATGGTGTTTCAAAAATCCGCTTTCCTTTATAATGTTTAAAAACATGTAATGTTTTATCTTTTTTACCTGTCGTGTATAATAAAATGAGTTGATTTTTATGGAATCAGACGTCCATATGTCCGATTGTCTTCGTCTGAGTTCACACGTTAGCTACTGTGTACAAGTAGACATATTTTTTCAGCTCAAAAATATGTAGTTTTGTATGTATTCACAGTATAACTCATTCCGTATTCCCACAGAACAAAATTCAGCAGATACAAATGAAGAACATCAAGACCCACCCAACACCATGTATCCGATTGTCTGCTGTTTATATTCAAGATATGCAAATATGGATCAATGGTGAATGCTGCAACTATGGTTTTTATTTATTACCAAGAAAAAAAAGGAGCCTGAAAGCTGTAAAGCTGAAACGGATATTTCTCCCCCTCCCGAAAACATTCCGATTAAGTTCAAACAGCAGGAGCACGCGTCCACGCACACTCAACCCTCTGGAATGTCCTGATGGAACGGCTTCTTTTCATTTGGCACATCGCCATAAATCACCACCTGCAGCTCACTGAAGTGTCTTCCTCCTTCACCCTAACTATAGAAGAAAACGTAAAAAAAAAAAAATGCTGCCCAATTTTCGACAAAATGACCAAATTTACGTCATAACGTTGCAATTTACTAAAATACGTTTATCTGCTGAATTTCGCCTAAATCCATTGAAAACTTTTTAATTATAGATTTTTTTATTAAAACAGTAACTCAGACATCTGAATAAAAATGTATGTTTGTAATTAAAATAGAGTCCATATCATCACAGAAACAAAATTTAAGGATCACTCTGTTTAAATAAACCATGGCATCTAAAAAAAAATAATTTGCTTGCTTTTCCCGTAATTTATAATTGCCGTTTCTTTTTTTTGAATTTGATTTTGCAACGGAAGATTTTTTTTTTTTTTTTTTTTTTTTTGCATCTGCTAAAGTTTCAAACGGAATTCGGCGAAATTTGCACTAGAACTTTATTGTGATGTATTTTAACCACTGTAAAATTTTACTGTGTTATTTTCAAAATTCTGGAAAATGGATTTCTGAAAATATCTCTTAGTCCTTTTGAGCCGTGGAAGTGATAAACAGGTGTCTGCTTTCTTCCCAACCAAGGGCTTCGGATCAGCGCTCCCAGCTGTCAATCAACCGTTGCTATGGTAACACACTTTCTGCTCAAGGCTCACTGTCTAAAGAGGCACACATAATAAAAATTTCCAATGCTAACTTTTTAAGTTTTAAACCGATTCAAATGGAATTTTGGGAGTGAGCTTCTGTAATCCAATTATAGTAAATGTAAAAATTTCAGCCACTTTTGTGAAAAATTCGCAAAGATAGTTTTCTTATTTTTATCATAAGTAGCCGAAGTCTCTTGAGGGGTGGGCCGGAAGCAAGCGTCTTAATGCAATAAACAAGGAGCAGAAGAATGTGTTGTTCAGGCATACTCTTCACTGGTGGATGCCAGCTGACTTGGTAAACACGAGACCCCCTTGCAAATGCTAAATGTCTCTTCTTTCCCCTTCTGTTGTTCTCAGTAGTTGTCGGACGGACATCAAGCTCAGGGCTAGAGAATGCATCAAGCTCCCCTTCCGTAACAGACCTGCTAGTAATCATCCAATTTTATTGCACTGGAAGTAGTGCTTCCCCCCCCCAGCCAAATTAGGATTTGGGCACATCCGAAACACCACTGTAGCCGGCGGTTTCTTTGAGAACAGAGGAGAGGAACTTAAAAAAATTAAGGGGTAACAGTCAGTAACACGATTTCCTAAAAGGGCATTTTTTTTAAGCACTAATTTCAAATTTCAAGGCTTTTCAAGACAGCATTAAAAAAATACCGTTTTCCAGGATATTCCAGGCCTTGAAAACGTAATCATGATTTTCTAGGACTTTCCAGGTTTTCAAGCACGCGTGCGCACCCTGTCTTAAAGAATTTTCTAGTAATTTTGTAACCATCAGGTTTCTAAATAAAGCCTACGATAAGCTCAATGTAAGGAAGCTGTTCTACAATAATGCAATTTTTTTCCCATCCACAGGCACCAGTCTATTGTAAGTTTTAAATATGTTAAGACCTTAGGGTCAATAGTTAAAAACTACAAACTTAACTCTTCGAGCTACATTCCTGTAATTACTACATGTTCTTGTGATGAACATAAAGAAACAGTTCACTATGATAAGAATTACAACCATATTATCACCGGAAACTTGAGTTTTGTTGAAAATGAAAAGCTTAGGAATTTATTAGAGTATGGCTCTAAATTCAGACCTTCCTTCACAATTTCCAAAGAAAGGATTCTTGAGAGCTTCACTCAAGATGTTAATAGGTACATCGTAAAAACCAGTTTAACGTACAATCAGCCTATTGAGGCCTTCGCAGAATGAAAATATAATATAATCAATAGCTTCACCGGTGAGTTGGCAGGTCTGGACTTTTGTTTCGACAGAAATCTCTTTTTCTCTGGAGAAGCTAAAAGGTCACTCTCCAAACTACAAGACCTATTTATTTTTACCACTACGGATAAAGCTAGCAATAATTTTGCAATTATCTGTAAGAAGTTCTATTTTGAATTGTTAACTATGGAACTCAATAATAGAGTAACATACGAGCCCGTAAGTTATTCTACCAAACAGTTAGAAAATCGGTTTAAGGCATTCTTCAAGAAACTTAAAATTCCACAAACTAGAAGATATGAGCCTGAATTTCCATTTCTTTTTGCAATGGTTAAGTTTCATAAGGATCCTGTGAAGTTCAGGTTCATAGCTAGTGGAGTAAGGAGTCATAAAAAGAAAATAGATCTTGCTTTTGAAGATGTCTTAAAGAAGGTTTTGAAACACATTAGAAACTGTACTAACTTGATGTACAGAGATTTTTGGATAATTAATAATAATGCAGAAGTAATTTCTACTATACTCAAAGTTTGTCTCCTAGATATTAATAGTTATGATTTTGAAAACCTATATACTAATCTGCCTCTATCTGATATAATCACTACCTTTAAAGAGCTGCATGCAGAATTTAAACTTAACCAATTTGTTAATGTAGGAACTTGGAACTCTTATCTCAATTGCTGCATAAAAAATAACCATATCTTATATAATAATACTCTCTATAAGCAAGTGAACGGTATTCCCATGGGAACATCAACGTCCACGAATATCGCTAATCTATTCCTGTTCTTTAAGGAATATAAATTCATTAAAAATCACCCCACCTGCTCAGATAACTACCTTTACACTTTTTAGATATATTGATGATCTGCTGTGTATCAATAATTCAGAAGTTATAGAGAGTGATTTTGATAATATCTATCCTAGCTCTCTTAACTTATGTAAAACCAACCACAGTAATCAGGAACTTGAGTTCCTAGACTTAAGCATTAAGCTCAACAGAGGTAACCCATCTATTAGCCTCTTTGATAAAAGAGTTAATTTTCCTTTCAAAGTAATTAAATATCTACACTGGAATAATAACATATCAACCAAAGTAATTGAGAATGTACTAATTTCTCAGGTCCTAAAATTTCAGGAATTTGCAGCAACAATTTGGACTTCAATTACCACATTAATATACTATTAAGATAGTTTCCTAGAGAAACGAAATTCCTTTTTCTTTCATCAAAAGAACTTTAAGAAAAATTATTCTGAATAATAGAGTAAGGTTGGCAGATCTGCTTTAATTTTCTACACAGTTAATAATATGATTCTGACCAATCAAAGCCGTAAGGAAGTTGGCTAGAGGATGCCTATTAACTACTAAAAGGAACCTTAGTGCTATGGATATGAAGGTCCTATTAAAACAAAAAATTAAAAAATATAAACAAAATCACAAAAAAGCTTAAAAATCTGTTTATAAAAGAAAATAAAAACAAATAAAAAGAAAACTAGTTATTCATCACTAGGATAGCTATACTAAAAATAGTAAAACCAACATTAAAATTAATAAGATTCAGATTAATCTATAGAAGCTCACTAAGGTGATTTAATACATGCAAAGATTATTAAATACACTACTCGTGTATTTTATAATATTTCTCATGTATTCTGGAGAGTTAATTCTGCTCTTTCTGATCATACAGATCCACAGTCTTAAGTTTATATATTTTTTTCTCTGGCTAAAATCTTCGCGAGTTGGTTTCTTTCTGTATGAGGAGGCCATCAGCCCCACCCACACTGCCCCCCAGCGACTAGGGAGTGGCAGAAGCGTTAGGGAAGAGGTCAGCCATGTTTTACTCTTGTGAGGAGATTGTTTAGTCGCACAAGAGGTAAGCTCTCTTCCTTGTATTTGGGTTTAGGTTTTATAAGTTCAATGTTTGTACTTCATGTACTTTTTCTCTGTTGATTTTTTGCTTTTCAGCTTTTAGGCACTGGCTTGTCTGTTAACATTTTTGCGGGTTTTAACTCTTTCTTTTCTTGGTAACTTTGCGCGTCTTTTGGGGTACCTAGGAACAGCAGATGGCTAAGCTTGTTCCTTTTCTTTGCGCTGTATTTTCAAAGTAGTTAAGTTCTTAATAACTAATTAATTATGCACTTAAAGCACTGCTGAAAAACTTTGTACATATTGCAACTAACTGTTTAAAGTCATATAACTTTCACAAAGTTTTCTTTAGTTAATTATTGTCTTTAAATTATTCTCGTTTCGTGCTGTCATAAGTTGTAGAGTAAGGGTTTTAGACTCAAGTTTTCTTTCAAAAATCTGTTTTTTAAAAATTAATATTTCCTTTTTTAATTGCAATGTAAAAATTTGGATTTCTTTTGCATTGTTTTTCAGGTTTAATTCTCTCTCAAACGAACTTGGCATTTCGTTATAGCTGAAAATTATTTCTAATTATTATGTCACTCTCACAGCTTGAGTTCTCTTTAATCTTCTTCTCTCTGTTTAATAGTAACAGATGAAGAGCATGGGTCGGGCCAGGAAGGTTAATGGATGCAAGCGAGATTGTTAACTAGTGCTAGGTCATACAACTCTGCGGAGGACATGACATATATATTTTTTAAAACAATTTTAGGTGGGAATGTTACTTGCATCCATGGCCTTGCAGAAACCCATTTCCAACTAGGTCTTTGTGGAAGTGAGAAAATGCAGAGTTTTTGCTGGTCCTTGATAAAGCCAAGGCTCAGTATTCTCGACGCCTTCTACATTCAGTTGTTTTATTTTATTTTTTTATCTTTTCTCCTTTTACTCACACCAGTAGATACATAACCTTTTCTATGTTGTACTTGGTGTGAGTCAAAATTATATATGTATTTTTTTGCTTAGGTATCTTCTTAATAGAATGTGAATTCTGAATTTTCAATACTGCTGCGTTGCGCGTTTTGATCTTCAGGTTTTTTTGCAACTTTCGTTTTAAATTCTAAAGTTTTTCCTTAGTCTTCAGTTTTGCTCTTCAGATATATATATATATATATATATATATATATATATATATATATATATATATATATATATATATATAAAGAAAAAAATTCCAAGATCATTCCAGAGCTTTTCACAAAAATGTAAAAAAATCAAGGAGTTTCCAAGTATGGAAAAGAGGGAAATCAAATTCCAGGACTTTTCCAATATTCCATGGGCCGTGTGAACCTTGAGCTCAACAGAACTGCCGATTTGCCAAAATTTGAAGAGTGCTCTTCTTGTGGTTCAGCTACTATGTAATTGATCAGTATTGTGCAGTTTAACTATTTCCTTATTTTCTCCCAGAAGTAACATTCCTTGATCCTGGCAAGTCCTCATATCACAGAAGTATGCTAAAATAACACTTTTTTGTACAGTAAGACATCTCTAAACAATAAGGAAAAAAATTCAATTAAGCAAAATAACCAAACTGTATGAGCAAAAATGAACCTAACCTGCTCTGTTAGTTGCAACTAAATAATCCCTCATCCTGCTATTGTACGGAAACACAGAAGTAGTAGCACCTATTTCTGCACCCATGTTACAAATTGTACCCATACCTAAAAAGCACAAAAACATTC
This sequence comes from Macrothele yani, assembly GCA_039090855.1. Classification (NCBI taxonomy): domain Eukaryota; kingdom Metazoa; phylum Arthropoda; class Arachnida; order Araneae; family Macrothelidae; genus Macrothele; species Macrothele yani. Next base: position 24,362,330 of record CM077013.1, read on the forward strand.
TGTTATTAAAATAAAATGAACAGAATTAAATTTAACACAAAAATTGAAAAATAATGATAAAAAAGCAGATGGAAAATTTCCCTCAAACAATAAAAGCTTTCAACACCAAAGAAAGAAAAGACCATACGGTAGAAATCTGTTAAGCACACACAAATCATAAAATACCATACAACTACATATAAAATTCCAGTAAACACTATGATAAAAACTCACCACACAATTTTTACAGCAGAGAGATGCCATGATTAATTGTTATGCATGAATCTAATTCTTCAGAAGACTTGCACTGCTTAATACAGGAACAAGAATCAAATTATCTCCGAGTATACTACTAAATCATCATTCATGAAATCACACAATTCCAAGCAACAAAAGCCATTCCTGTAGGGATCAAAATAATAACTGTCCAAGTTTTGTCAGCTGATGCAGCTGCTTTCTCAGAATAAAACCCATTTACAGAAACAAGAATTAGGTCCATTTTTACAGTACCCATATATGGGTCATTTCATATTACAAGGGTTGTACCGAAAGTAATGCAAAAGTGAGCATAACTTTTTTTATTAACTGACAGAGGTCATTCAAATTGCACATGCTGGTAGAGTAACTCTTCCTCTATAGTAACCCTCCTTCTTCATTGCAGGTAAATAATGGATTCCAAGCAGAAGCAAGGTGCCGTCATCGAGTTCTTGGCGAAAGAAGGGTGCAGGCTGTCTGACATCCACAGAAGGCTACAGAATGTTTATGAAGATGACACCGTTGACAAGAGCAATGTGCACAGATGGATGAAGAAGTTTAAAGAAGGGGAAACCAGCATTGAAGGCAAACTCCACAGTGGGAGACCATCATCTGCGACCACTGACACGAATCGTCAGCTAGTGGATGAATTGATTTGCGTGGAAAGATGAGTCCACAATCCATGAGCTTGTTCCACAACTGCACTGTGGTCACAATGCCATACAGAAGGTGGTAGAAGACTTAGGGTATCGGAAAGTGGGTGTAAAGTGGGTACCTTGGCAGTTGACACCCGATAAATGAAGGAGAGAAGGATGGAAGTTACTCTGATCTGCTGGGAAGCGTTTGAAGCCAATGAAGACACTTTTTTTTTTTTCTTTTCAGTCTGGTGACAGGGGATGAAAAGTGGACTTATCTTTACGATCCGGAAACGAAGAATCAATCCATGGAATGGCGTCGCACCTCTTCACCAAGGCCTAAGAAGTTCTAGAGCCAGCGATCAGCACAGAAAGTCACTGCACCTGTTTTTTTGGGATGACAGGGGTGTCATTTTCCTTGATTTTCTGAAACGTGGCAGTACTGTAACCAGCAAGCGGTACATTAAGACACTCAAGAAGCTTACAGAAGCCATAAGGAGGAAGAGACCGAACAAGAATCTGAAAAGCATCTACATTCACCATGACAATGAGAGACCACACACACACCTTTGGCAACAAGTCAGACAATCAGCAAATTAGGCAGGTCAGTGGTCCTCCATCCAACTTACAGCTCAGATCTGGCACCCACCGACTTCCATTAGTTCGGTCCAATGAAGGACAGTCTCTGGGAACAATGATTTGATGACACAGACGAAGTGAAAGTCGCTGTGAAGAAGTGGGTACAATAGTCCACACCTGAATTTTTTCAAAGAGGATTCGAGAGTTGGGTTCAATGATGGTGAAAATGCATCGCTTGTGATGGAGACCAGTTGAGTAATAACTTTGTACAGAGAGTTACTTTACCAACATGTGCAATTTGAATGACCTCTGTCAGTTAATAAAAACGTTATGCCCGCTTTTGCATTACTTTCAGTACAACCCTTGTAAATCAGCCAATGAAATACCATTTCCGAAATGACCTTCTTTTAACTTCTTTAAAATTTGGTCATTATTAGACATATATCATCATCATCATCATCATTGTCAACCATTATCAATCCACTGCTGGACGAAGGTCTCCCCAAGTTTCCTCCACAACGGTCTGTCTTGTGCCAGTCTCCTCCATGTCACCCCTGCATACTTTCGAATTTCATCCACCCATCTCCTATGTGGTCTTCTTCTGGGTCTTTTCCTGTCCCTTGGAATCCAATCTAAAATTTCGGCTGTCCATCGATGATCTGTCCTTCTGGCAGTATGTCCAGCCCATTGCCATTTCAGGGATTTAACTCTGATCATGATGTCTTCCACTCTTGTCATTTTTCGGATCCACGAGTTCCTCTTCTTATCTCTCCTGGTTACACCAAGCATGCACCTCTCCATGCTTCTTTTGAGTTGTCTGCAGCCTTTGTATGTCTCTTTTAGTTAAGGTCCACGTCTCTGCACCATACGTAAGCACTGGAAGGATGCATTGATCAAACACTTTTCTTTTAAGACATAATGGCATATTGCTCTTGAAAATTATGCTGTTTCTTCCAAAAGCTCTCCAGGCAAGTTTTGTACGCCGATTAATTTCTTCATCAATGTGACCCTCACTTGATATCTGCTGTCCAAGATAAACGTACGTGTCTGTTATCTCCAGCTTTTCTCCATCAATCGATAAATCTTTATTTCTTGTAAAAGCATTGAACATCACTTTTGTCTTCTGAAAGTTCATTTTTAATCCCACTTCTTTACTCTTGTCAGCAAGTTCCTGGATCATACTCTGCAGCTCTGATGGGGTAGTTGCAAAAATGACTACGTCATCAGCAAAACGAAGGTGGGTTAGATAATCTCCATTAATCTTTATCCCCTTGTTTTCCCAGCTCAGCGACTGAAAAACACCCTCCAATGTGGCATTAAAGAGCTTCGGAGATATGGTGTCACCTTGTCTCACTCCCTTTCCAATTTTTACGTGTGTTGTATTTTCAAACAGCCTAATCTTTGCACTTGCATTTTCATAGATGTTATTAATAATATTAATGTATGCATCTTCAATACCGCAGGTTTTCAGGGCCATTGTAACTGCTGATGGTTTCACCGAATCAAAGGCTTTTTCATAATCGATAAAAGCCATGCACAATGGAAGTTCATATTCCCTCGCTCTTTCAATTAGTTCTCTCAGCACGTGGATATGATCTATTGTGCTGTAGCCACTCCTGAATCCAGCTTGTTCTCTCGGTTGAGCCATGTCTAGTGCTACCTTCAAGCGGTGTGAAAGAACTTTAGTGAAGATTTTATAAACTACTGATAGGAGGCTGATAGGTCTGTAGTTTCCGAGATCCTCAATGTCACCTTTCTTATGTAGCAGGATCATTGTAGCGGTGTTCCAATCCTCAGGAATCTTTCCTTCATTAAGGCATCGAGTGAAAATTTGGGCGAGTACTGTTTCGATTTCTCCACTTGCTTCTTGTATGATGTCTACAGTAATTCCATCTTCTCCTGGAGATTTTCCTCGCTTCATGTTCTTGATTGCATGTGCAACTTCTGCTGGAAGGACTGGAGGAACTCTGGTACTGGTATCTTTCATGATGTCTGGAGTGCATATATCATCCCTTTCATATAATTTGGAGTAGAAATCTTTCACTCTTGTCAAAATTTCGCCTCTATTTCTTGTTACAGAACCATCTTCTTTTCTCAGTGCCATAATCTGTTTTCTTCCCTTACTGAGATGTCCCTTTGCTATCTTTAGGCTTTGGTTGTTTTCAATTGCTTTCCTCACTAGTTCACAGTTGAATTTCCTTACGTCTTCAGTGATACTTTTTCTTACTGTCTTGCATAGCTCTATATATTCCACTTTGGAAGTCACATCTTCTTTAGTTGTCCTCATCTCTCTTCTTTTTTGCATCAACATTTTGGTTTTTCCTGATAATTTGTTCACATGCAACTTGTTCTTAGACCCAGCTAATTTTGTTGCTGTTTCCATAAGAGCTTTGGTTACTTTTCTGTTAACTTCAGAGATGTCCACTTCTTCCGATGTTAGGCCTTCTAAAGCAGAGAACCTGTTCTTCAGTTCTAACTTGAAGGTATTATGGTGTTTTTTAAGGTTGGTTATGTCAATAGATTTTGTTTGTCTTATGAGCTTGCCACGTTCAAGTTTAGTGTTGAGGTGCATCTTACATCTCACCAATCTATGGTCACTACCTGTGTTGAACTTGTTTAGCACACTGCAGTCTTCTATGACGAATTTTTTGTTACACATAATAAAATCAATTTCACTTGTGGTCCCATTTGGATGTCTCCATGTCCATTTCCTGTGTGGCTTTTTCTTGAAGAAGGAGTTCAAGATGAAAAACCCTTCTGCCTCTGCAAACTCAACGAGAGTATTTCCACGCTGGTTTCTGTTGCCATGACCGAATTTACCTACTGAAGTTTCATTCTGTTGCCGTTGCCCTATTTTTGCATTGAAATCTCCCATAATTATTTTCAAGTGCTGCTTACCTTTATTATTTAGATGACAAATTTCCTCATAAAATTCTTCAATTTCTTCTTCAGGATGACTTGTGGTGGGTGCATAAGTTTGAATAATCTGAGCCTGGTATCTTTTCGAGAGTTGGATAACAAGTCGTGCAGCTCTGTCAGAGGAACTTTCAACTTCTACAACTTTATCCTTCAGTTTCTTGTTTATTATAAATCCAACACCACTAGTTCTGCCAGTATCTGTCCCACGATAGTAGAAGAGGTGTCCACTTTTCAGTTCGATGAGATCTTCTCCTTTTCTCCTTACCTCACTTAGCCCCACGATGTCCCACTTGATCCTTTGTAGTTCCTCTTCCAATTCAAGAAGCCTTGAATCAGAAGATAGGGAGCGTCCATTGTAAGTAGCCAAGGTCAGCATCAGATGGCAGCCTAGTCCGGTCCTCCGGGGATTCTTAGCACCCTCTGCCTTCATGTCGCACTGGCCGCTGCCTTGGCCAGGTACATTCCAGCTGCCGGAGACTGAGGGCCAAGATTTAAGTTGTGGAATCATTTTGGAGGGTTTGGCCATAACTCACCACGCTGGCCAAGCGGGTTGGTGAGTGTGGGATAGAATTTCCTCTGATCCCGATGGTATAGTTATACCGCTATGGGCGGTCGTCAGAGCCCCTTTAGTGGGAACAGGATGCACCACGAGAGGCGGGGTTGACATTTGTCAAGGAGAGGCTGTGATGTTACGCATCACCTGACCTTGCATCCCAGACATATATACTTATGCATAAATCACAAATTTTAGCTCAGCCCACCCACAGATTTTAAAATCACAGGATCTTGAAATTTGAAAAATTGTGATGTTCAGACAACCTTTGAATATTTGTGTTTCATTACCTAACTGAACTAGAAAGTTGAAATTGGTGTCTTTTTATAGTATTTCATATGAGGTTTAATATGTGCTGGAAAAATGTTTGTTTTACCTCTTTAATGTCACAGAAATTACCCCCAACATTAAATATTAAAAAAAAACTAATTCTGAAAAAATTACATGGCATCCTTCAAGGTTTGAGTACCAGTATGACCACTTTCGAGTTGGGATACTAATAGGATCCTTATTTTTCAATATGTTTAACTGGAGTGAATCTCAGCCAAAAATTCTCCAAAAGTGATGAAATTACAGTTGAATTTGGTTATAGCGTTCTCGGCTAAAGCATCAAAGACCAAGCAGTCCCACCAAAATACACATTAGAATATTACTATTCATGCTCGGTTTTAGCAACACGTCAACCTTGGTTAAAGCGACAAAGATGTGCACTATGTATTATGTACGCTTTACTATACAGTGTATGTACCTTTGTGTTTGAGCCATAAAAGTAAAACGTAAGACTTTGCTAACTTTTTTTTGCAAGTGTTTTGAAATAAACTGAGATCAATTTTTGCAGTCCTCTCAGCTTTACTGGTTTCTAAAGCTCACACCCTCTGAAGGCAAGTGCTTCTTCTTTTTCTTTCCCCCACCCCACCCTGCACCTACCACTTAAGCGGAGCAACCCTACCTCTCGTTCATTAGATTGCCGTTGGCAAAGTCAACAGCCTGGGTTCACCTCAGTGTTTAGGGTGCTACGCTCCCAGTCATTCCGGCAGTATGGTTGGGCGGGGGATGGGCACGGTTAAGCTCCATGTTTGATGCTTATTGTGCTTTACACCCCTCCTCCGTCGGTTATCCCTTTTCCTGGCTGTGACCTTGTCCATTGTCCGCCTGATCTTTTTCTATGTGAAACACATCAGAGGTTTTAACACACACCCTGTCTGTTGCATTTAGCATAACAAAGTATGTTTGTTTTTGCTTCCAGTTAACCAGGATATTTTGCTAGAGCTCCACAATAAAAGTTCTAGACTGATTATGTTTTTGCACCAAGCAAATATTTGGTCAATGTGGGCCAAAGTCTACAAAGATTTTTCTTCACCCTTAATGAACTAAAAGGGTGTTCCAATACAAAGGTCCTTTGTTCATTTTACTTACACGAGCAAACCTCCCACCTTGCTTAACTCTACAAACAAAAATCAGTCGCTCACTGTCCGACGACGCAAAAGCTAAATTGCTACTGTTAAACAGAATGGCGGCCAGCCCTGAAAGACAGTTTCAGGCATGTGCAGTTCAGTTCACATCTGCTCATTCATTACTGAAGCTTCAACGAGGCCACCAAGAGGACGAGATTTGCCTCTACCACCATGCGGTATTCATTGCACTCTACTGAACAGATACGGAAGGCCATCATGTGTTACCCAGTTACTCAACTATTGTAGTGGTTCACATTTGCATTCAGAAAATCTGAAAACTGATTACTATAATATAGATTTTCTTTCAGAATTTTTCAAATTAAAAGAAAAAAAAAATTCTCATTTTCATGAGGGGCTTAGCCCTGGATGCCCATAATAACCCAATGCCACTGCTTACCATACTACCAAAAGTTCAGAGTTCAAAAAATTAGCAGGATGAGACACTATCCTATCCTGCAAGTTTTGAAATACCAAAAAGTTGAAGTTCATAAAACTTGCAAGACATGACATCCTATCCACAACATCAAAAATTACATGGTAAGAAAGGCAAAACTACTTGTAAAGAAAAAGGGAACTTTATCCATTCCAAATTAAGCAAGACAATAACACAGGAGACTGCTGACCTTATGTGCTTGTTTAAGTTGTCAAGCTGTATAACTGAAAAACCTGAAAGGAAAATTGACACTGTGTTAGCTCACAAATGGTCGATCTGTGTCATTTGTACATCCTGAAAGATCAGGCATCCAGATTGTACACAGCCAATGTAATGCAATGGGGCCCATAAACACACTGTCACTAGGAGAGATACTGAATGTATCCAAAAAATAATGTGAATTAAAAATGAGACATTAGTTATGCCAAATCATAAAACTCAAAAATTGTTTCATTAAACATCTAAACCATTTATTTTGTAAACTGTTAAGGTACCAAATTGATTGCAAACTCAATACATGATACATGCAAAGCAAAGCGCCCCCCCCCCTTTTTTTGCTAAGGTGCACTAAACTCAAATAATGTGCAACTTATGCTTTATTGTCATGTGAATTTCTGAAATGACTCATTTATTCTTACGGTTTTCGGGTTAACATCGAAAATTTTCAGTTTGTATGGTGCACCAATTTTTGAGGTAATTCTATTTTCCATCTGTATTATATTTTAGTAATTTTTAGTTCAAAAATGATACCTACTAAAGGTTTACTACTTAATGATGGGGATACCTTCTGAATCCTCCCAATTTAAATTTGCTATTTAATCCTACAGCACTTTCACATTTCATTAAGTCATTTTACAGACTTTTTTGGTGAAGGTGTATATCATTTCAATGAAAGTTGGCATCGGGTACTCAAAACTTGAAGGATGCCCGTGTATTTTTTCAGAATTTTAAAATTATGTTGTTGTTTTTTTCGTTTTTATATTCCAAGGTCAAAAGTCAGTTTTGACTATGAAAAGGTCAGCATATTTTTCTTTTCAGCACACGAAACAAAAGCTGATATAAAATGCTTTAAAAAGACAAATTTTAACCTTCTAGCCCAATTAGCAACAACATATAACAAAAATAACAAAAGATCATCCAGTCATGCTTTTCTAATTTCCAAGATCATGTAATTTGAAACCCAGTGAGTGGACAGAGCAAAAATTGGGGATTTTTGCATATATCTACATGCCTAACAATCACACACCAAATTTCAAGGAAATCAAAAGATGTCAGGTTGTGACCCTTGTTGATATGACATGTGACCCACACACACGACTAGGCATTGAAATTGTCTTGCCCAGAACGAGTTGGAACACTGACATGCAAATTGGTAGGTGTGTGAAGGCAGGGAGGACTGTGCAAATCATTCAAGTATGCAACTAATTACTTGAGTCAGCATGAGATAAAAGAGCAAGCACAGGCCACTGAAGCCATGTAGTTTCCCATGCACTAGGTCATCGGAACAAAGCAAAGGAATGTTGAGGGCTGCAACAGCAAATCAAAGGAATAAAGATGCCTCATTGACCTTATTGCCAACCCTATCACCTAGCTGGAAAGCATTTGAAACACAGATTGTAGCCCCCCCTGAAGCTGGTTGTTTAATACATCGAATTGTGGCCAGTATGCATTGGGATGACAGAACACATGGACATTGTTGGCAACACTGGCTGCAAGAAAGCACCCACCACCAGTTGCCACAGCAGGACCAATGCGATCAGGCAGACATCAACCTGTTTCAATGTGTATTCATTGCCAAGCAATTGTGGGCTACAGCAGAGAGCATTCAACAGGCTTGAGCAGCAACTATAGACATCCCATTACCAGGGAATGAGAAAAAAAAATTAGTACAAGATTTTTTTTTAATTTTAGGTCATACAATATTGGTTTGTATATAGTCATCATTACCTGGAATGCAGAAATTTTGCACACATACAAAACAGCATTACTTTATCTGATAATATTTTCCCCCTACCTCAGCAGATATGAAAATAGACGAAGTGTGTGCATGTGTGTGTACACACTGAATTGCCAGAAAAACTGGCACACCAGTCTATTACTTGCTAAGTCCCCCACAGGAACATAGGACTGCAGAAATACGATGGGGGCATGGACTCCACTAGTTCATGGAAATATGCTGTAGGCAATGCACACCATACTTCCTGCAGAGCGTTTGTTCCACAATTCGGCTGTATTCCAAGGTCTCGGATTCCTGTGTTCGATAGCGCGTTGCATGGCATCCCAAATGTGTTCTATCACGTTCAGATCTGGGGACTTGGGTGGGAATGGCAACACCCCAAACTCAGATGAATGAACCTCTAACCATAATGTGGTGTCCGGACACTTGTGTGAAGGTGCACTGTCCTGTTGGAACAGGCCCAACCCATCAGCATGAATGCAGGACATGAACAGGTGTACCTCGTCAGAAAGGATGCGCACATAGCGTTGGCCGGTCACAGACGTTTGTAGACGTACCGTGAGTCCCAGTGAAGTCTAGCTAAACATACCCCATATCATTGTGGATCCCCCAACAGCCGGTACAGTTCCCTGTTAGCAGGCGGGATTCATGGCTTCATGGGATTTGCGCCACACACGAATCCTTCCATCTGCCCGATACAGTTGGAAACGCAACTCGTCAGACCAGGCTACTTGTTTCCAGTGGCAGTGTTGCCGCGCCTAAGCGAGGCACATAGTTCTGCGCCGTGCACCCAACAAGAGGACTCGAGTTGGGCGTCGGCTCCCAAAACCCATATCGTGCAGGGTACATTGCACAGTCCGGACAATGCTGCTTGTTGAGGCTCCAGCATTGAATTCCGATGATACCTGCGAGAGTGTTGCCCGCCTATCGCGTGAAACGATTCTTGACAGCCGACGATGGTCACGTTCACCCAATGTCTTTTTACGGCCACACTGGTATCGTAGGTTGGAGGTTTTGCCGGAATTCTTGTAGCCACGGTACACCCTTGCAATGGTCGTCCGTGAAAATCCGAACTTCGTTTCTACTTCCGAAATACTATGGCCCATCACACGAGTGCCAACTATGACACCGCGTTGAAAATAACTTAAATCGTTATTACTTGTCATTCTCATGCCAAAAACAGCTCTGACAGCAGGCAAGGATGTCTATCGCTTTATACACGCACTGGCAGACGTAACCGAGTATGCGCATAGGCGATGTTGCTATGCATTTTGCATAAGCTCGTCTGTACCAGTTTTTCTGGCACATCAGTGTATACACACCCACACACATAGATCAAAATGCAACATAGAAGACTATTAGTAGGTGTTTTTGATAAGAGAGCAGGCTTCAATTTCAGGCCAGAATTGTTAAGCTATTGGACCTCCAGAATTCCTAAATCCATTCATAGAAATATAATAATTTCTTAATTTTTGTGTATTACAAGAATATGTAGTGATAGAGAAAATACCACCAAGCATTTGAAAACCTTGTTTGCAATTTTATTAAAAAATCAAGTTCCTTTTGGGTTTTGTAAATTACATTTGTCAGGTCTTTTATCTCATTTCAATATCTCTTCACCTTTTAAAATTCGTTTTTGCAATATTACACCACCTGAGCCAATTAACTAACCATTTTCTAGGCCTACAATCAGATTTTTTCCTCTGAGTAGCTGTGGAGACCTTTAACCTACATTACTTACATCCAACAGATTTTCTTGATGTTGTTTCATGGGTTGATTTTCTGAAGGTACCCATATGACTGCTTTTAAAACTTTACGAATGCACCATCAGATATATTTTGTAACAGGATATATCTCTTAATCATGACCTCTTCCATTTGTTTACATTTTTGAGAGAAGACTGGGGACAGGCATTTCGGTTGCGTAGTTGTTCAAATAAGTGAGGTATCATTGTTTTCGTTGGTTTATATGTTCAGGTAGGAAAGGCAGAGTGCCTATGAACATGTAACATCTCAAAATTTTAATAAGGACATCAGGGGTTTGGCATTCAATATGATACATGACCGCCAATAGCGGTATAATTATACCATCGGGATTAGAGGAAATGATATCCCACACTCACCAACCCGCTTGGCCAGCGTGGTGAGTTATGGCCAAACCCCTCCAAAATGACTCCACGACTTAAATCTTGGCCCTCAGTCTCCGGCAGCTGGAATGTACCTGGCCAAGGCAGCAGCCAGTGCGACATGAAGGCAGAGGGTGCTAAGAATCCCCGAAAGAACCGGACTAGGCTGCCATCTCATGCTTACCTCGGCTACGTATAATGGACGCTCCCTATCTTCTGATTCAAGGCTTCTTGAATTGGAAGAGGAACTACAAAGGATCAAGTGGGACATCGTCGGGCTAAGTGAGGTAAGGAGAAGATCTCATTGAACTGAAAAGTGGACATCTCTTCTACTATCGTGGGACAGATACTGGCAGAACTAGTGGTGTTGAATTTATAATAAACAAGAAACTGAAAGATAAAGTTGTAGAAGTTGAAAGTTCCTCTGACAGAGCTGCACGACTCGTTATCCAACTCTCGAGAAGATACCAGGCTCAGATTATTCAAACTTATGCACCCACCACAAGTCATCCTGAAGAAGAAATTGAAGAATTTTATGAGGAAATTCGTCATCTAAATAATAAAGGTAAGCAGTACTTGAAGATAATTATGGGAGATTTCAATGCAAAAATAGAGCAACGGCAACAGAATGAAACTTCAGTAGGTAAATTCGGTCATGGCAACAGAAACCAGCGTGGAAATACTCTCGTTGAGTTTGCAGAGGCAGAAGGGTTTTCATCTTGAACTCCTTTTTCAAGAAAAAGCCGCACAGGAAATGGATATGGAGACATCCAAATGGGATGACAAGTGAAATTGATTTTATTATGTGTAACAAAAAATTCGTCATAGAAGACTGCAGTGTACTAAACAAGTTCAACACAGGTAGTGACCATAGATTGGTGAGATGTAAGATGCACCTCAACACTAAACTCGAACGTGGCAAGCTCATAAGACAAACAAAATGTATTGACATAACCAACCTTAAAAAACACCATAATACCTTCAAGTTGGAACTGAAGAAGAGATTCTCTGTTTTAGAAGGCCTAACATCAGAAGAAGTGGATATTTCTGAAGTTAACAGAAAAGTAACCAAAGCTCTTATGGAAACAGCAACAAAATTAGCTGGGTCTAAGAACAAGTTGCATGTGAACAAATTATCAGGAAAAACCAAAATGTTGATGCAAAAAAGAAGAGAGATGAGGACAACTAAAGAAGATGTGACTTCCAAAGTGAAATACATAGAGCTATGCAAGACAGTACAAAAAAGTATCACTGAAGACGTAAGGAAATTCAACTGTGAACTAGTGAGGAAAGCAATTGAAAACAACCAAAGCCTAAAAGACAGCAAGAGGACATCTCAGTAAGGGAAGAAAACAGATTATGGCACTGAGAAAAGAAGATGGTTCTGTAACAAGAAATAGAGGCGAAATTTTGACAAGAGTGAAATATTTCTACTCCAAGTTATATGAAAGGTATGATACATGTACTCCAGACATCATGGAAGGTACCAGTACCAGAGTTCTTCCAGTCCTCCCAGCAGAAGTTGCACATGCAATCAAGAACATGAAGCGTGGAAAAGCTCCAGGAGAAGATGGAATTACTGTAGACATCATACAAGAAGCAAATGGAGAAATCGAAACAGTACTTGCCCAAATTTTCACTCGATGTCTTAATGAAGGGAAGATTCCTGAGGATTGGAAAAACGCTATAATGATCCTGCTACATAAAAAGGTGACATTGAGGATCTCAGGAACTACAAACCTATCAGCCTCCTATCAGTGGTTTATAAAATCTTCACTAAAGTTCTTTCACACCGTTTGAAGGTAACACTGGACATGGCTCAACCGAGAGAACAAGCTGGATTCAGGAGTGGCTACAGCACAATAGATCATATCCATGTACTGAGAGAACTAATTGAAAGAGCGAGGGAATATGAACTTCCATTGTGCATGGCTTTTATTGATTATGAAAAAGCCTTTGATTTGGTGAAACCATCAGCAGTTACAATGGCTCTGAAATCCTGTTGTATTGAAGATGCATACATTAATATTATTAATAACATCTATGAAAATGCGAGTGCAAAGATTCGGCTGTTTGAAAATACAACACACATAAAAATTGGAAAGGGAGTGAGACAAGGTGACACCATATCTCTGAAGCTTTTTAACGCCACATTGGAAAATGTCTTTCAATCACTAAACTGGGAAAACAAAGGGATAAAGTTAATGGAGATTATCTAACCCACCTTCGTTTTGCTGATGGCATAGTCATTTTTGCAACTACCCCATCAGAGCTGCAGAATATGATCCAAGAACTTGCTGTCAAGAGTAAAGAAGTGGGATTAAAAATGAACTTTCAGAAGACAAAAGTGATGTTCAATGCTTTTACACAAAATGAAGATTTATCGATTGATGGAGAAAAGCTGGAGATAACAGACACGTACGTTTATCTTGGACAGCAGATATCAAGTGAGGGTCACATTGATGAAGAAATTAATCGGCGTACAAAACTTGCCTGGAGAGCTTTTGGAAGAAACAGCATAATTTTCAAGAGCAATATGCCATTATGTCTTAAAAGAAAAGTGTTTGATCAATGCATCCTTCCAGTGCTTACGTATGGTGCAGAGACGTGGACCTTAACTAAAAGAGACATACAAAGACTGCAGACAACTCAAAGTAGCATGGAGAGGTGCATGCTTGGTGTAACCAGGAGAGATAAGAAGAGGAACTCGTGGATCAGAAAAATGACAAGAGTGGAAGACATCATGATCAGAGTAAAATCCCTGAAATGGCAGTGGGCTGGGCATACTGCCAGAAGGACAGACCATCGATGGACAGCCGAAATTTTAGATTGGATTCCAAGGGACAGGAAAAGACCCAGAAGACCACATGGGAGATGGGTGGATGAAATTCGAAAATATGCAGGAGTGACATGGAGGAGACTGGCACAAGACAGACCGTTGTGGAGGAAACTTGGGGAGACCTTCGTCCAGCAGTGGATTGATAATGGTTGACAATGATGATGATTATGATGATATATATATATATATATATATATATATATATATACTTAAGAGCAAAACTGAAGACTAAGGAAAAAAATTTTAGAATTTAGAACGAAGGGTGCAAAATAACCTGAAAATCAAAACGCGCAACGCAGCAGTTTTGAAAATTCAGAATTCACATTCTATAAAGATACCTAAGCAAAAAAATATACAAATATAATTTTGACTCACACCTAGTACAACATAGAAAAGGTTATGTATCTACCTGTGTGAGTAAAAGGAGAAAAGAAAAAAAAAAAAATAAAACAACTGAATGTAGAAGGTGTCGAGAATACTGAGCCTTGGCTTTATCAAGGACCAGCAAAAACTCTGCATTTTCTCACTTCCACAAAGACCTAGTTGGAAATGGGTTTCTGCAAGGCCATAGATGCAAGTAACATTCCCACCTAAAATAGTTTAAAATATATATATATAAGTCATGTCCTCCGTAGAGTAGCATGACCTAGCACTAGTTAACAATTTCGCTTGCATCCATTAACCTTCATGGCCCGACCCATGCTCTTCATCTGTTACTATTAAACAGAGAGAAGAAGATTAAAGAGAACTCAAGCTGTGAGAGTGACATAATAAATAGAAATGATTTTCAGCTATAACGAAATTCCAAGTTCGTTTGAGAGAGAATTTAAACCTGAAAAACAAATTTTACATTGCAATTAAAAAAGGAAATGTTAATTTATAACGAACAGATTTTTGAAAGAAAACTTGAGTCTAAAACCCCCTACTCTACAACTTATGACAGCACGAAAACGAGAATAAGTTAAGATAATAATTAACTAAAGAAAACTTTGTGAAAGTTATATACCTTAAACAGTTAGTTGCAATATGTACAAAGTATTTCAGCAGTGCTTTAAGTGCATAATTAATTAGTTATTAAGAACTTAACTACTTTGAAAAAAACAGCGCATAGACAGCGCATAGAAAAGGAACAAGCTTAGCCATCTTCTGTTCCTAGGTACCACAAAAGACGCTCAAAGTTACAAAGAAAAGTAAGAGTTAAAACCCGCATAAATGTTAACAGACAAACCAATGCTTAAAAGCTGAAAAGCTAAAAAAATACAGAGAAAAGGTACACGAAGTACTAACATTGAACTTATAAAACCTAGAGCCCAAAACAAGGAAGAGAGCTTACCTCTTGTGTTACAAAAACTTTTCTCCTCACAAGAGGAGAACACGGCTGACCTCTTCCGCCACTCCCTAGACGCTGGGGGGCAGTGAGGGTGGGGCTGATGGCCTCCTCATACAGCAAGAAACCAACGCGCGGAGATTTTAACCAGAGAAAAATATAAACTTAAGACTGTGGATCTGTATGATCAGAATGAGCAGAATTAACTCTCCAGAATACATGAGAAATATTATAAAATACACGAGCAGTTTATTTAATAATCTTTGCATGTATTAAATCACCTTAGTGAGCTTCTATAGATTAATCAGAATCTTATTAATTTTAATGTTGGTTTTACTATTTTTAGTATAGCTATCCTAGTGATGAATAACTAGTTTTCTTTTTTTATTTGTTTTTATTTTCTTTTATAAACAGATTTTTAAGCTTTTTTTGTGATTTTGTTTATATTATTTAATTTTTTTGTTTTAATAGGACCGTCATATCCATAGCACTAAGGTTCCTTTAGGTAGTTAATAGGCATCCTCTAGCCAACTTCCTTACGGCTTTGATTGGTCAGAATCATATTATTAACTGTGTAGAAAATTAAAGCAGATCTGCCAACCTAACTCTATTATTCAGAATAATTTTTCTTAAAGTTCTTTTGATGAAAGAAGAAGGAATTTCGTTCTCTAGAAAACTTTCTAATAGTATATTAATGTGGTAATTGAAGTCCAAATTGTTGCTGCAAATTCTTGAAATTCTTAGGACCTGAGAAATTAGTACATTCTCAATTACTTTGGTTGAAATGTTATTATTCCAGTGTAGATATTTAATTACTTTGAAAGGAAAATTAGCTCTTTTATCAAAGAGGCTAATAGATGGGTTACCTCTGTTGAGCTTAATGCTTAAGTCTAGGAACTCAAGTTCCTGATTACTGTGGTTGGTTTTACATAAGTTAAGAGAGCTAGGATAGATATTATCAAAATCACTCTCTATAACTTCGGAATTATTGATACACAGCAGATCATCAATATATCTAAAAGTGTAAAGGTAGTTATCTGAGCAGGTGGGGTGATTTTTAATGAATTTATATTCCTTAAAGAACAGGAATAGATTAGCGATATTCGTGGACGTTGATGTTCCCATTGGAATACCGTTCACTTGCTTATAGAGAGTATTATTATATAAGATATGGTTATTTTTTATGCAGCAATTGAGATAAGAGTTCCAAGTTCCTACATCAACAAATTGGTTAAGTTTAAATTCTGCATACAGCTCTTTAAAGGTAGTGATTATATCTGATAGAGGCAGATTAGTATATAGGTTTTCAAAATCATAACTATTAATATCTAGGGGACAAACTTTGAGTATAGTAGAAATTACTTCTGCATTATTATTAATTATCCAAAAATCTCTGTACATCAAGTTAGAACAGTTTCTAATGTGTTTCAAAACCTTCTTTAAGACATCTTCAAAAGCAAGATCTATTTTCTTTTTATGACTCCTTACTCCACTAGCTATGAACCTGAACTTCACAGGATCCTTATGAAACTTAACCGTTGCAAAAAGAAATGGAAATTCAGGCCCATATCTTCTAGTTTGCGGAATTTTAAGTTTCTTCTACATTCAGTTGTTTTATTTTATTTTATTTTTTTTCTTTTCTCCTTTTACTCACACAGGTAGATACATAACCTTTTCTATGTTGTACTAGGTGTGAGTCAAAATTATATTTGTATATTTTTTTTTGCTTAGGTATCTTTATAGAATATATATATATATATATATATATATATATATATATACTAAAGAGCAAAACTGAAAACATAAGAAAAACTTTAGAATTTAAAACGAAAGATATATATATATAATTTTGGCTGTCCATCGATGGTCTGTCCTTCTGGCAGTATGCCCAGCCCATTGCCATTTCAGGGATTTAACTCTGATCATGATGTCTTCCACTCTTGTCAATTTTTGGATCCACAAGTTCCTCTTCTTATCTCTCCTGGTTGCAAATATATATATATATTTGTTGCAAAAAAAACAAACAAATGTATATATATATATATTCATCACTGCTGCGTTGCACGTCATGATCTTCAGAATGTAAGTTCAAATTTTTTTTTTTTAAATTTTGTCTTTAACTCTGCTTTTGTTTTATATATATATATATATATCTCTTCATTTCTTTATGATCCAGTTCCTCATTTCTCATAGACAGCATCATATGGGTAATCCTAACTTTCCTCATATTATTTTGTTTAACACCACTATCTAATTTTTTTTAAGCTTCGACCAGGAGCTTTTGTGATGTACTTGGTTCAGTCACCAAGAACTTATCTGCATTTCCATAAAACAGCAATTTGTTCCTCAAGTTTTGCACAGCTTATCTGTGTTTTATGAAACCATCATGTGAAAGTAGCCTACTTGCAGAGGTCCCATATTAAAAACACTGAAATTTTTGCTATTACCAAGTACATCTGCTTTGATATAAAAGGGAAGGGGAGGGTCGATTTTCAAAGTTAATTATCATTCTTTCAAAATTTCATGAATTTCAGGACAAAACAGAAAAAAACTAAAGACTTTCAAGATCATAAAAAAAAAAAAAAAAAAAAAACAGGAATTTAAGGACAATTACCACCGTACAACTTAGGCAGTGAAATTTTATTTTGAAGCCTTCTCAATGCATAGAATTAGTGTGTGGTAAACAATGAATGACACCAAAATAGAAAGGAATGAAAGGGAGTACTTATCACAAAACTTTAAATACTATTTCAACTATGAAAAATCAATTAGATACTCGATATAATGTTACAGGAATGTAAATATAGGGAGAGTTTTTATGAGACAGTTTTTGAATAAAAGTAACAACCATGTTTATAGTTTTTGCTGTTAGAGTGTCCTGTAATTGCAGGAGCAACTTTCGATTTGGGTGACTCAGCAGTTTTCATGTGGCCACGGTTGAGACTGTGTGAGTGGAGCAGGTCAAAAGTTGTGTGATAGAGAGAAAAAAAGAGCTGTGATAAAATGTTTGTTTTCTCTGTAAATTAGGGAAAACTGCCACAGAAGTGTACTGAGATCTAAAAAAGTTTGTGGCGATGACTGTCTAAGCCATTGCACACATGTTCAGCTGGTCTCAATGCTTAAATATGGGAGGGAGTTCCTTGAAGTTGAACCACATACAGGATGTCTAGTTTCTGCATAGACAAATGAAAATGTGTTGAAGGCTAGCAAAACCATTGCCCACGACAGGCAGATAACCACTAAGCCACACGCTGGACAGCTTGGTGTTGGTAAGGAAATGGCCAGGGTAATCTTAGAAAAAGATATGCACAAGAGGAAGATTTGCTCAAAGTTTGTGCCACACACATTGACACGTGAACAGAGAGAGAGCACCGAGTTGCATGTTGTCGAAATTTCATCCACATAGTTGACCAAGTTCGTGATTTTTGCAAAAAATTGTCATCGGTGATGAAAATTTGTATTTTCAGTTTGACCCTGAAATGAAACACCAGAACATGAAATGGCGTGAAACATCTCCCTGGCGGAAGAAATTCCAGTTGCAAAAATCACACGTCA
This sequence comes from Macrothele yani, assembly GCA_039090855.1. Lineage (NCBI taxonomy): Eukaryota > Metazoa > Arthropoda > Arachnida > Araneae > Macrothelidae > Macrothele > Macrothele yani. The sequence goes on from CM077013.1 coordinate 24,380,941, forward strand.
AGGCAATGGTCATTGTTTTTTTGTTTTGTTTTTTTTTACTATGCAGGAATTATCTACTACAAATTTGTTCCTGAGGGCACCACAGTGAACAGTCAGTATTATTTAGGAGTAGTGCAACGACTGTACACCCACATGTGACGTGTCAGGAAAGAACTGCTACACAAAAGCAATTGGTTTCTGTTGACAACAACGCGCCTCACACTGTGTGCTGCCTGTGAAGCAGTTTCAGGTTTTGAAGTTGATCTGTGTGGTTGAACATCCACCCCCTACTTGCCAGATTTGACTCCAGCAGGCTTTTTACTGTTCCCAAAGGTAAAGTGCTGTGTACCTTGAAAGGGAAACACTTCAGCGACATTGAGGACATCTAACGAGGTGTAACTAACAGACTGAATGAGGTTCCAGTTCAGGACATCCACCATAACTTCGAACATCAGTAAGAAAGATCTCACTGTTGTGTGGAGTTGGAAGGAGATTATTTTGAATTTGTGAAAGTGACAATTCAAAATATAGTTTGTTGTTTTGATATAATATTTTTTGTCTCATTACTTAATAGGCACACAGTGATACAAAACTCATTTTACAAGTTACAAGTACATACACTTACTTACCAGTACATGAGATTGAATTAACTCCAGGTCCATGATATTCAACAATAGCTCCAGTTCCTCCCTTAACAGTCAAAATACCAGCCACTTTTAAAATGACATCTGGAAAAAGGAAAGGAAAGTTACAAATCTATAACAATACATACTCATCTAGCATACAAATGGGAAAGCTTCAAATGAAAATAAATTATCAAGACTTCTGTCATCACAATTAAAACATTCCATTACTAAAAATCATGAAGCTGTGAGAAATAAATGTTTAAGTATAAGATATGATACTCTACACACACCACATATTGGAGACACGAGCAAAAATATCTTCTCATTCAAGCATTTGTAGAATAATGTATAAAACCCAGTTACATGGATTTATCTGCTAAGTACATCTGAAACTGGACATTTAAGGCATTCAGTTTGCTAATGAGAAACTAAGGATACAAGTAAGAAGATGCACTGAGCTTTAGAAAACCAGCCAGATATATAAATCAGAGTGAATAAGCTCACAAAACAATAGTTTCATAGCAGCATCGTTCAAATTGTTTCCCTACAAATTACCTGTACTCTCAGGATTGTCTATATTTCAGTAAAGTTTAAAAGACGTTTACAACTATAACCAGCACTGCAACTAACACGCTGCACGTGCAAATTACCAAAAATAAAAAAAATGACCCATAATTACAAATTCTACACATCCTTTGGGACCCACAATTTATTTTAAAAATTTTTAACATGCCATTTGGCAAAAGTCAAATTTGTGAGAATTAGGGAAAGAACAAAAACAGCCAGCATTGCAACATCCCTCAAGATTATGTAAATATACAAATGTCCTGATTAATTTATTAAACCTTTCTGCTCTTTTAATCAATATTGGATCAGCTGAAATTAAAAATTTGAAAAACAAACTTACATTTAATGAGAACACTGTGAATGATTATACTCTACTAAAAGTTGTATGTCTACTGCAACGATTGTTTGTTAAAACTCAAAAAAACTGTTCAAGAGTAGTCATCACACAGTTTCTGTGTTTTGAAAAAAAAACCAAGAAAGTTGACACTGAATTTTCGGGTGTAATAAGCACGTCTTTTGAATTCGTTCTGACGCAAATTAAATTTATCAAAGCTATTCAAAGTCAATGGAACCGGTATGGAAAACAATAGATCTGACCAAAGAAAGAAGATTTTCAATCGGGTTTTTAATCCCTCAGATATTGCTGTAAACGGAATCATGAGCTTACGAACTCTTAGAAACAGAGATGTCGACAAAAATAAGATGTGACTTTACGTCCCCTGGTGGGAAAACCATGCATTATTTTAGAAAGAAAGTATTTTAAAAAAATTAGTATAGTTTTCAGGAGCCCAGATTTTGCAACAAATACTTCAGAAACAGAAATTAACACATATGATCCCAGGTGGCTAAACCGTTCTTTACCAAACATCAGAAATTATGTGAAACATATTTTCCATCAGGTCTTATATGCGATACAGGAAGAATTGTTCAAATCAGAGCTTTAGGAGCAGAAATAACGCAGAAAACGCAATTTACCTTTGTGCCCCCTAGCAGAAAGTGTATGATTTACTTAAAAATTTTGAATTTATAGGAAAAACATTTCGCATTGGAAACACTATCCAACAAAGAAGGAATTTTTCAAATCGTACTATTAGAAGTAGGAATATTGACAAAAATAAGATATACATCTACGCCCCCTGGCTTAGAAACCATGCATTTTTTTCAAGAAGAAAATTTTCCCAAATGTTTTATCGACATGAGTAGTATCGGTCAACAAACGACGTTTTTTTCAATCGAGAATTTAGAAGCTCATATTTTGCAGCAAATACATCAGAAGCGGAAATTAAGATTTACGCCCCCTGGTGGCCAAACTATTTTTTTTACAAAAATTAGAAATCATGTGCAAACGATTTCCCATCAAGAGCTGTATCCGGTGCAGAAAGAATTTTTCAAATCGGACATTTAGAAGCAGAGATATAGGGGAAACGCAATTTACCGCTATGCCCCCTAGCGGAAAGTCTATGAATTACTTGAAAATTTTGAAATTATATGAAAAACATCTCACACGGAAAACACTATCCAACAAAGAAGAAATTTTACAAATCGGACTCTTAGAAGTACAGATATTGACAAAAATAAGATGTACATCTACGCCCCCTGGCGGAGAAACTGTGGAATATTTTAAGAAGAAAATATTCCGAAAAGGTTTATCGATGTGAGTGGCATCAGTCCACGAAAGAATTTTTTAATTGATATTTTAGAAGCTACAATTTTATGGCAAATACATCAGAAGCAAAAATTAACACTTATGCCCCTGGCGGCCAAAGTATTCTTTACCAAAAATTTGAAATTATATGCAAAAGATTTTCCATCAGAAGATGTATCCGCTGAAGAAAAAAATTTTCAAATCGGAGTTTTAGAAGAAGAGTTATCGGGGAAAATGTAATTTACTTTTACGCCCCTAGAAGAAAATCTATGCGTAATTTGAAAAAGTAACTATCTAAAATACTCTTTGACATAAATGGAATCGAAAGATATAATTTTTTTCAATCGGATGTTTAGAAGCAAATATGTAGAATAAAATGTATTTTTGAATTCGACATCATCTGAATTTACGCCCTCTACCGCCAAAATTGTACATCGTAAAAAAAAAAAACGAAATAAAGGATCATCATTTGCATATTTCAAGCTTTCCAATGCAAAAAGAATTTTTTAAATCGGACTAATAGTTGCTGAGATATCGTGGGCACAGACGGACGGACTGACGGACAAACAAACCGATAATAGAAGCACAATCTTTTTTTACAAAAGACATGCTAAAAACTGCACTGGTGTTCTGAGCTGACTTAAAATGCATTGTTTTTGTGTAGTTTCATTATGATAAAATTTAGTTGAAAATGATAAAATTTAATTATGCCAGTACTTGATTTTTTTAATAAAGATTGCTTTCAAAGAGCATAAATTAAAGTGTCAAACAATGTACATTACATTTAGTTTTCATTTGCTTATGTAAGTATGTAAAAATATTTATTATCTATTGATTCTTTTGATTTTTTAAAAGGACCCAGAGTATCTCACTAAGTAACCACTTTTTTTAAATCTGGGTCCCTAGGACCCAGCTTGATAACAATGCAATGGCAGCTCTGATAACAAACCTTTTGAAGAAGTCCATCCTTTCATGGATCCAGTTAGCTTAATACCAATAACTTTCGGACATTTCAGTTCCCAAGGAATGTTGGCCATTACATCTACAGCATCTGCTCCACCGACACCAATGCACAGTCCACCCAAACCACCTATGAAATAAGATATAGCATTTATACACCAAAACATAAGGAAATCACTTAAATACATTCAACACAATAATAAAAATAAAAGTGTAAAGTCATAATACAACTGCTCATTTTCTTAAACTAATGGTCATTCTAATCAATTATATTATTTCAATAATGTGAAGAAATATGAATGGATTTAAAAAGTCATTAATAAACTGATACAGCATAGAAGACCTAAATTATGACAAATACCTAAAAAGATGCACAAAATATATTCCCTAGGAACTACAGAAGGCTATTTAAAGTTGCTTGAATTACCAGACTTTAGTATTTCAACAACAGAGGGCAACAAAAAAAGTTAGGTGATATTTGAGCCACGTTTCTCTAAAGGGAGGATAGAATGTTCTATCACTAGTTTACATATCTATATAGAATTCAGAAAATGAAAAAAATATAAGCATGCTTACAAACAAAACATGCTTTTTTGGCCATAACAATCATGTGATTTAGTTTACTTGAAAAGTTTGTAAATAATTACTTCATTTTCTCATAAGCAGTTTTCTTAACAATTTCGAGTGATCTTGCACTGTTATTCCAGTGTTTACCAAGTGTAGATTTGCTGCACACCATCAAACAACAGCAACTGTATCACTCCAAAAGAATAGAAATAGGAAATTTCAGGTGTACATTATAAGTTTAAAAAAAAAAGAAAAAAAATTATGATCAAAAGTACTTATAACACATCTTTGCAATGTATTGTGGAACAATTATAATTTATCATGCTCAACATCACTGCTTAAAACAAGGAAATAATGCATCTCAGATGGCAAAACATAATTCCTGTCCTCAAAGTTCTTGTCATCACACACCAAATGTTTCTCACATACTGACTGTATGAATGATTTCTTTTTTTTTTTTTTTTGACACTTTCTACTCCTGAGAATATATATACAGTCAAACCCTATTTAACGAACTGTAATTTAATGAATTCCGCGATTTTACATACATTTTTTATGGTTCGGACGGAACCACATTGAAATTAATGCTTGGCGTTTTCCAATTTATCGAACACATTGCCTTAATTTAGCGATCATTTTTATTTTTTTAAACCACCAAACTATGTTAACCAGCATTTTCACGTTAAAAGTCAGCTAGAAAGAGAGCCTTGCATAACAGTAAAATTTTATGCATGCAGTTAACCAGCATTTCAAAGAACACTATCTGCGACACAGCTTGACGGATTCATAAATCAGTTCGCCTTTTCTCCTACTATCAAACATAAGCTCCTTACAGGGAGAAGCAAATGGCCAACAAGTTCCAAAGAAACAAGACGTTTTCTTGCATGGGTGGGAAGCAGGAAAAAGAAGGGCATATTGGGGGAGGAAATCTAGAGTACCCTGGGGATTCTTGTTTCCAGCTGCAGACAGAATAGCAGCTTTCTGTGAACTCAGGGGACACACATTGTACGTACCCATTCCTGAACCTCTGGAATTTATCCCCAAATTGCGCTTCTTCCTTTTTCTCAGTGTTAAATCTACAGGTCAACTTAAACAACACAGCTCGTTTACAGATAAAGTTTTGATGAACATAGATAGCATTAGAAAAGTTTGAAGTAAAATTCACTGATCACTGTAGTTTTCATAAGTGCATTTTGTAAGAGCACTTAAAAAAAATGAATAACTGCAGCAAAAAAAAAAAAAAAAGTGGAAAAGATTTTCAATCAGTGAAAAAATGGACATTTTGTCGCAGCTTGATGTGAGCCCAGGATCACAGACTAGTGCAGCAGAGAAACTCTGAATTTTCAAGTCAACGTTGTGTACCATAGCGAAAAACAGAAAAAAAAATTGAAAGCTGCACATGGAAGCGTGGGCAATTTTTGCGTAAGAGGAAAGCTATGAAAGTATTGCGCCAGAGTGGGGAGGAAAACGCTCTTGTCACTTGGTTCCAACAAACACGGGCTCATAATTTGCTTATTAGTGGATCACTTCTGAAGGACAAAGCAGTTCATCTTGCCCAGTGACTTCAAATAAAGGAATGCAGCACATCAAATGGATAAAAGCAGAGACATAACATAGTGTATAGAGAGCTCTATCCGGCAAAAGCAAATGCGTTGATCCTGTGACAGCGCAAACATGGTAAAATGAACAGCTGCCACAAATTATTGAAGGGTACATGCTGTGTAACATTTTTAGTGCTGATAAAACTGGACTGTTTTATAACCTGCAACCAGATAAAACTGTGTTTTCGAAATGACACCTGCTATGGAGGAAAGAAATCAAAAGATAGAAACACTGTTCATCTAGCTGTCAATGCAGATGGGTCAGAAAAATTGCAGCCATTAGTTACAGGCAAATCTGCTACCCTATGTTGCTTCAAAAATGTGAAATCTTTGCCCACCAAATAAAAAGCAAATAAAAAGTTGTGGATTACCACAACTTTATTCAAAAATTATGTCTTGAATACTCAGATGCAGGCAAAACAGTGAAAAGTCCTGTAATTCATTGATCAGCATGCTGTGCATCCTCAGATAAACTCTGAAAAAATATTGAAGTCATTTTTTATCCAGCAAATTGTATTAGTGAATTGCAACCGCTGGATCTGAGTGTCATAAGATCTTTTAAAGCCTATTATCGAAAGCTTCTCATGCGAAAAGCACTTTATGTTATCCATGCAAAGGATGATGCATCTAAAGTTGACCTCCTCGATGCAATGCATTTCGTGCGATAGTGGTGGAATGCAGTTACAACAGATACCATTAAAAACTGCTTTAACAAAGCTGACTTCTCAGGTTGTGAACAAGAAAAAAGTGGGTCCAATATCAAAAATCCTGCTAATAATTATGGTTGGTTGGTTGGTTGATTTTTATGGCGCAAGGGCCATGGTTGGCCAAAGAGCGCCAGAAACAAGACAAACAAATAGTATTAAAAATGTGGTAAAAAGCTTAAAATCTGACTGATCATGTAAAACTGAAAAATGAGAACGATGGAAGGGCTAAAAAAGAAAATGGAACAAACAGTATTAAAAACATGATACAATGATTAAAATCTAGCTGATTCATTAAAACTGAAAAATGAGGATGATGATAAGGCTAAAATCTAGACACGTTTAAAATAGTCAATTTCTTTAAAAAATGAAAACACGGCAACAGAGTCACAGTGGTCATTGAGGAGCCGCTGCAGTGTAGCGGCGTCCTCGGTCAACAAATGAGAATGAAAGAAATGAAAACGTACATCACGAAAACGAACACAGGTACACAGAAGATGAGTGACAGTGAGTCGGCAGTTGCACGTCTCACACATCGGCGCAGTGTCGCCACACAGCAAAAAGCGGTGAGTGAAACGACAATGCCCAATGCGGAGACGCGCAAGCACCACTTCCTCCCTACGGTTCCGACGATATGAGGATTTCCAGACTTCAAGATTAGGTTTAATACGATGCAGTTTATTCTCCACCTGTTGGTCCCACAGACTTTGCCACGTTCGCTTAATATGGTCGCGTACCAGAAAGCGGAAATCCCGGTGAAACAGTGGCAAGGGTGCGACGACCAAAGAAGAAGCAGATCTAGCAGCCGCATCAGCACACTCGTTACCCAAGATTCCAACATGCCCGGGGATCCAACAAAATTGTATCTGGACACCGGCCTCGAGCAAGGAACGAAGAAGCCTTCGTACGGAAAGAAGAAAGGGGTGGTCAAAGCAGTCCAACGATGACAGTGACTGCAAGACACTCAAGGAATCCGTACAGACCATAACACGATGATGAGAACTCGACCGAACATGGAGAAGAGCGAGATACACAGCATGCATCTCCGCTGAAAACACCGTGGCCTCAGCTGGGATCCGCGCCACTGAAACGTCATCTACACAGACAGCCGCGGATCCAACGACTCCATGCATCTTGGAGCCATCAGTAAAAATAGGAGTATAATCAGAATTTAGGTCACGGTGCTCAGCGAAGAGCTGCTGGTACACTGACGCAGGGGTTGAGGATTTATCGAAAGATGTAAAGGTGGTATCAACCATGACACCAAGTGGGTGCCATGGCGGATCCCCAAAGCCCCTGGTCTCTCCAACAAGTGACAAGTCAAGCCCTACATCACGGGCTACGGCCGCCATACGGAGACCGAAGGTTGAAATGCACGAGGGCCGGTTCCCGAATAAACGAGCATGCTGAGGATGAAAAACTGCATCGTATAAAGGATGGCCTGGAAGAGATCTAAGTTTCAGGTAGAATTGAATAGACAGTTGCAGACGGCGTAATTCAAGCGATGGTTCGTTCACGTCAGCGTAAAGGCTGGGAATCGGAGATGTTCGAAATGCTCCCGAACAAAGACGCAGTGCTTGATGGTGAATAGTGTCCAAAGGCCGGAGAACGGAACGACGAGCAGAGCCATACACGATACAACCATAATCCAGTTTCGACCGGATTAAAGAATGATAAATGCGAAGCAACGACACCCTGTCTGCGCCCCAGGAGACTCTTGAAAGGATCTTAAGAATAGATAGAGCCCGCAGACAGGAAATCTTGAGCCGCCGAACGTGCGCACGGAATGTAAGCGCACGGTCGACGGTCAGTCCAAGGAACTTGGTCTCCGGCAAAACTGGTATGGCTGCACGGTCTAAAAACAGCTCTGGGTCAGGATGGATGCCGCGCCTCCGGCAGAAATGGACACACGCTGTCTTGTCGGAAGAAAGAACGAAACCATTGCTATTCGCCGCTTTAAAAATCTGGTTAATCGCAGACTGCAACTGCCTTTCAATAAAATTCATGCTGGATGACGAGCAGAAAATGTGTAAATCATCAACATAAACTGTAGCCGAAACCGCAGGAGGAAGATTTGTGAGGAGACAATTAATGCGAAGGATGAGCAATGTGACAGATAAAATGCAACCTTGAGGAACACCTTGTTCTTGATGGAATGTTGCAGATAGCGTCGTACCCAGGCGCAACTGGAACACCCGATTGCGAAGAAAATTTAAAATAAATGTCGGAAGATTTCCTCGCAATCCGCATGCGTGGAGGTCACGGATAATACCGTGCCGCCACGCTCGATCATAAGCTTTTCAATATCAAAAAATACAGAAACCAGGTGCTGCCTACGCACGAACGCCTCGCGCACAGATGTCTCAAGGTGCAGGAGATGATCGTGAGGTGAACGATGACGGCGAAAGCCGCTTTGTGATGGTGAAAGTACTTGATGATATTCTAAAAAATGAATTAACCGGGAATTAACCATGCGTTCAAGAACTTTACACAGACAGCTAGTGAGAGCAATTGGACGATAACTAGAGGGAGACTTGGGATCCTTGCCAGGTTTGGGAAAAGGCAGAACAAAAGCGTTTCGCCAAGATTCCGGGAAACTGTGCTCCGACCAAATACGATTATACAAGATTAAGAGATTCGAGAGAGACGACTGCGAGAGATGACGGAGCATGTCATAATGGATGCCATCGGGACCGACCGATGTAGCGCCGGACCGATGCAGAGCCACCCTGAGTTCAACCATGCTGAAGGGGAGTTATATCCAGTGTCGAGAAAAGGCGCAAAGGAGATTCTCTGGCGTTCCGCAGTGGATTTAATCCTCAGAAAGGAGGAGAAAATACGCCAGGTCACTCGACACGGAGGCAAACGCCTCCCCCAAACAATCAGCAATCTCCCCGACTCCAGCATATGTGCAGCCGTTACTCTCGAGAATGGAGATCTGGTGAGAGCTGTAGTTACCCCGGATCCTACGAATCTTGTCCCACACACTTTTCGAACTGGCACGTGAAGTGAGAGATGAAACATACTGGATCCAAGACTCCCTCTTGCTACGTCGACGCACCAACCGAGCATAGGATTTTGCTCGTTTGAATGTAACGAGATTAGCATCGGTTGGATAACGCCGAAACGTAGACCAAGCCTTATGTTGAGCTCTCCTAGCCGCTGCGCGTTCAGGGGTCCACCAAGGCTTCGGACTTCTGGAGAGGTCGTAGACGTTTTTGGTATAGAAAGATCAGCTGCCTGAAGAATACAATTTGTTACTTCAAGAACCGCTGCGTCGATTGACTCTTGGGTCACCATTGCAGAAAATATCAAAGCTGACGGTGTGAAGACCTCCCATCTCGCACGCTCCATCCTCCAACGAGGAGGGCGGGAGGCAGAATATGGCATGTTCGCATGATGCGAGAGGACAATGGGAAAGTGGTCGCTCCCGTGGAGGTCGTTACACACCGCCCACGACCAGTCAGCAATAATTGATGGTGATCCCAAGGTCAAATCGATCGCACTGAAGGATCGTGTCGGTTCATGGAAGTACGTGTCAGCACCGGTGTTAAAAAGGCACAAAGAGGCCGAGGACAGAAGAGACTCTATGCGACGACCTCTCGTGCTGATGCTGACACTACCCCACAAATGATGATGGGCATTAAAGTCACCCAGTAGAAGAAAGGGTGAAGGCAGCTGATCAACTAATCTCTCCAGTACCGAGACGCTCACGTTCTCGTCCGGCGGCAGATAGACACTGCAGACAGTAAGAGGTACAGGCATAGAAATACGAACCGCCACGGCCTGCACAGTTGTGGAAACCGCGACGGAAGATACCGGAACCCTGTGAGGACGAGAACAGCGACTCCCCCACAGGCTATATTTCCAGACGAGTTATCTGTCCGAAATGCACTGTAGCCTCGAACTGAAAGCAGGTCCGATGGTTTAAGCTTCGTCTCCTGTAGACAAAGGCACACCGGAGAGTAAAATGAAAGTAGATGTTTCACTTCATCAAAGTTCGTCCGAAAACCTCGACAGTTCCACTGAATGATTGAAGCCATGGTTATAAGTGAAATGAAAATGATCAAACGAAGTCCCGGCTCCATCGCCTCTGCTGGGGGTTCCCCCAGATCTGGAGGCGTGTGACCAGGGGCTAAGATGGGAGCATGTTTTGTCCCAAGTGTCTTACCAGGAGGCGCACGACGTTGAGTCGTTTCCTGAGATTTTGGAGGAGAAGAAATGCTTTTCTTATCCTGGGCTTTGGTCTTTTTGTTAGAAGAAGTGGCCTGACTTCCCTTGTTGGTGGTGGGATGAGTCTTCTTCGGCGAAGTGGTGGGTGGCGCTTTCAGACCCCTAGCTCGAGACTGGAGTGCCTCCAGTCCGGCTGCGATGATGTCGTTAACATTGAATGGACATTTAAGGGGATCTCAATGTCGGTCTGAGTGGCAACCGTAGATTTGGCAACCACCACTGAAGCGTATGATCGTCGATCAGATGTAACAGGGGCCACTTTTCTTCTGGCCTCAGGATAGGAAATATTTTCCACCGTTTTGATCCTTTGGATTTCCTTCTCCTCCTTCCACTTGGGACAATCTTTGGCTGATGCCGCGTGTGAACCCTTGCAGTTCACACAAAACTCAGCCTCGGCCACACATTCCTGCAAAAGATGTTCTGTGGCACCACAGCGTGCACACCGGGGATTGCTCCTACACGACTGCTGAGAATGGCCATAAGACTGGCACCTAAAACATCTCAGAGGGTTAGGGATGTACGGGCGTACCTCGAGGTGGAGATACCCTGCCTTGATGGATGTAGGCAGGGAAGGGCAGTTAAAAGTCAAGATAATATTCCAGGATGGGACAAACTGCCCATTCCTCCTGAAAGAAACGCGTCGCACACCCGTAACATGTTGGCTCCTCAGTTCTTCGAGAAGTTCATCCTCAGTGCAATCAATAAGATCCCGAGAGGAGACAACACCTCGAGATGAATTTAGGTACCCATGAGGTGTTATTTTTACAGGAGTCTCAAGCAGCGTGGTGGTGTTAATAAGTGTGGTACTGTAGGCCACAGTGGACATCTCTACAAGATGATCTCCAGATTGGAGCTTCTTTACGCTTTTAGGAGAGCTTGCGATGGATTGAAGAGCTTTATTGATCCAAAATGGACTTTTGGCACTCAAAGGCTTTGAAGGGTCCAATGAGTGCACAAAAAAGAAAACGAGCATGAGAAGAATCTGGAACATGTTTTTTTGCGGAAGGGGATGAGCCTTCCTCTATACCTCTTTTGCTTTTTGGTTCTTGGGAAATTTTGTTTTCATCCATAGAAGTTTTTAATAATTCGTCCGCCGACTTCCCCACCCACAATCGAGCCCAACGAGGGAGAGCCGGAGGTCCGCAAGCCCAAGTGGACGCAGGACACGACTCTAGGGATAGCAAGCGGATATAGCAAGTTGATAGGGCAGACATGCGCTCAGCGAGCACCCAGACTTTCCCATGCCTGGGGAACACCCCTTTGGCATGCCCACCCTATCCCCAGACTCACCCTGTCGTACGAGACGACAAGCCGTTAGAGGTCTGGGCTCCACTCGGCCACAGACCTCATTGACTAGGAGTGGGTTGGTTCCCAGCCGCCCGTTTAGGGTGAACCAGGGGGCAAAGAGGAGTGTTGGCAACTGGCGACAACAACACCCAGGCCTCCAGAAACCTCAGCCTCCAGCATCCCCTTTTCCACCTTACGGGTCACCGCACACGGCAGACGTGCAGGCAGGTCCTAGCTAACCAGCTCGGAAAAACAAAGAAAGAAACATGAAATGGAGAAGACAGGAAGAAAACGAGAAACTAAAATCCTGAGCTGGCGCATAATCACAACCTCAGCAACCTACAACTGAGGCGGGTTCATGTAAAGTGAAAAAAACATAAAACATGTGAAAATCATCACATATAGTACATGTTGGCTCGGGCCGTGGGGACGCCATCCCCATCAGCTGGATGAACAGCTGTCCCTTCGGTTATATAATCGTTCAAGACGAAATGAAATATTTATCCGTCACAAGGTCAGCTCGGGCCGTGGGGGCGCCGCTCCCAAATAACTGGAAAACCAGTTATCCCCGTGCGGGGCTAATAATTATGCAGATGATAGTCTTGCAGAATGGAATGAAATTTCCTCATCAGGTATATTGTGTTTTCCAATTATGTTGATTGTGATGCAAATGTGCATACCTGCCAAATGTAATCCCTTGATGATGTTTCAGATGAACAGATCAGACTAAATGCATCAGATTGTGATCAAGAAGATGAAGCAGAACTGAAAGTTTTTTTTTTTTTTTTTTTTTGAATTGGTGAATTGGAGGTTTATCGACCACCGTGAGCAACTCAATGGGCTATAAGCAGTCGTCCGTCCCTAATTTAGGGTCACTGGTTCCAGGAAAGGGAGAGAGCCAGTGCCGTAAGACAAACACAACATCCATGCCTCACAGGGATTCGAACCCAGACCCCGTTCGGACGAATGAACAAAGGCCATCGCTTAGACCACTGCGCCACCGGGCGGCAAACTGAAAGTTAGCTTCTTTAGTGATGCTGCTAACGGTATAGAATACGCTGAAAACTACTTGATGCGCTTCGATATTAATGATGACATTTTTCATGCACTTTATAAAATTCAAGCTGCAATTTATAAACCTCAACATTCAGAAAAAAATAAGCAATCTTCTCCAAATCATTTTTTTTTCTACAATGTAAAAAGGTAAACAACACATTCTGTTTTTAAAAGTTAATTAGTACTAATTGATGTTCTGTTTCATGCAGTTTATAATACTGAAATCGTTATTTAAGAAGCTAAATGCCAGGAAAAAGGTCAGTTTTCTCACAATTTCAAAGAACACTAAAATTTTGCTGCTAAATATTGAAGTTTAATATCTACGAATTATGTATTTAATATTCAAAGTAAATGTGTACGTATTATAACATTTTTATAACAAATTTCGTAATTAAAAGTACTATACATAATTTAAATTTCACTGAAAGAAAGAGAACTTAACTGCTTACATATTCTGTTATGAACACTAGCTTAATTTGAATGTTTCATTTGAAAGGCTTTCTCGATTTAGCAAATTCCACGATTTTACGTACAAGACTTTTGGTCCCTTGAAATTCATTAAATTGAGGTTTGACTGTATATACATATACCAGGGTTGTACCAAAAGTAACGCAGAAGTGGGCATAACTTTATGAACTGACAGAGGTTGTGCAAATTACACATGTTGGTGGAATAACTCTTCCTCTATAGTAACCCTTCTTCATTGCAGGTAAATAATGGATTCCAAGCAGAAGCCATGAGGCGTCATTGAGTGAATTCTTGATGAAGGCCATCCAACATCCACAGAAGGTTACACAATGTTAACGGAGATGACACCTTTTTTTTTTTTTTTTTTTTGATTGGAGGTTTAAACGACCACCATGAACAACTCAATGGGCTATAAGCAGTTGCCTGTTCCTAATTTTGGGCCACTGGTTCCAGGGTAGGGTGAGAGCCAGCGCCATAAGACAAACAACATCCATGCCTCACCGGGATTCGAACCCGGGCCCATCTCGGACGAATGATAAGAAGCCATCGCTTAGAAGTACTGCGCCACTGGGTCGACGACACTTTTGACGAGAGCAACGTACACAGATGGATGAAGAAGTTTAAAGAAGGGGAAACTAGCATTGAAGACAAACCACGCAGTCGGAGACCATCATCTGCGACCACTGACACAAATTGTCAGGGAGTGGATGAATGGATTCGAGCGGAGAGACAAGTCACTATCTGTGAGCTTATTGCGCAACTGGACTGTGGTCACAATGCCATGCAGAAGATGGTGGAACACTTAGGGTATCTGAAAATGTGTGCAACCAAAGTAGGTACCTTGGCAGTTGACACCTGATTTGAAGAAAAGTGCAAGTCTGCTCTGATCTGCTTGAAAAAGCAAATGAAGACTTTTTTTTTTTTTTTTTTTTCCCCGATCTGGTAAATGTGGGCATATCTTTGGGATCCGGAAATGAAGAATCAATCCATGGAATGGGGTCACACCTCTTCACCAAGGCCTAAGAAGTTCAAGAGCCAGCAATCAGCACAGAAAGTCATGGTGACTGTTTTTTTGGGGGGGGGATGACAGGGGTGTCATTCTCCTTGATTTTCTGGAATGTGACCGTATCGTGAACAGCGATCGGCACATTGAGACACTCAAGAAGTGTAGAGAAGCCATAAGGAGGAAGAGACCGAACAAGAATCTGAAAAGGATCCACATTCACCATGACAATGCGAGACCACACACACCTTTGGCAACAAATCAGACAATCAGCAAATTAGGTAGGTCGCTGGTCCCCCATCCACTGTATAGCCCAGATCTGGTGTCCTCTGACTTCCACTTGTTCGATCCAATGAAGGACAGTCTCTGGGAACAATGATTTGATGACACAGATGAGGTGAAAGTGGCTGTGAAGAAGTGGGTACAACAGTCCACAACCGAATTTTTTCAAAGAAAATTCAAGAGTTATGTCTAGTGATGGCACAAATGCATCACTTGTGATGGAGACTATGTTGAGTAGTACCTTTGTACAAAGAAAGAGTTACTTTACCAACATGTGTAATTTGAACGACCTCTGTCAGCTAATAAAAAAAGTTATGCCCTACTTTTGCATTACTTTCAGTTCAACCCTCGTATATATATATATATATATATATATATATATATATATATACACACTGACGGGGAAAAAAATCCCAACACCACGAAAAAATAGTTGTAGAGGAATGAAATGGCGGCAATGCATTTGTACAGGTAACATATTTAATCCATTAAGGTTTCAAGATCACAGCTTAATGTAAATGCGAGAAGAGCCATTTTAAATGTGAAATGCTTGTACATTAATAACCGGTGTAACCGCCAGAATGTTGAAAGCCAGGCACGCAAACATTCATGCATTGTGTCGTACAGGTGCTGGATGTCAGTTTGTGGGATGGAGTTCCATGCCTGTTGCACTTGGTCGGTCAATACAGGGACGGTTAATGCTGGTTGGGGGGTGACGCTGGAGTTGTCGTCCAATGATGTCCCATACGTGCTCGATTGGTGAAAGATCTGGTGATCTAGCAGGCCACGGCAACATGTCGACACTCTGTAGAGCATGTTGGGTTACAACAGCGGTATGCGGGCGAGCGTTATCCTGTTGGAAAACACCCCCTGGAATGCTGTTCCTGAATGGCAGCACAACAGGTTGAATCACCAGACTGACGTACAACTGTGCCGTCAGGGTGCGTGGGATAACCACGAGAGTGCTCCTGCTGTCATAGGAAATTGCTCCCCAGACCATAACTCCAGGTGTAGGTCCAGTGTGTCTCGGCCGCAGACAGGTTGGTTGCAGGCGCTCACCTGGCCTCCTTCTAACCAACACACGGCCATCACTGGCACCCAGGCAGAACCGGCTTTCATCAGAAAACACAACAGATCTCCACTCCGCCCTCCAATGAGCTCTAGCTTGACACCACTAACGTCGCAAACGGCAGTGGTTTGGAGTAAGTGGAATGCATGCTACAGGGCGTCTGGCTCGGAGCTGTCCTTCATTTAACCGATTTGTAACATTTCATTGTGTCACTGTGGTGGCAACTGCAGCTCGAATTGCTGCCGCAGACGCAGTACGATGCGCCACGGCCATACGCCGTACACGGCGGTCTTCCCTCTCAGTAGTGCCACGTGGCCGGCCGGAACCCGGTCTTTTTGAGTCAGTACCTTCCCTTGACCACCGCTGCCAACAATCATGCACAGTGGCTACATTCCTGCCAAGTCGTTCTGCGATATTGCGGAACGAAAATCCACCTTCTCGTAGCCCTATTACACGACCTCGTTCAAACTCCCTGAGCTGTTGATAATGGCTTCTTCGTCTTCTTAAAGGCATTCTTGACTAACATCAACACACTATGTCGAATCTCAACGATAACTAACGCTCACGAACATTACAGCGCGTATTTACAGCAAACCTGCTTTGCATGTTCCGAGGCGCTACTAGCGCCACACGTATGCGCCGAGCGTGAAATTTGCATAGACACCATCTTACAGATGTACTCTCACCGCCTACTAACTGTCGTTTATCTAACACAACCCCTTCTTGGTGTTCGGATTTTTTTTTCCCCGTCAGTGTATATGCAAGGAGTTGTTCATAAGTAATTCACAGTTACTAACTCCATGAAAGAGTGGAGATGTGAAATAATCCATTAAACACCTGGAATGCAAACATGGCACATAGCAACAGTAATAATATAATCACTCCCATAGTGGCCGCTGACCACACTGAGGTGGTACTGACTCATCATTAATCATACCACATGGCACATCAATATATCACAGCGCTGTTAATTTATGATTCCATCAGATGCAGCTGTTAGTATGATATACAGATTTTCTATCAAATTAGGCTTAATCTCAGATTTTAAGAAAGCTAGCCAATCAGAACATATTACTTTGACATCTCTTACCTCTCTTAAAGCATTCGGTGCTCTATAACTTAGTTTATAAATGCTGAAAACTGAATGTAAAACGTTCAATTGACATGTGTAAGTTACACATCCCAGTTCAGTGTTAAATACAGTAAAACCTCGAAAATCCGGCATCGACGGGACCGGACGAGTGCCGGATTTATGAAAATTCCACATTTCTGAAGCTATCTAAAAACTGCATAACAGGCATTGCGTAAAGCACGTACTTACACATAACAGGTCACTTTAACCAAAATTTGTGCATATACGCCTTATAAACATTCAGGGGTCGCACACTGTAGATCACATTCTTTGCAATTTGTGAAAAAAAGAAAAAAATCTTTGTAGCGTTTTAAAAAAGTTTTAGCAAAAATATTGGCAATTACCTTTTTGTATTATTTATTATAAAACTCTGTCAAAAAAAATTGAATTTGGCGAATGGTTATGCAAAAATTTAAAAAAAGCCAGAGCAACCGCTAGGGCTGGGTGATGTATCGATACATCGCGAAAACCCGATGTGAATTTTACATCGATGTTACGGTTTTTCGACTGACGAAACTATGATACACCATGAAGGCGTTTACTGCGATGCATCATGAAGGCTGATGTAGATGTCATTACACGATCGAATCCACATACTGCCACCACCAAGCACAGATCATCATCACTCGTTCGACACGCTGATTCGTCGCCTCATTGGGTCATTTTAGCGTGACTCAATGAGACGACGAATTTGAGAAACCTTCCGATGTTACACGTAGGTGGCTATCAGAAATTTGAATGCTGAGATCAGATGACCTCGCGATATGTTGTTGAGATAGATCGGGAGATTTCCATGGTTATTGGTGAAACATCAGATCTTGTCACGAAAATGAAATCAGAAAAGTGCCGGATTTCTGAAGTTGCTGGTTTTCTGGACACCGCATTTTCGAGGTTTTACTGTATACATGTTTTTTACAACATAAGTATGTTGGGAGGAAAACTAAGGTAAGTCTTTTAAATTATGTTCTTTATGTCAAAAAACACTAAGATCCACGTACCACTATTAGTAGAATAACATATCGACCACAACTTACTGGGCAAGACGAAATACACTCGCGGACGATAAAATTTGCACACCAAGAAGGAAGCATTATATTGAACTGAAATTTTATAGATGTAATAATACAGGTGAATGATACACATGATGGCAAAAACAGTGCTGCAGGACAATTACAGAGGGATCTGTGGCACATAGTACGGTCATTTTCAATAGCATGTCGCATTGCCTCGTGCGGTGATAAATGCTGCAACACGGTCTGGCATGGAGGCAAACAGACACCTGATGTTGTCCTGTGGCAGACTGGCGGCAGGTGACGTTTCAACTGGTCCCACACATGCTTCGTAGGGGACATGTCCGGAATGCGGGCAGGCCATGGAAGTGTCTGGACATGATGTAGGCATTCCTGGGCAGCCCAAGCCGTGTGCGGGCGGGCATTATCCTGCTGGTGTAGCACACCTGGAATCCCAGCCAGGAATGGGAGTACATGGGGCCGTAGGATCTCATCTACATACCGCTGGCACGTCAATGATCCACGTACCACTACTAGAGCTGATCAGCTATCATGGGCAATGGCTCTCCGAACCATACGGCCTGCAGTGGGGGAGGTGTGGCGCTGAATAGCGAGGTTGGGATTGTGTGACCCAGGGACCTCCACACCTGGACACTATCATCTCACCCCCAAATGAAGCGGCACTCATCGCTAAACACCACACATCGCCAGACTGTGGTATTCTATGTTGCTCTGGCCTGGCACCACCGCACACGGAGCTGGCGATGTTCCGGTGTTAATGGCAGCACATGTAAGGGGCGCTGGGATCGCAGATTCGCTTCCGCGAGGCATTGGGGAAATTGTTTGTGAGCACACAGGAGCCGCTACATCTGCCTGTATAGTGGACTGGGTTCCCGTGGGATCCGTTCGTGCCTGGTGCACGATTCGTCGATCCTCTCTACCGGCGTCCTTTTGGTCTGTCCAGAGCCACTCTGCTGTGTGGCAGTGCCGTCACGTGTCCACTGCTCCCAACACCGTCAGACAGTATGGTCAGAACGATCCACGAGGTGGGCTATATGGCGTGTCGACCAAACTGCGGTTTTCAGCCCGATGATCAGGCCTCTCTTAAAGTCCGTAAATTGCATAAATCGATGTCTCTGGCGTCTACCCAACATTTTTGTCACTCTGTACTCTAGCTTGCATCAGCCGGTGCTTTTCGCTTTCGTGAGGCATCGACTACACACCGGTTTATAAGGCTGCCGGTTCGTGCTTGCAGCGCCACAACAGAGTGTGTGGTCATGTGCTCTTGCACCAAAAGTGGCTCATTTGCATACCAGCACACACTTTAGCTATTTGCAAAGTTTCGCGGTTGTAGCATGTTTTCTTCTAGGTGCGCCAATTTCATTGTCCGTGAGTGTAATAGATAGGAAAGAATTAATATAATAATAGTGGTTTAAATAACATACCACTTCGATTCTTCATGTCTTCATGAGTTGCCCTAATTTCTTGAAAAGGTACGTATGTTAACTCTCATCCACAAGTAAAATATTATCATCTTTGCACGTTGAGACGAGAGCAGAATGTCTGTTAGGGTGATGGGTTGGGGAAGAGCATGAACATAAAGGTTGAGTGGAAATATAACAACATAGATGGAGTAAAAGTTGTCATGGGACACAAGAATCCAAGCAATAAAGTTTCTGAGTTGCAATAAAATTATGTCACCCTCAAGTAGTGTCTTATACATATATGCACTTCAACCAATAAACCTCTTCTGTCATTATCAGTGTTAGTGAAGTTTCAAGCATTGTGAATATTCATAAATCCATGAATTGCTTTTTATATGCTGCATTGCAGCTATGAGTTGGGTGACCTCATCCTCTGCATGTCAGTTGAGAACTCCAGCACCATTTGTCAGTACGTACTGAGGAGTATGCTGCCCTTTTTATGTTGAGATCTTTTTGGAAATTTAGCTCTTTTTTTCTTCCTGAATCAAATATTTGCAGGAAAATGGCAGGTCTAACAGGAAATTATAATTGCAGTTTAATATCCTTTGCTTCATTGATAACTAACACCTCAGCTAGCAATTTTTTTTTTTTTTTTTTTTTTTGTGCAGACATATATGATTAAAGCTCATGTTGAGAAATGGCTTCCTAGTTTAATTGAATTAATAATCTAAAGCAACTTTTATGGGAATTTTACTAGAAAAATTTTTCATTAATAGCAAATTTTCGGAGAAAACTCTTCTCCTTCTTCAGGCTGTCTTGTTGTTGTCACTTTTTACTTGTCACTATCACGGTTACAGTTAACCTTGATGGTTTAGGTTATTTTTCAACAAATCCTGCCAGATGTTCGGCAGGGAAAATCCTTTGCAGTCATTGATGATGGAATTTTGATTTTTCTCAATCTCTATTCCTTCTTTCAGTTTTTTTTTTTTTTTTTTTTTTGGAAATTGCTTTGGAAACTGATTACTTTAAGGGAATTCCAATCCATGCTGTGCCCAGTTTCTCTAACATGCCTATCTAATCCAGTCTTGTTGGAGCAATTTTTTATAGCTGCTTTATGCTCAGCTATACGAGTTTCTAGTCTGCGACCTGTTTCACCTATGTAAGATAGTCCACAACTACAATTTACTTCATAAACTACTCCTTGCATTTTTAAAATATCTTCTTCTCTTTGAACTATTTTAGGGAAATTTTTTTTAACTTTGTCCTCTAAACTTGGAGCTAGCCTAATATTGCATTTCTTACTAATTCTCTTTAAAGACTCAAATAAACCTTTGTGATAAGAAATTTTTCTAGTGAATTTTACTTGTTGCTTTTGTGGGTTCTTCGTACCATTAAAATTCAGAAGCTTCTCAATTTCTTCTTTAGGATAGTTATTCTATGCAAGTATGACTTTAAGCTCTTCTTTATGGGCTTCTTTTTTATCTGCAGTAGAAACTATTTTATTAATTTTTTTCTAAAAATTGACTTGCTACATTTTTCTTAATAGAAACTGGATGACAGGAATTGAAATCCAGTAGTCTTTTAATATTCATTGGTTTTTTATACCAACTAGTGAGGAATTTTTCATCTTCATAATAGATAGTAATATCTAAGAAGTTTATTCTTCTTTCTTTTTGAAGTTCAATAGTGAACTTAAGGGAATCATCTAATTCATTGAATGAGTCTGGAATTCTTTCTGGAACAATTTCTGAGCTATCTATTATAAATAAGATGTCATCCATGTATCTGCTATATAAAAAAGGTTTATTTGAGTCTTTAAAGAGAATTAGTAAAAAATACAATATTAGGCTAGCTCCAAGTTTAGAGAACAAAGTTAAAAAAATTTCCCTAAAATAGTTCAAAGAGAAGAAGATATTTTAAAAATGCAAGGAGTAGTTTATGAAGTAAATTGTAGTTGTGGACTATCTTACATAGGTGAAACAGGTCGCAGACTAGAAACTCGTATAGCTGAGCATAAAGCAGCTATAAAAAATTGCTCCAACAAGACTGGATTAGATAGGCATGTTAGAGAAACTGGGCACAACATGGATTGGAATTCCCTTAAAGTAATCAGTTTCCAAAGCAATTTCCAAAAAAAAAAAAAAAAAAAGAAAACTGAAAGAAGGAATAGAGATTGAGAAAAATCAAAATTCCATCATCAATGACTGCAAAGGATTTTCCCTGCCTAACATCTGGCAGGATTTGTTGAAAAATAACCTAAACCGTCAAGGTTAACCGTAACCGTCAAGGTAAACCGTAACCGTGATAGTGACAAGTAAAAAGTGACAACAACAAGACAGCCTGAAGAAGGAGAAGAGTTTTCTCCAAAAATTTGCTATTAATGAAAAAATTTCCTAGTAAAATTCCCATAAAAGTTGCTTTAGATTATATATGATTAATATTGTCCCAGCTGTGTGTTGCTTTGTTCGCCATACAATATTGCACGAGTTGTTTTATATCATTTGAGGTTTCCGTCCTTTAAATATTCTCAAAGTCTGACTTCTAAATTCCTTTTTTGCCACCCCAGTGGTGCAGTGGTCCAAGCGATGGCTTCTGACCATTCATTTGTGATGAGTCCGGGTTCGAATCCCGGTGAGGCATGGATGTTGTGCTTGTCTTACAGCACTGGCTCTCTTCCCTCCCCGGAACCAGTGGCAATACATTAGGGATGCGTGATTGCTTATATCCCACTGAGCTGCTCACAGTGGTTGTTAAACCTCCAACCAACCAAATTCTTTTTTGTGCTCCCGAAGTATATTTTTGGATTAATCTTGTGGTTGTTCTATAGATGTATTGTTAATATATCAATATACAGGGTGTTTCATTGGGTAGTCCTCCCAAAGAACCAACTATTGTTTTCCTCCCACTCTACATAGAAACACAACGTTTGGCTTACAAGTGACCTCAATTCTTGAGAAACGTGCAGGAGTGATTTTCCTGAATAGGCAACGACTCATTGTGACATCCCCCCCCGTCAGATGGCCAGACACACTCATTTTGTCTGGAGGCAACCTGTGTGTTTTACAGTGTTGTTGAACATCGTTCAGGATGGCTGTGTAGACCATTGCAGAGCAGGTGTTCATTGTGAAAAGTTATTGGATAACAAAGTCTATATATGTAACACAGCGTGAATTTCTTGAGAACTTGGGGGAAGAAAAGCACCAGACCAACATATTGCCAGGTTAGTGAAGAAATTTGAAACCACAGGCAGTGTTCTAAACCAATACAGAGGCGGATGTCCTCTTTTAGCGGAAGAAAAAATCTAAGAGATGAAGCACAGGCTGCTGGCATCACCAAAGAAGTCACTACGTCATTTGCCACAAGAAACTGGGTATTCTGTTTCCACCTGCCAACGAGCTGCAAAGAAAGGGTTACTTTGTCGGTATCGTGTGACAGCTATGCAAGAATCGGTTCTCAAAAAGTGTGTCTTATCGTCACTGGTTCCCAATATTTTTACTCACAATTCAGAACATTTTGGATTTTACATGGTTTCATTTGGATGGGTACATCAATTACCAAACTCCTGCATCTGGGTTACATACAGATAATCCACATGAATTACACGAAACCCCATTACACCCTGCAAAAGTTGGTGTTTGGCATGCTGTGGTTGTGTCCTGAACCAGAATAATTGGACCCATTTTCTTCAGCAGCATAGTGAACTCGGCGTCATATGTGAACATCTTCAGACAATTTGTGGACCAATTAACCAACATCGATTTGACAAACCGGATACTTTTAACAAGATGTAGCAACATGCCACACATTCCCGTGAGAGAATGAGTGAAATTTCTCTTCTTTCGGTGACCAAGTGATCTCCAAAGGACTGCGGCCACCTTTCACCCCATTTGATTCCTCCCAATTTTTTTCTTATGGGAATATTTGAAGTGTCGTGCTTACAACAATATGTCTCACATGTTAGAAAACTTAGATCGCGAATGGTGCTACATTCCTATGAACTAAGGTACATTGTACATCACATGTCATGTATCTAAGTAGAGGTGTTGAAAAATATGACTGATTCTTTGGGAGACTACCTAGTGAAATACCCTGTATAAGAAATCTTATATAGTAAATTCTGGTTTATTGAGACAAACTGGGGCTAGAGCACCTTGGCCCAATTAAGCGGCTGCCCCAATTATGTGCTTTATCCCAAAGTGCTGATTTGGGATGTTATTCAGGAATTGTCCGAAATAAATGGCTGCCCCGATTAACTGATGGCCCAATTTAACTAGAATCTAGTATACAGGGAGTTCGTAAACTGTTTTGACAAAAGAAGAGGGGGTGATAGTACCCATCAAGACAAACAATATTTACAATGGAACCTAGGGTTGCATTCCACTCTGAGTGTCAGAAAAGAGTGAAGTTAGATGTCCAAGTTGAACGTTCAACAGTGCAAAGAAAGAGAATTAAGGACATCATAAGTTGCAAAATCTCATTTATGGAGATCAGGTACAGAATCAAAGTAGATGGTCAAAGTGGCGGCCACAGGTGCCGTTGCAAAATTCACAGACTGGCGCACTCTCTCGAAGACTCCTGGTGTTATGTTTATCCTGCGCACTGCAACAAGGATTCTCGCGACGAGATCTTCCACGGAGTCCACAGGCATCTCGTACACCAATGACTTCATGTGCCCCCAGAAGAAGTCCAGTGGGTGGAGGTCCGGTGAGCGTGGAGGCCATGCCACAGGTCTGCCACGTCCAATCCATCGTGTGGGATATGTGGCATTCAGGAAGTGTCTACTGCACCTTGATAAGCCAATCAGCTACAACTGTCGATGCTATGTCTTTTCTCTGGCAATTTGCATACGGTAAATGCTTGACGGTGACGTTCTGGCGATGTGCTACTTCTCCGGCACGAACGAAATGACGTCTGAGGTGACTCCTGTTCTTGTTGGACGTATTTCGAAGTTACTCTTTTCTGGCACTCAGAGTGGAATGCAACACTAGGTTCCATTGTAAATATTGTTCGTCTTGATGGGTACTATCACCCCTCTTCTTTTGTCAAAACAGTTTATGAACACCCTGTATACATATATAGACACCCACTGAAGAGCCAAAACATTACAACTATCTACCTAATATGATGTTGGTCCTCAACATTCTGCCAAAAGAGTTCTTACCTGATAAGGTGTGAGTGCTACAAGATTTCTAAAGGTGTCCTGTGGTATCTGGTACAAACACATTTTGAGCAGATCTTTTAACTCTTGTAAGTTGCATGGTTGAGTGATCACAGATCGGATATTCTGCTCAACTGGATTGATGTTTGGGGAATTTGGAGAACAGGGCAAATCCTGGAAGTCCTCTTCCTATTCCGCAAACTATTCTCGAATAATCTGAGCAGCGTGGCACGGTGTATTATCCTGCTGAAGGAAGGCACTACAAGACAGGAATGCTGCTGCCATGAAAGGGTGTACCTGGTCTGCAATCATGTTTAGGTAGGTGGTACACGTCATAGTTATATCTGCACATCAATGACTGGACCCAGAGTTTCCCAGCAGAACACTGCCCATGTTCTACTGAGTTTGATGTACTGTATATTGTGACGCATTACTCCTGTCACCAGCATTCAAATTACTGGCAAGTTGTGCCACAGTATTTCTTCTGTTGGCTCATACCATACAGGATAGCCTTCGTTGGCCCACACCTTGCTGGCAGTTCGTGGCCTAGGTTTGTGGGGTGGTTTGTGTAGGTTTACGTGGCCGAGTTTGTGTGGGGTTTTGTTCACCTCTGGCATAGAAGTCTGCCGCTGCCTTTCCCATCTGAAGAAAAACAATAACACTGATAAGTATCAAGTGTTATTTATTCCATTTCATAACCTTCACACGTGCAGTTGTTTACTTGCAGTCGCTTTGATTTGCATAAATATGTGCTAGTCAAAATGTTTTGGATGTTTGATGTATATACAATTAACCTGCTTATAACAAGGAGCTAGGGACTGACGGAAAATGTTAAATCCAGGTTCTTGCTAAAACCATTTTGGGGTAAAAATCCCATGTAAAAATATGCATATAGGATAATATACATAAACCGATGAGCCATTACATTATGACCACCAACCTAATAAGCTGTAGGACCCCCTTTAGCCCTCAAAACAGCGGCCACTCTGCGAGGCATTGATTCAATGAGGTGGCGATAGGTATCCTGGGGTATCTGGTGCCGTAATGTCAACAGCAGGCACTCCAGTTCCCGTACATTTCAGGGTGGTGGTGATTTAGCGTGAACTCGCTTTTCCAAGATGAACCACAAATGTTCGATTGGGTTCATGTCAGGTGAATTTGGGAGACCAGGGTATTAACAGAAAGTTACCAGCATGTTCCTCTAACCACTACTTGACGATTCTGGCGTGTGGCATGTGCATTATCCTGTTGGTAATGGCCATCACCAGCAGGGAATGCAGTTGCCATGAATGGGTGAACTTAGTCTGCAATGATGTTCAGATACCTGGTAGCTATCAGGGATTGTGCTATTGGGATAATGGGGCCTAAAGTGTCCCAAGAAAACATCACCCACAGCATAACACCGCCGCCGGCCTGTTTCTACCCAACAGTGTATCCAGGTGCACCCCACCCCCACCCCTGGTTGGTAATCGGCATATCTGTACTCGGCCATTTGCGTGATGCACCAGGAATCTTGATTCGTAAGACTAGGCCACTTTTCCAATCATCCACAGTCTAATCTCGTTGATCTTGGTCCCATTTCGTGAGTGGTTGGCGATGACATACAGTGAGCATAGGGACTTGGCTGGGTCTTCGGCTACGCAGGCCCATGCGCAGAAGTCTGCGATGATCTGTGTGCTGCGACACATTGCCCTGATCACAACTGTTGTAGCAGCGGGTGATTTGTCGCACTGTGGCTCTGCGGTTGCTGTAAACAATGCCCCTCTGGCATCAATGAGCTGCAGATGACACATGGCTGGATGACAGTTCATCGTTTGGCCATCTGTGCACCACTTTTGATACGTACTCACTACAGCTGCACGTGAACAACCCACAAGCCGTGCTGTTTCCGAGTCGTAGTTTCGAGGCGGCGTAGCATTACAATTTGTCCTTTATAAAATAAATCAAATAAATATAAACCCTGGTAAATCTGCAGCTTTTACCATTCTGACTCTGAACACTCTACTAACCGAAAGAAGCCATCCTCGGGTTATATATATATATATATACTGCTCTGTGAACTTCAACTGGGCCACCCTTCGGTTTCCAGGAGCACTCATTTCTCTAGGCTGGGGGTGGTCATAACATAATGGCTCATCGGTGTACATGTTTATGCTACAGGGTGTCCACAATGTCTTGTCCCCCCTTAATAAGAAATGTAAGTGAGCTATGTATCTGTTGTATGATGTATATGTTGAGTTATGGTCTGTATTGTGTTTATTTACAGATTAGGTACCGGAACCATGTGTGATACCAGCGAATACACCCTGGAACAGCGGATTGTTGTCAGTGTCTGGGTACACGAACGTCCACACACAGGGAAGACAATGCGTGATGTGCGTGCCGATTTCCAACAACAATTCGACAAAGAGGCCCCTCCAAAACAGACCCTTCTGCAGTGGGAACAAACTTTTCGAAGCAGGCAACATCAAGAATAAACCACGAATGGGAAGACCATCAACCAGAGTGCAACAGTGTCAAGCGGTCGAGGAATCAGTTATCAGGTCACCGATGAAGTCGCTGCCGAAACGATCAGCGGAGCTTGGAATACCACAATCGAAACTGCATAAGTACATGAAGAATGACTATGAATTTGCACACATATCGCCCGATATTCGTTCAGGAGTTATCAGACATCGATTTAAATCGTAGGTGGGATGCATGTGCAATGATGCTTCAGACATTTGCCACAATCCCAAAACGTGGAAAGATAATTTTCAGTGATGAATGTGCGATATACCGCAGCTGTCAATCACGGAACGTTGTGTTCTGGTCCAAGGAAAACCCACATTACGTCGAAGAATTGGAACACCATCCTCCGCATGTCATCATATGGGCTGCAATGAATAGTCGAGATCTGTTTCGACCGTATTTATTTGATGATTCAGTGAATCAGACAACTTATCTGGACATGCTGCAAACCTGGTTTGTGCCACAACTTGGAAATCTTGGAATTCTGAATGACATATGGTTCCAGCGATTGCGTAATGGGCACCCACCCATTACGCAATCGCTGTTCGGGAATACCTTGGTGAGGTCTTTCGGGATCGTTGGATCGGCCGAGGTTCAGCAGTGCTGCCCGCTCCACTTGAATGGCCACCTCAAAGCCCAGATACGCAACTGTTATGGATGTAGGTCATTTTCAGTGATGAATGTACGATATGCTGCAGCTGTCAATCACGGAACGTTGTGTTCTGGTCCAAGGAAAACCCACATTACGTCGAAGAATTGGAACACCATCCTCCGCATGTCATCATATGGGCTGCAATGAATAGTCGAGATCTGTTTCGACCGTATTTATTTGATGATCCAGTGAATCAGACAACTTATCTGGACATGCTGCAAACCTGGTTTGTGCCACAACTTGGAAATCTTGGAATTCTGAATGACATATGGTTCCAGCGATTGCGTAATGGGCACCCACCCATTACGCAATCACTGTTCGGGAATACCTTGGTGAGGTCTTTCGGGATCGTTGGATCGGCCGAGGCTCAGCAGTGCTGCCCACTCCACTTGAATGGCCACCTCGAAGCCCAGATCTCTCAACGTGTGATAATGCCCTTTGGGGTTTCATAAAGGAGGTTGTTGCACAGCAGAGCTACCAAATCACTGATGAACTTAAATAAGCAGTGAGACGTGCTTTCTCTCGTATCACCCCACAACTGCTTCGGGAAATGTCCCACAGAACATGGTGTAAAATTATTCTGTCACGAGAATGACGGAGCCCAAATGAATCGACTGGATGTTTAAGGATGCCTCAACATATACATCATACAACAGATACATAGCGCACTTACAATTCTTATTACAGGGGGGGGGGTAACAAGACATTGTGGACACCCTGTATACATCCATAACAGTTGCATATACTTGAAAGATTTAACTAACTATATTAGTACTATAGTTAATTAATCAAATCTTTCAAATATATTCAACTTGACAGCCATGTGAGATTGGCTGCTACTTAAATACACAACACGCATAAAGCAAAAAACAGCACTGATTCTCCCAATGCAATGCTCACTTGGAGGGTGAAAGGGAAAATGGTCACGATTTCAGGAACTGTTATCTCCTGTTTCTTCTCTGGCAACATCCCCATTATATTACTTTCCTGTCACTCTCTACAACTGTTGCCTAGAAATCCACTTACAGGTGTGTGAGCCCCATCCATCTTCTTTATGCTAGCGCCCTTTTTTTAATTCTAGTGACGCAATATATCCTCTTGGACTGAGCAGCAGAGTCTCTTGCACAACTCACTTCTTGTGTATTTGATGTACTCCCTCCCAATTGCTTTTCTATCAACATTCAGTCACTACTTGCGCACAAGGATTTCCTTGCACTGTTGCAATTTCATCTTGTATGACATCATTTCTATAACTCCATTCTAAGACAGCAATGAACAGATTTTTCCTGCCTGTTAAATATGGAATTTCTTTAAATTTTGTTACTTTGATAGCTAAAAGTAATCATCTTAGCTTTTCCCTCCTTCGATAAATCTTGGGGACTTCATTAAATTTTACAATCAAATGAGCTTTGAATTAACATTACAGCAAACAAAAGTTCCTGTTTTGTACATTAAATCTAAGATCTCACTAAACACAGGTTTGTTCTATACAAGTTTTACTGTATGCATATATAAGCAGTCAACCCCCTTGTGTAACTACCATATTTTGTTCATCATGATAAACTGGCAGTAACCAAGGGTGGCAGTTTAAAGAAGTTCATATAAAAAAAGGGGGGGTAAAATTAATTGAATGACGGCATAAGAAGGAAATAATATATGTTCTTATGCATCGGTTCTTTAAATCCGAGAACGTATGAACTAAAAACACAGTGATTAAGTAAAGTTAATGATGAACGTTCTTAAAACAATGTGTTCGTTTACATTTTCATGTAGCATTGATACTTCATTTATCAGTACCATCAGCATTTCAAAAGTCAACTGCTGTTATTCTATCTTCTATCTTTTTGCAACCTCTCTCATTTTGGTTTGAAATCCATTTATTGGGTACCATCCTATAAAACAAACCAGATTCATCCATGTTACACACACCTTTTTAATTCATAGCCAACTATGATTTGAAACATTTTTTTTTTCTTGCCTCATTCACTGAACTTTTTAGAGGTTTTGGTCACTTCACTGTCTTTTATTTCTCAATGATAATCTGCATCATTTTTTTTGAATCTTTGAAACAAACCATTACTGTAGCTGAATTGTTGAATTTGGTATTCTTTCCCAAACTGTCTCACATTTTCAAGAGTATCTTCAGTAATAAATGCATGTTTTACATTTACCTGGCCAATCGATAGAACAAGAGCTTCCTCTAAATGTTTCATGCTTGCCACTTTTAAATTTTGTAACTGACTGCAGTTGTTTTTCAGATCTCATCTATTTATATTTATCGTTTAAAATGTCTCATCCTGTTCTTATGTGAACTGACTTATCAAAAAGGTTGGAATAAGTGAATTGCTAATGCCTGATGGCTAGATCCAGGATTACAATTTTTGATTTGACATATCAATATTTTCTCATTAACATCCAACAATGTTTTATCCATTTCAGAAAGCTGTAAAATAAATAAAACTGATGAATGAAAAAAGCCCACACACCAAGCATTCACTGCGAGAAACAGTGATTAGTGATAGATAACTAGAGGTTTTAGAATTCAAAATAAGAAACATGAGATAGGAAGTGTCATGTTCTGAGGGAGTATTTCCTCTATGGAAATGTAAAACACAGAAGTTTGGCTATTGGCATGTGGTCAAATCAAAAAGGGGAACCATATAAGCAAAGTAATTAGTCCCCATCTCTCCATTTATTAAACTTCAATATTTAACCGGACACAACATACCAATTGTGTCACTGCTGTCCAATGCAATAAATCACAGGAGTCTGCCTTTGCTTTTCAGTAGCTGACTACACTCCACTAGAGGCATTATTCTTTTTCTAGAGGAGGGGGCATGATAGTGGCTGTTATCTCATATATTCGCAAAACTTCTTTGAGAAGGACCCATCTAACATACTTTTTTGGGGCACTCTTAAGAAGATAAGGTGGGTGATTCAGGGTGTCCATCTCAAGTTAATATTTTGAGAGGTGGTTCAACAGGGTATCCTCCAATGAGAAAGACCAAAATGTCTCTAGAATGTCCTGGCAGATGGCAGTAAGCTAGGTAGTGGTTTAAAGGGGGAACTTTCCATTCAGTCAAACAGAAAAAGATTTGCAACCTGTGATCAATGAGCAGAAGTTAGGGGGAGGGGTTGGCTGTATATACCATATATATATATATGTAAATATGGGGGCATGTCAAAATTATTGACCAGTAAATAATAAAAATTCCTTCGCTAGTCATAACAATGTTCTCATTGCACAGTGTGCACATCACACCTTCCCACACCCACACACAAAGTGAGTATGCACTGGCCGTTAGAAGGCAGTGACAGCAGCTGAAGAAACCTCATGTGGAAGAGAAGAATGCTTTAAGATGGAATTCATGTGTAGGGAGCAGATTTCTTTTGTGAAAATACAGGTTGCCCTCAGGAGAAATGTCAACCAGTGTGCAAAGGGATTGCGAGAAGCATGCGGTGTTAATGCATTGCGATATTCAACAGTGAGAAGGTGGATGCATCTTCCAGAGAGGAATGAAGATGTGTTGCAGTTTTGTAATGTGAAGCAAAATGTTGTTAGCAAGGTGGAGACTAATATTCTTAGGTGGTCTGGCCATGTTGAAAGAATGAGTGAAGAGATGCTTACTAATAAAAAAATTTCAGCCCAAGTGGCAGGAAAGAAAGTCAAGACGAAGGCCAAGGAAGTCATGGGAGGATCAGATTCAAGAGTGACTGAATGAGAAAATTATTATGAGTACGAAGTATAGAAGGTCTTGTGTATGTCATGTGATGGATGTCACTGAAGCCCATGTTGTGTGTCAAGATCGCAAGTAAATGGAGAAGTTTGATAGGGCAACAGTAAGTAAATAATCAGTTAAAAAATTTATCTGGTGGTTTGTATTTCTTTGTGGAGGTTATCTCAGAGAACACCTTAGGGATATTATTAGTTAAATGTTTATTTGTCAGATGGTCTTTTTTTGAGGAGCTAACCTCTGAATATCAGAGAACGGCTTATTGATATATACACTATCTACCAACAAGTAATTGGACACCTGTGATAGCAAAGGAAAATGAAGTTTATTCACCTTCAATAGTTGGTGGAGCCTCCACGAGCGGCGATTACAGCTGCGACCCTTCGGGACATACTCTCAATCAGGCGTTGTACAACGGCTAGCGGTGTTTTCTTCCACTCGGCTTGGAGAAGACAGGTCAGTTCCTTCACCGATTTCGGACGGTGGGGGCACCCTTAAGTCGACGCTCCAACTCATCTCAGAGGTGCTCGATAGGGTTAAGGTCTGGGCTCTGCACTGGCCAGTCCATTCGATTAACCCCATTCTCACCATACCAAGCCATGGTAGACCTCGCAACATGACAGGTGGCATTGTCATCCTGAAACTAACATGGGTCCACCCCGTAAAACTGCCATAACGTAGGAAGCGCATGGTCATCCAAAATGGTGCAGTAGGTCTTGGTGTTGAGTCTACCAGGAATTGCGACCAAGGGTCCGTGCCATACCATGAGAAACACCCCCATAGCATGATTCCACCGCAGCCGAACTTCACAGTTGGCACAATACATTCCGGCAGGAGGCGTTCTCCAGGCAGACGCCAAACCCAGACCCTGCCATCCGAATGGTAGAGGGTGAACCTTGATTCGTCGCTCCAGAGAACCTGTTTCCACTGTTCAACGGTCCACTGTCGACATTCTTTGCACCACGTTAGCCAAGCAGCGCTATTGGACTTGGTGATCAAAGGCTTGTGGGCGGCAGCACATCCATGATAACCGAGCAGATGGG
The DNA here is from genome assembly GCA_039090855.1 of Macrothele yani. Lineage (NCBI taxonomy): Eukaryota > Metazoa > Arthropoda > Arachnida > Araneae > Macrothelidae > Macrothele > Macrothele yani. Next base: position 24,413,652 of record CM077013.1, read on the forward strand.
CTTCCTTACGGATGGTATTCCTCGAAAGAACACTCGCGGATCCCTGTTGAAACTCCCCGCGGATGCTGCCCATTGATTTGGTGTGGTTCTTCCGAATTTCTCTGGCCAGCACCAGTCGGTCTCTAACTCCCAGTTTTGTGGGTCTGCCGGGTCGGGGCACATTCCGACAGTCACCTCACATCTTCCACTTGCCAACCACGTAGGCCACTGTCGATTTTGGGTACTTCAACTCACTGGATATGTCATGTATGGATCGGCCATTTTTGTGATACCCGACGATTACACCTTTCTCGAAATCAGAGAGCTCCGAACTGCGTGGCATCTTGCATGCGACTGGTTGCGTTGTTGTTTCCCACACGATATTTAACAGCGGCGGCCGTGACGTGTATCAGGACCGCAGATATCGTCGATTGCAGGGGTGTCCAATTACTTGTTGGTAGATAGCGTATGTATGTATGTAGAAGGTGGTATTGTCATTTAAGAAGGGTCGTGAAGATGTTGATCATCGCTCTGGTGCTAGGAGACCTGTTGCAGTAACCGATGACAGGCATGTGGTGTTAGTCCGGGAATAGTTGAACATTGACTAACGCTAACGATGGACTTGCATGGAATTTTCTTGCGAGGTACACATTTCTTCAAAGACTGTTTACAGGGTACTGACACAGCATCTGGCAATGAGGAAAATTGCCAGCAGGTGGGTACCCCACCATCTGTCCGATATTCAAAAATTGCACTGATTGGCTGTGACAAAGATGCTTTTAAATCGTTATTTACTGGAAGGTGAAGCTTTCTTGAAACACATAATCACATAAATGAAACATGTGGTGCAGCTTATCCAAGTTCCCTTTGACCGAAAAAGTCCACCAATCTCCCAGTAACGTCAAAGTGTTGCTTTTTGTTGCATATGACTGGTTTGGGGTCATTCTCACAAATATTGTGCCTTCTGGGACAACAATTAATGCACAGTATTACACTGCTGGACAATTGCTAAGGACGGATCATAAATGGCTATATAGCGCATAAAAAAGTAAGTGTGGTTGGATGCCAAGTGAAATAAAATAATGTCAGAATGCCAGGACATTATAAGAAAGACAATTTATTGTGCTCTGAAATCCAGAAGGCTTTGGAACGTGTTCAAGGGACAAACAGGCCATTTTGTGCAGAATACGTAAATGTGAAAAAAATGCAATTACCGTCCGCAGACGTTCCGGCGTAAGATGTCAATACGGGATATGGCCACCACGGAGGGCGATGCAAGATTCCACACGCCGTGTCATGCTTTGCACAACATTATCAAGCAGCTGTTGGGGTAATTTATCCATTCCTCTGTCAGTGCACGGATGAGGGTGTCTTTGTTTATTGGAGGGCATTGGCGACCAGCAAGACTCCTCCCCAAAGCATCCCACACATTTTCAATGGGATTCAGATCTGGAGAACGTGCTGGCCATACGAGGCATTGAATATCCTCGCTTTCAAGACACTCCTGGACAGCGACTGTTCGATGACATACTGCGTTGTCATCCATGAAAATGAATCTATCACCGACAGCACCACGGAACATGCGAACATGAGGTAGCAGAACATCATTAATGCATCGTTGGCCAGTCATAGTCCCAGTTGGAAGCACATAGAGGGACGTACGGCCATTGATCATGATGCCAGCCCATACCATGACACTACATGTCGGATATCGGTCCCTTTCCTGTATGTTTGCTGGACAATATGCAGTACCACTATCACGCCAGATCAGTTGTCGTCGACAATCAGACGATAGACTACATCTACTCTCATCTGAGAAGAGGAAGCAGACCAGTCGTTATCAGTCCAATTGCGATGTTGATGGCGCCATTGCAAACGGGCGGTACGGTGACGTCTGGACAATGGGATGCACACAACAGGACGGCGGGCGTATAGTCCTCCTTCATGCAAACGTCTGGCGACAGTTTTTCGGGAGATCCGCTTGCCAGTAGCAGCCATAAACTGATTTGCTACCTCACTAGCTGTGCTGCGCCGGTGTCTTTTTGTTGATAGCACTATGTACCGATCTTCTGTAGGTGTCGTATTGCAAACACGACCTCTGCCGTGACGTTTGCTACACTTTCCATTTGTTTGAAATGATTTCCAAAGCCTTGAAAAACAACACTGTGGCTGACGATCGAACTACTTGGCAACATCTGTTATTTTTCGCCCTTCTTCAATCTTGCCAATAATACGGCCACGCGTAAAATCATCTAGGTGAGGTCTGGAAGACATACTGAAAATTGCAAGTTCGTCAATTGATTCTTTCCCTTTCAACTTTGCGTTTGAACAACAACGGTCAATACGCGTCAAATCCTTTATATATATTATCAGGGCTATGACGTCACGAACAAGTTCGGCAATCCAAAATTTGAATACGCACAACACGTCTTACTGTATCCCACACTTATGCTAATTTCCACATTTTCCTGCCTTCCATTTAATGGTTGCTATCGTTGCTATTGTCATCCGTCCTTAGCAATTGTCCGACAGTGTACAAGAGATTCCTAGAACACCACTTATGACCTGCACTTTGCTGCAAGAGACTTGAACTTACGAAAGAACATCCAATTTTGTTGCACAAAAATGGTCATTGCCATACAGCTAGTGTGGTAACAACACTACTGCAAAAATGGGGATGGGAGATCCTTGCCCATTCGCCCTATTCACCCGACATGTCTCCCTGTGATTTTGATTAGTTTGGGAAGCTAAAAGAGCCTCTGAGATGTTGAAGATTCCCAATGAGACACTATTCTAACTGCAATAGAGTGGTCAATGTGGTCAATGCGGTCTATCCGTGAAAACAACTCTGCTGATGGAGTACGATGCCCGCCGTGGATTTGGCAACGGGTGCTGAATATGGCTGGAGACTATGTGGAGGACCTATAAAAACATTGGTAAGTATACTACACTTCATACTTTTTTATTCATTAGTGATCAATAATTATGACATAGCCCGTGTGCGTGCATGTGTGTGTGAGCTGCTGTCCAGGCTGCACATGGTGGTTACTCTTGATATTAGCTCTGGTGGTCACAATAATGTGACTCGACCGTGTACATAAATCATCATTATTCCACTGCCAGATGAAGGTCTCCTAAGTCATTTCAGCTTTCTGCCTTGAGCACCTTCCACATCACTCAGAGAGGCTTTCGAATTCATCCATACGTCTCTCACATGGTCTGGGTCTTTTCCTGTCCCTTGGAATCCAGTCTAGTATTACAATTGTCCAACAGTCGTCATTTCTTGGGCCATGTCCATCCCATTGCCATTTCAGAGTTTTTAAGTTGATCATGTCATCAACTCTCATGATTTTCATGATCCATGAGTTACTCTACCTATCTTTCCTCGTTATAACTAAGCATGCTCCTCTTTATGATTTCTGTGAAGTCATGTAGGGGTTTTGACTACAACTCACACACTGGCCATGTGGTATAGCATTTCCTTTAATCCTGGTGGTATAGTTATACTCCTATTAGTCAGTCTATATAGGTTGAAAATGCAACAGCAAGGAAGACCTGAGAGATTGAATTTAGAATTATAGAGTACTTTACTTATGATACACGATCTATACGACTGAAGTTCAGACCTGTAAGCAATGTGGAACACACAATACTCAGTACCTTGTGTACCTAACACCACTAGCAGTGACAGCGGCTCATACATGGTGTGGCATCGACTGGAAGAAGTTCTGGATGTTGTGTTGTGGGAGGTCACTTCATGCTGTCTCTCTCTGTACCCAAAGTTAATCTTGGGTAACTGGCAGTGGAGCCTAATGGTCTACACATTGAGCAACCATATCCCACATTAGTTCAATGAGTGACAAATCAAACGAATGTGCTAGCCAAGGGAGATGTGGAACATGCTGTGCATCCAAGGAGCTGCAAGATATTCCATGCCACATAAGATCTCGAAATGTCCTGTTGAAAGATGACATCAGGGACAGTCCACAGATATGAAAGCACTTCAGCCTCCACAATTTCCATGATCTATCGCTGGCTGGTTCCTGCAATGCATAAGAAGCGGGTATGTGAATGGAACCCAACAGCAGAACACCCAGTGCCCAGCACACATGGCACTGCATATTACATGTGTCCAGCAGCTGTTCACCACAGGTGCTGCTGTGAAGGACACATCCATCATGGGTCATTTATGCTGAACCTCAACTTGTCAGAAAATACTATAGCTTCTGCCATTCATCACCCCAGTGACAGCGTTCTGGGCTTCATTGTAGCCACTGAGATTAGCAGTTTAAAGTCAAGGGAAGTCAAAGTAATGGACGGCGAGCAACAAGGCCACTCTGAAGGAAATGGCATTGAACAGAGCTTGCAGATAGCCCTTGGTGTGACACAAACTTCTACTGTTGTGCTAACCCTTGGGACATGGCTGTTCATTCTGCCAACGTCATATGGTAGGGAATAACAGTCTTCCTGCATGTTTGTATATATTCATCACTGGACTCCAAACCCTTCGCGTCAGTATGTCAGACCTACCTCTTCCAAATGACACTGTGTTCACATCACTGTGCTTACGTTTCATGCAACATGAGCAGTGATGTCATGGAAAGAAAGACCACCTTCCGACAGTCCAACACATTAACTCGCTCAAGTCCGCCTTCTGCGGTGGGGCATACTCGGTTACTACCACTACCTTACTGCCACAATTCCTGCGAATTGACTATGGCAACTTGCCCTGTGCATCTTGTTTTTATATCTCCTGTGGGACAGCTACAAGAGTGTGGTGGACACAATTTATGTGAGCACTGTTGTCATCATTTTCATATCTTCACATAACCTACCCATCCTCTGAGTTTCAGTCCGATAACACACGTCTTTCCTGGTATTGCATTTTCAACAAACAGCAGTGTACATATAAAAAACCTTATGATATTGTTAAGTTATATAATTTCCACTTGATTTATATTTCTTTCAATACATGATCTTAATGTTCATAAACAAGCATGATTTTTTTTTTTTTTTTTTACACACGAACCACACATAGCCAAGAAAGCTTTTAGTGAAAACACTTTGTACATCACCCACCCACCCCCTCCTCCTTTAAATCTGTTTTTGCATTATGTACTGCCTCAGAGCCTGAATGCTGTTTTGGACAGCAAATGTGAAAAGTTTTGTGTGTTCGTGAATGAGAAATTAAAAGAAATGTAAAACGATCATTGATTCTATTTTCAAGAGCAAAATGTCCACTCCACACTTTAATTTTGTTAAATATTTCACATCAGGTTCAGGCTTAATAAACTGTCTTTTAACAAATAAATAATTAAAAAAAAAAGAATCATTATAGCAAAAACTTCAATTTTATTTAACTGGTTTCCAAAATACTGGAAAAACCTAATAAAGAAGTTAAAAAAAAAAAAAAAGAAGGCTTTGCACAACATGCTTATGTTATTTATTTCTTTTTTCATGGGGAATGACACTTTCACATTCCCTTCAATATCAAAACCAAACAATAATTCATTCCTCATAAAATTTTAAAAAAGTACAAAATACAAAGCATGAGCTAGACTGTACAAAGTAGCATGAGATCAAGAAGAATAAAATGAGATCAACTGTACAAACAGCCATAAGTAAAAGAGTTGCATGTTTCCTACACATTACCTACCTCCATTTGGTGTATGGCTGTCTGTTCCAATCAGTAAGACACCAGGGAAAGCATAGTTTTCTAAAACGATCTGCAACATATTAAAATTAAAGAAAACATATTAATATCAAAGAAAACTAATGCACTGGTATTAAAACCTATAATAATAAATGCATTCCATACAATGAAGTGGCATATCAATGCTACTGAACAATTTTAAACACAGAGCTGCCGACAATGTCCCGGTATTTGACAAAATCAAATACCGGGACATCAACTTGCATTCAGTACTGCACATATTTACAATTTATCTCTCTATTCTAAAAAAAAAAACTGCTGCTGCCGCTGTTTTAGAAATTTTATGACACTCTTGCTTTCCTAGCTCGCAGCGCAAAACGTATTGAACACAAGAGTACGAAATTTACATCGTTTGTAGATAATTGTTTGGAGAACACGCTGAAATAAACCGTTTTTGCATTCTGGCAATACTTCAAGAGTTATTGTATTTCAAAGTTAAGGCAAGTAAAAAAGTGCTATCAGGTCACGTTCCGGACACACTAACAGAAACAGAACCACGAAACTTTGTAGGCATGCAGTGCCATGACCGAATTTTTGCACCTCGTCGCCCTTTTTCTTTAATTTCGATTTAGTTTACGAGAAATCAAAATTTTAAATTTCACAAAGTTCTCTATTTCGCAATGGGATCCATTTAGAAAAACGGATATATGACCATAAATCATAACGCATTGCAATTTTTACAGCATAAACTTACAACTATCATCCCTTTTTTACAAATTTTTTTTTCAAAAAGTCATTTTCTGATTTTTAAGCATTTTTTAAAGACGCAAAGGAAAGAAACGAACGGCTTGTCTGTCTTCACGATAACCACAGAGGAACGTTCTGGTCTCGTGACCTGCTGCCGCCATGGTGACGAAGCTATTTTTAACACTCTCTTTTCATTGGGTGTTATTAAGCATTGCGTAATATCAAACTGGTAATGACACAATGCTTAATGACGTAGGGATGTTTTATTAAAGTTCGGCGTTTTCTGCCTGCATACGTGAATACCTATGTTAATATCGGCTTTGGCCTCGTATATGAAAAGCAAAGAGAGAAAATGCGAGTGCGTTCGTACGAGAATTGTTCAACCACTTTTAGATGACCTACAGATCTGAAAATTGGCATGCTGATGTCTTAAGGTCCGTATACCTACAAAAGTGCAAAACCAAAAAAAAAAAAAAAAAAAAAAAAAAAATCAAAATGGTGGCTTTGGAACATTGTCTGCTTGAACTTTTTGCGAATTGTTAGACCACTTCTAAATAACCTAGAGATCTAAAAATTGGCATGCTGGTAGGTATTAAAGTCTGAAATGCTTTTTGGGCCGCTTTTGTACCTAAAATAAGATGAAAATAAAAAAAAAAAAAAAAAATCAGAATGGCGGCTTTGGAACATTGTCTGCTTGAATTTTTCGCAAATTGTTTGACCACTTCTAAATGACCTAGAGATCTGAAAATTGACCTGCATATAGGTCTTAAGGTCCAAAAACAAAAATGGTGGCTTTGGAACAGTGTCTGCTTGAACTTTTCGCAAATTGTTAGACCACTTCTAAATAACCTAGAGATCTAAAAATTGGCATGCTAGATCTTGTCCGGATGCCTGCAAATGCACAAAAAAAAAAAAAAAAAAAAAAAAAAAAAAAAACCAGCGTTTTGAACATTTATTGCTTGAATTTTTCTACCACTTCTACACCTAGAAAAAAGTTTGAAAACCAAAAACACGCTCAAATAAACCATTTTTCGATTCTGGCGATACTTCAAGAGCTATTGTATTTCAAAGTTAAGGTAAGCAAAAAAGTGCTATCAGGTCACGTTCCGGACACACTAACAGCAACAGAACCACAAAACTTTGTAGGCATGTAGTTCCATGACCGAATTTTTGCACATCGTCGCCTATTTTTTTTTTTTTTCGATTAAGTTTATGAGAAATTAAATTTTTAAACTTCCCAAAATTCTCTATTTCGTGATGGGATCCATTTAAAAAAATGGATACATAGCAAACTATAAATCCTAATGCATTGCAATTTTTACAGCATAAACTTACAACTATCATCCTTTTTTAAAAGAAAAAATTGAAGAAAAAGTAATCTGATTTTTAAGCATTCTTTAAAGATGCAAAGGAAAGAAATGAACGGCTTGTCTGTCTTCACAATAACCACAGAGGAACGTTCTGGTCCCGTGACCTGCTGCCATGGTGACGCAGAGAATTTGTTAAGCATATGTTTTGTTAGTAAAGCTATCTCAGTTGTTTAAGGTGGATGTCAAGTAATTTTGCTTCCTATACTTCCAATTGAAAAACTTCTGTACACATTTTCTTCACAATTAAATGCTTCCCAAGGATGAAAATTTGAACATCGATTAAAATAGCTTCATTTTATAACTTGGAATACTTAATATTTTCTAAAACATAGCCATCATTATGCAATCCAACATTTGTTTGTTTACTGACGTCATCAAAGTACAGGTCGCGCCATCTTTTTTCTGGTTCCAACATCACCAAAGGAAAAGTTATTGATTTTTAATATAATTATGGTTATGTTTTAGATAATATTATGTATTCCAAGTTATAATATGAAGTTATTTTAATCGATGTTCAAATTTAAATTTTTGGGAACAAACTAATTGTGAAGGAAATGCGTAGAAAAGTTTTTCTATTGGAAGTATGGGAAGCAAAATTACTTGACGTCGACCTTAATGGTTTAGCATAGCGGTTTACGGTTTACAGAAATGCTTTTCAGACCGCTTTTGTTTTCCATAGTGGTAAATTTAGTAAATGCAATAAGTTCAAACAACAAAAGTGAGCCCTTCCAAAAAATAACGACAGTAAAAAAAACTCTGAAACTTCGGAATGGCGGCAGAGCAAAGTCCTTCAATAAAAATAAAATAAAATTGAAAAAAGTTCCGCAAAAATCCACCAGGGAGTTCTCCAGGAGCGAAACAAAAACCGTAAACAAGCCGCCATCTTGCAATCGATACAGCGCAAAAAGTATTGAACAATTGGGAGAACATTTTCATTTCATTACGATATATTTGAAGATCAGGATGCAGGGCCCGAGCACTACTCTGGAAACGAGCGTAGCAAGCCTAGAGTAAATAATAAAATTATAAAACAGGTTTAAGACCCCCCCTCCCTCCCAGCTTATCTTCAGTATTGCATCGATCTCGAGAATGACCAAAATGATGACAAAGCGGAATTTCCCGAATCCATGGAAGAATCTTATGTATGAGTAAGAAATGACTAAGAAATTGGAAAACACAAATTTTATGGAAAATTAAATGTGAAAAATTTATACTGCGTTGCTCACTCTGCCATGAAACAATTTTACAGCGCACAAACAGCGCAGATTCTACCACGGACAGATTAAATACCGATCTAGAAATTTAATTTTGTTTAATAAAAGGGAAAGGGGAGAAAAACGATTGCTCTCTTATTGATCAGTTTTGAAGAAGTATGTATTAGAATTTAGGGAAACATGCATTTCGCTAGAAAAAAATTCTTAAAAAATATGAAGTCACTCCTTTTCACTATTAACGAAGATATTAAAAAACAGGGAACGTGATATCTCTCTCTCTCTCTCTCTCTCTCTCTCTCTCTCTCTCTCTCACACACACACACACACACACACAAAAACATCAAAAAATGAAAATATAATCAGGCAGAGAGAGAAAAAAAAAGGAAGGTCAGAAAAATTTAATATGCGGAAGCAGAAAACGACGTGACCCTCTCATCGTACAGCAGTCAGTTATGGTGTGATTACGAACATCTGCGAGATTTACCGACTTTTTCTCCAGTTTTTTTCAACCGAAACAATTTGAAAATAGGAAATTAAACTTTACACAGATGTTTAATAATGTTATTTCACTGAGATTTTTGATTTCCATAGGATATTTGATGTTTTAGGTAGTCCGTAGCGGATTGATGATTTCCATAGTAACTGTGCAAAATCCATAGTACTGGAGTCTCTTAATCTTTCTTCCCACTGCATGGTCTTACTCAGCATCGAACAGAATGGTGTACACAGAGAATTTATTGTGGCGAAGTCCCAACGATGACAATGCACACGTTGGTTCTGGTGCACAATGGCACAAAATCTGCCTTTTGTGGCAAGGTGGTGTAACTTTTTGTTTTGGCGCGCATTGGCACAGAATTCCCATCCCTGCATGAGGCACTGCACAAGCGCAGTGGATGTGACGTCATGAACCAGTACTTCAACTTTCCAAGCCACTGACTGTCTTGCTACCATTGCAAGGTTCATGACCTTGGTGCTTGAAGTGACGTGCATTAACAAAAAAGACATTTGTCTCCATTTGTTACTGACTCCCACAGCCAGCGTTGACGCTAGAGAAAAATGATCGCTCATATCATTACTGGGGGGGGGGGGGGGATACCATGCATAAATAAATAAAAAATAAAAAGTAAGAAAAAAAAACCCGGATTTTTTGTAGAACAATCAGTTTTCCTGAAAATATTTTCAAAATCGGATTGAATACGGGTAAACTGGAACACTTGGCAGCTCTGTAAACTACCAAATGCACCACATAAAACTTTGGACAACAAAAAAACATTCACATGCTATTTACTTCTTGAGCAACAGTTAAAACAAATGAGGTCACATGAACTTCAAAATTCATGATTATTGATTCAAAAGTAATGTCAGCAGGTTTCACATTGACATGAAATTTACAGGGGGAGGGGACTATAAGTACTTAGGCACCGTCTGAGGTTCCACAGACGAGAAGCCAATATCCATTTCAACAGAACCACATAACATACATACTTAGGGTGACTTTCAAACATCAACCCTTTCAAGTAGCTCCACATTTCACTCCAGTTTGATTGAATATGACAGCACACACACACAAGAGCGGGCAAAGAAATTAATATTTTCACCGAGTATTTTTGTTAGAATAATAAAAATTTTAAATGAAAATATAAAAACAAACCACTCTTCTGGCAAACTACCTCATAGAGACAATGTCCTTTCCTCTTTACCAGAAATGTGTTTGTTTTTATATTTCCAAAATGATTTCAATATTACATTAGATTACTTGAAATTTAATTATATCTGCAATACTCAAACATTGTAATAAAAACCCAAACTTTTGAACAAATTGTTGTATTCTAATTTTCATTATACAACCTGAACTATGAAAATTTCTTTTATTCGTCTTATATAAAAACCTGTAATCAAGAAATACCATCATTCAAAGTATGTTGTATAAATATGCAAAGATATTTGAAGAAAAATCAACTCCAGTTCAAGAAACTGTGCAAGCCTATTCTAAAAATTTTAGTTGCTTTACAATATTATAAATAGAATTCTTTCAATATAAAAAAAGTACAGCATTCAGAATACAACGCTTTTTCCCAAACAAAATATAACATGGAGAACGGAATAAGATAGTCATAGTATGAAATGCATACTACAATCTTCAAAGGAAAATACGTATTTTAGATATGTGAGCATATTAGTCTTAGGCCTATTACCAAATATACTGAATATGACAAGGAATGATTTTAAACTGATACAGTAACTACCCCCCCTCCCTATGTGAAATTAGTTTCATCAAATGAAAACAAAATTCATTACATACTGATTTGTTATACTAATGAAACAGTAAATGTTTGTTAAGGTATGTATATTGAAGTTTGGTGATTTCAGCATAAATATTGTTCCATACAATTTTCTACTTCTCACCGAAAACCATTATGACAAATTTATTTTCCAAACAAGTTCAACATCTGTTTTGAAAATACCATTCCATTCGTGTACTAAATCAACAGCAAATATTAAAATATTTTACCATTTCTTTCAAGTATAATCCACAAACTTTACATCATACTAAAACAGAAATTAGGAAAAATCATCAAAGGACAAATCCAATGAGCTAAAAACATACCAGCAACTTACATTGTAAAGATTTAATTAATAGCAATCTAGTCCACAGTGCAAAAAATCTCAATACAATTTTAAAAAATCTGTATGCAGTAGTATACACGGCAAGCTGTAACTTCATAGCATGCCATAACTGATACTGCATCATTTATCTAGGTCACCATGAAGAAACAATTTCATGCTCATCACAGCAGTCTACAAAAAAGACTACAAATCGGATATGGACCAATGTACATTTCCTATATATCTGGGTCAATTGAGTAAGAGACTTCTGATGTCCCTTTACAGTTACATGTTCTTTACATAAATAATTTTTAATGAAGATAAACACAAAATGATGAATGTTTGTCACCAGCCGATACATGCACAATGAAATGTAAGTGCAAAAAAAGGTAGCCAGCCATCAGAGTTAAATTCAAAAGGAGTTCAATTTGTGATATAAATACAAAGATATAAAACACAAAATTGTTAACATCATTGATGTTAAGCATATTTTACTGAGAAGATACAATTATTATTATTATTATTACAAAACAGATTTTACTGAGCAGATGAAATTACTACACATAATCTTACATACACTGATCAGAAAAACATTGCCCACACTATAAAAAGTATGAAAACCAAATCATATTCCCACCCGTCAGTAATAAACACTACAAAAATCCATTGTTTTTAGCATTTTTCAGTAGTATTAGATATGTGTGAAAGTTCTGCCCATTTTTGATGATGCAAATCCCAAGTAGAAAATCTAAGTAAAACAAGTGCAATAACAGATGGTGCATGTGATGGCCAAAATGTTTCGAGGAGCAGACTATAAAATGGCAACAAGTCTGGAGGTGTATCTCTTTTGCAAACAAATCACGAAAGGATTAACATGTCAAGCAATAATGACCACATTAGGCATTGTTTGCTTTACGAGTTCAACAAAGGCTGCCATAATATTTCTGGTGTATAGCAAGAATGCTGCGTACGAAAGCATGTGTCGCCATTGGATCCAGAAATTCTGTGAAAGCGACAGAAGCTACAGATATCAACCATGTTCTGGACGTCCATCAGAGGTTTCTGAAGAGTATATCAACCAAGCCATATCAAATGACCAACATTTAACCATTGAAAAATTATCAGAAAGGTTTCCTCTACACAGAACAACAGTAGAAAGAAAGACGCATGCGCTTGGGTTTATCACAAAGTTCGACCAGTGGGTACCACATGACCTATTCGCAAGAAATCAATCAGACAAACTGTCTTTCTTTCCTTGTGCATCACAGAAATGAATTTTTCATGGAATGAATAATTATGGGTGATGAAAAGTGGGTTCTTTACAGAAATGTAAAGCTTCAAAGACTGCCGAGTTAGAGAACCTGCTCCATCGACTTCAAGAGGAGAACTGCATCTGAGAAAAGTTTTGTTAAGTGCATGAGGGGATGCCAAAGAGGTAATCCACTGGGAGCTGCTTGCACCTAACCAAATGATAAATGCTGACCTGTACTGCCAACAGCTGAAAGGGCTGAAACAGAAATTGAAATCTAAGCATCCAGCACTGATTAAGCGCAAAGGTGCAATCTTCCAATATGATAACGCAAGACCCTGTAAAGCCTTAGCCTCTCAGAGAAAATTACTGAACATTGGATGAGAAATGTTACCTCCCCCCCCCATATTCCCCAGACCGTGCACCTATGCACAACCACCTTTTCCAATCACTTCCAAAAACTCTGTTGTAAAAACTTTCGATAAAGTAGATGTCGAAATTGCATTACAAGAAGTGTTTTGATCTCAAAACAGAGTTCTACAGAAGGAGGAATTCAATTACTACCAGAGAGACAGCAAAAGGTCATAGATAATAACGACAATTATATAAAAGAATAAAGATGTTATTTATTACAAAAATTCTCTTCTTTACTGAAGAAATGGGTAGAATTTTTGCACACACCTAATAATTAATAATAAAATTGTACTATACTCACTTTGTAACAAACAAATTTGTCAGAGCATCAAAATAACAGCACAAATTAATAAAAAAGTAAATTTTTGCTTTAAAAAATTGCTTAAATATTGAAGACTTCCTATGGAAAACATTATGTGGCACAAACATTTTTTTCTTTGTTTTCTTTCTAGTTTTACTGAAAGGTCAAGGTACAGTATGTTCTAAAAGGAAGGGTGCAGTAAACGTGTCCCAATGGGATGGGAATCTTGTAGCAAATACAGTAAGTGCTCACACAGGTTGGAAATTGCTCATGGTCATCTTTAAATCATGAAATAATAATAAACTTGTGTAGAATATTATCATAAAACAGAACAATAGTGTACAAAAGTGACCTCATACTTTTTTTTTGTTGTTTAGGAAAGTTCCCTTATTATATGCTTTTTTTTATTCCTTACAGTACTTCTTCCTATATCAATCAATGGAGCAAGCCTTTTTGATTTTTCTCAAGGCCAAGCTCAAATTGAAAATTGCTACTTCACAGAACAGTAGCAGCATTATCACTTTTTAAACTTCAGTTTCATCAGAAATGCATGGTTTTCCATCACTTTTTGCTGTATCACGAAACAAAAAAGCAATCATTTTTCCTTTTGTTTAAAAAAACTTACAAAGTTCAAAATTGTAACTTTTCTGTCAGTCTTTTTTTCCACAGAAAAGTAGTTTCTTTGCACAATGAGCAAGAAGGAATGTTTCTGAACTTTAATTTTGCTTAAGCAAACTTCTTGCCTATAGGGCGCTGTTTTATATTCGTTCTTCCGGTCATGAAACATCGTATTTTTATTCACAGGACAAAAACGCTGACTTCTGTCTGCTGTCTGAGATGTAACATAGCTCGACATCACAAGGTGTATACTCACTATAACGTGAGTGTTGTCACCTTTCATTACGCCAATTTTTTATCGTATTCTTCTTTCACTCCCCCATATGCAACATGGCCTTAAAATTCACAATTCGAAAAATGGTACTCATTTCAAAAACATTTATTCACCCTCTCAATAAATACTCATATATAGTACTCTCAACCATTCACACTCCCCATAAAAACCACTCCAAGGTACACAACATACAACACCTTCATACAATCAATTAAAACCACTATGTACATAATTACACTATTTACATTCCCTGGCAGTCAAACTGTTGTCAACTGTGACTAATGTAATGCTTCATCTGCCTTATACACCGCACACCCCCGGGAATGTAAATAGTGTAATTATGTACATAGTGGTTTTAATTGAGTGTATGAATGTGTTGTATGTTGTGTGTCTTGGGGTGGTTTTTATGGGGAGTGTAAATGGTTGAGAGTACTATATATGAGTATTTACTGAGTGGGTGAATAAGTGTTTTTTGAAGTGAGTACCATTTTTCGAATTTTGAATTTTAAGGCCATGTTGCATATGGGTGAGTGAAAGAAGAATACGATAAAAAATTGGCGTAATGAAAGTTGACAACACTCACGTTATAGTGAGTATACACCTTGTGATGGCGAGTTATTAAAGATGCAAATAAATATGATAGTCACAAAAATGTTTAACGAATGTTAGAATCTTAAATCATAAAATGTTTTTCGAATCTTTCTTATTTTTTTTAATTACGGAAAATTCGTAATAGTTGGCACCTCTGAAAAAATTATTCCATAGAATTTTCTATTTATATCCCAAAAATATTAAGCCAAATTCATTTTCAAAACAAGTTCAAAATCTGTTTTGAAAATACCATTGCATTTGTGTAGCAGATCAACAGCAAACATTAAAGTATTTTACAATTTCTTTCAAACACCACCCACAAACTTTCATCATACTAAAACAACAGAAATTGGTAAAAATCATCAAAGGACAAATCTAGTAAGTTAAAAACATACCAGCAACTTACGTTGTAAAGATTTAATTACTGTAATTTAATTTGCCGTATAAATCCGATGATTATCTGCTAAAAAAGTTTAAAATATAGGTTTTGCGGATTATACGCCGATTTAAAAAAAAAAGTTTTTACGGCCCTTCGATTTTTAAAAAAATCTGCATCATAATTGTGCAGGGGGGGGGGGTAATTGGAAAAGGAACTCCCTCGGAAAAAAATTCCTCAGTTCAGGAGTTTGTACGGAACGGGGCAGAGGTGGGAAAAATGTAGTAATGAAAGATCGGGCAAGTTGAGTTGTGGGGAGCGATGGCGGGAGTCATTTTGGATCGTTGAAAAGGACAACTAACTGTTGTGCCATCTCTGTTTTTGTAAACCAGCCAATGAATGTACGCACTGCACTTTTCGTTTTTTTTTGGGGGAGGGGGATCATTTGTACCCTTTCGGAACAAATGATCAGAGACCATCGCTTAGACCACTGTGCTTGCTGCATGAACCTAAGCGTTCCTCCTTTCGGATCGTGTGCGCACTGCATTGTGTTTAGTTTGTCTTTCACCGTTTTGACCAACGTCGTTGCTGCTATTTTCCTTCACTGCTATTCAAGACGTTTTTGAAAAGGAAACGTTTCAGTTACACTGCTGAATTTAAACTTGAAGTGGTGGGCACCATTGAGGATACGATCGTGTCCCTGTGCGTAGTTTTGAGGTCAGAAAACAATCGCGCAGTAACATGCGGAAAACCGCTGTGCCGCCGTCTAAAACATAAACAAATTTGTCGGTAAACTCCGCAGGAGAATTCACGGAAGTTTTTATTGGCCCATGTATAAGCTGATCCCCCAACTCTGAAAGCAGGATTCCTCCAAACACTTTCGACTTATACGCAAGTACATACGGTATTTCTACGACTTGTTCTGTATCAGCCTTTCGCCATTGGCAAGGTGTAATGCAATACTCTGAAGCTACATCAGCGTGATCTACGGATGCCACGCCCTTTATCTGTCAGGAGATAAAAATATGAAAAAGTAACCTTTAAAAATGAATTCCTTCATTTAGAGAAATCATTTCTTTTTTCTCTCTTACTTCTTCAGACTCCTGGGTCATTATGTGACCGATTTTTATATCAGAAATTTCGCTTCCGGTTCAACATCTACAATGTGCGGATTACACAGAAATTTTTTCCCCTGAATGTCACAGTCTGCAGATTACATGAAGGAAAAAAAAATTTACGTCAATTTTGGGGTGTGCGGATTATACAACAAAAATTACGGTAATAGCAATCTAGCCCACAGTGCAAAGAATCTCAATGCAATTAAAAAAGCCTGTATGCAGTAGTATACACGGCAAGCTGTAACTTCAAGCATGCCATACCTGATACTGCATCATTTATCTAGGTCACCATGAAGAAACAATTTCTTGCTCATCACAGCAGTCTACAAAAGACTACTCATGAGATATGGACCAATGTACATTTCCTATAAACCTGGGTCAATTGAGTAGGAGACTTCTAATGTCCCTTCATATTATAGTTATATGTTCTTCACATAAATAGTTTTTAATGAAGATAAACACCAAAAGATGAATGTCTGTCACCAGCCGATACATGCACAATGAAATGTAAGTGCAAAAAAGGTAGCCAGCCATCAAAGTCAAATTCAAAAGGAGTTCAATTTGCCATATAAGTACGAAGATATAAGTCACAACGTTGTTAACATCATTGATGTTAAGCATATTTTACTGAGAAGATACGATTATTATTATTACAAAACAGATTTTACTGAGCAGATGAAATTACTACACATAAACTGACATACACTGATCAGAAAAACATTGCCCACACTACAAAAATTGTGAAAACCAAATCAGATTCCCATCCTCATTAGAAATTTTCAGTAGTAAACACTATAAAAATCCATTGTTTTTAGCATTTTTTCAGTAGTATTAGGTGTGTGCAAAAGTTCTGCCCATTTTTCATGATGTAAATCCCAAGTAAAAAATTTAAGTAACAAGTGCAATAACACATGGTGCATGTGATGGCCAAAATGCTTCGAGGAGTAGGCTATAAAATGGAATCAAGTATGCAGGTGCATCTCATTTGCAAACAAGTCACACAAGGGTTAACACGTCAAGCAATAAGAATCACATTAGGCACTTTTTGCTTTTCGAGTTCTACAAAGGCAACATGCAGCTGAAGCCTGCCGTAATATTTCTGGTGTATAGCAAGGATTCTGCAGACGAAAGCACATGTCGCCATCGGTTCCAGAAATTACGTGTAGGCGACAGAAGCTGCAGAGATCGACCACGTTCTGGACGTCCATCAGAGGTTTCTGAATAGGATCTCAACCAAGCCATATCAAATGACCAACATTTAACCATTGAAAAATTATCAGAAAGGTTTCCTTTACACAGAACAACAGTAGAAAGAAGTACGCGTGAGCTTGGGTTTATCACAAAGTTCGACCAGTGGGTAGGTACCACATGACCTATTAGCACAAAATCAATCGGACAGAATGACCACCTGTCTTTCTTTGCTTTTGCATCCCAAAAATGAACTTTTTGTGGAATGATTAATTAACTATGGGTGATGGAAAGTGGGTTCTGTACAGAAATGTAAAGCATCAAAGGACTGCATGCCGAGTTGGACAACCTGCTCCATCGATTTCAAGAGGAGAACTGCATCTGAAAAAGGTTTTGTTAAGTGCATGGCGAGATGTCTAAGAGGTAATCCACTGAGAGCTGCTTGCACCTAACCAAATGATAAATGCCAAACTATAATGCCAACAGCTGGAAAGGCTGCAACAAAAATTGAAATCTAAGCATCCAGCACTGATTAAGTGCAAAGGTGCAATCTTGCAACATGACAGCTCAAGACCCCGTAAAGCTTTAGCCACTCAGAGAAAATTACTAAACACTGGATGGGAAATGTTACCTCACCCCCCATATTCCCCAGAGCGTGCACCTATGCAGTACCACCTTTTTCAATCTCTTCCGAAAAACTGTTGGAAAAACTTTCAATAAATTAGACATCGAAATTGCATTACAAGAAGTTTTTGATCTCAAAATGAAGGAGTTCTACAGAAGGAGGAATTCGATTACTACCAGAGAGATGGCAAAAGGTCATGGCTAATAACAGCAATTATATAAAAGAATAAAGATGTTTATTTAAAAAAAAAATTTTTCTTCTTTACTGAAGAAACGGGTAGAAGTTTTGCACACACCTAACAATTAATAATAAAATTGTACTATACACTTAGTAACAAACAAATTTGTCAGAGCATCAAAATAACAGCACAAATTCATAAAAAAGTAAATTTTTGCTTTAAAAAACTGCCTATAAATTGAAGACTTCTTATGGAAAACATTAAGTGGCACAAACATTTTTTTTTATTTTATTTTTAGTTTCCCTCAAAATCAACATACAGTACGTTCTTAATGGGAAGGCCACAGTAAAAGTGTACCAATGGGAATCTTGTAGTAAATACAGTAAGCGCTCAGACAGGTTGGAAATTGCTTATGGTCATCTTGAAATAATAATAATAATAATAATAATAACAACAAAAGTGTGTAGAACATTATCATAGAAACAGAACAATAGTGTACAAAAGTAACCTCATACTTTTTTTTTAGAAAAGTTTGCTAATTAAATGTTTTTTTATTCCTTACAGCACTTCTTTTTATATCAATCAATGGAGCAAGCTTTTTGATTTTTCCCAAGGCAAAACTCAAATTGAAAATTGCTACTTCACAGAACAGTAGGCAGTGGCATTATCACTTTTAAAACTTCAGTTTCACCAAAAATGCATTGTTTTCCATCACTTCTTGCTACATCAGCAAACAAAAAAGCAATCATTTTTCCTTTTGTTTAAAAAAAAATTTATAAATTTCAAAATCATAACTTTTCCGTCAGTCTTTTTTTTTTTTTTTTTTTTTTCACAGTAACATAGTTCCTCTGCACAATGAGTGAGAAGCAATGTTTCTGAACTTTAGTTTTGCTTTAAGCCAAAGAAGAAATGCTTGCTCTGTCCTTTGATGTAACAAGACATGACTAAGAAATAGGAGTACATGCATTTTAAGCAAAATAAATGTGAAAAACCAGTGCTTCTTTGATCACTCTGCCACAAAACAATTTTACAGTCAAAGAAATAGATTCCAGTCAAAGAAATAGATTCCACAATGGACACATTTAATACTGGGTTTAATATTTAATTTTGCTTGAAAGAAAGGGAATGGGGGCAAAAAACCTTGCTCTCTACTGATTAGTTTTTTTAAATACTATCAAAAAATAGGGAAACATCCATTTTAGTACAAAAAAGTTCTTTAAAAATACCAAAAAGGACATGGAATGTGATAAAATACATATAAAAAGTACAAATATAATGAAGGACAGGTACAACTTAAAAAAAAAAAACATGAAATGGAACTTAGGAAAATTTATAATGAGGAACTGGAAAATGATGGAACATGTCATAGCTACTGGAGCAGTTGTCCAGCAGTTCCACACATTTGAGAGATTCTGACTTTTTCAGGTTTCTTTTCAATTGCTGGCTGCCCTATCCAAAATGTTTGACCTTTTTCTTAAAAATTTTCATCAAGGGAAAGATTTCCAATACTACTCCTGAACTTTTCACAAAAATATGAAAAATCAAGGACTCTTGAAGATCTAGATAAAAGATCTAAAATTTCAGGAATTTTCCTACGGAAGAAATTCATGAAATTGAGTACATCCAAGAAACACTCCCAGAAATGTTTAATGAATGTTAGAATCTTGAAAACACAAAAATAAAGTTAACAATACATGCTTAACAACATTATTTTACTGAGATTTTTTATTTCTGTAGGAAGTTGGATGTTTTCTGTAATCTGTAGTAGAACAAAAATTTCCATAGAAAATCCACAGTACTCAGTCTCTGCATCAGTGTTACATAACTGGCTGCATGTTTGAAATCAAGAACAAGATCACATTCTTACTGCTAAAATGTGATGATTTAATTATATTAAAGAGAATTTCCAAATTTCTATAATCAATTCTAAACATTTAATTTATAGAATACTTGTTTGGCATACTTATTTCTTTTAATTACATAGCCACTTGCTACTTTAAGCATCTCATTGCTATGATTTATTTTTATGAAAATAAATCAAGACATTGTAATTCTTGGAAATGTAACTGCCTATAAACATACTTTCTGTAAAGACACAAACACACAGAGCAAAACTACCACAGAAGTTATGCACAGGATACAACAGGGGGGTGGGGGGAATACAGTGATAATGCATTTTTTATTGAGCATTTTATTATGCTCACAAAAATGGAGTGAAATTTTGCAAGTAAAAAAATCAGATTTTTTCATTGCAGAATTTTTATGTACATTTTGCAACCATAAATCTCTTTCCTCAAGTTCAACAGAAGGTAAAACATTTTAACCTTTAAAAAAAGAAGAAAAAAACTTGCAGCTTTTCCAGTGGTCCAACTGTGAACTTTTCCCTTTCATACACTATGCATTTTGTGTTTTCTCCAGCAGACAAACTATCAGATGCCACTGTTGCTACAGCATTAGTTCTTCCTATTTTGACCCTATCTTGCTTCTTTCCCCTCTCTGTGGCATTCACTGCTGACCATTATTGTATACCCATTTCTCACTTTTGATCGTCCATTCCTATTTCCAATGCCCTGCGAGTTCATACAACTTACAGAAACAATTCAGACTTTCCCAAGATCTCCACGACAGATTTTCCTAGTTCACTGATAACTGTATATTATATGGCAGCAAAATGAAGTTATACATATTTGCATACTATTTGAATGGAAATCAACTGGATTAAATTCCTTTACAAAAGGAGGATGGGCAATTTCCTATTGTTGAATGGTTAAAGAACTTTTCATGCTATTATATTATTCACCACAATAAAAATGTTTAACAATAAATAATGTTCTGATGAAATAAACCTGTGGAATAAAACTCTAATGAAGTCTGCTACTATGTAATTACTCCATCATTTTAAAGAAAAAAATTAGACCCTATTCACATTGTACAAACTGCTCCATACCCTTTCTCGACACCAGAAATCATGTTCACATAATATTTTCATTGCCACCAACAGCATTCCAATACAAATTTCATACGTGAATCCATTTTTTGGTGTAAATATGACATGCCAAGTCAGATAATATCTGAAAACTTGAAAATTTTGTCGTCCTGGAGTGGGAATCGAATCCACGTCTCTCAAATAGTGCCAGAGTATGCTGACCACCACACCACCCAGAACAACCAATTCCCAAGTTTTTGATTAATTTGAATATAACCATCGCACGATTCGCTAGTCGAAGCACAGGCATTCATGCTTAGTGAATCCGGATTAAGAATCCTATCCCATGATTGCCCAGAGGAGCAGATAAAATAAGAATTAAATATGGGATTACACCATACAATACAAATTTTGAAGATGTGAATCCGGTTTTTGGTGTAAATATGACATGGATGGTAAGTCAGATTAATATCTGAAAACTTGAAATTTTCAATTCATGATTTATCTGCTCCTCCGGGAAATCACGGGATAGAATTTTTAACTTTTAGATTTGCTAAACAGGTTGCTTCGGCTAGCGAATCCTGTGATGGTTATATTCAAATTAATCAGAAACTTGGGACTTTGTTGTTCTGGGTGGTGTAGTGGTTAGCATACTTCGCCCCTATCCGGTTCGATTCCTACTCCAAATCAACGAAATTTTTAAATTTTCGGATATTATCCAACTTATCATCCACGTCATATTTACACCAAAAAAAGGATTCACGTCTTCAAAATTTGTATGTATCGTGTAATCCCGTACTCCATTCATAAGTATTCCAATAAGAAAACATGCTGAGCATCGTTGGAAATTCAACTCAAATGAGCTCTAATCTTTGCACAACTGAAAGCTGCATTCAAATAATTCCATGATTTTTCTGGTGCCCAAAGGTGTACTCAGATAATGCTCTTGATTTTTCCACCAGTCTAAAAGCACCTTCAAATAACGTCTGTCATCTCCCTTCTGCCAGCAATCAAATTCATACAACAAAACATTTTTTATGCTGCCAAAAAGCGCACACAATTAATGCCATCATCACTCCAGCAACTGTAAACCTTATTAAACAGTTGGTATAAAAATACTCAAGTAATGATACTCTTCTCATCACCACAAACCATTTTTTCTGGTCAAAATTAGTGTGATTCCAAGGGTCTCTCATTCAAAGTGTAATCTTCCTGGAAACAGAAATCACACTTTTTGTCACTGAAATGAACAATTTTATTAATTTGGTTTCAAAGCAATGCTAATTCATTTCTTTCATAAGATTTGTTTTTGTAATACATGACAGAAAATAGAGTGCAGCATCTTAAAAAACCATCATTTCCCCCTTACATACTAACAAAACTTGCCAAAAGTATTTCACCATAGTGAGTTCAGAAAATTATAATTTTGACAATGCTTGTTTTACTGCCATTACTGTACCTTTTGTAACTGTTTTATTTTGTACTCCTCCAGCTGACAAAACAGAAGAGTGTATATGGCAGCTGTGAAATTAATGAACTTTCATTCAGATTTTCTACCAAGCATTCAGCGCTTGTATGGAATCCTCTTTTTATCGTACCATTTCCATGAAAAATAGTAAACATCTTCTTGGAAAATTGTATTGTTATATTTGCTGCACCTAATATATCCATTAACAATACATCTATTTAACCTTTGTGAAAAAGGATTTCAATGTTCCCTCAATGTCTGTCTGATCTAAACTTTTTTCTTTTATATATATCAGCTTCTATTGTAGCAATATAAGTCTTTGATGTAAGTTCACTGAAAGCAATGTTGATTCATGATTATTGTAATGAACTATTCAACACCACAGCTGGTGACAATAAAGATGATACACCTTTCACCATAGGCTGGGGAAGGAGATTTTGATCTGATTAGTTTCAAATACAAAGAAATAAAAATCCCTGAATTCTCATCAATTTAATCACATTAAATTGCTTTGTGTGCAGCTTCAGTACCAAATGCAATATCAAGAGATGCAATATTCACTTAACTGCCTTTGCTTTTTATATCTATCACAAGAAGTGATCTATTTCTTGCAGGGCTATGACTTTTTTTGTTGCTTTTTTTTTCAAAATACAGCTAACAATAAATACTATGTGTCACAAAATACAGTTCAGTGCACATGACTGGTTGCATGGGATTTTCAGACTGAAAAACTGTATAATATGGCTTTAATTCCAGTGCTGCCGATTGCAAGAATGCCAATTTAGCAGGAAGGAGTTTAGCATTGAGAAAATCCTGGACTACATCAAACATCAAATTCTTAGTTGCAGGTGGCTTTAATTCATTGAATTTTAGATATGGAATCATTTTCAATGTCCTCCTACAGCTTTGGAATTCCTAATCCATCTGATGAGCACATCTCCAGGTTGAACAAGGATGACTTCCTCCTGAGCTGTATGTATAGTCAGGATTTTTCTTTCTGAGTAAAAAAAAAAAACAAAAAAACTGACCTTTGGTAGTAAATTTGTGATTTTTGCCAATTCGTGACTTAATTGTTATTTTCATGGTCTTGTGTGGACACAGTGCAATTTCGTGATGAACGAATTTAACAAATTAGACAGGCAGACAGACACACATACATACATACATACATACATACATACATACATACATACATACATACATACATAATCATTAAGCTGCTCTCTGAGATTCGGAGGTTAATTCCTCAAAAAGGACCATCTACCAAGTAAACATTTAACTGATGGAACTAAAATTTACTTAATGTTGGTGTATCAAATGTCTCCATTTACCACGATCTCAGGACACATCACGAGCTTCATTAGCATCCATCACATGCCACACACAAGACCTTTTGTACTTCATACCAAGGCAAGATTTCATCTTTTTTGCTCACTAGCAAAATTTGCTAGTGACCAAATAGTTTGCTAGCAAAACATTTGCATGGCTAGCAAGTAAAACTAAATCACACCGTAACTTATTTTCTAATAAAGTCACACAGAAATTTAAATATGTGTATAAATATTTTGACTTACCTTTTTGAATAATGAATAGAATCTTAGATAAGTTTAGTGACTATCTTTATTATTAATTTCTAACAAATTCTCATACCACATGAATATATTTCACTGACATTCTAATTCAGATTTCTTCCCATATGGTTTACGCTCAGGGTGTCTGACTTTGTCATCATACCACTTTATAACTGCTGACCGTGGATTAAAAATCTCTTCTTGTGGCTCTTCTACAGTATTTCAATTGTCATCAGAGCATTTAAAGTTTCAACAGACAAATTGTTCCTCCAATCCCCTTGTATTCTTTTTAAAAAACTGAATCCCACCTCACAACATGCAGTACTAAGTGGAAGTATCGCACAAATTTCTGCTAAACTTCTACACACTTCATATCTGCCAACTACCACACAATGCCGTAGTTTCTACGGAATTAGTTGTCTGACTACAGAACTCACTATTAAAACTACGGATTCTACAAATTTTCATTTTGTTTCAAATTTTTCTTTTGCTGTTTTTTTTTATGATATACACGAGATTCTTAACAGGTATTCACGGAATCCCGCTTTTTTTTTTTTTTTTTTTTCACCAGTTAGATCATTCTGAAGATCGATATTTGGGAGAGAGGGGGGGGTCGTTTTCCATCCGGAGACGAAATTTCGTGCTTCAAAACTTTCGAACACAGTAGTGAAACGGAGTAAGAAAATTTTTCTCCCAATGTTGTCTTTGTGTCCGCTTTTCTTGTTAAATATCATTTTATTGCATAAATGTTTGCATATTAGCTTGAAACTATGGAGAACAATTTGCAAAAACGGAAGTTGGCTGCTGCAAAATTTTTCTGTAATCTTCAGGCACGAGATTCTTCCGCAAATTCAAGGAATTCCGGCTTTTTTCGTTATTGTTGGAATGCCGTCTTTACGAAACTAGAAAACGAAAGGTCGACGGAATTCGGATTTTTTCCGTAATCATAATTTTTTTCTTTCTCATGATGTTGCCTCTGTCAAGTATTATTGCTCATTAACATTTTACTGGGAAAATATTTGTATTTCAGCTTGAAAATACAAGGAAAATTTCCAAAACCAGAAGTCAGACGAAGCAAAAGTTTCTTCCGTAATCGTTTACCCCCTCCACGAACACGTTTCTTAAAAAAGCGTCTATCTATGCCACGCAATAAGGCTAGTTACTATGGATAAGACTTTTGCCAGTGTTGGCAGGCTATTTTCCAGTAACATTTTGGTTTGCTTCTTTTGGTTTTGTCTACCATCCGAATAAGTGGAATTATTCTTGCTTATTCATCACTGATCATTAGAGCGCAGTATTTGATGTATGCACAACTATCAAGACTTGAGGAAGAAGGCGATCGCTTGGCTTAGGGTACGACAAGAGTTGAGGACAAAGTTCGTGGGGCAAAAGAAGGGAGGGTGGCAGAGCAGGTGGTCAAACAACCGATCCATCCCAGAGCTCTGGGTTGCCACAGCAACCATTGCCGACGTCACGTTCAGTTTCTGTAATAGACCAATAAGGGCACGATGGAGAGGAGTTTCAATGCTCTTCTACGACAGTTTCCACTGGAAGGGATGAAAGATATGGGTATTAAGTGTGGAAAGGAAATTGGCGAAAGAGAATCGCTGATCGTCGCTGTTTTAACAAGTGATAATAGAAACTGTTATGTAAACTTCGTGGATTAATAATGATTTTTGGTTACTTTAAATAAAGAAATTACCTTACTAGCAATATTTGCTACTGCAATTTTTTTCACTAGCAAATTTGTTTTTTCACAAGCTATTTGCTAGTTGCTAATCGGTGAAATCGCGCCCTGCTTCATACTCATACTCTTTTTCTCATACACTGCCGGACAATTGCCAAGGACGGACGACAATAGCAACGATAGCAACCATAAAATGGAAGGCAGGAAAATGTGGAAATTAGCATAAGTGCGGGATACAGTAAGACGTGTTGTGCGTATGCAATTTTTGGATTGCCGCACTTGTTCATGACGTCATAGCGCTGATAAGAGATATAAAAGATTTGACGCGTATTGACCGTTGTTGTTCAAACGCAAAGTTGAAAGGGAAATAATCAATTGACGAACTTGCAATTTTCAGTATGTGTTCCCGACATCACCTAGATGATTTTACGCGTGGCCGTATTATTGGCAAGATTGAAGTAGGGCGAAAAACAACAGATGTTGCCAGGGAGTTCGACGTCAGCCACAGTGTTGTTTCAAGGCTTTGGAAATCATTTTAAACAAATGAAGATTGTAGCAAACGTCACGTGGGAGGTCGTGTTCGCAGTACGACACCTGCAGAAGATCGGTACCTAGTGCTATCAACAAAAAGACACCGGCGCAGCACAGCTAGTGAGGTAGCAAATCAGTTTATGGCTGCTACTGGCAAGCGGATCTCCTGAAAACCTGTCGCCAGACGTTTGCATGAAGGACGACTATACGCCCGCCGTCCTGTAGTGTGCATCCCATTGTCCAGACGTCACCGTACCACCCGTTTGCAATGGTGCCATCAACATCGCAATTGGACTGATAACGACTGGTCTGCTGTCCTCTTCTCAGATGAGAGTAGATACAGTCTATCGTCTGATTGTCGACGACAGCTGATCTGGCGTGATAGTGATACTGCATATTGTTCAACAAACATACAGGAAAGGGACCGATATCCGACATGTAGTATTATGGTATGGGCTGGCATCATGATCAATGGCCGTACGTCCCTCTATGTGCTTCCAACTGGGACTATGACTGGCCAACGATACATTAATGATGTTCTGCTACCTTATGTTCGCATGTTCCGTGGTGCTGTCGGTGATAGATTCATTTTCATGGACGACAACGCAACATGTCATCGAACAGTCGCTGTCCATGAGTGTCTTGAGAGCGAGGATATTAAACGCCTCGTATGGCCAGCACGTTCTCCAGATCTGAATCCCATTGAAAATGTGTGGGATGCTTTGGGGAGGAGTCTTGCTGGTCACCAATGCCCTCCAATAAACAAGGACACCCTCATCGGTGCACTGACAGAGGAATGGGATAAATTTCCTTAACAGCTGCTTGATAATGTTGTGCAAAGCATGACACGACGTGTGTAATCTTGCATCGCCCTCCATGGTAGCCATATCCCGTATTGACATCTTACGCCGGAACGCCTGCGGACGGTAATTGCATTTTTTTCACGTTTACGTATTCTGCACAAAATGCCCTGTTTGTCCCTTGAACACGTTCCAAAGCCTTCTGGATTTCAGAGCACAATAAATTGTTTTTCTTGTAATGTCCTGGCATTCTGACATCATTTTATGTCACTTGGCATCAAACCACACTTACTTTTTTATGCGCTATATAGCCGTTTATGATCCGTCCTTAGCAAATGTCCAGCAGTGTACAAACATTCCTGAATCTCCTGTCACTTGGGCTGAATAAATTCTCTTAGTAAGCACCTCATCACTCATTCTTTCAACATGGCCAAACCACCTAAGAATATTAGTCTCCACCTTACTAACAACATTTTGCCTCACATTACACATCTGCAACACATCTTCATTTCTCACACGACCAGAGCGTGTCTTGCCACAAACCCCATGTAAGTAACGCATCTCCCAAGAACACAGACAACTGTCTTTTCTGCAGTACCAAGGTTTCATTGATGTACATCGGAGTAGGAACAATTACACTTTCATACACAGCCATTCAAGACTTCCTTTAGAACCCATCATTCCTGTGAAATCCTCCTAAGGCAGCTATGACTTTCAATGAAGAATTCACTCGCCTACTAATTTTGCCATTTTTGTGGGAAGTCTTCGTGAGAGATGGGTTTTCCTCCTCGGGGTGCACCACTGGGCAACAACGGCACGCATAACAGCAGTAACGAAGGCCTCTACGAATTGTGGAGAGGTACCAGCTAGTTCTACGTGACATTGGCGAAAAGACACCAACTCACTGGGTTTTTGTTCCAGAATCCTCAGGTGGAAAGACCGAATGGAAATGTTATCTGTGGGCTGATCACCCACACTGATGTACTTTTATGATTTCTATGACCCAGAAGTCATGATAATAAAGGCTTTTACAGTTAATAATGATGAGAAATCTTTTAAACGAAAAATAACAAATTCAGGATAAAACATTGGCATTCCTTTCTAGCGATGCGAACATTTCACACACGTGTTTTCTGGTCTTTGTTGATGTTATTGTCTTAAAGTCCGTTGTATGAGATGACTAGCTTTACTTCTCACACTTTTCGCTGGGTATACTCATTGGATCTTTGCCTTAGGATTCAAACACATCAATTTTTACCGTTCTTTATACTCGAAATTTTCGCCCTACTCTGGGCATCCTCAGGAGCGTGGCGACTTTACCACCGATGTCCGTGGTTAACTTCGCACTAATGGAGTCCGATATTCAATGTTGCCATTCGTCGGATATACTTTCCTAGATATATTTCGTTATCAAGCCCGGCTGGCGCCATCTATGTTTCATTAAACTAACTTTTTTTTTTTTAGTTTCTTTTCCTATCCTGGTTTTCTTGTCTTTTTTGCCGGTTTTTCTTTTGTTGAGAAACAACAATAAAAGAAAAACCTGTTGAGAAACAACAACAAAAGAAAAACCTAATGAGAAACAACAAGCATTATCCTTTAGAATATTGTACTAATTTCAAATTTTTGGTAAAGAATACCTTGGCCACCAGAGGGCGTAAGTGTTAATTTTTGCTTCTGATGTATTTGCCATAAAATCTGACCTTCTAAAATATAGATTGAAAAATTCTTTCGTGGACTGATGCCACTCGCATTGATAAACATTTTTGGAATATTTTCTTCTTAAAATATTCCACAGTTTCTCCGCCAGGAGGTGTAGATGTGTATCTTATTTTTGTCAATATCTCTAATTCTGGGAGTCCGATTTGAAAAATTCCTTCGTTGGATAGTGTTCTCAGTGTGACATGTTTTTCATATAATTTCAAAATTTTCAAGTAATTGATAAACTTTCCGCTAGGGGCGTAGAGGTAAATTGTGTTTCCCCCTATATCTCTGCTTCTAAATCTCCAATTTGAAAAATTCTTTCTGCACCGGATACAACTCCTGATGGGAAATCATTTGCACATAATTTCTAATTTTCGTAAAAAAAAAATGGTTTGGCCACCAGGGAGCGTAAGACTTAATTTCCACTTCTGATGTATTTGCAGCGAAATATGAGCTTCTAAAATCTCGATTGCAAAAAAGTCGTTTGTTGACCGATACTACCCATGTCGACAAACCTTTGAGGAACATTTTCTTCTTGAAATAATGCATGGTTTCTACATGGTTTCTATGGGGGCGTAGATGCATATCTTATTTTTGTCAATATCTCTACTTCTAGGAGTCTGATTTGAAATATTCTTTCTTTGTTGGATAGTGTTTCTGATGCGAAATGTTTTTCCTATAAATTCAAAATTTTCAAGTAAATCATAGACTTTCCACTAGGGGGCACAAAGGTAAATTGCGTTTTCTGCATTATTTCTGCTTCTAAAACTCCGATTTTAAAAATTCTTCCTGTATCGCATACAAGACCTGATGGAAAATATTTTTCACATAATTTCAAATGTTTGGTAAAGAATGGTTTGGCCACCAGGGGGCATAAGTGTTAATTTCTACTTCTGATGTATTTGTAGCAAAATCTAGGCTCCTGAAAACTCGACTGAATTTTTTTTTCTTGGACCGATACCGCTCATATGGAAAAACCTTTTGAGAATAATTTCTTCCTAAAATAATGCATGGTTTTCCCACCAGGGGACGTAAAGTCACATCTTATTTTTGTCGATATCTCTGTTTCTAAGAGCCCGATTTGAAAAATTATTTCTGTGTTGGAGTGCGTTTCCGGTGCGAAATGTTTATCATATAAATTCATGTTTTTCTTAATGCACAATTCTGCAACCAGAGCGCGTAAACTCATGATTCCGTTTACAGCAATATCTGAGGGATTAAAAACCCAATTGAAAAACTTCTTTTTTCTGTCAAATACTATTTTTTTCCACACCGGTTCCATTGACTTTGATTAGCTTTGATCAATTTAATTTGCGTCAGAACGGATTCAAAAGACGTGCTAATTACACCCTGAAATTCGGTGTCATCTTTCGTGTTATTTTTTCTTTTTTCTCCCTGCTCGTTGGCTTTGGAGTTTTTGTTTTTTTGCTTTTGTAGTTGTTTCTGCTTTGATAGTTGTTGTTTCTGAGAATTCTTCACTGCTGCTTTTGCATGTTTGGTTTTCAGATCGTGAGTTGGTGTAAATTTTTTTATATTTTTTTCTGGTGTTGGCTAAAGTTTGGTTTAATTTATATATATATATCATCATCATTGTCAACCATTTTCAATCCACTGCTGGACGAAGGTCTTCCCAAGTTTCTTCCACAACGGTCTGTCTTGTGCCAGTTTCCTGCATGTTACTCCCGCATACTTCTGAAATTCAACCACCCATCTCCCATGTGGCCTTCTTCTGGGTCTTTTCCTGTTCCTTGGAATCCAGTCAAAAATTTCAGCTGTCCTTCTGGCAGTATGCCCAGCCCATTGCCATTTCAGGGATTTTACTCTGATCATGATGTCTTCCATTCTTGTCATTTTTCCGATCCATGAGTTCCTCTCCTTATCTCTTCTGGTTACACCAAGCATGCACCTCTCCATGCTACTTTGAGTTGTCTGCAGTCTTTGTATGTCTCTTTTAGTTAAGGTCATGTGTCTACACTATACGTAAGCACTGGAAGGATGCATTGATCAAACACTTTTCTTTTAAGACATAATGTCATATTGCTCTTGAAAATTATGCTGTTGCTTCCAAAAGCTCTACAGGCAAGTTTTATATGCCGATAAATTTCTTCATCAATGTGACCCTCACTTGATATCTGCTGTCCAAGATAAATGTATGCATCTGTTATCTCCAGCTTTTCTCCATCAATCGATAAATCTTAATTTCTTGTAAAAGCATTGTACATCACATTTGTCTTTCTGAAAGTTCATTTTTAATCCCACTTCTTTACTCTTGTCAGCAAGTTCCTGAATCATACTCTGCAGCTGTGATGGGGTAGTTGCAAAAATGACTACGTCATCAGCAAAACGAAGGTACTGAGTTAGATAATCTCCAATAATCTTTATCCCTTTGTTTTCCCAGTTCAGTGATTGAGAGACATTTTCCAATGTGGCATTAAAGGTCTTGGGAGATTTGGTGTCACCTTGTCTCACTCGCTTTTGAATTTTTATGTGTGCTGTATTCTCAAACAGCTGAATCTTTGCACTTGCGTTTTCGTAGATGTTATTAATAATATTAATGTATGCATCTTCAATACCGCAGGATTTCAAAGCCATTGTAACTGCTGATGGTTTCACTGAATCAAAGGCTTTTTCATAATCGATAAAAGCCATGCACAATGGAAGTTCATATTCCCTCGCTCTTTCAAGTAGTTCTCTCAGTACATGGATATGATCTATAGTGCTTTAGCCATTCCTGAATCCAGCTTGTTCTTTTGGTTGAGCCATGTCCAGTGTTACCTTAATGTGGTGTGAAAGAACTTTAGTGAAGATTTTATAAACCACTGATAGGTCTGTAGTTCCTGAGATCCTCAATGTCACCTTTTTTATGTAGCAGGATCATTGTAGCGTTGTTCCAATCCTCAGGAATCCTCCCTTCGTTAAGGCATCGAGTGAAAACTTGGGCGAGTACTGTTACAATTTCTCCACTTGCTTCTTGTATGATGTCTACAGTAATTCCATCTTCTCCTGGAAACTTTTCCCTGCTTCATGTTCTTGATTGCATGTGCAACTTCTGCTGGGAGGACTGGGAGAACTCTGGTACTGGTACCTTTCATGATGTCTGATGTACATGTATCGTCCCTTTCATATAATTTGGAGTAGAAATCTTTCACTCTTGTCAAAATTTTGCCTCTATTTCTTGTTACAGAACCATCTTCTTTTCTCAGTGCCATAATCTGTTTTCTTCCCTTACTGAGATGTCCCTTTGCTATCTTTAGGCTTTGGTTGTTTTCAATTGCTTTCCTCACTAGTTCACAGTTGAATTTCGTTACGTCTACAGTGATAGTTTTTCGTACTGTCTTGCATAGCTCTGTATATTCCACTTTGGAAGTCACATCTTCTTTAGTTGTCCTCATCTCTCTTCTTTTTTGCATCAATTTGGTTTTTCCTGATAATTTGTTCACGTGCTTCTTGTTCTTAGACCCAGCTAATTTTGTTGCTGTTTCCATAAGAGTTTTGGTTAGTTTTCTGTTTACTTCAGAGATGACCACTTCTTCTGATGTTAGACCTTCTAGAATTGAGGATCTGTTCCTCAGTTCTAATTTGAAGGTATTATTATGCTATTTAAGGTTGGCCATGTCAATATACTTTGTTTTATGAGCTTGCCAAGTTCGAGTTTAGCATTGAGGTACGTCTTGCATCTTACCATTCTATGGTCACTACCTGTGTTGAACTTGTTCAGTACACTGCAGTCTTCCATGACAAATTTCTTGTTACACATAATAAAATCAATTACACTTGTCCATCCATTGGGATGCCTCCATGTCCATTTCCTGTGTGGCTTTTTCTTGATAAAGGAGTTAATGATAAAAAACGCTTCTGCCTCTGCAAACTCTATGAGAGTATTTCCACGCTGGTTTCTGTTGCCATCTATGTTTCATTAAACTAACTTTTTTTTTTTTTAGTTTCTTTTCCTATCCTGGTTTTCTTGTCTTTTTTGCCGGTTTTTCTTTTGTTGAGAAACAACAATAAAAGAAAAACCTGTTGAGAAACAACAACAAAAGAAAAACCTAATGAGAAACAACAACAAAAGAAAAACCGGCAAAAAAGGTAAGAAAACCAGGATAGGAAAAGAAACTAAAAAAAAAAAAAAAGTTAGTTTAATGAAACATAGATGGCGCCAGCCGGGCTTGATAATGAAATATATCCAGGAAAGTATATCCGACGAATGGCAACATTGAATATCGGACTCCATTAGCGCGAAGTTAACCACGAACATCGGTGGTAAGGTCGCCACGCTCCTGAGGATGCCCAGAGTATGGGTGAAAATTTCGAGTACAAAGAACGGTAAAAATTGATGTGTTTGAATCCTAAGGCAAAGATCCAATGAGTATACCCAGCGAAAAGTGTGAGAAGTAAAGCTAGTCATCTCATACAATGGATGTTAGGACAATAACATCAACAAAGACCAGAAAGCACGTGTGTGAAATGTTTGCATCGCTAGAAAGGAATGCCAAGGTAAGCATTATCCTCTAGAATATTGTACAAGTTACTTTGAAATATCGCAGGTAAAATATAATAGTAGAATGATTAGAGCTATCTAATAGTCAGAATTAGAACTACTAATAGGAATTAATTTGAAATTATATGCAAAAAATTATCCATTAAGAGGTGTATCCGCTGAAGAAAAAAAATTTCAAATCTGAGTTTTAGAAGAAGAGTTATCAGGAAAAATGTAATTTACTTTTACGCCCCTTAGTGGAAAATCTATGTGTAATTTGAAAAAGTAACTATATCTAAAATACTCTTCGACATAAATGGAATCGAAAGATTAAAGAATTTTTTCAATCGGATGTTTAGAAGCAAATATGTGGAATAAAACATATTTTTGAATTCGACATAATCTACATTTACGCCCTCTAGCGACGAAATTGCACATCATAAAAAAATAAAAAGAAATAAAGGATCATCATTCGCATATTTCAAGCTTCCCAATGCAAAAAGAATTTTTCAAATCGGACTAAGAGTTGCAGAGATATTGTGGGTACGGACGGACGGATGGATGGATGGACAAACCGGTAATATAAGCCCGATCTTTTTTTACAAAAGACGTGCTAAAAACAGGGATGCAGAAAGTGTTGAAAATGCTAGCCTTGGCTTTATTAAGGACCAGCAAAACTCTGCATTTATGTGCACAAAGACCTAGTTAAAAATGGGTTTCTGCTATGTCATAGATGCAAAAAGTGTAAGTCCCCTAAATTACCAAATTAACAAAATGGTCCACAAAGGTACAGAAACTTAAAAACTAAGCAAAAAAAAAAATATTTTTTTTTAATTTAGCATTACCTCTAGGACATACCTGGCCCAACCCATAGCTCATCATCCTCCACAAAAACAGAGCCCACAAATATTGGGAGACAAACTTAGAATTCAGACCCAGGAAACGTGGAATAAATATACAGGGTGTCCGAGAATTATTGGACACATTACAAAATTATATAAAACAAAACATTAAACAGATAGAAAGAAACTGACTTACAATGTAACTACACAAGTTAATAAATTTCGATGTGAGATCCCTTGGCTGGTCGTAGTATGTCCAAGCAACACTCAATTTCATGCCATGTACTGACAAGCATCTGAGAAGTTATGGAATTAATAGCAGCTGTGATACGCTGCTTCAGTTCCTGCAAATCAGTACAAGGTGTCTGATAGACACTATCCTTCACATAACCCCACATGAAATAATACAATGAAGTTAGATCTGGAGAGCGAGGAGGCCACGGAATGGGACCCCCATGCCCAATCCATCTGTTGGGGAAATGCTCATTTAGGCACTTACATACACACGTTGACCAATGCGGAGGCACCATCTTATTGGAAAATGACAATGTCATATCTTTTTGATCTGAAATATAGCAAAATTTTCTAGCATATCCAAGTAAATGTCCCCATTTAT
The DNA here is from genome assembly GCA_039090855.1 of Macrothele yani. NCBI lineage: Eukaryota > Metazoa > Arthropoda > Arachnida > Araneae > Macrothelidae > Macrothele > Macrothele yani. Next base: position 24,448,773 of record CM077013.1, read on the forward strand.
GTTTTTTTTTTGCAGAAGAACAAAAGGGCCAATACTTCTCTTTTTGATAGGGTGCACCACACATTAACTTTTGGAGAATCACGTTCCAGTTCAATAGAAGCATGAGGCGGTTCACTGCCCCATATCCTACAGTTGTGACGATTCACAATACCTGATACATGAAATGTGGATTCATCACTAAAAATGACAGTACTGAGAAAGTTTTCGTCATTTTCCACTCGATTCAGCATATCCACAGCAAAATCTTATCGCAGAATATATTTACATGCATCTTTCGCACTATTTGAATTTTATAAGCATGAAACTTTCATTTCTTGTGCAAGATACCATGAACTTTCGATTTCGGAATGCACAGTTTTCTGCTTGCTTTACGAACGGATTTCCTGGGGCTTCGTCAGAAACTTTCATTAACTTGGTCAACCATCTCACCGCTCACACTAGGCCTACCGGCTCCTCCATGATGTTCCACATTGCCAGTTTCTTTAAACTGTTTCATCCACCGCTTAATTGAATTTGTTGACTGAGGATTACAACCATACTTTAAATGGTACCGTCTTTTTAACTTTAATGGCAGACTTTAATTCCACAAGCCATAACACACACATCACCTTGTGCTGTACGGATGACATGACTACTGATTGTGCATTTCTCATACATTCCTCATCGGGCCACACCTAGCGCCATAAATCGGATTTTGGGAATAACAATTCTGCAAAACAAAAATACAGAAACCGTGTTAGTAATACGTGACATAGAAAAACAGACAATGCTCATAGTTATTATTAAATTCATTAGCAGAAATTCGCAGAAGTCCTGTAATATTTTCTTCTGTTCTTCACGTTTTTTCCAAATTCGTTGAAAACCACGGTATCCGGACTCCTTAATCTCTTAAAACGTTCAGGTGGTATCGTACTGAGGGTGAATGGCTCATTTATTTAAAATACGAAATAAAACAACATATAACAAATTTCTTGATAGAAGACAAATGATAGGGTTAAAATAATATCATTGTTACCTCATTGGTGTGCAGTCTCCTTTTGACCAGTTGCATTCCGGCATACATTCAAGCAACAACAAACCGCGCAGTCGAGGCTCCATAAAATGCATGTCCTTCGTAGGCAAACAATGAAATATTTATGATAGTTAAAACCTCTAAAAACCTCTATCGAACACATAAAAACCCTGTTCTTAATAGAACTTGAAATAAAATTAATCCAAAGAATAAATAAAATCCAAGTAAAAAACCTTAATTCAAATCTCAAATTCGACTGATAATGATATGTAAAACAGTCATCATCGAAGGAATCCAGATCCCGAAATCTCTGACGCGCGTTTCGGCACACTTATTCGTGGCCATTTTCAAGGAGGTCATGTGTAGTACAGTTCCTTGCGTGTTAACTACAACCCATACAACCCTTCATTAATTAGCGTTGAATTTGACGTTTTTTGAACTGATATCAGTAATGCTCATAGTATTTTTTTACATGATTTTGTAATGTGTCCAATAATTCTCAGACACCCTGTATATATATGTATACACAGGGTGTTTCCCAAAGTCGCGGCTCACTTCAATAACTCGAGAATGAATTGGAACAGAAAAACAGGGTCAACGGGTATTAATAAGGGATGATATGATCTATTTAAGGGATATGTGAATGGCCACCCTAGGCCCCCCTGATCAGGGGGCTCAGGGGGCTATAACGTAAACAAAGCAAGTTAGGAAAAAATTTCCAATTACAAAGTTCTACAGCGTTTTTACCTTAGTGTAAATCCGCAGAGAAATTTCTAATAGCTCTCCAGGTTCGAGCTGTGCCCTCTTGAGCTATTGCACATCTACAAGGAAAAGTTGTTTTCCCCGCAAATCTTGAAATGTTTCTGCTTTTTCCTGAGCTTCGTAAGAAAAGTCATGTGAGGGGATGATTTTTTCGTTGGCGAAACTAAGGGTTCGAAAGCCTCCCACCCCCAGACTTGCCTCGCTTTTTGCCAAGAAGCTGTAAGGTCACCTAAACTTTGCGCAAAATGCCGCTGAGTAGTAAATTTAAGGTTTCAGTTTATGTATCTAGAACTTTAGAAGGTAATCTTCAAAATTGTGATCCTAATGAATCTCCGAAATAAATTATTGCCTATGGTAACCCCCTTCAGGAGCTCAACAGATACAAAAACCAACAGATATTTTAGGGGGAAAGCAACTCACAGTACGAGACCCTTGTAGTAGTGATTGATCTATCAGGACAAAACAAAGTAGATGATTTTTCTTTACCACCAACTTGATAGCTGAATTCAACCAAGCAGTTATTCTCACTTGTCACAGTGGCTTGTAGTCGAAAATCACGCTGAACTATATAAACTTGCCATTTTAATGTAGTAACTTGTTCTAATAACAATACCATCAGTAATAGTGGGGGAAAGATCACATGTAAATCATTCACAAAATTCAAAATGTCTGCCATCAGCTACAACGCATGTTTGAATTCTACGAAGTACAGTTTCTGGCAACTTACTCAGCTGACGCGAAGGAATACTTCTACAGGCATTAATAATTCGTTGTTTCAAAACATTCCAGTTATCGGGTGGTGTTGCATAAACTTGGGATTTCAAATGGCGCCAAAAATAAAAATCCACTGGTGTTAAGTCCGGTGACCTGGGTGGCCATTCTACGTTCCCGCCATATCCTATAATCCTTTCCTTGACAGTTCGTTTGAGGAAATTTTGAACAGGCAATACTTTATGTGCTGGGGCTCCATCGTGTTGAAACCACATAAGAAGACTACTTTGAAGCGGAAGACCATAAAAAAAAATCAGAAAGTACTTCCTTTAGAAGGTCACAATAATGTCCTCCAGTAAGCGGACCTTCAAAGAACACAGGGCCAAGAATTGTTTTTCTCCATATCCCACACCATACTGTAACAGACTATTTTCTTTGATGATGAACATCTCGTCTCATGAGGATTATCCAGAGCCCAAAAATGAGAATTGCGTTTGTTTGTTACATTATCATGAGAGAAACAGGCCTAGTCAGTCCACAAGACATCATGCAGAAAAGAAAGTTGATCATTTTTTTCTAGAATGAAACTGCACCAATCCAACCGTCGTTCATTATCACCTTCATATAAAGCCTGCTGTAAATGGACGTGGTATGGGTGCAAACCATGCTGATTCAAAATTTTCTGAATTCTGGCATTGGAAAGGCCACATGCCAAGCTCATTTCTCTGGTACTGATCTGAGGGTTTAAAAGAGCATAAGCGACAACATCTTCATCATGAACCAGCGCACCAGATCCTTGACGTTTTCCAATGTGTGGTCAGGGACTCACAGTGCCTGTTGTTCGTAAAAGCATAGCAACACATCTTATGGAAGGACTTGGACACAGCAAATCAGGGAAACGTTCTGCATATAATTTTCTAGCAGTGCGCGTTTTGTCGACATTCTCCAAAAATTAATACCATTTCATAATATTCAGCAAATGAATAACTTTCCATTAGTAGGGTTTGTTCTTCGCATACAACTTATAATTAATTAACTTTTTCACCTTTTCATAAGCCCGACACGGCAAAGGTGTTCCGAGGCAAAATTCTTAGCAAAAAGAAAAAATGAATTAAAACGCTTGTAGACTGACTATACGAGTGAAATCAAAAGACGAATTATGCTTTGTTGATTAAACGCTCTTCGCAAATGGAATTTTACTTCTGCAGACCACATTCTCAGAATAAAAAGTAACTTTGCATAGTGCCATGATCATATGGTGGTTGCAAATTAACAAGTATTTGCATAAGTAAGTGACACATTGTCCACAAGAGAGACCCACCAGCTCTAAGAGAAATTGACAGCACTGCTAGGATCCTGTGTTCTTATAAGGTTTAACTGAACAAATATGCACATACGAGTCTGCTTTTGTTCTGATAAGCATCTTTTTTTTTCAGATCCAAATGTTTTTGCAATCCAGTTTAAAACACGATAATTTTGCGTTAATTGTTAACCAATATTCTTTATTCATCACAATCCAAACTCTGTTTCTTTAACTAGTTTGTAAGAATATGGTTTATTTCTGTTATTAATGATAGCGCATAATTGTAATCCGCACATTAAGAAAAAATAATGATAAGTTCGTTTATTTTAATGTGAGGAATTTTAAAACTGTTGCTTATGTCTCTAAGCTGCAGTATGGAATTCATGTGTGCAGGTGAACACATACTGTTTCTTTTGTTATTTTCAGTCCTTTCCTACCGGTTGACACATTCCACGAAAACATTCCCGAGGGAAATGCGCATTTACTTGATTTTTTTCTTTTCCACCCCTGATACATCAAGACTTCCGAAAGATTTTATACAGAGAGAGTGCTTGGCCCGTTGAACGAGTTCAGGAATAAAAGCATTTAACCCATTGTATACACGATACACAAATCACCGTAAGAGATTGGCATAATTCAACTTCGGTACAAATGTTTTTCTCGATAATGTAACAAGGTAAGTATAAGAGCATGATCTGTTACGGTAAATTTTAACTGTGCTATATTTCACAAATTTTGAATTGAAGAACCCATATTTCCTGATGTCAGAGGTCGAGAAATGCCAATAACAGCACACGACTGTAGCACGAGTCTTTGCATCTGCTAATTCTACAGCCTACATGGACTATGTAAGAAGCCACGGTGTACTTAAATGGGGGGGGGCAATGGTGATTTCCCTTTAGCCCCCTTAACTTACATTAGGAAAAGGTGCATTAATTTTTTCTTGTATTTTTCATTAAATTTTATTTTATTCTGGTGGATTTCAAAACTTCCATTTTTTGTCGGAACCTCGAAAAAGAATTCTATACGCCCCTGTAATAAGGCAACACAGTCCAAATGATTGCTTAAAACTATAAGCAGCTGGTATGGAGCTGTTTGTAGTTTTAGGCATTGGATAGACTAAATATATGTTGATTTTTGTATTTGTTGAGCTCCTGAAAGGGGGTTACCATAGGCAATAATTTATTTCAGGGATTTGGGGATAGATTAGGACCATAATTTCCAAGATTTCCTTCTAAAGTTCTAGATACATTAACTGAAACCCGAAATTTACTACACAGCGCCATTTTGCACAAAGTTTAGGTGACTTTACAATCGAGGAAGGGGGGCTTTTGAAGCCTTAGTTTCGCCAACGAAAAATCATCCCCTCACATGACTTTTCTTACGAAGCTCAGGAAAAAGCAGAAACATTTCAAGATTTGCGGGGAAAACAACTTTTCCTTGTAGATGTGCAATAGCTCAATAGGGCACAGCTCGAACCTGGAGAGCTATTAGAAATTTCTCTGCAGATTTACACTAAGATAAAAACGGTGTATAACTTTGCAATTGGAAATTGTTTCCTAACTTGCTTTGTTTAAATTACAGCCCCCTGATCAGGGGGGCCTGGGGGGGTCATTCACATATCCCTTAAATAGATCATATCACCCCTTATTAATACCCGTTGACCCTGTTTTTCTGTTCCAATTCATTCTCGAGTTATTGAAGTGAACCGCGACTTTGGGAAACACCCTGTGTATACATATATATACAGTGTGTCTGAGAATTATTGGACACATAACAAAATCATGTACAAAAAATACTATGAGCATTGTCTGTTTTTCTATGTCACGTATTACTAACACGGTTTCTATATTTTTGTTTTGCAGAATTGTTATTCCCAAAATCCGATACATGGCGCTAGGTGTGGATCGATGAGGAATGTATAAGAAATGCACAATCAGTAGTCATGTCATCCGTACAGCACAAGGTGATGTGTGTGTTATGGCTTGCGGAATTTACGAGATAGATCCCCGAGCCCCCTGATCTGGGGGGCCTGGGGGTCATTCGCATATCCCTTAAATAGATCATATCATCCCTTATTAATACCCACTGACCCTGTTTTTCTGTTCCAATTCTTTCTCAAGTTATTGAAGTGAGCCGCGACTTTGGGAAACACCCTGTATATATATATATTGCTAATAAATTGCCACTTAATTTTAATAGCCTAACAGCACTTACTTTCTGAATATGCCTCATAGTATGATCATTACTGCTCATCAGTTATTTAGAAATTATTCTAACAGCAAAGAAATCACAAAGAAATTTTGTATGCAATCATATACGTGGTAGTTTATAAGTTTTCTAAAACACCACACCTGGCATTGCATGTGATGGGGTCGCACTTGCTTTAGGTCACTGTTTGTAGGATAACAGAAGATGCTGACAGTTAAGAAAACTGGTGATGCACCTCCCAACCATATATTAATGGACTATCCAAGCAAACTGACCATAAACTCACAAAACATAAATCAGTAGTCCATTCATTATGACCCATAAGTTAAGATCTTCAACTAAAAGAATATCAATGGTGCACATTCCGTTGCCACAAATAAGGTCACATAAAAGCAATTTCAACAAGGAGTCCAGAAAATCATTTAGCAACAGGGCTTGAAAAATATCTGAAAAGTTGCACGGCATGTGCAGAAATTATTTACCTGCCCAGGTAGTAAAAGTTGGATGCCCAGGAATATTTATCTTTTAAGATAAATAATCAGAACCCTCATTTCTTTTCAGCTAAAAAATGTGCTTAACTTTTTTACATGTTCTGCATTTATATTTTAAGAGTCTGTAATCAAAATGTTCAATGCACAAAAGCGTGTATCTCAAGATTTAAGATTATGCTGAAATCGATATGAAATGGTATAATTAGTATTTAAGAAATTTAACGATTCTGCCATGTTCTTATAATTGAAGTTTTTACCCCTTTGTCACTAAGCAACAACAGAGGCTAGTTCCATCAGAGGCATGCAGTTCCATTGTTGCTGGCTAACGATATTTGGTTCCAATTTCTGGACCTAGAGCATAATATAATTAAAGTTGCCCAGAGCAGGCGACTAGCTTTTTTTTTTTTTTTCTAACTGCCCAGACCACAAATTTACATGCCCTGGGCATAGTATTTTTCAAGCCCTTGCCGGTATTGTGATAAAACTGAAAGTAATTAATGAGTCATTTGAATATGCATGCAAGTGATGCCACTGGCCCTAGCATTAAAATGATCCAGTCATATCCACACCACAAGTGAAATACTAAATAAATAAGTTGCTGTAAAACAGGATGAAAATGACTAGCATAGTGGCAGTGGCCAAAGGCAGCACCTTTAATCCAAATGACACCATAAGTTAAAAATATATACAGTTAAAAACCATATTAGCACTTTCGAACTCGCTTCGAGTTAGTCATCAGATGTAAAACCGACAAAATGGACTGTGAAGCACCTTGATATTTTGGTGCTCTTTACATGTGCTTTGGTACATCACCACCTGGACTTTAGTTAATCTTCTATGTTAAATAACTTTAGACATTTTTATGACATCTTGTATATAAAGTGCTTCACATTCCATTTTGTCGGTTTTTACATCTGATGACGAACTTAAAGAGAGTTTAAAAGTGCTAATGTGGTTTTTTACTGTATATAATTTTATTTTGTCATGTCATTTGTATTAAAGGTGCTACCTTTAGCCACTGCCACTATGCTGGTCATTCTCATTGTGTTTTATAGCAACTTATTTATTTAGTCATATGTTGCACGAGTCTTCATTAATTATTACAAGTGAAATAACTTCTTATAATAAACTCAATAACAGTACTTGCTGTCAGTATGCTTAAAAAATGCTATTTAGCTAAATAATTAAATCACATACACCATAACGATGTGTATGAGTAGAAATAACTCTTTGCACGTTGCTCTCTAGGAGCGCTGGACCATGCATTGGGGAAGTGAAGTTGAAATCGAAGAAAACAACCAATGCAATTATAGTGGGAGGTTTTAATAATATAAGTACATAGAATGTAATCTAGAAACAGTAGGACATATAATAAGGCCATTTCATAAAATATTATCAGCACAAAATTTATTCAGGTTAAAAAAAGTTATAGGACAGTTGTATTCAACAAATTATTGAAGTGTTTTTTAGAAAACGGCACACTTAGTATATTACCTTGTTGAACTAACACTTTAGATATGTAATCAGTTTTCGTGAAAAAACTTACATAGTACTCCATGGGTATAGATAACACACATGATAAAACACTATACGTCAACTTCTTAAGCCGGTGGCCTCCAGCAACACTTCTAAAGTGACTCCCAGGATTTGTGGAGACTTACAATCAATTGTAGTAAGTTAACTTCACAGGCTGATTATATCAGTTGGGTCAAATATATATTATCAAAGTAACAGTTACTAAAATTATAACTGATGCTTAAAATACAACATACACAATGTTACTTTGCAGACCAACATTATGAATATTGAATGAGTGCTCATGGAAATATGCATTGCCAGAAATCCCAGGATCCGCAGAATACAGATGACTAATTATTGCAAGTAGACTTTTTTTAAGTCTGATAACATTAATCAGCATAATGAAAAGGTGTAATCCTGATGCATTAATCCCGAAGTGTTTTAACACTGATTATGTTTGTAACTCTTGAAATACTTTCACTTAAATACATATTACAAATTAAAAATATAATAATCTGCCTTCTTCAAAACTGCCATTAGGAATTACTTTACATGGAAGAGAAGGGGGAGAGCAGAAGAATTACAGATGGGTTAAATTTTGTTGTTGTTTTTTCAGATGTGCCACGCACCTTCAAAATGCCTCCATGTAATAATATGCAATTTGCCGAAATGTAAATTTTTAATATCTGTTTACTGTTCTGAGGGGTTATCCATATTAAATAATACTATGTGCTGAATTTGCTTTCTGAATAACAGGAAATTAATACATAGGATGCACTACTCCCTAACACACACACACACACACATACATACATATATATATATATATAATAGGCCACACTGGAAAATGTCTTTCAATCACTGAACTGGGAAAACAGAAAACAAAGGGATATAGATTAATGAAGATTATCTAACTCACCTTCGTTTTGCTGATGACGTAGTCATTTTTGCAACTACCCCATCACAGCTGCAGAGTATGATCCAGGAACTTGCTGACAAGAGTAAAGAAGTGGGATTAAAAATGAACTTTCAGAAGAAAAAAGTGATGTACAATGCTTTTACAAGAAATGAAGATTTATCGATTGATGGAGAAAAGCTGGAGATAACAGATACGTATGTTTATCTTGGACAGCAGATATCAAGTGAGGGTCACATTCATGAAAAAATTAATTGACGAACAAAACTTGCCTGGAGAGCTTTTGGAAGAAACAGCATAATTTTCAAGAGCAATATGCCATTATGTCTTAAAAGAAAAGTGTTTGATCTATGCATCCTTCCAGTGCTTACGTATGGTGCAGAGATGTGGACCTTAACTAAAAGAGACATACAAAAGCTGCAGACAACTCAAAGTAGCATGGAGAGGTGCATGCTTGGTGTAACCAGGAGAGATAAGAAGAGGAACTCGTGGATCAGAAAAATGACAAATGTGGAAGACATCATGATCAGAGTTAAATCCCTGAAATGGCAATGGGCTGGACATACTGCCAGAAGGACAGACCACTGATGGACAGCCGAAATTTTAGATTGGATTCCAAGGGACAGGAAAAGACCCAGAAGAAGACCACATGGGAGATGGGTGGATGAAATTCGAAAGTATGCGGGAGTGACATGGAGGAGACTGGCACAAGACAGACCGTTGTGGAAGAAACTTGGGGAGATCTTCATCCAGCAGTGGATTGATAGTGGTTAACAATGATGATGATATATAATACAGTTTTTTCCTTAATCATCCAACAACCAAAGCCATAAAAAAGTGTGTGTAGCCCAGAGAACCATAAGGTCTGGAATTTTCCATATTTACTTTTTGGATTTCTTTTCCTTACTTTTTTTTTCTCCTTTTAAAGAGATCAATAAAAGCATTATTGTACGGTAACCACAAGAAGCTACCGATCCGTGTCTCATTAACCCTTTAGATAGTTTTATCTGAGACAAATGAAGGTCCATTACTCCAGTAAGTGGTGAAGGTAGTGGTGCATGCATATGTATCACAATCCCTCATGGAGACTGCCTGATGAAAAGGAAATCAAAATACCCTTATTCATCACAAGGAACAGTGAATTTTTCAAAAAAGATTACAAACCTATCATGCAAAAGAAGATTTTTGGAGAGAATAATAATCAGAAAAAAAGAAATAGTGCCCTTTGTTTTCAGGTGTTTGAAATTCATTGATGGAAACATCAATGTTTACAAGGTGAATTTCAATAATTCAAACATCAATAATATAAGATATGATTTCACTTACTTTTTCTTCTGTTCTACATATAATTCTGAGTGACTGATACTAACCACAAAAAATAATGCATATAGAGTGTTAATAAATTTAAAAGGAAAAATATTTCCCATTTTAAAATATACAAGACCTACATTAGTGCCATTCATTTCCATTTGTTCCTAGCAGATGTTAAATTCTAACATGAGAAGAAAATTAAGAAGTAGTTTAGGGAAAACACTTGTTTCCGCAAATCTCATATGGTGTCATCAGAAATTATTCAAAAGGAAAAATTCACAATTTTGTACATTTAAAATAAATTACAAGCATGACAAAACCTGCTAAAATAACTGAAAGACTTACCTGGTGAATAATTCCACTTCCAGGTTTCCAGAAGCCAACACCATACTTTGCTCCTGCCGTTTGTAGAAAGTTATAAACTTCTTTATTTATATCCTGACAAGAGTAAGAAAGTCGTATAATGCATTATGTACACAATCAATTTCTAAATAACAAGTTGCACTTTATTTGAATGATAGAGAAAACACAATACCAGATTAAATTACAAGAACTGCATCAAAAGTTGAAACTACACATCATAAAAAAGTATTTATAAAATATCTTCAGTGATTCAGAAAAGGTTCTGTAAAATACATAATGAAAAAGAATGTTTATCCAAAACACACACACACACACACAAATTCATTTCGGATACATGAAAAATAAACTGCTCATAAATATGAAATAATTTTATCCCAATAAATATAAATGAATTGCAGTTTTTTTAATTTCCATATTAGCGCACGTAAGCTATATTTCAACTATGACATTCTTGAACACCAGCTATGAGATCTGATTACATATTTGCTGAGTTTTTTTATGCTCTCAGCATTTAATGCAATTTAAAAAACTCAGATGGTTTTATTTATCATGAATTAAGCTTGGGTTGGTGAAACTACTGCTCACACAAGAAACAAACCCTTATATCTGCACTTCTGTGTTCATGGAAAAGGCATGAAAATGTATGTGTGTGTGGAGTAAAGGGGGGGGGCTAAATGGCAATCAAACACTGCTGAACTGTGTCTCATCACTGAAAGAGTAATTCACAACAAATGACAGAATTAAATCATAGATGCTGATTAGGAAGAAAATACCAGATCAACTGGTAGCAATAAAATAATAATAATAATAAAATCAGCCATGCAGTAGCAGGGGTTAAACGAAAAATATGAAAAATACTGGTTTGGCCCATACAAAATTAAAGTACTAATTTGTATAACTTCCCTAGCACCCATTTAATAAACTAACCCATACAAGGCCAGCTATGAAAACTTTTAATCCGATGCCTAGTTCCAAACCACAATTAAAAAAAAAAAAAAAAATGGGCTGAAGACAAATGTGAACTTCTAATCAGTTTTGCGCAATTAAACTCCCTTCCACAGAACGTAATTTTTTCTGCTTTATTTGTATGTCCATGAATACAATTACAATATTAAAAAGTCATACACAAACAATGTTTTCATACAATCGTGACAAGCAACAAAGCTGATACATGCATACATATCACTAAGCTGTTCTCTGGGATTCAGAGGTTAGCTCCACAAAGAAATACAAACTACCAGATAATTTTTACTCACTGTTGCCGTATCAAACTTCTCCATTTACAGCGATCTTGACATACAACTCGGGCTTCACCCGCATCCATCACACGCTGTACACAAGATCTTCTATACTTCATACTCATAATTTTTTCTCATGCAGATACTCCTGAATCTGATCCTCCCATGACTTCTTTGGCCTTCCTCTGCCTTTCCTTCCTGCTACTTGAGCTAAAAAGATTTTCTCAGTAAGCATCTCATCACTCATTCTTTCAACATTGCCAAACCACCAAAGCATATTAGTCTCCACATTGCTAACAACATTTTGCTTCACGTTACACAACTGCAACACATCTTCATTCCTCACACAATCAAAACGTGTCTTGCCACAAACCCTCCATAAAGTGATCCACATATCACAGCTTGGAGAGACTACTGTTGGGCATATTAACAGATGATCCATGGTCTGGACCTCTCATCATTTGTATGAGCCAGCCGAGAATCCCCAAAACCATGTGCTCCCCCTGCGATGGCCACTTCTAATGCACAAGCAATTTAGCGATTTCTAGACTGGCCAGTCCCTTTCAGCTCCTGGTGGTAGTCTAAAAAGACTGACCGGTATAGAAATCTAGTTTTTCTATTTTTATTAAAAAATTTAGGAATGATGTCTCACCAATGATTGAATATTGCTTGCTTTGCTAGAATTTCTATAGATCCTGATGGTGTTAAGGAAGCTCCTTCAAGGGGAAGAAGCATCTAGGTGGTGGACAGGGTGGGAAATTAGAAAAATATCCTAGGAGCAAAATGGCTCCTATAGCTGAAATTCTAGGAGCCGATCTTAGCGGTGGCTTAACTAGCACAACGTGCCCCCTTCTCCTCCCCGCGCGCAGCTACGGGGGTGGTAGTTACCCCACTGGATCTCAGTGTCTCAGTGGTCCATAGGACGGACTCGCCAGATTAAAGTGAAAAGTATGCACAATTTTGCTACTGCAAATCCAAAGAATTAGAAAACACTTACCTGGGAACTGAAGTAATCCAGATCTTCATAAAATTCTTCCTCACTGATAATTGAGTTAAATTTGTGCTCATAAATTGTTACGAGGATTTGATGTAAAATATTCAAGTAGGTTTTGAATTCCACAAACACTGACAGCCAACAAATAAACATTTTAGTATTGCAAAAAATATATACATTTTCAGTTCCTCTTACAAATTTGTGTACCTCTTTTGAGTTGACATGTTGAAGAAACTACATTAAAAAAGTTCTTCAGTAATGTATTGTGTTTCCTTAGTAGTCAACTATGACTTCATGATCTGTACGGCGAGTTCATCCAGCTGACACATCTTCCCACCAAATTTTTATAATTGGTTTTGCATCGAAGTCATCCATGCTTTGACCCTTAATTTTTATTGTCAAAATATCATTTAAAGTAGTCACTTTTAATTTGTTTCTGATGTCTGTTTTTACAAGGTTCATTGCACTAAAATCACGTTCACAAATTGCTGTGCTCATTGGTATGCATCGTAAAAATGTAATTATTGTCAGTAGGTTTTTATATTCCCCTGAAAATTCATTATACAGTCTGTTCCACAAAACATCAGGTTTCTGTGTAGCTTTGGTTTTTGCCCACAGTTTCCAGTCCAGATATTCTTTGATTTCGTTACTACAGATTTCTACACAAGACAGTAAATTATCTAGAATGCTGTCCAGTTCTTTCATCCCATATGTAAGTAAATCATTATCTTTATCTGGCAAATTAACTGCATCAAATATATGGACACTGCTTAAAACAGCATTAGAAGCAAAATCACTATACCTCTTCTTGGCAAACTCACTAAGCTTTTCACAAATGGTCACTGTCATTATGAAATTGTGATTTCATATCATCATCACTTTTAAGTATGACACCTTTGAAGATGCTGCCACTTTGCTGACTGAAATTTTGTTCAAATTCAGTAAGTGCTTTTCCATCTTCTTCCTTCATAAGGTTAAACTTGAGTAGACTGCAAAATTGATTTTACATTGTCAACAGATATAGCAGTCTTCTGAAATATTTTAGAAAGCCCACTCAATGTAGTTGTAACATCCAGCAGAAAGTGCATGAAGCGAAGCATTCGAACAGATTTCAAACTTTTCAGCAAACCTTGCATTTTAGCTACTATATTTTTATCACTTTCACCAACAGAGCAGAAATGTTCCATATGGCAAATAATAACAGGTAGGTTGTTAGTCATTGCCTTCAGAGCTTGATTTTTGGAAGAAATCCACCGAGTCGAATTTATGTTAATATTCTTATATAAAACATCCCCGAGCACTTCTGCTACTTCTTTCAGCACCCTAAGAAGCTTTGGACTGTTTGTTATACATTTTGTACACTGATTTTAATAATTGTTCACATTTTGAAGCAAAAGGCACTAGTTTCAAAGTGTCTGAAATAACAAGTTCCAGCCTATGGGTAAAACAGTGAACTGGAATGATTCCTTGTGACTGAGAAAGATAACTTTGTCACAACACCATTACATTGTCCAAAATTCACACCTGCTCCATCAAAACATACAGCCACAAGCTTATCTTTCCATGCTGGGCAACTTTCTTCCATTGCTTCATCAATAGCAGAAGTAATGCATTCAGCAGTACCAATTTTCAATTCTGCTAACTTGATAAAATTAGTTTGGACCAAACCGCTTTCGTGGACAGCTGTGGCAAAAATGATTTCTGACTCACAGGTTGAGATGTCAGTGGATGAATCTGCCATTACAGAGATATATTTAGTAATATTTTTATGATATCTGCATTTTCCTGACGGATTGACTCAGCAATATAATATATAAATAAAGCACAAGATTTATGACTGATGTAATTATCACCAATGTGCAGTCCATTTTTCTTTTGTAACTGGCATAACCTTTCAAACTGATGGAAAGATAAATTCCCATCAACCACAGAATAAGATGTGTTAAAAAGAGCAATCATGTTCAATAATATTTGCTCACTCATAGAGGAAATACACTGCCGAAGAGATGAAGTTGCAGGATTTTCTTTCGCAATTTTTATCTGGCATGAATCCTTATGAATTCTTGATTTCTCATGTTTAACCAAAAATTCATGCTTGAAGTTGCTACAACCAGCAACAAATAATGTTGTTGCAACAGTTCTCTTTCTCGATGTTTCAGCTTTGTTATTTTCCCGGCATACTGAACAATACATAAACTTCATATTACCTTCGACTTAAATTCTTAGCCATGAGAATTCCTTTCTCCATTTTAGTAATGTTGTTTCACCCACATTTTATCTTTCATCCTTTCGCTTCATTGCAGTTTGGTGTTCCTGGGCAGAAGAACTCGCAACAGCCAAATCATCCTGATTACTGTTTGTATTAACATCCTCAGGAATAACAGTACTTTTCTTTGTAGATACAAAGAAAAATTCACTAATTTTTCTTTTGCACATCTTGCAGAAATAACGGAAACAAAGGGAAGCAAATTCTGACATGAAGGACTGTATGAATAAAACTAAAGAACATTTACTGGTTTGAGATCACAAAGTTCTCTACTTCCAGCAAGTGAGGGTCAAATGGGTCAACCTTTCTATGGCAAGCTACTCCAATCCTTCTGCTTTCCCACCCCACAAGAGCAGCAGGCACGCACAATGTACCCCTTCTCCCTCCCCCAGCCAGCCCAGCAAGGAACTGGCTCCGGCAGTAGCACATTCCCCACCTTGTTCAACTATGGAACTAGATTTTTAAAAAATCGGAAAGCTATCTTCACGAATTCTAAATAAAACTGGCTGAAATTTTTATACACAGGATAAGTAGATAATAGAAGCCCACCCTGAAAATTTCATGTGAATCGGTAAAGTACTTTAATTACCCACGAAAATTTGTATTAAGTACCGTATTTTTCAGCATATAATCCGCAGACGGCAAAATTCAGCATGAGAGGAAAAACGTCGGTGTATAATCCGCAGGCAAAATTCATAGTAAAAGTTAAAAAAACATGTAATCGACAACAGAGTTTTAACAATATATAGTACAAAAAAGTAATCGCCAATATTTTCACCAACACTTTTTTCCCCATTGCCAAAACGATTTCTTTTTTGCAAATTGCAAAGAATGTGATCGGCAGCACTCCATATTTATAAGGCGTAGGCATGCAAATTTTCTTTTTTGGATTGAAGGTTTAACAACCACCATGAGCAACTCAATGGGCTATAAGCACTCGCCCGTCCCTAATTTAGGGCCACTGGTTCCAGGGAAGGGAGAGAGCCAGTGCCATAAGACAAAACACAAAATTTTGTTAGTGACCTGTTGTGTTTAAGTACGTGCTTTACGTAGCGCCCGTTACGCAATTTTTGGATGGCTTCAGAAATTCGGAATTTTCATAAATCTGGCACTCGTCCGGTCCCGTGGATGCCGGATTTTCGAGGTTTTGCTGTATAAATATACTTGCTTTCCATTTAATGAGTTTAAAAAAACTTATAAAATCATGAAATTTTTTGAAAATTTAAAAAAGTTAGTTACGATACCCCACAACTTTCAAACGGTTGTGATATGTATTTTTAATTTCTGTGGCAATTGCGCTGTAACTCTGCGCAATGTTTAAAATTACATCAACAACTGAAACACTGGTTTTCAGATCGTAAATAATTTGTGATGGTGTCGAAGTTCTCCAGTCTTGGAGCTGAAGTGCCAGAGGCATTCTCTTCGAAGTAAAGGAAAATAAACAAGTGGGAGTGGGGTTGGAAATTCGAGAAGAGTGTGTGTGTGGGGGGGGTGACATCACGGGTCAGAGCGGCACGTCTCAATGTTTTATGGAATGGAAACCGCACTCCCCTATTCAAGATCAACGCGCTTTGCTGAAGGCACAGTTTGCTGCTCTTAACTTTTACAAAGTAGCAATCCCTTCCCAGAGAGGAAATGTCTTCACACATACACACAGACATTTTTGCCAAAGCCAAGGGGCAAGCGGAGATATGTTGATAGAGTGACACTGCATATTATCGTCAAACACGTGGCATTCTTAAAGCTTCATTTTGAAGTTTACGGGGGAAAAAAAGGCTCTGTATTATCCGCACCGTCGTATAATCGGCAGGGTGAAGAATTTAAACTTTTAGGAACAGATAATCCGCAGATTATGTGCCAGAAAATACGGTACTTCTATGCACAACAAATTCTTAATAAAAATTTCCATGCCTAGTTTAAGAAGTATTTAACCAATTTAGGAGCAGTTTGGAGGGCCTTTCACATCAATGATTTATGGTGTTTGTAAAAAATTCTACCAGTTACGTGGAAAATTCACATATATTTTTTTTTCTTTTTTCTTTTTTTTTTTTTTTGACAGGCTGTTTAGTTAGAATGGCAGGAAATGCCAAACACCTCATCTCCCATGCTGATACTCCCCCTTAACGGCTGCTCTTCTTGTCCCCCCTCTCCTACCGCCACACTCTACCTCTGAAGCTGATTTCCCCCCCCCCCATCCCTTTCTTAAGGCTTGCTCCCCTTCCCCACCCCCAGTAGTGCCATCGAAGGTCACAGTAGCACGCACCTACATTTCTCACGGACTTTTACATACACTCCCCTAGTTCAGCACATACTAGCAGCAAGGTTAAACTTATTTCTCCCCACCTCAATATACTTTTAACCACACACCACTGGGGACTTTTTAAAAAAGAAACATAAATACTGCATTTGAAAATTACTACGTACGCATGTTAAAAAAGAAAAATCAAAAATTTATGCAGTCGCGAATTTGCTCCCAGGTTTAAAATACTGGTCGCAAAACGAAAATTATGGTCGCATTTTGCTCCTGGTGACCGCTAATTTCCCACCCTGGTGTTGGATGTATGTCCATATGAAGAATATCTGGGATTACATGGGATGAGGATACTTCTGTGATGGACCCTTTTCATCTTATGACAAAATAACCTAACAGTATGTATATAATACCCCAAGCTTAACACAATTAGCCATCATGTTTTACCATGAATGCAATAAATATTAAAGAACTATTAAGGAGAGCCAACACTGCTTTAGTTCAGGGAAAGCAATGAATTTGGACTCCATTGCACAATGACAGAAAATGATGTGTCTGCAATGTCGATAGAACTCTAATATGAACTGTACTTGGAGCCAGATAATATTATAAGCAGTGTACAGCTATTTTCATTAACATCAAAAACACATTTTAAACACTAATGCTAATTATGCAAGAGGTCTGTTTTACAAAAATAATTTTGCTTTGAAGTCTACATGCTTGCTTACCTGTACAGAAATTTTCAAAGAAATAAAAATTACAGTGCTGACAGCACCACAACAATAATAAATGGAGTAAAGAAAAATCTTGGAAAAGTCAAGATAATCCAAGAGTCCCTCGGAAAGTCTCGATAATAATAAAAAAAAAAAAGTCGATAATCTGAGTCCCGGTAAACCGAGTTCTGCTTAATCTGAGGTCATTCGCGATGCGCGATGAAACAAAAAAAGAAAATACCATGCACCATAAGAAAATATATATATAATAAAAATTCCGAGCGATTTGCATGTGAAAATGTTTTAAACAAAAAAAGACCCTTTTCAGGTAATTAAGAAAAATTTTGATGCCAACTCGGAAGGAAAAAGAGGAGGACAGGACCCTAAAAAGGAAGCTGAAAATAGAACAAGAGAAGTGTTGTTTTAATGCCTCGGCACACAGGCACCTATACGTTGGCGACTGTTTGTCTGGCACACAGGCATGTTGTGTAGCCTACTGAATGTGTGATTCATGCGTCAATGTGTTCTGAGAACTTAATGCAAGGAGACGACAAAATCTGAAACTAAAATGAGTGGCAAAAGAAAACATGTTGCTGTTCCTCTGAATGTGAATACCGATGCCTTGAAAAGAATAGATGTGGGAGTGAGTATTAAAAAAGTTGGCAAATTAATTAGGCATCAGCGAAGTGACAGCTGGAGATTGGAAAAGGAACCGATCAAAAATTAAGAAGTGGGGCATCGAGAACTTTTTCACCGAAGAGTGCGGGCAATCAAGCAAACGTCTGCAAAAAAGTGAATACGAAAAGACCAGTGAGGCACTTATCTTATGGTTTTCCCAGCAATGACTTAAAGAGAGTCCGATATTGGGTCGGATGCTGCAAGAAAAGGCATTGCATTTTTGCAGAGAACTAAAAGAAGTCTACAATTTCTCTGCTAGTGTCGGGTGGTTAGACCGATGGGGAAAAAATGTTCGGAGTTCATCAGCTAACCATCTGTGGCGAGAAACTTTGTGTACAGTATTTTGAAGCAGCAGATTCCTTTCACACAAAACTCAAAGACTTGATGCTAACTAGAAATTTTACCGCTGAACATTTGTACAACTGTGATAAAAAGTTACTTAATTTTAAAATACTACCTAGCAGATCTTCAGTGTCTCAATCTGAAACATTAGCACATGACTTCAAGCAAAGCAAGGAGCGAATAATTGTTATGGCTTGTTCCAATGTGTCGAGAACTCATAAACTGCCCTTAGTGGTGACCGGGAAACCTAAAAAACCAAAGGCATTTAAAAACGTCGCAATTCAGGCTTTGCCAGTATCCTACAAAAACCAGAGAAAAGTGTGGATGAGCAGGGAAAATATTCAAACAGTGATTTCCTAAAAAATTTGTGCCCGAAACTGAAAAAATATTTGAAGGAGAACAACCTACACTGAAAAGCGATACTTCTAATTGATAATGCCCCATCACACCCCGATATCGAAGATTTGTCTACTTGGGAGATAAAGGCCATGTTTTTCTCTCCCAACATTACCAGCCTCATCCAACCCATGGACCAAGGGATGATTAATAACCTCAAACAGAAGTACTACAAGCAATTACTGACACATATTTTGGAAAAAACCAATGGAGAAGAATCCTTGACAGTTCATTTAAAAAAAATTTTTGATCAAGTACTTGATTTACTGGCTTGTGAAATCATGGGCGCAAATCAGATCCGAGACACTCGCAAAATGTTGGAATAATCTGCTCAAAAATTAAGAAGAAAATGATGACTTGGATGATCAAGAAAACGCTGGAAAGATGATCTCACAAACCTAGTTTCATAGATACCCAAATGCGAAAAAGCACCTGAAAATTGCATGACTGATAAGCTTTCCTGAAAAAATTTCATGCGGAAGGTATGGTGGCACTAGAGACTGCCCTTAGATATGTAGAGCAGCAACTGGAATCATTGCCATCTGATGTTATTTTTCTAAAAAGACAAAGAGATAGCACTGCAAAAAAAAAAAAAAAAAAAAAAATGCTCTGCGAAAACGAAAATGCATCATCATTAGATGATTTTTTTCATCGTTGATATGATGTAATTCATAGTCTTTGTTTAATTCCTTTTTGCTAATATTTTCATCGATCATTAAAAAAACGTTTCTACAAGTTTTAGGTTCATATTTAACTACCTTTGTTCAGAATCATGCATGTGGTTTTAAATTCCTCTTAATCCAAGTTTTCAGTAATCTGAGTTGGTTCCGGTCCCCGATTACCTTAGATTATCAATACTCTACAGTATTACATATAGTTTTGTGCTGAAAAATGCACTACATTCTTCTAATTCTCCCCATTATTTACTATTTGTAGAATATTTCTGGCTTTTTTTTTTTTTTATGACCTTTCAAAATCTATAAAGGCTTTTAGCTGTGTACCCTCAACTTTCTTGATAGCAAACATAAATTAAGTAAATTAATACACATAATAATAGAAAAAAAATTTTTTTGTCCAACAGTTAACTTTGAGCAGAACCTATGATAGGCATCGGTAAAAAGCTTACTTGTACTAGATAAGTCATGCAGCAGACAAGAATGGGGAAGGAAACAAAAACCTTATTATGGACCTGTTTGAATACTGAAGCAATTATATTTTTGACTAGCATAAAGACATTAAAGATAAGACTCACTTGGAATTACCCTAACATAATTGAAATGAATCAACCTTAAAATGCATTCCTCACAAAATATAAACTAAAAGGAGAAAAAAAGGTATATTACCTTGGCACGAGCTAAGTCTTTGTCTCCACCAATCTGGGCTTCAATAAGATGATCACAATGAATGGTTGATGGGACAGCAACCTGTAATCAAAAATAAGATACAAGTAATTTTGGTCTTACTATGAAACATTACTGGCTAACTGACTCACAAGCTGCAATTTATCCAGTAATGTTTGGTATCTTAGTAGTAATTAGCTATGACTGCATCTCAGTTCAAAGATCCTCACCACCAAGTGTACCAAACATTACTGCTACACTACAGTACAATATCTCAATATCTGGTGAAACATGTTCTGACAACTTCAATGTCAGTTAAGCAGTGACCATGTGCTAAGTGCACAAGCAGAGCAACTTAACTACTCTCAAATCAGGACTGAAAAATTATATTGCCCGACATGCCAAGGGCATGTACAAAATTTAGCTCTTTACAGGATAAAGTTCACACAAAAGGCTTTTTATAATTTTGCAGTCAATGTTTTTACTGCTCAGATGCTCCCTCCACTTTATTTAATAAAATTAATGGGGTGTGTTTTATGAAAATAAAGGTTAGAACGGACGACCTTGAAAAACTAAATTGTCCATAATACAGGGTAATTCAAAATGATTGCCCCGATTACAAATGACAACACCTGGTTTATGAACATATTGCAGATACAGAGACCACATTGTTGCACAATAAAGAAGGAAGTTTAGAATTTTGTTTCCATGCCTTACAAATGTTCTATATGACTCCCCTTGGTCACAGGAACAACATCTAAACAGTAATCCATTTCATGCCATACATTATGAAGCATGTCCGCAGTCACTGATGCCAGTGCAAGCTGAATGCGCACCTTTAGTTCTTGCAGTGTTCTTGGCAAAAGTGGCACATACACATGGTCTTTGACATACCCCCACAAAAAGAAGTCACAAGGAGCAAGGTCCGGAGACCTGGTGGGCCACTTGCAGAACTCTAGTACGCAAAACGCTTTTTCTGCTGCAGTCGCCATTTCTTTCCACTAGCTTTAGCGCACGGGCAGCTCACTTTCCTACGTCACCATAGCAACACAGCAGTAGGTTCCAATAAAATTCTAAAATTCATTCTTTCTTGTGTAGGGATATCAGCTGACTATTTATCTTCATAAACACGTTATTGTCATTTGTAATCGGGGCAATCCTTTTGAATTACCCTGTATATCTCAAAAGACAGCTCATGTAATAAGCATTTGAATGGGCTCAATAAGAGCTCTGTTGATCAATTGGGTCTACAGTTATAGTAATTTGTCATAGTCATGGTAGACCCAAAAATGATTTTCTTGTAAAGTTAGAAGTCCTAAAAATTGATTTGCGATAAACTTCTTCCACCACTTCTGGTGCATCAAAGACTTTTCTGCTTCTAACATATTACAAATTCTATTCACCTTAGGTCTACCAATTGCTTTACAGCCTATTACTTTAGAACAAAACCTTTATTACCAATTGCTTTACAGCCTATTTCTTTAGAACAAAACCTTTATTACCAATTGCTTTACAGCCTATTACTTTAGAACAAAACCTTTATTCATCTCCACAATCTTTCACCTCCCATACAATAGACATATTCAAACCAACACAGTAAAAGGTATGGTTATGAAATAAAGGGACTGCACTTGTAGTGAATGAAACACATTGTGCAGGTTGAAAGTGACTGGGAGGCCACTGACCTAGAACTGTCTGTAACTGGAAATGAAAAGTTCACTTTACTTTCTGCATTAGTTCAGTGACATGTGTCAATGAAAGTAGATGTGTTGTTTGTCACACATCAGGAAAATAGATGTGTTGTTTGCCACACGCTGAAAAATACCGAGTTCATGAATTGAGCAATGGATGAACGCGAAATTTGTGGTAAAATCAAAAGATATGCCTACTGAATCTTTTTGTATGTTAAGTGAGGTATACGAGGAAGAATGCATGTCATGTTCATATTTTTGCATG
The DNA here is from genome assembly GCA_039090855.1 of Macrothele yani. Lineage (NCBI taxonomy): Eukaryota > Metazoa > Arthropoda > Arachnida > Araneae > Macrothelidae > Macrothele > Macrothele yani. The sequence continues at coordinate 24,471,545 of CM077013.1, forward strand.
GCATAAGAGGTTCAGTGAAGGCTGAGAGGACATAGAAGACAATGGCGGTCAGGGATGCCCGAATACTTCAAAACACAGAAGACAATGTAGACAAAATATTTATAATAATTTGAAATGATCAACAAACTGAGTATTAAAATAATAACAGAAATGGTAAGCATTGATGTAGAGACTTAAGCAAATTTTACATGAAAATCTGAACATGACAAAGGTTTGTGCTAAAATGGCTACAAAGCTCTTCACACTTGAACAAAAAGAAAGCAGCAAGTGAATTTGTGCTGACAACTTGGGGCAAATTCAGGCAAACCCCAACCTTTCAAAAAGTTGTTTGATCTCTAGTGATTAAACCCATATCTTGCAGTAAGACCCTGAAATAAAAAAAAATAGTTGATGCATTAGAAAGCACAAATGTCACAAAGGATGAAGAAAACATGGCAAAGCAAGCCCAAATTAAAGTTCAAGGCCATCTTAATTGTTTTCTTTGACATTAAGGGTCTAATTTGAGCAGAACGAGTTCTCAATGAAGCAACAGTAAACCTGCATCACTATAAACAGGCTCTGGTGACTTTGAGAAGCAAGTCAAAAGAGGCCAGAATTCCACAAAAATTCATCTTTCACCGATACAACAGTGCATCTGTTTATTCACTCTCAGTGAAGCAGCATTTTAGCTAAGAAACTTATCACAGGGTTTGAACATCCTGCCTACTTACCAGATTTGGCCCCTTGTGACAATTTTATTTTCCCTAAAGTCAAATCTGTACTCAAGGAGACCCATTTTGAATCAGTTACTGTGATTAAGAAGAAAACGACCAAGCTTCTCAAAGGGATCACACCATACGAGCTACAGCACTGCTTCGCCCAGTGGAAGATCAGAATGCAGCGGTGTGTTGATGCAGTAATAGAGCACATTGAAGATAATAAGACAGTTTAAAATGTATGTTGCTTATCCAACTTAAGTCAGTCTGGTTTAATAGCCATACTTCACATGTTCTTAACTTTTTTTTTTTCCTTCTTTTACAGAGAAAGTAGCCAACTCGGTTCAAAAATCTACTTTTACATATTCTGTCCATCCATCAAATCGACCTATATGTCCTGACATCCATCTTACCACTCTGAAAGCAGCTCTTAACTGTTTACTTCATATTCATCTCTTATTAAGAACAAGGGTAGGTCTAAATAATGCATTGTATACAGCCAGTTTAGCTCTTTGACAGGCCTAAACCTTCTTCTTAGCAAAAATAGTTTTACATAGCTGATCAACTTTCTCTGCTTTGCCAGTTCTGTTATCAAATTTCTCACTAAGCTTTCCTATCTCATAAACAACCATATCCATAGATGCCAACCTCTAAAATTAGTTTTCAGTTACCAAAAACAAATTTCCGTATTTTTCCAAAATCTAGTCCACAGGGGAAAATTTTGGTATTTAACACAGCAAAAAATTCTAGTTTGTCACAACTATTATATTTAGGGGGAAAATACATAATAAACAATTATTTGCTAATGAAAAAATTGAAAATACTGTCTACTGGTGAAAATATAAAAGATTACCTCAAGACATGAAGAAAAATCGTTCAATGGAATGTTGATGTTTCTTTGATTCCATATGTAGGCGGCAATAATCCCGACTACCAGTGGCACACCCAGAATTTCTTTACGGGGTGGCCACAAATATTGAAGACACAAATGAAAACCCCATAGTAGTAGTAGATATCTCCCAAAATATTGAGAAGCAATAATAATATCTCCACCATATTAAAGTGTGCTTCCAATTATTTGAAAATTATATATTTAAAAACATATACAAGTATATTTACAAATAATCACCAATAACAAAGAACGAAAGGCCAAGTGATACCTCATGGGGGAGGCCCAGGCCCCTGAGCCACACCCGCTGAGTGCTCTACTGTCGCCCACCATGAGCGATACTAAAGCCACATCTACAAACGCTGCGAAACACAGGGTTCACAGAAACCTGTGTCTTTCGTAAACAAGGCCAGTCTCTGCGGTGTATTTATAGGAAACACTCTCTTTTTAGATGAAGAAGGTTGGGCTGAAGAATGCCTCGTTTTAAATAAATAATAATAATAATAAAAAAAAACTTCACAAATGCACAATCAATTGCCATGCTTTTCTATCTGATAGTAGCATGTGCTGCACAAGACCAGTGGGCATAAAGAAAAGGCTATTCAAGTAGAGCAGTTTCCATGCAACACATGCATTCTGTGTAGCTGCAGGTGGCACAGAGAGCATCATGAGAGGGATAAAACCATGAACAAATGCTGGAGCATCGTCCACACAACACATGCTTTCTGCATAGCTGCAGGTGGTATGGAGAGCATCATGGGGTATGAGGCTGAGCCAGCATCAAGCAGCTGCTGTTATTCCCTGTTGTTGGATTTCCTTTTGTAGATAGATAGCTCATGGGATCATCAATTAATATACAGAAATCTATATTATGCAGAACACAGCTTTAACACCACCACCCCCTTTCCCGAGATAAACTTGAAGAACAAACAAATTTTATGAGAAAATTGTTTCCATACCAGAAAAGTCAAATGGTGATTTTCGGTAATTTCATTAGCATGTCTGTACTTCCAATAACAGTAACCAAAAATATGTAAAATTGTGAAAAATTCGTATTAGTTGGCATCTATGCATATCAATAATTAACTCTAGGGGGTTTGACTTACTGAAAATAATTCAGATTTCTCAACACATGTATCATCCATCTTACACATCTTTTTTGCAAATCTTGCTAAGCTATTTGAGGTTGTAATGTAATTTCCCTCCCCCCCCCCTCTTAGGCACACACATTAAGTCACCATCATACAGAAAACAGAGTTTGTAAACATTTAGAGAAAATGAATTCAGTACTTTTCCAGAAATTCACTAAAAAAAATCCAGCAGCTTAAATTTTTGGTAGAATTATAGTGCTTTGTTTTAACACTTTGCAAATTGGGGTGATTTTTACTACACATTTAGTAAGTGTGTTACATCTTAATGAAGAGGCAAAATTTCCCCATGTAAAAATTGCTCTGTGTAAAACTTATATAAAGCAATCTGGAACTTTGCACAATGATAATGCACAACAATTTTGCCATGGTACTAAAGATTCACTATTCCATAGTCATCTATTCCAATGCACACTGGCAGCAGGGATGCCAGATATCAATCTCCTTCAGTGAGGAAAGTGCATGTTAAAAGGAAGAGCCATCTTGGGCACACGGAGAAGTTTACACATTCTGTTGTGACTCCAACTGCACAAAACTGCTGCTATACCACAAACCAGTGTAACGGGAAATATGGCACTCAAACATCTTACAGTGCTGAGATGAAGGGAATTGAATTACATCTCCACACTCAATGGAAGGAAGTAATGTAATCATGAGAATATGCTACTGAAAGCTAATACAAAGTGATGCAGTCAACCCAAACATTGGCATTTTTATTTCTATTGCAAGAAGAAATTCCAAGACTTTTCCAGGTCCTTTCATAAAAATATGAAAAATCAAATTCCAGGACTTTTCCAGGGGCTGTTTGAACCCTGAGAAAACTACTATTCCTAGAACCATTGAAATAAAAAAATAATAATAATAACTTGGTAATAGATGTTAGCTGTTTCCCCAATACAAATCAACTCCAACCACTTAGTTCTCCCCCACCAGCCTTACCATTGCAAAACTTGTAAATGTCTATACTGATTGCAACAGCTTGCCTTTATAACATGCTGAACAACTTGTTTGCACGTGCCTCATCAAGTCTTTTCACAGTCAATAAATACAATGTAAATTCTAATTTACTCTATGAAGTGTTTCACAAAACTGAATGAGCACAGATATATTATCTTCACGTGTCCTGTCAGATGCTGCCACATTGTCCTTCAGTCAGCTGCTTTTCCACCATATTTCTAATCTTGTTAAAGAATATACTTCAGTACACTTTGTAAAAAATACTAATTAAGATTGAAGCAATACTAACACTTCTTTTAGTTTCCTTTTACTTTTAGTTTCCTTTCAATAATTGACTTTTGCCAATCCTTAGGAACCAAATCAGTTTCCCTCGCCATTTTTAAGATCTTGTGATGACAAAGGGCACATGTCATTTCATTACGAGTGTTCTATGTAATCTCAACCAATGAATTTACCTGTTGTTGTTTTTTGTTTGTTTGTTTTTTAACTTGAACCTTTTAAGTTCTGGTAAGAAAACAAGCTGCTAAAAAAATTTACAAAATGACAAATTTGCCCTTGACAGACAACATAAACTGCTGCAACACCAATTCTACAGAACTCTGAAAGTTAATTTTGGTAGAGCATTTAAAATGGCTGTTCATTTGATATGTTTCTAATCATTTCCTCAACATTGGCTAAATACATGCACTGACTTTCAGAATGGGGTTCTTAACAGCAAAAAAGTTACAAATTTGTGTGTTTTAGACATATTTCAAGGTGAAACATTATTTCCCTATCTGAAGAAAATATGTACTTTCACTTTTCATGTGAATAAAAACTTATTGTGTATGTTGCTATGTTGACTTATCCATGAAGTTCAAAATTAGCCATTCTTTCCAGTCACAGAAATTTGTGTTTTGTGTGGAAAAACATTTCTGCCTAAGTTATTGTAATATTAAGTGAACCAGGGAGTAGCTGCCCCACAGCTAATTTCTTAAGATTTGGTGAATTAGTTCTATATTGTAAAAACAATATAAATCATAAAAGATTTTAGAGGTACAAATATTTATCTTAAAAAAAAATGAAATCACAAGACACCAATGAAATTATTGTGGTTCAGTTCATTTACTTTAATGGCATTTGGAAAGCCCTTGATTTTTGCTTATATGTGATGTAAATACATTCTGAGGGAAAGGGTTTTTTACCTAACACAACAAAAATGTTTAAATATTTTTACTAATAACTTTCAATATCTCTTAAAGAATGAGCTTTTTAAAATGAGGATTTTAATAACTATGCAATCATTATAATGGTGTACTTCCAGAAAGTCTTCCTGAATTGGCTTTTTGGAAAGATAGGAAGACTTTCTGGAAGTACACGAGACCCAGGAAAAGTAGAGGAAACAAAGTAGTAAGTTGTGTGAAGAATAGGATTGGGGAAACGACATGGGAGCCATATGAGTTAAGTGAAAGATGGGGTGAATACTTCTATGAGTTATTAGATCAGGAAAGCAAATGTGATTCTGAAGCAGATGATATAAAAGTGAAGGGTGGAAGCACAGGAAGGATTTTAAAACAAAAGGTGTGTAAAGCTCTAAAATCTCTTCAGAACGGTAATGCTCCGGGAGTTGATGGCATAACTGCCGAGATGTTGAAATATGGTAATGACTCTAATTCACTGGTTAACTGAAATTTGCCAATTGTGCTGGGAGTTAGGAATGGCCTCTTGGGTTGGAAGGATGCTATCATTCTTTCCTTGTATAAGGGAAAAGGTGATCAGACTGACTGCATTCTTACATCATAGAAAATGTGGGATGTTCAGAGTAGTTTTATGCCTGATAAAGGCTGCACTAACCAAATTTTTGCATTACACATGATGATTGAAAAATATGTGGCTGTTGGTAAGAAAGTTTTTGCTACCTGCATAGATTTAGAGGAAGCTTACGACCGAGTCAATAGGACACTTTTGTGGAAGGTATTGAATTAATACGGTGTTGCTTGGGAATCAACTTAACAGTTTAAAAGCCATGTATGCTGGCAGTAGAGCTTGTGTATGAGTGAATGGTGTTTTATCAAGATGGTTTTCTATTGGTGCAGGAGTCAGACAAGGTTGTGAAATGTCACCATGGCTGTTTATTATATTTATGGATGCGTGCAAGTGTGATGCCAAAATAGATAATACTGGTTTATGTCTTGATGATATACGTGTGTGCAGACTGCTGTATGCTGATGACACTGTCCTGTTGGCAGAGAGCAAAAGTGAGTTGCAGATTATGTTGTCCTGGATGTATGAAGTTTGAATGGAATTCAAACTGAGTATAAATAAGGGGAAAACCAAAGTTATGGTTTTTGAGAGAGGAACTGGTAGTACTGAATTGTAATATATGTCTAAATGGAACAGTGATTGACCAGGTGAATGAGTTTGTGTATTTAGGAAGCATGTTTGACAGAGAGAACAAATTGGATGGTGAAATTAGTAGGTGAGTGAATTCTTCATTGAAAGTCATGGCTGTTTTGGGATGTTTTCACAGGAATGATGGGTTCTCAAGAGAGTCCCGCATGGCTGTGTATGAAAGTGTAATTGTTCCTACTCTGATGTATGGCAGTGAAACCTGGGTACTACAGAAGAAACAGAAGTTGTTTGTGTGCTGGAGAAATACATTACTTACAAGGAGTTTGTGGCAAGACACGTTCTGATTGTGTGAGGAATAAAGATGTGTTACAGTTGTGTAATGTGAAGCGAAATGTTGTTAGCAATGTGGAGACTAATATGCTTCGGTGGTTTGGCCATGTTGGAAGAATGAGTGACGAGATGCTTACTAAGAAATTTTTTTAGCTCAAGTGGCAGGATGGAAAGGCAGAGGAAGGCCAAGGAAATTGTGGGAGGATCAAATTCAGGAGTATCTGCATGAGAAAAAGGTTATAAGTATGAAGTATAGAAGATCTTGTGAACGACGTGTGATGGATGTCAGTGAAGCCCGAGTTGCATGTCAAGATCGCTGTAAATGGAGAAGTTTGATATGGCAACAGTAAGTAAAAATTATCTGGTAGTTTGTATTTCCTTGTGGAGCTCACCTTTGAATCTCAGAGGATGATATGTATGTATGTAATCATTACAATTTATTTTTATTATGTAGCTCAAAAAATGTTTAAAAAAAATGTTTTACATGGACAAACACATGCTAATAGGAATTTTGGAAGAACATGACATGAAAATAAAAATAAAATATGGCTGGTGATGTTGCATTTATTTTAATCATAAGAGATTTTTTTGGGTTAGCATGTGCCATTAAGGTATCAGGAAATTCGTACCTATTGAATTTTTTGGAATCCATTTGAAGGAAGTCAATGTTTAGGGAAATATGTTTCACACCATTTTAGCAGTTCCAAAATTGTACAAGTGCTTATTTTCTACACCTACAACACACTAGTTTATACTTCAAAATCCCTCTTACATAAATTCTTCCCAGCCAGACAGTAACTTACAACTTAAATACTTTCTATGATTATTTTATTTATCATTTTTCCTTAACAGCTTCCTCATGTCTGATGTCCACAAAAGGGTTTGAAGTTCGCTCTCTTCACATAGTGTGATACACCACTTCCTCTCTTTTGATGTTCACAAATCAGTTCGAAGTTCTTTCTCTTCACATAGTGATACACCACATGCTTCCTTTGTGACCACAATAACCAACTCTTACACTGATTTCATTCAACTTCAATACTTTCACTAAAAGAGGTTTGGGTTTTAATATGTCCTTCTGAAACTCCTTTGGAAATGCAAGCACACTTCAATAACATTTAATCTACTAGTTCTGTCACTTAATACCTTTCTTTGGTCTATAAATTACTTGAGAACTGATTCTATGAGATGGTACTAAAAATTCATTAGTACTTATTTTATACCTTCCAAATATTCTAGCGCCCAAAGTCATGTCTCTTAAAGATAACTCCACTATTTGGTCAATTAATTACTTTCACTATTCCTAGATTCTTTCTACTGATTTCCCTGATCACCAAATTACATTAAAACCTAAATTTCACAATTTGCAATTAACTCAGACATGTACAGGAATATAGTTTTCTCTACTACCGTTTTTTTTTTTTTTTTTTTTTTATCTATGCAAATATGCTGGTTGAAGAAAGCAATTTTATGAAGCATAGGGTGGATACTTTGCATATAAGCACTAATGCATATTGATGATTTAGTATTCACTTCCAAAAGTTTCAATGACTTGCACTAAATCAGCTGAGCAGGACACACGAATTTAAAATGAGAACAATTTAATACTTTTTTTCTTTCTGAATACATGAATTTAGAAGAGTAAACAAGTATAAATAATAAAGCACTGTTCTGAGATGAAGCCCAAAAGGTGTTGTTTGGCTCAAGGGGGAGGGATGTTAGAACATTAACTATTACTTATTTGGAAGTGGTAATCAATGAGAGCAAGGAAGCCTGATGAGAAACTAGAAAATTCAATAAACAAAGCAAGAGGAGACTTATAGCCATTATAAATAATTATTTTCACTAAGAGACTGAACACAGAAAAATCAATGTTTCATGTACGCAGTGCAATACTTATACCTATCCTCTGTTATGGCAGCGAGAATTGCCTAGAACAATGTTGGTAGAAGTTGCAGGAACAACCATTGTAATCAACCATATACTATATTAGTAATCAAACATATACAGAAAATTAATTTCTATTGTTTCTCTTTGTTCAATCTGTGCTTTGGGCAATTTCAACATGAAACACTGCTTAGATATGCATGTATGAAATATATATATATATTAGACAGGCCCTTCTTTTACTGAAGTGATTAGTGAACCCAAATTTAAGTTCTTGTATAAGTAGTTTTAAGTTCCTATTGAAGATACGCAAAATGAAAGTGCAGGATAAACCACAGAAGTATCAGTGTTCTAACAAATCAGATGAAGAACAACTGGGACTAGTAATTCCTTCTTGTGATTACATGCAGTAACTACAATACCATACACAGATATACACCCTCCTTCACATTTTATGCTGTGAATAAAAGATAACCTAAAAACTGTAAAGAGCCAAATTGTCTGTTCTAAAAATATCTTACACAAAAAAAAAAAAAAAAAAAAAATCACTGCATAAATTGAGACAGATATCAAATTGGACTAACACAAAGGAAATCTGCTAGATAATTTGTTATACACATAAGCTATTCTTTATCACTGAAATGGAAGGTACTGCCAAGATTAGGAGTAACCATATCAGCACAACAGAAAGGACAAGAATTTATTTTGCATCCATTACAATGTACTTTGCAAGGTTAAGCGGGAACAAAAAAACAGACAAGGTGACACCATATCTTTCAAGGTCTTCAATACCACATTGTAGAATGTCCTTTAATCACTGAACTGGGAAGATAAGGAAATAAAGATTAATTAAGCTCGTTTTGCTGACAACATTCATTTTTGCATCTCTCAGAGCCGCTGAATACAAACCAGTAACTTGATGACAAGAGTAAAAGGCAGTGAGATTAAAAATGAGCTTCCAAAAAACAAAATTTATATGCAATGCTTTTAAAAGAACTGATGATTTAGAGGTTAATGGAACAAATTTAGAAATAACTGATGCCTATATCTACCTTAGACAATAGATATCAATAAAGGGCCACACCAGAGAAAGGATTAACAGGCCTACGAAACTCGGCTGCAGTGCATTTAAAAGAAACAGTACAATTTTTAAGAGCAATTCACCTTAAAAGAGAAGTGTTTAATCAATGCTTCTTTCGAGTTCTTAATTATGGAACAGAGACATGGACCTAAACTAACAAAGACGTACAGAGGCTGCAGATAAGTGAAGGAGGTATGGAGAGAGGCATTGCTTGGAATAACCAGGAAAGACAAAGAGAAACTCATGGATCAGAAAAATGACAAAGAGTTGATGACATCATGATCAAGGTCCCTCCAGTGACAATGAGTTCAACATACTGAGACTAGAAGAACTGACTAGTTGAACAACAGAAATATTAAGCTAGATATGAAGGAATAGTAAATGTGGGAGATGGGTGGATGAAATTTGAAAGCAGGCTGGTGTGACATGGAAGACAATTGCTCAAGACAGAGTTGTAGAAGACTTCAGGAGACTTTCATCGAGCAATGAACTGCAAATGGCTGATGGTGATAATGATATAAATATATGAAGTGTGTACAAAAAGTACTGTACTATATAATTCAATTTTTTAATCTCCCATTCAGATGATCGAGATATTATTTCAGGGTTATAGCCACAGAGCCAGGACTCATAACCCATGATATTTTCTGTAAAGAGTGAATCCATTGTCACACAATTTTGAAAAGACAATGAGTCATACTGGAATACACCACATCATATTCGAACCTGGCCAAGTTCAGTGCCATTTGTTGTAAGTGTAGTCGACCATTGCCGCATATTGTTTTTCACAAATTTTTTGATATTATCGCTTGTTCCATACACCTCTAGACAATTGTTGATCCACGAGTGTGGCAATGAGTCAAAGGCTTTTTTGCAGTCAATCCAGGTCATATTTAAGTTGTCTGGCCCCGCTTCCAGTTTTTCAGTATCATTTTGTCGAACAGGAGCTAATGTTTTGTGCCCTTCGATTGTTTAAAATTCCCTTTTTGTTCGACTGGGTAAAGGGCATTTGCTGTTAAATGATTGTAAACTGTCGTAGCCAAGATTTTGGAAAATAGCTTGAAAGTTGTTGGGAGGCAGATTATTGGGCCGAAGTTGCTGGGTTCGTTGCCCTTGTCTAAGTATTTTTTAATGAGGAATGTACGCCCTCTTGTCAGCCAGTCTTCAGTTGTAGAGGTTTGGAGCATGACATTGTATTGAATAGCAATGTGGTGGTGTAGGCTTGTCAAGTACTTTAGCCAGAACTCATGTAGCTCATCAGGCCCTGGTGCACTCCAATTCTTAACCAGTCTTAGCATGCTTTTGAACCATTTCTCCCATTATTATGATGTTTTCCATCTGTTTGTTTTTCTTGCTTTTCTTATTTAAATCCATGATTCAGCAGGCCTCTTTGTTGTGGTTTACTGGGTTCTCCCAGAAAGCAAGTCTCCTCTTTCTCTGGACCTTTACTGCACTGAAGTTCGATATGTTGCAGCGATTTATAGAAATTTCGCTGATTTTTCCTGAATTGAGTGTTCTGGACAAACTCTTGGATTTTAGCATTGTAACATTGAATCTTAGCAGCAGTTGCAACAACTCGTTGCTTCAGTTCTTCTATTACAGTGGCTATTGTTTTATGCTCGAGTTCATGCCTCTTAAAAAGGCCAGTTTTTTTCTCGCTCATTCTTCAATTTTCCTTTCTTTAATGACTTAAGACACAATGTGTCTGCTCGCATTTTCCTCTGCTTCGGAGGTCCTGGTGGTTTGACTGCAGGGAGCGAAAAAGGTGATAATCCGACAGGGCGAAATCTGGAGAATATGTCGGGTGGGACAAAATCTCCCATCCCAGGTCGGTGATAGTGTTTTAAGTCGTTTTCGCGGTGTGAGGACGCGCATTATCCTGCAGCAACAGGACCGACCCTTCTGCCCTTGCCGGTGTATGGCCTTTTCGCCTCCATTGCGTCACTCACACGAATGAGTTGCTGACAATAACGCTCAGCATTGACCGTTTCAACAGGTTTGAGCAACTCGCAACGTATGACACTGAGCTGATCCCACCATATGCACAGCAACAACTTCCTGGCATGGATATTTGTTTTGACAGTACTGGTGGTAGGCTGACCTGGATAAATCCACGATTTGTGCCGCTTAGGATTATCGTAGCGGATTCACTTCTCATCACAGGTCAAAATCTTGTGGAGGAAATCTTTCTTCTTGAATCTGGAAAGCAACGACACAGTAACATCGTAGCGCATAGACTTGTTCGCAGCTGTGAGCTGGTGGGGCACCCAACGGCCCTCCTTGTGAATCTGTCCAAGCTTGTGCAGGAGCTTTGCAATGGCTTGTCGTGTTACTCAGAGTTCCTGGGCGAGCTCTGACTGTGTGCGACAGGGATCCATGTCCAACAGTTGTTCCAGTTCCTCACCGTCAACTTTCTGTGGATGTCCAGGATGTTCTGCATCACGCAGATCGAAATTCCCTGCTTAAACCGCTGGAACCACTTCTTACACGTACTGTAGGACACAGCAGCCTCAACCAAAGCAGCACAGATCATTTTCTGGGCTTCCGCGGTACTTTTGTTCAGCTGAAATGCGAACAGGAGGCAGTGCCTCAAATGTTGCTTCTTGAACGACATTGCTTTCACCGTCAACTTTCATCCCTTCTGTCACTACAGCTATGAGGAGTTACGGTTGATGGAAAGCAGTTCGATAGCGCTGCAATCAGCCATTAACGCACACAGCTATTTGCATTTGCTGACATTCTATGATCACTTGCGGTTAAGGGGCCGAGAATGAAGTTGCACACCTAATACATGGTCCTAATCTCTTTGGGGGCTTATGCCTCAAAGCACACTCCCCCCACACACACACCCACACACACGGGTGCACCAGTGAATGAAGTCCTATGAGTTCCTCTGTTAGGAGTGTTCTCAGTGTGTGTTACAATCTTCAAAGAAGTGACAAAATTTCGTCCTTATAAATATTTCTCTATATAAAACTTGTATCAAGCACTCTGGAACTTAGAGCACAATAATAACACAAAACAATTTTAACATGGAACCAAAGACTTCCTTGTTCCATAGTCATCTATTCCCAATACACACTGGTGGCAGGTAGGCCAGATATCAATCTCTATCAGCGAGGAAAGTGCATGCCAGATGGAACGGCCTTCTTGGACTCACAAGAAAGTTTCCATACGCTGTTGTTACACACATCTGCTATACCACAAAACAAGGTCACCCAAAATATGATACTCAAAAATCTTAAAACTTCAGTATCACAGGATATGAAAGAAATGACATCATGTCTGCACACCCCAGGAAGGAAATGATGTCACTGCAAGCAGACACACCACAGGGAGCTATGTAGAACAAAGTGATGCAATCAATCCAAACATTTGAAATAAATTTGTTGTTTATTGCAAGAAAAAATCCCAAGACTAACTATTCCAGGGCCATTTCATATAAATATGAAAAGTCAAGGTCTTGCTATGCTTGGAAATAAAGGGAAATCAAATTTCAGGACTTTTTCAGGCTTCCAGAAGTCATGCAAACCTTGTAAGAAGTGATTGCCTGGGGAGGTGGACAGATGAATATGCATTATAAATTTTAAAAAGTAAAACATTAAATTTATGTAATGGGAATATTAGACACTATGATTCACAAAATACAAATTTTTGCTTCTCTACAGAATACCACAGTTTAAAGAAGTGTTGCACACGCACACGGGGGAGGGGGACACCATTATCAATACAGTAAATCGGTCAGGGAAATCAGGTTCTTCACAAATTTGATATCTTGAATCTTGCAACATTTACTATATACACAAAATCTCTTCTTTTTTTGAGAAAAAATACAGTCTTAATTTCAGCAAAAAATTACATTCAGTTTTACAAATTCTACTGTACTGCACTGTCATTCACTATAGCTGCTGTAAATTTCTTGCACTGAAAAAAAATACTAAATTACTGGCACTATTTAATTTATTTTCATTTCAATGGCACCCTTAGTTGAGTTATCATGATTTATCAACCGGTGAAAATAAAAGACATTTTAACTTTCAAGGAAATTGATATTGCATAACCAAATGCACTCAAATGTACAGATCAAGTTGTTTTCTCCACTGAAGCACTGTTTACCTACCTTTTTCAATCCACTGGATATGAACTGCAACATAGCCATCTGAAAAATAGTGAATAACTTTACTTTTTTATACATAAAAAAAGAAAAAATCAAGTTTTTAACTATTACTTAAATAATGAAAATCAACAACAAATGCCACTGCTCACCTAAATGCTGGTATTAAAAATTCACAAAATACTAATCCATACCTGCCAACTTTCAAAAACTGAAATCGTAAAAAAAGATTGACATATTCGATGAAAATTTTAATCGATATATTCAATGAAATTACTTGTCGCACATATTGATTAAAAAATGATGTTACCTAAATCAAGTATAAATTTTTAATTGATATGACTACAGATTGTTTGAATTTATCGGCACATTTATTTCAATTAAAATAGAATCTGTAAACAATTTCTCATTACTATGCTATTATTATGATCTATAAAGAGATAGAAATTTATTTTTATGGAAGTTTGCATCTAAAGGGAAGGACATTCCATCCACCCTTTGACCCCCAAATCCAATAGGATAGTATCCCACACCGTCACGGAACAAACTAAAATGTTTTCAAAAACGAACTATTTACATGCTAGGTTGAGCTTACAAATAAAAAAAAATGAAATAAATGAGTGACTGAGGGACACTAATTGGTAAATTATGCTCAACTAAAAATAAAGTGGACAAACATTTTGCATGAATCACATCCAGTTCATTACGTTTAAGAAAGAAGTTCATTTCGTATTTTTTTTTCCCATGCAGTCAACATTAGATTTGTGCTGGGCACTAGAAATATGATTAGTAATATCATTCCTTCCACCAAGCGAAATGCTGAAATTACATGACATGCAGTGCAAAATGCACATTTTTAATTTTTTGAAGATTTTGCAATACACGGGAATTCTGCAGAACATGCATCACGGAATGTTTGATAGTACTCCCCCTCTTTATATTGCTGCTCATAGTGAATCATTAACACTAAATTTATTGACACTTATAAAAATGCAAGTAAAACTGCTAAAGTAAAACAGTAACAGCTTAAAGAAATGCAATTTTCAAAAAATAGTACCTCAACATATGAATTTCGTTGAATATTGTATAAATTGTAACTATTAATAAGATGAGTAATCTGTCAGTTTTGTCTTCATGATTTTCCCCAATTCTTTGAAAAAGTGATCTGTTATGTGTAAAAACTATTAATGTGAGTCAGCTGAGCGACGAACAAAGCACGGTTGGAAAGCGTAGAAAACTTACTGACCAGCAAAGTAAATCATTGCTGGAGAAAACTGGCTCGAATGAACATTGGACTATTTTTTTAACTTCCTCTTACAGTAGCATTCTTTTTTTAGGTCAAATTTATTGCCAGAGAAGAAGTTACGAAACCATGCCCCCCAATGCATTTTTAATTTCACAAAACTGGCAGCTTTTGCTTAATTTCGTAATGTTGGGTATCTATTTGGACTTAAAAATTCCACATTTAAAACCTGTTTGATTTTTTTTTCTACGATAACTACATTCTGAGATAGCATTTTGAACTGGAAGTAATAAAGGCGTGTGCTCCAATGCACAACACACACAACGCAGGCCTACTGAGAAGTTGTGATCCTGGGGACAAACAATGCATTATCTGAAAAGGAGAAGGGGGAAACATAGAGAGAGAGACAGAGAGAGAGAACACCAAGCCCAAGGTTAACCCTTTAACGACCATAACGCCCGTACATACAAACGGCTATAGCCGACCAAAACACCTATCTAGAGTGAGTCAAGCTTCCTAACCTTACCTGTTCTTCAAATTTTCTCGATCTATGAGAAATCAGCAGGAGTCACCCTCAGTCACTATTGTTGTTATTAAACAAAGAAGTAAACCAACAGACAATTTCGGGCATTATGATGTTTGGACTGATAAAATATTTTTGGGTCATGTTTGTTAAAGGGTTAAACAAGGCCAGCTGGTTGGTGAACCTTAGTTTACACATGGCGCAAGTTTTAGCGCTTGAAACAATGTAAAACAATAAACCTAAAATGTGGGAAAATTGTGGCAAATGTTCCACATAAACACATACTGTATAACTAAAAAGTTATTCATAACTTGGCCGGCGCTTTACTTTGAATGGATTAAGTTAAATAAAAAAAGTTAATAGTGGGTGCAAAATTATCAGGAAAAAATAATCTCAGAGAATCGCCAAATCTGTAAAATTAACATTTTGCCCGCAAAACCAATCACATTTCCGTAAATTTTACGGGTAAATCGTAAAACCTGGCAGGTATGCTAATCACATTGTATATCAATGTTATAGTACAAAATCACATTCATGAAATATTTCAGAATACATTCATTACAGCAGAACTAGGATTACATTAATAAACACAAGGATGCCCCAAATTGCTCAGTACTCAGAATCAGTTTGCCCATGGTATCATCACCACAGCAGTTTTCTAAATACAGCAGAACCTCGTTTATACATTTCTCACTTGTATGGGGTTTTTTTTATATATAAAATGTAGCCAATCTAAAAATTCTGAATTTCCCTTAATGTTAAAATTTTCCCTGTTCGTTTATATCATCATCATCATCATCATTGTCAACCATTATCAATCCACTGCTGGACGAAGGTCTCCCCAAGTTTCCTCCACAACGGTCTGTCTTGTGCCAGTCTCCTCCATGTCACTCCCGCATATTTACGAATTTCATCCACCCATCTCCCATGTGGTCTTTTTCTGGGTCTTTTCCTGTCCCTTGGAATCCATTCTAAAATTTCGGCTGTCCATCTATGGTCTGTCCTTCTGGCAGTATGTCCAGCCCATTGCCATTTCAGGGATTTAACTCTGATCATGATGTCTTCCACTCTCGTCATTTTTCGGATCCACGAGTTCCTCTTCTTATCTCTCCTGGTTATACCAAGCATGCACCTCTCCATGCATCTTTGAGTTGTCTGCAGCTTTTGTATGTCTCTTTTAGTTAAGGTCCACGTCTCTGCACCATACGTAAGCACTGGAAGGATGCATTGATCAAACACTTTTCTTTTAAGACATAATGGCATATTGCTCTTGAAAATTATGCTGTTTCTTCCAAAAGCTCTCCAGGCAAGTTTTGTACGCCGATTAATTTCTTCATCAATGTGACCCTCACTTGATATCTGCTGTCCAAGATAAACATACGTATCTGTTATCTCCAGTTTTTCTCCATCAATCGATAAATCTTCATTTCTTGTAAAAGCATTGAACATCACTTTTGTCTTCTGAAAGTTCATTTTTAATCCCACTTCTTTACTCTTGTCAGCAAGTTCCTGGATCATACTCTGCAGCTCTGATGGGGTAGTTGCAAAAATGACTACGTCATCAGCAAAACGAAGGTGGGTTAGATAATTTCCATTAATCTTTATCCCTTTGTTTTCCCAGTTCAGTGATTGAAAGACATTTTCCAATGTCGCATTAAAGAGCTTCGGAGATATGGTGTCACCTTGTCTCACTCCCTTTCCAATTTTTATGTGTGTTGTATTTTCAAACAGCCGAATCTTTGCACTTGCATTTTCATAGATGTTATTAATAATATTAATGTATGCATCTTCAATACCGCAGGATTTCAGAGCCATGGTAACTGCTGATGGTTTCACCGAATCAAAGGCTTTTTCATAATCGATAAAAGCCATGCACAATGGAAGTTCATATTCCCTCGCTCTTTCAATCAGTTCTCTCAGTACGTGGATATGATCTATTGTGCTGTAGCCACTCCTGAATCCAGCTTGTTCTCTCGGTTGAGCCATGTCCAGTGTTACCTTCAAGCGGTGTGAAAGAACTTTAGTGAAGATTTTATAAACCACTGATAGGAGGCTGATAGGTCTGTAGTTCCTAAGATCCTCAATGTCACCTTTTTTATGTAGCAGGATCATTGTAGCATTGTTCCAATCCTCAGGAATCTTCCCTTCATTAAGGCATCGAGTGAAAATTTGGGCGAGTACTGTTTCAATTTCTCCACTTGCTTCTTGTATGATGTCTATAGTAATTCCATCTTCTCCTGGAGCTTTCCCTCGCTTCATGCTCTTGATTGCATGAGCAACTTCTGCTGGGAGGACTGGAAGAACTCTGGTACCTTTCATGATGTCTGGAGTACATGTATCATCCCTTTCATATAATTTGGAGTAGAAATCTTTCACTCTTGTCAAAATTTCGCCTCTATTTCTTGTTATAGAACCATCTTCTTTTCTCAGAGCCATAATCTGTTTTCTTCCCTTACTGAGATGTCCCTTTGCTATCTTAAGGCTTTGGTTGTTTTCAATTGCTTTCCTCACTAGCTCACAGTTGAATTTTCTTACGTCTTCAGTGATACTTTTTCATGTTGTCTTGCATAGCTCTATATATTCCACTTTGGAAGTCACATCTACTTTAGTTGTCCTCATCTCTCTTCTTTTTTGCATCAACATTTTGGTTTTTCCTGATAATTTGTTCACATGCAACTTGTTTTTAGACCCAGCTAATTTTGTTGCTGTTTCCATTAGAGCTTTGGTTACTTTTCTGTTAACTTCCGAAATATCCACTTCTTCCGATGTTAGGCCTTCTAAAGCAGAGAATCTGTTCTTCAGTTCCAACTTGAAAGTATTATGGTGTTTTTTAAGGTTGGTTATGTCAATACATTTTGTTTGTCTTATGAGCTTGCCACGTTCCAGTTTAGTGTTGAGGTGCATCTTACATCTCACCAATCTATGGTCACTACCTGTGTTGAACTTGTTCAGCACACTGCAGTCTTCTATGACGAATTTTTTGTTACACATAATAAAATCAATTTCACTTGTCGTTCCAATTGGATGTCTCCATGTCCATTTCCTGTGTGGCTTTTTCTTGAAAAAGGAGTTCAAGATGAAAAATCCTTCTGCCTCTGCAAACTCAACGAGAGTATTTCCATGCTGGTTTCTGTTGCCGTGACCGAATTTACCTACTGAAGTTTCATTCTGTTGCCGTTGCCCTATTTTTGCATTGAAATCTCCCATAATTATCTTCAAGTGCTGCTTACCTTTATTATTTAGATGACGAATTTCCTCATAAAATTCTTCAATTTCTTCTTCAGGATGACTTGTGGTGGGTGCATAAGTTTGAATAATCTGAGCCTGGTATCTTCTCGATAGTTGGATAACGAGTCGTGCAGCTCTGTCAGAGGAACTTTCAACTTCTACCACTTTATCCTTCAGTTTCTTGTTTATTATAAATCCAACACCACTAGTTCTGCCAGTATCTGTCCCACGATAATAGAAGAGATGTCCACTTTTCAGTTCAATGAGATCTTCTCCTTTTCTCCTTACCTCACTTAGCCCGACGATGTCCCACTTGATCCTTTGTAGTTCCTCTTCTAATTCAAGAAGCCTTGAATCAGAAGATAGGGAGCGTCCGTTATAGGTAGCCAAGGTCAGCATCAAATGGCAGCCTAGTCCGGTCCTCCGGGGATTCTTAGCACCCTCTGCCTTCATGTCGCACTGGCCGCTGCCTTGGCCAGGTACATTCCAGCTGCCGGAGACTGAGGGCCAAGATTTAAGTTGTAGAGTCATTTTGGAGGTGTTTGGCCATAACTCACCACGCTGGCCAAGCGGGTTGGTGAGTGTGGGATAGCATTTCCTCTGATCCCGATGGTATAGTTATACCGCTATTGGCGGTCGTCAGAGCCCCTTTAGTGGGAACAGGATGCACCACGAGAAGGCGGGGTTGACATTTGTCAAGGAGAGGCTGTGATGTTACGCATCACCTGACCTTACATCCCTCGTTTATATATTTTGTTTAATTATACATTTAATTTGGCTTGTTCCCTTGAAAAACATTTAAACAAGGTTCCATTGTTTATACGTTTGTTCCATTGTTCAAGGTTCTTATTTCTTTCACTGGTTCTATTACTATTCCCCTTGGTAGGATAAAAAGTAAAAAATGATTGTATAAAACAATTGCTTTTAAAAATTCTTCCTGTAGTTTGCATTTTAAACTGTCTCTAAAAATTTTAAATCGGTGTAGATGCAAAAAGAATTACAAACAATCCTAGATGCATTTACTAAAATGACTATTCTTCCTTGGTCACCCACTATCCTCAGTACAAACATCAGTATGTTTTTGTCTCAAAGTACTCTCATGATGGGCAATGGAAGCCAATCAGGAAGATATTTCAAAGAACTGATCTAACAATCAAAAATTGTTACCATTCAATATGCAAATAACTGAATTGTAATCCCTGTCACTAATTTAGGGAAAACTAGTTCCAGGGAAAGACAGAGTCGATGTCATTGTGCAAACACACCACCCATGCTTCATTCAGTATGCAATTCATTTTGGCTGCCCCAGGTGGGTGAATGGTTTGAGGTGCTGGCCTCAGACCATACCTACAAGAAAGGATTGGAATCAAGTCCTGAATAAAGCATGGGTGGTATGTTTGTCCAATGACATCAGCTCTGTCCTTCCCTGGAACTAGTTTTCCCCAAATTAGTAACAGGCAACAGTTTGTAGCCCCAAAAGTTCCTCATGGTGGTCACTAAGCACAAACACATGCTCATTTTGAAAGAACTAATGAACATTTTCTTAACGATTAATGAGCTTATTAAAATTATTACTGAAGTTTATTTGCTGCAATAACTGAAAGATTAATACTTTACAATATCTTCATACCTGCCAACTACTACGGAATGTCCATAGTTTCTACGTATTTTGTTGTCTGACTATGGAACTCACTGTCGAAACTGCGGATTCTACGAATTTTCATTTTGTTTATTTTTTCTTCATTTTGCTATTACTTTATTATATACACGAGATTCTTTAGCAGATTCGCGTAATTTCGCTTTTTTTTTTTTTTTTGGTCATCATTTAGATTATTGTCAAGATCAATGCAAAACTGAAGATAATTTCAGGGGAGGGGGTGTCAATTTCCGTCTGGAGAACGATATTTCATGTTTCAAAACTTTCAAAAACGATAGTACATACATAAATACATGTCCCTAAGCTGTTCTCTGAGATTCAGAGATTAGCTCCAAAAAAGAAATACAAACTTTCAGATATTTTTACTTATTGTTGTCGTATCAAACTTCGCCATTTACAGCGATCTTGACATACAACTCGTGCTTTACTGATATCCATTACACGCCGTACACAAGATCTTTTATACTTCATACTCAATCTTTTTCTCATGCAGACACTCCTGAATCTGATCCACCCATGTCTTCCTTGGCCTTCCTCTGCCTTTCCTTCCTGCCACTTGGGCTGAAAAGATTTTCTTAGTAAGCATTTCATCACTCATTCTTTCAACATGGCCAAACCACCGAAGCATATTGGTCTCCACCTTGCTAACCAACATTTTGCTTCACATCACATAACTGCAATACATCTTCATTCCTCACACAATCAGATCGTGTCTTGCCACAAACCCCACGTAAGTAATGCATTTCTCCAGCACACAAACGACTCCTATGTTTCTTCTGCAGTACCTAGGTTTCACTGCCATACATCAGAGTAGGAACAATTACTGTTTCATACACAGCCATGCGTGACTCTCTAGAGAACCCATCATTCCTGTGAAAACCTCCCAGAGCAGCTATGACTTTCAAAGAAGAATTCACGCGCCTACTGATTTCACCATCCAACTTGTTCTCTCTGTCAAACATGCTTCCTAAATACACAAACTCACTCACCTGGTCAATCACAGTGCCATTTATACTTACATTACATTCAGTGCTACCCATTCCTCTCTCAAACACCATAACTTTGGTTTTTCCCTTATTTATACTCAGTTTGAATTTCATGCAAACTTCGTGCATCTGAATCAACATACTCTACAACTCACTTTTGCTCTATGCCAACAGGACAGTATCACCAGCATACAGCAATCTGCACACACGGATATCACCAAGACATAAACCACTATTATCTATTTTGGCATCACGCATGCGTGCGTCCATAAATATATTAAACAGCCATGGTGACATTACACAACCTTGTCCAACTCCAGCACCAATGGAAAACCATTTTGATAAAACACCATTCACTCGTACACAAGCTCTACTACCAGCAAACATGGCTTTTACACTATTAAGTAGATTCCCAGTAACACCATATTCATTCAATACCTTCCATAAAAGTGTCCTATTCACTCGGTCGTAAGCTTTCTCTAAATCTATGAAGGCAGTAAACACTTTCTTCCCAACAGACAGATACTTTTCAATCATCGTGCGTAATGCAAAAATCTGGTTAGTGCAGCCTTTACCAGGCATAAAACCACTCTGAACATCCCACACTTTCAATGATGTAAGACCCCGTACTTTTTCAATAACAACCCTAACAAACACTTTCCCTGGCACACACAGTAGGCTAATACCACGATAGTTCTTGCATTCAGTCTGATCACCTTTTCCCTTATACAAGGGAACAATGATAGCATCCTTCCAATCTCGAGGGACCATTCCTAACTCCCAGCACAACTGGCAAATTTCAGTTAACCAGTCAATTATAGAGTCACCACCATATTTCAACATCTCTGCAGTTATGCCATCAACTCCTGGAGCCTTACCATTCTGAAGAGATTTTAGAGCTTTACACACTTCTTCTCTTGAGATCCCTCCTGTGTTTTCATCTCTAATTGTGACATCATCTGCATCTGTCTCAGAATCATTTTTGCTTTCCTGATCTAATAACTCACAGAAGTATTCACCCCATCTGTCACTTAACTCATTGGGCTCCCATATCATTTCCCCAATCTCATTTTTCACAACTTACAACTTTGTTTCCCCTATTTTTTCTGAGTCTCATGTACTTCCAGAAGGACTTCCTATCTTTCCAAAAAGCCAGTTCATGCCTTTCCACTTTCTCCTTCCTATCTTTTGCCTTACTGTGGCGAACCAGCTTAGCAGCTTCACACTTCTTCCAATGATATTCATCCACAGAGACTCTACCTTGCAACATCCCCAAATAGGCTTCCTTATTTCTCTTTACTGCCTCATCAATCTCACTATTCCACCAAGCATCACCTCTATTGTTACCCACTATTGTGGTGCCACAGACCTCTTTAGCAGCAGTGACAACACAGTTCTTAAAACATTCCCACTTCTTTTCTACATCCCTCTCACCAGACTTCAGATCCTTCAATTGTTCTCTGAGTAAGTCAGAATACTGCTGATGATCTTCAAGGAGCCTATCAACCTTTATTCTTTCTATCCTGGGTATCTTCCTATTCCTTTTCCTCCAACCAACATTAAGTTTCACTCGTGACACTACCAAGTAATGATCAGAACCAACATCCGCACCTCTCATCACACGGGTGTCAACAACTAAGTGTTTCAAACGCTGATCGTAGACAACAAAATCTATCACACTCTTTTGACCAAGATTACGATTTTCCTAAGTATATGTGTGGATATACTTGTGGTTGAAAAATGTATTAGATACACACAAACCATTCTCAATGCAGAGTTCAATTAATCTTTCACCATTATCATTCACACAAGGATCATTAAACTTACCCAGATCATTGTCAGAAATTGCATTCTGCACACCTACTCTAGCATTGAAATCCCCTGCTATTATAACTCTTTCTTTAGCACCAAACTGGCTCAAAACAGCTTTTAGCTCATTCCAGAAATCTTCCTTCTTATCAGAAGGTTCCGAGTCACAAGGAGCATACACTACAACAATTACAATTCTTTGAAGTTTCACTTTCAAACGAATCCAGAGAATTCTCTCACTTATGCAACTATAGTGAATCAAGTTGTTCTTCATCTTTTCACTTAAAATCACACCTACACCAGCCTGTCCTTTCATAATATCCAATACTCCAGACCACACACTCACCGTGCCATTCACTTCTTCTACCCCAATTTCCTTCTTTTTGGTTTCACTTACACACAGCACATGCAGTCTATACTTATTCATCTCCTCAATCACCTCACTCATCTTGTCATTTGTACCTCTAGTATTCCATACACCAATCTTACATTCACTCAGCAGAGAACTCTTTCTCATATGCCGTTTAGAAAGTCCAGGTCGATTCCGTGGTGGACCGTCCTTCTCAAGTGTGGTAGGTCCACCATATCCCACACTTGAGTCATTCTTAATATTATTACTGCAATCTTATTTTTTTCTCCCGATGTTGTCTTTTTTTGTGTCCAGTATTCTTGTTAAATATCATTTTATTGCATAAAATTTTGTATTTCAGCTTGGAACTGTAGGGAACTTGGACGCTGCAAAAATTTCCCCGTAATCTTCAGACATAAGGTTCTTCCGCCAATTCAAGGAATTCCGCTATTTTCAGTATTATTTTGGGTCATTTACGAGATCAATGCACAATTGAACATAAATTTGGGGGAGCGGGGGTAATTGGAGGATGGAATTCCATCTTCACAAAACTTTCTAAAACGGAAAATCGACGTTTTTCCGTAATCGTAATTTCTTTTTCTAGCAATGTTGCCTCTGTCCAGCATAATTGTTAAATAACATTTTGCTGTATAACTATTTTTATTTCAGCTTGAAAACAGGGGAAAATTTTCCAAAACTAGAAGTCCAATAGAACAAAGATTTCTGAATGCATCAGAATGATTTTTATTGGTGGAAGTTTCAAACTTAAATCTCGCAGTGTTACCTACCTATCGTGCCCTCGCCAGTGGAATCTGCTTTGTGTTTTGCACGTGTTAAGTTTTTTTTCATTAGTGTCCTTGTTTGTTGTAACGTTTTGTTGTGGTACGTATTTCTTTTTCACAAAGACATGGATCGTTTTGTAAGAAAGCGTCTGCCGTGCATTAATACTAGTTACTACTATTGACAAGGTTCTTGCCAATGTTGGCAGGCATGTATCTTTCAACAACGATGCAAGGAAATGCCCCTGTAAGCAAAACACTGAAATGTTGAACAGAAACCCTTTTTACCACAATGCAAGGCTAGTGCTAAGCACTCGCTAAGTTGCCAAATGCGACTAAATCCGAAATATGGTGAAAAAAAATTTTAATCAGTGAAAATGGTGGTGAGTTATTTTATGAAACTTAAGGCAATTTTTGACTCACAGGTAAACTGCAATTTATGGTAATTTGGGGGGGGATGCTCCTATGATTTTGAAGTTTGATTTTCCAAAGCTGTGACGCTTGTGAATGGTTCTGCAGAATGTGGTTGTCATGGAGTCCCAAGAAACAATTGCTAGGGAATCACTTAGGGAAGTGGATGAAAATAAGAGCCACTGGAGGTGGAAGACATTTGGGTGGGATCTGTAATTTATAATGTGCAGGTTGGTTGGTTGTTCGATTTTTATGGCGCAAGGGCCATGGTTGGCCAAAGAGTGCCAGAAACAAGACAAACAAATAGTATTAAAAATGTGGTAAAAAGCTTAAAATCTGACTGATCATGTAAAACTGAAAAATGAGAACGATGGAAGGGCTAAAAAAGATAATGGAACAAACAGTATTAAAAGCATGATACAATGATTAAAATCTAGCTGATTCAGTAAAACTGAGAAATGAGGATGATGATAGGGCTAAAATCTAGATACGTTTAAAATAGTCAATTTCTTTAAAAAATGAAAACACAGCAACAGTATCACAGTGGTCATTGAGGAGCCGCTGCAGTGTAGCGGCGTCCTCGGTCAACAAATGAGAATGAAAGAAATGAAAACGTACATCACGAAAACAAACACAGGTACACAGAAGATGAGTGACGGTGAGTCTGCAATTGCACGTCTCACACATCGGCGCAGTGTCGCCACACAGCAAAAAGCGGTGAGTGAATCGACAATGCCCAATGCGGAGACGCCGCAAGCACCACTTCCTCCCTACGGTTCCGACGATATGAGGATTTCCAGACTTCAAGATTAGGTTTAATACGATGCAGTTTATTTTCCACCTGTTGGTCCCACAGACCTTGCCACGTTCGCTTGATATGGTCGCGAACCAGAAAGCGGAAATCCCGGTGAAACAGTGGCAAGAGTGTGACGACCAAAGAGGAAGCAGATCTAGCAGCCGCATCAGCACACTCGTTACCCGAGATTCCAACATGCCCGGGAATCCAACAAAATTGTATCTGGACACCAGCCTCGAGCAAAGAACAAAGAAGCCTTTGTACGGTAAAAAGAAAAGGGTGGTCACAGCAGTCCAACGATGACAATGACTGTACAACACTCAAAGAATCAGTGTACACCACAGCCCGCTGATGAGAGCCCGGCTGAACATGGAGAAGGGCGAGATACACAGCATGCATCTCCGCCGAAAACACAGTGGCCTCAGCTGGGATCCGCGCTACTGAAACGTCATCAACACAGACAGCCGCGGATCCAACGACTCCCTGCATCTTGGAGCCATCAGTAAAAATAGGAGTGAAGTCAGAATTGAGGTCACGGTGCTCAGCGAAGAGCGGCTGGTACACTGACGCAGGGGTTGAGGATTTATCGAAAGATGTAAAAGTGGTATCAACCATGACACCAAATGGGTGCCATGGAGGATCCCCAAAGCCCCTGGTCTCTCCAACAAGTGACAAGTCGAGCCCTACATCACGGGCAACGGCCGTCATACGAAGACCGAAGGTGGAAATGCAAGAGGGCCGGTTCCCGAATAAACGAGCATGCTGGGGATGAAAAACTGCATCGTATAAAGGATGGTCTGGAAGAGATCTAAGTTTCAAGTAGAATTGAATAGACAGCTGCAGACGGCGTAATTCAAGCGATGGTTCGTTCCCGTCAGCGTAAAGGCTGGGAATTGGAGATGTTCGAAATGCTCCCGAAAAAGACGCAGTGCTTGATGGTGAATAGTGTCCAAAGGCCGGAGAACGGAACGACGAGCAGAGCCATACACGATACAACCATAATCCAGTTTTGACCGTATTAGAGAATGATAAATGCGAATCAACGACACCCTGTCTGCGCCCCATGAGACTCTGAAAAGGATCTTAAGAATAGATAGAGTCCGCAGAAAGGAAATCTTGAGCCGCCGAACGTGCGCACGGAATGTAAGCGCACGGTCGACGGTCAGTCCAAGGAACTTGGTCTCCGGCAAAACTGGTATGGCTGTACGGTCTAAAAACAGCTCTGGGTCAGGATGGAGGCCGCGCCTCCGGCAGAAATGGACACACGCTGTCTTGTCGGGAGAAAGAACGAAACCATTGCTATTCGCCGCTTTAAAGATCTGATTAATTGCAGACTGCAACTGCCTTTCAATAAAATGCATGCTTGATGACGAGCAGAAAATGTGCAAGTCATCAACATAGACAGTAGCCGAAACCGCAGGAGGAAGATTTATGAAAAGACAATTAATGCGGAGGATGAACAATGTGACAGATAAAATGCAACCTTGAGGAACACCTTGTTCTTGATAGAATGTTGCAGATAGCGTCGTACCCAGGCGCACCTGGAACACCTGATTGCGAAGAAAATTAACAATGAAAGTCGGAAGATTTCCTCGCAATCCGCATGCGTGGAGGTCACGGATAATACCGTGCCGCCACGCTCGATCATAGGCTTTTTCAATATCGAAAAATACAGAAACCAAGTGCTGCCTACGCACGAACGCCTTGCGCACAGATGTCTCAAGGTGCAGGAGATGATCGTGAGGTGAACGATGACGACGAAAGCCGCTTTGTGATGGTGAAAGTACTTGATGATATTCTAAAAAATGAATTAACCGGGAATTAACCATGCGTTCAAGAACTTTACACAGACAGCTAGTGAGAGCAATTGGACGATAACTAGAGGGAGACTTAGGATCCTTGCCAGGTTTGGGAAAAGGCAGAACAAAAGCTTTTCGCCAGGATTCCGGGGAAACTGTGCTCCAACCAAATACGATTATACAAGATTAAGAGATTCTCGAGAGACGACTGCGAGAGATGACGGAGCATGTCATAGTGGATTCCATCGGGACCGACAGATGTAGCGCCGGACCGATGCAAAGCCACCCTGAGTTCAACCATGCTGAAGGAAGAGTTATATCCCATGTCGAGAAAAGGCGCAAAGGAGATTCTCTGGCGTTCCGCAGTGGATTTTATTCTTTGAAAAGAAGTAGGATACGGCAGGTCACTCGACACGGAGGCAAACGCCTCCCCTAAACAATCAGCAATCTCCCCGACTCCAGCATATGTGCAGCCGTTGCTCTCGAGAATGGAGATCTGGTGAGAGCTGTAGTTACCCCGGATCTTACGAATCTGTTCCCACACACTTTTCGAACTGGCACGTGAAGTGAGAGATGACACATACTGGATCCAAGACTCCCCCTTGCTACGTCGACGCACCAACCGAGCATAGGATTTTGCTCGTTTGAATGTAACGAGATTAGCATCGGTCGGATAACGCCGAAACGTAGACCAGGCCTTATGTTGAGCTTTCCTAGCCGCTGCGCATTCAGGGGTCCACCAAGGCTTCGGACTTCTGGAGAGTGTCGTCGATGTTTTTGGGATAGAAAGATCAGCTGCCTGAAGAATACAATTTGTGACTTCAAGAACCGCTGCGTCGATTGACTCTTGGGTCACCATTGCAGAAGAGATCAAAGCTGACGGCGTGAAGACCTCCCATCTCGCACGCTCCATCCTCCACCGAGGAGGGCGGGAGGCAGAAGTTGGCATGTTGGCGTGATGCGCGAGGACAATTGGAAAGTGGTCGCTCCCGTGGAGGTCGTTACACACCGTCCACGACCAGTCAGCAATAATTTATGGTGATCCCAAGGTCAAATCGATCGCACTGAAGGATCGTGTCGGTTCATGGAAGTACGTGTCAGCACCGGTGTTAAAAAGGCACAAAGAGGCCGAGGACAGAAGAGACTCTATGCGACGACCTCTCGTGCTGATGCTGACACTACCCCACAAATGATGATGGGCATTGAAGTCACCTAGTAGAAGAAAGGGTGAAGGCAGCTGATCAACCAATCTCTCCAGTACAGAGACGCTCACGTTCTCGTCCGGCGGCAGATAGACACTGCAGACAGTAAGAGGTACAGGCATAGAAATACGAACCGCCACGGCCTGCACAGTTGTGGAAACTGCGATGGAAGATACCGGAACCCTGTGAGGGACGAGAATAGCGACTCCCCCACAGGCTATATTTCCAGACGAGCTATCTGTCCGAAATGCACTGTAGCCTCGAACTGAAAGCAGGTCTGATGGTTTAAGCTTCGTCTCCTGTAGACAAAGGCACACCGGAGAGTAAAATGAAAGCAGATGTTTCACTTCATCAAAACTCGTCCGAAAGCCTCGACAGTTCCACTGAATGATTGAAGCCATGGTTATAAGTGAAATGAAAATGATCAAACGAAGTCAGGCTCCATCCCCTCTGATGGGGGTTTCCCCACATCTGGAGGCGTGTGACCAGGGGCTAAGATGGGAGCATGCTTTGTCCCAAGTGTCTTAACGGGAGGCGCACGACGTTGAGTCGTTTCCTTAGATTTTGGAGGGGAAGAAATGCTTTTCTTATCCTGGGCTTTGGTCTTTTTGTTAGAAGTGGCCTGAGTTCCCTTGTTGGTGGTGGGATGAGTCTGCTTCGGCGAAGTGGTGGGTGGCGCTTTCAGACCCCTAGCTCGAGACTGGAGTGCCTCCAGTCCGGCTGCGATGATGTCGTTTACATTGTATGGACATTTAGGGGGGATCTGAATGTCGGTCTGAATGGCAACCGTAGATTTGGCAACCACCACTGAAGCGTATGATTGCCGATCAGATGTAACAGGAACCACTTTTCTTCTGGCCTCAGGATAGGAAATATTTTCCACCGTTTTGATCCTTTGGATTTCCTTCTCCTCCTTCCACTTGGGACAATCTTTGGCTGATGCCGCGTGTGAACCCTTACAGTTCACACAAAACTCGGCCTCGGCCACACATTCCTGCAAAAGATGTTCTGTGGCACCACAGCGTGCACACCTAGGATTGCTCCTGCACGACTGCTGAGAATGGCCATAAGACTGGCACCTAAAACATCTCAAAGGGTTAGGGATGTACGGGCGTACCTCGAGATGGGAGATACCCTGCCTTGATGGATGTAGGCAGGGAAGGGCAGTTGAAAGTCAAGATAATATTCCAGGATGGGACAAACTGCCCATTCCTCCTGAAAGAAATGCGTCGCACACCCGTAACATGTTGGCTCCTCAGTTCTTCGAGAAGTTCATCCTCAGTGCAATCAATAAGATCCCGAGAGGAGACAACACCTCGAGATGAATTTAGGTACCCATGAGGTGTTATTTTAACAGGAGTCTCAAGCAGCGTGGTGGTGTTAATAAGTGTGGTACTGTAGGCCACAGTGGACATCTCTACAAGAAGATCTCCAGATTGGAGCTTCTTTACGCTCTTAGGAGAGCTTGCAATGGATTGAAGAGCTTTATTTATCCAAAATGGACTTTTGGCACTCAAAGGCTTTGAAGGGTCTAATGAGTGCACAAAAAAGAATCTAGCATTTGAACAATCAGGGACATGTTTTTTTGCAGAAGGGGATGACCCTTCCTCCATACCTCTTTTGCTTTTTGGTTCTTGGGAAATTTTGTTTTCATCCATGAAAAAATTTTGATAATTCGTCCGCCAACTTCCCCACCCACAATCGAGCCCAACGAGGGAGAGCTGGAGGTCCGCACGCCCAAGTGGACGCAGGACACGGCTCTAGGGATAGCAAGCAGATATAGCAAGTTGATAGGGCAGACATGCGCTCGGCGTGCACCCAGACTTTCCCATGCCTGGGGAACACCCCTTTGGCATGCCCACCCTATCCCCAGATTCACCCTGTCGTGCGAAACGACAAGCCGTTAGAGGTCTGGGCTCCACTCGGCCACAGACCTCATTGACTGGGAGTGGGTTAGTTCCCAGCCGCCCGTTTAGGGTGAAGCAGGGGGCAAAGAGGAGTGTTGGCAACTGGCGACAACAACACCCAGGCCTCCAGAAACCTCAGCCTCCAGCATCCCCTTTTCCACCTTACGGGTCACCGCACACGGCAAACGTGCAGGTAGGTCTAGCTAACCAGCTCGGAAAAACAAAGAAAGGAACATAAAATGGAGAAGACAGGAAAGAAAACGAGAAACTAAAATCCTGAGCTGGCGCATAATCACAACCTCAGCAACCAACAACTGAGGCGGGTTCATGTCAAGTGAAAAAACATAAAAAATGTGAAAATCATCACATATATTACATGTTGGCTCGGGCCGTGGGGACGCCATCCCCCAGCAGCTGGATGAACAGCTGTCCCTTCGGTGATGTAATCGTTCAAGTCGAAAAAGCAAGATGTTCCGTCACAAGGTCAGCTCGGGCCGTGGGGGCGCCGCTCCCCAAATAACTGGAAAACCAGTTATCCCCGTGCGGGTAACGTGCAGGTCAGCAGACCTGCTCGTTATAAATTTAGGGGCTTCCCACTCTCTGAGCAGGTTGCCCTCGGCAGTGGCTTCCTCAACGATGCATCGGGTCGGAACGCTTGTTGTGAGTTGGTATGTTACATTTTGATCCGCAACTTACTCTGATGCAGATTTAAGGATAATTTTAACACCAAGAAGGATTCATGATATCAAAAAAAGTTAAAGACTTCTGCTCTCTTACAATCAAGGTTACATCACACTGTTCTGGAGTACATAGGGCATGTTTAACTTAAACCCCTCTCCAACTAAGATGAAATGCAAACTGTAAAGGTATAAATGACAAAAGATAAACTTTAATATTATGATTTTACTACTGTTTGTTTATAGCCAGTCAAACCACCTGTGCAGCACTATATTCATTGACAACAAAAAGGATTTGCAAGCAATAAAACATTTAGTATCCTCAATTTTTAATTTTTATTTTTTTGTTATTGTACTTTACAGACTAGCTTCCTCAGGCAGGCTTACAAAAGTTCAGTTTATTTGTATCATCAGTAATACTAAAATCTTCAACAAACTACACCTCCTTACTAATCTCATCAAAAACAATGACATATTCTGCTTAACAAAGATCACAGAAAATCAAGTTTGAAAGGAGAGACTGATACCCCCCTCCCCTAGTAAAATTAGCATGCCCAATAAAAATATCTAACTGCACAAACAGAATGAATCATATTTATAGCATAGAATTAAAATGTGATTTAGGACTGAAGAAAGGAAAAATTAAGAAATGCATTTTAGGAAGGAATTGATGCATTGCATGCCCACTATGCATGTGAAATGTCACAGAATATATATATTTTTAAATATTACAGAGACTAATCATTCACCTTTTCTATCCTTTAATTTTTTTTAATGCTCAATAAAATGTGTTATACAGAGCAATTATACTGACATGTAACTTCTGCTTTCTCAGTTTTCATCAGAGAACAAAAAAAAAAAAAAATACTTTTAGCATTAAGAAAATGATATTCATATTTGCATATCAATCAAAAAAATCTTTGAGGGAAAGTTGTTTCTAAAAATGGAGAGCAGTTAGTTTATATGCAAACCAGAGAGAAAAAAAAATTAACAATGGAATATTTTGGCACTCAACATGTAATTCAAAGAAAAGAACTATCCTCTCTACAATCTGTGTGAGAGAAGGGTACATCAACTCTTAAATGTATCCTTTCCACTTGACTGATATCCTTTTGGGAATGATAAACACACATCATGTGCCAGCTTTTTCTTCTTAAGTGAAAGCACTTAAAAGCACAATTCCATTACGAACCTTTTGAACATGGGGCATCAGATGATAGCCTATGACTTGGTTGACAAAATAAATATGATGGTTAGGATGACATTAAAACTGATGAAGAAACTTCAGTAGAACATGCTACTTAAAATTTCCAAAGGCAACCCCAACTTTGATGGCTTGCAAAATTGGTTTTTATAAAGAAACTAGCTATACCCGGCCACGCGTAGCTGTGGCACATTGTGGTTGCATGTATGAGAAATGAGGTACAAAACAAAGCATACGTTTCATAGAAGTTTAATTTTGCAATACTTGTGGGTATACAATATTTTTTGTTTTTCCATTCTCTGCGTAGATATAAAGGCTATCTGGTTTGCCGACATGGGAACACGCAACATACAGTTGTCCATGTGAGAAGCAATCCGCATCTAAATCTAAACCACACAATTCTAAAGATTGACCTTGAGCTTTATTGATTGTGATTGCGAACGCCAATCGAATTGGGAATTGCAATCTTTTAAATTGAAATGGTGTATCGGTCGGGATCATGGGAATTCGAGGGATGAGAACATCTTCACCTTCGAAAAGCCCAGTTAAAATTGTTGCTTTCACTACATTTTTCATCAGTTTTTTAACTGCGAGTCGCGTGCCGTTGCTGAGTTTTGGCTGATTAATATTCCGCAACATGATAATTGGCACACCTATTTTCAATTTTAATGTGTGGTGGCATCCCTGGCAGATCAAGTGAGTTCAAAATTTCCGTTGGATAATTAACTACTTCATCTGCTTCCACAACTGTATCTATCGACTTGTATGTAATTTCTTCACTTTGAATGCTGGATTAAATAACATTATTAATTTGATAGACATCTTTATTCTTCACGGCAAGGATAGCTCGTTCACTGAGCCAATAGTGATTCTTATAATTAATTTGAATATTAGGAAATACTTTTTCGATCAGTTCTTCTTTCGATGTTACTAAATTACAAAAATTATCAGGAAATGATATTCGTCTTGACGTCTCATCGACTGGCAGTTGTCCGTTCCCAATGTCCAGTAACTGTCGTGAGAATACCTTGGCTGATTGATCGTTCTGCAGCTGGACACGCATATTTGTAGTCAACTGCAATGTACGTACGTGTCGCCACAATGTTGAATATTTCAGGCAAGCATTTATTTCGTCAGCTGGTGTCGATCGAGAAATTACAGGCAATGTTTGCCTAAAATCTCCTGCGAGCAATATCAATGCATTCCCGAATGGTTGAACGTTTCTACGCAAATCTTGCAACGATCGATCAAGAGCTTCAAGCAATTTTTCTATGTGCCATCGTGCATTCATCCCAAACAATGAGTTTACATTTTTGTAATACTTTTCCCATACCGGATGCGTTGGAAATATTGCACGTGGGAGTCTCGCTGAATGAGCAGTCCTTCCACCTGGTAACAATGTCACAGCTATTCCAGACGAAGCGAGAGCTAAGGCTATGTCATTTTTTGATTGAACCGTTGCCAGAATCAATCTGATATGGAATGTTTTCCCAGTTCCTCCTGGCGCATCCAAGAAGAAGCCCCCCCCCCCACTCCGTCATTTATCATTTGCATTATGCGATCATAAATGCCTTTCTGTTCACACGTTAATTTGGGAATGTTTGATTGGACATATGACTGGAGATCACCGGTGTTGTAACTCTGTTCACGGCGCAAATCCACATCAAATGAAGCAGTCGTAGTTCGGTTGGGTGCTGGCATTACCAACTGACTAAGAACTTTATTTGCAATAGCTAAGCACTTGTCTTCAATATTTATCAATGTTTCGTTGTAAATGCCTTCTGAAAATTCCATGGTCATATGCATTTTCTAGGCGTACTCTATGCAAAATATCCTCAGCCATATGCGATTGATATCTTTCCCATCACTCTGTGGGAGATGAAGGGAAGCAAGCGGTCAATATAATTGTGAATAGTGCTCGAATTTGGTTTGGATGTGCAGTGTTGCACGCGTCACTAATACATATATCCCACTGTTGGTCGTTTTCTAATAAATTAAGAGCTTGACACGCACTGCGGAAAGTGGCATATGCGACGCCGTCAACCATTTTCAATTGCTGGAAAGATCTAGGACCAGGCACATTTACCAACAGCATGCGAAGGAAAAAACATTCATTTTGATTAGAATGCACTGTGTAAAGTCTACCAATTGTATTTTTTCTGAAAATGCCAGGTTGACCGTCGACTGGCTCCCCTCGTCTGCGTCGTACGAATGCTTTTTCAGTTACATTCCACGTGTAATAAGAGGGCACTTCTGTGTACATCAGTGTTCTGGCGAAAGCATCTTCCTGACATAAGGTGAAGAAAGCAGTCAGAGTTGTACCAGGTGGATTAAGGGCTCTTTGTTGCACATTTGCATCTGTGAAATAAACACGCTGTCCATTCTCTAAATGTACTGCTAAGTGAACTACAGCTGGATTGCGTTCATGCATGGGAAATGAAAAAATTCGCCATGCAGCCTCATTGCTGCTTATGTATCTTCCAGCCTGGTATTGTGCAATTTCATCGATAACTCGTACTGCATTTCTGTCACTATTTTCTGGTTGCACACCAAAAACTGCCATATCGCTGCCTTTATTCACATACTTACAGATGTATTTAATCGATTTGACCGAATTGCAATATTCTACGTTTATGTGATCTTTGTATGTTTTTGACAACAGAGGCGAATATGGGACCACCCAACGGTTGTCTACATCAATATCACCATTTCGCATGTGTATAGTTGCCGAATTCCCGCCATCTTCAGTTAATGGTCTCCTATACTGAGGATATCCATCGTCTCCTGTTACTGTGTTGGCTGCGAATGCTTGAGGATATTGCTTAGAACATTTCCCATCTACCATGCATGGTGAATTCGGATTTAGTGTACCGCATGGTCCATGTATCATGTTTTTGATAACAACTGCATGCAAATCGTTATCGACGTCGGCCCGTGGAATCTCAGCACATATCACATCGTCGATTTCGTCTGAAGTTATTTTATCGTATAGACAGATTAGTATATGCGCATGCGGCAATCCTCTCTTTTGTCATTCTACTGAATACATCCAGCAGCGCACAGATCCAAACACTTCATGTTTCACAATGAAATCCATCAGCGACTTAAGCTTTTGTCTGAAACCACGTGCTGTGATGTCATGCCTATCCACGGGTGATTGCCCAGGAAGTAACAGCTGCTGTATCTCGTCCCAAGCTGGATTGCACGTGAAGGTGATAAGTCTGGACGCCCGTAATGACGAACATATGCCATGGAATCTTGAGCATATTCCTCCATGTGACGTGGACTGCCTATGTATGAAGATGGCAAAATAGTAAGCTTTCCAACGTTGGTTGTATTACCGTCATTCACAACTGCATCTCGCAAATGAATGTATTCTTCGGAGCGGAGTTTGGTCTGATTCAAACGAAGAAATAGCAAACGTTCCGTTTCAATTTTTGCATACATATCCACAATGTACTGGTGAAACAACTGACGGCATTTCAAAATATAATTGTCCTCGTTCCTCCGAATCATTAAGCGGTAGGC
Source organism: Macrothele yani (assembly GCA_039090855.1). Lineage (NCBI taxonomy): Eukaryota > Metazoa > Arthropoda > Arachnida > Araneae > Macrothelidae > Macrothele > Macrothele yani. The sequence goes on from CM077013.1 coordinate 24,507,075, forward strand.
GTAAAAGTTCATTGCGCTGCACTTTTTATTAATTTCTGCACCATTCACTGGGTTTATCATCTTCACATTGGAAATGATATCCATCGGCACCATCCCAGAAGATAACTGGATATTGCAAAGCATCGTAACAACGGTGAGTTTCTGCGACGTTTATCAATTGATCGTTTCTTCGATGGAGAACAATATCTCTAGGTTGGAACTGATCTCCGACTATGACAATTGCTACTTAGTCTATAGTTGGAGCATTATATCTTCGGACATGTTCTCCAGCGGGCGTTTTGTCGGCGTGAATGACAATCTTGTGGGTATCTGATGGCATCATATCCATTGCCGTTTTGAACAAACGCACCAAATTGTTCTTTTCGTGAAGGAGCTCCTGTAGTTGCGGAATGATGGATCTTCTTAGCGAGGTATGTATTCCACAACGTGCATCGACTTCATCTCTATCATCACCGATGAAGTACATTTGAAGGAATTTATGGTCACTATCTCGGAACGGGAGCAGGGACCCAGCTTTGTGATATATTTGTCCTTTGATTTTAAAAGTTGGCATGAATTGAGCAGTCACAATTTCCGCACCAAATGACGTCATTTGGAAGCAAGAGTTATATTTCCTGATGTTCGATAGGAAATGCTTCGATTCAGCGGTAGATCCAGCAAGTAGAGTTTTCAACGGCTCTGGTGGTGCTTCAAGTTGAGGCAATTTAATTTTTCCGCCAGCGCAACACATCCCATTCGTTTCATTATTGAACTTTAGAGCCTGGCAGTAGGTACAGACATGACTCAACATGCGGACTTGAACTACACTGCCGGACAATTGCTAAGGACGGGTGACAATAGCAACGATAGCAACCATAAAATGGAAGGCAGGAAAATGTGGAAATGAGCATAAGTGCGGGATACAGTAAGACGTGTTGTGCGTATGAAAATTTTGGATTGCCGAACATGTTCGTGACGTCATAGCGCTGATAAGAGTTATAAAGGATTTGACGCGTATTGACCGTTGTTGTTCAAACGCAAAGTTGAAAGGGAAAGAATCAATTGACGAACTTGCAATTTTCAGTATGTCTTCCCGACATCACCTAGATGATTTTACGCGTGGCCGTATTATTGGCAAGATTGAAGAAGGGCGAAAAATAACAGATGTTGCCAGGGAGTTCGACATCAGCCACAGTGTTGTTTCAAGGCTTTGGAAATCATTTCAAACAAATGGAGAGTGTAGCAAACGTCACGGGAGAGGTCATGTTCGCAGTACGACACCTGCAGAAGATCGGTACATAGTGCTATCAACAAAGAGACACCGGCGCAGCACAGCTAGTGAGGTAGCAAATCAGTTTATGGCTGCTACTGGCAAGCGGATCTCCCGAAAACGGTCGCCAGACGTTTGCATGAAGGAGGACTATACGCCCGCCGTCCTGTTGTATGCATCCCATTGTCCAGACTTCACCGTACCACCCGTTTGCAATGGTGCCATCAACATCGCAATTGGACTGATAACGACTGGTCTGCTGTCCTCTTCTCAGATGAGAGTAGATACAGTCTATCGTCTGATTGTCGACGACAACTGATCTGGCGTGATAGTGGTACTGCATATTGTCCAGCAAACATACAGGAAAGGGACCGATATCCGACATGTAGTGTCATGGTATGGGCTGGCATCATGATCAATGGCCGTACGTCCCTCTATGTGCTTCCAACTGGGACTATGACTGGCCAACAATACATTCATGATGTTCTGCTACCTCATGTTCGCATGTTCTGTGGTGCTGTCGGTGATAGATTCATTTTCATGGACGACAATGCAAGATGTCATCGAACAGTTGCTGTCCAGGAGTGTCTTGAGAGCGAGGATATTCAACGCCTCGTATGGCCAGCACGTTCTCCAGATCTGAATCCCATTGAAAATGTGTGGGATGCTTTGGGGAGGAGTCTTGCTGGTCGCCAATGCCCTCCAATAAACAAGGACACCCTAATCCGTGCACTGACAGAGGAATTGGATAAATTACCCCAACAGCTGCTTGATAATGTTGTGCAAAGCATGACACCACGTGTGGAATCTTGCATCGCCCTCCATGGTGGCCGTATCCCGTATTGACATCTTACGCCAGAACGCCTGCGGACGGTAATTGCATTTTTTTCACGTTTACGTATTCTGCACAAAATGGCCTGTTTGTCCCTTGAACACGTTCCAAAGCCTTCTGGATTTTAGAGCACAATAAATTGTCTTTCTTGTAATGTCCTGACATTCTGACATTATTTTATTTCACTTGGCATCCAACCACACTTACTTTTTTATGCACTATATAGCCGTTTATGATCCGTCCTTAGCAATTGTCCAGCAGTGTATAATCAACAGCTGGATTGTACCGGAATGCAAGACGATTGTATTGCAGAATCAGATCTGCTGTTCTTTGGGTACGTGTTTCAGCTATCCTCGACGCCTTGCGTTCATTCCGTTGAGAACGAACCAAATCTGTTGCTGCAGAACGCGACTGCCGTGCTCGCAATCGTGCATCCTCAAGCCTGGCTGCTCGTCTTTCTGCTGGTTCCGTGTTACGCATCTGGATGGTGCTTAGTCTGTTCCTCTCTCGTACGTATGCCCGCTCTTCCTCAGTCATATTTGAAAGCAGTCTTCTTGATCCTTCTGTGTGGCGAGTGCGACGACCCAAATTCGTTTTTTGCGAGGCATTATTTCGGTTTTCACTGGAACAGAAGAAAGGGATAAGATTATAACCTCTTATGGCTCTCACAGCTCTAGGTTGAAAACCATAAGAGATAAGAGACAAAACATAACCTCTACTTACGATTTGGCGAACAGCGCAGCTCAATCACTACACGATCACCTAGTATGGAGAGTGTTCCCCTCGCTTCCAGCAGATGGCGCATTTGCTCGTACACAGCTGACCGTTGAAAAAGCTGTTTTCTCGCAGTCGCGGGTATGTAACTGACGCGAAAAATAAATAAAAACAACACGATCACCTAGTATGGAGAGTGTTCCCCTCGCTTCCGGCAGATGGCGCGTTTGCTGGTACACAGCTGACCGTTGAAAAAGCTGTTTTCTCGTTCGCGGGTATGTTACTGGCGCAAAAAATAGATAAAAACAACACGATCACCTAGTATGGAGAATGTTCCCCTTGCTTCTGGCAGATGGCACGTTTGCTGGTACACAGCTGACCGTTGAAAAAGCCTTCGACCATATATACTGATAGACTGCGCATGGCATCAAAATTTCTGGCTCCAACATCGCAAGCCATGAAATCACGTGACTTCGGGCAAAAAGATGGTTAACTCGTGCTGTGCTCATCATGAATTTTAGGAGTTTCTTTTTTAGAATTCCATTACGACTTTTCATTCGTGAATACATTTATTACGCTCTGATGCAGCTATTGCCAGTGCGCAGTCCATTAGTATATATGGTCGAAGGAAAAAGCTGTTTTCTCGCGATCGCGGGTATGTTACTGACGCGAAAAGTAGATAAAAACAATCTTTGAAGCGGGTTGTATATAGTGTCAAAATTTGAGCTCAATCGGTGCAGAACTTTTTGAGTTTTTGAAGCGTACACAAACCAACTTAACATTTATATATATATAGATTTATAGATTTATAGTATTTCAATTGACATCAAATTTTTCTAATTCTCTTGCTTGCAATTTGAAGGTGTTTTTTAGAGTCCCCAAGTTTTCAACCGATTTTTTGCTGCTGAACTAGAAGGGAGGGGGGGGGTGACTTGGGTATCTACAGCTAGTCTATTACAAATATACATGATTGCACCAATGAAATGCTACCTGCAAAAGATGTCTCTTTTTCAGTTTATTTCATCCATATAGAATAAAAGTTTTTAAAGCATCGTTTTAGAAACAGTAATAATTCAAAAATCCATTTCCATCCAATAGAAGTAAAAAAATGAAAGGCTGTATTAAAGTGAGATGGCTAATAGTGAATTTCTCTCAATTTGTCAAATTCGTGACATCATGTGAGGATCAGGAACAAACCTTAGGTATAAAACTAAAGCTTACTAAAGTACCAGATAGAGTATTTTACCTCCACATTTTATATGAAATGAATGCTAGGTTCAATGCCACATTTTTAGGCACTAGAGTGATGAGATAATGAGCATGGTTAATAATATGTTTGAATACCAAAATCCTGGCAATACGTAAAATAAAGAAAGACATGAAAGTTAAAATCAGCATCTGTAGCCAAGAATGCTAAACAAAGCAAAGATAGGGAACATTTTTCAGATGCTTAAAAGATTTAAAGTTGTCTGACAAATTTCCCAGCTCAGCTGATCTTGATTTTTTTTTTTTTTTTATCATTTTCTCTGTCTTGATTGGGATTTTTATAACATTTATCAATTAGAGATCTTCCTATTGAAAAGAGAATACATAGGAAAGAACAAAGAATTTATGAAGAAATTATTCAAATGCACAAATCAGCAAATTAAACACACTAGATGTTTCCAGCAATCAACATGGAAATGTTGAATCTATAATCCTCCGTTCAGAAATAAAATTTCTAAAATCAAAACAAAACAAAAAAAATAATAACTTGACTATGTCTGCAATTAATAATATATAAGTCACAATAAACCCTCCAAACATTGTTAATGTTGCATATTAACATTCTAGTGTACCTGAGCAGTAGCATCTTGCATAGCAACTCGATCTGGTCTTAACCTTAAATAGCTTTTTCCTCGTTCAATTTCTTGAGTTTCTGGCTGGTCCAGGTGAGAATATAAAATTTTTTCTGACAGTGTCAAAGGGCGCTTTAATCTGGAAAAGACATTAGAATTAAAATGAAAATAAAGGGCATGCTGACACTAGTAACTTCATAAAAATACATAACATTTCGTGTAAAAAGCTTACAGAGAAAATGCATTAAATTATTAAATATACATTAAAACTCCGTAAACTTGATGCCCCCCCCCCACACACACACACACACGAAAATCTAAGGCTGTTTTATCTTTTCTTATTTGTACCATGTGATGAGCTATCTGGTTGGAGGACGATTCCATACTTCTTTATCTGAGAATTGGTTCTACTCCCCAACTCACCACTGGTAGAGGAAGATTTTCGATGGCCAAGCAGATGTTCACATTCCTTTCTACTTTTGGAATGGTATAAGCTGTCTGGCAATTTTTGTTCTTTTTGTGAATCATTGTGTTGTCTGAAGACAGGCTGTTTTACATAGTGTATGGCTATCTGTACATAGTAAAAATGTCTTGCGAGAAAAGAAGGAAACAGAATAATTTTTCGATTGAGATGAAATTAGATGCATTAAAACGTTTAGATAACGCAGAAAGTACAAATAATATTGTAATGTATTTAGGCGTTGGTCAGATGACTCTCGGTTGAAAAAGGAACAGAGGAGAAATCGAGTTGTGGTGTGTTAAAAGAGTATGCAGTGAAACTATAAAAGAAAAGAAAAGTATGAAAGGTGCTGAATGTAAAAAGTGAGTGAGGTACTGTATTTATGGTTTCAACAGCAAAGAGGACAAAGGAATGTCCATAACAGGGCCCATTTTGCAAAGGAAAAGCCCTCGGATTTTACGAAATGTTTCAAGAAGGAGAGGCTGTATTTTCTGCTAGCGCTGGCTGGCTCGACAGGTGGAAAAAGCACTGGGGAGTGAGACAGCTGAGCATTTGTGGAGAGAAACTTTCCACTGACACAGAAAATGTTTGTACATTCAAGGACTATTTTCACAAATTGATTGAAAAAAAGGGTCTTCTCTAGAGATCAAATTTACAACTGCAATGAAACCTGTCTCAATTTTTGGATGTTGCCTTCGAAAACACTTGCATCTAGGGATGAGAAATCTACTCCAGGATATAAAAAAGTAAACAGAGAGTTATTATTCTGACATGGCAGCAATGCAACAGGAGAACACAAACTGAAATTGACACTATAGGTAAAGTGGAAAATCCCTGCACATTTAAAAATATAAAAAGGTACACAAATAAGAATGGCACTTTCATTAACCTGTCCGTTTGGTACAGAGGCCAAAAGAGTGCATGGATGGATGGAGAAACGTTTAGAGACTCATTTTATCAACAGCCTGTTCCTTCGGTGAAAAAGTTTCTGAAATCCAAAAATCTGCAACAGAAAGCATTTCTCATCCTAGACAACGCCCATCACACCCTGATGTCAAACAATTACAAGACAGAGACATTAAAGCCATTTTTCTTCTTGCAAATATTACTTCTTTATGTCATCCAACGGATCAGGGCATTCTCAAAACTTTGAAAAAAAAACATACAGGCGTAAATTCTTTCATCGCTAGTGTTAGTTATCGATGGCCTTAATGAAAATTGACTTGTTGGACACAGTGGGGTGGATTGTTGAATCTTGGAATGCGATCCAGCCAATAAGCTTTGTTTGTTCCTGAAGAAAGTTGTTTGATGATTCAGGAAATGAATTCCAAGGGAATCCAGGAGACCGAAAATTCTGAGCTAGTGGACTTAATAAAGAGGATTCCAGGCTGTGAGGAAACTACTGACGATGATGTTGACGAGTGGATGAGGCAGGATGAAATGAACAGCTTCTGGGAGATGAAGAAATTGTTGCACTGATAAAAGAAAAGAATCAGCAGGTGAGAAAAAGATGAAGAATTGGAAGGTGAGGAAATGGAAAATGAAGAAAAAGTTAAAACGATGACATATAGTGAAGGATTGAATTGTTGAAGATACTGTGTATTATTTCGAGGAGCAAGGTGGTTCTGCAATGGATATTTTGTTCTTCCGTTGCTTACATGATGAAGCAGCACAAAGAAGAAATGAGTGGGATAGACAATCCAGCAACACCAGAGTTTTATAAAAAAGCGACTAATTTCTTCATCTGGAGATAAAAATATTTTTACCTATGTTTTTGTAGCACAATTACTGTATATTTTGTTAAATTATAAATTTTCTTTTGCGCTGTATGTATTAAATGCGTATAATATACTAATTTGTAGCAAAATATACTATGAATTTTGCGACTTGAAAAATTGACTCGAAACTTTCAGTTTTGAGTCTGGAAAACTTGACATTTTCGTAACTCAACATCTGCTCAGTCCACATTGAGTCGAGTTATCAGGGTTCTACCGTAATTCATTTCACAATCATGATTTTTTTCTCCTGAATGCTCACAATATGATTTAAACACTAAATGTTTGAATCAAATAACTGAAAACTCTTGGCAAAAGAATAAGAAAGACTACTAAGTACTTCGTTTTCATCATACCATGCACTTCACAATATATGCAGATGCACATAATCACACATATTTATACAGGACTATGACTCATTTGTTTAACTTTTTACAGAGGCACAACCAGATGCCCTCATCTATTTTCAACTAGATCTGATAATAGTATATGCTTCTCCACCCACCTAAGTGTTTTAAATGAAACTTCAGAACTCCATTAAGCTTTCACACTGTTTAGACCACAAATTGAAAAACATTTTGTCACAAAAATTTCAAATACTCACAAAGCGCATTGATACAAATCTGATTTTTCATTCTAGAAGTCCAGTAATTTTGTCTCCCTATCCTATAAAGTTTCTGAGGAAACTACGGATTTATATAGTTTTATTATTTTATCGCCTTTGCCTAGCCTGTTGCAACTGTTTGTTTTATTGCTTTGATATCAGTTATTTTCAGGGCAGCAAAACAACCATGAAGTCACTCACACTTAATTCAAAGTTCAACATACGTCCTTATGTTCTTTGGGTTTAACCCTTTCAGAATAATTAAACTCAAGTTTGATTATAATAATTTAAGAAAATTTTGACTATTTACAAGTCTTTATTAAAATTCCATATCAAAATACACTGTTTGAATTCGAAGAAAGAATACTCTCTGCAGCCAGCTTAAACCAGTGATTACCACAATGTAATAAGATTAATAGTCATTCAATATACAGTTATAATGAGCTAAATGTAGGGTATCTACTACCCAGGCAAAAAAGAAAACACCACCAAATTCTAATCCTTTTCACTGTTCTTGTGCTCAAAAATCCAACTAAATTGTTCGCACCCTCTGACCATCTTTTTGGTGCAATTTAATAAAAAATCATGACTGGTATACTTTATACCAAAAAATAATACTGCGCCCTTTACCACACCTATGCATTCCAAGAAAGGCATGAAGGTGCTCTTCAGGAGTTGCACAGGTGTTCCTTGCAGCTAGCTATACCCAGTGCTCAAAGACAAGTTTGGTCTTTGAAAAAGTAATGATTAATCTAACCTCCAGGGTCACAGACAGGCCATTCTTGTTCCCCCTTTGTAGTATTTTCACACTGCTTTACTTGTGGTGTGGAAGCAGCAAAGCCCATTCCTCTTGGTGGGTACGCTATTTGTTAGGATCAGCTTTGGGCAGTAGCTGAAGCATTCACTCACTGGGCAAAAGAGAATAGAATAGAGATTAATTGTGATTGAAGGCCTACTGATTTTGCCTGACTACACTTTTACAAAATAGAAAGATATGGAAGGCAATATGCAAAATGTAAGAATTATAGAAGCATTTAGACTAATTGTGTGGGTAGAATAAAAAAAAACATGAATCACACAGCCTGCAAAAGAAAAATGCTAACCTCAAGAGGAGGAACTAATGGTATCAGCTAAGTACTACCACAGAGCCTGAAATTTCAATGAAATTTTTTTTTTTTTATCTCTATTGTGAAAATAAGTTAGGCTGCCAAGAAATTAGATTTGTTAGAGACATTTAATATTGTGGAACATTTTACATTTCAAGATGTAGTTCCAGCTTTGTGACAGGGTATTGTCCCCTAACAGAAAGCCTTTGGCTAGATCACTGCTTCATGAGGTTGATCAGAAGTTGGAAATACAACCAAGAGAAAACTTACAAAGAATGTAATATTAATTGAATATGAGTGGAGTAATATTCAATGATCCAGTTATAGCAACATGCATTCATGCTGTAGGTAAAGCTTAGTTCCTTGATGTTGTTGATAATGGTGATGTTAGGAAGAATGCTAACTATCAAATGCAAGTTTGCAGTTCAGAAATCCAGGGACAAATACTGTTGTGAATGAAGCCAAAGCAGTTGTGGCTGACAAAAGTTATAAAGAAACCCAGACAATTTCTGCTCAGTGAAAAAGACCAAAATGTGGTGGTTTAAGGATGCTCCTCTTCACTGGCTAAATGCTTGGACAAGCTGTTACACCTGAAACAACCATCAAACAAGTGCTGAAAATCCAAAAGAAACCACTGTCTACCAGCAGGATGGCTCAAAGAGTTCCCCCAATCTGTCAAGCCTCAGAATCCACATGATACAAGCTGGAACAGTCAGCTGACTCACATTAATAGTTTTACACATAACAGATCACTTTTTCAAAGAATTGGGGAAAATCATGAAGACAAAACTGACAGAGATTACTCATCTTATTAATGGTTACAATTTATACAAACAATGTAATGATCTGTCATTGCAGCTAAAAATAATTGCTTCTGGATTAGACACTTTTAAGAGACACAGCTACACTTAATGATGCATGATTTATATGGCTCTCTTAAAAGAAAGCTCAATTCAACCACATACTGATTCTGCACAAAGAAGAATGGAGCAAGTCGTGAAGCCATTTCAAGCATATGGGTTCAAGAAAAGGTCGGTGCATGTGCCTTTTCTAATTTCATATGAAGTTCAGAAAGCATGATTTCCTGCTCCTTTCAGTGCCAGTGCCAAATCTACAGATGCTGACATAGTAGAAAGGCATTTCTAAATGTGAAGGCTTCAACGATGTTCCGGCTTCTAAATCTGATGAACCTGCAATGTTTCTCATCTAATGTCCTGCTGGCTCTGCTTTAATGGAAAGAATGTTTTCAAACCATGGAATCAAACACTCTGAACTCCTCAATCATTTAGGTGTCCAAAAATATGCAGGGCTGGAAATATGATATCAGATGGTGTGAGGTAATCATGAGCCAATCATAAATGCAATTTTTGACTGTTAGACTAATATCTTAAAATTAAAAGAAAAGTGAAAAATTGAGCATGGTTTCTTTTTCTTATTCTATTAATTTTACATAATTCATGTTTAAGAATATGCAGTCTTTGGCCAGCCCAGAACAGCTGATGAGTAGTTATTTTTTCTTAGTTTCCTGTGTTTAATTTTCACAAATATTTCTGCAATGCAAAAGCACAGACCTGTACACTGTTTTTAGATTTCTATAAATATTAAAATATTTTTATAAAGCAACCCATAAGTCAGTAGCATTATAATTTTGATGATTTTTGCCTAGTTCTGGCAGTTTAAACCAGTATTATTATACCCTTGTCATGTTTTTTATATCAAAATTCCAACCCTGCTAGATTAACAACAAAAAAATCATTTAGAAAAAGAAGCATAAACACTTTAAAAAAAACAGCATTTCAGCATACTAGCTGCACTCCAAATTTTGCAATTTGTCAGAAACAGACATGATAAAGTAAAAGTTGAGATAACTCTTCAACAATTTTTGTAAAGTTGAGATAACTCTTCAAAAATTTTAAGTTTTTCATTACAGTAATTTAACTGGCTAAAACAAAATTCACAATGGCGTTAACAATTTCGTACTTCTTTCTGAATACAAGTTGTTGTTGTTTTTTTAAGTAAAATAATTCATGCAAACTTGCAACTTTCAAATTTCATTTTCATTGCAGGAAGTTGTGGGTCAGTCACTTCTTCACGCCAACTCAACACAGCACTCAACCCAGCATTCTCTGATTTTGATGAAATTCACACCAAAGCTAGATCCTTGCAAGAAAAAAATTCTACGAAAGATTTAGACAGATTTTGCAATTTACAGAAATTTTGTGGGCATTCAAAGTTACAAAAAATCTAAAATTTTAGGCATACTACCTTGCCTTTTTATAGCAACATCTCATTTTCTAACAAACATAGAGCTGTAAAATTGGTCTTGCTTTAAAGCATTTGTTTAGAGCTTTAATTTGATATAAAACATGGCATGAAAAAACAACAAAATGTTTCAAGGTCATTAAAATTAACCTTTGACCTTGAATTCCTAAAAAAATTTTTTTTTACTTTTCTAAAAAATATATTTGAATTTCTCGAGCATTCTGTACATCATATCAACATTTCACGCTGGGACAGCAATGAGTTCGATGGGAATTAAATTTATAAGTAAGTCGCAATTCTGTAATTAGATATAAATGCTGCTTATTTGCAAGAAAAAACAAAACCACACATACTGAAGTTAAAGATTACCTTTCAAAGAATTCGGTAGATTTATTTAAACAGTAAGATCTAAAGGAACATTAAGAACCAGGGCTCGATTTCAACCGGTAGTTAGTAGCACATTGCTAGCAAACAAATGCTTTTGCTAGTGATAAAAGGTGGTTCTAATAAAAGTTGCTAGTGAAAAAATTTTCAATGTTTTAGTGGGAAATGTAAAGTACCACTGCATTGCACATGTTGAATATTTTAGACACATACAAAATGGAACAACTGATTTCTGGAAATGAATAGTTCTTGAAAAGTACAAACATTGTAAAAACACTTTTGGCACTAGTAGAAATATCCAGTACATTTCCCTTATCTACTTCTGCATGTGAAGTTGGATTCAGTTTCATGAAGAGAATCCAGGGTGATTGGAGGGGCAGTTTAAACTTACAAACATTAAATGCTCTCATGAGTATTGAGGTTGAAGGTTTGTCCGAAGACAAGTTTGACCCCAGGCCTGCTGTTTTAAAGTGGTATGATGAAAAGACCCGAAAACCAGATTGTAAACCATACGGAAAATAACTTAAGACTTTGAATAGTGTTCTTGAATTTTGTGAATAGAGTTAAATAAAAAAATGTTCTTTAAATATTTGCATTCAAATAAAATTGTTAGAATAAATCTGTCAGGTCATGAAAAGGTGAATCATATTTAAATATCTGTAATCTTTTCAGCATTAAAAAGTGACAGTTACAGGGATCAAATCAAAATTTGTCATGAGTGACTAATGGAGGGGGGACATGCTAAAGTTTCTTTTGTATAATGTTAATAAACTTTCACTAGTGCTGCTACTGCTAAAAAAAAAAAATCAAGGCCTGTTAAGAACCCCTAAGAAGAGATGCTTTCAATTTCTTAATTTAAATATTACAGTAAGATGGGCTGAGTCCTTACATGACTGAAAAGTATACTAAGTTCTTGCTAAACAAAAATCATAGCAGTTCAGAAGCAATGCAGTGGCAAAAAATCAGTTCTCATAAGAGAGAACTGCATATTCAGAAGCAGTGTTTAGTCAGTAATGCAAGCATTGGTATTTCTGGATTGTTTTAACTGTATCATCAACAGATAATGTGTATGTTTTTCCAGTTGCCAATCTTACATCTGCTATCTCATAAATATCAGTTTTATGCACAGGTACAATGTCTGGCTTTTGACAATAATATGTTTGTGATGGCCCATTTGGGTAAAGAAAACTGATTTTCACTTCATCAGTTTCTTCATATACTACAATGCAGGGGGCACTGCCGATCGCATTCTTCGTAATTTGAGGGGCGAAAAAGTTGTTTTGGCAATGAAAAAAAGTTTTGGCGAAAATATTGATTACTTTTTGTACTGTTATAAACTTAAAAAAAAAAGGCAAAGCAACTTCTGCATTGTACATTCAGTACACATCCAACCCACCATTTTCCTTCTTATGTGCAGGTGCCATACTCTTATGTCACAGAGCTGTTTTCTTAATCACCAGCTCAATTTTTAAATTTGAGAACATTCTCACTTGAATTTTATCATCAGTGGGTTTGAAAAAGTGAAACTTGCGAGTTCCTGAGATTACCTTTGCATTATTGCATTGTTTGTTTCTTTAAAAGACATTTTATTTCATCGTATTCCTCGCTTGTACAATAAAAAAAAAATGCAAGTTTGAATATTATCTTTTGCCTACTTCTATAACTATTATCTTTTGCCCACTTCTATAACTATTATCTTTTGCCCACTCCTATAACTAAGAGAGTTATAATTAGTGACATATGAGGTTGCTGCAAAGTTGCACATGTTGCTAGATTTTTTATGGTTCCAGACAGTCCATCACAAGCATCTTTTCAATGTGAAGTTGCATAAAAATGCCACTCTGCTGAAACATCTGTCTTCCCGATGAAAACCTACATTAATGACATTCTTCTTGATCTTACTGAGCAGCAGACCTATCAGAGAAATAGGAAATATGCTTCAGAGTACCACTGAATCTGTTATTTAGAAATATCATCAATATCGCTAAAAAAGGTGAACTGCAGTTGTGTTGTGTTCAAGGCAATCTGAAACAGCAACAAAACTAAAATATGGTTAATTTCTTTATTTTTGAAATAAGCAACAAAATGTTGTATTGTTACTTGATTGATGTTCGAACGGAACTTCTGAGTTGCATCTTGCATGAGAAATGAGTAATTTTCAGCAAAATCGCATATAACCAAAAATTCGCCACTTTTCAACTTTGTCTTTACAGGGTTTAAAAATACTGTGCCCGAGATGTCCGGGGCATGTAAATTATTGGCCTGGACAGGTAAACTAAAAAAACAGTTGCCTAGTCCAGGCAAGTAAACTAAAAAATAAAAAAGTTTGGAACATCATTTCCTACTACAAGAAAAAAAAAAAAAAAAAAGACAGTCATTGCATGTCATGTTTCATTTCACTGCTAATTACCAGTTGTATTATTGTTATGGAGTGCCAAGGACAGAAGAATATCACTTCTTTAATTATATTACGCTCTAGGTTCAGAAATTTTAACCATATACAGTTTTGCTCCAAATGTGGTTTACAGTCAGCGATGGAATGCATGCTTCTGATGTTTAATGACAACTTAGGGCAAAAACTTTAATGAAAGGAACATGGCAGAATCACTAAATTGCTGAAATACCAATCTCACCATCATCATTATCTTATAACTTGGGAAATATGCTTTTGTTCATTGAACATTTTGAATAGACCCATAAAATGGAAATGCAAAACATGTAAAAGAAGTTCATGTTTTTTAATTTAAAAAAAATGAGGGTTCTGACTTATTATCTTAAAACATGAATTTTCCTGGGCATCCAGCTTTTCCTACCTGTGCAGGTAAATAATTCCTGCACATGCCCAGCTGGGCATAAAACATTTCAGATATTTTTCAAGAAAGTCACTCTGAAACTTTATGACTGCTTAGAGGCTATAAAGGAATGTTCCAATAGAATATTTAATTTTTCAATAAAAATGCTAGTAAAACCGTTACTTAATGTTGTTATACATTCTAGATTTCTTCTATCAGTCAATATCCGTTGTTTCTATGTGATTTCATCTAAGCCATTCTTGTTAAGCAATTCCCTTAACTGCTCTTCATGTCTAGTACTTCCAGGGTTCGCTGAACCAAAACCAAAAGTAACCATTACTCAGGAATACGAAACCAAAAGCAACTACCCAGTGATGGATGAACAACCAAAAGTGATCATCCACTGAGAAATTTGAAACCAAAATTAAGCATAAACTGCAAAGGAGAAGTATAACATTTTTAACCTACAATTTTTTTTCCTAGACTTTATACATTCACTAAATCACATTATTCAAATCTTTAGGGATTTTAAAAATACCGCACAATTTTTATGAATTTAAATTATTAGGTGTAAATCAAAAATAAAACTGAGAAAGGCAAGAGAATAAGAACAAACTTGTTAGCATGATTTCAAAAAAAAAAAAAAAAATTCTGCTGCTGCTGCTGAGTTGATTTCTTTAAAGGATTATTTTTTTGAAATATGCTAAATATCATGTTAAAATTCAAAAATTAATTTAAAGTATATATTAAAGCAATAGTCCACTTTATTGTGTATTCTATAAAATACGTTCTTTCCAGAAAGCGTCCCTACATCAATGTCTGTTGTACATGTTCGAAGAGTATCTCAGTGTTCAAAGCTGAAATAAATGTAAATTTAAATTTATTTCAGTGTTTCAAGTTTTTATACGTCCAGAACCTTTTGCTGTCCTATTATAAAATTTCAATATGTAAACAATAATTCAGTGATAAAAATGTATTTTTTTTTAATTTGTTTTAAAAAATGGGTTTTTATGCAATTGAAAGTTAAAGGTTAATTTTAATGACTGTGGAAATATTTTTTCGGTAAGACTAATTAATGTGTTACATATCAAATTAAAGCTTATAAGAATAGCTTTCCAACAAGACCAGTTTTCTCCGCATGCTGAAAGCAAACTGAAAAATAATAATTTTAAGACTTTTTCTTCTAAGTTCAGAGCTTTGCAGAGAAAGAACTAATGACTCTTTTGAGTCAAAATTTTAACAGAATTTTTTTCTTATAGCCATTTAACTGCATACCAAATTTCAATAAAATCCAAAGACGCAAGGCTGAAAATCATTTTTTTTAAATATGAATTGAAAGCCAAGCCCCACGTGCGGTAAGTGTTCATCGAACTTTACCAACTAAAAGTGAAGTTCAAAAATGCAAATGCATTAATGCACGTTAAAAATATAACCTCCAATATCGGAAGTAAGGGATGTAAGGTCAGGTGATGCGTAACATCACAGCCTCTCCTTGACAAATGTCAACACCGCCTTCTCGTGGTGCATCCTGTTCCCACTAAAGAGGCTCTGACGACCGCCCATAGCGGTATAACTATACCATCGGGATTAGAAGAAATTCTATCCCACACTCACCAACCCGCTTGGCCAGCGTGGTGAGTTATGGCCAAACCCCTCCAAAATGATTCCACAACTTAAATCTTGGCCCTCAGTCTCCGGCAGCTGGAATGTACCTGGCCAAGGCAGCGGCCAGTGCGACATGAAGGCAGAGGGTGCTAAGAATCCCCAGAGGACCGGACTAGGCTGCCATCTGATGCTGACCTTGGCTACTTACAATGGACGCTCCCTATCTTCTGATTCAAGGCTTCTTGAATTGGAAGAGGAACTACAAAGGATCAAGTGGGACATCGTGGGGCTAAGTGAGGTAAGGAGAAAAGGAGAAGATCTCATCGAACTGAAAAGTGGACATCTCTTCTACTATCGTGGGACAGATACTGGCAGAACTAGTGGTGTTGGATTTATAATAAACAAGAAACTGAAGGATAAAGTTGTAGAAGTTGAAAGTTCCTCTGACAGAGCTGCACGACTTGTTATCCAACTCTCGAAAAGATACCAGGCTCAGATTATCCAAACTTATGCACCCACCACAAGTCATCCTGAAGAAGAAATTGAAGAATTTTATGAGGAAATTTGTCATCTAAATAACAAAGGTAAGCAGCACTTGAAAATAATTATGGGAGATTTCAATGCAAAAATAGGGCAATGGCAACAGAATGAAACTTCAGTAGGTAAATTCGGTCATGGCAACAGAAACCAGCGTGGAAATACTCTCGTTGAGTTTGCAGAGGCAGAAGGGTTTTTCATCTTGAACTCCTTCTTCAAGAAAAAGCCACACAGGAAATGGACATGGAGACATCCAAATGGGACGACAAGTGAAATTGATTTTATTATGTGTAACAAAAAATTCGTCATAGAAGACTGCAGTGTGCTAAACAAGTTCAACACAGGTAGTGACCATAGATTGGTGAGATGTAAGATGCACCTCAACACTAAACTTGAACGTGGCAAGCTCATAAGACAAACAAAATCTATTGACATAACCAACCTTAAAAAACACCATAATACCTTCAAGTTGGAACTGAAGAACAGGTTCTCTGCTTTAGAAGGCCTAACATCGGAAGAAGTGGACATCTCTGAAGTTAACAGAAAAGTAACCAAAGCTCTTATGGAAACAGCAACAAAATTAGCTGGGTCTAAGAACAAGTTGCATGTGAACAAATTATCAGGAAAAACCAAAATGTTGATGCAAAAAAGAAGAGAGATGAGGACAACTAAAGAAGATGTGACTTCCAAAGTGGAATATATAGAGCTATGCAAGACAGTAAGAAAAAGTATCACTGAAAACGTAAGGAAATTCAACTGTGAACTAGTGAGGAAAGCAATTGAAAACAACCAAAGCCTAAAGATAGCAAAGGGACATCTCAGTAAGGGAAGAAAACAGATTATGGCACTGAGAAAAGAAGATGGTTCTGTAACAAGAAATAGAGGCGAAATTTTGACAAGAGTGAAAGATTTCTTCTCCAAATTATATGAAAGGGATGATATATGCACTCCAGACATCATGAAAGATACCAGTACCAGAGTTCCTCCAGTCCTTCCAGCAGAAGTTGCACATGCAATCAAGAACATGAAGCGAGGAAAATCTCCAGGAGAAGATGGAATTACTGTAGACATCATACAAGAAGCAAGTGGAGAAATCGAAACAGTACTCGCCCAAATTTTCACTCGATGCCTTAATGAAGGAAAGATTCCTGAGGATTGGAACACCGCTACAATGATCCTGCTACATAAGAAAGGTGACATTGAGGATCTCGGAAACTACAGACCTATCAGCCTCCTATCAGTAGTTTATAAAATCTTCACTAAAGTTCTTTCACACCGCTTGAAGGTAACACTGGACATGGCTCAACCGAGAGAACAAGCTGGATTCAGGAGTGGCTACAGCACAATAGATCATATCCACATGCTGAGAGAACTAATTGAAAGAGCAAGGGAATATGAACTTCCATTGTGCATGGCTTTTATCAATTATGAAAAAGCCTTTGATTCGGTGAAACCATCAGCAGTTACAATGGCTCTGAAAACCTGCGGTATTGAAGATGCATACATTAATATTATTAATAACATCTATGAAAATGCAAGTGCAAAGATTAGGCTGTTTGAAAATACAACACACGTAAAAATTGGAAAGGGAGTGAGACAAGGTGACACCATATCTCCGAAGCTCTTTAATGCCACATTGGAGGGTGTTTTTCAGTCGCTGAGCTGGGAAAACAAGGGGATAAAGATTAATGGAGATTATCTAACCCACCTTCGTTTTGCTGATGACGTAGTCATTTTTGCAACTACCCCATCAGAGCTGCAGAGTATGATCCAGGAACTTGCTGACAAGAGTAAAGAAGTGGGATTAAAAATGAACTTTCAGAAGACAAAAGTGATGTACAATGCTTTTACAAGAAATGAAGATTTATCGATTGATGGAGAAAAGCTGGAGATAACAGACACGTACGTTTATCTTGGACAGCAGATATCAAGTGAGGGTCACATTGGTGAAGAAATTAATCGGCGTACAAAACTTGCCTGGAGAGCTTTTCGAAGAAACAGCATAATTTTCAAGAGCAATATGCCATTATGTCTTAAAAGAAAAGTGTTTGATCAATGCATTCTTCCAGTGCTTACGTATGGTGCAGAGACGTGGACCTTAGCTAAAAGAGACATACAAAGGCTGCAGACAACTCAAAGCAGCATGGAGAGGTGCATGCTTGGTGTAACCAGGAGAGATAAGACGAGGAACTCTTGGATCCGAAAAATGACAAGAGTGGAAGACATCATGATCAGAGTTAAATCCCTGAAATGGCAATGGGCTGGACAAACTGCCAGAAGAACAGATCATCGATGGACAGCCGAAATTTTAGATTGGATTCCAAGGGACAGGAAAAGACCCAGAAGAAGACCACATGGGAGATGGGTGGATGAAATTAGAAAGTATGCAGGGGTGACATGGAGGAGAATGGCACAAGACAGACCGTTGTGGAGGAAACTTGGGGAGACCTTCGTCCAGCAGTGGATTGATAATGGTTGACAATGATGATGATGATGATCGGAAGTAAATTGAAACTTCTAAGAATAGCTTTCCAACAAGACCAGTTTTCTCCGCATGCTGAAAGCAAACTGAAAAATAATAATTTTAAGACTTTTTCTTCCAAGTTCAGAGCTTTGCAGAGAAAGAACTAATGACTCTTTTGAGTCCAAATTTTAACAGAATTTTTTTCTTATAGCCATTTAACTGCATACCAAATTTCAATAAAATCCAAAGAAGCAAGGCTGAAAATCATTTTTTTTTTTTTTTTTTTTTTGTTGATTTCATGTGAAATGGCCCTACTTTCAGGAGTAAATAAAACTGGCTTTTGCTAAATAAAAGTACCAAGGGCTTAAAAAATATCTGAAAAGTTACATGCTCGACTGGGATGTGCAGAAATTTTTTACCTGCCCAGGTAGTAAAAGCTGGATTGCCCAGGAAAATTTACATTTTAAGTTAACAAATTAGCAGCCTCGTTAAGTTAAAAACATCTGATAAACTTTTTATTCACCTTTCGCTTTGCCATTTTAAGGGTCTGTATTCCAATTGTTCAATGCACAAAAGTGTATCTTAGAGACCAGAAAAAAGAAATGATATTATGTCCTTGGCATGCAATAACAATAACACAATTTCCAGTGATTTGCACTAAAATGAAAAATGATGTGCGACAACCATCTTTCTTTGTATAGGAGAAAATTCTCCATTCCAAACTTTTTTTTTAATATCTAGTTGCCAGACTGCATCTCGGGCAAGGTATTTTTCCAAGCCATGGTACCTGAACAAAAAGTAAGGTGAAAAATGTTCAATAGTTATATAAAGTTCATAAAAGAATTCTAATGAAAACAAATTAGATGGCTGAGCAATATGAAATGCATATGCTAGAATGTAAAAGAAAACACATAAAAAACCACTAACAGTACAAAGCAGAACCAGAGTTTAAGCTGACTCAAAAAATGCTAAAATGGGGGAAAAAAGTTGTAGCAAAATGCTAAAGAAAGTTAATCGCTTTTGTTGCTCAGCAAATCATAACATCAGCTGAATCATTCACAACAACAATGCATTGGACATCAGTGGAAAACTATTGCTTATGGCCTTGGGAAAATAACAAAGATGTCACAGTTGACACAGGTTTAAACTTGAACTGTGAATGGGGGAAGGGATCTGATCCCTTTAGCCTCTATAATCAGGGGTGATTGTGAGGTGACACAAGAAACCCTGAAACTCTCAGCTCAGTGCCAATATACATATTAATGTATATTACGCACATATGAACTAGCTACACAACAAATAGGCCCTAGTGCTTGTGCAGTTAAACTTCACATCTTTCCTTGTACCCAATTCTTTTTCACTGTGCAAAATCCTTCAGGCATTGCATCTTTGAAATTAAATTTTGCACTTCATATTATATGTTAATTGAGCAGTCTATGTAGACTAGTTTTACTTGAACTTGAAGTCTACAGTGGATTCCATTCAATTTCTAAAAGTAGTTAGAAAAAATAATCAAATTATTTTAACTTTCAAAATAATGAAAAGAAGCCTTCCTTTCAGCAGGCTGTTATCTTGAGAGCTTGTTTGATAACAAAAGAAACGCACAAGGTGTCACAAATCGTCTACATTCACCATTCGCATGGAAATGCCGTGTTTTTAATCAAACACTGTAATTCCCAAAGAAAATGGAACCTGAAGTTTAGTTACCATTTTGTAGCATTTTTAGAAATGAAATGTCCGAAGCATCTCAAATTCTTCTAAAACTTAAAAACACAGATTTACGGGTTTGGAATGTGACAAAAACCCGGAATTCCGGGCTACACCCGGATTACAAACAGGTCTGTATAATATTACACCCCACCCTTTATGGAGTGATCTAGAGTGTATGGATGGGGGGGGGGGGGGTGATTGAGCCAACAAGTGCAAAAGGGACATACCTTAACGATTAAGAAAATAACATCAATGAAGTGTGAATCGTAGCAGAATTTCGGAAACTAGGGAAAGAGAAAAGTTGGAGCAGAATCTGCTGGTGCCATTTTGCTACAGACATGAATTTTTCTGTCGTATTTTGGGTTAAGTTATAGCATTTTGCAAAAATAGTGACCGTAGCTTAATCTCTGAGTAGAACCAACATCATGCTGGCACAGCCAAGTAAGCTGAAACAGTTTATGACACTGCAGAAGTATGAGGATCACTATTTTAATTTTCTGTTATGCATTAATATACATCTTATACAGTAAGTCACTACTGATAACATTAATATAAAATTCAAAATTAATCTTCCAGCATCTATGAAATTCTGATCAGTCATTTCTTGAAAAAAAAAGGGGATCCCAGCTTTTCAAACTTTTGAAAGGAGAATTTTCCCTCAAATTCTGTCATGAACTGCTAGCAAATAATACATACTGTACACTGAAGAGCAATTGAATTAGAGACAGCTGGCATTATTCAAATGTGGCAGGCCCTGTAAACAGAAACGACATGACGTATGCAGCGATCCGACAATATAAGGAGTGATGCGAAGGGAATCAGTAAGAGTCGGACGCAGTATGGGTAAGACGAAGGATCTAAGCGCATTTGATCGTGGGCAAATTGTCGGGGCCCGACGAATGGGTCACTTCATCTCGGAAGTCGTGCAAGCACTGGGATTTTTACGAGCCACTGTGTCACGGGTGCACCGTGAGTACATCGAATCCGGTAAAACCATCCCTGCAAGGGCCAACTGCCGTGGACAACAACGTGTGGATGAGCGGGGTCATCATCGGCTAGCTCGCATTGTACAAGTGGATAGACGGGCCACAGTGCAAGAAATCACTCCGAAATTTAACGCTCGTGCACAAAAACGTGTAAGCAGCCACACCATCCAGAACCATCTCCTCGCTATGAGGTACAGAAGCCATCGTCCCACGAGGGTACCGCTGCTGACCGCACATCACAGGGTGCAAAGTTTAGCATGGGAGCGGGAACATCGCCACTGGACCCTAGACATGTGGAAAAATGTTGCCTGGACTGATGAGTCGAGATTCGCGTTGGTACATGTGGATGGCAGGATACGAGTACGGCGCAAACCACATGAAGTGATGGATCCTTCTTACCAGCAGGGTACTCTTCAAGCTGGTGGGGTGGCATTCTCGTCTGGGGACTGTTTACGTGGACTGAAATGGGACCCCTGGTACGTGTGATATCGTCCCTCACAGGTCAACGTTACCGGGATATCCTGGACGACCATTTGCTCCCATTTGTGCGTCTTCAACATCCCACTGGGGACCTCATCCTGCAACAAGACAATGCACCGTGCCACCGCTCCCGAATTGTATCCGAATGGTTGGATGAACACTCCACCGACGTGACCTCGCTTCCTTGGCCAGCTAGGTCACCTGACCTCAATCCCATCGAGAGAGATGTTCAAGGCTCTGAACCCCCCCCCCCCCCATCAAATCTTGATTAACTGTGGGACCTTGTTCAGGGGTCGCAGATCCGTATGGCTTCCCAATGCTTCCGATGTCTTGTCGAGTCCATGCCGAGACGAATTGTCGCCGTCATCAGAGCGAAAGGTGGTGCTACACGTTACTAGACAGGTATCTCTAATTCAATTGCTCTTCAGTGTATATCCTTATACTATAGTGCAGATAAGAAATACAAAATTGTTGGTAGAGAAAAAAAGAAACTGTAAAATCAACCTTCACCTGACACCTCATATAACCTATATAAACCTTTACCATGCAACATACACTGAATCCACACAACTTGTGACTCATAACTTCAGGCAAAACCACCACTTTTTCTTTACAAAAATAGTAACCTTCGATATGCGTTTCCTATAAAATAAATAAGTGGAGTACATTTGCCAAAAAAATAGTTAAAAAAAGAACAGCACAAGAGCCAGAAGGGAACAAAATTAGACATTTTTTTGCCACAGGATCTCATCACAAAAATTATGGTAGTCCTAAATTTATGAGCACACTCAAAATTTTTAATTTAACATAAATACATTTAAATTTGCAATTCGGATAGCAAATGTAAGATTAATACAAACACTTATAATAATTTGAATCAATTAATATACCTCTGTCTTACAATTTCCAGATTCTTTGAGAGCTTTTCATATGGAATATATGCATCACTGTCAAACCTACTCATAGCCACCTATGAAATCATTTAAAATATACAAGTTATAACTCACTAGTTAAATACAACTTATAACTCACTAGTTAAATACAACTTATAACTCACTAGTTAAAACAGTGAATACCGATTTTAAAAAGTTAACAACTGAACCAACCCACACACAAAGGCATTCTTAAGAAAGGAGCTTATCAAGTCCTTAGTTGCTGACCATATCAACTGATGTTACGACATTCACAAAGCAGTCCAAAACAAAAAGCGTTCTAACTGGCTGCCTGATGGAAATAATTTCCACATATAATTTGTTGTTAAGTGCGTGATCTGTACCAGCCATGAAAATGAAGGTGGAGGGGCAATAAAAATAGGTGAGTTTCTCTTTCAAATCTTCAGAATTAAAGTAAAAACAGAAAATTTAATCATGAGGCCATTGCTCGCCAACATACCGTGGAACATGGTAACATCGTAAACATCCTGCATTATGCAAATGTGTTACGTCACTTGTAGCAGCATATTCAGAATGAGCAATCACAGATGAAGCATGGTTTCAATCTTCATCACAACAATGCGAGGACGTACATCATCTGCGATATTCTGTATAAACACAACATGCAGATGAATCCCCACCCTCCCTATAGTATGATCTTGCCCCCTGCGACTTCTGGCTATTTCCAGAACTCAAGAAACTGTTATGTAGCCATCATTTCACCACAGATAAATAGCGTATCAAATCTGCAGAGGCGGTTTTTAAGAACCTTTAAACAAATGGCCTCTTGAATGTCTTCCAGAAGTGCACAGTGTTGGAGGAGGATATTTTGAAAGGGGGCATGTAAACAATGTTGATTAAAACTAAGCTGTCTTTTCTATGCATGTAGTCTCATTACTTTTTGATCAGCCATGGTATATAAAAAGTATAAATGCAACAATAATTAAGCAGAGCTAATGTAATGAGTTCATTTTATCAATATCTGGTTGGTTATGGAATTTTATGGCATAAAATCTTTTACATGCGATATAAATTATGAGTTCATTTTATCAATATCTGAGTTCATTTTATCAATATCTGGTTATGAGTTCATTTTATCAATATAATGAGTTCATTTTATCAATATCTGGTTGGTTATGGAATTTTATGGCATAAAATCTTTTACATGCGATATAAATTTAATTAGAAACCTATAAGCAACAAATTATTTCAACCAATTCTGCACAGGGTTCATATACATTTGCAGAAATTAAATTCCAGATTCATAGTGCTTTGTTTTAAATTTTGTAGAATGCATGATAATTTTACTATGCATTTAGGATTCTTCATACATGAGACCAACCAAGAAACAAAACAGCTGAACTTTCTAACTGGACAAAAAATCAGAATGCATGATAAGCAAGTGTGAATATAATGCTGCCGAGATGGAATTGTTCACTGCAATTTATTATGTAA
This sequence comes from Macrothele yani, assembly GCA_039090855.1. Taxonomy (NCBI): domain Eukaryota; kingdom Metazoa; phylum Arthropoda; class Arachnida; order Araneae; family Macrothelidae; genus Macrothele; species Macrothele yani. Next base: position 24,531,260 of record CM077013.1, read on the forward strand.
ATATTAAACTGGAGCATGTCACTGTATTCACAATATAAAATTATTGAACTCAAAACAAAATAATATGGTTTTAACACACATTGCTTTAAATACAGCACAGTATTTTTGTTTTTTGTTCTGTTGTTGTATTGCTAAAACATCAGCTCAGGTTTCCTCTTGTATTGTTTTTTTCTCAACAAGCTGCACGGCCATATCTATCTTTTGTTGACTCTGCAGCTGCACAACATTCATTGCTTAATTTTATTTTCTATTGATATCATTCTTTTTCCATTTCTTCATTGCCACTTTTCTTTCATTTTTTTTAACCTCTCGGATGACAATTTTATCGATAATCACCTCATAACTTATAGTTCTCAGGATAATTTTATCGATTAATCACCTCATAACTTATAGTTCTCAGGATAATTTTATCGATCAATCACCTCATAACTTATAGTTCTCAGGTTAAAATTATCCTGGGATAATTTTATCCTGAGGACCATGAATGCATGGTATCAAAGCTTTCACTATTTCAAATAACTCTAAGAATATGAATACTTTGAAACACCATACATCAATTCTAACAAATTTCCCCTCCCTTAACCATGCTTAAATGCAAATATTTAGGAATGTAACATTCAATAACAACACAGAATAGTGAGAACATCGATGGGAGAAAAAAAATTATGATTATGGAAGAAATCTAAGCTATTTTAAACTGAAATGCAAATACTTAAATACTTATGGAATAAATGGATATTTAACAACAGTATTGGGCAGAAGGTACTTTGCGCAAGAAAAAAATTATGATTACGGGATAAATCCTCATTCCAATCTAACTTCTGTTTTTGAACATTTCAAAAGACAGAATTCTGTCCTCAAACAGAAAACGAATCCCATCCCCCCCAACTCCAATCCCCCAAAAATTCCTGTCCAGTTGCGCATCTATCTCGAGAATGCTCCAAATGATAAGATAACAGAAATGGCAGAATTCTTCGATTCCACGGAAGAATCTCGTGTCTGAAGACTCAGGAAAAACTCCACCTTCCATTTTTGAAAATCGCTGCCCACAGTTTCATGCTGAAATACAAACATTTATGCAATAAAATCACATTTAACAACAATACTGGGCAGAGGCAACATTGTGAGAAAAAAAAATTATGATTACGAAAGAAACCTTCACTGCGTTTAAATTCCATTTTCGAAAGTTTTGGAAGACGAAATATCATTCCCAGATGGAAAACAAACCTACCCTCCCATTAATCCCCAAAAAAAATTCTCTTCAGTTTTGCAATGACCCAAATGACAAAAAAAAAAAAAAAAAAAAAAAGTGGAATTCTGCGAAAGAATCTCATGTACGATTCTTATGAAATCCCATGGGTTACAGTCTTAAGAGCATTCTTCAATGTGTGTTACATCTTCAATGAAGTGGAAAATTTCTCTGTATAAAAATTGATCTGAAGTTCCCACCCTGGAATAGTACACTTCGTACAATGATGATGATAATAATAAAACAAAGCAATTGTGCCATATCACTGAAGATTCCCTATCAGTCATCTATTCCCACACACACTGACAGCAGGAAGGCTAGATATCAATCCCCTTCAGTAAGGAAAGCACAGGCTAGAAAAGACCCACTACTTTGATTCACAGGAAAGTTCCCACTGCTGTTGTAACACCAACTAAACACAACTGTTATACCAGAAAACAGTCCACATCACATCTCTACACACTATGGAATAACTGATGTCACTCCAAGATGACATCATGTCTCCACACTCCATGAAATCAAGAAATGACTTTGTGAGCAGGCACTGCAGGGAGCCAGAATGAAGTAATTCAATCAATCCCAACATTTAACAAAATCCAACAGTGATACAAGCCTATTTACTTTCCACTAGTTTGCCAACATAGCAACCTCTGCTGGCGCCGTACGGAACATACTACTATGTGGGTTCATTTCTAAAATACTAAATTATACTGAGAAAGAGTAGTTCAAGTGTTTCAAAAGCAACAAATACCTTTTCATTCCTAATTAAAAGACATTTGTTGCCTTTTTTATATGTTGGAGTACATCACTGCTTCAAAAGGAACAATCTCTTTCATTAATAAGCTTTACATACCATAAAAAAATCAATAATTTATCTTCAATCAATGCATGCACAGATTAATTATTTCATGGTAATATGTTTTTCATGTTCACCGAGAAGACAGAAATCCTTGTGACGCTGTCACCCCTCTGAATGAACGCACTGCCTGGCAGGCATATAAATTGGAGTACAGCACTGTGTTCAAGACAGCTATGTCAGTATGGATGTTAACACAGTTTGAAAGAGGAATTGTAGTGGATGCCCAACACAAAGGTCACTCCTCCCTCCCCATCAAGGAGGTGGTACAGGAATTGCAGTATCCTCATTTAACAGTATCAACAGTGTATCAGGAATATGCCATTTTTGGAATAACATTGTATTGTGGACAGCACTGTGTGCAGAAAAGGGGGTGAATGAATGTGGCAGTCGGAGTCTGTCTCGCATAGGTACAGTCAACCAGTGAACAACCCTGGCAAAACTCATTGCCTAGTTCAACGAGAGATGTGCCAGAAACATCTCCACCAAGACTATCAGGCGTTCATTAGCCCCAGTAGACTATGACAGCAACCAACCTATTGCTGATGCTACATCACAGGACTGTACACCTCAACTAGGCAAAAGAACATCAGCACTGGACCTTGGATGATTGGAGTGAGTCTCTTGGTACAGTAAGTCCAGTTTCCAGTTATTTCATGCAGACGAGAGGGTTTAGATCTGGCAGAAACCGCATGAAGTGATGGACTCTGCATGTCAACAAGAAACTATTCAGGCTGGTGGAGGCTCAGTTATGGTCTGGGGCATGTTCAACATGACACGTTGGGACCTCTGGTACATCTAAATGCATCTCTGAACAGTACATGCTTACAGACCATCTACACTTGTTCAGAGTCATTATGCATCCACAGGGAGATGGACTCTTCCAGCAAGGTAATGCATTTTCTCAGAGTCTGCCAGGTGACTAGAACATAGTTAAAAGAGCATTCTGTATAAGTTCCCACCCTGGAATGGCCTCCATGTTTACCGAACACAAAATCTGTGGGATGCTGTGGAAAGGTCCATTCAAGCTTTGAATCCTCCACTCCCCCGTAGCAGAATCACAGCGACGGGCGACATATGTCGCAGGTTTATTTTGGTCTTGCAGACTCGCGATCATAGATACAAGTTTTCCGCCTTTCAAAATTTGCGAAAACAGAAGTTAAGCGTAATGAGGATTTCTCCCATAATCGATATTTTTTTTCTCACGAAGGACAATGTACATCGCATAATTGATTTGTACTGATCCACGTAGCAGAATCACGGCGACGGCCAATATACATCGCAGATTTATTTTGTACTCATCCCTGTAGAAGAATCATTGTGATGGCTGACGTACATCGCAGGTTTATTTTGTACTCATCTCCGTAGCAGAATCACGGTGACAGTCGACGTACATCGCAGATTTATTTTGCATTCGTCCCCGTAGAAGATTCACGGCAACAGGCGACATATATCGCAGATTTATTTTGTACTCATCCCCGTAGAAGAATCGCGGTGATGGGCAACGTACATCGCAGGTTTATTTTATACTGAGTCATTCCCATAGCAGAATTGCGGCGACGGCCAACGTACATCGCAGATTCATTTTCTACTCATTTTCGTAGCAGAATTGCGGCGATGGCTGACATACATCGCAAATTTATTTTGAACTCATCCCCGCAGAAGATTCGCGGCGATGGTAGACGTACATCGTAGATTCCTTTTCTACTCATCCTCGTAGCAGAATCGTGGCGATGTGCGTGGCGATGGCTGACACACATCGCAGATTTATTTTGGTTCTGCAGACAGAAACAATATCCCCAGAACCTTATTAAACCATCTTGCTGATTCCCTATCATAGATGCAAGTTTTCTGCCTTTCAAAATTTCTGAAAACGGAAGTTAGGCGGAGTGAGGATTTCTTAAGTAATCGTAATTTTTTTAATTTTTTTTCTCCCGACGCTCCCTTGATGCTTGAAAAGAGAATTATCTGATATTGCAGTTAAGTATCATTTTATTGTATAAATATTTGTGTTTTGGTTTGAAAATGGAGGCCACAATTTCCGAAAACGAAAGTTTGAAGGAACCCAGTAATCTTGAATTCTTTTTCTTCCGATATTTCCACAGCCCTGTATGGTCATTAAATATAAATTTTATTAGATAAATGTTTGTATTTAAGATTGAAAATAAAGGGAAATTTTCTGAAAACCAAAGTTGTACAGAGCAAAAATTTCTCCCTCTAATAATCCTACACCCACTGTGCTTCTGTATTATTGTTTAATCATCATTTAATTACATAAATGTTTGCACTTGAGATGGGAAATGGAGAAAAATGTTCCGAAAATGGAAGTAGAAGATTTTCCCTCTTATGACAGATTTTTCTTATCGATGCCTCTGCGCTTTATTGTTGTTAAATATAATTTTATTCCATAAATCTTTTTGTGTTTTAGCTTGAAAATATTGGCAAAATTCCAGATACAGAATGTCTTTGATCCTAATTAACAGTGCAATTGCTGTAGTGCCTAGGTTAGACATTTTTTTAGGTAGAAAAATATGTCTGTGCAATTTTTACTGTTTTATGCATTAGTAGTTATCTTGTACAGTGACCACCCGCAGATTATTTCGCAGCACAATGATATCTGTCGCAGACTGACCAGGAGCTTTCTGCTATGGGGCCTCCACCCAGGAATGCGACAAAATTATGGACAGCAGCAGTGCATCAAGCATGAGTGGAGATACCTATGGAAAGCTTTCATGACCTAGTGGACTCAATGCCTTGCCATGTGACTGCCCTTATCTGGGCTCATAGGTATCCCATGATTCCTGTCTTCTCAGTGTATAATGAAATACATCTGACCCATTCACAGCTTGTTTGTAAGGGTTAACAACCATGGTGCACAACTCAATGGGCTATAAGCAGTCACCTGTCTCAAATTTAGGGCCACTGGCTCCAGGGAGGGTAGAATGCCTACTAGTGCTGTGAGACAAACACATAAATCCATGCTTCGCCCAGGATTCAATTTCTAACCAAGACGCATCCTGGGCAAATAGTCAGAAGCTAGCTCTTAGACCACTGAATCACTGGAGTGGCCTTCACACAGTTTGCCTCCATACCAATATATGGTAACCCCCTCTTGCTACTGATAAGCTAAATTCGGTAAAAAATTATTTTAGCATCTTAAATTATTTGGCAAGAAATTTCAGCATAAAAAGCATACATATTTTATAGCATCTAAATCATACATGAGACCGACCAAGGAACAAAAAACTGAACTTTTTAACCGGGTGAAAAATCAGAACATGCGATGAGAAAGTGTGTATATAGTACAACATGACCAAGATGGAATTGTTCACTCTAATTTATTTATGTAGGTATTTAGAGCACACCACTATTTTTTCTTCCCTTTTTTTTTTTGTACTTGCTAGAACATCAGCTCGATTTTGCTCTTGTGTTGCTTTCTTCACAGCAAGTTTCATAGACATATTTGTCTTTTGTTGATTCTGCAGCTGCACTGCAATCTTTGCTTAGTTTTCCTTTCTGCTGATATCCTTCCCTTCCCATTTCTTCACCACTTTTCTTATTATTTATTTCCTTTTATTCCCTGAGATGAAAATAATTTAGTCATCATGATGAAAAAACTTTTAGCCTGAGTACCATGAATGCATGATATCAAAGCTTTCACTACTTTAAATAAATGGTGTAACTTACAGAACATGAATACATTCGAACACCATGCATTGATTCTAACAAATTTTAAATTTTCGTCACTTCCGTTTTTGGAAAATTTCCCCTCCCTTATCAAGCTTAAGTGCAAACATTTATGGGGGAAAGTAACATTTAAAAACAACACTGGATAGTGAGAACATCGCTGGAAGAAAAAAATGATTACAGGAAGAAATCTTCCCTTCAATCGACTTCCGTTTTCGGAAACTTTTTCCTCCATTTTTTAACTGAAATGCAGTATTTTTGGAAAATAAAACCATATATGTGTATTAATATAAGAACAATACTGGGTAGAAGGAACATAGCAAAAAAAAAAAAGAAAACGATTACAGGAGAAATCTTCACTCTAACTTCCGTTTTCAAAAATTTGAAAGGGCGGAATTCTGTCTTCAAATGCAAAACGAATCCCTTCACTCCCCCACTATTCCCCCTTTCCAAAAAAAATGTCTGTTCAGTTGTGCATTCAACTCGTCTCTCGAGAATACCCAAAATGATCCCAGACGGAAAACGACACTTCCCTACCACCTAAAAAAATTTCTCTTGAGTTCTGCATCGATTTCGAGCATGAACCAAATGATGACGAAAAAAAGCGGAATTCCGCGAATTCACGGAAGAATCTCATGTATGCTAAATTTATATAAAATGACAACAATTACAGGAATAAAATGGTTTTTAAAGATTTTTGCCATAAAATTCTACTTACAAATACAACATGAAAGTAAGGCATGGTCAGACTCACATTGCTCTGCGGCAACCATGTAGCTGATTTTCCGGAAGTCAGGCATCAGGCTTAGTAGGCTTAGTCACATGGAAAAGTTTTATAAGATTAAGCTACAGCCTGTGATGCACATATAAAGTATCGTAATTTTCATCGTATTATCTGCACTGGCATATAACCCGCAGATGCGAAATTCACATAAATTTTTTTGCCTTCATATAATCCGCACTGGCGTACAATCCGCAGACTGTGACATTCAGAAAAAATTGCCATATAATCCCCACATCATAAATGTTGAACTGGAAGTGGAATTTCCAACACAAAAGTCAGTCACATAATGACCCAGGAATCCGAAGTAAGAAAAAAACGGTTTTATTAAAGGAAGAAATTCATTTTTAAAGATTTCTTTTTTTTTTATATATTTTTATGTACGGACAGATAAGTTCAGTGGCGTGGCATCCATAGATCACGCTGATGCAGCTCCAGAGTATTGCATTACACTGTGCCAACTATGAAACGCTGATACAGGACAAGTCATAGAAATACCGTATGTACTCGGGTATAATAAGTCGAAAGTTTTTGGAAGAAATCGTGCTTTCAGAGTTGGGGGATCAGCTTATACGTGGGTAATTAAAATAGGGCTAGACTTCCATGAACTCTCCCGCGGAATTTACCAACGGATCTGTTTATGTTTTAGACCATGGCACAGCGGCTTTCTGCGTGTTACTGCATGACCTCAATGCGCAGTGACATGATCATATCCTCAACTGTGCCCCCACTTTTAAGTTTAAATTCGGCAGTGTAACTGAAATGTTTCCTTTTCAACAACATCGTGAATAGCAATGAAGGAAAATATCAACAGCAAAGATGTTGGTCAAAATGGCAAAGGACACACTAAACACAAGGCACAGTTGACATGAGATCTGGAAGGACGAACGGATAGGTTCATGCAGTAAGTGCTGTGCATACGTTTTCATTGGCTGGTTGACAAAAATGGAGATAGCACAACAGTCAGTTGTCCTTCTCAACAATACAAAATTACCCCCGCCGTCCCTCCCCACAACTTCCAATATCTTTCATTACAACACTCCTCTCCGCTCCGTACAAACTCCTGAACTGAAGAAAGTTTTTCTTAGGGAGTTCCTTTTCCAATTATACCTCCTCTCCTGACAATAATCCTGCAATTTTTTTCAGAAATCAAAAGGTCATAACTTTTTTTTAATCGGTGTATCATCCGCAGAACCTATATTTTTCATTTTTTAGCAGATAATCTACAGATTATACGACGAAAATTATGGCAATTCAAGTGGCAGTGGTCATACACGTACCCACTAATCCAGTTTTTTGTACAGTACTTTAAAATGGTCGTTTCATCTTTCGCACATTCTTGTATTTAAATTAACTCTAAAGCATGAGTGAACTACAGGATAAAAAAAAAAAAAAAAAAATTCTACATACCTGATCTCATTCTTGTTCATGCACAAAGTGTAGGTGCATGGACAGAATGACAGCAAGTATATAAAAAAATTCTCATTTTCTACATTTCATACTCCATTCATGTCTTATAAGTTCATTTGTGTTATTGCATAACTTAGAATATTGTCTTATGTTATACTTTGGTGATAAAAACTAACATCCTCCTACATGTTCTTGGTGTGAGTGTTAGTCAGTTGCCCTCAAGAGACACTCCACCTCCTAAGAGTTTTTCTCCCTACTGAGGGACTACTCCACTCTTGAGACTATCTCAAAGTATTTTCCACTGGTGGAAAATTGCTCTCATAGAACCATCAGTATGTGCAGGTATATATGCACTGCAGTATATACAGTTTATACATACACACACACACAACACTATCTTTATAGAATGTGTCCTGTATGTATCGATGGTTTTTTCTCTTTTTCACTGTACATAAAATCCACATTACCTATACTGTTATTTGAAGAATGATGCAATGATACCACTGTTCTGCAGGGAGTCTGGGAAGCATTGTCCATAAGAAAGCATCTCATGCCACAGGATCCCTGTTTCACCTACCAGTTTTTCAGATACCTCCTCTATTAAGCAAGGGCTAGGTGAGTGTAGTTGATAGCTATTGTTGATTCCTTTTCTGAGTGCAACTGACCCATTAGATAAGGATCAGATATTGGGGTAAATGCAACTGACCCATGTCCCTTGGCATCATCTGTTGACAGAGCCATGATGAGTAACATCTGGTATCATACAATGTAAAGAGAATGCACAGGCTTGACTGCCCCCCCCCCCCCCCCCCACACACACACACACACACACCTTCCTCCCTCAATTAATCAGGTGAAAATTCTGGGGTCAAGCTGGGCCTGTGCTGTGAATTACACAGAAATACATTCAACACAGAACGTGTTAATTATTAACAAGCCAGGATGTGAGATGGAAGTCTGAAATGGGCAGGATAAACTGATTAGAAGCTATCTTGTTTATGCTTGTGTGGAGAAAAGAATTAGTTTATATTTGTAACAGAAGCTGGTAGTCAGGTCCAAACCTCATTTGTGAGACGAATTCTTATTAGAACGGCTAGTCACTCTGCACTAAATTACATTTACTACCAAGACAGTTCGTAGAGCAGCTTGTTTTTTTCAGAAGCCTTGCACTATTTGTAATATGTGACAAAGAATGCAAGACTAAAGTTTGAAACAAGCTGGCCTTTCCAAATTAAGGCCGATGCAAACCTCTGGACCATAATGTAGCTCAAGGTTGATGCACAAATTCTGTTATTGGTTATTATTTTTATTTGTCTCATATGAAATGATACTCACAAAAAAAAAAAAAAAAACTGCTCACATTCTTGCTAATTACAGCTTCAAGAAGAAGGATGATAGGTCACAAAAACACAACAGCCAGTTTATCCATTCCTGATAATGGATGAAGGGCACAGCCGTTGCAAAAGCAGATCCAGATAAAATGGTTAATATGTATCAAATACGTAGAGATAATGTAAATGGACGATTTCATCGCTCTGTCCACGTTATTTTATAAACAACGCATAGCGACTGAAAAATTGTGTTCCGACACCGCTGGGATCGAACCCCAGATCTCTCGATAACTAGTCGAGTGCGTTCGCATTTACGCTACGGCGTCAAAAATTCTCAGCGCCATGCGTGGTTTATCAGTCAGCATCTGACTACACGAACCCGTATTGATGGTCTCGGCAACTTTTTCCAGATAAAATGAAGGAACAAGAGACGGGTGCTATTTGATTCACAAGGAAAACACAAAAACTAAATTTAAGATGTGTGTGTGTGCGCGCGCGCATAAATACACTGACGGAAAAAAAAAATCCCAACACCAAGAAGGGGTTGTGTTAGATAAACGACAGTTGGTAGGCGGTGAGAGTACATCTGTAAGATGACGTCTATGCAAATTTCGCGCTCGGCGCATACGTGTGGCGCTAGTAGTGCCCCTCGGAACATGCAAAGCAGGTTTGCTGTAAATACGTGCTGTAACGTTCGTGAGCGTTAGTTATCGTTGAGATTCGACGTAGTGTGTTGATGTTAGTCAAGAATGCGAAGAAGCCATTATCAACAGCTCACGGAGTTTGAACGAAGTCGTGTAATAGGGCTATGAGAAGGTGGATTTTTTTCCGCAATATTGCAGAACGATTTGGCAGGAATGTAGCCACTGTGCACGATTGTTGGCAGCGGTGGTCAAGGGAAGGTACTGCCTCAAGAAAACCGGGTTCCGGCCGGCCACGTGGCATTACTGAGAGGGAAGACCGCCGTGTACGGCGTATGGCCGTGGCGCATCGTACCACGTCTGCGGCAGCAATTCGAGCTGCAGTTGCCACCACAGTGACACAACGAACTGTTACAAATCAGTTACTTGAAGGACAGCTCCGAGCCAGACGCCCTGTAGCGTGCATTCCACTTTCTCCAAACCCACTGCCGTTTGTGACGTCAGTGGTGTCAAGCTAGAGCTTATTGTAGGACGGAGTGGAGATCTGTTGTGTTTTCTGATGAAAGCCGGTTCTGCCTGGGTGCCAGTGATGGGCCGTGTGTTGGTCAGAAGGAGGCCAGGTGAGCGCCTGCAACCAACCTGTCTGCGGCCAAGACACACTGGACCTACACCTGGAGTTATGGTCTGGGGAGCAATTTCCTATGACAGCAGGAGCACTCTCGTGGTTATCCCACGCACCCTGACGGCACAGTTGTACGTCGGTCTGGTGATTCGACCTGTTGTGTTGCCATTCATGAACAGTATTTCAGGGGGTGTTTTCCAACAGGATAACGCTCGCCCGCATACCGCTGTTGTAACCCAACAAGCTCTACAGAGTGTCGACATGTTGCCGTGGCCTGCTAGATCACCAGATCTTTCACCAATCGAGCACGTATGGGACATCATTGGACGACAACTCCAGCGTCACCCCCAACCAGCATTAACCGTCCCTGTATTGACCGACCAAGTGCAACAGGCATGGAACTCCATCCCACAAACTGACATCCAATCCAGCACCTGTACGACACAATGCATGAATGTTTGCGTGCTTGCATTCAACATTCTGGCGGTTACACCGGTTATTAATGTACCAGCATTTCACATTTAAAATGGCTCTTCTCGCGCTTACAATAAGCTGTGATCTTGAAACCTTAATCAATTAAATATGTTACCTATACAAATGTATTGACGCCATTTCATTCCTCTACAACTATTTTTTCGTGGTGTTGGGATTTTTTTTTCCATCAGTGAGAGTGTGTGTGTGTGTGTGTGTGTGTGTGTGTGTACATACAGTAGACTCTCGCTAATCCGGCCATTCCTTGCACTGAGGGGTGACGGATTAGCGAGAGTGCCGGATTGCTGATAGTGCATAAAAATTCAGTTTAGTTTTTCATTAAATTTAATGTTACAATTACAAATTTACTATGTGCAGTACATTTGTATTTAAAAAAACATAAATAAGTGACAAGCATATGATAATGGTAAAAGTCTACCGGTAGTGTACTCATCTCACTGCGTTGAAAACATCGTGGCTGTTGGGCTTTTCTAATCACCAGGAGGGAAGTTTATAACTCCCATCGACGTTACAACATGCCATCAATGTGAAGCGTTGTTTTTGTTGTTTATACCCACGAGCTTCCATTTCGTTCTTGACAGCAAGAGTTTTTGAAAGGGGCATTTTAAAAAAGAGGCAAGTCTCATCAGCATTGTACACTGCATCAGAAGTTAGTTATTCTTCCTTTAGCATCTTCGCCAACTTTTTTAAACTCTTCCACATATTTTTCGTTTGTTGAGCGACTTTCCCCAGTGACTGTCAGCTGCTGCACACCATGTGTTTTCTTTCACTTTGATATCCAGCCCTTGCTTGCCATTTAGAATCACCAAGTTTTTTGTTAAACGCCAGTGCTTTTTCTTTGATTATCAGGCCACTGACAGGTAGTCCTTTACTGCGTTGCTGTATGAACTATCTGTAAATGGCTTAATCAAGTCGATCGTTCTCACCCTTTCACATAACCTTTGGTTCTCGCAACTCACTGTACATTTGGCTCGGGTACTGTCGAAGTTCATTGTCCTTTTTTATGTCATAAACAGTGGCACGTCCAATGTTGTACTCAGCAGCGATGGCATTTCGGGAACAACCCCGCTTTAACTTTTCTAAAATTTCCAATTTCTGCGCCAGTTCTAACGTAACATGTTTTCTTTTCGAAGTCATAACTGAAGGCCACCAAGCCGCACTGACCACTTGTCCCGTGCTCCTAAATGTAAACTAAAACCTTTCACAAGTGTGGGCACAGCGTCGTCTGGGTAGCAACAAATGGTATAAAAATAACCCACACTCGTGACTTCACAAGGATGCATAAACCATGGGAAAGTTGGTGGTTTTCAAGGCTATGGCAATGCATTTTGTGTTGGTTGCAAATGTTTCTAATTTTGCATCACAACTTGTTGCCGGTATGTGAGAAAATGCTGGATTTGTAATATTCTTAATTATTTTGAGGGTCCTTCGTACTTTTATTTTAAATTGAGTTACACGAACGTTAGTGCCAATTCAAAACAAAACATAACGTTAAAATTGAAAACTTCACTCGTGTATGAAGCATAATTCATTCCGGTCTGCTATTAACACGATTTCTGCAACCAAGAAGGAGGCCAGATTATGGAGAGGCCGGATTATCGAGGGCCGGATTTGCGAGAGTCTACTGTATTTATATAATTAATTCATGTATGAGACCGACAAAAGAATGAAAAAGTTGAACTTTTTAACTGGGTGAAAAATCAGAACATGCGATGAGAAAGTGTGAATATAACGCAGCATGAGCAAGAAGGAATTGTTCACTGTAAATTATTTATGTAAATATTTAGAGTACACCACACTGTATTCACAATATAAAATTACTGAATTCAAAACAAAATAAAATTGTTTTAAACAACACTACTTCAAACACAATTTGTTTGGTTTTTTTACTTGCTAGAATATCAGCTCTATTTCCTCTTGTGCTGCTTTCTTTTCAGCAAGTCCCACAGCCGTATTTGTCTTTTGTTGACTTTACAGCTGCACAGCAATCTTTGCTTAGTTTTATTTCTCTGTAGATATTATTCCCTCTTCCCATTTCTTCACCACTTTTCTTCTTTTTCTTTTTTATTCCCTCAGATGACAGTAATTTATCTATCATGATGAAAGAACTTTCAGCCTACGAGGAAGGTGAATGAATGATATCAAAGCTGTCACCACTTTAGATAAATGGTATAACTTTCAGAATATGAATACTTTTGAATACCATGCATCAATTCTAACAAATTTTCAAGCTTTGTCACTTCTGTTTCTAGAAAATTTCCCTTCCTTATCAAACTTAAGTGCTAACTTTTATGGGGGAAAGTAACATTTAACAATAACATAGGATAGCAAAAGCATCGTGGGAAGAAAATAAATACAAATGCGAGAGAAATCTTTGCTCCATCTAACTTCCGTCTGCTAAAGTTTTGAAGGACAGAATTCAGTCCTCAAATGGAAAACAAATCCCCCTCCCCACCATTCCACCAAAATTTATGTTCAGTTGTGCATTGTTCTCGAGAGTGCCCAAAATGATATCGGAAATGGCGAACTTCTTCAAATCCACGAAAGAATCTCATGCTTGAAGAATACAGGGAAATTTTTTGCGCTGTCTTAACTTCCGTTTTCGGAAATAGTTACCCACAGTTTCATCCTGAAAGACAAATGTTTATGAAATAAAATGGTATTTAACAACAATACTGGAAACAGCCAACATCGTGAGAAAAAAGAAATTATGATTACAAGAAAAATCTTCACTCCATTTAACTTCCATTTTCGAAAGTTAAAATACCGTCCATAGACGGAAAATGGCCCCTCTTTACACACCAAAAAATTCCTCTTCAGTTCTGCGTCAATCTCGAGAATGACCCAAATGATGATAAAAAAAAAAAAAAGCGGAATTATGTGAATCAAAAGGAAGAATCTCATGTATGATAAATATATATGACTTTCAATACTGATTATTGCTCATGACCACTTCAATGAGTTTTGCATTGGGTTGGAAAGAAAGTAATGTCTACAAATGAAAAGTAACCGAAAAGTGCTCATTACCGTATATACAAGAACAAATCAGCCCAAAATGTACTTGCCATCATTTGCCACGACCTGCTGCCATCATCTGGGCAACTGTTGGATACCATCCCTGTAGAAATGTCGCGGCTTGGACATAAAGAAATGAGTAAATACGCGTTCGACACTTGCTCAGTTGGTGAACCGCTGGCCATTCAGGAAATGCTGCAACGACCAAAAATAATGGTGGTAGTTGTTTGGGGCAAGTCTGGGGGTAGGCTGGTTACAACAGCAGCTCCCAGCACAGGTCACTGATCTTGTGATAGGTCACCCATACTGTGTGAGATCTTGCTCCATCTTGTTGTAGGAGGAAGTCCTTGCGATCCAGCAGTGCTGGTTGTTTTGACGTGAGCGATGCATGCAGATCATTGAGCTGACAGCAGTACATGACAGTGGTGTCGTTCAGCAGCAACTCAAAAAACATGATGCCTCGCCTATCCCACCAAACAGACGGCGGGACTTTTTGTGGGTGTAAGCCAGCTCTGGGGGGTAGGCATGGATTTCTGTTTTGGGTCCAACCATTGTTTCCAGGCACTGACATTGTCATACAGAACCCAGTTCTCATCACCTGTCACAGTGTGGTCTCAGAACAGTTCAACTTGGTCATGTGCAAGCAGGAAAATGCATGAACTCATGTGATTTGCTTTCAGTTCAATCAGTTGATAGGGTGCCCAAACTTCCCTCATGTAGTTTCCTAAGTTGACACAGATGTACGATAATGTTCATGTGGGTAGTTCCCAGCTGTTCGGTCAACTTTCCCTACCGTAGTCACATCTGGGTTTGTCTCCACTAATGTCTTCAAGCCTGTCTATATCCACTGTTATGAGTCTTCCAGCTTTGGGACAGTCTGACAGGTCAAGATTTCCCTTTCAAAACCATTCAAACCAATGACAGCACTGACAATGTGATACAGCATTGGTGTACATACTGGTAATGTTCCTTACAGCACTTGCAGGGGTAATACCACAACAAAACTCATACGGCATGCAATAGCGTATGTGCTCCTTGTCCACTACCGTGTTGGCTGGCACTTAAATCTTTGCCTTCTGACAGCTAACTACAGGGTGCCCAAAGAATTATCAAAACTGATTTCCCTGACTTTCCGTGACCAAATATATAAGAAATCCCTGACCTTACACAAATAGTTTTATTTGAGTTTTTCAATATATGTGCCATGATAATAAATAAAATTGAATTGGATAATTGAGAAAAACTTATATTAAAAGTGTTTCCGTTTGACGTATAAAGTTTCCTAAATAACTGACTCTTTTTTTTTTTTCTTTTTTTTTTGGTCGGCCTCCACCTTCCCCATAGCCGTCCAACTCACACCTTTTCAATTTTAAGTTCTCTTTTTTTCATGGTTTTACATTTATTGAAGAAACACTCAAACAAACTCATACACAATATTCAGAACAGTTACTATAAAAATATTACAATAGGAACACAGTCACTGTTTTTATATTACACACCACTTTTCTTTTCCCAATCTGAAATCTTCGCCTGCAATGCTGCTTCTTCCAACTCTAGTTCCTTCCGTACTGTCTTTTTTCCTTCAATTCCTTTATTTCATGATCAATTTTTCTTTTTTCCTTCAGTTTCCTTTCTTCTTCGTTATGAAGAACACTTTTTTTCTCAAGATAATCCTGATATCTTTGTCTAGAGGCTCTAACAGAAAGAAGAAGCCTTCTATTGATGGCAATGTGTTCTACTCCTCCCACATTTTTAATGGCATCAAAAACTGTTCTCTGACAAATCAGGGATTCTTCCAGGAGATTTTCTACAAGAAGAGACTTATTGACAGAAAATCCACCTTCCATTGAAGCATTTCCATGAGACATAATGAGACAAATTTTTATTACATCCCAAAGTTCACCAAATTGTTTTTGGTTGTCAAGTAGAGCACTGTGAAATTTGTCTAATCCAATGGAATCATCATGACTGTCTAAAAATTCATCAAACTGAGACTTTAAAGCAGATTGAGCTTCTACACACAATGAAGCGTACTGTTTATTAGCTTTTTCAGCACAGTCATCTGAAATCCTGTTTGCACTAAGTAAAACTTCGAGCACAATTTGCACTCTCTTCTTACCTAGACTCGGCTGCTGCACTGTAATATTTGGGTCCAAACAAGTTATCCCACGGACAAACTTAAATTTTAGTGGGCTTTTCTCACGAAGTTTTTCAATCATACACGTCACAAGTTTCCTAAATTCAAGCTTAAACTCTAATTTCTCCCTTTCTGAGCACTTCACTTCTTTTAATAGCTTTTTAGCACTAAATCCAATATCAGCTTTCTTAATTGAGAGAAGATTTTCACGTTTTGATACATCTAAAGTTAACCGTTTTGAGACACTATCAGCTTCACTTAATTTGTCAGGCTTCAAAGCTTTGTGCCATCAGATTTTTCATCAGATCCAGCAAATCAGGGTGTAAGAAAGGAATTAAAGGCTTTGGGCTCTGGAACCTTTTCAAAAAAGATTCACACTCTGAAGCTGTAGTCCTAAATGCAGCCAATTTGCATTTCAACAGTGGACTTTCCATGAATTCTGCAAGAAACATGTGCTGTTTGCTGGAAACCAAAGATCCTTGAACACATTTCTTGATATGATCATAGACAAGCAATGCCCTAGTCAAACAATTAACATTTTTCAACCACCTTACAAGTGCAAAATTTCAAAGGGAAATCTTTACATCCAGTAATCATAGTATAATTTGCACGGCGAGCAGGACTATCACGGCGAGCAGGACTATCTGTAAAGGTAGTACAAGTTACACAGAAAGTGATGTATATCCCATTTCACTGCTTCAAGTCCAGTTTTCATAGCTCCATTGACCACGTGAAGACCACATACTCCAATGTCGACTAATAATTTACCATCTGGATTTTCAGTTTATCTTTCAGCTTTTGAAGAAAGCTGAGATTAATGTTAGGTCCATCCATTGACACTTGTAGCTTGTTATCCAAGGGAAGAGGTGCACCTTTAATGAATTTCTCTAAAAGGTCATTAGTTGTTGCCCATCCTAAAAACACACTACTTAAGTATCTAGTGGAAACTTTTTGCAGATTGACGTTCCAATAACGAACAAACTGATCCATTTGCCCACGCTGAGCAATTTTGTTTAGTGATTCATCAAAACAAATTACAAAGTCAGTGCACTGCTTCAGATCATCCATTAAACACTCTTTGAAATGTGGTGCCAATCCATGGTTTATCACATACAATGCTTTGCTTTTGCCTAAAGTAAATTTTGAAGCTATCGCACTGTCAGGAAACATTAACTGAAATGTTTTGTTAATCTGTGTACAAGAGTTCAGAGACATTTGCTTGGACAACACTTCCATGGCCCATATTATTTCCGACTTTGTTACATCATCTTTCACTACATAAGCATTAAGGTCACTGGGCTTCACATCATCTTTCACAACATAAGTATTTGAGTCATTAGACTTAATATTTTCTAGAAGTACTGATTCCACATTTCCTGAGCTTGTTGATGGCAAGAGTTCATTATTACAAACAGTTATTTTTCACAGAGGAAGTGAAAGAAGCAAGACTGGTCCGAGACATTTTAGCACAGATGTTTTTCAAATGATTAAGGCCATTTCCGTGGCTGGAGACTGCCAGACGCCCCATGTTGCTAAGCTTGAAAGTTTTAGAGCACACTTTGCAAGATGTTGATTCATTGTCGCCATTCACAGCAGCTATCCAACCAGAAAACTCAGGATTTAATTGTTCATCCAACCATTGTTCATTAAACACACAACGATTTGACATTGCTGCCGTCTTAATTGCCTTTTAACAAGGCATAACTTATATCACAAATTTTCTTCTACTCCTTTGACCTAAAACAAAAAGAGAAATGTTAACAAGTAATGTAACACAACTTGCAATAATTGGTAGGAAATACAAGGTTAGATTAGTAGGAAGGGAAAGTTAGTGACTGTCTGCAACACCAAGTGCAAGTGTTGGGCGATGAGGGCATCACTCCCTGACGACGGGTTAAAAGTAGTTGTAGAGTAACTATGATTGAAATTTCCCCGACTTTTTTTAAATAACACTGATTTTCCCTGACTTTTACCAACATTTCAGGCATTTCCCTGACTTTCCCTGACCAATTTTCGTTTCGCTGACTTTCCCTGATTTCCCTTGACTGTCCAGAATTTGGACACCCTGTAACTACCACTGACTTAAGCCACCTACCTGCTGTCATGCAGGTGTGCTGCGTAATCTCAGTGGGCAATGTGCACCATGGCCGGGGCTTCAACTTTGGGTAGCTTGTCATCAGACATTATTTCCCTTCTAACCCCATATTTATAGAACACAAATGTGTTGTTCACTTTTTCAATTTGTTCACTTTTTCAATATTATGTAAATATAAACTTGTTTCTATTGAACTTTAACAGAAAAGTCAAATATTTTAACAGCTTTTTTTTTTTTTTCTTTGCAAATGTTTTAGGTCTGCTCACTCTTAAACAACAGAGGCAGCAATTGTATCAACCACCTCAGACTGGATCCACCACTGTGCTGTAGACTCGATCTGCAAGTATTCCAATGGCTGCTTAAGCCTACTGAGTACCACAGAGCTGCACCTACAAAGATCGATGACTCCAGGGGTTCAAATTCAGGGCGGGATTCCCACCAAAAAATTTAAGCTCCCGCCAAAACAAAGCTGTAAAGCGGGAGTCTCTCGCCTTATGAAATTTTAAGAAAAAATATATATAAATATAAAATCTTGGGTCCATTTTCGAATCACTCACAAAATTCGGGCATTAAAAATATATCCTTTATAAAAAATATGTGCTTTAGAAACAGACCGTTCAGAGTTCCGAAAAATGCAATCGAATACATTGTTCATATCGGAAACATAATCAGTTTATGCACCCGTGAATCAGCTTCCATGCTTACAGGCATGAACATATCGCTGACTGTTACAAATCAGGCATGAGATTGTTCTTCGGATTCATGGATCCCCCCCCCCCATTTCGGTTATACTTGAGATCGATGAAAAAAACAACAACTGTAGATAATGTTTTATTTTCAGAGGATTATTGGGGGGGGGGGGGCTCGTTTTCCGTCTGGGGAATGGTATTTCGTTTTTCAGAACTTCCAAAAATGAAAGCTAAACGAAGTAAAAAATTTTCTCGAGATCATAATTTCTTTTTCTCGCAAAGTTTCCTCTATCCAGTATTGTTATTAAATATCAATTCATTGAATAAATGTTTGCTTTTCAGCTTGAAAGTGTAGACAATAGTTTCTGAAAACAGAAGTTTGACGAAGCAAAAATATCCTTGTAAACTTTAGGCACGAGTTTCTTCCACGGATTCAAATAACTCTTTGTTGTTGTCATTTGCGTCATTCTGAAAACTGAAGATAATGTTTTGGGGGATGTGGTGTGTGTGTGCATGGCGGTGGAAGGGGGCGTTTTCCAGCTGGGGACGGATTTTCGTCTTTCAAAGCTTTCGAAAACGGAAGTTAGACGAACTGCAGATTTAATCTGTAATCGTTTTTTTTTGTTTTGTTTTTCCTCTCAATATTTCTTGTCTCAATTATGTGAACTGTAAACATCTCGTACATATAGTATTCAAGAAGATATATTTTGTTTTTCAAAGTTGAAGGGAAACATTTTCAAAAATAATAAATTAGTTGACCTTTGTAATACTAAACTTACACATCACAATGTCCAATGAAGGTTTATTTCATCTCTCATGATTGAAATAGACTGTAGATTTCCTTCCTCCACAACAGAACTCTTTTTGAAGTTTGAGTGTGTAGAATCTGAATCTATGAAGCAACACATACACAAGTTTTGGTACAGTCTTTCAAAAGCCTTGCAGACCAGTTTTTTTTTTTTTTTTTTAATTAATGAAGATGCAATTATGGAATATTCACTATTCAAACATAGCTGTAAAAAATGAAGAGTATATGTGCCAATGTCCAAAGTTTTCTAAGTAACTATCTGCACACATTTCCATTAGTGTCAAAAGGTTCTTCTGCAAGTAAGTCTTGTGTTACGTTTAACAAATGTACCATGTGAACGTGGCTTTAGCACACACAAAACAAAATTCAGTCAAATTTAGAAATTTACTGAGCAACAAAAATCTTAATGCATATTTCTGAAATTGGGTCAGATAAACCCTCAGAAATAAAATAACAGCTGATTAAAGTCTGTTAACTGTGGCAAAGAATAAAAAGACAGACACGTTTACTTCAGGAGCAATTTTATGATATCAACGTACTGCAAAACGAACAACTCTAGTTTTGTAAAATGAATCATGATAATCTGTATTTGATTGAATGTAGTAAATTTTAAGATCTAATTCACCTGTTTGTTTTAAGAACCAAGTTTAGCTTAAATATTGTTTGAAAAATTACTAATGTTTTCCCCGAGTCTTTTAATATTTATTGAGTCACATTTTCAAAACTCCCCACCAAAAATTTTCAATCCCCTCCATTTATAAACACAAGTGGGGAGATTCCCTTCCATTTCAAATTTGAATTTTAACCCCTGGACTGTCATTCCAATGGATCAGCTATAGTCACACCTCAAAGCAGTGGAAGACAAATTTATGCAGAACTAGCCTTCCTATACACTGTCAGGCTTGCACAAGTAGATTTTGCAGTAAAAATCTTAAAAAAAAAAAAAAAAAAAAAAAAGGTATTAGTAATTACATACCTGCTAACCTGAGAAAATTCAAACGTATAAAATTGTGCATGAATCGCATTTCTAATGTGATTATTTCAACGTAAACGTTATCATTACTGTACTTCAACGTTATGTTTTGGTTCGATACATAGTTCATATTGTTCTTATGCCACATAAGTACATCTAATGTAGTGTAATTAACGCACATATATTGATGCTATAGAATAACCACATTTCTAATGATTTTTTAAAACTATGCACGAATGACATTTATAATGATTTTTTAACTATGAGCAAACATTTATATTAAAGAATTTAACTATGTACAAATAAAAATAAATGTAAATATTTATGCATTTGATAATTTTTAGATGTTTATCATACAAACAAATTATACCACATTGTGATACCATACTCGACGTTTTCCGTCATCCGCAGTGGACTAATGATTTGCATAGCATACTCGACCTTTTCCATCGTCTGCAGTGGACCGACAATTTCCATAGCATACTCGGCGTTTTCCATCATCCGCAGTGGACTGACGATTTCCATAGCATACTAGACGTTTTCCGTTGTCCGTAGTGGACTGACGTTTTGTCATCTGTAGCAGACTGACAATTATCATAGCATACTTGGTGCTTTCCATCGTCCACAGCAGACCGACGATTTCCATAGCATACTCGACGTTTTCCGTCGTCCATAGAGGACAGACTATTTCCATAGTAACTTCGTAAAATCCGCAGTAGTTGTAGTTTCTGCATCATTCTTTCCACCACATGATCTTTATTCAGTGTCAAGTGGAACAGTGTGCATGGAGAATTTACTGTTCCGAAGTCCTGACGATGACAATGGGGCACGGGTGTTGGCACAAAATTCCCATCTCAGTTATATACTTTATTTATACGGATATTTTTAGCAAAAAATACAGAAAATTTTAAAAATCCAGAAGAAAAGTTCTTCCGGTCGGAAAACTGGAAGACTGATAAAAACAAATGGAAAACCTCCGCAAAATCCAGAAGAGTTGGCAGGTATGATTTAACTGAAACATTAACAAATATTTCTCGAGGAAGATTTTTAAATTTTTTTTTTAAATATACGGAAATGTGTAAAAAAAAAAAGCGATCTATGCGTAATATTGTAAAGAACAGTTAAAATGCATACATTTTACATGTAATGCGTAAAAGTTGGCAGGTATGGTATTATAGTAATTTTTATGCCATTTTTAATAAAATTACATGCTACAAATTATGTGCATTCTTTTTTTTTTTTTTTTTTCTGAAATTTCCTGCTATATAATTTAGAGTAGGGGCTTTCAACCCGGGGCCTGCAGAACACGAGTGATTTCACATCAGCTAGGAAAACGTTTCATCAGGAGTAGCATTTCATTTGGGGGAGCAATGAGCCAAAATCCACAATTGGGAGTAAATACAATGTTTGTGTGAGGAAGGTGGAAGTTACTGGGTTTCAAAAAAATGACAACGATTGCTAACATGTTAGTAATTGTGATTTTCAAATAACGTACCATAAAACTTTGTGTTACGTAATTTAAAAAAATGTAATTACCATCTATTGGAGTTATAAATGCTGGTTGCTAGTGTCCACCCTCTTTTTGTCACCTATGCATTCTATTCCCCAAAACTGCTACTATCCTATTATGAGGAATGGTACTAGGAGGAGGAGGTTTGCATGACCCTGAGGTTAAGAAGGGAACAGGTGGATGTTAAAGCTTGTGATTGGTTGGCGGTAAGAACGATGCCATAAAGTTCACCTGAGCCAGGCGATACACTTCAATCAGCAGTTGCACTTGTCCTTGAATGGTAGCATAATGATGAACTGTGATACCACGAAGAGGAAACTTGGAGACAAAGTGCAATTTTTTCAAGAAAAGTGATCATCTCATTACTTTTTTGTTGAGAATAATAATAATGCAGTTTGCCTTGTTTCAATGAGAGCATTGTGGTAATGAAATAATACAACATCAAGAAGCATTATGATATGAACCACAGTGCAAAATATTCTGGATTGGAGGAACATTTTCAAAGTGAAAAAGTGAATTAAAAAACAAGCTGAATTGTCAGCAGTCATTATTCTCCAAGGTAAATAAACAGTTTGAAAACAGTGTTCATATTAGCCGTGTGATAGCAGAAAAAATTGCAAAACATGGAAAGACCTTCTTTATTGATGGAGAGTTAATGAAAGAACATCTTCAATGTGCAGCTGATTTGATATGCTTTGCCCGTCGCAGGCTAAAGTTGTTTCGAATATTAGCTTGTCTGGTGTAACAGTAGCAAGACGTGTGGAGGACCTGGCAACAAATGCATTCAGCAATTTCAAATACAAGTGCAAAGAGTAGGTGTTTTAATCTGTAGCAATGGATGAATTCACAGGTGCATCCGATACGGTACAAGTAGCCATTCATTTGTGGCATTGATAGAAACAACTGTAGAGGAATTAGCCAGTGCAGTTGCTCTTAAAGACACGCACGACACACC
This sequence comes from Macrothele yani, assembly GCA_039090855.1. Lineage (NCBI taxonomy): Eukaryota > Metazoa > Arthropoda > Arachnida > Araneae > Macrothelidae > Macrothele > Macrothele yani. The sequence goes on from CM077013.1 coordinate 24,554,511, forward strand.
CTTCAGATCTGTATTCAAGTCTAAGAAGAGATGAGTGAATTAGACTTGAGCAACATATCTGTCATGACCACAGATGGTGCACCTGCTATGTCCAGAAAGAAGGGGAAAGTGAGAATTTTAATGAAATCGGACATGGAGTGCAGATATACCAAAATGACAGCTTTCCACTGCATCATCCACCAAGAAAATTTGTGTGCAAAGTTCATGTGTCATGACTGTTGTTGTGAAAGTGGTGAATTTTATTAGGTCGAAAGGTCTCAACCACAGGCAATTTCAAAAATTCTTGAACAACTTGGAAGCTGAATATAGTGGCGTTGCATATTACGCTGAAATACATTGGTTGAACTATGAGAAGATGCTTTAGCACCTTTTTTCTTTGAAGGACAAAGTTCGAAAATTTATGGAGTCCAAAGGAAAACTCATTTGCGAGGTCCATGATAAGAAGTGGTTAAGTGACTGCATTCCTTTTCAACACAACTGGTCACCTCAATGAACTGAACTACTATTTAGTTAAGGATGGTCAACTTGATTTCAAAGACTTCAGTGATGAGTCGACCACGGTTTTGCTGAGTAGTGACCTAGCTTCATCAGGCCATTTGTGCCGATGAAGCTAGGTCAATAGCCAACGAAACCATTGTCGACTTGAAAAATATATATTTGTGACAAACCACGTTGTACTCTTTTAATATATAGATCGTCAACTTGTTCAAATCTTTATGCGAAAGCTCTTGAGACCAAACAAAGCCTGTGGGAACATCAACTGCAAAATACAAACTGCATTCATATTAAAACATTAGCACTGTTGGTGAATGAAAATAGAATACGGAGAAAAGCATTGTACCAACATTACCTTTCATTACAATGCGAGGCCAACTGTAACCACTCTTTTTTGTCATTAAGTGAATTTGCGGCAACTCAACTGTCTAATATCACTTAGAATGCAAGTGGCTTTGTTGAGGCGAGGGTTAAAAAAGTGTAAGGAGGAGACAGGGCAACTCCCATTTATCAATCAATTACTGACACTCCTTGGTATTCTAGTGCCTGAGCGGACGAGCTCTTTGTTGAAGATGTCGTATGACAATCGGACTAAGAGAAATTTTTTTAAAACATATTTTTTCCAACCCACCTTGGACAATTGGTCAGAAGCCAGTGCTTAGACCACTGCACCACCGGGGCGACTTTCGTTTGCAGATAGGAGAGAAAAAGTGCAAAACTGATGACTGTAATTCCACCTTGCATCGATGCAGAAAGAAAAAGATTTCATAGGTGGTTTGAAATCATGGGGTTGATGGAATTTCAACCATCCTAGCAGCTAATTCTCAGTGAAATTCAGGAGAATTTGACATTCATCCAGAGGGCAGGAGGAAGGGCTGAAACTCCGGAGTATGCTGCCTGAATTCGGAGAATTGGCACGTCCGATATTACTATCATGGTTCATAATGCTTTTTCAATGACAAAATTCCAGGACATTTCCAGGACTTTTGGATTTTTTTCCAGGACATACGATCCAAACACTCTTACTTAAAAATCAGTGAAACCATAGGTATATTCAACTTGTAATCAGCAACAAACAACTTCTTACATGCTTGGGAAAACTTAATACAGAATGTTAAAAATGTTGTCCGCTGCAGCTAATCAGAAACTTAGAATCATGGATAAATACTGAAAAACCAAAACTGTCACTGAAAATGTGACCAGGTTTAATATCTACTAAACTTTTATATACTATATTGCACTGATTTTCAGAAAATTTTATTTTTCTACTTTGGCTTTAGTTCAATTATTGAAGCAAATTACAGAATACAAAAAAAAAAAAAATAATAATAAAAAATACAAAGGATACATGCCAACTTTCAGAAACCGAAAATCGTAAAAATATAATTGATATATTCGATGAAATGTTTAATCGATATATCCAATGAAATTACTTGTCACGCATATTGATTAAATGTACTGAACATATCGATTAAAAAAATGATATGTTACCTAACTTAAGTATCAACTTTTAATTGATATGACTACAGATGTTTGACTTTATCAGCACGTTTATTTCGATTATCCATACAGAATTTCTCATTACTATGCTATATCATTATGATCCATAGAGATAAGAATTTATTTTTATGGAAGCTTGCATCCAAAGGGAAAAATGTTCCACATCCTTTGACCCCCAAATCCAATAGGATCGTATCCCACACCGTCACGGAACAAACTAAAATGTTTTCAAAAACAAACCATTTTCATGCTAAGATTATCTTACGGAGAGACGGACGATGAGACAGTCAAATAAAACAAAAATGAAATAAATGAGTGACACTAATTGGTAAATTATGCTCAACTAAAGACGAAGTGAACAAACATTTTGCACGAAGTGCATCCAGTTCGTTAAAACTTTTAACAAATGAAGTTTATTCAGTATTTTTTTTTTTTCATGCAGTCAACATTAGATTTGTGCTGGGCACTAGAAATATGATTAGTAATATCATTCCTTCCACCACACAAAACGCTGAAATTACATGACACACAGTTGAAAATGCATATTTTTCATTTTTTGAAGATTTTCAGGAATTCCGCAGAATACGCATCACGGAATGTTTTATAGTACTTTTTTTCCCCCTTTCATATTACTGCTCATAGCGAATCCCTAATACTAAATTTATTGACACTTGAAAAAAAAAATGTGAGTAAAACTGCTGTAGTAAAACAGTAACAGCTTAAAGAGATGCAATTTGCAGAGGAAAAAAATAGTACCCCAACATATTAATTTCGTTGAATCAAGCTAAGACATTTTTATGCATGTTATCGAGCGACAAACAAAAAAAAAGCACGGTTGAAAAGCGTAGAAAACTTACTGACACTAATGAACCGGCAAAATAAATCATTGCTGGAGAAACGCAGGCTTGAATGAACATTGGACTTCTTTTTTTTTTTTCAACTTTCTCTTACAGAAGGATTCTTTTGTTAGATCAAATTTATTGCCACAGAAGAAGTTACAAAACCATGCCTAATGCATTTTTAATTTCACAAAACTGGCAGTTTTTGCTTAATTTCGTCATGTTGGGTATCAATCTGGGCTTAAAAATTCCACAGATTTAAAATCTGTTTCAGTTTTTTTCTACGATAACTACGTTCTGAAATAGCATTTCGAACTGGGAGTGCTGGAATGCAAGACACACCCACGCTAGCCTTTGAGTGAGAAGCTGCGACCCCGGGGACGAACAATGCGTTATCTGAAAAGGAGAACGGGGGAGAAACAGCGAGACAGGGAATGAGATTGTAACCTTACGTTATGCAGCTGCATAGCCTGATGGGAATTGTCACCAGCGTTGTGCCGCTTGTGCAGGGGAAGGTACTCTGATCCATCCATAAGTCCATGTGTAAGCAGAAAACCATGCTGCACGCACTTTCTCTTCACAGCGGAAATAAGGAGAATTTTTTTCTTTTTAAAAAATCATCTCGTGTTAAGAATTTTTTGAAGCGGAATAAAGATTTTTTTTTTTTTTTTGCTCTTGAAATGGGGAGAAAAAATAGGGATTTTTGGTATGAGAATGAAAAATCGGAAGAAATCACTTTCCAGTCGGAATATCGAAAAGACGCCCCAAAATAAATCGGAAGGATTAGCAGCTATGACATAGGTATGTGGCATTGCTCTTGAATGCTTTCATATACCACACAATCAATACATAAAATACTATTGATATTTAATTATTTTAAAATAATGCTTACATTGGAAATTTAAGGGTAATGAAAGGAGAAATATTTGGAACTTTTTCAAAGGACCAAAGGGATTGTTATTTCTTAAACAAAATCATGGGAGCAAGTATGTGTGTTACATTTTATTTAGGGAAGGAATGTTCAACATAATATTGATTTTAGTTGTAAATGCATTTATGGCACCTCTATTCATAGTGATTGTGGAATAACTTTTACGGGTCTTATAGAGGTTATTTTTCATGAAAGTTGGTTGTCAAATTTTCGAACTAAAGCCTAGTTCGTCATCAGGACTATGTCACTGGAGTAGTTGCTGCCACTCAATTGGAAGAGTCCATCCACAATTATCGTTAATTGTGGTACTTCTTCTTGCTATTTAGATCCCTTCTTCTAGTTTCCTCTTTACTAAGTTTGACTGGTGGGCAATTATTTTCACTGAGTCCCAATTTATGGAGTGTCCACTTGCTTGTATATGTCTGTCTAGCCCTGTTTTGTTCCCAATATTCCTAATAGCTGCTTGGTGTTCTTTCATTCGGACCTTAATACTTCTCCCTGTTTCTCCTATATAGCTGAGTCCGCAGTTACAGTCGATGCAGTAAATTACTCCTTCCTGCAATTGGATGTCCAATTCTTTCTGCTTTAAAGCTGGCAGGAATTTCTTTATTTTGTTATTAAGATCTGGAGCTAGCCTGATATTATATTTTGCTCCGATCCTTTTCAGTTTCTCGAAAAGTCCCTTGTGGTACGTAATTTTGCTGGTGAATTTGAAGTTGGTTTTTTCCTGCTTCTTTTTTGGCACTTGTTTAAATATTTCCTCAACATATGGGGAGGGGTAATTGTTTTCTGTCAATATTTCCTTTAATTCTTCTTTGTGAAGATCTTTTTGAGTAGCTGAAGAGACCAGGATTTCAATTTTTTCCAAAAATTGTCTCGCCGTATGGAAAGAAATATTACAGGCAAACTTCAGGACTTGCAATGGGTTCTCCACTAGCACCTCTGCTAGCAAATTATTATATAAGTAAACTAGAGGCAAAAATCCTTATACAACCCTCTTTGTTTGCTCTCTATGTAAGGTACATGGATGATGTCTTAATTATAGTAGATACTGTGGACCAATCTCTACCCTCTCAGATTCTGGAAGAATTTAACTTACTAGAGAATACCTTGCAGTACACCCTGGAACAGGAAAAAGACCATAGCATCAATTACCTAGATTTAACCTTGACCTCAAGAGAGGGGGAAATATTCACTCAGCTTTTTAGAAAACCCACCAACACAGGGAAGATGTTAGACTTCTGCTCATTCCACCCTGATTATATTAAATCGAATATGGCGAGACAATTTTTGGAAAAAATTGAAATCCTGGTCTCTTCAGCTACTCAAAAAGATCTTCACAAAGAAGAATCAAAGGAAATATTGGCAGAAAACAATTACCCCTCCCCATATATTGAGAAAATATTTAAACAAGTGCCAAAAAAGAAGCAGGAAAAAACCAACTTCAAATTCACCAGCAAAATTACGTACCACAAGGGACTTTTCGAGAAACTGAAAAGGATCGGAGCAAAATATAATATCAGGCTAGCTCCAGATCTTAATAACAAAATAAAGAAATTCCTGCCAGCTTTAAAGCAGAAAGAATTGGACATCCAATTGCAGGAAGGAGTAATTTACTGCATCGACTGTAACTGCGGACTCAGCTATATAGGAGAAACAGGGAGAAGTATTAAGGTCCGAATGAAAGAACACCAAGCAGCTATCAGGAACATTGGGAACAAAACAGGGCTAGACAGACATATACAAGCAAGTGGACACTCCATAAATTGGGACTCAGTGAAAATAATCGCCCACCAGTCAAACTTAGTAAAGAGAAAACTAGAAGAAGGGATCGAAATAGCAAGAAGAAGAAGTACCACAATTAACGATAATTGTGGATGGACTCTTCCAATTGAGTGGCAGCAACTACTCCAGTGACATAGTCCTGATGACGAACTAGGCTTTAGTTCGAAAATTTGACAACCAACTTTCATGAAAAATAACCTCTATAAGACCCGTAAAAAAGTTATTCCACAATAATATTGATGCTGTAGCTATATTTTAAATTTGTACTCACCAGCAAACAAAGTATGCACAAAAATGTCCAACATGAAATGAAAGAGGATAATGGGAAACCCTTAAATCCAAGGGCTGTGTACAACTGCATTTATAAGTGATCATGGCAATTTAACTGGGCATGATTAGAAAACTAACTATAGAAGATGCAAAGTGATTAGTTTGCTCAGAAAAACTAAGAAACAACCAAATTTAAATTTCTTATATTAGGAAGCAATCTAATGGCATTTTTTTTATATAAAGCATTGATTAGCAAATTTGAGTAAAAGTCAAAATAACCCACAAAAAAAAAAATCAGCTACTTATAAAGCATCAGCTATTTACTTCCAGAAGTGGCTAAAAAGTATGTTATGAAAATTAACAAACTGCGCAAAAAACATTTGGCATAGCAGAAGTATTAGAGGCAAAAAGATTTTCAAATCATACATATCACTAAGCTGTTCTCTGAGATTCAGAGGTTAGCTCCATGAAGAAATGCAAATTACTAGATAATTTTTACTTACTAGTAGTTGCTGTATCAAACTTCTCCATTTACAGTGATCTTGACAAAAGTTTCAAATCGAACAGTTAAAAGAGATATGGAAGGAAACATGATATAACTCTATGCCTTTTAGCAGAAGAATTTTGCATAATGGAAAAGTTGAAAACAGGCTAAAAGTATTCCTCACAGCAAAAGCTATGCTAAGGAAATTCAAGTAAGTCTCCCAGAAGCACAAATAGCAAGAAAAATGTTTTGACCTTCACAACCCCTAGGGGAGAAATTGTACATTATTTGAAGAGGATCTTTTTATTGTAGCAAAAATCTTATTCACTCTCCATCTTTATTAATATAGCAAATGACAAAAAGTAAAAAAAGAAAATTCTCAATAAGTTTTTAGAGGCAGAGATAGGCTGCAAACGGAAGTACATAAACACCACCTTGCAGCAGAATTGTGAACCACAAACCTCCTCAAATACAAACCTAAGGTGTTCCATAAGGTAAATGCAATCTGGTGTTAAAAGATTTTTTTTTAAATCTGACATTTAGAAGTACAGATATTGAGAAAAACAGATTAAATATTTGCACCCTCTAGCAGCAAAATTGTGCATTATTTTGGGAAGAAAATACACAGAAGGAGCTTTCATAGTTAGTAGTATCTGATCGAAAGATAATATTTTTCAATCGGGTTTTTAGTCCCGCAGTTATTGCTGTAAACGGAAACGTTAACTTACGCCCTCTAGTGGCGCATTGTGCATTAAGAAATATTTGAAATTATATGAGAAACATTTTGCACTGAAAATGTTCAACAAAGAAAATTTTTCAAATGGGACTCCAAGAAACAGAGATATGAACATGAAAATAAGACGTGTACGCCTCCTGGTGGAAAAAATGTGCACTATTTTAAGCAGGAGGTATTCTCAAAAAGTTTTTCAAGGGGAACGGTATCGGTCCACAGAGAAATTTTTTCAATCGAGTTTCGAGCTCAGATTTTATTGCAAATACATTAGCAGCCAAAATCAACACTTGTGCCCCCTGGCAGCCAAACCATTCTTTACCAAAAAAGAGAAATTACATGCAAAACATTTTCCCTCAAGAGCTGTATCCAACGCAGGAAGAATTTTTCAAATAGGGCTTTTAGAAGTGAAGATATTAGGAAAATAGCCATTTACCTTTACGTCCCCTAGCGGAAAATTTATGTATTATTTGTAAAAAGGGACTGTGACTAAAAAAAAGTCTTCAATAATTAAATGCCATCGAAAGTAAAAAGAATTAATAATCTAAAGCAACTTATGGGATTTTACTAGGAAATTTTTTCTTTAATTGCAAATTTTCGGAGAAAACTCTTCTCCTCCTTCAGGCTGTCTTGTTGTTGTCACTTTTTCCTTGTCACTATCACGGTTACGGTTAACCTTGACAGGTTTAGGTTATTTTTCAACAAATCCTGCCAGATGTTAGGCAGGGAAAATCCTTTGCAGTCATTGATGATGGAATTTTGATTTTTCTCAATCTCTATTCCTTCTTTCAGTTTTCTTTTTTGGAAATTGCTTTGGAAACTGATTACTTTAAGGGAATTCCAATCCATGCTGTGCCCAGTTTCTCTAACATGCCTATCTAATCCAGTCTTGTTGGAGCAATTTTTTATAGCTGCTTTATGCTCAGCTATACGAGTTTCTAGTCTGCGACCTGTTTCACCTATGTAAGATAGTCCACAACTACAATTTACTTCATAGACTACTCCTTGCATTTTTAAAATATCTTCTTCTCTTTGAACTATTTTAGGGAAAATTTTTTTAACTTTGTTCTCTAAACTTGGAGCTAGCCTAATATTGTATTTTTTACTAATTCTCTTTAAAGCTTCAAATAAACCTTTGTGATAAGAAATTTTTTTAGTGAATTTTACTTGTTGCTTTTGTGGGTTCTTCGTAATATTAAAATTCAGAAGCTTCTCAATTTCTTCTTTAGGATAGTTATTCTCTGCAAGTATGACTTTAAGCTCTTCTTTTTGGGCTTCTTTTTTATCTGCAGTAGAAACTACTTTATTAATTTTTTCTAAAAACTGACTTGCTACATTTTTCTTAATAGAAACTGGGTGATACGAATTGAAATCCAGTAGTCTTTTAGTATTCATTGGTTTTTTATACCAACTAGTGAGGAATTTTTCATCTTCATAATAGATAGTAATATCTAAGAAGTTTATTCTTCTTTCTTTTTGAAGTTCAATAGTGAACTTAAGGAATCATCTAATTCATTGAATGAGTCTAGAATTCTTTCTGGAATAATTTCTGAGCTATCTATTATAAATAAGATGTCATCCATGTATCTACTATATAAGCAAAAGTATGTGGGTTTTACTTGTATCTTTGATTGAGAAAAATCAAAATTCCATCATCAATGACTGCAAAGGATTTTCCCTGCCTAACATCTGGCAGGATTTGTTGAAAAATAACTTAAACCGTCAAGGTTAACCGTAACCGTCAAGGTAAACCGTAACCGTGATAGTGACAAGGAAAAAGTGACAACAACAAGACAGCCTGAAGAAGGAGAAGAGTTTTCTCCGAAAATTTGCAATTAAAGAAAAAATTTCCTAGTAAAATCCCATAAGTTGCTTTAGATTATTAATTCAATTAAACTAGAAAGCCATTTCTCAACATGAGCTTTATTCAAAGGAAAAAGAATTTTTTCAATTGGATATTTAGAAGCAAATGTACGAAATAAAATGCATTTTAAATTCAATCCGATCTTCATTTGCACCCTCTAGCAGTGAAGTTGTGCACTGGAAAAACGGAACAAATGGATGAACTAATAATCGCAGAGATATGGTCTCCCCGGTCGAACAAAGTGATAACATAAGCACGACACAAAAGATGCTAATAATGCAGCTTCAGTTCTAACAGACAAGAAAACCAACACCAACAGCCCCCCACCCCACGAGAGTTTTGCAGGGGGGAGATATGTCAGACATAAGTTATTTCAGTAGAAAAATCCTCAACTACAAAACATTGTGCAGGGACAAAAAGGCAGGAATGGATAATATTCCAGGACATATAACAGAATTTTATAACATTTCCAGGACTTTTCCAGTACAAAATGGAATTCCAGGACTTTTCCAGGTTTTCCAGGATGCGTACGAGCCATGTACTACTGAATGTGCTTTGGCAATAAAAGTGTAGGATAAGATAAATTAAAATGCATCATCTACGACTCTCTCTGTGTCAACAGACGTGCGGCGCATGAAAGTTTTCGAATTTACTGATGTGGTCCTCGGTCCTGAAAGGTTGAAGACCCCTAATTTAGAGTGTTCAGTCTTAATTCCTTAGCTATCAAAATTAAAACTACGACCAAGTGAAATAACACAAGATATATCAGTTTTTTTCTTTCACATATAAATTATTTTGTACTGATCTACATGATACTGAAAGTGACAACACACACATTCTACAAAAAATGTTCTCCTGGAAAACTTCTTACCTTTTGGGCAGCTGCTGCAAGAGGTGTGGCATGAAAAAGCCTCACCTGTCTAGTTACATCAAAGGGTTTCAGCCCCTAGTAGAAATTCATACAAAATTATCAGCAGGATTACAAAATCCACTTCAAATACATGTTTAATTGAAAGCAAAACATAAAACATCAGCAGAAGAAAAACTGGGTGATTGTAAGAAACAGAATCAGCATTTGAAAAGTACAAGGTATGATCTGTACACTTATTCCTTTTTAATTTGCTTTCTGACATTTTCAGGGCTTGAAAAATATCATGCCTGAGATGCCCAGGTAGTGTGAATTATTGGCCTGGGCAGGTAAAAAGGAATCTAGTTGCCCGGACCAGGCAACTAAGTTTAAAAACGAAAAAGTTTGAAGTAGAATTTCCTACTACGAGGAAATAGACTGTCGTCACATGTTGTGTTTCATTTCACTGCTAATCACCGGAAGTTGTATTACTGTTACAGAGTGCCAAGGACAAAAAAATACCACTTCTTTAATTATATTATGCTTTAGGTCCAGATGTTGGAATTTAAATTACCCAGTGGTTTGGCCAATAAAACTTCCACCGGACCACTGAACTATTGATTTTACTGGCCCGGATGGCCAGTAACTCCCCCCCCCCCCCCCAAGTTGTCACAAGTTAATTAAAAAAATTCTATCTCTTTTACCTTGCTGTATGGTTTTCATTTTAGGCGGCAAACTAATGGAAGGTTCATGAAATGCTATTGGATAACAGCTATTATTTTTTTTATCCCTGGAGTTTTTTTTGGTTTTTTTTTTATAAAAGGTTTAACGATCACCGTGAGCAACTCAATGAGCTATGAGCAGTCACCCATCCCTAATTTAGGGTCACTGGTTCCAGCCAGTGCCGTAAGAAAAACATATCAGAAGCCATTGTTTAGACCACTGCGCCACCAGGGCGGATCCCTGGAGTGGAAAAGCAACACATACAGAAAGGCAGTTTCCCAATCCTTATCTTGTAATGGCAACATCTGATTCTTGTTACCTCCGTCCCAACCATTTCTAATGAGCAGAAGTAAGCGCAATAAATATCCTCCTCTTCCTTGGATTCGCCCACCCTAGTGAATGTAGCAGATTTTGACATGAGACTTTGTTTCTGCCCTAAGAAAACACACTAACGGAGAACGTCAGTTGGTTGTGTGAAGGTAATTTTTGTAAAAGAGCAATTCTCGTGAGACAGTGTTAAATGGGGGACTGAAACTAACTTCATGGGAAAGTAGGAGGGATTAGCAATAAGACTAAAATAAGGAAAAAGAAGCTAATCCCTAAACAATAAAACATAACAAAGGTTGTGAATTTTTGTACCCTTGAAGTCTTCTCGTTCCCTTCTTGCTTAAAAACAGATTGAGAATGCACTCTTATTCTGCTATATCACCAATTTAATCGAATCTTTTTCTGGAAACATTCTTTGTTCTGCACCTTCAAATTAGATGTTTTAAAAAACAAATACTGGAGATAATTTCACTGAAATGATACATTATTTTCTGCATATTGTAAATGTCTAAGGTTTTCTTTAGGGTTTTTTTTTGGGGGGGGGGGGGGACTAGTGGGCATTTTGGTGGACCAGTGGTTTGCAAATTCTAGTGGTCCACTGGGCCAGTAAAGATTTATTTCTAATTCTAACACTGAAATGTATGTAATTTTTTTGCTCTAAGCATTGTTTATAAAGTCAGCAACAAGATGCATGCCTCTGATGAAACTAGTCTCTGGTGTTTAGTGACAAAGGGGTGAAAATTTCAACAAAAAGAACATGGCAGAAACACTTAATTTCTCAAATATCTATTTCATCATCATACCATTCCAGCATCATCTTAAAACTTGAGATATGCACTTTTGTGCACTGAACATTTTGAATGCAGATCCTTAAAATGGAAATGCAAAACATGTACAAAAAGTTCATAATATTTTTTATCTTAAAAAGAAAATGAGGGTTCTGGTTTGTTATCATAAAAGATAAATTTTTCATTAATACCCAACTTAGAGGAAATGGCACGTAGCGTACCGGCAGAAGAACGTGAAAAATTTAGAAGTAAGTTGTATAGAATTGTTTTGAAGGAATTTAATGAAAAAAGTAGTAAAAAGAAATATCATTTAGATAAAATTCAGTATGAGAAAGAACAACTGATTAAATTAAGAGATGGCCCAACAATTAAATTTTGTGAAGCTGATAAAACAGGGCAAATTGTAATATTAAACACAACTGAATATAATCTAAAAATGAATAGAGCTATAGAGGAACTGAATTGCAGCATTCTGGCAAAAGACCCAACCGAATCTCAAGTAAGGTACTTAGCTAGAATAAGAAATCACAGCACCTTGCCGGATGAAATAAAGAAAGCGTACCAACCAATGGGTACTGGAATACCAAAAATGTTTGCAAAAATAAAAACTCATAAGCCTGATACACCTATGAGAGTGATTGTATCAAAAAGGAATTCCCCACTAATAAAGCTGGAAAAAAATATCTACAAATTTTTGGCACCTTTGTTCATGAAGACAAGGTTCACTGTGAAAAATACATATGAATTCATTGAGAAAATTAAAGTAATTAAACAAGATTTAAGTGAATATCATTTGGCTAGTATGGATGTGAGAGCTCTTTTTCCTAGCACACCAGTACCTCAGGCAAATGAAATAATTATTGAAAAATTATATGTGTTACAAACAATGAATGCAATACAAATAGAGGAATTAAGAGAAATTTTATTGTACATATATGAAAATAACATTTTTAAGTTTAACAACAAGATGTACAAACAAAATTATGGTGGACCTATGGGGTCACCATTGTCAACTTTATTTGCTGAAATTATAATGAGTGACATAGAGGAAAAAATAATAAGTAAACTCGAAGATCCACCACTGATATACTGCAGATATGTTGACGACATTTTTCTGTTGTCCAGGCTAAAAAATGATGAACTTGAGGACTTGACAAAAAAGTATAGTGAAATTTATCCATCTATTGAACTGACAGTAGAACAAGAACATGACAATACTTTGGCATTTTTGGATATTTTGATAATTAAAACAAATGATAATATGCAATTCAGAGTGCATAGAAAATCTTCATATATCCCAGTACTTATACCATTTCAGTCATCGCATCCATTAACACATAAAAGAAATAGTGTTAAAACACTAATTAAAAGAAGTATAACACACTCATCAATGGAACAATATAAAAAAGAAGAAATTGAATATATTGAAAAAATTGCATATGATTTTGGTTACCCAAAACAGGTATTTAAAAAATGGATTTATGAAGTAACTCAAGCTAACAATAAAGCCAAGATTGATAAAAAAAACTTGTAAAATATGTAGGGGCAATACCATATATAGAAAATGTTTCAGTAGAAATTAATAAAGTTTGTGGCAAGTATGACATACAGGTAGGAAATCAGGTACTTACTGTAAAAAATTTAGTGATTAAAAATGAAAAAATCAGCCAATTAGATAAAGCAGGAATTTATGAAATCCCTATAAACCAGCAACCACCTGTGTCATACACTGCCGGACAATTTCTAAGGACGGATGACAATAGCAACGATAAAATGGAAGGCAGGAAAATGTGGAAATTAGCATAAGTGCGGGATACAGTAAGACGTGTTGTGCGTATGCAAATTTTGGATTGCCGAACTTGTTCGTGACGTCATAGCGCTGATAAGAGATATAAAGGATTTGACGCATATTGACCGTTGTTGTTCAAACGCAAAGTTGAAAGGGAAAGAATCAATTGACGAACTTGCAAGTTTCAGTATGTCTTCCTGACATCACCTAGATGATTTTACGCATGTCCGTATTATTGGCAAGATTGAAGGGCGAAAAATAACAGATGTTGCCAGGGAGTTCGACGTCAGCCACAGTGTTGTTTCAAGGCTTTGGAAATCATTTCAAACAAATGGAGAGTGTAGCAAACGTCACGGGAGAGGTCATGTTCGCAGTACGACACCTGCAGAAGATCGGTACATAGTGCTATCAACAAAGAGACACCGGCGCAGCACAGCTAGTGAGGTAGCAAATCAGTTTATGGCTGCTACTGGCAGGCGGATCTCCCGAAAAACTGTCGCCAGACGTTTGCATGAAGGAGGACTATACGCCCGCCGTCCTGTTGTGTGCATCCCATTGTCCAGATGTCACCGTACCGCCCGTTTGCAATGGTCCCATCAACATCGCAATTGGACTGATAACGACTGGTCTCCTGTCCTCTTCTCAGATGAGAGTAGATACAGTCTATCGTCTGATTGTCGACGACAACTGATCTGGCGTGATAGTGGTACTGCATATTGTCCAGCAAACATACAGGAAAGGGACCGATATCCAACATGTAGTGTCATGGTATGGGCTGGCATCATGATCAATGGCCGTACGACCCTTTGTGTGCTTCCAACTGGGACTATGACTGGCCAACGACACATTAATGATGTTCTGCTACCTCATGTTCGCATGTTCCGTGGTGCTGTCGGTGATAGATTCATTTTCATGGACAACAACGCAGCATGTCATCGAACAGTCGCTGTCCAGGAGTGTCTTGAGAGCGAGGATATTCAACGCCTCGTATGGCCAGCACGTTCTCCAGATCTGAATCACATTGAAAATGTGTGGGATGCTTTGGGGAGGAGTCTTGGTGGTCGCCAATGCCCTCCAATAAACAAGGACACCCTCATCCGTGCACTGACAGAGGAATGGGATAAATTACCCCAACAGCTGCTTGATGATGTTGTGCACAGCATGACACGACGTGTGGAATCTTGCATCGCCCTCCATGGTGGCCATATCCCGAACTGACATCTTACACCGGAACCCCTGCGGACGGTAATTGCATTTTTTTCACGTTTACGTATTCTGCACAAAATGGCCTGTTTGTCCCTTGAGCACGTTCCAAAAAGCCTTCTGGATTTCAGAGCACAATAAATTGTCTTTCTTGTAATGTCCTGGCATTCTGACATTTTATTTCACTTGGTATCCAACCACACTTACTTTTTTATGCGCTGTATAGCCGTTTATGATCCGTCCTTAGCAATTGTCCAGCAGTGTATATAGGCAGCACCAAGAATAAATTAAAGTATAGATTGAACCAACATATAAATAATTGGAATAAAAAAGAAGCTAAGACAGCATTAACCCAATATTGTATGGAAAATCAACAATGTCCAAGGTTTGAGGATATTAAAATTATTAAGAGCTGTAAAAATGAAAGGCAGTTAAGAATTGCAGTGTTAATTGAAAAAAACAGATCAAGATTATGCAACATTAATGAGCCTAGCAACTTAAACGAACAATGGAAGGCCCTAATAAAAATTGAACAACAGCTTAGAAAGAAAAAAAGAAAAAAGAGCAGCAATGACAATAGATGGCGCCAGAGACACAATGATTCAGAGATTGCGACTGGAGCCCGTGCCTTGATGGCTCTGCTCACTTGAGCTGTGGTGGGCGGGTGAGACACACCTGCCTCCTGAGAACGACAGTGGTCTTTTGAAAGCGCTAGAGGATTGTGTGTGAGGAGCTGAATGAGTGTGACACTTGCATTGGGAGTGGCAGGGGTTTTGAAACAGATGGAGCATTTTGTTACTCACAGTTGACAAAGGTTTAACTACCTAGGAATGTAAGGTTGTGTAAATATGTACATAGTTTTTTAATTGAATTGTATGAATGAGTAGTATGCTTGTGTGTTTTTTATGGAATTGACAAGCTTATAGTTACATCTCATATGGCTTAAAAAAAAAAAAAAAATTTAAATACAATGTTTCATCCCCGGAAGAAGGAATCGTAAGCAAGATGTCTGTAAACCTTTGAAGGCCAACAACATTACGATAATTGACGTGCTGGAAGTGTGTGGTCGATGGAAATTACCATGATCTTTAGGGTAAGTGATTGGTGCTTTTTAATAGTATATCATGCCTGCTATTATATTAAAAACCCTGGAATTATGACACTTTTTGCATTATTGTTCCTTTTCAGAATGAAAAGTATAGTACATTTCTAGGCTAAGTACATAATTTTGTTTTAAAAGCAGCACATCAAATAATGCATTAAAATTTTTGGTAATTTAAATTACACATTTCTCGCACTTTGCGGCATGCCAACATAAAACCTAAGCATTTCGAAAAATCTTGTTTTCCTCCCTGTCCTTTGTGGAAGAAACTGCAATTTTCAAAAAGCCCCTTACCTTTTTTGGCCTACATTACTCTTATACTATTTTCTTTTCTTAATTTTTCATTTCATTTCATTTATTTATTCATTGATTCAGATGCCACTACAGCAACTAGGAAAAGGAGGGAAAAGGCCGTAAGGTCTGACATAGCCCTCTTCTCCCCAGAATACAAAAAGCATAAAGCTTAACAGAAAAGGCAAGCCAACACATATATGGTACATTAATATGTGAATATACATGTACTAGCTCACAACCAACACATATATCAATGTGTTTCATCATCAATAGCCTTCATTATATCTAAACAAGTGTCACATACACTTCACTATATGATCACATATGACACATATATATTTATAAATAAACAACAAATAATGTTTTCACCTCACTTTATAATCATACTAACCCACATTTTTTCCATTCAATCAAAATTGCCTATTGTTTACTAATTATTTCATAAGATGTGCTTTTAGTTTTATTTTAAATAAGTTAAAATTATTAATAGATGTTAGTTCTTGGGGCAATGAGTTCCAAAATTTTAGGCCACTATAATTTATATTCATTTTAAGTTTCTCAGTTTGTGGGAATATTGGAATTAGTAGTGATCTATTCCTAGTATTGTGGTAATGAGTATGTATATTTAGTGTTATTATATCATTGTGTATACCATTTTTAATTCTTTTATACATTATTTTTCCCAAGTTATAGTCATATAATTGCTTTATCGTTAAAATATTATATATATTGGGGTTCACTTTGGACCGAATAAATGAGATTGGTTGAAAATTATTTGATGTTTTAAAGTCTATTAGTCTTATAAATCTATTTTGCAGTACCTGTAGTTTGTTGATATTATATTGTGTGGCTTGTCCCCAGGTTAAAATGCAATAATTAATATGTGCTTGAATTAGAGTATGATATATAGAGATTAATGTTTTTGGTGTTAAGTCTGGCAAAGTACTACTGACCATCCCACTATTTCTAGAAATCTTGTTACTTAAATTTCCAATGAGTTTGTTCCATTTCAAGTCATTGTGTATAGTTGTACCTAGATCAGAGTGTGGTGACTGGTGAGACCGTATTAATCCCGACTCCATTCATCAGAAACGGTAAATCGTATAAATGTAAAGTTTGAGAATTAGAGAAAATCATTAATTTAGTTTTGTTAATATTAACAACTAATTCATTTGCATTTAACCAATCTGTTATTAATTTAAGCTGAGCATTAGTTCTTAGTGTAAGCTCATTTATATCAGTTCCGTTTAAAATAATAGTTATGTCATCTGCATATAGGATTGTATCATTATCTTTTAATACTGCAAATAAGTCGTAAATATATAAGTTAAAAAATAAAGGACCAAGAACTGATCCCTGGGGTACCCCACAGTTTATGATTTGCAATATGGATCAATTCTGGTGAATCTGGGTGTTATTGCCTTCTTTCTGACAAGTAACTTTTGAATAAATTATAGCTAGAACTGCTAGATCCCCGGAGTCCAATAACATTTAACTTCATAAGTTAAATATTATTGAATTCCTTTGCTTTATCAGCTGCATTTTCTACGTCAACAATGGATGAGACCGAGACTGAAAGTGAAAACTCTAAAGATGACTCTGATGATGAATATGCTGCAGAAATTACAACGCGAAAAAAATTATTACGTGAGAAGCATAGAGGAAAAGATGAACGAAGTCGAAGGTCTGTCATAACACCAAAAGTTGCTGCTGCTTTTGATAGAAATAATATAAGTATAAGAAAGTCAACAGTGTTACTTGCATCTGTCTTAAACATGGCTGGTGGTAGTGGTGATGGTGAAGCAGACTGTTCAAAGGGTAATGAAACTTTAAAATCTGTAATTATTTCAAAAAGTACTGTTCATCGTGAACGTCAACGCTTACGTAGTGAAACTGCGCAACAGATAAAAATGGAGTTTAATGCCTCAAAATCAGTAGTTCATTGGAACGGAAAGTTATTACCTGATTTATCATTAAATGAAACAAGGTAGACCGTTTACCAGTGTTAGTTTTCTCTCTAAAAGATAGTAGTACAAAACTTCTTGGAATTCTTAAGCTGTTATCTGGTACAGGGGAAGCAGCAGCTAATGCGGTTTTTTAACTTTTACAGTCATGGAAATGTGATTCTCGGGTTATTAGTATGTGCTTCGACACAACATCCTCAAATACAGGAAAGTTCAAAGGAACATGTGTTTTCTTGAAAATAAAATAGGAAGAAGCCTTCTGTGGTTAGCCTGTAGACACCACATGTTTGAAGTGTTACTTTCAGATATATTTCATGTATGTCTTGGACCGTCGAGTGGACCCGAAATTATTACGTTTAAAAGATTTCGAAAAAAATGGATCGAACTTAAATAACGCAACCCAAAATGTCAAACAACGCCATTGATAGCAGCATCCGACACTTTGAAATTTTTTATTACTAATCAACTTCAGACAGCTGCTAAACACTTTCCTAGAGATGATTACAGAGAACTATTAAATCTTTCCGCTCTTATGATTAGAATAGATGCGAACAATATTATTCAGAAACCAAGTGCTCTCCACAGAGCCAGATGGATGGCAAAAGTCATTTATTCATTAAAAATTGAACTGTTTGATGGAAATGAATCTATCATACAATTGACACCTCAATAATTTCAAGGCCTTCAAAGGTTCAATCGGTTTGTTGTATGCGTATACATTCAATCATGGTACACATGTCAGTCTATTGTAGATGCACCAGTGAACAACGTTTTACTGATACAAAGATTGCATGAATACGATGATAAACAACTACGCAAAACAGGATTAAAGATGATTTTACGTCACTCCTGGTATTTAAGTGAAGAGCTTGCCACTCTTTGTTTGTTTTCAACACTTTTTAGCGCCAAGGAGAAATATATGTTAGTTAGTAAAATCAGTGAAAAAAAGAATTTGCACATATTAAAGAAACTTCCTTTAAAATTTGATGACTTAAATATCTCTTGCAGCTTCTTTCACACTGCACAAATAGACGACAGCTTCCTAAGCGTGCCTGTTGAGAAATGGCCAGAAACACAATCTTTTAAAGAAGCTGAAGAAATTGTTAAACATTTGCCATGTGTTAATGACTGTGCTGAGCGAGGCATAGCATTAATCGAAAGTTTTAATGATGCAACAAAAGATGAAGAACAAAAACAGTATTTATTGCAGGTAGTTGAAATGCATAGAAAGAACTTCGCGAAGTGCAACCGTAAAGATCTTCAAGATATGTAAAAATTATTAATTATGTTATTTATAGAATGTTAGGCAATATTTTCCTCTTTATTATCTTGTTAAACCTGACAGGTGAATTTTGCTGTAAAACATTCTTTTTACATCGCATTTTGCAATGTTGAATAAAGTTTGTTTTTTGTCATTTTCTTAGTAATTTTTCTTATATTTTCTACACTAAATATTACCAATAGAGTACATTTGTTTAGAAACAACATATTAAAAGCATGTAACATTTTAAATAAAAAATATATTTCAAAAATAATAATTTCGTAAGTAACTGTAAAAAATTATCGAATTAAAACTATTTTTAAACTTTTTGGCGACCTTGAGGGACCTCTAAATATTTTTTTTAAGCTAAAATTTTACAGGAGATCTTAAGTACACCAAACAAAACTTTTTAGGGGTGAGAGTCAAAATATTAAAAAAAAAAAATTTGGGACACCCTAACGTGTACATCCGTGTACATCCGGAGTGTACAGCTCAGCTCTTTTGTTGCCCATTTTAATTGGCACCAAAAGTAGAAGTACCCTTGGGAATTTTTTTTAATGATAAAATGACTCAAACTGTTTTACCGACAGACAAAATTTGATATTTCCAAGAGTTGTAAAAAAAAAAAAATTTGTTTAGTAGATTTGGTTGAAATTGGACAAAAGTATCCTTTATACTGTATAATGCAAACTGTTGTTTGTTCCATCTAAGCGATTTAAAAAAAAAACACTCAGACAAAATGTTTTTAAGAACTCCAAAGGAAAAATCCTTCAAGGACAACCAACGATAATATACTGATACATTTTTATACAATGAATAGTTAATTAACTATTAACTGAAGCTGCATCAACCGGAAACTACAGAATGTAATTTATTCAACAGAGAAACATTTTCAAGCTGATGTACAGGGGTCTGGCAAATATCATACGTATCTAATAACTAGGGTGCGGATTTTTATGACATGTCATATTTCATCCTAGAAAGTCACATTTTGATCTTTTGAAAATTGAAAATGTTAGTCAGGAAGAGCTTTGACGTCTAAGTTCTGTTTTACACGTTCTGTAAAGTGGATACAGTCTGTGGTGGTGCATTAACTTATTCAATTAAAATATAAATCTGTTAAAAGTCTTAAAAGATGATACTCACGGAAGTGCGTGTTCAGTCCGACGTCAGTAGTTATTGAGAGTTTCCTTGTCCAAAGTTGTATCTTGCTTCAATATGGAAACTCTCAATAACTACTGACGTCGGACTGAACACGCACTTCCGTGAGTATCATCTTTTAAGACTTTTAACCGATTTATATTTTAATTGAATAAGTTAATGCACCACCACAGACTGTATCCACTTTACAGAATGTGTAAAACAGAACTTACAGACGTCAAAGCATCTTCCTGAAGAACCTTGTGGTCACGTAATGGTATGTGAACTTTATGATAGAATCACATGAGATATAATGAAAATGTTAGGTTATATTTTTGACTAATTTCCCAATTAATGGTATATTTGATTATATTTTAGCCAATCGTTGGCTATGCGAATGCGAAATGACGTTATAAGGAATCCACGACTCGTAACCGAAGCATTTCGAACGGCCTGACTTTCCCGTGGGGAAGTTTTCCTGAAACATCTTTTTTTGCTTAGTGTCTCGTTTGGATTATTATTGGCATCTTGCCAACCACTGAAACGAGCCTAGTGCGGTGCTGTCCTCACAAGTACTTGTAAATCAGAGCTTAATTCTCTTTTATGTTTGGTTTACTATACCCAAGCTAAAAGTAAAACTCCGATCTTAACTTCAGTTTGATCACAACATGTCCAAAAGTGGGTGTTCGACGAGTGTAAAATTACGGCATTTTGTTCAAGAGTTTGGGGAGAGGATTTTTAGTAGTGATGGTGATATTTTATTTTGTAAATTGTGTGATGTCAATGTATCGGCCCAGAAGCTTTTTAATGTTCAACAGCACTGTGCTACGGCAAAACATCGGAGCTGTTTCGCAATAATTTTCTCCGCTGAGAACAGGCAGCGTCTCCTTTTCGACTGCAGGTTCATCAAATAAACAGTCAGAATATTGTAAGGACCTCTGTAAAATGATGATTACTTCTAATATTCCCTTAAGGAAATTAAGTAGTGGTAGCCTCGTAGATTTTTTTGGAGAAGTACACCAGTCATCTGATTCCAAATGAATCAACTGTAAGAAAAATTATATCCCTGCCTGCTATGAAGATGTTTTAGGTAAGATAAGATCTGCTGTTTCCAACAATGAGATATGGGTTTCAATAGATGAAACACGTGATGTAGAAGGAAGATACATAGGTAATGTTATTATTGGCACTCTGAAATGTGACAAGCCTGGTGAAGTATTTCTTCTAGCGTGCAAAAATCTGCAAAAAGTAAACAATTCCACTATTGCTATGCTCTTCGACGATTCAATGAAATTATTCTGGCCAGATGGTGTACAAAGAGAAAACATCCTCTTGTTTGTAACAGATGGCGCTCCATACATGACTAAGGCAGCAAAGGGACTGAAACTACTTTATCCGAAAATGGTCCATATCATATGCCTTGCACATGGTTTACACAGTGGCCAAAGAGATTCGGAGCAACTATCCTGATGTAGATAAGCTAATTTCAAATGGACGAAAATGTTCATAAGAGCTCCGCTTCGTGTGCAGAAGTTAAAAGAATTTGCTCCTACTTTGGCACTTTCTCCCCAGCCTGTACTAACGAGGTGGGGGGGGGACCTGGCTGGATGTGGTTTTGTATTATTGCACAAATTATGATTCCTTAGACAGGACAGTTAAAGAATTTGACTGTTGTGATTCTTCTTCCATTAAAATTGTGCAAGATTCCTTTTCTGATATCTTGGCTGAAAACTTGGCATATAATGTAACAGACTTCAGTGGAATATCTAGTGCAATCACTCGCCTTGAAACTGTAGGAATGAAACTTAGCGATGAACTAGAAATTGTGGAACAAACTGTGAGTGAGTTAAAGCAAGCAAAGGGGAAAGTAGCTGATAAAGTTAGTGACAAACTGCAAAGAGTGCTGCAATCAAATACGGGTTATTCAACACTTTGCAAAATAAGAGACATTCTTTGTGGAAGTAAAGCAAAATTTGATGACTTCGAGCCAGAATTTTCTCCAGCTGAGTTGGCATTATTCAAATTTGCCCCTGTAACCTTTTGTGATGTCGAGCGGAGTTTCTCTAGGTACAAGAACATACTGACGAGCAACCTGAAGATGCACGTTTGAGCAACCTGAAGATGCACGTAATCATCCAGTGTAATTCTATGATCGACGAAAACTAATCCAGGTATGGCCATTATTTTACTCTCAAAATGTTCATTTGATTCCTTCAACTCTAGCACTTTTCCACCGATTAGTACTAATTGTTTAATTAAATAGAAGTCATCAAGTTCTAAGTATGTAGAAGTGATGAAGAATAAACCTTTTAGTTAAAAACTACAATCTATAAGTGTATAAGCACTGAGTTTTAAAAATTGGGTGATAGTTTTATAAAATTTATGAAGTCATATTTTCGGTCTAATTGTTCATATATGCTTGCATATTTTTGGCATTTTTAGGTTATAAAAATCCGTGCCCTACTAATAACAGTATGCTTTGCATTATGTTTCTGTTGTGTCTAAACTTCTGAGACATGTAAATTCCCCTCCTTTCATGTCATGACAAAGTGTAATTACACCGATTGCATGTATTGGTTTTCCACTGCGTAGTGTGACACAGTTTGAAGTGTGTATCAGTTTCACTTACTTTTCAATGTTTGTGCTTTGATTCATATTTTTGCATTTTAACATAGCTATTTATAATCTAAAGCAACTTATGGGAATTTATAAGGAAATTTTTTCATTAATAGCAAATTTTCGGAGAAAACTCTTCTCCTTCTTCAGGCTGTCTTGTTGTCACTTTTTGCTTGTCACTATCATGGTTACGGTTTACCTTGACGGTTTAGGTTATTTTTCAACAAATCCTGCCAGATGTTAGGCAGGGAAAATCCTTTGCAGTCATTGATGATGGAATTTTGATTTTTCTCAATCTCTATTCCTTCT
Organism: Macrothele yani; assembly: GCA_039090855.1. NCBI lineage: Eukaryota > Metazoa > Arthropoda > Arachnida > Araneae > Macrothelidae > Macrothele > Macrothele yani. The sequence goes on from CM077013.1 coordinate 24,577,772, forward strand.
TTCAGTTTTCTTTTTTGGAAATTGCTTTGGAAACTGATTACTTTAAGGGAATTCCAATCTAAATAAATAGCTATTTATTTGGCCCTAAACTTTTTCAATGGACCTCACTGAATGCAAAATGTTTAAAAAATGAGTTTTCAAACTAAATATGGGGAATCGATTGACATACGATGTACGATTGCAACAGTTTATAAAAGTACTAGTTGAGCTGTGCATTGTGTTGTTGTATCTTAAACAATCTTCTTTACAGACATGTTCTTGAATTAATTGATTTACAGGTTTTCCCCTCTATTAGATCGAAGTACACCACTCATCTTTCACATTTTTTTTTCATCCTTTGGTATTGCAGGGTTACCACTCATATTGGCTTTAAAAATTCCCTGAGTTTTCCAGAAGATAATTTTGCAGGGAATTTCAGGTAAAATTTACAGATTATGTTTCATGATAATATGCTTACTAAATGCCACATCTATAATGCAATATATTCAATGCAAGAGAAACAAGTAAGGTGACACCGAATTTTCAGGTGTAATGAGCACGTCTTTTGAATTCTTTCTGACGCAAATTAAATTTATCAAAGCTATTCAAAGTCAATGGAACCGGTATGGAAATCAATAGCATCTGACCGAAGAAAGAAGTTTTTCAATTGGGTTTTTAATCCCGCAGATATTGCTGCAAACAGAATCCTGAACTTACGTCCTCTGGTTTTTTGTGTTGGAGGTTTAATGACCACCGTCAGCAATTCATTGGGTTAAGGGCAGTCGCCCGTCCCTAATTTCGGGCCACTGACACCAGGGAAGGAAGAGAGCCAGTTGTGTAAGCCAAACGCAGCATCCGTGCCTCACTGGGATTCGAACCTGGACCCATCTTGGACGAATGATCAGAAGCTATCGCTTAGACCGCTGCATCACCAAGGCGGCGTCTTCTGGTTACAGACTTGTGCATTAAGAAAAATTTGAATTTATATGAGAAACATTTCGCAGCGGAAACGTTCTCCAACAAAGAAGGATTTTTCAAATCAGACTCTTAGAAGCAGAGATATGAACAAATATAAGATATGCATCTACGCCCCTGGCGGGAAAAACATGCATTTTAGGAAGTAAGCATTCTCAAAAGGTTTTTTGATGTGAGCGGTACAGGTTCAAGAAAAAAAAATTTTAATCGAGTTTCAAGGAGCTCAGATTTTGCTGGAAATACATTAGAAGCAGAAATTAAAGCGTATGTCCCCTGGTGGGCAAACCATTCTTTTCAAAATATTAGAAATTATGTGAAAAATATTTTCCATCAGGTGCTGTATGCGATACAGGAAGAATTTTTCAAATCGGAGTTTTAGAAGCAAAAATATTGGGGGAAATGCAATTTACTTTTGCGCCTCCTAACGGAAAGTCTATGAATTACTTGAAAATTTTGAAATTATTTAAAAAGCATGTCACACCAGAAATTCTATCCAATGAAGAAAGAATTTTCCAAATCGCCCGTTAGAAGCAGAGATATTCACAAAAATAAGATATACATCTATGCCCCTTAGCGATAAACTATGCAATATTTTGAAAAGAAAATATTCTGAAAAGGTTTATCGACGTGAGTAGAATCGGTCCACAAACGATTTTTTTCAATCAAGATTTTAGAAGCTCAGATTTTATGGCAAATACATCAGAAGAAAAAATTAACGCTTATGCCTCCTGGTGGCCAAAGTCAAGATACTTAGAAAGAGGAGAGGTAGGTCCAATCACCTTTGTTTCCGTGCCGCCGGCGAGCAGTCATCCTACGAGCTAGAGTGTGACGTCACAGTGGCCATGAAGATCTCTTGAGCATTCAGAGTCATTCGGAGCTTCTGCTGTAGTGTCGATTACTCGCTGCATTTCTTTGTCAATTTCAGACCTGCTTTGTCGCTTCATTCATTTTTTTCTTCATTTGTTTTCTGTGTGCAACTATCTCGAAAATACCTGGATAAGCTGTTGCACTTTGTCGCAATAACAGTTCAAAGGAAAGGAAGTTAGATGTTACATACCATGTTTTCCCATCGGATAGAGATTTCTTGAAACAATGGGTAGCGAAATGCTGTCGAAAGGATATATTCAATGCAAAGAAAGCACGAATGTGTTCAGAACACTTTGATGCCTCGAAGCAAGAGCGAGATCTTAGAAATGAATTTCTGAACTTGCCTCCCAGAAAAAAACTGAGAAAAGATGCCGTGCCTACAAAAAATATGCCTTAGCAGATGGAGGAGCAAACTTTTGTTCGAAGTGAACGGTTTAAGATTGGAGAGCTCAGAAAAAAAAATGCATTAAATCGAATTGAAAGTATACCTCTAATTAAACGTCAAATCACAGGTCACAATGAAAGTGACATCATTTCTGAGGTGTGGTAAATTTGTGTTACCAATGATTAAATTGAGCCCGTTTTAAAGGTGATGAAAATGAACGCTGTACACGTAAACGAATTCGACAAGTTTCAGTTTTATCTTTTGGTGAAATGAGCATTGATTGCCGATATTGTTATGATGCTGCTGCAGATAAAATTTTAGGACCACATAGTAACGTTTTAGTAGTTATGCTGAGGTGCTTCTGGAAAGCTTGGAAACAACCATATACTGTATTATTCCTTTAATAAGCAGATGGATCAAAAGCTGTAAACTGACATAATTCGAGCTGTTGAGCAATCGGGTTATTTAGTGCATGGAGTGATACCTGATCTTGGGGGGGGGATATCGAGGTTTGGAGGCAGCTTGGAATAACCCCAATATTGTCTTTTTTTCCAAATCCAGTAAATGAAAATCGAAAAATATGGATGTTTGCCGATGTGTCCCATCTAATTAAACTTTTCCGAAATCATATATTTGATTGCGGAACAAGCTGTAGTGCGGAACCATCACTCGCCAGATATTTGACCTTTTGCTGGAACGTAATAACTCAGAATTAAAGGTATTTCATAAAATAAAATGGATCCACACAAATGTAAGAGGCTCCATGAGACAGAGAATTAGTTTTAGCGTCCCAGATGCAATCTAACAACGTAAGCAAAGCTGTAGAGTATTTTTTTCCTGAAAGAAAACAAATTCCTAATTTTATAAAATTGGTAAATGACTGATTCAATGTAATGAAATATAGATTATCCAGCTCCAAAGAGTCATTGCAGTGTGCTTTTGGAAAAAAAAAAAAAGATATTCAGCAAAAAAGCATCGAACAGTATTCATGTCATATTCACGTTTTTTTGCAGTATATATATATATATATATTTTACTCTATTTTGAAAAATAGTTGGATGTTTGTACAATTTTTACTTAAAAATTATTTACTCAAAACTAGCTCTGTTATTTCGATTGAAAATTCACAGAGCACACGACACTTTCTCGGTACGGCTCCGTGCATGTTACAGCTTCGCTTATGGCCACCGTGAAATCACAGCGCGGCGAAGAGAAACGGGAAGACGGCGCCGTTACGATGAACCTACCTCTCCTCCTTCTAAGTACCTTGGACAAAGTATTCTTTACCAAAAATTAGAAATTATATGCAAAAGATTTCCCATCAGGAGCTGTATCCACTGAAGAAAAGATTTTTCAAATCGGAGTTTTAGAAGAAGAGATATAGGGGAAAACGAAATTTACTTTTACGTCCCCTAGCGGAAAATCTATGCGTAACTTGAGAAAGTAACTATACCTAAAATACTTTTCAACATAAATGGAATCGAAAGATAAAGGAATTTTTTTCAATCAGACGTTTAGAACAAATATATGAAATAAAATGTATTTTGAATTCAACATCATCTGCATTTTCAACCTCCAAGGCGAAATTGGACATCGTAAAAAAAAAAAAGAAAAGAAGGATCATCGTTCACATATTTCAAGCTTCTCAATGCAAAAAAAAATTTCGAATCAGACTAATAGTTACGGAAATATGGTGTCTACATACAGAGGGACGGATACTCGAAGTTTTTTGTTGTCCGCAAAGGACTGACAATTTCCGTAGCATTATCGATGTTTTTCGTCATCCATAGCAGACCGACGATTTCCATAGCATACTCTATATTTTCCGTCATCCGTAGCGGACTGACAATTTTCATAGCATACTGGATATTTTCCGTCATCTGCAGTGGACCGACGATTTCCATAGCATACTTGGTTTTCCGTCGTCCGTAGCAGACGATTTCCATAGTAACTACATAAAACCCTTAATACTTGAAATCGCTGAATCTTTCTTCCTACCGCATGGTCTTATTCAGCTTCAAGCGGAACTCGGTGCGTACTGAGAATTTAGTGTGCCGAAGTACCGCCGATGACAATGGGGCCGGGCAGTTCCGGCGCGCGATGGCACAAAATCTGCCTTTTGTAGCAAGATGGCGCACTCTGCAGCAGAATTATTTAATTTTCTCTCTTTTTTCCCAGTTGGCTGGCAACCCTGTATTACATAGATGACCTGTTTTCTCATTTAGGATTTCTCCATGAATGCAGGTTGCAAAGTTTCCAGCGAGGACAATCCTGAGCCAATCTTCTCCAGTTGTTTCCTATCACTGTGGTTAAAGGATCTTCCCATCTACCAGGTTTTCTTTTGGTTGATCTTGGATACCAGTTTGTGACAAGATAGGTCCACCTGTTGTCGAAGAGTCAGGAGATATAACCTGCCCGTTGCGCCTTGTCATATATTGTTTTCACTACTTCATTTACTCTAGTTAACTTTCTGATAGTTATGTTTAAGATGTGAACTTTGTTACTTATTCCCAGGATTTTTCTTTCCATCGAATGCTGGGTAGTTTGAAGAATAAGGTCCTCTTTTTCAGTGGTGCTCCACATTTCAGAGCCGTATGTTAGAGATGGAAGGAACACAGCTGTTGAACATGTCAGCTCTTTTTTATATCTAGCTTTGGATCTGTGATTGTGGTTTTTATATGGTTAAAGTACATCCATGCTGCTCTTTTTCTTTTAGATATTTCTTCACAGATGTCATCCATATTTATTGTTTGCTAAGGTATGTGTAGGAATAGATATTTTCTATGGTGAAATTATTTAGTTGGGTAATGGAACTTGGACAGTTTATTTCTCATCCATTTGGTTTTATCAGGGTGGATTTCTAAACCAATTTTGTTACAGGCACCATTTATTTGGTGAAGCATTTTTTCAAGCTGTAGAGGATTTTGAGCTACAAGTATTAATTATATCATCTGCAAACATTAGTATTTGTAACAACATTCTATCAATATTTATGCAGCCTGTTAAGTCAATTTTTCTTAAAATGTTTTCCAGAGTGCATATAAAGAGGTTAGGTGATACAAGATCTCCTTGTCGCACACCTTAGTTTATAGATTATTATAGGATCATTGAATAGGGTTATTTGTGTAGAGCTTCCAGTATTAAATTTTTTGATCAGATTGGTGTATGCTGGATCAATGCATTGATCTAATAGAGCCTGCAAGACTGTGTTGTGTTCTATGGTTTCAAAAGCTTTTTTAAAATCAATAAAAAGAAAACAGAGAGGGATCCAGTATTCTTTGCATCATTCACTATGTTGGGTGACTACTTGTATGTGATCTATTGTGGAGTATCCTTTTTTGAAACCTGCTTGTTCTCAACTGTTGTTTTCTTGAAGAGTGGTTTTAATTATGTTTGCTATAATTTTTGTCCTTAATTTATATATATGTGATAGCATACATATAGGGTGGTAATTCTTGATATCTTCTATGTTTTTTTGAAGAGGAGAATTGTTTAGTCTAGTAATTCAAAATACTTCATCCCCACATTTTCTACAGTATAAATGCACTCACTATGAAAAATTACAGTATGCAAACGAACCTTTTTACTCTACCTATATGTGTAAAAAACCATGTTGATAGAAGAATTTATATTAACTTTACTAACCGGTACTCTTACCAAGTATAAACTATCACTACTGTTCCTACAAAACTCGCAGGAACTTTTATGCCCATTTTTCCCTTCTGCAAACTTCAAATTAATACCACCCTGTTTTAATATAACAGTGTTCATTTCCCTGAATTATATTACATTTTGATCACTCTGAAATTACAATGCTTGTGCGGCACAAAATTATGAACACCATCCGAGTTTTCTCCTATTTTTCAAAATGTAAATGTGTCCTTGCCGCAAAGGTCATAAGCAGAACTTAGTTATAAAATAAATGTTCACACACATATAATTTTAAGCTGTATACAACCACCCTAAATGCATAATACATTGGCCCACATGACTCAATACATTATTTCAGTTAAAATATAAAATTAAATAAAAGTTTACCCATTGGGCACGAAGAACTACACGACACGCCATTATAATTTTGCGGTAGCGTACTAATAAAGAAGTTGAACTTGCAAGAGTTTCATAGGTACTCTTTTTCCAATCACCAGAACATCTCCAAATAGTTTTCTTATTCTTAAATTACGGACGTGAGGATTATGACGATAGTCTCATATGTTTACAAACCAGTACAGCGATACTGAAAATATCGTGATCAATAAAGCATAATCATAATTGTATGTGCCGCCCCGGTGGCGCAGTGGTCTAAAGCGCTGGCCTCTGATCATTCGTCCGTAAGGGGTCCGGGTTCGAATCCCGGTCGGGCATGGATGTTGTGTTTGTCTTACGGCACTGGCTCTCTCCCTTCCCTGGAGCCAGTGACCCTAAATTAGGGACGGGCGACTTCTTATAGCCCATTGAGTTGCTCACGGTGGTCGTTAAACCTCCAATTAAAAAAAAATAATAATAATAATAATTGTATGTGCATCTACAAAAGATTTTTTTTTTAAATTAACGTTAGGAAAAATTAAACAAATCAACCCTGCGCTTTGACATAGAAATATATTCATGTCAAACCAGATGGAAAAAAGTTGAAGACAAATTTAGGCTAATCAGAGAACTCATAAAGTGCCGCCTCCCGGTGGCTCAGTGGTCTAAGCGATGGCTTCTGCTCTATCGTCCGAAAAGGTGTCAGCGTTCGAATCCCGTTGAGGCATTGATGTTGTGTCTGTCTTATGGCACTGTTCCACTCCCTTCCCTGGAGCCAGTAGCTGTAAATTAGGGATGGGCGACTGCTTATAACCCATTGAGTTGCTCACCGTGGTCTTTTAACCCTCAATAGAAAAAAAAAACTAAAGCAAAAATATGTGAATTCACAAAGGAATTAGTGCTTTAAATTTCATTAGATTGTAACCATTCATTCTTCACGGTATTAGATACCATTCTATATGCACTTGAGCCGTTCCGGTTGCGCAGTGGTCTAAGCGCTAGCTTATGACCATTCCTTCGAGAAAGGTCTAAGTAGAAGCTCGGTGCGGCATGGATGTTGTGTGTGTGTGTTATGGCATTAGCTCTCTCCCTTCCTTGGAACAGGTGGCCCTAAATTAGGGATGTGCGACTGACTATACCTCATTGAGTTGCATACGATGGGCGTTCAGTGGCGGCTTTTGGGAGGAGGCAAGGGAGGCAGTGCCTCCTCAGAATTTTCAGACTCTTAGTTAGAATTATTCGTTTTGTTCATTCAGTACTTTTGGGTATAGGAGAGCAAACGTTTATGCTAGTTGACTCTTTTGAATTAAATGTCATCTGTGCGTTCATTCAGTTTTTTTTAAATTGACGCTTTTCGAAAACAATCGGTAGCGGCGCGTAGTTGCGAATTGTCCTCAGCTAGCGACATCCGTCCTTGAGGCAGGAAGCAAACTGGCTCTCGTACATTTTGCGCCAAACCTGTTTACTCCCACTGAATCAGTAGATACGAAGGTAGTTGGTGGAACTGCCAACACAGATAGCGCACGCGCACCGTGGAGTTCCTGTGAGGCAGATGTTATCTTGCCTCATGGGAACAGCTGTTTAGTAGGCAACAGCTCGGCTGTGTTAACTCCTCATTCTGACAGCTTCGAGCGTCATTACATAGCGTCTTCTTCCTAGTTGCTTTTCTTTCACACTAATGTTTGTGTAACTATTTTTATTTATGTTTTATGAAGAGTTGTTTATCAGACCATGGCCTCTGCTTCAAAGATATCTAATATGGTGGATAGCTTACTGGAAAAGCCTTTCAGTAGAAAAGATTTTGAAGAAAATAATAAAATTAAAAATGATGGTAAGCCTACACCTGAAATGAAAAAGATGACTTCAAAGGGCAAAACTTCAAACAGAGGTTTTAATATTGACTGGTACAGAAAAGAACAATGGCAAACTGGTAATGAATCAACGAACAAACTATATTGCTGGCCATGTTTGCTGTTTCCTGTGAGTGGCAATGAAGTCTGGCAAGAGAAAGGCTTCAATGATTTGAAAAATTCACCACGTGCTTTGGACAGGCACAAAAAGTGTAAAGATCACATTCTGGCGGTTGTTAAATTAGAGTTGCTATAGGCAAAACAAGGATAGACTACTCTCTCAACGGAGCGAAGAGAACAAGTGACTTACGTCATAATGAAAAAGTAAAAAAGAATCGTGATGTAATGAAGAAGTTGATTGATATTGCAACACTACTGGCGCGGCAAGAGCTCCCATTTCGTGGACACGATGAGAGCGAAGTCTCTGAAAATAAGGGAAATTACCTCGAGATAATTGATTTACTCTCCAAAAGTGACGAAACATTGAGAGTGTTTATGGAGAATAGTACAACATTTTCAGGAACTTTAAAAACAATACAGAATGATTTAATCGAATCAGTTGCTCATATAATTAGGAATGAAATCAATGCAGATATTGAAAATGCCCAGTTTTTTTCTTGGCAGATTGATGAAGCGACAGACATTAGCTCGCATGCACAAGTATCAATTATAGTTTGATTCGTGAAAGATGGAGTACCAGTAGAAAGATTTTTGGGATTTTTTGACGTAAGTTCTGATCGGTGTGCTACTTCGCTTAAAGAATTACTGGATCGTGAGCTGGAAAGATTTAGCTACAAAGAAAAACTAGTTGACAGACATATGCTGCCGCAGCAGTGATGGCATCAGAGCTGAATCGATTGCAAGCAAAAGTGAAGTGTGATGCCCCTCAAGCATTATTTGTTCACTGCTACGCAAACAGGCTGAACCTAGTTTTGAGCAGAGCAGCATCAGTGTTGAAGGAATCACGTTTTTTTTTTCCAAATTTAAATGCAATTTGTGCATTCTTTTCCAAATCGACAAAGCGTGTTCATTTACTAGAATCTGTTGGTGGACCCAGACCACCTCGTGTATCTCAGACCAGGTGGGACTTCAAATTTCGTTTAGTGTCCACCATAGTTGACCACAGGTGCCTCCTAATTAAAGTATTTGAAAAAATTGAGGATGATTCGAACTATGATGATAAGACAATTCACGAAGCAGCAGGTCTAAAACGGTGGCTACAAGATTTTAATTTCGTTTTTCCTCTCTTCTCATAAAAAATATATATTTGATTTAACTGAGGTCACTTTATCTGTACTGCAATCAAATAGTTCTGATGTTACATTCTGTAACAAACGAATTACTGGCTTATGTGAAAAATTGTTGCACTTTCGAGATCAGAGACAGTTTGATTATCTCTATCGTAGCCGCCCCGGTGGCGCAGTGGTCTAAGCGATGGCCTCTGATCATTTGTACGAACGGGGTCTGGGTTCGAATCCCGGTGAGGCATGGATGTTGTGTTTGTCTTACGGCACTGGCTCTCTCCCTTTCCTGGAACCAGTGACCCTAAATTAGGGACAGGCGACTGCTTATAGACCATTGAGTTGCTCACGGTGGTCGTTAAACCTCCAATCAAAAAAAAAATCTCTATCATAACGTGTGCATTGAGGTTGGTTCTCCAAATAAAAGATTTAAAGAAAGCAATGATATTCCAGCCACCGTGCAATACAGAAGACTGTATTATGAGGTAATAGACAATGTTACAACTCAGTTAAAATGCCGGTTTTCTGACATTGAGAAATTAAAGTTTCTTTAGCTGGTCGATGTACATTGCTTTGAAGCTCATTCTAGAATTTTTCCTGAACATTGTTTCAAAGCTTTGCTTCAAACTTATGAAAAATACTTTGACAGCACCAAACTGCATAGTGAGCTGCAGGTTCTGTATTCAGACAGAGATCTGTGGAACAATGACAAAAGTAAAACAGAACTTCTATCTGTCATATACAATTGGGAACCTCAACGAACTATGGGGGGGGGCGCTGCGCAAACGTAAACAAACTTCTCTAGTACGGGTAACGTCGCACTTGTTTCCATAAAGTCGAATGTTAGAGTGACTGGTTGGTCGCTTTCAATCCTTGAAATAATGAAATTTGTGGACACTTCAAAAAATTCAAGATGCATTAAAGAAGGGGAAATGATTGTTTTGCAGACTATGTAATTTCTTGTGGAATTAAGAAGGAAGATGGAAGATAAATTCTCATAGTTTAGCACTGCATTCAGTCCACGGCAATAGCGTCGTCGCCTCACTCCCTCAACGGTGTTTTGATACAAGTAACAGTGAAATTTCTATAAAGTCATTTGAGTGTTCTTGTAAAGCGGGCAGAAGTGGAACGTGTAAGCACTGTGTAGCAGTAATGCTTTACTGTAACAGGTAATTTTTATTTTTACATTTTCAGGCAAGTGATATCGTAATACCGACAGGGGTGTTCTAATCCGGATTACTATTAAAAGCTGACATTTTGTTTCACTTGACGTTTCCCAGGACCCATTTTCAATACTGTCAACAATAATATTTGTAATTTTTGAACATTCTGTTCCTAAAAGTGTTTGTGAATTGGTAATTGTTGATCATCATTGGGTTCTGCGTTTTTGAACCTATGACTGTTGACAGAACATTGCAAATCTTGTTCCATAATGAAGTTTAAATTTATATGGATAACAGCAATTATTTGTTTTCAAGATTATGTAGAAATGCGGATTTTTTAATTACTACTATGCAATACAAACATGCTGCCTTGTCTATTATTCATTCAAAGACGTTACTAGGTTAGCAGCATTTCACTGGAAGGATTTCAAACCCAAGGTACAAATGTTTATACTAACTTGTAAAAAACATAGCCGAAACCTTGGGAACGACATTGCGGGTCACAACAATAGGATTTGTTCTTCTTCACAGAATTCTCCATTATACAAATCTCTAATTCCAGAATGAATGCAAAAATACACCAAACTACGACAACTGAACGTAATGAACGATCTACCAACAGCCAAGCATTGAGCCGAAAACGTTACCCGTACTACAGAAATTCTTCCTTTTGCCGCTAGAGGGAGAACGGACCGCTGAGATTGCCAATAATAATCTAACACAGGCACTGCCAGAGTTGTTTAGACATCTTTCCCTCGTAGTAACAATTCCTGCAACATCGACCTCTGTGGAACGCAGTTACTCGTGCCTGAAGAGGATAAAAATCCACAAGAGAAACTGCATTGGGCAAAGAAAAGTTGTCAAGTTTATCAGTTCTGTCCATCGAGAAGGTGCTTGTGAAGAAAATGGAAGCAGAACAGACATGGTATGACCCAGTGGTGGCGGAACCGCCCGGGCCGCCAGGGCCCAGGCCCGGTTAATAATTTCAGCCAAGATTTTTATTTGTATTATTTTTTTTATTTGACATATGTGAGATTGTTGTGATGTGCCTTAGAAAATTCCTCTAGGTAAGTGGTTGGATGCTCCTAATTCCCAACAAAGCTCCTTAGGCATTGTTTTTCTTCTGTTTCTTCCGGGAAGCGGGAAGGTAGAGGGTGCACCGCGATTCAAAATTTCGGGCCCGGTCAACTAACTTCATTTTCCGCCGCCTCTGGTATGACCATATAATAAATCACTTCGCCAAACAGAAAGAACGAAAGATAGATCTCATATACAAGACAATATAAGCGTATGGTAAGTTTTCTCTCCTGCTGTATAGGTAAACGCTGTGTGCAGAAGTCTCAAACTTTTTTCTTTTGGCGTCAGTGAAGGCAGAGGCGTACATACAATAGAATTTCATTTGAGAAGAAAAAGATGTATAGTTCAGCCTTCCTTTTTATCTTCTGTTGATCTCTTTAATAAAAATCTTTTTCGATGCAATATATTTCATATTCAAACTGGCTTAACAGTTCCCAAACAGTCCAAGAGGGCAATTCAGACTGAAAGACTGAAAAAAATATATTTAAGCGAAGGACCGGAGCCTTACATAACAGGTCTTGTGTTGATAAGTCATAAATCTTTTCACAGGTCACATTACTTATTTCATACTTCGCACATAAGAAAGTAAATAAAAAAATTATATTGTAAAAAAAATGGCATTGAATTGAATAAATTTATCATGAAAGAAATACGAGATTACACCATATAATGCAAATTTTGAAGATGACAATCCGATTTTTGGCGTAAATGTGACAAGGATGGCAAGTCAGATAATATCCGAAAACTTAAAAATTTTCATCGTCTGGATCGGAACTTGAACCCGCGTCTCCCAGATAGCGCCCGGGTATGCTAACCACTACACCACCCAGAACGACCGAGTTTCCAGTTTCCGATTAATTTGAATATAACGATCACAGGATTCGCTAGTCGAAGCAACCGGCATTCATGTTTAGCGAATCTGGAGGTTAATAATCCTATTCAGTGATTGCCCGGAATAGCAGATAAATCAAGAAAGAAATACGGGATTACACCATATAATACAAATTTTGAAGATGACAATCCGATTTTTGGCGTAAATGTGACAAGGATGGTAAGTCCGACAATATCCGAAAACTGAAAATTTTCATCGTCCTGGAGCGAGACTCGAAACCGCGTCTCCCATATAGCGCCCGGGTATGCTAACCACTACACCACCCAGGACGATAAAAATTTTAAAGTTTTCGGATATTATCTGACTTACCATCCTTGTCACATTTACGCCAAAGATCGAATTGTCATCTTCAAAATTTGAATAAATTTATTTGAATCCAGGCTGAAAAGTAATTTGCCTCCTCAGCAATTTTGGTCACGGGCAGCCACTGTGGGCGTTATACCTTCAATAAAATTATAAATGCACTTTTTAAAATATAACTTTCAGTAAGTTCCTAGCTGACAAAAGCAAGCAACGCTCTTGTTTGTTTCGGAATTTAACTACCTTCTTTTTTTACCTCTTCTTTAAAAACTGGGCACTCGAAGCCAGAGTTTTTTTTAACTTTCTTTCATTTTTATGTCATATGTATGAATTTCTGCTTTTTAATTGAATAAAAAGTATGCAGAAACCAGTGGCGGCTTTTCAGGTGAAGTAGGTGAAGTGCCTCTTCACCTATTTTATTTGAAATAAGGTTTCATTTAATAATTTCGTATAATATATTCCTTTTTTGCCTTTATTGTGTGCTAAAATACACAAAATTTTGATTAGATATCAATTCACAATGCGCGTCCAATACGGAAAACAAGTCCTTATACGTAAAACAGTTCAAGTGAAGAGCTGAAATGAGAATGGCCGCCCCGGTGGCGCAGTGGTCTAAGGCGCTGGCCTATGATCATTCGTCCGTAAGGGGTCCGGGTTTGAATCCCGGTGAGGCATGGATGTTGTGTTTGTCTTACGGTACTGGCTCTCTCCCTTCCCTGGAACCAGTGACCCTAAATTAGGGACGGGCGATTGCTTATAGCCCATTGAGTTGCTCACGGTGGTCGTTAAACCTCCAAGCAAAAAAAAAAAAAAGGAAGAAATGAGAATGCTTGGAAGTCTGCACTTTTCGCCCGAGTTGCCATGGTAACTGTGACGTCACCCTCCCCTATCTGCCGAACAAGTGAAGTGTTTTAGCTTGAGACGTCAAGCCTCTGCACCTGGAGTCGTGACCTTCCGAAGAGATCGTAGTGGAACGGGAATTCTTGGCAATCCACTAGCTAGGGCTTTGCGGTGTTTCGGTACATACTTTCCGAAAGAGATTTGTTTTTTCGTGTTTTGTGATTATTTGTTAAAAACTTCATTAGTTACTTTAGTTTCGTGTACAGTTTAACTGACAGTGATAGTTTTAGTTTTCAGTATGTATCCTGTGAACGACATTGTCTGTAATTTATTGCAAACTCCGTTCAATCGATGGAAAGATGAAAATAAAAGAGACGTTTTACTTCAAGGACGACCGACGGATTCACTGACAATTGCCGCCAAGAAAGAAACCAAGAAGAGCGGTAAATCTTACAATATTAATTTTAAAAATTGTTGGTTTACTGAATATAAATGGTTTTGTAGCCCTTCTGTGTTACAAAAACTATTTTGTTGGCCCTGCTTATATTTTAGTAATAAAATTCGGCGTGGAATAAAGACAATTTTCAGATTTCTTAAATATAAAACGGTCACTTTACAAACGTGGGGATTCTAGCAAACACCTGAAATGCGAATTAATGCTGAAAATTTTTGAAAAGAATCAGAATGCCGATGCCCCGAGGGAGAATACTAGGCTTTTGAAAATGCATTTCAGCGAAAGCGTTTGTTTAAATAGACTTTTCCTGCAGACAATGATTGATGCAGTACTGTATTTGAGTGAACAAGAACTAGCATCCGTGACCATTACGAAGGCATTGACTCGATAAATCGTAGAAATTCAAGGAATTGCTTTCACTGTTGATATCAAAAACTCCTTTAAAAATTCAAAATCAATACGAAACGATAAAAAATGTCTTCACAGGTGACTCAAAAACTATTCAAAACGAATTAATTGAATGTATTTCTGAATATATAAACGATCACGTCAAAAATGAAATAAATGAAGATCAATGCTTTTATATTCAAGTAGATGGGAAGACATAGCCAGACTTCCGAGTGCTCTTTAATAATAAGATCTGTTGATTCGGAAGGTGTATTGGTTGAGCGATTTTTGGGTTTCCATGGTGTGAGTGAAGATAGAACGTCAGAAGCTTTATACAAAATGCTAGACAAAGATTTGGAACAGTGTGATTATCAACACAAGTCATTAGGACAATCATAAAGGAAGAGGATAATGTTGCGATGGGGCAAACATAATGTCTGGATACTTGACTGGACTCCAGAAAAAAAATGAAGCATAAAGCTTCTCAAGCTGTTTTTTTTATTGCTTAGTACATCGTTTGAACCTTGTATTACAGCAGAGTTTTTCTAAAATTTCTAAGTGTCGAATATTTTTTACAAGCCTCAGTGTAATTCTTTTGTTTTTTCACCACTCAGCGAAGCGAACGCTTCGCTGAGGGGGAAAACAATATACTCGCATCAAAAACCGCGAAATGCATGCTAACCATAACGGAAACTCAATGGTCCTCCACTTCGAAGTTAGTAGGTGTAACAGTTGAAGATTGGGATAAATTGAAGGAAGTATTCAAATTTCGAACAAATAGTGACCAGTCAGAAAAAAAATCAATTCAACTTGCCCAAGGGTTTTTGAATGATATGAACACTTTTGAATTTACACACCGATCTATTATTCGAAATTTTGCAGAAAAAATCAATAGACATAAACTACTACTGTGTTACTCAAATTAAAAACAACTTATAAATTTTGAGCCATAAAAGGAACGATGAGGTATTTGGAACACTGTTTGGAAAAGCTAGCAAAATCACAGAAATAAGCAGATCTAAACGGGAATATGCTTCCCTTACACCAGAAACAATTTCTCAAAATTATAAACAATTGTATTTTGAAATTTTGTACCACATTCTTATGGAAATGGATATAATATTTCAAGGCTGTGAGAAACTTAAACTTCAATTTGCCTGGGTTGCTGACACAACCAAATTCAACCAATTTAATTCATGCTTTCCCTCCACGCTTTTGAAAATCTACAACATTTTTACGGAAATTTTTTTACTAAACACGAGCGCCTTAAAGATGAACTGAGTCTTGTATATGCTGATGAAAAATTAAGGAATATATCGACTCATGAACTTCTTCGAGTGCTTCATGGAGATAAAGGCATTTTTACAGAAGCTTATAAATTGGTTTTCCTAATTTTAACAATTGCATCTGCAAGTGTTTCAGTGGAAAGAAGTTTTTTTGCCTTAAAAGAATACAAACTTACTCTAGAAACACTATTTCTCCAGATAAACTTGCTTCTTTGGCAAATATTTCTATTCAGAAAGACATTTTCTTGATGTCACGAAGAAACACCCATTTTCTGACGACATAATCGACAAATTTCCAGCTTTAAAGGGAAGAAGAATTGATCTAATATATAAAAAAATAGGTAAGTTCTCATTAACTGATTTTCATTTAAGACAGTAGATATCTTTTCATGTTGCTCTTGTAGCTCTTCACCTATTTTTCTAATACGAGCCGCCATTGGCAGAAACCAAATACATTGGAGGAGAATCGACTGGTAAAGATATGTTACTTCCGGCACACACATTTTTTTTTATTTGGATTGAGGTTTAATGGCCACCGTGAGCTCCACTCGAACTGGTGACACTAATTTAGGGTCACTAGTTCCAAGGACCTTGAAAGCCACAACATACATGCTTCGCCGTGATATGAAACCAGACTCTTCTCGGACGAATGGTTAGAAGCCAGCATTTAGACACTAGTCAGAAGCCAGAACTTACACCACTACGCCACCGGGACAGCCCGGCAGCGTATTTCACAAACGTTCCGCAAATGCGAAAACGCGCTACTTTATCCACACGTAGTGTTGCAGCCCCGAGTTGCAAGTAGCGACGTCACATGTGAGCGCGCAGACGGCACCTAGGCTGGCAAACGCTTTGAAGGAAACAAGTATCAATTGAGACAGCAGCCCCATCTTTTGTTGGGGGAATTGTTGGGAAATGCATAGCTATTGGAAAGGTACATAGAGTGTTTGATTCAATGCATAATATATCGCACAAACAGCGCAGAAGGAATATTCGGGTGCGAATGCGAACCAATAAATTTCTAGATCAAAATTTAATTAGCAAGGTCTCAATTTCGATGAAAATCAGTTATGAAGTAGACAATCCGCCGTTACATGCAGCGAACACGAACACCTGATACGTACGTGAAATTACAGCAATGCGAATTCGAATGTACGGCATTATCGTTCCTTCATATTACCTTAATCACCCGATTTTGTTCCTAAAATTATTTTATTGAAAAATATTTTTACTGCATGAGCTGATTAAAAATAAATATCGTACAAAGTAGAAGAAATAAGGTCTATAGATTTCATGTTTACAAAACTACGGCTGGTTTTCTTCAAGTATGCCTCAAATTATTTTACTGAAAAATAATGCTCTTATATGTATTACTAATTGCAGTGCTGCATTCACACTCAATAAACTAATTTTAAAAGCTACACTATGTGTAATTTCAAAGAACAAAACAGCACTTTATCACATATATAACTTTATAACCCACAGACCATGGAGGACAATAGACTGGAAAATAGCTAGCTACTTCCGTCAGCGTTTGAAAACCGGATGTTCGGCCATTAGCGAGGACTGAAACCTGTTCATGAGTATACGCCGGTTGCGCGCGTGTTGCAAATCGTGCTTTAAATAGTTGTTATAAATAGTAAATATGGTCAAGTTTGGGTCAGATACTGTGTTAGATATGGATGTAACACTAAGGCGAATATGGCCGACGTAAAGAACGGATTCACTTTTATAAGTAAGTTAAATGTTTTGCTTATTCTTCAACTCTTTTGGAAAGATTACATAAATTATTGCCTCACATTTTTTTAATTTGCTGAAGAACACCAGTTGAAAACTACACTGATGGAAAAAAATCCCAACACCAAAAAGGGGTTGTGTTAGATAAACGACAGTTGGTAGGCGGTGAGAGTACATCTGTAAGATGACGTCTATGCAAATTTCGCGCTCGGCGAATACGTGTGGCGCTAGTAGCACCCCTCGAAACATGCAAAGCAGGTTTGCTGTAAATACGCGCTGTAACGTTCGTGAGCGTTAGTTATCGTTCAGATTCGACGTAGTGTGTTGATGTTAGTCAAGAATGCCTTTAAGAAGACGAAGAAGCCATTATCAACAGCTCACGGTGTTTGAACGAGATCGTGTAATAGTGCTACGAGAAGGTGGATTTTCTTTCCGCAATGTTGCAGAACGACTTGGCAGGAATGTAGCCACTGTGCATTATTGTTGGCAGCGGTGGTCAAGGGAAGGTACTGCCTCAAGAAGACTGGGTTCCGGCCGGCCACGTGGCACTACTGAGAGAGAAGACCGCCGTGTACGGCGTACGCCGTGGCGCATCGTACTACATCTGCGGCAGCAATTCGAGCTACAGTTGCCACCACAGTGACACAACGAACTGTTACAAATCGGTTACTTGAAGGACAGCTCCGAGCCAGACGCCCTGTAGCGTGCATTCCACCTACTCCAAACCACTGCCATTTGCGACGTCAGTGGTGTCAAGCTAGAGCTTATTGGAGGACGGAGTGGAGATCTGTTGTGTTTTCTGATGAAAGCCTGTTCTGCCTGGGTGCCAGTGATGACCGTGTGCTGGTTAGAAGGAGGCCAGGTGAGCGCTTGCAACCAACCTGTCTGCGGCCGAGACACACTGGACCTACACCTGGAGTTATGGTCTGGGGAGCAATTTTCTATGACAGCAGAAGCACTCTCGTGGTTATCCCACGCACCCTTACGGCACAGTTGTACGTCGGTCTGGTGATTCAACCTGTTGTGCTGCCATTCATGAACAGCATTCCAGGGGGTGTTTTCCAACAGGATAACGCTCCCCCGCATACCGCTGTTGTAACCCAACATGCTCTACAGAGTGTCGACATGTTGCCGTGGCCTGCTAGATCATCAGATCTTTCACCAATTGAGCACGTATGGGACATCATTGGAGCACAACTCCAGCGTCACCTCAACCAGCATTAACCGTCCCTGTATTGACCGACCAAGTGCAACAGGCGTGGAACCCCACCCCACAAACTGACATCCAGCATTTGTACGACACAATGCATGAACGTTTGCGTTTCTGCATTCAACATTCTTGCGGTTACACCGATTATTAATGTACCAGTATTTCACATTTAAAATGGCTCTTCTCGCGCTTATATTAAGCTGTGATATTGAAACCTTAATCGATTAAATATGTTACCTATACAAATGTATTGCCGCCATTTCATTCCTCTGCAACTATTTTTTCGTGGTGTTGGGATTTTTTTCCGTCAGTGTATTTTCTCCTATGAATTTAAATTTTTAATCACATTTTTTTAATAAGATTGCCCAAAACATGATGAAAAACATCCAAGGCTCTCTGTATAAACATCTTTTGTACGCTCCAACTCTTTTGGAGAAAGATTATGTAAATTATTACCCTACTTTTTTTAATTTGGTGAAACACACCAGTTGGAAACTAATATGAATTATGGATTCTAAAGTTTTAATGATATTTTGAATTAAATTGCTAGAAACGTGGAGAAAAACATTCGGAAACTTTCTCCGCTTCTCTGGACAGTGTATCAAAAAAGTTCATTGAATATTTCAAAGTTCGTCTCCCCTCGGAAGCTAGAAATACACAGCATTTGTGACCCCTGAAAGCTAATTCTTATGTGACGTGCAAGATTCTTTGGGTTGATAACCCAGTATATTAGGTTTGTAAGCCCATGTGACATGGTTATCAAGTAACGTCGAGCCACTGCCCAATTTCAAGGTGTCAATGTGTTAACCGAACAATTTCAAATGAAAGATGTACGCATGTCAATGTGGTAGATGATCATGTAATTCTCATTTTATTCAATCACAGCTGGGTAAAGTGAATTTTGTGTTGTATAACAACCAGAACAATTTCAAATGGAAGATGCGTTCGTGTCAAAGTGTCACATAATTCTGATTTTATTCGATCAAAGCTGGGTAAAGTGAATTTTCTGTATTTTCACCAACTCAGTTTGTTGTGGTTGTGATAAACACAGCTATTCTGCGGTTGCTTACAGCATACAATCGTTGAATACAAGGTGAAAATGTGTAACAGCTTGGCGAAGTGAATTTTGTCAAATGTTGATACACAATTGTATCATACAAGGTGTACGATTGAAAATAACTCAGCACATTCTTAGATTGGCTACCGAGAGAAACATCCTACAATCTCATCGGTAAAAGTTGCACTCGTGGGAATCGACGTATTCCGTGCTGAGTGGGTCAAAACATCCCTCGATTACAGAACAGTTTGTTGACATTCAGTTCATATTAAAGCTAGCATTTGACTAAGTCATAATTTCAGGAAGAAAAACAAAGCTTGTTTACCACTATTTCAGTGCGTATCCTGTGCTATGTTCTTTTTTTTTTTTTTTATCTTTTACAGGATAATTTGGAAAAAAATTATGTAGTCATCTTTTCTTAGCAAAAAAAAAGCTGTTCACATAGGTCTGTAGTCAAAGAAAAAAAATCAGGTAAGAAAAATAATTTTTATGCATGTATATCAGTTAGAGGGAGTGATGTATTAATTGTCCATTTTCTTCATAAGAACATACAGTGTTTACTGAGGCATAGAAGTGCTTGGTTAGAAAATTAGATGAGATAAATTCATGTGTTATTCTTTCAAATTATATGTAGGAGTAACATTTAAAATTAGTTTATTGAGTGTGAATACGCCACTGCAATTAATAATATACAGTATATTAAGAGCTCTGCATGTTTGAGGAAAATCCGTGATACTTTTGTAAACATGATATCTGTAGACCCCCGATTTTTATTTTATGCGATATTCATTTTTTATGAGCTCATGGGATAAAAATATTTTTCAATAAAACAATTTGAGGAACAAAATCGGGTGATTAAGGGTAATATGAAGGAACGATAATGCGGTATATTTAAATTCGAATTGCTGCAACTTCACGTATCAGGTGTTCGATGTATGTAGCGTCGTATTTTCTATTTGATAGCAGATTTTCATCGAAATTTAGAACTTCCTAATTAAATTTTGATCTAGAAATTTGTTTGTTCGCATTCGCACCCGAATATTCCTTCTGCGCTATTTATACGACATATTATGCGTTGAATCATACACTATATGTAGCTATGTATTTCTCACCAAGTCCTCGCGGTTTCAGATGGCGCTGTTATCTCATATGCTGCTCGTTGCCTCCGGAGGGATAGTATTACGTTTGCCAGTCTATTCTCCTCCAAAGTCTTTGTTCTAACCAAGCACTTCGATGCCTCAAAAAATACTTTATGTTCTTATGAAGCAAAAGAAAAAGTAATACTTCACTCCCTCTAATTGATACATGCAAACAGAAATCATTTTCTTATCTTAATTTTTTCTTTGACCAGTTCAAAAACACTGAGAACAGAATGATGATCAACAATTGCCAATTCAAAAACACTGTTTTAGGAACAAAATGTTCAAAAATTACAAATTTGTTATTGTTGATAGCGTATTGAAAATGGGTCCTGGAAATCGTCAAGTGAAACGAAATATCGGTAAAAGTGTAGATTATAGCGTCCTAAATTATTTCGTCCGAAAAATGTTAGTACCTGGAAAAAGTGCGACTTACAGAATTTAGAGTATGGAAAATAATGGCAAATGGTGCAGAAATTTCATATTTTAAATGTCTTTTAAAGATGTTTTATCTTAATATTTACCTGTAAGTGCGAGGGTGTTAAGAAACGCTGCGGTAGGCCTAACGCGTCGCTACCTCACGAAGTCATGCGTTGCTCCTAAAAGGAAGGTTTGTTGCTGCACCGAAATGACGAGCGGAAGAGCACAAGAGAAAGCGGTTACGTTGTTGGCAGGAAAAACCGGAAAAAACCTCTTTGATTTGCAAAAGATGCGTATCAGTGAGATAGAAACTGACCTGCGAAGAAAGTATTGACAGGAGAACCAAAAGTACAGTAGCACAGCAAACAGCAACGAATGGAAGCCGCTCAAAGCAGAACCGAAAGTTATACTTCCCCAGTTTCCTGTACAACATAGAAATACATATTCGTACATTTTATTTGGAATCACTTGTGAAAGAACGAAACATTTCTCAACATCTGCTTTAAAAACAATGACAAAACATGAACGAACTATATTCTGTATCGTATGAGTGCATGGTGCTCAATTGCTTCCCTGACTACAAGTCCAGCCACACAGAACGTATGCGGTTGCACTTGTAGTCATTCGCGGGTGAATTACACGCCGCAGTGAATCTTCCTTTCAACGGACCAAAGCTTGACGTCATCGCGGTAGCGACCTACCGCAGCGTCTCTTCACAGCATCGCACTTACAGGTAAATACAACGATAAAAATCTTTAAAAGACCTTTAAAACATGAAATTTCTGCAACATTTGCCATTAATTTCCATAATCTCAAATCTGTACGTCGCACTTTTTCTGTGTACTAACATTTTTCCGACGAAATAATTTAGGACGCTAATCGACACATTTATCGAAATGTCACCTCTGTCGGTATTACTATATCACTTGTCTGAAAATGTAAAGGGTCTGGGTTCGAATCCCGGTGAGGCATGGATGTCGTGTTTGTCTTACGGCACTGGCTCTCTCCCTTCCCTGGAACCAGTGACCCTAAATTAGGGACGGGCGACTGCTTATAGCCCATTGAGTTGCTCACGGTGGTCGTTAAACCTCAAAAAAGAATGTAAAAATAAAAATTTTCTGTTACAGTAAAGTATTACTGCTACACAGTGCTTACGCGTTCCACTTCTGCCTGCTTTACAACAACACTCAAAAGACTACAGAAATTTCACAATTATTTCTGTCTAAAACACCGTTGATCGAATGAGGCGACGACGTTATTGCGGTGGATTGAATGCAATGCGAAACTATGCGGATTTCTTTCCTATCTTCCTTCTTAATCGCACATGAAATTATATGACCTGAATTATGAATCCCTTCCTCTGTTTTGATGCATCGTGAATTTTGTGTAGCGTCCACAAATTTCAGCATCTAAAGGATTGAGTGTGTTAAACCAGCCATTCCTACATACGACTTCACGGGAACACGTGCGACGTTATCCGTACCATTGATCCGTACTAAATGAAGTTTGCAACGAGATAGAAATACGTAGAGCGCTTACGTCGGGGAACGGGTGAAGCCACCGGAAACAAGTGGCAGCCATGTTTGATGAGGTACAGAACGATTTCCGTTCCGTGTTAAGCAAGGGAGTTTTCGTAATATATGGTTTGATGTTAAATAAGGATATAACTCAGAAATGTTGTTATAAACACCTAGGGGTGAGACTAAAACTTTAACGTATCAAATAACGATTTTCATTGTTAGTTGACGGCAATAGTGTTTTTAAAAAAAATGATATTTTAATGGATGCAGTTTGCTGTCGTTGAATAAAATCTCATGCCGTAATTTTTTGACATTTAACAAATTTTTTGGAGCAAATTTTCAGAGAAATATAAGTCAGCGGTAATAGAGTAAATGAAAAAAAAAAAAAAGAAATACAAAAATAAAAAATACAGTTGCAGTCAATCCGCAATTTCGGTAAAAATGTTAGATATTCGTGGGTCATCACCATGAGAATGCTCAATCATCCCACAGCTTATCACTCCAAATACATAGACGCCAAATATTTTATGAGAGTTTTAAATGAAAAAAAAAAAGTTCGAAGAAAAACGGAAAACAAACAATGAGTTTACACAGCCAAGAGGTACCAATATTAAAATACTTTTACCAACTGCCCCTATCTTATATAATCAGAAGAAAACTACTACTTACCTGGCTTTTATTTAATAAAAATTAAAAGTCCTTAGCACTGGGCATGTTTCTAATCTGTTTGTTAGTCTTGACATTCAACAACACAAATCTGTAAGCCTTATTCGTGGGTACGCAAGGCAATTGTGGTAACTTGACCATAATAAAGGTATCTCCCAGCACATACACTAAATACTTAACACAATATAATTCTCTCTCTCTCTCTCTCTCTCTCTCTCTCTCTCTCTCTCTCTCTCTCTCTCTATGTATATATAAGACCCAGAAGAATACCCCATGGGAGATGAATGGATGAAATTCGAAATCATGCAGGAGTGACACGGAGACAGGCTCAAGACAGACAGCTGTGGAAGAAACTTGGGAAGCCTTCATCCAGCAGTGGATTGATAATGGTTGATGTTATATATTTATCAGTAAAAAGAAGTAAAAAAGCACACTCATGTAGTAATTAGACCACGTCAACACTGCACCTTTCTGCAGGAATCAGACGTAGTAGAAATAAACATAGAATTAACCAGAAGTAACCCACTTTCATGGTTCTAAACAAAAATGACATGGAATAAAACAACTCAGGAACCCCAAACCACTCTTCAGGGAAAGACATCTGGAGCCCCGAAGTTAAATCATAGCTTAGGTGTTACCGAAAAAACCCCAGAAGATCCCATGGGAGATGGGTGGATGAAATTCGAAAGCATGTCGGAGTAACATGGAGGAGATAGGCTCAAGACATACGATTGCGGAAGAAACTTGGGGAGACCTTCATCCAGTAGTGGATTGATAATGGTTGACAATGATGATAATGATATATATTTTGATTATATACAGTATACATATATTGTAATGATAATAGTTGTCAATGATGATGATATATACACCATTATCAATCCACTGCTGAATGAAGGTCTCCCCAAGTTTCTCTCCAAATGGTATTTACAGTTAGCAACACCAGTACCGAGTAGCTAAAAATAGTTTTATGTACTTTTTCAACCTAAAAAGACATAATTTTTGGTATAAAAAAAAATCTTTCTACACATCCTACTTTTAATATCTGGGCAGGTAAATTTTCTGTGGGCATGTATTATTTTAGATATTATTCAAGCTCTGGGCTGAGTGACCAAAAAATTCAGATTATGGGCTTTAATTTTTTTATGGGACAAATAATTGTATTTTTTTTGTTTCAGTATTAAATATTTAATATTTTTTATTTGCACTTTCATATTTTACTTTTTTTTTTTTTGAGAAGCCTAGCTTTTTGTTGTCCCAAAGCTGAAATTTTGTAGTTTTCACCTTGTATTTGGACACATTTTGGCAATTGTTAAGATGTACTGCACATAGTTTTTTTTTGTTTCAATTTTAAGGGCACAACCTCTTATTAATATGAAGTGAGAAATTAACAACTACTGATTTGCATTTATGATGTGCAAAAAGTTTGGCGAGCAAATGTTTATGTTTTGTGTTGTTATTTTGTGGGTTCCTTCAGCAGTCTTGCTGGAAATACAAGTGCGGCTGATTTGTATTTTAGAGAAATACAGGCACAACTTGTTCAATTCAAAGAAAGATTGATTTACGTGAGTGATATTTGTTCAATACTAACCTCTCATATATATGGTTGATGCAAAAGGAATAACTGGCAATTTA
Organism: Macrothele yani; assembly: GCA_039090855.1. NCBI lineage: Eukaryota > Metazoa > Arthropoda > Arachnida > Araneae > Macrothelidae > Macrothele > Macrothele yani. Next base: position 24,602,878 of record CM077013.1, read on the forward strand.
TACATGGACATACTGACTGTACATTCATCATGAATCAGAGGTCACATTCTTCAAAAAAAAAAAAAAAAAAAACCACCACCTATCACGCAAAAATCAAATGCAAGTAGTTATTACAAAATGTTGCTAGTCCCTTTCTTTTGTATAATTCCATAATTTTTTTCAATTGTCATTTCATAATCGTGTGTGCCAGTTTTCATAAATATTTTATGTTGTTTGCATTTTTGAGGTACCATTGTACTCCCTGTTTCCTATTTTCAGTTTTAAATCAACATTGCCTGTATTTTTGCTACCCAAAAACCACACACATTGACTAACACATTCACAAATAAAGAGTATTCTGTCAAGAAATTTTCAAGCTCCCCACTCTCACTCTGTTGAAGTAATCAGAGACAAATGCCTAGAACACAAGCTGGGTGACCCTGTGCTTTCAGATAAAATACTAGATTGTTTCCTGACAGGTGTCAGCAAGCAATAAATTTATATTACCAATCACAATTATTACTTCTGCAATTTAAGTAACCATAAATTGATTGCTTTACCAGTATTTGCTATCTAATGGGCATTAGCCATGGGTACATGATCTTTAACACATAAAAAGAAATTGCTGCTTCCTAAGATTTTGAAATATTTGTTGTCTTGTCAGACAAGTTGCATGTACACTGTACAGATTCTAGAATATATATGCAAATGCCATTTGCAAGACATCCTCAGTATATTGAAAAAAACAAAACATTTACATAGGTAGAAATTGTACCCCAAAAGCCTCAAAGTTGGTAACCCACAGTTAACCTCAGCTTCCCAGAGTAAACATCATTCAGTTTTCACATTGAGTACGACTGTTTACAAAATATAAGAAATAAAAAGTCTTAAGATAACACAGATATTGAAATGGCTTATCTGCTGGTTTAATCACCAGCTACACGGATTAGATGTTTTATTTTTTGTGTTTGATTAACTGAGCATTTACAGCTCAACCTTATTTTAAAATGCTTACTTGTGAAATGTAGTTCCACAATCCTTGTTCCTTTTATTCTTACAATCAAAAGCTGCGCAGTAATATGGCATTTTAAATATCAACAATGTGCTGATAATTGTGATTATTCACGAAACTGTAGCACTAAATTTGTAATGAAGCATAACACGATCGCCGAACAGCTGAAAGAACCGAGGTGACTCCTTGACACACGCAGAATTTGTACCTCATCAAAGATGGCGGGCTCTCCCCGCGTTGGCTTCTGCTGCCACATCAGAGAACCAATCGCAGAAGCACTCTATGTATTTCTATCTCGTTGGAAGTTTGTTTCAAGGAGGTTAGAAGAAAGAGGAGTTGGCAACAGCCCCTCTCCCTGTGCTTCTGGCGCGACGCCACTTTTTATCAGCTGACTACGCCAATGCGCCCAATCTAAGAATCTCCTGTATATCTCTATGGGGAAATCGCGATTTTGAACGGGTTTTTCGGACCCTTACTCTACCCATACAGGCATGAAAAAAATTGAGGTGGAAATATTCATTCCCATAATAAAAAATTTCCAGAAAAAACAGGAAAATATGAGTTGGTATTTCTTTAAAAAATTGAACAAAGTAATGATTTTTTGGGCGGAAGTGCATAGTGCGCATGGTTACTTGCATACTGCCCATGTGCAAGTAACCATGTTTAAAATATAACCAAAACCCTAATGTTAAGAAATAAGAAGTCCGAAATATTCCTTCTTTCCATCCTTGGTTTGCATGCGCTAAGCAAAACTGCTTAAGCCACAGGAAGTGACGCCATGTTCCCGAACTCCCGCAGCGCAGACTCCCACCAACTCAGAGAGAGGGCAGAAACAGCTGAGGATTTTTGAAGGTTCACTGATGGAACTGTTTTTATGGATATAAAAACATTCTTTAATTTGTCTCTTGTTTCTATGAGGTTCATACTCATACTCCAACATTTTGCCATAAAGATCTTTGACGCACATTGAATGCACTTATGTCCTCATTGGAATCCCGAGGAGCAGGAAGTACTGTACTTACAATTAAGATGGGCATCACAGAACAAAGAAGTCCCCATGGGTGCTGACGTGACCCCCCTGTAAAATTATTTTTACCTTTATTTTAGTTTATTTATAACTTTTTTTTTTTACACTCACACAACTGGGCCACAAGGAAAGATGGAGTTTGGGGCGTTTAATTTAATATCCCAATTTTATTGGAAATTTGGAATTGGAAAACGATAACGTGAAAGCGGAAAACCTAGCAAACCGTAAGGTAGTACGCCCAAACTAGTTCCGCTCAGGGTGGTGTGTGCTGAACTTAAAAGGCTTCGCGTGGTCCTGCTCGACACTGTTCGGTATTTTGAAAACAGTTACCAATGTACATGATAATACATGACTATTACTAACATACTTTCTTCAAGAGCAGGATCAATTAATAATAATAATAATAGTAGTAGTAGTGTTCTATATAGTGTAGTAAGTAAATAGTAGTATTAATCTTTCATTTTCACGAATTACTGTTTTCTACATATTAGCCAAACCTTAATTAATTACACTGGACCCCCTTTGAAAAATTTCCTGCAGGCGCCCATGGAAGTCCCCTTGCGAAACATTTTTCTTAATCTTAGATTTCAGTTTCTTTGCAGAATATTATTTTTATAGGAGATTTCGTGTTAAATATTAAATTTCAATCTCTTGCAGAACATTTTTTTTGTCTTAGATTTGGGAGCTTTGCGCTCTCTCTCACAAGAGAACATTCCACATTTTCACTCCTCTTGTATATAGTACTCTGATAACTCCTGTCATTTGCCGGGAGCACTGAGCAATCCCCCCGCCTCCCCACACATACATGCCGCCCTGGTGGCGCAGTGGTCTAAGCGATGGCTTCTGATCATTCGTCCGAAAGGGGTCCGGGTTCGAATCCCGGTAAGGCATGGGTGTTGTGTTTGTCTTACGGCACTGGCTCTCTCCCTTCTCTGGAACAAGTGACCCTAAATTAGGGACGGGCGACTGCTTATAGCCCATTGAGTTGCTCACGGTGGTCGTTAAATCTCCAATCAAACAAACAAACGCACATACATAAATATACAGATCGATCCACTCCTACTATTTGATAGAAAGAGATTTATAATAGGAAGTATTTAAGAGATATAATCATAAGAACAGCAGGTATTCTACTGAATATTGCATATTTATTATTTCCAATAACTGATGTGAATGCTGAGCAGAAGAAAGAATTGGAAGATCTTTTCAATTTCATTGAATTTGTAATGGGTTTCTCCATGCATTCCACACTCTGAAGAGGAAAATAAAGATTTATTCTTTGAATACACTGCTTTCACTGGCGCACCCACGGGAGCCTCTGAATCTTAAGCCCCCTACCAAAGCCCCGTACGTCAACCCTTTTATCTCTATATCTAATGTATATCTATCTTATGCACTAGATACATATACAAAATGTATACGTATCTATATAAATATTGTATGCATACATACATGTACATATATACTATGTGCGTATACACAATACCTACACATACATCTATCCCCCCCCAGGAATTCCTGGGAGTGCCACTGACTGCTTTTGTCACTTGGTTTTATAGAAATGTGCAAGAAAGTTGGAAAAGTAGAACATTTCCATCTCAGATAAAAGCTTTCTTAAAACAAGCTAAAATTTATCGAGTTTTCTGTTTTCATTCTATGTGAATTTTGGTCACCAGCCCTGGGCTCAGTGACCAAAAAATTCAGATTATGAACTTTAATTTTTATATGGGACAAAATATTCTTTTTTTTTTTTTGTTTCATATTAAGTATTTAATCACTGAAGCGATGAAAAATTTCCGTCTTTAGCACGATTTAATGATTAAAAGATGAGAAATATATACAATTAAAAGCAATTAAAACCATGAGCACTTTCGAGGCAGCGGCTGCCTCTTCTTCAGATGTAATAAATAGATACACATTTAATCTATATATAATATAGATCATTGCATAGTGGGAAGCATGGTAAGTTAGCCAATAGTAATCTACATGCGTCAAAAATGTTGCGTATACTGTTGGCCCAATGGTCTGAAGAAGAAAACATGGAAATATATAATAGAAATAAATAGTGTAGGGTGAACATTCAATTTTAAGTTTATATTACAATTTATAATTTACATTTTTAATAAGGGATTTCCAAACGTTATGTAACTCATAGGGGGCATGTTCATTACAACATTGCTCACCGAAGGCCTCTATATACACACTTTCAGCAATTAAAAGATCACCAGGTTTACTAGGAGTATTAATTATTCTAACATTGCTCCAGTCGGGATTAAGATCATCTTGTGTAACAGATTTGGCTAGTGATGTACAATACATGCCTGTTATAATATTGTATTTGTGTTCTTTAATTCATAATGCAATATTGCGTTTTGTAGAACCCACATAATTAGAAGCTGCTTGTCCTGTAGTTGCCTTAACCAGAGGGATATTGTAAATACCCCACTGTCCCATTTTGCTATTCCGTTCACGATCCTTACGAACTACTGAAAATAAGTTTCGTGTGCGTGAACCAAACTTCAAGTCATATGGTTTACATAGTTGTGTTAAGGCTCTCGTTAAATGTGGATTGTATTGCATAGAGCCAACATATATGGAATTGCAGTTGGAGTTTCTTAACAGGGTAGTATGTAGGGCATATTTGACCTTGCCAAACACTTGCCTAATCAGATATTTAGGGAACTCATATTGCTCAGCCAAACCAAAAATGTAGTTAACTTCTTGCTGAAATAATTCAGTAGTTGATTAATGTGAGTGAGCTCTTCTAAACATATAGAATAATGCTGTCAACTTATGTTGTTTAGGGTGTGATGAATGATAAGGTATTAAAACCTTATCATTCATCACACCCTAAACAACATAAGTTTTGTATGGTTGGTTGGTTGGTTGTTTGGAGGTTTAATGACCACCGTGAGCAACTCAATGGGCTATAAGCAGTCGCCCGTCCCTAATTTAGGGTCACTGGTTCCAGGGAAGGGAGAGAGCCAGTGCCGTAAGACAAACACAACATCCATGCCTCACCGGGATTCGAACCCGGGCCCCTTACGGACGAATGATCAGAGGCCATCGCTTAGATCACTGTGCCACCGGGGCGGCAAGTTTTGTATGACTGGGTTTTCTATATACACAAGTGGTAATGCAGTTAAGGCTATAGTCCTTACGAATAAGAATATCCAAGTAAGGTAAGCAGTTATTAGCTTCAAATTCTATCGTGAGCCTGATAGTTGGGAACATGGATGATAGTTCGTTGGCGAATAAGTGTAAATCATCCCGGCCATGCAACCAGGATGTCGTCAACGTACCTTAAATAAAGCAACGGGCGGTGAGGGAAGGAACCAATGACCTGATTTTTAATGTGCTGTAACAAAATTTCAGCTAGAACAGCAGACAGGGGGAACCCATTGGGGAGCCCTCCAACTGTTGATAAAGGCTGTCTTTAAATTTGAAATATGAACGTTTCGTAACAAGACGAAGTGCGTTCATAATAGCACTAATTTCTGAACTCGGGATATGGGAATCAGCAAGTTTTGCCTCAATAATCTGATGTGTGGCCTCAACAGGTACATTAGGGTACAATGAGACACATCAAGAGATGCCAAAATGAAAGGCTCGATTGTGGCTGAAGCGATCGCAGTCTTTCTATAGCCTTTGTGGAATTTTTAATATAATAAAGTGAATCCACAGTATAAGGGGCTAAATATTGTGCCAAGGCTTTTTCTAAGAGTCTGGTGGGGCTAACATAGCCTGACACCAGAGGACGAATGGGAAAATTCTCTATATACAATTTAACCCGTCCGAACATATCAGGCACACGATAGCCGGGGGAGGGGTGAATGCATGTGAAAAACCTTCAGGAGAAGAATAAGCCTTTTTAAGTCTCTGAAGAGCCGCTACCGTGGCCTGACTAGGATCACTTTGAATTTAATATTTTTTATTTGCACTTTGCGGCCAGTGTGACATGAAGCTAGAGGGTGTTAAGAATCACCGGAGGACCGGACGCGTATAGGCATTCCGTACATTGATATACGTGGGCGAAATTCTGGCCAATGACAGGCGTACTTTCGAACAGCTTAGGGGAGGAGCTTCAGTAGAGTCACGTGATCACAAAAACCTCGCATTTTATTCTTTCTTTTTTTTTTATTGGAGGTTTAACGACCACCGTGAGCAACTCAATGGGCTATAAGCAGTCGCCCGTCCCTGATTTAGAGTCACTGGTTCCAGGGAAGGGAGAGAGCCAGTACCGTAAGACAAACACAACATCCATGTCTGACCGGGATTCGAACCCGGACCCCTTTCGGACAAATGATCAGAGGCCATCGCTGAGACCACTGCGCCACCGGCGCGGCCGTATGTTATTCACATCACATATATCAATGTATGGAATGGCTATTCTAACGCGGCGTGTAGCTGGTGTGAACTTTGTCGAAAGTGCTTCATTTCTCAAGGATTACAGTTTTTCGAAGGTAAGTTGGTTTTTTTGCTTATAAATAATGTGTTAAAGTTCGCTCACATCTACATTTGTTTCATTGCTGCTTGCATAATTAATGTGTATATAATCATTCAATTCGTAATATCCAACCCCTTGGCCCTTGGAAGCCATGAATAGCTTCAATGTTATTTATTAGTGATAGTATGTTACGATATTCGAGGTAAACCGAGAAGAACAATTCATTATTTAAATAATAGTGAACGATTTTATTCGGCACTTCGCATTCCCACATGGCCTTTTGAAAACAATGTGGAAGCCTGTAGTCTAAATATTAGTTTTACATTGTGGATTTAATTTACTGTAGCAAAATTATTTGGAGAATGAACCAAGCTAATTTCAGCTGAGGCCAGTTAAAGAATTGTTTTGTATTACTGACCCAATATAAGCTAAAATTTTATTGCATTTACACAGCAGCTCAAGTAAAACTAGTGCAAACTGACACTGGTACAATATACATTCCCTTGTCTCCATGAACCAGCTTGCTTAAATTTAATCAGAAGCATCCCTGAATTTTTCAAAATGGGTCATTCCATGTAAATTTAACACAGAAAAATAGCGTTTTCAACCTGACCCTTTTGGATTTTTATGAAACTTCGTAGATTTGTTGACATACACAAGAAATGAACGTGTGCCAATTTTTAGCACAATAGCTTTGAAATTTCCCGAGGTAGATCATAAAATTCAAAAATTTGCCAAATTTCAATGTTTTGTATGTCATAAAAGAACAAAACCCAAGTTCTTTTTATCATAGAGTGATGGGGATTTTCTTAAACCTCTTTTCACTGGCTTAAAAATGTTATATTACTAATGCATAATTTTTTTTTTTTTAATTTCAAGGTCACAATTTCAAACTTGACTTTGAATTTCTCGAAAAGTGATATTTTATAAATTTGAGGGTGGCAATTGAAGGGCATGAGAGGTTGCAGGGATTTGTTAAATTTACATGTTTGGTAAATTTACCATATGTCTAAAATAAGCATGTTCTACTGATCAATAGAGAAGCTTCATAATCTAGCCAACCAGCAGCATAAAAAGAAACATGTACTATGTTTGGTGATGGGTTACTCTTATTTATAAATCATTTTATGTAATACAGTAAAACCTCCGTTGATGGACACCTCCGAGCAATGGCAAGTGTTGGTCGGTCCCAAACAGCTGCTGTAGGATGATCATTAGCGTAATTTCCAAACAATGAGACCTCTTAACAACAGTCGACTTGAAGGTCTAATGGACACTTTGCCCACAGGGATTTTACGCAGTTACTTCGGTACTTTGTCTGAAGTATTAAGAGGGGAACAAAGAATGTTGCTATACATGCATTATGGCGGGTACAGTGGAATGCTTAGCACATGTAAGGGAGTTAAACTTTAATTCGACGTACAGCGGTAATTACTTAAGGCAAACTCCATATCTTCCCGTCCCTGCGTTAGGCGGGATGGTGCTTTAAATGTCGCCAGTAGGCGACGGTGTCAATTGATTTTGTCCCTGTGGGTCTTGTTCCTGCTTTCCATTGCGGTCAAAAAACTCTGCAGTTACATTTCACTGTCTGTGACATTTTTTTGTTCAGCATGATTCTAAAAGCTTTGCTTGGGCCGTCCAATTTTTGTGATCATAACGGAACATAACGATCGTGTATTTAAACTGCAAGTCATACTCGTTATTCTTTTTCCTGCTTAAAAAAATCAGCTCTAAATGATCAGTTGTTTTACTGTTCTGAATCTGGATAATGTCATTCTTGGACTAAGTTTAGTTTTTTTTGTAGACAAGCAATTGCGTTTGCATTCTCGCATCAATACAGGCGCAGAACATATCTGTCTCTAATTCCGTTTTGACTTTCAGGTTATGCTCAACTGAGGCTGACGAGAAAGATAGGCTTCGGTGCGAAAGGGCATCGACGAGATCACGTGACCAACTTAGTGCTCTTGCCTGGGCTGCCGAGAGCAAACGGTGACCGAGTAGAGAGCTATATTTCCAACACGCAGCGAATATAAGGTGGCACATCTAATCATTGCATATTAATTTAAAACTATTAGAGAAGTAAACATTTAAAAGGAACATTATTAAAATGGGAGTTCTACTGAACTTAATCGTTTAACACTACTGAATTAATTTTTTTCGTTTTCCGTGTAGTGTGGATTTTTGAGTTTAGCCGTTCCTTTAGCAAAGTCGTATCAAGAGACATATTCGAAAGTTTTGTTGCTCGATTTAATGAAATTAACTATATTTTCTTCGTTGTCCGTGTAGTTCATTTTTTTTTCTTTTTGCCTTCATGATTTTCTAGCAACAATGAAAAGCAAATTCCTTTAATAAATAGCGTACAGAATATTAATAGCAAACGGAAAAAGTCAAGCGAAATCATATTGAGGTCGAAGAAAAAGTGTTCCCTCATATATATATATATATATATATATACTTAAGAGCAAAACTGAAGACTAAGGAAAAAATTTTAGAATTTAACACGAAGGGTGCAAAATAACCTGAAAATCAAAACGCGCAACGCAGCAGTTTTGAAAATTCAGAATTCACATTCTATAAAGAAGATACCTAAGCAAAAAATTACATATATAATTTTGACTCACACCTAGTACAACATAGAAAAGGTTATGTATCTACCTGTGTGAGTAAAAGGAGAAAAGATAAAAAAATAAAATAAAACAACTGAATGTAGAAGGTGTCGAGAATACTGAGCCTTGGCTTTATCAAGGACCAGCAAAAACTCTGCATTTTCTCACTTCTACAAAGACCTAGTTGGAAATGGGTTTCTGCAAGGCCATAGATGCAAGTAACATTCCCACCTAAAATAGTTTAAAAAATATATATATAAGTCATGTCCTCCGTAGAGTAGCATGACCTAGCACTAGTTAACAATTTCGCTTGCATCCATTAACCTTCATGGCCCGACCCATGCTCTTCATCTGTTACTATTAAACAGAGAGAAGAAGATTAAAGAGAACTCAAGCTGTGAGAGTGACATAATAAATAGAAATGATTTTCAGCTATAACAAAATTCCAAGTTCGTTTGAGAGAGAATTTAAACCTGAAAAACAATGCAAAAGAAATCCAAATTTTACATTGCAATTAAAAAAGGAAATGTTAATTTATAACGAACAGATTTTTGAAAGAAAACTTGAGTCTAAAACCCCTACTCTACAACTTATGACAGCACGAAAACGAGAATAAGTTAAAGATAATAATTAACTAAAGAAAACTTTGTGAAAGTTATATACCTTAAACAGTTAGTTGCAATATGTACAAAGTATTTCAGCAGTGCTTTAAGTGCATAATTAATTAGTTATTAAGAACTTTACTACTTTGAAAAAACAGCGCATAGACAGCGCATAGAAAAGGAACAAGCTTAGCCATCTTCTGTTCCTAGGTACCCCAAAAGACGCTCAAAGTTACAAAGAAAAGTAAGAGTTAAAACCCGCATAAATGTTAACAGACAAACCAATGCTTAAAAGCTGAAAAGCTAAAAAACGACAGAGAAAAGGTACATAAAGTACAAACATTGAACTTATAAAACCTAGAACCCAAAAACAAGGAAGAGAGCTTACCTCTTGTGTGACAAAAACTTTTCTCCTCACAAGAGGAGAACATGGCTGACCTCTTCCGCCACTCCCTAGACGCTGGGGGGCAGTGAGGGTGGGGCTGATGGCCTCCTCATACAGCAAGAAACCTGATTATTTTCATATTTTATTAGAGCCATACTCTAATAAAATATGAATTTATTAGAGTATGGCTCTAAATTCAGACCTTCCTTCATAATTTCCAAAGAAAGGATTCTTGAGAGCTTCACTCAAGATGTAAATAAGTACATCGTAAAAACCAGTTTAACGTACAATCAGCCTATTGAGGCCTTCGCAGAATGGAAATATAATATAATCAATAGCTTCACCGGTGAGTTGGCAGGTCTGGACTTTTGTTTCGACAGAAATCTCTTTTTCTCTGGAGAAGCTAAAAGGTCACTCTCCAAACTACAAGACCAATTTATTTTTACCACTACGGATAAAGCTAGCAATAATTTTGCAATTATCTGTAAGAAGTTCTATTTTGAATTGTTAACTATGGAACTCAATAATAGAGTAACATACGAGCCCGTAAGTTATTCTACCAAGCAGTTAGAAAATCGGTTTAAGGCATTCTTCAAGAAACTTAAAATTCCACAAACTAGAAGATATGGGCCTGAATTTCCATTTCTTTTTGCAACGGTTAAGTTTCATAAGGATCCTGTGAAGTTCAGGTTCATAGCTAGTGGAGTAAGGAGTCATAAAAAGAAAATAGATCTTGCTTTTGAAGATGTCTTAAAGAAGGTTTTGAAACACATTAGAAACTGTTCTAACTTGATGTACAGAGATTTTTGGATAATTAATAATAATGCAGAAGTAATTTCTACTATACTCAAAGTTTGTCCCCTAGATATTAATAGTTATGATTTTGAAAACCTATATACTAATCTGCCTCTATCAGATATAATCACTACCTTTAAAGAGCTGTATGCAGAATTTAAACTTAACCAATTTGTTGATGTAGGAACTTGGAACTCTTATCTCAATTGCTGCATAAAAAATAACCATATCTTATATAATAATACTCTCTATAAGCAAGTGAACGGTATTCCAATGGGAACATCAACGTCCACAAATATCGCTAATCTATTCCTGTTCTTTAAGGAATATAAATTCATTAAAAATCACCCCACCTGCTCAGATAACTACCTTTACACTTTTAGATATATTGATGATCTGCTGTGTATCAATAATTCAGAAGTTATAGAGAGTGATTTTGATAATATCTATCCTAGCTCTCTTAACTTATGTAAAACCAACCACAGTAATCAGGAACTTGAGTTCCTAGACTTAAGCATTAAGCTCAACAGAGGTAACCCATCTATTAGCCTCTTTGATAAAAGAGTTAATTTTCCTTTCAAAGTAATTAAATATCTACACTGGAATAATAACATTTCAACCAAAGTAATTGAGAATGTACTAATTTCTCAGGTCCTAAGAATTTCAAGAATTTGCAGCAACAATTTGGATTTCAATTACCACATTAATATACTATTAGAAAGTTTTCTAGAGAACGAAATTCCTTCTTCTTTCATCAAAAGAACTTTAAGAAAAATTATTCTGAATAATAGAGTAAGGTTGGCAGATCTGCTTTAATTTTCTACAGTTAATAATATGATTCTGACCAATCAAAGCCGTAAGGAAGTTGGCTAGAGGATGCCTATTAACTACCTAAAGGAACCTTAGTGCTATGGATATGACGGTCCTATTAAAACAAAAAATTAAATAATATAAACAAAATCACAAAAAAAGCTTAAAAATCTGTTTATAAAAGAAAATAAAAACAAATAAAAAAGAAAACTAGTTATTCATCACTAGGATAGCTATACTAAAAATAGTAAAACCAACATTAAAATTAATAAGATTCTGATTAATCTATAGAAGCTCACTAAGGTGATTTAATACATGCAAAGATTATTAAATAAACTGCTCGTGTATTTTATAATATTTCTCATGTATTCTGGAGAGTTAATTCTGCTCATTCTGATCATACAGATCCACAGTCTTAAGTTTATATATTTTTTTCTCTGGTTAAAATCTCCGCGCGTTGGTTTCTTGCTGTATGAGGAGGCCATCAGCCCCACCCTCACTGCCCCCCAGCGTCTAGGGAGTGGCGGAAGAGGTCAGCCATGTTCTCCTCTTGTGAGGAGAAAAGTTTTTGTCACACAAGAGGTAAGCTCTCTTCCTTGTTTTTGGGTTCTAGGTTTTATAAGTTCAATGTTTGTACTTTATGTACCTTTTCTCTGTCGTTTTTTAGCTTTTCAGCTTTTAAGCATTGGTTTGTCTGTTAACATTTATGCGGGTTTTAACTCTTACTTTTCTTTGTAACTTTGAGCGTCTTTTGGGGTACCTAGGAACAGAAGATGGCTAAGCTTGTTCCTTTTCTATGCGCTGTCTATGCGCTGTTTTTTCAAAGTAGTAAAGTTCTTAATAACTAATTAATTATGCACTTAAAGCACTGCTGAAATACTTTGTACATATTGCAACTAACTGTTTAAGGTATATAACTTTCACAAAGTTTTCTTTAGTTAATTATTATCTTTAACTTATTCTCGTTTTCGTGCTGTCATAAGTTGTAGAGTAGGGGGTTTTAGACTCAAGTTTTCTTTCAAAAATCTGTTCGTTATAAATTAACATTTCCTTTTTTAATTGCAATGTAAAATTTGGATTTCTTTTGCATTGTTTTTCAGGTTTAAATTCTCTCTCAAACGAACTTGGAATTTTGTTATAGCTGAAAATCATTTCTATTTATTATGTCACTCTCACAGCTTGAGTTCTCTTTAATCTTCTTCTCTCTGTTTAATAGTAACAGATGAAGAGCATGGGTCGGGCCATGAAGGTTAATGGATGCAAGCGAAATTGTTAACTAGTGCTAGGTCATGCTACTCTACGGAGGACATGACTTATATATATATTTTTTAAACTATTTTAGGTGGGAATGTTACTTGCATCTATGGCCTTGCAGAAACCCATTTCCAACTAGGTCTTTGTAGAAGTGAGAAAATGCAGAGTTTTTGCTGGTCCTTGATAAAGCCAAGGCTCAGTATTCTCGACACCTTCTACATTCAGTTGTTTTATTTTATTTTTTTATCTTTTCTCCTTTTACTCACACAGGTAGATACATAACCTTTTCTATGTTGTACTAGGTGTGAGTCAAAATTATATATGTAATTTTTTGCTTAGGTATCTTCTTTATAGAATATATATATATATATATATACCTGGCTAAAACGTTCCTTACTAAATTAAAAAAAGTTATATTTTTTTCTTGTTCTGGAAAAAATATTTTTTTTTATATTATTGCATGTATTTTGTTTAATGGGGTTATTTCTAGGACAATGCTTCTGTACACTAAAAGTACATAATTTGGAAATAATTCCTTCTTAAAAAAAATGCTTAGGATCTCTTTTAATACAAATCATCTCTGTGCATTAGAGTTTATTTAACTTATTTCTACTTGGGGGAAGAAAAAAAATTAATCCTTATCTGTATATATTTCAACACTTTAAAATTATGTGACAACACATTCTGGCACAAGCTATTTTCTTGGTAATTGAAAAAAAAGTTGAATGAAGGACACTGTCACAAAAAATGTTCTCATTGTTTTGTGAAAAATTAATGCAAGAACTTTTTTCATAAAATTATTCATTTTTGTTACAATTAAATTTTCCTTTCATTTGTAAATTTACAATTACCATAATTGAACACTGTTAGGTAAGCCAAAAATTGAAAAAACTATTTCCATACTAGAATTTAATTCAAACTATAGCTCAGTAAACAGAATTCTTGCTCACCATTAACAGAAATTTAATTGCATTATGAGACAACAAGCAATCTGAAATTGCAGATTTAGCGCTACTGACTAACTCTTTCATACCAGAAAATTTTAAAAATTCATCTCCATGGAGCAGGAAGCGAACCTGCATTTCCCGATTTCCATTCGAGCATGCTACCGTTACACCATCCAGGATGAGGAAGTCCCAAACATCCGAGTGATTTAATCTGAATAATCTCAGATTTTCGCCAGTCAAAGCGAGCCCTGCTTCATCGTAGCTCAGCTATTTAGAGTCAGGTCGATGCTTAGCAAATTCCCAGTTATTCAGGTAAACATTGGGGAAGAAATATTTCTTCTTATTATACATGGGAAATATATCTCTATAAGAAATCTGAAATCACATATTTACTGTTACGTAACTGAAATCAAACGATCGTCCATGGAATGGAAACATGTCACCTTTCCAACAAGGAAGACGTGAAAAGTCCAACTGTCTCTGTCTGCGGGAGAGGTCATGGCGACTGTGAATCTGTTGTTTACACAGAATTTCTGTCAAAAGAGATGACCATCAATAGTGACTCATATTGCCAAACACTATTAAATTTGCGAAATTCAATTAAGGACAGATGCCGGGGTAAGTTGAGCGAAGGCGTCACTCTGCTGCCCAACAACGCTACACAGCACGGAAAACAAAGGGAATTGCTGTAGTCATTCAAGTCGGAGGTGTGGCAACATCCACCTTACAGCCCCAACTTATCCCCATGCGGCTACCATTTGTTCGGTAAAATGAAACAGGACCTTAGTGGACAATGATTCCCAACCGATGAGGCTGTGAAAAGTGCGGTCCTTAACTAGTTGCAACAAACTGGACTTTTTCTGTACAGGTATGGGAAAGTTAATCGCACGTTCCGATAAATGTTTACAGTCCTTAGGCGACTATGTCGAAAAATGAATTAATGTTATACCTTTAAACCAACATACATCCCCTGAGTATATCTTTGTTTGTTTGTTTTATTCAACAGTGTAACTAACTTTTTGATCCACCCTCATATTATTAAGGCACATTGCTGCAATTCAGAAATCACATTTTTAGTTTGCTTTAAAAATTAGCATAAACACTACATTTGGAAAAAGTATCAACTTACCTATTGACTATCAATTTGTCTTGTATCTTCAAGCGGAACGAAGTAAAAAATACTAATAAAAATAAACAAATGGGTCCATTTTTTTACATAAATGTACCTCAAATGTCTGTTTCAAATAGTTTGAAAGAAGGAAGTCATCACAAGCTGCAACTGTATTCAGCTTCAGATTGTTTACCCCAACTTTCCTTATGTGATAGCATCTGCAACAAAGTTATAGATACACACAACAAAATAAATAAAGAATTCTTGCTAACCAATGGCAGAAATTAAGACATCTGTTTCAAATAGTTTGAATCATCACAAGTTACATCAAAATTATCTCAGCTTTAGATCCTCCAGTATGTGTTACAATCTGAATATTTTATGTATGAGTTGTGTCCATTATTTTCTTTACTTAAAATCTACTTTTGTAATGTTCATACCTAACTGTGATCTACTTTTTTGTAAAACATATTTGATATCACATTTTGGATTAGACAACATTTCAACAGTATAAATAATTATTTCCCACACATTTCTAAAGGAATTGGTTAATTTTTCATAACACTAGGGAACTTATACATTTTGCTAACATTCTTTACTAGAAGCCAAATTTGCTCGTTATGGTAAAATTAAATTTTTACTTTCAATATACCTACTATAAATGTCAAGCTAAGCACTAGTACACACACACACCAGTGCTGAGACCGGCCGAACCCGAACCGGGTGCTGGCTGCGTAATACTTACTGGAGTACGAGCTTGGAGGGGAAGAATTTTCTTCCTTTTTCTTTTAATGTGATTTTATATGATTTAGCACACGAGGCTTTTTTACACTTTCTAGTTGTTAAAGAGAATTCTTCGGCAACTGGGTCTGAATAGGGAGTAGGAATTCTGCAGGGCTATCCATTCCGGGCTTGGATAACAAAATACCATATGCCATGAATTACAGGATTTCTGCCAAGGATAAGTTTTAAGAAGTATAGATAGTAGATAGCAAGCTGACGGAATTTTGCTCCCTACCTCAAAGGGGCAGCTCCCTGCTAATTCTATTGAGCAACATACGACATAGTTTGTTGTGCCTCCAGATGTTTCCTGATACCTCCCCCCCCAAAAAAAAAACATTTCCGGAAGAAATGAATGGTTAAAGAAATTATAGAACATCCCTTCCCCACTCTGCAGTTGAGAAAGACATCGGTTAATTGCATGGGTAGGAAACAGTGGAAGTCTGGAAAACTTTTTAATGCCTATACAGGTTAATCATAGTTTTCGGGCTCGTTCGGGCTGACAACTTCAGGCTCGGGCTCTTAAAATTGAGCCCGAACTCAGCTCTGACACACACACAGTAACACTTCAGTTAACTTCACACAGGCGTTTTTATCAAAAATTTTATGGCAATGAAGTCATAGTGGCAAGTATGAAAAATAAGAGAAATTTCCTGGAATTTTTTAGTACAGTATTAAAACGTAAACAAAAATGCTACAATATTACTGCTAACATTTATTAATCTGGAAATAAGTGACATGGAACTCGTACGGGTATGGTGTCTTTGAGGAACTAGCCAGACCCCATGACGTGAAAGAGTACAGCATCATCTTCCACGGAAAGAAAATAGTCCATAGATTTTCAAATGAATTTGGACTGATGAAATCAAAACTGCTATTAAAATGAGGACCTCTGGCCCATTTTGCGGTGAAACGGCTTGACAAATTAAGATGCATATCTTGGGATAGGAGAATATAAAAGAGGTATATCACAGGAACATTGTGTAAGACGGGCAACAACTGCACAAACAATATTAATTCCAATTTGAAAAAAAAAAAAAGACACCACCAAAAATTAAATACAAATCTTCAGTACATAATGCCACCACCACTCAGCATCACTATGTGAATAATATGTGATGAAGCAGAAAAAAGATCGGAAATATGTTACGAGACGCTAACTGAAGTATTGCTATACGTGTATCCAAATGAAAAACAAGTTTCAAATAAAATGAAACCAAATATGACATATCTTTACTTTCTAGTTTCAAAGATAACTTTTCAGAAATGTTATCTTCATTTACTACAGAAGAAAAATACATTTCAATGCTTTAACCAACCTGGCTAAGCACTTTATATGCATATAAAATATTTGATAAGTTTGAACTCTTTTTCCTATCTCAGGACTTTGTGCACACTATGCACTAAGGAAAGACACGGAAAACTAAGCGTTCTAACTTTCAACTTCTTAAATTTTCTTTCACGCGATTTCAAATAATTTCGGTTATCATGTTTGGCTTTTACTAAGTTGTTCAAGAGTATTTTGCAGCTGAGGAGTTATGTTTTCCTATTTAGTTTTCAAGCTACTCATACACAAACATTCAACAGAAAATGAATAAAAAAAATCTAAAATCAGAACTTTGTCTGTTTAAACGTATGCAGCAGATTTTGTATAAGACAAAGTTTGTCTTATACAAAATCTGCTGCATACATTACTTTGGTATGGCAAAAGTTGTAAGTCTCCTTTTCACTTCTATAATTTGACTTGCAGCCACTAACACTGCGAAATCGTGGCATGGCAATTCCTCTAAAAATAATTATACCTTTTAATACAAGTGAAGAACTAGATATGAAATTTTTAATCTAAAGTAGTTTCCTATGTTTTGTACAGTTAGAATAAAATTGATCATGCAGTTTTTCAACATAATCTGTCCACACTGTTCAGACAGCTTTAGTAAATTCAATCAGACAAATGCTATATCACAGTTACATTAAGTTACGAAATTAAAAAATGTCCTCTTTAATTCAGAGACACATTACAATGCAACAGTTCAAGCATTAATTTCGTAAAGAAAGGGCTAGCGATTGTTGGAGATGCAAATGTTATACACATTACGAAGGCTAATTACCTGAAAAGTTGCCCTGATTTCTGGTAATATTCAAGCTCTATGTGAATCGGCATTGGTAAAAAATATTAATTATTCTATTTGAAATAAGATTTCAACACCACAGAATAACTCACTTCTTTATACTTCACTATTCACGAGACATGAACAGATTTCAACACGTGTGAAACTAAGATCTACTCATTAAACCTATAACTATCACTAAAACTAAATAAAACGTTTACTAAGAATTAATCTTATCTTAGAATTATAAAAATACCTACCTCACAAAACTATACGTGTATCCAAATGACAATAAACGGAACACTCACCCAATACAAATAACTCTGAACAAACGATGCAATGGCTGTTCAACCGATTGACTTGGCGACAGCACTAAGTTGTGCACGTGACTATTTCACACCGTAGCCTGTCTTTCTCGTCAGCCTCGGCTCAACCCAACTTATTGATGAATTTTTGGCATATAGACATTATTTGCCCATGGACATGCCTCTTTTCTCCTCATTTCACAGAAAGCTGGTTCAACACACATAAAGATCTGCAGTATTCAGGACGACTTTTCGACATTTGCAAAAAGCACACTTTTTTTGCAATTTAAACTCGTGAGTTCTTGCACTTTCATGAAAATGAGTGAAAAACGAAAGCGGAAGTTTTTTACATTAGCAGAAAAGAATAAGTGTTCTCCGCTTAACAGAATGTTATGTGGAGAACACAATTAAAAACACAACACAATTAAAAACACAACACAATTAATTAAAAATAATATTGACAGAGAACAATTACCCCTCCTCATATATTAAGAAATTATTTAGACAAGTTTAGTTTCACATTGTGGATTAATTTACTGATTTTCAAAAAGAAGCAGGAAACAAACAACTTCAAATTCACCAGCAAAATTACATACCACAAGGGTCTTTTGAAGAACTGAAGAGGATTGGAGCAAAATTTAATATCAGGCTTGCTCCAGATCTAAATAACAAATTAAAGAAATTCCTGCCAGCTCTAAAGCAGAATCAAATGGACATCCAGTTGGACGAAGGAGTAATATATTGCATCGACTGTAACTGCGAGCTCAGCTATATAGGAGAAACAGGAAGAAGTATTAAAGTCCGAATAAAAGAACACCAAGCAACTATTAGGAACATTAGTAACAAAACAGGGCTAAACAGACATATACAAGCAAGTGGAAACTCCATAATTTGGGACTTAGTAAACAGAAAACTAAAAGAAGGGATCGAAATAGCGAGAAGAAGAAGTACCACAATTAACGATAATTGCGGTTGGACACTTCCGACTGAGTGGCAGCAACTACTCCAGTGACGTAGTCCTGAAGATGAACTAGGCTTTAGTTAAAAAATTTGACCACCAAAATTATAAAAAATAATAACCTCTATAAGACCCGTAAAAAATTTATTTCCACATTATAAAATGTTATGGTTGTGGAAAGATGCAAATGAGTGATTTTGCTATGCATTTTGGGTGATACAGTTTATTGAGCACAAACACTTCCCACAAGAGCAAAAAAGCAAAAAACTATGTTATTTATAATGATATGTGTGCCTAGAAGTTTGTTTTCCTTTATTAGGTACATCTTGCTTTGAGTTGTGATTATAACATTGAAAGTGAGCTGAATGTAGCTGGTTTGTTGGGCTTGCAATCACAATTCAAAACAAGAGTTCTATTTATCCCTCCAAAATTTGTATTTGTATTAATTATACAAGCAGAAATGAAACAAATGTAGATGCAAGCAAACTTTAACACAATATGTATAAGCACAAAAATGACTTTTGAAAAATACTTGAGAAATGAATTTTCAGCAGCCATCAGCACGTGAATAAATAATATTGTTCATTTCTCTAATGTACAACTGCCAAAGTTTTACTTATGCATTCTTGTTTGCATGGTATTCAGGTAGAATTTAGCTACTACATTTGATCATTTTGCTTGCATAACATGTAATCAATAACACTTTTTGTAAGCAGAAAAAAAAGTTGAAATTTTTGGCACAAAAAAAGATGCGCGCACACACACACTACAGAGCCCATTTAAGGCCACAGGGGCCAGGGGGCGGGCCAATATTTAGGGGCCCCCAGCAGCAGAGTTGGAATTACAAAATGTGCTCTCCGCAGTGCTTCATCTATGGGAAGGAATTAAGCCTTGCTTTTTATTAAAATTTCAAAGTAACTTTATTTTTTATAAATTAATTCTAATGCTGATGTGCCTAAAAAGATCACTGAGTATCACTAAGGAAGGAGTCATTATTAATAGGAACAAAAATTAAGTATTTAGGGAAAATTGAAACGTTTTAATTGCAGCTATACAAATGACAAGGGTAAAAAATATTTTTACAAGTTATATTGTACTGAGAACGACTTTTTAAGGAAATCATAGCAATATTTCTTGACTACTAAAAAGTCTTGCCTTAGAAACACTTTTTCTTGTCTTCATTGCAGCAAATTTCGCGATTGTGTCAGTGAAATTCAGTGCCGAAGTTATGTCATTTTCGGACGACAGTATAGCAAGATAATTAAGTTTGTCTTCTCTCAGTGCTGTTCTTCGAAAGTTTTTCACAAGAGCTAACTTTGAAAATGACCTTTCAGCTTCACAGTTTGACACAGGCAAAGTCAAATATATCCTCATGGTAATAAACATATTTGGAAAGATATCAAATAATTTCTGATCATGCATGTATTTGTAAATCTCAAAAGGCCTTTTTTTCTTGTAGATTGCATTCCTTGATAAAATGAGAAAAGTGCACTGCTTCACTTTTTATGCTATCTTCTATGTCAGCAGGATACAGTGGCTGCTCGTGGTAGGAAAAATAGGTGAAAAGCTACAAGAGCAATATGAAAAGATATCTACTGTCTTCAATGAAAATCAGTTAATGTGAACTTACCTATTTTTTTATATATTAGATCAATTTTTCTTCCCTTTAAAGCTGGAAATCTGTCGATCATGTCGTCATAAATGGCTGTTTCTTTGTGACATCAAGAAAATGTCTTTCTGAATAGAAATATTTGCCAAAGAAGCAAGTTTATCTGAAGAAATAGTGTTTCTTGAGTAAGTTTGTATTCTTTTAAGGCAAGAAAAACTTCTTTCCACTGAAACACTAGCAGATGCAAGTGTTTCCAATTTATAAGCTTCGGGAAACCAATTTATAAGCTTCTGTAAAAATGCCTTTATCTCCATGAAGCACTCGAAAAAGTTCATGAGTCGATATATTCCTTAATTTTTCATCAGCATATACAAGACTCAGTTCATTTTTAAGGCTCTGGTGTTTAGTAAATATTTTTCCGTAAAAATTTTGTAGATTTTCAAAAGCGTGAGAGGGAAAGCATGAATTAAATTGGTCGAATTTGGTTGTGTCAGCAAGACAGGGAAACTGAAGTTTAAGTTTCTCACTGTCTTGAAATATTATATCCATTTCCATAAGAATGTGGTACAAAATTTCAAGATACAATTGTTTATAATTTTTAAAGATTGTTTCTTGTGTAAGAGCAGCATATTCCCGTTTAGATCTGCTTATTTCTGTGATTTTGCTAGCTTTTCCAAACAGTGTTTCAAGTACATCATCGTTCCTTTTATGGCTCAAAATTTCATGTCTTTTTTTTTAATTTGAGTAACACAGTATTAGTCTAGGGATTTTTTCTGCAAAATTTCGAATAATAGATCGGTGAACCAAATATTTCATTAAACACTATTCCCAAAAATGTAAATTCAAAAGTGTTCATTTCATTTAAAAACCCTTGGGAAAGTTGAATTGATGTTTTGTCTGATTGGTCACTATTTGTGAGAAATTCGAATACTTCCTTCAATTTATCCCAATCTTCAATTATTACACCTACTAACTTCGAAGTGGAGGACCATCGAGTTTCTGTTATGGTTGGCATGTCTCTTGCGGTTGTTGATGCGAGTGTATTGTTTTTTCAGCACTCAGTGAAGCGATCGCTTCGCTGAGTGGTGAAAAAACAAAAGAATTACACTGAGGCTTGCAAAAATATTCAACACTTAGAAATTTTAGAAAAACTCTGCTGTAATACAAGGTTCAAACGATGTACTAAGCAATAACAAAAACAGATTGAGAAGCTTTATGCTTAATTTTTTCTGGAGCCCAGTCAAGTGACATTACGCTTGCCCCATCGTAACATTGCCCTATTGACTTGTGTTGATAATCAAACTGTTCCAAACCTTTGTCTAGCATTTTGTATAAAGCTTCTGACGTTCTATCTTCACTCACACCACGGAAAACCAAAAATCGCTCAACCAATACACTTTCCGAATCAACAGATCTTATTATTAAAGAGCACTCGGAAGTCTGGTTATGTCTTCCCATCTACTTGAATATAAAAGCATTGAACTTCATTTATTTCATTTTTGACGTGATCGTTTATATATTCAGAAATACATTCAATTAATTCGTTTTGAATAGTTTTTGAGTCATCTGTAAAGACATTTTTTATCGTTTCGTATTGATTTTGAATTTTAAAAGACTTCTTGATATCAACAGTGAAAGCAATTCCTTGAATTTCTACGATTTATCGAGTCAATGCCTTCGTCATGGTCATGGAATGCTAGTTCTTGTTTACTTAAATACAGTACTGCATCAATCATATTGTCTGCAGGAAAAGTCTATTTAAGCGAACGCTTTCGTTGAAATGCATTTTCAAATGCCTAGCATTCTCCCTCAGGGCATCGGCAATGGTGTTCTGATTCTTTTCAAAATTTTTTAGTATTAATTCGCATTTCAGGTGTTCGCTAGAATCACCACGTTTGTAAAGTGACCGTTTTTTATTTAAGAAATCTGAAAATTGTCTTTATTCCACGCCGAATTTTATTACTAAAATATAAGCAGGGCCAACAAAATAATTTTTGTAACAGAGAAGGGCTACAAAGCCATTTATATTCAGTAAACCAACAATTTTTAAAATTAATATTGTAAGATTTACCGCTCTTCTTGATTTCTTTCTTGGCGACAATTGTCAGTGAATCCGTGGGTCGTCCTTGAAGTAAAATGTCTCTTTTATTTTCAACTTTCCACCGATTGAACGGAGTTTGCAATAAATTACAGACAATGTTGTTCACAGGATACATACTGAAAACTAAAACTATCACTATCAGTTAAACTGTACACGAAACTAAAGTAACTAATGAAGTTTTTAACAAACAATCACAAAACACGAAAAAATATATCTCTTTCAGAAAGTATGTACCAAAACACTGCAAGAAAAAATCCCTAGTGGAATGCAAAGAACCCTTGGCAATCCGTCTCGTTCCACTGCGATCTCTTCGTAAGGTCACGACTCCAGGTGCAGAGCCTTGACGTCTCATGATAAAACACTTAAACTTGCCCGGCAGATAGGGGAGGGTGACGTCACAGTTACCATGGCAACTCGGACGAAAACTGCAGACTTCCAAGCATTCTCATTTCAGCTCTTCACTTGAACTGTTTTGCGTATAAGAACTTGTTTTCCGTATTGAACGCGCATTGTGAAGTGATATCTAATCAAAATTTTGGGTATTTTGGCACTCAATAAAGGCAAAATAAGAATATATTATACGAAACTATTAAATAAAATTTTATTTCAAATAAAATAGGTGAAGAGGCACTTTACCTACTTCACCTGAAAAGCCGCCACTGCATAGAGTGATGGATGAACTTAATGAAATGGGTGAATTCCGCACGAAGGCGAAGTATGGCATTTTATAGGCATTACAGGTAATTTGCTATCTGAAATGAAAGCTAACCAAAAATTATTGTTAGAGTGATACGTATTTTTTAATACTACACAACTCAGCTCAGCGATTAAGGTTTATTTCTGGCTGTGTTGCTTAGGATGTAATTAATGTTTTGCTCTACAAATAGATATTTAATTTGACCGCCTATTTTTCTCTTAAAAATTTTTCAACATTCAGTCCATTTAAGAATCACAACACCTTTACAGTACGAATAAAAGAGCATATGGAAAAGTGGCGTTGCTAGACACTTAAATTGATTAAATCTATTATCAGGCCTTTTAGGAGAATTGTCAGAAGGATGGAATTTGATTTTATGCGACAGGTCATGTAGAACTCACACCGCATGTAGCACAAATGGCAATTAAAGCGGTGTCGCAAACTAATTGTATGTATGCAACATGTGAAATGCTAGTACTGCGTTTCAGTGGCCATCCTTACGCTGTGTAAAGAAATTATTAATACAGTAATGCTTTTCGATTGCGAATAGAAGGGTCGTTAGTAGAACGAAAAAAAAAAGAAAGAAAACAGTGCGAGCTTTCTTTATTTTGCAAGATGTTTTGTCTGATGTATTTTTATTTGCGTCTTTAATACTTTGGACCACCCCCATAAAAAAATATTGGGTGCGCCACTGAGCAGACCCACAAACACCACTGTGAAAATAGTCAAATCACGTTCGGGGGAACCCAGAATCTGTAATTAAGTTGAAATCTTGAATCGATTTTTTTTTTTTTGCGATTACAATACTCATACATTAGTATACTTATGTTTCTCGTATATGAGAAAGTAAAAATGGGACACAGAGATATGCGACAACACCAACACTAACAGGTATATATACAGTGAAACCCGTCTAGCAAGACCATCCCCGGTTCATTGGGAAAATGACGGTCCTAATGGTGACCGGCAAATAGAGTGATTCAACGTACCAATATATTTGAGGCGCACAGTTATATACAGATTAGTGTTTGACCCATGTAAAACATGCAACCGAGAATTCATTTATTTTATTTTAGCATAATTAATTATAAAGTCTTGAAAAATTTCTATATTTTGTATTTATTTCTTTTTTTATATGTTGTTTTATTTTTCTCCGTTAAATTTAAAGCAGTAAGTTGGGGTTGGCAGTTTTTTAAGTGGGGGGGGGGGGGGGTAGGGCGGCGTGAAGGGCGTTTGAAAGTACAGTTATCCTCACCTAGGACAAAATATAGCCTGGCATCGACACTGATTGTGACTTATCAAGAAGAAAGAAAGAGAGAAATAGAGACCCCCCCCACCCGCACCTAAGCAAGAAAAAAATTCTTTGATTGCTGCGAGTGAACAACTTTTTTTTCGGCTTTTGAACAGTAGCATTCGCTTCCACATCTAAGGAAGAAGGACTATAGCTGGCGCAAATCATTTGCATGTGCGCTGCAGTTGTAATCATTCGCACCTTCTCACATGACCTACGCATTCGGCGAGTTTTAGACCAGTCGCACACGTTTTTCCTGTTGTTCAGTTTTCAACAAACAGCAGAGTATTTAAAAATAAGTAACTGATAACAATGAACAAAGTGTCGCACCATTGGAAGGACCAAGGCTTCAGGTCCACTCTATTATGTTTACCACTGGTATCCTTCTTTATATATACAGTATACCTCATGTATAAATATAAACTATTCGACAAAATTAACGTCATACCCTAGTGTTAACTCAGTGGGAGAGGAGGCACAATCAAACTGCGTTTTAAAGAAAGTACACTCATGCTCAAAAATTAAGGATAATTGTGAATCACAGGAAATTCTTGAACTACACAAAGTGATTCGTTAAGCAAATTACTCCATACCTCTTTCGGAATGACGGAAGTCCATCTGCTGCTCCAGTAAACCGATGACGGTGTTAGGAGCACGACATGTTCGGGGAACCTATGGCGGTGCTAGAAGCGTAACACGCGGTGGATTGTAAAAAGAGAAATCAGAGCAGCAGAATAAAGCAGGTGTTGTGCGTTTCGGAGGAGCGACAGTATTGTATGCCTAATAAATCTAGTACAGCAAACCCACATTCGTGATGTTATGCGGTATGGAATCATTGGTCGACTCGAGGCTGGCCAAACGTAGATGGTAATGTTCCAGGAGCAGCAGGTCCCGGAAAGTGTCATTTCCGGACTCTGGCGGCGGTTGCAACAGGTTGAAACTGTATCTCAACGCTTCAGCACAGGACATCCGCGGATAACAATTCCGCAACAAGACCGTCTCTTGTCACTAACTGCCAGACGGCACAGGCAGAATACAGCAGCGGACCATGCCACAGACATTTCAGGTGCTACAGGGACCACGGTTTCAAAGCATATCGTGTACAGACAATTGAGTAAGAACGGCCTATATGCCCGCAGGCTTTCGAGATGCATCCCGTTAACTGTAGCCCTACGCAGAGCCCGGGTCGCCTGGTGCAGACAACATCGTATTTGTACAGCTGACCAATGTGCCAGTGATTTCTTTACTGACGAATCCAGGTTTAGCCTGCACATTGATTCACGCTGTGTCTTCATCTAGACAGCACCAGCGATCGGTACAACAGCTCGAACATTCTTGAACATCGTCGTTTTGTGCGGTGGTATTCTAGTGTGGGGCGGAATAATGTTGGGTTCACGTACGCCCCTCCATATGTTCAAAAAAGGAACCGTGAAAGGCCAGACATACCGCAATGTCATTACTGGACAATATGCCCGGCTATTCAGGGGTGAAATGAGACCCGAGTTCGTGTTTATGGATGACAACGCACGTCCTCATCGAGCCGCCGTAGTGGAAAAATACCTAAAGAGTGAGGACATCACCCGCTTACACTGGCGAACTCGCTCTTCCGATTTAAATCCCATTGAGCACGCATGAAACATAACTGGGAGATGTATCGCAGTACGTCATCCACCTCCTAAACCTGTTTTGGAACTTAGGACAGCATTAATGCCAAAGTAGAACTCCGTACCTCAAGCACAGTTTGATGATCTGGTGCTGAGTATGCCTTTTATATATTGAAAATTAGCTCCAGGGAGTTGTTTATCTTTTTTTTTTACCACTATCGGCGGATCCTCTAGGTTTCTTCGTTCAATATCTCCCATATCTAGAACATTTTGGTTGCAGGTCTGAAGGATTGAATAATCGAATCTGACATTATCCTTATCTTTTGAGTTTGAGTGTACTAACTGATCTAAATCTGATCAAATGTTATATGTACAAATGTACTGGACTGTTTAATGAACAGAAACTCAGCATTGAATCTTCATTGCTTAACAGAAATTTGAACCAAATTTAAACTTTTTCTACCGTCTAGTTTAATACACAAGAAAAATCAGACCAACACAAGAACTTGTAAACTTATTAAGAAGCAAAACCGCGAATTACCTCAAGTGGCTGCTCTTCCAGTTGATCTCACTTGTCTCATTTTAGTTCAGTTCCCTTCCTCTAAGATTTCTTACTATAGAGGCGGGGCCTTTGCGGCCTTCCAAGTACCGTGATTGGCATTTTCATTGCACTTTAACAACCTGATGTGGAAGCAATTGTATTATGGTATATGCAGTACATTGCGTATTATGGAGAGAGATGCCATTTGTTATCCCAATCGGGCTCAGACAGACAGCTCTTTACCATCTTTAATTGTGTCGGGAAAAGTTAGGAAACGCGAAGATATAGCACCCAGAGAAAGGTTTCGTGCATTTATCCTTACATCAACGATGTTCTGGGTAGTGAAGCCAAAGCCGTGTAGAAAGTACAGGGCCATGACATCCAGTTGTGCAGTGCTAATTGAAAAAGTACAGTATTGAATACCTTTCCCTTCTTACCCACCCCTTCACCTTTTTACTTTCCTATACTTATAGCACAAGAGAGTATAGTGATCGGTCGAAATCATATTTCCGCAGTTACATGTTTTGGCATTCAAGCGCAAGATTTCACCATTTGAGGCTGCCAAGTGGAAACGGATTTAGAGACTAACTCTACCTTCAACAAACATGGGACGTTTATTCCACTAACTGCGCAGTTTTTCTATTGCATTTTTTTTTTGTGGGAAAAGAATTATAGGACATTTGCATTTAAAAGAGAAAACAAATTATGCTCCATAGGGTTTTCCGGAACGCTTGCCGACTAGAAAAAAAAATTACCGGAACACCGTTCCGAGACGTTCCGTCTCCACTACACCACTGATGACATCAGAGAGATCAATTCCCTCCGTTTGTGACGTCACTCAGTTTACACGGCCCGATACGTCGGTGTCGTGTTTTACGTCATACACGACAGCGTTGGAAACCAATCCGAAACTTTGGTTTCCGTGTGACTTCACTAAAAGAGGGCACTCGTGTCTCTAATGTCATGGCCTTGTAGTTTCTAGACGGCTGTGATAAATCCAAATCTTTACATCAAGAATGTTCTGCGTGGCGACGCCGAATCGTTACATCTTTGGCTTCAAAGTGGACGCGGGTCGCCATTTAAATCTATAAAATACAAAAGGACAAGAGACAGGTGAGATTTCCGCCTACTTTCGGTTTAGAACTTCGGTACCACATCAAGCGACCGAATGCAGCTGAAAGTCGTAGCAATGATCGCATATTTCCAGGGCCAGATAGAACTTTTGCAGGGCCAAGAACTAAATTTCATGGCTTGTCCTAGAAAAAAAATTCTAATTTTATTTCGTAATAAAGTCGTTACGTAAAAAATGCAGAGCCGTAGTTTGTGATAAATTCTTGGGGAGCTACTAATAATGATGGGGAGGCTAGAAAAGTTTTTGTTACTTCGATAATTTAAGATACACACTATACATGTATTATCAAAAGTGTTCAGACACCACAATGGCTTGGGACAAATCCCTTTACTATCGCAGATAGTAGTTAGTAGGTCTACCTCTTAATTGCATGACAGCGGCAACACGTCGGTTCATACTATCAATTCATTTCCAGCAGGTCTCGACAGGAATGCTTCGCCATTCGTCCTGTTAAGCTGCTGCCAGTGGAGAGCGAAGACGGCCATTGTGGTCAATTGCGTATCCGACCCACCATGCAGTTCATACCAGAGATGTTCTATAGGATTAAGATCAGGACTTTGAGCAGGCTAATCTAACAGTTCCACCTCAATTTCAGGAAAACAGTTCTGCATACGTCGTGAGGTGTAGCAGGCAGCTCGATCGTGTTGGAAGAAACAATGGTCAATTCTAAAATACTGCCACATTGTTAGTAGAGGAGAATTATCCAGAACGTCGAAGTAAACTTCAGTGTTCATGGGTTGCGGTATAATAACGAACGGGCCGAGTCCCATCCACAGAATACAACTCCATACCATAATGAAGCTTCCGCCGAACTTAACAGTTGGAAGAAAACAATCGCAGGTCGTGACACAGTCCGACGGAAGTCGTTCACCGGGATGTCCAAATAGGCCAATCATATTGGAAGAGTGAAAGGCGTGACTCATTACTCCATAGAATAGCTTTCCAGTCGCCCACAGTCCAGGAACGACGAAAGACACACCACTCCAAATGGCGCTTCGTATTCACAGTAGTGATGTGTGGCTTATGTACCTCTGCTCTAACATAATAAATCAAACTGTGCAGCTCTCTGCGGGTAGTTATGGTACTAGCCTAGCCATTAAGAGCATTTCCTACTTCAGCAGCCATAAAAACGGCAGAGGAAGAACGTAATTTCTTAACATTTCTTACCATGGGTCTTCGGTCATGTTACGTCAGTTTGTGCGGCTTTCGTGAACGTTTCTTCTTCTTCTATTTTTTTCTTTAGTTGCACCGCCTGCTTCCATCTCTTCACGACATCACTTGCAGTCGATTTTGGTATGTTTAGTGTACGCGTAGCTGCAATGTTCGTTATGAAAACTTTACTCAAATGACATCCTTCGACCATCTCACGCTGGAACGTCGAAAGTTCACGTCCACGCGTCTTATCCGCTTCAAAGTTACTGATAACACAACAGAACATCTCAGCTTTATCTACGTACCTCCCCACTTACAGCGCACCTTCCTACGCATATGTTCTTTGAACTAATGCAAATATTTGGCAATGTCCGAATACTTTTCATAATAATGTGTGTGTGTGTGTGTGTGTGTGTGTGTGCGCGCGCTTACGCATACACTCAGTAGACAAAACATTAGAAATAGGAGTTTAAGCAGTTGACATCGGCATTCGCCACGCAGGATGAAACAGATCCAAACCTAACGTATACGATGAATAAGCGGAAAGCAGGGCTTCCCAAAAATGTATCGCAATCGACGAACATAGTTCAACGGGGGTGATCTGAGCGACTTTGATCGTGGACATATATGTCAACGCAAGACAGGTGGGTCATTCTATCGCCCAAGTGGTAAGAACCCTAGGGTTCCCAAGGGCAACGGTATTAAAGGTGTTCAACGAGTACCATCGAAAGACGTATCAGCGCCCAGGGTGCATGTCGTGGCCGACCACACGACTTTGATGTCCAGTCTCGTACAGACAGACCGCTTGGCAACGGCAGCGCAAACCAGCCCCGAGCAGCGTCAGCCAGCGAACGGTACAGCGTACGCTGCATATCTTGGGCTACGGTAGTTGATGCCCTACTAGTGTGCCCCTGTTGACTGCTCATCATCGGACATTACGCCTTGCCTGGTTCCGGGAAAATCAAGACAGGACCTATGCAGAGTGGTTAGATGAATTCCGTTTTTAGTTGTACCGAGCTCCCGTGAGGATGCGGGTGTGGCTTCCGTAGCATGAAGCCATGGTCACGTTGGGCAAAGTTGGCGCTGTTCAAGACGGAAGTGGCTCTTTGATCGTTTTGGGAGCCGTCTCATGGGACACATTAGGTCCCTTAGTGTGCCTGCAGAGGTACGTAACTGCTGTGCGCTTCCAGCAGCCGTGCTAGCTGATCACCAGCACGCTTTTATGGCCTTCCCTCATCGTGCGGCCGATGGTCTGTTCCAGAAGGACAGTGTACTGCGCCATCGGGCCACAACCACCCCTGCATGGATCGAGGAAGCATCATCTGAGTTTGGAATCGTTCAGTGGCCCCAAAGGTCCCAGAATTGTAACCACGTGGAAGCTTTCTGGGTTGCCGTGGAGTGTAATATCTGATCCACGAATCCTTGCCCAACGTCTTGAGCGAAACTGTGGACATCACTGCAACAGGAGTGGCTGGCATTACCACTGAAAACCCTCCGGCATTTGGTGGGGTCGATGCCTCGGCGTGTAGAGGCTATTTAGTTGTTGTAGAGGAGGACCAACACACTGTTGGGTAACTATCTCGAACGTTTTGTTAATTTCATTACGTTTTTGCATAAGTATTTATTTTTGCCTAAACTTTTGCGACAGACCTCACTAAATGCAAAGCATTTCAAACATGAGTAATCATAATGTGTACGGGAAAATAGACAAGGATACGGTGTACGAGTGCAGAAGTTTATCATGAAAGTCAGAGCGACAAACTGATCCGTGACCTTGTTTTAAAACTTCCAATTTCTATATTGATGACACGACTGATATGATTTTTGTCAGGTGATTTACGAGCGTTTTCTCTCAGTCAGATCAATATATACAGCGCTTTAAGTGTGATATTGAATCTTTTTTTGCTAATTATTTTTTTTAAATATGACATGTGCGAATTATTATCATGTTCGTTAAAGATGACGTCTATGAAAACTTCGCGCTCGGCGCATACGTGTGGCGCTAGCAGCGCCCCTCGAAACATGCAAAGCAGGTTTGCTGTAAATACGCGCTGTAACGTTCGTGAGCTTTAGTTATCGTTGAGATTCGACGTAGTGTGTTGATGTCAGTCAAGAATGCCTTTAAGAAGACGAAGAAGCCATTATCAACAGCTCACGGAGTTTGAACGAGGTCGTGTAATAGGGCTACGAGAAGGTGGATTTTCTTTCCGCAATTTTGCAGAACGGTTTGGCAGGAATGTAGTCACTGTGCATGATTGTTGGCAGTGGTGGTCAAGGGAAGGTACTGCCTCAAGAAGACCGGGTTCCGGCCGGCCACGTGGCACTACTGAGAGGGAAGACCGCCGTGTACGGCGTATTGCCGGGGCGCATCGTACCGCATCTGCGGCAGCAAATCGAGCTGCAGTTGCCACCACAGTGACACAACGAGCTGTTACAAATCGGTTACTTGAAGGACAGCTCCGAGCCAGACGCCCTGTAGCGTGCATTCCACTTACTCCAAACCACTGCCGTTTGCGACGTTAGTGGTGTCAAGCTAGAGCTCATTGGAGGACGGAGTGGAGATCTGTTGTGTTTTCTGATGAAAGCCGGTTCTACCTGGGTGCCAGTGATGGCCGTGTGTTGGTTAGAAGGAGGCCAGGTGAGCGCCTGCAAACAACCTGTCTGCGGCCGAGACACAATGGACCTACACCTGGAGTTATGGTCTGGGGAGCAATTTCCTATGACAGCAGGAGCACTCTCGTCGTTATCCCAAGCACCCTGACAGCACAGTTTCACGTCGGTCTGGTGATTCAACCTGTTGTGCTGCCATTCATGAACAGCATTCCAGGGGGTGTTTTCCAACAGGATAACGCTCACCCGCATACCGCTGTTGTAACCCAACATGCTCTACAGAGTGTCGACATGTTGCCGTGGCCTGCTAGATCACCAGATTTTCACCAATCGAGCACGTATGGGACATCATTGGACGACAATTCCAGCGTCACTCCCAACCAGCATTAACCGTCCGTGTATTGACCGATCAAGTGCAACAGGCATGGAACTCCATCCCACAAACTGACATCCAGCACCTGTACGACACAATGCATGAACGTTTGCGAGCTTGCATTCAACATTCTGGCGGTTACACCGGCTATTAATGTACCAGCATTTCACATTTAAAATGGCTCTTCTCGCGCTTACAATAAGCTGTGATCTTGAAATCTTAATCGATTAAATATGTTACCTATACAAATGTATTGCCGCAATTTCATTCCTCTACAACTATTTTTTCGTGGTGTTGGGATTTTTTTTCCGTCAGTGTATTTGCTTTAAGCTTAAGGAAAAAAAAACATAATAATAATTAAAAGTTCAGAGAGGCAAAATAAAAAATGTTAAAAACTGCACTCCTTTTCGGGGAGAGGGCGTTGATTGTACAGTAATGTGATTCTTATGTAAACTTCCTCAGAAAATGGTAAACGGATAACTTCAACTAATCTGCGTAGCGAATATTTTTGCATAAAATAATTTGTCCCCTAATACATGTTTTAGTGATTGATGTTTGATGCAAACTAGAGACCTTTTTAATTTTTACACCGGCTCGTATAAGAAAATTGCCTTTTTTTTTAATTTCTAGGGTTGTTTTTAAAGTGACCAAACAACTGGCCTCTCTATAATCTCTAACAACTTTGATATTGTTCTTCTTGTTTCTTGAATTTAAGTATCTGGTTTAAACACAAATTGTTGAATATGTGAAAGTAGAGAGACACAAATGACGAAATTTAATTTATTTCATTAATACGAAAAAGATCAAGATTGTTATAATAATCATTTGAAGCATGCAAATGTTAGTATCAATTCGGCGACTGGCGGTAGCCTGCAGTACACTTAGAAAACAAAACATATGACATAGTGGTGATGGGAAGTTATCGTGGATATCCCCAGAACAGAGTGAAAGAGATCAAACCGAATGCAGGCAATGGACGGGCGGACAGTAGGACTTGCGAATCATGTATCCAAATTGACGAACATGGGTAAACGAAGAGATCTGAGCTGATTTGATCGTGGACACGCTGCTGGCGCAAAACAGAGGGGTCATTCTATCGCCCAAGTGGTAAGAACCCTAGGGTTTCCAAGGGCTCCCGTATCAAGGGACATACCAACAACAAAAGTATCAGTGCCCCCAGGGCAAGCGGTTGTCAACCACACGCCATTGATGATCTAAGTTGACGTAGAATATCCAGGCTAGTACAGATCAACCGCATGGCAGCTGCGGCGCAAATCACATCCAGGTTAAAATTCAAAGGACCAAGCAGCGTCAGCTAGTGAACGATACAGTGCACGCTGCATACTCTGGACAACGGGAGCCGATGCCCATACTTGTGTACCACTGCAGACTGCTTGTAAACGCCTCGCGTGGTACCGGGAACATCAAAACTAAACCTCTGCAGAGTGGCGCCGCGTCGTGTGTTCAGATGAATTCTATTTTCAGCTGTGCGGAGCTGACGGGAGGTAGAAGGTGTGGCGTCGACAGCATGAGGCCATGGCCCCGTCGTGCCAGATCGGCTCTGTTCAAGGCCATGGTGGCTCTGTGATGGTTTGTGGAGCCTTCGCATGGGACACATTAAGTCCCTCAGTGTGCTTGGGAGATGTCTTTAACCTATTCACATATGAGAATGTGCTGGCTGACCACCTACACGCTTTTCTGGAGTTTGCACATCCTGCTGCCCATGATTTGTTTCAGAAGGAGGATGCGCCACCCCCACCAGGCCGCAACCACCCAGGAATGGCCCAAGGAACACTCAGCTGAGTTTGGAACCATCCAGTGGCTTCCAAAGTCCCAGTGTTTAAACCCTATGGAAGATCTCTGGGATGACGTGGAGTTGAACATCAAATCCATGGATCCTAGACCGATGTCTCTGAAGGAGTTGTGGACAATACTGAAACAGGCATGGCTGGAATTACCTCCGGAGTTCCTCACCCGTGTGGTTGAATCAAGGACGTCGTCAAGGGGATGCGAGGGTGGACTCTAGCCCACTATGAAAATTGTCTTGCCCACTCTGCCTCCCACCGAGTTCAAGATGTGCCATGTTTTAATTTTTAACTTTAAAATATAATCTGGTATTTGCCAAGGAATGACGACTTCCTTATTGTTCGTTATGTACCCTACGTATTTCCCCTAGAAAGTGCGTTTTTCCTTCTAAGGTTATCAGCATAGCATCCACAGGGCCATGGAAATTCAGTAGTTCTCCACCCGTCGGATTCCTCAATTTAAGTTTTTTTTTCAAGTTAGTATGACCAGGGGCGAATGAAGAGGGTGATAGGAATTCACTGAGGTCGAAATGAAGAGGGTGATAGGAATTCACTGAGGTCGAAATGAAGAGGGTGATAGGAATTCACTGAGGTCGAAATGAAGAGGGTGATAGGAATTCACTGAGGTCGAAATGAAGAGGGTGATAGGAATTCACTGAGGTCGAAATGAAGAGGGTGATAGGAATTCACTGAGGTCATTAGTAATTGCTCTGCTGTTCCTTTGTGCTACTAAGTAGGGGATTCCAACACGGAAAGTGGAGAATAAAGCCATACCAGTATTCTTAAGCCTGCCCTAGGGTAATGAGGGAGCAAGTCGTAGCTAACGATTGCTTTGGAAGAGATGAGTGCCAGACAAGGTTGCTGGCTTGGGTAAATGAGTTAAGGAGGGGAAAGGTATTGTCTGAGTGTTGGAATCATAATAAGTTGAACAGTTCACGGGAAATGTGCAAGTAAATCATACTCACGTGAGCATTTACCCTCAACCCTAATCCACGGAAACATTTGTTTTAAGACATTTCTCCTAAGCATAAAATTGTCCTTCAATCAGTACGTGCCACTGGTGCTGGTGACAGTGTGTCATGTTTATTATACGGGTATGTAAATCCTTAGGATTTACTAATTTTATTAAAAATGGTGCATGGGACATTAGCAAAAAAAAAGAAGAAAATGCTACAAACTTTAGATTCTTTAGTATTCCAAAAAGTGCAAAAACTTCAAGTCAGTTCCAAAATTTATGAGTATGTATCCTGGAGGAAGATATGCGGGGGGAGGGGGTACGAATAGCTTTGCAGCCTGTAGAAAAAGAAAACAAATTCATTTGTTTAGTGTTTTTTAAACAAAGTTCTTATCAAACTTGCCCCAGTAAAAATAACAGTCCCACACCCGACGCCCATCCTGATTTCGAAGTACAGCGACGTTCCTGGATGGAATCGATGCCTCTGAGTGTACAATTGTTTGTTTCGCACTTGGGGAGAACCAACACGCTATTACGTAGGTATCGCTAATGTTTTGTGTATTGAGTCTATGTTTTAAATACTGAAATCGTGATAAATCGGCGTCGCTCATTTTAGGTGTCTTGATCCCGTATATCTCCCTACATACTTTATATTGCCATCTTGTACTCTACTGAGTAACATAAAAACATGCACAAACAATAGACGTTACCAAAAGCGTCGGGTTAGGATGACCAAAACTGGCTGGGAATTTTAGCCTTACGATCCATTACGAAACGCACACCTGCAGGGAACACCTTTTCCCTCATAAAAGAAACAAATTATATTAGATCCCGGATGAGAGAGAGAGAGAGAACTATCGAAACATTCATTTTAAAACGAATTCAGTCGTGAACAAATTTTAACAACTTAACGGTAAAATAACTTTCCAAACCCGATCACGACTGAATTTAGCATCAGACCACGCTCAAAATGGGATGTTATACCAGACAACTTTTTTCTTTGAAAATTTTGGTTTCGACAAAATCAGGAGTCTCTTGGAGACCCCAGTTGCAACTTAATCACCATAAATTTAGTGAGAGTTGAAATGTGCACAAGACATATAACAATTTTCTTACGCTTTTCGGATTTATTTTGTCACTGATCTTGTAATGCGTGATCTACTTGTATAACCAAATAAACATGTATTGGTACTTCTATTTATAGTGCTGTTAACTCCTCCTTCAGTAGACTTATTAGTTTGACGCATATGAACCAATTCAGTGGTAAAACGTTGTTGTTTTTAAGACAAATGCGGGAAGGACACTGATTTCGGAATATTTCTGCCAGAGAATCGCTTTGCCTGTATGTGGAGAAGAGTGTGGAGATGAACTGCCATCACAATGAGTACTAGCAGTGACAACACCAGCATCTCGAAACTAGGGGAAGGAGGCTAACCATCATACGATTGGGGCACAAATTTGGAAATGCTGGGCAAAAATGTTGGCATAAAAGAAATCTTTTTATTTAGATTTTACCCGACGCTCATGATGTTATCATCAGTAAAAAAGTTTTCTGGTATATACTTTACCTAGTATTTATTCAGTGTACTCTATGTAGTAAAAGAAACATGGATACGAACCTCCATGGCATTTAACAGGTTACTATTTTTTCGCCATATTAGCTTACTTAAATCTTTTGTTTTTGTTTTTGTTTTTCATCTTTTTTAAATATTTGTCGTCATAAAATTGTTTATAAATTTTAGTTTGCAAACTGATAAGGAATATATTTTTCTCTCTTTCTCTGATCTTTTTAAATTATATTTACAAAAACGGCGTCTTTCTACTGCACTCTCAGACATTCGCTCAGAGGATTCCCTCCATTTCACAAATACTACAACACTAAATTTAACATAAAATTAATTTTATGTAACAACATTTCTCTGAATTCCCAAAATTCACATTGGTTTATCCAAGTTCCCTAAAATCTTAAATGCTACTCTCGCCATGTATTCTAACTGCTTAAATATTTTGGGGGAGGGGGCTGCAGCACGGTGGGCTCAAAGAAAACCGCCCATCTGTAGTGTCGCGCTGGGTTCTAGCAATGCCTGCAATACCTTTCCCTTATTAATTGAAAAAGTACAGGAACGTGCGATGCCTTTACGCCTTCAATACCTTTCCCTTATTAATTGAAAAAGTACAGGAACGTACGATGCCTTTACGCCTTCAATACCTTTCCCTTATTAATTGAAAAAGTACAGGAACGTGTGATGCCTTTACGCTTATTAATTGAAAAAGTACAGGAACGCGTGATGCCTTTACGCCTTCAATACCTTTCCCTTATTACTACTCCCCACGTCTAATTCCGCCTCACTTCTTTTTTCTTATATTTATACAGCGTGTCCAAATAGTGACTGTGCACTGAATGTACGAATTATAGTAATGTAGCAATAAAAAAATTATGAATTGACAAATTTGTGGAAGTGCTCTGTGTCTGGTAACCTTCATTTCATCCCCCCCCTCTCGAGGGGCTCGCAGCTGTCATTCCGCCGAGCGAAGGTCATTTCAGAGCTCTTGGTCGACGGAGGCAGATATGTCGATTGATTACTCGTTTCGGCACAAGGACAATGGGTTGAACCGAGAGTGTTTTTGGTGGAACATGTCTTTCGGCATAACGACAAGTACACAGACGAAGTGCAAAAACAGTTCGCTAGGAAATTTCATGATGCAGACCTCCCCCACCGTAATGCGGTGCGTCAGCTCATAATGAAGTTTCGGGAAACTGGTAGTGTTCTGGATTTCCCCACCCCGGTAGGCCATCCACGGCAGGATATCCAGGACAGGATACACAGGAGTCCACAAAAGTCCGTGAGGCGGCTGTTACAACAAGCTAATGTGTCATTGAGTATAGCACACGATATTCTGAAAAGGAAGTTGCATTTCCACCCGGTACAAAGTGTCTGTCTTGCATCAGTTGAAAGAAACAGATCACGAGGTCCTTGTTCGGCACTGTACGTGATTCCAAGAGTTCCTGTCTGAAGCAGGTGAGTCATGGTTTAACCTGCCCGGGTACATCAACAGCCTGTGGGGTACCGAAAATCCCCACGGATTTAAAGAAGTGCTTCTCCACAACCAGAAGGTCGGTATTTGGTGTGCCATGACTTGTACGCGCATTATTGGGGCCAATTTTGTCGGTGAAACCATTGAATCAGAACTGTACAGTGCCCAGATCATCCAATCATTCATATCCGAGCTTATGGAACGGGAAATCAACGAAGGATGTTTCCAGCAAGAGAGTACAACTGCTTACACCGCTGGCGCATCAAAAAACCTTCTTTGGAAATGGTATCGTTTCCAGGGGACTGTGGCCTGCCCGGTCACCGGATCTGACACCGGCCGGGTTTTTTCTGTGGGAAGCACTGAATTGGAAGGTGTACGCAGGTATGCCGCATACACTTCAAGAGCTAAAGGCTGCTATAGCGATTCACATCCGATAAATCACACTACATACCCTGAGAAAGGTTTTCCCCAACATGCAGAACGTGTGCAGACATGTCTGGACGTAGGTGGGGTCCATTTCCGACATCTTCTTTAGGAACCAGTTCAACATGCTAAGTGTTACTTTCAGTGTACAGTTATTTTTCGGACACCCTGTAGAATAAGAAAGTTTAGTGATCCACAGTCAAAATCAGACTTCCATATTTACACATGACTATAAGACTAATTAAATTTACAATTATAACAATTTTCCACCACGACGTTCTTAACAACAATAGAAAAAACGTTTCACGGAAATGACAAATGATAATGGATTTAGAGACGAACTCCGCATTCAAACAAACATAGGACGTTAATTTAAACAACTGTGCAGTTTTTGTGTTGCATCTTTTTATTCGAAAACAATTACAGGGCATTCCAATTTTAAAAAGAAAACAAATTATGCAGTATAGGAATTACCGGAACGCACGCTAGCTAGAATACCAAGCATCGGAACGCCTTTCCGTGGCGTTCGTGCCCCACTATACCACTGGGTACTAGTGCCTCTGTCAAATTTACAAAAGGATGGTAGGGCCTACGAATTGCGGTGGGATCCAAGCCCAACTGTAGTTAGCTTTCGCTTAATTAATTTATAACGGTGTACTTGGTCTGGCTGCACTTTTCTCGCATAAGTGCTGAGAAATTTGCTATCTTTTCAGAGCAAACGCTCAAATTATAGATAGAAGGAAACGCTCTATTTGTATTGAAGGAAATAACTATTCAAATAAATATAAAGCACAAATGAAGTTACCGATTGTTGTTCATAAGTAGTAAAATATTTATTTGTTCGTTAAAAAAAATTCACAGTAAAAGATTACGAGAAATTGGACAATTTCTTGAGTGGCCTACAGGGAAATGTCCCAGTGGGCCAATCCTTCTCAGGCAACGTGGATTAATCTGGAAAGAAGAAACGGATTGATACTACTTATACAGTACAGCAGCAATCAGTAACGAGTGGTCTACAGGGAAATGTCCCAATGGGTCAATCCGTCCCAGCCAACGTAAATTAATCTAGAAAGGGGAAATAGTTCGGTGTTACCAAAAGATTGTTATTTTGTTGTTTAATGTACTTGAGCATAATAATCAGCTGTCTCGTGTCAACAGTTCTCAGCAATCGTTCAATGAAAAGATAAAGACGGAGGAATTTTCAACTAGGAAGGGTACCAACGCAATATTCTCTTTCCAGTTGAACTCCTGTGTTTGGGATCTGATGCGAAATTATCTTGAATTCTGTGAACTGTATAAAATTAAATTTCTTTTAAGAATTTTAGTTATTCGTGAATGTTGGAAGTACGGGATGTTAAAACACCCGTGTTCTTAAGGCATTGTGATGTCATGAAGCATCTGATACAAGAACGGGGACAGCTTATCCAAGTGGCTGAAAAAGCACTATCATCGTTTTCTTCAGCACATGTAATTTAGCCGGTTAGAACTTCGGCTCCATTACAAAACCATGAAGGGTGGTACGTATAGAGGATTATTCAGTGGCGGACCAGCGATCCATAAGCGGCCCTGGAAGCAATTTTGTGTGGCCCCCTTTGGGAGAATTTTATCGAGGAATGACATCCCTGAAAAACATGGTATGTCAGCATACCATTTTTTCAACTTTTGGATACAGGCCTACGAATCATTACGGTTTTTTCGTATTGAGGCAATAATTAACAACATTGCACCCAGTTTCTTGAACCGCAGGTCCCTAGCTAGTACAATTTATTGTAAGATTACAGTGCTGGAAATGGGCCGGTATTCTACTATATGGAATACCGGTATATCTTCCCTAGTGTTTCATACCGGCATTCTTTTTTCCTAGTATATCATACCTGCATAGGCGCCAACTTCGTGGGTTCCAGAAACCCCCAATGACTATGTTGTGGGTTCCCGGAACCCCTAACATTTCTGCGCGTATTTCATGGGGGAAATACACGTACTCATACATGCATAATTTTTTTTTTTTTTGTTATCAGTTTCTCAAGTTTTTCATTATTCATTCCCCGTTTACTGTATATAAAAAGTGTATACAGAAATTAACCCCTCAGACTGTTTATTATGACTCAAAAAAGAATTAGTGTTTGTTCGCGCTCATCAAGTTTGACGCGACAGACAATACCTCAAATACTGCTGTTTAAGAGCATTTAAAACTGTCTCGTTTATAAAAGAAAATTCTTTGGTTTGTCTGGGTTCCCACAAAATACAAAAGTATAGCTCTACATACGGAGACAAGAACCTATTCGAGGTCATAGTGATAAAGGCGGAAATATGTTGTACAGTTAGTTTAACCCACCCTGTACAGTTGGGGACCAAGGAGGTTGAAAGAGAGAGAAGATGGCATCAGCCGCGGCTGGTGAAGGCACATATGATCATTTGATTTCTTGTGCCCTCCGGATCGGAAGGGTTCAGTGACGTGACGTCACTTCCTGAAGATCTGTGCTGGAACACAGGTTGATAGCGTCCGTTTATTACTTCCTGCAGAAAGCCCTGAAGGTCAACAAGGCTCCCACAACTTTAATAAGGCCGTGATTGGCTAATGCGCAGTATGCGCATCCGCTCTATGAAGCATAATTTTGTTTAATTTTTTTAGAAAATGTTAAACAGTATTTTTATTATTTTTTGCGAATTTTTAGTTATGTTCCTGCATACATATTTCAGTCTCATTTTTTTCTGACAGTATGTGCTGCACAAGTACCTTTAACACCTCTTCAAAGCCGATGATTTCCCAATAGAAAAGTACAGAAGTAACCCAAGTAGGGCATACACAGCTGATACCCAGTGGAGTCCACAAAAAACACAATGCGTGAGGCTGATGCCATCCCCCTCCCTTCTAACCTCCTTTTCGGGGACCCACCCTTGCTTTCCTTTTTACACTGCTCTTCGTCGTAAGCGCCCATGAAACTGAACCGCGTGGAGAAAACTCGCTTTAATTTCAGACAGACCTGAAGCTTCTCGACCTCCTGCCTCTGGAGATTCACTCCACCTTAATGCGCAGTATGATTTTCATGACTTATAAAATCATACTGCGCATTAAGGTGGAGTAATTTTTTTTTTTTTTTTTTTGGAAATTCATATCAATCTGGGATTAAGAAATTTGACGGCTCCCAACATGTGTATCATGCCAAGATTTGAAGCCTCTAGCACTCCAGCTTCGCCGCCCCGGTGGCGCAGTGGTCTAAGGCGCTGGCCTGTGATCATTCGTCCGTAAGGGGTCCGGGTTCGAATCCCGCTGAGGCATGGATGTTGTGTTTGTCTTACGGCACTGGCTCTCTCCCTTCCCTGGAACCAGTGACCCTAAATTAGGGACGGGCGACTGCTTATAGCCCATTGAGTTGCTCACGGTGGTCGTTAAACCTCCAATCAAAAAAAAAAAAAAAAAAAACTCCAGCTTCAGGTGCACCACGGGATGTGAAATTTGCAAAACATGTCGTTTTTGCATCATTTATAAGAATTTTTTATTTGAATTATTTAAAAAAATATTAACTAGCCTGCGGTTGGAAAACGCAAATAATTATTCATAACTGATATATAAAAAAATTAAGAATTTTCGGCATTCATCTTTAGGTGCCCCAAAAAGCTTAAAATTCCACCAATATATTCGTCGCTTGCGGCATTTCAAGGATTTTTCCCTCCTGTCTTGTATTTGTGGTATGAGGCGAAAAGGTAGAGAGGTAGAGTGTTACAAGCTGCAGCATAATTGCTGTCCAATCTCAGGACAGGCAAGAATTAAGAGATCGTGACGACACCGGTGAAAATTTGGACGATATATCCACTGATGCAAATTTTACTGCACTGACTGCAAGTGAAGCATCCTCTTTAAGAGAAAACATCCAGATGCGTTCAAGTTTGTCTATGGTTGCACTGGTATGCAACAGATACGGACTATCTTACAGGGGTACTGCTGCTATTACATCGGCATTTCTTCAAGACGTTGGCATAAAGACTGCAACTGGCATAGTGACTGCTCTTCCGTAGTCGATAGAAGTAAAATTCGAAGAGAACGTAAAAAGTTAAGGAAAGAATTACAAGCGGCTAA
This sequence comes from Macrothele yani, assembly GCA_039090855.1. Taxonomy (NCBI): domain Eukaryota; kingdom Metazoa; phylum Arthropoda; class Arachnida; order Araneae; family Macrothelidae; genus Macrothele; species Macrothele yani. The sequence continues at coordinate 24,645,411 of CM077013.1, forward strand.
GCCAAACGAAATAAGAGTACTGTGTTTTGATGTTAGAAAAGACAAAACACAGACACAAGTTCAGAAAGGCACTAAGCTAGACACAAGAGTTGCTACATAAGGACACATTACCCTTGTGGAAGAACCTAATTCCAAATATATAGGCCATATCACTGTTATTACTGGAGAAACAGTAACAATCAAAACAGGCATCATGAACAGGAGAAACAGTAACAATCAAAACAGGCATCATGAATTTCTTTGAGAAGGGGTAAATTAACATGAATGGTTTATTTGCAATTGGATGCGACAGTACCAATATCAACGTTAGTTCAAAAGGAGGAGTGATTAGATTAATTGAGTTAGATCTTCAAAGACCACTCCAGTGACTAATCTGTGTATTACATACAAATGAGCTACCACTTAAACCTCTAACGTAGATGCTTAATGGAGGTACTCGTGGCCCTAAATCCTAATCTGAATTTACAGGTACAGCTATTATGAATTATGAAGAACCAAGTGTGACTTCATTTAGCCCCATAGTAGTTGATAACTTCCCTGTTGTTAACCAAGATGATCTTAACACAGATCAAATTTATTTAAATCACAGACATCAAGCAGTTTCATCTGGAAATTGCCCTGAAGACCTTGCCTCTGAAAAACCAGTAGTGCATTCCCGTTGGATAACAACAGCAACTAGAATACTTCGTCTCTACATTGCCACCGAAGATCCTCCAGCGAATCTTGTTTCCGTTTCTACTTGCATAATGAAGGTTTATGTCCCAACATGGTTCACCACTAAGATGAAGCCTTCTTATACCAATGGAATTCGGCACATGTGGACAATGATATAAACCTTTTTGGGAGATTCGCTTTTTTTTTTTTTTGACACTTGGGAAAAGTAGATAAGTGCCTGATTTCGAGGGGTGGGGCTGCAACCCCTCAAGCTCCTCCTCTGGATACGCGCCTGATCGAAGCCCACCTTCACTTCCCTCCATTTTCAAAGTAGATGCAGCAACACGGGTGAGAAAGCTGGACTCGATATTCATGCACAAGTGGGGGGAAAGGTTGGACAAATATTTGCTTACTTGGGGAAAAAATCTACTGGCCATCGTGGGCTATTATATTAAAAAAATCGCTGGCCACTACAAAATACTGGTCGCCATTTGGCGACTGGCTACCGACATTCGCAATTGCTGATTGGGAGTGAGATCAGTGCAAAATGAAACCTTTTCCAATGGCTACAAAATTAATTTTCCATAGTTGGCAATGCAGAAAATATCTGAAAGCATCCTCACACACAAACACAAAATCATTAATATTTATTTTAAAATGGAATGCAGGCAAATCTTATCCACTTTGCTTAATAGTTGTTTGAGTGCCAAATATATTATTTTGTAAAATATATATTTTCACAGAATCAAAGGCTTTTTCGTAGTAATTTATAGCCAAACATAGTGGATGTTTATAGGCCTTTTCGTAGTAATTGATAGCCAAATATAGTGGATGTTTATAGGCATTTTCGTAGTAATTGATAGCCGATGTTTAGTAACTGCTGATCATTTTGTGAAATCAAAAGCCCTTTCATAAACAATAATGGCCGTGTACACAGTGGGAGTTCATATTCATTCATTCCATCAATTAGTTTTGTCAGATCTATGTACAGCAGTAGTGTAGGGTGGCCTAAAATTTATCTGGGGCTAATTTTTTTTTAAATTGTTCTTAACGTTCTTGAGCTCTGTGAAATAGTTTCAGTGGACTGTGAGATTTCCAAACACCACCTTCTAAAACCCTACTTGTACTTAACCACCTAGAATGAAGTAGAAATTTTGTTTCTGTATATCATCATCATCATCATCATTGTCAACCATTATCAATCCACTGCTGGACGAAGGTCTCCCCAAGTTTCCTCCACAACAGTCTGTCTTGTGCCAGTCTCCTCCATGTCACTCCCGCATGCTTTCGAATTTCATCCACCCATCTTTCATGTGGTCTTCTTCTGGGTCTTTTCCTGTCCCTTGGAATCGAATCTAAAATTTCGGCTGTCCATCGATGATCTGTCCTTCTGGCAGTATGTCCAGCCCACTGCCATTTCAGGGATATAACTCTGATCATGATGTCTTCCACTCTTGTCATTTTTCGGATCCACGAGTTCCTCTTCTTATATCTCCTGGTTACACCAAGCATGCACCTCTTCATGCTGCTTTGAGTTGTCTGCAGCCTTTGTAAGTCTCTTTTAGTTAAGGTCCACGTCTCTGCACCATACGTAAGCACTGGAAGGATGCATTGATCAAATAATTTTCTTTTAAGACACAATGGCATATTGCTCTTGAAAATTATGCTGTTTCTTCCAAAAGCTCTCGAGGCAAGTTTTGTACGCCGATTAATTTCTTCATCAATGTGACCCTCACTTGATATCTGCTGTCCAAGATAAACGTACGTGTCTGTTATCTCGAGCTTTTCTCCATCAATCGATAAATCTTCATTTCTTGTAAAAGCATTGAACATAACTTTTGTCTTCTGAAAGTTCATTTTTAATCCCACTTCTTTACTCTTGCCAGCAAGTTCCTGGATCATACTCTCCAGCTCTGATGGGGTAGTTGCAAAAATGACTATGTCATCAGCAAAACGAAGGTGGGTTAGATAATCTCCATTAATCTTTATCCCTTTGTTTTCCCAGTTCAGTGATTTAAAGACATTTTCCAATATGGCATTCAAGAGCTTCGGAGATATGGTGTCACCTTGTCTCACTCCTTTTCCAATTTTTATGTGTGTTGTATTTTCAAACAGCCGAATCTTTGCACTTGCATTTTCATAGATGGTATTAATAATATTAATGTATGCATCTTCAATACCGCAGGATTTCAGGGCCATTGTAACTGCTGATGGTTTCACCGAATCAAAGGCTTTTTCATAATCGATAAAAGCCATGCACAATGGAAGTTCATATTCCCTCGCTCTTTCAATTAGTTCTCTCAGTACGTGGATATGATCTATTGTGCTGTAGCAACTCTTGAATCCAGCTTGTTCTCTCGGTTGAGCCATGTCCAGTGTCACCTTTAAGCGGTGTGAAAGAACTTTAGTGAAGATTTCATAAACCACTGATAGGAGGCTGATAGGTCTGTAGCTCCTGAGATCCTCAATATCACCTTTTTATGTAGCAGGATCATTGTAGCGTTGTTCCAATCCTCAGGAATCTTCCTTTCATTAAGGCATCGAGTGAAAATTTGTGCGAGTACTGTTTCGATTTTTCCACTTGCTTCTTGTATGATGTCTACAGTAATTCCATATTCTCCTGGAACTTTTCCCCGCTTCATGTTTTTGATTGCATGTGCAACTTCTGCTGAGAAGACTGGAAGAACTCTGGTACTGGTACCTTTCATGATGTCTGGAGTACATGTATCATCCCTTTCATATAATCTGGAATAGAAATCTTTCACACATGTCAAAATTTCGCCTCTATTTCTTGTTACAGAACCATCTTCTTTTCTCAGTGCCATAATCTGTTTTCTTCACTTACTGAGATGTATCTTTGCTATCTTTAGGCTTTGGTTGTTTTCAATTGCTTTCCTTATTAGTTCACAGTTGAATTTCCTTACGTCTCCAGTGATACTTTTTCGTACTGTCTTGCATAGTTCTATATATTCCAGTTTGGAAGTCACATCTTCTTTAGTTGTCCTCATCTCTCTTCTTTTTTGTATCAACATTTTGGTATTTCCTGATAATTTGTTCACACGCAACTTGTTCTTAGACCCAGCTAATTTTGTTGCTGTTTCCATAAGAGCTTTGGTTACTTTTCTGTTAACTTCGGAAATATCCACTTCTTCCGATGTTAGGCCTTCTAAAGCAGAAAATCTGTTCTTCAGTTCCAACTTGAAGGTATTATGGTGTTTTTTAAGGTTGGTTATGTCAATACATTTTGTTTGTCATGAGCTTGCTACGTTCGAGTTTAGTGTTGAGGTGCAACGTACATCTCACCAAATTCTACGAGAGTATTTCCACGCTGGTTTCTGTTGCCGTGACCGAATTTACCTACTGAAGTTTCATTCTGTTGCCGTTGCCCTATTTTTGCATTGAAATCTCCCATTATTATCTTTAAGTGCTGCTTACCTTTATTATTTAGATGACGAATTTCCTCATAAATTCTTCAATTTTTTCTTCAGGATGACTAGTGGTGGGTGAATAAGTTTGAATAATCTGAGCCTGGTATCTTCTCGAGAGTTGGATAACGAGTCGTGCAGCTCTGTCAGAGGAACTTTCAACTTCTACAACTTTATCCTTCAGTTTCTTGTTTATTATAAATCCAACACCACTAAATCTGCCAGTATCAGTCCCACGATAGTAGAAGAGATGTCCACTTTTCAGTTCAATGAGATCTTCTCCTTTTCTACTTACCTCACTTAGCCCGACGATGTCCCATTTGATCCTTTGTAGTTCATCTTCCAATTCAAGAAGCCTTGAATCAGAAGATAGGGAGCGTCCATTACACGTAGCCAAAGTCAGCATCAGATGGCAGCATAGTCCGGTCCTCCGGGGATTCTTAGCACCCTCTGCCTTCATGTCGCACTGGCCGCTGCGTACATTCCAGCTGCCGGGGACTGAGGGCCAAAATTTAAGTTGTGGAGTCATTTTGGAGGGGTTTGGCCATAACTCACTTCGCTGGCCAAGCGGGTTGGTGAGTGTGGGATAGCATTTCCTTTAATCCCGATGGTATAGTTATACCGCTATTGGCGGTCGTCAGAGCCCCTTTAGTGGGAACAGGATGTACCACGAGAAGGCGGGGTTGACATTTGTCAAGGACAGGCTGTGATGTTACGCATCACCTGACCTTACATCCTTCTTTATATATGCAATACTATATAACACAAAAAAAGTAGAAACAAAACAGTAGTAACCAACAGAAACGAAACAAAGTATGTTTGCTTTTGCTTTCAGTTAATCAGGATATTTTGTTATAACTGCTCATTAAAAGTTCTAGACTGATTGTTATGTTTTTGCACTAAGCAAATATTTGGTTGATGTGGGCCCAGGTGTTTAACGTTTTTTTTCTTCTTCATCTCCCAATAAACTAAACGGGTCTTCCAATAAAAAATATCTTTGTTCATTTTACTTACACAAAGGAATTTTACAGTTTAACTCCACAAACGAAACTCAGCCAATCACTCTCCGACGATGCGGAAGCAAAATTGCTGCTGTTAACAGAAAAGCGACTAGCTCGGTATGACAGTTTTATGCATGCGCAGTTCAGCACGAGTCTGCTCATTCATTACTGTACTCCGTCAAGGCAGCCAACGAGACGAGTTGATGGGTGTTTCCTCTACTACCACGTGGTAATAATTGTGCTCTAGTCAATGGAGATGGAAGGTTGTGATGTGTTACCCAGTTACTCAACTATTGTAGGAGCTCACATTTGCATTCAGAAAATATGGGATCTGTTACTAACTAGGATTTTCTTTCAAAATTTTTCCATTAAAAAAAAACATTTTTTTTTCTAATTTTCATGCGTCCTTTGACACCGGATGCTCATAATGACCTGATGCCACTGATGTACAGAGAAAACAAATTGAGAGAGCAAATTAGCATAAACACCCACTATGATTGGCTATCAATTACTATGAAAAAGCCTTTCATTCTGGGAAAACATCAGCAATTGGGTTTTCAAAATCCTGCTGTATTGAAGATTTGTATGTTAATATTGTTACGAAGTCGAATTGGATAGGGCATTCACCCTGAGTTGTACAAGATCCGTTTTGCGTTTGTTGAAATCGCTTGGAGCTGAAACTTCCTAAAACATGCCTCTGTAAGTCGCGCTACTCCTCGTTAAAAGAACATTGAACTGTTTTGTTTACAGCAGGCGAGAAGGAGGAATGCGTGCGACTGAGAGAGATCCCTGCGACCCTCGAAAGAGCGCCGGGGTTTAATAGGTCACTGGAGAAGAGAAGCGAACAGCAGTGTGCAGCTGGGATCTGGCGAAGAAGGTCTGTTCCGGGGAAGAAACGGAATCCAAGAAATGAATTTCTTCGATTTAGAAACGCAATACACGGATGTCCCAAGATCTTTCTGGCCAAAGAAGGAAAGAGAAAATTAAGCTCCCTCTATATCTTTCAACGGCTTTATCTCCTCTGTCCGACGGCTTGACCGGTGTCTAGTCGCGGGAATCTGCAGCTTACCGCCTCGTCAGCAAGTTGGTGCGTATACCACGAAAGCAGTCTGTGTGTGTGTGTGTGTGTGTGTGTGTGTGTGTGTGTGTGTGTGTGTGTGTGTGTGCGTGCGTGCGTGCGCCATCTCAAGGCTGGTTATTGCTGGCCAGTTCCATCACGGATTAATGAAACTCACGAAGGATACCTATCTGTAAGCACAGTAAATCTTATTACTTTCGCATGCATCTAGCAGAAATGTGCCGAAGCAGAGCAGACTGCAATTTAAGCAGCGCAGATGTGAACTTGTGAACTGCTATTGCATTTATTGAGCGCGTTCTCGCCCTCTTCGCTCCCAGAACTAGATGAGCGGTGTAAATAATTTGTAAACAATTTGTAAATATTTGTAAATAATTAAATGAGCCTATGTTGTCCTAAGTCTTGAGCTTGTCAGTGCTAGTCCCTTGATCTCTCTCAGGGATTCAAGGCTCGGAGCTATATCCCTCCGACCAGTTCTTGGTTTTTTAAAGAGGGATACGTATCCCAGGGGCCCCAAAATAAAGGGCACACGTAACATTTCATGGTGTCAAACGTGGGATACTGCTACATTCTTATGCTAGCTGAGATATCAAGGGCATATAGTTTTTGTTTCCTCTGAAAAAATTGTGAAAGAGCACTGATATATATTTTTTTAACTTCTTTGAGCTGATTTGCAAAGTAGAAAAATGGAAGGAGTTACTGCTTTGTTGGAGAAATTAAACGAGCTGCTGGATGCCCAGCAAAAAGAATTTACGGAGAAATTCGATGCGCTGAACCGTAATTTTACTGAACTGTCCAAAGCTCAAAAAGAGGACTTAAAAGAAAAAAATTCGACACGCAAGCACAGAACGTCACTACCCAGTTGGATGCTCAAGCGCGGTATTTTACTGCTCAACTGAATGCGCACACAAGAGAACTGGGAGAGAAAATGCAGACGCAAGAAAAAAGCTTTCACTGCTTGAAAAGCAACAGTCTGCTACCCAGCTGCATCTAACTGAACTTTTAGAGAAACACAAAACTGAAATGCAGGAAAGTTCGAAGCAACTTAAGCAGAGTGTTGACGCAAAATTAGATCAGTATGAGGCTTCCATAACAGATATTCGGAAACACGTACAGTCCAAAGTGCTTAATATTAACGATGTATGTTCGAAATTGCGTAAAGAACTCTCCGCACAGGATAGGAATGTGCAATATCATTTCGTAGCAGAAATAGAAGCCGTCAAGGCAGAAAATTTAGGTTTTCGCAGAGATATTGAAAATGAAGTGAAAATAGTTGAGAAAAAAGCAACCTCGCAGACAGGGCTTAGCGAAGACTTCGAAGAGAAAGTGAAGGCTCTAGAAAATAAAATTGCGATGGAGCAACAGGGGGCAGCTTCAGCTCTGAGCGCGGATTTTTTTTTTTTTTTTTATTGGAGGTTTAAAGACCACCGTGAGCAACTCAATGGGCTATAAGCAGTCGCCCGTCCCTAATTTAGGGTCACTGGTTCCAGGGAAGGGAGAGAGCCAGTGCCGTAAGACAAACACAACATCCATGCCTGACCGGGATTCGAAACCCGGACCCCTTACGGACGAATGATCAGAGGCTAGCGCCTTAGACCACTGCGCCACCGGGGCGGGGAGGCTGAGCGCGGATTCCCTCAAATTCGCTAGGATAAAACCAAGCCCGTTTGACGGTAAATCAAGTTGGAATGTTTACAAAACTCAGTTTGAGTTAATCGCAGAGGCAAATAAATGGAACGAACGCGAGAAGGCCTGCAGTTTAGCGGCAGTGCTTCGCAGCCCTGCAGTGGATGTATTGCAAACTCTGTCTGAGGAAAACAGGCTTAATTATAACTGTCTGATCGCTGCGCTAGAGATGAGATTCGGCGATGAGCACCTGAAGCAGCTGAGGGTAATTCAGTTGAAAAACCGCCGTCAGGAGGCTCAGGAATCATTGCAGGAGCTAGCAACAGATATAGAGCGATTGACGAGGTTAGCGTATGTTCAGTGCTCCTCAGAAATTTTGGAAAATCTGGCACAGCAGCACTTTGTCGATGCTATACTGGATCCGGATATCCAACATGCGGTTCGCATGGCTGACTGCGATTCGTTGAGATCCGCGGTACTTCACGCGATGAAGTACAACTGGTCGCGGCAGTCGAGAGGCTCCCGGAGATCCGGGAAGTTGGTAGCCGCCGAAGAGAGTAGGCTAAAATCTGCGGTGGAAGAAAGACTAGATCAGATGCTGCAAATGATGCATCGACTTTTGTCAACTCTTTCGTTCTCCACATCTCCGAGGTGGCGCCTGGGAAGAAATGCATTAGGTGGAAATACTTGTTGAGGAAGTGGATCCAGTAGTCATCGCCTTAGGCAGTGCCCTAAGCGTAATGATCACTCCGCGTAAACCAAAGCTAAGACACGAGATTCGGAAATGCCGAAGGCCTAGTTCCGAGGGGCAGGGACTAAGCGACTCGTTTGCGGCGCCCCGCTGGATACTAGCCAGAATTACAGGGTTGTTTGGGGACACCTATGGGTTGGTTGTGCAGGGAAAAATCAACGGGATAGACTGTGATTTTGTGTTGGACACAGGGGAAGACGTAACGCAGATTTCTTCGAAACCACAAGGAGCCCGGTTGTTCGGTTGAATCAAGAACCGAGAATTGTTTTACGTACTGTGAACGGGGAAAACGTGAGTTCACAGGGAACAGCTACACTACAGTTTGAGATTGGGAACAGGCTGTGTGAACATCCAGTGGTGGTCGCTGACATTTCCCACCGGTACATTGTAGGGTTGGATTTCTTGCGCAGGTATGACTATATGTTGAACCTTCATGACGGAACGCTGCAAGGGGAAGCAGAGGAATTGCCTCTATTGAATAGATGCCGCAGCGAGCTAGCTGTTAGAAGGCTAGAAGTGTTAGTCCAAGAGGAGGTTGTAGTTCCGGCGCGGAGTGAAGCGTTGGTTGTTGGCAATGTATCTGGATGCGTGGCGCCCTTCCCAATGGCAGTCTGCGAGATGTTGGAAGATTCTCTGCCCCCTAAAAATTAGCCAATTGCGAGAACTCTAGCACGTCCTGGCGAAACTATTCCTGTGCGTGTGTTGAATGTTGGGGATGTGCGCAGCACGCCGAAGAAAGGAGATACGCTTTGCTCGTTGCAGCCTGTTGTCTCCGTATTCTCCGCGAGGAAAGAAGATCATAGAGGTTGGGTGTGGGAGTTCACGAAATCCTCCCGCACCTGGAGCAGCTAGCTAACGAGGCAGCCGGAAGTTGAGTCCCGCGCAGAGAGAGCAGTTACGATATTTTCTCTCGGACTTTTTCGATCTGTTTGCGAAGGAAGAAGACGACTATAGCCGGACGGAAGCGGTGTTTTATAAGTTTGACACAGGTCAGAGTGCTCCCATTAAGCAGTCGGCGAGACGTCTGCCCTTATCGAAACGTGCAGAAGTGGACGCGATCATTTCTGATATGGAAAGACAAGGTGTTATAGAGCCTCCTTCGGGTTCGTGGGCTTCCCACCATAGTTCTGGTTCAAAAACGTAACGGAAGCACCCGTTTCTGCGTGCATTATTGTCGGCTTAACAAGGTAACCAGAAAAGATTCATATCCGTTACCTCGAATCGATGACACCCTTGACTATTTAGTGGGATCCGAGTGGTATTCCACACTGGATTTAAAATCGGGTTATTGGCAGGTCCCCGTGAGCACTGAGGATAGGGAGAAGACGGCTTTCATCGCAGGAAATGGCTTGTGACAATTCCTGGTAATGGCATATGGCTTATGTAATGCGCCCAGTACATTTGAACATCTTATGGAGACCGTTCTTCGCGGTCTGCCCTTCGAGACGAGCATGGTTTGTTTAGATGACAGAGCACATTAGGAATCTGAGGACAGTTTTCTCCCGCCTTCGAAGTGCGAAACTGAAATTGAATTCCCAGAAGTGTAAGCTCATAAGCCGGAAAGTAAGGTACTTGGGGTATGTGATTTCGGCCCAGGGCGTGGCCACGAACCCTGAGAGAGTTGTGGCTGTGAGCGGCTAGCCACATCCACAGAGCGTACACGATGTCAGGAGTTTCTTGGGACTGTACTCCTACTATAGAAAGTTTATTAAGGGATTTTCGCTGATTTCCAGGCCAGTGCTTGACGGAGGTAAATCTTAAATTCGAATGGAGCGAGGAGTGTCAGCAAGCATTCGAGAAACTTAAGGAAAGGCTAGTGTAAGCGCCAATTCTGGCTTTTCCCCTGGCAGCTGTTTCATTCGTTTTGGATACTGATGCGAGCGGAGTTGGGATTGGATCGGTGCTGTCGCAAGTGCAGGAAGGACAGGAAAGAGCGATAGCTTATTTAAGAAAAACTCTCTCCAGACTACAGCGGAATTACTGTGTAACACGTAGGGAGCTCCTAGCCATTGTCAAGTCGGTTGACCAATTCCATCATTATTTGTAAGGAAGGAAATTTTTGATCAGGACAGATCATGGGGCTCTCCGCTAGCTCTTCAACTTCAAAAATCCGGATGGGCAGGTGGCCCGTTGGCTGCAACGCTTACAAGAGTATGACTTTGAGATTGGGCACCGGCGCGGAAGTGCCCACAAAAACGCCGACGCATTATCGCGGTGCCCGTGTTCCGAGGAATGTTCATTGTGCAACCGGCTTGAAAAGGTGATCTCCAGAGGCAGGAGGTCGAGACGCGTCAGGTTGGTAGAGTAGCCTTCCCTGTGGAGGAGGACCCATGGAATGTTGAAAGCATTCGTGAAGATCAGTTGGAAGATCCGGACATAGGTCCCATCCTCCGTTGGAAGGAGGATTCGCCTTCTCGGCCCGAGTGGTGTACCGTCTCTATGTGAAGATATTTTGGGAGCAGTGGACGTCTTTGGTGGTGAAGGATGGAGTTTTGTATAGAGAAATTGAAGATAAAAAGGGAGTCCGTCGTATTCAACAAATGGTTTTGCCAAAGGTGAGGGTAGCCGAAGTGCTACGAGGGTCAAAGAAATGCGCAGCAATGGGCTGCTAGCGACGCGTCCTCAGTTAAGCAGACTGCGTCAAACTGTTTTGGAGGATAAAGCCTGACCTGTGACAGTGCTTCACTGCTGCACTAACACCGTTGACGTTGCTGTGCGATCGACCACTGCCGTGAGGTGAAGGTTTCTATGATCTCGTTCAGGCGTGTGATTTTGCGGTCCAGTTTCCAGATTTCTGTGCTTCCGAGCTATATCTGTCCACTGGTGACACCTTCACATCACTGCACTGGCGCTTCTTCCTGTAAGAGTGGCAGTTTCGCGAAAGTAAAATCCAGCTTCTTTCATTCCAATATTCCTTCCTCGCACAAAGTCCGTCAAGTGTTCATAATGCGACCTTCTTCGGCGACGGGGCATAGTGAGACATAAGAACACTTTTCGACCTCTCGACCTCTCTTCAGTAATTGCAGCATCTCGTTTGAGCCAGCTCTTTATACCAAAGATCGGACAGTTCAGAGGAAAGTGCTCTGAAACCGCATGCGCATTTTCAATGATATTTTAATCATTTGCAAGACCCAACATGTTGAACATATCTTGTAAGTTTCAAGGTAATACCAGCAGTCCTTCATAGTCTTGCAATTTTCACAAACAGAAGATTACAGGGTAAGTAAAAATGATGTTCCCGATTTAAATTATTTGGTACTCATGTTTAATGTAAAGCAGATACACACAACTAGTACTGTTTAAAAGCATATTTCAAAGAGTTCGACTTATTTAGAAATGTTCCACCCGCAACACGGCACACATCAATTCGGTAATCAAGTTCCAACCAAACTCTATGTTGCATGTCGGTGTCAATTTCTATGATGGCTGCTGTGTTACGAGCTTTCAAATCAACCAGCGTCGTTATAAGTTGTGGCACACAGACACGATCCTGTACGAAATCACACATGGAAAATCACACGGGGTGAGATCTGGGGATTGTGGTGGAAAACGTGGCACTTCTTCATCCTCCTCAGCTGACCTGCCAATCCGTCGTTTTGGAAACCTATCATTGAGGTCGCCTCGAACCTCGTTATGGAAAAGCGATGGAGCACAATGGAGTTGAAAAATGAAGTCATGAATGTCTTCTTCCAGCTGTGGGAGAAGCCTTTGTTCGAGCCTGTCGAGATAGGTAATTCCTGTCACAGTGGCTTCAGCGAAGAAGAAGGACCCATACACTTTTCGATGAGTAATTGCACAGATGATATTGACTTTTGGGGAAGCACACTCGTGCTGCAAGATTGCACGGGGAATTTCAGTGCCCCAAATTCTCACGTTATGCCTGTTCACCTTTCCTGAAATGTAGAATATTGCTTCGTCACTAAAAAACTAAATTTTCAAAGAAACCGTCATCCTCCATTAGAGCAAGAAATCTTTCACAGCAAGACGCTCGCAGGTGGCGGGCATTCCTCTTCAGCTTTTAAATCAGCTGCAGACGATACAGTTGCATGTGCAAACGCTTCCCCAGAACTCAATATAAGTTTTCCGCTGGACACCAACTTCTCGATCTGCTCGATGAGTGGTTTTCCGAGGGCTCCTTACGTAACTTACCCGAACACGCTCCACTACGTCGCTTCCTATCGACGGATGTCCACTTGATTTTCCCTTGCAATTGCAGCCCGTGTCTTGAAATCGTGAATATCAATTACAAATTGACTTACCACTGGGTGGCTTATCCCAAATTTTGTACAAAAATGCCATTGAACAGTCACAACTGACTTGTTTGTATGAAAGTCGAGAACACAAAATGCCTTCTGTTGTCTACTTGCCGTCATTGTATGATTTGTTCCTTCATCCGGACTTATCGCGCTGTCTACCGACTACCCCGGAATCGGAAGTGGGGCTTTGGAACTTGAAGAGATTACTTTCTAAAGCACACATCTCACAACTAAAAATATTCAATACATGTCGTGTGGTAAAGCATTGAAATCGGGAGCATCATTTTAACTTACCCTGTATTTAAAAGCATACACAGATGTACATCGCTGTCTGTTGAAAATGCAATATCAACAAAGACTGAGATATTTAAATCATATTCATAGTACATCATTTAAAATACAGATTAAGTGATCAGATATACAGACTTGTAAGTAATGTGGATTTCACAATACTCAGTACCTTGTGTACCCACCACGAGCAGCGATAATGGGCCACACACAGAGTGGAGTCGACTGGAACAGGTTCTGGATATCACAGTCCACCCGTGTGTCATCCGCAGCTTATTTATGCCATAGGAGAGCGGAGACTATCGCGCATTGTTCACAGTGACTGCAGGCTCACAGTACGAGAAATTACCCTCAGAGAGTAGCTGCGGGTAATTTTTAAATGTGTCACAACGCACAGTTCATCGCACCAGTGGTGATCAGGGCAATGTGTTACAGCACAGAGTTCATCGCAGCCTTCTGCGCATGTGCCTGCGTAGCCAAAGACCCAAACAGGTACCCATGCTCACTGCACGTCATCGCCGAAAATCTCATGAAAAGGGCCCAAGTTTATTGAAATTGGACCGTGGATGATTGCAGGAAAGTAGCCTGATTTGACGAATCAAGATTCCTTGTGCATTACCAACGGAGGTTATGGCATCTGGATGCACTGTTGGGAGGAAACAGGCCTGCGGCGGCGGTGTTCTGCTGGGGACGATGTTTTTTTGGGACACTTTAAGCACCTTTATACCAATAGAACAATCCCTGACAGCTGTCAGGTATCTGAACATCGTTACGGACCAAGTTCACCCGTTCATTGCAACTGTGTTCCCTGCTGGTGATGGCCATAACTAACAGGATAAAGCGCCAATGCCAAACTTCCAGAATCGTCAAGGAGTGGTTCGAGGAACATGCTGGTGACTTTATGTTAAAACCTTAGCCTCCAAATTCACTTGAGATGAACCCAATCAAACATTTGTGGTTCGACTTAGAAAAGAGGAATAGGGCTAAATCACCACCACCCCGAAACGTACGGGAACTGGAGGACATGCTGTTGACATTATGGTATCAGATATCCCAGAACACCTATCGTCACTTCATCGAATCGATGTCTTGCCGAGTGGACGCTGTTTTGTTGGCTAAAGGGAATCCTGCAGCTTATTAGGTAGATGGTCATAATGTAATGTCTCATCGGTACATATGCTAAGTAGAACTAGAGCTACGTTTAGTGCATATGTACTATATATACACTAAAACTATTCAAGAAGTACAAGAAAACAAAACGCTTTGAACAATAGTCAAATGACATTTACGACTGCTTTGACCCACGGTGCACCAAACCAGTTCGTTTGTAAGACAGCTCAAGTCATCAGCCCACCTCCTCCACGCCCTCGCGAAGGGGAAGCTTTACAAGGGTCTTACGGGTACAACCTTGTGCGTTAAAGAATTTTGGTGGCACCGGTCCCCTTCCAGTTCACCCTAAGGGAGTGAGCCAAGTTCGGGGAGAAACAACTGAGTTTTGGCGAGGTTGTAGAGCCCCATGGTGCTGACCAAGTACTTAGTTAAGGCGGCTTAGTTGGGAAGCTGACGGCATCCTAGGACGCCTAGGAGAGTCCCTTCGAGACTAGCGACCACGAGCCAATGAGGAAGTAGAAGGAACACCAGGAGATTTGGCGCAGGAAATCCTCTTTCATATAGCTTTTACAAACCTCCGAACTACCACGGAATAACTGAGCAGTTCAAAGATTTATGTGGTTTCCAGTGCACTGTACAACATAAAAAAATCCCGTGAGGGAGCGACAGACAGGATGCCATGTTCGAAATACCCTGATACATGGAGCATTGAGTGCATTGCGGTAGCGTACCTGAGTAACTTGCCCCCCCCCCCCCCCCCTCGGCAAAAAATAACTTCGACGCCCTTTTGTAAAAATCGATTAGATTTCAATAACGGATAATTTTAATTTCCATGTTATTAATTATCATTATTATTTATTTGGAAAATTTTTAATTCCATATTATAAATTATCATTATTATTTATTCGGAATTTTTTAAATTCCATATCATTTTTTCAATTATTTAAAATTTTAATTTTAATATTCTTAATAGGTAAAAATGAGTGTTTTAATAATGCAAGTTCTTTGGAACCTACAGGTAATTTTCCTAAAACCAAAATTGTTGCACTTTATTTGGTGTAACACAAACGTTCGTCCTGTAGTTAAAATTATTGCCCTAGTTTTATACAAATACAAAATATTACAAAAGACTTTCGAAGCACATCTTGCAAATTTTATTCTTTTACAGAACATGTCTTTGAAATTCATCACGAATACACACACACACACACATACACACACACACACTCAACTGTTGTATGATAGCGTCCGAGGATTTCCAGTTTATAAGAAAACACAGAACGTAAGTTAGCAAATAAGTAAGAATTAAGAATTGTGGCATAAAAATAAGTAAACTACTTAAATTATTTTCTGTTGAATATAAATACCACGCTTAACCTAATTCCACAATGATCTGCACATAATAGAAAATTTTCTCTTGACTCCGTTATAAAAAAATTCCCACAAGTCTCTGTTTCTTCATCACCACGAAGAACATGTTTTAGTTCATTACATTCTAAAGGATGCGTACTGCGTAGTTTGGTACAAACATTTCATTCATTGAACTGATATTTCTTTCAAGCTGTCTTGCTAATATACATGTATATGGCCGCAAAAAGGGGCCTCAAGTCCTCTGGAAAGAAATGGGTGCTTCTCCGTCACCCAGTTTTTATAAACTAAAACCGGCGAAAAATTTTCTAAATACACTATCTACCAACAAGTAATTGGACACCTGGAATAGCAAAGGAAAACGAAGTTTATTCACCTTTAATAGTTTGTGGAGCCTCCACGAGCGGCGCTTACAGCTGCGACCCTCCAAGGCATACTCTCAACCAGGCGTTGTACGAGGGCTAGCGGTATTTTCTTCCACTCGGCTTGGAGAAGACAGGTCAGTTCCTTCACCGATTTTGGACGGTAGGGGCACCCCTTAAGTCGACGCTCCAACTCGTCCCAGAGGTGATCGATAGGGTTAAGGTCCTGGCTCTGCGCATGCCAGTCCATTCGATTAACCCCACTGTAACCATACCAAGCCATGGTGGACCTCGCAACATGACAGGTGTCATTGTCATCCTGAAAGTAACATGGGTCCATCCCGTAAGACTGCCACAACGTAGGAAGCGCATGGTCATCCGAAATGGTGCAGTAGGTCTCGGCATTGAGTCTACCAGGAATTGCGACCAAGGGTCCCATGCCATACCAGGAGAAACACCCCCATAGCATAATTCCACCACCACCGAACTTCACAATTGGCACAATACATTCCGGCAGGAGGCGTTCTCCAGGCAGACGCCAAACCCAGACCCTGCCATCCGAACGGTAGAGGGTGAACTTTGATTGGTCGCTCCAGAGAACCTGTTTCCACTGTTCAACGGTCCACTGTCGACGTTCTTCGAACCACGTTAGCCGAGCAGCACTATGGGACTTGGTAATCAAAGGCTTGTGGGCGGCAGCACGTCCACGATAACCGAGCAGATTGGCTTCCTTACGGATAGTATTCATAGAAAGAACACTCCCGGATGCCTGTTGAAACTCCTCGTGGATGTGGTTCGTCGATTTGGTGCGGTTCTTCCGAATTTATCTGGTCAGAACCCGTCGGTCTCTAACTCCCAGTTTTGTGGGTCTGCCGGGTCGGGGCACATTCCGACAGTCGCCTCTCACCTTCTACTTGCC
Source organism: Macrothele yani (assembly GCA_039090855.1). Taxonomy (NCBI): domain Eukaryota; kingdom Metazoa; phylum Arthropoda; class Arachnida; order Araneae; family Macrothelidae; genus Macrothele; species Macrothele yani. Next base: position 24,662,246 of record CM077013.1, read on the forward strand.
AATCACGTAGGCCACTGTCGATTTTGGGTACTTCAACTCGCTGGATATGTCACGTATTGATCGGCCATTTGTGTGATACCCGATGATTATACCTTTCTCGAAATCAGAGAGCTCCGAACTGCGTGGCATCTTGCATGCGACTGGTTGCGTTGTTGTTTCCCACACGATATTTAACGGCGGCGGCCATGACGTGTATCAGGACCGCAGATATCGTCGATTGCAGGGGTGTCCAATTAATTGTTGGTAGATAGTGCATTTGTCTTCTTTACTGGAAAAAATGCCAAAAATCGGTTTTCTTTTTAAAGTTTCCTTAAAATCAGCCGTCAAGAATTACTTGCTAATTTTCAACCACTTTCATATGAAACATTTTTCAAAATCTTTTTACTGAGGTAAGAGGCCCTCGAAGCTGCGAGGTCGGAGGCTGAGGACGCCTCTGGTGCTTTGAGAGAACAGAGACATTCCTCATCAGAGACTGAAGTCCTATGAGAAGGAATTTAAAGAACCTCTCGCGAGATTGAGAAATATTTTTCGGTGCTTCTTTGCAGGGCCGCAACTGGAATAGGATTTTAAGGGTTAGAACTCTCTCTAGAGTGCAGAGTTCTTTGTTGTTGTTTTTTTTTTTTTCACTTTTCTTTGCACTCATCTCAGCGTTCCTAAATAGCCTTAGAGCATAGAACTTTTTTCCCCGTACGGCGCTAAAATTCTTCCGGCAAAGTGGAAGTCTGTGGTCAAACTTCCAAGTCCATGACCAGCATTACGCCCTTTTCTGCAAGTATTAATTGAGCGTCCAATAAAACATAACAACTGAACAATAAAAATAAAACGCAGTCTTTATTGGCTATTCAGACAGGACGTACCCCAGACAGAAGAGACACATTTCTTCACCGTATATTGCCTTTATGTTAAAGCTATGTTTCTGATAAAGTGCTTGCATCATATTTATCTGATTATTTCTAATAGAATTTATTATTTCACGATTTTGTTGTAAATTACGTTGTTAATTTTTATTCTTTAATTTGATCCACAATATTTGTTTTGAAGTTTCATTTGGACATGATAGATGATTGATTTGGTCAAAATAAAAATAAAGGGGAAGATGTCAGAACGGCAAGTTGTGCTGGAGTCACGGGCGAATTGAAACAAGTAGCCGTGGATGGAACGAGTAGCGTTACATGTTGAATGGGTGATTCGGAACATATTTTGGAGCAAATAAGTAACGACAGGGTATTATTGATAAACATTTTTCAGATTGGCTGGAACTTGACAATAAGTGCAGTTGCGGGAAGGAATGGTGCCAAAGCGATGAAGGGTGGTGAGGGTGGGAAGTCTTTGACGGAGGAAAAACCATTGAATATTTTTTTCTTTCGGGGCGGGGTAGGAGAGAACTTAGTGCATTCCAAGTACGTGCGACGGAAGAGTACGGGAGATTGCGAATTGGGACTGCTGCAACATCACGGTGCAAAAGGAAGGAATATAACTGTTTTGTGGTAAGATGGGTAAGTAAGACATCCTACTTACGAAGCTTGAGGGAGAATGGTAAAATAGTTGCAGCAGAAGGCGAGCAAATAAGACCATTTGTATCGGCGAGATCTCGGAAGCAGTGGATAATGGCATTTTTGTGCTGTTGAAATTTGCCTCTATTAGTGAAGGAGTTATGAATGTAGAATGAAAGCTCTGTCAGAGATCTTCATTGTAGGTCAGAATCAAGGAGCTGTGCAACTGTGACAATGCCTGCATGAATAAAGGTGGTGAAGGAAAAGTGACTATATTGACGGGGGTGAATTAAAGAGTAGTAAATGATGGGTTCTTGCAATAAATCAGGAGTGGAGGTTGAAGTATGGCATTGGAAAGCTCTGTCAGAGATCTTCATTGTAGGTCAGAATCAAGGAGCTGTGCAACTGTGACAATGCCTGCATGAATAAAGGTGGTGAAGGAAAAGTGACTATATTGACGGGGGTGAATTAAAGAGTAGTAAATGATGGGTTCTTGCAATAAATCAGGAGTGGAGGTTGGAGTATGGCATTGGATGGGTAACGACTGTATTAACTTGATTGCTTCTCTATAGCCATGTGTAAAGCGAAGAGAAACCAGTGGATATCGGTCCATCAGAATATCTTATATATAAATAAGATATGTTTTACAAGAATTTATCGATGTGTAAGGACCGTATAAGCTTGATTGCTTCTCTATAGGCATGTAGAAAGTGAAAAGAAACCAGTGGGTATCGGACCATCAGAATATCTTGTATATGTATAAATAAGATGTGTCTTAAAAGAATATATGGATGTGTAAGGATCGTATGAACTTGATTGCTTCTCTATAGGCAGGTAGAAAGTGAAGAAAAACCAGTGGGTATCGGACCATCAGAATATCTTATATATAAATAAGATATGTCTTAAAAGAATATATGGATGTGTAAGGACCGTAAGAACTTGATTGCTTCTCTATAGGCAGTTAGAAAGTGAAAAGAAACCAGTGGGTGTCGGACCATCAGAATATCTTATATATAAATAAGATATGTCTTAAAAGAATATATGGATGTGTAAGGACCGTATGAACTTGATTGCTTCTCTGTAGTCATGTGTAAAGCGAAGAGAAACCAGTGGATATCGGTCCATCAGAATATCTTACATATAAACAAGATATGTCTTGAAAGAATATATGGATGTGTAAGGACCGTATGAACTTGATTGCTTCTCTATAGGCAGTTAGAAAGTGAAATGAAACCAGTGGGTATCGGACCATCAGAATATCTTATATATAAATAAGATATGTCTTAAAAGAATATATGGATGTGTAAGGACCGTATGAACTTGATTGCTTCTCTATAGGCAGGTGTAAAGCGAAGAGAAACCAGGTGGTATCGGTCCATCAGAATATAAACTGACATGATGAAAGCCGGGTTCGATGGGGTAATGAACATATTCAAGATCTCAATTGCCGCTGTTGGAGTACCAAAAGTCATTCTCAGAAAACGGATAACTCGGAATGAAACGTATTTTTATTGGATCGACGGAAGATTCACGCCCTCCGGAATGGATTGGTAACATAAAACAGATGCTTTGGCATAGTGAACAAATTTCCAAATAAAATTGACAAATGCTTCTTGGATGGAATTTTCTTTATTGGAGATTTAAAGACCACCATGAGCAACTCAGTGGGCTATAAGCAGTCGCCTGTCCCTAATTTAGGGCTACTGACTCCAGGGAAGGGAAAGTCCCAGCGCCGTTAGACAAACACAACATCCATGCCTCGCCGAGATTCGATCCCGGACCCATCCGGGCGAATAATCAGAAGCCATCGCTTAGACCACTGCGCCACCTGGGCAGCATTGGATGGAATTAACAAACACTGTAGGTAGTACATGAGAAATCTATGATTGGGTGAGCCTTGGCATCAAAAAGGTTTGAATAGTAGCTGCTTTCTGAGTATACGATAGATGATATTTGATGCAGTTCCAGCTATGTAGAGATTTGGAAATGGCATTTGAATTGGGATGCTAGGTGTAGTTGACAGCGCAAGCTGATTTGCCAAACTAAATTCCAAGTAAGTTGTTAGCTTTAAATATGTTAAGACCTTGGGTTCTGATGTCAAGGATTACAAGTCACATGCCTCTCTTAAAAACCTGGCTGATTTGAGCTGTAAATGCTCTTCATACCAGAGTATAATATTTCTTGATAACTTTCATAACCATGTTGTCACAGGGAATCTAGATTTTATTGAAAACCCCAATCTTAAAAAGCTTCTGGGATTTGGTGCAAAGTTTAGGCCCTGCTTCTCCCTCTCTAAAGAAAGAATTAAGTTTGAATTTTGTCAGGATTTGAATAAGTACATTATTAAAACCAGCCTTACCCACAATTTGCCAGTTTAAGCCTTTCCTGAATGGAAAAGTAACGTAGTAAACGATTTTCAAGCAAATTTAACTAACCTCAATTTTTCGCAAGATAATAGCTTGTTTTTAACGAAAGAATTAAAACAGTCTCCCTATAATTTACAACAAGATTACATTTTTACACCAGCTGATAAAGCTAGTAATAATTTTGTAATAATATGTAAGAAATTTTATTATGACCTAATGAATAGTGAGTTTCATAACAAAACCACCTACCTGCATTCTCCTGTTTCTGGTAAGGAACTTGCTAATAAGTTCAAGGCTTATCACAAGTAGCTTGGGCTTAAATTGGATAGAAGTTATGAACCTGAATTTCTTTATCTTTTGCTACCGCAAAATTCCATAAGGAACCGGTGAAATTTAGGTTCATAGCTAGTGGGACAAAAAGTCCCAAGAAGGCAATAGATAAATATTTTGAGTCAGTTTTGAAGCAAGTTTTAAGTCGAGTTAAATCTTGTACAAATTTCAGTAGTAGAGATTATAGGATTATTAATAGCAATGCTGAGGTTATCTCTGACATCCTTTCTCTCAAGCCTGTAAACAGCTATGACTTTGAAAATTTTTATACCATGCTCCCTACAGATAATATTATTCATACGCTTAAATTACTTTTTGAAGAATTTAAGGTTTCTGACATAATTTCAGAAAGGTCCTGGAATATTTTGTTAAATTGCTGTATTAAAAATAATTATATCATTTTCTGCAATAAGTTCTACAAGCAAGTAAATGGTATCTCTATGGGTTGCTCGCATTCTACTGTGTTTGCAATCTGTTCCTGTTCTTCAAGGAATTTCAGTTCATTAAAAACAACCCTTCTAAAAGCGACAGCTATCTTTACACTTACAGATATATAGATGACTTTCTCTGCTTAAATAGTTCAGGGGTTCTTGAAGCTTATTTTCTTGCTATCTATCCAGGCTGCCTTAAGTTAATTGAAACTAATTTTAATAGCCAAGAACTTCGTTTTCTGGATTTGTCTATTAATCTAAATAATGCTAACCCTGTTATAAACCTGTTCGATAAGAGAAATAACTTCAGTTTTAAAATTTTAAAATCCATCAATTGGTCTAGTAATATCTCCAGCAGAGTTGTCGAGAACACTTTTATCTCGCAGGTCCTTAGGTTATCTAGAATTTGCAGCTTGGTAAAAGATTGTATTCAAAATGTTCATTTTTTAATCCGTCAGTTTATTGACAACCAGGTTCCGGAAGCTTTTCTAAAAACAACACTAAGGAAATTTGTACTTAAATATAGTGTTAGGCTTGCAGACCTTCTCTAATTTAGCAATCTTGTAACTGAATGATTCATCTAAATGAATTCTATTATCAGGTGATGCGTAACATCACAGCCTCTCCTTGACAAATGTCAACCCCGTCTTCTCGTGGTACATCCTGTTCCCACTAAAGGGGCTCTGACGACCGCCAATAGCGGTATAACTATACCATCGGGATTAGAGGAAATGCTATCCCACACTCACCAACCCGCTTGGCCAGCGTGGTGAGTTACGGCCAAACCCCTCCAAAATGACTCCACAACTTAAATCTTGGCCCTCAGTCTCCGGCAGCTGGAATGTACCTGGCCAAGGCAGCGGCCAGTGCGACATGAAGGCAGAGGGTGCTAAGAATCCCCGGAGGACCGGACTAGGCTGCCATCTGATGCTGACCTTGGCTACGTACAACGGACGCTCCCTATCTTCTGATTCAAGGCTTCTTGAATTGGAAGACGAACTACAAAGGATCAAGTGGGACATCGTCGGGTTAAGTGAGGTAAGGAGAAAATGAGAAGATCTGATTGAACTGAAAAGTGGACATCTCTTCTACTATCGTGGGACAGATACTGGCAGAACTAGTGGTGTTGGATTTATAATAAACAAGAAACTGAAGGATAAAGTTGTAGAAGTTGAAAGTTCCTCTGACAGAGCTGCACGACTCGTTATCCAACTCTCGAGAAGATACCAGGCTCAGATCATTCAAACTTATGCACCCACCACAAGTCATCCTGAAGAAGAAATTGAAGAATTTTATGAGGAAATTCGTCATCTAAATAATAAAGGTAAGCAGCACTTGAAGATAATTATGGGAGATTTCAATGCAAAAATAGGGCAACGGCAACAGAATGAAACTTCAGTAGGTAAATTCGGTCACGGCAACAGAAACCAGCGTGGAAATACTCTCGTAGAGTTTGCAGAGGCAGAAGGGTTTTTCATCTTGAACTCCTTTTTCAAGAAAAAGCCACACAGGAAAGGGACATGGAGACATCCAAATGGGAAGACAAGTGAAATTGATTTTATTATGTGTAACAAAAAATTCGTCATAGAAGACTGCAGTGTGCTAAACAAGTTCAACACAGGCAGTGACCATAGATTGGTGAGATGTAAGATGCACCTCAACACTAAACTCGAACGTAGCAAGCTCATAAGACAAACAAAATGTATTGACATAACCAACCTTAAAAAACACCATAATACCTTCAAATTGGAACTGAAGAACAGATTCTCTGCTTTAGAAGGCCTAACATCGGAAGAAGTGGATATTTCTGAAGTTAACAGAAAAGTAACCAAAGCTCTTATGGAAACAGCAACAAAATTAGCTGGGTCTAAGAACAAATTGCATGTAAACAAATTATCAGGAAAAACCAAAATGTTGATGCAAAAAAGAAGAGTGATGAGGACAACTAAAGAAGATGTGACTTCCAAAGTGGAATATATAGAGCTATGCAAGACAGTACGAAAAAGTATCACTGAAGACGTAAGGAAATTCAACTGTGAACTAGTAAGGAAAGCAATTGAAAACAACCAAAGCCTAAGGATAGCAAAGGGACATCTCAGTAAGGGGTAAAAAACAGATTATGGCACTGAGAAAAGAAGATGGTTCTGTAACAAGAAATAGAGGCGAAATTTTGACAAGAGTGAAAGATTTCTACTCCAAATTATATGAAAGGGATGATACATGTACTCCAGACATCATGAAAGGTACCAGTACCAGAGTTCTTCCAGTCCTTCCAGCAGAAGTTGCACATGCAATCAAGAACATGAAACGGGGAAAAGCTCCAGGAGAAGATGGAATTACTGTAGACATCATACAAGAAGCAAGTGGAGAAATCGAAACAGTACTCGCCCAAATTTTCACTCGATGCCTTAATGAAGGGAAAATTCCTGAGGATTGGAACAACGCTACAATGATCTTGCTATATAAAAAAGGTGACATTAAGGATCTCAGGAACTACAGACCTATCAGCCTCCTATCAGTGGTTTATAAAATCTTCACTAAAATTCTTTCACACCGCTTGAAGGTGACACTGGACATGGCTCAACCGAGAGAACAAGCTGGATTCAGGAGTGGCTACAGCACAATAGATCATATCCACGTACTGAGAGAACTAATTGAAAGAGCGAGGGAATATGAGCTTCCATTGTGCATGGCTTTTATCGATTACAAAAAGGCCTTTGATTCGGTGAAACCATCAGCAGTTACAATGGCTCTGAAATCCTGCGGTATTGAAGATGCTACATTAATATTATTAATAACATCTATGAAAATGCAAGTGCAAAGATTCGGCTGTTTGAAAATACAACACACATAAAAATTGGAAAAGGAGTGAGACAAGGTGACACCATATCTCCGAAGCTCTTTAATGCCACATTGGAAAATGTCTTTCAATCACTGAACTGGGAAAACAAAGGGATAAAGATTAATGGAGATTATCTAACCCACCTTCGTTTTGCTGATGACATAGTCATTTTTACAACTACCCCATTAGAGCTACAGAGTATGATCCAGGAACTTGCTGACAAGAGTAAAGAAGTGGGATTCAAAATGAACTTTCAGAAGACAAAAGTGATGTACAATGCTTTTACAAGAAATGAAGATTTATCGATTGATGGAGAAAAGCTGGAGATAACAGACACGTACGTTTATCTTAGACAGCAGATATCAAGTGAGGGTCACATTGGTGAAGAAATTAATCGGCGTACAAAACTTGCCTGGAGAGCTTTTGGAAGAAACAGCATAATTTTCAAGAGCAATATGCCATTATGTCTTAAAAGAAAAGTGTTTGATCAATGCATCCTTCCAGTGCTTACGTATGGTGCAGAGACGTGGACCTTAGCTAAAAGAGACATACAAAGGCTGCAGACAACTCAAAGCAGCATGGAGAGGTGCATGCTTGGTGTAACCAGGAGAGATAAGAAGAGGAACACGTGGATCCGAAAAATGACAAGAGTGGAAGACATCATGATCAGAGTTAAATCCCTGAAATGGCAATGGGCTGGACATACTGCCAGAAGAACAGACCATCGATGGACAGCCGAAATTTTAGATTGGATTCCAAGGGACAGGAAAAGACCCAGAAGAAGACCACATGGAAGATGGGTGGATGAAATTCGAAAGTATGCGGGAGTGACATGGAGGAGACTGGCACAAGACAGACCGTTGTGGAGGAAACTTGGGGAGACCTTCGTCCAGCAGTGGATTGATAATGGTTGACAATGATGATGATGATGATGATATAGAAGTGTAGATGAGGATGTGGTTACTTTCTCTTAATTGGGAACCCAACAGGTTATCACTGCTCCCCTTCTTTTTAATTCAACAAAAGTTTAAATATGATAAAAATTTCCCAAAGAAGGTCTTATAATGGATAAAAATATAAAAAAAGTATAAACATATAAAATAACGAAAAAAATAGTATAACTTAATTAAATTTAAATAAGGGGATGGGTTTAGTTTTTTGGGTAGTTTAAATACTTTTGAACACCTGTTGGGAAGAGCTGTTCCCAGTTGGTGTTTGTGGAGTATTCTGGCAAGTTAATTTTAACCTGAAAACATTTCGGACTTATTCAATTTTACAACACCAACATAATTTTCTTGGCTTATGGTACCCCTCTGGTATGACAGGTGGCGTTGTAATCGCCGCTTCACGGAAGACGTCCATTTTGGATGTGGTTAGATTAGAAGAAGTACACGTGAGGAGCTCTCGGTAAGTGTTTTCTGTCTAGTTTTTTGCATTGTACTCTTTTTTTAAAATAATCGTTTGATTTCAGGTGCGCAATTTTCCCTCCCAAGTTTATTTAAACTGTTGGCTAATTTTCTCCTCCGTTTTTTTTTGGGGGGGGGGGTAGTGTTTTTTAGTTTAAGTGGTCCATTGTGCAAGCCTCGTTTCGCACATTTTAAAGCTTATTTGTGCAGTGTTGACTTGCTTTTTTCTTTCCATCATTAGTTTAATATTCTCATTTGGTAGTTTCTTGTAAATAAGCAACTAATTCAAGTCTTCATCCACCTTTAGGTGTATGGATAAGCTTGTAAATTATTGCAGTTCAAGTTTAGTTGCAACAACTTACTTCATACCTAATCGGCAGCTTTTGCTTCTTTGTGCTTCATTTGTTCAATAATTTGCATTGGGCTAGTGTGAGGTAGGGGTTCGGTGTTTTTAGTATGCTGTGGGTAGGTGAATGGTTTAAAAATTATTTTTTATGTTAGGAAGTTTTTTATTTATTTTTGTTTTTATACGTGGGGCTGTTTTTGAGCGAGCAGGAGATCGGAGTGTAACTGGTACCGAGTTCTGGTAGGGATTTCTTCAAAAATATTTTTTTATTTTTTATTTTTTTTTTTTATTTTACGTTTTTCCTTTCAGGAGTTATTTTTTGTTGTTTCCGGTAGGCTCGTGGCCGCAATGTAGCAGACTAAATCACGCAGAAACCCACACTTTCTTTGGTATCTATAGAGGTTGTATAGGTGTAGTCCGTGCCGGGTACTTGACAAAGCCATGGAGAACAGCCTAATATAGCTCTATATCCCTCTTTTCTCTCAGTGGTCGGTAGCTTTTCTGTCCGGCAAATCAGTATTTACATTTTTCAATATTAAGGAGATTTTCAGTATATATCAATGACCTTTCAATTAGTTTTTACACAGGTGTTTTTTTTTCAAAGAAGCGCACACAGATTTGCTTGTGAGTGTTGGTAAAAAATATTAAAAAAGAAATCCTGATGGGTGTAGGTTAGTTGCCCTCAAGAAACTCCGAAAAAAGCCAGTTGTACTCACAGCTTCTCCCAGTTCATGATCTAATTGCACTCAAGACATCCTGCCCCACAGAGCTTCTGCATTGTGAGAGATTACTTGACCCTCAAAACCTTTTACACTGTTTGATAATTGCCCTTATGGAACGGTAAGTACGAGTGGGTATATACGAAGTAGAACCCAAAGGTTCCCAGACTGGATCTGTAGGTACATAGATAGTTAAATTTACAAAGCTGAAGCATATCCTTCCTTAAAATAAGATCCTTTTTCCACAACACACATCTGCAGCGGCTGTTGATTCGTCGAAGGACTTCTGGAAACCATTCTTTGCAATGTCCTGGACTCCAATACAGAAAAAACTTATACCATCTCATGCTCAACCAGCTCGCCTATACGCTGTTCCAAAGATTCACAACTACTGCGCTTCGCGAAACCATCGTGATCATCATGCGACGGAATGTGTGTAACAAAGATGTAACCACGAGCCTTCCTTTCATATGGCACCGGCTTCTAGAAGTTACACTGACCACCCGGCCCTGGGATCAAACAACCCGTGACATCGTGCAAGTGTTTTACTTATTTTGAATTTAATTATATTCTTAGAAATACATTTGTTTCAGTTGCTTCTGCGATCTTTAACTACTAAATGCCTGATGAAGCTACCCGGAGGTAGTGAAAGCTAGCATCTTTTGATTCCCTTATTTTCTACGACTAATAAACGGAGTTCGCTTTTTATTTTTATTGTCTTTCACATTAATTGGGCGTACAGAAACCCGTTTCTTCATCGATCGTATATATATTTGTTAGTGCCATCATTATTGTAAAGTATTAAGTATTCAAAGACGTGGGAAGGTACAACTTTCTGTTGAAAACAAAGTATTCTTTCTTCAATAAACAGTTCATTGTTTCCTCAAGTGACACTAAACCGCATATTCAACAAAAATGATAAAAGTTCTGTTGCGTAACGTTATATGGTAAAAGATGTGTTTCGGAACATATTATTGTAAAAGAGTATTTAAAGATGTGGAACAATCCATAAAACTCAGAAAGCCTTACTGATCATAGGACCATCATGTTTATTCTGAAGTCTGAGATCTAATACTTTGAGAAGGCACAAAATGCGAGGCGGGAAGGTATGTCAAAAATATATTGTCTCTCTCACAGAGAAAACATTACGCATGAGTACAGTATTTCACAAGAAGCTTTTATTCGCCAGCGCTGTTCAAATGCTCATCAGTAACCATATTTGGAAACAAAAAAGTTACCCGTACGCATCGTAGATACAGCGGTGATAGTCTGAAGAAAGAATGAAACTAATGTATAAACTATTACAAAATTTTCTATCATTTAAGATGAATTTCGAAAGTAATGGAAATAAACCAGATTTATATTTTCATGTTCGCATCTTATGTTCAATTTAAAAAGCGGAAGAGCGGTTTAACTAAATAGCGCCACAGTATTTTTCAGTGTTGAACTGTTTCCACATTAAATTTTAGATCCTTATAATTACTTAAAGATGACGTAGGTTTTTACGCACTTATTTACCTGGTACAATAGGCAATTTCCAACCGTTCTTATTATCTGAAGGAGACCTTGTGGTTTCTAAGATTTCTGAGATAGCATGCGCTTTACTTTCGAAATCCTATAAATTTTTATGCGATGAGTGTTAATTTAATATCCAAAATTACTATTACGAGATTCCGTCACACAATACATTTTGTAAAGTTGGACACAGAATAGTACTTGTCTTCTCTGTTCTGCGTAGACCAGGTGTAATAGAAGGGCAGGAAACAGGATCAATGCTGAGGTTCAAAGGTTCACCATTTTGAACGAAGTAAGTTGATCCGTTCCAAGGGCACCAATTTCTAATAACTACGAGAAAAGTAAACATTCTCTATGCATCTTTAGAGTGATTGCTTATGACTACGACCTTATTTTTTGTAGATTTCCAGAGAATGGCCGCTACCTACTGTAAAATAAGAGCTTTCAGTTGAGGATTGATAAAGATGCTCATGCAATGATTGTTCGGCAGAATGCTTCATATTTCCTCTTTTGTTCTTATTCCACTTCTGAAGAAAAGCGATGAGGATTTTTATTTGCTACTCTTTAAAGTTGTATGAATCTGCCACCCCCTTTCCGATACGTAACAGGCGGTTTAACAAGTGATTGCTTGGGAAAAAAGCAGTGCTGTCGACAGGCCTCTCATTATAACTACGTAGGGGATAAGAAAAGAAGAGGATCTGTGGGCAACTGAGCAGTCCTTACAGCTTGCCATAGTGAACGAGGCCTGAGTTTCTGAGATAATTTTGAAAATTATATATTGAAATTATCGGTGAAAACAATTTCTGGACTGAGGATGAAATCTGGAACTGTGGTTTCTTCCGGAATTTTAAATTGGAGAGGTGCTGAAAATGTATGGGGGCAGGTGTTGAACATTTTTTGAGGGTGATGGTGGATGGAAACAAATTGTTCTAAGAAATTATAGTGAAATGTGTATATAGTATTTTTAAATTTAAGGAAAACTCTAAAATATTGAGGAGGAATAAATAAAAGATAGAAAACCGTTGATTCTCTGTAGTTAAGGATGTTTAAAACTGGCAGTTTTTTTTTCTTTTTACTTAGTAGGACTAGCAGTTGTCTTTGAGCTGTTTTTAGTTTTTATCTCGTGTCAAAATGCTTCTTTAAACAAGACAAAAGAAATTAAATACAACATGGGTTGCTGAAAAAAGTAGATATTTTGATATTTTCACAAAACTTGCATGTTGAAATGATTCAGAAGTAAATACTGTATGTTGCAGACTAAAAGGAAAAGGTACGTACATTCCTTTCATCTTTGTAATGAATGACTTTAAGCATGCGCTTTAAACGAGAAAAACTAAACACGAAACGTTAGTGATGTACATACATTTCAAATTGAAAATCTAAAAATAAAATAAAAAATTATTGCATTATGGTAGAAGATACTTAGGGGGAGAGACGAGGAATTCATGCAAATGCTATGTGACGAAATATCAGAAGGATTCTTATAATGAGGAGTTCGAAACCGACGAAAACCCTCATTAAATCTGAGCGCTCGATAAATTCATTTTTGGGTGAAAATTCCCACCATGTAAAAAAAACCTTGCGTGATATACGTTTATATTATACCTCCATAACAATTGTATATACTTGCAAGCTTCTATTAAATAAGCACGTTAGTAGATATAGTTAATAAGTTAAATATTTCAAGTATATTACACTTGACAGCCACGTCAGATTGATCGCTGTTTAAATACACAACATACGTGAAGCAAAAGCAGCATCGATTCTCCCAACGCAACGCTCACTTGGAAGGTGAAAAGAACAATGGACAAGGAACTGTTACCTCCTGTTTCTCCTCCGGCGATATCCCCATCCCATTTCTCCCCCGTCTCTCTGTGCTTTTGTTTCTTAGAAATGAACTTATATGTGTGTAAACCCCGCCCATACCTTTTCAACCTAGGAGTCGGTGTCCTGATTTCTACTCTTGTCGCACTACACCCAAGACATAGATAGGCCATTCGTATGGCTGGCGGAGAGAGCACAACTCGCTTTTTGATCATTTGATATACTCAATTCCCATTGCTTCCTATTAACATTCTTGCAGTAGCATACAAGAGTTCCCGTGCACTGGTAGAATTTCGTCCTGTATGCCACTATTTCTATTCCTCCATTTCAAGACAGTCCGCATCAGATTTTCTCTGCTTCATTAAATATGGAGTTTCAGCAAATTTTGCTTATCTTTCCTGTTAAAAGTAATAATTTTAGCCTTTGTTTCCCCGCCTCTTTAAACCAGGCATTTCATTAAATTTCGCTCTTTAAAAACGACTAAATTAGCTTTGAATTGAAACAACAAACAAAACGTCCAAACTCCCCGATCCAAGAAAGCAAACGTTAAAGCAAGTGCAGGGAAGGTCGTGCATCTGGTTTTGTTCGATGAAGAGGGAATTCTGTACGACCATGTTGTTCCACAGAGGAAAACTGTTATCGGTGCCTATTATTCTCAAGTTCTGAAAAGTTCTCTAAAAAAAGAAGTCGTCAAAACCCCTAGAATATGCTCAAATTGGTTGAATTTTGCATCAAGATAATATCCCTGTATATCGTACTTTGGTTATTCAGCTGGTTATGCAAGATCTAGGCATCGAAATGATGGCGCACGCTTCGTATTCACCGGACCTGGAGGCGTGTGACTTCCACCTAATCTCTGAAGTGAAAAAACAACTTTGTCAGCGTCGGTTTGAATCAATCACTGAACTGAAATTCTGTGATGAGTTTCAAGAACCACATGTCGAGGAAGGGCTAAGAACACACCTTTCGGAAGTGGATAGAAAGGCGGGACCGGTGCATTCAGGTAGAGAGAGAATATTTGAAAGTATGTAAGTGTAAGTATATGTTTACTGCATTACACTTCTACTCCACGTGAAATCAGTCTCTTTACTTTTTGAGCAACCCTCATAGAGTCGAGATGTAATTTGTTAAGTTTTAACTTAGCCGTGGGTCTTCAAATAGCAAATATATTTTGTTTATCATTTCCGGTGACTAATTTTTTTAAGAATGATAATTATACAGGTAATGATTTTAAATCTTCGGTGTTACAAGTGATATCTGAAATAATTTCGTAGTAGCTGATGGAAATACTGCTATGCTTAAAGAGAGGCACCTAAGAACGAGTGCGAATTTACAGGGAAACCGAAGAAGTAAGGACGCGGGGCCCTGCGATGCTGGAGGGCTTCCCAAATAATGATTTATTTTTTATTTTTATTTTAGTACTTCAAATAAATAAATTAAAAATGGCATACTCTCCAGTGATCCATCGGGAAATGTCCCGGTAGGCCAATCCGTCCCAGCCAACGTGAATTAATCTGGAAAGGAACGGAATGGCGTTACTTATAGCAGTAATCAGTAACAATGGGAGAAAAAGATTATTCTTTTGTGGTTTAATGCACTTGAGCGTAATAATCAGCTATCTCGTGTCAACAGTTCTCAGCAATCGTGCAATGGAAAGATAAAGACGGAGGAATTTTCCACTAAGAAGGGTATCAACGCAATATTCTCTGTCCAGTTGAACTCTTGTGTTTGGGATCTGATGCGAAATCATCTTGAATTCTGTGAACTGTATAGAATTAAAATTTCTTTTGAGAGTTTTTGTGATTCGTGAATGATGGATATAAGTGATGTTAAAACACCTCTGTTCTTAAGCCATGGTGATGTCATGAAGTATCTGAAAGGAGAATGGGGACAGTTGATCCCAGCCGTTGAAAAAGCACTATCATCATTTTCTTCAGGACATGTAATTCAGCCGGTTAGAACTTCGGTTCCAATACAAAACCATGAGGGGTACGTATACACGAGTTTCAACTCTGGTTTATATAAATGCTAATGAAAATCGAACCCTTTCAACTGTTTAATATTCTTTAAGTAACTTGAGAAATTCATAAACGAAACTTTTTACCATTTTAGGCTGTATTCAGTACCTTAACAAGAGGTGCAATGTATTCTGAGGTTTACTTGGTGTGATAATACTGTTCACCAGGGGCGTATTTAGAGGGAAGACTAAGTGTCATTGCCCCGAAAATATTTCATATCTTTGTTAAAATGTGACTTACATTAGAAAAAAATGCTTTAATTTAATAAAAATGCATCAATTTATAATAGAAAATAATGCCTTAATTTCTTCTATTTTTCATTAACTTTTATTTTGTCTTGATGGATTTCAAAAACTTCCATTTTCGCCCCTTCCCACGAAAAAATCCTATATACACCCGTGCTGTTCACAGAGCTTTTCAGTTCAGCGATTATCTACTTATATCCCCTTTTGTTCAGTAATTGTGGAAGTGCCAAATATATTAGCAGGACCCGACAAATTCCGGGCGTCAAGTACCCCAGGCGCTTAGAAAACTGACACTGCATGGAGCTCGAATAACTTTTATTTCAGATTTCGTAATTTGCAGTAAATACTGTAATTTCTGTCGTATAATCCGCAGCTTATCTGTTACGGTTGTGAATTTTGGTTTTGTGGATAACACACCGCTAATGAAAAACAACAACAACAAAAAAATTCTTCCGAGTTGTAAAACATCCGCGTGGTAATTAATTGTCAGGAGAAGTGGTGTTGGAAAAGTACCGAAAATGCGGTAGCAAAAAAATATGTAACGCTGTACCGAGATACCAAAGAGATTGAAAGAATATATACATATACTTTTTCACTTACAAGCATTCTGACAAAATTATGATGCAATGAAGGTGGTACCAGTGGTGTAGAGTGGGGCAGGAACGTACCGGAATGGAGTTCTGGTACTTTTGTTTTTTATTTCTAGCCAGCACGCGTTCTGGTAAACCTTACACAGCATATGTGTATATATATTTTTTAATGTGAATGTCTGATGATTCGTTCCCAATAAAAAATGCAACAAAAAAAACTGCATAGTTAGCGGAATTAAAGTCTTTTTTTTTTTTTTTTTTTTTTTTTTATGGTAGAGTTAGTCTCTAAATCCATGGCAGTCCCTTCAAACTCTGTTTAATACTGTTGTTAAGAACGTTGAGGTGGGAATATTGCAGTAGGGAAATGATTGTAATTGGGAATTTAATTAATCTAGTCATTATTAAGGAGTCTAATTGTGAGTCTCAGTTAATATAGTCCAGTTACGAGTGCTCCTTAATTACGCTGGCAGCAGATAATATTATTTTTATCTCTGGAGTTTTAGGACCGTTTTCTCACATGCGGGAAAAATCCATCGAAGCAATAAAGCCTCATGCTGTTCTACTGCTCGTTTTCAGGCGGTCTGTACCCAAACTGCGCCTATCCAAATATCTCGAGAACTAAGACTCCCAGTAATAAATGGCTTTCACCTTTGCATTCTAAATTAGTTTTCGCTTCCAACGACATCTTACTCAATAACATGGGATTGATTTTAATTTTTGCCCTTCAAAACGGCCCCAAATTTGGGCTCCGACACTTCAGTGTTTTCTTATCAGGATGGCGAAATCTTATTCCTTGAATACCAAAAGGAGTAAATCCGGAAGTCTGTTTCGACCGATACTATACTTTCGTATACTATAAATATAAGAAAGTAAAAAGGGGAGAGGTAAAAGAGGTTAAGGTATTGAAGACGTAAAGGCACCGCACGTTGTTGCACCTTTTCAACTTGCACTACACCACTGGGCAGTGCTATGTATTTAAGCTCGCGGAAGCCTACATACCGTGAGAAGCCCGCAGAGCTATTCCATGGCACGTAATCATTTTGCAAATCGCGTTCGTTAGTTTTACTGAGCTAATAGCATTAATTTTGGTTTTAAGTGTTCGCTAATCATTTGAAACATATGTATATATTCAAAAAAGAGACAAATGCTTTCGTTTGCAGCAATTTTCTACGATTTTTTTAGGTCTGACTAATCAACTACGGTAATGCTGCAAATGCGAGGGATTTTATTTCTTTATTTTCATAAAAGTAACGGAGAAATAATTTAAAAATGACAGTTGTGCTTTTAATATAACGATCGTTTCACTCTTCTTTGGACTTCTGAGTCGGTCATTCTGTGAATCGCGGCTTTTCTGGCGAAAATTACGGTTCTGGTAAACATAACAGATGCTGAATATACGACAATTTTTTATCTTCTGAATTTTAAGGTCTGCGAACATGATGCCGTCAAAGATTATACAAAATAAAACATCGTTTTTCTAAGAATTTCACGAACTACGGATTATACGCAGCCGCGAAATATGTGTCAAATTTCTCTTTGATTTCACGGTCTGTGGATTACACGCCGCCGTGAATCATACAAAGGATGTTTTTTTTTTTTCTGAATTTTAAGGTCTGCAGATTATACGGAGGAAAATATGGCACTATGAATTACAAAGCCGGATGGAGCTCTTGCGTGACCCTAGGCGAAATTTCATCTCAGGGTCCGGAGCAAAATTTCATTGCTGGCACCCTAAAATAAATCTCATGTTTTAGTAAAATCGTCACGTGAAAAATGTCGTCCGTGAAAAACACACACGAAAATTGTCATAAAGACAAAATCATTATCTCAAAGAAGTGTTTGCTTTAAGCTTAAGAAAAATACCATAGTAGGGATTGAAAGTTCAGATACAGAAAGCGACTGAAAAGTATTACTCTGTGATTTTCTTTTTGGAGAGAAAGGGGGCGGGGTGGTTGAGGTTGCATTGCGACTCATAAAAACTTCCTCACAAAATGATACGAAGATATCTACACACTGTGTATATTATATATTTCTAGCGAATATTTTTGTGTAGGAAATAATAAGTACCCTTCTAAAATAAAATCGTATCACTCCCCCCCCCATATACATCTTTCAGTGACTTATTTTTAAAGCGAAGTGGAGTAATTAATTAGAGTATTTAGTGACAAATTAGTTACTTCTTAAACTTTTATGTGCACTCATATATGAAAATTGCTTTTATTTTTAAATTTGTGGTAATATTTTTTAAGTTTGAATAATTGGCCTCCATATGTAACCCAAAAATAAATGTAATATTGTTCTTTTTATTTTATTTATTTTATTGAATTTAAGTGTCTGGTTTACACACAAATTGTTGTATATATAAAAAGGAATAAGATTTTATTTGCTATGTCATGGATGCCGAAAATACTACGGTGGCTACAATTATCGTTTGAAATCTGGAAAATCTCAATAGTTTTACGGCGAAGGGTGATAATGTATTCAAAAATAGGGGGGACGGTTGGAAACGAAAAAAATCTTTTAAAAATATCTTTTTAAGAACCTCCCTCTCCCCAAAACTTACAAAAAAACAATAATTATGAAAAAACCCCTTTCTAAAATGTTTTCGACTTTTCCTGAACAGCGGGTTTCGAGGCGACCACCCCGGTTGCTCCTGTAGTCCAGCCAGCCCTGATAAATTAATATGTACAATATTTGACTCCATAAATTGTGTTTTAATGAAAACCAAAATTTGAAATTCTAATTTTTTGAGAGCAGCAACTAGGAGAACTGGAAAATAATATCATGGAACAAATTGGAACTTTATTTTACAATAAGTGGTGTGTGTGTGTGTATTCCCTTTACCTCAATTTGATATTTCGCAAAAGCTGACGTTTCAATGCATTGGTTTCACGATTATTTAAGAGTAATGTTTGTGCTTCCGCAGAACACTATCTATCTACATATAAGATGCATATTTAAGCATTTCGGGGAGGGGGTCAATAATCCCATGTCCCTCCCCCTGAATACGTGCTGGAGGAGGATGTTATAACCGCACCTGATCTTAATTAGTGATTTGACTGATCGCCTCAGGTTTGGAGAACTAAGCCACAAGCCCAGTTCCCATTCTTTCTTATTTGTGTAGGTGTAATGATCTTTTATCGGTTCCGAAACTGGGTGATCAACTAAGTTGCTAAGCAGCAAGATTTAACTTCAGCAATCTATCTGTCCTACTGAACTATTATTTCTTTGGTCTTTTTGTCTGCACAACCTTTAGCCCTCCTAATGTTTTTGTTTTTATGGAATTTATGTAACATATACAGGGTGATTGTAAACTCCCTCAACAAAACAAGAGTAGTGATACTACACGTTAAGACGAACAATATTTGCAATGGAACCAAGGGCCGCATTCTACTCCTAGTGCCAGAAAAGAGCACGCTCGAAAAACGTCCTGCAGGCAAACGGAGTTCCAACCAGTGCATGAGAAGCACAAGATGCAAATCAGGTGCGCTGAACACGTACGTAGACGATGAGGAGCAAACATTTAAAAACGCAGCCGAATCCGTTCAGTGATATTACCGTGCGAACATCACATAAGAATTGACGTATACGTCTGATCGGTCGCAGCGTACCGGGTGTTCCTGGAGTAAGTGCTTCCCGGTCTGTTGCAGGATGTTCCGCTCACCACACGGAGAGACATGTGGTTTATGCATGACAAAGTATGGCATGAAAAAACTGTACACTTTCAGGTACAGTTTTCATGCCATCCTTTGTCATTTGTTCAAATTGCCTCACTGGGATTCGAACAAATGACAAAGTATGACACGAAAAAACTTTACCTGAAAGTGGTGCGAAAGTTTCAATACCAGTTTTAATCAGATTGTAAACAGTGATTTTTGCATTGTCTCTTGAAAAATCCCCAGGGCAGCAGACCCGCTTGTCTTGACCTAGTTATGCCTCTGCCTGTAAGGAACACATCTTTTCAACACGCAAACAGCTCCTATGTCCCTTCTGCAGTACCCACGTTTCACTGCTGTGTACATCAGAGTAAGAACAATTACACACACAAAGCCATTTGGGACCTTTTTGAGAACACATCAGTCTTTTAATCACTCCTAAGGCAGCTATGACTTTCCAAGACTAATTTACTTGCCTACTAATTTTACCATCTGATCTGTTTTGTTTTGGTTTTTCTGTCGAACATCAATAGAAGAAATTAATAGGTGTATAAAATTTGGCTGGAGTGCTTTGGTTGAAACAGTACAGTTTTTCAAGGGCAATTTAATATTATGCTTTAAAAAAATCGTTTAATCAAATGTATCCTTCTAGTTTTTACACAGTCATGTCACATTATTGTGACCACCTACTTTTGACGTCAACAGCGTGTAGCCAATGAAAGAAGGCACGTGTCGTGAGCTGTCTTGGAAGCATTCTGAAAACATTTCACTCGTCGCTGTTATAGATAAATGAAATCGCGGATCTTATCATCTCTTATTACGACCATACTTGTTACTGCTTAATACATCGGATGCTTAAATTCATCATTAAGCATTAGTAAGGTTTAGAACATTTTTATTACACTAACACGACATACAGCGAAAAACAACGATACATAAAATCCAACGCATATCCAAAACACAAGACATATCCCACGGTTACGGGTACCATAAAAACATGATAACGATTACGATGACGACAAAATACCCAACAATACCCTCCTTAATTTGTCTTCATTGTTCATAAATGTTGTTCAGTTTTAATTATCAGATAGACGAATACCAATGTTCATCATGTGATGTCTCAAAGCATATCCACTTAAGTTCTTGGTCATTATATCTGCTTCTAGGTCCGTCGTGTTTCTATGTTTTAGTTCAATCTCACCCTTTTCAACGTCATCTTTAATAAAATAGTACTTTCTGTTTATGTGTCTTGTCTGCACACTCACTTTTGGATTTTCAATCCAATCTATTAAAGCTTGACTATCTGTCTCAATGATCGATGGCTGTTTTATCGAAGACTTTTCTCCCAATTCCTCCAGCAGAAAGCTCATCCACTTTACTCCAGTTACACAGTCACATGATGCAATCAGTTCAGCTTTCATTGTAGACATTGCTACTATCCTCTGTTTGCCACTTTTCCAGCTAACCAGGGATTGTCCTAATTTGATTAGGTTTCCGCCAAATGACTTTCCATCTGCAGCTGTACTCCAGCCTGCATCTGTACTGGCATTTAACACACCATTTCCTGCTTTTGTTTTCAGACAATAATCTGTAGTTCCTTTAAGGTATCGTAGCACTCTCTTCAACGCAAGCCAATGTGTTTCTCTCGGGTTTTTATTGTATTGTGACAGCTCACTGATGTTATAAGCATTATCAGGTCGTGTTCCGGTTACTAGGTACATGAGAGATCCGGTTACTTCTTGATATTTCTGTTGTGGAAATTCCTTCGATGCACCATAGTTATCCAAAAAATTATCACTCGTTTAGTCTAGTGTATTCACAAGCTTGCAATCTTGCATTCCATATTTTTTCAATACTTTGAACAAATAGTCTTTTTGTGACAATCTTATTTCGTTTTTCTTAATTTCAATTTTAACTCCTAGAAACATGTAAGTATCAGTAGTTTCTTTGATTTCGATTATTTTTGTTGATTGTAGTAGCTACAACTATAAAATCATCGACATATAAAACAACATACACATATTCATCACTTTCTTTCCAAGTGTCGACACGTAAGTCTGAATTTTGGCTCTTTAATCCAGCCTTTTCTAGAATACTGCTGAATCTGTTATACCAACATCTGCCAGATTGTGGTAACCCATAGATGCTTCGTTTGATCAGATAAACCATGTCTTTTCCTTTCTCATATCCTGGGGTTTGTTCCATATAGATTTCTTCGTTTAGTTGACCATTAAGATAGGCTGTTTTGACATCATAAAATTTAATAACTGAATTTCTATTGGTTGCTATTGTTAGCAGTGTTCTTAATGTGTCCCATTTCGTTACTGGACTAAAATTTTCTTTAAAATTGATTCCTTGTTTCTGTCCACATCCAACTGCTACTAGTCTACCTTTGTATTTCTTATCACTAAAACAGCCCACTTTGTGCAAATAAAATGCAGAAATTACGCGTTTTAAATCCAAAAATTATACAAATTGTGCATATTGCATTTAAATACATGCAAATTTAGTAGAAAATCCCCTGCTGCACTTGATAGACCTTTTTTTTTTATTATGTTTTTTGTTTATGTAAGAAAAAGAAAATTTGAATAATAAATTTTGAAAATACCTTAATTAATGCCTAGGCATTAATGTTTACAGTATTTAAACAAATTGTCTGTGTTAAAAATCAAGTACTACAGGATTCTTTCACCATTCATGTTCTGATTCCAACTCGTCAACTGTTCTGTTAAATGTCACTCGAAGATGGGCCTCCAGGTTCGCTTCGGTAAATCAGGATCTATCCGCAGATAATATATTTTTGTGGTAGGAGAAGCTTCTTTCAACGTCAGCAGTGCTTGCTACGACGGAAAGCGCCTTCACTGTTGCATCATTTACCAGGGGACAGTCCCGGCTCATCTTTCTCCAGAAGGACACCGGATCTACCTATTTCGTCAACTTGCCTTCCTCCAGTGTCGCAGCATAGAGTGATAACTCTCGGGATGGTATATCTTCTAGCGTAAATCGTTGCAGTTCCGGGTGCAGATACAGTCCCACATCTACTGGACAATATTTGCGAAAATAAAAAAATTGTACTTCTTTCCGGAATTGAACACTAGGGTGCCTGCCATCTAGGTAGGCCTGCTGCTTGGAGCACGAGAGGTCACTTCATTGCAAGAGATTCCAGATCGAGGCTAGAAGCAACCAAATCTCCGAGGAATGGGTTCTACGAGTTTCCAGCTTCTTGATCACAAAGTCCAAATCGACAGCAACCAATGCAACTCGCTGCATTTGCTCAACCAAAGTGGGATTGTAGAGGAGTTCCTTCAGTTCCTCTACCGCCAGGCTGTCGTCATCAAGAGCTTCTACCCACTGCACTTCTACCTCAACGTTCTCGGAATGGTACTTGGCGGCTCGAAGCCAGGTCCCCCAAAGTGTAATTATTGGAGAGGACAAAAGTATTGGATTTTTCACGGCAGCGTGTAGACAGTCTTGTAGGGCTTGCCATCTAAATGGAGACTTGACGCATGCGACGTAGTGGTCAAGGATTTTGTGCGAAGATCCTAGCAAACTTGACGAATGCGACGTAGTGACGTAGCAGACATACGACGTAGCAGACTTGACGCATGCGACGTAGTGGTCAAGGATTTTGTGCGAAGATCGTATTTCTTCGCAGGCAAGGTGCAGAACGTGCGCCCAACATGCAGGGACGGCGCCAGAAATTTTTCAACGGGAGGGGAGCTCTAGGGTGGGCGCTCCAAAATCTGGGGGGGGAGGCGAATTATGCTTCATATAGACTGGCGGAAAGTGAAAAAAGAACACCAAGAAGGAATTGGAGGACGATCATGAAATTTACATATGTTGATGGGGTTGAGTTTGCGTAGGTGTGATGTTAATTTCGGGACTAACTGGTGAGCGCTTACGCCACAGCACGGCATAATATGCAAATTATCGTCGGTGGTATTTAAGGAGTACGGCGAAGTGAATGTAATCAGTCGTCGGCGTACGAACACGTGCGAAGACCCTGAAGAAGCTGCAATGCCTGGACATGGAAGACGTGTACGATTTCAGCAGTTATCGGACTTTGAGCGAGGTCGCCTAGTCGGAATCCGCGAGGTCGCCTAGTCGGAATCCGCGAGGCCGGATGGTCGTATCGTCGTATTGCGGAGCGAATTGGACGGGAAGTATCGGTGGTGGTACGATGGTGGCGTAGATGGTCAGAGGAACATTCCCACACGAAAAACGTGGAACCGGAAGTTACAGGCGGACTGATGAGCTGGCCGATCGACGCATAAGAAGAGCGGCGTTGTCAAGCAGAACATCCACTGCGACGCAAATCCGAGCTTCCGTTGCACCTGAGGTGACTGTGCGAACAATCCGCAAGCGTCTACTGGATGCAGGACTACGTGCACGTGTGCCTCTGGCATGTGTACCTCTGACTGTAGCCCACCGTCAAGAACGGCTGCAGTGGTGTCGCCAATGTCTGCACTGGAGAACGCAATTGTGATCTGTCGTGTTCAGCGATGAAAGCAGATTCTGCTTGGGAGCCTCCGATGGCCGTATGCGTGTTCGCAGACGCACAGGGGAGCGTCTCCACCCTTCTTGCATCCGCCAGCGACACACAGGGCTTACACCTGGTCTCCTGGTGTGGGGAGCGATCAGTTATTACTCCCGTACACAACTAGTGTTTGTACCGGGTACGATAAACAGCACCTCCTACATCAACAACATCATTCAGCCCGTTGTTGTGCCATTTGTAAGGTCGGTTCATCGTGGTGTTTTCCAGCAAGATAACGCACGCCCACACACGGCACGTGCAACGCAACATGCACTTCAGGGTGTGAGACAACTTCCATGGCCTGCACGTTCACCGGATTTGTCCCCCATTGAGCACGTGTGGGATTTTATGGGACTACGACTTATCCGGTCTCCACGGCCAGTCACGACCATCCCCGATTTAAGCGTCCAGGTTGAAGATGCTTGGAACTCAATACCCCAAACTTACATCCAACATCTGTACGACAGACTCCATGCCAGAATTGCACAGTGTGACGCAGTTCATGGCGGTTCAACCTCGTACTAACCATGTTACATGGAAATGTTATTTTTCAGTTTACCAGCAAATACAGCTGTATTTTGCCATAATGTTTTGATCACGTTATCCTCTGTATTCCGTTATTATGCTGTATAAATTTCGTTGGTATCAGACGTCTCCTTCTTGGTGTTCTTCTTTCACTTTCCGCCAGTATATATATATATACTGTATATAACTGGAAAACCAACAGAAGCGCCAAATGAAAAACACCTTTTTGTATATATACAAACACGAACCCAAAAAAATTAATATTCCGTAGAAAATCAAAGTCAAGAATTTTCAAAAATCGCCATCGCTTACCCTAAACAAACCTTAAGCAAATTTGAAGAAATTCAGTAGCAATGAAATTCAACAATATTGAAAGATGCTAGATGAGAAAAATAAATCATCAGGAGAAGCTTTTTGTCAAATAGCAATAAATTTTGATAGACCTGTGGAGCAGGGATGGTTTCATTGAATTTAACATCAGTTATCTACTTGAGGTATTTCAGAGCACTTTCTAATTAAGAAAGAATTTAAAAACCAGCTTGGCAACCGATGCAAAATTACCTTCCAACCATCAAAGAAGAGCAGGCAAGAAGCGAAAATACCAAAAGAGAGGGAGAGAGAAAATAAATAAATACACAAGAAGCTGCGAACCCCTTTAATTATTAAGGTTCTCAATAATAAAACTAGATGTGAAATAATTGCCAAAAATAATAGATATGAAATAAATGCCAAAAATATTTACATGTTGTAACCGAAGGGGTGAGATGAACTATAAAATATTACTATACCGGCCCATAAAAGGCCGGTCTCTTCTCGGCATATTGATTCGAGGTTCAAAAGTACTAATAACAAACAATACTAATAAAAGCTGAGTCTATTATTCTCAAGTGTATAGAAGAGAAAGTAGAAGTAACCAGTTCAAGGAACAGTAAATGCATTTGCCCAAACCAGAGTTCATTCCTCGCCTAGCCAGATTCAGAAACATCTTCCTGGCTGGGCGAGGAATGAGCTCTGGTTTGGGCAAATAAATGCATTTACTGTTCTTTGTAAATGCAACTGCTACAAAATAAAAAGAAACTACTAAATGCATCTACTGCAATAAAATCATCTACTACAATAAACTGCTAAATACATCTACTACCCTCAACTTGCTTTAAAATTAGATAATCTAATTATTTACATATATATATATATATGCGTGTTGTGTATGTAATAGTAATAGCATTACATAGTTTTTAAGTAAATACATTTCTCTGGAAATAAAGACTAGAACTAAAAGTATAAGTAAATTACAAGAACATTACTTTTAAATTACCCCTGAGAATAAAATATGCTCTGTAAGACTACTACTAAGGTTTTGATTGGAATACATATAGTCAGCGTTTTCGTTCTCTATTAATATTAAGAGAGGATTTCTGAAATGATGTGTAATACAAAATATTTACCTTCAACAACTGAGCATCCGATTTCATTCACAATTTATTTTTGAAATATCTCAGTGCATTGGCATATCAGACAGCAATAATAAAGGATAATAAAGGCAGGGAATCTCATTTGTAAAGTCTATAGCCGGGTATCCACATCGCACCACGAAATGTGACTGAAATCTGATAACCAAAATCAACTAATATTACACTGCTGGCCACCCAAAATGCAACACCAAGAAGGAAGCATCCGATTGGCCTAAAATTCGCAGCACGCGTCGCCCGCGAAAGGACATGCAAACGATTAGCGTTGCAGGGCATATGCAAAATTGCACGGCACGCCAACGAGAAGCACTATAAGAAGGGTGCACAGAAGGCGGAGTGTAAGTAGTGGAAGTGTGTTGTGCTGCCGGACCTGTGTGTGGGAAGCTTCCTCATGCCTCGTTGCAGAATACGGCAGTCATTCCAGCACGTTTCGGAGTTCGACAGAGGACGAATAGTGGCTTATCGCGACAGCAGTTTATCGTACCGAGACATCGGCACCCGTGTGGGACGACATCTAGTCACAGTGAGACGAGTATGGATTCGGTGGGTACAGGAGGGACGGATGGACCGATGTGAGCCGCAGCCGCGGAACACCACCGAACGAGAGGACCGGCATGTTGTGCGGCGGGCATGGACGGCTCGCACCGCCACATCACGAACGTTAGCGCAGGAATTAGAGTATGTTGCGCAACAACCTGCGTCAGCACGTACTGTTCGACGTCGTCTGCAGGAGCGGGGACTTGTCGTACGGCACCCATTGCTCCAATTACCATTGACGTTACACCACCGGCAAGTGCGGCGGCAGTAGGCCGTTGAACGCCGCACCTGGACTACGGAATGGCACGATATTGTCTTCTCCAACGAATCCCGCTTCTGCCTGCAACACCACGATGGTCGGATCTGCGTGTGGCGGCACCGCGGCGAGAGACTGTATGACGCCTGCATTATGCATCGCCACACCGGTCCGTTGCCTGGCGTTATGGTTTGGGGCACAATTGGATATGACACCCTCACCCCTCTGGTACGCATCGCCGGTACACTCAACAGCCACCGCTACATCTCCAACGATTTGGAGCCTGTAGTTCCTCCCTTATCTTAAGGACCTGCCAGCGACCACGTTTCAGCAGGACAATGCGAGCCCGCACGTGGCACGCATAGTGCAACAATTCTTCACGGCCCACCAGGTGTCACTGCTGCGGTGGCCAGTTTGTTCTCTCGATATGTCGCCCATCGAACACGTCTGGTCGCTGATCGGCAACCGAGTGGCCCGGCAAGCACCAACCGCGGCTACGCCTGATGAACTGTGGCAACGTGTGGAAGCAGGACCGACATGCCCTAAGCCCACATCCAAAGACTCTTCCGTTCGATGCCGCTGCATGTAGCGGCCGTTATTGCCAGCCATGGGGGCCACACGAACTATTGATGTCTGCGTGTTCCGCAAGTCGCACGGGGAACAGGCAGGCATCAATAGCTCAATCGTTTCATCTTTGTATCTGTTGTTATGTGTCCAGTAAATGTGGCTTTGCTATCTCGTGTCCTTCTTGGTGTTGCATTTTGGATGGCCAGCAGTGTATTTCATGCCAAGGGGAAATGAATACAGAGATGCCAACCTGTTTCAGATATTTTCGGTACTACTCGTACAAATTTTCAGTAGTTTTGGCCATTTTTCTGTAGTCATACCAAAAAGAATAATTTTAAGCGAGGAAAACAACCCATTTAATTTGATTAGCAATTTTTTTTACTTACTTATTCATTTACATACATGAAAATCTGTATCAAAATATTCCAAATTTTTCACATGGAAAATAATATACACCATGACTGATACATTTTTTTACACAACAAGCGATTGATTAAACAGTTTTCTTTAGTGATTTCGCTGTACAGTGTTTTGCAGATTTGTGCTCCTCAACAGAAAATCTTTTTTCATAACACACTTGCCCAGAGGAGGACATATTCATTTTTGCAATACGAAGTGCTTCTACAGTTTCTAAACCTAAATTAGGTTGGAAACCGGCTTGATTTTTTCGCACTAAACAAAAATCTCTCTTACTCACAGCATTCGAGTGTGGAACTACAAGTATTGCAAACATGCCTAACTGCTCCATTACAGCCTCTTGATTTTGAGATTTCTGACGAAGTGACATCTATTCTATCTGTTACTGCTATGGTCTCTAATTTGTCAGCTTGATAACAAGGAATTCCGCTTCTAGTATATCAAGTTCATTTTCAGTTATTATAAATGGAAGGCGTTTGACTATGTGTAATACAGAAGTAAATGATGTTATGACGCTAAGTAAAGGATCTACTACTTCTGCATGTTTTAAGAATTCATCATAGATCAGTATCTTTTCTTGAATATAAGAACATTCTTCAATGTGAAATTTTCCGACAGATGTATAGAACTTAGAAACTTCATTTTCGTTTAAAATCATTTCGCTTTAATACATTCTTGTTTTTACTCCAATTACCAGTTGTGTCCTTTCTGATTTTTCTTTTTTAAAAAACTGTTATTTGAAAAATTAAGCTCAACATCACCATCAGCTACGACAGTAGGCTTCACAAACCCCTTGGATGCCATGACAATTTTATCCATCATGCTGAAAGAACTTTCAGTTTGAGGACCATGAATGCATGATAGCTTTCACTATTTTAGATAAAAGGTAGTGTAACTTGGAGAATATGAATGCTTTTGAATATCATGCATCAATTCTTACAAATTTTTAAGCTTCATCACTTTCGTTTTCGGACTCTCCCCCCTTTATCAAGCTGAAATGCAAACCTTTTTTGGGGGAATATGTAAGAACACAGGATACACGTTCGGAATATCGTTGGGGGAAAAAATTACAGTTACGGGAGAAACCTTTGCTACGTCCGATTTCCGTTTTCGGACATTTCCCTTCCATATTCAAGGTGAAATACAAATTTTAAGAAATAAAATGAAATTTAACAACAATACTAGGCAGAGGAAACATCGCGTGAAAAATAAAATTACGATTACGGGAGAAATCTTCACTGTTACCGTAAGTTTTGCAAGACGAAATTTCCGTTTTCGAAAGTTTCAGGCGGAAAGCATCCTTCACACTACCAATTCTCGATCTCGAAGACAACTCAAATTACGACAAAAAAGCAGAAATTCCTCGAAGCCGAAGATTATACGGGAATTTTTGCGCCGTCGAATTTCCGTTTTCGGAAATTTCCCCTCCGTTTTCAAAGTGAAATACAAAGATTTATGGAATAAAATTATGTTTAACAACAATTCTGGACAGAGGCAACATCGCAGGAAAACGAAATTACTATTACGGAAGAAATCTTTATTTCGTTCACTTCCGTTTTTGAAAGGCGAAATGCTATCCCGATGCGTATTTTTACGCGTTGGTAAAATTCTTCGATGCGTAGTTTTACGCGTTTCTCGATGCGTATTTTTACGTGTTGATGCGCACTTTACGCGCTTCACGACGTGTATTTCTACGCTTCGCGTAAAATTCCCGATGCATATTTTTACGCTTTCGTAAAATTTCGATGCGTACTAGACGCGTAATTGCGCATTTTGGCGAACTCTGCAACGAAATCCAAGCATACTTTTCTGCAACGCAAGAAAAAACTTCAAAATATTAATTACTGACATGATTGGTCGACGCACGATTTCAAAAACAACTCCGATGCCAGGCAATAACACTCACGTTCTGCACCAAACGATTTTCAACAGCTTGCCGCTGCACAGCGAAAGTGCTTCAGGCCGAACTCCGCCCACGTCCACCACCAAAGCGAGCTACGCTCAACGTCCCAAGAATGTTGCATGCTGCGGAGGGAAGAATGACTCAAAGCAAGGCCACATTCATCGAGTGCCGACCGCTCGCGCTAAGATCCGAGCAGCTTCGGGAGGCAGAACTGGAAGTGCAGGCAGCATCGCAAGCATGATGGATCGTCAAGTGGCCGCCGGTGCGTTGGGAAGGGAAACAAGCAAAATAAAAGTTAATAACTTCCGTTAATTTTCCTTAGAAAAATCACGGTTTTCCGTATTCCGTAGTACAAGAGCTTTTTCCGTAGGAACGACGGAGATTCCGTAGTTGTTGGCATCTCTGTGAATATAAGAATTTTCTTTCAGTGCAGATTAATACGTCGATTTTTATGGGTTGCGTCAAATCGATCAACGACTTTGCTTAAATCAATTCGTTTTGCAATTGTTGACTCTATTGCTAAGACAGCGAGATTATGTACACGATCGTTAGCCATTCGATTTCTGAGATAGGTTTTCAACCTTCTCATGCATGAGAATGTTCTTTCGCAGGATGCACTAGTCACTGGTATGGTTAGTGTAATGACTGCAAGCTTATAAAGCTCATGAAAAGCTAATTTGTATTCCTCCAAAACTTCAGCTAACTTACTGAGAGTTACTACAACGCATTTTCTTTCTTTTCCATAACGCTTTATCATTCTGGGTAACAAGGTGACCTCCGATTCCACACTATCTATGTCGCATTTATAGTGCTCGGAAAAAGGCTTTAGATCGTCGATAAATAAAAATTTCTCATTTCTGGGGTCCAAAGAACTGAAGCTACGAAAGAGTGTAGTATGGGTTTGTAAAATGTCGTTTGAGTTCTTCATTGATTGTGACCAAAACAGGGATATAAAAGTGCAATCGAAAATCTTCTTTAGTTAACAGGATACACTGAGTCGAAACTTCAGTAACATACAACGCCAGGTGTGGTGGGAGTTTTCTTTTCCTTGATTTCTGTTCACTGAACTGTTCCAAACCGTTTGCGTCTGCGATATCCGTTGCCTCATCAAAAAGTGTAGCAAACTCTGCCTCCGAATCACGCATGGTAGAAAAAAGATGCGTTGTTGTTTCAGTTGTCTCAAAGGCTTTGTTTATTTCATAGGCTTTGTTTTGCAGATAATTCGAAACTAATGCCAGTTTATTCAAAATGCACGAGAAAACACAAAGTTGGATAACAAAATCTCTACCCAGTTGCCCCAAAAGACCGCGAGCTTCAGCTACCCGATCTGTACAGTCTTCCGACAGCGATGAAAACAAAACGATAATTGCCGGAAATTTTTTTTAACTGCTGAACAGGCTGAGAAATGGCATGTCCATCTGTTATCACTAAGGCGTTGCAATTCCACAACAGTCAAACCCATTTCACGTTGCACCGAAACAAATTTAGCATGTGTTGCCGAACCAGAGAGGAAAACATACAACTTTTGTAATATTGCAAAGAAAACTCTAGCTGCTTTAATATTTTTGCATGAATCTACAATAACCAAATTTAGTCTATGATTAATACAGTGAAAGTACACCGCTTACGGTACTTCTTCCCGGAAGAGAGCTTGAACTCCATTCAACCGCCCACTCAACCGCCTACTCATGCCATTTGCACCATCGTATGTCTGCGCAATGCAGTCATGTTGATTGATGTCCCATCTTCCCAAAAGTTATTTTATGTATTTAGAGATTTTGCATCAAGTTCGTCAGCATTATGAAAGCCCAAAGATCTTTCATAAAGTGTGCCACGCAAAAAATACTTAACCACCAAAGAAATTTGTTCAACTTTACTAATGTCCTTCGACTCGTCGACTATAAGAGCAAAATACTTGGCAGTATCGACTTCCCTTTTTATGGTTTCTAACGTGATTTCTGCAAACACACTAAGCATTTCATTTTGAACTGAGTGGTGAGTGTACTTTGCATTTCTGGGGCCAATATTCAACTTTCGTTTCAGGATGGGGTCATTTTTCGCCATGAGTTCTAGAAGTTCTACAAAATTTCCTTTATTGGAGCTATTCGAAGTTTCGACATCCCCACGTTCTGCTGTCCCTTAAACAGCTGTATATCTTAATGCATTCGCTATTTTTTTCATATACTCTCTATTTTCCTTGACATATGCAGCACTTTGAAGTGTGGCAAACTGATGATTCTGCGTTTCTTGATTTCATTTTCTTATAAGAGGTCCAGGACACCAAGCAAGTTTTGTGGGTTAAGCTGTTCTGGTGTTTTTTAAAACCGGAATCCTTTTCAAGTGCTTTTTTCCAATTGTTGTAACCACGCTGAGTGAAGGTGACCTCACGTTTTTCGTCTTCTGATGAAAACATTCTACACAGAAAACAAAAGGCGGAATCTCTCTTTATACTATATTCAAGCAATGAAAACATGTTATACCAAAATGTCTAGAAGCTTCTCTGTTCTTTACCAATATTTTTTTGTGCGAAATATTTTAATATAGGCTGTTTGGGTTGATCCGAAAGGGAAGTTGCTATATTAAGCTTTCCGAGTTCAACATTTTTTCTCTTGCGACAATGTGGTCCTTTCAGTGTTTTATTTTCACAAGCATTAGGTTCATAAAAAATTCCCATTGGATCACTACAAGCACTTAAAGAATCCTCGTTGATTCCTAATGATTCACTACACGCTGTTGATGAAATTGAAGCCGTCTGATAATTAATCATTATCCGCTTTGTTGACACTATCGCTTAATTTACTTTTCTTCTTCTGATTAACATTTTTTCGAAAAAATCATGGATTGATCGCTTTGCGGACATTGTTGGATTCCGCAATAAAACTAAAATATATATCGGTAATACCTAAAACTCAAGAACACTGTAGACAATCCTACTGCTGATCACATCCCGAAGAGAACCTGGAAGGCCAATGTGGTGAGGAATGAAATCACAAGTTGTTCTATCCAATTGTGCTTGACAGAAAGGTTTCTCGGTGTACCGGCACACAAAATACAAATCAAGAACGACACAGTTGCATCTACACGACACTTACGACACATTTTATAACATCTACACGAAAACTGCTTACATCGATTTGATCGACTCGCACACAGATCATTTCAACTCGCTGCAGTTCACAACAGCTTCCGAAGCAAAAAATAAAAGTCAGAAAAATTGTTGCCCGACATAGATTAACAAACATTGCAATACAATCACAGAAATTCACATCAGCGTCACTTAGCGGATAAATATGTAAATACAGTCATTTCTTTACAGACATGGTATTTCAAAGTTTGGTTTGGAAAGAAATACCTCACTTTCATGTATCACGCACAATACGTGCAAAAACATACATCAAGCAGGAAAAATAATCTTTTCGCCAGAAAAAGAAAGAAAACGAGTGTAACTACTAACTAGCCAAAAGAAATTTCGCTCACTGTTAGGTGGTGACTGACGCCGATCACTGTCTGCTGTTTTTGCCGATCGTGATAACGCCAACTATTTGTCATAATCTGCGAGGGCGCCACGATGGGGATGGGATTGGAAGAGTGATGCTTATTCAACTTTTCAACCCAGTAGAATGAGCCGCGGCATCGTATTGACGATGATCTTTGAACTTCCGGCCGGGCTTCGACCTATGTGTGCCAAAGCGGAAACGCAACATGGAAGTAGGAAGTAAGGTTGGCCGTCTGAGTCATGTATCGTAGTTGGAGAAACATAATTGCCTAAAACTACCCTTCTCCCATTACCACAGAAGAACATGCAACTCCAATAGTAAAGTGTAATACATTTTCTTCATTTATCCAAAAAATTCTGGGGGACTGAAGAGTAGCTCACCAAACTTTTGGGTGAGCTTGCACCCACCCCAGCCTCAGAGGTGGCGCCGTCCCTGGCAACACGTGCTATGCATAAGTCTGCTGCAAACGCCTTTCAACTGATTTGCAATAGCACACATGTAGGGGGCATTGTCCGTGGAATGCCCAACTAGATTTATTCTATTGGCGCCTGCGGTCTCCAAAGCAGTGATGGTGACGTCTACGACAGTATCTGCGTTGCACTTGTCTACAATTTTTGAAACGACCACTATCGGCCTTGCGTGGCTCCTCAGTGGAGTCAGCAACACGTTTACTATTTTCCGAGTAAGAAAATCCTGCGTTTCTTCAATATAGCACAAACATCGCGATCTTTGCAAAGGCGCCACATTTCTTGGAGATCAGAGTTGCTTACTTGAGGGAGGATCCGTCTGAGTGTGGTAAGAGAGATTCTGGCCATTACGGATGTATTTCTTCATCCACTGAAGAAACATTTTGTTCCGAAACACGTGGAACAGAATCTGGGCACCAACGAAAGCCGACACCACTTCCTCCCATTGTTGTTTATTGTTATTTTGGCGGTCAACGGTTTCTTCCAAAGTCTCTTAATGGCGTGTCTTTCTTTGCACTGAAAATGCTTCTCACTTGCGACATGGGCAAACATGACAGATTTTCTTGTGAAATCGACAATTTCTAAACAGTACTTGCACCACAGATTATTCGATTTCAATTTAAGTCCAGTTCTTGGAAACTGTAGAAGACGAGATCTCGCTGTAACTTTGTATTTTCCCATTTTGGGCGGTTTCGTAAACTTTTAAAACTAAACTTTAACACCCCGCTGGAAAAAAAATGTGCTTATGTGCTGACTTCAGACGGCTGACTGGCGCGGCTGCGATAATTAGAGAAATGGAAGTTTGGACTTTGGCACCTGAACTGCGTCATCTCAGCAGATTTCCAGCTCACATTCCTACAACCTATCCAATGAAACCTAAAACGCCGATCAGCTATGCCCTCCTCCCCGCTACGGCCGTAGAGAAATCCACCTCGCACCGTCGTGTCACCGGTCGCATTGTCAACAGCGCACACCTCAATTTTATCAAATAAAAAAACGTTGAACACCAGATATTGCTTGGGAAAATGTAGCTTATGCATTTTGGAACGGAAAATACAGGGAATGCAAATTGGTGGAAAATGTATGCATTTCATGCATATTGATGACAAATTATGCATTTCGTGCAAAATGGGTACCCAGGTTTTCCCACTTTCTCAGTATAGTTTGTATAAGCACCTTATTTAATATAGCAATCCAGGTCTCCTGGGTCGAAATGCATTTTATGCATTTGGGTTGTTCTACTTATCACCTGTTTGATTTTGAAAACCTAACGACTTTTTTGTAATTTTCTTATTGTTTGGCCTTTTAACAAGCTCCAATACATCATGCATATCTATAGATTGCATTTCTTCATTCATCGCTTTCTCCAATAATTGTTTGTCTTCTGATGTCATAACCATTTCATATGTTGTCGGTGTTTCTTTTTCTGTTAAGTATACTTCATAATCAGCATATTTTATTGGCAGTCTATTTCTTGTTGGTCGGCATATGTTATCAAATGGTTCTTCCCTAGATTCTTCATTATTTGGTATTTCTTCAATGACATTTTCATCTTCGATGGCATTTTCATTCTCAGAAGGAACATAATTTTTGTATGATTCTGTTTGTACATTTATACATATATATTCTAAGTCTATGTAATGTGGTTTTTCATTCATTTTGCTTTTCATTTACATTGTACCCTTTCTTTTCTTCATCGAATATAATATTGGAGGTTTCATATACTCTTTGTTCTTCCATATTATAAATTCTATAAGCTTTCCTCTACCTTGAATATCCTATGAATATACCTCTCTGTGCCTTTGGTTCCAATATATGTCTACTGACATTATCCACCTTATAGTAAGCAAGGAATCCAAATGTCCTGAGGTGTCTAACAGATCTTTTTTAAACTCATAGTTCCATCGGGGTCTTGTCATTCCTGTTTTTAGTCGGTGTGATGTTGTGTAAGTACTATGCTGTTGCCACTGCTTCTCCCCAAAAATCAAGTGGTAGATTAGCATCTATCATTAATGTTCTTGCTTTATCTAGCAAAGTGCTGTTTGCTCTTTCTGCTATTCCATTACTCCTGGGTGAGTAAATTACTGTCTTCTCATGCTAAATTCATTTTTCTAATAGAAAGTTCTCCATGTCATCATTTATGAACTCTGACCCATTATCCTATCTTAATCTTATCTTACCATCTTTACTTTAGTATTTAGTTCATTTTCCCTTCTGTTTATAAGTTTCTGTAGTTTATAATTTTCTTCATTTTTTGTTCTTAGAAGATCTACAAAATATCTTCTTGTGTATTCATCAACTACTGCCATCATGTATTTACTCCCTCCTAGGGTTAGTATGTGGAATGGACCACAAATCGATATGTAAACGTTCTAATGGACTTTTTCTCCTTTCTATGCGTGTTGTTTCGACTGAACAGCGAGGCATTTTCCCTCGTATACATGGTTCACAAATATCTACTTTCTTATCCACTTTATCTAAACCTCTGACCATTTGGTTTCTGTACATCATGCATAAGTATTCATGGTTAATAAGCCCCAGTCGTTTGCGCCATAGTTTGTATGAATTCTCTCTTGTTTGAAGGCATTTTTCTTCTGCCATGACATTTTCTTCTTATGGTATTAATTTTACAATAAACATATCTCCTGTAAACTCTCCTTGGCATATTAAATTCTTTTCACCATCATAAATATATGCCCCTTGTTTATTCAGCAAAACATCATCTCCATTTTTTACTATACTTGGGACTGACATAACATTTCTTCTCAATTTTGGCACATACAATACATTTTTCAGTCTAATACCTTTGGAATTTTCTTCAGTATTTGTTATAGAACATATGTCACTTCTCCAGAGAGCTTCAATGTCTCTTTTTTTTGTGCAATATTTATGATTATATTTTCTTCCTTTTTATCAACCATCAGAACATCAGTATAAGTCATGAGAGACCTACATGCAGAATCCAAGTGCCATTCCATCAATTCATCATTTTTACAAAATTGTTCACTTGTTGATAAAGCTAATTCTCTGTGGTTACAACCTTCTTGTTTCGGTTGCTCGCTTATTATATTTACTCGCTCACTTCTATTAATATTCTCTTTTTTTGTACCTTTTGTGTATATTTTGAAATTTCCTCCTCGGATCCTTTTACCATTTTTGCTATACCAGCAATTATTTTGCAAATGCTCAGGTTTATTACAAATATAACACAGTTTCTGTGTCGGTTTGTATTTCTCATAAACCAAGCAAAATCTGTCTTAAATCTGTAAAACTGATACCTCTATTGGCTGTTAAAGCTATTACAACCGTTTCATATTTTTCAAGCAACCGTTCTATTATACCCTGCAAAGTGCTGTTTGCTCACTGGCAAAGTGCTGTTTGTCAATCAAAATGCAACATCGAGAAGGACACGAGATAGCAAAGCCAGATTTACTGGACACATAAAAACAGATATAAAGATGAAACGATTGAGCTTGCAGGCCCGTGCGACTTGCGGAACACGCAGACATCAAAAGTTCGTGTGGCCCCCATAGCTGGCAATAACGGCCGCTACACGCTGCGGCATCGAACGAAAGAGGCTTTGGATGTGGGCTTGGGGTATGTCGGTCCCGGTTGCTTCCATATGTTGCCACAGTTCATCAGGCATAGCCGCGGGTGGTGCTTGCCTGGCCACTCGGTTGTCGATCAGTGACCAGACGTGTTCCATAGGCGACATATCGGGAGGACACGCGGGCCACTGCAGCAGTGACACCTGGTGGGCAGTGAAGAGTTGTTGCACGATGCGTGCCACGTGCGAGCGCGCATTTTCCTGTTGAAACGTAGCCGTTGGCAAGTCCTTCAGGTAAGGAAGGACAACAGGCTCCAAAACGTCGGAGATGTAGCGGTGGCTGTTGAGTGTACCGGTGATACGTACCAGAGGGGTGCGGGTGTCATATCCAACTGCGCCCGAAACCATATAACGCCAGGCGACGAACCGGTGTGGCGATGCATAATGCAGGCGTCATGCAGTCTCTCGCCGCGGTGCCGCCACATGCGGATCCGACCATCGTGTTGTTGCAGGCAGAAGCGGGATTCGTCGGAGAAGACAATGTCGTGCCATTCCGTAGTCCAGATGTGGCGTTCAACGGCCCACTGCCGCCACACTCACCGGTGGTGTAGCGTCAATGGCAATCGGAGCAATGGGCGCCGTGCGACAAGTCACCGCTCCTGCAGACGACGTCGAACAGTACGTGCTGAAACAGGTTGTTGCGCAACATACCCTAATTCCTGCGCTAACGTTCGTGATGTGGCGGTGCGAGCCGTCAATGCCCGCCGCACAACATGCCGGTCCTCTCGTTCGGTGGTGTTCCGCGGCTGCGGCAATCGCTCACATCGGCCCGTCCGTCCCTTCTGTACCCACCGAATCCATGCTTGACTCACTGTGGCTGGATGTCGTCCCACACGGGCGCCGATGTCTCGGTACGATAAACCGCTGTCGCGATAAGCCACTATTCGTCCTCTGTCGAACTACGAAACGTGCTGGAATGACTGCCGTATTCTGTGACGGGGCATTAGGAAGCTTCCCACGCATGTGTCCAGCAGCACAACACACTTACGCCCCGACTTCTGTGCACCTTTCTTACAGTGCTTCTCAGTGGCGTGCCGGGCGCACATGTTCTGCATATGCCCTGCAATGCTAATCGTTTGCATGTCCTCTCGCGGGAGACGCATACTGCGAATTTTAGACCAATCGGATGCTTCCTTCTTGGTGTTGTATTTTGGGTGGCCAGCAGTGTATATCTGACCAATTCCCTTTCTGAAATATTTTTACCCAGTCCCTGCATTTGTCTGGAAAGGCCCTATGCTCTTATTAAATATTCTTCAATACTTTCATTGCATCTCTTTTTTAAATTTGTTAGTTCTAATACCAAATCCATTCTTTTATTTTCTGCAGCACCCTCATATCTTATTTGTATGGTTTCCCATATTTCTTTAGCGTTTTTAAATACCTTATATACTATGACTTTTTCTGCTGTTAGGTTAAAAACTATCAATCCAAAAGCTCCTTTATGCTTTCGCGACCATGCCCCGTGAGCTTTAATGTTATTTTCATCATTTTCAATTATCTGAGGTTCTTCCCTTAATATGACTTTGTCATATAGCAATTTTGCATCCAGCGGTGCCTCCATTTTCATGCTCCAGATTGCAAAATTATTGTCATTTAACTGTTCAATTCTTGCTGGATTAAAACTATCCATTTTAGCAAAAAGAAATAACGCTAAATTATTTACTTTTACTTTGGTTGTGGCTGTTAAACCACGTCTGGTTTATCCATTTTGAGTTCACAAAGTTCATGAAGTTATGAACTGAAGTCACAGTTTAGACCAAGGGATGTAAATGAGAATCAAAACTAATAACGCCAGTTGAACAAACAACATTCTGAGTTGTGTCGAACCAAGATGAGAGCCAACCACGCTCTGCTACCAGATTGAAGTCGCGGATCTTATAATCTCTTATTATGACCATAGCTGTAACGGCTTATGCAGTGGTACCCAAACTTTTTCGATTCTCGGCGCTTTTGCTGAATCCAGGTTTTCCCAAGGCGCCCTATGTCCAATTCAAACAAGTACACTTTGCCTATGTCCAATTCAAACAAGTACACTTTGCCTATGTCCAATTCAAAGAAGTACACTTTGCCTATGTCAAATTCTAACAAGTATACTTAGGTAAAAATAAATAGAACATGTATTGAAGATCACAAAAAATATAATTGAAAAAATTCAACTAATTATAATTAGTGGGATGGATGAGCCTGCTGATCACCGCACATTTTCTAAAATTTTGGAATCAAACTAGACACAGCCACCCTTTCTCCACATTGATTTTCGCGCGATACTTAGTTTTTATCACAGCTACCGCCGAAAACCCAGCTTCACACAAATAAGAAGTCGCAAATGGAATTAAATTTTCTGAGCTTTACCACTCAGAAAGGGATATTCATCTTTTACTGATATCCAAAATTCAGGTAACTCCATGCTGCTCAATTTTGTTTTCAACGTATTGTCGCAAGACAACTCAATAAGATTATCTTCTTCTGCAGCAGTACATTCAGATGGAGCAGTGGCATGAAATGGATATTGAATCCATAGAAATTTATCGATATATTATTTGAAAATATTTCTCAAATCAGGTGATAAGCTGTGATAAATGTTCTTCAAAAATGGATTTCATGCCTCGAGAGAAATCAACTTCATTGGAGGTCAAAAACTGTTGCAACAAGGCCTCTGATAATTTGTCCAAAAGGGGTCCGGGTTCGGATCCCGGTGAGGCATGGATGTTGTGTTGGTCTTACGGCACTGGCTCTGTCCCTTCCCTGGAACCAGTGACACTAAATTAGGGACGGACGACTGCTTATAGCCCATTTAGTTGCTCACGGTGGTCGTTGAACCTCCAATCAAAAAAAAAAAAATACAACACACACCATATCCAAAACACAAGACATATCCCACGGTTACGGGTACCAGAAGAAGCACGATAACGATTACGACAAAATACCCAATAATAAAAGGAACAATTTACCAGATTTGCAAAAAAGGTATGATTATATTGGCTTTCGGGCCAGGGGTGGCAGTATTTCTGAAACAGCGCAGTTTGTGAACTGTTCACGTGCTGCTGTGGTTAAGTGCATCGTGATTGGAGATATGGCACTATTGTGAATAAGTGACGTAGAAACTGTGGAGCAAGCACCACGTGCCATTAATGTGAGATGTGAATATCGGCTTCGAAGGTGCGTGAGAGCCGATCGAGACGCTACAGTGGAGCAACTCACTGACCGAATGCTCATTCGGGACTACCGAAAAAGTGTCTAAAACAACAGTTCAGCGAACCCTGCATCGTATGGGGTTCCGATGCAAACAGATGGTCGCTGCACCTATGTTAACGAAGGTGTATCGGCAGAAAAAGCTCAAATTTGCACGGCAGTATCGGAATTGGACCTCCGCTGATTGACAATGGATTGCCTTCTCCAATGAGTCGCGTTTTCTGCTTCATCGAATAGATGGACGTTGGCATATAAGAGGAGAAACATCGGAGAACAAACATTCTTCAACCATTGCTGGAAGAACACAAGCTGGTGGAGGCAGCATTATGGTTCGGGGAATGTTTTCGTGGCCTTCTTTGCGTCCACTCATAACTGTGAAAGGCACTATGTACCGGATTTGTTATGAATCCATCCTTGCACATCACGTACACCCATACATGCATGCTGACAGTAGCGGCTCGTGGTAAGCTGCGCTGGGGGGGGGCTGCATCTCAATTTTGTAGATATTACTATATCACTTCGAAAGCTAAGTTACTGAGTCTGTGCTGATGCCGTATATATATATGTATCAGTGGCGGCTCGTGGTTGAAAAAATAGGTTAAGAGCTACAAGAGCAATATGAAAAGCTATGTACTGTCTTCAATGAAAATCACTATATGAGGACTGACCTACTTTTTGTATATTAGATCAATTCTTCTTTCTTTTAAAGCTGCAAATTTTTCGATTATGTCGTCACAGAATGGTTGTTTTTTCGTGAGCATCAATAAAATATCTTTCTGAATAGAAATATTTGCCAAAGAAGCAAGTCTGTCTTGAGAAATAGTGTTTCTTGAGTAAGTTTGTATTCTTTTAAGGCAAGAAAAATTTCTTTCCACTGACACACTTGTAGATGGAATGGTTAAAATGAGGGCAACCAATTTATAAGCTTCTGTAAAAATGTATTTATCTTCATGAAGCACTCGAAGAAGTTCTTCAGTTGATATATTCCTTAATTTTTCGTTGGCATATACAAGACTCAGTTCATTTTTAAGGCGCTGGAGTTTAGTAAATATTTTTCCGTAAAAATGTTGTAGATTTTCAAAAGCGTGAGAGGGAAAGCTTTAATTAAATTGTTCGAATTTGGTTGTGTCAGCAAGACAAACAAATTGAAGTTTTTCACAGTCTTGAAATCTTATATCCATTTGCATGAGAATGTGGTCTAAAATTTCAAAATACAATTACTTATAATTTTGAAAAATTGTTTCTTGTGTAAGAGCAGCATATTCCCGTTTAGATCTGCTTATTTCTGTGATTTTGCTAGCTTTTCCAAACAGTGTTTCAAATACTGCATCGTTCCTTTTATGACTCAAAATTTCACGAGTTTTTTTTTATTTGAATTACACAGTAGTTTATGTTTAGTGATTTTTTCTGCAAAATTTCGAATAATAGATCGGTGGGGCCAAAAATTTCATTAAATACTATTGCCAAAAATGTAAATTCAAAAGTGTTCATATCGTTTAAAAACCCCTTGGCAAATTGAATTTATTTTTTGTCCGATTGCTCACTATTTGTCAGAAATCCGAATACTTCGTTCAATTTATCCCAATCTTCAACAATTACACTTACTAACATCGAAGTGGAGGACCATCGAGTTTCTGCTATGGTTGGTATGCGTCTTGCGGTTGTAGATGTCAGTGTATAAGATCGCTTCACTGAGTGGTGAAAAAACGAAGGAATTCCAGTGAGGCTTGCGTAAAGTATACGACACTTTGAAATTTTAGAAAAACTCTGCTGTAATACAAGGTTCAAACGATGTGCTAAGCAATGAACAAAAACAGCTTGAGAAGTTTTATCCTTGTTTTTTTTTCTGGAGCCCATTCAAATGTCCAGACATTACACTTGCCCCTTCGTAACATTGTCCTATTAATTTGTGTTGATAATCGAATTTTTCCAAAATTTTGTCCAGCATTTTGTATAAAGCTTCTGACGTTCGATCTCCACTCACGTCGTGGAAACCCAAAAATCGCTCAACCAATACACCTTCCGGATCAACAAATCTTATTATTAAAGAGCACTGAGAAGTCTGATTTATGTCTGTGGTGTCATCTACTTGAATAGAAAAACATTGAACTTCATTTATTTCATTTTTACCGTGATCGTTTATATATTCAGAAATACATTCAATTAATTCTGACTTCTTGATATCAACAATGAAAGTAATTCCTTGAAATTTACACGATTTATCGAGTCCATGCTTTCGTCATGGCCACGGAATGCTAGTTCTGGTTTGCTCAAATGTAAAACTGCATCAATCACTGTAATCACTGTCCTCAGGGAATCGGCAATGGTGTTCCGATTTTTTTCAAAATTCCTTAGCATTAACTCGCATTTCAGGTGTTTGCTAGAATCACCATGTTTATGAAGTGAGCGTGTTATATTTAATAAATCTGAGAATCCGTCTTTATTCCACGCCGAATATTTATTACTAAAAACTAAGCAGGGCCAACAAAATAATTTTTGTAAAACAGAAGTACTACAAAGAGATTTATATTCAGTAAACCAACATTTTTTAAAATTAATATTGTAAGATTTACCGCTCTTCTTGATTTCTTTTTTGACAACAATTGTCAGTGAATCCGTCGGTCGTCCTTGAAGTAAAATGTATCTTTTATCTTCATCTTTCCACCGATTAAATGGAGTGTGTAATAAATTACAAACAATGTCGTTCACAGGATACATACTTTAATTAAAACTATCATTAGCTGTTAAACTGTACACGAAACTACAGTAACAGCTAAACTTTTCGACAAATAATCACAAAGCACGAAAAAACAAATCCCTTTCGGAAAACATGTACCACAACATCGCAAGCAAGGAAAAAGTCCTAGTGGATTGCAAGATACCGTGGGTAAACCGTCCCGTTTCACAGTGATCTCCTTCGCAGGTCACGATTCCATCTACAGAGCTTCGGCGCCGAAAGCTAAGTCACTTCATTTGCACGCCAGATAGGGAGGTTGACGTCACGGTTACCATAGCAACTCGGTCGAAAGCTGCAGACTTCCAAGGGTTTTCATTTCGGCTCTTCACTTGCACTGTTTTGCGTATGAGGACTTGTTTTCTGTATTGAACGCGCTATGTGATTTGATATCTAATCAAAATTTTGAGTATTTTGTAACACAATAGAGACAAAAAAGAATATATTATACAAATTACTGAATAAAACTGTATTTTAAGTAAAATAGGCGAAGAGGCACTTCACCTACTTCACCTGAAAAGCCGCCACTGATATATATATACGGCAAGTGCGACATGAAGGCAGAGGGTGCTAAGAATCACCGGAGGACCGGACTAGGCTGCCATCT
The DNA here is from genome assembly GCA_039090855.1 of Macrothele yani. Classification (NCBI taxonomy): domain Eukaryota; kingdom Metazoa; phylum Arthropoda; class Arachnida; order Araneae; family Macrothelidae; genus Macrothele; species Macrothele yani. The sequence continues at coordinate 24,706,345 of CM077013.1, forward strand.
GATGCTGACCTTGGCTACCTACAATGGGCGCTCTCTATCTTCTGGTTCAAGGCTCCTTGAATTTTTTGTTTGTTTGGAGGTTTAACGACCACCGTGAGCAACTCAATGGGCTATAAGCAGTCGCCCGTCCCTAATTTAGGGTCACTGGTTCCAGGGAAGGGAGAGAGCCAGTGCCATAAGATAAACACAACATCCATGTCTCACGGGATTCGAACCCGGACACCTTTCGGACGAATCATCAGAGGCCATCGCTTAGACCACTGTGCCACCGGGCGGCCTCCTTGAATTAGAAGAGGAACTACAAAGGATCAAGTGGATCATTGTCGGGCTAAGTGAGGTAGGGAGAAAAAGGAGATTTTTTTTATTGGAGGTTGAACGACCACCTTGAGCAACTCAATGGGCTATAAGCAGTCACCCGTCCCTAATTTAGGGTCACTGGTTCCAGGGAAGGGAGAGAGCCAGTGCCGTAAGACAAACACAACATCCATGCCTCACCGGGATTCGAACCCGGACCCCGTTCGGACGAATGATCAGAGGCCATCGCTTAGACCACTGCGCCACCGGGCGGCAAAAAAAGGAGATCTCATTGAACTTAAAAGTGGACATCTCTTCTACTACCGTGGGACAGATACTCGCAGAACTAGTGGTGTTGGATTTATAATAAACAAGAAACTGAAGGATAAAGTTGTAGAAGTTGAAAGTTCCTCTGACATAGCTGCACGACTTGTTATCCAACTCTCGAAAAGATACCAGTCTCAGATTATTCAAGCTTATGCAGTATGCACCCACCACAAGTCATCCTGAAGAAGAAATTTAAGAATTTTATGAGGAAATTCGTCATCTAAATAATAAAGGCAAGCAGCACTTGAAGATCATTATGGGAGATTTTAATGCGAAAATAGGGCAACGGCAGCAGATCCAAACTTCAGTAGGTAAATTCGGTCACGGTAACAGAAACCAGCGTGGAAATACATTCGTAGAGTTTGTAGAGGCAGAAGGGTTTTTCATCATGAACTCCTTTTACAGGAAAAAGCCGTACAGGAAATGGACATGGAGGCATCCCAATGGATTGACAAGTGAAACTGATTTTATTATGTATAAGAAGAAATTTGTCACGGAAGACTGCAGTGTGCTGAACAAGTTCAACACACGTAGTGACCATAGAATGATAAGATGTAAGATGCACCTCAATGCCAACCTCGAGCGTGGCAAGCTCATAAAACAAACAAAGTGTATATTGACATGACCAACCTTAAAAAACATCATAATACCTTCAAATTGAAACTGAGGAACAAATTCTCTGCTCTAGAAGGTCTAACGTCGGAAGAAGAGGACATCTCTGAAGTTGAACAGAAAACTACCCAAAGCTCTTTCGGCAACAGCAACAAAAATAGCTGGTACTAAGAACACATTGCATATGAACACATTATCAGGAAAAACTAAAATTCTGATGCAAAAAAGAAGAGAGATGAGACCAACTAAAGGAAATGTGACTTCCAAAGTGGAATATATAAAGCTATGCTAGACAGTACGAAAAAGTAACACTGAAGACGTAAGGGAATTCAACTGTGAACTAGTGAGGAAAGCAGTTGAAAACAATCAAAGCCTGAAGAGAGCAAAGGGACATATGAGTAAGGGAAGAAGACAGATTATGACTCTGTGAAAAGAAGGTGGTTCTGTAACAAGAAATAAAGGCGAAATGTTGACAAGAGTGAAAGATTTCTACTCAAAATATATGAGAGGGATGATACATGTACTCCAGACATTACGAAAGGTACCAGTACCAAAGTCCCTCCAATCTTCCCTGCAGAAGTTACATATGAAATTAAGAACATGAAACGTGGAAGAGCTCCAGGAGAAGTGGAATTACCGTGGACATTATACAAGAAGCAAGTGGAGGAATTGAAATAACACTCGCCCAAGCTTTCACTAGATGTCTTAATGAAGGGAAAATTCCTGAGGATTGGAACAATGCTACAATGATGCTGCTACATAAAAACGGTGACATTGAGGAGCTCAGGAACTACATACCCATCAGCCTCCTATCAGTGATTTATAAAATCTTCACTAAAGTTCTTTCACACCGCTTGAAGGTGACACTGGACATAGTTCAACGGAAAGAACAAGCTGGATTCTGGCTGCAGCACTACATATCATATCCACATATTGAGAGAACTAATTGAAAGAGCGAGGGAATATGAACTTCCGTTTTGCGTGGCTTTTATCGATTATGAAAAGGCCTTTGATTTGGTGAAACCAACAGCAGTTACAATGGCTTTGAAATCCTACGGTATTGAAGATGCATACATTAATATTATTAATGTCATCTATGAAAATGCAAGTGGAAGGATTCGGCTATTTGAGAATACAGCACCCATAAAAATTGGAAAGGTAGTGAGACAAGGTGACACTATATCTTCTAAACTCTTTAATGCCACTTTGGAAAATATCTTTCAATCACTGAACTGGGAAAACAAAGGGATGAAGATTATCTAATTCACCTTCGTTTTGCTGGTGATATAGTCATTTTTGCAACTACCCCATCAGAGCTGCAGAGTATGATCCAAGAATGCAAGAACTTGCTGCCAAGAGTAAAGAAGTGGGATTAAAAATGAACTTTCAGAAGACAAAAGTGATGTACAATGCTTTTACAAGAAATGAAGATTTATCGATTGATAAGAAAAAGCTGGAGATAGCCAATACCTACATTTTTCTTGGACAGCAGATATCAAGGGAGGGTTACATTGATGAAGAAATTAATGGTGTATAAAACTTGCCTCGAGAGCTTTTGGAAGAAATAGTATAATATTCAAGAGCAATATGCCATTATGTCCCAAAAGAAAAGTGTTAGATCAATGCATCCTTCGAGTGTTTACGTATGGTGCAGAGACGTGGACCTTAACTATAAAAGAGACATACAAAGGCTGCGGACAACTCAAAGCAGCATGGAGAGGTGCATGCTTGGTGTAACCAGGAGAGATAAGAAGAGGAACTCGTGGATCAGAAAAATGACAAGAGTGGAAGACATCATGACCAGAGTAAAATCCCTGAAATGACAATTTGCTGGACACATTGCCAGGACAGACCATCGTTGGACAACCAAAATTTTAGACTGGATTCCAAGGGACAGGAAAGACCCAGAAGAAGACCACATAGGAGATGGGTGGATGGAATTCGAAAGTATGTGGGAGTAACATGGAGGAGACTGGCACAAGACACCGTTGTGGAAGAAACTTGGGAAGACCTTCATCCAGCAGTGGATTGATAATGGTTGACAATGATGATATATATATATATATATATATATATTGATCGAAAGAGCCTTTTTACAAGAAACGAATATTTAAATTTTATATTTAGTGATTGATAGGGAAAATGTAGAGGTACCGATACCTAAATTAGGCAACAGACACTAAGCGATGGCCACATTTATGAAGAAAATAATCGGCCTATAAAACTTGGTCGGATACATGATTTCTTAAAAGGAAACTGTTTAATCAGTGCATCCTTCCAGTTCTTACGCATGGAGCACAGACATGGACGTCAACTAAAATAGACATACAGACGTTGTAGAGAACTGAAAGAAGCATGTAGAGATGCATGTCTGATATTACCAGGAAAGATACAAATAGGAACTCGTGGATCGGGGAAATGACAAAAGTGGAAGACATTATGGTCAGAATTCCTGAAATTGCAATGGGATGGACATATTGCTTGAGGAAAGAGCCACCGACAGAGAGTTGAAATATTAACCTGGATAGCAAGGGAAAAAACAATACCCAGAAGAGGACAAATGGGAGATAGGTAGATGAAATTTGATAGCATGAAAGAAACTGCCTCAAGGCAGACTGTTTTGGAAGAAGAAACTTGGAGACTCTCATCTAGCAGTGGATTGATAGTTGTTGTAAATGATATGTACTGTATATGTTATATACATACATATTGTACATATAAAGACAAAAAATTAATGTGTGTGCCAGTGGCCGCGGAGACACACTGAAGGTCATGTACGCATTCTCAAGTGTCTCATTGTGACCCCTAGAAATATAATAATAAATATTTTTCTTTTGATAGACTCCCTTTGGAACTTCGACTTGATACCGACCACTGCAACTTGGACGGCGATGAAAAACATTTTGTGGAATTTTGAAGGGTCTGCCAGAATTTCGCGATGAGTTGTTATTGCGATACTCACACAACATCATTCTCTTTAATAAATACGGATTGCAAACATATTTAGTCCAGTTTGAATTTTGAAGCCATGATAACAATTTAGTGAAGAAAAATTTGTTTTCCAAAATTTACCAACTTCGTAAATTTTCTCAACAATATCTGATTAAATTTTCTTTTGGAAGTAATTAAGTATAATGCACTACCTCAATTGAAATGCGCAGCTTATTTTTTGGGGGAGGGGGATGCAGCAGAAAAATAAAATGTACCTAGTGGAGTAACTTCAATGATTTTTGGTGAATAAAAATTTACAAGAGTTTAAAAGCGAAAATTTCGCTGTGCTTGGTAAAGTGAAGAAATCAATTTTGTGCAAGTATTTCGCTGCAGAAATTAGTTTCCTTTTTTTTTTTTTTTCAATTTATCCAGTACTGAACTCTATTCTTAATCGCAATTTGTTCACATGCCCATTTTGACCAGAAGAGAAAATATAAGTAAAATGTTTTTGCAAAAATCCGGGCAACTGAGTATTTGTAATGAGCAAACACGAATAATCTCCAGTTCGATGGAAGTTACATTGTTGTTAGAATTATTACGTTGAATAAAAGCAGGAACAAACTAAAAATTGGAAGAGGGAAAAAAAAAAGGTTGACTAATACATTCAAACATACTTTATTTAATACTTTATTTACACATTCCTCATTATTTTTAATTCATTCCCCTATTTAATTTCTTATTCGAAAGCACAAGAACCATATTAATCAACAAAGCTCACAGGCCAGACGATGCATTCCCACCCAACGAGAGACTGCATTCGCGAGCAACCCTGCTAGTGAGAGCTGCTATCAATGCAGCCTCCAGGGAAGTTTTATTCAAAGTAAACGAACTGATAAGGGAATAGGAAGAGTTTACCACATGAGTTGGTTTCAATAGCCGTCAGAGCTGCAAGTCGGTCAGCCCGCCAACGTTCCGTCCTTCTGCTCCCAGAGGTGTTATACAGGAAAAACTTCCAGTTGAGTTCAGAAAACTTCAGTCGTGGTGTTATGCTGGAGAAACTTACAGCAGAGTCCACAAAACTTCTCTCGCTTGGTACGGCATGAAAAAAAAAAATGCTTTGGGTAGGGAGGGGGGAGGGGGTCTGCTGACCCACAGCAGGAGCCGCCCCTGCGTGCTGATTGTCTTCCCTGGGGAGGATGGGATCTCCCAGCACGACAATGCGACGTGTCACACAGCTAGAAATGTCCGTGGGTGGTTGGAATTGGAAGTACTTACCTGTCCCCTTGATTCACCAGAATCAAATCCAATTGAGTATCTGTGGGATCACCTTGATCGTGTTGTTCGCTCTATGGATCCTCCACCTCGCACCCGCCAGAAACTGTCAGATGCACTGCAGTCAGCATGGCTCCACATACCTTCCAGCACTTTATTGAGTCACTCCCAGCCTGTCTAGCTGTGCACACGACAGTTATTCAGGATATTAGCTGGTGGTCACAATAATGTGACTCAACCGTGTATTTATAGATCAGAGACATGGAACTCAAAACTAAAAATGATACAGAGGTGGTAGAGACAACTCGGAGAAGCTTGGTCAGATGCATCTTATATAATCAAGAAAGACAGGAAAAGAAAGTTCTGGATCAGGAAAATGATGATTGAATGACTTCATGGTAGAATTAAACAGCCTCAAGAGGCAATGAGCTGGATGGGCATATTGCTAGAACTAACCACGATTGGACAACTAAAATACTAGACTGGATACCAATGCACAGGAAAAGACCCAGAAGGCCACTTGGAAGCAGACTGGAGTGACATGGAAGAGAATTGCTCAAGATGATTTGTAAATGAGACTTGAGAAGACCTTTATCCAGCAGTGAATTAAGAATGATTTATGATGATGATATCTATCTATATATATACAGTGCCGGCTGGACCATAGGGGCAACCGGAGCAGTCGCCCGGGCCTCGCGCCTTTAAGGGGCCCCGCAGTTTAAGAAAAAAAATGATTTAGAATTTTTTCACAATTATTTTTTGTGTGTAAGTTTTCGGGTGCGGCCCTTAAATAGATGTTTCTTTTTTCTTAAGTTTTTTGTTTTTTTTTGTTTTTTGTTTCCAATCCTCCAGTTTTCGAATAGATTATCGCCCTTTGCCGTACGAATACGGAGATCTGTAGATTTCAAGTGATTATTGTAACGACCTTGATATTTTCCGAATTCATGGAATTGCAAATTTAATTTTATCATTTTGTGGCCCTTGCTTTTATATATTTAACAATTTACGTGCAAACCAGATATTTAAATTTAAATAAAATAAAAAGAACAATATCAAAGTTGGTTTCGGGCAACACATGTAGGCCATTTATTCAGTGACTTACATTATTGGAATTGTTCTTAAAAAAATCACATATGAGTGCGTAAAAAGTTCAAAAAGGCACCAATTTCTCAGTTATTCCATTTTGCATTAAAAGTCAGTCACTAAAACGTGTATCAAGAAAAAAACTATTTATAAGAATTTATTATTTATACACTGGAACATTCGCAATCCAAACTTTTTCGCTACGCACGTAACTTTTTGTCATTTTGTGAAGCAGTTTTTATACAATAAGTGAAAATACAATCTCAACTTCATCTCCTCGGAAAGAAAATCGTAGATTTTAACAGTTTTTACTCTCTCTCTGAACTTTCAGTGCACATTCTGATCTTTTTCTTGAGCTTAAAGCAAATGCTTCTTTGAAATAATCATTTTGTCTTTACGATAGTATTGGTTTCGAAGTACTACAGAGGTGAAGCACATGTCAAAAAGGAAAAGTTAGAGATAAATTCCGTCGGTGTACCTTAATTGGTAAAGCATTCAGCTCCGGAGCGCAGAGGGATGCGAATTCGTCGCCGCCACAGGCAAATTTGTAAGTTTCACATCCTGTGTATTCTTTACGGACATCTTTCACGTAACGACTTTATTAAAATATGAGATTTATTTCCTAGTGCAAGCAATGAAATTTTGCTCCGGGCACCGCATAAGCTCCATCCGGCCCTGTATATATACACTGAAAAGCAATTGAATTAGAGATACCTGTCTAGTAACGTGTATCACCACCTTTCGCCCTGATAACGGCGGCGATTCGTCTCGGCATGGACTCGACAAGACACCGAAAGCGTTGGGAAGCCATACGGATTTACGACCCCTGAACAAGCTCCCACAGTTCACGAAGATTTCATGGAGGGAGTCAGACCCTCGAACATCTCTCTCGATGGGATTGAGGTCAGGGGACCTAGCTGGCCAAGGAAGCGAGGTCACGTTGGTGGAGTGTTCATCCAAACATTCGGATACAATTCGGGGACGATGGTACGGTGCATTGTCTTGTTGCAGGATGAGGTCCCCAGTGGGATGTTGAAGACGCACGAACGAGAGCAAATAGTCGTCCAGGATATCCCGGTAACGTTGACCTGTAAGGAACGATGTCACACGTACCAGGGGTCACATTTCAGTCCACGTAAACAGTCCCCAGACGATAATGCCACCCCCACCTGCTTGAAGAGTACCCTGCTGGCAAGAAGGATCCATCGCTTCATGTGGTTTGCGCCGTACTCGTATCCTGCCATCCGGATGTACCAACGTGAATCTGGACTCATCAGTCCAGGCAACATTTTCCCACATGTCTAGGGTCCAGTGGCGATATTTCCGTGGCCACGCAAATCTTTGCACCCTGTGATGTGCGGTCAGCAGCGGTACCCTCGTGGGACGATGGCTTCTGTACCCCATAGCGAGGAGATGGTTCAGGATGGTGTGGTTGCTTACACGTTTTTGTGCACCAGCGTTAAATTGCCGAGTGATTTCTTGCACTGTGGCCCATCTATCTGCTGTTACAATGCGAGCTAGCCGACGATGACCCCGCTCATCCACACGCTGTTGGCCCTTGCAGGAATGGTTTTACTGGATTCGATGTACTCACGGTGCACCCGTGACACAGTGGCTCGTGAAAATCCCAGTGCCTGCACGACTTCCGAGATGGAGTGACCCATTCGTCGGGCTCCAAAAATTTGCCCTCGATCAAATGCGCTTAAATCCTTCGTCTTACCCCTACTGCGTCCGAATCTTACTGATTCCAATTCATGGTATTTGTCATTTTCTTGTAGGACTTCCGTCCACAGTGAGTAGAGTTTAGGTCCCAGTCACCTACAGCGAGATCGCCTTTTCGGCAGGACACAGAAACGCAAGTCTAGCGACTTTGACAGAACAGTTTGTAGTGAGATTAGAGTACAGTAGATGGCGCCACCGTACAAGTACGATATTGCACATAGAGGGGTGAAAGAATTTCAGGGGGGACATAGGAAGGGATACCCATTTAACCAGTGGGTCCAGCTTGGGGGCCGTCACTTAACGTGCTCGTCCGATGCACGGCGGATATTCAGCGATTGTTAGTAAATTACACCATCTCCGAAAGATCAGCTCAGGCTTAAACCTGAGGACCTTGCATCGATAGTCTGAATCACTAACCACTAAGCCATCTGCGGCTTTTACTGATTCCCGTTGCATCACTCCTTATATTGTCGGATCACTGCAAACGTCATGTCGTTTCCGTTTACAGGGCAGCCCACAGCGCCACATTTGCATAACGCCAGCTGTCTCTAATTGAATTGCTCTTCAGTGTATATTGTATTGCCATAGCAGAGAGGTAGCAGTGCATGCCTTTTAAGGTTTTCCTGACTTCAGTACTTCAAGCTGTAGCAGGAAAGCATATTCTGTGCCAGTGTTTTGACTGTGTTTCATATTTCATTCTTATGTGTTAGTGAATTAAGATGGATGATATTATTAATAAATTATTGGAAAAGGCACATATTTTCTTAGCTTTGATAGAAAGACAAAACTTCCAAATTATTGTAGAGTGAAAACCTCCATTCAGAAATACTTTCAGAACTTAAAATTGAACTTAAAGAAAAGAATCAGTCACTTACTAGAATGTTTTAAAGTGTGTAATTACCAAAGATACTATTCTTTCAAGAAATTTCACAAAAAAAAAAAAAAATCTAAAATTCTAGGTAGTAAAAATGCTCAAGTCCCATTTTCAAAGTTTTTTAACAGAACGATAATAGCATTAGCTCTCTTATCTCTGAATGTCTAATTTCCACACCATTTTCAGCTTCAGTCATTCTGTAAATCTTCTGATCTTTTCATAGATCGATAATGATTGAAAAGTGATCATTCAAAGAGTCCTAAAATATTTTAAATATGCTACATGTTTAGCCTACTCATTAGGCATTTTCAGGCAACTTACTTTTTGTCTTCTTCTGATGTCAGCCCCTTCACAGGAGACTTTAAATCTTTTGGGGCCCTAGGCGCTAAAAGGTTCAGGGGCCCCTCCTGCTTCTTATGCCTTCAGAAATTTTCATCCGTCAGATTAACAAAAGAAAGGGTGGGGGGGGAGTTAAGTAAAAGGTTTTTACACTTTTTTAAAATGCCATCGCTTCCTATTATTAGAATGCTTTGTAAGAAACAGTGCTAGTGTAATAATTTTGTCTGTCCATGCACATCGAACTTTTTGATTTCAGAAATATATCTCAAAATTATTTTTGCGGCTAATAGGAAATCAATGGATGTTAGGTTTAACACTTTAAATGCCCGTATCCCATTTATACCTGCACTGCAGTTATAAGAAACAGAAGCATGCAAATTAAATGCAAAAGATCCGATTTGAAAATGGAAAAGTAGAGACTGCAGGTTTTTGAGTAAGAGAATCATTGAAACTTTTTATTTCTTTTTCAAAAACTAGTTTTAAGTTGATTTAAGGAATAGAAAAGGTGAGAATACTTGATAATTATCAGTATTAAACCAAGGGAGCAGAAAGTAATGAGAAAACGTTGTTGCAATACAATATAAATTACTTTTAACACTATTAAATAAGATAGTGTGATATTCTCAAATTTCTTTATTTTTTCAGCCTAAATATTACTAACTCTTTTGGTTTAAGATGATTTAGAGGGATTAGGGCCGAGAAAGAACTTGATTGTCCTAAGAAGAATCATCCTACGAAGAATATTTCTTTCTTTATTGATTATCCTACCACGAAGGAAAAAAATGCCCGATCATCAGGAAAGTTTTTACAAGTACTCCTCATCGCAACTTAGGAAAAAGGTGGGAAGGTTACAACATAGATGTGTTCCCTTGGCTGGAAGTACCATGAAAACAATTTATAGCACAGCAGGCTAGTTAAGAATTCGCCTTAAACAATGAAAAGTGTGGGAAGCGTGAATACCTTCTTTACCAACCACTAAAAGGAACTCAAAATTATTTTAACCATCCCTTTCAAAATAAGTACATTGATATGAACTCAAAAATTCAGAATATCAGCAACAGCAAGAAAAAATATGTTATTATTAATATGAGAAAGTAAAATATCAATTTACAATACAAAGTAGTTGCTTTAGGGAATAATTTGATTCGGTCCGTGAAAACCAAAACTGAAAATCCAATTGTATGTTTTCGGGGTCCCTCAAACAGCGAGGCCCTAGGCGCGCACCTATTGCGCCTAGCCGGTAATCCGCCCCTGAGTCTCTTGAATTAGAATGATTCCATATACTTTTCCACAAGCTGGATCTCAATGAGTGTATTACCTTCTGACATCTCTGCCATGATTTTTTTTTTTAAATATTTCATTCCTCATGTATGAGGAGCTTTCTAGGTTGTTGGTAGCTCTATGGTCTTGTTATTTACAGTAATGCAGTTGTAATGCTTTGTTTTCTCAGTCATGAGGGTATTCGGTAATCTGATCCGAATTTCTTTCCAGAAATGGTAAAAATGCTTGATGTTTTCAAATTTTGTTGCTTTATTTTTGCAATACTGAATTAATGCAAAAGCCTCTTGTAGGAAATATGTCAGTGTAATCCTTCTTTTATGTGATATTGTGTGCTCCTTATGTATGTGATTGCATTATTTGCTGTATTTTTTCTTTGTCTGTGGGTATTCCATAAAATGCATATTTATTAAAAATCTCAGTAAGTCTTGACTTTTTAATAATTCTTTTGGAGTTTTCTTGATTGCTCTGTCACAAATTGTATGGTTTACAAACTTGTTGTATGGCTTTAGGAATTTTGGGATGTATGGGAAACTTCCTGTGCATTTCCTTTCCATTGTAATTTCTCTTCATACTACTGCATTATTCTGTTTTTCTCCAAAAATCACTTTTTTGATTGCTCACATTTTTTGTAGTCTTAAAAATTATAAAAAGTGTATTAGTGTGGATGGTCAGCCTACAACTGGTGGTTCCAGTTGGCCATTCCATGTAAGGGTTCTGGAACAAAAACCCAGTGAGTTGGAGTCTTTTGGTCAATATCACACAGAACTAGATGGACCTCATCAATGTTTATACCCAAGTTTAATTTTGCATTAAGCTTCTCACATTCATAGAGGCACTTGTTGTTGTCATGTGTTCTATTGTTTGCTCAGTGGAAAACCCTTAGAAGCAAACTCCAACTAAGGTGGTTGTAAATAAAATGTAGTACCATCAGTTTTTTACTTCAATTTACCAAATGAACTGTAATTAATACAGAAAACTGACATGGATTAGACAAATTAACTGTGTTTGAGGAGTTATCCTATAAATCTTACAGAACAGCTTAATGATGTGTATGTACAAATGTTGTTGTTTTTTTTAACTGTAGTCTCTGTTATTACCTAATTTAGTTTTTCTGTCTATTAATGAAGTCATTGAAAATCTTGGTAGTTATGAAACATCTAAAAAATATAACTATATTTTTATGCAAATTACTAAGATAAAGCTTATTATCCATTATTGTCAAACTTGTGTGGTGCAACTCAAAAATTTTACAATAATAGATAATAAGCTTCATCCTGTTTAATTTTTCTTTTTTATATGAAGAATGCAGAAAAGTACTAGTGACTAGATTTTTTAGACTGTAAATTTTATCGGCTCATAGATGGTTTGAGTCTGCTGGAATGAAAATTGATGTCAACATTCCTTGAAATTTTAAAATGTTATAGGTACCTTTTGTTCTTGGTGATTAATAAACCCAAGAGTCCATGTCACTTTTTCTGGAAATTATAAGGTTAATTTTATAGTTTGGAAAAGGGATGAAACTTTACTTTAAAGTTTTTTAGTTCCCCCCCCCCCATTTTTAAGGTAACTAAAATATGAACCAGAGTAAAATAAAGGTTTTACTTGAAATAATCTTAACACCAAACAAAGATATTTGCTCTTTCCACGTTTATAAGTGAGTCACAGAAAAATTCTCATTGGCCGCCACCGGGAGTCGAACCCAGGGTCTTCCAATTACGCGCCGGATATGCTTCCGCTACACCACAGCGGCCTTGAATTCCTCCAGACTCACACACGCTAACTGCCAAGCCAATTTGGCAGGTTGCTTCTTGGAGCCCCGCACAATGCTGGGGATTCACCAAAGATGATTGTTGTGATAGTATGCGAAAAGGTGAAAAATGGTATCTTGTCTTCAAATTGGGTGAAAAAATGGTATCTTGTCTTCAAATTGCTGTGCAAATGGTTGCTATTTAAGCGTACGTAATCCAAGGCAAAAGCATTTCACCTTAATCTTCTAAATTTTTCAATCACTGTGATTATCCCAGCCAACTTTGTCTGTCTAACAGAAGGAGCACAGTATTAAATCACTCTGATTTTGTCAGCAAAATATTTCCTCTGTATTTAGAGATATATCTCAGTATTCAAACACTGGGATGTAAGGACAGGTGATGCGTAACATCACAGCCTCTCCTTGACAAATGTCAACCCCGCCTTCTCATGGTACATCCTGTTCCCACTAAAGGGGCTCTGACGACCGCCAATAGCGGTATAACTATACCATCGGGATTAGAGGAAATGCTATCCCACACTCACCAACCCGCTTGGCCAGCGTGGTGAGTTATGGCCAAACCCCTCCAAAATGACTCCACAACTTAAATCTTGGCCCTCAGTCTCCGGCAGCTGGAATGTACCTGGCCAAGGCAGCGGCCAGTGCGACATGAAGGCAGAGGGTGCTAAGAATTCCCGGAGGACCGGACTAGGCTGCCATCTGATGCTGACCTTGGCTACATATAACGGACGCTCCCTATCTTCTGATTCAAGGCTTCTTGAATTGGAAGAGGAACTACAAAGGATCAAGTGGGACATCGTCGGGCTAAGTGAGGTAAGGAGAAAAGGAGAAGATCTCATTGAACTGAAAAGTGGACATCTCTTCTACTATCGTGGGACATATACTGGCAGAACTAGTGGTGTTGGATTTATAATAAACAAGAAACTGAAGGATAAAGTTGTAGAAGTTGAAAGTTCCTCTGCACGACTCGTTATCCAACTCTCGAGAAGATACCAGGCTCAGATCATTCAAACTTATGCACCCACCACAAGTCATGCTGAAGAAGAAATTGAAGAATTTTTTGAGGAAATTCGTCATCTAAATAATAAAGGTAAGCAACACTTGAAGATAATTATGGGAGATTTCAATGCAAAAATAAGGCAACAGCAACAGAATGAAACTTCAGTAGGTAAATTCGGTCACGGCAACAGAAACCAGCGTGGAAATACTCTCGTAGAGTTTGCAGAGGCAGAAGGGTTTTTCATCTTGAACTCCTTTTTCAAGAAAAAGCCACACAGGAAATGGACATGGAGACATCCAAATGGGACGACAAGTGAAATTGATTTTATTATGTGTAACAAAAAATTCGTCATAGAAGACTGCAGTGTGCTAAACAAGTTCAACACAGGCAGTGACCATAGATTGGTGAGATGTAAGATGCACCTCAACACTAAACTCGAACGTAGCAAGCTCATAAGACAAACAAAATGTATTGACATAACCAACCTAAAAAAACACCATAATACCTTCAAATTGGAACTGAAGAACATATTCTCTGCTTTAGAAGGCCTAACATCGGAAGAAGTGGATATTTCTGAAGTTAACAGAAAAGTAACCAAAGCTCTTATGGAAACAGCAACAAAATTAGCTGGGTCTAAGAACAAATTGCATGTGAACAAATTATCAGGAAAAACCAAAATGTTGATGCAAAAAAGAAGAGTGATGAGGACACAACTAAAGAAGATATGACTTCTAAAGTGGAATATATAGAACTATGCAAGGCAGTACGAAAAAGTATCACTGAAGACGTAAGGAAATTCAACTGTGAACTAGTAAAGAAAGCAATTGAAAACAACCAAAGCCTAAAGATAGCAAAGGGACATCTCAGTAAGGGACATCTCAGTAAAAAACAGATTATGGCACTGAGAAAAGAAGATGGTTCTGTAACAAGAAATAGAGGCGAAATTTTGACAAGAGTGAAAGATTTCTACTCCAAATTATATGAAAGGGATGATACATGTACTCCAGACATCATGAAAGGTACCAGTACCAGAGTTCTTCCAGTCCTTCCAGCAGAAGTTGCACATGCAATCAAGAACATGAAGCGGGGAAAAGCTCCAGGAGAAGATGGAATTACTGTAGACATCATACAAGAAGCAAGTGGAGAAATCGAAACAGTACTCGCACAAATTTTCACTCGATGCCTTAATGAAGGGAAAATTCCTGAGGATTGGAACAACGCTACAATGATCTTGCTACATAAAAAAGGTGACATTGAGGATCTCAGGAACTACAGACCTATCAGCCTCCTATCAGTGGTTTATAAAATCTTCACTAAAGTTCTTTCACACCGCTTGAAGGTAACACTGGACATGGCTCAACCGAGAGAACAAGCTGGATTCAGGAGTGGCTACAGCACAATAGATCATATCCACGTACTGAGAGAACTAATTGAAAGAGCGAGGGAATATGAACTTCCATTGTGCATGGCTTTTATCGATTATGAAAAAGCCTTTGATTCGGTGAAACCATCAGCAGTTACCACGGCTCTGAAATCCTGCGGTATTGAAGATGCATACATTAATATTATTAATAACATCTATGAAAATGCAAGTGTGGCCGCCCCGGTGGCGCAGTGGTCTCAGGCGTTGGCCTCTGATCATTCGTCCGAAGGGGTCCGGGTTCGAATCCCGGTGAGGCATGGATGTTGTGTTTGTCTTACGGCACTGGCTCTCTCCCTTCCCTGGAACCAGTGACCCTAAATTAGGGACGGGCGACTGCTTATAGCCCATTGAGTTGCTCACGGTGGTCGTTAAACCTCCAACAAAAAAAAAAAAAAAAAAAATGCAAGTGCAAAGATTCGGCTGTTTGAAAATACAACACACATAAAAATTGGAAAAGGAGTGAGACAAGGTGACACCATATCTCCGAAGCTCTTTAATGCCACATTGGAAAATGTCTTTCTATCACTGAACTGGGAAAACAAAGGGATAAAGATTAATGGAGATTATCTAACCCACCTTCGTTTTGCTGATGACATAGTCATTTTTGCAACTACCCCATCAGAGCTACAGAGTATGATCCAGGTACTTGCTGACAAGAGTAAAGAAGTGGGATTAAAAATGAACTTTCAGAAGACAAAAGTGATGTACAATGCTTTTACAAGAAATGAAGATTTATCGATTGATGGAGAAAAGCTGGAGATAACAGACACTTACGTTTATCTTGGACAGCAGATATCAAGTGAGGGTCACATTGGTGAGGAAATTAATCGGCGTACAAAACTTGCCTGGAGAGTTTTTGGAAGAAACAGCATAATTTTCAAGAGCAATATGCCATTATGTCTTAAAAGAAAAGTGTTTGATCAATGCATCCTTCCAGTGCTTACGTATGGTGCAGAGACGTGGACCTTAGCTAAAAGAGACATACAAAGGCTGCAGACAACTCAAAGCAGCATGGAGAGGTGCATGCTTGGTGTAACCAGGAGAGATAAGAAGAGGAACATGTGGATCCGAAAAATGACAAGAGTGGAAGACATCATGATCAGAGTTAAATCCCTGAAATGGCAATGGGCTGGACATACTGCCAGATGGACAGCCAAAATTTTAGATTGGATTCCAAGGGACAGGAAAAGACCCAGAAGAAGACCACATGGAAGATGGGTGGATGAAATTCGAAAGTATGTGGGAGTGACATGGAAGAGACTGGCACAAGACAGACCGTTGTGGAGGAAACTTGGGGAGACCTTCGTCCAGCAGTGGATTGATAATGGTTGACAATGATGATGATGATGATGATGATGATTCAAACACTGTGATAATGTCAGCAAAATATTTCCTCTGTATTTAGAGATATATCTCAGTATTCAAACACTGTGATAATGTCAGCAAAATATTTCCTATGTCATGATATAATCAACACAACAATCAGACATAGATGAATTGACTGTAATTACTGTTTCTTCACATAATATCACACATATCAGAAAACTTGAAAAATTTCATCACCCTGGAGCGGAAATTGAACCCGCATCTCCTGATTATGGGTCAACCCATAATCGGTAGATGTGTTACACCATCCAAGACAGCAAAGTCTCAAGTATCTGAGTGTTTAAGAGCTTCGGAATATTCTCCAACTACAATTTTAATCCAAGCAAATGTGCTGCCATCTAACATTGTTAAGCAAATCTCCAGTTGTTCAGGAGATCCAGCTGTTCATGGATTAATGAGAAGACTATTTCTTCCACATTATTTATTTCCTTTGTATTTGCAGAGGTCCCATTATTCTTTCACTGAGATTTTTATTAAGACAAACATTACAGTCAAGAAAAACATATATTCATTAAAAGATGATTTCATCAAAAGGTCCTTTTTAGGGCACACAAAGAAAAATCCCAAAATGACTCTTTTTCAGGGCACACATAGAAAACTCACAAAAAGGCTCTTTTAAGAGCATCTATGTAAAATAGTTAGGTTTATTTCCTTGCTAATTACAAAGAGGTTTCAGTATTCTATCACTAAGGCAAATTATTGAAATACTTAATGTATACTTTTAGGCAAAAGTGTAATGCAATTAGTGTAACTAAATTAAAAGAGAAATGCACCTAGCACAATATAAGGCACAACAAGCACACATTAAGAAATATATTCATATAATTAATTAAAAACATCAATTAATATAAATGCTTGGCCCTTAAAAGGTTTATTCAAATACAACCTCTAATTCCTGTATCCTACATCAACAAGCAACAAATTAATAAAATGAACTCCCCACTATTATAATACACTTAAATGAAAAATAAACCTGAGACAAACAAATTAAAAGAGTAAGACACATCAAATAATTTGGTAATACATAACAGGTATATATAATACATAAATTAATTAAATTAAAAACCATAACCCTCTATATAATACATAAATTAATTAAATTAAAAAAAACCCTTCCAATTCAACAAAATAAAACAAAATTAAAACAGAAGAAACAAATGCCACTCCTGACAACCCAAGTCAACCAAACTAAAGATAAATGAAAAAAAAATTAGCTCAGAGTATGAAACTTACCTTTTCACCAACTTAGCATTTAGACAATGCTAATGCATACACTCTTCTTCCAAGTTTTCATTACTTTTACTTTAAAGTTTCCCTATCTGAACAACTGTTCATTCCTACTTTCAAGATGGTTGAATCTTTGGCGTCACATCTTTCCCCGTCTGTCGAGATTCGGTGTAATTGCATGAAAGTGACTAAATCTTTTGAGAGAAACAGTAATTGAGGACTGCTTTCAAAGTATTTGACGCTTTTAACATTTTGAATCTTTAATTCATGATCTGTTTCTCTGTAGGTCATAAAGTGGTGTAGGATATCACATAGCAGTTCCACAGTCATAGGTACAACACCTGTTGTTGAGCAGGCACAAAATTTTCAAGGAAAGTGGATTCTGTATTATATGGTTTCAAACATCAAGTCTGTCCACTTCTGTAGCAAATAGTGGCAATTCTCAGTGCCTAAAGGTTAGCAACTGTCACACTCAGACTATTTTCTAATGAGAACAGGGGCAAGAGTATTGAGAGGATCAACCATTACATTCATTCAGCTGGTATTCTTATTTCTTTTCTTTTTTTCTATCATGGAATCCAAGATAAAACTTTGTTGGGTTATCTACAAGTATGTTTTTGATCAAATAGAAAATTGCCATGTGACATAGATTCGAAGGCACTTGTTGGTAAGTTTGTGAATTCAATAAAGCACTCAAAGTGAAATATTAATTTAATTTTACTTTGCATTGGACCAGCAAGTTAATAGTTGTAGTTGCCATTAGTTTATTTCTATTTACATAGTTTACATTGTACATTTGCATCTTAAAATAATTGAATAATGTCGATATGTTTAGCCACACAAATGAATAACATAAATTTTGGGGGTGCAAGGCCCCAAAATTTATGTAACTTACCTAGGGCACCAACTAGCCTAGCAATTTATGTAGCTTACCTAGGGCACCAACTAGCCTAGCAATGGCCCTGGGTACAATGGCTACCCAGTCACCTCAATATTGTTGAACATTTGTCGGAATATCAGAAGCGAAAGGTCAGGTCACACTTTCCACTAACAACTTCACTGGCACAGTTGGGAAATATTTTACAGGAAGAATTGTCCCAAATTCCATCATCACATGTACATGACTTGTCTATTCGAAGTCAATATGCTTCTGTTCTGAAAGCCTGAGGTTGGTCTGCAGCTTTTAAACAATAAGTGTTTCCATTATTTTGATAAACCCTTGTAACTGTCACTGATAAAGGATGTTTGTGCTGTATCTAAAAATATTAGTGAATGCAGGTGTGTAACATGCTAAATAATCAGAAAATGTGGTATGACCAGATATTCAATAATGCAGTGTGTTTTCATTTAGGATACTGTTTTCCATGCAAGCCTATGACACAGAGCAGAATGCCTTGGCATCTAAACTGGTCACAGTTTATCCAAAGAATAAAAATTCTGGACTGCCCTCCATCCAAGCTACTGTATTACTTTATGATGCTAGCTGTGGTAGTTTGTTGGCAGTAAGTTAATCCTCTATTTCCTTATAAAAAAGTAAACATTTATAACTAGTTCAAGGAATACGTGTGTGTGTATGCAAATGTGAAATTAAAATAATATCTATCCAATTAAAAAAAACTTGTTTCAGTTTTGGTACTTTCAGTAGGGTTGCTGTATGTATTATATGGGTCAAAATCTTGAAACTAGCCAAAATTTGTCCTAAAGCTGCAAATAAACTAAAAAAAAAATATGTGTGTAACAAATACCACCATCAGTCTATAAATTCTACATAAATATGAGAGTTTCATAGGAATATACATAATTTTTCAAGTGCCAGATAGTAAACCAACTGATCATCAGGACTCGGTAAATGTTGCCATTCTGGGATGAAATACAACCCTTCTGATAATTTAATGTATTTATAAATATAAATGTAATGGACTTTAATAAAAATTGGAGAAAATATCACCAACAAAAAAATTATTTTTTAAAAAGTTAAATAAAAATTATAAAAATATGAATGTCAAAATAAGTAGGGAAACACACGTGCTAGCTCTGGGCTTTTTGTCCCTGAAACTGAAAAATTAGTAGGTGACTTCAGAATGTCACAAATAAATACAAAGTACCAAAAAAACATTTAAAAAGTTACTTTTAAAATTTAGCAGGGAAAGATTTAAAGGGAAAGCTGCTCCAAGAAAAATCCAGGAGGCAATTAATGTCTTCTTTTTATTGAAAGATGCGTTGAATTTTTCTGAGGGCATCAAAATCTATCTCCTCATAATCTGAAGATGGGGATCTTTTCATGGATTGCCTAGGTGGATCTCAAAACAATTTGACTAAGGAGAACTCTTT
This sequence comes from Macrothele yani, assembly GCA_039090855.1. NCBI lineage: Eukaryota > Metazoa > Arthropoda > Arachnida > Araneae > Macrothelidae > Macrothele > Macrothele yani. The sequence continues at coordinate 24,726,215 of CM077013.1, forward strand.
CTATACTCGCTAGATGAGTCCAGAGATTGGCCAAAGAAGAAAAGGGGATGTTGAATCAAAGATTCATTTCCTGACCACCTAAAAAAATCTTTGAATTGTCGTGGAATAACCAAGCAGTTTAAGATCTGCAGAACCTCCAGAGTCACAGTACGAACCACATAGAATCCTGTAAGGTTTTGGCCAACAGGGTGATTAATTCTGAAGCGTTTGCTGCAAGAAACACCCTGAGCTCTGAGAGAATTGTGATATAAGTGAGAAACATTTACCTTACACGCTAGTAGATGTGACCCTGTGATGCAGTGATGTAGTTCTAAGAAAACAAGTGCCTTAGTGGTAAACGGGTTAAGTGAAATTAACCCAGATAAAAGGTCCTTATAATTTTCAAAAGCAATTTAGAATTTGATTTGTTTTCATCAGTTAGTATTTTTTATTAAAAAAGTTTGTTACAAACTATTTTTATCAGCTTTAAAATAAAATTGCTTAACTGCAGCAATTTTAAATAACAGGTAAAGGTTATGTGGGAGTCAGATGCTAAGAATGTTAAGTTTCCATTTAGATACTGTTCTGTTATGCTGTACAATTCCAAATATTCAGTGTGAATAATATGTTTCAGTCACACAGAATACATGTAACTTATATGCCGCTCTTGTTGAGATTATGAGGTGGGAGTGGTAGGGAGATAATTTTTTTTATTGCTTTTTGGTTCTTTCCAGGAATAATGACCACTGCAATCATTTTAGGCCATAGTTGCCAAACCCTGATTTAGAGCAATTGGTTCTCGGAATGGCCAGTGTCATGGAGTGGGTGCATTGCTCACACATCATCTGGAGCTTGAGCCCATCTCAAGCGATCGGCCAGAAGCCAGTGCCCTGGACCCCAGAGTGTCCTTTTGCAAGAATCACAGAATGGGCTCATGAGTTTACTTTTTATTGGAGCCGATGGCGTGTTTAGCTAAAATGCCCTTCTCAACCATAAACACTTTTCACCTTGGAGAGGGGTTGGGGGGGGGGGGAGGTTAATGACCACTATGAGAAACTCTAAGGGAAATAAGCAGCTATTTGTTTCTAATTAGGGCTACTGGCTCTAGTGTTGTAAGACAAACTACCTATGCCTCAACTAAGACTCAAACCCAGGCCCACCCAGATGAATGGTGAGTAGCCCCTGTAGTGGCCCCTTGTTGCTCTGTGTGCATGCATGTTTAATTTTTCTGCGTTTTTTTTTTTTTCCTAGCTGTTAGATTACGCCTTACTGCATGATCAAACAGTTTAGTCTCATTCTTGCAATATGAACTTTCTGTTGTGGTATGAGTATATGCTTTCATATAAATCAGTATCCTTTTTACATTATCATCTAAAAAAAATTCCTTTGCCCTTCTTTTCTTCCCAACTAACAATAAACAGTACCTTAGCATCGTTAAGCCATGCTAAGGCTCTTCTACACCACTGCTGTGATGCATGGGAGTGAGAAAGCCTTTAAGTTCTAGGCTTACAGCTGAATGTTTCTACATGAAAAAAAAAAAAAAAAGGGTTGGTTTAATAGTATTAGGAGAATTTCTAAAGCATGTTGATTTTCAATTTCGTGTGAGCATAAGAAAACATACAGACATGATGCTTACTGAGATCCTGTGGCTTATGGAACCCATGGGAGCAATGCCAACACAGCCTTTGATCTGTGAGGGCATGAGCCCCGACAGGTTAGGAGCCACTACTGCCTGTGATCTTTACTGAAATAAAAGCCAAGAGAGCTCTGAACATAATAAAGTTGAAGATAATAAATAGTAAACTATGGGAGGAAAAACTACTAAAAAGAACCATATATATGCAAAGAAAATCAGAACCTGATACATAGGTCTATCTCTGTACCTATATATTTACTTATTTCAGAAGCAATAAAACAGATTAAGCAAACTCGTGTATACAAGTACCGTAGGAGCTTTGGAGATTTTCTGTATTATCAAAAGTTTGCCTGTGCCTCTCACATTTCAGCAGCATATAAAAACAGATTGAAACATCCATTAATTTAACACAAGTATGCATGTAATGCAATTCATAGTTAGCTACTAATATATGATAATTTGCTTATTGTATGTGCACTGCTATTATCATTAAGAGTAGATCTATGATCTACTGTCATTAAAGAGCCATTATAATGGAATTCATGTCATTCAGGTGATGCTAACAAAATCAAAATATGTCTTACCAGAAATTCTATAAATCCCTTTGTTTCTTTTAAATGAAATTTGGTAAATAGCTCATTCGTACATACTACTGAGGGAAAAAATAACATGAAAATATTGCCAGTTGTGAAGAAAATCTATAGTAGAAAGATGGAATGCATAATTTTCCTCTCAGTTGTAGCTTTATTAAAAATTAAGTACAATACAGAGTTTCAGTTTGAAATTTTGTACTCAGTTTTTCTTTTGACCATAATCACCAGAGTTTATATTATTCAAAAGTAGGAAATATTTTTGACCAAAAAAAGGTCACTTTCTGCCACTGAAATTAAGCTGAGCCAGTTAAATTTCAAGTGAATAACATATCACAGGTTTTAAAATACCTAATTCAATATGATTATTACCACAATCAGAATCTTGAGTCAGTAATTGTTTCTTGTGTTGTTATTTTTTTTTTTTTTTTGTAACAGAAAAATTGCCCTAAATTAGTAGCAATGTTTGAAGTTAATGAAGAAAACTTAGTGAGAGTACATCTTTGTGGACAAATAATTCTTGATTTCGCAGTTGTAGTTATGATGTAAAAAATCAGAAAGAATAAATAAGTTTGAAACAATGCATCAGCTATCAGATTTTATAATGTAGGTCACAGTAGCTGTAAGGTTTTTTGTTTTTTTGTTTTTTTAGAATTAAAGCATGTATGTGTTACCGCTAAAGTGCAGAAATCAGTTATTTTACACATTATCTAGGTAATGTGCAGATTAACTAGGGTGATCCGTTAAAGTGCCAAAAACTGTTTTATTTCTCAAATTACAACTAGGTAATCTGCAAATTGCCTAGATAATCTGCACATTACCTACTAGGCACTCGTTAAAGTGAAAATAAGATCTTTGCTGGAACAACAGCAACGTTTCTGTACGCTTAAATTAACATAATGTTATTTATTTATTTTTCGATATATAAAGAATCAAGTTAATACAATCCAACAATCAACAAATTGGTTGATAGAATCAATCATCAATCAATTAAAAAACTATAATAGAAAGAATCAAACGGTTTAAAATATTATTATAATTAAGGAAATGAATTTGCAAAACATATGATAAAATTATGCTTACTTATTAGTGCAATCTAAAGATTGGGGACACTTGGAATTACATAGAAATTGGTTTTTGCGATAAGCACAACTATTTGTGGTACGTTTAGTTTTGCAGTCACATTTTCTGAAATCCTGCCCAGTACCAAGGGATTGTTTTATTGCTGTTTGACGTAAAGATATTTCTACAGCAGGGACATCTTCTTTGGTTAAAAATCTCTCTTTACAAACACTGAATTCAGATTTTGCATACAATTGTTTTAAAATACCCGTTTTAGTACCAAGTTTATAAAAGCTATCCTCTGTTTTACTAAGAAAAATGAGAGAAACAGGCGAAACCAAATTAAAAGTGGAGGGAGAGGGGGAAGGTGTAGGGAAAGGAAATGAGAGAAACAAACTTTTGAACTTTAATGATACGAAAGCCATTAATGTGCACATTACCTAGGTAAAATGCGGAAAACTCTTGATTCCGCATGTTAATGAAGCAAATCAGTTAATCTGCACATTAACGGCTTTCGAGCTTTAGCGGTAACATATGCATTTATTAATATGAATTTTCCAATATTTTCTATGGTGGTTGGCATTCAAAAAAGCAAATAAACAAAAAGAAACTCTGTGTTGATAAAAGCATTCTGCTTCAGATATTGATATAATTTATTTAGCATAAATTTTTTAGATGGGTGAATGATAATCTAAATATGCACAGGACCTGATTTTGAAATTTCAGTAATCAGATTGCTATATCATTTACTGTGTAAAAGCAATACTGTCTTTTGTTCATAGATGTAGACATATCAGGAATTCTTTGACGAAAAGTATTATTTTTACACTACAATTTAGGACTTTACTAGGAAAAAATGATTCATACAACTTAACTGGTAAAACCCTATTTGTCAGTATAACATCTCCTAGGTATTATTATCATTGTCTTTTGCTGCTAAGTACTTTTTATTTTACTTTGGTGTATCAATTTTTTTATTGTCTAATTTGTCATCTTGTAGGATAATTTATATTGATATGTACAAGGGGCGTCCGATAAGTATCCGGATTTTTATTCCTATCAATTGCAGGAGAGAAATAATAAATATAGGATGCACAAATATGATACTCACATATGTAATACAGTGGTACAAACAGTCAAAGTCACTTTTCCACGTATTCTCCATTCAGAACAATGCATTTCCTCCACCAATCAACAAGTCGATTCATTCTGGTAGTGAAGAAATCAGCAGAGATGTTGCGAATCCATTGATGGACAGCCGTTCGCAGATCGTTCATGCTCTCATAGTGGTGGCCATGAAGACCATCCTTTAAGGGGCTGAAAAAATGAAAAGCGGAAGGTGCCAAGTCTGGACTGTAAGCAGGTTGTGGAAGAATGGTCTACCTCTGTTTTGCAATTTCTGCTTTTACTGGTTTAGCAATATGCGGGTGAGTGTTATCCATGCTGAAGCAACACTTGATTGTTTTTCAATGCTGGCCATTTGGTCCAGATACACTTTGCATATTTTCTTAGTGTCTTCACATAGGCCTTTGTATTTATTTTTTACCAAGTACTCAACCAGGATACCGTGTTTGTCCCAGAAGACAGTAGCCATGACCTTGGACGCCGACGAACCAACTTTGAACTTCTGTGATGGGGGCGAATTCGGATGACGCCAAACATACTTTCCCGTTTTTGCCTCTGGTTCGAACTGATGAATGCACGTTTCATCGCCTGTGATTATGCATCCCAGGAATGCGTAACCCACTTCATTGTAGCACTGTACCAGTTCATTGCAAATGTCTAGCCTTTGGCATTTATGCACTGCTATAAGCATTTGGGGTACCTATTTGGCCCAGATCTTCCTATAGTTGAGATGTTCATGAATTATTGGTCCAACAGAATCTTTACTGATATCCAATTCCATGGCAATATCCCAAACACAAATGCGCCTATCACCTTTAATCGTTTCATCAGTCACCGCTGTGTTAGGCCTACCTGACCGTGCCTCACCTTCAAGGCTCTTGTGGCCAGCTTTAAACTTCGTAACCTATTCATAAACACTGGAACAAGACATAGCCGCATCCCCATACACTGTCCGAAGTCTTCTCATAATGTCTACGGCCTTTACGCCTTCTTTGGTTAAAAATTTCACTACTGCGCACTGCTCAAACTGAACACTTAATGCACCTGCCATTGTTTTTGATCGACAACACCACCTAACATTAGTATCAAGCCGCTCCTCTTTTACGGCACTTCACTGAAAGTAATCATAATAGTTTCATGCATACATATGGTTTTGTATCGACAGGAATAAAAATCCGGATATTTATCGGACACCCCTCATAGATGAAGTTACTGCCATGTAGAGTTTCTACTGAAGAGTAAAATTAGCAAATAGCAAATTTTAGAAATAAGTGAAGTCATGGCAATTCCTTCTATGAAACTATGTGCAATCATCGTCCTGAAGAAGGATAGGGTTCCTATCTGAAAATTTGACAAAATTTAACATATTTTTGTATTTATTCCTGAATAAAACTCACAATAACTTTCTTAGTTTTCTAGAAAATTTTATTCTTTCTTACCAGCAGTTGATATGATTTGACCCACAAAATATTAAGCATATAACTTCAATTTTATTAATAAGAATGACATTAAGCCCAAGATTTTGCAGATGAAGATATTAAGTGACATTGTTTATTGGATAATATCAGTTTTATTAAATGCAAATTGATGATAAGAATAACATTAAGCCCCAGAATTTGCAAATGAAGATATTAAGTGACATTTTTTTCCGAACAATATGACGATCTCCTTCAGTAAAACAGGGCACACCGCCATGAGAAATGAGAAGACGGGGTTGAAATTTGTTCAGGAGATGCTGCATGTTGCACATACCTAGATCTTGTGATATTATATATATATATATATATATAAGACCACATGGGAGATGGGTGGATGAAATTCGTAAATATGCGGGAGTGACATGGAGGAGACTGGCACAAGACAGACCGTTGTGGAGGAAACTTGGGGAGACCTTCGTCCAGCAGTGGATTGATAATGGTTGACAATGATGATGATGATGATGATATAACATGATTCTGTAAAGCAGTTTTTTGACAAAGTTATTCCACCTCTCCTTTCATTGCTCTTATTTCATGGCTTTAAAATTGGATTTTGGGAATGTTTCATGAGCAAGAGTACTTTATGCTTTTTTCAAGGTAGTTTATGATGTCATAACTCTATGAACCACATAACCTTTCATCTACCCCAAATGCATATCAACATGCTAAAATATAAGCTTTGTTCACAATATGAACTGGCATTGTAATAAATGGTTTTATGTGCAGAGTGCTGAAAAGAAGGAAATTATCCTGTTGCCCTTGCAAAAATTAAAAATTGGATAATTCAAGTTTTTATTTGAGGAAGGGAGATTATTATCATTATTAATGGTTTAATGGGTGCTTGACCCTGAAACACCCATGTAGTCAGGATGTATGACTGGCAGGTTGTTTATTTGTTAAATAAATAACTCTGAAATTAATCTGTATTCATATTTTTACAATAAAAATGTTTTGTTTCTTATTTTTTTCTGCTTCTTGATACTATTGTAACATTTTAGGTAATGGATGGACTAATGATAACTTCCATGAGAACTGCGGCAGCTTCAGTCGTTGCAACAAAGGTCAACTAAATTAATTTCATTTTTATTTCTGTTGAGATATTTTTATTAGTTATAGTTGTCTGCAGAAGTATGATTATGTTTAGATTATTACAGAGCCACATGCCTTACATGTTCATAAAAGAACACATTATACATATGTATATAGGTTGTCTTGGTTCATGCATACTTAAGATACAAAAAGCTTTCACCCTATCTGGAGTCTTCGTCACCTGTAATGTTTGCAAGTGACTAAGACCTGGGATAGGTTGAAAGCTTTAGTGTATCTTCAATTTCTTTCCTTACATAACATACATGAGCCAAAACAACTGATATTTATCTGTTATGTGTACATTGCATTTTATCTATACCAGCATATGTTCAGGTACAAATATATCATATGCATGGTGACATAACAATAATAGGAGGGGTTAGTTTTTTCATAGAGAGGTAGTTTAATTGAAGAGACCACAAACCTACATGTTGTTAGGAACTGTAAAACCATGTAGAGGCAGGGGCGGTTCGTCATTAGGGGCCAGAGGGGGCCCCAACTAAAAATTTCTATTTCTAGAAATTTGCATTTTTGAACTTCCCTTTTTGTTGGTAAAGTTCGATTAACACTTACCGCACGTAGGGCTTGGCTTTCAATTCTTATTTCCATTATGTGGATGCGGCATGGGGTTTTTCATTTAGTTGCGGGTCCACTTCATTTTTTTTTTTTCCGTTGGTATTTATCTAGCCTCGTCACTAAATGAGTTTTTTTCCTTTGCTGCCTCCTCATTTACTTCAATAATTTTTCATAACCCGAGTACTTTCGGTAATATTCCATTACCGTCATCTAGGGGACGTTTTGCTCCGACTAGCACGGACCGTGTCAGCTGGGCATTTTGGTGGTTCTCACGGGCTGCTTCTGTTATCGGCTATCGCTTCTTCTTGGGCGTTCGGGTTATGAAAAATTATTGAAGTAAATGAGGAGGCAGCAAAGGAAAAAACTCATTTAGTGACGAGGCCAGATAAATACCAACGGAAAAAAAAATGAAGTGGACCCGCAACTAAATGAAAAACCCCATGCCGCATCCACATAACGGAAATAAGAATTGAAAGCCAAGCCCCACGTGCGGTAAGTGTTAATCAAACTTTACCAACAAAAAGGGAAGTTCAAAAATGCAAATGCATTAATGCACGTTAAAAAATAACCTCCAATATCGGAAGTAAATTGAAATTCCTAGAAATATTTTTTTTTTTTTTTTTTTTGCCCTGATTCTTATTCTTTCTCTTAACTACATGGTGATAAACCTTTCCCTTCAAAAACCATTATCTAAGGGAAAAGTTTCCTTCAAAAACGAAAAACTATGAGGAAAGAGATCACGTTCAGAGTGTGAGGTTATTGGGGTCAGCTCCATCAGGCCCCAGTAACATCACTACGCAAGCAAAGAGGAGACGATTTCCTCCCGTCTCATTCAGTATGAAGACCTACATACAACACTGTCTTAACCGCGTGTGCAAAAAAGCTTGGGGCCAGATCTACCTGGCCCCGCGCTAATTTGATTGGCTGGGAGTGTATCCATTTCCTTAACGCCATGGGTTGACAGAGAACCTTACCCCGACCAAGCTCAAAGGTGGCGGGAGTGTTTTAAATGTCGTAGCAAAGTTCAGTTAGTTGTTTTTACTGTTGGTGTGTCTTTCTCGGTGATGTGTTGTTCCTTCGTGTCGTGACTTTTTTGCTTGTTAATATCTCCGTTCTTTGCTTTAAATCTGGAAGAAAAGCTTCCCTTAAAAAACCCAGTGCTTATCACCCCAAGAATGTTTAGTTTGAGCTTCACTTAAAGAAAAAATACAGTGCTCATCAGCCCAAGAATTTGAGTCGAAAAGCTTCACTTAAAAAAACTCTGTGCTTATCAGCCCAAGAATTTGAGTTTCCAAGAGTATAAAGTTTACAAACACTTTGCAGAACTAATTTCAGTTTTAACTAAGATGATTTTCTATGTTAAAAATAAATAAATAAATGAGAAAACATGTAAGTATAATTTGCACATGAGTACATATATGTTTTTAGGTTTCACAAGTTCTTTAAAAAAAAGGTTAAGCCTTTCAAATAATGCAAATGGTAGTATTGTACTCATTCTATGTGGGACGGAATTCATGAAAGGTTCCCTCCCTGCATATATTTGGAGTTATTATTTTTTCACTACATTTTTTTATCCTGTGAATCCTGTGATTATTCCTCAATTGAGAAATCTGAAGAAACACAAAGCACAACTAACATAAATTAATGCTCATATGTTTTAATGTAAACATTTTATTTAAGGAGTTTTAACATTTTTCTGTTAATAATTATGCATTCTATTCTGAGGAAATTTTTTCGTGTGCAATACAATAGTTGACACATTCGTACCTTATTTGGGCATTATTGTGAGTCAAGGGGGTAAACAGAGGCAGACAGAGTAAAGGAATCTTAGGGGTGGGGGTGTTGGTCTGAATAGTTGGCCTAATAATGACAGTTTTTTTTTATTTCATTATTTGACTTCGGCTACTGGCCTCACTTGTTTCAGTTGCCACGAGCCGCCACTGTGTAGAGGTATTTGAAAAAACAACAATAGAAAACACGATAGCATGAATTTTTTTGCATGTGATTTCAAATTTACATAGAAAGGTACTTTTGTTGAAAACTTGCATACTGATACACGTACTTCTAATTTCATGTATCAGTATGCATTTTAGTCCCACTGCTGTCTGCACATACATGTATGCATTGGTTGTTTCAGAAGTTTTTGTCTTTGTCAATAACTATGGCATGTGTGTGTCACTCTTTTACCCATTACGGTTGTTGTGTATGCCATTAAAATCAATTAACCAACCAACCTTTTCAAAAGTTTTGTACATTTCACTATTATTCAAAAACCAACATTCACACTTATGGACCAGATCATTATGACCACACATCTCCATGAGTGGATATATGTGCAGCAGTGTTATCACTGACTGGTGCAGAATATATGTGTATTGATTACATGGACAGAGTGTGTCAGCTCCACTATCAATCCTGTATAATAGGAAGGATTTGCCAGAGTTTGATTGGAAAATGGTTATCAACATGATGAAGGCAGGATCTGCATCTCGACAACTGTAGGCACTGTTGGTTCTTTGAGCACTGTTATAATGAAGATGTGATGGGCATGGCCCAAAAAGGGACACACACATGCACATGATGTATTGGAAAGGGGGGGGCTACCACTGGTTGACATTCATGGTCAATGCTGGCTGGCACATGATGTCTGGAATAGCAAATGACCCATGATTCCCCAGTTAGCAGCATACTGTAACTAGCATGCATACAGAAGAGATTCTGACCATATAATCCAGAAAAAAGTTTGTGTATGGGCTTAAGGAGTCAGAGGCTTATTCACATGCCAATGTTGACCAACTGTCATCAGCTCCACTTGCAACTTGCATAGAAGGACTGTGAATGAACACTGGATGACCAGTAGTGGTTCTAGACCAGGGCCGGGGATGCCCCCCCCAATGTAACTGGATATGTCATTTTTTAATTACTTATTAATTTTAATTAATTACCGGCACATGCAGGGATTTTTGTCCCCCCCTAACCCAATTTTTGGTCTAGAACGGACAATATGGATGACTGATAAAGAATCACACGATCCAATGAATCCAGATATCAGGTCCAACATGACAATGGAGGGATCTATATTAGATGGTGCACAGGAGTACAGATGCAACCAGATTTCAGGGATGGGCATGTGGTTTGTAGTTATACTGGAAATATCCTAAAATCCTGCTACATATCCAGCAGTTCAGAATTTATTGTACTTATACATACCTGCCAAGTATCTCAATTTAACCAGATTATGTCTGTATTGTCAGTCCAGTGTCTTGTAATCCATTTTTTTTTTTTTGAGAAAATATCCAGCTCTTATGGAAAGTTGTATTTTTTATTTTTTTTTCATTTTTGTTATATGTTTCTTGTACTACCATTACACACATTTCAAGTGCTACGGATTCTCTTTAGTCACTGCGAGAATCGTTGATTTGCTATGGAGTACAAGAAACTTGGAATGTGCTATGGAATTTGAAAATCTCAGTGAAGTAATGTTATCCAACATCTGTGTAAATTTTTTCATGTTTACAACATTCTAGCATTAAGTAAACACTAACAAAGGTACTTGGCATTGTCCAGGTTTCACAGAAAACAGCACTTTCAGAGCTTTACTGAAATTAAAAATAGGATTATGTTGTACAAAAACATTTAATTGAAATATTTTCTAGTAATAAAAAGAATAGGATTTAAAAAAAAATGCAAAATCTACAGTTGCACCATCCTAGTTGGCTTAAACCAGCAGCCTTTTTTGACTGTGAATACAGGAAATTTGAAATATTTGAAACTCTTACTTTTTTTATCACGTTGTGATCAGCATAATGCACATTTAATTTGAACCACAAGCAAGTTTATACTTGAAGAGCCTCTGGATTGAAGAAGTTCAGTGTTCTTTCATTTGGAGCCAAGATGAAGAGGCTTTTATTTTTATTTTTACCAACTTGGATGCAACCATTATAGAGATGGCCACAGGAAGAGCATGAGTTTTGCAAGTTGAGTCCAACAACATTTATCAATTAACCCTGTGTCTTGTTAATACTCATGATAAAACTGAGAACAACAGGAAAATGTAGGCATTTAAACTAAAAGGAAGGTAAAATGGGATGAAAAGGATGTGTGGAACAAAAAAATGGTCTCCTGCAGCATGGCCAGTTATGATAGTAGCTTCAATGACATTTGACATGAGTTTCTTGACACTTAAGTGTGGCCCATTGTAGAGTGCAGGGAACCCAGATTTCATCATGATAAATACAGTAGTCCAGATGATGTGGGACAATGTGCAAATAGACGAATACCAATATTAATCTTAGAAGAAATGAAATGCAAGGAAATTCACATTTTTCTCATGTTTCATGTACTCAATTTGAATTTCATTGAAATATGTTTCCTCTCTAAAAGAATTGTGAAACTACTTTCTTAAATAGTGGAAGTATTCATAGCACATAGCACACAAATAGCGGAAGTATTCATAGCACATAGCACACAAATAGTGGAAGTATTCATAGCACATACAGAGCTGCAGTGTGAAACATAGGCAAATCCACCTGGAACTGCAGCGGAAGGATATATGCAACACCTTGGAAGTGCAACACAGTAAAAAGCAAAATAAAATTTTAAATCACATGTGTTATTTTAAATTTGAAACAATGATTGAAGAAACTTAGTCAAAATCTTCCTGTATAAATAGCATGGAACTATTTATAATAAGTAGTAACACACAGAGAGTTGTGGTCTGAAATGTAAACAAATCCACAAGCTACTGGAGTGGAAGGATACATGTAATACTTTGGAAATCTAATACAATAAACAAAAATAACAAATTTCTAATAGTAAATAATGTGTTATCTCAAATTCTAAACAATGGTTGAAGAAACATAGTTGGAAATTTTTCTGTAAAAATAGCTTGGAACTATATGTAGTGCATAGTAACACGATGGGAACTGCAGTCTGAAACATAAACAAATCCGTGGGCAAATGCAGTGTAAGAACACGCTTTGGAAGTCTAGCAGAGTAAAAACACATTCATGTCAAATTATTTCAAATTGTAAATAGTGCACCTTATGTCAAATTCTAAACAGTGGCTGAAGAAACCTAATCAAAATCTTCCTGTAGAAATGGCATGGAATTATTCATACCTAGAAGTAACACATGAAAAACTGTGGTTTGAAATGTAAACCTAACTCAGAAAACAGAAAGATCAAATTTCTATTTTAAATAGTGCACAATAAGCCCAATTCAAAACAATGGTAAAAGAAACCTAGTTAAAATCTTCCCATGCAACTATCTTGGAGCTATTTATAGTATGTGGCAACACATGAAGAATTTCTTGACACTTAAGTGTGGCCCATTGTAGAGTGCAGTGTAAAACATTAACAAATCCGAATGCAACTGAGGATACACATCAGACTGGAAGTGCATCCCAAAACATTTCAATGCAACCTATTGATAATATCATCACTTCTATTCTCCCATATCGGTTTATAGTTATTAGACCATTTCCACAAAGCCATCCATGAGTATGTAAGAGTTTGGCACATATAAGTTGCTGTGCCAATAAAAAAATCATTTTTAAAATGGCTGCTATCACATCTGACATTAGATTCTTGTAATTAATGAAAAATGCAATGAGATATTGCAGGGGCGTATGTATATAGATTTTCTTTCGGGGGGGGGGGGACGAAAAATTCAAGTTTTTGAAATCCCCCAAAACAAAATAAAAGTTAGTGAAAAATACAAGAAAAAAAAATTAAAGCATTTTTTCTAATGTAAGTTGATGCATTTTTATTAAATTAAGGCTTTTTTTTTTTCTAATGTAAGTTGGAACTTTAACCAAAAACAAAAAATGAAGCACTTGGGGGGTGCATTACCCCCTCTAGATACACCCCAGAAACCCTGAAGTATTGTTATGTTTATGTAAAATGTACTAATGACATTCTGTTGGGTAATAGTGTACATCAATAATGATGGGGGGGGGATAAGATGAGTAATTTTTTAATAACCAGGTATTATTTTATTCTTTTTTCTTGAGATGTCCAAATATGACAGTATGTTTTGTGAACAATACACCAATGAACATGAACATTACAACAATAAAAAAAAAACAGTGTATTAGTTGAGGCAGGGATTCAACAATTAAAACAGGCAAGTGCTTGCATATTCCCTGTGTTTGTTTGCTGTACATCTATAGGCAGCTAATGAAATATCGAAAACAAATAATAGCAGCCAGTCAATATTTCTCGGGGCCATCCTAGTGGCGCAATGGTCAAAACGATGGCCTTTGATCATTCGTCCCAAAGGGGTCAGGGTTTGAATCCCAGTGAGGCATGGATGTTGTGTTTGCCTTATGGCTCTAGAGCTCTCCCTTCCCTGGATCCAGGGTCCCTAAATTAGGGATGGGAGACTGCTTATAGCCCATTGAGTTGCTCACAGTGGTTGTTAAACCTCCACTAAAAAAAAAAAAAATACATATATATATTTCTTCTGATTTTTTTTTTATGAAATCATCAGAAAGCAGACCTTGCCATTGGTTCTGATCCTTCAAAACACCTCAAAAATGCATAGTAGCTCTAAGGCACATTGTTACATTTATTGTAAAAAAAAAAAAAAAAAAAATCATGCAGATGCCAAGAAACTTTGTTCACTTGTTCCTGCTGTTGCCAGATAGCAAAAAAGTGTTAAAATAGTAAAAGCATTTTTGGAAACTTTGAGCTACTCAGTTGCAAATGCTAAAATATTATGTTAGCTCACGCGTAGAAGAACAAACAGTACTTGTTCCCAAATCATATTTCTTCAGCATATGCATGAAATAATAATAACACACTGTTACCTACTGTATTGGAACTTTCAATTTTTAGACTTAAGTGAGAAAAGAAACTAGTTTGACAATCTAAAATAGTCATTTTAGGTTCACAAGGGAAATCTTAAAATTAAATTTCATGCAATAGGATTCTAAATGAAAAATTGTGTATGTCGTTTATGAATGACAAAGTAGAACCAAAAATTCCTGACATAATGTTTTCCTGTTTATAAACAGTTATCATGTGATGTAAGGCATCTCTAATGGCATGTCAGAAGGATTTGGTTGAGATGAAGTCACACAAGTAGCTGTGAAAAATTGGTCTTTGTTGCTATGACAACAAAACAAATATATGTTGTGTCTGTTTATCCATCTGGTGCTGTAGACTTTATGACCCTAAATTAGGGATGGGTGACTCCTCATAGCCCAAGATGCTTGCTGGTTCTGTCCCTTCCCTGGAATCAGTGACTAAATTAGGGACAGATTACTTCTTACATCTTAGATGCTTATCGCTTCTGTCCCTTGCCTGGAACTAGCGACTAAATTAGGGATGGGCGACTCTTTATAGCCTTAGACACTCACTGGTTCTACTTTCCTATACAGCCAGTGACTCTAAATTAGGCGTGAGTGATGCCTGAGGTGCTCATTGGTTCTATCCTTTCCCTTGAAACAGTGACTATGAATTAGGGATAGTTGACTCATTATAACCTTAGATGCTTTCTGGTGGTGTCAGTTCCAATGAGCCAGTAACTTCTTATAGCCTTAGATGTTTGCTTTCCTCGTTAGCGACTCTAAATTAGACAGATGGACAACTCTTTATAGCCTATGATACTCATGAAAATAATTAAATCCCAGAATGAAATTAAGAAAAAAGAGAAAGTTGAAAGCCATTAACTTACTACTTTACTCATACGTGTGTAATATAATAGTGTTATATTAGGTATACAAATAAGTTTTAAAGCATTTCCTCTGGGATGTATACTGCTAATTTACATATCTGACATTCCCCTGCGTTGTTGTCATGTGATTGTATCTGGTCCAGAATATAAAATGTGACACAGAAGTCAAACTGCACCTTGGTAGGTGAAAGATGGCAAGCGATACTGCATTTATTTGACACTGCATTCGTTACGAATTTTATCAAGGAAAAAGTGCTGCAAAAGCATGTGCATCAATCTGTTCTGTTCTGGGGAAGAATTTGGTATCGAAAAGCACATGTAAGTTTTCGTTTAGATGGTTTACAGCAGGTGATTTTGTTGTTAGTGATTGAGAACGTAGCAGCGTCCTGCACAAGGTTGCACATGAGAAACTGCAAGCATTGCTGGATGAAGATTCATCTCAAATGCAAAAAGAACTAGCTGAACAACTAGGAGTAACTCAACAAACCATTTCCAATCGTTTATGCACAATGGGAAAGATTCAGAAGGAAGGAAAATGAGTGCCACATGACCTGAACCAGAGGAACAAGGATGAGCGTGTCATGAAGTGTTTGAATCTGTTGAATAAACAACACAGAAAGTCTTTCATGTGGAAAATCGTTACAGGTGATGAAAAGTGGATATGGTACAACAATCCCAAATGCAAAAAACACTGGGCAGACCCCAGTGACGCAACAACTTCAACACTAAAATGCAATATTCACTCCAAGAAAGTTATTCTGTGCATCTGATGGGATATGAAGGGTGTGCTCTATTATGAACTACTGGAACAGGGTCAAACTGTTACTGCTGATCACTACAAGCAAAAATTGCTGTGATTGAACCAGGAAATCTGTCGGAAACATCCATTCACAGGCAAAGGATTGCATCCTGTGAAATTACTGCATGACAACGCTAGGCCACATGTCGCGAAATCGCTCAAGGAAACGTTACTGACGCTTAGCTGGGAAGTTTTGGAGCACCTGGCGTACAGTCTGACATAGCCCCTTTAGACTATCATTTGTTCCGATCGATGCAACATGGTTTGTCTGCTCTAAGGCTCCGGACATGTGATGAAGTGCAAAAATGGGTTGACGACTTCATCGCATCACATGATGAAGTATTCTTCATGGCTGGAATCCGTCAGCTGCCTGATCGATGGTGGAAGGTGATAGATAATGATGGCTCATATTTTGATTTGTAAAGGTACTGTTGTCTTCTTTCAAATTACATGTTGTGTTGTCTTAAAACGCTTTAAAACCTACAGTATTTGTACACCTAACACATTAGACAGATAGTACATTTTAAAGTGTAGTTTACTTCATTTTTAAAAACCCATTTAAATGAGATATTTTTGCAAGGATAGTTTTTACCATAGTTTTTTCCATCCTCAGCAAAAACTTGCCAACCCTGATTTGCGTGGGTAGTACTCATGGTATCTTTCAATGTGTCATACTGTTATGCAGGACTCCTATCAATAAGGTTTGTTTCCCAATGAATAATTGTGGGATGAGGACAAAATTGTTTTTTCACATCTTGATCTACCCCACCCTCTGTGATACTGTTAGAGTACTATGCAGGTAGTTCTACATATGTAGCTGGTCATCATGCTATATCAGCATCAATGTACTATTTCTATTTCAGGTAATATCCTACATATATTTTCAGGTATTTACATTGCAGGCAGCTTCCAAACCCAATGAATCATGAATAACTTGAATAGTACTGAATTAAATTATACATGAAACTACAAATGCTTCATAACATGCTTTAAGAGAGAGATCAAGCTAAATTTTGTTATGAATTAAAATGTTTCACCTTGAGTTGATTCATATACATACAATAGGAATAAGTACTTAAAATCTCAAATTTTATCAAAAGCTGACTTTAATTTTCGTCTCCTTTTTTTGTTCTTGAAGACAGGGAAGAATGAGTGTTTTAATATGTAGTGCATTATTTAAGTAATGGAAAACAACACAATTCTTCATTGAATTTAATCATTAGAGATAAAATTTAATGTTCATTAATATATTCAACTGTTTTGCATTTATAAGGAATATTCTTAATGTCTTACTCTAGTTAAAAGTGAAATACATTTCCTTTTGTAGTATTTGGCACCAAAGGATTCTCAAGTCTTGGCCATCCTTGGTTCAGGAGAACAGGCTAGGAGTCATTACCATGCACTTTCCTATTTGCTGGATTTCAAAAAAGTAAATTCTATGTTTTACAAAATTCTGCTCTTCATAATTTTTAAAAATTTCAGTGCATCAGGCACACACACACACATGCATACAGCTAATTGAATGTATCTCCTTCAAAATATTCAACTCCTGAGCTAATGTAGTAATCCTAGTGTTCTGCTGCTTCATTAGAACACATTCAGAAATCTTTTCATTCTTGATGGTCCTCTCTACTCTCTCAAATGTTTGTCCCTTAAGAGATTTTTCAATTTGCAAAAAAAATCATAAGGGATCAAATCAGGGAATAAGATGAGTGTAGTACCAATGAAATTTTGTGTTTCATCAGGAACTTGGTGGAACTACAGTGCTGAATGTGAAGGTGCATTACCATGATGCAACAGCCAGGATTGAGACTTTCATTGTTGTATCCATTTGAACTGAATTCTTTCCCTTAGTGTTTCCAAAACCTGTTTGTAATAAGTCTGGTTCACAGTCTGCCCAGCCAGAGCAAATTCATCACCTTCACATTTGATTTTGTTTGCCTGGATCTTTCGGGTCCAGGAGAGGTTTTTGTCTTTCATTCAGATTATTGGGATTTTGTTTAATGTTCAAAGCCACATGACCCAGGATTTGTCACCTGTGATAATATTTTCTGCAGAGTGTGGGCCCATTGCTGCATGATTTTCAAGGTCCTGATAAACTGCGAGATGGTGCTCCTTTTAACCATGTGTGAAAAGCCTAGACACAAACTTTGCTATCACTCTTTTTATCCCCGAATCCTGTGTTAAAACCGCATGCCATGATCCAGTTCAGATGCCAATTTTGCCGAACACTTTCTTAACAGCTAGTCATCTATCACTTCTGAGAAGAGGTCTGCACAAACCTGGCCTAGCCCAAGGGCTGGGGCAGGCATGGCATTTATCATTTAAGTGAAGAATTCCAGGATCAGGCTGGGCCTGCACTGGAAGATTTTGCATTTTTTTTTCTATATTAAAAAAAACCCGTTTAGAACTCACAAAATGAAGATGAACTTGTTAAATAATCAGATGGTGAAGATCACCAAGTGAAACAAAAGACGTAGAAGCACATTCGCCACTGGATGGGGGATTAAGTGTAGCTGAAACCAGGGATGCTAACCTCACCAAGTTATTGGGGCAGGAGGGGGGGGGGAAGGGGTCAGCTGTGAAGAAATCAGATGTAGGAGTGTAGGAGGAGCACATCTCTTCCACTGTCAGGGGGAAAATAAAAGAAAGGGAAAAATGATAAACTACGAGATTTGACATATATATTTAAAAAGCAATTGTAATTGCTCATCTGCAAATGAACAAGGAAACAGAAATATCCTTTTGCTGAATATTAATTAAAAAAGAAATTCAGCCTTTGTTTTCGTAAAATATCCAGAAAGATTTTATTTTCAAATGTTTATAAAAAATATGAGAAATTAGTCCAGTGACTCAAACAAAGCATGAGGAGTGCAGAAAATAAAATAAACAGATAAATAAAGACTTCGATATAGCTCAAGCTTAGGTTAAGCCTGTTGCTGGACTATGCGGCAAAAATTGTTAATAGCAATTTTGAAGAATATATTTCGTTCTTCTAAACTTTTCTGTTTCACCCAATAAAATTATTTGTTTCAGACTATGGGAGGCAGTGTGCACAGTTATGTATGGGAGTATTTTATAAAATCACTTATACCAATAAAGCGAAAATGTTAACTCGCCTTCATTGTTCATGGACTTCATGCTAGTTGTTTGGTGTTCCCTCATTGAATAAGCAATATACATTGTGAGAACACCAAACGACTAGCACAAAGTCCATGAAGAATGAAGGCGAGTTAACATTTTAGCTTTATTGGTATAAGTGATTTTATAAAATACTCCCATACGTAACTGTGCACACTGCCTCCCATAGACAGAAACAAAGAATTTTAACGTGTGAAACAGAAAAGTTTAGAAGAACGAAATATATTCTTCAAAATTGTTATTAAATAAAGACAGAAGAGATTGTGCATTTCTGTATTTTTTTTTTTTATTTTTGATTATTGTTTTTAACAATTAGCATTTATCATGAGATCATGCCAAACACAATACTGGGTTTGCAATCAAATTTATTATCAAATGAGCACTGCTGAATATGGGGGGGGGGGGGGGTTACTTATTTTGTTATTTATTAATTTTTAGGAAATAAACTACTTTGTCCTCATGAAGTGGAGCTTGGTCCATCTTATAAAGAATAATGCATTTTTATAAAGGAAAGAAATGCAGTTTTTGCAATTAGAACAACACATGATAGACTGAATAGCATGGGAAAAATATTTCAAGTCACGCATTTTGAAAAGGATACATACAAAAACTTATTTAATTAAACAGGATGAAAAATTTTGTTTTGTAATTGCCCCATCGGTAAAATTATTGGGGGGGCAAAATTCACCTTGCCCTCCCATAGGCAGCACCTACGGCTGAAGCTGAAATGTTGGGCTGCAAGATGAAAGTTTGAAATGGGCCAGTTTATTTCTTTAAAGCTTGAAATCAAGCTATGTTCTTACTTTGTTAGCTTTAGTGACTAAAGCACACATGGTTTTGTTTCTTTTCTGGTAAATATTTACAAAACAGACTTTACAGCTTCACGAAACCAGATAACTGAGCTTCTGGCAAGATTCGTTGCTACGATGGAGATGAAAAAGTTCAAAAAAGTATAAGGGGAAGTCAGAAAGTAACTTTCCCTATTGAAGAACTTTAAAAGAACTGCATTTATTGAAGAGTTTTTTGCTGACCTGTAACTTGACATGTTCTGTTTCAGGTGGCTGCAGTTTGAAGCTCCAGGGACAGTACGTTCTTGAACTACACAGATTCAAAATGGCTGTTTACTGGTTAAATAGACAAAGGAAGAAGTCCTATGAATCATTTATCTTATTGTGAGCAAATGGGATGTCGCCTATGGAAATTCACCATTAACTTCAAGCTGTGGTGTACAGCCTGAATGTGATGACAGTGCACTAGCTGCGAATGAGGTGTCACGATTTCAGTGGTGATAGAGTGAGTGCCCATGATGAACTAATGACTGGACATCCTTCCACATCAGCAGACCATGTCAATGTAATTGAGGAGTACACTTATGGGAAGATTGTCATGTGACACTGCATCACCTGGAAGAAAAATCCTATCTATCGCATGGCACCATATGAGACATTGTTCATGACCATTTGGGCTATCAAAAAGTGTGCAGTAGGTGGGATTCCAGATAATTGACACAGGAATACAAGAATAACTGCGTGGGCCCTTCTCTCATTCATCTGCTATGCTTCAATGAACATGGTGACAATTTCTTATGGTACATCATTGCCGGAGATGAAACATGGATATACCACTACATTCCTGAGTCAAAGGTCAAATCTGTGGTGTGGAAGCATCCAGGGTCCCCCATTGCAAAAAATTCAAGACATCCACCAGCAGCGGGAAGATCATGGCAACCATGTTCTGGGACATACATGGTGTGCTTCTGGGGATTTCACACCTTCCATGACAAGAATCAATGCGGCAGTTAATCAAGCTGCCCTGAAAAGACTGAAGAGAGCTGTTTGACAAAAAAGGCCTGAAATATCATCCTAATGAGTGATTTTGTTGCATGACAATGCCCACCCACATATGGTTCATTGCAAAGTGAATCTGTTGGAAAACGGGAAATGGGAAATTCTGTAACTTCCGACCTACAGCCCTGATCTGTCTCCGTGAAATTTTTACTTCTTTCCATGGTTAAAGCAGCACCTTTGTGGGAAATGATTCCTGTCAGATGACTCTGCAAAGCATGCAGGGCAAGAATGTCTGTATGGACAACCTGCAAACTTTTATAAAAAAGGTTTTGATGAACGGAGAATTTTAGGTTTTCTTTCTTTTGAGGATGGAGGCATTCAATTTTCAACTTGTTTTCGTATTTCTTTATGAGGGTGTTGACTGTAAGAGCAGGGAAACCATGAGAGAGTGCTATTGTAAAAATTATGGAGAATTCTTCTTGAAGAGAAAGTTGGTTGTTGCAAATGATATGAGCCATGTGGATGCAAGACTTCAATGCTGCCAACTTATAGAGATGCATAGTGAATGATTCAAAGGGAATGATATTGGTGGCAGCAGATGGTTTACAATAGATGGAACGTGAGATGGAGAGATCAGAGTTTCTGCAGAAACTCTCCATCTTCAAAAGAAAGAAAATCTAAAATTCTCTGGTTCTGCTTCTTACCATCCTTCCTATGCTTATAAGTTACAAATTCTTTTCAGAAGTTTTGGTTACCATCTTGCCATTAAATCCTTCCAAGCATCTTGAAACTTTTACAAAGTTATAGGGACAAAGTTGAAAATCTTGATCTCTCAGGAGTTTACTGCATTCCTATCTCTTCTTCAACAGGTGATAACTTATACTTTGGAAGCACATACAGAAGCATTAACCACAGAATTTTGGAACATAAGAAAGATGTTTTGAAAGCCAACCCAAATGCAGCCTTGTTTATTTTGACAATGGAAGACATCTGCAATTCCCTGCTGGAATGAAACAAAACGTATTGCTTCCTTTGACAATCGATTTGTCCTCCGTTACTGTGAAAGCCTGGAAATTCTTTTCAACCCAAAGACTTGCAATTCCGAATCTCCTCTCTACATCCCAATGATCTGGAGATAGATTCTAAGATCTGGCAACAAAAATTCAAATGTAGAATTTGGAAACAATCTTAGTCCACCATTGGCATGATGAAGACCTAAGACAAGATTGAAAGCTCCCAACTTACGAACTTTCTTTGTAAAAGTTATAATCTCTTAACATAACTAGCGTGATCTACTTACCTTTATTTGCCAAGGCTACCTTGTTTATACTTAAGTTTGGAAGAGAAAATGCATTTACATTTGTAACAGAAGTAGGTAGTCAGGTTCTAAACCTCATCTGTGGAAGGAATTCCTACCAGAAATGGCATGTCTCTCTGCTTTACATTCCATTTACTACTGAGTTCAATTCAGCAGAACAGATTTGTTTCTCTAGAGGAAAACTTGTGTTATTTGCAATAAATAGTGGAGAATGCATGATAAAAGTCTGAAATGGGCTATGCGGGACTTCCCAAATTAAGAGCAGTGCAGACCTCTATTTCTGATCACTTTAGTCACACGGGTAATGTAACTTGTTCTTGAAGATGATGGGTGTCCAGAGCAATAGTTACCTTCAATTGATGTTCAACCTTCTTTAAATCTCTTAAAGCATTCAAAAGTTTTTCAGTGGTTTTGGGCTTATTCTCCAAATGCTGTTTGCAACATTGCAAATGTTTGTAAGGCAGCTTTTCTAAATTTTAGGATAAACTTGATGCATACTCACTGCATATTCATATCGATTATTGTAAAATCTGCCAAACCACTAAAACATAACAGCATTCAATAAAGTAAAAGATACGAATGAAAGTAGGTTCAGACCTAAAACTGTGCATGACCCAGAGCAACCCTGCTGCTGTCATATCTATAAATAGAACTCCAATGTCATTGAAATGAATTGTTTGGAATTTAAAGATCTTCAAGAGTACCTGAGGTTATTGGAAATTTTCTATCTCTGATTCAAAGCAAAATGGGTAGATGGTTTCCTGTGAAGTCGGACCTGGACACACCTTGTCCCCTACAACTATGCAGCAGAGGAATGGCTACCCAGCTGTATTAATTTGCCAGTAATCCTCAATGGCGCATAGTCGTCTTTGCGGAACTCAACCCGCCATGAGAGGAGAGAGATCCAAAGCAACTCATTTCAAAGACAAGATCAAACCATTTCCACAGACAAAGGTAGCACACTACTTTGTATTCAGGATAGGAAATGTTCCATCATGTTCACTTAGATTTGTACAAAATAAAGGTGAAGGCAGAGTGGTAAACCTTTGAGTCAGTTAATGAATCAAATAAATGTAAATGTGCTGTTCCCACCAGTGGTGTGTAATGATTTATGTATGTAAACGACTGAACAATAAATTGTCAGTCAAGGGAATCTGTGTGCAGTTTCTCAGTTTTGCTGATTATAAGAAATTGTTAAAAGTAAAACCATAGTGGGGTTTTATTGTGCCAATGCAAAGTAACTTCAAGCACAGTTGGGTCAGAAGGCAAAGATGTGAAAATTATGACAGCTATCTCTCAGTCAGCTCAGGCCACTGCCACTGAGAACCATTCTCCAAAAACCAGCAAACAGGTTGGTTTTACAAAATTACTAAGAGGCATCATTCTTTGTAAGTGTTATAAGTATGACTCCAAATGACCTGGTACTTCCAATTAGTTCTATTTATAGAAATCTTTCTGCAAAATGTGAAGGTGGATTTGGAAACCAGGTGAACAATTTGGATATTTCTCATATATTTACATTTGAGTTTATGATGTTTATCTTTTCTTAGTGCAATTTTCATTCACCATTTGTGTAAATTTTACATACACAAAAGAGAAAAAAACTATATTACAATATTCTCCTAAATTAATTGTTGACTTTAAGATGTTTTTCTAATCTTGATTAAAAATAATAGCTAGATGCCAAAGGTACATGAAATGCAGGAAAAAAATATGTTAAGAATATTTTAATAATCTTAAAATATGGTGCTGTGTTGTGTGCTCATATTAATTAGTTATATGTTTTAGATACGCATTTGGAACATACACCAAAACAGTGCCAATAAGCTTGTGAGTGAGATAAAAAATAGTGGGCAAGAAGATGTTGTAAGTTGTGTTTCTGTTGAGGAGTGTGTGAAGGATGCAGATGTTATTGTTACTGTTACTATGGCAACCTCTCCTATACTACAAAAGGAATGGGTCAAAGATGGAGCACACATTAATGGTATAGAAATAATGTTTATGAAAACAATTACTTTTACTTTCAAAAATATTTTTTCAGTTGATTTTCAGCATCAGAATCTGTGCTGCGGCTTACATTTTGGCTTTGACAACTTCTTTACAGGTTATTTGTTTTGATGCAGCCAAATTACATATCTTGGAACACAGACTGTCTGCATCTATCACTGCTGCAACAAAAATTCTACAGATATGCATTGTGACTAATCAACTCGCAGCCACATTATTATACAAGGTGTCCCATAAAGGTGTAACCAATTTCAAATAATCATAACAGTTTTAATATAAATGATTTCAATACACAACTTGTGTTAATTGACAGAACAGATCATGAAGTTTTATAGATGTTCGACATGGGCACCATTTGTCACCTGAACATTGTGTAAACAATATTCCGGTTCCAACCATTTCATTCAAGAATGCCCATATTAACTTTCTACAGTGCATGTGTTATCTTCCTCTTTAGGTCAGCAATGTCTGCAACAGGGGTGCCTTAAACCTCACCCTTGATGAATCCCCATAAAAAAAAAAGTAACAGGGTGTTAAGTCTGGCGAACGTGGGGGCCATGCAATGGGACCACCACATCCAGTCCATCGACTGCGAAATTTGGTATCCAGAGACCTTTTCACGATCAAAGGCCAATGAGGTGGTGCTCCATCTTGTTGGAAAATGACCGGAGTTGCAAGTTTATCCAACTGGGGATACACAAACTGCTCAATCATGTCCAGGTAATTAGCAGCTCTCACAGTCACTTCCTGAAAGAAAATGGGTCTGAAAACATGGTCAACCATTATGCCACACCAAACATTCACTTTTGGGCTAGCATGTCCATGTTCCATTGTGCAATGCAGGTTTTCAGTTCCCTAAATTCTCACATTCTGTTTATTAACCTTTCCAGAAACATAGAAAGTGCACTCATCTGAGAAACAGATTTGTCTCAGGAAAGATTTAGCACTTGCAATGTTCTCCAACATTTCTTCAGCAAACTGTTTATATTTCACATGATCATCTGGGGTTATGTGATAGGTTATCTGCAGTTTATATGGGTGCACATCCAATCTCTGGCATAACACTCTGTGCACTGACGACTTGGGGATGGCCAGCTGTCGTGCTGCTTGTCTGATTGGCTTTTGAGGGTTACAAGTGAATGTTTGTCTCACAACCTCCACCCTTTCTGGAACCAGCGATGGTCGTCCAGGACTTTTCTTTGTACAAACAGTACCAGTTTCCTTGAATGACTTGTACCATTTTCTGATGCTCTTACGTGTGGGCATTTTGCTCTCATATTTTGTTCTGAAATTCCACTGAACCAGCTTTTGGATTAGTTTCAATAAACCACTTCACAATCTGTGCTTTTGTCACAGGATCCATTGGGTATACTTCTAAAAACTTGAGGGTATTCCTTACCACCTGCAACAAACAGAGTGCTGATATTAGTTTTGTATCAAAAGTTATCATTTGAAATTGGTAACACCTTTTTGGGACACCCTGTACATTGTGGTTAATTATCTGATAGCTACATTAATATGGAGGGCAGTTAATCAACCCATAGCTACAATAATATGTATTGTGGTTAATCAACCTATGGCCACATTATTATAAATTGTTGCTAATTAATGTATATCTGCAGCACATATTAATACTCTCACAGTCACTTCCTGAAAGAAATACAATGTGATCCTGGGTTGATTAGTCAAAAGTATGAAAGTATGACTTTTGACTAATCAATCCATGATTACACTGTTATCCATTATGGTTAATCAGCCCAACAATATATTAACGTACAATGTGACTAATCAACCCATAGTTATGTTGGTGCTATGACAGATCAACCCTTTTATACATTAATATACAATGTGGGATCATTTATACAGAACCCTTGTCTGTAATGTGTGTCACTATGCTTAAAATCTGGTAAAAAAAGGAAAATTAAAAAAAAATGCAATAGAGTATGAAAAAACATTAAAAGAATGACTGCCAAACATTAGTTGCTAAAATACCCTAGTTTTATATGCAAGGGTGTGGATTAAATATTGGCATGATTAAAGAAAAGACTAGTTTCAGCTGCTTGAAAATAAAAAATTCATGGAAGCTGCAGTAAATAACATTTCAGACTGAAAATTAGAGTCCAGGTCATAATTGTAGATACTTCAATGTTTTTGAATTTATCAAGAAATTCTTAACATGGTTCACCTTTTCTTAAGAGTGTGAACTCCATTACCATGCTTAAATAATTTGGGTGGACTCCCACAGCTCTGTGCTTTTAAGATGTTCCATCTTTGTGGGTACCACTCTGAGTTGTTTACTTGGTCGCTCCCAACATAAGGGTCAAGGTTGTTAGAAGTAAAAGGAAGACACTGATACAGAAGAAATGAAGACATTTGATGCATACATGGGTAATAAATTTTACAGAACACATAGCAACATATATTTTATATTTGATTAATAAATAAGAATAGCTTAATATCATTGCTAAATATAAAGAGAAAATTGATAGCATAAGCAGAAATTCCAAATGATATGTTGAATCATTTCTTCGAATTTCCCGTTTTAACCATTTGCAGTAATTCCTGGATGGGATTTAAATATTGCATTCTTCATGTACAGCAAAACAAAAACTCTAACATCCTGTGAGGCAAATGCTCAAGCGTATGCATAAATACAGCTTGTCAGCTTTCTTGGTAGTGTACATTTCATTCAAATAACACATGTACTAATATCTATAAAAAAAACAGGAGCTCATTTTACAGCCTTTTCATTAATACTATTCTTAAAAACAAAAATATTGCTCTGCATAACATTTATGTGAGACTAACTACTTCCTTTGCTCTTTAATGTTGGGAGCAAGCAAGCTGTATGTAAAAACATTGAATAGTACACGTGAAGATAGGAATTACTTTAAAGCAGTGGTTCTCAAACTTTTGACACCATGGAGCCCTTTTTACTCAAGGACGAGCCACAGTCTTAACATTTTTTTCTATGCCTGTATTTATATTGAATGCAAAATTGTTTACACAGGCAATGAGGATTTAAGAATTTCGTTTCTGAGAAATGAAAATCTTAAAATTAATTAAAGTGGTTTCAGTATGAAGGCACAATTCAGCTGGAAACATGGAGCTTTGGAAATTTTTGTGAAACAAAACACACTGAGGATGACTATTAGCATCTACAAATCCAAAAGAAAGGTAACTCATCATATTTACATTTCCTAATGGCACAATTGCGAGTTTGGTTTCCAGCAGCACATTGTTCCTTCTTCCCAGTACATGCATTACTTGTACTTTCTTCTATTGCAGATTCTTTAGTTTTCTTATTGTCTGGCTTTTAAGGGTCTGACACAGTAGCGCCTTGTGGTTGTAAAAATAGGTGAAGAGGTACAAGAGAAGTATGAAAAGATATCTACTGTCTACAATGAAAATCCCTTAATGAGGACTTACCTATTTTTTGTGAATTAAATCAATTTTTCTTCCTCTTAAAGCTGCAAATTTGTCGATTATGTCGTCATAAGATGGTTAGATGGTTGTTTCTTTGTGAGCATCAATAAAATGTCTTCCTGAATAGAAATATTTGCCAAAGAAGCAAGTCTATCTTGGGAACTAGTGTTTCTTGAGCAAGTTTGTATTCTTTTAAGAAAACTTCTTTCCACTGGCACACTTGTAGATGGAATTGTTAAAATGAGGAAAACCAATTTATAATCTTCTGTAAAAATGTCTTTGTCTCCGTAAAACACTCGAAGGAGTTCTTGAGTCAATATATTCCTTAATTTTTCATCGGCATATACAAGACTCAGTTCATTTTTAAGGCGCTGGTGTTTAGTAAATATGTTTCCGTAAAAATGTAGATTTTCAAGAGCGCGAGAGGGAAAGCATGCATTAAATTATTCGAATTTGGTTGTGTCAGCAATCAGCAAGTCAGACAATTGAAGTTTCTTACGGTCTTGAAATCGTATATCCATTTCCATAAGAACGTGGTCCAAAATTTCAAAATACAATTGTTTATAATTTTGAAAAATTGTTTCCTGTGTAAGAGCAACATATTCCTGCACTTATTTCTGTGATTTTGCTAGCTTTCCTGAACTGTGTTTCAAATACCTCACGTTCCTTTTATGGCTCAAAATTTCACGAGTTTTTTTTTTTTTATTTGAGTTACATAGTAGTTTATGTTTAGTTATTTTTTCTTCAAAAGTTCGAATAATAGATCGGTGGAGCCAAAAATGTAAATTCGAAAGAGTTCATATCATTCAAAAACCCCTTGGCAAGATGAATTGATTTTTTGTCTGATTATTCGCTATTCTTCAGAAATCCAAACACTTCCTTCAATTTACCCAATCTTCAACAACTACACTTACTAATTTCGAAGTGGAGGACCATCGAGTTTCTGTTATGGTTGGTTTGCGTCTTGTGGTTGTTGATATAAGTATATCAGACCGCTTCGCAGAATGGTGAACAAACGAAGCAATTCCACTGAGGCTTGCAAAAAGTATTCGACACTTAGAAATTTTAGAAAAACTCTGGTGTAATACAAGATTCAAAAGATGAACTAAGCAATTAACAAAAACAGCTCAAGAAGCTTTGTCCTTGACTTCTTTTCTGTAGCCCATTTAAGTGTCCAGACATTATACTTGCCCCATCGTAACATTGTCCTATTTATTTGTGTTGGTAATCAGACTGTTCCAAAATTTTGTCTAGCATTTTGTATAAAGCTCCTGACGTTCTATCTTCACTCACAGCATGGAAACCCAAAAATCCCTCAACCAATATACCTTCCGAAACAACAATAAAAAATTATTAAATTTTTGACGTGATCATTTATACAGTATATTCAGAAATACATTCAATTAATTCATTTTGAATAGTTTTTTATCCTTTCGTATTGATTTTCAATTTCTAAAGAACTTCTTCATATCAACAATGAAAGTAATTCAATGAAATTTCCACGATTTATCAAGCCCATGCTTTCGTCATGGCCATGGAATGCTAGTTCTTGTTTGCTCAAATACAGTATAGACTAATACTGCATTAATCACTGTTTGCAGGAAAAGTCTATTTAAACGAACGTTTTCGTTGAAATGTGTTTTCAAAAGCCTAGCATTCTTCCTCGGGGCATCGGCAATGGTGTTTTTAATTTTTTCAAAATTCCTTAACATTAATCCGCATTTCAGGTGTTCGCTAGAATCACGCTGTTTATAAAGTGACCGTGTTACGCTTAATAAATCTGAGAATCCGTCTTTATTCTACTCCGAATGTTTATTACTAAAAACTAAGCAGGGCCAAAAAAAAAAAAAAAAAAAAAGAATGAACAGAGAAGTGCTGCAAATCCATTTATATTCAGTAAACCAACAATTTTTAAAATTAATATTCTTAGATTTACAGCTCCTCTTCTTTATTTCTTTCTTGGCAACAATTGTCAGTGAATCCGTCGGTCGTCCTTGAAGCAAAATGTCTCTTTTATCTTCATCTTTCCACAAATTAAATGGAGTTTGCAATAAATTACAAATAATGTCGTCCACAGGATGCATACTAAAAACTATCACTACCAGTTAAATTCTACACAAACCTAAAATATCAGTTAAAGCTTTCAACAAATAATCACAAAGCACAAAAGAACAAATTCCTTTTGGAAAATAATGTACCACAGCACCACAAGGAAAAAGTCCTAGTAGATTGCAAGGTACCCTGGTAGTCCGCCCGCTCCACCGTGATCTCTCACGACTTTACGCTCAAAACTGAGAGATGCAGAGCTAAGGTGCCTGAAGCTGAAACACTTCACTTGAGCAAGCATATTGGGGAGGGTGACGTCATGGTTACCATGACAACTCGGCTGAAAACTGCAGACTTCCAAGCATTCTCATTTCGGCTCTTCACTTGCACTGTTTTGCGTATAAGGATTTGTTTTCTGTATTGAGCGCGCCATGTGAATTGATACCTATTCAAAATTTTGAGTATTTTGGAACTGAATAAAGGCAAAAAGAATATATTATAAAAAAAATTCTGAATAAAACTTTATTTTGAGTAAAATAGGTGAAGAGGCACTTCACTTTTTTTACCTGAAAAGCCGCCACTGGTCTGACACTGGCTCCAAAACTTCTGCTGTAAAAGACGAATGCTTTCTTGATTGGTGATTTAACGTTCCAGTCTTGAGCCACCAATTCATTTTAAATATCAAACACTACCACAAATGTGTGGACTAAGAATGCATCACTTCCACTACGTCAAATGAAGTGAAATGAACTGAAAAGATGAACAGAATAAAGCTTGAGTGAATGCTGTGGTCATGTGGTACAGTCTTGTATTGTGCTGCAAATTCCAGGAATCGAGCAACAAAGAACAGCACCAGGAGAGGCAGCATCATGCCCTTTCACTGTTTCAGGAGCAGTATCATTCAGAGAACTAACTTGTTCAAGGCACGTTCTATCACAGCTTTGCCACAATGCAACCATTTTGATCATCGAGCCTGCCAGCACGCAGACGTGAGAGAAATATATGGGAGGAGAGGATGCCACAGCAACTCACACTTGCAATGGTGATGACAATAGTTTATGCTTTGTTTTGCCTGCCAGTTTTGAAACTGCTCCCATGCCATTCCGAGGATAAAGGACAACTAAGAGAGGCTTCCAATATGGTTCTCTATATACCATCGGTACATGCTTTGAAGGAAGCATTATGTGCATTCATTAGATAAGGAAATTGTGGAAGAAAGTAGATTTTTCTAGTGTATTTTCATTGTCAAACATAATCATGAGGGATTTTTCACGGAAAGCATCATGGAGCCTAGGGCTCTGCAGAGCAAACTTTGAGAACCGCTGCTTTAAAGCGAAGAACTGTGGTAGTCCATCCAATAATTTTAATGCAGTTATGGAGTACAAAAACAACACATTCTAGATCTTTTTTTTAAAGCATTTTTTTTTTTTTGTATTCTGAAAATGTTCAATTTCTCCAATGATAACATTAGAAGAAGCAAGATTTTTAACAGTTCTCTGATGCAACAAAGCTATTTAGTCATTTAGTCATAGGTATCCACTTCAGAATCTGCTATATCCACACTGTGCAGATGTTAAGAATCCTGTAGGAACTTCTTTATAATCCGAAAAAAAAAAAAAAAAAAAAAATGGCTGGTGGTTTGGAAAGTTCTGATATGTTTTTTTTACTGAAAAAAATTCTTTATCTTAAAAAATATTATTCTTCACAAATTAGCAGTCACTGGTTTTTGTCAACATTAGGAAGGGCCTCCACTAACAAATATTTGTGTGTGTGTGTGAGAGAGACAGAGAGAGGGGGATCCATAGCTACAAGAAGGAGCTTCTACAAATGTTGATTCTGATAACGTTACTCATAAATTATGTACAAGGCACATTCAGGAAGTAAGAATCAATTGTGTATGCACGTATGAACACCATGAACATGATGGGATTAAGTTCATGAGTGTGCGGGGAATTTGTGGTTCATGGTAGAGCCAGATGCCATGTTATTGTGATCCAGTTTCTTATCATCACACAATATTTTAAAATGAGTAAGATAATTGCTAATCCCACTGGTTCTAATGTTCAGGACATAAGATTTTGGCACACAAAAAACCTTAATGCAGCTAAAATTTACCATCAACTTTGTAATATTTATGGACTAAATGTGAAAAGTAGGGCCCGGACTTTGATGAGGGCCTTTGCCTTTTAATGCATTTTTAGGCATTTTGCAAAACTTTTCCAGAATTCTTTTGGCATTTTGGGAGGATTGTTGCAATTTAGTGCATTTTTTGTCACTTTTCTGCATTTTCTTTTTCTTTTATGTACAGTCCACAAACGGCCAACGCGGCCTTTCAATCAAACAGCTGCGGCATTTCTTCCCCCTTGAGACTTTGGGAAGGTCATACGTAGTTGATTGTGCTGATAAGACTCGGAAGCTGCGTGTCCTCCTCAAAAGAAAACAGATGTCTGATCGCCTCAAAAGAGCCACTGGCTTTGGACACGCCCCCAACAACCCCCGAGTCGCAAAGATGGGAGAAAGAGATAGTCAATCTGCGCTTGGATGTGAGAGATTTGGCCAGTGTATCTTAGGAGGCCTTTTGTCCCTGAAGCAACGTCCGCACTCTTGCCCCCCCCCCACCCATACTTAACCTTCTCCCTCAGGAAGTGAAAAGATTTCCCCTCAAGAAACAGGTAGCTCAAATTATAGGAAGCATTACTTGGGATTAGGTGTCACTCCCCACAGGGACATCTGAGAGTAATCCTCATTTTATTGGGTCTTCAGAAGGGAAAGAAATGGAATAGAAATATTTGTGCCTAAGATTTTTGGACACTGTTCGTGAAAGGGTTAGGTAGGATGTTTTTCCATTGCTCCCAACCTTCTGGTACCAGGCAGAACCTGTTCTGAGTGGTTGAGGGGTTATACTTAAAGCATCTATGATTGTATGGAAGCTGTTAGTACGTACTCCAGTCATTATTTCCAGTCTAAAAAGAAAAGTAGCAGTTTATTTCCAAAGATGCCTAAATGCAAACCTTCTCAATCTTGCTATTTATGCAAGTTTGTTTAGGAGTTTGGAGGAAATGTTTTTTCTACTGATGGAGTAATTCTATTTTGCAAACTATGTGAAACTAAAGTTGCAGCACAAAAGCGATTTACCCTTGTGCAGCGTGTTAGACGAGAAAAGCATATTCAAGCTGTTGAACTTGCAAAAAAAAAGTCGCAGGCATCTCAACGTTTACTTATGGAAAACTGTTCATGGACACCATCCAAGAAGTCACCATTTTATAAAGAGTTGTGTGAAGTTTTTGTTTCTACGAATATTCCATTGGAAAAGTTAAATCATCCTGAATTTCACCAGTTTTTGGAAAAACACACTGGTCATGTCATACCTGACGAGTGTCCTGTCGAGAATTTTCATGTTCGTAAATCTTGGGGAACCTGATCACTTCGCTGAGATTTACGGAAAAAATAAAAAATAAAAAAATAATAGAAAATAAATAAATAAAATACACAGAATGAAATTACTCAACAGTCCACGTTTCAAAATTGTGTTTGGAAGAGGCAGTGAGATAAGGGAATAAATGGCCATATTATTTACTTCACAGCCCTGACCAAGCAACCAAAATTTCTTAAAAGAAAGGGAAATAATAGGCACTGAACTTTTTTTCTTTTGGCTTCATTTATTTTTCAGATTAGTAAGTTATATAAAAAGTAAAAGAAAAAAGGGCGAGCAAAAGAAGACAGCATCAACCCCTTTTAGGAAACAAAATTATTCGCAGTTAATCACGGAATGAGGAAAAAGCGTTTCTGAGAAAAGAAAATCTTCTTTCAGTCAGCCAGTTTAGGCGAAGGATTCAGAGGCTTCAAAAATGTGTTTGCAGAGCGTTTTCTGGGCATTGAGGCAAGCTATTTTTGGAACAGCGTGTGAAAAGGCTACAAAGTTTTCCCCTTTGCTTACGTGTGAAGGTCAGGGGTCACTCTCCAGGCGTGGGAGAGAAATTCCATTAGGGGGACTGCTGTTACCATGCAGAGGTCAGCCAATGGGAGGTCAGCAGTCTCAAACATCCCCGAGTGCTTTTGTAAAATTGTGACACTCTGGCTCTTGTCTTTTCATTGAACGGGTGATGATGTAAAACTCCATTAAAGAGGCATCTCGCCGGCCGGGAACTTTGCCCTGGCCGGCAGGAAAAATGGCAGGGAGGTGACAAGTTGGGACGATGTCGTGGAGAGGGCTTAGCTGAAAAAGGCAACGCTACTGCCCACCTGCAAGTTGAGGACCTGAAGTGTTTTTGTTTTTTTACCACCACTTTCTTCGTTTGGGGTCAGACGACTGCTGGTCCTCATCAAATAATGAGGAAAAACTAGCAGGGGAGATCCATAAAATTACTCCCTCTATTGATGCCCTAGGAAGAGACACCCCACCATCTACACCTACAAGGGACTCAAGCAAGTTCCTCCTGGCACTGGAAATTATGGCAACGCCATTATAGAGCCTTGTGAACAACATCTTGACTGGGGTAGCTGCTGAATCGTCGAGCCTGGCCCACTGCCTGACTACAACAAAGGGGTCTGCCATCACAAGGAGATAAATCCCAAAGTGCTGTTCTGCTTCCTGGATTTTTGGCTATGCCCACTGGGTCAACAGGAATAAAGAGCTTCTATGCACCCGCTCCACAAAAAAAACAAAAGAAAAACAAAAAAAGGTTGCCCATGGCGAGAAGAAAAAAAAATTCACCCGGGACAGTGGTGTTCTCTTAAGCAATGCAGTGTTTTTCTATTCAGCAACTATTGTACCTCAAGAGTTGTTGCTGCCTGGTCCTAAAGGTAATTTTTTTGTTGGCAAATTTTTTTTTAAAATATTTTGTGGATTCTTTAAAACTATCTAAACAAGTGGGCTTTGAAATGGGGGATGTCGGAAAAATATATTGCAAAGAAAAAAAAGGGGGGAAGGTGTAATTGCTTTCAGTCATGTTTTTTTTTTTTTTTATATATTAGTGTTCTGGTGTGCTTAAGGAATGAAACCACCTGATTTAATGTTAGGCTGTTTAAATAAATTTCATGTCATCTTCTGTGGATAGGTAATTGAAAAACAAAACAAAACAAAGAAAGGAAGTGTATAATTTTCTGGGTTATGTAGTGATAGATGATATAATAAGTATATTAAGATATTTTGGAATGAACAACTTCTCAGACCAGTATTTCTGTTAAGTGAAATTTAACTCATTTTGTGCTTAGTGATTTTTGTATTTGTGAAGTAGAATTTATATTTATGAGCTTAGTGTAGGTGCCATGTAGTGGAGAATTTTTCTTGTAGGATGGTTATTATTATGGTTTGGAGTTTTGATAAAATTTAGGTGCAAAATTACTCTTTAGAAATTTAATTTGTGTAGTAGTGAGGGCTAATTTATAGTTTCAGGCCGTGAAATGGAAAAAACGATTTTTATGGGGGAAAGAATATAAGAATGGGCATACAGGCAGATATGAGCATATGTATAGTGTGACTGAAGACAACCCGAATAGCTGTTGTGTTTCTTCAAGAAGTGATGATTTTTCAGGAAAAGAGTGATTGTGGAAATATGGTGATGTATAGATTTTTCAGGAAATAAAGTAAGGTTTGGTATAGTGTGTCAGGTATGGTGTTATTGAGCTTTCTAGTAAATGAGTAGTACAGTGTGATCCCGGGAAATAAAGATAAGTGATTTTCTGGGAAATGAGTGTGTTCCTGGGAAAATAAGGACATGAAGTGTGTTCCTGGGAGAAATAGGATATGAAGTAATTTTTCTGGGAAAAAGGGTGATGTATTGAATTTTCTGGAAATAAGGATGGTGAGTTAGCTTTTTGGAAAATAGATGTTGAGATATTTTGGGGGCAAGTGAACTCATGTGGGATACTTTACCCTATGTAGACATGCCTCGGGTCTGAAAGGGTGCACGAAACAAATTGGGGGATTTGTTTTCTGCCCGAGTAAGCTCGTTGGCCCATAAGAAGTGGTACCTACGAGGTAGTGATGTGGGTTGTCCCCAAATCAGAGTGAAGAAACAGAAAAGGGTTAGGTCGCACTTTGCTCCACTACACTGTATAGGCTGGGAATGGATTCACGACCCATTCTCGCCTTTAGACTCAAACTTTGTTGTTCCTGCAGTGAAATCGTGTTTTTCGAGGCAAGTGGAATTCGTTGAGTGAGATGTTTGTTTGGCTTTAATTTAATGCCCGGGTATTACTACATGGGTGCTGGTAGATTTGGAGGACTTATAGTGGGGGAATTTTGAATAGTTGGATTTTAATGATAACTTGTGAGTAAATTGAGTAGGGTATTTAGTGTATTGGGTTTTGTATAGTGTCTAGAATTGGTTCAGTATCAGGTAATGCTAGATATGTGATTTTAAGACAAATGTTGATTGAAGGCAAGGTTGTTGATTTTAAGACAAATTTTCCCGGAAGTGTAGAACCTGGTACAAAATAACTTTTCATTATATGTAAAATTTTGGCAGTTGTTAATGATAGTTTAAAAGTAAAAGTCAATTCAGAAGCCTGGTCTGAGAAGGTTGGTTCGAGAAAGTTAATTAGAACAACATAGTGTAAACATATGCATATAATACTTTTTTTTTTTTTTTTTTTTCGAGAGAGAGATTTACCTTTCACATACCCAAATTACACACCATGTAAAATCAAGTGTTGGTGCTGTGAAATTCAATGGAATTCTGGTATATATATATATTTTTTGTACTGTGACTGGTGCAATATTGTCATTCAAGACAACTAAGCTGTCAGATGTTTATATTTTTTTTTTGGGGGGGGGGCAGTGGCTGGGTTTGAAATTGTGTCCAAAATTTAATCTCACCCTTGTTAAGTTTTTAAAATAAATACAGGCCGAGTGGCCTTTCAAAAACCTAAACCTTAGTGCAGTGAAGTAATAGTTGTCTCTTGAATTTTCATCACATGGTTCAAGTGCATTCCCCTCAGCAGTGACTGAGGTGAGGAAAGTAATCTTAGGTTATTGTGGTTAAAAAAAAATCAATGTTTTTGTCCTAACTATCTAATTTGATCATCGCCACCTCCAAATGGTTATTTACACGTGTACATTGTATACCATTAAATTTTAGTGTTTACAAATTTGGTACACATGCAAACAATAGTTATCTTTCTTCCACTTTCAGGTGTATCTACTCGTCTAACGCAAACAACACAATAGTAACTTTTGGGAGTTTCCAAATTCAGTGGTGCATTTTATTTTTCTATTTTGTTTCACGGCCTTATTCAAAATTTCAGTTTTGTTTCGAAATGCATCCACCCATCTCCCAAATTTTAAATTTTCTATAATTTCCATATAAGTTTTAATATTGACTCAAATTTTCTTTATAACATTTGGTACCGTGAAGCAAAAGTTCTCCACAGTACGAGTCTACACTACAGAAAAACTACATACGTGAGTGTTACACCGAAACCATGGACAAAATTAGGGACAGTGTAAAAGGGAAAAAAATGTTTGTGTCTATTGATGAAATGGACGATGCTCAGGGTCGTCCTGTTGCCAACGTCATAACAGGGACACTTGAGCCAGATTGCCCTGGCAAAATATTTTTGCTAAATATGGAGATCATGGAGAAAGTGAACTACTCAGCGATCTGTCAATTATTTGACAAATCCTAATTTCTTTTATGGCCTGGTGGTATACAACATGATGATATCCTTCTGTTTTTTACTGATGCTGCCCCGTATATGGTTAAAGCAGGAAAATCAATTAAAGGATTTTATCCCAAGTTGGTGCATGTCACTTGCCTTGCCCATGCTTTACATCACACTGCTGAAGAAATCCGTGGAAATGATCCTAATATTGATCGACTCGTATCCAGTGTAAAAAAAATATCCCTAAAAGCACCATATCGGATACAATGTTTCAAATCTCAAGCTCCTAGCCTAGCCTTATCACCACAGCCAGTAATAACACGTTGGGGGACATGGCTGAATGCATGCATATATTATAGTGACAATTTCTAGCCTGTAAAGTCTATAGTCAATGGTTTTCAAACTGGTGATGCTGCTTCAATTCAAATTGCCCAACATGTGTTCTCGAAAGATTAAACAGAAGGAAATCTGGGATACATTCAATCAAACTTCAGCATTTTGACCTCAACGATTTACGTGTTTAGAAAAACAGGGTATGGAACTCGTCGATGCAATCAGTTACGTTGAAAAAGCAAGCCAAGTTCTTAAAGGAGCCAAAGGCAAGGTTGGACTGTCTATCTTTGCCAAATTAAACAATGTTCTAAAAAACCCATTGACATCCATACTTTGAAGAAAACCTCACATATATTAACTGGAGAAACACACTGTTTTGATGTAGAAGAAGAACTAGCTGTAAGTGAAGCTGTTTTTTTCAAGTATGCCCCTGTCACATCCGTTGGTGTCGAGAGAAGCTTCTCGAGATATAAAAACCTACTTACAGATAATAGACATTAATTTACCTTCAAAAACATTAAGATGCACAATATAATTCAGTGCAATTAAGATGCACTTACATGAAGAAAGACTTTCAAATAAAATTCATATGGGATTGGTATGTACCGTTCTTTCTTATTAGTTATTTTTTTACGATTAATATTTATTTTAAAGAAAAAAATATAATTTATCAATATTTTAAGACAATTCAACAATTTTTGCCAAAATTTACTGTAAGAACTGATCTAGGTAGGTTTTCTTTTTTAAATTTTAACGGCATTTTTTTTCCTTTTATGGGCATTTTTTGCAATTTTTAAGGGCATTTTCTGATACTTTTAAATGCATTTATAAGGAATTTTTCAGTCATCAAAGTCCGGGCCTTAGTGATAAGTAAAGAGAAATTAAAAAAGTTCAGCGAGGAGTAAACAAGCATTCATGATGAAGAGTGGAGTGGGCAACCGTTGGTAGTGAGTGATGACATTATTGAACAACAAAATTCATGAAAATCACAGGTTCACAATTTCCGAGTTGAATTTTCACTTTCCTCAAATTTCGTGAACTGTGCTTTTTAAATTGGCACTGAGAGATTACAGCACTGCAAAATCTGTGTAAAGTGGTTTCATAAGATTACTGACGTCTACAAAAAAAAATAAAAAAAAATAAAAAAAGTGAGTGACATCAATGTTGATCTTTTGGCAATGATACAAAGGAGATGCATTATTTGACCATGCATTGTTACTAGTGATGAGAAGGGACTTAGATCTCGTACACACATGTGAAAAGCAAATCAGAGTCCATGCAGTGAATGAATGCAAACTAGATAACCAGAAAAAAAATAATTCAAACCGTTATTTCCTGACAAGCTTAAAAAAGTTTTTTTTTTCTTCTTGATTACATATCTTGTGGAATGACAATCATGTCTAAAGCTTACTGTGGCACATTTAAAAGATTAAGCTGAGGAAGGCAAAACAGTGACCCTCTTGACCTCCAGAATCATCTTGCTTTGTGAAAATGTGCATGAATGCACAGCTGCTTACACCTGCCTACTCTTAGAAAAATTTAAGTGGGAACTGTTCAACCATTCAATATACAGCCCAGAGCTGGGTTGGTAAACTGGCAGTGATATTCTACTACAAGAGAATGCAGAACCTACTGCCCCGCTGTAAAAAATGCCTAAATTTCAGTAGTCACTATGTAAAGTAGATAAAGGTACATGCTAATATTTGGTATTGAGGAAATTACTTTCTGAATGTCCTATGTAAAGTACCATAATTTTCATCGTATAATCCGCGAATTATTTGTTAAAAAGTTTTAAATATAGTCTCTGCAGATTATACGATGATTTAAAAAAAAGTTTTTGTGGGGCTTTGATTTAAAAAAAAAAAATCAGCAGGGTAATTGTGCAGGAGAGGGAGTATAATTGGAAAAGGAACTCCCTCAGAAAATGTTTTCCCAGTTCAGGAGTTTTGTAGAGTGGAGAGGAGATGGGAGGGGTGTGTCATAATGAAAAATTAGGGAAGTTGTGGGGAAGGATGGTGGGGTCATTTCATTTTGCTGAGGACAACTCTGACTGTTGTGCCATCTCTGTTTTTGTCAACCAGCCAATGAAAAACATATGCACAGCACTTTCTGCATGAACCTATGCATACCTCCATTCAAAGTTCCTTGTTTCAGAACTTGTGTGTGCTGTGCCTGTGTTTAGTTCATCCTTCACTGTTTTGACCAACATCTTTGCTACTGATATTTTCCTTCGTTGCTATTCATGATGTCTTGAAAAGGAAACATTTCAGTTACAGTGCTGAATTTAAACTTGAGGTGGAGTGCACAGCTGAGGACATGATCATGTCATTGCATGATAGTTTTCAGGTCAGAAAACTATAGTACAGTGACACATGGAAAGCAGCGGTCTAAGACGTAAAAAAATTCTATTCCGATGATGTTCTGTATCAGCGTTTCATCATTGGCATGGTGTAATGTGATATTCTGGAGCTGCATTGGCGTGATTAAATTTTGTGCTCATGGATGCCATACCACTGAGCTTTATTTGTCAGGAGATAAAAATACAAAAGAGTAACCTTTAAAAATGGATTTCATTACTTAATAAGATCATCCCCCCCCTCTTACTTCTTCAGACTCCTGGGTCATTATGTGACTGACTTTTCTATCAGAAATTCCACTTCCAGATCAACATCTGTGATGTGCAGATTATACGGTGATTACTTTTTTTTCTCTGAATGTCGGTCTGCAGATTATATGCCGGTGTGGATTATATGAAAGAAAAATAAAATTTGTGTGTGAATTTCACGTTCTGTGGATTATACCCTGGTGAGGATAAAACAACAAAAATTACGGTAATACAAGTGATGACTCGGCACAAAATTCTTATATTAAAAATTAATCTCTTTTGCACAGATATTCTAACAAATTTGTTCTGACATTTTCTTATAATTAAAAAAAAATTTTTAACCTCATGTAGAATTTATGAAATTTTAACAAGTTTCTTAGTTTTTTTATTGTCTTAAGACTACAGAAGACATTCTCTTCAGAATCCCCAAAAATATTGTTTGATTCCTTTTCATTTCAGCTGTTGGTGCACCAGTTCCTACTTGGCAAGAGCTGTCATGCGAATTGATGCAATCATCTGTTGTTTATGTTGACAGCAGAGCAGGTGCTATGGCTGAATCTGGAGATATTATCATATCCAAAGTAAGTTATTGTTACCATCATCTCACACTCACATATCAAGAGCTCAGGCATGTTACTTTATTGGCAGAGATGACGTAGTAAAAATATAATCTAATCAAAAATTTAAATCTAAGTTAAGTAACTCAAATAATTCTAAACATTCCAGTCAACTTACTGCATGGACAGACTCAAGTGTTGATTCCATCCTTAAAAGTCATAAAATTGTTGAAAAAAAATGTGACATCACAATTAGTAAGCAGTCTGTATAGGTGGCACCACCTATTAGCAGATTTCAAACACTGCCCAAGGAAAAATTACTGATTTTTAATATAATTAAGGATAAGTTTTAGTAAATGTTAAGTATACTATGCTATAATTTAAAGTTATTTTTATCAATGTGTAAATTTTCATCCTTGAGAATATATTAATTCTGAAGAAAATGTTTACAGAAGGTAAAATTACCTTTGGCATGGGGCAGAATGATTTAAATGGAACCACCTTAACAGAATTATTGACTATTATTATATTTGCACTTTTAAGGTATTAACCTCTTGCAAAGTGCGCATAGTTTACGTGCAATTCATAAATGAAAAAACCATTAGGAAGAACCATTCACTCACCATAAAGATCATGGTAACCTCCAATGACCACACTCTTCCAACACGTCATTCATCGTGATGTAACTGGGCTTCCACAGGTTTACAGACTTCCTGCTTACGCTTCTTATTTTCGGGTGTGAAACATCGTTTTTTTTTTTTTTCACTTTTGCCTTATAAGATGTTACTATAATGCTTGTCAATTCGATAAAAATGGTATGAATGAGTTGTATGTGTGATTTTTATCGAATTGACAAGCATTATAGTAACATCTTATAAGGCAAAAGTGAAAAAAAAAAAAACGATGTTTCACACCCGAAAATAAGAAGCGTAAGCAAGAAGTCTGTAAACCTGTGGAAGCCCAGTTACATCACGATGAATGACGTGTTGGAAGAGTGTGGTCATTGGAGGTTACCATGATCTTTATGGTGAGTGAATGGTTCTTCCTAATGGTTTTTTCAGAATTATTGACTTTAGTTGTTGTGAAATTCATCTGAAAGAGTTACCAGAGATTAAGAAAAAAAAAAAAAAAAACTTGCTTAAAAATAGTTGGCTTTTTTTTCTTTTTAGTGACATAACAGAGGTTAGGTAATATTAGCATTGACAGCATATGTTTTGTTCATTATGACATGATATTTAAGTTTTAAGGCAAAAGTTTTTCAGAAGAATGTCACAGCATATAAAAATGTGCTGTCTTTTTAAAGTGTACTGTATATCATAAACAATATAATTTCCTTTGTCTGAACATTTGTTCCACTTTGGTGGCACTGTGGAATGAGTGCTTGCCTGTTTCAATTGTTGAATACCTGCCTCAGCCAATATAATTTTATTTTCTTGTTATAATGTTCATGAAACATATTTTCACATTTAGACATCTTTCACAAAAAAAAAAAAAAAAAAAAAAACCTGGTTATTAAAAAATTACTCTACAGATTTGGTTTTTCCCCATCATTATTGATGGGCTTTCACCTAGCATAAGATTAGTTTTTAACTATCTAAATGGGAGTGGAATTCTACATTACCTAACAAATTACAATCCCACCCCTCTTTCTGTTGCATTCAATGGTACTGACCAGTGGCATAGGGTGACCTAAAATTTATCGGGGCTAAATATTTAAAAAATTGCTCTCCACCTTCTTCCTTACAATGAAATACAGGGTATACCTAAAGTCTTTCCCACATTACAAAAATTAATATAAAAAAATGTATTACAGGTACGAAAAACAAAATGCACGACAATGGTGGTGCACAAGTAAAGTTTTTTTCCAGTGTCAGTACACCTCCACATGGGCGCATTTGTGGGCCATAGGACATCTAAGCGACATTCGATTTCACGCCATGTTTCGTTTAACATCTCAGCAGAGACGGAACTAATGACGTCCGTTATTCTCCTCTTCAACCTCTTGACATTCAGAACACTGCTAGAGTAAATTTGGTCTTTCACATAACCCACACAGAAAAAAGTCTAGAGGGGTTATTGGTAAATACTGGTTCTTCAGGAACTCAAGAACCAATACTTACCAATGTGGTGGGGCACCGTCTTGTTGGAAAATAACCATAGGTTGGAGGGCATGCAACTGAGGTAATACAAAAAGTTCCAGCATGTCCAGGTACACATTACATGTTATCATGGGCTCTTTAAAAAAGAAGGGTCTGATGATTCCGTCATGCATCAGGCCGCACCATATGTTCACTTTTGGGCTAGCTCTCTGTTGTTCAAGGACATAATTGGGATTTTCTTATCCCCAGATTTTCACATTGCGCCCTATTTACTGTACCAGAGATGTGGAATGTGGCTTCATCTAAGAAACAGACACGGTGCAGATAATCACTGTCATGAGCTAAGCGCATCTCCATCACAAATGCAGCAAGGCGAGGCCGGTGTCAGGCTGAAGAGCTTGAACAATCTGTACCTTATAAGCATACAGATGAAGACGTTTGTGTAAAATTTTGTGAACTGTGACACGGGGAATCCCAGTTTCCAGTAAAGCACGACGAATGGATTTTCTGGGGCTTCACAGAAATGTCTTCTGAACAGCTGCAGCTGTTTCTTGTGTAACTGGTGGTTGGCCCACTTGCGGAGATCGCCAACACTACCCGTTGCTTTAAACTTTTCATACCAAGCTTTTATGCTTTTTTGGTCCAGTGGTGATCGTCTGTACTCTTCTGAGATGACACTGGACAGTAACCACCGATTTGGTTTCATGGAAGCACAACATGCACACCACTTTTTCTTGCATAGAAGCCATTATAAATGAAATGCTTCTCTTATTCAGCAGTAGAACTCACCTAAAGAACAGAAACAAAAACTTTTGAGTGCTGCTATATTATGTTGCCAACCATTTCATTTTAACTTACATAGATTTTTTTCCATTAATTTTTATAATGTGGGAAAGACTTTATGGACACCCTGTATAATTTCAGTGGAATGTGAGGTTTCCCAATGCCACCTGCTGAAGCTATACTTAACCACATAGAATGAAGTAGAAATTTTATTTATATACATGCAGTGCTGTATAACATAAAAAAAACAGGAGGAACAAAACAGTAGTAAACAATAGAAACAAAACAGTAGTAAACAGTAGAAACAAAACAGTAGTAAACAGTAGAAACAAAACAGTTGTAAACAGTACAAACAAAATAAAGTATGTTCACTTTTACTTCCAGTTAATCAGGATATTTTGTTATAAATCCATATTAAAAGTTCTAGACTGATTCTTATGTTTTTGCAATGAGCAAATGTTTGGTAGATGTGGCCCAAGTCTTTGGTTTTTTGTCTTCATCCCTTAATAAACTAAAAGGGTTTTTCCAATAAAAAGTCCCTTTGTTCATTTTACTTATATGAGCAAAACTTACAGCTTGCTTAACTCCACAAACGAAAATCAGCAGCTCACTGTCCGACGATGTGGAAGCAAAATTGCTACCATCAAACAAAGAGGTGACCAGCCGCAAAACGCAAAAGGCAGTTTTATGCATGAGCAGTTCAGTGCATATCTGCTCATTCATTACTGTTCTCCAAAGCTTCATCAAATCGACAAGGTGACTGGAGTCACCTCTACAACATTGTATTCACTGTGCTCTAGTGAATGGACATGGAAGGCTGTCATGTGTTACCCAGTTACTCAACCATTGTAGTGGCTCACATTTGCATTCAGAAAATCTAGGGACTGGTTATTATCATGGATTTCCTTTCAGAATTTTTCCAAGTAAAAGAAAAGGCATTCTTTTTTCTCATTTTCATGCAGGGCTAATCCCTAGATGCCCATACC
Source organism: Macrothele yani (assembly GCA_039090855.1). Taxonomy (NCBI): domain Eukaryota; kingdom Metazoa; phylum Arthropoda; class Arachnida; order Araneae; family Macrothelidae; genus Macrothele; species Macrothele yani. The sequence goes on from CM077013.1 coordinate 24,770,922, forward strand.
ATCCCGGGATTAGCCCTGCCACTGGTATTGACATGCCAAATTCTTTGATAGTAGATCATGACTGTATAAGAAAACTGTTCTGTCCTTTTAAAGTGCACTGTATATAAAAATAAACAATATTTTTTACAAGGTTGCTTACCTCTTTTCACATTTCACCACACATTACATTCTTTCTGCCCGTCATGCTTGGTTTAGGCTTCCGGTGCGGTGTTCCACTTTTTGGTTTTCAGGTTTTTTTCAAATGCTTTACCAACACTCAAGTCTAAAAAGTGCATTGTTGTCCAGGTTGTAAAATTGTATCCTCCCCCTTCCCACCCTTCCCACAATCTTGTAAAACCTAACTTTCGTTGCTAAAAACCAATTGTTGAACACAAAATCTTTTGATATTATAGACAATGAAAAGAGGTAAGCAACCTTGTAAATATTATATTAATATGCACATAAATTTAAAAACAGCTTTGGCCTCCGCTATAGATGCTTTTAACCAGAATTTAAAAATAAACAGTTTTAAAAATCTAAATGGGTGTGGAAATCTACCTAACAATTTGCAATTTCCCCCTCTTTTGAATTCAATGATACTGATTTCTTTGACAGTACTTTATGACACAAACTATGAAACTAAATTTGTTACTTTTTGTATTTTTAGGCTGATATTTATGCAGAAATAGGCGAAGTTATATTGGGAAAAAAGGAAGCATTTCGGAACAAAACTACTATTTTTAAATCATTAGGTAAGGATTTTTATTTTTGGCTAGGTATTCGGCAGACTGTAATAAGTCAATAAACAATATCTTTCAAAATTATTTTTTCCCCGAGTAGACTTTTAAAGTGTTGTTCAGCTCTATGAGACGAGCATTTTTTGTTTTCTGATGTTTTCAGGCATATTCAAAGTATTTTTTTTTTCTGATGTTTTCAAGATAGATGTGACATTAAATTGCTGAACCTAAGCCTCTGCATCCTTTTTGTTTTTGTTTTTTTCCCTTAGATTGAAATACCTAGGTACTACTCTGAAGAAGAAAAAAAGGTTCTAGATCAAATAAGGATTCAATTGTTGCATATTTGCTTCTTGACCAAAATTTTCAAGACTTCTAACAAATTTTAAATGAAATCTGCAACATTTCATGCATTTAAGTAATACATTTCACAACTTTGTCTTCTTTTGCAACTACATGATAAGTTAAAGCAAATTTTAAAAGGAATTTTACTATTTTGATGCATAAATGTTGATTTGATTTATATTTGAAAACTGATAATTGTTTTTTGCTTATGTTGTACAGCATTTATTTTTCATACATCTCACATTGTTCTGATTTCTGCAAAAATTTACTGTTGCTTGCTTCTCACGGGATTTATTTATTCATACCATGCACCTGGTGATCTTTCAATCTTCACTTAACCACTTTATAATTTGAAGCTTTAACATTCAGCAGATGAATATATAAGATAAACTTTGATTTTAAACCTAAAAATAGAATAATTTCACATCGAAAATGTACATTCCCTTTGTTTAAGACTAGTAAACTGATAAGCATCCTGAGGGCCACAGACATGATGAGAAACATTAAAAAAGCTTTTACAATGGTATCTGCTCAAAAGTATCTGGACCTATCTGCAAACTCCTTGTAATAAGAAAGGAATTAATAGTGAGCTGTCCACTCTTTGCTGATCCTCTGCTGGGAAGGCTCTCCATTAGATTTTGGTATGTTGCAGCAGATTTGCCTTTCATTCTGCCACTAGAGCATTAGTCAGGTCAGTCACTGATGTTGAGTGATTTAGCTTGGCTTGAAGTTGGCATTCCAATTCATCCCAAAGGTGTTCCGTGTTTTTGATATCTGAGCTCTGTGCAGGCAAGTCAAGTTCTTTTACACCCATTTCATCAAACCATTCCTGCATGGCTAGCTTTGTGGACAGGTGCATTATCATGTTGGTAAAGGAAAGGGCCTTCACCAAACTGTTGCTATAATGTTGGGATAACAGAATTGTATATTGCTATAACGTTGGGATAACAGAATGGTTGACAATGTCATTATAAGCCACACTGTCAAGTTTCCAGGGAACTGGAACTAAGCGCCCCAGCCCAAACTTCACAGTTGGCACAACGCAGTTGGGCAAGCAGCATTCACCTGACAACTTGCTTTCTGGATGTGGGCATTGTTCTATTGGTAAAGAGCCTTGACTGAGCTGTTGCCATAAATTTGGGATCACAGAATTGCTGAGAATGTCATTATAGGCTACATTGTTAAGTTCCCAGGGTACTAGAACTAAAGGCCCCAGTCCAAACCACCAAACTTCACATTTAGCGCAACACAGTTGGGCAGGTAGCATTCACCTGGCATCCTCCACACCCAGACTTGTCTGTCAGCCTGCCACATGATGAAGTGTGATTCAGTGCTCCAGAAAACACTTTTCCTCTGCTCCAGAGTCTTTTGGAGTCAAGCTTTACACTATTCCAACCAGTGATTTTGCTGGTGTTAGGCTCATTCACAGCTGCTCAGCAATGGAAATCCATTCCCTTCAGCCCTTGGTAAACCATTATGATGCTAGCGTTACTTTCAGAGACATTTTGGAACTCGGTGGAGAGTGTTGCCGCCGATGACGGGCGATTTTGTTGCACCATCCACTTTAGCGCTTGGATGTTTCATTCTCTCAGTTTACATGACTTTCCACATCACATTTGAACTATTATTTGTCCTAAGCATTTCCACTTCATAATAATATTACTTGCAGTTGATTGGGACAGCTACGAAAGGGCAAAAACTTTCAAACTGACTTTTTTGCTGAGGTAGAATTTATGATCAAGTTGAAAGTCAGAGTTCTACTGTTACACTTGTCTATGACGTTTGCCAAACTACATGCATCTTTTTGTACCTTTATGTGACATGATGCAAATCTGCTACCCAAAAGGGGCATCAAGAAACTTGTGATCATACAGTACACATACCTAAGCTTTTCTGAGACTCAGATGTTTTCCCCTTAAGGCAAGAACATCTGTCAAATCAAAGGTACTGCTGGTATGAGATTTCACTTACTGTTGATGAATCAAACGTTTTCCTTTACTATGGTCTTGGCACATAACTCGAGCTTCACAGACATTCATCACATGTCCACATAAGACCTTTTGTATTTCACATTCATTATCTTTTCCTCTTGCAGACATTCCTGATTCTGGTCCTTCCATCATTTACTTGGCTTTCCTCTACCTTTCTTACATGCTACTTGGGCTGAAAAAATTCTCTTTTAGTTATCATCTCATTACTCATACTTTCAACATGGCCAAACCACCTCTAAATATTTATCTCCACCTTACATACAACATTTCTGCTTCACACTATATACCTACATTCCTCGTGTGTCTTGACCCCACCCTCCACAAGTAAAGCAACTCTCCAGCACATAAACAACTGCTGTGTCTTTTCTGCAGTACCATACATCTGAATAGTAACAACTGCACTTTCATACATTATCATTTGGGACCTTTTCAAGAACCCATCAGTCCTGTGAAATCCTCTTCAGGCAGTTATGATGTTCAAGCTCAAATCACTGGCCAACTAATGTATTTTCCCTGTCAAATATGCTTCCGAGATACAAAAACACATTCACTTGGTCCAACTTTGTCCAACATTGAGGCAGGTCATTCATTCATCATTAACAGCTCCATGTTGAAAAACCATAACATTGGTTTTTCTCCTATTTATATTGTTTGGATTTCATACAGACTTCGTACATCTAGGACAACACATTCTGTAACTCATTCTTGTTCTCAACCAACAGATCTCTGTCATCAGCTTGCATCCACATGCACACACAGGAATTTCCAAAACATAAACCATTACTATCTACACATATTGGCCACTGAATTAGAAACCTTTATTCAATACCATGTTAGACATCCTTTAGCCCAAATTACAGCATGCATGCAGTTTGACATGGATTCCACAAGGAGTTGCAGTGCATCTACATCTGCAGCACACCAGGTGTTCACCAACAATCCTTTAACTGGCTCAGATCAACATTGCAGCATGGACTTGATCAGCAACAATATTCAGATAATCCTTGGAGGACACGTACCTGACTTTCCAGGAATATCAGGGGATCCATTCCATACCAACAGATCATGCCCCATACCATGACACCACCTCGAGAACCTTGAGTTGTGTTTACAAGGCAAGCTGGGTCCATTGCTTTATGGGGCTACTGCCATACTCTGTGCCTGCCACTGGTACAGAACAAGATGTACCACAACTCGTCTGATCACAACTTTTTCTTCCAGTTTCCAGTCACAGTATTCCTGATACCACTGCAGGAGAACTTTCTAGTTCTTCACAGAAATCAGTTGTTTCTGAATAGGCATGCTATGCCAATACTGATCCTCTTTACTGAGATATGGGTTAGGAACAGCCTTCACTGAATGCTTCAACTGCTGCATACAGGGAGTTCTGTTTCTCCATACAAGCCTTCTCAGATCTGACTGTGATCTAGTTCCTGACATATTGTTGTCATGCCACAGTCACACTTCTTAGACAAGCAATGTTGGTTATTTTTCCACTGATTAAAGACCTGGGATACCTCACCTTTTGAGAAACCAGTCAGCTCTGATGTTTTCAAAATCATCAGTCCAGAGAGATGAGCACCCACAATAAGCCCTTTATCAAACTCTGAAAGATCCTTTGGCTTTTGCATTGTTGTCAACGCTACAATTACTGATGAGCAGCAATCTTAAATAGTTGCCATGATCATGTAGTGACACATGTGACCAAGTATTTTGCATATATGCTGCATAAGTGACATTTACATACATCTTCATAAAGGATTCTAATTTAGTGGCTGGTGTGTGTATTTTTGAATCACACATGCATGCATCCATAAACATATATATATGAATGGCCATGGTGACATTGCATAACTTTGTTTGACTCCACCAAGAGAAAACCATTTTGATAAAATACCATTCACACATACACATGCTCTATGTAGGCATACATAGCATTCTGACATACAAGCAGATTCCAAGTTATACTGTAATTATGCAAGACATCCTACAGAAGTATTCTAATAGGAATTTTGAAGTCATGAAAATCTCACTCTTCATAAAGTATGAATATCATCAACTGAAGGATCAATATTACATACAATATATGTGTGTGGTGTGTGTGTGACTGCTATGTATTGCCATGACAAACGTCCCAACTATAACAAATTCCACCCCATACCTCAGAAAGCATATCTTAATTTACAGTAGCAGCAGCTGCACAATCTTTTCTTTGATAGTAGTTGGTAGAGGGAACAAATACACCTGATCCTTAATGTAACCCCACAAAAAAAAAAAAAAAAAAAAAAAATCAGGTTGCTTCAAATATGGGGACTTAGGAGACTACTCAGTCGGTCCTCCTCAACCCACACAAGAATTGGGAACATCAAGTCAAGATAATCCCTCACTTTTATTATTCAAGGAAGTGAGGTGATGCTCTGTTTTGCTGAAAAGTGATGCTTGGAGCATACGAATCGGTGTCCTCCTCCAGCTGAGGCATTCCTGATACCAGAGATTGTTGTTTTTCCTTACAAAATAAAATGGTCCAAAAATCTTCTTACTCAAAGCACAAAACACATTTGTCCTGGGGCTGTCACATTCAGGTTGCATGACACAATGTGGGTTTTCCATTCTCCATATGTGCACATTATGAATGTTTACCTTGCCTTTGATATGGAATGTGGTCTTGTAGCTAAAGACAACTGGTACAAGAAAGTCTCCTTTGAACTCAGTCCATTCATTCATGTTGCTACAGAAATCATGCAGGCACTTCTTGCCACTATCTGACAGTACATGATATAGGAGTTTATATGGCTTAAAGGTCAGTTTTTGTATAAAATATGCCACAAAGTTGTTTTAGTCACCTGAAGTTTCATGCTCGCTCACCTAGTCATTTTATGCAGACTTCTTAAGTCTTCTTTTTTTTTTTATTGTTGTCTTTGACTTGATGATACAAAGTCAAAGACACCTAAAAGGATTTTTTAGGCAATTATAGCATGCTGAAAGGAATTTAACATTAGCAAGTAAATTAATGTGTGAAATGCACATATATTCACGATACAATCATTGCAGGACTAATACTATTTTTATAGCACATTTTTTGTCTTGCCGATACGCGATATGAACCACATGTACTTCGTCTTTGTTTGACATTAAAAATAAATATTTAGAAGGATCAAATGGTAATACTTTATAATATAATAAGTATAAAAAATGTAATAAAAATATTGGTTTATGGAAAATACTGTAACTATTGATAAAATTTAAATTTAACTTACCTTAAAGCCACGTGGTTTTAGGATTCTTAGGTATGCTTCCCACACATTCCACTGTAGCTTTGGAAAGAGCTGACTGACCTTGACCTGATTAGCACATGCATCCTGTTATACAAAGCATGAATGCCATTTAATGATGGAAGAATGTAGAGGCTTACTTTATTGTTTTTGTTTAACATTTTGCTATATGGCAGTTGCAGAATGACTATTGTTCCAACAAACTACATGCACACTCAGTGAACTCTGCCATTTTGTATTTATGACTGCACCAGTGCTATTTGTTTTAGATTATGACAACCAAATCAGACGGCAAACAAAATTAGATTTCAATCAACACATTATCATTTATTTTATGTTAATTGCTGCATTTGGTCTTAAGTTGTAATTTTTTTAATTGGCAGTAATTTTGATTCACTACCCATAGATACATTCCGGTGCAACAAATACATATCAGATTAATGAGTTTAGAAAAACCTTAGAAAATGAATATATTTTTGTTTACACAAACCATAGTAAACCAGAATCAGTCTGAGGATAAAAAGTGAAGTAACAATAATTTTGAATGGAAATTTAAAACAAATAAATACTTAAATAAAATACAAAGTAATCTCTCAAGCATATCTAAAGCAGCTTTAGGGGTCTTGGGGTACGATTCATCTTCAAGAAGGTACAACTTTCACACCAGCTTATGATGCTATGGTTCATTGAAGAGAAATAGTCTCCAATGCAATTCGTTTGGCACTCGTGCATACGGACTGTGAAAATTAATTTTCAGATTTACCATGGACAGCAGTGGTTCACCAAATAACATGGATATTGGAAAAATTATTTAACTGTGATTGCAGACTTCAGTTTTTATTACACTGAAAGAATTATTGTATTTTTACCTTTCTATTACACTGTATTGCATGTCATATTGAAATGCCTTGCCTGTAATTTACACTCTTTTTGACAATTTTCTTTTTTTTTTTTTGTAATCCTACATTAAAATGGAGTATAGATTTTTGTTTTCAAGTTTGACATGCCTAAATTTGATACAGTATTGCATGTGAATATACTTCTAACAAATTTAAAGTGCTGGGGAATAAATTCCTAGAAATACTACAATCATTGACATATTGTAGATTATCAGCAGGTAAAATATGTGCTTGAAATCCAAGCCTGTAACTAAGATGCCCTGAAAATTAATTTCACTTTGTAAAGTTGCCACAATTTTAATTGATACTAGTTCCTTCGTTGTTGCTCAATTTTTCAAGCAAGGTTATAAAATCAAAAAAAATATGCGTAATATTTTTATTCTAAGGTGCGTCGCATAAATATAGAGACAGTCGATTTTGCGCCGTGAACGCAATGTGAGTATAGGTAGGAAGCTGAAGTAGTACCTAATTAGACATAACCATACAACAAACGTTTCGATCCGTCGAGATGACCGGATTGTTTGAAAAGAACACCACAAAGTGAAATAGTGTAATTTTAGGTGTCTCATAAATATAAAGACAACTATGTAAAGTAGCCACATGCAAATGAGATGTACAAATTAGCATGCTGTATGCACGTGCATGGGCCATAATTTGGTCCAGCCTACAGATGACAGCAGACCTGCTGTCAGACATTCATTTGCCAAACTGCCACGCAACAGTCAACTTTCTGGTGAGGAGGTGCAGAAGATTTGGAGACAGAGCAAATGGATTGCCTGTAGCTAAAATTTGTAAAGTCATGGGGAGGAATAGGGCAATCATTTATAAGACTTTATCGAAACGCGGTGCGTTAACTGCCAGAAAATGGCCTGGTGGAAGGCCTTGAATAACAACTAAACGAGATGATCGTGCCATCATGCATTTAGTTTCATCCCAAAGGTTATCACTACGTAAAATTTCTCGCACTGCTGGGTCACCGTCTCAAAGGACACAGTTCATCGACGAATCAAGGAAAGTCGCAACATTGTGCTCTGTAAAATGCACCGTCTGCCACACCTCACGTGGCGCCACAAGGAAGCTAGATTGTTATGGGCAAGCAGCCACATGCACTGGACGGATGAGTGGATCACAACAATTTTCTCCGACGAGAAAATGTTCAACCTGGACGACCCTGACGGTTGGAACTGCTATTGGCATGATTTACGATGTGAGCTACACACCTTCTTCAGCAGACAGAAAGGAGGGGATCTGTGATGATCTGGGGAGCTTTTGCGTTCAATGGGACAACGGATATCGCTTTTCTGCGAGGCAGGCAAACTCCAAAACGTATCAGGACATACTCAGCAATCACCTTCTACCGTTTTCCGAAACTCTAGCAGGTGTAGATTATCTGTTCCAGCATGACAATGCTGCTATCCATCGGTCTGCATCAACGAAAAGCTGATTTAACACTAATCATGTTACCGCAATGGATTGGCCAGCACTCGGTCTAGATCTGAACCCTATCGAGAACCTCTGGGGTATCCTAGCTCGTGATGTGTATGCGAATGGACGACAGTTCTCTAGTGTGGTGGCATTGAAAGAGCAGATTGAACGAAGCTGGTATGCACTCCATCCAGAGCACTTACATCACTTGGTGGACAGCATGCCCAATTGGGTTTTCAGTGTTATTCGGAACAACAGCTGCACTATTCGTACCAGAGGTGCTCATAACTAGTAAGTTTTTATATTTTTGAGACAGTGTATTTCTGTTTTTTTCTTGTTCTTGGTGCTGGAATTGTTATGTTTCCGTCAAAGTATTGTGCAGCTGCGTGTCCTATGCTATTTTTGCTATAAATATGAGGTGTACATTTCAGCTCGTGGTTTCTTTTTATTCGAGAATTTGTTTTGTCTCTATATTTATGCGAAGCACTATAGCTACCACATACAGTGAAATAAAAAAATGTGTAGCATGAAAGAAACCTTCAATATTGGACTGCATCCAGTTGGTTGTTAGATTATTACTTTACAAAGAATACCATAATTCAAAATTTTCAGTTTTCCTTCATGGGAGCATACCACATTATTGAGGACTAGTTTAATAAAAGTTGTCATTATGCTGCTACCTGTCATTTCATGAGTAGGTACTTAGTGCTCCAAATTTACGAGACTGACTTTGAAGCTTTGTTTTGTTTTGTTTTCTTTTTTGCAATTTAAAATATATTTCACTGAGTTTTTAACAAACATGCATTGGTATAAAGTGCATTAAGTGGTGATCTGCTGTACTTGTGGTAGAACAAATCAAGTTATATCAAATATGTAGTAATGTTATGTGAATTCAACAACTACTTAGGTTACAGTGAGCCAATTAAGTAATGAGACTGATTTTTTTTAAATGGAGAAGCAGGAAAACTTACATGAATATATTTTATTTGAAGTACATTCCTCTTGCTTTAATACAAGAAGTGGCACGATCAGCCAACGAAAGGAAGGACTTGCAGAGGTCATCTTTTGGTATGGAGTGAAGAGCTGATGTCACAGTTCTTTGTATGTCTTCAATGTCTTGAAAAACTTTTCCTTTTAAAGGCAGCTTTAATTTAGGGAACAGAAAGTAGTCACATGGTGACAAATCTGGAGAACAGGGGTGATGGCTGAGTACACACACTTGTTTTCGTGCCAGAAATTGTTGTACATTGACTGATCTGTGTGTGGGTGTATTATCATGAAGAAGGAACCATTACTGCTTTTTGTACTCGGGCCTGAAATGAACAATCTTCTACAGTTGTTCTAAAATGGATGTGTAAACATTGCCAGTGACATTCAAATTTCACATTATGGTATTTAACCAAATCATGCTCATCATGCAGTCACTTTCAAATATCTATCACTTAATTTTCATTCCAACGATTTTAAGAAAGACGATGGAACTTAGCATGTACCAATATTCTTTTACAACAGGTCTAACCACATAAGCCTAACCTTGTTTTGTGAAAGACAAAGAACCGGAAGAACCAAAGTTTTTACAGACAAAATGAAGGAAGATGAGGTAAATCTGAAGTGGTAAGCATAAATACGCTTAATATGTAATTTTTAACTATAGAGGTCAATTGACACACAAATAAATTTTCACTGTCGGTCGTTACATATCGGCTGGCCGAACTTTCATAGAACCTAACGTGTGAAGCAGAAACATTAAGAAATATCAAATGATTATTTCATATACTATTGCCAGTGACAGTTGTACCTTTAGAAATGAACTCATGATGCAAAATTTCCTTGTTGTCGTAAAAGCACACAAGCATCATCTTGATTTTGGACTTCTGTTAACCTGATCTTTCCTTTGGGTGACTGTGGTGACTTCCACTGTGCACTCCGACACTTTATTTGAAGATCATAACAAAAACACCATGTCATGTTACCTGCCATAATGCTTTGGAGAAAACTTTGCATTGTTTCTGCAGTCTCCAGGATTTTTTTCATACTCCACTCATGCAAGTCTCTGGTTGTCTGACAAAGCATGCAGAACCCCCCTACCAATTTTGCACTAAAATTCGACAAATCGTCTCATTAACACCGAGCTTACATTACAGCATTCTCAAAATCACACAATGATTACTTTTTACGCTTTTCCAACAAGTTCAGACGTGTCACTGAAATTGAAACCAGGCATCCAAGCCTTTTGCCATTTTCCAAATCTTCCTGCCCACCTTTGAAATGTGCATACCGCTGGAATATTTGTGCAGGAGATAGGCAGGAAGCCCCATATGCATCACACAACTATGCAACTGTTTTAAATGCGGTTTTACCGATTTTCAAACAGAACTGGATATTTGCTCTCAGCTCCATAACAGAGCAGTGACGACGTTCTTCCACCGAATGACATCATGCACAGTGTGAATAATCATCTGCGCAATTCTCATGCAAATGCTGTTGTTACTGCATAGCTTATAAAAGACGACTTAAAAAAAAAAAAATGCCCTTCCCGACCCTTGGTTTTAAAGGATTAAGAAAAAAAAAAATCAGTCTCGTTACTTAATTGCTGCACTGTGTATTACAATGTCTATCATGTGATTTGGTCATAACTCTTCAGCTTAATAATTTGTAATGATGTTCTCTATAACAAAGTAAAAAATTATCAAAGTTTTTTTTTTTTTTGGGGGGGGTATCTGAGAGGTGTCTCTCATTTCATGAGTAGTTCACAACAGATATCTTAGTTTGGCTAAATGCTTGAAGTTTTACACTGGTATTTTGTTTTTATTCACACAGTTCAAATGAAAAAAAAAAATTATTACAATGTTCAGATTTTTTTCTCTTTTTTCAGGTATGGCTGTGGAAGATGTAGCTGCAGCAAAATTAGTATACAGCCAATTTTTATCCAAGTCATAAACATTACCCTCCAGTAGTTGTGTGCTATGATAACAACAGTGAGTCAAGCCATTATAAGGACATGAAAATACTTATATATTTTATTCCAGAATTTGCATTGTCAAACAACCAGCTTTTATTAAATGTGTTGCAATTAACTGTCAAAGCTATGGGAACATATTTACACTTTGTTTATGAATTTTGTGTTGGCAAACTAAGTTCAGGTGTTTATAATTCCTAATTTCATGGTTCAAATTCATGAGTACTCAATTGTTTACAGTTGTAAAATGTGGAAAAGTCTCCATTCGAAACTTTTTCTTCTTACATTTTAACTACTGCCTGACAAACACTTTTCTCAAGTATAATTGGAATTCTTAATATTATACATGACGAAAGAAACTGTGATGCAACCTGTTCATTATTATTCTTGTCAAATAAACAAATATTTTAAAACAAACTTGTCTACTAGTATGCAAAACCAAAGATTATGTGTGATTAAATGAATTCTCTTAAACCAAGTTTGGGAACTATTCATAATGTTTGAAACTGATCCTTTCTGCATCACATCAGGACAAAAACTTGGATATATCAAAATTGCAAGGTGTTAGTTTAAAATGTAAACTGGGGTGGGGGTAGGCAATAGAAATTCTAGTTATATTTGAACAAAACATACAAGTGGGTTTATTAGCAAAATCAGAAAATAATCTCAGCAGATTTACAATTTTTTTTTTTTTTTTGGTGTTAAATCATTCTCAGTGAACAAAAGGTGTTGTCAAATCTTAATTTAGAGCCTTGAACATATATACAGCAGCATGAGCACTCAAAATCACAGCAAACTCAGTACCCTGGAGCTGTCCAGAGTTGCTTCACAAAAAGATTTCAGTTAAAATCCATTAAGAAAATCCTGCTCCAGTAACAAAATCTAAAAATTTTAGTGTTTAATGTTTAAAAAATTGTTTTATAATATAGTAATGCTGTCCGGGTGGCCAAAAAAAAAAAAAAAAAAATGGTGTGAAGTGTTAGCTTTTAGTCATTCTTCTGAGGTGTTCTGGGTTCTAATCCCAGGTGAGGTATGGATGGTGTGCTTGTTTATGGCACTGGCTCCCTTTCTTCCCTGGAACTAGTAGCCCAAAATTAGGGATGGGCAACTGTTTATAGCATATCGAGTTGCTTGTGGTGGTCATTGAAGCCCCTAACCAACAAATATACACCGAGAGATCACTGAATTATGACCATGCCTATCAAGAGTGGATGCAGTCTATTTTTATTGACCACGTCTTTTTCCAGAGGGCATGATTTGTCGACTGACATAGCACATATAAGGTGTGAATGGAGCAATAGGTAGTAAAATTTGGAGCATGATGGGTAAATGGGCTTTGACAAAGGGCAGATTGTAGGAGAATGGGTGCCTCAATTTCCCAAACAGCTGAACTGGTGGGTTGTTCATGAGCCGCCATAGTTGTGAAGTATACAGAGATCAACCCGGAACAATATCAGTCATGATCATGCCTCTCATATGAAATGGCATATCTGACATCTGGATACACCTATCATCTCCATACCTGCATTAAAGGCTGCGTTACACACAGCTTGGTTGGCCACACCTCCCAACAGCTTCCGGCATCTTATTGAATCGATGCCATGTCAGAAAGCTGCTGCAATGAGAGCAAAGGAGGACCAACACAGTATTAGGCAGTGGTCTTAATTCAGTGATCACTCAGTGTATGTAGACATAAAAAATAAAATAAGAGCCACCCCTTAACTTTGGAACCATTTGCCGCATATAAACAAATAAGGTTCCGTTGGAAAGGACTCAAAGGGAACTATCATATGATGCAAAGAAACATGCTAATTAACATACTAATTTAGCTCTATGTGTCCGAATTTTTCCATATGAGGTATGTTATTTTATGTGCATTTTATTCAGCACATAGTAAACCCAATAAATTCCAAATTTCATACAAATCGACCAATAAATACGTGTACAGTGAGCTACGGAAAAAAGATGTCGCTAATGTTAAACTGTGGAATTCGATTTTGATCATTTAATCGAGAGCAGATACAATGATTTGGTGTTGCAACCGTAAAACACAAAGATACCCATATAATATGAGTTGCTATACAAGGACAGAACTGGTATATTAAGAGAATTATAAATTATGGAATATGATCATGAAAAAAAATGAATTATGACCAAATTTCATTAATAGCCCATTCGATGCTCAATATTTTAAAATCCGTAAATCCAAAGTTACAGCGTGATAGCATAAAATCTTGCTGAGATATAAGCGAAAACTCAAGCATACATCGATTAAGGGACCGTGCATAAAAAAACATATGTTCCTCTACTTACTGTAAAACAGTTTACCCCGCAGTATTTGAAAACACGTAGGAGAAAGTATTTCTATGTGACACTGATACTGATTTTGGTTGCAAGGAAGAACCACCATGGGATGTGAAATCAGTTATTATTCCACTAAATTCAATATTGCAACTTTTAATGATGAACATTATAAATTATTAATTTTGCACAAGTATAACTTAACTTATGACATAGTTTGTGAAGTGACATATTTAATCATTTTTATTAGTTACATAGCTGACTCTTGCATATTGTTCCTGTGTCCCACAATGCCACAGAATATGTCTACTGCTATGTCTCCTCAGGTTAAAATACAGCGAATACCTAAGTAGAGCTACCGCTAGTTTAATCCTAGCTTCAGGTCAAAATAGATGTTACGCTACATTTCTGTAGGCAAATGTGTGGACAGATAACTTTCACAGAAATAAGGTTTTAACTAAATATATATCAGTGCACTACAGAAACCAATATCAATGTTACAAATCAGTTATAATTGACTAGGTAAAAGCCCGTCAATAATAACGAGGGAAAATAAGATGTGTAATTTTTAATACTCATATATGTATTTTTATTTTGTTGTGATGTCCAACTGTGAAAGTATGTTTCATAAACATTGCAACAATGAAAAAAAAAGCAATTAATAAGTAGGAACCGTACACCAATTATACTCCAAATAGCATAACTATACTAATAATCCGAATTTCTTTGTGTAGAATAGAAATAAAACTTCAAAGTTTTATTTCTATTCTATGCCAAGAAATTCGGATAATTAGCATAGTTATACTATTTGGAGAGAAAAAAAAACCCATCATCGGTTCAGGTAGGGATTCAACAATCAATATCGGCAACCGCTCGCATTTTCCCAGTGTTTGTTCGCAGCACATCAGATGTTTCTATAGGCAGCTGATGAAATATATGAAAAACAAAAGCTACAGCCAGTTGAATAACAATATTTCCGACATTTTTCTGCGAAATCGTTTGAAAGCAAGCCTTTTTAGTGGTTACCGTCCTTTAAAACCTCTCATAAAAGGCATAGTGGCCCTAAAGCGTGCACTGTTTCATTTACAGACAAAAAATAAATAAATAAAAAAAAATCACGCAGATGGCAAGCAATTACGTTCTCCTGTTCTTCCTCTTGCCAGATAGCAGAAAAGTGTTAAAATAATAAAAGCATCTTTGGAATTTTAGAATTCTGCAGTTGCAAATGTAAAAATATTATGGTAGTTCATGCTAGAACCACAAAAAATATGCTTTCTTTTCTTTTTTCTTTCATTTCTTCTACGAATATCAATAAAATAATATCTGGTTATTATATACTCTGCAAAAAGAATCTAGTTATATTCTGATAATTTCGTAGTTAAAGGAAAAAGAAAGTTCCCAATCATGTTTCTTCAGCATACGCATGAAATAATAAAAAGACACTGTTACATACTCTATTAGAACTGTCAATTTTTAGACTTAAACGAGAAAACAAACTGGTTTGACAATCTAAAGTAAACATTTTAGGTTCCTAAGGGAAATTTAAAAATTAAATTTCATACGATAGGATTCTAAACGAAAAATTCCATATGTCGTTTATGAACGACAAGGTAGATCCAAAATTAGCGTTTTTCTTTTTTAAAAGATTTGATCATGGGACGTAATGCATCTGTGACGTCATGTCAGAATGATTTAGATGAGGTGGCATCACACCAGAAGCTGTTAAAAATTCGTCTGTGTTTCTATGACAACAAAGCCAAGTGGTACACACGTGCGCTGTACGCGACAAACGTTCATATGTTCAAACAAAGAAAATTATATTGCTTTAGATTGTCACGTGAAATTAATATCAGAGGTGCAAATTTAAATTACAAGACATAGAGGTTCCCATTTATTTGTGTGTTAATGTTAAGCCCGATAACTATATGAAAGCAAAGTGAGTTTTTGAAGTGGAAAAAACCAAGTAACAAATCACTTGGAATAGATCGCACACTTTTGTAGCATTTTGTGAAAGCCATTTAAAAAAACGAGTGATCATTGCGTTCCTCATATGTTCCCAAGGTGTTCCGAATGTCTATGTGTTATCGATGCTCTCTGCATGTGTTAACAATGCCCTCTCCTCCACAAAATATTTTATGATAGAAGATAATATTTTTACATAACACATTCGGAACACTACGTGGAAAAAGCATGGAACACTGTCGTAACACACTGCGAACGCATTTTCCAGAATTACTTTCTGGATGTGTTCCGAATGAGTTGTCAACCTTTCCTCATCAATGTTGGAACACATTGATGTGCTATTTATTCGGAAATGCCACAGACAGCTACAAAAGAAATTATCGAAATAAGGCATGGCTCAAGCTTCTGCATCAATTTAACTGTACTAATGCACTAATTTACTTAAATAGTGGGTTTTGGTTAAGTGAAACTAGTCATCAAACATGTCATGTGTCATTTGGTGCACATAGATATTCATCTGCTATCCATTCAGTTGGCTAACATCAGCACCAGTCCTTATATATTCCATGGAATATATATCAGACTACAGCATAAACGATATTTGCAGGTTTATTTCATTAGGTCGAACCAGCCTTGTCCGAATTTCGACTACGTATCTTGTTCATGTGTGGCTGTGTCCAGCTTGAATGTGAACTTTTCAGCTGGTTTTCGTAATATGTGACCAATTACAAGCAGCATACAGTTTTAGACGTATTTACAGTTATATTTGATACTAATTAGGTGTAGAAATAAGTTTTAAAGCGTTTTTGCGTGACGTATACCGCTAATTTACATATCTGACATTCTCCCATGTTGTTTCCACGTGACCTTAACTGGTCCAGAGTATAAAATATGACACAGAAGTTTGCCCAACAGTCAAACGCGCTTGCACATCGGTAGATGAAAAATGGCAAGCGATACTGCATTTATTTGACACTGCATTCATTATGAATTTCATCAAGGATAAAGTGCTGCAAAAGCATGTGCATCGATCTGTTCTGTTCTGTTCTGTGGGAGAATATCGTATCGAAAAGCACATGTGGGTTTTGGTTTAGATGGTTAGTGATTTTGATGTTAGCGATCGAGAATGTAGCAGCACCCAGCAGAAGGTTGCACATGAGGAACTGCAAGCATTGCTGGATGAAGATTCGTCTCAAACGCAAAACAAACTAACTCAACAACTGGGGCTAACTCAACAAACCATTTCCAATTGTTTACACTCAATGGAAAAGATTCAGAGGGAAGGAAAATGGGTGCCACATGACCTGAGCCAGAGGAACAAGGATGAGCGTTTCATGAAGTGTTTGAATCTGTTGAATTAACACAGAAAGTCTTTCCTGTGGAACATCGTCACGGGTGATGAAAAGTGGATACGGTACGACAATTCCAAATGCAAAAAACACTGGGTAGATCCCTGTGAAGTAATGACTTCGACACCGCAACACAAGATTCACTCCAAGAAAGTTCTGTTGTGCATCTGGTGGGATATGAAGAGTGTGCTTTGTTATAAACTATTGGAACAGGGTCAAACTGTTCCTGCTGATCGCTACAAGCAACAATTGCTGCGATTGAACCAGGAAATCTGTCCAAAACGTCCATTCACAGACAAAGGATTGTGTCCCGTGAAATTACTGCATAACAATGCTAGGCTGCATGTCACGAAATCGGTCTAGGAAATGTTATTGACGCTTGGCTGGGACGTTTTGGAGCACCCGGCGTATAGTCTCGATATAGCCCCTTCAGACTATCATTTGTTCCGATCGATGCAACATGGTTTGTCTGCTGTACAGTTCCGCCGGACATGTGACGAAGTACAAAACTGGGTTCACAACTTTATCGCTTAACGTGACAAAGTATTCTTCTTCACGGCTGGAATTCGTCAGCTGCCCGACGATGGCGGAAGGTGATTGGTAATGGCGGTGCATATTTTGATTCGTATAGGTGTTGTTTTCTCTCAAATTACATGTTGCGTTGTCTTAAAACACTTTAAAACTTATTTGTGCACCTAATACATCGTCGTTTTTTATATTTGTGCCTTCCAAATATTTGAAATAAAAAGAATGACACCGAATTTTCAGTTGTAGTGAGCACATTTTTTTAATCCTTTCTGATGCGAATTAAATTTTTTAAAGTTATTCAAAGACAATACATGCAGTTAAGAAAAAATCAACCGGATGTTTACAGTCGATAAAACATTCAGAATGGAAACAGCTACATTACTTCCAATAGGAGCTAAAAGCGTATGTTACAAAAATTAACAAATGACACACAAACAATTTTTCATAGCAGGATATCGAAGAAAAACAGATTTTCAAATCGAACAGTTAAAAGAATGAATACAGAAAGAAACAAGATATGACTCTACACCTTCTAGCGGAAGAATTCTGCATAAAGGAAATGTTGAAAACAGGCTTAATATATTCTTCATGGAAAAAGGTCTGCTGAGAAAAAAGGTCTGCGAAGGAAAAAGAGCTTTTTAGCTACGTCTCCCGCAAACAGAGATAGAGAAAAAAAAAAAAAAAAAATGTATTGATCCTTACACCACCAAGCAGGAAATCTGTGCATTATTTAAAGAGGATAATGGTCCACATCTCTGTTGTCGTGAATGGCGCACAGTAAAAAAAGTAATTTCTCAACAGGGTGTTTAGAAGCGAAGATAGAGCTGCAAACAAAAGTACACAAACACAACCTACCAACAGAACTGTGAATTGTAAAATTCCTCATATACTAGACTAAAGTGTTTTACAAAGTAATAGGCTTCCGGTGTTGAAATAATTTTTTTTAAAATTGCACATATAAAAGCAGAGATATTGAGGACAACAGATCAGACATTTGTGTCCCCTAGAGGCGAAATTCTACAATATTTTGGGAAGAAATATGCACACAGAGTTTGCATAGTTAGTAGTACCTGACCGAACAAAGAAATTTCTCGATCGGGATTTTAGTTCTGCAGATATTGCTGTAAACGAAATGTGAGCTCAGACCCTCTGGTGGCAGACTTACGCATTAAGAAAAATTTGAAATTATATGAGAAACCTTTCGCAGTGGAAAGGCTCTCCAAGAAAGAAAAAAAAATTCAAATCGGACTCTCAGAAGCAAAGATATCAACAAATATATGATATACGCTATGCCCTCTGGTGGAAAAACTGTGCATTATTTTACGAAGAAAGTATTCTCCAAAGGTTCTATGTGAGTGGTATCGGTCAACGAAAGAATTTTTTTCAATCGAGCTTTCAGGAGCTCAGATTTTGCCGCAAATACATCATAATCAGAAATTAACCCTTACGCCCCCTGGTGTCCAAACTGTTCTTTACTAAACATTAGGAATTTTATGCAAAACATTTTCAATCGGGAGCTGTGTGCCATACAGGAAGAATTTTTCAAGTCGGAGTGTCAGAAGCAGAGATATTGGGGAAACGCAATTTATCTTATCGCCACCTAGCTGAAAGTCTATGGGTTACTTGAAATTTTTAAAATTATATGAAAAGCATTTTGCACAGGGAACTCTATCCAACAAAGGTAAAATTTTACAAATATGACTGTTAGAAGCAGAGATATTGACAAGAATAGGACGTACATCTACTCCCCCTGGAGGGGAAACCGTGCACTATTTTAAGAAGAATATATTCCGAAAAGGTTTATTGAAGTGAGTGATATCGGTCTAAGAATGAATTTTTCAGTCGAGATTTTAGAAGCACAGATTTTACTGTAAATACATCAGAAGCAAAAATTAAACCTTAGGTCTTCTAGTGGCCAAACCATTTTTACCAAAAATTAGTTGTCATATGCAAAAGATTTCCCATCAGTAGCTGCATCCACAGCAGATATAATTTTTTAAATCGGAGTTTTAGAAGCAGAGATATCGGATAAAACACAGTTTAGTTTTATGCTCCCTAGCAGAAAATCAGTGCTTAACTTGGAAAAGTGACTATAACTAAAATAGTCTTCGCTAGAAATGGAATTGAATGGTAAAAGTATTTTTTCAATTGGATGTTTAGAAGCAAATATATGAAATAAAATGTATTTTGAATTTGATATCCATACTTACTACTTACGCCCTCTAGAGGCGAAATTTTTCATCACAAAAAAAAAAAAAAAAAAATTCACACATTTCAAGCTTCTCAATACAAAAATAATTTTTTAAATCGGACTAATATTTGCAGAGATATGTTGTCCAAAGACTGTCGGACGGACAAACCAGTAACATTAGCACGATCTTTTTTACAAAAGACGCTAAAAAAACCGGATTTTCTGGTTCGGCTTCAATTTTCTATTATGAAACAACCTTTCAGTGATAAGTAAATACTCAGTGCCCCGAGAAAATGTAATGATCGGAAACAAGAATTTCGAAACAAATTTCAGCTTGCACAAATTCAGGTTTTCGATTATTAGAAAAATATATACTGTTTACTCTAACACTAATTCAAATCATTAGCACAAATAAATGAAGTTGTTATAAAGAAAACAACAAGAGTAAATGAAACCCGTCCCTAGATGGGCTGTGTCCAAGTTATTGCACAGATTATGTGCATGATCCTGTGCTCACCTGTACTCTGTATTCAATTTGTCAGAGATTCGGGCAAGATGTAAATTTTCCAGAATTATCGCTGTCCTTGCAGGGAAGAAAGCATTCTAGGCGAGTTTCCTGATGTAGATTTATGGGTGGTCCCTCTAACTTTATTTGAAAATATCTTCGCTATGAATGATCCGATTTAGACGATATTTAAGATTTAGGGGTTTTTTCATGTGCTAAATAAAATGTGCATAAAATAACATATCCTTTATATGAAAAAATTCGGAGATAGTGAGCTAATTAACATGTTAATTAGCTTAATTAGCATGCTTCTTCGTATCATGTGATAGCTCCCTGCGATTCCTTTCCAACAGTACCTTACTTGTTTATATGCGGCAAACAGTTCCAAAGTTAAGGGGAGTGGCTCCTTTTTTGAAGTTTTGAAATGTTGTTGTCTGACCCTCCTATGTTATTCTACCATATAAAAAAAATATTTTTTGTAAAGTTTCAGGCAGATCTGACTCCATTTAGAGGTCATTCAAATCAGTTGAAATATTCACTTACTGTATTATCCCTGTCACCTGACTTCTCCATTCACCTTCTCTTATTTGCCTTAAGTGGCGATAAAATACTCCACATAAATAAGGTAATGCAGGGATCATACCATACTTCTGGAAAATTTTAGGTAGGAATTTTAGGAATTTTTGGAAAAATTTTAGGAAAATTTTAGGAGTGTATTTCAATAAAAACTAGATGTATATTTGTATACATCTAGTAAAACAACTTCGTATACATTGTAAAGAGTTTGCTTCACACCCTTCAATCATATATACTGATAGACTGCGCATGACATCAAAATTTCTGGCTCCAACATAAAATCACATGACATCAGTCAAAAAGATGGGTTACACCTGCTGTGCTTATGGTTGCTCTGAGCGATATAGTAAAGGAAGTTCTATGATTTTTCATGGGTAAGAAACAAATTAAATACCTAAGTCAATAAAGTTCAATTACTTAACCAGAAACTTGCAGCTATTGATAATAAAAATATAGTAACTTAAGAAAAAAAAAATGGAATGCATGTTCCAAATTCTTCGCTAATGTTCATCACATTATAAATCACGAAATGTAAACAACCCGATCATGCATGTATATAGCTCATAAGTAAACTTACCTGAAGACCTTTCATTATATATGAGGCGCATTCACATAATACACCGAAAACACTGAAGTTCTGCAGCATAAATTAGTAATCATAACAGCTTTTTTACACGAAATTTGGAGTCTGATGATGACGTGCCCAATGTTTGAGCCATGGTGGCTTTGATGCAGCTATTGCCAATGCGCAGTCCATTAGTATATATGGTCGAAGTTCACACCCAAATTTTTTGCATAACGTCTAATGTCTAAAGTTTAAGTATGATTTACTTCTAATGTTCAGTTCTTATCTTTTCACGTGTTATTATATTCAAGTATATTTATCACATTCAAGTTTCACTTTGAACATTAATATGCTGTTGAACCAGAAGCAATTGACGATTTTCACAGTAAAGTTTTCAGGTTTCACATTAAATTATAATATCCTAAAAAGGTAATTGAAAACCAAGAACTATGTACAATTGTTCACTGAATTACTTTTTTCATATTATTGTTTTAACCTTTTCCTGATTAGCCTATCTTTTTCTGCTTCCACCACAACTAATTTACTTTCAGTTTTCTTTATTTCAGCTGAACCTTGTATGATCAAGTTAGAGGCAACTGCTATTTCAACAATATTTTGTTTTTCTACAGCTTTTCTCATTCTTTCTGTTCCCTCTTGAATTACTGCTAGGGAGGCTTCTTTATCTTTTTTAAGCCTATTTATTTCTGCATCATTTTCTTTTATTTTGTCATCAAACTCAGCTTTTCTTTTTTCTCTAGCTGCTTTTCCTTATTTTTCCTCTCTTTCTGCTTCCTTTTCTTTTACCTTTTTTTGATTCTTCTTCCTTCAGCTTATCAACATACTCTTTATAAAATTTATGTGAATCATGAACACTATTTAACAAATTTCTTGTTATGGGAACTTTACTTACACATCCATAGTGTTTAATGGCCCCTTTAACTATTCTTAATGATGTTATAGTTGAGTCTTTTAAGTTAGCCTTGTCCTTCCTTAACAGAGCAGTGTTAACCGAAAATCCCCTTTCTGCATCAGCATTACCATGAGGTAAAACTAAAATTGACTTGATGAGTTTAGCAAGATTTGAGTATTTTTCTTTTCCGCTAGTCTTTAATACTAAATATATTACACCAGTAATGATCAATCTGCACTGGAATATGCCCTTCCTCTGAAAATTTCACTAGTTCATCTAGAGTTGAACTATCAGAATTTAAAAGTTTCCACTCTTCTCTTACTCTATCAATTTGTTCCTCAGAAAGATGCAAAACACTTGAAATTCTGGTTATTTCCAAAAGTGACTGAAAGTTGAGTTGACTCTTTCTTTGGTTCTTTTACCTTTAAAACTTCTATGTCTCTTAGCTTTTGATTGCAGAATGGCAAATTTGACTTTAAATATTTTGTGGTTGCAATTAGTGATGATCTTACATCTAAGAGAAATAATTTCTGCCTGGTCTGAACATTCCTGAGGAGATTTTTTGTCTTCATACCAACTTCTAACTCCCCTAGTTTTTTCCATGAATTTTTGTTTTCAAAATCTACATTCTTTAGGTCTTCTCCAAATTTCCCTGCAATAACGTCATCTTGGATAAACTGAGCCATAACATTCCTCATTAAAATATTTAAATCAGAATATAAGTGGTGTATTTTTGGTTCTTCACTCTGATAACATAATGAAAACTTTTCAAAATTTTGGTGTGAAAATGAAATTAATGCTAAATAGCAAGGAGTTAGCTCATTTTTCAGGAAACAGTGAATTCTTTTATATCTTGCCGAATTGCAAATGACCCTTCCCCTTTTTCCTTAGATCTTTTGTTACTCTCGAAAACTGTCCGAAGGCACAAAAGTGGAGCGCCCGCCCCGAAGCAAGTGCATCTCGATGGCGTCATTTTCCCTCATTTCAGCAGCACAGCATATAGGCTGTGTTTCTACAATAACAGGTCTTTTTACCTTACCGTAATGGTAAATTTATTGGCGTTAATAACGGTTGTATTTTTAAAAAATAAGCTTACGAAAATTTTAGGAAGAATAGCAAATTTTAGTTATAATTTTAGGAATTTAAGGAGGGTCACAAAATATTAGGAATTTTAGGAATTTTAGGAGAAATGCGATCCCTGGACTAATGTCTATTTTTATTTCATATAGTTGGAAAATTCTGTACAGTTCCAAAAACAAGCTTGCCTATATAAACCTTGAAGAAGACAATTCACGAGTTGTAGGGCTGTTGTTTAGGAAACTGCTGTGTTTGGGGAAAACCCCATATTCCCATTCACCATGAACAGGATTGAATCCAGAAATTGAAGAAACTCCATGAAAAGTGGCTCGAGCTTAAAAAAATTGCAAAAGGAAAACAAAACGTGTCTACAAGTCAAAAAAAAAAAAAAAAAAAAGCTATGCTTCGGTCTCTTAATGAAAAGGACGGGGTCGACGAACCTCTTAAACATATCAAGCTGAGTGGCAAGATTTCTTGTGATTTGAGGATTGAAGATTTTGTGACAAAAAACTCTATGGATTTCTTTAATCGCCTTAATGTCGCACGAGATTATTTAGATTTCGATCCTGAAATGGCCAGCCCGGTGGCGCAGTGGTCTAAGCCATTTTTTCTGATCATTCGTCCGAGATGGATGAGTCATGGATGCTGTGTTTGTCTTATGGTGATTTTCTCTTCCTTCCCTGGAACCAGTGGCCCTAAATTAGGGACGAGCGACTGCTTATAGCCCATTGAGTTGCTCAGAGTGGTCGTAAAACCTCCAATGAAAAAGAAAAAAAAAAAAAAACAACAACAGAGAATGAAGACAAAAAAACAATATTCTTTGAATAAAGCTCATGCTGAGAAATGGCTTCCTAGTTTCTTAATTCAATTACTAATCTAAAATTATTAGGCTAGCTCTAAGTTTAGAGAACAAAGTTAAAAAAATTTTCCCTAAAATCGTTCAAAGAGAAGAAGATATTTTAAAAATGCAAGGAGTAGTCTATGAAGTAAATTGTAGTTGTGGACTATCTTACATAGGTGAAACAGGTCACAGACTAGAAACTCGTATAGCTGAGCATAAAGCAGCTATAAAAAATTGCTCCAACAAGACTGGATTAGATAGGCATGTTTGAGAAACTGGGCACAGCATGGATTGGAATTCCCTTAAAGTCATCAGTTTCCAAAGCAATTTTCAAAAAAGAAAGCTGAAAGAAGGAATAGAGATTGAGAAAAATCAAAATTCCATCATCAATGACTGCAAAGGATTTTCCCTGCCTAACATCTGGCAGGATTTGTTGAAAAATAACCTAAACTGTCAAGGTAAACCGTAACCGTGATAGTGACAGGAAAAAGTGACAACAACAAGACAGCCTGAAGAAGGAGAAGAGTTTTCTCCGAAAATTTGCTATTAATGAAAAAAAAATTCCTAGTAAAATTCCCATAATATTTGCTTTAGATTAAAAAAACAATATTTATTACAAGCTGTAGAATAACATAGGTGTCATTATCCCGGCTGCAGAAAAAAACTCAATCTCAGATGAGTCAAGTTACAAGGAACTCTGATTTAAGTGACTTACTGATTTTCTCAGAGTTAACAATGAATATTACTTCAAGTGGAAATAATGCTCTGTTGTCTTTGATAGGCATATTTAATTTAAATAAGGATTTGTGTTTGGAATTTTTCAGAATAATTAATAAATCAGTATTTCTGCACTAATTGATGTATAATTTTATGATGTACAATATATGCAATCATAAGTAAAACTTTGAGCATATTGAGCTACCACTAAATGTTAATTAAAATGGTAGAAATTTTACTTACATTATTTTTTTACATCAAGGAACACTTTTCTTTTGGAGTGTCAGAGCTTATAAATTGTTGGAAAAAAAAAATTCATACTATTTTAAAGACCACCCTAATGTATATATATATATATATATATAATATTTTTTATCACTTCACATTTCATGTGATATGCAGATATTCTAAAATCATAATGCTCTTTTCTGATATTTTAGTAATAAGTCAGTGACACTGAGATGTTCAGAAATTTCTTACATACCTTTACTGTCACATTATGCATGTGAATATATATGTAGACTATGCCAAAAGTTTTTAACAGTGGTGAAACAGAAATGTGGCAATGCTGAAACAGCTTATGTGAAACAGCAGAATGTTATTAGTAAAATAAAATGGTGGTGTCAGGCTAAAACAACTGGTTTTTAGTCTGCTGTGGGAGAAAAGGCGACAGTGTCGGTCTGACCTTCATCTGTGATGGATGTCTCTCAAAATGATTTTCATGCTATGATTAACTCACTTCGAAAAAGGTTTAAGTGTGGAGCAGAGTTCTGAATCACTGTCAGATACTTTTTGGGACTCCTCTTTATGAGCAACAGTTGGTAACTGGTATGGTGAATTTGGTAGCAATTGAAATTTACTGGAAGAAGAGTCTTAATCCAGTCATTCCCATACTGGCGTAACACCTGAATAGGTCGCTGCTGTGAAGAAACTAATAAAAGAAGACCCTCATATCACAGTTTTTCAAATATAGACATCTCTCATCATCAGAATGACGGCAGCACAAACAATATGCATGACTATTTGTGCATCAGCAAGCAGTGTGCTCAATGGATGCCTCAGTCACCAATGGCCATTCAACATGACAGTAGTCATGTTGAATGGTACTATTTTATGCTCACCAAGTTCGACAAAAGGAAAAGCAGAGACACTTTCAACATTATGCTTGGTGACGAATTGTGGATATACCACTATGACCTTGAAACCAAACAGCAATTGAGGGTCTAGTGCTCCTAAAGTGATGAGCCACCGAGGAAGGTCCAAAGAAGCTGCAGTGCATGGGAGAAAATGGTTGTTTTTTTCTCTAAAATGGGACACACTGTGGTCCATGAAAATCAACAAACAGTCACTGTGCAATGGCATACCTTCCAACAGTCATCTTGCCAGAAATTTTCATTAAAAAAGGAGGACATTTCAAGGGAAAGGAGAACCCAATAAATTGTACAAAAATAAAGATAAATACACATACTCCGTTTTTAAAGTTTACAGTTTAAGAGTTTATACATGTAAAACTTTAAAAAAAAAAAAAGAAATATTTTAGTCAGTTGGGCATTTTTACTTATATTTTTTCACTTGAAGTGATTTTCTTCCATAGAATCAGGTTTCTTTAACAAATATTTGTGAAGTTCAGAGCACCACATGCCTTTCAAATTCTATTTAACTACCAGTATATCCCTTACTGATTGATTAAGAAACCTGTTCCTTTCATCAGTCTTTTTAAGGTGGATCCACCTAAAAACTCTACCCTACATTTCCAATGGCAAAAACTTCTGTAGACATTTTCTTCCCAATTAATGTATTCCCAAAGACGAAAATTTGCACATTGATAAAAATGACTTTAAATTATAGCCTAGTATACTTAATATTTGCTAAAACTTAACCATAATTATATTAAAAATCAATAAAAATGTTTCTTGAGTAGTATTTGAGATATGTTAACAGATGGCACCACCTATACGGATAGGTTACTAATTGTAATCATGTCACCTTTTTTTCAATGATTTTATAAATTTTTGAAAAAGAATCAACATTTAAGATAGTCTTGAATGGTTAGAATGATTTGAGTAACTTAAACATTCTGAAAATAATTTAGCTGAAAATGTTAACAGAACTGTAGGCACTATCGTTTTTTAATTCAGCTCACTCTGCATTATCAGCAAGCTCACTCTGAAACATTTTTAGTTAAATTATTTTTAAAAAAATTAATCTAAATGGTTCAAATCCTTCTAAACGTTCAAGACTATCGCATGGATAGACTTAAGCTTTGATTCCATTCTAAAAATGAATAAAATTATTGAAAAAAAAAACCCCAGCAGTATTGTAGGTACTGTTGATTTCTAATTCCAACATAGACCATCAAACATTTGTTTGTCCACTGACGTCATCAATGGACAAACAAATGTTACCCGTGGTCACAGTACAGGTCGCGACATATTAGCAGGTCTCAACATTAATTACCCAAGGAAAAATCATTAATTTTTAATATAATTATGGTTTAGTTTTAGAAAAATATTAAATATACTAGGCTGTAATTTAGTTATTTCTATTGACGTGGAAATTTTCATCCTTCGGAATTCATTAATTCTGAAGAAAATGTCTACAGAAGTTTTTACCATTGGAAACATATGGCAGACTTTTTAGGTGGACCCACCTTAAATCAGTACTTTTCAGTCTTTTCATAATTATCCTTCTCTCTAGAAAAACATAGGTACTTTGCTTGTAACACATCATTAAATTTACACTTTTATTCCTCTTTCCCAGCAACTATACTATTCTCACTACAATTGTGCTTGAATTATAAACACACAAAATCGCAGCAACAACTCACAAAACAAGCAGTATGAGGTCACTGTTTACACAACTACACCACACGGCAGGGTCAGTAGTGCAACTAGCACAATGGGCGCCCCCTGCAAGATTTACTACAGCGCACCCCTAAGTGCAGCAATTTTCCCAGGATTTCAAGCACAAGGGAGGATGCGTTTTTCTGGTGTGTGTGCGTGGTGGATGGGGAGGGGGGGGGATTGTTAGGGAGGGTTTCTGGAAAAATAATGAGCTGTAGTTACTACAGCTCTGTAGTTTTAACTTTTTAAGTAACAGATTTAACAATACATATACAAAACTAAAATAAATCACTTGAAGAAATCACCCTCATGTACATGGCAGATCTTCGGCTGCTGTGAATAAATGTTGGCGCCTGTTGCGTACACAATCCTCGGTGACTGACTGACTTGTTTCCACACATTCTCATTGGGGAATCCCCGTGTGGCCCCGCGCTTTAAATTTTTTTTTTTTTTTTTTTATTGGAGGTTTAACGACCACCGTGAACACCTTAATGGGCTATAATAAGCAGTCGCTAATTTACGGTCACTGGTTCTAGGGAAGGAAGAGAGCCAGTGTCATAAGACAAACACAACATCCATGCCTCACCGGGATTCGAACACGGACCCCTTTTGGATGAATGATAAGGGTCCATGTGTGAACGAACGACGGACAAATGACTAACTTGCATGGGCAGGTTTTCTCAGTGTTGTCGACTCACTGCAGCAGGCAGCTGCAGGATTGCAGCAATGAACTGACTGGTAAGAGGGTGCAAGTGAGAATCCAGAAAGGAATTAATGCATGTAAGTGGTGACTTGATAGCATATATGATTGCAATAAAAGAATTTGATCAAAATAAATTTGAATTGTTATTTATTGAAAAAGCCAGACATTTGGACTTGAAATGCATCGACATGGTAAGAAAAGGAGGATATGTCCTCCAAATGCCAGATGTCTGGTCCCCTTGGGCAAAACAGTGAATTTCCTGGTCATAGAAGCAGTGCAGGTGTTACCTCATCCAGCTTAAGCCTGACTTGGTACTGAGTGATTTCTTTCTGTTTCCACAAGTCAAGGAAATGCTATGGGGATGTCACTTTTCATGTGATGAACAGGTTATTTCTGTGACTTTGGAGGCACTTGAGAGCATTCATACAGTAAGTTCCAAAACTTTTTCCAGGACTATTTAAGGACTTCCCAGGACTAATAATGTACATCATTTTTCAGGTTTGCATTTCTTATCACCATACATAATATAAATACATTAGTTCATTAAAATAATTAATACAGAAAGAAAAAATTACCTGAATAACTGTGTAACAGCTCAGATTGATTATCACTCTCATTTTTTTTTTTTTTTTTTGCTGCACAGTGAGTTTATTATTGTTGCATTCTTATTTTACTTAGTAGATATTATACTAAAAATAACATTATAGTTATGTTGAATGACTTTCAGTTAACACTTTAGATTTATTATGTCTCATCATGTGGCTTTTCAATCCAGATACACCCATGTTGGAAATGTCAAAGTTTTTCATGCACAATTTGCAACGAGTTCCAGATTTATTACTGGTATTGGGCAGCAGCAAACCTGAAAACAAACTATTCTCTAACCAAACTTCTTGGAATGTACATTTTCCAGCCATACTCCAAAAGAAGGAATAAAATCATGTGTAACCAGTGATTGAACACACCACAACCTCATTGTTAAATGAACAAAGTAACAAGTGCAAATGATGGAATGGTAAACATAAACAGGTGAACATGAACAAACAATATAAAAAATGGAACTCATGCAAAGACGGAAATACCTAATTAGTGTGGCCTGCAAGAATTTCTCATGACACTGACACAGTGTGTGCTGAGCAGGGATCCGTTATTGAGCCCAGATGACCAAAGCTCGACGTTCAGCTTCAGTGATGGAGACATCGTAGTTTTAATGAAGAGTGCCCTTCTCCCTGCCGTCACTACTTTTGTCTCCAAATTATTTTAGCCAGTCAGTGAGTGCATGCTTGTTACCTGCTACAAGATCCTCCCTTTAAGGCCACTTTGCATCATGGCGCATGCGGGAAATCTGGTGTGACAGCCTGGACTCTGGCTATTGGACATTTCATTGCCCAGTTTATAGCACAAAGAGAAGGTAGCCACGATGGCAGCAGGTACCGATTCAGTTAAAAAAAAAAAAAAATATCCTGCATTTTAAAAGAAAGTCTGATTTTAGGGACTTTATGCCAAAAACTACAATTTTCCAGGACTCCATAAGAGCAAATCTACTGTTTTCAAGGATTTCCAGGCTGGGAAATTAAAATTTTCAGTTTCCAGGACTTTCCAGGTCCTGTGCAAACCCTGCATTGAGGAATAATGCAGAACCAATCTGTGAAGAAACCTTGTCTAAGTGGTTCGGATAGATGCAAAAGTGCATAAATACTAATGGAGTTACTTAACTAAGTTCTAAGTGTGTGTTTTGTTATTGTTAAGAACATAAAATTACATTGAGATTACTAATTACTTTTTAGCTTGTGACTTTCACTAGTCTACACATTTCCCTTGCATATTTATTTCTTTGCTTTACTTAAAATATAGGGTGCCCCACTCGCTACTTACTAATGGAGTTACTTTTGAAACAAGTTCTAAGTGTGTGTTAAGTTTTTTAAATAACATCATGAATATTACAGTAATTGAATTATATTTGGTAAGAACATACCTTCATCCATGGAAAACAGAAGCATATCATAAGAGATGTTGAAAGAGTCCGCCATGTGCATTGAGACAGGTTTGAACAAGAGACTCCATATTTCGGAAAGTTTGAGCTAGTTCTTCCTGTGTAATCACTGCCTTGTACATGTTGTTCTCCAATGCCTAAAAAGGGTTGTCAGCTTGTTTTGAAACACCACTGATTTGAAATACCCCCAGATAAAGAAATCAGGAGGTATTAGGTAAAAAGATCAAGGTGACCACATTCTTTTAGAAATCACACAATCTCCCAAGAATGACTCAATTTCAGTCATACTCATGTGATGTATGGCAAGTAGCTCATCTAGTAGAAAACATCTAGTGGTCAGCTCTTCAGGGTGCAGTTGTTTAGTGAATGCCTGAAAACTTTCCATGTAGACTGCAGTTTTAACAGTATCCTGAAAGAAGATAGGACCAACGAGATGTCGTTAACTCGCACAATCAGCATAGCGACAAACAAGCAACTGAACTAAACCCGCGGAATCCTGAATCCGACATGCGCGACATCCAAGGTCACAACAAGCATACCAATAGGCATTGAAGGACATCATTTGTGAGGCAGTGGCGGTTATTACGCCAGAGCAACAGACAATTTTTTTTTTTTTTTTTTTTTTTTTAAATCGAGTTTCGTGTTTAACATGTCCTGACGCACAGGCCGGACACTTTCAACATCTCTTATGATATGGTTCTGTTTTTCATGGATGCAGGTATGTTCTTACCAAATATCATTCAGTTACTGTAATTGTTCACAATGCTATTAATAAAAACTTGGATAAAGTAGCATATGAGACACCCTGTACTACACACCAAAGAGCCAAAATGTTATGACCACCTGCCTAATACGGCGTGTCTCCACTTGCGACCAAAACGGCTCTTACCTGGCGAGGCACATATGCTACAAGATTTCTACATGTGTCTTGTGGTATCTGGTACGAACACATTACCTGCAGATCCTTTAACTTTTGTATGTTACATAGTCTAGCGCCCATAGATCAGATTTGCTATTCCAACACAAACCACAGATGTTTGATTGGATTGACAACTAGGGAATTTGGAGGACTGGTCAGTACCCGGAAGTCTTCTTCAAGTTCCACAAACCATTCTTGAACAATTCAGGAAGTGTGGCATGATGCAATATTCTGCTTAAAGAAGGCACTATTAAAGGAGAATATCATTACCATTAAAGGATGTACGTAGTCTGCAGTGATGTTCAGGTAGGTGGGAGATGTCACAGTTTCCTGCACATGAATGGCTGGACCCAGGATTTCCCCAGCAGAACATTGCCCAAAGCTTTACACTGCACTGTCACCAGTGGCTTGTTTTCATTCCAGGGTGCATCCTGGTGCCAACACTTCCCCAGGTAAATAATGCACATGTACTCTGTTTTCTACAAGGTAATGAGACTCGTCTGATCAGACAACCTTTTCCAATTATTCAAGGCACAGTTCTGATGCTCACAAGCCCATCATTGTAGAGGCCTTTGTTGGTGAACAGAGGTTAGCATGGGCACTTGGAGAGGCCTGCTGCTACACAGCCTGTTTTCAGCGAGGTTCGATGTACTGTGCATTGTGACACATTACTCCTGTACCCAGCATTTAAATTGACAGGGAATTGTGACACAGTGTCTCTTCTGTTGGCTCACACCACACAGGATAGCCTGTGCTCACCTCTAACATGGTTGTCCCACTCCTTGCAGGGGGTTTACGCTTTCTCCTACTCGGGCCATGCTTTAAAGGTATGGACCACGGCCAACAGTGAGCACTCGCCAAGTCTTGCCGTCTCAAAAATGCTCTGACCCAGTTGCCTAGCCATTACAATTTGGCCTTTGTCAAACTTGCTTAGGTCTGCTGCCTTGCCCATCTGAAGAACAAGAATAACACTGATTAATCAACATAGCTCAGTATCAAATGCTATTTACACCACTTCACCACCTTCACACACACACCATTGTTTACCTGCAGTTGCTTCAATTTGCATAAAGATGTTCTGGTGAAAACATTTTTGGCTCTTTGTTTATGTCAGACACCACTGTTACTGGATGTAAGATTTGCAAATTTAAGATGTAATCGTATTTGATGACTCAATTGGTTTAGCTACAATACAGGTAAGTTGGAGTGCCAATAACCACTGTACTTGCTCATGACTGTTCCAAAGTGGTGTCACAAGTCAAGCTGCATACATACAGGAGATATCCAGTAGCATATTTCTTTTAACAGCTAAAATTATCCAATATTTCAAGACACATCTGCATAAGACTCATGAAGTAGTTAGTGCTGCAATTTATGCTTCATAAAGAACCTGATGATTGGCTCTAGCATTGCCTTTCAATGCATTTTCACTTTTAACATTTCAAGTGCAACCTGGTTTATCAGAAATTACTCACCTAAGAATATCCACCATAGTGTTCAACAAAGGTATTAAGTATATATCATTGCAGCCTTATGGACTTCTTACTATTCATGCTGTCTTTCAATTTACATGCAAAAATTGTATTTTAACAATTATAAAGGTAATTTACCCTTGTTGGGTTTCCTTCTTTTGGTGACATTTCATGCCCGTATTTTCAGAAGCCTGCATTACATCCCGCAGGGCTGGGAGGTGCCGTTCTACGCATTTCTGTGCTGGTCAATGATTTCGGAGCTGTACCTGCCAGTTTGCGCGTTCGCATTGTTATTTCCCTTGTCATGCTCATGAGCAAACTTTTTTTTTTTTTTAATTGAAGGTTTAACGACCATAATAAGCAGTCGCCCGTCCCTAATTTAGGGCCACTAGTTCCAGGTAAGGGAGAGAGCCAGTGTGGTAAGACAAACACAACATCCATGCCTCACCGGGATTCGAACTCAGACCCATCTCAGACGAATGGAGCAAACTTCTCCCCAAGAAACACTTTATTAAAAATAACTTCATATAGAAAACATTAAAGACTGATACCCTTTTACTCTTGCCGAAACTGCAAAAACGCTTTCATTCATGTTCATGA
This sequence comes from Macrothele yani, assembly GCA_039090855.1. Taxonomy (NCBI): domain Eukaryota; kingdom Metazoa; phylum Arthropoda; class Arachnida; order Araneae; family Macrothelidae; genus Macrothele; species Macrothele yani. Next base: position 24,804,578 of record CM077013.1, read on the forward strand.
CTGCAATTCTAATACACATGACACATTCATACCTTATAAAATGTTGACACAAAATTTCCAAATTCTGAACAAATTCAAAACTTATTACTCACGAAAAAGGACTGAATCGAACAACAGAGGGCACCACCGAAGAAAAATTGCAGAGACATCGAGGCGGGCCAATGTGATGACTCGCTTTTTTTAGGTTGCAGAAGGTGTAGGGTCACAGGGGCTTCTTGGCGATGACCAAGGTGTGGTTGAAAGTGCTAAGAGTCGGGCGTGTAGGGCAGAGATGGATGTAAGCCTTCGAAATATTTTGAATATATGGTGTGGGAGGAGAAAGTTGAATGACGCTGAATTGGTACTGTTTTGGTATATGTAACTGAGAGCAAGTTTGTGCTGTATATAGCAGTTTTATGGCAGAATTGAGAATTTAATAGTTCATATGAGTTTTTTCGTGAGTAACGAGTTTTGAATTTGTTTAAATTTTTTTTTTTTTTTTTTTTTTTTTTGATTGGAGGTGTAACGACTATCGGGAGCAACTCAACGGGCTATAAGCAGTAGCCCGTCCCTAATTTAGGGTCACTGGTTCCAGGGAAGGGAGAGAGCCAGTGCCGTAAGACAAACGCAACATCCATGCCTCACCGGGATTCGAACCCGGACCCCTTACGGACGAATGATCAGACGCCAGCGCCTTAGACCACTGCGCCACCGGGGCGGCTCGGAAATTTTGTGTCAACATTTTATAAGGTATAAATGTGCCACTGTGTTTGAGAATTGCAATCGTGAACATGAAAGTGTTTTTTGCAGTTTCGGCAAAATTTAAAGGATAAGAGTCTTTATTAAAAATAACTTCGTGTATAAAACACTAAAGTGTTTCTTGGGGAGAAGTTAGCTTATGAGCACGACAAGAGAAATAATGCAACCGCAAACCGGCAGCTACTACAGCACCGAAATCATCCACCAGCACAGGAATGCGTTGAACTGGCATACAAGAACGGGACCTCCTGGCCCTGCAGGATGTAACACAGGCTTCTGAAAATACGTGCATGAAATGTCACTAAAAGAAGGAAACCCAACAAAGGTAAGTTACCTTTATAATTGTTAGAGGTATTAAGGTTTACAGTAAAAGTCCAGATTCTTGCTGATCTCATCTCTTGTATTAGAAGCTAGTAAGCACTGTCAATGATAGTAAATTAAGATTTAACTTTTTGCAGGGCCTTTCACAGATAATTCTTTATGCATGTAATTTTTACACCCACATAGCCTAATTTGTTAAAATATTTAATAAAACTGGTCCACCCAAAAGTGATTTCAGTTCATTCTCACTTCTATGTTACAAGTACCATTAAAAACTTACTGTATTTTCTTGAATGCCTAAACCCACAAATCTTAAATGGCACACCTCATTTTCATGCAGTACACCTCTAATTTAGAATACCTGGTTCTATATAAAACTATGCAGAACACAACACAATGCCAAACACTTTTTCTAGTTTCCTCAGGTAAAGTAACTGCCATTTTATTCCCCTGCCACTAAACAAACAAAATTAATTTATTGAAGTACACAGAGAAAAAAAGAATTGTGAACCAATTTTGACATTTTGATCATTTCTGTTGTGGCAGTGCACACAGGTGAAGCTAAAGGATATATGCAACCCTATATGTGATACAAGCAGCATCTTTTAGAGCTAAAATGGTGCTTGTAGTGAGTAAGGAACAAAATTTGAGCCCTTTGAAAAAAAAAAAAAACATGAACATCGGACACAGAAAAGAATAGCAGTGTCTAGGAAATGACAAGACATGAATGAAACTGTTAGCAGAAACCAAATAAAAAGGAATTTTTAAAATTCAGTTTTGATAATTTTTTTATGGACTTAAGGAATAATGTATTGAAAGCACCATCTAACAAAATCCAAACAGGTAGACCAAGTCAGAAATCTGAGAAAAAAATTCTGTTTTCACACACACAAAAAAGCAGTTTTCCCTGCTTTTCAGGTTGCATGGGAACAATACGTTACTGCTAGAAGGTAGCAGAGAAAGTTCTACCAGTGCGCTCTGGATGTATGTACAGATTCATATCCTCCAGCTATTTGGTCCTGGGCTAGGAAACCAAGGTAACACACCTAGTTGCAGCTGAGGAAGATTCAGGTTCCAGTCTCACTCCATGTCAATATGACTTTCAAGTTTCCTGTGATGCTAGCAAGTCTGGCATAGCAGCTGGAGCACTCCCCTGTGCCTTGATTGTAAAATATCCATAAATAGAATCCCTGAGGGAAAGGGAAAAGTTCAACAACTTTCTTCCTCTCTCCCTCCCTTTTTTTCTGAAAAATACTGTTCTTTCACCTTTTAAGAGGCAACCATTACTGTAACAAAACTATAAACTGAATATTAATACAGGGCTTATAAAGTTCACAATCTAAAAAAAAATAAAGAGCCATTTCTGAACAACATGACAGAATTGCTTAGAGCAAATTATTTTTAACAGTCATTGAGTTGCAGTCTTGGTTTTTGAAATAAGTTCTTTGAAAAAACAAATTAAAATTTTTAAATGTTGCATATACTGTATATATTCAGCTTTTTATTTAAAATTAGTAAATTGAAGAAACTTAGCAATAATACTGCATGAATTTGTACTGCAGAGTCACAGGATATCTTTGAAGAGCTAAATTACTTTCAAAATGTAATTCCTGTTGTCCGTATTCCTTTAGAAGTTAAAATCTGACATTCTTAACATCTATATTGTGTTAAGGATTTCATTAACTGTTCCAGTCAATGCATCATCTGCAGAATAGTTTTCCCAAATTAAACTCATTAAATCATATTTAGTTCAATAGTCAGATGAGATTATCAGGACAACCTGTGCCACCTATTGAAAATGTACAATCAAGATAAATGGATTTTGTAGCTATGTGATCATGATCTTGACTGAAAAATCAGATGCCACAGTCTATAGCAGTGTATGTTACATTCAGCTATTAATGTCATATGTATGTATATCTTCAAAAGATAATTTTCCAGGAAAAGATCAATATAATTTAAAAAATGTAATGATGAAATTTCCTGTTAAAATCCTCAGATTTTTTTTTCTTGTTCCGTATCAAAAAGCACCTCCTACACCTTGATAAAAGTAATCTAACATGCTTCTACATCGTTAAATGGAAGCAAAAGCCTCCATTTTTTCCCATTCTGCACATATCGGGATTATATATGACTTTGTGGGATTTACAGTTAATGATGGCATTTCAATACCAACAATGCACTAATTATTCTAACCACTCAGTTACCTGGTGAAACCTTCCTTTCAGTTTTGAGCAATGCTGATATGAAAATTTGTTCACCATGAACATTCTGTGGTCAGATAAAAGTATAATGTTTGCAGTTATCAGTCACGCTTACGCAATTATTTATAACACGTCATTCACTTTGAAGTCTATCTAATCAGTGTTCAATTGTATTGTCGTGAAAATAAGTCAGCTCGAAGAGGTGAATTATTGTGATGTAATTTTGTTTACATAACCCAAAGGCTGTTCACACCTGGTAAACAATGCCAGTTCAACTATATATGACCATCTCTACTTCGGGTATTAGTAACAATGAAGCTATCTCACTACAAGAAAAGGGTAAACAATCAAGCCCATTCTGCAATGCTATCTGCCCCACGTTGCAAAAGCAAAGTTTTTTCATTTTAGGATTTTATAAAACTTTCTAAAAATGAGAAAAAAGTAGAAGATAATTTTTTGTGCTTTACAAGCAGAAGTTTAAACTTTTTAGGTGCTTACATTTTTTAACAAAGCTACTTGAAACTAGTGATGGGCAAAAAGTATTCATAAATCGAATACATGATTATTCGTGAACCGAATACTTTATTCGTTAAGAGAAAACAGTATTTGGAAATGGAATACATTATTCAGAAACAGAATTATTGATCCGGAAACAAATGAATGATTCAGAAACCAAATGTAAGAAATATTAAGCAGAAGAAAGTGCCCTGTTGACCCCTGAAGCTCAGGACTTCGATTCAGTGGTGTCTCTTTCCATCGCAGTAGTTAGGCCCCTGGAGTCTATGACGTTACCGCACAGTACAGTGATTAAGCGACGGTACCCCAAGATTATATCTCGCCAGCTTTTTATCGCGTTGAACGCAACCTGTGTGGCAACGATCATAATGTCCACACAGTCCAGAAAATGTCTGCATGGTACTCTAACTTAGAATGTATACGGTTTTGGGGAGGGTCGAAGCCCTGGGGTCAAGGGGCCCCCATGCAAAATTTTCGTAAAAACTACAGTTTTTAATTTAGAACCACCAAATTTGGTATACTATCTCATGGTGCTCTAACTTAGACCGTAGAGTGCTTTTGGAAGGGGTCGAGGCCAGAGTTTGAGGGGGTCCCCATACAAAATTTTGTAAAATCTAGTTTTCAATTTAGAACCACCAAATTTGGTATACTATTTCATGGTATTCTTAACTTAGACAGTTGACAGTTTTTGGAAGGGTTCGGGTCCCGGGGTTAGAACCACAAAATTTTTGGAAGGGTTTGGGTCAGTTTCGAACCACCAAATTCGGTATACTATCACATGGTACTCTAACTTTACCCGTAGACAGTTTTTGAGAGGGGGTTGGGACCCCCTCATCCAAAATATTTTGTAAAATCTACATTTTTCAATTTAGAACCATCAAATTTGGTATACTATCACATGGTACTCTTTGTCCGTAGATGGTTTTTGGAATGGGTCGGGGCCTGGGATTAAGCCCCCCCCCCATAATTTTTTTTTTGTAAAATCTACAGTTTTCAGTTTAGAATCACCAGATTTGGTATACTATCCCATAGTGCTCTAACTTAGACCGTAGACTGTTTTTGAAAGGAGTTGGGGCCCTGGGTTAAATTTTTTTACTTAATTTAATTTTACGAAACAAAAAAGAAAGGAAGAGGAATGGAAACACTTACCTTTGAGGAGACATCTATAGAACTACTGTACATCTGGCGTATGCTTCTGAGAATCCCGCGACACTGAAATGCAATGTACCTATGCGATGTCGCATGCATGCGACTTGATATTGATCACCCTTTTGTTTACCGCATTGAATTTTGAATATCTGGGACTCTATTGTATTCCTTCCTGATGAAGCCGCCCGTTTCTGGTGATAGCTAATGTTTATTGATTTGTGTTTTTAATACACCATTAACAGGATATTTTTGTACTTTATTGTTATCAAGTCACCAACTTGGACCGTAGATCACGTGTTGCATTTCTTAAAAGTAAAACATGGAACTTTTTACGAAAATTTTGTATGGGCGCCCCAATCCTTTCAAAAATCGTCTACGGCATAAGTTTGAGTACCACGAGATAGTAAGCCACCTTTGGTGTTTCTAAATTGAAGACAAGATTTTACAAAAATTTTGAATGGAGGCCCCAACCCAAAACCACTAATGGATAAAGTTAGTGCACCACGAGATAGTATACCAAATTTGGTGGTTCTATATTGAAAACTGTAGATTTTACAAAAATTTTGTATGGGTGGCCCTTGACCCTGACACCTTCCAAAATCCATCTATTGTCTAAGTTAGAGTACCATGAGATAGTATAACAAATTTGGTGGCTCTAAATTGAAAACTGTAGATTTTACAAAATTTTGTACCCCCCCCCTCGGGCCCAGGCACTTTCCAAAAGCAATCTATGGTCTCTTAGCACCCTGAGATAGTATACCAAATTTGGTGGTTTTAAATGGAAAACTAGATTTTAAGAAAATTTTGCATGGGGGCCCCTTGAACCTGGGGCTCCAACCCCTTCTAAAAACAGTTTACTGTCTAAGTTAGAGCAGCATGAGATAGTATACCAAATTTGGTGGTTCTAAATGGAAAACTAGATTTTACGAAAATTTTGTATGGGGGGCCCCTTGACCCCAAGGGTTCTGACCTCTTCCCAAAACCATCTATGGTCTAAGTTAGAGTACCATGTGGACATTTTCTGGATCCTGTCGACATTATGACAGTCAGGTTGCGTTCGACGCGATAAAAAGCTGGCAAGATATAGTCTTGAGGTACCATCATTTAATCACTGTGCTGTGCGGTAACATCAGAGACTCCAGGGGCCTATCTACTGTGATGGAAAGAGACACCACTGAATCAAAGTCCTGAGCTTCAGGGGTAAACAGGGCACTTTCTTCTGCTTAATATTTTCCCATTTGGTTTCTGAATCATTCATTTCTTTCCGGATCAATCATTCTTTTTCTGAATAACGTATCCAGTTTCCAAATACTGTTTTCTCTTAACGAATAAAGTATTCGGTTGGTTTGCGAATAAAGTATTCGGTTTCCTAATAAAGTATTCGGTTCATGAATAATGTATTCGATTTATGAATAATGTATTCAATTTATGAATACTTTTTGCCCATCACTACTTGAAACACAAGAAAGACCAATTTGCTTTGTTAAAAATTTCCATGTACTCAAAAAGTTTAAACTTTTGCCTGTAAAGCACACATTTAAAAATACAAAACAAAAAAGCAAAGTTTTATAAAACTAAAAGAAAAAAAAAATAGTTGCATTTTCTTCAATTGGGAGAAAGTCATAGAATTTCGCAGTCAGGTAGCATTTTGGAGCAGCCTTGTAAAGCTCATGTTGTTCTCACAGTGGGATTGAGTCTTTTATTGTAAGGAAGAAAAAAAAAATCCTAATGGGTCAAAATACCCCATTGCTTCACTTTATGTGGATGACTTACATACATTTGCTATGAAGGCAACATTGTTTAAAAAAACTGGCGTTAACAGTTGAGATAAAACTACTCTCCAAAAGAAAGAGATACACAAGCAACAATGGAAAAAACAAAATAGCCCATTAACAAAATTCTTATACATAAAAAAAAAACTATTATAGCAAATTGGATGTATTCCATTTCTATCGTTCAGTATTAATAAATATTTAACGGGAATTATCGAGGATAAATTTATTAAGGTACACTACCTCTCAAATTTTCGATCTAAACACTAGATCTTCGTCAGGAGTTCTTGCTTCCTTCTACTTCCACAGGTCTGGTGACCAAGCCTGGTAGATTTTGCATCCAGCATGGTCATTGATGTTGCCACCTTGTGTCTTGTAAATTTCCAGGGATTCCTCTAATTTCCGGATAATTGCGTGGAATTGATGTTTGATCACTTTTAAGGAGTCTCAGTCCATTTTGTGTCCAGTTTGTTGTATGTGCCTGTCTAATCCTGTTTTATTTGAGCTGTTCCTTATTGCTGCTTTGTGTTCTTTAATTCTGGTGGTTAACCTTCTTCCTGTTTCTCCTATATATGGTAATCCACAAGAACAAACTATTTTATAAATGACTCCGTTGTATGTGCCAGTCTAATCCTGTTTTATTTGAGCTGATCCTTATTGCTGCTTTGTGTTCTTTAATTCTGGTGGTTAACCTTCTTCCTGTTTCTCCTATATATGGTAATCCACAAGAACAAACTATTTTATAAATGACTCCGTTGTATGTGCCAGTCTAATCCTGTTTTATTTGAGCTGATCCTTATTGCTGCTTTGTGTTCTTTAATTCTGGTGGTTAACCTTCTTCCTGTTTCTCCTATATATGGTAATCCACAAGAACAATCTATTTTATAAATGACTCCGTTGTATGTGCCAGTCTGATCCTGTTTTATTTGAGCTGTTCCTTATTGCTGCTTTGTGTTCTTTAATTCTGGTGGTTAACCTTCTTCCTGTTTCTCCTATATATGGTAATCCACAAGAACAAACTATTTTATAAATGACTCCGTTGTATGTGCCAGTCTAATCCTGTTTTATTTGAGCTGTTCCTTATTGCTGCTTTGTGTTCTTTAATTCTGGTGGTTAACCTTCTTCCTGTTTCTCCTATATATGGTAATCCACAAGAACAAACTATTTTATAAATGACTCCGTTGTATGTGCCAGTCTAATCCTGTTTTATTTGAGCTGTTCCTTATTGCTGCTTTGTGCTCTTTAATTCTGGTGGCTAACCTTCTTCCTGTTTCTCCTATATATGGTAATCCACAAGAACAATCTATTTTATAAATGACTCCGTTGTACGTGCCAGTCTAATCCTGTTTTATTTGAGCTGATCCTTATTGCTGCTTTGTGCTCTTTAATTCTGGTGGTTAACCTTCTTCCTGTTTCTCCTATATATGGTAATCCACAAGAACAATCTATTTTATAAATGACTCCGTTGTATGTGCCAGTCTAATCCTGTTTTATTTGAGCTGATCCTTATTGCTGCTTTGTGTTCTTTAATTCTGGTGGTTAACCTTCTTCCTGTTTCTCCTATATATGGTAATCCACAAGAACAATCTATTTTATAAATGACTCCGTTGTATGTGCCAGTCTGATCCTGTTTTATTTGAGCTGATCCTTATTGCTGCTTTGTGCTCTTTAATTCTGGTGGTTAACCTTCTTCCTGTTTCTCCTATATATGGTAATCCACAAGAACAATCTATTTTATAAATGACTCCGTTGTATGTGCCAGTCTAATCCTGTTTTATTTGAGCTGTTCCTTATTGCTGCTTTGTGCTCTTTAATTCTGGTGGTTAACCTTCTTCCTGTTTCTCCTATATATGGTAATCCACAAGAACAATCTATTTTATAAATGACTCCGTTGTATGTGCCAGTCTAATCCTGTTTTATTTGAGCTGATCCTTATTGCTGCTTTGTGCGCTTTAATTCTGGTGGTTAACCTTCTTCCTGTTTCTCCTATATATGGTAATCCACAAGAACAAACTATTTTATAAATGACTCCGTTGTATGTGCCAGTCTAATCCTGTTTTATTTGAGCTGTTCCTTATTGCTGCTTTGTGCTCTTTAATTCTGGTGGTTAACCTTCTTCCTGTTTCTCCTATATATGGTAATCCACAAGAACACTATTTCATAAATGACTCTTTCCTGGAGTAAAGTATTTTCTTTTTGTTTTAGGGATGGTAATTTTTAATTTTGTTATTTAAACCTGGAGCTAACCTAATTTTATATTTAGTGCCGATTTTCTTCAGTTTCTCAAACAGGCCCTTGTGGTAAGTGACTTTTCTTGTAAATAAATATTCAATTTTCTCTTTATTTTTGTCTGTAGTGCCAGTTCTGTTCCTAGTAGGATTTTCTTCCAGTAGTTCACGAATTTCTATTGAAGGGTAATCATTTTTTAATAAGATTGATTTTAATTAATTTTTTTCTTTGCTTCTGAAAATGAATTCAGCTTTTCAACTTTTTCTTTAAATTGTAAAGCTACATTTTTCTTTATATAATTAAAGTGATCCAATTTATAATTTAAACATTTTCTTGTATTTGTAGGTTTCTTGTATAATTCTGTGGTAATATATTTTCCTTCCCACTTCAAAGTAATATCTAGGTAATTTAGCTCATTTTCGTTTTGCTCTTCTAAAGTGAATTTTAGGGATTCATCTTGGGAATTAAAACCTTCTAGAATTTTTTATGAGTATCCACTCGAATCTTGATCTATGATGAAAAGGATATCCATGTATCTAGTATAAATGCAGAAAATTGAAGGTTTCAATAGGAAGGCCTCTTCTATTTTACTTACATAATAATTTGCTAAGAGAGGTGCTAATGAAGAACCCATTGCTAGCCCACATCTTTGCTTACAGAAGCAGCCTTGGAATTGAAAACTATTGTTGTTTAGAGCAAACACTAAGTTCATGAAGGCCTATTTGCTTCTTTTTTGTATTCAGGAAACACTACTATGTCAGATAAGTCATCTGCTATGTAATCTACGAGTTTGTCCAGGTTTATATTCGTATATATGGACACAACATCCAAACTTGCCATGGAAGGGTTTTATAATTCTGGAAGTTCTATTTTCTTCAATAGCTCTTCAGTGTTCTTTATCAGTGCCTTAGGTTTAGGAAGCAACTTTGATAGATGAAACAGTAAATAATAATGCAAAGTGGACAGAGGAGAATATTTTGAAACAATAATAGGCCTGATAGGTTGTCCTTTATGCAATTTTAGCAAACCATACATCTGCAGAGTATGATGGGTAATCTTTGAAGTTATCACAAATCATATAAGTGAAAAGAGAAATTTTCTATAATTTGCGATCGTTGTTTCTAGCGGATCGCTATCCAATTTTTCATATTGGTTTGCTTAGTTCTTCCATTTTTAACAAATAATCTGCTTTTTAAAATTTTCTTGCTTTTATCTGCTCTTACGGCAACTGTTTCAGAGTTCTTTTTGAATTTTCCCAGGGCTATTAATTCTTCCTCCGAAAGATTCCGCTGCATGACCTTGAAATTTGAGAGGCAAGAGTTATACTCTTTCCTTAGCGCTAATGCTGCTCTCTTTCCTTAGCGCTAATGCTTGAAGGTATAAGTTATTCTCTGGAAAGGATTTTGCCTTTCCAGAGAATAACTTATACTTTCAAGTACCATCATTATTTTCTTCTTATCCATCTTATTCCTGTGAATATTAAAGTTGCATCCATTATCCAAAGCAATTAAAGCTTTTTCAGCGCTATTTGTAAAATCTATCGTGTGTTTTAGTTCCGCCTTTTTATGTGGTACTACGGGAGCCGTGGGGCTGTCCCCCCCCCCCCCCCATTTTTTCCTTAGAGAATCATGAAATTTCTTATTTTTATATCTTATTGCACGCATTAGCCAAGTATTCAATTCATTTTTTTATATTTTCACTTAAAAAAGAAAGTTTTGAATTCCAGATTGTATTTTCCAACCTCTTGTTTACGCTAATGCTTTTGTACTTTTCCCGAACGGCTCCGGCTAGTGTCTTCCGTTCTACATTCCTGTTGAAGTTAATAGTTAGTAATTTTGAAACATTAGGCTTGATTTTTAATGACTGGGGCGTAAATTCCGGTTTCCTGCACTCCTTTAAGTAACTAACTTGATTCTGGAAACGATCTAACTTAATAAAATGATAGCTACACTAGTTCACATGATAGCTACACTGTAAAACTTTTTTTAAATGTTTTTCAGTACCACCTATACATTCTTCACATCATTGCCTCTCTAACAGATTTGAAAGGTTTTTTTCAGATATTTATTTTTTCCTGACCGAGTAAGCATGAAATTGTTAGTCTATTTCTTTCTGGATTTTGAATTGTGGAAGTTCATCCACAGATCAACGTGAAAAGATTGATGTCTTCATAACAATAGTGCATTAAATGAAACTTTTTTTATGCATGAAAAGTCATTGCTTATGCAATAGGTGAAAAAAAAGAGGTTAAATTTGCTTATACCCTTCCCCCATGAAAGAAAGGCACAGGACTATTTTATAAAACAAAATTTATTTTATATTTAGATCTCTGATGATTTTATATACCTACAAGAAAATCAGTTCAAGGCATAAACCAATAATTGGAAATAATTCATTCAAGCAATTAAGTACAGATTCATTCCTATTGCAACTTATTGCTATTCAACAATTTGTGCTTTAAAAATCATCCATTTTGTACAGATCTTGAGGAAAAACAGGTGAGAATTTTTCTTTTCTTTTGATTGAACAAAAAGAATATACAAGTTTAAACATTTAAGCATTTGGCTTTGGTCAGAATCACAGGAATTAAGTGGAAGAAATAAAAAATAAAGAAAATTTAAACATTTCATTTTTGTGGCAAATACACAAGTAACAACTGCATGAAGGAACAAGAGAAGATGGAAGCCAGCTTCAAATGATGCTGATTTTTGGTTGGCATTCCTACCAACACTGGTAGCCATGATGAAGAACCAGGGGATGATAACCATGCACACCCTTGAATTAGGTGGTCTTCTCTCACTCCACAGCATTAATAAGTTCAGAGTCCTTAATCAACTAGAAAGGTATCAACAAATCCCGAAGGGGCCTCCCACGGGCAGCACCAAGGGGGAAAGCAGGCTCAGAGCACCTACTGGGTTAAGCAACTCCTCCTGCATTGCATCCGTTAAGTCCATCATACTATTTTAAAGTTCGACAACAATTCTTCCAATGTCTGAAAATGAAAAAGATGAGATGAAATTGTGAAGGCAGGAAAAACTGTATGTGGATTTCAATCAAATTTAAAATTGCAAATTTTTTTTTCAACAAAAATAAAATTTTATTACCATTAACTTTCAAAAAAAGTATGCAGTATTACACTACTACACTGAATATAATAACATTGCTGATCTGCCACCATCACACATTTGAAATATTTCGGGATTCAACATGTACTAAATTTTGTAAAAAAAATCCTTACGAAAACATGTGCAGTGATTTTCCCTAATATTATTCACTTAACATATTCACTTCATACAGCATTGCAAATGTCATCTAGCTGCTTAATTATTCACGTGCTATTTATACAATCTATATTTTGAGGTTACTCACCTTTATTCCCTAAATCTTTTAGGAGGTTTTCGTCTCTACACATTTCCAACATGTATTTTTCTTATTTACATTGTGGTTCAAGGCCAAAAAAAAAAAAAAAAAAAAACGTCTTTTACAATTCACGCAAACTTTATTCCCTTACCTTCTTTTCCCTATGACCAAATTCGGATTCAAAATAATCTACCACAAATATACACAATTAACTCCCTAAAACACTTTAATCTAATTAAAACTTCAATCAATAAAAAACCTATATTACACATTTCCTAAAACGTCAAAGTTAAAAAAACTAACCCATAATTATTTACAACTGCACATCAGTGCCCAATTAAAACAAACCTAAATACCTGACACAACCACTATACTCCACAATCACTGACCTCTCTCCCCTCAGAAATAAGCATAATATCCAAGCACTTTCAGCATCTACCCAGGCCATTCTCAAGGAGCGGGCGCAACAGATGTACCACCCATCACCACCCACGAAACGTAGTGAATGTTCCAGTGCTCGCGCGCCATTGTCTCATTCCCGTCGTTCAGGCTCAGTGGCGCCATCTATCAGATGACCCAATAGCCTTTTCCTTTCGTACCTATAAATATCTGTTCGATAGCTGATCGTATTTGATTCTTGAAACTAATCATCTTATATTCTAAAATTTTTTTTTCATTTTTTTTTATATTACATCATTTTTTTCTCCTTTCTCCTCTGTTCTTCTCTGCAGCTCTCCTTTCAGATCAAATCTTTCCAATATGTGTTTAAGCTATTAGGATCATTAACGTTACATAACCTGTGTCTATTTTTTTCAATCAACACTGTCTCCACCAATCTCAAATGCCTTTCCGTACGACAATTCTTAATAATTTTTATTTCATTAAACCTTGGGTATTGCCTTTGTTCAATACAGTACTGGACCAATGCAGTTTTTTCTTCTTTTTTCCTGCCAATGTAGGTGCTGTTGTATACACGATGTTTTAGTTTATTTTTAGTGCTTCCTATATATGATACTGTAGGATTGTTGCTTATAGGAATTTCGTAAACGCCAGCTCTGTCCAAGCACTTCTTGTTTTCTTTCATATTGATTACAAAATATTTAATGGTATGCACTTTATTGCCCAATTGTAAATTATACCTATCACACAATTTATTAATTTCAGCTGAAATTCCTTTTATGTACGGAAACGATCCAATATATTTAATCTGCTGATTATTATTTCTTCTTATGTTTGAAGAATTAATACAATTGTTCTGCACTTCCTTAATTCATTTTTTTACTGGGATATCCATAATTTTTTGCAACATCTGTAATATATTTCAATTCATCCTTTCTGTATTGCATATTTGACGTGTGCGTAAAAGCTCTTTTTATTGAAGTCTTAATGCTGTTACATTTATGAGCATATGGATGATAAGAATCATATGGTATAATCACAGGTACGTATGACGATTTTCTGTAAATGGTATAATATAATGGGTTGGGTTTCATAATCTGTACATCAAGGTAATCCAAAGTATCCTGCTGTTCAACTTCAATTATTACTTCAATGGATGAATACTCTTCTTTAAATTTTTTTAGCTATGTCATCTATAGTTCTGTGGAATTCAATTTTGATAAGATGAAAATATCATCAACATATCTGAAATATATTAATGGTGGTTCATTCAGGTTATTTATCACTTTGGCTTCAATATCTGTCATAATAACTTCTGCAAATAATGTAGACAGGGATGATCCCATAGGTCCTCCTGTATTTTGCTTATAAATAATATCTTCAAATGCAAAAACATTATTTTCGTATATATATAACCATACATTTTTTAACTCTTGTACTTGTATTCCTGTTAGAATTTTTTGATGCATTAGTTCTTGAGTAATAATGTCCATGTCCTGAGGTACTGGAGTATTTGGATACAAAGCATTAACATCCATACTAGCCATTTTGCAAAACTGCAAATCTTGATTAATATTTTTAATTAAGTGAATAAAATCATATGTATTCCTTAAACTGTATTGTTGTTTCATAAATACTGGTGCAAGAAAATTATAAATATTTTTTTCTAATGAAATCAAGGGTGAATTAACTTTTGACACAATCAACCTCATTGGTTGCATCTTCTTTATGTGTTTTAATCTTGGCAAAAACTTTTGGTATACATGCACTCATTGGTGGGAAGGACTTCTTTATTTCGTCTGGCAATGTACTATGATTTCTTATCCCTGCCCAAATATTTTATCTGGTTATCTGTTGGGTCTTTATTGATGATTGTACACTTTAATTCCTCTATTGCTTTAGACATTTCATTATTATAATCTACAGTATTCATTAAAACAATCTGCCCTGACTTATCAGCTTCACAGAATTTAATGTCGTTATTCTCTTTCAGCATCAGTAATTGTTTCTTTTCGTACTTTAGCTTCTTCAAATGGAATTTTTTTTTATGCTTTTCATTGAACTCTTAATAAAATTCTATATAATTTGATTGTTACATCTTTTTTTTTGTACTTGGCAAATTTCTTATAACATCCTCCCATGCACGGAATAAATTCTTCTGTTCTAGGTAAGTGCTGTGGGAATGCATATTTTTTTCCTCATTGCAAAACTGCCAGTTGGGAATAACTTAAATCCACAGATGATTGATTCAAAAACACAGCATAGCTATTATTCCTCTGTCCTGGCACTTGTTTTTCATCAAATAAATTATGAAATTTCTTTGTAACATTCTGCCTTGTATTTTCTCCCTCTGTATTTACAATTTCATTAATTTCCATAAGGGTAGTAACTGCATTGGTCCAGTACTGTATTGAACAAAGGCAATACCAAAGGTTTGATGAAATAAAAATTATTAAGAATTGTCGTACGGAAAGGCATTTGAGATTGGCGGAGACAGTGTTGATTGAAAAAAATAGACACAGGTTATGTAACGTTAATGATCCTAATAGCTCAAACACATATTGGAAGGATTTGATCAGAAAGGAAAGCCACAGAGAAGAGAAGAGGGGAAAGGGCGGGGAAAAAATGATGTAATATAAAAAAAAAGAAAAAAAAATATGTTAGAATATAAGATGATTAGTTTCAAGAATCAAATACGATCAGCTATCGAACAGATATTTATAGGTACGAAGGGAAAAGGCTATTGGGTCATCTGAAAGATTGCGCCACTGCGCCTGAACGACAGAGAACGGGAATGAGATGATGCCGCGCGAGCACTGGAACATTCGCTACGTTTCGTGGGCGGTGACGGGTGGTACATATGTTGCGCCCGCTCCTTGAGAATGGCCTGGGCAGAGGCTGAATGTGCTTGGATATTATGCTTATTTCTGAGGGGAGAGAGGTCCGTGATTGTTGAGTACAGTGGTTGTGTCAAGTATTTAGGCTTGTTTTAATTGGGCACTGATGTGCAATTGTAAATAATTATGGGTTACAGTTTTTTTAACTTTGACGTTTTAGGAAATGTGTAATATAGGTTTTTATTGATTGAAGTTTTAATTAGATTAAAGTGTTTTAGGGATTTCAATTGTGTATATTTGTGGTAGAACTTTTTAACTGTGTAATATAGGTTTTTATTGATTGAAGTTTTAATTAGATTAAAGTGTTTTAGGGATTTCAATTGTGTATATTTGTGGTAGATTATTTTGAATCCGAATTTGGTCATAGGAAAAAGAAGGGAAGGGAATGAAGTTTGCGTGAGTTGAAAAAGATGTGTTTTTGTTTTTGTTTGGCCTTGAACCACGATGTAAATAAGAAAAATACATGTTGGAAATGTGTAGAGACTAAAACCTCCTAAAAGATTTAGGGAATAAAGGTGAGTAACCTCAAAATATAGATCATTCACTTAAGATCAGCAAAGCATGTCTGTTAATTTGAGTCTATATACCTCCAACAAGAACTTTGTTTTAAAAGTTCTATTGACATTCAACATAAAATCATAATGACTTCACACTATGAAACTATTTCTTTCTTGCATTTTCTTTTACAGCAGTTAAAAAGTTCCACCAAACATACCATAATTGTAAACAGACTTTTCCAGTTTTTGAGAATTTTCATTGCTTCGGCAGATGATGACAACTGAGATAAATTTTTCACATTTGGTTTAGAAGCAGAAATGCAGTGGCAGTACATTCATTTGTTTGGTACAAAATAAAGGGTACTTTACATTGTTGTGAACTGCAAACATGATAATGGTGAAAGGAAATGGCAGGAAAGAAATGCATGCCTTTGTAGATGGAACAAAACAGGAACTGCAGATATCAGAGAACTCAATTGGGCACTCCTTCAGTGGAAGTTCATAACAAGTGTCCAAACTATTCAATAAAAGCTCATCCTTCAACATTACCTTATACTGTGCAAGTCTGTCTGACAGAGGATTTTGTGAAGAACTAGTGTGTAGTCCATACTTGGTGCAGAGAATACTGAAGTAGGTTTGACATGTTCACTGCACAAGAAATGGAACATTATCAAAAGAGATGTTTTTTCTAATGACTGAGACTGGTATTGATGTAAGAAAAGATGAGTAAAAGGATGTTAAGTAAAAAAGACACAGATGGAGAAAATTTGTTGACATCACTCCTTTAACTTGCCTCCCAGCCACCACAGGTTTAATGTGCCAACAACCTGACTGAACACCATATTGGTACACATCTCACATACAAAAACAAGATGATACAGAGAGGTCTTCAATTTTCTACAAAATTTCCAGATTTAAGTCTTCCATCTTTGCCAGTACCATGCAAAATTAAAAATCTAGGTCACTACATGTAGCGAGTCAACTGAACTGCATTATCATTTGTTAAATGACTACTTAACACTTAGCATTCATTGAAAGGCTAAAACTCTGCACCAAGTATGGGTGACACACTTCTTCACAATTTCCTCTAATTTCAGACATACATGCACAGTATAAGGATCATGTTGAAGGATAAGCTCTTATTGAATAGTTTGAACACTTCTTACGAACTACATGATAAAGTTAGCGGAGTTTCTGTACAGATGGATTCCCATTGGCAGAAAATCTAAAGCATCTTTCTGCGCATTCCAAAGGACAGTCCAGAAATTTTATTGGTCAAGGGCATCATTTTACCTTACTGCTTTGGGATGGAGAAAAAGGGGGATGGGGGTCCATCCTTTTATATTGGTGAAATCAATATTTCTCTACCATCACATAACATTACCAATAGTAATTCATACCCCTCAGCAACAAGTCAGTGAAGCAACTATCAACTATGTTATTTCTGTGTGTGCTTTTCAATGCTTTGTCCAGTGTCGACACCCACAAGGTACACACATTTCAACTCCAGTTAAAACTTTAAACTAGAACCTAGTTCATTACTGGAGTAGTTTGCAACTACTCCAGTAAGAAAACATATTGACAACTGAAATTGGAAAAAGTAATTGACCTCTATAAAAACCAACTAGTCATCATAATATTGAAAATTTAAGCATGACTTCATTTATTACCAAGATTTTCAACTTCTGCATGACACAGCATCTGTATATTTTCAGTTATGTTGAAATTTCTTTTATCATTACTTTTCAGTTGCCTTTGACTACTGCATTGTCTGCTTCTCATAGTAGTTCATTCTCTTTGATTGTTCCCAATTTTCAAGCACTTCAGCTATCCATAGATCATTTCTGAATCTTAAAAGATTATATTTATTTAAATACCAGTAAAGGAAACTGAAATGGTATCATAGTTTTAGCTGCAAGTGCTCTTGTCAGCCATCATATCACGTATGTTGTTCAGTTCTTGATCAGTTTTTTGAAATTCTCATTATATATTGGGTCGTTTCATAATTATTGGCCGATGCCGACAGGGCGAATTTGCATAGCCAAGGGACGTTTCGTAGGAGGAACTACCAAATGCACCTGCAAATTTAATCGGTTTAGTCCACGTGTATAAAACAGTATTTTCAGACAGATCTCAGCAGTTAGTGATGTGATGGAGCAACCCGACGCGAGATCGGTGATTTTGCACGAATTCAAACTTGGCTGGAATGTGTCCGAAATGGTCGCAAATGTCAATAGAGAGTGGGTTATCGGAACGACGAGTGACAGAAATGTCCGTAGACTGTTTTCCAAGTTCTATGCCGGTGATGTTTGCCATCGCCCATAAGCCAGGAGCCGGTCGTCCACTTCTGTGTGACACTGTACATTTAAGGCTGAAAGTGGAAGAAAACCTAACACCCACAGTACATGAGCTCAGTGCCGAATTTGTCGTATCATCAGCGACAATTTCCAGACACCTGGCAGCTATGGGCAAAGTTAAAAACTGGATACCTGGGTTCCACAAGAACTTACCAAACAGCAGCAGATATGGCGTCTGGAAACATGCATTGCCCTCCAAAAATGTGAGGCTAGTGCTCCCTTTCTGCATCAGATCCTTACGGTTGATGAAAAATGGGTGCTTTATGACAAAAGGAAGCGAACAGCACCGTGGCTCGATAAAGAGGAACCACCCAAACACATGTCCAAACCAGAGTTGCACCCACAGAAGGTTTTGATCTCTGTGTGGTGGACTGCCAAGACTGTGATTCATTACCAGTTTTTGCTGCGAGGTCAAACAATCACAACGGACGTGTGCTGCCATCAGCCGAAAGTCACCAGAAATTATGCAGCAAACAACCATCGCTTGCCAATCGTTTGGGTCTCATACTGCTTTAGGATGGCGCATGACTGCATGTGTCTATTGGAAGCCTGCAAAAAATCAACGCCTTGGGGTACGAGGTCCTCTCTCACCCTGTTTATTCACCTGACTTGGCCCCCCTCAGACTTTCACATGTTTCGCCATTTGGACCACTTCTTGAGGGGCAAACGGTTCGCTAACAGTTAAGGGTGCTGTGATTTTGGCCGTTAGCGATTCCTCAAACCACTCTGATGCCAGTTTCTGCCACCGTGTCATTTTTGCACTGAAATCACGTTGGGTTGCAGAGGGCAGAATTTTTCGGAATAAAATGCATTTTGTCGTTTGTTGCTGCAGTTTGTTTCTTTGTGTCCGAATCGGCCAATAATTATGAAATGATCCAATAGTTGTGGTCTTGTGCTGCCTTCTTTTGGCTGGATTCTGTTGAATTTTTGGAATATTTTAATTGGTAGTTTATATATTTTTTGGGAAAATGTAAGAAAATTATCCCATATTTTAATGGATAGATCCTTGTTGTAAGCTTGATAATAGGTTAAAATTTCAATAGATTGACAGATAAGAGTGTTTCCAGCCTGTATAATATCAAATGACTTACTTTTTCCCAAATGGGTGTAAACCCTTCATCAATAAATGTATCAACTAGATCTGTAGTTTTTTTTAATGTTTACCATTTTATTTATGTTCTTTAAGGCAAGTTGATGAAGCTCTTTTGGTCATTCCTATGTATTTTTCTTAGTGCAACCACCTGGTGAAGTAAAGAGGTATACAGTAAACTCCATTTTTGTTCTCATGTTCCTTCGTTGTTGTGCAATTGAAGATCCTTGTCTGGTGCACCTATTTTGATATTTTCTTTTTTGAGCATTTGAATCTAGTTGGAAATACCTGGTATATACAGAATAGAACATGCATACTTATATTTATTTTCATAACTGCAGAATAAGATCTAGAGTATTTAGAGAGTCTGGCAATAATGTTGGGGTTGTAATCATTTTATGAAGACATTTCTTTTAATTTTAGAATTTCAAGATGTTTCAATTTCTAGTTGCTTACGATATTATTGGCTCGGTTTACATAAAATCGGTTTCAGTCCTGGCGGCTGAAACCGTGCTATCGTTTTAGTTGCCATTACTAGTATTTAAATAATACTAATCTTTATGATTCAAAAACGATCTATGCATAATAAAATGCCTTTAGTAATTCTGCTCCAATTTGTTATATAACTTCAGCTATCTTCTGCAAGTGTTGGCAATTGCCATACAAAAGAGGTTTCCTGTTAAGTTTTCCTATTTTAAAAGGGAGGCCCATTAATGCATTGCATATTGACAAAGAAATTACATTGGCAGCCACTCTGTTAAATATGACCTACTGGTCACGTTTCCGTTTTGAAGGAGATAGACTGCACTTGCTCTGCCTTATTATTAGTGTGTAATTCAAATACTCATCTTGGTAAGGCACACACCAAGAATAATGATTAGTTGAAATGGTTTCTATTTCATATATAGGGCCCTGTTTAAGCAGGTTTTCCCTATTATTCAGTGAAACCTGCTTAAACAGGACCCCACATGAAGTAAAAAAGCCTGTTCAAGACAATACAGAATACAATATAGAGTGGAAGAAATATTCTTCTCATAATACAGGGCAAATAGGTCATGATAATTAACACAGCAATCAGACATCGCTGAATTGACTGTAATTACTGTTTTACACGTGAATTCAATCACATCAGAAAACTCTAAAATTTCATCGCCATGGAGCAGGAATCGAACCCGCATCTCCCAATTACCATTCGAGCATGCTATCCGTTGCCCCACCCACGACAATGTATTCGCAAGCATCCAAGTGTTAAGAGCATCGGAATATTCTCCTACCACATTCTTAATCAATGCAGATTCACCGTCATGGGTGGTGCAATGGATAGCATGCTTGAACGGTAATCGAGAGATGCAGGTTTGAGCTCACGGCGATGAAATTTTCAAGTTTTCTGATGCGATTGAATTCACATGTGAAACAGTAATTACAGTCAATTCAGCTATGTCTGACTGCTGTGTTAATTACCATGACTGTTCAAGACAAATTTTTTGGGAGGGGGCCCAGAATATATCATCGTCAACCATTATCAATCCACTGCTGGATGAAGGTCTCCAAGTTTCTTCCACAACAGTCTGTCTTGTGCCAGTCTCCTCCACTTTACTCCCACATACTTTCGAATTCCATCCACCCATCTCCCACGTGGTCTTCTTCTGGGTCTTTTCCTGTTCCTTGGAAGCCAGTCTAATATTTCACTTGTCTATCAATGGTCTGTCCTTCTGGCAATATGTCCAGCCCATTGCCATTTCAGGGATTTTACTCTGATCATGATGTCTTCCACTCTGGCCATTTTTCTGATGCACGAGTTCCTCTTCTTATCTCTCCTGGTTACACCAAGCATGTACCTCTCCATGCTTCTTTCAGTTGTCTGCAGTCTTTGTATGTCTTTTTTAGTTAAGGTCCATATCTCTGCACCATACATAAGCAATGGAAGGATGCATTGATCAAACACTTTTCTTTTAAGACATAATGGCATATTGTTCTTAAAAATTATACTGTTTCTTCCAAAAGCTATCCATCCAAATTTCATATGCCGAATAATTTCTCCATCAATGTGACCCTCACTTGATATCTGCTGCCCAAGATAAATGCTTTTCTCCATCAATCAATAAATCTTCATTTCTTGTAAAAGCACTGTACATCATTTTTGTCTTCTGAAAGATCATTTTTAATCCCACTTCTTTACTCTTGTCAGCATGTTCCTGAATCATAGTCTGCAGCTCTAAAGGAGTAGTTGCAAAAATTACTATGTCATCAGCAAAATGAAGGTGAATTAAATAATCTCCATTAATCTTTATCTCTGTTTTCCCAGTTCAGTGATTAAAAGACATTTTCCAATGTGGCGTCAAAGAGTTTGGAAGATATGGCATCACTTTGTCTTACTCCCTTTCCAATTTTTATTGGGTGCTGTATTCTCAAATAGTTGAACCTTTGCACTTACATTTTTATAGATGTTATTAATACTACTAATGTACACATCTTCAATACTGCAGGATTTCAAAGGCATTGTAACTGCTGAAAGTTTCACGGTATCAAAGGCCTTTTTACATTAAATAAAAGCCAAGCATATTGGGAGTTCATATTCCCTTGCTCTTTCAATTTCTCTCAGTACATGGATATGATCTATAGTGCTGTAGCCACTCCTGAATCCAGCTTGTTTTCTTGGTTGAGCCATGTCCAATGTTACCTTCAAGCAGTGTGAAAGAACTTTAGTGAAGATTTTATAAACCACTGATAGGAGGCTGATAGGTCTGTAAGTTCCTGAGATCCTCAATGTCACCTTACTAGATATGTTTATACAAGCCTTCAATAATACTTACCCAACCATAAAGACAACACTTGAAGAGGTTAACAAAAAATCTTCATTATTTAGACCTTAATTTATTCAGAAGGCACGATTCCATAGATTACGGTGTTTATCAAAAACCATGTTTTGTATCTGCATTAATCCCATCGGATTCCGCACACCCATGGAGATATAAGACAGCTGCATTCCAATATTACATTAACAGAGCTATAACGCATTCCTCTATGGCAGAGTTCGAACTTACAGAAATACAATGGATTGAAAATATAGCTGAACATTTTGGATAAAATAAGCATTTGATTAATTCAATATATAACACTCTTAAGAATAATCAAAACTAGATGAAACAAAAGAACATATATAAACCTTACATCTCTTTTCCATACTTACCACAATTAAGTTACATATTAAAGAAAGAATGTGTTTCGAATGAAATAAATCTTGCAGAAACCATCATTGATAATGGCTCATTACTAACTTCTGGTAATAACAAAAAATCCATCCTAGATCGATCAGGAGTATATGCCATTCCAACCAAGACAGACGATAATCAACAAGATTCAATTTATATTGGAAGTATAGAAAGACTTATGATTACGAGATTGAAAGAACATATTCAAGATTGGCAAAAGAAAAGATTAAGAATGGCTTTGATACAACACTGCATGGAAAATGAATCTCAGCCCAACTGGGAGAATATTAGACATTTAACATCACACAGGACTCGGACAGATCATAACATCGGAAGCTGTAGTCATTGAGAAATTCGAAAATAAATGCTGCAACACTAATTCGCCAATTGAATTACCTCATGCCTGGTGATATCTGATTGAACAGGAAAACAATCAATTTCCAAAGGCTAATAAACACAGGTTCAAATATCGCAGGTGTGGAATGGCAAAAGTAGACCAAGAAGAACACAATGCCATAGATGCCGCCACTAATGGCTTGCGCAGTGGCAGTTGTCCATGGTCTGCGACAACAGAGCGATACAAGATATTACATCAGTCTTTCGAGGATAGTCTACGAGGATTTGGTGCCCACGTACACCTTAAAGTTTCCACTGAGGAAGGCAAAATTCTTGCCGAAACATGTTTGGAAGTGTGTTGCAGTGGTGAATTATGTTTGGGTCCATCTTTTATTCCTTTGTGTCCTTTTTATTCATTTGGGTTTTTAACTTTCACGTTTTAATCATCATTCCTTGCAAACACCTATACAAGGGTACAGAATTTTAACTCGAAATAGTGTTTTTTAACCCATAAATCTTCCGTTCAAGCAGAACTTGGATCTTATCTAAATAAGCAAATGTCCGTTCTATCGAGCAGATGCTTTACCATAGTGACTAAAATGCCGAAATAAGATAAGCCTAAATTATTATGAGTAAGTGAAATTTTTTCATCATTAATGTTCATTTTGTATTTTCATATCATGATATGGACCTAACACTACTCCACCCAGCAATACTTAAACAAAATATATGTGTGACAAACAGTATTGTCGCTGCTTTTAATAGCAGTTCTACATTAAAGCCCAGCAGATAGCTTTATTATTACACTGCTGGACAATTGCTAAGGACGGATCATAAACGGCTATATAGCGCATAAAAAAGTGTGGTTGGATGCCAAGTGAAATAAAATAATGTCAGAATGCCAGGACATTACAAGAAAGACAATTTATTGTGCTCTGAAATCCAGAAGGCTTTGGAACGTGTTCAAGGGACAAACAGGCCATTTTGTGCAGAATACGTAAATGTGAGAAAAATGCAATTACCGTCCGCAGGCGTTCCGGCGTAAGATGTCAATACGGGATATGGCCATCATGGAGGGCGATGCAAGATTCCACACGTCGTGTCATGCTTTGCACAACATTATCAAGCAGCTGTTGGGGTAATTTATCCCATTACTCTGTCAGTGCACGGATGAGGGTGTCCATGTTTATTGGAGGGCATTGGCGACCAGCAAGACTCCTCCCCAAAGCATCTCACACATTTTCAATGGGATTCAGATCTGGAGAACGTGCTGGCCATACGAGGCGTTGAATATCCTCGCTCTCAAGACACTCCTGAACAGCGACTGTTCGATTACATGTTGCGTTGTCGTCCATGAAAATGAATCTATCACCGACAGCACAACGGAGCATGCGAACATGAGGTAGCAGAACATCATTAATGTATCGTTGGCCAGTCATAGTCCCAGTTGGAAGCACATAGAGGGACGTACGGCCATTGATCATGATGCCAGCCCATACCATGACACTACATGTCGGATATCGGTCCCTTTCCTGTATGCTTGCTGGACAATATGCAGTACCACTATCACGCCAGATCAGTTGTCGTCGACAATCAGACGATAGACTGTATCTACTCTCATCTGAGAAGAGGACAGCAGACCAGTCGTTATCAGTCCAATTGCGATGTTGATGGCACCATTGCAAACGGGCGGTACGGTGAATTTGGACAATGGGATGCACACAACAGGACGGCGGGCGTATAGTCCTTCTTCATGCAAACGTCTGGCGACAGTTTTTCGGGAGATCCGCTTGCCAGTAGCAGCCATAAACTGATTTGCTACCTCACTAGCTGTGCTGCGCCGTTGTCTTTTTGTTGATAGCACTATGTACCAATCTTCTGCAGGTGTCGTACTGCGAACACGACCTCCCCGTGACGTTTGCTACACTCTCCATTTGTTTGAAATGATTTCCAAAGCCTTGAAACAACACTGTGGCTGACGTCGAACTCCCTGGCAACATCTGTTATTTTTCACCCTTCTTCAATCTTGCCAATAATACGGCCACGCGTAAAATCATCTAGGTGATGTCGGGAAGACATACTGAAAATTGCAAGTTCGTCAATTGATTCTTTCCCTTTCAACTTTGCGTTTGAACAACAACGGTCAATACGCGTCAAATCCTTTATATCTCTTATCAGCGCTATGACGTCACGAACAAGTTCGGCAATCCAAAATTTGCATACGCACAACACGTCTTACTGTATCCTGCACTTATGCTAATTTCCACATTTTCCTGCCTTCCATTTTATGCTTGCTATCGTTGCTATTGTCATCCGTCCTTAGCAATTGTCCGGCAGTGTATAATTTACCCATCATAGTGTATGCAGACGACAATATCCCACATAAGGAAAGGACATGAAATTGGCCTTCTGAGCTTCCAGTTATTCAGAGTGAACAGAAAGATATAACACACAGGGCACATAAGTTTATATTGTGCATTTTCAGTTTGGACTCTACAAGATAAATGGTCTTTCCAAGTTTCAACACATACACTTGGCCGTGCTTTTCAATGCATACTGAAGGATCCAGGTCATTGTGTGCAATTATGCATGCAGGGATATCTTATATACTTTTAGGTTTTTTTTTTTTTTTTTTGATTGGAGGTTTAACGACCACCGTGAGCAACACAATGGGCTATAAGCAGTCGCCCGTCCCTAATTTAGGGTCACTGGTTCCAGGGAGGGGGAGAGCCAGTGCCGTAAGACAAACACAACATCCATGCCTGACCGGGATTCGAACCCGGACCCCTTACGGACGAATGATCAGAGGCCAACGCCTTAGACCACTGCGCCACCGGGGAGGCACTTTTAGGTTAATAGGGGCTATTATTGTGTACTTCTTAAACACAAAATAATAGCAAAAAAAGCAAAGTATTTTTTTTCTTTTTTTTTTCAAAAGAGGAAAAAAATCGGCTTCAATTCCAGGAATGTATGATGCATATGAAACAATTACATGATTTTGATCACAAAAAAAAAGAAAAAAAAATTTTTAAACAGATTTTTCACTTCCATGGCCACCAGTACTGATTACTCTGTTGGTAGGTCAATTGACTATTTGCTTTTTAGAGCTCTTAACGATACACTCATGAGAAAATTATCAGCAGCAAAAAATTTTAAATTTATTTTAATTTTTCTTACATCTATTTTTGTCAACAGTATATGAGGATTATTAAGTTGAATACCATGAATACATATTTAAAGTAAACTATATTAATCAGTCATTACCAAATGACCCTTTAGACTATTATTAGCATTATTTTTGTAGCTATGTACGGCTGTTTCTAACCAACCAGCCTCAATATTTCCTTGTTTTGAAAGAACATGTATGAAACAACCTTATTCAAGACCAATAATGTTAAAGGCTCCTCAAATTTCTGTTTTGTTTGACAGGTTTTACTGTTGCTCTTACAGTATCTATAAACTTAATCCACTTTTGGAGAAAGCATTTTGTTCGAAATGCCATACTTCTTTCTTTTCATGTTTTTAAACATATCAATTTAAAATCCAAGGCCCAATCTGATGTTTCTAGTATGGGTGATAATACAGGGTGTCCAGGACAAAAGCTACCAATAAGAAATCTCACTGAATTAGTGAAAAACATTTGATACAAAAATGCTGTTTGCGATAGCAGAAAGAGAAACTTGCCCACTTTCGTTGGGCATTAATAAATCTCCACATGTGCACCCTTTGTGGTGTGACACATCCAGATGATATTCTACCTACAGTCGTGTTTTCCAGTGCCTGCAAAATGACACTTTCATGAGCAGTAATGATCCTCTGAAGCAAATCCAATAAACTTTTTACTGGAGTTTGGTAGGCAATGTCTGGAGCCATGATATGGGAGGCCATAGCATGGGTCCATCACATCCAATTCAATTTCCAGGAAAACATTTGCCCAAAATGAGCCTAGACATGCATTATGTAATGGGGGTGGCTTGCTTGAAAAAGAATCCATCTGGTACCTGCAGTACGGCATACATTTTCAGCATATCCAAGTAAACATGCATCTGCAGTGACAGTCCTTTCAATGAAAGAGAGCGGGCTGATAACTTCATGCACACTGGGGCAGCACCAAACATTCACTTCGAGGCTATCTCGTTGCAGTTCTCTGACTGCGTGAGGATTCTCAGATCCTCACATCCTGTAGTTGTGCTTGTTGACCATCCCAGAGACTGAAATGTGCACTCATCGCTAAAAATCACCTTCTGAAGAAAGCCATTCTCATTATCAATCTTTGACAGCATGTCAGATGCAAACTGGTATTACAAGGACATGTAATTTGGCTTTAACTTCAGCAGTGACTGAATTTTGTATGCACGATGATGCAACCTCTTATGAAAAACATTGTGAACTGTCTACCTTGGGACCCCCAGTTCACGATGAATCGACTTAGTTGGGCCGCGATGGAACACTTCACGAATGGTTGGTTGGTTGGTTAATTGATTTTAATGGCGCAAGGGCCATGGTTGGCCAAAGAGCGCCAAACAAAAGACATAAAAACAAAACTAAAGCAATAAAAACGTACACAAGGTTAAAAACAGGCTGATGTGGTAAACAATGAAATATGATAGTGAACAAGGTAAAATCTAGATAAGCTAGATAAGTTTAAAAAAGTCAATATCGTGTAAAAACGAAAACACTGCTTTCATGTCGCAGGCTTCGCCAATAATGGTTAGCAGCGTAGCTGCTCCTTCGTCCAACAGATGAGAGTGAAAATGACGAAAACGATGATCACAAAACCGAACACAAGTACACAAAACATGAAGGACAGTGAGACGACAGTTGCACGTCTCACACACCGGGACACTCTCGCCACACAGCAAAAAGCGGTGAGTAAAACGACAGTGTCCAATGCGGAGACGTGCAAGAACAACTTCCTCACGACAGTTCTTCCGCAAACTAGACATCCAAAGTCCGATCTGTGGTTTGATGGCATAGAGTTTATTGCTGCCCTGCTGAGAATACAGGGACTGCCACTCATCCATAACAAATTTCCGGATCAACGGCCGATAATCTCGGAAAGACAGTGGCAGCCGAGCTGGCGACATGGAGGAAACAGACCTGGCAGAGAGATCTGCCAGCTCGTTACCCCGGATCCCAACATGGCCAGGAACCCAACAGAATCGGACCAGGAAGCCATCACCCTCCAAAGTTCCAAGAAGACGACGGACATCACGGATGACAGGCGAGTCCGTGTCCTCCGGAGAAGATAAAACTTGGATGACGGACTGGGAATCGGAGCAAATCAAAGCGCGACGATGAGATCTAGACCGTATGTGACACAAAGCGAGGTGTACCGCACGCATCTCTGCCGAAAAGACGGTGGATTCAGGCGGAAGCCTCTCAGCATGGGAGGCATCGCCACACACGAAAGCGGATCCAACAACCTCACCGGATTTCGACCCGTCAGTAAATACAGGCACGAAATCCGGGAAGAGAGACTGTTTCTCGGCAAAGAGCTGCTGGTACACAAGAGCAGGAGTGGAAGACTTTGGCCACACACAAAGGGAAAGGTCAGCCGTAGCTTCAACCGGCTGCCAAGGCGGTTCATTGTAGAACCGGGTCAAACCAATCCTTGACAAGTCTAGACCAGCATCGCGCACTATGGCAGACATCCGAATCCCGAACGTCGGAACACAGGAGGGGCGGTTGGAAAATAAGCGGACACAGGCCGGTTGGAAGATGGAACCATGCAGCGGACGATCAGGAAGAGATTTTAGTTTTGTGTAAAACTGAAGAGACGGCTGCTTACGACGGATGCATAACGGCGACTCATGAGCCTCCGCATACAGGCTATGCACGGGAGAGGTACGGAAAGCACCAGTGCATAGCCGCAGAGCCTGGTGATGGACAGGATCCAGAGGCCGTAACACGGAAGGACGTGCCGAACCGTACGTTATGCAACCGAAGTCTAACTTTGACCGAATCAGAGAATGGTAAATGCGAAGCATTGAGCACCTGTCAGCCCCCCAAGATGTTCGAGAGAGGACCTTCAGGATACTCAATGACTTCGTGCACCTCACCTTCAAAGACTGGATGTGAGGTCGGAAGGTGAGAGCTCGGTCAAAAGTTAGCCCAAGGAACTTGACTTCTGACACCACAGGGATGGTAGAACACCCCAGACGGAGGTGAGGGTCCGGGTGAAGACCCCGTTTGCGGCAAAAATGCACGCAAACGGTCTTCTGGGTCGAGAAGCCAAATCCATTGTGGGAGGCCCAGGTAGAGATCTTATTAATGGCCGACTGCAGCTGCCGCTCAATGGTGTGCATGTTGACAGATGCGCAAGAGATCTGCAGATCATCCACGTACATGGAGCCACGAACCGACGGAGGAAGAAGAGTGAAAATATGATTTACACGAAGGATGAACAATGTCACAGAAAGAATGAAGCCTTGAGGGACACCCTGCTCTTGTGGGTATAATGCAGAGAGGGTCGATCCGACGCGCACACGGAACATCCGGTCCTGGAGAAATCCTCCACCACTCTCAAGAATGGAGATTTCCCCAGAAGGGTACTTACCCCGAATCTTGCGGATCCTGTCCCAAACGATCTTAGAGCTGGTAGCGGTGATAATCCCGGATACGTATCGTATCCAAGATTCCCGTTGGCTACGACGACGTACCAAACGCGCGTAAGATTTGGCTCTCTTGAAAGCAAGTAGGTTCGCGTCGGTGGGGTACCGACGAAACCTACCCCAAGCCCGATGTTGGGCCTGACGAGCTGCCTTGCAAGTGGAATTCCACCAAGGTCTCGGACAACGTGGAAGGTTAGTCGAAGACTTAGGGATGGTAAAGTCTGCCGCGTGCACAAGACAATCCGTTACCGCCGCAACAGCTTCATCGATCGTACCCGAGGTCACCATGACTGGAGTAATGATCGCTGAAGTCGTGAATGAGTCCCACTTGGCCCGATCGATAGCCCATCTAGCAGGGCGAGTAGGATGACGGTACCCGTCACCTCACTTCGCGAATGAACCCCAGTTGTTCTTCAGGAGCGCTTCCCATATGCTTTCTGCTTTTCAAGTGTGCCATAGGGTGCAGTGAAAAAAACAACAACAACTTTTTATTAATTTTATTGTTTCCTGACCCAACAAATGGTTCTGTTTGGTTAAAAAAACACAGTAAAAAAATTCCAGCTCAATAACTCATCTTCAGGTTCCACACTAGGTTAAAAACATTTAATTTTAACGTCAAAAAAGTGAAAACGTGAAAATATTTTTTACAATATTTTTGTTTCCTAACCCAACAAATGGTTGTAATTGGTAAAAGAGAAACAGGAAAAAAGTTTCAGCTTAATCACTCATCATCTTCAGGTTCCACACGAGATCCGAAGAAATTAATCTTGGTGTCAAACTTCGGAATTTCGTTCCGGGACTTAATTCGGCTGCGTATGAATCCATCCCTGGCTTCTGCACCACATGTTGCAATTGACGCTTCTGTCACCAGTCTCGCATGCCTCTACTACTTGATAATGGCAAGGGAGCTTCCCTATTTCAAACTGTGAACGGCCTCTGATCATCTTGTTATGTCTTCGTCGCTGGACTCAAGGTAGCCGGTGGTTCCGAGATATTGTCCCAGCATATCATCTCAAAATACACCTCTGCTTTGAAATTCAATTTGAAAAGCTCAAAATGGCTTAACCCCCCCTTCCCAGTCAGTTTTTCTTGCTTTCAGTATTTTTCTCAGGCCAAGTTCTCGAATCTGTGCTCTTTCACTCTTTCATCTTCCAGCATTGCCAACAGAATGTTTTCAGAGTGAGCAAAATAGCAGTTCCTCTGAATAACTTCCTGCACGATTGCCTTAAACTCTTCTGGCAAGTATGAACTTTTCTTTATCATTCCGTGAAGATGACTTGCTCCACGAGTTGCTCTCGGGATTTTTTTTATTTCAAACCAGGATGGCGCATAAACTTTTATAGCATATTCTGCTAGGAGCTTTAAGTCATCTGGTGGTCCTGTGGTTGATACATAAAGGCAAAGAATTCTGTTGGCTGTAGTGAGCCATCTTGAGTGGGCCACCTTCCCAGGACTCCTGCTTGCTAAGTTTGGAGGGCACTCCCATGAGGATACTGCCCTAGAAATATCAAGAAGGTATTTTTGGTCAGTACTGAGGGTTTTTTTTTTTTTTTTTTTGTCAATTTTGGGCAGAGCAATTGGAATTGAGACATAACTTGTCACAGCAAGGGTTTCACACATTTCAAGGGATTTTCCTATTGTTCCGGAAAACTGTTTTTGCCCAACATTCACTTGAAAATTTAAGTGAATATTTATACTTTGTCAAAATCGCCATTGTCAGCGCAAGAAATTGCGTCCCACACCAAAATAGCCAAAATCAGGCAATAATTCATATTGCTGACAATGGCAATTTTGACAAAGTATAAATATTCACTTGAGTTGTGGAACCTCAAGATGCTAATATTTTGGGCTGAAATTTAGAGACAATTTGTTCTATACCATTTGGAATCTAATAATGAGTCAGGCAATATGAATTTCAAAAAAGTTTTTTTATCTCCATCCTAGTGTGCACAGGCTTCCAGCAACCTTTTGTGCTATGCTGTTATTGTGAGTCTCTTGGGTGGTTCCACTTTGTACATTTGCTGGAATTTTCCACTGCGTGGTCACCGGAAACTGAAGTTCTGCATGCCAGTAACACTTCCCCTTCCGCTGCACCGTGAACGCCATTTCAATAACAACCAACTCAAAATGTACATAAAAGCTGCACAGGGGAACAGCAGCACCATAACCAAAGAGCCTCGCAGTGTGCTGCCAACAAAACTTGGTAAGTTCCGCTTTCTGCTACAGCAAACAGCATTTTTTGTATCCAAGTTCTGCACTGATTTACAACGATTTCTTATGGGTAGTTTTTGCCCCTGGCACCCTGTACATGCTTCTCAGAACTTGACATACTGGGGCAAAAACTGACTTATGTTTCAGTCAAGTACAGTGAAAATCCCACTGGCCATTTACAGAGAATTTCATGTATATTTCAAGTAAAAAAAAGTTTTGAAACAACACAAAGGCATATGATTGTTTACAAGACTTAACTATGAGCAGAAAGCATACCTTTAAATTCCAGATAACCATTTTTCCATCCATGCCTGTGGTGCACAATTTGGTTGTTGACAATTTGGTCCCAGCATAGATTGTAAGACTGGTTATAGCATTCTGATGAATGGTATCTAATAAAGTATCTACATTATTTTCTACTATGGCACGTTTATCCATATCCCTAAATTTGCGCATCGCACTGCAAAGTAAAGAAACTAATGTTAGGTAATAGCAGAAAAATATTACACAGAAAATGAAAGTGTAATGTCACATGGCATAACAGTAACAAGAGAGAATAATTCTTGGGATTCTACAGACACACATTTATGAAACAGAACAAACACACATGTTTCTTTAAGAATGAAGTGAGAGCACAGTTGCCAAGAACAACATTTTACAGTAATAGTCCTGTCTTAGAAAAAGGTGCAAGCCTAAGGGGTTATCATGGCAAATGTGGAATGACTTTAGATACTTATATCTTAAAGACTATTTAACCTGAAAAAGTTAAGAAACTGTCATTTGAAAGCTCAGTTTATCTTTCCAAGTAAAGCATTGATAACATTGTCATGAACATCACTGTCACAGAAGAAATGAAAAGAACATCCATGCTGTCAGCTCTCAGTGTCAGCAGAACCCCAAAGGAGATTGTCAGGTTCAACAAATTATCTTTGTCTATAAGATTAAGAGCAAGGCTGACAATGCAGAGGACCCTGACAACATCCCTACCAAGCATAAGAAGCATGACCATTGCTCTAACACCATTAGGACCCTCCCCACAAGTTTGTCACCAAGGTGCAAGGGATGGTGGACAATGACCCCAGGAAATTAATGAATGCCTTATCTAAGGAGTTGGGTGTTGCTTATGGTACCATCCACAGCATCATCCACGAGTACCTATGCTACAGCTCCTATGTTCTTAAGAAGGGCCAGTTCATGGACCAGGCCAGGCAGGAAAGGCTTCTGACAAAGGCAAAGAAACTGCTCAACAAAGTCAAGCACTTAGTGAAAAACAACTTGCAGAGATTCTTCTCAGACAAGAATTCTGACCAGGACCAAAAGGTCAATAGGAGGAATGACAGGTGGTTGTTCAAGAACCCTGACGACATGTCGAGGGTCATGCACAAAATTTCCTGAAGCCGTCATGGCCCTCAGGGTCATCTCCAGCGTGGGAGATGTTATGCCTCTTCACTTCTTTGAGAAGGGTTTAAAAAGGGTCAATACAGATTAGTACATTAAGGTGCTGAGAGATGTAAGGAAGCCCTGGATGGACACCATTGCTGAGGAGAGGCTTTACATCTTCCAACAGGACTCTGCTCCAGCCTACAAGAGCAAAGTGACTTAGAAATGACTTTAAAGAGATTGTGCCATACCACTGGTCTCAAAACATTTGACCGCCCCCTATTCCTTGAATTACTTATAAGTTGGGCGTAGTTGAAAGGGAGACCAACATGCATCCCTATAACACCCTTGACTCCATCAGGCATGAAGTCAAAGGGAGAGGGATCTGTCACAGGTCGCTAAGGCCTGCGACATATTCCACTCAAGAATCAAGGCTGTCATCGCCGCCAATGGCGAGTTCATTGAATAATTACAAAGTGTGTTTGTGCATCAAATATTGCACAAAATTTTGCTTCAATAAAACATATATTCATGTTTCAACTGTTTTATTATATACATACATTTTTCACATTTACCATGATAAACCCTGCATATACTGCCCAACAAAATAACAAATAACAGAGATAAAATATTGTTTAATCCTACAAATCACTAAATTTTTGCTAAGTATGATTTACATCTTACAAATGCCATCTAACATGGCTAAAATACCAAACTTTTGCCAGAAATATTTTAAACCAATTCCCTACCTACTTCAGACACTGACAAGCATATGATTTGCACTAGGTTACTATAGGCATGTAAATAACTTATTCCTAAGCTTTAATGCAACTTTTGAGAGCTTTGGGTTTTCTCTGCTAATTCTCATGCAAATAATTTGAGTTTCTCTTTTTTACTCTGTACAATTTACTTATGTTTAGAACAAACCTTTTTTCCTGATATTCTACAATGTGCACTGCCAAGCCTGTATTAACCTAGACAATTAATTCACTAAATTTAGTGATACACTTTTTTTTTTTAGCTATTTGCATGCTTTATGACAAATGTGTATGAAGTGGCTCACAACTATATAGACTAGAAACTGTGTGGGTGTGGAAACATCCTAAAACCACAGCCATCTATTGTCTCAAATTCAACAGTCAAGAATAGTCTTCAAAAAGTATATTTAAACTAGCATTAATGAGCCACAATAATGACAACTCAAAGAATGCTTTGTTTGGGAGGTACATTCAGTGTAAAAGTTTTTACAGAGCCACCTACACATCCATTTGGTTACCCACAAAATACCTGAAAAATGCATGTGCAAGTACACACACACACACACACACACACACACACACACACACACACACACACACACACGAAGAGTAAACCAACTAAATAATGCATGCAGCCATGTCTAACATACAAGGCGATTCAAAAGTCCCCAAACACTATGTTTAAAACGTATTTGCTGTAAAACCATAAAAGACATCTGAGTATTGCTGCTTGTGGCTGTTGTGTGTGACCTTGGAGAACGAGCTGCGCCACGTGACACCACGCTAATGCGGGCGCTGGCAAGCAGTAACGTTCAGTCAGCCACGAGTTTCACGCAAGAACAGAGAGTCGCTTTGTTAGAAGTTTATTTTGCGGAAAAATCTTGTCAACATTGCATCCAGCTCTTTCAAAGGAAGTTCCCTGATGCTCCTATACCAGGAAAAACAACTGTGTATGACCTTCTGAACTCGTTTTGCAAGACAGTCAGTGCTCAGGATAAGCCTAAAAACATCTGTCCGTCCAGGGGTGACGACCACGTTTCTGGAGAAAATTCATATTTCCCTGCAGCTCTCCCCAGAAGTCACTTCAGCAGCTGTATTCAGCCTGCCAGAGGGCTACTAAAAGTCTAAAGCTACGGTCGTACAGAATTTGAGTAGTGCAAGAGCTACGTCCTTTGGACTCTGACAAGTGCATTGCCTACTGCCAATGGTTTAAGAGTTTCACGCGCAACAATGTGACTAACCAGCTTAACAACACTTTTTTGAATGACGAGGCATGGTTTAATTTGAATGGATATGTCAATAGCCAAAACATTCGCATATGGGTTGCGGAGAATCCACACGCATTGCACGAGGTTGGACTTCACTGTCAGAAAGTTGGAGTGTGATGCACAATGTCTAGACTGCAAATTGTAGGGCCATTTTTTTTTTTTTTTGACATAACTGTAAATTCCACTGTGTATGCAGACATCATCTATCAATAGTAGTGATGCTGGAAGAACACGAACGTTACTGTTGATTTCAACAAGATGGAGCAATGTGCCACACATCAAACGACACAATGGCGATGCTCCGCGAGTTCTTCCACCATCTATTAATCTCAAAAAAATTTGGCCACCTAGCTCATCAGATTTTTAATTTGTGGGGTTATCTGAAAGACACGGTTTACCACAACAACCCTAAGATGGTACATGACCTGCAGAACAACATCATTACAGCCGTGAGGGACATACCAGCCAACACGCTGCAAAGAGTGTCTACCAACATGTGTCATCGGGTGAATTTGTGTCTTTAATAGAATGGTGGACAATTCCAGCATCTATTGTAAAGTAGCTTTCATTACCTGTAAGTATGAGTGTCAATATAACAGTATGCAAAAATAGTTATACATCACCATATTCGTGGTAGAAATATTTGAATTCAGAGTTCGGGGACTTTTGAATCACCCTGTACCAGGATTCTCTCTCTCAAAAGAGAGCACTTCAGTGTGATCCTTCAGTTTTTGTATCGGTGAAAACAATTGATGAACTAGCATTTCATGTTTTCATGAAGAAGCTGACAATTGCTATTGACTTATTCTCTTTCTGAAGTAAACTATTGGATTGCTCAGTGCCCAGTGGCGTATCTTTGGTCAGAGACCTGGGCTATCTCACCCCCAACCCCCAGTACTGTTGTTTTAAAAACTGCAAAGTTTATTTTTCAGTTGTTAAGTAATAAAAGTAACTCCCCCCCCCCTAAAGTTTAGGTACATGCTATTGCTAACATGATACCAAATAATTATGAGGATTAGGATTTGAACACTTATTTGTACATGAACTCTATTCTTTCCTTTTGTGTGAACTTTAGTGTTATGTTTTCATAAAAAGTTTCCTCCTAGTACTTTTTCACGTGGGTCGCACTGCCGTCACCATTTTCGCAATTTATGAAAAAAAAAACTTTTGGCGATAGAAAAAGAGCTTTGGTGATTAACTTTTTGTACTGTTATAACACTTTGGCAATAAAAAATTGAATTTGGCAAAAACTTTAAAAGAGCCAGTGCAACTCCTGCTTTTTCATACTCAAAAAATGGTTTTTCTCTGTTGACAAAACAGCCAAGTTGCTCAAATGTACATGATGTCCTTGTGTGGCTCTAAGATATATCTTGATTCTTTTTAATGCAGAAAAACTTCTTATGGCAGTTGCTGATGGAAACTTTAACATTAGGTCTGCTAATCTGTACCCCTCACTAAACACAATGTCTGATTTATTTAACTTTATGTAACATGCCCCTAATATTATTTCTTTTTGTATTCATCAAGGGAATAAAGCACCTTCTGTTCATTTTTTTAGTCAAGCTGTATCAAAATTTGAAGCATAGAGTTTTTTAAGTTCTGACAGTAGATGTTCAGGAAAGCTTTCACAAAATTTATCAAAATAGTTCAAATCCAACAAAGCCACAAATTTAAGATATAATATCACTGATTTTAATTCACTGACACTTCACACAAACTGAAACACTCGCAAAACACGTGCTGTTAACAGCGGGAGCACGCAAGTGACTAATGTAGCTAAGTCTTCTCTTTTCGGGGCGAACCATTGCCCAAAGCAATGGCCTATTTCCCCCTTCACCCTCTCATTCACGTAGTCATGGAAACACTAGCAGGCGATTGTATCGTAGGTCTTTGAATCAGAACAGTGAAGACTGATAAAGCTGGTTGCATTACAATGGATTCCCTTTAGTCAAAAGGAGTGAATCTGCATGTTTTTTTCGCAGTGAAAGCATTGACATAACTCAATACTGTTGATAATTTACTTTTATTTGTATATATTTAATTGACTTTTATTTCTGCATTCTCTGGGCTTTGCAGCTAGCCTTGAATATACACCACTGGGATTTCCACTAATAGGTTTTTCATCTCCCCAGACACAAACACACAAAAGAAAAACTGTATGGAATTCCTTAAAACATTTTCTTGCAGTTAGGTTTTGACTTTCAAACACGAAGTTTTATTTGGTAATGCTCTCCAAAAAGCAAACTCTTTCTCATCACCATTAGCAATGTTACGAGGTTCACAGCCCTTAACGAGTGTTGCAAATTTTCATAATTCAATCCAAAACTGTTTTCTCATTGACATCTGCATCTTCACCACTAATTTCCTTGAAAATGTTGCACATCTTCCAAAACTCTAGCCATTCATTAAGAGCACAGAACTGTTTTTAAAATTTTTTGGCTATCTCTCTTGCTCGTAACATATCACTCCCTGAAAATCTCATTTAGAGTTTTCTCTATGTTGAGCTATTACCATTAAAGCCAATGCTCTTACTTCTTTTCACTGAAAAGTGTCAAATGTTTTTCTGGCACTGAACTTTTCTGTCAAATGCTTGAAAACAAGAGTGTGTTCATTTAAACACCTAGCTTTTGTACCCATATGGCTGGTGCCATGACACAGAAAGACTAACACAATCACAATAAGTAATACCTGGGAAGGATATC
This sequence comes from Macrothele yani, assembly GCA_039090855.1. NCBI lineage: Eukaryota > Metazoa > Arthropoda > Arachnida > Araneae > Macrothelidae > Macrothele > Macrothele yani. The sequence continues at coordinate 24,842,588 of CM077013.1, forward strand.
TGACTGAAAAAAACAAACACAACTTGTTTTGAGTACTGGTTGCTTTAAGAGATAAAAAAATTTGCATTGGGTTTAGCGATCTATTCCCTTTCCAACGAAGGCTGCACAAGCGTACACTAGGAGTACCTTTTAAAAATTAAATAACTAGAGTTAGAGAGGGAAAGATAAAAGATCAACCCGAAAAATAGAACTTGTGAGATCCCCCCCCCTTTTTTTTTTCAAAATTTGCAGTTTTTCGGTGAGAAATTAGATGGCATGAACAGTAAACTACAAACAATTAATCAGTATCACACTGTTATTGCTGAGAATAACTTGTGAATTTTCCATGTATTTGTTGTTAGTGCTTTTTCCTTCGTTTCTATGATCTCTATGGCATTTTTTTTTAAGTGTAGAAGAGATGCATACACTAACAGGCTCACAACAATGAAGCAGTATTACTTCATTTGGATGGAATAGTTGGTTTTGCAATGGAGAAGAAGCAGCAGGGGGATATGCTACATCTGACTGCACATGAACTGATAAAAAACACTAATAAGGAAATAGTCACTAACTGTCCAAATGTTAGCAGATAAGTTTACAATGGCAAATGTATCTGGTCACAACATTTCAACAAAAGAAATTGAACTTAATAATCATCCATGAAATCCGACAATGGCAGAAAGGTATTTATTCTAAAATTTGTAATGATCCTTTGAAAACGGCATGCAGTAATGACATATGTTTCACTGTAACTATTTGATATGAAACCTGGTGTATGAAGAGGTTTTATCTTCAGACGACCCTAAAATCATATCAAAGAACTGAATGCGGAGGTACCTGCTCACCTGTTTTGAAAAATCTTGCACACAGCTGTTAAAAATAAAGCACACTGGCTGCATTTTTCAACTGAAAATTTATAAAATACATCAACAACTTGTACTTGAAATACACACCGTCAACTAACAATAGAGCAGAGTCCCTTAGAGCGAAATCCAATAGAACGAAAAACCAGTTATAACTAAATTTTTAGCATTCCCGGCAAAATTCCCATTAACGAAATGTAATTTTAATTCCATTTGAACGAAATTCATTAAAATGAAATTTTCGTTACAACAAAGAAATATTTTTAATTTTAAAATAAATTTTTTCCATTAGAATGAAACTTTCAGCCCTGAAAACAAGCTGCACATTCCTTTCGAAGAGCTTTTCCCCACATTTAAAAAAGAAAAGGCAACTTCATCTGACTTTTTTCACTTGGATGACTCACTCATTTTCGCACACCCATGGTGACTGGCCTACGACCAGATGCCGGTGTTTCCATAACAACCTACTTACCACGTGCGGTAAGCCTCTCCTCTTCCCATTTCCTCTGGAAATGGAATGCAGTTTTTCTGACCTTGAAAAGAGAGATAGGATGCAGCTGAGCTCTGGATTTCGTTGCAAAAGGAGGTTTTTTTATTTATTTATTTATTTATTTATTTCAATTGTTCTTAAAATTTCGCTTGTTGGCTTACGTTCCAATTTGGAGTCTTCGTCAAGGCAAGTCAGTCAGCTTTTGCTACAGGTTTTAACAACGAATTCAGCCAAATGAAAGCAGTTTTCTTTGGAGGAAAAAAAAACTATTTAAGTGAGTGCAGGGTGAAAGAAAGGAGATGTGGCAAAAAAAAATATGGGATCACTCCTTCGACATTATCAACATTTTTGAAGAACAAAGAAAAAATCACAGAGCAACCTTAAAAACCGGCGATCGGGCCTCAAAGAAAAAGATTACGGCAAGCTCAGTTCCAAGATGTAGACTCTGCCACTTTCACCTGGTTCCAAGATGTGAGATCAAGAAATGTACTCATTAGTGGACCATTGATTTGAGAAAAGGCTGTGCAATTCGCCAAACCTTTATGAGTTATGGATTTTGAGGCAAATGGGGGGTGGTTGAATTGGTTCAAAGACCGATATGGAATTGTTGCAAAAACAATTTGCGGAGAAGCGAATGCTGCTACGATGGAAAATGTGAATGAGTGGAGAGTAGAAGTGGCAAAACTAATGATGTCTTTAATGCAGAAGAGCCTGGAATTTTCCTTCAGTTAGAGCCCGACAAAACATTGCCAATGAAGAATGACAAGTGCGTTGGGGGTAAAAGATCGAAACAGCGACTGACTGCTCTCTTCTGCTGTAATCAATCAGGAAATGAGAAGAGGAAAGTGCTAGTGATTGGACGATCCCCATAACCTCGGTGTTTGAAAGGCGTGCAATCGCTACCTTGCAACTACAAAGCCAATAGACAGGCGTGGATAACGCAAACTATCTTCAATGAATGGTTATTGAAGTTCGACTCTGAGATGAAGAGGGGAAAAAAAAGAAAAATTCTTCTTCTGGTTGATAATTGTACAGCTTATAACAAACCTCCTCAGCTTTAAAACATTCGTGTGGAGTACTTTCCGCCAAACTGCACAGCAGCTCTCCAACCCTTGAACCAGGGGATAATAAATTCTGTAAAACACCATTACAAGTACATGGTGATGAAATTGATTCTTCTTGGAATTGAGAAAAACGATTCAATTAAAGTGAATGTCAGAGATGCATTGCATATGATTTCTGGAACATGGGGCAAAGTGTCCGAGGCAACAATACAAAGCAGTTGGCGCCATGCAGAGTTAACTGACTGTGAAACTGAACCCAGAAACGATGCGACTGAAACTGACGTGGATTTAAGTGCTTCATTAGGGGCAGTGTGGAATGCTCTCCAGACATCTGCTTCAGTTCCCACCGATGTTTAGCTACAGGATATTTTACATGTGGATAACAACATCCTGACCACTTATGAACTGACTGATGCAGATTCTGTATAACTGAATCTATTTTGGATAACAGAAATGAGAAAATTGTGGAAAGCAGCGAGGACGATGAAATTTATTCAACTCCTCCATTGTGTTTGAGTGTATGTGAAACACTTAACTGTTCAGAAAAGGTTTGCCATTTCGTATCAGGACAGACTAACGTCCCAGATGAAACTTTCACTCATTTACATTCTTTGCAAGAACATTTAGTTTCTGCAGCAACAAAGTCCCATTTTCAAACAAAAATAACAGATTTCTTTAAAATGTAAATACTACGTACATACTATATGTACTGTATGAGAAGAGAAAACCTTTGGTGTACAAAAGTGGTGTGAACTTTACGAAAGGTATGTATGGAATTAGACGTAGTAGAGAGTTTTATTTTTAATTTTATTTTTTAAGATACAGTACAGTTAAGCACTTTGAATACAGTTTATTCCCGTGAGTCATTTAAAAAAATAAGGGCAAAATAAAAAAATTCCATTATAATGAAGTTTTGATAAAACAAACAGATTTCGGCGGTCCCGTGAAGTTTGTTCTAACGGGACTCTATTGTAATACCAAGAAATTCTGCAACCTTTACAAACTGTGAATTCATTGCCCTCAACCTGAATTTTGGATATTAGAGATGTGGTTTCTCCTGCATAATTCAAGATCTTATACTATGCTATCAGTCAAACAATTTCTGTGTACTTTAAAGCCACTTCTACATTCCCCTGATTTGTGACTATGTGATCTTTCAATTTTGTCAGCTGAGATAGCAAATGAAAAATCATTACAATGGCATCCCAGCCATTATAACAACCATGAGATACCTGCTACGAAGACCTTCAGAATCACTTGTAATAATGGTGTATTAATCCTGGAGTAGATATTTGGTCATGGATCTTTTCACACACAGGTTGTATATTTATAGATATCATAGTAACCAGGCCTCGCGAATGTCAGTCGCCAAATGGCGACCAGATATTTCGTAGTAGCTAGTAAATTTTTTAGTATAGTATAGTAGCCAATGATGAAGACTAGATCCCCCCCCCCCAAGTGAGCATCTGTTTTGTCCAACTTTCCGCCCACTAGGACTCAGCAATGTATCGGTACATCGCAAAAAACCGGTGCGAATTTAACATTGATGTTAGTGTTTCGACTGACGAAACTACGATTCATCCCCACCGTGATGTAAATGCTTGTGATGTAATCACCATCACGCGCCACCAAGCACTGTTGTTCAAACCGGTTTTTCCAGTCCGAGACATGTGAATATCGGCTGATCCTCATGCACACGCGCCTCTCTGATGTAGTTTCTCACGGTGTCTCGTTCCAGACACTACGTCGGGAGATTGCTCATCGGACATTCGCTTCCGGGCAAGTAATCATGGACATCGTAGCTTCATGAGCGATCCCATCCGGAGTCCCACCACGATGTTTAAACATATTTCTTATCGGGCCTCCATACCTCGCCGATGCTATTAAGAGGTCGCGTGTTCCACGCATTGGATCTCTGAAATTCACCACAGCTTAGGGGCAATAGGAAGTACGTGATAGGTTTTTTTTTTTTTTTTTTATGTGAATACATCTTTAAAATCAGACCAGTACAGAAAGTTGAGTGGTACGAAAAAACAGGCATTGAGTTCGGTCTAATAATTTCTATATTATGAACACGAACCAAACCAACCTAGTGTCATTCAAAAGCTAAGGGTATAAAGACTTATTAGTGACCTTGAGTTACTAACAAGACTTCTAATCGGTATAACTCGGCACCGCAAAGCGATGAGACATCGAAATTGGTCTCGAGCAAAAGCTAACGTTCAGATCTGTCGACTTTAAGAGATTAGAAGTGAAATAAAATAGTGTTGGTTGTGAAACTTTAGACTGCACTTGAAAATGTTTAATTTCACAATGTCGGCATATATACTTGTCGAAAAGCCAAGCAGAAATACATCGAAAGTAGTCTATGTGGAAGAGCAACTCTTCAGCTTTCAATAAACATTGCAATGTCCACGGCAGAATGCATGAGAAAGTTATTAACTATATGTCAACAAAATAGTTTCCATATCATCTACTGTTTCGCACGTTACTAGAAATTCGAGCACGGGAAAAACGTCAATATAATAAAAAAAAATATTTCAACTTGTCACTAATATTCCTTTTTGATGTTCCTTATGATAGTTTAGACTTTTATTATATGAAGATTACAAATTTATATGAAAAAATGTTTTTATATGTACAGTCATATGCATCATAAGTTGTCAAAGTCCTCTAATATGTAGAGACAATATGTATGAATGATTAACATTATTCCAGTAATAAAAACAAAGAAAAGATAGAGATTAACTGGATAAAAAGAACTGCTATGAAATTTGGATACAAGAAAAAGATCATAGATGATGATGATCATCATCGTCAACCATTATCAATCCACTGCTGGACGAAGGTCTCCCCAAGTTTCCTCCACAAAGGTCTGTCTTGTGCCAATCTCCTCCATGTCACTCCCGCATACTTTCGAATTTCATCCACCCATCTCCCATGTGGTCTTCTTTTGGGTCTTTTCCTGTACCTTGGAATCCAATCTAAAATTTCGGCTGTCCGTCGATGGTCTGTAATTCTGGCAGTATGCCCAGCCCATTGCCATTTCAGGGATTTAACTCTGATCATGATGTCCTCCACTCTTGTCATTTTTCGGATCCACGAGTTTCTCTTCTTATCTCTCCTGGTTACACCAAGCATGCACCTCTCCATGCTGCTTTGAGTTGTCTGCAGCCCTTGTATGTCTCTTTTAGTTAAGGTCCACGTCTCTGCACCATACGTAAGCACTGGAAGGATGCATTGATCAAACACTTTTCTTTTAAGACATAATGGCATATTACTCTTGAAAATTATGCTGTTTCTTCCAAAAGCTCTCCAGGCAAGTTTTGTAGGCCGATTAATTTCTTCATCAATGTGACCCTCACTTGATACCTGCTGTCCAAGATAAACGTACGTGTCTGTTATCTCCAGCTTTTCTCCATCAATCGATAAATCTTCATTTCGTGTAAAAGCACTGAACATCACTTTTGTCTTCTGAAAGTTAATTTTTAATCCCACTTCTTTACTCTTGTCAGCAAGTTCCTAGATCATACTCTGCAGCTCTGATGGGGTAGTTGCAAAAATGACTGTCATCAGCAAAACGAAGGTGGGTTAGATAATCTCCATTAATCTTTATGCCTTTGTTTTCCCAGTTAAGTGATTGAAAGACATTTTCCAATGTGGCGTTAAAGAGCTTCGGAGATATGGTGTCACCTTGTCTCACTCCCTTTCCAATTTTTATGTGTGTTGTATTTTCAAACAGCCGAATCTTTGCACTTGCATTTTCATAGATGTTATTAATAATATCAATGTATGCATCTTCAATACCGCAGGATTTCAGAGCCATTGTAACTGCTGATGGTTTCACCGAATCAAACGTTTTTTCATAATCGATAAAAGCCATGCACAATGGAAGTTCATATTTCCTCGCTCTTTCAATTAGTTCTCTCAGTACGTGGATATGATCTATTGTGCTGCAGCCACTCCTGAATCCAGCTTGTTCTCTCGGTTGAGCCATGTCCAGTGTTACCTTCAAACGGTGTGAAAGAACTTTAGTGAAGATTTTATAAACCACTGATAAGAGGCTGATAGGTCTGTAGTTCCCGAGATCCTCAATGTCACCTTTTTTATGTAGCAGGATCATTATAGCGTTGTTCCAATCCTCAGGAATCTTCCCTTCATTAAGGCATCGAGTGAAAATTTGGGTGAGTACTGTTTCGATTTCTCCACTTGCTTCTTGTATGATGTCTACAGTAATTCCATCTTCTCCTATAGCTTTTCCCCGCTTAATGTTCTTGAATGCATGTGCAACTTCTGCTGGGAGGACTGGAAGAACTCTGGTACTGGTACCTTCCATGATGTCTGGGAGTACATGCATCATCCCCTTCATATAACTTGGAGTAGAAATCTTTCACTCTTGTCAAAATTTTGCCTCTATTTCTTGTTACAGAACCATCTTCTTTTCTCAGTGTCATAATTTGTTTTCTTCCCTTACTGAGATGTCCCTTTGCTATCTTTAGGCTTTGGTTGTTTTCAATTGCTTTCCTCACTAGTTCACAGTTGAATTTCCTTAAGTCTTCAGTGATACTTTTTCGTACTGTCTTGCATAGCTCTATGTATTCCACTTTAGAAGTCACATCTTCTTTAGTTGTCCTCATCTCTCTTCTTTTTCGCATCAACATTTTGGTTTTTCCTGATAATTTGTTCACATGCAACTTGTTCTTAGACCCAGCTAATTTTGTTGCTGTTTCCATAAGAGCTTTGGTTACTTTTCTGTTAACTTCAGAAATATCCACTTCTTCCAATGTTAGGCCTTCTAGAGCAGAGAATCTGTTCTTCAGTTCCAACTTGAAGGTATTATGGTGTTTTTTAAGGTTGGTTATGTCAATACATTTTGTTTGTCTTATGAGCTTGCCACGTTCCAGTTTAGTGTTGAGGTGCATCTTACATCTCACCAATCTATGGTCACTACCTGAGTTGAACTTGTTTAGCACACTGCAGTCTTCTATGACGAATTTTTTGTTACACATAATAAAATCAATTTCACTTGTCTTCCCATTTGGATGTCTCCATGTCCATTTCCTGTGCTGCTTTTTCTTGAAAAAGGAGTTCAAGATGAAAAATCCTTCTGCTTCTGCAAACTCAACGAGAGTATTTCCACGCTGGTTTCTGTTGCTGTGACCGAATTTACCTACTGAAGCTTCATTCTGTTGCCGTTGCTCTATTTTTGCATTGAAATCTCCTATAATTATCTTCAAGTGCTGCTTACCTTTATTATTTAGACGACAAATTTCCTCATAAAATTCTTCAATTTCTTCTTCAGGATGACTTGTGGTGGGTGCATAAGTTTGAATAATCTGAGCCTGGTATCTTCTCGAGAGTTGCATAACAAGTCGTGCAGCTCTGTCAGAGGAACTTTCAACTTCTACAACTTCATCCTTCAGTTTCTTGTTTATTATAATTCCAACACCACTAGTTCTGCCACTATCTGTCCCACGATAGTAGAAGAGATGTCCACTTTTCAGTTCAATGAGATCTCCTTTTCTCCTTACCTCACTTAGCCCGACGATGTCCCACTTCATCCTTTGTAGTTCCTCTTCCAATTCAAGAAGCCTTGAATCAGAAGATAGGGAGCGTCCATTATACGTAGCCAAGGTCAGCATCAGATGGCAGCCTAGTCCGGTCCTCCGGGGATTCTTAGCACCCTCTGCCTTCATGTCGCACTGGCCGCTGCCTTGGCCAGGTACATTCCAGCTGCCGGAGACTGAGGGCCAAGATTTAAGTTGTGGAGTCATTTTGGAGGGGTTTGGCCATAACTCACCACGCTGGCCAAGCGGGTTGGTGAGTGTGGGATAGAATTTCCTCTAATCCCGATGGTATAGTTATACTGCTATTGGCGGTCGTCAGAGTCACTTTAGTGGGAACAAGATGCACCACGAGAAGGCGGGGTTGACATTTGTCAAGGAGAGGCTGTGATGTTACGCATCACCTGGCCTTACATCCCTCATAGATGATATACTTGAAAATACAAAGAAATCTTTAAATGAAAGTAAAAATAAACAAAAAAATGAAATAAAATTTGCTGGTAAAATTATCTACATTCCTCCAATAACAAATATCCTAAAGAAGGAATGCGTTAAAGAAAAAAAAAATGATATTAGCAGAAACCGTCATAGATAACGAAACTATATTAACTACAGGAAATGAAAGAAGATCAATGCTTGATAAAGCCGGAGTATATTCTATACCAACAAAATATTATACAGAAATAGAAAGAAATAAAGTATACATAAAAAGTACAAAAAGAAGGTTTAAGACCAGATTAAAAGAACATATATCCAATTGGAATAAAAAAGAAAACAAAACATCATTAATAAATCATTGTATTGAAAATGAAGCTTATCCTGATTGGTATGATGCAAAATTAATAACCTCACATAAAACTAAAAATCAAATATTAACCTCAGAAGCAGTAATGATTGAAAAAACTAAAGAAATAAATTGTAATAATAATGATCTAATGAGTCTACCGTACGCTTGAAATTATTTTATCGAAAAAGAAAATAACGCTAAAAAATATAATAAAAGACCTTATTAATTGTTTTCAACAAACAAATGGCAACACCAAATAATTTAGAATCAGAAATTCATATCATCCAATTATATTAAAACACGACTAAGAATGAGCATTAATACCAAAATAGCATGCGCAAGAGTACAACTGCCGTGGAATGTTGGACGCCGCCAGTAAAATCGATGTAAGTGGCCGAGATACAACGTGTGTGAGAAGTACATCATAATACCCACAGAAGATGATTCCAAAAAAGAAGGAATTGAAACTAGTTTGGGATATCGAGCCACGGAAAACGGAACATGCAACCACCATCTATAATAAGAAATTATAAGATCGAAGTTCAACTTGGAAGCTGATACCACAGGAAACGAAAAATCGTGCCTTCTTCGATAACAAGATGGCTTATTGCTGATTCAACGCATCATAATCAAGAGGTTCGAAAGTTCTTTTCTATTGTATTAATTTCGTGAATCATGAGTTAAAAAACTGGAATAATGTTAATCATTTAATACATATTGTCTCTACATATTGGAGGACTTTGACAACTTATGATGCATATGACTGTACATATAAAAACATTTTTCATATAAATTTGTAATCTTCATATAATAAAATTCTAAACTATCATAAGGAACATCAAAAAGGAATATTAGTGACAAGTTGGAATAATTTTTTTTATTATATTGACATTTTTCCCGTGCTCGAATTTCTAGTAATGTGCGAACAGTAGATGATATAAAAACTATTTTATTGACATTTAGTTAATAATTTCTGAAACCACGTAATGATTTCGACAAATGTTGAATTAATATAAAGCATAAGAAAGCATCGGTAGCAAAAGTAAATTACTGTGATGCAGTGCGCAAGCACTTCGGTGGCAGCAACGCACGAGCCCACTGACGTGGAGCATCAGCAATAAACCTCATAAAAACCAGTAATTGGGCATGTCTGAATATTGACACTTTAAACGACTTAATGATGATTAGATGCAAAGGCGCTTCAATTGAAGATTTTGATCCTTAAAATGCTATTCAACTGTGGTGGGAAGATACCTTTGATGGGAAGATCAGGCACAGTACATATCAGTTGGTAAACTGTGTCAACATTATTAGTGCCACTTTATGTATATATATCCTAGCTTTTGTCCCTTTGTTTTAAATATTATAAAAAAAATCAGACATCTAAATTCAATGGCCTCTCAAAAATAAATTATGTATGTGTAAATTAAGATAGTAAGAGTATTATTACAGCACTGAATATAAATTTAAAAAAATCAATCATTTTGGAACAAAAGCATATGCAATATTTGCAGTCAATCTAATGATCCTATGCAGTAACTGCTCTGCATCTGTTTTTATGAAGTTAATGGGGCAGGTGTCTGTCATCAGAAAGAAAGAAAGAAAGAAAAAGAAAAAAAAACATGCACCCATTTAATTTCGTAGAAACGTAAGTAGAGAAGTTACCGAATTATTATTTTTTTAATTTCGTATGGCCAATAGATTTTGTCATTTGGCTAGTAAAATTTTTATTCCATTAGCCACATTGGCTAGTAAAAATTTCAGCAGTTTTGCAAGGGCTGATAGTAACTGAGGTCATTTGTAATCTGAATTATCCAAAATGAAAGAAAAATTAGCGAATAAACAGCACCAAGATTAATGTTTACTTCCTCATAATAAATATGTAATTGAAAATGTAAAAACAATTTGATTTTCCAGGCAGTTTAATGTGTTGATGGGGAAAAAATTAATGTCAGCAGTATCCAAAAAAAAAAAAAAAAAAAAAATCACACGTGGCCCCCTTCCCCCAAAGTTTAAATTCAAAATAAAACTTCATAAGGTCAGATCTTATAGATGATGTCTCACAAACCATCACATTTGACATCAGGATCTTACAGATGTCTCACAAACCATCACACATAACATCAAACACCTGAAAACCAGGCTTGGTAGGTTCTGTTTTGCTATCTCCTTAGTACAAATGAAGTAATACTGAAAAATGATGCCAAATTATAATGTAATTAAGACAATCTTTAAACATAACATGTTTAAAATGTCTGCATATTAACAATAATATTAATTACAGGCATCTTAGCATCAGCTAATACTGTTGCACACCCCTACATATTACCATATTTCTGAAATTTATCACGCTTACCTAAAACCATCAACTTCTCTCTTTTGTGATTTGTCTAATTTAGATGCGAATGTTAGCTGATTACCATCGTACTGAAATAACATTGGACAACAGTCATGACCCTATATGAGAAAAAAAGACAACTATTAGAAATCACACACACACAAAATAACTATGTTGGAATGCTTTAATACTTAGATGATTATGTAAGAAGTTTGTAAAAACAAACTCACTGAAAACGCACCAATTCTAACATTAAGGAAAACAGCAATGCCAAAGACGGGAACTCATCTTGCAATGACTTGATGCGGTGATACCTATTGGAATCTGCCATTACAAGCAAGCAGATCATTCAGTTTAAAAACACCAACGTACGCAAACAATGAGCATCAAGACCTTGAAATATGGGCACTGCCACCTACACAACAATACTTCCATTGATAAAACTGGCATGCTACAGTACACATGGGAAATTTTTACAAAGACCTAAGGGTCTTGCAGTTCCACATGAGTTACATCTTCAACAAAATGGTAGAATCGCCCTCATGTAAAAACTGTTCTGTATGATTTTTTTTTTTTTTTATGAGGCAACTTGGAACTAACACAATAATACAGAACAATTTTGCTGTAGTACTGAAGACACAACGTAAAAGCAAGGACATGCAATAACAGCATAACTACAGGTCACATACAGCTTTGGAAGAGTTCAGATACAATCCATTACATGTAAATAAATACATATCAGATTTGCTTTTGTTGTCCCCCCCCCAGAGCAGTAACAGTATTAGTCACTTTCTGTCATGAATTTAAACAATGAAGAGATGCACCAGATAGGATTTGCCGAAAATAATAGCATCAAATGTTCAAGTGAGCATCGGCTGTAGGACAATTTCTGCCATAAATCTGTACAACTGCAGTCAAGTAGCATGCGACCACCTAAACTAAATCCTCTGCGAGACTGGTGTTCATTATTTCCATGCACACTAGCTGCAAGGATGGCAAAATGCAGTTCTCTTGAGAAGAGTGCATGGAAGGAGGAACAGCCACCTCAGACTGAAGATTTCCACATGCTGTTAACTCTAAATGCACACAATTACTAGCACTCAGATGAAGGTTGTTGGAAATATGGCATCCAAACATCTGACTTCCTTGCACTGCAGCTCCACATGTAATAAAAGATAAGACATGTCTCAGCACTCCCAGCAAACAGAAGAGATGTCATTGCAACCAGTCACTACGACGAGTTAGAACGACGTGATGCAATCCTTCCCCCTCTCTTGGCTTAATGAACACACAGCAATCACAAGCACCTCTGTGGTGGAAGCACAGGACTAATTTCAGGAGCAGAATTGAAACTTCCCCATCAAAAAGGAAAAGAAGTCCAAAAAAAAAATTTTTTTTTTTTTTCCCTACTGCAAGAGAAAATTTTGGGACTATTCCAGGACCTCACTAAAATATAAAAATTCAAGAACTTTCCATGCCTGGAGAAAAGTGAAATCAAATTTCAGGACTTTTCCTGGATGACAGAATAATGCCCAGAATGCCCTGTTTTGCAGTATATAATCGTATAGTTGTCAAAAAAGAGTGTTGTAAAAATCTTATTTCATACATGTACAGGGTATGTACTGATATTTTTACAATTCCATTTAAGGAGTTTTCCAGGAGTCAATGATGGCCCCTTAAAACTTTTAAAAGTTTAATTTCTCCAAAAATACAAGGTTTACCATGCTTAGTCACTTCTTGCTATGTCAACAGACATAAAAAGCAAATATTTTTCTTTTTGTTTACAAAAAAATTTACATTCAAAATAAAATTTCAACTCTCCATCAGTCTTTCCTTCCTGGCAAAGTCATTCTCTTCAAAACAGTGAGTACACAGTAGCACTTCTGAACATTAATTTTGCTTTAAATGAAAAAATGCTTGCACTGCCCTTTGATATAGCAAGGAGTGACTAAGGAATGAGACAACATTCATCTTAAGCGCAATTAAATACAGTGATGGAAAGTTGCAAAATCATTTTTGGAGCAGGTAAAGTATATTTTTGGAGCATCAAAATGCATTTTTAGAGCAGATAAAATACATTTTTTCAAAGCAGGTAAAATATTAGTAGATAGAATAAATTCATAGGCAAAAAATGTTTTGGAGATAGATGCGCCCTACTTAACTTTAAAACATCTTTCATTGAAATTCATATACACATATGCAAAGATTTTAGTTTTCAAATAGATCAAAAATCTGTAACCATAGCAGAATTCTATTATTAATCATTTTACAAAAAATGTTCAGATTTTTAAATTTTCTGCTGCTTTTCTCAATATTAAATTGATCATTTCTGTTTTTTTTTTCAAATTTTTTAAGATAGTTAGCAATGTTTTGTTTTGCTTCTTTTAATAGTACCTGTCCATTTTCTACTGCACTCATGTCTCTTTTTTATGCCACATTCAATGTTCATCTCAGCCTTTTTTTAACATTTTACGAGAGGAATCAACTGCTGCAAAAGTTCAGCTTCTCGTTTCAAATCCCCTTGTCAATATTCAATCTTCTTCTCCTTTTTGTTTATTTTGCTGCATTTTTCCAACACTAATCTGCTCTTGCTATTTATTACAGGATTCTTTATAAGCTGTCAATTTTTTTGGTTACATTAATTTTTCTCACATCTCCATTTAGTCTCATGACATGATCTTTGTGCTTCTTGCTCTCCAGAGCATGATGCCTACAATCATCACGGCCGCCATGCACTATGCTAAAATTCAGCCACATGGCTTGCAAAACGTGATTTGGCAAAACTTTAGATGCTCCATAAAAAGGCCATTTTTTACTAAGTACATCGCGATACACTTGACGATAAGTTTTATCTGACTTTGTACTTTTTGTTGTCATAGCTGTTTCACTTCTACGCTCCATTTCGTTTTAATCTAAATTAACTCTTTCCACTTGAATAACTTTTCATTTTTGCAGTAGAGGCCACAACTCAGGAGTGAAAGCTCAGCTTTGACTTGCCAGCCTCGACATACAAGCTACAGAGGCATCATCGGCATGGCGGGTGACACCCGACCTATTCAGCGAAAAAGAAATATCTCGCGAGCATAGACATGCGAGCTATAGAGGTGTCATCAGCATGGAGGGTGACACCAGACACGTGCAATATTCGGCAAAAAAGAAATGTCTTGCAAGCTCCGACATACGAGCTATAGAGGCAAGATGTGGAGGATGACACCCGAGCTATTCGGTGAAAAAGAAATGTCACGTGAGCGTCGACATGGGAGCTATAGAGGAGTCATCGGCACGGAGGGTGACACCAGAAACGCCGATTACCCCCCCCCCCCATTCTGTGAAAAAGAAATGCCTTACGCGCCCCAACATGCGAGCTGTAGAGGTGTCATCAGCATGGTGAGTGACACCCGACCTATTCGACGTAAAAAGAAATGTCTTGCGATCATCAACACATGACATATAGACATATAGAGGAGTTATCGGCATGAAGGGTGACATGCCAATGAAGCCTCTATAGCACATGCCGATGACGTTTTTTCTCTATTCGGTGAAAAAAAAGAAATGCCTCACGAGCTGTGACATGCAAGCTATAGAGGCGGCGTCAGCGTAACAAGTGACACCCAACCTATTCGACAAAAAGAAATGTCTTGTGAGCGCTAACATGCTAATCGACGAATAGCTTGCATGGAGGTTGCCACGCAAGCTTTTCGGTGATTTCATAATGTCGGGTTTCACCCGACAGTCAAATGGAAAGGGTTAAAACGTTTGCACCGAAATTTTCACAAGCACAAAGCCACATGTAATCAATGTAAAGAGTTTGCAAAAGGCGCTGAGCTGAGCTCACACTCTGCTTTTGTGCACAGCACTCTCAAAATGGCTGTACGGGGAGTCGTGCGACAAACAGCGTATGAGAAGAAGATCTGCCTCCGTTGGTGGAAGTCAGAACATTGAAAGTGTATAGAGACTACCTGTAAAGTCAGTTATTTCGACCAAAAAACAGTAAAAAATAGAAAATTGCATGCAGGGATCTTGCATGGAATTTTCAGTAGTTTTTTGGGTGACTTCTGTAAAACCATAAGATGAAGTGAAAATTCATACAAACTATGGAAAATGTGTAAAAGTTGGCATCTCTGAATACCTACGAATCCTTTAGAAACAGAACCATCGTATCCTGCCACGGGAGAGCCATTTTCAGTAGTCCTTCGCGTCAACAAAATAGCTAACTACCGACCTTACGCTGCATTTACATAACCGCACACCTCACCCGGAACGAAATAACTGCGCCATCCCAAAGAGCAGGGAACGATATATGAACAATCTCAATTGCACAACACTCTGAAAGACCACTAAACCATCTGTAAACATCAGGACTTCATAACATACAACATCGTTTCTTCTATGATTACAACAAAACTCCTCCTCCATAAGCTCCACCTACATCGCCAAACCTATTAATCACTTATGCCGAAAAAACAATGAAATTAGAAGGTAGGTGAAAAACATTCCGAAAAGTTGGGATTGGCAATACGTGTTGATTAAGCGTTGTTATACTTTAACCAAATTACGCGTAGACCTTAAAAAAGTGTCATTCGATTCGCCGTTTAAAACAGCATTTTTTGAAGTGAAAACTTTTTTTTTTTTTTTTTTTTTGCTCTGCAGTTTTTCCTGTGGGTTGTAGTTTTGGCACAGTTGGGTACAAATATTAAATTTTTTCGTAATTTGTTGCAGTTCAGTGCAAGATAAAAAAAGATCGGGACTGCATTGTTTACCCTGCCGTGAAAACAATTCTACAGGTCACTGAAATGGCTCCGATTCCATCACGGACATATTAAGTACAGATTTTAACTTTTAATTTTGTTTTTGAAAGAGGAACAGGGTAAAAATGCTTGTTCAACATAATGGCTTTGAAGAAGAGTCTCTGAAATAGTAAAGTGTGCATTTCATTAGAAATAATTCTTAAAAAAAACATAGGTCTGAATTTTTCACTATTACCAAAGATATTAAAAATGGTAAGCACAAACATAAAAACATAAAAAGGAAGATAAATGAAAAAAATGCAACTTGATCAGAAAAATTTGAAATTCTGAAAATTACGGAACATTCTCATCTCTGCTAGAACAATAATTTCCCATCATTCCAAACATTTTTGGCTGGTGGACAGCATGAAGACCTCCAAAACACATCAAATAAATGTCTCATAATATTAGGCACATCCAATAAACAATACCAAAAATGATTAATAAAGGCTAGAAATGTGAAAATAAACTTTACAGAAATATTATTTCAGCAAGATATTTTATTTCCATAATATATTCAGTTTCCTACATACCACCATAGCTGGCCAATGATTTCGATAGTGCCTATGGAGAATCTGTAGCGCTTTTGAGTGTCTGGGTTTTCTGTGAAACAACGCAGAGGCACTTGACAAAATTTATCTAATCACACCTGTTTGTTCACCCCACCAGCAGGAGAGCAGCACCTAGTGCATGGTCGCTGGGATGAACTCAAAATAGCTTCCAGCTGACAAAGTGAAATTGCAAATTTCGAAAAGAAGTTCACCTGCCATCCGCTAAATGAGCAATTGAAGAAATCTAAACAACCTGAAGTACAATAATTTCCAAGAGTCATAATTAGATTTAAAAACTTTTCCAGAAGTCAAAGGGAATAAGGAAAGGGAAAAAGGCCCCTTTAAGCAGCTCTTAAATTCCAGGAAGTGGACAAACCCTGAACACAAGCACTCTACCTCCACTCCCCGGAGAGAGAGAAAAAAAAAAAGATACCAGCAAAACTATATTCTTCAGCAAAGCAAAATACTGTCCTCTTGTAATTTGAGAATAGTTCTCAAACCATTCCACTGCTTTTTAGGATAATGCCAATTCAGTCACACATAAAAATCACCTTTTTATCGGCAAAGTGTTGTCTTGACATTTAAAAAGGACCTACATGAGGTACTCAGAATTATGATAACAGTATGTCTTCACATGTAACTTCAGAGCTCAATAATACCCCTCAACTGCATCTGAAGACAGAATACATTGAAAGCGATTCAACATCTTTACAAGTAACTCTCAGTGCATACTCAGAAATATTAGTAGATCGATCATATGAGTCAGTTTAAATATCCAGTTTTTTCAAATGGAGTGAACAATTACTGTCCTTTACAGGTTCTTAAAGGGCAACAGCAGTAAGTCCAATTTTGACCAAAATCAGTGTTAATATGGAAAGTGGTTACAGAAACTGATTTTTTTGTTTTTTTTTTGGTTTTTTTTAATTTGAACATTCATATGAATTTTCAGCATACCATTGGTTAAGCAATTTCTATATCAGCCATACCACTTAGATGTAACCATAATTACTAGAATATTTGTGCATTCTGATCATTACAATGATGATTAATAAAACACAGCAAACCAGAGTTCTGGTTCATATTTCTGTATAATTTTAAGTTAAAAGAAAGCACTTTTAAACCTGCTGTTTTTCAGCTTCATAAATATTAAACATTTTGAAATTAGAACTGCATACAGACACTGCTAGACTGGATTCCAAAGGACAGGAAAATAACCAGAAGACCGCAAGGGAGATGGGTGAATGAAATTTGAAGACATGCATGAGTAACATGGAGGAGACTGGGCCAAGATAGACAGTTATGGAAGAAACTTGGGGAGACCTTCATCCAGCAGTGGATTGATAATGGTTGTTGATGGCGATACACACTGAAATACCAAACCAGCAAGCTTTCTTCCATAGAGTACATCCCCTTTTCATAGAGAGCTTTCTCCACTCTATGAAATTAGGATGTACTCTATTTACTCGAATTTATTTATTCAAATACATTTTATCATGACATAAACACAAAGGCCTGGCTCGTTAGAATATGTTTAATAGATTACCATATTCATAGTCACAAAAGTTCTTACCAAAATTGCTGCTATTCATTTTTTTTTTTTTTTAAGCACTGCTAAGAGAGGGAGGGAGTCTAATTTAAAGCAATAAGTTGATTGGGAATCAAACCTTGATGAATGACAGAACGAGAACAGTGCTCACAACAAACATTACAACAAGCACAGTATCCTCATTCATATAATTTTACCAAGAAATGCTGAAAAAGCAACACAAGAGTAAAACTTTGTCACACACAAACTATGCCATGGATTAAAAAAATAGATATGAAAGTTCTTTTGAAATTTAACCACAACCATAAGTCATAATACAGGAATAATGAATATTATCAGACAACAAATAATCATACATGTGGGGCCACAATTTAAAATGTATCATGTAGAAGCATTCCAACCGGAGCCGACCATAGGAATCACTTGGCAAATGCCCAATGGGCTGCCGCCAAACTCTTGCTGTGGTGGCAAGTTATTTTTGTTCAACAAGTCCAAACAAAATTACAATTGAGAAGTACAGCACAAGCTGAGAGTTAAGAGTCTGCATATGTAATAATAAGTGGGCACAAAAGCTGAAGATTAACAGCAAATT
The DNA here is from genome assembly GCA_039090855.1 of Macrothele yani. Classification (NCBI taxonomy): domain Eukaryota; kingdom Metazoa; phylum Arthropoda; class Arachnida; order Araneae; family Macrothelidae; genus Macrothele; species Macrothele yani. The sequence continues at coordinate 24,861,149 of CM077013.1, forward strand.
AGATCACTGTCAAATTGCTCCCAGGTCCCCCAATCACGTGCTCTAGTCTGCTTTTTGAGGGCATAGATTTCATTATGTAGTTTTAACTGTTGAAGTTACTGACACAACCCTCAGGTCAGTGAAAATTGCCACAACAGTTTATTGAAAATAAAACACAACCGGAAGTAGTACCATGGCTGCTTACCGATTCTACCTTTACACCTGTAGCTTTTGTAATGGGAAATATTTTTTTTAGTAAATTGAGATTTTGAAGGTAAACCTTTGTTTGATGGATTAGTCCAAAATATGGAAGTGCAAGGGAGGCCAGGGAAAGAAAAGGGAAGTGAACCTTCATGAACAAGATGCTTAATCAACTTGAACTTTAGGTGATTTTTTGTTTAACGCACAGAAGGTAACTAAAACGTCTGGTTCAGATCCTGCGACATTTCATACTTTGACCGAACAGAAAGAGATAAAGCTGTGCATGCTTGTGAAACGGAAGTAATTTCAGTTAGGTACGAAGTATGTAATTCTCAAGAAAAAGGACATTTTGCTGAAGAAACAGTTTGTGACATGCCTTGAGATGACGGGGATGCTTTCCAGTTTCATTTTGTTTTCAAAGGAACTGGTGTTCATTTTCATAAATGTTTTTCAAAACTAAAAGATGAGGAAGTTCCTATAAATTATTATTATTTTTTTGTTCCTCCTGAGTGTAGTAAAATAACTCACTTCTTACCAACCTGATATTTCTTGCCTGTTACCTCAAAAAATTTTATGCAAAAGAGTGGTATGCCCAGGCAGTGGCTGTGTTATTCAGAAAAACACAAGGCATTATGTTGTTCTGTATGCTTAGCCTACAGAAACAATCCCAATGTCTTTGTTCAGGGTATGACAGATTGGCATCATGTAATACAACATATTACTGAACATGAAAGAAGCAGTATTTCGGGATGTTTGCATGCGCTGAAAAACATCTGACAAGTTGTCATAGTGGTGATTTGAAAATGTTATTGTTAAAAAAAATGTTATCTAAACAGGAGACAGAACTTTTGGAGATGAAGAAAATATTAGAAATCATTGTAGAAATTGTAAAGTTTACTGGCAAATGAGGTTTTCCATTTCATGGAAATAATGAAAGTGCTGCCATGATTGAAAATGATAATGTGGAAGCTTTATTGATTTATTAAAACACGGTTTGTACGTAGGGGGGGGGGTTTCAAGGACTTTCCAGGCCTTTTCCAGCACAAATACAAAAAAATTCTAGGATAATTATTATGCTTTACAGTATCATGGCCAAATTATTTTTTAAAAGCAATTTTGGTTTTAGTAATAAAAATGATGAAAGATGTAAATGGATTAGAGTGCTTTTTTACTCATTACATTTCTTTTTAATGCTTTTAATTGGACAATTACCCAATAATGCAAAACTGAATCATGGTGGTGCAGTTACCACAAGGCTTATCTCAAAAAATCCTTTCTGTCAATCTGAAAATGATTAATGCATCACAAACCGAAGTACAAAAACACCACCTAGCAACAGAACTGTGAACAACAAAATTCCTCATACACTGGCCAAAAGTGTTCTACACAAAATTAAGTGGGATCTGCTGTTGAAAGAATTTTTTAAGTCACACATGTAGAAACAGATATAATGAGAAAACAGATTAAAAATTAGCAACCCCAGCAGCAAAATTGTGCATTTTTTTGGGAAGAAAATATGCACACAGAGTTTTTGCATAGTTAGTAGTTACTGACCAAAGAAAGAAGTTTTTCAATCGGATTTTTAGTCCCGCTGATATTGCTGTAAATGGAAACGTGAACTTAAGCCCTCTGGTGGCAGACTTGTCCATTAAGAAAAATTTGAAATTATATGATAAACATTTCGCAGCAGAAATGCTCTCCAGGAAAAAAAGAATGCTGCAAATCAGACTCTTAGAAGCAGAGATGTCGACAAAAATAAGTTAAATAAGTTACGCATCTACATCCCCTGGCGGAAAAACTAAGCATGATTTTAAGAAGAAAGTATTCCCAAAAGGTTGTTTGATGTGAGCGGTATCGGTTAACAGAAAAAATTTTTGAATCTAGTTTTCAAGAGCTCAGATTTTGCTGTAAATATATCGAAATAGAAATAAACACTTACGCACCCTGGTGGCCAAACTATTCTTTAGAAACTATTACAAATTATATGCAAAACATTTACCATCAGAAGCTGTATCAGATACAGGAAGAATTTTTCAAATCAGAGTTTTAAAAGTAGAGATATCAGGGAAAACACAATCTGCCTTTATGCCCCTAGTGGAAACTCAATGAATTACTTGAAAATTTTGAAGATATATGAGAAACATTTTGCACCCGAAACGCTATCCGGCAATGAAGGAATTTTTCAGAATCGGACTCTTAGAAGCAGAAATTAGACAAAAATAAGATATACATCTACCCTTTGATGGAGAAAAACCATCATTATTTTAAGAAGAAAATATTCCAAAAATGTTTATAGGCGTGAGTGGCATTTGGTCCCCGAAATAAAATTTCAATCAAGATTTTAGCTCAGATTTTGCTGCAAATATACATCAGAAGCAGAAATTAATATTTATGTTCCCTGGTGGCCAAGCCATTCCTTACCAAAAATTAAAAATTGTATGCAAATATTTCCTATCCGGAGCTGTATCAGGTTCAGAAAGAATTTTTTAAATCGGAGTTTTAGAAGCACAGAAATCTTGTAAAACCTGATTTACTCTAACGCCCCTAGCGGAAAACCTTTGCAAAACTTCAAAAGGTGACTATGCCTGAAACAGTCTTTGCCGTAAATTGAATCTAAAGTTAGTAAAAGAATATTTCCAATCTGATTTTTAGAAGCAAATATATGGAATAAAATACATTTTGAATTCAATATCTTCTGCATTTATGCCCCCCAGCAGCGAAATTGTACACCGTAAAAAAAAAAAAAAAAAGTGCAAGTATCATTCGCATATTTCCATATTCAAGCTTCCTAATGCAGAATTTTTTTTTTCAAATCAGACATATAGTTGCAGAGATATGGTGTCCACAGACAGACTGACGGATGGGTGGGCGGACAAACCGGTAACATAAGCACGATCTTTTTTACAAAAGACGCACTAAAAAAGATGTAACACTGATTTTCTGAAAGAAATTCAAACATATTTTTAAGCACTAATACAGGGTTCCCACTCAAAAGTAGAAAACAAATTCCCTGACTTTTCCAGGTTTTCCAGGTGGTTCTGAGAGTTTTTCCAGAGCGGCAAATCAAATAACATTGCGACAAATTGTTGCATTTCCTTACATTCTTGCGTTCCTTACGAAAGCATACATTTGTTAATTCTTTAAATAACTGTTCTTTATACAATTACCTGCTTTTTATTAATAACAATTAAATGCACGAGGCATATTATTTTTGGTATTATAATTCCATGATCTTTTCTGAACCTAAGGGGTATACTGCTCATGTACAATTTGTTAATACATTCCCGTAGAAACAGTTCATATGCAAGAAAAAATCTGTATGTTGAATAGTTTGTTTTCCTTTCTTCTATAGCACAGTGTAGATAAGCTTAATGACCAAATGGGCTCCTGCTCAGAGAAATGTCGAAAGAGGATCAACCAACAAAGGGCTTTGATCCATTGTTTAAGTGGTTCTCTTGTGATGTGTTTCTCCAAGCAAGAGTGTTCCAGGCCACTGTGCCTAATTGTTCCATGTTACAAAATATGAAGCAAACTATCTGCAGAAATCGAATAAAACCGTAATGTCTACAGGCAATTTTTTAAATTCAGTTTTGATAATTTTTAGAGAACTAAGGAATAATGTAATGTATTGAAAGCAAGATTTATCAAATTCTAGACAGGCTGTAATTGCAAATAATTGCTTACCTGAAATTAATACTGATAATGTTATGTTCATCTCACATATGAGGGAGAATTAAAAAGACACCACATAATGAACGTCCCGATTATACAGTCCATAAAGATAAACAGAAAATATGGAATATAAAGGATAAATAACTTTCATTTTCCCTAATTACTTTATAGTTACAAAAATTAGTGTATTTAACATAAATTTTACATAATATTTAACAAAATCATGTCTTATTATTTTGTTTCAGGTTTAACGACCACCATAAGCAACTTGTTGGGCTATAAGCAGTCATCTGTCCATCCCTAATTTAGGACCATTGGCTTCACGAAGAAGGAGAGCCAGTGCCGTAAGATAAACACACCACCCATACCTCATCTGGGACTTGAATCCAGGCTCACTTGGATGAATAGTCAGAAGCCAGAGCTTAGACCACTGCACCACCGAGGTGGCAAACCATGCATTTACATGTTTTAAAGAATATTTGAACAAAGACTTAATTTAAATTCTACATATAATGAAATATTTCAATTAATTAGGTGAAATTATATAACTGATTTATCTGTATTTTAAATGCACACAAGTATATAAATAACATTTTAAACAACTCACAACATTTAGAGTTCCAGTTAGGTTTAAAAATGCAAGCTGGGAGAATTGTGACTGAAGAGAATAAATTGCAATTATATGATACAATGCTGAAGCTTTAAATCCTTTAAGTGCTTATTTTACATAAATATTAAAGAACATGGAAACTTTTGCTGAAATTGAAGTCTAATGGGAATGATAAAATGGAGAGTGTCTGACAGTCTCTCTTAACATTTTGTTAGAGCGGTTCTATCAAATCGATCAAACAATTTGTATTTTCTATTGGAATTCACTTAGAATCTTTAAAGACAAAGCAAACTAAAACAGCTATTAAAAAATAAAAAAAGGAGAGAGAGAGAGAACGGAAATCGTGACAGCATTTCTGCGTCTGAGGAAAAATGTGTGCCAGTACCATCCCAACACAATTTCTAGCAATCAGGGAAAATACTGCTGACATTTAAAAATCAAAATTGTAATTATTTTAGCTAAAGTTAGTTCTTGCACTTGGCAATGAGAACATCGAATCTATGCTATTTCAGAGGTGCCAACCTCTAGCAGAACGCATCAGTAATCAATAGGGGATTTTTCAGTAATGTAACACACCATTTTTTTTTTTAAAGTTAAGGACAATATTATAGTATTACTGTGTAACCTGTAATACTTGTATGAGGTGCCTATCGGTAATCACCATACAGAGCCTCATCGTTAATGCGTGGAATGGGTATTTCATGAAATTTATAATAACTTTGTATGTTTACACTATCCTCACAAAAAAAATATGAAATTAAATTATCAATATTTTACTTACCTCATGTCATTGCTGACATAAAAACTCCCTTGTTGCTTGTTTTGCAGTGGTATATGCTTTTTCAGAAAACTTTTTATAACACAGCTCACCTGAGGAAAATGCTTTACTTTTCTGTACAAGAAGGGCACTTAATGTTTTGGTGCTCATTGTTGGGCAAAAGTATGTGAGGTATTTCCTTACTATACTAAATATTCTCTACGCAGTGGAATTGCTGTGAGGGATAGTCAATATTACCAACATTAGTTTAGGCAATGTGGAATACTTGAGAAGGCCAGATGAATCCTTTGTCTTAGATATTTCATTCCATGCCACATCTGCTCAAGGATATATATCCAGCTTCATCAATATCAGAGTCTGGGAACATAGCATGAAAGAAGTGATCAGCATGATCACAGCTTGCTATAGGTAGGTTATGCTCCACAACGATTGTAGTAAACAGCAATTCAGCGTTTATCACGCTATTTTCATTCTTTTTTGCAAAAAAATTATCCAAAGGCTTTGATCGAGTCTTTAATTTTACACAATCCTGGTGTTTGTTTTGACTGGATATGCCTTCGGCAATCATCTTGTCCTACATGGGCTACTGATTACTCTTATATTAGAACCTTTATTTCAGCATTTGTAACATTTTCCATTTCCTTGCTCAAGATTTGGGAGAAAGATTTGGATGTTCCTGGAGAAACCTCTTTGCATATTTATTTGTTTCAGAAACGATAATTCCAAGGATGAAATTGGTAAAAAACAAGTAAAAATATGCAATAGGTGCCACATCAGTTGCCGGAGCATGTTTGGGCCCCTGCATTTCATGTTAATAAAAAAAGATGCTGAGGTTGTTCATCACTTCTCTCTATTAACATCCTCCCATTCACTTTCAGAACTTTCATGATCTGAAGATTCACTATGAAGATCTTCACCTTCTGAAGAAGATATGGTGTGCGTGGCACGGTGGCTAGTTTTTTGGCTTGATGTTGCTAGGCCAATATCACTCTCAGATGATTCAAAATCATCACCATCACTTGGCAAACTTTCACTCTCACTACAAGCCATTTCAAATAACCTTAGAAAACAATTTCACGCAGTGGGAAAAAGCACGTCTCCTAGTCTGAGGAACAAGCTGTCAATAAAGTCATCCTCTGCTAACACAAGTTTGGAAAAAGATGGGGATTCGTAATTCACGGAGTTTTGCGATTGTGTCTGTTTGTTTGGGAAAAAGAAATGAATAACGTGAAGAGCTTCTAGTAATAAAACACCGCACTTCGTTCTCCCGCGCGGCAAAAGATCGCAAGAAATATAAACATCCATCATCGCGGGACCACGCGTTGTGACGAGTTGATCGTGATTGCACTTCGAACGGGGCTCGAAAAAGTGATTTCCGACAGTACAACGTCTTATAATTCATCAACAATGCAAAGTGAACAGCACTGCCTCAACTGCAGCAGGAAAAGTTTTGGCTAAAGTAACCTTTCTCCTGTCACACGGAAAAGTGTGTGGGGAACCGATAGCAAGCGCAAACTCTTTTACGATGACACTTAACGGCATATTACCCGTAATTTTCGTCGTATTATCCGCAGACCACGAAATTCATATTTAAAAAAAAAAAAAAATCCTTCGTATAATCCGCAGACTGTGACATTCAGGAAATAAAAATCGCCGTATAATCCGCACATCATAGATGTTGAACCAGAAGTGGAATTTCCGACAGAAAAGTCGGTCACATAAATAAATAAATACATCGCTCTTTCCACATTCCAGAAACACATAGCAACCGAAAAATTGTTTTCAGCCGCCGCCGGGGAATTGAATCCACGGATCTCTCCATATATAGCCTAGCGTGTTAGCTTTACACCATGGTGGCCAACAATCCACGGTGCTATGTGTATTTTTAAGTCAGCTTCTGACATCATGAATCCGTAAGATGGGCTCAGCTACAGAGACGTCTCCATCTGGTGGGTATTAACGGCACTGGCTATATATATTATAGCAGTTAAATCCAAAGGGCGAGATCCCAGTTGAAAATCCTCCAAATACGTGGCGTCAGAAAATAAATAAATACATCGCTCTTTCCACGTTCCAGAAACACGAGTCCGAAGAGAAAAAAAAAAAAAACGATTTTATTAAATGAAGAAATTCATTTTTAAAGGTAACTGTTTTATATTTTTTATCTCCGGACAGATAAAGGGTGTGGCATCCATAGATCACGCCGATGCAGCTCCAGAGTATTGCATTACACCTTGCCAATGACGAAAGGCTGATACAGAACAAGTCGTAGAAATACTGTATGTACTCGCGTATAAGTAGAAAGTTTTTGGAGGAATTCCTGCTTTCAGAGTTGAGAGATCGTCTTATACGTGGGCCAATAAAAAAACTCGTGAATTCTCCCGCGGAATAAGCCGACATTTGTATACGTTTTAGATCGCGACACAGAGGCTTTCCCCGTATGTTGCTGCACGATTGTGTGTGTTTTTTTTTTTTTTTATTAGAGGTTTAACGACCACCGTGAGCAACTCAATGGGCTATAAGCAGTCGCCCGTCCCTAATTTAGGGTCACTGGTTCCAGGGAAGGGAAAGAGCCAGTGCCGTAAGACAAACACAACATCCATGCCTGACCGGGTTTCGAACCCGGACCCCCTACGGACGAATGATCAGAGGCCAGCGCCTTAGACCACTGCGCCACCGGGGCGGCCACGATTGTGTTCTGACCTCAAAACTATCGCACAGTGACATGATCATATCCTCAATTCTGTCCACCACTTCAAGTTTAAATTCGGCAGCGTAACTGAAATGTTTCCTTTTCAGAGACTAGATATGATTAGCAATGAAGGAAAACAGCAGCAACGACGTTCGCCAAAACAACAAAAGCAAACTAGACACAAGGTCGTGCACATGAAATCCGAAAGGAGAAACGCATAGGTTCGTGCAGCAAGTGCTGTGCGTACTTCTTTGGCTTTTTGCCAAAAACAGAGCCGGCACGACAGTCGGAGCTCTCCTCAACGATATCAAAATGACCCGTCGTCACTCCCCACAACTTTCCCGATCTTTCGTTACGACATTCCTCCCCCTCCTCCCCGCTCCGTACAAACTCCTGAACTGAGGAAAATTCTTCAGAGGGAGTTCCTTTACCAATTATTACACCCTTCCCTGCACAATCACGCTGCAGATTTTTTAAAAATCGGAAGGTTGTAATTTTTTTTTTTTTAAATCGGCGTATTAATCGCATCGGTGTATAATCCGCAAAACCTATAATTTTAACTTTTTTAACAGATAATCCGCGGATTATACGAAGAAAATTACGGTACCATTCTTCCGATAATATCGCTGTTTGATGATATGATTCATGGACATTCCATTTTTTTTGTTGATTGGAGGTTTAACGACCACCGTGAGCAACTCAATGGGCTATAAGCAGTTGCCCGTCCCTAATTTAGGGTAACTGGTTCCAGGGAAGGGAGAGAGCCAGTGCCGTAAAACAAACACAACATCCATGCCTCAACGGGTTTCGAACCCGGACCCCTTACAGACAAATGATCAGAGGCCATCGCTTAGACCACTGCGGGACATTCCATTTCAAAATGATATGATTGATAAATGATATGATCATTGAGACACCGAAATCTGCAGTCTGATTCGGAAAATATGCGGATCAAAATCGAAGGCCGACAAATCGGCAGCGTCGCACTAAAAGGGTTTAACGAAAAAGGATACAAAATTGAGATTCTCCAAAACACACTGAAATCCGTAATTCTTCCAACCTGTCCGTAATTCCGTAATCTGACAATCGAAACCGTAATAATTACGGACAATTCGTAATAGTTGGCACCTCTGCTATATGCTTCTAAATAACGCAGCATAGGATATTTAGACATTGTGCTGTTAAATTTCATAATCAATAAGCTGGCACACAGAGATCCTAATGCCATAACGGGGAAAAAAAAAATTAACAGTTAATATGGAATACCATTTTGCCTGAGAGGCTACAATTCATACAAGTACTTCCAAAATCCGGAAGTCTTAAAATTGATTGCATACGTTTGTGACACAAACATTAGTACTGAACTTTTCTCGCAGGTCACAGTTCATTTCCACACTACGTCAAATTACTTGTACAGGAAACAATTAGAGGAAGTTTTGTGTGCATGTGTGCTCATAAAATCCTCCTAACACTTTTTTGTCAACATAATTTTTCATCCTGAGGAGAGTGGCATGTTTATACTTAACAATATCTTTACGAAGGGCAATACATTTGTGCGATGTTGATCAGGCAAAGTGCGAGAAAGGTCTGGAGCCCACTCGGGTCATTTGCAGTAACTCCCCACAAATAACGTCATCCAAAACGGAGACAGAAGTTTTAGCGCCTACACTGACAAACCTGAAACCAATAGAGCACGCACGGCAAAGATTTAAATCAGTAGTAACTAGGTAGATTTTTTATATTTTTTTCGGCAATGTGAGGGTAAAGATGTGAAATGAATAATTTATGCAACTCTTGTGAGGTGCAGCAACGCAAGAAAAAGAATTTACGATTACAAGAAAATTTCTACCCCGTCTAACTTTTGATCTCGCAAATTTTTTTCCCCATGTATAAGCTGAAACCTTAGAAAAAATTACGAGAGAATGATGAATTTTATATTTCTTATTCTAAATAACGGAGATATTTGCGTTTTTACGGAAAACGGTTCTGATATGCACAAAAATTCAAAAAATAATATCTTCTAATCCATCAGAAACAAAAAAAATTTAAACTTTCAGGGTTTTTTATAACTTGGAGGCAGCTACCCGTAAGAATCGGAGATGTGTTGGCGAAAAATTATTTCAATATCTAACGATTTTGCGTGGAATGACCCAGATGTGAAAATCTATGGTTCCGGGCGTCGGACTACCCATACATGAGACCGGCCGATGACAAAAAAAGCTGAACTTTTTAACTGGGTGGAAAATTGGGACACGCGAACGCGCGGTGAGCAAATTCAAATACAGCATATATACAATATTTAAGAGTACGCTAGCCATATGGAATTATTTTCTGTAAATTATGTAAGTAAATATTAAAGTGAAGCACATTATTATATTCACAATAGACAAGTAGGGATTTAAGAACAAAATAAAATGAAATATTTAAAAAATCAGATTTAAAACTTACATGTGAATCTTTACTAGTTAAATCCTGAGGTGAAAAGTATTTGTCTAGGAAAGTTTGTGAATTTAGTCAAGCAATTAGAAACTTGCAAGAATTAGAAACATATATCCACAGCTTAGTTTTTAGTCATTGAAGAAGTCAATAAAGTATTTCTCAATGTAACCTTATAAAATGGCTTGCAAAATTTTTTGCTTGCATTGTGAATATGGTGACATGAATCTCCATCAAGGTCAAGCAAGTGGGGAGATTTTCTCTGCCAAATTCTTGTTTTTAACCCTGTTTTTGAGCCTCTCATGACACATTCTTTCCACTTAGCTTTCAAACAAGCAAAACAAATTCCTTCTTAGAGAGAAAGAATGGGAAAAAAAACAAACAAAAAAAAACGAAAAGCTGCGTCACGAACTTTTTAGAGGCTATTACTGGTCCAAAGCCCGACGTAATACTGGCCCAAAGCCCGACGTAATACTGGCCCAAAGCCGTACCTCCCCCCCACTTAGCTTTCAAACATGCAAAACACATTCTTCCTTAGAAAAAAAAAAGGAAAGAAACAGAGTTGCGTCACGAACTTTGTTCAGCGGCTTCGGGCCGACGTTATCCTAGCCGGGCGCCGTGCTTTCTTTCCACTAAGTTTTCAAACAAGCAGAACACATTCCTCTTCCTTAGAAAGAAAAAAAAAGGTTCGTCACGAACATGGTTCAGAGGCATCGGGCAGAAGCAATTCCGGGCAACAGCGAAAGCACGTCCGAACCAACGTAATTCCGGATCACGACAAAAGAAGCACATCCGAACTAACGTAATTCCGGATCACGGCAAAAGAAGACCACCAGGCCCTACATAATCCCGCGGCGTGGCGCCATTCTTCCTTTCCACTTAGCTTTCAAACAAGCAAAACAAATTCCTTCTCTTCGGGAGGGGGGGGGGGCGGTAGAACGAATTTAAGAAAAGAAAGCTGCGTCACGAACTTTATTTAGACGCTTCAGGTCGACGTAATCCCGGGCCACGGCGAAAGAAGCACGACGGGCATTTTTTTTTTTTTTTTTCACACTTTGAAACAAGCACAAATTCCACCACCTGAGAAAAAAAAAAAAAAAAGACAAAGGGCTGTGTTACGAACTTTGTTCAGAGGCTTTTACGTCGATTATTTACAAAATCAGTAAAACTTTCTTAATAACAGCGAAAATCTGATTATCCATAATTTTTTTGTTAGTCACCCGTAATCCCGGGCGAAATCCGTAATAATTACGGAGATTCCGTATTTTTTGGCATCCTCCGTAGGAAGAGGATTCACGAGAGCTTCGATTCTCGAACGATCTCAGAAAACCGGGAACGCATTCGGGTACATTTGCAAATTACAAGAGAGTTTTTGGCGATGACGTCACGGATAGAATCAAGCGGATAGTTTGGCCCTGATAGAATGCAGAGTGGCGATTTCCCGCAAGACACGGAAAGGGCTGCGGGAGTTTCCCTAACGCACGAAGTAGGCGGAGCTTCCACCCTTTGCGCTGCGATGCTCAAGTGACTGACAACCCATCCATTGTTGACAGCATTAAACGAATTGAGCTCCTGACTCCACCCTCCAACATTTCTTCTTGCCCCCGCGTCTGCTCCAAAAGCAACGCTTTCAGCTAGAAAGCGCTTAGTTCTTTTACTCCACAAAAAGCGGAATCGCGGAATTCCGCTTTTTTTTTTTTATAGAACGACGACCCCCCCCCCCCCCAAAAAAAATCCTGAAAAATTTCTCTTCATTTTTGCAATGACCTCGAGAATGACCAAAATGATGCCGAAAAAAAGGAATTCCGCGAATTCGCGGAAGAATCTCATGTATGACTACCCTATTTTTCGCAACCAGCCAGCTCTTGCAGTAATTGGAATATAGTCTTAAAATAGCTATAAATAAATTTCTTCATGCATTATGAAATAGAAATATGACAGAATCAAGAAAAATATCTTTCCAGCCGTAAAACCGGAAAACAACGAATCTAGAAAACGGCCGTGAAATCTGGGAAATTTGGTAGGTAAGCAATAGTACCGGCTTCATTGCATGGTATTTTTCATACAAAATACTCGTAAGTACTATGAAAAAAATTAATCTTTCCCCCTCTTTGAAGAATCTTCCTATTTCATAATATCTTCTCTGTTCAAACATTTGAAGGTACATACTTTTCCAACTATACCAACTCTGCTACAGAATTACGAAAGCGAAGCTTTAGTTCGTAAGTGATACGAACTTTTTTCAAAATAAATTACATAGGTGCCCTCAATTTGCAACATTCATCCACACTGCTCTTGAAGGGGGGGGGGGGACGAATTTATTAGGATGACCAACATCTGGCAAAATAAAATGTTTTCGTACGGTTTGATAAAAGACAAGTGGAGCATGCAAAAGGAAAGGGGAAAAAAAAAAAAAAAAACCAAGCGCAACTTCTAAAGTTTCCGATGAATTTCGGCGAAATTTTAAATGGAACGTTATTTTCATATATCTTGCCCACTGTAAAAATTTCAGTCTGTTATTTAAAAAATTGAGGAAATAGCTTTTTCATAATTTTTTTCCCAGTCTACACAGAGAACCAGGGCACCTACTTAGGAACAAGCGACTGCCTCTGCGCGAACGCAGCAGATAAGAGCCTAAGAAATGGGTGTGTGATTAATGGCTTTCTCTCACGCTTTGACGTGTCCGTTTGTTCGGTTGTAGTTTAGAGCATCTGGAGATGGGGGGAAACCGCGAAGAGACGCACTCCCCAGCACAGCTGCACTTTAATCGGTGGGTGGGTTACCTCAAAGAATAAAACAACTCTGAATTATTTTAAAACTTAGCAATACAGAAATATATTCTACAAAAGTCTGAAAAAAAATATTTTTTTGGCAAAATAAAAAATTCCCTGACTTTTCAGTTCCCTGATAAAAAATTCCCTGATTTTTACGGAAAAACACTATCATCCCTGAGGTTTCCCTGAGTTTTGGAACAATTTTCAAATTCCCTGAGAATTCCCGGTTTTCCAGGTGGCGTGGGAACCCTGTAATATCAAATTTCAAGGCTTTTCAAGACAGCTTTAAAAAAAAAAACACCGTTTTTTCAGGATATTCCAGGCCCTGAAAACATTGATTTTCAAGAACTTTCCAGGTTTTCAAGCACCTATGAGTACACTGATTAAATTTACTTTCAAAATTTCTTGCCACTCTAAAAGTGCATTTGGAGCAGCTTTAGTTACTATCAATCCTTAGGTTTTCACTTTCCTTTATTCATGAAATGAGCATACACACATTTTGGGGGCAAAACAAGAAATGCAAAAACAGGAAGAACAAGACAAATGCTATGTACAGTGAGGAAGATTATATGTACAATGCTGAAAGAGAAGTAGTGAGCATGGCACTGGTGCAACGGGCTAAGGGAACAGGCAGCAGGGAAGCCAGTGAGAATCAGAGAGTGAGGGTTGGGGTAACAGAAGCCACAGGCAAGGAAAAATCATGAATTGAAGTCCGGAGAGTCTGACTGATAACCAGAGGCAGGAGCTGTCTGAGACGGAGTCCAGGGGGCATCCTAATACGCAATGTCGAAAATATGGCGATATTGGCGGCTGAAGCGAGGTATCCAGGGGCAGAGGAGAGAACATATTTGCTGGAAGCTTGAAGAGTTGCTTGAGTTGGGCAGCCAGGGCTCGAAGATGTGACTGGTCTGGGCAGGTTTCAAACTACCAAGACCAATTCCTAGGTACTTCTGTTGCTGCTTTATCACATGTAATTCGTTGTGGAGGCATTTTTCCAGATACCCAAGGCATTATGTACACATATCAACTCAGAATTTCTTTTTCTCCTGTTTTGAAAATATGCTTATACATAGATGCCAACCTCTAAAAGTAGTTTTCAGTAACCCACATGTTCATTTTTCAGTAATTTTCAGCAACAAATTTTTTTTATCAGTAATTTTCAGTAATCCAGTCTACAGCGGCAAATTTGGGTATTTAACACTGCAACAAATTTTAATCTGTCAGAACTATTAACAAAATAATAATAATAATAATAAATACAATAAAAAATAATTTGCTAGTGGGAAAATTTAAAATACTGTCTACCAGAAAAATATAATTAATTACCTCCAGACATGAACAAAAATTATTCCTTGGAATGTTGGGCAAATTATTATGATAAACTGGCTGTAGATGCCATTTTGGCCTTCCTTAGTTCAATTTGCAAAAACTTCTGATAGCATAGTTCACTGTGTGCAATGCTGTTTATTTTTTCTACTAATAAAGAAGACAGCACATGAGTACTTAAATTAGGTCTGAATTCATTCATGGGTTTTTTCACAATACTGAAAATTCTTTCTGTACTTGCATTGCTATGAGGGACTATTAAAATCATTTTCATAATTTTGCTTAATGATTCATACTTCAACTGGCCACTTTCATTTTTCATTAAAGAAATTCTGTGCCACACTTCATCCATTCTCTCAGAAGTAACAGCAAAGTTAAAATTTTCAAACTGGTAGTGAGCAAATTCAGATTCCACCTTGTCAGATTCTTCTGGTTTCAAAACTGGAAACAGGGAACACATATATTGGACTGATGCAAAAGAAACACTTTGCCTTAATGCTACATCTGCAATTTCAGCATGACTCAGAAATTCATCATTAAGAAACAACACCTTTTACTTGACCTATCATAGTTTTAGCATTGTTACAGGAAAATGACACACAGTTGCTCCACGAGATTTTTTTTTTTAACAAACTCATTGTTCAAAACGTTGAATATTCCCCTAATTTTTCGTCAAAATATGTTATTGTAATGGGATACAGTTTATTTGCTTGAGCATCATTACTTCCGTCCGTAGTTAGAGAAAAAGGATTTTTTTAAACTTCAGATACGATGCTACTTGTAGAACACTGGCCACGTGCTGAATTAGTGCAGTAGCCTTGGTTCTTCCACACGGATATTTTTTTGCGATCGCTGAATCGGGAAACATGGCTTGAAATAATGGTTTTTCAAGCCATCAGTTTTCGGAAATTTATCCAACATTTTCAAGCTGAAATACAAATATTTATGGAATAAAATGATATCTAACAATACTGGGTAGAGGAAATATCATGAGAAAAAAAAAATACGATTACCAGAGAAATCTTACCTCCGTCTACTTTCCGTTTTCGAAGGATGAAATTCCGTCCTCCGACGGAGGAAACACCCCCCCCCCCCCCCACCAATCATCCCAAAATTTAAGTTCAGTTATGCATCGATTTCGTACATGATCCAAATGATAAAAAAAAAAAGTCGGAATTCCTCAAATCACGTGAGAATCTCGTCGGCCGAAGATTACGGGGAAATTTTCGGGCGGCCTAACTTCCGTTTTCGGAAATCGTTGCCTACAATTTCAAGCTGAAATTATGCAATGAAATTATATTTAACAATACTGAACAGAAGCAACATCGCGAGAGAAATAAAATATGATCACGGGAAAAATCTGCACTTTGTTTAACTTCCGTTTCCAAACGTTTAAAAAGACAAAACAACGTCCCCCGATGGAATAAGACCCCTCCCCCAACTAATATCCCGAAAATTTCTTCACTTTTGCATCGATCTCGAAAATGACAAAAAAAAAAAAAAAAAAAAAAACGGAGGGGACTCTGCGAATCCGCGGAAGAATCTCACTTACGAATTAACCGCTGAATCGATTTCAAATGTCGTAAGATAACGCTAAAATATCGATGAGCGGTAAATTTTAACTTTTGGCGCAGATTTCGTCGAAATGGCGATTTTTAGCAGAATGGCGCAAGAAGAACGTTTTGGCGCGGGTTGGCACAATTGGCGCAGGTCTGGCATCCCTGAATGTAGCATTTAATTTTTCTCCCCAGAAAAACTTGAAAAACCAACAAAAATTAAGTTGATGAAAATTTGCTTTCTATCTCAGAAAATTAAATCAAATGGCGATTTTCCGTAATTTCAGCGGTGTTTCCGTACTTCCGTAACAGCAACCAAAAATCCGTAAAATTATGGAAAATCCGTACTAGTTGGTATCTATGCTTATAAGCATAGCATGATCTTTAGTTTTGTTTTTTGTTTTTTTCAAACATAATTCTCTCAGATACTGAGTTTTCCTTGAAGGTTATTTGGCCATTTTTAGTATCTTTTGGCATGCAACCTTTCATGCTTCATTAGAAAAACTGAAATCTCTTGTGACCAGACCGCAAGTATAAATTGCAGTATTTCAGCATATCTTACTTTCTCCAGTGCAGTTCTGTCAGGATGTTGGTGTTATTGGAGCTGCTCTACAAGGCATAGCAAATGCCAAAAATGAAGAAAATCTTACAAATATGTAAACAGTTATTCAGTTTACTGTGGTGATATTATATTGCTAAATTGGACGAATGGTCAATACTTTTAGCTTTTCACCCAAAGCTATATGAAGTCAAAGTGGGCTGCTGTAATTAAAAATGCCAAGGCTGCATTTTCTCCCCAGTCTGGCCCTGATTCCAACCTTAATCTAAGGCCAATGTCCATGACTGATGACTCATACAAAAGCAGGAATGGCAACCACATAGCTTTGTTGGCTAATCAAGAAAAGAAACTTGCTTTCACACCATTTACCTATTAGCAGAAAACAAAAATATAAAAACCTTGTCAGCAGAAAACCATAATCACTGGGTGGTTAACTGGTTATCAAATCAGTGAATGATATACACTGAAGAGCAATTGAATTAGAGATACCTGTCTAGTAACGTTTGGAACCACCTTTCGCCCTGATGACGGCGGCGATTCGTCTCGACATGGACTCTACAAGACACCGGAAGCGTTGGGAAGCTATACGGATCCACGACCCATGAACAAGCTCCCACAGTTCACGAAGATTTGATGGAGGGGGGGGTCAGAGCCTCGAACATCTCTCTCGATGACATCCCAGATGTGCTAGATGGGATTGAGGTCAGGTGACCTAGCTAGGCAAGGAAGCTAGGACACGTCGGTGGAGTGTTCATCCAACCATTCGGTTACAAATCGGGAGCGATGGCACGGTGCATTGTCTTGTTGCAGGATGAGGTCCCCAGTGGGATGTTGAAGACGCACAAACGGGAGCAAATGGTCGTCCAGAATATCCCGGTAATGTTGACCTGTGAAGGACGATGTCACACGTACCAGGGGTTCCATTTCAGTCCCTGTAAACAATCCCCAGACTAGAATGCCACCCCCACCAGCTTGAAGAGAACTCTGCTGGCAAGAAGGATCCATCGCTTCATGTGGTTTGCGCCGTACTCATATCCTGCCATCTGGATGTACCAACGTGAATCTCGACTTATCAGTCAAGGCAACATTTTCCCACATGTCTAGGGTCCAGTGACAATGTTCCCACGCCCATGCTAATCTTTGCACCCTGTGATGTGCGGTCAGCAGTGGTACCCTCGTGGGATGATGGCTTCTGTACCCCATAGCGAAGAGATGGTTCTGGATGGTGTGGCTGCTTACTCGTTTTTGTGCACCAGCGTTAAATTGCCGAATGATTTCTTGCACTGTGGCCTGTCTATCCGCTGTTACAATAAGAGCTAGCCGACGATGACCCCGCTCATCCACACGCTGTTGTCCACGGCAATTGGCCCTTACAGGGATGGTTTTACCGGATTCGATGGACTCACGGTGCACCCGTGACACAGTGGCTTGTGAAAATCCCAGTGCCTGCACGACTTCCGAGATAGAGTGACCCCATTCGTCGGGCCCCAACAATTTGCCCTCGATCAAATGGGGCTTAGATCCTTTGTCTTACCCATACTGTGTCAGACTCTTACTGATTCCTGTCGCATCACTCCTTATATTGTTGGATCGCTGCATATGTCATGTTTCCGTTTACAGGGCCGCCCACAGTGCCACATTTGCATAACGCCAGTTGTCTCTAATTCAATTGCTCTTCAGTGTAGATAATAGTCTCTCATTCAAGTAAGCATAGAATACAGCATGCTAATTACTGAGTAAAATGCCAATTGTGACCTATCATTTGAATATAGATGCACAATAAAATGAGTAGAATCAAACACAGCAATGATCTAAAAAAACAAAACATCAGTTCATTTTCTAACAAGGGGTTACAAAACAGATCTCAACACAAGGATGAATGCATTTATAAAATACTTTATATGTTACTACTTACCGCAACAACTATATTTGTGTCAGAAGCCCAGGCACATGTAAGGTAGGGCAGGAACTGTGTTTTTACATTAATTACCCTAAAAACACACGCAAAAGAAAATTCAGAAAATTAAAACCAAATTTTTTTGCATTAAAATGTTAAAATACTGAAATGAACAATTCTACTCAAATATACATTGGGTTAAAATTGATGCAACAGAATATGCAAATCGCAAACATTCGGTTATAACTATGTGATCTGTTTTAAAGATGTCATGAAGCGTAGTATTTAAGTTATACCACTGACATAACTTTTAAAATATTACACCAGCCAAAAGTATCTTTAATAATTATATTGATTTCAGTTCATAATAATGCCCAATCCAAGTAAAAAGATAAATCTTTCACACCATTCACTACTGAAAGTTATCTTTACCTTAAAAAATTTTGCTTATAAAAAGGTACAACTATCAGAGTAAAAAGAAACTATGCTTTGCTCATCAGTGTAAGAAGCTTTTTACTACTACATGCTGTCTGCATATGTGTTTCACACTGACTGCCCTTCAACATATCACATCTCATACATGTATAAAACATTCACATGTTTTTGAATCACACGTGTGCCTAACAGTGAGTATACTGTACATGTTTGTAAGACAACACAAATTCAGACATGTACAATGAACAAGAAAGAAGACACCCAATTTTCGGGTATAATAAAGCACGTCTTTTGAATCCGTTCTGATGCAAACTAAATGTGTCAAAGCTATTCAAAGTCAATGGAACCGGTATGCAAAACAATAGTATCTGACGGAAGAAAAGTTTTTCAATCGGGTTTTTAATCCCTCAGATATTGCTGTAAATGGAATCTTGAGCTTACGCCCTCTGGTTGCAGACTTGTGCGTTAAGAAAAATATGAATTTATATGAATAACATTTCGCACCGGAAACTCTCTCCAACACAAAAAGAATTTTTCAAAACTGACTTAGAAACAGAGATGTCGACAAAAATAAGATGTGACTTTACGTCCCCTGGTGGGAAAACCATGCATTATTTTAGGAAGAAAGTATTCTCGAAAAGTTTATCCATATGAGCGGTATCGGTCCAAGAAAAAACCTATTTAGTCGAGCTTTCAGGAGCCAAGATTTTGCTACAAATACATCAGAAGCACAAATTAACACTTATGCCTCCTGGTGGCCAAACCATTCTTCGCCAAACATTAGAAATCATGTGAAAAATATTTTCCATCAGGTCGTGTATGCGATACAGGAAGAATTTTTCAAATTGGAGTTTTAGAAGCAGAAATAACGCAGAAAACGCAATTTACCTTTGTGCCCCCTAGCAGAATGTCTATGATTTACTTGAAAATTTTGAATTTATAGGAAAAGCATTTCGCATCGGAAACGCTCTCCAACGAAGAAGGAATTTTTCAAATCTGACTCCTAGAAGTAGAGATATTGACAAAAATAAGGTATACATCTACGCCAGGTGCATTATTTCAAGAAGAAAATGTTCCTAAAAGGTTTGTCGACACAAGTAGTATCGGTCTACAAACAACGTTTTCTTTCAATCGAGAATTTAGCATTTCATATTTTTCTGCAAATACATCAGAAGCGGAAATTAAGATTTACGTCCCCTGGTGGCCAAACCATTTTTTTTTTCACAAAAAATTAGAAATTATGTGCAAACGATTTTCCATCAGGAGCTGTATCCGGTGCAGAAAGAACTTTTCAAATCGGAGATTAAGAAGTAGAGTTATAGGGGAAACGCAATTTACCTCTACGCCCCTAGCGGAAAGTCTATGAATTACTTGAAAATTTTGAAATTATATGAAAAACATGTCACACTGAAAACGCTATCCAACAAAGAAAAAAAATTTCAAATCGGACACCTAGAAGTAGAGATATTGACAAAAATAAGATATACATCTACGCCCCTTGGCGGAGAAACTGTGGAATATTTTAAGAACAAAATATTCCTAAAAGGTTTATTGATGTGAGTGGCATCAGTCCACGACAGAATTTTTGCAATCAATATTTTAGAAGCTCAGATTTATGGCAAACACATCAGAAGCAAAAATTAACACTTACGCCCCCTAGTGGCCAAAGTGTTCTTTACCAAAAAATTTGAAATTATATGCAAAAGATTTTCCATCGGGAGCTGTATCTGGTGAATTTTTTTTTTTTTCAAATCGGAGTTTTAGAAGAAGAGTTATCGGGGAAAATGTA
The DNA here is from genome assembly GCA_039090855.1 of Macrothele yani. NCBI lineage: Eukaryota > Metazoa > Arthropoda > Arachnida > Araneae > Macrothelidae > Macrothele > Macrothele yani. The sequence goes on from CM077013.1 coordinate 24,881,853, forward strand.
ATTTACTTTTACGCCCCCTAGTGAAAATCTATGCGTAATTTGAAAAAGTAAGTATCTAAAATACTCTTCGACATAAATGGAATCGAAAGATAAAAGATTTTTTTCAATCTGATGTTTAGAAGCAAATATGTGGAATAAAACGTATTTTTGAAATCGACATCACCTGCATTTACATTCTCTACGGCAAAATTGTACATCGTTTAAAAAACAAACAAAAAACAAATGAAGGATTATCATTCGCACATTTCAAGCTTCCCAATGCAAAAAGAATTTTTCAAATCGGATTAATAGTTGCAGAGATATCGTGGGTCTACTAGACGGACAAACTGGTAACATAAGCACGATCTTTTTATACAGACGTGCTACAAAGCTGATTTGCAACAGACTTACTTGTATCTACTGCACAATGTTTGGCCTATAAAACATTTTTTCACAATGATTGATGAATGATCTGGCACCTTCTATTCACTTTAATTTCATGCAATGTAACATACAGGTAATCTTTCATCACCCACACCACATCCCAAATGTCTAACAATTCTATCACAGAAAGTACCTAGCTCAGTTCTAGTGATTGCATTAATTCGGTTTTATCACTGATGCCCCTTTTCCTAATATTTTTCTTACTACTCCCACATTTTTCCTTTGGAAAGGAGAGGAGGACTCATTAGTAACTAGACTGTATTAGATTTAAAGGAAGTTATATTACCAGCAAGTACACATTTGAAGTTAGTACCCCCAAATTTTATTTTAACAGAAGCTGCATCAGGTGAGCTACACACTTTTATATTCTTATGCAGTAACATTTTTGCAATCATAATTTGCAACTCCAATTTTTTTTTACACCTTTTCTTTTTACATTTCCTATATTGCAAATTAGACAATGAAAATAAATCAACTGAGATTTTTGAAATTATTATTGTACTATGAACATATATTTAACAGTGAGTATACATGTAAGAAGCATGAAGCCACTAAACTGGTTCACCAGAGCAAGGCAAAAGATAGGAAGGAGGTGGAAAGGTATGGAATGGCTTTTTGGAAAGATAGGAAGACTTTCTGGAAGTACACAAGACTCAGGAAAAATAAATAGGGGAAACAAAGTTGTAAGTTGTGTAAGAATAGAATTGGGGAAATGATATGGGAGCCCAATGAGTAAAGTGAAGGATGGGGTGAATACTTCTGTGAGTAGATCAGGAAAGCAAAGGTGATTTTGAGGCAGATGCAGATGATGTCACAGTGAATGATAGAAGCACAGGAGGAGGGATCTCAAGAGAAGAGGTGTGTCAAGGTCTAAAATCTCTTCAGAATGGTAAAGCTCCAGGAGTTGATGGCAAAACTGCAGAGATGTTGAAATATGGTGGTGACTCTGTAATTGACTGGTTAACTGAAATTTGCCAGTTGTGCTGGGAGTTAGGAATGGTCCCTCGGGATTGGAAGGATGCTATTATTGTTCCCTTTGTATAAGGGAAAAGGTGATCAGACTGACTGTAAGAACTATCATGGTATTAGCCTACTGAGTGTGCCAGGGAAAGTGTTTGGTAAGGTCATTATTGAAAAAGTACAGGGTCTTACATCAGAGAAAGTGTGAAATGTTCAGTGGTTTTATGCCTGGTAAGGGCTGCACTAACTAAATTTTTGCATTATGCATGATGATTGAAAAGTATCTTGCTGTTGGTAAGAAAGTTTTTGCTGCCTTCATAGATTTAGAGAAAGCTTATGACCAAGTAAACAAGACACTTTTGTGGAAGGTATTGAATGAAAATATGATGTTACTGGGAATCTACTTAATAGTGTAAAAGCCACGTATGCTGGCAGTAGAACTTGTGTATGAGTGAATGGTGTTTTATCAAAATGGTTCTCTATTAGTGCAGGATTCAGATAAGATTGTGTAATGTCACCATGGCTGTTTAATATATTTATGGATGTGTGCATGCGTGATGCCAAAATAGATAATACTGGTTTATATCTTGGTGATATCCGTGTGTGCAGGTTGCTGCATGCTGATGACATTGTCCTGTTGACAGAGAGCAAAAGTGAGTTTGCAGAGTATGTTGTACTGGATGTACGAAGTTTGCATGAAATTCAAACTGAGTATAAATAAGGGAAAAACCAAAGATATGGTTTTTGAGAGAACTGGTAGCACTGAATGTAATTTAAGTCTAAATGGCACAGTGATTGGCCAGGTGAGTGAATTTGTGTATTTAGAAAGCATGTTTGACAGAGAACAGATTAGATGGCGAAATTAGTAGGAGAGTAAATTCTTCATTGAAAGTCATAGTTGCCTTAGGAGGTTTTCACAGGAATGATGGATTCTCAAGAAAGTCCCACATGGCTGTGTATAAAAGTGTAATTGTTCCTACTCTGATATGGACACCGAAGAAAAAGCGGCGCCCAGACAGTCAGCAATACCCTGAGCGTCAGCAACCGTTCCTCCGGCACTCTCAAGAATGGAGATTTCCCCAGATGGGTACGGTCCCCGAATCTTACGGATCCTGTCCCAAACGATCTTAGGGCTAGTATTGGTGTTAATCCCGGAAACATATTGTATCCAGGACTCCCGTTGACTACGCCTACGAACCAATCGCGCGTAGGACTTGGCTTTCTTGAAAGCAAGTAGATTTGCGTCGGTGGGGTACCGACGAAACCTACCCCAAGCCCGATGTTGGGCCTGACAAGCTGCCATGCAAGTGGAATTCCACCAAGGTCTCGGGCACCAGGAAGATTAGTCGACGTCCTGGGGATGGTAAGTTCTGCCGCTTGCACAATACAATCCGTTATCGCCGCAACAGCGTCATTGACCGTTCCTGAGGACACCATAGCTGGAGTAAGAATTGCCAAAGCGGTGAATGTGTCCCACTTGGCTCGATCAATTTTCCATCTAGCAGGGCTAGTAGGGTAACGGTAACCGCCACACGCTAGACGGAGAAAGATGGGAAAGTGATCGCTGCCAAGGGGATCACCAGACACGCTCCAGGACCAGGCAGGATATAATGATGGTGAACTCAGAGACAAATCAATGGCTGAGTACGAGCGGGTGGGTTCATGAAAATAAGTGACTGCCCCGGTGTTGTGGAGACAGAGGGAAGTGTTGGAGAGAAGGGACTCAACAACACGGCCCCTGGAGTCACGAGTGGTAGAACCCCACAACGGATTGTGTGCATTGGAATCTCCTAAGATGAAGAAAGGAGGCGGCAGCTGGTCAACTAAATCTTCCAGATCCGAAATGCTTACAGCTTCATTTGGTGGTATGTAGATGGAACACACCGTGAACAGAGTGTGCACAGATAGTCTCACTGCCTGCAAAGTCGTCCGAACGGCAACTGCAGTGACAAGAACACCATGAGGAACAACGACGGCCACTCCTCCGCAGGCGATAACGCCGTCCTGGTGATCTTTACGGAAAAGGGAATGTCTCCGCAGCGAAGGAGTGTCCGTCGTGCGAAGCTTTGTCTCCTGGAGACAAACGCACACAGGTGTGTGAGAAGACAGTAAGCCTTTCAAATCATCAATGCGTGATCGCAGACCTCGGCAATTCCACTGAATGAGTGTGGCCATAATGAAAAATGAAATGAAAGAAAGAAAAAAAAAGACAGACGTCTAGAAAGTCTCAATGTCGTCCATCACCTCCAATCCATCCGCAGGGTCTGGAGGTAACACAGGGCTGTGTTTACCCCCTGTGTTGAGAGATGGTTTTTGCATGCTCTGTTTCGGGGAGGATGAACCTGGTTTTACCTTTTCCGGCTTCTTCTTTCCAGTGCCCTGGACCTGGGTCCCTGTGATGGCCGGAGATGTTTTTGGCATAGAGGGAGGTTTAGGCGACAATGTTGATGTCGCTTTGGATGCAATGCGGCGAGACTTCAGCGCCTCCAATCCAACACAGCAACGATGTCCTCAAAATCATAAGGACACCGCACTGGGATGGTCATCTCAGTCTGGACCGCCACTGAAGCCTTCTGCACCACAACTGAAGCATAGGACCGCCGGCCTGGTTGAAAAGGGGCGATCCGCCGTCGAGCCCCAGGATATGAGAGATGCTCAGTTGTCTTCATGCGTTGGATTGCCTGTTCCTCTATCCACTTTGGACACTGCTTAGAAGAAGCAGGATGAGACCCTTCACAGTTGACACAATGATCAGACTGCTGAGCATTCCACCAAGAGTGTTCTGTGGAACCACAGCGACCACACTTTGCAACATTACAGCAAGACTGCTGGGAGAGACCGTAATGCTGGCACCGGAAACATCGCAAGGGGTTCGTGATATACGGCCGAACATCAAACCGTAAATAACCTGCCTTGATGGAAGTAGGCAGGGTTGGGGAGTCAAATGTTAGAATGATGTTTCGGGAGGGAATAGATTTCCCATCCCGCCTAAACAGAATCCATCGAACCCCAATGACATGCTGTTCACCAAGTTCCTCCAGCAATTCCTCATCGCTGCATTCAAGCAGGTCATGGGAGTTGACTACACCACAAGAGGAACTGAGGTAACCATGTGGAGAAACCGGAACAGGAACGCCAAGCAAAACTGTCGTTTCCAGCAAGGTGGCACTGTGGCGTGGAGTAGAAGTTTCCACGAGAAGATCCCCGGAAGGGAGCTTCTTGACACTCTTTGGAGAGCCAGCAACAGCCTGCAGAGCCTTGTTAATCCAGAAAGGACTCTTGGTACTGAGTGACTGTGAAGAGTCACCAGATTTGATTAAAAGAAACCGAGCATTACAATTAGATGTGACAAGTTTCTTTGTGGTGGAGGGTGCACCTTCCTCCACAGTGCGCTTTAAAGTACTAGCATGGGAAACACTGTGTGTAGCAATGAATAAGAGAAAAAAAATTGTCCGCCGACCTCCCCACCCAGTATCGAGCCCAACGAGGGAGAGCAGGAGGTCCGCAAGCCCAAGAGGGCGCAGGACACAGCTCTAGGGATAGTCAGCGGATATAGCAAGTTGGTAGGGCAGACCTACGCTCGGTGCGCACCCAGACTTTCCCGTGCCCGGGAAACACCCCTTTGGCATGCCCACCCTACCCCCAAACTCACCCTGCCGAACAGAGCGACAAGCCGCTAGAAGTCTGGACGCCACACGGCCACAGACTTCCTGACTAGGAGTGGGTTAGCTCCCAGCCTCCCGTTTAGGGTGAAGCAGAGGGCAAAGAGGAGTGTTGGCATCTGGAGACACTACAACCCGGCCCCCAGATACCTCAGCCTCCAGCATCCCCACTTCCACCTGTACGAGTCACCGCACACGGCAAACGTGCAGGTAGGACTAAGCTAACCAGCTCCGGAAAAACAGAAAATGTAACATAAAAGAGAAAAGACAGGGAAGGGAACGAGGAACAAAACCCGGAGCTGGCACCTCATCACAACCTCAGCAGCCTACAACTGAGGCGGGTACATGTCAATAAATGAACGAAAGACGAAAAAGCAAAATTATAAGAGAAAATCGGCTCGGGCCGTGGGGACGCCATCCCCCATCAGCTGGAAGAACAGCTGTCCCTTCGGTGATGTAATCGTCAAAGCCGCAGAGGCAATGGAAACCGTCACAAGGTTAGCTTGGGCCGTGGGGGCGCCACTCCCCAAATAACTGGAAAACCAGTTATCCCCGTGCGGGGTGACTACAGATGTTTGAATTTATTGGCAAGTTTATTTCGATTATCCATACAGAATTTCTCATTACTATGCTATATCATTATGATCTATAAAGAGATAAAAATTAATTTTCATGGAAGCTTGCATCTAAAGGGAAGAATGTTCCACACCCTTTGACCCCCAAATCCAATAGGATCGTATCCCACGCCGTCACTGAACAAACTAAAATGTTTTAAAAAACAAACCATTTTCATGCTAGGATTATCTTGTAGGGAGATGGACGATGAGACAGTCAAATTAAAAAAAAAATGAAATAAATGAGTGACACTAATTGGTAAATTATGCTCAACTTAAGACGAAGTGAACAACATTTTGCACGAATTACATCAAGTTCATTAAAACTTTTAACAAAGGAAGTTAATTTAGTATTTTTTTTTCCATGCAGTCAACATTAGATTTGTGCTGGGCACTAGAAATATGATTAGTAATATCATTCCTTCCACCAAGCGAAACGCTGAAATTACATGACACGCAATGCAAAATGAATATTTTTCATTTTTTGAAGATTTTGCAATGCACGGGAATTCCACAGAATACGCATCACGGAATGTTTGATAGCAACCCCCCCCTTTCATATTGCTGCTCATAGCAAATCACTAATACTAAATTTATTGACACTTGAAGAAAAATGCAAGTAAAACTGCTGAAGTAAAACAGTAACAGCTTAAAGAGATGCAATTTGCAGAGGAAAAAAATCGTATCCCAACATATTAATTTCGTTGAATCAAGCCAAGACATTTTTATGCACGTTATCGAGCGACGAACAAAAAAAGCACGGTTGAAAAGCGTAGAAAACTTACTGACTAATGGACCAGCAAAATAAATCATTGCTGGAGAAGCACAGGCTCGAATGAACACAGGACTTCTTTTTTTTCCCAACTTCCTCACAGTAACATTTTTTTGTTAGGTCAAATTTATTCCTCAGAAGAAGTTCTGAAACCATGCCTAATGCATTTTTAATTTCACAAAACTGGCAGCTTTTGCTTAATTTCGTCATGTTAGGTATCGATCTGGGCTTAAAAGTTCCACAGATTTATTATCAGTTTGAATTTTTTTTCTACGATAACTACATTCTGAAATAGCATTTTGAACTGGGAGTGCTGGAATGCAAGACACACTCACGCTGGCCTCTGAGAAGCTGCAACCCCGGGACGAACAATGCGTTATCTGAAAATGAGAAAACGGGCGGGAGGGGCAGAGAGAGAGAACGTGATTGTAATCTTACGTTACGCAGCTGCATAGCCTGATGGGAATTGTCACCAGCGTTGTGCCGCTTGCGCAGGGGAAGGTACTCGGACCCATCCAAAAGTCCACATGTAAGCAGAAAACCGTGCCGCTCGCACTTTCTCTTCACAGCAGAAATAAGGAGAATTTTTTTTCTTTTTAATCATCTCGTGTTAAGGATTTTTTGAAGTTGAATAAAGATTTTTTTTTTTTTTTTTTTGCTCTTGAAATGGGGAGAAAAAAATAGGGATTTTTGGTATGAGAATGAAAAATCGGAAGAAATCCCTTTCCGATTGGAATATTGGAAAGATGCCCCAAAATCGGAAGCTTTCCGGGTAAATCGGAAGGATTGGCAGCTATGACAATACAAAATCCAGCTTGCCACTACGGACATGTTCAGTACATTACTGAACAAGTTCCACCACCGCTTTTTGCTGCGGAGTTTAGGACGATAGCTACTGAGAAGTCTATCAAAGAGATAAACGCCCCCATACCTTCATTATATTTCTGAATAAGGTAGGGTTGCGGGATGTCAATTTTATTTCTTTTGGCCCTTGAAAATCGTTTGGCCATTCCGATGGGTTCGTGTGAACAGTAGTTTGATGCAACTGTAACAACAGCACTGTCAATTCCAGCTACATATGTATATGCTGCCATCACATCGGTAATCAAAATATCCTCCTCTCTCACATTTAGATATTTCTTTTTTTGATTTCAATAGATACTTTCCTGTATGGAAGTCAGGAACAGTTCCAGTTGCCTTGATCCCTTTGTCAAATAAATTCATCAACACATCATGAGAAGTGAAAAAAAATATCAAAAAAGAACTCTTGTTTTGAAGCTTGGCCAACTACTGACAGCAACTCAGTGACTACGCTTGTTCCTAGAGGAAAAGCTGGAGATCCTTCTTTTTTCCCCACTGTATATTTCCATTGCATATGGGCATCCATTTGATGAACACAACAACCGAACCTAATTGGCTTACCTCAAATGAACATCTTACACGAGTGATGACCATAATATGGAACCATAGATTCATCAATGCTTAACTTTTCGTGAAATACACCGAACTGGTAAAAGTTATAAAGTGGGGAAATTTTGTTTAGCTTATCATCTGGTTCCAGTTGGCTGTTGTCGTTCATATGAAAATATTTTTTTAACTTCCTATGTTTCCGAGCCATAACTGCAGGGACAATCGGTACAAATGTGTCTTCTGATGTACTCCAGTACAGATCTTCAGCAGGTACAGAGTGACAGCCACTAAGAAGTAACAAACAAAAGAACTGAGTGATGCCTCCAAATTCTACGTCAATTGCTTCTCCTTTTTGTAGAGCATAAAAGCTTTGTCATCTTTGCCAAATGTATAAGACACTCCTTCGGCATTATTTTCCAAAACAGCCCAATGGGTGATAAAGCTGCTAGTTTTGGAAACTTTTCCAGTATATTTTCAGGCTTCTCATGAGGGAGAGGCTTGTCAAATTGCACATTTTTCCCCCATCGTAGCATCAAGATTTGCATTTTCAGTTTAATTTTTTCTTTGACTTGAACTTACATTACCAGAGTAGTGAGCCTTGCATTTTTACTGAAATACAAAGATGTTTAAGGGGCTTCAGGATCTTCAATTTCAACAACTTCTGAATGAGTTTTTTCCCCCAACCATAATGTCAATACTTCCACAAACATCAGCTGGGTAACAGGTTCTAAATTATTTTCATTTACATCATCTTCTTCAGTTATATTTCCTGTCTCATCAGGTGGTAACTGACAAATCTACATCTGATAAATCTGAATCATTTGAAACATTTTGTAAATATTCAACTGCTTGTTCCACAGTAAGGAAATGCTTTGCCATATATTTTTTTGAACCTTGCCTTTCACATAAAGATGCCTAACTGAACAGAAGTCCCAACTCCTGTGTCCCCTGCTATTTGCTTTGCTGCCTATTGTATTAGTTCTTATGTAAACATCCTGTCAACCATTCCAGATTTTATGGCATTACCCACTAACAAGTGTCAAAGTTCAGTTTCAAAGACTTCTGGGCAGAAGCTAAAAAGAACTGTGCATCAATCAAACTCTCAAACATAAACAAGTCATTGTGTGTCTCTTGAATACATTCTGATGACATTCAGCAAAAAATGCTTCACATGAACCGCCAATGTTCCCATTTGGGAACATTGAAAAAAAAGCCACTGATTCTCACTAATGAATAAAGAAATATAAAAATTTATGCTGTCACATGATGAACTCAACCCTTCTGCACCTCTCCAGTGAATATTATTACTGAATCCTTTCTTCCGATTTCTTTTTATTGATCGAGAAGTTCATGTTCACAAATGGGAACATTGGCAGGTAAAAGGTTAAGACCTTAAAAATCAATGAACTACCCTATGAAGGTGACAGCACTGGCATGACATTTAAAAACAATAAGGAAAAATCTATATATTAATTAATTCTACAAGGTTTTTTACTGTGAGTCCTGTTTTGAGGGAACGACTGAATGTAAAGATATGGTTGAGGTATCAAAATAAAGGTCTTACCATGTAGATGTGCCAGTCGAAGAGAAAAATGAGATTGGGGCAACGGTTCGGGTGTTGTGGGGTGGCAAAGTTCCCATGCAAAGTCTATGGGAGAAGCGTGCAATTGACTCGCACGCTGTTGAAGGCGGAAGCATGGAGGGACCGAGATAGTCCAAAGTCTCATCTTTTCTGAGCGAACCGTTGCACAAAGCAGTGCTAGCAGGCAGTCCTATCAAAGTACTTCTCATTGGAACAGCGAACATTCTCCAAGACCTGATTGCGTTATGCCGTTGGATTGTGTGATGTATATAGTTAAGATGTAAATAAACATTACATTGGCCATTGTTAGTGAAAATATTACGGGAGACTGCTTATAGCCCATTGAGTTGCTAACAGTCGTTAAACGTCCAGTCAAAAAAAAAAAAAAAAAATCATGAACCTGAAATATTGTAAAGTAAAAATATCAACGTTTACCACAATCAATGATTTATTATATATCGACTATAGTTTTGCAGAGCTTCTGGCTCGGCTTAATCAGGACGAATGGAGCGTAAACATTCAAATAATTGTGACATCATCAGAATTCTGACGGTCACGGTTTTTGGCAAGTTGTTTCCACGCGCTTGAAAGAAATGGAGTCGACGTCATGTGGTTGACAAGCAGTGAAAAGTTCCGGTATATGTGAAAAGCTTCTAATACATTAAGCTTCATCGTTGAATCAGGTTTATCAATGAGCATAGCGTTTCCGAACAGAAATTTATGGTTGGTTTCGTGACAATGCTGGGCTATAGACGACTTCTTCAGTTCACAATTCCGTACGTAGGTCTCCTGTACCTTCACACGGAAAGTTAAAGCCCTGCGGGTCTGTCCTATATACGAGAGTCCACATTCACAAGGTATCTGATAAATTCCCCAGGAATTTGTCTTACGACGTAATCTTTGGATCCGAAAAAATGTATCTTGTTTATGGGTTTGAAAATAACTTTAAAATTAAAACTCTTGAGAATTTTTGAAATTCCGAAGCAAATCTGTGGAGCAAATGGGATAAGCGCCCAATTCTGTCGTATTGGGTGGTCTACCGGCGTGAGTGTGCAGACAGGCTTTGGTTTCCTAAATTTGTGGACAGCTTTATCTACGACGGAACGTGTATATCCTCTGTGTACTGCAATTTGCTTAAGAAAATCTAGCTCTTTCTGCAAGGAATCCTCAGCTGAGCATATATGTATTGCACGATATATACGTATGTGTAGAAGGCAGAGATTTTTTGTTTCCATGGGTGATTTGATTTTGCATGTGGGGGTAAGGAAACAGCGAATGGTTTTCGATAAACTGTTGTGCTAAAGGATCCTTCAGAGCGTGACACAAGGACGTCAAGAAATGATAAGCAGCCATTATTTTCAGTCTCACATGTGAACTGTATATGAGGATCAATTGAATTGACGAGTTCCACTAATTTAGGTATTTCCAAATTCATGCCTTTCCAGAGAACGAAAGTATCGTCAACATATCGAATCCAAAGGTCAAACGTAACGAGCTGAAAGAGTTTGTCCTCAAAATGACGCATATAGACTTCGCATAAAATAGGCGACAATGGGCTACCCATTTGCAAGGCCTTCCGTCTGTTGGAAAAATCTTCCACGAAAAAGGAAACTGTTTTGTCTGGTACAAATTTCCACTAGTCTCAAAATTTCTTCTACTTCCGGTTGACTGAAATGATGTTTAGTGAGACTCACTTTCAATGATTCGAGGGCTCCATTCAGTGGGATGCTTGTGAACATGGATTTCACATCAAAGGATAACATGAATTGATCTTTGTACGGATGTCGTTTTAGTCGATTGGCAAACTCTATGGAATTTTTTACAGTTGTTTTGTTCGAAGAAGTCATTAAGGCGGATAATTTTGAAGATAGAAACCTGGCCAACTTATGTGTAGCTGAGCCAATGTTGCTGAAAATGGGACGGAAAGGGATACCAATCTTATGTATCTTCGGAAGAGCATAGAAGCGCGGACAACAGGCATATGAGGTCTTTAGACGACTTTTTGAACTTTGGTCAAGAGTTGCACAATTTGATATCACTTTTCGAACTTTCTTTAATTGTTTCTCTGATGGATCCTTTTTTATTTCTTTATAGGGTCCTTCGGAAATAAGTTTTTCAACTTCTGTCTCATAACGTTTTTTGTCGAGAATAAAAACTTGTCCTCCTTTATCTGCTTTAGTAACGACAATATCTCGATTTGACTGTAATTCCTTTAAAGCATTATATTCTTCTTTGTTGAGATTGGGTTTAAATGGTGGAAAGGACTTTGATGTTATTATCTGGCTGACACAATGTCTAATTGTTTCTTTTTGATCAATGTTTAGATCGCTTTTTATCAGGGACTCCTCAACCGACGCAACTATATTAGATACAGGTACCTTTTTCGAAATCGCAAAATTCGAATTGTAACGTAAAATCCGTTTTTGAATTTCGCTCGGCTTAAAACAAGAAAGGTTAGATATTACTTCATTATCCGAAAAGGCTTCCTGAGTTTGTGCAGCGGAATTTTCTTTATTGTTGTTGTTATTCAATAGTTTTTCAAATTTTCTTTCTAATGTCATTTTATGAGTAAAAGACATATTGTAACTCCTAGACCAGGTTTTGCCGTCCAGGTCAGAAAAATCTGGCAACGTTTTAGCCAGTAAAAAATTTAGTCAGCTACACATAAGTTGGCCAGGTTTCTATCTTCAAAATTATTCGCCTTAACGACTTCTTCGAACAAAACAACTGTAAAAAATTCCATAGAGTTTGCCAATCAACTAAAACGACATCCGTACAAAGATCAATTCATGTTATCCTTTGATGTGAAATCCATGTTCACAAGCATCCCACTGAATGGAGCCCTCGAATCATTGAAAGTGAGTCTCACTAAACATCATTTCAGTCAACCGGAAGTAGAAGAAATTTTGAGACTAGTGGAAATTTGTACCAGACAAAACAGTTTCCTTTTTCGTGGAAGATTTTTCCAACAGACGGAAGGCCTTGCAATGGGTAGCCCATTGTCGCCTACTTTATGCGAAGTCTATATGCGTCATTTTGAGGACAAACTCTTTCAGCTCGTTACGTTTGACCTTTGGATTTGATATGTTGACGATACTTTCGTTCTCTGGAAAGGCATGAATTCGGAAATACCTAAATTAGTGGAACTCATCAATTCAATTGATCCTCATATACAGTTCACATGTGAGACTGAAAATAATGGCTGCTTATCATTTCTTGACGTCCTTGTGTCACGCTCTGAAGGATCCTTTAGCACAACAGTTTATCGAAAACCATTCGCTGTTTCCTTACCCCCACATGCAAAATCAAATCACCCATGGAAACAAAAATCTCTGCCTTCTACACATACGTATATCGTGCAATACATATATGCTCAGCTGAGGATTCCTTGCAGAAAGAGCTAGATTTTCTTAAGCAAATTGCAGTACACAGAGGATATACACGTTCCGTCGTAGATAAAGCTGTCCACAAATTTAGGAAACCAAAGCCTGTCTGCACACTCACACCGGTAGACCACCCAATACGACAGAATTGGGCACTTATCCCATTTGCTCCACAGATTTGCTTCGAAATTTCAAAAATTCTCAAGAGTTTTAATTTTAAAGTTATTTTCAAACCCATAAACAAGATACATTTTTTCGGATCCAAAGATTACGTCGTAAGACAAATTCCTGGGGAATTTATCAGATACCTTGTGAATGTGGACTCTCGTATATAGGACAGACCCGCAGGGCTTTAACTTTCCGTGTGAAGGAACACGAGACCTACGTACGGAATTGTGAACTGAAGAAGTCGTCTATAGCCCAGCATTGTCACGAAACCAACCATAAATTTCTGTTCGGAAACGCTATGCTCATTGATAAACCTGATTCAACGATGAAGCTTAATGTATTAGAAGCTTTTCACATATACCGGAACTTTTCACTGCTTGTCAACCACATGACGTAGACTCCATTTCTTTCAAGCGCGTGGAAACAACTTGCCAAAAACCGTGATCAGAATTCTGATGATGTCACAATGATTTGAATGTTTACGCTCCATTCGTCCTGATTAAGCCGAGCCAGAAGCTCTGCGAAACTATAGTCGATATATAATAAATCATTGATTGTGGTAAACGTTGATATTTTTACTTTATTCAACACCACAAGTTTGTAGTCATAAATTATATATAACCTGGAATATTGTCTTTACTGAAGTGGTTGAATGAATTTGTCCTTCTGCCTCACATTTTATATGACTATAAGCAGTCGCCCGTCCCTAAATTAGGGATGGGCGACTGCTTATAGCCCATTGGTTGCTTACGGTGGTCATTAAACCTTCAGTTGTTAATAAAAAAAAAAAAAAACGAACCTGGACTATTGTCTTTACTGAAGTGGTTGAATGAATTTGTCAATCGAATAAAGTTCACATTTGTTGTCTCATATGAGTTTTTTTCTTTAAAAAAAAAAAAAAAAAAAAAAAAACTAACCGTTGATTCCGACAGGTTTCATCTAGTTGAAATGAAATGCCAAACTCAGAAATACGAAGATTCCAAATCATGTTGAAAAGGACCCGCATGTGGTTCATTGAACATGTTTGGGACTGAACAACATGCTAGTCCTTTTTACAGTTTTTTTATCTTTTTATTTCTCAGTTTAGCATTTGATTACACAGGACAATTCTCTTCCTAGGAAACCCAAACACACCTCAATAACTTCCTCACCTCTCGATGGCTTCCTATGAAAATGCACATCGATGAAGCTTTCATCTATCGAAGTAGAACCATTTCACCCCACAATGAAGTGGACGTTACCATGACATAGTCAAACACCTGGTCAGTGGTCGCGTGTGTCAGAGTGTAGAGCGATTGTGTCTGCTGAAAACATGTGCTCAGTTGAACAGTGAGTGTTTATTGCTCATGAATACTGGCAAAGGAGTTCATTTCAACAATGTCAAAGGGCGCTTTGGAATAAGTATGGTGCAAAACTGTACCATCAAAATCCTATATTCACAAATTGGTGAAAAAAGTACAGACATCAGGAAGTCTTATTGATCAACATGCAGGAAACCAGAAGATGCCTGAATGCCTGGTGCAGAACATAAAGGAGCGATTACTGACATCACCAACAAAATCCTTAAGAAGACTTTCGCAAGAAACTGGTATTCCTTATTTCCCGTGTTAAAGAGCTACCAAAAAGAAAAATGGCATCCATATCGTGTGTTCACAGTCCAAGAGTTGGTTCTAAAAGACTTGGACAAATGTGTGTAATTTGGTTTATGGTTCCAACGTTTCGTTGGGAAACGTTTTGGGATTTTGGACATTACATGATTTATACATGAAACCTGATTTCACCTGAGTGGCTACATGAACTTGTAAAATGCATACATGGGCAGAAGAAAACCCACACAATATTCATACGCACCTTTACATTTGGAAAAAATTGGTGTATGGTGTGCCTTGTCCCGCAGACAAGTTATTAGTCCCATATTCTTCAACCAAACTGTTACCACTGAGGTGTACTTTAACATATTCAGTGAATTTGTAAATTAGTTAACAGAAGACGAATTAACAGGAGGTTACTTTCAACAAGATGGCGCGACGTGCCACACATCTAATTGCAAGCACGAGAGGAAACAAAGTTTTTTCGTTGACCGAGTAATCTCGAAATATCGGTGGCTCCCAAGATCACCAGACCTGACGTCATCAGATTCCTTCTTGTGGAGTTTACTGAAGGTCTGAGTATACTGCAATAAGCCTCAAACAATTGATGCCCTCTCAAAGATGTGATACAGTGGGAGGTTGCTGCAATTACTGAAGCCACACAGGTACACATCTTCACCAATTTGCAGATTTGCGTACAGAAGTGCAAGGATGCTGGGGGGGGGGCATTTCCAGCATATGCTTTAGGAAGACCATGTTTTGCAAGATACAAGGTATGTACATGTCAATTTTCATAAGGAAACATACAGAAATAAAAAAAAATATGGAGGAATGTTTGTGTTTTCTAGCGAGAGAATCACACTGTAGTTTTTCCTTTGTTTTTGAAATGTTATGCCATTGCTGTCATCTTCATAGAGTACTCTTGTCGATTTTTTTTTTATCTTAACATCACCTGGATGAAATATTTCATTCTTAAAGCAGTTAAATTTTATTCAACTACTTTTTAAACCAGCCTTTTTATTGCAACAACTGATGATCCACGTCTTTGCTCTGTTTGCCTTCTTGTGACATTTATTACAGTTCCTCGAGAAATTCCTTTGTCATCATGGTTTCTGAGAGACAATTTCGACACCATTATAAGCTCGACTTCTATGCCCTCCACAGTTGTTAAATGTAAGTACCCAACCAAGTCATTATCTTCTGTAATGTTCAGCTCCTTAGAGTAATAATTATTTCAATGATGTATTCTCATTTAAAAAGATCAACTTAAATGGCACTGATACTTCACCGATTCCGAAGATCAGAACATGCAAAAAGTTCGATAGTCTCCTTGGTGATTTTCGACAACCTGTTTGTCTGAATGAAATTACTCGGCACTAGTTGGAACTAAAAGCAGCAGTATACGAATTCCCCTCCCCCACATAATACTGACATTAAGAAACTGGTAAACTAAGGAACTGTCTGTGATACTTACATCATGCCTTTTAGGGCATCACATACTGAAACTGTGCTGTCGTGACTAACCCAAGCCAGCTTGGATCCATCAGCAGAAAAACTAACACAGTGCACCCAACCACCTGGAAAAGTAAACTATGTAGTAGATACAAATTGAGGCAATGCAATATTAAAAAATACTTGTGATGGGAATATTTTCAGAGAAAAAGGAGTTCCTAAACTTTAAAAGTATAAGAACACATGGAATGTTGCTGTAGTTAACAAATAATATACAGTCCTTTTAGAAGTAATTATATTTTTTATATTTATTCAGTTGGAATTTAGATCTTAATTTTTTAGTGAAATTTTTCTTTGTCTTTACATCCCATCATGACATGCACCACACATTTGAGAGCACTCTTCTGTCAGAACAGGACTTGCATGTGAGAGCAGAAGGGTGACATTCACAATGAGCCAGACAACTCAAAAATTTAAATGTATACACAGTTCTATAAGATAAAATAGATCATACAATAATAAAAAAAAACCTATACGAAACTGGTAGCTTCAATCCGTTTTTTTTTTTTTTTTTTTTTGTGTAGGTTAAACATAGAAATAATGCTAACCTCTCAACATCAACCAAAGAGCATTGTCAAGAATACAAACTTAACTACAATGGCCGTTCCATAAAAAGACTAAAATCACACAAAATTAAGAAATATAGGTACAGCAAAATATATGTATGTTATTCTTTCTCAAAATATCTTCCCTTGGATGACGTGCAACGGTCTCATCGTTCAGACCACTTTTCAAAACATGTGGCAAAGGCATTTTGTGGAAGCTGTTTTACCCCTGTACAGATTGAATAAATGTCAGCATTTGTGTTAAATGTTGTGCCACGGAACTTTTCCTTCATTGTCGGAAACAACCCGAAATCGCACGGGGGCAAGGTCAGGACTGTAGGCAGGCTATGGCACGATTTCTATACTGCATTTCATAAGAGACTGTTGAATACAAGCAGCCACATGTGGACGGGCATTATCATAGTGTAGGGTCCACTTGCCCACCAGTTCTAGTCACTTAATCGACATGTACCGTTGCAGACACTTCAAGACTGAAATGTAATACTCAGCATTGGCAGCAATTTATGGAGGAACGGCATGCTGGTAGACTACACCTTTATGATCAAGGAAAAGTATCACCTTTCTAGCTGATTTGGTTTGGCAGACTTTTTCGGAGGAGGTGAGCCTGGGTGTTTTCAGTCACTCGTTGTATGCTTCGTGAAGGGGTCAAAATAGTGGACCCATATTTCATCAGCAGTTATTACTAGGTTTACAAAGTTTGGATCCTTTGCAATTATTTGTCTCCACTCATGACACACCTGAACTCTGGCTAACAATTGTTCTCTCATCAGATGAGGAGGTACCCATCTGGAACACACGATGCAGCAAAAATTTGTCATGTGGAATGCGGAATGCCAACGTTTTTAAAATATTAGTTGACACTGCTAAGTCTTCACGTGTCATTCATCTATTTTCTTGAAGGATTGCCCAAGCAGTGATAACAATATACTACGTTATAATACTTCCAGGTCAACCAGGCCTAGGAGCGAGTTCTGCTGACAAACACCCTTTTCTGAAATCATAGTGCAATCTAAAAATTGTTGACTCATCCAAACATTTATCTTTGTAAGCTTTCTTCATTAAATCAACTGTTACTGGAGCCATTTTACCCAAACGATAGCAAAATTTTATTGTACAATGCATTTCACTTCTGAACTCTGAATCACTTACCTCCACAGCTGTATGGCAAAATGCAAATGTATCTTAAACAACTGCAGAATAACAAAACCAGAATAGTCTGCCATGGGTAATAAATGTTGCCATAGATACTTCCTTAATTCAGTTAGGTATCTGTGTGGTTATTTTCCCCTCCACAATGTATGTTGCCAACTAAAAAAAAAATTACTCTCAGTTTTTATGGAACGGCCTTTGTATGTTAAACTGCAGAACTAAAAAAAAAATAAAAAAAATCGCATATTCACTTTGAAAATAATTCATTTGATATACAGCAGTGCCTTTGCATTTAATTTGCTCTGTGTGATATTGAGTGCACTTTCATGATAATGAAATACCTCAAACTAAAAATATAGCACTTATCTCAAAATACCCCACACTGATGGTAGCTCATTTAGACATGTTCATTATGAACTCCTGGTCTCGTCAAGATTTCTATAGTCTCTCTGAAAGCAACTTCTTTGGGGGTGGTATATCTGGCTATGCATTTTGAATCCTTCACACTAGAAATGGCTGCCTTGAACAAGATCTCTTTCACAAGCAGGTAATCTATTCTATGTTCCTACCCAGCTCTTTCACAATAGTCTAGATGGATTGCTTGGTCATTCCTATTTAAAATCTCATAGTTCAATCTTGGTAATGGAGAATTGCATAGACCTCCAAGCAGCTGCAAGTGTCAACTCATTTTGCTACTTATTACAAGTGCTCCAATGGATTTAGGAGACCTAATCCCAATATAATAACCAATACTTTGAAGCAAATTTTTGTAGCAGTAGGAGAACCCCAGTATGTACAGAATAGCTCTTGCAAACCTGGGCTTCTCCACATTTTTTACTGTTTATGTATTAATGGTGTATTTCACTTTCTTTAGTATATTAATCATTCAGCTGTAGCTGTACCCTGACAATATGCCTTGCATTAACAAAATTTAAATCTCCTGCTGTGCAGTTTCAGCTTCAGAGCAGAGAATGTATGCATCATCATCATTGTCAACCATAATCAATCCACTGCTGGATGAAGGTCTTCCCAAGTCTCTTCCGCAACTGTCTGTCTTGAGCCTGTCTCCTCCATGTCACTCCAGTATGCTTTCAAATTTCATCCATCCATCTCCCTTGTGGTCTTCTGTCCCTCAGAATCCAGTCCAAAATTTCAGTTGTCCATCGGTGATCCGCTCTTCTGGCACCATGTCCAGCCCATTGTCATTTCAGTGATTTCACTCTGGTTATGATGTCATCCACTCTTCTCATGTTCCTTACCCACAAGTTCCTTTTCTTATATTTCCTAGTTACACCAAGCATGCATCTCTCCATGCTTCTTTGAGTTGCTGCAGTCTTTGTATGTCTTTCTTAGTTAAGGTCCACGTCTCTGCTCCATACGTAAGCACTGGCAGGATGCATTGATTAAACGTTTTCCTTTTAAGACATAATGGCATATTGCTTGTGGGTCATTCCACGCAAAATAGTCAGATTTTGAATTCATGTTCCACCAACACATCTCTGATTCTTACAATTTTTTTAATGGGTAGCTACTCCCAACTTATAAAAACCCTGAAAGTTTCAATTTTTTTATTACCGATAGATTAGAAGATATAATTTTCTGAAATTTGGTGCATGGTGGACATATTTTGCATAAAAACGCAAATATCTCCGTTATTTAGAATATAAAAAAAATACCTAAATCATCATTCTTTCTTAATTTTTACAAAAAAAAAAATCCATTGGTGCAATGCACGCATTTCTATCTGCTTTAGTTTTTGAGTTATGAGCAATGAGAGAGCCTTTCTTCAATGCTTAAAAAGGCAATGTAGTACAGCACTTAGAAAGCTGTAGTTATTATTCTTTGCAAAGAAAGGTTTAATCTATCAAATGAAGAAAAAAAAAACACCCCTTGGGCTTTTGCCTGAGCACCGAGAAAAGAATGTTTAAACATGGTGCATGGCCAGTGCATTGCCACAGCGAAAGCGCAATCGGCAAAGCACACTGCGTCGTGGCCACGGCTGTGCGGAGACTCTGTACCGGAAGAAGAACGGCATTCCTCCCGCATGCAAAAAACGCCCCCCCCCCCCCACCGCAGACGCATGTATTGTTTAACTCATGTTTTGAAGGAAAGGAATTCTTTATTTTAAAAAAGCATTATTAGTTCATGAACGATGTTTATATTTCGATGTCTCACAATCTCACAACGCTGTGATTAACTTCCCTGTCAGTTTTTTTATTATATTTATCAATTCAGAAAAGAGGAAGTTGAGCTTCCATGGAACACACCCCAGATAACAAATTAGATTTTCCCACGTTTTGTGTCATCATCTGAACAATTTCTTGAAATCAATGCAAAACCAAAATTATTGGGGGGGGATTGCTGCCAATGCTCGCT
This sequence comes from Macrothele yani, assembly GCA_039090855.1. Taxonomy (NCBI): domain Eukaryota; kingdom Metazoa; phylum Arthropoda; class Arachnida; order Araneae; family Macrothelidae; genus Macrothele; species Macrothele yani. The sequence goes on from CM077013.1 coordinate 24,902,019, forward strand.
CTGGATGAGAGATCGTGGAGAAATTTCTTTGGCTAATTTTGGGGATCATCTTGTATTTATTTTTTAAATCAGCTTTTTTTGTTTTATTCTGGCGAGTATGTATGTATACATGGATAAAAAGTTCCGACGTGCTTAGTTTTCAGATTTATTATGCCGGCGATGAAATGAAGCCTCTCTCCTTTTTAGATGTTTGTAGAGGGTTACTGCAAAGGACCTGACACTTCAGACCTTTTACGCACTTTGATCAACATTCCACAAATTTATTGTTCCTCGTAAAGTTATCATTAGGTATAAACTTGCCGCCCCGGTGGCGCAGTGGTCTATGCGATGGCTTATGAATATGATCATTCGTCCAAGATGGGTCCGGATTCGAATCCCGGTGAGGCATGGATGTTGTGTTTGTCTTACGACACTGACTCTCTCCCTTCCCTGGAACCAGTGGCCCTAAATTAGGGATGGGCGACGGCTTATAGCCCACTGAGTTGCTCACGCTAGTTGTTAAACCTCCAATAAATTTAAAAAAAAAAAAGTATAAGCTTGCCATTTGCCGCAGGATGAAAAATGATGTTGACCAAAAAAAGTTTGGAAGATTTTACATGCGCACGCAAAATCTCCGATTATTTTCTGGGAAGGTAATATACTTTTTCTGTAGCGTGGAAACTAAATATGACCCGTGAGAAAATTTAACATTCGTGCCACCAATGTAAACCAATCAGTTCTAAACTTTCGGCTTTTAGAAGTTTATGAAATGTAGCTAGCCTCTTAAATAAAAAAGCAAAATGGCATTCCACATGGCTGTTAGTTTTTATGTACTTACGGGAGGGAAACGAGTCGGGGGTGGGTGTCCTCTGAACAAATTTCTAAGAGAGCAGCAAAAACACGCATTTTGGAATTATAGTTGAAAACTATCGGAGAGAGATTCCTTGTCAGGTTACAAACTGTACTTCATAAATAGCAGAGAGAGAGAGAGAGAGAGAGGGGGAGGGGCTAAGTAAATTAAAATTGCGAACAGTAACTTGCCATAAAGATTCGTATTCATGGTTCCAATACTACATACGTTGAATAAATACTATGTAGAGTATTCACTTGAAAACTTTTTTTCACTAGGGATAACATTATCAGCGTCGAATAAAGTGCACATGAACAGAATTTTTTGCCAAAATTTCTGCCAAACACTTCAAAGTGTGTGCCTCCCCTCTTATCACGTTTAGCCTCCTCCCCTTCCTCAATGGCCCACCCAGTTCTGAGCGGCTAGCGTCGCCACTGCCCTGCGTTTGTTAATTTATTTGCCATTATGGTATAACGTTTTCTGTTTGCCACAGATGTAAAACTGTTTATTTTTCTCAGAGACTATTTACTCTTTTTATCCGTGCTATGGCCGACACACTTGCTTCTGTTGGGTTTTTTTCCTCTTTTAAAGACAGGATGGTCCTAGACCTTGAACCTCTCAGATCCTAATTTACAACCTCTGGCAAACAAAGAACGAATTTCTAAGAGAGCACCGCAAGTGGAAAAGCTGTGTAGTGTATTTTCTCAGATCTCTTTTATTCTCTTGCGATTTGAAAGTTGCTGCCTAGTTTTTCAGCATCTTTGTGCATTGTGATTGTGGCATAAAGCATTAAACAAAACACAAAAAAAACAAACTAATTCTTAATTCAAGAGAAAGCTAAAGTAACTTGTCAATATGACGACGATAACTGCGTTGCTACTGATAAAGAGAAACAGAAGCTCATAAAACAGAGCGGGCAAATTACGATCGCCAAATAGTAACACGAGTTCCATACTTGATTTTCATAAATTGGTAATAAATAATTGTGATACACTGGGCATTACATTAATGAAAACGTACTCATACGTTCAAGGTCTGTTAATGTTTCCCATTATTTTTAAATTTAAATATTGGCATGATTAATAAAAAATAATAATAACGGAAATAAATCCAATTGCTACCACTCTGACACCAGGATGTGATTACGAAGCATAAAATTTTTCTTTCAGTGTAACCATCAAACTGTATTTTCCTATTTTTGAACTACACCACAAATAGTTAAACTGTGTTTTCCTTATTTTAGGGTGCTGTGGTGCGCTTTGTTTCATATGAGCTCGAGAGTTTTGTGAGCTCCCACCTGACGTGTAATCTTTAAATAAGCAACTGAAATAAAAAATAAATAAATAAATAAAAAACAGGTAAGATGACAACTGCGAGATATACTCGTTCATTTAAATACCAGATCTACCAGAAAATAATCAATAAAATTTTTTCTAACCCGACGCTGAGCCTGGTAACATCATCATCATCTGTGATCGCCAAGTATCTGACGTTAACTAAAACGCAGTACATATCTCCTCTACCTCACAAGAATAGGCACCGAGATATACATCTCCGATTACTTTATTTCTCAAGCTGTCATTCCTTGATCATTTTCTCTTACAGCAGGCGTGGACAACTAGACAATTTATTAATTCCTGAATAGAACCATTTCATGTCTAAAAACTCTGTCGGATATTGCTTGAGCTGTAGAAATCATTAATCAATATTCTAAAAACTGTATTCAACATCAATTGCACAATTTATAAGCATCAGTACTGTATATTGTTAAGCTATACGGGGAGAAAAAGTTTATATTAGTTCTTCTCGTCACTGAATGGCTAAGAATACCAATATATTTTCGATGTCTGTTGCACAATTTATATGCGTTATATTTGCGTGCAACCTTTTTCAAGGTATAGCTCAGATTTGTAAGCTGTATGGAGAAAATGGTTTATATTAGTTTTCTTTGTCGTCGAATGGCTAAGAATGTGGTAGATAGCATCTGACGATTTGGCATGAAATGACCCTTTAGTAATATTTTACAGTTATATTGTTTGAAATGCCTTTAAACATAACATTAATTTATTATCCTTCCTCCTTCAAGCATCACATCAAATTATCGTGCGATCTGCCCAACGCGTGCAATGGTATCTTGAACTGCCGCCCATCCGAAGGCGGACTCCCGTTGTCGTTTGGCTGGCTGCCAACGCTATTCACAGTGTGCGGTTTCACAATGGCAAAATATGAGCCATGCACCATATTTAAAAATTATGTTCTCAGCGTGCACGCGAAAGCCCAAGGGTTTTTTTTTTCTTCATTTGTTAGACTAAACTTTTCTTTAAAAACGAAAAACAATTGCATCTTCCAAGTGCTGTACTACATTGCTTTTTTACATTTTGAAAAAAGGCTCTCCCGTTGCACGTAACTCAAAAACTAAAGAAGATAAAAATTGCGTGCAGTGCACCAATCGATTCCTTGAGGGAAATCACAAAGGAGTGGTGATTTTGGTACTTTTTATTATTATCCAAACAACGGAGATATTCGCTTTTTACGCGATTAAGGCCCGCCATGCACTAGAATTCGAAAATTAATATCTTCTAATCTATGGGAAATTGAAAAATGAAACTTTCAGGATTTTCATACATTGGGGTGATCTATTCATAAACAAGAAAATCGTAAGAATCTGAGATCGTGGGGTGGATAGCATCTGACGATTTGGCGTGGAATGACCCTTGTAAAAATTGTACTGTTTCTTCCAAAAGCTCTCCAACGAAGTTTTGAGTGTCGATTAATTTCTTCATTAATGTTACCTTTGCTTGATATCTGCTGCTCAAGATAAATGTAGGTATTGGTTATCTCCAGCTTTTCCCCATTAATCGGAGCATATCTAAGCCTTGCACTGAAAATAGCAATTTTGTATGCCACTGGACTTTTTTATACATTTAATCTACATCAATAAATAGACTGAAGCCATCAGTTTCATGAAGGTTTTTTTTTCTGCGAATGGCAATGAATGAATAATATGGAAATCATATTTCAACTAAAAGAAAATGGAAAAACTTAAGCAGCATTTACCACCTTATCCACACATCAGAATTTACCACTAACCCCTCCCTATCTTGTGTTAACAAATTTCTCACAAACACTTGCTAAAACTATGCACACACATTTTTGCTTCATGTGCACGACATAATGAAAAACTCATTTCACTTGGAATTGCTCATGCTTACTGAGTAAATGTATCAAGCATAAAAAGCTTACCAAATGATCTCCAAAGTAAAACCAACTCCATTTATGAAATTTAAATTCATGTCTGCAAAATGCATTTTCACCACCACATTATCATTTTGTTACAAAAGGATTCTTTTCTTCAAGTTGTAGCAAGTTTCTCCATTTTGTAAGTTAAAAAATAAAGATTCGCTGACACAACTTCCACTGATTTTCTGTAATATTCGCCCTAACCTTATGCATTAGACACATACACTGCTGGACAATTGCTAAGAACAGATCATAAACGGCTATATAGCGCATAAAAAAGTAAGTGTGGTTGGATGCCAAGTGAAATAAAATAATGTCAGAATGCCAGGACATTACAAGAAAGACAATTTATTGTGCTCTGAAATCCAGAAGGCTTTGGAACGTGTTCAAGGGACAAACAGGCCATTTTGTGCAGAATACGTAAACGTGAGAAAAATGCAATTACCGTCCGCAGGCGTTCCGGCGTAAGATGTCAATACGGGATATGGCCACCATGGAGGGCGATGCAAGATTCCACACGTCGTGTCGTGCTTTGCACAACATTATCAAGCAGCTGTTGGGGTAATTTATCCCATTCCTCTGTCAGTGCACGGGTGAGGGTGTCCTTGTTTATTGGAGGGCATTGGCGACCAGCAAGACTCCTCCCCAAAGCATCCCACACATTTTCAATGGGATTCAGATCTGGAGTACGTGCTGGCCATATGAGGCGTTGAATATCCTCGCTCTCAAGACACTCCTGGACAGCGACTGTTCGATGACATGTTGCGTTGTCGTCCATGAAAATGAATCTATCACCGACAGCACCACGGAACATGCGAACATGAGGTAGCAGAACATCATTAATGTATCGTTGGCCAGTCATAGTCCCAGGTGGAAGCACATAGAGGGACGTACAGCCATTGATCATGATGCCAGCCCATACCATGACACTACATGTCGGATATCGGTCCCTTTCCTGTATGTTTGCTGGACAATATGCAGTACCACTATCACGCCAGATCAGTTGTCGTCGACAATCAGACGATAGACTGTATTTACTCTCATCCGAGAAGAGGACAGCAGACCAGTCATCAGTCCAATTGCGATGTTGATGGCACCATTGCAAACGGGCGGTACGGTGACGTCTGGGGATGCACACAACAGGACGGCGGGCGTATAGTCCTCCTTCATGCAAACGTCTGGCGACAGTTTTTCGGGAGATCCGCTTGCCAGGAGCAGCCATAAACTGATTTGCTACCTCACTAGCTGTGCTGCGCCGGTGTCTTTTTTGTTGATAGCACTATGTACCGATCTTCTGCAGGTGTCGTACTGCGAACACGACCTCCCCCGTGACGTTTGCTACACTCTCCATTTGTTTGAAATGATTTCCAAAGCCTTGAAACAACACTGTGGCTGACGACGAACTCCCTGGCAACATCTGTTATTTTTCGCCCTTCTTCAATCTTGTCAATAATACGGCCACGCGTAAAATCATCTAGGTGATGTCGGGAAGACATACTGAAAATTGCAAGTTCGTCAATTGATTCTTTCCCTTTCAACTTTGCGTTTGAACAACAACGGTCAATACGCGTCAAATCCTTTATAACTCTTATCAGCACTATGACGTCACGAACAAGTTCGGCAATCCAAAATTTGCATACGCACAACACGTCTTACTGTATCCCGCACTTATGCTAATTTCCACATTTTCCTGCCTTCCATTTTATGGTTGCTATTGTCATCCGTCCTTAGCAATTGTCCGGCAGTGTATATTGTCAAGCATTTTTTAACTTCATTTTAGAGAAATTAATGTGGATCAATAAAACCAAACAAACAGATCTGGGAACTTAATGAAAAGTAAAAACACAAAAAACTAGCCACTGCCCAGTTGCATTTCTCATTTCCATAGTCATGGACTATTAATAGCTATATTTATCACATAAAACACGAATACAGTTTATATGAATGTTCTTCCTATCCTGTATTACCTTCAACAACTTCTTTCCTCTTTTAAATATTACTGTTTAAATGACAACAGCTAAAAGTACCTTACTTCTAAAAAAAATTTCTTTTTGTGCACTTTATTTTTGCTATTCACTTTAAATCTTCTACTTTCTATTCATTAAAATTTACTAAAACTTCATAGAAAAACAAAACTCATAATGGATAAAAGGAAGGTTAACTCTGAAGAAGAGTTTTTGCACTTTTTGTGTATGAAAGAATGTGCTTACAAAAAGACATAGGTCTAAAAAGTGGCAGGACTCAGTGAAAAATTAATATAGCTTCTGTATTTCTTTCGTAGGGCACTATTTTGTGCAACACACACACACACAAATGAATGCAATTTATGTGACACTAAAATATAAAACTGCAACAAAATATTGTATCTAAAATTCAAAAGGACACATGAAGTTTTACAGCTCTGCCTTTAAAAACAAGACAAGGTATAATATTAAGACAAGATGAGTAACTAAGCAAAACAGCTTAGAACCTTACCATTTGAAAACTCAGCCATGAGATTACCCAACTGCATTTTTGTTCCCCATGCTGTAGGTTCGGGTTTACTATCGACTTCTTTGACATATGCGGAGAATACTCTAAGGAAAAAAAAAATAATTACTTGCATTTATACACAAACATCAAATGCACAGAAGTCTGGCCAACATGCATGATATAAACATATGATTTGAAAAAAATTACATACACGGTAGAAAACGAAGACTGCATAAACACCCCAGGGGGAGATTCCCTTAGGCCAATTTAAGCATAAAATGCCCTATGACATTTTTGGATTTAGGGCTTAGTTTTCCAGATATAAGCCACCAAAGGTGCACAACATCACGTCTGGAATCGCCTGTTTTTGAGGCTTCAAGCACAACCTGAGTGTCATGCAGGGAAGCGTGTGGCAGATGCCCGATGCTGCAATCGCAGTACAACAACAGTCATCCAGCCTGTTTCCGGAGTTGTGTTACGTCCGAATTGTCGAGACGAACGAAATTGGTTGTATGACATACTGCTTCGGAGAGCATTGCAATATGTAAATCAGTCGTGATGACTGCTGAGGTACTGAGCTTGCAGAATCGGGCATCTGCCACGAGATTTCCAGCATGACACTCGGGTTGTGCTTGAAGCCTCAAAAACAGGCGATTCCGGACGTGACGTCACACATCTTTGGGAGCTTATATCTGGAAAACTAAACCCTAAATCAAAAATGCCATAGCACATTTTATGCTTGAATTGACCCAAGGAATTGCCCCCTAGGGTGTTTATGTGGTTGTTTCTTTCCACCCTGTATATACTTTTGAAAAATCTAAAGGTAACATATTAACATTTACCTTGAGCAATCGATATCAATCAAGCGAGGGCCACACTGATGAAGAATCGGTGTATAAAACTTGGTTGGACAGCATTTGGAAGAAACTGTATAATTTTCAAGAGCAGTATTCAATCAATATGCATCCTTCCACTTCTTACATACAGAGCAGACATGCTACCTTAACTGAAAAAGTCATACAGAGGCTGCAGACAACTGAAAGAAGCATGGAGTGGTGCATGCTTAGTGTAACCAGGAAGAGGAACCATGGAACAGGAAACTGATGAGGGTGGAAGACATCACGATCAAAGTAAAACCCCTGAAATGGCAATGGGGTGGACATATTGGGGCGATTTTCAAAATGAATGCCTGTTTGATGTCCTAATCTTTGAACCCATATTTTATGTTAATAAAATTTACTCATTAAAGTGTTTGTGTTTTCAAAATATTAGGGTTTTCCTATTATTTTAGTGGTCAAGTAACAGCATGTCCCAAATCAAAACACCAAACTTAATGAAGTCTCTTTTTATGCTTCCAAACTAGATTAGCTTTTGCATATGAATTAAAAAATATGGTAATACATTTTAATTAACAAAATGATTCTTTTAAAATATTTATCTAATATTTTAAAATTTAAATTTAATGTGTTTTCTCTACATCTCATGAGTGTTACCTCAGGAGTGTTATTTTACAAAGGTTTTGATTTCTGTAGTTGGAAACAAAGCTAAAGGGAGCCATATTTTCCCTTATCTAGTGTAAATAAAAGAGCTGGAAGACTACTTTATTTCTTGTTTATTGAAAAGTTCATGTCAATATGGTAAGCATTTTTATTACCTATCACGAGTGTTACCTATATATTTTTTTCATTTATCTATTTAAGTATAAAGATTTTAAATTTAAGAATAGTGTATTTTTTGTTAGAGTCAATAGGTCTAACTTTGTCTTCTTAAGAATGATTACATTTTTTCTGGGTTAACATTCTTTCAGAAATCTCACTAGTGTTACTTAACGACTTAAAAGTAATCAATTAATAACGAAACCTACAGTTATAGAAATTGCATAGAATCTGAATCAAGCTAATCTTAATGCTTGCTTTGAGGATACTTTTTGTAGTATTTTTAGAGAATATAGTAAAAACTTTTTTTTCAGTCTTCAAATTACAAATTTTAATCATTTTCTGCCCAGAAAATAAGTGGGCAAAACGGAAGTTGTGTAAATGCCATTTTGGAGTGAAAACAGAAAACCTTCCTTCAGAAAAGTGAAAGAAGAGTAGTAGATCAGGAATGGAACATATATATAAGTTCAGGCAGTGGAAGCCATAGTTTATGCTGAAACTGATGAAGATGATGTTGAAAATATACTCAGCAGTACTGAAGAAGAAATTAATCTTAATATTCCTTCTGCGACTGACATCAAAAGTAGCACATTTGTGAGTTGAGTTTGTAGGTGGAACCAGAAAGGAAAACAAAGCTCAGATATGTTGGAGTATGCCAGTCACCACTTGATATAGATGGGGAAATAAAAGTAATGCCTTTAAATATGTCGGGAGAACACAATACTTTATTCAGATTAAATGAAAATGATATTGCCTATGTGGAGGTTGAACAAATTATTGTTATATTTCCACAGCCTACTTTGAAAACTTAAGGAGATTGTATTTTCTATAAGTATGATGGCAAAATAAAGGTATTTGAGCAAAGCTCATGAAAGTGAGTGCAGTGGAGGAAGTTTCAAGTTTTTGAGAACTTCATACAAGTATTGCTTTGTCCCTGTTTTTCACTGTAGTCACTTAAATGCGCTCAGAACTGTTTTTCAACATCTCGTGCATTTTTTTAATTTTTGAAATGAACATTAAGCTGTTACCTTTGTACCAACTACTGCTTCTATTTTGTGCTTATTGATGTTTCATTAAATTTTTAAATGTGATATTTCTCTTTTTATGAAGTTTTTTTTTACTTTTCAATTCAATATCATGAATGTTACCATAGCTAAAGGCCAGCTTTACAATAATACATTTGTTTGTTGATTGAATTAAATTGTGTTGTGACTTTAAACTTTTTAATTATCATAGTAACTGCAATGAAAACTTCGACTTGAAAAAAAAATTATTAGAAATTAACCCCCTTACTTAAGAAACAAAGTAACACTCACGAGATAAAATACTACTTAAAAACTTTAAAATAAATAAATTATAATACCATTATAACTTAAAATTAAGTATTTAAGTTAATATAATAACAATTTATTTAATTGATTATTGACACAAAAGATAACATAATTAAAAAAAAGTAATATTCATGAGAAAAATTGTGACTTGGCAAACTTTTAATTTCTCAAATATTAAAAAAAGAACTCATAAACGGTCACCTACTCATTACAGTGCTGTAAATTACAAGAAATTAATAACAGTACATTTTTATTTTTAATTAAAGTTAATTTTTTGTGTGATGTGAAACTTAATATGGCAATTCATTTGAAAATCACCCATTGCTAGAAGAACAGACTACAGCTGGAAGACTGTTCTAGCAATATTCACCTGTGCAATTAATTTTCATATATGAGGCTTGTACCAAAAGTAATGCAAAAGTGGGCATAACATTTTTATTAACTAACAGAGGTTGTTCAAATTGCACATGTTGGTAGAGTAACTCTTCCTCTATAGCAACCCTTTTTCTTCACTGCAGGTAAATAATAGATTCCAAGCAGAAGCAATGTGCCATCATTGAGTTCTTGACAAAGGAAGGGTGCAGGTTGTCTGGCATCCCTAGAAGGCTACAGAATGTTTGCAGAGATGACATCATTGAAGAGAGCAAGCAATGTGTACAGATGGATGAAGAAGTTTAAAGAAGGGGAAAACAGCACTGAAGACAAACCACACAGAGGGTGACCATCATCTGCGACCACTGACACGAATCGCTGCGAGTGGATTAATTGATTTGCACGATGAGATGAGTCACAATCTGTGAGCTTGTTGAACAACTGAACTGTGTTCACAATGCCATACAGAAGATAGTGGAAGACTTAGGGCATTGGAAAGTGTGTGCAAAGTGGATACCACGACAGTTGACATCCGATCTGAAGGAGAGAAGGGTCTGCTCTGATCTGCTGGAAGCGTTTGAAGCCGATGAAGGCACGTTTTTTTCCGATCTGGTGACAGGGGATGAAACAGTATCTTTACGATCTGGAAATGAAGAAATCAATCCACGGAATGGCGTCGCACCTCTTCACCAAGGCCTAAGAAGTTCAAGAGCCAGCGATCAGCACAGAAAGTCATGGAGACTGTTTTTTGGGATGACAGGGGTGTCATTCTCCTCGATTTTCTGGAACGTGGTCGTACCGTGACCCACAAGCGGTACACTGAGACACTCAAGAAGCCATAAGGAGGAAGAGACGGAAGAAGAATCTGAAAACGATACACATTCACAATGACAATGCTAGATTACACACATCTTTGGCAAGAAATCAGGCAATCAGCAAATTAGGCTGGTTAGTGGGTCCCCCCATCCACCGTACAGCCCAGATCTGGTGCCCTCCGACTTCCACCTGTTCGGTCCAATGAAGGGTAGTCTCCAAGAACAACAATTTGATGACACAGATGAGGTGAAAGTGGCTTTAAGGAAGTAGGTACAACAGTCCATACCTGAATTTTTTTCAAAGAGGATTCAAGAGTTGGGTTCAACGATAGCGCAAATGCATAGCTTGTGATGGAGACTATGTTGAGTAGTACCTTTGTGTAGAGGAAGAGTTACTCTACCAACATGTGCAATTTGAACGCCCTGTCAGTTAATGAAAAAGTTATGCCCACTTTTGCATTACTTTTGGTACAACTCTCGTATTTATTTGCTCACTGATCACCTATTGTGCAATGGTATTGGTATAAGAAATAGTAACACTATACTAGTGATCAGATTTATTGGCGTAGGAAATAGATACATAAGCCTTTCTAAGCTTTTGCACATCAACCAGATGGCTTTTTCCAGGAAGTTAGACAAAAACTGCAAACTGAATAATAGAACGCTTTAACAATTTGAATGCGGGAACTTGGCAATAAATAGATACGACGTTATATTCATTTAAAGATACGACGTTATATTCATTTAAAGATACGAGGCATCACGTTGGTTGTGCATGCAGTATTCTGGTAGGGAGAAAGCGTTACTTGAAGAACTGGTTCCAAATTCGTGGCAACTCGAGTGAGCCGCTATCATTGCAAGTATTACTGTTGGTAATGGTCTCCAAGGTTTCAAGAATGGCTGTACATTTAGGGGTATAGTAGGTAGCTAATTTCTTTATACTATCCCACATAGCAGCGGACTTGAATTTGACTTCTCTGGATAGTGCCGTGACGACTTTACTGTATTTTGTGTCCCTTTAATGTTCGTTAAATCCGATTCCAAACGAACACTTAGTCATTCCAATGTAGTATCACTTAGAGCGGTCCAGAAACTGTAGGAGGATGACATGAACACCTACCTCGCAGGAGAAAGGTGGTTTTTAATTATTTCTCTTTAGCATAGTATATAAAGATGCAGGAGACCTTACGCTGATGCCGTAGTTCATTTTCTTGAGGGCATTCTTGAGTTTGTAAGATACATTTGGTATGTAGGGAACTGAGCCTAAATAACGAAGCTGCGGCACAGAAGGATTAGAATGTTTGACCCTGGCGTTTTGGATAAAGTTACGTATCTGATTTAATGAATATCCTGCATCAGTGGCCAACTTATTATGCTTTCAATTTCTTGTAGTCTAGAATGGGCATCGGAAGAAACGGTGAAGGCTCTTCGAATTTGAGAATGGAAGATAGCCGTTTCGTGTTCTTTGGGACAGAAAGCTGCGGAGCATTAGGTTGGGGACAGACGTGGGTTTGTAGTAGACTTCTACACCGAGGTGGTTGTCAGAAGATTTTCTCAATAAAACGTCCAGATAAGGTAAAGTGTTGCTGTGTTCAAGCTCCATCGTGAAACTGATCGTAGGATGCATATCATTGATTTTATCAAGGAAAATTGGAAGTCTCTTTTCCGTGAGGCCACACAAAAAATACTTTGTCTGCATAACGCAACCAGGTGGTATGTGGGGTAATGCTGGAGAATATATTCTGCTCAATTGGGAGAAGTATTGCTTCTGCAAGGACGGGTGACAGTGAGGATCCCATCGGAGCACCATTATTCTGTTTATATACTTGTCCTTGGAAACCGTAGAAGCTAGTATTAGTGACCAAGTCCATTAATTTGAAGATGCTGAGGCAGGACACCTGCATATCAAATGCTGAATTTGATATGGCCTCCTTTAATATTCTGATGGCTTCCAAAACTGGGAATAAAGGGTAAAGGGAAACCACATCGAAGCTGCCGATAATGTCGCCTGGCAGGACACTGAGTTGCTTGGCTTTCGTTATAAAATCCAGAGTGGAATTTCTTACAAAATCCGATTCAGGAAGGAAACTACGCATGAATTTGGATAGTGCTTCCTCTAAATGGTATATTGATGCAGACTTCCTGGATACGATGGGTCTCAATGGGTTTCCGGGATTATGGTGCTTTAAAAGTCTTCTGAAGAGCTTTGGGATCTGAGGTTCTGGTGGCCTTTGAGATTGTCTGGAATGCCGGGTAACCAGGCTGCTCTTTGTACCTGCACAATCCAAGAATTTAGAGGGCTATATAGAACCAGAGTCAGTGATAAAATCTTCAAGATTCTTGTTGTAGTCTGCTGCGTCCACGACTGCTATTTGGTCAGATTGGACCGTTCGAGTCAACATTATGGACGGGTCATTTCTAAGGATCGAAATTGGCCTCGGAATTTTAAACTTGTTAGGCATTTTAGTAAGAGTGTACCAAAATCGTAATTTAGAAGAACAGAGCTGGCGTAGTTAATCTTTTCAGTCGTTTGGAATTCGCAATATTACGCTTTCTAATTAAAAAACAGCGCCTTTTGGGTTCGATCTGGTTCGGAAGCAGAATTTTGGCCCAAGTTCCAAAACTCTTGTTTCATCTTGGGAAAGCATCTTGCTAGAAATATTGACGAATGGAATGGCGAAATCTTTAGCTTTTGGAGTCTGGGAAGATTTCAAGTAATCCAGTTTTTTGTTGTCAGGGATCATAGCATACTTCTGGAAAATTTTAGGTTGGAATTTTAGGAATTTTAGGAATTTTTAGAAAAATTTTAGGAAAATTTTAGGATTGTATTTCAATAAAAACTAGATGTATATTTGTATACATCTAGTAAAACAACTTTGTATACATTGTAAAGAGTTTGCTTCACACCCTTCAACCATATATACTGATAGACTGCGCATGACATCAAAATTTCTGGCTCCAACATAAAATCACATGACAACAGTCAAAAAGATGGGTTACACCTGCTGTGCTTATGGTTGCTCTGAGCGATATAGTAAAGAAAGTTCTATGATTTTTCATGGGTAAGAAACGAATTAAATACCTAAGTCAATAAAGTTCAATTACTTAACCAGAAACTTGCAGCTATTGATATAAAAATACAGTAACTTAAGAAAAAAATGGAATGCATGTTCCAAATTCTTCGCAAATGTTCATCACATTATAAATCACAAAATGTAAACAACCCGTTCATGCATGTATATAGCTCATAAGTAAACTTACCTGAAGAGTTTTCATTATATATGAGGCGCATTCACATAACACACCGAAAACACTGAAGTTCTGCAATGTAAATTAGTAATCATAACAGCATTTTTACACGAAATTTGGAGTCTGATGATGACGTGCCCAATGTTTGAGCCATGGCGGCTTTGATGCAGCTATTGCCAATGCGCAGTCCATTAGTATATATGGTCGAAGTTCACACCCAAATTTTTTGCATAACGTCTAATGTCTAAAGTTTAAGTATGATTTACTTCTAATGTTCAGTTCTTATCTTTTCACGTGTTATTATCATATTCAAGTATATTTACCACATTCAAGTTTCACTTTGAACATTAATATGCTGTTTAACCAGAAGCAATTCACGATTTTCACAGAAAGTTTTCAGGTTTCACATTAAATTATAATATCCTAAAAAGGTAATTGAAAACCAAGAACTATGTACAATTGTTCACTGAATTACTTTTTTCATATTATTGTTTTAACCTTTTCCTGATACGCCTATCTTTTTCTGCTTCCACCACAACTAATTTACTTTGTTTTCTTTATTTCAGCTGAACCTTGTATGATCAAGTTAGAGGCAACTGCTATTTCAACAGTATTTTGTTTTTCTACAGCTTTTCGCATTCTTTCTGTTCCCTCTTGAATTACTGCTAGGGAGGCTTCTTTATCTTTTTTAAGCCTATTTATTTCTGCATCATTTTCTTTTATTTTGTCATCAAACTCAGCTTTTCTTTTTTTCTCTAGCTGCTTTTCCTTATTTTCCCTCTCTTTCTGCTTCCTTTCTTTTACCTTTTTTGATTGTTCTTCCTTCAGCTTATCAACATACTCTTTATAAAATTTATGTGAATCACGAACACTATTTAACAAATTTATTGTTATGGGAATTTCTTGTTATGGGAACTTTTTTTTCCTTTATGATGCGCTTTTACTTGTGAAAAGCCACTATTAGAAATATTGAAAATTTCTGAACACAATATACACTTAGCAGAAAATATTGTTTCAGTTGCAGAACACCATTCTTTCAACTTCACTCCGTCCAATTCTTTGGCGAGCCACGCATCTTGAAATTTCGTTTTGGATTTAGGCATCTTAAACACTTGTATTACTAACCAGAAAATGAAAGGGAAGTACAAAAACACGTTCCAATATTGCAAAACCAGACAACTTCCCGAAATTTGGCTGCGAGGATGTCAGAAGATATGAAAAAAAAAAAAAAAAAAAAGCAGGTCACCACTAGAGAACTGAACCTGCACAGAGAACACCATAAAAGACGTAAAACCAGAAACTATCATACGCATCTCACGCAAGTTCAGTCAAAGCGAGTCGGAGTCGAGATATATTGCGCATCGAAGGTCGCTGTCGCCGACGCATGATCGAAGGTCAATGATCACGTGCTCTACTGCCTGCCAAGATAACTCAGCTACCATCCCATCGTCATTACCGGAGGTTACGGAAAAAGACCACATGTTTCCTCTTTGCTTCCACCCACCTGCGGTTTACAATAACAAAACATCAGCAGAAAGAGGAGGTTCCACAAGGCATGTACAAAAATAAAGTACGATCTTCTGCGTGCCACGGAGTTCGTCTGCAAAGCGCAAACCAGGGGTGAAAATGACCCCTCCCCTTTTCCCTTAGATCTCTTGTTACTCTCGAAAACTGTTCGAAGGCAAAAAAATGGAACGCCCGCCCCGAAGCAAGTGCATCTCGATGGCGTCATTTTTCCCTCCTTCAGCAGCACAGCATATAGGCTGTGTTTCTACAATAACAGGTCTTTTTACCTTACCGTAATGGTAAATTTATTGGCGTTAATAACGGTTGTTTTTAATAAAAATAAGCTTACGAAAATTTTAGGATGAATAGCAAATTTTAGGTCTAATTTTAGGAATTTAAGGAGGGACACAAAATATTAGGAATTTTAGGAATTTTAGGACGAATGCGATCCCTGTGTTGTGTGTGGAGGATAAGGAAGATTGGATTCTTTTCAATTAACATATTTACACGGAGGGTCAAGATGTTGAAGATGATCGGGTCACACAATCCATGCAATTTCATATACAGGGTGTAACACTTTGTCTCTAATGGCATGGCGCCCTTTCTTTTCAGATTCACTATATGTGACAAGGCCTGACAAAGAAAGTTGTCCTCATTGTCAAACCAGGATCCTTTTACTGCTGATTTAAAGTTGAAGAACTTTGGGATTAGGCCCGATATCTTGCAAGTGATTAAAAAGTCGAGGTGGGAGAGTTCCTTTTCCAGTTTAACACTTTCACTGCTGCGCGACGCCGAACAGTGTCATACAATACTTAGCCCAGGTGCTGCTGCCGCTGAACGCCGTCGTAATCATGGCTTCATATTTCACTTCCCAAAACCTTCGGCACTTGAAGAGAGTTATCTATTTTGTTACTAGCACTGAAAATGAGTCACCAACTGTCTAAAAGTGACCGCAGTTTTGGTATAGCGGATTTTTTCCCACATGGTTTAGGGAAGGGAAAGTAAGTTGAGATCCCATAAACTTAACACAGCGCACGCTTTTCACTGCAATGTTTATTTTCCTTTGAACGTCCCTGGTTTTGCGGTGCAGGCAGATTTCAATAAATAAATGCTTGAGTGGCAATAAAAAGCATTTGCTACTTAGAGTTTATACTTCACATGGAGGCTAAAGGGATTTCAAAGAAACCCATATTCACCTCAATACTTAGTTTTGCGGAAACAATGGATATATTCAGATGTGCTATCGCCGGTCCCTCTCAATCAAAAGTTCCTCGGCGGGCACATTCTTCCGTGAAAATACGAGATACAAATAACTGTCATCAAGTACAGAAACGTATTCTTTTTCTAGCTGTAGTACAACCAGCAGTGAAAGTGAGAATGAAGAATGCAGCGTTCTTTCTCATACTCAGACGCAACGGATTTTGGCTACATATTGGTGTGATGGTCCCGACATGAGAATTCCATTTACTGGTGTACCAGGACTGAAAATTAATACGATAGGTTCGAGCCTATCGATTTTTTTAATGTTTTCACAAATGAGGAATTTTGCATATGCTGTAGAAGTGTTTATTTTGGGAGTTACTGAAGGTTCACAAATAAATCAATGGAAGGATGTGTCGGTAGATGAGATGAAAGTTTTTCTGGGCCTTCTGTTTCATATGGGCATTGTACAAATGCCCCATCTCCAAGATTACTGGAAAACCATTATTCAAAATGGACTGCTTTTCTTCAAATATGAGCAGGAAATAGTTTCCTTCTGATCATGCAGTGCCTTCATTTTGCAAGAAATCCTCAACCTGGCGAAGCGATTACAACTAACCGCCTTGCAAAAATAATGCCTTTACTGGATTTATTTAATGATACCATAGAGAGCATATACTACCCTGGAAAAAAACTTACGGTTGATGAATCAATGGTTTTATGGAGAGGTCGTTTGATTTTCAAACAGTACATCAAAGGAAAAAGTCAAATATGGGGTGAAACTGCATATGCTAACGGAACCAAATGGTACGATTCTAAAAGCTTTGATTTACACAGGGCAACTGGACTCCCTATGGGGAAAGGTCATGATGCTAATGTAGTTTTAAAATTGATGGAAGGGAAGCTAAATGTTGGCATGCTATTTATATAAATAATTTTTATAATAGTTACAATCTTGCATTGCAGTTGTTGAACAATGACACTTATTTGCACTGGAACTCTCTATGCAGACCGACAAGATCTTCCTAAGGATGTCATGAAAGCTAAACTTTTGAAGGGGGAATGGAAATGCCAATATTCCAATGCTGTTGCAGTGTGCAAATGGAAAGATAAAAGGGATGTTCTCTTCATTAGCATGGAGTGTGAGGACGATTTAGTTCAAACTGTAAATAAAAGGGGACAAATAAAAAGAAAAACCAAAGGTTGTTATCAACTATAATAAATTTATGTCAGGGGTAGATCGTCAAGATCAAATGCTAGCGTACTATCCTTGTGAAAGGAAAACCATAAGATATTACAAGAAGCTAGGAATACATATATTTCATATGATGATAATCACTTCCCACAACTTGTATAATAAATTATCAGGGAAGAAGATAAGGCTCTACGATTTTAGGCTATTCATTGTACGTCAACTTTTGAATCAAGAGCCATCAACTTCCCGAGCGAAGACATCTAAATCATTAAAAGTATAAAAGTATGTGGCCATCTTTCAGTAAAAAAAAAAAAAAAAAAAAAAAAAGGACGTTTTTGAGGAGACGATGCAAAATGTGCTCTGCCAAAGGGATTCGCACGGACACTTACTGCACCCAGTGCCCAGAAAATCTTGCACTGTGCTTTCAGCCATGCTTCAAATTATATCATCGTAGATAAGGGATAAATATTTGGTCTTCCTATTTTGCTAAAAAAAAATGTTCCAAGTTAAACAGCAGGTTTGTGTGTGGGGGATTTTTTATCCTACCCAAATCAAAATGTATGGATTTTGCATTTATCTAGTTATGCATCATGGCACTATTTATGGAATTCTTTGGCGTTTGTATGCATTATTTCTCTTGTTTTATATGCAACAATGATCGATATATGTATCCGGTAAACGCCTACTTAAAGTATCGGAATAATATTTTATTGCTGGCAGAATTATAATTACGAATATCAATTATAAATAAATTTTCTCGTATTTTAGAATTGCTAAGTCATTCAAAGCTGTGAGATGCGAACACACGACTGGTTGGTCCAAATGCATAAAAAGCTCAATCGTGGTGCTGCGTGACGCCTTGTGGCATCTTGGGAGATTTGCACAAGTTTCATACAGGCACAGCGTGCTTGCCGCCGATATAGTAAGGCGGCAGCGAACGTGTTAAGTCGAAAACATCTAAAAAGTTTAAAGGTGTTCCACATTGCTCAGAGAATGGCAAAAACAAATTGATCACAAGGAACAATAAACCAATTATGAAGGAAATAGTAACACTATACTAGTGATCCAATTCATTGATGTAAGAAATAGACACATCTCTTCCTTGATTAGACACCTTTAAGCTTACCCATTATTTTGATCCATGCACCAGGACTGGCAATTTTTTTTTTTAAGGATAAATATGGATGGGACACAGATTTCTGAATATTTCTGCCTGAGAATCACTTTGTGCTCTGTAAATATATGGATAAGGGTGTGGGGATGATGATCAATCACAATGGGCACTAATGTCTGCTCCAAGATCAACAAGAAATATGACACCGAATTTTCAGGGGTAATAAGCACGTCTTTTGAATCCATTTTGGCGCAAATTAAACTTATCAAAGCTATTCAAAGTCAATGGAACCGGTATGGAAAACAATAGTATCTGACAGAAGAAAGAAGTTTTTCAATTGGGTCTTTAATCCCTCAGATATTGCTGTAAACGGAATCGTGAGCTTACGAACTCTTAGAAACAGAGATATCGACAAAAATAAGATGTGACTTTATGTACCCTGGTGGAAAAACCATGCATTATTTTAGGAAGAAAGTATTCTCAAAAGGTTTATCCATATGAGCGGTATCGGTCCAAGAAAAAAAAATTTAGTCTAGTTTTCAGGAACCCAGATTTTGCTACAAATACATCAGAAGCAGAAATCAACATTTATTATCGCTCGGGTTCCTAATTGGGTTCACCCGGCGTAATATTGGGAGCCAAGGGGGTGTCGAGTGGATTGTGATTCTGCGATTCCCTGATTTAGGGCTGACGCAGCTTCAGGATCCACTGACGGGGCGTTGTGTTTCACACAGCAGATTTTCCTTTGGGAGTCCAAGGGTCCCGCTGTGTGCCGCAATGTTTTTGTGAACGTCTAGATTTAAAATAAAAAGCATAAATGAACAGATTTGCTAAGTTCCGGTTCCAAAAGTTATGTATATATTCTCCAAATAATCTAGGGTAAAGCACACATATTGTAGTTAACTACACACTCATCATGGAACTGAGACAAAATTAACAACAAAAACAATTTATTGGTTATGATTTGGCATAATAATAAATATACGCTCATGATACTAGAAGAAATGATTTAAGACTCTCTGACAGGAACCCGTACTCAATTAATTACTTATTTGCTCATAAAATTATTTACTCTAACGGAAGACTCGTATGGACTGATACGATAAACATGGTATGAGGGGACACCAAAAGAAAGAATAGGATGGATTTCCTACCTTAACATCCGAATCCGGCCTAGATATCGCGCTGCTGACCACTCCTGATCCGGGAGAATTCTCGTCTGCCAAACACTTATCATTGTTCCTCCACCTAGGGTACTGGTCTGCGATGTCTGCCCCGGTCCGTCAAACTTGGTGCGGGCCCTCGTCATGCTGCCAGTCTCTGATACATTATGGCTGCGTCCACGTTTTGGACCACCAAAAAAAAAACCCAAGTGACAAGTCACCAGTAATCAAAAAAAGAAGTGCAAGTCAAGCGCCTCGACTTAGAAGAACAAGTGAAAAGATGAAAGTGACGAAGTTCTCCTTTTATCTTGTAAAAATTTCGACGACCCCCAAGAAGACCCACACTACCTCAAAACATCCCATCATCCAATCACTAGCTGGCAAACGCAAGCCTCCCTGAATTAAATTCCCCAGTGTAGATCTTACTGGTCGGAAAATTAACATTTTGATCTTCCATTCGCAAGGGGGTCAAGATTCCTACCCGCTCCAGTGAAATTCTGAGAACCGCTGAAGTTACGTTTCCCGCGTGATACTACTCCCGGCCGTAAATCCTTACCCCAATTAAACTGCTAGCTCTGGTTCCAACAAGTCTACGGTCGGGCCAACACCCATTGTTGATCCTATAGACGGTGGACACTTCTATTGCCCCAATAAAACATACTACAAAGCCAGCTCGCCGATGACTGTCGCCAGCGCTTTCTCCTTACAGTGTCGGTCCGTCCTGTGGCGCCTTGTGCTGTCTCAAGGTTTGCTCATCCTGCCTCCCTCGCAGCGGAAGTGCCGGTCCCTTACGTAGTGACGTCAGTGTACCACACGACGCAGCCAGCAGGACGGATAGACTTAATAGAATTGAAGCACTCGTGGGAGAAATGTCAACAACTTTTTACTCAAATACGCTCCGAATCTGAAAGCTCGCAACCAATATGTAATGCAAAAGCACATCTGTAATATAATCAGGAAAAACGGACATCCATGTGAATATTTTATTTAGAGTAAACCGAGAATCTGAAGAAACTTATTATGCATTTCTTTCATTTTTGTTTTCAAATCTGTTTAATCTAAATATCTAAATAGGATATTGACATGACACTAAGGAAAAGTGCAGGGACAGTGATTATACCTTCTAATTTATTTATATGCAACTGTAATAGTCTTTAAATAAATTCAAAAGAAGGAAAAAAACTTATAAGATTATGCTGTCAGAACCTCATGAAGAAATCCTTTTATGTGGAACAAATAAAAACTTGAGTAGCATTCCACTAACTTGCTTAATTAAAAAGTTGGAAATTAATTTCACTAAATGCTCTGTTATTATTTGTAACTAATCGCTGAACAGAAAAGTTAAAATCGTGGATCTTTGCAATTTTTGTTTGTTTGTTTCTTTAGTCATATTTTATTCGCTAAATTTTGAGAACTTTAAGAATCGGGACATTATTTAACATAAAAAAATTGTAGGGCGTTTTTCTTCCAACAATGGTAGGGCGTTTTTTCTTCCAACAACGCGCATCTGCGAAAAAGTGTTGTAAGCCTCATTCAGAAGTTGAAATTGCTGTTGATTGTTACCTAAAGCACATCGGAATGGTTTGTCTGAGAATGGTTGCCTCGAATTCATTGTATCAAAAAATCTGTCAACAAGAAGAATAAAATTTGCTACTTCATCATCTTCGGGAAATAAATATTTGATGGCATTTCCAACACGCTCCGAAAGCAACTGTACAGCATAACATACTATCTGCCTATTTGCTCCTTTAACACGTATGTGTGTTTCACTCATATTATACGCTATTTTTAATTCCTTACTGTCCTTCTCTAATAGCTTTTCAAATAGGGAGCAATTTATCACTATATTTCTTATTTTTATGCCACTGTCCAAAATATGGTTTCACAATAACTTTACCATATGCGGAATGTCAGCAAATACATTTATATGTCTGTTTTTGTCGAAAGGATTTTCAAAGAACGGACTCTCAGGCGATATAGCCAATTCTTTCCATAATTTCTGGTTTAAAGCTCCCAGATCTGAAGTAAGAGCAAATACAGGAAACATGATATTTTCTACGGCACAAATTACTTTCATTAATATTTCTCTGAGACTGGAACCACTAACGTCAAAATCGTAAAATACTGGTTGTTTCCAGGGATTAACAAGTCCTCTTGCCATGAATACCAGTACGTACCTACACGGTCCCATAACTTCATCTGTTTCAATATTATAGCACATTTTGCTGGAAACTTTCATTTCATCTATAGAAATTACACATGTTCTTTCGGCTTCAGTCATTTGCATTCCTTGGCTCTGCATCAGTTTTAAAGTTGTGGCTTGAATTCCAGGTGAACATTTAATTGTAGCTACCCATCGGCGCAACGTTGACAAAGCAGGAAGCGGAATATTAACTTTATTTCTCAAGTAGTGATATGCTCTCCTGGAAACAGTTCTTCATGTTATTGCAGCTGCAATATCAGTAGAATTCCAAACAATCCGTTTTTGGCCTAACAAAACCCTTATCTGTCCTGGAGTAAACACTGTAGAAAGCAAATTTTTTATGCACATTTCTCTGTCTTTTTTCTCATCTTTCTGTAACCTTCGCAATTCTAATAATTCTTTCTGCATTTGATTCTGTTTTACTTTGAGGACTTTTACACGTAAAGTTAGACTATGGTTTGAACAGCTCAAATATAATATTTGTTTTTTCAGCTTTTCATTTTCCTTCATCAAAATATAATTTTCCTTCAATAGAATTTCATTTTCTGTTTTCAGGTCTTTCATACATTCAATTTCAGTATTTTCATCATTGGCACTCCACATGTCTTCCAAAATTTCCTCTGCATTATCAGAGTTTATCAAATCGCCAACAAGGTCAGTTCGTTTCCTTTTCTCCTGTCTGTTCTTTCTCTTTGAATTAGAATTTACATTAAAGTTTCCCGGGAGGTTTAAACTTGGTACAGCTGTGTCCTTTAGCATTTTGCGGATAGGCAAACCTAGAAGTTCATTCCTTAAATCACGTTCATAGTCTTCCTCAGGAAAATGTTCGGAACAAATAGCTGAATTCATTTCGTTGAAACTGTCAGCTCGCTTGCATCTCAATTTCCATGTTTTACGCAGAACTTCATTTTTCGGAAACCTATGGAATGCCATTCTTTCTGGATTTCGAATAATAATTTTGACACGTTGCTATTGCGCACGAACCAGGCATGTTCAGTGTTTAACGTATAAACAAGGAAAAGAACATTTGTTTGCTACAAATACCTAGCTTCAAATGAGACAATGTAGCTTTCAGACCCTGAACCAGAAAAACGGGAGCAAGCAACTTTAGGCGGATGGGGTGTGGAGATCTCCGGGACTGTGACGTCACGAAGGCGACCACAGAGACAGTGCTCAGCGGAAGTGTCGGATGAGCATAACCTTGGAGTCTACTAACCTTGGTGCTGTCTAGCTATAGTCTTATGCCTTGTGCTGGGAGGGGGGGGGGGGGACGGAGAGGGAAAAAAAAAAAAGAAAAGATTCACCCGAAAGTATATGGCAAAATAAAACTTACTCCTTCAAAAAATACATGAATTAATAAAAATGAATAAATAAATAAATAAATGAATAAATAAAATAATAAATAAATAAATAAATGAATAAATAAAATAATAGTTAAATAAATAAATAAACTAGGGAATGGGTTCTCGACTAAATGTGCAGTGCTCAGTTTGGGCGCTGTCACACACTTATGACCCCGGGTGGCCAAACCATTCTTTACCAAACATTAGAAATTATGTGAAAAATATTTTCCATCAGGTCTTGTATGCGCTACAGGAAGAATTTTTCAAATCTGAGTTTTAGGAGCAGAAATAACGCAGAAAATGCAATTTACCTTTGTGCCCCTAGCGGAAAGTTTATGATTTACTTGAAAATTTTGAATTTATAGGAAAACATTTTGCATCGGAAACACTATTCAACAAAGAAGGAATTTTTCAAATCAGACTCTTAGAAGTAGAGATATTGACAAAAATAAGATATACATCTACGTTCTCTGGCGTAGAAACCATGCATTATTTCAAGAAGAAAATGTTCCTAAAAGGTTTGTCGACATGGTACTATCGGTCTACAAACGACGTTTTTTTTCAATCGAGAATTTAGAAGCTCTATTTTACTGCAAATACATCAGAAGCGGAAATTAAGATTTACGCCCTGGTGGCCACACAATTTTTTTTTACAAAAATTAGAAATTATGTGCAAACGATTTCCCATCAGGAGCTGTATCCGGCGCAGAAAGAATTTTTCAAATTGGAGATTTAGAAGCAGAGATGTAGAGGGAAACAATTTACAGCTACGCCCCTAGCGGAAAGTCTATGAATTACTTGAAAATTTTGAAATTATATGAAAAACATGTCACACGGAAAACACTATCCAACAAAGAAGGGATTTTTCAAATCAGAATCCTAGAAGTAGAGATATTGACAAAAAATATATATACGTCTATGCCCCTGGCGGAAAAACTATGGAATATTTTGGGAATAAAATATTCTGAAAAGGTTTATCGACGTGAGTGGCATCGCTCCACAAAAGAATTTCTTCAATCGACATTTTAGAAGCTCAGATTTTATGGCAAATACATCAGAAGCAAAAATTAACACTTACGCCCCCTGGTGGCCAAAGTATTCTTTACCAAAAATTAGAAATTATATGCAAAAGATTTTCCATCAGGAGATGTATCCGCTGAAGAAAAAAATTTCAAATCAGAGTTTTAGAAGAAGAGTTATCAGGAAAAATGTAATTTACTTTTACTCCCCCTAGCGGAAAATCTATGTGTAATTCGAAAAAGTAACTATATCTAAAATACTCTTCGACATAAATGGAATCGAAAGATAAAATAATTTTTTCAATTGGATGTTTAGAAGCAAATATGTAGAATAAAATGTATTTTTGAATTCGACATCTGCATTTACGCCCTCTAGCGGCGAAATTGTACGTAGAAAAAAACAAACAAAAAACAAAATGAAGGATCATCATTCGCATATTTTAAGCTTCTAAATGCAAAAAGAATTTTTCAAATCGGACAAATAGTTGCAGAGATATTGTGGGTACGAACGGACGGACAAACCGATAACATAAGCACAATCTCTTTTTACAAAAGACTTGCTAAAAAAGGCGGGTGCTACTTACCAATAACCTTGGGCTCCATGCTCAACCAATGGCTACATCAAATTATAGTTAATTTCAGCTTAATTTACATGAACATTCTTTGCCTGGTGGCACTTTTTTCATGGAAGTACAGAGATTTTTGCTAAGTCATTTCCAAGCAAACACCAAACCTACAGATAAAAGGAATACCCCCCCCTCTCCTTTTTAAGGATTTAGGGAAATAACTTTTCACAGATATAAAGCTCAGACAAAGTTACATTATTATTCATAAACAGCAAAATAATTATTCAATCTTTCTAGAAACTCCAGACAAGAAGAATGCGAGAAAGTGGGCCATTTCTTGAGTGGTCCACTGGGGGGACAATCCAGCCATGGCTACACAATACATGAATCCCCTAAACTCGGAACCAGCATACACTGCACTTGCGTTAGCCTTCCATCAGCAGTGACTCCATCACCTAATAAACAGATTCCCAATGATCAGCAAAGGCAAGATTGCATGTATAGTGTTCGCTGCACTACCAGCTTCTGGCCAGTGCTCGCTGACACCAGCCATTGAGAGTAATGACACTTAAGAGTCAGCTGGAAAGCAGAAAGCCATGTCTCACTTCTACCTAAAATATGGTGACTGTAGGATATATGTGTAAAGCAATGCTGTTATGGATCCAAGAGCCATCATTGTATTAGCCTACAACATCAGCAACATGAAATGTGGTTAGGGAAGCAACCACTCTTCATAAGAAAGGGGATGCTTAGAATTGTGTTTATGCAACACTACACCTGTCTGCATACTACAAATGTCTCCCAAGAATGTATTCACAGTGCTGACATGTTTCCATGGACAGCCAGGTACCTGGATTTGTCATCAACAGGATATATGTTACATGGTCAGATGTCTTCTCCAAGTCCACAAGCAAACAACAGCAGCCTTACAAGTTCAGATGCAGGAAGCATGATGGACAATGCCACATGCATGCAGATTGTCAATATGAGGGCGGGGGTGGGGGGGGGTGAGGTATGATGGCAGACAAGTTTGGTGTTTTACAGTGAGTAATCAGAGAACTCATATTATAGCCTTGAATACAATTTTGTGCCTTTTGTACTACTTATAATATTACATCCTTGAATATAATTTCCTGCATTTTGTATATTTCCTTTAAATCTGATAAATTTTAAACTTCACATAATTTTTCATGAAAACAGAAATGCCCAATAAATAAAGCATGATCAGGAACTTGAAACTTTCTGATATCCAAGTTTCCAGTATTTCTCATAACTTGCCACTACTCTTTCTTTATCAGACTGCCATGAATTCTCCTGTTGTACGAGACAAGATTTGTGCTAATTGGAATATTCCAGATATGTATTGCCAGTGACGTGCATTCCACCCAAGCAGTGCTTGGGCAATGGGCAAAGGAAATGAAGGATACATAAAAAATCTCTAATGCTTTAAATTTCTGTTTTCAACACAGATAATAATCACCACAAAGTTATAAATCTGTTCTTATACCTCTGAAGTTTTCATAAGTGTATAATCCACGCACACTGACAATAACAATGACGAAACAGCAGAAACAAATGATGCTGCACTCCGATTGGTCGCAGCTGCCGAGCGCATGCAACACCTGCTCTCGTCACCCAAGCGTCACCACCGCTGAAGGGGTGTTGCTATGACAACCTGATGGCACTAGTGTGCTAACCAATGAGAAATGCTCCCTAGAAAACGACCGTCTTATTGTGTAGCTGCTCTTAACCAAGCAGTCAGTAGACTGCTTGGGTCATGGGAGCTACACTGTGGATGCATTCTTCGAAGTTCTTTTTACATCGTGTGCTGCAACTTACTAAATATACCATGCATGCGTATTAAAAAAGATTCTAAACAGCCATGTCCGATTCCATAAACGAAGACATTTATAGCCGAATTGTTACAAACTTAGTTTTCTCGCCGAACTTTTGAAGAAAAGAAAAATGTGATTTCGAAAGGAAGACTGATGCCTGCATTGCCAAGTTTAACGCAGCAACAAAAGAATATTACTCGACATTTTCAAAACGCCAATTATGAAAGATGCGAATGGCTTGCCCAAAGTGTTAAGACCAACAAACTGTTTTGTTGGAACTGTTTGCTGTTTAGCTGTGGCAGAAGCTACACTTGGACTACAGGATACAGCAAGCTAAGCAATTTAACTAAATCAATATGGGATCATGATGTTGCTGTGAAGCATATTCGTGCGTCCATTGCACTTGCAACTTTTGGAACTGTTCGTATTGAAATTGAGGTCAGTGACCATATATGATAAAACATAAGTCAACATAATGAAAAGGTAAAACGCAATAGAGATATTTTGAAACGGCTTATACATGTCGTTTGCTTCCTTGCAAAGCTAGAAATTTCATTTCGAGGAGATGATGAGTCAAAACTTCCAGCAACCGCAGAAATTATTTGGAACTTTTGGACTACACTTCTCAGTATGATCCTGTACTAAAAAACCATTTGGAGTCTTCAACAGTATTCAAAGGAGTATCAAATAGTATTCAAAATGATTTAATTGATTCTGTCGCAAATGCACTGTGCAATAAAATTAAATGCCAGTTAAAGCAGTCAGATTTTGTTGCCATATTAGCAGATGAAACTACAGACGTATCGAATATGTCTCAATTTTCTCTTGTTTATCGGTGTGCAAATGAAGGGAGGGTGGTAGGAAGATTTGTGTGCTTCCAAGAAGTTAGTGAGGACAAAAAGCGGCAGCACTTTCTGGTCTTATTTTGTCCCATATTAAGGATTTTTTAGACTGTTATAGAAAACTCGCCGCGCAGAGCTACGACGGAACTGCAGTAATGGCCTATTCGTTGCATGGTGTACAGTTGAATATTAAGGCATCCTTTCCACAAGCCCTCTTTTGTTCACTGATATGCGAACTGTTTGAATTTAGCACTTTCCCAAAGTGCTTCAAGTATTCCTGAATGTCGTATCTTTTTTGCTACTCTTAGTGGGCTTGCAGTGTTGTTCTCGAGATCACCAAAGCGCTCAAAATTTCTTGATGCCTTTTTGGGGTGCCGACTACCCAATGTTTGCCCAACAAGATGGCATTACTCATCACAATTTGTCAATACTGTCCACGAAAAAAAGAAGAGCTTCGCCAGACTTTTGCTGCCATGTTGGAACGTCATCACAAGTAGAAAGGGATATTCTTGCGGATGTTCAGGGACATTTGTACAATTTAGAAAACTTCGAATTTTGCTTTCTTCTTGTGACCTTTCATAGTAATTATTCTCTTACTGATGTTTTGTTCAGAATGCTTCATTAGACATTGTTTACTGCAGTAGTAAGGTAACTGAAACACTAAATGCTGTGAAATCTGAGAAGTCGTTTTCAGGAAATGTACGAAGGAACCATTGCTGATGTTGGACTCCCAAGAAAACGAAAACGAAACCTTTCTGAAGACATTACGATTACCACTAAATACAGAAGATTATATTTTGAAATTTTCGATAATGTGGAACAACACATTAATACAAGATTTCAGGATACTGAAAAGCTTAAATTTTTGTGCTTACTGGATTGTTCCAAGTACAGATCTCACGTTCACACTTTCCCAACTGATGGTTTGAAAAGCTTACTTGAAAATTATGGTCGCTATTTCGATGAAGTACGTTTGAAAAACTAATTAATCGTATTAATAATCTAAAGCAACTTATGGGAATTTACTAGGAAATTTTTTCATTTATAGCAAATTTTCGGAGAAAACTCTTCTCCTCCTTCAGGCTCTCTTGTTGTTGTCACTTTTTGCTTGTCACTATCATGGTTACGGTTTACCTTGACGGTTACGGTTTACCTTGACGGTTACGGTTAACCTTGACGGTTTAGGTTATTTTTCAACAAATCCTGCCAGATGTTAGGCAGGGAAAATCCTTTGCAGTCATTGATGATGGAATTTTGATTTTTCTCAATCTCTATTCCTTCTTTCAGTTTTCTTTTTTGGAAATTGCTTTGGAAACTGATTACTTTAAGGGAATTCCAATCCATGCTGTGCCCAGTTTCTCTAACATGCCTATCTAATCCAGTCTTGTTGGAGCAATTTTTTATAGCTGCTTTATGCTCAGCTATACGAGTTTCTAGTCTGCGACCTGTTTCACCTATGTAAGATAGTCCACAACTACAATTTACTTCATAAACTACTCCTTGCATTTTTAAAATATCTTCTTCTCTTTGAACTATTTTAGGGAAAAATTTTTTAACTTTGTTCTCTAAACTTGGAGCTAGCCTAATATTGTATTTTTTACTAATTCTCTTTAAAGCCTCAAATAAACCTTTGTGATAAGAAATTTTTCTAGTGAATTTTACTTCTTGCTTTTGTGGGTTCTTGGTACCATTAAAATTCAGAAGCTTCTCAATTTCTTCTTTAGGACCATAAAGAAGAGCTTAAAGTCATACTTGCAGAAAATAACTATCCTAAAGAAGAAATTGAGAAGCTTCTGAATTTTAATGGTACAAAGAACCCACAAAAGCAAGAAGTAAAATTCACTAGAAAAATTTCTTATCACAAAGGTTTATTTGAGGCTTTAAAGAGAATTAGTAAAAAATACAATATTAGGCTAGCTCCAAGTTTAGAGAACAAAGTTAAAAAAATTTTCCCTAAAATAGTTCAAAGAGAAGAAGATATTTTAAAAATGCAAGGAGTAGTTTATGAAGTAAATTGTAGTTGTGGACTATCTTACATAGGTGAAACAGGTCGCAGACTAGAAACTCGTATAGCTGAGCATAAAGCAGCTATAAAAATTGCTCCAACAAGACTGGATTAGATAGGCATGTTAGAGAAACTGGGCACAGCATGGATTGGAATTCCCTTAAAGTAATCAGTTTCCAAAGCAATTTCCAAAAAAGAAAACTGAAAGAAGGAATAGAGATTGAGAAAAATCAAAATTTCATCATCAATGACTGCAAAGGATTTTCCCTGCCTAACATCTGGCAGGATTTGTTGAAAAATAACCTAAACCGTCAAGGTTAACCGTAACCGTCAAGGTAAACCGTAACCATGATAGTGACAAGCAAAAAGTGACAACAACAAGAGAGCCTGAAGAAGGAGAAGAGTTTTCTCCGAAAATTTGCTATAAATGAAAAAATTTCCTAGTAAATTCCCATAAGTTGCTTTAGATTATTAATTCAATTAAACTAGGAAGCCATTTCTCAATATGAGCTTTATTCAAATAATTAATCGTAGCATACAGTTCACACGAATTTTCTGACAAGTCACCAATACAGCTAATGAAGATGCTAGCAACTTCAGCACTTGGAAAATCCATGCTACAACTTTACCTATTGGCTTCACTTATAAGTGTGATACCTGTGTCCACTTCAACAGTTGAAAGATCATTTTCTGCATTAAAGCGAATTAAGACATACGCACGAAACAGAACAGGACAGAAACGACTCTCGCATCTTGGACTGATATCAACTGAAAGTGATCTGTTAAATACTCTGAAAGAAAGAAATACTTTTTTCGATTCTGTAATAGAACATTTTGCTGCAAGTGATCGAAGAATGGAGTTTACTTTTAAATAGAAAGGTATGTTAAGTGACTTCAGTCTATTCATAGCACAAAAGTCTTTTTTGTTTTAGATTTTGCTGTGCTGTGTAAAAGAATAGATATAAAAAAGTAGCTATGGTATCTACATCGTACGCCATGTTTTCCACTTTTACTATTTCAAAAATCTGAACCTAATGTCAATTGTAAAAAAGTTAAAAGTAATTGCCATTGCGACTGCTCGGGTAGTCTGTTGGGTCACTGCATGTCACTGCGTATTGCTTACCTACGAGGTCTGCTTCTGGAAACAAAGCACATTTCATACAAGTTGTTTGGTCCTCGATGTTTTGTCCTTCAGTCTGTTGTAGAGAACGCAAAACACTCACTACATAAACACACTAAAATTAGGTAGAAACTGAAGATCTTAAACTTTGGACATCGAAGCACCAACTAAAGCCATTAATTATGTTCGAAAATTTTTGCCCAACGCTTTGGGCATCCTCTGGACTTGGAGACATCTCCACTGATGTTCGTGGGTCTCCTATCACCATTGGAGTGCGATACTCCGATACTGCCTTTCGTCTGAGACATTGTCAGAGATACGATGCTAAAAAGCCTTGCTGACGCCATCTGTGTTCAACCTTTATTTAATTGTTAAAGATCGCCGATGTGTCCTTATCTTAGTCTTTTCTTTTTTCTGTGTTATCACCTCTTTTATGCAGATTTTTCTGGTGTTGATCAGTTTCCTGCCTAATTAAATCTTTCCAATGACTGGCTAACGTATTAGGGTCATTATGATTACATACACTCTTATTTTTATAGATTAAAATAGACACCTCCATTCTTATATGTCTCTCAGATCTATTATTCCTGTTTAACATCTTAATCTCTTCGAATTTTGGGTATGTATGGTTATCCATACAGAATTGTACTAAGGCAGTTTTGGCTTCTTTTTTTTTTTGCCAGTTCGAAATTTGCTTAAGCCTTTTTTTCAGTTTGTTCTCGTTACTTCCTATGTAGGAGATTGGTGGTATGTGCGCAATAGGAATATCATAAGTTCCTGATGCCTTGTTGTTAATTTCACCGAGCACCATAATTGCAAGCCATATTTTGCACATTGTTTATCAATTTCTTTAGTTATACTTTCTAAGTATGGGAAAGCTCCTATACGTTTAAATTTTTTTAGTTCCTTTCCTTTGATCTCGATATTTGCTATTCTCAAGACCTTTATTTTCCCTAGCCATAATGCTTTTACTCTCGTAAATCCAAATATTTACCAGCTTACCAGGGTAACTGTAATCACGGCTGTTTTTCTTATATACGATAGTTCTTGATTATTTGAAGTATGAGTATACGCTCTTCTAATCAAGTTCACTATACTATTTTTTTTTTATGTATGTATGACAGGATGGTTTTGAAGCATATGGGATTAGTACTGGAACATATGTGTCTTCCCTGAAGACAGTGTGGTCAGAATTTATCTTATTCTTCATCAGCATGAAGTCTAAAAATGACAGCCTTTGATTTTCTTAAAATTCTATTGTCAATTCTATGGAGCTGCATATTTTAGTGAAACGTTGAAACGTTTAGCCAGCCCTTGTAATTCATTTTTATTAAGCTTTGATATTATAAAGATGTCATCGACATATCTTGCATATAACAAGAGTTTCTCAGGTACTGTTTTAAATATTTTATTTTCGATGTAGGCCATCACCACTTCAGCATACAGTGCTGAAAAATCGGCATAAAAGAAGAGGTAATAACACAGAAAAAAGAAAAGATGAAGATAAGGAACGCATCGGCGATCCTTAACAATTAAATAAAGGTTGAACACATAGATGGCGCCAGCAAGGTTTTTTTAGCATCGCATCTCTGACAATGTCTCCGACGAAAGACAGTATCGGAGTGTTGCACTCCAATGGTGATAGGGAACCCACGAACATTGGTGGGGACTTTGCCAAGCTCCCGAGGATGCCCAAAGCGTTGGGCAAAACATTTCTAGCATAATTAATGATTTTAGTTGGTGTTTCAATGTCCAAAGTTTAAGATCTTCAGTTTCTACCTAATTTCAGTATGTTTGTGTAGCGAGTGTTTTGTGTTCTCTACAACAGACTGAAGGACAAAACATCGACGAGGACTAAACAACGTGTATGAAATGTGCTTTGTTTCCAGAAGCGGACCTCATAGGTAAGCAATACATGTCTGGAATATTCCAATTTGTTTTGAAATAACGCACATAAAACTTAACAGTAGCAATATCTGGCCTATGTTTAAGTCTAGATATGAACTGCATTTGTGAAGATTTGTGCTATTCATTCACTTGGTGTTGCTTTCCACTTTCTCTTCAAAGAAAATCTAAGCAAGAAATAGCCACAGAAATTGGTGATTCAAGTTCTTATTAAAACACAGATGAGCCACTGATGCCAAAATTTTCCAGACCAAATTCATCCCCAGAATGGAACTGTTCTACTCTTGCACTCTACCACTGTTAATCAATTTCTGATGTACTGTATGCTGAGTTTAGATAACTCTTTTAAAGTTTTTATAATAATGCAGCATGCTTATTCTTTCCCATAACCA
Organism: Macrothele yani; assembly: GCA_039090855.1. NCBI lineage: Eukaryota > Metazoa > Arthropoda > Arachnida > Araneae > Macrothelidae > Macrothele > Macrothele yani. The sequence continues at coordinate 24,935,390 of CM077013.1, forward strand.
TTTCATTATATTTTCACAGTATTCTATTAACTACAAGATGAATTTAAAATTAATGAATATTCATAAATTTTAGTTGCCACTGCTTATTTAAAATAATTGAAAGTGTAAGACAAATGAAAGCATGTTTACACACAGTTAAAATATCATCTCCATTTTTTTTTTTTTTTTAGCTCTAATAGCTTTGATTACATTTTATTGACAGCACAAAGAATTAGCCAAAATGTTTTTCTTAAAAACAAATCAAACTTGACTTGTTTTAGTTTTGAATATTTTTTCTGATCTGTCTTGTCCACAATCACATTTTCTCTACAACTGAATCTCTCTCTCTCTCTCTATCTCTCTAAAAAAAAAAAAAAACATAGCAATTCTTTTCAACCAAGCTGACAGTTTTCCTCTGAACAACTTTTGATGCTATATAAATCATACGCTTGTTTAACCCTTGAGTACTCTTCCCTTTCATTTGCAGTAGTACACCCCAAATCTATGAAATTTTTAATGCTGAGAAGAAAAGATAAATTTGCATCTTTTATCTGCATTATCATGGACACTACTCACAGCAGCTATAATTGCCACACCTTCTTTGGCTTTCAGTAACACTATAAAAAGACCACAGGCATCTGGGCACCTAACATGTTACTAGTTGATAATTAACTGCTATATTAATTACTTTGCCACTGCTTTCACTCCAACTACACTGATAGCCTGAAATCCTTGCCAAGTTAGTAATGTTGGCTACATCAAGTCTAAAATTCTCTACCTGGTTAAATCATGTATAAACAAACTAATAATCCCCAGCAATTTCAGCAAGAAGAGAACACTGATCATGGCATAATGGAATGCAGATTTTGTCTTTCATGATCGATTTCACACACATACATAAAAATGCTGAACATAAAGATCTATTTTATAATTTTACAAAACCAGAATTGTTACAATACTTTTCATATACATTGCCTGCAGCAGAAAAAAAAAAAATACTCACCTTGTTTTAAAATCTGTTGAGCCACATGCAAGAAGTACATTGTTGGGATGCCAATCAATGCTTGAAAAAAAAATGGAATAAAAAAAATATTAGAAAGTCTTCATGCACAGCAAGTTTCAAGAAGTAAATAAAATTTCAGCATCTTCAGTATGTTGCACTTCATTAGGTATATCAGGGTTGCCATTCATATTGCCTTTAAAAATTCCGAGTTTTCCAGGTTTTCCTGAAGATAATATTGCGGGGAATTTCAGGTAAAATTTACAGATTACGTATAACTCCATGATAATGTACATACTAAATGCCACATCTATAATGCAATATATTCAATGAAAAAAACAAGATGACACCGAATTTTCGAGTGTAATAAGCACGTCTTTTGAATCCCTTCTGACGCAAATTAAATTTATTAAAGCTTTTCAAAGTCAATGGAACCGGTATGGAAAAAACAATAGCATCTGACCGAAGAAAGAAGTTTTTCAATAGGGTTTTTAATCACGCAGATATGGCTGTAAACAGAATCCTGAACTTACAACCAGTTTTTTTTTTTAATTGGTTTTTTATTGGAGGTTTAACGACCACTGTCAGCAACTCATTGGGCTAAGGGCAGTCATCTGTCCCTAATTTAGAGCACCTGACTCCAGGGAAGGGAGAGAGCCAGTGCCATAAGACAAACACAACATCCATGCCTCACAGGGATTCGAACCCGGACCATCTCAGACGAATGATCAGAAGCCATCGCTTAGACCACGGCGCCACCGGGGCGGCATTCTCTGGTTGCAGACTTGTGCATTAAGAAAGATTTGAATTTATATGAAAAACATTTCGCAGCGGAAACGTTCTTCAACAAAGAAATAATTTTTCAAATCAGACTCTTAGAAGAAGAGATATTGACAAAAATAAGATATACATCTACGCCTCAAAGCGGCGAAACCATGCAATATTTTAAAATGAAAATATTCCAAAAAGGTTTACCGACGTGAATGGCATCGGTCCACGAACAAATTTTTTTAATCAAGATTTTAGAAGTTCAGATTTTATGGCAAATACACCAGAAGCAAAAATTAACACTTACGCCCCTGGCAGCAAAAGTATTCTTTACCAAAAATTAGAAATTATATGCAAAAGATTTCTCATAAGGAGCTCTATCCGCTGAAGAAAAAAATGTTCAAATCTGAGTTTTAGAAGAAGAGATATCAGGGAAAACGTAAATTACTTTTACGCCCTAACGAAAAATGTATGCATAACTTGAAAAAGTAACTATACCTAAAAACGTAACTTGAAAAAGGAACTATACCTAAAATACTTTGACATAAATGGAATCGAAAGATAAAATAATTTTTTTCAATCCGATGTTTAGAAGCAAATATACGGAATAAAATGTAATTTGAATTCGGCATTTGCATTTACGCCCTCTAGCGGCAAAATTGAACATCGTAAAAAATGAAACAAATGATCATCATTTGCATATTTCAAGCTTCCCAATGAAAAAATAATTTTTCAAATTGGACTAATAGTTGCAGAGACATGGTGTCTACGGACGGACGGATAACCGATAAAACCGATAACATAAGCACGATCTTTTTTTACAAAAGATGTGCTAAAAAAGCTATCAGTGTACACTTGAATTATTTGCTGGCTTTTTTTTTTTAATTGCTGGCTGAAATTTTCAATCTCCATTGCATACTCTACGTTTTTCGTTGTCCGCAGCGAACCGACTATTTCTATAACATACTCGATATTTCCTGTCGTCCGTAGCGGACCGACGATTTCCATTGCATACTCTATATTTTCTGTAATTCGTAGCGGACCGACTATTTCCATAGCACACTCGACATATTCCCTCATCCGCAGCGGACCGACAATTTCCATAGCACACTCTACATATTCCCTCATCCGCAGCGGACCGCCGATTTCCATCGACATTTTACGTTGTCCGTAACGGACAGACAATTTCCATAGTAACTACATAAAACCCTTAGTACTTGGAATTACTGAATATTTATTCCCACAGCATGGTCTTATTCAGCATCAAGCGGAACTCTATGCACACTGAGAATTTAGTGTTCCGAAGTAACGACGATGACGACGGGGGGGGCACGGCGGTTCAGGCGCGCAATGGCGCAAAATCTGCTTTTTTGTAGCAAGATGGCACAAGATTTTTTTTTTGCCGCACTCTACCGCAGAATTCACATCCCTGGTAACTGCATAAGCATTATGCAAAAAATTATCAGTTTAATTTTTCCTGACTTTTCCAGGTTTTCACAAAAAAAAGTTATTTCTCCCTGAGTTTTAGCCTTATTTTCGGATTCCCCGATTTTCCCCGGCTTTCCGGTTGGCTGCCAACCCTGTATATGTAATCATTGCAACCTATGCTTCAGAACAGTACTCTCAATACAGCTACTGCAACATGTTAAATAGTCATACACAAGCGACTGAGTTCAAACATTGACATGCTTAAAAAGCAAGTAATAGGCACTCTATACCAAAAGATGTGGCAGTTATGAAAATTACAACATGTAATTTAAAATAACAAGTTCACCACAAGAAGTGATTTAAACAGTACAGGATCTTCACACAGATTGATCTTTGGACATTCTAGGACTTAAAAAATACTAGTGCATACACAGTACTTTGTCAAGAACAACAACACATGTGAATTCATATTCAGTTTTTTTTAGTGCTCCTTTTAAAACACCTGTCACCTATAGACACTTATGAACTCACCTTCTGGTTTAGTAATGTCATGCTCAAAACTTTCTACAAAGAATGAAAGTGAAATTCTAGCAAAACAATTTCAATCTTTTATGATGAACAGTGCAACTTCCCACTTTTCTTTGGTGCAATTTTTTTTAGAAGTTTTAAGCTCTATAAACAGCATAGTTTGAAAAAAAAAGTTCTTATCTTAATCTCACACCTGCACACCAACCTGGTGTCAGGCAAGCTTTCAACACAGTCACTTGAGAAAAAAGATATGCTCCAACAAAAACTTTCTTTTTTTATGTACACTGCAGCACCTTCTGCTTCAAATATATCGCTTCCCTGATCACTAATGGAAGACTTCACATTTTCTACACACCTTGTTTCATGTTTAATAATTGTTCAGCAGCCTGATACCAAGAAATGTGACATTAGTCTTTGCTCACCTTTTGTTTCTCCTAAACAGGTATTAAATTTTGTGGTGCCAGACTTCAAACCAAGAAGCACGACTTGGAAGGAAGCCATTAGTGATTGAAGAAACAATATGGTAAAAGCAGAAAATTTTGCATGAACAGGAAGTGCACTGCAAACTTTTTTTTTTTTTTTTTTCTGGTTTTGTGGTCTGTTCTAAATACATGACTGAATAATGTAGAAAGATCCTCACAGCCGAGGCTGTATTAATTGAAAAGACCAAGGAGAATAATTGCAATTCAAATACTCCCGTCGAATTATCCAGTGCATGGAAGAATGTAACTGAGCACGAAAAACATCAATCCATCTGTGCTAAGCAAAAATTTACCAACATAGATAAGAACTAGACGAACAACAGATGGCAGGACCTCCAGTATGCTTGACACAAATGATAACTGACAAAGTAAAGTTGGCTATAGTGGAACGATGGGACAGACCTTGGAGTTCATTGCAGAGTCAACAACCTTGAGAATGGCCACAAACTACAGTAGCAAACAAAAGTATTTGACGGAACACTTTTCGACCATAATTTTTTTTTCTGCTGGACCAAACGGGTCATTTTGGGATATGATATGTGTTGATTCGTGGGTTACAATGCCGCGTAGTTTGTATTTCACTCAGAGTGAATTTGTCGTTCGAAATGGGCCGTATTTAAGAGTCGCCAATTATTACCCATTTGTTTGCTACGTGTATTAATGTTTTTCTTGCGATTTTTGTGGGTTTTGTGATGTGTAGTGTGATAATAAGTCAATCTTAGGCTTTCAGAAATGGGTAAAAAGGCGGAGATCTCTGTTGGAGCTCGCTAGGCAGCCGTGAACATGACGGAATTCGGAATGTGCGTCACCGATATTGCGAGGGCCCAGAAGATACGACACCAGTCCGCGACGTGGTAGGCCTCGTTCCAATACATTGTGTCAGGAGAGACGCATCCTCTGTCGATATTGTGCTGATCCCACCTTGACTGCTGTGGACATCATCGAATTCCGCGACAGCGACGACCTGAATGTCAGCCGAATGACCATCTTCCGTTGTCTCATTGCTGGTGGATTGAATGGAAGACACCCCACCAAGAAACCACTCATCGGAGTCAAGAATCGACGAGCCAGAGTCGCGTTTGCACGCCGCCGTCATCGACACTGGACCGTGGCGGACTGGAGTAAGGTGCTTTTCACCGACGATAGCAAGTTCAACTTGTTCGGAAGTGATGGCATCCGATACTTACGACGTCTGTGTGGCCAGAGATTCAACCCCCAGTTCATTCAGCAGACTGTCAAGCATGGAGGAGGATTGCTCATTGTTTACGGCGCCTTCTCTCGCAATGGAATAAGGTCACATCATCAAGATTGACGGAATAATGACCGGCGAGAGCTACACGAACATGCTCATCAACGATGTCTTCCCATGGGCAAAACAGAACATGCCACCCGGTTGGATCATGCAGCGAGACAACGACCCGAAGCACACCTCCAGAGTAGCGAAGGCAGACTTCCATCAGCAACAGGTCACACTTCTAGACTGGCCAAGCCAATCTCCGGACCTCAACCCCATCGAGCACATGTGGGAGGAGCTGGAGAGATGATGTGCAAAGAAAACCTGCCAGAATAGGGCCCAGAAGTTCAACCAGCTGTCTGCAGAATGGGCGCGAATTCCGCAGATCACCGTCGAAAAGCTAGTGGACTCTATGCCGGCCCGTTGTGCAGCTGTTATTAAGTCTCGTGGTTATCCCACTAAGTATTAGTTATTATTTTGCCATTTTCTCGTACTTGTTTTCTGTTAACGTTGCATTAAATGAATGTGATACACACCTATTTTGTTGGTCAATTTGTATGATCTTTGCGATTAAGCTCGGTACCTGATCTATGCTAAGGTTTCCGATCATCTGCATATGGGTCATGTTTACAACTGAATAAAACATATATCCCAAAATGACCCGATTTGGTCCAGCAGAAAAAATATTACGACCGAAAAAATGTTTCGCCAAATACCTTTGTTCGCTACTGTATGTGTGCCGAAACGCGTCGGGAATGTCGACAGTGCGATAGGATGACTACTGTGTGGTACCAATCTTTTATTCTTTCACATGAATTTTATTGCGAAGACTTCATTCTATTCTATTTCATCATCTTTCAATACAGGTTTTTAACTTCTGTGTTTTTTAACTTCTGTAAGCGTTCTTTTAATGCTAAATTCGAAGCCCGTTCGCTATCCGTTGTGTTCAAGTCATTCCATTTCGTTTGCCCCATTCAACAGTGTACAAATTCCATATATCTTTCACCACCTTCAAATATCTATCGCCCTAATGTTCATCTCAATGTTTATACGAAAGACGGAACTAAGCATGTACCGGTATTCTTGCACAACAGACCTAGCTACAATAAGCCTAACCTTGTTTTGATAAGGACGATGAATCGGATGAACCGTGGCTACTACTGACAACGAAGGAAAGCGGGGCAGTTCTCAAGTGGTAAGCATTAATACACTTAATATGTATTTTTTAACTATAATGGTCAATTTAACACATAAATAATTTTCACCGTCTGACGTTATGTATCAGCCGGTCGAAATTTCACAGAACATAACGTGTGAAATAGAAATATTCAGAAACATCAAATGATTGTTTCAGATACTACGACAATTAAGGTTTTCACTATTATTAGCATACCAGTTTTTTTTTCTTCTTCTAATCTGCATTGCACTACACTATTTTTAGGGGGGGCACACACCCCAGCAGCTAAGTGGTCAGTGGCACTGGCTTTTGGTCTCTGCTGGGCCTAGATTTGAGACCTGCATAAGGCAAGGGTAGTGCATTCATACTCCGATGCTTTCTGAATTCCCTGGAACCAGTGTCCCCAAATTACCAAATTAGAAATGGGAGACTGCTTATAGCCCTTAGAGTTGCTCATGGTGGTAACACCACACCACTAAAAAAAAAAAAAGATTTAGTGCCACAACTTCAGACTACTCATGATTTAACCTTCATCTCACAATTTTCATAAACCTGCTCTGCTGATTATGGTTGTAACCGTGAATTGTTTACTTCCATAAAAATTAGTGTGCGCATGCACAAAATGCTGATATCATATACGATAACCACCACACGCAACTTGAACACCTGGTACTTATAAAATTCTAGCATAAGGGCTGCTGATTTAACTTTTGTCACACTGAACAACTTGTTCTGAAGATACCAATTTTTTAAAAGCCTTTTTCAAAACAAAAAAACACCATACTAAATCCTGATTCACAGCATGACACTTAATCAGAAAGCTGTCCAAGCACAAATTTATTATTTTGACATTCCTTAATCTTCCTGAAGGCACTGACCTTCACCCAAGCAATTTTGCAAAACCTTTCTACACTTTATGCTCAAAATGCTTCATTCAGCTTTGCAATAACACTGTGATTCTACAGTAATTACTCTAATCCAACCATTTCCCTTTATTGTAAATGAAGAGTAAATCATGCCTGTTTTCAAAAGCCATATCAGTTCCCATGCCACCACAAAAAAAAAAAACTGTAATCAAGGAACAACCATCATTCCCCTATGCTTAACAAATTACGTCAAATGTCTTTATCAAATTGAAAGATTCTCATTTCAAACAATTCGGTTCCCACACATTTTCCAAACAAAAAATGCACCGGTTTCTGAACAGGCAAACCGGCAGACATGTACAGCGGGAGAGTGTCAGTTACGCCACAGTGTCCTTCCTGCTCAAATTTGCAGTGCCTTTTTTTTTTTTTTTTATAAATTATTAAATAAGTCAACATGAGGCTGAGGAGGAATAGTGATAGCAGCAAAGCGAAAAGTTGTTAGAACCACGATAGAGGTGAAAAACGAAATATCCAAGCATGAAAACTGCATTAGTGTCTCAGATCTTGCTATGCAGTTTGGTATGACAAAATCAACGATTTGTACTGTACTCAAAAATAAAGAGGCGATCAAGGGAACTGATGTTGTAAAAGGAGTGAAAATTCTTACTGAACAAAGATCACAGATGAATTAAGTGGAAAAATTGTTGCTGATTTGGAGTAAACGAGAAACAGTTAACTGGCAATAGTGTTTCTGAGGCTATAATTTGTGAAAAAGTGGGGCAATTACGTGATGACCTGTTAAAGAAAAACCCTGGTGCGAGTGCTGATACTGACGTGTTCAAATCCAGCAGAGGGCAGTTTGAGAAAGTTAAGAGAAGTAGCATACACAGTGTAGGTTATGCATATGGAGGCTGTGAGTTCGAACTAAGAAGCTGCTGAGAAATATGTGCAAGAATTTGGCGACTATGTAAAAAGGCTGAGGGGTTTCTTCCCCAACAAGTGTTCAACAGTGATGAAACCAGCTTATTTTGGAAAAAATTGCCAAGGAGGACCTACATCACTCAGGAGGAAAAATGCATTGTCAGGACACGAGCCAATGAAAGACAGGCTGACTCTTTTGCCATGTGGAAATGCAAGTGTTGACTTCAAGTTCAAGCAATTGCTTGAGTACCACTCTGAGAATCAGAGGGTATTTAAGAAAAAATAATGTGATGAAAAGTAAATTGCCGTTATGTGGATGGCTACTAGTAAGGCTTGGATAACAGGCATTTCTCTTTATTGAGTGGATCCATTAAGTCTTTGCCCCAAGTGTGAGAAAATACCTTTAAGAAAAGAATTTGCCAGTAAAATATCTTCTTGTGATGGACAATGCTCCTGCTCACCCTCCAGTCTTGGAGGACAAGTTGGTGCAGGAGTTTGATTTTATCAGAGTGAAGTTCCTGCCCCCTAACATGACTCATCTAATCAAGCCTGTGGACCAGCAGGTCATTTTGAACTTTAAGAAACTCTACACCAAAGCACTGTTTCAAAAGTATTTTGAAGTGACCTCTGACACAGAATTAACACTCAGAGGATTCTGGAAAAATCTCTTCAACATCCTCCATTTCGAAAGTATCATTGAAAAAGCTTGAGGGGCAAGTGACTTACAGGATCATGAACTTGGCCTGGAGGAAATTGTTAGGCATGTTTCATGTACTAATGAAAAAAATTTATATTTTTGCTGTTTCCATGATTTCTGGCAAGTGTATAATTTGCTAAATGTATTTTGTTTGTTATTATTCTTGCATGAAAAAAGCATATCATGCGTGCAAAAAATGTTTACCTTATTTCAACTATGTATGCTCAAACATGCAAATGAGCATTTGCTGCTGATAGTGATGTATCAGCAGCAGCAAGAATATTTCCTTTTTGTAGAATGGCAACAGTCCTGTTGTCTTCTGTTATCAGTAGGTGTGGTTGTCTGTGATGTTAGGTTGTTCTGCTGGGTGGATTGCTTTTTTTATCTCACTGCCATGAGATGTGTTGTGTAGTAGCAATTGTCTTGTTTTCTGCTGAGTTAAACCTTAAACATTTTAACCTTTGGAGCAACATATGGTATTAAAAGCCTTATATACCTATTTTGTTGCATGTTTCATGAACTGAGTGAAGTGTGATTTTTGCCCTAAATAAGGGCATTACATTTCTGTCTGGGGTCCATGGATGGATCCTCCAACAGAAATTGTGGCCAGACTGTGTAGCAGACAGGGACATTGAATTGAAGGCTTTGAGTCTGTTGCTGTTGTGGATGACATTGTGTCTCTGGGCAAAAGCATGAACTTGGAAGTTAACAATACTGATGTGGAGGAGTTAGTGGATAACCAAAGGCATGAGCTCACCACAGAAGAACTGGAATACCTTCAGAAGTAGCAGCAAAAGCCGGTGGTGGAGGAAATGTCTTCAGAGACAGAGGAAGGAAGGGAGGATGTTCCTAGATCTTTAATCAACGAAATGTGTGCAAAATGGGTGAGTTGCAAAGTTTTGTGGAAAGATATCATCCTGACAAAGCTGCAGCAAACCACATCATAAACTTTTCCAATGACAATGTCATGTCTCATTTCAGAAACATTTTAAAACACAAACAAAAACAAATCTCATCAGACAGGCTTTTAGTGAGACACAGGCTCCGTAAGTCTCAAGCAGAGTCTAGTGGTGTCAAGAGACAGAAAAGAGAAAGAAAAAAAACCTCCAGAAGGACAGTTACCTGTAGTTTTTACGGAAGGGGACTCCCCTTCCAAACAATAACATCTCACCCCTTCTTTACCACCTTCCACTTATGCCATCAACTCTCCTCTGTGCAGGAAAGCCAAGTTAAATTTTAATCTATATTTTATCTATTTATTGTGTTTATTCTTTTTGTGTAAGATTTTATGCATTTTCATTGTTTTTGTATATAATTTTATGCATGAAGTACCACTATAAAGGTTTAAATAAGCAAATCATCTGGGTTTCGGGAACGAATTAATCCATTTTACATTAATTCTAAGGGAAAAATGGTTTCAGTTTTCAAACAAATCTGTTACCGAACAGCCTTTAGGAACAAATTATGTTTGACAACTGAGGTTCCACTGTACCTAGATCTGAGTTTTAAAGATATTTTTAAACCTGGAAATCAGCACTTGATATTTCAATAGCGGACCAATTATTCTATGCAAGTGGATTCTCAGTGCACTTTAATTAAAAATATTAATATCGTACTGTGATCTACATTATAATCTCTTTATTCTCGACTTTACTTGTGCGCCATTTTCACTTTGTCCACCGGAACTTGCGTTTACTTTAATCAGACCCAAAGGACTAACTTTCACAGGCCTGGTGAACATTTACTGCACACGCTTAAATCTATTCATAGTGTTTCTTTGATACAGAAGCCTACGAGATTTTTAGAAGATATCAGCGACATTCGCAAGCTCAGACATAGTTACGCGACAACATCGTGGCTTTCCTTTAAACTTAAAGGCACGCCTGTAATCCATCATATGGAACGTAGTCAGGTAAAGGAATAACTATTTTTTGTCCCCTCCTACAACATACAATATGCTGGCAGGTGTTTAAACTTGTACATATTGATTACTTTTAATTCATACACGAGACTGATGAAGGAAGTAAAAAAAGGTGAACTTTTTAACTGCGCGAGTGAAAAATAAGAACGTGCTGCGAAACAACATGAATATAATGCGGCGCGAGCATGACAAAAGTGTTCACTGAAATTTATTACGTAAATAAATAATTAAATATATATATATATATATATATATATATATATATTCTATAAAGAAGATACCTAAGCAAAAACATACATATATAATTTTGACTCACACCTAGTACAACATAGAAAAAGGTTATGTATCTACCTGTGTGAGTAAAAGGAGAAAAGATAAAAAAATAAAATAAAACAACTGAATGTAGAAGGTGTCGAGAATACTGAGCCTTGGCTTTATCAAGGACCGGCAAAAACTCTGCATTTTCTCACTTCCACAAAGACCTAGTTGGAAATGGGTTTCTGCAAGGCCATAGATGCAAGTAACATTCCCACCTAAAATAGTTTAACAAATATATATATGTCATGTCCTCCATAGAGTTGCATGACCTAGCACTAGTTAACAATTTCGCTTGCATCCATTAACCTTCCTGGCCCGACCCATGCTCTTCATCTGTTACTATTAAACAGAGAGAAGAAGATTAAAGAGAACTCAAGCTGTGAGAGTGACATAATAATTAGAAATGATTTTCAGCCATAACGAAATTCCAAGTTCGTTTGAGAGAGAATTTAAACCTGAAAATCGAAGCAAAAAGAAATCCAAATTTTTAAATTGCAATTAAAAAAGGAAATATTAATTTTTAACGAACAGATTTTTTGAAAGAAAACTTGAGTCTAAAACCCCCTACTCTACAACTTATGACAGCACGAAAACGAGAATAAGTTAAAGATAATAATTAACTAAAGAAAACTATGTGAAAGTTATATACCTTAAACAGTTAGTTGCAATATGTACAAAGTATTTCAGCAGTGCTTTAAGTGCATAATTAATTAGTTATTAAGAACTTAACTACTTTGAAAAAACAGCGCATAGACAGCGCATAGAAAAGGAACAAGCTTAGCCATCTTCTGTTCCTAGGTACCCCAAAAGACGCTCAAAGTTACAGAGAAAAGAAAGAGTTAAAACCCGCAAAAATGTTAACAGACAAACCAATGCCTAAAAGCTGAAAAGCTAAAAAACGACAGAGAAAAAGTACATGAAGTACAAACATTGAACTTATAAAACCTAGAACCCAAAAACAGGGAAGAGAGCTTACCTCTTGTGTGACAAAAACATTTCTCCTCACAAGAGAAGAACATGGCTGACCTCTTCCGCCACTCCCTAGACGCTGGGGGGCAGTGAGGGTGGGGCTGATGGCCTCCTCATGCAGCAAGAAACCAACGCGCGGAGATTTTAACCAGAGAAAAAAAATATATAAACTTAAGACTGTGGATCTGTATGATCAGAAAGAGCAGAATTAACTCTCCAGAATACATGAGAAATATTATAAAATACACGAGCAGTGTGTCACTCTCACAGCTTGAGTTCTCTTTAATCTTCTTCTCTCTGTTTAATAGTAACAGATGAAGAGCATGGGTCGGGCCAGGAAGGTTAATGGATGCAAGCGAAATTGTTAACTAGTGCTAGGTCATGCAACTCTACGGAGGACATGACATATATATATTTGTTAAACTATTTTAGGTGGGAATGTTACTTGCATCTATGGCCTTGCAGAAACCCATTTCCAACTAGGTCTTTGTGGAAGTGAGAAAATGCAGAGTTTTTGCCGGTCCTTGATAAAGCCAAGGCTCAGTATTCTCGACACCTTCTACATTCAGTTGTTTTATTTTATTTTTTTATCTTTTCTCCTTTTACTCACACAGGTAGATACATAACCTTTTCTATGTTGTACTAGGTGTGAGTCAAAATTATATATGTATGTTTTTGCTTAGGTATCTTCTTTATAGAATGTGAATTCTGAATTTTCAAAACTGCTCGTTGCGCGTTTTGATTTTCAGGTTATTTTGCAACCTTCGTTTTAAATTCTAAAGTTTTTCCTTAGTCTTCAGTTTTGCTCTTAAGTAACTAATTTCAATTTATTATTTAGCAGCTCATGCGCAAATTCTAGTTGAAATGTTTTATTATTACTTTTTTTTTATTACTATTTTTTTTTGAGGTTTTTTTCATTTTCTAATTTTTATTTTTAGTATGTTTTGGATGCAGCTTTTTGGAGTGTAGTTTATACTCGAGTTTGGTCTTTTCTTGGACTGCTTATTTCTAAAAAGTTTTTCCTAGTTGGTTTGCTCAGAATTTGTATGTTTTGGCCCAAGTGGAGTTCTAAGGACGATGAAAGGATTGGAGGTCAGCTCAGATATTTTAAGTCCTCCCGCTCGGTTAGGCTAGCACCCTTTCCCATAGTGTATGAACCTCGCTGGCAAAGGTAATCTAAAGTTATGAAATGACAAACGTTGTTTGACATGTAAATCTGCAGATCCTAACCTGTATTCTTCTGTTGAGGATAATTGCTCCAACAAGTTTTGCAAAGCCTACAATACCATCTATAAGCTCACCTGTACTGTCTGCAACCTTAGCTATATTGGCCAAAGTAAAAATCCTCTTCATCTTAGGATTAATGGTCACAGATCTCTAGTAAACAAGTTCTCTAATTCAGGAGTGAACCCCTCCTGGCAAACGCCAACCAGTACTCTACCTTTGAATTAGAGCATTTCCATACTCATGGTTTTGACAAAGTGAAAATAGAGGTACTACATATTATCCCTGACCTCTATGCTCGGCTAGATACTGAATCCCTTGAAATTTTGCAGCATCAGTCTCTTTATCCCTATGGCCTTAATTCCACTCTATCTGACAATAAGCATAATCAGCATAAATTTTCAATTCGTGAACTCTTCTTTCTTGTTAATAATAAGAGCTGCTCTAGAGGCAATAGAGGACAGAGGTTATTTCGCACATCAAGCAAAGTTGTTTTTGCTAACCTGCTAAAAACTCTGGAAAGCTTTAAAACTGGCACTAATTTTGTTAAAAATACTTACAAAATTCTCAAGTCCTTCAAGCACTCTGTCCTTAAAAGTTTTTTCAAATTCTGGAATGAAACTGCTGACCATGTTGATAAGCATGTTTTTGCTTTGGTTCTGGACATTCTTAAACATATTCTTAAAGATAAAATTTCTCTTAAAGAATTTTCCAGTAATTTTGTTACCATCAGGTTCCTAAATAAAGCCTACGATAATCTCAATGTTAGGAAGCTGTTCTACAATAATGCAATTTTTTTCCCATCCACAGGCACCAGTCTATTGTAAGTTTTAAATATGTTAAGACCTTAGGGTCAATAGTTAAAAACTACAAACTTAACTCTTCGAGCTACATTCCTGTAATTACTACATGTTCTTGTGATGAACATAAAGAAACAGTTCACTATGATAAGAATTACAACCATATTATAACCGGAAACTTGAGTTTTGTTGAAAATGAAAAGCTTAGGAATTTATTAGAGTATGGCTCTAAATTCAGACCTTCCTTCACAATTTCCAAAGAAAGGATTCTTGAGAGCTTCACTCAAGATGTTAATAGGTACGTCGTAAAAACCAGTTTAACGTACAATCAGCCTATTGAGGCCTTCGCAGAATGGAAATATAATATAATCAATAGCTTCACCGGTGAGTTGGCAGGTTTGGACTTTTGTTTCGACAGAAATCTCTTTTTCTCTGCAGAAGCTAAAAGGTCACTCTCCAAACTACAAGACCAATTTATTTTTACCACTACGGATAAAGCTAGCAATAATTTTGCAATTATCTGTAAGAAGTTCTATTTTGAATTGTTAACTATGGAACTCAATAATAGAGTAACATACGAGCCCGTAAGTTATTCTACCAAGCAGTTAGAAAATCGGTTTAAGGCATTCTTCAAGAAACTTAAAATTCCACAAACTAGAAGATATGAGCCTGAATTTCCATTTCTTTTTGCAACGGTTAAGTTTCATAAGGATCCTGTGAAGTTCAGGTTCATAGCTAGTGGAGTAAGGAGTCATAAAAAGAAAATAGATCTTGCTTTTGAAGATGTCTTAAAGAAGGTTTTGAAACACATTAGAAACTGTTCTAACTTGATGTACAGAGATTTTTGGATTATTAATAATAATGCAGAAGTAATTTCTACTGTACTCAAAGTTTGTCCCCTAGATATTAATAGTTATGATTTTGAAAACCTATATACTAATCTGCCTCTATCAGATATAATCACTACCTTTAAAGAGCTGTATGCAGAATTTAAACTTAACCAATTTGTTGATGTAGGAACTTGGAACTCTTATCTCAATTGCTGCATAAAAAATAACCATATCTTATATAATAATACTCTCTATAAGCAAGTGAACGGTATTCCCATGGGAACATCAACGTCCACGAATATCGCTAATCTATTCCTGTTCTTTAAGGAATATAAATTCATTAAAAATCACCCCACCTGCTCAGATAACTACCTTTACACTTTTAGATATATTGATGATCTGCTGTGTATCAATAATTCAGAAGTTATAGAGAGTGATTTTGATAATATCTATCCTAGCTCTCTTAATTTATGTAAAACCAACCACAGTAATCAGGAACTTGAGTTCCTAGACTTAAGCATTAAGCTCAACAGAGGTTACCCATCTATTAGCCTCTTTGATAAAGAGTTAATTTTCCTTTCAAAGTAATTAAATATCTACACTGGAATAATAACATTTCAACCAAAGTAATTGAGAATGTACTAATTTCTCAGGTCCTAAGAATTTCAAGAATTTGCAGCAACAATTTGGACTTCAATTACCACATTAATATACTATTAGAAAGTTTTCTAGAGAACAAAATTCCTTCTTCTTTCATCAAAAGAACTTTAAGAAAAATTATTCTGAATAATAGAGTAAGGTTGGCAGATCTGCTTTAATTTTCTACACAGTTAATAATATGATTCTGACCAATCAAAGCCGTAAGGAAGTTGGCTAGAGGATGCCTATTAACTACCTAAAGGAACCTTAGTGCTATGGATATGACGGTCCTATTAAAACAAAAAATTAAATAATATAAACAAAATCACAAAAAAAAGCTTAAAAATCTGTTTATAAAAGAAAATAAAAACAAATAAAAAAGAAAACTAGTTATTCATCACTAGGATAGCTATACTAAAAATAGTAAAACCAACTTTAAAATTAATAAGATTCTGATTAATCTATAGAAGCTCACTAAGGTGATTTAATACATGCAAAGATTATTAAATACACTGCTCGTGTATTTTATAATATTTCTCATGTATTCTGGAGAGTTAATTCTGCTCTTTCTGATCATACAGATCCACAGTCTTAAGTTTATATATTTTTTTTCTCTGGTTAAAATCTCCGCGCGTTGGTTTCTTGCTGCATGAGGAGGCCATCAGCCCCACCCTCACTGCCCCCCAGCGTCTAGGGAGTGGCGGAAGAGGTCAGCCATGTTCTTCTCTTGTGAGGAGAAATGTTTTTGTCACACAAGAGGTAAGCTCTCTTCCTGTTTTTGGGTTCTAGGTTTTATAAGTTCAATGTTTGTACTTCATGTACTTTTTCTCTGTCGTTTTTTAGCTTTTCAGCTTTTTAGGCATTGGTTTGTCTGTTAACATTTTTGCGGGTTTTAACTCTTTCTTTTCTCTGTAACTTTGAGCGTCTTTTGGGGTACCTAGGAACAGAAGATGGCTAAGCTTGTTCCTTTTCTATGCGCTGTCTATGCGCTGTTTTTTCAAAGTAGTTAAGTTCTTAATAACTAATTAATTATGCACTTAAAGCACTGCTGAAATACTTTGTACATATTGCAACTAACTGTTTAAGGTATATAACTTTCACATAGTTTTCTTTAGTTAATTATTATCTTTAACTTATTCTTGTTTTCGTGCTGTCATAAGTTGTAGAGTAGGGGTTTTAGACTCAAGTTTTCTTTCAAAAATCTGTTCGTTAAAAATTAATATTTCCTTTTTTAATTGCAATTTAAAAATTTGGATTTCTTTTGCTTCGATTTTCAGGTTTAAATTCTCTCTCAAACGAACTTGGAATTTCGTTATGGCTGAAAATCATTTCTAATTATTATGTCACTCTCACAGCTTGAGTTCTCTTTAATCTTCTTCTCTCTGTTTAATAGTAACAGATGAAGAGCATGGGTCGGGCCAGGAAGGTTAATGGATGCAAGCGAAATTGTTAACTAGTGCTAGGTCATGCAACTCTACGGAGGACATGACATATATATATTTGTTAAACTATTTTAGGTGGGAATGTTACTTGCATCTATGGCCTTGCAGAAACCCATTTCCAACTAGGTCTTTGTGGAAGTGAGAAAATGCAGAGTTTTTGCCGGTCCTTGATAAAGCCAAGGCTCAGTATTCTCGACACCTTCTACATTCAGTTGTTTTATTTTATTTTTTTATCTTTTCTCCTTTTACTCACACAGGTAGATACATAACCTTTTCTATGTTGTACTAGGTGTGAGTCAAAATTATATATGTATGTTTTTGCTTAGGTATCTTCTTTATAGAATGTGAATTCTGAATTTTCAAAACTGCTGCGTTGCGCGTTTTGATTTTCAGGTTATTTTGCAACCTTCGTTTTAAATTCTAAAGTTTTTCCTTAGTCTTCAGTTTTGCTCTTAAGTATATATATATATATATATATATATATATATATATATATATATATATATATATTTTACATTTAACAGCAACACAGAATAAATGTAACATAGCGGAGAAAAAAATTATGACTACCGGCAAAGTCTACGCTCTGTCAGACTTCCGTTTTAGGAAAGTTTTCCTCCATTTTGAAGCTGCAAAACAAATATTTATGGAATAAAATTATACATAATACTACTGGGTAGAAGAAACATCACAAGAAAAAAGGATTACGATTACAGGAGAAACCTTCACTCCGTCTAACTTGTTTCCAAAAGTTTTGAAAGTCGGAATTCCGCCCACCTACAGAAAATGACACCACCATCACTACTACCTCTAATCCCACCCAAATTTCTATTCAGTTGTTCTCCATTGATCTCGAGAACCATCAAAATGACGATGAAAATGGCGGAATTCTTCGAATCTACTAAAGAATCTCATGCCTGAAGATCACAGGGGAATTTCCGTGCCAACTTCTGTTTTCAAAATTTCCAAACTGAAATGCAAATATTTATGGAAAAAAATTATATTTAACAATAATACTGCAAAAACATTGTGAGAAAAAGAAATCACAATTACAGGAAAAGTTTTCACTCTGTTTAACTTCAGTTTTCGAAAGTTTTGAAAAACAAAATACCATCCCCACATCAAAAAACGACACCCCCTCCCAACTAATCCTCCAAAATTTCTCTTCAGTTTTGCATCGATCTCGAGAATAACCCAAATGACGACAAAAAAAAAAAAAAAAACGGAAGAATCTCATGTATGTTAATTTCACTTATATATATAATTTCAGTTAATTATAGTCTTATAAAGAACCATTTTTAATAGCCTTTCTTGTCTTGTGACTCTCGACTACCAGGAACTACTATGTACAGATTGACCTAAGCAAGACATTTCTAATATGAATTGGCCCCTATTGCCTCCGGAATATAAGTTACTATGATTTGTACATTACCAACATAACTGAGGAATTGACAGCTTTTAATTGAAATACGGTTCAATATGACCTGTTGGAACTCTTGCAGTATATCTTAATTACCACATTTTTTAACGACTGATGTCCTTTTGTGTAACCCGTAATAGTGGACTACTCTAATGTTGCATCAATGATACATGACTGAGTATATTTTGACACATGTGGTGTTCCTGCATCCGATACATTCTTTCCTGCAGTGAATATAGTGTTAGGAATTACGGATACAACTTTGTGCAGCACAACATCGACACATGGATCTGAGAGAAGACTTTAGACACAACGTGCACAGAGTTCAAAAAGCACTCATATGAATACAAGACAATTATCTTTTCACACATTTTAAAACTGGTCTTTTATGGACATGTATATATGTTCATGACAGATTTTGTCAAAAAATATTAATTTCTAACCACACATTTTAGAGTGCAAACACATTGAGGCCTTTTTTTTTTTTTTTTTTTTTTTTTTTTAAGAAGCACAAAGTGCCTTGAAGTTGTTCTGTTTCATACTTGAAAAGTGTGGAAACTGGCTTATAATATTTAGCTGAAAAAACATGTTTTGTCCTAGAGTACATGAACAGTAACTCAATTGAATTTTTTTTTTTTTTCTGTTTTGCAATTATACTATTTTTTTTTACCAAGAATGCATACAATAATGTAACATCAGCAGATAAATTTTAAACTTCATTCCTAAAATGGTGTACAAATGAAGAGACTATCAAAGATAAAGGCTTTTTCAATTTTTTGTGACTACTATGGTTGAATCTTCACCTGGGATGTAGTATATTCTAATACGATAAGATCTGTTTCAAACTGAAATATGTAAACAAAAGTCTGTCTCTATCCTCATACCTTAATTAGCTTTTGTCTTCAATGCAATATTCTGACATGTATTTTTATTTTATGCTGGGCTATTTTTGCATTTAAGATTAATTTTCTCAGAAGAATAAAAAAATTGAATGCCCGTTGGAAAGAACTATTTTTTTGACATGATTTCTTTTTTTTTTTTTTTCAACCTTAGTATCAGTGTATAATATTCTGATCTTTTCTGTGTTGAATAACAGAAGTTTTAGAATTAATGTCTGATATCCGGAGTACATGCACTTTAGAATCTGATGCATAAGTTCCTTAAAAAAAAAAAAAAAAAAAAAAAAAAACCTGTTACAGAGTTCTTAATAGCAGAGGGGCAAATAATATGCAATAATAAAGAACTAAAAATATTTTTGGTGGTTCTAATGTTAATAATACACTGAACAAAACATAGGAAAAAAACGACAGCATGTCACACAATTACACAGAAGCTGTCCCACCTCTTCCCGGGCACCTAATATTACATGCAATGTTCATATGGAATTACCAGGAGAGATAAAGTGTCATACGAGAAATCACCATGGCAACTCAATTCGTAAAGTGCAAATATAATACACTATACTATTATCTAAAGTATTTGAACAGTACCAAATATTGGTACTGTTCAAATACTTTACTATTATCTAAAGTATTTGAACAGTAGTACCAAATATTTGCATACGTGAAAAGAATGGTTGTGCAGGAAGGTGTGCTGCAAGTGGGGAGGGACATACCTGTATATAAAGCTGAGATGCTATGTCATGTTTTCAGTAACTTTGAAGTGGACATGTAGCATGGACGTGAACTTTTCGAGTTCCAGCGCGAGACGGTCATAGGATGTCATTTGAGTGATGTTTCCATATGGAGCACAGCTACACTAAACATACCAAAATCGACTGTAAGAAATGTCATGAAGAGATGGAAGCAGGACGGTGCAATTACAGCAAAAAAATGTTCAGGAAAGCCGAACAAACTGACAGAAGAGCCAAGGTAAGAAATGCTAAGAAATTTCATTCTTCCTCTGCTGTTTACATTGCTGAAGTAAGAAATGCTTGTAGTGGCTCGGTTAATACCATAACAACTCATAGAGTTACACAGTGAGTTATTATGGTAGAGAAACAGCACACAAGCCACAACTGAGGGAAACTGCAAAGTTGTTCTTCGGAGTTACGAGTCATGCTTTTCACTCTTCCAATCTGATGGGCATAATCGGATTTGGCGACAGTCCGATGAACAATTTTTGTCGGACTGTGTTCTTTCAACTGTTATGTTTGGTGGAGGCTACATCATGATATGGAGTGGATTTTCAGGATGGGACTCTGCCCATTGGTTATTATACCATAAAACATGGACTCTGAAGGTATCTCGACGTTCTGGATAATTCTGCCTACCAAAAATGTGGCAGTATTATGGAAATGACCGTTTTCTCTTCCAACACTATTGAGCTTCCTACCACACTGCATAGCGTGTGCAGGACTGGTTTCTTAAAAATGAGGGGGAATTGTTAGACGTGCCTGCTCAGAGTCCTAATCTTAATCCCACAGAACACTTCTGGGATAAACTGGGAATCGCAATGACAAGAACCTTTGCAGGACAAATAGCAAACCTTTCATGTTGAGACCTACCACAAATTCGTTGATAGTATGCCTCGACGCATTGTGACTGTCATACAAGCAAAAGGTGGAATGACAATTGCGATAAAGTCATTTTTCCTGAAACATTTTGGTGTCTGAATACTTTTGATAATATAGTGCATATAACTCAGTTATTCAGTAGCATGTTATTATTTACTCCAAAACACTGAGAACCAGGCCTTAAAGTTGAGGATATTAACTTCTGCGTGCTGGCATTTTTTTTTTTTTTATCACAAAAACAGATAACTTGCAGAAGCTGACTGGTGATTAAACATGGATTCCACTGTTTTGAGCAGGGAACAAAATAATAAAACACAGAAATAAAGATAGTTTCACCAGGAAGGTGAAATAATGATTTGTGGTTTTGCTTATTCAATACAATGCCTATGGGTCAATCCATATCAAGTGGTCCAAAAAAAAAAAAAAAAAAAAAAAAGTTGCTTGACCATTTTTTTTTATTTTATATTTTGCATGCTGTTGGCCTTATATGTTGACAGTTCAAAACCACTATTTTATTTTTATTCACATTGCTTTCAACATGGTGGCCATTTTTGTATCTTTGTGTATGGCATTTTCGGCATATGTAAGGGTTAGCAGTAACTTCATTATCTCAGCTGTGGTAAGTCCTAGGACAAAATTTCAGATATTGTTATGTTAAGCCCATTGTAAGGTACTATTTTGTCAATTATACTATGCTTCTAAAAATATTCCTTCACCATAAATTTTTTATTCAAAGTTTTGTATCAAAATCTCTAAAAAGGTCATTTTTTGGTGTGGTTATCAATGGAGAAGGCAATTTATTTAAGATTTGAGTTTTTTTTTTTGGAAGTACATATATACAAATAGTCTCAGTTAAAAATTATTTGAAACTTGAGAGTTGCATACTTTTTTTTTCTACATGGCAGTAAAAATGTACTTTTTCAAAAAATTGCCAATTTTAGAGATTAATATCTCTGGTGGGCAGTTATTTAAAAATCTGAAATTTACACACATTAAAGGTACTCTATTATAAGTAACTTTAAGTAAAATTTTGAGTTTGAGATTCAAGTGTTTTAAGAGATACAGCCTTGAAAAAGTCATAAAATTTATTGAATAAATCATATTTATTACTGTGTTTATTACTTGTCTTCATACATATTTGTTGGTATTTATGGTGTAAATTAAGCTAAACAGGCATGATCACAATTTATAAAAAACACAATGGTGAATTTTAATTGTTTAACAGCCTTAATTAAAATAAAAAAAATAATGGGGGAATAGGTGTTAAATGCACTTAAAGTTAATTTTTCAAATAGTTCAGATGGAAGCACAATGCGTATACACATGTGTATAGTTAGCAATTTAGAACAAGTGAAGCCATAAAATACTCATCTTATATTATTTGGTATGCTTGTTTAACAACAATGAAATTTTTTCACAGAGCGATGCTGATATATGTATTATATGAACGTCCAGTTCCTGTGGATAGTTCTAAGGGGCTGAGCTTCTTAGTACATTTGTCAGTGGTACCCATACTTTGTCCTCACGTGACATTTTGAATGAAGCTCTAGGTCCAGCTGGGTGATAGAACTTCAAAAAGATATCTTCGTTCTCTAAATGGATGTCCACAATTACTCCCAGCCATCTCTGTTCCTCGAACACACAGGTGATGATGTCACTGTTCCTAAGAGTTAGTGGGCCAGTTTTCATTATAGAAAGATCCTCACATTCTTTTGAATTAGATGTTAAATAGCATCTCATACTACTTTCCAAATTTGGAACAAAGCAATGAAATGTCTGTGTCCCACAGGAAGTCACTGGCAGTTGTCAAATCTCTTTATCAAATCATCTTCTTGAGTAAGTATTTCTTCCTCTTTAACTTAAATCATGTGATCCCTTTTATATTTTTCTTGCAAATGTCATATATATGTTCAGGTGTAATGTAATTATTCAAAGGCCTTTGTAGACTCGCCTTAGTCACCTCTCGCTTTGTTGTTACACAAACACCACTATACGCATTCTTCCCATGTGATGACGCAAAGAAATTCCGTTCAGCATAAAGACCAAAATCTTTCTTGTGGTAGCATAGGTTAATAAAATCCTTGTATTTATATTGGCCTGATGTTCCATCTAAAAAGTCAATTTGTTAACACTGGGGACAATTTGCTTAATGTGTGTCAGCAAGTGTGTTTGGAACATGTGCACTGCAACCATGTCGTGGTCAAAGTTATTTCTAATCACACAAATGCATTGCCTGAGAAATTTGCCATTTTGTTTGTAATACCACACAAATGGATGAACAGTTGCTTGCTGGTTTACCCAGTGTGGTAGCTTTAGATCTCATCTTGAACTACAAAAATAAAATTTTCTGCAATGTCTGCAAGAATAATACATTCAGTTTCATTGAGTTCTTTTCTTTCAGGAAATGAGTTAGTGCTTTTGCTGTAGTAAAACAAGCTTTTCAGTGAGGGATAGAAAATACTATTTTATCGGTTGAACAACAGTGATCATTTCAGCCCAATCTGTCCACTGTTTAAAGACTATATTGTCTGGCATGGTATCAGTATTTTCAAATTCTTGCATCAAATCTTGGAGGGCTTCCCTTCCTGGACATTTAACACATTTGTCCATCATACAGTTGTAACTATTCATGTCACAAACAAGCATGTCAAGAAGGTCCTTGTAATTAAGGCTTAAGTTTTGCCCCATCAATCATGAGCTTAACATTTTGTTGGTACAAACAAACACAAACAGTACGATTTCCTGAGGATCCAGCATGACACACCACTTAAGTCTGAGTTCTATGAATTTTGATCTTCCAATTTGGATTTTTCGCTTTGAACTCCACAAACAGTTCATCCAAACTGCAAAGAATAAGTCACTTCTGCTTCTTAACTTTAATATTATTTCCTTTTATGGAGAGAGTCCTTTTTGCCTGTGCAGAGTAGGCTATACTCATCACTTTCATAAAATTTATGGACAACAGCTAATGTCTCTGGTTGAATGCCAGAACCAACTTCCTTCCTAGCTCTGGTAGAATATAGAATACCTTGATCTTTAACTAGATCTCTTGTCAATTTTACTAGACAATCAGATACGCTAAACTCAATATTTATTCTTTGAGTCCAAAAACTAGGTAGTAAGTTAATTATTTTTCTCCTTCAGTTTTGTTATTAATTCCGCAAACTCTTCTACTGCATCCACATTTTCTTCAGGCTCTTCTACTACCGCATCAAAGGAAATCTCAAATTTCTTTTCAATGAATTTGAAATTTTCTCCTTTTGCGTTTAATGCCTGCAATCTTCTTCCTGAGGTTAATTTTCTTATTTTAGATGGTGAAATCCCTAATAGAGCACAAGCAGAGTCTACATTTGGTAAACGTTCAGTAGAAGCAATAAACTCATCCTCTTTTTCGACATTTTCTAATTGTAAAAATGTTTTTGTAACAGGTGGGACACAATGATTTACCAGGGACAAGCTTCAGGTTGCAGTTCATTTTGCTTAAAATATTCTTTTTGCATAATTTGCTTACATTTGAGAAAAATTTAGCAAATAATGCGAATTTTTTAAGACTCAAAGATTAGCTAAGAAAAACACATTCCCTAAATTTTGCCCAAATCCACCAATATCTTTTAAAGTTACATCTACTTTTGTTTTTTTATTAAGAAATCTGTATCTTTCTACCTTAAGACAAAAATTCAGACTTAATTTAAAAAGTTATCAACACATTTTGGTGAAATTTGGGGCATTTGCTTTTCTCAGCAAATCACAATATGTACAAAAAAAAATTGCATAAGTTGCTGAACTTTTCAGAAAAATAAGTTTTGCATTTTAATTTTCAATAAAGGGGTCCACCACAAGCTTACGAACTAGGAGTTAGCAATTGCCCGGAATGCGCAAGCCCAAGGCATCGGAATAAGTCATGGGAGTGTGATGTGGACATAGCCATGCACTAGTTGTAAATGTGTTTTTCTTCTTTTAAACTGAAATACCTGCAATTTTGATGCCTTAAAAAAAATAAGGAAAACTTTCACCCATGCTGTAACTGTACAATCATACCACAGTACTCTCAAAACTTCCTGGAAATAATACATTTTTTTTTTTATGCTGCTGTCTCCCGTCAAGCCCTAGGAATCATTTTAAAATGAAAACCTATCATCATCATCATCACGGATGCTTTACAACTTTTGCAAGGAAGGGTGCATCTCTTAAACCACTTGAATCTCAAACTCAAAATTTTACTTAATGTTGCTCATAATAGAGTACCTTTAATGTGTGTAAATTTCAGATTTTTAAATAACTGCCCACCAGAGATATTAAACTTTAAAATTGGCAATTTTTTTTGAAAAAGTACATTTTTACTGCCATGGAAAAAAAAGTATGCAACTCTCAAGTTTCAAATAATTTTTAACTGAGACTATTTGTATATATGTACTTCCAAAAAAAAAAAAAAAATTCAAATCTTAAATAAATTGCCTTCCCCATTAATAACCACACCAAAAAATGGCCTTTTTAGAGATTTTGATACAAAACTTTGAATAAAAAATTTATGGTGAAGGAATATTTTTAGAAGCATAGTATAATTGACAAAATAGTACCTTACAATGGGCTTAACATAACAATATCTGAAATTTTGTCCTAGGACTTACCACAGCTGAGATAATGAAGTTACCGCTAACCCTTACATATGCCAAAAATGCCATACGCCAAGATACAAAAATGGCCACCATGTTGAAAGCAATGTGAATAAAAATAAAACAATAGTGGTTTTGAACTGTCAACATATAAGGCCAACAGCATGCAAACTATAAAAAATTTTAAAAATGGCCAAGCAACAAGCATTGGACCACTTCATATAGATTGACCCCCTACATCTTATTTCCAGTAGCAAAATTTCATAGAAAATGTTGATATTTTGAATTTGGCATGTATGAATCTGTGCATAAATTTAAGTTTTTGTTGATTTTAAGCTATGAAGAAAGGTAAAGAAAATGGGCGATCATCTTAACGATACAAATAACACAAATGTTATAAAAATACTTTTGCATTCCATTCTGATGGTAGTTACATTTTAATAACACAAAAACATTTTTTTCACACGCAAGAACTGGTGTAATTTAGCTGCCCAGAAACTTCTTCCATTGGGAAATTTCATTGGGTTTCAGAAAAATGCCAAACTGAACAGCTAATCCGCCATCCAACTATTGTCTGCACAATGCAAACGAAACTAGAAGGATTTGGGATGAAATGCAAAGCTGTAGAAATACCAAAGACAAAACTTTTGAATGCTTGAGTTATTATGAGTTATGTTGCTTAAATTTAATACATGCTCAAAAAGCTTGTGGCTATTCTTTGGTATTTATCTACTAAACAAAGTCAAACAAATTAATGACTGCTAGATCTGATCAACGGAACATAACCAAATTGGTAAACATCTGAAATCTAGTTGAACCTTGGCCGAAAAAGAATTAAGAGAACAGACGAAACTTTCTCGTAGAAAATTTTTATATAACGTGCAAATTTTAAGATTTTCAGTCCCAGCAACGAACACCATAATTCTGTAAATTAAATTCATCTTTGTTTTGTGGCTTTCTAGATTACTATATTCAAACTTAGTTAACTTTTTTTATGGGATTTATCTAGGTCAAGTTATAATTTTCTGCATATTGTTAAATCACAATAACCGTCAAGGTTAACCGTAACCGAAGACAGTGACGAAGATTGGTTTGAAAGACTGCCTGACAAAGGAGAGGAGTTTTCTCCGAAAATTTGCAGAAAATTGTAACTTTACCCATATGAATCCCATAAAAAAAGTTAAGTTTGAATACCATAATTCTATCAAGGTCACAAAAACTGTGAAGGCATACACACAGCGTACTGATTAGCTACACTGGTAGCTTCATTTGGTACAGGTACACAATACATTTTAATTTAGAAAAAATATTCATATTTTTGTTTGGGTTAAAGAAGCCTTCATACAATAAAACATCTATGTTATGAACCACATAATAGCAAGGGATGACTGTATCAAATAACAGCATACAAAATTAATGGGGAAAAAATCATTAAACAAGGGCGAGTATGCCACTCTTTTCTAGGCATTTTAATATTTTGATAACTTTACTTTTCCGTCATGCAACCCTAGTTTTACCTTCAAATCAAGAGTTAATTAGTTCAGTTTGTCTTTATATTAAACAGTTTGGCAATATGAAATTCATCATAGATTTTGGCAACAGAGTGCAATTTCTAACATCTGAATATTGTCTTTAAATTTATTGGATCTGGACATAATCCCGACAGACACTTTCCTGAGAACCCAAATTTCAGTATTTCTTATTATAATAAATCAAACAATTGATCAAATATTATTTTATAAATATTGATCAAATAATGCTATTAGCTAAAAATAAAATATCATGTCAAAAAGAATTTGAAAGATTATCTGGTATTCTTTTTCATGGTCACAAGGAAACTGACAGAGTTCAGTTTTCCAAACTCCACAGTATTCTGTTTGTACAATAATCCTGAAGAACATTTTTCCTCTAGTGACCATCTCCACCAATGACAGCTGTGTTGCCTCAGACAAAGGATTGATCTTCCACAGTGGGGATGAAGCACCCCCCACCACCACCACCACCAATGACCAGTGAATGAAGTAGCTAAGGGTTCTGATTGGGTAGAGATAACAGATTCACGGATACAAGGCACTTAAGCAACCTCTCACTTGTCAGTTTATTTTTGCTTGTAAGTTTATTTTTCCAAAATGGCTGAAATTTGTGAAATCGTTCCTTCTCAAAAACAAAGCAACAAAATTACTACACGTGGTTATTTATTGGTGAAAGAAGAAAATCCTGACGATATGTATTATTGGTGCTGTGAAAAAAAATCTGAAAAGTGCATTGGTCGAGTGACGATATTTCTGGACGGACATCCTCTCTGGTACTACTATTGCAAAAATTATTTGCCAATTAAAAGAAGATGCTCAGCATACAAGAAATCAACCATGCTAAATTATTCAAGCCAACACTGTGAACATTCCTCAGGACAGTCGCCCATACCTACCATCAAAAGATGCTCACTGCAAGAAGATTAAACGAGTGAGGCAAACAGAAAAGCTGTCAGAACCCCAATCGTTGGACGAAATCGATGTTCCACCTAGTTTACGTAAAACTTTTAACTGGTGAATGATTTTTAGTTAGAGATTCTGCAATTGAAGATGAAAGGGTTGTTATTTTTACAACAGCATACCTGCCAACCTGAGAAAATTCAAATGTGTAAAATTGTGCACAAATGACATTTCTAACTATTTTTTTTAAAACTATGTGAACATCTATAATGTTTTTTTAACTATGCGCAAACAACATTTATAATGAATTTAGCTATGTACAAGTAAAAACATATGCAAATATTTGTGCATTTGATAATTTACAGATGTCTACAATATAAACAAATTATATCACATTTTGATACCATACTCAACATTTTCCGTCGTCCGTAGCGGATAGACATTTTTCGCCATCCGTAGCAGACCTATGATTATCATAGCATACTTGATATTTTCCGTCGTCCATAGCGGACCGACTATTTCCATATCATACTCGATATTTTCCGTCGTCCATAGCGGACCGACTATTTCCATAGCATACTCGACGTTTTCCGTCGTCTGCAGTGGACCGACGATTTTCATAGCATAGGCTACTAGACGTTTTCCGTTGTCTGTAGCGGACGGACGATTTTCATAGCATACTCGACATTTTCAGTCGTCCGTAGCCGACCGACTATTTTCATAGCATACTCTACGTTTTCCGTCGTCCGTGGCGGACCAACGATTATTATAGCATACTCAACGTTTTTCGTCATCCATAGCGGGCCGACGATTTCCATAACAAACTATGTTTTCCGTGGTCCTAGTGGACCTACGATTATCACAGCATACTCGATGTTTTCCGTCGTACGTAGAGGACCGACTATTTCCATAGTAACTACATAAAATCCGCAGTAGTTGGAGTCAATCTTTTTTCCCACAAAATGATCTTTACTCATTGTTGAGTATAACATTGTGCATGGAGAATTTACTGTGCCAAAGTCCCGACGATGACGACGGATGTTCTGGCGCACAATGGTGCAAAATTCCCATTTCTGTTATATATTTTATTTATAGGGATATTTTTAACAAAAAATACAGAAAATTTTAAAAATCCGGAAGAAAAGTTCTTTCGGCCGGAAGTCTATAAAAAAAACGGAAAACTTCCACAAATTCCGGAAGAGTTGGCAAGTATGATTTAACCAAAACATTAACAAATATTTCTCAAAAAAGATCAATTTTTTTTTTAAATATACGGAAATGCGCAAAAAAAAAGCGATCTATGCGTAAAATCGTAAAGAACAGTTAAAATGCATAAATTTTATGCGCAATGCGTAAAAGTTGGCAGGTATGCAACAGCAAATGTTGAACGTTTATCACAGGCACCTTATTGGATTATGGATGGCACATTTAAAATGGTTCCCACAATATTTTATCAGCTTTATACAATTCACACACCTGTTGGATCTCAAAACTGCAGAATTCTTCCACTGGTATATGCCTTGATGACCAGTAACAGTGAAGAAAATTACAAGCGATTATTTCAAGATTTACTTGATTTTGCTGAAGAAAACGATGTTGAACTTAAACCACCCAGAATTGTCAGTGATCTAGAAAAGGCAGCAATAAATGCTTTGAAATCAGAGTTTCTGCACATCATGAATAAAGCTTGTTTTTTCCATCTGTGTCAATTTGGGTGGAGAAAAATTCAAGCAAGTGGATTGGCTTCTCGCCATGGCACAGATGAACAGTTTAGTTTAATGCTGTGTCATCTATTGGTGTTAGCCTTTGTCCCAGCTGATGAAATTCCAGCAGCTTTTGACGTTTTAGTACTTCATTTGCCACCCGAAGCTAAGGATGTTGGCCAGTGGTTAAAAGACAATTTCATTCATGGAAGACTAAGGCGTCATTTGCATAATGGCATTGCTGTTCATTTTCCACCGTTGTTCCCACCAACACTCTGGTGCACGTTTGATTCCATAGAACTGGGAACTATATGCACACAGAATACAGTAGAGGCCTGGCACAGAAGATGGGAGACCTTAGTCAGTCGGGCCCATGCTGGCATTCATAACGTAATTGAAGAATTTCAGAAAGAACAGGAGCGGGTGGATTATCAAGCTGAATGCATTCTTCGTGGTGAACAACAGCCTAAACGTAGGAAGGTGAATATTGACTGAGAGAAGAGAATTATGACTGTTGTGAACGATCGTGATAATCGATCTGTGATAAACTACCTTTGGGGCATCACTCCAAACGTGTCACTGTAAATGCCATTTGAATATATACAGAATGTGTAACTGATGTTCTAGTAAAATGAATTTCCTAAATCTTCATTTGAATTTTTGATTATTATTTCAATTTTTCCATTATAATTTCAGAAACAATTACGGTTTAATGATAAAAACTATTAATAACTAATAATTATTAAGTTAATAATTGACAAGTACTAATAATACTTATATTTCCATGACTACAATTCACTTTCCCATCAAACCCACTATCCTATCAAACTCAAACATCATGTAACATTTAGTTAAATGTGGCCTTTAATTAAGCCAAATGTAGCATTTAATTAAGGCATGAGCTCATCAGGTGTTTCAATTTCGGGACTGGATTGCCGGGATAGTGGATGTGTCAGAATTTTGGGTAGTCGGGATTTCGGCTGTCCGGATTTTGGCTTGTCGGGATTCTGTCCCAGATCCTTAATTTATCATTAACATTATGCCTGGGCCGCCCCGGTGGCGCAGTGGTCTAAGGCGTTGGCCTCTGATCATTCGTCCGTAAGGGGTCCGGGTTCGAATCCCGGTCAGGCATGGATGTTGTGTTTGTCTTACGGCACTGGCTCTCTCCCTTCCCTGGAACCAGTGACCCTAAATTAGGGACGGGCGACTGCTTATAGCCCATTGAGTTGCTCACGGTGGTCGTTAAACCTCCAATCAAGAAAAAAAAAAAAAAAAAACATTATGCCTGGCAAGCTTTTCCTTTCCAATTTTCTGATGCAATTATGACACACACACAAAAAAATAGTTAGGTTTAACAAAAATAAGTAAGATGTTAAAACAATGCATCTACATAAGCCACAATATCCTCGAAGATTACAGCAAACTACAAAACCAGCATGGCTTGCAAAGGGCATATATATGTTTTAAATGAACAGAATTAACTCAAAACCATTTTACTGCAAGGCAGAGTATGTGAACAGTGGCCTGGTCCAGAGTGCAAGGTTCACATGAGCTCTATAAACCACTAAGTACAAGAAACAGGGGTCTGTACAGTTTTACCCCAAAACTATTCAATTTGAATTGCCTCGGCATAAGAGAAATAAGCATGCATGAAATGACAAATGGAATACAATATTGAGATTACTATGAAGTTTTTAAAATTTGGATTTAATTTTCCTGAAGTTATTAAGTATTACTTTATCACAAAAGCTATTTTTTCCGTACAACTTTGATCACGAGCGTAAAAAACAAGCAAAGAAATCAGACTTAAGAAAAAAGAGGTACCTAGTGACTGTTGATCTTATAGGCTTTTTGATGTGTTTGCTCAACCACCAGTCATTTTCTTCTTCAAAGTAACAAACAGATATTAGCCGTGCACCACTTCCAACAGCAAACTTGTTTTCTGCATAAAATGAAATTCAATATCATTAATTTTAATTAAAATTACAAAAATGTAGTAAGAATAAAAAAATGTATGTTGATTTGCACATTTTAAAAATAAAAAAAAAAAAAATCAAGAGATTATATCCTGGTACTCTTGGTAGATAAAACAAAAAAAGTTAAAATTTATCAAACAGTGTAATTTATGCTATGCATCTTTGGCATCCCAAGATCTTTGTGGTTGTGAAATAAAATGAGTGATTTGAGAGTATACATTTATTTACATACACCACATTACATTTACAGGGATCATAGCATACTTCTGGAAAATTTTAGGAAGGAATTTTAGGAATTTTTAGAAAAATTTTAGGAAAATTTTAGGAGTGTATTTCAATAAAAACTAGATGTATATTTGTATACATCTAGTAAAACAACTTTGTATACATTGTAAAGAGTTTGCTTCACACCCTTCAACCATATATACTGATAGACTGCGCATGACATCAAAATTTCTGGCTCCAACATAAAATCACATGACATCAGTCAAAAAGATGGGTTACACCTGCTGTGCTTATGGTTGCTCTGAGCGATATAGTAAAGGAAGTTCTATGATTTTTCATGGGTAAGAAACGAATTAAATACCTAAGTCAATAAAGTTCAATTACTTAACCAGAAACTTGCAGCTATTTATATAAAAATACAGTAACTTAAGAAAAAAAAAATGGAATGCATGTTCCAAATTCTTCGCAAATGTTCATCACATTATAAATCACGAAATGTAAACAACCTGATCATGCATGTATATAGCTCATGTAAACTTACCTGAAGAGTTTTCATTATATATGAGGCGCATTCACATAATACACCGAAAACACTGAAGTTCTGCAGCATAAATTAGTAATCATAACAGCATTTTTACACGAAATTTGGAGTCTGATGATGACGTGCCCAATGTTGGAGCCATGGCGGCTTTGATGCAGCTATTGCCAATGCGCAGTCCATTAGTATATAAGGTCGAAGTTCACACCCAAATTTTTTGCATAACGTCTAATGTCTAAAGTTTAAGTATGATTTACTTCTAATGTTCAGTTCTTATCTTTTCACGTGTTATTATCATATTCAAGTATATTTACCACATTCAAGTTTCACTTTGAACATTAATATGCTGTTGAACCAGAAGCAATTCATGATTTTTACAGTAAAGTTTTCAGGTTTCACATTAAATTATAATATCCTAAAAAGGTAATTGAAAACCAAGAACTATGTACAATTGTTCACTGAATTACTTTTTTCATATTATTGTTTTAACCTTTTCCTGCTTCCACCACAACTAATTTACTTTCAGTTTTCTTTATTTCAGCTGAACCTTGTATGATCAAGTTAGAGGCAACTGCTATTTCAACAGTATTTTGTTTTTCTACAGCTTTTCTCATTCTTTCTGTTCCCTCTTGAATTACTGCTAGGGAGGCTTCTTTATCTTTTTTAAGCCTATTTATTTCTGCATCATTTTCTTTTATTTTGTCATCAAACTCTGCTTTTCTTTTTTTCTCTAGCTGCTTTTCCTTATTTTCTCTCTCTCTTTCTGCTTCCTTTCTTTCACCTTTTTTGATTCTTCTTCCTTCAGCTTATCAACATACTCTTTATAAAATTTATGTGAATCACGAACACTATTTAACACATTTCTTGTTATGGGAACTTTACTTACACATCCATAGTGTTTAATGACCCCTTTAACTATTCTTAATGATGTTATAGTTGAGTCTTTTAAGTTAGCCTTGTCCTTCCTTAACAGAGCAGTGTTAACCGAAAATCCCCTTTCTGCATCAGCATTACCATGAGGTAAAACTAAAATTGACTTGATGAGTTTAGCAAGATTTGAGTATTTTTCTTTTCCGCTAGAGTCTTTAATACTAAATATATTACGCCAGTAATGATCAATCCGCACTGGAATATGCCCTTCCTCTGAAAATTTCACTAGTTCATCTAGAGTTGGCTTATCGCAATTTAAAAGTTTCCACTCTTCTCTTACTCTATCAATTTGTTCCTCAGAAAGATGCAAAACACTTGAAATTCTGGTTATTTCCGAAAGTCCTTCAGTGACTGAAAGTTGAGTTGACTCTTTCTTTGGTTCTTTTACCTTTAAAACTTCTATGTCTCTTAGCTTTTGATTGCAGAATGGCAAATTTGGCTTTAAATATTTTGTGGTTGCAATTAGTGATGATCTTACATCTAAGAGAAATAATTTCTGCCTGGTCTCCTGAACATTCCTGAGGAGATTTTTTGTCTTCATACCAACTTCTAACTCCCCTAGTTTTTTCCATGAATTTTTGTTTTCAAAATCTACATTCTTTAGGTCTTCTCCAAATTTCCCTGCAATAACATCATCTTGGATAAACTGAGCCATAACATTACTCATTAAAGTATTTAAATCAGAATATAAGTGGTGTATTTTTGGTTCTTCACTCTGATAACAAAGAAAACTTTTCAAAATTTTGGTATGAAAATGAAATTAATGCTAAATAGCAAGGAGTTAGCTCATTTTTCAGGAAACAGTGAATTCTTTTATACCTTGCTGAATTGCGTAGTTGTTTTTCAAATATTTTTTGAGATGGCAAGAAGTTTAAAAAATATTCTGTAATATTTAACTATTGATCCAAGAGCCTCTGGGCTACAGAACCAATGGTTAACCATCTGTTGCTGACATGACGCAAAAGAAATTTGGCTGTGACCAATGTTATATCCTCGACAGATTTATAATCCTCTCGTCTTGCAGCACTACTCTTTAAAAAGTAATGTATATCAGTAGCAAATTCGTCAAAATCTATATTTAAGCTTGTCAAAAAAATTTTAAATGCATTACTAACAACATGCAGGTTGCAAAAACCTAGTTCCAAAGATTTCTGGCCTGTTTCTTGTTTTACAACTTCATTGAATTTGCATAAAAAGCACTTATTTACATTTGGGCTGTCCATGGATACACAAATAATTCTGTTCAACGAAATATTGAAGGATGATAACACATCAAGAATTTCTTTTAGCAAAATATCTGCTGTTGCATGACCCAGAAAAACGCTTGTTAGGTATCGGCAAGAAACTGAATTTATTTCTGAAGACCAGTACCTGAGATACACATCCAACTGCCGTTTCACTTGTGTATTTGTAGTTTCATCAAATGCTATAGTAACCTTTCCTGGGCTACTAGATGCAATGTCTTTTTTCAAATCCTCTTCAAAATATTTTGACAATCCATGTGAATATCACATAAGCAACTTTTTTTCTTTAAGTTGCATTTTGGCTACAATAGCAGAATCAGGAAACATTTCTTTGAAAAGTTCAACTGTTTCAGTGCATGAAACAAAAGACATATTGTCCTTAGCAACTTTCATGGCCCATAATGCTTCGGCTTTAGCCAACTGTAAATCATGACTCGCTACTTCACTAATATTTGTTTGGGGCTGAAGATCCCGTCCTCCAAAGGCTTTCAAGGATGGACTCATTTTGAAATTTACTTTGAAATTTCTGCAAATGTTTTTTTCCTTTATGATGCGCTTTTACTTGTGAAAAGCCACTATTAGAAATATTGAAAATTTCTGAACACAATATACACTTAGCAGAAAATATTGTTTCAGTTGCAGAACACCATTCTTTCAACTTCACTCCGTCCAATTCTTTGGCGAGCCACGCATCTTGAAATTTCGTTTTGGATTTAGGCATCTTAAACACTTGTATTACTAACCAGAAAATGAAAGGGAAGTACAAAAACACGTTCCAATATTGCAAAACCAGACAACTTCTCAAAGTTTGGCTGCGAGGATGTCAGAAGATAGAAAAAAAAAAAAAAAAGAAAAAGCAAGTCACCACTAGAGAACTGAACCTGCACACAGCACAGAGAACACCATAAAAGACGCAAAACCAGAAACTATCATACGCATCTCACGCAAGTTCAGTCAAAGCGAGTCGGAGCCGAGATATATTGCGCATCGAAGGTCGCTGTCGCCGACGCACGATCAAAGGTCAATGATCACGTGCTCTACTGCCTGCCACGATAACACTCAGCTACCATCCCATCATCATTACCGGAGGTTACGGAAGGAGACCACATGTTTCTTCTTTGCTTCCACCCACCTGCGGTTTACAACAACAAAACATCAGCAGAAAGAGGAGGTTCCACGAGGAATGCCCAAAAATAAAGTACGATCTTCTGCGTGCCACGGAGTTCGTCTGCAAAGCGCAAACCAGGGGTGAAAATGACCCCTCCCCTTTTCCCTTAGATCTCTTGTTACTCTCGAAAACTGTCCGAAGGCACAAAAGTGGAGCGCCCGCCCCGAAGCAAGTGCATCTCGATGGCGTCATTTTCCCTCCCTTCAGCAGCACAGCATATAGGCTGTGTTTCTACAATAACAGGTCTTTTTACCTTACCGTAATGGTAAATTTATTGGCGTTAATAACGGTTGTATTTTTAATAAATAAGCTTACGAAAATTTTAGGAAGAATAGCAAATTTTAGTTATAATTTTAGGAATTTAAGGAGGGTCACAAAATATTAGGAATTTTAGGAGAAATGCGATCCCTGCATTTATTTGCATCACTCATGACCACACCGAGCCACAGTCTAGTACATACTAAGCGGAATTAAATCATAACAACAAACAATAAAATTTACTAATTCCTGACACTGGCAGTACTAGGTAGATGGATTAATTAATGTTACTGTCTTAAAACCAATGAACGAAAATACGTAAGTCATAAAAGAAAATATTAACTAAACTATGGCAGCAGTAATAGTAAGTATTTTGACTGTTTAGTTTTTCAAAAACAATATTTTTATTATTATATTGTCCAGGTTTAGATGAACATAAGAAACAACCCTGACGTCAATGAAATGTGATGTAGCTATGAAAGTCCATTTGCACACATGCAAGCAAAAATCTTACAAGATAAAAAGAAAAGCTGAATCACAAATGTGTTAGTAAGGGGGATTGGTAACTTTTGGTCTAGGATACCTACAGGTTACATACACCCTATCATATGGGTTCAAATCTATGGAACAACATGAATGCTACACATCCTTTGGAGGGGGGGGGCATCCCCACGGAACCAGTGGCTCAGATGGGTTATACATAGAACACTTTTAGCCTCCTATGCTCACGAGAGTCAATATAACACCCCCATCTGACAACAACACTTGAACTGACTACTGGTGTTTAAATCATTCTTAATTAGTAATTCATTGCATGCCACTGACATTTTTTGATTGCTACCGACATCTGTTGATTAGCACTGAACGATAGACATGAAGAAAATTTTACATCAAACCGCCAGCTATGAAATTTTCCCTTTCTCTTGCTTACCATATTTTTCGAGAATAATGCTGCAGCTCCATTTATCTTTTAAGTTTGTTATTGAAAATAATGTCGCACCCAGTTCAAATCCACAGGTAAACATACCACAAAGGTATTTTTATTTGACAACCATTCAGACCTCCCACAAACATGGTAGCAAAATGTGCTGAATGGCTTTCTTCAAAGATAAATGATACAATAAAGGGAGGTGTTAGGAAAACTATTTATTTTCAGTACACTTTGAATCGCCTATGGAACTCACATCAAATAACATTGAAGGTAAAGTGCTCCAGACATGAAGAAAGCCCTAAATGGCAGTTGTCACCACTGCTTCATTCTTGTGCTTGTTTAACTCTTCCTCCTAATGGATAGAAGACCTTCCATTTACGTACATCCCATTTGCAAGAGAGGGAGGAGTGTAAAAGAGACAGTTAAGTGCTTCACAGCGAGGTGTTTGTAATCATTCCAGCATTGTGGAAGGTTAATGTTATTTAGCCTGTGGTTGACACCAGACTTCACTTATGTGACCACTAGGATCACAAGCTAATAATCAATAAACAGCTGACACTCCAAATTCTTTATAGCCCAGCATCTGCCATAAAATAATTCACATAATCTATTTTAATATCATGAATGATAGCTGAAATTTAGATATTTATGTAGAGGATTTTAGGGAGTGTTTGACCCCAGGTCTTAAACAACCCTTAGAAATAGGAAGCTATGAGATTTGGACTAGAGTGCCCAACAAGAAAGTCACATGGAAGAGAGGTAAAAAGGAGGAGGAAAACTAATTTGTAACTGGAAGGCCAGTACACAGGGTCTGACAGCTTAACGTGTTCTTCTGACGCACGGTGGATATTTAGTGGTTTGAGCATTTGTACCTGCTGGGATCGATCCTGAAACTTTCCCCGTAGCAATCATGAATATTGACCACTACAGGGGTGTTAGTGCCCATATTTCGGAGCAATTCTTGGAGCGGGAAAATATGCAATTTGGAGCAAAAACGTTGGGTTTTGGGGCGAGAAAATTTGCATTTTGAAGCAGAACTCTGGTTTTGGAACAGCTAGTGACAGCATTTTTAATCGTTTCAAGTCCATGCTGTACTTTAAATTATGTTTATATACTGAATTACCATTATTTTATGAACTATAAAAAAATGTTATATTTCAGGTTTGTTGACATTTTACTGCTTCTCTTACGACTTAATTTCTGTTGTTCCTACAGTGAGATGGTAAAACAATTATACTATCCACGATTTATTGAAAGAACTGTTGCTATTGTTATTGAATGCTTGCGAATGTACACTTAGGAAGAATAAATAATATATAATTACTGTTTGTTGTTTGGTTGGTTTTTAGCAGCATAATTTTTGAGATTCATGGCATTCAGATGAAAATACATTATTTCTGAAACAAACTAATTGGCAAGCCACACATACGTGGTTTGCGTGTGCATCACTAACTCCTAAGGTTTTCCGAAAGAAAGCGTACCTTCGTTATAAAAGGAAAACTAATGTAACATTTAATAATCAAATTGTAAAATCCCTTTTCAGCAGTTGTGCCATGATACTCTTCATACAATGTTTTTCATCCAGTAATTATCAATATCAAACTTTTGTTATTGCTGTGAACAATTACAACTGGAACCAAAACTATAAGATAACAGTGAGATTTAGTAAAGTTGGTTAGATAAAAGCTGCTTCCATCGCTTAATGCTTGTGCAGTAATGTTTTGGTATGGGATTGCCTCCTTCAGTCGTAGTAGAATCAGTTTAGGACTTTTTTGTTGTTGCTGTCTGAAAGAGCTACTGCTCTTGCATACGTGGGGTTCTGCATGTATGGACATTAAGCAGACGATTGTGAGTTAGTAAGTGGTTCCACGCACCTTCCATCTGGAAAAAGGAAAGTGAGGGTGAAGATGTTTCCCAAGCTAGGTCAAAATGAGAAAAAGAAAACCTCCTAAAAATTCTGCTTCCTGAACGTACTGGGCAAAATTCAGACTTTAAGTAAGAACCAAAAGATCGGTATTCCTGATAATTGATTACAAGTTATGCGATATAAACAATCCTTTCATTTATCCATAGCACTCGTGAGCGATTTTAATTAGCATACACGAGACTGACGAAGAAAAAAATAAAGCTGTATTTTTTAATTTGGTGAAAAATCGGACTGTGCGGTGAGAAAGTGTGAATATTACAAAGCATGAACAAAACTGAATCGTTCACCGTAATTTATTTATGAACATATTTAACTAGATCACACCACTGTATTCACAATTATAAAATTACTGAATCCCAAACAAAATGGGTGGTTTTAAAAGACATAGCTTCAAACAATTTTTTTTTTTTTCTGGTTTTGTTCTTGTACTTGCTAGAACATTAGCTCTGGTTTCCTCTTGCAAGCAAACCCGACTTTCTTCTTAGCAAGTTCCACAGCCATATTTGTATTTTGTTGACTAAGCATCTACACAATATCCACTGTTTACTTTTTTTCTGCTGATAGTTTTCCCATTACCATTTTTCTTTGTTACTTTTCTTTCTTTTTTCGTTATTTTTATTATCTCAGACGAGAATTTCATCCATCATGCTTAAAGAGCTTTCAGCCTGAGAACCATGAATTCTGATATCACAACTTTCACTATTTTAGATAAATGGTGTAATTTCTCCGTAGCAATCGTGAATATTTAGACCACTACTTTTACTTTTAGAGAATTAATACTTTTTTTTTTTAACACCATGCATCAATTATTACAAATTTCCAAACTTCGTCACTTATGTGTTTGGGAATTTTCCCCACCCATATCAAACTAAAATGCACACACATTTATGAGGTGATTACATTTAACAACTACATAAAAGTGGGAACATCGCAGGGGGGGGGGGTTACAATTATGAAAGAAATCTTCGCTCCGTCCGATTTCCGTTTTCGAAAATTTATCCAACATTTTCAAGCTGAAATACAAATATTTATGGAATAAAATTATATCTATAAAAGAAAAATCTCAAGAAAAGAAAAAAATTACGATTACGAGCGAAATCTTACCTCAGTCTACATTCTGTTTTCGAAGGATGAAATTCCGTCCTTCGACAAAGAAAATGACCCCCCCCCCCACTACCAATCCTCCCAAAATTTCAGTTCAGTTGAGCATCAATCTCATGAATGGTCCAAATGATAACAAAAAAGACTGAATTCCTCGAATCAGCGTAAGAATCTTGTGGCCGAAGATCACGGAAAAATTTTCGGACGGCCTAACTCCAGTTTTCGGAAATAGTTGCCTACAATTTGAAGCTGAAATTATGCAATGAAATTATATTTAACAATACTGGACAAAAGCAACATCGTGAGAGAAAAAAAATATAATTACGGGAAAAATCTGTACTTCGTTTAACTCCTGTTTCCGAAAGTCTAAAAAGACAAAACAACGTCCCCAGACTGAATATGACCCCCCCCCCCCCCAACTAATACCCTGAAAATTTCTTTACTTTTGCATTGGTCTAAAAAACGATGGGGGGGGCGTATTTTGCGAATCCGTGGAACAATCCCATGTACGAATTAACCGCTGAATCGATTCAAAATGTCATAAGATTACGCTAAAATATAGATGTCTGGTAAGTTTTAACTTATGGCGCAAAATTGGCACAGATTTTGACAAAATAACGATTTTTTTAGCAGAATGGTGCAAGAACAACGTTTCGGCGCAAGTCTGACAGCCCTGCACTAGGCCGTCTGCAGCCCAGTTCAAATTTATGTTACTGAAAACAGTTATACACCACACATAGTTACATCTGCATTTCAGAGCTACACATCCACAAAATAGAGTTTACTCTGCCACAACATTGTAATTGGAAAATGTAATTTA
Source organism: Macrothele yani (assembly GCA_039090855.1). Taxonomy (NCBI): domain Eukaryota; kingdom Metazoa; phylum Arthropoda; class Arachnida; order Araneae; family Macrothelidae; genus Macrothele; species Macrothele yani. The sequence goes on from CM077013.1 coordinate 24,976,414, forward strand.
TTACTTTAGGCCAAACCTAAAAAAACTGAGACAAACTACATAAACAGTCATTCAAGATTTGTTTCAAACACATAACATCACTTCCTACAACCCTGTTTCATTATCTGAACAGCATTCAGGAATGTTTTTGGCAAATACTAAGTTTCATATAAAAAGAAAAGAAAAACTTTTTTAGCACTGACCTTTTCCACCTTTTCACCACCAATGCAAAATTTTCTGCCTCAATTGCATTGCTACCTCATTTACCAATAGCTGATTTCATAGCTTGAATTAATCATGTTCAAGTGTATCTGGAACATGATGGATTCACTTACTGGTCACTTCAAAGCTGGTCAATGCATTTAAATTATTCTACTGCCACTGTGAAGCAAGTTTAAGTTATAGGTTCTACAGAAGCCAGTTTATTCAAAGTTGCATCTCTCACACCAACCAATCACTTACTCATGCACTACAATGGCATTTTAGTTCAAAATAAGTGACATGATTACCACAGCATTCCCAATTAAAATAACATATTTAAGCTCTATGTGTTTGCCCTAAATGGTTAATAGAATAAGTGTACAAAATACAGACTTTAAATGCACACAGAATTATTGAAAACACCTTTGATGAAAGTGCTGTGTGAAAACAGATTTATCTCATGAAAATTAACATCACTAGTGCAAGTGCAAATGACAAAATTACTTTCCCAAATGTAAGTTGAAATGCTGTTCCTAAAAACTATTATTGTGCAAACAGTTTAAAGTCTAACAACTCTTTAAAACTTGCAAAATTTAAGCACACACTGGGGTACCAACTAGCATAAATTCAGGAAAAGAGAAAATAAAACACAAGCACAGAATTTTTTAAAGTGCTTATTCATAAACTAAAATAAATTAATCATAACCAGCTCATGTAAAATATGTGCAAAATGATCTAAGGTCTTAGTATTAAAATTCATCATTCAAGATCTCATGCTGGAGAACTGATTAGTTGTTCCTTTGTAGGAAACATCATATGAGCATTTAAATTTCATAAACAGGAACATCAGTACATGCGTGCACACACAAGACTGACAGTCTGACTGTCACCAATTAGTTTATGCCAGATGAGGCTTAAGCTAATAACATATACTGATAAATAAATTTCTCTATAAAACTCACAAATTGAAACACATGTGAAAGAAAAGTACTCTCAATAAAAAGGTACTTTTTGATTGAACTGTGATTTTGAACCTACGGAACTTGAGTCTACTTAAAAGATCAATAACGCCATATACAAATACACAATTAAAAAATTGCAGTGGAAGCATACCTTGTGGTGACCACCGTACACATGTGGCTGCTCTATTGATTCGGAGAAGAACCAAAGTTGGCTTCCATTTCCCATCATCCCCTATCGTCCAGACATATGCATTTCGATCCTAAGGAAAAATATTATGATTCTTAATAAAAAAAAATTCTTTGAACTCTGCATGAAGTGAAAATGCAAAAGAATAGTGGTATATAAAGATTACACATTTGCATATTTTTCATTACATCCTTAAAAAACCCAAAGCAGATCTTTCACAAATTCAACCGATATATTACTTGGAAGTCATTAACACTTACAGAAATCAATACTACATTATTATTGCATTCACCAAAGTACTGATGCTAGAACACCTCATTAAAATAACAAATGATTCGTCTAACCATTTATCACTCCTACAACCACAGAATTCTGCATTTAGCCGATTTTACACTACACATTGATATCCCTTAGCATACTTTAAGCTTTACAAGGTACACCAATTTAAAAATGCCATTGCTTTTACTACAACTGCTCCAATTTCTTTCTTATTAACAGGAACAACTAAATTTAAACATTTTACCAGAAACTAACATTTTCCAAAATCAAATAAATGACAATGCCACCAACCAGGGTGCGATTTCGACCGGTAGTTAGTAGCAACTTGCTAGCAAACAAATTCATTTTTTTGCTAGTGGAAAAAAGTGGTTCTAGCAAAAGTTCCTAGTGGAAAATTTTTGAATGTTTTAGTGTGAAATGTCACCAACTGCATTGCGTGTGTGGAATAAAGGTCTGCACTGTGAAAAAAATTTGGCGGCGGGTAGGCTGGAAAAAAAAAAAAAAAAAAAAAAAAAAGGCTGCGTGTTCCTTCCCCAAAATTTGTTGAATGATTGAACTGTAACTCCCTCCTGGGTGAAAACTGGGAGGTATTGTCAAGTCTGAAATCTTTTGTCTCTCTAGTCTCTCATATGATGAAAAAAACAAAAATGTAAACCAACCCGGATTCATTATTGATTTATAATAGATTACAGTATTGATTTACTGATAGCATTATTGATTTATTGGATGCATGATGGAATGATTAAAAATTGATGTAAATTACATTTGGTTCTCATATGGTTTACATGGTTCTCAGTTTTTTCCAGGGATGGGAGGGTCCTGAAACTGGTTCATCAACAGCTTACGTAGATGGTCTTGGATCATCCTCATCGCTGGTCTTAGGAAGTCGTTCCAAGTAGTCAGCTTCCTCGTTGTCCTCTTCCAGGATTACACTGATGCCATTTAGGCATTCACCCTAATAATTGTGAAAATGGTGGTGCAATACATTGCAGCTTTTCTGCATCTACACCACAGCCAGTGGTGCACTTGCAGAATAGGAGGTTGATAACTGCCTCAGGTGCGACAGGTTCTTTGGTTGTCACTGGCATGAGCCGATTCTGCTTGTGTTCCCATCTCCAGAGTTTAGGAGGTAGTCCACTCCCCAGCCATAGCTGCACCTGTTGGTACACGTGGAAGGAGTGCTGTTTGGCTGCTCCTTCCATTGGTGGCAGCGCAGAAATATCCGGTTTGACGTTGGATACAGACTTTGTGAATGAATGGTAGTAGTGGTGTAAGTTGAGGGAGGTCTCTATAGCAGGTGCTCCATACAATTTCAGGAAACATCTGTTCATTGCTTCTGCTACCACCTTGTGGGAAGAGGTGGGACTATAGAAGACATCAGCAATATCCTTTAAATCAGTATGCTTCTTAAACAGTTTAAAACAGCCAAGTTTTCCTTTTCGGAATGCTGCTGACATTGTATCACACCCGCTAAATGCTTCTATGAAAAGCATGCTGTTTATCAGTTTTAGCCCTTGTAAATCCTTGGCTTTACATCTAATGCCACCCATAGCATGAAAAGTATTTAATCACTGATCGTGCAGACATTGAAGTCAGCGTTGCCGAACACGAACTGACTGAATGGCCCATTCATGCCACGTTGAGCGTGAAAAATAGCCGAGCTTTCCAGCTGTTGAGCTTCATAGTATGATGAACAGAATCCCAAACTAGATATAAGGTTTAAAAAGTTTTTGGAGCTGTATTTCCTGTATACAAATAGGCCAACAGATGGTCGCACAGCAGAGATGGGGTGTGTGTGTAATGGAAATGCATTTCCTCTGTCTTTTCAATGTCTTGTCTTCTTCATTGCCCATCCCCCAGCAAAGTAAGTAGGGTTGTGGGAACGCAACTACTCGCATCCTTCAAGTAGTTATCACCAGGAGGGCAGGTGGTTTCATCGTACATTTGAGACTGAATATCCTGCCTTATTATTGCTGCTGCAGTTTTCACAATTCTGAGTCTCTCCTCAGTTTGGTTTTTCTTTTGTTTTCGTACCATGAATTCAAGATTTTAATACCTGTGTCAATAAAACAGACGATCGGAACCTTTCTTCTAGCTCTTGCTATTACGGTACGTTCTTCGTATGTTTGTATGTGTTTGGCTCTTATTGTATGATCATCAGGGACATGCCCATTACTGCTGTAGGGCCAGACATATCAATTCTTAAGATACCTTTTCTTTCCCGCCGTATAGCGAGCTACCGCCTTGCCTTTACTATACGATCTGGCTATCAAGGCGGCTGAAGGCGTCCTTGTGTAGAAGAATAATTACCTCGACAAACTCAGTCCAGTACACGGAAATAAAAACAACAACACTTTATTATTCCGATAACATTTGCTTCACGGGTTTCTGATGACTTTCCACTCAGGTTCCCGTGCTGACCACGTGCTACCTTTCCACAATTCTTTCTGCGATACCCGATGGACGAAGGAATCCTCCTTCCCGTTCACCACGCTGCACGTCTGCGAGAACCGTAGTCCTTCCGTCAGAAACCGGTGTCCAAACCAGGACCCTCTCTCCTTGACGACCAAAACTTAACTGTCTCACTTAATCCTCCTCGCCCTTTCTGTCCTCTATCACGCATGCGCAAGAAAAACTGGTTTCCCCGGTCAGCACGTGAAATACCTGAACTCAGGAATGTCGTCGGATACCAGCAGGGGATTACAACCTTGCACGTATACAAAAGCAGTATGACAACTTGTTTAACAGAAGCACTCGAGCAGCTGACTCTTCAAGGTCAGATGCCCCAGGTGTTCATGCACCCCTCTCTTAATCCCACATAGGATTAAAATGGTACCACGTGGGTGGTGAAGAATATCAGTTCTTATCTGAAACAACAAAATGGCGGAATGAAACGTCCGTCCGCACGTGTTCATCACAATATTAAAAGTACATAAATTCATATTTCACAGTTCGATTGCGGGAGACCCTTACAACTGCGGAACATAATTCTAAGAGAGCATATTGGCAGCCATCGTTATTTTCCAGAAACGAATAAATTTCTTCCATAGAGCTTTACTAAAATATAATCGGTTTTAAGATGCTCATGTTTACCTCCTTTTGGAGTAGTATGTAGAAAAAATTGTGTGTAACAGTTTTGGTGATATACTCCTTCAGCAGCTACTAAATCACTTGTGGCGGACAGGCAAAATTTCACTACTTCTGCCTACGTATGCTTTCTTTTTCCTTTTATCCGCTGCATCAAAAACAGTTTCTTTCACCAACAAGCTTTGAACATCGTATGCTACTCTACGTCTGTTCTTGGGTTTCTTCCTCTCTTGCCTTGAATTGTTCGTCAATCACTTCAGTACAAAGAAAACATTTCGTTTTGAAGTCAAACGTCGGTAGTGAAGACTTTTTTTTTCTTTTTTTTTTTTTTATTGTAGGTTTAACGACCACTGTGAGCAACTCAATGGGCTATAAGCAGTCGCCCGTCCCTAATTTAGAGTCACTGGTTCCAAGGAAGGGAGAGAGCCAGTGCCATAAGACAAACACAACATCCATGCCTGACCGGGATTCGAACCCGGACCCCTTAAGGACGAATGATCAGAGGCCAGCGCCTTAGATCACTGCGCCACTGGGGCGGCATAGTGAAGACTTCAAAGTCACAGGCTGGTCATCGTCAGGTTGTGATGATGATGAGGCCTCAGACTACCTTTTCACATCAACCACTATGCTATCCGTTTTCGTGTAATTTTTCCGGCACAAAGTATGCACTTTCACGGATATTAGGCCACTCAGTTGGGAGCCCTTGTTGTCATTCTTTGCAGTGCTAGCTCTAAATAATGATGCTATTCCTTTTTCACCCACTAGCGAAACACCAACGCCCGATTTGTTAAGATCTCTTTCACATATAAAACACTTCTTTGCCATAGTGAAAGTAAAACACTCTTTTTCTTCTCTACCTACACCTGGAACAAAAAATATGAAATAGTCCCGTCAACGAAGGCTCAAAATGGGCAAATATCGAAATACCAACTGAGCATGCGTCTGAAAGGTTTATCGCTTGATCTGGATACAGTATGTATGCATGTATGTACATACACATATACCATTTACACCACCATTATACCATTACATATAATTAAACCATTACATATGGTACGTTTTTTTGGTTTGAGGTTTAACGACCACCGTGAGAAACTCAATGGGCTATAAGCAGTCGCCCGTCCCTAATTTAGGGTCACTGGTTCCAGGGAAGGGAGAGAGCCAGTGCCGTAAGACAAACACAACATCCATGCCTCACCGGGATTCGAGCCAGGACCCCTTTCGGACAAATGATCAGAGGCCATCGCTTAGACCACTGCGCAACCGGGGCGGCACATATGGTATGTACAATATAATATTCCTGAACACTGATCTATTGAACAGTTATATCTATTGACCTGCTGGAGTTATAAAATAAGTAAGATACCCATTTTGAAGAGAATTTGATGCTCTACAATAGTGCTCAAGAACTCTTTCTCGAAAAAACCGACGGTTCTGAAGTTATGAGCTTATTTGTATGAAAAACTGTAGCGATAACGTAGGAATCAGCGAAAAAGTACATTGACACCCGATTATCTCAGAAACTATTAAGAGACACAAAAAAAAAAAAAAAAAAATGTGAATAAGAACCTTTTTTGTAGTAAATTTTGTAAGTAGCATCTTGGGGTTACGACCAACCGTTTCAGATATTCACGGAAAACCGAAAAAACATACTAATTTTTCAAGATGGCAGCTAGAGCTCACCTCTGATTAGTCAAGATTTTGGTATAATCTTCACTAGATACCTATATAAACAAGTGTGCCAAGTTTCGCAACTTTCATATTTATTTCATCTGAAAACCCTATTTTGACCGGACTATACAATAAATGCACTTGAAAAGTGATTGCTAATTTCAAAACATGTAAGAATCATTGTTTTTTGTTTTGTTAATTTCAGGGATTAATAACCACCATGAGTAAGTCCTAGGGCTATACAAAACAGTAGCCAGACCATTTAAGGCCACTAAGCTCCAGGGAAGTAAGAGATCCAGAATCGCCAAACACCACCATCCTGTTGGGGCTTGAAAATGGGACTCGTTCAATGACACTTCTTAAATCTTTTTACAGCCTCAAAAATATCAACTACACCCTCATCATGAAGAACACCATCTTAAAAATGACACAAATATGCTGAATCCACTGCCAATTTTTTTGTTCATTCATATTTGAATTTCCCAAGTAGTTTTCTTTAAGTTTCCTCATTACAGATAAGTTTTTCTCATTTCCAACTCCTAGATTATCTACTACAGTTAGTTTTAAATCAATAAATGTGATTCAAAAGAAGCTTTATTTTTCAAACCATTTTGTTTTATTTATTTTTTTGCACCCCCCACGCCCCGAACTAAACACAATTGCACCGCCACACTTTTTGAATCTTCTTAATCCAACATCAGGTCATACAGCTGTGATATGAGCTTTTCAATGCTTTCTTGCACCACTCTTGACTTTTTATGATACCTTGTCTTAGTCTTTTGCTTGAGATATCAGAACTTATAATTCTTAGTTTGTCACTTATATGTAGGAAATACTGCATTACAGCACTGGTAATACTGTTCCAGCAGTATTATCAGTGCTGCTCACCTTTGTTTCCTAACATGATTCCTCGGTGATACACTTAACTGTGTTTTGGTTACACCTGCATCAATGAAAACACAAACACAGATAAAAGACATACAACAAGTAATCATCCTCTCTAATCTTCCTGTAGCTAAAACAAATTTTTTTCTAGAGTGTGGTCTGCATAGAACTGTCATTACATACTCTTACATGGCTAAAACTAGCAGTTCCATAAACATCCTGAATTCAGCATGTGCGTTGATTGAACAAAACTTGTAGTCACTTTACTACATAAAGCCCATGTGACATATTTACCTGGAGTCATCCTTCTGCAGGAAATCTTGACACATGCTAAACCAAGGAATAGACCCCAACCCACAATTTTCAGCACCAGTACACCTTTTCAAGACATGTAGGGGTAAAGCCAGTATCAATCTGAACAAGAACTACAAATGCAGAAATGTGATCATCAACAGTAAAAATTAATGTGTTATTTCTTAAATATTGTTCAGCAATTTAGTGCAAAATCCACAGTTAAAAGTAGGGAACATATCCACTAATTAAAAATAGCATTTTGAAATAGGTTTCAATTTTAGAAAGTTCAACATCATCTTGTGGTGTACCAAATTCAATGAAAACACTGAGTAAATACACTCATAAACACAATGTAACTTAAAATATGATGCTTGCTAAGCATGCCTAAGAGTCATTTTTTTTAAAGACACATTTGTCCAAATGTACAACATTCAGCTTCGAGTCTCCCTTAAAGCTTTTGCACTATGTGTGTCTATTTTAACTGCACTGAAATATTAATGATCAAGAGATTTTGCTGGATCACAATATTTGATTGAAGGTCCATTCAAAGGAATCATCACAAAGCAATAGTACCAAAAATAGGTGTTGGAATGCAACAGAAAAATCCATTTACTGTGCTCGTTGCTTTATTCAAGAGATCAAAGCTTCATAACAGAAATCCAAATTTTGAAAAATTTAATTTTCAGGTACCATAGTGACTTGGATTCATCTACCCCTGGTCAAACCACTCAGGTGCAAAACTGGAAAAAATGTGAACATGCACGGGAAAGGGAATGTTAATACAGAAAAGGCAGAATTGATGGAAGTATTTTAAAACAGATACAGAAAAAAGTTTACACCAACTTAAATTGCTAACACATATAAATCAAACACATGCATAATGTTTAGTTATGTATACACAGTTGTTACTCAAGAATGAAACATCAAAATAAGGACTTAAAATAATCACAAGGTTACAGAATGCAAATTGGCAAACCAAAAGTGCTGAGTATTTATGACACTTACTGCAGAACAAGTGACAATACGATTTGTGTTTGGAGCCCAATCTATACTTGTAACCCTCAGATCATGCTGAGAAAGCACATCTTTACATGACCACCTGTCACCTTCTCTTTTGTATATGAGAACTTCATTACTGTTGGGTGACAATGCTACCTCTATAAAGAAAAAAAAATATATGTTTTCACACAAAAAGGCTGATTATAACAAATGCAAAAAACATTAAGCATTAATCAAACACCAAATAAGAATCTAAAAATGTTTTTTTCACAAGTTATATTAATCATGCATGTATGAAATTCTTTGCATTTTATGAACATTAAAAATATGAACTATATAGTCTCAAATATTTCATAGTTTGAGAACAGTAGCAAAGGAGGAAAGCCATTCTTCTCACTTATCAATGTAATTGATATAGGAGGGAGAGACATCTCTAACTTGAAAAATGCTGTTAGGTATGGCAGGGTTCATTCTAGGCGTTTTTTGCAGGGTAGGGCGCCCTGCCCGACCTCAGGTTTGAAAAATGCCGCCCTGCCTGCCTTAACACTAAAATTATGCACCCTACTGCCAATTAATTAAAAAAATTCCCGCCCTGACCGCCGTAAAATGAAAACTGCAAAACGTGCGCACCGACCTGCACTAATCAATCATGACAGCTGTGAAACCAAAATGGTTCACCAACTCCATATTAACCTTTCATCTACGCTAGAAAGTTGTAACCACCTCGTTGTCATTGCAACTAGGGACCCACTCCTTAAGATTCCTGCAAGACGGAAACCGATAAGGTACAATCGCTCACTGTTTCTTCATGTCCGGAGGGAAGGAAGGAAGGGTGAGATTTAGAACAAAAGGACCTGCTTCGCTGGCGCTGAGCTACTCACTAGGTGAGGAACGAGTTTGTACAAATTACTGTCAAAAGAGTTGACCAGTATTTGCTCCCTCTATTCTCCCCCCCCCCCACACACTTTGTATCTACCTCCACTCCGATGCGCTCTCGCCCTTCACCTCCCACCTTCCTAGCCGGCCTACGGAAATTTGTAAGACGCTAAATCTACCGAGGTTAGTTAGTGACCAGTATTCCAGTTATAATCTTCAACCAACACGTGGATCCTCTTCTTTTACCATGCCATCGAAAGACAGAAGAAAACGTGAAAGGTATGTAATTTTTTTTACAAGATTGATGTGCCCTATTTATTTTCTCAGTTGTGAAATGCACAAAAATAAGGATATTACTGAAAGTATGGAAATCCAAATGCTTAGCCAGACTATTTATTCAAGCCTTGGATTATTCCATTTTATTTAACGTATGATTTTTAGTTTCTGTTGCGAATTCCGATTCATTTTTTTTCGAGGCGACTTCTTCAAAATCGTATTTTGTTTTAGGTGCTTACTGTAAGCATTCTTTGTTCGTCAAAGCGTGGGTGGTGCGGTGCGCTTATATGAGGACAGAATGAATGCTTACGGAAAAAATGCCCACTTCTCGAAAATAGAAAAAAAAAAAAAAAAAAGAAATGAGGCGTTTCTTAATTTCAACTAAGCAATGGGCAAAAACTAATCGGAACATTTCCTCCGCTCAACCATATGTTACGTAGTATTATAAGGGCGTACTTCCGATTTTGGAAATTTTTCCCCTATTTTGAAGCTAAATTATAAATATTTATGCAATAAAATGATATTTAACAATACTTGAGAGAGGCAACATTGCAAAAAAAAAAATTACGATTATGGAAAAAAATTGGAACTCAGTCAACCTTCCAGTTTCATAAAGATGGAATTTCGTTCTCCGACCCCCCCCCCCCATGTCTCTTTATTTGTGCATCAATCACATAAATGATCAAAATAATAACGAAAAAGGCAGAATTCCACGATTTCGCGGAAGAATCTCATGTCTGAACATTATCGGAAAAATTTTGCGCCGCCTGACTTCCGTTTTTGCTAATTGTTGAAGCAAAAACATTTATGCAATGAGATGATGATGAATAGTGGACACAAAGGCAACATAGGAAGAAAAAAAATTACGATTGCGGCGAGATTTTATAGTCCGTTTAATTACTGTTTTAATAAGTTTTGAAACACGAAATACGGTCCTCACACAAAAACGACCCCTGACCCCAAGAAAAAAATATTCTTCAGTTTTCATCGATCTTGAAGATGATCTATATGATGACACACACACATAGCTGCCAATCCTTCCGATTTACCCGTAAAGCATCCGATTTTGGGGCGTCTTTCTGATAGGAAAGTAATTTCTTCTGATTTTTCATTCTCATACCAAAAATTCCTATTTTTTTCTCCCCATTTCAAGAGCAAAAAAAAAATCTTTATTCCACTTCAAAAAATAACACGAGATGATTAAAAAGAAAAAATTCTCCTTATTTCCGCTGTGAAGAGAAAGTGCGAGCGGCACGGATGGATCCGAGTACTTTCCCCTGCGCAAGTGGCCAGCTGCGTAACGAAAGGTTACAATAACGTTCTCTCTCCCGCTTGTCCGCCCCCACTCCCCGTTCTCCTTTTCAGATAACGCATTGTTCGTTCCCGGAGTCGCAGCTTCTCAGAGGCCACTGTGGGTGTGTCTTGCATTCAAACAGTCCCAGTTCGAAATGCTATTTCAGAACGTAGTTATCGTAGAAAAAAATTCAAACCGATTTTAAATCTGTGGAATTTTTAAGCCCAGATGGATACCCAACATGACGAAATTAAGCAAAAGCTGCCAGTTTTGTGAAATTAAAAATGCATTAGGCATGGTTTCGTAACTTCTTCTGTGGCAATAAACTTGACCTAACAAAAGAATGCTACTGTTAGAGGAAGTTGAAAAAAAAAAAAAGTCCAATGTTCATTCGAGCCTTTGCTTCCCAGCAATGATTTACTTTGCTGGTCCATTAGTCAGTAAGTTTTCAACCATGCTTTTTTTGTTCGCCGCTCGATAACATGCATACAAATGTCTTGGCTTGATTCAACAAAATTAATATGTTGGGGTACTATTTTTTTACTCTGCAAATTGCATCTCTTTAAGCTGTTACTGGTTTACTACAGAAGTTTTGCTCGCATTTTTTTTTCAAGTTTCAATAAATTTAGTATTAGTGATTCGCTATGAGCAGCAACATGAAAGGGCGGAAAAAGTACTATCAAACATTCCGTGATGCGTATTCTGCAGAATTCCTGTGTATTGAAAAATCTTCAAAAAAATGAAAAATATGCATTTTGCAATGCGTGTCATGTAATTTCAGCGTTTCGCGTGGTGGAAGGAATGATATTACTAATCATATTTCTAATGCCCAGCACAAATCTAATGCTGACTGCGTGGAAAAAAAAATACTAAATTAACTTCCTTTGTTAAAAGTTTTAATGAACTGGATGCGATTCGTGCAAAATGTTTGTTCGCTTCGTCTTTAGATGAGCATAATTTACTAATTAGTGTCACTCATTTATTTCATTTTTTTTTTCATTTGACTGTCTCATCGTCCGTAAGATAATCCCAGCATGAAAATGGTTTGTTTTTTAAAACATTTTAGTTTGTTCCGTGACGGCGTGGGATACGATCCTATTGGATTTGGGGGTCAAAGGGTGTGGAACATTCTTCCTTTTAGATGCAAGCTTCCATAAAAATAAATTTTTATCTCTTTATAGATCATAACAGTAATTAAAAATTCTGTTTGGATAATCGAAGTAAACATGGCGATAAATTCAAACATCTGTAGTCATATCAATTAAAAGTTGATACTTGAGTTACGTAACATATCGTTCTTAATCGCTATGTTCAGTAAAGTTAATCAATATGCACGACAAGTAATTTCATTGGATATATCGATTACTTTTTTTTTTTTTTTACGATTTTCGGTTTTTGAAAGTTGGCAGGTATGCTGACAACACACAAAAAAAGGCGGAATTCCGCGAATCCGCTTAAGAACCACATGTATATCATGAACTAATAGCAAAATAAAAAAAAAAAAAAATCGTAGAAACTACGGACATATTCCATAGTAGTTGGCTGGTATGTAAGGGCATCATAGTTTGTTTCCAGAATGAGGGAAGACTTCCATTGTTCGAATCAACACGTGCTTGGCTCTTCCAAGAACAGTATTTCCAGTATTCTTTTCACGTGGAATTAGGGAGTGGTGCATTACAGGGGAAGCAGATTTATCTAAGCCCCAAACTGAATGAGTCTTTAAACACACAGTAAAATAAAAAGAACTCACAATTAGTGGCAGTTCTAGACAAAAAAAAAAAAAAAAAAAAAAAAAAAATGGAAGGAGCCTAAATTTCTGCATGTGCCGGTAATTAATTAAAATTAATATAGAACTCCTAAAAAAAAGTTGGTTATATTTCGGAGGTAAGGACCCCAGGCCTAGAACCGCCACTGCTCACAAGGTATCACATAGGCTAAGTACCAGTGGCAGGGTGCACCAGAGTAATAATCTGTACCCAGAAAGATATTTTGAAAAAATTAATTCATAAACCCACGACTTTCAGTGCAAATAAGTAAAAATAAAGTAACTAGTGCAAATAAGTAAAAAATAGGTAACTAAATAAGTAAAGAATGAAGCCCTTTTCAGTAAAAAAAGTGCCCTTTTTCAAAGTCTGCACCCTGCCCTTTTTCAATCCTAGAATGAACCCTGGGTATGGATCTAACATCAACATGAAAAATGAGTAGAAAACCAGACACGCTTAAGTACTTTATGCACTAGTGCTATGCTCAACATTTCTTTGTACTTAAAATACCACCAACACATAGTTTTATAAAAATCTAAAATTTTATTTAGTTAAGAATATACTTTAAACATTACTTAAAAAATTAGTTCGATTAGCTAAACCATTAGTCACAACTCTATATTTTGCGCTTACAAAGTCCCCAAAAAACTGAAGTGTATTTAATCATACCATTTCTAAGGCTGATGTAAGGCAGTGAAATCTGGTTACTGCAGAAGAGACAGAGGAGTTGTTTGTATGCTGGAGAGATGCATTACAGGATGGGGGGAGTAATTGGGAGGTTACAATATTGTTAGTAAGGTGAAGGCTGATAGTCCTAGGTGGTTTTTTTTTTTTTTTTTTGATTGGAGGTTTAACGACCACTGTGAGCAACTCAATGGGCTATAAGCAGTCGCTCGTCCCTAATTTGGGGTCACTGGTTCCTGGGAAGGGAGAGAGCCAGTGCCGTAAGACAAACACAACATCCATGCCCGACCAGGATTCGAACCCGGACCCCTTACGGACGAATGATCAGAGGCCAGCGCCTTAGACCACTGCGGCACCGGGGCGGCCTAGGTGGTTTGACCATGTTGACGAGTGATTAGATGCTTAGTAAGAGAATTTATTCAGCCTAAGTAGCAGGAAGGAAATGTAGAGCAAGGCCAAAGAAATCATGGTACAACTAGATTCAGGAATGTCTGCATGAGTAAAAGATTATGAGTACGAAGTACAAAAGGTCTTGTGTGAGATATGTGACATGTCAGTGAAGCTCAAGCTGTGTGCCAAGATCACTGTGAATGGAGTCATTTGATGCATCAACAGTAAGTAAAATCTAGTTCCATCAGTTTCAACGTTAATCTGGCATATGAACTATCTTTAACGAGCTGACCTCTGAATCTCCCTGAATAGCTTAATGATGATTTCTTAGGTTTGTCTGCTAAGCACCTAAACAAGTTAACAATGTGTCTTTACTCAGACAATATTTTAAAGGCTCCTTTACTCTCAGCCTTGGAATTTCTGTTCTTAATGGTGGAAAAGTTTACAATTATGCACTTCAGCATAGCCTCTTTGTACAAAGATGGGGGTCAATTAAATGGATAAATTAAAACCAAATCAGATTACTACAATTAAAAAAAAAAATTGTCATCTATCTACACAGAGCTTACCACTGGACAAAAGTATGGAATGCACAAAGTGACTGACTGGTGTTGAAATGTGATGGTCCACAGTTTCACACTGGCCACAAAGCACTTCACTCACACAAGAGTTGGCAGATTCCTTGACGAAACTTTCATATTAAGCCAGAGCATTTTGCACAATGTGAATGGGATACTCATCTGTTTTTTCTCCCTTGGAGTGAAATTCCTCATGCATGTCTGTATGACCATCAACAAGCAACTTGGGGTATATAGCCTATAGGCTCGATGAACACAGCAATTCCCTCTGCTATGAGACAAAAGACCTTTCTCTTCAACAGGGCAATGTGTACTCCACAAGTTTTCAAAGCTCACAGCTTTTTTTGAGTATCTCTCCATATACTATCAATCTGGTGCCATCCTCTCACTCATCCTGAGGTGCAACAGACAGAAAACTTTGCCTTTTCAACATTTCGGGGGGGGGGGGGGTATTCCTCCAACTATTCCCATGTACATATGACTGATTGCCCTTTTCACCGGACTAAATGTCTTATAGGAGAAGTATCCCAATTTCTCCATAGGCCCATATGGAGAAATGTGTCCCCAAAACAAAGCCTCTCCATCTACAAAGCGAAGGAGAATATCTGGAGCTCAATTTTTGTGAACTTTTATTATGCAAATACACAGCAATAAAAAGAGTTAGCGTAAAGTTGTGCAGCGTTGGTGTTCTTCCGATAACCCCTTCCCTTCCAAGAATAATTTTATGCAATTGACAACAGACATTCCTACCTTGCTGAATCCATTAGCCAATTCTTTATCAAACTTTCCTACCTTATCAATAATCACTAAGCCAAATAGAAATCTTACCTGTTTAGCCCCTTTCCAGCACTTTACAGAAAATAACTTAATAGTGGTTTGGCAAAAGATTATTTTAAGGTAAACTTGTACAGCTGATTATCATGTGCCACAGAAATAGCAAAAACTATGAGTTTTTCCCCCCTATAAGGTTCAAAGAAGGGTCAAATATGACAAAAAATTATTTTTTGAACATTTTCAGCTGCCCCTAGAATACCTTACATACATTTAACTTAAAATGGTTATATCCAGGAGTCACACTGCCGATCGCATTCTTCCCAATTTGCGATAGAAAAATCGTTTTGGCGATAGATAAAAAGCTGTGGTGAAAATATTGGCGATACTTCAGATTACATTTGGCATTTTGGCAAAAAAAACAAGAATTTGGCAAAAACTTGAAAAAAGCCTGTGCAACTGCTGGTTAAATCTATACAGAAATAAAAAAACACTGATTTTAAATACATCTGCAGCGTTCGAATTGCCCAGTGGTCCGCTGGCCACTGGCCAGCAAAACTTCCATCGGACCACTGAAATATTGATTTTACTGGGCCAGATGGTCAGTAAGTATTCCCCCCAATTTGTCACAAGTCAAAAAATGAAGTTCTATTTCTTTTACCTTGCTGTATGGCTTTCTTTTTAGGCTGCAAACTAATGATAAATTTAAAAACATATCAATTGGAGATATTTCCATTGAAATTATATATTATTTTCTACGTATATATGTAAATGTCTATTATTTTACGGACCAGCGGGCATTTTGGTGGACCAGTGGTGTGGTTTGCAAATTCTAGTGGTCCTCTGGGCCAGTAAAAGATTTATTTATAATTCTAACACTGATCTGTATTTTGTTTCAAGCCCAAAATCTGCAATAGGAGTTGATATATTAAAGAAAACAAACCACTACACCTCCCTGCATCTCAGAGGTGACAAACATTTTCTTAAGATCATTTATAGCATCTTTTAAAGCAGGAATGACTTTTTTCAAATTCTTTACATGAAAAAATGGTACAGCAGTCAATATTTTCAAATCGGTTGAAATTTAATAAAATGACTCAATATAGGTTGTAGCACAAGATGTTCAAAAGAAAAGTTATTAACCGAAAATTTTGCATTTCATCAAAATGCAGCGCATCTTGTGTGTCATGTTACAACCAAATATTGGGTGTACAAGCTGGCATCCTGGTGTATGTAGTGCCACGGTCACATAAAATACTTTAGTTATTCTATAACACTTTAGTTATTTCTTCTATACATGTGATATCGTGATCTGTCATATGCTGGCAGCCTGACAAAATATTTGGGGTGCAGTTATAATTGCAAGCTGCTCTTCTACCTACTTTTAAGTGTAATTTTTGGAGGCTTGAAAAGGCTAAACAGGAAGGTTAACTATTGTAAGAGATGCTGCAAAATGCTAAGGCCACATCAACTTGTGCTTAAAAAATTGGTTTCACATTTCACAATTCACACACACATATGCACAATTTAAAAATTAATAAGTCTCTGGGATGTAACTTCATGGCTCTACCATTTCATAGTGTAGTAAATAGAATCTAGATGTATCATCAATATTAATCATTCTGGTTTCAAATGAATGCACTCAGGATATGCAGAAAAACAAGCTGTTAATGTGCTGCATACTGAAGCAAGCACTGGTTTCATATTCTTAGTTGTAAGGATTTAATTTAATCCAGAATCAGGATTTAATAGACAGATTTTATAGACTTTTTTTTTTTCTTTTTCCCCCTTTTGCTATCAATTCAACTTTAAATCATTATTAAGGAATCCCTTGTACTCAGGGTTCGTACACTTCTGCGGAAAAAAATTCAAGGACTTTCCCAAGACATATGCAATAAAATTCCAGGATGATTATTACACTTTACAGTATCATGGTCAAATTATTTTTTTAAAGTAATTTTGGTTTTAAGTAATAAAAATAATGGATGAGTGCTTTTTTTTACTCAATTTTTTTTTTCTGTTTTTAATTGGAAAATTATCCAATAATGCAAAATTGAATCAGGGTGGTGCAATTACCACAAGGCCCATCTCAGAAAATCCTTTCCCTCAATCTGAAAATGATTAATTCAATCAGTCATTTTAGCTGCAGGCCCATTTCCATCTCAATTCAGGCAGAGAGAGAATACCAACATGTGTCAGTTGACCCTTTTAGATTTGTTCCAAAAAATTACAGTAGCTACTCCTACTACAGATATAAGATATTCCAAAGGGATTGGCTCCAAAAAAATTTATACCACTTGCTGCACCACTTTGAAATTTGGTGAAAAACGCGTTTTTGAAAGGAATGTCAAAAACGGCATATTTTAAAAATGTTATTGCGTTTAAACTATTTGGGCGATTCAGTTCATTTTTGTTTTGTTTTGTAGCTAATGAATTGATTTTTAACTTGACATACTTTAAATATGCATGTTATAATTATTAGTAATTAAAAAAATCCACTTTTTAGGTACAAAATTTTGGTTTTTCTGACATTTAACGATTTTTTTCTTACATTAAGAAAAGTTTTTTTAAATAAATAAAGATGGCAATGTGTAGTCCACCAATGGTAGTTTTACAGCAAATTTTATTTATTGCCTAACATATACACAGTCTATACAATTCAACTTAAAAATGTGCAAAAGTACGAAAATGCACTTTTTTCAAGTAGCAATAACTCAAAAACCCCATTTTTTAAAAATCTTAAAACTTGACCTTATGTTGTCCTATTAGTATATTATCAATTGGTGGGGGCAGAATTGTGTGTTTTTGCCTCGTAAATTTTGAACGTTTTTTTTAAAATGACACTTCTCCAGCATTTGCGGGTCGCAAATAGAAACGATACAAAAACGTATACAATTTTTCTTTACAATGAAATTTTAAAGCCACCCTGATTTTTAAGCTCCACTGAACACTTTTATAAGTAAACTTAAGTTACTCATTTAGAAAAAAATAATGAAAAAAGAACAAAAAGAAAAATAGAAAATGTGGAAAACCGAGAACTCATTGAACTGTTTGTCTTTTTACAATTTTCTGATTTCTGTAACACTAAAACAAATAATCGTAAACAACTCCACGTTAGCTGAGATCTATAAAAATATACTAAAATAAGTACAGAGTAAGTTTACATAAAGTTCAGACACTTCAGATCAGTTGGATCTGGTTCAGCTCCTTTGTATCGAAAATGTGGAGTCTAGCGGATTGTCCGCTGGGAGTGGGTTCCTTCACCTTTAGCACTACATTGTTTAATGGCACTGCACATACATCCTCTCTCTTTCCACATTCCTCTGGCCATTGGAACCCTTTAGCTGGGCCATGGGGATGCATACACGACACAGTAATGTCTTCGAGCTCTAGAGATATGCTCTTTATCTGTCCCATCCACCAATAATCATTATATAACACACCCAACAAATTGACCTACTATGAAATCACTCAAAGAGTACCTGTTTTTTACTTGGCTTGTTATTTCTACTTTCTGCACATTATGTTTAATTGTTCTTGCCATATAAGCTTCATTATTTTGCACCAACCAATAATGCTGAGATTGTAATCCTACAACAGGTTTTACAGTGATCCATTCTTTTTCTTTACAAGACCTGAATTTTTGAACAACTTCACTTTTGAGGTGTAGTATTTTCGTATAAGATTTGAAATTGTACAAACAAATGAAGCTGCGTCTCTTATGGCTTCCACAGATTCTTTTTGTAGATTAAATCTTGTAGCATAGTGCTTGCATATGCCACTTATACCATCGCATGCACTCTTACCATGCCCAGTAGCTGAAAATATCCACTTTCTTTCTATAGTTGGATTACCCTTAGACAACTCATGAAGTTGATATCGATTTTTGAAATGTGCGGCAGCTCCATCTGAAACGTAAACTACTGAGGTCTTAGTTTCCAATGGATACGATTTTGAAATGTCATTTTTTATAAGACCTATGGCACAGAGAGCATGAGCTGTGTCATGGGTTATATCATCAGACACTACTGCAAAACTTTCTTTCACTTGACCAATTTGTGCAACATATGTAAACAATGAGATTTGTACATTTTGCCAGTGATAGCTTTGCATCTCATCAGGCAATATAACTGACCAGTTCTCTGCAAAATCAAAATGTAAAACACACACAGAACTCCCTTTCGCAGAGATTTTAGCTTTGGCTATTCCTTCTCTCTGGATTTTTCGGATATAATTATGAGGAATTGCTTTATTAATCCAATGTCTAGCATCTTCGAGGAACCTTTCAGTAGGTACAGTTTTCTTTATAAGGTCATTACGTTCCCAAATAGCATATGTAACTTCTTCATTCAACAAGCCAAGAGTATCAGCTGTCAGTGCATCTGTACCGAGACAGTCACCACACATTTGGAGCCAACAATCTTCATTGTCTGTTTTGTTACACAAACACTTAAGTAAAAGAGCCTCTTCAGTATACTTTTCATTAGTTATATTTTGGAGAGCTATGCTTATTAGTGTAAGATTACTACAGTAAATGCAAGTACAAACTGCTTTTATAGGTTGAATTTTCACCCACTTTGGACATAGTAAATAAAATTTTGAAAGTCCAATTTTTATTCCTTCGTTTTTTTTTCAATATACTGTATGTCTCTTTGATTGATCTTGTCATAAATCTTTTTGCCTTTTTAACTTTCTCACCATTACCATCTTTAACACATATAACATCTTTTTTGTTTGGACTCTCTCTTGTGCAGTCTTTGCTGTCATCTAGGTAGTATGACATAGCAATTGCCTTAGTATCTGCAGACAATGGATGTCCACTGTAGGGACCAGGTTTAGCATAAATTCCTTTTTAACACTACGTGACTTATCTATGATGTACTTTGATACTGAAGGTAACTTTGCCTCCAGTTGCGTTTTAGTAAAAGTATGTGGTAACAGTGTCAACAATTGCACTTTTTCATTGTATTTAGAATTTTGAAGAGCCATGTTAATGTTAAAAAACCACTGATTGCAAGTATAAGTCAGGTTTTTCAGCAGAAGGTTCACTTGAAATATCATCATTGACACTATACACTTCTAATTTCTTCACAGATGCAGTTACTAGTACTTCCTCTAATTTCAACTTTTTTTTTTTTTTTACATAACTTTGCCTCCTCTCAGGCCTAACTTGTGAAGGGGATTTCAATGGCTACATATTTACATCAAGAATGTTAATACTTTTGTTGACAGCATTTACAATCTCCTCACTTGCAATAAAAGGTTCATCAGATGAAATTTCTTGTTCAGGTTCATTTGCAGGTTCCCCAAATTTTTTTTTATAAAAAACAACACAATTACTACACAAACTGTCATTACTTTTTACAATAACAGACCTACCTACAATCCTTTGAATTGAATCAGCTAAATCACCAACACCACATAACCTAACACTCTTACTTTTTTTGTATACAGTTTTTTTGTGTCTTCTAATATAGTCCACACACTTGATTCATTCAGAACTATGATAATCTGACATTATTAAACAGGCCTATTCAGCAAAAATGTAAAAAACATACCTGAGAAATCACAAACACATATCAAGTGTTACTCTTCCAAACAAAAAACAGACTGCACAGTAGTTATAGCACAGGTGGACACGGCCATGGAGGGGAGGGGCTGCTAGTGAGACAGTTGATTAGCTGTGCAGTGAGCAAACAATGGTCATGCATGTGCATGTATGATCCTGTTGATTCAGCATTGCACAGGTGTAGAACAAGCTTATTTGTTGTTTAAGCATTAAGACTAGGTCAGCTCATTTAACTGTAACTTTATTACAGAATTTATTATATAATAATTAAAATTATTTTATATTTTTTATTTACTAGATTAATATTTTAAATATTTTTCCTTTAAGTATTATAATTAGTCTACTAGCCTATATTTTAACTTTCAGAGCTAATTTAAAACAAAACTTTGTAGTGTTTTTCTGCTACCTGCAAATGCTGGAGAACTGTCATTTTCAAAAAAACTTCAAAATTTACGAGGCAAAAACACACAATTCTGCCCCCACCAATTGATAATATACTAATAGGACAACATAAGGTCAAGTTTTAAGATTTAAAAAAAATGGGGTTTTTGAGTTATTGCTACTTGAAAATAGTGCATTTTTGTACTTTTGCATATTTTGAAGTTGAATTGTATAGACTGTATATATGTTAGGCAATAAATAAAATTTGCTGTAAAACTACAATTGGTGGACTACACATTGCCATCTTTATTTATTTAAAAAAACTTTTCTTAGTGTAAGAAAAAAATCGTTAAATGTCAGAAAACCAAAATTTTGTACCTAAAAAAGTGGATTTTTTTAATTACTAATAATTATAACACGCATATTTAAAGTATGTCAAGTTAAATATCAATTCGTTAGCTACAAAACAAAACAAAAATGAACTGAATCACCCAAATAGTTTAAACGCAATAACATTTTTAAAATATGCTGTTTTTGACATTCCTTTCAAAAACGCGTTTTTCACCGAATTTCAAAATGGCGCAGCAAGTGATATAAATTTTTTTGGAGCAAATCCATTTGGAATATCTTATATCTATAGTAGGAGTAGCTGCTATAATTTTTTGGAACAAATCTAAGGGGGTCAACTGACATGCTCTGCCTGAATTGAGATGGAATGGGCCTGCATCACTATTCTGCACTATCTTCCCATGTAGTCAGTCTATTATTGATAACAACTGAAATTATAAAATAAAGCAAGGGCAGATCCAGAATTTAAGAATGGGGAGGGCACATGTCTGATGTTAATAGAAGAAATGTGGAAGGAAACGTGATACAAGTCCACGCCTGTTAGCAGAAGAATTGAGAATGGAAAAGTTGAAAATAGGCGAAAAATATTCTTTATAGAAAAAGCTATGCTAAGGAAAAAGAATTTTTCAAATACGTTTCCCAGAAGCAGACAAAGAAAAAAAAAAAAAAAAAAAAAGATTTTGACCTTTATGCCCCTAGCGGGAAATCTTTGCATTATTTAAAGAGGATAATGCTCTACATCTTTATTGTAGCAAATGGCATACAGTAAAGAAGAAATTTCTCAATACGGTTTCTAGAAGCAACAATACAGCTGCAAAATGAAGTACAATAACACCACTTAGCGACAAAACTGAACTACAAAATTCCTCGTCTACTAACCTAAAGTGTTCTACAAGGTAAATGGCATTTGTTGTCAACAGATTTTTTTTAAATCGCAAGTTTAGAAGCAGAGATATTGGGAAAAACAGTTTTAAGCATTTGCGCCTCTATTAGCACTGATTTCAAATTTCAAGGCTTTTCAAGACAGCTTCAAAAACAGTTTTTCCAGGATATTCCAGGCCTTGAAAACATTATGATTTTCAAGGACTTTCCAGGTTTTCAAGCACGTGTGTGCACTCTGTGTACAAAGCATAAATTTTATAACAGTATTGAACATTAAAAAAAAAAAGTGCTTTTTTTTACATTTGTACACTTTTAAGACTATCCTCTACAGAAACATAATCGAGGTTCCACTACACTTTGTTATCTTGAAATAGCTGCATACCTAAGTTGTAAGAAAAAATCATAGTGAACCAGCTGTATGTATTTAAGAAAGTATTAAAGGATAATTTAAGTCCTTACATGTCCCATTTTTTTATACCAGCTATATGTATTTGAAGAAATATTAAATAATAATTTAAGTCCTTACGTGTCCTGTCTTTATTCCATGCATGACAGGTTATTGGGTCAACTCCAAAGGTATGGATTTCCGTCATCAGGGCAAACACTTCCTTACGGCGGAACTGAGCCTCTTCTCAGTTAATGGCCCAAAATCTGTAACCACGTTCAGCTGAAAAAGAGAAAATGGTATTATGAAGAAAAATTTTACTATGATACAGAATTTATCATTTATAACTGAATAAAATATTTTTCACAAACCACATCAATATGCTTGATATCAGCACATCACTGTAGCTTGTACGAAGATATTTTTTTCTTAAAAGAACATGCCTTGATATCAGAACTCCACTTCACCTGCCACAAAACCCTGTCCAGTAGATTTCGGTTAATTTGAACACATCGGGGATAGGACACTTTAGTGCAATTAAGTGGCTGCCCTAATTATATAAAAAGGTTTATCCCAAAGAGCTAATTTGGGATGTTCAAGAATTGTCCCAATTAACCAGAATCTACTGTACTTAACTCTGCAGCAAGTCTATGCTACATACATACAATGAAGTAGCATTAGGAATACCCAACAGCAATCAGACACATGCCATTCTCATTTACATACACAGGGGTTGCGCTGCCGATTATCTTCACAATTTGCGAAGAAGAAATAGTTTTGGCGATGGAAAAAATGCTTTGGCGATTACCTTTTATAGTGTTATTGCTTTGGTGAAAACAAATTGAATTTGGAGACTAAATTGGCGAAAACTTTAGAGAAGCCAGCGCAACCCCCAATACAAAATTATGACATTGGGATTGCTTTGCAAGTGGCTCACTGCAAAGGATTGAGTATATGAAGTGTACATAGCCACAATATGAGAAAGACTTGATTTAAGAGACTTTGAAAAAGGCATGATAGTGGACCCCAGGTGGGCAGGTGCAAGCGTCTCTGAAACAGCAATCTTCTCGACCATGCAAGAACAACTATATCCAGGGTATACAACAAGTGGTGCACACACAACAAAACAAGCACAGTTAGTAGCTGCTTCAGTCTTCAACAGCGGGCGATCGAATGTTAACCACACGCTTCTCCCATAGACTTCACGTGGGAACTTTGCCGCCCCACAACGTCCGAACGGTTGCCCCAATCTCATTTTTCTATTCGACTGGCACATCTACATGGTTAGACCTTTATTTTGACAATTCAACCATATCTTTAAGTTCAGCCATTTTCTCAAAATAGGACTCACAGTAAAAAACCTTATAGAATTAATATATAGATAAGGCAAATAGTTTTCATAAAAAGACTTTTTTTTTGGATTGGAGGTTTGACGACCACTGTGAGCAACTCAATGGGCTATAAGCAGTCGCCCGTCCCTAATTTAGGGCCACTGGTTCCAGGGAAGGGAGAGAGAGCCAGTGCCAAAAGACAAACACAAAATCCATGCCTCATCGAGATTCGAACCCGGACCCCTTTGGGACGAATGATCAGAGGCCATCGCTTAGACCACTACGCCACCGGGGCGGCCATAAAAAGACTAACCTGAGATGAAGCTGTTTTAGGTGTGGAGAGACATCCATGAGCACTTCCAGAATATAGATCGGTTATATATCATAATCTTAGATATTATAGTAATCGTAATTGTGTAGTATAGAATATAGGTCTATTGTTATAAGTCAGGCAATTTACACTGCTTTCTGCTCAGCAGGTCTTAATAGCTAATCTAAAATTAGAAGTCACACAAGACCATGCAGTGCAAAACAGAAGTGTGGTTTCAAAGAAGACATTAAAAAAAATCTTAAAAAAAAATATATCATCATCATCATTGTCAACCATTATCAATCCACTGCTGGACGAAGGTCTCCCCAAGTTTCCTCCACAACGGTCTGTCTTGTGCCAGTCTCCTCCATGTCACTCCCGCATATTTACGAATTTCATCCACCCATCTCCCATGTGGTCTTTTTCTGGGTCTTTTCCTGTCCCTTGGTATCCAATCTAAAATTTCGGCTGTCCATCTATGGTCTGTCCTTCTGGCAGTATGTCCAGCCCATTGCCATTTCAGGGATTTAACTCTGATCATGATGTCTTCCACTCGTCATTTTTCGGATCCACGAGTTCCTCTTCTTATCTCTCCTGGTTATACCAAGTATGCACCTCTCCATGCTTCTTTGAGTTGTCTGCAGCCTTTGTATGTCTCTTTTAGTTAAGGTCCACGTCTCTGCACCATACGTAAGCACTGGAAGGATGCATTGATCAAACACTTTTCTTTTAAGACATAATGGCATATTGCTCTTGAAAATTATGCTGTTTCTTCCAAAAGCTCTCCAGGCAAGTTTTGTACGCCGATTAATTTCTTCATCAATGTGACCCTCACTTGATATCTGCTGTCCAAGATAAACATACGTATCTGTTATCTCCAGTTTTTCTCCATCAATCGATAAATCTTCATTTCTTGTAAAAGCATTGAACATCACTTTTGTCTTCTGAAAGTTCATTTTTAATCCCACTTCTTTACTCTTGTCAGCAAGTTCCTGGATCATACTCTGCAGCTCTGATGGGGTAGTTGCAAAAATGACTACGTCATCAGCAAAATGAAGGTGGGTTAGATAATCTCCATTAATCTTTATCCCTTTGTTTTCCCAGTTCAGTGATTGAAAGACATTTTCCAATGTGGCATTAAAGAGCTTCGGAGATATGGTGTCACCTTGTCTCACTCCCTTTCCAATTTTTATGTGTGTTGTATTTTCAAACAGCCGAATCTTTGCACTTGCATTTTCATAGATGTTATTAATAATATTAATGTATGCATCTTCAATACCGCAGGATTTCAGAGCCGTGGTAACTGCTGATGGTTTCACCGAATCAAAGGCTTTTTCATAATCGATAAAAGCCATGCACAATGGAAGTTCATATTCCTCGCTCTTTCAATTAGTTCTCTCAGTACGTGGATATGATCTATTGTGCTGTAGCCACTCCTGAATCCAGCTTGTTCTCTCGGTTGAGCCATGTCCAGTGTTACCTTCAAGCGGTGTGAAAGAACTTTAGTGAAGATTTTATAAACCACTGATAGGGAGGCTGATAGGTCTGTAGTTCCTGAGATCCTCAATGTCACCTTTTTATGTAGCAGGATCATTGTAGCATTGTTCCAATCCTCAGGAATCTTCCCTTCATTAAGGCATCGAGTGAAAATTTGGGCGAGTACTGTTTCAATTTCTCCACTTGCTTCTTGTATGATGTCTATAGTAATTCCATCTTCTCCTGGAGCTTTCCCCCGCTTCATGTTCTTGATTGCATGAGCAACTTCTGCTGGGAGGACTGGAAGAACTCTGGTACCTTTCATGATGTCTGGAGTACATGTATCATCCCTTTCATATAATTTGGAGTAGAAATCTTTCACTCTTGTCAAAATTTCGCCTCTATTTCTTGTTATAGAACCATCTTCTTTTCTCAGAGCCATAATCTGTTTTCTTCCCTTACTGAGATGTCCCTTTGCTATCTTTAGGCTTTGGTTGTTTTCAATTGCTTTCCTCACTAGCTCACAGTTGAATTTCCTTACGTCTTCAGTGATACTTTTTCGTGCTGTCTTGCATAGCTCTATATATTCCACTTTGGAAGTCACATCTTCTTTAGTTGTCCTCATCTCTCTTCTTTTTTGCATCAACATTTTGGTTTTTCCTGATAATTTGTTTACATGCAACTTGTTCTTAGACCCAGCTAATTTTGTTGCTGTTTCCATAAGAGCTTTGGTTACTTTTCTGTTAACTTCCGAAATATCCACTTCTTCCGATGTTAGGCCTTCTAAAGCAGAGAATCTGTTCTTCAGTTCCAACTTGAAAGTATTATGGTGTTTTTTAAGGTTGGTTATGTCAATACATTTTGTTTGTCTTATGAGCTTGCCACGTTCCAGTTTAGTGTTGAGGTGCATCTTACATCTCACCAATCTATGGTCACTACCTGTGTTGAACTTGTTTAGCACACTGCAGTCTTCGATGACGAATTTTTTGTTACACATAATAAAATCAATTTCACTTGTCGTCCCAATTGGATGTCTCCATGTCCATTTCCTGTGTGGCTTTTTCTTGAAAAAGGAATTCAAGATGAAAAATCCTTCTGCCTCTGCAAACTCAACGAGAGTATTTCCACGCTGGTTTCTGTTGCCGTGACCGAATTTACCTACTGAAGTTTCATTCTGTTGCTGGTGCCCTATTTTTGCATTGAAATCTCCCATAATTATCTTCAAGTGCTTCTTACCTTTATTATTTAGATGACGAATTTCCTCATAAAATTCTTCAATTTCTTCTTCAGGATGACTTGTGGTGGGTGCATAAGTTTGAATAATCTGAGCCTGGTATCTTCTCGATAGTTGGATAACGAGTCGTGCAGCTCTGTCAGAGGAACTTTCAACTTTTACCACTTTATCCTTCAGTTTCTTGTTTATTATAAATCCAACACCACTAGTTCTGCCAGTATCTGTCCCACGATAATAGAAGAGATGTCCACTTTTCAGTTCAATGAGATCTTCTCCTTTTCTCCTTACCTCACTCAGCCCGACGATGTCCCACTTGATCCTTTGTAGTTCCTCTTCCAATTCAAGAAGCCTTGAATCAGAAGAGAGGGAGCGTCCGTTGTAGGTAGCCAAGGTCAGCATCAAATGGCAGCCTAGTCCGGTCCTCCGGGATTCTTAGCACCCTCTGCCTTCATGTCACACTGGCCGCTGCCTTGGCCAGGTACATTCCAGCTGCCGGAGACTGAGGGCCAAGATTTAAGTTGTAGAGTCACCAACCCGCTTGGCCAGCGTGGTGAGTTATGGCCAAACACCTCCAAAAAAAAAAAAAATAAATATATATATATATATATATATATATATATATTCTATAAAGAAGATACCTACAAAAAAATACATATAAAATTTTGACTCACACCTAGTACAACATAGAAAAGGTTATGTATCTACCTGTGTGAGTAAAAGGAGAAAAGATAAAAAAAAAATAAAAAAAATAAAATAAAACTACTGAATGTAGAAGGTGTCGAGAATACTGAGCCTTGGCTTTATCAAGGACCAGCAAACTCTGCATTTTCTCACTTCCACAGACCTAGTTGGAAATGGGTTTTGCAAGGCCATAGATGTGCAAGTAACATTCCCAATCTAAAATAGTTTAAAATATATATATATAACATGTTCCTCCGTAGGAGTTGCATGACCTAGCACTAGTTAACTAGTGCTAGGTCATGCAACTCTACGGAGGACATGACATATATATATATTTTAAACTATTTTAGGTGGGAATGTTACTTGCATCTATGGCCTTGCAGAAACCCATTTCCAACTAGGTCTTTGTGGAAGTGAGAAAATGCAGAGTTTTTGCTGGTCCTTGATAAAGCCAAGGCTCAGTATTCTCGACACCTTCTACATTCAGTAGTTTTATTTTATTTTTTTATCTTTTCTCCTTTTACTCACACAGGTAGATACATAACCTTTTCTATGTTGTACTAGGTGTGAGTCAAAATTTTATATGTATTTTTTGCTTAGGTATCTTCTTTATAGAATGTGAATTCTGGAATTTTCAAAACTGCTGCGTTGCGCGTTTTGATCTTCAGGTTATTTTTGCAACCTTCGTTTTAAATTCTAAAGTTTTTCCTTAGTCTTCAGTTTTGCTCTTAAGTATATATATATATATATATACTATAAAGATACCTAAGCAAAAAAATACATATATAATTTTGACTCACACCTAGTACAACATAGAAAAGGTTATGTATCTACCTGCGTGAGTAAAAGGAGAAAAGAAAAAAAAAGAAAATAAAACAACTGAATGTAGAAGGTGTCGAGAATACTGAGCCTTGGCTTTATCAAGGACCAGCAAAAACTCTGCATTTTCTCACTTCCACAAAGACCTAGTTGGAAATGGGTTTCTGCAAGGCCATAGATGCAAGTAACATTCCCACCTAAAATAGTTTAAAAAATATATATATAAGTCATGTCCTCCGTAGAGTAGCATGACCTAGCTCTAGTTAACAATTTCGCTTGCATCCATTAACCTTCATGGCCCGACCCATGCTCTTCATCTGTTACTATTAAACAGAGAGAAGAAGATTAAAGAGAACTCAAGCTGTGAGAGTGACATAATAAATAGAAATGATTTTCAGCTATAACGAAATTCCAAGTTCGTTTGAGAGAGAATTTAAACCTGAAAAACAAATTTTACATTGCAATTACTCCGTTTTAAATTCTAAAATTTTTTCCTTAGTCTTCAGTTTTGCTCTTAAGTATATATATATATATATATATTAAAAGAAATCTTCACAAAACATATTAAAGAAATCTCTTTTTTCTTTCTCCTTGTCTTGCAAGACTAATTTTCAATTAGCTATTAACACATACTGAACAGAAATGAACAACAGTGCAAGTTGCCTGACTTATACCAATACTTCCAGAGTGCTAAGTATCTTTGACGAATGGGAAGAATTTTAAAATGCCCAAAATTTCCCTTCCAAGATTTAAAATTAAAAAGAAAATGGTATGCCTAAGATGAAACTATTTGTGAGCTTAATAAATAAAATATATTGTGTCCATTACTTGCCCAAGTGCTGCATTATGAACTTTGTGTGTGCACGGTCATTTTAAAATGTGTGAAATATCACAACCTAGCTTCAAAATATAAGTGAAAGACAGCAGTAAATCAATCAAATCACACTATTTGGAAGCAAAAATTAAACATTTCCAAATATGCTACAGAATTTAATGGATCTTGAAAAACAGACAAAAAGATTCTACTAACCCAGTTTTCTCCTTTCATGAGCAAGAATCTGCAGTGTGGTCTCTCTCCTACAGACTATGAATAATAAAGACCTATGCAGTGATAAGAATGACAGCAACATTTTTTTCTGTCAAGTCATACATTATGTAATGCAACAAGCTAACTGATGTATTATCATATACACAGAGTCCTTGGAATGACAGAAATTCCTCATTTCACTGCATCGCTGATTACTACTTTGTCGTCTCCATTTCTCCAATACTTTTAACTTGACATAAGAAATGTTCCTGCTGTGAATTTATAGTATATTTATGATTCACAATACCTTACAGAATAAAACACCTACACAATCTATTAAGTGATTTATAACTGCTTAGTAAGTTTCTTATGAGCTGACAAACAAGTTTTTACCAATGGCAAAAAGAACGATATGCAATGCACCATTGACACTAAATAGCAACTGGTCAACACATATCAATAATGAACAAAGTTTGATCCAAAATTATTTTCAATTTTGTGCCTGCTACACACAAATCTAATAATCGCTTCAACACACCTGCTGGCTAAAAGCATCTGCATGCCGGTAATGAAAAGATTTTATTCCTTCATGGTTGCAGGCAAACTGTCTTTTTTGCAGTTGATGAAGGAATCTGCTCTCCATGGCCTCACATATACACTGTCTTTCACAGTGGTCATCCACAGAAACTGACCCAAATACTCTAGCATACAACTGTCAATCACAGTCAGCAAATGTATATTGTAGTAAGCAACTACTAGATATTGAATATGACAGTCAGCAAAACTTCCAATGTAACAGAGCTGTATAACACATCCCAGTTATATATCTCTACTGCACTTTTGAGATACTCCTTCACAATACTTCCTAGCCATGAGAAACTTGATTGGTAACTAACTTTCTAGCCATGAGGAACTGTATTCTAGCAATCCTTACTAGATAACTAACTTATTCACAAGAAACTGAATGCTGGTAATCCTTGCTCGGTAATTAGCTTCTTATCCACATGAAACTGGATGCTAGTTACTCTTGCTTGGTAACTAACTTCTTATCTGTAAGAAACTGAGCACTAGTAATCTTTGCTCTGTAACTAAACTTCCTATCCACAAGAAACAGGTGCTAGTTTTATAAAACAAGTTCTGCACTACAAGAGTACAGGGATATTCTCTCTTATACTGGCCCAATAGTATAGCCACTGGTCATCAAAACATTGTAAAACAATGGTCTAATGCTTCCATAGGCACAACTTCAGTGTTAACTGAGCATGCCACTTATCATATAAGGCAAAGCTCATCGTAACAAATGTCAACACCAAGTTCAATATATCCTTTTGCAGCAACTCTTCCACAAACCTGTCTTACACAAAAAGTAAGATCAAAGTCATTCCCATTCCTGGTACTGCATTGAATACAAAGTTGACCATCCATCACCATCTCGCTACTCAATGTGTCTGTGTGAAAGACACAAATATATCACTCATAGATCATTTATGAATCAAACAGTAAAGCAGTTTTGCTTTATTGTTTTATAGACCTCAGTCCCTTCACTTTAGAGCATCCATGTTCTTCATTGAATTTGGGATATTTTTCAGGTTCCATTAATTCCTGCTATAGCCAGATTTTTTAGGTAATGCAAAGCAATCTACCCAAGCAAAGAAATCTACATCTACCTTGAAAATTTTATTTACCTCAAATACTGGACAGCTGAATTTTCAATTCATATATTTTACAAAGACAGAAACTGCATCTATAATCAAACAAGACATTTGTTTCAGACTCTTGTTTGCTGAAACAAATCTAACAGCAACTTTAAAAAATTTTTAGTCACCAGAATTTAGGATTTTTCGAGTCTGGTAAGATACATTGAAATTCTAGAAGTATTTTCTTTAGGAAGGAAAAAAACAGGCATTCTATTTAGTTTACAGAAATAAATTTTAATGCAACTTTATAGCATTTTTGGCATCTGAACCTTAATCTGGAAATATTCTTTGTCCTGCGAGTTGCACTTTCAAATTAGATGTTAAAAAAATACTAGAGGTAATTCTATTCAAATAAGTTATTTTCTACATATATTGTAAAGATCTAAGCACTGGCTTATTATCATCAGTCTTCAGTGTTCAGGTTTGAATCCCGGTAAGGCATGGATGTTGTGTTTGTCTTATGGCACTGGCTCTCTCCCTTCCCTGAAACAAGTGACCCTAAATTAGGGACGGGCGACTGCTTATAGCCTATTGAATTGCTCGCGGTGGTCATTAAACTCCCAATAAAATATATATGTGTGTGTGTGTGTGGTGTGCAATATATCTTTATTTTTTTTACGGACCAGTAAAAGATTTGTTTCCAATTCTAACATTGTGTGACATAATACAGAGGTGAAAACATGTGTCAAGACAAAAAATCTGCAACGAGGCATTCTGTCCGCGTAGCTCAGTTGAGAGAGCGACTTAATCTGGAGTGAGGGGACACGGATTCGACGTCATTGCGAACAAACTTGTGTTTTCATATTGGTGCCAGAATGAAAAAATGGATGTTCTGGCCGTTGGGTTTTTAAAAAATGTGTGATGTTTGTTCCACACATAGTCTGGAATTAAAGAAAAATTCCTACTTCATTTCATTCAAAGAAAAAATAATAATAAGAGGGAGATGATGTGACATAAATTAATACAGAGGTGAAAAGATGTGTCAAGACAACAAATCTGTAGCGAGACATTCTGTCCGCATTGCTCAGTTGGGAGAGCGACTTACTCCAGAGTGAGGGTAGTGTTCTCCCTAGAGTATTTTTATAGCTAGGTGGCAAGAAATTTTAGCTGGGTGGTACTTTAAATGACCCCTTCCTCAATTGAAAAAAAAGAAAGGATGTTTTGCTTAACATGACTGTACTTATTAAATACTTACTGATAAATCATGTTAAACAGAAATTTCAGTAGTTTTCACCAATATTTATAGTGTATGTGGGAGTAAGTTTTGCACTCTTACTATTATGTGTGTTGTGAAAACATTCATTACAGGAAAATTAGCTGGGTGGGTTGCCCAGTAAAAGGCTCTGGAGAGAACACTAGAGGGGACACTGTTCTGAAGGCCGTCGTACACAAACTTGTGTTTTCACAACTGGTATGTGCATGATGTGTGTATTCGGGCACGTGTTTTTTCAGACAACATGCCAGACCGAGAATATTACAATTTTGAAAGTTTTCTGGCCCTGTAATAAAGTACTAATGATTCACATGTGCGCCAGAAATATTCACAAATGAAGCTCAAATCCTGATATTAAACTATTTCCGGTAGCATTAACAGTATAGACTAAACCAGAGTACTGGATCAGAGTTTCTTCCACATTATCATGGGAGACCTCATTGCCTGAACCTGTGTTTCTGTTGTGGTAAAGTGCATCACATGATTTCACATAAATCGCTGCTGCTGAGCTGCATTCTGGAATCATGTACACTCTTGCTTGTTGTTGATGTATTATATGCACATAAGTACACTTTTTCCATCATGATTTATTGGTATTTCCTGTACATAGTGTAATAGTAGCTAAAGTGTTAAAATTACAATGATAAAGAAGTGGATACACTAAGTGTACTTCAAAAAATTATGCTTGCATTATAATATGCTCATACAGATAAATCCTTTGTTCAGTTGAGATGGAATTCTGGGCTGTTTAATTAAAAAAACCACCATATCAGAAATTCATTTCACGAGCATTTTTACAACAGGAAATCCCCGACTTTTTTTTTTTTTTGATTGAAGGTTAAAACAATCACTGTGAGCAACTCAATGGGCTATAAGCAGTCACCTGCCCCTAATTTAGGGCCACTGGTTCCAGGGAAGTGAGAGGCAGTGTCGTAAGACGAACACAACATTCATGCCTCACTGGAATTCGAACCCGGACCATTCTCGGACGAACGGCACTGCGCCACTGGGGCGACCTTGACTATTATGAAGAAAAAAAAAACGTACACTGAAAAGCTGATGACTTGCTTTATACGCAACCCAGCCTTGAATTGGGAAATTCACTAACACTTGATTGCAAAAGAAGGAATACTGCTTTCCCAATTCCTTAAGATAACTGAACAACATGGCGAGACAAAATGTATCACTTTCCAGTGGGATACACAGAATTCACAGGCTGCATTTCAAATGTATTAGAAAGTGATTTGTGTAATGACTTGAAGGCCAACTATTGCACACTGTATACTTTGACAATACAGATATTAGTGTCTCAGAAAATGAGACTAATATTATTCACATTAATGGAGTAAGCACCTAAGCAGTATCAACTTTAGTTTTGTCATTAAAACAAATGGAAAGATTCAAACTAAAATATAATTGTTGTCCTTTTCTCATTGTGAAATTGATATTTAAGAAATCAGAGCAAATGTAAGTCCAGAAAAAGGGGGAGGGGGTCAGCTCTTTTGAAGAAAATGTGTCCTTGGTTACTTGCTGTATATTCATGGTTGTACTATGAAAACCGAATTGGGCTCTTTAGTGAGCTTTCTGCAATACTTGAAGATGTGACTAATACATCAGGGTCAATCCACAGTATTAGATGAATTTCACAAATGCAGCAGCACCCTTACACAGATTTGGAACTTACTCTGCTATTGCGCATCAGTTCGAAAATACAGTTACAGATGCATTAATGAAAGAAAAACTGCTAAAATTAAAGGTATTTTACAAAAAATAGATTCTAAAAAGTTTCATGAATGAACCATGGGATTACACCATACAATACAAATTTTGAAGATGCGAGTCCGTTTTTTGGTGTAAATATGACAAGAATGGTAAGTCAGATAATATCTGAAAACTAGAATATTTCGTCGTCCTGGAGCGGGAATCGAACCCGCGTCTCCCAAATAGTGACTAAGTATTTCCTGTATAGTGTAACAATGGCTAAAGTGTTAAATTATATTGATTAATTACAATAGCATACTCGGGAGCTATTCGGGAGATGCGGGTTCGGTTCCTGCTCCAGGAAGACGAAATTTTCAAGTTTTCAGATATTATCTTACTTACCGTCGTTGTCATATTTACACCAAAAAACGGACTCGCATCTTTAAAATTCGTATTGTATGGTGTAACCCCATATTCCATTCATGAATTATCTGCTCTCTGGGCAATCACGGGATAGAATTCTTAACCTCCAGATTCGCTAAACGTGAATGCCTGTTTGCTTCGACTAGCGAATCCTGCGATGGTTATATAAAAATTAATCGGAAACTTGGTTGTTCTGGGTGCTGTAGTAGTTAGCATACTCTGGCGCTATCCGGAAGATGCGGGTTCGATTCCTGCTCTAGGTCGACGAAATTATCAGACTTACCATCCTTGTCATATTTACACCAAAAAATGGACTCACATTTTCAAGATTTGTATTCTATAAAGTTTGTCAATTGGTTATTGCTGCTTCATAACATCTTATGTCCTTTGTGAAAAGTATCTC
Organism: Macrothele yani; assembly: GCA_039090855.1. NCBI lineage: Eukaryota > Metazoa > Arthropoda > Arachnida > Araneae > Macrothelidae > Macrothele > Macrothele yani. Next base: position 25,011,470 of record CM077013.1, read on the forward strand.
CTTCAGTCAGATTTAATGTGATTTGTGTTTTTGAATGCTATAGAAAGATTTTATAACTCATAAAAAAAAAATTATGAAGTTTTTTTATTAACATTTCTAATATTAGGAGCTTGTGAATCAAATGCCTACCAATTCCGCAACTGTAGAATTTCATTGCATTCCACTTTATTTGTGGGAACATTCCATAGGAATTACGAATCCCTTTTATGTCACTTGTGTAACTGTTTATCATAGGCTTTGAGACTTCCACAAGTTTTTAATGCTGCTAAACTGCTTAAAGCTAAATAAAATATGGCCTTTGCACAAATTGCTCTTGAAAGCTTTGGTGATGAAAGAATCAGTTTTAACTAAATATTTTGATAAGTTGTTCTCGCTGTTAAAAATGTAAAAACTGCATATGGATTGGAATGGCTTTAAGACACTTTAGTTGTCTTCAACACATGCCAAGGCAACAGCTGTGGAAATGCTAGAAAACTCAATTTCCATGATTAAATCATAGTCCAGACATGCTACTACTACCGATGTTGAATGCCTATGTTGAAAGAGACAGTTTAGCAATGAATTGAACAAAAACTGGTTCAAGAAATAGAATAAGTTCTTAAGCACTAACGTATATGTGTACAGGGGTGGATTGGCCCACCGGAACGACCCCTCAAGAAATGGCCCATTTTCTCGTAATCTTTTAGTCTGAATTTTCTTTTTCTTTTACGAACTAATAATTATTTTACTACATATAAATAATAATCAGTAACACCATTTATGCTTTATATATCTGCCTGAAAAGTTATTTCCTTAAGAAAAAAGAATTTCCTTCTATCTATAATTTCGATGTTTACTCTGTAAAGGCATACCAAACTTCTTTGCACTTATACGAGAAAGGTACAGCAGAAAAGTACATTGTTTTTTAAATTAAGTAAAAGCCAACTACAGTTAGAGCCTAGCGCAATTGATAGGCCCGAGGGCCGTAGCTACCGAGAGGGCAACTGCCCTCCTTGAATAGTCATTTCAGGGGCGTAAATTCATGCTCTAGGGGATGGAAAAAATACAAATTTGTGACTGAAAAAAGAAACTATTTTAAACACACCAGATTTGAATAATCATGAAACGCATATAGCGTATTAAATCCGTTTATTTTTGTGGTGTAGTCAACACAAAGATTCGCCGCCAAGCTTTCGCAGTCCACTGGGAGGCTTTTTCAAGGCAATGGTAGACATAAAAATGCAAGGAACTAGAACATGCAAAGAACGAAGAGGATTTTTGAAAATAACGTGGGTGACACCACGAGCATATTACATGAATTTTTATCATGCAATTATATGGTGTGTCGCGATATCTACCATTTTAATGATTTCTACCATTGCCTTGAAAAAGCCTCCCAGTGGAGTGCGAAAGCTTGGCGAATCTTTGTGCTGACACTACAAAAATAAACGGATTTAATATGCCATATGCATTTCATGATTACTGAAAAAAGAAGTCATACCCTTCAGTATTTACTTCAGGGATCATAGCATACTTCTGGAAAATTTTAGGTAGGAATTTTAGGAATTTTTAGAAAAATTTTAGGAAAATTTTAGGAGTGTATTTCAATAAAAACTAGATGTATATTTGTATACATCTAGTAAAACAACTTTGTATACATTGTAAAGAGTTTGCTTCACACCCTTCAACCATATATACTGATAGACTGCGCATGACATCAAAATTTCTGGCTCCAACATAAAATCACATGACAACAGTCAAAAAGATGGGTTACACCTGCTGTGCTTATGGTTGCTCTGAGCGATATAGTAAAGAAAGTTCTATGATTTTTCATGGGTAAGAAACGAATTAAATACCTAAGTCAATAAAGTTCAATTACTTAACCAGAAACTTGCAGCTATTGATATAAAAATATAGTAACTTAAGAAAAAAAAAATGGAATGCATGTTCCAAATTCTTCGCAAATGTTCATCACATTATAAATCACAAAATGTAAACAACCCGATCATGCATGTATATAGCTCATAAGTAAACTTACCTGAAGAGTTTTCATTATATATGAGGCGCATTCACATAATACACCGAAAACACTGAAGTTCTGCAGCGTAAATTAGTAATCATAACAGCATTTTTACACGAAATTTGGAGTCTGATGATGACGTGCCCAATGTTTGAGCCATGGCGGCTTTGATGCAGCTATTGCCAATGTGCAGTCCATTAGTATATATGGTCGAAGTTAACACCCAAATTTTTTGCATAACGTCTAATGTCTAAAGTTTAAGTATGATTTACTTCTAATGTTCAGTTCTTATCTTTTCACGTGTTATTATCATATTCAAGTATATTTACCACATTCAAGTTTCACTTTGAACATTAATATGCTGTTGAACCAGAAGCAATTCACGATTTTCACAGTAAAGTTTTCAGGTTTCACATTAAATTATAATATCCTAAAAAGGTAATTGAAAACCAAGAACTATGTACAATTGTTCATTGAATTACTTTTTTCATATTATTGTTTTAACCTTTTCCTGATTAGCCTATCTTTTTCTGCTTCTACCACAACTAATTTACTTTCAGTTTTCTTTATTTCAGCTGAACCTTGTATGATCAAGTTAGAGGCAACTGCTATTTCAACAGTATTTTGTTTTTCTACAGCTTTTCTCATTCTTTCTGTTCCCTCTTGAATTATTGCTAGGGAGGCTTCTTTATCGTTTTTAAGTCTATTTATTTCTGCATCATTTTCTTTTATTTTGTCATCAAACTCAGCTTTTCTTTTTTTCTCTAGCTGCTTTTCCTTATTTTCCCTCTCTTTCTGCTTCCTTTCTTTTACCTTTTTTGATTATTCTTCCTTCAGCTTATCAACATACTCTTTATAAAATTTATGTGAATCACGAACACTATTTAACAAATTTCTTGTTATGGGAACTTTACTTACACATCCATAGTGTTTAATGGCCCCTTTAACTATTCTTAATGATGTTATAGTTAGCCTTGTCCTTCCTCAACAGAGCAGTGTTAACCGAAAATCCCCTTTCTGCATCAGCATTACCATGAGGTAAAACTAAAATTGACTTGATGAGTTTAGTAAGATTTGAGTATTTTTCTTTTCCGCTAGAGTCTTTAATACTAAATATATTACGGCAGTAATGATCAATTCGCACTGGAATATGCCCTTCCTCTGAAAATTTCACTAGTTCATCTAGAGTTGGCTTATTGCAATTTAAAAGTTTCCACTCTTCTCTTACTCTATCAATCTGTTCCTCAGAAAGATGCAAAACACTTGAAATTCTGGTTATTTCCGAAAGTCCTTCAGTGACTGAAAGTTGAGTTGACTCTTTCTTTGGTTCTTTTACCTTTAAAACTTCTATGTCTCTTAGCTTTTGATTGCAGAATGGCAAATTTGACTTTAAATATTTTGTGGTTGCAATTAGTGATGATCTTACATCTAAGAGAAATAATTTCTGCCTGGTCTCCTGAACATTCCTGAGGAGATTTTTTTGTCTTCATACCAACTTCTAACTCCCCTAGTTTTTTCCATGAATTTTTGTTTTCAAAATCTACATTCTTTAGGTCTTCTCCAAATTTCCCTGCTATAACATCATCTTGGATAAACTGAGCCATAACATTCCTCATTAAAGTATTTAAATCAGAATATAACTGGTGTATTTTTGGTTCTTCACTCTGATAGCATAATGAAAACTTTTCAAAATTTTGGTGTGAAAATGAAATTAATGCTAAATAGCAAGGAGTAAGCTCATTTTTCAGGAAACAGTGAATTCTTTTATACCTTGCCGAATTGCGCAGTTGTTTTTCAAATATTTTTTGAGATGGCAAGAAGTTTAAAAAATATTCTGTAATATTTAGCCATTGATCCAAGAGCCTCTGGGCTACAGAACCAACAGTTAACCATCTGTTGCTGACATGACGCAAAAGAAATTTGGCAGTGACCAATGTTATATCCTCGACAGATTTATAATCCTCTCGTCTTGCAGCACTACTCTTTAAAAAGTAATGCATATCAGTAGCAAATTCGTCAAAATCTATATTTAAGCTTGTCAAAAAAATTTTAAATGCATTACTAACAACATGCAGGTTGCAAAAACCTAGTTCCAAAGATTTCTGGCCTGTTTCTTGTTTTACAACTTCATTGAATTTGCGTAAAAAGCACTTATTTACATTTGGGCTGTCCATGGATACACAAATAATTCTGTTCAACGAAATATTGAAGGATGATAACACATCAAGAATTTCTTTTAGCAAAATATCTGCTGTTGCATGACCCAGAAAAACGCTTGTTAGGTATCGGCAAGAAACTGAATTTATTTCTGAAGACCAGTACCTGAGATACACATCCAACTGCCGTTTCACTTGTGTATTTGTAGTTTCATCAAATGCTATAGTAACCTTTCCTGGGCTACTAGATGCAATGTCTTTTTCAAATCCTCTTCAAAATATTTTGACAATCCATGTGATATCACATAAGCAACTTTTTTTCTTTAAGTTGCATTTTGGCTGCAATAGCAGAATCAGGAAACATTTCTTTGAAAAGTTCAACTGTTTCAGTGCATGAAACAAAAGACATATTGTCCTTAGCAACTTTCATGGCCCATAATGCTTCGGCTTTAGCCAACTGTAAATCATGACTCAGTACTTCACTAATATTTGTTTTGGGCTGAAGATCCCGTCCTCCAAAGGCTTTCAGGATGGACTTATTTTGAAATTTACTTTGAAATTTCTGCAAATGTTTTTTTCCTTTATGATGCGCTTTTACTTGTGAAAAGCCACTATTAGAAATGTTGAAAATTTCTGAACACAATATACACTTAGCAGAAAATATTGTTTCAGTTGCAGAACACCATTCTTTCAACTTCACTCCGTCCAATTCTTTGGCGAGCCACGCATCTCACGCAAGTTCAGTCAAAGCGAATCGGAGTCGAGATATATTGCGCATCGAAGGTCGCTGTCGCCGACGCACGATCGAAGGTCAATGATCACGTGCTCTACTGCCTGCCACGATAACACTCAGCTACCATCCCATCGTCATTACCGGAGGTTACGGAAGGAGACCACATGTTTCCTCTTTGCTTCAACCCACCTGCGGTTTACAATAACAAAACATCAGCAGAAAGAGGAGGTTCCACAAGGCATGTACAAAAATAAAGTACGATCTTCTGCGTGCCACGGAGTTCGTATGCAAAGCGCAAACCAGGGGTGAAAATGACCCCTCCCCTTTTCCCTTAGATCTCTTGTTTCTCTCGAAAACTGTTCGAAGGCAAAAAAATGGAACGCCCGCCCCGAAGCAAGTGCATCTCGATGGCGTCATTTTTCCCTCCTTCAGCAGCACAGCATATAGGCTGTGTTTCTACAATAACAGGTCTTTTTACCTTACCGTAATGGTAAATTTATTGGCGTTAATAACGGTTGTGTTTTTAATAAAAATAAGCTTACGAAAATTTTAGGATGAATAGCAAATTTTAGGTCTAATTTTAGGAATTTAAGGAGGGTCACAAAATATTAGGAATTTTAGGAATTTTAGGAGGAATGCGATCCCTGTTACTTTTGAAAGACTTCAGTCTCATACAGAATTCCATGCAAGTTAACCAGGGTATAGAGTAACATACACTACGAGGTGTGAACATCTCATATCCATGCAGAGAATTTTCCAAGACAGTGAATGGAGGCATAGAAAACCATATGCTGATATGCCAAACTTCCATGGTCTTTCCGAACAAGTCGTTGGGGTGAAGAGCTAATTAATCATTTGTGTTCTGTGACTAAGTTTTCTGTGCATTTAAACCTTGAACAGAATTTTTCCAAGCCCTACCCCTAAAGCTTCTTCCTACTGTTATGTTCACTATTTGATACTCATTCGTTCTGGCCTGGTTTGTTTACCGTTCTGCATTTCTGTGGAGTGTTGTGTTGTTGGAGTTCACATAATGTTTACACTTTACTTGGTATTCACAACCTTCGATTTTTGGGTATTTACCTGCTTTTAACATTTTTCATAAAATTATGGCAAAAACCTGAAGTGCGATGTCTGAACGATCATAATAGTTTCCTCTAACGGCAGTGTGTCAGAAAGTAAAAACCCTGCATTACTTGAGTGGAACTCGAAGGGACGTAATTTTAAGTCTCGCCCTCCCAGATAAGAAAAGCTTGCTACAGTTCTGATAGGTCCTAGCATCCTTTTGTAATTTTGACAGAGGCCCTAGTACCCATTGGGATGGCTCATCATCCCTACACCTTTCTCCACATACAAAGTGATTCTCTGGCGAAGGTATTCCAGAATCCATGTCCCTGCTACATTTATCTTAAAAGCAACAATTTGCCTCAGAACTGGTTTCATATGGGTCAAACTATTGGATCTACTGAAAGAGGTGGTACCAACAATATTAATAGAGGTAACAATAAGTATTTATTTGGTAATCAATCTTGCAGTAGGTCATCTATGACCAGGGACATCCCCAAGGGGGTGCAAGGGTGAGCTCTGTCTTGCCTACCCAGCTGTCCACCCAGTTCAAAGTGTGCCATTTTTTCAATATATTTAACTCTAAAATATAATCTGCACTTTGCCAAGTGTGTCTCATTTCATGTAGCCCTACATATTTTTCCCTAGGAAGTGCATAGTTTATGTCTCCAAAAAAAGTTATCAAAATAGCACAGGACCATGAACATTCAGTTGTTCTCTACTCTTCCAATTCCTTAGTTTCAGCCTCTTTTTCAGGTTTGTATGGGCAGGGGCTAATGAGAAGGGTGAATAAGAATTCACTGAGGGCGTCACTACTAATTGTAGTATTTGTTTTCTTTATGAAATAGGGGATTCCAACAGGAAAAGTGTAGTCTAAAGCTACACTAGCATCCTTAAGACTGCCCCGGGAAAGTGAAAGTGGCCTGGGAAGTCCAAGGCAAAGTCGCTGGCTGGAAGGAAGTGAAGGAGGGGTGAGGTATTCATACAAGAGACTGATGAAGGGGAAAAAAAGCTGAACTTTTTAACCTCCGTACGGGTGAAAAATAAGAATGTGCAGCGAAACAGCATGAATATAACGCACCGTGAGCAAGACAAAATTGTTCACTGAAATTTGTAATGTAAATATTAAGGTGGAGCACATCACTGTATTCAAAATAAAATAATTTTTTTTGAAGATGACAATCCAATTTTTGGCGTAAATGTGACAAGGATGGTAAGTCAGATAATATTTGAAAACTTGAAAATTTTCATCGTCCTGGAGCGGGACTCGAACCCGCGTCTCCCAGAAAACGCCTAGGTATGCTAACCACTACACCACCCAGAACGACCAAGTTTTAAGTTTCCGATCAATTTGAATTCAACCATCACAGGATTCGCTAGTCGAAGCAACCGGCATTCATGTTTAGCGAATCTGGAGGTTAATAATCTTATCCCGTGATTGCCCGGAGAAGCAGATAAATCATGAAATAAATACGGGATTACGCCATATAATACAAATTTTGAAGATGACAATCCGATTTTTGGCGTAAATGTGACAAGGATGGTAAGTCAGATAATATTTGAAAACTTGAAAATTTTCATCGTCCTGGAGCGGGACTCGAACCCGCGTCTCCCAGAAAACGCCTAGGTATGCTAACCACTACACCACCCAGAACGACCAAGTTTCAAGTTTCCGATCAATTTGAATTCAACCATCACAGGATTCGCTAGTCGAGCAACCGGCATTCATGTTTAGCGAATCTGGAGGTTAATAATCTTATCCCGTGATTGCCCGGAGAAGCAGATAAATCATGAAATAAATACGGGATTACGCCATATAATACAAATTTTGAAGATGACAATCCGATTTTTGGCGTAAATGTGACAAGGATGGTTATTTCATGATTTATCTGCTTCTCCGGGCAATCACGGGATAAGATTATTAACCTCCAGATTCGCTAAACATGAATGCCGGTTGCTTCGACTAGCGAATCCTGTGATGGTTGAATTCAAATTGATCGGAAACTTGACTTGGTCGTTCTGGGTGGTGTAGTGGTTAGTCACTCTAGGCGTTTTCTGGGAGACGCGGAGTTCGAGTCCCGCTTCCAGACGATGAAAATTTTCAAGTTTTCAAATATTATCTGACTTACCATCCTTGTCACATTTACGCCAAAAATCGGATTGTCATCTTCAAAATTTGTATTATATGGCGTAATCCCGTATTTATTTCATGATTTATCTGCTTCTCCGGGCAATCCCACGGGATAAGATTATTAACCTCCAGATTCGCTAAACATGAATGCCGGTTGCTCGACTAGCGAATCCTGTGATGGTTGAATTCAAATTGATCGGAAACTGAAACTTGGTCGTTCTGGGTGGTGTAGTGGTTAGCATACCTAGGCGTTTTTTCTGGGAGACGCGGGTTCGAGTCCCGCTCCAGGACGATGAAAATTTTCAAGTTTTCAAATATTATCTGACTTACCATCCTTGTCACATTTACGCCAAAAATCGGATTGTCATCTTCAAAATTTGTATTATATGGCGTAATCCCGTATTTATTTCATGATTTATCTGCTTCTCCGGGCAATCACGGGATAAGATTATTAACCTCCAGATTCGCTAAACATGAATGCCGGTTGCTTCGACTAGCGAATCCTGTGATGGTTGAATTCAAATTGATCGGAAACTTGAAACTTGGTCGTTCTGGGTGGTGTAGTGGTTAGCATACCTAGGCGTTTTCTGGGAGACGCGGGTTGAGTCCCGCTCCAGGACGATGAAAATTTTCAAGTTTTCAAATATTATCTGACTTACCATCCTTGTCACATTTACGCCAAAAATCGGATTGTCATCTTCAAAATTTGTATTATATGGCGTAATCCCGTATTTATTTCATGATAAAATAATTTTTAATTTTTACGTTTAACAGCAACAGGATAAATGTAACATCGCGGAGAAAAAAATTTATGACTACCAGCGAAATCTACGCTCTGTCCGACTTCCGTTTTAGGAAAGTTTTCCTTCATTTTGAAGCTGCAAAACAAATATTTACGGAATAAAATTATATTTAACAATACTACTGAGTAGAAGAAACATTGTGAGAAAAAAGGATTACGATTACAGGAGAAACCTTAACTTCGTCAAACTTCTGTTTCCGAAAGTTTTGAAAGTCAGAATTCCGCCCACCGACGGAAAACGACCCCACCATCAATCCCTTCCTATTTGGGAGTCCCAAATTTCTCTTCAGTTTTGCATCAATCTCGAAAACCATTGAAATGACGATGGAAATGGCGGAATTTTTCGAATCCACTTCCTGAAGATCACTGGGAAATTTTCGCGCCAACTTCTACTTTCGGAATTTTTCTTCCACTTTCAAGCTGAAATGCAACTATTTATGGAATAAAATTATATTTAACAATAATACTGTGCGGAAGAAACATCGCAAGAAAAAGAAATCGTGATTACAGGAAATTTTTCACTCCGTTAAACTTCCGTTTTCGAACGTTTTGAAAAACAATTACCATCCCCCAGATTAAAAAACGACCCCCCCCCTCCAACTAATCTTCCAAAATTTCTCTTCAGTTTTGCATCGATCTCGAGAATAACCCGAATGATGACAAGGAAAGTGGAATTCCGCGAATCTGAGGAAGAATCTCATGTATAGGTATTGCGTCTGATCGCACATTAAAAATTTGATTTAGATAAACAAAAACATTTCCTTTTAACTAAATTTTTCAAGTACAGTACCATTTTCATAAGCAAACATGAAAAATTCTTAAAAGAAATTTAAGACAATGCATACAGAGCAAGCAAAAAGTTGAAGGTGACATTCCACCAACACTTGTATCTTGCACCCGTGGCGTAACTAGTGAGATCCATGTATGTACGCGTGTCCAGGTGAAGGGGGTCAGAATTGTACAAATTCTTTTGTACCCGGTAGTAAAGCATTGAATTCAGTACTTAGACCACCCTGGTGACGCGGTGGTCTAAGCGCTGGCTTATGACCATTCATCAGTCTTTCTTCAAATCGTGGTGAGGCATGGATGTTGTGTTTGTCTTACGGCACAGTGACCTTAAATTAGGGTGGGATGGGAGACTGCTTGTAGTCCACTGAGTTGCTCACCTGAGTTATTTAACCTTCAATTAATAGAAGAAAAAAAAAGCATAAAAAATCTGTTCTTTCAGTGTTTTGAAAAAAAAAAAAAGTTGCTATCAAGTTTGCCCTGCCAAAAATAATGCTCACCCACCCATCCTGATTTCGAAGTCTAGCAACGTCCTTGTCTGTGACCAAATATATCCAAAACTTAACTGCGTAGGGAAATCATTATGCAGCATGTGCACTCACAGTACCTTCATGGTGATTAAGTTGGAACTGGGGTATCAAGAGACATTGCGATTTTGTTGAAACCAAAATTTTCAAAGAAAAAAAAAATGTCTGGTAATAAACACAACGTTCTGATGGTGCTTTAATGTTAATCATGAGGGGATTTAGAAAATTATTTTACCTTTAAATTGGTAAAATTCGTTCGCGACTAAATTAGTTTTAAAATGCATTTTTTAGAGTTCTCTTTTATCCAGGATCTAACAACGTTTTTTCAAGAGACAATTTATGAGGCGTTTGTTCCTCTGCAGATACATGTATTTTTGTAATGAACGGCAAGACGAAAAGTCCTTGCCTGGTTTGGTCATCCCAATCCATCCTTGCATGTGTACAACATTAAAAGGACTTCAACTTCCAACCACAGAAAGAATTGACGTATTCTTCAAAAAGAAGCCATAGTGTGTACACGTGAAATCTTACGATCAAAAAACTAACTCTACAAAACAGGATGTGACTGTTACTCTGATCTACAAATGGTACAGGCTGAAAGCAAAAATACCTCAAGTTTGCCAAAATATATATAGAAGGTGCATTTTGTTCAAAAGAGATTCAAATCATCAAATGTCAAGACTGAGCAGGTAAACAAGTAAATCGTTTATTTTTTTGCATACTTTTTATTACACTCAAAAAACAAATCAATTAGGATTCAAAATTTGAATTATAGCATTAGCTTAAGAAATTGTACAGTGTAATTATTGATTGTTCAATAAGAGAAATAGATTGAGTATTAAAAAAAGAAAAAAAAAAAAAAGGATGATAGGGCCTATCAGAACTACTTGCAAACTGAGGACTTAATTGGTATGTATGCACATAGTAAATTGATGACCACACCCTAACCCTTTTGGAAGTTATGTATACTCGGAACAAGCTGACTTCTTGTTGTGGTAGTCACTTGATGTGGAAGTCTGCCTGAAGGAGGCCAGGCCTCTGAAAGCTCTTGCAGCAGCAGCACTATTGAATTTGACCATTTCCTTAGTTAAAAAATTCAACTTTTACTGTGCTTTTTTAGCACGTCTTTTGTAAAAAAAAAAAAAAAAAAGATTGTGCTTATGTTACCGGCTTGTCCATCTCAACTATTAGTCCAATTTGAAACATTCTTTTTGCATTGGGAAGCTTGAAATATGCAAATGACGATCCTTTATTTCGTTTTTTTTTTTTTTTTTTTTACGATGCACAATTTCGCCGCTAGGGGGCATAAATGCAGATAATGTCAAATTCAAAAATATGTTTTATTCCACATATTTGCTTCTAAACATCTGATTGAAAAAATTATTTTACCTTTCGATTCCATTTATGTCGAAAAGTATTTTAGATATAGTTACTGTTTCAAATTACGCATGGATTTTCCGCTAGGGGGCGTAAAAGTAAATTACATTTTCCCTGATAACCTTTCTTCTAAAACTGCGATTTGAAAAAAAAATTTCTTCAGCGGATACACCTCCTGATGGAAAATCTTCTGCATATAATTTCAAATTTTTGGTAAAGAATACTTTAGCCACAAGGGAGCATAAGTGTTAAATTTTGCTTCTAAAATATCGATTGAAAAAATTATTTCGTGGACTGATGCCACTCACATCGATAAACATTTCAGGAATATTTTCTTCTTAAATCATTCCAGTTTCTCCGTCAGGGGCGTAGATGTATATCTTATTTTTGCCAATATCTCAACTTCTAGGAGTCCGATTTGAAAAATTCCTTCGTTGTTGGATAGTGTTTCCAGTGTGACATGTTTTTCATATAATTTCAAAATTTTCAAGTAATTCATAGACTTTCTACTAGGGGGCGTAGAGGTAAATTGCATTTCCCCCTATATCTCTGCTTCTAAATCTCAGATTTGAAAAAATTCTTCCTGCACCAGATACAGCTCCTGACGGGAAATCCTTTGCACATAATTTTAAATTTAAAAAAAAATGGGTTGGCCACCAGGGGGTGTAAATCTTAATTTCTGCTTTTGATGTATTTGCAGCAAAACATGAGCTTCTAAATTCTCGATTGAAAAAATTTGTCGTTTGTGGACCGATAGTACTCATGTCGACAAACCTTTTAGAAACATTTTCTTCTTAAAATAATGCATGGTTTCGATGCCAGGGGGCGTAGATGTATATCTTATTTTTATCAATCTCTCTACTTCTAGGAGTCAGATTTGAAAAATTCCTTCTTTGTCGGATAGTGTTTATGATGCGAAATGTTTTTCCAATAAATTCAAAATTTTCAAGTAAATCATAGACTTTGCTAGGGGGCACAAAGGTAAATTGCGCTTTATGCATTATTTCTGCTTCTAAAACTTTGATTTGAAAATTTCTTCCTGTATCGCATACAAGACCTGATGGAAAATATTTTTCACATAATTTCTAATGTTTGGTAAAGAATGGTTTGGCCACCAGGGGGGCATAAGTGTTAATTTCTGCTTCTGATGTATTTGTAGCAAAATCTGGGCTCCTGAACACTAGACTAAATTTTTTTTTCTTGGACCGATAGTGCTCATGTAAAAAAACCTTTTGAGAATACTTTCTTCTTAAACTAATGCATGGTTTTCCCACCAGGGGACGTAAAGTCACATCTTATTTTTGTCGATATCTCTGTTTCTAAGAGTCCGATTTGAAAAATTCTTTGTGCTGGAGAGCGTTTCCGGTGCGAAATGCTTCTCATATAAATTCACGTTTTTCTTAACGCACAAGTCTGCAACCAGAGGGCGTAAGCTCACGATTCCGTTTACAGCAATATCCGAGGGATTAAAAACCTGACTGAAAAATTTATTTCTTCCGTCAAATACTATTGTTTTCCATACCGGTTCCATTGACTTTGAATAGCTTTGATAAATTTAATTTGTATCAGAACAGATTCAAAAGACGTGCTTATTACACCCGAAAATTCGGTGTCATCTTTCTTGTTAAATTTAGTGTGTTTTAACTAAATAGTTCATTCTTGTGAATGTAAGGGTTACTGGGGTTTTACTTCCATTTTAATATGTAAATATTGTGTCTGTAACCGAGGGGGTGGTTGGCTCAAATAATAAGACGTACTAAATGTGTGCTAAACAGTTCATGTGACTACCTTAAAATATTAAACCAAGGCAAAATGTTTTGTTTTACAGTAATTTTCAGTATAGGAATGATGCAATGCTTTTTTTTTTTCACACCACCACTTTCACAAGAGCTACAAATTTTGCTTATCGTGTACCGGGCTTGAAAAATACCATGCCCGAGCATGTAAATTATTGGCCTGGGCAAGTAAAAATAAAATTTCGTTGCTTGACCGAAAACCAGATTTCATTTTTTCCCCCTTTTAATCCAGCTGCCTGGTTGGGCAAACTAGATTTGAATAAAAAAAATTAAAAAAATTGGAACATATCTAGAAAGAAAAAAGGACGGTTGTAGAGTGTTTTTCATTTTACTAAAAATCACCAGAAGTTGTATTACTGATACGAAATAAGTGCGAAGGCCAGGTGAATAGTGATTCTTCAATTATATTATGCTCTAGGTCCAGAAATTAGGGCCAAACGTATTGGGTTGTCAGAAAAGTCATGACGTATTTTGGCACCCGATAGGTGTTAGGCGGTTTTGGAAGTACTAGAGGAATGTGCAGCTCTATTATTGCTATGGCATTCAACAGGTGCCCTGCAGTCTAAAAGGAATAGTGAGCGATTTGGTTGATTTGCGGAGATTTGACATCAAGTTGAAGATGAAATACCAAACTCTGCATTTTCACCATATTTTACTGTTTTACTTCAGTAAAGGGAAGAATGCACGTCAAGCTTGTGAAAGTTGCATAAAGTGTACAGTGATAATGTTCTACAAGAACGTCAGTGGTGGTTTGCAAAATTCCGTGCTGGTGATTTTGACCTCAACGATGCCCCTTGGTCCAGGAGGCCAACCGAGGTTGATGACTACCAAATCAAGGCATCGATAGAGTCAAACCCATGTTACATGACATGAGAGATTGCAGACACAGTGCATATCCATCATTCAAGCGTTCATTACCACCTGAAGAAGCTGGGATACGTAAGCAAGCTCGATGTGTGGGTTCCTCATGAACTCAAAGAAGCTCAATTGACGGCGCGTATAAATATCTGTGATATGCTCATTAAACGTGAGGAAAACGATCTTCTTTTGAACTGACTGATAACTGGTGACGAAAAGTGGATTGTGTAAAAAAATGTGCTGTGCAAACGGTCTTGGTCCCGACGTGCTGCTTCACCTCAAACGACATTTAAAGCAGACATTCATCAGTGGAAGGTTCTGGTCTCAGTGTGGTGGGATTTTAAAGGTGTCTTGTTTTTCGAGCTCCTAACACGAAACCAAACAATCAATTTGAATGTGTACTGTCGGCAATTGGACAATTTGAACGAATCCATCATCCAGAGCTCGTTCATCGTAAAGGTGTTGTGTTCCATCACAACAACGGGAGACCACACAAGTTTGATCACCCGCCAAAAATTATTGGAGCTTGGGTGAGATGTGTTGCCACACACAGCATACTCGCCTAAACCTTGCGCCATCAGACTTCCACTTGTTTCGCTCTCTTCAACAATCCTTGCGTAGTATAACATTCAATTCAGATGAGGCTGTAAATCAGCACCTTGTACAGTTTTTCTCCACGAAAGACAGGTCCTTCTATGAACAAGGCATTCTGCAGTTCACTGAAAGATGGCAAAAGGTTATTGAACAAAACGGGCATTATATCATTGATTGATCTTTGTTCTTTCTATCAATAAATGTCCTTTCCAAAACATGGCTAAAATACGTCATGACTTTTCCGACAACCCAATAGTTTTACTCCAGATGTCGTCTACAGTTACTGGCGGGATGCACAACTCGTATGAAACCAGTCTCTGGTGTTTCATGACAAAATGCGTAAACTGTCATGAAACAGGAGGACGCAGACTGATGGGCAAAAAAGCCATGCTTTATGAGGAGGGAGCACCTTTGGGAGGCTGTGACAATGGAATATTTATTGCACATCTCCGGGTGGGGTTGGGTCACTGATGTAACTTGTGCAGGTGAGGGAGAGGAAAGTGGAAGCTCCAGCCAGCCAGCGCGCACCCCTGCCACACCCCACGCGAACTGACAGAGGTATTACTGAAACAAAGGCTAAGTTTCATTTAAGAACGAGCCTGTGCAATGTGTTCCACTTAACCGGGAGAAGAGTGAAAAGTGCCGACGCCAATAACTTAGTTTACCTGAGAGACCAGTAGTTCGTGTTAGCTGCAGATATAAGTTGTGTTTAGGAGTAGATATACGAAGATTTTTTTGGAAAAAAATCCAGCAATGAGAGTATATCTCGTAGTATAAAGCAATCATGTGAAATTCCCGATTTGTCAGCGGTAGTTACAAACTCTTCTTCCGCATTAGTGAGCGACATAATTTCAGAATCAGAGTCTACATCATTGGCAAAACAAACTTACGCAAGCGGACTATGATAAAGTGTATGAAAAGAAATGCTGTTGCACAGTTCAGGAATCTTGGATAAAAACATTTAATTGGCTAAAGTCAAATGACGACAAGACTTACTGTTTGCCAAAACCATCCTAAAATTGCAGATACCACCAGCAACTTTTTTTAAGGAATATGGGGTGTCAGGTGATAATATACATTTAATAACTATAAGTGCACACAACAGTAGTCAAAGACATAAGGACTGCCTCTTAGCTGTAAAAATACCTCGTGCAACACCTATATAGCAAAATGCATGCAGTTTGACAGAGCATCAGTTAAAAAATATGACTGTCTTTTTTTAACACAGCATACCACTGTGCAAAAGAAGAACTAGCATTTCAAAATTTCTCACATTGTGTCAGCTGCAAGAGGAAAGTGGACTTTCAATTGACAAAAATTATCAAAATAGTAAACAGGCCCAAACATGTGCAAATCATATTGCAGAGGTGGAAAAAATTATCTGAGAGACGAAATTTCTAAAGCCCATTTTTTCTTTGTCTTAGCAGATGGGCCCACAGATGTGATTGTCAAAGAATTCTTTATGTGCAGTGGCATAACTACCACCCCAGCAGCTGTGGGGGCGCAGGTAACGAAGGGGCGTACTGTAGCTGCCAGTTATAGTTTCATGAAAAAGTTCGAATATGAACAATAATTAACCCAAATATTCATATATTGCTTTAAGATATATTTAGCTTTGCCTAAATAAATGTCTGGTTTCACTTTTGAAACACTGAATGTCCCACAGATTGAAAGTATTCGGCTCTTTGACTTCGGGTTGTAATACGATCGCTCTCCAATCGCCCTCTCTTTGTGCTGTTGAAGAAAAGTGCAAGGCCACAGTGGGATTCCCTGTGGAGGATGTGGGAAAACAGTCAGTTACCTTGGATTACCTGCACGACAGGAGTCATCGTTTATTCCCAGCAGCCGCAGATCTGCCATGTGTAAGGGGGTGAATTACTTCAAGTGGTTTATTTTAGCTTTGGACAAGGCAACTACACGTATTGTCAAATCTATTACTTAAAGAGTTACAACTACAGGGCTCTAGGTACCACCATTACTTTTGCAAATACTCTCCCTGACTTCCTACCCCCCAACCATCGCACACACACACACACCGCAAAAAATGCATCCTCCCTCGTGTTCGAAATTGTGCTGAGGGGTGCTGACAGTTACTCCACTGTTTATGTGTGATATATAAATGAAGGCATTCCAGTAACTAAATTTATAGCATTAGTTGAAGTTCAAAATACAGAGGCAATTTTCAATGCTATGAGGGCTTGAGCAAAATTGGAGAATCATGTGCCAGTAACAAATTAGTATGCCTTAATCTAAATGGTGCAGCTCTAAACATGGACCACAAAAAGGGAGTATGAGCATTAGTTAAAAGAAATATACCCCATGTTTGTGTTACATTATGTTGCCCACATTGTAAAGCAGTCCCCTTACGTAAAAGGCAAATTTGATGACTGTGAAATTCTACCAGTATTAACCAACATTGAGGCAATTAAAATAAATTGCTAGTTACCTAGAAACTGTCCATGTAGAGTTGGGAACCATTCAACAAATAATGCAATTGGCCAGTCATGATAGAGCTCTAAGAGCCATAGAAAAAAAACTGGATTATTATAATTCATTTGGAAGACATTTCAAGTGGTAAATCAGACCAATCATCAAGAGCAAAAGGTTATGTAAAGGAACTGAAATCCTTTAAATTTCTAAAATATTTATATCAGATGCTTGAATGATACCTTAGAAATCCTTGTTCCCCTATCCAAAGAATTCAAAAATAAAGATAGTCTTATTGTAAATCTTGCACCTTGTGTTGAGAAATATTTGTTAAACATGGATAAAAAGCATGCCCAGCAGCTCAAAAGATGAAAACCAAGCATCCCAGTCTACTTGTCCAGGAAATAAAACTATAGTTTAAAATGAAAGATTATGAAGTGCAGTTTATGTAACCAAATTCTGATACTTCTGAAATGGGTTATTAAAAGTAATACTAGAACAAGATTTAAAGAAAAAGAAAAAAAAATAAGTTTTATTTCTAAAGAAAAAGAGAAACAAGATAAAAAAAAAGGGAGAATGTCAAATTTCTGAACTAACATACATATCTTGGCAATGCCCTAATACAAGCAACTTTGAAATCCACAGGTAGATGCAGCGAAGTCTGGCATAGATCACGAGCTGAGTCTGCAGCTTTCTCGGTTCATGCTGGAACTCCTATGTCTGCACAAATTGTGTTCATAACAATAACCTTGGAAACACAGCCAGGATTGTCAAGGGGTGGAATACAAATTAAAAGGACTTGCAACACTGACAGAAAAGCATCTGTACTCTAGTACGAAGAACTGTTTCGTTCATGCTTTTGTACCAACCAGTTGTGCAGCAGAAAAGCCAATGAGAGCCCAAATGGGAAAAACAAGGGGTCCGTGTATGCGAATGAGCTGACACCAAGGGCTATCTCCAGAACTAAGAGATACAGAAATCTAATACCACTTTTGTTTTAAAGCTTAGAACAAGTGCTATCTGTAATACATTGTTAGAATGGAACCTGGGCTAATACCAAAAAGGTTATTAAATGTTAACAGCCTGACAGCAGGTAAAACAGTGAGGCATTTAGTGAAAAAGCTATTTCTGAACTTAAATTTTCACAATGTTATAACAGCACTTAAGAAGGAATTTCAGAACTCATAGCACAAAGGCAAGATTAGCTTCAAAAGCACCCGAGACCATTTTAGTAATTTGAATAAATAAATTGACTGGAAAGCTTAGGTGAAGAATTAAGTGAGAATGCCACTTAGGACATTCTCACTTAATTCTTGTGGAAGGAATGACAAGGAAAAGTAAGCATATCTGACGTTAGGCTATTGTATATAGCATAGAGTACAGTACCACCCAAAAACACTACAAGCAAAGCAGGGAAAGGAGACAAAGTGACACACCTAATTCTACGTAAATACATATCTTTTTAAGAGTGCAATGTGTTAATATGGGAAAAGAGAAGTACATGTACAAGGGTATGGACAAATCATGTCATTGCACTACAACAGAGTGCAGATGCTTTCTGTCAATTTTTAGTAAGTCAGATTTCAATTTGTATCCTGACCTTTGACAAAACTTGCAGTGTCTTTGAGATTACTGTTACACATGCAATTTGCAGACGGGCCTCTTAGGGGTCCCACCATTGATGGTAGTCAACAAAGAAAGTTGCCAACTCACTTCGTGATCTACGCACAGAGACTTCACCACATCTAACGGCGGATTTCAAAGTTGCTTGTATTAAGACATTACCAATATCTTTTATAGCAAATTGGAAAAAGGGGTTGGGGGCATTACTGTACATCTATACACCTGTACATAATCACTGGTACACTGGTGTGCAAAAATTAAGGACAAAGAGGAAAAATTAGCATAACAGCGGAACGAGCAGGCAGAACGGACCGAAAGACCACTCAGGAGATAGACTAGGGTCCGGTACGATAGGGCATGTGCATATATGCAGCATGACGTGGTGTTGGTGGGGGGGGGTCGGAAGGGTATAAAGCACATGGGCGGTGAAAGCTATTGCACAGTGTACATCGGCTTGAACAACGTTGAGTTGCTGCCACCATGTGATATGGCCAACAAGCAATCCAGTAGACTACATCTGGATGACTTTACCCGAGGTCGCATCATTGGGAAGTTGGAAGAAGGTCGAAGTGTGACTAGTGTGGCCGAGGAGTTCGGGATCACTCACAGCATCGTTTCACAAGCTTGGAGAGCATTTCAAACGACAAGAACAGCTGTCGGAGAGTTTAGCAGTGGTCGTCCATGAGCAACCACAGCGGCGGACGACCAGTATATTGTCCTACAGGCGAGAAGAGACAGACGGCGGGAGAAATCGCAAGGCACATGCAACAGACAACTGGACGTCCGTTATCACATTTTACTGTGGCCAGGAGGCTGCACAAAGGTGGTCTATTTGCACGACGACCAGTACAGTGTGTGCCATTAACGCCTGCTCATCGGAGACGGCGGTTTCTGTGGTGCCAGGAACACAAGAACTGGAAACATCAGCAATGGGGTAGAGTTCTCTTTACCGATGAGAGCCAATTTAGACTGATGAGCGATTCTGGACGTATACACATCTGGAGAGAGCAGGGAACACGCAATCACACCTCCAACATCATCGAAAGGGACCGGTTTGGAGGTGGCGGGGTTATCGTTTGTGGCGGTATCATGCTTGGTAGACGCTTGGCAGCCTGCCGCCAGCAACTATTCCGCAGCTGCGATTGGCGATACAAGAGGAATGGGCCGCGATGCCTCAACAGCTCCTTGACAACCTCGTCCTCAGCATGGACAGACGTAAATCCTGCAACGCAGTCCGGGGTGATCATATCCCCTACTAACGACTGGATTTTTCTTGGTAGCCGCCCGTGACATGGACATTTCTGTCTTCTGTCCAGTTGTGCTCGAAGCTACCTTTTCAATAAAGTGCCTTTACATCCTTTGGATTCCTTGTTTGGACGGTTTTGCTCACTTGTCCCATATTCTTACATCTTGGGGATCTTATGGTATGATTTGAATTGATGTGGAGCACTTCTGCACGACATTGCATTCGAAAAAATGTCTCATGCTTAATTTTTGCATGCCAGTGTATAATGCTCTGTACTGCAGAAAAATGTTAAAAGTTTGATGCACACACAACCTATTTCAGCAAGTCTTAAAAACTAGAATTGCAGGGAAGATCAAGGGTAAGGGTAAAAATAAATATAATTTTCATATATTAGTTGATCAATAATTTTGTTGGTTTTTAGTAAAAATAAAAGTGTTTACCTTGCTTTTTATTGGAATTTTTATCATTAAAAATTCTCCACATATTTTAATCATCCATTGGGGACTTGGAGAACACAAATTACATGGGTAAATAGTTATGGCAGCTGTTAAAAAATGGTTAATGATGACAAAAAGCCTCTACAGACTGTAGTGTTGGGGGAGGGGGTTCCTTACTCTGAGTGCTTAGCGTTTTATATGTTATTCTTCAATTCTACATTCAAATCATGTCAATATACCATCCTGGAAGTTGTTTTGTGCCACTCTAACAACTGAATTATTAAGGACCTTTCGTTAATCTGTTCAGAGGTAAACTTTCAGCATAAATGCTTCCACACATAGTACTAAACATTTCCAAAACTAATGAAATTTCATTATCAAAATATTCAGCCTTATAGTGTTCTCCCTACAGCCTTTTTACTGGGTGCCGGCCTAGCTAATTTTCCCTGCCACCCAGGCTAAATTTCCTTTAATGAACATTTTCACAACACACATAATAGTAATTGTGGAAAACTTACTCCCACATACACCCAAGATATTGATGAAAACTTGTTGAAATCTGTGTGAAATATGATTTGTTAGTAAGTACTTATTTTTCCATTTATGTACAATTCTCCAATGTTATTAAGTTATATTACATTAATGCCTACCACACCAATAAAAATCTTTTATAAGTACAATAATGCAAACAACATTCTTTTTCTTCCTTGATTGGAGAAGTGGTCATTAAGAGTTCCACCCAGCTGTAAAAGAAATTCTAGAGAGAGAACACTACTTAGAGTAGACAATCACTATCTCCCATTTATAATGTAACTTACAGAAAACTTTGTACACCACTTCCTTGAAAAGATTTATGTGCATCCTTCGATAGCTGGACCTATAGGTGTTCAATTTGGGATAGAGTGGCATTTTCTAGATGCAGATGCTTAAAAAAGGAGATCAGTGAAATCAAATGCAAAAAACAATTTACATGACTGATAGATACACACAGTTTTTGGGGAACCACTGTTACCTTCAACATGTATCAGCAAAACTACGAGAGGTTAAAGATTTATTGATACATGAAGAACGAAATGTTTTTTTTTTTTTTTTTTTTTTTGCGATACAACACTAGCAATTGGTTCATGGTTTAATTTAATGAACTTTTGAAATAGGCCTAATACTTCCATGAAAAAAGTTACCATCCTCTACAGGAAGAGTTTTTTTTTTTTAATTTAAAATCCCCCCCCCTCCTTAAAAGGTATTTCAGCATTTGATTTAACTAAAGTGTTACCTGAACATTTATAGAATGTTAGTCTAATTTATCCAGTAGTTTTATTTCTACAACTAATTAAATTTATAGACAATTCAGAACAACCTTCATGGCACATACAGAAATAATTGCCTCTCGATACAACGTTCAACAAATTCAAGGGAAATGCAGACACTCTGAAGAATAAATAAAACCAATTGTTTTGGATCCAAAGAGGGGTTTCTTTTCACTGATATCTAGTAGTTTTTATACTCATTGTACATCATGATTTATAATGAATTATTTGGCAACTTCCATGTTAAAGGAAATTTCCCTTTCAATTTTAATTTCGTGAATGAAAGGTATTTATTGTACATATTCTGCTCCCCTATAATATAATGTGCTCAATACAGTTATCCCAAGCACTTCTGCTGTTGTCCTACACGTACTGGAACTTTAACTTACCCGTGTCACCACTAGTTCAAAAACCTACTTTTAATTATATTACACAATATACATCAACCCGAATTCTCTGCAATTCAAACCACCTTATCCTGTTTTACATGTCGTTATTCCGATAACATGAAACGACTTCGAAGCTTCACTATACTGATGATATGTTAGCAAGGTGAGTTCTGATACAAAATCTAACGGTTTCATTCCGATATTAGTAACCACTTAATATACACAAACAAAAAAATAGTTTGCTGCAAGTTCAAAACAACTAGACATACCAAAATGTCACTGTTATGCTCATAAGGTATGATAGTGCTAAAGCTAGGATGAGAAAACTTCTAAAACAATAGAAATTTACGTACATGGATCTACAAAATAGGTTTTAAAGACACTTCCGTGCCACGCCCGCTAGCACTCATCTCATGATAGAGATAACACTCATGTTACTACTACGTCTACAGACAGTTAGGCTTACGCTCTGTGGGTGTTCACGGGTGATACACTGGCATGTACAAATTTATTTCCATTACACCATTAAATTTTAAAACCAAAAAGGAACAATTAATTCTCACGATAATGAGTAACATATAAAACTCTAAGAAAACCAACATAAGAGTTTAAAAACTTCAACTCACCTCAAAATAATTAAAAGGCTGCAATCAGCCTCACATTGGATTGAAGAACCGCTACTAGCCGGCAAGATTCACAAATACAACAAAAAATCTATCGTGCACAAAATTCTAGGGGCTAGTAATTATAATATGGTTTTATTTTAATTAAATGAATATTTTATTTTTCCAGAACGTATATTTTTATGAAACTCAAACGACTCGTCGATTTAAGCCAATGAGACAAGGTCACTTCATTTATTCCGGATAACTCTTTCTTGCAATCTCATTGGCTGCTTTTGTAGCAGACTGACTGGGGCTAGGCTCTGCATCCGATGACCTCAACAAGTACACGTGTGTTTTCTTGGGAGACGAAATTCGTCTGTGGGTTTCTGTACCGCTGCTGTGGTAAGAGTGATTTTGCCCTTTCGGATTTAAGTAAGTCTAGTGTGTTTCTAACTGAAACCAATATTTAAATCTCAAATAATTTTTCTCTAAATGTTATATATTTATTTAGCTCCATACGCCAATAAGCCGTACTAATGTCTGCCTAAACCTCGTGTATCATATGCGATGTCTGCATCATGAGAACCGGTTTGTGTTAACTGAACTATAAAAAATGCGTTCCGGTTTCATAATTCTGTTTTACTTCCATTTCAAAATAAAGTTTCGAATGACAGTTTCAGGATAGTTAAAAGCTTCAAATTTTCTAAATTTTTTATGTTCAGTTCTAAATACCGTTCGTTCACTATTTTTAGCTTCATGTCTGACGGTTCTCTATTAAAACACTCATCGGTGTCGTCGTCCGTTTAGAAGTTACAAAATGTGTTTCTTACAATTGAAGTAGGTTTGTAAGAAGTGTCCTAATTTTTATGATCAGTCATGCAAGACTTAACTGCTCCAGTCAAGTTTTCTGACACTTCCGTGTATCGAACTTAGATGACTAATAACTTTTCTGGTATTACTCCAGTGAGATGTGCAACATTTTGTAGTGTATACAGATTTATGATAAAACAAATATTTTGCTCCTACGAGCCAACGTATTTGCGGCACTGAAAATATTAAAAACTTCCGCTTCACCTACCATTTTTTCGCGCTACAACAATCTTAAATTTATGGGATCGTCTTACAAGTGTAGTTAGTCTCCATTTCTGGCTGCCACGAACTTTAATTGCATGATTTTTGTTATCAACATCCAACTTTTAATCTGTATGGTCTTTCAAAAAAAAAAAAAAAAAACATTGAAAAGGCAGTTCATATATTTAATTGATTTGCATTTGAATGTTTCCTTTCATTGAGGGTGGAATGAGTCAAATCTAGAAACAATGATAAAAACCAGTGGTTTTTGAGTCAAAAATACTATTAAGTACCATAGGCTAATTAAGTACCATCGGGCCGGACCCACCCCTTGAAGATTGTGAATTTTAAAGCTATATATAATTAAGTTTTTTTTCTTAGCAATGGTTTTTCTCTTTTTTTTTTTTTTTTTTACTTTTAAAGATATTGGGCTTATTCCTACTTGCAGATTTTTTTTTTCAGGGAGGTTTTCACCCGATGAACCAAATCCACGGACCCCCCCCCCCACCCCTTAAATTTGTGTCTACGCCACTGTTAAGAACTGCTAAGTAAATGTTGCCTAGGTGCCACTCTGATGTGCGATTTGGTAGTTCAGTTTACAACTCAATAGAGGACCATGCACATAAACTGGACTTTTTGTTTTTCATATTGTAAAGCTTACAGAAATCGTGGTCAAATAAAGTAGCAGCAACAGAAATTCATACTATTCCTTGTTCTCATATTACAGAGACTTATAAATCAGCGTTCTCTGTTTATTTCTCCCAAGGGGAGAAAAGGATTTCATTTAAATACTCATTTGTGTACCAAAAACGTGCTTACGAAGTTGGTTTACTTAAATATGAAATTGTTTTCGCATTAATCTACTATGTAGTTTTTTACTGTAGGAAGTCTGCTAACTCGACTGCTTTTTGGGGTCTCGCGTCACCACGGTTCTAGCCGATATTTGCATATTTCTGTACTGTTTCCGCCCTCTTCAGCCGAATATAGTTCATGCGCCAACAAATAACAAACAAGCCTTATAAACGTTAGTGTTTGTTTAAAATAAGTTTTGATCATGTAATTATGCCCTATTGACGTGTTTGTAAACTCCTGCCTCCCGGTAGGCGAGTGGTCTGAGGCGCGGCTTATTACTTAATCTCTGGGTTCGAATTTTGAATAAGACTAACCGGTGCTGGTATCAGTGGCTATAAATAAAGAATGCCCTGGGAATTTTGACGCTCATAAAAAGCATAGGAGTAACGAGGGGGGGGAGGGACAACTGCCAATCTGTTTTTCACTTTCCCAAATGATAAAATTGTATTTTTTAAACTGACGCGAGTATCAAGTTAAAATTGCGACGCGACTTTTTCTTGTTGAATTTCCATAAAATGAGGGTTAAAATTTTTGAAGTGTCACATATATCAAGACTTGGTATCCCTCCCCTCCAAAAATTAGCTCTTGTGGGAGGTAGGTTTGCTAAAACCCAACAAAAAGAAAATTCTGATTGTAATTGGCTAGTTCGTTTTCTGTTTGGGGGCAGTAGTCCTTTTTGCCACTTGTTCTTACTGCTGCACACTAAAACCTAGCCCTTTGGTCATAAAGAACCCAAACCAGCCACCCAGCTCTTGGTTTATACGCCTCAGTACCTATCAGGGGCGGATCCAGAATCTTCGTGAGGGGGGCGTAAGTGTCGGGAATAACCGGGGGCCTTCCTGATATTTTCCCCGCAAAATGAAAAAGGTTCTTAGTATGTCTATAAATTCTTCCATTAAATAATGTACTTTTAAATACTTTCGCGAAAATATACTCAATCTGTTATTAAAGTCTAACAAATCGAAGCTTTTCCTTGGTTCCTGAGGGGGCGCGCGGCCCATCTCTGGAGCCCCCCCCCAGGTACTCATGTTCCAATAGTATGGCGTCTGATTTACTTTCATCACTGGAGCGAGTGACCCTGAGTTGAAGGACGCTAAAGAGAAAAACATTAGGGACTTAAATTTGGAGATGTCAAGTTAGTTTTTCCTACACCCTACTGTTGTCCGTGGGGTTCAAAGGAATTTAAGAGCATTCATTGCGAGAAAATATGGCCAGTTTGCTCGTGAAGACTAATATGTGAAGTCCCACAGATAGTCTTAAGCTTCAATCCATATTAATTTGAAATTAATGCTTTAAACTGCTGTACTGCAGCCGGATATATATTGGCAGAAATATAGTAAATGGGGATTGAGATTTCCGTACTGCTTAAAGAAATGCCTAAATTATCTTGAGGGATATCTTGTACTTACTGGGCAAGGTTTCTTTTTAATAGCCCTCATCAGGAGCGGATTGGCCCGCCGGGACATTTCCTTGTGGATCACTCAAGAAATGGCCCTCTTCCTTGTATTCTTTTTGTCCGGATTTTTTGAAACGAACGAATAGTTATTTTGTTACAATGAACAATAATTAATTTCATTTGAGCTTTTCGCGTGTATGAAAAGTTTGTTACATCTATCTAGGTCGTTGGACTTGGAGCCCAGAGTAATTGGTATGCCCTGCCGTCCTTTTGTAATCTCTAAGGAAACACTATACCCATTGCGATGGCCCATCATCCCCTTATCCACAGACCGACACACAGCACAAAGGGATTCTCAGACAGAAATACTCCAAAATAAGTGTCACACCTACGTTTAAAAGTAACAACGATTTACTAGTACTGGTTCATATGTCGAAATGGTAGTTCAGGAGTAGACTTAAAAAAGGCGTCTTCTCAAGGAGGTAGCATCCATCGTGCAATAGGTGATCTGTGACGAAATAAATGCAAAACTTAAGTGCGTAAAAATTGCTTTCCCGCCCCCAGGTAGCGCAGTGGTCTAAACGACGGCTTCTGCTCATTCCTTCAAGAAGGGTCCGGGTTCGAATTCCGGTGAGGCATGGATGTTGTTTGTCTTACGGCACTGGCTCTCTCCCTTCCATGGAACCAGTGGCTCTAAATTAGGAACGGGCGACTGCTTATAGCCCACTGAGCTGCTCACGGTAGTTAAACCTCGGGGAAAAAAAAATGGTATGTACACACATTCCAACTTTCAGAATGATCATGATTTAGTTGAAAATGAGTTCTTCAAAATACTATTCTTTTTTTTTTTTTTAATCGACCTGGAATGACACCCCGTTTTGAGTGACTTCATACTAGATTCAACCACGCTGATTTTTAAAACTCTATAGCGTTAAATTGTTATTAAACTTTATTCACGACTGAATTTGTTTCACCGTATGCATTTCGCAGTTCTCTTTTGTCCAGGGTCTAACAGAATGTTTGCTTTATATGAGGGAATTTGAGGTATTTCCTTGTAGGTACGTGTTTTTATAGTGGACCACAAGACTAAAATTCCCGGCCTCGTTGTGTCCCAATCAGCCTCTGGGTAGCACCACTTTTTTGTGCAGCCTAAAATAAAATTGTTAACCGTGTAGTTGCGTAAAAAGTTCAGTTCCTTATATAAAAAAAACAAAAAAAAAATGTTTAGGCCCGGAAGGCTTTTTTTTTTCCTTCTTGCTTTGGGAGTATATATTATCAGTATACGTACCTATAGCCTGGGGTTTGGGCCAAGTCTTTATTAATATACATTCCGTAAAATTAAAAATACATTAGAATTGAAAGTCTTTCACTAAACAAGAAGTCAACAAACTACTCAAACTGACAACTTTAAACTGATTCATGAGTCATATCCCGCAGAAATAGGTAACCGGAAGTGTCAACGCTGGAATTAGTGCGAATGAGTAATTTTAGCGAGTTTAATCGAAAGAATGCTCGGCCATTTCTATAATAGAACTTAACGTCAGTTTCATGCAGGGTATCTGCGGTTACGTGTCGTACTCGTAACCGTCGGGATGTGATACGACCTGCACAACGTCTGGGAGCCTACTGAAATTTGTGATGTCATGGCGGCGCTGGAAAAAAGCTTCGGATTTCGGATAAAAAGATGCTCAACCTGTATTTGTTTGCTATCGGACCGCGGGTGGCCTAGTGGGCAACGTTCGTGACTACCACGGAAAGGGCCTCAGGTTCGATCCCAGGCAGGTACGAACGCTCGATCCACTAAATATCCGCCGTGCGTCGGATGGGCACGTTAAGCCGTCGGACCCCGGGTACTGGCCCCCGGTAATAAATAAGGGCGTCTTCCTTCCCCTTTCTACTTCGCTTCCGTGTCACTCTCCTATCGGGCGTTCTAGCCCAAATCTCCTAGTTTCCTATTCCTAAGGGTTGTTTAAGACCTGGGGTCAGACACTCCCTTCCTAAAATCCTCTACACATGAACATTTGTTTGCTATACATTTTAAACAGTATGGTTCTAAATATCGAAAATTCCTTTTCGGTCATATACTGCTCAACGCGGATAACATTTTGAGCATATTTCCTGTTGCAAATTAATCCCCGCCCCCTAGGCAAACGTTAGTTATCTGAATATTCCTGCTTCCAGAAGTTCGATTTGAAAAATTGTTCTTTGGTACCGACAGCGCTCATGGCGAGGGCTAGTTTTCATATTAGCCGAATTTCTGACGCACTTCGGCTACTAGCAGGCGTTAATTCACGTAAAATTCCTGAAAATAATTTACAGCAAAGTTGCCGGTAGGTGTCAGCGTAGGCGTAGCCACGGGGGTGGTCTTCGGGTCCGGACCCCCCCCTTGAGGGAAGATTTAGTATGAATTTAAAGCGATATAGTAACATGGAGGAGACTGGCACAAGACAGACCGTTGTGGAAGAAACTTGGGAGACCTTCGTCCAGCAGTTGATTGATAATGGTTGATGATATCTATATGGGGCTTTCACCAATGAACCAAACCCATAGCCCCCCCTTAAGAAATCTCTGGCTACACCACTGGGTGTTAGTCTTTGAATGAAATTTCAGTTTTTAAAAGTTCCCTCTTTAACTTCCGTAGTCAGAAATTCCGTTTCTCAGAAAAGTGCATGTAAGGTTGTTTTTCTGTATTTATTCAGAAGTTTCATAAAATCGAAGAATCTAAATTTTTCAGCCCTTCCACCGGAAAAGAATCTCTCCCCGGTGGAATTCGCCCGAGGTAGAGTTGGCTCATCGCAAACCGCGTGTCTTAACCATTGAGCCAGAAGGACTCTTGAGTGACAGCCACGTCCAAAGTAAAACTCTACGCGATGAAATGTTTTGACGTAGGACTACGTCTAACTCCCCGAATAGTATGGGGCGACTTATGGCCGGTAAAGAAAATGTCCCAATTGAAATCATTATAGCGTTAAAAATTCATATCGCACGCTAATCGTGTTATCATATTCGTAAACAGCATGGAGTCCAATTCGCGTACTGCGCAATACATCGTGCGCACAACGCTCCCCTCGTTCCCTGTGCGCGGAGGAGATGATGCAATATTTCTAGGTGTCGCCACGTTTGACTCGGTTTATCTCGGCAACCGTGAGCACAACACGACTGTGCTGGTATCGTTTTAAAGCTCTCGGCGAGATCTATTCAAATATATAACAAAGATGACACCGAATTTTCGGGTGTAATAAGCACGTCTTTTGAATCCGTTATGACTCAAATTAAATTTATCAAAGCTATTCAAAGTCAATGGAACCGGTATGGATAACAATAGTATCTGACGGAAGAAAAGTTTTTCAATCTGGTTTTTAATCCCTCAGATATTGCTGTAAACAATCGTGAGCTTACGCCCTCTGGTTGCAGACTTCTGCGTTAAGAAAAACGTGAATTTATATGAAACATTTCGTACCGGAAACGCTCTCCAACACTAAGAATTTTTCAAATCGGACTCTTAGAAACAGATCGACAAAAATAAGATTATTTTTTACGTCCCCTGGTGGGAAAACCATGCATTATTTTAGGAAGTATTCTCAAAGGTGTTTTTCCATATGAGCGGTATCGGTCCAAGGAAAAAAAAATTAGGCGTTTTCAGGAGCCCAGATTTTGCTACAAATACATCAGAAGCGGAAATTAACACTTATGCTCCCTGGTGGCCAAACCATTCTTTACCAAACATTAGAAATTATTTGAAAAATATTTTCCATCGGGTTTTGTATGCGATACAGGATTTTTTTTTCAAATCTGAGTTTTAGAAGCAGAAAACGCAATTTACCTTTGTGCCCCCTAGCGGAAAGTCCAAGATTTACTTGAAAATTTTGAATTTATAGGGAAAACATTTCGCATCAGAAACACTATCCAACAAAGGAATTTTTCAAATTGGGCTCCTAGAAGTAGATATTGACAAAAATAAGATATACATCTACGCCCCCTGGCGTAGAAACCATGCATTAGTTCAAGAAGAAAATGTTCTTAAAAGGTTTGTCGACATGAGTAGCATCAGTCTACAAACGACGTTTTTTTTCAATCAAGAATTTAGCTCATATTTTGCTGGAAATACATCAGAAGCGGAATTTAATATTTACGCCCCCTGGTGGCCAAACCATTTTTTTACAAAAATTAGAAATTATGTGCAAACGATTTCCCATCAGCTGTATCCGGTGCAGAAAGAATTTTTCAAATCGGAGATTTAGAAGCAGAGATAAAGAAATGCAATTTACCTCTACGCCCCCTAGCGGAAAGTCTATGAATTACTTAAATTTTGAAATTATATGAAAAACATGTCACACTTGAAAACACTATCCAACAAAGGAATTTTTCAAATCGGACTCCTAGAAGTAGAGATATTGACAAAAATAAGATACGTCTACGCCCCCCTGACGGAGAAACTGGAATATTTTAAGAACAAAATATTCTGAAAAGGTCTGTCGATGTGAGTGGCATCAGTCCACGAAAGAATTTTTTCCATCGATATTTTAGCTCAGATTTTATGGCAAATACATCAGAAAAAAAAAAAACACTTACGCCCCCTGGTGGCCAAAGCATTATTTGCCAAAAATTTGAAGTTATATGCAAAAGACTTTGCATCAGGTGTATCCACTGAATTTTTTTCAAATCGGGGTTTTAGAAGTTATCGGGAAAATGTAATTTTCTTTTACGCGCCCTAGCGGAAAATCTATGCGTAGTTTGAAAAAGTAACTATCTAAAATACTCTTCGACATAAATGTAATCGAAAGATAAAATAATTTTTTCAATCTGATGTTTAGAAGCAAATATGTGGAATAAAACGTATTTTTGAATTCGACATCTGCGTTTACGCCCTCTAGCGGCGAAATTGTACATCGAAAAAAAAAACAAAATAAAGGATCATTCGCATATTTCAAGCAACCCAATGCAAAAAGCATTTTTAAAATCGGACTAATAGTTGCAGAGATATTGTGGGTACAGACAGACGGACGGACAACCCGGTAACATAAGCACGATCTTTTTTTACAAAAGACTTGCTAAAAAACATATCGAAGTGGTTTAAGCTAAAACTTTAAAGAATTGTTCTCGTCTGAACGGGTAAACATTTTTGACAATGCCGCGGAATTCGCAGAATGAACGCAAGCAAAAGTGGAGAAAATCAAACCGAGGTAAGAGCAAGTGAGGAATGTAAGAAGCCCAAGTGCAGCCCAACTAACTAGAGTATAAAGAACATCAGAAAACAGCAGCCGCCAAACAAAAATCTAACACACCGATTGAACCCGGACCATCTGGAACTCTGCTTTATGTTCGCAATGTAATCATCATTGTCAACCATTATCAATCCACTGCTGGACGAAGGTCTCCCCAAGTTTCCTCCACAACGGTCTGTCTTGTGCCAGTCTCCTCCATGTCACTCCTGCATACTTTCGAATTTCATCCACCCATCTCCCATGTGGTCTTCTTCTGGGTCTTTTCCTGTCCCTTGGAATCCAATCTAAAATTTCGGCTGTCCATCGATGATCTGTCCTTCTGGCAGTATGTCCAGCCCATTGCCATTTCAGGGATTTAACTCTGATCATGTCTTCCACTCTTCTCATTTTTCGGATCCACGAATTCCTCTTCTTATCTCTCCTGGTTACACCAAGTATGCACCTCTCCATGCTGCTTTGAGTTGTCTGCAGCCTTTGTATGTCTCTTTTAGTTAAGGTCCACGTCTCTGCACCATACGTAAGCACTGGAAGGATGCATTGATCACACTTTTCTTTTAAGACATAATGGCATATTGCTCTTGAAAATTATGCTGTTTCTTCCAAAAGCTCTCCAGGCAAGTTTTGTACGCCGATTAATTTCTTCATCAATGTGACCCTCACTTGATATCTGCTGTCCAAGATAAACGTACGTGTCTGTTATCTCCAGCTTTTCTCCATCAATCGATAAATCTTCATTTCTTGTAAAAGCATTGAACATCACTTTTGTCTTCTGAAAGTTCATTTTTAATCCCACTTCTTTACTCTTGTCAGCAAGTTCCTGGATCATACTCTGCAGCTCTGATGGGGTAGTTGCAAAAATGACTACGTCATCAGCAAACCGAAGGTGGGTTAGATAATCTCCATTAATCTTTATCCCCTTGTTTTCCCAGCTCAGCGACTGAAAAACAGCCTCCAATGTGGCATTAAAGAGCTTCGGAGATATGGTGTCACCTTGTCTCACTCCCTTTCCAATTTTTATGTGTTGTATTTTCAAACAGCCGAATCTTTGCACTTGCAATTTCATAGATGTTATTAATAATATTAATGTATGCATCTTCAATACCGCAGGTTTTCAGAGCCATTGTAACTGCTGATGGTTTCACCGAATCAAAGGCTTTTTCATAATCGATAAAAGCCATGCACAATGGAAGTTCATATTCCCTCGCTCTTTCAATTAGTTCTCTCAGTACATGGATATGATCTATTGTGCTGTAGCCACTCCTGAATCCAGCTTGTTCTCTCGGTTGAGCCAAGTCGAGTGTTACCTTCAAGCGGTGTGAAAGAACTTTAGTGAAGATTTTATAAACTACTGATAGGTCTGTAGTTTCCGAGATCCTCAATGTCACCTTTTTTATGTAGCAGGATCATTGTAGCGGTGTTCCAATCCTCAGGAATCTTTCCTTCATTAAGGCATAGAGTGAAAATTTGGGCGAGTACTGTTTCGATTTCTCCACTTGCTTTCTTGTATGATGTCTACAGTAATTCCATCTTCTCCTGGAGCTTTTCCTCGCTTCATGTTCTTGATTGCATGTGCAATTTCTGCTGGAAGGACTGGAGGAACTCTGGTACTGGTATCTTTCATGATGTCTGGAGTGCATGTATCATCCCTTTCATATAATTTGGAGTAGAAATCTTTCACTCTTGTCAAAATTTCGCCTCTATTTCTTGTTACAGAACCATCTTCTTTTCTCAGTGCCATAATCTGTTTTCTTCCCTTACTGAGATGTCCCTTTGCTATCTTTAGGCTTTGGTTGTTTTCAATTGCTTTCCTCACTAGTTCACAGTTGAATTTCCTTACGTCTTCAGTGATACTTTTTCTTACTGTCTTGCATAGCTCTATATATTCCACTTTGGAAGTCACATCTTCTTTAGTTGTCCTCATCTCTCTTCTTTTTTTCATCAACATTTTCGTTTTTCCTGATAATTTATTTGTAAACAAAATATGTAAGCTACTTTTCATATCCTCGACCTGTGTTGGCTATAACAAATTAAACGCTTTGGAACCATACTCGACTATAGCTCATTTCATCTCTCCGATCTGCAAGTTGTAGTCCTATGTTCCAAACTGATGGCTCAATCAGAACTGAGCCTACCTGTATCTTTTTTTTTTTTTCGTTTATGCGAGTGAATTAGTGATTTTTTTTATCCCCTGTTGAAGCTTTGAAGCTTATTTTTTGAATGGTTTAGTTTAATTGTTTTCCTGTAGGACTTATTACCCCCCCCCATGGTTTTTTGAAGCAACAGAATGCTTTGGAACTTGATCTCATTAAACTAACTACAATGACCTTCAATTACCTAAAAAGGTGAAATGCAGAACTTTATACTGTGGAATCAATTTTTCAGTCCTTGTACCGGAGAATCTTTTCGCAGAACTCCTGAATGCAAAATTTACTCTTGAGAGCTTTTGGCTGGAGTCCACAGACTGATACATAGACATCATACAATCAAACTTAAATTAAGTACTGTCTTACGATAACACATTTGCAATAGCTGGTGCACAAAATGGGGAAGAATATAAGGAATATCTGGTTCCACAATAACCAAAATTTCATGCGATGTTATCCACAATATAAGATCTCGCCACAAAACTTGACAATTAGATCCTTCGGCAGACCATTGAAATTTAAGTTAACAAAACCTAAAATATTCGCGCGAATCACTTCTGTTAACGGAAATATTTCATATATGGATACAGAGAAAGTGAGAATGGAGTTTTCCCGTTTATGTAAGAAAGGAATTGCCGAAAAGGTTTCTGAAAATTCAAAATTTTCCTGGCGTACGTGAAATTAAGGGGTCCCCCCTCCCCCATTTCACCGAAAAGGTTATCAGAAATATGCTTCGTTAATTAACGAAAGAATCACGAAAACTGGCTCGTTAATTTCAGAATTTTTTTACAGTGTAAGTTTACAAAATATTTGCAACATTCTGTTTTGGTCGGATACAAACGGAAAACATGCGCATTTCCTATTCAAAGTAATTCAGCTTCAGCTCCCTGCTAGAGGTGGCGTAATTTTATTTTTCTTGATCACTTGTAAAAGTTTGATCTAAAAAAATTCTTTTGCCTACGATGCCATTCATTGTGGGGAACTTCTTACAAATCTTAATTTTTCATAATGCACATTTTCGCCGCCAGGTGACGTGCGCATCTGTTTGGAATCCTATCATCGCTTCTAAAAATTAGATTGAATAAGTCTTTTTTGTACTTGTATGAAATTCACAATGATTGCTAACATTAGACTTTAAATATATTCTTCCAGCTACGGTGCATTTCTGCTTCTAAAGGTTGTTTTTCATCGCATTACTTTCACTATTGTGTTTTGCAAATCCTCATAATGCCTTATTCTGCCGTTAGGGGCGTCAGTGTATATTCCTATTTGCGAGAATATCTCCGCTTTTATGAATCCGATTGGATAAACATCAGGTATTGAAGACCCTCCACTATGAAGAATATTTTGCACACATTTTTGCAAATGACGCAGTTTTCCCTACTACAGGATGTGAAGTTACATCGCGTTTTCCTTCATCTCTCTCATTCTAAATGTTCGCTTAAATTTTTATCTTCCCCTATTCAGAACATTTTGCGTACTCTTTACAATTTTTCGTAACGCTGCCGCTAGTGGGTGTAAATAGCGATTTCTACTTCTTTAAATACTTATGCGCTGCTTTTGAAAATACTTATTACTCTTTGTAGAGTTACGTACTCGTGTTTTTAACCCCGACACATACACCATTAAAAGCTAATCTCAATGTCACCTTTATTTCTTGTTAGAGTACAATCTTTTCTGACTGCCATGCTTTCTTTCACGATTTTTTTTTTTATAGGCTTTAGTTGTTTTTGAGAACTTTTTTTTTTTTTCTCAAGTTGTTGTAACATCTTAATTAAGTTTCACGACAGAGAATGCACAGAGAATATGTTGATGTAACAAGCCTAAAGATCTGAAACATGTTTGGCATGAGTTGACAAATTTACTGAAATGCAGAAGTTTGAACTTTCTCCAGAACATGTATTTTACTTCCTGGTATTGGGTGAAACTTTAAGAATGTGTCCATCTACACGTACACTTGTATTGAGTTCATACATAAAATAACTGTCATCTTTCCTTTTATACTTTAAATTCAAGAATGTGTCGTCCAGCAGATTTAGATGTAATTGTAATTTTTTTTTTAATTTAAGTAAACTAACTTAAATCTGTTTTCTATCCCATAGTAAGCGCAGCATATCCATGCTACTGAAAAACTTCAATAACTTCGTCTTGGAAGTGTTACCTTTCGTAAACGTAACTGTGTTTTTAATCAAATAGGCAATAAGTACGTATATGTATTATGTGCATGGGCGGCGGAAGGTAGCGCCCCCCCCTTTGGAATTTCATGGTCCCCTCACTGCAATAAGGGTCTTCATTCATACCAAACATTTTTTTTATAGTTCATATGTAGCATTTAACACTTAAATAATTAACCCTTAACAGCCCAGGTCCGATCTCGCGGGTTTTATTAAGGTTATTTTTATAAGTATTTTACAAATAAACGATCCCCAAAACATTACTACAATAGTAATAAAACGTTTTATTATTATTTTTTTAAACTATTAAAATGTGGTGGTCTGAGAGCCCGGACGTAGGTTGATATGACAAACATAAGACCTGGGCAGTTGAGGATTAAACTTTCCTGGAGACCATCACAACGTTTCGCAGTTTTCTGGAAAACGCTTCAACTTTGAAAATTAATTTTACACAAATAAATTGAAAAGTTAACTTACCGTTGTGTTTTTCACTTTAAAGAATTCTCAAATCGCAATGGGCTGGATATATTGCTAGAAGAACTGACAACCGTTAAACAACTGAGATATTAGGTTTAGATTTCACCATGGGGCAGAAGACCCAGAAGCAGTCCACCTGGAAGATGGGTGGATGAAATTCGAAAGTATGCTGAAGTGACTTGGAAAAGATACGCTCAAGACAAAGTTATGGAAGAGACCTTCATCGAGCAGTGGATTGATAAGTTGACGATGATTTATTAGAATACTTGCAATATAACCTACGGATTTTTATTATTGCTTTAACTCTTGGAGATGTTCAATCCCCCCCCTCCCCTTCCTTGAAATTATCGGGTTATGCCGCCCATGATTGTGACTTGTAACTGACTAACGCGGAATTTGAATTGTTCGGAGTAATAGTCCAGGACAGCAGGTAACCTGTCATGTTTAGAGAAACTAACACTCAGTACTGAGTTACAGGGTAGCAGAGTGGTTAGAGGCGCCGGCTTCTCGCAAGTCCCCGATTTGGCTCCAAAACGTTGTCCTCTACGACACAACTTTTAGTGTGATTTCCTGGAATATGAAACTCCGTTCCAGTAGCAGAGTAAGAGGCGCAGATTTTTCGCTAATCTGCAACTTGGGCCCGAAACGGTTGTCGTACAACCCAACTTTTAGGCTGCTTTGTGGTGGATGTGTGAATCGGTGGACTCTTCGCTGGAGTCCCGGATGAAGAATGTTTGTCCCACGCAGAGGCGTAACCAGGTATTTCTGCGCCCGGGCACACCGCAAAATTCCGCGCTTCCCCATCTGTTTTTCAAGGCATTACTAATTTAATAGTTGTATACATACTGCATATAACTATTAAATTACTAAATATGTATATTATGTTAGTAATGTCGGTCGGTGTAATGCTCTTCTCGACAAAACAAAATTAACGTCATACCCCAAAGTTTAGCCCAGTGTTAGAGAAGTCCAGGACGCGGGCTTCTGACTTCTCGTACTCAAGTCCGAGTCAGTCAGGACATGTACTTTCGTTCTTCTTGAACTAATTCTCTCCCTTCCCTGGAATCAGCTGTAAGTTAACGCGTCTCACTGCAGCCTTAAATGCTCACTGGGGGAAGAGGACGTTAAACCCCGGAAAAAAATGCAAATCGCTCGTTGCTGACCTTATTTCCGCCTTCCTCGTGTCCTTCCATGAAGGAAATTTACTGTTATCACGTACGAAATAGTCGCTCACAATTTTTGAGACCTGGTTTCTCCTTTTTGATTCCTTTAGGACAACTGATCTAAGAAAATAAAAAGATATATCAAAATCAGCGATGCTAAACAAATTTGCTGTCGATTTCATGAAGGCAATGGAGCATCTGAAATTGGCCAATTTTTAACAGTCCTGCTGTTTCAAGGAAGAGATTTAAATCTCAGATAATCATCTTTCGTGTATGCCTTGGCTTCTTTAGTGGTGATGGGAGCACAGTTTCTCTTACCCTGCTTTGCATTTTGAAGGGTCTGCATATCGTTATTTGCTCTATATCGCATATTCCACGGAGAAAAGCTATTGTTATGGCCTGAGATACTCCACATGCTCTGAACATTTGTTTTTATAGAAGGGTGCCTGAAACCTTCTTTCCCATAGGCCTTTAATTTCATGTTGAAGTTGGTCTTTCACTGTTCTGTTTTTTGTTTCTTATGCTGACACAGAAACTAATTTTTTTTATTGTACATATTTCTAAAGCGTACTTCTATAAGTTTGCGGCAGAATTGTTTCAAAGTATGAACATTCGGTATGGGAAAACGTCAGTTGTTCATTTTGTAACTTTGGGTTCCAGTATTCTTTATTGGTAGTAGAAAAATGCTGTCTTAATTTTGCTTTAGGCGCTTTAAACTTAGTAGTTGCGTAGCCTCTTCGTGTTCAAAAAATAAGTGCATGTGCACTGTCAGAATTCCCACTAAATCTAGAGTTCCGACCTTGGTGCAAATAAAGGGAGAAGATCCTGTCATGTTTATAGATGTTCTCATTTTGGGCCAAAACGACATTCTGAGTAAAGAAAAAAATGTCTCTCCCAACATAAAAAAATAAGTTTGCTGTTTTTCTGATAAACAGTATTAGAGGTCTGCAAGGGCCGGGTCTGGCCTTTTTTTAGTTTAGAGAACAAAGCAACGGGTCGGGCTTTTACCCAGACACTTACGACCAGGCCGGGCCGAGCCAAGTCTACCCATTCTTTTTATCGCAATGGTAAAGAAAAAGTCTTGTTCCGATTTCCTGGTGTGTTTAACTGTTTCTATTAACTGCTTATCTAACTGTTCCTAAAGGCACTCAGTATTTTTACCAATCTGTAGGTACTAAGATGATGAAACCATTTTGGGGCTTTGTTGACAGCAAAAAAGATTCTATCCCGAGCGAGTGTGTGTTGTGCAGAGTGGGGGACGAAGGATATCTGCAGTGGGGTGGAGTTGGGGGGGGGGGTGTTTGTATGAGAGAGTGGAACGACATGGATTTTTTCCTTCGATCTCTAATCTGTGTAGGGATAAACTTTTGTAGTGTTACCTCTTACTATAGTTCAGAGAAAAGGAGATTCTGAACGCGCTTAGTCTTCCTTTTTCTCTCCTTTTTAAAGGTTATATTTTTCGATAAGTGTCATAGTTTTAGGCTTACTTTCAACTAAATATTTTCAACGTCTCATTTCATTTGACTGGGCCGGGCCGAGTGTCTGATATTTGAAACTGGCTGGACGTTAAACGCACGGGCGTGAGCTGTACCGGGCTCACCACATTAGGCCCGTTTAGACCTCTAAACAGTATGTAACATTCAGTTACAAAGTTTAATCTATACTGAGAAATACAGTGAAACCTCGTTTTTCTGGGTCCACTATCTCAAAGGCTGTACAGATACAAGACACCCAGAAAAAATTCTAGAATTAAGTAAGCTCTGCTTCTTTCCTGCTGTCCCTGCTAGATAGTTTTTGTTCTATGCATACGACATCCTTCTTTAATGACACAGAATTTTCGATTGTAATTAACGTCTTTTGAATCTTTTCCGATACAAATAAAATAATTTGGTCGTTTCATTCAGTCAATGGAAGATGTTACTAAAAAAAAAATCTACCAGAATTCCGCAATTGATAAAACATCTAGAATAGAATATAGTAGAACCTTGTTTGTTTTCCAAGCAGTGACTGCTTTAGTTACCGGGGCCCTGTGCACAGTATCGGTTTACCCCCCCTCACATTACCTGGCATTTTTAAGTTTCTGTTGCCGCACATTCCTCCCCTCCGCCCAGTTTTACTACCATTAATGTAGGAGAAAGTATTGTAATCGCAAAAACATTCGACTTCCAGATTTCAACAGAAATTCACATTTTGGGATATTCTTCTGAATATGATTTGACTATTTTCACGGTGGTGTGTAATTTGTCGATGTTATAACTCAAACTGTTACAGCTATCGGACGAAATTTAATTCTTAGGGGTTTTGTGATTCTCTAATGGGTAGAAAATGGCTGAAGTTAAGCGGAACGTCTTTGTTAAAGAGGTGTTAACATGTTTTCTTCGTTAACGTTGTAAGTAGCGATCAAAGTGCTATGTAATGAGTAGTACGCTAAAATATTACATGCAATTGTCCTATACCTTTTTTTTACCACAAATTATTCTTTGATTCGAGCATGGTTTTTCCACAGGCTTCTCCCTGTCTTACTATCCCTTTTCTACAAACAATATATTTTCCCTATAATGTTTTCGATGACTTTAGTTTTCTCCCGCGCTCGCGAAAAAACCTTAAATCTCCTGGCTAAAATAAAGTTCGTGCTCAGTGTCATAAAATAAGGTTGCCGTCTTATGCACGATTAGAATAACTAAAAGTTAAAAGAACTGATGCTCCTGTACACACCAAATGTGGTGAAGGTGATATGAATGACAGGTTAAAACAAACATGATCTTTCAATCCCTCTTGGGATCATCCTCACATGTGCTCTCAAATTAGTGATTCCGACCCTTAAATAACAGAAGGGGTAAGTGTCATGAATCAAACTGTGCGTTCACTGCGCATGTCTGGGATTGTTCACGAGAAATTCCGAATCACTGAATGGGTGATTGTGTCATCTGGTGTTAAGGCATTCAAGATGTTGTCACTTTGAACATTATTTGAGTCCCTTGGCAAGAAAGTTTTCCAAGAATTGGGGATGTACATAGGTATATAGTCGTTACAACATGGATTGCCCTTGATGAAAATTAACAAGCTCTCTGCAAGAAGTAACGAGGTTTTGTACCGTGGTGTTGCAACGATGCAAGCCTCCTGCCAAACTGGGAAATATGAACCCTTGTTGGTAAGGCGTGATAACGCAGTTTTCTGGTTTCGAGTCTTAATGTCATGAAGGTGCTCCTTCATTCTGATGTCCAACGTCCTCTGAGTAGATCCTATGTAAGTGAGATTCGGGTACTGTAAAGAGGTATGTTATATACTCCATGACGGGATCCCTGTTTGATTTGATCGCGGTCGTTGCGAATGATGGAGTAAGTATTTGATGTTCTGAGGCCAAAATCGATTTTGTGACGATGACACATGTTTTTCATA
Organism: Macrothele yani; assembly: GCA_039090855.1. Lineage (NCBI taxonomy): Eukaryota > Metazoa > Arthropoda > Arachnida > Araneae > Macrothelidae > Macrothele > Macrothele yani. The sequence continues at coordinate 25,052,226 of CM077013.1, forward strand.
ATGCCAGTGATTTGTGGGTCATAGCACAGACCCGACAAATTTCTTATCTCTTGTTTCCCTCAAAAGTGTGGACCTGGTTGAGTTTCAGAGTCTCTTTTAAATCGAATCCACCAAATGATTTCCATAGCCATGGTTTCGGGCTATTTCTTTAATTTTTGCAATTTCTTTTTTCTTCAGCCGGTTGCTGGAGGAGTGTGTAATGGCTCCTTGTATCATAAAACGAATGGCTGCAAGTTTGACATAGAGGGTGCATAGAGTTGTAAGGGATGATACTAGGGGCAGACATAGGCTTCCTGAAAACTGAGGTTTGAATAGTGTGATTTGTAAGAATTCTGGTTAGCAAGATATCCGAAAACGGTAAGATTCCTTCAGTTTCCAGTTCCAACGTAAAATTCACTGAATGATGTAGTGAAGACGTGAAATCCCTAAAATTCAATAATTTTTCTTCAGTGCCCAACCAGAAAACCAAAATATCGACATATCTCAAATATAAACCCAGGTCTTCAGTTAAAGGGTTCAACGCCAGGTGCTTCTAGGTGTTGCATAAATATCTCGACCAAAAGGGGGTGATGGAGGGGAACCCATTGGGACACCCTCTTTTTGCCTGTAAATGATGTTGTTGAAGCAAAAGTATGAACGATTTTGAATAAGTCTCAAGGCACTAAGAGTTGCGGCGATCTCAGAGGCAGGCATGTCAGATACTTTCAGTTTTTCTGCAATTAAAGAGTGAACCAGAGGCACAGACACATTAGGGTATAAGGCCGTAACCGTCCAGTGAGGCTATAATGAAGGGAGATCCTTGACTATTAAAAGTTTGAATCCTCGACAAGGCTTTCTTCGAACAGGAGAAACAGAGTAGCCCTGAGTTAGGATTATGGTTAAATGCCACGGTATCAGCACTCAGCAGACTTGGGAATTCTGGAACTCTCCCGTCCACCATCTCCTCTCACATGCACCCACCAAATGAGTACAGAGTTCCTGAGTTATTTGGAACCTTAAAGACTCATAAAGAACAACCTATGCTACCATTGGTATCGGGACACTCCAACACAACCCGCCAACTTGAAGCAACCTTGGCTTCATTCCTTAAACCCATAATCCTAACTCAAGGCTACTGTTTCCAGTTCGAAGGAAGCCTTGTCGAGGATTCAAACTTTTAGTACTCAAGGATCTCCCTTCATTATAGCCTCACTGGACGGTTACGGCCTTATACCCTAATGTGTCTGCCTCTGGTTCACTCTTTAATTGCAGAAAAACTGAAAGAATCGGACATGCCTGTCTCTGAGATCGCCGCAACTCTTAGTGCCCTGAGACTTATTCAAAATCGTTCATACTTTTGCTTCAACATCATTTACAGGCAAAAAGAGGGTGTCCCAATGGGTTCCCCTCTATCACCCCCTTTTGGCAGAGATATTTATGAAACACCTAGAGCACCTGGCGTTGAACCATTTACCTGAAGAACTGGGTTTATATTTCAGATGTCGATATTTTGGTTTTCTGGTTGTGCACTGAAGAAAAATGATTGAATTTTAGGGATTTCACGTCTTCACTACATCAGTCAGTGAATTTTGCGTTGGAACTGGAAACTGAAGGAATCTTACCGTTTTTGGATATCTTGCTAACCAGAAATATTACAAATCACATTATTCAAACCTCAGTTTTCAGGAAGCCTATGTCTGCCCCTAGTATCATCCCTTACAACTCTATGCACCCTCTATGTCAAACTTGCAGCCATTCGTTTTATGATACAACGAGCCATTACACACTCCTCCAGCAACCGGCTGAAGAAAAAAAGAAATTGCAAAAATTAAAGAAATCGCCCGAAACCATGGCTATGGAAATCATTTGGTGGATTCGATTTAAAAGACTCGGAAACTCAACCAGGTCCACACTTGTGAGGGAAACAAGAGATAAGAAATTTGTTGGGCCTATGTGCTATGACTCACAAATCACTCGCATTATGAAAAACATGTCATCGTCACAAAATCGATTTTGGCCTCAGAACATCAAATACTTCATCATTCGCAACGACCGCGATCAAATCAAACAGGGATCCCGTCATGGAGTATACAGCATACCTCTTTACAGTACTGAGCCAGATGACCCACCTCTCACTTACAATAGGATCTACTCGGAGGACGTTGGACATTAGAATGAAGGAGCACCTTTATGACATTAAGACTCGAAACCAAAAACTGCGTTATCACGCCTTACCCAACAAGGGTTCATATTTCCCAGCTTGGCAGGAGGCTTCCATCGTTACAACACCACGGAACAAAACCTCGTTACTTTTTGCAGATAGCTTGTTAATTTTCATCAAGGGCAATCAATGTTGTAACGACTATATACCAATGTACATCCCCAATTCTTGGAAAACTTTCTTGCCAAGGGACTCAAATAATGTTCAAAGTGACACCTTGAATGCCTTAACACCAGATGACACAATCACCCATTCAGCGATTCGGAATTTCTCGTGAACAATCCGACATGCGCAGTGAACGCACAGTTTGATTCATGACACTTACCCCTTCTGTTATTTAAGGGTCGGAATCACTAATTTGAGAGCACATGTGAGGATGATCCCAAGAGGGATTGAAAGATCTCATGTTTGTTTTAACCTGTCATTCATATTACTTTCACCACATTTGGTGTGTACAGGAGCATCAGTTCTTTTAACTTTTAGTTATTCTAATAGTGCATAAGACGGCAACCTTATTTTATGGTCTCCTGGCTAGCTTAAGACATCCTGCCCTTGAACACAAGATATCTCCTGGTTTTTCACACGACCCACTCCTGCTCTCCTCTCGTTGACTGTATTGCTCCCTCCTTTGTTTACCTGAAACCCAACCCCTTCCTTCCAACCTATACGCCACAGCCAATTTAAATTACAAGGGTATGCTCATTCTGCACTTCCGGTAATTGCTTTGTGATGTCACTGTCCAAATCGCCATCGTAAGGCTACCTAATCGCCACGTTCCTTTGTATCTGCAACATAGCGTGTCTGAATTATTATTCGTAAACCAGCTGGAATAATCTCCATAAATTCTACCAGGTTTTAATTCATATTTTTAATTTAAAAAAATTGGGGGAATGTTGCAGAGATGATTTCCTATTTCCCAAAGAAATTCTTTATCACTGTCCTGCTGTGAGTTTTCCTTTCTAAATTTATATAAAAACAAAATTCCCTTTTTAACTAAATTAGTATTTTAAAGCATGTTTTCCCGCCCTTGATGTAACAAATGTACGGGAGGTATTTTTTAAATCCCCGTTACTAAGATATTCAAATGACTGAATTTCTTCTGTGTTTATTATAATGTAAATGTGCTTTTGCATAAGCTTTTGTTCGGTTTGAATTATAAAAATTGTTGAGGCCTTTCCTCCAAAGCTGCAGTTCGGATCTACGCAAGGAGGTTAGAAATAAGAGATGGCAACGCCCCTCTCCCTGTGCTTCTGACGTGACGCCACTTTTTATCAGCTGACTACGCCAATGCGCCCAATCTAAGAATCTCCTGTATATATCTATGGGGAAATCACGATTTTGAATGGGTTTTTCGGACCCTTACTCTATCCATACAGGCATGAAAAAAATTGAGGCTGAAATATTCATTCCCATAATAAAAATTTTCCAAAAAACAACAGGAAAATGTGTTTCAATTTCTTTAAAAAATTGAACAAAATGATTTTTTGAACGGAAGTGCATAGTGCGCATGGTTACTTACTGCCCATGTGCAAGTAACAATGTTTAAAATATAACCAAAAGCCTAATGATAAGAAATAAATCCGAAATATTCCTTCTTTCCATCCTTGGTTTGCATGCGCTAAGCAAAACTGCTTAAGCCACAGGAAGTAACGTCACGCTCCCGAAATCCCGCAGCGCAGACTCCCACCACATCAGATACGACAGAAACAGCTGATCTGTTTTGGCTTCACTCAAAACGGATCCCTTCACCTCCTCTTCTTCTAACCTCCTTGGATCTACGATTCACATGTTAGTACGGTGATGTCACTCGTTCAGTGACGTCACTATTATCAGTCTGCGAGGAAGGCTGGATGAGCAAACCTTACTTGCACCACAGTATCTCCCCGAATTGAAAGGTCGGGATCGCATTCAGAAGTCAAATCTGAGATAAGTTGCTTCTTGCGTACTTTTCTGTTACTTTGATCAGAGACTCCCAAAAGTGTTAATTGTGCAAGGTGAGACTACAAATGCACAAAGCAAAGTCTTCAAATGGCTTTCTTCATTGTTATATTGTTAAGTAGTTTGGTTAACTTCCATAGTCTTGTGTGGTTGAAGTTAATAAAATAGCAATACGCAATTTTTGCAGTCCTTTTAGATCTCTTAAAAATCATTCTTTTCTTAAATGCAGAAGGCTATCCTAAGCTTAGTAATTCTTCCTGCTTGATCCTTTGAAACTAAAATTTTCTTCCCTAAATTCTGCTTTGGTCATTTCCTCAGTCTCTTTTCTGCACCTGCGGAGGAAACCTCCATTACCCCGGTCAGCTTAAGACCTGCTTCCAAACACCTGAAGCCTTTCCTCGCCTCTTTGCGACTGCTCGCTTTCAATCTCTCTAGTAGACTCATAACTCCCACGCAAACTCAACCCTTTTCCTCCACAAAAACCCATGGGGGGGGGGCACACGTTGGCTTAACAAAGCTACAAGGTAGAAATTAAGAGAGCTTGCGCTTTCAATTAAGAAGGCAAAAGATCAAATGAGCAAAATATTAATGCGTCTACTAAATACAAAGGCGCAGACCTTAAAGTGCGACAAACTGGCGTTTCTAAATAAACCGTGTTTCCGATGTTTCGTAGAAGGGTGACACAGCGAAATTCTCACGCTTCGGGGAAACAAAGAAAATGGAGCGCTAAAGCGAAATAAAAGTTGCGAAGTGAGATTTAATATCATTGCCTAAAATTCTAGTATTAAATCTCAGTAACTATCTTTGTAAACTAAATCTTGAAATGCGACTGCAAGGAGTCTTCTGTAGAATCCGTACTTCCTGACTAGGTGAAATAAAATTTTCCCAGGCTCGAAGACAAAGAAAAACCACGAGGCAAAAGAAATGTTGCGAATTCTTGTATTAAACTTCCGTAACAGAAGAAAAGTCTGAACTTTTATATGTATGGTCACTGAACCACAATACTTCAACGTGTTACATAAGGTTAGTTTATGGCACTGCTTTGACATTTATGCTACATGCTGTGTGGGTTCTGCTATCCCATATCATCAGATTCTATCCCACAGACAGTTTCCTTAAAAAGTGGATGAACTCAATTAGCCTGTCTCGTACAACCAGCTTTTATATGCCATCTAAGTCTTGATTACCTTATAAACCTAGTGAAGAAAAGAAATCAAGGGAAAGATGAGCAGTCATATTAAGCACAGAATTGGAACAAAATTTAAATTACATTCTAAGAAAATTGGCAAGATAGGTGCGGGCGACCGCGTATAGCCCATAGTTGCTCACGGTGGTCGGTTAAACCTTCCAAATAAAAAAAGAAAAAGAAAAAAAAAAAAAAGCCAGGGATAACACTCCAATTTCTAAGCTCAGTTGCAGTTTAGTATTAAGTAATACGTATATTGCGCTCAAAACTATTTTCAGTAAGCTTGTATTTAAGCATACTTCTAGATGACGTACTTAGTTCGGGTGGAATCATGTTCCCGAAACCTAGAATGAAGAATTTACCCCTCGCTGTTTTGATTACTTCTTCAGAAGCAAAATAAAGTGAAAAATCGCTACTTTTTAAGGCCCTTCAGCATAGACGGGCTCCACGCTTGGGCTTCGTTGGGATCCCTGTAAGTCTGCCCCTGTTTGCTAGGGACCAAGTAAAATTAACGTATAATTGAAAGAAAAACTTGTGAACGAAACACGAAAAGCCACAATTCATAATTTTTGAATTGGCAACGTTTTTAGGTGTGAGAAACGTATAATCGAGGTTCTGTTACTTTCTCCAACTAGTGGCTGAAAAGTACAGCACAAAGTTTCTCGGATGAAGGATTGTATCAGAGACAAAGGGATTTTCAAATCGAACCGTTAAGAGATATAGAGAACATGATATAAATTAGCAGAAGAATTTTGATTAATGGAAAAGTAGAGAATTTACGAAAAGTATTCTTCATAGCAAAAGCTGTGTTAAGAATTTTTTTTTTTTTTTGAATTTTTCTTTGAAGCAGAGAAAGTGAGAAAGGTTTTAACATTTAAGCTTCCTAGAGAGAAAACTGTTCATTATTTAAAGAGGATAATGTTCCTCATATCTACTGGAAGAATGGCATAAGTTAACGAAATTTCTCAGGATTTTTACAAGCGGAGATACAGCGGCAAACAGATACGTGCACACTAACACAATCTAGCGCCACAACTGTGAACTACACACAAAGTGCCGGCAAAGTGTTGAGCAAGGTAAATGGTAACCGCTGTTAAACGAATTTTGTAAATCAGACGTTTAGAGGCAGAGACGTCGAGAAAAACATTTTAAACACTTGCTCCTCGTATAGTGAGAGAAATTGTGTATTTTGGGAAGGAAATACCCACAGATGTTTTTCGAAGTTATCTTTCTGAAAATATCTTTTAATAGGATTTTTAGATGAGCAGCTGTAAACAAACTTAACGTTCTCCTTGATGCCTTCCGGTGGCAAACTTGAACGTTAAGAAAATTTTGAAATATATGCAAAACAAAACCCATCCGGGTATGCGATCTAGCTTTGACAAACTAGAGCGCATACCAAGGTTAGTCAAAAGTTCGTCTCGTTTGCCAGAAAGCCATACACGCTCACCTTATTGTGTAAAGTGCAGGCAGTTGTTTTCTATAGTCTTTGTCAGCGTTCCACCAGAGCCACGATTCCACGGTGGTGCAACTCGGCAGGTTTCGAGGACAAACGCTAATGCCAGGCCCCACATCTGCCACTGAAGCGAAGTGTCGTCTTATAGAAAACTGGTCATGGAGCGAAACAGTTGGACAGGGCAAGCTCCAGACTCGATGGAGGATGGACAAATTTCTATAGTTTTCGGCTGACTACTCCACTCTGGAGGTGTGACTTGGTGCATTATACACTTATGCAGCAACGCCCGCTCCCTATTGACGCGATCTTGGTAGCTCTGGCGCAGAGCGAAGCATAAATGTTACCGCCCACAGTATAACAATCTAGCACGAGTTAAACAGTGCACAGAATTCTCAATTCCACCCGCACAGCATGACTTTCCTCTTGAACTGCCCTCTTTGCACCACTGGCTGTTTTTCCTGGCGTGGTCTTATCCATTGGTTCCCAGAAGTAGAATAACGTAGGAATATCCCGTTTTCAACACCTGTGAAGATAAGACGCCAGAACCTAGTCTTGTGGATTTGACAATCTGCGACAGTGGGACACGTGCGGTTCCATTCCGCGGGAAGAAAAAAAAAAAGCTGGTGCGAGTGATGAATGATTTTGGATTGAGAAGTCTCCAGCCGCCCCGGTGGAGCAGTGGTCTAAGCGTTGGCTTCTAACCATTCGTCCGAGAAGGGTCCGGGATCGAATTCCGGTGAAGCATGGATGTTGTGTTTGGCTTACGGCACTGGCTCTCTTCCCTGGAATCAGTGGTTCTAAATTAGGGACTACGACGGCTTTATAGCCCATTGAGTTGCTCAGGGTGATCGTCAAACCTCCGCTCAAAAAAAGTCCTCCCCCACCTCAGCTGCCAATTGTGTTCTGTACTGAGGTTGTGTCGGTTTCGACCAAGGTGTTGGCGGTCCCGACGTCAGCTTGTTTCCGAAACTGATGTCCTCCAGCTTTGAAACTCCGGAACCATTTTCGTGTTGTGCTGCTGTCAACTGCTTTCTCTTAAACTACAAAATTTGTCGCTGCCGCGCTTAACCCTATTTTCCGGTAATAATGTAAGAGCACCCGAACAGCGCATTTATTGACCCATGTCCTATGGCTACCTGATAACGTAGTGCAGTTCTATGCCAAATGCACGTAGTCAGCCTGGTTTGTTTCGTGGCATGGTGGTACCCACTGGACACCGGCGTGCGTTTCGCACAAGAATGGATACTCAACATTATGTGTAGCTCAAAAGGAGACCAACTTTTTGACTCGGCGTAGTTATAAAGATTTCTTATAAATCCCAGGGCTCATTTAAAATCTGCAAGATATTTTGTTTCCCTTTAATAAAAAATTTAAGCAGAGTTGTTCATGTGCTTATGATTCTATTAAAAAAAACAGGGAAAATGTTATTTTGATCTGCTTTTTATGCGTCTTTTTGTTCATTATTCAATTACATATCTGAGCCCGAAATCTTGCTAAACATAAGAGCAACAACCTAGGATTGTTTATGGAAACACTAGTTTGTTTTCAATATTGTAATTTTGTGTGTACATATTAGTACAACCTTTGAGATAGTCGACTAGAGGGCAAGGTATAAATCCCTTTGTAACCGAATAAATATGGCAACAGGCGTACCAAAAATGTTATTTGCTAACAAACTGTAGAACAGCTGGTAGAATACACAAAGACAACCGCTGTAATGTACTTCAGACTGAGCTACTACTTGAAGCCACCAGTCTGGTGGTTGAAGCTTGTATTTGTGTTCTGATAAGTTTACACCAATAAACAACTTTTTATATATTACAACTTAATTTACTGCTGGAGGGGGAGCACATTTTTACCTTAAGTATAGCAGTTTTGGTACTAAACAAAAACATGCATAAAAATGAGGGCAGTCCCCGCACCCTCCTCTGTACCCACACCAGCAAGTAAACTTGTCAGAATCCTGGTGTGTGTCCCTTGTCAAGAATTTTTATCCACCACACACAAAGGGGTTTGATTTTGTACCCCAGGAAGCTTGAAAATAAATCCAATCCAGTGACGTATCTTTAGGTCGAAGACCTGGGATATCTCACCTACCTTACGAACTTATTTTTTAGGTACATGTTATTGCTAATTTGATACCAAATAATTATGAGGATTAGGATTTGAATACTTTATTTGTGCATGAACTCCATTCTTTTTTGTGTGAACTAGAGTATTAAGTTTTCAGTTTCTTCAGAGTAGTTTTTCATATTTAAAAAGGTTTTTCTCCATTGACAAATCAGCCAAGTTGCTCGAATGTACATGTCCTTGTGTGGCTCTAAGATATATCTTGATTCTTTTTAATGCGGAAAAACTTCTTTCGGCAGTTGTAGTTGATGGAAACTTTAACAATAGGTCTGCTAATTTTTACACCTCACTAAGCATTATGTCCACTTTATTCAACTTTATGTAACAAATGTCTCTTACTGATTTTTGTATTCATCAAGGGGATAAAACACCTACAGTTCATTTTTTAGTCGAGCTGTATCAAAATTTGAAGCATATTTTTTTAAGCTTTGATAGATGTTCAGGGAAGCTTTCACAAAATTTATCAAAACAGTTTGAATCCAACAAAGCCACGAATTTGAGATAAAATATAACTGATTTTAATTCATTGACACTTCACACTAACTGAAACAACTCTCGCAAAACACTTGCGGGTGTCTCAAGTAGTCAGTCTTCTCTTTTCTGAACGAACCATTGCGTAAAGCAATGGTCCATTTCCCTCCATACGCTCATTGATGTTATGAAAGCGTTAGGAGGCGATCGTATCGAAGTCTTCGAATCAGAACAACTAAGACTCTGGAAGAGCTGCTTGCGTTATGCCGTTGGCTTCGCTCGCCAGACTGATTCAAAGAAACTAATCTGTGCGGGTTTTTTCGCAGCGGAAGCATGGACGTATCTTAATATTGTTGATAAGACTTTTATTTGTGTATATTTAATTGACTTGTGCATTCTCTGGGCTTCGCAGCTAGTCTAGCTAACCTCGAATATACGCCACTGAGCCAATCGCACAAATGAGCTATCAGGATCCTATTTCCGAAGTATATTCCTCATTTCGAATAGTAAATTTCATCACAACGGAGAAGCTGTGGATTGCAACAGCTCTGTTCCTGTGGAAGATTAGTTCTTTTGTCTCAGATCTCCTTGCTCAGTGAAATGAACTAAACTGTATCCTGTGAAATTCAATGTAATCCAGTCTTACACCTCCTGAAATTTAGGAACTTCCTATTTCTGCTCAGACTCCCGAGAAAGTCTTAAAATTTAATTTTGACTCTTAAAAATTGTTGCATTTTGGATATAGGTGCAGATGAGTACTCGCCAGATGGCTATTCGACAATTAAATTTATTTTAGTGGTCGCCAGTTTGGCCATTTTTATTTGTCAGTTTTAGTGCTAATTTACAAAGGTTTAATAAGTTAAAAGCCAAAGGACGTATAACCAGTCCTAATTAGAGATGGGTAAAGAAAACTGTTTTTGAACATCGAAGTTTTTTTTATCTAAGATTTAACGACCACAGTGAGCAACTCAATGGGCTATAAGCAGTCGCCCGTCCCTAATTTAGGGTAACTGGTTCCAGGGAAGGAGAGAGCCAGTGCCGTAAGACAAACACAACATCCATGCCTCATCGGGATTCGAACCCCTTTCGGACGAATGATCAGAGGCCATCACTTAGACCACTGCGCCACCGGGGCGGCCATCGAAGTTTTGCCACCGATAATCTGTTTAAACCTCGATGTTGCAGAAGCCGATAATCAAAAAACATCTAGGTTTCATGACCGTTATTTAAAACAAAGAATATTTTCTACGTAAAGTAAATGAATCTTTTTATCGCGTTCTTGTAAAGAAGAGAATATCCTTCTGTGTCGTGAATTGGCTGTTTTAGTCGATGTTTCGTGGGCGAAATAATTCTTTTTCTCAATCGATACTAGTGTTTTTAAGTCTAAATGATATGTATGCTCTTATACTTAGTTCCATACTTGTATAAAATCTCATTTCACGATAGTAAATAAAATTGACAGCTTGTTGAGAACGGCATGTGTATGCCTAATCATGCGTTTCCCCAGGGAGGAAAGAAATTGGTTCTTATTTTGCGCAGTGAGTGGTTTATGTTCTGATCAAGCCATTCATGTAATTAATAGCAGTTACATTAAAGTTCCTATTAATCACCGCCCCTCTTTTGTTATGCCGGGGATTTCTTTTTGGTCACTAAGATTTAACATACCAGCCAGATTTTTTGATGTAGAATACTTCTATCGTTTCGTTCCAGTACTTGGGCCCCTTGGTAAAAATCAGTGTGTCCCAAAAAAGTGTACACCAGACTTCCTTCAATAATTTCAAAACTATAAAAGCTAGCAAAAATATAACTGAGTTGGAGAGGAAGGTCCAAAGAGTACCGAAATAATGTTCAAGGTCAGATGAGTGACGCAATAGCGAGCGACGCACGCGTCCGTCATTTTGTGGTTAAATCGGCGCGCGCGATAAAATTAGTATAACTCGGAACCGCGACGTGATAGCACGTACCGCGAGGTGTCATTCGTTTCTTCTACGCGAGATCTATTGATCTATTAATATTTGAGAAAACTTGATTAGGTGTGTGAAAAATTGCGAAATAGTTGAGAACTTGATGAAGGATGATTCGTGTTAAAAACGTTGAAAGTTAAAATATCGACTAAACACGATAAAACACATGTAGCACACACATGTAATTAAGCTTTACTGATAAAACACACACCACATGAGATTTTTCGAGGATCACAACGTCCCCATGTTCAGATGTTACATTCACGAGTAAGACCAAGAGATATAACACAATCGTCAGAAACCAGCAATATCGCAACGCCATCTAGGATTTACACAGGACATTTAAAGTAAATCATTAAAATGTTTAAATAAAATAGTCCATGGCTTCGATATAACTTTAGGGACTTAATCATTACAGCAACGGGATCCGAATTATGAAATACTCGTATATATAGGTTCTCCATAAACCACAGTGAGAGCTTACCTGGAGAGTTTATAATGGATACCTCATTCCACTTTGGAGTATAGGAACCGGACGCAACCAGACGAGACATGGCGGTTGTTAACTTGCCATTACGAATATCATTTATGCTCCCTGACTCTGGTACTAAAGTTCCTTTTTATAGAACCAATATATACAGTATCATTAGTGTCTGGAACAACGGCTTGTAGAGGTATGGTGTATACGCCGTATCTAGTATGTGGAGGCCCTTGTCCCGATCCTTCTTGATTAAGGCATAAATATTTCTAGTTGAGGTCGAAGTCAATATTATATGGTTTACACTTATTTCTTCCCAGCAAAAACAGTCTTGCTGGCCCAGCACTATGTTCCCGCTGCCGAACCGTCAATAAAATGTCCGGGCGGCCAACAGAAGGGCCAGCAGTTGGCACCCCATCAGTTGTCATATGCCACAACAGGGCCATCAGTTGTCCATCACAGGCAGTAGCTGCCACAAGTGGCCCTTCAGTGGACCTGCAAGCACGTACCAGTTATGGCTAGCCTAATGTGTGGTCCGCTAGTTTGCCGGTAGTGGCAACCACGTGACGTAACTGGTGGCTTGCCGAATCTTGTCCGCCAATTTCCTAGTAGTAGCAATAATAAAATAAAAACTAAAACACCAAGGATAACCGCAGTTCCCCAAAGCTAGAAATTTTTTCTACCCTTACGAAACTTGTGAATTACCGCTCTGCGCTGGGGAAATTTTCTCAACAGACCGGAAAAACGCCCGCTTGCAGTTGACTGGATTTGAACCAGGTTCGTTGGCGTGGTAGCTGAGCTCTCTACCGACCGGACTAATCTGACACGCACGAGCGTGTGCTTGAAGCTGTCTGTTTCGCATGCCATGTGTAATCGAATGCTTCACTCTTTCATTTTACAATATTGCGAGGTATTTTTCCATAAGTCAGTTTCATATAATTCATAAATAAACTTTTTCAACGTAACGATAGTGTTTTTACCTTAAGGGAACTTCACTCATTTTCAAGGAGTGTATATACTTAGTCGCTTTCCAAAGTTTTATACTGTCCTTGTCTTAAAGAGATTGTTGAATAAATATATATTTACCCGGGTTTATGTCAAATTATGTTACATTTTTAACGTTGTCTTTCCTTTCCGTTGTCCGAAGCTACATTTGTTTTAAAGAGTAAAGATATTTTATTTTACTTGTTATTTTTAGAAGCGAATTCCTCCCAGTCTTGTGTATTCAGCCCATGGATGAGATGAGTACATTATATCCACATAGCGTTGCTTTTTTTTTCTTTCAAATAATTAATAAATTTTGTACGCGTATAATTTTTTTTTCTTTTTCCAACAAACTGTTTTTTTAATGGTTTTCCAGGACATTTGTTTCAAGCGGTTTCAAATTTTTTCTGGTTATTCACCCACTTCATTCCATGAATTGTTATTCGTGGGAATGGAGTGGGTGTATTTCATGGTTTAACCTGATCTTCGTCGACGTGGAATTTCATTAGGAAATTAATTCGCCTCTCTACATATGGATTTTTTTCTTAACATCCACTAAAATAACACGATGGCGATAGCGTAGTCTTCAACTGGTACCATGAGTTGCTTCTGCGCATGTGCAGTCCCGTTGCTTCCACCTGCTGTTGGGGTTGCATTGGTTGCCAGCAACGGGCCACTAGTGGCACTTGCTTGGAACCCCACAATTCACGGCGATGCTGCAGGGTCATCAATGGCGCGTCAACTGATAGCGCTGCCACCAACGGACCAGTACCGGGCCGTGAGAGGCAGATTTCAGCCAAGCAGTGACCCATCACTGCCAGCTGGTGGCCAGCAGTTTCCCAGCACTTGTGTTTTTGCTAGGTTAGTACATTAACAGTTGAGAACTTTGAACATTTCCGAAATGTCTCAATAACTTAATTTAAAGAAGGTTCAAGCCTAACGCAAACAAGAAAAATGAGTCAAAAATAATCTAACAAGCTCAAAACGTCAGAGGCTAAGTGTAAGAGAGCCAATAGACAACGTTAAGAGAGCCAATAGACAACGTTAAGAGAGCCAATAGACAACGTTAAGAGAGCCAATAGACAACGTAAGAAAGCAGCAACAGAGTACGTCTACTGCTCCCGTCGAGCTTATGGAGATGGATACGCCCGAAAACACTCTAGAAGATGTAATCAAGTCGATGGAGATTGGAAATGGTTTGATTTCACAACATTTGCAAGAGGAGAGCCCGGAAGAGATTGCACGTCGAGCCATCAACTTGATCGCCGCGTGGAACGAGTCTACAGAGTTTGTACGGGAGGCAACGGCAATTGCAGAAAAGAATGATGTACAGCGAATGCGTGTTCAGAGAAAAGATTCACTACAGACAGCCACGTGACGTATTCTACGCCCAAAAGACCTGCGGCCGTGGCTCCGACACAGCCCGCCGCCAGTTTTTATTTTTTTTTTTATTTAGCTTTTGTAGACTTAGTAGTCGCTTAGCTAAAATTCCAGTCTGCATCTATAACTTTGGACTTTTTTCAAAGACTTCCAATGATCATCAGCTGTTGATCATAGCCATTTTTTCAGCTGACTCTATTTGGCGTGCGATTTTGAAAAGGTGACTGTTTTAATAGATGGTTCACCGCGCGCGCGCGCTCCGCTTTCTGCAGAATCCAATGTATTAGGAATGATATGTTAACTGAAAAGTTATCAGCGTTACGCGGTATGGAAATATTGCTGCGAAGATGAGACCTGTTGGATCTTCGCGGACAGCTCTTTCCATGTGCCCCCATAAAAAAAAAATAACTGCTTTATAAACTAACATTTTGCGTGGTCAGGTGCTTATAACTTCGTATAAATCAAAGTTGACCACGTTCGAACGTCATGCTGAACCTGGAAAAGAAAGGAAGTGCATATGCATACAAATGCATGACAGCCACCAGATGAGATGACGTCACACCGAAAATACAGAGCGCAACTTGCGTTATAATACTACGTTTTAAGTTGCCGTTTCAGCAGTTTCGTACGTTTTATTCGCGGACAACTTTCACAGAGAACAAAAGGTTCTAATGGCGAGAGCAACAAAATGAAAACTAATCTGGCGGAATATAGGTAGATGTTTCATAACTCGTGTGGTGACACATGGAATATGGTGTCCTTAATGTGCCATTTCCTACGTGTTGATGTGCAATTTATTAGGTTAAAGTTAAACTAGTTACGCTGTCAACCACAGAAAATTTCGTCAGCTTAAGGATAGGAGGCGAAGTTTTTGCTCCTTGACTATAAAGTGCGCTTCAGGGTTATGTCACTCCTATCAAATATTAAAAGTATGTGTCAGACAGGTATGTAGCAGGAAGAACTCCGTCCCATCTTCCTTAAACAGCGTTGTGGATATAGACAAACTTCTATCTTCTGTCAACGTTAAGGTTCGCGTGCCCCGCTGTTTTTATTTTATTTGCCGTGCTAACACCTGTACGACACGCTACTAGTAATAAATGGCTTTTCACACGGAAAGAAACTGATTTTCAGCTGTAACAGCACGAACCGCTGAAGCCTCGGGCGTAGTCTTGTATACTGTGTACGGTTTTAATCAGTTTCTCCCATTTTATAAACTCGTCGCGATGTTCTCCTTAAACTTCATTACAAATGATGTCTTCTTGACAACAAAACAACTTTTCCCCTACTAGACAGCTGAAGAAACCACCAGCAGAATGTGTTGATCGCGTTTGTTTGAAAGTGCTGAGCAAAACAAGTTTTACTTTGTTCCGCTCCATATTTAATGCTGTTTAGTGTCTTCAAGTGAATTGTTCTTAATTTGCCTTGAGCGTGTTCTTATTAAATGTTTTTGGTAATGCAGAACACGTCTCGTGAGTTTGAGCAATCAGTTTCGAGACTTTCATTGCCCGAGAGTTTGAAGCTTCTTGGTTCTTCCTAAGAAGGCGAATAAATTATTTCCTTCGTCTTTGTCACTTATTGATAGCAACACATGCATAACTGCTAGATTCATATAAAATAAGCATTAATGTGTAGAAATAGTAAAACTTATCTGTGGTAGCACTTGTGGTTGTTGTTGCATAGATATCAGCACGTGATAAGTTACTAAAGGACGCTTTTTCAAGGAAGCCACAAACTAAGTTACTATTCCTCAAATCTTCGCCGTTGTTAAATTGCTAAACTGTTGTTGCGTAGAAATAGTTTAAACAAGTTGTAGTGCTCTCAGTAAAATTCAATATTTCGAGTTTTTATTGAATCGAAAGATTATGTAAAAGCAGATAATTTCACAAACAGATGTGACTGGTTTTTTTTTCTTTAGGTCTTCCATCTTAGACTAATCAGCTTTGCTTTATCTGGCAGCAGTACAGTTTCGTTGGAAATGTTTTCTCACCACTTGATCAAAAGCGGATCCAGTGACTAACCGGATAATCTCCGGGCCTCCCGCAAAAATTTCTTCGAGGCCCTTTCGCGAAAATCTATTGGAACTCAAATTTTTCTTTCCATAATATTAACTAGGCGTTTTGACAGGGACGTCGCTAGACTTCGAAATCAATATGGGTGGGTGAGTATTTTTGCTGGGGCAAGTTTGCTAGCAACTTTATTTACAAAACACTGAAATAATCAAATCTGTTTTCCTTTTTCTACAGGCTGCAAAGGTATTCAGAATACCTCTCATCCCCCCCACCGACACACCCACACACCCACCCACCCTCCTGGACACATACTCTTTAATTTTGGAACTGTCTTGAAGTTTTTGCACTTTTTGGAATACAAAAGGATCCAAAGTTTGGGGTCATTTCTTGCTAATGTTCCATCCATTTTAATAAAATTAGTAAAACCTAAAGAGTTGCATACCCGTATAATAAACATGACACGCTAGCACCAGTGAAACTACCTGATGAAAAGAAAATCTCATGCCTAGGAGAAACATCTTAAAGCAAATGTTTTCGTGGATTAGGGCTGATATACTAACTTGAGCTGTTGAGGGAAAATTTGCAAGTTAATCATACTTCTCACCCCCCCCCCCCCATATGATTCCAACACATAGACAATAACTCTTCCCCTCCTTAACTCAATTTCAAGCCAGCAACCTTGCCTTGCGCTCATCTCTTCCAAAGTAGTAGTCAGCTAAGACTTGCTCCCTCATTACTCTAGGGTAGGCTTAAGAACACTAGTATAGTTTGTCTCCTTTCCGTGTTGGAATCCCCTACTTAGTAACACAAACAGAGCAGTTACTCATGACCTCGGTGAATTCCTATTCACCCTCTTCATTCGCCCCTGACCATACTAACTTGAAAAAAAAAAGGCTTAAATTGAGGATTTGGACGAGTGGAGAATTTAATTTTCATGGCCTTGCGGATGCTATGTTATAACATTTCTATGAAGGAGGGAAAACGCAATTTCTAGGGAAAATACGTACGGCTACAAGACTAAAAACACGGGAGTAATTATTCCTTGACAAATTCCAGATAATATTTTAAAACTGGAAAAAAATATTGTGGTACATTTTAACTAGGTGATGGGCGGCAGGGTGGGTAAGACAATTTTCAGGGTGGGCTAGAGCCCACCTTCTCATTCCCTTGGTGACGTCCTTGCAGAGCCGTAGCCACGGGAGGGCCAGGCCGTGAGCCCGACCTGTTTCCTTCTGCCCGTCCTAGCAACTCGCACAACAGTAGTGCCAGACCTCTTTCACATCCTTCGCCCGATCTCAATCATCAGCCGCCCTTCCCAACTTGCTTGTCTGGCTACGGGCGTGCGTCCTTGCGTTTTGATAATTAAAATTCTTCGGTGTTTGAAACCTACAGGTATTTTGCGTAAAACCAAAATATTGCTCTTTACTGGTTGTAACACAAATGTGCACGTTGTAATTAAAATTGCTCTAGTTTTATACCAATAGAAAGTACTACAGAACAGTAAAGCCAAAGTTGAACATGTTATACACACTTTATTCGTTTAGAGAACTAACGCCAGCCTTTTTAAAATGCCTCACGATCGCACACACAACACATGCTGCGTAATGACCTTTTCCGGTTTATACGAAAATGCAGAACATCGGCAAAGAAAAAAATAAAAAATAAAGTCACAATTAAGAATTGTTTCACAAAAAACGCAACTAATTAAATTTACTCTTGCATGTAAAAAAACTTACCATAATGCCACAATATTTTGCACGTAGCAACATTTTTCTCTTGACTTATATAAAAATAAATTAATAATCTCTGCACTGTTATAAAAAAAAAATCTGCTTCTCTCAGAGAATCTTTCAGTTCATTGTATTCTGAAGCATGCGTAGTTACGTGCAATCTACTGTAATACGTAACTCCTCATTGGCAAACTTTTCATTTGTTGAAGTTAATTTTTTTCGTTGAAATTATATTTTTTAATATGCATGTATATGAACTATTGCTATGACTGAAAAGGGGCCTCAAGTACTCTGAAATAACTGCTTTCCAGTCATAAAGTTTTTATAAATGTAATCCGCGAAAAAAAAATCTAAAATTATTCTTTCTATTAGGTGTGCAACTTAATTCTCGGCACCTAACCGCAAGCGGTCATGGAACGTCGGCAAATGCAAATAGCTGTGTGTGATAATGGCTGATTGCAGCGCCATCCAACAGCTTTCCAGGCAACCGTAACCGCTCACAGCTGTATTGACAGAAGAGATTAAAGTTGACGGTGAAAGCAATGTCGTTGGAGAAGCAACATTTGAGGCACTGCCTCCTGTTCGCGTTTCAGCTGAAAAAAAGTGCCGCGGAAGCCCAGCAAATGTTCTGTGCTGCTTCGGGTGAGGCTGCTGTGTCCTACAGTAAGTGTAAGAAGTGGTTCCAGCGGTTAAAAACAGCAGGAAAATCTTGATCTCCGTGATGCATACTTCTGGGACAGCCACAGAAAGATGAAGATGAGGAACTGGAACAACTGTTGGACGCGGATTCCTGTCGCACACAGTCAAAGCTCACCCAGGAACTCTTGAGTAATACGGCAAGCCATTGCAAAGCGCCTGCACAAGCTTGGACGGATTCACAGGGAGGGCCGTTTGGATTCCCCAACAACTCACAGCTGCGGACAAGTCTAGGCGCTACGATGTTGCTGTGTCTTTGCTCTCCAGATTCAAGGATTTCCTCCAATATTTTGACATTTGATGAGAAGCGGATCTTCTACGATAATCCTGAGCGGCGCAAATCGTGAGTTTATCCAGGTCAGCCTACCACCAGTACCACCAAACCGAATATCCATGCCAGGAAGTGGTTGCTGTGCATATGGTGGGATCAGCGCGGTGTCGTACCCTATGAGTTGATCAAACCTGGTGGGACGGTCAATGCTGAACGTTACGGTCAGCAACTCATTCGTGTGAGTGATGCAATGCAGGCGAAAAGGCCATACACCGGCAAGGGTAGAAGGTCGGTCCTACTTCAAGATAACGCGCTTCCTCACACCACGAAAACTACTTTAAACACTATCACCGACCTGGGATGGGGAGATTTTGTTCCACCGGCGTATTTTTCAGACTTCGCCCCGTCGGATTATCACCTCTTTCGCTCCCTGCAACATTACCTGAGTGATACGCACTTCACTTCTGTCGAGGAGGTCCGCACAAGTATTGATGACTTTATCAACTCGAAACAGCCCTCTTTTTTTCGCAGTGGCATTCGGCAGACCCCTGACCGATGGCTCAAATGTATCCAATACGACGGTGATTATTTCCCTGATTAGGTACGTATTCGATTTGCTATAATTTGCTGTCAACGTGTCGTGCGTGTGGCCTAGAATTAAGTTGCACACTTAATACTACTTCTAAAGCTGGCGCGAAAAGTACTGGGCTATTTATTTGTAAGAAGTTTCTGCTAAAGATTTCGTAAAATCTTAGCGGAATGCAGAAGGCCCTCTTAGTCGTGAGGGCTCCCCCGCAATGCGGTAGTTGTGGGGGCTACCAGTACGCCCCTCAGCGGATCCAACGGGGGGCGGCAATCGTCCCTTCTGAAAGTTTTTTTTAAATGGTCAATATTGGGAATGTATTTTTGTAAAATCATAGTAATAAATGGACTTTCGTAAGTTTTGATAACTAAAATGTTCTGTAAATTTGCAGAAAGTATTGTCCTAGCTTCAGCAGAAAAAAACAAAAAACTGAAGATTCAGGAACAGAAAAAGCTGAGAGCGGAAGTAAAGATTTTGATATTAATGAAAAGCAATGGGTGTGCTTTGCTCGATCTGTTCTTCTGTATTGTCTGGTGTCATTGGTAGAGACCACCCCTGTGTGGTAGACTTTGGAGTGTGTGAGAGAGATGGTGTGGGTGACAGCGAAGTACGTACCTACGATTAGGCCATAAACAAAAACCCGTAAAAAAAAATTCCACCTGGATATTTTATGAAGTCAGTTCATCTGAATAGAAGGAATCAAACATTATTTCAAAACATTCTATCCATACGTGAGATTTAAAAAGCATCAAGCAGGTTTCCATCTAATAGCGAGCACTGATTTTTCCTTTCTTGTTCGCAGTTATTTAAAAATTTAGATTAAATTTTGTTAATGGAAAATGTTAAAAAAGGTTTGCCATGCAAGAAAACGGCAGCGCTTCAAGTATATAGTGTGTAAGCCCTCTGTCTTTCCTGTAAACCGGACCCCCCCTCCGACCAAAGGTAAGCTTTTGGATCAGCTGTGTTCTCGACTAGTGAAGATCCGCATTGTAACCTGTAAAAATGAGTATCTGCATTAGATGTTGCATTATTATGAAATTAAGGCAAAATCTTTAATACCGCTCTATTCTGCTGCTGCGGAAAAGCTTTCGGGAATCATCTGCCAAAGAAAGGTTGCGGCTGCTATGAAGAGTGACTAAAACGTTCATTAATGAGCTGTGCAGCAAAAGTCTTTATTACTTGACCAATTGTGTTTATCCAGTCGTGACTGAGTGCTCTCCCTTCACTGTTAAATGATGTGTTGCCGTTACGGAGCGTTGCAGGTGCCATGTAAGAGCAAACTTTTGTCTTGGCAAAGTGTATTCTAAACAGCCTGGAGGAGAACTGATGCTACAGAAACATTCTTGAAATGTCAGTGCGCTTATGGTATGTGGCTAGAAAACAAACAAGACACGTAATCTTGTGTTCTGGCAGAACTGCTTTTACTTTCCTTTTAGAAAAAGTGTGCTTCTGTTGCTGATCTGGCCGAACGGTTAAGGTGCGGAGTCCTCGCACCAACCTATCACTTCTCGTGAGCAAGGTCGTTGGTTTCTGGTTTTCCTTTCTGGATCGAATAACCGTGTATTAGAGACTTAACTTTTTGGTGTCAATTACTAACAAGATGCACCTAATTCTTGGACAGCCCTCGAATTTAGTTTGTCCTCAAATTTTGATTTTGTCACTAGCTCGTTAAATTTCTACTGAAAATTTTTTTTAAAGATGGCTTCCGTTTTATTCACTAGCCAACCTGCTTACTGTAAAAACAAATTGAGTTTTTTGGCGGGAAGAAGAGGGTAAGACCACCGTGAGGAACTCCAAGGGTGCATAAGTAACCTCTCTCCTAACTTAAAACCACGGGTTCCAGGGAAGGGAGGTATCCAGTGCCGTAAGACACAACCACCCATGTCTCATGGAGACTAATCAGGCCGAGCGTCAGAAGCCACACAAGTAGTGTGAATTCACGGAAAATTCCTGAAAATAACTTGCAGCAAAGTTGTCAGTAGATGTCAGTCTTGACAAAGTTTGTTTCTTGGCTTCAGTGTTTTGACGGAATTTCCGTGGTCAGTAAATTTCAGAAGTTTATTCCTGGTTTTTTCGTATTTATACAGAAACTTCGTGAAATTCTTTTTACTTTTTTCAGCCGTTTCACAAATCTTTTCACTTTACTTACTACATGAGGAGTTTCAAATCATGGGCTTTTCTATACGGAAACCTCGCATGGGCGCCCATATATGGGGGCAAGAGGGGGCATTTGGCCTCTCCTGGATTTTGGACCACGCTCTTTCTGTTCTTGGACGTTATTGCAGAGATTTTCGCGATAACACTAATTTCAATTGTTAATTTTCTGTAGAAATTCTCGATGCATGTGTACGCGCAGCAAAAGTAGGGAAAACGTTCGGAATTTACTGTAACAAGTAATGTAATTTCCCATTGCATGTTGGGAAACAACGTCCATACCTACCGTAAGGAAAAGTATTAGAGGAACTAATGAAAACTTTTTCTTCCTCTGCAGCAGATTCTCGCTGCTGGGCAAAAATCTCTAATTTTCAGACATCTGATTTGAGGGTATTTTTTTATTTTCCGATTACCATTTGAGCATGCCGCATGTGACACAAGTATAAAAATGGGTCAAAAGAACGACAAAAAAACTTATTTTCCCCAACATGCTGTCTAATTTCATTCGCCCATTTTCCGAAAATTTTCCTAGAAATTCTCAACATATAAATTCAAATTCTAATTAAATTTGTATGTCGAGTGTCGTATAAAATGGGTTAGATAACAAGACACAATGGAAATGTTATTCATGCTTCTTTTAGCCCGTCCCCCCCCCTTCTTTCTCCTAGAAACAGAACTATGGGCGCCCATGAAACCACGCGTGCTATCGTTTTGAGCCAGAAAGAAAACTTAGTTACGTATAATTTAGAACTGTTACCGTGCTATGATGAAATGCTTATCAATATAGGTGAATTAGTAATTTTATTTTTTATTGAAACTTATTTTTCTGAATAGGTTTGAAGTTTTCTTTTTTTGTGTAGGACGTACAATTTACGTATTTTTTTTTTTTTTTTTTTTTTTTTTTCTTTATCGTTTTTCTTTTCGGAGCGACAGAATGCTTTGGAACTTAATCTTATTAAACTGACAGACTTCCGATTAGCTTTTAAGGAAAGGTAAAATGTACTGCTTTGTAGCATTTCACAGAACTAAATCTAACTCTTTACAGCTAGATTTTGTCTTAAGGGGTGCAGACTACTGATACATAGACCTATTACAATCACCCATGCGATCAGGGGCGTATATAGTCCCTGCATGGCGGAGGGCGCCTCACGGCTCAGAGGGCCTCTTGCGTCAGCAAAAAGATCTTGCAAAATTTTTAACGAAAATCTCATGAACGTAGTTAAGGAAGCAGTCTGGAATTTTGATAGCAGCTTTGAATAACGTATTAATTTTTTTCCAATAAATTAGGAAAATATTTAGAAAATTTCGCAGCTTTAATTTGTAAAAACTGGATGACGAAAAAGCAGCTACTCGAGATTTTGAGGCTCCTTTGTACAGCGGTAATAGTTCTTGTACAGAAATGTGAAAGGAACATCAGTTCAATGAAATTTTTATACTGTGACGATATGGGGCTGTGTATAAGCCATCTGCACATAACTACGAATCCTTCAGAATATAGTCAACTAAAAGATTCTTCGCGGGGCTTTTCTTACTAGTGCAAAATATTGTCATGTTAAATGTGTTTTATATTGAAGAATAAATTTAAGTTTTGCTTTTTTGTCACAATTCTTAATTACTTATTTGCTTATGTTCGGTAGCTTCGTGTAAATCGGAAGAGGGTCCTTAGGCACTGTCACATGACAGTTACGTGTTTTTATGTGATCATGAGGCATTTCAAAAAGGATGGCCTTGGTTCCCTAAAAGAATAACATTTGCATATGGTTAACTTCGGCGTAATGTTCTGTAGTTCTTTGTATTGGTATAAAGCCACGGCAATCATTTAAATTGTAACATTCAGATTTTTTACACGCAATAAGGTACAATAATTCTGTATATTAAGAAAAGACGTCTGTCATAAATTTTGAGCACGCCCTTTTGTAAAAAAAGATCGTGCTTATGTTACTGGTTTGTCCGTCCGTACCCACGATATCTCTGCAACTATTAGTCCGATTTGAAAAATTCTTTTTGCATTGGGAAGCTTGAAATATGCGAATGATCCTTCATTTCGTTTTTTTTTTTAAGATGTATAATATCGCCGCTAGAGGGCGTAAAGGCAGATGTCGAATTCAAAAATGTTTTATTCCACATTTTGCTTCTAAACATCAGATTGAAAAAATCTTATCTTTCGATTCCATTTATGTCTAAGAGTATTTGAGATATAGTTACTCTTTCAAATTACGCATAGATTTTCCGCTAGGGGGCGTAAAAGTAAATTACATTTTCCCCGATAACTCTTATAAAACTCCTATTTGAAAAAGGTTTTCTTCAGCGAATACAACTCCTGATGGAAAATCTTTGGCATACATTTTAAAATTTTTGGTAAAGAATACTTTGGCCACCAGGGGGCGTAAATGTTAATTTTTGCCTCTGATGTATTTGCCATAAAATCTGAGCTTCTAAAATATCGATTGAAAAAATTCTTTCGTGGACTGATGCCACTCATATCGATAAACCTTCTCGCAATATTTTCTTAAAATATTAGTTACTCCGCCAGGGGACGTAGATATCTTATTTTTGTCTATTTCTACTTCTAGGAGTTCGATTTGAAAAATTCCTTCGTTGGATAGTGTTTTCAGTGGGACATGTTTTTCATATAATTTCAAAATTTTAAAGTACTTCATAGACTTTCCGCTAGAGGGCGTAGAAGTAAATTGCGTTTCCCCCTATATCTCTGCTTCTAAATCTTCGATTTGAAATATTCTTTCTGCACCGGATACAGCTCCTGGTGGGAAATAGTTTGCACATAGTTTCTAATTTTTGTAAAAATGGTTTGGTCACCAGGGGGACCAAACCATTTTTACAAAAATTAGAAATCTAAATCTTAATTTCCACTTCTCGTGTATTTGCAGCAAAATGAGCTTCTCAAATCTCGATTTCAAAAAGTAATTTTTTGCCCGAACTACTCATGTCGACGAAGTTTTTTCAACATTTTCTTCTTGAAATAATGCATGGTTTCTACGCCAGGGGCGTAGATGTACATCTTATTTTTGTCAATATCTCTACTTCTATAATCAGATTTGAAAAATTCCTTTGTTGGATAGTGTTTCCGATGCGAAATGGTTTTCCTATAAATTCAAAATTTTCAAGTAAATCATACTTTCCGCTAGTGGCACAAGAGTAAATTGCGTTTTCTACTTAAACTACGATTAGAAAAATTCTTCCTGTATCGCATACAAGACCTGATGGAAAATATTTTTCACATAATTTCTAATGTTTGGTAAAGAATGGTTTGGCCACCAGGGGCATAAGTGTTAATTTCTGCTTATGTATTTGTAGCAAAATCTGGGCCCCTGAAAACTCGACCGAATTTTTTTCTTGGATCGATATCGCTCATATGGAAAAACCTTTTGAGAAAAGCTCATATGGAAAAACCTTCCTTCCTAAAATGCATGGTTTTCCCACCAGGTGACGTAAAGTCATCTTATTTTTGTCGATATGTTTCTAAGAGCCAGTTTTGAAAACTTCTTTGTGTTGGAGAGCGTTTCCGGTGCGAAATGTTTCTCATATAAATTCGTGTTTTTCTTAACTGATAAGTCTGCAACCACAGGGTGTTAGGCTCACGATTCCGTTTAGAGCAATATGAGAGATTAAAAACCCGATTTATAAACTTCTTTCTCCCGTTAGATACTATTGTTTTCCATGCCGGTTCCATTGAATAGCTTTGATAAATTTAATTTGCGTCAGAACTGATTCAAAAGACGTGCTTATTACACCCAAAAATTCGGTGTCATCTTTCTTGTATTTTTTCGAATCGACCAAGGGTTTGTTTTTCTGGGCTCAGGACGATTCGTCCTGATTAAACTAGTCCAGAGCCCAGCGAAACCTTGGTCGACTTGAAAAAATATTTGTGGTAAACGTTGTATTTTCTTAATATATACAGGGTTTGGACAGAATGTGAACAACCACGCTCAGTGACGTGACTTTTAATGCAGCTGCGTACTTCGCAATACGCAAAGATATCCACCACTTTTTGGATGTAATAGCTTTGTTTAGAACCTCAAGGTCCTGTTTAAGTGCCTTTTTTAAAGTGCTTTGCTGCAAAAATTCTTTCAGGGTGACTACGATATGAGCGACCTAATGGACTTCGAAAAGGGGCTAATTCTTGGTGACCGGCTAGTTTGTGCCACCGCTAAAAGTTTCCAGGGGGGCTAATAGAGAGCTACTGTGTCTAGTCTCATGACAGCATACCATATTCGTGGCAAAACTTTTTCTGCGAAACACAAGAGCGGCCGGAAAACATGATAGGCAGTATTAAAGAATATTGTTACCCGTAATAAGACCACGACGCTAAAAACTAGCGTGGAGCTGTCTGCATCTCCAGACCCCAGTATCAACGAAAAAAGTGCGCAGGTAACTGCATAAACAAGATATCCATGGTAGAGCTGCTATCTATTACAAAACTTCTGCTGACCCGGATGAATGCACAAGGGCGACGGCAGTGGTGCCGGGAGCATACAACGTGGACTGCCGATGCGCGGAAGTGTGTAATGTGGTCGGAGGAATTCACACTACTCCCCACTGCAGGACGTGTGTACGTGTGGAGAACAGTCAGAAGCGTACAACCCGGACTGTCTGCCCCCAACAGTGCATCATGGTGGTGGTTTCGTCATGCTCTGGGCGGTCATATCGTGGTTTTCAGCAGGTCTCCTGATCACCTTAAAAGGACGGGTGACTGGAAGGGCGTATGAAAACATTTAGTCCGACAAAGTCCATCCAATGGCTCGTTCCTGCAAGGGATGCCATCTATCAAGATAACTCCCTAATTCACAAACCTTTGGAATGTCCAATCATGGTTCGAGGAAGATGAGCTTTCACGCCTTTTTTGGTCTCCCCAATCACCAGACTTAAAAATCAAACCACTGCGGTCTGTGCAGAGACAGACTTAAGAAAAGTGGGGTTCTGGGCACAAACAACTTGGGAGGAGGGGGGGGCTCATCCTCGGGTATGAATCGTACTCTTAATAAATTAACAATGGTACTTGCGTATTAAGGCAGCACTCCTGGTACTTCGCGTATTAAAAAAACTCTCTCGGCGTATAATTATACGCTGAGAGCGTTTTGTTAATTAAAGAAAAAATTGTCGATATACAATCATCAAAATGATTTTGTTGAATTTGCAAAATTTTGTTAAATTGTTGATTTAAAAAAAAATTTTATCACGACAAAATGATTTGTGGATTTTTGATTAACTTGTTTGATCCAACAAAACATTGTTATCGTGACAATGTTTTGTTGCTGCAACAAAACATTGTCATAACAATGGTTTTTGTTGGATCAAACAAATTCCCAAAAATCCACACATTTTGTTAAATGAACAAAACGTTTTGTCGTTATAACAGTTTTTTAAATCAACAATTTAACAAAATAATTTTGCAAATTCAACAATTTTTTTGTTGACTGTAATAGACATCTTTTTTTGATTCAACAAAATTTTTGTTAAATTAACGTTTTTCTTAGTGTATAAAGCACAAAAAGTGCTGCGCCGCCCCGGTGGCGCAGTAGTCTAAGCGATGGCCTCTGATCATTCGTCCGAACGGTATCTGGGTTCGAATCCCGGTGAGGCATGGATGTTGTGTTTGTCTTACGGCACTGGCTCTCTCCCTTCCCTGGAACCAGTGACCCCAAATTAGGGACGGCGACTGCTTATAGCCCATTGAGTTGCTCACGGTGGTCGTTAAAAATCCAATAAAAAAAAAAAAAAAAAGTGCTGCCTCAATACACAAGCACAATCAACGTTAATAAATGCAAGAAACAAATGTTCAAAAATTGTAAATTAAAAGTAAAAATTTTATCTCCATCTTTCAAATGGATATTAATAAGATTTTTTTTTTTTTTTTTGGAGCAACATATCGATGCGTATTTACGCTCGGTGAAAATTAACTGCTGCACGTCGCAGTTTTTGCTACCCATAATAAAAATTAAATGTTAGTTCTCAAATTGGGGCACCCCAGTCCTCGTGTGCCCTTGCGTAAATCTGGGTCAGTGTTGGAAAACAGTAAAATCCCGTTATCCTCCTCCTCCTGCATCTCTCACTGACCTGGAGCAGTTTCTGCATGAAAACTTGTGTGGCATCTCACTAAACACCATCCAGGATTTGTATGCGTCCATTCCAATGAGAATTCAGGCAGTTTTGAATGCCGAAGGTGCCCCCCCCCCCACCACCACCACACACCCTACTAGGTACGTTAAAACCCTTTTCCTAAGTGTTCACATTATTCTGTCCAACCCCTGTATATTCATAAGACTATAGTCTCTGATTTCAAGAGTACAATAATCATCCTGCTTTTACGAAAAATACCTGCAAGTTTTCTAAAGAATTTGAATTAAAATTTCTATAATTAATATGGAATTTAAAATTTTCAGTAATTGAAAGCTAATAGATTTTCGCAAAAAGGCTTGGAGATATTTCTTGCGGAAAGGGTGAGGAGTGGGTTTTCAGTTACTTTTAAGTACCCGGTTTCTTACAGTAACACAATGTATAAGAGGTGGTGCACAAAATGGGGGAGAAGGTTTGAAATATCCTGTGGCACAATAACCAAAATTTCATGTGATACGCTATCCACAATATCTGCTCTCGCTGCCGTACATATTAAAATCAGGACCTCCGACAGACGATCGAAATTTAATAGTTTAATCAAACCCCAAACGATTTGTGTGTCGCTCCTGTTACCGTAAATGTTCAGTCACTGATACGAAAAAAGGGAACACTGTCCGTAAATATACGAAAGACAATGTGGAAAGATTTTTGAAAACTCAGGGTTTCCGAGAAATTTTTTCTCGCCATTTCGCGGAAAAGGCATGAGGAATACGCTTATTGATTCGCGAAAGGAATCTTGGAAAATGGCTATTTCAAAATTTTTTTAAAGGATGTTACAATACAGCTCAAAATTTCAATATATCTAAAGAATAAATGATTTGAAAACATCCATGATCTATAAGATTGATTTGGACGAATGTTGCACACGGCTTTTTTTATCATTTGGAGTTGGCTCTCACTTTCCTGGAACCAGTTACCATAATTCGGGACGGGCGACTGCTCATAACCCATAGTTGCTCACGGTAGTCGTTACCCCCACACCCAACCACACACAAAACAATAAAGGAAGCAAAAATCTAGAATTAAACTTCAGTGAGCAACTGTAAGAGCTAGAAGCAGTGGCTCGTCCATATTTGGAGCTAATGGTTCCTGGGAAGAAAGCTAGCGCCATAGAACCAATACACCACCTAGATCAGTCTGGAACTACTAGCCAGAATCCAGCGGCTTTGCCCACTCTGTTAACAGGGCAGCTCCATAACCTTGGGCACTATCCATCTGAAGCTGTAAGCTATGCAAAGTTTGACCTGTAAAAACTCTAAAATAAAGCTTAACTGACTGAATGACACTAAACGGGGAAACTGAACCGATGAATGAAAATTGTTCATAAATAGCGAACGATGACTATATACGGCAATCTCAAGTTTTCATGAGAATATAAAACTATATTTTTTAGTGTTTTTCATGGCAACTAACCTGCAGAGTTTATTTTCAATGAACATAACGTGATTTCTTTCTCTTGACATTGTAAGCAGCTCGCTAATTTTAAAAACAAATTTCTACTTAGGTTGGTTTGACTTGTAATGGTCAAAAATAGTTCTAATTTTTCTGTATTAGGGAAATTGAACTTTCATTTGAAAAGTCTGTTTCCAGGGTGTCTACTGGTCATGAACGTCAAGAAAAAGTCATGAATTTTGCTTTGGGATCATGGATTTTTTATTTTTAGTCGTTCATTTTCTGGCAAAAATCTTAAGTAATAAGTAATTCTCCATGCACTAACCCCATAAGGCGTAGATCTTTTAATCTAACTAAATGATTTAGGTACCAAAAAAGGGGGGGGGGTATTTTCCTCCTCCTCCTCCACAAAGAAAACTGATAGAGCAAAAAATTTCTTAGCATGGAAATACATGTTTACAAAATTTTGATCAGTTTAGCAATTTAAATTATGCTGCTTATGGAGTCAGGACATTTTTCAGGTGTAATTGTTAAAGAAGGGCATGTAATGAAATCTTGTAGCAAAATGGTGATAATTTCAACTTGCTTTTAAACGCACTCAAGATATGGCAAGTAGATTTTTACTACCAGAAGAGTAGGGGCACTTTTCAGCAAGAAAAAAAGGGGTGACATAGTGTTCCCCCTCTTAATGTGTGTAGCGGTTGCTCTGGCCTTAGTTTTTGCCAATTCATTCGCCAAAATAAATTTTCTTGCTTTTTCTTTCCATCGCCAAATTTTTTTTTTATACCATGCCGGACAGTTGTGGAAGAAACTTGGAGACCTTCATCCAGCAGTGGATTGATCAATGGTTGACTGAGTCTTTTTTAAAAATGGTCATGAAATTTTCCCATATTTGGTACACACCCTTTGGGCTCTCCTATAATTGTCCGTAACATAAATATCGAAATATTCTCACCCAGAATGGTTAATTTCAGCACACCAAGATAATCTTGCATTGGAAGTTTTGTATTTTCGTTTAGCTGCTCTTGCTGCTCTTCAGAGATAACCAAATCCGTTAGAAATGAAATTCGCAACAGCTCTGTCGACAAGGTCTGTCCGGAAAGTAATGACTCATTCAATAAGACTTTTAATTAAAGTTATACTTACATAACATTAAAATTCCTCTACATAACATCCTTTAACATCAATGCACCGCTGCCAGAGGTTCTGCCACGCCGTGTAGCTTGCCTGGAAAGTCTGGAACAGGGATCGCTTTCACAGCACTCGTCGCGGTAGTTTGCACCAGTCCCAAAATGGTGGCCTTTCAGGCTGGATTTGAGCCGGGGAAACAGTCAGCCAGGGCCAAATCCGGGATGTAGGGAGGTGGGGCAGCGTTGCCACGTTGTTTCGTCCAGAAACTCTCTCAGCGACGCATGGCTCGGCGCATTATCGTGATGAAGAACCCAAGTGGTGGTGATCTCAGAGAGGACGCGTGCAACTCTGTTCTTCAGCCGTTGAAGCACTTCCACGTAAAATGCAGCGTTGACCGTTTATCCGGGTGGTACGAACTCCTTATGGACAGTACCTTTACAGTCAAAGAAGACCATGAGCATCTATTTCATCTTCGATTTGCACACTCTAGCCTTCTTTGGCCGAGGAGACTGAGTGTGTGCCACTCTGAGCTCTGTCTTTTCGTCGCCGGATCGTACTCAAAGATCCACGTTTCGTCTGTTATCACTTTCTCCAAAAAACCAGGTTCACTCACACGGTCCACAAGCTCACGAGAAATCGACACACGATTGTTCCTCAGTTCATCTGTCAAAACCTTAGAAGCCAATTTGGCGCAAACTTTCCGCATCTGCAATTCTTGCGTGATGATTTCATGCAAAATGGATTTCGCGAGTCCCTCGAGCTCTGCTACCAATCTACACCGACGTCGGTCAGAGTCCAAAACCGCTTTCACCTTTTCCACATTGTCCGAAGTGTGAGACGTTGAAGGGCGCCCTGGGTGTGGCTCATCCTCGACGCTCCCTCTTCCCTCTGTGAACGTTTTGTGCCACCGAAACACTTGTGCTTTCGATAAAGAATCTTTCCCGTAAGCTTTTTCTATCATAGCAAGCGTCTCGGTTGCGGATTTTTCAAGTTCAACACAACTTTACTGCGTATCGCTGTTCGATACTCTTATGCATTTTGACCGTTACGCGACGCTCACACAGCTGTCCACTTCGCAAGCGATCCTCACTGTAAAAGCCAACTGACGAGACATCGATCCTTTACCTAACATACCCCGCCACCCGTCACGACCGGAGACTCCGCCCTCCGGCCCTTTTGATTGGGCCAGGAAAAGTGGTCTCATTACTTTCCGGACAAACCTTGTATGCTTGATCTCATCGTGGAATTAATTTTGAACACACGTGTCAGTCCACTTCAGGCGCAGGAGTTTAATATTACAGGAGGAGTGCCTTCAGGGCCAAGCAGATCACGTTTTTAGGAATTAATTGTATAAACAATTTTCGCATTCTTTAATTTCTCTAACTTTATATACAGTATATGCATTACCATTGAAATTCTTGCAGTAACAGAAATTTTGTCATAGATGTTTTGATGCGTTCGTAATTACTTCACTTTTTACAGTCTTGAAGAGAAAAATGAAATGAAATTTGGAAACATTTTGAATTTCCTTTTTTACTAAAAGCGAAGAAACTTAAAATTAATTCTGAATGCAGCTATCACAATAAAATTCGCACACGAATGGAATAACATTTCCGGCAGTTTGTCGTAGAGAATGTACTATGGCTATTGCTTGGGAAAAGGAAGTGCTTTATTTTTTATACACAGATAGTGTTACTAGGGTATCTTCAACTGCATTCCAGAAACATGAGTAAAACCTTGCTTTGTAAATACAAACAATGCAATAATTATCAGACTTTTGCTAAAAAAAGACTATTAAACAAGGAATGGGGATGTCAGCATACCGCTCATTTTAGGTTTGGGGCACTTAACATATTTTTTGCAAACTGTGAGCCGCAAAAAATCTGCTTCCAGGGTTGTTTATAGATCGCCATCAGTACTATAAGCGTTCGTATGAAGATCTGAAATTTAAAACAGCTACACTGCTGGCCACCCAAAATGCAACACCACCAAGGACACGAGATGGCAAAGCCAGATTTACTGGACACATAACAGATGCAAAGATGAAACGATTCAGCTTACAGGCCCGTGCGACTTGCGGAACACGCAGATATCAATAGTTCGTGTGGCCTCCATGGCTGGCAATAACGGCCACTACACGCCGCGGTATCGAACGAAAGAGGCTGTGGGCTAGGGGTATGTCGGTCCAGACTGCTTCCACACGTTGCCACAGTTCATCAGGAGTAGCCGCGCGTGGTACTTGCGGGCCACTATGTTGCCGATCAGCGACCAGACTTGTTCGATGGGCGACATATCGGGAGAACAGGCGGGCCACGGCAGCAGTGACACCTGGTGGGCCATAAAGAATTGTTGCACTATGCGTTCCACGTGCGGGTGCGCATTGTCCTGTTGAAATGTGGCCGCTGGCAGGTCCTGTAGGTAAGGGTTGACTACAGGCTCCAAAACGTCGGAGATGTAGCGGTGGCTGTTGAGTGTACCGGCGATTCGTACCAGAGGGGTGCGGGTGTCTTATCCAATTGCGCCCCAAACCACAACGCCAGGCGACGGACCGGTATGGCGATGCATAATGCAGGCGTCAGTCTCTCGCCGCGGTGCCGCCACACGCGGATCCGACCATCTTGGTGTTGCAGGCAGAAGCGGGATTCGTCGAAGACAATGCCGTGCCATTCCGTATTTTAGGTGCGGTGTTCAACGGCCCACTGCCGCCGCCGCACTTGCCGGTGGTGTAACGTCAATGGTAATGGGAGCAATGGGCGCCGTGTCCCCGCTCCTGCAGACGACGTCGAACGGTACGTGCTGACACGGTTGTTACGCAACACATCCTAATTTCTGCGCTAACGTTCGTGATTTGTCATTTTCTTGTAGGACTTCCGTCCACAGTGAGTAGAGTTTAGGTCCAAGCCACCTACAGCGAGATCGCCTTTTGGGCAGGACACAGAAACTGAAGGAATGAGAGCAAGTCTAGCGACTTTGACAGAACAGTTTGTAGTGAGATTAGAGTACAGTAGAAGGCACCACCGTACAAGTACGATATTGCACATAGAGGGGTTGAGAGAATTTCAGGGGGTACATAGGAAAGGATACACATTTAACCAGTGGGTCCAGCCTGGGGGCCGTCACTTAACGTGCTCGTCCGATGCACGGCGGACATTCAGCGATTGTTAGTAAATCACACAATCTCCGAAGGATCAGCTCAGGTTTGAACCTGAGGACCTTGCATCGATAGTCTGAACATTAACCACTAAGCCATCCGCGGCTCTCACTTATACCCGGCCTTCTGTGCACCATTCTTTATAGTGCTTCTCGGTGGTGTGCCGGGCGCACATGATTTGCATATGCCCTGCAATGCTAATTGTTTGCATGTCCTTTTGCGGGCGACATATGCTGCGAATTTCAGGCCAATGGGATGCTTCCTTCTTGGTGTTGCATTTTGGGTGGCCAGCAGTGTATTTCTGCAGATTTTTTAGGAATAATAATTTCGGGTACGTGTAAAATCTGAGGAATTAAAAGAGCAATACATGAAGGTAGGAATGTTTTCTGGGTAATATTTTTTACATTTTCTAACCAATTATGTGGTTGTAATAAAGCCAGAGCATAAATAAGCTATTCTTAAAAATGACATGAATCAAAGCCATATTATTTACTATTTTCTGGAGATCTAAAATTCGTTTGGGAGAAACCGCGAGTCCCCAGACACGCGTTCAAAACACTGAAGTTCAGTCACTTTCAAACTGAAGTACGTACTTTTGTACAAAGCAACTTCTGTTTTTCTACGGTGTAGAGAAAACGTATTTCACGTGTCTCTCAAATACTATCCATTTCGTCACACATCGTCAGCAGCTCACTCCCTCCTCTCCCCCTCAATCTGACCTCCCTCCCTTTTTTCTTTCCTCATCCCGCTGCGTTAAGCCAGTCGCATTTACTACCATTTCAACCCCGGTCACATATACGACTGCTTCGTCCGAGGTGGGGCCGAATCCCGGGTAGGTCATCGATGGTGTTTGTCTTAGAGCAGTGGTTCTGTTTCCTGGAGTCGGTGGCCCAAAACCAGGGATGAGCGCCTGCTTTATTCCCTCCCCCTCCCTCCGAGTTGCTCACGGTGGTCGTTAAACCTCCCTCCCCGAAAAGTTTACGAAATATCTTTGAAAAGATGCTGAAATCTTATTAGCTGGTTCGGCAGCAGAGTATTCAGAGATGCAGGCTTATTGCTAATCGTCAGGCGATTCCGGATTATTCCTGGTGAGGCACGCGTGGTATGTTTGTCTTACAGCAGTGGTTCTTTGTTTAAATCAGTCTCCGGTCCCACCGAATTCAGGGCCACTCAAGGCTTAGGTGCTAAGGGTCAAGCCCCCCCCCCCCCAATAAAATTGCATTCGGTATTAGTGATTTTAAATCTTTGTATTGCATCTCTTTAGATTCTCAGGCCAGAATTTAAACAAGTTAGTAAAATCATGCAATGCATTGATTATAATACGCTTTCCAACATACCAGAAATCATTACTCAAGTTATGAGGATAATGGCTGTGGAATAAATCTTGGTCCTGTGCCCTGACCTTTGATTTCATTTCGATGATATTCAACAGAACCGGTTCAGTGTACCTCCGAAATAACATGCTAAAGTTTTGTCGCAATGGAAGCATTTTTACGTAAGTTATGATGCATAAGGGCTATGGAATAGATCCCGCTCCTGTGTCCTAACCTTTGACCTCATTTCGCCCATTTTTAATAGGATTTGTCCCCAGGTAGGCCCCTACAACATACTAACGTTTCATCCAAATCGAAGAATTTTTACGTAAGTTATGACTCATAATGGTGATGGAAGTGATTCTGCTCCTATGTCATGACCTTTGACCCCATTTCGCCCATTTTCAATAGGGTTTGTCCCCAGTGGCCCCCTACCACATTAAAATTTCATCGAAATCTAACCATTTTAACGCGAGTTATCGTGCCGCCCGATTGATAAAGCTGGAGCATATATACGCTTCTTCAACGTATGGTTGGAAAGCGTAAAAAACTGCAGTTCTGTTTTCAAATTTCAGTGCGTAGAAACAAGTTATCTAAACACATCACTTTGTTCCACGTAAGACCTATACGTATTTTCTAACATCCATTGCTGAAATAGTTCTTTCTAAACAGTTGATTCTTCCTCTATTGTGTTTTAAGTGACTTTTCGGTATCGTCGCCCGCGTAAGTTTGTTATACTGGCATAAATTTAACTCTACTGCAATATGATTTCATATTACGTAGTTTTTGGCCTTCGCCGTTACATTAGCTTACTAACCTTGTCTAAACTTAATCAGTATTAACTGACGTATCAACTTGTGCATATAGTGTCAGGCCAAATACGTGAATACCAAATAAAATCAGTCTCACCGAACTGTAATAGAGCCTGAACAGAACTGAAGCTGTCTTAAAATAGTATAACTGTACTAGTAATCCGAATATCTTGGCGTAGACTATAAATCAGTTTCCAAGCTTTTGCACATCAACCAGATGTCTTTTTCAAGAACGGTAGAGAGCAAACTGAATAATAGAACGCGTTCAAATTGTTGAAGCGTTCTTATTATTCAGTTTGCTGTCTATCTTCCTTGAAAAAGCAATCTGGTTTATGTGCAAAAGCTTGGAAACTTCGATTTATATTCTTAGATATTCGGATTTGTTATTATGAAGTTGTCTTACTTGTAAGCAGTTTTGAAACATAAATTTCCATAATACGTATATAAGTGACAAGCCCTCCTCCTCCTCATCAGCTAGCTTCTCAAAATTAAGGAAAGTTGAAATTTGCGGAAATTTTATTTCTGATTTCACAACTCGAAACTGCTGTACCAGTTTTGTACTCTATACCTGGAGGTGGTAAGACTCTGCAATTTGTGGAGCTTATTTTTCTTGTATTTTTTTTTTTTAATTCCAAGAAAATAGCACTAGTAGATTTTCGCAACTCTGTGATAAATACAGTACTTCCAGTACAAATGTAGTACATATTGCTTCTGTATTTATTTGTGCTTCTTGAAGAACGGTGTTCCATTAGTCCAAAACTGAAAGTGAAATGTGTATAATTACTAAAACAATAAGGGAAAACTCGGTCCCTCTCCACAGGTTTTTGGGTCTAATAGTTTTTCGGTGAGGAACTCAAAGACCATTTTACGATTTCAGTAATTAGTGATACGTAACTTGTTTGTTCCACTCCCTAAGTAGTTTTTGCGTGTATTATATCAATGATTAGATAGGTCTAAACACTGATGTTGCATGCACATGGGTCCCATTGGTAATTATCCTTCCGAAAAATAATTGTGTACATCCATGGGGCCTTTATTAATTAAATTTTTAAAGGCAAACAGGGTCTTCGTCATTACGTGAAAACGCTTAATTTTTTTTTTCTCCTTGATCTGAACGATAAGTCTCAGTAATTGAATTAGCGAGTGCTATAACGCGCTCAAGTGAACGCCACGGTGCTTGCTTTAGAAAAATGGTCCCTCTTAATCGGGGACAAAAAAGTTGTTTACACATGCTTGATATGTGAAGGGTAAAAAAAAAAAAAGTTTGCTTCACAGTGTTCCCATGCTAAATTCATTTTTCTGCCGTTAACTCCCATTCATTTCGTGCAGAACCATTCCATTTTCCTGATTGCCACCCATTTTCTAAGCACTGTGTTCAGCCGATTAGAAAACGCAGCAGGTGTATGGTGAACGGCAGTTGTGAATTATGTACCTGGTCGCGTATTTTTAGGTTGCAACTGGGGAAATTTAGTTTTACCGCCGCTGTGGAAACCCGGACGAGCCCCGCGAAGCCGGTTGTTGTTTCCGCTGCTCCACTTTCGTGTTTTTCCGTGGCACACTTCTGTCCTGAACTCAAGCGATTCCTTTCTGGTAGACATCTTTAAACTGCCATTGGACATCGAACGCGGTTACCTTGCTGCCTTCTGTGCCCGGCATATTTATTCCCTGCAACATCGTCCAGTTACAGGAAAAAGTCGTGTAGCCTCTTTCGCGGACCACTGACTCTTGAAGCTGAGTGCTGCTGCTAAGTGGAACTCGTCTTTCTCTGCTTACGTCCCGGATTGGCAGCTTCTTTGCGCTCGAGGTACGGGATGTGTTTACACTTGAGTTTCTGATTTCATTGTATGACTGCGTTTCAGCTTCATTTTTTTTAGTGTGTAACGATCACGTTATCTACTGCCGCTAACTAGGGTAAGGTTAATACTTCAAGTATGCTCTTAAAGAATTTCTCCAACTCTCGAAGTGTAATTATGACTTTCACAAATTTCTTGGATTACACCCTCCTCGAAACTTGAGTAGGAATTTCACCTACTGGCGTTGTTTTTCAGTCGTGAGCAAAATAATTTTCTCACCTGTTGCTTTGAATGCTTGCAAATATTCTTAAATTGTGAACTTTAGAAATGTTCCTGTTTACTCATTCGCTGTAATTTTAAAAATCAATTTTCAGTATTTTACTTCATTGTCAAGATTCGTTCGTATTCATCTCTACCGTAGTCATTACGAGCATGGACTTTATTTGAGTAGACAGAGTACCACAGCAATGGTGTTCGTCTGACATGTACTGAAGGTATGTAGAGCCAAGGTCTTTAGATATAGAGCAGTCTTACATGAAACTTGCTTTCAATGCAGCAGGTGACGCATGCGCATTAATGCTCGTAATCACTGCTTTCGGATTTCTAAAGGGTGTTCTGTTCTACTTTTCGTAACGCACTCGTTTTGTTAGAAACTCATAGTCGAGCATTAATGCTACTACTGATTTTTTTGTTTTTTTGTTTATCACTAGTTTTTTAGGTTTTTTCCGGGGTCTTCTGGAAGTGGAATTAAATTTTAAATTATCAACGTTAGTCACTAGTCTGAATTGGTTAGTGTTAAAAAAAAATTTGACGTGGAATTAATGTGTACTTCTATTAACACGAAATTTGCCAGTTCGGATATTTCGACCTAAAAATTATGCTCCCCAAAACCACGGTATTTGGAACAATTGATGTTGAATTTCCTAGACTATTTAGCTCCACGTGAAATGATAGCTCTGTGGGAATCATGTTCTATACTTCTGATGTCTTTCGGTTTATACATGTATATTTTTATACCAAAAATGTTTCGTTTAAAGCAAACCGGAGTATTTTTAGAGCAGTTTTTCTGTGTGCAAGAAATACACGTTTATAGTTCACCATCAATTTTTCAATTAGTTATTTGAATCAGTGTCAGACGTTTTGAATGAGTCTGTCTCCGTGCTCTGTGTTGACTGTCTTCAGACTGACGAGTGTATTACGTTGTTTCCATGCAATCTGAAAGCTTTCTTTTTTTTGAAGGAGTGGAATCTTATCAGTGTACTGCAGACTGTGTGTATCGATTTTAGCGTAAAATTACTGTTTATGGTTCATCTGTTGTGATGAGAAAAATGTCACAGGATTAACATGCTGTCATCGTATGATTAACATGCTGAACCTATTTTTCGATAAAAGGTGCATTTTTCTGATTCAGACACATTGTGTCACTTTGTCGAGATGACCGCGCGTGGTTGTGTGAATATCTAGTTGTGACACATTTTTCTGTTCAGAAGCTTTGTAGAAAATATACAAGCCAGAAGACTTCGTGCAACAGAACTAAATAGGCTGTAATGGAATACCTTCTTAGCACGATTTATTTTTAAATAAATCGTGCTAAGACTGTATTCCATTGCAGCCTATTTGTAGAAAATATTGGCGAAGCAATTGAAACATTGCTTCGCCAATATCTGTTGTGGTTTGAAGGGGGGGAGTAATTTGTCGTAAACTTTGGATTAAAGGAGTTTCATTATATACGTGCTTTGGTGGACGTAGCTTCTAAACTCTCCTTGGTAACAAACTAAGTAATGCTGAACCACGTACATTCCTGACACTAAGGATGAGGAACGTATGTTTCTCTCACGATGGTAAGAGGAGAAAAAAAGTAATCGTGCCTGTTATTAAGTGACTAATGGTACTTATGAAAATGGTGACTTCAATTCAAAGACTTCATTCTGGGTCTCCCATCTGAGAAAACACATTTGTAGCCAGAGCGAAAGATTTGAAGTTATTAAAGAACTCGAAGACGTCTTGAATATATTTACATGTCAATTTGTAGAAAATGCAAGTGGTCATCTTTAAGTTTCCTAACTTCGTAACTGATTTGCCTGTGAATATTTCTCTTATCTACAGTAAGAAATTGAAGGGGAAACAGATCGTATGTAGAGGATTTTAGGAAGGGGTGTCTGACCCCAGGTTTTAAACAACCCTTAGAAATGGGAAGCTAGGAGATTCGGGCTAGAGTGCCCGATAGGAAAGTGACACGGAAGCAAGGTAGGACGGGGAAAGAAGACACCCTTATTTATTACCGCGGGGCCAGTACCCGGTATCAGACTACTTAACGTACCCATCAGACTCACGGCGGATATTTAGTGGTTCGAGCGATCGAATCTGAGGTTCCTCTGTGGCAGTCCTGAACATTGACCACTAGGCCATCCGCGGCCCCTTGAAGGGAAAACGATGGTGAATTAACCCTTTAACCGGCTGGAAAGAATTGACTCTGTGCTAGCAAAGTGGTATGAAACCAGTTCGAACGAATAGTCGCTGTCTAAGAAGCAGGCCGAACGCGGCTGCAGCGAGTGGACCTGCTCAACCATCGTTGCTCCCCAACCCTTTCATTTGTTAAAGTTGGCGTTTAGGGGGATGATGGACATTAATCCTTTCTGACTGACCACCTCTTTAAAGAGGCTATTACAACGGAGACTAACTCAAGGAATAAGTGTGAGTCTACTTCCTCTTAAAGGTGTGGTATCCATGTCAGCGGGACTAGTCCTTCCCCGTCGTGCCTGGTGTCATGGAGTGACGAATGAAGGACTAGAAGGATGCTGTTATCACCAGTAACAGGCTTATGGTCGGTACTAAGATAAAGAGAGGAAAAGGAATTGTTTTGCCGCAGCTTTCGTAAAATTCCGGCCTCTATCCAAATGTTAAATTTCAACGTTCTCAAACAAATGTTGACATAGCGGCCGGGTTTTAGGAGAGCTACAGCAAAACAATTTCCCTCTCATCTCAGCAGTACAGACTATAAACCCGTTAATGATAATCGCTTCCTTCTAGTTTTCTCTTTTAAGAGACCATAAAGGGAAAAACCTATACTTGCCATGTGTTAATTCGTCCTATAAGCATTTTCTGAAGGACTGTTGCTTTCTTCTCTTCAAAATTTTGAGCGCAAATAAAATCCTTACCTATGATACCTTAGCCGCGTGATTTCGATTTTTTTTTCAGTTTAGTTTATCTAAATCGGAGTCAAATGAGAATACTTCCGGATTGAGAAACTGAATTTTTAAAAATTTACAAATTTTTCGAAGTCATAGGGCTACGGTGTATTAGGAAAGGATTTTATTTTCGCTCAAAATTTTGAAAACCAGAAAGTCTTCCAGAAAATGCGTATAAAACGAATTAATATTGCATGTATAGCATAATTTTTCCCTTGATGTGTTCCCCCTCACTACTTAAAAAAAAAAAAAAAAAACACTGGAACGCGTACTTTTTGCTCTTAAGATTGCACGAAGACTGCGATAGCGCTTGAACAAAAACGATTGCAAGGTTGATGACGGGTGACATAAACTATCGCTATAATTTATTATTTCAAAGTAAGTGAAAACAAGAAAAACTTGCTGAGAAACAAGGCCGAAAACTAGGTCGGACAAAACGAGACGAGTCAAGGAACTGATGCGGGAAGCTGCTGGACTTCATTACGAAAACGCTTGAAATAATTGTCTCATTCCACGTATCAGCAATTTATTTCTGAGCTCAGTTTTAGATTCTGAAAGGTTTTATAAAACTGAAAGTAGGTCTTCGTGTCGTTGTCTGGCTCTACACATAACGAAGAACTCTGGTATCTGATGTTCGTGGAACTTAACGATGGTTACTTTTTAAGTCACTGCGGTAAGTTTGTCACGTGGCCTCAAAACTGTAATTGCTGTGGCAGGGTGGGTGAACAGGCTGTTGCAACCATGGGCAGTAGCTGGCATGCACTGTTTAAAACACACACACAAACGCGCGCGCGCGCGCTTTGTTTGAGGATAAAGCGCCAATAAAAATTGGAAAGGGAGTGAGACAAGGTGATACCATGTCTCCTAAACTCAATGCCGCATTGCAAAAAATGCTTTTCATTCATTGAATTAGGAAAACAATGGGATAAAGATTAATGGAGATTATTTATGACTAACCTCTGTTTTATTGATGTCACTTTTGCAACTACCCCATCAAAGCTGCAGAGAATTATCCAAGGATTTGCTAACAAGTGTAAAGAAGTGGGATCAAAAATCAACTTTCGGAGAACAAAATTGATGTACAGTGCTCATGCAAGAACTAAGACTTATCGATAGATTGGGGAAAGCTGGAGAAAACTGATACATTTACCTCCGGCAACAGATGCCAAGTGAGGGTCATATTGATGAAGTTAATCGCCGTATAAAACTTGATTGGAGAGCTTTTGAGAGAAGCAGTACAATTTTAAAGAGCATTATGTCCTAAAAGAAAAGTTTAATTAATGCATCCTATTACGTACGAAGCAGAGACATGGACCTTAACTAAAAAAGACATACAGAGCTGCAGATAACTGTAAACAGCCTGGAGAAATGCATGCTTGGTGTAACCAGGAAAGATGAGAGGAACTCGCGAATCAGGAAAATGACTAGTGGAAGACATGATCAGAGTAAAATCTCCGAAACGGCAATGGGATGGACATATTGCCAGAAGAACGGACTACCGATGGACAACGGAGATTTTAGAGACGGGAAAAGACTTATGAAATGCTAAATGTCCAAGAACAGAGTATTGTTTCACGCAGTTCATAGGAAATTGAAGAAAACTTGTCTATCTAGATTATTTCTTGATTTGTTTACTTGTACCAATAGGGGGGTACATAGACCTTTGTCACTACTCATGCTGAAGTGTTATGAGAGGTTTCTAAAGTTCTTATGCCACGAAGAGTTTTTCATGTGATCAGAACAAATAATTAAGCTAATAGTGACTGGTGGAAAAACTCAGAAGGTACGAGACGGGTGCAGTATCAAGAAATCGCAATGACGTTGCAGAACACTAACAATATAAATACAGTGCTTTTCTAATATAACGCCGTCATTTACATCACTGACTCTGATATAGCGCGGTTTTCTTTCCTGTTCCCCGTTGGAGACGCTATGCTGTTGTAACAGTCGGTAATCGCGCTGTGGTCTTTCTAACGCGGGTAGGATCGGAAACCCGCATTATAACAGAAGAGCGGTGTATTCTAAATTCTTGTATGAAGATAAGAGCGTAGTATTTATTACAGATTAAACACTTGTTTAAAATCATTGCGGAATATTAAACGTATAAAAACGTTGCGCTCCTATTTCGGGCTGATTGGAGCTAAGAAAAATGCATTTTTGCGCAGGACTGGATATCAGATTAATAGACTCTACCAAGAATGCGCTGCGACCCCACGAAGCATATGAGAAATCTAAACCCTTAGCGATTTCTTAAGGACTCAACATTAAGTTGGTTTTCTCTTCGCTGCCTCAGCGACAAGTGAATAAAGCTACATAAAAACTGAATTCCGATAAAACTGCCCTTAAAATACGCATAGCTCGTCCCGGAACAACTGAGAATGTTTTTATAAAAAATGTTTAATACTGCGTTCGACCTTGGCATAAGTCTGGGAAGAAGGGGGGGGGGACAGAAAAAAGGTCGTTGTAGTAACCATAGCAACCGAACAAATCTGTTTATCATGCATGCGTCGTCGGTATCGCGCGCAGTTCAATAAGCGTTCTTAAATAGAATCACTATACTAGATAACAGAAATTTCTTGGTGTAGAATAGAAATCAAAATTTCCAAGCTTTCGCACATCAACCAGATGGCTTTCAAGGAAGATAGACAGAAACTGTACCTTCCTTGAAAAAGCCACCTGGTTGATGTGCGAAAGCTTGGAAACTGTCTACCTTCCTTGAAAAAGCAATCTGATGTGCGAAAGCTTGGAAATTTTTCTTTCTATTCTACACCAAAAAATTTCGGATATCTAGTATAGTGATACTATTTAAGAACAGTTGGTGTATCGTTCCTTGTTATTTAATCAATAAGCGTTGTTTCGTGAACACCTAACAAGTGTTTTCAAGCTGTGATTTTCGGAAAACTGTGAAAGAGGAACAAATATGCACCATTAAATTTT
The DNA here is from genome assembly GCA_039090855.1 of Macrothele yani. Taxonomy (NCBI): domain Eukaryota; kingdom Metazoa; phylum Arthropoda; class Arachnida; order Araneae; family Macrothelidae; genus Macrothele; species Macrothele yani. The sequence goes on from CM077013.1 coordinate 25,095,708, forward strand.
GCTGTCTACTTTAGTCTGTCGGAGAGACTTATCTTTATAAGTCTCTTGCATAAGATTGAATGTCTGTAAAAAATAACTTACAGATGGTATAAAGAATTTATGGATGGCCGTGAATGGGCTGCTTTAATCGCGAACTTTCAACGAGATTCAAGAGGTAAACATAAATACAAATAAGTGTTATACGGGAAGACAGTCACCTATCAGATACCGAAGATATGGTTTAGATTTAAAACTTACTAATTCAAAGAATTTTAACCGAGCATTTATTTGATCATGAAACAAGTTTATTCAACTTGGGTTCCCCCATTTCTTTGCATGTGCTGCCCAATGCAAGGCCGCACATGGTCAGTTTTGCTGTTTTTTACTTGGAGAAAATGAATAGGTCTCAACCTGCATATAGGCCAGATTTGTCATGATAGACTTCTGGTTGTTCCCAATTTTAAAAGACATTGCGGGGACTACAATATGAGATTGATCAACATATACAGTATTACAGCTGCGCAGGGTGCTTCAACAGCGTTTCAGGATTTCCAGAAGACATTCAAAAAGTGGGAGGAACGTTGGGACACCTTTATTCGATACAATGGACAGTATTTCGAAAAAGATGACCACTTTCTTGATAATTAAGGTACGCATATTTTTATAAAACATTCTCATGTTTTATAAAAATTGTGTACTTAATTGGGACAACCCTCGTATTTCCTTAAAAAGAAAAAAATCAGCCAGTACACTGTTTCCTATGAAACAGAAGTATTAAACTTGTCAAATCATTCTCCTTTTTAGAAATTGTCAGACATGTTAATTAATCCTTCGTTTAGTTCGAAGTGTCTGCAACAATACAAAATAAAGTCTAAATGGCAGAGACTTCCATAATAATTTTAACCCCTTAGTTTATTTACTAGTGTAGTAAAACGGAACCAGTAAATGTAAAATTCCTTCGGTGTTAGAGCGGGAATTTGTTTTATTTCCCTTGTAGATCAGTAGGCAGGCTAATTATTGAAAGAATCTGAATCAACCTGTGATGTGTGTGAAGAATTTTAAGGTTTCATCAAACTCGCGGAGTAAAAGAAAAAATACAGGCCTAACATCTCTTATCAGAAATGCTTGTGAGCGGAAGTTTTTGGTCTATTTGCATATCACATGCCTATAGTATATAATGAGATTTCTTAGGGATAGGACCACGTCTATACACTCCTTCCATACAGGAAGAATCTACGAAAAACACAAGTGCATCGTACTCTGAACAGATTCGTGGCAGTAGTCTTCCCTGCTGAAATCGTTCACAGGAAGAGTCAACGAATGAAAAACATTGTTTTAGGGAGTAGACTCGAAAGAACAACTCTTCCAAAAGAATGTTTGCCCATTGCTACAACAGAACGTACTGTCGGCAAGGTCGGATTAAGGCTTAATGGGCTCCTACATCTGAGTAGGCTACTAAGGCTAAAACATCTGATTGGGGCCCATGAAATCCGTTAAAACACGAAACTGTAGCAATGTGCTTATGATAATACGTAGTGCATTATTCAAACTAATAAACTACCTGCAGAGTTTTCATAAGTTACTCTTTTCCACTGTTCTCACAAGAACACGAGTTAAAAGCTTAAGATACAGATTTTGTGTTTGATTTTTTTTTAATTTACCTGTGTATACTTTTCTTGGTGTATCTTTTTCGTTATGCAATGTGAAGTCAGTGGATTTCGCCCATTAATGGTTCAAAGAGCAAGCAGTGGTGTGAATGGATGGTAGTGAAAAGCTAAACTGCTTCTCCAACCTCGCTGTACGGTGTCGTGAAACGTTTACCCCTGCCTTGAAATCTGTTAGCCTATGTTTGCGATCGAATGGAAATCCACGAGACAAAATTACAACGTATCTGTAAATTGGATTGATACATCTGCAATCTCTCTCCATTCCCAACCAATTTTCCTTCATTTCGTTCTGTATAAGCGTCTTAGCAGGATTTTTTATTCGAGCGCATTCGCATCTTTCTGCCGGCATAGATTGTGTAGGATTTAAATTTCTGGACTGCTGAATCATTCATTGTTGTTCCCCACAGATAGTTTATACGCAAATGTGTGTGTTGGTCGCTCACAACCATTGATCTTAAGTCTCGGCTTTATAAGGAGAAATGTGTGTGAAATTGTCTAGCGCAAAATTGATTAGTTTTAATAACATCAGGAGGAAAGCTTCATAACAGCAGTGGCATAAATAAACCCATTGAAAGGGTGTCTTCCTGGGATGGCACTGTTTACCCTGGTCTTTTTAGCTTGGAAGTTAACTTCCCAAAATAGCTGCTCACCTACATTGAGAGTATATGAGCTGTGTATTATTTGCGGTGCAGCGGCATACGTCCTGGGCTCTTGATAATGGTGCGCCCCTAGGCCATAGCCTAGTTAGACCCCCTCCCTTAATCCGGCCCTGACTGTTAGTGCCCCACCCAGGGTATCGAGGTCACGTCACTGTCGGGATACGCAGAGATCTGCACAACGCCCCCGAAACCTTAGCTGAAGAAATTCTGGAATTTTCAGTTTGTGACGTCATGATGTCGCTTGAAAAGTTTAATTTCGAAGATATTTGGTTTGGAGACTTTCGATAAGGGATGCTCAACCTGCATCATGTTATTTTTCAGACTAGCTTGATGACAAGGCTCGAGGGGTCGCTACCTACGAGCTTTGTGAACGGGCCTTAAAACTGCGGAAGTGATTACCTGACTGTAAATCATTTTATGCATATCGTCCCGCATTTATTTTATACCCAAAGCTGTTTTTTGCATATTCAAAATCTACTCATATTTTATACAGTTCCGGTGAGCCGGCCAGTTTTTTTAGCATCCATGAAAATTTAGTATCTATTATCGGCCTGTGTATAGGTTATGGGTCAAGCAGTCGGGATTCTTATTTCGTGACAAAGTAAGGTGTTTTCCCTCTGCCGATCAATTTCAGCATTGTGCTTAAACTAAATTCGCGTGATGTTTCTATTTTGATATGCCGTATAGTATTTTTTTATTCAAGTAGAATTCAGTATTTTTGCTCTATTATGGGCTGCCGCAAGTTAGAGCTGAGTTCGGGCTCAATTTTAGGAGCCAGAATTTAATTTTGCAAGATAGAGCCCGAAGACTGGCTAACCTGTTAAACCATTAATAAAAAACATATCCTTTTCCACACTTCCACTCTCTCTCCTCCTCCTCCTCCTTTGATTAACCAATGTATTTCTCAAATGGTGACTGGGGAAGGGACCTTTATCTATTTTTTACAGTCCAACTGTACGTTTTTTTACCGTTAGTTTCCACCCGAGTGCTTCGGGCTACCGGACATCCAAAATGATCAGGCGGTGCTGCAATTAATTGTATGTTACTACAATAATGCTATCGCGCCGTAATGCCCTGCAACATGTACGTTACTAAATAGAATTAGCAGGGAGCTACTGCATGGAGATAGGAGGCAAATTATCGCCGGCAACCTATCGACTATCCAATATCTAAAGTTCTTAAAGCTTTTTCTTCTCTGCAGAAACACACTAATGCGTGGTCTATGGCACTTTCTACTCAAGCCCGGAATAAAATAGCCATCTCGAATGTTCGTTCCCCAACCAGAACCAGTTGCCGAAGAATTCCCTTTACCAACTGTAAAGTGTCACATTTGCTAAATCATATAAAATCACATTTATATATAAAAAAACATTCTCTCGCTCTCCCTCTCTAAGAACCCGAACCGCAGTAAATATTGTTAATATTATAATTCGATTCGGGCCCGGGCTCTAGTTCGGGCTCAGCCCGTCTCAGCTCTGCCGCAAGTAACGTGTTATTACCCTAGCTTGGGGAAAAGATAGTACTAAGAAATTTAAAAACTAATTTAAGTCGCATACGATTTAATTGCCTAGTGCGCTTTCCGTAAAGATTTCCACTCGTTCTGTTTTCGTTTCTCTCTCCAACTACCAGCCAAATTTCTATATTTTAATTTTGGATACTTAGTTTTTTTTTTCTTTTGCAAAAGTTTTCCTGCTTGAGATTGGCATCTTCGGTGTGAGTGCATCCTTGACCCCATTTCTATTTTGCGGCTGGTAGAAGACCCATGTTAGAATTTTAAACTTTGGAAGCCCAATGACCTTGTTGCCTGGCCGTTCACCGTCATCTGTTACCTGTCGGGTCATCGTGGGAGGGCAGGATGCCGCCTCTTTTTGCGTAATAGTACGGAGGCCGCGGGCACTGAACCGTAACCCGCAGCCATTCCCCCAGCTGATTCCTTAAAAGAGGAACGGAACTGTCTTATCACCACTTGGCTTGTCTGAAATGGGCGAATGCCCTCGAAATTGCCCACTTGCCTAACCAGCGGAGGCTAAAAATCTCGTGTAACAAGTCTGATGGTTCGCACGGGGCTTTCAGTGGTAACGTCTTCAACTGTAGTATTCAGGGCAGAAAAACTAACGCCTACTGTCACTGTGGATGTCTGATTGCTCTCACTGTAGGTATTAATTGCGATAAGGAAAACTTGAATCTTTTTTTTTTTTATATATATACACTTCCTTTTCCCGTCGAACCGTTTAATTTGCATCTAGAAGCCATGGAGCTAAAACTGCAAGCAGCGCAATTGTACTCTGTTAATTCCTGAGTGTACCCCTCCAGTAAATGGCGTCGTAGGGGGGGTGTTTGTAACGCAACATTCCTGCCGCACGTGCGTGGCCAAACTTTTATGAAAAAAATTAAAGCTCTCCTATATTTCTACTTCGTGACCTTCTTCGGGGTCTTTTTACAGACCACGTGCAGGGGCGGATACAGAGGCGGCGGGGGCGCGCGCGCCCTCTCCTCAGGACCAAGGAAAAGCTTACATTTGTTAGGTTTTAATAACAAACTGAATAATTTTTCGTGAAAAGTATTACTTAAAAGTATCACTTTCCTTAATCGGAAGAATTTATAGACATAGGAACACTTTTTCATTTAGAGGGAAAATATCAAAGGTCCTCGGTTATTCCAGACACTGCCCCCCCCCCCCTTAAGAAGTGGCAGGCGCTGAAAGTGTCGAGGAAGCTGTTCCCCTGCATTTTTCGTAGCATGTTTCCTTTTGTATTTATTTCAAGCAAAACATCTCGTGATGTAAGGAAATAGCTCAACATTTCTGATCCAGATCTTTGTGTCCCGTGTTTTAAATTACTATTTCTACAGTTCTTGAGTTCAGAAATAAGCATGACTTGGCCCCTAATTTTAATGACTTAAAAATTCCTTAAGTAGGGAGAAATGTGCCCTTTAAAACTTAAATCCTTTTAAGAACGAGAGATTTTTAAAAACTGAAGACCTTAGTTTTGCCAAATTAAGATTAAACCGGTTTATCAATTAGATTTAAATCGGTTTATCATTTGAATTATCGAATAGATAAATTAGAGATAATTTATGTTTAAAGACTAAAAACATAAATTATGTTTCTAGTCTTTAAAATAAACATGAAGTGCCAAAAATGCAGGAAATAATTTCAAAAGAATGAAAACTTAACGAAGTCACATGAATTTGATTTACTTGCACACACTAAATCTTTTTACACGTAAGTATATCAGAATTCCAGTGAATTATTTGGTGCATTTTAATGCTTTCTAATGTGAACAAACGCCGCCCCGGTGGCGCAGTGGTCTAAGCGATGGCCTCTGATCATTCGTCCGTAAGGGGTCCGGGTTCGAATCCTGGTAAGGCATGGATGTAGTGTTTGTCTTACGGCACTGGCTCTCTCCGTTCCCTGGAACCAGTGACCCTAAATTAGGGACGGGCGACTGCTTATAGCCCATTGAGTTGCTCACGGTGGTCGTTAAACCTCCAATCAAAAAAAAAAAAAAAAAAAAAAAAATGTGAACAAACCTCTATTGTCAGAAAGTAATTTTTCATACGTTTTTAGAAGATTCTCTCTACATTTAAGGATGTTTTAGGGTCATACTTCTGAAGTGCAATGCGTCGTGCGATAAAATTTTGCTATCGTTTGGGTAAAACGGCTCCATACATAATGGATTTAATGAAAAAACCTTACAAAGATAAATGTTTGGGTGAGTCAACGATTTTTAGATGGCACCATGACTTCAAAAAGGAGAGTTTGTCGGCAGAACTCGCTCCTAGGCCTGGTCGACCTGAAAGTGTTACGGAACATAATGTTAACACTGTTTGGATTGCAGTTCTGCAAGAAGATCGATGAATGACGTGTTAAGACATAGCGGCGTCAACTAATATTTAAAAAATGTCTGCATTCTACGCGACAAATTACTGCTGCATCGCGTGTGTTCCAGGTGGGGGACCTCATCACTTGACGAGAGAACAATTGGTAGCCAGAAGTCATGAGTGGAAACAAATGTTTGCAAGGGATCCAAACTTTCTAAATACAGTAATAACGGTCGATGAAACATGGGTCCACTATTTCGACCCCCTCACGAAGCGCGCAACGAGTGTCTGGAAACTCACAGGCTCGCCTCCTCCAAAAAGTTTGCCAAACCAAATCACCTGGGAATGTGATTTTTTTTTCTTCTATCATAAAGGTGTAGTCAATCAACATGTAGTTTCTCCATAAATTACTATCAATGCTGAGTATTACATTTCAGTCTTGAAGCATCTTCGACTACACACATAGATTAAACAACCGGAACTGGTGGGAAAGTGGACCCTACACCATGATTACACCCGCCCACATGTGACTGCTTGTGTTCAACAGTTTCTTACGAAATGCAGTATTGAAATCGTGCCACAGTCTGCCTACAATTCTGACCTCGCACCGTGCGATTTCTGGTTGTTTCTACAATGAAGTTCCGTGGCGCAACACTTAACACAGATGCTGACTGTTTTCAAGCTGTACATGGTCGCTAAAGCAGATTCCACAAAATGCCTTTGCCACATGCTTTGAAAAGTGGACTGTACGATGGGACCGTTGCATCCCAGCAAAAACAGTACTGCTGGCTGCCAGCAATGGCCCAGCACTGTTGCCGCTACCGAACAGTCAATAAAATGTCCGGCCAGCAGATGGCCAACAGTTGCCCCCCCCCAATCATTTGTCATATGCCACAACAGGGCCATCAGTTATCCATCACAGGCAGTAGCTGCCACAAGTGGCACTTCAGCGGCCCTGCAAGCACGTGCCATAAATGATGGCTAGCCTAATGTGGTCCGCTAGTTTCCCGGCAGTGGCAGTCGACAATCACGTGACGTAACTGATGGCTTGCCGAATTTTCTCCGCCAATTTCCCAGTAATAGCCATAAAAAATTAATAATAAAATAAAAATCAAGGATAACCGCAGTTTCCCAAATCTACAAGCCCCTTGCAAAATTTCCTGCGGAATTTGTAATCGAATGGTTCTCTTTAATTTTACAATATTACGAGGTATTTTTCATAAGTCAGTTTCATATAATTCATAAATTTATTTTTCAACGTAACGATAATTTTTTTTTACCTTAAGGGAACCACTCATTTTTAAGGAGTGTGCAAACTTAAAGATGCTGTCCTTGTAGTCTTGAAAGGCGATTGTTGAATTAATATATTTACCCGCTCATGTCATATTGTTACATTATTAACGTTGTATCTTTCCTTTCCGCTGTCCGAAGCTACATTTGTTTTAAAGAGGAAATATATTTTATTTTACTTTTCGTTATTTTTAGAAGCGAATTCCTCCAGTCTGTGTATTCAACCCATGGATGAGTACGTTGCTTTTTTTTCTCTCTCCAAATAATTGATAAATTTTGTACACGTATAATTTTTTTCCAACAAACGTTTTTTATTGTTTTTCCAGGACTGTTGTTTCAAGCGGTTTAGTGATGTCAATACGAAAGTTGACACGGAAATTATTTCTTGTTATTCATTGGAATGGAGTGGGTGTAATTCAAAATATGGCTGTAATCTAGTATTTCATGCTTAATCTGATATCTTCGTCGACGTGGCATTTCATTAGGAAATTAATTCGCCTCTCTACATATGGCTTTTTTCTAAAAAAAAAGCACGTATTGCTTCTGCGCATGCCCATTGCTTCCACCTGGTGTTGAGGTTGCATCGGTTGCCAGCTACGAGCCACTAGTGGCACTTGCTTGGGGGCCCGGTAGCGGCAGATTTCAGCAAGCAGTGTGACGCATCACTGCTAGCTGGTGGCCAGCAGTTTCCCAACACTAGTGTTTTTGCTGGGATATCATCCCTGATTCAAAAGTCTGTTTCTCCAGTTAAGTTACAGGAAATTTTCCTCAGTCTGGAACCCGATTTTTTTTTATTGGTTAATTTGGCAACGATAGTATCCAATCTTACTTTCGGCTTTGAGAACTTAGCTTGCTTTGTCAATGTAAGTGATTGCTTCGTGGCACTATTGTGGAAAAGATGCAATCATGTAAGCGATTGCATCTTTTCCACAATAGTGCCACGAAGAAAGAAGTAAATTATGATTCGACAATTGTTGAACCAATATTGGAAAATATAAAGTTTGATTTACGGCTGTTTCGATTTTGAAGTACTTTGAAAATAAGGAGAACGCAAATGTGCTGCATTTAAGAAACTTCTTGCTTCCCCAGATCTTGAGCATTGGACGTCAAAGCGTCATGGTCCGACGACGACGAATATGGCTATGCGAATAAAATCATAGCAGGATACAGGCAGACCTTGGCATTTTGTAATACGATAAAAGCGTATTAAAATAGGTTTTGTATTATCTCGTTAGAAATGCAAGAAAAAAATATTGGCTAGCCTAGTAAGTTACGTTTTAAGGAGATAAACTGCCGAAACTAATCACAGATTTAACATTCGATTTAACTTTGAATAATTACTTACGTCATCCTGCATGCTTTCCTTGAAAAATGACTTTGCTTCATTTCCTATGCTTTTAGTTTTATTTAGTCGTCCACGTTAGCCCCTCCCCTTTCCTTTATCTCCTTCCCACTGAAAAAGTCTCCATAATGTTATCGTTGGAATCAAATGACTAACTTTAAAGGAGTGCAGGATTTTTCGTAATGTTTAAATAATAAAACTAGGCTTTCTATTATAGTAGAGCATTGCTTTCTTGAATTGTATTAGAGTAATTTAAATCTAATTCCATTTTGCATATTATTGGACCTTTTTTAATTTGGGTGTTTCTTGTACGAACATTTGAAGCCAAGGAAAATAAGACCATTGACGCTATGCCTAATCCTTGAAACATCTTTCCTTTACAAAAATCTATTATTCGCTAGGAAAATCCACTCAACTGGAATCAGCACTTTTCAAAAGCAAAATCTAACGTGAATTGAAGTTTTTTTTTTCTCATACGGAGCAAAGGGTTAAACATAGCGATTCGTTTGAGCTCTATCCATTTCGTAAAAGTTCGATGTACTAAATCGGGGGTGTATTTAGAGGGGGCAAGGGGTTTCGCCGCCAGTTTTATTTTTGGCAAAAATGCATCTACTTAAGAAAATGCTTTAATTCAATAAACGCTTCAACTTAAATTTGAAAAAAAAAATGCTGTAATTTTTATTTTTCATTACTTTTTTTGTTCTGGTGGATTTTTAACTTTCATTTTTCGCCCCCCCCATTGTACATAGTCGCTGTAATGAATATATATTTTTAGATTAAAATTTAACCTTGAATGATTTATTGTGAAAAGCCCTTGGGAACAAGTAAATCGGTTCCCGAGTAACGGGATTATTTCCCTGTCTTTCACCTAAACATCCCGTTGGTTCTCTTATGGATAGGTTGCATGCCAGTGAAGTGGTAAACAACGCTAATGCCGTCATCTGTCTCAGAGAAACTTCTGAAAATGGTTTCTGATGTATAGGCACTTCAGTGTATCCTGACAAAATTTTTCTTTCGAGGTAAAACTTGGGGAGCCTTTTTTGTCTCAATGGTACATGGATAAAAAAAAAATAAAGGCATAACGTCCTCTAGAGAGCAATATCTCATGGAAAAAGTAAATTAAGACTACTTCAAGATTACAGCATTGAAAATTAGTGCAACTATCTCCCGAAATTGGGAACAAGTAGGTGTTACTTGGTATATGTTTTAAAATGGTTTGTGCCACGATTAATCCCGTATTTCTTTCATGATTTATCTGCTACTCCGGGCAAACACGGGATAAGATTCTTAACCTCCAGATTCGCTAAACATGAATGCCGGTTGCTTCGACTAGCGAATCCTGTGATGGTTATATTCAAATTGATCGGAAACTTGAAACTTGGTCGTTCTGGGTGGTGTAGTGGTTAGCATACCCGGGCGCTTTCTGGGAGACGCGGGTTCGAGTCCCGCTCCAGGAAGATGAAAATTTTCAAGTGTTTGGATTTTATCTGACTTACCATCCTTGTCACATTTACGCCAAAAATCGGATTGTCATCTTCAAAATTTGTATTATATGGCGTAATCCCGTATTTCTTTCATGAATAACGTATTGTTTGTTTTTAGGTCCTTGTGGGGGACGTTTCCGCATCGGGATGAAGATCGCAGTATTACTTCTTCTCAGCGTTCTGGCCGTAGTCCAGGCCGAAGAAACTACTACCCAGGGACCAGTGTCTTCAACGGACAAACCAAAAGTACAACCTCACCAATCGTCTCTCCTCCGTGATAACCAGCCTCCCAGTCAGCAGCAGGAAGAGTACAGGCAGCTAGAGCCCGAGGAAGTCAAAGCTTTGCTTCTGAAAGTCGTTGACGAGAATATAGACAAGGATAAGGACAAGGTGATGACGGTTGAAGAGTTGAAAGAATGGCTTCGTGTACTGCAGGAGCGTGTTATTCAGGATAACGTGGAGAGGCAGTGGGCATACTACAACCCGCAGTCCGAAGACGTCCTGTCCTGGGAAGGATACTATCCTGAACAAAAGCAGGTTGTCAGTTGGGAGCGTTACAAGAATTACACATATCCAGATGAAGGTAAGATTGTTTCCTACTGAGATTTAATCCCTTACCTTTGCAACTTTTATTCAGTTTCATCGCACCACATTTCGCAAGACAATCAGATCTCTGGAGGTATGGAAACTCAGATATTTGACTTCCAGCACTAAAAGTTCTGTTACCTTTCCTAACTGAAATCTAATCCGGTAAAATAAGTTACGTTGTCACTGTGAGATAAGCTGAGCATAAATACTCGTGTAGGTAAATTGCGGGTAAATAATCCCCTTTAATCCTTAGACGTTCTAGACAGAAAAGGACATTCCTTGCATTAAAAAAAAAAAAATGCTGAATGCCGGGCATCAACAGAACACACGATGAACATGCGGGACATTTCCGGGACATTTCCTCGATGCGGGACATTTCCTCGATTTATACTAACTTTTATCATCCCCATCAAGCTTATAACTTTATGGAAGTTCTGAAACTTTTCAAGTTCATACATACACTGCTGGCCAACCAAAATGCAACAATAAGGACATGAGATAGCAAAGCCAGATTTACTGGACACATAACAGATACAAAGATGAAACTATTGAACTTAAAGGCCCCCATGGCTGGCAGTAACGGCCGCTACACGCCGCGGCATCGAACGAAAAGAGGCTTTGGATGTGGGTGGGCTTAGGGGTATGTCGGTCCAGGCTGCTTCCACACGTTGCCACAGTTCATCAGGCGTAGCCGCGGGTGGTACTTGCCGGGCCACTCGGTTGCTGATCAGCGACCAGACTTGTTCGATGGGCGACATGATTTGCATATGCCCTGCAATGTTAATCGTTTGCATGTCTTCTCGCGGGCGACTCATGCTGCGAATTTCAGGCCAATCTGATTGGTGTTGCATTTTGGGTGGCCAGCAGTGTATATTAAAATCCAAACTCAGGTGATGCATCACTCAAAGGGAAATCCAAAACCGCCATGCAAGGGAAAGCAATGTCTAAAAAAATATATACATATATTATAGAGGAGAGGATGTATAATAACCAGACTTTTGGTGAAATTTTCATTTTTCGAAATATTAATTTTTGGGTAAGCTGAGGTTGACTTCTGAAAGAAATTAAATTATCAAACTTTTCTCAAGCATAATAAAGCATGCAGATTAAAGTTATGTATATGTGATAATTGTTACTTCACAATTTTTTTATTCTCATAGCAACCATATAAACAGATATTTAACTTGGAAATATTAGTTGATTTTTCATTACTATAAAGATATAGGCTATTATGTTTTATGTTGTCTTTCCTTCCCATAAGCTTTAGCCGCAATTTACCTATGGAGTTGCGGGTAAATCCTGAACCGCTGTCGGTCTACCCTTCCCTTAGGCTATAGCCGCAATTTACCTATGGGGTTACAGACCCCCCCCCCCCCCCATGGCTGGCTATCGCCGCAATTCACAAACACCGCATATACCTGTCTTAAATCCATTTTCAATTCAAAGGTGGTTCCGGCGGCTTAACGGATGGGCACGTTAAGCCGTCGGACACCAGGTACTACTCCCCCCCGGTAATAAATAAGGCGTCTTCCTCCCCCTTTCTGACTCGCTTCCGTGTCACTTTCCTATCGGGCACTGTAGCCCAAATCTCCTAGCTTCCTATTTCTAAGGGTTGTTTAAGACCTGGGGTCAGACACTCATTTCCTACCAAAAACTTCTACATCTGATCCATAGGTGGAACCTTTTAAACCCAGATCTGGAGGTGTGAATATTAATCACAGCAACTATACCCCCCCCCCCCCAAAAAAAGTGTGGATCACTTGATCAGCGTGCGGAAAAGTTATTCTCAATGGTTTTTTTTTCAGTAAAGTGATGCCTGAGAATGAAATTCGTTGAAACTTAGGAAAGTGAAGAATTCTTGCTATGAATGCTTAACTGCCCTTAACATATTAACTATATAAATCCATAAATAGACAATCTGTTTCAAAAGAGTCTCTGCTCTATCTGAAGAGTGTTTTGAGTTGAAGACAAAACTGTCGTAGTGTTAGGTTGAAACAGATTCCTTCTAAACAGAGGGCGTTAAACAAAAGAAAATGTAGTTTTGCGATTTGTGCATCTAAATTTGATGCACTTTGCCATATCACCTGAGTTTCACTACAGGTGACGTCTCTTGTGGCTGGACGACAAGTAGAACAGTAAATTACGGCAGATGATTTCCGTCCTGGAGAATAGCGTTTGGAATAAGTTGAAGCAAAAACCATTCTGCATTCCATGTTTCTACAGATCCTACAAGTTAGGCAGTCTCCTTACCTTGAACACATCAAACGGTTATGAAGGCTTACATTAAGATGGGCGAATTTTTCCTGCATACCTCACTAGACGTTAGTGCATCTACCAACAACTTCTTATTTGGTCCGAGCATGTCACCGAAGGCTGTAATGAATCAAAGGTTGTGCGTGCCAATGTGAGCACAAGTTGGTAGCGCGAGAGTGGGACGCGGATTGATACCGTTCTTTCATTTCCCGGCGAAGCTGTGAGCCTGCTATCCTAACTTAATATTACCAGGCTGACTTAAGAGTACGGTTGTCTGTTCAAGTCGAAGACCCTTTTGTAGGTTCTAGTGACTCTAAATATTTTGATGCCAATAATGTGGTGGAAATATAGACCTATACCGGGGTTTTCGTTTTTGAAGTCCAGGATTTAGTAAAAAGATCTGTACGGCAGGGGCGAATCCAGAAGTTTACTCTAGATGGGCGGTTTTTCGGGTACAAAAAAGGGGGCAGAAGCCATTACAAAATATTTTTTATATCTATCTAACGTTAGTACACACACACAGTTAACCATTATCTATCCACTTCTGGATGATCTCCCTAAGTTTCTTCCACAACGGCCTGTCATGTGCCAGTCTCCATGTTACTCCCGTATATATATGTATATATATAAAGTAGCAGATGTCAAAAATTACCCCGTATTAGCCACGCTACCACCCCCCTCCCCAAGCGGGGATTGACTTCGGAGTGGTTGGAACAACGGGAAGCGCTCGTGAGGGAGCAGGGAAAATAAAGACCTGGAAAGGAAGCAGTCATATATGCGGCCGGGGTTGAAATGGTAGTAATTGCGACCGGCTTAACGCAGAGAGATGGGGAAAGGAGTTCAGATGGGGGGGGAGTGAACTGCTGACGATACGGTGTGACTAAACGGGTAGTATTTGCGACCATCACGTGAACTATGGAAATGCGTTTTCTCTACACCGTAAAAGAAGTTGCTTTGTACCAAAGTACGTACTTCAGTGTTTTGAACATGTCTGAGGACTCGCGGTTTCTCCCACATGCATTTTAGATCTCCAGAAAATGTTAAATAATATGGCTTTGATTCATTTGCCATTTTTAAGAATAGCTTATTTATGCTCTGACTTTATTACAACCACATAACAGTTGGTTAGAAAATGTAGAAAATATCATTCCCCAGAAAACATTCCTAACTTCATATATTGCTCTTTTAATTACTCATAGATTTTACACGTACCAGGAATTATTATTCCTAAAAAATCTGCAGAAATAGCTGTTGTAAATTTCAGATCTTCATATGAACGCTCAGTATCGGACTGGCGATCTATAAACAGCCCCAGAAGCATATTTTTGGCGGCTCACTGTTAGCAAAAAATATCCAAGTGTCCCAAACCTAAAATGAGCTGTATGCTGACATCACAATTTCCTGTTTAATAGTATTTTTTAGCAAGTCTGATAATTATTGTAATTATTGTATTGTTTGTATTTACAAAATAAGATTTTACTTATGTTTCTGGATTGCAGCTGGAGATACCCCTAGTAAACTTGATCTACATATAAAAAATAAAATACTTCTTTTCCCCAGGCAATAGCCATAGTACTTTCTCTACGACAAACTGGCGGAGATTTTATTCCATTCGTGTGCGAATTTTATTGTGATAGCTGCATTCAGAATTAATTGTAAGTTTCTTCGCTTTTAGTAAGAAAGGATATCCAAATGTTTCCAAATTTCATTTTTTCCCCTCTCTTCAAGACTGTGAAAAGCGAAGTAATTACGAAAGCATCAAAACATCGATGACAAAATTTAAAATTTCTGTTACTGCAAGAATTTCAATGGCAATTCGTATACTGTATAAAATAAGAAATTAAAGAGTGCGAAAATTGCTGATATAATTAATTCCTACAAACGTTATCTGCTCGGGCATGAACCACCTGAACCCACCTACCATCTGACCTTTCAATCCCGGTCGCATTGACCGTTGGAAGATCTCAGGTGGTTAACACCTAATCTCCCCACACTACCTCCCTCCTTTCTACCCCCACTCCTCTTTGCCCCTGCCGGTCGCATATGCTACAATTTCAACCCCGGTCGCAAACGCGACGATATCCCTGAAAAGACCATCTGCGAGGAAGCGGTGGGACATTTTTTTACGAATTTTCTTTGACCCAATTAAGATACGTACGTAGATTAGATGGTAATTCAGTTTCTCCCACCTATGATTTCAGTACCAAGCTCTGCCTTACCCTGTTTCGAGACGTTACAGATGCTAGACAATGACAATAGCAAAGAATATCCCCATGTTTTTTTACCCCCGCTGTTCCTGTTTTCCCTTTATCTTTTGCCCCCCCCTCTTTTTACTGAATCTAAATCAATGAAATAAGTATTTTAAATCTTCCGTACTAAGTTAAATTTTTTTAGAAAAACTGAAAAAATATGCCAAGTTAATTATTTACGATCTTCGCTACTTCAAACCTTAAAAACTTCGTGCGGGTTTAGGGGGGGGGCAACCGCCCCGGTCGCGCCCCGCTGGATCCGCCACTGCTGTATGGAGGCTACAGAAGAAAGCGCCAAACTTTTGTGGATACGAAATTACCCAGCGAGGATTGATTATGCTGAACGTGTACCTAGCAGAAACGTTAGGCTGTTGCACGATCAGCAGCCGCGGAGTTTACACTGTCGAGCAAAGTTTAGCGGAATGTGTGGCAGCATGAACGCCGGCAATCTGAGCAAACTTTATTTGAGATCTGGCATTTCCTTGCTTTCCAAGAGCCGAATATGGCTCTCGTGGCAAATCTGTTTATGAAAACAAACTTGCTGTAAAAGAATTGATATCTGTGAAAAGCTCGCTTGCTGATTTTTATTCCTTCAAATGCTTGTAATTACTATCTCTGGTCATAGACACAATCGCTTTCTTAACATCGTTACTGTCCAGAAAATGCCAACAATTCTCAACATAACAGTATAGTACAGATCTTCCTCAGCTTGTTTTTTTTTCTTTATCGCACTGGAACAATTAGTTTCGGACTGAAACTTTCCGGCGTCGTCTCGGTGGCGCGGTGCTGGCTTCTGACCATTCGTCCGAGATGGATTCGGTGAGACATAGATGTTGTTTGACTTATGGCACTGGCTCTCGCTTCTCGGGAACAAGTGGCCCAAAATTAGGGACGGACAACTGCTTACTGCCCATAGGATTACTCACGGTGGTTCCCTTTCCCAAAATAACTTTCCTGCAATGGCTCTGTTCGCGTTCAACTATGGTTAGTTTTTTCGGCTACACAAAGGAAAACTGCACCGACACCAGGAGGATGGCAGCGCAGCTACCGACGAACTTGCAGACTTTCTGTGGAAAGCTTTTAAATGATTAAATATTCTGTTCCATGGCTTTTTTTCTAGGTTTATTTGATGTGCGATGTAACTTAAATCTGTGACATCCAGAGATTTCCAAGAATAGAAGTCATATAATCATTGTCAACCATTATCAATCCACTCCTGGACGAAGGTCTCTCCAAGCCTCTTCCACAACGGTCTGACTTGTGCCAGTCTCATCTATGTTACTCCAGCATACTTTCTAATTTCATCTGCCCATCTCCCATGTGGTCTGCTTCTGGGTCTTTTCCTGTCCCTTGGAATCCAGTCTAAAATTTCAGCTGTCCATCGATGGTCTGTCCTTCAGCCCACTGCCATTTCAGGGATTTTACTCTGGGCCGCCCCGGTGGCGCAGTGGTCTAAGGCAATGGCCTCTGATCATTCGTCCGAAAGGGGTCCGGGTTCGAATCCCGGTGAGGCATGGATGTTGTGTTTGTCTTACGGCACTGGCTCTCTCCATTCCCTGGAACCAGTGACCCTAAATTAGGGACGGGCGACTGCTTATAGCACATTGAGTTGCTCACGGTGGTCGTTAAACCTCCAATCAAAAAAAAAAAAAAAATTTACTCTGGTCATGACGTCTTCCATTTGTTATTTTTCCGATCCACGAGTTCCTCTTATCTCGCTGGGGTTACACCAAGCATGCATCTCTCCCTGCTTCTTTGTTCTTTGAGTTGTCTGCAGTCTTTGCACAAATGTATGTCTCTTTTTAGATAAGGTCCACGTCTCTGCACCATATGTAAGCACCGGAAGAATGCATTGATCACTCATCTTTTAAGACATAATGGCATATTGCTCTTGAAAATTATACTGTTTTCTTCCAGACTCTCTCCAGGCAAGTTTTATACGCCAATTAATTTCTTCATCAATGTGACCCTCACTTGATATCTGCTGTCAAAGATAAATGTAGGTATTGGTTATCTCCAGCTTTTCCCCATCAATCGATAAATCTTCATTTCTTGTAAAAGCATTGTACATCACTTTTGTCTCCTGAAAGTTCATTTTTAATCCCACTTCTTTGATCCCGGAACTTGCTGACAAGAGTACACTCTGCAGCTCTGATGGGGTAGTTGCAAAAATGACTAAGTCATCAGCAAAACGAAGGTGAGTTTGATAATCTCAATTAATCTTTATCCCTTTGTTTTCCCAGTTCAGTGATGAAAACATTTTCCAATGTGGCATTAAAGAGCTTCGGAGATAATGTCGCCTTGTCTCACCCCCTTTCCAAACTTTATGGGTGCTGTATTCTCAAATAACCGAATCTTTCCACTTGCATTATCATAGATGTTATTAATAATATTAATGTATGCATCTTCAATACCGCAGGATTTCAAAGCCATTGTAACTGCTGATGGTTTCGCCGAATTAAAGGCCTTTTCATAATCGATAAAAGCCATGCATAATGGAAGTGCATATTTTCTCGCTCTTTCAATTAGTTCTCTTAGTACGTGGATATGATCTATAGTGCTGTAGCCACTCCTGAATCCAGCTTGTTCTCTCGGTTGAGCCATGTCATATATCCTCACCGAACTAACCACTGCCGAAAGTTTTCGTGGAATTTTTATAATTCAGTTAGCTTTATGGTGGAGGGGGCGCTTTCTTTTGAGTTTTGGGATCTTAAATATTACTGTATTTGTAAAAACTACAAATTCTGGCGTTACGCTTCTAAAACACTTTTACCGTGTGGTGGACTTCAAATACAGACAACTGTTCGCTTTCCTTAAGAGAAAGTAGTCGTTACCGAAAACCGCGTGCGTCAAGTTAGCATCTTTCTGCATTTAATTTGCATATGACAGCGGTTGTTTATGGAGTACTTAAGCAGGATGTAGGAAATCCTGCCGGATAGAGCTTCGGCCAGGAGTCCCACTTCCGATCGTCACACTGGTGGTCCTGCCTGTGTTTCCCCTTGCTCACATTTGCAAACTCTAAATGGTGCTCCACGGTAAGGTGTGGAAATTCCGCAGTCAAGAAAAGTCAGTTTCTTTTCTACCGACTGAGTACCAAATAGCAGCTGAGTAATTCTAAAAATAAAATTCGTATCCGTCGAGTTTATCATTTGAAAATTAGAGCAGACTTTTTTTTTTTGTAACCTGCACTACATTTGTAGTCAGATCACTACAGATTTTTACGTACTTGCGGTTGAGAAACAATTGAGAATTTAATCTGAGATCTCGCATATGGTTCTCGGGTAATTTACCTTCTCAGTGGAATGTTTTCATGTACGTGATCTTAAACACCTTAATTTTTTTTTTTTTTCACGAGTAAAAGGAGCTCCGTATCCCAGTGATAGCTCTTTTTTTGATGAGAACTTGCGTTCGGACGTTGGATGCGTTTGTCTGAAGCTAAATATCCACAGTGGAGATTTAAATGCTTTTAAAAGGAGGTTGAGACTAAAGAGAAAGTATCTCCCAATGAGTTCTGTTACGCTATAAGCTTCATTTCATTATCAGCTAATCTGAACGTAATCTAGTAACCTCCTTCACACACGCACACTGAATAGCTACTGTAGGGTTTTTACTTTTTAAGGATTCTTAGTTCTGTCTGCACACATCTCTTCATCGCAAGTCAGATCTGAAAATTTCATTTTGGATCAAACAGCGGTAGAAATGAGGGTTCCTTGTTGAAGAGAAATCCTGTGATATAAAATTTTCTCACTAACGTATTGTTTGGCACGATATCTACATTTTAAAGTCTGACTGGAAAAATTTTTTTGCACTCTACAGCTACAACTATTAATACAAAGCTTCTTATGCATTTCCTGCTAGTGACAAAGTTTTTCTACTAAACTGCGTCAGTTATACTGCTAAGGTTTCAAAAGCCAGACTCGTTTGGGTTTTTATCATCCAATAACAATAAATGCGACCACTCTCGCATTTTGTAGTTTCGTTTCCAATGTTAAGTATCCTAGTTCGATAATACTTAAATTCTTAGAGATCCGATCAGGAAGTTTTTTGACATTACCTTTCGGTATAATTTAATTTGCAGACCTACTTTTTCTGTAAGGGGAGTCACAGTAGACAGTGAAACCTCTTTTATACAATTTAAAAGGGAGCAAGTAAAATTAACGTATAAGGGGGGATAAACACAGGGAAAGTTTAACATCAAGGGTAATTCAGAATTTTTTTTTATTACTTATAAGCGAGGTTCTACTATATTTCGCATTTGCAGCTATATCTATGCCTTCTTTGAATTTGACTTCAATGTCATCAGTTTTTCTCGAAGTTTCCGCTTGTGGGGAAACTTCCGGGAATAAACATGTTTTCCTGTAAGTCATGGGTGGCGAGCCTATGGCACGCGAGAACAAAATGTTGCAGTGCAGTGTTCTTAATCTTTTAAACCACACCATAATTTTCCAAGACAGATTAGGGAATTTCAGTAATGGTTGAAGAAAATGTTTCAGCTTAATGCTTCTTTGAAGGGAAGCGCCCGAAAGAGTGTCTCCAGTCAGACAGCAAGATTGCATTTCGCTGGGTTTGTTTGAGAGCGCGAAATTATTCTCCCTGGCCGTAACTGGAAGGGATATTGGACAGGCGGGAAGTTCAACGACCACAGCAGCGTGCCCGATCACACATCATACCAGAAGAGAGCTACAGTTTACCCCCGCTTCTTGCGATGGCCGACGAGTGTAATGAAGTGTTCATAGATTTATCACGCCGGCTTCGCTGTTGCGAGAACATGTGGCATCATATAGCACATTTTGAAATTGTCGCAGACCCAGTATATACATCAGTATTTGGGTAATAAAAGTAAACTTGGCGATAGTTTCACCTCGCTTGTATTTTACTTATGTTTGTGAGTGAAATGTGGATAAAACAATAATCTGCTACTCATTCTCATGGGCACGTGAGAGAACTTTTCAATATTTACCAGTTCGGGCCCCCTCTCAGAAAGGCTCCCCTCCCCTGCCCTAAGTGGTGTAAGAAGTTTGGATTTTTATTTCTATGCCTGAGCCTTTATAGGTCTGATTGGAATTCTTATATTTTAGCTAGCTGTAAACTCAATCAGTGTAGTCTGCACCACTAGTTTTCCGGATACACAATTTCTCTATCAGGTTGCGTAACAGTTTTTGTATGTCTGCGTCTAAATGTTAACTTTTTCTTGTATAGCTCATGCAATGGATCAGAACATGGCATCAGTTATCTAAAGGTTATGTATGTAGATGATTCAAGGTTGAACTGGACTTTTTTTGTACAAAAGATAAGAATATACTTAGTAAAATAAGATTTCTCCTGTAGGTACTCCCCTTAAAACTAATGCGCTTCTCCAATCTCCTTTGAAAACTGTTTCCAACCATGTTGAAGGATTTATTTGCTGCCGTAACTACTGTAGGGATGCAGTTAACTCTCTGTAGTTCATCTGCAGTTAACCTCCCCCCCCCCACACACACACAATGCTCCTTAACTGGTAGAAATCCCTTGGAACCAAGTGACTTCTACCTGTTCGCCCCAAGTCAAGAATGTAGGGAAATGGCAGAGTACTACCTGGCTCATAGATGCTGCCACAGTTGTCACGTCAGCCGTCTGTGGCGTAGCGTTGTCATGCAACACGATCTGTTTCAACAATTTTCCTGACCTCTTGTTGCCGATAGAGGGTAGAAGCTTCTCTTTTATAAGGGTAGCTTAATTCTGTGTTTTCGTTGTTGCAAAAAAAAAATCCAGAAGTACCCCGTTTGCATCCCATAACAGTCAATAAATTTCCTGTAGGCGGCACTGCCTAAAAAAAAATCGGGGGGAGCATTTTTGGCGTCATTGACAGCTGGTTTCTGGAGTAAATTAATGAACCTAAGTTTTGTCACCAGTACGGTCTGTCTCAGAAATGAGTCTCCTCAGACTTACAGCGCTGTGAAGATATCCACACGAAACTACTTTTGATCGCCTTTGGCACCCAACGGGCAAACACTTTTCTGAGCAGCAGGTGCTCACGATGATTTCTACACTGATGTTGACTATTGCATCTGTGACGCACATCTAGAGACTTCATGTTTCTCATGCACCTTCACCCTTACCCTTCTGTTTTCTAAAAGAACCAGCTGCACACGATCGATGTTCACACTTCGGTCGCGGCAGCCGACAACACTGTTAATGCAGTTAATTTACTACTACTACTCCCGAGTCCTCGGGGAAACTTGTTGCATCAATCTGAAAACACTTGCCTTAGTTTTATTCTCATGCTGTGCGTCTTATCTTCGCAAACGTTCATTGGTCTAAAGCAACAAGTTGTTTTCTCGGTGCTATTACAGAAAAACTTATTCAACATGAGGAATAGTTTGCAAAACAGGTGTTTGAAACTTGTACGCTATTTAACCTGGTGCACATTGCAAAGTTATGCTGTATCAAATGTACGTTCACATTCCTCCTTTCAAGTGAGATTTCTGATTGGACTAGTACAAATACTTTCTGGCGTCAAACCGAGATACTGAACGCTTGATTAGAAACCAGATTGCTGGATTTGGCACCAAAATTTCGTGCCGATACAATACTGATCATTGGCGCAGACCTCAGAAATCCAATGGATGTTCGAGTTCTGGGTGAGTCCTTTCGACACTGGGGCTCAGGAATCTGAAGTCTAATGAGTGGTCTATCTGTGGATAAAACCTGTGGTGCTGGAGCTCAAGTTTATGAAGTCCAGTGGATGCTAGAGCCCTCAGTGCGCGTGCGCACATACACAACTACAATAGAACTTTGATTATACACAAATTAAGCTTACAATGTAATCGGTGAGAGGTTTTTAATACTAGGACTGATATTTGTATAACTAAGGATGCTCATTATTTTCCGTATGAAGTTTTTAGTTTCGGGTGTTTTTAAATTTAGCCTTTTGAAATACTGAAACACACACTGCGCGCGCGTGTATGTAGTAAGTTTCTGAAAAGCATTTCTTCGATAGTTATTACCATCTGTTGATCAGTCTTAATGTGATTTTTAAAATTGGATTTTGAGAGAATTTCATGAGCGAGTATTTCGTGTTCTTTCCATTATAGTGTTTATAGCCTCAACTATATGAATGAACCAGATAACGTTTCGCCTCTTCCAGATGTATGTTAAGACTAATTTGTTCACAACATACTCGCACTGTAATAATTTCAGATAGAGCAGTACTGAAAAGAAGGAAATTATTTTCAAATTTACAACGGGTGCCTGGTTTCCGCAGTACCCCGTACTCTGCTCGTATGGTGCCGATTCTCTTTCAGTATTTTCTTTTGTGTGATCAGATTTGACTGAGAATTTTGTTGCCCCCCCCGGCCTTTCCCCGGAGCATGCGATGTTTTTAATGCAAACAGAATTGTTCACAATCAGTTTTCCATAAAGAGGATATTATGTTCTGCACAGTCAAAACTTAAACGTAACTAGGTCACGTTTTTTGACATAAGTGTGTCAGCAGACGTGCTCTAAATGTTTCATACTTTACGCTCAAATTGGGGCAAAAATAGACTTCAAAATTAGTTTCAGATACAGATGAATTGATTACAAATCTAAAAATAAAGGTCACTCGCATTTCCTTTGACACTCCTTTTCGCTGAATGTGTGCGCACGCGCGCTTAATGAAATGCATTCTCCACAAAGCACTTTCTGAAAGGAGAACTTGATATTTGTACCTAGTATCTTAGCTTATAACATGCTGTGCGTTTCTAGAACTACCATGTTGTATGCAAGCTAAGTGTGTACATTCTACAACTGCGTGCATACAGTTTACGCCAGGGCTTCGTGGGAGAGCGAAGTAAACATGTCTTCAGTATAGCGAATGAGCATTAGAAGAATTGGAAGATTTTACCCTGCATCCGTATGTTATTGTAAATTCGTGTTTTGCAAATGGCGTCCAATTAGATTTTACCCTACATCCGTACGTTTTTGCAAATTTGTGTTTTACAAATGACATCCAATCGGAAGATTTTACCCTACATTAGCACGTTATTGTAAATTTGTTACACAAATGGCATCATCCAATTGGAAGATTTTACCCTACATCCGTACGTTACTGCAAATTTGCGTTTTACAAATGGCTAGCTTGTATCTGTTACGTGGAAAGATAGAAAAACACAATCCTATGTTTACCCTGGTAAAGTGCATATGACCACTTAGTGTTAAAACTTTTTAAGTAGGTTGTGCCAAAAAGTGGTGCTACACTAGCTGCGCAGCTTTTGGAAAAAAGGTAAACCATTGTGTGATGCATGAAATACACAAAAACATAACTCAATTATGCACCACTGTATAGCATTAATACTGAATGGTGCGAAGTTGCACCCATTGCATCATGTTTGTTTCCTGCATCATACAATGCCTTTACCCCAAAAGTGGTGCAGCATTTATAGCATCACTCTTTGGTGCAAACTACAAAATTTTTAAGTGTACAGTTGGAAAAGTAATCTTTGCCTGGGTAATCTGCATTCTAACCTACCTAGGCTGAATTGTGTGTGTAGTTCGAAAAGATTTTAAAATATCGATTACCAAAAAACTAACTCATACAGTCAAAGAACTGACAGAATACGAAATGCACAAATTTAGTCTAACGCTTTTAGTAGACCGTGATAAAGTACAGGCCCGTCCGGATGCTGATCTATTAATGATTGGCAGCGACTAATCACTTTGCCAAAATATAGGTTTCAACTGTTTTTAGTGGCCTGATTTGTTTGTTTTGACATGGAATATAGTTCCAAATATAATTTAATAACTTGAGTTTCATTATATACTTTCCACTTAATCATTCCATTCGATTCTCCCAGTTGTGTGCGATAGCCAAATGAGTTGTCACATTTCCTAATTTTAAAAAAAGTAGTCTCATCCGAAGAAACTGGAGCGCTGAGTTGCTTCACATCACTTAAAAGAACTTGCATCGCTGCAGATGCCGAAATTGTTAAATTGATTTAGAGTTAACTTCTTAATTAGTCCTTAGATTCCAGAAATTCGTATGTACTTCTCACTATTCATATGAAAACTTGGTCCTTTTTTTGAAGACCCAAACTCTTACTCTTGATAAAGTTCATTAAAACCTTTGAGGTGTTTCTCAGTCGGTCGCCATTTTGAAGTAGGTATTGTGCATGTTTGCGCATGCTCGGCAAGGGTACCATTACTCAAGCGGCCGTGGACAATTCGCACTTTGCACTGGTAAGACTGTAAAACATTACTTTAGAGTTTTGACTCCTTAAATACTATTTGACTCCTTAAATTACTGTTTTAGTTAACTTTTGGGTATAAAATAATTTATTCAAAGTTATCCCCAGATTCCGGTATGTCATTGGAATTTCAAATAAAGAAAGGAAATACTTAAATCACCTATAGCTATGGCAATAGTAACTTCAGTTAGCTAAATATGGAAAATCCATTAAACGAAGTTTGGTTCTTCCATTTTCGTATGTCATAATTGTCTCCTGGAAAATACTATTTGGACTCCTTAAACTCCTGGAAAACTCCTTAAATTGACTTTGAAAAATGAATATGAACCTTGGATATATCAGTTTGTCGTGGAACTACCTTGGTTAACTCCTTCATTAATCGCATCACTTCTGTTCCCTGGTTATCTGCTCTTGCGTTATTTCTCTGATTCTACGTAACGATTTCATTCTCCTCGAATCTGGCGTTTCGGAGGCCCGAAAATACCTAATTTCTCTTTCCCGACTTATGTCGGATTATCTCTCTCGTATAACCCCATTACTCTGTTCATGAACTTAGTTGTTTCCCTTGCTTTGAAAGAAATGCTTTGTGACTCCAAAAGAGCAATACACAAATTACGAAGTCTGGCTTAGCACAGACCCACACCCCATCTATATACCGTCTCAAGACATCCTCAAATTTCCTCCGACATCCCTTCATTTGAAGATTTGGAAAATGAACCTAACTTCTTAATAATTTAGCATACCTTTTTAATTATATAGCACAGTGGACAATAGCACTAATATTACAAATTCCTCTGCTGTGCTTTGAAGTCTGTATATACCAGTCAGTTTTTTGTTTTGTTTGTTTGAAGCCTAGTCATTGCAACCACAAAACATCTTTTCGTTTTGGTCTGACTTTTACAGGTATGCTAAATCAGTTCAGTATGAGCAAGATTTGTGAAAACAAATGTTCCAGAAATCCACGTTAGGTTGTTTTTAGCCTTGTTTAGAGAAGAATTTTAAACGAGGGAAAAAATTGAAAACAGCACAAAAACAAAATGGCCACATATAGTTAAAACCGGGAATTTTGTCTATAAAAAGTTCTCAATTTTTTTTTTTCCTCATTTTCAGCTCCAGGTTTTTAAGTCGAAATATTTTACAATACAATTTTTCAGCCTTCGAAAAATTCTTTTATCCATACCTCTCTCGCAGTTTTTTCAGCACCCTCCCAATATAAAATTCCTGGGTAAACTCCTGGAGAGAGAAAGAGAAGGAAACAAAAACAGTTTAACTTTCGTCCGTCTCTGTTAATTTCCTCAGAACGGCAGTATGCCTTTGCGATCGGCCAGCCTGTCAGTTTGACCCGGAGTATGTTATGCACGAGATACCAGTCTGTCGCCAGCGTACTACCAAAGGTGGTTCTCACTCCCAGACCCTTCCCTAGTATTTTATTGCACAGGTTCGCAAACTTACCATTTCGTCAGTTTAACATAAACGCAATTTCTTTTTCATTTAAACGACAGTTCAGGGGGAAAATGTATGCACAGTAAAAAAAAAAAAAAAAAAAAAAGGTCCTGCCAGTTTCGTCCTATACAGTACTTCTACCTCGTAATTTAACAAATTACTGTATCTGAGGTTCAAGCATTGCCTCATTCTCTCATATAGCTGGAGTGTGGCGAAATTCGCACTCAGAGTGCCTTTCCTCTGTAATTCAAAGCTGTATACTATAGTGTTTCCTCAGCAATGTTTTTCTTTTAAAAATATTGAATAAACACACGCACAGTGGATAGATAGGTTTACCACATTAGTGGCTTAACCTCCCCCCCCCCAAGGTATTTTCCCTAGTTTTGCGCAGTTAAATCATTGCAACAACTGTAACATGGACTGCACACAGGTATATTAAAACTTAATTTAGTAAACTTTAAGGGGAGGTCATGGCACCTATTGGGGGGGGAGGCGGCTCCGCGTTGTGCCCTGCATTAACTAACATGACGTAATCTAACAGCTATCCATATATCTTCCTTATCTCAGCTGTGGCACTAACTCAAACAGTCGAACTCAAAATTCTATTTTTACAGAATATATTGCTTTCTTAATTTACGCGGATTTACTCTCCGTCGTCATAAACAGTGAAAATGTAGCTTTTTTTTTATCACTACTAGCAGTTATGCTCGCTCTCCGAACGGTGAATCTGTAATTTTTTGAACACAAAATTAAAGAAAGGAAAAATGAGGGAAAGAAAAGTAATTTAAGATCCGCAACTGTTTCACGATTTAGAACAGGGTCGTGACGTCAATGCATACGGTTTGACGTAAAACTGATCAGGCTTTGGCGCTCCTTAATTTTAAATCAAAATTTCATGGAATTTTTACAGCATTTCAAAGTTTCTGGCCTAATTATCTTTAAACCTATCAGCATTTTGAACAGTAAAGCTAAGCCTCCCTTTTGAACTGTTAGGTTTTTAGACTTTTTTTTTATAGGTATCCAGACCTTTAATGACTGTCAACATGCCAATTTTCAGACCTCAAGGTTATTGAGAAGTGGACGAACAGTTGGCGAAAAATTCAAGCAGAGAATGTTCCGAAGCCGCTATTTTTTCTTTCCGCACTCTTCTGGGTATTCAAACCTTAAGACCTATCAACGTGACAATTTTCAAATCTCCAGGTCATGTAGAAGTGGTCGAACAATTCGCGAAAATTTCAAGCAGAGAAATGTTCCATAGCCACCATTTTTATTTTATGCCGGCGGAAAACGCCGAACTTTAAAAGCGTCGCTACGTCATTAAGCATTGCGTCATTACCAGTTTGATTGTAGCCCGTCCTTTCACCCAGTAAGAAGAGAGGGCTAAAAAAGCTGCGTTAGCAGGTCACGGGACCAGAACTTTCCTGTGTGGTTACCGCTGAAGACACAGGAAGCCGTTCGTTCCTTTCCTTTGCGTCTTTAAAAATTGCTTAAAAATCAGAAAATGAGTTTTTTTTTTTTAAGAGGGATGATAGTGAGTTATGATGTAAAAATTGCAATGCTTATGATTTAGTTTGCCATATGTTTTGTTGGATCACATTGCGAAATAGGGAATTTTGTGAAATTTAAAAATTGTATTTATTTATTGTACACTAAATCGAAATTCAAAAAAAAAGCTACGTAGTGCAAAAATTCGGCCATGGTCTTACATGTCTACAGTTCCGTTGTTATGTTGCTGTTAGTGTGTCCGGAACGCGAACTGATAGCACTTTTTTTGCTTACCTTAACTTTGAAATACAATATGAAGTATCGCCAGAATCGAAAAATGTTTTATTTCAGCGTGTTTTCCAAACGATTCTCTACAAACGATGTAAATTTCAGATTTTTGTATGCAATACTTTTGCGCTGCGATCTAGGAAAGCGCGAGTGTCGCGAAATTTCCAAAACAGCGGCAGTTCTTTTTTAGAATAGATATTAGTGGAAGTTTCAAGATAGTTTTTATGGGAGATTCGTGCAGTACCTTCTTAAGAAAACATGGTCTAAAAATTTGCTTTACTTTGGCTTAAAAGAAATGCGGAAGTGTTTTTAAGAACAGAGCAGTATTTCAGATTCTCGGCTGTCAGCATAGCGTTTGCAATCGTTGGATTTGCAGTACTGTGGCTGTTGACAGTTTAAAATTCATAATCTCTGCCCGTGACTCTTCTCCACTAAGTAACTTCATAGAATGGTAATCTTCTTAATCGCGTAACCATTTATAACAGAATTTGTTTGGTAATTATGCTCCCAGCTATTAACCTCTGACTAGTTTGAAAAAATTCCTAGTATATACGTAATGCACTGGCGTAACCTCAGAATTTAGGCCTGGAAACAGGAGCTTGAATTGGGGTCAACCTGCGTCTTAAGACTAAAAACGTGTTGATTTAGTAGTAAACTGGGTATTAGTTTAATACATATAGTTGGTTCTGGATGTTGTTTTTGTCTTTAGGCACTAGCTCCCCCTTCCCTGGAACAAGTGACCCTAAATTAGGGACTGGTGACTGCTTGTAGCCCATCTAGTTGCTCTCAGTGGTCGTTTATCTCCTCCCCTAAAAAAACTCAAACTGCTACGTTCGCTTTTTAATCACAATTAATTTTAACTAATGTGCAATAATACGTATACTTCAGACTTTGATCAAATATCAATAACGTAATTCTTATATATATATTTTTTTATTTTGCCTAGTGAATATAATAAACTGTTGTCAATCCACTGCTGCATGAAGGTCAAACGAAAGACTGTCTCTTTCACATTTCGGTGTTGAGCAATTCTGTTACATCCTAAATTTCTTTCGAAATTCATCCAGTCGTCTCTTACATAGTCTTCAATGCATTTTCCTGTTCTTCAGTATCCGGTCTGGTATTTCGTTGTACAACGGTGCTCAGCCAGCTCATCGAGTAAGTCTAGCCCTCTTCTACTTGGTCTTTATTTTGCTCATTTAGATTTATGTATAGAGGGTTTTTGTTAGTTTCTGATCCCATGCCTTCTTACAACCCTTAGAAGTAGGAAGCTACACTGTAAAAAAAAAAAAAAAAAATCTGAAATTCACGGACAGCTGTCCGTCATTTCTTTCGCGAATTAACGAAGCATGTTTCTGATACTACCTTTCCGTGAAATGACTGAAAAAAAAAAAACTGAGTTAAACTGACTTTTCGTGCCACGGGAAAATTCTGAATTTTCAGAAACCTTTCCGCAGTTTTTCTTATATTAACTGTAATTACCGTTTTAGAGATGTTAACGGAAAATTCTGAATTTTCAGAAACCTTTCCGCAATTCCTTTCGTATATTAACGGAAAATCTCTGTTCTCACTTTTCCGTATCCGTATGACGAGAAATTTCCTCTAATAGTAGCGATTCGTGGAAATACTTGAGGTTTGATTAAATTTCAATCGTCTGTCGAATTTTGAAGTTCCGTAGCGAGATCGGATATTGTGGATAGCATATCACATAGATTTTGTTAGTTTTTTTGTGGCCCAGGATATTTCACCTTTCCTCTATTTGGTGCACCAGCTACTTATTATATATTGTGTTACTGTAAGAAACCGGGTACTTATTGTACAGATGATTATACGATATCTGTGTATCAGTCTTTGGACAACTTAAGACAAGCTATTATAGCTATCGAGAGTAAATTTCATATTTAGTTTTTTGTTTGTGTAATACTATAACAAGTACATTCCCCTTTTTTAAAGATAAATGAGTCATTGTCAGTTTAAAAAATCGTGTTGCAAAGCAATTTGTTGCTTCGAAACACCACGATGAAAACTGCTTAATATTTGAAAAGTACTCCTATAGGAAAAAAATAAATTACAAACCTATTCAGAAAAATTATAAGCTCCAACAGAAAAAAAACTAAATCACTGACATTAATGACAAAAAAAGCAAAATTTCTTTGTCGTGCGATTCGTTTTATGACATACGTGAGTCTGGTTGCCGAGCGTTTTGACGCGGTTGGTAAAGGCACAAGTGCCGGTCCGGCGAGCTATATAGTCGGGTGTTTGATCCTGACCGCTGCGGGTAAGTGCTGTGCAGGTTTGTTGATTTTGCGGAATTTCAATTTAAGTACGGAAAAGCCAGAAATGATTTTTTCTGAAATAAACGGAATTTCTGTCTACGGAAATATCTGTGAAAATAGGGAAGTTAAAATGAACGGGCGCTTTTACAAACTAAAATTTCTGAAAAACACTGATACCTACCGGCAACTTAGTTGCACGTTATTTTCAGTGAATTCACACCACTTATTTTTTACAGTGTAGATTTGTGCTCTAGAGTGCCCGACAGGAAAGTCTCACAGAAGCGAGATAAAGGCGCTTTATTTATAACCGGGGGTCCGATGTCTTAGCTTACCTATCTGACGCATGGCGGATATTTAATGGGTCGAGCATTGGTTATTACCTGGATCGATCCTGAGACTTTTCCGTGGCAGTCATGAATGTTGACCACTGGGCCATCCACGGCCCATAATTTGATCGTGATCACTCTTGTCATTTCCCTGATTCACGCGCTTCTTTTCCCAATCTCTCTCGGTTGCACCAAGTATGAGTCTCTCCATGCTTCTTTCAGTTCTCTGCAGCTTACGCATGTCTGTTTTAGTTAAGGTCCAATTCTGTGATCCATAAGTAAGGACTGGATGAGTGCATTGATTAAATACTTCTAAGACTTGGTGGTAACTTACTCTTAGCCGGCGCAGTGGTGTAAGCGATGGCTTCTGACAACTTGTCAGTTCGAATCCCGATGAGGCATGGATGTTTGTCTTACGGCACTGGTTCTTTCCATTCACTGGAACCAGTACCCTAAATTGGAGACGGGAGACTGCTAATTGCCCATTGAGTTGCTTACGGTAGTCATTAAACACCAAAACAAAAAGTTGCTCTTAAATTGTACTGTTACTTGTAAGCTTTCTACGCTTTTCTTCATAAGAACACTGAAACATAATGTAAGAGGGAAACGCTGCTGTGGTAGTATTTTTGAGTTTTTCCGTAGAAGAGGCTTCCTTAAAACGCGCGTTACCCCTGTTAGAAATCGTTAAATCGAGTACAAAAAAAAAAAATAAGGATATCATAATACTACAGCAGAATTATAACCTCTTCTGAGGACGAAGGGCACAGAAGACTCCCCCACCTCATACTAGTTACGCCATTAACGTAATGTTTGTCCAGCCTTTATACAGGGTGTCAGAGAATGATTGGACACATTACAAAATTATATAAAACAAAACATTAAACAGATAGAAAGAAACTGACTATACTAACTTACAATGTAACTACACAAGTTAATACATTTCGATGTGAGATCCCTTGGTTGCTCGTAGTACGTCCAAGCGATACTCGATTTTATGCCATGTATTGGAAAGCATCTGAGGAGTTATGGAATTAATAGCAGCTGTGATACGCTGCTTCAGTTCCTGCAAATCCGTACAAGGTGTCTGATAGACACTATCCTTCACACAACCCCACATAACATTATCCAATGGAGTTAGATCTGGAGATCGAGGACGACACAGAATGGGACCACCACGCCCAATCCATCTGTTGGGAAAATGCTCATTTAGGCACTTACGTGTACACACGTTGACCAAAGCGGAGGCTGTTGGAAAGCTTGTTGGAAAACGACGTTGTCATATCTTTTGATCTGGGGTATAGCGAAATTTTCTAGCATTTCCAAGTAAATGTCACCCCTTATGTTTTTTTTTTCGCAGAAGAAGAAATGGCCAATCACTTCTTTTTTGATTAGGCGCACCACACATTAACTTTTGGAGAATCACGTTCCAGTTCAATAGCAGCATGAGGCGGTTCACTGCCCCATAACCTACAGTTGTGACTATTCACAATACCTGATACATGAAATGTGGATTCATCACTAAAAATTACAGTACTGAGAAAGTTTTCGTCGTTTTCCACTCTATTCAGCATATCCACAGCGAAATCGTATCTCAGAGTGTGATCATTTACATGCATCTTTTGCACTATTTGAATTTTATAAGCGTGAAACTTTAATTTCTTGTGCAAGATATCGTGAACTGCCGATTTCAGAATGCACAGTTCTCTGCTTGCTTTACGAACGTATTTCCTGGGGCTTCGTCAGAAACTTTCATTAACTTAGTCAACCGTCTCACCGCTGACGCACACTAGGCCTCCGGCTTTTCGCTGACGCTAGGCCTACCGGCTCTTCCACGATGTTCCACATTGCCAGTTTCTTTAAACTGTTTCATCCACCGCTTAATTGAATTCGTTGACGGAGGATTACAACCATACTCTAAACGGTACCGTCTTTTAACTTTAATGACAGACTTTAATTCCGCAAGCCATAACACACACATCGCCTTCTGCTGTACGGATGACATGACTACTGATTGCGCATTTCTCATACATTCCTCATCAGGCCACACCTAGCGCCATCCATCGGATTCTGGGAATAACAGTTCTGCAAAACAAAAATATAGAAACAGTTTTAGTAATACGTGACATAGAAAAACAGACTGCTCAGTTTTTTTTACATAATTTTGTAATGTCCAGTAATTCTCGGACACCCTGTATTATAACTTCAGGATGAAAACAAAAACTTGAATTTCTGGAGCGGCCTTCTACTAAGTGAAAGAAATTGTGATCGGAATCTTCGTTGTGTACTTTCACTTTGAAAAAAAATTCCTGTAACAGTTGCGGAAAACCTCAAGACATTGCCCCTTTCCGTGAAGTGCTTTCAAAAATTCTGCAAGATCGATTGCAAACTGTAATTGAAACGGGAATCAGAGCGAACGTGCTCGGGGAAGGGATACGTGATTTGCATTGAAAAAAAAAATCTTTAGATTAGGCACAGGACTTCCGTGTTCGTAAAGAGATTGCGCGTCCTATAAATAGTGCAGATGCATGACATTTTTCCTGCTTTCAGACAGATTCGGGCAAGCAGCCTAAAGGAGTATAAGTGATTGAATCGCATATTACAAAAAAAAAAAAAAAAAATGCAGGTTTTAACAGGCTGTTAGGAGAAACTGACTTCGGTTTTTAATTTTAGAAAACTTTTTATAGCCTGTTTGTGAAACCAGCTAGCTATAGGAAAATGTCAAACTTCTTTTCATCAAGTCTAGAAAGAAAAGGAATTGTATCTCTAAAACATCTCTTCCAGTTTTCCTGCAGGAAGCTTACGGACATTGACGGTTAAAAAATATATAGCACGAAATACGAATTTAACCTTCGTAACTTCCTCTGACTGGGAGAAGATTTCATGTGTTTTGCGATTTCTTTTGAAATTTAAGTTTTCTTTTCGTTACTGAAATCTATTAGTCACTTCACTTGAGAATAAAATAGGAGTGAGTAGATCAAGATAAGGAAGTACCTGGAAATGCGGCAATTTTTTTATAGGTATTGCTTCGGGAATTGAATCGCGCTCTCGATTTCGTTTGGGGAGGGCAGTGTGTTAGTTTCGTTAAATTTCTCGAAAACAAACTGAAAAGGGTATTGGCAGTTTTCTTGTGTGCTAGTACATAGCGTTATTAATCTTACTCATTTAGCTAAGTTCCTCCCTCTCCCTGTAAACTCTACCTCTTTCAAGGCTTCTTGAATGATATTAAACTCTCCCGGGGGCACAACTGTTACCGACATGCAACACCGAACAATTTTTCGTACGGTTTACTCACAGGGAAGTTTAAATCCCATCGGAGTTTCGTGCTGTAGATCAGTGATGAAGGTGCATTAGATTGAACCCAGAGGCTCTGATACGGCTGAGGGGTACTCATTTTAGAGAAGTAGGAGTCATTGAAAGTTGCTGTGACGTCACAACGAACATTTCCAAGTAGAGAACAGGGCGCGTGGTAGGAGCAGATGACCTTATTTGTGACGGGTTCCGTTACCTCTGGGCCAATGGCTTAACGTGCGCATCACTCACGACGCGTATTCAATAGTTCAAAGAATCTCAATCTATCTGGGATCGATCACGTGACCGTCTGGTAGGAAGACTGTTGCTATAGGCCACTCGCGCACCAACTCGCCGAACAGAATGTGAGATATGTTCTTATGAGGAAACTCAATCATGGAACTCAGAATTGCACGTTACTGATAAATCTATTCCGAGAGGTTTTGTTGACAAATTGTTTCTACACTTTTTGGCAGGCACTTCTATTTGAATAGCAGATTAATAAGGTAAACAGGTTAGTGTTTGTGTTTTAATAGGGAAGGCGTTAAGATCCACGACTTTATATATAGCCTTGGGTGCTCAAAGGGATTAAACTCTGAAAGAAGAAATTCACATAAGTGGCCACAGTTCATTTGCAGAATATGCCACTGATTCGGAGCAATAACGACATGCTTGAATCTTTCCTGATTCACCGCGCGGAATGATTCTGCATAAGCGATATGTTATACAGTAGTAATATTTCTGTATGACTGGTGAGACTGAAGTGACAGACGCATGTCATGCTACATGCAAAGAACAGCGAAGGAATGGGAATAACTACGACCTGTTCTACAAAAATTTGTTGAATTGTTACAAAGCTAATCTTTCGCACCTTTTATTGATGTCTAATATGGTGAGGGGGTTTTCTTTCCGGATGGCTGCTTTGAAGACGTTATGTTAAATCTGTGGAAGTGGAGGATTCTCTGATTTTAAAGTACTTTAGTACCCTGAACACACACACACGTTTGTGTAGGAGAATAGAACTCTCTCGGGTATCATGTTTGAAGTGTGGTGGTGAATCTCCATGAAGATGGAAGTGTCCAGCTTCTTGAGGATGGGAGGGTGTCAAGCGAGAATTCCGTATATCATTGTTATGAAAGTCTGCTGAAAGTGTACCAAACCGGAACATACGGCTTATTCTTTAGCCCTACCTCAAGGTGGACTTTCTTGATGGCAGTGAAGAACTGTTAGCACTAGACTGTTGGGAGCCAGCTCCTGTATGTAATCAGCGTGAGGTGCAGCTTGTACTGGTGTGTGCTTTACGACTTCCTGTGTCTGATCGCCAAGAAAGAGTGTACTCACTACTAGGGAGACTCGCTTCTTGCGACTTTTCTTTTCACTCTGTACTCACTTCTTGTGTCAACTGAAACAGAACTTTGAGCTCAAAGCCGGACTCCAACAGAAGAGACTGGGCAATCCTATGGACATGTCACGTGGTACTTTTGTCTTGGATACGGATTCCGCATCAGTGGAACCTGAGACTATCTTCTGTGACGTAAGAACATGCAGAGGTACAACATGTAATTTTTACTACCGCCCTAGTGGACGGACCTGAAACTACGTTAGCGCCTGTCACGTGATAACAAACATTATAAAAGTAGCGTCACGGAGAGTTGTTACTCTTTGAAAAAATGTAAAAAAAAAAAAGTCTTTACGGTTTGGGCGTATTAGTACTACGTTTTTCCCACTGGCGTGCTGTTCTGTTGATCTTTTGGGTCAACCGGTTTCTGCTTTCCCTATGGAAGATTTGCTTCTGGATTTCCTCTGTGGTCGGTGATATTTTGCGTCGACCGAAGCTAGATGGTGGACATTGTGGTATCATGTAGAGTTCTTTTATTTCGGTGGTGTGGCATTCAATACATGTAAAAGCGCTCTAGGCAATTTGCCTGGACTTGTATGAAAGCTGCGCTGTGCTACTGGACAAAGACGTTCGACTATAGTCTTTGCTGTAATGTAGTAATTGTAGTACATAGGTATATTCACTGCTCTAATGAAGTGGCGTGTAACATCAGGGTCAATTGGTCTCCCAGATTATTGGAGGTAAATATCACCACGGCCAGGGCGAAGCTTTCTAGTACATATGCTTTAATTCGGTGATCTTCCGCTAAATAAGGCCGTTATCCAGATTTTTTTAAATAACTAAGTTGTGGGTGTGATACAAATAAATACGAAACCCTATTTTGTACTTGAAACAGTTCCAAGCATATCTTTCACGTAACTGCTCAGTTACGTGTGAGTTTGCCGAACAAGAAAAGAGCCAAAAGGAGATGCAATATTGAAGTGCCGAACGCCAGTAATTAAAACATACGTATTCAAAACGGTGTGAATGCATATTTTTCCAGGTGAAATATTTCGACGTTAAAAACTGAATACATCCAACGCATGAAATGCTGTGATGGAAAAGTTTGTGCAATCTTCTACAAAAGCTCCTGAATTACGGAAAAAGCTAAATTCTTCAGTAGCTTATGCATATCTCTGAGGTAAGATATCTCTTGGACGTGGATTTCACTATTTTAAAATCTTCTCCCACCCTGGCGAAATTTACTTCCCCCTGCATATATTTGTAAAGCGTGATATGGTTATGTTGGTCTATTTACTCAAACTAGGGCTTTTTATTTTTATGCAAGTTTTGGCGCAGTTTTTTTTTTTCTCGCTCCTTTTGATACTTCACTTGTGAATAATATATCTCCATGCCGAAGAAAGATAGAGTAGGGAGGTGCAGAGAACTGCACTTTTGAAATGTAAAAAAATAAATCATTCCATGAATTTGCTTGATGGTGGCTGAGTTGAAGGTTCCTTATCGCTGAAGTAAATACGCCGATGAGCCATTATGACCCCCCCCAAGCCTAGTGAAATGAGCGCGCCTGGAGGCCGAACGGTGGCGCAGGTGATTTTCACAGCAGTATATATACAACCCGAGGACTGGTTTTCGGTTATTAGTGTTCGGAGTCGGAACGGGAAAAGCTGCAAATTTATTGGAGTTTGATAAAGGACAAATTGTGATGGCACAGAGCCTCTGAAGTACGATCTCTGAACAGGCGCGGCTTGTGGGCTGTTCACGTGCCGCTGTAGTGAGTACGTATCAAAAGCGGTGCATAGAATGCCGAACGACGAACAGTCGTCTAGCCGTGTCTCGTCCGCAGCTCATTGATGCCAGAGGGGAGTGGAGGCTGTTCCGCATTGTTCACAGCGACCGCAAGGCCACAGTGCGACAAATCGCCCGCAGCTACAACAGTGGTGATCAGAGGAATGTGTCGCAGCATACATCTCAGTCTTCTACTGACGGACGTACGTAGCCAAAGACCCAACCGAGTCCCCAGGCGCTCACTGCACGTCATCGCCAACAACTCGTGAAATGAGCCCAAAATCGAGATTGGACGATTGGAAGAAAGTGGCTTGGTCTTACGAATCATGATTCCTGGTGTATCACGTAGACGGTTTAGCCGGGATAAGCAGATTGCCAATGGAGGCTATGGCAACTGGAATGCACTGTTGGGCGGAAACAGGCCGGCGGTGTTATGCTGTAGGCGATATTTTCTTGTGACACTTTAGACCCCATTGGCCCAATAACAAAATTCCTAACAGCTGCTAGGTATCCGAATATTGTTGCGTACCAAGTTCACCCATTCATAGCAACTGTGTTCCCTGCTGGGGATGGCCATTGCCAACAGGATAATGCCACACTGCCAGAATTGCCAAGGAAGTGGTTCAAGGAACATGCTGGCGACTTTGTTAATGCCCTGGCTTCCAAATTCACGTGACATGAACCCAATCGAACAATTTGTGGTTCTACTTGGAAAAGCGGGTTCGCGCTAAATCAGCGCCACCCCGAAATGTACGGTAACTGGAGGACCTGCTGTTGGCATTATGGTACCAGATACCCCATGATACCTATCGCCACGTCATCGAATCGATGCTTCGCCAAGTGGCTGCTGCTTTGCGGGCTTAAAGGGGTCATATAGCTTATTAGGTAGGTGGTCCTAATGTAATGCCTCATTGGTGTACAACGCCTAAATAGCATGGAGACACTTTTTTTGTTCACTGTTCTGGTTGCTTTCGGGGTATCCACACAAAGGTATCGAAAAGTTATTGATGCTGTGTTTCACCTCTTTCTACTTCATGTTCAGTTCCACGTTTGTCTCAGTTTTTAATCGCGCATTCTCTTTAGCTCATGCTCTGAGGTGGCCTTGTACCGTGGTCAACAGCTGAACTCGCTTCTCTACTCTTAAATAAATATAGTCCTCAGATTCCCTCTAACAAATTCCTTTTGTCCCATACAAACATCTTAAAACTATTCCTTCTGGCAGCAGAGCGATGAACCAGTTAAAAGTTCTCACTCGCAAGAATTTCCCCGTCAGCACTTTCTCGAAGTCGAGAGATACATTTAGTTAAAACGTTTTCACAAAACGCATCTTTGAGGGCGAATAACTGCTTGGAAGTTTAACAGCAGCTTAGCGTGTCACTTAAGGGTTGAACAGTTGTTCTTTGACTCTTAATACCAACAAGCTGCCTGTATTCATGTGTCAGGGAATCACGTGCCAGGCGTTTGTATTGATTCTCCTTTAGAAGTAATTTCTTTTCCATGGCGCTGGTTTTAAAAAAGCCTTTCAAGGACTGTTGGCCTTGGTGAGAAAAAATAGTCACGTGGGAACAAAACTTATGTAGTAGGGTAAACAGTGGCAATTTCGTGATGATTTCAGAAATTTCCATTTTGACCACAAAAATTCATTGCCCATATTTATCAAACCCCCAGTGTTCCCCATACGTAACACATTTGTACATAATACCAGTAACTTGGAGAACAGTGGGGCAATGTTTGTGTTCCACAACAGATGTTTTCGCATAATGCTTACCAGTGGTGTTATTTTATAACCTTGGTAACTTCGTGATAATAACTTGCTAAGTTAGTGATAGTGAACAAGTTGTCCATTTGTACGCACAACATTGAGTGAATGTAAAGAAATATAGACATAACAGTATACATGATATATTGCACAGTTTACTCTAGTCAAACATGGAGGAAATACATATTTGTATCGATAAAATCCTCTCGTTTTCCATAAAGTGCCATTTTCTCATTTTAATTTGTCTTTATCAGCAGCTTTAACAGGCATCGCACATGAACAAATCTTCATTTTCATCGCAAGAGTTTTGGCAGTTCATGTGGTACCATATCATGCAAAAGCTACATTGAACCCACTGAGCTCCCCCCCCCGTTTTTGACATTCTAGTTATAGTTGTGTCCACAAAATTCGCCATCCCAATCATCGTCTTCTCTTTGCATGGGTGTGTTGATAAAAACTGTACATATGAGCTATATCTTGTTACATTTCAATTACATCAACTATTACGTATCACGTAGTTACCACCTATAGGTTTTAAATTCATGATACCTTGGTTACTTCGTGACAGGTTAAAATTAATTAAAAACCGGAACTGAAGTGTCTATTGGAACTCCAACTATTATGATTCAGAAACCATATATTTAAATAACGGAAAAGTTATTTTTTAAATAAACATTCAATGCCTAAGAAAATTAACTCTCCAAAGCTAAGGATCATGCGTCCGTGGCTAAGCCTCTACACGCTGTACAATGCTGATAAATGACTTGCAAATGCATTTTTAAATTAGACAACGATGTAATTAATAACTGGGTTAAGTATTGTTTGCTTATCTCTATTTTCCTTCTTGAAATCCGCTCTTTTACCTTGTGTACTAAAAACCACCACAAAAGACCATTAGATTCCTGCCACACGTTGAATTACTTTCTCTGTGATAAAAACAACTTACTGAAGATCTCTTTCTGATTTAGAAACTGGGCATCTGTTGCCGTTTATGATAAACAGTTGAAACTAATTAAGACAGTAGTTACTCTACGAATAGCCACCTACGCTGTATCACGAATTTACCTATGTCATGAAATTACCAATGTTTACCCTACGTTGTTTCCGGTTAATTTCTTCAAAGCGATGGCTTCCGATGTCTCATCCGAGATGGGTCCGGGTTCGAATCCCGTGAGGCATGGATGTTGAGTTTGTCTTACGGCACTGCCCCCCTTCTTCCCTGGAGTCAGTGGCCCAAAATTACGGGCGC
Organism: Macrothele yani; assembly: GCA_039090855.1. Classification (NCBI taxonomy): domain Eukaryota; kingdom Metazoa; phylum Arthropoda; class Arachnida; order Araneae; family Macrothelidae; genus Macrothele; species Macrothele yani. The sequence goes on from CM077013.1 coordinate 25,135,482, forward strand.
GCGACTGGTTATAATCCCTTGAATTGCTCACGGTGGTCCATTAAACCCTCAATAAAAAAAAAAAAAAAAAAAAAAAAAAAAAAAAAAACCTGTGTAGTGAGTCATTGTCATGGCTTTGCGATTCCATAGTCTGACTTCATATTTTGATCTCTTCTGAAAATTAACTTAAGTTTTTCTATTCAGTTACTAAGAGTCGAAGTCCGGAATCTTTATTCCAGACAGCAATAAAATTCATAATTTTTCACGCAATTTAATTTTGAGTCTCTTAATTCGAATAAGCAGCCTTAGCTCTGCATGTCGCTTCGTCCCCATGAAGTTGTCACAGCAAATGTTAGTAGCATTTTCCAGTATCGCTAACGTTGGATTTGTTCTAACAATTTATCATCCAGTGTGTGCAAAGTGGAGAAATCTCGAAATTATCTCGCACAACTCTTGCCAGATCTTGCACAAAATTTATTTCTGAATTTAACCTTCGTAAAGCCTCCAAAAAGAACAAAAATTAGAGTACAAATTTGAGTTTCCTTTTTCAAAGAAATCTATAACTGGTGCCTAAATTATGAGGTAGGGAATTAGAGATTTCAAAGAATTTGCTTTTCAAATTCTCGTGGCGTAGACTTTTGTGTTAAAGGCTTTTTGCGTGATGCATAAGACTTGTTCTTTCTTGACTGTTAAGTTTTGTGCATTAAATCAATGTTCCGGGTGAAGCTTTAAATAAAGATCTAATATATACATTTCGAACGTATTTCGATAAAACTAATAAAGGATATTTAAATGTGTAATCAGTAATTATAAAAAAATGATCAATCGGGCACCACCTAATGGGGGAAAAGTTTTCGTTAAAATCTAAAAAATTGTGGATGGCTGCAAAAAAAAAATTACGACAGAAGCGGCGTGATAATTCTCAATGATAAAATGCAATTATATCACCTTGTAGAACAGCCCTCACCCACAAAAGGCATTTGTAAAGTTTTTAAAATCAGGACTAAGACGTGCTTTACTTTCAGGGCACCTGTTTACACCTAAAAATAAGAGAATGCGAAAAATTTATCTGTACAAGTAAATCTTACTGGCAGTAAGACAGTTTTGCATCCCTTGTTAAGGTGTGAAAATTTTGAAATGCATTCTGAAGTTGTGCAAGAATTTCTGAACAAAAGGGAAAACAAGACATATCGAACAGTCTGGTCCATGGTGATACAGCTGTATTTTTTTGGCGAAATATTCAGTAATAACGAACATGCTCGAAAAATCTTTCATCTGAAATAATCCTACGATCAGCAGATGAGTTCAGTGTGACATTGTTCGCTCTCGGCAACAAACTTTCGGGTAAATTGCATAATCGAAGACTTATACAGAACAATTTAGAATATATATGTATATACTTATTAAGAGTCTTAAAAGTTGTCCTACTTTCATGACAGACCGGTTTTTTGGAAATAAGCTTGCTTGGACAACTCCAGTCGGCTGAGGTATATTATTCAGGACTTTTCCTGGGCGGGTATATGCAAGTGAAGAGTGAATAACTTAGAGGCCTAAATAAACTCTATTGACTAGCTTTGTAAAACAACGGCGGGCATGGCTTGGTATCTATTGTTCTAAGTAGTATACAAAAGTTACAAGTCGAATGATGCAAACAACAAAAGCTTACCACATGGAACAATAGAGCCAAACCTTCCCCCACCCTTCAGAAAGGAAGCTGTTTAATCAATGTCTTGGGTAGCTTGAAATTTTCGCGCAGCATTGTCAGGTTTTGAGATTGAGTGCGCGTGTCTTGTATTTCGGATTGACCTGGTCTTTACTATTACATTTCTATTCCCTTGTCATTGAAAGAAATAAGCCTACAAATGAAAGTGGCTCTACAATGGAGCAAGTGGTTGTTTCGTTGCAACTAAAACAACTAGGAGAAAAGTTTTTATTTTTAATGTTTAGTAGCACGTTTTTATGAATCGTTTTGATCACGTCCGCAGAGCAGTTAACTTTGATACTAGAGATGAGCTCGGGCTCGGACGGGCTCAGAATTCATTAACTACCGAAAAGCCCGGGCTCGCAATTACAAGTCTTGAATTTCATTACTGTAATTAATTCAACACGTGTAATTCCGAGCCCGGTTGAATTACACGTGTTGAATTTCATAGCGGATTTGTTACCATGGTGGAAGGATTTTCAATTTCCTAAGCTAGCTGCCATTGCAAGACAAATTTTGCTTAGCAAGACTTGCGTTATGCATTGTCCAAAGCTATGGCCCAAGCAAGGATTAGTTTGAGGTCTGGTATCGAAAAACCGGGGGGGGGGGGGGGGGAAATCACATTCCCATTTATTGTATTTTATTAAAAAACAAGAATCTTATCTTTAAAATGATGTATTAATTTCCAAAATTGTGCAGTAAGAAGTATTTTTTTTAAAATTTCTTCACTCCCGCGATTTTTGGGGTGACGTTGGCTTTTAGATCAGATCTAGAGGACTTTAGGAAGTGTCTGACCCCAGGTCTTAAACAACTCTTAGAAATAGGAAGCTAGGAGATTTGGGGCTAGAGTGCCCGATAGGAAAGTCACACGGAAGTGAGGTAGGGGAGGAAGACTCCCTTATTTATTACCGGGGGCAAGTACCCGGAGTCCGATGGCTTAACGTGCCTATCCGACGCACGGCAGATATTTAGTTGTTCGAGCGTTCGTAACTGCTGGGATCGAACCTGAGGTCTTCTCCGTGGCAGTCACGAACGTTGACCACTAGGCTACCTGCGGCCCACGTTGGCTTATAGTGCAGAAGGTAGATTTTTAGATAGAATATAAAGTTGAAGCGCTGAGGCATTAGATGCAATTCTCTCTCTCATATATGAACTTGATCTGGAAACTGCACACACATATAATATTGTGATTATTATACTATCGCAAAGCTTTGTTAATGTTACAAAATGCAGTATAATCTGGTCTGGAATGCTTTTACGTTTTTTTTTTTTTTGAAATTAAATTGCAAAGATTAGTTTTCTAGAGTCAAAATTTCAAACACTTGCATCTGTCTGTACGGCGTTGTACATTTTATAATGCAATTTATTCAAAATAAAAGTAAATTTAGAAATCAAAAAGAAATAACATTGTTTCTAAACGATTTTCTTTTCTTCAGCATTTACCAAAATTACTGATTCCCCTGATACGGTCGAAGGGTACGTTGATTATTTTCAAATCCACATTTTAGAACATTTGGCTTTATGCGTACGAGTATTTCTAAAAACGTATATTAATATTGTGAAGTGGATTACTGAACTAAACTTTTTAAACTAATGATTTTTAAACTGATCCTTGTTTGGGCCATATCTTTGGCCAGTGTATGATACATAAATGCAAGTCTTGATAAGCAAAGTTTTCCAAGAATACGAGCCCGAGCTCAGCAAACACATGTAATCAAAGAAAGCGGGCCGGGCCCGGACTCTAGGCCTGCGGGTCCGGGCTCCTAAAATTGAGCTTCACCTCTATTGGATATATCACTGGAAACAATCCATTACTGAATATGAGCTTTGCAAAGATAATGGCTTTTTCTCGCATAAATAATTTCCACCTGAAAGATGTTAGTTTTCCTAATGAGGCCTTGTAAGATTCTACCACTGTTGATCTTTATAGTATGCTATATAATAAACCTTATCTTGGGGGGGGTACTGTTATGCTGTGTATTTTCGCAGTTAAGAGTCTGGCCGTGAAATACCTTGATTACAAGCGTTTTTAAAGTTAAAATACTTTCGCTGAAATATATAAAGTAAATGCTAGGTGTGCAGTATTCGGTTAAACATTTTTTTTACTTAATTCACCGCCGTAATGGCCATTATCTCGGGTCGAGTTATTCTTTGCTGCGTGAGTACAGTCTTGTGATATTTAAGAACATTTTAGGTGAACTGATATGTTTAGCGAGTAGCTATCTCGCACGGTGTGCTGACTTTTGAAGTCTTTTCAAAATTGCCCTTACAACCAACACGACGTTATACGTGCCATTCCGAAGTAATCTTTGCTACTCCATCTTAATCAAGTAGCACGATTCTGACTCAGTTTTATCTTTTTCAGACCAGACAGTGATTTTTCGTCCTGTTTTCTTGCTTCGAGCTCTTGGCATGCCAGATAATACATAGCATACGTGAAGAATACCATAAACCGAAGTATTCGAACATCTGCGGTGACTATAAATTTGTATCTATTATTTCTCTTCAGTCTTCGCATCGTCGTGCACTGTAAGGTATTAATGTTCGCTACTCGGATATCAAACATATTGCGGTGACTCTGTACAACATATATGAATGAGTACGTGAGTTAAGACTTATACCAAGCGAGATGTTATGAGAGGTCTGGTTATTTTGACGTGAAAGTTTGAACCCCATTTAAACTTTTTTTTTTTTAATGCTGATGGTATATAAAGTACTACAGTGAAACCTCGGCTATACGTTTTCTAGGGGATGGCTTAAAAAAAAAATTTATAAAAGAAATTTTAAAATGTTAAATATGTAAAATTTTAAATTTGAATTACTTCGAAAAGAAGGGAAAAAGCCGCTTAATTTTGGATTACACTAATTTGTGTATGGGCCATATCTGGCATACTGTTCGCTACCCTAAGCCTATGTCTATTTTGACTTTTGTATTAAGTTTGTTTCTAATTTCATTGTAAGAATTAGGTTAAGAAATTCTGTATTTCATATTTTTAATGTATGGAAAAAACTGCATTTGAAATACAAGTTATAAATTCTAATAAGAGTTTATATTCAATACCCCTATTACACATCCTTTACTTATAAGCATCGCTCTTCTCAAAGCAGTTAGTCCACTAGATGATTTAGCAGAGTAAAACATTCACTAACCTTTATTTCAAATTTCTCTAATTCAGAAAAAAAAAATAACGTTATTCAGTTTCATATATTTAATGGCTGCTTAAAAAAAAAGGTACGTTCTCTATTATTCACGCAAAGTTGTAACTTATCGGGTTACGCATAAAAGAATCTAAGAAGCGTGAATTTTCGGTAACCTAAAATTTAACACATAATCGTAAAAAGCGAACAAATGAATTACGCACAACAGTTAAGAGCGATAGAAATTACAGTGAAATATCGTAACTAGCGCAGAATTACGTATACTACAAGTGAAAAACATGTACCCGAGGTTCCATTATATTTGCTTTCTCAAGATTACATAAAATGTGGATTTTTAAAGAGGGCATCTTGTCTATTTTTGATCTTATTGAATTGGTACAAATTAAGATATTAATAATACAGTAAAACCCGCATATAACGAGAAGCGCGAGACCGACAAAAACCCTCTTTAAATCCGAGCATTCGCTAAATCAGTTTTCGGGCGAAAATTCCTACCATGCAAAAATATGCATATCGCTTATATATCCATACGTTATTAATAGCTAATTAAATCTTCCAAGTATATCCAACTTTACGACCACGTGAGATTGACCACTGTTTAACTAGTTAGCTACACAGCACATGCAGCATCCTCCCAATGCAGTGCTCACTTGGAGGGTGAAAGGGTTGTAATAGACACAATTCCAAGTATTATCTCCTGTTTCTCCTCCGGCAACATCCCCATTCCATTACTCTCTCTCTCTCTCTGCAATTGTCGCCCAGAAATCCACTTACATGTGCGTATACCTCACCATACTCTTCTTTCCAAGGAGTAGGTGGCCTGTTTTTAACTCTGCTGACGCGATATCCAAGACACCCATCGTGCTGGTGGCAGTCTCTCTCGTACACTACTAGCTTGTTGAGCATTTGATGTGCTCCCCCCACACACACACACTGCTTTTTCTATCAGCATTCTTCCTCTAGCACACAAGGATTCCATTGCTGCGCTGGTGCAATTTCGTCCTGAATGCCACTGTTTCTGTTCTTTCATTCCAGGGCATAACGCAGCGGATTTTCTCTGCCTCGTTAAATGCGGAATTTCATTAAATTTTGTTATTTTGCCTGTAAAGTGATCTTAGCTTTCCTCTTCCTCGTTAAATCCGGGGACTTCATGAAATTTTGTTCGTTAAAAACGACCCAAATTAGCTTTGAATTAATATACCAAAAAAAGCTGTTTTCCTCGTTAAATCTGATCTCGCTAAATACAGGCTCTTTTATATGCCGGTTCTACTATATTAAAGGTTGTTTTAGCACTAATGCATTGCAATTTGATCACGATATTCTAATGTCACAGGCGAGTTTTCATAGTTCGTAAATCATCAGTTATGAGTCCCTGAAAGTATCTAGCCTTCTGTAGTTTTCAGCTTGGAAACTTGGTCCTTCGTGTTAAGTGATCTGTTGTGCGAGTTAAAGCCACTGTTCAGAAAAGGCTGTATTTAAGCTCCTTCATAGGCTTTAGGAATTTTTTTTTCCCGACACTACAACTCTCAGCAGTTCCTAAGGCTTGTAAGTTTTGTGTACATCTATAATGCCTCCGAGAAAGAGATAGAACCAGCCCGGGAAGGAATAATAGCAACATCCGCGTCTTGCTTGGTTACTCGAACTTGCTGTCCAGCAGTGCAGGAATCCAGCCTTTGAAATGGATAAAATTCGTGTTATTTGCTTCTGTAACATTTTTAAAATGTGTTGAAAAACCCCATGTATAGGTTTTAGACATAATTTTTGATTTTTCGGTAAAAAGATCTCAAAAGTGTGTGACTGTTCAAGTTGTAAACACAAAGGATATTATTGCCCCAAGCTACCATAGGTGCCAGCACTACTGAAAGAAACTGTTTCTGTTGGCTTCGTAAGTGCCTGTGAGTGTTAGCCTAGAAAATAACTGTCATCTCTTTCGACGTTTTTACTTTAACACAGGGCAACCGAAAAATTGTATTAATACAATTTTTCGGTTGCTGTGTGTTAAGTAAAGAAAAAACGAGGAAAGAGCGATGACTTTGTCTATTTACATTGTCTTCACGTATTTGGAAGATTTTCAGTTAGCCTCGAGTTCTTGCCACCAGGAGCCTACGCTCAGGCGAATACAATTAGAGTACGGATGGAGCAAGGCCGTCTAGAAAACATAAGGCCATGCCACTAGAGATGTCTCCTCAGTTTGTGAAGTAACTCATGTTACACGGACTAATACGTCGGTGTCTTATTTGTCGTCACAACCACAGCGTTGGAAACCAATCTGAAGCTTTGGTTTCCACGTGATGTCACTAAAAGAGGGAACCCATTTCTCTAATGTCATGGCCTTGTGTTTTCTAGACTGTCTTGGATAGAGGCCTTGGATGGAGTTTTTTAGAACTGGTTTTCATACTGTACCCTACAGCTGAAAAGTAAGGTTGACTCTTAGACTTCCTGGAGATAAAGGACTTATGTTCCATTAAATAAAATGTGGTAATCAGCTGGAATAATCCTCTAATTGCACTCGCAGTGTCAGCCTTTCATTAAATTTGGATCATGTTTGCGTAATCTTTCCTGTAGTTTTAAAAATGTTCTCTTCTCCGGAATCTTAGTTTTAAGACTAAGCAGGTTTTATAGAGAACCGCTTTACATTCCAGTGAAGCATTGAACTATACAGTTAATGCTCCTTCTGATAGTATCTGTTGCAATGCTGATGGCGGAGCCGTTACCACACTGGTGGGTCTTTGAACGGTTCAGTGACTGATCTTATTTGTGTTAATACTTGACTAACAGATGAGATTATCTGTTTCTGAAGCTTCTCTTTTCATGTCTGTCGTGTGCGTGCTGAAAGAAACTTAAATGTGTGACCCTCCCCAAAACAGCGTAACGATGAGGAAGAGAACTTCTCCTTAATGTAGTCATTGTTTCTGAAATAGCATTTAGCTCTTTTTTATTTTTATTTGCACTATTAAATGAACACGAGCTTAAATTTAATATCTAGAACCATAAAAAAATCTTTATTCCTGCTCATGGTAATCTGAATGTCACGACTTGTAATTTGCGCGGGTGACGTTCGTTTTGTGTTACAATTTAAGGAAAGTCTGTTGGACAAAACATCCTTCCCTCTTTAAGCTTCTAGTTCGTGTATCGGAATGGTTAATTTGCATGCCATTTCAATCTAAGTAAAATTTTTCTGCTAAAAAAAATTGAGTTAGAGTTAACCCTCCTTGCATTCTTAAAATTAATGTAATTTTAACATCTTCACAATTTTTTTTATTTTTTTAAGTTCCCGAACGTATGAGCAGCACTTGTCTGAGGGAACTTAGTTATGAAGTGACTTGCATCTTCTGAAAGAAGACCCGTTTTTCGGAAAATAGCATAAATTGTGGAAAAATATTGCCTGGACTGATGAGTCGAGATTCACGTTGGTACATGCGGATGGCAGGATAAAAGTACGGCGCAAACCACATGAAGCGATGGATCCTTCTTGCCAGCAAGGTACTCTTCAAGCTGGTGGGGGAGGCATTTTCGTCTGGGGACTGTTTACGTGGGCTGAAATGGGGACCCCCTTGTACGTGTGACATCTTCCTTCACAAGTCAACGTTACCGGGATATCCTGGACGACCATTTGCTCCTATTTGTGAGTCTTCAACATCCAACTGGGGACCTTATCCTGCAATAAGACAATGCACCTTGCCATCGCTCCCGATTTGTATCCAAATGGTTGGATGAACACTCCACCGACGTAACCTCGCTTTCTTGGCTATCTAGGTCACCTGACCTCAATCCCATCGAGCACATCTGGGATGCAATCGAGAGATGTTCGAGGCTCTGGACCCCTTCCCCCTCCATCAAATCTTCGTGAACTGTGGGAGCTTGTTCAGGGGTCGTGGATCCGTATGGCTTCCGGTGTCTTGTCGAGTCCATGCCGAGACGAACCGCCGCCGTCATCAGGGCGAAAGGTGGTGCTACACGCTGCTAGACAGGAATCTCTAATTGAATTGCTCTTCAGTGTATGTATGTACTACGTAATATAAGTAGTTCAAGTGATTTAAATAGTTAGCCGATGTTAGTAAAAGAACTTCGTTGAACTTATATTCAAACTTCTTGACTAACTATCGACGGCCAGAGAAAGGATCAGCAAAAAGACTTACGTGTAATGGCTAACTTCTTTCTTTGTGTTCCACTAACGGAAGTTTCAAAGGATCATTAAGAAAAAAAATCCACCTACACAATCTCTCGCTGGACTCGACACAAATTTCAATCTTACACCAATACTCATTCACCTATCACATATGTTTCAGAAAACCTTGAATCTTTCTCAAAATCAACGCTACTATTAGCAGTATCCCTAAATTTCCTAAGTTCTGCCCTCACCACTTAGTCATTTTACGCTTATATTGCTTTGTCTCCAAAATGTAAAACCTGTTCGGGGAAGTAATGTGCCGATCAGCTGGACAAACTCAAAAGGAAGGTTAAATACGTCGAAAATTACATATAGTTGTACATTCATAATGAAAAAAGGAATGCAACATAGGAAAGGAGGAATTAAAGTATAGATTTGTTTTAATTCCTTTCTTTTGATTAGAAAATGTTCATTAAATATTAATATTTTTGCAGCTCCAACACTAGGGCAGGAGCAGATTCAAATGTACTTTTTTCTGTGTTAGACCCGGCTACAGGGTTTCTTTTCTGGTATCAAATTGTTACCAGAAGAGCGTAATCCACTGAAGGAAAATAAAGGCTGTCAAAACTTGTTCACAATTGGGCGTTAACAGCACCGAAATAATCCCCCTAATGGGTTTTGTGACATACTGTTTTTCTGTAGTATGATGGACCCTTATCTCTAGTTGTGTGTTCATAACGAAACTTAAATTAACTGAATTTTTATTTCTTCCAGTCAAAGTATATTTGTGTAAGGCTTACTTATTTCTGTTTTTTTTTTTTAGCTTTGAAAGAAGGAACTCCAGAAACTGAAGAGATGAAGGAAATCAAAGATATGATCCGACGCGCCGATCGCCGATGGAAGAACGCAGACGTCGATGGAGACGGCAGTTTGTCCAAGGAGGAGTTCCGAGACTATATCCACCCTGAAGAATCTCAGCGTGCCGGTGGTGTTGTAGTGGAGGAGGCCATGGAAGACATGGATACGGACAAAAACGGTGAAGTGTCTTTGGAAGAGTACATGAACCATCTAGTGAAAGTATCGGGACCAGAGAAGGATGATCCTCAATGGGCAGCCGCCCAGCAGGGCCACTTCGCCAACTATCTGGACAAGAACAAGGATGGGAGTTTGGACAAGGCTGAAATGAAAGAATGGGTAGTTCCTTCGTACGACCGAAGCGAAGCTGAAGCCTGGAGGCTGGTCTCTATAGCAGATGCCGACCAAGATTCGAAACTAACTAGGGAGGACATTGCGAATTTCTACGAGTATTACCTGTCCCTTTTGCCCCCGGAGTACTGGGTGCACGAGGACCCCACGGAATCTTCCAAGCATGATGAATTCTAAATCTGGTTTCTACTTAAATTCTCTACATTCCTCTGACAGCTATTTACAAAGATTTGTACAGATAATTATACAATTTTGGAAGTTTTGACGACTATTTTTGTGCTTCTGAAGAGTAAAAAAAAATTCTAAAAACGTCATTTTGTGTTTTTTTATTTACAAAAATTTGTTTATCGGAATTACCCTTTTTAAAAGAAAAAAAATTAAATCCCCTATAAAACGCATTTAAGACTTTTTTTTATATAAAATGCCGGGGCGGATTTACTATGCTTAGCGCGGGTCCCCGCGATGCTAGAGGGGTCCCACCAGAATAAATTTTCAATTTTGCTCCTCAAAACAAGAAAGCGTAGAGTGACATAAATTCTGTTCTGGGGTTTGGAAGCCTGATTCTGCCCTAATACCAAGCATGTTATCTACAAGTATTAATTTACTATCTTAAATGCATGCTTACTAAACTGTTTGGGTGGAATGTTACACTGCAACTAAGCTCCGAGTTAGGAGGGTTATTTCTGGACGATTATTTTAAAAGGTAGCGAATATTTTGCTCTTAAATTCGATATTTAGTGTGACCCTCAATCTTTTCCCTCATAAAGTCCAGTTTGAGGCAATCGCAGAACTGTTACCATACCAGTAAAATGCATTGGAAAAGCTGGTTTTATGAGCCGCTCAAATTGTTTCATCCAGGTTTGGGTTCTTTATTAGAACTGTCAGCTGGGTGCGGTTTAATGAGACTGTATATTCTACCCAGCTGAAGCATAAATGTCAAAGCAGGACGCACCGTATGTAAAATGTTAAGTGCTAGTTCAGTCACCATACTTATTTCTTAAAATGGGGAGGGGGCAAAAAAACTAATGTTTTTTAGGATGATTGGCAAAGTGAGAGGAAAGGGCCCAAAAACAAATGGTGTGTGCAGGGTCCCGGTAACTAAATTAGCTACTGATTTGTATATCCATCGTTTGAAATCTGTCATACTTGTCGCTAGTAAGTGCTCTAGTTCACGATAAGCTAGACTGAGTTTTAAATCTAAGACTGATCTTTGTTTTTAAGCAAGCTTTCTAGCGTCTCCCATTAATCGATCGTTTAAGGGTGTTGGCTTAACAAGCTGTATTGTCTGAATTCCAATTCAGAGTAGGAGACAGATGTTTAAACAGTTACGGTGAAACTCGACCATGTTATACGCGAATAAAGGTTAATCCCAGCCGCGTGCGCAACTAGTCTGAATTTTCTCCGCAAGTTTGTAGTATCCACCGAAATCCCTTATGACAGGTGTAGGGAGTATTGTTCTGAAATCTTAAATACAAAGTGTTTCTAGTTCAAAACCTATTTTTTTTTCCTACCCCATTGCTTGCTTTTACCTTAACCCAAAACAATCTCAGCGCTCGCTTAATAAAGCCATTGATAATTTACGGCGCAGTGGTCTAAGCGATGGCTTCTGATTATTCGTCCGAGAGCGGCATGGATGTTGTGTTTGTCTTACGGCACTGACTCTCTCCCTTTCTTGGAACCTTAAATTGGGGATGGGCGATTGCTTATAGGCTATTGAGTTGCTCACGGTGGTTGTGAAACCTCCAAAAATAATATTAATTTACAGTACGTTGTACTTACATCTTCATGTGACAGCAGTCTGACATTACATAAATTTAGTTTTCATTATTTCTCCTGAAATCGCGCCCTAATTTACATTCTGTGATAAATCTAATCCCTGTTACCAGATTTTGAAACTGTTTCATTAGTACAGAACGCAGGATTTGGGAGGTTAGAATTCAGTGCGATGCATAAAAGCGGATGCGCGTTAAAGCTAAAATACTTCATTCACAAAGAAATTGCTTCTGCTGGTCCGATGACGCAACCAGCTATCGCAAAGTCTGGTATTAGGTGGGTAATTTCCAAGTTTTGCTGACTAGATCCATTGTATTTCCATGGCAGCAAGATAAGGGGATTACATTTTTCAGTCGTTGCAAATGTCTTCGCTGGGCGATGAGATACTCCTGAGCAGGACAGACGTTGTAGTTTTTCGCCCTCCCCCTCCCTTTCTAAAGTAACAATGAGTGTTGGGCCGCCCCGGTGGCGCAGTGGTCTAAGGCGCTGGCCTCTGATCATTCGTCCGTAAGGGGTCCGGGTTCGAATCCCGGTCAGGCATGGATGTTGTGTTTGTCTTACGGCACTGGCTCTCTCCCTTCCCTGGAACCAGTGACCCTAAATTAGGGACGGGCGACTGCTTATAGCCCATTGAGTTGCTCACGGTGGTCGTTAAACCTCCAAACAAAAAAAAAACAAAAAAAAAAAATGAGTGTTGGAACTTGTTGCCTTCCTAAAAACTGTGTTCTGATCTAGCTTTACTTGTGCGTCTTGCCTAATTAGTGCGTCTTAGTGAATTAAAATTCCAGATAGGTATGCTGTGTGTAATCAGTTCCACATAATGGCTCTCATTGAGTAATACTGTTATGAACTGCGTAGATTTTAAGGAAATACTTACTTAGGGAATGTTGGATGAGAAGATATTCCAGGCTTTGGACGCTTTTTTTGCGGAATATTTAGCGTAAATTCCGCATGCAATATTTTTTATCAGAATATTTGCACAAGGGTTGTTTCAGGGTTTTCTTAATTTCAAAACTAGTTCTTTTAGGGTTTAAAACTTAGTTGACTGCGTCGCACATATTTAAAGGCTTGCTTGGTGTCATTTTGAAGGCGAGGCATCACTTACGTATAGAAACACCAGTAGTGTGCGGTCGTTGATGCATTGCATGCCCTAAATAAGTGCATAAATTTGTTCTAAGGAAAAGACCTAAACTAAGAAAAACTTTGTGCTGCAGTATTTTTACGGATTTTTTTTTTTTGGGGGGGGGGGGTATTGGAGGTTTAACGACCACCGTGAGCAACTCGATGGGCTATAAGCAGTCGCCCGTCCCTAATTTAGGGTCACTGGTTCCAGGGAAAGGAGAGAGCCAGTGCCGTGAGACAAACACAACATCCATGCCCGACCGGGATTCGAACCCGGACCCCTTACGGACGAATGATCACTCAGAGGCCAGCGCCTTAGACCACTGCGCCACCGGGGCGGCACGGGAAATTTTGAACGATGTACCTGGTTTTATAAGATATTTATTTTAAACTAAATTCACTTACACACATGAGTCATTAAATTACGACCACCTGTCTAATAAGCTGTAGGACCCCCCCCTTAGCCCCCCAAAACAACTGCTACTCGGCGAGGCATCTATTCGATGAGGTGGCGATAGGTATCCTGGGGTATCTGGTACCATAATGTCAACAGCAGGTCCTCCAGTTCCCGTACATTTCGGAGTGGTGGTGATTCAACGCGAACATGCTTTTCCAAGTCTATAACCACAAATGTTCGATATAGGTGAATTTGGAGGCCAAGGCATTAACAGAAAGTTACTAGCATGTTCCTCAAACCATTCCTTGACGATTTTACCAGTGTGTCATGGCGCATTATCCTGTTGGTAATGGCCATCCCCAGCGGGGAACACAGTTGCTATGATGGGTGAACGTGGTCCGCAACAATGTTCAGATACCTGACAGCTGTCCGGTATTGTGCTATTAGGATAATGGGGCCTTAAGTGTCCCAAGAAAACATCTAACATAACAGCGCCGCCGGCCTGTTTCCGCCCAACAGTGAATCCAGGTGCCATTGCTTTCGTTGGTAATCGGCATATCGGCCGTCAACGTGATGCACTAGGAATCTTGATTGACCAGGCCACTTTCTTCCAATCTTGATCTTGGGCCCGTTTTATGCGTTGGCGGCGATTACGTTCAGTGAGCACGGGGACCCTGCTGGGTCTGCGGCTACGCAGGCCCATGCACGGAAGCGGAAGACTGCGATGAACTGTGTGCTGCGACACATCCCAGCAAAAACAGTATTGCTGGGCCAGCAGTGGGCCATTACTGGCAGCCAGCAATGGCCCAGCACTATGTTGCCGCTGCCGAACAGTCAATAAAATGTCCGGGCGGCCAACAGAAGGGCCAGCAGTTCTGGCTAACAGTTGGCACCCCATCAGTTGTCATATGCCACAACAGGGCCATCAGTGGTCCATCACAGGCAGTAGCTGCCACAAGTGGCCCTTCAGCGGCCCTGCAAGTACTTGCCAGAAATGATGGCTAGCCTAATGTGGTTCGCTAGTGGGCCTTTAGTGGCAGCCAGCAACCACGTGACGTAACTGGTGGCTTGCCGAATCTTGTCCGTCAATTTCCCAGTAGTAGCAATAATAAAAAAGAGCAAGGATAACCGCAGTTTCCTAAAGCTACAATTTGTTTTCTACCCTTACGAAGCTTGTGAATTGAGTGCCCTGGGGAAATTTTCTCGACAGACCGGAAACACGCCGTTTGCATCTGACTAGATTCGATCCTGGGCTGTTTACGTGGAAGACGCGCTCGCTACCGACCGGACTAATTCACGACTCTCGGGTACGTGCTGGAAGTTATCTGTTTGGTATGCAATTTGTAATCGAATGCTTCCCTCTTTCATTTTACAATATTGCAAGGTATTTTTCATAAAAGTCAGTTTCATATAATTGATAAATTAATTTTTTGAACGTAACGATAGTTTTTTTACCTTAAGGGAACTTCAATCATTTTCAAGGCGTGTACATACTTAGAGTCGCTTTCCAAAGTTTTGTACTGTCCTTGCCGTCTTGAAAAGAGATTGTTGAATAAATATATATTTACCCGGGTTCATGTCACATTCTGTTACATTTTTAACGTTTTGTCTTTCCTTTCCGTTGTCCGAAGCTACATTTGTTTTAAAGAGTAAAAGATATTTTATTTTACTTGTTATTTTTAGAAGCGAATTCCTCCTAGTCTTGTGTATTCAACCCATGGATGAGTGCACCACATAGCGTTGCTTTTTTTTCTTTCAAATAATTAATAAATTTTCTACGCGTATAATTCTTTTTTTTTTCTTCCAACAAACGCTATTTAAATGGTTTTCCAGGATATGTGTTTCAAGCGGTTTCAAATTTTTTCTCGTTATTCATCCACTCCATTCTATGAATTGTTATTCATAGGAATGGAGTGGGTGTATTTCATGGCTGTAATCTAGTATTTCACGGCTTAATCTGATATCTTTGTCGACGTAAAATTTCATTAGGAAATTAATTCGCCTCTCCACATATGGATTTTTATCTCAACATCCACTAAAATAACACGATGGCGATAGCGTCTTCAACTAACTGGTACCATGAGAGACACAGCAAGTGTTGCTTCTGCGCAGGCGCAGTCCCGATGCTTCCACCTGCTGTTGGGGGGTTGCATTGGTTGCCGGCAACGGGCCACTAGTGGCACTTGCTTGGAGGCCCACAATTCACGGCGATGCTGCAGGGCCATCAATGGCTCGCCAACTGATAGCGCTGCCACCAGCGAACCACTACCGGACCGTGAGCGGCAGATCTCAGCCAGCAGTGACCCAGCACTGCCAGCTGGTGGCCAGCAGTTTCCCAGCACTTGTGTTTTTGCTGGGATTGCCTTTATTACCGCTGTTGTAGCTGCTGGTGATTTGTCCCACTTTGGCCCTGCGGTCGCTGTGTACAATGCGCGACAGTCTCCGCTCCCCTCTGGCATCAGTGAGCTGTGGACGACCCACGGCTGGACAACGGTTCGTTGTTTGGCCATCTTTGCACCACTTTTGATACGTACCCATTACAGCGTCACGTGAACAAGCACGCCATTTCGGATATTGTAATCCCGAGGCGCCGTATCATCACAATTTGTCCTTTATCAAACTCCGGTAAATCTGCAGCTTTCCCATTCTAACAACGAACGCTACTAACGGAAAGTCTGTCCTCTGGTTGTATATATACGGTATACTGCTCTGTGAACTTCACCTGCGCTACTGTTCTGTCTCCAGGCGCGCTTTTTTTTTCTAGGCTGGTTATGGTCATAATGGAATGGCTCATTGATATATTTGAATGTATTTTTAGAAATGCAACTCTATAATGCGAAAACTACCTTCACCATCATAAAGTGCGAGATTGTGCCGTGTGAAAGAGCCGATCCTATGCAGGGAACTATCAACATTACGAAGAAAGCATTGTATGCGAAGTCTCTCGTTGTATTTAGTTTTCTGACGTTGGTCAATTAGATCTTTTCCTTCTGTTTATTCCCACATATAATGCGCCTATGTTAACTGCCGCTGAAAAACTCGCCGAAATGCGAAAAAGCGTATTGCATTAACTAACGGAAAGCAGGATTTCTTTCGGAGGTGACCTTCCCTGGTCTCTGCATAGTTTGATATATCTTTTCCGATGCAGTTGGAAAAGTGCAAGGCTACTGTTTTTGTATATTCCTTGGCTTTTTGAAGCTCCATACTTTAAGGAAATTTAATCAAACTACAAAAGTAAAATAAGGAAATAGATAATGCAAAACTGTCTTTTGATTCCCTAAGTTTCACAGAAAAAATCGAATGTGTAAGCAACGGAAGGCCAATCTTCTGAGTGGCTTAATATCGTTAAGTATGCAGGTAAAAACACACAGACTTATTACATATTTCAACGCTTTTATATTTACCAAACAGACAGGATTTGTAGGTTTTTTTTAAACTACAAATGCTGTTTTGTTGGCGATGTTTATTTTGTAATGAAATTTTGAGAAACTGTTTACCCTTTTCTAAAGAAAAAAGTTATAAATTAAGAAATAGCGAAAATTCATGTACTGCTCATTTTCCTGCACTTAAAGTGTACCTCAACATTTGGCATTCTGTAACCCCCCTCCTCGATATGGTAGCCCCCCCCCCCTGGTAATTCCTAATTCAAAACCATTATCTATAAATAGATCATATGGAAAACTAATGGTCTCAAAAAATTACGTTACCAAAAGCTGTTTTCGGAAGTGCCTGATTTCACCCAAACATATCTAACTCCCTCTCACTGCGGTAAGTTAAAAAGTTATTTTCTTACTCCTCCCCTGGATTTATTTTATATTTGATTGTAGGTTTAACGACCACTATGAGCAACTCAATGGGCTATATAAGCAGTCGCCCGTGCCTAATTTAGGGCCACTGGTT
This sequence comes from Macrothele yani, assembly GCA_039090855.1. NCBI lineage: Eukaryota > Metazoa > Arthropoda > Arachnida > Araneae > Macrothelidae > Macrothele > Macrothele yani. Next base: position 25,152,831 of record CM077013.1, read on the forward strand.
CCAGGAAAGGGAGAGTCGGTGCCGTAAGACAAACGCAACATCCATCAACCCGGAGCCTTTTCGGACGAATGATCAGAAGCCATTGCTTAGACCACTGCGCCACCGGGGCGGCCCTCCCCTGGATTAAGCCGTAAAAGATTCTGCATATTGTTCAAAGCTTCACGAACTTGATTTAGATAAACGCTTTAGGGAAATAACACGGCTGCCCCGGTGACGCAGTGGTCTAAGCGATGGCTTCTGATCATTCGTATTTGTCCGAAAGGGGTCCGGGTTCGAATCCCGGTGATGCATGGATGTTGTGTTTGTCTTACGGCACTGGCTCTCTCCCTTCCCTGGAACCAGTGGCCTTAAATTACAGACGGGCTACTGCTCATAGCCCATTGAGTTGCTCACGGTGGTCATTAAATCTCCAATAAAAAAAATAATAAAAACACACGTTGTACCATTAAATTGTGGGCATAGAAACCTGTAAAAATTGTATGCACAAAGACTGAACAGATTACCTGAACGTTATTTTTTTTTTTAAATTGAAAAAGTTCCGATATTTATGCCAAATACTGTATTTTAAGGCGAAATAACTGAAGAATGAAAAAACAATAGTAGGATGGAATTCCCATACAAATGAGGTATGTTTCTGCCCCCCCCCCCCCCCTTCATACCTACACATAAGTTAGCACATAATTTTCACTACACGCCACTGAGATATAAGATTTTTTTTAAATCCAGTATCAGCTAACTGAGAATTGGTGTTCGGTGGTGTAAACACTTATTTGTAAGTGGCTCGATATCTCAGCTTCTAGAGATATAATTGGAATATCAAACAGCTGTGTTATTCTGATTGAAATCATCTAAAATTTCATCAGTAAGCTTGAAATTTGTTACTACGAGAGTCATAACAAAATTTTTTGCACACGTTAATCTAAAACGGAAGTGGATGATGCAATCGGAAAAGTAATTGCGTCAATGTGAGACTCAGCAATGCAGTGGTGTCAGAACGACGCGCCATCATTTGCAGTGTAACCGTGGGAGGGCTTTGGAAATGAAAGCGTGCAGCTCCTCAGGCTGAGTCACAGCGTTAGACCAGCTCTCGTACTTGAAAATAGAAACTGCGGGAAAAAAAACTCCAACACAGATTCACACTGCCTTGCAAGAAGTTGTGGGGAAGGAACTCTTGATCGAAGCAAAATTTCTCGCTGGGCATCGTGTAGGCCGAAACAGCATCTAAGATGATATCGCTAAGGACGACCTGAAACGACGACAGACAAAACATCTGTCACCATTGTTGCAACGCTTCTCGAAAAGAATCGCTGTTTGACAATTGAGGATATCGCTCATCAAGCAAATTTGTCCACCGGATTTTGACAGACTCACTGGAAAAAAAAAAAAAATCGCCGAGCTCTGGGTGCCCCGTCAACTCACCCCCAAGCAGAAGGCAGCCAGAGTGAGAATCGCACAGAATCACCTCCACATGTTCGAAAGGGAGGGCAAGACCTTCTTGAACAGAACTGTCGCAATTGAGACTTGGACCCGTGATTTGAGCCGGAATTGAAGTCACAAGCAGCGGAATGGGGGCATCCAAGTTCCTCACGCCCCTCAAAGTATGGTCGGCAACAATAAAAAGGGAAGCAAATTGTTCTTGGGTACGATGCCCAGGGTGTAGTGGTCTCTGATCTCGTGCCGGTAAGTTAAAATGTAAACCCACGCACAAAATTATCGTGACTTTCTGAGGACAAAGTTGAGACCGAAAAATCGTCACAATAATCAACTTCGCTCAGCAATCTTGATGCATAGCAACGCATCGTGTCATGGTGCAGCGTCGGTATGGGAAATTTTGTCGAATTATGGCTGGGAATCTCTATCCCACCCACCATGCAGCCCTGATCTCAGTCCACCAGACTTTGATCTTTTCCCAAAGTTAAAAAATCGGCTCCGTGGCATCCGCTACGAATCTCTGGATGAACTGTCATTGGACGTGACCTGAGTAATACCACAGCTGAACAAAGATGGCGTACTACGGGGCATCCAGGAGCTACCTCACCGCTGGCAAGCTGTCATTAGCAGCGGAGGAGAACGTAAGTTTTGTTCATTCGCATTTTTCCCAAAAGTGGACAGTGTGCAGAAGTTTTGTTAGGACCCCTCGCTGCTCTTTTCGTATATGCCAAGGAACTTTCATCCACTTGCCGCGTGTTTTTGATCAGGGTGATACCGAAATCGTGAGTTAATATACTAAAAATTCCAGTTTTGTTAAATTGAAAGGTTTAATCTGATGTCGCATTTTTCACGAATTGCTAAAATTAGTAGCAAATTGTTTTGTTAGTTAAAATCCAGGCCGAGAAACTTTATTCTCAGTGTATAATCTTAATCGTGAAATACTTACTGTTTATAATAGTTGTTCAGGGCTACACCATGAAAGCAGCTTTGTAATTACTAGAACACGTTATAGTTATAAAATTTGGTAAATTGACGCACAGAGGAAAATGCCCATAATCCGTTCATTTATGCACAGTAGAGTCACATTGTTGTGACCACCAGCTAATATCTAGAGTAACCGCCGTGTGCAGCGCAGACATCAGCTGGACGGGCTGGAAGTGACTCAATAAGGTACTGGAAGCAGGGCTGTAGTAGAGGGTATACGCCGTGTACCCTGTACTCTTTTTGACAGAATAGCTTATACCTTTAATATCCATATTATCAACAGAACTTCAATCTCGAACAACATCGCTGCCAAGAGCTGAACATCTAATAAAAAGAACCATAAGAATTATTCAGAGCTTCGCAGAAAATCCTGGGGAAAAAACTCATTTAACATTAGCAGCGAACGAGGAATTATTATTTAAAAATATCCCATTGATTCCTAACAACCAAATTGTACCTATTATACAAACCAGTTTATTCAAAGCACGGTTGACACGATGGAATCAAGACTGTGTTCAGATTCAAACAGTGAAAATGTACAATGTTTGAAAGAGATTTCTTCATTAGAGCGAATAAATATTAAAATAGATGACGTGCGCTATGGAGAACTAGAAACAAGGCGAATCTGTAGACGTTTTAACGTTGATGAAATGCAAGCTATTCAGATACTGAGAAAATATACTGAAAACGTCCAAGTTCTACCAGAAAACTTAAAACCCCTCTTAAGAACGATTTCAACTCTGCCTTGTTCGACAGCTGAATGCGAACGAGGATTCAGTTTAATGAACAACATTATAACCGATCTCAGAGCATCTTTGTTAATCTCCAATGCATCTAACCTGATGTTCATAAATTCAAAGCCGCCCCGGTGGCGCAGTGGTCTAAGCAATGGCCTCTGATCATTCGTCCGAACGGGGTCCGGGTTCGAATCCCGGTGAGGCATGGATGTTGTGTTTGTCTTACGGCACTGGTTCTCTCCCTTCCCTGGAACCAATGACCCTAAATTAGGGACGGGCGACTGCTTATAGCCCATTGAGTTGCTCACGGTGGTCGTTAAACCTCCAATCTAAAAAAAAAAAAAAAAAAATTCAAATGGACCGCCCATTGAACGATTTAATCCAAATAAAAAATATGTAAGATCTGGTTGATGAATTATCGTTCAGTAACTGATAGTAGATTAAGAGTTCGTTTTAGAGAACAGTGCTGTAAGGACTTATCTCGTCAGGCTTTCTCTTTATATATATATATCATCATCATCATTGTCAACCATTATCAATCCACTGCTGAACGAAGGTCTCCCCAAGTTTCCTCCACAACGGTCTGTCTTGTGCCAGTCTCTTCCATGTCACTCCTGCATACTTTCGAATTTCATCCACCCAATCTCCCATGTGGTCTTCTTCCGGGTCTTTTCCTGTCCGTTGGAATCCAATCTAAAATTTCGGCTGTCCATCGATGGTCTGTCCTTCTGGCAGTATGTCCAGCCCATTGCCATTTCAGGGATTTAACTCTGATCATTATGTCTTCCAGTCTTATCATTTTTCGGATCCACGAGTTCCTCTTCTTATCTCTCCTGTTTACACCAAGCATGCACCTCTCCATGCTGCTTTGAGTTGTCTGCGGCCTTTGTATGTCTCTTTTAGTTAAGGTTCACGTCTCTGCACCATACGTAAGCACTGGAAGGATTCATTGATCAAACACTTTTCTTTTAAGACATAATGGCATATTGTTCTTGAAAATTGTGCTGCTTCTTCCAAAAGCTCTCTAGGCAAGTTTTGCACGCCGATTAATTTCTTCATCAATGTGACCCTCACTTGATATCTGCTGTCCAAGATAAACGTGCGTGTCTGTTATCTCCAGCTTTTCTCCATCAATCGATAAATCTTCATTACTTGAAAAAGCATTGAACATCACTTTTGCTTTCTGAAAGTTCATTTTTAATCCCACTTCTTTACTCTTGTCAGCAAGTTCCTGAATCATATTCTGCAGCTCTGATGGGGTAGTTGCAAAAATGACTACGTCATCAGCAAAACGAAGGTGGGTTAGATAATCTCCATTAATCTTTATCCCCTTGTTTTCCCAGCTCAGCGACTGAAAGACACCCTCCAATTGGCATTAAAGAGCTTCGGAGATATGGTGTCAACTTGTCTCACTCCCTTTCCAATTTTTATGTGTGTTGTATTCTCAAACAGCCGAGTCTTTGAACTTGCATTTTCATAGATGTTATTAGTAATATTAATGTATGCATCTTCAATACCGCAGGATTTCAGAGCCATTGTAACTGCTGATGGTTTCACCGAATCAAGGGCTTTTTCATAATCGATAAAAGCCATGCACAATGGAAGTTCATATTCCCTCGCTCTTTCAATTAGTTCTCTCAGTACGTGGATATGATCTATTGTGCTGTAGCCACTCCTGAATCCATCTTGTTTTCTCGGTTGAGCTATGTCCAGTGTTACCTTCAAGCGGTGTGAAAGAACTTTAGTGAAGATTTTGTAAACCACTGATAGGAGGTTGATAGGTCTGTAGTTCCTGAGATCCTCAATGTCACTTTTTTTTATGTAGCAGGATCATTGTAGCGTTGTTCCAATCCTCAGGAATCTTCCCTTCATTAAGACATCGAGTGAAAATTTAGGCGAGTACTGTTTCGATTTCTCCACTTGCTTCTTGTATGATGTCTACAGTAATTCCATCTTCTCCTGGAGCTTTTCCCCGCTTCATGTTCTTGATTGCATGTACAACTTCTGCTGGGAGGACTGAAAGAACTCTGGTACTGGTACCTTTCACGATATCTGAAGTACACGTATCATCCGTTTCATATAATTTGGAGTAGACTCTTGTCAAAATTTCGCCTCTATTTCTTGTTACAGAACCATCTTCTTTTCTCAGTGCCATAATCTGTTTTCTTCCCTTACTGAGATGTCCCTTTGCTATCTTTAGGCTTTGGTTGTTTTGAATTGCTTTCCTCACTAGTCCACAGTTAAATTTCCTTACGTCTTCAGTGATACTTTTTCGTACTGCCTTGCATAGCTCTATATATTCCACTTTGGAAGTCACATTTTCTTTAGTTGTCCTCATCTCTCTTCTTTTTTGCATCAACATTTTGGTTTTTTCTGATTATTTGTTCATATGCAACTTGTTCTTAGACCCAGCTAATTTTGTTGCTGTTTCCATAAAAGCTTTGGTTACTTTTCTGTTAACTTCAAAAGTATCCACTTCTTCCGATGTTAGGCCTTCTAAAGCAGAGAATCTGTTCTTCGGTTCCAACTTGAAGGTATTATGGTGTTTTTTAAGGTTGGTTATGTCAATAGATTTCGTTTGTCTTATGAGCTTGCCACGTTAAAGTTTAGTGTTGCGGTGCATCTTACATCTCACCAATCTATGGTCACTACCTGTGTTGAACATGTTTAGCACACTGCAGTCTTCTATGAAGAATTTTTTGTTACACATAATAAAATCAATTTCACTTGTCGTTCCATTTGGATGTCTCCATGTCCGTTTCCTGTGTGGCGTTTTCTTGAAAAAATAGTTCATGATTAAAAACCCTTCTGCCTCTGCAAACTCAACGAGAGTATTTCCACGCTGGTTTCTGTTGCCGTGACCGAATTTACCTACTGACGTTTCATTCTGTTGCCGTTGCCTTATTTTTGCATTGAAATCCCCCATAATTATCTTCAAATGCTGCTTACCTTTATTATTCAGATGACGAATTTCCTCATAAAATTCGTCAATCTCTTCTTCAGCATGACTTGTGGTGGGTGCATAAGCTTGAATAATCTGGGCTTGGTATCTTCTCGAGAGTTGGATAACGAGTCGTGCAGCTCTGTCAAAGGAACTTTCAACTTCTACAACTTTATCCTTCAGTTTCTTGTTTATTATAAACCCAACACCACTGGTTCTGCCGGTATCTGTCCCACGATAGTAGAAGAGATGTCCACTTTTCAGTTCAATGAGATCTTCTCCTTTTCTCCTTACCTCACTTAGCCCGACGATGTCCCACTTAAACCTTTGTAGTTCCTCTTCCAATTCAAGAAGCCTTGAATCAGAAGATAGGGAACGTCCATTATATGTAGCCAAGGTCAGCATCAGATGGCAGTCTAGTCTGGTCCTCCGGGGATTCTTAGCACCCTCTGCCTACATGTCGCACTGGCGGCTGCCTTGGCCATGTACATTCCAGCTGCCGAAGACTGAGGGCCAAGATTTAGGTTGTGGAGTCATTTTTAAGGGGTTTGGCCATAACTCACCACGCTGGCCAAGCGGGTTGGTGAGTGTGAGATAGCATTTCCTCTAATCCCGATGGTATAGCTATACTGCTATTGGCGGTCGTCAGAGCCCCTTTAGTGGCAACAGGATGCACCACGAGAAGGCGGGGTTGACATTTGGCAAGGAGAGGCTGTGATGTTACGCATCACCTGACCTTACATCCCACTATATATATATATATATATATATATATATATACACTGCTGGACAATTGCTAAGGACGGATCATAAACGGCTATATAGCGCATAAAAAAGTAAGTGTGGTTGGATGCCAAGTGAAATAAAATAATGTCAGAATGCCAGGACATTACAAGAAAGACAATTTATTGTGCTCTGAAATCCAGAAAGCTTTGGAACGTGTTCAAGGGACAAACAGGCCATTTTGTGCAGATTACGTAAACGTGAAAAAAATGCAATTACCGTCCGCAGGCGTTCCGGCGTAAGATGTCAATACGGGATATGGCCACCATGGAGGGCGATGCAAGATTCCACACGTCGTGTTATGCTTTGCACAACATTATCAAGCAGCTGTTGGGGTAATTTATCCCATTCCTCTGTCAGTGCACGGATGAGGGTGTCCTTGTTTATTGGAGGGCATTGGCGACCAGCAAGACTCCTCCCCAAAGAATCCCACACATTTTCAATGGGATTCAGATCTGGAGAACGTGCTGGCCATACGAGGCGTTGAATATCCTCGCTCTCAAGACACTCCTGGACAGTTACTGTTCGATGACATGTTGCGTTGTCGTCCATGAAAATGAATCTATCACCGACAGCACCACGGAACATGTGAACATGAGGTAGCAGAACACCATTAATGTATCGTTGGCCAGTCAGAGTCCCAGTTGGAAGCGCATAGAGGGACGTACGGCCATTGATCATGATGCCAGCCCATACCATGACACTACATGTCGGATATCGGTCCCTTTCCTGTATGTTTGCTGGACAATATGCAGTACCACTATCACGCCAGATCAGTTGTCGTCGACAATCAGACGATAGACTGTATCTACTCTCATCTGAGAAGAGGACAGCAGACCAGTCGTTATCAGTCCAATTGCGATGTTGATGGCACCATTGCAAACGGGCGGTACGGTGACGTCTGGACAATGGGATGCACACAACAGGACGGCGGGCGTATAGTCCTCCTTCATGCAAACGTCTGGCGACAGTTTTTCGGGAGATCCGCTTGCCAGTAGCAGACATAAACTGATTTGCTGCCTCACTAGCTGTGCTGCGCCTGTGTCTTTTTGTTGATAGCACTATGTATCGATCTTCTGCAGGTGTCGTACTGCGAACACGACCTCTCCCGTGACGTTTACTACACTCTCCATTTGTTTGAAACGATTTCCAAAGCCTTGAAACAACACTGTGGCTGACGTCGAACTCCCTGGCAACATTTGTTATTTATCGCCCTTCTTCAATCTTGCCAAGAATACGGCCACGCGTAAAATCATCTAGGTGATGTCGGGAAGACATACTGAAAATTGCAAGTTCGTCAATTGATTCTTTCCCTTTCAACTTTGCGTTTGAACAACAACGGTCAATACGCGTCAAATCCTTTATATCTCTTATCAGCGCTATGACTTCACGAACAAGTTCGGCAATCCAAAATTTGCATACGCACAACATGTCTTACTGTATCCCGCACTTATGCTAATTTCCACATTTTCCTGCCTTCCATTTTATGGTTGCTATCGTTGGTATTGTCATCCGTCCTTAGCAATTGCCCGGCAGTGTATATATATATATATATATATATATATTGGAGGTTTAACGACCACCGTTAGCAACTTAATGGGCTATAAGCAGGTGCCCGTCCCTAACTTAGGGCCACTGCTTCCAGGGAAGGGAGAAAGTCGGTGCCGTAAGACAACTGTCACACAACATCCATGCCTCACCGGTATTCGAACCCGGACCCCTTTCGAGCGAATGATCAGAGGCCATCGCTTAGAACACTGCGCCACCGGCACGGCTCAGGCTTTATGGGATATATTTTAATAAAAATTAATATAATCTTGTTCATGCTCTTCAACATGTCATAATTGCCAGGAGAGAGGAGAAGATACTTTATTCATATCGGTAAGTGAGCTCATAGTCATAATTGTTAAAAAGGCACGGTACCCCCACGAGGGTACCATGCCTTTTTTTTTTTTTTTTTTTTTTTTTATCCATGTAGTATAACCTCCAATTTTTTTTGGATTTGCACATGTATAATTCTATGCTAATTTTACGACTACAGCACTGTCTATATCACCTAAAAGCACTATAGAGTAATCTACTTCCACAGTTTTAATGTAACTGATTTTAAGGGTACTACCGTATGGAAATATTTTGATAACCTCAAATGTCAACTGAAAGTCAGAAAAAGCTGCAATTTTAATGACGAATTTCTGATGCACGAAAATAGGAATAATTCCCATTCTATAGCTGTGCGGAATGTAAAGGTTATTAACAGCTTTCAACACTACCTCGCTGCTCAGTGGTGCCGGAAGTCAAATACGGACTGATATTCTGATCGCTTAAGAGCGACCATTACTATGGGATGGATCAGAAAGAACTGCAACTTCGCTAGGTACACCTCTCCGGTGTCGATGGTAGTAAGGCTTGTAAATTGCCGTTCACGAAACAACTGCTAGCATCAAGTGTTCGTACCGTGACTCACTGCAGTCAAATTCTGAAACCACCGCTAGCATGCAAGTATAATTGTTATCTTTTGGCGCTGGAAAACATAGTCGAAACTTGATAGTTACAACATGGGACTTACTAGTGAACCACTTTTCTTGAAGTTTAATGAGATTTTTTTTTTTTTTTTTCAACTCGATGGGCTATAAACAGTCGCCCGTGTCATGCCTCACCGAAATTCAAACCCAGACCCTCCTTGGACGAACGGTCATAAGGCAGCGCTTAGACCACTGCGCCACCGGGGCGGCAATGAGAAATTTGGTACGGTAACTCAAATATGAATGAATTGCACAAGATTCTCTTGGAGTTGCATTTTACCAGCACACATACTGTTTCAAACACTAGATACTTTCCCGAAAGCTGATTGGCCATGATTGGCCAAATTTATCTTTCTCAATTCACGTTCGTATATACATCCAGAAAGAGTTACAATTTCTAATTGTGTCCTGGATGGAAAACATGTTAAAGGAATCAGTAAGTGTAAAGAATAACAAATACACAGTCGAGTCACATTATTGTGACCACCTCCTACATTTGACGTCAACAGCGCGTACCCAATGAAAAAAGGCACGTGTCGCGAGCTGGCTTGGAGGGTATATAAGGTGTGCTTCAGGCAGTCTGAAAACATATCACTCGTTGCTATCATGGATAAAAGGAGCGATTTATCAGTTTTGCAAAAAGGAATGATTATCGGCTTTCGGGCCAAGGGTGGTAGTATTTCTGAAACAGCGCAATTTGTGAACTGTTTGCATGCTGCTGTGGTTAAAGTGTACCGTGATTGGAGAAATGGCAACACTGCGAATAAGCGACGTGGAAACTGGGGAGCACCACGTGCCACTGATGTGAGAGGTGAACGTCCGCTGCGAAGGTGCGTGAGGGCAGATAGACACTCTACAGTGGAGCAACTCAGTGGCCGAATGAACCAGGAGACTACCGGAAGTGTGTCTAAAACGACAATTCAGTAAACCCTGCTGCGTATGGGGCTTCGATGCAGACAGTTGAGGGCACTGCTCCTATGCTAACGAATGTTCATCGGCAGAAATGTTTTACATTTGCACGGCAGTATCGGAATTGGGTCTCCGCTGATTGACAAAGGATTGCCTTCTCCGATGAGTCACGTTTTCTGCTTCATTGAACGGATGGACGTTGATGTATAAGGCAAGAAACCGGAGAGCAAACGCTTTTCAACCATTGCTGGAAGAACACACGCCTGGGGAATGTTTTCGTGGCATTCTCTGGGTCCACTCATATCTGTGGAAGGCACTATGGACCGAATTCGTTATGAATTTATCCTTGCAGACTACGTACACCCATACATGCTGATTGTCTTCCCTGGGGCAGATAAAATCTTCCAGAACGACAATGCCACGCGTCACACAGCCAGAAATGTCCGGGAGTGGTTGGAAGAGCACAACGAAGACTTCATAGTACTTCCCTGGCCCTCTAATTCTCTAGACTTAAACCAAATTGAGCATCTGTGGGACCACCTCGATCGCGTTGTTCGCTTTATGGATCCTCCACCACGCACCCTCCAGCAGCTGTCAGATGCACTACAGTCAGCATGGGTCCACATACTTGTGAACCCCTTTCCAGCACTTTATTGAGTCACTTCCAGCCCCTCTAGCTGCTGTCCGCGCTGCACACGGCGGTTACTCTGGATATTAGCTGGTGGTCACAGCAATGTGACTCTACTGTGCATAAATGAACGGATTATGGGCATTTTCCCCCTTAGCTTTGTGCGTCAATTTACCAAATTTTATAACTATAACGTGTTCTAGTAATTACAAAGCTGCTTTCATGGTGTAGCCCTGAACAACTATTATAAACAGTAAGTATTTCACGATTAAGATTATACACTGAGAATGAAGTTTCTCGGCCTGGATTTATACTAACAAAACAATTTGCTACTAATTTTGGCAATTCGTGAAAAATGCAACATCAGATTAAACCTTTCAATTTAACAAAACTGGAATTTTTAGTATATTAACTCATGATTTCGGTATCGCCCTGATCAAATACACGCGGCAAGTGGATGAAAGTTTCTTGGCATATACGAAAAGAGCAGCGAGGGGTCCTAACAAAACTTCTGCACACTGTCCACTTTTGGGAAAAATGCGAATGAACAAAACTTACGTTCTCCTCCGCTGCTAATGACAGCTTGCCAGCGGTGAGGTAGCTCCTGGATGCCCCGTAGTACGCCATCTTTGTTCAGCTGTGGTATTACTCAGGTCACGTCCAATGACAGTTCATCCAGAGATTCGTAGCGGATGCCACGGAGCCGATTTTTTAACTTTGGGAAAAGATCAAAGTCTGGTGGACTGAGATCAGGGCTGCATGGTGGGTGGGATAGAGATTCCCAGCCATATTTCGACAAAATTTCCCATACCGACGCTGCACCATGACACGATGCGTTGCTATGCATCAAGATTGCTGAGCGAAGTTGATTATTGTGACGATTTTTCGGTCTCAACTTTGTCCTCAGAAAGTCACGATAATTTTGTGCGTGGGTTTACATTTTAACTTACCGGCACGAGATCAGAGACCACAACACCCTGGGCATCGTACCCAAGAACAATTTGCTTCACTTTTTATTGTTGCCGACCATACTTTGAGGAACGTGGGGAACTTGGATGCCCCCATTCCGCTGCTTGTGACTTCAATTTCGGCTCAAATCACGGGTCCAAGTCTCAATTGCGACAGTTCTGTTCAAGAAGGTCTTGCCCTCCCTTTCGAACATGTGGAGGTGATTCTGTGCGATTCTCACTCTGGCTGCCTTCTGCTTGGGGGTGAGTTGACGGGGCACCCAGAGCTCGGCGATTTTTTTTTTTTTTCCAGTGAGTCTGTCAAAATCCGGTGGACAAATTTGCTTGATGAGCGATATCCTCAATTGTCAAACAGCGATTCTTTTCGAGAAGCGTTGCAACAATGGTGGCAGATGTTTTGTCTGTCGTCGTTTCAGGTCGTCCTTAGCGATATCATCTTAGATGCTGTTTCGGCCTACACGATGCCCAGCGAGAAATTTTGCTTCGATCAAGAGTTCTTTCCCCACAACTTCTTGCAAGGCAGTGTGGATCTGTGTTGGAGTTTTTTTTCCCGCAGTTTCTATTTTCAAGTACGAGCGCTGGTCTAACGCTGTGACTCGACTTGAGGAGCTGCACGCTTCCATTTCTAAACCCTTCAACGTTCACACAGCAAATGATGGCGCGTCGTTCTGACACCACTGCGTTGCTGAGAGTCTCACATTGACGCAATCATTTTCCCGATTGCATCATCAGCTTCCATTTTAGATTAGCGTGCGCAGAACGTTTATTACCCTCGTAATAACAAATTTCAAGGTTATTGGTGAAATTTTAGATGGTTTCAATCAGAATAACACAGCTGTTTGATATTCCAATCATATCTGTAGAAGCTGATACCACTTACAAACAAGCGTTTACACCACCGAACACCAATCCTTCTCAGTCAGCTGATACTGGATTTAAAAAAAAATCTTGTATCTCAGTGGCGTGCGGTGAAAGTTATGTGTTATGTGTAGGCATGAGGGAGGGGGAGCGGGAGAAACAGACCTGGTTTGTATGGGAATTCCATCCTACGATTGTTTTTTCATTCTTCAGTTATTTCGCCTTAAAATACAGGATTTGGCATAATATATCGGAACTTTTCCAATAAAAAAAAACAACGTTCAGATAATCTGTTCAACAGTGTTTGTGCATACAAGTTTTACAGGTTTTTATTCCCTTAATTTAATGGCACAACGTGTTTATTTTATTTTTTTATTGAAGGTTTAACGACAACCGTGAGCAATTCAATAGGCTGTAAGCAATCGCCCGTCCCTAATTTAGGGTCACTGGTTCCAGGGAAGGGGGAGCGCCAGTGCTCTACGACAAACACAACATCCATGGCTCACCGGGATTCGAACCCGGAACTCTTTCGAACGAATGATCAGAAGCCATCGCTTAGACCACTGCGCCACCGGGACTGTCGCCCGGCCCTTATTTTGGGCCACTAGTTCCAGGGAAGGGAGAGAGCCAGTGCCGTAAGACAAACACAACATCCATGGCTCACCGGCATTCGAACCCGGAACTCTTTCGAACCAATGATCAGAAGCCATCGCTTAGACCACTGCGCCAACGGGGCGGTCGCCTGTCCCTAATTTAGGGTCACTGGTTCCAGGGAAGGGAGAGAGCCAGTGCCGTAAGACAAACACATCTATGCCTCACCGGGATTCGAACCCGGACCCCTTTCGGACGAATAATCAGAAGCCATCGCTTAGACTACTGGGTTACCGGGGCAGTGTTTTGTGCTGCCGGACCTGTGCGTGGAAAGCTTCCTGATGCCTCGTCGCAGAATACAGCAGTCATTCCAGCACGTTTCGGAGTACGACAGAGGACGAATAGTGGCTTATCGCGACAGCGGTTTATCGTACCGATACATCGGCGCCCGTGTGGGACGGCATCCAGCCACAGTGAGGTGAGTATGGATTCGGTGGGTGTAGGAGGGACGGACGGACTGACGTGAGTGATTGCCGCAGCCGCGGCACACCACCGAACGAGAGGAACGGTATGTTGTGCGGCGGGCAATGACGGCTCGCACCGCCACATCACGAACGTTAGCGCAGGAATTAGGGTAATTTGCGCAACAACCTGTGTCAGCACGTACCGTTCGACGTCGTCTGCAGGATCGGGGATTTGTCGCACGGCGCCCATTGCTCCGATTACCATTGACGTTACACCACTGGCGAGTGCGGCGGCAGTGGGCCGTTGAATGCCGCACTTGGACTACGGAATGGCATGACATTATCTTCTCCGACGAATCCCGCTTCTGTCTGCAATACCACGATGGTCGCATCCGCTGTGGAGGCACCGCGGCGAGAGACTGTATGACGCCTGCATTATGCATCGCCATACCGGTCCGTCGCCTGGCGTTATGGTTTGGGGCGCAATTGGATATGACATCCGCACCCCTCTGGTACGCATCGCCGGTACACTCAACAGCCACTGCTACATCTCCGATGTTTTGGAGCCTGTAGTCCTCCCTTACCTGGAGGATCTGCCAGTGGCCACGTTTCAACAGGGCAATGCGCGCCCGCACGTGGCACGCATCGTGCAAAATTCCTCACGGCCCACCAGGTGTCACTGCTGCCGTGGCCCGCCTGTTCTCCCGATATGTCGCCCATCGAACACGTCTGGTCGCTGATCGACAACCGAGTGGCCCGGCAAGCACCACCCGCAGCTACGCCTGATGAACTGTGGCAACGTGCGGAAGCAGCCTGGACCGACATACCCCAAGCCCACATCCAAAGCCTCTTTCGTTCGATGCCGCGGCGTGTAGCGGCCGTTATTGCCAGCCATGGGGGCCACACGAACTATTGATGTCTGCGTGTTCGGCAAGTCGCACGGGCCTGTAAGCCCAATCGTTTCATCTTTGTATCTGTTGTTATGTGTCCAGTAAATCTGGCTTAGCTATCTCGTGTCCTTCTTGGTGTTGCATTTTGGGTGGCCAGCAGTGTATTTCAATTGATTTGTTATCCAATAATAATGATATATTGATATCTTGTTTTGTTTTCTGTCTAGAAAAATTTCCGCTTTAGTCTTATCTGTATTTAGTACCAGTTCATTAGCTCCCAACCACTCCGTATATTTCTGTAATTCAATATTGCCAAGTAAAATTAATCCATTTGGGTCAATTCCACTGAATAACAAAATGGTATCATCTGCATAAAGGATAATATTAGATTTAGTGTCTATATTAAAAATATCATTTATATGCAGCTACACAAGATTTTTTTCGCTTCAAAACTCAGTATCGTGTGAAGATACCTAGAGCAACAATAACAGCCTATACACACTGCGTGGCATTGAATAGAAGTTCATTTGTGGTTACTAACAGAGTTCATTTGTGGTTACTAGAGGAGGCACTTAACAGGCCAGTCGCTTAGCTGCCATGTCCCAGACATGTTTGATTGGGGATATATCCGCCGAATGTGCAAGGCAAGGAACAAGTGGTATCTTCCGTGCATGGAAGATGTCTTGGACATTACGGGACACATGTGGCCGAGCATTGTTCTGCTAAAATGTAACGCCAGGAGAACTCTGAAGGAAGGGTACATCACCTCTACCTCTAAAATATCCCTGATGTATCGCTGGCTGTTGAGGTTTCCCTCAATTCGTATCAGGCGAATTGATCCCAATAGCACCTCAAAGCATGACCCTTGGCGTTGGGCCGGTATGACGTTGCAAATGCACGCTTCAAGGTGCCGTTCTCCACAATGTGTTTGAATACGCATGCTGCCATCATGGTGCATAAGGCTGAATCGTGACTCGTCGGAAAATATGACATGTTGCCCGTCAGCGCGCCAGTGTTCGTATTCGAGACTCCATTGCAGTCTGGGGAGTCTGTGGTTGTCAAATGAATGCACAGTAATGGGCTGCTAGCAACCAGTCCTGTGTTAAGCAGACGACGTCGAACTGTGCTGGAGGACATAGCCTGACTTGTTACAGTGCGCCACTGCTGCGCTAACTCCGTGCATGTCGCTGTGCGATCAGTCACTGCCATGCGAAAGAAGTGTGTGCCCAGTCGTGCGATTTTGAGATCTATTTCCCCGATTTCTACGCGTTTGAGCCTCATCAGCCTCATCAGTTCACAGGTGCCACGTTCGCATCACTGTACTGGCGTTTTGTTTCGTACGAGAGGCAATTTCGCGTTAGGAAAATCCAGCTTTTCTCATCCCCAAAATCCTTCCTCGCTCAAAGTCCGTCAGGTGTTCATAATACGACCTTCTTCTGCGACAGGGCATAGTGAGGCATTGGAAAGACCCTTCGGATTCAATGTCGGAACTTCACTGGTTGCAACATCTTGTTTGGGCCAGCTATTTATACCCAAGATCGGGCAGTTCAGAGGGCGCTGCTCCGAAACCTCCTGCATTTTCATTGACATTTTAATCATTTGCATGTCCCAACATGTTATACATATCCTGTAAGTTTCAAGCTAATACCAGCAGTTCTTCATGGTGTTTCAATTTTCACAAACAATAGTGTACATATGTAGTAAAACAAATTAATAAATTTGCAATTCAACTGAAATCGCCAATATCACAGCCTTGCAATCAGAACATTTCGAACTGTTTTCTAACCTAATCCCACGTAGCAACGAGATTTATCCGTCCTCAGCCTTAGTTATAAATCTTGTTGTCACTTTATAAAGTCTGAAAACTGGAATGCCAGAGACGGGATTTATATATTTATTTTTTTTGGAATATTCCAGCACATCCTGTTAAATTCCTACACAGTTTTGTTCAGAATTATTTTATTTAGGGAAACTCCGTTCCTCATGGTCCGTGCCCACTTTCGCCTCTAGTGGCCGAGTGGTACAAGGCGTTGGCTTCTAATCATTTGTCCGAGTTCGAATCCCGGATAAGGGATAATGTTTGTCCGACAGCACTGGCTATCTGTCTTCCCTGGAACCAGTGGCCCTAAATTAGAGACTGGCGACTGCTTATAGCCCATTGGTTGTTTACGGTGGTGGTTAAACCCCTCAAAGCGCTGGCTTATGATAATTCGTCCTTGAAGGGTCGAAATTCGAATCCTGGTGAGGCATGGATGTTGTGTTCGTCTTGCAGCGTTAGCTCTCTCTCTCTCTCTCTCTCTCTTCTTTGGAAATAGTAGTCCTAAATTATGGACAGGCGACTGCTTATAGTTCACTGAGTTGATCACGGTGGTCATATTAAGCCTTCAATAAATAAATAAAAAAATCCTCAAAAAAATATTTTTATTGGAATGGTGAACTGAAACACCACCCTATGTCCATTGTTTCTAAGTTGTAAAGGAGTAAGGATCTTCGGTCGGTTTCTAAAATCAAGAAGTCGGCTGAGCTGCTAAGTAGCAAAATTCCCCTTCTAATATCAATGTCTCCCATTTAACCATTATTCCTTTTGCCTTTCAGTCGGCGCGATTTCCTCTTACTCCAATTTTTGATTTTCATATGATTTATATAATACGTAATACGTATTTTTAATATACTGACGCAGACACTGCGTGTGTGCGATTAAAAGTTGTTACAATCTAATCGGCATAATAGAAAATGTGCAAAACTAAGTTTTGTTGGGTGGAAGCTCTCACCCCGCGCAATTCTGTGCTACGTCACTGACTGCAACCGATATAGGAGATGGGCAAATGTAAAACCCTGGATCGCCCTTAGACACGGGCAAACGGAGTGCCTGTCTCGGGCCCCACTCCTGATAGGCACAAAAATTAAGATCAAAATGCAATATGCAGAACAAAATAAAACACTTATGAATGACCAGCACAACCAAACGGGTGTTACCTTATTTGTATGGGATATTTTAAAATTTCAGTATTACTTTAAGAATTTAATTGGCAATTCCAGTTACTCCTGCCTCAGCACAACGAAGTTTCCCTATTTTAGAAACTATCTTACAACTGCAATGACTCAAGAAAGTTATCTAATTTTGCATTACTGTCATGCATTATGTGAAAATCTGGATTACAAAAACATATAGTTAATAATTTAAGAATTTAGCTTGTAATTCTTATATCTTATGCTCTGGTCTATGAATTGAACATCCAAATATACGCAGTCTTGTATACATAAGAAATATTGTTTTATAATCCGGATTTCAGCATTGCCTCCTGCAAATTTCATATAATTGTGTTCGTTTCAGTGTGATACACTGCATTAAGGCTTGCTACTAACGAGATAGACTAGTGAAAAAGCTCTGCTTTTTGACATTTGTTTCATTGTCGAGCGCTATGGAAGATGTCCGTGGTTATGACCATCTCATATATAATTCCGTAGTGTCGCCCAAAATTGCGGGACATAGGTACGACGTACAAACTTGGGAAATGGCTCATTTGAGAGATATTGATCCCAAAAATCTGGAGAAAATAAAAAAAAAAATTCTAAATTTAATAAGCTGATTTCTGTAAGTGTCACAATACTCTGTCTGACTTCGTCATCGCAACGCAGGGCAGACAGGTAGTCGTGCGACTTTGGGAGATGGCGCCAGTCGGAGCCAGCGAGCAAGGAGCTGATTGGCTATTATCAAGGAAAAATTGGCTGCACGTGCTTCAACTGCTATTCAACCGTAAACCGTGTTACAGTGAGGACGGAAACAAGGTTCTGTTATGAGGAGCGTTCGAGGGAGACCAACCAAACGAGAGCGTGTTTTTCGTAATTTACGTGAACGAAGGAATTTTGAAAGCACACGTAACGATCACAGTAATACAGGCGGCAACCTATCTTTCCGAAAAGATTTATTGGACGAAACTATTTGTCATAACGGTTTTACTTCACTTACAGAACTACAAATAAATACGGGGCTAAAGGACTTACTTCTCAACAATCCTAATTTTGTCCAACACCGGAAATACAATAGTGCAATGTCATTGGTTTCCCCCTTGGCCACAAAAAAAAAAAAAAAAAAAAAAAAAAAAAGATATTCCACGCGATAGTCCTTACTGCTTTAAAATTCAGGGACAGATTCACCGGTACATCTTGGATTTATTATCGCTTACTGGTGAAAATTGTACTTTATAGATTCCTCGTCAGCTACTGATATATTAGGTGTATAAATAAGTTTTAAAGTGCTTTTTGTGGGACGTATACCTCTAATTTACATATCGGACGCTTCCCCGCGTTGTTGTTGTGTGACCGTAACTGGTCCAAAGTAAAAAATGTGACACAGAAGTTTGCCCAACAGTCAAACGCACTTGCACATCGGAAGGTGAAAGATTGCAAGCGATACTGTTGGTATAGCTCCCCCCCCCCCCAGCCGTTGGTATAGTCAAATTTTTGATAAAATTAAAACAGCAAAATAGACGAAACTTTTTTCAAAGCATATTTTAAAAACAATAAGATATTAATGATTGATTGCATCAATTATTTTTGTTGTATTTTAGTATCTTGTACATTTACTAAAATGTTTGACAGCCTTGAAGGAGGTAAGGATTTTTCTTAGCCTTCCCCGCCCCTAAAGGTACTCATATGGGTGCCACTGTCGCCTCCCCCCCCTTTTTTTCTGAGTAGTGCTTTTCCTTTGTGATACTTTTGTTTGCTTCATGCATGTTTGAGCGGAGCCAGACATTCCCCATTTCACAGCAATTATAGCTGACGTTCCTTGGTCACCGAATGCGTGCTGCGTGCGAAGATGACGCACGTAACCTGATTCTTTTGCTGTCTCACTGCATGAGGGCATTCGACCCATACTTATGGCTTCTCGAAAAATTTCCTAATGCCACATATGCTGTGTTTTTTTTAATTCCTTATTTAGATTTCTAATTTCGAAACCATTTTCAAGCAGATTTAGCTTTCTAAAAAGTCACTTCCCTAACACTTGTTGTCCACAGAGGCTCACCCCGACGGAGGAGCGGGAGGGAGTCCAAAGGGTCCGGACCCCCTTAAAAATAATAGCAATGACCCTAAGATATTATGCTATTACAAAAATAATACATAGTTAATTTAAGCATAGTACAGTATATTGCATGCATACGCAAGATATGTTCTTTAAATTAAGAAAAAAATAGTTAAAACATATGTATTCTTTCAGTCCTCCTTGAGAGAAGTTCCTCCTGGGAAAACATGAGCTTCAGCTAGGATCTGAGTGTTTGTTCTACGTCTACGGGGAGGTGAGGGCTAGTGACTTCCGCGGTATCTTAGTTACGCTGTTACGTTAATCAGTCGGGGGTAGGCAGTAGAAGATATGTAACACTGTTGATACATCTGCTCGGTGAAAGAGCCTGTGACCTTGCTGAAGGCTGCTGTGACCTCTGATCCTTCGCCCTTCGGACAGAGTTACTTCAGGTTCCTAATGGCTATCCAGAAATTTTCTTCTTTTCATGTCAAACTGCTCCCTAGATATTCATCGAAAACATAGGATAGACGGACGGACGAACAGACACACGAAGTGCAAACATGGTGTGACAGTTATGTGCAATCCGTAAAAACCATTCACAAAATTTCAAGTCTGTCTCCAACGGTTAGCAAGATATTTATCAAAAACAGGCGGGATTACAGACAGACAAAAAAGTGCTGCCGTGGTGTTATGTGCAGGAGTTACTTTCTGACCTTAAAGCGAACTTGTAAATTTCAAGTCTCCGATTAAAGAGGTTCAACGAAGTATTAGGTAAGTGTCCAATCCGTGATATTTCTAGTGTCAGTATTTATCTATAAGAGGTCGACACACACGCACACACACGCACACACACATTTGTTTTCTATTAGAAGATCTTTTCTGGACCCTCCTGTCAAAATCCTGGGCGCGCCACTGATTGTCCACGTGATTCATACCTGTGCGGCATCTTACAGGTGTGTGATCACAACACAGAAACTCACCATCGCTAAGTAATCTCGGACAGGGATCAACTCGATCCCTGTTCCTATTGCAACAACAAAACTTAAAGGGGAAACCATCCAGAATTAAGTGCCACGTATTTGTGTGTGGCTTTTTATTCTGCGAAGCGAGGCCGAAGGCCGAGCGGAGCTCACTTTACGAGACTCGAGACAATTTAGTTGTTCTGGCATAGGTACGAGATGTCACATCCGATCATCGTGATTGTTTTTGCATGCGATTGTACATCGTCCATGGTCAGGTTTAGACGCCTTCTGATTCCCGAAATTTCGTGTCATTGAGGAATAATCGTCCAAAAACTTGCATTTTTAGATGGGTTTTCCAGGTTTTGAGAAGGGGTCGTTTGTTACCTATCTCCTCCAAATACCTTCAACCGATAGAACACTTGCCACAGAGAAAGGGAAGGACATGGTGAGTGGCATGGGGATGCTGTCATGGTGATTGGTCGTGTCGTGTAAAAATAATGCCTGTTAAAAAACTGACCAATCTCAATAATAATTGAAAAAATCCGCTCTCTATACGAGACTCGGGACAATTAGTTGTTCGGGCAGAGCTACGACATGACACATCTGATCACCGTGATTTTTGGCATGCGATTGGACAGACCGTGGTCAAGTTTTGACGCCTTCCGTGCGATTCCCGAAATTCCGTGTCATTGAGGAAATTCAATTAAAACAAGATGGCCGTTAACTTGAACGGTTTCACGAAAGTCGGCTCACTAACATTAATTTAAAAAAATCGTTTGAATTGAGAAACGAAGAAATGGAAAGATTCCGTCTGCTAGCTCAGCACGTGCTTAATCCATAATAATAATAGGAAATTTGTGTATATGTGTCTGTCTGTCTTTCGCGATACAAAATAAAAAACGTGGTTTCCGATCTGAGTATATGCCTTTCCGCTTTGTTTACATGCAACCTGATCACAACCAGCGTGAAGGAAAGTAGTTCATGATAAATTTTAGGCATTTCTTTTTTAGAATGTTTCGTACTTTTGTTCCGGAAGTCATAAATTTTACGCTTTCGTTTTTTAGAATTTGTTATAATAGACGCCTTAATGAGCTTAGATTTTACAATAGCTTCGCTCAAAATTTGCCAACTGTACCCGTGTTATCGGTTACCGTTGGCGGCTTGTTGAGCGAAGCGAAGCCGAAGACCGAGTGTAGCTCTCTTTACGAGACTCGAGACAATTAGTTGGTACGAGATGACACATCCGATCATCGTGATTTTTTGCAAGCGATTGTACATCGTCCATGGTCAGGTTTTGACGCCTTCCGATTCCCGAAATTTCGTGTCATAGAGAAATATTCGTCCAAAAACTTGCATTTTTAGGGGTTTTCCGGGTTTTGAGAAGGGGTCGTTTGTTAGCTATCTCCTCCAAAGATTTTCAGCCGATCGCGATGACACTTGCCACAGAGAAAGGAAAGGACATGGTGTGTGACATGGGGTTGGTATCGTGATGATTGGTCGTGCTTTATAAAAAGAATGACCATTAAGAAACCGACGAATTTTAATAATAATTGAAAAAATCAGCTCTCTATACGATCCTCGGAACAATTAGTTGTTCGGGCATAGTATAGCTACTATGACACATCCGATCCCCGTGAGTTTTGGCATGCGATTCGACATCGTCCATCGCTAAGTTTTGACGCCTTCCGATTCCCGAAATTCCGTGTCATTGAGGAATTTCAATTAAAACTAGATGGCGTTTAACTTGAACCGTTTCACGAAAGTCGGCTCACTAACATTAATTTAAAAAATCGTTTTAATTGAAAAACGAAGAAATGGAAAGACACCGTCTGTCAGCTCAACACTTGCTTAATCTATAACAATAAAAGGAAGTTTGTGTGTGCACGTGTGTGTGCGCGCGCGTGTGCGTATGTCTTTCCCGATTCAAAATGAAAAACGTGAAGGAAAGTACACTGGTGTGCAAACATTAAGGACGAAGAGGAGAAATTAGCTTAACAGCGGAACGAGCAGGCAGAACGGACCGAAAGACCACTCAGGAGATAGACTAGGGTCCGGTACGGTAGGGCATGCGCATATATGCAGCATGGCGTAGGAGGGGGAGGGGTCGGAAGGATATAAAGCACACGGGCGGTGTACGCTCAGCAATTCGGTGAAAGCTATTGCACGGTGTACATTGGTCTGAACGACGTCCAGTTGCTGTCACCGTGTGATATGGCCGACAGGCAATCCAGTAGACGACATCTGGATGACTTTACCCGAGGTCGCCCTATTGGGAAGTTGGAAGAAGGTCGAAGTGTGACTAGAGTGGCCGAGGAGTGCGGGATCTCTCACAGCATCGTTTCACGAGCTTGGTGAGCATTTCAAACGACAGGAACAGCTGTCCGAGAGTTTAGCAGTGGTCGTCCACGAGCAACCACGGCGGCGGACGACAGGTATATTGTTCTACAAGCGAGAAGAGACAGACGGCAGACAGCGGGAGAAATCGCAAGGCACGTGCAACAGACAACTGGACGTCCGTTATCGCGTTTTACCGTGGCCAGGAGGCTGCACAAAGGTGGTCTATTTGCACGACGACCAGTACGGTGTGTGCCATTAACGCCTGCTCATCGCATTGAAGACGGCGGTTTCTGCGGTGCCAGGAACACAAGAACTGGACACGTCCGCAATGGGGTCGAGTTCTCTTTACGGATGAGAGCGGATTTAGTCTGACGAGTGATTCTAGACGTATACACATCTGGAGAGAGCAGGGAACACGCAATCACACTTCCAACATCATCGAAAGGGACCGGTTTGAAAGTGGCGGAGTTCTCGTTTAGGGCGGAATCATGCTTGGTAGCCGTACTGACCTCCACATCTTCCAAGGAGGTTCAGTCACTGCTGTCCGCTATTGTACCGAGGTTCTCCTGCCTCACGTGCGTCTTTTTAGAGGTGCTGTGGGTCCTGAGTTCCTCTTCATGGACGACAACGCTACACCTCATCGTACAGTGACTGTCTCAGAGCTGTTGGAGAGTGAAGATATTCAACGCATGGATTGGCCCGCAAGGTCCCCGAACCTAAATCCAATCGAACACGTGTGGGACCTTCTCGGGAGACGCTTGGCAGCACGTCACCAGCCGCCAGCAACGCTTCCGCAGCTGCGATTGGCGCTACAAGAGGAATGGGTCGCGATGCCTCAACAGCTCCTTGACAACCTCGTCCTGAGCATGGACAGACGTTGTGAATCCTGCAACGCAGTCAGTGGGGTTCATAGCCCCTACTAAAGACTGGATTTTTTTGGCAGCCGCCTGTCACATGGACGTTTCTATCTTCTGTCCAGTTGTGCTCGAAGCTACCTTTTCAATAAAGTGTCTTTGCATCCATTGGATTCCTTATTTGGACGGTTTTGCTCACTTGCCCCATATTCTTACATCTTGGGGATCTTATGGTATGATTTGAGTCGATATGGTGCACTTCTGCACGACGTTACATTCGAAAAACCGTCTCGTCCTTAATTTTTGCACGCCAGTGTAGTTCATTATAAATTTTAGGCATTTCTTTTTTAGAATGTCTTGTACTTTTGTTCTAGAAGTCATAAATTTTGCACGTTCGTTTTTGACAATTTGTTATAATAGACGCCTTAATGTGCTTAGATTTTGCAATAGCGCCGGTCAAAATTTGCCAACTATATCCGAGTTTTCGGTTACCGTTGGCGGTTTGTTCTATATAAAATAAACGAAAGAAGCTCTGTGTAGAAATATTCATTTGCTTCGTGTGGGAAAACACATCGAGTATATGAACAAGAAATTTACCTTTTCCTGTTTTATTTCGCGGATTAATCGCCTCGTGATTAAAAATGTGGTCACTTCCAGGCTTTTCAAGAAAATTTGAATGTTTATAGTATATTGTAAATAATCACATAGACATTTGAATAGTAGTGAAACCTCCGAATAACTGTCAGTACTCAGATCGGGAACCAAAAAAAAAAAAAAAAAATTAAAAAAAAATGACCGTTTTGGGAAGTGGCCACTATTCGGAAGTTAGGCCTAAGATAATATTGGTAATCCGTTGCGGTTTTACAGAAGCAGAATAAGTGTATCAAGCATATGCACAAAGAAATCGCTGTGCTTTGCTCCAAATGCTGATTGATGAATAAAACTCAATATAATAATTAAATAACTAACTCGTAGTGGAAAGTATTTTAAGAAAGCAGTGTCTGACATCAGGTCCGAAACAGCAAGCCAAGAGATTAGGGTTAGGATACGCTATAGGAAAGGTAAAAAGAAGAAGTTATACACTGAAGTGTAACTGCACAGTTAGCTGGCATTGAGCCGGAAAACTGGAACAGAACCCACAAGGACCAAATCGAAAGATACCGCCGCCGACGGGCAACATTCTAGCCACCATCAGCCACCCCCGTAGTCACCTCCCGGTAGGAAGAAGATATGCACGGGAGCTGGTGCCGCCCATGGTGAACAGCACACCCAATCCATCATGCCCATTGTAGGCGCCATAACCCAATCCATCATGCCCGATGATTAGTTCCTTTAGTAATTTTTTTCCTATCTAACCCCCATTGCCGAAGTACCAAAGGAACTACGCAGAATCTTAAAGGACATTGTGTCCCTTATGTTTCCTTCTTGATTGATTGTGGTGTCCGTTGACCGCTGTTAATAGGTTTCGTTGTTCGGAGGTTATCGTTAATGTTAATCTTTCGGCAGATGCTTTGAACCAAAAATAACTTTAAATTATACCATGGAATACTTAATGTTTGCTAAAATTTAATCATAATTATATTAAAAATGAATGATTTCCCCTTGGATAACGTTGAGATCTGCTAATAGATGGCGCGATCTGTACATTGATGAAGTCAGTGGACAAACAAATGTTTAATGTCTTGTTTCGAATTAGAAATCATCAGTACCTACAGTACTGATGATTTTTTCAATGATTTTATTGATTTTCGGAATGGAACCAAAGTTTGAGTGCATCCATGCGATAGTCTAGAATGTTTACAATGATTTGAGCGACTTAGATCAAATATTTAAATGAATTTAGCTGAAAATGTCAACAGAACTGTAGATGAAGTTAAAAAATAAATTCGTATAATACGTCATACAAAACAAAACATCACCGTCTATGTACGATATTTAATAAAAGGTGAAAGATATTTACAATTAAAATACCCCATTAGAACTTTCGGGGTAACGTTCACCCCATCATCAGATGGAACAGAGAGGTAATGCATTACTAGCATGGATTTATATAGGAGTGCAGCGATGCACTATGGGTGAAGGTATTAAGCGTCCCTAGTTGTGGTTGTTGCCATCGCAATCCTTACAACTAGTGTAAATTCCCAACATTAAGTATCACATGGTAATGCGGAGATTTTGTTATACAATTAATATTATTGTCAAATTCACATTTTGTTGGTTTTGTTTAATTTATTTATTATTATAATTTAAAGTTCAAGTTAACGACATGATCTTTCCAAAAATGTTTTTTGAAATGTCCACTGATGTATTATCGTTACAACATCTGTCCCCCAGGGATTCGATAGGCTTTCAACAAGTTGTAGTGAGTGTACGCACGCTGGAGTGTCCAGTAGTCTGACGTTCGCCCAACCTGGTTGTAGCATTCCATTTACGATATTCCTAGATAATGCCGTATTATTGCGGTTGGTTTCGGATATCGTACTTATGTTCCTGGATACGGATACCCAAGCTTCTTCGTGTAGAGCCTACATAGTTGTTAACGTGTTCGCCTGTAGACTCCCCATTTGCTCATGATATCAGTTGTTGCCCGATCTTTTCTGACAGATGATGTGAGATTCTTTGATCGGGTGCCAAACTGTATGTTATGTTTTGAGCATATACGTGATAATGCGTTAGTCATATGCGGGTGCTGATCTAATACTCCCACCAACCGTTTGTTGGACTTTGGGTCTCTCTTCAAACTGGTGGTTCTTTCATTTATTATTTTTATATATAATTTGTTGACCAATGTCCTTGGATATCCATGTTTATCCGCTAGTTTAAAGATGAACCGAATCTCAGACTGTAAATGATTACCGTTTGAAGAATGCGTGAAGGCTCTTCTAATGAGGAAGTTAATAGCAGATAATGTTTGCGGAGTGAGATGTGAAGAATTAAACGGGATAAGACTATTGCGATCAGGTGGCTTACGATAAACTGAGAAAGACAGGGAATTAGTACCTTTATCACCAAAAATACGAAAATCCAGAAAAGGCAGTTAGAAATGGGATTCTAATTCTATCGTGAGCCCGATAGTAGGAAATACTGACGAAAGTGCGTCGGCGAATTGATCTAAATCATCCTTTGAGGGAGGCCAAAACACAAGGATGTCGTCGACGTACCTAAGGTATAAACTGGGAACTAAAGGAAGTTCGTTAAGAACTTTGTTTTCAAGGTATTGTAGCAGAATCTCTGCTAACACAGCGGAAAGTGGGGAGCCAATTGGCAAACTCTCAGTTTGCATGTAAATCTTATCAAGAAATTTAAAGTACGAATGCCGTTTAACTAGACGAAGCGCGTTCATAATGGCCGAAATTTCCGGGGCGGAAACGTGGGATTCAGCAAGTTTAGCCTCAACAACGCGATGAGTGGCGTCCACAGGTACATTAAGATACAGTGAAACCACATCCAGAGAAGTTAGTATGAAAGGGCCAGCATGTGGCTGAATCATTCAGATCCTTTCAAAGCCCAACAGACGGTTTGTGGGAGTATTAGATCAGCACCCGCACATGACTAACGCATTATCACGTATATGTTCAAAACATAACATACAGTTTGGCACCCGATCAAAGAATCTCATATCATCTGACAGAAAAGATCTGGCAACAACTGATATCATGAGCAAATGGGGAGTCTACAGCATTCCACTACTGGACCCATCAACAGGCGAACACATCAACAACTATGTAGGCTCTACACGAAGAAGCTTGGGTATCCGTGTCCAGGAACATAAGTACGATATCCGAAACCAACCGCAATAATACGCATTATCTAGGAGTGTCGTAAATGGAACGCTACAACCAGATTGGGTGAACGTTAGACTATTGGACACTCCAGCGTACGCACACTCGCTACACCTTATTGAAAGCCTGTACATCGAATCCCTGGGGGACAGATGTTGTAACGATAATACACCAGTGGACATTTAAAAAAAATTTGGAAAGATCATGTCGTTAACTTGAACTTTAAATTATAATAATAAATAAATTAAACAAAACCAGCAAAATGTGAATTTGACAATAATGTTAACTGCATAACAAAATCTCCGTATTACCATGTGATACTTAATGTTGGAAATTTACACTAGTTGTAAGGGTTGCGATGGCAATAACCACAACTAGTAACGCTTGATAACTTCACCCATAGTGCATCGCTGCACTCCTATATAAATCCATGCTAGTAATACATTACCTCTCTGTTCCATCTGATGATGGGGTGAATGTTACCCCGAAAGTGCTAGTGGGGTATTTTAATTGTAAATATCTTTCATCTATTAGTAAATATCGTACATAGACGGTGATGTTTTGTTTTGTAGAACTGTAGGTACTGCTGATTTGTAATTTCGAAATAAGCCGTCAAGCATTTCCTTGTCCACTGACGTTATCAGTATACAGATCGCGCCATCTATTAACAGGTCTCAACATTACTCAAGAAGAATTCACATATAAAGACCAGTCATGTTCCACATAAAAAAGACCAGTCATGGTTACTGCCTGTCGAGAAAAAGGATAATGAAGCCGTACCTGATGCTGACATGGCACCCATATCATCTGACTAGGTGGATGTCTCACTATGCTAACGGTGTATTTTTCATCAAACTTTTGCCTTTTGGTCGTCGGACATGTGCTTCACGTGATTCAAATTGACGCACAGTTGATTCACTGGAAAAAGAACTTGGCTCCAATTTTCAGCAGCCAACGATTGATTACGTTTCGCAAACTGGAGTCTCTTCTTTTTCATGACAGAAGTTAGTCTAGGTTTATGTGCAGGTTTATAAGAGTTTAATGAAAAATCTTTGCTAAGCGGTCTGGAACCAGTGTTTACTAATATCAGACCCTTTTGAATGTAGAAAAGCCATGATTTTCTTCCACGAACACCTCGGAGAACGCATAACTGTATTTGCCTTATGGTATCATCGCGTGGGGTTGTTTTCCTTGGACGTCCATTTCTCTTTCGCTCGTTAAATTCACCTGTATGTCGACATTTCCTGATCGTTTTTATGAATAGCAGTCTTGCTCGCATTCAACTTTCTGCTTATGTCACGTTCTGAGTATCCTTCACGATTTAAAGTCACTATATCCCTCATGATATATGATTAACACTTAATGAAGCTTTTTTGCCCATTTTTTGATATATAAAAAATACGTACAAAGCCTCTCAGCATGAAAACCAGAAGCAAACTGACGCTCGCACGCTTCCCCCAACTCTATGAACAGCTACAGCTGTAGGATGATGCAACCACAACAGGAAGTTGAGCAATACAGACAGTATAGCGGACGCAATCGGCAGAAATTTCCTAATACTAACAGGTGGTTTTAAACTTTTTTAAATGTCTGTATATACATAGGAAACGTCTTGTAGGCGATTTCGTCGCTTTGGCATGTGTACGAGAACCAATCGTGTTGCACTTCGTAGTTCAGCAACAATCACCCACCGCTAATCAGAGGAATTAACAGACGTGATGCACATTGAACGTGTGTGTGGAAACTTTATTATAACCTAACAAACACATTCGTGTCGCCAATAAGATTTCAGTTTTACACTGTTAAAAGTTTTGTCGTATATAGGTTGCCCCCGAAAAGTGGTGCACCATAACCCAACGACATGGTGCCAACAACCTTGCATGCAACCTTGAACCATAACGTAGTGAAAAGTTGGACCACGTTGTTGGATTTTGTTTGCAAAACACGATGGTGAATCTTTTCTCCAGAAATGGTGCAGCTGCTGCAGCACCACTTTTTTGGTGCAACCTACCACAAAACTTTTGACAGTGTAGGGTTCACTGTCACGTCCGCCTAACAATATGGTGCATACGTGCGAGTTTTAGAAGCAAGTTTCTGAGAAGCAGCAGGAAGCTTGGTGGAATAAAGAGGCGCAGCGGGTACAGTAGTCGATAGTTAGCATTTTCTTACAGACTCTAAATCGCTCGGCGGTATTGCTTCTATATCTTCCTCACGTTTTATTGGCTTCCTCTTCCTTCGCTCCATGGAGGTCTAAAAATTAGCGATGGAAAACTCTTCCCTACTCTTAGATGGCTATGATTGGTCAACTGTTGTACGTTTCTTCGGTTCTGAAAGTACTAAAAAGTGGTTCCTGATGGTGCTTATCTTATCTCTCTTTTTTTTTTTAGTAAGCTTTTAGTTTGGACATTAAAGTTTTTACGATTCTTTTCATAGCTCCTTTTTTTGTATCAGTGTTGAAAAATTTGTTTGAAATCATTTTGAAACTAATGAGTCAACACTTTTTCTTATACCTTGTTAAGTTTTATGGAGTTGACAATAAGTAGTTCAAGACAGAAGGCTAGAGCAATAATAATGTGATAACTTTTCTCTTTGTAATACTGCATTACTGTTTATCACGAGTTTCCTAAAAAATCTGACTCTCTACTCGTACTTCCAAAACACAGCGAGAGGATACGTGCACTTTAACTAGCGTAACCATATTCAAGATAGCACTGTTTATTGTAATCTGATAAATGTTTTTTAAGTACACCGCTAGGGAATTGAATCCCAGATCTCTCGCTATCTAGCCGAGCGCGTTAGCCTTACATCCACGGCGCTAGGTGTGTTTTTCTGTCAGCTTCTGACATCATAAATCCGTAAGATGGTATATATATATATATATATATATATATATATATATATATATATAGCCAGATGATTTATATATAACCAGTGCCGTTTTATTTTCACCAGATGGAGACGTCTCAGTAGCTGAGCCCATCTTACGGGTTTATGATGTCAGAAGCTGACAGAAAAACACACATAGCGCTGTGAATTGTTGGCCATCGTGGTGTAAGGCTAACGCGCTCGGCTAGATATCGAGAGATCTGGGATTCAATTCCCCAGCGGTGACCGAATAACAGTTGTTCGGTTGCTGGGGGAAAAACGTGGAAAGAGCGATGCCTTTGTTTATTCACTGACGCCACTTATTTGGAGGATTTTCACTACTCTTGTATATTCGTTACGTTGACGATATACTGTTTTTTTTTTGTCCGTCCAGTCGCGATGAACTAGTTGATTTCGCCAATAGGCGTTCATAGCGATATCCTTCTGTTAAACTCTTGTTACCACCTCTTTTTTCTTGGCACTCCAGTCGCGATGAATTAGTTGATTTTACCAACAGGCTTTCATAGCGATATCCTTCTGTTAAACTCTTGCTACTACCTCTTTTTTGGCACTCCAGTAGGGATGAACTGGTTGATTTCGCCAATAGGATGTTATGGCAATATCCTTGTGTTAAACTCTCCATTGAATTTGAACAAAACTGTTCCATACCTTTCCTGGATTTTTTCTTGCAATGGGACATAGGAGATGACACTATAATTCACTCCGTTTGTTCTAAACCCACTTCTACCACTTGCTTAATTCCTTTTGATTCAGCGTATCCAATTAAATATAAAATTTCTGCACTCAAATATTTTCTTACACCGGCCTATAACTCATTCATCCAGTGTTTGTCTTCGAGATCTGGAAATCCCAAAAATAAAAGACCTCGCTAGTACATGTGGTTATCCTAACCATATCATTAATAGGTTAATTCGTCGTTCAATTGAATTACCGGCCTCAACCCTAACCCGTGGCAAAAACCCAGTGAAGTACACTGAAGGCCAGAAAAACTGGTACAGCAGTCTAATACTTGGTAGGTCCCCCACGGGAGCGCAGGACTGCAGAAATACGACGGGGCATGGACTCCACTAGCTTCTGGAAATATGCTGCAGGCAATGCACACCATACTTCCTGCAGAGCGTTCCACATTATGGGTGTATTCCGAGGTCTCGGATTCCTGTGTTCGATAGCGCGTTGTATGGCATCCCAAATGTGTTCTATCACATTCAGATCTGGGGACTTTGGTGGGAATTGCAACACCCTAAACTCAGATGAATGCTCCTCTAACCATAATGTGGCGTCCCGACACTGGTGTGGAGGTGCATTGTTCTGTTGGAACAGGCCCAACCCATCAGCATGAATGCAGGACATGAACGGGTGTACCTCGTCAGAAAAGATGCGCACATAGCGTTGGCCGGTCACAGACGTTTGTAGACGTACCAGGGGTCCCAGTGAAGTCCAGCTAAACCCACCCCATACCATTACGGACCCCCTCCCCCACCACCACCAGCCGGTACAGTTCCTTGTTGACAGGCGGAATCCATGGCTTCATGGGGTTTGCGCCACACACGAATCCTTCCATCTGCCCGATACAGTTGGAAATGCAACTCGTCAGACCAGGCTACTTGTTTCCAGTCATCAAGTGTCCAGTGGCGGTGTTGCCGTGCCCAAGCGAGGCGCATAGCTCTGTGTCGTGCATTCATCAAGGGGACTCGAATTGGGCGTCGGTTCTCAAAGCTCATATCGTGTAGGGTACGTTGCACAGTCCGAATGTTGATGCTTGTTGAGGCACCAGCATTGAATTCCGATGATACCTGCGAGAGTGTTGCACACCTATCGCATGAAACGATTCTTGACAGCCGACGATGGTTACGTTCAACCAATGTCTTTTTCCGGCCACACTGGTATCGTTGGTTGGAGGTTTTGCCGGAATTCTTGTAGTCACGGTACACCCTTGCAATAGTCGTCCGTGAAAATCCGAACTTCGTTTCTACCTCCGAAATACTATGGCCCATCTCACGAGCGCCAACTATGACACCTCGTTGAAAATCGCTTAAATCGTTATTACTTGTCATTCTCATGCCGAAAACGGCTCTGACATCTGGCAAGGATGTCTATCGCTTTATATACGTACTGGCGGACGCAACCGAGTACGCGCATAGGTGACGTTGCTATGTATTTGCATAAGTTTGTCTTTACCAGTTTTTCTGGCACTTCAGTGTATATAGGGGCTATACAATATGTTCCAGCTGTTTGTAATATTCTTAAGAACATTTGTAAGAGGTATGATTTGAGTTTCGGAGTAAAAACTTATACACTGGCGTGCAAAAATTAAGGACGAGACGGTTTTTCGAATGTAACGTCGTGAAGAAGTGCTCCACATCGACTCAAATCATACCAAAAGATCCGCAAGATGTAAGAATATGGGACAAGTGAGCAAAACCGTCCAAACAAGGAATCCAAAGGATACAAAGGCACTTTATTGAAAAGGTAGCTTCGAGCACAACTGGACAGAAGACAGAAACGTCCACGTGACAAGCGGCTGCCAAGAAAAATCCAGTCTTTAGTAGAGGATATGATCACCTTTGACTGTGTTGAAGGATTTACAACGTCTGTCCATGCTGAGGATGAGGTTGTCAAGGAGCTGTTAAATCATCGCTTGTAGCGCCAATCGCAGCTGCGGAATCGTTGCTGCGGCTGGTGACGTGCCCCGAGAAGGTCCCACACGTGTTCGATTGGATTTAGGTCCGGGGACCTTGCGGGCCAATCCATGCATTGAATATCTTCACTCTCCAACAGCTCTGCGACAGCCACTGTACGATGAGGTGTAGCGTTGTCGTCCATGAAGAGGAACTCAGGACCCACAGAACCGCTAAAGAGAAGCACGTGAGGCAGAAGAGTGACTGAACCTCCTTGGAAGATGTAGAGGTCAGTATGACTACCAATCACGATACCGCCCCAAACGAGAACTCCGCCACCTCCAAACCGGTCCCTTTCGATGATGTTGGAGGTGTGATTGCGTGTTCCCTGCTCTCTCCAGATGTGTATACGTACGCCCAGAATCACTCGTCAGATTAAATCGGCTCTCATCCGTAAAGAGAACTCGACCCCATTGCTGATGTGTCCAGTTCTTGTGTTCCTGGTACCACAGAAACCGCCGTCTCCGATGAGCAGGCTTTAATGGTACACACCGTACTGGTCGTCGTGGAAATAGACCACTCTTGTGCAGTCTCCAGGCCACGGTAAAACGCGATAACGGACGTCCAGTTTTCTGCTGCATGTGCCTTGCGATTTCTTCCGCTGTCTGCCGTCTGTCTCTTCTCGACTGTAGGACAATATACCTGTCGTCTGCCACCGTGGTTGCTCGTGGACGACCACTGCTAAACTCTCGGACAGCTGTTCCTGTCGTTGGAAATGCTCTCCAAGCTCGTGAAACGATGCTGTGAGGGATCCCGAACTCCTCGGCCACACTAGTCACACTTCGACCTTCTTCCAACTTCCCAATCACGCGACCTCGGGTAAAGTCATCCAGATGTCGTCTACTGGATTGCCTGTTGGCCATATCACACGGTGGCAGCAACTCGACGTCGTTCAAACCGATGTACACCGTGCAATATCTTTCACCGAATTGCTGAGCGTACACCGCCCGTGTGCTTTATACCCTTCCGACCCCCCACGTCATGCTACATATATGCGCATGCCCTACCGTACCGGACCCTAGTCTATCTCTTGAGTGGTCTTTCGGTCCGTTCTGCCTGCTCGCTCCGCTGTTATGCTAATTTCACCTCTTCGTCCTTAATTTTTGCACACCAGTGTAATTTAATACCGCAAATAGGAAACGACAGAGATTTAATGAATCTGGAATATTGTCACGGCGTTCACGCCATTCCGTTAAGGGACATAGATTCCAATGAAAGAGAGTATATGTGGGCTCTACATTTCGTAACCTAAAGTGCCGAATAGATGAACACAATTACAAGTTAAAAACAAATTCTTCTGCTACGGCATCATGCAGATTATGCTCGGAAGGTAATCACGGGCCACTATGGATGAGTAAATAAATCCATCGCTCTTTCCACGTTAAGCAACGCACAGCAACCAATTGTTATTCGGCCGCCGTCGGGGAATCGGTTGCTGTAATTCGGCCGCCGTCGGGGAATCGGTTGCTGTAATTCGGCCGCCGTCGGGGAATCGGTTGCTGTAATTCGGCCGCCGTCGGGGAATCGGTTGCTGTAATTCGGCCGCCGTCGGGGAATCGGTTTCTGTAATTCGGCCGCCGTCGGGGAATCGGTTGCTGTAATTCGGCCGCCGTCGGGGAATCGGTTGCTGTTATTCGGCCGGCGTCGGGGATCAGTTGTTGTGCGTTGCTTAACGTGGAAAGAGCGATGGATTTATTTACTCAACTGACGCCACGTATTTAGATGATTTTCACCTTGGATCTCGCCCTTTGGATTATTGCTATAATTATATATAGCCAGTGCCGTTAATGCCCACCAGATGGAGACGTCTCAGTAGCTGAGCCCATCTTACGGATTTATGATGTCAGATGCTTACTGAAAAAACACACATGGCAACGTGAATTGTTGGCCGATGTGGTGTAAGGCTAACGCGCTCGGCTAGATATCGAGAGATTCGGGATTCGATTCCCCGACGGCGGCCGAATAGCAATTTTTCGGTTGTTGTGCGTTGCTTAACGTGGAAAGAGCGATGGATTTATTTACTCAACTGACGCCACGTAATTAGAGGATTTTCAGAAACTATAGAACCTTACTACTAACCTGTCGGCTCCTCTCTCTTAAGCTTACGGATTTACAATTATGGACCTAAATGTTGCAATGACGGCACACCTGTTCAGATATCTCTTTCCTGGAAATATCTTCTGAAACCGGAACCATAACTTCAAGTTGTTTAGAACTGTAATTGGTGTGTCCACTTTATGTAAATTTGATTCTTTGACATGCATAGTGTACTTGTATAATGACATTTCTATTCTATTTAAGTCATCCAACTTTTCATTCTCATTGCTGTGTGTACGACCTGATGTAGGGACAGACGCTGTCACAGAAAGATCTCGTCCCTTTTAAATGTTTTTTTTTAAAAAAAAAACATTATTTAATGTTAAAGAGTGGTTTTACGAGAAAATCGTACAAAAGGCGGCTTATTCTATGACTTCACTTTTCGTTCTTCTTTGGGGGTCAACTTCCGCGGGCCGCCACATCTGGGTTTTTTTTTTTTTCCAAGCTGCAAGTCGATTTAAAACGCTTAATTATTAACACATTTTTGACCGTGAATCGACTCTTTTGAACTATTTTCAAGATTTCTGAATACTATTTGTTAAGATTATGCAAACGTAGGATGATTTTTCTTTCCTCTATTGTTGCTTTTGCACCTCTGCTATCCATTTCGGTAGTAATAGCAAATAGATCGAAATAACGATTTTCACGCCTGATAACGATAGAAAAGACTGCGAGTTTTATTTATCCACCGTATTGGGCACGTGACATGACGCAAGCGAAATTTATTTGCATAAATATCATCATTATGCCAATACTTTTTTTCGTGCAAATCTTGTATCTCTTTCGAAGTTTTCAAAGCCTAAATATATGTAAACAATGTCTTTCTTCATGCATTATTACTGACGAGCAGCATCCGATTATTATGCGACAAGTTCATTGGTTACAATTATTTTTTACTTTAGGAATCGGCTGAGTGTCAAAACTTTTGTCCATCATTGTATGTAGTCTCCCTTGCGCTGTTGCGGTAAGAAAAGTTTCAAAGTTTTTTGTCCTAGAGTTTCTAAGCACGGCCTCTATGGCAAACTCCACTAGCAGCTTTATTGTTTTCTCACAACACTCTGTGTGTTATAAGAAAGATAATGAAGCACTTATAAAGACCGTAAATGTTTTGTCAAATTAGTTAGCTCCTTTTGTCATTCAGGTCTCCTGTCCCCTTGAACTAAAACTCGTATTATATTTCAGGCAAATGTGGGTTAACACAGACAGCCCTCCTCTCATCGTTTTTTCCCCATAGCACCATTCGACTTATTGCGGAACATAACGCCTATCAATGATACTATAAAGGTGACAGCTTCTTTACAACGGAACGCTTGACCTAGTAGCAGATTTGTTCATCCGAATAAAGACTCCAAACATAATAGGGCAATTACTGTGTGCTCTGTTGCTCACCAGCAGCGTGTTAAGACAGTTATTGACGCAGTAAATACATGCTGAGAATTACTTAAAAGAAAAACGAAGGAAGTGTCTGTGATATTTTAATTCATTCGTGGGAAGTAGACAATTGAATGATTACGAAGGCCGAAGAAACACTGGTTATTTCAAGAGATACGATGCAGATGAAAGATTTTTAAAAGTTTCTTAGATAAAAGATATCACTTTAGAAGATCGGTGACCGGAGTAAAGACCAGGAAGAATATTACCATTTTACACACAATTTACTTTCAAGTTTTCAGCTAGGAATCTTCCGTGCAGCAGATAATCACCAGGCGTGAGTAAATGATGCAACGCTCGGATGGCCCAAAAAAAAAAAAAAAAAAAAAAAAACTTGTGTCATGAATGTTAGTGCTAAGAATTTGAAAATAGTATCCTGCACATTTACCGCAATGTAAAATACAGTTATGGCACGTGAAAAAGTATTTGAGAACGTTTCTCTTTCAGGGTGTAACATCCTAGCAGATTACCTACTAAAGCATTGTAGCGTCCTGTTATATTCACTCTAGAGAACTGGATAGCGGAAATCCATAACAACATAGTAAAATTAGTCCAACAAATTGCATACTTCCTTTTTGCCCTTCATTGAGGTTATGAGCGTGGTTTTAGGGTTACCGAGGCACTGAGCACACACAATATTGGTTTTGCCCCTCCCTCACTTGGCCTGCCATCTTAGAAACAGTATTTTAATCTCTCTCTCTCTCTCTCTCTCTCTCTCTCACACACACACACACACACACAATCCGACTTCGAAACTTTTTTTTAACACAATACATTTTGGCAGTGGTGCACTTAGTGGTGGTGGCTCAGGAACACGGTCCACGACCACTATGTGCGCCACTGCCAAAATTAGTGCGCCGCCGCCGGGCCATCTAGGTGTCACTTGATCCTTCATTCTTTGTTATTGGCTCCCTACTTTTAAACATTTATATACTAGGTGAAAACCCGTCATTAATGACGGGGAAAATAAGATACGGTTTTTTTTTTTTTTTTTTATTGGAAGTTTAACGACCACCGTGAGCAACTCAATGGACTATAAGCAGTCGCCCGTCCCTAATTTAGGATCACTGGTTCCAGGGAAGGGAGAGAGCCAGTGCCGTAAGACAAACACAACATCCATGCCTCACCGGAATTCGAACCCGGACCCCTTTCGGACGAATGATCAGAGGTCATCGCTTAGACCAGGGGCGGCAGTAAGATATGTAATTCTTTAAATCCTTTATTTTATTTCTTTGATTACATTTTTCGTGAACGTTCGTTCATCATCGAGAATCTTACCTTGAAACGGAGTGTTACAAACATACACGAAGTACTGTTTCCCCAAAGTGAAACAGATGTGTTCCAAATGTGAAAGTATGTTTCATGAGCATTACAACAATGAATAAAAAAAGTATATTGGTTAAGGCAGGAATTCTACAATTAAAACAGGCAAGTGCCCTTTGCGTATCTAAAGTAGGACAAACTTTCAGACAAAGGAAATTACATTGCAAATTTTGAAGATGACAATCCGATTTTTGGCGTAAATGTGACAAGGATGGTAAGTCAGATAACATCCGAAAACTTGAAAATTTTCATCTTCCTGGAGCGGGACTCGTACCAGCGTCTCCCAGAAAACGCCCGGGTATGCTAACCACTACCACTACAGTGGTTAGCATACCCGGGCGTTTTCTGGGAGACGCGGGTACGAGTCCCGCTCCAGGAAGATGAAAATTTTCAAGTTTTCGGATGTTATCTGACTTACCATCCTTGTCACATTTACGCCAAAAATCGGATTGTCATCTTCAAAATTTGTATTATATGGCGTAATCCCGTATTTCTTTCATGAAATTACATTGCTTTAGATGTTTTTAAATATATACAACTATGAGCCATTCGATTATGACTACCTAGAGAAATGAGCCTGCCTGGAGACCGAAAGATGGACCAGGTGAAGTTCACAGAGCAGTATGTATACAACCCGATGACCGGCTTTCGGTTAGTAGAGTGTTCGGAGTCAGAATGGGGAAAAAGCTGCCGATTTACCGGAGTTTCGTAAAGGACAACTTGTGATGGCATGGCGCCTCGGAACTACGGTCTCGAAAACAGCGCGATTTGTGGGTTGTTCCCTTCCCCCTGTAGTGAGTACGCATCAAAAGTGGTGCACAGATGGCCAAACAACGAACCGTTGTCCAGCCGTGTGCCGTCCACAGCTCTCTGATGCCAGAGGGGAGCGGATACTGTCCCGTATTGTTTACAGCGACCGCAGGACCACAGTGCAACAAATCACCCGCAGCTACACCAGTGGTGATCAGGACAATGTGTCACAGCACACAGTTCATCGCAATTTTCTATGCATGGACCCAGCAAGGTCCCCATGCTCACTGCACTTCATCGCCAACAACGCATGAAATGGGCCCAAGATCATCGAGATTGGACCGTGGATGATTGGAAGAAAGTAGCCTGGTCTGACCTATCAAGATTCCTGGTACGTCACGTAGACAGCTGAGCGCGGTTACGCTGATTATCACTACCCTACAAAATTTAACTTCTCGTCTAAGGTTTACATTACTTCAAGTGATTTAGATTAATTTTGCTATGCTGATTTAAAAAATAACATTTATTTTTCTCTGTCACGTAAGGATTTTTCACATTCGTGAAAACAAAATCATGAATATGCTGCATGGATCCACTAGGAGCAGTATGCCAGTATGTCTCAAAAGAAAAGTGTTTAATCAATGCATCCTGCCAGTGCTTACGTATGGAGCCAAGACATGGACCTTAACTAAAAAAGACATACAAAGACTGCAGACAACTCAAAGAGGCATGGAGAGATGCATACTTGGTGTAACCAGGAAAGATAAGAAGAGGAACTTGTGGATAAGGAAAATGACAGGAGTGGACGACATCATGGCCAGAGTGAAATCACTGAAATGGCAATGGGCTGGACATGTTGCCAGAAGAACTGGCCACCGATGGACAACCGAAATTTCAGACTGGATTCCGAGGGACAGGAAAAGACCCAGAAGAAGACCCCATGGGAGATGGAAGGATGAAATTCGAAAGCATGCTGGAGTGACATGGAGGAGACAGGCCCAAGACAAACAATTGTGGAAGAAATTTGGAGAGACCTTCATCTAGCAGTGGATTGATAATGGTTGATGATGATGATATATATATTGCTTATCAGTAATTTATAGAATTTGTTTCATTTTCTTAAGAGAATATACAATCCACAACCGATTGATATTGATACAATCCAAATAAAAATCGCTTTTGTGAAGATAAAAAATAGTTAATGAAAAAAAATATAAAGACAATATTAATCAAAATTAATATGTTCTTACAACATAAATTTCCTTTTCCGTCAAACGAACGTTTACGACTTTTCTTATACGGTGAAATTTCAGAAGCAGAATCTGTCTTTAAACCCCAGCAGTAATCCGCCATCATATTTACATTGCATCGTCCTTGATATCGTGTTTCCATACATTTTATATCTTAGTGAAATCTCTCACCTTGCTCTTCGTTCACAGCACCAAGATTTTCATGAAAATAATCAAGGTGAGAATGCAGAAAATGAATTTTCAAGCTCATGTTGCAACCCAGGTTCTTAAATTTTTTTAGCATAGTTGCTACGATGGCTCTGTAATTAGGATCCTTGTAATTGCTAAGAAAAATTTTAATGACATTTCTGAAACTAACCCATGCTTCTTTTTCTATTGTAATCATTTTTTCCTCAAAAGTTTTATCTTTAGTTAATCGGCTTATATGTGGGCCAACAAACACTCCTTCTTTGATTTTTGCTTCTGATAAATGTGGAAAAACATTAATCAAATATTGAAAACATTCACCATTTTTGTCCAGAACCTTGACAAATTGTTTCATCAATCCTAACTTAATATGCAAGGAGGATCGTAAAATAACTTTTCACGGACCAACTAGGTTCGGGTGGAGAACGTTCTTTGATCCTGGAAACAACTTTTCTCTTTTAAGCCATTTTTATTTTTTTGTGATCCAATGTTGCTTGCTCTACTGTCCCATTCACAGATGAAACATGACATTTTTGTGTAGCCACTTTGCTGCTCTAATATCACGCTCAGAATTTTAAAATCTCCACAAATTTGCCACTTGTATTCCTGGTATCTTATTTTATTAAGGGAAACGTTAAGATTTTCATAAGATTCTTTCAGATGTACTGAATGAGCAACTGGTATTGAGGGGAGAAATGTTGCCATTATGCAAAAGAACTGAACAGTGGAAGACAAAAATGTATTATAAGACCAGGAATGTCTCTGCAAAATACAAGCGATTCTTCTTGGGCGAAATATTTAGCAAATTCCTTTTCTCGGTTTATGTACCATGCAAATGTTGTTCCTGGAGATACAAGGTTTTTTTTTTTTTTTTTTTTTTGAGTCTTGATCCTAACAGTTGTGCACACTTTCCTTCGGCAGATTTAAATCCCGTATCAAGTCATTTAATTCACTTAGAAGTTTACACAGTGGTTGACTACTAGTTTCAGGATTGCTGAACACCAAAGGAGGCTATGACACCTGGATGCACTGTTGGGCGGAAACAGACCGGCAGCGGTGATGTTATGCTGTGGGCGATGTTTTCTTGGGACACTTTAGGCCCCATTATCCCAACAGCACACCCAATCCCTGACAGCTGTCAGGTATCTGAACATCGTTGCGGACCAAGTTCACCCATTCATGGAAATTGTGTTCCCTGAGGGTGATGGCTATTGCCAACAGGATAATGCGCCATGCCACACTACCAGAATCGCCAAGGAGTGGTTCAAGGAACATGCTGCTGACTTTCTGTTAATGCCCTGGCCTCCAAATTCACCTGACTTGAACCCAATTGAAGATTTGTGGTTCGACTTGGAAAAGCGGGTTCGCGCTAAATCACCACCACCCCGAAATGTACGGGAACTGGAGGACCTGCCGTTGACATTATGGTACCAGATACTCAAGGATATCTATGACCATCTCAATGAATCGATGCCTCGCCGAGTGGCCCCTTTTTGTGGGCTAAAAGGGTTCCTACAGCTTATTAGGTAGGTGGTCATAATGTAATGGCGTGTGTTTCAGGGATAATTGGAAATACACTTTGGCTAAGATATTTTCATCACTTCACAGTATCTTGGAGATGTTTTCTTCGGTGTATTTTTATTTGCATTTTCATGGGCGCTCATAAAGGGGAGCAAGGGGGCATTTGTCCTCCCCTGCAGATCTGACTGCCCCGTTTCTCTTCTTGGTAGATAGATACTACAGATAGTTTCGTGAAAACATTCATTTTGATTATTAATTTTTCGTTGAATTTCTGGATGCGCGTGTATTTAGCAGACACTGGAAAAACGTTGGGAATTTCCAATAGAAAAAGCAGAAATTAACAATAAAAAGTAATAATGAAATTTCCTATTGCATGATGGGACGTAGCGTAAAGTATGGAAAAGATGTGAAAGGCGAAGAAATTAAAAAAATATCATCCCCTGCAGCAGATATTCACTGCTGGACAAAGATCTCCCAAAAGTTCGTATAGAACTTTGTCCTGAGGGAAATTTTTCAATTTCATGATTGATTGAGTGATCCTTAGGATTTCGTGGCACATGTGACACACAGGCGCGACGTTACGAGTGAGATGGTGTGGGCTTTAGCTCGCCCATTTTTTCTTTGAGCCCACCCTTTAGACACCTCCCCCAATATTTAAGCAGTTGGTACATATGGTGGGTGCAAACATCTAAGATTCTATGGAACTTGGATAAATGTATGTGAATTTCTCGAATTCACTGAAATTTTGTTATATAAAATTAATTCTTTGTTAAATTTAGTGTTTGTACTTATGGAAAATTGAGGGAGTCCTCTGAACGAATTTCTGAGAGAGTAGCAGAAACACACCATTTTGGTAATTATAGTTTTAAACGATGAGAGAGAGAGAGAGAGAGAGAGAGAGAGAAAGAAATTCCTTGTCGGGTAACAAACTAAAATTTATAAACAACCTTATGAAAAAAAAAACTAAAAAAAAAAAAAAAAGATCTAAGTTAAAATTGCGAAGAAATATTAAGAGCATCTTGAAAGTAATGCCTCCTCCTTAATAACGTTTGAAATTTTGAAGTGATTTTAACGAAACTGCCTTGACATTTACTGTAATACACTGGCGTGCAAAAATTAAGGACGAGACGGTTTTTCGAATGTAACGTCGTGCAGAAGTGCTCCACATCGACTCAAATCATACCACAAGATCCCCAAGATGTAAGAATATGGGACAAGTGAGCAAAACCGTCCAAACAAGGAATCCAAGGGATACAAAGGCACTTTATTGAAAAGGTAGCTTCGAGCACAACTGAACAGAAGACAGAAACGTCCATGTGAGAGGCGACAAGCAAGAAAAATCCAGTCTTTAGTAGGGGATATGATCACCCCTGACTACGTTGCAGGATTTACAACGTCTGTCCATGCTGAGAACGAGGTTGTCAAGGAGCTGTTGAGGCATCGCGGCCCATTCCTCTTGGAGCGCCAATCGCAGCTGGCGGCTGGTGACGTGCTGCCAAGCATCTCCCAAGAAGCTCCCACACGTGTTCGATTGGATTTAGGTTCGGGGACCTTGCGGGGCAATCCATGCATTGAATATCTTCACTCTCCAACAGCTCTGCGATAGCCACTGTACGATGAGGTGTAGCCTTGTCGTCCATGAAGAGGAACTCAGGACCCACAGCACCTCTAAATAGACGCACGTGAGGCTGGAGAACCTCGGTACAATAGCGGACACCAGTGACTGAGCCTCCTTGGAAGATGTGGAGGTCAGTACGGCTACCAAGCATGATACCGCCCCAAAGCAAAACTCCGCCACCTCCAAACCGGTCCCTTTCAATGACGTTGGAGGTGTGATTGCGTGTTCCCTGTTCTCTCCAGATATGTATACGTCCAGAATAGCTCGTCAGACTAAATCGGCTCTCATCCGTAAAGAGAACTCGACCCCATTGCTGATGTGTCCAGCTCTTGTGCTCCTGGCACCACAGAAACCGCAGTCTCCGATGAGCAGGCGTTAATGGCGCACACCGTACTGGTCGTCGTGCAAATAGACCACCTTTGTGAAGCCTCCTGGCCACGGTAAAACGCGATAACGGACGTCCAGTTGTTTGTTGCACGTGCATTGCGATTTCTCCCGCTGTCTACCATCTGTCTCTTCTCGCCTGTAGAACAATATACCTGTCGTCCGCCGCAGTGGTTGCTCGTGGACGACATCTGCTAAACTCTCGGACAGTTGTTCCTGTCGTTGGAAATGCTCTCCAAGCTCGTGAAACGATGCTGTGAGCGATCCCGAACTCCTCGGCTACACTAGTCACACTTCGACCTTCTATCAACTTTCCAATGACGCGGCCTCGAGTAAAGTCATCCAGATGTCGTCTACTGGATTGCCTGTTGGCCATATCACACGGTGGCAGCAACTAGACGTCGTTCAAACCGATGTACACAGTGCAATAGCTTTCACCGAATTGCTGAGCGCACACCGCCCGTGTGCTTTATACCCTTCCGACTCCCCCTCGTCATGCTTAATATATGCGCATGCCCTACCGTACCGGACCCTAGTCTATCTTCTGAGCGGTCTTCCGGTCCGTTCTGCCTGCTTGTTCCGCTGCTATGCTAATTTCTCCTCTTCGTCCTTAATTTTTCCACACTAGTGCATGTTACCAATTTGG
Organism: Macrothele yani; assembly: GCA_039090855.1. Classification (NCBI taxonomy): domain Eukaryota; kingdom Metazoa; phylum Arthropoda; class Arachnida; order Araneae; family Macrothelidae; genus Macrothele; species Macrothele yani. Next base: position 25,197,265 of record CM077013.1, read on the forward strand.
GAACACATTTTTTTCAGAATCGGAAATAAAGATCATGAATGACAGAGAAAAGCAGCGAGTCGTAATTGAATTCTTGGAAAAAGAGGGAATGCGAGGCTCCAGAAATCCACAGAAGATTCCTGGTGGTGTATGGAGCTGCCACAATCGATATGAGTAATGTCCGAAGATGGATGAAGATTTTTCGAGAGGGCAAAAGTTCAGTGCCGGACAAACAACGGAGTGGAAGACCCGTAACTGCAGTGACAGATGCCAACAGGCAACGAGTGAAAGACCTCGTCACAGCTGATCGTCGTGTCACCACCCAGGAGTTGTGTGATGCTATTCATTGTGGTCATAGTACTATGGAAACATTAATTAGGGATCTGGGCTACAGAAAAATTTGTTTAAAGTGGATCCCAAGAAATCTAACCCGTGAACACTGTGAGCAAAGGGTGGACATGTGCCCGAACCTCTTGGACTGTTATGTTAGGGAGGGTAAAGTGTTTTTTTTTCTACTGTTGTGACGGGGGATGACACCTGAGTGTTCTTTCATGACACCCAGAAACAAACCGTGCGTCAATGGAATGGCACCGCACACCTTCACTTCGACAGAAAAAGTTGAAAACAACTCGTTCCGCAGGGAAAGTGATGGTGATAATTTTCTATGACAAAGTGGAGTCATTTTGACTGATTCCCTCGAACGGGGTGCAACAATAAACAGTGATCACTATGTGCAGACACTGAAGAAGCTATCAGAAGGAAAAGACGTGACATTCCACTTCGTAGTGTTGTTTTACACCATGATAACGCACGTCCCCATCACACCTCAATGGAGACTTCCCATACGCTATTGTCAAAATGGGGTGGACGGTGATGCCCAACCCCCCTACTCTCCTGATTTGGCTCACTCAGACTTTTTCCTGTTTGCCCCTTTGAAAAATACCCTCCGTGGAGAACATTTCGACGATGTGACAGACGTTAAACTGGCTGTGAACTCATGGCTGAAACGACAGCCTCAGGAATTTTACCAAAATGGATTTTTACCATCACTAAGCTGTTCTCTGAGATTCAGAGGTTAGCTCCAAAAAGAAATACAAACTTCCAGATATTTTTACTTATTGTTGTCGTATCAAACTTCCCCATTTACAGCGATCTTGACATACAACTCGTGCTTCACTGATATCCATTACACGCCGTACACAAGATCTTTTATACTTCATACTCATAATCTTTTTCTCATGCAGACACTCCTGAATCTGATCCACCCATGTCTTCCTTGGCCTTCCTCTGCCTTTCCTTCCTGCCACTTGGGCTGAAAATATTTTCTTAGTAAGCATTTCATCACTCATTCTTTCAACATGGCCAAACCACCAAAGCATATTGGTCTCCACCTTGCTAACAACATTTTGCTTTACATCACACAACTGCAATACATCTTCATTTCTCACACAATCAGATCGTGTCTTGCCACAAACCCCACGTAAGTAACGCATTTCTCCAGCACACAAACGACTCCTATGTTTCTTCTGCAGTACCCAGGTTTCACTGCCATACATCAGAGTAGGAACAATTACTGTTTCATACACAGCCATGCGGGACTCTCTAGAGAACCCATCATTCCTGTGAAAACCTCCCAGAGCAGCTATGACTTTCAAAGAAGAATTCACTTGCCTACTGATTTCACCATCCAACTTGTTCTCTCTGTCAAACATGCTTCCTAAATACACAAACTCACTCACCTGGTCAATCACAGTGCCATTTATACTTACATTACATTCAGTGCTACCCATTCCTGTCTCAAACACCATAACTTTGGGTTTTCCCTTATTTATACTCAGTTTGAATTTCATGCAAACTTCGTGCATCCGAGTCAACATACTCTGCAACTCACTTTTGCTCTCTGCCAACAGGACAGTGTCATCAGCATACAGCAATATGCACACACAGATATCACCAAGACATAAACCACTATTATCTATTTTGGCCTCACGCATGCATGCGTCCATAAATATATTAAAAAGCCATGGTGACATTACACAACCTTGTCTAACTCCTGCACCAATGGAAAACCATTTTGATAAAACACCATTCACTCGTACACAAGCTCTACTACCAGCATACATGGCTTTTACACTATTAAGTAGATTCCCAGTAACACCATATTCGTTCAATACCTTCCACAAAAGTGTCCTATTCACTCGGTCGTAAGCTTTCTCTAAATCTATGAAGGCAGTAAAAACTTTCTTCCCAACAGCCAGATACTTTTCAATCATCATGCGTAATGCAAAAATCTGGTTAGTGCAGCCTTTACCAGGCATAAAACCACTCTGAACATCCCGCACTTTCAATGATGTAAGACCCCGTACTTTTTCAATAACAACCTTACCAAACACTTTCCCTGTCACACTCAGTAGACTAATAACACGATAGTTCTTGCATTCAGTCTGATCACCTTTTCCCTTATACAAGGGAACAATGATAGCATCCTTCCAATCCCGAGGGACCACTCCTAGCTCCCAGCACAACTGGCAAATTTCAGTTAACCAGTCAATTATAGAGTCACCACCATACTTCAACATCTCTGCAGTTATGCCATCAACTCCTAGAACCTTACCATTCTGAAGAGATTTTAGAGCTTTACACACTTCTTCTCTTGAGATCCCTCCTGTGCTTTCATCCCTCATTGTGACATCATCTGCATCTGTCTCAGAATCGTTTTTGCTCTCCTGATCTAATAACCTACAGAAGTATTCGCCCCATCTGTCACTTAATTCATTGGACTCCCATATCATTTCCCCAATCTCATTCTTCACACAACTTACAACTTTGTTTCCCCTATTTTTCCTGAGTCTCATGTTCTTTCAGAAGGACTTTCTATCTTTCCAAAAAGCCAGTTCATGCCTTTCCACTTTCTTTCCTATCTTTTGCCTTACTGTGGCGAACCAGCTTAGCAGCCTCACGCTTCTTACAGCGATATTAATCCACAGAGACTCTACCTTGCAACATCCCCAAATAGGCTTCCTTCTTTTTCTTTACTGCCTCATCAATCTCACTATTCCACCAAGCATCACCTCTATTGTTACCCACTATTGTGGTGCCACAGACCTCTTTAGCAGCAGTAACAACACAGTTCTTAAAACATTCCCATTTCTTTTCTACATCCCTCTCACAAGATTTCAGATCCTTCAGTCGTTCTCTGAGTAAAGTCAGAATACTGCTGATGATCTTCAAGGAGCCTATCAACCTTTATTCTTTCTATCCTGGGTCTCTTCTTATTCCTTTTCCTCCAACCAACATTAAGTTTCACTCGTGACACTACCAAGTAATGATCAGAACCAACATCCGCACCTCTCATCACACGGGTGTCAACAACTAAGTGTTTCAAACGTTGATCGTAAACAAAAAATCTATCACACTCTTTTGACCAAGAGTACGATTTTCCTAAGTATATGTGTGTATATACTTGTGGTTGAAAAATGTATTAGATACACACAAATCATTCTCAATGCAGAGTTCAATTAATCTTTCACCACTATCATTCACACAAGGATCATTAAACTTACCCAGAACATTGTCAGAAATTGCATTCTGCACACCTACTCTAGCATTGAAATCCCTGCTATTATAACTTTTTCTTTAGCACCAAACTGGCTCAAAACAGCTTTTAGCTCATTCCAGAAATCTTCTTTCTTATCAGAAGGTTCCGAGTCACAAGGAGCATACACTACAACAATTACAATTCTCTGAAGTTTCACTTTCAAACGAATCCAGAGAATTCTCTCACTTATGCAACTATAGTGAATCAAGTTGTTCTTCATCTTTTCACTTAAAATCACACCTACACCAGCCTGTCCTCTCATATTATCCAATACTCAAGAACACACACTCACCGTGCCATTCACATTTTCTACCCCAATATCCTTCTTTTTGGTTTCACTTACACACAGCACATCCAGTCTATACTTATTCATCTCCTCAATCACCTCACTCATCTTGCCATTTATACCTTTAGTATTCCATACACCAATCTTACATTCACTCAGCCGAGATTGCTTTCTCATACGCCGTTTAGAAAGTCCAGGTCGATTCCGTGGTGGACCGTCCTTCTCAAGTGTGGTAGGTCCACCATATCCCACACTTGAGTCATTCTTAATATTTCTTTTTGTCTTTTTAATCAGGTAAGTACATCAGTGTGGGGGATTAGCCCACAGCTGAGGGTTCCAGTTGGTCATTCAACCTAAGGATTCTGGAACAAAACCCAGTGAGTTGGGGTCTTTTCGCCAATGTCACACAGAACTAGCTTGCACCTCTCCAAGATTCACAGAGGCCCTAGTTGCTGTTGTGTGTGCCATTGTTACCACGGAGCGCCCCGAGGAGGCAAACCCATCGCTCACTACGACCGCCCGCTGGATTTTTACCAACGGGTTCAAAGATGGCGGAAAGGAATAGAAAATGATGGACAATACTTTAAATAGACTAGCATTATTAACAATATACGTTAATAATGCTAGTCTATTCAAAGTATTGATATTAGAGATTCGTATCCATTGCTCCCATACTACATACATTGAATGAATACTACATACAGCATTCACTTGAAAGCTTTTATTTTTTTACCAGTGATAACATTTTCAGCTTAATGTAAATTATACATGAGTGGAATTTTTGCCCAAATTTTCTGCTAAACACTTCAAAATTTGTGCCCCTGCTTCCATCATGCTTCTCCCCCTCCCCTTAATAGTCCACTTAGTTCTGAGCGGGTGGCGTCGTCACTGGTGACACACGAAACCAAAAGGATCAAAAGAGCGACAAGGCAATTTCCTTACTGCCCCAACATGCTGTCTAATTTTATTTATCCATTTTTTTTTATGTATTTTTTTTGGGTCTCCTGTTTTCCTGTTAAATGCATGTGTTGAGAGTGTGGCAAAAACGGCGAAATAATAAGAACGCACAGTGGAATTTCGCATATGGAGTTTTTGTATGTTATTCGAAGTTTCAATTTCTGTTTGCCCCCACCTGAAAACTAAGCTATTGGCGCCCATGTGCATCTTTAATATTTAGGGCCACTCCGATAAAGAAATCTTCGGTACGTTAATGCTTTTTGTTTGTTGCAGCCATAATTCAAAAACTAAAACAGATGACAAGACTAATATTCAGCGGTTTTGTGGTACCTGATGGAAAAGAAACAGCGGAGGTTACAAGCGGGAAAGCCCGAATTTGTATTAGTCACTTTTGCACAATACAGTACATTTCACATGTTACAGTCAGTTCATGGCATTGCATCAAATGGCATTTGTGCTATAGATGCGCAGTGGGATCTGTTGTCTCTTAATAATATTCAGCGGTTTTGTGGTTGGACAGCAGATATCAAGTGAGGGTCACATTGATGATGAAATTAATCGGCGTGTAAAACTTGCCTAGAGAGCTTTTGGAAGAAACAATATAATTTTCAAGAGCAATATGCCATTATGTCTTAAAAGAAAAGTGTTTGATCAGTGCATCCTTCCAGTGCTTACATATGGTGCAGAGACGTGGACCTTAACTAAAAGGGACGTACAAAGACTGCAGGCAACTCAAAGAAGCTTGGAGAGATGCATGATTGGTGTAACCAGGAGAAATAAGAAGAGGAACACGTGGATCCGAAAAATGACAAGAGTGGAAGACATCATGATCAGAGTAAAATCCCTGAAACGGCAATGGGCTAGACATATTGCCAGAAAGACAGACCCTAGATGGACAGTTGAAATTTTAGACTGGATTCCAAGGGACAGGAAAAGACCCAGAAGAAGACCACATGGGAGAAGCGTGGATGAAATTCGAAAGTATGCGGGATTAACATGGAGAAGACTGGCACAAAACAGACCGTTGTGGAAGAAACTTGGGGAGACCTTCGTCCAGCAGTGGATTGATAATGGTTGATGATGGTGATGATGATAGCAATGATATGTTTAATATGACATCTAACAACGATATAATTCTTTATGCGGATGATACAACAATCAGTGTCGTATCTTGGGTCCGAGACCTTATCTCAGACCCCCCCCTCCCCCCAGGGCCGTTTTTTAAAAATTGCGAAGTTCTTCTTTTAATTGTTAAGTAAGCAACATTTTTTTTTCTAAATTTTAGGTACATGCTATTGCTAACGTGATACCAAATAATTATGAGGATTAGGATTTGAACACTTATTTGTACACGAACTCCATTCTTCTTTCCTTGTGTGTGAACTTGAGTGTTACGTTTTCACAAAAATGTTTCTTCCGAGTACTTTTTCAAATTTAAAAATGATGTTTTTCTCCATTAACAAACCAGCCAAGTTGCTCGAATGTGTATGTCCTTGTGTGGCTCTAAGACATAACTTGATTCTTTTTAATACGGAAAAACTTCTTTCTGCAGTTGCAGTTGTTGATGAACAGTTTAATATTAGATCTGCTAATTTGTACACCTCAATAAACACTATGTCCAATTATTCAACTTTATGTAACAAGTAATGTCTCTTACTGATTTGTTTTGTATTCATCAAGGGAATTAAACACCTTCAATTCAGTTTTTAATCGAGCTGTATCAAAATTTGAATCATAGAGTTCTTTAAGCTCTATAGTAGATGTTCAGGGAAGTTTTCAAAAATTTTACCAAAACAGTTCGAATCCAACAAAGTCACGAATTTAAGATAAAATATCACTGATTTTAATTCATTGACACTTCACACAAACTGAAACAGCTCTCGCGAAACACGTGCTGGAAGCATGGAGGGACTGAGGTAGTCCGAAGTCTTCGTTTTTTCGGAGCGAACCCTTGGCCAAAGCAATGGCCACTCACGAGCTCCGTAGCTCATTCATGTTGTCATGGAAACGCTAGCAGGGATAGTATTGAACCTCTTCGCATCAGAACAGCGAAGTCTCTCGAAGACCTATTTGCGTTACGTTGATGTCCTTGATCATCGCTCGCCAGACTGATTCTCATAATCGAAAGAAGCGAATCCGCTCGTGTTTTTTTCGCACCGAAAGCATTAACATATCTTAATACCGTTGATAATTGACTTTTATTTGTGTATATTTAATTAACTTTTATTTGTACATTCTCTGGGCTTCGCAGCTAGCCTCGAATATACGCCACTGACAACAGTATTATTCACTGGAAAAAAATCTCAATGAAATGGTTATTCAAGCAAATCTTCAATTAAAAATTTACTCAGAATAGTTAACATACAATGAACTTATAACTAATGTTAGTAAAACCGAATTTCTTGTCTTTAGTAGACAGAAAATATCACAAACATAAGTTCTATATTTATTTTTGTATAATACACCTATTGATATAGTACAAAGTTTTGAGTATCTGGGAATTATTTTAAATTCCGACCTACGATGGAATATGGATTCAATTGCAAATCGAATCTCTAAAAATATTGGGATTGTAAGCAAAATTATATCAAGTAAGAGACTTAAACTTTTATACTACACACTCATACAATCACATATTAATTATTGCTTTTCCTCATGGGGACAAGCCACTGAAACCAATATCAATAAACTACAAATATTACAGAATAAATACATAAGGTTATTAGACTTAAAAACAAATTCTGCTTCTTATACCAACTTCCCACTTCTCACCATATTCATGTCAACTCCAACAATTATAGAATTTTATCTGTTAAACAATTATGTGATTCCAAAATCGGTAAAGTATAAAGTTCCAAGAATAAAACAAAATTTATACACAGATAATTTTGAATTGAATTTTCATACTTATACCTATGAAACGAGACAGATCGTTGTTAAGACCCATACATCCAAAAACTCTCATGATGAAACAGAGTTTGAATTATGTTGGTCCTGAATTTTGGAATGCACTGCCTGTCGAGTTGAGTATAATAAATAACCTAAACTTACTCAAAAATAAACTTAAAAAGTACTTATTAAGTTAAATTAAAAAAAAACTTCATAAAAAACACATTATTTATAATATAACTAACACTTATCATTACTGCTGTGTTTGATGAACCTGTGCTTGCTTGTCTATAAATTTAGGAAATCGGGGCTTTTGTCAATACTCCCTTAAGCCTTTTTCCTGATTCTCCCCTCTATAATACAAAATATTGATGTATATTCATAAATCCTACATGTAGCAGCAAAAATAAAATTTATTATCAGATCCCACCCCGCTGACAGTTCTAAACAGCCCGAACATGGATGAAGTCGATAACGTATATCTTAAAATTGGCATTGCGATGCCATTTTAGTCGTGTCAAAATTTTAAGGAAAACACGGGGGCGAAGCAGGGACGTCGGTAGACTTTGAATTCAGGGTGGACGAGATTTATTTTTGCTGGAGCAAGTTTGATAGCAACTTTATTTACGAAACACTGAAATAGTGTTTAATGCTTTTTACTACAGGCTATAAAGGAATGCGGCGCACCCTCCTCCTCCCGGATACACACACATGCACACACACGCATCTGAAAAGTTATGCCATTGGTAAACCAACAAAATAACATGACAATGATTGGTGGGTTAGTGGTGTAAGATGTACACCGGTGAGCCATTACATTATAACCACCCCGAGCTTAGAGAAATGAGCGCACCTGGAGACCGAACGGTGGCGCAGGTGAAATTCACAGAGCAGTATGTATACAACCAGATGACCGACTTTCGGTTAGTAGAGTGTTCGGAGTCAGAATAGGAAAAGCTGTCGATTTATACGAGTTTGATAAAGGACAAATTGCGATGGCGCAGCGCCTCCGAAACCCCGCGGCATGTTCACGTGCCGCTGTAGCGAGTACGTATCAAAAGTGGTGCATAGACGGACAAACCGTTGTCCAGCCGAATGTCGTCCACAGCTCATTGATGCCAGAGGGAAGCAGAAAATGTTCCGCATTGTTCACAGCGACCGCAGGGCCACAGTGCGACAAACACCCGCAGATACAACAGTGTGGTCAGGGGAATGTGTCGCAGCACACAGTTCATCGCAGCCTTCTGCGCATGGACCTACGTAGCCGAAGTCTCAGCCGGGTCCCTATGCTCACTGCACGTCATCGCCAACAGCGCATGAAATGGGCCCAAGATTGGACCATGGACGATTGGAAATGTCCTGCTCCGACGAATCAAGATTCCTGGTGCATCACGTAGACGGCCGAGCGCGGATACGCCGATTACTAACGGATGCACTGTTGGGCGGAAACAGACCGGCGGCGGTGTTATGCTGCGGGCGATGTTTTCTTGGGACATTTTACGCCTCATTATCACAATAGCACAATCGTTGACAGCTGTCAGGTATCTGAACATCGTTGCGGATTAAGTTCACCCATTCATGGCAACTGTGTTCGCTGCTGTGCTCATTACCAACAGGAAAATGCGCTATGCCACACGGCCAGAATCGTCAAGGAGTGGTTCGCGGAACATGTTAGGACTTTGTTAATGCCCTGGGCTCCAAATTCACCTGACATGAACCCAATCGATCATTTTTGGTTCGATTTAGAAAAGCGGGTTCTCGTTAAATCACCACCACCCCGAAATGTATGGGAACTGGAGGACTTGCTGTTGACATTATGGTACCAGATACCCCTGGATACAGTTTACCAAAAAAAAAAAAAAAAAAAAAAAAAAAAAAAGAGGGAGGGGGAGTGCGCTTTTCTTATCAAATCGATGCCTCGCCGACGATTTGATGAGGTGGATAAACAGGCCTCTCTTGCCTTCTATGTATGATGTCAAAGACTTGATTATTTTACGCGTTACAGACAAGTCCACTTTCTGGAAATGCAAAAATTTGTTGGTTGTGTTGAGACGTGACAAAATTTCGCTCCATAAAATCGTTAAAAAGATAGTTTCGAATTTATCGCCCACCCCCTTTTTTTTTCGTAAACTTTTTGTAACAAGCCTTGTATACACAGACTGCGTATTACCTGTAGCCAATCTATTCAAAACTGACTTCATTTGTTCGTAGCTGTCGTTTAAGCAACAACTGCGTCGGCACAGGCAGATTGAGTTTTAGACAGGGATTTTACAACCTTCTGCTTTCGACCTAATACTGATATCAGAACTTTCCAACGATGTGTTGAAGGGGAAACAATTATACACTGCTGGACAATTGCTAAGGACGGATCATAAACGGCTATATAGCGCATAAAAAAGTAAGTGTGGTTGGATGCCAAGTGAAATAAAATAATGTCAGAATGCCAGGACATTACAAGAAAGACAATGTATTGTGCTCTGAAATCCAGAAGGCTTTGGAACGTGTTCAAGGGACAAACACGCCATTTTGTGCAGAATACGTAAACGTGAAAAAAATGCAATTACCGTCCGCAGGCGTTCCGGCGTAAGATGTCAATACGGGATATGGCCACCATAGAGGGCGATTCAAGATTCCACACGTCGTGTGGAATCTTGAATCGCCCTCTGCTTTGCACAACATTATCAAGCAGCTGTTGGGGTAATTTATCCCATTCCTCTGTCAGTGCACGGATGAGGGTGTCCTTGTTTATTGGAGGGCATTGGCGACCAACAAGACTCCTCCCCAAAGCATCCCACACATTTTCAATGGGATTCAGATCTGGAGAACGTGCTGGCCATGCGAGGCGTTGAATATCCTCGCTCTCAAGACACTCCTGGACAGCGACTGTTCGATGACATGTTGCGTTGCCGTCCATGAAAATGAATCTATCACCGACAGCACCACGGAACATGCGAACATGAGGTAGCAGAACATCATTAATGTATCGTTGGCCAGTCATAGTCCCAGTTGGAAGCACATAGAGGGACGTACGGCCATTGATCATGATGCCAGCCCATACCATGACACTACATGTCGGATATCGGTCCCTTTCCTGTATGTTTGCTGGACAATATGCAGTACCACTATCACGCCAGATCAGTTGTCGTCGACAATCAGACGATAGACTGTATCTACTCTCATCTGAGAAGAGGACAGCAGACCAGTCGTTATCAGTCCAATTGCGATGTTGATGGCACCATTGCAAACGGGCGGTACGGTGACGTCTGGACAATGGGATGCACACAACAGGACGGCGGGAGTATAGTCCTCCTTCATGCAAACGTCTGGCGACAGTTTTTCGGGAGATCCGCTTGCCAGTAGCAGCCATAAACTGATTTGCTACCTCACTAGCTGTGCTGCGCCGGTGTCTTTTTGTTCATAGCACTATGTACCGATCTTCTGCAGGTGTCGTACTGCGAACACGACCTCCCCGTGACGTTGGCTACACTCTCCATTTGTTTGAAATGATTTCCAAAGCCTTGAAACAACACTGTGGCTGACGTCGAACTCCCTGGCAACATCTGTTATTTTTCGCCCTTCTTCAATCTTGCCAATAATACGGCCACGCGTAAAATCATCTAGGTGATGTCGGGAAGACATACTGAAAATTGCAAGTTCGTCAATTGATTCTTTCCCTTTCAACTTTGCGTTTGAACAACAACGGTCAATACGCGTTAAATCCTTTATATCTCTTATCAGCGCTATGACGTCACGAACAAGTTCGGCAATCCAAAATTTGCATACGCACAACACGTCTTACTGTATCCCGCACTTATGCTAATTTCCACATTTTCCTGCCTTCCATTTTATGGTTGCTATCATTGCTATTGTCATCCGTCCTTAGCAATTGTCCGGCAGTGTATAACTGTTGAATAAAATCAAAGTAAATGGCAACGTCCGTGCTACATTCTGTCGCTTGCCTTGCACACCAACTAAATTAATGGAATGCCCTGCACATGGCATGGCACACATTTAGCAAACTCATTTATTTACTTAATTCTGTTCTGTAAACTGGAATAATGCCCTGCCTCTCCGCAAACCTAGCTGAAATTGAGATGGGACACAAACATCGAGATTTTTCTTTTCTCCGGCTGTCCTGTGTAAACCAATTCCGTACAAAGGGAAATTTCGGCCTTCTGGAATCAATGGATGTGAGTAGATAATATAAATCGGTCATAAATGAAAAAAAAGGTCGGCTTTCTAAATAAAAGCACGGACTATATAGTAGGGATGTACTGCTGTTCAGCAGGAAAGTACTAGATAGAGAGAGAGAGAGAGAGAGAGAGAGAGAGAGAGAGACCCACCATCTACAACCACCCTTCTATTTTACAGTCAACAACCAGCACTTCCCCTACTTGAAGAGATCCCGCCTGTCTAAATTTATTGCACTTTTTGAGGAAACAAAATGAAGCAGGTCGGACATCGACGCAAATTGTTAAATCTGTCAGAGTCTTCCACCAATTCACACTCCTATCCCTTTGTGAACAAAGAGAACAGGCTGGGTGGGTCTACGATTCGTCAAATCTTAAACGGGAAGTAGAAAACGCGCTCTCTGCAGTGTAAGTAGAAAGTGGAAAAATGGCGTAACACAGCTATCTTAGGCGACTTAGCCAAAACGATGTTTGACGGAGACCTCCAGCGAACGTCGGGTACGCCCATGCGATAAAACGTCTCTGTCTGTGTCTGAAGGCGGGTTAATAATCTTAAATTTTCAAATTTAAAATATTCACAGATTTTTCATGTGTATCTTCCGTTGATAGCCAAATGATATTACAAGGTAAGCGCTAATTTGTGTTTACATTTTGTACTATTGTTTCTTTTGAAAATCAATCAAAAGCCAAAATATAGTGAGCTCTTCCGAGAGCAGGTCATTTTGTGTACAACCCATTACTTGAAAACATAGGGAATCCTTCGTGGTGGAATTTCTCAACAGTGTTGATCATTTTTTTTTTTATTGGAGGTTTAACGACCACCGTGAGCAACTCAATGGGCTATAAGCAGTCGCCCGTCCCTAATTTAGGGTCACTGGTTCCAGGGAAGGGAGAGAGCCAGTGCCGAAAGACAAACAACATCCATGTCTTACCGGGATTCGAACCCGGACCCCTTCGGACGAATGATCAGAGGCCATCGCTTAGACCACTGCGCCACCGGGGCGGCGTGTTGATCATGAAATGATGTAATGCTCTTAGTATCCAAAAAGGATTCGTCTTCTGTTAAAAACAAACGTATTAGTAGGAAATCCAATGCTAAATGTGTTAAGATCTTTAATGCTTAATTTTCGCAAACAGTTTCAGTGTCCCTTAATTACTGCATACAATGATAATTATTATTTGCTTTTCTACTCCAATCGAAATCGCGCGCCCTTTTTGCTGGTCAGCCCCCTGAGGAAACATCCTGACTGCACTGTCTTGCTGGAACCATCCTTCGTTGATTTCCCATTCCGTGAGTTTGTATATGAATGGTTGGATAATCTGGGCATGATACTGTTCTGAGTTAATGGTTTCATACGTAAATTTTGTTATATAAAATTATTTTGTTTAATTTTGAGGTTTTTTTTTTTCTAGATTGAAACGACCACCGTGAGAAAGTCAATCGGCTAGAATCAGTTGCGCATCCCTAATTTATGCCCACTGGCACACATTCATAGCCTCATCTGGACCCTTCACGGACGAATGGTCATAATAAGCCAGCGCTTAGACAAATTTAGTGAATCACTAAATGGAAACACACCATTTTTGTAATAATAGTTTAAAAAGATGAGATATTTTTTTGTCAGGTTATAAACGAAAATTTATGCCTAATGACAGTAAAGAAAACAACGTAAACTAAAATTGCGAAGAAATAGTAACTTGCCATAGAGATTCATAGGCTACATACATACGTTGAATAAATACTACGTACAGTATGCACCTGAAAACCTTTTTTTAGACTAGGGATAACATCGCCGTCGGACCAAATCTAAATGAACGGAATTTTTTTGCCAAAATTTGTGCCTCCACATCCATCATGCTTAGCCCACTTAGTTCTGAGCAGCTGGCGTCGCTACTGCTTTTTAAGTAACCGAACCGGACTTTAATAAATTTACAGTATTTATTCAATCGTCGCCCATCGAAATCAAAATATTTTCTAACACACATAACCTTCACAGAGTTTTATTTTTTCACGGTAGCTATGAACAATTAAATCCGTAGATCAAGAAATAGCCAGTAAGCCAGTGGGTAGCAGACTATATATGCAGGAATATAAATTCAATTCCAAAGGTTTAATACGAGGTGTTTACGGACAATTCTGAAATTTCAGAAACTTTTCAGCAATTCCTTTCGTGTATTAACGGAAAATTATGTTATAACTTTTTCCGTATCCACATGATGTAAAAAATTCCGGTAGTAGGAACGATTCGCAGGAATACTTGAGGTTTGATTAACTAGTAAATTAGTTGCATGATGTTTAGGTATCACTCTGTAGGTCCTTTAAGACAAAGGTTATTATAGCTATCAAGAGTAAATTTTATACTTAGAAGTTTTATGAAATAGTAAACCCTCCCTCGATGTTCCCATTCTCCTGCGTCTATGTATGCCGTACAATAATGCTATAGTTACTACTGGCAAAGGTTCTTGCGAATGTTGGCAGGTATGGCCTAACCTATAGTTCTGCACCTTTGGATTTCCATTTATCTCTGCAGAGTTTGCTCAATTGAAAAAATCATCTTGACCAATTCTTTGCCCCATAATCTTCAAAGTTCTGGGCATGTGGAATATCCAAGCCACATCATAAACAGTGAGAGGTACTGCAAAATGATGGTTCCTACATTACTAAATAAAATGAAAATTGTACAGAAAGTTTTTGCACAATCCAATAACACACATCTTTATATTCCTGTGCACTACAGGAATAAACAGATCGTGATTTTCTTACATATTTTCATCCTTTAACAGATGTATACAGTCGTTAACAGAATATGACCACCCCCAGAATCAGTGTATTAATACCTGCCCAGACGCGTCCCAGAGTGCATGGGCCGCGGGTGGCCTAGTGGGCAACGTTCGTGACTGCCGCGGAAGGGATCTCAGGTTCGATCCCAGGCAGGTACGAACGCTCGATCCACTAAATATCCGCCTTGCGTCGGATGGGCACGTTAAGCCGTCGGACCCAGGGTACTGGCCCCCGGTAATAAATAAGGACGTCTTCCTCCCTCCTTTCTACTTCGCTTCCGTGTCACTTTCCAATCGGGCCCTCTAGCCCAAATCTCCTAGTTTCCTATTTCTATGGGTTGTTTAAGACCTGGGGTCAGACACTCCCTTCCTAAAATCCTCTACATACGAGAGATCACAGAGTGCACGTGACGAGGTCGACCACGCGGAGCGGGCGGCCGGCCAGGACATGCGAGCCGCGGATGGCTTAGTGGTTAGTGAGTCAGACTATCAATGCAAGCAGTGGCGTAGGAACGCTTTTGATTCAAGGGGGGTACAAGCTCATGAACCTTACATCTCAAGGATTAAGCCATCTATGGATGACCCCCTCCGAATTTATTTTTTTTGGTGGGGGTAGTATATTAGAGTTTTTATAAAATACGTATACTGATCAGAAATTCATCCGAATGAACATTGTTATCATCATATTTTTATTAATTATTACCATTATTATTTTTATTGCTGACAAAAAGTTCACATTATTAATTTCTTATCAGAAAATGAATGGAGAAGTTTTTTTTTTTTGTGTTCTCTCTTGTTAATTTTTGTACTTTTTTTTTCCATTAAAATATTGAGCAGGGACAAGTCAACATTAGGATGAATTTCTGTCAGCACGGTTTGGAAAAGAAGGATTTCTCAGGAAATGTTATATAACTCTTTACAAGAACGAATTAAATTTCTTATCATTTTTGTTTACGTTAATAAAGTAAAACTGCAGTAAGATAAAAACTGCTCTACCCGCGAAGATAGTACCATTGAAGCATTATGAAGTTTATATTAAAAACTTTGAACGATACATATGCTGACAATTGATGTAAAAAGCAGATTGGTCTGGTGCAAAGCTAAATGATGGTGGAGATATCGAGGAATTGGAGTTCTATGAGTGGTATGTGAAATCCGTAATGCACTTGTTGCATTGCTACAGATCTTAAGACATAAAACAATTTTAGTGCCGGGGCTGCGGGCGCTGAAATGTCCACTTGTGCATTAATTTTTTTTTAAAGTGCAGAAAGGACAACCTGATCAAGATGCATGGAATTTTAAGAGAAAAGAAACACTGATCACAAGTATGTTATCAAGCCCTAGCTAGCCCTACGATATGCTGTTTGAAGTTATTAACAAAAACCTCGCACTTCATTAGTAGTTAGTGAATTTTGTTTTATGCGATTACTGACGTGCTCTAAAACGCAAACCTATTTGTTACTGCTAGCAAGGGCATATTAGTTCATCATACAAATATTTTATCTTTTTAGGACAGTTAAAGGGGATATCTTACTCATCAAATAAGTATTCGCATCATTAATTCGCCGATCTCAATGCAAAACCTTTAATTTCTCTAAACTAAGAAATATCACCTGGACTCAGCGCAGTGAATCATAAAACTTTTAACATTTAACATTTTTTTCTGTGTCACCCATATTGTTAATCAAGTTGATAAAAATCTCGTCTTGTGAAAACATGTTCCTCAGAAATTTTAACAAAAGTTATAATAAAAAAAAGTTAAAACTTGTGTATTTCAGCAAAGAAATTAAAAAACAGTTAATATGACAGCAAAACAGAATCTTACTATAATTCAGGGAACCCGAAATGGTGACTAATTATGATACAAGTCAATTTCACAATAAATTCCTGGCCAAATTAAATAGAGTGTTGCTGTTGCATATTATACACTGCTGGACAATTGCTAAGGACGGATCATAAACGGCTATATAGCGCATAAAAAAGTAAGTGTGGTTGGATGCCAAGTGAAATAAAATAATGTCAGAATGCCAGGACATTACAAGAAAGACAATTTATTGTGCTCTGAAATCCAGAAGGCTTTGGAACGTGTTCAAGGGACAAACAGGCCATTTTGTGCAGAATACGTAAACGTGAAAAAAATGCAATTACGGTCCGCAGGCGTTCCGGCGTAAGATGTCAATACGGGATATGGCCACCACGGAGGGCTATTCAAGATTCCACACGTCGTGTCATGCTTTGCACAACATTTTCAAGCAGCTGTTGGGGTAATTTATCCCATTCCTCTGTCAGTGCACGGATGAGGGTGTCCTTGTTTATTGGAGGGCATTGGCGACCAGCAAGACTCCTCCCCAAAGCATCCCACACATTTTCAATGGGATTCAGATCTAGAGAACGTGCTGGCCATACGAGGCGTTGAATATCCTCGCTCTCAAGACACTCCTGGACAGCGACTGTTCGATGACATGTTGCGTTGTCGTCCATGAAAATGAATCTATCACCGACAGCACCACGGAACATGCGAACATGAGGTAGCAGAACATCATTAATGTATCGTTGGCCAGTTAGAAGCACATAGAGGGACGTACGGCCATTGATCATGATGTCAGCCCATACCATGACACTACATGTCGGATATTGGTCCCTTTCCTGTATGTTTGCTGGACAATATGCAGTACCACTATCACGCCAGATCAGTTTTCGTCGACAATCAGACGATAGACTGTATCTACTCTCATCTGAGAAGAGGACAGCAGACCAGTCGTTATCAGTCCAATTGCGATGTTGATGGCACCATTGCTAACGGGTGTTACGGTGACCTCTGGACAATGGGATGCACACAACAGGACGGCGGGCGTATAGTCCTCCTTCATGCAAACGTCTGGCGACCGTTTTTCGGGAGATCCGCTTGCCAGTAGCAGCCATAAATTGATTTGCTACCTCACTAGCTGTGCTGCGCCGGTGTCTTTTTGTCGATAGCACTATGTATCGTTCTTCTGCAGGTGTCGTACTGCGAACACGACCTCCCCGTGACGTTTGCTACACTATCCATTTGTTTGAAATGATTTCCAAAGCCTTGAAACAACACTGTGGCTGACGTCGAACTCCCTGGCAACATCGGTTATTTTTCGCCCTTCTTCAATCTTGCCAATACTACGGCCACGCGTAAAATCATCTAGGTGATGTCGGGAAGACATACTGAAAATTGCAAGTTCGTCAATTGATTCTTTCCCTTTCAACTTTGCGTTTGAACAACGGTCAATACGCGTCAAATCCTTTATATCTCTTATCAGCGCTATGACGTCACGAACAAGTTCGGCAATCCAAAATTTGCATACGCACAACACGTCTTACGTTATCCCGCACTTATGCTAATTTCCACATTTTCCTGCCATCCATTTTATGGTTTTTTTTTGTTTTGTTTTTTATTGGAGGTTTAACGACCACCGTGAGCAACTCAATGGGCTATAAGCAGTCGCCCATCCTAATTTAGGGTCACTGGTTCCAGGGAAGGGAGAGAGCCAGTGCCGTAAGACAACCACAACATCCATGCCTGACCGGGATTCGAACCCGGACCCCTTACGGACGAATGATGAGAGGCCAGCGCCTTAGACCACTGCGCCACCGGGGCGGCTTTATGGTTGCTATTGTCATCCGTCCTTAGCAATTGTCCGGCAGTGTATATCGAAAGTACCAAAGTTACAGTTCACTGTACCTAAGTGTTACAGTTCACTCTTTATGAATGATTGGTTTGTGTTTGCTCATATCTGCGGGGGGGGGTTACAGTAGATATTAACGTACCCCTCTCCAAAATTTGGGGGTACATTGCTGTACCCCCGTTCCTACGCCACTGAATGCAAGGTCCTCGGGTTCGAACCTGGGCTGATCTTTCAGAGATGGTGTGATTTACTAACAATCGCTGAATATCAGCCGTGAACGTTAAGTGACGGCATCCAGGCTGGACCCACTAGTTAAATGGGTATCCTTTCCTATGCCCCTCCTGAAATTCTCTAACCCCTCTATGTGCAACATCGTACTTGTACGGTGGCGCCATCTGCTGTACTCTAATCTCACTACAAACTGTTCTGTCAAAGTCGTTAGACTTGCTCTCATTCCTTCAGTTTCTATGTCCTGCCCAAAAGGCGATCTCGATGTAGGTGGCTGGGACCTAAACTCTACTCACTGTGGACGGAAGTCCTACAAGAAAATGACAAATACTGTGGCCAGTACATATGAGCCACATAGTGAGCACACTGGGCAGAGGTAGTGATTCGGCAGACGTGCAAAAAGGAATTATCATCGGCTACCACACCAAGGGTGGAAGCATCTCAAAAACGGCAGACTTTGTGGGCTGTTTGCGTGGTGCTGTAGTAATGGTGTACCAAGAATGGACCTCCTGACGTCATAACAGTGGAGCCCCAAAGGCCATCGACCCCAGAGAACGTCACTTCCGTCGACCGGTGAAGAGTAATCTGTGCGCAACAGTGCAGCAATTGACTATGCAAATGAACGCTGGGGCACCCAGGTACGTGTCCCCAATAACAGTAGAGTTAACCCTGTTAGGCATGGGTCTCCTGAGTCGACGCTGCGTCAAGGCGCCCATGTTAACCCACGTCCATCGGCAATGGTACGTCTGCAGTTCGCATGGGACTACCGTCATTCGACAGTGGAAAAAAAGGTGCCTTCTCCGACGAATCGAGGTTTCTACTACACAGAAGTGATGGGCGGTGGCGGTTACGGATTCAGACACACGAGAACAAACATCCGAACACGCTTGTCGGTCAAGTACAGGCCGGCGGTGGCCAGGCACAGTGTGCATGGCCATGGCTGGGGAATGCTTTTCTGATATGACCTGGGACCAGGGCTTCCACTTTCAGGGAAAATTTGCTTCTGAGAGGGAAAAAAATTAAGGAGGGGGGGGGGGGACTCTTAGATTTTTTTTTTTATTTCATATGTATTCATCATTTTTCTTTTCTTATGATGAATACAGATAAAATAAAAATCGTTTTTTTTTATGTTAGTTACAAATTATTTTGACTGCTGCTTTGCAGATATACACAAAATGATCTTAAAAATTGAGATGTAAATAAAATCTGAGAGGTTCTGTTACATTCCATCAAAATTTGATATTTCATGTAGGATATTCCTGCCTGATTTCTGATGGAAAGACAAACTTTTACGCCAAACTTAAAGTTTTGCGTAAAAGTTTGTCTTACTTTTTGTTCCTGAACATGAAAATAGGAAAGTCAGAATTATATCTCAGCTTCCACTTTTTGTTGAACCATGTGCAACATATATATTTAAATAATTAAGGATGACTATTATCCTTGTGTTTTACCTGAACCCTGGAGCAATCTTATTGGGAAGGACAGCACTATAACTATTGTTTCTGTCGAGTAATTTTCATTGGCCAATTATGCTTTTTTGACTGTCTTGTTATCTGGTATATCCTGTGACTCTGACATTACCTTTCCCATGATGCATCTGCTCCACGTACTGACCAGCATGTAACCACATGATGGAAATCACATCTGATGAAGGTGGCGCAGTGGCCTAAGCGATGGCCTCTGATCATTCGTCCGTAAGGGGTCCGGGTTCGAATCCCGGTCAGGCATGGATGTTGTGTTTGTCTTACGGCACTGGCTCTCTCCCTTCCATGGGACCAGTGACCCTAAATTAGGGACGGGCGACTGCTTATAGCCCATTGAGTTGCTCACGGTGGTCGTTAAACCTCCAATCAAAAAAAAAAAAACATCTGATGAAGGTGTCAGTGTGACACCGAAAGTGCTCATGTGTTTTTTAACCTGTACATAGATTTTGTTTTTTAGCTGAATAAATATCATCGTGCAACAAGACTGATTTCTTTTAATACTAGTATTTATGCATGGATTATATATACTGTTTACCGTAATTAAGATAAATAATTGTTTCAATAAAATATATCTATTTTAAATGTTGTACATGTAATGCTGTTAGTTGATTTTTCCATTACTAAATTCGCAAAGGAAGGATCAAGGCAATAATTTATTGCATTTTTTTTCTGTGTAACAGATTTTTTGCTTTTGATGCCTTTATCACACACAAAATGCCAAAATTGCATATGAATTCTAAACTATGAAATATATTCTTGTCCATTGTGACAAAAGGTAAGCAACCCACTGAAAAAAAAAAAATAAAAAAAGGATATTTTTTACTTGTTACAGAAATTTGAAAAATGAATACTGGGCATTGAAAACACAAGCTTCTTGATTTTCAATAACTGAAGAGAATTAAAAAAAATGAACCTTTTTTTCACTCTTCCCCATTGATTTCATATTTAATTTAAAGCTCTTCTCAAGAGAAAGCTAAGAAAAGGAATGAAATGCTTTTCATTTGCTTTTATTTATATCTAAATAGGGTTGGATGGCTTCTAATTGTTCGTTCGAAAGAGGCATGGATGTTGTGTTTGTCTTACGGCATGGGCTTTCTCCCTTCCCTGGAACCTGAAGCCATAAATTAGGGACAGGCGTCTGCTTATAGCCCATTGAGTTGCTCATGGTGGTCGTTAAACATCCAATAAAAAAATAAAAAGGATTGTTTATTAAATCGCTATGTGCAACAACTCTCCCATGATTTTCATGTTGCTGTCACAAAATTAATATTTAGAAAGTGTCATGGATATATAGCATAATTTTTTCAAGCAATTTGGGCAGGGAAATTTTTAAGGAATTTGTACTTTGTTACAGGGGAAAAAGGAATATTTTGTTCCTTAAGAGGGAAAAATTACAGACAGTGGAAGCCCTGCTTGGGACCGCTGGTACCACTGGATGGTTCCAGGAACATGACAGCGATGTCTCCGTTCTCCCTTCTTGGCTGGCGAAATCGCCCGACCTCAATTCCATTGAGCACTTGGGACTATTTGGATCGACAGGTTTGACGTGCTGACCTACAACTACTTTCTCTCCGGGACCTCCGTGCTCTGCTGCAGTCCGAATGGGCACATGTATTTCCAGCAACCTTCTAGAATTCTCCACCAGATATTCTGAAATCATCACATCCATTCCACGCCGTCTCGCCACTGTCATCCAGGCCAAGGGTGGTTATTCCCATTATTCTGATGTGACCGTGTATTTATAATAACATAACACATGTACACTGCTGGACAATTGCTAAGGACGGATCATAAACGGCTATATAGCGCATAAAAAAGTAAGTGTGGTTGGATGCCAAGTTAAATAAAATAATGTTAGAATGCCAGGACATTACAAGAAAGACAATTTTTTGTGCTCTGAAATCCAGAAGGATTTGGAACGTGTTCAAGGGACAAACAGGCCATTTTGTGCAGAATACGTAAACGTGAAAAAAATGCAATTATCGTCCGCAGGCATTCCGGCGTAAGATGTCAATACAGGATATGGCCACCATGGAGGGCGATGCAAGATTTCACACGTCGTGTCATGCTTTGCACAACATTATCAAGCAGCTGTTGGGGTAATTTATCCCATTCCTCTGTCAGTGCACGGATGAGGGTGTCCTTGTTTATTGGAGGGCATTGGCGACCAGCAAGACTCCTCCCCAAAGCATGCCACACATTTTCAATGGGATTCAGATCTGGAGAACGTGCAGGCCATACGAGGCGTTGAATATCCTCTCTCTCAAGAAACTCCTGGACAGCGACTGTTCGATGACATGTTGCGTTGTCGTCCATGAAAATGAATCTATCACCGACAGCACCACGGAACATGCGAACATGAGGTAGCAGAACATCATTAATGTATCGTTGGCCAGTCATAGTCCCAGTTGGAAGCACATAGAGGGACGTACGGCCATTGATCACGATGCTAGCCCATACCATGACACTACATGTCGGATATCGGTCCCTTTCCTGTATGTTTGCTGGACAATATGCAGTACCACTATCACGCCAGATCAGTTGTTGTCGACAATCAGACGATAGACTGTATCTACTCTCATCTGAGAAGAGGACAGCAGACCAGTCATTATCAGTCCAGTTGCGATGTTGATGGCACCATTGCAAACGGGCGGTACGGTGACGTCTGGACAATGGGATGCACACAACAGGACGGCGGGCGTATAGTCCTCCTTCATGTAAACGTCTGGCGACCGTTTTTCGGGAGATCCGCTTGCCAGTAGCAGCCACAAACTGATTTGCTACCTCACTAGCTGTGCTGCGCCGGTGTCTTTTTGTTGATAGCACTATGTACCGATCTTCTGCAGGTGTCGTACTGCGAACACGACCTCCCCCGTGACGTTTGTTACACTCTCCATTTGTTTGAAATGATTTCCAAAGCCTTGAAACAACACTGTGGCTGACGTCGAACTCCCTGGCAACATCGGTTATTTTTCGCCCTTCTTCAATCTTGCCAATAATACGGCCACGCGTAAAATCATCTAGGTGATAACGGGAAGACATACTGAAAATTGCAAGTTCGTCAATTGATTCTTTCCCTTTCAACTTTGCGTTTGAACAACAACGGTCAATACGCGTCAAATCCTTTATATCTCTTATCAGCGCTATGACGTCACGAACAAGTTCGGCAATCCAAAATTTGCATACGCACAACACGTCTTACTGTATCCCGCACTTATGCTAATTTCCACATTTTCCTGCCTTCCATTTTATGGTTGCTATAGTCATCCGTCCTTAGCAATTGTCCGGCAGTGTATTTCTATATATAAGGAATAAAAATGAAAATTACTGAAAATTCACACAATTGTTAGACATTTTTTGGGGAGTTGTCTGAAAGTAGAATGTGATATTTTACTTTGATCTCTATTCGTGACCATATTTTTTCCATTAAACAAAGGCCAAAACAAATTAAGACCTATAATTGATGTTGAAGCATCATGGAACATACTCAATTTTACATGTCACAAAGGATGAAAACTGCCTTGAATTCAGACACCATTTGATAATTGAATTTTTGTCTGGAAAAAAATTTCTATGTTGCAGAATAATTATTTATGCTCACTTCTTATGGATGCCAGCAGGGGCGGATTGGGCCACTCCAGAAATAGACTTTTTCATATTCTTTTTTGCCCGACTTTGTTTGGAAAGAATGATTATTTTTGTACTTGTGAATAATAATCGTAAACTTCATTTACACCGTGTGAAAAGTTATTTTCTTAAATAAAAGCAAAAAGCTTTTACTTTACTCCTGTTTGCATGTTGTACACTTGCTGTGAAATTGCTTAGCAAAATTCTCTGTTAAGACTTTTTGAGTCTGCTGCCATTGGTAGACCCCACTCTTCTTTTGTAATATTGAATGAGACACTAGCATCACATATTGTGGTGGCCCAACATCTCCAACCTCTTATTTGTAGGTTGACACAGAGCTATTCTCCACCACAGATATTCTGAAATCTCAGCCCCATCCACATTTATCTTAAAAGAAACAATGATGTACCAGTAACTGGTTCATGGGTCAAAATAATTAATAGGCTTAAAAAGCACTTTGACTCCAGGAGGAGTTACCATTATTGTGCAGTATGCAATCAATGACTGAATAAATACAAAAAATAATTGCTTAGGTTAATTTCTGTGTGACATATGCACATTTTAAATTTCTGAATGAGCATGGTGAGTTAGTTGGAAATAAGGTTTAGAAGAGATTTGTGAAGTTATAAAAAAACATAATTTTTGTGCTGCAACACCCCATTTTGAGTGCAGTTTCACGCCACGTTTAATCATGAGCAGATATTTAAAATTTTATTAAAATTCACCAGACTTAATTTGTTTCAGAATGCACATTTCAACAGATCTTTTCCATCAAGAATCTAACAGAATTTTCTTCATGAGAGAATTTATAAGGTGGACCATTAGAGTAAAATTCCTGGCCTAGTTTGGTCATGCCAATCCACTCTTGGATGTCAGTTGAAAATGAATTTGTAAGAAATTTATTTTATAAGGCACACACCAGACAATAGGACATTGTCATGCACGATTAATTTTTCTGTACTACTATTGCTTAACCTCCATCACAAAAGGAAATAAAAATGTTATCAAAAAGTGCACCGTTTTATGCAGCCTGTTGACCATGTGATTTCCGAGACAGCGCCATTAGTCAACCGACATAGCATATATAAGGTGTGAGTGGAGCAGTAGTTAGTAAAATTTAGAGCATCATGGTAAATGGAATGATTTATCGGACTTTCAGAAAGGACAGATTGTGGGAGCTAGAAGAGCGGGAGCCTCGATTTCCCAAATGGCTGAACTGGTGAGTTGTTCGCGAGCTACCATAGTTAAAGTGTATCAGGACTGGCATGAAATAGGCGAGATAGTGTATCAGGACTATCATTCTCTGCTACATATTGTCTCCAAAACGTAGCCTTTCTGTGATGGCGAGATAGTGTATCCGGACATGAAAATGGTCAAACAATGACCTGGAGGCAAAACTGCACAGGAAAGCAAAAGGTTGATGTGAGAGGAGAATGCTGGGTCTGACGACTCATACAGGCCAACAGTATCTGTAGTACAACCATTGACTACACGATACAACAGAAGTCAGCCCAGAACAACATCTGTCAAGGACCATGAATTGCATACTTGCACACAGTGATGTATTCAGACATCTTTTTGGGGGTGCTTAGCCCGCCAAAAATCCATGACACCCTCCCCCCCCCATGGGTTTTTGGGAGATCTCCCTTTATATTTAGTCAAATTGTTTTTGCATATAGCTGAATATTTAGAGAAATTAATTTAAAAAAATTTAATGAGGAACAATATTATAATAAAAAAAAAAAAATCACCCACATAGACTTCAATCTTAAATTTCTATCATCCTTCAAAAAAACATTAAACTGTTCACGCTGAAGTGGCAATTTTTCAAGCACTGACAACTCGGATTACTTCCGCAATAAAAACCTAGTTCCACAAAGTAGAGATGTTTGCACTGCAATACATCATATTTTGGAAGCTGGTATTCAGCTTTACTTCAGTCTTCTGGATGTCGACTTTCCATGTATACGGTTAAGCTTCAGTATAGCTAACATCATGACTTTAGTGCTACCTAATTTTGAACAATAGAAAATATTAGAAATTGTTCTCATAAAAAGTTTCTTTTCCTGGCAGAGGGTGGTTTTACACTCTATGAAAAAAAAAAAAAAAAAAAAAAAAGAGACAGGGCACCTCAAACTGGCTTCCAAACGGTAAGTTACTTTTTGTTTGTTTTAATACTCTGTGCTAATCTACAGGGGCTGAAACTAAATGGCTGGGACATGGTTTACACCATACGTTTTTAGGTAGCACTGTAATGATTTCTTAATAATCAGAAACACGTTTGTAGTAAGGTGAGGACATTTTTACCAATCCTAATGTTTTTTGGGGGATTACCTCCAGTACAGCGTTATCTTACTAGCATCCTCAATATTTTACACCGTCCCATGGTGAAATCCATGGTGCATTACTGAATTAAAGTAAATGTATAAAATTTTTAATCATCTGTATGTGTAGATTTCTTGGAATTTTGCATTTGTGATATACGAGCGTAAGAAAAATTTTATACTCTATTTTAAATTTTTATATATATTATAAATAACAAAATGGTGATTATATGTAGATAATCAGTAACAAGTTTCAGCCTCCTCAAAATTTGTAACTGTTCCCCTGGAAAAACTCTCTGAATGCAACACTGCTTGCACATATGGGCTTTAACAACAGACAACATCGACTACATCCTCTCCTTACCATGGTTCATTCGTCACCTGGTGCAAAGATCGTACAAATTGGATGCCGGATGGCTGCAAAAAAGTGTGCTGGTCTGACGAGTCATGTACATATTTGGCACAAACAACATGAGGCACTCATTCCATTCTGTATGTTCTCCACAGTGCAAGCCGGTGAAGGCCGTTGTATGGTGGGGGAATGTTTACCTGGCAGGAACTTGGACCCCCTGGTGCATGAAGAACAACATATGAGTTGTGCCCACTATGGTGAATTGCTTGCAAACTCTGTACACTCAGCAATGCTGCACTTTTTCCCCAAATGGCAACAGTATCTTTCAAGATGACAATGCACTGAGCCATAGGTCCAATGTTGAGCAGGAATGGTTTGAGGAACACAGTTCAGACTTCCAGCATGTCGATTGGCTTCCAAACTCCCCCAACATCAATCCCATAGAGCAGCACTTGTGGGACACTTTAGAACGGTATATCAGGAGTATGAATACATCAATCACTTCCATACCTGCACTGAAGGCCACATTACACAAAGCTTGCTTGGCCATACCTCACACTGCATCTTACTGAATTGATGCCACACCAGGTAGCTGCTGTACTAAGGGTGAAAGAGGACCTACTAAGTATTAGGTAGGTGGTCATAATTCAATATCACTCAGTGTACAAGATTGGTGGTTCAGCTGAGAGAGAAGTTACGGATATTATTTGTAAAACTAAAGATTTGTCATAATTTATGATGGGCCAAATTATTGCAGGTACATCCATTTTGGAAACAGTGACACTTCTGTGTTGTTTGAGGGCTTTTATAGTTAAAGTGCACCAGGAGTGGTACCAAAATGTGATACTTCTGTGTTGTTTGAGGGCTTTTATGGTTAAAGTGCACCAGGAGTGGTGCCAAAATGTGACAATTCTGTGCAGTGGCGGCGGAACTGCCCGGTCTATAATTTCAACCAAAATTTTTATTTTTATTTGGCATATGTGCGATTGTTGTGATGTGCCTTAGAAAGTTCCTCTAGGTAAGTGCTTAGGTGGTCCTAATTCCCGACAAAGCTCCTTAGGCATTGTTTTTCTTCTGTTTGTTCCGGGAAGCGGGAAGGTAGACGGTGCACCACGATTCGAAATTTCGGGCCCGGTCAACGAACTTCACTTTCCATCGCCCCTGCTTCTGTGTTGCTCGAGAGTTTTATAGTTAAAATGCACCAGGAGTGATGCCAAAATGTGACACTTCTGTGTTGTTTGAAGGCTTTTATGGCTAAAGTGCACCAGGAGTGGTGCCAAAATGTGACACTTCTGTGTTGTTTGAGGGCTTTTATGGTTAAAGTGCACCAGGAGTGGTGCCAAAATGTGACACTTCTGTGTTGTTTGAGGGCTTTTATGGTTAAAAAGCACCAGGAGTGGTGCCAAAATGTGACACTTCTGTGTTGTTTGAGGGCTTTTATGGTTAAAGTGCACCAGGAGTGGTGCCAAAATGTTGAAACAACCAACCAGCAACACAGATGTAAAAGGTGGTGAAAGGTGGATTCCAAAGTTGAAAGACTGGTGCATTATCTTCAATCAGCACAGCTTCATAGATGATGACCTGAGAAAATAATTCCTGTGACTATGCTTTGCATGCTGGCAATAATGGGATATAAGAGTAGATGCCCTATACGACACCTTCTCCCAACAGTGCCCTGATGTAAATAATTCTTCGGTTGCCATCAACATGCAAATTGGATGATAGATTATCTGAAACAGGTGTGATGGTCTGACATATCCTGATGCATACCCCATTCTGCCGATGGTTGAGTCCATATTTGGCATCAGTAGAATGAGGCTATGTTGTAATAATATGGCACATGCTTAGCAAGCATGAACAGGGGCAGACTGCTGGTGCACATGGTCCAACGTATAGACACTGGCTACTACCAAGAACTACTTGCAAACCATGTGCACCCCACAATTTTATATCTCCATTTGGAGAGGATATGTTCCTGCAGGATGATACATGCCATTGGACCCACCTCATGTAGGAATGGTTGACTGCACACTGTGCTGATATGAGACTCATTGAATGGCCATCAAACTCACCTGATCTCAACCCAACTGTACATCTGTGGGATGTTGTGGAATGCCAGGTAAGACAACTGAACACCCCACCCCACACTAGAATTGTAGAACACGGTACAAACAGCAGTGTTGCAAATTCCCAGAAAACTGTATAGATATCTCGATGCCATGATGGGCGGCGGCCATTCTTCTAGTGAAAGGAGGGCCTGCAAAGTATTAGATATGTAGTCATAATTCATTTGGCACTCTGCAATATAAATTAGACAGAAACGTATCCTTGCGAGTTTTTGCTCCATACAAGAGTGAAAACCAAACCTATCCTTCTCTCTTTCCAAAGTTCATTTCTACACCTGTATTTGATAAGTCTATCTGAAATATCAAAAATCACTTCACCTTTAGCATTTCACAAAAAAATAATTTTCAGTAATTTGACACTAGACCAATTTATTAATTTCCTTCTTTAGAGACCTTCATCACATTTGTTACTCATGGCAAACACGCTTCTCACCTTTTTAAGAAAACAGTCAAAAACTTATGCACAACACAATGTTCACAACTGATAATATTAGTTATGGTCACTAACATGACTATTTTCTATTAAAATTGAATACCAACTACATCATTTCACGACATCTGACATGACCATGTTCACCATAAAACACACTGAGTTTAACAGTAGATCATGAATAAAAGTTCCCATGCATTATAACTGCAACCTCCACTTTTCTACTGAACGGAAGCAACAAATTTCAAACTGATAGTCTTTGTCAACCAGAATAAAGTTTTTTGACATGTATTTTACTTTCAACTTCAGACTGTCCTGACATTTGGCCATATGTATACAGTCGAACTCTGTTAAGACGAGCTGTTCGGGTTCGAACAAATTGCTCGTTATAGCCGTTGCTCGTATTATCCGGGAAAGATAAAAATATCAAGGAAATCATTCAAAAAATAAATTTCGTTATTAAATATAGTGCATACAATGTTTAATGTTGAGAAATACCTAGTACTTATGTTTAATTGAAATTACCGTACAATATTTCGGTTAGTTGTGGAATTCTTGAAAAATGTGTACATACAGTACTACAACACACAGAACTATACGTACCATTATACATACTGTAGTACATACATATGTAAGTATATACAATGTGATGCAGATTAAGTTGAAATTCCTGAATAATGGACATGTAAACTACATATGTACTGCATGAAATACAATATGTACTATACAGTATTGTAATTTTTGTACCATACAGTACTTAGATAAAATTAAGCACAGGTACAGTACTATTTGCCCAAAGCACATATCCTTTCTATTACATATGAAAAAATTTGGTTAAATTTAGCTGCGTTGTCCTTGACTTCAACCGAAAATCCATCAGATCACACTTAACAACTGATAATGCACTGAACACACACTCATTGCCAGAATTAGTTTAATAAAATCTAGTCAAAACATCCAAGGCATCTTGTGCTTGATTGTAAGTCACAACTTCTTGAGTTTCTGTAATGTTTTCGCCTTCACTGTCGGTTTCAGTTTCTTCATTCACCGCAATGACTTCTTGCACAATTTGTTCCTCTGTTAAAATTCCAGTTGTTAGGACCGCAGCGTATGTTGATAAAATCATCAAGAGAATTGCAATTGTTAAAGGTGCTTAAATCTCTACTTTTTAACCATTCTGATAAGGGGAGATCATCGTCATCAATCACTTCAGCGCTTTCTACTAAAGTCTCCTTTAGAAGACCAGCCTTATTATAACAATTTTTAATAGTTGTCGGAGTGACACTATCCCAAGCTTCTCACATAAGATGAACAGCATCCAATACGGAAATCTCAATTTCTAGCTTCTCCATTTTCTGGATTAATTGTACGGTTAGAAATGGCCGAAAATGACACTTAAAGCTCCCAATAATCCCTTGGTCCATAGGCTGTAGAATTGATGTTGTGTTTGGTGGTAGGAACACAAGTTTGATATTTGTCAAGTTTTCTACTTTGGGATGTGCTGGGCAGTTGTCTATTAACAGCAAAATGTTTCTGTTTTTCTTTCGTAGTTCACGATCCAATTTATGAAGTTCTCCCGTAAAGATATCTGATGTCATCCACGCCATTATGTTTGCTTTATAATCAACCGGGAGATGCTGAACATTATTAAAACATCG
Organism: Macrothele yani; assembly: GCA_039090855.1. NCBI lineage: Eukaryota > Metazoa > Arthropoda > Arachnida > Araneae > Macrothelidae > Macrothele > Macrothele yani. The sequence goes on from CM077013.1 coordinate 25,227,830, forward strand.
AGGCTTTAACGATTTGCCAATCACCAATAATTTTCTTTTTCACTTCCTGCCATGTTCGCACAAATTAGAACGGTTAGCTGATCCTTTGCCAATTTACCTCCACTGCATTTCTCGCCTTTAAAAGTTAGTCATATCAGGGATTACCTTGTAAAAAATGCCCGTTTCATCAGCATTGAATATGTTCTGCTCACTGAATTCAGAAATGAAGCTGGGCCAAACGCTTTTTAGCCATTGACCTACAGATTCCGTGTCCGCAGACATTGATTCCCCTGACATTTTTGTGTAAACAATATGGTGTCTGTTCTTGAAGCGATCAAGCCCCCCATTATTGCATATAAAATTCTCATGACCAAACTGTACTGCAAATTTTTCCGCTTGCACTTTTAAAATCGGTCCATTGATAGGAAAGCCAGCATCACAGTGAACTTTAAACCAACAAAGTAAAGCTTCATTAATATCATTTTTTTCACACTTTTTCATTTTTTTGCAATCTGTAAGATTGTTTTCAAATGCTGACAAAACTGCATCTTTGTTCTTCCACAATGTAGATACCGTAGATGATGAAAGCCCATACTTTTTGCAAACAGCTTAATTTTTCTCTCAGTCTGGCAGTTCCTGAATAATATCCATTTTCTCCCTGATGGAGAAAATGGATATTATTCAGGAACTGCATGACGGCGAGAAAAACTTATAACACCAACCATTTTGCTCACAATATCACACTTAATAAAAAAGGGGGAGGGAAAGCATAAGTGATGGCGCAAGAGTAGGGCTGCGTGCAACTTTCTGATTAAAAAAAGGTTACGATATGTCCCGTGCAAAGTTGAAATACTGAATGCACTAAGGAAACATGCGTGGGGGTTAGACCATAGCAGCCAATGAGAGAAAGCAAATTCCAGGAACCTTCTCGTAAACAGTGGCAAAGGAAAGGCTGGGAAGCTTTCCCCCACAAAATGACGCCCCCACCTACCCTTGGGCTGAAATGCAAGACGTCATAAAACACTCCCCACTTTTCTCTTGGAGCAGGTGACACACAGACGGTCTTTTTGGGTAGCAGGTAGCTAATTGACGCCACCTTTCAATGCTACGCTATCTTTACTGGGTGTAAAAAATAAAAAAAAGATCTGAAAGTCTTGCAAATTTGCTCGCTATAACAGAGTTGATAGTCATAACAAGCAGGATAATTTAACACTAATTGCATACGAAACCAAACTTCTTCTGGCATTTACTCGCTAAAGCCGGGACCTTGTTATACCCAAGCTCAACTGTAATTGCAAATAATCTCACAAATAATGTGAAAATTTCATTGAAGGTGCTTATAAAAAAATAAAATAAAAAAAACGCATTTAGTTTCAACTTCACACTGCCAAACATAACTTTAAGGTATGCATTTGCTTTCAACAATTCTTCTGTATCCTAACATATGGTTACATCTGTATGTATGACAGCACACATTCACAGAAATAAAACGAAGATTTCACTGAAGCTACTTGGAAAAAAAAATTGCTTAAACATGTGCATTTTAAATAAGTTTCATGCTTGATGGAAATCAAACTAAAAACATTTAATCATGCTTTGGAAAACATGATTTACACAGAAGTGGAATCGCACTGCACAAAATTATTTTTTTATTGGAGGTTTAACAACCACCATGAGCAACTCAATGGGCTATAAGCAGTCGCCCATCCCTAATTTAAGGTCACTGGTTCCAGGGAAGCGAGAGAGCTTGTGCCGTAAGACAAACACAACATCCATGCCTCACCGGGATTCGAACCCGAACCCCTTTTGGGTGAATAATCAGAAGCCATTGCTTAGACCACTGCGCCACCGAGGTGGCTGAAATGTGTTTAAACGCGATATCGACAAAAATCACTGGACTCCTAGAAGAGAAACACAACGTAGCATTTATTGACATACATTAGTACCGTGTCGGTCCACTGTTGGCCTTAATGCATGCACTGACCCTTCGAGACATGCTTTCGACAAGGTTTTGGAACACAGCAATAGGTATGCACTTCCATTCAGTACATAATGCTGTAGCTAACTGTTGCTTAGTAGTAGGCCTTGGTTCCAAACTCCTTAAGCAGCACTCTAATTCATACCATAAGTGCTCTAGTGATTAAGATCAGGGCTCTCTGCTGGCCAGTTCGCACACAATACAGAATTATTGTCAAAACATGCTGTAACAGTCCTTGCTTTATGGCTTGGTGCATTATCCTGCTGGTACCAACAAGGCTGGGTTCCATATTATTGCCACAGAGTTGGTAGGGCATAATTGTCCAGAATATCAAGCTAAATGTGCTGGTTAACAGGTTTGACCACAATAACCAATGGGCCTGGACCATACCACGAAAAACTCCCCCACACGAGTACACTGCCAGCTCCAAACTTGACCGTAGGGACAGTACACTGTGGTAAATAGTGTTACCCCGGCTGCTGCCATACCCACACACGGCCATCAAACTGATGGATCATGTATCTGGATTCAGCAGTCCATAGGATCCATTTCCATTGATCTACGGTCCACAATAAATGTTCTTTACACCATGCTAAACAACGAGCAGCATTCCGAGTGGAGATGAAAGGCTTATGAGCAGCAGCACGACCATAGTAACCCAAGGACTCTGTGAATGGTACGTGTACATACTGAGGTTCCGGCATTTTTACTCACCTGCACACTGAGGTCTTGTGCAGTACTCCGTTGATCAGCTGTAACGACTCTCCTGAGGCTTCGACGTCCTCTATCACTGTTATTCTTTGGTCTGCCAGTACATTTTGCTGCTTCAAGCACGCCATATGTCATCCACTTATTCAGTACATCCAAAACAGTTGATGTGGGTATGTTCAAACGCCTCTCTGTTTCTCTTATGGACAACCCACTAATATAACACCAAACAATCTTTCCTTTCTCAAAGTCAGTTCTCTCCTGCTGCGACATTTTCACTCAACCTCATAGTACAATATGATCGCGGTCAGCTGCAGGCTTGCTTTTATATTGTTTGCAGTTGTAATGCACATCTTAACAACACAGCGGATCTGTTCGTTTGTTTTTGAAGGGGTGTCCAGAGACTTTTGTCAATATAGTGTATATGTGAGGTAGGATTCAAAAGTTCCCAGACTGGGTTCGCAAGTCCGTAGATAATAGAGTTACAAAGCTGAAGCACATCCTCCTTCAAAAAGAGAGTCTTGCAACAATACACTTCTGCCAGTGGCTGTTAGAATACGTCAAAGCACTTCTGGATTCCATTCTTTGCAGCCAGCATTGCGTTTTTTACTTCTGTGCTCGAAGACCAATGAGCATGAGGTCAACATTTCAGCTCAGGGAAGAGGTGGAAGTCATAGGGGGAGAGGTCAGGTTAGAAGGGTGGGTGTGGGAAGGTAAAAGTACTTGTTTGGGCGAGAAACTGTGTGCAGGTGCATTGTCGTGCAACAGCACCCACGACTGATCGCCCCACAGTTGAGGCCTCTTCTTGCGGATCAACTCACGTAGATGTTGCATGATGTCCAAGTAGAATACCTTGTTGTCAGTGCATCCTTCAGGGACAAATTCAAGATGAACAATACCCTGAATGTCAAAGACCTCTAAGATGATCATGCCTTTGCTGCAATTTTGGCAGAATTATTGCTTGTGAAGAGACAATGGCGGTCTTGGTCAGCAGCAGTTACAAGATCACTCACCATTTCCATCCATATGGCCAACTGATCTTCAGATTATCATAATGGTGCACCCGGTCCATCATCAGATTATCTGTTAGTATCCATTGACACATAGTCTCCAACATCCCAGCAGCCTCTATTTGCTCAATCATCTGTTGGCATGTATAATGGCTGCAACCTTCAAAATATTTTCACCCATGCGAGCTGTCACTAGCTGCCCGCTTTGTTTGTCGTCTTTGACGTCCTGTCTGCCTTCTCTGAAGCGTTGATGCCAATCCAGTGTTTGTGACTCTGATAGGGTGTTTTCGCTATAAACTTGCTTCAACATCTTGTAAGTTTCTGTCGGACTTTTGCCCAAATGAACGCAAAGCTTAATGTTAACACGCTGCTCAAAAAACGCCATTTTTTTTTTATCAATCGCTGAACACTGTGTAAGTTGCTCACAATATGCAGATGTACCACAGTGAGCGTGTGATGTAGATGGATGAAACCAATTTCCTGGGGGAGGGTTAATGTCATAACCTAAACCAATAATCACCGTAAATATGCAATACACATATTTTGCCGAACAGGTGCAGTCCAGGAACTTTTGGATTTCACTCAATATACATACACTGCCTGACAGAGGAAATGGAACACCATGAATGAATGCTCAAAAACAGACCAAACTGCACACACAGATAGTCAAGTACGTCCTGAAAAAATGATTTGTCACATACAGTAGAGATGAGTTTGGGCTCGGTTTTCGAAGCCCGAATTCGTACCATGAGGTCTGTGTACTGTGGGGCCTGAGCCTGACTTTCCCAAGTGCTGATCCTTTTCTCTCTTTTATCCTATTTTTACATGGAACAGGAAGGAGCATGGAATATGATGCTCATTATTTATGCGTTTCATTACGAAGGATATAATCTTGAAAGAAAATTTATATTTTACAGTTTCACAGAAAAATTTTCAGTAGCTGATATTTTTTTCTTATCTAAGAAGAAGAAACTGTCTACCTTTTTTGTGCATGGAAAGGAGATAGTCTTCACACATGTTTTGGCATGACTCAAAAGTCTGCTAGAACCTGGAGAACTTTTATATTTCAAAATGCATTCACATTTCTCACACTGAACATAATCCAATTTTTTGCATTGGTTGTGCAATAAATAATTTGGACAAAAAGGTTTCCACATGGTAGATTTTTCCACTTTATTTTTAACTGTTTGACAATCATCAGTATTTAACTTTTTCGTATAACTTCAGGATAAGGATCATTTATATTGTAATACACAAATGGATAAAAAGAGTAACTCAACTTAAGGGATGAATGTTGAGTGGAGGCGACAGTAACAGCTATTAGAAATGCTTTGTTTAATTTGTTATTCTCTTGTCGCCTTCTACATGATGTTTGGTTTAATGAGGCCTTCCAAAATACTGGGGACCAACTTCCATTATAAGAGCTGAGATCTTAAGGCCGGCTTAACACGGGCGGAACAAATCCGTCGAAGCAATACATCTCCCGGCTCGTTTTCAAGCGGACTATTTCCTCTAGGGAATTTACTTTGATTTGACCTTTAACTCTCATCATACCACAGAGCTATTCTTCACAACATAGTCTAACTGCATATCTTTATCCACCCTCTAGTCCTAATTTATAACATATTTTTCTTCTCCTGTGCATTACGTTTCAACGACAAATTTATGACACTAGCGGCTTTACCTTTTCCTCTCTCCAACTGATTTATTGCAGATGGTTCTTTTTGAGAATTGAGGTCATCTTTTCTGATGTGGCCAAGGGCAATTTTAGATGGCCACAGAACTGACCATCCTACTGCGTCTGTGCGAAGGTGGAGTTCCCTAATCTCCATTTCCCCTGCCTCAACCCCCTACTTTCCTAGGCTAATTACTCTCTTAAAAAGCACTTAAGCTCTCCCACAATGACACATACATTCCCTTCCCATACAATCAGGATTAACCGATTCATCTTCCTAAAACTCAGAAGAAAAAAACGTAAAAGAAAGACTCGGTATTTTAACATAAAAAAGAAGCCCGCCCGAGATGTAATTAATTTGCTATTCGTAACTTGTCCGAGCCAGAGATGTAACCAGTATGTTACTCATAGCTCGTCCGAGCCCACCCAAGATGAAACTGATGATGCTATTCGTAGCCTACCTGAGCCAGTCTCGGGCTTTTGGGCTCGGGCCCAACGTGTCTCATCTCTAACATACAGACTGGGCTCCAGTGGCCAAATATACAGGAAGATCAATAAGGGGTGTGACCCCCTATTTTGGGCGATACAGCATTGAATCCAACATGGCATCGAGAGTCCAATCAAGAGTACTGGGATATCGTGGACCATGTGGTGTTGATCCGAGTCCACAGTTCATCTTCATTTTGTGGGGGTGGGAGGGTACTCAACTGATGTCCAACTGTGTCCCACAGATGCCTGATGGGTGAGAGGTCGGTTGATCGTGTTGGCCACGGAAGCACGATCACACCATGTAAAGCATTCAGGCTGATCCGAGTGGTGTGCTCCTGGATGTTATCCTGTTGAGAAATGGCATTTGGGATGCCCTCCAGATATAGTAGTGCCACCTCATCAACATAGCAGCGTGCCATCAATGTGCCAGTAATGTATATCAACAGTGAGCGGCTGTTAGCGCTGATAGCACCCCTCACCAGGATTCCATGTTGCCAGGCCATGGGGCTTTCCATAATGGCGGAGGAATCAGCCCGTTGGCCACGTCACCTCCACTCGTACATGGCGATCATCCGTGGTGAGACAGAACCACGATTCATTGCTGAACACCACACTGTTCCATTTGGCACCCCATGCAGCGACACCATGACAAGCGGCGACGATGATGGCTCGCTGTTAAGGGTAGCCTTCGCAACGAATGGCTGGACAACAAACCAGATGCAGCCAATCAGCAAGACTTTGTCCGCATTGATATGGGGGCATCCAAGCCTCCCCATACACTCCAAAAAATATCGCACGTTGTTGCCTGTGGGTCCACTACGGTATAACATCGGATGTGACAATCGGTGCGCTCTAACATCCGTCTTCATGCTCCGGTCCTCTTATGACATTGCACAGATCCTTTCTGGGACCACCGTCTCCAAATGTGACCGATGGTTGTGGCATCATGTTGCATTTCTTCCACAATACGACACAAGGACCATCCGGCAGTACAAAGGCCTATGATGACACCTCTCGTGAACTCGTCCGTTTGACGAAATCGTGTAAGACGGTGTTTTAACGGCACTGGCACCCCTTGTTCATTCTCCAGACACGGTTACAGAAGAAACACTCGCTTCTCCCGGCCATGACGATATCTCGACTGATGACATCACGGGCTGGCTGTCGCTTATATCCTGTGCACCTTTCATGCGATTTGCCTGCAAATGCAATCATTTGCATAACTTGTATGCGTGCATCCACCCTGCAAATTGCATAGCACTGCATTTTCTCTGTCAGGCAATATATTTTTATAAGACTGTCAAGAAGTTGATTTTTTTTTTTTATATAAATTCACAGACTGGGTTGGTAGAGGTGGCTCATTCGTGAAGTGTTTGTTCACACCGAATGACTCTTCACAGCGAATGGTTTGCCCTCACAGCTGCAAATGATCATTCAATCTACATTACTATGACACACATCAAAGTTGCAGCACATTTAACTTAATTCGGCTCGCACGATTTCAGAAACTGATTCCCGCTAAGAAAAGTAATGTTGAGAATTAATAACTGTCCACTGTTATGCCAGTGAACAATCAGCAGTCAGCAAGGAATATGGTGAAACTCAAGAATGGGAATGTTATGCAAATTCCATTCATTTGAATGGTGTGCCCGAATTGTTCACCGTGAGGCAAATTGGTGATCAAGAATGGTGAAGAGCTTATGCTCTTTTGTGATGTTTGCTGAATTATTTACTTGGTGAGCATAATGACAACCTGGAAATTGAATGGTCATTCGTGAATGACTAACATGAATGAACTCCCAAGACAGAATGATTTACAGCATATCACTACAAGAGGTGAAAATAACAGGGAAATGATTTTTTTTTTCTTTTCGATCGTTATGTGTGCATTTCCCACATTACAGTACCACTTATTTTTTTTATGAACAGGGCTGCACATCATTATTAATACCATGTTGTTGAAATATTTTTGAAATCAAACTACTATAGACAAAGAAAGTACACAAAAATTTTACATTTAAAGCTTACAATTACTAGGGGTAACAAAAAGTTTGTGCAATCACACAAAATCATTAAAGCTACGGAAACCATTTTTGTTTTATTTTGTTATATATACATTCAAGTATACTGTACAACATAAATAATATTTAGCAACCCCCTTTCTTTTTCAGAAATCAAAAAGTCCATGATCATGGAGAAAGTGGAATTTCATAGTGTGATCAAGTTCCTTCATCTCCAAGGAAAGTCAGCTAAAAAATCCATCAAGAAATGCTAAATGTATATGAAAATAAGTGTCCAGCATATGAGACTGTGGCAAAGTGGAAAAGAAATTTTCTAAGTGGTCATATGACCATTTGTGACGAACCAAGGTCTGGACGGCCATCTTTGACAGATGACCAGACAGTTGTGACCAAAGTGGAGAAGTTAATCCTTGAAGATAGGCGTATAACCATTGAGATTGCTTTGTCAAGAAGTTCATCTAAGCTATGGGTCAGTGTGGACAATCATACATGACCCATTGAACATGTCCAATGTCTCAGCGCGATGGGTACCTAGACTTCTCACCCCATTCCAAAAGGAAGCTCGGGCACGATACGCACAAAAAATGTTGGATCTTTGTAACGCGAATTCCGAAGATTTTTTTGACAGTTTGATTACTATGGATGAGTGTTGGTTATACCTCTATGATCCAGAAACCAAAGAAATGAGCAAGCAATGGAAGCATCCCTCTTCACATCCCCCCCACCCCACCCGAAAAAAGCAAAAGTCTGCCGCCAAAGTGATGCTCTTTGTTTTCTGGGATAAAAGAGGTATTATTTTAACAAACTACCTTCAAAAGGGTCCAACTATTACCTCTGACTACTATTGCAAACTACTGACCAAATTAAAAGCAAAAGACGTGGAATGATAACAAAAGGGGTCTATTTGTTACATGACAACGCACCAGCTCATTCAGCAGTCAACACCATCGTCACTGCGAGTCGACTTAAATACAAAATATTGCCTTATCCGACATATTCTCCTGATATGGCACCAAGTGACTTCTTTTTGTTCCCCGAGATGAAATGTCCACTAAGTGGGACATCAATTTTGAGGTAGAACAGTGGTTCCAAGCACAATCTGTGGTGTTTTACACTGAGGGAATAAAGGTCAAGCGAAGGTTGGATAAATGTGTGGTACCATGTAGCGAAGGCCCAAGTACCTGAATAACATTTTTTTTTACTAGCTTGTTTATATCTTGGTGATTGTACGAACTTTTTGATACTCCCTCATACATGATTTAAAACAATTTTTTTTTTTTTTGTAGAAAACAAAGTCTTTCTACTTTTGCAAGCACGTCAATACGTAATTCACACATTGGTGATAAGTTCTATAAAATACTATCTCACTGGATATACTAATACGTACTTTGCCAAGACAAAAGTTGACTTTTAAATAATGTGTGTGACCCAAATGTAACAGAATAATGGATGATTGCAACATTTTATAGTTGTCTATCCCAAACTTAGGACTACTGGCAGCAGGAAGGGCAAGAATCAGAACTGTAGAACAAAAACAACCCCCTACACACTAACTAATGGCTCACAAGTTTCCTTTGGGAGTACAAATAAATAAAAATGACAGAATTTACTTGGATAAAAACAACATTTTTATACACATATATAATCTAATGCCCTGTCTGATTATGATTTTGTTTTATACACAGTGATTTTGCACTAGTTTTCAATGATAGAATTTGTCAATATCCAGACACACTAACTCTTATGAATTGTAGAACTTTAAAGAATAATTATAAAATGTATTAAGAAATTCAACAGTGTCCGACTGTAAACCACAGTCTACTTTTCATGTATGGACATTGAATTACTATTCAGGTGTAATAACATATTTTAAAGATTTACTAAACATTACAAACTGGGATTATGTCGTATAACAAATATTAAGATCACTGTTTAAGAAATTAGTGGATTTACTTTTTCTTTTTGGTTCAAGTATTAAATTTGGGTGCAAGTGCTAAATGAAACAACTGAGTTTGAATTTGTTTATACCTGTCTTAGGAATACGGATAAATGCCTTACCTAGCTACACAAGAGTAAAAAAGAATTAAAATATATTTTTTTTTCTTTCAAGTTCCTTAACATAGTTTCCTTGTTTATATTTCTGTTCCAAAATCAAATGGAAAATGTTACACAAGTCCGTATTTAAGAAATGAAAAAGCAAACAATCAAACTCCAAAGCAGAGATACTTATCAATAATCAAGTTTATTCAGCCTTTGTTTTTGTTTTTTTTATCCATGTCTGTTGGGACCACAATCAAAATTTCATTTGTTTTCCTGATAGAGATACAAGATTTATTCAGGAGAATTGGTTTAAAACTAAAGTGGACTTCTATGGATTTTTAAAATTATGTTGCTAATTCTGTTTTTATAGTAACAGAACTTCTCATGCCATTAAACGTTTCTAACAAATCTTACATTACTATAAAAAGTTATGTAATCAATGAATATGCCATTTTCATTGAAAACCACTGTAAACATCAATATAACACATAAATAACACTTTTCTTTTGCGTGTGAAAAATGACAATGCGCTATAGGCAGCTCGAATATAACAAGTGAGATCTCAACAGACAGCATACAAAGTTATATATCTCGACATTTCAACCAACACAACACAGGTGCAAAAAGAAGGTCACATTATAAACAATTGTAGTACAGTCGAGTTAGAACATTTTTTTCTCTGGTTTAACAAAGTGGGATTGGACGACAGAAGTGAATCACAGATTTGCATTACACTTTTTAACACACAAATTTATGTATAAATACCAAATTGAAATGCTTAACCATTTTAAACTACATTACCAATACTCTATCCATTAGACTGCACCTAGATATGACAACTATTTTTACATTCTGTGTTTTGCTGTATTATGTACAAAGTTATCCAACTACAAAATGGGCCTATTGATTCAGATATTATTGATTATAAATTTGCTAACACTGAAATTGAGGCCGAAAGGTTCAGGAGGAATCTGGTACAGTCATAGAGGAATAATACTTCCATCTCTTATTTACAATTCAATGACAAACATGTTCTTTTTAAATTAGAAACATTTAAGCCAAAGCCAGAGGTCTAATAACATACTCATAAAAATTTAAATCAATTTATGGATAATATAAACACACAGAAAAAAAATCTGGTGAGAGTATCGATGCTGAAGTTTAATACATTTAGTGCCATATACATAAAAAAAAAAAAAAAAACCCTTAGAAATAGCCAACAGCAACCTTGATTTTTAGGTAAAGGACTATAAAGAACCTAAAAATCTTTTAGACTAACTCCCTTACTTAACCAAATGCCTGAGAGAGAGGGGGAAAAAGAATGGCATCAGCATATCTTATCATTTTAGCACAGAAAAACCGTAGGGCAGCAAAACTCTAAATTACAAAACAAGTACCAACATCTTAAATCACATAAGAACAATGTGTATGCCAATACAAAATTTGACCTGGTAACTAAGAAACTCTGCATTTGGAAGATTTTTTATTTTCATCTGAGATTTTGCAAGACTTTAAATTACCTTTTGTAAAATTCAGTACTAACCCAGAAGCAAGAAAAGGTGCAACATCTGGTATAAACCAATCCGTATATAAAATTTTACAGGAAATTATTTAGGTATTAGTAAAAAGGGGGTACATGGTAAAAATATTAAAAAGGAACAGAAGTTATCCCTATAAATTTATAAGTATGAAATAAATAAATGTATGCAAAGATGCAGGAGATAAACATCTACATTAAAATTCTAAACAAAAAGTTTAAAATTAGTATTAAAAAGAAATTTAAGAATAAAAAAATTATCAAACAATGAGAAACCCATAATTTATTATTGCACTCTTTGCAAAGAAATGTCCCCTTCTTTTATCTGAAAAAATAAAAAAAAACAATGGTCTGAAATTAATACTGATGCATTTTTTTTTCATGAGAAGCAAATTGCTTTTTATGCATTTCACATTTGAAGATTTTCTATACTTAAAAGTCAGCAGTAACAAAATCTGTTTATTTCTTACATAAAATCTTATCACTAATTTCTCCAATTAAAGGATTCAGTTTCTGGACTCCAAGTTGATAAAGGAAAGAAATTTGTAATACTGTTAATCTGAACATAAAAAATAATTTTCAACATTTTTTAACTGCCTATGAATTAATCATTTCTTTCCCAGCAGAATGAGCTCACACATTTGTTTTTAATATTTGCTCTAAGCTAACAAGTACTTTCCATAGATGAAATCTACCAAGCAATGTAACAGCATCTAATGTCACCTTGGCAGGAAGAATGTACTCTTTAGTGCAATTCAAAACATTCTTTAAGTAACAATAAATGAAATATACACAGATGATGCTGTATGATCAAAGTTGATGTATTTGCTGTGCAGTACAAAAAAGGATGTTTGAAATAGACATCGTAATCAATAACATTTTATTATACAGAAGTCACTGAGGTGATAGTGTTAAATACTTAAATGGGCACTTCATGTTAAGTTTTCATGATTTAATATGGTGGTGGTGGTGGTACATATTTAAAAAGACATTTTTAAGTTTAAAGGATTTACAATTACATAGAAAAAGGCTAAACTGATGGAGCTTCAGATTCTGTAACAATTCATACCAATTGCATCCAGAAGGAGGAAAAATATTTTTAATTTAGTTTTGTATCTCACTTTGCTCAATGTTAACAATTTTACTAATGGATAATAAAACTCTTGTCTGGAAATAGTAGTACCAAATGTTTATACTTCTCCTTGCTGTTCAGGTCACAAATATAAATTTTTTTTAAATGTCATGTGATCATAGCCATGATGCAATACTTTTATTTTCTCCAAGGGATGAAACCTGCGAGTTATTAAAGGACATCAATGCTTATCAGCATAATATTAATAATAATTATTATGATTTTATGGGAATGCTTTACTGAATGAGTTTGCACAAAAATAGTCTTTTATAGCAATCTCCTGTGTTGGAATGTTTTTTATTTTGAAAATGCTTAAAATGCATCCATATTTCACAGAATTTTTTAAATTTCTGTATTTGCTAATTAAATTAATATATGCATACACTATATGATTAATGTACATGTATACCATAAGAACAAATCTGCAACCAAACATGTTAATTTCAGAATTTTGGAAGAAATTATTAACACAAAAGTTGCCTATCAAAAATAATATAAACCCATAATTGCTATTAAATTAAGTAGATAACTTTGCTGTTTATAGGACAAGTTTGGAAGTAAACAAGTAGAAAATTATGTGAATGCTATCATAAACCTGCTTGTATGCTATAAGGAGCATCGTATAACACAGATGTTAGTTCAACTCATTTTACCTACTTAAACCTACAGAACAAAACCATTACAAATGATGTTGAAATTACCATTTAATTTAACAAACTTTTTTTTTCTTAAAAAAAATATATATATATCATTTCCTTTACTTTAAAACTGTTCCAGCAGACAGTAGCAAATGCTGATATGCTTAGAACAACAGAATCTTATCAAAAGTATGAATGTCTAATTATAAGTAAAAAGAAGGAAAACAAAATGCAAGTGTTGCAAACAAATAAATACAGATCTAGCAATAAATTTACAATAATGTGGACAATCTTTAAATTTTTGTTAACTATATAAAGGGAAAAGGAAGCAATGTGACACCTATTAATTTCTATAAATTTTATTAGGGTGAGAAAGACTCAACTATAAATACCAAGTTTAAGCTTAAATTGGTAAGCAAAGCAACTTTGATTTATATGAAAGTTTCAAGAGTCTGTTGTAAACTGATTTAATAATACGCTTTATAAACACATTTTCTATGTAGATAAGGACAAAATACAAAATTTACCAATCTACATATATGCATGCATGGACTAGTACTAGAGATACAATATATGGAGTATGAAATATCAGGCAAAATTGATTTTTATAATCTAACCTTCCAAACTTGCAACTGTCTAAAATAAAATATAATAAGAATTTATTATAAATATATGCTAAGTAGATGACACTGATATCAGGAATCTAAATTCCCTTTGTGATTAAAAAGACATGAACATCTATAATATATTACCAATAAAGTACATGGCATAAATGAACAGAAAGCACACTCTTATAGGAACAATGAAAATTCAATGCTCTTTTCAGAGAATATAATAAATAATTTTAAACACTATTATTCATCCCTCTGTTTAGAAGCATTTAAGTAAATAGGAAAATCCTAAACTATCAATCATTCAGAAATATAACAAAAGATACATAATGCAATCTTTAATTATATAGCACTTGAAACAGACTGTAATGTCTTAATTGCAATGCTTCTTACATTAGCAAAGCTCTGGCATGAAAGAAAACTGTGCCAACTGCTACCAAGCTGAAAGTTTGAATTGGTGACTAGACAGTACCTCATAAAACTGCAGATATCCAATGAGAAAAAAATGCTGGATGTTCAGGCATTAGCCACCAACTCTCAGAAAAAAACAACGCAGAAACAAATAACACTACAAATTTAAGGAAAGTTTTAATGATTAATTGGTATACCACCTTTCAAGAAAATGTGAAATGAAATGAACATCCCTCCCCCAAGAATTATATATATTTCCATCTAATGTATTCATGCTTTTAAACAACAGTGGCTCAGTGAGAAGATAATTCCTGTAATAGCGCATTAGATCAATCTGACATGAAGCTAAAATCATTGTGCTTTTTTTGTTTTGCTTAATCTTGGATCTGAAAAAAACTGAATAGCACACAATTTTAACTATACCACCATTTTAAACCATTAACAAAAATGTATGAATGACTTCAAAGAATACAATGACATCTTGCAGTGAAAAAACAATTTTGTTTAAAAACTGTGGGCCCACTTTCAAGTCAAATTAAATCTTGACCCTTTAACAAATAATTCAGTATTCTAGCTCAATGCCTTTGAACTTGAAAAATCCCATGTTCATTGTTTACTTGGTAACCAGAAGAATTAGGTTACTTCTGAAAAAACCTTTTGAAAATGGAATTTTTTAAATAGAATTCCTTATATTTTTATGATCACTACTACTATTTATGGGTGAATTTCTGAAAATGAGAAAACTTTACAGGACTCTTATTACTAAAACACACTATCATTACAGTGGTTAAGCTTAATCAAATCTACAGTTAAAACATAACTAATAAAACTTATTAGATATACACACACAAGAGAAACTGGTCACCAAATGAAATGGGATTAATTTAAAATTATTGGTCATCTGCATCATTAAAGAAATTTATAAAGACTTTAAACCCAAAAGGATTTGTTTTGGGAGTAAACAACCACCATGAGCAACTCTAAAGGTTATAAAGCAGTTGCCCATTCATAATTTAGGGCCACTGGTTCCAGGGGAGGGAAAGGGCCAGCACTATCAGACAAACACACAACCCATACCTTGTATGGGACTGGAACCCAGCGCACCTCGGATAAATGGTCAAGAAGCTAGAGCCTCAGCCACTGGGAAGGATTCCATTATCAGTGCTAACATGGTTTGGTAACTACTGGAAAAGTGGTTCCACATGGTTTGTCACAACCACTGCAATGAAAGGGTGTTGTGGTGAGAGCCTGAAGGATATTTGATAATTCATGCATAAATAATAATACTCAAGATTAAGACACCAATAAATATATGAAAAATGTAAAACAACACAAGAGAAGTGTCATTTGTTTATAATGTGAACTTTCTTATCTGGCACCTACTCAATCTTTCAGAAGCAGCAATTGATGATGAAGCAAATATAGCAGAAAGTTTCTAATGCCATTTTAAAATGTAAAACAACTATCATACATTAATTACCACATTCAGTAACACAAATTATAGAGAGAAGATGGGAGTGACACCAAAACATAATATGGTATTAAAATACAGTTGCAGCAACAACATTTTCTAAATTTGAACTACAGAATGACTCAAATAAATGAAAAGTGAAACGAAAGACGAGGAATACTGTAAGAAAATGTAGTCTGTTACTCCAAGAGGCAGGATCAGTTTCCTTTGTATAGGAATGTACATAAAGTGGCTACTGGAGTGGTAACAATCTGGATGGCAAGAAGAATGTGCTCATAAGTGCAAAGTTGTATGCAAACACAGTTACTCACACAGTTATTCTGCTCATGGATCCTAATGAGTTCAGAAGAAAGATAACTATCAACAGTTTGTATCTTATTAAATCATGATTTAGGGAAACTGCACTATGAGAAACACTTTTCATTACATAAGCATCTGCAAAAATGCACCATGTCAGTTAGTTTAGCTTTCACTCTGTCATATGAATTCTACCAACTATAAAGGCAATGTGAAACAGATTTATGCATTCTGAAAGGTACAAAAGTGAACAAGAACATATGTGCATCACAAAATTATAATGCACATGTATGATTTTGTGCTCATTCAAAACAGTATCTGTGGGTTTTTTCAGTGGTACAGTACGTAATGTGCGACTATGTGGTTAAGGATGAGGTAAATTTTCAAAATGAACTCTGGCACTGTTCAAAATTCAGATCACCAGTCTCCTCATTGGAAACTCAAGTTACAGGTAACCCAGTTTAAACTTTTTGTTGCTCAAGAGAGAGAGGAGCAAATCAATGTAATGGGACTTTTAAAACTTCACAAGTTGGGTACTACATTTCATAGAGAAAGCGAAGTCTTCAGATATAACGGAGCAGTTGAACTAAAAGGTGGCTTCCCTTCAGTTTACGATTGTACAAATGAGACCAACACAAATGTTTCAAATACACTCCACTATATCCCAGAATTTACAATGAAATTGTGTGGAGTATGGGAGCATTAAACGCTGTGCTAAATTCTACTTTGAGTCTCTACTTGACTAAGCAGTTGCAAGCTTTGAGAACAGTAAACAAGCTAGACTTGAATTTTTTTTTCTTTGTGAAATAATTTTTGTCCTTTGCAAAACTGTCATGAGAAGAGCTTCTCTGGTAGAACTTGTGTCGCATCATTAATCAATTAGCATCATAAAATTGGTCATAAAATGAAACCTAAGTTCAGAAATGCTGGATGATTATGAGAGCAACTGCTCACAGTAAAAAAAAACCACCACCAACAAAAAAAATTCTACATTATGCCAATATGTACCAAACTGAATATAAGATAATGTTTTACATAAACTCTTCCTCTGGTACCAGTAAAGGCACTAAAAAATTACAACATGCAGTGTGTCAAAGTACTCAAACTGACTGCAACCATGAACATGGTTATGCTGAGTATCAAGCAACAAGGTTGGGAAGTTTTCCTGATGCAACTGAAGAGTATCAAGTTGAAAGGACTTGTAACTTATGGAATTCACTGAAAAGCAGTTTTTGTTGACTGAGCCTATAAGCTTGAGTAAGTTACTACAAAAATATCATTTCAAGCATGAAGTTAATGATTTCCAAAGTTTGGTGTAATTTCTAAAAATTTGTTAAAGCTCTATTTGTAAATCTATTTACAATTATCTGATTCTAAAACAGAATTTCAAATCCTGAAAGGAATTAATGAAGGTAGGTCTTAAGACAATGACATTTAGCTCTCTCTCAAAAGTGATTAGTCCTTCTGATGTAGTAAAACCAAAGCAGAAAGATCAGAATAGTTATGTGGCACATATTACTTATGTTATCCTTCAAATGGGATCCAAAGTTTAAGGTAGCATGGAGGTACAAAAAAATACTTGGTTGTGTCAGCGAAAGACAAACTTAACATTTTTCTCAGTTTCTGTTTTCTTCTTGAAAATATTTTTGAAAAAACCTTTCAAATATTCATGAGATTTAACAGAAAAAATAATCAGTATTCTGTATTACATAACTTACTGCTATTCAGGTCTGCCAACAGAATTTCTATGGACTGCATAGCAAAACTTGACTTGAGGGGGAAATATTTTAGCCTTCAGTGAGTCATTAAATTAATCAGATACAAGATTTGGACTCAACAGAGTATCTGCTCAGGGTATTCACATATGATGCAAGATGATTCTGAGGTTACACTCAGTGTTATATTGCTTACTCTAAAAATTTTGATTATCTTCAGAAATAAAATGGAGAAGTTTAGTCACCTTGACTAGGCAAAGTTGCCAAAGATACCCTAGTAAGGGTATCTTTGGCAACAAGGTAAAGAACTGAATTTCAATATACGAAGGTAATAATCACAGTTGTAACTAGAAATGTTTGAGTGATGACAGTAAATTGTGAAGACTAATCAATATTCATTTAGTGTCTCATGGTATGACAATTGCACAAGAAATTAACAGTGATAGTAAGTACCAGAAAATTTGAATTCTTGTTTAGTCACAAGAAGCCATGGTATGATCTTTCTGAAGACTGCAGCTATTCAGTTGCAAATGTCAACAGAGGCATTCCAAATTCTACATTTTTGCTAACTGACCAACAAACAGAATCGTAAACATTTAACAGCACATCACTAATGCTCCACCTATGATTGCAGATCAACAATAAATAGCAAAAAGACTTAGCAACAGGTATTTACAGGTCGAGGACCCTTTATCCCAAATCAGCAGAAAATATCGTGTTCTGGAGCAGGAAATTTTTCAGTAATATGTGTATGTTAACATTTTGTATGGGACTTGCATTAACATATTTTGTAGACCACTCCACGAACACTATGCTACTCATGCTACCTTTCATCCTAAATACAAATGTACAATTACTGTACTTTTTTTTTTATCACTGTACATTGCATTACTACATACTGTATATCAGTGTACTAACATATTTACTGATCCAAATACAAATGTATAATTATTAGCTATCTGTTATCACTCTACTTAAAATGAAAATATAAACAACAGGTTCATACATTGATTAACTGCCACCTAATTACAATCTTGTTAAGTATTTTTATGGAATGGCTTGAGGAACAAAGTGATTTTGGAATATTGCTGCAATCAGTACATGGTTCACAACACACAGAAATTCTACCTAATTACTATTAATATTTTAAAGATGAGACAATACAACATCTGATGTGAAGATAGGCCATAAACTGAATCTTTAAGAAATGCCACATTTTTTTCTGGAAAGTCATAATGAATGATGCAGGGAATGAAGTGTCACCACATCTGACCTCATGATGATGTCCGATTTTGTTGAAGGGTGTGTAGCTTTCTCAAAGGGCTGTAAAAGTGCATGACATGATCCTAGCAACTCACTGAGTAACACATTTTCCTAAACTGTGTAGCAAAAGTGTTTTGAATTGTATATAACTTCAGGTTTTGGGGCTTTATGGGTAAAGGATTCTCAACCTGCGTTATAAGCTGTAAACCACTAAAGAATACACCTTCCGTTTTTTCTTGAAACTGTTGGTGCCAATCAGTACTTCTACGCCAAAAAGTTGATTTAGTTTTATCACTTATTACATTACATATTGCGACTGAGCAAAAATGGTAATGCTAAGTTGTTCTTTTTTTTAGATAAGACATTGCAGTTTTACAAAACTTCCTCCCTGTACCAAGATTTGTTACTGCTTTCCACTCAAACAGTTGAGTATGGGACCTAGTAAGGGTATCTTTGGGCTTAAAACATTGCATCACAACTGTACAACAGTTTCAGAAAATGTTCACAGCTTCATAGTGCAATTACAATATATTTTATCCAATCAAATTTATTTTTCTCAGGAATATACAGAAAGAATTGTTGGTAGAGAAAATCTGACATATAATGTATTTTTACATATACTTTTTTTTTAGATAAGACATTTTTTTACAAAGACTAGAAAGATCATAGTGCACATAGGTCCCGTTTTTATTATTGAAAATACTAACATGGAAGTGACAATATTTATGAGAGTTGCTATACACTTAAATACAGTATAGGAATTTATTGAGTGTCTGCAATATAATGATGAGAAGACAATGCAACTTTGTAACTTCATGCTATCATTCAGGAAAACACTTTAGATGCGCATAAATGATGTTATTGCTGAATTGCATATATTGTCATGTGCCTGTAACTGATACTTAAGACTTTGGACAGAGTTACTTTTTGAAGTTGAATTGCTAAGTAAGTTACAACTCCTGCACAGAACTAATCTATCTCTCAAAGATAGCCAAAAGCCACACAAAGTGCATCTAAAGGATGTAATGAATGAAGTGGGCATTTAGAAATAGGTTTCAGAAAGTACTTTTCTGAGTTAAAATATAATTCTTTAATTCTTATACACCTTTACAGTACTTATAAAAAACCTGAAAAGAATATTTACCTCACATTATTTCTTACTAAAAATTACAGCACAATTTGTATTTCATCATTACATACAAATCCCATATTCACATAAAGAAAAGCTTAGTAATATGAAAAATATGTCACTGGATATAATTATTTGTTTCATGAAATATAGAATGACTTGACTGCAGTAGATTGGTTTTAATCAGTATTGTGAGCTCAAAGGCAAGTAAATTGAGAATTAGTTACTTCAATGGATACCAGTTCCTCTCCTACACAAGACAATCATTTAAGAAATGTATTTTTTTTTCAATATCTGTTTAAAGTCTTTACCTTGCTACTGAAGTTCCTTCACAGTATACACACATAACATCTGCATTCTTTTCAATTATTTTATTTGACTGTAAATGACAATTCTTGAAATTCTGACCAACACTCTTATGAAAATAATTAATCTGTAATGCTGGTTGAGTAATATTAATCAGTCTCTTGTGATGATCTCACAGTCTGTTATGGTGATCATATATCATGCACTACATTCATTGAAAACAAATTATACAATTTTAAGCAATGCTCTGTATCTCAGAGTTTTCCATAAATTTTTTCAGTCATATGGTGAAAATGAACACCTGAATTTTATTAACATACCCCATTTTTTTTTATTATACTTGTTCATGATTATTTTTATCTTTTCAAACTAACTATAGATTTGGTATGATAGGTATGATGAGGTGGTGGTACTATTACAAGTTTGAAAGCACAGAAATAAAACTAAGGCAAGTCTGAAAGCACAGAAATAAACTATTACAAGTCTGAAAGCACAGAAATAAAACTATGATTTGTCTTTATTCTTCAAATCCTTACTTTTTTTCTTCTTCATGCACAACTTTGCTTTCCTATAATAATGAAACATAACACAGGATGTTCAGGTTTCTCAAACATTAGTGGATCCTATTAAAGCTGGATTTCCTTCTTTGACCATGCATCTAAATAACTAACATTTCAATACCAGTGAATTCAGTTAAAATGCACAAACACAATTTTTTTCCACATGGAGGTAAAGAATACATTTCACTAAAACATAAGTGTTAAAAATTACTGGTGATTTGATAACTGACTGGAAGGCTAATAAGGAAATTTGTAAAAGATAAAAATTACTGATGATTTGATAACTGACTGGAAGGCTAACATAGAATTTCTGGTAATTTGAGCTACTTTTTAAGGGTTCTTTTTATTAAAAGGGATCCTTTAGTTAATACTTAATTTAATTCTGTAACACTAAGTTTCTGTGAAAACAAAAATAAGTGTCTCACATTTAATTGTATAAAGAATATACATATTCACTGATTAGCTAAAAAACTGTATATAAAATTTTTGTTGCTATGATATAATAACTGATGATGCACAAAGTGAAATAAGTTATAAATTTTTTGTGTATTTCAGATCTTTTTTGTTTAGATAATATGTATTAACTATTTTACATGGCTTTGTATAAAGTATCTGATATGAATTATTTTTAAACACTGTATAACTATATTTTTTACAGTGATGAATATTTGTTCTCAATGTGCTGATGTTAAAATCCTAATTATGCTTACGTAAAAGAATTGCCTTTTGTGATACAGAAAAAGATAAGTAAGGTGAATAATGAATGAAGTTTAGAATGCTAGAAATTTATTTTCACTGTATTGACTTTTATAATTCATAACTGAAAGACGGAGAGAGTAGCAACCACATATGACTTCACTTTCTTTCTACAATACTGTACTAATGATATTCTGATCTATAAAAGTGTGATCTTAGCATGTATTACATATAGTAACTGCAGTACAGTAAGCGTTCTTGAAGTCGAAGCTTTTTAAAATGCAAATTTGATAACAAAACAAAAAGTCAGAAATCTTTCCCTCTAGTTTATAATGGATAATTTGGAATATGACAGAATATGCATTTTTTTTCAGTTTATTAAAGAATAGCCAATCTGAAATGTATGGAAAAACAAAATGTCCTGCAGATGACAGCAACAGATCCACAAATTTTTAAAAGAGAGGGGGGGGGCATTTCTGAAAGATTGCACTTATAAAACTGATGTGTATACAGAAAGCCACTTTTGGTTAAAAAAACTATGTATATTTTTGGAAAACAAAATCAACCCCTTTCCAAATTTCAAATCTTGGAAATAATTATATGTAGATAAAACATTTCTAAGATTTTTTTAAAAGTGGGTCCTGATGTTCTAATTTTTAATGTTTTTGAAGTAAAATGCATCCTGTGCATTAATGTAGTATATATCCATGCCGTAATTATTAGTTTTCTGTAGCAATTACAGCTTGTTACAATTAAATGGTCTCTCCAAAAGTTCATTTCATTTTTGCAAACCAACATACAACTTAGTTGGAACATTTTAATATGAAAGTTTCAAACAATGCATTATTTTACTTGTTGGATTTAAGCCTGAATTGCATGATAAAATGAACAATTTGTTTGTTAATTTTTTTTTTTTACTATTTTTTCATCAGTTTTATAATTTCTTCTATTAATTGAAGGATTCCATACGGAAATGAAATTTAACCTGTGATGAATGAAACTAAACAGGCTATGCTCATTAGGTTTGAGGATGAACATGTTCTTGGAGTATTTATGGATTTCTATTTAAACGACAATCTATGTGACGTAAAACGAGATTTTTTTTCCTTAAAAGGTTGCTAGAAAATGTAAATCTACTTGCTCAAACCTTTTAATTAAAACTGTAAACACATTTTTCTTTCCCAATTAAAGAAGAATAGTTTGAGCCAACAACAAGATTTTTAGTACAAAGTACATATATAAATTTTAAACATCTTATTGTCAATTACATTCTATATCTTAAATTGAGTAACAAGGAGATTGTGGAAGAAATATTCTTTGCAAATACATAGAATAACTACAGGTTTATCAGAGAATGTTCTGATTTCTAACACTCACATTAGATATTTGGGACTTCGTCATCTAGGGTGGTGTAATGGATAGCATGCTCGGATGGAAATCGGGAGTTGTGAATTTGATTAACGTTCCTGGGCAATGTAATTTTCAAGTTTTCTGATGTTAGCATTGCATGTTGAACAGTAAGCATGACAATGGCTATTCTGTCTGCCGCCTTAAAAATCCTTGAGTAACTAGTTTATGTATTATAACTGAAGACAGGTACACCATAGTGAAAATCTGCATCAAAAATGTAATCAATGAATATTTGTTCCCTATATATGCATATATATATATATATATATTCCAGCCACAAATAGATGCTGTAAAATAACAGAGTGCTGAGAATGAGGATGCTACAACCTCTGTTTCCACACCTGTGGGATGATGCAAGTTATGCAGTAGATCCAAATAAAAACCTTGGTGCTTACAACTGCTCTGCATATTATACATACTCCCCTTCATGTTACTGAACTTGCTTGTGTGACTATGTTACAACCTATAGATACAACACAAAGTGAATAAAGTTATTAACTTTCAAAAGCATTTCTGCTCATTTGGTTTATACATGGTCAGAATAAGGCTACAGCATGCATTCTTTATGTACCTGCACTTTCATTATAACTGAGTTTAATGCAAATAACAGTGAGTCAATATGTGTTAGTTTAGGTAAATTAATACATACATTCTGCAACCTATGCCTGAGTGTGGAAAAGTACAACTCCCTTAAAGTTTTAATTTTTTTTAATTTTTGAATTTATGCTACCTTAAATAATGGCATTAAAGCAGAAAATGCTGCAAGAAACATTACCACATCAAAAAATAATAACTGGAATTCAAACATGAAATACTGATTTGAAAAAACTTTGTGTTGTGTATTTGTAATACAACCAAGACCTTACTTATGTTACATATACACAGAACTAAAAGTTTTTTGAATTTTATTATTTTAGGATATTTTTTATTACTGGTCTTTTAAATTAAATTAAAAAAATTGAGATATTGAATCTTGAGGAATACAATAAGGAATAGCTGTGCATGATTAGCATGAGGTGTTTTTAACCCAAAGGCTACTTATTTTATTTTTTGGAAAATTTGGGGGATAATGAGATTCATGCAGAAAAGAAAAGTTTCAACAAATATATTCAAATCTTAAAGAATGACCTCAATCTACTCTGCTCTCTCTCTCTCTCCTCTCTTCATTACAACTTGAAGATTTGAATGATCCAGAATATTTACTACTCTTCCTCATTAGATTTTCTGCAAGGTATCTGCAATGCAAAAGGTGTCACAGAAAATTTATCAAGTAACTGTTTGTGTTTTTGAATTAGTTTAATTTTTTTCTTGTATTGTTCACTTTTACATATATAATAAATGATTGCAAATGCAAATGTTTGTGCTTTGCTTTATTTCCTTTTTTTTTTTTTTTTTTTTGTGGCCAACTTTGGCATCCTGTTGTGTGAAAAGTGTATTTCTAAGAATGGAACCCAATTTATAACTTTGTTCACATAAGAAGTGAGGGTTTGCCCTATGACACAGTTTGTTTAATGGCAGTCATTCAGGAACCATGTATGCCACAAGAGCAGCTCTACTGTATTCATTTCAGTTAATAATTTAGGTGTTAACAACAAAATGTTAATTTTTAAATACTGCCCATATTGATACAGCATGTAGATGTCCAATGAAGCAAAACTATAATCACAAAAGACTTAAAAGGCTACACAAGAAATGTTTTTCATGTCCTTGCCATAAAAACAATATATCTGCATAAAGCTTGGTGTGATATCATGCACAACAACCAAGCACGTAGAACAGAATGTTAGGTGCTGCACATACACCATACATTCATTTAAAAGCAATATATCTCCCCTATTTATTTATATAACATAATATATTGCCAATTAAATAGGAAACAATGATGTATAAAAAATGTATCAGCAAACTAAAAGTGAACCTAGGATAGTCAAATCATACACTAAATTTCCATGGAAAAGAAATATTAACAAAACTAATTTATGCAGTTTGTGCTTAGTAATGAAAGCCTCAGCATTGTTTTTAACTCTCTCCTCTGTATTCAACTAATATTCATCACAAGATACACAGTAAAATTTTAAATGAATGTAGTTTAATTCTGGCATATATTGCATTTAGACTGCATTCTATAATTTCATACATAGTAATAAGCTAACCTCAAGTCTATAACAGTTTTGATGTGTGAAAATGAACTAAAAAAATCTACTACACAGAAACTAAAGAGAATCTAAGATAAACAATAAGTAATGAGTTGATAATGGTGTGTTGATAAGTAGTGTGTATTTTGCTTTTTGCTAACTGATAATAAGGGGAAACAAAAGGAGATCAGATACTACTGTAGTTTACACTATAGAATTACAAAATTTTTTCCTTCCATAGAATCAGTTATGAAACTTTAAAAGCACAAATATCTAAGGAGAAAACTTCTCAGGAACTAAACAACCTGTGCTACTACTATGTGATTCAACATACTGGGGCATACAAGTACCAAAATAATAACCCTTCCAGTGACTTTAATTAAACATGCTACAACGGCAATTTTGTAGAATTTCTCGATAAATCATTGTCAAATTAAAAAACAAAGACTGAAGTAACACGAAGCATCCAATGATTCAAAAACACAACAAATAGCATATTAGTTTTCAATGAGTTACAAAATATTTGAGAGTTAAGCTTTTTTTTGTGTTTCTGGAGAATAACTGAATGCAAAAATTGCACCTCAATAAACACTAAATATTCACAAGCATTGTTTTACTTTTTTTTGCTGCCCTTAAACTACATATGGAAAAGAAATATGGAATTTTCTAACTTTATGCTTTTATGTATATCAACACAAACTATGGCTCTCATACACTACACTAATTTTCAACTAAAACTTTCAACAATCTGATCAGTGGTAATTACACTTTTCTTAATTACTTATTCTTTTATTTCACAAGTAAAATATACATTTCAAATCTTAAAAATTTTGAAGCTGGTACATGTAACTTTAAAAATATACTCAGTGTCAACTTAGGTATTGCAATGTAATAAGACAAAAATACACAAGGTATGAATGCATACTATTTCTTTTTCAAACGAAAAAACCCCATCTTTGCTATACAGCAAATAAATTTGCTAGAAGTTGTAAATAATTTCCATATCTGATACATCAGATTGTCTTATAAACTATACAATAGCAAAGACACAGTAACAGTAATAATGTAACAGTATTCATAAAAAACAACATTTACATGATTTCTTACAAAGAAAGTTCATCATATAAAAAATGCCAACCTTCATTTCAAGAAAGTAATATTTTGAAAGATTAATGCTAAGATGTCCATGCAATAAATACGGTATTTCCAGCAAGTTGTGCTACATTACTTTGATGTGGATAGAAGTTAATACATTTTTGCTGTGTAACATGGATAGTGTCAAAAATGTCTATATAAATAAAGTACTTATATAATTCTTCACTATGCTTCTTTTACATGTACATGTTGTAGTGCATAGTTTATTAGACAAATTGTAATGAGATTTGAACATTCAGTGGATGGCCAAGTAGTTAAAATTAAATGAAAAAAATCAATTAAAAGTTGGAAGCATATTTATGAATCAGAAATGGAATGCAATGCATCTCTTACTTTTTTTTTTTTTTTTGCTGCATCTAACGATGTGATGAAATACTAAGTAAGCTGCAGCTGCAAAAGTTGAGTATATGAATACAAAATTGCAATTCTGTGAGGAACCCAGTCTTATGCAGTTCACTTTTTATACAGTAACAAGTCATAACTGATCTTATCATGAAAATGAATATGATCTAAGAAAAATTTGTATCCATGTTCTTCTTTTATCAATAAAGCACAAAAAGTATCTCATGAGTGACTTTCTCATATTGCACTAATTTATTAACTTTGAACATATTGCAAAAAATAATAATAACTATATATGTTTTCACAATGACACACAACATTTAAAGTAAGAATACTCAATATTAACCTGGAGATGTTACTGAAAAAATATAAAAGATTATTACTATTCATAAGTAAAGTTTTGATAGTATTGTGGTTTCATTTTTCTGTCAAAAAAAAAACTTTTCCTGCAGTACCTAACAATGTTGTGTAATAAGCCTAACTTAACTGCAATTGTGGACTCTAAATGTTATGCAATAAAACCAGACTGCACTTTGGAAGTTATTATTAAAAATACTGTGGAATTTTTACTCAACATGGCAAATAAACAATCCTATGAATTACATAAGGTATGTGTTTTAATGGAAATGAGCTTTTAACTTCAATTTTACCTGAAATTCTTATAGGTTATAGTAAACTTTTGATTCTTTGGCTTCTACTACATACACTACCTTCTGGGTTCCTAAATGTTTTAGTATCCGATATGTGTTAAACAGAAATATTTTTGCATAAATCTTCATTTACACTAATACATCTATAACTGAAGAAAGCTGTAATCAATTAAGTTTTCACTACTTTTGAATGCTGCAATTATTTTCCTTAATTTCTTCAGGACCACGAAAATCCGTGACTTGAACCACCTTAGTTTCAGAATTCATTTAAGAAATCCTTTTATGTGTATGTCTGTTTCAACCTAGATGTCACACTGAACTCTGTTTTAATAATTTTCAAATATATGCTAACTGTAAAAATGTGCAACATAAATATGCTATACTAACAAAAATTGTGGGGTACTTCTGTGATTGGAGAAAATTTGTAAATTTACAGGCTCATAATGACAACAGGGCATTGCTTGGAAGTCATCTGCAAGGAGAGGCTGCATAATGAGTGCATGGATGGAATTTGGTGAAGTTTTAAAGAAGAATGAGAGCTGGGATGCAACATCAATTATCCCAATGTCCCTCTTTGATAATATGCTAATCAAATGAATGTCTGATCAATGCACCTACAAAAAGTGGGAAGATTAAAAATACTGACTGACAAGTCTTGTGAAGACAATTCAATGCCTCATAAAATATGAATTTGGAAATGTGAGTAGTAGTACTGATAAACCTAAGGAGCAAAATGTGACAAGTTATCTTGGAACAGCTGCAATTCACAACTCTTTAAGACCAAGAACTAATTCATAGATTTAACTGACATTGAGCAATGGAAACCCATCTTGATAAGTCATGCCACACACTTCTCCAGTATGTGTGTTTGGGCATCAAAATTGCAGTGCTAAATCAGCTATGAAATTTAAGAGCAGATGCATTATGGAATGGGAATGTTCCTCATGGCATAAATCAAAACTATTAGCGACAGTGTAGAATGCTTTCTGCACCCTACATGGATCTTCTACATATGCATATGTAACTATGAAAAAAACATGCCCACAGAAGTATTGTCCAGAGAAAAAATGTCCACTTCTCAAATATGGGAAAAAATGCCCACATCTTGAAAACAGAAAAATATGCCAGCTGTTGGCTGAGGTTTTCTTATGTCCGTTAGAAACATGATTTTTGTTAATAATCTAAAGCAACTTATGGGAATTTACTAGGAAATTTTTTCATTTATAGCAAATTTTCGGAGAAAAACTCTTCTCCTTCTTCAGGCTCTCTTGTTAATGTCACTTTTTCTTTTTTTTTTTTTTTTTTTTTTCTTTTTTTTTCGAAAAAACATCTTTATTTCAACTGAGAAATTGACAAAACTATTCATAACATTTATCCTGCTCCAGCTCATGTTACCTAAAATTTTGGAACATCGTATACTGTGTTCCAAAAATGGCAGAAGCAGCCCATTGCTTGAAGGAACACAATAATCTTAATATTTCTAAACATGGAATAAAATATTATAAAAGAGCCAGTAATGTATTGATCCTGAAATACTTACACAGACCCTAGACACAGGACTTTCCAATGAAATTTAGTTTTCAATTTTAGGGAAAGCAGCATGCAAATATGCCTGCTAAAATTGAGATAGCATATCAATCCTTAGGCACTTACCTATCAGTCTTTTCTGGCATGTTTTTTAGTAAAATGCTTGATATTTCATTTATGTACATAAGTGATAAATACTAAAAAATGTATGCAACACATTGATGAAGAAACTTATAAAAGTCCCTAGGTTTTAGGACTTTTTAGTAGAATAACTGTTACAATCTTAATATTTGGTGTGCTTATGTAAGAAAAAGTAATAAAGAGGAGGCAATGTAACAAGTGCTTAAAAGAGGTCTAGGCTGCAGGCTCCTTTGTAGTTATTTTGAAATTTCCCCTTTTGGGATGCTGAAAGTTGTGGGTTTATGAATTCTTATTTTCAGAATACTTTACTAGGCACAGACTTGTTATTCTGGTGTATCCTCACAACCATACAAACTTATGCACTACTTTGTTTAAGAGGTGACAGTTCTTTTGATTTTACCATGTGTTTAAGATTCAGCTGTAAAGCATAGTTAAAGTTGTTTTCCCTGTAATGTACCACACTCACTAAAAAATATTGCCTTACTGTTTGCAGATGAGCCATGCTTGTGTTCCTTTAAACAATACGCCTCTTTCTTTTGGGAGCAAACTACAATGTCCTTGTAATGCTTGTTGCCACTTGGTTGAGCAGGGGAAATCTTCTAAATAGTTTTGTCTATTGCTTAGTTGAAATTAAGAAAAACCTCACATTTCTAACAGATGTAAGAAAACACGAGTTAACAGCTAACATATTTTCTATTTTCAAGATGTGGGAATTCTTTCATGAATTCATATGTAGCCCTCACACTCATCTAGTATGATAAATGTTTGGTTAAAATTACTCCACCAGTACATTTCCTTATTTTTTAAGAGCGGATATATACATGGTTGAATGTTTAAATAAGCTTTTGAACTCTGTACATTAGTTCTGAGTAATTAATTCTGTTCAGCATGTTATTTGTTCACTAGGATTTCTCTTTTGGAGTTATGCAAATCATGTCACAATTTATTGTCAAAGTAATACAGATATAGCTGATTGAGAAATTTTAACATACCTTTGCATATTTCCTCAGTGAAAATGCAACAATTCACCAACTGAATGGCATATGCATGGAAACATCTTATTCACGAAGAAAAAAGGATTGAAAATGACAAACAGAAAAAGCAACGAGGAAGAATGATAGATGGCACAAGTGATCCTATCTGCAATGTGGAGGGTGATGTGAATGACGCAACATGTCAGTGAAGGAAGCATGGTACACCAGAACATTCCAACAACTGATCAACATCCAAACCCCCACTGAAGATGGTCATGAATATATCAACAAATATGTACCTGGAACTTCTAAAGGAACTGTGATTTTATCCATCTTAATGGCCAGGGCCATAACTAAGGTATGGGCAGTGTGGCACTTATCATAAGTGCCAGTTAAAAGAAGGCACTGTGTGGGGTTTCAGATAGTTAAATAACTAGTGATTAACAACTCTAAGTTTAAACCAACAGCATGCATTTTTTATACATTTGAATATTTGCATTATTTTTATGTGTGTTTGAATTTTGCATTTATTAGTAACATGAACTGATGTTATTTCTCCAGAGGTTGAAGTGCAAGTCATTCGGTCACAAGGCCACAGAACAAATTTTAATTCTTTCCTTGACTATTGAACTAAGCTGACGCAACTCCAAATTATAACAGCAGAGTGAACTTGTATTTCTCCACAAGGAGGGTTTGTCTGCTCAAGCACTGAGCCAGATGTCAACCTAAACAACTGGTGGGAGAGACAGGCAAAGGTTTTAGATGGTCCACAAAATGATCTGTGCGTAGAAACAGATTTGATGAAGCTATTGATGAATTTCTGGAATTGAAGTCATCAAAAGTAAATTTAATTAGTAGATACGGGTTTTTTTCTAATCTACACAGAAAATAATAAAATATTTTCTTTACCAAAAAAGACTGCCTTTATTATTTATAAGAGAAAATTGTCATAAATTTTTGTATATAGTTGAGCTTTTGTTATTTTACAATAATTTCATTTTAAATTAATATTTTTTTCACTAAGGTCAGTTTTTGATGTATGGCCACAAGTGCCCCAAATTCTAGCTATGGCTCTGTTAATTGCACTTTTTGTTTTTTAAAATATTTTCATGTCTTAATTTTTATTCTATTTCTTTACTATCTGACCTCATGCTACTATGCCTTCATATATGTAAATACCCCCCCCCCCACACACACACACATTTTAATCTCTCAAGAAACCTGTTGACAAGTGAAGATGTCTATACCAATTTAAAGAAATAGTATTCTCTAAGGAAATACACAAAGGTATGCTCATTTTCTCTCTCATATACATTCCCATCAAATTGAAAATCAATTTTATTTATGTAACTGAGAGCAAAATCATTTCAAACAAATTATGTGCTGAACAGAATTATTCAAAACTACTTTACAGATTAAAAGCCTATGTAAGTATTTGGTATGCAGAATGCTAATTACAAAGAATTTGAATAAGCTACATTTAAAGATTGAAACATCACGACGTGAACATGTTTCTTATGTATGACAACTAGTGACAGTAAGGAACAATGACTTACTGCACCTGATGTGGATGTTCCACAGAATTCTGTATGTCCTACACTGAACACTTCAGGGAACTAGACTACTTCTGCTTTCCAACACAATGTGCCACAACACACAGTATGGACTATGAATGTGAAAAGACAAACATCGGAACCTTGTAGTGATAGATAATAAGCTCTGATCACTCGATGCACTGTTGTGTAAATAATAGAATATAAGATTAAGGAATTGCTGAATCTACTTTTTTTAATGGTACTGGTCATAGCAAATTCAAAAGAAAGATCAGTGAAGTGAAATGCCAGCATCAACTTAACAGAAATTTATATTGTATGATGCACTGCAGGTTATCAAGACTATAAAATGGGCCAAAACAGCATTTATATCTTTCAGTAAAGATACATGTTGCTTCTAACTAAACTTTTCTCATGATTTTTGGTATGATAGTCATCATTATCTCATGCATTAGTACTTGTATGATGTTCAGGTAAATCCACACCTATGAAGCAATGAATACCATATAAAAGAAAGTAAAAGTATGGATGAAATGTGGTGCTTATAATGTTTTGTGAATCACAATATAAAATTATTGTATTTTTTTTTTTTGCAGTATCTATTTATTTTAAACTAAAACTTACAGGCTTTGTTTTATCACAAAAATTTTGACAATTTTTTTACATCGCATATTCACACAGTTCAGCTTATTTAATAATCTCTGCAAATTAGTAACAATATGCATACCAAAAAAGTCTGTTCAGAGAAGCTGTATGAAGTAGCACTCAGTACAAAGTACAAAAATAACTGCATAATGAAAAATTAATTTTATATCACCATCTGAATATAAATGGTTAAAGGGATTATTTAAGAAGCCTACAAAAAAATTTTTCCTCCACTTTTTCTTTACGGGTCAGAAATTTTAACCTCCTTTCCACATGTGGCCACCTTTTATGCCTTCAGTTTCTGTCTGCTAAAACTTTGTCCTAATATTATTAATATGCTACAGTTTTCTGTTAAAAGCAATTTAAAATATTTGAAAAATGTTGAAATATTTTAATTATATGATGGATGATGAAACTATGAACAGTCATAGAACCATAATGCTTTTCGAAAAGCAAAGCATAACAAACAAAATTTGGATAAAGTGATATTTTAAAGTAAATTTTCCATGACTTTGTGAAATATTTTCTTCAGATCCTTAATATAAATATTTTGAAAAATTAAATAACTGTATTTCTCTTTTGGAGTTATGCAGAATTCAATATAATTTGTATTTCTTAAAAGTAGAATATATATATATATATATATATATATATATATATATATATATATATATATATATATATATTTACCATTCTTAAAGATAAATCTGAAAGGACAAATCTTAAGACTCTAAAGTATAATGTAAACTCCAACATTTTTTCTTACAAAAACTGTTAATGACTATATATATGCAGCTTTACACACATATATATTCTTTTACCTACAGTGATGGTGCATAAGGCATTCGAATAGCACTATACTTTTCACATAATGTTGAAAAATACAGTATGATCATATATGGTTTGGAGATTTAGAATTCTAAATGAATAACTGATGACAAACTTGTGTCTCAAAACAAACAAGTAGAAAGACAAGAGAAGCAAGAAATAAAAAGCAAAATAAGGCTAATTAATACCTTTCTAAAATTTCTCATACACTGGGCAAAAATATATAAAACTGAAACTAACAATTAAAGAAAACACCCTGAGAACAGGATCTTCTTTAAGATGTCCATGATCTCAAAATTCTTTAAGATGTCCATGATCTCAAAATTCTTTAAGATGTCCATGATCTAAAAATTTAATTTTTATCTGCTTCTCTAAGGAACTAATATTCAAGCTAACAAAGATTTAGAAGAACAAAAACCATGATAAAAGCTCAACATTAATTCACTCTAGTGAAATTTGACAATTAAGTCCTGTAAAGTAGTATAATTACTTTTTATTGCTAAATATACACTGTGGTTTTTAAAATTATAATTAAGTTCCTCAGGCTAAATAAAAAAATACTGACATCAGCTTAAAAGTTAATGATTTTATAAACATATACCTAGTTGTTTTTTTCCCCTTAAGTATCTATAAGCACTTCACATCCTCCACCTGGGATTTATAATCTTTCATGAAAATTCTAAATAGTAATACAAATGCCTGATTCCTGTTTAACACTGAGGAATAAGCAAGTAGAACAGCAAATGCAAAAACTTTGCATATATGCTGTTTCAAAAAATAAGTATTTCTTATCTTAAGTGTCTCTTTTACAAAACAGTGCCAATGAATCTATTGCCTTTAACTTTTTTAAATACATGCACATATTTATGGGTGAGGTGAACTCTTCAAGTGATACATTTAGTTTAATGGCTCAAGAAGTGCTCTGTCAAAAAAATTGAAGTTCATGCTTTACAGTAAAACATTAAGTTCAATACCTTAGAAATCGGTATTTGCCAAAGATATTAACTGCAATTCATTCATTCAGGAAAACAGATTCTACATTTTAAACTGGTTTTAAAACTACAACAAAATGTACTATGACTATGTACACAAAAATTTCAAAACAATGTAACATATAAATGACTCACTTTTAACAGAAACATTGAGTAAATTTGATTACATATCACTTTAGAAACATTAAAGGCTTGGGAATAATATACAAAGATTATCATCTGTTTTAGTATGCAACTTGCAGAAGTCTTAGCAGAAATTTTATACAAAAGAAGTGCAACAAACTTGAAAAGCAGTGTAAAGATTATAAGGATCTAAAGGTTTATTATGCTTTTGCTGAACAGTTTATTTTGAATGCAACAAAAAATATGTGTTTAATTATACTGAGGAGGAAATGGTTATACATGGAAATGAAAATAGCATATTTGAAAGTACAGCACATGTAGTATTAAAACCTTCAGACTACACTGTAAACTCCTAGATATCATCTGCTTTGTCTCTTCAAATGTGCACTGCAAATTGTCTTTAAAATAAAATTGAGATGTGTTATTAAGTAGTTCTAACTTACCAGGAAATTACATATTATTTATACATGAAAAATATTACTAGCTTATACAGATGCCACTTTTTATTCTGGCTATTTTTAGAGTTGAAAAATATAGAATACCCATCAGTTTCTCACCTACTTGTTAGCACTTTACTACATGGCAGAGATCATTTTCAAATGACCATATGCCCCCAAAGTTATTTTATTTGTTATTACTGCCAATAAAATAAATTTGAAATTCAACTAATATGACACAGAATTTTATGAACTTTTCAGTTGCTTGCTTGATATTTTCCTGATGTATAATATTATTATGAACACAACTGATAAATATCTACAAAAGCAGCAGAAATCTAAATGTTGTAATGCAATAAAGAAATAAAACATGCCGTATACATAGACTCAGCATTCATTCTCCCTCACTGGATTCACATTTTTTCTACTTTTTATTTGGTAAAAAATATGTGTCATATACAGGTATTCCCCGCTTTATGCCACTTTGCTTTTATGAAAGGCCTACATTTGTACCTGCTTTCACTAATGGAAAGAAATCTTAAGAGGATTTTTTTTGCTTTTACGAAAAAGGCAAAAAGCGAAAATAGTGTTCAGCACTTGTTTTGCAGCAAGCCATTATGATGCAGCACACACACCCAGGTCTGTAGCCAGGGGAGGGCCAGACCGGGTTGAGCCCGACCTGCATTTCCTTTTGCCCGTCCTAGCGACTCCCACAACAGTATAGTGCCCGACCACTTTTACACTTTTTGCCCGGACACATTATATCCTTCGCCTGATCTCAATCATCAGCCGTCCCACCAAACTTGCTTGTCTGGCTATGGGCCTGCACACACCCCAAGCAGCAAGAGTGGCATTGCCAAGCTCCTTCTCTGGGAACTACACTCAACATCCAATTGCCATGGCTTTGAATTATGTTTTTGAGCATTTGTACTTTATCTTGATTTATTTTTGTGGAATAACTTTTTTTTTTTTTTTTTTTTTTTTACGGGTCTTTTAGAGGTTATTTTTAATGAAAGTTGGTTGTCAAATTTTCGAACTAAAGCCTAGTTCGTCATCAGGACTATTTCACTGGAGTAGTTGCTGCCACTCAATTGGAAGAGACCATCCGCAATTATCGTTAATTGTGGTACTTCTTCTTCTTGCTATTTCGATCCCTTCTTCTAGTTATATAATATCAGGTTAGCTCCAGATCTTAATAACAAAATAAAGAAATTCCTGCCAGCTTTAAAGCAGAAAGAATTGGACACCCAATTGCAAGAAGGAGTAATTTACTGCATCGACTGTAACTGCGGACTCAGCTATATAGGAGAAACAGGGAGAAGTATTAAGGTCCGAATGAAAGAACACCAAGCAGCTATTAGGAACATTGGGAACAAAACAGGGCTAGACAGACATGTACAAGCAAGTGGACACTCCATAAATTGGGACTCAGTGAAAATAATCGCCCACCAGTCAAACTTAGTAAAGAGAAAACTAGAAGAAGGGATCGAAATAGCAAGAAGAAGAAGTACCACAATTAACGATAATTGCGGATGGTCTCTTCCAATTGAGTGGCAGCAACTACTCCAGTGAAATAGTCCTGATGACGAACTAGGCTTTAGTTCGAAAATTTGACAACCAACTTTCATTAAAAATAACCTCTAAAAGACCCGTAAAAAAAAAGTTATTCCACAATCACTATGAATAGAGGTGCCATAAATGCATTTACAACTTGATTTATTTTGTGAATCCTTCAGCAAGATGTGTCCTAAGGTATCAGAAGAGCCTAAGAAAGTTCATAAGGTTATTACGCTTAGCATAAAACTGGACATAATTAAGTGTTTCAATCGTGATGAATGAAATAAAGACATTGTGCATGTATTGAACTTGGCTGCATCCACCATTCCTACTATTTACATGCAGAGAGAAATAATCTTGAAAGCTGCTGAAGTTACTATTGGTTCTACTAGTAGCAAAGTGGTCACTTTTAGTCAGCATCCAGTAATGGACAAAATGTGTATATATCATATCATTCCTGCTTTTATTATATGCTGGTGTTATTTTAGATTTATGTGTTATTTGGTATGATTTGGTAGGTTATTGTATGCATCTGGGAAGGCTCAAAATTTTTCCCCATATAAATTCATGGTAATTACTTCTTCGCTTTACAACTCTTTGGCTTACAAAAGGTTTCATAGGAATGCCATATTTTCTTTTGGATAGTGAGGGAAACCTGTATATCCTTCCCATCTTAGCTACCACTATCCTTCCCACCTCAGATACCACCATCAAGTGTTTAACTGGTAAAACAAAATACACATCTGTCCAGTTTTAACTTTTTCTTTTGTGGAAGGAGTATTTATATATTTATAAAACTTCCTTACAGAATCTAATAAGCACTTACAATTGTTCTCACTAAAATGACATAAAAATATGTTTCTGCTTTTTTATTATTTGCTTTATATTTATTATCTTTTTCTTCATGAAATTCATCAGCTTAACAACCCTGATCATTATTTTTATTTGTGGGTGAAATTTTAAGCCATGTAAGATATAATAAAGCAGACCGAATATGATGAGTGAAGTGAGATGTGCTGATAGTAATCTTTTCATTACTGTTTGCTAATCAGAGTTGTTCAATTCCATGGGCACTGCCAGAATTTATTTCAAAAGGAGACAAACTGTGTCTTATTTCTATCAAAATGGAGACCTTCATTAATATTTTTTATTAAAGTTAAAATCTGAGGTGTAATGCTTGCCTTGTTCCACTTTCCACACCCATGTTCAGCACATGCCTAACTTCTTACAATTTTTTTTTTTTTTTTAACCAAAGTACAGAAACTCCGGTCACTCAACATTAATTTTGCGCCCATCAGAGTAAGAGTTATATCAATCACTTTGACAACACATTTATATCCACTACATAAAAGTTTTGGAATTCCGTACATTTACATTTTTCCTGAAAATCACAAATTTAAGCTATTTAGATATATGTAAATGAGTAGTTTTTCAGTTTTAGTAAAGGAACACAAAACTGAGTATGATCCTCCACACAATAAGATTTGCATTTTATAACCACTATTCCATTTGAAAGAAAATTGGTAGCTTGAAGATGTACAGGAAACAAAGCTCAAATATGTTTATACTTTCTCCAGTATCAGATAATGATGTGAAGAAAATCAAGGAACATGCTTCAGTTATGTAAAAGTTATATTTTACATGGAAGCTTTTGAACTACATCTTTAGTTCTTCTTCTGCCAGAGTTTGGATAACTCTGGCAGAAGAAGAACTAAAGACATAGTTTGAAAGCTTCCATGTAAAATATAACAATATGTAACTTAAGCATGCTTCTCTATTTTATCCACATCCTTTATTTCAGTCACATGTTGCTGCCAAATTTTCTCAATGTATTAGAGAATGTTAGTTTCACAGTATTATTCTAACTGATGCATCAGCATAACTGAAAGATGCATAATGCTCAAGATCCAGTTTCTGTGCTGAAGTATTAATCACAATATATTCTTTCATTACAAAGAACTCAAAAGAATATACTCAGTATTTCCACTTTTTGCATGTGTACATCTCCTTCTTTTAATGTTTATCATCACAAAAACACACAGCAAGCTAAATACAAAATCAGAGAGCTTACTTTTTCATTCTGTTTTCTTATTTGAAATTTCAATTATGATTAATTTTTATACTTTAGGATGCTCAAATTATACATCTTATATTCTAATCTTAAATATATATATTTCTTTAAAATAGAATTTTACATAATTTAAAACTTTCTTTTAAATTTTAATTTTAAAATCAAAAAGTATAAAAAAGTTAATTGAAGTTTCAAACAAACAAAAAACCTAAGCAAATGTTGAACTGTTATTTTTTTTTCACCTTGTTGAGTGTTTTTATAATAACCATTGAGAGAGATACATGTGCAAAAAATGGTATATGCTGAGGACATTCCTTTTAATTCTGTGTAATGCAAGAATATACTTTGGGTAATATACTCAATTATATGAGTTTTCCTTTCAACAGAAAAATTTGTATGAATATGAATTAGTACATGCATCAGGTTTATGTTCATTAAACATATAACCATCATGGCACAATTCACAGCACAGAAATAATTGCAAACTTTACTAAAATCATCACTAATTTCAAAATTTTACTTTTGAAAAGAAAAACAGTTTTTGGTGGAAAAGGGGGAGGGGGTAAGCTAAATATCATGACAAAAAAGTTATTTTTAGGAACTGCTGAAATTATACCTTTATACTTGAAATTTTAAGCAATATGACAGGCAATATTATTTCCTAGTAGGCAATCAAAAACATATTTTCAGATTGCTACAAGTGTTGTTGATAATTATTCCATTCATGGGAAAAGTTCTTGTTTGCAAATAAGTTTGTTTCATAAAACTAGCCACACATGTTTACAATTTCACTATCACCCACATTTTCTGTAACTCTGCATGGGCAGCAGCTTATCAGTGCAACCACATTTTTAAGTAAACTGTGATTTTTCCTGAAGCAACAATGGTTAAAATTATGAACAGCCAACAGATCTTTAACTCACTGATAACTACAATAGCTCCTTGTTGTTTCTACATGTGAACATTAAATTTCTTTCTATATGAAGGGTAAAAAAACATCTTTTACTGAATGTGCGTCAAATATCTATTTTGAATACAAATTTTAAGACACACCATAGCACTTAATTAGTGAATTCCATCCACATGCTAAAACTAAATTAACTGCAGAAACCAAACTTGAGATTGTATGAATAGAACCTGAGTAAATCAAAATTACTCTATAATAAAGACTAAACTCCCATTATCTTTCACTTGCGTTATTGATCGCTATAGTCTAAACTGGAAAACTGGAGTAAATAAAACACTGTGTTGTTCACCACGGTGTGTAACAGAGAGAGAGAGAGAGAGAGAGAGAGAGAGAGAGAGAGAGAGAGAGAGAGAGAGAGAGAGAGAGCGCAGCAGCAGCAAGTGTGCAATTCTGTGGCTAGTATAATACATGATTAATGATTAGAGCAGTTTGATCACCTTTTGGTATTTGCTGACTAGGAGTTTCAAGGACTCATGATACAAATTAAATTGTTCTTAATGATTCATCATTTTTGCACAATTTTAATACAAGAGGTGCATTAAAATTTCAGCTTGTATCCTATGTTATGATAGAATGTGTTCAAATGAGCATACCATTTAGTCACAAAGGTTTGCTTTGTTCAGCTAATATGTTATTTTCATTTTTTCTTTTGCCAAGTGCATAGTTAAATGAATATGAATAAACATTATATAACAAGAAAACTAATAAACAATTTCGCATTACACGTTTTTCTGTTCTTTGGAGAGCATTATATTCTCTTGATACTGACTAAAGCAAAAAGGTAAGATAAAAAATGTACTGGTTGGCTAGAATTTATTTTTTAATCATTAATACAACTTATTTTTACATGATCTGACAGAAAATATCATTTGTTATTTGTATTTCTTTAGCAGTTTATATTGAGGGATGTTTAAGACAACTTTTCAGAAAGTGAAACTTTGAAATGATAAAAACATCGCTTTCAGTGCGATATAGTACTAAGCAGTTATCATTGTACTTACACAGGATATAAAAAAAAGTTCATCACGGCTGTGTCACAGTGGTTGAAAACTTATATAGCTCTTTATTTTCATTGTAAAACAGAAAGGAAGCAGGCATAACAGCAAAATTCAAACTACAGTCTAGCACAACACACATGTACATTATTGTAGGTATAATATATATATATATATATATATATATATATATATATAATTTTATACTCTCTTCCATAAATCACCGGAAAATTTCAGGTGATAACAGTGATTTTTATGCTACATCTTGAATAGAAAAACAATTTCAGAAGTAAATAGAAATATAGTAAAATCATAATGGACACATTTATACTTATTTCACCACAAATACCTGTTTGTATTAAAACAATAATACATGTACAAAACATTATTAAAAATATTCTCCTGTGAATAAACAATAAAATGGTTCAGCAGCTTATGTTTTCCTAGATTTCTACTGTTCACCATAATCCCTTTTCTTCATCTGTGGATAATCCATGTTACAACTCTGTACAATGTTGTATAAGATGAACGAAAAAATAAAAAATAAACAACAGATGAATGTATCTATGGCAATGTTGGCCTGGAATCGCAATGTATATCACTTGCATAGAGATTATAAATTGGTGCAACTAAAACACTACTATGGTAATGATTTAATTTCTAAAACAGAAGTAGCAAAACTGAAGAAACCGGAGGAGAAAGAAGATCAGGAGTCAGAGAGTTGTAAGGTCATAGTGTGGATCATTTGGACATGGCACGTATGGTGACTGTGGCTCCAGCTACTGACTAGTCTCGCAGTCACCAAAGTAGCAAGAAAATAATCTGTTATCACAGGATTTCAGCAAATTCCATTTGGGCCACAGATATCCATTGTTTTAAGCTTCATTTAATTAACACACACTCACACCAGTCCATGGAAACCAAGATATAGTTCTAACACCCTGCCGTGGTCACAGCACACTGTTCATGAAAGGAGTTGCTAGAGGTATGTGGTAGTATTTGCACAGGGGACGACTGCACTTCCCCTTGACAGCATCCCTGCAGACAGTCACTTTGCCATCCACAACCTCTACATAATCTGAAAGACACAAGAAAAGAAACATTAAAAATCACATGACACAAAACTGCTCCTTCAAACAGCTTTAAAAAAACCTACACAATTCACTTGTTCATTTAAATATGAGGGATGTCCGATTATTACCCGGATTTTTATTCCCATCAATAAAAAACCGTAAGTATGATTGTATGTATGCGTGAAACTATTACGACTACTTTCAGCGAAGTGCCGTAAAAGCGGAGCGGCTTGATACTAATGTTAGGTGGCACTGTCGATCAAAAACAATGGTGGCTATGTTAAGTGTTCAGTTCGAGCAGTAGCTAAATTTTTAACGAAAAAAGGCGTAAAAAGGCCATGGATATTATGAGAAGACTTCGGATGGTATATGGTAATGTGGCTATGTCTTGCTCCAGTGTTTATGAATGGGTTACAAAGTTCAAAGCTGGCCACCAGAGCCTGGAAGATGAGGCACGGCCAGATAGGCCTAACACGGCGGTTACTGATGAAATAGAGGTCTGCATGGGCCGGGCTGGCCCACCAAACCCGAACCCAGCCCAGGCCAGGCCGGGCCGGGTCGGGTCGGCCCTTTTTTAGTTTAGAGAACAAGGCAATGGGCTGGGCTTTTCCCAGACACTTATGACTGGGCCGGGCCAAGTCGACCCATTCTTTTTATCGCAATGGTATAAAGAAAGAAAAACTTCGTGGTCACCGATTTTTTGGTGTTAGATAAACAGTTAATAGGAAACTGTTTATCTAACTGTTCCTAGATGCACTCCCAGTGTTTTTACCCATATGTAGGTATTAAGATGGTAAAACCATTTTGGGGCTTGTTGACAATAAAAAAGATGTGTGTGTGTGTGTGTGTGTGTGTGTTTGTACGATAGAATGGGATGGATTTTTTTCTCCTATCCCTAATGTGTATCGGGATTGACCTCTTACTAGTTCAGAGAAAGGAACATTCTGGATGCGCCTAGCCTTCCCTTTTCTCTTTCTTTAAAGGTTATATTTTTCCCTAATTGTCAAAGTTTAGTTAATAATTTTAGGTTTACATTCAACTAAATGTTTTCAATAATATCTCATTCCATTATTTAGTTTTCACATTTTAATAAAATACAACAGAAAGACAAAATAATACAAAAATGGCACATCACGGGCAAGGCCTAAATAAGAGCTGCAATTGACGGGCCTGGGCCAGGTCGAGTGTTTGATATTTGAAACGGGCCGGGCTCACCCAATTAGGCCCATGCAGACCTCTATGATGAAATAATTAAACAGGTTGATGACTTGATTAAAGGTGACAGACACATTCGTGTTTGGGATACTACCATGGAATTGGATACCAGTAAAGATTCTGTTAGATGAATTATTATTCATGAACATCTCAAATATAGGAAGATCTGTGTCAGATGGGTACCTCGAATGCTTACAGTGGTGCATAAACGCTGAAAGCTAGACATTTGCAATGAACTGGTACAGTGCTACAATGAGGATGGTGAAGCATTCACGGGATGCATAATCAAAGGCGATGCGATGAAACGTGGATTCATCAGTTCGAATTGGAGACAAAATGGCAAAGTATGCAATGGCGTCATTTGAGTTTGCCCCCAAAGAAGTTCAAAGTTGTTTCATCAGTGTCCAAGGGCATGGCTACTGTCTTCTGGAACAGTACCTGGCAAAAAATGAAACAATAAATGCAAAGGCCTATGTGAGGACACTGAGAAAACTTGCACTGCATATCTGGAACAAACAGCCAACATTGAAGAACGATCAAGTGTTGCTTCAGCATGACAACGCTTGTCCGCATATTGCTAAACCAGTGCAAGCAGAAATCGCAAAACAGAGGAGGACCGTTCTTCTGCACCCTGCTTATAGTCCAGATTTGGCACCTTCCGATTTTCATGTTTTCGGTCCCTTGAAGGATAGTCTTTGTGGCCACCACTAAGAGAGCATGGACGATCTGCGAGCGGCTGTTCGTGAATGAATTCATGACACCGCTGCTGATTTCTTTGCTACCGGAATGAATAGACTTGTTGTTTGGTGGAGGAAATGTATTGTGCTGAATTGACTATTCAGACACTGTATTACACATCTGAATATCATATTTATGCATCCTGTATTTTTTATTTCTCACCTGTAATTTATAGGAATAAAAATTTGGATACTTATCGGACAGCTCTCCTAAAATTATGGGTAAAAACTGGAGGTGGGAATGGGATGCATAAACCTAAAATGAGAAAATCTGTCCAATTCAAATCCAAACATTCAAGGCCCAGCCTTACTGGGCATACACTCAAACATTAAAACCCTGACCTAAACCAACCTTGAATGTTGAAAGCCTGACATGTTTCTGTCTTACAACTTAAAAGCTAGGATTAGCTTAAGTTTGAACATTAAAGGGCCTGCCCAACCCTCCTTAAACATTTTAACTTTAACCAGTCTCCAACTTGCAGCATGACCGGCCCACAACTCATTCCAACTCTGACCCAAACCAAACTTGAATGTTGAAGGCCTGACTTGTTTTCAACTTGCAACCTAAAGCAAAGCCTGGCTGAAGCTCAAACACTGA
The DNA here is from genome assembly GCA_039090855.1 of Macrothele yani. Lineage (NCBI taxonomy): Eukaryota > Metazoa > Arthropoda > Arachnida > Araneae > Macrothelidae > Macrothele > Macrothele yani. The sequence continues at coordinate 25,271,621 of CM077013.1, forward strand.
AGCCCTGACCTAGCCCAAACCAAATGTTCAATGCCCAACCTTTTCCCAAATTAGAACTTAAGAGCTTGACCTGGCACAAGATTCAAGACATTACTCAAATCAAACTTAAATGTCGAAGGTCTGACTTACTTTTGACTTGCAAATTGGAGGCTCACATGTTTCTGACTGGCAACTTAAAGCCCAGACTGGCCTAAGCTGGCCCAGCCCAAACTTTCAAGGCATAGCTCATTTCCAAATTCAATTTACAGCTTGGGCTAAGCATCTATAAGGCCCAGCCCAACCCAAAACTTTCAAGGCTTAGCCTGTCTCCAAGTTGTAACTTACAACCTGGCCTAGCTCACAACTCATTCAGGTTCTGACGCAAGCCAAACCTGAATGTTGAAGGACTGGTCTGTTTCCAACTTGCAACTTATAAAAAAGCCTGGCCTCAAGCTCAAACACTGAGGCCTGATCTAGCTTAAATGCAATGTTAAAAAATAATTTTAAAAACAACTCATTTTTAAGTGCTTTTGTGTTACTTTCAAGTGAATAAAAAGCAAAAATCATGTTTTCCTAGCATTACCAGTTAGACCTGCAGCATCTACAAATGGGTGCGACACTGACATCACAGCACATCATCCACAAGAGCTAATACACTCACGGACAATGAAATTTGCACACCAAGAAGGAAGCATCGGATTGAAGAAAAAAATTTTATGGACGTAATGATACAGATGAATGATACACATGGCATCAAAAACAGAGCTGCAGGACAAGTAGAGGGGAATCTGTGGCACGAAGTCCAGTCATCTTCAATAGCACGTCGCACCGCTTCAAGTGGCAATATGGTCCGGCATGGAGGTGAACAGACACCTGATGTTGTCTTGTGGCAGACTGGCCCACACGTGTTGGACGATGTGCCCCAAATCCTGGATAGTGCGGCACACCGGCAGCCGACATTTTAACTGGTCCCACACATGCTCGATAGGAGACATGTCCAGGGAGCAGGCAGGCCATGGAAGTGTTTGGACATGACGTAGGCAGTCTTGGGCAACCTGAGCTGTGTGCAGGCAGGCATTATCTTGCTGGTATAGCAAACCTGGAATCCTGGCTAGAAATGGGAGCACATGGGGATGTAGGATCTCATCCACATACTGCTGGCCTGTCAATGATCCACACCCACCACTACTAGAGCTGATCGGCTATCATAAGCCTTGGCTCTCCAGACCATAATGACTGCAGTTGGGGAGGTGTAGAGCTCAATAGCAAGGTTGGGATTGTGCCGCTTTTTTTTTTTTTCATGATTGAAGGATTAACGATCCCCATGAGCAACTTGATGGGCTATAAGCAGTCACCTGTCCCTAATTTAGGAACACTGGCTCCAAGGAAGGGAGAGAGCCAGTGCTGCAAGACTAACACAACATCCATGCCTCACCAGGATTTGAACCCGGACAAATGATCAGAAGCCATCACTTAAACCACTGCGCCACCAGATTGTGCTGTTGACCCGGGGACCTCCGCACCTGGACACGATGATCATCTGTCTCCTAACCGAAGTAGCACTTATCGCTAAACACCACACGTTGCTCTGGCCTGGCACCACTGCACACGGAGCCGGCAATGTTCCGGCATTAATGGCAGCACACATAAGGGGTGCCGAGATCACAGATTTGCTTCTGCCAGGTGTCAGGAAATGGTTCCTGAGCACACAGGAGCCACTACATTTACCTGTACAGTAGACCAGGCCCTAGTGGGATCCGTTCGTGTGCCACGCAAGAATGGATACCACGGACCAGGAGGACCACATCTGGAGCCGCTCTGCCATGTGGCAGTGCCGTCACGTGTCAACTACTCCCAACACAGTAGGACGGTGTGGTCAGAACAATTCATGTGGTGGGCTATATGGCACGCCGACCAGCCTGCAGTTTTCAGCCCGATGATCAGGCCTGTCTCAAAGTCCACAAGTTGCATAAATCAACGTCTCTGGTGTCTAATTGGCATTCTTGTCACTCTGTACTCTTGTTTGTGTCAGGCAATGCTTTTCGCTTTCATGGGGCATCAACTACATGCTGGTTTATAAAGCTGACAGTTCATGCTTGCAGGACCACCACAGGGTGTGCGGTCATGTGCACTCGCACCAAACATGGATCATTTGCATACCAGCACACACTCTAGCTATTTGCAAAGTTTTGCGGTTGTAGCATGTTTTCTTCTAGGTGTGCAAATTTCATTGTCCGTGAGTGAAATGCAGCCTTCGTTGCATTACATTATCTGTCAAAATGCTTATAAGTAAAAAGAAAAAAAAAAAAATCTTTCCAACTGTCTGTGGACCTCTATCGTCCATGTTGCATTGTTTTTCTGTTGCTAATGCATTTTGGTAATTTTCCAAATATACAACCTGCCCTGCCAATTACAATGATGAGTTAAAAAAATATCAAAGTGCCACAAAAATGTTTTTTTTTTTCTTAAAGCAGTGTATTATCCACACAGCCTAAATTCACAACTTTAACAGATAATCTGCAGATATACATAGACAATTATAGTACTCTTTTTGGTGATTAAGTAATTATCAAATGATATATATTACTACCAAATCAGGAGAATAAGGCAAGTGTTCAATAAATTTGGTGTGATTTGCCTTTAACAATTTAATTCTTGAAAGAAATATGGGATTACGGCATATAATACAAATTTTGAAGATGACAATCCGATTTTTGGCGTAAATGTGACCAGGATGGTAAGTCAGATAATATCCGAAAACTTGAAAATTTTCATTGTCCTGGAGCGGGACTCGAACCCGCGCTTCGACTAGCGAATCCTGTGATGGTTAAATTCAAATTGATCGGAAACTTGAAACTTGGTCATTCTGGGTGGTGTAGTGGTTAGCATATCTGGGCGTTTTCTGGGAGACGCGGGTTCGAGTCCCGCTCCAGGACGATGAAAATTTTCAAGTTTTCGGATATTATCTGACTTACTATCCTTGTCACATTTACGCCAAAAATCGGATTGTCATCTTCAAAATTTAATTTTGTTTTGTTGTGTGCAGCAGAAAACCTCTAATCCCTTGCAGAACTACAGGCAGACTTTTTGTTATGTACCAACAGGCAATAATTGTGTTTTTGGTCTTCCAGCTTAATAGATTTGATGAGACATGGACTCCTGATGGATATAGAGCACATCACTTTCTTTGTGACATGCAATTTTTTCACCTTTGTTGGCAATGGTGGAAAAAGATTGTGACATTGTAAAAGGTGTATAACTTTTGTTGCCTGTTAAAATATCTGAAATTATGTGGTGGCCATTGCTATGCAACATCAGTTAAAGACCCATTTTGCTTTTTCTTATACCTTCTGCTTTTTGAAATGTCAAATTGTGTGGCATCAAAGAAGAAACACTTTTTTCTTTTTTTAATGAAGTGTGTCATGCAAAAGAGGCAAACATTCCTGTGCCAATGGTGCTGATGCCTGATAAAGGCTTTTTTTTTTTTTTTTTTTTACAAATCTTGAAACTTTCAGGATAACCTTTTTATCAAATATGATATATAGTATTGTATATACAGTATTATATATCATATTTGATAAAAACTTCATAAAACTTAGTCACAAAAATACATAGAGGTCTTCTCCAGGACTTTGGCCAAAATGTAATTTTTGGCTTTGATGATTGCCTAACAAATTGAATACTGAATGTAATGGATGTTTCATGTATTATTCAGGACACCCTTCAAAATAACAAATGTCAGAAGGATACAAACTTCACGGAAAGTATAAATATTCAAATGTTTAGCATTTGTCAAGTTTTCTTCAATGTGAAGTTTTCCATTCAGTTCTTGTTGAATCTTTGATTCTGTTGAAATCAGTGAAGAAATGATTATTATTATCCTTCACAAATACATGACACTCAATAAAAGCACAATTTCCAAATCTATTAAGCATACCCTTTCCATTACCATTTAAGATAACCTCCAGTGCAGCCCAGTGATGCAAGCCACATAGACATGATCATGTCTTGTGGGACATGATCTCATGGGTGACATAGAAATGGCCACTGCACAACACGAAGTCAGTAACATGAATGCAGGCAAACTCTACAACAAAAATCACACCACTCAACATAAATTCACCCAATTGCACATTTGTGGCTGATTCCTATCAATATGAAAAGGGGTTACACAGGCCCTAATGATACAACACAAATATCAGTTCTTTTGTTTTTTTTAATTTCAATGTAGCAATTTGGCTTTGGTGATTCTTCACCATAAATTTATACCTTTGCCACCAACAAAGCGGCCACACTTTATAAGCTCAGATCATGATGCTGACTGATATCTATTGATCCAATAAGCAAATGAAACCATTTTCAGGGAGGGGAATGATTCTTGGGAAGGGCACCAGACAGTGTTGTGACTTCAGCTGCACATGTCTGTCATTCAACCAGCATCTGTCTCTGTCTTATTCTGCAGAGCTATACATAACAGAAGTGACTACATCATCTATATCTCTATACTCTTTTAGGTAAATGGAGACAGTGTTAACATGGCCAATCTGCCCAGAGCTAATATAATAATGGAAATAGGTGTAGGATACAATCCCTCCCCTTCTTTATTACTGACCAAGCAGTAATCAGAGAAGTCTTTGTAAGTAGTGTTCAGCTCAGTACAGCAGCAGAAGTGATACTTTTCCATATATTATATATATATTATTACAAACCTTTCATGTGAATGCAAAATCAATCACTTCCCAGGCCTGGAAAAATAGACATAGAATTCCATGACATGTAATGTGTGAATCCTGTGTAGATGGAATACTTTACCCTTACAACCTATATTAGGCACTGTCAATAAGGTTTTTCTGATGATTCCCTCTAAAAACCTAAATATACACTGTAGATTAAAGGCTTATCTCTCTGCTAAATCAATGTGATATTTTTAAATTCTATTTCAACTTGAAGAGCTTTCTATTATTCTTCACATTTTGTGAGTTCTTTTGTATTTATAGAAGTTTCTGGTATCTAGATCTTTATCAAAGATTGTTCTCAATCTAAGAACAGGCTACATTCTATCATATATATCTTTACCAAGGTCTGTTCCGGGCAGATGCCCCGTGGGGCGCAGTCTGGTCCTCCTTGATCCAGAAGATCCTGGGGGCCTTTGTTGGTTTCTCCCTCGTCGCAGGTTCAGCTAAGTGGGATAGCCTCCTCCCACGTCTTCAACGCAATGCTGCATTTTGGAAATTCTGCCACACTTTTACTTCATATTTTCAGCGAGCGAACATTGCGCAGCATTATCTCCTCTCTCTCTGCTTGTTCTCTTGGACCTCCATGAAGTTTCGCTCGACGCAGCTCACCACCATTATCAGCCTACTCACATCACTGATATGGAATTCCAAGCATTGGGTTGCTGCTGTGACTCTTCATCTGCCCGAGTCCCTCGGAGGTATTCACCTACCCAATGTTCGCTTATATTATAAGGCACATCGCATCATCTGCTTTTTACACCTTCTCCGTGCCCCCTCACCCTCTCTTCGTGTTTCTCTCAATGTCATTGTCTCACTTCACAATGCATCCTTTTCTCTACTCCTTTATCTTCGGATGGATTCTTCTACTCTTTCTTCTAACCATTTTCCGTCACTCCTTTCTAAAGCTCTGGCGTTTTTCTGGTCCCTCCTTCTCTCTCTCTCTTGTGCTTTTCCGTCCACTACCCTTGATCTCTTGGCTGAACCTCTTTTCTTCTCGACTTTAATCCAACCTTCCAATCAACCCTTCTTTCTTCTTCGGTATTTTGTACATATTTTTCATTATGTCTCTGTGTGTGCCTTTACTGTTACTTTATTATACATATTACCTGTACCTTTTATTGCCATTGCTTGTTGTTGTGTTTTTTTCAATGGCATTGATATGCCTTTTCTGAATTTTATATTTGTACATACCCCACGCATTTTTGTTATCCACCCTAGCAGTATCGTTTTATCATTTTTTTCTTTTTGTTATGTAGTGGGCTATGGTCTGCCATGTACATATTTGCATTATGTTCATTGCTTTTTGTTCACTGTAACACATTGTGGGTTTTGTGTTCCTCATATTTTTTTAGATCTGTATCACATGTATTATTCTTGAGTGCATTTATTCCTATTTGTTTGTATACAGCACTATTTTTCTAGTACAGTGTCTCTTATTTCGTATCTTTTGCTCACATATATTATTTTCTGGTGGCCTATGTGTGTCATTCTGCTTTATGTCTCGGGTCGTAAACCATCAATCATTTGTTTATTATGCCTGCTCTGTGTACCTATATACTTTTCTTTGGGTTTTTTTTTATCGTTTCTTTTGTTTTTGGATGGCGATGCCTCTCACATTTGTGTAAATATTGCTTCATGCTTCATCCTTTATGATCTTTGATTTCTCCACTAATGTGGCGATTCTGTATCATATGCTTCCACAATAAAGATTTTATTGACCACCAAGGCCTGTTCTCAATCTGAGAACAGCTTAATCGTACCGGGTGTTTCACTGGGTAGTGACGACTTTTCTGTGGAATTAATCATTAAAGAATAACGAGATGAAGCTGCAAGTCTGAGATGTAGATCAGTAGGTGACATGCATTCGTGAGGAAGTAGTGGGATGGTGGACACGTGATTTAGAACATGCAGTGACATACCACGGAAGAAAGAGTTTTCTTGGTGAAAAATTGCTATGCTGAGGGCGGAAGGTGTTACGAAAGTGGAGTACGGCATTTAAAAATCATTGCAAGCCATCTCGTGCATACCTGACGAAATTGGTAGCAAAATTCAAGCAAACCTGCAGTGTCACAGATGATGTGGCAAGCATGGTGACGAAGAGAATAACAGTGCGGACAGCAGAAAACACTAAAACCGCACGAGAACTCCTGCACGAAGAAGCCGGTAGGTCAACATGAAGACTTGCGCAGCAACTAGACGTTAGCCCAGCATTCGCATGGCACATTGTGATGTCAGATTTGGACATGTTTCCCTACAAAATCCAGGTGCAAGCACAACAGCCGTCTGTTTGTGCAAACTTAAAAGTCCTGGGCGACGGCGCGTATCGTAAGAAGTTGCCGATAGTGTTTGCACCGCCATTCAACGAATCCCGGGAAAATCAACACGGAGGGTGAGTCGTGATGTGCAGATTTCACAGAACACTGTCTGGAGAATTTTGAGAAAGAAGCAGAAAATGATTCCATACAAAGTGCAGATGTTGCAAAATCTAACTGACCTTGACAAAACAAAGCGCTTTGAATTTTGTGCTGAAATGCAGCGCCGTTTTGAAAATGACGATTTCGCCGATCACTTAATTTTCACCGATGAAGCTACATTTCACGTGAGTGATCAGGTAAACAAGCACAATGTTCACTTTTGGGCAATGGAGAACCCCAGACTTACAGTGTAACATGTATGAGATTCCCCTAAGGTAAATGTGTTCTGTGCTGTGTCCAAAAAGAAAGTGTACGGCCCCTTCTTTTTTCACGAGAAAACTGTCGCGGGAGGCTCTTTTCTGGATATGTAAAGTCTTTGCTTGATGCCACAGTTGCATCTTTATTCCCCAATTGGATGGTGCACCACTGCACTAGTTAGGCGACGTGCAAGATTATCTCGGTGAACATCTTCCTCACCGATGGATTGGACGAGCCGCGGACTACAACATGCCACTGACCCAACGGCCACCCAGAAGTCCTGACTTAACACCTTGTGACTTTTTCCTGTAGGGATACGTAAAGCACAAGGTATTCACCCCTCCCCTTCCTGTTGATCTAGCGAAGCTGAAACAGCGTACCACAGCCACTATCACTGCACTTGATTCAGATATCTTACCTCGTGTTTGGGCGGAAATGGATTACTGGTTTGATGTGTGTTGTGTGACTAAGGGTGCACATACAGAACATCTGTGACTGTCTCTAAAAAAACTTGAAACATTCCCCTAATATTTTACATTGTTCTTGTTTTATAGTGCGTTGAAACTGTATACTTCTTTATGAATCACCCTGTATAACTTCTGAATAACTGATTAGCAGAAAAACTGCCAACTCACTTTATGTAACATTACCTCAATTACGAATGGTTTGATTTTGCCCAACCTCAGCATACATATATTGGGTTGGAAAGAAAGTAGTGTCTACAAATGTAAGGCAAAAGAAAAGAGGAATTACTGTATATATGAGGGCAAATAAGTCCAAAAATGTAGTATCCATCATTTGCCATGACCTGCTTCCATCATCTGGGCAGCTGTTGGATACTGCCCCTGTACAACTGTAGCGACTTGGACACAAAGAAATGAGTAAGTATACACTCAATATCATCTCAGTTGATGAACTGCTGTCTGCACAGGAAATACTGCAATGACTGGAAAAAGTGTTAGTCACTTGGGGGTAATGTCTGGGGATAGGCTGGGTGCAACAGTAGCTCTCAGCTTAGGTCACTGATCTTGTGACAGGTCACCTGGGCTGTGCGAGGATGCCCTTGCAGTGCTGGTCATTTCGACGTGAGCCACGTGTACAGATCATCGAGCTGATGGCAGTACACATCGGCGGTGATAGTGGTGTTGTCTGGCAGTAGCTCAAATAACACGACACCCTGCATATTCTACCAAATAGACAGCAAGACTTTATGTGAGTGTAAGCTGGCTTTGAGGGCATGGGCTTATGTTTTGGGTCCAACCACTATTTCTGAGCACTTAACATTGTCACGCAGGACTAATTTCTCGTCACCTGTCACAATGCGGACGAAGAACGGTTTAATTTGGGCACGTACAAGCAGGAAAACGCATGCACTCATGCGATTTCTTTCTGCTCAACTGTGAGTTGATGGGGTACTAACACTCCCTTCTTGTGCACCTTCCCAAGTTGACACAGGTACATGATAATGCTCATGTGGGTAGTCCTCAGCTATTCAGCCAGCTCCCACATGGTCACACATGGATCAGTCTCCACTAAGGTCTTCAGCATGTCCATACCCACTGTCGTGGGTACTTCTGGCTTTGGTACGGTCTGACAGGGCAAAATTTTCCTCTTGAAACCATTCAAACTAACGACAACACTGACGATGTGGAATTGGGTAACTGGTAATGTTCCTTAGCACTTGTGGGAGTGCTGCCACAATGAAACTCACACAGCATACAAATGGCAGATGTGCTCCTTGTACACTTCCATGTTGGCTAGCACTTACACTCTTTGCCTTCTGATGACTAATTGCCACTGACTTAAGCCACCTACCTGCTGATGTCATACCAATGTGCTGCACAATCTCAGTGGCCAATGTGCACTGTGGCCATGGCTTTGACTGCCTCGTCATCAGCTATTACTTTCTTTCCAACCCGATACTATGTTCTCAAATATGCGAATGATGCAAATTTACTTAGCAGCATATTTTTTGATAGTGTACCCCAACATAAGGTTACAGTAATGGAAAAAAAATATCCTTTGGCATTCTTATTGTGACTAAACAAATTCAAGTATGGAGCAAGAATTCACACCACTGAAGTAATAAAGGAAAGTAATTCAATACAACTTAATATGTGAATGTCATAATTGGCACAAAGGTGCTGCATTTTCACTGTCTCCTATGCAGACTTCAGAAAACTTTAAAATCACATCGCCCTGAAGTGGGAATCGAACCTGCATCACCTAAATGTTATTCAGATTACCAAACCACATTTGCTTAGCTTCAGTTGCTTGGAACTTTGTTGTCCTGGATGGTGCAATGGTAGCACGCTCAAATGGAAATCGGGGAAATGCAGTTTCAACTCCTGCTCCAGTGTGAAGTAATTTTCACTGTGGAATTAACTATTTTATGGGTCTTATAATAGAAGTTATTATTCAAAAAAATTGGTGGTCAAATTTTCGAACTAAAGCCTAGTTCGTCATCAGGACTACATCACCAGAGTAGTTGCTGCCACTCAGTTGGAAGAGTCCAACCGCAATTATCGTTAATTGTGGTACTTCTTCTTGCTATTTCGATCCCTTCTTCTAGTTTCCTCTTTACTAAGTTTGACTGGTGGGCGATTATTCTTACTGAGTCCCAATTTATGGAGTGTCCACTTGCTTGTATATGTCTGTCTAGCCCTGTTTTGTTACTAATGTTCCTAATAGCTGCTTGGTGTTCTTTCATTCGGACTTTAACACTTCTCCCTGTTTCTCCTATATAGCTGAGTCCGCAGTTACAGTCAATGCAATATATTACTCCTTCTTGCATTTGGATATCCACTTCTTTCTGCTTTAAAGCTGGCAGGAATTTCTTTAATTTGTTACTTAGATCTGTAGCAAGCCTGATATTATATTTTGCTCCAATCCTCTTCAGTTTTTCGAAAAGTACGTTGTGGTACGTAATTTTGCTGGTGAATTTGAAGTTGTTTATTTCCTGCTTTTATTTTGGCACTTGTCTGAATAATTTCTCAACATAAGGGGAGGGGTAATTGTTTTCTGCCAATATTTCTTTTAATTCTTCTCTGTGAAGATCTTTTTGATCATCTGAAGAGACCAGGATTTCAATTTTTTCCAAAAATTGTCTCGCCGTATTCGATTTAATATAATCAGGGTGGAATGAGTAGAAGTCTAACATCTTCCCTGTGTTAGTGGGTTTTCTAAAAATCTGAGTGATTATTCTCCCCTCTCTTGGGGTCAAGTTTAAATCAAGGAAATTGATGCTATGGTCTTTTTCCAGTTCTAGGATGTACTGCAAGGTATTTTCTAGCGAGTTAAATTCTGCTAGAATTTGAGAGGGTAGAGATTGGTCCTCAGTATCTACTATAAATAGGACATCATCCATGTATCTTACATATAGAGCAAATACTGAAGCTTGTACAAGGATTTTTGCCTCTAGTTTATTTACATAATAATTTGCAAGCAGAGGTGTTAGTGGAGAACCCATTGCAAGTCCTGAAGTTTGCCTGTAATATTTCTTTCCAAACTGGAAGAAATTATTATTGAAAGAAAACATGAGCAGTTCATATATGCCAAGTAGTATTTCTCTATTGTGATTATGGAAGACTATTTTTTCTGCCAGGTCATCCGCAATGAATTCCAGCAGGAGGTCCAGGTTAATGTTGGTATACATAAATACTATATCCAGGCTTGTCATTACTGGATGAATTAATTCTGGCAAGTTGTCTAGTTTTTCTTTCAGCTGCATTGAATTTTTTAGAAGGTAGGGAGGGGAAGGGAAAATATCTCTGAGGTGAGTAAGTAAATAATAATTAATGTTGGAGAGAGGTGAATTTCTAGTGTCTATTATAGAACTTGTTGGATGGCCGCCTTTGTGAATTTTTATTGTACCATAGATCTGTGGAACTCTTGACTGGATTTTGGAGAAGCTTTTGAAGAGCTCGTTTAGCTGATTTTTACTTTTTAAAAAGCTGATTAATTTCTTAAGATTTTTGACAGTTTGATCAATAAGGTTAGCAGTGAGTTCTTCATAATAAGGCTTGCTCAATTCAACTTACATTTTATTGTAATACTTATTTTTTTCCAACAATACCAAAACTTTTCTTTTATCTGCTTTCAGTGTTACTACTTTATCATTGGTTTTGAATTTTTTAAGGTCAGTAATGGATTTTAGATCAAAATTGTAAGCAATTTTTACTGGCTTTTTTACAAATTTTGAGATGCAGTCTGAGAATTCTTTCCTTAAAGTGGCTGCTGTATTTTCATCTTCTCTTTCTACCTTACTACAGATGCTTTCTAAATCAATAAGCATCCGTTTTTTATCAAGTGATGTGGAGGAAAGGCTGTAATTATATCCTTTATTTAGGAGATTAATCAAGTTTCCATCTACTCCATCTTCCGTCAGATCTATGACGAGTTTGTTAGTGGGGGATGGTATTAACTGTGGGCAAGGAGCTGTGTTAGTGAGAATAGTCACTCAGCCTTTTAGAAAACCCACTAACACAGGGAAGATGTTAGACTACTACTCATTCCACCCTGATTATATTAAATCGAATACGGCGAGACAATTTTTGGAAAAAATTGAAGTCCTGGTCTCTTTAGATGCTCAAAAAGATCTTCACAGAGAAGAATTAAAAGAAATATTGGCAGAAAACAATTACCCTTCCCCTTATGTTGAGAAATTATTCAGACAAGTGCCAAAAAGAAGCAGGAAAAAAACAACTTCAGATTCACCAGTAAAATTACGTACCACAAGGTACTTTTCAAAAAACTGAAAAGGATTGGAGCAAAATATAATATCAGGCTTGCTACAGATCTAAGTAACAAATTAAAGAAATTCCTGCCAGCTTTAAAGCAGAAAGAAGTGGAATCCAATTGCAAGAAGGAGTAATATATTGCATCGACTGTAACTGCGGACTCAGCTATATAGGAAAAATAGGGAGAAGTATTAAAGTCCGAATGAAAAAACACCAAACAGCTATTAGGAACATTAGTAACAAAACAGGGCTAGACAGACATATACAGGCAAGTGGACACTCCATAAATTGGGACTCAGTAAGAATAATCGCCCACCAGTCAAACTTAGTAAAGAGGAAACTAGAAGAAGGGATCGAAATAGCAAGAAGAAGAAGTACCACAATTAACAATAATTGTGGGTGGACTCTTCCAACTGAGTGGCAGCAACTACTCCAGTGACGTAGTCCTGATGACGAACTAGGCTTTAGTTCGAAAATTTGACCACCAACATTTTAAATAAAAACCTCTACAATACCCGTAAAAAGTTAATTCCACAGTACAATATGAATAGAGGTGCCATAAATTCATTTACAACTAGTAATTTTCACATTTCCTGAAGAAGTGCCTACATAGGAAACAGTAAAAATAAGGCAACTTTGTGCCATACTGATATTTGTATTGCATATCATGTATTTGAGAGGAATTATTTCTTCAGGGGAATTTGTTTGCCATTGGTATCTAAGACTGAATATATGTGTATAACTGCATGCAATGATGAAAATATTCTGTCGTGATAAATGAAACAAAAATATTATGAAACAAGGTGAGACGAATTTTGTGTTAGTTACTATATGACAGCCAAAGATATGACTTTGTTTGTGCAACTGTGGTTTTTTTAATTAAAAAATAACATAAAAACCAGGCTACTTTTTACTTATTCTTTCTGTCCTTTCTGCATGGATGAACCACACCAATTTTGGTAGCTCTACAGTTGACAAGTTCCATCAGTAACACCTGCCATTTTGACACAGCCATTACAACAGACTATTTGACCTAAAAATTTGATGGTAAATAAATAACCTTATAATATTCATTTTGAAATTTGAGAAGCTATCTTGCATTCCTGTATTTAAGAATTATTAGCTAAAACTACTGTTATTAGTTACCAGTGTGAAAATGGAAAACTTTTGAATCACATGCAGTATCACTATGTTGGTGAAATTTCTGGAGTGTATTTATTGACTGAAATCATTTTCTACACAACCAAAGAGAGATACAAGAACACTCAGCTCATAAAACTTTTCAGCAAAAACTTCAGATTGCTAGCATTTAAAAGCCCTTCAGGTAAGCCTATGACTATTACCCTTTATTGAAAGCTGTTTTTTTTTCTGTGGGTTTTTGATTCAAGAGAGTATCTTCATCAGCATTTGTAGCTGCATATGGTAACTTCCAGAGATTCCTATTACATCATTGTAATTTATAACAGAGGTTCATTCAATATTAGTGGTCAGTTTGCGTGTGTGTGTGTGTGCGAGACAAGTAATTGTTTTAATACAATTTTCAGCACATCCATTTTGCCACCATGAAATTTACCAAATTTGGGACAATAATTTTGGTAATGAAAAAGTAACATGAAGCTGTACTTGGTAAATTAAGCAGGACATGGCTTTCTTCTTTTCTTGCTTTTAATCCCCTACCCCATCTTGACTTACATGAGAGTAACATATACATGAAACATCATAACGCAGAATACATACATAACCAATGAAAGGTTGTGTTTTTAAAACATCAACTGCAAACTCCTTTGGAATCTTGAGTGATTCATATTTTATACAAAGAAAGCAAACACCAAAATAACTTATGCTCTTCAAACATTTTTTAATCACTGTATATTAAGTGCTTTTTTTTACTTAAGAATCTTTCAGAAAAACATTTTATTAGGCTTTTAACAGTACAGTTCAGTTTTACTGTAAGAGTTAAAGTTTTTCACTTGTGGAAGATACGGTCCCAAGACTTGGAACCATACTTTTACAAATAAAAAAAAAACTATATAATACTGTAATTGATGGAATTATCCTTTCCTTCAGTTTCAAGACTTTCTCTTAATTTTGAGAAGCGAGTTACAAAATAAAAAGGGACTCAGTTAAATTTATTGCACAACAAAATAACATTGAACAAAGAAACAATTAAAAGAAGAATTTTAAATTGAGAAAAAGGGTTCTATTGTCATTTATCACATGGATTTATCACTATGCACAATGGTGGTTTTTAACTATCTATGCACATAGTGGTTGTAACTGTTATGGTGAAAGCAAGTTGTAATGGTAAAAGCTATATTAAATTCACCAAAATCCTTAAGTAAAGCATGGTACTGCAGTAAGAAAATTTCTCTCTCTCTCTCTCTCTCTCTCTCTCTCTCTCTCTCTCTCTCTATATATATATATATATATATATATATATATATATATATATATAGAGAGAGAGAGAGAGAGAGAGAGAGAGAGAGAGAGAATTTTCTTACTGCAGTACCATGCTTTACTTAAGGATTTTGGTGAATTTAATATATATATATATATATATATATATATATATATATAGGGGATGTAAGGTCAGGTGATGCGTAACATCACAGCCTCTCCTTGACAAATGTCAACCCCGCCTTCTCGTGGTGCATCCTGTTCCCACTAAAGGGGCTCTGACGACCGCCCATAGCGGTATAACTATACCATCGGGATCAGAGGAAATGCTATCCCACACTCACCAACCCGCTTGGCCAGCGTGGTGAGTTATGGCCAAACCCCTCCAAAATGATTCCACAACCTAAATCTTGGCCCTCAGTCTCCGGCAGCTGGAATGTACCTGGCCAAGGCAGCGGCCAGTGCGACATGAAGGCAGAGGGTGCTAAGAATCCCCCGGAGGACCGGACTAGGCTGCCATCTGATGCTGACCTTGGCTACTTACAATGGACGCTCCCTATCTTCTGATTCAAGGCTTCTTGAATTGGAAGAGGAACTACAAAGGATCAAGTGGGACATCGTGGGGCTAAGTGAGGTAAGGAGAAAAGGAGAAGATCTCATCGAACTGAAAAGTGGACATCTCTTCTACTATCGTGGGACAGATACTGGCAGAACTAGTGGTGTTGGATTTATAATAAACAAGAAACTGAAGGACAAAGTTGTAGAAGTTGAAAGTTCCTCTGACAGAGCTGCACGACTTGTTATCCAACTCTCGAAAAGATACCAGGCTCAGATTATTCAAACTTATGCACCCACCACAAGTCATCCTGAAGAAGAAATTGAAGAATTTTATGAAGAAATTTGTCATCTAAATAATAAAGGTAAGCAGCATTTGAAGATAATTATGGGAGATTTCAATGCAAAAATAGGGCAACGGCAACAGAATGAAACTTCAGTAGGTAAATTCGGTCATGGCAACAGAAACCAGCGTGGAAATACTCTCGTTGAGTTTGCAGAGGCAGAAGGGTTTTTCATCTTGAACTCCTTCTTCAAGAAAAAAGCCACACAGGAAATGGACATGGAGACATCCAAATGGGACGACAAGTGAAATTGATTTTATTATGTGTAACAAAAAATTCGTCATAGAAGACTGCAGTGTGCTAAACAAGTTCAACACAGGTAGTGACCATAGATTGGTGAGATGTAAGATGCACCTCAACACTAAACTTGAACGTGGCAAGCTCATAGGACAAACAAAATCTATTGACATAACCAACCTTAAAAAACACCATAATACCTTCAAGTTAGAACTGAAGAACAGGTTCTCTGCTTTAGAAGGCCTAACATCGGAAGAAGTGGACATCTCTGAAGTTAACAGAAAAGTAACCAAAGCTCTTATGGAAACAGCAACAAAATTAGCTGGGTCTAAGAACAAGTTGCATGTGAACAAATTATCAGGAAAAACCAAAATGTTGATGCAAAAAAGAAGGAGATGAGGACAACTAAAGAAGATGTGACTTCCAAAGTGGAATATATAGAGCTATGCAAGACAGTAAGAAAAAGTATCACTGAAGACGTAAGAAAATTCAACTGTGAACTAGTGAGGAAAGCAATTGAAAACAACCAAAGCCTAAAGATAGCAAAGGGACATCTCAGTAAGGGAAGAAAACAGATTATGGCACTGAGAAAAGAAGATGGTTCTGTAACAAGAAATAGAGGCGAAATTTTGACAAGAGTGAAAGATTTCTACTCCAAATTATATGAAAGGGATGATATATGCACTCCAGACATCATGAAAGATACCAGTACCAGAGTTCCTCCAGTCCTTCCAGCAGAAGTTGCACATGCAATCAAGAACATGAAGCGAGGAAAAGCTCCAGGAGAAGATGGAATTACTGTAGACATCATACAAGAAGCAAGTGGAGAAATCGAAACAGTACTCGCCCAAATTTTCACTCGATGCCTTAATGAAGGAAAGATTCCTGAGGATTGGAACACCGCTACAATGATCCTGCTACATAAGAAAGGTGACATTGAGGATCTCGGAAACTACAGACCTATCAGCCTCCTATCAGTAGTTTATAAAATCTTCACTAAAGTTCTTTCACACCGCTTGAAGGTAACACTGGACATGGCTCAACCGAGAGAACAAGCTGGATTCAGGAGTGGCTACAGCACAATAGATCATATCCACGAGCTGAGAGAACTAATTGAAAGAGCGAGGGAATATGAACTTCCATTGTGCATGGCTTTTATCGATTATGAAAAAGCCTTTGATTCAGTGAAACCATCAGCAGTTACAATGGCTCTGAAAACCTGCGGTATTGAAGATGCATACATTAATATTATTAATAACATCTATGAAAATGCAAGTGCAAAGATTAGGCTGTTTGAAAATACAACACACGTAAAAATTGGAAAGGGAGTGAGACAAGGTGACACCATATCTCCGAAGCTCTTTAATGCCACATTAGAGGGTGTTTTTCAGTCACTGAGCTGGGAAAACAAGGGGATGAAGATTAATGGAGATTATCTAACCCACCTTCGTTTTGCTGATGACGTAGTCATTTTTGCAACTACCCCATCAGAGCTGCAGAGTATGATCCAGGAACTTGCTGACAAGAGTAAAGAAGTGGGATTAAAATGAACTTTCAGAAGACAAAAGTGATGTTCAATGCTTTTACAAGAAATGAAGATATATCGATTGATGGAGAAAAGCTGGAGATAACAGACACGTACGTTTATCTTGGACAGCAGATATCAAGTGAGGGTCACATTGATGAAGAAATTAATCGGCGTACAAAACTTGCCTGGAGAGCTTTTGGAAGAAACAGCATAATTTTCAAGAGCAATATGCCATTATGTCTTAAAAGAAAAGTGTTTGATCAATGCATCCTTCCAGTGCTTACGTATGGTGCGGAGACGTGGACCTTAACTAAAAGAGACATACAAAGGCTGCAGACAACTCAAAGCAGCATGGAGAGGTGCATGCTTGGTGTAACCAGGAGAGATAAGAAGAGGAACTCGTGGATCCGAAAAATGACAAGAGTGGAAGACATTATGATCAGAGTTAAATCCCTGAAATGGCAATGGGCTGGACATACTGCCAGAAGGACAGATCATCGATGGACAGCCGAAATTTTAGATTGGATTCCAAGGGACAGGAAAAGACCCAGAAGAAGACCACATGGGAGATGGGTGGATGAAATTCGAAAGTATGCAGGGGTGACATGGAGGAGACTGGCACAAGACAGACCGTTGTGGAGGAAACTTGGGGAGACCTTCGTCCAGCAGTGGATTGATAATGGTTGACAATGATGATGATGATGATATATATATACTGGAAATTGCTACTGAAAGATTGAGTCTTATGACTAAAACAATATATAGTGTTGTGCTAATTTTTAAAACTTAGACAAAATTCTTTCTCATATTTGTGTTTTATTACACAAAACATTTAATGACTAAAAGAACACTACTTTACTCTGTATTCCTTGAAATAAATATGTATTTTTCTTTCAAATTGAATAGGGGGAGTCATTTGTGAGGGAATTCTTGTGTTTGGAAAAATATTTTCAATTACCAGCTTGCTTAGCAGACTTTACAAATGCCTTTTTTTTTTCTCAGTATCTGTTTATGGGAATGTTGAGGCACAAGCTGTAGTTGTTTCCGGCTCATTTTGCGTGTTTCTATGATACATCAGATAATTTAGTTATAAAATTGATCATTTTGTAACTGTAATACCTTTGGGCATTTGGTTGATTTTGAGTTCCTTCACAGTTTTGGAACAAAGTTTGAAGCTGTAGTTATGAATGAACTTGTGGCTGTCACCAGTGAAAATTCAAATGGTATTTCAAATTTTTATGTTTTTTTTAAATATTGGAATGCTTTTTTTAAAGACAAATTTTCAGATGATCCGATATCTTTACCAGAAAATGCTGAAAATGTGTAGAAAAATTTGGTCACAGTGTAGAAAGAAAACTCCAAATAAGACTACTACAAACAGAATATATAGGGTGCACTGCCTTGAAAAAATATATTATAGTGGTAAAACAGTGCAGAATGCAAAATTAATACAAAGCTCTGTTCATAGTTCCAACTTGTCAAATACTAACATAACTTTTTGAATCAATCCAACTTATAAATGTCAAGATATGCATGTAGACTGATACATAAATGGACAAAGTGACATAAACACATTATTTTTCCAAAACCAGTGCTAAAAATCAACTTAAATGAATGTGAATATTATTTTTCTGCATAGAAATGCAGTATTCCACTATTTTTCACATAACCACAAGCTCAGAAAGCTTGAAAATTATATCACCATACAGAGGAAAAGAAACACATATCTCCTAATTCCTGTTTGAGCATGTAATGTCCAAAGCAATGAATTTTCAAGCAATTAAAGTTTAATAATACTAGGTATTGCTACAAAATGCACAGTACAAACAGGTCAAAAGTGAGTTACAAGTCACTGACCTTGAACTGTTTGTAACTGGAAATTCAAAGTTCACCTCACTTTCTGCATTAATTTAAGGACATGTGTTAATGAAAGGAGATGTGTTGTTTGTTGCCTGTCAGAAAATACCAAGTTCAAGAATTGACCATCAGATAAACTAAAATTTCTGGTTAAAGAAAATGCCTACTGAATCTTTTGGTATCTTGAGTGAAGTATACAGGAAAGAATACATTACATGTGATGTGCATATGTTTTTGCATGGTATAAGAGGTTCATGTGAAGGCTGGGAAGACATTGAAGACTATGGACATCAGGGACTCCCAAGAATTTAAAAAACAGAAGAAAATGTGGACAAAATCTAGGCAACTGTGCAAAATGTTCAACAAATGAGTATTCAAATGGTAGATGAAATGGTAAACATCGATCAAGAAACTGTTTGGCAAATTTCGCATGAAAATCTGAACATGACAAAGGTTTGTGCCAGGATGGTTCTGAAGAATCTTGTGCCTGAACAAAAAGAAAATCACAAGTGAATTTGTGCTGACATTCTGAGGCAATTTCAGGCGAACTTCAACCTTTTAGGAAAATTTACCACTTGTGATGTGACCTGATCTTCCAATATGACTCCAAAATAAAAAATAAAAAATTAGTTGATGCATTGGGAAACGCTGTCACCAAGGTTAGAGAAAATATGGCGAAGCAAGGAGGCTATGTTAATTGTTTTCTTTAACATTAAGGGTGCCATTTCAGTAGAGCGGATTCCCAATGGGACAACAGTGAATCAGCATTACTACAAGCAGTTTCTGGTGCTTGTGAAGTGAGGCAGAAGAAAGAGTACCCAATTATGGAAAAATGACTTTATTCTTCACCAGGACAACATACCAACTCATTTGCCACTTTCAGTAAAGCAGTTTTTTAGCTAAGAAACACATCACAGTGTTTGAACATTTTGCCTACATGCCATATTTGGCCCCATGCAACTTCTTTCTTTCCCCTAAAGTCAAATATGTACTCAAGGGGACCCATTTTGGGTCAGTCATTACTTTAGTGAAGAAGAGAATGACCACGCTTCTCAAAAGGGATCACACCAGATGAGCTACAGTGCTGCTTTGTCCAGATACAGATTAGAAACCTGATTCCAAATGTTCATTTGCAGTTGCTTGGAAATTTGCTAGTCGCCCATCCCTATTTTGATTTGTGTAACAGTGGCACATTTGTAAAGAAAGAGACATGTGTTCGATTCCTGCTCTGGAGTGATGCATTTTACAGCTTTCTAAAGTGGTAACTATATGGAAAACAGAGAAAAATGGTGTTTCTAGGCTGAAACAAAAATACGTTTGTATGTGTGCAATGTGTTTGAGAAAATTCATCACCATTAACTTCTGTGATATCAATACTTTTTTTTTTTTTTGATAGGGGGTTGAACGACCATCATGAGCAACTTAATGGGCTATAAGCAGTCGCCCATCCCTAATTTAGAGCAACTGGCTCCAGGGAATGGTGAGAGCCAGTGCTGTAAGACAAACACAACATCCATGCCTTGTGGGATTCAAACCCGGACCCATTGCGGATGAATGGTCATAAGCTAGCGCTTAGATCCCTGCACTACAAGGGCAGCTGATATCAAATGAACACATTAAAACTCTATTTTTACTTGCACGATGTTAGTTAAAGTAATCAAGAACTGTTTTGAAAATAATGTCACCCCTTTTCCCAGAGATTGGGAAAACTCTGGTAGAATGTAACAAAATTAAGGAAATTGTAAAAGTTCATACACATTAACAGAAAATAAATTCCAGTACTTTTTCAAGAGTTTGCTGAAAAATCCCAGAGATTACATTTTTGCTAGAATCATAGTGCTTTGTTTTATATTTTGCAAATTGGTTGAAGAGTTTGTTAAAAAATCCAGGTGCTTACATTTTTGCTAGAATCATAAATGCTTTGTTTTATATTTTGCAAATTGGTTGAAATTTATTATGCATTTAGATTCCTATGGATTCAGCTGCTACAGAGCACTTTTTGGTGTGTGTTAAATCTTCAATGAAGTTGCAAAATTTCCCTGTATAAAACTTATATGAAGCAATCAGCACAATGAAGCAATCAGCATTGAACACAATGATAATAATAAAAAAGAAAAAAATTTGCTGTGGGTGCTGAAAACACCCTATTCCAGAGACATTTATTCCCATGAACATTGGCAGCTGGGAGGCCAGATATCAATCTCCTTCAATTAGGAAAGCATGTGCAAGAAGGAATGGCAATCTTGGACTCATGGGAAAGTTTCCACAAGCTGTAGCGACTACAACTATGCAACTGCTATGCAACAAACCAAAGTGATTGGAAATATGGCACTCAAACACTTTGCACTCCGGCATTTACATGAGATCAAAGACATGATTTACACTCCATGGAACAAAGTGGTGTCATCACGAGCAGATGCTGTAGGGAGCTAGAACAAAGACATAATCAATCCAAACATTTCCACCCAATTCTTTTTCTTTTCTTTTCACTGCAAGAAAAAATTCCAGGACTATTCCAGGATCATTCACTAAAATATGAAAAATCAAGGACTTTCCAGGCCTGGAAGAATAAGGGAAATCAAATTCCAGGGGCAGCGCAAACCCTGATTGTGGCTGACCCCCCCCCCTCCCCCAAAAAACGGAAAGATGACACCAAATTTTCGGGTGTAATGAGCATGTCTTTGGAATCTGTTCTGACATGAATTAAATTTATCAAAGCTGTTCAAAGTCAATAAAACTGGTATGGAAAACAGTAGTATCTGACCAAAGAAAGAAGTTTTTCGATCGGGTTTTTAATTCCGCACATATTGCTCTAAACGGAATCGGGAACTTATGCCATCTGGTTGCAGACTTGTGCATTAAGAAAAATTTGAAATTATATATGAGGAACATTTTGCAGCAGAAACACTCTCCAACAAAGAAAGAATTTTTCAAATCGGACCCTTAGAAGCAGAGATATCTGCAAAATAAGATGCATCACGCCCCCTGATGGGAAAAACACACATTATTTTAAGAAGGAAGTATTCTCAAAAGGTTTTGCGATGTGAGCGGTATTGGTCCAAGAAAGAATTTTTTCAGTCGTTTTGTTTTCAGGAGCTCAGATTTTTCTGCAAATACATCAGAAGCAGAAATTAACACTTATGTCCCATGGTGGCCAAACCATTTTTTACGAAATATCAGAAATTTCATGAAAAACATTTCCAATCAGGAGCTGTATGCGATACAGGAAGAATTTTCAAATCTGAGTTTTAGAAGCAGAAATATTGGGGAAAACGCTATTTACCTTAATTCCCCTAGCGGAAACTCTACGAGTTACTTGAAAATTTTGAAATTATATGAAAAACATTTTGCTCCGGAAACGCAATATAACAAAGAAGGAATTTTTCAAATTGGACTCTTAGAAGTAGAGATATTAAAAAAAAATAAGATATACATCTATGCTCCCTGGCAGAGAAACCATGCAATATTTTAAGAACAAAGTATTCCAAAAAAGTTTATTGACGTGAGTAGTATTGGTCCAGAGTGAATTTTTTTCAATTGAGATTTTAAAAGCTCAGATTTTGAGGCAAATGCATCAGAAGCAGAAATTAACACATACGCACCAGGTGGATAAACCGTTCTTTACCAAAAATTAGAAATTATATGCAAAAAAATTACCATTGGGTAATGTATCCACAGAAGAAAAAATTCTCAAGTTTTTTGGGATTAGAGACATTGGGGAAAACACAATTTACTTTTACGTCTCCTAGTGGAAAGTCTATGTGTAACTTGAAAAAGTTATTATACCTAAAATACTCTTCGACATAAATAGAATCGAAAGACGAAAGAATTTTAATTTTTTCAATCGAATGTTTAGAAGCAAATGTATGGAATAAAATGTATTTTGAATTTGATGTCATCTGTATTTATGCCCTTTTAGCAGTGGAAGAAAAAAACTCCATGAAATAAAGGATCATCATTTGCATATTTCAAGCTTCCCAATGCAAAAATAATTTTCAAATCGGACTAATAGTTGCAGAGATATGGTGTCCACAGATGGAGGGATGGACAAACTGATAATAAAGCACAATCTTTTTTTTTTTTTTTTACAAAAGATGTGCTAACAACTAACCTTTAAATAGTCTGAAACTTTATTTACATATACTCAAAAAAAGGGGCTAAAGAACAAGTATAAAATAAAAAAACAATCACTAAATTGCACCACCATATGTCATGCTGAATGTATATGTAACAAAATAATAATAATAATAGTAAAGAATGCCAATAGCCCTTCCCCCAAAGAAAAAATTGCAACATATACATAGAACTAACTTAGGATGTCACTGAACTGAAGGTAAAACACATTATGTTTTTCTTTCTAATACCTGAGAGAAATATGTTTTTATATCTGATACAGGTGTCTGCAAATACCATTCATGTCTAATAATGGTATGTTTTTTGCTTTTTATTTTCTGTCACATTTAACCTTCTGAGAAGCAAATTCACCTTGTTTCACAGCACAACTACAGTATGTATTATCATTATACTTGTTGCATGTATTGGTTCCCACTGCATAGTTTGATGCAGTTTCAAGTGTTTTACTTGCTTTTCAATGTCTGTGTTCCCCTGCTTCTTATTTTTATGAAGCAAAGGAACACAAACTCCAAACTCCTTTGCTTAGTATTTTTACGTTTTCTCGTCAATACTTCTATGTGCATAAACTTTTACAACAGACTTCACTGAATGCAAAGTGTTTTAAAAATGAGTAATCGTAACGAGTATGAGGAAATGGATAGGCAGACATGCGGTGTGCGATTGCAACAATTTGTCATGGAAGTAAGAGACACAATTGATCTACAAACTGGTCTTAAACAACCTTCTGTAAAAACAATAGTGTTTTAAAAACTTCCGATATTCATATTGATGGCTCGAAGCACATGATTTTTAATCTGTTGATTTATAGGCTTTTTGTCTAAGTCAGATTGATGTATAGCACTTAAGTGTGATACTGAAATTTTGTTCATTAATTTTTATTCTAGATATGGCATGTGATAATTATTTTTACATTCGTTGAGTCTTTTGAAGGGGAGGCTTGAAACTTTTCAGAGGCACTGCCCTCCAATATAGCTGTCTATCCATGACTCCGCCCTGAATACAGAGCTATACTGAATTACTTTAAATAATGCATAGATAACTCAAATCTGACTGTAAAGTGATAACTGTCATGTTTGTTAAGAGATAAATTTAATCCTGTAACTTTACAAGAACAGATATGAAGATAACATGTATATCAGGATAATTTTTAAGACGCATAGAAGTAGTTTGTTAGCACAAGGTAATAAAGCATATTTGCACTTACCTTCCAACAGGTGAACATAGCGACATTGAGGCCTTTTACAGAGACCAGATTTAAAATCTCGGCACAGTGGCAGGGTGTCCAGCAACTGGGAAAAAAGAATCTACATACTTTAATTATAAGATCGACTTCTCTTTCATGTAAGTGCAATGTATTTAATATGAAAATGCTTTAAATAAGAAAAATAAAATCAGCAGCACATCTCAAAAACAACTAAATTGCACAAAACATAGCAAAAAGGCACACACACGAGTAATGGCACACATTGTCTTGCATTCATAAGTATGATGAACTCAAACAGAAGTTAATAATGCAACACAAATTTCAATATCAACTTTTACACAGGTTTATCAACAGTACAGTTGCAAGGCCAGCATTTCATACTCTGAATAAGATGTACAAAATAAAACATTTACTCATGCACTGTTTTCCAACATTGTTACCAGAAACATATGGGCTCTTGCCACTATATGTCATAAGCTTGTTTTGATTCACACTGCGTAAGATTCCCATGCCTGTTGATGGAGCCATTGTTTGACCGAAATTTTCACTTCATCTGTCATGAAGCTTTCAGGTGACAGTTCTCAGCAGTGTAAATTACATACCTGTCACCCTGAATCATTTCTTCAATTCATACTATGTTTATTTCTGTTGAACAGCTCTTTAGATGTGAGTGCCCCATGTGATTACTATTAGTAATAATACCTCTAACCAAACACAAACTTTCATCACCATTCGGAAACCTGACTAATGCAACGTTGTGTTTCTTACATGCCTCAATAAGTTGTTGACGGATGGCAACACTTTCTTCTTTCAAATAGCATTTACAGACTGTCAAGATCTCTTGTCACCAAACAGAGCCACAGTCTTATGATGACGATAGGCAAAAACACATAACGAGAGATAACTAAATTAAGGTAAAGTAGATCACACTTTGTTACATTAAGAGAGAACTTTTTTTTTTATTTAAAGCTCATAAGTTGGGAGCTTTCAATCTTGTCTTAGGTCTTCCTCACACTAAATGGGGGACAAAGACTGATTTCCAGATTCTAAGTTTAAATTATAGATTCCGGCAACAAAAACAACAACACAAATTTAACAAAAAATTTAGATGGCAGCACATTTGCTTTGAATAAGATTGCAGTCAGAGAATATTCCGAAGCTCTTAATACTCAGATACTTGGGACTTCACTGTCCTGGATGGTGTAACAGATAGCATGCTAGACCAGTAGTCAGGAGATGCGGATTCGCTTCCTGCCCCAGGGCGATGAAATTTTCAAGTTTTCTGATATGACTGATATTAGGTGAGAAACAGTAATAACAGTCAATTTAGCAATGTCTGATTGCTGTGTTGATTATACCATGATACAAATTTAAACATAGAATCTAGAAACTAATCTTAGTCCTCCGTTTGGCAAGATGAAGACCTAAGGTTGAAAGCTCTTTAGAAATGATGAAGACCTAAGGTTGAAAGCTCTTTAGAAATGATGAAGACCTAAGGTTGAAAGCTTTCTTAAGAAAAAGAGTTCTAATCTCCTAACATAACAAAGTGTGATCTACTTTACCTTAATTTAGTTACCACAGTCTTATTAGGATTCTTAGCTAGGAATCTGACAGGCTGAGAGGTCCACCCAATGCTGCGGGACTTTTCAGCATGGAAGCACAGATCATCAAGATCCTTTGCCTCCAAATGAAGCTCTAGCCCCATTAGGGTTCTCCACCAGGGATACACCAGATCCAAGCCTAAAATCCAGTCTAAGTGAGCTCTGCCCACGTAATATTTACTGTAGTTCAAGCTTGGATTCTGAGACAGAGAATTTTTTTTTTTTTATTATATGTGATTTTGTGTGATTTAGAATACAAGACTTTCCTTACACATTCTAGTTGATAAAGAGAATTGTTCAGCAACTGGATCTGGGTTGGGAACTTGGGAAAGCTATTTACTTCAGGCTTGGGTAGCAAATACCATAGGCCATGCAATAGTGGATTTCTATGGAGAAGGAAAAGCTTCAAGAACTATGGATACTTGATAGTAGATAGCCATTAACGGAATTCTGCCTGCTAAAGCCATGCAGCAGCTTCCTTCTAATTCCATTGAGCAACATACATAAATTGCAGCGCCGTTCAATCTTTTCGGATGTCTGGGTGCCTAAAGCATTTCAGGAGGAAACTAGTGGTAAAAGACAATTATGCGACTATACTATAGAAACAGGTAGAGGTTCCTTCCCTACTTCCCAGTTGAGGAAGACAGTTAATTGCAGGGGGAGAAGAAAGTATTGGGTTGTTGGAAAAGTCATGACGTATTTTGGCACCCAATGGCGGTTGGGCGGTTTTGGAAGTACTAGAGGCATGAGCAGCTCTATTATCGCTATGGTATTTGACAGGTGCCAGTTCTAGCTGCAGTCTAAAAGGAATAGTGAGCGATTTGGTTGATTTGCAGAGATTTGACATAAAGTTGAAAATGGAAGACCAAACTGTGCATTTTCCGCATATTTTACTGTTTTACTTCCGTAAAGGGAAGAACGTGCATCAAGCTTGTGAAAAGCTGCATAAAGTGTACAGTGATAATTCTCTACACGAACGTCAGTGTCAGCAGTGGTTCGCAAAATTCCGTGCTGGTGATTTTGACCTCAACGATGCTCCTCGGTCCGGGAGGCCCACCGAGGTTGATGACGACCAAATCAAGGCATTGATTGAGTCAAGGCCACGTTATACGACACGAGAGATTGCAGACACATTGCACATCCGTCATTCAAGCGTTCACGACCACCTGAAGAAGCTGGGGTACGTAAGCAAGCTCGATGTGTGGGTTCCTCACGAACTCAAAGAAGCTCAATTGACTGCGCGTATAAACATCTGTGATATGCTCATTAAACGTGAGGAAAATGATCCGTTTTTGAAGCGACTGATAACTTGTGACGAAAAGTGGACTGTGTACAACAATGTGCTGTGCAAACGGTCTTGGTCCCGACATGCTGCTTCGCCTCAAACAACATCCAAAGCAGACATTCATCAGCGGAAGGTTCTGGTCTCAGTGTGGTGGGATTGTAAAGGTGTCGTGTTTTTCGATCTCCTACCACTGAACCAAACAATCAATTCGAATGTGTACTGTCAACAGTTGGACAGTTTGAACGAATACATCATCCAGAAACGTCCAGAGCTCATTCATCGTAAAGGTGTTGTGTTCCATCACGACAACGTGAGACCACACACAAGTTTGATCGCCCGCCAAAAATTATTGGAGCTTGGGAGGGATGTGTTGCCACACCCAGCATACTCGCCTGACCTTGCGCCGTCAGACTTCCACTTGTTTCGCTCTCTTCAACAGTCCTTGCGTGGTATAACATTCAATTCAGATGAGGCTGTAAATCAGCACCTTGTACAGTTTTTTGCCACGAAAGACAGGTCCTTCTATGAATGAGGCATTCTGCAGCTCACTGACAGATGGTAAAAGGTTATTGAACAAAATGGGCATTATATCATTGATTGATCTTTGTTTTTTCTATCAATAAATGACCTTTGCAAAACATGGCTAAAATATGTCATGACTTTTTCTACAACCCAATAGAATTCCGGAAAAGGAGATTTTTTATTTTATTATTACTATTAAGGCCTAAACAGGTTAGTCATAGTTTTTGGTCTTGTTCAGGCCTGAGCTCTATCTTGCAATATAAAATTTGGGCTTGGGCTCAAATTGAGCACTTACTCAGCACTGGTGGCAAACCCAGTGCTGAGGAACTCTTTCTATGACATTACAGATCAAGATACCTTGCTTTTGAATGGAGCCATGGCCTTTATTAGGATTCTTAGCTGGGAATACAACAGATTCGGTAGTCAGCACAATGCTGGTTGAAGGTACAAATCCGAGAGGCAACTGCCGTGTGTGGCTCAAGGGCAACTTTTGGGAACCCATCCATGCATTCAGACAAAGGAATAACCCTGAAAATATCCAAATTGGATGGGTGGCAACGAATCACCCAACTCTCAACTGTCACCTACGACACAGACCTGAGGCTAAAAATTAGCCATCTGCACCAAACTGCTAGTGAATACTTTCATCCCTGAAAGTTGGGATACAGCCCAGATCTCTCCATAAAACTAACATTCTAGTCTATAAAAAATCACCATCACAATGCTGTCGTTACACAATTTAAAAAGTAGGTCTCAGTTGCAATTAAAAATGAACTTTATTTACATCTAAAACCATCACAGGAAACATGCTAGTACTTTCGGACCCACACTGGGTCCATCATCAGGCAACATATTAGGCCGAACTCCTGCTTATAAGGAGATCTCATATTAGGCCGAACTCCTGTTTATAAGGAGATCTTATAAGCAGGAGTTCTGCCTAATATGTTGCCTGATGATGGACCCAGTGTGGGTCCAAAAGTACTAGCATGTTTCCTGCGATGGTTTTAGATGTAAATAAAGTTCATTTTTAATTGCAACTGAGTCCTACTTTTTAAATCGCGTATCGAAAGCATTGTGAAGGTGATTTTTTATAATTTATTGACACGAATCCCCACGAATTTTTGCATTCTAGTCTAATTGTTATTTTTATTTGGTGCAACATGGCTGTAATCTTCAAATATGCCTTCAGACTGTGCAATGTAGCCATTGATACATAACTATTATGTACGAGTATAACCACGTCTCTTGCAATTACAGCAGGAACACCCAGCTTTCGAACATTACTTTTTGATCATCCCTTGTGTTAAGGCAGTTTTATTGGATGAACTACAAAAATTTAGGTTGTCTTTTGCAAGAAATCTGAAATGTTGTAAAGGAGAAGATAATCACTTGTGCAACACCTGTTATGTTAAAAGGCAATCAAGAATAGGTAAAACAAAGAAAACATCGGTTACATCATATAACCATACTCACAAAGATGTTTTTCTCTCTAGCCAGATTAGAATATAAATTATGCATATCTATAATTAATTAAAAAACATGTGTTTTAATCACCACTACTCAAAATGAAATACCTTTGTTTACTTAATTTTTTTCTTGCCGATATGGGATGCATCATTTGGCCTGTGACAACCTGAATTTAACTGAATGAAATGAATGAGGCAACGTGAATGAATTAATCCGGATTTCCTCCACCAAATTACTTTATTTTATATGCTTTATTTTTTTTATGCACAAAGAACATCTGGCTCATAAATTTACTTTACAATAAATACTTAAAAAAAAAAAAAAGTTAAGAATAAAGCAAAGGTACTGTGCACTGTGTTTTCAAGTTTCTTAATCTAAAACCACCAGAAGGATAAAACTATGATGTATAGTGAAATCTTGATATAATATTTCAATATGTAATAAATTCACCTTCTACATGTTCTTGATCAGTCACAATTTTTGATCCAAAAAATTAACCTTAAAATTTCCCACATTTAATACTATGCAATTTAACATGTTCGTTGCCATGACGTTTTTCGGTGACTTGTTTTTGTGGTGCACGGTGATCCATCGGTGTGATGTTGACTGATTCAATACAGTGCTGTACAACACATCGATGGGTCATTTTTTGGAAGTGTTTTCCTTGTCTGCCAACAGATGGTGGTTGATGCTTGTGGTTTGTATGTTTGCATTTCATAATGAACGAAGTTTAGATAGCATACTGCAAGGGCAGCAGCAATCACCGGTGTGTCGTTTAGCACACAATGATGAAACCGATGAACACACTCCATAAATTTTTATTAAGTTTTATTAAATGCAGTACAGTTTGCCTTTCGTTTGTTATCCCTAAATGCATTATACATATACGAATTATTTCATGGAATCTATGGTGTGGTGATACAGTAACAATGTTCTTAGTTATATCTGCTAATTTTTAAAAAACAAAAAAAGTGAAGTAAAATATATATATATATATAGAGAGAGAGATTTTATGCACTAAACAGCTGTATATGTGAATAATGAAAGGAATTCTACATTGCAATTATAATAATTAATGTAGATTCTACATTGTAACTAATTAGGATTTTTATTATAAGATTTTCGTTACAACGCATTATGCACGTGCAGGAACGGTCACCAGTGGGTCGTTCAGCATAAAATCATGAAATAAATTAATACACTAACTTTTTACTAAATGAAAAAATAATTTGATTTTAGTTTATTATCCCTAATTTTATTATGCCTATATGATTGATTTATCAGAATCTGTGCTGAGGAACAGGAACACAAATTTTTCAGTTATACACAGTGCATTTGATCTTTTTATGTCTTTTATGCTGGAGAACACAGGAAAAAGAGTGAGAAGATAGGTATTTTTTTTTTATTATTATTAGAGGTTTAGCGACCACCATGAGCAGGTCAATGGGCTATAAGCAGTCACCCGTCCCTAATTTAGGGCCACTGGCTCCAGGGAAGGGAGAGAGCCAGCACCGTAAGACAAACACAACATCCATGCTTCATCGGGATTCTAGCCCGGACCCCTTTTGGACGAATGATCAGAGGCCATCGCTTAGACCACTGCGCCACCGGGGCGGCAAAAGATGAGTATCATACTACCTCTTCCCTTTCAACAGGCACAGTCCATCTGTGAAGTACACTCGCGTATAATGGGAGGAGGTCGGCACTAAGTCAGACAAAATGTAATAGTGTCATCATGGGTGGTGTAATGGATAGCATGCTCAAATGGAAATAGGTTGTGCAGGTTCGATTCCCGCTCCAAGGCGATGAAATTTTCAAGTTTTCTGATGTGACTGATGTACATGAGAAACAGTAGATACAAGCAATTCAGAGATGTCTGGTTGCTGTGTTAATTATAGTGTAACAGGAGGTGTGGAGTCTGAAAAGCAGCCATAACTGCTCATGTATTTTATAAACTATCACTAACGTAGAACATAAGTTGGAAATGTGTGCGTGACGTCCTACCGGTGTATCATTCAAAGAGATTATATATATAAAGTAACGGATACCTACTGTAGATTTATGTATATAAAACGCCCCCCCCCCCCCGTCTGATCTGACCGTCTGAAGAACGTAGAAGTTATTGCTTTAGCACAAGAGGACAGTGTGTATTTCAGGGTGCTGCACACGAAATCCCCACAAGGGGGTTGTTACGCAGTGAACATGTTAACGATTATTTTTTGTGAATCAGTGATAACTACTTCTTTGCAACAATAATTACAATTTAACAAATATTTTATGTTGAAAATACTGTTTAATAGAAATAAGATTTAATGTTATATATACCAGGTATTCCGCTTAGACGTATGATAAAAGAAAAATTTGTAACATACAAAGTACTAGTTTGAATGACAGAAAGTGGATGCCATTGTAAAGAGCAGCTGTGAAATTTATAAACCAGGAGAATTTGGGCATGCAATACATGCACAGAAGCTGTCTACTTCTGCATCAGTTGCCATGTGAACTCCATAGCAGAAGGTGTTTTGTGTGCTATCACTTGTGGAATTGAAGTCCATGACGCTTGTAAAGTGCAAGTTTTGCCGCAAGTACAACCTTGGAATGACAGCAGACATCCCAACTTATGTGTCCATTATGAAATAGGACAAGCGAATCAGAGAACCGTTAAGTTTGTTACCGGCGACTGGAAAACATGCTAAGTGTATGGTGTCTGAGGAAAACATTGAACGGTTTCGAGAGTCATTTAAGAGAAGCCCAAGGAAATCCATCTGAGAGGTAGTTGTGCAGCTAGACATCCCACTAATAACAGTACATGAAGTGCTTCATAGAAGGCTGAGTTTGTATATGTACAAGATTCAACTGCATCAACAAGTTAAACTGCACGACAGTATGGTACAAAAAAAAAAATATTTGCGGAGACCATGTTGGCCAAAACTGATGCTGACGATACATTCCCTGGGTATGCTTTTCAGACGGGTCAACACATCACATGTCTGGAAGAGTAAAACAACAACTTCCGCATCTGAGGGTCCAAAAACAGATACGTTGTTCACGATTCTCCTAAAATGCAAAGTTATGTTTGGAATGATTAAGGAAAAAAATCATTAGTTCCTTTATTTTTGCAGAGGCCACAGTAACTGGACCAAAATACTTGGACATGTTACAGGAATACATTGTGCCTTGGCTGCCTGAAAGAACAATTTTCCAACAAGATGGGGCTCCCCACACTTTACCAATGATGTCTGCACATTTTTGAATGACCACTTCACTACAGGATGGATTGGGGAGAGGATCAACATTCACTGCATGGCCCCGGCAGACTACCAGACCTAACTCCATTTGACTTTTTCCTGTAGGGGTTGTTAAGGACCTATACCAGTGTGTGATTTGGAAAATGTACATGACAGAATTTGTGCTGCAATCAACAACGTGACACCACAAATACTTCTCAACACGTAGGCTGAGGTAGAACACTGATTGGACATTTGCCACACCACCAGTAGAACTCATGTTGAAGTTTATTAGACATGTAAAAAAAATTCTGAGTTTGCATATCTGGAACAATATGTGTTGCTAATAAATTGTGGTAAGTTCAGAATTTATGATACTTCCTTTTATCATATGTCTAAGTGGAAACCCCTGTATATTAGAGTGGAGTGAAATAAAAACTAAAATTGCATAAGTGGAAACGGGTACCCATCAACAGTTGTGTATTAGGCCCACTAACATTTCTGTGATTATTTTTTTTTTTTTTTGGAAGTAGTTTTCAGTCTGCACATCAGGCCTAAAGTTTGAAATGTTTGCTTAAATTTAAGATGTTTCAACATTTTTTCCCTACAAGTTAAATTTGATAAACAGTTTTTGGGTAGTGATAAAATGCTAGAGAAAGACCTTGAAAACAACATAAATTTTTCCCTACCGTTAGATTTTACATATTCAGTTTGCGCATTTGGGTCAAAATATCAGATTTTTTGCATATTTTTGGTAATTTTTGGCAGGATTATGTACTTTTCAAATTTATAATACTACCGTAACTTAAAGCATCGAAATAAGATTGAATTATTATTAAAACGTAAAAACAAACTAAAGTAAATTTCTTTCCACTTCTGATAACGCTCTGCATACGTTGGCACCACTCGCTACTAGATGCCCCGGCGGTAGCTTTGTTGTTAATCGTTTGCCACGTCGTCCACTAGTCCACACTTGTGCGCTGCTTGTTTTTTTGCTTCACCAGTCGTGTTACGGCAGTAGCGAGAGGAAGACAGCTTGCATATTATATTATTTCAGTGCTTTTTTGGTGCCAGTTTTGTGGTTGTTTTGTTATAACTGCAGCCATGACAGTAACAAGAAATAGTGACAATCCCATTGTTGGCAGTAACCAAGAGATGGGTGAGTCTTTGCTTCCTACTCGTTGTGATGTTTTAAGATATTATAATTTAGTTTGGAAAGAACAAAAAATTAGTAATAATTATAAGAATTCCAGCTTTTCAGCAGTTTCGAGTATAGTTCTAGATAAAGTAGCATATGTTTGGAACAGAGCTTCAATTCCCACTGTATCTCGAAGAACTATGACAGATTTGTTACGAAAAGAGATTGATTTACTACATAATCTTAATAAGTCGTATAAGCGCAACCAAAAAAAGGAGAGTTATAAGAAGAAATTATCTGATTACATGAGTAAAACACATATATTGTTAGATACGGCTGCCTGCAAGTGTGAAGATTTTAAATTTTGTAAGTGTGACTTAAACAAGAAAGTTCCGTTGCTAGAGCATGACTATTTGTTGGATTAAAGATCGGTTTGGCAAATGACTATTGGTCGTGTTGATAGTAAAGTTATGTGAAACATTAGAAAAAAAGAAACAAGAAAAATGAAGGAAACAGAGAGATTAAGTAAGAAACGTTGTGATGTATTAGAAAGTAGCTTTGTCTATGACGTTGAGGATTCAAAAGACGAAAATTGTAACGAAAAAGGTTCAGATGAAGTTGCAATCGTTTCAGAGGACCCAGGACCAGGGCCTTCATCTGTAATTATTTCTGCCACACAGACTATAATATCCCCACATTTTCTAGAGTATGTGATAGATATGGGGTCAAAGATTGTACTGTAGCTGCTATGGCCTCAGCTCATTTACACTATGTTAATTCCAGTAATTCCTCTAACAGCATTATTCCAAAAAATAATGACATAGTAATAGACAGAAGTAAGGTCAGGCGTGAAAGGTCCAAAGTTCGACACGAAATTGAAAAGAGGGAACAAAGTGATATTGATGGTTTCAATGTGCAGGCTCTCTATTTTGATGGTAGAATTGATGAAACACTGTATATTGAAAAGACCGAAGATGGTAAAATGCACAGAAAGGCAATTAAAGAAGACCACATTTCACCCATACAAGAGCCCAAATCAAGATTTATTGGCTACACAACTGCTAAGTCTGGAAAAGGTCGAGATATTGCCAATGCGATTGTACAATATACGTCTGAAAAAAATTACACTGTCAGAATCAGTTTGTATTGGTTGCGACGGATGCCCCATAAACACTGGAAGATATAATGGCATTATACGCGCTTTGGAAGAAAAACTTGGGAGACCATTGCAATGTGTTATTTGCCAGCTGCATACAAATGAGCTACCATTAAGGCATTTATTTGAAAAACTTGATGGAGCAACAACTGGACCAAGTGGATTTGTCGGGCCTATTGGCAAAAGTTTAACGACGTGTCATCTCTGAAGTCTGTACAATTTGAGCGTATTGAGTTCAGTATAGATGATATCATCCTTGAAAAAAATTAAGTTCAGACCAACAATATCATTATGATATTTTTAAGGCAGTTTCAAATGGTGAATGCCCAAGTGATTTAGAAAATGAAAGCCCTGGAAAGCTCTCTCACTCTAGATGGGTGACAGCAGCAAACAGAATCGTGTGATTGTACATAGCTACTAAAAAAACCCATCAGGCACATTAAGAGAGTTAGCAAATTTTGTTGTTTGAGTTCACGCTATTTGTTGGTTCACCATCAAATGCAACTCCGAAATAAAAAATGGTGCTCCTCAATGTTCTTCGTACTTGAGCAATGATAACAAAAAAAATTGTACACAAATGCCTCCAGGATAATGGATACTTTGCTCACCCAGAAAATGTACTCATTGCAATGCTTTCAGACAACCAAAAACACATCAGACAACTTGCTGTAAGATGGATCATTTTAGCCAGGAAAAGCGAGAATGTAAGTAAGGGAAGAATAAGAAGATTTGAAATTCCCATCATAAACTTTACTGCATCTGACTCATAGATCTGATTTCTTGGCAAGACCCCACTGACTAGACACTTATCCAATAACGACTTACAAAGGTTATTAAGAGCAGAAAGTTTTGATATTGCCTCTGAGTCGGTACTTATTGGATTACCAACTCATACTCAAGCCCATTAAAAGGGCAGTGAAAGAAGTGACCGCATCTTCACAAATTATTTGTGACCATGCCAAAAGAGAAAGTTTAATAAAGACAAGAATGTTAGACTAGAGTGTATGTCCAGTTTTTGATACAAAAAAGCAGTTTAAAGCTTAAAAACTACATGCCCTCATGATTGGGAGGTTGGGTAGGGCACAGGTGGGATGCAACCACCTCCCTGTGGTTAGTCCCGGGTAGTTCAATATGAACTAGCGAAGAGTTGCATACCAATGATAATTATAAAAGTTGTATTTGTGGTATATTTGTAATATATTATCACACCTCGAAAGCAGTTTAGTCATTTTAGGTCACAGAGGAAAATGTTAACAAAAGCAAAAATTTCAGAAAATTACGAAAACTGAAGATGTAAAAACTAACGGTAGAGAAAAATTTATGTTGTTTTCTAGGTCTTTATCTAGCATTTTATCACTACCCAAAAACTGTTTATCAAATTTAACTCGTAGGAAATTTTTTTTGAAAAAACACAAATTTAAGCAAAAATTTCAAACTTTAGGCCTGATGTGCAGACTGAAGACTACTTCCAAAAAAAAAAAAAAAGAATTCACAGAAATGTTAGTGGGCCTAATACACAACTATTGATGGGTACCCGTTTCCGCTTATGCAATTTTAGTTTTTTTCACTTCACCCTACTATATATATATGCGACAGTCTATGTGAACCATAAACCAAATGGCAGGAAATCAACATTAAATCAAGCAATGAATTTTTTAAATTGATTATCATATTTTTTATATGAACTAGTACTTTGGCATGCACAACTGCAGCAGGCACTGTGATAATGCACATTAGGGTGGAGCAAAAAACACTTTTTTTTTAATTGGAAACGTCACCATGTGCAATAGTTGTGATTTTATTACCGAAATGACCGTCCGAAATATGGATGATATTATTTGATATCTTAGGCTTCCCCCAAAAC
The DNA here is from genome assembly GCA_039090855.1 of Macrothele yani. Lineage (NCBI taxonomy): Eukaryota > Metazoa > Arthropoda > Arachnida > Araneae > Macrothelidae > Macrothele > Macrothele yani. Next base: position 25,308,263 of record CM077013.1, read on the forward strand.
CTCAAAGTTTGAAAGTTATAGGGAAAAATGGCTTAAAAACACCCGCTTTCTCCATTTTGTAAATAAAAAAAAAATACTGTGTCTCCATGTTATTTAATATCACCTTTGAGTGTATATACACGGGCAAAAATTCAGCAGACGGGAGTTAATTTCTTAGGCTTCCCCAAAGAGCTCAAAATTTGTCATATTTCTCCGAAAATGGCATAAGTTATGTAAATATGATAGACACCAGCCTTACCTAGTAGCATAACTTGAAGAGTGAGTTTATTTCACTTGGAAATCAGACTTTTTTCAAAACTTGGCATCAGCTTCCTATCCAAAATTTTCGCTCTAATGAATCCATCTCTTGCAAGAAGGCCACACACATGAGCAGAAGAATTTGTTACAATCTTAACCATCCTCTATACTGCCTGAGAATGACAAGGTATTTTTTGTAAATTTGTGGCAAGAACTTGGATGTTTATCCGACTGTAGTAATTCCAGAAGCTAATCATCCTTCCATTTCCGTGTAATGGGAGGCTCAGTCACAAATACACTCTTGCCAGTCGATTAGGTCGATGTAATCATTGCTCTGGAAATTCAGCTTAGGAATCCGAAACTTCTTAATGGAAGTTGTTTGTTTGGAAAATTTCCTGGCCTTCACGATGCGTCGAACAGCAAGCTCACGGAGGACATACCTTCTGTTGTCAAACAACATTGCAGCGAGCAAGTTTTCTGCATGGGCAAAATAAGTGTTTGTCTTGGAAGACTCTTTTTACAATATCCTTTAAATTATCTGGAAGTACTAAAACCGAGATATAAAAAGCTGGTAATTTCTTGGACCATTTTTACAGGTACCGTTACATTTAATCGTGAACCACGATGGTGCATATACTTTCATCATGAAGGTGGCTAAATGAGACAAGTTGTGGTGTTGGATCACTAGTTCCAACATACAAAAGCAGAATGCGGTTTGTGAGGGTCAGCCAACGGGAATGTGCAAGTGTTTCAGGATCCTGATTTGCCAGATCTTGTAGGCAATCACCTACAGAGACTGCCTTACAAATTTCCCACAAATAAAGTTGATTCAAGCTAAGATCTCCATAGTTAATGTCGGACTGAAGCAAAAATTCAGTTTTCTGGAAATGAACAATAGGAAGGTTTGCACACGTTTTCAGGCACTTTCCAATCAATCCACTAAATCTTCTTGGACCTGAGGTTCTCTCGTCGAGTGCTTCAGTGAGGTGGCGTAAAGGCAGTTCATTAAAATGAAGTTTACATATAATCCAGTGCACGGGAGAATTGAGCTTCTCTTCAAAGCGCCTAATTATACCTGCATTTGTGCCGGTATTAGTCACTTCCCTGTCACTTCTAATAGAGACTAACTCCGACAAGTCAAAGGCCTTCTGGTCTAATAAGCTGAAGACACCGTCGGAAATGTCTTTTGCACTCTTGCTCTTTGACGCAAAATGTCCCAAATAGACTGAATCCAGTTCTTCAACAAGTGTAATATGCTCCTCCCATTCTTTTCGTTTGTGCCACTTGCCATCACCTGTCTGTGTATTAGTAAGAGTTTCATCCCTTCTTCCTTCCACAAATAGAGCTACAATCTTGTGACCAGTCAAGTTTACCTCATCTTGAATTGTTTGACAGTTTTCCTTTCTCGTCGTACTTTATGCCAGTTAATAACAGATACATTACATTCTTTCGACTGAACCGGTTCTCTTACATCATGAAGCAACGCTGACGCAAGATCGTTGATGCCTCACCTATCACACTTTCTAGAAAATGCAGACAGTGTCATTTGACGCCTAGGGTTTGAAGAGCAATGTGGAGTGAAATCACAATCTTTCTCTGAAGCCAACAAATGACTACGATCCGGCTCATCTGGTTTTCCTGCAGAATTACTATTTGTATCCTCTTCTGAAGGATCATCCTTGACTCGCAGGGCCGATTTCAGTGACGCAGTTTTCTGTAATTCCATACGGACATGCTCTTCCCTATCACTCTTTCAGCTGATCTTTTCTTCAGTACACTGGTGGTTTTTGCGTCAAGCCCACCTACTAGCATTTTTCTGTTTGTTCTCTGGTCCATTAGAAAAGTCTTGCTCTTTCACAGGTACCTTTTTTGTAGAGTTGCATTCGTAGGTTCCAAAACATTTGCACTTGGATGAGCACATGTCAAAGATACGTTGCGAATCTGCACGGAATTGTTCAACCTTCTTTCGGTAGGTTTCATCCAATTTTTGCAGCGTGTTTTTTCAGCTTTTGGATTTCAGTGTTGTATGCGATAATATACTTTACAACTGATTGTAGAGCGATGTCGGAAGAGATGCTTTCTTCCATATACATAGTACTTTGTACGTCACAATACTTGCTATTTCTGCTGCAGCAGGCTCATTATTTGCACCTTCCTGTCTAAAGAGTATTCCTCACAAGGTAGTAATGGTGCATTACATCTTCGTACGTAGGCAACACATTTTCATGCATCTCCTTATAACTCCCGAGGATAGGGCAATCAGCTTTATTTCTTTTTTCAGCCATCTTAATTACAACGACAAAACGAAAATGCTGGTACGCTCCAATCAACATTACTAGGAGTGAAAGAAACTGTTGCATCATTATGACGCAAATCTGCCAACACTATCTCCCAAAAGGATCTTTGCGACTGTGATGAGATGACTCAGTGAGTTTGCAAAGAGAGCTCCACTGTAAGGGAGGGGGTGGAGTGAAGAAAGTAACAAAAACAAAGGAGAGTGCACAACAGCAACCTATGCTTCTGAAAATAAACACAAGGTTTCCAGAAAGTATGAGGCGTGGGGATTATTAATGTTAAGCCCAAATTGGTAACAATAAGGCAGCTGTCAAACTTAATGCTTATGCAACTTATCATGCCATTTTTGGCGAAAAATTACATACTTTAAGGGATCTGTGGAAGCCTAAGAAATTAGCTCACGTCTGCTGAATTTTTACCTGTGTTTATACACTCAAAAGTGATATTAAATAACATGGTGACAGTATTTTTGTATATTTACAAAATGGAGAAAGTGGGTGTTTTTAAACCATTTTTCCCTTTAATTTTCAAACTTCGAGGTTCTTGAGGAAGCCTAAGATATCGAATAATGTCGCATATTTCGGGGGGTCATTTCAGTAATATAATTGCAACTATTGCACATGGTTACGTTTCAAATTAAAAAAAAAGTTTTTCGCTCCACCCTAATGCACATAGCATTAATTTACATGATCATTACAATTGGTTCATGTAATATCTTTGTTCGTTCTCTTCATAGGAATGTCTTTTACATGGAGATCATAACTACTTTAGTTATTATATATATATAGATACATGTATATCAGTGTTCGAATTACACAGTGGTCCGCTGGCCAGTAAAACTTCCATCGGACCACTGAACTATAGATTTTAGTGGCCCAGGTGGCCAGTACTTTATTATTATTATTTTTTTTCTAATTTGTGACAAGTTAAAAACATTAATTTTTATTTCTTTTACCTTGCTGTACAGTTTTCTTTTTAGGCTGCAAACTAATGATAGGTTTTAAAACAAATATTGGAGATAATTCCATTGAAATGATGTGTTATTTTCTACATATATTGTAAATGTCTTTAAATTTTTCATTTTTTTTTTTTTTTTTACAGGCCAGTGGACATATGTTGGTGGACCAGTGGTTTGCAAATTCTAGTGGTCCGCTGTGCCAGTAGAAGATTTATCTCTAATTCTAACACTGTATATACAGCAAATGCTTTGGCTTTTTTTAAGATTTAACCAACCCATTCGCCAAATTCAATGGTTTTTCGCCAAATTCAATAGTTTTTCGCCAAATGCAATCTGAAGTCGCCAATTGTTTTTACACTCTCCATTGGAAATATAAAAACCATAAAAACAAAGTGTAAAATAATACAAAAACAATAGTTTTTTTAACAATATTAAGTTATTGCTACAAAAATTATTGTTTCACATGTTGTAAGCATATTGTAGCAATAACTTAATATTGTTCAAAAGAAAATATAATACCACGTAATATATAAGGTTGATGGTCTAACAACAAGCATAATATGATTACAAAAACAATAGGTTATAGATTCTTTACAATTAAGCAGTTGCAAAATATTATGTTATAGATCCCAAATCCTAGCAGAAAGAAATATAGACATTTATTTCCAATCTCGAACCTATAAAATTTCTAAACACAGAATTATTGACAGGATAAATTTTAAATTACTGTAACTGAAAAATTGGGTATTACATTTATTGTGTGACTTGGTTCTTAGAGGGCCAATGTAAAGAAAAAAATACAGATGTTGTTGAAAAATTGCACTTCATTACTTATAAAACTTTCATTCTGATATCTATTTTTATGTAAGTCATGTATTATTAGTTGAAGGTTCACATTGAAAGATAAGAAATCCACAAATATGATCGCATTTAAAAGATTACATATTAATTTTTAAAATATTCTTGGCATTGACAAGGCAAAATTTGACATGACGTCCGAGCAAAGGCAATCCTTTTAAAAGATTGTTTTTTAATTAAGAAAAGGTAATCGCCAATAATTTCACTATTATTCTTGGCATTTCCGAAGTAAAATTTGACACGAGGTCCGAGAAAAAGCAATCTTTTTAAAAATTGTTCTTGCTCAGACGTAATTTAAAAAAAGGTAATTACCAATAGTTTTGCGATTTAAAGGATTCTATATTGATTTTTTAAATATTCTGGGCATTGCTGAAGCAAAATTTGACATGATGTCCGACCAAAAGCAATCTTTTTAAAAGATTGTTTTTCCTCGGAATAATTAAAACAAGTAATCGCCAATAGTTGCACTAAAATTCTTTACCATCACCAACATGATTCTTTTTCACAAATTGCAAAAACGTGATCAACAGCATGACCCCTGTATATAAACTGAAAGGACAAATTGTTACATACACCTCGGTGAAAATATGCAAAGCAGTAAGTCAGCAGCAAATTGTGGTGTGCAGGAAAACCAGTTGGGCTATACATAGAGTGGGTTGGTAGGATATACCCAGTAGTGATCCTATGCGATAGAAATGGTGACGGAATCAAATTTTTTCTGTTTTAATAACCTAATTTACAAGCAGTCCAAAGGGGTTGCCATGGGCTCACCACTATCTGCTGTACTAGCTGAGGCCATCCTCAGACCGCTGGAATCAAAAATTCTTAATGGAGCTAAGCTCGCTCCTCTTATATGGCTCAGATACGCCGATGATGTCTTTTTTATCTGGCAGCATGGAGTTGATGTACTGAACGCTTTTTTTCGCTTTCATTAATTCCCTCCACTGGAACATATGTTTCACCATGGAGTGTGAGGACAACGGCAGTCTCCTGTTTTTGGACGTCCTACTCAAGAAATCTCGTTCTGGATCCCTCCAAACCAAGGCTTATTACAAGCCAACATATGTCCCGAATGTAATCCTACCCACCTCTATGGGACCCATTACGCACAAATTAGCTATTTTCAGACATAGGGCTAAACGTGCCTTTATTCTCTCCTCGGACACTGCATACAGACTTGAAGTTGACAACCTAAAAGATCTGGCCTCTTCCTCCAGCTACAGTGTGCAAGTGATTGAGGACATTATCTCCAATCCGGGTAGCTGCCATACCAAGCCTTCTCTGCAATACATTGGGGCTTGCCCTTATGTACCCGGCGTGACCTACTTCTTGCAGAACACCTTAAAAATTTCGGGCTTAGCTTTGGAATACGCTCACCGAGATTGATATCACACCACCTGCTATCATCCCGGAACACCCATACCTCTCCGACTGATGTAGGAGTGTACTCCATACCATTGGAATACATGGATGGTACCACCAAGCATTACATCGGAATGACAAAACGCTCTTTCGCTCTTTGACTAATCGAACACAAGCGGGATGTGTCACACAGAAGATTGACAACCACCTTATCCAGGGAAGTGGTTACCCATTCTGCCATCCCAAAATGGGACCAGATAAAGCAAATTGCTCCTTATACTACCGCCAGGGGCACTGCCATCAAGGAAACCATGGAGATTTTGAGTGACCGTGTGGTTTGCAACGATGACGTCTCACTTGAGCTTCCCCAAATATGGCGCACATTTCTTCACACTTAGCACGCTTCTGTTGACATCTCTCGTTGTCGCATGCACCCAACGCAACATATCGTGCTCTCAAATTCTGTTCATGTTTATTTTAAAAATTTCCTCTTGTCTTGCCTAACTACGAACAAGTCTGAAGAAGGCACTCGTTGGTGTTGGAAGCTTACGCTTTATTAATAATATTTATACGTCAATAAATGGATATTTTATTTCCTTTTCATACTGATTCTTTGATGCAATCTACCTGAACTTTAGTTTTATGTGTTAAACTAATATCTTAATTGCTCAGGGAAAAAATGTGTTAATATGAAACCTTTAGAAAACTATAATGTAGCTTTCCATTAAAAGCAATGAAACATTAAATTTCACACATGACAACCATTAAGAAATCTAACTTTTATATAAACCAACATGTGTGGCTGGCTGACTGCATTTTTTAAAAATTCAACGGAATATTTTTGCTGGAAGTAAGGTCTACACATACTGGTTTTTGCAATTAAAAGTGATTCAAGTGCTGAAGTACTCAAATAGTTTCATACATCAATCTTGTTTCTCCTTACTAAACTAAAAACTCTTTCACATGAGGCATTACTCTGAGGCAAGATTAAAATACCTAATATGACATTACAAAGTCTGCTATAAAGAAATTTGTCACAAGAATTCTTTTCTTTTGATAATAAATACCATTGTTTACTAATACTTTTGCTATTTAAAATGTTATCTGGTAATGATGCTATTTGAAATTTCAAAAATACACTTTCTATGGCATCAACAGCTTCAGGAATTGCTTCATTCTCGAACCTTAAACGGAGACATGGCAACATATCTATTACATACTGAATTGATTAAAAATTGGACTGTTCTCTTCTAAAAATATTAGCAACTTGGACATGATTTATCATTTCCAAATTCCATGGAAATTTAGAAATTATATAGTCGCAGCCCTTAAAAATAATTTCTAACTTTAGAAAAAATTCTTTCTGCACCACAGTGCTAACTGTTTTAATAAATTCTTTGGTTTCAAACCCGACTGATAACTCTGCATTGTCTTTATAGTTCTCTATTTCCTTATATTTAATATTAAATGTTAATTTTGCTTGGTTAATAACACTTACTTTTACAAATCTAATTAGTTCATTAAAAAGATTTTCAATATCGGACTTAAGAGTATGCACACGAGGCTCCTCCAGCTGAAACATTATATTGTATTGTTCAAGAACTTTTGTAACATGGCAAAGAAAACAGTGCATAAACTTGATTCACAGTTGAAGTCAAGGTAAAAAAAAATCCTCTCTTGCATATTTAATGCATTTTATACAAGATTTTTTTCATGCAGTTCTTGTCGCTAAAAATTACACGTGTTTGAGATTTTTTTATCATGTTCAGTGTCAACTGCAGTCATTTTAAATTTCTTATTAATAGAAGTCAAATACACATTTTCCCTCTTTAACGTTTCATTGGGTTTACAACTTTCTGATTTTGAATGATCCAATTTTGGAGTGGTATACGAACAATTCTTGGAGAGAAACCAATTTTTTTTTCCCTTTTTTTTTTTTTTTTTTTTCACACTCTATTTTAAAAAAACAAAGTAAAGCATCGAGAAATCGGAAACCTCTCTGAGAAAAAAAAACTCTTTCGAAGGGGGAAAAACAGTTTACACGTAATTTCCCCTCTACTGTCTGAAAAAGGACAAAATGGGGGAAAACATAACTATTTAAAAAAAATATCTTATTTTTGGCTGCAAAATCGTATTAGTGTACTGCAGCATGACTTATGGTACTAAATACGATAAAATCATAACAGTTGGCAGGTCTGCCGTAGTGTCGGGTTATACCAGCCAAAAGACCAAACAGTGGTGCAGGTGAAGTTCACAGAGCAGAATATATACAACCCGAAGATCATCGGCTTTTAGTTAGTAAAGTGTTCGGAGTCAGAATGGGAAAAGCTGCTGATTTATCGGAGTTTGATAAAGGACAAATTGTGATGGCACAGCACCTGGGAACTACAATATCTGAAACGGCGCGGCTTGTTCACATACCGCTGTAGTGAGTACGTATCAAAAGTGGTGCACAGATGGACAACCGTCGTCCGGCCATGTGTTGTCCACAGCTCATCGATGGCAGAGGGGAGCAGAGACTGTCGCACATTGTTCACAGTGACCGCAGGGCCACAGTGCGACAAATCACCCGCAGCTACAATAGTGGTGATCAAGGCCATGTGTCACCGCATACAGCTCATCGCAGCCTTCTGCACATGGGCCTGCGTAGCCAAAGAACCAGCCAGGTCTCCACACTCACTGCAAGTCATCGCCAACAATGCATGAAATGGGTCCAAGATGATCGAGATTGGATGGGCCTTCTGCACATGGGCCTGCGTAGCCAAAGAACCAGCCAGGTCTCCACACTCACTGCAAGTCATCGCCAACAATGCATGAAATGGGTCCAAGATGATCGAGATTGGACTGTGGATGATTGGAAGGAAGTGACCTGGTCAGACGAATAAAGATTCCTGGTGCATCACATAGATGGCTGAATGTTGATACACCAATTACCAACGAAAGCTATGGCACCTGGATGCACTGTTGGGCAGAAACAGACCAGCGACTGTTATATTGCGGGCGATGTTTTCTTGGGACACTTTAGGCCCTGTTATCCCAATAGCACATCCCTGACAGTTGTCAGGTATCTGGACATCGTTGCAGACCAAGATCCCCCATTCATGGCAACTGTGTTCTCTGCTAGTGGTGGCCATTGCCAACAGGACAATGCACCATGCCACATTGCCAGAATTGTCAAGTAGTAGTTTGAGGAACATGCTGGTGACTTTTTATTAATGCCTTGACCTTTAAATTCACCTGACATGAACCCAATTGAACATTTGTGGTTCAACCTGGAAAAACGCATTTGCGCTAAATCACCACCACCCTGAAATGTACAGGAACTGGAGGGCCTGCTGTTGACATCATGGTATCAGATAACCCAGGATACCTATCACCACCTAATCAAATCGATGCCTCGCCAATTGGCCACTGTTTTGCGGGCTAAAGTGGGGTCCTACAGCTTATTAGGTAGGTGATCATAATGTAATGACTCATCGGTGTATCACAAAACATTGTAAAGTGGTATTTTCTAAAATGGAAGATAGATATAACTGAAGTCAAGACACCTGCTAATAAATCTTTGATTTCTGCAAATAAACAAATCACACAAAAAAATGGCAGAAAACAAATATGCTGAATATATATGATATTCTGAAAGGAAACATTACCACATTGGCATAGTTTTTCTAAAGTTCATATCTGATCTTAGTTTGAGACTACTGACTAACTACATTCTAACTTACCACTTACCAAGGCATGTGGCCAGTGTGGCACCTGCCATAGGGACCAGTTAAATTAAGGCACCATACAGGGTATAAGGTAGTTTAATAAGCAGTAACCACATGGTTTAAAATAGCAGCAGGAGCATGAATTTCCTCCATATATTTTTAAATATTTTCATTATTTTTATATATGCTTGAATTTTGCCCTTCAGTGGTGATATGAACAGGCATTTTTCCAGAAGTCGACCACAAGTTTCTCAGACACAAGTAGGTAAGAAAACATTAATCATTATCTTGGCTATTGAACCAAGCCAATGTAACCCTGGGTTATAACCATGGAATGATGAGCGAGCCTGTACCTGCATTTTTATTACTCGACTGGAGGGCGGGGGTGGGGGGAAGGGCTGGTCTAATGGAAGATCAAGCTCTGAGCAGGCAAACCTAAAAAAAATGGATGGGTTGTTAGTTATACACATGACAGGATAGAGGGAGAATTGAAGATGGTCTGCAAAATTAGCTGTATATAGAAACACTTTGATGTTAGCAATGAATCTGTGAAATTGGAGGCACAAAAGACATTAATTTCTAGATGGCTCTTTGTTTATATAATGTACACTGAAAATAGCTATAAAGTAATTTAATTATTTAAGACTATACTTATATTGTTTGTAACAGAAAACTATAATTATATAATTTGTATAAGTATTAATTTGCATGGTTACCATTTTGTAATAATTTTATGATAATTGTGTTTAAATTAATATTTTCTGCCATTAAAGTGTGTTTCTTGATATATGGACATAAGCACCTAAAATCCTAGTTACATCTTTGCCACCTACTAAGACAAGTAGATGAATATTTTATACGAAGTTCAGAGTCATTTTCGCAGTGTGAAAAAGCATCTTTCCAGTTCGGAGGGAATTTTTACTGTATACAGAGTCTAAAAACAGTGATGGAATTATAATTCTTTTTGAACATCTTTGGCATGTTTCATTATAAGAATCACACGGGCAGACACAGAGTACATGTGGCACGGGTGGAATCATAGATAAATGATACAATATAAACACTTGAAGTTTGGTGGTTTACATTACACCACTTATAGACGATGGTGTCACTTGTATGGGAAACTAGGAACTCGCATTACATGAAAATACTTGGTAAAATGAATTAAAAAGGTGCAGCAACTTTTTTTTCACAAACAAGATTAGTTGGCAGCAGTTTATCTACCAATAAAAACAGTTATGGAAAATTAAGTACATAATCAACCACAGCAGCTAATGCTGCACACAAGTTGTGCAAAAATGGTTTCACAATATATTAAGAACTTTCAAACACTAATTCTTATAATTTTAAGCTCTTCATTATTTTAACAGTTCACGACTGCAGGACATTTTCTTTTCCTCACTAGATCTTCAACAGCTCATCAACCTAACACTGTGCAATTACTCAGAAGGGCACAAAAGGGACCAAAAATCTTTATTTCCATTGAACTATCAAACAATATGCCCCTAAAAGAATACTACCCAATCTCCTTGGAGCTAGCCATACAATTCTGAGATATTAAAAAGGGCGATATAATGAGGATCCTAAACAAATCTGATGAGGCTCCTTCTCTTTTAAAAAAAATGCCTATACTTATAACAGACAATTTTACTGCATTTCTGGTGTGGCTTTCTTTTTTTCATTTTCTTTTCATTTCATTTCACTTCATTAAATTTACATACAGTATCTTCAACATATACAGTTTTCATTCAATTTAGTTTGGTGACATCGGTGTCTACATGCATTTGACAGGTTTTTTTTTTTTTTTTTATTTTTTTTTATTTTAAAGTTTGTAAATTTTTTCAGCCTCTGAAAGTTCAACAAAAATTTTCCTTGTTGCCCAGGTGGCAGAGAGGTCAGACACTGGTTTCTGGGTAGTTGTCTACGGGTTCAAGTTCTGGATGAGGTATGGATGGCATGCTTTTTCTATGGCACTGGTTCTCTCACTTCCCTGGAACCAGTGGTCCCAAATTAGGCTTGGACAACTGGCTGCTTGTAGGCCTTAGTTGCCCAAGGTGATTGTTAAACCCTGAAAACAAAAAATCCCTCTGATGCTTTTCTTATTACCTACTGAAGAATTTCACTGTGTTGCTGTTCCATTCTTGCCTTGAAATCACTCATGAACATTAGCCATGTGAAACATTCCTAGGTTGCTTACTTGTCATTTTTTTTTTTTTTTTACCGAGATGACTTGTGGTGGGCAATCCAGCTAAATAACAAACCTCATCTGCAGAAATAAGTTTCTAGAAACTGTTCTGTTTTAAGTAATTACAGAATGAATACTAGTTCTTCCATTACCTGTTTGATCCTCTGGAATATAGTATATTCCCATTTTTTTACAAAATCCTTTGCTTTGTTTTAGATTTGAGTACGACATCCATTTACAATATGATTTGGTTAATGAAACTGAACAAATCCGCTTAAGTGGCTAAATAACAAGTCAATAGTTGAACAACTATTCATATAACTGTTTCACATGTTATTAGATTATTTTCAAGCGGAGTGCGCTATGCGTGTAATTAAATTCAGCTAATTTATAAACTTGTTGAAAGTTGAATTATAAACAAGTCAATAGTTAATAATTGTCACGATTATGTTACACTTACCCAGAGCTGTAGTATAACTTGGAATGCTGTTATTGACTGTGTTATTCTTCAGGTATATCTATCAGTCACTTGCTATATACATATATAGTTGGGTTATACATATATTGCTTAAGTTCTGATTAACAATTCCTTGAGAAACCAGTTCATTAAATTACAGATATTCCGCTGGTATATTTGAGAATATGCAACAGGGTCGAGAATAGGAAAAGTAAAGGTGAAATTTAAAAAGTTCAAGAGATAAAAGATTATTTACGGATTGTATAAAATCTTTAGCCTTTGAAGACATAGTCACAAGTTGGAAGCATGAATAACAACGAGCAATCAAAGTCAAAAAAGAAATTGAAAGGCTTGAATAAAATTTACTATTGAATAGAAGGTTAAAATTCTGCATAGCCTACAATACCAAAAAATAACCATACTAGTTTCGATCCATTTACTTCATGGTCTTCATCAGTCATATGACATTTGATAAATCAATGTCATGCAAGTTGGTATGTACTAAGTGCCGACTTCCACATATAATTCCATAACGAGTTGTTACATGGGGACATATCTCGCCTGTTATATTACACGTGGACATATCTTGCCTGCAGTGGCGGCTCGTGGTGTAAAACGCTGGTGAGGCGAACGGTCTTGATGTAAATGTAAAACAGTAAAACGTATGTTATTGAAAAATATATAAATTCGTATAACGTTATACGAATATATATATATATATATATATATCATCATCATCATCATCATTGTCAACCATTATCAATCCACTGCTGGACGAAGGTCTCCCCAAGTTTCCTCCACAACAGTCTGTCTTGTGCCAGTCTCCTCCATGTCACCCCTGCATACTTTCGAATTTCATCCACCCATCTCTCATGTGGTCTTCTTCTGGGTCTTTTCCTGTCCCTTGGAATCCAATCTAAAATTTCGGCTGTCCATCGATGATCTGTCCTTCTGGCAGTATGTCCAGCCCATTGCCATTTCAGGGATTTAACTCTGATCATGATGTCTTCCACTCTTGTCATTTTTCGGATCCACGAGTTCCTCTTCTTATCTCTCCTGGTTACACCAAGTATGCACCTCTCCATGCTTCTTTGAGTTGTCTGCAGCCTTTGTATGTCTCTTTTAGTTAAGGTCCACGTCTCTGCACCATACGTAAGCACTGGAAGGATGCATTGATCAAACACTTTTCTTTTAAGACATAATGGCATATTGCTCTTGAAAATTATGCTGTTTCTTCCAAAAGCTCTCCAGGCAAGTTTTGTACGCCGATTAATTTCTTCATCAATGTGACCCTCACTTGATATCTGCTGTCCAAGATAAACATATGTGTCTGTTATCTCCAGCTTTTCTCCATCAATCAATAAATCTTCATTTCTTGTAAAAGCATTGAACATCACTTTTGTCTTCTGAAAGTTCATTTTTAATCCCACTTCTTTACTCTTGTCAGCAAGTTCCTGGATCATACTCTGCAGCTCTGATGGGGTAGTTGCAAAATGACTACGTCATCCGCAAAACGAAGGTGGGTTAGATAATCTCCATTAATCTTTATCCCTTTGTTTTCCCAGCTCAGCGACTGAAAAACACCTTCCAATGTGGCATTAAAGAGCTTCGGAGATATGGTGTCACCTTGTCTCACTCCCTTTCCAATTTTTATGTGTGTTGTATTTTCAAACAGCCGAATCTTTGCACTTGCATTTTCATAGATGTTATTAATAATATTAATGTATGCATCTTCAATACCGCAGGATTTCAGAGCCGTGGTAACTGCTGATGGTTTCACCGAATCAAAGGCTTTTTCATAATCGATAAAAGCCATGCACAATGGAAGTTCATATTCCCTCGCTCTTTCAATTAGTTCTCTCAGTACGTGGATATGATCTATTGTGCTGTAGCCACTCCTGAATCCAGCTTGTTCTCTCGGTTGAGCCATGTCCAGTGTTACCTTCAAGCGGTGTGAAAGAACTTTAGTGAAGATTTTATAAACTACTGATAGGAGGCTGATAGGTCTGTAGTTTCCGAGATCCTCAATGTCACCTTTCTTATGTAGCAGGATCATTGTAGCGGTGTTCCAATCCTCAGGAATCTTTCCTTCATTAAGGCATCGAGTGAAAATTTGGGCGAGTACTGTTTCAATTTCTCCACTTGCTTCTTGTATGATGTCTACAGTAATTCCATCTTCTCCTGGAGCTTTTCCCCGCTTCATGTTCTTGATTGCATGTGCAACTTCTGCTGGAAGGACTGGAGGAACTCTGGTACTGGTATCTTTCATGATGTCTGGAGTGCATGTATCATCCCTTTCATATAATTTGGAGTAGAAATCTTTCACTCTTGTCAAAATTTCGCCTCTATTTCTTGTTACAGAACCATCTTCTTTTCTCAGTGCCATAATCTGTTTTCTTCCCTTACTGAGATGTCCCTTTGCTATCTTTAGGCTTTGGTTGTTTTCAATTGCTTTCCTCACTAGTTCACAGTTGAATTTTCTTACGTCTTCAGTGATACTTTTTCTTACTGTCTTGCATAGCTCTATATATTCCACTTTGGAAGTCACATCTTCTTTAGTTGTCCTCATCTCTCTTCTTTTTTCCATCAACATTTTCGTTTTTCCTGATAATTTGTTTACATGCAACTTGTTCTTAGACCCAGCAAATTTTGTTGCTGTTTCCATAAGAGCTTTGGTTACTTTTCTGTTAACTTCAGAAATATCCACTTCTTCCGATGTTAGGCTTTCTAAAGCAGAGAATCTGTTCTTCAGTTCCAATTTGAAGGTATTATGGTGTTTTTTTAAGGTTAGTTATGTCAATACATTTTTTGTTTGTCTTATGAGCTTGCCACGTTCAAGTTTGGGGTTGAGGTGCATCTTACATCTCACCAATCTATGGTCACTACCTGTGTTGAACTTGTTTAGCACACTGCAGTCTTCTATGACGAATTTTTTGTTACACATAATAAAATCAATTTCACTTGTCGTCCCATTTGGATGTCTCCATGTCCATTTCCTGTGTGGCTTTTTCTTGAAGAAGGAGTTCAAGATGAAAAACCCTTCTGCCTCTGCAAACTCAACGAGAGTATTTCCACGCTGGTTTCTGTTGCCGTGACCGAATTTACCTACTGAAGTTTCATTCTGTTGCCGTTGCCCTATTTTTGCATTGAAATCTCCCATAATTATTTTCAAGTGCTGCTTACCTTTATTATTTAGATGACAAATTTCCTCATAAAATTCTTCAATTTCTTCTTCAGGATGACTTGTGGTGGGTGCATAAGTTTGAATAATCTGAGCCTGGTATCTTTTCGAGAGTTGGATAACAAGTCGTGCAGCTCTGTCAGAGGAACTTTCAACTTCTACAACTTTATCCTTCAGTTTCTTGTTTATTATAAATCCAACACCACTAGTTCTGCCAGTATCTGTCCCACGATAGTAGAAGAGATGTGCACTTTTCAGTTCGATGAGATCTTCTCCTTTTCTCCTTACCTCACTTAGCCCCACGATGTCCCACTTGATCCTTTGTAGTTCCTCTTCCAATTCAAGAAGCCTTGAATCAGAAGATAGGGAGCGTCCGTTGTACGTAGCCAAGGTCAGCATCAGATAGCAGCCTAGTCCGGTCCTCCGGGGATTCTTAGCACCCTCTGCCTTCATGTCGCACTGGCCGCTGCCTTGGCCAGGTACATTCCAGCTGCCGGAGACTGAGGGCCAAGATTTAAGTTGTGGAATCATTTTGGAGGGTTTTGGCCATAACTCACCACGCTGGCCAAGCGGGTTGGTGAGTGTGGGATAGAATTTCCTCTAATCCCGATGGTATAGTTATACCGCTATTGGCGGTCGCCAGAGCCCCTTTAGTGGGAACAGGATGTACCACGAGAAGGCGGGGTTGACATTTGTCAAGGAGAGGCTGTGATGTTACGCATCACCTGACCTTACACACATATATATATATATATCAGTGGCGTAGCAGGGGGGGGTCGTGGTTTGCACACCCCTTATTAGGCGAGACAGTTAGCTTTTTCTAAGTACGTTTTATAGATAATTTCCCTATTTAAATTCTTTGATTTTTATATAACTCGGAAAGCAATGTAATTTCTTGATAATAGAAGAGAAAGTAAAGCAAAAGTGGCCAAAGAAGTTGCTTTATTAAATTTTTATTAAAACAACTATAATTTATTGCATTTTCTTCATTTTATTAAATTAGCTTCATTTTGTATTAATATTCAAGATGTGCGTACGTACCAATAGGAAAATATTTGTCGAAGCGCCCCCCCCCAAATTGTTATATGTACTTATACACAGTTATACAGCAGAAGTGCAGAACCCCCCCCCTTCAAAAAGTTTCATGTCAAAGGCAGTATCCCCCATTGGATATCTTTGAAGTCCTGGGTTCGAGTCGGCTGAATCATTAAAATCCGCTGAGATTCGGAAGTCTCGTTAAGCCATTGGTCCAGGGTAAGCGGCGCCTTGTTATTAACAGCTGTAAACCCCATCCCTTAGGGCTCCATCCCATGTCATTTAGCCCTTATATACAAATATTATTAAACAGTAATGGAATAAAATTATAGAAATATATGAAACACGGCGTGGGGAGTCTTTCTTCACGAAAAAATCCAAAGATTTTAGAGGAAAAATGTACATATACCTCTCTATATATGTGTGTGTGTAATATACGCTACTTTTGCAGCAATATTTTTATGAAAACAATTATTCGACAATTTTACAACAAAGAAAGAAATATTTCACCAGTATTCTTTTATGTAATACACTTGAGCGAAAATACGCAATTTGCGCGGTTTCTTTAGCTAGTCAATGCGTCACTCACATCCCAACGCCAATCGGAGATCCACTTCTTAAAAAATTCAAAGTAAATCATTTGAATATAATTTTTTTCTCACGAAGTGTTTCTTGAGCTTGAATAAAAGTCAGAGTTCGATTGGCATATTAGTGAAGGTGCATTTAGCACGGGTCACAAACTGAAGTCCAGGCTCGTGATAACTATGTACAGGAGAAGTCAAGCTAAGGAAGCACATTTCTATATAAAAAAAGTATAAAATAATTTAAACCTGGAATTAAAAACAGGGAATACGATATTAATTTGCTTTGGTCTAGAACAGAATGCTTTCAGTTTATTTTTTATAAATAAGTTCAATTCTGCGATCCTTTTTGGCTGCAAATTTGTCTATGATCAGATCATAAAATGGTTGAATGGACATTAGATGGTTCAGCAATTCTTTCTCGATTGAAATTTTAGCGAGTGAAGACAAACGATCTTGTGCCGTTGTATTACGGAGGTAAGTCTTAATTCTCTTCAAACAAGAAAAAATTCCTTTCAGCAGAAGAACTTGTTGACGCCAGTGTCAATACAAGAGAAAATAATTTGTAGGCTTCTGGTAACACCTCTTTCAGCTCGTTTTCTTTCATTGTTTTCAAGGTTTTCTGAAAACTGAGTTCCCTGAAGTTGTGATCATTATATAAAAAATCTAATTCGTTTTTTAGTCGTTGTGTGTCTGTAAAAATGTTTGGATAAATTTTTTTGAGAGTGTTAAGGGCACTGGATGGAAATGACTCTGAATAACTATGGTATTTTTGAGCTGTCAACTAGCTGCAGAAACTCGAGCTTTCCCATATCTTCAAATCTGGTATTTATTTGGACTTTTATATATTCATGAATACACTCCATTAAATCATTCTGTATCGTTTTAGATTGTCCAGAAAATAAGCTTCGTATTTCTTCAAAATGTGCTTTTAATTCTGGGGTGCTCCTACGAAGTAACATTTGGAACATTTCCTTGAAATTACCTTTATTTAATGAGGAAATAGTTTCATCATGTCCTCGAAAAGGCAGTTCTTGCTTGCTTAGAACGACAACTAAATCAATTATATGTTCCATAAAAAGCCTATTTAGTCTGACCTTTTCATTAAACTTGACTTTATGAAGAGCAGCATTTTCTTTGAGCATATCAGAAATAGTGTTTGTTTTTTTCCATTCGTTTTAGACCTACGTGGTTAGTTCTATGCTCTTTAGAGCTTTCGTGCAATTTTGCACTACGAGAAAAGTTTTTAGATCAAAATAACCCGTTGTATTCCACACATTTTTCTTATTGCTCAAAAGTAAACATGGCCAGCAAAAGAGAGTTTGCTTGTAATAGCATCAGAAAGCCAGGGAAAAATCTCGTACTATGATTTATTGAAAGACCTAAAAAACGATTTGCCGCACTTCTTATCTTTAGATATTGAACTTATTATAGGTGTCGGTCTTCCAGATATGAGAACATCCTTGTTATCATAATCTTTCCAGTGTTTAAAAGGAATTTCTTCCAGAACACAAATCACGTCGCTTGTTGGGCCATTCATATTTTCCAACCAAAATCAAAATATGCTGTTTAGTAACAATAACAAAATGAAAAAAGAAAAACTCAACATTACTATGAACTAGCAAACACCCGCAGAAGAGAGGATTGAAAACACACTACAAAAAGTTAGATTCAAATACACTCTGACGAATAGTTAAAGCTACGTAGAAATCTTCGTACTCCAAAGCGTATAGAGGCGAACGGCGTCATCGCCTGTGAAACCACTTTTCACAAGGGTCATCTGCTCATTTTCCCGCGCCCATTGGATACACAATCCTTGGGTTCTCCAATAACAGCGGAGATGCGATTCCAGTTTAAGCGAAATGGAGGGTCGCCTCAGAAATTTCCTTTCTCTTACTGGAAGTCCGGCACCTCTTTAGGTAGACCTCGGACCGTGGGGGGGGGGTTCAGTATGTAGGGCTCTTCTCTGATCCCCAGTTCCCAAAACCGGCTTCTCATCGAGACGATTCAGCCGGTCGCCTCTAAGCGCTTAAAACATGCAGCTGCTTTGCAAAAATAATGATTCATTCCTCTTCTCGAAAGCCTTTCTTTAACCATTCATGAATCACAATGTGAATTTCAGTGTTTCATTTATCCTGCAAAGTTCTTATATCTTTGTTACTGACAGAAAGGTTTTTTTTATTTTTTTCACTTCTCATTCTGCGGAATTTCAGGTGAGGCGGCGCCTCACTTGCCTCATCTGACGGGCCGCCACTGCTTGCCTGTCATATTACATGTGGATTATTCGTCAGTCACATTATTGTCGAATCACATAATTGCATAGTCGAGTCACATTATTGTTACCACCCTACTTTTGAAGTCAACAGCGCATAGCCAGTGAAAGATGGTATGTGTTGTGAGCTGGCTTGGAGGGTATATAAGGTGTGCTGTAGGCATTCTGAAAACATATCACTCATTGCTGTCATGGATAAAAGGAGTGATTTATCAGATTTGCAAAAAAGGATGATCATCGGCTTTCAGGCCAAGGGTGGCAGTATTTCTGACACAGCGCAGTTTGTGAACTGTTCGCATGCTGCTGTGGTTGAAGTGTATCATGATTGGAGAAATGGCACCATTGCGAATAAACGATGTGGAAACTGAGGAGCACCACGATGTGCCATTGATGAAAGAGGTGAACGTCGGCTTTTTTTTTTTTTTTTTTTGATTGGAGGTTTAACGACCACCGTGAGCAACTCAATGGGCTATAAGCAGTCGCCCGTCCCTAATTTAGGGTCACTGGTTCCAGGGAAGGGAGAGAGCCAGTGCCGTAAGACAAACACAACATCCATGCCTCACCGGGATTCGAACCCAGACCCCGTTCGGACGAATGATCAGAGGCCATCGCTTAGACCACTGCGCCACCGGGCGGCAACGTCGGCTTCGATGGTGCATAAGGGCCGATCAACAAGCTACAGTGGAGCAACTCACTGGCCGAATGAACCAGGGGGCTACCGGAAGTATGTCTAAAATGACAGTTCAGCGAACCCTGCTGTGTAGGGGGTTCCGATGCAGAAGGATAGTCAATACACCTATGCTAACGAAGGGGCATCAACAAAAAAGGCTTACATTTGCATGGAAGTATTGGAATTGAACCTCCGCTGATTGGCAAAGGATTGCTTTCTCCGTTGAGTCATGTTTTTGCTTCATCGGATGGATGGACGTTGACGTATAAAGCAAGAAACATCGGAGAACAAACACTCTTCAACTATTGCTGGCAAAACACAAGCTGGTAGAGGGCTGGTAGAAGCAGCATTATGGTCTGAGGAATGTTTTCGTGGCATTCACTGGGTCCACTCGCTCATACCTGTGGAAGGCCCTACGGACCACATTCGTTACGAATCCATCCGTGCAGACCACGTACACCCATACATGCTGATTGTCTTTCCTGGGGCGGATGTGATATTCCAGCACTACAATACGACATATCACACAGCTAGAAATGTCAGAGAGTGGTTGGAAGAGAATGATGAATACTTCAAAGTACTTCCCTGGCTCCCTAATTCCCCAGACTTAAACTCAATTGAGCATCTGTCGGACCACTTCGATCATGTTGTTCGCTCTATGGATCCTCCACCACGCACCCTCCAGCAGCTGTTAGATGCACTGCAGTCAGTATGGCTCCACATACCTGTGAACACCTTCCAGCACCTTATGGAGTCACTCCCAGCCTGTCTAGCTGCTGTCTGTGCTGCACACGGTGGTTACTCTGGATATTAGCTGGTGGTCACAATAATGTGGCTCGACCGTGTATATGTCCATGTGTAACAACTCAATGTGGAAGTTGGCACTTAGTACATACCAACTTGTACGAAATCAACTTATCGAATGTCATACCACTGATGAAGACCGTGGTAGTAAACTGATCGAAAATAGTATGGTTATTTTTGGGTACTGTGAGTTGTGCGAAATTTTAACCTTTCATTCAATGGTAAATTTTATTCAAACCTTTTTCATTTTTGACTTTGATTGCTCATTGTTATTCATGTTTTCAACTTGTGACAATGTCTTCAAAGGTTAAAGATTTCATACAAACCATAAATAATCTTTTATGTCCTGAACATTTTTAAACTTTACTTTTATTTTTCGTACTTCCGATCCTGTTGTATATTCTCAAATATACTGGTATAATATCTGTAATTTGGTGAACTGATTCCTCAAGAAATTGTTAATCAGAACTTCAGTAATATATAACCCAACTATATACATATAGCAAGTGACTCGTAAATGTACCTGAAGAATAACACAGTCAATAACAGCCTTCCAAAGTTATACTACAGCTCTGGGTAAGTGTAACATAATCATGACAGTTATTAACTATTGACTTGCTTATACTTCAACTTTCAACAAGTTTATAAAATAGCTGAATTTAATGATGCAAATAGTGCACTCGGCTTGAAAATACTCTAATAATGTGTGAAACGGTGATACGAATAGTTGTTAAACTATTGACTTATCCTTCCATTTGTTATTTGTTTTCTTTTTCCAAATTATTCTTACTCATATTTAAGATTAATATGGCGAAAGTTACATCAGGGTCAGCATTGCATGACTATCTAGTGTGTATGCTAAGTGATTCTCTGTATTTCAGTGAATTAGAGAAAAGGTACCTCCATTTTGCATCAACAGGATCAGCAATGCATGGCTGTCTGGTCTATGTCTTAAGTGATTCTCTGCATTTCAGTGAATCAGATGAAAAAATACGTCAATTTTACAACATTAGGATCTGCACAGCATGGCTATCTTAGTTTGTTTCTTAAGTGATTCTCAGCATCACATCTAGCACTCTGCATCACATAGCATGGCACTCTGCATTTCAGTGAATCATATGAAAAGGTACGTCCATTTTACATCAGGATCAGAACTGCATGGCTATCTAGCCTGTAAAGTGATTCTTAGCATTCACACTCTGCTTTTGAGTGAATCAGATGAAAAGTTACCTCCACTTTACATCATCAGAATCAGTGCTGCATTGTCACCTAGTCAGTATCCTAAAATATTCTTAGCATTTTGCATTCTCTGGCATCCTTATGGGCCAAGCCAACCTTTCTGTATATGCAAACCATGTGTAACGGAGATTTTTCACCACATATGGCCCTAGCATCAAGGATTTGAAATAAACACACTGTTGGATTCAAAGTTTGCATAATTTTTTCAACTCTTTACTATTGAGGTAAAGGGAGCCTGACAATGATTAATAATCAAAAGCTTGCTCTCAAATAACACTTTAGTCACAACACACACAGAGAATAAATGCAAAGCTACAAAATTTACGTTTATATCAACTACCCAGAATACTTTATATCAGAACAGGCTAAAATACGCACAAACAATTTTCATTATTATTGTTATTGTATGAAAAGGGAATTTTCAAATTGGAGTAATACAAATGGAGGTATCCTACCTCATAAATATGCATTTATGCAAACTAAATATGAAATGCCATGGGCCAACCATGAATTACAATGAAATTTTTTGTGAAATTTCTAGCTACTAAATGCAAAAACAGTTTTTCCAGTCTTGAACTTTTAAAAGTGTTAATATTGTGCCAAATATAAAATGTTCATGAAACCCAGCAGGATGCATACCATAGAAATTGAAAAGTGCAAGTATCATCACCCTCAAGTTACCTAGTATAAAAAATCATTTTGCAAATACAATTGATAGAAGTGGAGATACTTTCTGCACAGGTGGATGGAAAAAGTGATACTATAGAGGCACATGCTTATTTCTTTAAAAAGATGTGAATGCTTTTAATTATCTTAAATGTAAGAATCAGAAATAGCAGGGGAAAAGATCCAATAACTACAAGATAACTCAAAGAAATGTTAGAAGATGGACGCTTGGAGCAACCACAAATAACAGGACAAAGAGCATGTATATCTTGAAGTTCAATATAAGAGTACAAACATGCTTCTGGAACAGACCAACATTAGGCAACAGAAGAAACTAAGAATTGGGGGAATGAAGATAAGACACTTTAATGATATTTAGAAGAAATACAAAAGCATGCTGGAACAACATAACATAGTGGCAAGTTGTAAACAAGACTTAGCAAAACACTTATTCAGCTGTGGATTTAAAATGGCAGCTGATGATGATTCAACCCACAAAATAATTCTTCTATCCAGTTGCTTCTTTGCTCCATCTAGAAAAGGTTCCTTTGAAATAAGTGAAAACACTGAACCTTTTAACTTATCCAAAAGGAACATCTATCAAAGTTTCTTTTTGAATAAGTGACAACATGGTGACCCTAGTCATAATAGCAATTAAACAGAAGGCAGTTAAATCTCAAGGATTACTAAGGGATCATTAACAGCAACAAGCTATCTAAGTAATAAAGGATGACATGACTATTCCTACAAGTCGTTACTTATAAATTTTAAATACGAAATACAAGACACAAAGTGATATGGGGCACTGTGGAAGTTTTGGCACACCAACAGCACTTTTTTAAAAAGAAAATTAGCAGGTATAGAAAGAGAAAGAAGAGGAACTTCATTAAATGATCAGAAGAACTGAATTTTAACATAGGAGTGGTAACAGCTGCTAAGTCCTGAATATGGGTAGGTTTACTGCCCAAAAATTTGGTAGTCAAAAGTACTATATTCCTTAGAAACCCCATTTTATGCTTAAAATTAATGAGCAATAAGTTATCTAATTTAGAGGGGAGAGGGGAGGAAGGAGGGGGTCTGTACTCATCTTCAAAATTGACTTCCAGGAGTTAAATCTAAAAGATAGGGAATTTAATTATGTTCTGTTAAGTATCATTTATTTTATTATTGTTTAATTACAATCAACCCTTCAGGACTGATTCCAAAGATTCAATCCTGAAAACAGGTAAGAGTACAATATTATTCTTTAAGAACCACAGGTAAAGCAATTTTAGAACTCAAGATTTGTATAGCAAAGTTCTTCATGTGTTGGGAGAGTATGAGGTACATTCATCACTAACAAACACTGCCATCATGGGCAGAACAACAATGCTTTGCTAAGGGAAACTGCTTTTGTTTCTTGAGATGTACATGTAACAGGAACATTTTCATGCCAACACAGGCATGCATGTTTAAGGTCACATACACATTTTTAGCTGTCATGTATGTAACTTCCTCTTTCCTGTGTATATACGTAGCACAGCATAAGTGCTTTTGGTTCCAGCAAGCCTCCCCTTTTGGAATTTTGACTTGAAATTGGTCAATGCAACTTGGAAAACGGTGAATAATAATTTGGCAAATTTTGAAGGGTTCAGCACAACTTCTGGATGAGTTATGGCTGCCACTGATGCATACACACATTCTCTTTAATTACAGATTTTCCAAGATACCTTTAGATTCTACAACTCCAAGATTCTCTTTTGTGGAATCTTTTTTTTTCTTTTTAGTTTGTTTGGGGGTTTAATGCCCACTATGAGCAACTTAATGGACTATAAGCAGTCACCTGCCTTTAATTTAGGGCCACTGTCTCCAGGGAAGGGAGAGAACCAGTTCTGTAAGACAAACACAACATCCATGCCTTACCGGGATTTGAACCTGGAACCATGTTGGATGAATGGTCCGAAGCCAGCGCTTAGACCACAGCGCTACTGGAGTGGCATCTTCTGCAGAATCATTTGCAACAATTTTTGCATAAGATTTTCACTCATCAATAGGCTTATACAACAGCTGCATTCAAATAACACTACTATCACTTGAAGAATCCTGCTATCATATGAAAAAGTAAAGGATGACTCCAGATTTTTCAGTCACTTCTTTGAGCTAACACTTAACTAGGAAACTCACTCTGTTAAAACCTGTAACTACCAAGTTGTCCTCATGATCATGAATCACACAGCATGAAAATTTTGCACCACTTTAACAAATCTGGGAAAAACAGTAGTAGTTGTACACTGAAGTAGCAAATTATACTCATTGTCATAAAAAATCTGCGCACCAAGCAAAAAACCGTGTGACTACGGCGAAACTCAGCAAATACCTACGGTGAGGGCAGACATGCAAATGATTAAAGTTTTGTGCAATTCTGCATGCCCGAGCATCCAAGACCAGCGTCGCGATCACGATCCTTGGGGCTCATGAGGTGCATGTGCAGGGGACTTCACATGCGTGCCGAAGTGCGCGGTAAGAGTCAGGTGAGATCCCTGGACGATAGACATGCCAAGGAGCTGCGGTAGATGTGCATACGGGCAACTGATGGAGTTTGAATGAGGCCATATCGTCGGGATGATAGAGTCGGGGTGACAGGCGCACCAAATCGGCTACCGTTATGGCCGGTCGGACAGTACAGTGCGATGGACTGGCTCTGGAAAACCCAGACACACCACCAGCAAAGAGGATCATGGGATTGTGAGCGCAGCACGCACGGATGCAATGACGTCCTTGTCCAATATCCAGAGACGTGGTGACTGTACAAGGGACTCCTGTGTCTGCCAGAACCATTTCCAGACACCTGGCAGATGCAAATCTGCACTTTCGAGGGCCCTTATGTTTTCTGCTATTAATAGCTCACCATCGTTGGTGTCAATTGCAGGGGTGTCAGCAGCGAGCAACATTGAATGCTATGGACTGGTGACATATATTGTTCAGCAGCAAATCCCGCTTCTGTATAGGAATGGGCAACCACCGTGTCAGAGTGTGCAGGACCACAGGTGAGCATTACAGTCCCAACCTCACTGTACAGCGGCACACATCCTGAACAGCAGGCGTGAGGGTCTAGGGAGCCATCGCATATGACAGCCGGACTTCCCTCACAGTGATCCAACGGACGTTGACAGCCCGGCGCTATGTACAAGAGATCCTGTGGCTTCATGTACTGCTTATGCTGGCGGGGCAACCTAGAGACATTTTCCAACAAGATAACGCCTGTCTGCACACAGCTCGGGTTTCCCAGGACTGTCTATGTCATGCTTCAACACTTCCGTGGCCTGCCAGATCACCTGATCTCTTGTCCATCAAGCACGTGTGGGACTAAATGGGACGCCAGCTTTCTCTATGTCCCAGTATTTGTGATTTAGAGCTTCAGTTGCAAGAAGTGTGGGCCAATCTGACCCAGGATAACATACGGTGTCTCTTTGACTCCATGCCGGACCGTATCACCACATGTATCTGAGCAAGAGGCAGTCTGATGCAGTACTAACGCTGTCTGGAATGGGGTACCATATGTCTATGGGAAATCGTCCTGCTGCTGTGATATTGTAATCACTTGTCCTTGGTATGCACCATCTCACAACTAAAATTTCATTTCAATCCAACGCCTCCTTCTTGGTGCACGGATTTTTATGACAATAAGTATATTATGAACACTCAATAGGAATCAGACATATGCCATCTTTACTTACTGTATGTATGCAACTATGATGTTGAGATGGCTTTATAAACAGCTCACTGCAAAAAATTAAGAAGTGTGTGAAGTGTAGATAGTGGTAATATGAGAGAGAGAGAGAGACTTGTAATTTAATCAAATTTGAAAGAGGTATGACAGTGGGTGCTAGGAAGGAGGGTGCAAACATTTCACAAATGACAAACCTTCTCAGCTATGCAAGAAGTAGCGCACAAACAATAAAACAAGCAGTCAACAGCTTTTCTGGGGCCAGAAATGGTTGGTCAATGTTTGAAAGCAATGGCAGCTGGAGAGGACTGTATGAGACAACAGATTAGTTCCACTGCATCAAGTAACTGAACAATGCAACAGCAATATTGAGAGGAAAATTTTAGCATACATAGCCCACAGCATAATAGCACAAATGGGCTATAACAGTAGATGTCCTCTTCATGCATCACTTGCTGTCACTAAAAGCTGACAAATTCATCTCTAGTGGGCAAGGGAGCACTAAAATTGGACCCTTGATGTCTGGGAAAAGTTTGTCTGGTCTGGTGAATCATGTTTTCAGTTAATACATCGAAATGGACAGGCCAGAATATGCCATGGTATCAACAAAACAAATTAATGGATCTTAGCAGCCTAGTATTAACTATACAAGCTGGTGGAGGTGGTGCAATGGTCTGAGGTCTGTTTTCATGGTGAGCATTGGGTTCCTTAATATGTCTGGAACAGAATTTGTATGCCATGGAGTACCTTAGTGTCACTGCAAACCAGACACACTTATACGTGTGCATGCTGTTTCCTGATTGAGAAGGGTACTTTTAGCAGAATAATGCACCATGCCACAAGACTCAGATAATCACATAATGGTTTCAGGAGCATGACAGTGACTCTTAAGTGTCAAAATGCCCAGTCCCCAGATTTTAACCCAATCGAACACCTGTGGGATAAGATTGAGGAACCATTCATAACAAAGATCCTGCTTTGGTGAACATCTGGCAATTCATGTATGCCATCCCATCTGCTTGGCCAATCAGCACTTCACTTAATCCATGCAGAATACATGCTGTTTTAAAGACCAAGAACGAACCAATACATTATTAGATAGGTGTTCCTAATAATTTGCTTCGTTATTGCACTACAACAAGACTCAGATAATCACATAATGGTTTCAGGAGCATGGCAGTGACTCTTAAGTGTCAAAATGCCCAGTCCCCAGATTTTAACCCAATCGAACACCTGTGGGATAAGATTGAGGAACCATTCATAACAAAGATCCTGCTTTGGTGAACATCTGGCAATTCATGTATGTATGCCATCACATCTGCTTGGCCAATCAGCACTTCACTTAATCCATGCAGAATACATGCTGTTTTAAAGACCAAGAACGAACCAATACATTTTTAGATAGGTGTTCCTAATAATTTGCTTCGTTATTGTACTACAAACACACATAACTCCTTTTGAGCAGTTTGTGAGGTGATGCACATACACATCACAAAGTGTTCAAAAGGAGTGATGTGTAGTTTAAGACTAAAAAACATGATGTATGACTTTGTAATGCTGTAATCTGGTATTATTTCATGAGAACAACCATGGGAAAAAAAATGACTTCTGCAGACTCATGACAGGCATTTGTACCATGGTTGTACTGATCTGGTTTATTCCTCCGGAAATTTATTCAGTGTTGCCCTAAGTACAGAAAACCCAATGTGACGTGGACAGAAACATACAAATCCAAAAATGGCCCCCAATGCACCATGGTAAAAAAAAAAAAGTATAACTTTCAATATGTTACTGTTACAAACTTTATATGAGTAAAAATTTCTTTAAATTTAAAATTTGACTTAACACTTTAATGTAATGTGCATACAAAACTAAACATGCATTTACTTTAAATTCAAGCTATTTAAATTACATAATTTAACAATAATAACAGAACATTTAACTGGTATTTATCCCCTCCACAACTGACCTGAAATTATGATTGATAAACATTATTCTGTAATTT
This sequence comes from Macrothele yani, assembly GCA_039090855.1. NCBI lineage: Eukaryota > Metazoa > Arthropoda > Arachnida > Araneae > Macrothelidae > Macrothele > Macrothele yani. Next base: position 25,336,484 of record CM077013.1, read on the forward strand.
GACATTAACATAATATTTACTTTTAGCTTTATACAGAGATAAAAGTTATACCAATATACTATACATCTGACAAATTCATTGTATTCTCCCACTTTTCTGAGCCTTTCATTTTATTGTTATTTTATTGCAGATATTTCTGGGTTTTTTTTTTTTAATTGCAATCATTGACTGCTTTCAAATTCTTAAGGTTTTTTGACATAGGATGAAAATCATTGCCATACTCCCAATTAAAACATTTATTTAGTAAAAAGGACTTATTAAAGAGAGTTATTACATTAGGAATAAAGGATCATTTAATGAATCTATTTAATTCATAAGCCCTATCTTTAATGAGCTACTTAATAATAACAAATAGGATTCAAGTTAATTCATAAGCCCTATCTTTAATGAGCTACTTAATAATAACAAATAGGATTCAAGGAAATATAACAAGTACCTTCCTGAATTTGGGTTAAAGAAGTACTTAGGTAATATTTTAATTTTGATTGATGGAAGTGCTTTAAATGGGAATCTGGTGTCAATTTTCAAATTGTTTCTGTGTCAACATCCTCCAAGAAATTAAATAAAGCATTATAAACAGACTAGTAACATCCACAATAAGAAAAAGAAAAATACAATGAGTCCTTCAAATGAATACCTAACCAGTATAAATTTGACTAGTTTCAAAATATTTTATGTTTTGTTTTGAAGTTATTCACACTCAAAATTTCTCGGGTAACCTGAAAAGCTGCAACCACCAGCCATGTGCAATGAACAACAACGTAATAAGGTAACAGGAAATTCGGAACTATTAGTGGAAAAACAAATGATAATAAAACAGTAAATATTAACTTCAGTATGCATTTATAACACAGTACCAAAGTGTCCTATGCATCTGTAAAGGTAATCAAGATACTTTTGAGGCACCTTTGTAAATATCGTACACAATATAGTTATTTGACACTTAGCGAAATGCCTCAATAAACAGTGAATAAAACTAACCATATGAATAACCTAGCAGGTGCTGAATATTTATTCTCATTATAATCCTTCATTTTTAAATGAGTTCTTCTATGATAACCAGATATATTAGTTTCTGGTGATACTGCTATCTATCCATCACTGCCGAGAATTTAGTCATTTTACTTTGTGCTATGGTATAAATTCAAGCTGTAGTTCCAATATGTCCTGCTAGTCATTCTGAAGGCCACAACATAATGAAATCATCAATCAACTGATCTAACATTGTAACACATGAGGGGGTAGGGGATGTTCTTCCACAAAGTGCTATGATATGATTGAGTTTGCACTAAGTACAGAGTGTAACAAAAAATTATAACAGCTTTCAGACCCACGGAAATTGTTTGTTCGGGTTTTGCAGCACAGAGAACCCAAGCAAAACCAGCATAGAATAATCAGAAAAGTAGTCAAAATTCATATTAGCTTATTTAAAATTCCCAAAGATTACACTGCAATTACAGCATGCACAATTTTAGGGTTCTGAAATTATATTCTCTTAGTGTATTTTACACATTTCTGTTTAAGTAGTTTATTTTCAATCCACCACTTGAGTTCTAGATCATTTTTACTAATCCCTTGACCTTTTAATCAGGTTTTCATTTTAAAAAAATACTATTTTTTCAGTCAAATTTTACATGTATTAAATGAGACAAATAAAAGATAAAAAATATGACTAACTTTAAGATTGTTAAAAGCAAAAAATGCTCTCAACATAAACGTAGGTTGAGAAAAACAATATGAAAAATGCAATAAAACAGATTAAATTGTAAGCAGCAAATGAGATCCTAGACACATTCTGAGCTGCTTGCTTAGATTAGTCACAAGCAGGCAGTGGGAGAAAAGTAAAATTAAAAAAAACAAAACAAAAAAAAACCTGAAAATTTAACAAACATTTATCCACTTAGTACCCATAAAACTAAAGTAAAATTTCACACTATTTAAATATTGCAGCATAGGAAGTTTTTACCGCTATGTCAAGTGGATACGGTGGGGTAATGCACGATTTGTTTTATCTTTATTTTTAATTTTTTTTATCATTAGCAGTTTTTTTTTTAATGTTATTGCCAGAGCCAAGCCTTGGCTATTAAATGTGTTGTTCAAGCTTGGAACTAAAATAAGTAAAATAATGTTCACTTTAATAACAGAAGCTTCTCCAAAAGAAGGACACAGCGATTTTTTTTATGGCAATAACGCACTTAAGATAAGCCATCCCGCTAATGTTTAGAAATATGACTTCAAGATTTAATCAATCAGGTTTATCAGGTCACTGACTGCACATGGCCACCAGTGAGGCAGGAAAAGCAAGTTTACATAACTAAAATAACCCTCTTTAAGTCCAAAAAAAAAAAGTGAAATAAAAGTTGTCAACAAAAAATAAATCTTTGCAAATATGTAGATTTGGCAACTCAGCATATTGTTTTTTGACATAAGCCTGCCATATTTAACTTTTCTTGAAGTTATCTCCTCAGAAAACTTGAAAAGTATATTGCTCTGGAATGGCAATTGAACACACATATCTTGATTTTTGTTTAAGCATGCTACTGCTACACCACCTAGGACAATGCATTTCAAAGCAACTGATGCAAAAAAAAAAAAAAAAAAAAAAAGGTTTGTGCTCTGAAGCATCCAATGCCTTTTTGAAGGAAATGACCATTTTTAATCCAGTAAAAGATCCAGGCTGAGAACTACCAGTTATCCAGATTCCCATGCAACACCTGTTTGGGGATTCTTTGTCCTAGATAATGTGGTAGAATGCTCAAATGGAAATCAGGAGATGGGGTTCAATTTGTGTTCTAGAATGGTGTAACTAACAAATATTCTGAGGAAACATCTACATGGAAACAGCAAAATATGCTATGTTGAAATTAAAGTTATGTGAAGTTAAAAGTTAGTAAGTAGACAAAGTATTGCAGCAGTGGGATTTACATATTTCTGCAACTATTACAGAAAAAAAAATATTTTTCTGTAATTGCACAGCAGTTAGAGTGGTTGAATTTTTTTTTTCTTTGATTATGCTGGCTAGGGGCAGTTGTTAATAACAGAGACTGAAGTTCAAACAGGATTAAGTACAGATATATAAAGCAATCACAGGAAGTTAAAAGAGATGTGCATTATAGCGAAAGAATAAAAGAGAAAAAAAGGAAAGGTGGAAGTTGATAGTACCTGGCCCTTGTCATCACAGTAAGTGACAGTAGCAGAATTACAGGCAGCAGTGCCGCTGGTGGCCGCAGGTGCAGTGTGCATCACGGGTACTGGGGCAGGAGAAGTGGGTGAGGGAAGTGGTGAGTAAGGTAGTACAGTGGGTTACAAGCACAAAAGAAGGCAACATGGTGCAGTCAGGCAGAGCACAGCCATGGAAAAAAACAGTTTCGACCAGTCAGTTAGCTTCAGCAGAACTAATACCCGATACATTACTAATATGCTGAATGAACGGAAAGTTAATTACCAATACATAACACTGGCCTATTTATCAAGAAAATGTTTAAAAGGCAACTAAAACTACGTAATGATTAAAAAAGCCTTAAAAGAATGCAAACATGTTTATTTAACTAGAATTGAGAAAGGAAGGGGTAATATCAATATTTTTACAGAAACACATACACACAGCAGAATTACTTTTCAATCTCTGTACTTGGAAACTGCTATTTAAATGATAGGAAGTGACACTGAAAATTAGCATTTAAATGCTCCAGATATATCAAGGTAAGAAGTACAATTGTGTTTGGTTTATATTCCAAGAAAGATTTATCACTTTGCTACATAAAACGTATCAGATATTTTCAAATGTTGTTATTAACTGACATAAAATGCTCAAACCCATTAGTAGATTTAATACAAAATTTTGTGTGCAATGCTCTAGGGTGATTCAAAATTTTATTTATAATGCTTAATTCTCATGTTACAGAATTTTCAAATGCTCTGGTAATACAATTTTATAATACATGTTTCACTTTTCAAGTTTATGCGGCACCCCCCCCCCCCAATTTTTTTTATCACAACGTAAACTCTATTTTACCACAACTGCGAAGCACATAACTTCGATTAATTTGGATTGCTAAAGGAGTTGCAGTACACATAAAAACACATAAAAAAATCAGTAATGAAGTAAAGCTGCTATTTCAGTCAGAGAAGTTCAACTGATGTATTTTTTCTGGATGGTTATTTTTCATTAACAACTTATAGGGAGAATTACTTCCTCACTCAGACATGAGTCAATTCATTGACCAATGCAAGTCTAGCATGGACACCAAGCACACAAGGCAATGTAACATTGTTTTGTACAAGTCATTTTCTACGGTTTAGAGAAACTTACTCACATCTAATTGGCATATACACAGAAGTGTATGAACGAAAAACCTGTAATCCGTTCAGTCATACACATACGAAAACCAGTGTAAGAAATACAATTTGGCTTAACTTTTTATATTTTTGCATAACATACTTAAAACCAGGATGTCTAACATTCTGTAAATATTAAAACCACCAATTATAATTGAAATTAGTAGTGACACCCTATGAGCTTGCATCCTATGTTAAAAAAAATTTAGTTCCCCCAAACCCATTAGTAATGTTTTTTTGTTTTGTTTTTTTAAATCTTTTACAGTTGAAGAAATATAAAGAAAACATATATTTCAACAAATACAGTAGTCTCTCTATATAATGAACTCCATTTAATGAAATCTTCTATTTAACAAAATTTTCTGCAGAACCTTTACTTCTGTACGACATTAACATGTAAATTAATCTCCATATTATGATGAAAATCAATTTATATATAATGAAGTTTTTCATCTAAATATTACCATTTTGTGTGTGTGTGTGTGTGTGAGAGAGAGAGAGAGAGAGAGAGAGAGAGAGAGAGAGAGAGAGAGAGAGAGAGAGAGAGAGAGAGAGAGAGAGAGAGAGAGAGAGAGAGAGAGAGAGAGAGAGAGAGAGAGAGAGAGTGTGTGTGTGTGTGTGTGTGTGTGTGATTCATGTGTTTTGCTTTAAAACATTTTGGCACACAGATCGAAGAAAAGTTTCCTTTTTTCCTACCTTCTAAATTTTTGTTACTGTGAGGCACCAGGAGTCTTCTTGGAAGGAAGACAATGTGCAAGGAGTCTTATCCCTGGAGACAGTATTTAGCAGCTCATTTTCCAAACATGGATAGGAAGTCCAGTGTAGAAACTGCATTTCTATTTCTAGTTGACGAAGATGATTATATATACTATTTGTCTGTCCCATAAGATATTGAGAAACACCGGTTATCAGCTGAATGCTTCCTTTCGAAATGGTTATGTAACTTAAGCATGTTTTTTCAAGTTTAATACTTGTTGATTTATAATTGCATGCTTATGTCCAAATTTGTCATATTCCTTTTCACATTTTTTTTTATATTTGTGGTTATAGCAGTGTAAAATCAGTTGTAATTAGTGTGGGCCTGAATTTGTAGAAGTTACGTATTAATTCTCATTCAATCAGAATGACTGACCATCCTGTGTTGTTCGCTCAAAATGTCAAACAGAAAACGCCTATCCCTTGTGGATGAAGTGAAAATTTTAGATGATGTTGATCAAGGTATGAAGAAGAAAGATGGGGCTATTATAAAGTATTGTATAGCTGCAAGCAGTGTTATAAAATGCAGTAAAGAAATTACAGTGAGTGAAGACGATGATAAAGAGGCAATCCAAAAAACTCCACATGAAGAAATGCTAAAAGCATTCGGTATGATTTGACGAGGATTACAGTTTCAAGAAAGTGCTCCAGATGCAATGTTCCGATGCCTATAAAAATGTGAAACTTTTTATGAACAAAATACTTTTTATAGGAAATCTGTACAGACCAGAATTACAGAATTTTTTTACAGTTTAAAATAAGCACATATGTTATTAGCATGATGAAGAGGAGAGGTAAGCATTGGTCTTAGTTTCCTTCTCTTCATTAATTTGTTTATTGAGACAATGTATTCTACTTCTATGAATATATGCATAAAAACAATTTAAACTCATTTACGAAAAGTTTCTACTCAAAAGTTCAATTTACTGTCCAAATTTAACATTATGCCATCTTCTTCACTTTATCTGATTTAGTTGTTACAATTCAATTTTATTTCCGTTTAACAAATTTTCTTTATAACGAAATTTTTAAGTGAATTGATGGGACTTCGTTAAATAGAGACAACTGTATACTTGCATATTTCTTCACATGTAAAAATATTTAATTCATAGTTTTAAAAAAATGGAACCAACCATTGATGTATATTTCTGATGAAATTAAACTACAAATAGAAAAAAAAACCCCGGTGTAAACTCTGGATTTGCATTGCATTTGAGGCAAACAGCATTAGAAACTACAAAACACATTTCATTTGAACTGCAAAAGCATATGTTCCAAATTACTGTGAGGCAAAATTAAAAAATACGTACTTCATTGTTACAAGAATGAGTTGTTTTTCAATATTTAAATTTCATTACAGGGTCTTTGTATTTCCATATGGTGCTTTTCAATGGTGTACCTTGGGTCCAAGACCTGTGCTATCTCACCCATACCCTCCACTGCCACCAGTACTGTTTTTTTTTTTTTTTTTTAAATTTAAAACTGCAAAGTTTACTTTTCAATTATTAAGTAATAGAAGTAATTTTTCTAAAATTTAGGTACATGCTATTGTTAACATAATGCCAAATAATTAGGAGGATTATGTTTTAACACTTTATCTTTTGAAATACTTTATTTGTACATGAACTTAATTCTTCTTTCTTTTTGTGTGAATTTGAGTGTTATGTTTCCATAAAAAGTTTTTTCTGAGTACTTTTTCATATGTAACATAAAGGATGTTTTTCTCTATTGACAAAACAGCCAAGTTTCTCAAGTGTACATGTCCTTGTGTGGCACTAAGACACGTCCTTATTCATTTAAATGCAGAAAAACTTCTTTCAGCAGCTGCTCATGGAAACTTTAATATTAGGTCTGCTAATTTGTACACCTCACTGAACACAATGACCAATTTATTCAATTTCATGTAACAATGCCTCTTACTGATTTCTTTTAGCATTTATCAAGGGAATAAAATACCTTCAGTTCATTTTTAAGTCAAACTGTATCAAAATTTGAAGCATAGGTTCTTTAAGTTCTGACAGTAATGTTCAGCAAAGCTTTCACAAAATTTTTCAGAATAGTTCAAATCCAACAAAGCCACAAATTTAAGATATAATATCACTGATTTTAATTCACTGACACTTCACACAACTGAAACAACTCTCGTAAAACACTTGCTGTTACAGACGGGAGCATGGGAGCGACTAATGAAGTCTCCTCTTTTCTGAGCGAACTGTTGCCCAAAGCAATAGGATCTTTCAGCTGCTTATTCATGTTGTAATGGAAATGCTAACTGGCGATCGTATTGAAAGTCTTCGAATCTCACAGTGCAGACTGGTAGAGTTGGTTGCATTATGATGACACTATCCCTCCACCTAAGAGCCCCATTGGTCTTTGCTCGCCAGACTGATTCTCTTAGTCAAAAGAAGCAAATCTGCACATTTTTTTTTGCAGAAAAAGCATCGACATATCTCAATACCATCGTTAATAGACTTTTATTTGTGTATATCTAACAGACTTTTATTTGTGCATTCTCTGAGTTTTGCAGCTAGCCACAAATATACGCCACTGGTGTTTTTCCTTTTCTATGTGCCACTTTTCACATTTCCATATGCCTTAAAATTTTATTAAATCATGTTAAAAAAAAACATTTCCAAGGATTGTTTAAAGAGACTTGTTCATTTCATAAACATGTTTCTAAAAGTTATTATGATGGAAAATCCTGTGGTTCATTTTCAAGGATTTTTGGTGAGAGAACCCGATGATAAATATTTTGGATGACACTGATGCTTTTAATATATGAAGTGACATGCACATCAGAATTATAAAATATGATCATCATAAGGGCAAAATTGTTTAAGTAAAAAATGTTAGAAAGGACTTGGAAATTCAGCCCAAATTTCACTGCAGAATGATCCTAAATTAAGATGAAATATATTTTATGAATAAAGTAAACATTTAGGATCAAATAAGCTTCTCAAGATAAACTGCACCATTCTAGTTCTCAGAAAAATATTACATGCAAGGCTAAATTTTGCAGATACTTACACCAAACAGCTCTTGGCTGACTTCATGGACTCCATGCACATGCACACACACACACACACACAAAGAAAACTTCTGTGTAAAGCCTTATTATATACCAAGGGTTCCAACTGACAAGCTTCAGATTATTAAGTCTTTAGCAACTTTACTTGAATAATTTTCTGATGACGTATCTTGGTTTTGTGTTGTCAGATGGTTGACAGTGAGCAATGTGTTCAGCAAAACTTTTTAGTTGTTTTGGCCAATCAAAAAATTTCTTACAGAATGAATAGTTCAAACCTTTTCACCAACCACAAGATGTTACATTGCTACGAAATATGGCGTTTTTCACCGACATCGCAGCTCAGCTATAGTATTTTGGAAGCATCTTCCATAAATAAAGCATACTAAAACAAAACATGTACTCAAAGATTGATTTCCATTTTCAGTACAACATATTTTTGAGAATCCCTCTACTAACTACAAAAAGTCATTAAATCAAAAGTACTGTCCTGTTTTGATAGACTGAACTTCCAACAGTTTTAACTATTTACCATCTGAACTTTAATGGGTTGGTTGCTCTGATGGATACTTGCAAAATGTCAAAAAACAAAAATGTGTGTGAAATAGCCATATATGTTAATTGTTACATACCCGGACACCCCTTCAAAAGCAAACGAACATACTTGTTACATACTCCGGACACCTCTTCAAAAGCAAACGAACGGATCCGCTGCATCGTTAAGATGTGCGGTACAACTGCAAACAGTATAAAAACAAGCCTGCAGCTGACCGCAATTATATCACACTGGGAGGTTGAGTGAAAATGTATGGCGGGGAGAGAACTGACTTCGAGAAAAGAAAGATTGTTGGGTTGTCCATAAGAGAAACCGAGAGGCGTTTAAACATACCCAATTCAACTGTTTTGGATGTACTAAATAAGTGGAAGACACATGGCATGCCTGAAGCAGCAAAACGTACCGTCAGACCAAAGAAATCAGTGATAGAGGATGTCGAAGCCTCAGGAAAGTCGTTGCAGCTAATCAATGGAGTACTGCACAACACCTCAGTATACAGGTGAGTAAAAATGCTAGAACCTTAGTATGTACATGTACCATTCGCAGAGAACTTCATTCTATAGGTTACCATGGTTGTGCGGCTGCTCATAAGCCTTTCATCTTCACTCGGAATGCTACTCGTTGTTTAGCATGTAGTAAAGAACATTTATTGTGGATCAATGGAAACGGGTCCTATCGACTGATGAATCCAGATAAACAACCCATCAGTCTGATGGCCATGTGTGGGTATGGCAGCAGCCTGGGAAACGCTATTTACCACGCTGTAAAAAAAAAAAAAAAAAAAAAAAAGGACCACATGGGAGATGGGTGGATGAAATTCGTAAATGCGGGAGTGACATGGAGGAGACTGGCACAAGACAGACCGTTGTGGAGGAAACTTGGGGAGACCTTCGTCCAGCAGTGGATTGATAATGGTTGACAATGATGATGATGACTATTCCTACGGTCAAATTTGGAGCTGGCAGTGAACTCGTGTGGGGATGTTTTTCGTGGTATGCTCCCGGCCCATTGGTTATCATGGACAAAACTGTTAACCAGCATGTCTACCTCGATATTCTGGACAATTATGCCCTACCAACTCTGTGGCAATACTATGGAGTACAACCTTGTTGGTACCAGCAGGATAATGCACTAAGCCATAAAGCAAGGACTGTTACAGTGTGGTTTGACAAAAATTCCGTATGATGTGTGGACTGGCCAGCACAGAGCCATGATTCTTAATCCCATAAAGTACCTATGGGATGAATTAGAGCACCACATAAGAAGTTTGGAACCAAGGCCTACTACTAAGCAACAGTTAGCGGCAGCATTATGTACTGAATGGAAGTGCATACCTAATGCTGTGTTCCAAACTCTTGTCGAAAGCATGTCTCGAAGGGTCAGTGCATGCATTAAGGCCAAAGGTGGACCGACACCGTACTAACGTATGTCAATAAATGCTATGTTGTGTTTCTGTTCTAGGGGTCCGGTTGACTTTTGTCAATATAGTGTATATATACATCAACAATTTATGGCAATTATTAATTTCTCATTTTTTCAAATAGTAAAGATTATGATATCAACAATTTCATTAATCATTATATATTTCAGTATTATTTTATCTCTCATTAATGAAACTGAATGTTATTTAATAAACTGAATGTCATTTAATTATGATTTAGCTTTGATACTTAATGTTATTGATACTAAAGTACTACCTGAACATTATTACAGGTATCTTGCCTGAGCTGTATGCAGCTCTTGAGCCATCTTAAGGCTGCCCCTGATGAAGTGTGCTGTAATGTAAGTATTGCAGTGCTCTTCCTGCATTAAATGGACTTTTAGCAAATTTTCAAAGTATTCATGACACTGAAGCTAGTTTAAATACTAAGTTGTATAACTGAATGCAAAAAAAAATTCTTGGGATGGCTTGATAAAATTACTTTTTGGAGTTAAATCAGCTTCTGTGATCGAAACTGACAGACATTCAATTTGTCATATTACTGATCATTGCTTGACAACAGCGTCCGATACCCCTGCTGCTATCAGAATTGATATGATGATCTATTCTACCTGATTGAAACAGGAAACTGATGTGCCCTAAACATTGATTGCCAATGCAATAAAGGCTATGCGAAGAGCAGAATGCAGATGTTTGAGATGCATATTGATATCACACACGTTACCCAGAATTTTTTTGCCCTGATAGGAAAAAACTCTCCCATTTAGTAAAGAATTTTGTGCTTTTAATAAAAAACTGCAAACAGCAATGAAATTATGAACTTGATGCATTTGATTTTTGCAGATTCTTTGCTCTTTTCAGCCACTGTAAATTCTTAACTAAATGGAAGAACATTTTCTATCCGTGCAGGAACAATTGACAATACTGGATCACATTATGGTATCAATATATACATATACATCTGTGCAGTGTTTGTATTGGGTAAAAAATTTTGCTTGTTCATTTAAGACTTATATGCAATGAGAATTAAAATATTTTACTGTATCTGTGCCAAAACTGAAACTAGCTGGGAGATAACTGCTCACATATATGACATAGAATCATATCATTCTCATAAATATGTTTCGGTTTTCAAAACGAGGCTGAATTTTAATTCAAAAATAGGAAGAATGCGATTCTCATGCATAAAAATTAAATCTGGGTTGTAAGTTAGCATGCTATAGTTATGTAAAGAAACTATAGAAACGCAGCACTTTCAATCCAATTATCTTGATGACCAGTACAGAATCAGAGCGAGACTGGTTGCCAGACATTAATTTCCAAGTTCTTCATTTTGGTTGTTGCTAAACAACGGGAGCCATTTCCAAATGATGGGGACATGAAGTCTGTTCAAAAAAGTTCCACGACTTTGTTTTATTTTTTCGTGAGTACTCAAAACTTATTCAGCCTTGTCACCTTTGAAGTACACTACTCCTCAGTTGATACACCACTCTCAATGCCATTTCCAGTTCTTGAAGCATTCCTGATAGGCTTTTTTCGAGATCATGTGTAGGTCTGCCTGCAAATTTTTTTTTTATATCATCGATCATGTCGAATCTTTATCCTTTCAAAGTGGATTTTAACTTTGGAAACTGGAAAAAGTCCGAGGAGGGCCAGGTAAGATAAGAGGCAAAAGTAGGAAGGCTGGGGAAGAACAGTTGCCCATGTTTTGGCACAAAAGTCACGAATCAGCAGCGATGTGTTTGCAGGCACATTGTTGTGATGAAGGAACCAGAATTTGTTTCTCCACAGCTCAGTCCTTTACTCCTGAAATTTTTTTCCAGACATTTCAGCACTTCACGGATAATACCACCAATTCACCATTTGTTCCTTTGGTAAAAATTCCGGATGGATAATGCTCTCAATGTCAAAAAAGACTGTCAACAATGACTTTCATATTTGACCTGACATTTTGCACTTTTTTCAGTCTTGGTGAATTTTATCTAACCCACTGTGAAGATTGAACTTTCCTCTTGATATCATAGCCACAAACCCATGTCTCATCACCAGTGATAATTCTTTTCATGAAACTTTTGTCCTCGTTTGAGCGATACAAAAGTTCCCGACAGATTGCAATGCAACTGTCTCTCTGATCCTATATCAGCAGACGTGGGACAAACTTCGCAGCAATTTGATGCATTTCCAATTTTTTGGTCAGAATGTGACGACACAATTTGATCAAAATGTTGCAAGCATCCGCAATTTTTCGAAGAGTCAATTCATACGATTTTATGAACTTGGGCCACATGAGTGTCGTCAGTTGACGTCGAGGGCTCCCCTGAACAGGGATTATCATAAGTTGATTGTTGACCACCTTTGAAGTGCTTAAACCATTCATAACACTGCACATGGCCTAAGCACTGATTACCATAAACTTGTGTCGTCATTTCATGACTCTCCGCAAACATTTTCCAAAGTTTGACACCAATTTTGATGTTATTACGCTGCTCGTGAAACTCGTCCATCTTGAAAATTGCAGAATATGCACAACAAGCTCTTAAACAAAGTGATGCAGCATAATGACTAATCACAACACAAAGATATGGTAAATGAGAGGTTACTTGGCTAGGTTTATCCAGGTGGGATAAATGGGAGTGAAAGGCAAGCGAATAATGTTGCTTTGATAGCGACCAGTAAGCACAAGTAGTGTGGTAGGGTTCCTGCACAACGCACTACTGTGAAATTAAGTCCGAAGAATTCCCCCCCCCCCCAAAAAAAAAAGCTCTTGTAAGAGCTCAAAAAAGTTCTCAGACCTATACAACCCTGCAGCATCGATGTCCCTCCAGTCCTTCCGTTCATCACGAGCAGGCCAAGTGCAGGGTCACCCAACGAGCAAATTTCATTTTGCTCAGATCGCTCAGGCCAGCAATGGGTACGAAAGACACAGAGAATAGCGACAGTCTGGGTGTAAAGGTACTCAACAGGTTGTTCATAGAGCTCAACGAGATCATGGATAACCTGAACACTAAGGGGTCACATAGTGCCAGAGGCCTGCTTCGACTGATCCTGGATTGAATCCAACAGGAATACTTAGCACAGCAGTTGGAAATAAGCTACCTAAAAGGCAGACTAGAGGAAAGAAAGCAGAGTGATGCTGTGAAGCAGTCAGGACATCAGATCTATGCCCAGGTCGTCCGAAAAAAAAGCCAAAACCAGTGATACAGAGTAAATTCCAAATCAGGCACACAGTGTTGGTGTATCCAAAAGACCCTGAGAAATCCTCCAGGGATGTCAAGGAGGATTTCACCTTCCAACTGAATCCACGGACGCTTGGTATCGGATTGAAGCAGTGAAAAGAGTGAGCAACAGCGGCATTGCCATAGAATGTGCCAAAGCAGACGGTGTGGAAAGGGGTTGTAGAAGCGGTGGAAGAATGGCCGGCAGTAATGGAAGACTGCGAGGTGAAAAAGCCAGCTTGTAAACTGCCCAGAGTGATTCTATACAGAGTTGACAGTACTGAAAAGAAAATATGTGTCCAAAAGGACTTTCCACGATAAAACCATCTAAAGGAACCGAAGAAATACAAGGTTCTTTTCCCTGTGAAGGGAAAAGAGAAAAAAAGTTCACTGGGTGACTGAAATGGCCCTGGTGGACTTTAAATCAATCCTGAAAAAGAGCAAAATTAACTATGCCTGGAGAATTCACAGTGTGTAAATTCATCAGAGAAACTTGTTGCTTTAAATGCAAGTGATTTGGGCACTATCGAGCCAAGTGCCCCACCGTATTTGAGAGCTGTGGCCAAGCCAAGCACAAACACTGGATATGTGTTAACAATGCCAAATGCCCAAACTACAGCAGGACCAATGATTGTTTTAAGCTGAGACTACACACCAAACACTTGAGTCTGGACCCGGACTGCCCAAGTCTGAAAAGGGAGTTAAAAAACCGGAGAAACCGAGCAGAGGAAGGCTCATAACAACTGTTGGAGGGACTGTGTTCCCGGCGAAGAAAGGAACTGTGTTCCCAAAGAAACCACAATGTGCATAGCAAATACCTTTGTATCTGTGTTTTACCTTCAATGTGATTGTTATTTCAATGTGATTGTGAGCATTTGTGATTGAACCAATGTATTGTACTGTGTTGATTCTGGATTAAAGGCCTTGTGCCCAAAAAAAGAAAAGATTGTTCACGGCAAACCAGTCTCCCAGAGGTACTCAACAGCATGGTCCGTCGAGTACAGCCTCCAAGCTCATGTCACCCATACATGGGTCCGAATCTGTGGCTTCTCGTGACCGGGGAGTCATTGTAGTGTTCGCTTAAGCAAATGCACAAAGTGAACTACTATCCCTGTGAAGTCTGCTGATAGATAGTACAAGTTCAAAATTTTCATCATGCCAAGGTCACTGCTATGCAGCACCACCTACCACATAGCAAACTTTCTGAGCAGACCTTGTAAAATAAGGACTGTCAGTAATTCAGTTTTAAGAGGCATATATTTTAATGCTCTCATGAAAGCATACAGCCCTTTTGTTGACAAAAGGAGCAATTTCCTCAGACAGACATAGCAGAAGTACCTGAGAAAGAGTCAGTACAGCCAAGGAAGAATTAGGTCTACCTTGGGTAACATCCTTTTTGTGATCAGCCAAATGTTTAGTAATGCTGCAAAATGTGCTGACAATGTAAACTGCTGCACCAGCTGAAGTGGAAATGTACACATTTCCACTTTTGTACACATCAAGGAACCCTGAACTCTAACTTTATCTATCCTGTAGGATAAGTTTCATGATGGTAGGATTAGACTTTAATTCTTATGATTATTTGATTGGTATAAACATTTTACACAACTGGTAGGTAGACCTACTGATTAAAAAATGGATTACACCCAAGAAATTGAAATTGTCTGTTAACCTCTGAAAATGAAGAGTAGTGGAATTCTTGACCTCAAACATTTTAACAATAATAATTGATGACATGGCTATTCCTTGACTTAAATACTGTAAATTTCAAAAAATTATGGTATTTACTCAGAAATAAAAGGATATTACTTATCATCATCATAGCATATCATATTATATCACTAAGCTGTTCTCTGAGATTTAGAGGTTAGCTACACAAAGAAATACAAACTACCAGATAAATTTTTAACTGGTTGTTTACTTACTGTTGCCGTTTGAAACCTCCATTACTTACAGTCCAATTTTCGGGTAGCACCCTCACCCTTCCTCAGGACTACAACTATAATAAGTGTTGCAATTCATGAGCTAAATTCCAACCTTTCAAATCATTTAATGTTGTACCTTTTCTTCACTATTTCCAGTCCTTCTGACAATTTCGCTTGTCAGAAGGATATGGGACTTCCTCAGATGACAATTTTTGACAAATAAATCCCTCTTGTCAGAAAAACTGGAAATAGAGAAAAGAAGAGGTACAACATAAAATGATTTGAAAGGTTCGAATTTAGCTCACAAATGGCAACACCTACTATAGTTGTAGTCCTGAGGAAGGGTAGAGGTGCTACCCGAAAATTCAACTGTAAGCAATATCCTTTTATTCCTGAGTACATCCCATAAATTTGCAACTTTTTAATGTGTTTGTTCACTGAACTACAAGGCAATCAATCAGTGGTAAACACCAATAGTTTTAATATTTTTGTATTCACGAGATGCTGAACTGTGTTGCAATGATGTTGCAAGAGCAATAAAAGTTGTAAGCACAGAAAACTTGTACGCATCAAAAGTGTGTACAGTGTATTGGTAGCAGAAGTAGATTTACAAAAAACAAAACATTCAATCTTGCTCCCATTTCTTGAAATGCAAACATCCAGCAAATTAATGGTATTGTTGACTTCTTCATAGAGAGTAAACTTGATGGAAGGAAAAAGTTTAGTGATGCTTGAGGTGAGGTCAAATAAATCATGAGAAGAATGAGGCCAGGCAACAAATATGTTGTTGACATTTCAAAGCCATACAGTGTATTGAAAGATGGTACTTATTGGAAATGACAGAATTTTCAATATGCTGCAAGAAGATTTCTGCGAGCAGAGGTGATAGAATTTGAACTGAAAATGAAAAAAAGTTAAATCACAAACTGTTTATATAAAAAAAAAAATAGTTGCACTGTATGGGATGATTCTGGGATCAGCAATTCACCTTATGCTTAGAATTCAGTATTAGTTTCTAAACATACAAAAAGGTAGAAGTAGAATCTGGATTAAATATGCATTATATAAGAATATTACTTTTGGCATGGAAATGCTGTATTCAACTTCTACCATGTACATGATTCCTCAGAAAAGTTGGAACTGCATCATCTTGGGGTGGGAAACCCATGTCTCTTCATTTCCATCTAAATATGTTAACGACCACACCATCCAGGACAACCCCTTTTTAGGTAACTGAAGCACAGGAATTTGAACAAACATCAGACTGCACTAGTCAACGCATTCAGAGCCTCTTCACCATAATGATATAACACCACTAATTTAATAGCAATGATATATTACTTCAGCACAGAATTCTAATAAGAAGTAAAAAAAAAATAATGTTTATAAAACTGCCTCACATTAGGAAAGTAGCTGAACAAAACAGCTTGTGGTATGTAACACAGGATTTTGACTAACTCTCCTGCTTCACAGCAGCTAATTTCATCTAGAGTTTACATCACATTTGCAGGTTAGTGCAGCCATGATCACAACAACAAGAAATGAGGGGGGAAATAGGCAGAAATAGCAGTTAGAAGAAATAGCTATTAATGTATCAACATTTTAAATTTAGACTGAACTTTAAGAAGGAAAATTGATTATAAAACTGAGAGGTGGATTTTGTCAAGGTTATCATGTGAAAGCTTACAAACAAGAAAGAAGATATTCAAAACCACAATGATGGAAAAATTACATCAATCTTGATTAGTGAAATACAAATTTCTATTTTTTTTTATTTTTTTTTTTTTTTTTTTTTTTTTTTTTTGTATCTGAATGTTAAGTAAGGTTCTATAACTGAATGTACTTGTGGAGCAGCTTTAGAACAATTCATGTCTATTTGTGTCAAGTCTGCCCATCAAACACAATGCACAATTATTCACTTTTACATTAACTTTCACCAACTGTAGGCTTGTTTCATTTTGTATCTCAAAAACACTTATCAACTACTCCAGTGAGAGCAATACTGCCTGAAGTTGTCACTGATTATGCAATAAGATTACTGTAAGCAATTTTGTCTGCTGCTGTTACTGACTAAAACTGCATTCACACAACCCCAAGCTAGTCACACAAATAGAAATGTGACTAACATTCTTATTCACATTCACTGGAATTTACTAATGAGAGATGGGAAAATAATAATATATATACCTGAAAAAACCTGACAAGTTTAGAGTTACGATACGTACAGAAAATATTGCACAACTTTGCTACTTTTTATTATATCATGTCTATGACTTTAATTAAGCATTACATATTTCAGACCCAAGAAATTGCCATTACAGATAATGATGTGTTACCAACCATGCTTCTAACAACTAGTGCTGAAAATGTCAATCTTGGTTTTAATGTCATTCATCAACTTTTCTTTTCATTTCAGTTCCCACCACTTTACATGTAAACTCTGGGAAATCAACTTAAAATAGGGTGTCCCCAAAAGGTGTAACAAATTTCAAACGATGATAACTTTGGATACAAAACTAATAACAGCATTCCGTTTACAGCAAGTGGTAAGGAATACCCTCAAGTTTTCTAGAAGTAAGCCCAACACATCCTGTGATGAAAGCACAGATTGTGGAGGGGTTTACTGAAATCCGATCCGAAATGTCCGAAATGCAGGTTCAGCGGAGCAAAATATGGGAGCACATTGCCCACATGCAACAGCATCAGAAAGTGGTACAAGTCATTCAAGGAAACCAGTAGCGTCCTTACAAAGAAAATCCCTCGGCAATCATCAACGGTTTCAGAAAGGGAGGAGGTTGTGAGAAAACATTCACTCTTACCCCTTGAAAGTCAATCAGACAAGCAGCATGACAGCTGGCCATCCCCACGTTGTCAGTGCACAGAGTGTTACGTCAGAGATTGGAAATGCAACCGTATAAATAGCAGATAACCCATTACATGACCTCAGATGATCATGCAAAATGTAAACAGTTTGCTGAAGAGATGTTGGAGAACATTGCAAGTGCTGAATCTTCCCTCAGACAAATCTGTTTCTCGGATGAGTGCACTTTCCATGTTTCTGGAAAGGTTAATCAACAGAATGTGAGAATTAGGGGAACTGAACACCCACATTGCACAATGGAACATGAGCATGCTAGCCCAAAAGTGAATGTTTGGTGTGGCATAATGGTCGACCGTGTTATTGAACCCTTTTTCTTTCAGGAAGTGACCGTGAGAGCTGATAATTACCTGGATGTGATTGAGCAGTTTGTGTACCCCAGTTGGATGAACTTGCAACTCCGGTGATTTTCCAACAAGATGGGGTGCCACCTCATTGGACTTTATGAGGAGGTTTTTGGATACCAAATTTCCCAATCGATGGATTGGGTGTGGCGGCCCCATGTTCGTAGGACTTAACACTGTGTTTTTTTTTTTTTTTTTTTTTTTTAATGGAGATTCATCAAAGGCGAGGTTCACAGCACCCCTGTTGCAAACATTGCTGACCTAAAGAGGAGGATTACACATGCACTGCAGAAAGTTATTACAGACATTCTCGAACGAACATGGTTGGAACTGGAATACCGTTTAGACATTGTTCGGGTGACAAATGGCGCCCATGTCAAATGTCTATAAAACTTCATGATCTCTTCTGCCAATTAACACAAGTTGTGTATTGAGATCATTTATATTAAAAACTGTTATGATTATTTGAAATTGGTTACACCTTTATAGGACACCCTGTACTACATGAAGTTCTTTCAAATGTCAATTGCGCATTCTTAAAATCTCAAGAAAAAAAAGGGGGAAATAAAGCCTTTTAAAAATTCCAGTGGGGAGGTAAAGGGAGAAGTTTACTGCAAACTCAATATAAAAACATGTTTCTTCCTCTAAACCCTACTAATAAAAAAAAAAAAATTCCCCCAGATCAAGAGACCATCTACAAAATTAAAATGCAATAATTACTGCAAGAAACTTTTGACTGAAATCAGAAAATTTATTAAAAAAAAAAAATCAGTGATGGTTGCCATCATGCAGGGTTTCTTTCTCTGGAGAAAGAGCAACAAACACACTGGTAATAATTGATGACATGGCCATTCCTAGACTTAATTTGCACTACAAATATCTCAGAATTATGGGTTTTTACTAAGGAATAAAAATATATTTATAAGTCAAATTTTAGATGATTTGAAAGTTTGGAATTTACCTCATGAATGGCAACACCTACTATAGGTGTAGTACTGAGGAAGAGTAGGGTACTACCCGAAAATTGGACTTATAAGTATCCTTTTATTCCTTAGTAAAAAACCCACAGTTTTGGGATATTTAAAATGCACTGGTGTTGACTACATACCAGTCAGCAAGTGGCTTAACAGACTGTTTTAAAAGTTCTGTAATATAACATTTTGGTGAATTCTGAAGTGCACAAAAATATCCAGTTACATAACCCCCAAAAAATGTCTATTATAAGATCATACATGAAAAAAAAGTTCCAATGAAATTAGCATAAATAATGAAAGAGCTAAAAATACAGAGTATAATCCCTACTGCAAAAGATGACTTCAAAGCCCTGGAGGTTTATCAACGCTCTATAGAATAAGAGAAACTGATCAACAAATACTGCAAAAATTCAAACACTGTAAACAACCTTGAGCAAGTGTAATGGTCCTCACAAGGAAAGCTAACAAGGGTTATGAACATCTTTGCATTGTCATAAATAATAAGGAATTAAGCATCATACTTATGGCCATTCCTGAAACTATGTGTGCATATGTACCTTTTCCCTGCTTACAAATTTGTTTTAGTACACTGTTAAGAATTTTCAAGTTAATGAATGCAGTTTTATTGTTACACTGCTTTAAGCAAAGCTATGCAGATATGTAAGGTTTTATTTGTTTTGTTTTTCAGAATACTATCACTGCAATGATCAATTTGGATGTACATGGGACTGAGTTAGTAAGAGGTACAATACTCCTAGATTGCTTTACTATATCCCCTGTCTAGAAATGGAAGCAAGAAGAGAAAGGGCCAAGGAACCCATAAGGGAAGTTCAGAATGAGAAGTGAAGAAATAGATGACCTTAACTGCAATGGGAGGTCCAATACCCTGTGTCTGCTGGCTTAATGTGCCCTTCCAATCCACTGCAAGTATTCAGTAGTTTAGAGCAGTCTGACTGGGACCAAACCTTTGATGCACATAGCATTTGAAGATTTAATTTTAAGCATTTAAGCCATTACAGTGTGATCTTCTCTAAGTCAGCCTTGAGGCGATATTGACACTCAAATATAACTTCATAAATATATGTAGTATATAATAAACCTGTGCTTAATGCAGATTCATTGTGAACATTCCTCTCTTTATGAATGCTGTCATTAAGAGACTTATGGCACGAGATTAACTGGAAAATTTTTCAGTTAGAGTGGTTGTTCATGCTGCACACTTACCTGGTGCCAAAATGAAAAAAAAAAAAATTGAAAACACTACCATGCTGAGATAAACTGTGCCAAAGGAGATAGCAGCATATCATACATGCATGAAACATAGCCTCTGAAGTTTCATTCTGCAGTACAAAGCAATTAGTGACAATAGTGAAGAAAAATGGGTATGATATTGTAAATCAATCCTAAGCAGAAACCAATAAGAGATGGACACACCTTATTTTATCACCACACTATGCCATCTGTATATGGTTTTACAGAAGTAACTAGAGATGATTTGTTCACAATTAATTAAAAAATAATTAATCCAGCAAAGTGAGTTATTTGCAAATGATTCTTTCCTGAAAAGAACTGATTCAGCACAAGAACTGAATAAATTAGTCAGAATTACTTCTTACTGGACATCAAAAGTTCACCAGACTGTTTCAGGCATGAACCTCGTGTCCCTGTCAGACAAAACATTACCTTATTCAGAAGAGTAAAAAAAGCCATAAACTGCATGAATGTCTTAAAACAAACTTACTGGAGAACTAAGACTTAAATCCCCTCCCTCCCCACCCACACAATTAAATTTTTTTTAACTGAAAATCTTTCGTTAAAGTCAATAAACAAAAAAAAAAAAAAAATGTGACTCAAAATATCTATTCCTGAGAGCCATTTCCTGCATAGAACTTCAACTAAACCGGAAGTGTGAATGAATGAAAGGACTTGACTCAGAATTTATTCCTGAGAGTCATTTGCTACACAAATTGCTTGCTAAACCAGAAGTGTCAATGAACAAATCAGTGAATAAGTGTAAACAAATTGTTTTAATGAGTTGAATTGAAAGAATCAGCTTGCCCATCGCTAAAAGTAACTGGTTATGAGCACATATGCCATAGCCAGATTCATGTACAGATATTGCTTACTACAGAGTATAGTGCATACTCATGCATACAGCATGAGAATGAATGGTGCTAATGAATCACTAAGAAAAAGTGACTGGAAATGCACTTCTATGTCTTCACTGAACTGGATACAAACATGCAGCAACAGCCCATGGAATATGATATTTTAAAACATTTTGTTCTTAATATAAGAAGTACCTGTTATTCTCTAACGGAACAATATTAATTGTAGTTGTTAATGAATTTATAGCACCTCTATTCATATTGTACTGTGAAATTAAACTTTTTACGGGTCTTGTAGAGGTTATTATTCAAAAAAGTTGGTCAAATTTTCGAACTAAAGCCTAGTTCGTCATCAAGTAGTCCTGATGACGAACTAGGCTTTAGTTTGAAAATTTGACCACCAACTTTTTTGAATAATAACCTCTATAAGACCCGTAAAAAGTTAATTCCACAAGATTAATTGTTAGAGTATGAACTTTACCAATCCCTTCTCTGTGGGGCATAGTTAACATTATTTACATCATCATCTTCCTGGGCAAATGTGATGATTTTACAGATCTGCGTAGATGGATCCATCTTCCTAAATGAGAGAGTACACCCTACACAATAAAGTCACATAATGATTTCACAAGAAAGTTACATATCGCCTTTCGCATGCTCAGTTACCTGTTTTCAACTTGACATATTATGGGCAGTAATGCCTAAAAGGTGTGTGTGCAACTAATATTTTGAACTCTATCGTGGGCAAAAATTGTGTAGTGCAAGTATAGAAAGCTATGGTTATGAGATAACACAGTACCTTCAGAAGTCCATAATAACATTGAATCTAGGCTAGGAGGACACCTAGTAAATTAACGACTCATTAAAACTTTCATGACTGCATTCACGCATTTTTGTCCACAACTTTTGTGTTACAAATGTTCAACAGAGAAAGGTGAATTCATCAGGTGAAAAGATATGCCTCCTATAACCAATATCTCACTGAGCCATTATACATACTCTTTTCACATATAAATGTTTCAACCTGCTCATTTACAGATTTACTGATGGTGAAAAGAAAAAGTGCAATCACATCTCAAACTGTTCTAATGAGAAGCATGCACCACAAACCAATAATATGCATCTATGAAAAAATAAAGATCTTTATTTCAGAGTATATTAAAGAAACTTCTTTTATTTCAAAATGAAGTTAAACATAAAAAAAAAACACGAATTCACTAAAAGCAGCTAAAATAGTCCACACTTACAAGTTACAGGCACAAAGGGCTGTTGGACTTGCATGGCGAGGGCCTGCTGATAAGCTGCAGTCGTTGGCTGGTAAACAGGTAAGCCACTTTTGTCAACTGCAGTTCGTTTAGCATAAGGAGACATTCCAGGAAATGCCTACAGATGGAAACACGAAGAATCGCATACAACAGCATGTTAAATGTATATTGAACAGTAATGAAATAAATGCACATGTATTGTAGTTAACATTTTATTTCATTTATTTCAAGTTTTCGGTTAACTTAGTATTACAAAATGTGAAATAATTCTTTGAGTGAAAAAAAAACGGAATAATAAATTCATAAAACATGTCTGGAAAAACATTAAACTTCATAAATGCTTTCAAAATTCTAAAATGATCAATTAGAAAAATTGAATATTTCTCTAATGTTAAAGAAAGAAAAAGAAAAGAAAAGGTATCTATACATCTGAGATAAAGAAAAGAGATGAAAAACAGTTATCACTGTTTTCACACATCAGTATTGAAGCTGCAGTTCAGCACATAATTTTTTGTTGTAAGAAATAATGGAAATCATTCATCTGACTTTGCCCAAGACAGCCTACGGAATCATTAATATAAGGGAAATTAAAGTGCAAATGCAACTTAATTCTGAAAGGCCTGCACAAATTAAATAAAATTGACTTCACAATAATACAACACCAACAGGAAGAAATAGTGCTTCATGCAGATATGATGAATGTTACAATAATGATGAAACATGCATGGCAGAACATCCCAAAACAAGGTTGTAAACAACATGCAAAATTAAGGCTTGAGGGGGGGGGATAAGACTCCAAAAATGATCAAAATTAATTCGTTTGATACTACTGCAGCTTGTGGAAGAGCACAGCAGCTGGTTTAACATGTGTGAACGTATCAAATAAAACTCCAAATAGCATATGAAACAATAAGTGTACAAAAAAAAAAAAAAAAAAATTACGGATAATTCACAACAGAAACACTGATCAATTTCAGCCTTTAATGGAAACTTAAAATCAGAACACAATTTTTAACGGACAGGTTGTTTAAAGATAAACAAATCATACACAAAAAAAATCACTTTTGACAGTTTATTGAAAATTATTTAGCCTAATTCAAGATTTTCAGTCCAAGGAACAGTGTGAGATAGGAACCTCAAATGAAAAGGGGCAGTAGGCACCAGAGCACATCCACAACTAATACGAATGAACTATCTATGCTTTCAGCCAATTATGTACCCAGTAGTGATGATGGAGATGGACAGGAAATTTACAGTCAGAACAGTAGAAATTTAGCCTAGTTTCCAACTTCAGATATGATTTTGTTTTGCACAGATCATGCAGTTCTGGCATATGTAATTAACTCTGTGTAACTGTAAATCATATGAAACAATGAATGCATACGTGTATGTGGCATGGTGAGAGACAAACACATACACAGCAGCCATCATGTATTTAAAGTGCAATGTATGTACATTCTTCAACAGTACAAAACACAAAATTAACCATAATAAAACTTTTTGATAACAGACAATTATCTGAGTATGCAAAAGTGAATTATGCATTAGTACAAAGTTTTACTAGCATGCACAAAAATGAAAATTAAATTTCATATGGGCTACCTTTTTTTAATGGTCGACAGTACTTTATATATTAACACCACCAGAGTTCAAGGATCAAATATGGCATAAAAACAACTCAATATGCAAGTTCTTTACATCATTTGCACCAGCTGTGTGTTCTCCAGGAATTACTTCAGCCATTTATCAATATCAGTGGTAGTAGTCAATGAAGCCTGACATCACTGTTGACACTGTAGCATAAGGCAAATGCATTCGGCTGGTTACCGAAAGATCTGGGGGTCGATCCCAGTGGTGTTGAAATACAAATTTTTGATTGCTGTGTGTTAATTAAAGAAAAATGTGGAAAGAGCGATGACTTTGTGCATTTACTTTGCCAGACATCAAGCAACGTAAGATACTCGTCTACGAGCAATTTTTGAAAAAAGATCTCCAAACAAATATTTTCATAGCAAAATGAAAAAATCTTACTTGGTCAATTTACTTTTATTTAAGAAATTTCCTATGGAATTTACAATAATAAGTATTTACTCAAAATTTCTGATCCAGAGGACATAAGAACTCAAACAAGGCCAAAATAAAAAAAAAAAAAAAAAAAAAAAAAAAAAGGGTTTAGACAGACATGCATCTGCTTTGTACTTTCAAGGGCACAAACAGCAATTATTTTCAATTTTGTTCAGTTAATGAGAAGTTTCTTTGATTAAGGCAACTCTTTTATTAGTTTCCTGGTGTCTGTGTACACTTAACAAAAGGAAGACAATATCTCAAAAAAAAAAAAAATGGACATCCCTGGCAGACTGTACCAACATCTACATTTGTCCAGTGTAGTGTTTTTTCCATGAGAAAATCACTTGAGAAGTTGCAGTGAATGTTCTTTTCCATACCCATGATAAGAATCTCGATTTTTTTTTTTTTTTTTACCTTGGGAATGAAAGTATATATTTAAGTGCTTTGATTCGCTTATAATGATAACAGACAAGATCAATGGTAATTTCAGTTAATACAATCAAACATATTATTTATTGGGTACTTCCTGTCAACATAATATTCTGAGCTGTTTGGCACTGCCTGAAAATATTGGAAACAATTGAAATCATTTATGCTTGAAGTCACACAATTCATGTTTTATCAAGCATTCTGCTGAAGAAGAACCTTTACTTTTCATTCACATATTCACAGCTATATCTTATATCATATAATCACATACTAGGATCAGCCTTTGTAAAAACTTTTTTTTTGTACTGCCTTTATTGACATTTCATGTTCAGTATTTCCATGTTTCACAATTCCTTGACATAAAGAAAGTGAACTAAATGGTATGAATCCAGAGTGCCGTAATCCTTTTTCTTTTTTCATTAAACTGGTAAAAATTATCTGAAATTTGTATCCTAGTTTACTACGAAGTCATTCCAGTAGCAAAGTTCTAACGCATTTAGATAGTTCTGAGCTTTCTATGCTGTTTTAATTCATTGTAAAGGCAAACAGTCAATTTCACAAAAAAAAAAACCCCTCCTAAATAATATGCTGCAGAAAATTTCAATGAAGACAGAAGAGATTCTTGAAGTGTAGTAGTACTTCATGGACATCTGATCAATTTTTGCTCAGCATGCATTCTAATAATTTCCATTATATCAAAATGATACTGTCTTGTGATCTTCATTTTTATTTTATTTCAGATGTCTAGTCATTAATTATGGCAGTTATATTATAAGCCAGAGCAATCCCAGGGAAAATGTTATGCTTTCACTATTTTTTTTCATATTGGTTGCTTCATTAAAACAATGGCATATGGGGTCATTTGGGTTGAGGGAAATTATGCACTACAAATAACTGGAAATGATCAAACTAGTTGGTATTGATATTAGCTCAGACTGTTACATGTTTCCACTTCAAGCAGGATTGAAAGTTACTGACAGCTTTTGTGTTAAAAATAATGCCATTTCCTAAATAATTATGAAAACCTGAACCTCCAAATGAGTTCTTCACATCAGTTGTATCTTCGATAAAATCCAGAATTTACTTGATGCCAAATTGAGAACTCTAAAAGTTCGTTATAATCAAAACCTGTCATCTTCGTAAACAAATAATAAGACATTTAAAATACTGCTAAACTTAGATCATTCACAACTAAAGCCATCCAAAAGATTTAGGAAATCCCTTCCCTTTTTTATTCTTTTGGAAGTACAGCAGAAGCAGTCTCACTCTTCAAGCATCTTCACATAATAAATAAAAATCTTTTGAACATTGACATTGTTAGGAAGACAACAGTTATATTTATCATATTCACTCTAAAAATTTCATCTCAATCACTCTCTTTAGTTATATAGTATGTACTACTGTGAGAACATGAAAGCAGAGCAAAATCTTTAGCTGGGTATTCCTTTCCAGAACTTCTGCACTATTAGTCAAATAGCTTCTTTTGCATTCACATTATGTTCAATACAACCTTTGCTTTCCCCTTCACAGAAGTCATATCAAATTATATGCTGATTCACTAGTAAAAGATTCACAAGAGTAAGAAATAACTAATACTTTTCTCCAACACTCACAAATAAGCATGGAAGTGTAAAAGAAACCAATAAATTCTTTAAAAAATACTGAAAGTAGGATAACAGAACTGGAGCCTACTTAAATATCAGCCGATATTTCTCTCTCTCTCTCTATATATATATATACCCAGAGCTTATTCAAAATCACTTTTTAAGGATAATATTACTGGAAAATTAGACTTAATAAAACTGACAATACATATATGTATATTTTTTTGTTCCAATGCCAAATACTTTCAATTTTCTGTTTATTTGATTCCAATACAATGAACACACACACACTAAGAAAGTTAATCACATTTGTTGATATCTGCAAAGATAGATACACTGATTTAGATTTGCATTAGGAACCCCCCCATTTTACATATATGGAGTGATAATGAAGTACCACGTGATATCAACATCATGTGCAGCTACTATAAATTGTGCACATCTATCCTCTGTACGCAATTGGCAACTTAAGCCAATTTGACTGTGGCCAGATAGTTGGGGCCTGGAGGGCAGGTGCCAGTATTTTGGAAATAGCTGTACTTGTTGGCTGCACCCATACTACTGTATTAAGGGTGTGTCAAGACTGGATTAATCATGCACAGACATAAAGCAGAAGGGAGTCACATTGATTAGCCCCGTGCGGTTGATCTAAGAGGTGTGCATCGGGGTTCGTGACTGGTATCTGAGCAACGACATGCAACATCTACTTAGCTAACCCACCAGTACAACAGTGGTGGAGTTTAACCTGTCCCCCGCCCCCGCCCCCCACACACACATGCACCCATATACCAATGAGGGTACCCATGATGATACGCAGTCATCACAAACAACTTGTTCCCCACATGCCCCACGAACTGTACCTTGATTTGTCTGGAAGTTCCACAGCCATATACACTGAAGAGCAATTGAATTAGAGATACCTGTCTAGTAACGTGTAGGAACAATGCACTATATCATAGGGCTCATATAACTACTTGGCATGGTTGAAGGAACGGAATGGGACAGTGATCCACGACCCCTGAACAAGGGCTCATATAACTACTGAAGATTTGATTGGAGGAACAATGCACTATATCTCTCTCAATGGCATCACAGATGTGCTCGATGATTGAGGTCAGGTGACCTAGCTGACCAAGGAAGCGATATCATAGGAGTGTTCATATAATTCGGATACAATTGAGTGATTGGATGGCACAATGCACTATATCACTTGTTGCAGGATGAGGTCCTCAGTGGGATGTTGAAGAGGGACAAATGCACTATATCATAGGGCTCATATAACTGACCTGTGAGGGGCGATGTCACACATACCAGGGACAGTGCAGTCCACGTAAACAGTCCCCAGACGGCTCATATAACTAGCTTGAAGTGATTGGCAAAGAACAATCCATCGCTTCATAGGTTTGCTCATATAACTATCCTGCCAGTGATTGGAGGGACAATGCACTCGATATCAGTCCAGGCTCATATAACTACTGAGTGATTGGAGGTCCAGTGGCGATGTTCCCAGGGCTCATGCTAACTCTTTGCACCCTGTGAAGGAACAATGGGACAGTGCACTATATCATAGGGCTCATATAACTACTGAGATGGTTCTGGATGGTGTGGCAATGCACTATACATGGGCACCATATAACTACTGAGTGATTTCTTGCACTGTGGACAGTCTATCTAGGGCTGTTACAATGTGAGCTAGCCGAGGATGACCCCGCTCATCCACACGCTGTTGTCCACGGCAGTTGGCCCTTGCAGGGATGGTTTTACTGAGTGATTGGAGGGTACTCACGGTGCACCCATGACACAGTGGCTCATATAATCTGAGTGCACAATTGGATGGAACAATCCTTTGTCTTACCCAGACTGCATACTCTTACTGATTCCCGTTGCATCACTCCTTATATTGTCGGATCGATGCATAGGTCATGTCGTTTCCGTTTACAAGGCCACCCACATGCACTATATCATGCTCATAACGCCAGCTGTCTCTAATTCAATTGTTCTTCAGTGTATATACCAATGAGGGTACCCATGATGATACCCAGTCATCACAAACAACCTGTTACATGCACCATGAACTGTACCTTGCTTTGTCTGGAGTTCCACAATGCACTATATCATGAGGGGAACAATGGTTGGAGGGACAATGATGATACCCAGTCATCACAAACAACCTGTCCCCTACATGCACCATGAATTGTACCTTGCTTTGTCTAGAGTTCCACAGCGAGATACCAATGAGCATACCCATGCTGATGCTCAGTCATCACAAGCAATGTCTTGCATGGGCCAAGGAATGTTGGAAATGGACCTTTGACAGATGGAAGGTCTTCGTCTCGAGTGAAGAGTCCCATTTTCTGCAGCAAAATGATGATGGCCGGGTTTGCATATGGCGTAAACAGCATGAAGCCCTATTATCCTTTGGTTGCACCATTGAGGTTCAACGGGCCAGAAGAGGTGGTTTTCCGGCCTGGAGAGTTTTTACCTGGAAACTAGGTCCGTGGCTAATCATCCCACAAACAATGAACGGTGGACCCTACAGTGACCTGTCAGCTAACTATCTAGGGCTCCATATAACTACATGAGTGATTACCCAGAGGAACAGTGCACTATATCATTCAATAAGACAATGCACTATATCATAGGGCTCATATAACTACTGAGTGATTGGAGGAACAATGCACTATATCATAGGGCTCATATAACTACTGAGTGATTGGAGGGACAATGCACTATATCATAGGGCTCATATAACTACTGAGTGATTGGAGGGACAATGCACTATATCATAGGGCTCATATAACTACTGAGTGATTGGAGGAACAATGCACTATATCATAGGGCTCATATAACTACTGAGTGATTGGAGGAACAATGGGACAGTGCACTATATCATAGGGCTCATATAACTACTGAGTGATTGGAGGGACAATGCACTATATCATAGGGCTCATATAACTACTGAGTGATTGGAGGGACAATGCACTATATCATAGGGCTCATATAACTACTGAGTGATTGGAGGAACAATGCACTATATCATAGGGCTCATATAACTACTGAGGGTTGAAGGAACAATGGGACAGTGCACTATATCATAGGGCTCATATAACTACTGAGTGATTGGAGGAACAATGCACTATATCATAGGGCTCATATAACTACTGAGTGATTGGAGGAACAATGCACTATATCATAGGGCTCATATAACTACTGAGTGATTGGAGGAACAATGCACTATATCATAGGGCTCATATAACTACTGAGGGTTGAAGGAACAATGGGACAGTGCACTATATCATAGGGCTCATATAACTACTGAGTGATTGGAGGGACAATGCACTATATCATAGGGCTCATATAACTACTGAGTGATTGGAGGAACAATGCACTATATCATAGGGCTCATATAACTACTGAGTGATTGGAGGAACAATGCACTATATCATAGGGCTCATATAACTACTGAGTGATTGGAGGGACAATGCACTATATCATAGGGCTCATATAACTACTGAGTGATTGGAGGGACAATGCACTATATCATAGGGCTCATATAACTACTGAGTGATTGGAGGAACAATGCACTATATCATAGGGCTCATATAACTACTGAGGGTTGAAGGAACAATGGGACAGTGCACTATATCATAGGGCTCATAACTACTGAGTGATTGGAGGGAACAATGCACTATATCATAGGGCTCATATAACTACTGAGTGATTGGAGGGACAATGCACTATATCATAGGGCTCATATAACTACTGAGTGATTGGAGGAACAATGCACTATATCATAGGGCTCATATAACTACTGAGGGTTGAAGGAACAATGGGACAGTGCACTATATCATAGGGCTCATATAACTACTGAGGGTTGAAGGAACAATGGGACAGTGCACTATATCATAGGGCTCATATAACTACTGAGTGATTGGAGGAACAATGCACTATATCATAGGGCTCATATAACTACTGAGTGATTGGAGGAACAATGCACTATATCATAGGGCTCATATAACTACTGAGTGATTGGAGGAACAATGCACTATATCATAGGGCTCATATAACTACTGAGTGATTGGAGGAACAATGCACTATATCATAGGGCTCATATAACTACTGAGGGTTGAAGGAACAATGGGACAGTGCACTATATCATAGGGCTCATATAACTACTGAGTGATTGGAGGGACAATGCACTATATCATAGGGCTCATATAACTACTGAGTGATTGGAGGAACAATGCACTATATCATAGGGCTCATATAACTACTGAGTGATTGGAGGAACAATGCACTATATCATAGGGCTCATATAACTACTGAGGGTTGAAGGAACAATGGGACAGTGCACTATATCATAGGGCTCATATAACTACTGAGTGATTGGAGGGACAATGCACTATATCATAGGGCTCATATAACTACTGAGTGATTGGAGGAACAATGCACTATATCATAGGGCTCATATAACTACTGAGTGATTGGAGGAACAATGCACTATATCATAGGGCTCATATAACTACTGAGTGATTGGAGGAACAATGCACTATATCATAGGGCTCATATAACTACTGAGTGATTGGAGGAACAATGACACTATATCATAGGGCTCATATAACTACTGAGGTTGGAAGGAACAATGGGACAGTGCACTATATCATAGGGCTCATATAACTACTGAGTGATTGGAGGAACAATGCACTATATCATAGGGCTCATATAACTACTGAGTGATTGGAGGAACAATGCACTATATCATAGGGCTCATATAACTACTGAGTGATTGGAGGAACAATGCAC
The DNA here is from genome assembly GCA_039090855.1 of Macrothele yani. Taxonomy (NCBI): domain Eukaryota; kingdom Metazoa; phylum Arthropoda; class Arachnida; order Araneae; family Macrothelidae; genus Macrothele; species Macrothele yani. Next base: position 25,368,212 of record CM077013.1, read on the forward strand.
TATATCATAGGGCTCATATAACTACTGAGGGTTGAAGGAACAATGGGACAGTGCACTATATCATAGGGCTCATATAACTACTGAGTGATTGGAGGGACAATGCACTATATCATAGGGCTCATATAACTACTGAGTGATTGGAGGAACAATGCACTATATCATAGGGCTCATATAACTACTGAGGGTTGAAGGAACAATGGGACAGTGCACTATATCATAGGGCTCATATAACTACTGAGTGATTGGAGGAACAATGCACTATATCATAGGGCTCATATAACTACTGAGGGTTGAAGGAACAATGGGACAGTGCACTATATCATAGGGCTCATATAACTACTGAGTGATTGGAGGGAACAATGCACTATATCATAGGGCTCATATAACTACTGAGTGATTGGAGGAACAATGCACTATATCATAGGGCTCATATAACTACTGAGTGATTGGAGGAACAATGCACTATATCATAGGGCTCATATAACTACTGAGTGATTGGAGGGACAATGCACTATATCATAGGGCTCATATAACTACTGAGTGATTGGAGGGAACAATGCACTATATCATAGGGCTCATATAACTACTGAGTGATTGGAGGAACAATGCACTATATCATAGGGCTCATATAACTACTGAGGGTTGAAGGAACAATGGGACAGTGCACTATATCATAGGGCTCATATAACTACTGAGTGATTGGAGGGAACAATGCACTATATCATAGGGCTCATATAACTACTGAGTGATTGGAGGGACAATGCACTATATCATAGGGCTCATATAACTACTGAGTGATTGGAGGAACAATGCACTATATCATAGGGCTCATATAACTACTGAGGGTTGAAGGAACAATGGGACAGTGCACTATATCATAGGGCTCATATAACTACTGAGGGTTGAAGGAACAATGGGACAGTGCACTATATCATAGGGCTCATATAACTACTGAGTGATTGGAGGAACAATGCACTATATCATAGGGCTCATATAACTACTGAGTGATTGGAGGAACAATGCACTATATCATAGGGCTCATATAACTACTGAGTGATTGGAGGAACAATGCACTATATCATAGGGCTCATATAACTACTGAGTGATTGGAGGAACAATGGGACAGTGCACTATATCATAGGGCTCATATAACTACTGAGGGTTGAAGGAACAATGGGACAGTGCACTATATCATAGGGCTCATATAACTACTGAGTGATTGGAGGAACAATGCACTATATCATAGGGCTCATATAACTACTGAGTGATTGGAGGAACAATGCACTATATCATAGGGCTCATATAACTACTGAGTGATTGGAGGAACAATGCACTATATCATAGGGCTCATATAACTACTGAGGGTTGAAGGAACAATGGGACAGTGCACTATATCATAGGGCTCATATAACTACTGAGTGATTGGAGGGACAATGCACTATATCATAGGGCTCATATAACTACTGAGTGATTGGAGGAACAATGCACTATATCATAGGGCTCATATAACTACTGAGTGATTGGAGGAACAATGCACTATATCATAGGGCTCATATAACTACTGAGTGATTGGAGGAACAATGCACTATATCATAGGGCTCATATAACTACTGAGTGATTGGAGGAACAATGCACTATATCATAGGGCTCATATAACTACTGAGGGTTGAAGGAACAATGGGACAGTGCACTATATCATAGGGCTCATATAACTACTGAGTGATTGGAGGAACAATGCACTATATCATAGGGCTCATATAACTACTGAGTGATTGGAGGAACAATGCACTATATCATAGGGCTCATATAACTACTGAGTGATTGGAGGAACAATGCACTATATCATAGGGCTCATATAACTACTGAGGGTTGAAGGAACAATGGGACAGTGCACTATATCATAGGGCTCATATAACTACTGAGTGATTGGAGGGACAATGCACTATATCATAGGGCTCATATAACTACTGAGTGATTGGAGGAACAATGCACTATATCATAGGGCTCATATAACTACTGAGGGTTGAAGGAACAATGGGACAGTGCACTATATCATAGGGCTCATATAACTACTGAGTGATTGGAGGAACAATGCACTATATCATAGGGCTCATATAACTACTGAGGGTTGAAGGAACAATGGGACAGTGCACTATATCATAGGGCTCATATAACTACTGAGTGATTGGAGGAACAATGCACTATATCATAGGGCTCATATAACTACTGAGTGATTGGAGGAACAATGCACTATATCATAGGGCTCATATAACTACTGAGGGTTGAAGGAACAATGGGACAGTGCACTATATCATAGGGCTCATATAACTACTGAGTGATTGGAGGAACAATGCACTATATCATAGGGCTCATATAACTACTGAGTGATTGGAGGGACAATGCACTATATCATAGGGCTCATATAACTACTGAGTGATTGGAGGAACAATGCACTATATCATAGGGCTCATATAACTACTGAGGGTTGAAGGAACAATGGGACAGTGCACTATATCATAGGGCTCATATAACTACTGAGTGATTGGAGGGACAATGCACTATATCATAGGGCTCATATAACTACTGAGTGATTGGAGGGACAATGCACTATATCATAGGGCTCATATAACTACTGAGTGATTGGAGGAACAATGCACTATATCATAGGGCTCATATAACTACTGAGGGTTGAAGGAACAATGGGACAGTGCACTATATCATAGGGCTCATATAACTACTGAGTGATTGGAGGAACAATGCACTATATCATAGGGCTCATATAACTACTGAGTGATTGGAGGGACAATGCACTATATCATAGGGCTCATATAACTACTGAGTGATTGGAGGAACAATGCACTATATCATAGGGCTCATATAACTACTGAGTGATTGGAGGAACAATGGGACAGTTCACTATATCATAGGGCTCATATAACTACTGAGTGATTGGAGGGACAATGCACTATATCATAGGGCTCATATAACTACTGAGTGATTGGAGGGACAATGCACTATATCATAGGGCTCATATAACTACTGAGTGATTGGAGGGACAATGCACTATATCATAGGGATCATATAACTACTGAGTGATTGGAGGGACAATGCACTATATCATAGGGCTCATATAACTACTGAGTGGTTGGTGGAACAATGGGACAATGCACTATATCATAGGGCTCATATAACTACTGAGGAGGAGGACAATGCACTATATCATAGGGTTCATATAACTACTGAGGTTGAAGGAACAATGGGACAATGCACTATATCATAGGGCTCATATAACTACTGAGTGGTTGGAGGAACAATGGGACAATGCACTATATCATAGGGTTCATATAACTACTGAGGGTTGAAGGAACAATGGGACAGTGCACTATATCATAGGGCTCATATAACTACTAAGTGGTTGGAGGAACAATGGGACAATGCACTATATCATAGGTCTCATAACTACTGAGTGGTTGGAGGAACAATGGGACAAAGCACTATATCATAGGGCTCATATAACTACTGAGTGGTTGGTGGAACAATGGGACAATGCACTATATCATAGGGCTCATATAACTACTGAGTGGTTGGTGGAACAATGGGACAATGCACTATATCATAGGGCTCATATAACTACTGAGTGATTGGAGGAACAATAGGACAATGCACTATATCATAAGACTCATAACCACTGAGTGGTTGGAGGAACACAATGAAATCACCACATTGCCTTGGCAGCCAAACTCCCTGACTTTAACTCAATTGAACATTTGTGGGATATGCAAAAATAGGGTGTGAGAACTGCTGATTCTCCTCCATGGAATGAGTGTGAACTGACAGAACTGGTGCAGTGGACATGGGTCAAGTTACATATAGAGGATGCTTGACACCTTGTAGCCATGACTGCACAGAAAGGTGGACCAACACGTTATTAGGTAGGGGTTCCTAATGCAAAATTAACTGAGTGTATATGTTCTTTTGGGTACTTTTCTTATATAATCCGAAAACACCAAAAATACTCTCTGCCAATAAAAAACTTGAAGAATTTCCCCCATGATAATCAGTAGTTAATGATCATGAACTGTGTGTAATAATTAAATAAGAAATATCAAAACATTCTCATATCCAGTCATGCAAATAGTTGCTCTTGAAAAGGTTGCCAGTTCCAATGAATAGTATTATGACTGAGAAAAAACACTAAAAAAGTAGCAATGTAGTAAGAGCACACATCGTGAAGTAAAATTCCACATCATTACTTAAAATAATGCAAATATTTCAATGGTGACAGATTCATCAGAAGCACTCAAACACAACAGTTTGAAAGATGATGGTTAAGGTACAACAGAATTTACAAGCATTTGCTCAGAAAAAAAAATTAAGGAACATCACAAAAATTTTCAAGTAAATTGAAATAAAAGAAAAATAAAAGCCTTAGATTGCATACAACATCTCACTGGAAATGATGCACACAGTATGATGTGATATGTCGAGCATACATGCACCACAAGTGAAGCATTAGTCATTATAGATTCTTCTCTGAGTTGCCTACTGCATATTGGTTGGTAGATTTTTATGGCACAAGGCCACTGTATAATGACACAAAATTTTGTCTATAACTACAAAATTTGAAAATTCCTCAGGTAAATTCATTTCTGTGAAGAAATTTTTCCTTATAAATATAGTTATCTTATTCAAAGCAGATTTCTTCTTGTATCGGTAATTTTAGCAGCCAGTTTTCTTTTTAATGCAAGCAACAATACCTTTTCCCTAATTATTTCATAATATCTCTCTTTATCATCAATGATTGTGGAGAATTCACCATGTCTGGGGGTGAATAATGATGTCATGCTCCAAATGTCAGATTCATAGTTCCTGTAATATTGCTACAAACTAAAATCCTATAACTGATTGAACTGATGATTCACTATCCATGTTACATTCAATGGTACTATTATTATATCATATCTAGCTAGCAGCTTTGATTTAACCCATTTTTTACAGTCACAGGATACAGTCATTTGTGAAAACAACTATTCTACAGTCAAATTTTGTGAAAGCACAGCTATTCTACAGTCACAGTCATATTTTCTGAAAACACAGCTAATTGATGCCAAAACTAGAGCTCCAGTTGAACAATGATGTGATTCCAAATGTAAGAGTCACAGTTCCTGTAATATTGCTACAAACCAAAATACTGCAGTTGAATTGATGATTTACTATCCACATTACATGTCAATGGTACTATCATTATATCGTATCTATCTAGCTTTGATTCAACCACTTCTTTATACAGTCACAGGGACAATGGATGTCCAAGAGAGTAATGGTCTCTCCTTTATTCCAGGTGCATTTATTACAAACACTGACAGCTTCAATGATGATTATGAGGATGTTTTAATCATTGGTTCCCATGGTGAAGACATAAATATATCAACACCAGACTTATCTCAATTCCTTGAAAAAAAAACTGGAAACAATGTGACCAAAAACCAGCCATTTCAAAACTGACAGGGGCATTGCAGACACATGCAGCACAGACTGTTAATACCATGCATCATGCAAATATTTTATATTTCTACTTCAGGCACCAATTTTCAGAAACCAAACTGTGCACAATTCAACTGAATTAGAAGTGTGTGAAATTAATTGCTATGAAGAACTTCTGTTACAAGCGTGTGATTTCTGTTCCATTCTAAACTCTGCTTATATAATATATCCTGGTGAACATTATGTTCCAGCTAAAATACGCAGCATGTTTCCTTTACAGTTTTACAAGAAGTATTTACTTCAATATGCCAATTCAGATTACTTTTGTGCAAAATCATCAGCAATTTTTTTGGTTCATTTGGTTTTGTCTATAAATAAATTCCACATAGCAATTAAACCTATGCAATAAATGTTTAAAAAAAAAAGTTTCTCTCACAATATTGGGTACTTTCAGTACAAATTCTGTTATTTGCAAATGTTCAGTTTAAAATCACTGATTAGCAGATAATGAACATTAGTTAAAAAATGGATAGAAGGTTTAAATAATATACTAAAAAACAAATCTGTCTTCAGTAGCAGACATGGTGCCTGACTCCAGTTTCATGTGAACACAACAAATGTCATGGGTGATAGTAATTACACCACTCCAAAACAGAACTAGTTTAAAAAAGCAAAGACATAAATTTAATGCACACTGAAGTTCACAGTTATACATCACCATATTTATAAATGAAAATCCATACATATGTATGAAGTTAATAATGATTGTTTCTAATCTACCAATTTCAATTGTATGACTAGGTCATACAGCAAGCGACTTTCAGCTGCAAGTGATAAATTAGCACAGTAACCATGATGTTAAAACAGATACACTGCAGCTGTCTTACCAATGTGGTGTTCAGATTTAACGAGTTTCCCTTATCACTGCAATAATATTCATCTTACCCATAATGTTTGTTTTGTAAAAAATGGCAAAGATAAAACTCTTACTATTACAAGCAGCTTTTAAAACTTGTGCCTAAATTGAGAAGTGGCCAGTTTAAATTCCATAGCCATCCATCCTACTCATCATTTTATTCAGAGTTGTCTATATGTAATGGTTTGCATTCTGGGATGGCTGTCTTAACATGCTGGTAGTGTATAAATGATACTCATCCCCACTCTCCCACTTGTGAATCAACCCAGCCCAGTGGTAACCAATCAAGGTAAATTCTGAATGGTATTTATATTTTCTTTCTTCATCTGAGTTAAGTGCTTATGCAAAAGCTTTCTCATGGTATCCATATTTAAAAGTTTTCTTATGGAAAACTGAACAAATAAAAAGTTCCAGCCACAAGAAAGAACATATTAAGGGGAAAATTAGTATGTTTGAAAAATGTGAATTATTGATATTATCAGATACAATTTTCTTATTTTCTTAAATTAATGATTTTTGTAGGGATCTATTCCTAGGCAATTAGGTGACAGACTAAATTATGGGGTTTGGGGAGAATTGTAGTTTTCATAATGTTTACATATGTTTTTTGGGCCCAATATATACATACACTGCTGACCATCAAAAGTGCAACACCACAAAAGACAAGAGATATCAAAGCCATATTTATTGTACAGAAAGCATATGATACAAGGCTGAATCAATTGCAAATACAGCACTGTGAGACAAGGGGAACACATAATCAGTATCTGGTGTAGCCACCAGGGGTGGCAATTGCAGCTGTTACACAGCCTCACTCTTTCACCTATCATTCTTTCACTGGCATCGGGAGGAACAGACGTTGGATGTGTGTTTGGGGAATGTCCATCCACACAGCTTCGATATGATGTCGCAGTTTCTCTGTTGTAGCCAGAGCTGGTCGCTGGTGTGCCAGTCATCTGGTGATTAAGGACAACAGGCATTCAATAGGCAACACATCCGGGGACCACGCAGGCTGAGTAAGACTGGCACATGGTGGCAACCCAGGAAGTCTTGGACGTTTGGTGCCACATGCAGTTGCGCATTATCCTGTTGATAAATAGCACCAGGCAGTCCCTGAGGATATGGTGCAACAACAGGCTAAAACACCTCCGTGATGTAACAATGGCAGTTCAACATACCGGTAATGTGGATCAGGTGCATGCAGGAGTGGAATCCAATGCCACCCCCAATACCATAACGTCAAGTGCAGGGCTAGCATAGCACAGCATAAAGCAGGACTTACTCACCCAATCGCTGTGGTACCACCAGACATGGATTCGTCCATCATGGTACAGCAAACTGAAGTGGGATTCATCGGAAAACATGATGCCTTGCCATTCACTCCTCCATATGAGATGTTCTTGGAACCAAGATGCCGGTGCTGTACAGTGAAACATAGCCGAAGCAATGGGCATCATGCAAAAATGCTCTGCTGCTGCAGACGACTTCGAACTGTCTGTACAGAGACTGGGTGTTGTACCACACACCTGAACTGTTGAGCTACGATGGCTGTGTGATCCATCAGAGCCATGCACACCAGATGTCAGTTGTCTTGTTTCGTGATGTGATGGGGCCGTTGGGATCCTGCATGCCGGTGTGTTAGTTCCTCCGCTACCCACCGATGCCATATTCTCCCCACTGTGGCCACATTGCTGTCCCACATGAGAACTGATGTCTCAGAGTGGTAATCTGCAATCCCGACATGCCACAATTCTCCTGCGATCGAAGTTGGAAACCTCCCGATAGGGCTGCCATTGTCTTCGACGGGGCATGCTGCAGCTGTCTGTGGCCAGGAATGGTGAGCAAACATACTTTAAGTGCTCAACACCGGCTCCTTGTTTACTCCTCTTATAAGACTTCCAGTGGGTGTTACTGTTGCACGATTCTCATATGTGCTGACCGGTTAATTATTTACATGTGTGCCCATGTTTTGCCAACTTTCGAGCTCCTGGGATGAAATCTTCCTGGTGTTGCACTTTTAACGGCCAGCAATGAACAAATGTGATATAGCAAGAACCCACATTCAGTAGGTCTTCGCAGGAGGGTGGGTTTGTGCTGTTTCTCGATAATGCCACAAATTACAGATCTTAATATTTTCTGTAATTCTTACATTTTGTTCCCATCTGGTTTGAGCTTTCTTTGGTTTACAATTTTATGCCTAGCTTCTTTTCTAAGTTTATTGAACTTTTTGCTTTCAATTTGTATGTTATTTAATGTTTTTAATTCTACGCTATTTCTTTTTAAATTCTTCTCTTAAGCTTTTGCTTACTTAGACTTTCAAGGTTTAGGTGTTTTTTTTTGGGTTTTGGAGGTTTATTAATACCAACATTGACAGATATAATACCTGTAAAATTCAAACCCCATTGCTAAATTAACACATATGTCAATGTCAGTAGCTCAAGTCAAAAATGACCTGTATGATTCATATGGAGGTATTTATTGTCTTATTCTACCCAACAAAAACTAGGGAGTGGACGAGTGGCTTTTGAAACCCTAATTTAAAATGACAGTTTAAACATTCCAGCATATAATTAGTTAGCAATGTCTGAGAACAATATAAAACTGTACTATCTCATATTCTCTCAGTACATTCCTGAAAAAAATAGAACTAAGGCATAGCTTTCTGTTTCTTTATTCAACTTTCTGCCTTTTACAGAGAAGATATTTCATATCAGTAATTTACCATATACTACTGGATTGTCATTTTAGTTCTCTCAGTGCCCAATAAAATTGATGCATTACTCATTTGTTTTGTAGTCTTTTCATACATACATACACTGAAGAGCAATTTAATTAGAAATACCTGTCTAGTAACGTGTAGCACCACCTTTCGCCCTGATGACAGCGGCGATTCGTCTTGGCATGGACTCGACAAGACACCGGAAGCGTTGGGAAGCCATACGGATCCACGACCCCTGAACAAGCTCCCACAGTTCACGAAGATTTGATGGAGGGGGTCAGAGTCTTTAACACCTCTCTCGATGGCATCCCAGATGTGCTCGATGGGATTAAGGTCGGGTAACCTAGCTGGCTGGCCAAGGAAGCAAGGTCACTCTGGTGGAGTGTTCATCCAACCATTCGGATACAATTCATGAGCGATGGCACGGTGCATTGTCTTGTTGCAGGATGAGGTCCCCAGTGGGATGTTGAAGACGCACAAATGGGAGCAAATGGTTGTCCAGGATATCCCGGTAATGTTGACCTGTGAGGGACGATGTCACACGTACCAGGGATCCCATTTCAGTCCACGTAAGCAGTGCCCAGACGAGAATGCCACCCCCACCAGCTTGAAGAGTACCCTGCTGGCAAGAAGGATCCATCACTTCATGTGGTTTGCGCCATACTCGTATCCTGCCATCCGCATGTAGCAACGTGAATCTCGACTCATCAGTCCAGGCAACATTTTCCCACATGTCTAGGGTCCAGTGGCGATGTTCCCGTGCCCATGTAATCTTTGCACCCTGAGATGTGCGGTCAGCAGCAGTACCCTCGTGGGACGATGGCTTCTGTACCCCATAGCGAGGAGATGGTTCTGGATGGTGTGGCTGCTTACACGTTTTTGTGCATCAGCGTTAAATTGCAGAGTGATTTCTTGCACTGTGGCCAGTCCATCTGCTGTTACAATGTGAGCTAGCCGACGATGACCCCGCTCATCCACACACTGTGGTCCACGGCAGTTGTCCCTTGCAGGGATGGTTTTACCGGATTCGATGTACTCGCGGTGCGCCAGTGACACAGTGGCTCGTGAAAAATCCCAGTGCCTGCACGACTTCTGAGATGGAGCGACCCATTCGTCAGGCTCCGACAATTTGCTCACGATCAAATGCGCTTAGATCCTTTGTCTTACCCATACTTTGTCCGACTCTTACTGATTCCCATTGCATCACTCCTTATATTGTCGGATCGCTGCATCCGTCATGTTTCCGTTTACAGGGCCGCCCATAGCGCCACATTTGCATAACGCCAGCTGTCTCTAATTCAATTGCCCTTCAGTGTATATACGTGCGAAAAGAATTGTTTTGTAGACACACCAGTGCATATTTTAACATAGAAAGTAACTGGTGGGCCAACAAATTTGGCCTACTCGCGAAAATTGGGCACACCAATAAAATAATAAATTGGAAAAAACTTTAAAATTCCATAAAAATAAAAATCCGGTATATTCCTAGATATTTTAAAATTTTTAATTATCTAATAAATTGACCGAATGAAAAATTTCCTGCCCCATTTTTAACCCCATTCTGAATGTTATGTAAAAGATAACCTTCTTATGTAAGTTACCATCATCATTCATAGTTGGTGCTGGCTGTAATCAAAGTATTAATAAACCAGCACAACAGGTGTCTACAGCTCATGCTCTAATCAACAGCTGAGGGAGCCAGCCAGGTTAGCAGAGAAGTTGCACTGTTGTAAATAAACAACCCCTAAGTTATACACTGGAGTGCAAAAATTAAGGATGAGAAGGTTTTTCAAATTTAACATCATGCAGAAGTGCTCCACATAGACTCAAATCATACCATAAGATCCCTAAGATGTAAGAATATGGGACAAGTGAGCAAAACCGTCTAAACAAGAAATCCAAAGGATACAAAGGCACTTTATTGAAAAGGTAGCTTTGAGCACAACTGGACAGAAGACAAACGTCCATGTGACAGGCAGCTGCTAAGAAAAATCCAGTCTTTAGTAGGGGATATGATCACCCCTGACTGCGTTGCAGGATTTACAACGTCTATCCATGCTGAGGACGAGGTTGTCAAGGAGCTGTGAGGCATTGCGGCCCACTCCTCTTGTAGTGCCAATCGCAGCTGCGGAATCGTTGCTGGCTGCTGGTGACGTGCTGCCAAGCATCTCCCGAGAAGGTCCAACATGTGTTCGATTGGATTTAGGTCCGGGGACCTTGCGGGCATATCCATGCATTGAATATCTTCACTCTCCAACAGCTCTACAACAGCCACTGTACGATGAGGTGTAGCGTTGTCGTCCATGAAGAGGAAATCAGGACCCACAGCACCTCTAAAACAGACGCACGTGAGGCAGGAGAACGTCGATACAATAGCGCACACCAGTGATTGAACCTCCTTGGAAGATGTGGAGGTCAGTACGGCTACCAAGCAGGATACTGCCCCAACCGAGAACTCTGCCACCTCCAAACCGGTCCCTTTCGATGATGTTGGAGGTGTGATTGCGTGTTCTCCGCTGCTCTCTCCAGATGTGTATACGTCCATAATCGCTCGTCAGACTAAATCAGCTCTCATCCGTAAAGAGAACTCAACCCCATTGCTGATGTGTCCAGTTCTTGTATTTCTGGTACCACAGAAACCGCCGTCTCCGATGAGCAGGCGTTAATGGCACCCACCATACTGGTCATTGTGCAAATAAACCACCTTTGTGCAGCCTCCTGGCCACGGTAAAACACAATAACGGACGTTCAGTTGTCTGTTGAATGTGCCTTGCGATTTCTCCCGCTGTTTGCCACCTGTCTCTTCCCGCCTTTAGAATAATATAGCGGTCGTCCGCCGCCGTGTTGCTCGTGGACGACCACGGCTAAACTCTCGGACAGCTGTACATGTCGTTTGAAATGCTCTTCAAGCTCGTGAAACGATGCTGTGAGCGATCCTGAACTCCTCGGCCACACTAGTCACACTTCGACCTTCTTCCAACTTCCCAATGACGTGACCTCGGGTAAAGTCATCCAGATGTCGTCTACTAGATTGCCTGTTGGCCATATCACAGGGTGGCAGCTACTCGTTCAAACCGATGTACACCGTGCAATAGCTTTCACCGAATTGCTGAGCGTACACCGCCCGTGTGCTTTATACCCTTCTGACAATCCCCCCCCGTCCCCAACGTCATGCTGCATATATGAGCATGTCCTACCATACCGGACCCTAGTCTATCTCCTGAGTGGTCTTTTGGTCCGTTCTGCCTGCTCATTCCGCTGTTATGCTAATTTTTCCTCTCCGTCCTTAATTTTTGCACACCAGTGTATAAGAATGTGGCGCGTGAAGGTTATCTTTCCTGAAAATATCCTGAAATTGAGATCTATAGTCATCAGGACTTCGTCAAAACATTTTTCAGTGCAAACTCCAAGTTTTAGCATCTTTTGATTCATCAGGCAAATTCAATATATACTTGTATATATAATAATAATACTTGCTTATATAAGTGGAATTATATTAAAATAAAGAATACAGATGCAAATAAGTAGTAGTGATGTAAATATAGTATTGATACAAATATTTAGCAGTCTGTAGCAATGCTTTGTAATATATACATAGGTATATGAGTTATGTATAAATCTATCCTGGTGAAAACGTCCACCATATGATGCCACATGCTAGCCTAAATCAATTTTCTTCATTCTTTACATTTCATATGATAATAGAAATATCCAAACTTTGAGAAATAACTCGATTTGCATAACTTTCTGTACCAGTAAGTACATTTCTTTTTACTATATTGCAAGTAAAATTACATAAACATATAAGGAATATAAATAAAAAATATATATATATACAAATAATATATGCATACGCATTTTTAATTGTAAGTGTTGACGAGTGAATCTGGAGGAGTATTTCAACACCAATAATGTTTCCCCCGCACACCCCAGGAAGTTTTCTTCCATGAGACGCTGGGCCACCAGTAATTTTCCCTTAAAATATGCCCTGAGACACACATATATAAGTATGTATGTATGAAAAGACTACAAAACAAATGAGCAATGCGTTAATTTTATTGGGCACTAAGAGAACTAAAAATGACAATCCAGTAGTATATGATAAATTACTGATATGAACTATTTCCTCTGTAAAAGGCAGAAAGTTGAATAAAGAAACAGAAAGCTATGCATTAGTTCTATTTTATTAAGGAATGTACTGAGAGAATATGATACAGCAATGTCTGAGAATAATGAGCTAAAACTGTACTAACTAATTATATGCTGGAATGTTTAAACTGTCATTTGAAATTAGGGTTTCAAAAGCCACTCATCATCCACTCTAGTTTTTGTTGGGTAGAATAAGACAATAAATACCTCCATATGAATCATGCAGGTCATTTTTTATTTGAGCTACTGACACTAACATGAGTGTTCATTTGCCAATGGGGTTTGAATTTTACAGGGATTACATCTATCAATATTTACTGCCTTGGTGTGGGTACACTTACAGTATCTTTTATTGAACTTCCTCTTATAAAAAAATTTTCAGACTGCTAAACATAAAAATTTTGTAGGTGTGAGGAGGATGTGTATATTTTTAAGAAAGCATCTTTAAAGACAGCCAAACTTCTTCCAGCATCCTTTTGTTTTTTGTTAATTCTGGATCAAACACATTAAATGCTACTGATTCTTTAACAACTACACTGAGAGCCATGTACATTTCACCTAAAACTCGGCAGCACTACTATATCCATGAAAGTACAGGATATACTACAAGAATTATTATCAGATCAGCATAATAAGCCTATGCTGCTACAATATATACTCTCCCAGGCCAAATGATTATGAAAAAAATGCTAACTGCATTATCTTATAAATGCCATGACAATGACAGCACAAGACGGAGCAAAAAAGTCTAAGAAAATCAGTAGAACTACAACAGCAGTTCCATAAAAACTGAGAGTAAAATCACACAAAATGAAGAAATATAGGTACAGCAAAGTATATGTTATTCTTCCTCAAAGTATCTTCCCTTGGATGATATGCAATGGTTCCATCATTCAGTCCACTTTTCAAAGCATGTGGCAAAGCCATTTTGTGGAAGCTGCTTTTAGCAACTCCTTTACAGCTTCAATAACATCATCTACGTTGAATGCACGCAATTTCTCCTTTATTGTTGGAAATAATCAGAAATTGCACAGGGAGAAGTCAGGACTGCAGGCAGGCTGTGGCATGATTTCATTACTGCATTTTGTAAGAAGCTGTTGAGCACAAGCAGCCACATGTGGATGGGCGTTATCATGGGGTACGATCTACTTGTCCACCAGTTCCGGTCGCTTAATCGATATGCGTCGTCACGGATGCTTAGAGACTGAAATGTAATACCCAGCATGGACAATAATTTGTGGAGGAACAGCATGCTGGTAGACTACACATTTATGATCAAAGAAAATTATCATCACCTTTCCAGCTGATTTGGTTTGGCGACCTTTTTTGGAGGAGGCATGCCTGTGTGTTTCCAGACACTAGTTGCGTGCTTCGTGAAGGGGGTCAAAATAGTAGACCCATGTTTCATCGGCAGTTATTACTGTGTTTAGAAAGGTTGGATCCTTTGCAATAATTTGTTTCCACTCATGACACACACAAACTCTGGCTAACAATAGTTCTCTCGTCAGGTGATGAGGTACCCATCTGGAAAACATACGATGCAGCAGTAATTTGTCACATAGAATGCAGAATGCTGATGGTTTTGAAATATTAGTTGATGCTGCTATGTCTATACACATCATTTGTCGATCTTCTTGCAAGATTGCTTAAACAGTGTCAACAATATACTCCGTAACAACACTTTCAGGTCGATCAGGCGTAGGAGCAAGTTCTGTCGACAAACACCATTTTTTGAAATCATGGTGCCATCTAAAAATTGTTGACTCACCCAAACATTTATCTTTTTCAGCTATCTTGGCACACAACTCAAGTGAACTAATAATATTGAAGTATGAAATGTTTTGTACATCTCGTACAAGACATTTCATGCTTCATATTCATTATGTTTTTCTCTTGCAGTCATTCCTGAATAAGGTTCATCCATAGAAATTAAGGAAAAAATATTCCTCAGAAATACATGGGAAATTAACAAAATTATTCAAATCAATCAGAATTGTGTACTGAATTTTCTGTAGTTTATTCATCTCCATGTAACATCTTAGAAAACCTGAAAATTACCTCACCCTAGAGTGAGAATTGAACCCGCATCTCCCAATTTCCATTTGAGCATGCTACCCATTATACCACCCAGGACAATGAAATCCCAAGCAACTAAGGTTATGCACTTATAGCTTAGGAAACAACTTAAGATTTTTGCTAGTTGAAGTGACCCTGCCTGATCATAGTTACAGACAATTCAGTACACAATTCTGATTGCTTTGAATAATCTAATGAATTTTCCATGTATTTCTGAGGAATACTTCTTCCTTAATTTCTATATTGAAATACTGGTAAATTAAGACCTATATCTGAGTGAATGTGAAAGGGTTGTTGATGCTATGATGCAGCAGGATCGCTTAGACTATTGAAAATCTGAGGTTCAGATTCCTAAGCTATAATAAGCGCTTAGCCTTAGTTGCTTGGAACTTCATTGTCCTGGGTGGTATAACGGATAACATGCCCAAACGAAAATCGGAAGACGCGGGTTCAATCACCGCTCCTGGGCAATGTAATTTTCTAATATTCTGAGAAGATGTTACATGGAGATTAGTAAACTACAGGCAATTCGGTACACAGTTCTGATTGCTTTAAATAATCTGGTCCATCCATGATTTCCTTGGCTTTCCTCTACTTTTCTTTCCATCCACTTGGGCTGAATAAATTCTCTTAGCAAGAATCACACCAATCATTCTTTCAACGTGGTTAAACACCTCAGAATATTTGTTTCCATCTAGCTAACAACATTCTGATTCACATTAGGCATCTGCAACACATCATTTCTCATGTGTTTTGCCATAAATCTCTCGCAAGTAACTAATTTCTCTTGCACACAGATGAGTCCTGTATCTCTTCATCAGCACATCAGAGTAGGAACAACTACACTTTCTTCATACACAGCCATGAGACATTATCAAGAACCCATCATTCCTGTGAAATCATCCTAAATAACAGCCATGACTTTCAAAGATGAATTTGCTCGCCTACTGATTTCACTATCCGATCTGTTTTCTCTGTCAAACACACTTCCTAAATACACAAACCCATTCACCCAGTCTAACTCTGTACCATTCAGATTAATCTTGCATTCAGTATTAACAGTTACCCCAAAATCATAACTTTTGTTTTCTCCTTATTTATAATCAGTTTAAATTTCATATAAACTTCATATTAGGCATACAAATAAGTTTTAAAGCGTTTTCTGCGTGACATATACCGTTAATTTACATATCTGACATTCCTTTGCGTTGTCATGTGACCGTAACTGGTCCAGAGTAAAAATGTGACACAGAAGTTTGCCTAACAGTCAAATGCACTTGTACATCAGTAGGGGAAAGATGGTAAGCGATACTGCATTTATACTACACTGCATTCATTATGAATTTCATCAAGGAAAAAGTGCTGCAAAAGCATGTGCATCAATCTGTTTTGTTCTGTTCTGGGGGAGAATATTGTATCGAACAGCACGTGAGTTTCGGTTTACACGGTTTAAAGCAGGTGATTTTGATGTTAGCGATCGAGAACATAGCAGTGCTCCACAGAAGGTTGCACATGAGGAACTGCAAGCATTGATGGATGAAAATTCGTCTCAAACGCAAAAAGAACTAGCTGAACCACTGGGGGTAACTCAACAGACCATTTCCAATTGTTTACGCACAATTGGAAAGATTCAGTAGGAAGGAAAATGGGTACCACATGACCTGAGCCAGAGGAACAAGGATGAGAGTGTCATGAAGTGTTTGAATCTGTTGAATAAACAACACAAAGTATTTCCTGTAAAAAATCGTTACGGGTGATGAAATGTGGATATGGTACAACATTCTCACATGCAAAAAAAAACACTGGGTACACCCCGGCAAAGCAACGACTTTGACACCGAAATGCATGCAATATTCACTCCAAGAAAGTTACGCTGTGCATCTGGTGGGATATGAAGGGTGTGCTCTATTATGAACCATTGGAACAGGGTCAAACTGTTACTGCTGATCGCTACAAGCAACAATTGCTTCGATTGAACCAGGAAATCTGTCGGAAACTTCCTTTCACAGGCAAAGGATTGCATCCCGTGAAATTACTACATGACAACGCTAGGCCGCATGTCGCGAAATCTGTCAAGGAAACGTTATTGACGCTTGGCTAAGAAGTTTAGGAGCACCCGGCGTATAGTCCCGACATAGCCCCTTCAGACTATCATTTGTTCCGATCGATGCAACATGATTTGTCTGCTGTACGGTTCCGGGCGTGTGATGAAGTGCAAAAATGGGTTGACGACTTCATTGCGTCACACGACAAAGTATTCTTCACGGCTGGAACTCGTCAGCTGCCTGACCGACGGCGGAAGGAGACAGATAATGACAGCACATATTTTGATTCGTAAAGATATTGTTGTTTTCTCTCAAATTACATGTTGCGTTGTCTTAAAACGCTTTAAAACCTATTTGTGCACCTAATATATCTAGGACAACATAGTCTGCCACTCTTACACTCAGCCAACAGAACTATGTCATGAGCATACGAAAAACTGCACATATTGCAATTACCAAGACAAACCAGTACTGCCTATTTTGGCATCATATATAGAAGTCTCTGTGTATCAGCTGATATACGCATCACTTTCATTCTAACAGAATCTAGATGTTCTAAGGGATCACAATATTACCACCACTCACAGCTCATCAGTGTTCATGCATCATTATAATATATTTGAGAAGCACAAGACACAGTTCTATGAGTAGCACCATTCCTAGCCTTTCTAATTGTTAGGCATCAGTTTAATCACCGACTCTTTAAGGGAAAGGTGGAATATGTCATTTGGGTTCACTTACTCTTGACAAATTCAATAGGTAAACTTAGAGAATTCTCACTGCGCAAGCTGACCAAATAAAATGGATATTCAGAAGGTATGTGGTGACCATGCCACAAATGCATAAAGTTTGTGATTGCTATCTACAGGGGGTGCAACAAAATATTAGTTATGTGTTCATAATAAATTGGCAGGTAGTGCATGAAATCTACCACAGGTCAGAGTAATGCTCTCATGGAAAATGTACTGCATGCATAAAAAAATTCACTTGGCTTCAGTTCTTAATATGTGAATAATTAATGCATAAATATATATTTTTTATTGTGTACCACATTTAACACATGTAAGTTGTGTTAAAACATAAGTCATGGAATATTTTCTCATGCTATGAATTTCCTTTTATGCCCAAAATTAATAAAATTGTTGATTCAAGATATGCAGTCTTTCTTCTCTTATAAATGGAATGATTTTCATGGTTGTGATGCATTTTGTAAAAGGGAGTATTTCTATACTGAAGACCATTTTTGCACTGTGGAAGCATTGACAGTGGAACCTCTCTTATACATTTTTCTTTTATATGATTTTCACGTTTATATGCAATTTCTGCACTAGTCCTGATATTTTTCAATTGCTTTTTCAATTCGGTTATACGTAATTCATTTATAACCTTTTTGCAATTATATGTTAAAATTTGAATTGCATATTATAAAAATTCATGGTTCTTTAACTCTTTTATACATAATTCAGTATGTTACAAACTTGAGAGAATCAAGATAGCCTTTTTTCAGCCATGAAATAGTGACACAACTAAAAATTTACTAAATAATTTCCACAGTTCTCTTTTTTTCCTTTGAATTAAAAAAAATTAAAACAAGCAAAGATTAGCGAATATTTAATTGGCACTTATGCTAAATCAACTATTGGACAAACTTCTTTAAAATGAACGACACTCACAAGTAAAGAACGTATAATAATAGGGGTAATGAATATAAAACAAAATCATATTAAGATTTACTACATAGTATTTCAAAGGTAAGTTTGTTTTCTTTTTTCATTTACTGAAAATATGAGACTGCTTCTTAACCTAGTTTTTATAATGCAATTTGAATGAAAAATTGATACCAAAGTAAACATAGGCTGGTAGCAAAGTATTCATGTATCTATGTCTTACATTATAGTATATTAGCATAATCCAAAATTATGAGTCTCCCACCCTTTTTTGGAGAGTTTTTAGATGCATTCAAATTTTACAATATTATTTAGCATTTTAAAATTTCTTTGGGGAGAGTTTTTAGATGCGTTCAAATTTTACAATAGTATTTAGCATTTTAAAATTTCTTTCATGATTTTTTTACATTTATAAGGCCATCCCCTGGAAAAACATAACAGAGGTTCTGATGTATTAAGCAACGAGAAAAATTCGAAACAAAGTGAATGCTATATGTCACACAATAATTTACATAGTACTCATCTAAATTATGGAGTTTTGTTGAATACAAGTAAAGGGTGACTTTCTAAGGAGTTCAGTTAGAAGTACTCTGTATCTAGTTTGAAATATGCACATGAGATATGTAACTTCTTCATATGAGGTATTAAATTACTTATGCATTAGTGAGCATAAGCATGATTACATGTATCCTTTAAAATGTGCTTGTTCAAGATATGCATTTTTCCCTTAATGTGTAACAGAAAAAAATTTGGTATAAGATTGAAGATATGCAGTCTTTTCATTT
Organism: Macrothele yani; assembly: GCA_039090855.1. NCBI lineage: Eukaryota > Metazoa > Arthropoda > Arachnida > Araneae > Macrothelidae > Macrothele > Macrothele yani. The sequence goes on from CM077013.1 coordinate 25,388,053, forward strand.
ATACAAGGAATCCATTTCATGCTTGTGAAGTATTATCTCATATTTATAAGGCTTTGCCATGAGAAATAAATATGAAACGTTCATTTCACATGAATAAATCCAGATTTGATTAGGTATTCTTTGGATTAACTTTTAAATATTTTCCACACTCTTCTCAGATTAACAAAAAATTCCTTACTCTTGTACACCTCCTCTGAGGATGGTGGATGCATTTACCCTTAAAGTTTTTATGTTGCATGTCACATTTCATTTGCATTCTGATTATTACTTTTGTTTAAATTTTACATTTTTATTTATAAGCAATATTACCTAACTATGACATTGCCAAAATTTAGTAAAACCTTAAGATTCAGGAATGAACCTGAACCTTATTATCATAATCAGTTATATGAGGACATTCTTCTCAAAATTCACTTTTTTGAGATTGTGTGGTTCTAGAATGCAAACATGATGTTAATTAGGGAAACTTGTATATGTTGAGCATAATTCAGCTAACTGAACTGCAAATTGATATTTAACACAATGAATAAAAAGTCTCCATCCAAATTAAAAAAAAAAGTTCAGAGGGTGTCTTTGTGGGTAGCAAATTACAATACCCACAGCGTAAAAGATTCTTTTAAATATAAAATGCCAAATTTGTTTCATAAAAACACCTAAGGTGGTTATAATCTTATTGAACTGCTCAATGTCTTGTAAACAATTGTTTTTATGTATATGCTGCTAAAACAGTTTTTCTCTGAATTTAATTTTCCTTCAACTTAAAAGCAAAATTGTTTAAATTTTTCAGTCGTGTAATAAATTTTACTGTAACAAGCACCCTACTTGCATTACTCCCTTAAAGTGTAACACAAAGTAAGCTTCAGTCACATAGTAATTGGTTAGTTGAGTGCTCACATAAACTTTGCAATAATGGCATAATGTTTTATAAAACTATAAGTAACTAATTTATATTCTTATACATGTTTTTATATGGCTAAAATTAAATCATAAAAATGCAACGTGTATAAGTTTTTTAGTAGATATTCTGAAATATACACCATAATGAAGGATAGAGGGAATTATTAAAATACACTAGTATTGCCAAAATTTTTTTCTCTTTTCCTCACAATTTTTATTACATGCTTTTTCTTGTTGTTTTTTTTTATCCTCATTAGCTTTAAATAGTTGGTACTACTTCAAAACAATATCTCACATCAAAATAAATTATGTTCACAACCAGTTCTCAAAAAATCAGTTTAACCCAATATAATCACATCAATCTTATTATAACAAGTGTTTTTTTTTTTTTTTTTTTTTTAAGACACTGTCTTAGTTACTATATTTTATTAAATTCAACAAAATGAACAAAACAAATTTAGGGTGCAGTTATAGGTCAAACAAACCACTGAATTCAATACTGAAAAATTCATAATGGCATGTTAGAAAAGGCATTAAATAATAGTAATAATGATGCAACACAATACATTCAGTTAGCTTACTTCTACAAATATAAAGAAGAGTAAGAAAGCATTCCTATTACCACCACTGAAAGTGCAATAGATTAATAATAATGCCTAAAATAAGAGGTACAGGACAAGTCCACAAATATGACAAACACATTTTTAACTTTAAATTACCCTGGAAGTCAAATATCATGATCACTGAAAAAGGAGGCCAAATATGCCTTTATGTATATAAAAAAAAAAGTGTTGTGAAGATAAAACTACAATGAAATTGCCTATATGGTGTAATTTGAATAAAGTATGAAGAAATAGAATGCACAAATTTTTTTTTTTTTATTGGCATCTTAATGTGGAATTCATTATTTTGTTATATTTTTCCATTGGTGTTTTAATGTAACAGAGAGCACCAGTTTGTTTTATAATTACCCATAAACAAATAACATATTAAAAACAACAGAAGTTAATTTCCAGTTTCATAAAACATATGCAGAAGAGGAAGATGAAAAGTTCTTATAAAAGAAAATTACCATTAATGATAAACATTCTAAAAGTCTATCTCTACATGAAACCTTCCATCAAACTGTTTTTTTTTTTTTTTTTTTTTTTTAAGCTTATGCAGAATTTAACCACTTTGTGGAGAAAACTAGGTTATTTTGTTCTGTTGGGTTTGAGGAACGAACTCCTTTGATTTTTTTATTTATTGAAACTCCTACAATTCTACAATTCTTACTGAATATTTAAATCATTACTTTACAGAGATTCCTAAATTTTATTGAACATTAACTGCCTGCATAAATAAAGGAGCATCTCACACCCAAGAAATAGTTGAAGCTTAAACAATTCCGATTTTACATAAAAAAATCATGTTAATTGCACAACACTAGCAAAGAAACAATACACCTTTCAATTTAAATTTCAAAAGAATCTTTAATTACTTCTACAAAACAAATAGCTACCTCAAAACTTACATCATGCAGGTTTTTACATGTTTCCCTGAACATTTGTAAGTCTTGATAAAGTCACACATTACATCCTCAAATGTTAAAATGTTAGATGGCAATACACCATGCAGATTAAAGTTTTGAGCTACATGCATGATTTACCTTATGAATCAGTGCTTTTTAATGGTACAATTTCATTATGAATAGCATGGTAACTACAAAACAAACACTTTTTTTTTTTTCGCTTCAGATTCAAACCCTGATTCTTTACATTAAGGGATCAGCTTCCTAACTGTTTGGCCACCAGACAATAATTAAAAGGGTCCGTGTAATGTGCCGCTCTAAAAAAGGAACTGACAAGAAGTATTCATAAAAGATATCCACAAATATTCCAACCTCTCTTCCATATTTTCAACAACACATCTGAGATAACAAATAACTGGAAATCTGAAATACCCCTCTTCTCTTGTGTGGTTCATCTTGACCAACTATGACCCTTGTGCCAGTAAATTTAAATAACAAAATGCCCTTCCAATTAATTTTTAAAGTTACAGAAAATGTATCAGTATCTACAAAGTTTTGTGTTGTTTTACAATAGAGTTGAGCAGATTTTTTTCTAAACATGAGACAACTAAAAAATAACTGTTTGCTATGGAAAATTTGTATTAGATATACCGTATTTTTCTACATATAATTTGTAGATCATAAAATTCATGAAAACTTTTTCCCTGAGTATAATATGCAGACAGTGAAATTTAGGGTGTGGGTGGGTGGGTGTGTAAAATTGTATACTCCACACCTGCAATGTTCATCCCAAACCATAATTTGTTATGGAGAAATCATGGTTCATGATATGACCCAGCAGAACAAAGTAGGGGGAGGAGGATCTTAACAATAAAATAATAACTCCTTTTTAAGGGCTTTTGTGTTACTTTCAAGTAATAAAAGAGCAAAAAATAACAATTTTTTCGGCATTACTGCGATTCTGTAGTTAAAATTCCATAGTGTGGAGTTCCGTACTTGGAGCTGCAACACCAACAAATATGTGTGCATGTGACACTGGGCTCCCCACAACATTGACTGTCTGCGAGAGCATATAATAGTGACTTTGCTTCATCCTACTGTTTGTCAAAATGCTTGTAAGTAATAAAAAAAACTTTTCCAACCATTTGTAACAAACCTTTATCTTCATATTGCATTATGTTTTGGTATTTTTGGTAGTTTTCCAAATACACAACCTCTCCTGATAATTATAATGATTTTTCAAAAATCAAAATGTCACAAAAACTTTCTTTTTTTAAAGCGATGTATTGTCCACAGTCTAAATTTATAGATAATCGGCAGATTATACAATGGAAATTACGGTAATATGCCATCACATTTCTTCAAAAAATAACAAGAATATTTAAAATAGTGTGGATAGTTGCAGCTCATTTAGAGGGCACCCTTCCTCTCATTTTTTGTTTACCATAATGCAGTTTTGTATGTAAAAAGCAACACATTTTTGGTTTGTAGTTTTTCAGTCCTTATGATTTCTTCTAGCACAACAATTATACTACTGTTTGTGGAAACTTGCAACACCATGAAGGACTAATGGTATCAGCTTGAAACTTACAGGATATGTACGACAGGTTGGCACATGCAAATGATTAAAATGTCAGTGAAAATATGCATGCAATTTCGGAGCAGCGCCCTATGAACTGTTCAGTCTTTGGTATAAATAAAGAAGTGCCGCAGTCAGTGAAGAGCCAATTCAAGTCCAAAGAGTATTTCTTGTGCCTCACTCGGCCTCATCGCCAAAGAAGGCTGCATAATGAAAGACTGATGGACTTCGAGTGAGGAAAGATTGTTGGGACGAGAGAAGTTGGATTTTCCTACTGCGAAATTGCCACTCGTACGAGACAAAATGCCAGTACAGTGATGCAAACGTGGCATCCGTGGACAAATGAGGCTCGGACGCACAGAAATCTGGGGCAACGTACCGCAAAATTACACGACTGCACAAGATGTGTGTGTGTGGATTGGAGGTTTAACGACCACCGTGAGCAACTCAATGGGATATAAGTAGTCGCCCATCTGTAATTTAGGGCCACTGGTTCCAGGGAAGGGAGAGAGCCAGCGCCGTAAGACAAACACAACATCCATGCCTCACAGGGATTCAAACCCGGACCCCTTTCAGATGAATGATCAGAAGTCATTGCTTAGACCACTGCACCACCGGTGCAGCTGCACAAGATGACAGACACCTCTACAGCATTGCAGTGACCGATTGCACAGCAACATGCATTTTGTTAGCACAGATGTGGAGCACTGTAACAGGTCAGGTTTTGTTCTCCAGCACAGTTCTACATTGTCTGCTTAACATAGACTGGTTGCTGCTAGCCCATTGCTGTTCATTCTTTTGACCCTCAATCACAGATACCTCAGGCTGCAATGGAGTCTCTAGCACTAACACTTTTACGATGATTGCCAACAAGTCATGTTTTGTGACAAGTCAGGATTCAACTTGCCATACCATGATGGTCACATACGCTTTCAAAAATATCCTGTAATTGCCACCTTGTAGCTTCATACCAGCCAAGCGCCATGGTTTGAGGCGCCATTGGGTTCAATTCACAATCTCACCCGATACCAATTTCTGGAACCTTCAACAGCTAGTAGCAATATAGCAGGGATGTTTTAGAGGCAGAGGTGACACCCTTCCTTCAGAGTTGTCCTGGTGCTATTGTTAAGTGGTTATGTTAACTTGCGTGAAAACCTGCATGGTTGAAGACAATAAAATAGCTAATAGTAACAATTTTTTGCAAGCCTTTTAAAACTCTTGAAAACATTTATTCTTTTCTTTATTTAATCGGAGGAAAGGTTGTTCACCAGCTCACCAATTTTTTCCTGCCTGTTCCTCTAAAACACAAAATTTTCTTTCCTAAATCTTACTTCACTCATTTCTTCAGCCCCATTTGCCCCTGCGGAGAAAACCTCCATTCTCCTGGTCAGCTTAAAACCTTCTTCTCACACCTCAGGCCTTTCCTGCCCTCGTGCTCCTGCCACCATTCACTTTCCAATCCTAGAAGTGACTGTCTTAGCCTCCCCCTTTGTTTCCACCAAACTCACCCCTTTGTCACCACAAAACCTCAGCTTAACAAAGTATCATGGCAAAAATTAAGAGGGCTTGCGATTTCAATAAGCTGCTTTGAAATAAAGAAGGCAAAGGGATCAAACAAGCATGGCAATACTAATCCGTCTACAGAATACAAAAGTGCAGACTCTAAAATGAGATGAACTGGAGTCTCTAAATAAACTGTGTCTCTGATGTTTTAATGCAGGATGAACCAGTAACATTTATCTCGCGCTTCGTGGAAATAAAGGAAAAGGAGCACTAAAGCAAAATAAAAGTTGCAAAATGAGATTTAATATTTATGCATAAAATCCTAGTATTAAATCTCTGTAACACTATATTTCAGCAGGACAATGCTTGGCCACATGTGGCCTGGCATGTCTAAGACTTCTTCCATGCATGGTAGATACTGCTTCTTCCCTGGCCTGTATATGCCCCCAATCAAACATGTCTAGGACATGGTAGTAAAGTGACTGGCCTGTCAAGCACCTCTGCCAGTTACCACAAATAAACTCTGGTTTTGCATAGAAGCAGCCTGGCAGGCTATTCTCAAGGACAATATCAAAAGCCTCTTCCATTCAATGCCACACCATGTAGAGACTGTTATTGTTGCTTGAGGTGGCTTCACATGATACTGAGTTTTGAAGTGAAAAAAATCTTACAAAGCTTTACAAATGTAATCAGTTATTTCCTATAACATGAAGAATTTGAATAGCACAATTCTTTCTTGGTGTTGCAATTTTCACAAACAGTAGTGCATCTATTACTGGAATAACTTGCATTTCTTCTTATCTTCATTCGTATATCTTTTTGAATGTTAGTTCAATATTTACATTGCACTCCATTTCTTCTGCTTAAGAATTGCAATTTTTGACGCTAGATTTTTTGCAGCCATGGAACTTTATGCTGTAATAGTGTAGGTGTGTGATGAAGAAATATATGTGTGAAAAAGGATTAGAAGTCTTAAAAATAACAAAAGACAAATGTAATCTTTTCCAATGCTGAGATATCAAAATTGTCTATGTTCTGGTGTTTGAAACAGAAAAACACTGTTTGTTGCATACAGACATCAGCTTGCTAATCAAATGGCAATGTCTTGATTATTAAAAAGAACTGCCAACAAGTACATAATTCTTTGAATAAAGCTCACATTGAGAATTGGCTTTTTAGTTTCTTAATTCAATTACTAATCAAAAATTTCTATTATGGGAATTTTTACTAGGAAATTTTTTATTTTAAGTGCAAATTTTCAGGGAAAATTCTCCTCCTTAAGGCTGTCTTTTGTTGTCACTTTTTCCCAGTCACTATCATTGTTACGGTTATTTTCATCAAATCCTGCCATATGTTAGACAGGGATAACATCTAGCAAAATTTTGGAGAAATTCCCTTAAAGTCATCAGCTTCCAAAGCAATTTAAAAAAAAAAAAAAAAAAAAAAAAGGCTAAAAGAAGGAATAGAGATTGACAAAAATCAGAATTCCATCATCAATGACTGCAGAGGATTATCCCTGTCTAACATCTGGCAGGATTTGGTGAAAAATAACCATAACCATCAAGGTTAACTGTAACCGCAATAGTGATGGGAAAAAGTGACAACAAAAGACAGCCTGAAGAAGAAGAGTTTTCTCTGAAAATTTTCAATTAAAATAAAAAAATTCCATAAAAGAAGTTTTTGATTAGTAATTAAGTACATGTTTTTCAATAGACTATTCATAAGTTGAGTGTCGGTCATCAGAGAGAAGTGTTTTGCTGGAAATGAATCTCTTGATCAGACAGGTCTTAATTTTGAATTTTAAAAACAGATGGACAAACAAAATAGCATCATAAGAACACGAACTTTTGATATATGCACAATTGTACATTAACTCAAAAGACGGCCAAAAAAATCAGAATTGAATAAAGGAATTAAAAGGTTTTTTTAAACAGAGTTGTACAACTTATTTACTGACAAAAAATGATATCAATTGAAGTACAGTCAGGGAAGTGCCTTCATAACATATCAACCTGACTTGTAAAAAATTCTGTGGGAAAATCTATAACTGCTTCAAATTATTGCATACAGATTTCTCGACTGAAAGACAAATCATAGAAACTCCAAGATCTTGCATAGTGAGAATATTTTACCTACAGCAAAAAGAAAAGTTGGGGAGGGGGGGGATTATAGCCAAGATCATTAATTAGTACTTCAGTGAATTTTCCAGTTATGGCAAAAAAATGGGGGGGGGTAAAATGGGGGGAGGAAGGCGAAAAACATTTGTTTTTGTTTTAAAACTGAATTTTAACTCTACCTCTCACAGTTTTAGAAGAAGCTGGTCAAATCAACACCCACAATTCATTTAGAAAATGTGTTCTGCTCACTGTTGCCTCAACAATTAGAAGTATTCTCTTTATTAATAAAATTTTGAAATAGTTGCCCGAGTCAGTGGTAGTATTCCCGTCAATCTTCTAAGCAAAGAAATGCCTAAAGCTTGTATTGAATATTTTAAAAGTATAATTTTGCAAAACTGGGATAACCCGGATGACATAAATATTACTTTTTGTCACATTTTTGGGTTGCACACCAACCCGGCATCGGGACTGACTCAAGAATGTAGGTGTTGCCGTTCAAGTGGTAATACCCAGCCTTTATGTTCATTATTAATGGCACCTCTTCTTCTAATGATTTGTAGACTTTTCTCCAATTTCCATATATATATTTTAAACTTTCCTCCAATATCTGAAATAGTAAGAAGTGGTGCCGTGATTAACGGACATAAAGGCTGGGTATTGCTGTTTGAGTGGCAGTACCTACTCCCTTGAGTCAGTCTAGATTATTAAAAAAAATTTTAGACAAAAAATAACATGTCATCTTGGTAATCCCTGTATTGCAAAATTATATTTTTAAGGTGTTTCATCACTAAGATGTTGCCACGACTTCATTAAAACACAGGACTGAATACTTTATGGAAAAAAAAAGTAACTCAGCATCATGTACTATTTATTCCAAAACTAAAATGTCCTTTTAAGCCATGTATTTGACCTTTATACTATGCCTACCAGGGCAATAATTCAAGATACACAAAAAGTTATGACATAATTGCATTTTAAATTTTGTGGAAAACTTTATACACCCATGTGATTGGTGAAAATAGGAAGAGAAGTCAGCCTGTCCCACAAAAAAATTATAAAGCTTGCATTTAAATACCATCAACAAAAACAATTTGTTCTAAACCAAGTGATGGGAGGAAAAAGGACTACCACTATAGAGCTTACACTATACAGTAACACCAATATGCTTGAAAATAAAATTCTTAATTATTAAATAAGTGCATTTTTATAGTCACTCTTATCTGAGCCAATAATGGGGAAGGTTAAAATAAATTACTGTTTATAATCAATATAAAAATTAAATCTGTGGACCATATGTCTTAATGTTTCAAAGAGATATGTGTAACCGATAGTTATATATCAACATGTAAAACAAGTGCAATAAATTAAATAAATAGCTAAAATTTGTTGACGTACAACACTTTTTAATCAAGTAATATCAAGATTTAAAGTAACCATTTCCTGCATAAAACAAGCCTTACAGAATATGTATTTTTGCCATGTATGAACTATTTTTTATGTTTCAAATGTTGTATACAGTGCCAGAAAGAGTCAAGTGAATGCTATATATACTTATCATATAGTACTTGGAAGACAGTGGCATAAAATATTGTATGATTCATAAAAAAGTTTATGTTTAAAAATAAGTTTTAATGGTTTTGCAAAAAAATTCCTGTAATAAAGTCTGCATTGTATGGCACAGGTTGTTTAAAAATAGGGTCTGTGTTTTGAAAAAGATCACAAATTTTTATATGATTTGAATACTTCCAGTGTAATTCTTATAAGAGAAAAATTTATAAAATTACTATTTTTAATGGACTTGTCCTATACTTTCAAAACTGCATACTAAAAAAGAGCTACATGCAAAAGCAGTAAGGGCCAATACCAGAATGAGGTCATCAGCAGGGTCACGAGGGCGCTTCTTGCTGATCAAGGTCTCGACCACGTGCGGCTAATTAGTATGCACAGCAGATCGTGGTGTTTGGCCAATGTTTGATTGGCAGGTGGCAGGAGTGGGCAGAGGTTGCGGCACATGACACAGCAAGCAGCAAGGCGATGAAAGAAACAAAAAACAAAACAGCAACAATTATAGTTCAGCTCACCGTTTGTGTCTATGCATGCAATTTTAAGAGCCACTAATTTAAAACAAAAGGCCTTGTCCTCTGTGGCCGCGTCACAGAAAATATTTAAATTTAAGAATCATTAAACTGAAAGAAAAAATAAAAAGGCAGCCAATTCCAGGAGACAATTTAAAAATCATATAGACCTTTCATTTCAAGTTTAGAGCCTTTTTGGAGATGGAAGAATGCTGAAAATTAAACAAAAGAGAAAAAAAGGGCAAACATGGGTGTGTCATTTAAGAAGTTTTTGTTACACGCTTGCTTGAGAAGTTTCGAGCAATATTTTTGTTCTTAACTGTTGCAAGAAAATATTAAGTCATTTCTGCTTGCATTACATAGAGTACACCATACCAAGTAATTTTTAATAATATCTATTACAAAAATTAAAAGCACTTATTTACTGATAAAATGGCCATGTTAAATTTTTAAGTTAGCAGTCCATACACGACCTTACAACTTCAACATCTTGATTAAATACAACATATTTTCTCTCAATGTCTTACATGTATACTTGTGTAGTTAAAGTTTTGTCTAGTTTCAGGTATTTGATCTTTTCAATAGGTTATGTTTCCTCACTACAATGGCTACACAATGGGGAGGAAATAATTATTGCTAGATACAGAACAATGGGAACAAAGATGGTGTCACACAAGAGAACATCTGCCATTGGCCAAAAAGCCAATTGAATGATGCATTTGGAAGTGTAGTTAAACTGAGGCAAAAAAATCTGGAATTCATTTGTAAGCATCATTAAAAATGGTTTGATGACATGCAGTAATTGTTCAAGTGACACTGCTGAAGGTGCTGGGACAATCACACAATCTGCATATACAAGGCAACTGGTGTCGTGTAGTTCCAAACTCCAAGTAGAAGTAGCAAAGGAATGTACTCTAAGGCAAAGTTTTTCCATAAATAATCCCACTGAGGAAGCATTTTTGGAATTTCAATGTAAGTGTATGACATTAAATACAACACTTTCTCTAATCATATATTCATACAGCATTGCAAATGTCAAATATCATCTAGCTGTTTAATTATTCACGTGTTATTTAGACATAATCTATATTTTGAGGTTACTCACCTTTATTCCTAAAATATTTTAGGAGGTTTTCGTCTCTACACATTTCCAACACGAAAAATTCGTGTTGGAAAAAAAATATGTGTTGGGAATCTGTAGAGACGAAAACATCCTAAAAGATTTTTGGAATAAAGGGGAGTAACCTCAAAATATAGACTTTCTCTAATGGTCAGTCAGCCTGCACCAGTAGTTGCATATAAATCAAACCCATGCACCAAACAGCCACTGAAAGAAGTTGTTAGAAATACAGACTAGCTTCCCATATTACCAATAACTCATAAGCAAATTTCACTTTGGCACTACAAATAATAACCACATAGAAGTGAAGTTGAGAGAAAGTTAAATTAAAATACAAAATTTGGATACACAAAATTGTGACCCATTTTCCCCAACAATTATTGAATATTATAAGTATAACAGAAAAGCAGTCTCACTTCACATCCCACACATTTACATATTGTGACAACATGCACACATCACAATTCAATCACCTGGTTATCAGTAAAATTACTCAGCTCTAAGCCTTTACCTGAAAACACATGATTCATATAGAAAAGGGAAAGAATATAAACTTAAATATACTAAATAAAAAAAAGCAGCTAAGGTGCGAAAAAAAAAAAAAAAAAAAAAGGAAAATATAAGTATATTAAACTAAACACCCCTTTCATTACGAAGCAAACCTAAATTTTGAAAACAGTGATACAAAAATATGGCTAACTGCAATAATTGTTTTCAAATGACACCCTTGTGCACTTTTTTTTTCTTTTAATTCTTTTTCTGTGTGGCTCTATGAGTCAATTTGTTAATGACAGGTCAGAGTGGTAGTAGGGAAATGAAAGAAAGTTTAGTAGTTAAATTTCTAAAACTAGAGGGGCATGCAGCACAGAGGACATGTCCAACATATCATATACAGACCCCAACACTCCATGCAGTGCACTAGCAAACCAAGCTAACACTGAACATGACTTGGGAGAGGTCAGAATCATGGAACAGTAAAAAAAATCACTGTTTTAATGAAATGTTGAAGAAATGGCTGAAAGGTGATTGTATTTCATACTTTCTTGGTATGACATCAAAAGTCAATCTGAAAATTAAATTAATTGCTAAGTGGGAAACTACACATTATCTGGAAAGCAAAAACAAATATCCCTGACAGTGAATATTACATACATATATATGCATTCAATAATATTAGCAGTACACAAGTGAAATCTTACTTTTATCCCTAAATGTTTCCAATATTGACTTACCTGATCAAGACATAATGCATATTCAGCTATATGAAGCTACGCACACAGAACAAAATATAATTTCACAGCAAAACTAATTCAACTAAAAAAAGTGCATTTATATAATGGTAACAATGTTATTAAGCAGAGGTGCTTTTCTCTTACATGACCAGGGTGCAAGATAACTTTTTTCCTTACCAGCAACGCTTGCTAGTGTTAAAAATTCACAGTAGCAAATTCCTTTCCTTGGTATCTGTACTGTTATATGCAAAGCTTGAAAAAATTCATGTTGGCTCACTAGTCAGGTAAATATCTCACTCACCAAATGAAAATCGACAGCCCCGAAGGGCAGCAAATTTTTTTTTCATGTTTTTAAGTTTGATTTGTTAAAAATTTATACATATCTCTCACATAATATTTTATTGCTAATCTAATTTAAACTATTAACCATTGTATAACAACTAAATTCAGTTTTCTCCCCCAGAGTACATGATGCAAGAATCTTTCACTGTTGTAGAACTTTCCTAAGAGCTTCATGAGAATAAATATTCCCGTGTTTGCCTTATGACCTATGACAGCAATTTGTTAAGCGGCAGCCAATGAGGCGCATGTGTCTCATATGGCTTATCTTTTCACACAGAGTTTGGGAAATCATTCTGCCAGGCTTGCGGCTTCTTGTCTCGTGTTCCTTGTTAAATGCATAGTGCCGGATGTTTTGACTCGTGGCATTCGCTATTAAATTTCTTTCACAGAGAAACCATTTCCCCATAATGGTGCACAATCCCACATAAGTTCTTGAGAGAAAATAAGCTTTATTAAAAATCTGTTATTCTTACGTATCCAAGAATAGGCTACTGTATAAATACGGTAATTACCGATTGAATTTAAACTTCTCTACTGTATTTTTTACTCATGAAGTAAAACTTTTCACTCTTCACAGACTAACAGATGACAAAAAATTTTTCAAGCCTTGGCTATATGGGAGTAAAATTTGTTCTCAAAGTAGTCACCAAACACAAATAATTATAATACTGAAATAGAAAATGAATAATTGAAACATAAATTGCATGTCTTGTCTGGAGTGCTGTTAGATGTAGCAATATACAGCATTTTAGTTTTTGTGTAATAGTTAGATATGTAACCAAAAACATCAGTTAAAGGAAAAAGAAATGTGTGTGTGTGTGGGGGGGGGGGGCAATGCATCACTAGCAGAACTCAAGGACTTATGATATGAGACAACTGGAATTTTCTTTCTATGCAGTCCATGTATCCCATGCTGTCCTGGAACGATTCAAATACAGCAAGATGGCAATTTAAGTCTTCTTCCTCTGGGCTTTCAATTTTGATATTTAACAAAGCATTTAAGGAGTTCAAACTGCCTTGCCAGTTACATTAGTTTTCTAACAAAGACAGCAGAATTTTTTGGTAAATGTGCTACTGAACTGAAATGACACAGTAAATGAAGTTGCATCTTACAAAATGCACTAACAGTGTTTGCTAGTACTGCATTTTTCCTGTTTGCAATTTCAAATTTTACCAGCAATTTGCTACCTACTACAGGGCAAATATCTATGCCCTACATATGCAGCGACTCCAACCCTGATAAGAAATTTTCAGTAGTAAACAATGAAAAAATCTGTAGTTTTTAGCTCTTTTCAGCAGTGAATACTACAAAAATACAGTTTTCATCATTTTTCAGTAGTAATGAATAAAATTATATAAACTCGGTAAAAATCAAATTGCCAGAGCAAAAAAAACGACAGTATAAATTAATAAAACAAGTGAATTTTTGCTTAAAAACTGTCCACAAATTGAAGATATTTTGTGAGAAACACTAAATGGCTACAATATTTTTTCATTTTTTAGTTTATCTCAAAAATCAATGTATGTTCCAATGAGAACCTTATAAGTAAACAAAGCAAGTGCCTACACAGACTGGAAGGTGTTCATTGGTCTATGATAGCATGGACGTGATCTGTGATCAGCTGTCCATCAATGGATTCGTAACATCCCTGCTGATTTCTTCCCTACTGGAATAAATCGACTTGTTGATCGGTGGAGGAAATGCATTGTGCTGAACGGAGAACATATGGAAAAATGACTGACTGTTCATACTACTGTATTGCATATGTGAGTATCATATTTATGCATCCTGTGTTTTTTATTTCTTGCCTGTAATTAATAGAAATAAAAATCCAGATACTCATTGGACACCTCTTGTAGATTGCCACTAGCACAAAATAATAACCAGGAATTTGCAGGAATTTGAGTGTAGCTACCACTGTTTTGTGCATATACCAAATATGAAGGCCAACACTAAGAGTAGGAATTTGGAGAATTTTAACAGTAAGCTACCATTAATGTGTACCCCCCCCCCCCATATAAAGAATACTAAAAGCAGGAATGTGGAGAATTTAGACTAAGTTACCATCAACCTGCACACACATACCAAATATGATGGCCAACAATAAGAATACGATTCCAAAGAATTTTGACTATAGCTATCATCAGTGTGTAGACACACCAAATATACACGAAGAACAACTCCAAGGGCAGGAATCTGAAGAATTTTGACTATAGTTATATCATCAATGTGTATATGTACATGAATGTCATAAACAGAGAAACCTATGACATCTTTAATCAGAAGATAATGTAAAATTCAGCTCACATGGTGGGGGAGAGAGACAGAGAACTAATTAGTATGATAAGTACAAAAGGTCTTATGGATCAAGAAAGTGATGGATGGGTACAAAAACTAACTTGTGAGCCAAGACTAACATTTGAAAAGGAGATGTTTGCTACATCAACAGCAAATATTATTCACAATTTTAATTTGGTACGCTATCTTCCTTAGATAAGCTAACCTCTGAACACCTTAGGGTATACATATGCAATCTGTGCAAAAGAACTAACAGTTCATGGGGACAAATGAATCAGACAATTTAACTGCCTGTCATTTTGGAATATGGAATTATTATTCTGGTGAAATGTGAGTATGACAGCAGCTGCTCTGCAAAAGTTAAATGCCTGAATCCTTACAAGTGACATCCAACTATTTTCAGAACAATAACACTCAGTATCTACAAATCTTGAGATAATACCATTTTGTTATCCCCTAACACACACACACACCTTTAGTAGGAGCTTCTATCTAGTGTGACATACAAAAAATTCCAAGAATTCCACTACACCACAGCTCTTCATAACAATGCCCATTTGCAATCAAGTTAGACTACTAATATAATCAGTATTTTACTCCAAAGAGTGAACACCCCTCATTCCAAGTTCATTGAATACACTAACAGTACCATTTAAACCACTGAGCCTCCCATTATACCCCCCCCTCCTACACATACAAATTGCCCCAAACCTGGGTTAGTTGTTCCAACATTGATCTCAGAATAGACATAATATTTAGATGACTCATGCTCATATCTGATATAAGACTATGGGAAAATTAGCTGATCAAATATGGCTGATGTTTAGGCTTGAAAAGCCCTGATGAAGGGATGGTCATACCAAGAGTAATTAGGAAAAGCACATTGGTAAACTTAATGTATTCATATTAATGAATAATATTTAAATCCAAACCAAATAGGGTCATAGAACATAAAAGCAAAAATGGCAAACTGCATTACTCAACCAAAATTCAGTAAATAAATTAAAAAAAAATCACATTAGCAACTGCATCTGTTGAGCATAACTGCTATTCTATTAACAAAAAGTTGAACAGCTTACTTTACTGGCACCTTTAAGTTGACTCTAAAATCGGCATCTTCTAAAGTGATGACTTGCAAAATTTGAAATGCTGTTAACATCATGGTTTTTTAGCTCCACAAGCTATTACATCTGAAGTACCTACAGTTCTCCATCCAACAGATCTTTTGTAATGACCAGTATCACAATCCAGAGTCACATATTAAAAACTTTCAGGCTTGATTTGTAAACCATCATCTGTTTATAGACAGCATTATGTTGTCTGCTATCAGTGCAGAGAGATGAGAAAAGCCTTTTCATCCAAGAAAAGTTCTCCACATATAGTATCCAGAGAAATTTTTAAACAATAAATTACTTTAACACACTTTAGAAATGGTGCAATGCTGAGCACAATGATATGTATTTGTAAATATTGTACTGCTCTATAATTATTGCACACTGGAATCATGTAAATAATTTTGCCACACATTTGAAAATATGAGAGTATATCCAATATACATGACTATTTATTTATTTATTTGCTTAAATAATTCTACTCAGTGCTAAATTTGGACATGGTACACATTAATCTACTCTCATATTCAGAAGATAGGTCATCAAAGAAAGCTTGTTAAATCAAAATTATTGATAATGTTCAATTTTACTTAATGTGGATGCATTGGTACATAACTGGAACTTCACACTTAAATCTTATGTCTCTCGTGTGACCTTTCATACTTCATACCATTGTTTTCTCCATGCATTCTTGAATCTATTCCTTCTGTGATTTCTTTGGCCTTTCTTTAATTTTATTTCCTGCCACATGGAATGGATGAATTCCCTTAATTAGCCTTTCACCACTCTTACAACATGATCAAACCACCTTAAAATACACTGCTGGCCATTAAAAGTGCAAAACCATGAAAGACGAGATATCAAAGCCGTGTTTATTGTACAGAAAGCAGATGATACAAGGGTGAATCAGTTACAAATACAGCAGGGTGAGACAAGGGGAACACATAACAATCAGTATCTGGTGTAGCCACCCTGGGCGGCAATATAGCTGCTACATGACTCAGCATCGAGAGGAAGAGATGTTGGATGTGTGTTTGGGGAACGTCCATCCACAACAGCTTCAATACGATGCCACAGTTCCTCTGCTGTTGCCAGAGATGGTTGCTGGTATGCAGTCATCTGGTGATCAAGGACCACACATGTTCAATAGGTGACATATCCGGGGACCCCACGGGCCAAGGAAGACATGGCACATCACATGGTGGCGATACAGGAAGTCTTGGAAGATGCATACCACATGCACGCTTTTTTCCTGTTGGTAAATAGCACCAGACAGTCCTTGAAGATATGGTACAACAACAGGCTCCAACACCTCAGTGATGTAACGATGGCTGTTCATCGTACTGGTAATGTGGATGAGGTGCATGTGGGAGTGGAATCCAATGGCACCACATAGCATAACGCCGAGTGGCAGGCCAATATAGCACAGCATAAGGCAGGACTCACTCAGCCAGTCGCCGTGGTACCACCAGACACGGATTCGTCCATCATGGTGCTGCAAACTGAAGTGGGTTGCGTCAGAAAACAAGATTCCTTGCCATTCGATCCTCCATGTGCGACGTACTTGGCATCAACGCAGTTGCAGGTATTGTAGAGTCAAAGGTAGCCGAAACAATGGGCACCACACAAACATGCACTGCAGCTGCAGACTACGTCGAACTGTCTGCATGGAGGCTGGGTGTTGTGCCACACATCTGAACTGTTGAGCTACGGTGGCTGTGCAATCCGTCAGAGCCATGAACACCAGATGTCAGTCCACTTGTTCGGTGATGTGACGGGGTCGTTGAGATCCTGCATGTTAGCGCCTCTATTATCCACTGACGCCATATTCTCCCCACCGTGATAGCAAGCCGTCCCACACAAGCATCAATGTCTCAGAGTGATAATGTGCAATCCCGACATGCCACAATTCTCTCGAGATCAAATTCGGAAACCTAACGGTAGGACTACCATTGTAGTCGATGGGGCACCCTGCAACTGTTCATGGCCAGGAATGGTGAGCAACACACTTTGAGTGCTTAATACTAACTCCTAGTTCACTCCTCTTATACGACTTCCAGGAGGCATTACTGTCCCACATTATTTACACATGCACCTGTGTTTTATCCTTCTGCCAACTTCTGATCCCCAGGATGCGATCTTCCTGGTGTTGCACTTTTAATGGCCAGCAGTGTATTTATCCCCCTCTATTAACATTTCATATAACACATCTGCATTTCGCACATGATCAGAACAGTCTTGCCATGAGAAAAAAAAATATGCACTGCTCTATATACTCTGGCTATACTATTATGAATCAGAGTAGGACTAATTGCACTTTCATACACAGCCATTCTGGATAAAACACACTCAAACGAAATCCTCCTAGAGCAGCACGATTTGTGAACGAAATTACTAGTAACATCTGACATTTTCTAAAGTAGGTATTATTTTCAAAGCTAAATTTGCCTGCCTGGTAATTTCATCTTCGAATCTGCCTTCCCTCTCAGACATGCTTCCTAAATATGCATTATAGGGTGGTTCAAAAAATTCAAATGTCGAAATGTTTAGGTGTTCATGGATTTTTTTGTTCCTTTTGATGAGAAAATGTCTCACACAAAATTTCAAGGAAATCCAATAATATTTAGGACTGCTTCATCCTGAAGGTACTTGAACTTTTACTACAATAAGACTACACCTGTTATAAAGAAAATAATAAACATGACACATTAATACTAGAATACTTTCACTGAACAAGATAAATCTCAAATACATTTCGTAAGTAAGCTCACATACAGTTCATTATAGTGATTACACTATGCAACAATTTACAGAAAATCCCAGTACTGATTTCTAAGTCTGCTTGCTTCTCAGTGACTGCAAAAAGTGTGCTTTACTTGATATCCAGAAAGCATTTCCGGTGGCCCTGAACAACTTGAAAGAGGAATTGTTTCTATCTTTGTGCTTAGTGAGAGAAGAATTAAAAGTGGTAGCAAGAGTGATTCCCCTTTCAGTTCTGTCACTGATAACTTTAAGGGCCATTACTGTCTTCTTTGCTTCCTGGAAAGAATTAATGTCTTCCCCATGAATCCATGTTCATGGCCAAGAAAGAGCTGTTCAACTGCAAAACTTCAAAAAAGAAATGGGAAGCAGATCCAATGAAGTTAGAAAGCATTTTGCCACATAATCTATATGGCAAAACTTTAACCATGATGAGGCAGACCTAAAAATAATCCGATTCATTTACAATTTTTTGCAAATTGTTTACTCATTCAAAGGAACAATAAAATCCATGAGTACCAACAATTTATGAAAGTTGATTTTTTTGCACACATTTTTGAACCACCCTAATACACAAACTATAGAGAAGAGATTTTCTCCCACTCCCACTAAAGAGCTGAGGGAGTACATCCAGGAGAAATAATGAAGGCATCCAGCTGCTCAGCTTACCTAATCCTACTGAGACACTGCAACAATAGAGAGAACTGGATTGACTTTGCATATGTACATATATACAAAAGTCTACCTGTGAGGAAACAATGCCTCCTGATTACAGAAATATCACAGTGTTTACAATTGAGCACTATGTGTGTGCGCGTGCATGTCTGCATGCAAGCTTTAAATAAACATGCTCTCACACAGGTGGGCACATGCTGCTTAATAATCAAGGGCATCAAGGTTTGTTTTCTAGATTACTGTCAAGACCTGCACAAGCTGTTTCATTGTTAAGTAAAACTGACATTATTATTCAAATTAAAGCTGGTTTGGATAAGGGTCATAGGCAGGGCTTGAAAAATTTCATGCTGGTTCACCAGTTAGGGAAACATCTTACTTGCAGCTGAAAATCAACAGCTCCGCAGGGCTGTTGTTTTGTTTTGTGTTTCTAAGTTTGATTTGTTAAAAATTTACACATATCTCTCGAATAATATTTTATCACTAACCTAATTTAAATGTAATCTACATTTTAAGGTTACTCACCTTTATCCCAAATATCATTTAGGAGGTTTTCATGTCCTGCACACATTTCCAACGCATAATTTTCATTAGTCACATCGTGGTTCAAGGCCCCAAAACACACTTCTTTTTCAACACACAAAAACTTTTTTTTTTTTTTTTTGGTTGTTGTTTTTCCCCCCAATAACTAAATGCCGATTCAAAATAATCAACTACAATTACACTAATTCAACTCCCTAAAACACCAATATCTAATTAAAAACTTTAATTAAAAAAAAAAGCAAGAAAAAAAAAAAAAGAACTTATATTACACATTTCTTAAATCTTTAAAGTTAAAACTGTAACCCATAATTATTTACAACTGCACACTGGTAATTAATTGAAACAAACCAAACCAGACACAACAAATACCATTATCGTCAATAATCTCGGACCTCTCCCTAGATGAGGATAATGGTATTTGTTGTGTCGGGTTTGGTTTGTTTCAATTAATTACTGGTGTGCAGCTGCAAATAATTATAATTTTATTGAAGTTTTTAATTAGATATTGGTGTTTTAGGGAGTTGAATTAGTGTAATTATAGTTGATTATTTTGAATCGGCATTTAGTTATTGAGGGAAAAAACAACAACAACAACAAAAACAAAAAATGAAGTTTGTGTGTGTTGAAAAAGACTTGTGTTTTGGGTCTTGAACCACGATGTGACTAATGAAAATTATGCGTTGGAAATGTGTGTAGGAGATGAAAACCTCCTAAATGATATTTGGAATAAAGGTGAGTAACCTCAAAATGTAGATTATGTCTATATAGCACGTTAATAATTAAGCAGCTAAATGACATTTTGCCATTTGCTGTATAAATATGTGCTAATTTAAATGATTAACAATTGTATAATAACCGAACTCAGTTTTCTCCCTCTAGAGTAGAAGATGCAGGAATCCTTCAATGCTTTGGAACTTTCCTAATAGCTCTGTGGAAACACAGATTCTCATGTTTGCCCTTTGACTTATGACAGCAATTGGCTAAGAGGCAGCTCACAAGGTGCATGTGACTCTTACACTGCCTATCTGTCACACAGGGCAGGGAAATCATTGTACTGGGCTTGCAGCATTTTGCCTCGTGTTCCTTGTTAAGCACACTATGCCTGGATGTTTTGACTTGTGGCATGCACAATCAAGCATCACTTCTGTGAATTAAAATAAGCTTTATTAAGAAACTGATAGTTTTATATACCCAAGAAGAGGCATACTAGCATATAAATAATTGCTGAGTGAATTTAAATTGCTCTATTGAATTTTTTACTCTTCAACTAAAACTTTTCACTCCTCACAGACGAGCAGACAACCACATTTCTCAAGCCCTGGTCACAGGACTCAGTTGGGCACCGGTCGGCATGATTTATTGGTCGAACTGTACCTAATAAAAAATTGCTCCCATGTGGACAAGTTTAAAGAACTATGCTTTAAAATTGAGAATGCAACAGCATATAAGAATTGAAGCTATTCAGTGAATTTCTCTTCCATGTATTCTAAAGTGGTAGCTTCATTACTATGTTTATGTTAATTAAATGTTTGTTGCCCCATGCCAAGATCCTCTTGGAGAATTATTCATCAGTGCTACATAGTATCAGTGAGGCTTATTTTTATTGGTTAATTGTAGTGCATGTTTTCTCATCCACCAATGAGGTTTATTTTTTTTAATTTTGATTGGAGGTTTAACGGCCACTGTGAGCAACTCAATGGGCTATAAGCAGTCGAACGTCCCTAATTTAGGGCCAATCGTTCCAGGGAAGGGAGAGAGCCAGTGCCGTAAGACAATCATAACATCCATGCCTCACTGGGATTTGAACCCGGACCCATGATCACAAACCATTGCTTAGACCACTGTGCCACCGGGACGGCACAATGAGGTTTCCATGACAACAGAACACACATACAGATCTGATCATCATATATAAATTCTGAACAGTGGCACACCCAGAATTATATACTTCTGAACAGTGGCGCACCCAGAATTTTTTGTACGGGCTGGTCCAAAAAGATGCAAATAAAAATACCATGAGAAAACATCTCCCAAAATATTGGGAAGTGATAAAAAATATAATTACCATACTAAAGTGCATATCCAAGTATTCATGAAATAGGTATTAAAAAACAGGTACAGATTTATTTATTAGGGAGGATCGAAAAGTAATGCCCGGCAATTTTTTCTCTTTGCAGGTTGCGTTTTGGCAGATAATGAGTTTTAATATCACGCTGCAGACCGGTTTGTCTGGATCAGGTGTTGCTGTGGTGGAGGACAGTGTGAACGATGGCACAAAGATGTCGCATTTATTAGTGTTGTCTATGAATGAAGAGAAGTGTGGTGTAGTCCGATTTTTATGGGCTAAACGGAAAACTCCAACGAAAATTCACAAAGAAATGGTCAAAGTGTATGGTGGCGATTGCCTGGTCTGCAGCAACATCTTCAGATGGTGCAGTTTCTTTGCAGAGGGCTGTGGCAGCCTTACTGATTCACCATGTTCTGATCGACCTGTAACCGCATCATCGCCTGCCACTGTGAGAGGCGCTGAACAGGCAATTAATTGACTGACTGACTGCCGGATCCATTTGCACACATTGGCACAGAAGTTCAACATTTTGTACGGTATAGCATATGATATTACGCATGACAAATTGCAATTTCGCAAAGTCAGTGCGCGATGGATGCCCAAGAACTTGACAGACAGCCAGAAGAGACAGAGAATGATGTCATCCTTGGACCACTTGATGCATTAAGCAGAAGAAGAAGAAGGACATGAACTTCTAGCAGGTGTAGTGATGGGCAATGAGTCCTGGGCATACCTCTACACTCCCGAAACAAAGAAGGCCAATATAATGTGGAAACATTCCGACTCCCCACCACCAAAAAAGTCAGAGTAACCCAATCTGCACAAAAAATCCTCATGGCGATGTT
This sequence comes from Macrothele yani, assembly GCA_039090855.1. Taxonomy (NCBI): domain Eukaryota; kingdom Metazoa; phylum Arthropoda; class Arachnida; order Araneae; family Macrothelidae; genus Macrothele; species Macrothele yani. The sequence continues at coordinate 25,410,727 of CM077013.1, forward strand.
CTGGGACATGCATGGCATCCTCCTGGTGAAGGATGCAATGGGGACCACTGTGAATGCCAAAACTTATGCTAACACATTGACAAAGTTGCATCATGCCCTTCATGACAAAAGACCCAACAGAGATACTGCAAATGTGAGACTGCTTCACGACAACACTCGCTTACATCTTGCACAACACGTTCGGGACAAAATTGCACAATTTGGTTGGGAGGTGCTCCAGCACCCACCACACAGTCCGGATCTAGCTCCTTCAGACTTTCATCTGTTTCGTCCCTTGAAACAATTTCTGTGCGGCCAATACTTCGATTTGGCTGACAAAGTCAAATCGTTTGTTCGCAGGTGTCTATACATCCAGAAAACGGACTTTCATGAACAAGGTATACCAAAACTGGTACTATGCTGGGATAAATGTCTTGAGTGCCTCAGTCCTTATGTTGAAAAATAGCTAAGAAATGTAGTTTCATTGTGTATAAGTTTTGTTTTGCCTACCTACTAAACCATTGCTGAGAAAAAATAGTGTGCATCACTTTTCGATCCACCCTCGTAAAAATAAGCAGCAATAACAAAGAATGAAGGACTTAGTGATACTTCACAGGGTGGGCCCAGGCCATTCCCACCAAGTGTGCCACTGCTTCTAGGCCATTGGCCAAAGTGAGGCACACTACCTAAATACTTTTAGAGGGATAAAATGCCATTATTTTAGCATGCCTGAAGTGTAACAATATCAATAGTAAAAAAATTAAAAAAATTAGAAACCTGAAAATTAAAGTAGTTCAACAACAATGAAAACTAATATTTTCTGTTACTTTAGCAAACAATAAAATAAAAATCACAGTGATAACAATATAGCAGTAACTCACTTTAAAAATGAGTGTAGGAAATTTTACAGAAAACAGCTCTTGAAAGTGTAGCTGAGTAACACAATTTTTTCCTACAGATGTAAAATGATAGCTACGTATAAGTACTGCATTTACTTGATGCCAACTAATATCTTCTAAAAAGGTGGCAAATCTTTCTTTCTCATATCATCCTTAAAATCTTCAATCACCTGCTAACTTGAGTATTCTGATATATATTGTTTAATCCTTCAGCAATATCATATCACAGGTGTTAATGAATAAATCTCTGCAAAAACGTGGAAAGCATAAAAGAATATGATATTTTGGCAGAGAAATGCTGCATCAACTGTTAACCATGTTGTCATCTACTTCGAATACTTAAAAATTGCAGTGTTCCTTCAATGGGAATCAAACCCACATAACCTAATTTCCATTTCAGAATGCTTCCATTTCACCTCCCAGGGCAGCACCCACCAAGTAACAAACACATAGGAATCTGAACAAACAATAGATTTGTTCTAATTGCAACACCAGCACAGTTATAAGTCCATTTGTAATTCAGAAACATATCCAAGCCAGGAATCAACCACCAGTTCTCCAGGCAATATGACAGATATTAACAAAGAAAAAAAGTCTTCATTAAATACAGCACTTTTATGCTAAAATATATGCTTTTATTCCATCTGTGCAGGTTGTAAGAAAAAAATGCTAGTTATGTTCAGAAATTTAGAAAGATGGGACACTTTTCAAAAGAGCTTCTTGTGTTTCTAAGTCTTTTAACATAACTAACAAGCTTTTTCCATAACCTTCACTTACCTGTTACAATAAATAGAGGTTATGGGAAAAGTGTGATATGCATTTGCAGATTTATTCTCCATTAACATCTATTGATACTATCTGTGGAACTAGTGATTCTTTGCTTGGATCTACTCCTGGATTAGAAACAGCCATTGCTTACAAGCAGGACTATCAAATGACTTGCACATGACAGTTTTGAATTCACATTTTTCTTATGCTTGAAATAAATTTTTTGAGTATGAAGTTTATAATTAACTAACATATTAAAAAAGACAATTTATTCTAAGAGCTACAATTTCATTCTATTTATAGAAATCCTTTTCTGTACCAAAACAAGGAGAGGTTTTCCTTGTGGAATTAAAACTTGGTTGTTTGCATAGGAACAGGTCACTTGCCAACAGTTTTATGGCTCAAGTTCCATGTTGTCTATTCTTTAGCTATTTTTGTAAATATCAAAGAGTAATAAAAATAATATGTTTTGAATAAATGATTAATAATTATTTGTTTTTCTATAGAGCTCTAAGTTTTACTGATTTGCAAAGACATATAGGTACATCTTTTCTGATGATGACAACTTCTGCAAACCTAAAGGTTGGTTTCACTTGGTGTACTGTAAAGAGGGTTTTGTTGTTTTATTTCTCGAGCACCAAAAAATCTTACCCACCAAGACTTAAAAATCAAAGAACTTTTTCTTTATTATTTTGTATGGGACCTTTTCCAGCTACTCTAAGGATATATAAGTGACCTTTTGTGCAACATTTTCATAGAGGATTTTTACAACATAATTATCTAAGGATCTGGTACTGTAAATTATCAATTTGCCTGCTGATATACAAGACAGTAAATATGATAGATTTTTTATGAATAAGAATGCCCAAGAATATCAGGTAACTGGTTCTCCAACAGAAAACATTCTGTCAAGGAAGTATTCCTTGAAAATTTTAGCCTGGTGAAGAAAATATCAAATTTGCATCTTGAGGTTTTACTTTTCCCCCCATGAAGACAACCAATGATGACATTTGTATGCTGAAAACAATGACCTTACCAGTAATGGAAATCGATAATATTTAGTTTTCACAGTGTTTCTACTGAAACATACCTCATTTCCTTCCAAAATGTTTACTTACAATTTGTGTCACAAATATTCTTTATCCTGAATAAAATATAATAAAAAGTACGACTTACATTATAAGCATGACACACAGAATTCTTGGCACTGCAGTACATAGCCATTATCTATGTTGAATACTCACACACAATTAAGTACTGGACCCAAAACTCATTTTAAAATGACTGTTAAATATGTATGACACTACAATTTTTATGGTATTTCCCCTTATGACTTCGAACATCACAGAATCTAACACAGTATAACATTCAGCAGATCATATTAAATTCATGTCTGAATTTCAAACCATTAATAGTATCAATATACTGTTTGGATATGTATAATGCAGTTACTCTTTCTGTATTCACACCTATGTAAATGTGCAAAAATCTGTTGTTCTATAACATAGAATAAATAAATTCATGATAATAAGATGATATAATAATCTGAACATTTTGAATTACTGTGTAAGAAAAACCTGTTTTCCAACTTTAACATAAACTAAAAAAAAAAAAAAAGTCCAAAGAGGTTTTTTTTTTCTGTTTTTAAATTACACCTTTAAGCCATTTCTTCTTTTTTCTTGAAATAATGAAAAGTTCAACAACAAAACATGTGATTCATTCATTTCTAGGTAATAATTATACACTAAGCACATAACTAAAAAGTCACAAAAAATATAAAAGCAAAAGATTGCACATCAGACAACACAAATGAATAAACACAAAAAGTTAAGATTACCTAAAAATACAAAATTGATTAAAAATATTAAATTCAATTATCAACTGCATAATATATAAATGTAAAAACTCTTGAAACACTGAAATGCAGCTTTAAACATTATTAGGAAAATTTAACAATGATTTTACATAAGCACCACATATATACTACTTTATATTATCTCATATACAATATTACTTGTTAAATTTAAATCTCATGTGCCTAGCAAGTAAGGTGGGCAGAGATACAGTAAATTCTATGAATACATTAACAAACATTTTCTTTTCATGACACATGAATAAACTTTCAAATGCTTCTAAGAAAATATATATTTCGCATATCGAAATGAAATTGTTTTATCATATGAATCTGAATAATAATGTGGGAAGCATGTGGTGAAAGTAACATAAAAAACAATAAAGAAAAACACAAATACATGGCATGGTAATAAGTTATCAACAAAAGTCAAGAAAAGGGGTTATTCCATTTTTGTTTCACGTTACGAGAATTCAGTGTAAGTGATTGCACAGTGATTATGATAGAATGTTAATGGATCTCCAATTTTATTAACCCCTAATAAAGCAATGGAAAGTAATGCAGCTGCAGTGCCACTTCAAGTATTTCTTTCAGATCAGAAAAATACTAAGATTTTGTTGAAGATTGCAGTATGTATTTCATACTATCTTATTCTGTTCTCCATGTTATATTTTACTTGGGAAAAAGAAGTTACATTCTGAATTCCATAATATTCATATTGAAAGAATTCTTTTTCCCAAGCAACATATAATACAGACAACAGAATATGACAGTACAAAACACATACTGCAATCTTCAATCAAAGGTACCTTGTATTTTATCTATTTAAACACAGTAGCATTAGGCCTAATATCAAATATATATTGAATGCTCTGGTTCTGCATTTCCCATTATCATAATTAAAATAAAAAATACTACAGTCCCTCCCCTCAAACCATGTAAAAGCATTTCCATTGGCTATCTAAATATAGCGGGATCTAATGAAATGCCAAGTGGCATATGAACATGTTAAAAAGACCTTTGTAAATATTACCATTAAGATCTTCAGATTCCTTGCTTAATTCCAATTGATTGTAAAACAACAACAAAAAACATTTAAAATCATGCTCAACAAACTTTTTGCCACCAGGCAAGTTAGTGAACCTACTTTAGGCAAAGGATACTGATATTTGTCAATGGTAATTTTAGTAAAAATATGTTGCCATGATATGGGAAAATGCTGCACTGGGCTTGCCTTTCTTCTGTCTACGAGGATTTTTATTAGGAAGAGCAACAGTTTCTGTATACAGGTAGTATGGAAGCCAAACGTTTACTTTTTATTCATTATTTGTCAAATTTTTGGATTGAACTCCAACCCCTCATCAGGGCCGACTCAATGGACTAGGTGCACCTAGTCTGTAAACAGGGGTGTATATAGATTTTTTCGGGATGATCGAAAATGAAAGTTTTGAAATCCATCACGACAAAATAAAAGTTGATGAAAAATAGATGAAAAAATTAAAGCATTATTTTCTATTGTGAGTAGATGCATTTTTATTAAATTTAAGCATTTTTTTCTAATGTAGGTCACATAAGAAATGAAACACTTTCAGGAGGCAAGGCCCCTCAGCCCCCCTCCAAATATACCTTTGTCTGTAAAAGTCACAATTAACATCCCAGCCTTTCAGGTCATTAGTTGTCACTCCCTCTTCTTTCAGTTTCCACACCTTCAATCCAACTTACTTTTCACAAAGTGCTGATGATGTAGTAGAATTTTTTTTAGTTAAGGATGGTTAGTTATAACAGGGAATCTTTTTCCAAAACTAATGCACAGTTCTTTTATTTTTGTGCTGTCTTTCTTTTTTATCTGTCATGTCTAAATATTCTCCTAAATCAGGCTAAAGTACTGGTGTTAACATGTGCTTCTGAAACAGTAGATAATATTTTTTATAAATCTTCTGCATGCTGAAATGATTCAGAAGTATATTTGCAAAATTTTCAGAGAAAAATTACGAGATACATATTTAACAAAGAAATGAAGACAACAAAGACCGTGAAACATATTTGCATATGCTTTGTGGTCACAGTGACTGACTTTAAACATATGCTTCCAACAAGAGAAACTTGTTTGAAGCATATATATATATATATATATATATATACTTAAGAGCAAAACTGAAGACTAAGGAAAAACTTTAGAATTTAAAACGAAAGTTGCAAAATAACCTGAAGATCAAAACGCGCAACGCAGCAGTTTTGAAAATTCAGAATTCACATTCTATTAAGAAGATACCTAAGCAAAAAAATACATATATAATTTTGACTCACACCAAGTACAACATAGAAAAGGTTATGTATCTACCTGTGTGAGTAAAAGGAGAAAAGATAAAAAAATAAAATAAAACATCTGAATGTAGAAGGTGTCGAGAATACTGAGCCTTGGCTTTATCAAGGACCAGCAAAAACTCTGCATTTTCTCACTTCCACAAAGACCTAGTTTGAAATGGGTTTCTGCAAGGCCATAGATGCAAGTAACATTCCCACCTAAAATTGTTTTAAAATATATATATATGTCATGTCCTCCGCAGAGTTGTATGACCTAGCATTAGTTAACAATTTCGCTTGCATCCATTAACCTTCCTGGCCCGACCCATGCTCTTCATCTGTTACTATTAAACAGAGAGAAGAAGATTAAAGAGAACTCAAGCTGTGAGAGTGACATAATAATTAGAAATAATTTTCAGCTATAACGAAATGCCAAGTTCGTTTGAGAGAGAATTTAAACCTGAAAATCAATGCAAAAGAAATCCAAATTTTTACATTGCAATTAAAAAAGGAAATATTAATTTTTAAAAAACAGATTTTTGAAAGAAAACTTGAGTCTAAAAACCCCTACTCTACAACTTATGACAGCACGAAAACGAGAATAAGTTAAAGACAATAATTAACTAAAGAAAACTTTGTGAAAGTTATATGACTTAAACAGTTAGTTGCATTATGTACAAAGTATTTCAGCAGTGCTTTAAGTGCATAATTAATTAGTTATTAAGAACTTAACTACTTTGAAAATACAGCGCATAGAAAAGGAACAAGCTTGGCCATCTTCTGTTCCTAGGTACCCCAAAAGACGCGCAAAGTTACAAAGAAAAGAAAGAGAAAAAACCCGCAAAAATGTTAACAGACAAGCCAGTGCCTAAAAGCTGAAAGGCTAAAAATCAACAGAGAAAAAGTACATGAAGTACAAACATTGAACTTATAAAACCTAAAACCCAAATAGAAGGAAGAGAGCTTACCTCTTGTGTGACTAAACTTTCTCCTCACAATAGCAAAACATGGCTGACCTCTTCCGCCACTCCCTAGTCGCTGGGGGGCAGTGAGGGTGGGGCTGATGGCCTCCTCATACAGAAAGAAACCAACTCGCGGAGATTTTAACCAGAGAAAAAAATATATAAACTTAAGACTGTGGATCTGTATGATCAGAAAGAGCAGAATTAACTCTCCAGAATACATGAGAAATATTATAAAATACACGAGTAGTGTATTTAATAATCTTTGCATGTATTAAATCACCTTAGTGAGCTTCTATAGATTAATCAGAATCTTATTAATTTTAATGTTGGTTTTACAATTTTTAGTATAGCTATCCTAGTGATGAATAACTAGTTTTCTTTTTTATTTGTTTTTATTTTCTTTTATAAACAGATTTTTAAGCTTTTTTTGTGATTTTGTTTATATTATTTAATTTTTTGTTTTAATAGGACCTTCATATCCATAGCACTAAGGTTCCTTTAGGTAGTTAATAGGCATCCTCTAGCCAACTTCCTTACGGCTTTGATTGGTCAGAATCATATTATTAACTGTGTAGAAAATTAAAGCAGATCTGCCAACCTTACTCTATTATTCAGAATAATTTTTCTTAAAGTTCTTTTGATGAAAGAAGAAGGAATTTCGTTCTCTAGAAAACTATCTAATAGTATATTAATGTGGTAATTGAAGTCCAAATTGTTGCTGCAAATTCTTGAAATTCTTAGGAACTGAGAAATTAGTACATTCTCAATTACTTTGGTTGAAATGTTATTATTCCAGTGTAGATATTTAATTACTTTGAAAGGAAAATTAACTCGTTTATCAAAGAGGCTAATAGATGGGTTACCTCTGTTGAGCTTAATGCTTAAGTCTAGGAACTCAAGTTCCTGATTACTGTGGTTGGTTTTACATAAGTTAAGAGAGCTAGGATAGATATTATCAAAATCACTCTCTATAACTTCTGAATTATTGATACACAGCAGATCATCAATATATCTAAAAGTGTAAAGGTAGTTATCTGAGCAGGTGGGGTGATTTTTAATGAATTTATATTCTTTAAAGAACAGGAATAGATTAGCGATATTCGTGGACGTTGATGTTCCCATGGGAATACCGTTCACTTGCTTATAGAGAGTATTATTATATAAGATATGGTTATTTTTTATGCAGCAATTGAGATAAGAGTTCCAAGTTCCTACATTAACAAATTGGTTAAGTTTAAATTCTGCATACAGCTCTTTAAAGGTAGTGATTATATCTGATAGAGGCAGATTAGTATATAGGTTTTCAAAATCATAACTATTAATATCTAGGGGACAAACTTTGAGTATAGTAGAAATTACTTCTGCATTATTATTAATTATCCAAAAATCTCTGTACATCAAGTTAGTACAGTTTCTAATGTGTTTCAAAACCTTCTTTAAGACATCTTCAAAAGCAAGATCTATTTTCTTTTTATGACTCCTTACTCCACTAGCTATGAACCTGAACTTCACAGGATCCTTATGAAACTTAACCGTTGCAAAAAGAAATGGAAATTCAGGCTCATATCTTCTTGTTTGTGGAATTTTAAGTTTCTTGAAGAATGCCTTAAACCGATTTTCTAACTGCTTGGTAGAATAACTTACGGGCTCGTATGTTACTCTATTATTGAGTTCCATAGTTAACAATTCAAAATAGAACTTCTTACAGATAATTGCAAAATTATTGCTAGCTTTATCCGTAGTGGTAAAAATAAATTGGTCTTGTAGTTTGGAGAGTGACCTTTTAGCTTCTCCAGAGAAAAAGAGATTTCTGTCGAAACAAAAGTCCAGACCTGCCAACTCACCGGTGAAGCTATTGATTATATTATATTTCCATTCTGCGAAGGCCTCAATAGGCTGATTGTACGTTAAACTGGTTTTTACGATGTACCTATTAACATCTTGAGTGAAGCTCTCAAGAATCCTTTCTTTGGAAATTGTGAAGGAAGGTCTGAATTTAGAGCCATATTCTAATAAATTCCTAAGCTTTTCATTTTCAACAAAACTCAAGTTTCCGGTGATAATATGGTTGTAATTCTTATCATAGTGAACTGTTTCTTTATGTTCATCACAAGAACATGTAGTAATTACAGGAATGTAGCTCGAAGAGTTAAGTTTGTAGTTTTTAACTATTGACCCTAAGGTCTTAACATATTTAAAACTTACAATAGACTGGTGCCTGTGGATGGGAAAAAAAATTGCATTATTGTAGAACAGCTTCCTTACATTGAGATTATCAGGCACCAGTCTATTGTAAGTTTTAAATATGTTAAGACCTTAGGGTCAATAGTTAAAAACTACAAAGTTAACTCTTCGAGCTACATTCCTGTAATTACTACATGTTCTTGTGATGAACATAAAGAAACAGTTCACTATGATAAGAATTACAACCATATTATCACGGAAACTTGAGTTTTGTTGAAAATGAAAAGCTTAGGAATTTATTAGAATATGGCTCTAAATTCAGACCTTCCTTCACAATTTCCAAAGAAAGGATTCTTGAGAGCTTCACTCAAGATGTTAATAGGTACATCGTAAAAACCAGTTTAACGTACAATCAGCCTATTGAGGCCTTCGCAGAATGGAAATATAATATAATCAATAGCTTCACCGGTGAGTTGGCAGGTCTGGACTTTTGTTTCGACAGAAATCTCTTTTCTCTGGAGAAGCTAAAAGGTCACTCTCCAAACTACAAGACCAATTTATTTTTACCACTACGGATAAAGCTAGCAATAATTTTGCAATTATCTGTAAGAAGTTCTATTTTGAATTGTTAACTATGGAACTCAATAATAGAGTAACATACGAGCCCGTAAGTTATTCTACCAAACAGTTAGAAAATCGGTTTAAGGCATTCTTCAAGAAACTTAAAATTCCACAAACTAGAAGATATGAGCCTGAATTTCCATTTCTTTTTGCAACGGTTAAGTTTCATAAGGATCCTGTGAAGTTCAGGTTCATAGCTAGTGGAGTAAGGAGTCATAAAAAGAAAATAGATCTTGCTTTTGAAGATGTCTTAAAGAAGGTTTTGAAACACATTAGAAACTGTACTAACTTGATGTACAGAGATTTTTGGATAATTAACAATAATGCAGAAGTAATTTCTACTATACTCAAAGTTTGTCCCCTAGATATTAATAGTTATGATTTTGAAAACCTATATACTAATCTGCCTCTATCAGATATAATCACTACCTTTAAAGAGCTGTATGCAGAATTTAAACTTAACCAATTTGTTAATGTAGGAACTTGGAACTCTTATCTCAATTGCTGCATAAAAAATAACCATATCTTATATAATAATACTCTCTATAAGCAAGTGAACGGTATTCCCATGGGAACATCAACGTCCACGAATATCGCTAATCTATTCCTGTTCTTTAAGGAATATAAATTCATTAAAAATCACCCCACCTGCTCAGATAACTACCTTTACACTTTTAGATATATTGATGATCTGCTGTGTATCAATAATTCAGAAGTTATAGAGAGTGATTTTGATAATATCTATCCTAGCTCTCTTAACTTATGTAAAACCAACCACAGTAATCAGGAACTTGAGTTCCTAGACTTAAGCATTAAGCTCAACAGAGGTAACCCATCTATTAGCCTCTTTGATAAAAGAGTTAATTTTCCTTTCAAAGTAATTAAATATCTACACTGGAATAATAACATTTCAACCAAAGTAATTGAGAATGTACTAATTTCTCAGGTCCTAAGAATTTCAAGAATTTGCAGCAACAATTTGGACTTCAATTACCACATTAATATACTATTAGATAGTTTTCTAGAGAACGAAATTCCTTCTTCTTTCATCAAAAGAACTTTAAGAAAAATTATTCTGAATAATAGAGTAAGGTTGGCAGATCTGCTTTAATTTTCTACACAGTTAATAATATGATTCTGACCAATCAAAGCCGTAAGGAAGTTGGCTAGAGGATGCCTATTAACTACCTAAAGGAACCTTAGTGCTATGGATATGAAGGTCCTATTAAAACAAAAAATTAAATATAAACAAAATCACAAAAAAAAGCTTAAAAATCTGTTTATAAAAGAAAATAAAAACAAATAAAAAAGAAAACTAGTTATTCATCACTAGGATAGCTATACTAAAAATAGTAAAACCAACATTAAAATTAATAAGATTCTGATTAATCTATAGAAGCTCACTAAGGTGATTTAATACATGCAAAGATTATTAAATACACTACTCGTGTATTTTATAATATTTCTCATGTATTCTGGAGAGTTAATTCTGCTCTTTCTGATCATACAGATCCACAGTCTTAAGTTTATATATTTTTTTTTCTCTGGTTAAAATCTCCGCGAGTTGGTTTCTTTCTGTATGAGGAGGCCATCAGCCCCACCCTCACTGCCCCCCAGCGACTAGGGAGTGGCGGAAGAGGTCAGCCATGTTTTGCTATTGTGAGGAGAAAGTTTAGTCACACAAGAGGTAAGCTCTCTTCCTTCTATTTGGGTTTTAGGTTTTATAAGTTCAATGTTTGTACTTCATGTACTTTTTCTCTGTTGATTTTTAGCCTTTCAGCTTTTAGGCACTGGCTTGTCTGTTAACATTTTTGCGGGGTTTTCTCTTTCTTTTCTTTGTAACTTTGCGCGTCTTTTGGGGTACCTAGGAACAGAAGATGGCCAAGCTTGTTCCTTTTCTATGCGCTGTATTTTCAAAGTAGTTAAGTTCTTAATAACTAATTAATTATGCACTTAAAGCACTGCTGAAATACTTTGTACATAATGCAACTAACTGTTTAAGTCATATAACTTTCACAAAGTTTTCTTTAGTTAATTATTGTCTTTAACTTATTCTCGTTTTCGTGCTGTCATAAGTTGTAGAGTAGGGGTTTTTAGACTCAAGTTTTCTTTCAAAAATCTGTTTTTTAAAAATTAATATTTCCTTTTTAATTGCAATGTAAAAATTTGGATTTCTTTTGCATTGATTTTCAGGTTTAAATTCTCTCTCAAACGAACTTGGCATTTCGTTATAGCTGAAAATTATTTCTAATTATTATGTCACTCTCACAGCTTGAGTTCTCTTTAATCTTCTTCTCTCTGTTTAATAGTAACAGATGAAGAGCATGGGTCGGGCCAGGAAGGTTAATGGATGCAAGCGAAATTGTTAACTAATGCTAGGTCATACAACTCTGCGGAGGACATGACATATATATATTTTTTAAAACAATTTTAGGTGGGAATGTTACTTGCATCTATGGCCTTGCAGAAACCCATTTCCAACTAGGTCTTTGTGGAAGTGAGAAAATGCAGAGTTTTTGCTGGTCCTTGATAAAGCCAAGGCTCAGTATTCTCGACACCTTCTACATTCAGATGTTTTATTTTATTTTTTTATCTTTTCTCCTTTTACTCACACAGGTAGATACATAACCTTTTCTATGTTGTACTTGGTGTGAGTCAAAATTATATATGTATTTTTTTGCTTAGGTATCTTCTTAATAGAATATATATATATATATATATACATATGTAAGGTCAGGTGATGTGTAACATCACAGCCTCTCCTTGACAAATGTCAACCCCGCCTTCTCGTGGTGCATCCTGTTCCCACTAAAGGGGCTCTAACGACCGCCAATAGCGGTATAACTATACCATCGGGGTTAGAGGAAATGCTATCCCACACTCACCAACCCGCTTGGCCAGTGTGGTGAGTTATGGCCAAACCCCTCCAAAACTTAAATCTTGGCCCTCAGTCTCCGGCAGCTGGAATGTACCTGGCCAAGGCAGCGAGCAGCCAGTGCGACATGAAGGCAGAGGGTGCTAAGAATCCTCGGAGGATCGGACTAGGCTGCCATCTGATGCTGACCTTGGCTACGTATAATGGACGCTCCCTATCTTCTGATTCAAGGCTTCTTGAATTGGAAGAGGAACTACAAAAGATCAAATGGGACATCGTTGGGCTAAGTGAGGTAAGGAGAAAAGGAGAAGATCTCACTGAACTGAAAAGTGGACATCTCTTCTACTATCGTGGGACAGATACTGGCAGAACTAGTGGTGTTGGATTTATAATAAACAAGAAACTGAAGGATAAAGTTGTAGAAGTTGAAAGTTCCTCTGACAGAGCTGCAAGACTCGTTATCCAACTCTCGAAAAGATACCAGGCTCAGATTATTCAAACTTATGCACCAACCACAAGTCATCCTGAAGAAGAAATTGAAGAATTTTATGAAGAAATTCGTCATCTAAATAATAAAGGTAAGCAGCCCCCACATCCTTCCCCTAGTACGACACCTATATCTACAAAAAAAAAAAAAATATATATATATATAAACGACAGGCATTTATGTAGGATTTTTATTTATTCAAATGGACTAACTACTTGTAATGACAATTCTGCCTCACAGATGGAGACACAGTACGCTCTGCATGGAGAGCTGCAAAGTGAAGACGATGCTGAAGGGAAGAGAGGAAGTTGGTCGTTGTTGTGGAATGAATCTGTTCCAGTTGTTATTTTGATTAATGCCTTGTGTTACGTGTGTTTTGTGTTCAAATAAAGTGTTAAGGACATGATGGCTGTTCATTGCAGTCATAGCGCAAGAATGAATTCCTCTAGACGCCACAAGTTCTACAGAAAAAAATGGCGGCCCATCCAGGATTTGATTTCAAGGAGAAACGAAAAGTTCTAAGTCAGCCATGTTGTGTGTTGCCCTGACATATATGGATCTGTTCCTATTTTTTGAAGAGTCAATCCCGGTTCGACAGTTTTGTTATGTATCACCCTGACATGTATGGATTTGTCTTGTGTTTTGAGGAGTCATCCTGGCTCGGCAATGTTGTTGTGTGTTGCCCCAACACATACAGATTTGTTCCAACTTTTTTTCGAGAATTGTCCTGGCTCGACAGCACGTGTGGATTCGTTCCTATTTTCCGAGGAGTCAACCAATATCGATAGTTATTGCGAGCGCCCTGCCAGAGTACAAATATTTCAGTGGGGCAGTCTTGCACAAGAGGTTCAAGTTTTGGTGGGCAATCTTGCCCAGAACGCTAGTGTTGTGCATGAATACTCTCGATCTTTGTTCAAGACCATAAGAGGTTTTTTTTATGACATGACGATGATGGGCAAAACACGTAACAAGAATAACAAATAAAGGTAAGTCGATCATGCTAGTTACGTTAAGAGAATGAACTTTTACAATAAAGTTCATAAGTTGGGAGCTTTCGAATTTGTCTTAGGTCTTCATCATGCCAATGGAGGACTAAGATTGTTTCCAGATTCTACAATTGAATTTTTGCTATTTTTGTTGCCATGTCTTAGAATCGATCTCCAGATCATCGGGATGTAGAAAGGAGATTCGGAATTACAAGTCCTTGGGTTGAAAAGAATTTCCAGGCTTTTGCGGTAACAGAGGGCAAATCGATTGTCAAAAGAAGCAGTATGTTTTGCTTCGTTCCAGTGGGGAATTGCAGAAGTGCCTTCCATTGTCAAAATAGACAAGGCTGTATTTGGGTTGGCTTTCAAAACATCTTTCTTATGTTCCAAAATTTTGTGGTTAATGCTCCTGTATGTGCTTCCAATGTATAAGTTATCACCTGCTGAAGAAGAGATAGGAATGCAATAAACTCCTGGGAGATCCAGATTTTTAACTTTTCAACTTTGTCCCTATCACTTTGCAGAAGTTTCAAGATGCTTGTGTGTGGGGGGGGGGGGAGATTTAATGGCAAGATGGTAACCAAAATTTCTGAAAAGAATTTTTAACTTATAAGCGTAGGAAGGGAGATAAGGAACAATTCCGGATCTCCTCTTTACATTTCGATGACCTGGAGATTGATTCTAAGATCTGGCAACAAAAATAGCAAAAATTCAATTGTAGAATCTGGAAACAATCTTAGTCCTCCATTGACGTGATGAAGACCTAAGACAAGGTCGTAAGCTTCCAACTTACAAACTTTATTGTAAAAGTTCACTCTCTTAACGTAAGTTTTTTTATTTTCGCCATTGTATTAACAATGGTGAAAATAACTTTCGATTTCTCTCTTTTTTCTATTGAAATTTTCTTGTGGATACGTTTTAATTGGACTATGAAGGAGATTTCAGGTTAGTCAAAATGAAAATTAATTAGTGGATTTTGACTTTAATGAATGATAATGTGTTTAATAATTAGTTCGCACAGAATTATCTGTTTCGCAATCTTGGTGTAAGAATTCATGTGAGCAAATGCCTAATTCACTTAATACACCTTACACTGGCTTATGAGTTGGGGTTAGAAACATCACCAAATTCCAAAATTATAGATTTTAAGAGAGCCATTCTTGAAAGTGAAAATTATAATGATCAGTTTTGCAGGGAGATGTTGAACATGATCATAAATACAAGGAAAGATGTCATTGAAGAAAAGCGAAGAGAATACGAAATGGAATTTGAACTCAAAAAATAAGAGTCGAGGCCGAATCTACACAAGATAGGAGGGTTCAGGTTGAAAATACCAAAACTTCAAGTAAAAAGTTTAAAAACTTAATTCAGAAATTTGGTATGGGAGATGATATAAGCCTGTACCTAGTGCATTTTGAGCGGCAAGCTCGTCATGTGTCATTACCGCAGGAGGAATGGGTCACTCATATTTTGGGACTCCTCCCACATGAAATAAATTAGCTGACTGCTCGTGAGCCAGAGGAAACAGTAGAAATTTGCGATCACGTGAAAGAATTGTTGCTAAAGAGGTTCAAGTTAACTCCTGAAAGGTTTAGTCAGTTTTTTTGGCATCACATCAGAAGAGACAGACCGGTACCTGGAGAGACTTTTATCATGAATTATTTATGTATTTTGATGGTTGATTTCGACCTTAAAAATAACTTTTGAACAATTGAGGGATTTGATCATTATTGATCAAATTAAAAACCGAACTTTAGTGGATTTTAGAGAATATTATTTGGATGAATGGAGCAACATTGTCTCGCCTGTAGAATTATCTGAAAAGAACAATTATTATGGACATGTTAAAAGGCCCACGAAAACAGCATTTGGTGCCGAGCATGAATGACCAAAGTTCCCAAGGCCGCACTTTCAGGATTTTCTAGATATGTTCAACAAAAAACAAAGCTGTTGGAAGAGGGATGTCTGGAGGCTGAGAAGTTCTACAGATGAGGTCAATAAAATGTCATGAATGTGGAAACAGGAGGCATTTGAGGCCCCATTGCCCTGAACTCACCAGAAACAACAGTGGTTCATCAGTGAACAGAGGTAGTGAGAAGGAAAAGGCATCGGACACCCACATTACACGAACACGTAACGAGATTGTAAATGAGAAGATTCGAACCAAAGAGATGACATTGAATAATTTCACTGGTGTTCCACTTGTCGACACAGGTAGTTCAGTATCTCTTCTACGTGAAGATGTATATAAAAGTTGCTGACCTTCCAAAGCTGGCAAACAAACCCTTGCTTTCATAATTGGAGCATCGCAAGTTTGGACTAAGGGGTTTTATGAGTGGGAGGTTTCCATAGATGGACATCATTTTTCACTTACGTGGCATGTAAGTGAAGCCCACCCCACAGCTAAGTTTTCAGGCGGTAATTGGTACCAACATTCTGGACCAAGTTTCGATAAATTTCAGCAAAAGTGACAATGAATTTTATAAGTACGAGGCAAAGACGTGGCTCATGCACATATACGAATCGACCCAAGAGGATGAAATCGAACCGAGTCACGTTCGTGACACACAGGTGAAGGCAAGGTTAAGAAAGATGGTTTTGGCATACAAGCCAGAGAAAACTGAAACAACTGACATCTCTATGAGAATCATACTAAATGATGAAACACCCATATACCAGAGAGCCCAGTCACTTGTCATTCCTGGAGAAGCAAGAGGTCGACAGATAGATCCACGAATGGTTAGAGCAAGGGATAGTTAGGCCTAGCTCTTCTGATTATGCCAGCACTGTGGTGTTTGGGGGGGGGGGGTAACACAACCAGGCTATGTGTAGATTACAGAAATCTAAATAGAAAGCTAGTGAAAGATAGTTTCCATCTGCCTTTAATAGAAGATGTTTTGGACAGACTACAAGGGGCCAAAGTGCACACCACATTGGACTTGAAAACTGGTTTTTCTCAAGTAAATGTTGATGAAAACTGGTTTTTCTCAAGTAAATGTCGATGAAGACAGTAGAAAGTACTTTCTTTATCGTTCCAGATGGGCAATTTGAATTCACAAAAGTTCCTTTTGGGTTAAGCACTAGTGTCTTTCACAGGAATGTTTATAGTATTTTTAGAGACCTCATATGTCCAAAGGTATTGTGATAATTTATACAGACGACTTAACCATCCCATTGGTAGATAAAAAGGAATGTTTAAAGAAACTAGACACTATGCTTGAAGTTGCATCTAAATATGGAATTGAAATAAAGATGAAAAAGTGCCAGTTCTTGAAGGAGTTTCTGGGTCACATGGCAGAAAATAGCACTATTCGTCCATCCCCGGTGAAGACACTGGCAGTTAAGAAGTTTCCTGTCTCAACAAGCATGAAACATGTGTAAAGCTTTTGGACTAACAAGCTACTTCAGAAAATTTATTCCAGAATATTCCACGGTTGCAAAACCATTGAGTGACTTACTGAGGAAAAGCGGGTCGTTTGTTTTTGGTCACAAACAGAGAGAAGCATTCGAAGAGCTTAAGAAATTACTAGCAGAGAGTCCTGTGTTGAGCATTTTTAAACAAGGATGGAGGACAGAGCTACATACAGATGTGAGCAAACACGGCTATGGAGCTATGCTGCTGCAGGAAGCTGAAGATGGGAAATTGTGCCCTGTGTATTATATGTTGCAGAAAACGAGTTTAGCTAAAGAGAAGTACAGCAGTTATGAGCTAGAGGTCCTAGCCATCATCAGAGCACTGAAGAAGTTCCGTGTTTATCTGTTGGGCAATCGATTCAAAATCATCACTAATTGTTCGGTATTCCAGAAGACCATGGACAAGAGAGCACTTGTCACACAAATCGCAAGATGGGCCATGTTACTGGAGGAGTTCGACTACGAGATAATACATAGACCGGGTCAGAGGATGCAGCATGTCGATGCTTTGAATAAGCACCCAGTCATGATTATATGAAACAATACTCCTGCAAAGCTGAGAAATGCCCAGTAGGGAGACGAACAGGTTTGTGCCCTTAAAAGCACTACTACCCAATAATGAGTCTCGAGAGCATTTCATGCAGAATGACATTCTCTACAAGTTTGCCAATGGTCGTGAGCTTATTGTAGTGTCAAGAGACATGCAAGCTGAATTAAATTGGCACATGAAAGGGTCCATTTTTCAACCATTAAAACAGAAGAAGTCATCAAATAAGAATTTTTTTATCCCTAATCTGAGTAAATTAACCCAAAGTGTAATCACCAACTACATCCCCTGCATATTAGCCAATAAAAAATGTGGGAAGAAAGAAGGGTTTTTGAACCCCATCCCAAAAGATTTTGAACCCCATCCTTTGTCAACATATCATGCCGATTTTTTTGGCCCGCTGCCTTCCACAAACAAAAACTATCAACATGTCTTAACAATAGTTGATGCATTCATGAAATTCACTTGGTTATACCCAATTAGATCAACTTCAGCAGAAGATGTATTAGATAAATTGAAGCTACAGCAGTGAACTTTTGGAAATCCTCTCAGGATCGTAACTGATAGAGGCCTGGCTTTTACCTAGAAAGCTTTTAGTGACTATTGCGTTGAAGAAGGAGTCCAACATTTACAAATAGCCACAGGTGTCCCAAGCGGGAATGGGCAAGTTGAAAGAGTCCACGGTACTATTATACTGGTCCTGACCAAGTTAACTTTTGACGATGCGACGAGGTGGTTCAGACATGTGGATAAATTGCAGAGAGTTCTTAATAGTACGACAAGTCATAGTACAAGGTAGCCACCATTTGAACTTTTGACTGGTGTGAAAATGAGAAACAAAGAAAACATTATCCTCAGGGATCTCCCACCAGAAGAGATGATAGAACAGTTTCAAGACCAAAGAAGTTTTATCAGGCAAGGGGCAAAGAAGAATATTCAAAGGATTCAGGCTGAGAACAAGAAGACTTACAACAAGAAAAGGAAGAAGGCACCCAAATATCAAGTTGGTGACTTAGTAGCCATCCAAAGAACTCGATTCAGTGCTGGTCTGAAGTTAAGACCCAAGTTTCTTGGTCAATATAGGGTGACCAGAGTGAATCCCAAAGACAGATATGAGGTTGAAAAGGTCGGAGATCATTCAGGTCCTACTGAGACCACCACCTCCACTGATCTAATGAAACCCTTTTATAAAAACTTAATAGTTTAATGTTGTGATTTTTTCATATTACAAAATATTTTCATTATTCATAATGCATTACTGTGCACTTGTTCATCAATCCTTCTTGTTGAATTTATATTTTGACTGATCATGAAAAGCAATTGGTAAAGCTTTGTTCTGTTTTTTATTATTGTCTGGCAACATTAGCAATTGAGAGCAGGGAAAGTCACCGTGTGGGGTAGACTTTGAAGTGCACGTGTGTGAGACAGAGAAGTACGTACCTTGATTATATAGGCCATAAGCAAAAATTATTAACTAACTTCCAGGTGGGAAATTTTTCTATTAAATTAACCCATCTGAATAGGAGGGATCAAACATTATTTTGAAAGGTTTTATCTAGATGCAAGATCAAGATTTGAAAAGCCTCGAGTTGGTTTTCTCGAAAAGCGAGCAATTGAATGCCATGAAAATAGCACTGATTTTTCAGTTTTCTTTCACAGTTTGTGGTTTAAAAATTTAGAACAATTTCATTGATGGAAAATTTTAAAAAGTCTTGCAATGCCAGGAAGGGGCAGTGCTGCAAGTTTACAGTTAGTTAGTTTGTGTCCTCTTAAAAGTTTCTCTTTTTTTCCTCCCTCTCTCTCTCTCTCTCTCTCCCTCTCTCTCTCTCTCTCCCTCTCAGTTTTTTTTTTTTTTTTTTTTTTTTTTTCAGAATGGAGCAAATCCTCTTCCCTAGATAAGCTTCTAGATCTATTGGCTTCAACTGGTACTCTTGGTGCCAAGTACCATGCTATGTTCAAAGTCACTCAGATCACCAATCTTGCCTATTCTCATCAATCAAATGCTAACTGGATGCTGAACGAGCTGGTCTGCCTGTTTATGATGCACACCATACTGCCTTACATATTGCAGTCAACTGTTTATGTGATGAAAGCAGGTGTACTTAATACATTGGCATATGTGTGTGTGTGTGTGTGTGTGGTACTTTTATGGACCTCAAAAGGCTTTACAGCTACTATAGTGCTAGAAAAATGAGGATTAAATTTTTCGTTAACTGTAGCATGATGAGATGTTAAAGTACTAAGGCCAACAATTTAATACATATGGAAAAAATATGAATTGAAAAGAAAAAAAGAAAGAAAAAGCCTGGTTATCATGGATTAGTTACCATAAAAATAAAACTGGCATCTGTGGGAATACTAAAATGACACAAAGACAGAAAAGATTATCTACAGACAGAAAGAAGAAAATACATAGAATTTCTGAAACATATGACAGACGGCAAAACATAGCTCATGAGCATGTACACCAGGAAGTATGGAGGTTTCCCCATCAGTACACAATGATATATGTGTCTGATATTCATATCACAGTAGTCAGTACTAGTTGGGACAACTGAAGTAAGTTTAAATTAAAAAACCTCACATCTCTCTAAACATTGCTTAATTCAACTGTCACTGTTCTCAAATACTGTTGCCATTTGGTGCAATTAATTTCTGTTGAAGCTGACATACATTCCTAACAACTTCATTGTCAGAATCCGTAAAGATGATGAAGCTACCTTATAATCTTAAGCACATACTGTCAATTAATAAATCATAATAAATATGAAGTGATAAAGTAAATTCATTTCGAACCCTAAATCCAAGTCTATAATGATACATATTGATTTAAAATGTTAAATCAATAGTAGGTGCAAATGTAATAATAAAAACACACTAAAATCAGAAAATGGAAATCTTAGCCTCAAACAAAACATGGTACTTACTTGTCAAATATTCAAACAGCTGTTAAACATTTTTCCATTTTTGCATATTAGTGAGTGATAAAACAGGAGTGACTGCATTTATCTTTCAACAACTTAAAAAAAATACTATGCATGCAGATTTGGGATTTTAACAATAAACACACACTAAAAATGAAATAGGCACACAAAAGGAATTATTGCACAGAAAGGAATTATTATACAGCGATGCCCATTTATAGCTTTCAGAGTTTAATCTTAATGTAAAATTTTGATAGCCTCTCAAATTAATCAACACTTCAAAGGTGTGGGAAATATTCTAGTTGCTTAATGCTTACCTATGCAATCTGCTTCTAGAGATGAGTTACATTTCTTACACATTGTTAGGTTATCGTTGATGTCATTGTCCTTTGTAGATGATGCACACTCACTCACTAGACTCATTTCACTTTGGTTAGACACCGTAGATCTTAATTTTATGGTTCATTAAACATCAACTAATACCATTTATAATGCTCTAAAATTTTTCGCCCAGCCTTTGGGCATCCTCAGGAGCATGCCGATGTAAGCACCGACGTCCGAGGCTCACTACTCACCCATGGAGTCCGATACTCCGCGTTGCCATTCGTTGGATACTCTGTCTTCGATACGTTTCTTGAAAAACCTTGCTGGTGCCATCTATGTTTCAATTTTCTCTTTATAAATTAAA
Source organism: Macrothele yani (assembly GCA_039090855.1). NCBI lineage: Eukaryota > Metazoa > Arthropoda > Arachnida > Araneae > Macrothelidae > Macrothele > Macrothele yani. Next base: position 25,432,220 of record CM077013.1, read on the forward strand.
AAAAAATATTATTCATGTTATTGAACGACTATGTCGTTTATAACTTCATCTTTTCTTTTCCTATCTCTACTCTCGTTTTTTTGTCGTTTTTTTTTTTTTGTGTAGTTCTTTTTCTTGGCTGATTAATTCTTTCCAGTGGCTAGATAATATGTTAGGGTCATTATAGTTACACGTTCTTGTCTTATTTTTATATATTAATATCGATTCCTCCATTCTCATTTGTCTCTGATCTGTTATTTCTTTTTAGCATTTTTATTTCATCAAATTTTGGGAATGTTTGATTGTCCATGCAGAATTGTACTAAGGCTGCATTTTATATTAAGATAAAAAAAAAACAAAAAAAAAGAAGCAAAAACAGCCTTAGTACAATCAAACATTCCCAAAATTTGATGAAATAAAAATGCTAAAAAGAAATAACAGATCAGAGAGACAAATGAGAATAGATGAATTGATATTAATATATAAAAATAAGACAAGAGCATGTAACCATAATGACCCTAACATATTATCTAGCCACTGGAAAAAATTAATCAGGCAAGAAAAAGAACTACACACAAAAAAAAAAAAAACGACAAAAAAGACAAGAGAGTAGAGATAGGAAAAGAAAAAAAGAAAAGATGAAGTTATAAACGACATAGTCATACAATAACATGAATAATAATTTTTAAAAAAATTATAAAGACAAAAGTGAAACATGGTGCCAGCAAAGGTTTTTCAAGAAACATATTAAAGACAGAGTATCCGGCGAATGGCAACGCTGAGTATCGGACTCCATAGGCGAGTAGTAAGCCACGAACATCGGTGGTTACATCGGCGCGCTCCTGAGGATGCCCAAAGGCTGGGCGAAAAATTTAGAGCATTATAAACGGTATTAGTTGATGTTTAATGAACCATAAAATTAAGATCTACGGTGTCTAACCAAAGTGAAATGAGTCTAGTGAGCGAGTGTGCATCATCTACTACAGACAAAGGACAATGACATCAACGGGGACCTAACAACATGTAAGAAATGTAACTCATCTCTAGAAGCAGATTGCATAGGTAAGCATTAAGCAACTAGAATATTTCCCATTAATGTTCAAATTTATGCACGTAAATGTGGATAGTAGTTTTCCAATTTATTTTATGGGTCGGAATATGAACTGCTAATTTGAATTACTTCAAAGGTGTTTTAAGACAATGTTTTGGAAGAACCTGTAAATATTGGCATGTTGCTACTACAATCTGAAACACCTGGAGATGGTGAGGATAACAGGGCACTTATCACCTACATGCACAGTTACAAGAAAGATGGACTATTTCTTTAAAGGAGCTATTTGTACTACATTGCCTGATATTAAATCAGCAGAGCTGAAGTGATGTGAGGTAGCTTTGCTGAAATACTACATTTTATGCCAATTATATCCAGCTATATTTAATTTTTCTCTCTAGTTTATCTTTTCCTTTGGCTCTTTTGAAGAATTTAGCTTTTCCTTTAATGAAGAAAAACAATTACTTTTTTTAACAACCAATAATCTGAAATAGAAGTTTTTATGTCATTTTTATTACCCATCACCCAAAACAAAGACAACACTGTAAAATTATCTGAAAGGTATTTGCTCAAAGTATTACCATCTCAAAAGTATTCTTACTTAGTTTCGTGTTTTGTACACCAAGTACTGATGAACTTCTGAAACTGTTCATTTAATTTGAAATAAATAACATAGGTATAGTATAGTATAGGGCAGTGCTGTCCCAACTGGCAGCCTCCAGGTCACATGCAGAATGAGGAACAAAATTTTGTGGCTCATGAAGGAAGAATAAACCATATTTTATTTCTGATTGAAAAAAGATGGCATTGAATCTGAAATGTTACACTGCACACCAATGAACATTACGTAGATCTACATTGGGACATCAAACACAGTGAACAAGATATTGAAAATAACGAATTTAATTAGTGGCTGATACTGTGCTCTTACGGACAGAAAATTCAAAATATTTTCAGATAAATTTTATGCAGAATATGGTGAATTGCCTTTACACAATTGAATGCATTGGGTAATGCTGAAAAATGTTCAGTGATATTTCTCTTAACTTTGGAAAAATTATCTCTTTTCATTGGAGTAAATAAAATGTGATACTGATATAACTAAAGTCTTAGTGATGTCCCTTTCATTAACTCACCAGTTTTCTTAGCTGATACCACACAGCATTTGAATGCACTAAATATTGCTCTAAAAGGGAAAGATAAAAATATCAAAGCTAGAAGGAAACAGTGACTCAGAATCCTGCAAAGAGCTTTGTGGTAAAATGACAATACAGGGTGTTCTGCTTAGACGTATAATAAAAGGAAGTATCACAAACTCTGAACTTGCAATTTATTAGTGACACATACTGTTCTAAATACACAAACTGAGAATTTTTTTAACATTTCTAATAAATCTTAATATGAACTCTACTTGTGGCATGGCAAATGTCCAACTGGTATTCTTGGTTTAAAACTCAAGTAATCACACGACAATAACACATATAAAACGAGCGAAACACACAGACGAACCTTTTACTGGGTGTTTCGCTCGTTTTATATGTTTAACTGGTATTCTACCTCAGTCCGTGTGTTGAGAACCATTTGCGGTGTCACGTTGTCGATTCCTGCACAAATTCTGTCATGTAAGTCCTCCAGATTACGCATCAATGTAGCATACACCTGGTCATTAACAAACTAACACAGAACAAAAGTCAGGTGGAGTTCAGTCTATTGATTTGGGGGGGGGAAGAGGAGCATGCAATGAATGTTGATCCTCTCCCAATCCATCCTGTAGTGAAGTGATCATCCAAGTATGTGCAGATGCCATTGCCAAAGTGTGGGGGAGCCCCATCTTATTGGAAAATTATTCTTTCAGGCAGCTGAGATGCAGCGTATTCCTGAACACATGCCCAGGTATGTTAGTCCAGTTACCGTGGCCTCTACAAAAATAAAGGGACCGATGATTTAGTCCTTCATGATCCCACATCGAACACTGCATTTTAGAGAATCCTGTTCAAGTTCATGAATAATGCATAGATTTTCAGAGCCCCCAGATGTATCAGTTATGGGTCTTTATTTTCAAGACACGTGACACGTCGACTCCTCTGAAAAGCATGCCCAATCTGTGCATGTATCATGCCCAATCTGTGCGTGCATCATGCCCAATCTGTGCATGCATCATGCCCAATCTGTGCACGTATCATGCCCAATCTGTGCATGCATCATCGGCATCAATTTTGGCCAACATTGCCTCCGCAAATTTTTTCTGTGCTGTCCTGTGGCTTAACTTGTTGATGCAGTTGCATATTGTATACATCTAAATGCCACCTTTTATGGAGTACCTGATGCACTGTTACTGATGGGATGTCTAGCTGCACACTAGCCTCCGAGACATGACCTTTGAACCTGTTCAATGTTTTCCTTAGACACCGTTGGCTTAGCTTATTTACCAGTCGCCACTTCCAGTTTCTCTCAGCAGCTTGTTCCATTTCGTAATGAAAACGTGAGTTGGGATGTCAGTCATCACTCCAAGGTTGTACTTATGGCAAAAACGGCATTGTACAAGCATCACAGACTTCAATTCTGCAAGCAATAGAACACAAAACTCCTTCTGCTGTGGAGTCCACATGGCCACTGATGCAGACAGCTGCTGTGCATCCCAAATTTGCCTGGTTTATAAAAATTCACAGCTGCTCTTTACAATGGTACCCAACTTCTTGTCATTCGAACTAGTACTTTGCATGTTACAAATTTTTTTTTTATTATACATCTCAGCAGAACCCCCAAAACTTCAGAAAGCTATAGATATTAAAGTATTTGCTGACAAATATAAACAGTTTGATGAACTCAAACTACACATATGTGTGTTCAGCAATCCACTGAATGTTGACATTGAAAGCTGAAATCACACTTATCAAATTGAATAATGTGAACTGCAAGTACAGGAATTTAATTATTAGAGCTCAATCAGAGACTGGGGAAGGATGGTTTTAACTTTTTTCACCGAGAAATAACCCAAAATAAGAGCTCTAGGATTAAAAGTTATTTTAATGTTTGGAAGTATGTACTCACATATGCAAGAGGGCATTTTCTGACATGAAATGTATAAAATCAAAATACAAGAACAGTATGAATGACTACTGTTCAACAGTTTCTTTGACTTTCAGCAGTAAACACTGAAGTCAACATGCAACAACTTTTAGTGGAGTTTAACTGTCCACAGTGTTGTAATTCAACATGTTTTTATTTTTCAAACTTTAAATTTAAACTGTTTTAATATTAATTCAAAGAGCTTAAAGTTTTAAGAAAGTACGCAAGACATCTTTATATGTATCTCATTTTATGTATACTAAAGAAAAAAAGTGTGGCCCTGAATTTAATTCTTTTTAGAAACCCTGGCTTGTGGCTCTATAGAAGTTGGACAGCACTGGTATAGGGGAAAAACTCCTTTTACTCTCTGAATTACAAATTAAAATGTATTACTACATTAAAAAAGAAATAAAATTATAGGGTTATCCCGATAAATGTGGAATTAATTTAGATACTAAATATCTTAAAGATTATTTAACCTGGAATAGGTAAGAAACCATTTGAAAGCTCAGTTTTTTATCTTTCCAGGTAAATCATTTATAACATTATCAGGAACATCACAGTCATAGAAGAAAAGAGTATCCATGCTGTCTGCTCTCAGTGCCGGGAGAACTCCAAAGGAGATTGCCAAGTTCCACAAATTCTTTTTTTTTTTTTTTTGTCTACAAGATCAAGAGCAATGTTTACAATGCAGAAGACCCTGACAACATCCCTACCAAGCATAAGAAGCATGACCGTTGCTCCATCACCATCAGGACGCTCGAGTTTATCATCAAGGTCAAAGGGATGGTGGACAACAACCCCAGGAAATCAATGAATGCCTTATCAAAGGAGCTGGATGTTGCTTTTGATACATCCATCGCACATCCACTAGGACCTCCACTGCAGCTCCTACATTCCTAAGAGGTGTCTGTTCATGGACCAAGCCATGCAGGAAAGGAGTTTGATGAAGGTAAAGAAACTGCTCAACTAAGTCAAGCACTCTGAGAACAACAACATGCTGAGATTCTTTTCAGACAAGAAGAATTTCGACTAGGACCATATGGTCAATATAAAAAATGACAGGTGGTTGTGCAAGAACCCTGATGAGGGTCATGCACACAAAATTTCCTGCCACCATCATGGTCTTTGGGGTCATCTCCAGCAAGAGAGATATCCTCACTTATTTAAGAAAGGTTTAAGGTCAATGCTGACGAGTACATTAAGGTACTGAGAGAAGTAGGGAAGCCCTGGATAGACACCACAGCTGATGGGAGGTCTTACATCTTCCAACAGGACTCTGACCCAGTTCACTAGGCCAAAGCAACTCAGAAATGGCTTGAATAGAATATGCCCTACCACTGGTCTCCAGATGTTTGGCATCCCAGCTTCCCCAACTTGAAACCCTTGAATTATTATATGTGGGCCATAGTTGAAAGAGAAACAAACAAGCATCCCCCATAACACCCTTGACTCAGTCAGGCATACCATAGCCAATGTCATGACCCACATGAACAAGGCATACTGACAAAAGCCTATCTTCATGACCCACATTAACAAGGCATCACTGACAAAAGCCTATCTTCTACTTATATCTAATTTCATATATATATAATTCTGTTTTTTTTTTTTTGTTTTTTTTTCACATTTTATCTGCATTTCCAGATGAGGGCAACATGTATCTCTTCACAAATACTATGTTGGGTTGACATAGTTCCATTATTATCAAGAAGTGCATTCCAAATACCAATTTCCAAGATTCTCCTTTCTATCTTTCTATCTCTGTCCTCACAGAGTTTTATTATTTTTTCTCAATGCTTCCTCAAAATTGACCATTGATAATTCTATTCTTTTCAGACACTTGAATTCCACTCTTTAAGGGGAGACAGTAACTAAAAAATTATTTTCTACTGATTTTGTCAATGTAGTTACCATTAAATTTGAGAATCTTCTTTCTCTTGCTTAAATTTTCCAAAACCCCTAATAAGGATTGATGACCAAAACAGTGAGTGCTCTGTTGAAAACACTCTAATATTTGTGACAGTTAGAAAGATAACCTTCTGTTACTAAATTTTCACATCTTTGTATTTCCTTTAGGCTTCAATACAAGGGTACTTACTGACAGCTGAAGAGCCATTTGAAAGTTTTATGATAAGACCAAACATCTATAACTACTTCCAGCTGTTTAAATGGAAAATTTGATTTGTCATTTCCTCACACCGTGTCCTAACAAAGACTTACATTTACATATATTACCAGAAAAATTTACGAAGGTGTGCCTGTGTAGTCATAACGTGGAGTAATCTTTGTATGGATGTACAAAATTTCTTATCTATCTATATCCCTTTGCACACTTTGTTTCAAGTTGATGACTTATTATTATTATTATTATTATTATTATGTGACTTCTTTGTACTTTGTAAGGCTAAAGTGAGAAATAAAAATTAGTTTTCCATTGCCAAACATATTGGTTTAGATTTTATAAAGTTTGTGAGTTTCCTTATTGCAGGTCTTTTTGGATAATTTGTTTGTGCACAACATTGCAATTATTTTTTATTTTTCGATTTATTAGAAAAGATTTTTGTAACTGCTCACCCTTAATGTATTTTTCACCTTTCATAATTATGTTAAACTTTACAGTACATTTCAACTACTTACTTAAGTTTTTCTTCTCACCTAAATAAGAAATATAACTCTTGGGAAAGTTATTTCAATACAATGACATTCAAGTAATGTTACTGCAGTACCAAGATAACACAAATATAGTTTGAGGCAATGTAATAATAGAAGAGTCTCAGTTCATTATACCAATGTATTTCTATTTTCACATGATTAGGAAAGCAGATTATTATTACTGTACTATGAGAACATTTAGTGATATTATGTTAACTATTTATATATTTTTTTTACCCAGGCAACTGTTACAGTGTTTAATGACAGTGCATACTATGTACATAATAAACTAAGGACCAAATTTATTTTATATATCCTTGCTTCAATTGTTTTCCTGCCCATTGGTGGAAGCTTACATATGTGACAGCAAACAGCTATCTATGGAGATAAACAAAATATTCTTATTCTTTTCCTTTATAAAAGGAATTTTGTAATTATAGCAGTCACTCAAACAAGAGCTCATAAGAAGATTTTAAAACTGCAGAGCAGATAGGCCCTGCTCACTTACATGATTAAAACAAAGTGCAATTGATTATACAAACATAAATAACACTGGTTATTCTGTTTAGGTGCAACAATTCAATTTTAGAAGTGCTAAATTTTTTGTTTGCCTACAGGTGGCTCTCTTTTATTAAATGCAATGGGGGTGAGGTAAAAACTACTTTTTATCTTTTACAGCAACAAGCCAATTCAATGGGCAAAATTCCTTATGTTGGTCAATTCCTTCCTGTCGTTCCTATTTCATATGCTGCTAGCATACAAAAAATATTTAAATAATGCTACGTTGCGATATGCCAAAAAGTATTGTCCAGAATGAATATGTATAATCTGCTATACTTACGAAATACATTGTACATCAGATACCAATAGAGATACACATTTATACTGCAGATCTCTGCCCACCTTTCTAAAAACTTTAAAGTAGTAGTAGCTAAATAAACAAAAAGACAAACAAAAAATATGTCAATTCCAACATTCGTTTCGAGATGGCACATGTACAATTAAACAAAAGATAGGCATACAGCTGCAGCGGCATTCACAGTTTGACACTAAATTAGACTGTGGGAGGAGTAGGACGCCTACCACAGCAGCAGCGTTAGCTCTGCTTTGAGCTGCCTTCAGCTGTGCTTGCAAGTGAGTTGGGGGATGGAAGTAACGGCACTGGTCCCGCGTGCAGCGACCCTTCACAAAATCCATACACACCGTCACCATGCCTTCGCTACTGTCCACGGTCACGTGCTCAGGAGGATGAGCGAAGCGACACTCGGTTTCAGAACGCTTGCAGTTGCCACGTTGGAACTCACGACAGACCTGCAGGAAGCAAAAGCAAAGCTGGAGTTCACATAGGAGGTGGGAGAAAAAGCTCGTAACGAAAGAGAAGTAACAGTAGCAATGCAAAAGTTGGCTATTCACATGCTGTGAAGCGGTGGGTAAGCCTTGTAAGGTGCAAGTTAACATAAACAGGAACACTGACTACAAAGCAAATCATTATAAGGTAAAAAACTAATAGCTCTAGTATATTCACAGGAGAAAAAATAAAACTATCTATTACCACTAGAACAAGATAAACACTATAAACTTAAATACAGTAACCTAATAGCATATCATGAAATACATACAACCTAAATAAACTTCAGCTCAATAGATCTTATCTTTGTTCCTAACCCACAATGATACGTAGATAAAATAGTAACGGTGAGGTACTTAAAAAAAAAAAAATTTTTTTTTTTGGAAGTCAAAGAGAAAAATACACATTTTCAGGAAAATCCCATGGAAGAAATATTCTTCTCACAATACATGAAGATACGTTAGAATCATTAACACAGCAATCAGACATCTCTGAATGGCCAGTATTTACTGTTCTTCACGTAACATTAATCATCAGAAAACTTTAAAATTAAATCATCCTGAAGTGGAAATCAAATTCGCATCTCCTACGGGCAATTTAGAGACATCCGATTGCTGGATTAACAATTCTCACAAATTTCCACGGATTGTGAAAAGAATATTTCTTCAATGGGGTATGCCTGACGGACTGGTGATTTACTTAAGCTGTATTGCTGCCTTCTCTTGTTAACCAACGGGCAAGCGTATTTTGCAAATTGCTCGGGTAATTTCGCACATGTATTGCTGTATTGCTGCCTTCTCTTGTTAACCAACGGGCAAGCGTATTTTGCAAATTGCTCGGGTAATTTCGCACATTTTGGAACACAATTTGTGGCTGACGCAAGATATATGATAAATAAAGAGTTCCCTGGTTTCAGAATTTTTATTGACCCTTCCCTTCTTTTTTTATCTGCAGCGGAAGTCATAAAAGGCATCTTCCATAGTTTTATTAATTAATAAAAAATACTTAGAGTCCAAAATGAAAATCTGAAACCAAGGAACTCTTTATTTATCATATATCTTGCATTAGCCACAAAACGGTATTCCAAAATGTGCAAAATTGCCCGAGCAATTTGTGAAATACGCTTGCCCATTGGTTAACAAGAGAAGGCACAATACAAGACGGTGGGCCTTGTAGAACCTTAATGCTATGAGGAGGCAGAATTTGTTTTAACTTGCAAAACTCAGAGAATGTTCTGATAGTTAACACTCAGATACTTGGGACTTGATCATCCTGGGTGGTGTAATGAATAGGAGTTTTATAGATGCAATTTTTTAATGATTACGGGTTTTATAGATGCAATTTTTTAATGAATACGGGTTTTATAGATGTAATTTTTGAACTGGAATCTAGTTAATCATTAAGGACTACCTGAACTGGGTTCCAGTTCAAAAATTTGACCACCAAATACAAACAAATTACCTATATAAAAAGCTAGTCACGATGTTGAGCTAAGCTCTAGTTCAAAATATTTGACCACCAAATATAAACAAATTACCTCTATAAAGTAATCCTGATGATGAACTAGGTTCTACATAAAAAATCTGAGGGACCAAGATGTCATTAATTAATAAAAAAATAAAGTTCATTAACTTTTGTGATCATCTTGAGAGAGACAACTTAGAAAAGTTTCTAAACTATGATTAATTGTACACAAAATCTAATACAAAATCTAAAATAATTACATGACTTACTTATAAGTTTATCAGTACTGAGAAATATCCTTTGCCATAAAAAAGTCACAAACCAATATCAATGTATGAAATTTCTTAAGATATGTGAGCACATGTTCATACTTCAAACATTGCTATATATTCATTCAACTTCCATTACCCAAAAAGTTTTTTTTTCATATGACTGCATAAAAATAATTTTAATGGTATTTTAATTACATAAATAGCAGTAAGTAATGGTCATCAGTTAATGTTCTTTCAGGTGTCCTTTTGCAAAAAAATCTAGGGAACTTAAATTTGGAGAGAGAAAAAGTACCAAGTAGTGAAAATGTTTTTCACAATTTCTGCCACCTCATAATAATTAAGTACTACAAAGAGTTAATAAAAGGGGAAAAAATCACTCACATGATGTATGATGAGTTAATAAAAAAAATCACTCATTTGATAATAATTGGCTTGCTTTTGTCAGCACAAAACACTTCCACTGTTCCTTAAAAATATCTTTCAGTAAACTTACTTTCAAACTGAAAGCTACCATTGTTATTTCAGAATAAATGGGTTACATATGGCATGGCTTCACTTGAACATAGATTTGCAAAAATGTACTTATATTAATAAAATGAGCCAGATGGTGTTTCTAACAAACTGGCATTTTACCATGGACTCAGCTGAAGATTTCTAATTTCACAACCATTATCAGTAAAAAAAAAAAAAAAAAAGCATAATCATCATCAACAATAATAATTATCAGGTGATCACTATCTTTGCAATTTTTTTTATGATATAGACATTTTTTTACCCTTCATGAACAAAAAATATCTTCATATTGAGCTCTCAGCATCTGATTTTATCACTAATGGCCAATACATGAATGTTGCACTATCTATCTTCAGTATTTATTTACCTAATTCAACAAGCAAAAATTTGTCCATTAAATTTTTTGTCAAATTTAGAATAATGAGCAAATTCTTTCTGAAAACAAAAAAACAAAAACGTTTTCAGATTAAGAATTCACACAGAATTTTCATCCTAGTTAGTTATTTAAAACTAAAAGAATATAAAAAATATGTATGATTTCCATACATTGAAATATGCTACATTTTTTCTGAGATGTTACTCTCCTAGTTGTGCAATTTTCTGTTATATTTTTCTAAGATACATTATTATTCTTCCACATTTCAGAATGGATCTGTTTTTCATGTTTACAAAAAAAAAAAAAAAAAAAATCATGGCACTATCTCTGTGCAACATTTCAGCATCTAATTTACAGTAGAATTTAGATATCTATGAGAAGTTTTTGTACTGATACAAGCATTTTATCCCATAAAATAAAAAACGAGTAGAACAGAATAAAGACAGAATCCAATTCATACTGCAATCTTCAAAGATTATAATCACATATTAGAGCATAACAGGCTAAATGCAATCTTTACTTAAAGTAGGTGAAAAGACAAAATTTTGATGTATTGAAAGAATTAATATTATTTTTTGCTACAATTTTAAAACTATAACCCCTTATCAGTATTTGACCGTTTTTTTATTTAACTCTCATGTTTATTTGTTTTTCTCATTTCTGAAAGGATTACTTATTGTGCAGCTTCTCATATCAAATGATCACATAAGGACTGCAGTATTTTTCAAATTTCTGAAATGACACATAAGAAAGTAGGCTATATGTCCAAATATGTATTTAATGCTATGGGCATGTTTTAAGAGTGTGGAAAGAACAGTCAACATCCAACTCAATGGAAGAAAAGAGAACATCCAGACAGTCAGCAAAACAGTTATGTAAATGATACATAATTTTGATGCTGTATAGTTATCATACTTAATCTCCTCAAACTGCAAATTTTGTTTTTGTTACTTTGGGTTTTACAGGTTAATGCTCTTTTAAGTGCATTATCATGTTGGCACTGTTACAGAATGATGATCTTGGGTTTAAAGGTTTATCTACAAACAAGTATACCTATTTGTGCGACATAAATGTTACTGCAATTAATATTGGTCTGTGGGATGCTTTCCACTGTGTCTTGCTGTGGATTATACCAATAATAATGAATAATTTACCATCACTGTAAGAGAAAATATACAATGTGGACTAAAGTCTTTCCCTCATTAAGAAAAATTTTAATTGAAAAAACTATGACAGGTAGAAACAAGCAGTTTGTGGCATGATGCATGTAAATTAACAGTTTTTTTCCCTACATTGTTAGTACACCACATAAGCGCTATTCGTGGCCTGGTGCACATCTAGTTGGTATTCAATTTGTCGCCATGTTTTGCCTAACATCTCTTTGAAAACTGTGGCAATAGCATCTGTAATACTCCTCTGCAGAGTTTCAATATCAGACACGGGTCTTGAATAGACTTTATCCTTGACATAACCTTACACGAAAAAGGTTAGGGGTGTTAGATTGGGTAACCATGGTGGCCATGATGCTGGAAGCCCCACCCAATCCGTTTGTCGGAAAATGTGGTATTGAGGAATTTTCTAACAATTAATCCCCAATGTAGTGGGGCACCATCCAGCTGGAAAATTACCCATGGTTGACATTCGCCCAATTGAGGTGCAACAACAAAAGCTCTATCACGTCCAGGTACATATTTGCTGTTATTGTGCATTTACAAATAAATAAATAAATAAATAAATAAAAATAAAAAGGTCCGATGATTCTGTGTTATGCATGAGACTGCACTAAACATTCCCTTTTGGGTTGTCTAGTTGTTTTTCAAAGACAACATGGGGATTTTACAACCCTCATATATGCACATTGGGTCTGTTTAACTTCACCAGAGGGTAAAAAGTAGCTTCATCCAAAAAAAGACACACAATGAAGGTAGTGGTTAGAAATGAAGGTATGATGTGAGCAGTCATCCACCTGAAAGGTTTTGTGACGTACCTGCCAGCAGGACGCACACGACATAAAGGCAGATAGGAATCAGAATAATCGTCTGCGTAGCTCAGTTGGTAGAGCGACTTGTTCCGGAATAAGCGGCCTCGGGTTCGAATCCCGGCGTAGACCAAAAATGACGGAGAAATTTACTTCGTTATAATGGCGCCCGAACTATCCGGATGACCCGGCCGTTCAAAATCTCGCATTGGTGTGATGTTATTTCCACACCGCGAGACAGGAAAATCAGAGAATTCCTTCTCCAGCGCTTCGAAAAAAAAAATGTTTGATGTTGCATTCCACACAGCAGATTGACTGGGAGTTCTCAAGTGCACGTTCTACAGTGGATGGCTGCCTGCAACGATTCATGGTCACGGCTGACCCGTGGGCCATGCCCCCGGCCCTCTTTCGGGGGGGGGGGGAGATGTGACGTACCTGCCAGCAGGACGCACACGACATAAAGGCAGATAGGAATTAGAACAAATGTCTGCGTAGCTCAGTTGGTAGAGCGACTTGTTCTGGAATAAGTGGCCTCGGGTTCGAATCCCGGCGTAGACCAAAAATGACGGAGAAATTTACTTCATTATAGTTTAAACAATCTGCACTTTGTACGCATAAAAACAAAGCCTTTTGTATAAAATTTTCATTACTGTAGACAAGGGATTCCAAGTTCAGACAAAGCTCAGCAGGTGGACTTTGAGGGACTGCATCAACAATTTCTTCACCTAGTTGGCCTGTTTGTTCTCAGTCATCAACACTTCCTTTCGCCTTAAATTTTGCATACCAAGCTGCTTTGCTTTTTTGATCAGGTGGTGGACATTCATACTCTCTTCTGAAATTACGCTGAACAGTTACTGGTGATTTGATATTGTGGCACCACAGAACACACTGCCTTTTCCTGCAAAGATACCATTTTCACTTCATATGCTAGCAGTGCCACCTAGTTATTACCCAGAATGCACCTACAAAACACAACAAAAAAACTTTTATTTTACATGTGCCATGCCACAAACTTTCTCTTTCCTGTGCCCCCCTCCCTCCCTCCCCAATGACTACCTAACTACACTCATCTCACATTTCCCTCTATTGTAAACTATTGTCTCTGTGTTGTGAATGTTCAGGGAAGTCTTTTGCCTCCATCCTGTGCCCCCCCCCCCCAAATTACATACATTTCCCAGCTGGACAGTAAGTGGGCCAAAAATGCAAGGTGCTCTTGCTCTTGACTGAGTGACTAATAAGTCTTATATCAAATCTATTTCTAAAATGACCTCTGCTATTTTGAAACTTTGTCTTAAATAGCAATTCTGCCCAATAAACTGCTGTTCATGCAAAAATGAATTCTGAGCAATAATTCTGTGGCTTTTTTACTCAAAATGCTAGGGAATATTTCTCAAAGAAATAATATTGGCATGATCAGAAGACTCCTCCAAAAGTGCAGAGGCAAGGAATAGTTATGCTAGTATTATTTCCGTGTTAATTACTTATTGTCTACTCTGGGTATGCCAACCTTTCAGTTTCAGTCTTGGAATACTTTTCGTTGAAGAGATAGCTGTTCGATGTCTTCCACAGTAGGACACTCTTAGGTTGACTCAGAATACAGATGCATTAAGTGCAATAACCTTGGGAACACATTCCTCCTGCATGTGAAGCAATAGGATGGGAATGCTTCCAGAAGTACTTCTTATATTCACAAAGGACATAAAAAGCAAACCTCAGAAAATCACATATGCACCAATGAACCATTCCATTATGACCACCCCCAATCTAGAGAAATAAGCATGACTGGAGACTGAATACTGCTCTGTGAACTTCACCTCAGGCACTGTGCACGAGTGAAGTTCACAGAGCAGTATACTGTATATACAACCTGAGGACCGGCTTTCGGTTAGTGGAGTGTTCGGAGTCAGAATGGGAAAAGCTGCTGATTTATCAGAGTTTGATAAAGGACAAATTGTGACGGCACAGTGCCTCGAAACTATGATCTCAGAAACGGCGCGGCTTGTTCGCATGCCACCGTAGTGAGTACATAGCAAAAGTGGTGCACAGATGGCCAAATGATGAACCGTTGTCCAGCCCTGTGTCGTCCGCAGCTCATTGATGCCAGAAAGGAGCGGAGACTGTTGCACTAAGTTCACAGCGACCGCAAGGTCGCAGTGCGACAAATCACCCGCAGCTACAACAGTAGTAATCAGGGTAATTCGTCGCAGCACAGTTCCTCACAGCCTTCTGCGCATGGGCCTGCATAGCCAAAGACCCAGCCGGGTCCCCATGCTCACTGCACATCATCGCCAACAACGCATGAAATGTGTCAAAGATTGGACCTTGGATGAAAGTGGCCTGGTCTGATGAATCAAGATTCCTGGTGCATCACGTAGATGGCTGAGCGTGGATACACCTATTACCAACAGAAGCCATGGCACCTGGATACGCTGTTTTGGGTGGGAACAGGCCGGCGGCATCGTTATACTGTGTGCAATGTTTTCTTGCTACACTTTAGGCCCCATTATCCAAAGATCATAATCCCTGACAGCTGAACATTGTTGCGGACCAAGTTCACCTATTAACGGCAACTGTGTTTCCTGCTGGTGATGGTCATTACCAATAATATAATTAATGCGCCATGTCACATTGCCAGAATCGTCAAGGAGTGGTTCGAGGAACATGCTGGTGACTTTCTGTTAATGTCCTGGTCTCCAAATTCACCTGATATGAACCCAATCGAACATTTGTGGTTCGACTTGGAAAAGCAGATTCATGCTAAATCACAACCAGCCCGAAATGTACGGGAGCTGGAAGACCTGCTATTGATATTATGGTACCAGATACCCCAGGATGCCTATTGCCACCTCATCAAATCAATGCCTTGCCAAGTTGCAGCTGTTTTGCGGACTAAATGAGGTCCTACAGCTTATTAGGTAGGTGGTCATAACGTAATGGCTCATCAATGTAACACTTGGTCAAACAAAAATTTCTGAATCAATGCATTTCTATATTTTTAGAGCTTATATTCAGCCTTAAAGATATGAGCTGTAGTACCAAATTTACTTATTTACGGAAGACTTTTCAGATGATACACCTTATGAATTCAATAAATAGAAGTTGACCAGTGATAACAGAATGTAGGTTACCCTTTACAATTTAAATCCAATGAACTTCTTTAATTACTTGAAACAGATCTTCGTAGAGATGAAATTGTTTACTTAACCAAATTTTATAGCTAAAATCTAGATGATGTTTAGATCTCTGCTGAAGTAGGTGTTACTAATCAAATTGCAATAACCACCAAGTTGCTTATTATGGTTCCTCCTTTCTTTCTATAATCAGATCCCATTTTCCATTTGGAAATCAAAGGACCAGAAATTCACCTTGTAGTAGAATGTTTTCGTGTTTATGATTGGAGAAGGACTTTTTTTCTCCCCAATTCATTATCTAAGACTGCTGCTAGTCTGACCTTGAACTTCTGACTTTATTGCAGTTTTTAAACAGTCCCTGATCAACCAAAATTTTCCAGAAGGATAACCTACCGTTAGGGACTATTCAAAAAATTTAAAATAATAAGTTCAAAGTCAGAATAGTGTCAGACACATAATGAAATAAAAATGTTCTCTCCAATCTTAAACAATAAAAAGATCACATTCTACTACAAGGAAGAGTAGCTTATATGGTGCTCTTACTACCATACATAGGATACACCAGAATGCAGCTGAAATCTGAGTGGTGGAAAACAGCAGCACTTGAAAACACACTAAAAGTCCGATACTACAAAAGTATGGCTTAAAGCGAGAATCCCGCCGTTACGAGAGATTCAAAATGCACGGTCAATTTGTTAATGTTAAAGATAGGAAAAAAATGTTGTGTACTAAGAGTAGTAAATCTAAGGAGCTCTCGCTATAACAAGAGGTTTTCATGGCCAATCTCTTCTTTCAAAGATTACCAACAAATTCTTTTCCTGAAATTCCAGGAAGTTGTAGGGAGATAAATGCATACAGCTGCACACAGAGATGAGCCACCAGTGATTAGTCTGCTAGGCTCTTTGGATGCTGTCCCCCTGCTTTCTTCTACCCCTCTGCACAACTTGGACTTGTTTGGAGTAGTTTTAGGATGGGAGTGTCTGACCCCAGGTCTATAACTACCCTTAGAAATTGGAAGATAGGAGATTTGAGTAAGCAAACTCAATAGGAAAGAGACACAGAAGAATTAGAGATAGAAAGAGGGGAACAAAACACTACAGACATCCATCTCAGCACACCAAAACACCATTCAAATGCCAATACACCTGGTAGAGTGAAACTCATGAGAACCAATCCGGATGCCGGAGCAGCAATCAGTACTCACCGTCTTAACACCATGCCGAAAAAGAAGGGGGTGGTGGCTTGTCTAACGCCCACCAAATGTTCGCACTCTTAATCTCCATCTGATCCAAGGCTTCCAGCTCAAGAACGGTGCTGCCCCTTTAAATGTACAGGTCTGGGGGAACAATGATCACCGCCTCAGTTCTATGTTACCTAAGGATTTCGCTGGAATCGTAGTCAACCACACCCCTAACTACACTGCCGGACAATTGCTAAGGACGGATGACAACAGCAACGATAGCAACCATAAAATGGAAAGCAGGAAAATGTGGAAATTAGCATAAGTGCGGGATACAGTAAGACGTGTTGTGGGTATGCAAATTTTGGATTGCCGAACTTCTTCGTGACGTCATAACGCTGATAAGAGATATAAAGGATTTGACGCGTATTGACCGTTGTTGTTCAAACGCAAATTTAAAAGGGAAAGAATCAATTGACGAACTGGCAAGTTTCAGTATGTCTTCCCGACATCACCTAGATGATTTTACGCGTGGCCGTATTATTGGCAAGATTGAAGAAGGGCGAAAAATAACAGATGTTGCCAGGGTGTTCGACGTCAGCCACAGTGTTGTTTCAAGACTTTGGAAATCATTTCAAACAAATGGAAAGTGTAGCAAACGTCACGGGGGAGGTCATGTTCGCAGTACGACACCTGCAGAAGATCGGTACATAGTGCTATCAACAAAAAGACACCGGCGCAGCACAGCTAGTGAGGAAGCAAATCAGTTTATGGCTGCTACTGGCAAGCGGATCTCCCGAAAAACTGTCGCCAGACGTTTGCATGAAGGAGGACTATACGCCCGCCGTCCTGTTGTCTGCATCCCATTGTCCAGACGTCACCGTACCGCCCGTTTGCAATGGTGCCATCAACATTGCAATTGGACTGATAACGACTGGTCTGCTGTCCTCTTCTCAGATGAGAGTAAATACAGTCTATCGTCTGATTGTCGACCACAACTGATCTGGCGTGATAGTGGTACTGCATATTGTCCAGCAAACATACAGGGGAGGGACCGATATCCGACATGTAGTGTCATGGTATGGGCTGGCATCATGATCAATGGCCGTACGTCCTTCTATGTGCTTCCAACTGGGACTATGACTGGCCAACGATACATTAATGATGTTCTGCTACCTCATGCTTGCATGTTCCGTGGTGCTGTCGGTGATAGATTCATTTTCATGGACGACAACGCAACATGTCATCGAACAGTCGCTGTCCAGGAGTGTCTTGAGAGCGAAGATATTCAACGCCTCGTATGGCCAGCACGTTCTCCAGAACTGAATCCCATTGAAAATGTGTGGGATGCTTTGGGGAGGAGTCTTGCTGGTCGCCAATGCCCTCCAATAAACAAGGACACCCTCATCCGTGCACTGACAGAGGAATGGGATAAATTACCCCAACAGCTGCTTGATAATGTTGTGCAAAGCATGACACGACGTGTGGAATCTTGCATCGCCCTCCATTGTGGCCATATCCCGTATTGATATCTTACGCTGGAACGCCTGCAGACGGTAATTGCATTTTTTTCACGTTTACGTATTCTGCACAAAATAGCCTGTTTGTCCCTTGAACAAGTTCCAAAGCCTTCTGGATTTCAGAGCACAATAAATTGTCTTTCTTGTAATGTCCTGGCATTCTGACATTATTTTATTTCACTTGGCACCCAACCACACTTACTTTTTTATGCGCTATATAGCCGTTCATGATCCGTCCTTAGCAATTAATTGTCCAGCAGTGTAGTTCATTAGGGTGGGCCTCCGCTTTCTTGAAGAACTTCTTGGAGAGTCTGGTGGAGAATCGGACAATTTTATAGTGCATCGAATGCACCTATTGAAGAAACAGCAATTTTCCATAAAATCGAGAGCTACGTGTTACAATCATCAATGTCAAAGAAAAAACAAAAGACTCTCCATTCTTATATTTTGTAAAAATCCCAATCTGAATTAAAAACAAACATCAGGTAGTAATACAAATTTGGAAGTTGTGATTCCATCTATTGGTGTAAATTATGACAAGAGTGGTAAGTCAAATAACATCCAAACACTTGAAAATTCCATTGTTCTGGAGAGGGAATCGAACTCACACCTCCCGGTTTGCAACCGAAACTTGAAAATTTCATTGTTCTGGAGAGGGAATCGAACTTGCACCTCCCGGTTTGCAACCGAGTATAATAGTATACTCGGGCGCAAACCAGGAGATGCGGGACAATGAAACTTTGGAAGTTTTTAGATGTTAATTGACTTGCCACTCTAGTCATAATTTACACTAATAGACGGAATCACAACTTCAAATTTACATGTGCATAGTATTTGTATGGTCCAGCTATAACAAGAAATCCATTATAACAATTTTTCGGATTTTTGTCAGTTCTCGTAATATCGGACTTTTACACTACATGTCAAATGGAAAGAGGACTGGACAGACATGTTCAAGTAACTGGACACTATAAACTGGGACTCTGAAAATAACTCTTTTTCAAACAGGAAATAGAAGGACTACAAATAGAGAAGCCACAATAAATCACTGAAGATTATCATCAGAATATGATTGGCAACACCTACTTCAGCAGAGACCCATACAACAGCCTAGGTTAGAGACTGAAAATTTGGCCACAAATATTTCAGTTAAATAAAATCCTATTCAAAAAAGAATGTTTTAGATCTCTCCAGCATTTCTTAGCCACAAATGTTTTATGAGGCAGATACCAGTTGCATTGGATTTTTCCCCCAGAAACATGGAGGTACAAATCAAGACCAAACCATTTTGTTTTTGACACTGGATAAACTTTATTTAATGGATTTTCAGTACTGAAATTGAAAGTTCTTGTCTTTTAAATTTCTGTTCATACAAAGCATGATGTCACCATAGCAAAGAGGGCCTCTGCTACAACTGATACCTATGAAAGTACATACAGAATATCTACAATAAAATAATTAGTAAGGCCTAAAAAATCAAAAACTATACCTTTAAGTATGTTGCCTCTTAACATTTTTATACTACTATACATGTACACAAAATTAAACATATATTTTTTGAAATATAAAAACAAATGATCTTGTGTGTTTCTTTCTATGAATCTCACTCCAATTTTTTGTGTTTGTCCTTTCTAGAGTTTGTTTGTAAAATAAAAATGGCAACAATTGTTAAATAAATATCTGTGCTCATTACTAAAATGTATCTATCCTAATACTTTGTGAAAAAACCTTCCAAACAAAGGTCCAGATTTATTTTTTATATTTATAGTTGCCTAAATGTTTGGCATCAAAAATTAACATGACAAAAACAAAATCATAAATAATGTAAAATCTGCATGACAAAGTTTAATGGCAGTTGACACGGGCATACCATATATCAACACTGCAGCCATACACATCAGAAAAAGAATACCATCACTGCTTGGCAGTCTGAAAGTGATGCATCAAGTGGTGCAGATTTTGAGGGGCTAATGAGGAGTGTGCTTACTCTGAACAGTGATACAGCTCGCACAAGTAACCCTCATGCTGTTTACAAGTTACAAGGCTACGGATGAGAGTTTGGCACATTAAGTGCCACTCCTCCAAAAAGGCGAGTTGGTCCTGAGAGGGTCCTGGGCAAAGGTGCAGGCTTGAAATTGCTCCTTCCAGGGCATCCCAGCCATGTTCCGTGGGGTTCAAGTCCGGAGATCTCGCGAGCCACTCCATCCTGTGAATATCTTTACTCTTTTGGTAACTGCCAACTAGCCGAGCCCTATGGGGAAGAGCATTATTGTTCATAAAAAGGAACTGAGAGCCAACAGCTCCTATGGAAAAGCCATACATAGGACTCTATAGGATGTCATCCCTGCAGTATGCAGCAGTCAGAGTGCCTCCTGGAAACATGTGCAGCAGCAACAGCATATGTGCATTCAATATGATGTCAGACCAAATTAGAAGTCCTCAACAACTGTAGGGATCAATTTCCTTAATGTAGAAGGGAAGATTTCAGCTTCCTGACCATCTCCAAATGTACACACGTCCGAAATACGTGTTTAAGCTATACCATGGATCATCACTAAAGAGAACACACGTCAAAAACCTGAAAATCATCATAACACTAACACGCTCGTCTAGATATCAAGAGATCTGGGATTCGGATCCCTAGTGGTGACCGGATAACAATTTTTTGGTTGCTATGTGTTGATAACACATAGAAAGAGCAATGCCTTTGTTTATTTACTGCTGCCACGTATTTGGATGATTTTCACTTTGGATTTAACTGCTATAATTAATATGTAGCCAGTAGCGTTAATGCCCACCAGATGGAGACTTCTCGGTAGCTGAGCCATTCTTACGGATTTATGATGTCAGAAGCTGACAGAAAAACACACATAGCGCCATTTATTGTTGGCACCATAGCGTAAGGCTAATGCGCTCGGCTAGATGTCGAGAGATCTGGGATTCAGCTCCCCAAGGGTGACCGGATAACAATTTTTTGGTTGTTATGTGATGATAAAGCATGGAAAGAGCGATGTCTTTGTTTATTCAGAACACAGGTCCAATGATCAGGGATCCAGGTGCAATGTTGTCGAGCCCAATTCAGATAGATCCTTCGGTGCAATGCAGTGAGTGAGATACAAACCATTGCCTTCTTGCATACAGACTTTTTTTCATGGAGTCTTTGGTAAACTGTTAGTTTCGATATTGTAGTTTCTGTAGCAGAGGAGAGCTCCTGTGAGAGTTGCCTGGCTGTCAACTCACTAAGGTGGTGAGCTATTAGAGACAAATACCGGTCATCTTGATTTGTTGTGGCTCGTGGGCGTCCTTGGCCCAAGCCTTATGGTTTTTGTTTCAGTTCCCTGGAACTGTCTCCAGAGATTGATAGCCCTTGCCTTGAAAATTCAGCCATCTTGATACCTTTGATTATAACTTCCCTGCTTCCAGTCCACCGATCACTCTCCACCATAAAGTTGCCTAAGCGATGGTATGGAGTTATTCGTTTACTAACAGTCTAATTTAAGCTTCAATCACCACACCCTGCTAAGAATAATGTTTATCAAGACCATGTGCATTCCAGCTGGAGTTATTCTTTTACTAACAGTCTAATTTAAGCTTCAAATGCCACACCCTGCTAAGAATAATGTTTATCAAAGCCATGTGCATTCCAGCTGGAGTTATTCTTTTACTAACAGTCTAATTTAAGCTTCAATTGCCACACCCTGCTTAGAATAATGTTTATCAAGGCCATGTGCACTCCAGCTGGAGTTATTCTTTTACTAACAGCCTAATTTAAGCTTCAATTGCCACACCCTGCTTAGAATAATGTTTATCAAGGCCATGTGCATTCCAGCTCAATGATGTATGGTCAACATTTGCACATTTCCATGGGCGATGGCACAATGTTGCTTGGGTATGTCGACTTAGTGTTTTCTCCATGCGCACATCTCTGAAAAATCTTTAAAATCGGTCATCATCTTGAACATATTCTTGAATTTATATTTGTCACATTAATTTTGGACACCAGTGTATATAATTATTCCTGAACTCCACTAGTTTTATAGACAAATTTCCGTAATAGCATAACTATCATCAGTGTTTCATAGGTATATTAGCCACAAGATAAATTCTCTCTCTCAGAACAACAAACATCCTGTTATTCATGATCAGAAACGGAATCATGCTAATGTACTGGACTACAAAGATCAAATGCTTTCCAAGTCTCAGTGATTTACTGAAAGAAACAATATAAGCTTAAACTTTTGTACTGAATGTCCAAGAGTACATTAATTGGTTTTCCACTATTAAGTGTGATCACCATGACCACATCACGTAACAAGATGTGAATTTAAAGCATGTCGATGATGATTCTTTGGAGTAACTCTATCATCAGCATCTTTCATTCTCAATCCACTGCTGGATGAAGAACTCCTCAAGACTCTTCCACAACTCTGTGCCTTGAGCAATTCTCTTTCATGTCACTCCAGCATGAATTTGAATTTCACCCACCAATATTTCATGTGGTCTTCTGGGTCCTTTTCTATTTCCTTGGTATCCAGTCTAACATTTCAGTTGTCCAGCAGTGTGTGTAGTCAGACATTTCAACAGTGTGCCCAGCTCATTGCTACTTGTGTGTATTTACTTTGATTATGAAGTCATCAACTCTCGTAAATTTCCTAATCAATGAGTTTCTTTTTCTGTCTTGCTTGATTACACCAAGCAAGCACCTCTTCATGTTTCTTTTGAGTTATTGGCAACACTTGTATGTCTTTCTTAGTTGAGGTTTATGCCTTTGATCCATAAGTAAGAATGGGAAGGATGCATTGTACTTTACTCTTAAGACATAGTGATAAATTGCTCTTGAAACTTGCATTGTTCCTTCCACATACATTCTAGCCAAGTTTTATATGCCTACTGATTTCTTCTTTGATGTGGCTCTCGCTTTGTTTTTGTTGTTCAAGGTAAATGTTGGCATCAATTAAAATGCGGTGTTCTATTTCAAAACAACACTTGAGAATTACCGATTATCGCAGCTTCAATAAGGCATCTCTACTGCATTAAATGGAGATACAATCTGTCAGGAGAAGGTGGAATTACTGTGGATATTGTACAGAAAGCAAGTGGAGAAATAGAAACCACACTCGCCCAAGTTTTCACTAGATATCTCAATGAAGGAAAGGTTTCTAAAGATTGGAAAAATGCTACAATGATCCTGCCACATAAAAAAGGTGACACTGATGATCTCAGGAACTACAGGCCCAATAGCCTCATTTCAGTGGTTTACAAAATCTTTCCAAATGTTCTTTCACATCGATTGAAGATAACACTGGAGGACATGGTTCAACTAAGGGAACAAGCTGGATTCACGAGTGGCCACACCACCATAGATCATATTCATGTACTGAGAGAACTAACTGAAAGAATGAGGGAATATGAACTCCCATTATGCATTGCTTTTATTGATTATGAAAAGGCCTTTGATTGTGTGAAATCATCAGTAGTTACAATGGCTTTGAAATCCTGCGGTATTGAAAATTTACACATTAGCATTATTAACAACATCTATGAAAATGCTAGTGCAAAGGTTCGGATACTTGAGGAAACAGCACCAATAAAAATTGGAAAGGGATTAAGACAAGGTGATACCATATCTCCCGAACTCTTTAATGCCAATCATGAAGTGTCTTTCAATCATTGAACTGGGAAAACAGGGGGGATAAAGATTAATGGAGATTATTTAACTCACCTTCATTTTGCTGATGACAATTATTTTTTCAACTATGCCATCAAAGCTACAGAGCATTATCCTGGAACTTGCTGACAAGAGTAAAGAAGTGGAATTAAAAATGAACTTTCAGAAGATAAAACTGATGTACAATGCTTTTACAAGAAATGAAGATTTTGTGATTGACGGGGGAAAGCTCGAGGTAACCGATACCTACATTTACCTTGGACAACAGATATCAAGCAAAGGCCACATTGATAAAGAAATTAATCGGCACATAAAACTTGGCTAGAGAGCTTTTGGTAGAAACAGTACAATTTTTAAAGCAATATGTCATTATATCTTAAAAGAAGTGTTTAATCAATGCATCCTTCTAGTTCTTACATATGGATCAGAGGGGTCTGGTTCATTTGCCCGACGTTTACTTCATCAAAGGGTCACTTGACCGAAAATCACTTCACCGAAAAGATTGTTTCACCGAAAGATCACTTGATCGAAACGTTCATTTCACCGAAGGGTCACTTTATCGAAAGGTACATTTCACCGAAGAGTCACTTGATCGAAAAGTTCATTTCACCGAAAGGTCTTTACCTAAAAGTTCATTTCATCAAAAGGTCATTTCACCGTAGGGTCACTTGATTGAAAACTTTGGATTTCATTACAGGATCTGTTGAAGCATGGTGCAAGTACGGCAGACCACCGAAACGTAAGAGGATCATACTCAAATTGCATTTTTGATTTCTCCGTGTCACAGAGAACGCAAAGATTTAGTTTTAAGACAAAAATAATTAATTTTAAGACCCTGGGCCTCGGCTTAGGTCTTTTTAGCAAATTTCAATCATGTTCATAAGGTTTACATAAAAGTCATGTTCAGCGCTCATGTTTATAAAGGTTTACATAAAAAAAGTCAAGTTAATAATGTTGCAAATTATTTCAGGCAAAAAGAATCAAGTTTAGGGCTCTAGGCTTCGGCTGAGGCTTTTTTAGCAAATTTTAACTGTCTGTGCTCATGTTCATAAGGTTTACATAAAAAGTTTCTTGACATTTTATGTAATGCTTATGAATATGAGTAGAGTTAAAATCTGTTAAAATGGCTTGTATCTAGGCCTACGGTCAAAAAATTGTTTTGTGGTTGAGTAAAAGTGGAACATTATTTACTTGGTTTACTATGAAACCCTTATGAATATGACCTCGGAGGATTAAAATTTGACAAAAACGCACAGATCTAGGCCTTATAATTAATGTTATATTTCGAAAAACCTACTCATATAGAGGTGTTTCATAGAAATTAAAAGTGTATTTTTTATACAATCGGATAATGTTTAGGTGGCCAGTTTTTCAAAAACCCGCACCACACTCCAACACATCTCTAACAACAAAATTCTAAGTTTTCGATAAGCAGACCATTCGGTGAACTGATCTTTCGATATAATGAACTTTTAGGTAAAGTAATCCTTCGGTGAAATGAACTTTTCGATCAAATGTCCTTTCGATGAAATCAACTTTTAGGTGAAGTGACCTTTCGGTGAAATGAACTTTTCGGTCAAGTGACCCTTCGGTGAAACGTACCTTTCGATCAAGTGATTTTCGGTCAAGTGACCTTTCGATCAAGTGAACGATACCCGAATCAGAGACATGGACCATAACTAAAAAAAACATACAAAGGCTACAGACAACTGAAAGAATCCTGGAGTGATGCACGATTGGTGTAATCAGGAAAGTTAAGATGAAGAACTCGTGGATAAGGAAAATGACAAGAGTGGAAAACATCATGATCAGAGTAAAATCCCTGAAATGGCAATGGGCTGAACATGTTGGCCGAAGAATGGACCACCGATGGACAGTCAAAATTTTAGACTGGATACCAAGGGACAAAAAAGACCACATGGGAGATGGATGGGTGACATTCGAAAACATGACGAAGTAACATGGAGGAGAATGGCTCAAGACAGAACAGTTGTGGAGGAAACTTGGGGAGACTTTCATCCAGCAGTGGATTGATAAAGATTGACAATGATGACGACAACAATCTGTCATACTACAGCATCAGATTCCTTCATGAAAATTCTCTGTCATAGTATGACTGAATAAATGTTACAAATAATAAAAGCAAAAATATGATTCATCCTTTAAGCATAATAAAACATGAGTTTGAAAAACCTATTCCATGCAATGGCATTAATGTAAGTATCAACAAATAAAACTAATCATAGATGAGAGGCAGCTGTTACAGGAACATAGTATCAATGCCTTAAAATTACTCCATGCTTTCCTCTAAAGGAACTTAAGCCTTTCAATCTTGGAATGAGCTAGCCAAAGTGCTGTAACAATACTAAGACAATATCGATGCTCCACAAGAATTATATTTCCAAATTCGGAACTTACTTAAGAAACTTCCATAAAAAAATCTTGGAGATGAGACTAATAGAAAGACATTTGCATGAAAACAAAAGATAATTTTACACAACAGTCAGATGGAGGAAGCAAGTTAACTATTGAGTAGGAATTGGAGTCAATGAAATACTGTATTAAGAGATTGCAAAACACCTCATTTTACACGAAATTTGAATATGAATCCAGAAGTGTAAAAAAATGTATACTACTTAGGATTGGTAGTGATTAAAAGGTACATTCATGCCTATACTTTCAATGGCTGAAAGTCAATTCAAAATTCTCACCACTATATACAACTTTGAAAATGAATTCCAAAACATAGTGCTCGCACTATGAATTGCAGCGATTTTCATTTAAAAAATAAGTGTGTGTTATTTTTGGGATTGTAAATATTGGCATTTTAAAGCACTTTGAGAGGTGTTTCATGCTGTATTGCAGGGTTAAGGAATTTTCAAAGCACCTAGGGCCATTTGAAAGTTACAGAGGGTGAGTCAAAAGTTTTGCAATATTTGGGATCACTTCATGTCTTCATACTTACCTTTACGACAAAAGCTGCACTCAAAGTATAGGCCATCGTGTTGCACCGGCTTTAGCCATCTGTCTGCCAGTTCTTTGATTCCACGGCAGTACCAGTTCTTGTCCATCGTGGTGAAGAACTTTCACCCCAGCTGCCACCTCCTCCTGGTTGTTGAAGGGATGCCAGCAAAGGAAGTGAGCCATGGACCGGAACAGGTGATAATCTGATGAAGCAAGATCTGGACTATAATGCTGGGTATGGCATCAGTTCAATGCCCTTTAAGTTCATGGAGTTTTGCCCAGGTTGTTCGTGGGGTATAAGGTTAAGTGTTGTCCTGCTGTAGGAGAGCACGCTTTCTGTTCACCAATGCCGGGTACTTCTCGTCCAAAAAGGCATACATCCGCTCCAGCTGTTCAGAGTAGAGATTGGCGCTGATGATCCGACCATCTGGAACAAATTCGTAATGGATTATCCCCCTCGAAATTCCACCAGACACAGAGTATCACCTTGTGCTTGTAACACCCACATTTGGAAACAGATTCAGGAAGCTGGCCTGGATTCAACCACTGCTGTTGTGTGTTAGAATTATGGAAATAGACCCACTTTTCATAGCACATAAACAATTCTCTTGATGAAACTTACATCACACTGGTTTTCTAAGAGTTTCGTACACATTTTCACTCAGCGGTTTGCTTCAGCTGGCATCAGTTCATGAGGCACAATACGGTAGCTCCTGTAGACCTTGCCGAGGTCCTGGAGGCGACGAACCACGGTGATCTGGGATATGCCCAGCTTGCCTGATAATCTTAGAGTGCTGGTTGTTGGATTTGCCTCTACAGCCTCTGAATCCACCGTTCGCAGCCTACCTGAACTTGGCTGATCGTTGAGGTTTCTGTCACCTGAGCGAAATTTCTTGAACCATCTGGTTGTGATCCATGGAACCTTCCCTATTCACAAGACAAATGTTTCATGTTGCTTGGGCCGCGTTATGGACAAGTTCAAACTCGTAAAGCAAAAGTTCTCTAATTAGCC
Source organism: Macrothele yani (assembly GCA_039090855.1). Lineage (NCBI taxonomy): Eukaryota > Metazoa > Arthropoda > Arachnida > Araneae > Macrothelidae > Macrothele > Macrothele yani. Next base: position 25,460,397 of record CM077013.1, read on the forward strand.
GATTGCAGCTGTTCATCTTTTAGGCCTCCCAACCACAGACAGAACAATGACATGCAATGATGTTCACAGCAATGATTACCACTTTATATTCCTTTTTGACTGACTGCAGTGCGCAACTTGAATTAGTTTAAACACATGGTATACCCGCCGCAGCACATGCGTTTATGCAAATATTACAAAACTTTCGACTTGCCCTCTGTAAAATCTTAATAACAGTCTTTGCACACTAAATTTTTACATTCATGATTTAGATGTGCAGTTGTATTTAAAATGTTTACTAACACATACATGTCATTAAGCAGTTCTCTGAGATTCAGAGGTTAGCTCCTCAAAGAAAGACCATGTGCAAAGTACACATTTAAACTGATAGAACTAGAATTTACTTACTACTGCTGTATCAAATGTCTCCATTTACAATGATCTCAGCATACAGCTCAAACTTTGTTAACATCCATCACGCATTGCACACAAGACCTTTTGTACTGCATACTCATAATCTTTTTCTCAAGCAGACATTCCTGAATCTTGTCCTCCCATGACTACCTTGGCCTTCCTCTACCTTTCTTTCCTGCCATTTGGACTAAAAAATTCTCTTAAAACCTCATCACTCATTCTTTCAACATGGCCAAACCACCTAATAATATTAGTCTCCACCTTACTAATAACATTTTGCTCACATTACACACCTGCAACACATCTTCATTCCTCACATGATCAGAGCGTGTCTTACCAACAAAACTCCTGTAAGTAATGCGTCTCCCCAGTGCACAAACGACTCCAATGTCTTTTCTGCAGAAGCCAGATTTCACTGCCATACATCCGAGTAGGAACAATTACACTTTCATACACAGCCATTAGAGACTTTATTGAGAACCCATCATTCCTGTGAAATCCTTCTAAGGCAGTTAGGACTTTCAATAAAGAACTCACTCACCTACTAATTTTGCCATCTAATTTGTTCTTTCTGTCAAACATACTTCCTAAATATACAAACTCATTCTCACTTGGTAAATCTCTGTGCCATTAAGACTTATCTTGCATTCAGTTCCAACAGTTCCCCGCTCAAAAACCATAACTGTTTTTTTTTTCCTTATTTATACTGTTTGAATTTTATTCAAACTTCGTACATCCGAGTCAAAACTCTGCAACTCACTTTTGCTCTCTGCCAACAGGACTGTGTCATCAGCATACGGCAATCTACAGACACTGATATTACCGAGACATACACCAGTATTGTCCATTATGCATGCACACATCCATAAGTATATTAAACAGCCGTGGTGATATCACACAACCTTGTTTGACTCCTGCAACAATAGAAAACCATTTCGATTAAACACCATTCACGCGTACACATGCTCTACTGCCAGCATACATGGTTTTCACATTGTTAAGTAGATTCCCAGTAACACCATATTCATTCAATACCTTCCACAAAAGTGTCCTATTCACTTGGTCGTAAGCTTTCCCTAAATCTATGAAGGCAGTAAAAACTTTCTTCCTAAGAGCCAGATACTTTTCAATCATCGTGCGTAATGCAAAAATCTGGTTAGTGCAGCCTTTACCAGGCATAAAACCACTCTGAACATCCCACATTTTCTCTGATGTAAGACCCTGTACTTTTTCAATAACAACCTTACCAATCACTTTCCCTGGCACACTCAGTAGGCTAATACCACGATAGTTCTTGCATTCAGTCTGATCACCTTTTCCCTTATACAAGGGAACAATAATAGCATCCTTCCAATCCTGAGGGACTATTCCTAACTCCCAGCACAACTGGCAAATTTCAGTTAATCAGTCAATTACAGAGTCACCACCATATTTCAACATCTCTGCAGTTATACCATCAACTCCCGGAGCTTCATCATTCTGAAGAGATTTTAGAGCTTTACACACTTCTTCTCTGGAGATCCCACCTGTACTTCCATCCCTCATTGTGGCATTATCTGCATCTGTCTCAGAATGATCTTTGCTTTCCTGATCTAATAACTCACAGAAATATTCACCCCATCTTTCACTTAACTTTTTGGGCTCCCATATCATTTCCCCGATCTCATTCTTCACACCAATTACAACTTTGTTTTCCCTATTTTTCCTGAGTCTCATGTACTTCCAGAAGGACTTCCTATCTTTCCAAAAAGCCAGTTCATGCCTTTCCACTTTCTCCTTCCTATCTTTTGCCTTACTCTGGCGAACCAGCTTAGCAGCTTCACGCTTCTTACAGCGATATTCATCCACAGAGACTCTACCTTGCAATATCCCCAAATAGGCTTCCTTCTTTCTCTTTACTGCCTCTTCAATCTCACTATTCCACCAAGCATTACCTCTATTGTTACCCACTATTGTGGTGCCACAGACCTCTTTAGCAGCAGTGACAACACAGTTCTTAAAACATTCCCACTTCTTTTCTACATCCCTCTCACCAGACTTCAGCTCCTTCAGTCGTTCTCTGAGTAAGTCAGAATAACACTGATGATCTTCAAGGAGCCAACCAACCTTTATTCTTTCTATCCTTCCTATTCCTTTTCCTCCAACCAACATTAAGTTTCACTCGTGACACTACCAAGTAATGATCAGAACCAACATCCACACCTCTCATCACACAGGTGTCAACAACTAAGTGTTTCAGACGCTGATCGTAGACAACAAAATCTATCACACTCTTTTGACCAAGAGTACGATTTCCCCAAGTATATGTGTGGATATATTGCTGTTGAAATACATATCAGTTACACACAAACCATTCTCAATGCAGATTTCAATTAATCTTTCACCATTATCATTCACAGAAGGATCATTAAACTTACCCAGAACGTTGTCAGAAATTGCATTTCTCTAGCATTGAAATCTCCTACTATTATAACTTTTTCTTTAGCACCAAATTTGCTCAAAACAGCTTTAGCTCATTCCAGAAATCTTCCTTCTCATCAGAAGGTTTCAAGTCACAAGGAGCATACACTACAACAATTCTCTGAAGTTTCACTTTCAAACAAATTCAGAGAATTCTCTCACTTACGCAACTATAGTGAATCAAGTTGTTCTTCATCTTTTCACTTAAAATCACACCTACACCAGCCTGTCCTCTCATATTATCCAATACTCCAGACCACACACTCACCGTGCCATTCACTTTTTCTACCCCAATATCCTTCTTTTTGGTTTCACTTACACAAAGCACATCCAGTCTATACTTATTCATCTCCTCAATCACCTCACTCATCTTGCCATTTATACTTCTAGTATTCCATACACCAATCTTACATTCACTCAGCCGAGATCTCTTTCTCATACGCCGTTTAGAAAGTCCAGGTCGATTTCGTGGTGGACCATACTTCTCAAGTGTGGTAGGTCCACCATATCCCACACTTAGAGTCATTCTTAATATTTCTTTTTGTCTTTTTAATCAGGTAAGTACATCAGTATGGGGGATTAGCCCACAGCTGAGGGTTCCAGTTGGTCATTCAACCTAAGGATTCTGGAACAAAACCCAGTAAGTTGGGGTCTTTTTGCCATTGTCACACAGAACTAGCTGGCACCTCTCCAAGGAACTGATGCTCATGCTGTTACTATGGAATTATATATATATAATTCTCATAGTAACAGCATGAGCTAGAGTATACTTGCGAATGGGATGGAATTTGACCATTTATGACACACCAATGTAGAAACTGCCTGACTGTTATTAAAACGCTGCCACTTACTAAATGCTACACAACGAGAAGCTAACTTTCATATCTACCTATTGAACAGATGGTGCATTTTGTCACTAATTCTTCTACATTCATGGTTTCTTGCTTTACATACTGTTAAATTTCCACACTTGACACTTTCAAAGCGCACTATATTTTTTTCTCAGAACAATTTTTGTACAAATTTGCTTTGTAAGTTAATGGATGGCAAAAAAAACCTTTTCACACTATGACAATTTGTAAGCATTACTTTTTAGAAAATATGTGTCTGTTGCTTTAGCTTCCATAATCTATCCTGTTAATTACACATAAACTTAAATTCACAATAGTGTTATCTTCCTATGCTAGCAAACGAACTCTTATACCTTGACACAAATCAAATAAAAGAGATGTTCCCTAACTACTTGAAACCAAACCATTTTGTTCCATACAGAATATACCAATAGACAAATGTTTCTTATTTTATTTCGAAACTATGAGCACTCTAGTTACAATTAGAGAGAGAGAGAGAGAGAGAATAGAAATTACTGTTTCACTCATATTGCCTTAATAGTTAACAGTAGTAATACAAGTGAACTTGACAATCTCTAGTAATTCAGGTATGCTGATAACTAACTTAAAGTACATGGTGATTGAAACAGGATGGCTATTATTTATGTTATGCAACTAAAATATATAAAGATTAATGGTTATTCTTTATCAATCCTTTCATGTTCTTTACTGTACTTCAATAAAATGACTGTTTATACCAAAGCACGATATATGCAGTGAAATTAAAAGCATATACAAGTCAATTGATCCAAATGACATACATCATTATACATTATGATAATACAGTAAAAATTTTAAAAATAGCACAATTCAACTTTGAAGAGATTGGTTAACTAGTGACATCACCACACCTCTAATCTGTCGGTCCTTGGTAACTTCTGTGCAGCTGTTACTAAAGGTGACGGGACAATACTTAACGGAGAAGCAATGGCATCTGCAGGCAATAAACTCGCCATCATAGGAGCATGTGCTAGGTAAGGACTGAAAGTGGATGCAGCTGCCATTGCAGGCAGGTATGGCGTTGTAGTGGCCTATGGGAGGAAAAAAATTCAATAAATGTGAAGGCAAATGTGCTATATTCACATTCCCAACAGATATAGATTTTCATGCTGCTTGCTTTCACCACCATTAATGATTTGCAAACATAATCATAAAACATCAATATCACACACACACACACACACACACACACACACACACACACACACACACACACAACTTACCCTTGAACTGTAGGTAAATAAAAATAATGACCTCCAAACCAAATTGTGTAAAATTTCTTTTCAAAACTTAAAAATAGTTATTACCTGAATGGGAACACGACCATTGTAGCAATCTTCAAACTGGCAATTGTATGTGCTAAATGGTTACTTTTAACCTATATAATTTCAGAGAATAAGTGGAAATAAAGTTGCTTGTTAAGTGCAAACTGCTGAAGTTAGTGTTTTATGCTGAAGGATTATGGAAGTAATAAAATGCCTTTAAATTCTTAATTATACTGATTTAATGGACTTTTCCAATATGTGAATATGACATTGCCTCAAAAATAAATAAAAGGACTACAAGGGAAATAACTGACAAACTGTTACTTAAAATTCCATAAGAAACCACCACATTAAATTTGATGGAACTTAATTCAAATCTGATTTGCTCATACAGGAAAGATAAATAAAAGTACTTCAATACACACTAAGACCACACAGATCATGGGATACCTGGTTCCTAGGTAATGCAACACTGTCACCACTCTGGGTACTAGGCAAACCACTGTTTGGTAGGTAGATATATAGGCAGACATCAGTGCATTCACGTAGATGGTAATTTGATGTCAGTATGGATAAACATTGTGAGTTAACAGTTTTAAAGAGAATTAACAGTGAGTGTGTGATGCATGGGTCACTATCATGCAGGTAAGTACAGGAATTGAAGAATCCCTGTTTGATAGTATCAGGAATATACCATTTCCAGAATAACACAGTTTTAAAGAGAATTGACAATGAGTGCCTGATACATGGGTCACTATCATGGAGGCAGTAAAGGAATTGAAGAATTCCTGTTCAATAGTACCAGGAATATACCATTTCCAGAATAACATTGTATAGTTTTAAAGAGAATTTGACAATGAGTGCCCGATGCATGGGTCACTATTATGGAGGTAGTACAGGAATTGAAGAATCCCTGTTCGATAGTACCAGGAATATGCCATTTTCAGAACAACGTTGTATCAGGGACAAACGCTGTGGGTAAATAAAGGTGGTGGATGAACATGGTCATCAACATCTGTCTTACAAAGTTGCAACCAATTGGAGAGCGACAGTGGCAAAAATCACCACCAACTTGAAGGTCTCTACCAATACAATCAGGTGATCATTAGCCTCAATAGGTTAAGGAGCCCACCGACCCACCAGACTTCCATTGCAAATGCCACATCATTGGACTGAACTGGATGAAAGAACATCTGCAGTGGACATTGGATGATTGAAGATGGGTCTACTAGTCCGACGAATCCAGTTGCCAGTTATTTTACATGGATGGAAGGATGTGGATCTGGTGTAAACCACACGAAGTGATGGACCAAACATGTAAACAAGAAACTGTTCAGGCTAGTGCAGGCTTAGTTGTGGTTTCGGGCATATTCAACTGTTACACATTGGGACCTCTGGTATGTGCAGATGCATTTGTGAATGATCCATGCTATGTGTCCATCCATGCAGAACATCTGCATCCATTCTTGGTTATCATGCACCCACATGACAAAAGACTCTTTCACCAGGATAATGCATTTCCCCACAGAGACTTAGTGACAAGAACATGGTTAGAAATGCATTCTTCAGAAGTTCCTACCTTGGAGTAGCATCCCCATTCATCACACCAGCACTCTAAAGAACATTTTTTGGGATGCTGTGTAAAAGTCCTTTTGAGCTTTGGATCTTTCAACTAAGAATTTGGTGGAATAACAGACAGCAGTGCAGCAAACATGGATGGAGACACCTATGGAATGCATTCATGACCTAGTGGATTATGTCATGAAGGTCATGACTACCTTTCATGACCTTGCCATGTGATTGCCTTTGAGTGAAAGGTGGGCCTCACAATTACTAGATAACATATATATGCATAAGTAGAGACGTGGACCCTAACTAAAATAGACATACAAAGACTGCTGCCAACTGAAAGAAGCATACAGAGATGCATGCTTGGTGTAACCAGGAGAGATAAGAAGAGGAACTCATAGATAAGGAAAATGACAAGAGTGGAAGACATCATGATCAGAGTAAAATCCTTGAAATGGCAATGGGCTGGACATGCTGCCGGAAGGATGGACAACCGAAATTCTAGACTGGATTCCAAGGGACAGGAAAAGACCAGAAAAAGAACAACATGGCAAATGGGTGGATGAAATTCGAAAGCATGGAGGAGACTGGTGCAAGACAGACCATTGTGGGAGAAACTTGGGGAGACCTTCATCCAGCAGTGGATTGATAACAATTGCGGATGATGATGATATATACAGACCTGCCAACCTCTCAGAACCAAAAAACGTAACACTCAGACAGAAAAATCGTAACACGACTCATGCTGATAATTTTTGAAGCCTATTTCAGCTATATAAATTCTTGATGATGAGAATGAAGGGATTTTTTTCCCTACATCAAACTTTTATTCAGAAACTAATTAAATCCAATCAGCAAAAACTTTTAGGTTGTTAATTATCAGAAAAAAAAAAAAATTGCGATTACGGGAGAAATCCTCACTCCACCTAATTTCCGTTTTCGGAAATTTTGAGAGGCGGAAAACTTGCATCTCAGGAAGTCTGCAATATGGTTTAATCGGGTTGTGAAGATGTTTTTGTCTGCAGGACCAAAATAAATCTGCAATGTGCATCGGCCGTCGCCGCGATTCTTCTAAGGGGTACAAAATAAATCTGCGATGTACGTCGCCCGTCGCTGCGATTCTGCTACGGGGATGAGTACACAATAAACCTGTGATGTATGTCGCCGCAATTCTTTTACAGGGATGAGTACAAAATAAACCTGTGATGTATGTCGCCGCAATTCTTTTACAGGGATGAGTACAAAATAAACCTGTGATGTACGTCGGCCGTCGACGCGATTCTGCTACGGGGACGAGTACAAAATAATTCTGCGACGTACATCGTCCTTCGCGCGAGAAAAAATTACGATTATGCAAGAAATCCTCACTACGCCTAACTTCCGTTTTCGGAAATTTTGAAAGGTGGAAAACTTGCATCTATGATAGGGAGTCTGTAAGATGGTTTAATAAGGGTTCTGGGAATGTCGTTTTTGTCTGCAGGGCCAAAATAAATCTGTGATGTATGTCGCCGCGATTCTGCTACAAGGCTTCTGTCTGAAAAGGGAAAAAATTGGAGAAACATGACTATTTAAAACAAATCGTATTATTTATAAATATATAGGCCCTGTATTTTATTCCTTATACTTATTGTATTATTTACCTATTTACTTTTTTATTTCATCTTGGATTAAGCATTCTACAGCTATAGAATGTACATGCCTTTTCAGGGGTCTTGTTCTGTTCTGTGCGATTTTCGATGATTTGCAATACTTTATATATACATACACACAATCATTCTATCCATTTAGTGCATATAAATATATTATTTTTTATCATTTTTAATTCTAGAGGCTGTTACTGCATTAATTTTGTCAACAATGGGGTAAAAGGAGCAACAATAGTACTATTTCATGCATTTATGACAGACAAATAAATTAATGGGGGGGGATCATGCCTTTAATGAGACGACCTTGACCACTGTGAGATTTTCACCAAGTAATTTATTCAATAAAGGCAAAAATTGCCAACTTAACACACACTTAATTTTTGGACTAACAGCCGACTCTTATGTTAAAAAAAAAGTTTGGTTCAATCATCAGGAGCATTTTAAGCTATAAATAATTCCTTCTGGGAGTAATATGTTTTCATCTATCAGTTCAAATGATGGTATATACATACTTTTCGGACTATTAATGGTAAAAAGAAGTCTTTTGTGGGCTTACCTCAAATTTTTTTCTAAACAACTGCTCAGCAAACAGCAATTATAAGTTTGTGTGATATCACTCACACAGTAGATAGCCATGAATTTCCCCTCTCTTTGAGCCACATATTTATCCCTGCAAGGTTATTGAGTATGAGAGGAAAATCTATCATAGGAATTTCTCCCCAATTACTTGTCTTTTTCACTTTTGTTACAAAACTGCATCATGCAAAAGTTTCAGAACACACAACAAAATTGCTACCCCTCAGGGGATTTTCTCTTTTGTCCCCTCCTAGCTGGGAGGTTAAAGCAAAGGACAACAACTACCTTTTATGATGGAGTTGGGGGGGGGGGGCACATTTCTCTCACACATGGTCAACAGTGACTTAAGAGCCAAACATAAATAACAGGAATTTGTAGCAATGATTCCATGTTTCTGCTATGTTACCATCTGCAGCATTTCTGAGAATTTTGTGTTCTGCAAAACTGGGTTGAAACTTCTCAAAAACAGTGTTATGTGAAAATACTTGGGTGTGGTGTTTATGAGTTGTATACCTCATACATTATTATTATTATTATTATTATTATTATTATTATTATTGTTGACAAATTTGTGAAGTGTTATATTTCAGGTGGATACCAACAAAACAGAAGTTCACAAATTTTACAACAACAATATACAAGGTACAACTTGTTAACACCATACCCAAGTTTTTCCACAAAACAACAACAGCCTTCATGGTTTTCACACAGTAAATAAAAGTACTTTAAATTAAAAACAAAATTGGCTTTCATTTTTCCTTTTGCACATGTTTATGCTTCATTCATTTATTCATACCTTTTCAAGAACATTCTTCTATAAGAAATGGCTATTTAATATTTCTCACTTAATTTTCATTGATATTTTTTTGATCACTTAAATTAGCTCTTTCAACTAATAATAACACTGGTAATTCATGCAGTGAAAGCGCAATTTACAAGCTGGAATTTGTAATCAGTATCACCCTCTAAGAATGACAGTTAAGCATGAATAAATAAGATACTACAGGAGAAAACATTCAGGATTTTGAATGCATATTGTCATCCACATTTTGTTTCTGTATTAGCTCATTAAATTACCAAAAATAACTCAAAAGATATGATGAAATTATAAGAAATGACTTTAAAAATATGTAGGTAATTCAAGCGGTGATCCTAATGTGTTATAGCATTATTTGACAAAGCTCTTTACAATGATGGCTAAGAAATTACAAAATTTTGAGGCGACTTTGCTAGTGCTGCTCTTACACCGATGTGACATTTAGCTCAAATATTTAATGTGATTTTTATTATTATTTTTTTGTTTAAATCTTAACACAGTTTTTGTTTTGTTTTGCTTTAAAACTAAATTATTCTTAAAATACTGAGGGCAAAGGGGTTCTGAAATAATGAATATGCACACCTGTTAGCGATGTGCAACATAAAAAAATAAAAAATAAACAACAGTTCTATGATAATTTCAAAGGAGTTTCAATACGTAACGCGGAGGGGTAGTTTCTGAACAATGGAAAGAATTGCTTAAATTATGACAGCTTTATTTAACATCACTTATGTGAATAAATTCTAGAGGGTTAATAAAACCCATGTTTCAATAGTTACTGCTGCATTGCACTGCAGAATACAGCACCTATTGCACAGAACTTTCAATACCATACATTTTGAATAAAAATTATTACCCAGTAAAAGCATATATTTATCTAAATGACTGCAACAAATGACTAGTGCCTGTGTGTGATCTTGAGTCGACGACAATGAGTGTTGTACACCAAATATTGACAAACTTCTCAAAAGGTTCATCGATGTGGCAATAAATAGGTATAATACCAATTTCTCTGTAAATCACACACAAATTGAAAAATACAGCAATTTAAATGAAATTCATACTTAAGTTACGTAAAATATAAATGAAATGGTGTATTTTGTAGATGGTACCTCATTAGATATCTTATGCATTTAATAAGAGTGAAAGATTTGCAAGTGTTGGTGAAATAAATCTAGAAATAGCTAACCAAATTGCTCTGCTCTAAACCTTGTATGCACTTCAACTTCATTAATGTAAAAGCCAAAAAAATTATCTTTCAATAATAGCAATTTGGATTCTCCTCAAATGAAACCCATCATCTGGAGATCTGTCTGAAAAAAATAATGATTTTGATTCAGGCATCAATCTACAGGAACACAAAGATATAGATCAGGTAACAACCACAAGTTTTCCATTCAAAATTTTGGTTGAAAAAGACTAGAGATGGAGTCCAAAAGCTCCCATATTGAACTCTCTTTCAGCTTTTATTAAGAATGTGAATTTAAATTTTATTGCTGTATGTCTGGTAGTCATATGCTCCCCCCCCTCCAAATATTTTCTCTTTCAGTACAAATACTTCAGTTCTGAAGCTCACTTTCAACTAAAATATCTCTGCTATGCAATATGCACTATATTGACAAAAGTCACCGGACACTCCTTCAAAAGCAAATTAATGGATCCACTGCATTGTTATGATGCACGGTACAGCTGCAAACAGTATAAAAACAAGCCCGCAGTTGCCCTCGATCACATCGCACTGTGAGGTTGAGTGAAAATCTCGCGGCGGGAGAGAACTGACTTTGAGAAAGGAAAGATTGTTGGGAGTTATATTAGTAGGTTGTCCATAAGAGAAACCAAGAGGCACTTAAGCATACCCAAGTAAACTGTTTTGGATGTACTGAATAATAAGGGGAAGACACATGGTGTGCTTGAAGCAGCAACATGTACCGGCAGACCAAAGAAAAGCAGTGATAGAGGATGTCGAAGCCTCAGGAGAGTCGTTATAGCTAATTGACAAAGTACTGCACAAGACCTCAGTGTACAGGTGAGTAAAAATGCTGGAACCTCAGTATACACACATACCATTCACAGAGAACTTCATTCCATGGGTTACCGTGGGTGTGCGGCTGCTCACAAGCCTTTCATCTCCACTCTGAATGCTACTTGTCATTTAGCATGGTGTAAAGAACATTCATTGTGGACCGTAGATCAATGGAAATGGGTCCTATGGACTGTTGAATCCAGATACACGATCCCTCAGTCTGATGGCCATGTGCGAGTATGACGACAGTCAGGGGAACGCTATTTACCACAGTGTACTGTTCCTACGGTCAAGCTTGGATCTGGCAGTGAACTCATGTGGGGATGTTTTTTGTGGTATGGTCCTGGCCCATTGATTATTGTGGATAAACCTGTTAACCAGCATGTCTACCTCGATATTCTGGACAATTATGCCTTACCAACTCTGTGGCAATACTATGGAACCGAGCCTTGTTGGTACCAGCAGGTTAATGCATCGAGCCATAAAGCAAGGACTGTTATGTGGTTTGATGATAATTCCGTATTGTGGGTGGACTGGCCAGCACAGATCCCCGATTTTAATCCCATAGAGCACATATGGGATGAATTAGAGTGCCTCATAAGAAGTTTCGAACCAAGGCCTACTACTAAGCAACAGTTAGTGGCACCATTATGTACTGAATGGAAGCGCATACCTATCGCTGTGTTCCAAAACCTCGTCGAAAGCATGTCTCGAAGGGTCAGTGCATGCATTAAAGCCAAAGGTGAACTGATACTGTACAAATGTATGTCAATAAATGCTATGTTGCATTTCTCTTCTAGGTGTCTGGTGACTTTTGTCAATATTGTGTGTATCATTATTTTTAATACACCACAATATGAATACTCGAGAAATGCATATAGCGTATTAAATCCATTAATTTTTATGGTGTAATAAGCAGCACAGAGATTCACCAAGCTTTTCTTTTGCACTCCACTGGGAGGCTTTTTCAAGGCAATGGTAGACATAAAAATGCCTATATAAAATATATATAGAAGAAAATATCAAAACATTTTTATGTCTACCATTGCCTTGAAAAAGCCTTCCAGTGGTGTGTGAAAGCTTGGCGAATCTCTGTGCTTATTAATTACACCATAAAAATAAATGGATTTAATATGCTATACGTGTTTCTTGAGTAGCGTGTATCAGTTGGTTAGATGTAGACCACCATATCAATATGCTAAGCTTAATATATGGGCTAATTTTTTTTTTAGCAAATGGAATGTGATACTAAAATTCATGCCATAACCCTTTGCCAATATTCTGGAGGTAATAAATGGTTACTTATTCAATGATATTGTGTATTATCTATACTGAAAAATAAGATTTCAAAAAAAAGGACACTACACAATAGTATAATGGCAAATGGGATGTACTTCTGGACATGAAAAATTATTACGTAATAAAAGTGATGTGCTCTATTTCAGCCTACTGCTCTGGAAACTGTTATGCTTGCAATTATCGTACAGAAATAAAGCATACTGCTGTATTAGTGGGAAAGTAAAAGGTGCATGACACCTCTGGCTTTCTCTCTGTAGGTAGCTTTCAAAAATCATATTCTACTTAACAAAAACAGATTAAAAATACACTAAAGTAAAAAAATATATAGGAACACTATATAGCTATATAAGACGTGCCATCGTAACTTATGTATGCAACTATGATGTTGAGATGGCTTCATAAACACCTCACTGCATAGGATTCAGATATAAATGAATCCTATGCAGTGACTCACGATTAATTTATATCTGAATCTATATATAAATTAATCACGAGTCACTGCATAGGATTCTCTACGGGAAAGACTTGTGATTTAAGTGACTTTGAAAGAGGCATGATAGTGAGAGCTTGGTATGAAAAGGCAAGGGAATGGGTGCTAGATACAAAGAGGCACGATAGTGAGTGCTAGGTATGGAGAGAGGGGCGATAGTGGATTTAATTGGAACGAGTCAGAATGCTTACACGTGATAAAGACCCAAGTTGTGATGAAAGTGCTTGTGTATTTCTTTAATTTCTTAATGTAAGTAGCATGGTATCCTTCAACCTACATTTATCAATTGCATATGAATTGCTTTCTTCCTATTCCTGTACAGTATTACAATTTTTGCAACTGGTCATCCAGCTTGGAGAAAATATTAAAATAATTTAGTCACATTTTGGCATTCAATAGAGCTTAGAGAAAATATTTTTATAATTTTAAAATACCTGATTTAGAGCAATGAAAGGAAATTCCTACATACCTATTTGTTAGTACATCATTGCTAAAATTTAGTTTTATATGTGCAAACTCCAATATATACTAGAAGCTACTGTAGCAAACATTTTCATGACAGATGCCACACACATGTACACCACCTGGAATTTCTTAGAACTTTACCTCTTTGTTCAACTGAGTGTGTAGTATCTTACAAAATTAATGAACTTATGTTTCATTATCTGACACTGTAAGAAATGTGCCATGGGCTTTAATCAGACACAAATATTCACAATATTGGTTCTGAAAGAGAAGAAAAATAACACAATCCCCTCTCCTCCATTTTAAATTGTTATATTAGAAAATATGGCTCCTTTCTATTCTAGAAGTTGTGTCCTTGGTACTTTACAAAACCAATTTGTAAATGGAAAACAAAGCAAGAAAAGTTCACTGTTACTTGTAGCCAAATACTGAAGCATAACTTTCAGAAATCAGATGAATTTGTATTGGATCATGAACTCTATAAAATACCCTGTTTTCAAACAACTTGTCAGTTAAATAGCCCACAGAAGATAAAGCCTATGAAATTTCTAGGATTTTTATTTTTTCATAAAATCTGTTTTAAGTCTTATTTAGGAAAGGCTCAAAACAGATTATAAAACGTTTACAAATAAAATATTTCTCCGTACTTATTTCATAAAAGACCTCACAAGCATTTATTTCTACGATTCACAACTGACCTCTTCTGATTTCACTTTTTAATGGCTATATGCGCAGGGCTTGAAAAATGCGGTCATCTGCGACAAGTGAAAAGTTTTAGTTGACAAGTAAAAAAATCAGTAGAGAAATTTAAATTCAGTTGGTTGGTTGGTTAATTTTTATGGCGCAAGGGCCATGTTTGGCCAAAGAGCACCAGGAACAAGACAATCAAACAAACTAACTAACAAACAAACAAATTCAGTCGGCAATTATTTATAAGTTAATATGCCTATTTTGGGGTACATAAAACTTTAATTTTCTTAATAAAGCTTATTTTAATTCACAGAAGTAATGAGTGATTATGCATCAGCATGGGAAATTGGTTTCTCCACAAAAGAAACTGGACAGCAAATGCCCTGAGTCAAACCATCTGGGCATGGTGTGCTTAATAAGGAACACAAGGCAAGAAGCCACAAGCCCAGTAGAATTATTTCCACACTCTGTGCGACAGATAAGCAGTGTAAGAGTCACATGAGCCTTGTGAGCTGCCACTTAGCCAACTGCTGTCGTAGGGCAAACATGGGAATCCGTGTTTCTGCAGAGCTGTTAGGAAATTTCTAAAACATTGAAGGATTCCTGCATCTTCTACTCTAGAGGGAGAAAACCGAGTTAAGTTATTATACAATGATTAATCACTTAAATTAGGTTAACGATAAAGTATTCGAGAGTTGGGCATAAATTTTTAACAAATAAAACTTTAAAACACGAAACAAAATAAACAGCCCTGTGGATTTTTGATTTTCAGCTGGCGAGTGAGATATTTGACTGACTGGTTAACCTGAATGAAAATTTTCAAGCCCTGGCTATGAGGTATTCTTTCATTCTTGATTTCAGTTTCTGAAGTGTTTGTTTAGCATGGCATTTCTTCATGTTTACAAAAGAAATTTAATAAACGGTGCATCTGCTTTCCACATTATATCATTTGATTACTCTAACATAACTTAATTAGCCATTTTGTGAATGACCTTTTCCCGTAGTGATAGCTGGAATTTTTGTAACAACTGCTTATTTGCCAATGGGACATGCCTCACTTTTTGGTTTCCTTTTTTTTTTTCATTAAAAACAAGGAGGTGTGAGAGGAGGGGGAATTAACACTCAATGAAGAACCTTTTGAATTTTTGAAAGTTATACTTGATGGTCTGGAAACAGCTTACTATGAACTTCTCCTGCCTCACTTCCCATTTTCAAACTGCCTTTGTACAATACTAAAGACACACGCTTTTGAAGAACAGAAATGTCTGTTTTCTAATAAAACAGCTTGGAGTGAAGGAGATATGAATGTAGCTTTTCGTTTTCAAATTCAATGCTATAAAAAAAGCAAAATACATGTGCACAAGGAATTTGGAATATTTAGGTCAATGACTTTATTAATAGGTGATTACACTAGTCTTGAGAAAATTGTAGAAGTTTAAATTCTTTTTTTTTTTTCTCTTTGATGTCATCAAAATTAAACTTGTTTATCAAGATAATTGTATGTCTAAGTTCTATATTACAAGGAATTTCTTCTTTTCACTTTAATCTGGCACTTGTATGATAAATACGGTAACACACTGCAAATACTACATGCCACACACGCACACACAAAGAAAATCTAAAATTATCACTTTCCCACTTAACACACAACATTTAATGTTATATTTTATTAAATGTCAAAGAATGTACACAGCTAACACATATATAAAATTGTAAACAAATAATGATAGCACAAGTCAAATGAATGCCCAGGTAATATGCAGAACCAAAATTATTGCTTGGGGGTCATAGAAAAATCATGTGACTACTCTCAATCAATCATCTGTTGATCTGTCACCATAAGCCTGAGAGGCATGCAAGAAGCATGTGCACTTGTTCAGTACAAGTTCATTATTTTTTTTTCACAATGATTTCTTGATTTTTTTTTCACAAGTCTTTTATATAAAAAAAAAAAAAAAGAACAGAGAAATCTTATAGGTGCAATTCAACTGCAAGTGGGTAAAAAGTCACTCAAGATGAAATCATGAAAAAGCAGAATGAGAGGGGAAAAAAAAAAAAAAAAAAGGTTTCTTTAAAAATTAAATAATGACTTGTACTATGTCAAATAAGCAATAGGTTTCTACGATTTTTGATTGGAATTCACAATTTTATTAATTTTAAAATGTTTTAAGTGAAGATTTCAAAATTTTCTTTTTAATTTCCTTGATAAGGAAGTCAAAGTTATGATAACATCATGTGATTTATCCTTCTGATGGCATCAGTAATAATTTTGTTTCTTGTATAGTCCACTATTAAGAACTTAAGACAAACAATAATCTATCTACTGAACATTTTCTAAACTCTGAACAGCTATAAGTGATTTTTGCCATGTGTTTGTGGTTTTCAGAAGTTATCTATCATTGGAATCTTTTGAACTGAGAAAGATGTATTGAACTTCCAACTTTTATTAAGAAATGGAAGTAAATCAGTCTGCAATCTTATAGATTTTGGCAATAGTAAAATGTCTTTTTACATATTAGATGACATATAATACACATTAACTTTTCAGATGAACTGAAGTTTGGGGTATGACATCTTTGCTTAAGACATATTCTGAATCTCAGTCCGGTGATATCGAAGCTTTAGTGCTTCAAGAAATGGTGTATATGTTGGTATATGATTGAGGAACACTATTCCCCACCATTCTTGCCCACCTTCACCACTGACTATCATCTATACTTGGTCATTTTTATGTCAATGCTAAGTACCATTTCTTGTTTTGTCCATGTATATCACAAAAAAATGTGACAATTCAATAATATGAAAGATGACAATGAATTTTTGAGTGTGTAATGAGCACATCTTTTGAATCCTTTGATACAAAAAAGTATCTCAACAGATTTTTAGAACAAACAATTCATAAAAAAAAAAAAAAAAAAAAAAAAACGTTTGCCCCTTCTAAAGAAAATCTGCACATTCTTTAAAATGTGCTATATAAGCAGTGTTCTTTAGAGTGTATTAAACTGGTTACCAAAAAAGAAAAAGAAAAAACCCTGGATTTCTACACAATTAGTAAAGCATCCACAAATAGTAATAGCCACTTTCAGCTATGAGCAGCTGAAATGTGTGTTATGAAAAAGTGTCCACAAACCATTTCACATAATGGAAGATGTCCAAGGCAAAGGGAAATTTTAAAATCAGGTTCTTAGAACCAAAAGATCAGGTCAAGGCAAAAGGAAATTTTAAAATCAGGTTCTTAGAACCAAAAGATCAGGTTCCAAGTACAGTACAAATAGAAAAGCATGAACACATACTCCCTAGAGACAAAAGTTGGCAAATATATGAAAAATATTTCTTGCCATAAACATTATCAGTAGCAAAAAGAATTTTTTAATCAGACTTTTAGAAGTGGAGATAACATCACTACAAGGATTTACATTAAAGCCAACTAGTGGAAAAACTAAACATTATTTTGAGAAAAAAAAAGTACATAAATGTTTTCCATGGTGAGTGGCATTTGATTGAAAATTTTTTTTTCAGTTATATTTTTGAAAGCCATGATTGCAAACGTATTAAAAAAAGGAATGTGCACTTAAGCTCCAAAAAATTTTGTCACAAAATATTGCAAAATACTCATCGTCATGACCTCTAACACAAAAAAGAATTTTTAAAATCTGATTTTGAGGAGCAGGAATTTTGGGGAAAATACAATGCACATTTACACTGCCTGGTGGTGACATGTATTATTTCAAATACAAACTGTACATAAAATGGCCTTCATAATAAAGGGGAATCATTGGAATTTTCTATATTTATTTTGCATTTTTTAGCAACTGTATACAGTAAAATATATCTGAATTTTGAACATTTGCACTCCTTAACTGTGAAGTTATGCATCAGAAGACTAAAACAAGTGGCCATCATTTTCTGAGTTCAGGTACGCAGCTGCAAGAAGAATTTTTCAAATCGACTGATATGGTGTCCACAGATGGATGGACATACTAAAACTGATGGAAGGACACATTGATACTATGTACTTAGTAAGATGTGCTAAAAATATTATTGAGAAATGGATCTTTGTGAAGAAATCATTGTTCACATCTCCAGTACATGGCAGGCACTGCACTTATGTCATTCCCAGCACAGACACATCTCTTTTCACTGCTTTCCAGGCAGCCATCTCTTAAAAAAACTTTAAAATTGTGCAGGAATCAAACCTGCATTTCACAATTTCTGTTTAAGCATGCTGCCAACACTCAACCTATGACAACAAACTTCCAAGCACCTAAAATTAAGAGTATGTAAGTACATGAAAATTGAAAGATGAGGGTTCGATTCTGACTACAGAGCAATCTAATTTTCAAGTTTTCTGAGGAGACAGCCACATGGTAAACAGTGAAAAATGTGGTACATCTCTGCTTGGAATGACACTGGCAACTGATTGCAATGTAATGGGAGTGTCAACAGTCACATCTCCACGAAGACTCATTTCCCAGCAATTTCTATGGATATCTAAAGCAAGAAATGACATTTTTTTAAAATAATTATGATGTTTTAAAGATATAAAGTAAGTCCACTTTATACCTGACCTTTACCATACACATGAAACTTTACGAAGAAAATTATTCATCTGCGAGGGTTTGTCACCAATAAACCATGACATAGATGCTTTTATTTCATACATAATTAGCACTCAATACAATAACATTTGAAGGCAGAATATTAAAAAAATAATAAAGTAAAATGTCTCTATAGTTCTAACTTACCTTTTCATTTATAAAACACTTAACTTATATCAACAGAATGACCTACCTTAAAATTACTTACCTGGAATGTTAACATATTATATGAAGTTTATGTCTTGATATCTAACTGTAAGCTTTTCATTTTGTTTTCAACATGAACTTGGAATTTAAGTTACTTTATGGGAAAGTTAACTACGGAATAAAAATTGTGATGCAAGTGAAAATTTCTGTGCCAAAGTGCGATCTAAAAATCTACTTCCTTTAAGAAGATACTACTATGACCGGGGGTTTCCAAACTTATCAAAAATATACTTCATTTTAAAGTTCTTAAAACTATTCAGTTTTGAGGAAGAAAAGCTAAGAGTACTGGAGTTTTCTTGGAAATGTGTTAAAATTAATTTCTTCATACTAGAACTTAACTTTTCAATTATGTATAATCAGCATAGCTTCCAAAATGAATTTTCGTGATCATTTAAAAATCCCCGTATTAAAAACACATATAAGTGAGCTAATAAAGAATGACTGAAGAACAGATTCACACCTCTAATATGTCAACTGCCTGAAAATGCATTAAACATGGGTCGTTCAGAAAGTAACAAGACTGACACCATAGTGCCAAAACAAACCAGCACAGAAAAAGCAGCTGTGTAACAACACTTGGAAAGCCAGTCACATGATGATGATGCATCATTACAGTGCTCCGCTAGTTCATTCTTGTAGTAGATGGCATAGAGTAGAGTTCAGATGTGTTTCTGTAACCCAATATGAATTTAAAATTGGAGCAAAGAGCAGTTATAAAATTTTGTGTGCGTTTGAATAAAACCACCACAGAAACACACAAAATGATTAAAACAGCCTATAATATAAGGAAGATGTTTTGTTCCATGCAAGAGTTTTTGAGTGTCACAAGAAATCTGTGAATGGTGAAGAGTGTCTGGAAGATATGCTATGCTCTGGTAGGCCTTCGACATCGACTAGAGAAGTTAATGTCAATACCATCAAGGCACTCCTGTATGAAGCCCACCAAGTGACCATTGAGAAGGTTCCTAGTATGATGCAGATGTCCATTGGTTCCATTGATGACACTGTGAGAAACTGGCTCAGATACCGAAAAGTCGCTGCAGACTGGATTTCTCACTTGCTCACTGATGAACACAAGGCAAATCGTGTTATCACTTGTCGCCAATGGAAGTGTCAGCTATGATGTGAGACACACTTTTTGGATTGAGTAGTCACCTGTGATGAAACATTTTTTCACCATTTCAATGCAGAAACAAAACAACAGAGTACCCAATGAAAACACCCACAAAGTCCCTGATACAAGAAAGCAAAGGTTCAAGCAAATGCAGGGAAGGTCATGCACCTGTTTTTCTTCAATAAAAAGGGAATTTTGTAAGACCATGTTGTTCCACAAGGGAAAACTGTTACTGCTTCCTATTATTCTGAAGTTTTCAAAGGTCCTCTAAAGAAATTTCCCCCCAAAAATGTCTAGAATATGTACAAAATGGTTTGATTTTGCATCAAGTTAATGTCCATGCACATCATGCTTTGCTTTTCCAGCAGGTTATCCAAGATCTAGGCATCAAAATGATGGTACACCCTCCATATTCACCAGACCTGGCACTGTGCAACTTTCATCTATTCCCTGAAATAGAAGAAACAACTTTGTGGGCTTCAGTTTGCATCAAATACTGAACAGAACAATGATGTAATGGGTATCATGAACCACATGTTGAGGAAGGGTTTCAAACACACCTTCCAGAAGTGGATAGAAAGGTGGGACTGGTGCATTCAAGTACAGGAAGAATACTTCAAAAGTATGTATGCATGTTTACTGCATTACATTTCTGCCCCCATCAGTCTTTACTTTTTGAATGACCCTCGTACTAATTCACATAACAGGGAGCAAAAGAAAGAAAACACCTGATGCAGTGGTGTAGAAGAGCCTTAGCAGTGCTAAGGTACTATTTTCCCAGGCTTAATGGCACTCGGACACTTTTTGTAGTTAAATGGTTTGAGAAACTGGACAAAGAAACGTTTTTAGGAGACATGTTTAGAAAGTGGGAATACTGTTTTAAAGGCAAGCATACTCATATCTTAGTCGAATGTTCTATATGAAGGGATGAGACTAAACAATGAATCCACTCGGTCAGGTGTCTCACAAATCATGAGGGTTCTAGTGTGTAAAGAGAACAGGAACCAATTTATCAAAATGACAATCCTTAAAATAAAGTTATAGGAGGTGGATATTTCGTGGGATAAGATGGCACTGCTCAGTGCTAAAATTTTGGAAAAAAAAAAAGTATGCAGGCATGAAGGTTGACAGCCAAAAGTTTTCTGGTACCGAAGGGTATTTTTACAAAACAACTGGCTATCAGCGACCATCTCTAATAAAAGTAACCCCCTGGGCTGTTTCTCCAATTTCATATTGGCAAACACAAAAAAAATCTACACTAATATTAAAAACAGCATAGTAGCCACACTGAATAAATTTCACTCTACATCTGTTGAGAGTGCGATTAATATGTATTATTCACACTGAATAATATGTATTATTCACACTGAATAATATGTATTATTCACACTGAATATTTGGAATGGTGTGGAATGACACAGTAGTGTCTGAAGGAAACTTTATATTCTTAAGTTTCTTAGTATATGAAATCTCTCTTTTGTTGTTTAAATTTGCTCAAATTGATCCAGTTTAGTAAAAAAAAGGATCAAAACAATTAGCAATTAAGATTTAATAAAAATAATAAAACAAAAATATGATCTCATTTTTTTTCTTATTTAACCCATTTACTGCTAAAGCATTTTTTTAATAATTTAGAACTGTGTTACTGATCTGATGGGTATTTGATTTCTGTTTCAGGAAGATAACATAAGAATCTTTTGCTTAAGGCATTGCTGAGCCAGATGTACTTACTATTACAAATATTTCAATTAAATAGACTAAACTTCTCTTCTACATGAAAATGACCCTAAGGAAAAACAATAGGCTCTGTTTGACTGCACGACTCATGATCTTATCTGTATGAATCACCAAACACTCAGAATCTAGTGGAAAAAATACCAAATTTCTGATGGTTGGGTACTTACTGAAAGACACAGCAAAATTAAACTCTTGTAAATGTCATTTTAACAACTGCTCCAAGACTATCACAACAATTTTGAAACTTAAGTACAGTACAAACAGAACTTTTCTTTCCTTAGATACAAATTTTTTCAGCGTGAGATGATTGATATCAAATATCCCTTGGCAATCTGGAATTAGTGAATTTTTCAGGTCAACTTAGTACGATCTCAAGCTAATATACCTTTTGTAGGATTATACATCTGCTACACCACATCAATTTTCCTGACTGTTGGAAAACTCACTCATAGCTAAGCACCATGTTTCCTGCCCCCTCCCCCAATCATACTTTGTCAACTCCCATGAAATTCACATTGTTTTAAAGCAAAACTGCCTATTACACACACATGTAACTGCCTCCCAAATTATACAAGTATTGAGGATGACTAGAACAGTCCTAGTATGAGAATTACTCAAGTATCCAAGAACAAGTAAAAAGCCATAGGAAAGCTACAAATTTTTTTTATATATTATACATTATGTAATACTTTATTTTCATAGACAGAATAGATGTACTACTACTGATAAAAAATATTACTACTGATACACATGTACAAGAAAAAAAGAATGTTCCTACATGAATTAGTACTAAAATTTTCTTTTTCAGAACAGCCAAAAATCGAAACCACATTCAAAGGCTCAATTCATGACCAAAATGTATTCAGCTGTTCAGCGGAATGGAAGTGATAAAAATAACTTTTAATAAATTAAAAATGTGCTCTTTGTAAATTTTCTTTAACTATTTTCTAACAAGAATGTATGAATAAACTGAAACCATGCTTATATGATCTTAATGATAGATAAAATAGTACCAATAATGGATAGAAAAGATATTAAAGTCTGGTACATGAACAGAAATTAAGAAATATTTTTTCGCATAAGTACAAAGGAAATTCATAACATTATTTTTGCTAAAAATAACATACTGGAACATGGGGATATGCTTTTCACTTCTCTAACTTACAGGGCATTCACTCTCACTGGTAGTGTTCAACACTAAACCTCCACACAATAAGAGGAAAGGAAAGCTTAATATGTGCATTCTTAAAATTACAGAACAAAGATTAGTCTTGGTATAAATTGTGTTTCAACGTAAGTGGTTACACTTGTAAACAGTGGCATGGACACACACAAACACATACACACATGTGCGTGCGAGTGAAGGGTCCACTGGGTCTGGATCCCTCCCAAGAATGTCCTAGTCCTTCATTCATCCAATGAAAGAAAAAAAAGTTATGTTCTTTTAAAATACATTCTGAATATGGCTAAATTAAAAAAAAAAAATCTTCTGCACATGTTTTACAAATTTAATATTTTTGTTATAATCAATAATTTTTCTGTTTATCTTAGTTCTAGTTTTCATAATGACTAATATTTTTCTGAGTGCTTTATGGCCAAGGATTACTGAATTCAGCTTACTCATTCAACAGAGAAATTTTTTTAGACTGCATGCACATCTGTTTGACTTATGCCAACATTCATTAAAAAACACTTAAAATCTATCATATGTGTGTGTGTTTTAATTCAGCCATAGTCAGAAAAAGATTCACACACACACAGCTCCAAAATTTTAAAAATCTGGTAGCTATCAAGATTTTCTAGTAGCGAGCTCTGGAAACCAACTCAGCTGAGGAGTAATTTTTTTTAGTGAGGAGTCGGTTAGAATTTAACAGACACATTCACAGCTCTAAAATGTTTAATCTAATTATCACAAATTGCTTTTGTCTCATGTATTATTAAAAATAACAGCCAAGATTATTGTGTTTCATCTTTTGAAACTTCCTTTTTTTCTTACTTTTGGCAGACTTGCTGACAATGGAGAACAACAATAGTCAGTAACTGAGCATCTCTCCTCTTGTGATTACAATAGAACCCCACACCTTTTACTAATTACTCATTCTCAGTTCTTCTTTCACTTCCCTCTTCATTACAGCACATCAATCCACAGTCGACGGCGTCTTGTTGAGAGAGAGAGAGAGAGCCAACAGTTTTGTACATCTTAGGTCCTGTAAAAAATTACAGACTACCACATTTCTTACCAGTCTTTGCCTTTAAATCTGTCCTAACCTCGCCCGTAATTTTTTTTTTTTTTTTTCGCCAATCAATTTTTTTTTTTTTGGACAAGCTAATGCACCACATATACAGCCAGAAATAGCAGCAACTTTCATGCACCACTTTCTTGATATATACTTTAAAAAATTGTGCCCCCACGCTCATTCTACAGCAAAACGGAATAACTAAAAGTACTAACATTGTACTCGCCAAGATATTTTAGGCGCCAAGGGCGAGTAGGCGACTGCATTTTTGGAGCCCTGTGTGTGTGTGTGTGTGTGTACAGTGTATATATGATACATTTTGCTTGTCACATGGATTTCTTGTTAGGCCCTGAGGAAACCCTGTATGCACTACTACTCATAGGGGAATATTTAAGTACATTATGTAATCACAAATGAAAAATGTATTAGCTTGACTAACTAATTTAGCTTATGGTGGATAAAAACTTAGCACTTACCTTTCACCAATGTCACGTCATAGTCTAAAAAAGGTAATGAAAATCCCACTTACCTTTGTTTTATGCTTCCCACTGAGTTCTAGGTTTTAAAAATTATAGTACGCACACAAATACATGCACCCACACCACAGGCAACTGTTCAAACAATGCTCATGAATTCATGCAAATGTATATATATCAGCAAGCCAGCAAAGAAAAAATTATGCCATGCAATCAAACTGAAAACAAGATTCTACTGTAATATTAGTCGTGATTATACATTAGAAGAAACTAAGAGACACAATGATACCCAGGCACTAAATAATGTCACACTGCAGTTAAAAATGAAAGCTAAGTAATACTTTAAAGCAATTACACAAAATATACATGGGTACTAGCACCCAACAGAAACATATTCATGCACAAAAACTGAATGCCCCCTCCAACTCATATTTCAACATAGAAATTCAAGTCCACACATAATCTGCTTGAAACAAAACTGTTCATGATTGTGTAATTGTGTGAACATGATTTTAAATCATTGATAATCATTAAAATTCAGCAATGTTCCACAGGTACTAATTATTGAAAAACAAATCAACGAAAGATGGATGTTTAGGTATTTGACCTAGTTAATGACATGAAATTTATGGATGTATGATCATCAACAAATTACTAGTAATATCAATCTGAAATAAAGGTCATCCCACCAAAACCTCATGTGTAATAAGCACGCCTTGTGATGAAATATACTCGCACAAAATTCGGATTTAAAATATTCCAGAATCAGATTAATACTGCTACACATTACAGAAAACCATCAGAGAAATCCAAATAACAAAAATTTTGATAATTTCTGCCACAGTAGAAGTATTTGATCCCAAGCCCTCCAGATTTTAAATTTTCTCTTATGAAAACAATGTCTTTCCAGCAACTAACATGGAAATTTACACTACAAAACAGCTAGAAAACAAACCTGAAATCTTGTAACACTTTACTTTCATCAGATCCAAAATGATTTTTTTTTTCTGACAATATTTCTACATACAGAAATATTGTGACCATGAAGAATATGCATTAACATCACTTAGCACAACAATGGAAAAACATATCAAAAATGTTAGGCACGTTTATTTTATCCCATACAAGAAAAAATTCTCAACCAGATTTCTAGAAGCGAAAATATTGTGCAACAGATGGACAAACAGATAAATAAAATGATAAAGAAAAAAAAGTGACATACTTGTGTGGGACATGTGTTGTGGGCCAAAGGAATTTTAAAAAAGATGAATGAAACAGCTCTGATTAAAACAATGTGAGCTAAGGCATCAGATTAGCACCTTGTGGTTGTTTGACAGCCATCATGAAATGTCACATGACTTAACTTCATTTCAGACCAACAAGTAAAAGAAGTGCTTTTTTTTACACTTCAACCCCAAAACTAAATTTTTTTCTTTACAAGATCCCAAAAGTGAAGAGAGACAAGGCTATTACCAGATTTTCATTGAACATGGCAGCAACAAGATTAATACAGTTCTCAATGGCTGTGGTGCACTGGTGCTACTTGATAACATTTCTGAGTATGACAAGTAGGAAAAAATCATAAGCCATCACTATCAAAAATCACATGCTATCATTATTAGGCAGAAAGTGTATGTATCAATACTCTGACACTGCATGTCAAACCAGTCATGTGCTATGCCAATAAATGCACAATGCACTAAACATGAGCACTTCTATGAAAGACTTGCAGTGCTCCAAATGGTGGAGCTACAAACGGTGATAAATGAAACCATGACTTCCTGTTGGATACATTGTCTTTTACCAACCTGAACATTATTTCACAAAAAAAGACATTAATTATCAAGTCCAACACTTCTTCAATATTCATCATGCTTACACAGATTATTTGGTATGGTTTCAAAACAACTGAACTTCTTGAACAATTAAGGGAACATGGTTAAGTGTCCCTACGCAAAGTCCAAACCTTGTGGTTTGTTTATACACAACAGTAGATCCAGAAAATTTATAAAAGGCATAAAAAATGAAATTTACAAGAATAAAATGACGACATGGTTGAAATAATGAATGCACAACAAATAAATAAGACTGATTTTTACAGATAAAAAGCATTAAATTGATTTTGAAATCCTGCACACAACCTGAGAAAATAATCAAAATTTAAATAATTGAACAAAAGTGTAACAGTCATATCTATTGTGCAGAGTAAGGTGCCTCATATAATTTAATTCAGTTAACTCTTTAGAAGGAGAGGTCATAGCCTCTCTTTTATTCCCAGTGTCCATGCCCGAATTCATCACATTCTGCTTTTGCTAACATGTGTACCTGAAACTGAAGCTTTTTCCATGCATGTTCTGACAATTAAGTTTCCGAACATATTGGATTGTCGGAAATGTCATGGCGTATTTTTGCCATGTTTTGCAAAGGTTGTTTATTGATAGAAAGAACAAAGATCAATCAATGTTATAATGCCCGTTTTGTTCGATAACCTTTTGCCATCTTTCAGTGAGCTGCAGAATGCCTCGTTCATAGAAGGACCCGTCTTTCGTGACAAAAAACTGTACAAGGTGCTGATTTACAGCCTCATCTGAATTGAACGTTATACCACCCAAGGACTACTGAAGAGAGCGAAACAAGCGGAAGTCTGATGGCGCAAGGCCAGGCGAGTATGCTGGGTAGGGCAACACATTCCACCCAAGCTCCAATAATTTTTGGCGGGTGATCAAACTTGTGTGTGGTCTCGCGTTGTCGTCATGGAACACAACACCTTTACGATGAACGAGCTCTGGATGTTTCTGGATGATGGATTCATTCAAACTGTCTAATTGCCGACAGTACACGTTTGAATTGATTAATAGTTTGGTTCCGTGGTAGGAGCTTGAAAAACAAGACACATTTACAATCCCACCACACTGAGACCAGAACCTTCCGCTGATGAATGTCTGCTTTGGATGTCGTTTGAGGCGAAGTAGCACGTCGGGACCAAGACCGTTTGCGCAGCACATTGTTGTACACAATCCACTTTTCGTCACCAGTTATCAGTTGCTTCAAAAAAGGATAGTTTTTCTTACGTTTAATGAGCGTATCGCAGATGTTTATACGCGCTGTCAATTGAGCTTCTTTGAGTTCACGAGGAACCCACACATTGAGCTTGCTTACGTATCCCAGCTTCTTCAGGTGGTCGTGAATGCATGAATGATGGATGTGCAATGTGTCTGCAATCTCTCATGTCGTGTAACGTGGGTTTGACTTGATCAATGCCTTGATTTGGTAGTCATCAACCTCGGTGGGCCTCCCGGACCGAGGAGCATCATTGAGGTCAAAATCACCAGCATGGAATGTTGCGAACCACCGCTGGCACTGACGTTCTTGTAGAGCATTATCACCATACACTTTACACAACTTTTCACAAGCTTGAAGCAAGTTCTTCCCTTTACGGAAGTAAAACAGTAAAATATGGTGAAAATGCACAGTTTGGTCTTCCATCTTCAACTTGATGTCAAATCTCCACAAACCAACTAAATCGCTCACTATTCCTTTTAGACTGCAGCTGGAACTGGCACCTGTCGAATGCCATAGCGATAACATAGCTGTGCATGTCTCTAGTACTTCAAAAACCGCCCAACCGCCATCAGGTGTCAAAACAGGTCATGACTTTTCCAACAACCCAAAAGTTGCTTATGTTACACAAGACAACACATAAAAGCCCCCAGTTGTAAGCTGCTACAATTGTTACCAGTTTTTTCAATGTGTGGTATTGGAAATAGTTCTCACAGTCATGCTGTTTATGCAGCTATTTCAGGTGGATGTCTTGTGTTTTTGCTCCTTATACTTCCAATGGAAAAAATTTTGATCCTATTTCCTCAGCGAAGAATGATTTCTCATACATAAAAATTGGTACACTGATAACAAATATCCTAACTTAGATTGCACAGTCCGTTTTTTTCTGCATTTGAGAGAATGTCTGAACGTAAAGATATGGTTGAGGTTTTAAAATAAAGGTCTTACATTGTAGATTTGCCAGTCAAAGATAAAAATGGGATTGGGGCAACGGTTCGGGCATTGTGGGGCGGCAAAGTTCCCATGTAAAGTCTATGGGAGAAGCGTGTGGTTGACATTCGATCACCTGCAGTTGACTCACACGCTGTTTAAGGCGGAAGCATGGAGGGACTAAGATAGTCCAAAGTCTTATCTTTTCTGAATGATCCATTGCGTAAAAGCAACACTAGCCGGCATTCATATCAAATTTCTCATCGGAACAATGAACACTCTCGAAGACCTGATTGCATTATGCCGTTGGACAGTGTGATGTATATATACAATTTAATATTCATTGGATCCAGTTTATTCACGTAGGTAAGAAATTTCCCATTATGTAAAGATGTAAGTAAATATTCTGTTGACCATTGTTAGGTGGTTGTTAAACCTTCAGTTAAAAAAAAAAAAAAAAATCACGAACCTGGACTATTGTCTTTACTTTAGTGGTTGAATGACTTTGCCAATCAAATAAAGTTTAAATTTGTTGTTTCATATGAGTTTATTCTTTAAAAAAAACAACAACAAAAAACTAACTGTCGATTCCGACTGGTGAAGAGTAATTGCAACGCGAATCTCATTCCAACAACATTTACAAATACAGTTGTGACTGAAGAAGAGAGTGACAGAGTACGCTATCCAGTTAAATTTTTGCACATGATCGAGATGAGTGGACTTCTGCCTCACATTTTATGACTGAAAAAGGGAGCAGTCGTGATACTCACCACGAATCTGGCCGCCCTGGTGGTGCTGCAGTGGTCTAAGCGCTGGCTTATGATGATTCGTTTGTAAAGGGTCGGAATTTGAATCCCGGTGAGGCATGGATGTTGTGTTTGTCTTACGGCATTGTTTGTCTCCGTTCTCTAGAGTCAGTGGCCCTAAGTTAAGGATGGGCGACAGCTTATAGCTCATTGAGTTGCCCACAATGGTCGTTAAACCTTCAGTCATTAAAAAAAATCATGAACCTGGACTATTGTTTTTACTGAAGTGGTTGAATGAATTTGTCAATCAAAAAAAGTTTACATTTGTTGTTTCATATAAGTTTATTCTTTAAAAAAAAAAAAAAAACTAACTGTTGATTCCGACGGGTGAAGAGTATTCCCAACACGAATCTCATTCCAACAACATTTACAAATACAGTTGTGACTGAAGATAAGAGTGAAAGAGTGCGCTATCCAGTTGAATTTTTGCACACGATCGAGATGAGTGGACTTCCACCTTACATTTTATGACTGAAAAAGGGTGCAGTTGTGATCCTCATCACGAATCTGGCCATCTCGGTGGCGTAGTGGTCTAAGTACTGGCTTATGATGATTTGTTCGTAAAGGGTCCGAGTTCGAATCCCGGTGAGGCATGGATGTTGTGTTTGTCTTACGGCATTGGCTGTCTCCCTTCCCTGGAGTCAGTGGCCCTAAGTTAGGGATGGGCAGCTGCTTATAGCTCATTCAGTTGCTCATAGTGGTCATTAAACCTTCAGTCAAATAAAAAAAAAAAAATCACGAACCTGGACTATTGTCTTTACTGAAGTGGTTGAATGAATTTGTTAATCAAATAAAGTTTACATTTGTTGTTTCATATGAGTTTATTCTTTTCAAAAAAGAAGAAAAATAAAAAAAACTAACAGTCGATTCAGACGGGTTTTGTCTAGTATAATAAAATTCAATAACTTTACTTCGATTAAGTGGTAAGGAAGAATGGTGCTGCCTGTAAGCAAGTATCATACTACATGAAAGTAAAGTCATTGACTTTTAATATAATTCAGGAAAGTTTTTGCAAAAAACACCGACTGTACAATCTAAGTTAGAATGTTTTTTTATCAGTGGCCCAATTTTGATGCATGGGAAAACTTTCTTCACTGAGTAAATAGGGAAAAAAAAATTTCCATTGGAAGTACAGGGAGCAAAATTACTACACTTCTACCTTAACCAGTCTTCCAAGACCCATCTGAAGTCTTCAGAACAAAGTTTGGGACCAATAATTTACTTTCACTACAACATCCTATGATTTTCACAATAAAACTGTATCAGGTAAAAAAGGTGCATTCACTTTGAAACTGCCTCACTGAAATAATTTTGGATATTTCTGAATATTGCAGTGAATCCAAATTGCTGATCTATTCTTTGCATTGAATAGGACTTCAATTTTGAGATAGTAAACTCACTGCTGTATGAATACCTTACCTATGACCAGAACTGGTTTCATTTCATTTCATTTATTTCGTATTTCAGTTGTTACAATATGCAGTTGATAATGTAAAGCAAATTAATACAGCAACCACGAAATAAGAGCGAAAAGGCCTTCAGGAGGCCTGTCGAGCCCTCTCATCCTGACGACTGAACACATAAAAAATATCTCAGAATGAAGCAAGCCAGACACATCGTACAACCTGTTTAAGAAATGAAAATGATAAGAATAAGGGCATCACAAAACTGATCTCAGGATAGTAAATGTTGTTTAAGTTTTCTTTTAAACAAATTATAATCATTAACAGCTAACAACTGTGGTGGGAGCGAATTCCAAATCTGCAGGGCCAGCATAATTAATTAAAGCTCTACAATGTTCATGTGAAGGGAAACAAGGAATCAGTGATACTTTTGTCTAGTTAAGTAAGAATGGTTAGGGACAATTAAGGAAATTAAAGAAGAGAAAAAGTCATTCTTTACCCTTTTAAACATGAGTTTTGCCAAGTTCAAATTGTATAGCTGATCAATATTTAATAACTGGACATCTTTAGGCTGCAATCTAATGAGAAAATTAGGATTTGAAAAGCAGGAACCTGAAAGTCTGAATTGCACCAGTCTCAAAAATCTATTTTGTAATCTCTGAAGTTTAGTTAAGTTAATTCTATGATGTATTCAGAATAACTGTGGAGAAAACTCAGTAACTTTAAGTATTTTAAATGCTGTAAGTTGGAATCATTGTAAGAGTTTATGAGCATTGGTTTCCTGTTTTTATTTCCTGGCACTGCTGCAGTTATTTTATGCCCGGAAGATATTGTCACTACTGAGCATACTTGTCAGTTTGTTACCAGTTTTAAAATCTATTAAAAAATCCCAGTTACAAGAATTCGAAATTCAAAAAATAGTATGTAAATTTTTTTCATTCTGAATATCTCTGAGAACTTCATCAATTTTTATCATAGCTCACAATACTAAATATTATTTTGAAACAGTCACTTTCTTTTAATTAGCTTTAATAACAGACTTGAATCATTATAACAGCCTACAAGCAACATTTTTATAAGCCAAAACATAGTGCAAGTTCTAAACATTGTCTCTCAAAGGTAGATCAACATATTGCGATTAAAGTATAGATTTTGATGCAAGATTCAAAACACCAGTTAATAATTATTAAACTGCAGCAAAAGGTGCATTTTATTTCCCTTTAAAATGCAAGCATTCTGGGGAAACAGATCAAATTTTATGTACAAAATTGTTTCATGGCCACAACGTAAGTTATTCCACATTGAAATTACAAATGGTAAATGCATGAATGAAAATTTCAAGGAAAAGACAAAAGTTGTTCTGAAAGTTTCTGCATTTCCAAATGAGCTCAGCACGAACTTCTATTTCACCAATAGTACCATGAAGTGAAAACTGCTCTAATACACACATAATGCAAACACTACTGTCACATCAACATTTTTTGAAAATATTTGCTTGACACATGGTTTAACAAAAATAAAAAACTCCTTTAAGGTGTATTATCCTTAGGATATCAGTGTACTCCTAAAATTGGTGTGATAATCAAAATAAAGATAAACTTCAGAAAATAATGGACAGAATTCATGAGGTTCAAGTGTCTGTTACCCATGACTCCTAACTGTATTCCTGAAATACTACCTGTTAACAATGCCTGTAGTTTGTGAGGCCAACATATTTCAAACTCATAACAGTCACTCTGAAAATCAATTTCAGAAAGGCTTTTTTTTTTTCTTTCTTTACCTTTTTTTTTTTTTTTATTGCTAGTGTCTAAAAATGGAAAACTATTAACAATTAACTGAAGCACAACAGCTACAACCTAAACAGTGCATCGGTATCTGGAAGAAAGCTGTCTAACGTACAAAGTTTCAAGCTTTTCCAGATAGTAACACACTTGAAAATCCCTTGTCATTTAAATGCAACTGGTGTGAGTGATGAGTGTGAAATAGCTTCTTTTTCAAACTGACATTTCAAATGAAAATGCCCAGAACTAACTAACATGCAGTGTACTTGCAAAATATACAGTATGTTCTCATATGCTATATGTTCTTATATGATATGAGTTCTATATGTTCTTACACTGAAGAGCAATTGAATTAGAGATACCTGTCTAGTAACGTGTAGCACCACCTTTCACCCTGATGGCGGCGGTGATTCATCTCGGCATTGACTCGACAAGACACCAGAAGCGTTGGGAAGCCATACGGATCCACGACCCCTCAACAAGCTTCCACAGTTCACGAAGATTTGATGGAGGGGGGTCAGAGCCACGGACATCTCTCTCGATGACATCCCAGATGTGCTCGATGGGAATGAGGTCAGGTGACCTAGCTGGCCAAGGAAGTGAGGTCACGTCGGTGGAGTGTTCATCCAACCATTTGGATACAATTAGGGAGCGATGGCACTGTGCATTGTCTTGTTGCAGGATGAGGTCCCCAGCGGGATGTTGAAGAGGCACAAATGGGAGCAAATGGTCGTCCAGGATATCCTGGTAACTTTGGCCTGTGAGGGACGATGTCACACGTACCAGGGGTTCCATTTCAGTCCACATAAACAGTCCCCAGACAAGAATGCCGCCCCCACCAGCTTGAAGAGTACCCTGCTGGCAAGAAGGATCCATCGCTTCATGTGGTTTGCGGCGTACTCGTATCCTGCCATCCGCATCTACCAACGTGAATCTTGACTCATCAGTCCAGGCAACATTTTTTCACATGTCTAGGGTCCAGTGGCTATGTTCCCACGCCCATGCTAATCTTTGCACCCTGTGATGTGCGGTCAGCAGCGGTACCCTCGTGGGACGATGGCTTCTGTACCCCATAGCAAGGAGATGGTTCTGGATGGTGTGGCTGCTTACACGTTTTTGTGCACCAGCGTTAAATGGCTGAGTGATTTCTTGCACTGTGGCCCATCTATCCACTGATACAATGCAAGCTAGCCAACGACGACCCTGCTCATCTACGGCAGTTGGCCCTTGCAGGGATGGTTTTACCGGATTCGTTGTACCTGCACGACTTCCGAGATGGAGTGACCCATTCGTAGGGCCCTGGCAATTTGCCCACGATCAAATGCGCTTAGATCCTTCGTCTTACCCATACTGCGTCCGACTCTTACTGATTCCCGTCGCATCACTCCTTATATTGTCGGATCGCTGCATATGTCATGAGTTTCTATTTACAGGGCCGCCCACAGCGCCACATTTGCATAATGCCAACTGTCTCTAATTCAATTGCTCTTCAGTGTATATGCTGCATGTTTAAGAATTTTGGTAATGATGGAATATTAATTAAATCTGCTGTTTGCCATTTCAGCATAACAAATTAGGGTAATTGTGTCTTGTTTTTTTTTCAATGGTTTTCACTTTTGATTTTAATATCTATGCAGCATGCTTAGTTTCTGAATAAAAAGAACAGCTGTGCATAATCAACCTTAATGAAGACTGTTCCAACTACATAAATTTACTAAAAAACAGATATTGTATATTATGTACTAAATGATCAAGCTTGATGCAAGATTGGTGTATGTGCACATATATAAAAGAATTGATATTTACATTTCTTGATTTCCTGTAACATCATACAAACTTCCTATTACTATGGTAGTTAAATATCTTAAGTTTATATCCACTGAAGAGCCAAAACATTATGACCAGTGCATCTTTACGCAAATAAAAGCAACTGCAGGATATCGA
Source organism: Macrothele yani (assembly GCA_039090855.1). Taxonomy (NCBI): domain Eukaryota; kingdom Metazoa; phylum Arthropoda; class Arachnida; order Araneae; family Macrothelidae; genus Macrothele; species Macrothele yani. The sequence goes on from CM077013.1 coordinate 25,495,273, forward strand.
CGACAGATGTGAAGGTCATGAAGTGAAATAAATAACACCTGATACTGAGCTTTTGTTAATCAGTGTTATTCTTGTTCTTCAGATGGAAAAGTCAGCAGAATTTAGTGAGTTTGACAAAGGCCAAATTGTAAGTACCAGACAACTGGGTCAGAGCATTTCCAAAATGGCAATGCTTGTGGGGTGGTCATGGTCACCTGTGGTTAGTACCTGCAAAAAGTGGTCTGAGGATGAAAAAAACACGAACCGCCAGCAAAGTGTGGGCCAATGGCTCATCGATGTTAGAGGTAAGAGAAGGCTATCCTGTATCGTACAAGCTAACAGAAGGCATATACTGAGGTGCAACTCACCGGTAATTTAGATGTTGATGACAGGAGTAATGTGTCACAATACACGGTACATCGAAATCTGCACCCTGCTCAAAATGGGGCTGCATAGCCACAGGTCACTCAGAGTTCTAATGCTAATCTCAAAAGTGCCTCCAATGGACACACAAGCATCAAAGCTGGACCTTAAATGATTGGGGAAAGGTCATCTGGTCCAATGGATCTCATTTCCTGTTGCACCCCGTGGAAGGCTGGGAATGTGTGCATTGTTTACCTGGGGAAGTGTTGGCACCATGAGATGAAAACAAGTTGGTGGAGTAGTGTAATACTTTATGTACAGTCACTTGTATGCAGGAAGCTATGTGTGTGATGTCTACCTACCTACATAAACATCACTGCAGACAGGTATATCCTTTCATGGCAATGGTATTCCCCTCTAGTAGTGCTTTCTTTTAGCAGGATAATGTACCATGCCACATTGCCCGAATTGTTTGAAAATGGTTCATGGAACATGAAGATTTTCAGGTATTGCCCTGGACTCCTAATTTCTTAGACATTGGTTACATCTGAGGTTTGCGTTGGAACAGCAGATCTGATCTGCAGTAGTTCAATCATATAACTTACAAGAGTTAAAGGATTTGCTTGTAACGTGTTGGTACCAGATACCACAAGACACCTTTGGAAATCTTGTAGCGTCCATGTCTCCCAGGTATGAGCTGTTTTTGGCAGTACATGCAGGACCAACATTATATTAAGCAGGTGGCCATAATGTTTTGGATCTTTGGCATATATACACTCATGGGCTAAATCATTATGACCACCTCCTCCACAAGTGGACATGTCCCATAGTATGTAGCAATGATATTACCGACAGGCAAGGAATATATAAAGAGAGATAGCATAGGCAAGGTGTGTTGTTTTGCCAGTATGGAGCCCGTGTAATAGGGAAAAGCAAGGACTTGGGAGTTTGAATGGGGAAAGACTATTTTGGTGAGAGGGAGGTAAGGGACAGAATCTCAGCAAAGGCTACAAGCATTGTTTGCTGTTTGAGAATAGCTGTATTGAAGGTGGGATGGGAATAGTCTAAGGGACACATATCCACCCAATAGGCCAGAAAGATGAATCTACCACATGACAGCCAAGGTGAAATCTTGGCTGGCATGTGGTATCCATGACAACTCATGACTAATGATCTCTCAGTAATCGTGTTCTTCAAATGTTTCTCTGTCCCAAGGTGGACAGAGAAACATTTTGAAGAACACGATTCACTGGATTTTTGGAGAAAGGCTCTAAGGAGTGAGCATCTCATTCACACGCCTGTGTCCAGGTTCCAGCTCCAATGTGTCAATGGACAGGTTCATATTCAATGCTGTGCAGTTGAACAGCTGCAATCAGACTGCACAGTTGGATGAAAACAGGTCAGTGGAAGTGGTACAGTAGTATGGAGATTATTCTCACAGACACCACTGGGACCCCTCATCTCTATTGAGCACATTTCCACTGCCAGATCCTGCCTATGAATTATTTCAGACTAAGGACTGCCCTTACATGGTGAACATGTGCATATCTGGATAGCAAGAGACTCTTTCAGCAAGACATTTGAGATGGGTCCAGTCACAAGGACTGCATTGTGCAAGAATGTTCCAGAAAATATGTTTACAAGCATTCTGTGTGCTTTTCTGGCCACCAAACTGCAATCTGAATTCCACTAAACATATTTGGGATGCAGTGGAATGCAGCATTTTGCCAGTCATACCAGTGTTTCACTCTGTGAATGAGCATAGGGATTTTAAGGGGGGGGTAAACAACCTCTGAGGACAACTTGATGGGCTATAAGCAGTGCACATCCTTAATTTAGGGCCATGGATTCCAGTGAAGGGAGAGGGCCAGTGCTATAAGACAAACATGATATCCATACCTAGACCCATCTCAAATGAATGATTAAAAGACAGCATTTAGCCAACTGCACCACTAGGGTGGTGAATTTAAATTAGTCACTGTAATGGTAAAACTATTTATCCATCAAGACCACATATATATGTGCTTAAGTATTATTCGCTTTGTAAACCACGATAATTAGTTCATAGCAATTCTGTTCTTCACATTATTTTTGCTGAGATTATGATGCTGGAATCAGCAATTGCTCTAGCTTTTTTGAAGTTTTCTCCAACCCATTTGCCAAATGTAATATGAAGTCTCCAATTTTTTTTTTTTATTTTCCATTGGAATTATAAAAACCACAGTGTTATATAATAGTACAAAAATGGGCTATAAGCAGTGCACATCCTTAATTTAGGGCCATGGATTCCAGTGAAGGGAGAGGGCCAGTGCTATAAGACAAACATGATATCCATACCTAGACCCATCTCAAATGAATGATCAAAAGACAGCATTTAGCCAACTGCACCACTAGGGTGGTGAATTTAAATTAGTCACTGTAATGGTAAAACTATTTATCCATCAAGACCACATATATATGTGCTTAAGTATTATTCGCTTTGTAAACCACGATAATTAGTTCATAGCAATTCTGTTCTTCACATTATTTTTGCTGAGATTATGATGCTGGAATCAGCAATTGCTCTAGCTTTTTTGAAGTTTTCTCCAACCCATTTGCCAAATGTAATATGAAGTCTCCAATTTTTTTTTTTTTATTTTCCATTGGAATTATAAAAACCACAGTGTTATATAATAGTACAAAAATAATGCGTTATATATTTTTTTACAATTAAGCAGCAAAATATTATGTTATAGATCCCCCTAATAGAAAGAAATATAGACACCTATTTTCAATTTTGAATTTATTACTACCTATAAAATTTCCCAACAAAGAGTCATTGACAGGATAAATTCCAAATTAAATAAATTGGGTATTACATTTATTCTGTGGCTTGGTTCTGAAAGGGCCAGTGTAAAAAAAAAAATACAGATGTTGTTGAAAAATTGCACTTTATTACTGATTGAACTTTCATTTAATAACTCTTAATATGAGTCATGCACTATTAGGTGATAGTTCACATCAGATGAGAAATCCACAAATATGATCGCATTTAAAAGATTCTATATTAATATTTAAAATATTATTGGCATTGCCGAAACAAAAGCAATGGCACGATCTTTTTTTAAGATTGTTTTTGCTCAGATGTCATTAAAACAGATAATCGCAAATATTTTCACCAAAGCTTTTTATCCATCGCCAAAACGATTTTGCGAAGAATGCGATTGGCAGTGTGACTCCTGGTCAGAATTACACAATTTGTATCATCAACTTGTTTCTCAAGGCGGTTATGCCATATATAATAGCTAATAATATACAGGGTGTCCGAGAATTATTGGACACATAACAAAATTATGTACAAAAAAAAAAAAACTATGAGCATTGTCTGTTTTTCTATGTCACGTATTACTAACATGGTTTCTATATTTTTGTTCTGCAGAATTATTATTCCCAAAATCCGATTTATGGCGCTAGGTGTGGCCCGATGAGGAATGTATGAGAAATGCACAATCAGTAGTCATGTCATCCGTACAGCACAAGGTGATGTGTGTGTTATGGCTTGCGGAATTAAAGTTTGTCATTAAAGTTAAAAGACTGTACAGTTTATAGTATGGTTGCAATCCTCAGTCAACGAATTCAATTAAGCGGTGAATGAAACAGTTTAAAGAAACTGGCAATGTGGAACATCGTGGAGGAGCCGGTAGGCCTAGCGTCAGCGGTGAGATGGTTGACCAAGTTAATGAAAGTTTCCGACGAAGCCCCAGGAAATCCGTTCATAAAGCAAGCAGAGAACTGTGCATTCCGAAATAGCCAGTTTACGATATCTTGCACAAGAAATTAAATTTTCATGCTTATAAAATTCAAATAGTGCAAAAGATGCATGTAAATGATCGCACTCAGAGATACGATTTTGCTGTGGATATGCTGAATCGAGCGGAAAATGACGAAAACTTTCTCAGTACTGTAATTTTTAGTGATGAATCCACATTTTATGTAACAGATATTGTGAATCGTCACAACTGTAGGATATGGGGCAGTGAACCGCTTCATGCTGCTATTGAACTGGAACGTGATTCTCCAAAAGTTAATGTGTGGTGTGCCCTATCAAAAAGAAAAGTGATTGGCCCTTTCTTCTTCTGCAAAAAACCATAAATGGTGACATTTACTTGGATATGCTAGAAAATTTTGCTATACCCCATGCTATATATGTGTACGTAAGTGCCTAAATGAGCATTTACCCAACAGATGGATTGGGAGTGGCGGTCCCATTCCGTGGCCTCCTCGCTCTCCAGATCTAACTCCATTGGATTATTTCATGTGGGGTTATGCGAAGAATCGTGTCTATCAGACGCCTTGTAATGATTTGCAGGAACTGAAGCAGCGTGTCACAGCTGCTATTAATTTCATAACTCCTCAGATGCTTGCCAATACATGGCATGAAATCGAGTATCACTTGGATGTACTACGAGCAACTAAGGGATCTCACATTGAAATTTATTAACTTGTGTAGTTACATTGCAAGTTAGTACAGTTAGTTTCTTTCTATCTGTTTAATGTTTTGTTTTATATAATTTTGTAATGTGCCCAATAATTCTCGGACACCCTGTATAACACTCCTTTATATGCAGTTCTTCATTGGTTTCAAGTTTCCCATAATTATTTCTTGGTTTTGATTAAAATGATCAATCTAGAAGTTTTAAGAACGACGTTACAGCATATGATTAAAAGTAAAGTAACAGAATAGAAACTGAATAAAAACAAGAATAATTGGATAGACTTTTATCCAATCATTTTCCTTCTTATTTAGTTTCTATTCCATTACTTTACTTTTAACCATATGCTGTAACGCCATTCTTAAAACTTCTAGATTGATTATTTTAATCAAAAACCAAGAAATAATTATGGGAAATTGAAACCAACGAAGAACTACATATAAAAGGTATGTTATATATTATTAGCTAATATATATGGCACAATCGCCTTGAGAAACAAGTTGGTGATGCGAATCGTGTAGCTCTAATGTCAATCTCAGCAAACATAATTTGAAGAACAGAATTTCTATGAAGTAATTTAGAGTTCAAACATTGAATAACATGGGGACATTATTCAGTCCACCTGGTACAAAATTCCAGAGGAGCCTTACCATGATAACTGCAAGCATTTACTGTAGCAAAAGACCAGCCCAACACATTATTAGGAAGGTGATCATAATATTACGGCTCACGAGTGCATATACAATTTTTTTACTTCAAATAAAAACCATAAGTTTTGCAATGATTATTCAATTTAAGAGAGACTCAAAATTTGAGACTGATCTACCGCAATGTCATTGATGACAAGAGAAAAAGAATGCAAATGAGAAAAAATTCCATGCAAGTGGCCACCTCGCAACAACAAAAAACAAGCTCATGAAATGAAGAGAATCATTTCAGCATGCTTTCAGAACCTTGTACACAACAGAAAGATGCTAAGTAGCATACCAATCCCCATTTTTTTAAAACAATGCATAAGAAAACTTTGAAACCTGTTGATGAATCAGTGTTTTTCACATTTCCATGACTGCCTACTTGAACTTAATAATAATAAAGTAAAAACATTTTTCAACATGCCAACTGATTGTTGATTACTTAAAATATAAAATTGAAAATTCAGCAAAAATATCTGGAAGCAACATAAACACAACTGCATTTTAAAAACTAATCCCCATATATATTAAGTTAAAGGAGGGGGCATCCAGTCAAGATATCACCAAGCAAACTAATGAGAAAAGTCAGTTGTACTTTTGTGCAGTAATTAAAACTTATGTGTCTTAAAGGGAAAATAATGCATCAAAGCTCTGACAGAATAGCAAATAAAATTTCCTTCAATTATTACTTACCCATGTTATGACACACTAGTGGAAAATAAACAAGAACAGGTCCCCAATTTGAAACCTATGACACCATGTTCAAATCGATTTTGTGCCCACCAGACTCTTATACATAAACCTTAACATTTTTCTCCCCTTTACATTTTCATTTGGGGGAGGGGGGATTATAATATCACATATTTCCTGAGAATGTAGTCTAAACAATAACTGAAAGATAGCATCTTCCTGAGAGAAAAAAAATAGCATGGGATCCTCTAGCTGATATAAATATGTTCAGTCTAATGTCTTTGCTACTTGAAATAGCAATGATTACAGAAAAACTTATGGGCGGGCTTTTGGGCTTTTTTATTAGTTCTTTAACATCATTTTAGGCTAATTTCCAAAGCAAAATACCACTCCTTCAATAGGTCTTCAGTGATGTTTACTTCTGTGATGGTTAACGTTTAACAGTCTGTCGTATCTACTTCTGTGTGGTCATGGTTATGACAACAGTCCTCCCATGTGGCGGTTAGTGTAACCACTGAACAAGTGACCTTTGTAATCATTTTTTTTGTAACACATGCAATGCGTTAATGCCAAATCTAACACGAGATAAAAATTATCTCCAAAATAAATAAATTTCACACAATAACAATCTACACGTGATGATAACTGAACATATTTTACAACCATTTCTTCAACAATCAAAATGTATAAAACTGCTTTCACGAACATGATCACTTGGAACCAGACTTCATGATGTTAATTTACCTACACATCACTGGCAGAGTTCAGATTTAACGGACTGAGAAGCCCTTTAGCATGGAAGTTCGATATTTTGCAATCACTTTTTGCAATACACCTCCAATGTGTTAGTGGCAAACCTAACTTGAGATAAAATTATCTCCAAAATAAATCAATTTCACACAATAACAATCTATATGTGATAACTGAATACATTTTAGAATCATTTCTTCAAAAAATCAAAATGTATAAGACTAGCGTCATGAACATGATTATTTGGGGACTAGACTCCACGATGTTTCCGAGTTCCATTTTTACTGACTGAAAAGCCTTAGCAAATCAGAATTATGTGTGTGCAACTGCATTAAGATCACACCTACTAAAGACACAGCATCTATTTTGCATTTTTTTTATTTATCTCATCATGTAATGTCGCCCGTGAGCATCTAAGGATAAAAGGAGCACCTGGTTCAATGGAAGAGACACAACCAGATCCACAGGACAAACACGCTGCATACGCCGCAGCTTGGACTCTAATTAGGGCCCAACTTGGATGAATACCCAGAATATGCATGATGTACTGCTGCCCTGATTAATATAGCTAGGAGACAAATATACCAGTTGCTGAAAGGAACAATTTTATTACTTTCATTTTATTTCTCATTTCGTTCACTAGTTTATTGTTAATAAGAATTCTGTAACTATGAAATACAATGAATGGATATACACTGTAGAGCAATTGAATTAGAGACAGCTGGTGTTATGCAAATGTGGCGCTGCGGGCGACCCTGTAAACGGAAACGACATGACGTATGCAGTGATCCGACAATATAAGGAGTGATGCGACAGGAATCTGAAAGAGTCGGACGCAGTATGGGTAAGACGAAGGATCTAAGCGCATTTGATCGTGGGCAAACTGTCGGGGCCTAACGAATGGGTCACTCCATCTCTGAAGTCGTGCAGGCACTGGGATTTTCATGAGCCACTGTGTTACAGGTGCACTGTGAGTACATCGAATCCGGTAAAACCATCCCTGCAAGGGCGAACTGCTGTGGACAACAGCGTGTGGACGAGCGGGTCATCGTAGGCTAGCTCGCAATGTAACAGTGGATAGACGGGCCACAGTGCAAGAAATCACTCCGTAATTTAACGCTGGTGCACAAAAACATGTAAAGCAGCCACACCATCCAGAACCATCTCCTCGCTATGGGGTACAGAAGCCATCATCCCACGAGGGTACCGCTGCTGACCGCACATCACAGGGTGCAAAGATTAGCATGGGCGCGGGAACATAGCCACTGGACCCTAGACATGTGGGAAAATGTTGCCTGGACTGATGAGTAGAGATTCACGTTGGTACATGCGGATGGCAGGATACGAGTACGGCGCAAACCACATGAAGCGATGGATCCTTCTTGCCAGCAGGGTACTCTTCAAGCTGGTGGGGGCGGCATTCTTGTCTGGGGACTGTTTATGTGGACTGAAATGGGACCCCTGGTACGTGTGACATCGTCTCTCACAGGTCAAAGTTACCGGGATGTCCTGGACGACCATTTGCTCCCGTTTGTGCGTCCTCAACATCCCGCTGGGGACCTCATCCTGCAACAAGACAATGCACAGTGCCATCGCTCCCGAATTGTATCCAAATGGTTCGATGAACACTCCACCGACGTGACCTCGCTTCCTAGGTCACCTGACCTCAATCCCATCGAGCACATCTGGGATGCTATCAAGAGAGATGTTTGAGGCTCTGACCCCCTTCCATCAAATCTTCATGAACTGTGGGAGCTTGTTCAAAGGTCGTGGATCCGTATGGCTTCCCAACGCTTCCGGTGTTTTGTGGAGTCCATGCAGAGACGAATCGCCGCCGTCATCAGGGCGAAAGGTGGTGCTACAAGTTACTAGACAGGTATCTTTAATTCAATAGCTCTTCATTGTATACACCCTGATAACAATGTGCAAAGCAGAAGTATTGCATCCAGTCATGAGGGAAAGTGAAACTGGCAATGCCTATAAAAGCAGAAGGTCAGTCCTGGAAAAGTAATCACGGGTAAAGGCAGCAATATGAGTTCGACCCTTGTCAGATAGAAGTTGGGAGGAAGGCTAGTTGTTCAATCCCTGCGACAACTGAATTGTTGGGATTTCCACGTGAGATCATCCCACGTGTACACCATGGCCAGAGCTAGCATTACCTGTCTGGGAGGGCAAGATTTGAAATAACGACCTTTCAAAATCAGAAGTTTCTAATTTGTACTCAAATAATATGCAGCTTTTCTTTTCTCATACCTCTGTTAGAGGAAAATACACAGTCTAGTCACATTATTGTGATCACCAGCCAAAGTGTACTCACATATCGGACAGCAGCTAGGCGGGCTGGGAGTGACTCAATAAGGTGCTGGAAGGTGTTCAAAGGTATGTGGAGCCATGCTGACTGCAGTGCATCTGACAGCTGCTGGAGGGCACATGGTGGAGGATCCATAGAGTAAACAACACAATCGAGGTGGTCCCATAGATACTAAATTGGGTTTAAGTCTAGCGAATTTGGAGGCCAGGAAAGTACTTTGAAGTCATCTTCATGCTCCTCCAACCACTCTTGAGCATTTCTAGCTGTGCGACATGTCACATTGTCATGCTGGAAAATTCCATCCGTCCCACGAAAGACGATCAGCATGTATGGATTCATAACTAATTCGGTCCATAGTGCCTTCCACAGGTATGAATGGACCCAGAGAATGACACGAAAACATTTCCCAGATCATAAACGCTTCCCCCACCATCTTGTGTTCTTCCAGCGCAATGGTTGAAGAGTATTTGTTCTCCGATGTTTCTTGCCTTATACTCCAACGTCCATCTGTTTGATGAAACAGAAACGTGACTCATTGAAGAAGTCAATCCTTCGCCAATCAGCGGAGGTTCAATTCCAAATCTGCCGTGCAAATGTAAGCCTTTTCTGCCAATGCACCTTCATTAGCATAGGTACAGTGACCATCCATCTGCATTAGAGCCCCATGCAGCAGGGTTCACTGAACTATAGTTTTTGACACACTTCTGGTGGCCCCCTGGTTCATTCGGCCAGCGAGTTGCTCCACTGTAGCATGCCGATGGCCCTTATGCACCTTTGAAGCCAATGTTCACCTCTCACATCAATGATAAGTGGTGCTCCGCAGTTTCCACATCGCTTATTCGCAATGGTGCCATTTCTCCAATCACGATACACTTTACAAACTGCGCTGTTTTAAAAATACTCAGAAATAATAAATACAGTTCACAAACTGTGCTGTTTCAGAAATACCCCACCCTTGGCCTGAAAGCCAATAATTATCCCTTTTTGCAAATCTGATAAATCGCTCCTTTTATCCATGACAGCAATAAGTGATATGTTTTCTGAATGCCTACAGCCCTCAAAGACAGCTAACGACACATGCCTTCTTTCATTGGCTACATGCTGTTGACATCAAAAGTAGGAGGTAGTCACAATAATGTGACTCGACTGTGTATTGTGACCCTTCAAAACTATCAGTTCCGGGTTTTTTACATAATTTTACTAAAATAATAAAAACTAGCCAACGGATTAAGTAGCACGTAATAGTTACATGAACACTGACAAAACAACACACTGCAAAAAATGCAGAATCAAAAACTAACCAATACAGAACGAACAAGTACCAGATAGTGATTGTAACAAAATGCTCTGGCCATAGGGCTTGGGAAAATTTCATCAAAGTTAAACTCTCAGATGAGTTTATGTGATACAGAACTAATGACTAATTAGCTCCATACGACATTACAGGAAAGCTCACAGAGATTAGGTATATCCACATATTGTTTTTTATTCCTCCATCTGCTGCTTTGGACAATTACTTTCATGCATGTGAGAGGTTGACACCCTATAGTGTAGGTTACTCTACACTCTGGTTAGCTGTTCGAAATGCCGTATGTGGCAAACTAGTCTTTAAAAACATAATACTAATGTGAGTAACTTTCTTTTCCAGTTACAATGTTCACTAAATTCATTCACACCTTGTGCTTTTCTTTTTTTCACAGCAATAATTTACGCCTCTGATATGACCAATCTGGAAGGGTAACCACTCTCCTGAGCCCTTCCAAGTAGCTATTGCTCTGATGTACATCAAGACTACGTGGAATACGGCAAAACTTCCAACTAGTGAGAGAAATGTGGCAGTAAACACAAGATTGACTCTTCAGATGAGCACAGACTGTCCTGCATCATTACAAGGAATGGCATGGTTACCCCAGATGACATCAGAATTTAATGGGAATGGGTCCATAAGCTTATGCGCAAAGACTATTTTATCATACCTGGAAAAGCTATGACACTTGATGTCCACATCGCATTCTCTTGTTGACTGTAAGACATCAAAAGATAAGGCTGCAGCTCGCAAAGGCCTATCACAACTGGATTGCGGAGAACTGAAACATGGCACCTGGCCCAACGAGTCACGGTTTCAACTCTTTCATGCCGACGAGAGGGTAGGTGTGTGGTGTAAACCACACAAAGTGATGGACCCAGCTTGCCAAGTTGAGGTCGTATGTGCAGGTGAAGTTAGTTGGGTGCATTTACATGGACATCATCATACCTACATAAGCCTACATCACCTGCATAAGGTATGTCAATATCCTTGCCAACCATCTATGTACACACACTTGTAACAATTCTCTTTCCATGCCATGATGCCATCTTTTACCAGGAAAAAATACCACACCGCATATTTTCTGAGGGATGACCAACTGGCTCCAGGAGCACTCATTTAAGTTTATCACACTGAAATGGCTCCATCAATTGCTGGACGTTAACCCCATTGAGTATTTTTGTGATAAATTGGAAAGATCTGTTGGAGCTCACCAACCTCACTGGCAACTGTTGAAGCTCTACGACAAGCGATACCCTCTTCATGGGTGGCAATACCACCTCCATGTTTTCAACACCTCATCGAGTCCTCACCAAGATGTCTTCTGAGGGTAAAACTTGAAGCAACGTATTAGGTAGGTGTATATATTGGGTGTGTGCAAAAGTTCTACCCATTTTTTCAATAGATGCAAGTTGCAATCAGAGTAGTTACATCACAGATGATGCTGTCTGTGATGCAGAATTTTTGGCCAATACGGCATGGAGCTGTGGAGCATATAGAGGCACTAGGTTTGTCCGAATAAGTCTTTCATAATGGGAATCACGGACAGCGTAACGTGGCATGTGATAAGGAGCACTTTAGACATTGCTTACTGTACGAGTTTGATAAAGGCAGTACTGCAGCCGCGGCTTGCTGCAACATCTGTCAAGTGCATGAGGAGGATGCAGTTGATGATAACAAATGCCGCCATTGGTTTAGAAAATTCCAGGATGGAGACAGAAGCTGTAGAGTACAACCCCATACTGTACGTCCATTCGTGGTTTCTGATGAGGATATGGACCAAGCCATAACAAATGACCCACATCCATTCATTCAGGAATTAGCGGAAACATTGTCAGTAAACAGAACAGCAGTCGAAAGACTGATGCATGCGCTTGGGTTCATAACCAAGTTCGATAACTGGGTTCCGCACCAGCTTTCTGCAAAGCAATGAGAGGAGAGAATCCATACCTGTGTTTCTTTGCTTTCTCGTCACAGAAATGAACTGTTTTTGGGACAAATTGTAATGGGTGCTGAAAAATGGGTACTGTAACATAATGAAAAGCGTCGACAGACTGTGTGCCAAGGTGTGGAGCCTCCTTCATCGACCTCAAAAAGGAAGACTGCATCCCAAAAAGGATTTGTTGAGTGTTTGGTGGGATGTTTAGGGAATACTCGACTGGGAGGTATTGGCACCTAACTGAACGATAAATGCTGACCTCCACTGCTAACAGTTGGACAGACTGCGAGAACAAATGACATTGAAGCATTGAAGCGGCCAGCACTCGTCAATCACAAAGGCACGATCCTTCATTATGATAATGCCACACCTCTTGCTGCTTTAATCACTCAGCAAAAAATACTGGACTTTGGTTGGGAAGGGTTACCTCACCAGGTGTATTCCCCTGACCTGACACCTATGGACTACCACCTTTTTCGATCGTTACAGAATGTCTTCACTCTCCAAACATTCAATGATGTGGACGATATGAAATGGCATTACAATTTGTTATGTTCTCCTCCTTTCTTTCTTAGGAGTTTTTTCCAGCGTGGGATTCACCTACTCATAGACAGATGGCAAGAGGTCATACAGAATGATGGCAATTATGTGAAAACCTAGGTACGTAATTCATTGTGTTCTCTTCCTTTCTTTGTAGCCTACAGAAATGGGTAGAACTTGTGCACACACCCAATAATTATTTGTCTCTTCAGTTTATACTCCGAGTTAGCTTGGCATTAGAAACCACTCCCCGTATATGTTTTCTCAGCGATAACAAAGTACCACATGATATCTCTTGTGGTTACTATAAATTGTGAACATCTATCTTCCGTACATAGTCAGAAAATGTTTGCCAGTAACGGGGAAATGTGGTACCTTAACCCTTTGAGTGGCCGATGTTTCTGAATCAAATGGAGCTCAAACTTTTCTAAGCTTTCAAAACAGAAATTGTTCACACAGAGACTTGATTCTACGAAAGCTACAAACAACCATCAGCAGTAACGAACATAAACTCATCGCTAGTGATAAGATCTCGCTTCTGTAGTACTCTGTTCTGTGCTCCATGACCCTAGTCAGGATGGGGAAGCGCTTGTTCCAGTGACAAAGACAACGTCTTACTGGATAGAAGCAAGTGCCTAAAACATCTTTTTCTTTTCTTAGATTAGTAGACATTGTTATAGCCCTTTTAGAGGATAATCAGTTAGAAAGGATTAATCTCAATCATCCTCTTGAATGACCAATTTGAAAAACAAAGTGGTTATTTTGGGGTGGCCATTTAGTGTCAGTCATCCCCCTAAATGGCCACTAGAAGCTAAAGAGAAAGCATCGTTCTCTGATGAGCAAGTTCACTCATTTCATACGCGTTTGACACACTTTGCAGACTGCGAATATACTAGTTCGAGCAGACTGCAGCCAATTTTGCTATCCCTGAGTTAATTCATTTCAGCCGGTTAAAGCGTTAAGCCCAAATGACTGCCGTCTGATAGTTGGGGCTCAGAGGGCAAATGCCAGTATTTTGGAAACTGCCACCAGGTAGTTGGGGCTCAGAGGGCAAATGCCAGTATTTTGGAAACTGCCGCCAGATAGTTGGGACCCAGAAGGCAAATGCCAGTATTTTGGAAACTGCTGCCAGATAGTTGGGGCCCAGAGGGCAAATGCTAGTGTTTGGAAACTGCCGCCAAATAGTTGGGGCCCAGAGAGCAAATGCCAGTATTTTGGAACTGCTGCCAGATAGTTGGGGCCCAGAGGGCAAATGCTGCACTTGTTATTTTGGAAACTGCTGCACTTGTTGGCTGCTCTTGTACTACTATATGAAGAGTGTATCAGGACAGGATTAATCATGCACAGACACCAGCAGAAGGGCTCGCATTGACCAGCCACATGTGGTTGATCCGAGAGGCAAGCATCGGGTGTCACAACAAGTATCTCAGCGGCAACACGCAACAGTCACCCAGCTCACTCACCAGTACAACAGCGGTGCAGTTTGACCTATTTCCACATGCACCCTGCATCGTACCTTGCTTCACCTGAGGTTCCACAGCAGCCAGAAACCAACAAGGGTACCCATGATGATGCCCACCTATTGCAAACAATGCATCCCATGGGCCAAAGAACATCAGCAATGGACCCTCGACAGATAGAAGAAGGTCATCTGGTGCGATGAGTCCCCTTTTCTGCTGCACCATGCTGATGGCCAGTTCACATATGGCATGAACAGCATGAAGCCCTATTCCCTGATTGCACAGTTGGGGTTCAACAGGCCAATGGAGGTGGTGCTCTGGTCTGAGGAGCTTGTTCTTGGCAAGCCCTAGATCCGTTCGTTATCATTCCACAAACACTGAATGGTGGACACTACAGGGATCTGTTAGCCGACCAACTCCATCCATATCTGCAGGAGGTTTACCCGTACCACTGTGCCACTGTTGAACAGGAAATCGCACTATGTCATCAGGCTCATATAGCTACTGCAAGGTTAGAGGAACACGACAACAAATGCACCACATTGCCTTGGCACCAAAACTCCCCTGACTGTCACCATTCGTGGGATATGCTGGAATGGGGTGTAAGAAAAGCTGATCCTGTTCCATGAAATGAGAATGAACTGACGGAGCTGCTGCAGCAGACATGGGTCAAGCTATGCATGGAGGAAGTTTGATACCTTGTAGAATCTGTTCCTTGGTGTCCGAGAGCCTTGATTGTGTAGAAAGGTGGACCACCACGTCATTAGGTAGGTGTTTCTCGTGCAAAGCTAATTCAGTGTACAGTATCAAGCTCAACAACAATAATGAATTTCACTGCTACTTCCCAAACTTAGCCATTAATGATTGAATGCTACACATCACTTCATTTAATATGTGTGCGGAAGTAATGTCACTGCATTCTAACACAAGTATGCCTACATTGCGAGATCAGGATTAGAAATCTTGCCTGGGATCAGACATCAGTATTAGTAGATTACAACACCAATGCTGGAATGGGGTGTAAGAAAAGCTGATCCTGTTCCATGAAATGAGAATGAACTGACGGAGCTGCTGCAGCAGACATGGGTCAAGCTATGCATGGAGGAAGTTTGATACCTTGTAGAATCTGTTCCTTGGTGTCAGAGAGCCTTGATTGTGTAGAAAGGTGGACCACCACGTCATTAGGTAGGTGTTTCTCGTGCAAAGCTAATTCAGTGTACAGTATCAAGCTCAACAACAATAATGAATTTCACTGCTACTTCCCAAACTTAGCCATAAATGATTGAATGCTACACATCACTTCATTTAATATGTGTGCGGAAGTAATGTCACTGCATTCTAACACAAGTATGCCTACATTGCGAGATCAGGATTAGAAATCTTGCCTGGGATCAGACATCAGTATTAGTAGATTACAACACCAATGATGCCAGAATTGAAAGAGGGGTGAGACAGATCCATGGACTACCTCTATGTCTGCCAAAAATCTATTCAGAAGTCTTATTTTGTTAAGACTTAGGTGGAAGAAATGAAAAAAATAATCATAAATGTGTCCAAGTAATTAGCTTGCACTATGCTGATGACACTGCCTAAGTTGCAACAAATGTATAAGTCCTCCAGTTCCATTTTTGAATGTATCAACAAAGAAAGTATGAAAATGAGCTTAAATATTGACACTGATATAACAAGGCATATGATAATTAGTAACAACCCTATAAAATCAACTTAGCTAAAATCACATTGAACAAGTAGACAAATTTAACTACCTGGGATGTTAGCTGGAGGAAAGTGCTGACTGCAGTATGGAGAAATAAGATGATCAAGAACTCAGTTATCAAAACAATGCCTCATGAAAATGAGATCAGTTTTGTGCAAGAATCAATTAAATATTGGAATTAGACTATGAATGATGAAATGATGTGCCATCAATTCAGTTGTATGGAGTTCAGATTTGGACATTAAAGAGGAAATAATAATAAAAAAAAATGGAAGTTTTCGAGATGTGAATTTTTAGGTTCCCACAGAATAAAGAAATACTGAGGAGAATACATAAAAATCAAAGTCTGAGGAAAAGAAGAAAAACTGCTTATTTGAGACATCTAACAATGAGTGATAAATTTAACGTTCACTGATGGCTTTAGAAGAAAATATGTCAATGAAAAGATGAGACCTAAGAGCAGACAGAATATTCTGATTTCATATTATAAAGGGCTGAACTAAATTAAATACAGAATCCTTAATTGGGACCACTGGGAACACAGAGGAATTCACCAGGGTGATCACTGACTTCTGTTAGGAGAAGACAACCTAAGAAGTATGTTTCTGATGAAGCAAAACAAGCTGAGTATTAATGAAATAAAAGCTTAAGGGTTATTTTAATCATTTTAAATTTTAAGACTGTAAGAGGTGCATTAATCAGGCTTATATTAACATGTTGATTTAACTTGTGTGATTAAGACTTCTACAGCAAACAACTGACTTTTCATGACAGGAAGAAAGGCAACGATGCAGTAGATTAGCAGAAATGAACACTCACCTGAAAGGCTGCAGCGGCATTAAGATAGTTAAGTGCAGCAGCAGATTGCTGCTGCTGCTGTTGTTGTTGCTGTTGTTGCTGCTTTGCCAGCTGACCATACAGAAGACCACTTACCACAGCAGGTAACTGTCCAGTGAGGAGTGGCTGTAGAGGGATTTGCTGAAGAAGAGCATTCTTCAATGCCAAGTGATTTCGCCCATTGATCAGTAGTTGATCTTTGAGGTGTTGGGGTGGATGAAAATACTTGCATGGAGGCTTGTCACGATTGCATCTTCCCTATAAATACAACACAAACAAATCGTTAAAAATATAAAATCAATAAAAAAAATTCGGCAAAAAGTACACAGTGCAGAGTTCACACATTTAAGATTTCCAGGAGTTGAAGAGATAAACACTTTCTAAAGTTTAAGTGCATGTGGTTTCCCATCGCTCAGTCACTTCTTGCTAAATCAAAAGACAAGAGCACACAATTTATCCTTAAAATATCACTGTTCAAAATTGGAATTTCAACTTTCAGTCGCCGTGTTTTTCGCTCCGCGTGAAGTCGTTTTTCCCGCACAGTGTGCAAGCACTAACGTTTTTGAACATTAATTTCGCTTTAAACAAAAGAAAAAAAAATGCTTGACTTATCCTTGATACATCAAGAAGTCACTACAGAATGGGAAAGCACACGTTTTATGAGAAATAACAGATCAAAATACTCTGCCGCGAAAACAATTCTACAGGCCACAGAATCGATTCAGATGTTTATCACGGACGGATTGTGTGCCGTTTTTAGAATTTAATTTCGCTTTAAAAGAGAAAAGGAGACAAAAATGCTTGCTCTACTGACTGGGTTTGAAAACCAAATCCTTCGTGGTAGAAACTTTCTTTGAGAATCAGGTTTGCTGCAGCTAACAATTAATTTAAGGATATACACAATCGTATAAGAATAATATGACCACCACTGGAATCATAGTGTACTCGCGCAGGCGCGTCGTGCACGTGACAAGATCGGCCACACGGAGATATAAGCGGCCGACCAGGACAAATGAGCCATAGTGCGTAACGTGACCACAATGGGCAGAGGCAGTGGGACGGACATGCAAAAACGAATGATCATCGGCTACTGCGCCAAGTGTGGAAGCATCTCAGAAACAGCAGGACTTCGTGGGCTGCTCTCGAGGTGCCGTAATAAAGGTGCACCAAGAATGGACCGCTGGCACACCGAGTACCTCGTGACGTCACAACTGTGGAGATCCAAAGGCCATCGACTCCAGAGGAGAACGTCACCTCCGTCGACTGGCAATCGACGCGCAACTGTGCTGCAAGACAACGCAAATGAACGCTGGTGCACACAGGTACGTGTCCCCGATAACAGTCGAGCAAACCCTGTTACGCATGGGTCTCCGGAGTCGACGCTGCGTCAAGGCGCCCGTGTTAACCTAGGTCCATGGACAACGACGCCTGCAGTTCGCATGGGACTACCGTCATTGGACAGTGGAAAAAGATTACCTTTTCCGACGAATCGAGGTTTCTACTCCACAGAAGTGACGGGCGGTTGCGGATACGGCGTCATACACACGAGAACAAACACCCGGACACGTTTGTCGGTCAAGTAGTTAAGTACGGGCCAGCGGTGGCAGTGTGCATGTCTGGGGGATGTTTTCCTAGTACCACTGGGTGTGCAAGTCTGGGGGATGTTTTGTGACCCCTGGTACCACTGGATGTGTCCCTGAACGCCAATGGCTACCTGTCCATCCTCACTGACCAGGCGCATCACTTCATGTTGGACGTTTACCCTGGTGGTGAATCACCAATTCCCTATATTAGGAAAAAAATTAGGGTAAGTCCACTCTTTACTGCTAGCCTCCACTCTGCTGGGAAGGCTTTCCACTAGATTTTTGTACGTTTGCTGCGTGAACTGCCTCCCATTCTGCCACAAAAGCATTAGTGACGTCGGTAACCACTGTCGGTCGGTTCGGCCTGGCTCGTTGAAGGCGTTCCAATTCATCCCAAAGGTGTTTGCTGCGGGGATTGCTTTCCATTGTGCATCAAGAGCATTAGTCAAGTCGGTCATCGATTTAGGGCGGTTTGGCCTGGCTCGTAGTCGGCGTTCCAATTCATCCCAAAGGTGTCTCCTGCGGGGATTGCTTTCCCTTATGCCTCAAGAGCATTAGCCAGGTCGATCACCGATTTAGGGCAGTTCGGCCTGGCTCGTAGTCAGCTTTCCAATTCATTCCAAAGGTGTTTGCTGTGGGGATTGCTTTCTATTGTGCCTCAAGAACATTATTCAGGTCGGTCACCGATTTAGGGCGGTTCGGCCTGGCTTTTAGTTGGCGTTCCAATTCATCCCAAAGGTGTTTGCTGCGGGGATTGCTTTCCATTGTGCCTCAAGAGTATTACTCAGGTCGGTTACCGATTTAGGGCGTTTCGGCCTGGCCCGTAGTCGGCGTTCCAATTCATCCCAAAGGTGTTTGCTGCAGGGATTGCTTTCCATTGTGCATCAAGAGCATTAGTCAAGTCGATCACCGATTTAGAATGGTTCGGCCTGGCCCGTAGTCGGCGTTCCAATTCATCCCAAAGGTGTTTGCTGCTGGGATTGCTTTCCATTCTGCGACAAAAGCATTAATGACGTCGGTATAACCAATGTCGAGCGGTTCGGCCTGGCTCGCAGTCTGCGTTCCAATTCCTCCCAAAGGTGTTTGCTGCGGAGATTGATTTCCATTCTGCCACAAAAGCATTAGTGATGTCGGCAACCAATGTCGGGTGGTTCGGCCTGGCTCGAAGTCGGCGTTCCAATTTATCACGTAAGTGTTTCGCGGCTCAGCAACGCTAAACCTTTTTTCTGTAGGCTTAGCGGCGCTAAGTCACTTTTCGTGGTTAGTTGGGAAGAAAAAAGCAGGGCAAAGAATTTTTTTCAGATGAACATGTAAAAAGAACACTGATTTATATGAAAACGTGCTCGTAGGTTAACAGAATGTTCGTTGTTTAAAGACGAGACTAAAATGTAGGATCATGCAGTAAAGCGTGATCCGACTTCTGGAACGAAAAGCAACACAGAAAAGTTAAACATTGAGGTAGACAGAGTGACAAGTGGCCGCTACGGTGGACTACTCACAATTCCTCTGGATGGTGTGACGTACGACAGAGGTAAATCACGTGTCAAGACGAAAAACCTGCAGCGATACATTCCGTCCTTGTAGCTTAGTTGGGAAAGCAACTTACTCCGAAGTGAGGGGGCGCGAATTCGATCCGTCACGGACGAATATGTTTTCAGTCCCAGTCGAGGCATAGGTAGTGTATTTGTCTTTTAGCACTGTTTTTTCCCCTTCGCTAGACCCAGTGACCCTAAATCAGGAACGAACGGCTGCTTTTATCTCTTAGAGTTCTTCATAGAGGTCTTCACACTCCACGTCAAAAGTGTTTTATGACTGAGAAGGGCATTTTAGCTACTCTCTTCACCGGCATCGAACAAAAGTAATCCCCCCCCCCCCCGATTCCTTATGAGTAACACAAAAAGATGCTCCGGGTTCCCCGTGCTCAGAGGCCCTGGCCAATCGCTCGAGGTCGGTCTCGAGCCACGGGCGAGCATGTGCGCCCACCTACGGCGCTGGCCATTCCTGGAAAAAGTGGCTCCAAATCAGAGTTCCGCCACTACGGCTCTAGATGATGTCAGTGCTCATCATACCTGGAAATAATAATAATTAAAAAAAAAAAAAACAACACGATAGATGAAATACCCAAAAACTCCCGCCCCATAATCTTAACAAGAGCGGCATTATAAGTTGCATGTACTCAGCGCGACTAACACATATTATTCATACTGAATATTTGGAACCGTTCAGAATGACAGAACAGCATCTAAATGGAAACTTAACATTTTTACCATCTGACACACAGTTTAAATTTTTCTTCTATTTAAAATTGCTTCAATTAAACAATTTTAATGAAAGTTGATAAAAATAATTAGTAATAAAACTTTAACAAAAATACTAACTGCGGAAAACAGCAAATCAAATTCTAAATTGCTTTTGACATTCTTAAGGTCTTTCTTTCTGGATTAGTTTCACCTAACCCCGTTCACCGCTAAGGTAATTTTTTCTTAGAACTACATCACTGAATCATACCGACACAGATCTCGTTCTCTGGACGTGGAGCGTTTGTCCTGTTGGTAAAAGAAAGGGCCTTCATCAAATTGTTGCCGTAATGTTGGGAACACGGAGTTGCCTAGAATGGCATTATAGACCGGAAAGTTAGGATTTCCGAGCATCGGAATAAAGGGACTGAGCCCAAATCATGAAAAACCGTCCCAGAGCAAGATTCCTCCTCCACCAAACTCCACAGTTGGCATAACTCAGTCGGAAGGTAGCATTAACTTGTAATCCATCCCCTTCATCTGGACTGCCAGACGGTGAAGTGTGATTTGGTTCCAGAGTCCACTGGCGCCGAGCTTTACAACCTCTCCAATCGACGCTTGACCTTGCTGATGTTAGATTTGTGTGCGGTTTGCTCGGCCATGGAAACACATTCCCTTCAGCTATCGATAAACCGATATGATACTGGCGATGCTTTCAGAGACATTTTGGAACTCGGTGGTGAGAGTTACAATCGAGGACAGGCGATTGATAAACCGATATGATACTGGCGATGCTTTCAGAGACATTTTAGAACTCGGTGGTGAGAGATGCAATCGAGGACAGGCGATTGATAAACCAATATGATACTGGCGATACTTTCAGAGACATTTTAGAACTCGGTGATGAGAGTTACAATCGAGGACAGGCGATTGATAAACCGATATGATACTGGCGATGCTTTCAGAGACATTTTGGAACTCGGTGGTGAGAGTTGCAATCGAGGACAGGCGATTCTGTCACATCATCAGCTTCAGCGGTACTGTTCTGTCTTTTTACGTGGCCTATCATATCACGATTGCCCTGCTGCTGCTCCTGCCTTTCCACATCACAATAACATAACTTACAGTGGAAGGAGAGCAGCTGCAGCACGCCATAATTTTCCCGGACTTGTTGCTGAGATTTCATCATATGACGTGCAATGCTGAAAATCACTGAGATGTGTTTTACGGCCCATTTTTTTTTTTTTTTATTGGAGGTTTAACGACCACCGTGAGCAACTCAATGGGCTATAAGCAGTCGCCCGTCCCTAATTTAGGGTCACTGGTTCCAGGGAAGGGAGAGAGCCAGTGCCGTAAGACAAACACAACATCCATGCCTCACCGGGATTCGAACCCGGACCCCTTTCGGACGAATGATCAGAGGCCAACGCCTTAGACCACTGCGCCACCGGGGCGGCCGGCCCATTCTACTGTCCATGCTTGTCTGTGATGTTTGCCGGGTCAGGTGCATCTTTTTATACCTGTATCGGTCACGGCTATAAACTTACACAGGCAGCGGAAGGTAGGGCACACGGGGGTCTGGAGTCTGGACCCCCTCCCTTGGAATTTCATGGTCCCCTTCAGTGGGGGGTTTATCTACGAAAGATTTCTGGTTCACATATTTATTTATTTATTTATTTTTGTGTGTAAGATTTCCTGGAGACCGCCACCACGCTTAACAGTTTCCTGGGAAGCGTTTCAAGAACAATTTAAAAAAATGATTTTGCACAAATGAGTTGAACAGTTAACTCAGTGTGAAAACACAAGTTTGTCCGCGACGTGCATTAAACCCGTAACCACCTCACTCCAGAGTAAGTCGCTCTCCCAACTGAGCTACAGAATGTCTCGCTGCAGATTTGTAGTCTTGACACATGTTTTTACCTCTATAGCGTATACGTCACATCAGCGTTGTGTTTTTCTCTCTAAAAAAAAAAAATTAAAAATAATAATAATTAAAGAATTCCTTAAATTGCTTAAAAGGGGTTTCTATTTCTCCCTTCCTTTTTGTGTTTTCTTTTTCTCCCCCCCCCCCCAGTACGAACATGTCCTACTCGAGATCAGAAAACGTAATGCATCTGTCAAATAAACAACTGAACAAGAAATAACTCGAACTCAAACTAAGTGATAAGTATCCTACCGCTCGCTGTACACAGGCCTTTCTTGCAGTTTTGTCACATAGAAGACAACGAGCCTGGATTACATTTTTGGGTGTTTTTGCTGCAATAACAACTACAGTTGAAATGAAGAATTAGGAACTCATCGATCAGGAAAATGACAAGAGTTGATAACAACATGATCGCAATGAAGACCCTCAAGTGGCAATGCGGCTGGGCATATTGCTAGAATAGACCACTGTTGAACAACTAAATGTTTGATTGGATATAAAGGGGTAAAAGGGGAACCAGAAGAAGGCCAAGTGGGAGATGGGTGGATGAAACTCGAAAGAATGCTGAAGTGACACGCTTCATATAAAAAGTTGCGGAAGTCACTTGAGGAGACCATCCAGTAGCGCACTGATAATCTACCAACAAGTAATTGAACACATGTGATAGCAAAGGAAAATAAAGTTTATTCACCTTCAATAGTTGGTGGAGCCTCCACGAGCGGCGATTACAGCTGCGACCCTCCGGGGCATACTCTCAACCAGGCGTTGTACGACGGCTAGCGGTATTTTCTTCCACTCGGCTTGGAGAAGACAGGTCAGTTCCTTCACCGATTTCGGACGGTGGGGGCACCCCTTAAGTCGACGCTCCAACTCGTCCCAGAGGTGCTCGATAGGGTTAAGGTCCGGGCTCTGCCAGTCCATTCGATTTACCCCATTGTCACCATAGCAAGCCATGGTGGACCTCGCAACATGACAGGTGGCATTGTCATACTGAAAGTAACATGGGTCCACCCCGTAAAACTGCCACAACGTAGGAAGCGCATGGTCATCCAAAATGGTGCAGTAGGTCTCGGCGTTGAGTCTACCAGGAGAAACACCCCCATAGCATAATTCCACCGCCGCCAAACTTCACAGTTGGCACAATACATTCCGGCAGGAGGCGTTCTCCAGGCAGACGCCAAACCCAGACCCTGCCATCTGAACGGTAGAGGATGAACCTTGATTCGTCGCTCCAGAGAACCTGTTTCCACTGTTCAACGGTCCACTGTCGACGTTCTTTGCACCACGTTAGCCGGGCAGCGCTAATGGACTATGTGATCAAAGGCTTGTGGGCGGCAGCACGTCCATGATAACCGAGCAGATGAGTTTCCTTACGGATGGTATTCATCCAAAGAACACTCCCGAATGCCTGTTGAAACTCCTCGCGGATGTGGCCCATCGATTTGGTGTGGTTCTTCCGAATTTCTCTGGCCAGCCAGCACCCGTCGGTCTCTTTAACTCCCAGTTTTGTGGGTCTGCCGGGTCGGGGCACATTCCGACAGTCACCTCCAATCTTCCACTTGCCAATCACGTAGGCTACTGTCGATTTTGGGTACTTCAACTCGCTGGATATGTCACGTATGGATCCGCCATTTCTGTGATACCCGACGTTTACACCTTTCTCGAAATTAGAGAGCTCCGAACTGCGTGGCATCTTGCATGCGATTGGTTGCGTTGTTGTTGTTTCCCACACGATATTTAACGGTGGCGGCCGTGACGTGTATCAGGACGGCAGATATCGTTGATTGCAGGGGTGTACAATTATTTGTTGGTAGATGTTTTCTTTTCTCAGGGTCACTTTCCTTTTTCTCTTTTTTTTTTATTTTTTATCCAACAGTTTTGTTTTCTTTTCTCAGGGTCACTTTCCTTTTTCTCTTTTTTTTTTTTTATTGCTTTAGCTCTTTAAGAAGTTGGACCCCCTCTGAAATTATTAGGTTCCGCCGCCCGTGGTGACGTATGTCGGCAAATCTACTACTGAAGAGGGATGTTCACATACTTTTGATCACACAGTGTTTCTTTTGACCAAAAGAATCGAATCTGGAAATCAATAGTCCTTAACAAAACTGCTAGCACGATTGTCTCGTATGCACTGACTGAGAACATTTCCCAGTTAAGAGTTTGGCTAAGCTTTCACAATGTAAATCAATTCAGGTACATGGTTGTAGATAGTAGAAGTCCGCCCGGGCAGAGTCGGGCTTCTTTTAGTCTACAGAACAAAGCAACAGGTCGGGTTTTTTCCCCAGACATTTATGGCCGAGACAGATCGACCGATTTTTTTTTTTTTTTTTTTATCGCAATGGTAAAGAAAGAAAAAGTAGTGTTTACCGATTTTCTGGTCTGTTTTGCTGGCTTTACTTACTTCCATGACATAGATCAGTGCTTAATCAGAAATACAAGATGAGGCGTTCACAGTGTTTTTTACCATATATAGATGGCAAAACCACTCTGGGGCTAGCTGACAACAAAAAGATTCGACCTCGAGAGAGTGGGGATCTGGGGTGTCTGCAGTGAGGTGGGGTGCACCAATTAATTCTCCTATCCCTAATCTGTATAAAAAATGGACTTTTGTAGTGTTACTACTTGCTAGTTCAGAGAAAGGAAGATTTTCAACGCGTTTAGTTTTCTCTCTCTCTTTCAAGGTTATTATATTCATCAATGAAGGTAACACTGGACATGGCTCAACAGAGAGAACAAGCTGGATTCAGGAGTGGCTACAGCACAATAGATCATATCCACGTACTGAGAGAACTAATTGAAAGAGCGAGGGAATATGAACTTCCATTGTGCATGGCTTTTATCGATTATGAAAAAGCCTTTGATTCGGTGAAACCATCAGCAGTTACCACGGCTCTGAAATCCTGCGGTATTGAAGATGCATACATTAATATTATTAATAACATTTATGAAAATGCAAGTGCAAAGATTCGGCTGTTTGAAAATACAACACACATAAAAATTGGAAAGGGAGTGAGACAAGGTAACACCATATCTCCGAAGCTCTTTAATGCCACATTGGAAAATGTCTTTCAATCGCTGAACTGGGAAAACAAAGGGATAAAGATTAATGGAGATTATCTAACCCACCTTCGTTTTGCTGATGACGTAGTCATTTTTGCAACTACCCCATCAGAGCTACAGAGTATGATCCAGGAACTTGCTGACAAGAGTAAAGAAGTGGGATTACAAATGAACTTTCAGAAGACAAAAGTGATGTTCAATGCATTTACACGAAACGAAGATTTATCGATTGACGGAGAAAAGCTGGAGATAACAGATGCATACATTTATCTTGGACAGCAGATATCAAGTGAGGGTCACATTGATGAAGAAATTAATCGGAGTAAAAAACTTGCCTGGAGAGCTTTTGGAAGAAACAGCATAATTTTCAAGAGCAATATGCCATTATGTCTTAAAAGAAAAGTGTTTGATCAATGCATCCTTCCAGTGCTTACGTATGGTGCAGAGACGTGGACCTTAACTAAAAGAGACATACAAAGGCTGCAGACAATTCAAAAAAGCATGGAGAGGTGCATGCTTGGTATAACCAGGAGAGATAAGAAGAGAAACTCGTGGATCCGAAAAATGACGAGAGTGGAAGACATCATGATCAGGGTTAAATCCCTGAAATGGCAATGGGCTGGACATACTGCCAGAAGGACAGACCATAGATGGACAGCCGAAATTTTAGATTGGATTCCAAGGGACAGGAAAAGACCCAGAAAAAGACCACATGGGAGATGGGTGGATGAAATTCGTAAATATGCGGGAGTGACATGGAGGAGACTGGCACAAGACAGACCGTTGTGGAGGAAACTTGGGGAGACCTTCGTCCAGCAGTGGATTGATAATGGTTGACAATGATGATGATGATGATATTCATCAATAATTGACAAAGTTTAGTTAATATTTTTAGGACGTTCAACTAAATATTTTCAATATCTCATTTCATTACTTAGTTTTCACAGTTTAATAAAATCAAATAGAAAGACAAAATAATACAAAACGACAAATCACGGGTGGCCCGGCTGCGCCAGGTCGTGGCCGGGCTCACCAAATAAGACCCGCGCAGACCTCTAGTACACAGCGCGTTCGCTACCCAGACGTACTATCCCAATTAACAATGCTTCGTGAAATCCGGAAATATCATGTGACACGAAGTATATTTCTTCTGTTTCTCTCTGTCTCCCCCCCCCCAAAGTAGCGCAATTTTAGGCTACAAATTACTTTATTTTGTAGCGCGCTACTGCCGATACTGCAATTTTCTATTTGTAGCGATGCTACATGAAGTAGCGTTCTACTATAGGATCTACTACCCTTGTAGCGGCGCTATACTTCCGCTCACTGTAGGTAACATTTTGTAAATCTATGTAGTTATGAAATTTTGCCCAATCTCGTTATGAAATCTACCTTGACTTAGCGATAAACAGGCAGTGTGTTCATTCATTTATTAGTACAAATTTCCCCTCAATACAAGCGTATGAATCACAAACACAAATGATTTCTATGTGCTATTTTGTGTCTTCAGTAGACCAATAGTAATCAAAAGGAACCGAACAAGGCTGTAAAAAAATTTCGCATATGCTCCTGATGCGATTTGTTCCTCGCAATCCTTTTTACATTCCTTGTGGTAAAAAAAAAAAAAAAAACGAAATAGAAGCTGAATAAATGCAGAAAACATGCATTTTTCAACCACAGAAACACTGATCGTTCGAACAGAAGGGTTACATCATCCGTCAGACACCTACGGGGAAAAAAGAACCGTTGATAAGCAGCGCACGAACTAGTAACAAAGTTTCGTCATAGAACTGATTGATAGATACATCACGCAAAAATTACAAAACTACATGTAGCGGCAGAGGAAAGTAGTCAGACCGCAAACAACTTGTTTTACTGCTCCGAAAACTGGAAGAATATTCTCCGAAATCAAAAACCAATATTCGTGTTCGCATGGTAAATTGATGCAATAAGTCAATCCTTGCAGCCGCCAACTTCAGCCAATACGAAACAAATGCACTGCGCAAAAGCTCAGAGAGAGAGAGAGAGAGCGCGCTTCTGTTAATGCAGCTTCATTTCTCTTTTCAGTTTAATTCAGCAAAAAATCAAATCATACAACTCGTGAGAAAAAAGGCATTATTTTAGATGACTCGCGATGACAGCTAATCTTTTTCTGTTCTTCGATTACTATAAAATTTATTGCAAAATTCAACAATTGAGAAACAGTTACAATATACACTGAGTGGCCACTTTATTATGACCACCCGACAGTTTCAAGCAAATGAGCTATGGCTGCACGCTGTTGCCGCCAGAGGGCGAGGCTAGTATAAAAAGGGAAAGCTTAGTGCTTGCGACAGTAGTAGTAATAATGATTTTTGGGTGACGAAATGGGTAAAAATGCGGTTTGACGGACTTTCAACGTGGGATGATTGTAGGAGCTCGGAGCCATGTGTATTTAACCCAATGAGCTGCGGAGACATCAAAACCATTTGCGTAAAACATTTTATTTTCTCAGCTTCTCTTACGAATGCAGTAGTACAAGTTGGAACTTGGATTGGAACCCTTATAATCTCTTCCCCCAATTTTTATCACCGTTCTTTCCGTAATTGATTTTAAATAAAACAAATTATTAAATACATTTCATTAATTAAAATTTTTATTTTATAAAAAGTGAGAAGCTCAAACTTACGGCTACTTAGCAAGAAATCTTTGAGAACGAAGAGGACAATGAGACGAACTTAGGAGAAGGCGAACGGCATTTAAGAAAAGTGTCGTTTTGACTTTTGAGAGCCCGAATTTTATTTATTTATTATATTCTAGCAGGTAACTGATTTTCGATTTATGAAAATTAGAGATTTTGGAATTTTAATATAAAATGCTTACTGTGCGGAGGAAATTAAGTAGCTGCGCGCGCAGCTTAGATGGAACATTGGCGATAACCTATTCGAAAATGGAGGATTAAAAACAAAAAAGAATATTGAAAAAAAAAATCTTTTTAAGGGCCTCTCACCCCTAAACTTACACACATAAAATAGTGATTGTAAAAATTCTACCGAAAATGACCCCCCTAAACTGCGGGGCTTTGGGACATCAGATCAGATGTAAAGGATTTTAGAAAGGAAGTGTCTGACCCCAGGTCTTAAACAACCCTTAGACATTGAAAGCTAGGAGATTTGGGCTAGAGTGTTCGATAGGAAAGTGACACGGAAGCGCGGTAGAAAGGGAGAGGAAGACGCCCTTATTTATTACCGGGGGGCCAGTATTCGGGGCCCGACGGCTTAACGTGCCCATCGGACGCACGGCGGATATTTAGTGCTTCGAGCGTTCGTACCTGCCTGGGATCGAACCCGAGGTCTTCTTTGTGGCAGTCACGAACGTTGACCACTAGGCCACCCGCGGCCCTGGGGCTTGGGGAGACCACCCCGGTTGCACCTATATAGTCTGCTGTCTGAGATGCTTCCACCCTTGGCGCGGTAGCCGATGATCATTCCTTTTTGAACTTTCGTCAAATCACTACCTCTATACCCAATTGTGCTCACGTAACGCACTATGGCTCATCTGTCCTGGACGGCCGCTTATTTCTTTATGTGGTTGACCTTTTCACGTGCACTCTGTAACGCGCCTGGGCGGGTACACTATGATTCCGGGGGTAGTCATATTATTCTAATACGACTGTGTATAATATAAAGATATATTACGCATGAGTATTTTTGCATGGTGGGAATTTTCACCCAAACTCTGATTTAGGGAGCGCCCGGATTTAACGAGGGTTTTCGTCGGTTCCGAGCTCGTCGTTGTAAGCGGGTTCTACTGTACTAATACTTTCAAAATGATTTTCAGTGAGTAATGTTTTTAAAGTCTCTCAAAATTATATTTAGTGAGTCGGCATTTAAGCTAGCGATTTCCTACTTGTCAATGACGTACTTCGAGCTCGGAAGGAATCACGTTCCGAAACCCAGAACAGGAACTTTCAAATTTCTATGCCTTTTTCTTTTTTTAAACAGGAATGCAAAAAAAAAAAAAAAAAAAAACATGTTATTTTTTGAGGCACTCCAGAATCGCTGGGCTCTGTGCCTGGACATCCCTGTAAATCCGCCACAGCGAAGGGTTCAAAATAAACTGCAGTAGTGCGTGCATGGGTGCGTTAAGTAAAATGATTTTAATGACCAAGACAGAACTGAGTGGAAAAAAAGCTAACACAGATCCCTAATCTAACTACCTATGACTAAAAATTCTGCAGTGTGTGTACGCGAATGAAAGTTCGCACGCGTGTTGAAACATGAAACCTGCAGATTTTACGTCACTTTCATATAATGCTTTGATAAAATTTTCATCTTTAAAAATCTTTTTCCCGTTTTTCATCGAAAGGCAAAAGCAATTATTTATTCTGCATTTACTTCGCTCTGTTTCTCACTAATATCAGAGATTTCAGATTCAGTGATGATACGAGTCCCTTAAATACAGAATCCCGCTTCACCGCAAAGATACCAGCATTTCTCCTTTCGCCGCTCCAGAAGTCCAATTACGTCACAGACCTAAGCCATGGTCCGATTTTTTCCACGTAATAGAGCTGGTAAGTCTAATCACTCTGATGCGACCATTCAACAGGCTGTGAGTACATGGAGATCTGACTACACATATCAACCTACACACACACACACACACAAGACAGGCAGGCAGGCAGATCACCACAAAGGGAAAAGAATCGTAGCGGCAGATGGTTTTGAATGGCAGGTGTATTTTGGAAAACTCCTGCCTGACGCACATTATGGAGACTGCCATGGAAACAGCAGCATAACAGTCCGCGCTTTTCTACGAGAATCTTTAAGACTTTTTTTAAAAAGAAAAAGTCTTAAGCAATCGGCTTTCCAGATCTATTCCCCGAGGCACACTACGCAGATATACGCTGGGAACCAACCACACAACCAAGTATCACAAACACTTTGAAATTTCAGCTCCTTCAGAGCAAACGCACAGGATGCGATCATGAAATTTCAAGTTACATTTCGTAGATTTTTAACTAGAAAAAGAATTCTTTACATAAATAATGTCTTCCGTCGGAAGAAACGAAACTATAGCCACACGAAAATGTTCTTTTTGGATTGTCACACAAATGAAGAAAAAAATCACGTATTTGAAAAATAAACTTGCACATCTTAAAACGCTGCCCGTCGTAGCCTCTGCATGTCGATTTCAAGTGCAATTCTCATGAAATGCAAGATATGGCGGTAATTATATTTTCTTCTTTTTTAAAACCCATCGATTATATCACGTCAATCGATGGTTTGAAAATAATAGCAATCAATTTTTTTTTTGAAAAAAAAATGGCGTACTGTATAACGTTTAAATAATTTGATTACGCATTACGCTTTTAATTAACTCCGTTGTCTAATCATTTTCTAATGTAACTCATCATGATCGTTACAGTAGATTCCGGAAGGGGACACAACATCAGGACTAAAACTTTTTGGCCTAATTAGGCAGCTGCTCCAATTATGTGAAGCTTTGTCGCAAAGAGCTAATTTGGAATGTTCTCCAATAACTGCCCAAATAAAGCGCTGCCCCGATTAACCGATGGTCATTCAATTAACCGGAATGTACTGCAGTTTGAAAGGTATAAACATCAACGACGTCACATGCACCTTAGCCCTTACCCCGAACGAAATTCAATGGCCATGCTCACGAGAATATGCACGAAACATAACCTTGCTGGTGAAAACAGTTCTCATCTATGAGAGAATTCTGCTGCCATGCTGATGACGTCATCCAAGCGCAATTCTACGCTTTCATGCAGATAATGATAGTTTACCATTCTGCCTTGTGCAACATACACACGTTTCTGACATACGCAGATATAACTTCCCTTTTTGGTTTCTGTTATCTTAAGCAAATTGTGGTTTTCTCTTTTAAAAGTTTCTGAACATAACGCTACATTTTCTTTCTCACTGAATTTTGGTTTGGCAGCCTGACTCTAGGTCAAAGGGTGAATAACGTATGTTAACGAGACTGATAAGAGTGATGTTTACGATTGTATATTAGAAGTCGGCTAAAGCGTGAGATTGTTGAAATTGCTTTGTTGGGAGGTATTAGCGTTTGATGTTATATAATTGGATTAATTCTTTCACGTTTAATGTTATGTTTCGTTGATATTGAAGCCTTAAATTGTATCAAATTTATGGGACTTCGATATTATTTGGTGTTTCGAGTATTGGATTATTCAGCTATTGAAGCAACCACTGATATGAAGTAATTTGGCAAGTAATGTTGTATTGACGTATGTGTGTAAAGTGGATCTATTAAATAATAAACAGTTAATAACTGTAAATTATAAGATTTGTTATTTTACCAGGCCGTGAGTAAATACACAGTTGAAGTGGATTAGGAACATCAAGTAGAAGTCATGGCTCTTTTTCACGTTTATAAGTGAGTCACGGACAAATTCTCATCGCCCACCACCGGGAATCGAACCCAGGTCTTCCAGTTACGCGCCGGACACGCTTCCACTGCACCACAACAGCCTCAAAATTCTCCAGACTCACATACGACAAACTGCCAAACAACCTGGCAGGTTGCTTCTTTGGAGCCCCGTACAATGCTGGGGATTCACCACAGATGAGAAATTTTCCGTGACTTACTTATAAGCGTGGAAAGAGCGATGACTTCTATTTGATGTTCCTAATCCACGTCAACTGTGTATTTATTATTCATTCGCCTTCTAGTTATTTGTTTAGTTGCTGCTGTTCATCTTTGGTGAATCCCCAGCATTGTGCGGAGCTCCAAAGAAGCAACCTACCAGGTGGTTTGGCAGTTAGTCAGTCGTATGCGAGTCTGGAGAATTTCGACGCCGCTGTGGCGCAGTGGAAGCATGTCAGGCGCGTAACTGGATGACCTGGGTTCGAGTCCCGGTGGAGGCCGATGAGAATTTTTCAGTGACTCATCGTGGAAAGAGCGATGACTTCTATTTGACGCATAATTAAGTGCTGTGTTTAAGCTATCCGGAGCACGACTTAAACTTTAAAGAACATTTCAGTAAGAAGGGTGTTCACGTTGAAGTAACGCTAGTGTTATGACGTAACATAGCCAATTAAATTATATCTGCAACCAATTACACTAAAAACATTACGCGTTATGATAATGTAACATTCAACGGAGGAATGATTTTCGCCAGTGTCTCCACGATAGTATAACTGAAAAACCAGAGTTCAGACAAAGGTTATTCCTTCTCTGAAGACTAACTCATGGCAAACTATTCTACGCTGAGATACACACCACTGAAATGATACCATCACATCTAAAGGGAGTAAAACTCTTACCTGGTGCACCTACACGACCGTGCCTTGTTTCACGTGAATGGATCTTATTTGTTTTCGTACACACACACACACACACACACACAGAGCTCGACAGCGAACTTGTCCCATCCAAAACATAAATATCGAAACATGCACGTTTGGAAGACTGGGTCTCTTTTTAAAGTTCTCCTATATTACGCCGGAAAGAATCAGAAATTTGTATGTCTTGAGGCATCGGAGTAAACGTTCAAATCCTTGAATTAACATATTTGGACCTGGTCTCGATATTTCGCGAAAGAGAGAGAGACCAATTGAGACCGGCAGCAGATCCGTAGCATTAAGTTCACATTGTGGGTTTCTATATTTTCTTCTTCAAATAACCATATTTTTGATACTCGAGATATTGAATGCAAAACTATGCAGCCTCTTTTGAAGCGAAATCATGCCAAGTGCACAGTATTTTTCTTTTACGCTAATAAAAAATATATACATATCGAGGGAGTATAAGTACTCTTTAACGACCACCGTGAGCAACTCAATGGGCTATAAGCAGTCGCCTGTCCCTAATTTAGGGCCACTGGTTCCAGAGAAGGGAGAGAGCCAGCGCCGTAAGACAAACACAAAATTTATGCCTCACTGGATTCGAAACCGGACCCAACTCGGACGAATGGTCATGCCACCGCGGGGGGGGGGTTGCATTTATTCGCGTCACTCACGATCACACCGAACCCGCAGTCAGGTACGTACTAGTGGAATTAAATCATAAGAACACAATACAGATCAGATGTAGAGGATTTTAGGAAAGGAGTGTCTGACCCCAGGTCTTAAACAACCCTTAGAAATAGGAAGCTAGGAGATTTGGGCTAGAATGCCCGATAGGAAAGGAACATGAAAGCGAGGTAGAAAGGGGAAGGAAGACGCCCTTATTTATTACCGGGGAGCCAGTGCCCGGGGTCCAACGGCTTAACGTGCCCATCCGACGCACGGCGGGTATTTAGTGGTTCGAACGTTCATACCTGCCCAGGATCGAACCTGAGGTTATCTCCACGGCAGTCACGAACGCTTACCACTAGGCCACCCGCGGCCCTAGAACACAATACAAGGTTTACTAACTCCTGACATTCAGTGGTACTCAGATACGTGGATTAATGAATGCTTTTGTCGTAAAACCAATAAAAGAACATATGTGAGTCATAAAAGTAAACATTTACTAAACTATGGCGGCGCCAATAGTAAGTATTTCGACTGTTTAGTTTTTTCAGAAACAGTATTAATTTTAATTAGTATTACATATTATTTAGATTTATACGAACGTAGCTACGAAAGTCCATCTGCGCATGCGCAAGCTGACCTCACTACAGAAAGAAAAGCTGAATAGCAAGTGTGTTAGTGAGAGGGATTGGTAAATTTAGATCTAGGATGTCTACAGGTACACCCGTGGTATTATAACATCATTTTTAAGGTCTCATCAATACCAGGTAATGGAGGGTGATCCAGAAAAAGCCAAAGTTTGCTATGACACACCGTTTTCATAGCATCAAAAATGCATTTTTTAAATTGGCTTTGATCACATTTAGCATGAGGTTTTCGCAGTTTACGCAGATTGCAATGCGATATTGCTACATTTCTGTAAAACGTGATGAAATAATGCTTGGCGATAATTTAGGAAAATATATTGTTGAATAAAAATGAAATTACTGTAATACCTATTATTGCGTCACTTATGGAACAGCATAACGGCACGACCAGATTTCAAGAATGGTTTTGACAATTACGTACCGTTACCCATTTTCGTTGCATCGAAATTTTTTACTTGGGATTTACTTTACTACTGTCGGAAAAGGTGCATAGTATATAAAACAAACAAAAACACCTGGACACCTAAATCGCGAAAAGTAGGCTACCGGTGGGCCAGCCCAGCAAGAACTAAAACAATATTAATTTCGTACGGTTGACAAGGACCCAGGCCCGTAGCCAGACAAACAAGTTCGGAGGGGCGGTTGATGATTGAGATCGGGCGAAGGATATAAAGTGGTCGGGCAAAAGATGTAAAAGAGGTCGGGCACTTATACTGTTGTGTGAGTCACTAGGACGGGCAAAAGGAAACAGAGGTCGGGCTCAGCCCGGCCAGGCCCTCCCCTGGCTACGGCCCTGCAAGGACCGTGAAGTCCGTCCAAAAGCTAATTTGGTGATCACTTTGGTTAACTCTCCATTAACGGACAGCATACAGCAACTGACTGAAAAATTTCCAACTATTTTGTAGGCTTTTCTTCATAATCACCATTGGTGGTTGACATCTAGTCCAGCAGAAAGGAAAGACATGCAAAATTTCGGTAACATACGTCATTGATTTCACAAAAAAAGAATGCAGACGCGCTACGGGCCAAATCCGGGCTTTCAAAATACAAAAGAGAACCAACGTAGAAAAACACTCCTGTTACGACAACAAGCGTACGTCTCAAAATCTTTAGAAATCTCTGAAAAAAAAATCTTTCAATTCCATAGCAGTATTTTTTGAAAGCTGATAAAGATTTAAAACGCACTACAAAATTTTACACCAAATCACTGACTCGTACCAGGCTATTTTCTGATGCCCTGGAAAGTTGTGTGCGGTCTTCGTTTCGAAAAAGTTCATAAAACACCTTATGTTACACTTTGCAATACGTAAAAGTTTGCAGCAATTTTGTACTGTTTATTTTTTATATACTAATTACTCGTGTGTACTGATTACCTCTACTCTAGCGAGCTTTATGAGAATCCCACACTTCTTTCTGAAACAGTCGAATTCAAACCATGTTGCAAATAACTTGGAATTCGTTCTTGTTGAGCACTATCGTGGCCTTCGTGAAGAGAAGCCACGATACTCAAGTGAGGTCCGGTCATAGGCATTTAAAATAAGTTTTCAAAGTAAATACCAGTTACTGTGAGAAATTTTAAACTTTCTCAACTACGCACTTTTTTTTTAATTAAAACATAAGGAAAAGGATATGTCAGTTTTATGTTTCTAATGTCTTTTGCCTCCAAATAAGCAATAACTGATCAAGATAACCATTATTTTATTTGAAAAAAGATTTGTTATATAAATGCAAACGAATTTGACGGATAGTGTGGGAGCCGCGGATGGCCTAGTGGTTAGCGAGTCATACTATTAATGCAAGGTCCTGAGGTTCAAACCTGGGCTGATCTTTCAGAGATGGTGTGATTTAATAACAATCGCTGAATATCGGACGAGCACGTTAAGTGACGCCCCCCCCCAGGCTGGACCCACTGGTTAAATGGGTATCCTTTCCTATGCTCCCCCCCCTGAAATTCTCTCACCCCTCTGTGTGCAACATCGTACTTGTACGGTGGCGCCATCTACTGTACTCTAATCTCACTACATGCTGTTCTGTCAAAGTCGCTAGACTTGCTCTCATTCCTTCCGTTTCTGTGTCCTGTCCAAAAGGCGATTTCGCTGTAGGTGGCTGGGACCTAAACTCTACTCACTGTGGACGGAAGTCCTACAAGAAAATGACAAATACAAATAGTGTGGGCCGCGGGTGGCCTAGTGGGCAACGTTAGTGACTGCCACGAAAAGGACCTCAGGTTCGATCCCAGCCAGGTACGAACGCTCGATCCACTAAATATCCGCCGTGCGTCGGATGAGCACGTTAAGCCGTCGGACCCCGGGTACTGGCCCCCCGGTAATATATAAGGGCGTCTTCCTCCCCCTTTCTATTTCGCTTCCGTGTCACTTTCCTATCGGGCACTTTAGCACAAAACACCTAGCTTCCTATTTCTAAGGGTTGTTTAAGACCTGGGGTCAGACACTCCCTTCCTAAAATCCTCTACATATGATCCTTTTGACAGATAGTGTGATGTCACTTAAATGTTTTGGCCTGTTCTCGAAGGCCTAGGAACTAGCCACTATTCACAAATAGATAGATAATGCTCAACAAGGACGAATTCCAGGGCCGACTTCAATGCCCTTACGTTTATATTATATTTATAAAATCTCTCTCTCTCTCTCTCTCTCTCTCTCTCTCTCCACCCATAGTGAGGTGATCAACCGACTACAGAGACTATATATGTCACTTTACACCTGAATCAAAGAAATGTTATTTATTGAGGCCACCTAGATATCCACCAGGCCTGGGAAATGGCTTCGTGACGTCACAACGGGTTACCAAAATCTCTAACAGCATTGGCTGACTTTGTTACTATGCATAGAGAAATCAGAGCCAGCCTCCATCCAACCAGACAGATTTTTACTGCTCGTCTTGATGTCACGAAGCGATCGCCCAGGCCTGATAGACATCTCGATGGCCGTGTGTTTACGCATTAGGGACAGAATGGCGGTCAGCCTGTTCGAGAAACGAGTATCTGGAACTGTTAAAATCTAATGATAACACGCAAACATTTCTAATGCAGGAAAAACCACCATCCCACCGAAGTCATTACTAAATTTTAAGACATCAGTCCATTTAAGTCCAGTTCAGTGAGTAATTCCAGGGGTCCAGGGGGTGTGAGATTTCAAAAATGAAATTTTAGCTCCGTTATACGTAAGCATCGTTAGATCGAAAAATGTTTGCGGTCAGGGCTCATCACGCCCTGACCGCAAATAAATAAATATCATTTCTAATTTTTGCATTCTTTTTGGTTTCGTATAACACAGTTGTCAACAGCAGTTAGTATGTACACGAATTCCTCAGCTTTATCTTGAAGTATCTTTAACCACAATTTAACATGTTTTTTTTTTTTCTTTTGGAGTCTTATGTATAAAACAGCTTAATGTATTTTTTTTTTTTTTTCTATTTTAAATCATGTTCAAAGTCACTGGAACCATAAAAACATATGCAGGTATCTCTTCAATTTAGTCTGTCGCGGACATACTTCTGAACCATTTCAACACGCACAAGATTTGGAAAAATATCCGTATCTGCTGTTTCAGCAGATCATGTTAATACTTTTTCTGCTGAAGCCTTCTTTACAGAAGCATTTAGACATGAGAGAAAAATAAAAAAAGGACAAAAAATAAATGCAAGTTTTATGGGGGGAAAAAATTCCTGGTAATAACCATTAACTATAAATAAATCAGTTATCCGCTTTTTTTTTTTTTTTTTTTTTTTGAAGTTTTTCCCATTTTTAGTGCGAGGTTCAATTCCTAAATATTTCAACTTATAAAAATGTTCAATCTTCGACAAATTTTCGATCATTCTTCAACATGAAATCCCTAGATAACCCCTGGCAGAGGCAGCAGAACCATTTTCGGCGGTATCGTTTTTTACGCTTTCCAACCGTAGGTTGAAGAAGCGTATATGCTCCAGCTTTTTCCGTCCGTCCGTCTGTCGGCACGATAACTCACGTAAAAATGGTTCGATTTCGATGAAATTTTAGTATGTGGTAGGGGACCACCAGGGGACGAACCCTATTGAAAATGGGTGAGGTGGGGTCAAAGGTCACGCCATAAGAGCGGGATCCATTCAATTGCCCTTATGCGTAATAACTTGCGTAAATATGGTTCGATTTCAATGAAATTTTAGTATGTGTTAGATGACCACCTGGGAACGAACCCTATGGAAAATAAACGAAATGAGGTCAAAGGTCAGGACATAGGAGCGGGATCCATTCCATTGCCTTTATGCATCATAACTTGCGTAAAAATGGTTCGATTTCAATGAAATTTAAGTATGTGGTAAGGAACCACCTGGGAACGAACCCTGTTGAAAATGGGCGGAATGGGGTCAAAGGTAAGGCAGGACATAAGAGCGGGATTTGTTCCATTGCCCTTATGCATCATAACTTGCGTAAAAATGGTTCGATTTCGATGAAATTTTAGTATGTGGTAGGGAGCCACGGGTGACGAACC
Source organism: Macrothele yani (assembly GCA_039090855.1). Classification (NCBI taxonomy): domain Eukaryota; kingdom Metazoa; phylum Arthropoda; class Arachnida; order Araneae; family Macrothelidae; genus Macrothele; species Macrothele yani. The sequence goes on from CM077013.1 coordinate 25,534,246, forward strand.
CTATTAAAAATGCGCGAAATGGGGTCAAAGGTCAGGACACTGGAGTGGGATCCATTCCATTGCTCTTGTGCATCATAACTTACCTAAAAATGTTTCGATTGCGACAAAACGTTAGCATGTTGTTCCGGAGGTATAGTGAACCGGTTCTGTTGAATATCAACGAAATGGGGTCAAAGGTCATCGCACAAAAGCAAGATTTATTCCACAGCCATTGTTCTCATAACTTGCGTAAAACTGCTTCTATTGCGACAAAACTTTAGTATGTATTCTTGAGGTATACTGAACCGGTTCTGTTGAATATCATCGAAATTGGGTCAAAGGTCAGGACACAGGAGCTAGATTTATTCCACAGCCATTATCCTCATAACTTGAGTAATAATTTCTGGTATGTTGGAAAGCGTATCATAATCAATGCATTGCATGATTTTACTAACTTGTTTATTTTTAGATGCACTCGAAGGCTTCAACAAAATGGAAATGGCTTGAACCTCTGGATTAGCCTGTTTGCAGAGGTTCACCGGGAGCTCTAAAAAGTTAAATACCTCAAAGCGGGTTACCCTAGTAAAGCAGGATGAGCCAGTTCAAACAGAACCATCTCTGTATTTTAGATAAAACTGCAGACAATAATGCTACTTGAAGAAGCGATATAAAAATGAATTCGAACAAAAGTCTCCCGGCGTGCTTTTGCGATTGCTAAGTAAGAATACTTTGGAAGTTACAACAGCAAGCCAGCGAGCGCAATTCAGATTTCAAATTTTAAGAAGTGCGAAATAATAATTTTGCGTAGTTTTCGAACAATTGTTTTTGAGCCGTTTGCTTAACGTATGTGATGCAATGATTGGCTTTTGCCGCTCTTCAGCTCCAACTAAGCTCCCCCTCCCCTCTTTTCCTTTTACTTTCTTCTTCTTCTTCATTTTTTTTTTTTTCGTGGCATTGATCCGTCCAACTTTTAATAATTCCATTTTAGCGCCATCGCAACGAAGTCGTGGACTCAAGAATAGCTGCGAAAACAATAATGTGCCAAGCTCTCTCGTCATGGCTTTTCAGCGACCAGGCGAGGTCACGTGATCCCAATCGATGCGTCTCGGCGCTCGGACGACTGGCGCCACAGGTCAGCACAGGCGCCTCCTTTGCCCGATCCGACGTTGCGCCCGACGTCGTTACCACCGCAACTACTGCTGCAGGGAAATACTCTCTCTCTCTCTCTCTCTCTCTCTCTCTGTGTTTGGCGCGCGAACTGACGCACGCACGCACCAACTCTCGCCGCGATGGAGACGCACAGCTTTTCCGCATTCCCTACAGTACGGTTATCGCGTTCGTGCTCCTTTCAAAATTAAGACTCCTTCTCTGACGACGAAACCCATAATAATTTGTGAGGGAGGGGGAGAAAGACATCTCAGCTGAGATGATTTAACGTTCCCTACGATGGGTCCTAACGCATGAATATTACAAACCTGTATATACCCATCATGCCAACACTTGTTCGGCGACCGAAAGTGGTGGGAGTTTCATAAATTGAAGCTCAAACAAATTATTAGGATCCCCAACAAACTAACGCATTTAACAGTAAATTCTCAGGCGACAACTCATCTCTCTCATATGTGATTAACTGAACCAAACATACCGACCCTTTACCACTACTAGAACCAAACCTTAATGCACGCCTAATAGCAGAGAAGACGGCCTATCACGCGAAGTCACGTATTCCGCACCGATTACAGTGGCGAACTAACTTGAACTTTTTATCATTTGTCAATTCATTGTAGTCTGCGTAATTAACCCATATAGCGTATTAAATCCATTTATTTTTGTGGTGTAGTAAGCACAAAGATTCGACAAGCTTTCGCACTCCACTGGGAGGTTTTTTCAAGGCAATGGTAGACATAAAAATGCAGTGAATTGGAACACGTAAAGAACGAAGTCTTTGTGCTGACTATACCACAAAAATAAACGGATTTAATACGCTATATGCGTTTCATTACTATTCATGTCTGATGTATTTAAAATAAAGTAACTAACCCTTTCACTGGCTGGAACGAGTCAACTCGGGGTTAGCAAAATGTACTGAATTCAGCTCGAACGAATATGTTCACTTTCTAAGAAATGGTCCGAATGCGGCTGGAATGAATGAACCTGAAAGAAAGTGTTCATCATAAAGTGTTTCTTTCCTCTTCCGTTTGTTATTGAAAGTGTTTGCAGGGGCTTGACACTAATCCTTTCTGAGTGATTACCTGTTGAAAGTGGTTTCTGAGTGATTACCTGTTGAAAGCAGTGGCGCACCCAGGAATTCCTGGGGGGGGGGGCGCTATATACATATAGTATACGTACACAATGTATGCCGTACGCTGCTCTTAATCTCTTTGGGAAGAAGACACCATGCAATAGAAGACACTATGTAATGTTTTGAACACGTGAAAGAATATTTTTGAATGTCTTATTTGTGGCGTACGTCGCTCTTAATCTCTATGGGAAGAAGACACTATGTAATTTTTTTGAACATGTAAAATAATATTTTTGAATGTTTAATTTGTGACGTACGTCGCTCTTTATCTCCTTGGACGGGGGCTGAAGCGGGTCCGCCGGGATTCCTCCTCTCTATCTTTACGGGCCTGGCCACCGGATTAATAACTTGCTTGTGACGTCACGCTAAGCGACGGGCATGTCCATGGGTAGCTGAAGACATCAATGCGAAAATATTCATTATTTGCTTCAAATTCCTTTTGACTGATGATTGTGAGCAATTATATTACTCAATGCATAAAATGTAAAATTTGTGTTAAAAAAATTAGCGGCAAAGAAGGTTGAATGTGGTAAACGGAAAATGTTCAAAATGTAATCAAACTAAATTTGAACTGGGACTAAAGTGCGCTTCTGTATTTTTAAAGATAGTTTTTAAATAACCACTCAAAGTTGAAAAATGACCGCTTAAATAACAGGTCAGGGAAAAGAAAATATGCTAAGTTTTCAGTAGCTACTTAATGAATCTGGTCTTCCTGTGTGCCTCAACTTTGGATAATCATAATTACAGGAAAATTAAATCCTATGTAGTTCCAGTCTAACTATCCTAAATCCCATACAAATAAATATATTTCAATCTTCATTTTTGTTAATTTTCAATCTTCATTTTTGTTAATTTTCAATCTTCATTTTTGTTAATTTTCAATCTTCATTTTTGTATATTTTCAATCTTCATTTTATGTGTGGGACAAAATTATAAAGCATGCATGTTTTAACACATGCTCATACAAGAGAAAGGTAAAACAGACGCAAATTTCTTTCCTTCTGGAATAATCCAATAATAATAGTCACTGTACGATTTAACAAGATCACATTAAAGGTTTATTAGATTAAAATAGACTGACGTAAAAAAAATCCCAACACCAAGAAGGGGTTGTGTTAGATAAACGACAGTTGGTAGGCGGTGAGGGTACATCTGTAAGATGACGTCTATGCAAATTTCGCGCTCGGCGCATACGTGTGGCGCTAGTAGCGCCCCTCGGAACATGCAAAGCAGGTTTGCTGTAAATACGCGCTGTAACGTTCGTGAGCGTTAGTTTTCGTTCAGATTCGATGTAGGGTGTTGATGTTAATCAAGAATGCCTTTAAGAAGACGAAGAAGCCATTATCAACAGCTCACGGAGTTTGAACGAGGTCGTGTAATAGGGCTACGAGAAGGTGGATTTTCTTTCCGCAATATTGCAGAACGACTTGGCAGGAATATAGCCACTGTGCACGATTGTTGGCAGCGGTGGTCAAGGGAAGGTACTGCCTCAAGAAGACTGGGTTCCGGCCGGCCACGTGGCACTACGGAGAGGGAAGACCGCCGTGTGCGGCGTATGGCCGTGGCGCATCGTACCGCGTCTGCGGCAGCAATTCGAGCTGCAGTTGCCACCACAGTGACACAACGAACTGTTACAAATCGGTTACTTGAAGGACAACTCCGAGCCAGACGCCCTGTAGCGTGCATTCCACTTACTCCAAACCACTGCCATTTGCGACGTCAGTGGTGTCAAACTAGAGCTCATTGGAGGACGGAGTGGAGATCTGTTGTGTTTTCTGATGAAAGCCGGTTCTGCCTGGGTGCCAGTGATGGCAGTGTGTTGGTTAGAAGGAGGCCAGGTGAGCGCCTGCAACCAACCTGTCTGCGGCCGAAACACAATGGACCTACACCTGGAGTTACGGTCTGGGGAAGCAATTTCCTATGACAGCAGGAGCACTGTCGTGGTTATCCCACGCACCCTGACGGCACAGTTGTACGTCGATCTGGTGATTCAACCTGTTGTGCTGCCATTCATGAACAGCATTCCAGGGGGTGTTTTCCAACAGGATAACGCTCGCCCGCATACCGCTGTTGTAACCCAACATGCTCTACAGAGTGCCGACATGATGCCGTGGCCTGCTAGATCACCATACCTTTCACCAATCGAGCACGTATGGGACATCATTGGACGACAACTCCAGGGTCACCCCCAACCAGCATTAACCGTCCCTGTATTGACCGACCAAGTGCAACAGGCATGGAACTCCATCCCACAAACTGACATCCAGCACCTGTATACGACACAATGCATGAACGTTTGCGTGCCTGCATTAACATTCTGGCGGTCACACCGGTTATTAATGTACCAGCATTTCACATTTAAAATGGCTCTTCTCGCGCTTACAATAAGATGTGATCTTGGAACCTTAATCGATTAAATATGTTACCTATACAAATGTATTGCTGCCTTTTCATTAATCTACAACTATTTTTTCGTGGTGTTGGGATTTTTTTCCCATCAGTGTAAATTTTTTACAAGTTAAAATCTAGATCTTTCAGTGTCGATTATTATGGATTATTCGAGTGGTGCACGACAACTAATTCTGAGTTCTTTCTTTCTCTCTTTTTTTTAAAATTTCGGTAGAACTAGCATTTTAGAGTAATATATCATAAAATAATATGCAGAAAACTAAAATATAGACCTTATTAAGCTGTTCCTTCAAGCATTAAGTAAGACTGAATGTCCAGAAACGTACAGTGCGGTAACCTTCTCAGTGCAAAGAGAGGAGGGATGAGTCCCGGGAGCCCCGCCCTCTCCGTGGGTGCGCCAATGGCTGAAAGTGATTTCTGAGTGATTAATCCTTTCTCGGTGATTACCTGCTCAAAGTGCTATAACAACGGCGACGAATCTAAGAAAGGAGCTTGAGGGGTCACGGGTGGCCTAGTGGGCAACGTTTGTGTCTGCCGCGGAAAGGACCTCAGGTTCGATCCCAGCCAGGTACGAACGCTCGATCCACTAAATATCCGCAGTGCGTCGGATGGGCACGTTAAGCCGTCTGACCCCGGGTACTGGCCCCCAGGAATAAATAAGGGTGTCTGCCTCCCCCTTTCTACTTCGTTTCCGTATCACTTTCCTATCGGACACTCTAGCCCAAATCTCCTAGCTTCCTATTTCTAAGGGCTGTTTAAGACCTGGGGTTAGACACTCCCTTCCTAAAATCTTCTACATATGACAGACAAACAAATATGACAGATATGACAAAATATGACAGAAAAGAGCTTGAGTCACTTGTTCCTATCATGCGGCATGATGCGTATGTCAATGGGACTAGCTCTTCCCTATCATGCCTTGAGTCATGGAACAAAGAATAAAGAACTAGAAGGAACGCTTATCACCAATAGTAGGTTCAAGGTACGTACTGCTGTCATGAGAGGGAGAAAGGAATTGGTTTGACGTAGCTTTTGTAAAACCCGGTCGTTACGTGAACATTTCTGTTTAGGAAGCCCCAAAAACTTTGGGCACCATTTGTTTCAGGAACATCGGCCGCTTAAAGGATTAACTGTACTCAGCAAGAATTGAAAGAAAAACTGAAAATACAATGAACTTTGTCCTTTATTCTCGGACGTCACTCAAGGGGATGCGGGGAAGGGGGAGCAGCCCACTCTGAAATTCTTCTTGCTCACCCACCCAGTTCAACAAGATGTGCCGTTTTTCCAATTTTTTTTAAACTTTAAAATATAATCTGAATTTCGTATATATGTTATTCGGGTAACCCCTATGTATTTCCCCCTGGGAAGTGCGTTGTTTATTTCTCCGCAGAAAGGTTATTAGCATCGGCAAGGCGTCGAAAATGTAATTGTTCTCCAACCTTCGAAATCCTTAGTTTAAGCCTTTCTTTCCATGTTTGAATGGTCTGAGGCGAATGAGGGATAGGAATTCACTTCTGCTATTTATTCTACTAAGTAGGGGATTTAAACATGGAAAGTGGAGTCTGAAGCTAAACCGACGCTCGTACGCCTATACTGAGGCAGTGGGACGTGGCTGACGTCTGCTTTGGGAGAGAGATGTGCAACGCAAGGCCGCTGACTCCAAGGAAGGAAGTTATTAAGGAGGAGTTGTGTCACGAAATGTTAAAATTTGATTTAGGTAAACAAATAGAACATTGTTCAAGTACAGTAATATTTTCATAGGAAAAACGCAAAATTCTGAAAAGCAATTAAGGCAATGCATTCGCAGCAAGGGAAAAAAGTTGAAGGCGACATTCTACTAACACTTAAATCTTACACCACTAACTCACTAGACATTGCCATGTTATTTTGTTGGTTTATCAGTAGCATAACTTGTCAGAACAAGGTCTTTGTGTCCGGGGGTAGGGGGTGCGACGAATTCCTTTGCAGCCGGTAGTAAAAAGGATTAAAAATTATTTCTTTCTGTGTTTCGTAATTATTGCTATCAAACCTGTCCCAGTAAAAATACTCGCTCACTCTGATTTCAAAGTCTAGCGATGTCCTGCCTTTATTTTTATTATTTTTTTTTCTAGTAGGTTGAAGGAACACCATGAGCAACTCGATGGAATATAAACAGTTGTCCATCCCTAATTTAGGGCCACTCGTTCCAGGAAAGGGAGAGAAAGAGCCAATGCCGTAAGAAAAAGATAACATCCTTGCCTCACTGGATTCAAACCCAGACGCATGGTCAGAAGCCAGCTCCTTGTACTTTTGGTGGGGATTGTTTTTGTTTCAACAGAATTAAAAGAAAAACTCATTCCTATGCTAAGTTTGATTTAATCCTCGTTACTGACTTTTTGCTCATCGGCACTTCGTAAAATTTGGGTAATAATACGTCAGCCGAAATTTTATTTGGCGCTTGCACCCTCGGAATTTTGCCTTCAAGAGCAAATGCAGAGCTAAAATGCCGTAACTTAGCCCAGTGGATCGAAGGCATCTGTGGACTATCGAATGAAAGTGTACAGCATTTTCTTTTCTTTTTCTCGCAAAAATTACATCAACGACGGGTGTCATGTAAACACGTTAAGACATGGCAAGCAATTTTTTGTATTTGATGGTCACCAAAACGAAAGACTGTTTTATAACCAGGAGGAACAGGAACACATACTGTACATATGGGAAATGTAGATACAGGGGCGCAAATCACGGTAACGAAGCCACCTGCGATGTGAGGTTATATATAAAGGGGAGCATTTCGACGTCGGCTATCAGGCAGCAGTGCCACAGTCGCACGTGAAATCGCTGTTGTGGAGTAGTTGTCTATAGTGTCAGATCTCAGTAACCTCTAAACTGGCATGATGATTGGAGCGCATCTTGCAGGAGCTTCAGTGATAGACAGAAACAGTAGGTGTAATCAGAGTGGGAAATTAGAAAAAAATAAAAATGGCAAGGGCAAAATTGCCCCCTGTAGCTAAAATTCTAAGCACTGTACGCTAATTATGTACAAAATAGTAAAACTATACTAGTAATCTGATTTATTGGCCGTAAGATTATATAAATAAGCATTTCCAAACCCGCACATCAACCATTTTTCAAGGAAGTTAGACAGTTTCTGTCTAACTTCCTTGAAAAAGCTATCTGGTTGATGTGCAAAAGCTTGGATATGCTTATTTATATAATCCCACGCCAATAAATTGGATTACTAGTACAGTTTTACTATTTTCTAAGCGCAAATCTTAAAGCATATAACAGATACGCTCACAGGAACTTCAAAGAAATTGTGAATTAAGTAATAAATATAGGGTACTTGGGGAATCGTCTTATATGTTCCAAATTTTACCTATGTGAAAAAAAAATTTGTGCGTGGGGTGGGCAGTTAATTTTTGTAGATTCTTAAACCATATTTATTCAAAACTCACTGTGAACTGCAGTTTAAAGCTCCTATGCCAATAAAGTGTTCTTTGTTTCCTCCATCAGATGTGTAATAAATACCATGAGCACCTACACTAAATTAAAATTTGCTGTATTTTTCATAATTTGAAGATTCAGGTACACCACATTCATCTTCTTGTATTTAAACTGCACGCGTGAATTCACATATTTCTCAAATTCCACTAATTTGTTAGTTTAAAAAAATGAAGAGGAAGGGAAAATCTTTAGCCACATCTACTAAGTTCATCAGCTACACTATATAAGTGAGTCACAGAAGTTAACATACTTTAATCAGTGCGTCAAAAATTACAACTAAGCTAAAAGTACCAAAAGTTATACGAGTTTTCCAGATTCCTCTATATGCATGTTTCGTGACTGCCGCGGAGACCTCGGGTTCGATCCCAGCAGGCACAAACGCTCGAACCACTATACGTGCGTCGTATGGGCACGTTAAGCCGCCGAGCCCCGGGTACTGGTTTGTCGGTAATAAATAAGGACGTCTTCCTCCACCTTTCTAAATCGCTTCCGTGTCACTTTCCTATTGGGCACTCTAGCCCAAACCACCTAGCTTCCTATTTCTAAGTATTGTTTAAGACCTGGGGTCAGACACTCCCTTCCTAAAAATCTTCTACACATGATCTATATACGCATGTGTCGCAAATCGAAAATTTATTAACCTTCCTATGGCATTAAGGGTCTTATAAGACCAGATCTTTGAGCTTTGGTAGCTGTTGACTGCGGTATTTTTCAATGCCATTTCGTGACTCATTTATCTAGTACAAAGCACAAAGATTTTAGCGATTTTAAATTCTGAGCAATTGGTAAGAGTTACATATTTTACCTTGGAGTCTTATATGATCCCAAGAGTACTGCGTGCGCATAAGCTTTCAGGGACTTAGAGAGGTTAATGAATGTTTCAATAATACCCACCAACATATCTGAAAATATTTGTAATTGTAAGCCTGCATTAAGTTTTGCAACTGAAAGACCGAACAGTTCGAAGATGCTTACCTGGAAAATAAACTAATCCAGATCTTAAATTTCTTCTAAATTTGTGCGGTAGCGAATTTGAGCCCGTCCTCAATCACGGTCGCATTTTGCGCCCGCTCATTTTCCACCCTAGACATAACACGAGGAATTGTAGAGAAGATTATGACTATCTTATCAAGAAGGACACGGCGTTAGCTCCAAACGTAAAAATTGTGGATACCATACGATGATGCCAGATAGGGATAGGCGAACGTTGACACCGATGGCACAACGGAAGCACAAGACAACGGCAACGCAAAGAGCAGCAGAGTTGAATACCATGGTACAGTTTCCATCAGAACAGTTCGTCGAGTACTCCATAGTGCCGGTATTTAAAACCGCGCTGCAATCCACAAATCTCTGATTACCAACATGAAAGCAATAAAACGTGTTAAGGTGGCGAAAAGCACACAAAATCAGGAATGCCAAAGATTGGAAACATGTCATCTGGTCTGATGAATCGTTCTTCACATTGTTTCCCACAACTGGTACACTGTACGTCTGGCGAAAAAGTAGTAGAATGCAGACGTAAGCTCGTACGCTGTAAGTTTCCAAATTATTAGCAGATTTTGTATAGATTTTGCTTGTAGATTAAAAAAATGTTATTGACAGCAATTAAAACACTTACTCAAGGCTTCACTCAGATTAATATACTTAATTCTATTTTAACTTTAAGAACTTACAATTATTTTTCACCTCTTCTGAGTTTTGTTTTTACAGGCATTTCTGACCTCTAGATTTTTATTGAGGCCTGTTTCTCAATCAGAGTTGGGCAAAATCGTAATTGAATTAATCAGAAATGCATTACAGTGTAATGATAATGGGAACAAGAAATGAGCGTTACCACTACATGGTAATGGTGAACTGGTCATTTAGAATTACATGGTAATTATGACATGAAGCAGTTACCCATTATAATTGTAATGGTTAACTATATGTTGGTAATTAACCAATAACTTATGGGTAACAATACAACGTGAATAAACCATTACACCCTTACACGTTGCGTAGGTTATTTGACAATTGTTCCACCTCTCGGACCTCAAATGAGTGTATTTAGGTATTGGAGGTTGTACATGCATGACACGAATAGTTGCCCAGTCTTCGCCGCAAGTAAAGTGATTTGAACGAAATAATACACTGGTGTGCAAAAATTAAGGACAAAGAGGAGAAATTAGCATAACAGCGGAACGAGCAGCGGAGCAGGCAGAACGGACCGAAAGACCGCTAGGGTCCGGTACGGTAGGGCATGCGCATATATGCAGCATGACGGGGGGGTCGGAAAGGTATAAAGCACACGGGCGGTGTGCGCTCAGCAATTCGGTGAAAGCTATTGCACGGTGTACATCGGTTTGAACAACGTCGAGTTGCTGCCACCGTGTGATATGGCCAACAGGCAATCCAGTAGACGACATCTGGATGACCTTACCCGAGGTCGCATCATTGGGAAGTTCGAAGAAGGTCAAAGTGTGACGAGCACAGCCGAGGAGTTCGGGATCGCTCACAGCATTGTTTCACGAGCTTGGAGAGCATTTCAAACGACAGGAACAGCTGTTCGAGAGTTTAGCAGTGGTCGTCCACGAGCAACACGGCGGCGGACGACCGGTATATTATTCTACAGGCGGGAAGGGACAGACGGCAAACAGCGGGAGAAATCGCAAGGCACATGCAACAGACAACTGGACGTCCGTTATCGCCAGTTGTCTGTTTTACCGTGGCCAGGAGGCTGCACAAAGGTGGTCTATTTGCACGACGACCAGTACGGTGTGTGCCGTTAACGCCTGTTCATCGGAGACGGCGGTTTCTGTGGTGCCAGGAACACAAGCACTGGACACATTAGCAATGGGGTAGAGTTCTCTTTACGGATGAGAGCCGATTTAGTCTGACGAGCGATTCTGGACGTATACACATCTGGAGAGAGCAGGGAACACGCAATCACACCTCCAACATCGTCGAAAGGGACCTGTTTGGAGGTGGCGGAGTTCTTGTTTGGGGCGGTATCATTCTTGGTAGCCGTACTGACCTCCGCTATTGTACCGAGGTTTTCCTGTCTCACGTGCGTATATTTAGAGGTGCTGTGGGTCCTGAGTTTTTCTTCATGGACAACAACGCTACACCTCATCGTCCAGTGGCTGTCGCAGAGCTGTTGGAGAGAAGATATTCAACGCATGGATTGGCCCGCAAGGTCACCGGACCTAAATCCAATCGAACACGTGTGGGACCTTCTCGGGAGACGCTTGGCAGCACGTCACCAGCAACGATTCCGCAGCTGCGATTGGCGCTAAAAGAGGAATGGGCCGCGATGCCTTAACAGCTCCTTGACAACCTCGTCCTCAGCATGGACAGACGTTGTAAATCCTGCAAACGCAGTCAAAGGGGATCATATCCCCTACTAAAGACTGGATTTTTCTTGGCAGCCGCCTGTCAGATGGACGTTTCTGTCTTCTGTCCAGTTGTGCTCGAAGCTACCTTTTCAATAAAGTGCTTTTGTATCCTTTGGATTCCTTGTTTGGACGGTTTTGCTCACTTGTCCCATATTTTTACATCTTAGGGATCTTATGGTATGATTTGAGTCGATGAGGAGCACTTCTCCACGACGTTGCATTCGAAAAACCGTCTCGTCCTTAATTTTTGTACGCCAGTGTACATATGAAGTAAGTACGAATGGGATGTTTATTTCGGTTAGAGAATAGTACAAAAATGAAAGAAAGATCAGTGCCGTTGCATGTGATCTTAGTCTTCAACAAAGAACAATTCACTGAAGCACACAAAAAAATAGTCAGGAAATAACAAATTGTGCAATAAACGCCAATGGAAACCACTCTGAGACACTACATCACTTGAAACGGAAGGAATGAAAGGTCTGATTGCTACAAAATATGGCAACCACAAAGGGAATTACGTTAGTATATGTAATTATTATATGCAAGTTGTATAATTTCATTACCAAAAAAATTCCTTTGCGTTTGAATGGCATTAATAATTGAATTATATCCGCTTCATTGTAATGCATTACAGATTAATTCCATTACCTTGTGCAAACCATACTTGGGATTACCTTGTAAGGGATTACCTGTAACTGCATTACTTTGTAATGTTAATTGTAATTTGTACTTCGATTACTTTGTAATGATGCATTCTTGCCCAAATCTGTTCGCAGTATACAGGAACTGTATCAAACGTTTCGTTTACACACAAATAATTTTTTATGACAGAATCCTCTTGCAGTTGCAAGTTATTGAATTAAAATATTTTTCTTATGTATTTTGTAAGTCTACTATTTTTGAATTAAGTTGAAAATGTTATTTATAATTTTTGAAGGTCCATTAATGAAACAGTTTTTCTGGATATAAGCATTTTCTTTAATTAAGTCCCTTGTTTTTATGAGGTTTTTAGTCCAATATTTTAATATTTTGCCATAAAGGTCAATTTCACACACATTGCTGCACATTCAATTGTAATATACTTGTTTTGTACTCATGGGGATCTGTAATGATCTAAAAATTATTTATTGCTATATTAATTTTTCTTTAAATTATGTTATTCTGTTATTATCGTGGTTCGCGCTTCACTGATTTACAGCAAGTTTTCTGTTTCAGTGGTTGTGTACGCAGATACATTTTATTTTTATACAACTCTGGTTCCAACTGTGAAGCACAGAGGTGGATCGCTGATGCTGAGGGGTGCCATATCCACGACATTCCTTAGGGCCATTGGGTCGTGCCACATCTTAGGGGCCACATGCACCCAATGTTGCAGGCATTGTTCCCTAATGACCGTCCCAGGTTTCAAACAGATAATGATCCTGTGCATTGTGCGAAACATATCAAGTTGTGGTTTGTAGAGTATGAAGATGAGATGCAGCAGCTACCCTGACCACTCCAATCTTCAGATCTCTGTATTATTGAACATTTGTGGAAATATCTGGAGCGAAAGGTCAGCGCATACTTTCTACCTCTGACATTACTGGCACTATTGGGACATATTTTACGGGAAGAATAGTCCCAAACTCTATTATCATATGTACATGACTTGTACAAGTCTATTCCAAGTCAAACTGCTTCTGTTCTGAAAGCCCGAGGTGGTAGGTACTACAGCTTATTACTAAAAAGTTCTGTACAAACGATAAGTGTTTCCACAATTTTGATAAAATATGAACTCAGAATGACAAACGCGTGATATTTTAGAAATCTGCCGTACATATCAAAATTATTCAGCCTTGCTAACCATATACTTTCCACGATATTTTTCCTAAGAGTGTGGAAACAACTGACAAAAATTAGGAATAGTCAGCACCACTCATGATAACATAATGATGGAAGAAAATACAGAAATTGTCCTGATCAAACTAGGGCATACGCGCAGCTTAAACGTCGAAGCATACACTGTACTTTAATTCCACAATGCGGTAAGAAGCCAGTCTTACCCTCAACTTATTTCATCTGTTTTCAATGAATGTGCTTGTTCTTAACATTAGGCAGATACATGTACGTACATGAAAGAAATACGTAGACACCGAAATCTCTAATTAGTTAAATAGTCGATGCCTTTCCTACCGTATAGGCACTGCTGGATTTGTTCTGTGGCGCATGCGCACACAGCGAACACTTTACACAAATCAAAATCTGTCTTTTGGGGTGCAGAACTAACTACAGTAAAATTTAAAGACAATTTAAAAACTAAAACAAGGTTCGTACTCTTCCAAGCAAAATAAATTCAAGGACTTTTTAAAACCAAATTACCATAGTGTGTGTTGTCGGTTGGTCAGCAGGTAGGCATTTTAGCATGTACAAATCACATTTAGCTGGGATGGGTACATCTTCAATGACCTATCTGCTATTCCCTCCCTGAGTCTCTGTTGGGTCATTTTTTGTTAACTTTGAAATGCCCCTCTGTTTTGGTGCTTTTCGAAATCATTTTGTTTTGTGGAATATTTTGAAAGGGTACATTATTTTCGTGAATGGCCCTCCAGCAAGAATGCGTCCCTAACTCCAGTCAACAGATTCGCAAATACATCATTCCACTTATTTGACTCCATAGTAAAATCATGGCCAAGGAACCAGCTGTTCACGTGGTCTCCTCAGTTGAACGCAAGTTCTACACTATTTGATCAGCTTAGTGTTTTTATCGGAGAATTACACAGAAATGTCCTAAACAACTTTTTAGCACAGACAATCATTGGGTGTGTGCGTAAGTCTACCCGTTTTTGGAGGCTACAAAGAAAGGAGAAGAGCACAACAAATAACGTACCTAGGATTTCACATAATTGCCATCATTCTGTATAACCTCTTGCCATCTGTCTATGAGTAGGTGAATCCAACGCAGGAAAAGCTCTTGTGTTTTAGAGTAAAAAAAGTCGTGTAATGCCGTTTTCACATCGTCCACATGTTTGGATAGCGAAGGCGTTCTGTAACGATCGAAAAAAGGTGGTAGTCCGTAGGTGCCAGGTCAGGGGAATACGCCGGGTGAGATAACACTTCCCAACCACAGTCCAGTAATTTTTGCTGAGTGATTAAGGCATCATGAGGTCTGGCGTTATCATGATGAAGGGTCACGCCTTTGCGATTGACGAGTGCTGGCCGCTTCGATGTCAGTTGTTCTCGCAATCTGTCCAATTGTTGGCAGTAGAGGTCAGCATTTATCGTTTGGTTAGGTGCCAACACCTCCCAGTGGATTATTCCCTAGACATCCCACCAAACATTCAACAAAACCTTTTTGGGATGTAGTCCTCCTTTTGAGGTCGATGGAGTAGGCTCCGCACCTTGGCACACAGTCCGTCGACGCTTTACACTATGGTACACTGCCCATTTCTCATCACCCGTTACAATTCGTCCCCACAACGGTTCGTTTCTGCAAACAGAAAGCAAAGAAACACAGGTAGGGATTCTCTGCTATCGTTGCTTTGCAGAAAGCTGGTGTGGAACCCAGTTACCGAACTTTGTGATGAACCCAAGCGCATGCATCCGTCTTTCGACTGTTGTTCTGTGTACCAACAACGTTTCCGCTAGTTCCCGAACGATTGGATGTGGGTCCCTTGTTATGGCTTGGTCCACATCCTAGTCAGAAACCAGGATGGACATCGAGGACGTGGTTGTTCTTTACAGATTCTGTCTCCGTCCCGGAATTTCCTAAACCATCGGCGACATGTGCTATCATAACTGCGTCCTCCTCATACACTTGACAGACGTTGCGGCAAGCCGCGGCTGCAGTACTACCTTTATCGAACTCGTACAGTAAACAATGTCTAATGTGCTCCTTATCGCATGCCATGTTACACTGTCCGTGATTTCCGTTACGAATGACTTATTCGGACAAACCTAGTGCCTTTATATGCTCTACTGCTCCAAGCTTCTGTGACGTAACTACTCCGATCGCAATTTGCATCTACTACAAAAACCGGGTAGAATTTTTGAACACACCCAATATTTTTTACACGTGTGCTCTTTCATAGCATTACTTAAAAACATTTTTTTTCAAGTACTATTTACAGATTATTAAACCTTTTCGTGTACTTTCAAGGACTTGAAAACTTTTTTCAAGGTTTTCAAGGACCATAGAAACCATGTAAATAGCACCGACGTCATCCCGTTCACTTTGTTCAAGAACCTTCCTGGAAATGGATAGCCTTAAAATACACAGACAGCCACTAAAAATTAGCGTCATACTTACATAAAGAAAATATAAGTCGATACACAACACTATATCGAAATCATGAACTGTTTCCTAGTATTCGTGATATCAAAACATTAATTCCGACAAAGTATTGGTCTATATATTAAAACCATGAATTTCGTGCTGTTAACGATACAACGCAGAACGCAAGTGAAAAAGAAATCGAGTAATACGCAGAAGATAATAAACTGGTAAAGCATGCTATTAAAGAAAAATCTTTAAAATAATAATCGTTTACCAATTTAAACAGAAGTTGCTTACACGCCATTCCTTAACAGTATTTCGATTTGAAATAAACAAGGAAACTACACGCGAGGTGTTTATTTCACGATCTTTCATAGTTAACAATGAATCTATAGCTAGCAACAACGCCGAAATGGATCTGAAATAATCATTTTCTCAACAGTTCCATTTCGCAATAAAAATCATGATAAAGATGAAATCCCAAAACAATTAGTTACTCTTCAGAATTGAATTCATGAAATTTTGAAACGCATCTGGATGTTTCCAGATTTAGGTACATAGATTTATATTGTTATGAGCACAATCGTGATTACATTTTATTAATTTGGGATGAATCGTTTGTTTCACCGCTGTTATATTTATTATTATTTTTTAAATCGCAATTTAGGCGGCAGAACTGCATCGTGGCAGGAGAACCCGGATACCTTGATTAACGCAAGTTCTTGGCTTATTCAGCACAGTCAGTTTTTTGGCTTTTTATCGATCTCGATTTTATTAATGTGATTACATAGTATCTCAAATGTATAGAATAATTTTATTTCTTTAGTTCCATTCATGTTCAGAGAAGAAAGCGTGCGTACAGAAAGTTATTAGTTTAATAACAAACATAGGAATCCGTCTAGACGACAAGGACAATCCCCGAAACAGTTTATGTCTACGTAATACAGCAGTTACACCAAGAGCACACAGAGACACGTATACACAGAATCTATTTCCTAAGTAACAAAATACAGAACAGATCAAGGACGGGAAAACCCCTAGCAGCTGTGTACTTGGGAATCACGATTTTTTTTTTTATGTTGGAGTCTGAAACATTCTTTGAATAACTACGCACGTCACTGTCTTTTTCTAAGCAGTATCATGTTTCATTTACTTTTCGGCTGGTTTTTTTTTGTTTCGCATGGTACATCAGAAATGCGAATCGCATTCTTACTTCGCCGAATAAATGCCACTGCTGGTTATACGCGCATTACTGCACAACTGCTGAAGATCTATTCACATTTTTTTTTTTTTTTTGCATCGCGGTTTAACGACCGCCACAAACAACTCGTACAGCTATAAGCCGTCTCCCATAACTAATTTCAGACCACTGGTTCAAAGGGTGGGAAACAGCCAGCGCTGTAAGAAATGCACACACACACCTCGCGAAACCGGGGACCATATCGTAAAAATAATAATAAAGATGAAATTCGAAAACAATTAGTTACTCTTCAGAATTGAATTCATGAAATTTTGAAACGCATTTGGAAGTTTCCATATTTAGGTATATAGATTTACATTGTTAGAAGCACAATCGTGATTACATTTTATTAATTTGCTGCATCTATACTTGGGAGCCCGCGAGAGTCATCATACTTTTTAAGCACGTCTTTTGTAAAAAAAAATATCGTGCTTATGTTACCGGTTTGTCCGTCCGTCCGTCTGTCTGTACCCACGATATCTCTGCAACTATTAGTCCGATTTGAAAAATTCTTTTTGCATCGAGAAACTTGAAATATGCGAATGATGATCCTTCATTTCGTTTTTTTTTTTTTTTTACGATGTAAATAAAATTTCGCCGCTAGAGGGCGTAAGTGCAGATGATGTCGAATTCAAAAATAGTTTTACTCCACATATTTGCTTTTAAACATCCGATTGAAAAAATTCTTTTATCTTTTGATTCCATTAATGTTGAAGAGTATTTTAGATATATATAGTTACTTTTCAAATTACGCATAGATTTTCCGTTAGGGGGCGTAAAAGTAAATTACATCCCCCGCGATAACTCTTCTAAAACTCCGATTTGAATTTTTTTTTTTTTCTTCAGCGGATACACCTCCTGATGGAAAATCTTTTGCATATAATTTCAAATTTTTGGTAAAGAATACTTTGGCCACCAAGGGGCGTAAGTGTTAATTTTTGCTTCTGATGTATTTGCCATAAAACCTGAGCTTCTAAAATATAGACTGAAAAAATTCTTTCGTGGACTAATGCCACTCACATCGATAAACCTTTTCGGAATATTTTCTTCTTAAAATATTTCACAGTTCCTCCGCCAGGGGTCGTAGATGTAAATCTTATTTTTGTCAATATCTCTACTTCTAGGAGTCCGATTTGAAAAATTCCTTCTTTGTTGGATAGTGTTTTCAGTGTGGCATGTTTTTCATATAATTTAAAAATTTTTAAGTAATTCATAGACTTTCCGCTAGCGGACGTAGAGGTGAATTGCGTTTCTCCCTATACCTCTGCTTCTAAATATCAGATTTGAAAAATTCTTTCTGCACAGGATACAGCTCCTGATAGGAAATCGTTTGCACATAATTTCTAATTTTTGTGAAAAAATGGTTAGGCCACCAGGGGGCGCAAGTCTTAATTTCCGCTTCTGATGTATTTGCAGCAAATATGAGCTTCTAAATTCTAGATTGAAAAAAACGTCGTTTGTAGACCGATACTACTCATGTCGACAAACCTTATAGAAACATTTTCTTCTTAAAATAATGCATAGTTTCTACGCCAGGGGGCGTAGATGTTTATCTTATTTTTGTCAATATCTCTACTTCTAGGAGTCCGATTTGGAAAATTCCTTCTTTGTTGGATAGTGTTTCCAGTGTGACATGTTTTTCACATAATTTCAAAATTTTCAAATAATTCGTAGACTTTCCGCTAAGGGGCGTAAAGGTAAATTGCTTTCCCCTATATCTCTGCTTCTAAATCTCCGATTTAAAAAAATTATTTTTTCTGCACCAGATACAGCTCCTGATGGAAGTCCTTTGCACATCATTTCTAATCTTTGTAAAAACTGGTTTGGCCACCAGGTGGTGTAATTCTTAATTTCCACTTCTGATGTATTTGCAGCAAAATATGTGCTTCTAAAATCTCGATTGCAAAAAAAAGTCGTTTGTTGCCCGATACTACTTCATGTCGACAAATCTTTTAGGAACATTTTCTTCCTGAACTAATGCAGGGTTTCTACGCCAGGGGGCGTAATGTTTATCTTATTTTTGTCAATATCTCTACTTCTAGGAGTCAGATTTGAAAAATTTCTTCTTTGTTGGATAGTGTTTCCGATGCGAAATGTTTTTCCTATAAATTCAAAATTTTCAAGTAAATCATCGACTTTCCGCTAGGGGGCACAAAGGCAAATTGCGTTTTCTGCTATATTTCTGCTTCTAAAACTACTATTTGAAAAACATTCTTCCTGTATCGCATACAAGACTTAATGGAAAAATTTTCACATAATTTCTAATGTTTGGTAAAGAATGGTTCGGCCACCAGAGGGCATAAGTGTTAATTTCTGCTTCTGATGTATTTGTAGCAAAATCTGGGCTCTTGAAAACTCGACTAAAGTTTTTTCTTGGACCGATACCGCTCATATGGAAAAACTTTTTGAGAATACTTTCTTCTTGAAATAATGCATGGTTTTCCCACCAGGGGACGTAAAGTCATCTTATTTTTGTCGATATCTCTGTTTCCAAGTCCGATTTGAAAAATTCTTTCGGTGTTGGAGAGTGTTTCCGGTGCGAAATGTTTCTCATATAAATTCATGTTTTTCTTAACGCACAAGTCTGCAACCAGAGGGCGTAAACTCATGATTCCATTTACAGTAATATCAGAGGGATTAAAAACCCGATTGAAAAACTTTCTTCAGTCAGATAATATTGCTTCTCATACCGGTTCCATTGACTTTGAATAGCTTTGATAAATTTTATTTGCGTCAGAACGGATTCAAAAGACGTGCTTATTACACACCCGAAAATTCGGTGTCATCTTTTATGTTTTATTTGGTTCTATCAAACTCATACAAGGTGCTGTTAGTCCCTCTTTGCTCGTTATTTAAATACACCAGATCGTGAATACTCAAGAAACGCTTTAAGCGTAGTAAATTCGCTATTTTCCTGGTGTAATATGCATAATGATATATGCACAAAGGTCGAAAGGCTGCATATCAGAAGGATGACATCGACAAAATATGTACATACATAAAGAAGTGTAAGAAATCGTATACTATAATGTCTGAGATAACAAAACCAACAGGTAAGATATTTCCCAAGCTTTCCTTATTGGTTGAGAAATTTATTGCGTAAGTACAACTCAATAGCAATGAAATCACCGACTCCGTTATTACATATAATAAAAAGCTTCAAGGAGAGACAGCGTGAGCAAGAAAAGGCGGGTGTGTACGCTATACTGCTGGTGTATACTGGCATCACGGAAAAGATATAGACACCATGTTGACAAAAGTTACCGGACACCTAGAAGAGAAACAAAACATCGCATTTATT
This sequence comes from Macrothele yani, assembly GCA_039090855.1. Lineage (NCBI taxonomy): Eukaryota > Metazoa > Arthropoda > Arachnida > Araneae > Macrothelidae > Macrothele > Macrothele yani. Next base: position 25,554,592 of record CM077013.1, read on the forward strand.
GACATATATTAGTACGGTGTCGGTCCAACTTTGGCCTTAATGCATGCACTGACCCATCAAGGCATGCTTTCGACAAGGTTTTGGAACACAGCGACAGATATGAGCTTTGATTCAGTACATAATGTTGCCGCTAACTTTTGCTTAGTAGTAGGCCTTGGTTCAAAACTTCTTATGCGGCGCCCTAATTCATCCCATAGGTGCTCTATGGGATTAAGATCAGAGCTCATGCTGGCTAGTCCACACACGATACGGAATTATCGTCAAACCACGCCGTAACAGTCCTTGCTTTATGGCTCAGTGCATTATCCTACTGGTATCAACAAGGCTCGGTTCTATAGTATTGACACACAGTTGGTAGGGCATAATTGTGCAAAATATCGAGGTAGACGAGCTGATTAACAGGTAGGTCCGCGATAACAAATGGGCCGGGGACCATACCGCGAAAAACACCCCCACACGATTACACTGCCAGCTCTAAACTTGACCGTAGGAACAGTATAGAGTGATAAATAACGTTCGCCCGGTTCCCGCCATACCCACACACGGCCATCAGGCTGATGGATCGTGCATCTGGATTCATCAGTCCACAGGACCAGTTTCCATTGATCTACGGTCAACGATAAGTGTTCTTTACACCATGCTAAACGAGGAGTAGCATTCCAAGTGGAGATGAAAATCTTATGAGCAGCCGCACGACCACGGTAACGCATGGAATGAAGTTCTCTGCGAATGGTACGTGTACATACCGAGTGTAAGGGTGAAAACTAATAATACTACGAATATAAATTACTGTATAAATTCATGTTAATTTATGCGTGTGAAAAAAAACAACAACTATGCCACGTGTTTCGATGGACGACGAAGTGTCACATCGAGAAGGACTTTTCTCTCCCTGAGTTGATAACTTTCTTTCGTTCACAGTGTGGTTGTACAATGCAGATGTCTGGCGTGCGATTAACGGCGCCAAAAGGAATGCAAGGTGAACCTCGACAACGGAAACAGTGTTTCAGAGGGACAATACCTTACACAAGAAATCTTGCTTTTAGAGAGTATCAAAACAGACCCAGACAATACTCTATGTCAAAAGGGGCGCCAGTAGGTCTGGTATTCTGTAAACTTCCTTTATGTAGAAAGTATGCTGCTATTGTTGAATGCATTCATGTATCTGTACAGAATCTGGTTTTCAAGCGGAAGGGCCGGTAGAGGAATGCCACGAGTTGATCGCGAACACGATAAGGATGGCCAGGGGCAGGTCAGGAGGGCCAGCGAGAGACGTTTCCTAGAGAGAAGCCGGGCAGCCTGGAGTCCGGTCCTATCCGGTACCTGAGAGGTCAGAGGTCGATGCCTCGTGGCAACGGAGCAAGTGGAATGATGGGATTCTCGGAAGAAGAGCGAAGAGGTCACGCGGAGGAAAAGCGTGAAGAGTTCAGTTAGAAATACGTTTTGGAAGAGCTCAGACGTGGGGAACAGGAGCTCCCGGGAAAATAGATCGCGCGTTGGAGAGAAGCCGAGTGCTTCCGCAGGAAAGCGTAGAGTCAGGATGACTCGAATGTGGGAGGTGTAAGAAGGCACCGAGCTATTCAACAAGAGCAGGGTTGGAGTAAGAAATACTCAACCGGAGACTTTCTTCGTTGCCGGAGATTAATAGCAGGCAGAGATAAGTGAATTATTAGTGATCTGATTCGGGTTATTTCGTGACTGACCCGAAATACGTTAGGCATTCTCTCTACGCGGACTTTTCGAGAGAAACCAGACTCTCGGTATCTACTTTCTAAACATTAAATTTCTTTATTCTCTAATACGGCGTAGTTACTGCAACTTTGATTTTTGTGCCTTATTTTAAAACCTTCCCTCCCTTCCTTGGTTCGCAGATCTCCCAAGTAAAGCGGATGAAGAGAGCACCTGAGACTTAAATTTATATTAATTAAATTATGTGTGAAAAAACCTCAGTTGATTTGCGGTGAGTGGCTGACTGCTAAATAAATTCAACGGACGACCTCCTGAGCGGAGGGGAGACTTAGCACAAGGGTCCATAGGCTTACCCCTACACCGAGGTTCCAGCATTTTTACTCACCTGTACACTGATTAGCTGTTTTTTTTTTTTATTGGAGGTTTAACGACCACCGCGAGCAACTCAATGGGCTATAAGCAGTCACCCGTCCCTAATTTAGGGTCACTGGCTCCAGGGAAGGGAGAGAGCCAGTGCCGTAAGACAAACAACATCCATGCCTCACCGGGATTCGAACCCGGACCCCGTTCGGACGAATGATCAGAGGCCATCGCTTAGACCACTGCTCCACCGGGGCGGCCTGATTAGCTGTAACGACTGTGCTGAGGCTTCGACGTCCTGTATCACTGGTTTTATTTGGTCCGCCGGTACGTTTTGCTCCTTCAGGCACGCCATGTGTCTTCCACTTATTCAGTACATCCAAAACAGTTAACTTGGGTATGTTTAAACCCTCTCGGTTTCTCTCATGGACAACCCACTATTATAACACCCAACAATCTTTCCTTCCTCAAAGTCAGTTCTCTCCCGCCGCGAGATTTTCACTCAACTTCACAGTACGATATGATCGCGGTCAGCTGCAGACTTGTTTTTATACCGTTTGCAGCTGTAGCGCACATCTTAACAACGCAGCGGATCCGTTCATTTGCTTTTGAAGGGGTGTCCGGTGACTTTTGTCAATATAGTGTATATAACGGAATGACAAAGCGATCCTTGGATACTATAATAGATGTAAAAAAAGAACGCTTGCGAAGTATCAACCGGAACATATAGAATACAGCCCTCGCCAGAGTAGTCATGCATTGCTCGGCCGCTCCTGTATGGAATATTATTAGAAGAATTGCCCTTTCAAGAACTTTAAAATACACTGCTATCAGGGAAACAGTCGAAATCTTTTCCAGCAAACTAGCATGCAATGTTGTGGTCTTTAACGAACTACCAATGGTTTGGCGTGCGTTAATAAAAGATAGAAACACATCGCGGAACACAGTATAATGTGCTTGGTGAAAATTCACGTAATACTTCTCGTGATGTCATCCACGTTATTTTCAAAATATCATCTTGTTTCTTATGCGTTCTAATTCCCTGCATTTTATTGTCTGTCATTGCCTTGAAAACGCCTCCCAGTGGAGAGAAAAAGCTTGATGAATCTTTATGCATATTACACCAGGAGAACAAACTAATTTACCACGCATAAAGCGTTTTTTGAGTATTCAGTCTTTATTCTTTTAACGCTTTTGAAGAAACTAGCGCAGTTCGACACATAAGATCGTACCCGTAAATTGTAATCCACGCTCTTCTTTTGTAACAGTAACGAGAGACGCAGGGAAATGACAGAATTCCTGGTAATTATCGCATTTTCCACGAAATCATTTATAGCAGTCATACTGACTGCTGCCTCAGTTCTAGGTATAAGAATTCACAACTGAGTTTCCTTTCCCAATATGAATTAAAAAAAACCCATCCCACACAGTCATGAAATAAGTAACTACATCGCGTGTACAAACATTGTGCGTAGGGTAGTTACTCAAAGCCCTACCGTTGCCGCGATTAGTGTTAAAGGAAATTAAAGCCAACGAAATAAAAATGGAATTTGATTTCAAGCTTATAACGAAGTAAATTTCTCCGTCATTTTTGTCCACGCCGGGCATCGAACCCGGGTCCCCTCATTCCGGAATAAGTCGCTCTCCCAACTGAGCTACGCGGACGTATGCTCTCGCTGCTATCTGCCTTTATCTCATGTGCGTCCTGCGGTGCAGGCACGTCATATCTCACCCTCCCTCCCTCCCCGAAAGACGGCCGGGGGCATGTATCGCTGTAAGCAGTCATCCGCTGAAGGACGTACATTGGAGAAATCCCAGTCAATTTGGTGTGTGGAGCGTAACATCCCACACTTTTATTTTTCGAAGCGCTGAAGAAGGGATTCTTCTATTTTTCCTGTCTCGCGGTGTAGAAAGAACATCAAACATTGCGAGAACTTTAACACCCAGGTCATTCTTGAAGTTCGGGCGCCAATGTAACGAAGTAAATTTCTCAGTCATTTTTGTCCACGCCGGGCATCGAACCCGGGTCCCCTCATTCCGGAATAAGTCGCTCTCGCAACTGAGCTACGCGGACGTATGCTTTCGCTGCTACCTGCTTTTATCTCATGTGCGTCCTGCGGTGCAGGCACGTCCAAGCTTTAACGCAAATAAATCCAGCCCATTTCAGATTTACAGTTTACACCCCGGATTTAGATTTCAGCTGAAATTAATCAACGCATCCGGTGGCGGATGTACTTTACGTCTTTCGTTTCATTGAGGGATCTTTACCAACTGATTAAGTTTAGGGCTACTGGATCCAGGGAAGGGAGAGAGCCAGTGCCATAAGACAAACACAACATCCATGCCTCACAAGAATTCGAACCCACTTGAACGAATGGTCATAAGTATGGTGGTAATTTCATCGCGAGGAAAAAATGTAAACTTCGCGGGGTAAATCACGAAATTTCAGGATTTACTTCGAAATATCGTATTTCCTCAAATAATCGGCTTTTAAGCTTCTTCCCCACGCTTTGGATATGCTGTAAGATGCGTTGTCAGATATAAAAGCTATTATATTCGCAAAGAGTAGTTCATACTTATTGACACATTGAAATACTGCCTCACTTACTGCTTTAAAATTTACGGATTCCAAACTGACCGCTTGATGAAGACTGCATTCAAAGAGGTTTCAGCAATACAGCTTTCAACATTCGGTTCAGCAGATGGAACAGCAAGAATATTCAAAATGTACCTATCTTCTGAATCGGTTGCTTCGTCTGCTACGATGCTTACATCGGATACTGATTTAAAAAAATCTTTCACTTGTTGCTTGTGAATATCATATATAACATTTCCGCATCCAATTTGCATTTGGAATAACACCAATATCTTTCAACGAATTTTCTAAGTAATTTTTTTAATATAGGATTATCCAATTTGGAAAGTGGGATGTTTAGAGCTGTACAAAAAGCACCAGTTAATTTTTCGAAAGTTCAGTTGAGCGATGCCGTTCTTGCTTAGTTCTTTTCTCAATTTATTCATCAACACATTTATTTCTGCATTATTTTCGGTTGGCTGTTAGAACACACCATTTTTTTTTAATGCAGCTTGCTTACGAAACGCTTTTCACAACTGTCCTTTCTTGAAAAATTCACTGGTATGTTGCAACACGAACAGAATAGATTTTTGTTCACAATATATGCTTCTTTGAAACGTTTCCTTGTTTTTAAAATGAGTTGCATCTTTCAGATGCACTCATTTTACTCACGTGCGCGTTCTCAAAATAAACAAACAATATCTAGAAACTTTTATAAACTAAATACTCACACGAAAGTACAAAAATGTTCTAAGCTAAGCGCCTGCGAAACTGAAACACCATTTTCCGTGAACTACTTTTCCCAATTAAAATTTATTACTAATGTAATTGATGACATCCGGTTTACTAGTGCGGCACGTCGCCAACGTCATTCAACAGTAGCGAGGGGTGGGAATCACTAAAGATCATATGTGCATTCTTCAGCAGAGTGCATGCGACTTAGAATTTACCCGTCAAGCTTCATAGATAAGTCTCCTCGTAACGAACAATCTTGAGGGCTAATTCAAGATTTAAACTTCTGGTTTGGAATTTAGAGAATTACTTTGCGGTATGTTTCGCGTAAGTTCTAATAAAGGCAGTATTAAAATTACTTGAGTATTAAAAATAATCTAAAAATTATAATAAAATTAGGCAAAAATAGGGAAAAAATCTGAAATTCGCGGAAGAAAAAACAAAACAACAACAAGAAAGATGACACCGATTTTCGTATGTAATGAGCGCGTCTTTTGAATCCGTTCTGACGCGAATTAAATTTATCAAAGTTATTCAAACTCAATGGAACCGGTTTCGAAAACAATAAACTTGTTCCAACAATCGATAAAACATCCAGAAATACAAAATTTGTAGAAACATCTAAGTTCCACTAGCGGCTAAAAAGCATGCTGCGAAAATTAACGAATGGCGAACAAAAAAAAAAAAAAAAAGGACGTACTACATGGAAGGTACCACAGACAAAAATATTTTCAAATCGAACAGTTAAAAGGAGAAATATAGAAGGAAACATGATATAAGTCTACGTCTGCTAGCGGAAAAATTCTGCATAACGGAAAATTTTGAAAATGGCGAAACATATTCGTCATGGAAAAAGCTATGCTAAGGAAAAAGAAATTTTCAAATACGTCCCCCGGAAGCAGATACAGCTAAGAAAAAGGTTTCGATCTTTAGGCAGCTAGCGGGAAATTTTTGCTTTATTTAAAGAGGATAATATTTCACATCTTTATTGTAGCGAATGACATACAGTAAAGAAATTTCTCAATAGCGTTTTTGAAGCGGTGATACAGCTGCACACTGCCGAAACACCGTATACCGACAGAACTGTGAACTACAAAATTCCTCATATACTAGCCTCAAGTGTTCTACAAGGTACAATGTAAATGGCATCCGATGTTGAAAGAATTTTTGAAATCGTACATGTAAAAGCAGTGATATTGAGAAAAACAGAATAAGCATTTGGTCCCCTAACGGCAAAAGTGTGCAATATTTTGGAAAGAAAATACACACACACACACACAGAGTTTGCATAGTTAGTGGTATCTGACCGAAGAAGTTTTTCAATCGGGTTTTTAGTCCCGCAGATATTGCTGTAAACGGAAACGTGAATTTACGCCCACTGGTGGCAGACTTGTGTTCTAAGAAAAGTTTGAAATTATATGAGAAACATTTCCCCACGAAAACGCTCTCCAACAAAGAAATAATTTTCAAATCGGACTCTTAGAAGAAGAGATATCGACAAAAATAAGATGTGTGTTTACGCCCCCTGATGGAAAAAACCATGCATTATTTTAAGAAGAAAGTATTGTCAAAAGGTTTTTCGATGTAAGCGGTTTCGGTCCACGAAATAATTTTTTCAATCGTGTTTACAAGAGCTCCGATTTTGCTTCAAATACATCAGACGCAGAAATTAACACTTACGCCCCTGGCGGCCAAACCATTCTTTATCAAATATTAGAAATTATAGGCAAAGCATTTCCTATCAAGAGCTGTATCCGGTGCAGAAAGAATTTTTCAGATCGGAGTTTTAGAGCAGAGATATCGAGGAAAACGCAATTTACCATTACGCCCCCTAGCGGAAAGTCTATGCATTACTTGAAAATTTTGAAATTATATGAGAAACAATTTACCCGGAAAACGCTATCTAACAAAGAAGGAATTTTTCAAATCCGACTTTTAGAGGCAGAAATATGATATACGTCTACGACCACTGGCGAAGAAACCATGCATCATTTTAAAAAGAAAATATTCTCAAATGTTTATCGCCATGAGCGCTATCGGTCCACGAAAGAATTTTTCAATCGAGCTTTTAGAAGCTCAGATTTTGCTGCAAATACCTACGAAGCAGAAATTAATGCTTACGCCCCCCTAGTTGCCAAACTATATTTTACAAAAAATTAGAAATTACTACCAAAACACATTTCCACCAGGAGCTGTATCAGGTGCAGGAATTTTTTTCAAATCGGAGCTTTAGAAGCAGAGATACTGGGGAAAGCGCAATTTACCTATATTCCCCCTAGCGTAAAGTCAATGAATTACTTGAATTTTTTTTTTTTTAATTGTATGAAAAACCTGTCGCACTGGGAACTCTATCCAACAAAGAAGAAATTTTTCAAATCGAACCATTAGACGCAGAGATATTGACAAAAATAAAATATACATCTACATCCCCTGGCGGAGAAGCCATGCATTGTTTTAGGAAGAAAATATTCCAAAAAAGTTTGTCGACGTGAGTAGTAACGGTCCACGGAATATTTTTTTCAATCTAGATTTTCGAAACTCAGATTTTGTTGCAAATAAATCAGAAGCAGAAATCTACACTTACGCCCCCTGGTGGCCAAACCGTTTTTATGCAAAAAATATTGTAGAATTTATATGGAAAATATTTCCCATCAATAGCTGTATCCGCTGCAGAAAAAAATTTCAAATCGGAGCTTTAGTAGCAGAGATCTCGGGGAAAACGCCATTTACTTTTACGCCCCCTAGCACAGAATCTATGAGTAACTTGAAAAGTAACTACACCTGAAACAGTCTTCGACATGAATGGAATCGAAAGGAAAAATGATTTTTTGAATTGGATGTTTAGAAGCAAACATATGGAATAAAATGTGTTTTGAATTAGATATCATCTGCATTTACGCCCTCTAGCGGCAAAATTGTGCATCGTAAAAAAAAAACAAGATACAGGTTCATCATTCGCACATTTCAAGCTTCCTAATGCAAAAAGAATTTTTCAAATCGGACTATTAGTTGCAGAGATATCGTGTCTACAGACGGACGGACGGACAAACCGATAACATAAGCACGAACTTTTTTACAAAAGACGTGCTAAAAAATGGGGAAATTCGCACCGCGAAACAATTACTAGTCTAGTCTTATATAAGCCAGCGCTTCACTTAATCTGTACTTGCAGCAAATCCTAAGGGAAAGCTTTGTTTTATAGTTTAACATGTAACATTAACTGTGTATGGCTGGACTAGATCGGGAAAAAAATACAGAAAAAAAAGGTATATATCGAAAGATTTCTTTGATTTTAATTCGCGCTATGTGACACTGATAAAAGAAAACATAATACACCTTCATTATCTTGCAGCAAAAGATTGACATTTCACTCAATAAGAAATAAAAGAAAATAACTGCGAGACACCGATTATTCAGAATACACAAAAACTCAATATAAAAACTTTGTATAATCGACATTTCGTAGCTTCTTCGATGGTATATTAAACTCGTGATGTAGAATTAGGGGAGGGGGACCTGCAAGCATCAGGGAAGTCCAGCTGTTTTATTCCCAAAGTTGCCACAAAGACATAACACTGCTATTAAGAGCAAAAGCTAATCAGGATGTTACTCGAAAGAAACAAACAAACTTTAATGGCTTCAGCGTCAAAGCTTGGCCGTAGCGAAAGTGTTGCTTAGACCTGCCAGACGGGAAGCAATGGTCATAAAAAGAAAAAGGAAAAAAAAAAAAATAAATAAATAAATAAAAAAAGCGCACACGCACAGCAAACTAACGGTGCAAGAACGTGATGTCATAAAACAGAATACGAAATTTTTTCGTAATGGATCAATGCAGCATGAAGAACGGAAAGGATTGCAATCACTTTTCAAAGCTATGTGGTGAGAAAAATGCAACTACTAATGCCCATGCTAGGTAACGGAATGGCATGGAGGGAAGGGGGTGGAGGAGGACACAGGCCAGCGGATCTCAAAATTGGATTGCGTCGTCACAGAATAAAAGCGAAATTACGTGATTAAACTATATGGTTCTTTAAATGCGCTAATTCCAAAAATCGATTTTTGTTAGCTTTTAACAATTATGTAAAACAAACAGGAAGAGCAGCAACAATTATGAAAAAAAAAAAGCTAAGAGGAAAACAACTATAAATTTCTCAAAGGAAATGTAACATTATTACGTTTATTTTGGGAATTCAACGTGGTATTTGGGAAAGGGTTTCCACCTACCATAAAAAGTCACGAAGGGATACATACGCCAATGTGAAATCACATTCATTCACACAGATCGGTAAAGACGTCATTTCGAACTCTAATTCTGAATCGAATGAAACCCCTTTGGGAAACACCGCTGTGGGCTTCTGAACAAACGTAGTGATAATACTTCAACTTCGACGAATTTTCTTTTTGTTTGATTCGTTTTCAGATAACTTCTGTTGCTGCTTTTTTTTTTTTTTTTTGCAGCTAAATAAAACAACTATTTCTGAAACGCAACATTAAAAGAACTATATATCGCAATCATTCAGCTTTTATTCTTTGTCAATGCAAAGCAGTTCTAAGAGCGCTGACCTGTAACTTTTCAATACCATTCCCCATGTGCCCCCCCCCCCCTTTTTTTTTTGTTTCTCCAGATCCATAAAAGCAGCAATCATGGGCGAATATAGAATTATTGGGGGGGGGGAGTGAAAGTTTTTGAAATCCATCAGGGCAAAATAAAAGTTAATAAAAAAAATTAAAGGCTCATTTTCTATTTAAGGTAATGCATTTTCATTAAATTAAAGTATTTTTTTTAATGTAGGTTGCATTTTAACAAAGAAATGAAACACTGGGGGGGGGCTTCGTCCCCCGCTCCAAATACGCTCCTGGTAGCAATCTTTAAACTTCTGACTAAACAAAAATAGTTTGCACGAGATTCGTCTAGAATTTTCTTTCTCAGTGCAGAGCATGGACGAAGCTGTGTACACTTTTCTTTTCTCAGTGCAAGCTGAGTATAATTTTCTTTCTCCGTGCACAGCATGAACGAAGCTGTGGCAGGGCTGCCAGCCTATCACACCCAAGAAAATAGTTGCTTTAGTAGCCACTAATGGTAAAAATACACTGCCGGAAAGTGAAAAAGGAACACCAAGAAGGAATTGGCTGACGATCATGAAATTTACATATGTTAATGGGGTCGAGATTACGTAGGTGTGGTGTTAATTTCGGGACCAACCGGTGAGCGCATACGCCACAGCACGGCATAATATGCAAATTATCGTCAGTGGTATTTAAGGAGTACGGCGAAGTGAATGTAATCAGTCGTCGGCGTACGGACACGTGCGAAGACCCTGAAGAAGCTGCAATGCCTGGACATGGAAGACGTGTACGATTTCAGCAGTTATCGGACTTTGAACGAGGTCGTTTAGTCAGACTCCGGGTGGTCGTATTGTCGTATTGCGGAGCGAATTGGACGGGAAGTATCGGTGGTGGTACGATGGTGGCGCAGATGGTCCGAGGAACATTCCCACACGAGAAGATGTGGAACCGGGAGTCATAGACGGGCTGATGAGCGGACCGATCTACGCATAAGAAGAGCGGCGTTGTCAAGCAGAACATCCACTGCGACGCAAATCCGAGCTGCCGTTGCACCTCAGATGACTGTGCGAACAATTTACAACAGTCTACTGGATGCAGGACTACGTGCACGTGTGCCTCTGCCATGTGTACCTCTGACTCCAGCCCACCGTCAGGAACGGCTGCAGTGGTGTCGCCAACGTCTGCACTGGAGAACGCAATGGCGATCTGTCGTGTTCAGCAATGAAAGCAGATTCTGCTTGGAAGCCTCAGATGGCCGTATGCGTGTTCGCAGACGCACAGGGGAGCGTCTCCACCCTTCTTGCATTCGTCAGCGACACACAGGGCCTATACCTGGTCTCCTGGTGTGGGGAGCGATCAGCTATCACTCCCGTACACAACTAGTGTTTGTACCGGGTACGTTAAACAGCACCTCCTACATCAACAACAGCATTCAGCCCGTGGTTGTGCCATTTGTAAGGTCGGTCCATCGCGGTGTTTTTCCAGCAAGATAACGCACGCCCACACACGGCACCTGCAACGCAACATGCACTTCAGGGTGTGAGACAACTTCCATGGCCTGCACGTTCACCGGATTTGTCCCCCATTGAGCACGTGTGGGATTTTATGGGACAACGACTTATCCGGTCTCCACGGCCAGCCACGACCATCCCCGATTTACGCGTCCAGGTTGAGGATGCTTCGAACTCAATACCCAAAACTTGCATCCAACATCTGTACGACAGACTCCATGCCAGAATTGCACAGTGTGACGCAGTTCATGGCGGTTCAACCTCGTACTAACCATGTTACATGGAAATGTTATTTTTCAGTTTACCAGCAAATACAGCTGTATTTTGCCACAATGTTTTGATCACGTTATCCTCTGTATTCCGTTATTATGCTGAATAAATTTCGTTGGTATCAGACTTCTCCTTCTTGGTGTTCTTTTTTCACTTTCCGCCAGTGTAGTAGCCTAAATAGTAGCCTTAATAACTTATGTTAATGACTAAAATAGTTGCCCAAAAAATGTATGAGTTTTAGAATGTAAGTGCTCAACACCAAAAAAAAAACAAAAAATTGTTGTTAATTTTTGTTATTTATTTCAAACCACAGTGACAAAATTAGCCCATGTTCACATTTTGATGATGGGGGGAGGGGGGGATTTTTATATATATACACACACTAGAAAGTAGAGACTGCAATAAAACAATTATTAAACAAGTACAAAAACAACAAAGAAAAACTCAAAACCAACAGGCATGAGTAAAAAATAAAGTAATAGCAAAACTGAATGTAGAAAGTGTCGAGAATGCCGAGCCTTGGCTTTATAAAGGACCAGCAAAACTCTGCATTTTCTCACTTTCACAAAGACCTAGTTGGAAATGGGTGCAAAGCCATAGATGCAAGTTTAAATCCCTCTAAAAATTTTAATTAACATAACCACCCTCGAAGGTGTGTGAAGAATAATTTAGTAAAAGTTTTTGCATGCATCAATAACTTTCCTGGCCCAACCCATACTCTTCATCTGTCACAAAAAACAGAAAAACGATTTCAAAAATACACAAGTTGTAAGAAGGATTGAACAAATCATCAGAAATATTCAGCTAAAACACGTGGTTGAGCAACCAAACAGCCTGAGAGAGAATTTAAACGAGAATCACAGTACTAAAAGTACTACAAATCTTATTCCTTGTGGTAAAAAAGCATTTCCTAAAATGCCATAGAATTAAAAAACAAAAGAACAAAAATTACAACAGACCTGAAAGTAAATAGGATTTTTGTACCTACAACTTTCACAAAAACGGACGTCATAAGAACAAAAAAATTAAATGATGTTTTGTTAATAATTACATGAAGTTTACAATTAGTTGCAATATTTACAAAATATTCCAGGAGTGCTTTAAGAGTGTAATAATTTTGATGCACCTACCAACAATGTGTAAATTAAGTCTTTGACTCTACTGTTGGATGTATGGATATATATATATATATATATATATATATATATATATATATATATATATATATATATATATATACTTAAGAGCAAAACTGAAGACTAAGGAAAAAAATTTTAGAATTTAAAACGAAGGGTGCAAAATAACCTGAAAATCAAAACGCGCAACGCAGCAGTTTTGAAAATTCAGAATTCACATTCTATAAAGAAGATACCTAAGCAAAAAAATACATATATAATTTTGACTCACACCTAGTACAACATAGAAAAGGTTATGTATCTACCTGTGTGAGTAAAAGGAGAAAAGATAAAAAAATAAAATAAAACAACTAAATGTAGAAGGTGTCGAGAATACTGAGCCTTGGCTTTATCATGGACCAGCAAAAACTCTGCATTTTCTCACTTCCACAAAGACCTAGTTGGAAATGGGTTTCTGCAAGGCCATAGATGCAAGTAACATTCCCACCTAAAATAGTTTAAAAAATATATATATAAGTCATGTCCTCCGTAGAGTAGCATGACCTAGCACTAGTTAACAATTTCGCTTGCATCCATTAACCTTCATGGCCCGACCCATGCTCTTCATCTGTTACTATTAAACAGAGAGAAGAAGATTAAAGAGAACTCAAGCTGTGAGAGTGACATAATAATTAGAAATGATTTTCAGCTATAACGAAATTCCAAGTTCGTTTGAGAGAGAATTTAAACCTGAAAAACAATGCAAAATAAATCCAAATTTTACATTGCAATTAAAAAAGGAAATGTTTATTTATAACGAACAGATTTTTGAAAGAAAACTTGCGTCTAAAACCCCCTACTCTACAACTTATGACAGCACGAAAACGAGAATAAGTTAAAGATAATAATTAACTAAAGAAAACTTTGTGAAAGTTATATACCTTAAACAGTTAGTTGCAATATGTACAAAGTATTTCAGCAGTGCTTTAAGTGCATAATTAATTAGTTATTAAGAACTTAACTACTTTGAAAAAACAGCGCTTAGACAGCGCATAGAAAAGGAACAAGCTTAGCCATCTTCTGTTCCTAGGTACCCCAAAAGACGCTCAAAGTTACAAAGAAAAGTAAGAGTTAAAACCCGCAAAAATGTTAACAGACAAACCAATGCTTAAAAGCTGAAAAGCTAAAAAACGACAGAGGAAAGGGTACATGAAGTACAAACATTGAACTTATAAAACCTAGAACCCAAAAACAAGGAAGAGAGCTTACCTCTTGTGTGACAAAAACTTTTCTCCTCACAAGAGAAGAACATGGCTGACCTCTTCCGCCACTCCCTAGACGCTGGGGGGCAGTGAGGGTGGGGCTGATGGCCTCCTCATACAGCAAGAAACCAACGCGCGGAGATTTTAACCAGAGAAAAAAATATATAAACTTAAGACTGTGGATCTGAATGATCAGAAAGAGCAGAATTAACTCTCCAGAATACATGAGAAATATTATAAAATACACGAGCAGTTTATTTAATAATCTTTGCATGTATTAAATCACCTTAGTGAGCTTCTATAGATTAATCAGAATCTTATTAATTTTAATGTTGGTTTTACTATTTTTAGTATAGCTATCCTAGTGATAAATAACTAGTTTTCTTTTTTATTTGTTTTTATTTTCTTTTATAAACAGATTTTTAAGCTTTTTTTGTGATTTTGTTTATATTATTTATTTTTTTGTTTTAATAGGACCGTCATATCCATAGCACTAAGGTTCCTTTAGGTAGTTAATAGGCATCCTCATACTAAAAATAGTAAAACCAACATTAAAATTAATAAGATTCTGATTAATCTATAGAAGCTCACTAAGGTGATTTAATACATGCAAAGATTATTAAATAAACTGCTCGTGTATTTTATAATATTTCTCATGTATTCTGGAGAGTTAATTCTGCTCTTTCTGATCATTCAGATCCACAGTCTTAAGTTTATATATTTTTTTCTCTGGTTAAAATCTCCGCGCGTTGGTTTCTTGCTGTATGAGGAGGCCATCAGCCCCACCCTCACTGCCCCCCAGCGTCTAGGGAGTGGCGGAAGAGGTCAGCCATGTTCTTCTCTTGTGAGGAGAAAAGTTTTTGTCACACAAGAGGTAAGCTCTCTTCCTTGTTTTTGGGTTCTAGGTTTTATAAGTTCAATGTTTGTACTTCATGTACCTTTTTCTCTGTCGTTTTTTAGCTTTTCAGCTTTTAGGCATTGGTTTGTCTGTTAACATTTTTGCGGGTTTTAACTCTTTCTTTTCTTTGTAACTTTGAGCGTCTTTTGGGGTACCTAGGAACAGAAGATGGCTAAGCTTGTTCCTTTTCTATGCGCTGTCTAAGCGCTGTTTTTTCAAAGTAGTTAAGTTCTTAATAACTAATTAATTATGCACTTAAAGCACTGCTGAAATACTTTGTACATATTGCAACTAACTGTTTAAGGTATATAACTTTCACAAAGTTTTCTTTAGTTAATTATTATCTTTAACTTATTCTCGTTTTCTTGCTGTCATAAGTTGTAGAGTAGGGGGTTTTAGACTCAAGTTTTCTTTCAAAAATCTGTTCGTTATAAATTAACATTTCCTTTTTTAATTGCAATGTAAAATTTGGATTTCTTTTGCATTGTTTTTCAGGTTTAAATTCTCTCTCAAACGAACTTGGAATTTCGTTATAGCTGAAAATCATTTCTAATTATTATGTCACTCTCACAGCTTGAGTTCTCTTTAATCTTCTTCTCTCTGTTTAATAGTAACAGATGAAGAGCATGGGTCGGGCCATGAAGGTTAACGGATGCAAGCGAAATTGTTAACTAGTGCTAGGTCATGCTACTTACTCTACGGAGGACATGACTTATATATATATATATTTTTTTTTTTAAACTATTTTAGGTGGGAATGTTACTTGCATCTATGGCCTTGCAGAAACCCATTTCCAACTAGGTCTTTGTGGAAGTGAGAAAATGCAGAGTTTTTGCTGGTCCTTGATAAAGCCAAGGCTCAGTATTCTCGACACCTTCTACATTCAGTTGTTTTATTTTATTTTTTTATCTTTTCTCCTTTTACTCACACAGGTAGATACATAACCTTTTCTATGTTGTACTAGGTGTGAGTCAAAATTATATATGTATTTTTTTGCTTAGGTATCTTCTTTATAGAATATATATATATATATATATATATATATATACTTAAGAGCAAAACTGAAGACTAAGGAAAAAATTTTAGAATTTAAAACGAAGGGTGCAAAATAACCTGAAAATCAAAACGCGCAACGCAGCAGTTTTGAAAATTCAGAATTCACATTCTATAAAGAAGATACCTAAGCAAAAAAATACATATATAATTTTGACTCACACCTAATACAACATAGAAAAGGTTATGTATCTACCTGTGTGAGTAAAAGGAGAAAAGATAAAAAAAAATAAAATAAATAAAATAAAACAACTGAATGTAGAAGGTGTCGAGAATACTGAGCCCTGGCCCTATCAAGGACCAGCAAAAACTCTGCATTTTCTCACTTCCACAAAGACCTAGTTGGAAATGGGTTTCTGCAAGGCCATAGATGCAAGTAACATTCCCACCTAAAATAGTTTAAAAAATATATATATAAGTCATGTCCTCCGTAGAGTAGCACGACCCAGCACCAGTTAACAATCTCGCTTGCATCCATTAACCCTCATGGCCCGACCCATGCTCTTCATCTGCCACCACTAAACAGAGAGAAGAAGACCAAAGAGAACTCAAGCCGTGAGAGCGACACAACAAATAGAAATGACCCTCAGCCACAACGAAACTCCAAGCCCGCCCGAGAGAGAACCCAAACCCGAAAAACAATGCAAAAGAAATCCAAATTTTACACCGCAACCAAAAAAGGAAATGTTAATTTACAACGAACAGATCCTTGAAAGAAAACCCGAGTCCAAAACCCCCACTCTACAACCCATGACAGCACGAAAACGAGAACAAGTTAAAGACAATAATTAACCAAAGAAAACCCTGTGAAAGCCATACACCCCAAACAGTTAGTTGCAACATGTACAAAGCACTTCAGCAGTGCCCCAAGTGCATAATCAATTAGTTATCAAGAACTCAACCACTCTGAAAAAACAGCGCATAGACAGCGCATAGAAAAGGAACAAGCTCAGCCCTCCTCTGTTCCCAGGTACCCCAAAAGACGCTCAAAGCCACAAAGAAAAGCAAGAGTTAAAACCCGCATAAATGCCAACAGACAAACCAATGCCCAAAAGCTGAAAAGCCAAAAACGACAGAGAAAAGGCACATAAAGTACAAACACCGAACCTATAAAACCCAGAACCCAAAACAAGGAAGAGAGCCCACCTCCCGTGTGACAAAAACTTTTCTCCCCACAAGAGGAGAACATGGCTGATCCCTTCCGCCACTCCCTAGACGCTGGGGGCAGTGAGGGTGGGGCCGATGGCCTCCCCATACAGCAAGAAACCAACGCGCGGAGATTTTAACCAGAGAAAAAATATATAAAATTAAGACCGTGGATCTGCATGATCAGAATGAGCAGAATCAACTCTCCAGAACACATGAGAAATATCACAAAACACACGAGCAGTTTATTTAACAATCCTTGCATGCACTAAATCACCCCAGTGAGCTTCCACAGATCAATCAGAATCCCATTAATTTTAATGTCGGTTTCACCATTTTTAGTATAGCCATCCCAGTAATGAACAACCAGTTTTCTTTTCCACTTGTTTCTATTTTCCCCTATAAACAGATCTTCAAGCTTTCCCTGTGATTTTGTCCATATTATTTAATTTTTTTTGTTTCAATAGGACCGTCACATCCATAGCACCAAGGCTCCCCCAGGTAGTCAATAGGCATCCTCCAGCCAACTTCCCCACGGCCCCGATTGGTCAGAATCATATTATTAACTGTGTAGAAAATTAAAGCAGATCTGCCAACCCTACTCTATTATCCAGAATAATTTTTCCCAAAGTTCTTTTGATGAAAGAAGAAGGAATTTCGTTCTCTAGAAAACTTTCTAATAGTATATTAATGTGGTAATTGAAATCCAAATTGTTGCTGCAAATTCTTGAAATTCTTAGGACCTGAGAAATTAGTACATTCTCAATTACTTTGGTTGAAATGTTATTATTCCAGTGTAGATATTTAATTACTTTGAAAGGAAAATTAACTCCTTTATCAAAGAGGCCAATAGATGGGCCACCCCTGTTGAGCTCAATGCCCAAGTCCAGGAACTCAAGTTCCCGATTACCGTGGTTGGCCCCACATAAGCCAAGAGAGCCAGGATAGACATTATCAAAATCACTCTCCATAACTTCTGAACCATTGATACACAGCAGATCATCAATATATCTAAAAGTGCAAAGGTAGCCATCTGAGCAGGTGGGGTGATTTTCAATGAACCCATATTCCCCAAAGAACAGGAATAGACTAGCGATATTTGTGGACGCCGATGTTCCCACTGGAACACCGTTCACTCGCTCATAGAGAGCATCACTATATACGATATGGCCATTTTCCATGCAGCAATTGAGACAAGAGCCCCAAGCCCCCACATCAACAAATTGGCTAAGTTTAAACTCCGCATACAGTTTCAATATAATGCTACTCAAGACACTCAAAACTATAAAGGTTATGGAAATAATCTCCCCCCCCCCCCAAGTATTATTCAATGATATATCAAAAACTACCCTGATACAAACTTTGGAATTACAAAACACTTCCTTCTTTGTCATTGTTCTGGAGGTTAGATGTTCTCATCTGTATCAAGCCAGTACAGAGAGCTCTCTTCTGCGTTTGTGGTTGGTAAAAAAAATATAAGATTTTCCAAGTGGGCTTCATACACTGTCATGAAAAAATTGTTTTGTATTTCTTCTTTCAAAGGCCATAGTTGTGGTCATTCAGTGTTATAATGATCACTTGTTTTGTTTTGTACACATAATAATCGTAGTTATCTGATATGGGGTATATCAAGAATCTCATTCGAATACATGAACATTTGGAAATATTTCAAACTTATCTTTTGTACAGCTATGACAATAAATATCAAACACTGTGAATGTGTTTAGTATGGAACAAAAACACGAAGCCTAGAACTAAAAAATGAAAACATGCAGTTTATTATCATCAAGAATGGAATGGGTATAGTGTAATCTCCCTCTTCAATAATGGAAACTCTTCAACTCATAAGTAATAATAATAATAATGGTGGTGCTTAACATGATTTTGAATTACGCTGTAAAAGAGTACATTTTATTTTGATTTCCATATTTGAAAGGTAAATGTGAAAAACTTGTCTGAAACGTCTTCATTTCATTAGGGCATGGACAACTAACTGTCTTACTATTCAAGCTCAAGTCTGTGTAGTCAGGCATAATTGATATGAAGTATTACACTGATATACACCTGCCTTGATAATGTTACAGTCATTCTTCACAGTGTCCTTTATGCTTTTGAGACAATTATAAAGAAATTAATTTATCCTGTAAAATTATTCCAACTCATAATTACAGAAATAAGAAAACAAAAAACTTGACTTTCTTCTAATTTGGGTACTTTATACACTGGTGTGCAAAAATTAAGGACGAAGAGGAGAAATTAGCATAACAGCGGAACGAGCAGGCAGAACGGACCGAAAGACCACTCAGGAAATAGACTAGGGTCCGGTACGGGAGGACATGCGCATATATGCAGCGTGACGTGGGGGGGGGGTCGGAAGGGTATAAAGCACAAGGGCGGTGTACGCTCAAGGAACACGCAATCACACCTCCAACATCATTGAAAGGGACCGGTTTGGAGGTAGCGGAGTTTTCGTTTGGGGCGGTATCATGCTTGGTATCCGTACTGACCTCCACATCTTCCAAGAAGGTTCAGTCACTGGTGTCCGCTATTGTACAGAGGTTCTCCTGCCACACGTGCGTCTGTTTAGAGGTGCTGTGGGTCCTGAGTTCCTCTTCATGGAGGACAACGCTACACCTCATCGTACAGTGGCTGTCGCAGAGCTGTTGGAGAGTGAAGATATTCAACGCATGGATTGGCCAGCAAGGTCCCCGGACCTAAATCCAATCGAACACGTGTGGGACCTTCTCGGGAGACTCTCGGCAGCACGTCACCAGCCGCAAGCAACGATTCCGCAGCTGCGATTGGCGCTACAAAAGGAATGGGCCGCGATACCTCAACAGCTCCTTGACAACCTCGTCCTCAGCATGGACAGACGTAAATCCTGCAACGCAGTCAGGAGTGATCATATCTCCTAGTAAAGACTGGATTTTTCTTGGCAGCCGCCTGTCACATGGAAGTTTCTGTCTTCCGTCCAGTTGTGCTCGAAGCTACCTTTTCAATAAAGTGCCTTTGTGTCCTTTGGATTCCTTGTTTGGACGGTTTTGCTCACTTGTCCCATATTCTTACATCTTAGGGATCTTATGGTATGATTTGAGTCCATGTGGAGCACTTCCGCACGACGTTACATTCGAAAAACCGTCTCGTCCTTAATTTGCACGCCAGTGTATAATAGCAGACAGTTAAAATCCCTAGATGTTAACCACGATCGATTTTCAAATCTCTAACAGCAGTAAAACTAAGATTATCCTTACTGCCACTGATGACAATGATAAAAGCAAAGCTCATTTTTTTTAAATGATTATAACTCTTCTGAAAATTATTGTCATGGAACATCAAAAACTTTTATATGATGCCCCCCTCCCTCCAATATGTATAAACAAACTTTTTTTTATCATTTAGCATTTGGGGTGGGTATCATTTAGCATTAGAGGTGCTGTGGGTCCTGAGTTCTCTTTGAAGTTCACATTATTCTTACACCATGGTAGCAATTTGGAAGAGTTATATGCAGTAAATTATTTCAAAAAATTGTACAAAGTTATGGCGCTCCAAGAACTTAAAAATCCCGATTATGCAAAACGGATGCAATATTGCAAGTGATTTCAGAAGACCATTGTCAGTGGTGAAATGGACCCAACACTTTATTACATGACAGATGAAACATGGTTTCATCTGTCCGGGTATGTCAATGCGCAAACCAGCAGGATTTGGACCGTTACGAATCCCAGACGGAAAATGGAGACTCCTCTGTACGATCAAAAGATAGGCGTTTGGTGTGCTGTGTCTGCGAAAAGGATAGTCGGCCCATTCTTTCTCACTAACACCATCAACTCGGAGCGCTATGTTCAGCAACTGTTCAACCCATTTGTTGCCGCACTTACAGAAGAAGAGCGAACATATGCTCACATCCTGCTCCGGTGCCGAATGTCGGTGTAGGCTACAACGACTTACTACTCTGCTACTTTGCCGTCTTGACAAGTGCGTCGCCATTGTAGCACGTCACGCATGTGGGATCGGCGCTCAAGTTATCAGAGGCGCTGGGTTATGACTAGTAGTACAACTGGGCTGAGTGAGGCATGGGTCTCTTACTGTATTTGTTCTGTCCCTTCTCTGGATCCAGGGGCCTAAAAATTGGGGACGGACGACTGCTTAGACCTTTAGCCTTTAAGAGTTGCTCATGACGGCCATTAAACCCCCAAGACAAACAAACAGTCTACGTGCTGTGCATGAAGTGTTTGGGGAGGACAGAACTGTATCGAAAGGACTTTGGCCACCCAGATCACCTGATCTCTCCATCCATTCATCCGTGACTTATCTGTGGGGAGCATTGAAAGGGAAAGTGTACGCAACTAATCAGCACACCTTTGATGAAAGTGGCTATGGCATCCGTAATGTTCACTTTTAATAAAAGCGAACATTACGGATGCCATAGCCCAGATTACTGCTGATGAGTTGTGGCGCGTCACGAACAACATGTTCCGTAGTGTGCGGCTGTGTCTTGATGTCGGAGGACAGCAATTGCTGTAAACGCAGGTAAATTACTCCTGCTTTTTGTCATTTCAATTATTCTTTACCATGTATAGTAACATTGCCTGACTGTGGTAGTTCATTATACTCGGGACTCTTTTATATGGCACATCCTGTATATTACAAACGTGTATGCATATAGCTTTACGTGGTAGGATTGTGCACTGCAAAACGGATTTAGCGTCAAAAGCGGGTTCTGTCGCTTATCGTTCTACAACACAGGTAAAAGCAAACATTCCGTTGTAAATAAAGGCTATTATTTCATGAATGGAAGTAGAACATAGATATATAAGTCACAACCCCACGGTGAAATGAACTTTCCAGCAAAACGCCCCTTTGGTGAAACGAACCTTTCGAGAAACGAGGAAACGACTTTTAGTAAAATGAACCTTCCGCTTAAATAAGCGATTTCCATTTAGACCTAATGAACTGTGACTTGTGCATTTTTCTTGTCTCCCAACTGCTCTTCACCGCCTTGCCTTGTACGTGATGCTCTTCGGACTTGACCCGAGTTCTTGTGCCACGAAAATCATCCTTTTTAAAATAAATTGGGTCAGTGCATTAACGTTAACTCAGAAGAGAGAAACAATGAGATAAAAATTGCTGATTACTTTATTCCTGTCTTGATTTACTGCACCATTTTTCCAGAATATTGTACCAATCAGTTCTTGGCTCTCTTCCTTAAGAACTGCTGCTTTCTGAAATACGCGTAATTTACCACTTAGAGGGCAGACAAGAGTGCTTCTTATTCGTCTCGACCAATTCTGAGAAAACCGTCTGTTCCCCACATGTAAGACGGTAACAAAGAGCTTCCACAGCAACTGCCCGCACACTGTTAGACACATACAGCAGAAATAATTTTGCCACTCGAACGGAAAGTGATGGTTTTGTTCATTTTCTACATGGCCGCGCGATACGTGTTTTAAGAGAGGTTTGCGACATAAGTGTTCGAGCAATTCTTTTGTCCGTTCATGTTTTGTTTACATATTTTTTTCTTTGTCCATCTGAATTCTTGGTTCGTCCATTCTTAGTACATAATATTTTTTCCTGCATTCTTTGTACACGAGAAAATATTTTTTCGGCTTTCTTCGTACATGCGCAAAATATTTTTTTCCGCCCATTCTTTGCTTCGCGATAAAAACTAACAAATATAAAAAATAAAACAGCTTTCCATTTGTTTATTTCTAGTTTAAACTTTCCAAAGGGGTATTTCATCTCATTAGTAAATAAAATCTTAACATGGGCGCCCACAGCTAACTTTTCAGGAGAGGGCAAACAGAAATTATAACTACAAATAACATACGCAAACAAATACAAATTATCCCTGTGCCTTTTTTTTTTTTTTTTTTTTTTTTGGATTGAAGGTTTAACGACCACCGTGAGCTAGAAGAAGTCGTCCGTCCCTGTGCTAGAAGCAGTCGATACTTCAATGCGCTAGAAACCCGTCAAACCTTCAATCCCCTGCTTAAAACAGGCACAGGGGAATCGCCCGTCCCTAATTTAAAGCCACTGGTTCCAGGGAAGGGAGAGAGCTCGGGCCGTAAGACAAACACAACATCTATGCCTAACCGGGATTCGAACCCGGACCCTTCTCGGACGAATGGTAATACGCCAGCGCTTAGACGACTGCGCCACTGGCGTGGCCCCTGTGCCTTTTTATTGCCTATTTTTTTTCCCCCCACACACGCACAACACAAACTAAACTGAAATCCAGAAGACTTAAAAATGCCACATAAAAGTGATAGATAAGTGAAATTTGACAACTTACAAGGACAATAAGGACATTTCTTCGTTGTCACCTTGTACCTTTCGGCCATTTGTATCCTATGAGGTACGGAACCCCACCGATAACACAACCTGCCAGGAAGAGGGTCAAGTATCCTCAAGACAAAGATTTCTGGAAGAAACTTCCAGAAATCTTTGTCTAGCAGTGAATGGTTGTCGCAGATGACACCATAGTTTTAATTTTTCTGCATTTAATTATTTTCCATATTGTAGTACGCTGTGCTCCGATGTTAATGCAACAACTCAATATTAGTACATTCTACTGTAAATGTCCACTTTCTTTCTGTACTGCAAATTCCTAACATTTTTCCTATTTTTACGACACATACACGTCCAGAAGTTCATCAGGAACATTAGGAGTCAGAACTCGTTTCATCGCGAAAAACTTTGTAGAACCTCCTAAGAACTGAAATGATATGTAAATTTAAAGCTGCTGCCTATAAAGCACTCGCTATTTCGTCAGTAGCATCACTATCACGGAGACTGTGCTACAGTGAAGAGGACGACGGATCACGGTGAAATTTGTGCGATTTACTTATATGAGTTTAAATTTGGACACGAAGGCAGCTCGCAACATCAATACAGCATTTGGGGCAGACACTGTTAGTGAATGTGAGACACAACGTTGGTTTGCTAAATTGCCGTCCGGCGATATGTGACTCGGAAATGAACCACGCGGTAGACCAGAAGTAGCTATCAATGACGCCGAGTTGGAGGCTTTCATTGAATCCGACGTCGAACTGTGAGAGAAACTCAGAGTTGTACTCCTGCAATTGTTTCCAGACATTTAACGGCCATACTATAAAAGAGTACTATACCAGTTGAAGCAATAGTGAGCCGCGGATAGCTTAGTGGTTAGCGAGTCAAGACTATCAATGCAAGGTCGTCAGGTTCGATCCTGGGCTGATCTTTCAGAGATGGTGTGATTTACTAACAATCGCTGAATATCCGCCGTGCATCGGACGAGCACGTTAAGTGACGGCTCCCATGTTGGTCCCACTGGTTAAATGGGCATCCTTTCCTATGCCCCCCCCCCTGAAATTGTCTCACCCCTCTATGTGCAACATCGTACTTGTACGGTGGCGCCATCTACTGTACTCTAATCTCACTACAAACTGTTCTGTCAAAGTCGCTAGACTTGCTCTCATTCCTTCCGTTTCTGTGTCCTGCCCAAAAGGCGATCTCGCTGTAGGTGGCTGGAACCTAAACTCTACTCACTGTGGACAGAAGTCCTACAAGAAAATGACAACTACTTACAGAAGCAATAGTGCGGTATCGCGCTGATTTGATGTCTGCTCTTCTATGCTTCTCGGCAACTAAACGAGCATTTTGAAGTGCCTCATCACGTGTGGTGAGAAATGAATGATGTATGACAATCGCTGACGTTCGACGCTACGGCTCGACCGCGGTGAAGCTCCGAAACACACCTCGAAGTAGGTTCTCCACTCCAGGAGGATAGCAGTCTGTGTTTAGTGGTCTGCAGCTGGTGTGATCCACTTCGCCTCCTTACAACCGGATCAGACCACCACAGCGGATAGGTATTGTCAAGAACTTGACATTATGCACGGAAAACTGTTCACAAGAAAGCCAGCAGTAGTCAATCGCTATGGGCTTATACACCGATGAGTCATTAAATTATGACCACCTCTAGCCTAGAGAAATGAGCGATCCTGGAGACCGAACGGTGGCGCAGGTGAAGTTCACAGAGCAGTAATATACAAGAGGACCGCCTCTCGGTTGGTAGAATGTTCGGCGTCAGAATGGGAAAAGCTGCCGATTTATCGGAGTCAGGTAAAGGGCATTGTGATGGTACGGCGCCTCGGAACTACGATCTCGGAAAGTGTGGCTGGCTTGTGGGTTCTCCACGTGTCGCTGTAGTGAGTACGTATCGAAAGTGGTGCACAGATGACCAAACGACGAACCGCCGTCTATCTGTGTGTCGTCCGGAGCTCATTGACGCTACAGGAGAGCGGAGACTGTCGCGCATTGTTCACAGCAACCGCAGGGCACCACAGTAAGACAAATAACCCGCAGGTAAAACAGTGATGATTAGAGCAATTGGCCACAGCACACAGTTCATCGCAGTCTTCTGCGCATGGGCCTGCGTAGCCGAAGACCCAGCCGGGTCCGCATGATCACTGCACGTCATCGCCAACAACGAATGAAATGGGCCCAAGATCATTGAGATTGGACTGTGGATGATTGGAAGAAAGTTGCCTGGTATGACGAGTCAAGGCACCCATTCATGGCAATTGTGTTCCCTGCTAGTGATGGTTATTGCCAACAGGATAATGCGCCATGCCACACAGTCAGAATCGTCAAGGAGTGATTCAAGGAACATGCTGGTGACTTTTTTGTTAATAGCCTGGCCTCCAAATTCACATGACATGAACCCAATCAAGCATTTGTGGTTAGATTTGGAAAAGCGGGTTCGCCCTAAATTACCACCATGCCCGAAATGTACGGGAACTGGAGGACTTACTGTTGACATTATGGTACCAGATACCCCAGGATACATATCGCCAACTCATCGAATCTGAATCTATGCCTCGCCAAGTGGCCGCTGCTTTGCGGGCTAAAGAGAGTCCAACAGCTTATTAGGTAAGTTTGCCACAATGTAATGGCTAAACTTGTGCAGCTTTTGAATCGTCCACGCTGCACGCCGTACGATTCAAAAGCTGCACAAGTTTAGTTGGGGTATGAAACCTTAACTCGTCCTCCTTATTCACCTGATCTGTCCCCTACAGAATATCGCTTCTTAAGCACCTGGACATATTTCTACAGTATAAATGATTTCATAATCATAGATCAGTTTAATCCGCATTCCATGAGTTTGTCGCATCTCGAAGATGACATTTTTTCACGACGGCATACATAAGCGCTTTATCTCGTTGACAAAAGCATTTTACTGCTGTAAAAGTAAAATACTTTTGTTAACTTTTATTAATCAAAGTAATAGTAAAAGTAGTTACTATTATTTTGATTAATAAAATTTATTTTGCACCGTACTATGACAGTTTGAAGTTTTCATTAATATTCTGACGTTTCGCCTGCAACAACTTAATAATAATAACAGCAAATCACGAGTCCAATACTGGATTCTGTTTCCCAAGTCATGATTCTTTCATTCATCTACAGTGCTTGATATTCTAGTCTTTTAAACATTTTGCTGATTTAATTAGCAATAATGCTCTAGGCAAGATCTATTGATAATTAGTTTCTAGACCTTTCTTCCCGTATGGAAGCTAAAAATGTCTTTGAACTATGCTCTTGCAAAAGAATTTAAACCGTGACGAACAAAGATTTATTAAAGTTTGCATTAAATGACTGAAAGATCTCCGAGAGTTTTGCTGGAAAAATAGCAGATGTCAGATCTATTAAAGTTAAGCAGCCTAAACAACAAGCGTCAGAACTGTGTCGGCCAGAATTTTCTGAGAACGATGTTGGCCGAAGAACAGAGTCAGAACTCAGAGAATTCAGCTGGTTGAAGACCAGATGTCAAGTCTTAAATTTATTGCTCAGAGTTATCCTAGCTGGAGAACAACCTCTGAGAATTATCGCTGAATCACTTTCGATTCACTATATTCTCGAAATCCATGCCTAGCGAGAAACTAGCTTTGTTGAAGGAAGTTCCTGGGCGTCTGTCCCACACTGAATTTAACTAGCCCCCTTAAAGTCATGTCACGATTTAATTCTTCTCTCTTTCCTACCTGAACTCACCGTATGTGATCTTTAAAAGAAAAGCAACTTTCTCACGTTCAGACGAAAGACAGTCTTCCGCTTCAAGATCACGTGCTGTGCGAGCTTCCCGTCATCTGCTGTTACAGCTTTCATTACGGAATAATTTTTCATTATCCGTTGTTCAAATAAGCACACACCAAAGACCTGTCTGTTGCGCAGTGTTCAACGGCAAGTCATGGTAAATATGGTCAACATTTTCGATTTGCAAAACCAAATATTCATGCGCTTGTCTCTGTTTAACTAAATAATCTATGTATATCTAAGGAATTGGATTACCCCGTCACGGTAATCATGTGCAAGGCGCTGGCACTGCGGTGATATGCTTAAATTGTTTCACCTCACGAAGCTACTTGTCCAAACCCTCCTCGTTTTATTAAATTCTCTGCCAATGGTTCCACGTAATTTCACTTGTTCTCTTCTGCAGCACATCATGCAAATACTAAGTCGCATCATTGTTACCACACGTATCAAACACGTATAAGCACTATATACAAGGTGTTCCTAAATTATCCTACAACTTTGACACTAAATAAAACCTAAACGCAATATGAAAGCGAAGTTCTGTCTTTTGTACAAGTAATAGCAACGCATTAAGTTTTATTGGCAAGCAAAAGGTTTTTGTTTACTTTCAGGTACGACCCTGAACTTGTGATGGCTACTCCACAGGAAAAGGTCCAGTGTGTGTCATGGTTCATAGACACGAAGTCAGTTACACAAGTCCAAAGGAATTTCTATTCCAAATGCCGACGTAATCCACCATCCAGACCCTCAATACGCGAGTGGCACAAGAAACGTATGGAGGATGGTAGTAAACTTCATAAAAAGGACGCTGGCCGGCAAAGCACAAGTGAAGAGGTTATGGAACGTGCTCAACAGAGTTTCCTACAAAGTCCACTCGTACGGCCTCCAGGCAGTTGGGGTTACCACCTACAATGATACAAAGGGTGTTGCACAAGCGATTGAACCTGACTGCCTACAACGTGCATTTGACATAGGCACTGCACCCGGGGGATAAACCGAAACGTTTCAATTTTGCTGTTAATATGCTCCACAGGATCGATAATGAGGAAAACTTCCTGAAACGTGTTTTATTCAGCGATGAGGCAACGTTTCATGTCTGTGGTGTTATCAACAAGCATAACTGCAGTATTTGGGGGTCTGAAAATCCACATGCCGTCCGTGAACGTGGCAGCCCTAACGTTAATATTTGGTGCAGTTTCCTGCACAACCGCGTCATCGGTCCATTCTTTTCTGCTGAAAACACAGTCACATCCCATGTTTATTTAGGCATGCTGAGTGAGTTTGTTAACCCACTAATTGGAGGGCCTGCAACCGGCTATCATCTTCCATCAAGGCGGTGCACCCCCGCACTGGGCACTTCGTGTTCGTGAGTTACTTATGAAACCTTTCCAGAGCGATGGATTGGACAGAATGGTCCAATTCCTTGGCCTTCACGTTCACCGGATCTTACCCCCCTAGACTTTTTTCTGTGGGGCCTATGTGAAGGGTATTGTGTACCGCACAAAGGTTCCGGATGTTGATGAGCTGAAGCACAGGATTACAGCTGCCATCCCAGCAATTTCTGAGGATATGCTCGAGAGAACATGGCAGGAGGTAGAATATAGTCTCCACGTTATTCGTGCAACCAACGGTCGCATGTGGAGTTCCAGGGGTCGCGCTGGCTCTTAAAAGTTTTCGCCGATTTATTCGCCAAATTAAATTCTTTATCGCTAAAGTTTTACATAACAGCACAAAAAGTAATCCGCCAAAGCTCTTTTTCCTTCGCCAAAACGATTTTTTTTTTCGCAAATTGCGAAGATGGCGATCGGCAGCCCTCTGGAGTTCTACTAGCATCCCAACAAATTTTGGAATTCGATATATGCAATAAACCAATTTTTTCTCTTATTCTGTTTGTTTTGTTGAGGGTCAAAGTTGTAAAGATAATTTTGGAACACCCTGTACAGCTTGTGGATATTTCTTGGTCTTCGAAAATAATTTTTTTCCTTCCATCGGCGCAGGTTTTTCCTCCTTCAGCAGTGACTTTAAGACAAAATTTCTACTTTCATTCCTCTTTTAATTATTCTAAACTTATTTTTCTGAAAGAAAGTAGTTTTAATTTAACTTTAGCTATGAAACACGCAGGGCCGGATTAAGGCTTTAATGAGACTCGTCTGAGTGGGCCCCAAAGAACCGATGACGAAGAATCATTACGAAGTCCCGTATACATTTGAACAAGCTTCCACCATGTTTTACAAAACACTTAACTCTAAATTAGCAAACTTTATAATATGCACCGCTCAATTCGGTTTCACGATTCTCACAGCGCAAGCGCACGCTCGGCAGAGTAGACAGCCTATCTACTTTCTAATACGTAATTTCAATAAGTGAAGTATTCTCCACAGTAGGGTGGAGCGAAAAAAACAAATTGTATAGCGGAAACGGGTACCCATAAATAGTTGTGCATTAGGCCCACTAACATTTCTGTAATTTTTTTTTTTTTGGAAGTCGTCTTCAGTCTGCGCATCAGGCCTTAAGTTTGAAATGTTTGCTTAAATTTGTGTTTTTTCAATTTTTTTTTACCTACGAATTAAATTTGATAAACAGTTTGTTTTTAAGTTTTAATAATAATTTAATCCTATTTCGACGCTTTAAGTTACGGTAGTATTATAAATTTGAAAAGTACACAATCCCGCCAAAAATTACGAAAATATGCAAAAAAAATCTGTTATTTTGACCCAAATGTGCAAACTGAAGATGTAAAAACTAACGGTAGGGAAAAAATTATGTTGTTTTCAAGATCTTTTTCTAGCATTTTATCACTACCCAAAAACTATTTATCAAATTTAACTTGTAGGAAAAACAAATGTTGAAAAATCTTAAATTTAAGCAAAATTTTCAAACTTTAGGCCCGATGCGCAGACTGAAGACGACTTCCAAAAAAAAAAAAAAAAAAAAAAAACCTCACAGAAATGTTACTGGGCCTAATACACAACTATTGATGGATACCCGTTTCCGCTTATGCAATTTTAGTTTTTTCGCTCCACCCTACTCCACAGACTCCGGATTTCAGCAGCCCTAGTTTTGCAGTGATGAATTGCTCAGAAAACCAGCTCTTTTTTTTTTTTTTTTTTTTTTTTTTTTTTCGTTTCTTAAAGTGAGTTAACTTTGTATCAAAGGAGTTTAACAGGTGTGAAATTTACAATGCGTAATTTAACAGGTGTGAAATTCACATCCTCTCTCTGCCGGTGGCGGGACTCGAACTTACATCCTGCTCCGGTGCAGAATGCTTTCCCAATTACGCTACACGACAACGGCTTATCAAAGCTAGTTTTGCTGTCTTGACAAGTGCGTCGCCTTTGTAGCACGTCACACATGTGGAATCGGCGCCCGAGTTATCAGAGGCGCTGGGTTATGGCTAGTCGCACAACTGAGCCAGGATTCGACTCGCGGATGAGGCATGGGCCTCTTACTGCGTTTGTTTTGTCCCTTCTCTGGAGCCAGGGGCCTAAAATTGGGGACGAACGACTGCTTAGACCTTTAGCCTTTGAGTTGCTCATGACGAACATTAAACACCCAAGACAAACAAAGCATGTGGGATCAATTTCCGCAACAGTGTACAATTGAGATACGTGTACTTTAACTTTAGAAGAATCGTATCCATAATCAAAATCATTTCTATGTTCCATTTGGGATTCCATCACAAGCCAGTTTTTATTGTACTTACTTTTTGGATAAAATCCTTTCGTTTGAATTTCTATTGAGAACCCATATTGAGTTAACGAAGCGACATAACGAAAGAGGCAAGATTACTTGATTAAGTGCATTTCATCGATGCAAAAAGAGAAGTTACTACCCCTGAAAGTGGACTAATTTTATCACTCTTCAAAGCTTATAATTTAGGAGGGACTTTTTTTCAATTCCTCCTCTCCGATGCGTATGAAAAAATAACAGGAAAGGGGGAAAAGTGTTAAAAGAAAGAGAGAGAGAGAGAGAGAGAGAGGGAAAAAAAAAAAAACTACCCGCACCCAAGTTCATGCAGACCGAAAACTTTCAATCACAAAGAAGTTAATGATGCAATTAAGTACAGGAAGCAGTTTATCCTAACCCTTTACCACCGCAGCGACAGAAATGTTTCTTTATGGCCCTTATTCTGGGAAGAATTTTGATTTCGTATGACGTTTCAAGCTCCACAATTGGTTGTTCAAAAGAAGAAAAAAAAAAAAAAAAAAAACAATACGGGAGTGCCAGGACTTGCGATGACAACCTTCAAGAGGAAATTGCACGCATAGGATGTCTTCATACAAGAGAGCATTTCTTCTCGCTCAGAATGATCTAACCAAGTTAAAATCCTTCAAACGCCTTCTTGCTCGAAAATAAGACTGATTGTGACAGCATTAACCTTTCATCATGGTATACTTAACACAGACACTTCACAGCGACGAAACGCAAAATGAACTACACATATTTTTACCGCATTAATAAAATAATGCCGGTTTTCTTTTTCTTCTTGATTGAAACAGTTCTTTTGCATGCTCCTAATTTCTTTCCCAAATATAACCTTTCAGTACCCCAGAACGTACAAAAACACTGCTTATCATTGTTGAGTTTCTCATCTACTAAAAATGTTTCTTGTTAAAACTACGGAAATCGGAAAATTTGGGAATTATGTTGTTAAAACATATTTTAACATTGAGAAAGGGCATTAGCAATACAATAAGCACAGACACAGCAAAGCGGCTCCCCCCCCCCCCCATTCATTTGAGTTACTCTTAGGGCCATAAGTAGTTGTCCGTTCCTAATTTAGGGCTATTGTTCCCAGGGAAAGGAGAGAGCCATCGCCATCCGACAAGTGCAGCAGCATCCATACCTCATCCGGAACTCGAACCCTGCCCATCTCGGCCGAATTGCCAGGGGATAGCGCCTCAAACCACTTGGCCACCATAGCGGCCAACAGCCATGGAGCGGAAAGGGGAAGAGAGTCAGACAGAGATAGAGAAGAGGAAGAACGCGACAGCAAAAGATAAAAAAACCGCAGGGAGAGAGAGAGAGAGAGAGAGAGAGAGAGAGAGAGAGAGAGAGAGAGAGAGAGAGAGAGAGGGGGGGGGGCAGAGGGTTAAAATGACAGAGAGAAAAGCTGAGGGAGATAATAAAAGAGGAAGCACGTTCAGGAAGAAGGGAGAAAAAAAAAATGTGAAACAATAGAAAAGATGCAAGAATACGTTTATCCAGAGAGGAGAGCGGCAGAAAGCACGTTCAGCGACAGAAAAGCAAGGAACACGTGAAAATATGGGTATAAAATATAAAACAAATGAATAATTTCGTATATAAACTATGCGTGAAGTATTGAACTCTTTAGTTTGACAGGCAGATAGCTTGTGGAATTTGATTTGATAAGCGCTGACTGAAACATCTCAAAGCAGATAAAATGCACGAGCACAAATCATGTTTTTACAGGACCAGGTTTGCGTTTGTCTTATGTCGATCATACGAGCGAAGTAGTTTATTTTACCGCCCTCGGAGGAAACTTACTTCTGAGTGAGGAGCTTGCGGCTCCGTCTCGTTTATTGTGACACCCAAAAAATTATATTTGATTTTCTCATCTTTATTTAGTCCAAAAATGGATAAAAAATATGGACTACGACAACAATTCACGTGAGAAGAACACTCCTCCGAAAGTCTTAGATTTTGAGAAAAGGAATGGCGACCACTTGGCCAAAGGAGCTCACATAGCCCTTTCACGACCTGAAACGATTATTTCAAAACTAAAGACAAGACAGTAGATAAAACCCAACATTAGCGAAGATAAAAAATTAAAAATAGAGCATTATATGAACACACGGACAAAACTAATTTCACGATGGGGGGGGGGTTAACGACCACCATGAGCAATTCCAAGGGCAAAACCAGTCGCCCGTCCCTAATATAGGGTCGGTGGTTCCAGGAGTGGGAAAGATCCAGCGCTGTAAGGCAGGCAAGCTACTCATGCCTCATCGGGACTAGAGTGAGCCCATTCGTACTGTACTAAAAGTCTGAGGCCGGCCAGGGCGTAAATCAGTGTGCCACACCAGTGGCTTTCACGATGTTCGAGTACGAACATTTCCAATTAACGGTCCAACAATACGGTGAAAAAAAAAAAAAAAAAAAGAAAAGAAAGCAAGCAAACCGCCTCACGCAAAACCAAATCATTCGTTCCAACACAAAAACCAGTGCTTCGTATACGTATGTCTACCGAGCCTTAAAAGTTAGTTCTACAGAAGGTCTCAAAGGAAGAACTGTATTACATAAACATGTTGCTATCTTTTTTTATTAAAAAAAAAAAGTTAAACCATAACATAAACCTTGACCCCGATCTCCCTAAACAGTCACCGAAACTTGGCAGTTATTCCTTTCACCCATGAAATTTGTTTCAAAATATAAAAATCCTTGGGTCATCAAATGCCAGTGTTATTCACTCCTGTGTGAGACATGTTTTGCCCTACAAAACAGGAGCAAATGCCTGACAAAAACTATCGGAAAATCAATCGCATCCAGGATGCGATTGATCACTTAAATTAAGATACGAAAATCACTTAAATTCAGGTTGAAACAAGTTAGTAAAATCATGCAATGCATTGATTGTGATACGCTTTCAAACATACTAGAAATCATTACTCAAGTTATGAGGATAATGGCTGTGGAATAAATCTCGTTTCGATGATATTTTTTTTTTTTTTTTTTTTTTTGATTGGAGGTTTAACGACCACCGTGAGCAACTCAATGGGCTATAAGCAGTCGCCCGTCCCTAATTTAGGGTCACTGGTTCCAGGGAAGGGAGAGAGCCAGTGCCGTAAGACAAAACACAACATCCATGCCTCACCGGGATTCGAACCCGGACCCCTTTCGGACGAATGATCAGAGGCCATCGCCTTAGACCACTGCGCCACCGGGGCCGGCTTCGATGATATTCAACAGAACCGGTTCAGAATATCTCCGGAACAACAGTTTTGTCGCAATCGAAGCGTTTTTACGTAAGTTACGACGCCTAAGGGCGATGGAATGGATCCCGCTGCTATGTCCTGACCTTTGACCCAATTTCGCCCATTTTCAATAAGGTTTGTCCCCAGTTGTACCCTACCACATACTAAAATTTTATCGAACTCGAATAATTTTTTAGCGAGTTATCGTGCAGACAGACAGACAAAGCTGGAGCATTTATGTTTCTTCAATCTATGGTTGGAAAGCGTAAAAAAGTGTGAACTTAAAAAATCTTCCATTAGCCAAGGACTGTTAGGAAAATAACCACCAATTTTTGTTTGATGACGTAAAATTGTGGATAGACTTAAATCAGTGTGTTGTCTTTTTAGAAGCATTTCACATTTTTCAAAACTGTAAATCCTTAGTAAATGATCCATCTCCATATCCATCGCGCGTAAGGATAGCGCACATCAAAACCGTTAACCGCCACGAAACACTTACGTGACGCTGATTACGTCGTCACAAGAAAGAAAGTAACACGCTTAGATCTGATGAAGCTGGGGTTTCCAATGAAACTATAGTAGACTTTAAGTCCTAAATATTGCACTTATAAATGTTGTTTTAATGAAATATGTAATTCTGCAATGTCTGTAATTCATTTATTTCAACAAAACATAACTGCCTAAAATACTTGAACTTAACAATTTTCGATAAAGTAATGCAGGATTTCAGTATAGTACACATAAACTTTATTATTCTAGTACAGCGAAAAAAAAATCACTATTCATTATAATGGGAATGATTCTGATTTGCACAATTTTTTTTAATAAAACCGACAATTTATTGATAAAATCACAGCTCTTTTATAAACTTGAAGTTTCACACTTGCGTGTTTTTAAACCTCTTCGCGGCAACCATCAGTTATTATAGTATGTACTAACTAAAGTCAGAAAAGTGTCGTTTTCCGTAAAGTGTCGAATACGTGACGCTATTGTGAGCGCATATATTTTGCACCGTATAAATGACCGACGCAATCTAAACTTGGCGCATCGTTTCTATGGTTGCCTTCCACGCACGTAACTAATGCGAAAGGGTGCGATAAATTCTTTCTAAGAAGTTCCTCTTGAAGGAGATAAATAATCTCAAAAGGGATTAGAACATTTCCTTAACGATGCTACATTCTTGGAAACTGAAATAAAACGAAGATATTCCCGATCAGCGCTCTCAACCTCGTCCTGCGATTGGATGTTTTTTTCACAAACTTATCACCTTGAAACGTCGAAACGTTTAAACCGTTCTTGTGAAGGCAGTCCCCTCCTCGAAAACAGCCCAAAGCGATAAATAAAAGAGACTAAATCTTTTTTTGAAATTTCTAGTTCTGAACTTCAAGAAGAAAACGATAGCGCATCATTTAGATGTAAAAATCCCTGAAAAAATAAGACAGTAACAAAACTCGGCCCGACAGAGAATATTTGCCAGTGGCACAAGTTGAAAAGACTGAGACAACAGGAAATTAAAGCTAGCGTTTGAAAAGTAAGTACCTAT
Source organism: Macrothele yani (assembly GCA_039090855.1). Classification (NCBI taxonomy): domain Eukaryota; kingdom Metazoa; phylum Arthropoda; class Arachnida; order Araneae; family Macrothelidae; genus Macrothele; species Macrothele yani. Next base: position 25,590,318 of record CM077013.1, read on the forward strand.
AACACAAGTAGAGCCAGGGCCGGATTAAGATCTTAGTGGGCCCCTAGGCTAAGACATCTGAGTGGGCCTCCAAAGAATTTATGACGGTGAATTATTATGAAGTTCGTTAAAACACGAAACTGTAACTTCTAAATTATCTGCAGAGTTTTCATAATAAGTCACTGTATTTTTCATTGTTCTCACAAGAACACGAGTTAAAAGTTTAAGATTCCTAAATTTTGCCTTCTCGTTTATCAGCCTCTGTTTCTGACCAAGTGGAAATCATGCGAGTCAAAAGTAAAACTATTCTTTCTATCAGATCAGATCAGATCATATGTAGAGGATTTTAGGAAGGGAGTGTCTGACCCCAGGTCTTAAACAGCCCTTAGAAACAGAAAGCTAGGAGATTTGGGCTAGAGTGCCCGATAGGAAAGTGACACGGAAGCGAAATAGAAAGGGGAGGAAGACGCCCTTATTTATTACCGGGGGGCCAGTACCCGGGGCCCGACGGCATAACGTGCCCATCCGACGCACGGCGGATATTTAGTGGATCGAGCGTCCGTACCTGCCTGGGATCGAACCTGAGGTCCTTTCCGTGGCAGTCACGAACGTTGCCCACTAGGCCACCCGCGGCCCTATTCTCTCTCTCTCTCTCTCTCTCTCTCTCTCTCTCTCTCATGTGTGGGTATATATACCTATTCTATTTGTATACATACCTATTCCATTAGCCCAGGCATGCCTCCTGGGCTCTTGGTCATGGTGGTCCAAGGCTATATAGCCCCTACAGACCACTCTTAATCCGGCCCTGAGTACAGTAAATCACGGAGTAAAATATTTCGAATTTCTAACAAAGAAAGAAAAAGAAAAAAAAATCGCCACTCTGCGAATACGGTTCTGCAGAGATCCGCATTTGTACTTAGAGCGCTAAATAAATTCTAAGCCTAACATAAAAGTACAAATTTCTTTTATAAAAACGCACCATTATTTTATCATATAGTCGCGCTGTTCAAACGGAAGAATAAACTGTCGTTTCGTAGCAGTCCGACAGCGTGCGGTTGGAACGCTCCCGTGTAGAATAACTAATGAAAACGAGAGCAGCTAGCGTCTCAAGCGCCGCGTTTCGAGAGCTCGTGTGGAATGGGTCGAAAGATGGACTTTTTCTTTTCCAACACAGCGTTATCAGGAATTAAAATGAAGATCCCGGACACGCTGATATATAATTGACTTACAAGTCAGTCAACAGGCGAACAATGATTGAAGTCCATGCGGGCAATCAGACTGCGGTCACGTGACGAACGCACAGCAAGCTGTCGTATCTGGTTGACAGGTTCAGCAATGATGCTACACTAAGGACTTCAATCACACAAGTAATACGAGCCATCAAACTGCAGCTTTCTACCAAATCAACTTGCAGTTGGTTTCTACTCTGTCTGTGGAAGGCCAACGAACACCTTAGAATTTCTGTGCATTTGTAATTTTTTTCTTTGATTTTTTTTTTTTTTTTGCATTTTAGGACATTTCACTCTTAACTTAATACAATTACAATGCTCTTGCCCCGTTTCATCACCCTTAATCGAAATCATCAGGCAGTATGAAATCACCTACCGGATAAGCTCACCTTGTCAATAGCATCAAAGAAATCGCATTAAGGATATTAAAAACGCAAATCGGCGTCCCTCTCTCTTTTTTAAACTAATGAAACAAATCCAACGACACCTTTCAACAAATAATGAAGTATCTTACAATTCGACTCATTTCTAATTCACCACTGATGGGTGAGGCCCGATTTTTGTGCTTCCTTTGATTCTTCTCCTTCGCCAATCGCTCCGTGCATGAGAGATGGCTCTTCCAATATCCTTACGGGAAAAGGATAAAAAAGCAAACCAAGGTAATCACGTGATTCACGCAATGGGATCAAATTATCGCGTGATAAATTATCAAAGCCCTTTGCCTCTTCTGAGAAAATATGTTGGGGAAAGAGTAGGGGATCCAAGTCCTGATTTTTACGCCACTTGCAGGTTTCCGTTGAGGATGACTGATTAATCGATTATTTTCATTTGATTATATGAATGAGGATGACTGACTAATCGATTATGTTCATTTGATTATATGAAGCAAATCCGCTAAAGGCCTAGTTACTAGTCTTTCTGCAAAAGGTGGCTATTATTTTTGTTCCAGTATGGGAAGCAAATCCGCTAGATATTGGTCCTGCTGGGTAGGGTGTATCTTCCTCACGTTAACAACAAAACAATTCCAATTCTGGAATTATTGCGAAACATTTATTGAAACCTTATCACAAAAAATTCATGAGGGCCTATTTACATTTAACACCGTCACTGTTCTCACATTCGGTATTTTTCCAAATTAAAAGATACTGTAACTTCAAAATCTCAGTCTGAAATAAATGCAGAAGTTTTCAGCGAAATTTGTTTGAAGAATTACTGACGCAAGAAGAACCAAGTACAGACTTAACATATCAATGTCAGTAGTCGACGAAGTTGTGTTCATCTTGCACTTCCGGTAGTCGCGTCCTGAAGTCATTGTCAAAATCTCCATAGCAACGCTACTAATCTCCACGTTGCTGTGTCTCTTCACCATAGCAACGCGTCGCAATTATCGAAAGTGTGAAACTTAATTTTTGTTGTGCAAGGGGGCCCAAAACAAAACCTTAAGCTTCCAGTTATTGCGGTCATTGGAATGACGTAGCCAAGGAAGCTGGTAAAAGTCTGTATCTTCTTCTTGAAACCAATCCCCAACATGAGCTGAAAATATCCATCACCACGGTGGTAAAAAAACAAATGACCACGAGCAGACGAACAGTTATTGCTGCATTAGGCACTGAAAACAAATTGCGGTGAATATCTGCTTACATATATTCTGAACGACAAGAACAACAACAGAAGCCGGCAAAGCAAATTCGAAATCTGGTTCATTATACCGTGTGCCACAAAAATTGTCTTATTGATTCTTTAATGTTTCTTACACAATTCAGAGGCGCTGATTCCAACGGTGGTCTTAGTGAGTTTTTTTTTTTTTAGTGTCAAAACTTTTTTAGTTACCTTAAATTTTGCGTTTTGATCAATACACTGTCATTCGCCTTTGTTACAGGGTAAACACACATGAGGTTGTAAGCACTCCTCGGACTTTTTCTGTTATGTTTATGAGAACTATACTGGCCTAAGCAAGTCAAGCACAGAATTACCACAGGGACTAAGTTTTCCATTGCATATCAAGCTTAGTTCGAAATGTCTAGACAAGGTTTAGGTACCGTATTTTTGCTGTAGTAGTTGCAGTTCAATTTTGGAAAGTTGGCTTCGTGGTGCTCAATTTTGGAAGGTTGGCTTCGTGGTGCAAGGAAAGCAATGCTGTTTGGTGTTCCTCGAATTTCGAGAGAACCAAAGAGTCATCTTTGATGACTGTTTCTTTTGTATGGTGGATATTTCCAAGTACAAGAAGCCTACAGAGTAGAATACCATTACATATCCCAACATACCATCATCTACCGTATCAGTTCCATATTGCGATGAGCTTTCTACTCCACAACCACCAAAATAGGTGGAGACAGTGCGGAAGATGTCCACAGTCTGGTGATGATTGTGAGGACGACAAAGATATGGACTTCCAAGGTGCATCTTGCAGTGCACGGCAGCTTTTCCAAATCAGCAAGAAGATGATTTAATGAGAGCCTTGGGGCTAACAAAATCAAACACAGAACTTTTGACTTCTCGTTTGAAAGAGTGGGACTTATTGATCCCAGCTGTAAATTGACCATGTACAAAAAAAGACATGAAACATATGCACAATATTATGTTGTTCCTGATTCTCTTTGCCACTGCTTCAACATAAATGGGCTCTTTGAGAACATTGGCATTCCTCACATACCTGAAGAATGGAGACTCTTTATAGACAGTTCGGTTAGAAGTCTGAAGGCAGTGCCACGGTACAATGGAAATATATACTCTTCAATTCCAGAGCACACTCATTCACATGAAGACTACACCAATGTCAAGCTGCTTCTAGAAAAAATCAGATATTATGAATATAATTGGGATGACTGTGCTGATTTTAAGATGATTGGGTTCCATTTTGGCCTGCAACCTGGCTTTACAAAATATCCTTGTTCCATTTGCTTGTGGGATAGCAGAGCAGTCGGCGAACATTAGAAAGCAAATGAATAGTCTTTTAGAGTTGAGTTTCAAGCTGTTACACAGAATGTCATACACAACGCTCTCATTCCAGTACAGAAAATCTCATTACCCCCACTGTATATCAAGTTGGGACTGGCGAAGTAGTTGTTGAAGCACTGAATCCTCATAGACAAACATTCAAGTTCAATCGCTCAATGTTCCCAAATCCCTCGGATGCTAAAGCAAAAAGGTGGTACATTTATGGGGCCACAGATTAAGGCAATGCTGACCTCAGAACTAGAGAACCAAATGACTGATGTTGAAAAAGATGTCTGGCAGTAATTCAGTCTTGCTGTGACTGAATTTCTTGGAAATAGAAGAGCCCAACTACGAGCAGCTTGTGTAGAATTTAGCAGACAATTTTAGAAGAATGGGGTGTACAATGCCGGTGAAACTTCATTACTTGAGCTCACATATCGATTTTTTCAGAGAAACTTTGGGCGCAATGAGAGATGAGCATGGTGAGAGGTTTTATTCAGGCACGCAAAGTATGGAAAAGAGATACCAAGGAAGATGGGATGACGTTATAGTGGAAGACTACATCTGGAATTTGGTGCACCATGTTAGTAATGTTCATAAGAGGCAAAGACGACCCAAAGATACTTTTTAGGACAGATATACACTGGTGTGCAAAAATTAAGGACGAAGAGAAGAAATTAGCATAACAGCGGAACGAGCAAGCAGAACGGACCGAAAGACCACTCAGGAGATAGACTAGGGTCCGGTACGGTAGGGCATGTGCATATATGCAGCAAGACGTAGGGGAGGGGGGAGTGTCGGAAGGGTATAAAGCACACGGGCGGTGTACGCTCAGCAATTCAGTGAAAGCTATTGCACGGTGTACATCGGGTTTGAACGACGTCGAGTTGCTGCCACCGTGTGATATGGCCAACAGGCAATCCAGTAGACGACATCTTAATGACTTTACCCGAGGTCGCGTCATTGAAAAGTTGGAAGAAGGTCAAAGTGTGACTAGTGTGGCAGAGGAGTTCGGGATCGCTCACAGCATCGTTTCACGAGCTTGGAGAGCATTTCAAACGACAGGAACAGCTGTCCGAGAGTTTCGCCGTGGTCGTCCACGAGCAACCACGGCGGCGGACAACCGGTATATTGTCCTACAGGCGAGAAGAGACAGACGGCAGACAGCGGGAGAAATCTCAAGGCACATGCAACAGACAAGTGCACGTCCGTTATCGCGTTTTACCGTGGCCAGAAGGCAGAACAAAGCTGATCTATTTGCACGACGACCAGTACGGTGTGTGCCATTAACGCCCGCTCATCGGAGACTGCGGTTTCTGTGGTGCCAGGAACACAAAAACTGGACACATCAGCAATGGGGTCGAGTTCTCTTTACGGATCTGAGCAGATTTAGTCTGACGAGCGATTCTGGACGCATACACACATGGAGAGAGCAGGGAACACGCAACCACTCCTCCAACATCATCGAAAGGAACCGGTTTGGAGGTGACGGAGTTCTCGTTTGGGGCGGTATCATGCTTGGTATCCGTACTGACCTCCACATCTTCGAAGGAGGTTCAGTCACTGGTGTCAGCTATTGTATCGAGGTTCTCCTGCCTCACGTGCGTCTGTTTGGAGGTGCTGTGGGTCCTGAGTTCCTCTTCATGGACGACAACGCTACACCTCATCGTACAGTGGCTGTCGCAGAGCTGTTGGAGAGTGAAGATATTCAACGCATGGATTGGCCAGCAAGGTCCCCGGACCTATATCCAATCGAACACGTGTGGGACCTTCTCGGGAGACGCTTGGCAGCACGTCACCAGCCGCCAGCAACGATTCCGCAGATGCGATTGGTGCTACAAGAGGAATGGGCCGCGATGCCTCAACAGCTCCTTGACAACTTCGTCCTCAGCATGGACAGACGTTGTAAATCCTGCAACGCAGTCAGGGGTGATCATATCCCCTACTAAAGACTGGAGTTTTCTTGGCAGCCGCCTGTCACATGGACGTTTCTGTCTTCTGTCCAGTTGTGCTCGAAGCTACCTTTTCAATAAAGTGCCTTTGTATTCTTTGGATTCCTTGTTTGGACGGTTTTGCTCACTTGTCCCATATTCTTACATCTTGGGGATCTTGTGGTATGATTTGAGTCGATGTGGAGCACTTCTGCACGACGTTACATTCGAAAAACCGTCTCGTCTTTAATTTTTGCACGCCAGTGTACTTCGTTTTTAATTGTTTCAATTCGTGCTGGGTATTGATAGTCTTCATGATTTGTATTCTCTTACATCCCCTGTCCTATTGCCGAATGCATTGCAGGGGTGGCGCTGCCGATTGCATTCTTCGTAATTTGCGAAAAAAAAAAAAAAATTGGCGAAAATATTGGCGATTAGCTTTTTGTACTATTACAAAACTTTAAAGAAAAAAATAATTTGGCGAAAACTTAAAAAATAGTCAGAGCAACCACTGCATTGTAACACATGTCATGTACGTTATACAACTACCTAAATTTTGGAGTAGCGTAAATTGTGGTTGAACTGTTGTTGCAATGCCAAAAATAGCGGCAATTCTGAAATCATCGCACCAAAATTAATAAAGAAACACCAAAATAATAGATAAACACATGATTGTTCAGATTTTTCAGAAAAAAGAAAGTTCTGCCTAATTTAAGGGGCACGGTAAACACAAGGCATCAGCTATCTAATGCCAAATCGGAGCTGACACCTTTACGTGCAATAAAAGCAAGAATTGATATATCTGTCAAAATTAGGTAGCAGTCGAAAGTAAAACGAAATTAGGTACTTTCCACAAAACTTTAAAAGCGCATAGTATACTATCTGTAATCCTGTTAACGAAAACTTTCAGTTGTCGAGCTGTCCTTCAATCCTTTTTACCCTCTTAGTGAAGATAGCCAGTCCTTTTTTTTTCTTTTAGTATTCCTGCGATACTTTGCAGTGGTTTAATTTTATTTTTCACTGGCCAAATACTGCGGTACTTGGTAGTTGAAATATTAGTTCCTGAAAATTCATTTTTTTACATTCGCAGTGAGAACGATATACATATTGCGTAAATGAACACAGATATCAAAATGTTGCGTTTAGAAAACCTAAACTAGTAGTGTATGGGTAGGTGCCAATTTTTGAGGTTACGGGTTTCCTCTATATTAAATTTAAATTCGGAATCCTCAAATTTCAATCGAAGAACACAACTTATAGAAAAGTATGGATAAAAAAAAAAAAAAAAAAAAGCGATCAGTTACACCGAGGGAAACTTCATAAATTTCAGTTTATAATGCAAATAATGATCCCGGGTATGATACACACAACACGAATATTATGACCGACGGGGAAAAGGGAGAAGTAAATGTTAACCTGGAATTCTGGGAGAGAAGCACCGCTGGAAAAAAATGGCGCAGTAACGAGAGGCAGAAAAATTTGTAGAAGCGGGAGAAAGCGAGTAAATATGGTAAGTCGGGTGCTGGGCACATCGCGTGACTGGGGGATACTATACGTTTCCGAATAGGTAAATAACAACAGAAATTCCGTGAAATGACACGGCAATAATTTTTTACGGAGCTTCAGTTGACCGTCTACATCTTGTTTCTCAATCTCTGTCTCTCTGTCTCTCTCTCTCTCTCTCTCACACACACACACACACACGGTTACTCAAAAAAAGCTGCGCAGATCCTGTATTATTGTTTCGTGTGCTTTAAAATAATTTTATGCGTAGTGTATCTTAAAGATCCTTCTGGCCCCGCTCAGAATTTCCATACGCGACTGTTTATAGCATATACCAGAGATAAAAACAGTATATGTTTATTAATATGATGCCTGTCAATCTTCTGCTTGTAATGCACTTTGTATTCTGCACAGAATAGATCTAAATAAATATTGAACAGTATGGCCTGGGGGATATTAAGGTGGTTTCACCTAAAATCTCAGCCTTATATTTCCAATGGCAGAACCTCTTTACATATTTTCTTCGCAATTAGTGTATTTATTCCCAAGGATGAAAATTTGCACATCGATAAAACTAACTTTAAGTTATGGCATGGGATACTTAATACTTGCTAAAACATAATCATAAACAAGCAATCCAACATTTGTTTGTCTACTGATGCCATTAATGTACAGGTCGCGCCATCTATTAACAAATCTGAACATTACTCAAAGAAAAATGATTTATTTTTAATATAATTATGGTAAAGTTTTAGCAAGTATTAAGTATCTCATGCTATAACTTGAAGTTAATTGGGTGAATGTCCATGCCCAAGCAGGTGTTTAAACATAATGTTTTTTAACAGCCAGCTGTGGCTTGACACATTTAACTGCGTGTATATGCGCATGACGATCTTTAAAGATGGCATTATGTTAGAGAAACACTATCTCAACAAAAGGACGCGCTTGATCTCATAAACGGTTATGTCAACGACGGTAATTGTACCTATATAATCTAAAAATGACATTTCGCTGCCCAAACATGATCTTTACGCTTGAAATCTGGATCAAGAACGGATTCTACGATTGTTTTGGCGTTCTTCAAACTCTGCCGAATGTTGAAACGGAGTGGAAAAAAACGATTAAACAAACAGTGACAAATTTCCAATAGCTAATTGCCCAGTTCTTTATGCTCAGTGCACCATTTGTTCTCTTCAGCGCATTGACTTTTGTGACAAGCTGCTTAGCAGTAGCAAACTCTCTGCTGTAAACAGTCTTTGCGCAACTCCTGCTACGCTATTTCTAGGCATTGCACCGTTCACAGATGTGTATCGAATACTGTGGTAACAGCAACGGCAATGCCTTTGTACGTTTCTCCACACATTTCTACGTGAGCATGCGTTTCCGTACACTGTTTACCCAAGCCGTGTGTGGGGGGAAGGGGGGGATAAGACACATAATTTGAGACCTTCAGCAAATAATAACAGACGATTGAGAAAGTGATTTCGGGAAGTGACTTGAGTATCGGTTAGCACCTACCCGAGAGAAAAGCTTGTTCTATTTCTATAATGAACATATCCTGAAAGTTCATCTAAAGCAAATTCTATTTCACATCATAATACGCTAAACGCAATTAAATATAACCTAGATTGTGCAGCCACAAAAAAAAAAAAAAAAAAAGACAAGTATATGTCATGAAACAGTGCCGGCAGAATCAAGGGCGCACCAAAAATGCATAGCACCTTAAAAATATGGAAAATAAAAATAGAACATATATCGACCTGGTGGGTGGCTGAGTGATCTGAGGCGCTGGATTCTGACCATTCATCCGGGATGGGTCCGAGTTTGAATCCCAGATGAGAAATGGGTGGTGGATTTTTGTCTGATGGTGCTGGGCTCTTTCTCTTCCCTGGAACCAGCTGTCCTAAATTAGGGATGGGCGATTTCTCATAGCCCTTAGACTAACCTTGTGGTGGCCGTTAAACTCCGAAATAAAATGTGGTAAAACATTTAGTTACACGGAAATTTTCTTCATATGAAAAGTGTACATTTCCACACTCTAAAATTACTTGCCGTAACGCGTGTCCAACTTTAGCAGCAACATTATTCCAACCTTTTTGGCGCCCCTATGGACTCTGGGAAAGCTTCCCCTCTTCGTCCCCTATCCCAACATTACGTCTCTGACCACCGGGATGGCCTATTTAAAAAAAAAAAAAAAACATCTTGTACAGTGAAGGGTGGCTCTATTACTTTGTTCATCCCTTCGCGCGCGCTTGCATTTGCGAGTGTGTGTGTGTGTGTGTGTGTGTGTGTGTGTGCGCGCGTATGCGTGCGTTGTAACATCACAGACCACCGGTAACAACACAGAACATTTATTACTTTACTATTTCACACAAAAACAAACTGGAATACACTCCACGGTACAAACTAAACTTGTCGTCTTAGCCAAGCTCGGCATGTCCTACTCCTTCAATATCTCTCACGCCACTACGTTTACATCACTCACCACACGCTCAAGTCATTAATTGTCAATGTATCATTCCGCACTTTTGTGCGTGGAAGTTCGTATTTTACAGAGTGCGTGCGTGCATGCGTGCGTGTGACGCACCAACCTCAGAGGTAACGCTCAAGACGACAAAGTAGCAGCAGTAAACTTCGTCGTCGCAGCTTAATAGGTAAAACATTTGACTCCGGAGCAAAAAGATGCGGTTTTAAGCTCCGCCATAGACAAATGGCCTTTACGCTATATTGGCGTCCGAACGTCAGATGAATCTCCCGGCCGTTCGGTTCTTCGAAAAATGTGTTTTGTTCGTTCCACACATCATCTGAAATCAAAATTCCTTCTTCTGCAGTGACTAACTGACTGACTTCCTTCAAGCGTGGTTTGCCAGCTCACCCGGAAACCTACGATTCCGTCCCTGCCCTTTCTCACGTGTGTGTGTGTGTGTGGGGGGGATATATGTGACGTATCAACCTAAGAGGTGACGCACATTTTAGGATGACAAAGTTTCAGCGACCTCCTTCGGTGTATTTTATTAGGTAAACATTCGGCTCCGGAGCAGAAGATTGCCGCCACCGGCAAATGGATTTTTACACTAAGAATCTTCTGCAATATAAAACGCCATAATGAAATGGAACGAAAATTCGTGAGAAGGAGGAGCGTTCCTTCGGCAGCAAGCCACAACGGGAGGAGAGACTGCAATGCATTTTTTTTTATTTTTTTTTTCTAATGGAAATAAAAGTAAAACTTCCAACAGAAGGATGGTCAAAATATACGTGCGCTTTGCACATGCATGATCTATCACCAAAGACGCAACGCACAGGACGAGCCAAGCAAGAATAAAAGAAAGGAGAACCAGGCAGACGCAAATGGACCTACACAAAGGGGCGCGAGGGTTTGAAAGTGAGTGAAAAGGGGGTGTGAAAGAGACAGACCGTGCGTACGTGAGACAGAGAGAAAGTTAGAGGAGAAAGAAGTGATGACAGGAACAAAAATGGCGACACGGGTGGGAGATAAGCGTGAAAGTTTCAAAGAAGGAGAGAAAACACAGGGCTTGCTTAGGATTGAAATAGAGGAGCGCAGAAAAACAAATCCAGTAAAGTGAAACCACACACAACAGTGGTGTAGCCAGAAATTTCTTAGAGGGGGGGGGGGGTCCATGGGTTTGGTTCATTGGTGAAAGCCTCGTATACACGTATCATCATCATCATCATTGTCAACCATTATCAATCCACTGCTGGACGAAGGTCTCCCCAAGTTTCCTCCACAACGGTCTGTCTTGTGCCAGTCTCCTCCATGTCACCCCTGCATACTTTCGAATTTCATCCACCCATCTCCCATGTGGTCTTCTTCTGGGTCTTTTCCTGTCCCTTGGAATCCAATCTAAAATTTCGGCTGTCCATCGATGATCTGTCCTTCTGGCAGTATGTCCAGCCCATTGCCATTTCAGGGATTTAACTCTGATCATGATGTCTTCCACTCTTGTCATTTTTCGGATCCACGAGTTCCTCTTCTTATCTCTCCTGGTTACACCAAGTATGCACCTCTCCATGCTTTTTGGAGTTGTCTGCAGCCTTTGTATGTCTCTTTTAGTTAAGGTCCACGTCTCTGCACCATACGTAAGCACTGGAAGGATGCATTGATCAAACACTTTTCTTTTAAGACATAATGGCATATTGCTCTTGAAAATTATGCTGTTTCTTCCAAAAGCTCTCCAGGCAAGTTTTGTACGCCGATTAATTTCTTCATCAATGTGACCCTCACTTGATATCTGCTGTCCAAGATAAACGTACGTATCTGTTATCTCCAGCTTTTCTCCATCAATCGATAAATCTTCATTTCTTGTAAAAGCATTGAACATCACTTTGTCTTCTGAAAGTTCATTTTTAATCCCACTTCTTTACTCTTGTCAGCAAGTTCCTGGATCATACTCTGCAGCTCTGATGGGCTAGTTGCAAAAATGACTACGTCATCAGCAAAACGAAGGTGGGTTAGATAATCTCCATTAATCTTTATCCCCTTGTTTTCCCAGCTCAGTGACTGAAAAACACCCTCCAATGTGGAATTAAAGAGCTTCGGAGATATGGTGTCACCTTGTCTCACTCCCTTTCCAATTTTTATGTGTGTTGTATTTTCAAGCAGCCTAATCTTTTGCACTTGCATTTTCATAGATGTTATTAATAATATTAATGTATGCATCTTCAATACCGCAGGTTTTCAGAGCCATTGTAACTGCTGATGGTTTCACCGAATCAAAGGCTTTTTCATAATCGATAAAAGCCATGCACAATGGAAGTTCATATTCCCTCGCTCTTTCAATTAGTTCTCTCAGCACATGGATATGATCTATTGTGCTGTAGCCACTCCTGAATCCAGCTTGTTCTCTCGGTTGAGCCATGTCCAGTGTTACCTTCAAGCGGTGTGAAAGAACTTTAGTGAAGATTTTATAAACTACTGATAGGAGGCTGATAGGTCTGTAGTTTCCGAGATCCTCAATGTCACCTTTCTTACGTAGCAGGATCATTGTAGCGGTGTTCCAATCCTCAGGAATCTTTCCTTCATTAAGGCATCGAGTGAAAATTTGGGCGAGTACTGTTTCGATTTCTCCACTTGCTTCTTGTATGATGTCTACAGTAATTCCATCTTCTCCTGGAGGTTTTCCCCGCTTCATGTTCTTGATTGCATGTGCAACTTCTGCTGGAAGGACTGGAGGAATTCTGGTACTGGTATCTTTCATGATGTCTGGAGTGCATGTATCATCCCTTTCATATAATTTGGAGTAGAAATCTTTCACTCTTGTCAAAATTTCGCCTCTATTTCTTGTAACAGAACCATCTTCTTTTCTCAGTGCCATAATCTGTTTTCTTCCCTTACTGAGATGTCCCTTTGCTATCTTTAGGCTTTGGTTGTTTTCAATTGCTTTCCTCACTAGTTCACAGTTGAATTTTCTTACGTCTTCAGTGATACATTTTCGTACTGTCTTGCATAGCTCTATATATTCCACTTTGGAAGTCACATCTTCCTTAGTTGTCCTCATCTCTCTTCTTTTTTGCATCAACATTTTCGTTTTTCCTGATAATTTATTTACATGCAACTTGTTCTTAGACCCAGCTAATTTTGTTGCTGTTTCCATAAGAGCTTTTGTTACTTTTCTATTAACTTCAGAGATGTCCACTTCTTCCGATGTTAGGCCTTCCAAAGCAGAGAACCTGTTCTTCAGTTCCAACTTGAACGTATTAAGGTGTTTTTTAACGTTGGTTATGTCAATACATTTTGTTTGTCTTATGAGCTTGCCACGTTCAAGTTTAGTGTTGAGGTGCATCTTACATCTCACCAATCTATGGTCACTACCTGTGTTAAACTTGTTTAGCACACTGCAGTCTTCTATGACGAATTTTTTGTTACACATAATAAAATCAATTTCACTTGTCGTCCCATTTGGATGTCTCCATGTCCATTTCCTGTGTGGCTTTTTCTTGAAGAAGGAGTTCAAGATGAAAAACCCTTCTGCCTCTGCAAACTCAACGAGAGTATTTCCACGCTGGTTTCTGTTGCCGTGACCGAATTTACCTACTGAAGTTTCATTCTGTTGCCGTTGCCCTATTTTTGCATTGAAATCTCCCATAATTATTTTCAAGTGCTGCTTACCTTTATTATTTAGATGACAAATTTCCTCATAAAATTCTTCAATTTCTTCTTCAGGATGACTTGTGGTGGGTGCATAAGTTTGAATAATCTGAGCCTGGTATCTTCTCGATAGTTGGATAACGAGTCGTGCAGCTCTGTCAGAGGAACTTTCAACTTCTACCACTTTATCCTTCAGTTTCTTGTTTATTATAAATCCAACACCACTAGTTCTGCCAGTATCTGTCCCACGATAGTAGAAGAGATGTCCACTTTTCAGTTCGATGAGATCTTCTCCTTTTCTCCTTACCTCACTTAGCCCCACGATGTCCCACTTGATCCTTTGTAGTTCCTCTTCCAATTCAAGAAGCCTTGAATCAGAAGATAGGGAGCGTCCATTGTACGTTGCCAAGGTCAGCATCAGATGGCAGCCTAGTCCGGTCCTCCGGGGATTCTTAGCACCCTCTGCCTTCATGTCGCACTGGCCGCTGCCTTGGCCAGGTACATTCCAGCTGCCGGAGACTGAGGGCCAAGATTTAAGTTGTGGAGTCATTTTGGAGGGGTTTGGCCATAACTCACCACGCTGGCCAAGCGGGTTGGTGAGTGTGGGATAGAATTTCCTCTGATCCCGATGGTATAGTTATACCGCTATTGGCGGTCGTCAGAGCCCCTTTAGTGGGAACAGGATGCACCACGAGAAGGCGGGGTTGACATTTGTCAAGGAGAGGCTGTGATGTTACGCATCACCTGACCTTACATCCCATACACGTATATATCGCTTTAAATTCCTGCTCAGTCACCCTTCAAGGTAGGGGTTCAACCTCCCCCCCCGGCTAAGCCACTAACACGCAAACATGAAATACATAATATTTGAGGCTCCCAAAATAAGTAACGTTTTCCTCTTTTGCCTACAGAATGACAAACCATCAGTTTTGTTAATCTTCGGAATGGAATCGACACGTGAGTCTAACCATGCGATAATCTGGAATTTTTTAGGATGATTTGAGCTACTTGGATAAAATTTTCTGACAATAATTTAGCTGAAAATGTTAAAAATCCTTAGTACCACCTACAATTATGTTAACATTTTCAGCAAAATTGTCCGAGAATTCAATCCAAGTGGCTCAAATCATTCTAAACATCCCAGACTATAGCATGGTTAGACTCACGTGTTGATTCCATTAAGAAGGTTAATAAAATTATTGAAAAAATGCGGCATGATAACAATTAGTAAGCTATCTTGTATAGGTGCGGCATCTATTAGCAGATCTCAAACTCTACAAAGATATTTATTTTTAATATAATTCTGGTTGAGCTTCAGCAAATATTAAGTACGCCATGTTACAAGGGTCATTTCCCGTGTTCGAAGTGGGCCGGTATGGCATACCAGCAACGGCGCTCATATGAGTACTTTTAGAGGGGGGTGGGGTGGGGGGGTATAAGAAAAATCCTTACCTCCTTCCAGGCTGTCAGACATTTTAGTAAATGTACAAGATACTAAAATACAACAAAAATAATTGATACAATCAATCATTAACACCTTATTATTTTTTAAAATGCTTTAGAAAAGGTTTCATCTATTTATTGTTTTTAATTTATCAAAAATTTGCCCATACCAACGGATTCGAGCCCAAAATGCTGTTGACGTAACCACAGAAGTGTCGTCTGCTGCATTTGATGGCCGGCCGCTTCTTGGCCATCTTTGATGCTTTCCCGACCTTAGCGGAAACGAGAAGCCCACCATGACACTGTGCTACGATCCACTATACTAACCCCACAAACTTCGCACAAAGCATTATGAATTTCGGTAGGGGATTTTTCTCGCAAAGTTTCAATTGTAACGTAGGATCGCTGGTCACAACGCGAGATTTGACCAGACTTACTTCCTTCCTCCATTTCTAGGCAGAATTCTTCGGAACAGGAACAAATTAGCCAGCAAACGATTAACTTGGTATACTGAAGTCTGACTCACAACTGGCGCAACGATTGGAATGATTGCATCATCCTACGGACAGCGCCTACACGGTGTGCAAAACTTTTGAAATGACCTACATATAATTTAAAGTTATTTTTATCGAAGTGCAAATTTTCATCGTTGGAAATACATTAATTGAGAAGAAAACGTCTACAGAAGTTTTTACGATTGGAAACAGAGGGCAGAGTTTTTAGATGGATCCACCTTCCAAAAAAAATGCTATTTCACTCCATATAAAATGCTATGTACGTTTAAGGCAACAACATTTGCTTAAGACGAAACGTTTGTTTGCCGCACTACCGTTTTCTGCGCCGGCGCATGGGGGAGGCATTTGGGGTAGGAACTTTTGCTTCCAAAGGGAGTTCTTACAAATTTAATTTACCCAGTTTTCAAATCTCGAAGGTAAATACACTTTGAACTGATCCTATAAAAAGGATCAAATGATCATATGTAGAGGATTTTAGGAAGGGAGTGTTTGACCCCAGGTCTTAAAACAACATTTAGAAATAGGAAGCTAGGAGATTTGGGCTAGAGTGCCCGATAGGAAAGTGACACGGAAGCGAAGTAGAAAAGGGGAGGAAGACGCCCTTATTTATTACTGGGGAACCAGTACCCGGGAACTGATCCTATAAATACTACTACTTTGCTAAAAGATGAGGTTGGCGCAGTGGTCTAAGCGATGGCCTCTAATCATTCGCCCGTAAGGGGTCTGGGTTCGAATCCCGGTGAGGCATGGATGTTGTGTTTGTCTTACGGCACTGGTGCTCCCCCTTCCCTGGAACCAGTGGACCTAAATTAGGGACGGGCGAGTGCTTATAACCCATTCAATTGCTTACGGTGGTCCTTAAAAATCCAATAAAAAAAGAGGTTAGAAACTGGTGAGCCAAGGTCGTCTAGAAAGCACAAGGCCATGGCATTGAGAGATTAGTTCCCTCAGTTTGTGACGTCATTCTCATGATACGCAGTCTGATACGTCGGTGTCGTGCTTGATGTCATACACAATAGCGTTAGAAATCAATGAGAAGCCTTGGTTTCCGTGTGACGTCACTAAAAGAGGGAATTCATCTCTCTAATGTCATGGTTTTGAAATCACTAGCTCCATGACAGAACAAAATCTGTATCCATCTCATCAAACCCAATACGATGCTATATAGGCAAGCTGCGCACACAAACTTCCACAACTGCGGAAAATAACATTCAGAATATCTCTGGCATACGCAATCGCACAAACATCACAGCACAATAACTGATTACCAAAAAAAAAAAAAAAAAATTAGTCGCGTTCGCCAAAACTTCCTTTGTACTGCTCACGACGATGCCTTTTTTTTTTCGCCAGTTAATTGAACATTTTTAGAAAACTACAGAGAATGCAGTTTATAATAATAAAAGACGGGTTGAGGACTTTGAAATAGCCACAACGTGAGTTTGTAAAAAGCTCGTAAATTAGTATTAATTACTCTTCTTGATGTTTTAGCTACAAGTCGCACTGACATGCGTAAAATTGCATTAGCAACCTTTCCGAATACAAGCTGAACGTTTTTGCGAACCGCTCCTAAAATACAACAAAACAAAGAAAGACATAGACCGTTAGTTGCCAGTTCGGCATGGAGCATGACGGACTTCATCTGGGCGTTTGTACAGGAAATTTAACATTTTAAATATGACATTACTGTTCATAAAATATTTTGTGCTCCGGGGCACAATTAAATCAGTCAGCCACACCAATTTCATATTAGTGTAACGATGGGGGACAATTATGATAATGAAACAAACACTGAGGCATAGAAACGTTAATGATGCTACCAAGACGATTCCTTAGCGCATTCTAAACGAGTAATAGAAAAGGCAAGCACATAAGTGATTTTGTGTTATGGCTTGCTCCGGCAAGCATCGTTCCTCTATTCTCTAGGGAGGACGAATGAAATCATGTGATCGGTACGGTGTCCACAACCCGTCTATTAAATTAATCAGGGATAATGATACCTAATTCTCAAGCGCAATGAGTACGTATTTTTGACTAAAGTCCCAAATATATGCAAGAGATCTGTCAAGGAATTTTTCACTTTAAAATGTAAAGCTGTGTGATGCAGTTTTCTGACAAAAAAAAAACCCACCCGGTGAACGAGAGGTCAGAGACGTAGGTTTCTTGCTAGTTGTCCGAGCTAAAGCCGGAGAAGGCTTGGGTGCTGAGCTTGTCTCATAGCGCTGGCTAAAAAATCGCATGTTCCGCCACCTAACGGAAATGCCTATACAACAAAAGCTGAAAAATTACCCAACACTAAGATGCAGTGATGTAGAAGGGGCTTGGCGCACCTTAGCGGTAAGGCACTATTTTTTTTAGGCTTAGAGGCGCTATGGTTGTCCGTAGTTATTGCTAAAATAGTTTCGGAAGAAATAATTCTTTAGAAACAATTTTTCAAACTCCTTAGCTGCCTTGTTATAAATTTGGCGATACGTCTCGAGCCTAATGTATAATCTTCTTGTTTTGGCTCTTGTTCTTCCCAAGATTTATGTAGAATGCATCGGCTGTGTAAAGGTTTGAGACGTAATACTACATTCATTATCCAGCGAAGTTGTGAAGACTGGCAATGTACATTGGCATTCCATGCTCGGTGTGAAAATTTGGATCGATGACATTAATCTCCATCTGTTCTTGCTGTTCAGGCTCAATTTGTGCAGTTGAAGTGGAAGATCGTATACACAATCGAACTCTGTAAAATGCATTTTGGAGCGCAGACTTTTGACGCTCCTTACATTCCAGTGACCTTTCGGTTGATGACTTATAGCGGACCTTTTCGGATTCTTTTCGTTCTCCTCTAGCTGTTTCTTCAATTTTCGTCTTTCCTTATAGTAGTTTTCCCTGGATTTTCGCGGCATTTCTAAATTTTCGTCACCAAATTCTTTTTATCTGAAAAATAAATTTTAAATCCACTTTATTTCGGTTTATCACATACGTCCGTTAGCTCTAACCGTCAGCTACGGAACGCGGGGCTGAGATCATCGTTATCATTATCTACTCACTAGTAATCAACTTTAAAACGGCGTGCGGCGAAACAAAATCACGCGAAATTTAGCTTAACTTTCAAACGCTACTGTATCGAAGGATTAAGGGATGGAGGGTTGAAACTTGTTTTGTTATAAATGGGACTCTATACACTATCTAGTGATGTATTTTTTATTACTCTACGATTATTAGTTTCGAAGATATGCTAGGCTAATTTGGTGTCTACCGTATTCATTTGAAGACTGTGGACCAGGTGTACATCGGTTCCACGCAGCGTTTGTTGGCGACTAGACTGAAAGAGCACATCTATAATATAGCATACGAATATGTTCTATGTCTACCGCCTTATCACGTTTGATGAATAAAACAGGGTGGACATTTGGTGAATAACGGTACCCACTATCCCGACACTTGGTGAATAACGGTACCCACTATCCTGACATTTGGTGAATAACGGTACCAACTATCCTGACACTTGGTGAATAACGGTACCAACTATCCTGACATTTGGTGAATATCGGTACCAACTATCCTGACATTTGGTGAATGACGGTACCCACTATCCTGACACTTGGTGAACAACGGTACCCACTATCCTGACACTTGGTGAACAACGGTACCCACTATCCCGACACTTGGTGAATAACGGTACCCACTATCCCGACACTTGGTGAATAACGGTACCCACTATCCTGACATTTGGTGAATAACGGTACCCACTATCCTGACATTTGGTGAATAACGGTACCAATTATCCTGACATTTGGTGAATAACGGTACCAACTATCCTGACACTTGGTGAATAACGGTACCAACTATCCTGACACTTGGTGAATAACGGTACCAACTATCCTGACATTTGGTGAATATCGGTACCAACTATCCTGACATTTGGTGAATATCGGTACCAACTATCCTGACACTTGGTGAACAACGGTACCCACTATCCTGACATTTGGTGAATAACGGTACCCACTATCCTGACATTTGGTGAATAACGGTACCCACTATCCTGACATTTGGTGAATAACGGTACCCACTATCCTGACATTTGGTGAATAACGGTACCCACTATCCTGACATTTGGTGAATAACGGTGACCCCTATCCTGACATTTGGCGAATAAGGGACCTCTTTCCTGCACGGAATGATGCTACTATTATGGCAACCCCTGGTAAGAAATCATTTTTGCACTTAACCGAGAGCTTATATGTATATAATTAGTTACGGACACTCTTGTTGTAACGATAACCCCCAGTCATGTCATCCCGCAACCCTGAATTTCTCTAATATCCAGGTTTAATCCAGGCATTTCCGATGTGCCTACCCAATCAACGCTGGAACCTTAACCCTAACCATTGACTGTGCAACAGAGCAATGGTTCTGCGCATCATCACACGTCATATACCATAGTTCAACAAGTCTATAATAATAATATTGTCATACCATATCATTATAGACTTGTTAACTCTGATGATGGACCTGAAGCAGTGTGCGAAAGATCTTATGTATTTTAATTGTACTTTTTAACTTATGTCTTCATAGTAAATTTTAACTTGTGGTGTTTTAGCATATTCAAGTTCTCTCATGTATGGACGGCAGTGAGCTCTACATACTGTTATTTTGAGTTATATGTTCTTCGTTGCATCCGTGCGCCCGATGTTACTCCCTACCCAGCGCGGAGAAAAACGTAGTTCTACGTCAGAACGTTCATTAAAACCGGAAGAACGCCCGAGGGCAAAATGGGATTTATGATGATCAAAAAACTGGTTAATAAGGTACATCCGTAAGTGCAAACTCAAAACATACGATTTTTCCTGATTTAAACAACGTTCATCCGTGCTTTTGACGCTGCATTATTTTTGCAAAACAGTTAATAAAAATACCTTTTGTTAACTTATATTATTACCGGCTATTTAATAAAAGTGCTTCATAAATCAGTTATTTTTTTAGTTCCAGCACTTGTGTCACGAACCGGTCTACGCTCAATCTCGTCTACTGATGCCGTTTTCCCTCACTCTCCGTGGGGGTCCGACTCTTCTTCATGCGGTTACGCAGAACAATCTTTATCAGCATTTTCTTCTTCATAATGCAATACTATCACTTCTACACTGTTGGCCACCCAAAATGCAACACCAAGAAGGACAGGAGATAGCAAAGCCAGATTTACTGGACACATAACAACAGATACAAAGATGAAACGATTGAGCTTACAAGCCCGTGCGACTTGTGGAACACGCAGACATCAATAGTTCCTGTGGCACCCATGGCTGGCAATAACGGCCGCTACACGCCGCGGCATCGAACGAAAGAGGTTTTGAATGTGGGCTTGGGGTATGTCGGTCCAGGCTGCTTCCACACGTTGCCACAGTTCATCAGGCGTAGCCGCGGGTCGTGCTTGCCGGGCCACTCGGTTGCCGATCAGCGACCAGACGTGTTCGATGGGCGACATATCGGGATAACAGGCGGGCCGTGACGAATTGTTGCACGATGCGTGCCACGTGCGCGGGCGCGCATTGTTCTGTTGAAACGTGGACGCTGGCAGGTCCTGCAGGTAAGGAAGGACTACAGGCTCCAAAACGTCGGAGATTTAGCGGTGGCTGTTGAGTGTACCGGCGATGCGTACCAGAGGGGTGCAGGTGTCATATCCAATTGCGCCTCAAACCATAACGCCAGGCGACGGACCGGTATGGCGATGCATAATGCAGGCGTCATACAGTCTCTCGCCGCGGTGACGCCACACGCGGATCCGACCATCGTGGTGTTGCAGGCAGAAGCGGGATTCGTCGAAGAAGACAATGTCGTGCCATTCCGTAGTCCAGGTGCGGCGTTCAACGGCCCACTACCGCCGCACTCGCCGGTGGTGTAACGTCAATGGTAATTGGAGCAATGGGCACCGTGCGACAAGTCCTGGCTCCTGCAGACGACGTCGAACGGTACGTGCTAACAGAGGTTGTTGCGCAACACACCCTAATTCCTGCGCTAACGTTCGTGATGTGGCGGTGAGAGCCGTCAATGCGCGCCGCACAACATGCCGGTCCTCTCGTCCGGTAGTGTGCCGCGGCTGCGGCAATCGCTCACGTAGGTCCGTCCGTCCCTCCTGCACCCACCGAATTCATACTCGCCTCACTGTGGCTGAATGTCGTCTCACACGGGCGCCGATGCCTCGGTACGATAAACCGCTGTCGCGATAAGCCACTATTCGTCCTCTGTCGAACTCCGAAACGTGCTGGAATGACTGCCGTATTCTGCGACGAGGCATCAGGAAGCTTCCCTCGCACAGGTCCGGTAGCAAAACACACTTCCACTACTTACATCTCGCCTTCTGTGCACCCTGCTTATAGTGCTTCTCGGTGGCGTGCTGGGCGCACATGATTTGCATATGCCCTGCAATGGTAATCGTTTGCATGTCCTCTCGCGGGCGACGCATGCTGCGAATTTCAGGCCAATCGGATGCTTCCTTCTTGTTGCATTTTGGGTGGCCAGCAGTGTGCATCGGTTTCAGCTCTCCGGACCACCTAGACAGTCACAGTGCCGTAGCCAGGGGAGGGCCAGGCCGGGCTGAGCCCGACCTCTGTTTCCTTTTGCCCGTCCTAGTGACTCACACATCAGTATAGTGCCCGACCTCTTTTACATCTTTTGCCCGTCCTAGTGACTCACACATCAGTATAGTGCCCGACCTCTTTTACATCTTTTGCCCGACCACTTTATATCCTTCGCCCGATCTAAATCATCAGCTGCCTCTCCCAGCTTGCTTGTCTTGCTGCGGGCCTGGGCAGTCAGTCGCCAGACTTACTTTCAACACTCAACCATGCTAAAGACATTCAATGGCATTTCCTTCATTGGGCGGCTTCCTACGCCAATCATCCTTCACCGATTTCGACTTATTTCTTCGCCAAGCTGCAGATTTTGCTCACTTCAGAGTAATCTTCTGCACATGTACGAAAGCTGCAGAATTTTAAAACCTCTAACTGAACTCATGTTTAAGATTGCTCAAGCCTCATGGTGTTTTCCGCACTCCAAGAAAGACTATCTCTTTCTTCATGTGCACAATCATCCTCCAGTTCGTAACCCCCCCCCCTTCATGTCAGCTTTTTTGTGTTTGTGTTAGCCAAATAGGTATGTCATTTATCTCTTCAACCTTCATCATGCTGATGCAATACCTCCTAACAATACCCATCGTGCCCAGCGCAAACTTTGCACTATTTTCAAAACACACATCTTCAATCTCGTCTTCAGCTGGATTATACGATTCAGCCTCGTCCCAACTGCTCCTGCGAACCACATATGGTTTATAATTATGACAAAATTCAACTACTTGTTATATAATATTTATGTTCCTCAACTACAATTATTCATGGATGCCATGACTGCGTTCGGCATGTTCTTCACTGTTATTTCACAGTTATACTTTTTTTCGTGCCAATTCGCTGCTGAACCTTCTAAATTTCTACGAAAATGATCGCTGTCGTAAGTTTTATTATCAACTACAATTCCTCGCCTTTTTGTGATATTTACACCTTGCCGTTCTTTTTTGCTAATCAGCATACGGGGGGGGGTACACAATTTGCCCTCCCTTTTGCTTCTAAAGTTCAGTAGAAAGAGTGTATATATGCATTGTATGAAATTTCATCTTTGTGTTTTGTTTTTTCTCCAAATTGCATATTTCTCATTGTATTTCATTTTTCGGACAAATAAACCTATATTTTGAACACGAAAGAGTGCATAGTCACTACTGAGACAACTGGTTTTTCACAGAAAATTAACATGACAAAATATTTTGATTTCTTCAACGGCGTACGCGTACACTAATGGCGGTGATAACACTGTATTGTGCATAATCTTTCTTCGTGCAGTGTGTTAACTATTAGAATTATACCTAAAGTGTAAACGCGCGAAGTAATTACAGGCCAAGGTCTAATGCATAAGACAAGAAAATGAATAAAAGTCATTTGCGTAAGCTTTTGTTTTGTAACAGAGACTTGAGAGCAAACATGCAACATGTAGAAAAACAAAAACGTAAAATCGAATTAGAAAATAGTGAATAGTGGCATCTTTCAGTTTGCGCCTTTTTAAAATTTCTAAGGCTTTTCCATTTACGTCGAAGTTAAATTTTCTAAAACTTCAGTCTTTTTCAAAATTTGGTAAAAGAAAAATCTAAATTACCACAAATTCTGCATCCTCCGACACGGAACAATTAATAAGTGAGGGAAAAAATCGAATATCACAGTTATAACCCTTATTTCACGATACGACAAGCAGTTTTATGTAAACAACAGTAATGACACTGTACAGCATTTATCAACAATATCTCGTACTGTAATTCTATTCATCGAGTATTGATTTTAAATCAATATATAAAAATCAATAACTTCGAGTACGCCTTTTACAAATACGAAAATATAGGTGACTAGTAATGTGTGTGTGTTTTATGGCAGAAAGGAAGAAAATATTCATCGATATCGATTTTTATTCACTGTACGCTTATCCGAAAGGGGATGACAAAAATAAATGTAATAACGTTCTTTATTTTGAAATAGAAATTCGTTAAAACTGGCATTGCAAACGCAAATCAAGAAACTACGCAGCTGCTGCGATACAGAAATCTATAAATACATAATACGCTAAAGATGTCTGCACCAGTTCCTCTCGTATGTTTACGTTAAGTGGCAACACCTAAACTGCGAGTGACGTCACAAAATATGACGACGCAGATATATTTCGGCACAGTATTTCAGTCTTTCTGCAATCTGGAGGAAGTAGTTATTCTTCTCATTCTGACCTTTCTTGGGAGACTTCTTCGCTCTCGCACTCTTCTCTTTTCGAGCAGGGGATACAGTGACACCGCAAAAGTGTGTGGAACCTCTAACTAAGTAGCGATCGTGATTATTCATTGTCAGTCTTTCGGCAACAGTTTCAAAACGCATGTTCTACGAAATAGTCACAGATGAATTACATACGACGTCAGCGAATTAGACACAGCAGACACACATCGGATCGGTGTCGTCCAACGATCTAAGAACTTTGAGCAAGTGCTGCATTTGGGGTGGGTGGGTGGGGGGAGGGGGGTTAACGACCATTATCAGGAACTTAAGCAGAGCCTGATTACCGAATGGGGGCGGCTCTGGGCACCTGTTTAACAGGGTGCTTTTTATAAAAATTGTTTCTAAAACTAATTATTGAACTTTTTACTACAACTGTTACTACTAAATAAAAAAAAAACAAAATAAGATATGTAGTCATTTTTGAATAACTAGGAATTATTTTTTGTTTGTGATGTCCAAATGTTTCAGGAGCATTACAACAATAAAAAAAGAATATTGGTTGAGGCAAGGATTCAACAATTAAAACATGTAAGCACTCTTTCCCAGGGTTCCCAATCAAAACTAATAAAAAAAATTCCCTGACTTTCCTAGGTTCTCCAGGTGGTTTTTAAAGTTCTTCCAGAGTGACGACCTCTATCATGCTGCGATAAATTGTTACATTTCATTCCATTCATGCATTTTCCCACCAAAGCGCACATTTACAAATTCTTTACGTTATTTGTCCTCATAAAATTACCTGCTTGTCATCAAAAACAACTAAATCCGTACAATATTTTCCATACCATAATTCTATGAACTTCTGTGAACACTACCTACGTAGAATTTGTAAATACATTCCCAAAGAAACGGGCCATATGTAAGAAAATATCTGTCAGTTGATTAGTTTCAAAACAAAAACAAAACAGTGTTCTGGAAAACGAAAAAGAACTCGCGGGATGACTTCAATTATACCCAAACCAGCAGAATAGTCCAAAATGCGGTGCCAAAAAGCAAGATTCCGTTGTGTAACAATTCGGAGACACGCTGATTATAATCAGCGTAATTATTCAACGGTTACTCTTTAAAAACTTAAAATTAATGTTAACTGGTACAAACATAGACTCGTTTTATCTCCACAATCAATACTCAACCGAACTGACCTAGGTGAAGTGGTGGCTAAAAAGCATGTTACCATGAATTGGCGCAGTGGTCTAAGCGCTGGCTTCAGACCATTTGTCTGAGATGGGTCCAGGTTCGAATCCCGGTGAGACAAGAATTCTGTGTTTGTCTCACGGCACTGTCTCTCTTTCCCTTTCCTGCAACCAGTGAACCTAAATTAGGGAGAGGAGACTGCTTATAGACCATCCAGTTACTCACGGTGGACAAAAAGAAACAAACGAACTGCCGGGAGTGATGATATTTCTGTTCAATTAGCATTTCCAGAATAATTCTTAAAACAGTCGTATTCCAACGGGAATGCCACCTCATCAGCTGAAATTCTTGATCATGCTCCCTCCGTAGAAATCTTACCTTCATTTAAATAAACAAAAATATAACCGAAACAAAAGTCAAATTCACACAGAGCACTTAATCCAAGCGAGTAGCAATTAACTCAGACTCGAATTCGCCAATCACTTTTAAAAGACTATGATTTTCCATATAATCTAATTTCTGATATGCCTATATTAAGTAAGCCTGTTTTTTGTCTTGGGCAGTTATACGTTGCTGTATCAGGAATAGCATTTAATTCACTTGAAGGAAGTGTCCGAAAAAAAAAAAAAAAGAAAAGAAAAAAAAAGCTCCAAAACTGATACTGCCAGGTAATAGAAATCTTAAATTAATATATTTCAGTCCTAATTTTAATTAGCATGTTACTATTTAATAAAGAAACTTAGAAGCTGGTAGATCGAAGTGTGATGTACTGGCAGCAGTACTGTTTGAGAAGCTAAATTTATGCTGGTAACCTTTTTCTTTTCACAAAGAATAGCAGACGGTTCTGTCTCATTGTCTGCATGACTCGCAACAACTTCCTTGAAAACAATGGCATGATACGACAAGAATCATAAAATCATCTGAATAGTATTTTTCTGAAAATGTGCTGTCGACACGAGTATTCCCGAGGCTTTTATGTCAAAACAATCGGAACAATAAAGCCAGAAAGGTGAACACCAACAGCTTAAACTTTGGAAGAGAATAAAAGATCTTAACACCGCGCGACAATACGTTTGAACATACAGAAGGTGATCAAAAAACAAAATAGACTTTCACTTTTTACGTAAATGACAGATTTCATTCGAACGCAGTTTTTTTTTTTTTTTTTTTTGGTTTTTTTCGTTTACATTCATTCAAATGCTAAAAATAACATATTAATTATTGCTTTTCCTCATGAGGACAAACCACTGAAACCAATATCAATAAACTACAAAAATTACAGAATATATATAAGGTTATTAGACTTAAAAACAAATTCTGCTTCTCATACCCACTTCTCACCATATTCTTGTCAACCCCAACAATTATAGAATTTTATCTGTTAAACAATTATTTGATTTCAAAATCGGTAAAGTATAATGTTCCAACAATAAAACAAAATTTATACAGAGATCACATTGAATTGAATTATCATACTTATACCTATGAAACGAGACACAGGTCATTATTAAGACCCATACATCCAAAACCTCTCATGATGAAACGGAGTTTAAATTAGGTTGGTCTGAATTTTGGAATGCACTGTCTGTCGAGGTGAGTATAATAAATAACCTAAACTTATTCAAAAATAAACTAAAAAAAAATACTTGTTAAGTTAAATTAAAAAAACATAACAAAAAACATTTATAATATAACTAACACTTAAAATCACTGCTGTGTTTGATGAACCTGTGCTTGCTTGTCTATATATTTGGGAAATCAGGGCTTTTGTCAGGACTCCCCGAGGACTTTTTCCTGATTCTCCCCTGCTATAATACAAAATATTGATGTATATTCATAAATCCTACAAACATGTAGCAGCAAGAATAAATTTATTACTGTTACAAAATTCAACACAGCAACTGATGCTCATTTAATAAAAAAAAAAATCCGCTCCCCTTTTTACGGAGATTTTTATTTTGTCACTCCATCAGAACTACAATTCATCGTACCATATTCCTAAGCACTTACAAATTTTTATTGTATGCGAAAATTACAAAAAAGGAAAGGAGCGATTGCAAGATGTTGCGGCAATAGATTTCCATTATTGCGATGCGAGTACCTCGAATGGACTTACACGTTGACGTCGCCCACTCTCCCACACACTTTTTTTTGTTGTTCAGTGTATCATTTAAAACACACAAGTACATTTTGTTTTTATTTTAAGCGAATTCTGCGTTCGAATGCCGGATTTTATGGTACATTAGATCCAGGATTCCAAGCTTGGAATTTTTATTCCCCCCACAGCAAAAGTACATACAACCTACTCAATTTGCGTTTCGTCACCCAAGTCAACGTCATCGGTCATGTTCATGACAACTGTTGCAAAAGTAATTGCGGCTTTCTACATACACAAAAAGCGCAAGAGAATGTGCTTTGACCCGTTCAATTCTATAACTGATCTTCATGTTAAGCGGTATTTCTTCTGCCCGAAGCAAAGGGAGTACGAGAAGCGTTTTCATCTCTAAGAAAGGCTAGACTGGTCGAAAAGCGAAACTACGCACTTCCAAAGCAAAGCACACAAAAAAAAAAAAGTTAGTAAAATCATGCAATGCATTGATTACGATACGCTTTCCAACATACCAGAAATACCGCGCGCAGACAAACCCTCCTCCCTACCCTGACTATTGATTCATTTAGTATACCTCCGGAACACCGTACTACAGTTTTGTCGCAGTAGAGGCATTTTTACTCAAGTTATGAGGATAATGGCCATGGAATAAATCTCGCTCCTGTGCCCTGACCTTTGACCACATTTCGATGTTATTAAACAGAATTGGTTCAGTAAACCTCCGGAACAACATACTAAAGTTTTGTCGCAATAGAAGCATTCTCAGTCAAGTTATGTGGATAACGGCCGCGGAATAAATATCGGTCCTGTGTCCTGACCTTTGACCCCATTTCGATGTTGTTCAGCAGAACCGGTTCAGTATACCTCCGAAACCACCTGTTAGGTAAAAATGCTTTGATTGCGACAAAACTAAGTTATGACGCATAAACACGATGGAATGGATCCCGCTCCTATGTCCTGACCTTTGACCCCATTTCGCCGATTTTGAAAACGGTTCGTCCCCAGATTTGTCCCCTACCACATATTCAAATTCCATCGAAATCGAATCATTTTTACGCGAGTTATCAGACGGACAAAGCTGGAGCATATACGCTTCTTCAATCTACGGTTGGTAAGCGTAAATAAAATAGCATTATTTGCTGAACTTGCTGCTCACGGAACGGGAGTTACATTCGAATAATGTTCGATAACTTTTTTTTTTTTTTTTTTGATTGGGGGTTTAACGACCACCATGAGCAACTTTGTGGGCTATAAGCAGTCACCTGTCCCTAATTTATGGCCACTGGTTCCAGGGAAGGGAGAGAGCCAATGCCGTAGGACAAACACAACATCCATGCCTCACCGTGATTCGAACCCGGACCCATCTCGGACGAATGGTCAGAAGCCAGCGCTCAGACCAGTGCGCCACCGGGGACGTCTTCGAGAACTTACATTTACAGCTAGATATTGTAACATACATCTATACATTCTTTAGCTGTGAGTGTAACATGAGTGAAAATGACGGACTGCAAGATAACATTGTTTGTTCTTTCGGTGTTTACTGACTAGCGTCGTGAGTATCTAACGGTATAAGGACTTACCGCTCCTTAATTTATCGTCACTGAATAGCGCCCAGAAGCAGGAAACATAATTTGCATCCTTTGGAGAATAACAACATATACACGATTGTGAAAGTCGTTTCCTGGAAGTGACTTTAGCATCAGTAAGCAAGTACTGGAGAAAATGTTTTCTAATCCTACATTGAATGCGTATTCTAAGAGTTTAAACAAATCTGATACGCTTGAAAATATTAACTGTAACCAAATGAGCACCCCCACCCCCCCCCACCCCCTCAACATCCCAGTGGCCTAAGAGATGGCTCCTGCGCATTCCTTCGAGATGGGTCTGGGTCCGAATTCTGGTGAGCCATAGATGCGATTGTCTTCTTACGGCACTGGATCTCACCTTTCCTTGGAACCAGTTTCTCAAATTAGGGGACGGAGACTGCTTACAGCGCATTAAGTTGCTCAAGGTGGTCGTCCTCCCCCCCCCCTTCTCTCCTTAAAAAAAAAAGAACCAAGAAAGATGACATCGAATTTTTGGTTGTAATGAGTACATCATTTGAATCCTTCCCGACGCGAATAAAATTTATCGAACTTATTCAAAGTTGAACCGGTTAAGAAAACAAATCAACCGAATTTCTACAATCTATAAAACATCGAGAAATAGGATCAGCTTCTTACTTCCGCCAGCGGCTAAAAAAAAAAAAAGTATGTTACAGGCGTGAAAGCGGTCATGGCAGAAAAAAGCTGAACTTTTCCCGACATAGGAATATGCAAAAATAATTAACCTTTCAGCATTTATTAATTACACTATGCACCATATATGCATAAATAAAAGCCATAAAATTGTCTAACATTTCTTTGGGAACGAATAAGAATTTTATTTTAGTCAGTGTGCTTACATCAAACCAATAATGTCAATCCTATATTTATACTGATCTACTTTGTTTTATTGCAATTCTTCATCGATCTCAGAAACTCCCCAGATGACTTCCAAAAGGGCGGAATCCCGCCTTTTGGCTGAGCTATTTCACCCCTACTGTTACCCAAATTAACAAATGGTGCACAAACAATTTCTCACACCAGCAGGTGGAAGACATGAGAGACAAAAACATTTTTTTTTTTTTTTTTTATTGGAGGTTTAACGACCACCGTGAGCAACTCAATGGGC
Source organism: Macrothele yani (assembly GCA_039090855.1). Classification (NCBI taxonomy): domain Eukaryota; kingdom Metazoa; phylum Arthropoda; class Arachnida; order Araneae; family Macrothelidae; genus Macrothele; species Macrothele yani. The sequence continues at coordinate 25,620,757 of CM077013.1, forward strand.
TATAAGCAGTCGCCCGTCCCTAATTTAGGGACACTGGTTCCACGGAAGGGAGAGAGCCAGTGCCGTAAGACAAACACAACATCCATGCCTCACCGGGATTCGAACCCGGACCCCTTTCGGACGAATGATCAGAGGCCATCGCTTAGACCACTGCGCCACCGGGCTAAAAGCATTTTCAAATTGAATTGTTAAAGAAATATAAAAGGAACAACACATAACTGTACGCCTTCTAATGGAAGAATTCTACAGAAAAATTGAAAATAGGCGAAATGGATTCTTCATGGCAAAACCTATGCTAAGGAAAACTAATTTTTCAAGTACGTCCCAGGAAGCAGATAGCGAAAAAAGGGGTTTGACCTTTGCACACCCCATAGCGGAAAAGCTATACATTATTTAAAGAGGATAATGCCCCCATCTTTATTGTAGCGAATGGTATAAAATAATAAAAAATATAAAAAATTCTCCATAGGTTTTGGAAGCGGAGATACAGCTGCAAACAGAAGCACACAAAGACCGCCTAGCAACAGAACTGTGAACTACAAAACTCTTCAAATACAAACCGAAAGCCAGGAAAGTCACGAGGAAGCCAGGTAGAAGAAGGGAGGAAGACGCCCTTATTTATAACCGGGGTTGGACGGCTTAACGTGCCCATCAGACTTACGGCGGATATTTAATGGTTCCAACGTTCGTACCTGCCTGGGATCGATCCTGAGACTTATCCGTGGCAGTCACGAACGTTGACCACTAGGCCATCCGCGGCCCGGCCCTTAATTAGCGACGGGCAACTGCCTATGTACCTTAGAGTTGCACACAGTGGTCGTTAAAAACAAACACACACACACACACACACACACACACACACACACACACACACACACACACACACAGTTAACATTCGATTGCCAAGAAATTTTCTGCATATGAAAAGCGTATGTTTCCATACTATAAAGTTACTTGCCGTGGCACAATTCCAACTTTAGCAGCAAAATTATTCCAACCTTTTCAAAAGCCTCCATATATTGACGCCAGGGGTCAACTACCCCTCGCTGCTCCCCCTCACCCGCCGCTGCTCTACGCCTCGGAGCAGAACCAGCAACGTAGGGCAAACATACCATTCACAACTCATCCGAGACTGGAGCGCGGGCCCAACTAGGTGCTTAGCCAGAAGTTCGCGCCTCTGACAACGCAAACACTGGGACGACTACAAGATGTCATCTGATATTTTGGGGAGGGGGGATATAACGACCACCGTGAGCATCTGAATAGGCGATCAGCAGTTGCCCGTTCCAAATTTGGGACTACTGGTTCCAAGGAAGTGAGTGAGGTAAAATGCTGAGAGCGTGGAAGCCCCACGCTCTGTTACAATGCAATCGAAAACATACAGACGCACACAAAAAGAAACATTTGCATCAACAAAAACGCGACAATAACGTAAACAATAAAATTAAACAACAGATGGGCAGATGAGCTCGATGGCATAACTGAAAGATTGCAGGGGAAAAAAAAAGAAGGCAGCAAAAACAAGGAACTCACGCACTGGCGCACACATGGGAGGAGGAGGGGGGGGGGGGCTTTGGGGCTTAAGGCCCATAAAGCCCCGTACGTCAACTCTTTTATCTATGTAATGTACACTGAAGTGCTAGAAAAACTGGTACAGATGAGCTTATGCAAAATATATAGCAACGTCACCTATCCGCGTACTCGGTTGCGTCCGCCAGTGCGTATATCAAGCGATAAACATCCTTGACAGCTGTCAGAGCTGTTTTCGGCATGAGAATGACAAGTAATAACGATTTAAGCGATTTTCAACGCGGTGTCACAGTTGGCGCTCGTGAGGTGGGCCATAGTATTTCGGAGGTAGAAACGAAGTTCGGATTTTCACGGACGACCGTTGCAAGGGTGTACCGTGACTACAAGAATTCCGGCAAAACTTCCAACCCACGATATCAGTGTTGCCGTAAAATAAAATGGGGTGAACGTGACCATCGTCGGCTGTCGAGAATCGATTCACGCGACAGGCGTGCAACACTGTCGTAGGTATCATCGGAATTCAATGCCGGAGCCTCAACACGCATCAGCGTTCGGACTGTGCAACGTACCCTGCACGATATGGGCTTTGCGAGCCGAAGCCCATATATGCGCCTCGCTTGGGCACGGCAACACCGCCACTGGACACTTGATGACTGGAAACAAGTAGCCTTGTCTGACGAGTCGCGTTTCCAACTGTATCGGGCAGATGGAAGGATTCGTGTGTGGCGCAAATCCCATGAAGCCATGGATCCCGCCTGTCAACAGAGAACTGTGCCGGTTGGGGGGGGTCCGTAATGGTATTGGGTGGGTTTAGCTGGACTTCACTGGGACCACTGGTACGTCTACATACGTCTGTGACCGTCCAACGCTACGTGCGCATCCTTTCTGACGAGGTACACCCGTTCATGTCCTGCATTCATGCTGATGGGTTGGGCCTGTTACAACAGAACAATGCATCTCCACACAAGTGTCGGGACGCCACATTATGGTTAGAGGAGCATTCATCTGAGTTTGGGGTGTTGCCATCCCACCCAAGTCCCCAGATCTGAACGTGATGGAACCCATTTGGGATGCCATGCAACGCGCTATCGAACACAGGAATCCGAGACATCTGAATACAAACGAATTGTGGAACGCTCTGCAGGAAGTATGGTGTGCATTGCCTACAGCATATTTCCAGAAGCTAGTGGAGTCCATGCCCCATCGTATTTCTGCAGTCCTGCGCTCCCGTGGGGGACCTATCAAGTATTAGACTGGTGTACCAGTTTTTCTGGCACTTCAATGTACAGTGTATATATATGCATACTATGTGCATATACATACCTACCTGCACATACATCTAGCCCCCCTCCCCCCCACAGGAATTCCTGGGTGCGTCACTGTGCACTCACGTGGACAAGAAACTGTCGGGATAATTGTGACGAATGCGGCGATATTTACAGGTCTTCGCCCAAATCTTTGCTCTGCACGAAGCATCGAAATAGTCTGCTTTAAAAGAATAGGCCCAGTCATCTTAAGAACAGATGAAAACGTACCCTTGCAAAGTCAAAAATAAAAATAAAATAGCAGCAGTCGCATGCATATGCGAGAGTTGGAGTGATTGTATACAATCAGGATTACAGCACTCATCCAATGAACAGAAGAAATACGGATGGAATCTGGAAGCCAACCAGTGTCGTCACGATGGATGCACGGAGGAGAGCAAAATGTGTCATCGTAAGGAAACGGGTGAAGGAAGGCAGACTGAGAAACATCTAAAACTTCATCATAATCGAGTAATCCAGTGTGTGTGTGGGGGGGGGGGTCAGTCGGAAAAGTCTGTGCCGTAAGACAAACAATCACCCATGCCTCACTAGTGATTCGCACCCGGACTCATCTCTGGCGAATGGTTAGAATCAAACGCTTCGAACTACTCAGATACCTAGACAGCTCTGACATTTTTCAATAGAACATAATATGCCGAAATTCACTATTTTTATTCAAGCATAAAGACGTAACATCTGATATTAACTTTTGAAAATATACTCATTTTTCGATGATATTTCGAATAAAATGTTATGTAAAATTATTTAATAATTGACTTTTTACATTCCCATTTGTGAACCAAATGGGATCATGGTTTAGTGGTGTTGAGGTGTTAGTTTTCTTCCGGAGAAGTTGACACATTTTGCTTGGAAAACTTGTTACACATAGGGCATTTGATCATAGTAGCATCTAAAAATTTATTTTAACAACACTCTCTGCTCTTGTTCTAGGTAGTTCTTCCATTCTGTTCTGGTGATCAATGAAAAGTCAATGCGTTCCCCCTCTCGGGGGGGTGTATTGAAGTGTTGCTCATGTATATATGTGTGTGCGAGAGAGGGAGAGATCAATGTAATAAAAATCAATGTCACCGGCGGGAAAACAGGAAAAGGGTATTTTTTGTGTCACAGAATCTGTAGCAACGTTGTTGAAAAAGAACAGGAAGTAGAACTCAGTTCGGCAATCTATCCCTTGAAACAAAGTTCAAGCACGAGCTAACTGGAAAATCCCCTTCAGTCGCGAACAACACGAAAACTAAAGAGCCGACCATGCAGAACGAAAATTTCAGATGGAAGACTCGAGGTTACCAATGAAAAATGAAAGAAGCTGCAGATAAAACAAAATAAATAAGACATTTTCAACGTTCAGACTTCTTAAAAATTGTGAAAACATTTTAAAACTAAAGCTTCATGAGAAATTCGAGAACATGACATTTTTGATAAAGTTTACACCAATAAATGTCAGCATTTCTTCTGATTGGCAGCCAATATTTATATCCAAATCCGATGTGAATCGTGGGACTGAAAAAAGCATCTTCATCAGGGGTGCAGAACAGCCTTAGCGGCAGGGCTAGATGGTGCAGGTACCTTTCAGAAAACTTTTCCTATTTTCATAAGTTATTTTGCTGGATTGGCAGGCCCCCTTTTGGAAACTTTTCCTGTTTTCATAAGTTATTTTGCTGAATTGGCCGGCCTTTTCAGAAAAAAATTCCTATTTTAATTTATTTTGCTGGATTGGCCAGCCCATTTCAGTATACTTTTCCTATTTCCATAAGTTATTTTGCTGGACTTGCTGGTCCCTTTCAGTACATTTTCCGTAAGTCATTGCTGGATTGGCACAGCCCCTTTTAGAAAACTTTTGCTATTTCTACAAGTAATTTTGCTCAATTGGCCGGCTTTTCCAGAAAACTTTTTCTATTTCCATAAATTATGCTGCTAAATTGGGCGGCTCCTTTTAGAAAACTATTCCTATTTCCATAAGTTATTTTGCTGGATTAGCCAGCCTCTTTCAGAAAAATTTTGGATTGGCCGGCCTCTTTCAGAATTCTATTCGTAATTTGTTTAAGATTTTTACGATTGAAAATTTTGTCTCCGATTTTGCAGTTTTTCTGTGCTTTTGACCCGAGACAAATTTTGTCTTTCAGACTTTTTTTAGCTAGAGGCCCTTAGCTAAAGGCCCGTAGCCAGCGAGATCGGATATTGAGGATAGCATATCACATATATTTTGTTTGCTTTTTGTGGCCCAGGTTGTTTCTCCTTTCCCCTATTTGATGCACCAGCTACTTATTATATATTGTGTTACTGTAATAAGCCAGTTACTTATTGTACAGATTATACGATGTCTGTATATCAATCTTTGGACAACTTAAGACAAAGCAATTATAGATATCGAGAGTAAATTTCATATTTAGTTGTTTTTTTTTTTTTTGTTTTTTGTGTGTGAAATAATACTATAAAAAGTACATTTCACCTTTTTTAAAGATAAATGAGTCATTGTCAGTTAAAAAAAATCATGTTGCAAAGCAATTTGCTGCTTCGAAAAACCACGATGAAAATTGCTTAATAGTTGAAAAGTCCTCCTATACGAAAAAAAAAAAATAAAAAAAAATTACAAACCTATTCAGAAAAATAATAAGCTCCAACATAAAATAAAATAACTAAATCACTCACATTAATGACAAAAAACAATATTTCTTTGTCGTGCAATTCGTTTTATGACACGTGAGTCAAGTTGCCGGGCGTTTGTAGCTGTTGGTAAAGGCACAAGTTGCCAGTTCGGCGAGCTGTAACATCGGGTGTTCGATCCTGACCTCTGCGGGTAAGTGCTGTACAGGTCTTTTTGATTTTGCGGAATTTTAATTTAAGTACAGTCAAACCAGAAATGGATTTTTCTGAAATAAACGGAATTTCTGTCTACGGAAATATCTGTGAAAATACGGAAGTTAAAATGAACGGGTACTTTTGCAAACTAAAATTTCTGAAAAACACGGATACCTACCGGCAACTTTGCTGCACACGTTATTTTCAGAAATTTTCCGTGAATTCACACCACTTATTTTTTACAGTGTAGAGTCGACTAACCTTGGCTTAAGAATACCGAACTCATTTTCATTCACAGTAACAATTCGGTACATAATAGTTGACCAAGACCGCACTGGCTTCAGGAAGAGACGTCATCCTGTAATTGACAAGAGTGGGGTCTAACCACAGCGTTTAATTTTTTTTGGCAACCTAAAATTTAGAAATGAACACTCTCTGAGGTGTTCCTCTCTAAACTACCGGCTTTTGTCCTTTTGATTCTGCACAACGAACCAGAGAGAGAGAGAGAGAGAGACAGACAGACAGACAGACAGACAGAGAGAGACCACACAGACTTTAAACACTAAACATTGAATTCCCCCAAAAGAAACTATCTACTTTCACCAGTGACTACTTCTTTCATCGACGTCAAAGTTAACGCATCTAAACGTTCTTCACACACATATTTGATCCAACCCATTATTAAAAAGAGAATGTTATGAGGATAACCATTCAGATACGCAGTTGGATACGGGAATTAATAATCATAGAGCAACATAAACTTTAGGAGGGGGGGGGGCTACAAAAACATACTTTTGTACAGAAGACTGGAGTGAATTTTTGAACAGCTATTTTTTTTAACGCTCAAGCAGGGTGTGAAACACAAATCTGCCGGTGGCGAGACCACATCCTTCTGCTCCGGAGCAGAATGCTTTCGCAATTAATTTACGCCGGCAAGGGCTTATCCCTGCTACTATTTGCTGAAGTTATTTTAAATGAGTCTGAAAGTTAAACTTAAGCAAGGCAAAATAAGGCACAAAATAGATAATTGCACGAGCTCGACAAAGAGTTAAGAAGTTACCTCTTTCGGATAATCAGAAATCCAAAAAATATGGAATACTTTTGTTTTACATGCAAGTATACTCATACCGTAACAGAATGTTTGTATTACAATGGTGTGACTAAACAGTGGGATCACACAGTATGGCTCCTCATGCATCATAAGAGTTCTATAAATTATACTGTCAACTCTTTTGTGTAGACTAGCAGTCCCAAAAATAAAGTTATAAGAAATGGCTTCTCCATGTATTAAGATTGCACCGTTTTGAGGGAAAATAGCAAAGGAAACTTAAACATACTCGAAGAGGCTGAATTGCAAAAGTTTTACTTACTCGAAGATTATTATTCATAATAAACAATTCAACACCGGCTGCAATAAAAGTAACCCCTTTAGCTCATTCTCTAATTCCTTATGGTAAACACAGACGAAACTTAGTACACTTCCCTCATCATCTTAGAAAAAAATGCGCACTAGTTAGACCGAATTGAAGTGAATATATTAGTTACATCTAGTCAGGGTGTCGACTAATGAGCAAGATTTGGAAACATGTGGAATAACATATGTGACGTATGTCTCTAATTTATGGTTCCCTTTGAGTTTGTGTTCAAGCAAATTTGGTTTCTTCTCGTTAAACGTTTTTCTGACTTAACGAAACATTATTCTCGACGAGTTTTTAAAACTTTGTATCCTGACACTGGATTAAAGTTTGATCAAAGGTAAATAAAGAGATGAGTAGAATAGTTGAGAAGAGCAGTATGCCGAGTACAATTTCGTATGCAGTGGTTACTCCGGCCTTTTTTTTTTTTTTTTTTTTTTAATTTTCGCCAACCCATTCGCCAAATTAATATTTTTTTTTCCGCCAAAGTGTTAAAACAGTACAAAAACGTAATCGCCAATATTTTCGCCAAAACGATTTTTCTCTTTCGCAAATTGCGAAGAATGCAATGGGCAGTGGGACCCCTGGTATGTGTTAGGTGAAAAGCGAATAATAAAATTATATGATTAAATATCTATGTGGATTATACAAATTTTGAAGATGACAATCCGATTTTTGGCGTAAATGTGACAGTTTGAAAATAACCTGTGATGGTTATATTCAAATTGATCGGAAACTTGAAACTTGGTCGTTCTGGGTAGTATAGTGGTTAGCATACCCGGGCGTTTTTTGGGAGACGCGGGTTCGAGTCCCGCTCCAGGACGATGAACATTTTCAAGTTTTCGGATATTATCTGACTTACCATCCTTGTCACATTTACGCCAAAAATCGAATTGTCATCTTCAAAATTTGTATTATATGGCGTAATCCCGTATTTCTTTCATGATTTATCTGTTTCTCCGGGCAAACACGGGATAATATTCGTAACCTCCAGATTCGCTAAACATGAATGCCGGTTGCTTCGACTAGCGAATCCTGTGATGGTTATATTCAAATTGATCGGAAACTTGATACTGGGTGGTGTAGTGGTTAGCATACCCGGGCGTTTTCTGGGAGACGAGGGTTAGAGTCCCGCTCCAGGACGATGAAAATTTTCAAGTTTTCGGATATTATCTGACTTACCATCCTTGTCACATTTACGCCAAAAATCGGATTGTCATCTTCAAAATTTGTATTATATGGCGTAATCCCGTATTTCTTTCATGATTTATCTGCTTCTCCGGGCAAACACGGGATAATATTCTTAACCTCCAGATTCGCTAAACATGAATGCCGGTTGCTTCGACTAGCGAATCCTGTGATGGTTATATTCAAATTGATCGGAAACTTGATACTGGGTGGTGTAGTGGTTAGCATACCCGGGCGTTTTCTGGGAGACGAGGGTTAGAGTCCCGCTCCAGGACGATGAAAATTTTCAAGTTTTCGGATATTATCTGACTTACCATCCTTGTCACATTTACGCCAAAAATCGGATTGTCAACTTCAAAATTTGTAGTATATGGCGTAATCCCGTATTTCTTTCATGATATGTGGATTATGGCGGGATAGAAGAAGTGATATGTCTTGTTCAAGTTGATAGATAGCTTTAAGTACTTGATTTCTGTAATTATTGATAGTTGATTATTACGAAGTGCAGTGGATGCCAAGTTATTCATCTTGACGTGCCCTTCTGAACCAATAAAAGAAGATATTGAATCTGTAAGCAATGTTTTCTGCTGAACTCTTGAACCTGTCCGTTTTACTAGTTCACTAGTTACTGAATTTCTGATGTTCACGACTGAAATACACTAACGAGATTTTCAAGCAACGATATGAATTAAAGAATAAGGGTTCATCGAATTCATTTTAAGTCAACGTGATGGTTAAGTTAAAGTGACAGTTAAACGTTAATACTCCTTCAAGTCATCAAAACATTATTATTCGGCACACAGCAGCATACACTTGAAGAAAAACTTTATAATCTCAGCATGTGACACATTGTAACATTTTGTTTAAAGTAGCTCAAATAAGCAATTTTAATAAAAACTAATAAAAGTAATTAGTAATAAAATTTAATAAAGAATACTAAATGATGAGACAATACTTAAATCAGATTTCACATGGCATTTGAAACTTCCATGGTATTCTCCCGGGGTTGTTTTTGCATAAACCGTTCACCGCTAAGCCACTTTCTCAGTTACAACCTACATTACTGATCAACATCAGTCAAAGCAATATTTTCGCAAAAAGCAAGGAAATAATATTACGATTAGTTTATTTCTACAAATCAGTGCAACAGAAGCAGTCCAAATAGATACAAGATATGAGAAAAACCTAGGATTCTGCATAGAAAACAGTTGTTATTGATACTTATCCAATTTTAAAAATGTCAAAAAGTTAAAGACTATATACTACATAACACAAGCTGCACAGCTCACAAATTCCTAAAACAATTGTTTACGAAAGGTAGCTTCAGGTAATACTTTGTTTAACCATCATGGGATACTACACTTGTGAAACATGGATAGTTTTATTATCAAAACATTCACTTTTTAAATATTCACACAAAACAAATTAATCAAATGCTAACATTTTTAATGTACACTACAGAATCTCCATAGAAATTTATTAACATGAAACATGGGAGTCAAAGAATACCGAAGTGAAGTATATTTCCACTTCTAGGCCCAACCTACTTATGTTAGGACCAGTGGCGTATCTTGGGTCCGAGACATGGGCTATCTCACCTGTCTTCTTCCCCCACCCCAAGTAATAAAAGTAATTTTTCTAAATTTCAGGTACATAAAATTTAGAAAAATTACTTAAAGTATTTTTCTTCAAGTAATTTTTCTAAATTTTATAAAGTATTCAAAAGATAAAGTATTAAAATCCTAATCCTCATAATTATTTAGTTTTTGCTAACATAAAACCAAATAATTATGAGGATTAGGATTTTAATACTTTATCTTTTGAATACTTTATTTGTACATGAACTCCATTCTTCTTTCCTTTTTGTGCTTCAAATCACGCGACTTCCAGATTTCTTGGAGCATTATTCGTTGAAACTGGCGGACTGAGTGGGCTCTACCTACAATCACATACCTGACTTGACTTACATTGTTAACATTCAAGAAACTGTCAACCATAAATTATTATCTTCATTAAATTATGCTATCCACAGGGATGTCTTCTCAGCCAACCAACGAAAGAGCGTACGAGAAACCATGAAAGGGGACCTATTGAGGACAATTAATAGCGGGATATTTTTTGATTCTCTACGACAAATAAAATGAATTCGTAGATATTTGTTGATAGTGTTTTTATTTTAATTCTCTGAGCATCTCAGCTAGCTTGAAATATAAGCCTCTGAATGTTTTAAAAAGTGTCACATATGATGATCAGAGCTGAGGCAAATACGAAAGATAAGTAACTTGTGGTATTTAGCTTTGAATGTTATATATAAAAATCATCATCAGAATTTGCACTTTTAACTTAACTCTGTGTGTAAACAAGTTAGTAAAATCATGCAAGCATTGATTATGATATGCTTTCCAACATACCAGAAATCATTACTCAAGTTATGAGGATAATGGCTGTGGAATAAATCTCGGTCCTGTGCCCTGACCTTTGACCCCATTTCGATGATATTCAACAGAACCGGTAAAGTATACTTCCGGAAAAACATGAAAGAGTTGTCTCAATCGAAGCATTTTTAAGTAACTTATGATGCATAAGGGATATGGAATAGATCTCGCTCCTGTGTCCTAAACTTTGACCCCCATTTCGCCCATTTTCAATAGGATTCGTTCCCAGGCAGGTCCCTACAACATATTAATATTCCATCCAAATCGAAGCATTTTTATGTAAGTTATGACGCATAAGAGCAGTGGAATGGATCCCACTCCTATGTCCTGACCTTTGACCCCCTTTCGTTCACTTTCAATAGGGTTTCTTCTCAGGTGTTCCACTACCACATACTAAAATTTCATCGAAATCGAACGATTTTTACGCGAGTTATCGTGCGGACGGACATACGCACACAAAGCGTGACGTAATGAGGCAGATGGGACTCGCGACCATCTGCTTGCAAGAGTGTGACGTCATAAAACTTGAATAGGATCCACACACAACGCGTGACGTAATGAGACAGATGGCGTGACCGTGCCAACATCTGAATTGCGAGAGTGTGACGTCATAAGATTTCTAAGCATGGGTAACATTAATGGGACGACGCCATGACACTAAAATCGTGGTAAATCGGGGTGGTTATTTAACCCATTAAACAAATTTTCCCAAAGTCGAGATCAAGCTAAATCGATTTCTAGTACCAGAAAACGGCAGGTTAACGACTTTCAAAATCCTTAGAGCAGTTTTCAAAATAAAATTTACATACATACAAGAATTGCTCCTTTAATAGTACAGGATAAAGGCGATGGAGTGGATCTCGATCCTATGTCCTGACATTTGACCCCACTTCACCCATTTTAAATAGGGTTCGTCCCCAAGTGGTCCCCTACCACATACTAAAATTTTGTCGAAATCGAACTATATTTACGCAAGTTATGACGCATAAGGGAAATGGAATGGATCCGGCTCCTATGTCGTGACCTTTGACCCTATTTGTCCCATTTTCATAGTGTTCATCCCCAGGTGGTCCCCTACCACATACTAAAATTTCATCGAAATCGAACCATTTTTACGCCAGTTATCGTGCGGACGGACGGACAACGCTGGAGCATATATATGCTTTTTCAACCTACGGTTGGAAAGCGTACAAAAAGTAGCGTAAAAAAAGTAGCGTAAATAGCTACATTTCAGAAACAGTAGATTACAACTGCATTATTGAAAAGCACTGCTACAACTGCATTATTGAAAAGCAAACTGCTTTTTCAATAATGCAGTTGTAGCAGTGGTTAGCTACTTTTAAAGAGTAGCTTTCCAATCACTGGAATTTCGTTTGCATAAGATACCCAATCACTACGACTAAGATTTATGCACATTTCTCATTTCAAATGATGCAGTTTTTTTTCTACGCGGGGGAAGGAGGGGGGTTCTGTCTGTGCCCTGTGACGTACTACAGAGGTGAAGCAAGGGTCACGATGATAAATCTGTAGCGATATATTGCGTCGGTGTAGTTTAGTTGGTTAGAACAAATGGCTCTGGAGTGAGGATTCGATCCCCATCACCGACGAAGTTGCGTTTTCGCTCTAGCGCCCGATTGTGGAAATTGTATCTACTGGCCATTGGGTTCTTCGAAAATGTGTGATGTTTTTTTCACACATCGACAATTAATAAAAATTCGTTCTTCGCTTGAAAAAAGAAAATTAAGAGGGAGATATATACTAATTATTTCTTCTGTTGGATGGATGGGAAATAAATTTCCCTTGAAGAAATATATATATACATGGTCGGGTTGTAAATCCTTTAATATTTTTCACTGTACACCATGTAAACTTTCAGTTCAGAAAACTTGAAAATTTTCATCGTCCTGGAGAGAGAGTGAAAATTTTCAAATTTTCATGGTGTACAGTGAAAAATATTTAAAAAATTACAACCCACCCATTTATATATATTTCTTAAATGGAAATTTATTTCCCATCCATCCAACAGAAGAAATAATTAGTATATATTTCTATCACTGCAAGTACTGACCTACATCCAATACTGGATGTGTGATAAGGTCTTGAGAGGCTACGATGGGCAGAAATTTGTTTCGACTAGCGCAAATCTGAAGATTCTCAGATATTTGTGTTCAGTTGCTTGGAATTTCCTTTTCCTGGTTAGTGTAATGCTCAGTAGCATGCTCGACCAGAAATCGGGAAGTGTGGGTTCGATTCCCGTCCAGGACGATGAAAATTTTCAAGTTTTCTGAACTGAAAGTTACATGGCGTACAGGGAAGAGGGAGATGATGTGATGTACTACAGAGGTGAAGCACGTGTCATATTTCTCGTCGGTGTAGTTAAGTCGGTTAGAATAACTCGCTCCGAAACAAGGAGGCGCGAACTCAATCTCCGTCACCGACAAAAAGGAGGCACGAACTCAATCTCAGTCACCGACAAAAAGGAGGCACGAACTCAATCTCCGTCACCGACAAAAAGGAGGCACGAACTCAATCTCCGTCACCGACAAAAAGGAGGCGCGAACTCAATCTCAGTCACCGACAAAAAGGAGGCGCGAACTCAATCTCAGTAACCGACTCTTTTTACAACAGTTTCTATGCTTTATAAAAAGATTTAACATATTTTTTATTTTATTTTTATTATCAGCCCACATTCTCTGTATCGAATACGCATCTTGCGCTTTTCGTTCGAGGACAATGAGTTCCAAGCAACTGAAGCTAAGCCATTACAGCTTCAGATTTCGTCCGTCGAAGCAATCCTATGCTTCTTCAGAGTCAGAAATCGCCAGTGCTTCTGATTGGAAATTAAGGAAGAAATATTTCACACGAATATATGGGATAAACGCAATATTAATCACAGCATTGCTCTGGTTACTACTGTTCACCAGGTACCATCATATCAGAAAAATTGAATATTTTATATGCCACTAAGTATTCAAAGGTTATCGCATACTATTTTCGTTCAAAAGAAGAGCTAATTACATCGGATAATGCGGTGTGCCTTTGCTTGTTCATTGCAACATCATTCAATCTTTTCTGAGCTCCCATGGTCTAGCGCCCGGACGCAGCTTTCCCCCTCTGGTACTCCTTTCCCGTCGCTATGCTTCCGAGTTGATTTCGACACTAATGTGTAGCTAGTCTTGCGCGCCTTCAATGGGTTCGTACGAAAGATTCGAAAAAACGAAAAAAAAAACCGTAAACTACATGAAAATAATTGAAGTAAAAATATATGCATTTACGATTTTGTTTGAAGTACTTTGACTTTTACTCATGATAGATATATGGGTGTGTTTTTCGAGTGTGCAGTGCCATAATAACTACTGAGTGAATTCTTCTCAGTGAAAATAGTGGAATTCTGAAATTAAAACTAACAGGAAATGTTCAGCAATTTCTTTTTGCATGAGTAACAAGTTTTCGTTTCGCTAAATTCCCGTGAGGACTGCTAAATAGTAATTCACGAAATTTGTAATTTTAGTTGTTACTGATACAAGCACATACATCACAAGTGTTGTTCTTCTCTGTTAGTCGAAAGGTGCAACATGCTGAAGGTAAGTGGATCTTTTCTGATATGGAAGCCATTTTCTGAAATAAAACAGGTATAAAAATCTTAGGCAGCGCGAATTTGAACCCATTACTCCAGCTGTTTTTAAGAGCACTGAGATAATTAAAAACAAAGTTACGAAAAACAAATGCTTATTTCATTCAACACACAGACAGAAAAAAAAACTACCAGATCACACAGTATTTCATGAACTACAACACCAATAATCTCATTCAAGCAAGACACGCTTCTCGATTCGAGATGAGAATCATTCTCATTAAAACATACAAGTGATATAATCGGACTTTTGTTTCAGTTACCAAGCGCACAGAGCGGGAGAAATTTGGTGATAAAAAAAGGGATCAAAAGTTATCTGATGACAACTAATAAAACTACGCCGAACTACATCTACTGACCCAGTTACATATTAAAAGCCGCCCGCATTTTGCAATTGAAAGTAATGTCGTTCTTGCTTAACAACCACCAGTCAGACAACGTACAAAAAGAAAAAGCAAAACAAGAAATGAAACATTATCACCACAGAAGACAAGTCACGGGATTATTGCGTGGAGCAGAACAACCACTGACGTACCGTACCGTATGACATCTGTCGCTGCTTGTTCGCGAAGAGGTCAAGAGTAAAAACGTCAGCAACTGAGAGAGAGAGAGAGAGAGAGAGAGAGAATAAAGCCAGCCTTACCTTGATGGAGTCGTAGCAGGCGATGACACGTCCATTCTGGACTTCGACGTGGGCAGGAGGATGAGCGAATTTGCACTCTGTGTCCGTGCGGGAACACTTGTTTCTCTGGAACTCCCGGCACACTTCGAGTTGAAGCCACCGGGAGTCCTTGATGGCGGCCAGACTACTCACCATGGCCATGGTACGGTGGACATGATGGACGGCACACAATCACAAATTGATGAGCTGAAAGGACACGACAGAGAACAATTTCACTAAATGATAACACAAACTATGCACTCCACACACAGACGCACGCACACACAAATATTATACAACACGCAATATACAAAGGTACATCAAAAGGTGCACACAGCGACAGAATTTACAATTCAATGAATGGAACTACATGAAGGCCGCAGCTCTTCGAACAACCTGGGGCAGACCAGCGCATCGGTGGCTGGTAATTCACTTTGAAATTCACACTGCTGCTGTCATTCTGTCAAATTTAATCATGTCAGAGAGAGGAGGGAAGGTTCGCAATAACGAACGCAATATGCATTCGTTATTCCTAGAAAACTACAGCGACTAGACATTAGCAATTGGTGCAGCAAGTAATTAATCGCACAAAAGAAAATAATCGCGACATACACGAGTCTTTCTCCTCTTCTTAGTTATAGCGGATTTCGCGCTGAGAAGAGCACGAATCCGTCAAAAATAACGATCGCTCTGGACAACTATCAGCAGAAGTGAAAATCTCAAGTGTGACTGAATATCACAAGACACTCTTAACTCAGAAAGAAAACAGAGCGGAATTTTTGTGCCTCTAAATGCGGGCAGTTAACATTTCGTACTGAAATGTGAGTTATTTCAAATTAAAATTTACAGCTTCTGCGAGTGGTACCATAATGACAGCATTTTCCCCAAGAAAGTATCACCGCAAGATCCGAGTACCACTTTCAACGCAAGCATTAGAATTGTGAGCACTTTTTTTTTTTTTTTTTTTTTTGCCCTGAGACCGCTGTCGCAAATACTTGCACCGAATCTATCTGAAATTCAGGAAGCTACTTAAAAAAAAAAAAAAAGAAATACACGAATTACTATGTAATTTGTTAGCAGCACCCAAGCGAATGTGAAAAACAAAATATTTCCACAAAAAATAAATTATTTCCAAATACTCGATAGAATCTGAAAATCCGGAACGACTACGCAAATAATAATAAAAAAAATTATAAAAATAAAAAAACATTTCGAATATAACACTGGATGCATGTAAATTAAAAATTACTTCAAGAAATTAAGCCAGAAAACATCATCTATTGTTGCACGAGCATAGCTCGCGAATTCGTTGCTTCTGCGTATCCATGATAATAAAAGAAATACAAATTTTAAAGATGACAATCCGTCTTCCTGGAGCGGGAATCGAACTCGCGTCCCCCAGATAGCACCCAGGTATGCTAACCACTACACCACCCAGAACGACCAAGTTGGCTATATTCAAATTAATCGGAAACTTGAGACTTGGTCGTTCTGGATGGTGTAATGGTTAGCATTACCCGGGCGTTATCTGGGAGACGCGGGTTCGATTTCCGTTCCAGTACGAGGAAATTTTCAAGTTTTCGGATATTATCTGACTTACCATCGTTATTACAATTACACCAAAAAACGGATTGTGATCTTTAAAATTTGTATTGTATGGTGTAATCCCGTATTCCATTCATGAATAAAAGAAATGCTTGTGCGATAGAGAGAGAGCCATAACACGTCGCGAAAGACATTTTTAAAATTCAGCAGTTTGTTTCTCATTATTGCACGAGCTGCAGTGGCGGTTTCAAGTCGAAATTCCACAAGGTGGGCTTGCTAGCACCAAAAATATTTCTCCATGCAGTACCTGTTATTTCTACAGAAACCACAAAGTTATGAGTCAAACGGATATGAAAGCGTATATAGATGATCCTGAACGTTCGTTAGTGCGCTGGCATTTAACTGTCATGTCACGTGTGCTTCCCGAGAAGCAAAACAGCATCCATTGCCTGGGGATTGTCATTTCATCGGTGGTCGCAATATGGTGGTGACGAATATGCGTCACTCTCCCGGGCATGCACTGCTTCGATACTGGTCCTGAACTGGTTGCGGTTCATAAAGACTACATTGAGTGTGTTTGCCAAACTCATGTTTACTGCATTCTTTGGGGAAAATGAAATTTATGGCATTAGGAAGAATAAACAAAGACGTCGCTCTTTCCACGTTTTATGAACACACAGCAACCAAATAATTGTTATCCGGTCACCGCTGGGGATCCGAACCCTAAATATCCAAACCCCACCCAGATAAAACACACATAGCGCCGGTGATTGTTGGCCACCGTAGCGTAGCGTAATGCGCTCGGCTAGATATTGAGATATCTGGGATTCGGATCGCCCAGCGGTGACCGGATAGCAATTTTTCGGTTGATATGTGTTGATAAAACGAGGAAAGAGCGATGTCTTTGTTTATTCACTGACGTCACACGTATTTGGAGGATTTTCGCATTAGGAAGAGTTACGGGAACAGAAGTAGAGAAAAGAAACAGTTTAGCTTCTAATGGAAAAATATTAATAACGTAAAGAAAGGTATTATGAACAGAGATTTTTTTCAGTACACATGCATTCTCAAGATGTGCACTGCTAACGAGACTTACACATACAGAATGAAAAAACAACAACAACTTTTGTTGGTTAGGGGAGCTCAAGAAGATGGTTACAAATATCAACCACCGCAATAAAAATCGGAATACGTATACAGATTGCATCTTTTAACATTTTACTTTTGCAGAGCCGAATACAATTCAGGTAGTACAGTGAAACAACTCAATAACGTCACTGCTCGGATCGGGAGGAGGGGGGGGCGTTGTTCGGAGGTTTAGCCTAAACTAATATTGTTTGTCAATTGCGTCTGGGGCTGAAAAAAATACTAGAAGTCAATGCGGACTTAACCGGCAGATGTGGTCAACGATTGTAGCCATATGAAAATCAGAATGCAGACTGCATAATCTTAGCCTACAGAAAACTAAAAGTTCAGTTTCAGAGCAAAAATGTCCAGATTTAAAACAGTAAATACGCTAGACTCCGGTTAATTGGGCTATCGGTTAATCGGGGCAGCCATTTATTTGGAACAATTCTTGAAGAACATCCCAAATTAGCGCTGTGGGATAAAGGTTCGCACAATCCGGGCAACGGCTTAATTGAGATAAAGCCCCGATGTGTCCCAATTAACGGGAATAAATTATACAACTGATTGTTTGCAGCAGAATTTTTGAACTAGCGTAACAGTTTAAAAGCAAGAGTTTTCTTCGTTATTTCCACCTATTGTTTGCTACAATTGGATGACCTACAGCTGTTCTTTTTTAAGAACCTATCCTGGTGCAGAGGATTTTAGGGAGGCAGTGTCTGACACCTGGTTTTAGAAAGCCCTTAAAAATAGAAAATTTGGAGATTCGTTTTAGAATACACCCACAGCAAAGAAAAGCAGAACAATTTTAGAGACAGTGAAGCATTGCTGTACAGTTAGGCACCGGCGCGCACGGAAGCAGGAACAGAACCCACAGGAACAAAACCAAGAGACACTTCACCGAACAGGCAATAATATTCCAGGCATCAGCACCCGCGGCACGTTGGTCTCGGTGCAATATATATTACAACATGGAGTTCGCCTCAAGTAATTACCGTCACACTAAACTTTAACTCCTTTCTTTTCACTTAAGCACGTCATTGTGCCCGACGTACCGTATTTTTGGAGAATAAAACTGCCCCAAGCATAACGCCACGGTTTCCTTTATCTCGTTGCTTTGTAATCGTAAAATAACGCCGCACCCAGTTTAAAATCAAAGATAAACATACCACAAAGGAATTTTTATTTGACTACAGTTCCGACTAACCGTCGCCGATATGGAATCAGAATAAATTGCATGACTTTCATCGATGGTAAACGGCGCAATAAAGGGAGGTGTTAGGAAAACTGCCTACTGTTATAACACTTTAAAAACACCTGCGCAACTCATATCAAATAACACTGGGGGGTGAACAGGGCCGGATTAAGAGGTAGTTATAGGGGCTATAGCCTTGGGGCCCATTATGACCAAGGGCCCACGATGCATGCCTGGGCAAATTACAGATAGAGAGAGAGGTTTATAAAACGTGTTTACTTTTGTCTTGCATGATTTTCACTTGTTCAGAAACAGAGACTGGAAGACGAACAGATTTCAAGAGAGTGACTCACCAAATGTAAAGGTTTCATGTAGCTGTATACAGCGGGGTCAGCGAGACAGTTTCAACTTTTCAAAAGAGTGACTCACCAAATGTAAAGGTTTCATGTTGCTGTATACAGCGGGGTCAGCGAGACAGTTTCAACTGTACAAAAGAGTGACTCACCAAATTCAAAAGAGTGACTCACCAAATGTAAAGGTTTCATGTTGCTGTATACAGCGGGGTCAGCGAGACAGTGTCAACTTTTCGGGGTCAGCGAGACAGTTTCATCTTTTCAAAAGAGTGACTCACCAAATGTAAAGGTTTCATGTTGCTGTATACAGCGGGGTCAGAGAGACAGTTTCAACTTTTTCGAAAGAGTGACTCACCAAATCAAAAGAGTGACTCACCAAATGTAAAGGTTTCATGTTGCTGTATACAGCGGGGTCAGAGAGACAGTTTCAACTTTTCGAAAGAGTGACTCACCAAATGTAAAGGTTTCATGTTGCTGTATACAGCGGGGTCAGAGAGACAGTTTCAACTTTTCACTACCATCCACCCCCACACATCCCAAATTGCACTTGGAACCGTTAATGGTCGAAGTCCACTGTGGCTTCACATTGCATAACAAAAAAGATGCACTAAGAAAAGTTTACAATGCTAAATCATTAGAAAATCCAAGACGAAATCTAGGAATCTAAGATTTTAACTCGTGTTCTTATGAGAACAATGAAAAATACAGTGACTTATTACGATAACTATGCAGACAATTTAGTAGTTACAGATTCGTATTTTAACGGACTTCATAATAATTCGCCGTCATAAGTTCTTTGGGGGGCCACTCAGATGTCTTATAGCCTTGGGGCCCACTAAGGTCTTAATCCGGCCCTGGGGGCTGGAAGTGCTGTAAATGCGCGGAAAGTTTTGAACTAACTGGCAGTCATGATCACTGCTGTACTTGTATAACTCTTCCTCTTAATAGGTAAACGAACTTCCGTTTACGCGGCGGGAGATGAGTGTCGTTTAGCCTGTGGCAGACACCTGCAGTGGTTTATGTGTTTAAAAAGAGGGAGATCTCTAATTTAACGCGTGAGGAAGTGTTATAGCGGAAGCGCGTACAATTTTGCGGTTTATCCTGTAGCGGGCTCACTGACAGTACTTCGCGCAAGGCTGAAAAAAAAAAAAAAAACATTTCATCCTCCATAACGCGACATAATAAAAAACTGAGTACAAGAAAAAGCGCTAAAGCATAATTTAGTAATCCTAAATAACTACTTTTTTCAAACTGTAAATCGTAAACCACTTACGCGCAAAGCGAAAGACTAGATTGCAACTTTGCCGTTCTCCAAATTACCTATTTAGATACAATCATGCTACTTTCGAGACTTCGTCTGCGCGACTAGCATCGGTCATAAAAGTTTCACGAAAAGATCTGTTTTAACACTTTAATCGGCTGGAACGAATTAACTAGCGGTTAGCAAAATTGGGCAGAAATAATCTCGAACGAATATCTTCGCTGCGAAAAAATGCGCCGAACACGAATGGAACGAGTGAGCCTGAGAATCACTTGGAAGAGGAGGGAGGTGACAATATTCCTTTCTATAACTGATTACACTGGTCGGCATGAAAATCGGCCCTGACACCATTACTGCTGATTCATATGTAAAACGACCTCCTGAATCCGAATATGACCCCCGTTTTACTCCATCACCCACCGTTTTCAGGGGAGCCCCCCCCCCCCCCCCACCTAATTTTATCACTTTCCGATCATTTGGAGGGATGAAAAGGATTATTTCAGCCTTTACATTTCTTCTGAGGGGCTACAGAGGTGAAAAGTTATAAAACATGAACATCTGTATCAAGGAGGTAGATTTGGGAGGATTTGCCCCCCCCCCAATTGTAAAGAAATCCTTACAAATGATTGATTTTTCCGTTTTTTGGCAATTTTTTCACTTATTTGCTACATATTCCAGCCCCTCTGATCCTCCCCCAAAAAACCCGCAAATAATAAAAATATATAGCAACAGTAATAAAAATATATAGCAACAGTTCGGAACATTCACTCTGCCACGCTGGCTCTCTCAATACCTCGCGCGAACAGGTTCCGACGGGAATCGCGCACAGGTTTACACGGATGTAGGTAAAAATACCCCCGGGAAAAAATACCCCCGGAGAAAATACCCATGAAACCTGAAAAGCGGAAAAAATGCCCCCGGGAAAAATACCCCCGGAAGAAATACCCCCAGAACAAAAAATGGTTCACTGTAAACTGCCACACAGGAACACTAATGTGTGGCAGTGTTCCGGTGTGACAATTTACCGGCAACCCTGTCACACATCTTTCAGCAACTCGGCCACAAAAGTTCAAAGGGGGGGGGCTATAAAGATTGCCGTTTCTGGGCCTGTATTGAGAACTGAATTAGGAACTCCAAACGAATTTCGCGAAAACGTTCCATGTAAGCCAAGCGAGAATTGTACTTTAATTTGAAGAAATAAATTGCCGAGGTACACTTGGTGGTGATGGCGGTGGGGGGGGGGGTGCTCTACCCTGAACTTCCGTAATATTATATTCTGGGCCGCTGGAGTCTGCCAGTGTAACCAGGAAGTTCCCCTTGAAGTGTCGGTGAGGTCCAAGAGCTGGGGGGGGCTTTCCCCCAAAATGTTAAAATGGACGTAGAGCTGTAAACATTAGTATCATGCTTTATATAATGATTCTGCACACGACCGCGAATTTTCAGGAGGGTGGGGTAGCCCCCCCTAGTTTCTAAGAGCTATTCAGGGATAACATCGAGGATACACTGACCGACTCTAGAGGTCCAGAATATAAAATTACAGAAGTTGGAGGTAGAAGCCCTCCAAACCAAGCACCTCGTATCCCTTTCACAGGCTTCACCAAAATTGGGGGAGGGGGAAGGGCATACATAGTTTGCCATTAAACACAACACGAAGCATAGAAATTGCGAGCAAATTCCCTTACCTTGAACACTTGTCTGCGCTCTTAGAAACTTAGGGGAGGGTGAATTCAACCCCCTCCTGAAAATTACGTGGTCGTGTACAGAATCATTATATAAAGCATGGTATTAATGTTTACAGCTCTACGTCCATTTTAACATTTTGGGGGAATCCCCCGCCAAGCTCACGGACCTCGCGGGCGCTTCAAGGGGAACAGCCTGGATACACTGACAGACTCCAGCGGCCCAGAATATAATATTACAGATGGTGGGGGTTGACCCCATCCCCACCATCAAGTGTACCTCGGATCCTCGGCAATTTATTTCTTCAAATTAAAGTACAATTCTCGCTTGGCTTACATGGAACGTTTTCGCGAAATTCGTTTGGAGTTCCCAATTCAGTTCTCAATATAGGCCCAGAAACGGCAATCTTTATAGCCCCCCCCTGAACTTTTGTGGCCAAGTTGCTGAAAGATGTGTGGCAGGGTTGCCGGTAAATTGCCACCCCGGAACAATTTACCGGCAACACTGCCACACATCAGTGTCCCTGTGTGGCAGTTTACAGTGAACCGTTTGTTCTGGGGGTATTTCTTCCGGGGGCATTTTTTTTCGCTTTTCAGTTTTCGGGGGTATTTTCTCCGGGGGTATTTTTTCCCGGGGGTATTTTTACCGTTTACCGGTTTACACGGGCTTTGACAAGGTCAAACTTGCATTGCTCTTATCACGATAATCCTGCACTGTAAGCATTATCTTCCCTCGGTTGATCTGTTGCGATCGTTGAGTCTACTTGTCGGTGTTCTAGGCGGGAATTCTGTGTTTCCAAGTTGTTTAAATTGTGTCAAACGGTAGAAATTTTTTTACACCGGCCTTTTCCAAGTGAATTCCAGTACGTGAGTGTAATTTGTGATTAATATAGAGCATTTATTTAATGTTTAATTATGCCACGCGAGTGTATAATTCATCCCGATAGATTCTGCTATGTTTGCGGGGAATTGACTTTTAAAGCGCAACGAAAACCTCTTTCTCCGCTTCTTAAAACTGCTCATAAATTTTACTTTGATTGCAAAGTTGGCGATCAGGACAAGAATTGGGATCCCACAGTTTGCTGCACTACTTGTTACAGTAGCTTGACCAAATGGCTCAAAGGTACCCGTAAATCAATGCCATTTGCTGTGCCCATGGTTTGGCGCGAACCTCTCTGTCATCTCACAGATTGTTACTTTTGTATGACTTCCACCGTCGGGCTATCTAGCAACAAAAGTAAGCATACAATTCAGTATCCTAATATCCCTTCAGCTCTAATACCAGTTCCTCACAACGAATCATTGCCAATCCCAGTGCCCCCAAAAACCTTTACTCTAGAGCCAGAAACGGATGTGACATACTTCGAGCTACAGCTTGGACCATCATATGATACGTCCACCGATGATGAAGAGTGTTCTGCTGATTCAGCTCATCGAAAACCTCACCTCGTTACTCAGTCGGAATTGAATGATCCCGTCAGGGATTTGGAGTTACCTAAGACTAAATCTCAACTTCTTGGATCTCGACTTCAGCAGTGGAATCTCTTAGAAAAGGGCGTAAAAATCTCTTCTTACAGGACCAGACAGTCAACCCTGCAATTACTTTTTTTAGAAGATGAAGGCTTAGTGTTCTGCCCTAATTCAAATGCATTGATGATAGAACTGAAGATAACATGTGACCCAGACAAATGGCCACTGTTTATAGACTCATCAAAGACAAGCTTGAAAGTTGTCCTCTTGGCCAATGGGAATGAGTTACCATCAGTCCCGGTTGCATACTCTGTGGATATGAAGGAGACGTACGAAAACATCAACCGAATCCTTGATAAAATCTGTTATGATTATAATTGGAAACTTTGCGCTGACTTAAAAAGTTGTTGCTGTACTCGCAGGCCTGAAATCAGGCTTCACAAAATACTGCTGCTTCCTATGCGAATGGGACAGCAGAGCAAGAGACAAACATTACATCGTACGGAACTGGCCTCTGCGAGAAAGTTTTACTCCCGGTCAGAAAAATGTCGTTCATGATCCTCTGGTCCCGAAGGAAAATATTTGCTTGCCGCCTTTGCACATCAAACTGGGATACATTTCAATTTTTGAAAAATAAAAGACAGGTGATGCATTTCAATTTTTGAAAAATAAATTTCCTCGTCTTAGTGAGACTAAAATCAAGGAAGGAGTTTTCGTGGGCCCCTCAGATTAGACAACTTTTCAAAGATTCGACGTTTATTGAACACCTGAATCAAAAAGAAAAAAGAGCTTGGCTTGCATTCCAAAACGTGTGTAAGAACTTTTTGGGTAACAGCAAAAGTGATGATTATGCCGCTCATGTCGAGGAATTGCTGTCAGCGTACAAGGCCATGGGGTGTAACATGTCTCTTAAAGTGCATTTCCTGCACTCACACCTGGACTTCTTCTTCCCTGAAAATTTAGGAGCAGTTTCCGATGAACACGGGGAACGATTCCATCAAGACATCAATAAGATCGAGAGGAGATTTTCAGGCATTATGATGTTTTAGAATTACGAGCATGTTAGCTGAGTACTACTGGTGTTTGGTACGAGAAACTTCTACCTCAGGGTACAAAAGGAAAGCAAGCACCAAATGAAGGTACTTATCTTATTT
The DNA here is from genome assembly GCA_039090855.1 of Macrothele yani. NCBI lineage: Eukaryota > Metazoa > Arthropoda > Arachnida > Araneae > Macrothelidae > Macrothele > Macrothele yani. The sequence continues at coordinate 25,645,523 of CM077013.1, forward strand.
ATTTATTATACTTTACATTTGTATTTTACTTTTTATATATTATTCTTTACAGCTAAAATAAATAATCCTTTTCCCCTCCAAATAAAATTCATGTCCATAACATATTACCGAAAATTGATAAAAAAAATAATAAAAAATCGATCATTTTTAATTATTTATTTACAATTGGGGGGCAAATCCCCCCAAATCGACATCCTTGCTACAGATGTTCATGTTTTATAACTTTTCACCTCTGTAGCCCCTCAGAAGAAATGTAAAGGCTGAAATAATCCTTTTCATCCTTCCAAATTATCGGAAAGTGATAAAATTAGATGGGGGGGGGGGCTCCCCGAAAACGGTGGGTGATGGGGGAAAACGGGGGTCATATTCGGCTTCAGGAGGTAGTTTTTCATAAGAAGCAGCAGGAATGGTGTCAGGGCTCGAAAAACAATTTTTTTTTTGCCGACCAGTGTTACATGCTAAAAACCTTATGACAATGGCGAAGAACGTGAGGAGAGAAAAGAGGTTTGAGTCACTTGTTTCTAAACAGTAGCATGATGTCCGTGTCATCATGTTTCTGGTCATAGAGCAGAGGGGAAAAACAATTGGAGGGGTGCCTACCGTAACCCCAGTACCATGTTTACGGTAGATGAGAGGGAGGAAGCAATTGTTTACCGTATCGTGAAACCCAGCCTTCTATATCTCATTTCTTATTTAAGGAGAGCAAACGATTGGGGGGAGGGGGTAACCATTTGTTTCAGGTACATCGTCCGCTTTAAGATTAATACCATAAAGGACGGCTAAAATGTATGTTACTGAAAACGCTAACAAGCAGCATCTATAGTTTAAATACCGCATTTTTGAGCTGCACTTTTGTAAAATCGAGTTTAACGCCGAGGCGTTATAAACGGAAACGCAAAACATCCTCTCCCAGGAGTTACTTTGATAACGCAAAACATCCTCTCTCAGGAGTTACTTTGGTAACGCAAAACATCCTCTCCCAGGAGTTACTTTAACAACATTCTTTGTGACCTTCTTACTTATCCGGGCCGCGGATGGCCAACTGTTCAACGTTCTTGACTGCCACAGAGAAACCTCAGATTCGATCCCAGGCAGGTGCGAACACTCGAACCACTAAATATCCGCCGTGCGTCGGATGGGCCCGTTAAGCCGTCGGACCCCGGGTACTGCCCCCCCCCCCCGTAATACATAAGAGCGTCTTCCTTCCCCTTTCTACTTCGCTTTCGTATCACTTTCCTATCGGGCAGTATAGCCCAAATCTCCTAGCTTCCTATTTCTGGGGGTTGTTTAAGACCTGGGCTCACACACTCCCTTCCTAAAATCCTCTACATATGATCAAATTTTCTTACTTACCCGCTCAAATACAGAAGAAGACCTTAGAGGTACAAAGATCGCGGGTGGCCTAGTAGTCAACGTTCGTATTTGCAATTGAAAAGTCTTAGCTTCGATCCCCGGCAGGTACGAACGCTCGGCCCACTAACCAAACATCCGCCGTGAATTGGATGGGCACGCGAAGCCGTCGGATCTCTGATACTGCCCCTCCCCTCCTCCTCAATTTATAAATGTGTCTTCCTCCCCATTTCTACCTCGCCTCCATTTTACTTTCCTGTTGAGCACTCTAGCCCCAAATCTCTCAGCTTTCTACTTCTAAGGGTTGTTTAAGACCTGGGATCAAAAACTCTCTTCCTAAAATCCTCTACATAAATCTTAAACTTAGGGACAATATGTCTGTTAGACCTCCTTCCGGACTAATTAGGGTGTCCGTTGGCCGCTGTTATAAGGTTGCGATGTTCCGAGGCTATTGCTAATACACAATCTACCAGCAAGTAATTGGACGCCCCTGCAATCGACGATATCTGCGGTCCTGATACACGTCACGGCCGCCGCCGTTAAATATCGTGTGGAAAACAACAAAGCAACCAGTCGCATGCAAGATGCCACGCAGTTCGGAGCTCTTATTTCGAGAAAGGTGTAATCCTCGGGTATCACAGAAATGGCCGATCCATACGTGACATATCCAGCGAGTTGAAGTACCCAAAATCGACAGTGGCCTACGTGATTGGCAAGTGGAAGATGAGAGGTGACTGTCGGAAGTGCCCCAACCCGGCAGACCCACAAAACTGGGAGTTAGAGACCGACGGGTGCTGGCTAGAGAATTTCGGAAGAACCGCACCAAATCGATGGGCCAAATCCGCGAGTAGTTTCAACAAGCATCCGGGAGTGTTCTTTCGATGAATACCATCCGTAAGGAAGTCCATCTGCTCAGTTATCATGGACGTGCTGCCACCCACAAGCCTTTGATCACCAAGTCCAATAGCGCTGCCCAGCTAACGTGGTGCAAAGAACGTCCACAGTGGAAACAGGTTATCTGGAGCGACGAATCAAGGTTCACCATCTACCGTTCGGATGGCAGGGTCTGGGTTTGGCGTCTGCCTGGAGAACGCCTCCTGCCGGAATGTATTGTGCCAACTGTTAAGTTCAGCGGCGGTGGAATTATGCTATGGGGGTGTTTCTCCTGGTATGGCACGGGACCCTTGGTCGCAATTCCTGGTAGACTCAACGCCGAGACCTACTGCACCATTTTGGATGACCATGCGCTTCCTACGTTGTGGCAGTTTTACGGGGTGGACCCATGTTACCTTCAGGATGACAATGCCACCTGTCATGTTGCGAGGTCCACCATGGCATGGTATGGTGACAATGGGGTTAATCGAATGGACTGGCCTGCGCAGAGCCCGGACCTTAACCCTATCGAGCACCTCTGGGACGAGTTGGAGCGTCGACTTAAGGGGTGCCCCCACCGTCCGAAATCGGTAAAGGAACTGACCTGTCTTCTCTAAGCCGAGTGGAAGAAAATACCGCTAGCCGTCGTACAACGCCTGGTTGAGAGTATGTATGCCCCGGAGGGTCGTAGCTGTAATTGCCTCTCGTGCAGGCTCCACCAACTATTGAAGGTGAATAAACTTCGTTTTCCTTTGCTATCACAGGTGTTCAATTACTTGTTGGTAGATAGTGTATTAACCCTACCGCTATTATTCTGTACCAACCAAAAGTTCCCGTTGTTCGGAAGTGTCTGCTAATGAAGATTTCACTGTATTGTTATGTAAAATTTAATTTTCCAGCCTCTGAAGCTTCTACAGCATTTCCTTTACTTTAAATGAAGGAATTCATTGGTAACAAGATCGTATTGGGACAAAACATTTCATGAGCATCATAACAAAACTCAACTGGTTACGGACTAAGTGATTTTCTTAATATATTTTAATAAAACAAAACTACTGAAAGGAAAGATTATATTTATTACTCTGTCATTACACAGAAAGAAACAACGTGAAAAAGAAGTAAGGAATAACTAAAGAGCCGTGAACTCAAAACGTTTCTATTCCAGAAGTGTTGTCTAAAAATATGATTATCGGGAAAACGTTTCAGAAGAAAAAATTATGTGGTAAATATTTCAGTGGAGAACATTAGAACCACGCCTAGTGTTATAATTAGTATATGTATACGACTAACTCATCTCCCCCACTAAGCGAATATCATGGTTTTCTTAATGAGTCCAATTTATGGCAATTGCCAAAACTAATTAATGGGTACGAGGCTATCGAAAAAGCAATTCATTTTGTTGGACAGTCTACTCACTATGCTTCCAAAGATAAATTACTGGATTAACGAAGCTGGTTTTTCGCGTAGGCTCTACGCTCCAGACTGCATGAGAAATGGGCTTGGAGACAACCTGCAAAAACTTGCACAGAGGACGACGAAAAACGCCAAAAATCTGAGTGCTCCTTGCTGTGCTATCGTTGAAGAACAGAACACATACTTCGCCAAGCAACAAATTTACAGATGGAAAAAAGGAATTTTACATTCAACAAATCACATCCGCTGGAGAAATCATCACATCATCGTTTAAATAAATGATCACGAGATTACTTGTCCAAACTACTTTCAATTTTGTCTTCAGTTTACGATGTGACAATTCGACAGATTTCACTTTACAGGAATATTTAAAGTCCACACTTGTTTAAAGATTATGCCGAAGCATAATTTAACGGTAAAAAAAAAACATCCCAACTAAAAATAGTTGTTCCACTGAGGTTTATAGTTTAAAAGCGCCCAAAAATATACAAGTTGCTTTTTTTTCTTTTTAATTTATCAAATGATGATAACGAGATTTTTAGAAGCATTTGTTTTTCTTTCCATTTGAGGCGGAGGGGAAGGTGCTGGATATAAGGAAGGGTACTTTCCTTCGTCTCCCCTTCCCGGCCAAAAATTATGGGCTTCTTGAGCAAATTCCGCCCTAACGGCTCAGAAATTGTTCTACGTACCTTTATATTACTATTGCAACTTAACTATGTTTCAATTAACAAATAAGAATTAAAAAAAAAACTAAAGCCTTTTTCTCAAAGTCTGTTGCTTTCTCTCTTTTAGAACCAACACCCGTTGGGGAAGATAGGGAGAGGGGCCCAAAAGCACTTTTAACTCAAATATGTGCACCCTGCAGACATTTGAGCAAAACCTCCACACAAATACGGGATTTTAAACGAAAAGACAGCAAAAACGAAAGAAAAGTATACGTCGAAGAGCCTACACAAGATGTAAACGGAAAGGTTTATTACTTACCTTGAATTGACGGCCACAATTAAAATCCCGGTACACTTAACACAATTCTTTCCCCTAGTGTCGATGGGGTTGGCAATGGAAACTGGGGCGGCGGAAAGTGAAGTTCGTTGACTGGGCCTGAAATTTCGAATCGTGGTGCACCTCACCCCCCCCCCCCTCCCACTTGCCGGAACATACAGAAGAAAAACAATGCCTAAGGAGCTTTGTTAGGGATTAGAACCACCTGATCACTTACCTAGATGAACTTTCTAAGGCACATCACAACACAAAATCGCGCATATGCAAAAAAGTGTCTTGGCTAAAATTATTGACCGGGCCCTGCTGGCCCGGGCGGTTCGGCTGCCACTGAATGGAAATACAATTCTCCCCCTCTTTTCAAGGATTGCACAACCTCGGACGTCTGCATTTAATTCGGGCTTGCGGAATGCCCAGCATTAATTATATACTTCGATTCACCCTAAGATGACACTGCAGTTTAAGATACAAGAGCCTGCGCACTCACTGAGCCTTCTGGGACGGCCGAGAATTATGTTCATCCGCGTCACTCCCCACTGTGTCCTGCTGTTAGCAGATGTCAATCACTTCCCCCATCAACTCATTGGCATCCTTGTCTCCCAAACACTACATATCTACGCATGCGTGTGTTGGTCTAATTTTAAAACTTAATTTCTGAAAATAAATCATTTCAGATTTGTCTAAAATAACTACATCATCATCATCATCATCATTGTCAACCATTATCAATCCACTGCTGGACGAAGGTCTCCCCAAGTTTCCTCCACAACGATCTGTCTTGTGCCAGTCTCCTCCATGTCACCCCTGCATACTTTCGAATTTCATCCACCCATCTCCTATGTGGTCTTCTTCTGGGTCTTTTCCTGTCCCTTGGAATCCAATCTAAAATTTCGGCTGTCCATCGATGATCTGTCCTTCTGGCAGTATGTCCAGCCCATTGCCATTTCAGGGATTTAACTCTGATCATGATGTCTTCCACTCTTGTCATTTTTCGGATCCACGTGTTCCTCTTCTTATCTCTCCTGGTTACACCAAGCATGCACCTCTCCATGCTTTTTTGAGTTGTCTGCAGCCTTTGTATGTCTCTTTTAGTTAAGGTCCACGTCTCTGCACCATACGTAAGCACTGGAAGGATGCATTGATCAAACACTTTTCTTTTAAGACATAATGGCATATTGCTCTTGAAAATTATGCTGTTTCTTCCAAAAAGCTCTCCAGGCAAGTTTTGTACGCCGATTAATTTCTTCATCAATGTGACCCTCACTTGATATCTGCTGTCCAAGATAAACGTACGTATCTGCTATCTCCAGCTTTTCTCCATCAATCGATAAATCTTCATTTCTTGTAAAAGCATTGAACATCACTTTTGTCTTCTGAAAGTTCATTTTTAATCCCACTTCTTTACTCTTGTCAGCAAGTTCCTGGATCATACTCTGCAGCTCTGATGGGCTAGTTGCAAAAATGACTACGTCATCAGCAAAACGAAGGTGGGTTAGATAATCTCCATTAATCTTTATCCCCTTGTTTTCCCAGCTCAGTGACTGAAAAACACCCTCCAATGTGGCATTAAAGAGCTTCGGAGATATGGTGTCACCTTGTCTCATTCCCTTTCCAATTTTTATATGTGTTGTATTTTCAAACAGCCTAATCTTTGCAATTGCATTTTCATAGATGTTATTAATAATATTAATGTATGCATCTTCAATACCGCAGGTTTTCAGAGCCATTGTAACTGCTGATGGTTTCACCGAATCAAAGGCTTTTTCATAATCGATAAAAGCCATGCACAATGGAAGTTCATATTCCCTCGCTCTTTCAATTAGTTCTCTCAGCACATGGATATGATCTATTGTGCTGTAGCCACTCCTGAATCCAGCTTGTTCTCTCGGTTGAGCCATGTCCAGTGTTACCTTCAAGCGGTGTGAAAGAACTTTAGTGAAGATTTTATAAACTACTGATAGGAGGCTGATAGGTCTGTAGTTTCCGAGATCCTCAATGTCACCTTTCTTATGTAGCAGGATCATTGTAGCGGTGTTCCAATCCTCAGGAATCTTTCCTTCATTAAGGCATCGAGTGAAAATTTGGGCAAGTACTGTTTCGATTTCTCCACTTGCTTCTTGTATGGTGTCTACAGTAATTCCATCTTCTCCTGGAGCTTTTCCTCGCTTCATGTTCTTGATTGCATGTGCAACTTCTGCTGGAAGGACTGGAGGAACTCTGGTACTGGTATCTTTCATGATGTCTGGAGTGCATGTATCATCCCTTTCATATAATTTGGAGTAGAAATCTTTCACTCTTGTCAAAATTTCGCCTCTATTTCTTGTTACAGAACCATCTTCTTTTCTCAGTGCCATAATCTGTTTTCTTCCCTTACTGAGATGTCCCTTTGCTATCTTCAGGCTTTGGTTGTTTTCAATTGCTTTCCTCACTAGTTCACAGTTGAATTTTCTTACGTCTTCAGTGATACTTTTTCGTACTGTCTTGCATAGCTCTATATATTCCACTTTGGAAGTCACATCTTCTTTAGTTGTCCTCATCTCTCTTCTTTTTTGCATCAACATTTTCGTTTTTCCTGATAATTTATTTACATGCAACTTGTTCTTAGACCCAGCTAATTTTGTTGCTGTTTCCATAAGAGCTTTGGTTACTTTTCTGTTAACTTCAGAGATGTCCACTTCTTCCGATGTTAGGCCTTCTAAAGCAGAGAACCTGTTCTTCAGTTCCAACTTGAAGGTATTAGGGTGTTTTTTAAGGTTGGTTATGTCAATAGATTTTGTTTGTCTTATGAGCTTGCCACGTTCAAGTTTAGTGTTGAGGTGCATCTTACATCTCACCAATCTATGGTCACTACCTGTGTTGAACTTGTTTAGCACACTGCAGTCTTCTATGACGAATTTTTTGTTACACATAATAAAATCAATTTCACTTGTTGTCCCATTTGGATGTCTCCATGTCCATTTCCTGTGTGGCTTTTTCTTGAAGAAGGAGTTCAAGATGAAAAACCCTTCTGCCTCTGCAAACTCAACGAGAGTATTTCCACGCTGGTTTCTGTTGCCGTGACCGAATTTACCTACTGAAGTTTCATTCTGTTGCCGTTGCCCTATTTTTGCATTGAAATCTCCCATTATTATCTTTAAGTGCTGCTTACCTTTATTATTTAGATGACAAATTTCCTCATAAAATTCTTCAATTTCTTCTTCGGGATGACTTGTGGTGGGTGCATAAGTTTGAATAATCTGAGCCTGGTATCTTCTCGATAGTTGGATTACGAGTCGTGCAGCTCTGTCAGAGGAACTTTCAACTTCTACCACTTTATCCTTCAGTTTCTTGTTTATTATAAATCCATCACCACTAGTTCTGCCAGTATCTGTCCCACGATAGTAGAAGAGATGTCCACTTTTCAGTTCAATGAGATCTTCTCCTTTTCTCCTTACCTCACTTAGCCCCACGATGTCCCACTTGATCCTTTGTAGTTCCTCTTCCAATTCAAGAAGCCTTGAATCAGAAGATAGGGAGCGTCCATTGTACGTTGCCAAGGTCAGCATCAGATGGCAGCCTAGTCCGGTCCTTCGGGGATTCTTAGCACCCTCTGCCTTCATGTCGCACTGGCCGCTGCCTTGGCCAGGTACATTCCAGCTGCCGGAGACTGAGGGCCAAGATTTAAGTTGTGGAGTCATTTTGGAGGGTTTGGCCATAACTCACCACGCTGGCCAAGCGGGTTGGTGAGTGTGGGATAGAATTTCCTCTGATCCCGATGGTATAGTTATACCGCTATTGGCGGTCGTCAGAGCCCCTTTAGTGGGAACAGGATGCACCACGAGAAGGCGGGGTTGACATTTGTCAAGGAGAGGCTGTGATGTTACGCATCACCTGACCTTACATCCCAATAACTACATATGTACTTATAAGTAAACAGCTAGGACAATACATATATATAGTATGATTCTGGGCAATAAATGCGTTGGTTTTTACGCAAAATGTTGGGAATTACTTTTAGTCGCGGAAATAGGTTTCACATACCTTCCATTTCAGTGTCAGGGCCTGTAAAGCCCTGTTTCAGTGTCATCTTAGGGTCAATCGAAGTGTTGTTCGTGAGCAATACACGAAGGGCGGTTTAAAACCCTTTCAGCGGCAGATGCACTTGAACCAAAAGGTACCCAGAATTTTCCTCACTCCCTCAAACAGAAATATTTACATAGCAGCCGGGTTTTACTGGCTTGTTCCCCTGACACATTCGCGCTTCGAGGGACGTAAAAACAGCGATGCAAAGAATGTGAATAAATTTACTGAAAGTTGTAATTGAAAAAGAAAGTTATGCACTTCGATATTTTCTTTTATACAGACTTTAGTTAGCCGCATATAGCATTCTTCGCAGCTGACCAGGGCTCAAAGTAATCTATTCAGTGAGGTGTGAATTTGGTGAGCCCGGCCCGGATCAAGCCCGTGCGTTTAAGGCCCGGCGCGGCCTGTGAATTGCCCGGTCCGTGATGTGCCATTTGTATTATCTTGTCTTTCTATTGTATTTTATTACACTGTGAAATTAAATAATGAAGTGAGATAATATTGAAAATGTCTAGTTTCTTATTTTTTTTTATTGGAGGTTTAACGACCACCGTAAGCAACTGAATGGGCTATACGCAGTAGCCCGCTCTTAAATTACAGTCACTGGCTTTAAGAAAGGGAGAGAGCCAGTGCCGTAAGACAAACACAACATCCATGCCTAACCGGAATTCGAACCCAGACCCCTTTTGGACGAACGATCAGAAGCCATCGCTTAGACCACTGCACTACCGGGGAAGCGAAAATATCTAGTTAAATGTAAGCCAAAAAAACTAAACTAAATTATCGAAGAACATAAACCTTCAGAGAGAGAGAGAGAGACTAAGGACGTTCAAAATCTCCCTTTCTCTGAACTAGCGAGCGGTTAACACTACAAAAGTCAATCCCATACGCAGGGGTCGTGCTGCCGATCGCATCCTTCGCAATTTGAAAAAAAAAAAACCACTTTGGCGATGGAAAATTTTTTTGGCGATTTCCTTTTTGTACTGTTATAACACTTTGGCAAAAAAAAAAAAAAAAATAATGAATAAGTTGACGAAAACTTTAAAAAAGCCAGATCAACCACTGTCTATACGGATTAGGGATAGGAAAAACAATCGTTGTCGTCCCACTCTTATACCTACAGATGGTAAAAATACTGTGAGAGCCTCTCCTCAGCTCTGTGATTACGGCCAGGGCTATGTCACTGAAGTAAGTAAAGCCAGCTAAACAGACCAGGAAATCGGGAAACACAACTGTTTCTTCCGTTACACCATTGCGATAAAAAAAAATAAAAAAAAATGGGTCACCTTGACCCGGCAGTCAGTGTCTGGGGAAAAGTCCGGCCCGTTCCTTTGTTCTCCAAACTAAAAAAGCCCGACCTGACCGGTGCAAGACCTCTATAGTGTGGACTGCTCATACGCACAAAAGAAATTTCCCGAAACAGCGGAGAGGCATATGAAACAACTTGCGGACATGCCAAACCTCCGTGACCTTTCCAAATAGCCAATAGTGATGAAGAGCTAATTAGTCATTTGCGCTTTGTCGGGAACATTTAACCTTGATGTAAACTTTTCAAAGCACTACCCTGAAAGTGTCTTCCTACTGTTGCGTTCACAATCTGATAATCATTCGATGTGTTCTGGTTCGTTTTACATTCTGGATTTTTGAAGAGTGCTGTGTCCTCAGTGTTCACACAACCATTGAGTTTTACTTGATATTTACAACCGTTGGGCATTTACCATGTTTTCGCAATTTTTGTAAACCTATGTCAAAAACCGGAAGGGCCATTTTTGAACGATCATAATACATTCCTATTATAAAGGTACGAGAAAACAAAAACTGCGAACTATTTCAGTGGACTAACGTAATTCACCGATGCTGTCACACGTACGGTCATTCACAAAACATAATTTTCAAATTGTAGGTCAAGATTAAAAACACTTTATTTACAATTAAAAACTAATATTTACACGCGAGATCTTTCGGGGCTGAACATAGCACCCATCATCAGGCTCAAGCGCCACGAAACACAGGAGAGGACATTATATACTTTCAAACATGACCCACAATTCACTCGGTTTTCTCAATCACCGGTGATGCCATCAACAAATCGTTAAAGTCCAAAAATATAAAGTCTAAATATCTTATCCTATAAAGTCCTCTTCTTCAGAGTTGTGTGAGGAGGGGGCAACCATTTTTCTCCACTGTCTTGGAACAAATGTCGGGAGTACAATGTTACAGCATGTTTCCCCATATGCAAGAATGTAGAGGCTTTCCGTAAGGAAGACGGTACGTTTATTAACACTTGAGTTAAGTACCCCAACATTTTCCCAATCTGGGGAGTAACCTCCCTGGTTAACAGCTTGAGTGAAAGCTGTGGAAACTGTTCCAGAACGAAGAGCGTATTTATGTTCACCCATTCTGACATTAACGGTTCTTAGGGTAGAACCTATATAGTATTTAACTGCAGTATCTGAATCCTCATGAATTAATGGTATGCAGTAGATGCCTGGTTTGTTAAGTGCTGGGACTCTATCTCTATCATTTCTTATCATGGAAAAAAGGTTTCTGGTGGACACTCCAAACGTTAGATTGTTTTTGTAACAGGCTTTTCTTAAGATAGACACAAGAGGTGGAATGAAATCAACTTTGCCAATGTACTTAGTAGGTTTTTTCTCTGTTGACAAAGTCGTGAATCTCAGTTTTTGATATTGTTGTAATAGTCCTTGGAAGAGGTTGATAGAGAACCCAAACATTAAGGCCAAATTTTGAACTCTAGAAAGTTCATCACGTCGAGTTTTACTTGTCGAAGAATGGGTGAAGGCACGTCTTATTAAGAAGCGTAATGCTGAAGTTTTATGTTCGGGAGGGTGAGAGGAAGTGAATGGGATCATACAAGGTATGAACGTCGGTTTACGGAAGACACAATGCTTGATTTTATTGGAATTCGAATTCCGAGACAGTAAAATGTCCAGGAATGGCAATTTTCCCTCTTTCTCAAGGTCTTTGGTAAACTTTATAGTCGGAAACTGGGTAGAAAGACAATCTACAAATTCGTCCAGTAAAGGTAAAGTATGGGGCCAAAAAACCAACATGTCATCAACGTACCTAATCAACAGTGACGGTTGATAAGGGAAGTCCAACAAGACCTTGTTTTCGAGATGCTGCATGAGGATCTCGGCTAGAACGGGGGAGAGGGGGAACCCATTGGTGCCCCTTCCTTTTGTTGATAGAACTTACCATCAAATTTAAAGTAAGTTCTCTTAGCTACGAGTTTGAGACCAGAAATTATTGCATTAGCTTCAAGTGGAGAGATGGAATTGTCTTCTTGTAATTTGTCCTCAATAATTGAGTGAACGGTGTTGAGTGGTATACTTGGAAATAGTGATACCACATCCAGCGAAGCCATTATGAAGTCATTTCCCCCAGAGTCAAAGGTTTTGATACGAGATATAGCCTGCATTGAACTTTTAATGGATACAGAGGAATTTGAGGTGAGAGGTTTTAAAAATGAAGCCAACGCTGTCTCGAGTGTGCGAGTGGGGTTAGCATATCCTGATACAAGCAACCTAAGAGGTTGGTCCGGTTTGTGAATTTTCATTTTTCCAAAGACCTCGGGAACCCTAGGTCCTACTGGAGGTCTCATTTTTGTAGAAATAGATTTAGGTAGGAAACCTTGGTTTCTTAGTTTACTTAATTCTGCAATAGTAGCTGAAGTTGGGTCAGACCTGAGAACACAGTGGGGAATTAAATTGATGGCCTGTTTCATCCCAGCGTAATAGTCATCACGGTCCAGAATAATGATTTGTTGTGTTTTGTCTGCACAGATGATTGACAAGTTTGGGTTTTTTGCTAGCTGTAGTAACTGATCTCGTTCGTATTTCAGGGCTGGTGATGTTCTATTAGGTCCTGCAAGAGTCTTGGCCAAAGTATAACGAGTAGAATCACGTACTTCTTCGGGAAGCGCACTGATAATGTTTTCAACCTGTGGGATTGTATTTAGAGGTCGAAAAGAAGACACTGGAAAGCTAAATTTAAATCCTCGACTTAGGGCTGAACGTTGGCTGTCCGAGAGTTCTACAGAACTGTAGTTAAGGAATGGTTCTTGTAGCGAGTATTCATCAGCATGTTCAACATTTTGACTTCGTAGATGAATTTGTACGGGTCGGTTTGATACCAGAACCAGGTCACAGAGTTTCCGTATATGTCGTTGATTAACCACATTCACCTCTTTTTGTAAATTAGAAAAGAAAATCATTAAACGCTTACCCAAGATAATTTGGTGAGCATGTCTCGTCAGGTAGGCATATGCATTATATGACTTACGGTTGAGCATGTCCACATAGCTTCGTTTCCTCCTTATTTCAGCTGTTAATCTTTTTTGTTGTGCATTGGCGATGACCCAGGCATCTCTTTGAGATATTGCGATACATCTGATTCTAAGAAACTTTGGCATCACTTTCAGTGAGCGACAATTAATTAAAAAGCTTAAGTGGGCCTCGTTGACAGATAATTTTCTGCGAAAAACACAGAAGATTTTAAAAGCCCTCTCCATGCCTCGTGCACTTTAGGTAAGGTATCCACTTGCAGAGATTCCTTACAAAGCATAAGAACTTTGCAGCTAAGATATGGTAAATGCTAAAAGTCTATCGTACGAAAGGTCACTAACGTAATTCACCGATGCTGTCACACGTACGGTCATTCCCAAAACATAATTTTCAAATTGTAGGTCAAGATTAAAAACACTTTATTTACAATTAAAAACTAATATTTACACGCGAGATCTTTCGGGGCTGAACATAGCACCCATCATCAGGCTCAAGCGCCACGAAACACGTTGTGTCATCGCCAATGCACAACAAAAAAAGATTAACAGCTGAAATAAGGAGGAAACGAAGCTATGTGGACATGCTCAACCGTAAGTCATATAATGCATATGCCTACCTGACGAGACATGCTCACCAAATTATCTTGGGTAAGCGTTTAATGATTTTCTTTTCTAATTTACAAAAAGAGGTGAATGTGGTTAATCAACGACATATACGGAAACTCTGTGACCTGGTTCTGGTATCAAACCGACCCGTACAAATTCATCTACGAAGTCAAAATGTTGAACATGCTGATGAATACTCGCTACAAGAACCATTCCTTAACTACAGTTCTGTAGAACTCTCGGACAGCCAACGTTCAGCCCTAAGTCGAGGATTTAAATTTAGCTTTCCAGTGTCTTCTTTTCGACCTCTAAATACAATCCCACAGGTTGAAAACATTATCAGTGCGCTTCCCGAAGAAGTACGTGATTCTACTCGTTATACTTTGGCCAAGACTCTTGCAGGACCTAATAGAACATCACCAGCCCTGAAATACGAACGAGATCAGTTACTACAGCTAGCAAAAAACCCAAACTTGTCAATCATCTGTGCAGACAAAACACAACAAATCATTATTCTGGACCGTGATGACTATTACGCTGGGATGAAACAGGCCATCAATTTAATTCCCCACTGTGTTCTCAGGTCTGACCCAACTTCAGCTACTATTGCAGAATTAAGTAAACTAAGAAACCAAGGTTTCCTACCTAAATCTATTTCTACAAAAATGAGACCTCCAGTAGGACCTAGGGTTCCCGAGGTCTTTGGAAAAATGAAAATTCACAAACCGGACCAACCTCTTAGGTTGCTTGTATCAGGATATGCTAACCCCACTCGCACACTCGAGACAGCGTTGGCTTCATTTTTAAAACCTCTCACCTCAAATTCCTCTGTATCCATTAAAAGTTCAATGCAGGCTATATCTCGTATCAAAACCTTTGACTCTGGGGGAAATGACTTCATAATGGCTTCGCTGGATGTGGTATCACTATTTCCAAGTATACCACTCAACACCGTTCACTCAATTATTGAGGACAAATTACAAGAAGACAATTCCATCTCTCCACTTGAAGCTAATGCAATAATTTCTGGTCTCAAACTCGTAGCTAAGAGAACTTACTTTAAATTTGATGGTAAGTTCTATCAACAAAAGGAAGGGGCACCAATGGGTTCCCCCTCTCCCCGTTCTAGCCGAGATCCTCATGCAGCATCTCGAAAACAAGGTCTTGTTGGACTTCCTTATCAACCGTCACTGTTGATTAGGTACGTTGATGACATGTTGGTTTTTTGGCCCCATACTTTACCTTTACTGGACGAATTTGTAGATTGTCTTTCTACCCAGTTTCCGACTATAAAGTTTACCAAAGACCTTGAGAAAGAGGGAAAATTGCCATTCCTGGACATTTTACTGTCTCGGAATTCGAATTCCAATAAAATCAAGCATTGTGTCTTCCGTAAACCGACGTTCATACCTTGTATGATCCCATTCACTTCCTCTCACCCTCCCGAACATAAAACTTCAGCATTACGCTTCTTAATAAGACGTGCCTTCACCCATTCTTCGACAAGTAAAACTCGACGTGATGAACTTTCTAGAGTTCAAAATTTGGCCTTAATGTTTGGGTTCTCTATCAACCTCTTCCAAGGACTATTACAACAATATCAAAAACTGAGATTCACGACTTTGTCAACAGAGAAAAAACCTACTAAGTACATTGGCAAAGTTGATTTCATTCCACCTCTTGTGTCTATCTTAAGAAAAGCCTGTTACAAAAACAATCTAACGTTTGGAGTGTCCACCAGAAACCTTTTTTCCATGATAAGAAATGATAGAGATAGAGTCCCAGCACTTAACAAACCAGGCATCTACTGCATACCATTAATTCATGAGGATTCAGATACTGCAGTTAAATACTATATAGGTTCTACCCTAAGAACCGTTAATGTCAGAATGGGTGAACATAAATACGCTCTTCGTTCTGGAACAGTTTCCACAGCTTTCACTCAAGCTGTTAACCAGGGAGGTTACTCCCCAGATTGGGAAAATGTTGGGGTACTTAACTCAAGTGTTAATAAACGTACCGTCTTCCTTACGGAAAGCCTCTACATTCTTGCATATGGGGAAACATGCTGTAACATTGAACTCCCGACATTTGTTCCAAGACAGTGGAGAAAAATGGTTGCCCCTCCTCACACAACTCTGAAGAAGAGGACTTTATAGGATAAGATATTTAGACTTTATATTTTTGGACTTTAACGATTTGTTGATGGCATCACCGGTGATTGAGAAAACCGAGTGAATTGTGGGTCATGTTTGAAAGTATATAATGTCCTCTCCTGTGTTTCGTGGCGCTTGAGCCTGATGATGGGTGCTATGTTCAGCCCCGAAAGATCTCGCGTGTAAATATTAGTTTTTAATTGTAAATAAAGTGTTTTTAATCTTGACCTACAATTTGAAAATTATGTTTTGTGAATGACCGTACGTGTGACAGCATCGGTGAATTACGTTAGTGACCTTTCGTACGATAGACTTTTAGCGTTTACTATTTCAGTGGAAGAGGGGAGCGTTTCTGAGCTTGATGGGGCGTCATTTCAAGCACGGGCACCCCACTCCCAGATATAAAAAAATCTTGTTTCATTAACTTTCGAATACAAATGTTTGTGAAACAAGAAACTGGAGGCGTATTTTAACTTTATTTCGTCAGTACTGTATTTTTGAGAAATTCACAATGGATGTAAGCGAATTTGAAATGTAAAATAATGAAAAACTATTTTAAAATTTTCTTCTTCTAACCGTTGCAAGAATTAGCAAACAAGCCTTTATAGTGCCAGAACTTTTTTTTTTTTTTTTTTTTTTCGTGTTTTTGGATGTTTTCCTAGCAGAAAAAAATTTCGACTTTTTTTTATACATCCTCAGCTTGACATGGTATCCAATAGTATTGTTTTTAAACTGAATTTATTATGCTTTTATGAGCGTCTCTTAAACAGTAGTAGAGAAATAAAGTCAGCTGCAACAAAAGTTTCTAAATAATAACAATGAACTGTACACCAATTGCACATAAAATAATATAACTACAGTAGTAATCCGAATTTCTTGGCGTAGATTATATTATGAATCAAAGTTTCCAAGCTTTCGCACATCAACCAGATGGCTGCCTACCTTTCTTGAAAAAGTCATCTGGTTGATGAGCGGAAGCTTGGAAACTTTGATTTATAAACTACGCCAAGAAATTAGGATTACTAGTACAGTTTTACTATTTTAAGTAAAAGAAGTTTCTGGAATAATCTTGAATGCGCCTAAGTGGCAGAGTGGTCCGAAGCGCTAGCTTCTGGCCATTCGTCCGAGATGGGCCCGGGTTCGAGCCCCAATATGGCATAAATGGGTGTGTTTGTCTGATGGCGCTAGCAATGGAAACAGTGGCCCCAAATTAGGGACGGGTGGTTGCATATGCCTTTAGAGTTAATCATGGTGGTCGTTAAACACCAAAATTACAAAATAATAATAATAATATAAATAAATAAATAAATAAATAAATAAATAGGAACTCTTAGGGAATGTTCCTAGCTTTTTAAATTACATTCGGGAGTAATATGTAGCCTTCTCTCTAAGCGATTCCAAAGTTCAGTACTCAGAAAATTTAGCCATGGATTTCGAGCAACCACTAAGAAACTGATCAGAACGTAACTCGGGATTTTTAATTGAAGATTCAGAACACGCCTTCCGACACTTCGACTACGTTACTGCTCGATATAATGCAAGCAGGACGCCGAGAAACAGAGTCGTCTTGCAACCTTCAAGATAAATTCGGCTTCTAAAAAAAAAAAAAAAAAAAGACCTTTCGTAGATGCAAGTTTTTCTTTCATCTGATGTCAGTATCAAAAGTGACAAGGAGGTAAACACACGCTAGATGCATTCCATGACGAAACTGATGTCAGACTATTGCGTGCCCTTCTACTTAGGTGAGTTTTTGTTAAGGAGAAGAACTCATTTATCAGCCAAGTGTGACAGATGATGCTGACTGACTGCATTGCATGTACCCTCCAAAGCACACAACTGCGTTTTATGAATAACTTTAACGTGTTATGAAAAAAACAATGCTATTAAGCAGAGCCTTACGAACACAGTAAATAATCATGAGCGACGAAATAAAACCTGGGATTTCTTCAGAAGACTTCATCACATCATTTACTAATACATGTCAAATATCACGTAGAATACCACTTTGGCAGAATGACAGCGGTGACGGTTACTCCCTATATATGTATGTCGGGCTTCTTAATAGAATATATATATATATATATATATATATATATATTGGAGGTTTAACAGCCACTGTGAGCAACTCAATGGGCTATAAGCAGTCGCCCGTCCCTAATTTAGGGTCACTGGTTCCATGGAAGGGAGAGAGCCAGTGCCGTAAGACAAACACAACATCCATGCCTCACCGGGATCCGAACCCGGACCCCTTTCGGACGAATCATCAGAGACCATCGCTTAGACCACTGCGCCACCGGGGCGGCTGAAAAATATGACAAACATACTTGTGACCGTCAGAGAGAATGGTTTTTCTAAACCATTCTATTTGCTTTTTCTTTCTAATTGTTTATGTAAAGCTCACTGAATTACTTATCCGAATCCCGGATAGCTTCACGTCGTCCAGATATGTACTTAACACATGAATCAACTAATTAAGTAAACATTTGTACTGAAATTTTATTACTCATCACGGCAACCAGACGCGCGTACTTAACACATGAATCAACTAATTAAGCATAAAACCAAAACTGCCAAAAGAATGTTCAAAAAAAAAAAAAAATCACAAGTTTCAATCTTTTTACTTTATGCTCGTCAATAGCACATTTCATTTTAGAAAGCTTGGTAACGGAACATAGCAACTAAATCCACAGAATACTTTTAAACACATGCATTTCGCTCGTTGCCGCCCCGGTGGCGCAGTGGTCTAAGGCGCTGCCCTCTGATCATTCGTCCGTAAGGGGTCCGGGTTCGAATCCCGGTCAGGCATGGATGTTGTGTTTGTCTTACGGCACTGGCTCTCCCTTCCCTGGAACCAGTGACCCTAAATTAGGGACGGGCGACTGCTTATAGTCCATTGAGTTGCTCACGGTGGTCGTTAAACCTCCAATAAAAAAAAAAAATTCGCTCGTTGATTAACCATATCATCATCATCATCATTGTCAACCATTATCAATCCACTGCTGGACGAAGGTTTCCTCAAGTTTCCTCCACAACGGTCTGTCTTGTGCCAGTCTCCTCCATGTTACTCCCGCATACTTTCGAATTTCATCCACCCATCTTCCATGTGGTCTTCTTCTGGGTCTTTTCCTGTCCCTTGGAATCCAATCTAAAATTTCGGCTGTCCATCGATGGTCTGTCCTTCTGGCAGTATGTCCAGCCCATTGCCATTTCAGGGATTTAACTCTGATCATGATGTCTTCCACTCTTGTCATTTTTCGGATCCACGAGTTCCTCTTCTTATCTCTCCTGGTTACACCAAGCATGCACCTCTCCATGCTGCTTTGAGTTGTCTGCAGCCTTTGTATGTCTCTTTTAGTTAAGGTCCACGTCTCTGCACCATATGTAAGCACTTAACCATATATCTACATTTAAACAGCAAATCATCAACATGTCTTCAGTAAAGAAACATATTGATGACATCAAACTATCTGAGTTAAGAGTGCTTTCCGATCACTAAGATTTGTCTCGAAGACGGATATAATCAACTTGTCTTTACAACGTATAAATCACACTGATCTGAAACATAAGCTAATACATTTGCTGATAACAAACTATCTGAGTAAAGATTGCTTTCCGATCATTAAGATAACATTGCCTCGAAAAGGATAATCACGTAGACGTACAGTCATATTTGGCTTTGAAATATAGGCTAATACATTTGTTGGTAAACCACGACTGCTTTCCGATCACTAAGGTAACATTCGAAGATGATAGGGCAGCATACATAGCACGATGTATCAAGTCCAGCTGGAATGGAGTGTGTGTTTCTTCCCAGCTGGACTCATATCGTACTATGGGTATTGGCTGCCCTATCATCTTCGAATTCACGTCTGCACGAATATATAATAATGCTACTAACACTAAGGTAACACTTTCTCGAAGACGGATACTCACCTTGTCTTTAAGATGTATAAAAACACATTGCTTTGAAACATAAGCTAACACATTTGTTGATAACAAACTATCTGAGTGAAGATTTCTTTCCGATCCCTAAGATAGCATTGCCTCTAAGACATATAGTCATATTGCTTTGAAACATCATTTGTTGATAAATTGAGTTAAGATTGATTTCCGATTACTAAGATAACAGTGCTTCGAACAAGGGTAGACACACATTGCTTTGAAACATAGCCGAACACATTTGTTGACATCAAACTATTTTTAGTTAAGACTGCTTTCCGATCACTACGGTAACAATGCTTCGAAGACTGATAATCACATTACATCTATGACGTATAATCACATTACATCTATGACGTATAATCACATTGCTTTTCGAAGACTGATCACATTCGTTCTTATCTTTTGCTTTCAACTACGTGATTGTACTTTGACCTGTTAAAAGGTTTGCCAAAAAGCAAATTTATCGAGACAAAATGCACCGTTAGAATTAAAAAATGCTTAACAAGAATAAACCCAAATTTACATAACACAGGAACTAAAAAGGAAGGTTACAGCATACGTCACAACCGTGACATATGCTGTAACCTTCCATGTGATAACACTGAACAACAATGGTTATGTTACAAAGAAAACTTTAACAGTTTTGTATGTATTTACGGGTGCTGAAACCAAATATGAAGACACAATTGCTCCACTGGGCTCCAATTTTTTGTAATGGAACTCTATATTGGGGTGAATGTTGTGTTACTTAAAGAAATTTCCCTATGTTTCCCAACGGAGACATCTGTCTGCAGTCAGGATAGCTGTGTCTCTAAGAGTAGACATACTGGCGCCATTACTTCCTGTTGTGCAATTCCTTCTGGGAAGGGGAAACAAAGCAGAATTTTTGTTCGAATGCATTTAATCGGTAATGAAGGACGTGCATTTTCTCGTGGTTTTAAAAAGTAGTTTGGATTGTGCAAAGTGAACGTTAAATGATGCCGCGTACTTGTGTGAACCATCCAAACAGTTTCTGCTACATTTGTGGACAATTTACTCTAAAGTCTCAAAGGCGACATTTCACACCGTTAATTAGAAAATCGTATGACCTTTATTTCCAGTGCAAAATGGGTGATGAAGATAAATCTTGGCCGCCTCACATTTGTTGTGATTCATGTGTAACTTTGTTGACTAGTTGCTTGAAGGGATCGCGTCAAATGCCTTTTGCGGTACCAGTGGTTTGGAGAGAACCGAAACACCACTCAACGGACTGTTACTTCTGCATCACTAACATATCTGGAATTACAGCTTAGACCAAAGACACGATTAAAAAAGATCCCAGTATTCCTTCGACCATAAGACCTGTTCCAGATCTTCCTCTACAGTCGTGGAGTTTAGATTATAGTGATACTGATGAAATAAATCTTCACAGCGAAGAAGATATTGAAGTACAACAAGACCCTGATTTCTCGGAAGATTATGTGCCTCACCTTACAAGTCAGGAAGAATTAAGTGATCTGGTTTGTGATCTTCATTTAGGAAAAAGCCAGGCCGAAATACACTATCTACCAACAAGTAATTGGACACCTGTGATAGCAAAGGAAAACGAAGTTTATTCACCTTCAATAGTTGGTGGAGCCTCCACGAGCGGCGATTACAGCTGCGACCCTCCGGGGCATACTCTCAACCAGGCGTTGTACGACGGCTAGCGGTATTTTCTTCCACTCGGCTTGGAGAAGACAGGTCAGTTCCTTCACCGATTTCGGACGGTGGGGGCACACCTTAAGTCGACGCTCCAACTCGTCCCAGAGGTGCTCGATAGGGTTAAGGTCCGGGCTCTGCGCAGGCCAGTTTCGATTAACCCCTTGTCACCATACCAAGCCATGGTGGACCTCGCAACATGACAGGTGGCATTGTCATCCTGAAGGTAACATCGGTCCACCTCGTAACACTGCCACAACGTAGGAAGCGCATGGTCATCTAAAATGCTGCAGTAGGTCTCGGCGTTGAGTCTACCAGGAATTGCGACCAAGGGTCCCGTGCCATACCAGGAGAAACACCCCCATAGCATAATTCCACCGCCGCCGAACTTTACAGTTGGCACAATACATTCCGGCAGGAGGCGTTCTCCAGGCAACCGCCAAATACAGACCCTGCCATCCGAACGGTAGAGGGTGAACCTTGATTCGTCGCTCCAGAGAAACTGTTTCCACTGTCCAACGGTCCACTGTGGTTTTTTTGCACCACGTTAGCCGAGCAGCGCTATTGGACTTGGTGATCAAAGGCTTGTGGGTGGCAGCACGTCCATGATAACTGAGCAGATGGGCTTCCTTACGGATGGTATTCATCGAAAGAACACTCCCAGATGCCTGTTGAAACTCCTCGCGGATGTGTGGCCCATCGATCTGGTGCGGTTCTTCCGAATTTCTCTGGCCAGCACCTGTCGGTCTCAAACTCCCAGTTTTCTGGGTCTGCCGGGTCGGGGCACATTCCGACAGTAACCTCTCACCTTCCACTTGCCAATCACGTAGGCCACTGTCGATTTTGGGTACTTCAACTCGCTGGATATGTCACGTATGGATCGGCCATTTCTGTGATACCCGACGATTACACCTTTCTAGAAATCAGAGAGCTCTGAACTGCGTGGCATCTTGCATGCGACTGGTTGCGTTGTTGTTTCCCACACGATATTTAACGGCGGCGGCCGTGATGTGTATCAGGACCGCAGATATCGTCGATTGCATGGGTGTCCAATTACTTGTTGGTAGATAGTGTATTACCTTCAAGATTGAAGGGATGTAATCCTTTACAACCAAGTACAAAAGTATGTAGTTTTTGTCGACGACAGCAAGAGTTTGAACACTTATTTTCGAAGAGTGGTGATCTTGTGTACTGCAATGATACAGACTTATTGTTTGAAGACTTAGGACAGCAACACAAACCGGAAGAATGGCGACTTTTTATAGATTTCTCAAAAATAAGCTTAAAAGCTGTCCTTCTTCATAACGGAAATATGTATCCGTCAGTACCTGTTGCATATGCCGCATACATGAAAGAAAAATACGCAAATATGAACCTGTTGCTTAAAAGTATAGTATACAAAAACACTCATGGAATATTTGTGGCGATCTTAAAGTGATAGCCTTATTCCTTGGTCTGCAACTTGGATACACAAAACACTGCTGCTTCCTCTGTGAATGGAACAGTAGGGGCAGAAATTCTCATTACATTAAAAAGACTTGGCCTAAAAGAGAGTCCTTAATTCTAGGTAATAAAAATGTTGTTGCTGAGCCTTTAGTAAGTCCTCAGAACGTATACTTACCACCGCTTCACATCAAACTGGGTTTGATAAAACATTTTGTAAAGACATTGAATAAAGATAGAGAAGCCTTTCGTTTTTAAAAGAACAAGTTCCCCCAAATATCTGAAGCCAAAATTAAACAAGGCATTTTTATTGGTCCACAAATAAGGGAAATTATGCATGATCTTGCATTTGAAGGCATTTTGAATGAGACTGAAGCTGCTGCATAGAAGTCCTTTTAAGATGTGGTACTGAACTTTTTAGGTAACCAGAAAGCAGAAAATTATAAAGAACTTGTTACTGAGCTTCTAGAAAACTATGAGGCCATAGGATGCAATGTCCCTTAAAATACATTTCCTTCACTCGCATCTGGACTTTTCCTTTCAGAACTTAGAAGCTGTAAGCGATGAGCACGGAGAATGTTTTCATCAGGACATATGTACCACAGAAAACCGCTATAAAGGAAAATGGAGCCCTAAAATGCTAGCTGGTTACTGTTGGACTCTAAAAAGGGATGTAGTACAACCAAAGTACAAAAGAACATCTATAATAACTATTTTTTAAGGGAGTGCAATTAATTACTTGTATATAGCGTGCCAAAATGAAGGCGTATTGTACACTGAAACAACAGGTTACTCGAGAACTATGCCGGATTTAATAAGCAGATATGTAATCATAAATCAGCATGATAAATACTGTATGATTCGGCATATGCAGTCTTTGTAACAAACAAAAAGTTTATATTTGTTGTTCAATGTAATCTTACTTTCATCGTCACGTGAGGCAACTTATAGAAGATTAGCCACAATAAAAAATGTCACTTCCCCGTAATGGAAGCAACGGTAGATAAAAAAAATTTCGTGCTAAGGCTTTTTACCTTCCTCTCCTCTTTGCTCCGGATCTATATTTACCAGTTTACACTTGATATTTCCCTTCCCCACCTCCTTCCCATCCAGTTGAATTAAATTTAAGAAGCTAGAAGTTCACGCAACTCTCTGTATAGATATGCCTTAAAGCCATACTGCGTATGTTACGAAATTTTGAATTATTGCGGCCTCGGCTAAACAGCTTCCTCCCATTTTGAAGAGGGAGGGGTGAGGGGGAGTGATGCGAGACAGATCCTCTCCTTGACAAATGTCAACCCCGCCTTCTCGTGGTGCATCCTGTTCCCACTAAAGGGGCTCTGACGACCGCCCATAGCGGTATAACTATACCATCGGGATTAGAGGAAATTCTATCCCACACTCACCAACCCGCTTGGCCAGCGTGGTGAGTTATGGCCAAACCCCTCCAAAATGACTCCACAACTTAAATCTTGGCCCTCAGTCTCCGGCAGCTGGAATGTACCTGGCCAAGGCAGCGGCCAGTGCGACATGAAGGCAGAGGGTGCTAAGAATCCCCGGAGGACCGGACTAGGCTGCCATCTGATGCTGACCTTGGCAACGTACAATGGACGCTCCCTATCTTCTGATTCAAGGCTTCTTGAATTGGAAGAGGAACTACAAAGGATCAAGTGGGACATCGTGGGGCTAAGTGAGGTAAGGAGAAAAGGAGAAGATCTCATTGAACTGAAAAGTGGACATCTCTTCTACTATCGTGGGACAGATACTGGCAGAACTAGTGGTGTTGGATTTATAATAAACAAGAAACTGAAGGATAAAGTGGTAGAAGTTGAAAGTTCCTCTGACAGAGCTGCACGACTCGTTATCCAACTATCGAGAAGATACCAGGCTCAGATTATTCAAACTTATGCACCCACCACAAGTCATCCTGAAGAAGAAATTGAAGAATTTTATGAGGAAATTTGTCATCTAAATAATAAAGGTAAGCAGCACTTGAAAATAATTATGGGAGATTTCAATGCAAAAATAGGGCAACGGCAACAGAATGAAACTTCAGTAGGTAAATTCGGTCACGGCAACAGAAACCAGCGTGGAAATACTCTCGTTGAGTTTGCAGAGGCAGAAGGGTTTTTCATCTTGAACTCCTTTTTCAAGAAAAAGCCACACAGAAAATGGACATGGAGACATCCAAATGGGACGACAAGTGAAATTGATTTTATTATGTGTAACAAAAAATTCGTCATAGAAGACTGCAGTGTGCTAAACAAGTTCAACACAGGTAGTGACCATAGATTGGTGAGATGTAAGATGCACCTCAACACTAAACTTGAACGTGGCAAGCTCATAAGACAAACAAAATCTATTGACATAACCAACCTTAAAAAACACCATAATACCTTCAAGTTGGAACTGAAGAACAGGTTCTCTGCTTTAGAAGGCCTAACATCGGAAGAAGTGGACATCTCTGAAGTTAACAGAAAAGTAACCAAAGCTCTTATGGAAACAGCAACAAAATTAGCTGGGTCTAAGAACAAGTTGCATGTAAATAAATTATCAGGAAAAACGAAAATGTTGATGCAAAAAAGAAGAGAGATGAGGACAACTAAAGAAGATGTGACTTCCAAAGTGGAATATATAGAGCTATGCAAGACAGTACGAAAAAGTATCACTGAAGACGTAAGAAAATTCAACTGTGAACTAGTGAGGAAAGCAATTGAAAACAACCAAAGCCTAAAGATAGCAAAGGGACATCTCAGTAAGGGAAGAAAACAGATTATGGCACTGAGAAAAGAAGATGGTTCTGTAACAAGAAATAGAGGCAGAAATTTTGACAAGAGTGAAAGATTTCTACTCCAAATTATATGAAAGGGATGATACATGCACTCCACACATCATGAAAGATACCAGTACCAGAGTTCCTCCAGTCCTTCCAGCAGAAGTTGCACATGCAATCAAGAACATGAAGCGGGGAAAAGCTCCAGGAGAAGATGCAATTACTGTAGACATCATACAAGAAGCAAGTGGAGAAATCGAAACAGTACTCGCCCAAATTTTCACTCGATGCCTTAATGAAGGAAAGATTCCTGAGGATTGGAACACCGCTACAATGATCCTGCTACATAAGAAAGGTGACATTGAGGATCTCGGAAACTACAGACCTATCAGCCTCCTATCAGTAGTTTATAAAATCTTCACTAAAGTTCTTTCACACCGCTTGAAGGTAACACTGGACATGGCTCAACCGAGAGAACAAGCTGGATTCAGGAGTGGCTACAGCACAATAGATCATATCCATGTGCTGAGAGAACTAATTGAAAGAGCGAGGGAATATGAACTTCCATTGTGCATGGCTTTTATCGATTATGAAAAAGCCTTTGATTCGGTGAAACCATCAGCAGTTACAATGGCTCTGAAAACCTGCGGTATTGAAGATGCATACATTAATATTATTAATAACATCTATGAAAATGCAAGTGCAAAGATTAGGCTGTTTGAAAATACAACACACATAAAAATTGGAAAGGGAGTGAGACAAGGTGACACCATATCTCCGAAGCTCTTTAATGCCACATTGGAGGGTGTTTTTCAGTCACTGAGCTGGGAAAACAAGGGGATAAAGATTAATGGAGATTATCTAACCCACCTTCGTTTTGCTGATGACGTAGTCATTTTTGCAACTAGCCCATCAGAGCTGCAGAGTATGATCCAGGAACTTGCTGACAAGAGTAAAGAAGTGGGATTAAAAATGAACTTTCAGAAGACAAAAGTGATGTTCAATGCTTTTACAAGAAATGAAGATTTATCGATTAATGGAGAAAAGCTGGAGATAACAGACACGTACATTTATCTTGGACAGCAGATATCAAGTGAGGGTCACATTGATGAAGAAATTAATCGGCGCACAAAACTTGCCTGGAGAGTTTTTGGAAGAAACAGCATAATTTTCAAGAGCAATATGCCATTATGTCTTAAAAGAAAAGTGTTTGATCAATGCATCCTTCCAGTGCTTACGTATGGTGCAGAGACGTGGACCTTAACTAAAAGAGACATACAAAGGCTGCAGACAACTCAAAGAAAAATGGAGAGGTGCATACTTGGTGTAACCAGGAGAGATAAGAAGAGGAACTCGTGGATCCGAAAAATGACAAGAGTGGAAGACATCATGATCAGAGTCAAATCCCTGAAATGGCAATGGGCTGGACATACTGCCAGAAGGACAGATCATCGATGGACAGCCGAAATTTTAGATTGGATTCCAAGGGACAGGAAAAGACCCAGAAGAAGACCACATGGGAGATGGGTGGATGAAATTCGAAAGTATGCAGGGGTGACATGGAGGAGACTGGCACAAGACAGACCGTTGTGGAGGAAACTTGGGGAGACCTTCGTCCAGCAGTGGATTGATAATGGTTGACAATGATGATGATGATGATATAGCGTGCCAAAAATGAAGGCGTATTGTACACTGAAACAACAGGTTACTCGAGAACTATGCCGGATTTAATAAGCAGATATGTAATCATAAATCAGCATGATAAATACTGTATGATTCGGCAAATGCAGTCTTTGTAACAAACAAAAAGTTTATATTTGTTGTTCAATGTAATCTTACTTTCATCGTCACGTGAGGCAACTTATAGAAGATTAGCCACAATAAAAAATGTCACTTCCCCGTAATGGAAGCAACGGTAGATAAAAAAATTCGTGCTAAGGCTTTTTACCTTCCTCTCCTCTTTGCTCCGGATCTATATTTACCAGTTTACACTTGATATTTCCCTTCCCCACCTCCTTCCCATCCAGTTGAATTAAATTTAAGAAGCTAGAAGTTCACGCAACTCTCTGTATAGATATGCCTTAAAGCCATACTGCGTATGTTACGAAATTTTGAATTATTGCGGCCTCGGCTAAACAGCTTCCTCCCATTTTGAAGAGGGAGGGGTGAGGGGGAGTGATGCGAGACAGATGCAGCTATACCGCGGGGCATAGTTGTTACACGTGATATCATATCATGTCCTACGTAATTAACGAATGCGACAAAAATTCCAACACACTTCATTTTCAATATCTAATTACTACCGCCAAGAAATCGAAAAGCGATCAATGATAAAGACTCATTTATAATCCTTTTCTCTTTTGTTAGTTGAAGTAGCTTTATAAACAAGTCCTTAAAAAAAAAACTCACGGTAGAATTACTTTCACACGTGTCACTTTTTTCTCTGCACAATACATACATTTTTTTCATAAATATTATTGGCTCTACGTTTCCAAAATAACCGCATGTTAACGAAGTGGAAAGATAAGAAAGAACCGGCGACGTCTGAAGTAAACCCGTGCTCGACAACGTCCGTATCAAAACCGTTGGCTATCCTCCAGTGAAACAGCAGCATAGCACGATGTGGAACTGATAATAGTCACTAACTGATTACACGTTTAAAAATAACCATAACCTCTGAGATCATATTCAATTTGTAGCAGTCAAACAAAATGAGAAAAAAAATATTCTCTTGAGATTTGCACACATCCGCGTCAGCTCTAAAGCACGTACTTCATCAAAAACCGTACTCGGATAATATTTGTTTTGCTTTTTTCATTCATATCTTCACATGCTCGCTTTGTGAAATATCCCTTCGCGGAATTCTGCTAGAACATTTTTAAAGAGTGCATTTCTTTTTAAGGGAATACAAGATTACACATTCCCAATAAACAAACAAATACTGACGTTTCATAAAGCAACGAACATACGCTCCAAACAATGAAAAAATATCGAAAAAAAAAAAAAAAAAAGCATACGACAAGGGGTCTCACATTCAAACAGTTAGCAAATCGGTTGTAATTTTCAAATTTCAGATTATATACGAGTATAATCAAAGAACTTACATTCACGATATTTAAAGTTGATATTACTTTAGTAATCGCTACATGGCAAGTTGAAAGTATTCCACTAACACATCATTCTCACCATATATATGCATCAGAACCACGTTTGTGATCTTTATACACAGGAGAGGATTTACAGGGAACCAACAACGATGATGAACATCAAAAATAATGATTTTCTTATTTTCCATTTGCTTCTTAAAAAAAAAAACTATAGAGCGAGGGATAAAAAAACGGTTCTGGGTTTGGGAGCATAAACTCCGTCCGAACTCTAAGTACCGTGTATGTCATTTACAAGTATGAATTTATCAAATCGTGAGAAAAATCCGTTTATTTGGCGTAATGAACACTAAAGAAACTGCGCCACAAAATTGGGGGGGGGGGCTACTTCAGTCTGAAGTAACGTCTAAATAAATACACAAGATTTTTAAATAAATGTTGAATTGTATTTAAAATCTTGTGTATTCTTTAGACGTTACTTCATCCTGAAGAAGCCCCCCCTGTTTGTGGCAGTTTCTTTAGTGTTCATTACGCCAAATAAACGTATTTTCTCACGATTTGTTATCATCCGGTGTAAGTATACCCACCTATTATATTCTATATGAATTTATCAACTGAATGCAGGATCACTATAAAAATAATTTTGATGGTACTTACTTAATACTATATTACAGCTAAGCTCAGAAATTGTATTTCAGGCCATTGGTTTTAGAATGTAGTGATCATTTTACCGGTATTTAATATGACTGCCCATCTTTCCCGTAAAATGTCTTTTTACCTCATTCGATCCAGTTTAAGAGACAATCACAAGACTGTTACCGTACGAGTTTAAAATGAAACTGGTAAAGCTGGTTTAAGAAACACGGAAATAGATTTCATCAATGACCGGATTATAGGGGAACAGACAGTGGGGTGTAATTTGATCATATACTGTACAACAGCAAATCCCACACAGCATGTAGCGTTAATGCCAATTAAAGCAGTGCCATAAACTAAACGTGCGTAACATGTTAAATGCTAGCTAGTACTATGCTTCAATGACATACCATATAGAAGTTACGACTTTACCACCTTTAAAAGCTTTACCACTCATTTACTTCCACTATTTCTCTATCACGGCATCAAAAAATCCCTAAATATTAAATTTCGTCTTGATGGTCATAATAAATATTTTGAGTTATGGTGGCAACAAAATCACACAGTACGGTGAAAATAGCCAAAGCATGTTTGAGGAAACCCTACATGAGAATTTGGGTTGAAATGTAGCAGCGTCAAGTTTTGTAATTGCAAAATAAAAAAATTCCAGATTTCAACACAAATACACGTTTCTGCATGCATTAGAACATTAGAAGTGCAAAATTAAAAAAATACCGAGAGGGGGGTGATGTAACAAAAATCGTCATTTTTTAAGGATGCCGGTTATGGGGCCGATTCAAGGTTGTGCGCACGTCCCCCCTCTAACTCTAAATTTGCCGCTGCTTATACTATACGTCTAAATAAACGCAGCTAAAACCCAACTCCGAGCAGGAACAGCTGGTACAACGGTTGATTTCAGGAAAAAAGGTCTTAACGTCTCTTTTCTTGACTGGTCGCACAGAATACAGAAAGTTGTCCAAGGCACCCAAGGAAATATATCAACCAACTCAAAATCACCATGCCTACACTTCCTTAGATGCATATACTTGTATGTAAGGAAGATAATTAAAAGCACACGCTACACGTATGTATACACATATTTAAAAATATGTTTAAATAATTGATTTTTTTTTTTACATGTTAAAACTACGTGACTGCCACAGGCTGAACGAAAAGTAAGTTTCGGCGCAATTTCGCAAGTGTTGCCACGTAACGGTTTCAGAGACAAACGCTAGAATCATATTCGAAATCCTACACATAACCTCAATCACATGGTCTCAATTATTATTTTGAGGGAATTGTAAGGTCTACAGCATCTGAGACGCTACGAAGTCTTCTCGCCCATCCCTAATTTAGAGGCACTCGTTCGTCTAAATCAGGGTTGTCCAACATACGGCTCGCAGGCCATAGTCCGGTCCGTCAAAGTTTTAATCCGGCCCGCCGGCTAATGTTCGAAATTTAAAAAAATTCCAGGATTAAAAAAAAAAAAAAAAAAAGCAAAAATTGTGGATAACTAAATATCAACGCTGTAAAGGTAAACATGCCCTGTGAGATAAGGTTACGGTTACTTTCGACACCAACTTAAGTAGAACATCATACATACGAAGGGAGCATGGGTTATGTTTTCCTTAGATTAAGGCCACACGAGCGATAATTACTGCCAGATTTCTGCTACATTTGTAGCGCAAGAAATGCACTAAAGGCCTGCAACAGAAGTGGCCAGACACAGCAGTAAATGGCCGCCCCCGTGGCGCAGTGGTCTAAGCGATGGCCTCTGATCATTCGTCCGAAGGGGTCCGGGTTCGAATCCCGGTAAGGCATGGATGTTGCGTTTGTCTTTCGGCACTGGCTCTCTCCCTTCCCTGGAACCAGTGACCCTAAATTAGGGACGGGCGACTGCTTATAGCCCATTGAGTTTGTAACGTATACTCTAGATTCACTTTCCTTTTGATTTTTTACTATCTCTGGTTATTTTATTTTCCTATGTAAATTATCTTCTTACTGAACGAGATGTTATTTCACCCGCTGAACGAGATCTGGCAATGAGTGTAAGTCATGACGTGGTGGTAGCCAGTATAAATAGGCGCGTTCAACGATGCGTAGAGAGAGCGTTTGTTGTTGTATAGAGAGAGCGTTTGTTGTTGT
Organism: Macrothele yani; assembly: GCA_039090855.1. NCBI lineage: Eukaryota > Metazoa > Arthropoda > Arachnida > Araneae > Macrothelidae > Macrothele > Macrothele yani. Next base: position 25,677,011 of record CM077013.1, read on the forward strand.
ATAGAGAGAGCGTTTGTTGTTGTACGAAGTGAGCTGTGGTTTATGTGTCAGAAAGCTGGTGCTGTATAAAGAGAGTTCGTTTATGTGAGAGCGAGAAGTTGACCAAATAAAAGATTGTTGTCGTAAGTACGTCTTTCTCAGTTCATAGTACTGTCAGACCTCTGTCTGGCTGTTAGGTTTATTTCATTTAGTGTTATTAGTAACAACCAGCATAAGACTTTATTCATCTTAATTACTACTACAACATTACTACCAGTTATAAGCTTGATTATTATTATTACTACACTACTAGCAGGAAAGTTTATTCATAATTAATAACACAACAACCATTAGAAGAAGCGTTAGCTTACAAGAAGCTAAATTCATTACATTATAATTGAAGGAAGCATTATTAGTAGCTTAGTTAAAAGCATATTCATTATAAGTTACTCACGGTGGTCGTTAAACCTCCAATCAAAAAAAAAAAAAAAAACCAGCAGTAAATGTCACCAATAAGGTAGAGAGGAGTGAGACATCAAGATCATGTCGCAGAAGAATGAACCCCGACCCATTTTACTCGCTTCATTTGTAGCAGAAAAGCTGGCCACACATAGCGACATTTGCAGCGAGTGGTGTGTTTGGTTTCGATTGTGGTTTGGATATTAACCACGATGGATTTTTTTATTGACAGTGAACAGATAAAAGTATGATGTGCTGTTCGATTCGAAATGCAAGAACTACAGAAATGAGAAGAAGAAAACTGATGCGTGGATGAAGGTAACAGAAGCCGTATATATATATATATATACTTAAGAGCATAGCCGAAAAACATAAGAAAAACTTAAGAATTTAAAACGAAAGTTGCAAAATAACCTGAAGATCAAAACGCGAAATGCAGCAGTTATGAAAATTCAGAATTCACATTCTATTAAGAAGAGACTGAAGCAAAAAAATTTTTTGACTCATACCAAGTACAACATAGAAAAGGTTATGTATTGACCGGTGGGAGTAAAAAAAAAGAAAAAAATAGAACAACTGAATGTAGCAAGTGTCGAGAATACTGAGCCTTGGCTTTATATATATATATATATATATATTTTTTACGGAATTTGCAGCAACCGCTGGCCCGCGAGTTCCGTGAAAAGTTTTTAAGTGGCCCTTTACACAAAAATGTTGGACAACCCTGGTCTAAATGAAGAAACAGCCAGCGCCGAAGCCGCGCGCCCGGACCACTGACAGTGACAATGGTACGAATCTCCTTTGTAGGAGGGCTGATAAAATATAGTTTGATTAGCTTTCAGTAAAAAAAAACCTAGGTTGTCTGGAAAATAAAACGGGGTGAACCAAATTAGAATTTGTCTCTTTTACCGCAGTAAAGATGGAGCATAAAAAAGTAAAGGAGGTCATAAAGTGCTGACACGAAAACGATAAAAGCAACGCCAAGGATTAATTGGCGGAAATGAAACTGCGATGCAAGTTAGAACCACTATGGGTACTTCTTCCCCAGAAGAAATTAAATACATAGGCTACACCAAGTTTTTTTTTTTTTAAGAGAGTCATAACAAAAGTTCTGCACACGTTAATCTAAAACGGAAGCGGATGATGCAATCGGGAAAATGATTGCATCATGTCAAAGACATACTCTCAGAAACGCAGTGGTGTCAGAACGATGCGCTATCATTTGCTGTATGGACGTGGGAGGATTTGGAAATGGAAGCGTGAAGCTCCTCAGGTCGAGTCACAGCGTTAGACCAGAGCTAGTACGAGAAAATAGAAACTATGCTGGGAAAACTCTGACACAGATCCACCCTACCTTTCAAGAAGTTTGTGGGGAAGGAACTCTTGATCGAAGCACTATTTCTTTCTGGGGACAAAGTTGAGACCGAAAATTCGTCCCCCCCCCCTCCCAACTTGTTGGAAGCGGGAGCGATCTTGCTACTTTTGTCGAAAAATGGTTGGGAAACTTTATCCCACCCACCATACAGCCCTGATCTCAGTCCACCAGACTTTGATCTTTTCCCAAAGTAAGAAAATCAGCTCCGTGGCATCCGCTACAAATCACTGGACGAACTGTCTTTGGACGTGACCTGAATAATACGACAGCTTAACAAAGATGGCGTACTACGGGGCATCCAGGACCTACCTCACCGTTTGCAAGCTGTCATTAGCTACACTGAACGGCAATAAAGTAAGTTTTCTCAGTTACTTCACACTTTTCTCAAAAACGGACAGTGTGCAAAACTTTTGTAAGGACCCCCGTAGCTGCAGTGAAAAGGAGATCCGGTGACCTCGAAACACAGCTCATGTCAAGTGCAGAATGTTATTAGTACAAAGCGCCGCCTTTCTGCCAAAAATCGGTTTTCAGTCTGCTGTGGAAGAAAATGCGAAAACGTCGGTCTGACATTCATCCAAAATGGATATCTCAATGTGCTTTTCGTGGAATGATTTATACGTTTCAAAAAAGATTTAAGTGCATAGCCCACTTTTGGATCGCTGTCAAATACATCTAACCAGTTTCCAACGATAGCTCCTTCACGAGCAACAGTCGGAAACGGGTTTCGCCAATTGTGCAAAAGGTCGAAAAACACTAGAAGACGAACCTCGATCCAGTCGTCCCCATTCCGATCTAACACCTGAAAGTGTCGTTGTTGTCAGAAAACTAATACGATTCTCATACCACAATTTCTAACATATACATCCCTCAACATCGGATCAACAGCAGCGTAAACGATCATACAGCATCGACATTTTCATTGATATGATTATTTGTGCGTCAGCAAGCGATGCTCTCGATGGTGCCCCATTCACTGACAAACCAATAAGAGACAAATCAATAAGAGACTTTTTCAGGACTATTATCTGACTTAACATCCATGTCATATTTATACCAATAAACGGATTCACAACTTCAAAATTCGTATTGCACAATGGTGTAATCCCGTATTCCATTCATTGATATTCTGCAGGCAATCACGGGAATTAATTCTAATCCTCCAGATTGGCTGTACAGGGTAATTCATAAAGAATTATACAGTTTCAACGCACTATAAAACAAGAACAATGTAAGGCATTTTATGTTACCTCTAAAAGAATTGTAAGGGAATGTTTCAAGTTTTTTTAGAGACAGTCACAGATGTTCTATGTGTGCACCCTTAGTCACAGGACACACATCGAGCCGGTGATCCATTTCCGCCCAAACGCGAGGTAAGATATCTGAATCAAGTGCAGTTATAGTGGCTGTGATACGCTGTTTCAGCTACGCTAGATTTTTTTATGCCAATCGTAAATAAATTTTCTGGTTGGAGGTTCTTTTCTGAATCGTGATCGAAAATGCCGTTGCACCACAGTTACAGATTCCGTTTTGCTCAATTCAAGAACACAAAATGCCTTCTCCACTGCAGACGCTGCCATTTTTGACTGACTAGTCACGTGCACGCGCGCTGTCGCCTACGTCACTTCCCTCAGTAGCGGGACACAAACTTTATGAGTACGTCTACCTAACGGTTCTCAGTTGTGGTCCGTGTCTTCAATTGTTACAGTTTTACAGCATCTGGAAACTATATACTTCTTAATGAATCATCCTGTATATGAATGCCGATTGCTTCGACTAGCGAATCCTGTGATAGTTATATCCAAATTAATCGGAAACTTGAAACTTGGTCGTTCTAGGTGGTGTCGTGGTTAGCATACTCGGGCGCTATCCGGAAAACGCGGGTTCGATTCCCTCTCCGGGAAGACGAAATTTTCAAGTTTTCGGATATTATTTGACTTAACATCCATGTCATATTTACACCAATAAACGGATTCACAACTTATGTAATTGTAAGAAACTTGTTGTTCGGAGGTTTAACGACCACCGGGAGCAACTCGCGATGGGCTACAAGTAGTCGCCCATCCCTAATTTAGAGCCATGCCACTGGTTCCACGGAAGCCAGTGAGAAACAGTGCCGTAAGACAAACACAACATCCTCCATGCCTTACCGGGATTCGAACCCCGACCCATCTTGCACAAACGCAGAGACTCCAGCCTTGACTGGAAATTTTCAGTGTTAAACACTAAAAAAAAATCCGCAGTTTTAAGCTTTTTCCAGTAGTGAAAACTACAAAAATCCGTAGTTCTTAGCGTCTTTCAGTAGTTATGAATAAAATTGTATTACACACTAGGTAAAAAAAAAAAACATTTTGCCGGAGCAGCTAAATGACAGTATAAATTCATAAAAAAATGTTCATAAATTGAAGACATTTTGAGAAGGTTCTGGAAGGTGTTCACAGGTATGTGGAGCCATGCTGACTGCAATGCATCTGACAGCTGCTGGAGGGTCCCATCCGCCCCAGGGAAGACAATCAGCATGTATGGGTGTACGTGGTCTGCAAGGATGCAATCATAACGAATTCGGTTCGTTTCCCTTCCACAGGTATGAGTGGACCCAGGGAATGCCACGAAAACATTCCCCAGACCATAACGCTACCTCCACCAGCTTGTGTTCTTCCAGCAATGGCTGAAGAGTGTTTGTTTTCCGATGTTTCTCGCATTATACGCCAATGTCCATCCGTTCGATGAAGCAGAAAACGTGACTCATCGGAGAAGTCAATCCTTTGCCTATCAGTGGAGGTCCGATTCCGATACTGCCGAGCAAATCTAAGCCTTTTCTGCCAATGCACCTTCGTTAGTATAGGTGCAGTGACCATCGGTCTGCATCGGAGCCCCACGCAGCAGGTTTCGCTCAACTATAGTTTCAGAAACACTTCTGGTAGCCCCCTGGTTCATTCGGTCAGTGAGTAGCTCCACTGTAGCATGTCGATCGGCCCTTATGCAGCCAACGTTCACCTCTCACATCAATGACAAGTGGTGCTCCGCAGTTTCCACGTCATTTATTCGCAATGTTGCCATTTCTCCAATCACGATACACTTTAACCACAGCAGCACGCGAATAGTTCACAAACTGCGCTGTTTCAGAAATACTGCCACCCTTGTCCTGAAAGCCGATAATCATCTCATTTCAGCAAATCTGATAAATCGCTCCTTTTATCCATGGCAGCAACGAGTGATATGTTTTCAGATCATGATCATATGTAGAGGATTTTAGGAAGGGAGCGCCTGACCCCAGGTCTTTTTTTTTTTTTTTTTTTTTTTTTTTTGATTGGAGGTTTAACGACCACCGTGAGCAACTCAATGGGCTATAAGCAGTCGCCCGTCCCTAATTTAGGGTCACTGGTTCCAGGGAAGGGAGAGAGCCAGTGCCGTAAGACAAACACATCATCCATGCCTCACCGGGATTCGAACCCGAACCCCTTACGGATGGATGATCAGAAGCCAGCGCCTTAGACCACTGCGCCACCGGGGCGGCGACCCCAGGTCTTAAACAACCCTTAGAAATAGGACACTAGGAGGTTTGGGCTAGAGCGTTCGATAGGAAAGTGACACGGAAGCGAAGTAGAAAGGGGAGGAAGACGCCCTTATTTATTACCGGGGAGCCAGTACCCGGGGTCCGACGGCTTAACGTGCCCATCCGACGCACAGCGGGTATTTAGTGGATCGAGCGTTCGTACCTGCCTGGGATCGAACCTGAGGCCCTTCCCGTGGCAGTCACGAACGTTGCCCACTCGGCCACCCGCGGCCTATGTTTTATCAGATATAATCACTACCTTTAAAGAGCTGTATGCAGAATTTAAACTTAACCAATTTGTTAATGTAGGAACTTCGAACTCTTATCTCAATTGCTGCATAAAAAATAACCATATCCTATATAATAATACTCTCTATAAGCAAGTGAACGGTATTCCCATGGGAACATCAGCATCCACGAATATCGCTAATCTATTCCTGTTCTTTAAGGAATATAAATTCATTAAAAATCACCCCACCTGCTCAGATAACTACCTTTACACATTTAGATATATTGATGATCTGCTGTGTATCAATAATTCAGAAGCTATAGAGAGTGATTTCGATAATATCTATCCTAGCTCTCTTAACTTATGTAAAACCAACCACAGTAATCAGGAACTTGAGTTCCTAGACTTAAGCATTAAGCTCAACAGAGGTAACCCATCTATTAGCCTCTTTGATAAAAGGGTTAATTTTCCTTTCAAAGTAATTAAATATCTACACTGGAATAATAACATATCAACCAAAGTAATTGAGAATGTACTAATTTCTCAGGTCCTAAGAATTTCTAGAATTTGCAGCAACAATTTGGACTTCAATTACCACATTAATATACTATTAGATAGTTTTCTAGAGAACGAAATTCCTTCTTCTTTCATCAAAAGAACTTTAAGAAAAATTATTCTAAATAATAGAGTAAGGTTGGCAGAATTTTCTACACAGTTAATAATATGATTCTGACCAATCAAAGCCGTAAGGCAGTTGGCTAGAGGATGCCTATTAACTACTAAAAGGAACCTTAGTGCTATGGATATGAAGGTCCTATTAAAACAAAAAATTAAATAATATAGACAAAATCACAAAAAAAGCTTAAAAATCTGTTTATAAAAGAAAATAAAAACAAATAAAAAAGAAAACTAGTTATTCATCACTAGGATAGCTATACTAAAAATAGTAAAACTAACATTAAAATTAATAAGATTCTGATTAATCTATAGAAGCTCACTAAGGTGATTTAATACATGCAAAGATTATTAAATACACTACTCGTGTATTTTATAATATTTCTCATGTATTCTGGAGAGTTAATTCTGCTCTTTCTGATCATACAGATCCACAGTCTTAAGTATATATATATATATTTTTTTTTTCTCTGGTTAAAATCTCCGCGAGTTGGTTTCTTTCAGTATGAGGAGGCCATCAGCCCCACCCACACTGCCCCCCAGCGACTAGGGAGTGGCAGAAGTGGTAGGACGCATGGGGAAGAAGTCAGCCATGTTTTACTCTTGTGAGGAAAAAGTTTAGTTGCACAAGTGGTAAGCTCTCTTCCTTGTATTTGGGTTTTAGGTTTTATAAGTTCAATGTTTGTACTTCATGTACTTTTTTCTCTGTTGATTCTTTGCTTTTCAGCTTTTAGGCACTGGCTTGTCTGTTAACATTTTTGCGGGTTTTAACTCTTTCTTTTCTTGGTAACTTTGCGCGTCTTTTGGGGAACTTAGGCACAGCAAATGGCTAAGCATAGTTCCTTTTCTTTGCGCTGTATTTTCAAAGTAGTTAAGTTCTTAATAACTACTTAATTATGCACTTAAAGCACTGCTGAAATACTTTGTACATATTGCAACTAATTGTTTAAGTCATATAACTTTCACAAAGTTTTCTTTAGTTTATTATTGTCTTTAACTTATTCTCGTTTTCGTGTTGTCTGAAGTTGTAGAGTAGGGGGTTTTAGAATCAAGTTTTCTTTCAAAAATCTGATTTTTAAAAAAATTAATATTTCCTTTTTTAATTGCAATGTAAAAATTTGGATTTCTTTTGCATTGTTTTTCAGGTTTAAATTCTCTCTCAGGCGAACTTGGCATTTCGTTATAGCCGAAAATTATTTCTAATTATTATGTCACTCTCACAGCTTGAGTTCTCTTTAATCTTCTTCTCTCTGTTTAATAGTAACAGATGAAGAGCATGGGTCGGGCCAGGAGGGTTATGGATGCAAGCGAAATTGTTAACTAGTGCTAGGTCATACAACTCTGCGGAGGACATGACATATATATATTTTTTAAAACAATTTTTGGTGGGCATGTTACTTGCATCTATGGCCTTGCAGAAACCCATTTCCAACTAGGTCTTTGTGGAAGTGAGAAAATGCAGAGTTTTTGCTGGTCCTTGATAAAGCCAAGGCTCAGTATTCTCGACACCTTCCACATTCAGTTGTTTTATTTTATTTTTTTATCTTTTCTCCTTTTACTCACACCGGTAGATACATAACCTTTTCTATGTTGTACTTGGTATGAGTCAAAAATATATATGTATTTTTTTGCTTAGGTCTCTTCTTAATAGAATGTGAATTCTGAATTTTCAAAACTGCTGCGTTGCGCGTTTTGATCTTCAGGTTATTTTGCAACTTTCGTTTTAAATTCTAAAGTTTTTCCTTAGTTTTCAGTTTTGCTCTTCAATATATATATATATATATATATATATATACTGAAGAGCAAAACTGAAGACTAAGGAAAAACTTTAGAATTTAAAACGAAAGTTGCAAAATAACCTGAAGATCAAAACGCGCAACGCAGCAGTTTTAAAAATTCAGAATTCACATTCTATTAAGAAGATACCTAAGCAAAAAAATACATATATAATTTTGACTCACACCAAGTACAACATAGAAAAGGTTATGTATCTACCGGTGTGAGTAAAAGGAGAAAAGATAAAAAAATAAAATAAAACAACTGAATGTAGAAGGTGTCGAGAATACTGAGCCTTGGCTTTATCAAGGACCAGCAAAAACTCTGCATTTTCTCACTTCCACAAAGACCTAGTTGGAAATGGGTTTCTGCAAGGCCATAGATGCAAGTAACATTCCCACCTAAAATTGTTTTAAAAAAAATATATATATGTCTTGTCCTTCGCAGAGTCGTATGACCCAGCACTAGTTAACAATTTCGCTTGCATCCATTAACCTTCCTGGCCCGACCCATGCTCTTCATCTGTTACTATTAAACAGAGAGAAGAAGATTAAAGAGAACTCAAGTTGTGAGAGTGACATAATAATTAGAAATAATTTTCAGCAATAACGAAACGCCGAGTTCGTCATCTTCAACCCCCCCGAAAAAATGAAAAACAACAAAAAAATTCACTGCAGATAAGAATTCTAGGATTAGTCCAGGACTTTAAGCTAACATACGAAAAATTAAGGACTTTCCTAGCACTGGAAAGGGACCTAAAATTTCCATGATAACTCTGCACGTGGCCAAAGACACTTAGATATCCAAAACGTATTGAAAAATCGCAGAAGAAATGCAGCGATATTGAAAATATTCAAAAAACCCTCCAAATTGTTAAATCAATGTTAGAATCTAGAAAACATGAAAACAAACTTTACGCACATACAAAAAGGCAATTTCACTTATATTTTCGATTTCCGTACTATATCTGATGTTTTCCGCAGTGACTACGAAGAATCCGCAGTAGTTGGAGCCTCTGCAAATGGTCAGAAGCCAGCGCTTAGACTACAGCGTGACCGGGGCGGCCAGGCCAAGAGGAGACGAGTCGTGTTGAATGGTGCCGCTTCATGCTCGCTTGAATTGATGGCGGTCAAAACAGACATATAGCATCGTGACTGGTGACGAATCATGGAGATGCTACTATGACCCGGAAACGAAACAGCAATCGGGGGTCTGGTGCTTGCAAAGTGACGAGCCGACGAGTCAAGTCCGAAGAAACCATACTGCAGGAAAGAAAATGGTTGCGTCTTACAACTCTAAAACGGGATACATGATAAAAATTGTCCTTGAAAATCAACGAACAGTCACTGTGGAATGGTATACCTCCCACTGCCTTTCAAAGATCACCGAAAAGTGGCTTAAAAAGCGCTAGATCGAGAAGGGGACATCTATTCCTACGTCATAATAATGAGACTGCCTACACTGTAGTCAAAAACAGTAAAGTTAACTGCCACCGAGGCACTGTGGATGTATGTTGCCTCTTCCAGATTATTCGCCTGACTCGGTACAGTGCAATTTCTGTTTCCGAAAGCCGACGATATGCTTCGAGGACATCATTCTTCATACGTTCAAGAGGTCGTGTCTGCGCATTTGGGGACACTTGACATCTTCGACAAACCAACCTGGGAAGAGACATTTTCAAAGCGCAGGATTCTTAAACCAGCAATCAGAAATTCCTAGTCTTACTGTTCAACAGTATGACATCTATTACATCAGAAAACTTGAAAATTACTCAGCCCTGGAAGGGGACTCAAATCCGCAATGCAATTTTCAAGTTTTCTGGTGTGGTAACTGTTACATGTGAACAGTAAAATTAAACAATTCAGGCATTTCCGATTGCTGGGTTAATAAATACTGTAGTTGTTCAGTATTTGTGAAGAAGATTACTTCTATATTTTCAAAGCGGATTGGACGGGTGAGAAAATGCATATATTGGCATCGCTAATTACTTTTGGCGTGCCTTTCGTACGAACATGTTGAGGTATTCTGAACATCTGTGTCGTGCAACAAACAAATATTTTTCTTAAACTTTGCGACCAGAGAGACGAAAGGGCAGATCTAAAACAGAGTAGCTGATACTGTACAGCCATTAATTAACGATCTTATTTTAAAAGAAGTTCTGCAATGGAAAGAAAAGGATGGAGGTAATTTGTTGCAAACTTGCACTGAATTTCCTTCGTTCTTTATCTCCGTTTTAGTGGAGTGTTTCAGCAACATGTTGGCAATGCAAGTGTGACATGATGATGACAGATATAACCTGATAATACGCATGAGCCCTGTAAGAATAACGACAATTAAGCGGCACGATTCCCAGGCATGTTGCTGTTAAAACAAAAGAAACAAAAAATAAAAAAAAAACCTTATTCCTTGGCATGTGTTGCAGAACAAGAAAGCGAATTAAATTACTTCTTTTCACTCAATTTAATAAAGCGGTCATTCAAACATAATACTGCAACAACGGGTTTCCCCATAAAAATTACTCTAACACATTCCGTTTGGAGTGAGCTATTAAGCGATGAAAATATTGTCTTACGAGTTTAGTTTAAAAAGGGAGGCTTCGTCATTAAGGACAAAGACGTGTTAATTTTCTTGCTCTTAAGATCTCTGGTATGAGGTCTCTTAACATGCTTCAAAACTTCCCAGTGATCTACGAAGAATATGCTCAGCAATCTACTAATTACTAAAAATTAAACAAAAAACAAAATAAGAACGCAACAGCAAGATAATTTTCAATATATTAAGTGAATAGTTCAATAAACAAAACGCGGAATTTAATCTATTATTATTAATTTACTAATATTCATCACCTGAATGTATTTAATTTTCTTTTCTTCATTCAAAAAATAACGACAAATATGCTCTCACTAGAAACAATTTCCCAATCGCAGTTTTAGTTTTATTTTCTAATACACCCACCATTACACTGAACGGCGTTCAAAAAATAAAAAAGGCAAAAAATATTCTTTTTTCATTTTTGAATCAATCAAAAGAAGTTGAGATCATAAAAAATTCATTGTCAATTATGCAAAAAATTTTTATTACCGACAGCTTTAGTTAAGTTAGAAAAAAATATATATATGAGTAAAAAAAAAATTACAAGTTCTTTCTAGACGCTGCTCGGGTTTTTCATTTATATTTTTAAGACATAATCAAGTGTAGAAGGTTGTGAGATTCTCAAAAGTTTTAATCAGTTACTTAAAAATTTATAGATATTTAAATATCTTTATTTAAATTTTTAATTGGAAGAATTTGCATGTTGTTTGGTGAGACTTTATATTCTGGTAAAGTAAAAACGGGAGACACAAATAGATGTGCCTTCTGAATTACTCGTACTTCACATATTCTGCTGTCTGTAGCATATCAGTAGCATCACATTTTATTAAATATCAGTTAAAAAATCTAATAGATTTTTTACTAAAAAACACGACATCAAAGTGTTATCTTGGTGAAGGGCTTTAGAAATATGCGGAAATACGTATTTAGACAATGCGGAAATAGAAATATGCGGAAATACGTATTTAGAGAAATATGTATTTAGCATTTAGTTTACTAATGCCACCCAGATCTAGATGTGCCATAAACGAAAGTTATTGTGTTTTTCTTTTCTTTTAGGCTAACAGAGAAAAGAACAACTGGTCGTTTTCTCCAACTTCACAGCACACATTTTTTAGGCACTGATTTTTTGCACGTCTTTTGTAAAAAAAGATCGCGCTTATGTTATCGGTTTGTCCGTCCGACTGTGGACGCCATACATTGCAACTAATAGACCGATTTGAAAAATTCATTTTGCATTGTGAAGCCTAAAATGTGCGAATGCTGACTGTCCCCCCTCCCCTTTTTTTAACTTTTCGATTCCATTTATGTCGAAGAGTATTTTAGGTATAGTCACTTTTTCAAGTTACGCCTAGATTTTCCGCTAGGGGGAGTAAAAATAAATTGCGTTTTCACCGATATCTCTACTTCTAAAACTCCGATTTGAAATTTTTCTTCTGCAGCAGATACAGCTCCTGGTGGAAAACCTTTGCACATAACTTTCTAGTTTTCGGTAAAGAATGGTTTGGCCACCAAGGGGCGAAAGTGTTAGATTTCCCTCTTTTGATGTATTCGCAGCAAAATTTGAGCTTCTAAAATCTCGATTGAAAAAAATTCGTTTGTGGACCGATATTACTCACGTCGATAAACCTTTTCGGAATATTTTCTTCTTAAAATAATGCATGGTTTCTCCGCCAGGGGGCGTAGATGCATATCTTATTTTTGTCAATATCACTACTTCTAACAGTCTGATTTTAAAAAAAATCCTTCTTTGTTGGATGGCGTTTCCAGTGCGAAATGTTTTTTATATAATTTCAAAATTTTGAAGTAAGTCATAGAACTTTCGCTAGGGAGCTTAAAGGTACATTGCGTTTTCCCCGACATATCTGCTTCTAAAATTCCGATTTGAAAAATTCTTCCTGTATCGCATACAGCTCCTGAGGGAAAAATGTTTTTCATATAATTTCTAATATTTAGTAAAGAATGGTTTGACCATCAGAGGACATAAGTGTTCATTTCTGCTTCTGATGTATTTGCAGCAAACTCCTGAAAACTCGACTGAAAAAATTCCTTCTTGGACCGATACCGCTCACATCGAAAAACGTTTTGAGAACACTTCCTTCTTAAAATAATGCATGTTTTTCCTGCCAGGGGGCGTAGATGCATATCTTATACTTTTCGATATCTCTGCTTCTAAGCGTCCGATTTGAAAAATTATTTCTTAGTTGGAGAGCGTGTCAGCTGCGAAATGTTTCTCATTTAATTTCAAATTTTCTTAACGTACAAGTCTGCAACCAGAGAGCGTAAGTTTACTATTCCGTTTACAACAGTATCTGCGAGGTTAAAAATCGGATTGAAAAATTTCTTCTTTCGGTCATATACTACTATTTTGCATACCGGTTCCACTGACTTTGAATAGTTTGATAAATTTAATTCGCATCAGAACGAATTCAAAAGGCGTACTCATTACACTCAAAAATTTGGTGTGTGAATTTCGACGTTCAACGACAGCACGTTTGCTTTATTATTTTCTAAAATGCTTTCGAATTAACCTCTTCCGAAAGCTTTGAAAGGCAATGCAAATACATTTTGAAATGAAACAAATATTCTTTTCATTCATATTCTAGGCACTTTGCTAGCGCAAATCCGGTTTGATTTATTAATATTAGCAATTATGATATCTGGTTTAGTTAAAAGAAAAAAGGATTCGTTTTCTTCCATTGGAAGAGAGTGAGTGCTGTTATTGTTTTAAGTTGAAGCTTTGGTTAAGCTCACGCAATCTGAAATTTACTTACATGAGAAGTCCTAATCAATAAAAAGCTCATTCTACCATGTTATAATTACGGGAAATAATCAAAGCATGCAATCATGTAAAAAAAAATTTAGTGACCCAAAACAGCTTTTTTTAGAATTCATTTCGTCATTACCATTAACCGGTGAATAACGATTTTTTTTTTTTCTTTTTGCTTTTTTTTTTTTTTTTTTATCGTCGTTGCTGCGTCGTCATTGGAAACCTACTCATCTGGTCTGAAGAAAAGCATCTTCGTTCTTAAAAGTTAAGAGCATCATTCAAAGTGCAAATCTAATGGGAAATAAACTTCGAGTGAAAATTATGTTTAGAATATTTATAAGAAAGAACTGCAATCGAGAGGAGCAACGAAATTTAAAGAAACATTGTTTGCAACATCAAATTTTAACACGGTCTCGCAGCATAAGTGATCAAGTACATCCACTTCAAGTTCAGAAACACAAAAACAGATACGCACTTCCTTTTGCATATTTATTTCTTAAACTATTTCCATCACGATCGAAGGCTAGGTGGAATCCTAATTTTGGGCTTTTGGCTCCAGACAAATAGAATAATAATATTCATTAGTGCCACTTCCAGCATTATTTTTTTAAAGCGAAAAACGAAGTATTACAATATAGAACCCCCCCCCCTAAATGGAAAATGAGGTTATACAACACAAGAGCAAACGAAGCTAGTTAAACTGTATCACATGATGTATGTCTGATCAAGCATCAATTAAAACAAACAGGCAATGGGAAATTTCGCACAAGGTATGAAAAATTATTTCCCGATATTTTCACATTTTGAATAAAATTTCTAACTTTTAATTCATGCTTCTCTGTTTTTTTCCTTTTGCAGTATCTGTGGAAGTTCTTTTTAATGTTTAACGTTTACATAGGACGCATGGAAGACCAATAATGTGGCTGACTGTCCACGAATTTATCAGTCTCAAAAACAACGGATATCAATGAAAATATTATCCTCATCGATTTATTATAGAATTTTAAAATGGCCCGGTCCTTTGTTGTGGTCCTCGCAATTTTTCTGGCTCACACGCATGTTCAGAACAATGGATTTCTGAGCATGCGCATGGTTCCGACAGTGGCAATCAGTAAACGTGAATAAAAATTCAGTTTCTGATTTAAAAAAAAAAAAAAATCAAAGGTGCACAGAGCAGCTGTGCCGAAACCTACAACGTAGAACTACGTTAACCGTCACCATTTCATGGCACTATCTCACTAGTTCTACGTCCTTAAAGTATTCAGCGAAGGATAGTTGAAGTAGTCGTACGTTGTATTTTGCGGCGCAGTCGCTACTGTGCCCGTTTGATTTTTTTCAGATATAAGATTTTTAATAAAACGAAAGAAATGTTTTGCTTTATTTACTTAAAACCAACTTATGTTATTACAGTGTATACAATTCATAGTAACTTATGCTGATTATAAATTAATGTTAGTAGAAGTAGAAGGCGTAGTATCATCGTTGTCAATAGTTATTGCTAAAATTGTTTCTGAAGAAATCGTTCTTCAGAAACAATTTTTCGAACTCCTTTAGTTGTCTTGTTATAAATTTGGCGATACTTCTTGGGCCTAATCTACCCTTTTTGTTGTTGCTCTCGTTCTTATTTAGACTCAGAATGCATCGGCGGTGTAAAGGTTTGAGATAAATATCCAGCGAAGTTGCGAAGACTGGCGATGTACACTGAAGAGCAATTGAATTAGAGACAGATGGCGTTATGCAAATGTGGCACTGTGGGCGGCCCTGTAAACGGAAACGACATGACGTATGCAGCGATCCGACAATATAAGGAGTGATGCGACGGGAATCAGTAAGAGTCGGACGCAGTATGGGTAAGACGAAGGATCTAAGCGCATTTGATCGTGGGCAAATTGTCGGGGCCCGACGAATGGGTCACTCCATCTCGGAAGTCGTACAGGCACTGGAATTTTTACGAGCCACTGTGTCACGGGTGCACCGTGAGTACAACGAATCCGGTAAAACTATCCCTGCAAGGGTCAACTGCCGTGGACAACAGCGTGTGGATGAGCGGGGTCATCGTCGGCTAGCTCGCATTGTAACAGCGGATAGACGGGCCACAGTGCAAGAAATCACTCGGCATTTAACGCTGGTGCACAAAGACGTGTAAGCAGCCACACCATCCAGAACAATCTCCTCGCTATAGGGTACAGAAGCCATCGTTCCACGAGGGTACCGCACATGATACCGCACATGCACATGATGTGTACCGCACACTCTGTGATGTGCTGACCGCACATCACAGGGTGCAAAGATTAGCATGGGCGCGGGAACATTGCCACTGGACCCTAGGCATGTGGGAAAATGTTGCCTGGACTGATGAGTCGAGATTCACGTTAATACATGCGGATGGCGGGACACGAGTACGGCTCAAACCACATGTAGCGATGGATCCTTCTTGCCAGCAGGGTACTCTTCAAGCTGGTGGGGGTGGCATTCTCCTCTGGAGACTGTTTACGTGGACTGAAATGGGACCCCTGGTACGTGTGACATCGTCCGTCACAGTTCAACGTTACCGGGATATCCTGGACGACTATTAGCTCCCGTTTGTGCGTCTTCAACATCCCACTGAGGACCTCATCCTGCAACAAGACAATGCAGCTCCCGAATTGTATCCGAATGGTTGGATGAACACTCCACCGACGTGACCTCGCTTCCTTGGCCAGCTAGGTCACCTGACTTCAATCCCATCGAGCACATCTGGGATGCCATCGAGAGAGATGTGTGAGGCTCTGACACCCCTCCATCAAATCTTCGTGCACTGTGGGAGCTTGCTCATGGGTCGTGGATCCGTATGGCTTCCCAACGCTTCCGGTGTCTTGTCGAGTCCATGCCGAGACGAATCGCCGCCGTCATCAGGGCGAAAGGTGGTGCTACACGTTACTAGAGAGGTATCTCTAATTCAATTGCTCTTCAGTGTATATTGGCATTCCATGCTCGGTGTGAAAATTTCAAAATTTGAATCGATGACATTAATCTGAACCTGTTCTTGCTGTTCAGGCTCAATTTGTGCAGTTGAAGTGGAAGGCTGTATAGAGTCGAACTCGGGTGAAACGCATCCTGGCGCGCGGACTTTCGACGTGACCTTTCGATTGATGACTTAGCGGGATGTTTCGGTTTCCGCTCGTTCTCCTTTAGCTGTTTCTTCAACTTTCGTCGGTTTTCATAGTAATTTCCCCTGGATTTTCGCGGCATTTTAAAATTTTCGTCACCATTTTTTTTTAATCTAAAAAATAAATTTTAAGACCACTTTATTTCGGGTTTTCACATACTTCCGTTAGCTCTGTCAGTCAGCTATGGAATGCGGGGCTGATGCCATCACTATCATGATCTATTCACTAGTAATCAACCTTAAAACGGCGTGCGGCGAAATAAAATCATGCGAAATTTAGCTTAACTTTCTAACGCTACTGTATCAAAGGTTTAAGGGGTGGAGGGTTGAAACTTGTTTTGTTATAAATAGGATCCTATAAACTATATAATGATGGATTATGTATTACACTATGATTATTAGTTTCGAAGATATAAGCGATCAAAGTGTGACATTTTTTCGTTGCATCTGTGCTCCCGATGTTATCCCCCCCCCCCCCCGCGCGGAGAAAGACTTAATTCTAAGTCAAAAACTTGCGCTACGGTTTTCGCAGAAAAAATTAATTTAAAAAGGGGCTTTAAATTTTTAGCTTATCTAAGAAGTAAGTCACGTAAATGTAAAATCACTGAAAAAATACTCCGGTCACGTGAACGTAAAATCACTAAAAAATTTTGTTCATCGCCGTCTTTCCACGTAAACCCTAAATTGCTCTGAATAGCTTCTCAATATTTCTTGCACAGCAGCTTTGTGTTCTACGGTCTGTTAAATTTGTTTACAAAGAAAATTAATTAAGTATGCCCGATAAATTCGTACATAAAAGCAACGCATAACAAATTTTTTGTAGAGAAAATGACCTCGTTGACAGCTTTCCATTAGTTACGAATTAAATTTTCTTACGCTAATCAGAAACAATCGGTGCTACAGAAAAAATGACATAGTTTATTTGCTCTCTAAAGCCCGAGTAAAAAGAATGAAAACTAGTTCAGGTCTTTCATCCTGTTGTAAATAAAAACTTATGCCATGGTATATTGCGTCAACGTTTTCTTTTAATCAAATCTAATTATGAAATTTATCGTAGGGTAACTTTTCTGACCGAACTCTGAGGTTATCGAACACCACGTGACTTCCATTTCAATAACAACAGAATATTCTATCCATATTCCACATGCTTCGGTGAATTTACGAGGTAAATTCAGGCGTATGACGCAACAAATCTCATTACATTATAACACGAGAACTGGCACGACAGATGGAGTATCCTATAATGGTGCAAATTGTGCGACTAGAGATTTGCAGCGTCTTAAAATAAGAGTGCGACAGCAACATCAGGCTTTCGAACGAACACATGAAAGCTTTGTCAAAATAATGGAATTGTTACAGAATGAGATTTTGCATTTCTCAGAGAACGCTTATTAATTTGCAACACAGCAATAGGTAATGACAAAACTAGGTCAACCTTTCGGAAATCCAGAAAGTCCAAAGAAAACTGCATTATGCGTTTACACCCAGAATTCCAAATGATTTTTGTTATAAAGTGAACTACGCTGTATTGGTCGGAAGATGACAAATCCCTGCCTCTCCTACTTACATTATACAGTACACTAGCTGTAATATGTAATAACTTACAGCGAAATATGAATGAAGATACACGCATGTGCCTCCCATAATTCTTTTCTTGGCAGACATTTAAATACTTGCTAATTAATATATTCCACGATAACAAGAAATAGAGGCGAAATTTTGACAAGAGTGAAAGATTTCTACTCCAAATTATATGAAAGGGATGATACATGTACTCCAGACATCATGAAAGGTACCAGAGTTCTTCCAGTCCTCCCAGCAGAAGTTGCTCATGCAATCAAGAACATGAAGCGGGGGAAAGCTCCAGGAGAAGATGGAATTACTATAGACATCATACAAGAAGCAAGTGGAGAAATTGAAACAGTACTCGCCCAAATTTTCACTCGATGCCTTAATGAAGGGAAGATTCCTGAGGATTGGAACAATGCTACAATGATCCTGCTACATAAAAAAGGTGACATTGAGGATCTCAGGAACTACAGACCTATCAGCCTCCTATCAGTGGTTTATAAAATCTTCACTTAAGTTCTTTCACACCGCTTGAAGGTAACACTGGACATGGCTCAACCGAAAGAACAAGCTGGATTCAGGAGTGGCTACAGCACAATAGATCATATCCACGTACTGAGAGAACTAATTGAAAGAGCGAGGGAATATGAACTTCCATTGTGCATGGCTTTTATCGATTATGAAAAAGCCTTTGATTCGGTGAAACCATCAGCAGTTACCACGGCTCTGAAATCCTGCGGTATTGAAGATGCATACATTAATATTATTAATAACATCTATGAAAATGCAAGTGCAAAGATTCGGCTGTTTGAAAATACAACACACATAAAAATTGGAAAGGGAGTGAGACAAGGTGACACCATATCTCCGAAGCTCTTTAATGCCACATTGGAAAATGTCTTTCAATCATTGAACTGGGAAAACAAAGGGATAAAGATTAATGGAGATTATCTAACCCACCTTCGTTTTGCTGATGACGTAGTCATTTTTGCAACTACCCCATCAGAGCTGCAGAGTATGATCCAGGAACTTGCTGACAAGAGTAAAGAAGTGGGATTAAAAATGAACTTTCAGAAGACAAAAGTGATGTTCAATGCTTTTACAAGAAATGAAGATTTATCGATTGATGGAGAAAAACTGGAGATAACAGACACGTACGTTTATCTTGGACAGCAGATATCAAGTGAGGGTCACATTGATGAAGAAATTAATCGGCGTAAAAAACTTGCCTGGAGAGCTTTTGGAAGAAACAGCATAATTTTCAAGAGCAATATGCCATTATGTCTTAAAAGAAAAGTGTTTGATCAATGCATCCTTCCAGTGCTTACGTATGGTGCAGAGACGTGGACCTTAACTAAAAGAGACATACAAAGGCTGCAGACAACTCAAAGCAGCATGGAGAGGTGCATGCTTGGTATAACCAGGAGAGATAAGAAGAGGAACTCGTGGATCCGAAAAATGACGAGAGTGGAAGACATTATGATCAGAGTTAAATCCCTGAAATGGCAATGGGCTGGACATACTGCCAGAAGGACAGACCATAGATGGACAGCCGAAATTTTAGATTGGATTCCAAGGGACAGGAAAGATGGACAGCCGAAATTTTAGATTGGATTCCAAGGGACAGGAAAAGACACAGAAAAAGACCCCATGGGAGATGGGTGGATGAAATTCGTAAATATGCGGGAGTGACATGGAGGAGACTGGCACAAGACAGACCGTTGTGGAGGAAACTTGGGGAGACCTTCGTCCAGCAGTGGATTGATAATGGTTGATGATGATGATGATATTCCACGAAATAAATACATACAAGAATCCTTTATGAAAAAATTTCTTGGTTTAATAACGTTCGAAAATAACGCACGGAAAAATTTTAGATACTGCTATCTTCTTCACTGAAATAAAGCCACCCGGGTGGAGGAGTTGTACGAGATGCTGCATTTTAACTATTCGTCCGAGATGACTCAAGGCAGTCTTGAAAACAAAACCCAATAACATTACAGAAATGAGTTCCCTCTTTTAGTGACGTCACGCGGAAACCAACCCTTCTGATTGGTTTCCAACGTTGTGTGTGACGTCAAACACGATACCGACGTATCAGGGTGTAAGCATGGTAGTGACGTCACAAGCGGAGGGAACTCATCTGTCTGATGTCATGGCCTTATGTTTTCTAGACGGCCGTGGATCAGGGGCGGGTCCAAGATTTTCGTGAGGGGAGGGGCGTAAGTGTCGGGAATAACCGGGGACCTTTCTGATATTCTTCCTGCAAAATGAAAAAGTGTTCTTTGTATGTCTATAAATTTCTTCCAATTAATTAACGAAAGTAACAACTTCTAAGTAAAATTTGCTTTCACGAAAAAATATTCAATTTGTTATTAAAACCTAACAAATAGAAGCTTCTCCTTGGTTCTTGAGGGGGAGCGCCCCCCCCCCTGGATCCGCCGCTGCCTTGGATGATTGTCTCCTATGTCCGTACGTGCCATTTCCGTACACAGTAGATCGGTTAGTGCCACTTTCGTACGGTTTCACCGCACCCGGTATCAGACGTGGGGAATGCTGAGGGAGAAAGTAAATGCTGTTCCCTTCTCCGACGTCACAAAGATCACCATTCATTGTTTTCGTCAACAAATAGGCGCTCATGGTTGGGTAAGCGGAAACAGCAATAAAAACTGAAGGGCAAACAGGCTGCCCACTAATGCCTTCTTCTTTACGGTCTTCAGCATTCGTCGCGGATGTTTAATTTCAAAACCGCCAAAAAAAAATTGCTTTTTTTTTATATATTTCGTTCAAAGCTGCCGTCAAAGATTTCGGGTTCTTTCTTTAACACGTTTCTTATGAAGTTTCCACAAAAGATTTTGTAAAATCTTTTCCCTGAGGCTAGAGGCTCTTATAGCCATCAACCCTCCCGTAGTATGGAGGGTACGGGGAGAGGGGGGCTATCAGTACGCCCCTGATCCTCTGTCTTCCTTCACACATATCTCACTGCTTACGAATCATCACACTGTGCACGGAAATGGCACTAGATGATCTGGATGTGTACGGAAATATGAGACAAAAATTCATTTGTAGGGAAATGGCACGTACGGAAGTGGGACGACTAGTTAGGCATGCTGTCTTTGTCTTTCGGCACTGGCTCTCTCCCTTCCCTGGAATCAGTGGTCCCAAAACAGGGACGGATGACTGCCAACGAGTTGCTCCCTGTGCTATCATAACACCAAATTCCCACAATAATATTCCCGCTCTTCACCTGGTTATTATAAAGCTATCTTAATAAAATCTCTAATACAATACTATAAACCTATACAATTTTTGAATGGTGTACAAGGGCTAACTAGGTCACAAGCGTATGACAACAGTTCTATGAAGTTCTTTCTTCTCTTCACAATGCAAAATCGCGCTATTTTTGAAAAGCAATTTTTACATAATTTCACAAAGGCAATTCTGATTACCTTCCAGTTTAAAGGTAATAATGAAAAATACTAATAAGTTGAGCTGAAGGCGTAGTTTCTGTTTCTAACTTCTTATGCAAGACTTCATTCATATCAGTCTGACTATGGGCTTGGAAAAGGCAACACCATTTATTTGCAAACACTTTCAAGTGTTCTGGCAAGGAGTTACAACCACATACCCTGCCAGTGGCAACACTTGTGCGATCGAGCAACATTTTGTTCCAAAACACTTAGAGGAATGGAAGTATGGTTTGAACAACAAGAAACATAGTACGATTATGCGTCTAACATACAAATTATATACCACTGGAGAGAGAGAGAGAGAGAGGGGGGGGGGCACAATGTAGTTAACTTTGCGTCAGAACACGCTGCTAGTCTAGTTCATCTTAGGTGCAGCGAACGAATTATATTGATTTCGATTTGCAGATTTATTTAAACACAGTATTTTCTAAGCGTGTGATAGTTGTCTCTCTCTCTCTCTCTCTCTCTCTCTCTCTCTCTCACATGTACATTCATTATCTCGTAATCAACCATTATAACTTTTAGTTATCATTTCGTAGCCTTTTCAGAAATGAAATTTGACTGAGAAATCTCAAATTCTTTTGAAGCTTAAAAACCCGGATATTCGGGTTTAGAAAAAAAAAAAAAGCCCAGAATTCTGGGCTACACCCGGATTAAAAATAGGCCTGATTTGTGTTGCACTTTCAGTACCAAAATACGAACCGATTTTCGCACTTTACTATTCGTAGGCGGTTAGCGATTATTGTGAGCCTCAGCTTCATTTGCTTCAGCTTCTTTTTCCGTCTGTCAATCTCTAGTCCCCCAGAGAAATACCGTCATATGGAAATATTTAAAATATAATTAAATAGTGTCTTTGGTTATTCAGTGTGCGAACAGCAGCTAAAAATTCGCCTTCGGTTAAAAAGGCGCTCACCAGTTCCTCTGGGAAAAGCCATTCTTTTACTGACC
The DNA here is from genome assembly GCA_039090855.1 of Macrothele yani. Classification (NCBI taxonomy): domain Eukaryota; kingdom Metazoa; phylum Arthropoda; class Arachnida; order Araneae; family Macrothelidae; genus Macrothele; species Macrothele yani. Next base: position 25,699,554 of record CM077013.1, read on the forward strand.
GTGGGACACCCACGAGCATGATCATGATCATATGTAGAGGATTTTAGGAAGGGAGTGTCTGACCCCAGGTCTTAAACAACCCGTAGAAATAGGAAGCTAGGAGATTTGGGCTAGAGTGCCCGATAGGAAAGTGACACGGAAGCGAAGTAGAAAGGGGGAGGAAGACGCCCTTATTTATTACCGGGGGCCAGTACCCGGGGTCCAACGGCTTAACGTGCCCATCCGACGCACGGCGGATATTTAGTGGATCGAGCGTTCGAACCTGAGGTCATTTCCGTGGCAGTCACGAACGTTGCCCACTAGGCCATCCGCGGCCCCCACCCACGAGCAAAAGGACACCCTCCTTTATATTCCCCATCGTCGGAGGGCACTCTTGGGACAATTCGAGCTTAGCAATTAACAGCAGTCAACTTCTTACGTCAGGAGCACCTTCCTTCGAGCGGCAGAGAGTGAAAGGGAATGATACTGAGAGGTCATAAACTGAGGGTCTCGTATGAGATTTCAGACAGGAAAAATTTTGCCCAGGATAGACAGGGATTCCTCCCGTCTTTACACAAGCATGAATGAGAACAGATTTGGCAGGAAATACATAGAGAAAGCCTCCCCAAAATATCCATCACTCTCTGGAAGTATATACTATATTTTGACTAATCAATATTTTTCCTTTCCTACCCCAATCTGAGGAATAAAGATACTTGCGGATGAAATCACAATTCTTCAGATAAGTTGGCGTCCGTCCGCTTCATACTTAACAATAAACACGCTAACAATAGACAGGTTCTGCTTCAAGTGAAATAGAGAGGGCCTTCCGCCCGGTCACACCTACTTTCTTGCGATGGTTTGAAAGAATTCTACGATTAGATTTTCCTGATATCTGGATACAGAGAGACAATTTGTAACCTTTTAACTCTTTTAATGTGCAGAAAATTCTTCCCCTAAAGTAGATAGTTTAATTCATAAAGTAGATAGATTTAATTATATGCAAACCAGTTTTGGCAATTTAAAGACAGAAATTAATACGTGCATTAAGTTTAAGCTCGGTTTGGGTGCTTTTCGAAAGAAACTGCACAGTGTTAAAAAGTAGTTTGCCATCCTTCCTTGAAAGGTAAATATCGTGTCTCAAAGCCAGTGTATCCTTCCGGTTCTTACCTATTGAGCCAAGACCTGGACATTAATAAAATCAGACAAACGTTGTCCACAGATGGCCCGAAGCTGTACAGAGAGATGTATGCTTCGAATTCTTAAGAAAACCCAAAAAGGAAGCTCCTAGACCAGCAAATCGACAGAAGTGACAGTAATCATCACTAAGATAAAGATTCTCAAGAGGCAATACGCTGCACAATGCAAATAGTGGACAAAAACTAGCTTACCAGTTCTTGATTGGATACCACGAAACCGAAAAGACCCAACACCGCATGGAAGATATGGGGATGTGATCAGAAAACGCGCAGGCGAGACATCGAAAATGAAAGTTCAAGAAATAAACTTGTGAAGGAACTTAGGAACAGTTACTTACAGTGAAGAGCAATTGAATTAGAGATACCTGTCTAGTAACGTGTAGCACCACCTTTCGCCCTGATGACGGCGGCGATTCGTTTCGGCATGGACTCGACACGACACCGGAAGAGTTGGGAAGTCATAGGGATCCACAACCCCTCAACAAGCTCCCACAGTTCACGAAGATTTGATGGAGGGGTGTCAGAGCCTCACACATCTCGCTCGATGGGATGTCAGGTGACCTAGCTGGCCAAGGAAGCGAGGTCACATCGGTGGAGTGTTCATCCAACCATTCGGATACAATTCTGGAGCTGCATTGTCTTGTTGCAGGATGAGGTCCAAAGTGGGATGTTGAAGACGCACAAACGGGAGCAAATGGTCGTCCAGGATATCCCGGTAACGTTGACCTGTGATGGACGATGTCACACGTACTAGGAGTCCCATTTCAATTCACGTAAACAGTCCCCAGAGGAGAATGCCACCCCCAACAGCTTGAAGAGTATCCTGCTGGCAAGAAGGATCCATCGCTTCATGTGGTTTGCGCCGTACTCGTATCCTGCCATCCGCATGTACCACCGTGAATCTCGACTCGTCAGTCCAGGCAACATTTTCCCACATGTCTAGGGTCCAGTGGCGATGTTCCCACGCCCATGCTAATCTTTGCACCCTGTGATGTGCGGTCAGCAGTGGCACCCTCGTGGGACGATGGTTTCTGTACCCCATAGCGAGGAGATGGTTCTGGATGTGGCTGCTTACACGTTTTTGTGCACCAGCGTTAAATTGCCGAGTTATTTCTTGCACTGTGGCCCGTCTATCCGCTGTTACAATGCGAGCTAGCCGACGATGACCCCGCTCATCCACACGGTGTTGTGCACGGCAGTTGGCCCTTGCAGCAATGGTTTTACCGGATTCGATGTACTCACGGTGCACCCGTGACACAGTGGCTCGTGAAATCCCAGTGCCTGCACGACTTCCGAGATGGAGTGACCCATTCGTCGGACCCCGACAATTTGCCCACGATCAAATGCGCTTAGATCCGTCGTCTTACCCATACTGCATCCGACTCTTACTGATTCCCGTCGCATCACTCCTAATATCGTCGGATCGCTGCATACGTCATGTCGTTTCCGTTTACAGGGTAGCCCGCAGCGCCACATTTGCATAACGCCATCTGTCTCTAATTCAATTGCTCTTCAGTGTACATCCAGCCGTGGATCGACAATGGTTAATGACGGAGCTAAAACGATTTTATTTTACATTCACCGTTTTTGTTCTTGAAATAATCATAAAAGATAAATTAAAACAAATACCCAAAGCAATAAAAAAAATGTTGGTAAAAGTGCTAGAAAAGGCCAGTCACCTAGATTTTTATTGCCCATCCAAATGGCTGCTTGTGAATTCTTGGGAAAGATCTACGAAGAAAGTTGCGTGCACTTTTTGAATGTACTGAGAGAGAGATGGTGAGATTAACTTTGGAATGAAGGGATTAAACTCATGATAAAAGATTAATAATTCTCCTTACTTTATGCATTTAAATGGGATAGTTAAGTGGCAAAGTCAGGCAAATGATTAACGGTAACCGAGAAGCGCTGTTTACAATAAACGATGGTTTTCTCATGTGGTTAGGACGGGAAAAATCTGATTACATTAGTGGAATGATAGCAATATCCGTGATGTGATGGGAAATAAGCGGTATTCATTTTGTGTGCGTGAGTGCGTACTCTCTCTCTCTCTCTCTCTCTCTCTCACACACACACACACACACACACACACACACACACACACACACACACACATGTATTAATTAATTTACTGAATGATCGTGGAAATTATGTAGAGTGGGAATACGTAGAAAACAAGGCTCCTATGAAGCCGATCATAGCAAGATATTTAATCGTATCTTTTTTCCGTCTCAGAAAGAAAAATAATTATCAAAGTGGTTAAAAAAAACCGAGTGCATGGATCTAAAGTCATGGATATCAGCGAGGGAGGGGGGGGTGTTCATTCTGTAGTGCTTAGAAACTGGTACAACACGTGCGGCGATGGGAATAAAAGTTAATAAAATGGAAGGGTATGTAAGTTAGCCTCTGAGCATGCCCAGTATCTTATTTATTATTATTTTACTGCTATAAGCGACCATCCGTTCATAGTTTTAAGTCACTGTTTCTAGGTAATGCTGGGTAGAACCAGAGCTGTACGACCAGCACATCATCCAAGCTTCCTATGGGATTCGAACCAGAAACTCAGCTCGGACGTCTAGCCAGAAAGCAGTACCTGTCAGCACTCTGCGCAGCCTGGTTTGTTTGTAAGTTACTTATTATAAACCCCGCTCCGAGAACATAAAATATATGTAATTCTGTGAAAGAAATAATAACGGTTGCAATGAGAGCTTTACACAGCATTTATGAAGTTCCACATTTCTTCACTGCTGCTTTTCGCAAACAGTTACCTCAAAAATTACACCCATTTTATCAGTGTGTCTTTCAAAATGTAATACACAAAAACGTTCCCAATCATGTAGCCAGTCTGTGTCTGTTCATCAAACCGATCATTTTTAAAAAAAGCACATTTTTTTTTTTTTTTGATTGGAGGTTTTACGACCACCGTGAGCAACTCAATGGGCTATAAGCAGTCGCCCGTCCCTAATTTAGGGTCACTGGTTCCAGGGAAGGGAGAGAGCCAGTGCCGTAAAACAAACACAACATCCATGCCTGACCGGGATTCGAACCCGGACCCCTTACGGACGAATGATCAGTGGCCAACGCCTTAGACCACTGCGCCACCGGGGCGGCAAACCACGCACATTAACCGCTGTTATGTGTCGTTGTTTGGGCTGGGTAGACTGATTGGGGGGAGGGGGGGCTGACTCCCACAGTGAGCAACTCAGTGGACTATCGCCGATTCCTAATTTAAGGCCACTGGTTCCAGGGGAGGGAGAGATACAGTGCTGCAAGGCAAACGCAACATCCATGCCTCACCGAGATTCGAACCCAGACGCATCTCGGACGAATGGTCACAAGCCAGATTAGACCACTGCGCCACCGGGCGTCGGCTGTTGGGAGGGAAGGCGCAAATTTAGGTCGTACAACATATCTTCATTCCAAACAGGCTGAGCTTAGCAAAACTTATTTAGAATTTTCCCTAAAAAAATGCGTACTCAATAAAGCAACAATGAAATATTAACGTTACTGAATGTATGCGGTTGTCTGTTTGGAAGCGATGGAAGGGGGCGTCACATCCGCTATAATTTTTATATAATAATGGATATTCACCATCTTAATTACAGATAATTTTTATACAGCACATATGCACCCCGTTAATTAAAGCACAAAATTCTTACCTTCACTACCGTGTGTTCTTCACGCCATCGGGTTTAAACAAACAACGGTTAACGTGAATAAATGCAGAACAGTGACCCAAGTAACTAACTGGACACTGGCCTTTTCTCCTCCTTGATTTCGGTAACCAAAATGGTTGTTCGCAGCCCTTGAGTGGGAAGTACACGTTCAATTAAAACAATTAGTCATTCCAACAGATGGCATAATACACCACAGAATGATGGCATTTTCAAACGCAAAAAAAAAAAAAAAGCGCTACTGATTGTACAGTAATCTTGCGATGAGTCTCTGACCGATGAGCTGCCGCGGGATTTGTGGCGCAGATGTTTCCGCTGAATCTTGATATTTCACTAAACTATCCTCAGAGCACCAAGGGAATTTTCAGAGGAAAGAACACATCCCGTAATGGATGACTTAACCGCCGTGAAAAGCGCCAAAGAAAAAGAGATAAAGCATGCAAAGTGGCAGAAGGACTCCACGAAGTCGCACTCGGAGTCAGAAGAACTACGAGTGTTTATGGTGGGTGTCTTCAACCCCTGAAGAAGAACATACATACAGGATACATTATGACGCTAAAGTTCCTCAACATCTGCTGCTTCCTCTAATCCGGGGTAGACGTATCTATCGTCTCGATATGACTGTGACAACGAGTATGGCCTATAAATATCTACCCACCCCCTTACCTTCCGAGCTTTCAGCAAAACTGATTTTTTTTCTGCGTTTTTCTTTAACCGCCCGAAATAGTTTGGAATCATTTAAGGCTTCCTGTTTATTGCGGGAGAGAAGACTCAGTATTTGTGGGAATGCTCCAAAATGACACTGAGTCAGAGACTCGAACTCAAAATAACCGCTAAATATTTATTCATTAAGTATGTGAGAGTTACTCAGAGATGATGGGGCTCAGAGAGGAACGGGGGTAAAATTAGATGCATGATAAACAAATACGGCACCCCGCCGAGTTTTACCATCGCCATCACCCGGAACAGAACTTATGATGATCTGCTGTATGTCAATGGAGGGGATATTTTATACAACACGTGGCACAGGCGGACAAAGGCGTTTCCGGGATGCGAAAATCCAAGTATCTTAAAAATAATAACTGTCAGTATAGAATTCTAAGTAAAAAAAAGTTCTGATTGCATAAGAGTAAGCAAGCACTACAAAATTATATGATGAAATCGAATATCCAGAAGGTCATGAATGACAGTTAATACAAGCCGAGGTTTCCCATTTTCGCAAGAATACCGACCCCCCCCCCCGAATTGATGACCCAATTTCGCATGCGTTTTACGGTGCAATTCACCATGGTTTTTATAGCCAAAAGTGACTGAACATATCGAGTTTAGGCCGCGGGTAGCCGAGTGGGCAACGTTCGTGACTGCCACGGAAAGGGCCTCAGGTTCAATCCACTAAATATCCGCCGTGCGTCGAATGGGCACTGTTACAGTGGACCCCCCCCCCATTCCAACCTAAAACCCTGAAGAAAACTTTAAAATTTGTCCACCATGTCGCGTATTGTATGAGGCAGCTAGGAATCACAGTTCGGCAGGCTCACATGTTTTTTTTACGGTTCAGTTTTTTTTTATTTAATTCTCATTTACGTTGTTTTTTCTTTCGGATGTTCTCTAAATTAATTAACAAAATTGCGGGATAATTGGGAAGTCGCTCCAATGCTCTTGAAGGCAAGAAACGCAATATTTTTGCCATTTTAAATTGTTTCTACCTGTGGGAAAAGGTAGCACTCAATGGTTGCTCTGGAAATTGATAAGAGCAAAGCGATAGGCCCAGAAGAGGACTTCTGGATTTCTTGAGGAGGGGCCGATGTTACGACCCACACCCGCCATTAATTTAGTAATTAATGGGCGTGGTTGATGTGTGAAATTAATTAAGTATTAATTATGTTCGAGGCTTGATTGGAGTTTAAAAGTGTAAACAGCAGATAAAGTTTTATCTGGGGGTTTGGAAAGAAAAGAGGCGAAGAATTCTCTCTCTGGCTGGGTGGTCTCAGAATAGCTCTGTTAGGTCATAAATATCAGGGCGCAGCTGACGGGAAACTAAGCAACACGGAATGGTACCTTTCGAAGAGGGGTCCACTTGAGTAAATGAATGAAGATGGGGACAAAAGGTTTAGCGAATAATCGTAAATTCGTCGATTGTTTGGGGCATTTTCGAGAACAATTGCTCTCTGTGTGGTCCGTGCAGAAAAATAAGAGTTCGCACTTAGCGTGAAAATAAGGAAGAAAGTTTAGTTGTCTGTATGCTCTCCGATGTGAAAGGCTGGATGCCTTGGATCTGCAGCAAAATGAATTGGGGAAAATGAAGCAGCAAACCTCCCCGCATTTGGTAAGAAATGGAGACAACTCGAGGCAGCTGGAGATGCCAGTTTGCCATAAAGACAGCAGAATGCCTAAATCCGCGGGATAAAGCAGAAATTTCTAGGCTGGAGCGTAATGGAAATCAGCGACTGTTTGGCCTAATGAAAGCCAAGTTACAGGGGAATTAAGAAGTCTGCGAGTGGACAGTGATCATTCCAATGAGAAGCGAAGCCAAGCAAAGTCGGGTTCGGATGCCAACCACTGCAGTGTGGAATCATCACCCCTTTCATCCCCTACTGTATAGGAAGTGAAGAGATGCGCTTGTCTTACGGGGCGAAGCGAGGCCCCATGTGTGCGTGTGTGTGGTCACGTAAGCAGCGAAGCCACTACGTGTAAGTGCGACGGGATAAAAACATATCGAAAGAAAAATATGAGCGTAAGAGCGGTGGCTTCGATACCTAACAAATATACAGGTGAAATGTTGAGTTGCCGATATACGCTTAAGGTAAAAGCACGTCTGATTTCGCTCGGCCGAGAAAATTAATCTCAGGGCTGGCGGTCGCAACTCGATAAAAAAATGGAAACGAAACCTGCGAGTGGCATATTTGAACTGCGTACTCAGGCAGGGTAGATAGATGGTTTGCGAACGGAAAGGAACTGACTGAATTGGGAATGAACGGTCAAAAAAGGACGGAAGGTAGCGACGGACGGAATCAACTATAGCAGCAGCGGAATTGAATGTGTCCCACTCTCCCAGCAGTCGACGTTCACAATTATTTCTTCACGACAACAAAAATCATTTCCCAGGAACACAGAAAATCAATCTTGGAAACCGCAACATCAGATGTGAGAGGGCCTATTTTGCTTAACGGCCACCTTCAAATCGTCACGAGAATAGATCAGTGTGCACTCTAATCATTGCAACAAAGTGCGGCGTGATATTACCATTTTAATTGTGTGCTTCATTTACATCAAGCGTCAAAGTGAAGTGTTGAATCATCGGTGCTGCCACATGGTGCAAGTGTCTGTGTGTGTGTGTTTTTTTTTTTGTCGTGTAACATTAATGGTGCCGTTGTCCCAGGATCGATACCTATATTTTGCAGCTAGCCGAACAACACTCATGTTCGTAAAATAAGTGCGAATTGACTGCCATTACTATTTTTATTTAGTTTTGTTCGGTGCGAATTTTGTATAATTTAGCATTAAGTAAGCCTTAAGCTGTTTTCTAAGAACTGCCATAATTTTAGTGGGTAAGAAAAACAAAATGGCTAACACGAAAAAATCGTCATCTGCGAGTCACATGGATTCAGATGATTCTGGTGGTCACTCTGACGGAGAACATGTGAGCACTGAGGCTGCAATTGTTCCGGAAGAGAGTACACCTGTTACAAGTACAGCGGGTACATCACAGCTGAGACAAACAGCTTTAGCCGCACCTATGGTTTACGGGGAGCAGTCGAGTTTATAGTGGATCCCCAGGAAGACTGTGACACCACGATTATCTACGATGTTGAGAAGGAACTCGAAGACAGTGGAACGCAAGAATTTGGCATCGAGCGCAGATAAAAGCGGGTGTAGGAGCATCGAACGTGAGAGATCTGTGGAACTCGTGGATTCTCGAAGCTATGCCTCATATTTAAATTTTTTACGCCTATCTCGACGGGTAGCAATGAACGTGTGATGAAATCCTTAAACTTTCCTTCCGCTCTCCGGGCACTTAAGTTCGGAATTAGGTGCCTTGCGACGGTGGGAAAGGGTTGAGTGTTTACAGTTAAAAAAAAATAATAGAATGATTGGATGAATAAACTTCATCCAGTCATCCCCTTTTTTTTTCTTTCATGGGGGGATGGAATGTTACAGTGGACCCCCCCCCCCCCCCCATTCCAACCTAAAACCCTGAAGAAAACTTTAAAATTTGTCCACCATGTCGCGTATTGTATGAGGCAGCTAGGAATCACAGTTCGGCAGGCTCACATGTTTTTTTTACAGTTCAGTTTTTTTTTTATTTAATTCTCATTTACGTTGTTTTTTCTTTCGGATGTTCTCTAAATTAATTAACAAAATTGCGGGATAATTGGGAAGTCGCTCCAATGCTCTTGAAGGCAAGAAACGCAATATTTTTGCCATTTTAAATTGTTTCTACCTGTGGGAAAAGGTAGCACTCAATGGTTGCTCTGGAAATTGATAAGAGCAAAGCGATAGGCCCAGAAGAGGACTTCTGGATTTCTTGAGGAGGGGCCGATGTTACGACCCACACCCGCCATTAATTTAGTAATTAATGGGCGTGGTTGATGTGTGAAATTAATTAAGTATTAATTATGTTCGAGGCTTGATTGGAGTTTAAAAGTGTAAACAGCAGATAAAGTTTTATCTGGGGGTTTGGAAAGAAAAGAGGCGAAGAATTCTCTCTCTGGCTGGGTGGTCTCAGAATAGCTCTGTTAGGTCATAAATATCAGGGCGCAGCTGACGGGAAACTAAGCAACACGGAATGGTACCTTTCGAAGAGGGGTCCACTTGAGTAAATGAATGAAGATGGGGACAAAAGGTTTAGCGAATAATCGTAAATTCGTCGATTGTTTGGGGCATTTTCGAGAACAATTGCTCTCTGTGTGGTCCGTGCAGAAAAATAAGAGTTCGCACTTAGCGTGAAAATAAGGAAGAAAGTTTAGTTGTCTGTATGCTCTCCGATGTGAAAGGCTGGATGCCTTGGATCTGCAGCAAAATGAATTGGGGAAAATGAAGCAGCAAACCTCCCCGCATTTGGTAAGAAATGGAGACAACTCGAGGCAGCTGGAGATGCCAGTTTGCCATAAAGACAGCAGAATGCCTAAATCCGCGGGATAAAGCAGAAATTTCTAGGCTGGAGCGTAATGGAAATCAGCGACTGTTTGGCCTAATGAAAGCCAAGTTACAGGGGAATTAAGAAGTCTGCGAGTGGACAGTGATCATTCCAATGAGAAGCGAAGCCAAGCAAAGTCGGGTTCGGATGCCAACCACTGCAGTGTGGAATCATCACCCCCTTTCATCCCCTACTGTATAGGAAGTGAAGAGATGCGCTTGTCTTACGGGGCGAAGCGAGGCCCCATGTGTGCGTGTGTGTGGTCACGTAAGCAGCGAAGCCACTACGTGTAAGTGCGACGGGATAAAAACATATCGAAAGAAAAATATGAGCGTAAGAGCGGTGGCTTCGATACCTAACAAATATACAGGTGAAATGTTGAGTTGCCGATATACGCTTAAGGTAAAAGCACGTCTGATTTCGCTCGGCCGAGAAAATTAATCTCAGGGCTGGCGGTCGCAACTCGATAAAAAAATGGAAACGAAACCTGCGAGTGGCATATTTGAACTGCGTACTCAGGCAGGGTAGATAGATGGTTTGCGAACGGAAAGGAACTGACTGAATTGGGAATGAACGGTCAAAAAAGGACGGAAGGTAGCGACGGACGGAATCAACTATAGCAGCAGCGGAATTGAATGTGTCCCACTCTCCCAGCAGTCGACGTTCACAATTATTTCTTCACGACAACAAAAATCATTTCCCAGGAACACAGAAAATCAATCTTGGAAACCGCAACATCAGATGTGAGAGGGCCTATTTTGCTTAACGGCCACCTTCAAATCGTCACGAGAATAGATCAGTGTACACTCTAATCATTGCAACAAAGTGCGGCGTGATATTACCATTTTAATTGTGTGCTTCATTTACATCAAGCGTCAAAGTGAAGTGTTGAATCATCGGTGCTGCCACATGGTGCAAGTGTCTGTGTGTGTGTTTTTTTTTTGTCGTGTGATATTATGTGATGCACAACGGATTTGCACAGCAAAGTCACGTAACTGTAAGTAGATGAATATTTCCTTTTTCTTTCTTCGCACATCTGCGAACTTGTGCCATCCCGACACCCAAAGCTGCATGGACATAGATGCAGTAATGCTGAGTGACTGAACCTCAGAGGAAATACCTGCACATACAGATTTCAATTTCTTACAGGGCCCATTTCCTGATTACTTTTTTTACATGAATAAGGGAGAAGGTGTGGCCACAAATTCCGCTGGGCGGGACAGTTTCTTTTAACTTTGGTTCAGGGCCAAAGCGAGTGGGGAAGGGATTTGCATGTGCATGCTTATTAGATTTAGTTAATTAACTTTGGCAGTATTTCGCACCTATAATCTTATACCGCAAATTAACGTGCTTGTGTATTTTGTGTCGCGAGTATTTTTAATGTGATCGTTTGCATATAATTTTTTTCATTCTCTAAGCAATTGTATATGAATATCACCTGCAGCTCTATTTAGTGTGTAAACGAGTAGTATCTCTTGTTCAGATAGTCCGGTGGAGACTCAGTCGGCTTGTGTCTTCCGACAGTAATGTGTGACACCGTATGCTGCCCTCATAAGAGGGGCAATTGTCTATGCGCCTAGAGAGCGCCGTATCTGTTTAAATCTCGCAGAACGTTATTAAATGTTGTGTTGTGTATTTGAGAATCATGTGTTATTTGCGAAAGTGAGTGTTGTACTGGCTGGTTGGGGATTGAATGTACCGGAGTAAGATCCGGACCACTACACTCAGTCACGAATTGGTGATTGCGGGTGAACCTCATCACAACTCTGATCCCAAAGTATAATTTTTTTTTAGATTATTTTATTTTTTATTTGTTGTTGTTATTTTGTTCACAAGGTGGATTCACCCAAGCCTTATGCTTCGGGTCATTCTTCAACTTTTCATTTTTTATGTTCTGGTGTGAATCTTTGAGTGCAGCAGTGCACCTGAGATTCTCACCTGGTGCCGTGGCCAACTAAATTGTACTTCAGGTCTCAAGCACCGTTACCGGCAGACTCGGCAGGAACACTGCTAGTGCCGTGTAACAGCACGTTAAGCCGTCAGACCCCGGGGGTACTGGTCCCCCTGTAATAAATAAGGGAGTCTTCCTCCCCCTTTCTACTTCACTTCAGTGTCACTTTCCGATAGGGCGCTCTAGCCCACATCTCCTATTTCTAAGGGTTGTTTAAGACCTGGGGTCAGACACTCCCTTCCCAAAATCCTCTACATATGATCATGATCAACATATCGAGTTTAAGTACTCGATATGTTCAGTCAATGAGCAAGGATTTGCACAAGCAAAGGATTTAATCGTGCACAAATCTTGAGAACATAATTTTACAAAAATTCTCGGATCGTTGTTGTCGAAGTTGAAATCCCTGAATTTTTACGTACATTCGTTTCTGTGGAAGTGCGTACTGTACATGTTGTGTGTATTGTTATGTTGTGTCAATGAGAAGTTTCTGTGGAAGTGCTTACTATGTATGTTCAGTCAATGAAAAAGTGCGTAACGGATAAATAATCCCAACTAGACAAAATAAATTTTATTTCCTTGCTAGAGGTGGTGCGGAATTGGGCTACCAGAATTGGTATTCTTGCGGAAATGGGAGACGCCATGCAAAAAGTAAATAAATAAAAATAAAACAGTACTCGAAAACAGTAGCTCACGCAGCACGGCAGCTCGAACACAGCAGAAGCGCCACAACTCAACCGTTTAAGTGTTGCACTTGGAACATACGCAAAAAAAATATGATTACAAGTGATGGAAGCCTATACCTGAACAAATTATGGAAACTACTGAAGCTCATATTTTACATGATTTTTTAATTTCAAACAAATAACGCCAAAATGCCAAAACGTGGACGAGCTCCACCAATGAAAGCCGAAATACGGTATAACAGAAGACAAACAAATGGGGAAAAGAATGATAAATACACAGTAGGTGTGGACCAGGAACATCAAATAGAAGTCTTTCCACGTTTATTAATGAGCCACGGAAAAATTCTCATCGGCCGCCAGCGGGAATCGAACCCAGGGTCTTCCAGTTACGCGCTGGATATGATTCCACCACAGGGGCCTCGAAATTCTCCAGACTCACAAACACAAACCATGAAACCACATGACAGGTTGCTTCTTTTGGAGCCCCGCACAATGCTGGGGATTCACCAAAGACGAACAGCAGCAACTGAACAAATAAACTAGAAGGCGAATGAATGATAAATACACAGTTGACGTGGACCAGGAACATAAAATAGAAGTCACCGCTCTTTCTACGTTTATAAGTGAGCCACGAAAAATGGAAAAATAATATTTCCGGTGGCGGCCGATGAGAATTTTTCCGTGGCTCACTTATAAACGTGGAAAGAGCGATGACTTCTATTTGATGGGAAAAAGAAGTTTGCACATATTTTGCGCTTCAACTACACAGAAACATCACATACCTAAAAGAGATTTATGTAGAGGATTTGAGGAAGCGAGTGTCTGACCCCATGTCTTAAACACCCCTTAGAAATAGGAAGCTGGAAGTTTTGGGCTAGAGTGCCGACAGGAAAGACACACGGAAGCGATGCAAAAAGACGCCTTTATTTAATAAAACAGGGAGGCGAATACCCTGGGTTTGACGGCTTAACATGCCCATCCGAAGCACGGAAGATACGAGGGTAGATCGAAAATTAAAGAACACTATTTTTCTTTTGGCGACAGTGTAATAGATAGGCAAAACAAAGCATATACACAGTGCAATTAAATTTCTTAGCTATTTTTCAACATAAGAACCGAGACGCTCGAGACATTTATCCCACCGTCATACCAGTTTTAGTATACCTTGTTCAAAAAAGTCCATTTTCTTGGTGTATAGCCACCTGAGGACAACAGATTTGACTTCGTCAGCCGAATCTAAGCGTTGGCCGCCCAGAAACCTTTAAGGGACCACACAGATGAAAGTCTGAGGAAGTCAGGTCCGGACTGTACTGTGGCTGCTGGAGCGCCTCGCAGCCGAATTGCGGAATTTTGTCACGAACGTGTTGTCATGAAGCAGCCTGACATTTGCAGAGTCTCTGTTGGGTCTTTTGTCACGAAAGGCACGACGCAAATTTGTCAATGTGTTAGCGTAGGTTTTGTCATTCACAGTGGTCCCCGTTGGGTGAAATTCCACCAGGATAACGTCATGCATGTCCCAGGACACTGTCACGAGGACTTTTTGTGCAGATTGGGCTACTATGAATCTTTTTGGTGGCGGGGAAGCAGAATGTTGGCCTTCTTTGTTTTCGGGAGTGTAATGATACGCTCAGGATTCATCGCCTGTCATTACACCTGCTAGAAATTAATCTCCTTCTGCGTAACGCATCAAGTGGTCCGAGGATGACACATCATTCTCTGTTCCTTCTCGTCGTCTTTCAAGTCAAGTTTCTAGGCACCCATCGCGCACTGACCTCGCGAAATTGCAATTTGTCCTGCACAATATCGTACGCTATAACGTACAAAATGTTGAACTATCAATATTGTACGCTATACCGTACAAAATGTTGAACTTCTGTGCCAATGTGCGCAGATGGATCCACCGGTCATTCAGAATCGCCTGTTCAATGCCTCTCACAGTGGCAGGTGATGACGCGGTTACAGATAGACCAGGACGTGGCGAATCTAAAGTTGGCCATCTGCAAAGAAACTGCACCATCTAGAGAGGTTGCTGCGGTGCAGGCGATCACCACCATACCCTACGACCATTACTTTGTAAATTTCCGTCGGAGTTTTCCGTTTAATCCACAAAAATCGGACTACACCGCGTTGCTCTTTAAACGTAGACGACGCTAACAAACGCGACATCTTTGTGACGTCGTTCGCACTGTCTTCCACCACGGCGACACCTTATCCAGCCAAACCCGGTCTGTAGCGTGATCAAGGAGGTTATATTACTGGAGACACCACTCCTATCCACGCAGCATTGGCCGCCATAAGTCACCGTCTGTGCTGCAAATGACGTCATGAGCAGGCACGACGCAGCCGCAGAAGAGAAGCTGCTTGGAAACCAATGGAACAAAAGCTTTCACGCGTATAAACAGATAAAATGCGTAATTCAATAATATTTATCAATGATACACAAGCTTACTGTTTTATCAACGGTATAATTTAGTTCGTTTTTGCCTGCTTGTGACGTCACACCATAGATTAGCTGTGACCTATTGCGGCAGAGCCAGTGGTGTTGCCAGTAATATAACCTCCTTGAGCGTGATATTCAAATTCGTTGTCTGCCGAACTGCAACCTGCAAAGAGAAAAAATTGTTGGGCGTTACTTTTCGATCCTCCCTCGTATTTAGTGGTACGAGCGTTCGTACCTGCTTCGGAACAATCCCGAGACTTCCGTGGCAGCCACGAACGTTGGCCACTAGGCCATCCGCGGCCACACACACCTAACAAATGGAAATCTGTTTAGACATCCAAGTGTAATTCGGAGTGCGGTACATTAATTTTGCTAAGCAACGTTTCTCCGAAACAGGGCCGCAACAAGCTTTTCTTATCTGGAGGGGACGAGACTTGAAATTACATCCCTTCGAGTTCAAAAGTTCCGCTATTTCCAAGTAGTACGAAGTTTTTACTTTCTCATACTTCCGTTAAAATATTATGATCATTCACGAATGGCACTTCCTTTGAGACAATTTTTTACGAACAATGTAGACTCTAGAGCCAAGAAACAACGGTTGTAAACATCAAAGTAAAACGTATATAGGGACGCCAACAACACAGCACGACGCAGAAATGAAGAATGAAAAACAATTCCGCACAGGACAAATGAATATCAGATAGTGAATAAAACCTATATAATAGGCTACGTCTGTCCGCAACGCTCTGACGTCATTCAGTACTTGCAGCGACATCTGCTTTTTCCGGTGGCAGAAATCGGAACTAAGCTCACCGCTATCACACGATACGTAAAATCAACGAGAAATACCAGAAAATAAAATAAAGTTAATAACGAACGACTTCATCTGTGGCAACACCCAAGTGCTCGAACAACTCTCTGCGATGTTTGTTCTGTTGCGTACGTGTTACGTCGTGTTTTCCTTTCCTTCGCATCGCAGAGTAATTTCATAAAAAGAAATCAGCGTTACTATAAATATAAATATCCAGATTTATTTAAAACGCTCTAACCTACAATAAAAACTGAAATTTTGAGATATCAATGTGAGCAAAATCGCATCTTAAAACATTTGCAGCTCTTATTTGAATAAGTTTTTACTACATTTCCTTACAGAAATCCGGAGTATATTTTATATGTTTTCAATGTGTTTCAATTATAAACTTCACCCTGTCCTACATCTGGCAACATCCCCTATATACACAGTCGAGTCACATTAGGGTATATAAGGTATCTGTAAGCAATCTGAAATCATACCGCGGGTGGCCGAGTGGACAACGTTCGTGACTGCCACGGGAAGGGCCTCAGGTTCGATCCCAGGCAGGTACGAACGCTCCATCCACTAAATACCCGCCGTGCGTCGGATGGGCACGTTAAGCCATCGGACCCCGGGTACTGGCCCCCGGTAATAAATAAAGGCCGTCTCCCCCCCCCTTTCTACTTCGCTTCTGTGTCCCTTTCCTATCGGGCGCTCTAGCCCAAATCTCCTAGTTTCCTATTTCTAAGGGTTGTTTAAGACCTGGGGTCAGACACTCCCTTCCTAAAATCCTCTACATATGATCATGATCTGAAAAAATACCGCGGGTGGCCGAGTGGGCAACGTTCGTGACTGCCACGGTAAGGGCCTCAGGGTTCGATCTCAGCAGGTACGAACGCTCGATCCACTAAATACCCGCCGTGCGTCGGATGGGCACGTTAAGCCGTCGGACCGCGGGTACTGCCCCCCCGGTAATAAATAAGGGCGTCTTCCTCCCCCTTTTTACTTCGCTTCCGTGTCACTTTCCTATCGGGCGCTCTAACCCAAATCTCCTAATTTCCTATTTCTAAGGGTTGTTTAAGACCTGGGGTCAGACACTCCCTTCCTAAAATCCTCTACATATGATCATCATGATCATTTGAAAACATATCACTCGTTGCTGTCATGGATAAAAGGAACGATTTATCAGATTTGCAAAAAAGGATGATTATCGGCTTTCGGGCTAAGGATGGCAGCAAAGTTGTATAAAAAGAAATGTGTCTGCGTACACAATTGAAACAGAAAACTTACTGCAAATCGGAGAAGAGCGAAACGCTATAACAATAGAATAAAACAATAACTTATTATTAGAACATTACAGATTCCAATGAGAACAAAATAAGTATATAGATTATTATTGAATGTGCAGCAATGTGTGTAAAATGGATCTTTATAGAAAAATATTGGACAACGTACTTCATAAAAGCAAGCGACTAGTTAAAGTTTTTATATACAGAAAAACAGTTCCATTAATGAAGCTTCAAAAATTATAAATAGCATTTTCAACAACTTAATTCCAAAATAGTAAACTTACAAAATACATAACAAAAAGATTTTAATTTAATAAGTGGCAACTACAAGAGGCTGCCAATGAAATTTAAATTCTTTCTGGGCAAACTAAATTTTTGATACAGTTCCTATACATTAAGAACAGGCCTTCATCAAATCTAGAGGCCAGAAGCGTCTGCGAAAACAAAAGAACTCGGAAGATGTGAAAAAATAAGTGAAAGTTCAAGTTAAACTAGAATTAAGTATATTAATCTCGGTATGGCCGAGATTAATATAATTGCTGTAAATATTTTTTTATTTTAATCTACAAGCAAAAACTATCTGCAATATCCGCTAATAATTTGGAAACTATTCGCGTACACGCGTACGTCTACATTCCATACTACTATGGGTGGCGCTGTTTGAGAACTGTTCGCGTGCTGCTGTGGTAAAAGTGTATTGTGATTGCATAAATGGCACCATAGCGAATAAGCGACGTGCAAACTGTGGAGCACAAAGTGCCATCGATGTGAGAAGTGAGCGTCGGCTTCGAAAGTGCGTGAGAGCCGATCGACACGATACAGAGGAGCAAATCACTGGCCGAATGAACCAGAAACTACCGGAAGTGTGTCTAAAACGACAGTTCAGCGAACCCTGGTGCGTATGGGACTCCGATGCAGACGGATGGTCATTGCACCTATACTGACGAAGGTGCATCGGCAGAAAAGGCTTACATTTGCACGGCAGTATCGGAATTGGACCTCCGCTGATTGGCAAAGGATTGTCTTTTCCGATGAGTCACGTTTTCTGCTTCATCGAATGGATGGACGTTGGCGTATAGGGTGAGAAACATCTGACAACAAACACTCTTCAACCATTGCTGGAAGAACAGAAGCTGGTGGGGTCAGCGTTATGGTCTCGTAAATGCTTTCGTGGTATTCTCTAAGTTCACTCATACCTGTGGAAGGCACTGCGGACCGAATTCGTTATGAATCTATCCTTGCAGATCACGTACACCCATACAATACAGGCTGATTGTCTCTGGGGCGCATGAGATCTTTCAGCACGACAATGCGACATGCGACATGTCACACAGCTAGAAATGTCCAAGAGTGGTTGGAAGAGCACGATGAAGACTTCAAAGTACTTAAACCCAATTGAGCATCTGTGGGACCACCTCGATCGTGTTGTTCGCTTTATGGATCCTCCACCAGCTGTCAGATGCACTGCAGGCAGCATTGCTCCACATACCTGTGAACAACTTCCAACACCTCATTGAGTCCCTCCCAGCCCGTCTAGCTGTTGTCCGCGCTGCACACAGCGGTTACTCTGGATATTAGCTGGTGGTCACAATAATGTGACTCGACGGTAAATGAATATTTATTTAAAGCTTAAAATCAGCCGTCCTAGGGCGGGCTCCAGGCTAGCGTAATAATAGGAAGATACTGGAGGTAGGGCTTGGAAAAATTCAGTTCAAGGTTAAACGATTATAGACGCTTTCCGTGAGAGAACGCAGATGATTAATTAATAGCCTTTCATCCTTATAATGTATTAAAAAGGTCACAGAGGTTTAGCATATCAGTATATTGTTCTAGATGCCTCTCTCCGCTGTTTCAGATTATTCTTTTGAGCATATGAAGGGTTCACACCTCACGGAGTAGGTTAGTCTGCACTACATACAGTTATAAACTTCAGAAAATACTTTTCGTCGTTAAAAAAGTATTTTCCGAAGTTTAAGTGTATAACTTTCTTTTTGAGATACAATTTTAAATAAATTTATTCACACGTTGTGCATTTTGATTTCTTTACTCCCGTCAGAGCGCGAATTTATGCTCCGGGTATAATGATTCTGGGAGGGCAGCCTCTCCCCACGTCCTGCTCCGAAACACACTTGAGTGAATGTTTGGTAAGTTACATAAAAAAGGCGGTATGATCCCAAAACTGATATACACCGAATGAATGTGAAGTCATTATATTCATCGTTTTAAACGTTACTTTAAATTAGCGACAAAGACAAACCACAAAACCTCGAAGAATATCAATGAGACTAGTTTTTACCGACCACGTAATATACAACCAGGGTCTGATAACACCCGGAGGCCCTAGAATATCGCGAGGCCCCCATCAAAACAAAATATTTCACCAATGTATAGCACTGCAGATGTTATGTGATGCACACAAAACTATAAGCACATACCTACTCATATCTCATTCCATATAGCAATTCTGAATTCTGATTGTGAAAAGACGAAAAACTTGATTATTTACGAATTTGTAATACTAATATTTAATAATCTTGGAATTTGAAATAAATTCTAAAGTAAAACTGATTGTGATCTTTAACTGAGGCAGTAATTGCAGAGAGGAGTAACAAACGTTATTGCGAAAACTGAAACTTCTCTTTAATGAAAGAATTGGAGATTGATTAGAGTGTACAACAAAACTCCGCATAAAATTTTACTTGAAGGGGGATGGGGGTTACTGACCACGATGAGTAGTAACTCGATGGGCTGTAAGTAGTCACCCGTCCGCAATTTTGAGCCTCTGGTTCCAGGGAAGTGAGAGAGTCAGTGAGGTAAGACAAACACAACATCCATGCCTATGTTACGAGTTTTTTGTTAACACGTCTTTTATAAAAAAAGATCGTGCTTATGTTACCGGTTTGTCCGTCCGTCTGTACCCACGGTATCTCTGCAACTATTAATCCGATTTGAAAAATACTTTTTGCATTGGGAAGCTTGAAATATGCGAATGATGATCCTTCATATCGTTTTTTTTTTTTTTTTTTACGATGCTAGAGGTTGTAAATGCAGATGATGTCGAATTCAAAATTACGTTTTATTCCACATATTTGCTTCTAAACATTCGATTGAAAAAAATATTTTATCTTTCGATTCCATTTATGTCGAAGAGTATTAGATATAGTTACTCTTTCAAATTACGCATAGATTTTCCACTAGGAGGCGTAAAAGTAAATTACATTTTTCGAGATAACACTTCTAAAACTCCGATTTGATTCTTTTTTCTTTTTCAGCGGATACACCTCTTGACGGAAAATCTTTTGCATGTAATTTCAAATTTTTGGTAAAGAATACTTTGGCCACCAGGGGGCGCAAGCGTTAATTTTTGCTTCTGATGTATTTGCCATAAAATCTGAGCTTCTAAAATATCGATTGGAAAAATTATTTCGTGCACCGATGCCACTCAGATCGATAAACCTCTTCGGAATATTTTCTTCTTAAAATATTCCACAATTTCTTCGCCAGGGGGCGTAGATGTATATCTTATTATTGTTAATATCTCTACTTCGAGGAGTCCGATTTGAAAAATTCCTTCTTTGTTGGATAGTGTTTTCAGTGTGACATGTTTTTCATATAATTTCAAAATTTTCAAGTAATTCATGGACTATTCGCTAGGGGGCGTAGAGGTAAATTGCGTTTCCCCCTATATCTCTGCTTCTAAATCTCCGATTTGGAAAATTCTTTCTGCACCGGATACAGCCCTGATGGGAAATCGTTTGCACATAATTTCTAAATTTTGTAAAAAATGGTTTGACCACCAGGGGGCGTAAATCTTAATTTCCACTTCTCGTGTATTTGCAGCAGAATATGAGCTTCTAAATTCTCGATTGAAAAAAACGTCGTTTGTAGACCGATACTACTCATGTCGACAAACCTTTTAGAAACATTTTCTGCTTAAAATAATGCATAGTTTCCACGCAGGGGGCGTAGATGTATATCTTATTTTTGTCAATATCTCGACTTCTAGGAGTCCGATTTGAAAAATTCCTTCTTTCTTGGATAGTGTTTCCGATGCGAAATGTTTTTCCTATAAATTCAAAATTTTCAAGTAAATCATAGACTTTCCGCTAGGGGGCACAAAGGTAAAGTGCGTTTTCTGAGTTATTTCTGCTTCTTAAACTTCGATTTGAAAAATTATTCCTGTATCGCAATACAAGACCTGATGGAAAATATTTTTGCCGCCCCTGTGGCGCAGTGGTATAAGGCGTTGGCCTCTGATCATTCGTCCGAAGGGGTCCGGGTTCGAATCCCGGTGAGGCATGGATGTTGTGTTTGTCTTACGGCACTGGCTCTCTCTCTTCCCTGGAACCAGTGATCCTAAATTAGGGACGGGCGACTGCTTATAGCCCATTGAGTTGCTCACGGTGGTCGTTAAACCTCCAATCAAAAAAAAAAATATTTTTTACATAATTTCTAA
Source organism: Macrothele yani (assembly GCA_039090855.1). Classification (NCBI taxonomy): domain Eukaryota; kingdom Metazoa; phylum Arthropoda; class Arachnida; order Araneae; family Macrothelidae; genus Macrothele; species Macrothele yani. The sequence continues at coordinate 25,721,158 of CM077013.1, forward strand.
TGTTTGGTAAAGAATGGTTTGGCCACCAGGGGCATAAGAGTTAATTTCTACTTCTGATGTATTTGCAGCAAAATCTGTGCTCCTGAAAACTCGACTAAATTTTTTTTTTTCTTGGGTCCGATACCGCTCATATGGAAAACCCTTTTGAGAATACTTTCTTCCTAAAATAATTCATGGTTTTCCCACCAGAGGACGTAAAGTCACATCTTATTTTTGTCGATATCTCTGTTTCTAAGTGTCCAATTTGAAAGATTCTTTCGGTGCTGGAGAGCGTCTCCGGTGCGAAATGTTTCACATATAAATTAATGTTTTTCTTAATGCACAAGTCTGCAAAGAGAGGGCGTAAGCTAACGATTCCGTTTACAGCAATATCTGAGGGATCAAAAACCCGATTGAAAAACTTCTTTCTTCCGTCAGATACTATTGTTCTGCATACCAGTTCCATTGACTTTGAATAGCCTTGATAAATTTAATTTGAGTCAGTACGGATTCAAAAGACGTGCTTATTACACCCAAAAATTCGGTGTCGTCTTTCTTGTTTTACTTGTTAACGGAACTTCTTCCCGTTTGGGTTCGACATGTATGAGGAGTTGCAACTGTTTGCGGATGTTACGATGCAATTGTACTTCACGAAAAGCATCGAGATCATTTGCGATATTAAAATCGTTCATTTATTACTATCCAATTTCAGTATTCGGGTTGTCCTGAGGAGATTAATAATTATATATTGATCGCTAAATTAATTATGATTACTTTTTTTTTTTTTTTTTTTTTTTTGATTGGAGGTTTAACGACCAGCGTGAACAACTTAATGGGCTATAAGCAGTCGCCCGTCCCTAATTTAGGGTCACTGGTTCCAGGGAAGGGAGAGAGACAGGGCCGTAAGACAAACACAACATCCATGCGTCACCGGGATTCGAACCCGGACCCCTTTCAGACGAATGATCATAGGCCATCGCTTAGACCACTGCGCCACCGGGGCGGCTATGATTACTTTACTTTCTGCTTGTCATTTGAATGTCCTACGTATCTTCTCTTAAAATTCATTTGCTTATTATTATTGCTTTCAGGTTCCGAGGTCATCCTCCATTCCACTCAATTTCCTGCTCGCTCGCTGTCCGAGAATCATCTCCCCTCTCAAAGCATTTTCCTGCCCTTTCTCTCGCCCCTATATAGTCTCTTTTTCTTCTGACCCCTGCTTAGCGTTCGTTACAGCATGAAGGGCTTGGCATACTGATGCAATAAAACAGTCACGCCCTTCCCGAATGCTGGCCGATGACAATACCGATGATTACAACGTATGCCATAAAGCAATTCAGGCACCAGAAGTTTTCTAAAACGACCTAATATAATAATAATAATAATAATAATAATAATAAATATTTCCTTTGAAACTCACTCTCACAAGTCCAATTACCGATGCCGCCTTAGTTAGCGTTTCGAACACCCCAGAATGCATGCGGCTAGCCTTACGTGAAAAATAATTGATACAAAAATGCTTCAAAACGCTACATCCGCATGACACCTCACCGGGATTCGAACCTGGACCCATCTCGGACGAATGCTCAGAAGTCAGAACTGCGCTACCGTTGCAGCAATATTAATTTCACCGTAATAAGTAATGATATTCAGTAATTAGATAATTTCTAGAGGCATTTTTAAAAGTGGCCCTAATTAAACAGGGGGGCGGCGGCCTGTGCGGTAATAAGGCTCTGATTACAACGTGAAGAAAGTTACCAAAGGTAGTTATTGTGTGATCAGATGGCTGACTTTTGAGCCACTCTTCCTTTCTCAGAGCAAAACCTCGTATTGGTGATGATGAAAGGACTTCGCTAGAAATACGCACAGCTTGCGAAACAGCCACGGGAGAGAGATTGATTTCATGTTGGTTCTACGGTTACGGTCCTGTCTTTTCCAAAGCTCAGAACCTTGTATTGGTGATGGAAGGATTTCTCATCGTTATAAATGTTCATGGGGAACGCTACGTTACAACACACCTATACACAGCAGCAGTAATGAGGCGCGACCTTTTCGACAGTCACCTGAATCCTAAAATCGGGATTACAACGGGCAATAAAATGCTATTCAAAATTGCTCTTTATTATCATGTAAGTTTTTTAATCACTAGAGATGAGTTTCTTTCGTCTACAGACTTTTTTTTATGTATCTTCCTGCGCAGTTTTCTTTTTTTAATCCTTCAGCACAAATCTCCATATTTTTATTTTGAAAGCCATGTGTATTTTCCGTAGAAAAGTACAAAACACAACCATGCAAGCACTTCAACTCACGACATTAATATTCGAAGGGTCCGACGAACATAAAACACTGCACTGCCGTTCGTTCTGGTTGTTCCAAACGTATAGCTTGAAGATAGAAATATATAAAACTAATCCACTGAATAATAATAATAAAACAGCTATAAACATGCAATACGTACGCAATAATGGCAGTGAAGTCAAAGTAGGGGAAATGGTTCAAAATATAAAAAATTCCGTGTAACCAAACCGTGGAATGGTGACAAGCGAAGAATATGCGCTGTGAGTTAGAAGATTTGAACGTAAGCGTCCTTTCCAGCATTTTGCCAATGGGTGAACCATCTGCTCGTTCACAAGGCAGACCGGCGTCCGATATCTTTCGACGGCAAGGACGGAACATAAGACTTCATATTTAATTCGCAGCACATTACCTCTTTGAATAACTTATTTTCATTTATTTAAAACTCTTACCAATGGCAACACTAGGTACTAGAACGCTTCGTTCTTACTCAGCAGACAGACATATTAAGTAAATACTGAAATGTGTCTTGGGGTTAAAACACAGACTTCTCACTACTCTACGATAAATTAAGTTCCTCACGGCCACAAAATTGAAAAACAGACTTGGGGGATGAGGCAAAAGGGAAAAAGTAGAGGAAAGATGGAATTTACATAAGGATGTTGCATTCCGAAGGAAGAATCACAAGGCCGAAAGCAGATATTGTTGAACAGGAAAGAAAAGCGTGCGGTACAGAAATAACCGATGACACTTCCTTGTAAAGTAAACGTAGATTGCAATTCAGGAACTCTTATCAAAATCATTATAAGACAACTCTCAATGCGCAAATTACGGACTTAACACGATTTGGAGGACAACACGTGAAAGGAAATTTTAAATGCGTCTGGGCTGACGATGGATACGATACGTGAAACACAGGCACACTCATGTGAAGGTAAGGTCACAAGACACGAAAAACTAAATTCAAAACCAATTAATGCGGATCCACCTAAAATTTCTGCCTTGTGTTTCCAATGGGAAAACTTCTGTAGCCATTTTCTTCACAATTAATGCGTTTCCAAGGATTAAAATTTGAACATCGATAAAAATAACTTCATATTGTAACCCCAGTATACTTAATATTTTCTAAAACCTAACCATACGTATATTAAAAATCATTAACTTTTCCTTTGGTGGTGTTAAGACCAGAAAATAGATAGAACCACATCTATGTGACTTATTAAATGCTATCACGTCGCATTCTTTTTTTCAATAATTTCATTAACTTTTGGACTGCAATCAACACTTGTGTTCATCCATGCGATAGTCCGGAATGTTTGGAATGATTCGAGCCATTCAGATCAAATATTCTAATATTAATTTAGCTGAAAATGTTGCAGAGTGAGCTTGCTGGTTTATTTCGGAATTAAAAATCAGCAGCATCTATAATTCTGTGAACATTTTCAGCTAAATTATTATCAGGCCATTTAATCTAAGTGGCTCAAACCATTCTAAACATTTCAAACTGTCGCATGGATACACTCAAATTTTGATTCCATTCCGAAAATTAATAAAACTATTGAAAAAAAAGTAGGACATGACAGCATTTAATAAGCAACATGTAGATGTGGCACTATGTATTCTATGGTCTCAACATCACCAAAGGAAAAGTTATTGATTTTTTTATATAATTATGGTTAAACTTTAGAAAATATTAAAAATACTAAGGCATATGAAGTTATTTTTATCGATGTTCAAATTTTCATCCTTGGGAACAACGCATTAATTGTGAAAAAAATGGCCACAGAAGTTTGCCCATTGGAAATACAAGGCAAAGATTTTAGGTGGATCCACCTTAAAGATGTCAATCCGAATAAACCTGCTTCCATGGGAAAAATTAAATTGTCTCTTCTCTCTCCCTACCACCTGCACACCACGGAACTGCCGGATTCACTCACTATACGTTTTACAAACTCAGAACGGAACTCAAAATTAAGAATGCCACGGCACGAGACAAATCAGTTCTTCACTAATAAACTGCCAATCAAACAACCACAAGAAATACAGCTGGGGATCATAAAAATGATATCTATGACACAAGATGAAAATATTATAACCGTGTTTTCTTGTACACGAAGTTGAATGCCGCAATATTCAAGAGAGCGCAAAATCACAATCAGTGTGGGTGCATTAGCAGCAACCAAGAATGAAGCGCATGGATCTTCGAACAGTATTAATCGTTTAACGGGCTGGAACGAATTAACTCGGGGATAACAAAATGAAATGAAGTCAACTCAAAGGAATATATTCACTGTTTACGAAGTGGGCCGAACGCGGGAAGAAAGAATGAACCTGCGTTTCAGAAAACGCTGCTTTCACCTTAGCTTTGTTATTTACAGTGGTCAGCTAGGGGATGATTGACACTAATTCTTTCTGACTGATTTGTTTAAAAGGGCTGTAACAATTGCGACGAACCTAAAAAAGGAAAGAGTTGTTTGAATAACTTTCTTCTATCTATCCAGTGACATGGTGTACGCGTCAGGGGAACTAGTCCTCCATCGTGCCTTGTGTTCTTCTTCTTGGTTACTCAGTCCAAGGACTGATTGTTCAGTAGATGTACTCTATCTCTCCATTCCTCTCTCTTCTCTGCCATTCTCTTCAAGTTATAGTATGTCCTAGTATTGGTGTCTTAGGGTAAAAAATGTGCCACAAAACTATTCCTTTGTCGTCCTCTTTCTGTCTTGCCTTGAATTTTCCCTTCCAAAACTTTCAGAATCGGGCCTCCATGGCGCAATGTGTGTCCCATCCAAACATTTTTCTTCTTTTTAACATGTATGTTGATCAGATTCTTGGGTTCTTCCACTCTCTCCAGGACCTCCTCATTAGTCTTTCTATCGAGCCAACTTATACTTCTCCATTCTTCTGTAGCTCCACATCTCAAATGCCTCCAGCTTTTCACTTCTCTCTTGGTCAATGTCCATGTCTCAGAACCGTAGAAAGCTATACTGGCCAAGCATATGCCTTTAAAATTCTCTTCCTCAGTTTTAGATCTATATTTTTGGATGTCAGAGTAGTTTTTGATTTTCTCTAAAAGCCGTTTTTGCCCTACCCAGTGTCATTCTAATTTCCTTTTCACATCTCGCATCCTCAGTAATAATTTGACCCAAAGAGTGAAATGATTTAACTTGTTCGAAGCATTGTCACTCAATTTTAAGGAAAGCCTGTTTTGGATCCTTCCCTATTACCATTAGTTTCGGTCTGGTTCACTTCGTCGACAACTCATTTCGTCGACAGGTACATTTCGTCGACACTCACTTGTCGACACTATACAGTATATGCTTTCGTAAAATCTACAGTTTTCAATTTAGAACCACCAAATTTGGTATACTATCTCATTGTACTCTTACACCAACTTAGACCACAGACGGAAGAGGTCGGGGCCCGGGGTCAAGGGGCCCCCATACAACATTTTCGTAAAACCTACAGTTTTCAATTTAGAACCACCAAATTTGGTATACTATCTCATTGTACTCTTACACCAACTTAGACCACAAAAGGAAGGACTCGAGGCCCAGCGTGAAGGGGGTCCCATACAACATTTTCGTAAAATCTATAGTTTTCAATTTAGAACCACCAAATTTGGTATACTATCTCATTGTACTTAGACCGTACACGGTTTTTGGAAGGGGTCGGGGCCTGGGGTAAAGGGTGCCTCATACAAAATTTTCTCAAAAATTTCCATTTTTTACTTAAGAACTGCAACACAATTCTGCACTCCAATACCCTATCTGCGAGCTAAGTTAGAGTACCATGAGATAGTATACCAAATTTGGTGGTTCTAAATTGAAAACTGTAGATTTTACGAAAATGTTGTATCGGACCGGGGCCCCTTGACCCCGAGGCCCGACCTTTTCCGTCTGTGGTCTTAAATTTGTGTAAGATTACAATGAGATAGTATACCAAATTTGGTGGTTTTAAATTGAAAACTGTAGATTTTACGAAAGCATATACTGTATAGTGTCGACGAAATGAGTTGTCGACGAAGTGATTGTCGACGAAGTGAACCACTCCCATTAGTTTTGTCTTATTTTTATTTATCTTCATTCCATAGATATCTGCATTTTTGTGTATTTTTGACATAATGCGCTGTAATGATTCGGCTGATCCTGAAACGCTCCCTTCACCAGCATGTAATGATTCGGTTGATCCTGAAAGTCACCAGCATGTTCCTTGTGCTACGAAGCAGAGAATAAATTACGAGAAGGGAGCGCTCTCTTATTACCCTCGACAGGTTTATGGTCGGTGCTGATGAGATAAACCGAGAAAGGAACTTTTTTGCAATAGATTTCGTAAAACTCCACAATGTGAAGAGTTTTCTTTGGTTCGCAGAAAGTGTTGGGCACCACTTATAGTTCAGGAACACCGGAAGCTTAAAGGATTAAAGTTTCTACATGACATCTCTTCCGAATATCTGCACTGACGGTCTGGGTGCGTTTTATGGCAGCATGCCCAGAACAGAAATAAAAGAAAGTTACGGGGCAGAGTTTTTTTCTTTTTTTTTTTTTTTGATTGGAGGTTTAACGACCACCGTCAGCAACTCAATGGGCTATAAGCAGTCGCCTGTCCCTAATTTAGGGTCACTGGCTCCAGGGAAGGGAGACAGCCAGCGCCGTAAGACAAACACAACATCCATGCCTCACCGGGATTCGAACCCGGACCCCTTTCGGACGAATGATCAGAGGCCATCACTTAGACCACTGCGCCACCGGGGCGGCGGGACAGAGTCAACAGCTTCCAGAAGTTTTGATCCCTTTTTATTGACATTTTGCTAAATGGCATATCTACGGGTAAAAACTACAGATTAACGAATTTCCGGTACACCATTGTTTCAGCTTACATCTCTCACTTCGTGCGCGTGTGTCTTGGGATTTAAGCAGTATTGCTTGATGCGCATCAAAGGTTTGTAAGTTACGTCCGTCCCTAATTTAGGGTCACCGGTACCTGGAAATGGAACAAGCATCGTAGGTCACATATACCGATGAGCCATCACATTATGGCCACCTACTTAATAAGCTGTAGGTCGCCTGTAAAACAGCGGCCACTCGGCGAGGCATCGACTCGACGAGGTGGCGATATGTATCCTGGGGTATCTGGTACCATAATGTCAACAGCAGATCGTTCAGTTCCCTTACATTTAGGGGTGGTGGTGATTTAGCGCGAACCTGCTTTTCCAAGTCGAACCACAGATGTTCGATTGAATTCACGTCAGATGAATTTGCAGGCCAGGGCATTAACATAAAGTCACCAGCATGTTGAACCACTCCTCGACGATTTTGGCAGTGTGGCACGGCGCATTATCCTGTTGCTAATGGTCACCAGCAGAGAGTACAGTTGCCATGAATGAGTGAACATGGTCTGCAACGATGTTCAGATACCTGACAGCTGTCGGGGATTGTGCTATTGGGATATGGGGCCTAAAGTGTCCCAAGAAAACGTCACACACAGCATAACACCGCCACCTCCGGCCTGTTTCCGCCCAACAGTGCATCCAGGTGCCATAGCCTCCGTTGGTAATCGGCGTATCCGCGTTCTGCCGTCTACGTAAAGAAAACGTCACACACAGCATAACACCGCCACCGCCGGCCTGTTTCCGCCCAACAGTGCCTCCGTTGGTAATCGGCGTATCCGCGTTCTGCCGTCTACGTAATGCACCGGGCATCTTGATTCGTCAGACCAGGCCACATTCATCCAATCATCCACGGTCCAATCTCGATGATTTGGGGCCCATTCCATGTGTTGTTGGAGAGTGTGCATGGGGACTCGGCTGGGTCTTCGGCTACGCAAATCCATGCGCAGAAGTCTGCGATGAACTGTGCGCTGTGGCACATTGCCCTGGTCACCACTGAGCTGGGGGTGATTTTTGTCGCACTGTTGCCCTGCGGTCGCTGTGAACAATGCGCGACAATCTAACACCTAATAATTGACACCCACTGTGCACCCAGGGTAGTATGTAGGTCCCAAAACCAGGAGGGGCGGAGAGCTGAAGGGTCATGTGGGGAAGGGGGCACTGAGTTCCACTACAAGCTGCATTTTCCCACGATGCAATTTTGGTTTGTTCTTAATCCTTTATTAATTTATTTCATTAGCAAATAATTATACAGAAAGAGGGAAAAAAATACAAAATATGAAATAAGGGGGGGGATAAAACAGAACTCTCTTGAAATACAAATAAAAAATTTATCACTTACTTTGAATTTGCTTGATGGTGTTGGAGCTGCTTATATCTGGAGTCAAAATAACTCCCAACTAGCGTGATTTTTTTTCTTTTTAGTTTACTGTTCCGGTTTTTTTCCGCGATTTCACGCAATGGCATCGAAGATTTACTAAAGCCATACTTCAACTTTTTCGATTCCTCTTCTTCGGCTCCAATTTTTTTTTCTCCATCTTTAATCGCGTATTCTTTGCTGGTGCTCAGTGGTAGTAGTCACTTCTTACCGTGGGTAACAGCCATACCACCTTTTCCTCTCAAAAACAAAGAGCACCAGAATCCCACCGAAAAAACATTTTTCTCGAGGAAAAGCAGCATCATAAAACCACTCCTACTGGACGAAAAACAATAAACGAGAAGATGTTGAAAATTCCCTCTCTTCGCGCACGCACAAGGCTTTTATAAACAGCAACTGAGCATCAACCAAATGACAAACAGGGGTTTAGCCTTCTGCCTAACTACACTTTCAACTACGTCTCTCTCTCTCCTCTTTCATAACGTTCTTTAAAAGTTTACGTTTCTCTGAAAAGGCGGGTGGGAAAAAAAATTTAAAAAAAAAAAAAAAAACAGTACAGGAACTTCTCTCTTCCGTAGCCCCAAACGCCAACAAACCGTGTCACCAGGTGGCAGAGAATCACTGGCGCAGCTACCCCTACTGATTCACCTTTAAAAGTATTTTCTCTGTAGTTATTCATTGTTTGCGGTGATCACTTCAGTGTTTCTTGTTTTTGAAAAATGTAATACACGACAAAATAAGAAAAGCATTTATTCTTATAATGAAATACAAAAGTCATTTTCAAAAACCAACGAAAATAAAGGTTCAAATAAGTTATAACAACATGTATTTTCCAGATGGGGGGGGGGGGGCTTGCCTGCCTTGAAGGGGGTTGAGTACGGCCCTGTGTGCAGCACCTGGACGAATCATGGCCGCATTCATCCTTTCGTTAAATCATTCATCCTTGTTACAACAAAATTAGGAAAATTCTTACCGGGTAACACATATCTAAAAAATTACAACCTTCAATCGTTTAAATCAAGAGCTTACAAACTATTCATTCCTATAACGTATCCACTTCCCAAGTTCACAGACGGGACATGACAGTCGGATGATTGGCGTTTTCCAGGCATCATTAGCAACTAAACATGGCCGTTAGACCAGAATAGAGTGCAGCGGGACGCGTCGCTAAATACGAAGGATTGTATTTAACCAATGACATGCAGCAGCGTTTTACGTACTGTACAAACTCTTAAAGCCCTGTCTGCGACAACTCCCATTTCCGAACTAAGCTGTCGTAGTCTGCTGGAAAAGATAAAAATCACTCAACTTTTCACAAGTCGGTCGTTCCTTATGACTTATGAGCGGTGAGTGACGTCACTCTGGGTTTGTGAGTGTTTAATGCCAAATTTCAAGCAACGACATTTTCCCGGTATGACACCCAGTATATACCATTTCTGTTTGAAACTATATTTGCAACTCCCACTCAACCGCTGCCTTTTGTAAGCCAGCACATTCGCAAATTTCGTCATTTACACAATTTCCTCTAACCTCACGAATTTTGGGTGAAGTTTCAGAGGTATTTACCTAATCAAACACTATCACGTTGGGGACCTTCCCTAATACTTTACAAAGCAGAGCAATTTATCGATGTGGCAGTTTTATTCCTCCCTTAACAACGAAATTCCAGATGTCTTCAGCTTTTACAATAGGAAGAGTTCTCTACAAATACGTGAAGTGAATAGGACTGTGCTTTTGGGCTCATTGATTTCTGCTAAAATAACATTAATAACCTTCTTTAACGTAATCTCGTAAGTTCAAATCATTTCTGGTTTCGCTGGTGTTCTTTGGGAGGCACTGATTGGCCGCTGACTTAGTTTTCTGCAACCACCAAATAAGCGAGGGGAATTGACGACAACCCTGCGTTACTTCAACAGCATTACTGCTCGTTTTCCCTGCAATCTGCTCTTCAGGGAGTTCAGTTTATATTACTTTATTGCTCTGGAAACAGTTTTAGAGCTTTGTTTGGAGTTCTCGAGATTCATTTTTTTTTCAGAAGGCTGTGGAATGAACGAACAATTGTTCCCAACCAACAGGAAGACACGCGAGTAAATGTAAGTTGCTAACAAAGGGGTTTGAGTGGGGAAAGGTGACTTGGAGCTGGTGGCAGCAAGAAAAGATGTCTTGATCTGACCCTTGAAGAGAGTTTCGAGAGTCTACGTTCAAGGGAAGGAATTATTTCGTCTCCACGAATAAAGACGGGAAGGCAGGAACAAAAAAAAAATTGATTTTTAGAATGTTTGATGCTGAGAGATGATCGAAGCAGCAATTAAGTTGGGAAAGTGAAAGTGAACAGCTAGGTAACTGAGGAATACAATAGAATAAGTAGAAACAAATCAATGTGTAAATAATGCGAGGAGCAATAAAGAAATCAGGACAAAGCTGAAACGTGATACAGACAGCATTGAATAAAGATCACCATTGCAAGAAGAACGAGTTTTCATTTAAACCTAAAAGCTCGGAACTATTTAATTTCCTCACACGCAAAGGCCTGACGAACCCACGCGACAAGGCACTGAAAGTAACCCAGTGAACAGCCCTGTAATAGGACCACCATGGCCTTAATACTACGTGGCTGCCTTGCAACATTGTTTGGTGTTTATTTATTGTCCCTTACACCTCACGTTTTCTAAGAACGTATTCCAGACCAAAGTGAAAAACAACTGTGAATTATACTGAAGAATTACTGTCCAACTTGTGGCATTTATTAGGAACGCATTCCACAGTGGTAAGCTATAAAGCTAACATATAGTATCAGAAATTAAACTCCATTTTTTATTTTAGTTGAGGCTTCGCGGAACAAGAGCTCATTGAGGCCATAGCTTTTTCCCTTAGGAGTTTACTGAATTAAATTTTAATATATTTATTTTGTGCAGTCTATATAACACATTTGTTGCATTGATTTTAATTTCGGTAGTTCTCTTCAGTTTTCTTGGACGCTATGAACAGACTATTTGTAATATATTTTTTTTTTCCCAAAGATGTACATTCCTTTATTTCTCCACGTCACAATTTGGTTTCTGTAAATTTAAGTTACATTTTTATGGCCTACCCTGGTAAGTTTTTTGGTTCCGTCCTTGCTAGGGAAACATTCAAGATTAGTGCGCAATTGTGTTTGTTTGTTTGTTTTGGGGTTTATGCGGTTCTCCCCACTCAGCATCAAAAAATTCTTCACTGCTAATTTACGGAGGAAGGGAACAGACAGAACCTGCGCTGCTGGAAAAATACAGAAGCCCATGCCTTTGACCTATCGACCGTATGGGGGGCGAACTTGTGCGAAGGAAGTGAAAATGAAAGCACAGCATCCTACAAGGACTGTCAATAACGTTCGGTGAATGCTGTCGTAACGTGTAAAAGGATACATAGTGAAAGGTACGGTAACTTGGACAATGCGGTCAAGTACAAACGTGAACATATCCGTAACCCTCAAAGAGCTGTGAGAAAGAAGGGTGTGGCATGGAGAGCGTGTTGCGAAGGCTGATGTAGGTGCACGCTGTTAGTGGGCGAAAATGGACCAGAGAACCAATGTCAAATTCTGAAATTCCGTGCGCTGAATCACTCACCGTATTCGCCTGATATGGCACCGGCTGATTACTATTTTGCGTTTCCGACTGAAAGGGAAGAGATTTGAGGACGTTTCGTACATTCAAGCGAACAAGACGACTCACAGGCAGACGATAACAAAGTAGGGCTTCTTCCATAGTTTCCAGCAGTTATAGGAAAGATGATAAAAGTGTACTGTATCCCGGGAGAGGGGGATTTTTTTGAAAGCCGGTAAAGCAAGTTTTCTTAAATATTACTTGTTGTTCAATTTTAACCGTACATTCACCGAACTTTATTGACATACCTTCCATGTTTATATTTGTTTGGGGGTTTAACGACCACCATAAGCAACTCGACGGGCTATGAGCAGTCGTCCTTCCCTAATTTAGGGACACTGGTTCTAGCAGGGAAGGCAGACAGCAAGCGCGACTCTACAGGTGGAAGCTCACCCAACTGATTTTAACCCCCCCCTCAAATATAGGATGTTACACATAGCGAGTGCAGCCATCTATGATTTTTGGTAACTTAAATAAATATTTTTGAATTCACAGAAATTTTATTTTATAAAATTAATTTTCACTTAAATTTAGTGTTGTACTATGCGAAAAAATGGAAGGTTTTCTCTGAGCGAAAGTCTAAGAGAGCAGTAGAAAGACACCATTTTTGAATTATACCTTAAAAAGATAAGAGAAAGATATTCCTTGCCAAGTTACAAACTAAAATTCATAAACAGCTTTATGACAGCAAATACTTAAAAAAAATGACGTAAATAAGCTGAAGTTGCAAAGAAATAGTAACTTTTCAAAGACCAATGAGGTTCGTACCTATGGTCCAATTCTACATACATTAAAAAAATACTACATAGAGTACATAACTGATTTTTTTTTCACTGGGGATAACATCAGCGTAGGGTAAATCTATATGAACGAAGCTTTTGGCAAAATTACTGCCAAGTTCTTCAAAATTTGAGCACCCCCGTAACACACTTAGCCCCTCCCGCCGAGCAGATTTAAGAGGGTGGCAAGAAGGGCTTCAGCCCCAAGCCCCGCATTTTAAAGGGGCCGCACAATTATGCAGGATGCTTGAAGAATTGACAGCGTTTTAGTTTGCTTGTTTGTTTGTTTTTTTTTTTTTTGCTGATAGCGCAGCATAAACTATAAGAAACTGCCTTGCGAAAAAAAGTTTTCTATTTCTTTCCGCTTTATTTTAGAGTCCGCAAAAATACATATACGTATATTAGATGTTTTTTTGTACACATCTGTCATTGGGGGAAATTTTCATACATTAAGAATTCGTTTGAATCACGATATTATTTTGTCCACTACTACTTTGATGTAATTTCAACATGCTGAACCGGGGGGGGGGGGGTTAAAACTGAACTGGTATCCATTTTTAAACCACACATTTTTAGATTTTCTTGCTACCACTGATTCGTCCATGAAGCATGTGATAATTTTTATGGCTTCCTCCTCATATTTTGTCCTGGGTAATTTTATTCATGCACCCATAGAGAAAATGTCACTAATACCGGGGCCGCAAAATACTGTCAAGCCGCGAGCCTGTCTTCTGAAATGTGCCCTGCCTGCCCACCCCCAAATAGCCCACCCAGTTCTGAACTGCTGATGCCGTAAGACACACAACATCCACGCCACAGTGGTATTCGAACCAGAACTCATCTCGCACGTATGGGCAAAAGCTAGCAATTAGACCACGGCGTCACTTGGGCGGCTGCCTTCTATGTGGCACTTTTCGGTAGCATGCATATAAGCCACAATACCGTACATTAACAAAACAAAAAAAGCAGTCGACCGGACTGAGAAAATGTAAAGGAGATCACACAAAGCCTGTAGCGCACTCAGTACCCGCTATCAAAGAGGAACAAACACTTTCAGCAGCCACTTTGAGACCGTCCATCCTGTCTACCACAGGCTGAGCGACGGAAGTCACGTGGATGAAGCAGGAAGTAGATAGCATGATGTCACGGGTGGGAGGAAGGAAACCAGTAGGAGGGCCACAGGAAAGTGGCTAGCTAGTACGTTTACACAGGACACTGGTGACTGAACTAACGTTATGGAAGAGGAGATAAGAGAGCAGCGAAGGCCCACGTACGGACAAACTTTTCGGAGTAAGTAAGATCAACAACGACTCCAGAAAACGAGCTCGTCGACTAATTAACATTGAGAAAAGCTCTTTCAGAATGAATGGGCTTTTCAAGTCCGGACATATTTGTAAACATACGCCATGTGGACCTATTTAATTGAATCGCCAGGGTGAAAGCATACGGGCTATGCCTTTTCAGACATAGTTTATCAAAACAGCTCGTTCGAAGAAGGAAAAAAAAAGTGACGTATAAAAGCGGAACCACTCTTCAGTTATAAAAAGCGCATCAGGATTACCATTTTTTTTTTTTTTTTTACAACGCCACAAAATGATTGAATGGGGCACAAAGTGTATTGCGGGATTCTGAGAACGACGCAGAAAAAGCGTAAAAGAAAAAATACACAATGTATGTCCACCTACATTTACTTTCCGGGTACCTCTTTTTGTGACTTCAAATGCATTTGTTTTATCTCTAATTTTGCACTACTATTCCAGATTTCTAGTGATAAAAAGCAACACTCACAATCTAATATTTTATTTTTGTTTTGTTTTTTGTTGGTCATCGAACAATAGCCCCATTATACATGAAGGTACCCCTACTGCAAAATATTGAAGAGGCTGTGACAAAAGTAACACGATTACTGGCATAAACTCTGGAGATTATTATTTTAGTCATTCTCAATGCCCTGAACACAAACCTTACCATACTTCATACCCCTAGTTCCAGGGAAGGGAGAGAGCCAGTGCCGAAAGACAAACACAAACATCCATGCCTCACCGCGATTCGAACCCGGACCCAACTAGGGCGAATGGTCCGAAGCAAGCGCCTTAGACCACTGCGCCACCGGGGCGGCCCAAAAATGGCTAATAGCTTTTTTATGGCTTTTTTATTATTATTATTATTTTCGTTAGGGGTTTGACGACCATCGTATGCAACTCAATGGGCTATAAGCAGTCGCTCGTCCTTAATTTAGGGTCACTGCTTCCAGGGAAAGGAGAGAGCCAGAGTCGTTAGATAAACACAATATCCATGCCGCCTCACTGGGATTCGAACCCTGGCCCATCTCGGAAGAATGGTCAAAAGCCAGCACTCAGACCACTTTCACGAAATACCACGTATTCCGTAGGTAACAAAATCCATACACAAGAATACCCTTGAAATACGTGTCCAAGGGTAGACAAAACCTTTAATTTTCAAGTGCCTGCTTCTTTCTTCAAGAGCCAGCAGATTTTATCAAGATGTTAAGCATAATCGGTTTAAACAAAAACTACATATAGTGACCTTCATAGTCACTGAATTAATGTATTATTTCTTAGATACTGTTTAAAAGTTCAGTGCAAAATCCACAACAAAAACTATGGAACATATATACTTGTACTAATAGTTGCATTTCAAATAGTTCTTAATTTCCGAAAGCTTTGGGCTTTGGTGAATCACATTCAATAAAAAACTTATCACTAAATGCATTTATAAGGCTAAGCACACCATACGAAATCAATGCCCATGGCTACGAACACTACGGATTTTTTTTTTTTTTTTTTTTTTTTGGAGGTTTACTATCACCGTGAGCAACTCCGGGCTATATAAGCAGTCGCCCACCTTTAATTTAGAGCCGGCCGCGGATGGCTTAGTGGTCAACATTCGTGTCTGCCCACGGAGGAACCTCAAGTTCGATCCCAGCAGGTGCGAACACTCGAATCACTTAATGTGCGTCGGATGGGCACGTTAAGCCTTCGGAACCCGGGTACTGCCCCCCCGTAATTAATAAGGGCGTTTTCCTACCCCTTTCTACCTCACTTCCGTGTCACTTTCGTATCGGGCACTCTAACCGAAATCTCCTATAGCTTCCTATTTGTAAGGGTTGTTTAAGACCTGGGGTCAGACACTCCTTTCCTAAAATCTTCTACATCTGATCTGATCTAATTTTGGGCCACTGGTTCCAGGGAAGAGAGAGCCAGTGCCGTAAGACACACACTACAATAGGTCAGTGCGTGAGACACACAAACAACGGGTCCGTGTTCGAATCCCTCAGCGGGATCCTAACACGGACCATAGCTTATACCAGTGGTTCTCATTTTCACCCGTGCCCCCACATGAGAAAATACTGCCACCCCCTCCCCCAAGCCTGTTTTCTTTACCAAAATAGAAGTCATGGTAAAGTTCGACGTTTTATTCAGCTTATTTCGTGTTTTTCTACATACTATTTTTTATCTGTAGGAAAGTATGCCCCCCCCCTCCCCCGAGGATCGTGCCTAACAGTTTGAGAACCGCTGGCTTAGACCACTACGCCACCACCAATCGACAAATCGACAAACATTTCTGATACCAGCAGGAATCTTTGTCTCTTGGGTTGCACCGCGGAACTTGAACCCGGATAGCTCTCGTCAATATCGTTGAACAATGCAGCGATATTGGCAGAGCTGGCGATAGGGCCAAAAATTGATATTGGTATTTTCATTATTCAGAATTTGTAGTAAGTAGCAAAAAAAAAAAAAAAAAAAAAAGAAAGACGAACTTAAAAAAATCCGTGTAGTACAGGGTGTCCACAATGTCTTGTTACCCTCCCTGTAATAAGAAATGTAAGTGAGGGCCAAAAATTGATATTGGTATTTTCATTATTCAGAATTTGTAGTAAGTAGCAAAAAAAAAAAAAAAAAAAAAAAAGACGAACTTAAAAAAATCCGTGTAGTACAGGGTGTCCACAATGTCTTTTTACCCTCCCTGTAATAAGAAATGTAAGTGAGCTATGTATCTGTTGTATGATGTATATGTTGAGTGATGGTCTGTATTGTGTTTATTTACAGATTAGGTACCGGAACCATGTGTGATACCAGCGAATACACCCTGGAACAGCGGATTGTTGTCAGTGTCTGGGTACACGAACGTCCACACACAGGGAAGACAATGCGTGACGTGCTTGTCGATTTCCAACAACGATTCGACAAAGAGGCCCGCCCCTCCAAAACAGACTCTTCTGCAGGGGGAACATAAACTCTTCGAGGCAGGCAACATCAAGGATAAACCACGAACGGGAAGACTATCAACGAGAGTGCAACAGTGTCAAGCGGTCGAGGAATCAGTTATCAGGTCACCGATGAAGTCACTCCGCAAATGATCAGCGGAGCTTGGAATACCACGATCGACACTGCATAAGCACATGAAGAATGACCTGAATTTGCACGCATAACGCCCGATGTTCGTTCAGGAGTTATCAGACATCGATTTAAACCGCAGACGGGATGCATATGCAATGATGCTTCAGACATTTGCCACAATCCCAAAACATGGAAAGGTCATTTTCAGTGATGAATGTGCGATATACCGCAGCTGTCGATCACGGAACGTTGTGTTCTGGTCCAAGGAAAACCCAAGAATTGGAACATCATCCTCCGCATGTCATGATATGGGCTGCAATGAATAGTCGACATCTGTTTGGACAATATTTCTTTGAT
Source organism: Macrothele yani (assembly GCA_039090855.1). Taxonomy (NCBI): domain Eukaryota; kingdom Metazoa; phylum Arthropoda; class Arachnida; order Araneae; family Macrothelidae; genus Macrothele; species Macrothele yani. The sequence continues at coordinate 25,738,830 of CM077013.1, forward strand.
GGTCCAGTGAATCAGACAATTTATCTGGACATGCTGCAAACTTGGTTTGTGCCACAACTTGGAAATCTTGGCATTCTGAATGACGTATGGTTCCAACAGGATGGGGCACCCGCCCAATACGCAATCGCTGTTCGGGAATACCTTGGTGAGGTCTTTCGGGATCGTTGGATCGGCCGAGGTTCGGCAGTGCTGCCCGCTCCACTTGAATGGTCACCTCGAAGCCCAGATTTCTCAACGTGTGATAATGCCCTTTGCGGTTTCATAAAGGAGGTTGTTGCACAGCAGCGCTACCAAATCACTGATGAACTTAAACAAGCAGTGAGACGTGCTTTCTCTCGTATCACCCCGCAACTGCTTCGGGAAATGTTCCACAGAACATGGCGTAAAATTATTCTGTCAGGAGAATGACGGAGCCCAAACGGACCCACTGGATGTTTATTACGGATGCCTCAACATATACATCATTTAATAGATACATAGCTCACTTACATTTCTTATTACAGGAGGGGGGACAAGACACTGTGGGCACCCTGTATATTCGTTGCTTTATTAGAGAAGGAAGCTTCATAATAGAAATCCAAGTTCTAAAAAATAAAAATTTTCAGAATAGAATTTGAAAACTCAGGCACCTTGGAAATGTCTAACCCAGGGGTGGAAACCTGCAAGCCGCCACCCGGTGGCGCAGTGGTCTAAGCGATGGCTTCTGATCACTCATCGGAAAGGGGTCCGAGTTCGAATCTCGGTGAGAGACAGATGTTGTGTTTGCCTTACGGCACTGGCTCTCTCCCTTCCCTGGAACCAGTGACCGTAAATTAGGGACGGGCGACTGCTTATTATAGCTCAAGCCCATTGGGTTAGTTGCTCACGCTCACGGTGGTCGTTAAACTTCCAATAAACAAAGAAACTAAAAAGACTAGTCTTCTAGGCCAATTAAGTGCGGCCTTTTGAGTGAATCCAAATTTTGCGGAACAAATTTTTATTTTTATTAACGTTTTTTTTTTTTTTTTTTTTTTCGACTTTTATTATTTTTATTTTTATCTCAAAACGGCCGTATTTAAAATACCAAAGAGTAAAGGGAGATTCACTGAAATAATGCTCCCCGACTGATGGCCACAATTAGAGCATTAGTAGGTTATAAGGGCTATTTTGATATCTGCTATGCTCATGATTTCGTTCTGTGGCTCCTAAATGAACTACTGGTGGAATTGATGGCGCTCTCAGAAGATGGCATATTAAAGTTCTTACTTGACGCTAAAAAAGATCCAGTTGAAATACGGAAAAATGCACTAGAATACCCACGCCTTCGGAAACATGCACGAAAAATGCTATCTTGCTTTTCAACTGCTTATTTCTGCGGGCATGGGCGCCGACTATAGGGAGGCAAGGTGATTCTTGCCCCTCCAATAATTTTATTGGGGGGCAGTGCCTGCCCAATATTTTTGGTTCCGTTTAATTAAATAATCGCTTTAGCCTCATAAGGTGGACCAAGCCCAACCTTATGAGGCCAAAGCGATTTATTTCCAAAATATTAATAAATAACGAAATAAATAAAAACATTTTTTACATTCTCAGCATTGCTCATTTGATAAGAAACTGGATTGCCAGGCCACTATTAATAGTGTTTAACATGTTCTCGTGACGTGTGGTAAATGATTAAAACAATTTTATCATAAATAAAATACAGAAACACTTAGTAGAGCCTTTATTTAACTATTTACTTGCCCTTCTTGTTCTTTGTCTGAGTAACTCAGCTAATTACTCATATTTTTTACTAAACTTTGGAAATAAAATCTCTGGATATTTTTTTATAAAATCACACGCTGAATTTCATTTTTTGAAATATTAATATTCAACGAAATAATATTTTTGTTCCCTTGTTCATTTGCTGTGGAGCAATTACAATTGATTTGAGTTTTTAAAATATACGTCGAATCTAGTAGTTTATCTTTTTTGCACACCCCTTTTTATTTTCCTCCTGACAATGGAAGAGACACGTTCCTCCCACGTGTGATCTCTTCACGCCCCCTTTCTAATTTGGAGAAGTCGCGGTTCTGACTGCGGATCTACATTCTCCTACCTAAGCCAATTCAAGACGCCCTTAAGGTGGAGGTCAAGTATTTAGCTTCCTATACTTCCAATGGAAAAACACCTCTGTGCCGCCCCGGTGGCGCAGGCCTCTGATCATTCGTCCGTAAGGGGTCAGGGTTCGAATCCCGGTCAGGCATGGATGTTGTGTTTGTCTTACGGCACTGGCTCTCTCCCTTCCCTGGAACCAGTGACCCTAAATTAGGGACGGGCGACTGCTTATAGCCCATTGAGTTGCTCACGGTGGTCGTTAAACCTCCAACCAAAAAAAAAAACCCTCTGTAGCCATTTTCTTCACAATTAATGCGTTCCCAAGGATGAAAATTTGAGCATCGATTAAAAATAGCTTTATAACACGGAATACTTAATATTTTCTAAAACATAACCATAATTATGCAATCCAACATTTGTTTGTCTACTGACGTCATCAAAGTACAGGTCGCGCCATCTTTTTTCTGGTTTCAACACCACCAAAGGAAAAGTTATTCATTTTAAATATAATTATGGTTATGTTTTAGAAAATATTAAGTATTCCAAGTTATAATATGAAGTTATTTTAATCGATGTTCAAATTTTCATCCTTGGGAACACACTAATTGTGAAGGAAATGTGTACAAAAGTTTTTCCATTGGAAGTATAGGAAGCAAAATTACTTGACGTCCACCTTAAGGTTGCAAATGACGGATACGCATCTAGAGGATCAGCTAAAAGTGCGGACTTCCATGTTGCGACCAAATATTCAAACGCTTTCCAACTAAAAGCAGTCACAAGAAAGTCATTAAAAGATTAAACTTTAAAATTATCATATTTTTTTTTTATTTTTTGAAGTTAGTTAATACATAGTAAGATTTTTACAAAATAATGTACATTCCGAAGTACATCTAACTGAAGTTTTCTGAATGCGGCCTTGTTAGATGACAGCTAACTTAATGCGGCCTTCCAAAGGTTCTCTCTCCACCTGCCCTTGTCTGACATCCGAAGAAAAGCTCTTTTCAATAACGCAAAATTCTGTTATATTATTAAATTTACCCGACTGCTCTAGATAAATAAAGAGCGCAATAATACGGCACATTAAAATTGCCCAAGCCTTTATTTAATGCAAGATGAACTCACAGCGTACCAGTTCTCGCTCGCTCTTCTGAGTGTTAGAAAATCACGTTTACAACCCTGGAAGTTTCGAATTAATGACAATAATACGAGCACGACACGTGCTGCAAGCGTTTTTGATGCTCGTGCGCAATAAGTTTATCTCAACAGCGACAGTGTAATTCTCTCAGGTGTGTTGACAATCGGTCTAAAAATACTAGTCCATGAAAGGTTAACTGCTAGTCACGATAATAACCGGTCTAGTTGCTCCTGAGGAAATGCTAATTTTATATCGATAAAGTTATTATCTTCTTTACGTAATCACACGAAAAACTGTTTGTCTACCCACTTTCGTGAGAACGAGACGCACGAACTACTTACTGCAAGTGTAAGCAAGTAGCTTAGTTTCTTCTAGAAACAGGGGCATTCAAAGGTGACTTATCCTACGATGTACACGAAAAGGGAATTGAGGATAGTAACTCCTTTTCCTCTAGCTCCCTCAGGATGTTCTACCACGACATCACGACCATAAATGGATTTTGGGGATGGAAGTTCATTTACATAAGACTTTCTTTTGTTATTTGAAGAACAACTTCGCCGCCTGGTGGCCAAAGTTGTGCGAACTGCGACCGGGTGAGGCATGGCTGGTGTGTTTATCTTACTGCACTGGCACTCTCCCTTCTCTGGAACTAATGGCTCTAAAATAGGGACAGGAAAATGCTTATAGCAGTTACAGTTGTTTCCCCTGTCAACCGCGAGGGTTAACATCCTGAAAAAAAACTCGCAGTTTGTGTCTATGAAATCTAATCTCAAAAGGGAAATTTCAGGATTAAAGAAGACAACTCAACCTAATGCACAATCGTCAAAACAATTTTTTTTAATCTAAAACAAATAGCAACATCTTTTATTATTATTGGAGGTTTTTTTTTTTTGATTGGAGGTTTAACGACCACCGTGAGCAACTCAATGGGCTATAAGCAGTCGCCCGTCCCTAATTTAGGGTCACTGGTTCCAGGGAAGGGAGAGAGCCAGTGCCGTAAGACAAACACAACATCCATGCCTGACCAGGATTCGAACCCTGACCCCTTACGGACGAATGATCATAGGCCAGCGCCTTAGACCACTGCGCCACCGGGGCATTGGAGGTTTAACGACCACCGTGAGCAACTCAATGGGCTATAATAAGCAGTCGCCCGTCCCTAATTTAGGATCACTGGTTCCAGGGAAGGGAGAGAGCCAGTGCCGGAAGACAAACACAACATTCATGCCTCACCGGGATTCGAACCCGGGCCCCTTTCGGATGAATGATCAGAGGCCATCGCTTAGACCCCTGCGCCAACGAGGCGGCAGTAACATCTCAGCAAGGAAGAATGTAAGACGCTTTGTTATATATATATATACATATATATTGTTTTTATATACAGGGTTTCCGTTAATACCCAGAGCTTTTGAGCAGTAGACGCTTCGAGCAGTACTGCACACAACTGAAGTATGTGGGTGCATTTTCGCCAATTTATTTACCAAATTCAATTTTTTTCGCCAAAGTGTTGTACAAAAAGGTAATCGCCAAAGCGATTTTTTATTTTCGCAGTTTGCGAAGATGGCGATGGGCAGCGCCTCCCTGGGTGCATGTTATTTAAATTTATTTTCAAGTTATGGCTTCAGAAACAAAGAATAATAGTAAAATTAGTAGCATTTGAAGCAAATTTTATAGCAAAATTAGTTGCTGAATTCTACATATATACCCACATCAGTTCTATATACTGCGTTTTTTTCTTTTTTCCGTTTATAAAGAAACTCAAGGACGAATACGTCACATTTCTTTCTCTTCATACAGCTAACTCTTGGGACACAGTTTGTTATTAAATATGTAGATAACTTTCGGGATGAACAGTACATCTCATTTCTATAGAAGTTTCCACACACTTCCGACTCTTCGGGATAAAGCTTCGCAGTAGTGGGGCAGCCGCTTAATTGGACCATAGTGTTCTTGCCAGGGCCTCTGAGAGGGGGCCAGTAGTGCCATTTGGATCGGGCCTCACATTTTTGGGGGCGCCTCAAATTTACACTTTTGACGTTAACTCTCAATTTGGTTACAGTTACAGAAACACACCGACAGGTTTGAAAGAAGATGACGTTCATCATACAAATTTACAGCGGCCACGCCGCTTGCAGCGCTGTGTTATTTAATATGATTTATAAAACTATACATATTTCGGGAACAGCTTAAAACTTTAAAGCATTTCACTCTGTGTTGGTACACTTAGCCCACAATCGGCTGAGAGACAAGATCTACTTCCATCTCGGTGAGTATATTTGCAAAAAAAAAAAAAAATCATGTTAAATAAAAATGGGAACGCTTATTACAAAGTATTATTATAATGTTATTCTTCTGTGTTAAAATCCTTATCGTATTAATTGTAAACACTTAAAATATACTACTAATTTTGTATCTTTGTTTTCGCACTTCTCCATTTTTTTTTATTTGCTGGGGCTGCGGGGGGGGGGGAGCTCGAAATTGGAAGTGGTCCGGGCCTCTCTCGACCTCTGTGAAGGTTGCCCTGATGTGTCCCAAAATAACAGGAATTTAATGTATTTTAAATTTTTTAAAAATGTGATTTTTAAATGAATTTAACATTTTTAAATAAAAAAAAGTGGTAATTATATATTTAGGTCATGAAAAAGTTTCAGCGCTTGGAGCAATCCATTCAGAATGTAATTTACGTGCTTCGAAACACATTCTGCAGCCCCGGTGGCGCAGTGGTCTAAGCGCTAGCTTATGACCATTCGTCCGAGATGGGTCCGGGTTCGAATCCCGGTGGGGCACTGATGTTGTGTTTGTCTTACGGCACTGTCTCTCTCCCATCCCTGGAACCAGTGGCCCTAAATTAGGGACGGGCGACTGCTTATAGCCATTTGAGTTGCTCATGGTCGTTACCCTCCCCCCATTTTTTTTACTTGAGGGGGCAGGGGTCTTAAAAGCCACCCCGGTGGCACAGTGATCTAAATGCTGATTGCTCCTGACCGTTCGTTTGAGTCCCGAATGAGGTGTTGCCGCGAAAATTCTAATTTCGGACGCATTGCTTCTGGTAAAGAAATACACAAATTCGAGATTTAATTACCTAATTAATTATATTAATTATGTTAAGTAATTAATTCTTTAATTAGAGTAATTCCTAATTGGGTTTGCAGGAAGTATTATCGCACCCCAGGGCGAAGAGGAATTTGCTGGTTTCTTTTTTTTTTTTTTTTGTTCTCTTCTTGCTTTTCCTTCGCGTGGGAAGGAGATCGGTACGCAAACGCTAGGCCAGGTGCAAAATTTCGCAAACGAAGTAAAAGGTATTTTCATTGCCAGGCATTGGCGAAGAATCAGCACTGCGGATTACATAATGCAGCCTTAGCTAACAATAGGCCACCGGTGACTATACGGTGAAAGTACAAGAAAGAATTCTAAATCTGGTAAGAAGGTAAAGCTTATATAATAACTGCCACCAAGACTGTGTCGGGGAACATAATTCAGTCGGGCACACGTGCATTCGAGCATACTTAAAGATTTAAAAAGGATTTCTCGGATAGTCTGACAATAGAACCCCGAAACAGGGTGACAGTTAGGGCCAAATAAATTTTTAAAGGGCTTAGCTTAGCAGATGGTCAGCTGGCCAGGAGAACATCTGCTCAAAATAGCCGCTGGTCAATATTCACTGGACGGCGGACCACTGCCGGTCGAGGGGAAACCAGAAACCAATGAAGGTGCGGGTTACGCCTCCAAGAGGGGAGAAGACGCCTAGCAGCACGACAGAAAGCGAAAACGAAAATAAAATCCGAAAATTTGGAGAAATCAGGGCTGCTGTTGATGACGTTGTTGGTCGGCAGAAATGCCTGGCCGTGCGTGGGTCAAAAAGTCGGACTCATAAATTTCGTAGAATGTTAAGTGCCATTGGAAGATAGCACTGAAAGATGCCAAATTGATGGTAGGAGAAGTTGTACAGTTGTCAAGGGCCTCCCGCCCTGCGTTTTATCCACGGAGGATACCAGCCATAAGATCGCGGACGCAAGAAGAAACGCTCACGAAGGAGAAGACCCCCATCATCAACCCTCGGATCCATGTTGCATGCACAGTAGAAGATTTAGGGTAAGACATCATGCAAATATTTCAATCCCTTGCATGCTGAGTAATCATTGAAATTTAGAAATGATTATTGCTCACCTCGTACTAGTTGGATTGCTAGGAACGTTTCTATTTCTATAAATCTTACGCTAAACCTTAACTTATTTTTTGTAGCGATGTTTTAATATAACATAATCTGGTCCCATCATTAATTTGTACATAAATTAAGAAATATGTTAAAATAGATTTTATATTTGTTTCCTTAAACAAACGTGTTTTTCTTCGCTACTGCTCTGCAAATGAGTACGAGTGTCGGGTTTGGTTTATTTTAAAGTAAACAGTTTTTCTTTCTTTGAAGATACGATTCGAAACATGATACTTTCTGAAAGGTTAGTTTTTAAACTTAATTTCTTTGTGGCATATGAGTTGTTGCGGCAACATCGTACGAGCTCGTATGAAACACAACGCGTACAGGTCCCATCGATGAGACTGGGTCGTCTATACTGGAAAACTCAATGTCACTGTTGCCACTTCAGTCAATCGGAATCAATGAACAAAATTTATGCCCGCAAGTTCCCAAACGGGGCTTGGCGCGGTAATAGCGGCATGGGCAGTATGTTTCCCTTACGGCACTGGCTTACTTCTCTCCCTTCCCTGGCGCCAGTGGCCCAAACTTTGGGACGGGCGACTGCTCAGATGTCGATTCCCAAAGGTGTCAGGAGATAGCCTCTAAGTTTCATAGACTCCGTGGAATCACCTAGGCTGATTGGGAAAGGTAATAAAGTTGGACAACTGGATATCTTATGCTCCTCTAATGAATAGAACAAAGTTCAACTGTCGAGCATCTACAATTCATTCTCTTCTCTCATGTCTCAAGTGTTAGTGAGGCCTCTGATCTAGAGATGAGCTTGGGCTCGGACGGGCTAAGAATTCATTAACTACCGAAAAATCCGGGCCCGGACTGAGCCCGGGCTCGGAATTACACGTCTTGAATTTCATTACTGTAATTAATTCAACACGTGTAATTCCGAGCCCGGTTGAATTACACGTGTTGAATTTCATTGTGGATTTGTTACCATGGTGGAAGGATTTTCAATTTCCTAAGCTAGCTGCCATTACAAGACAAATTTTGCTTAGCAAGACTTGCATTATGCATTATCCAAAGCTAGCCCAAACAAGGATTAATTTAAGGAGGTTTGGTATCGAAAAACTGGGAAAAAATCACATACCCATTTTTTGTATTCTATTAAAAATCAAGAATCTTATCTTTAAAATGTTGTATTAATTTCCAAAATTGTGCAGTTAGAAGCATTGTTATTTATTTTTTTTTAAATTTCCTCACTCCCCGCGATTTTTGGGGTGACATTGGTTTTTAGTGCAGCAGGTCGAGTTTTAGAGAAAAGAAGATCAAGTTGAAGCGCTGAGGCATTATATGCAATTCTCTCTCTCTCTTTTCATGATGAACTTAATCTGGAAACTGCACACACATATGATAATATTGTGTTTATTATACTATTAAGCGCAAAGCTTTGTTAATGCTACAAAATGCAGAACAATCTAGACTGGAATGAATGCTTTTACGTTCTTTTTTTTTTTTTAATTTTGGAAATTTTCCTACATGCTTTTTTTATATTCTACTACATCACTCTAAACTACCTTTACCAATTAGCATATATGTAAATTATATTGCAAAGATTAGTTTTCTAGAGTCAAAATTTCAAACACTTGCAACTGTCTGTACGGTGTTGTACGTTTTATAATGCAATTTATTCAAAATAAAAGTAAATTTAGAAATCAAAAAGAAATAACGAATGGAATTTTTTTGTTTCTAAACGATTTTCTTTTCTCCAAGCTTTTACCAAAATTACTGATTCCTCTGATACGGTCGAAGGACACGTTGATTATTTATTTATTTTCAAATCCACATTTTAGAACATTTGGCTTTATGCGTAGTATTTCTAAAAACATATTAATATTGTGATGTGGATAAACTGAACTAAACTTTTTAAACTAATGATTTTTAAACTAATCCTTGCTTGGGCCATATCTTTGGCCAGTGTATAATGCATAAATGCAAGCTTTGATAAGCAAAATTTTCCAAGAATCGAGGCCCGGGCTCAGCAAACACATGTAATCAAAGAAAGCGGGCCGGGCTCCTAAAATTGAGCCCGAACTCATCTCTACTCTAATCCACAGGACCCTCACGTCTCATGAAAAACGTATCATTTGTTAACGTGTTCGTCGAATGAAATAATACAGTTGTTACGGGATTAGATTCCTTATGCCAACTTGCAACCAATTTAGGAAAATACGAAACAAATGAATAGTTGATAGATTTGCAGTCCCAAATTATTTATTAACTTGTTCTTTATAAGTGTAGGTTGTCCCGAATCGATCTTAGGGTATTTGTAAAGATATTCGCTCCTTCTTATTTGTTCTACGACACTGACCAATTTCTCTTTACTTCTTTAACTTATTTCTCTTGCTTCCACATTCCGACGGAGGCCATCCTTCTACCTCGTTCTCGCTCAATGTCCCCCTAGTGGACAACCATTTTCTCGCTCTCTTTGCGAAGTCTCTCTCCTTCCCCCAAATCCTCCTTTCTCAAAACACCATCCCATAAGTTCAAAGATGCTTTAAAGTGTTATATCCCTCCCTGTAACACCTTTATGACAACAGCCTACAGTAGTATCAGCCGAGGATTTACAACCCCCACCCCGCCAATTTTTTCAGACCCTTCCCCCATAAAAAAATCTCAACACCCTCCTACTTGAAGGTGTGTAACACACACATACATAAACTTAATTTTTAAGTATTTGTCGTTTATATATATACTATCGATAAAAATATACCACTATAAACCGCAATTTCAAAAAGCAAACAAACCAGAAACTCCAAAGAAAAAAATATGTATATATATATTAATACAAAGAGACTGAAAAAAGCATTATAACCAAAAGCAAACCTCTCAAGCCGATCTCATCAGGGGAACACCATCTTGTGGATAACGACCTTTCGAAACTCAGCAAAAGCCGGAATAACCCAAGACCCGCTAAGGTGCTCCCGAGGTCATGGAAGACAACAGATGAAGACCAATCTTATATACGAAGACCATTTGAGAGAAAGCAAAAAAAAAACCCGATCACGTGGCCCAATCGTGACAGTATGCAAATAAGTGTAAGCTGTGTAAGAAACCTATAAAGTAGATTAGTAAACAATTAGCCACAAGCAGCCCACCACGTGGCGTTTAGCAACCTAAGTTATTAAATTTGTAGGGCTTATTTTAATAATGTCTGAAAAGTGTAATTAATTGTTGACGAGTTTCTAAGAAATTCTTGGCTCTGGAATCAGCAAGTTGCTGCTTGAATAATCTTGTAATAAACCTGATTGTATGTATATATGTATATATATTGCAACTAATTGTTAAAATCATGTAATCTTCACAAAGCATTTTTTAGTTTGTTATTATTAATTTTTTATTTTCGTTTTTTGTTCAAGAGATGTGTGTTGTTGAAGAGAAGGGAGTTCAATATTCTAGTTCACTTTCAGGAATCTGTTCTTTTTTAAAAAATTATTTTTTATCATATGGCATTTTTGAATAAGAGATTTTTCACTACAGAGCATCAGATTCTGTAATACTTTGATATTGCTATTCTGGTTTAAATTCTCTCTTAGGAGGTTGGGTTGCTTGGCATTGTGTTATTACTGAATAATCCTTAAGTTTCAACCAGTCACTCCCTCAACTTGTGTTTTTTTATAATCGTTTTTCTGTTTATTTAGTAGCAGATGACGAGCATGAGTTGGGCCAGGAAAGCTATAGATGCATGCAAAAATAATATTATCTTGTGTTTTGACATGCGACTCAGGGGAAGTTGTAATATAATTTAAAAAAAAAATTTTTTTTTTGGTGGGCAAATTACTTGCATCTATGGCTTTGCAGAAACCCATTTCCAACTAGGACTTCGTGGAGGTGAGAAAATGCAGAGTTTTGCTGGTCCTTGATAAAGCCAAGGCTCGACATTCTCGACACTTTCTACATTCAGTTTGCTATTTTTTATCCTCTTTTTACTGATACCTGTCAGTATATGAGTTTTACTATGTCGTTTTAGGAATATTGGTTGAAAAATTGTTATTGCTTTTGTATCTTCTTATATAGGATGTGAATTCTGAATATTCGTGACAGCTGCGTTGCGCATCTTGATCTTCAGGTTTTTTGCAAAAAAATTTTCTTAAATTCTTATGTAATATCTTTGATTTTGTCTCTCTCTCTATATATATATACACACACATATATAACAGTCTTGTGTTCCTTTTTAATGGTTTTTCTTGTTTAAAGCATGTTTTAAGACAGTCTTTGCCACCACAAAATGCTTTGCTTTATAAAACCTTGTTTAAGGAATCATTTAGACTTGACAGATGAAAAATGAAAGCAGCACAAAACCAAGATGCTGCTTAGTACTTTTGGAAAAATGATTCCAGGTGTTTTACCATTTTCAATTACATAAAATTCACCAGTTCTCCATTTTTTTTTTTTTTTGAAGAGTTTCCCACATTTGTGATCCTAGATTTAACGCCTAAATACTTCATTATAAACATTATCAGCCTTCGAAAGGTTTGCTTCCATCTACCCCCCCCCTCTTCTTAATTTTCCAGTCACCCGCAGTTTAAAATTTCTGAATAAACTTGTGGTATCAGCTGTTATCGCCGGAGGAACTGCCGGAAATGCGCCCAAAGCTGAACCGATAAAATCGCAAGGTGCTGTTGACTGTGTTTTGGACAGTGGCTCGTACAGTGCATATCAGGTGTTGCAGCAGTGGGCAAACAAACACTGGTGTTGTATACAACGAGCTGATGCTAAACTCCAGGAGCTAAAGTCTGCTCTGGCGAAACGTCACTGGCCACTGTTGTCACAAGATAACACCCAAAGCCGCACACATCTGTTGTGGTACGTAACATAACTGCTGAACTAGAATGGGAGATTCTGCCATATCCACCATATTCCCCGAAATTTCACCAACAGACTACTATTACCTATTCCGTGCGCAGGACAATCATATGAGGCAAAGGAGGATTTAACGTAGGCGCCTGGGAAAGGACTTCCACCCATAAAAATATTAGATTCCATTGGAAGGGTATTTTAAAACTCAAACAATGCTACGGCAAAGTCGTTGCAAGTCCTGGTGATCCTGTGAACATCAGGTGCGTTTATTAATGACGGATAATTTTGTTCCTTATATTAGATTCCATTGGAAGGGTATTTTTAAACTCAAACAATGCTGCGGCAAAGTCGTTGCAAGTCCTGGTGATCATGTGAACATCAGGTGTGTTTATTAATGACGGATAACTTTGTTCCTTATATTAGATTCCATTGGATGGGTATTTTTAAACTCAAACAATGCTGCGGCAAATTCGTTGCAAGTCCTGGTGATCCTGTGAACATCAGGTGTGTTTATTAATGACGGATAACTTTGTTCCTTATATTAGATTCCATTGGAAGGGTATTTTTAAACTCAAACAATGCTGCGGCAAAGTCGTTGCAAGTCCTGGTGATCCTGGGAACATCAGGTGTGTATATTAATGCCGGATAATTTTGTTCCTTATATTAGATTCCATTGGATGGGTATTTTTAAACTCAAACAATGCTGCGGCAAATTCGTTGCAAGTCCTGGTGATCCTGTGAACAATCAGGTGCGTTTATTAATGACGGATAATTTTGTTCCTTATATTAGATTCCATTGGAAGGGTATTTTTAAACTCAAACAATGCTGCGGCAAAGTCGTTGCAAGTCCTGGTGATCCTGTGAACATCAGGTGCGTTTATTAATGACGGATAATTTTGTTCCTTATATTAGATTCCATTGGAAGGGTATTTTTAAACTCAAACAATGCTGCGGCAAAGTCGTTGCAAGTCCTGGTGATCCTGTGAACATCAGGTGCGTTTATTAATGACGGATAATTTTGTTCCTTATATTAGATTCCATTGGAAGGGTATTTTTAAACTCAAACAATGCTGCGGCAAAGTCGTTGCAAGTCCTGGTGATCATGTGAACATCAGGTGTGTTTATCAATGACTGATAATTTTGTTCCTTTATCATTCTAGGTCATGGGAGCCCATGCCTGCACCGCGAGAGTATTTCGTGAGGTAGTTGTACCATGGATGCCCGCAGTCGGAATGGCAAGTCCGAGGCTGCGTATGAAATCGGGTAAATGCCAAACATATAATTATACCCAGACTCGAGTTCGGCTAGATCTGAAGCCTGCCTCTCAGACCACTCAGGCACCGGGACATGTTACACACAGACACACTTGTAGTTATAATTTTTTTTTTCTTTGTTGTTTAACTTACATCTCCCTGGAGTAGGAATCGAACTAGCATCTCCCTATATTCCGTTTGAGCATGCTATTCGAGGTTCAAATTCCTAAGCTGTTAATTCCTAACCTTAGTTGCGTGGAACTTCATTTTCCTGGGGGTGTACAGGACAAGGAGGTAAGAAGAAGAGGAGGTGAAGGGACTCGTTTTGAATGAAGCCAAAACAGATCAGCTGTTTCTGTTCTCTCTCTCTGAGGTGGGAGTCTGCGCTGCGAGAGTTCGGGAACGTGACGTCACTTCCTGTGGCTTAAGCAGTTTTGCTTAGCGTATGCAAAATAAGCATGGAAAAAAGGAATATTTGGGATTTCTTATTTCTTAACATTAGGCTTTTGGTTATATTTTGAACATTATTATTTGCACATGGGCAGTATGCATGGTTACTACTTGCACATGGGCAGTAAGTAACCATGCGCACTATGCACTTCCGCTCAAAAAATCATTGTTTTGTTCAATTTTTTAAAGAAATACCAATACATATTTTTCTGTTTTTTCTGGAAATTTTTTATTATGGGAATTAATATTTCAGCCTCAATTTTTTTCATGCCTGTATGGGTAGAGGCATGAAAAAAATTGAACCCGTTCAAAATCGCGATTTCCCCATAGAGATATACAGGGGATTCTCAGGTTGGGCGCATTGAAGTAGTCAGCTGATAAAAAGTGGCGTCACGCCAGAAGCACAGGGAGAGGGTCTGTTGCCAGCTCCTCTTACTTCTAACCTCCTTGGTACAGTATAAGCATGATCGAACGGAAACTGGGAGATTCGGTTACGATTCCCGCTCCAGGGAGATGTAATTTTCAAGTTTTCTGAGATGTTACAAGGAGACTAGTAAACTACAGGCTTTTCAGTACACAATTCGATTGCTTTGAATAATTTTGAGTTTCCCATGTATTTCTGATGAGGAACATTCCTTCCTTAATTTTATCTCCCTTATTTCTGTTAGACGCATATTTGAAAGTGCATTTCTATAACGTCCCGACTTTGCCCAAAAAATTAATTTACCGTGCCATAGAATTTCAGCAAGTCTGTTCAAGAGTACTTCAAGGGGAGGCGGGGGGGGGGGCGCTCTAACACCGCTCACTAATCACTGATTGAGACAGGTGTTCCGAAGATGTCTCTCCTGTGTCCTGCTACTATTATGGTAACTGGTCAGTAGCATGTTTGAGGGATAGAACAGAGTGTTCCGCGATAGCAACGGAATTCAGTTTCCATCACGGAGGAGGAGTCTGTCTAGCAAAGATGTATCTCTTCGCTTACTATCTGGGTCCTCTTCAGACGTTGAGCGTGGCGGAAGTACCCACATGGCCTTGAGTGAAGAGGCCGAGTAACACGTCTCTCTCACAGGGTCAACGAGGAGAGACGTGTCATCACTAAAGCACACAAAAACCAGCCGCACTGATAGCTCACTAAGTGAGTGAGTGAATGTCTGCTGACGTTCGATAGATAAATAAGTTATGCAGCGCACACGCAGGGATATCCAAAAACAGTTCCCTATTTCTGATACCATACATCCAACAATATGGGTTTTAATTATGCTAATTTTCTACCGTACTTTTTTTTTTTTTTTTTTTTTTTTTCGTTTTACTTACAAACATGGATGTCCATAGCTTGGTTGGTTTCCAAGCTATGGACATCCGGAAATTGTAACTACGAATAACATATACATGGACATAAACGGATATTGTAACTACGAATAACATATACAAAAACCATATGCAAATTTTCACTGTGTTTTTTGGTCATCTGACTGTTTTTACCACACGCGTGACACAAATTTAACTGGAAACCAGGAGACCCCAAAAACTACATAAAAAAAAAAAAAAGTTTTTTTTTCTTTTAAATGAAATTTGGCAGCAAATATATTAGGACTAGGAAGAAATTTTTTTCTCTCTCTCTCTCTCTCTCTCTCTCTCTCTCTCTCTCTCTCTCTCTCTTTTTAACCCTTTTTTGTGTCACATATTCCACAAACTCAATCAGTCATGGAGAATGAAAAAAATACCCTTAAGACAAATTTCTGGGAAAATATTCAAAGCAAACTGAATTTGCTTGTACCACTTACTGGTCATCCATGTAACGCTTCTCAGAAAACAACATACTCGACCGGTAATCTGGAGATGCGGGGTTCGATTCCCGCTCATGGGAGATGAAATTTTTACTGAGAAGTGTCACATGGATGGCCAGTAAGTGGTACAAGCAAATTCAGTTTGCTTTGAATATTTCGTGTATTTCCCATGTATTATGAAGAATATTTCCCTTTATTGATTTATTCTGGGAAAATTTTCGAGAGATCTTTGTTCAGCAGTGAACAGCTGCTGCAGACGATGGTATATTTCTCATTCCTTAGCCTTTCATATTTTTCCGTACTGTACGTATGTGCGCTGTTCTCCAACATGCAATAGGAAAGTTTTTTATTACATCGCTCCCGGTTACAAAGCAGATTTTCGCAGTAGGGATAAGACCCGCATTAAAAGACAACCACGCTATGACCGACGGCTACAATAGCATAGCGGTAGGTACGTGTAACAGGAAAACCCCACGGTATAAACGACGACGTCATATCCGGGGAGCACTGTACTTTCTACTGTAAATGTCGCTTTTTCTACTAGAAATTACCAGTGTTTTTTTAATTTTTTTACTGGATACATGGGCATCCAGAAGTTCTACAGAAAAATTAGCAATTAGAATTGGTGTTATCGCTAAAATCTATGTAGCACTTTAAAAGAATAGAAAAGCCACGGTCCGATTTCCAGGGATGGGCAAATGCCTTCTCTTTAAACCCCTATATGCGCGCCCATGCTTACAAACCTATTATCACTATTATGCATGTCACGACGGCAAGTAGCGGTGATAAGCCCTTGCCCGTGAAGCTTAATTGGGAAAGCATTGAGCTCCGGAGAAGGATGTGGGTTCGATTCCGCTCACCGGCAAAACTGAGTTTCACATTAGCGGCCTAATGTAAAAAATGAATCTACTGGCCATTCGGTTCTTCGAAAAATGTGTGTTCTCTCTACACATCGTCTGGAATTAATGGAAATTTCTTTTTCGCTTCGAAAAAAAAAAACAAAAAAAAAACACGTGTGATGCTTCTTCCGCACATCGTGTCTGGAATTAATGATAATTCCTTCTACTGAGAGTTACTTCAACCATGGTTTGCGACAGACCCGAAACCTGCGATTTCGCGCCACTCCCACCTTTCTCAAGGGGGGATGTACTACAGAAGTGACGCAAATAAAGACTATTAGCAGTGAGAAGCTCTTGCCGGCGTAGCTTAACTGGAAAAGCATTCAGCTCCGAAGCAGAAGGATATCGGTTCTAGTCCAGCCACTGGCAAAATTGGGTTTCCATGCAACACGGGGTTTTATGTGACTTTCTTAATCACAGTTCCTAGTTTTTTTTAATAATAATATTGGTATATAAATAAGTTTTGAGGGATTTGAGGTGAACAAAACACGTTGTTGGAGAACAGAAACAATATTTTAATATTAATCGAAGTATGCTCCCTCTGAAGCTACAACTTTACCCCATCTTTCGGGCAGTGAACGTATGCCCCGAAGGAAGAATTCCGGTTCCTTGGAAGAGATCCAGTTGTCCAGCCAATTTTTGATGTCTTCATAAGAACTAAACCGTTCTCCAGAAAGTGCTGACTGCATCGACCGGAACAAATGGTAATCCGATGGCGCAATATCTGGCAAATATGGCGGGTGGGGTAGAACTTCCCAGTCGGATCCTTCTAAGTACTTTTTCACAGGTCAAGAAACATGTGGTCTTGCGTTGTCATGCTGTAAGATGACTTTGTTGTGTCTATTCTCCCATTCCGGCCGTTTTTGCGTGAGAGCTCGTTTTAAACGCATTAATTGGGTTCGATACCGATCACCAGTAATAGTTTCTGACGGTTTCAGCAGTTCATAGTGGATCACACCCTTCTGATCCCACCAGATACACAGCATTACCTTTAAACCATGGATATTGCGTTTTGGCGTTAAAGGACCTGGTTCACCTGGCTTCACCCATGCTTTCTGCCATTTAGGGTTATCGTACCATATCCATTTCTCGTCGGCAGTAATAATACGATGCAAAAAACCCTTTCTTTTTTGCCTTTGAAGCAGCAATTTGCAAATGGTTTTTTGACGTTCAAGGTCTCTTTCCTGCAAAGCATGTGGAACCCGATTCCCTTCTTTTTGCACCATTCCCATGGCAGCTAAACGTTGTGAAATGCATGGTTGACTAACATTTAATGCTACTGCAAGTTCTTTTGGGGTTTGGCACGGATCCTCTTCGAGTAAAGCTTCCAATTCGGCATCAGCAATTTTTATGGGTAGTCCAGAACGTTCTTTGTCACTGACATCGAAATCGTTC
Organism: Macrothele yani; assembly: GCA_039090855.1. Lineage (NCBI taxonomy): Eukaryota > Metazoa > Arthropoda > Arachnida > Araneae > Macrothelidae > Macrothele > Macrothele yani. The sequence goes on from CM077013.1 coordinate 25,756,832, forward strand.
CTTTTGAATCGTCTAAACCAATACTCACATGTTTTTATGGATGGGGAATGTTCACCATAGATTTCTGACATTAAGCGATAGCTGTCGGCAGCACTTTTCTTGACAATAAAGTAATGCACTAACACTTCCCGCAAATGCTGTTTTGTCGGGACGAAAGTTGCCATTTTCCATCAAGTAAAACAAATACGTCTTCGCACCTCAATCGAACGTTGTATACTAACTCTGACAGCTGGCGTCTCGTACTGCGATATCGCAGTGTTGCCACTTTAAAATACATGCGAGCAGTAATAAGTACGACACCGAACGGAAATCTCTCAAAACTTATTTATATACCCATAATAATAAAAAAAATATATATTCTTCTTTCTCCAAATTAAACTCAAACATGGAGCAAATGCCTCAACACTACGCCTTCAGGCTTGGTGATATGTTCCTGCGTTCCAGCATATACACCGCGTTTCATAATGATATGACCACCCACCATTTTGAAGAAAACTGCACAAAACGACGCTAATTTCGAAACAGCAAAATCTCCCATAACAATCTGAATTGATAGTAAAAGTCGTAACTGTAGCTATTTATTGGTAAAGCTGTGTTGCACAATCATATGACCACCTTTAGCCAAAATGTGAGAACTGTGATTTACGTGCCACATGATGGCAACACTGCATGTTATCCTACGCGCACAAAACTGCTGAAGTTTCAATCTTAGTTGTAAATGAATTTATGGCACTTGTATTCCATAGTTTACTGTGGAAATAACTTTTTTACGGGTCTTATAGCTGAGGAATTCAAAAAAGTTGGTGGTCAAATTTTCGAACTAAAGCCTAGTTGATCATCAGGAATACGTCACTGCAGTAGTTGCTGCCACTCAGTCGGAAGTGTCCAACCGCAATTATCGTTAATTGTGGTACTTCTTCTTCTCGCTATTTTTTTTTTTTTTTTTGATTGGTGGTTTAGCGACCACCGTGAGCAATTCAATGGGCTATAAGCAGTCGCCGGTCCCTAATTTAGGGTCAGTGGTTCCAGGTAATGGAGAGAGCCAGTGCCGTAAGACAAACACAACATCCATGCCTCGCCGGGATTCGAACCCGGACCCCTTTCGGACGAATGATCAGAGGCCATCGCTTAGACCACTGCGCCACCGGGGCGGCTTTCGCTATTTCCATCCCTTCTTCTAGTTTCCTCTTTACTAAGTTTGATTGGTGGGCGATTATTCTTACTGAGTCCCAATTTATGGAGTGTCCACTTGCTTGTACATGTCTGTCTAGCCCTATTTTGTTACTACTGTCCCTAATAGCTGCTTGGTGTTCTTTCACTTGGACTTTAATACTTCTTCCTGTTTCTCCTATACAGCTGAGCCTGCCACCAACTTTTTTTTATAATAATCTCTATAAGACCCGTAAAAAAGTTATTTCCACTGCTGAGGAATGTAAATCATGCCAGTTATATAATGACATCGTTTCTGGTGGATTTGGTAGCATTAGCAGTTTCTGGTGGATTTGGTAGCATTAACTCCTTTCCTCGATCCATGCTGCCGATGCTGAACATCGGCAGCATGGATCGAGGAAAGGAGTTGAATGTGTTTGAGAAAGAGCGAATTATAGCTTGCAATGAGTGCGGTGAATCCTCCAGATCAATGGCAAAAACATTTGGCCGACCGCATGCAACAATACTAACTATCTGAAGTTACGCGAAACTTATAGTCAGAAGTCTCCAGGGCAGGGCGGGGAGTCTTCTGACTATAACTTGCCCTTATGGTCCAGCGGGCCCTGCTCCAGGGTGACCAGAAAAACTGTCAACAAGCTGGATTCAGGAGTGGCTACAGCACTATAGATCATATCCATGTACTGAGAGAACTAACTGAAAGAACGAGACAATATATGAACTCCCATTATGTATGGCTTTTACTGAATATGAAAAAACCTTTGATTCCGTGAAACCATCAGCAGTTACAATGGCTTTGAAATCCTGCAGTATTGAAGATGCATGGATTAGTATTATTAATAGCATCTATGAAAATGCAAGTGCAAATGTTATTTAAGGATACAGCACCAATAAAACTTGGAAACGGAGTGACACAAGGTGACACCATATCATGCTTCCAAACTCTTTAATGCCACATTACAAAATGTATGATCCAGGAACTTCCTGATAAGAGTAAAGAAGTGGGATTAAAAATGAACTTTCAGAAAACAAAATTGATGTACAATGCTTTTACGAGAAATGAAGATTTATTAATTGATGGAGAAAAGCTGGAGATAACCAATTCCTAAATTTTTACTTTGGGCAGCAGATATCAAGCAAAGTTCACATTGATGAAGAAATTAATCGGCATATAAAACTTAGTTGGAGAGCTTTTGGAAGAAACGGTAAAATTCTTAAGAGCAGTCTGCCATTATGTCTTAAAAGAAAAGTGTTTGATCAATGCATCCTTCCAGTGCTTACGTACAGAGCAGAGACGTGGACCTTAACTAGCAAGTTAGTAAAATCATGCAATGCATTGATTATGATACGCTTTCCAAAATACCAGAAATCATTACTCAAGTTATGAGGATAATGGCTGTGGAATAAATCTCGCTCCTGTGCCCTCTGACCCCATTTCGATGATATTCAACAGAACCGGTTCAGTATACTTCCGGAACAACATTACATGATAAAGTTTTGTCTCAATCGAAACATTTTTACGTAAGTTATGACGCATAAGGGTGATGGAATGGATTCCACTTCTATGTCCTGACCTTAGACTCCATTTCGCTCATTTTCAATAGGGTTCGTCCCCAGGTTGTCCCCCTACCACATACTAAAATTTCGTCGAAATCGAGCCATTTTTACGCTAGTTATCGTGCGGACAGACAGACAGATGGACAAAGCTGGGGCATATACGCTTCTTCTACCTACGGTTGGAAAGCGTAAAGGGAAAGAGGAATGGTTATGAAGAAACTACGTAGTGGAAATGCATAACTGGGACAATTGTAGGACTCAAGTTATCAGTTTCCAAATCGACTTTGTCCAGGGTTGTCAGGAGCTGTGAGAACTTAGCCTATGTGAAACTAAAATCACAACCACCAATGACTGATCTGCACCGTGAAAATCGACTGAAGTGAGCAAGGTATAACATGGCTAAAAACAAGAATTTGAAAAAGTCATCTTTATTGGTGACAGAAAGTTCAATTTAGACCGCCCAGATAAATGGAGTAAGTATTGGCAGGATTTACGTAAAGAGCCTAAGATTTTTTCCAAAAGACAAGGTGGTGGGCACGTTATGGTTTGGGCTGGCTTCGGATTTAAGGATAAAACTGGCATAGCTTTTGTATTAGGTAGAATGAAGGACATGGATTACCAAGAGCGTCTCGAGGACAATATGCTGCCGTGTGCTGATGAAATTGCTGGGTCAACATGGATTCTGCAACAAGATAATGCACCGATTCGCACAGCAAACAGCACATGGGAGTGGCTTTTGAACAACGGAGTGCATGCAATGGAATGGACATCTGTGTCGCTTAATCTTTAATCCCATGGAAAATGTGTGGAGTATTCTAGCTTACTGATTTCCGTACGGAAAACTGTATGTCGTTTTCTGTTAAAGCCAATGTCTCTGATCCATAAGTAAGAACTGGAAAGCAGCATTGATTAAAATCGATAAAATACTTCTTTTTTAAAACATAATGGCAAATTGCTCTTCAAAATTAAACTGGTTTTCCAAACCCTCCTCTCCAATCAAGTTTTATGCGCTTATCAATTTCTTCCTCGATGTGGCTCTCATTTGATATCTGTCGTCCAAGGTAAATGTAAGTAGACATTGGTTGCTTCTAGATCAAGGTAAATGTAAGTAGACATTGGTTGCTTCTAGATTCAAGTAGACATTGGTTGCTTCTAGAGCAAGGTAAATGTAAGTAGACATTGGTTGTTTCTAGATCAAGGTAAATGTGGCTCTCATTTGATATCTGTCGTCCAAGGTAAATGTAAGTAGACATTGGTTGCTTCTAGATCAAGGTAAATGTAAGTAGACATTGGTTGCTTGTAGATCAAGGTAAATGTAAGTAGACATTGGTTGCTTCTAGAGCAAGGTAAATGTAAGTAGACATTGGTTGTTTCTAGATCAAGGTAAATGTAAGTAGACATTGGTTGCTTCTAGATCAAGGTAAATGTAAGTAGACATTGGTTGCTTCCAGGCAAATGACCTTGAAGATTTTCAGTTCCTGTAAAAACACCGTACATCAATTTTGTTTTCTCTCTGAAAGTTCATTTTTAATCTAACATCTTTATTCTTGTCAGTTAGTTCCTGGATCAAACACTACACCTATGAGGGGGTACTGGCAATAATGACCAGGTCATCAGCAAAACGAAGGTGACTTAATCTCCATTAGTCCTTATTTCCTCGTCTTCCCAGTATATATCAGAGAGAGAGAGAGAGACAAAGTAGTTTATCATCTCGAAGGAGTTTACCAATACCGCCACACCAATAGAAATGCCAGAAGAATGGGCAAAATCTAAAATATATACATACATCTCTAAATTCTGTGCAAGCACCTTAACAATGGGAATTAGTCATTGAGCTGTCGAAAAACTACAAGCAGAAGCCTTAAGGAACTGGGAAATCTTTTAGGCTTCTCTATTGGATGAGACAAATGTGAATGTTATGAGATACAGATCATGGATCATCAGTTGATACGTCCAACATTAGATTCATCATGTTCCGATACGCAGCGGTGGCGCTGGCTTTTTTAAAGCTTTTGCCAACTTATTTGCCAATTTTTTTTTTCACCAAAGTTTTGTAACAGCGCAAAAAAGTAATTGCCAAAACTTGTATTCTATCGCCAAAACGATTTCGTTTTCGCAAATTGCGAATAATGCGATCGGCAGCGCCACCCCTGTATACGGACACAGCACATGGAACTTAAGTTGCAATTCATAATGCAACTAGATGCAAAAACGAGCAAAATTCATAATTATTAATGGTACTAGCTGTGTGTACTTACTTTCACTGTAAGAATACCAGCAAGTTGTTCATATAACTTTTGATTATGACTGCATTTGAACACGACCAGAGAAAAAAATCCAACTAATATGGGATTTAACTAGGTAATTTAAATCATTAAAACACGGGTTTTAATGATTTAAATTACCTAGTTACAATTCAATAGTGCAATATCAATTTTAATTATGTTGTCTCTAGTTTTCCACGTTTTTTTTTTTTCATTGTTCATTTCCCAATTTACAAGCAAAATCTATCGCTTATCTTCAACACGAAAACCGTGCAACAGAAGTTTTTACTTATTTTAATTCTCTAATTACAACTCCAAGTTGTTGATTTTTTTTTACTTTTAATTAACAAGCAAATAAACCCCACAACGGTAGTTCTAAGGAAATTTTTCAGTTGGACTTTTTTTACGCTTTAACCGTAGGTTGAAGCAGAGTATATGCTTCAGCTTTGTCCGTCTGACTGTCTGTCTGTCTGTCTGTATGTATGTCCGTCTGTTCGAACGATAACTCGCATAAAAATGGTTCGATTTCGATGAAATTTTAGTATGTGGTAGGCGACAACCCAGGAAAGAACCCATTGAAAATGGGCAAAATGGGGTCAAAGGTCAGGACATAGGAGCGGGATCCATTCCACAGCCCTTATGCGTCATAACTTACGTAAAAATTATTCGATTGTGAAAAAACTTCAAGTAGTTCCGGAGATGTACTGAACCTGTTCTGTTTAATATCATCGAAATGGGGTCAAACTTTATTCCACAGCTATTATCCTCATAACGTGCCTAAAAATGCTTCTATTACGACAAAACTTTAGTATATTGTACCGGAGGTATACTGAACCAATTCTGTTTAATATAATTGAAATGGGGTCAAAGATCAAGGCACAGGAGCGAGATTTATTCCACAGCCTTTGTCCTCATAACTTGACTAAAAATGCTTTTATTGCGACAAAAAACTTTAGTAAGTTGTTCCGGAGGTATACTGAACTAGTTCTGTTGAATATAATCGAAATGGGGTCAAAGGTAAAGGCTCAGGAGCGAGATTTATTCCACAGCCATTATCCTTATAACTTGAGTAATGATTTCTGGTATGTTGGAAAGCGTATCATAATCAACGCATTGCATGATTTTACTAACTTGTTTTTAGCTTAGAAAAAAAAAAAAAAAACATTCTGCTATCTCAAACACGATACCCTGTAACAGAGGTTTTATTTAATTAATACAAATTTTCTGATTACGAAGCCATATTTTAATTTTAACTTCCACATATATCGTGTAACGTGGTTTGTAATTACCTAAATGTAGTTACAATTCTCAGTTTTTTCTGTTTGTTTTTTCAATTTCCAAGTACTATACTGTGCAAATTAATTGGGACAAAGTAAAAAATCACTCTTTTTTCAGAAACTATGCCTTTATATCATTCTATGCCTTGATATACACTGATAAATACCTGTATTAGTATGAAGTATGTCCTCCTTTAGCAGAAATGAACTCTTGAATTCGTTTTGGCATTGACTCCACTAATTGAGTGCACATATTTTTGACTTCATAATCGTGGAACCACACTTTTATAGCATTCGTTATCATGCGTTCTTTGGTTGTACAGCCCATTTTACCTAAACATCTCTTCAAAATATTCTACAAGTTTTCTATGGGATTTAAGTCAGGCGAATTTCCAGGCCAATCAAGCAAATGAATTTGATTTTCCAGCATGAACTTCTTGACCAATTTCGAATTGTGACATGGGGCCAAGTCATATTGAAATGTCCCGTTAAAGGTTTGCAAGAATGGAACAGTCCTACGTTGTAATATTTCTACGTACTTCGCTGAATTCATCATACCTTGAACAGGAACTAAGCTTCCAGTGCCATTTGATGTGAAAAACTCCCAAAATATCTGTTTCAGAGGTTGTTTTACAGTTTGTTTGACATGCTCAGGTCTTAAGGGTTCACAGTTGCTTCGTCTAACGACATTTGCTTGGTAACCCTGCACAAATAAATGAGTTTCATCACTGAAAATTACCTGTTTCCAGTCATCAGCAGTCCATGATTTATATTTTTTGGCCCATGCTAAACGTTTTATCTTCATTTTCGCATTCAAATATTGTTTTTTCGTTTGTCTTCTTGCCTTCCGGCCAACTTCCAGTAGCTTACGACGTACAGTTGAATCACTAACATCGCAACCACTAGCCAATAAATATCTTTGAAGGTCGGTGCTTGTTTTATTTTTATTTTTTTTAATTTATTTTACTATTTCTGATTAGATATTTATCGGTTCGTGGAGTTGTTTTTCGTTTTCTTCCACATTCACCTCTCCCTTTTGGAGACGATGATCCACATGCTTTGTATCGCGTAAGCAGTCTTGATACACTTGATTTGTCAACACCAACTGCAGAATCTATATCTCTCACTGTCATAGAAATGTGATCCTTCAGAGCAATTATTTTTGCACGTTTCCTTGGGGAAATATCCATTTTTCAATACACGAAAGCAACAACTAACATCCACCTGTCACACACAAAAGCTCACAACTGAAGCTGAAGTGCCTATTTCGTGTTCAAAATCTGTAAAACTACATTCTTACTATCAAGTTCTAAGAGTCACACCACTTCACAGCTGATAAAACCGGTTTACGTATGTTTCCGACATCAACTGGCGATCACATTACAATTCTGAGAATAAAATAGCTTGCCCAATTAATTTGCACGGTATAGTAGAAACATTCTTTTATGTCTAATAAGATGGATACACTGGGCAACGAGCAGTTTTATTATGTAAAGTCTGTAGTTCAAACTTCCAGAATTTTTTTTTTTTTTTTCCCCTATTTCATTCACCGGACTTCTTGAAAGCAGCGTTCCCTCACCAAAATTTACTGCGAATGCATATGCAAAAATGGGTTCTTACGCATTTTACTAAGGAATTACCCTAGTTTGTTCTTTTACAGCTATTTTATAAATCACGTTTACATTTTTTTTTTTTGCCTGAAGTTTTAGTTTAAATATTGTACTCGTACTACACTGCTGTCCACCCAAAATGCAACAGCAAGAAGGACACGAGATAGCAAAGCCAGATTTACTGGACACATAACAACAGATACAAAGATGAAACGATTGAGCTTACAGACCCGTGCGACTTACGGAACACGCAAACATTAACAGTTCGTGTGGCCCCCATGGCTGGCAATAACGGCCGCTACGCGCCGCGGCATCGAACGAAAGAGGCTTTGGATGTGGGCTTGGAGTATGTCGGTACAGGCTGCTTCCACACGTTGCCACAGTTAATCAGGCGTGGGCGCGGGTGGTGCTTGCCGGGCCACTTCGTTGCCGATCAGCGACCAGACGTGTTCGATGGGCGACATATCGGGAGAACAGGCGGGCCACGGCAGCAGACACCTGGTGGGTCGTGAAGAATTGTTGCACGACGCGTGCCACGTGCGAGCGAGCATTGTCCTGTTGAAACGTGGCCGCTGGCAGGTTCTGCAGGTAAGGGAGGACTACAAGCTCCAAAACGTCGTGGCTGTTGAGTGTACCGGCTATGCGTACCAGAGGGGTACGGGTGTCAAATCCAATTGCGTCCTAAACCATAACGCCACGCAACGGACCGGTATGGCGATGCATAATGCAGCCGTCATGCAGTCTCCCGCCTGGTGGCGCCACACGCGGATCCGATCATCGTGGTGTTGCAGGCAGAAGCGGGATTCGTCGGAGAAGACAATGTCGTGCCATTCCGTAGTCCAGGTGCGGCGTTCAACGGCTCACTGCCACCGCACTCGCCGGTGGTGTAACGCCAATGGTAATCGGAGCAATGGGCGCCGTGCGACAAGTCCCCGCTTCTGCAGACGACGTCAAACGGTACCTGCTGACACAGGTTGTTGCGCAACACACCCTAATTCCTGCGCTAACGTTCGTCATGTGGCGGTGCGAGCCGTCAATACCCGCCGCACAACATGCCGGTTCTCTCGTTCGGTGGTGTGCTGCGGCTGCGGCAATCGCTCACGTCGGTTCGTCCGTTCCTCCTGCACCCACCGAATCGACACTCGCCTTACTGTGGCTGGATGTCGTCCCACACGGGCGCCGATGTCTCGGCACGATAAACCGCTGTCGCGATAAGCCACTTTTCGTCCTCTGTCGAACTCCGAAATGTGCTGGAATGACTGCCGTATTCTGCGACGAGGCATCAGGAAGCCTCCCACGCACAGGTCTGGCAGCACAACACACTTCCACTACTTACACCCAGCCTTCTGTGCACCCTTCTTATAGTGCTTCTCGGTGGCGTGCCGGGGCACATGATTTGCATATGCCCTGCAATGCTAATCGTTTACATGTCCTCTCGCGGGCGACGCATGCTGGCATTTTGAGTGGCCAGCAGTGTATTATCCTTCGTATTTCCTTTCCCTTCTGAACATATATATATTTTTTTTCCGTTTTGGGATTTAACGACTACAATGAGCAAATCTTAGAGCTACAAGCAGTCGGGGTCCCGAACTCCCAGGGAGTGGGCAGAGCCAGCGCCACCACAGGAGAGGCACACGACCCATGCCTCATCCGCATTCGAACCAGCGCCCAGCTCACACGAGAAGCCAGTGTGTTTGACCACTTGGCCACAGGGAAGGCGTATCTGAATTTCAATCTGGAAAAATAAATAACTTTTATATGGCGAATTTAAAGTTAGGCCTGTTTTTTTGAAAATTACTAAAGAAAAATTTTAAGGAATCTTCTCATATAGCGACCGGTTCCTGTTACATTGCGTCTCCCCTGCACACAAAGAATCCAAGTTTCTGTTTATTCTATTCTTGTCGGATATGTGGCCACTTTGAACAACTGTATTTTCTATAAAAACTTTCGAGGCTTTAACAATTTTATTGAAGTTTCCTGCAAACGCTTATTAAGGTGGACGTTAGTGAGTTTGCTTCCTATACTTCCAATAGGCAAACTTCTGTACACATTTTTTCACAATCGATGCGTTCCCAAAGATGAAAATTTGAACATCGATTAAAATAACTTCATATTATAACTTGTAACACTTAATATTTTCTAAAATATAACCATAATTATATTAAAAATCAATAACTTTTCCTTTGGTGGTGTCGAGACCAGAAAAAAGATGACGCGACCTGTACATTGATGACGCCAGCAGACAAACAAATGTTGGATTGCTTAATTATGGTTATGTTTTATAAAATATTAAGTATTCCAAGTTATAATATGAAGTTATTTTAATCGACGCTCAAATTTTCATCCTTGAGAACGCATTAATTATGAAGAAAATGTTTACAGAAGTTTTCCCATTGGAAGTATAGGAAGCAAAATGTCCACCTTAAACAACGTGAATCTGAATGTTCTGGTATCTCAGTAAAATGAAGACAAGTAAAAAACATATCCAATTATTATTTTTCCTCCCCTTCCTCCCCAATCATCAATTAATCGCAGCTTGGCTGACTAAGTGGTGTACGCAGCAATTAATCTTTTGATTTCGCATTCTCGATAGGCTACATGAAGTTATATCAGACAGGTCATTGAAAATGTCTGGGAAGCTAAAGGGAGGATGGTAACCGCTAGCCAATGAGGGAGCACATGATGAATTAGAGGTATAAGAGATCCCATTTCCTCATATTTGATTACGTGTATCATGACCTTGATTACTTTCTCCATTCAGTACATCACCTTCTCTCAGCCCTATTTTACTAAAGAGCTTAATTTACCGTTAACGCAATTTCAGCTGCCCAGGTCGCTCACTGGTCAGGGGCGTTAAAAATGCACATACATACTCATCACCAAGCTGTTCTCTGAGATTCAGAGGTTAGCTCCTCAAAGAAAGCTCGTCTGCCAGATTAAAGTAACTGAAAGGGTTAGATTTTACTTACTGTTGATGTATCAAACGTCTCCATTTACAGCGAACATGGCACGCTGCCCGAGTCTCATCACACATCATACACAAGGCATTTTTGTACTTCATTATCTTTTTCTCGTGCAGACATTCTTGAATTTGGTCCTCCCGTGACTTGCTTGGCCTTCTACCTTTCTTTATTGCCACCTGAGGTTGAATAAATTCTCTTAAGCATTTCATCACTCATTTGTTACATGGCCACACCGCCTCAGAATATTTGTCTCCACCCAGAGGAAATTTGCGCTCCGTTGCAAAGTGCCACTTTGGCGTCCTTTTGTGAATTTTTCGCTGCAGAAAATTTAAATAATGTTCTCGGATTTAACATACTCACATGCATTTGGCTGTTCTTCCCCATTCCACTTCCAAAAATTTAGAGAGGTGTTTTAGTATCTTGTAATTAGTGGCGCATTTGGCTGTTCTTCCCCATTCCACTTCCAAAAATTTAGAGAGGTGTTTTAGTATCTTGTAATTAGTGGCGCATTTGGCTGTTCTTCCCCATTCCACTTCCAAAAATTTAGAGAGGTGTTTTAGTATCATGTAATTAGTGGCGCATTTGGCTGTTCTTCCCCATTCCACTTCCAAAAATTTAGAGAGGTGTTTTAGTATCTTGTAATTAGTGGCGCATTTGGCTGTTCTTCCCCATTCCACTTCCAAAAATTTAGAGAGCTGTTTTAGTATCTTGTAATTAGTGGCGCATTTGGCTGTTCTTCCCCATTCCACTTCCAAAAATTTAGAGAGGTGTTTTAGTATCTTGTAATTAGTGGCGCATTTGGCTGTTCTTTTACATTCCACTTCCAAAAATTTAGAGAGGTGTTTTAGTATCTTGTAATTAGTGGCGCATTTGGCTGTTCTTCCCCATTCCACTTCCAAAAATTTAGAGAGGTGTTTTAGTATCTTGTAATTAGTGGTACAAGTTGTCACGGTGGTAGATGGGTGTTTCATTTGCGTTAAAAAATACTGGATAAGAACTTCCACCGACCTCAAAATTATTGAGTGTACCAGATTCATTTAGCTGGGTAGGCACTCCTAATGCTTCTCTTTCTACTCAGTTCCCACACGGAGATAAAAAAAAATGATATTTTCTAAATTTTCTTCATGTGAAAAAGAAAAAATGCTTCGTGAATTTTTTTAGAGAGCGAAATCCCTCATTCTCGTTAACTGTCGTTCCAAGCAGCTGGTCTCTTTTGTTTAATGGGAAATACGGCACTGCGAAGGAAGAAGATGCGTTGACGGCTGCAACAAAGCAAGGTAGTCTTGTGGCCGAAGAGAGAGAGAATAAATTTGTCAGTACCACTATTAGTTCTCACTTACAAAACAGAATAAGGCTACAGGAGACCACACACAGGTTATTCAACAATACAAATTTGACAACAGTTGCGTTGCTACAGCAGCTTTTACAGAGGTCGCGCCCCGATAATTTGCTTACCGCCTTGAGCACGCCCTGTCTCCATCTAACTACATTTTGCTTCACATTAACACATCTACAACACATGCACCCTCGTTCCTCACATGATCAGAACGTGTCTTTAACCCTTTACCCCAATAAGTAAAGCATCTCACCAGCATGCAAACTTCTCCTATAAAAATACTTCACGAAACTTTTGGTGGAAAAATGAAGGTGTACTGAAACGAATTTATACTTAAACCACGAACTTCGCGCGCTTGTACGCATGCCTATAAGCAGAAATGTATATAATACCTGACTAGGCAATTACGCCGATCATTTTAAATGAAAAAAAGAGTTCAAGTGCTAAACAAAAAATTATTACAAAAGATTTTACTAATGTTGTTCAATTTTAATTTTCCCGCACCACATACTTTCATGATCTTATACAGCACAAGTACACTGTGTCATATAAATTCGCCATTCAATGTTTCAGAGAAATTATTAAATCGATAATAATCATGATGACAAAAATCATTCCGAAATTCCCACTTTTGAATACAGTCCAAGGCCGTATATATATATTCCCCCGGAAGGGTGGGTACGACCGGAAATATTTTCCGTTACTTTACTAATTTAACTATTTATGCCACAGCGAAATCCCAATGTTAGTTTAGCGTTCATTGTTCATAGCAACGATACAAATACACGATCGATTCGGTATGAAGTAAAGACAAATAATATACCCTAATCGGAAAAGCAGTAAGCTCTACCTTCACTGTGCTGAGAAATTTAATCGAGTTAAAAGAACGCTGAGAGAGTGGCAAGAATAAACTGTTGAAAATGGACAGCACGTTTTTAAAAATCATGTCGTCCTCTTCAAGAGACCTCGTTAAATTTGTTCTACGCCCAAAAATTAAGACATAAATACCCTTTGAATGGTCAAATGACGTGTTCCATGAAAGCCGTTCGCCCTCGTAAGAGAATTTTTAGACGATTCCCAGAACATACCACAGCGTTGCTATGAAGGAACGTTTTGTGTATATATATACACGGCCTCAGAGGTCACTGTCCCACCTTCGTTTCTCCACCGACAATGACGCCACTGGAAGCAAATGAACTTTCGCAAATTTTCTGTCCTCGACAGGAGAAAGAGAATCAAATCATGCAATAGTATCGATTTTTCTCGCGCTTCTCAACTTCACATCTGTTCCTCCCTAGGTCGCAGAAGTGATATACATACATGAAGGACGTTGATTACTACTTGCCACAGATACTTAAATTGGGGAAGTACACTTCTGAAGAAAATTTGAATGAATGCCTTTACAAAGAACCAGTATAGCTGATCTAGAAGCTCATCTTACGGTGGGCGGTTGCTTCGGTCTTAAAAAAAGAAAAAAAAAGAAAAAAAAAGAAAAAAACAAGAAAGATGACACCGAATTGTTGTTTGTATTGAGCACGTCTTTTGAATCTGTACTGAAGCGCATTAAATTTTTTCAAAGCTATTCAAAATCAATGAAACCTGTATGGAAATCAGTAATATCTGATCGAAGAAAGAAGTTTTTCAAGCGGGTTTTTACTGTATTTCCTCAGATATTGCTGGAAACGGAAACCTGAACTTACGCCCTCTGGTGGCAGACTTGTGCGTTAAGAAAAATTTGAAATTATATGAGAAACGTTTCGCCGAAGAAACTCTCTCCAACAAAGAAGGAGTTCTTCAAATCGGATTCTTTGAAGCAGAGATACCGACAAATATAAGATATGCATCTACGCACCCTAGTGGGAAAATCACGCATTGTTTTTTAAGAAGAAAGTATTCTCAAAAGTTTTTTTTTTTTAATGTGAGCGGTATCAATCCACGAAAGATTTTTTTCAATCGAGTTTTCAGGACCTCAGATTTTGCTGCAAATACATCAGAAGCAGAGATTAACATTTACGCCCCCTGGTGGCCAAATCATTCTTTACCAAATATTAGAAATAAATGCAAAACATTTTTCAGCTGGAGCTGTATGTGATACAGGAAGAATTTTTGAAATCAAGAGTTTTGAAAGCACAGATATCGGGGGAAACGCATTTACTTTTACGCCCCCTAGCGACAAGTCTATGAATTACTTGAAAATTTTGAAATTATATGAAAAACATTTCGCACCGGAAACGCTATCCAACGAAAAAGTAATTTCTTTAAATATCGGACCATCAGAAGCAGAGATATTGACAAAAATAAGATATATATCTACGCTCCTTGAGAGAAACCATGCATTATTTTAAGAAGAAAATATTCTGAAAACGTTTATCGAGGTGAGTAGCACCGGTCCACGAACGAATTTTTTCAATCGAGATTTTAGAAGCTCAGATTTGCTGCAAAATACATCAGAAGCAGAAATTAACGCTTACGCTCCCTGGTGGACAAACTACTTTTTACCAAAAATTAGAAATTATATGCAAAAAAAATTCCCATCAGAAACTGTATCCGCTGTAGAAAGAAGTTTTCAAATTGGAGTTTTAGAAGCAGAGATATGGGGGGGGGAGGAGGGGGCAATTTATTTTCACGCTCCCTAGTGGAAAATCTATGCGCAACTTGAAAAAGTGACTATACCTAAAATAGTCTTTGGCATAAATGGAATCGAAAGGTAACAATATTTTTTCAATCGGATGTTTAGAAGCAAATATATGGAATAAAATTTATTTTGAATTCGATATCACTTACATTTACGCCCTCTAGCGGCAAAATTGTGCATCGTAAAAAAAGACGTAATGAAGGATCATCATTCGCACATTTTCAAGTTTCCGAATGAAAAAATTCGTCTACAGACGGACGGGCAAACCGGTAACATAAGCACGATCTTTTTTTTTTTTTTTATAAAAGACGTGCTAAAAAAGGAGAGAGGTTATCTGGAGAACACACGCACACAACTCGCAGCGCTGCCTCTTCCTGGCATCACAACGCTTTTTAAAAATTCCCATTAAAAATTTGTTCTAAATTTTTAAACCTCAAACTTGCAAACGAGAACCGAAAGATTGGCACTATTTTCAAGGCGTTCAAATGGCCGCTTTTCGAGGAAACCAACTTGATGCTTTTTTAAATATCACGTCTGGATAAAATCTTTTAAAATAAGGTTAAATTCCTTCTATTCAGAAGGGCTTTTAATTTAATAGAAAATTTTCCGGTTTGGAAATTTAGTAATTTTTGTTTATGGCCCAATCGAGGTATGCATTTTGCTTTGTCACCCACACTTCTAAGTCTACATCCACACGGTGACTTTTCCTGTTCCCAGTTACTAATAATGCCAGATAATACTAAAAAAAAAAAAGCAGAAAGGCCCCATTGCTTTTCAGGATCAGCCAAAACCTCTTTTCACTTCCGCTCTCATCTTCATCCGTTTCTCAACCTGTCGTGTTTCTTTTTGGTTTTGTTTTTCTGCTGAAGCTAGAACAAAACCTGTTATCTCCAAATGTACAGCAAATTTTAATTATTACGAAAACCACTAAATGGCACACTTCCACCGCTGGGTGTAGCACATATGTATTTTTGCGAGGTGGCTTCATTCATTTAGCAACACATATGCACCACCACAGGAGTTAATATATTTTTTGGAGGGGGGGGGTATTTGTTTTTTTTTGGAGGGGGGGTATTTGTTTTTTTTTTTTTGGAGGGGGGGATAGTCTTTTTGTATCCGATAGTTGCAGACTGAAAAATATTTTATATACTTCCAAATTTTATTTCGGTATAGAATATTTTCTCTAGGCAGCATATATTTGCGCTTTTCACTTTTCAGAAATACACAGTTCGTACTTGTCTTTCACTTCGACCTTGCTTCCCCGACAGCCGAGTGGCCAGAGGCTCTGACCATTCTCCCGAGAAATGTTGTAATCCAGAGCTCGGGCCTTAAGGCATGAGTGGTGTGTTTGTCCGAGGCTGCTCACTTTCTCCCTTTTCCCTAGAACCAATGGCCCTGAAATAGGGAAGGGCGTCTGCTTATAGCGCAGGGAGTTGCTTATGATGGACATTAAACCCCAAAACGGGAAAAAAAACGGGGGGGGGGGGGACGATGGATTAATCCTGTTTGTGTTTTTGCTGTAACCACAAATAGAACTTTCCATGTTTTATAATGCGAGATGCACCATAGGAGACGCAACAGTTATTTAGAAGAACGTACAGGCTGCAAAGTTAGGGTAGCAGGGGATTATTGTAATAGGTTCGAAATTTTTTTTAAAAGGCATCGAAACTTTTTGTTTTTCTTTCTCTCTCTCTCTCTCTCTCATTGAAACTATGTAGTTAGTCAGTACTAATATTTACAAACAGTTATTTATTCATTCATAATTATTCTCTCCATTACGAAAATAGCACCCCCCCCTCTAAAAAACATGTATTAAATTAAAACAGAAAAAGAAAGGTACAACCCCTAAATATATGCTTAAATTAAATTCATGCACACATATCAAATTGTATTTACTGAAATAAATTCTCTTGTCGAAGAAAAAAAGCTCACATAACTTGTTTGTGCATCAATGTTTTCTGGCATGTGGCTTATAAAATTCTGTTGCTGTTTTTTCGGGGGAGGGGGGGGGGTCCGTGAGCAACTCTTCAGGCAATAAGCAGGCGTCCATCCCTAATTTGAAGCCACTAGTTCAAGGGAGATGGCGGAGACAGAAGTATACCATCACCTATGCAGGAATCGAACGCCGGCCCACCTCAAGCGAACGATCAGAAGCCAACGATTCAGATCACTACGCCGCAGGGACGATATTCTGCATTTTCTGGTCCAACTTTACCACGCAGCAGAGCAAAAAATCATTACTTGTACTCTTTCGTTGTTACGTTATTAAGTTTTAATCATCTGCCATAAAAATTGTACAGTTCTGGGATGAAATGACAAAAATCAACAGTTCGATTCCTTGAAGAAAAATGCAGCATAGACAATCGCGAACCTTTTCTGATTTAAAATTTCCTTTCTGTGAAATTCAGCGACGGCTGTCAAGCGTAATGGATTACTATCGTTTCAACACGAAATTTCATTGGTTCCTTCACTTTATCAATAAGGAAATTTCACTGGATGTTTTCGCTTACCAACAGGGAAAGTTCAGCAAGGTTTCTTAATTTTCATTCAGGAAGAAAGTAAAAAAAAAAATATATGAAATCGGTTCATCACAAAAGCGCAGTTCGTGCGCTTTAGGCATATTGAGAAATAAATAACTTGTGTACCTTAATTTTATAATGACAGGCAAATATCACCACTTAGTGCGATTCTTTTATAGGATCTAATGAAAAGTTCTGCCACTCAGGCAACATCGAAAAGCAAACGATTGGTTTGAACTGACTGAAGAGAAAAAATAAAATCAATAATTCAATGAACACTGCTTATTTGTATTTATTTTTTGATCATTAGACTCCATTACGCGCAAAAACCTTTATGGAAGTCTCACAGACTGTTCTGTTTTAAATAAGCGCAAAAACACCAGTTATTCCCCTTGACAGTATGTTTCAGTGCACTTTTCTTATCCTTTAATCAGTTTTGAACATCAGGTGTGTGCAAAAGTTTGTACTCTATTTTCATGATGCGCATTCCAAGTAAAAAATTTAAGTAACAAATGCAATAACAGATGGCGCATGTGATGGCCAAAAATGCTTGGAGGAGTAGGCTATAAAATGGCATCAATATACAGGTGCATCTCATTCGTGAACAAGTCACACAAGGGTTAACATATCAAGCAATAAGAATCACATTAGGTATTGTTTCCTTTACGTGGTCGGGCAACAATGCAGCTTAATCCTGCTGCAACATTTGGGAGGTGTATTGCGAGGAAGCTGTAGACAAAAACCCATGTAGCTGTTGGTTCCTGAAACTTCGTGAAAGAGACAGAAGCTACAGAGATCAACCACGTTCTGGACGTCCATCAGATGTCCCTGAAGAGGATCTTAATCAAGCCATATCAAATGACCAACATCTAACTGTTGAAGAACTATCAGAAAGATTTTATGTACACAGAACAATAGTAGAAAGAAGGACGCATGTGCTTGGGTTTATCACAAAGTTCGACCAGTGGGTACCACATGACCTATCTACAAGAAATCGATCGAATAGAATGACCACCTGTCTTTCTTTGCTTGCGCGTCACAGATATGAACCTTTCTTGGAAAGATTAATTACGGGTGATGAAAAGTGGGTTCTTTACAGAAATATAAAGCGCCCACGGACTGTATGCCGACTTAGAAAGCCTGCTACATCGACTTCCACAGGAGGACTGCATTTCAGAAAGGTCTTGTTAAGTGCATGGTGGGAGGTCAAGGGGGTAATTCACCAGGAGCTGCTTGCACCTAATCAAACGATAAATGCTAACCTGTACTGCCGACAGTTGGGAAGGCTGGAAGAAAATTTGAAGAATAAGCGTCCAGCACTGGTTAATTGCAAAGGCGTCGTAACATGATGACGCAAGACCAAAGACCCCATACGTTTTTAGCCACTCAGAGAACAAACATTACTGGACATTGGTTAGGAAGTGTTACCTCACCCCTCATATTCCCCACACCTTTGACCTACGGACTACCACCTTTTTCGATCTCTTCAGATCAACGTCGCTGGAAAAACTTTCGATGAAGTTGGAGATGTCGAAACTACATTACAAGAGTTTTTGTTTTGACTCCAAAACGAGTAGTTCTACAAAAAGTAATTCAATCATTATGAGAAAGATGGCAAGAGGTCATAGATAATAATAACAATTATGTAAAAGAATAAGGATGTTATTTATTCAAAAAAAATGTTTTCCTTCTCTACTAAACAAAGTCTACTCTTTTGATCAAACTGTTCGTACAAATTGCTCGTATCATCACCTATTCTCAATCCATTGCTGGATGATAGTTAATCCAAAACTGTCTATAGTCATTCGCTTCCATGTCACTCCGGCATGCTTTCGAATGTTATCTACCCGTTTCCCGCATAGTCTTCTTTCGGGTCTTTTTCATGCCCTTTGGTATTCGGTCTAGTATTTCGGTTATCCAACAGCGTTCAGTTCTCTTAGCATTATGTCCAGCCCGTTGTCACTTCAGGGTATTTTACTCTAGCCATGATGTCCTCCACTCTTGTCCTTTTCCTGATCCACGAGTTCCCTTCCTTCCCTGCCTCCTTCGTGCATCTCTCCAGGCTTCTTAAATTGTCAGTAGACTATGTGCGTCTTTTTTAATTAAGGTCCATGTCTCTGATCCATAAACAAAAATTCAAGGCATGCAATGATTAAACACTTTTTTTAAGACACAATGGTAAATTCCTCTTCAAAATTTATAATGTTTGTTCCGAATTCAGTCCACGCAAAATTTTTATACACTTATTCATTTCTAATTGCACGTCGCCCTCGCTTGCTATCTGTTGTCAGAGGTAGATAGATGATGTAGGCATCAAATACTTCTGAATTTGCCCCATCTATATATTTAAAACGCAAGGCAGTTTCTTTCTACAATCCGCCAGCGCATTCCACTCGAGCGATTTTCATGATTTTTTTTTATTTTTAATGAAAGCTACTACTGATCCACAGATTTGTCATCGCTAATTTTTATTGGCACAAGTATTTTTTTTTTTTTCAGGTTACCACGGCATTTTCTTTGTACAATCCGCCGTTCGTTGTTGTGGCGTTTGTTCTCCCTTCAGTACTTGCAGCGTCATCTGCCTTTCTCTGCAGTGGTTGGACTTGGAATTACGCCCTCTGCTATCAACTACGTAGTTGTAATCGAAGTTCAAAGTCAAAAGGAACAGCGGCGCCTTGGACCTTGTTTTCTACGTAAATGCATTTAAGCTCACTCTTGTAAAGAGCTGTTTTGGTTTGTAATGAACGCTATTTTATTCCTATTCTCGGTGACGGCAACTGTTTATTTCGTGCTGTTTCTCAGTGTTTATATAATAATGAGGAACGTCATCGTGAAATTCGTATACGAGTCGTTGAAAAAATTAAAAATGAATGGGAATAATACGAAATTTTATTGTTGGTGACCCATATGACAAGAAAAAATTTCAGTAACAGCTTTTTCAACCGTGCATGGCACGGGTTGGTAAACCTTTAAATCTTCAGCTTTATTTATTTGAAGGTTCAACGAGTAGCGTGAACAACTCATTGGGCTATATAAGCAGTCGCCCGTCCCTAATTTACGGCCACTGACTCCAGGGAAGGGAGGGAGCCAGCGCCATAACACAAACAGAACATCCATGCCTCGCTGGGATTCGAATCCTGACCCTTAACGGACGTAAGTTCATCTTTAATCTCATTTCTTTGCTCTTGCCCCGGACAGGCGCGACGCTACAGGTGGGCTAGGGTGGCTTCAGCCCCCACACAACTTTTCTTGAGTCCACCCTGTATCTCCCCCAAAATAATATTTAAGCAGTTTGAACACAAGGTGAGCATAACCAGGGGTCACGCTACCGATCGCCATCTTCGCAATTTGCGAAAACGAAATCGTTTTGGCGATGGAAAAAAGTTTTGGCGATTACCTTGTCATAGTGTTATTACACTTTGGCGAAAAGAAACCGAATTTGGAGACTGAATTGGTGAAAGCTTTAGAAAAGCCAGCGCAACCCCTAAGTACAACCATTTAAGATTTTAGGGAATTTGGATAGACGTAAGTGATTTCTTCGAATTTACAGAAATTTTGTTCTATAAAACTTTTTTTTTTGTTTTGTTCAATTTAGTGTTTGTGCTTCTGGGGAAAGAAGAAACTCCTCTGGGCGAATTTCTAAGATAGTAGTAGAAACACCATTTTTGTAATTATAGTTTTAAACGATGAGAGAGAGAGAGAGAGAGAGAGAGAGAGAGAGAGAGAGAGATCCCTTGTCAGGTGACAAACTAAAATGCATAGACAGCCCTTATGACACTTACAATAACAAATAACTAAATAAAAAACGACGTAAGTTAGCTAAAATTAGGGGAAAAAATAGTAACTTGCCATTGAGTGCTACTACATACACTGAATAAAATTCTACGTACAGTATGTACCTGAGCCTTTTTTTTTTTTATTGGGGATATAACATCAGCGTCGGGTAAAATCTACATGAACGGAATTGTTTGCCGAAATTTCTGCCAAGCTCTTCAAAAAATGTGTTCCTCCACATCATGCTTAGCCCCCCCCCCCCTAATATTCCACCCAGTTATAAGCGGCCGGCGTCGCCCCTGGTCCCAGATCATAACTACGCAGCTCGGGAAAGGGAAGGTGGGGGAGACTTGCGAAAATAAGTATATTCTCAGCAAGTCGCAAGTGTATTAAACAATCTCTATTCGCATCTTTTATTTTATAGCAGATGTTTAATATTTCTGAAATCGAAGCCAGCCACAATCGCAGAGGTAGCTAGAACGCAAACTTAACTACTTCGGAAAGCATCGACTTCGAAAAAAGCAAAGACTTTTTTTTTTTTTTTTTTTTTCAAGTGTCGCTGCAATCGGCATTTTTATTTCTCGCTATCGAATCCATGGGACATAATCATTTCTTCAATCTCCGGTAAAAGGAGGTTTGAAACGCTGTTGTATGCGTAAATTTCGAATTGGCGGTTAAAGACTTCCACAATTCTATAAACCAAGGAAACAAAAATAAAAATGTTTTTTTTTTTTTAATGAGCATGCGTACCTACGCTGTGAGGTACCCATTCCACACTAATCCGATGATACGCCACTGTAAACATGGCACGCATATCACACAAGCTCGCATTAATGGAACTGGGAACAACATGACGATGCATTTTTATAAATACTGAAGAAACTACAGACGTCAACGAAGCACTTTATCTTCGAAAAAAATATTTGTTCCAAATATTTCAAGCTAAACTCTGGTCGCGGAATATACATATATAAATACATATTTTTTTAATAACCTCACATTGTCTCTTCTAGTGAAGTGAGTCAGCGATTTTTTCTTATAATCCATGCCATTCATGAAGATACAGCTGTAAAATCCTCTGTGTTTCTCTTCCCGTTATCGTCAGATGGCGCTATCTCCAAAAACGATATTGACTGTCAGACGGCGAACTTCTGCGCACGCGCCTAATCTCCCAGGAACCGCAAAAGACGTAAGATTAAGAGAGGAGGATTGCATAATTAAGAATGACATACCATTAGAAATCTGAAAGCTATTATGCGCGTGTAGATTAACATCAAAATAACATTTAAGAAAGACTACCCTTTTTCACTGTTACCTCACAAGGCCATCCTGCCCATGGTTACGATCGTCTCAATAAAGCGTAAATGATTATACATCCCATAACCTCCAAGACGATGACAGCGAGAGCGAGAGAGAGTGAAAGGCATGGTTGTATTTCTTTCTCAAAACGCAGACCTATAAAAAGTACTAAAAATGTGCATTACTAAAGCATAAATCAAACTTCTCGAAAAATTTTAAGGTGCCAGTGTTCTTACGTATACTAGGTTTTCACTACGGCCCCATCTGATACTCCCCCTCCCCCTTATTTAGCAGATAATGCAAAAAAAATTACATTGAGAGAACTAATCATCTGTTGAATAATATACAATAACATGTAACACATAGATTCGATAATTAAATCAGTGAACACCTATAATTTCAACCAGTAGCGAAAATTAAGGATGAGTGGATTCGGAAGTGTGTAGTGTATTAAAACGTATAATAAAAGAACAGCGCCTGTGATGTTTCATTTGGACGAAACAGGTACATGGCTAACATCAAATTTAAGGGCACAGGAGGGAAGTCTGTCCAGGAACATCAAATTGGAGGGCTGCTGAAAAAAGTTGGGGGGATGGGGGTTAAAAATAGCAAATTTTTTTTCGAAGGCTGAAATTTTTTACATTCAAATACTTAGGATTACAATTCGGATAAACTTCCAAAAATGGAGAACTGTTGAAATTTTTATACACTACTATTGCAAAATTTATGTTTTAAAAGGAGTCTCGGATTTTCCTCAATAATGATTTATTTAAAGTCGAATTGGAGGCGAAAGAAAAACTAAAAAGGCGTTACAAATTATAATATAATTAATCGCATTGTCAAAATCATAAAGAAAAAATCGTAAATGGATAAATAAAAATACAGCGTGTCCCCAAAAACGTATAACCAACTTCAAATGATGACTTTGGATACAAAACTAATATAAGTATTCTGTTTGTAGCAGGTGGTAAAGAATACCCTCCAATTTTCTAGAAGTGTATTTAATGGATCCTGCGCCGGAGAGCACAGATTGTGGAGTGGTTTCACTGAAACCAGAGAGACCTTAAATTTTTTATGGCTTAAAAACTTCAAATTATTGCCATTGTTTGAACACTTTTTCAAAGAGGTGTCATTTAGCAAATCTGAAATCGGTTAGCCGAGAAGTTAATCATGATGCTCATCAAAATCTGCAAATCATTCAGCAAACTTCGTTTTGCAGGAAGTTCTTCTGTCTCTTAGCTGTGAGGTTAATTACAGAAACACTACAAAAATTCCTCGCAGATACAGCAACATTTGGCAATATTTTACTAAGATTATTTCG
This sequence comes from Macrothele yani, assembly GCA_039090855.1. Classification (NCBI taxonomy): domain Eukaryota; kingdom Metazoa; phylum Arthropoda; class Arachnida; order Araneae; family Macrothelidae; genus Macrothele; species Macrothele yani. Next base: position 25,780,554 of record CM077013.1, read on the forward strand.
CATAACTTGCCTCAAGTAAATTTTTTCATTTCCAAATTCGACTGCACGGAAATTGTTGCTATGTTTTAGTCTTATCAACCAGTTCAATGTTCTATACACGATTCTATACAGCAAATCTACGAAAAATAGCAGCCAGCTGGTTTGTAACCATACTAGATACCTCCAAAATAATTCAGCAGCTCCAGTTTCCGAGTGGTCAGAAGCGCGGGTATCTGACGAGTCGTCCGAGATAGGCTAGGGTTCGAATTCCATATGTAGCCTGGGTAGTGCGTTTGGCACACGTCGCTGGCTTTCTCGCTTTCCTGTCACCAGTGGCTGCTAATTAGGGACGGCAAACTGCTTATTGCCCTAACAGCTCATGGTGATCATAAAAGCCTTAAAAAAAAAAAAATTCGACATGTTTGTCGAGAAAAATTTTGCATTAATCCGCCATCTTTCTGCATGAGACTTAATAAAGATATAAAAATTTAAGTCCGAAATACTACCCCTTCCCAACCTCCTCCATATTTAACTTTCACATCGCACTTTTTTCTTTTGCGCAAAAAAAAAAATTCTTACAATTTGCTCAGAAGTTCAGTTTATAAAAAAAAAAAAAAAGAATGCTTGCAATTTCTACATCGGCAACAGCTTTCTTTACTTGCTTGAATGATTTGGTTGCTGTTGTCAATGATGGCGAACCTTGATCTAAATTGCGATCATCGTAACGCATGTAGGCTTTAAGTATTTTTTAAAACACCCGTGCTTCATTTTTGACTTTCTCGGTGACTTTGAAAGTCCGAAATTTTTCAAAAAACAATGCAAACGAAATACATTTAAAAATTACGTACAAGAAAAAAAAAAAAAGTAGCAAGAAAAACGCAAATGAACTACTAAATGTCCCACATTACAATGAAAAAAAAAATGAGTTTCAACGTTCCAGTGCTGAATTTACCAGGGATACAGCAGCATTGGGTTTTAAGGATTAAAACCCCCTCCAGAGCACAGTAGTTTTTAGCACGTCTTTTGTAAAAAAAGATCGTCCTTATGATATCGGTTTGTCCGTCTGTCCGTACGTCCGTCTGTACCCGCGATTTCTCTGCAACTATTAGTCCGATTTGAAAAATTCTTTTTGCATTGGGAATCTTGAAATATGCGAATGATGATCCTTCATTTCGTTTTTTTTTTTTACGATGTACAATTTCGCCGCTAGAGGGCGTAAATGCAGATGTCGAATTCAAAAATACGTTTTAATTATTAGTAAGTTCTAGTACGTTTTATTCCACATATTTGCTTCTAAACATCCGATTGAAAAAATTATTTTATCTATCGATTCCTTTTATGTCGAAGAGTATTTTAGATATAGTTACTTTCTCACGTACGTCCGTCTGTACCCGCGATATCTCTGCAACTATTAGTCCGATTTGAAAAATTCGTTTTGCATTGGGAATCTTGAAATATGCGAATGATGATCCTTCATTTCGTTTTTTTTTTTTTTTTACGATGTACAATTTCGCCGCTAGAGGGCGTAAATGCAGATGTCGAATTCAAAAATACGTTTTTATTATTAGTAAGTTCTAGTACGTTTTATTCCACATATTTGCTTCTAAACATCCGATTGAAAAAATTATTTTATCTATCGATTCCTTTTATGTCGAAGAGTATTTTAGATATAGTTACTTTCCCAAATTACGCATATATTTTCCGCTAGGGGGCGTAAAAGTTAATTACATTTTTCCCGATAACTATTCTTCTAAAATTCAGATTTGAAATTTTTTTCTTTAGCGGATACATCTCGTGATGGAAAATCTTTTACATATAATTCCAAATTTTTGGTTAAGAATACTTTGGCCACCAGGGGGCCTAAGTGTAAATTTTTGCTTCTGATGTATTTGCCATAAAATCTGAGCTTCTAAAATATCGATTGAAAAAATTCTTTCGTAGACTGATGCCACTCACACCGAGAAACCTTTTTGGAATACTTTCTTTCTAAAATAAGCCACAGTTTCTCCGCCAGAAGGCGTAGATGTATATTTCATTTTTGTCAATATCTCTACTTCTAGGAGTCCGATTTGAAAAATTCGTTCTTTGTTGGATAGTGTTTTCCGTGTGACATGTTTTTTACATAATTTTAAAATTTTCAAGTAATTCATAGACTTTCCGCTAGAGGGCGTAACGGTAAATTGCGTTCCCCCTATATCTCTGCTTCTAAATCTCCGATTTGAAAACTTCTTTCTGCACCGGATACAGCCTCCTGATGGGTAAATCGTTTGCACATAATTTCCAATTTTTGTAAAAAAATGGTTTGGCCACCAGTGGGCGTAAATCTTAATTTTCGCTTCTGATGTATTTGCAGTAAAATATGAGCTTCTAAATTCTCGATTGAAAAAAACGTCGTTTGTTGACCGTTACTACTCATGTCGACAAACTTTTTAGAAACGTTTTCTTCTTAAAGTAGTGTATGGTTTCTACGCCAAGGGGCGTAGATGTACGTCATATTTTTGTCAATATCTCTACTTCTAGGATGCCGATTTGAAAAATTCCTTCTTTGTTGGATAGTGTTTCTAGTGTGACATGTGGTTCATATAATTTCAAAATTTTCAAGTAATTCATAGACTTTCTGCTAGGGGGCGTAATTGTAAATTGCGTTTCCCCCTATATCTCTGCTTCTAAATTTCCGATTTGAAAATTTTTTTCTACACCGGATACAGCTCCTGATGGGAAATCCTTTGCACGTAATTTCTAATTTTTGTAAAAATTGTTTGGCCACTAGGTGGCGTAAGCCTTAATTTCCGCTTCTGATGTATTTGCAGCAAAATATGAGTTTCTAAAATCTCGATTGAAAAAAAAGTCGTTGACCGGTACTACTCATGTCGACAAACCTTTTAGGAAAACTTTCTTCTTGAAATAACCAGGGGGTTTCTACACCAGGGGGCGCAGATGTTTAACTTATTTTTGTCAATATCTCGACTTTTAGGAGTCGGATTTGAAAAATTCCTTTTTGTTGAATAGTGTTTCCGATGCGAAATGCTTTTCCTATAAATTCAAAATTTACAAGTAAATCATAGACTTTCCACTAGGGGGCACAAAGATAAACTGCGTTTCCTGAGTTATTTCTGCTCCTGAAACTCCGATTTGAAACATTCTTCCTGTAACGCATACAAGACCTGATGGAAAATATTTTTCACATAATTTCTAATGTTTGGTAAAGAATGGTTTGGCCACCAGGGGTCATAAGTGTTAATTTCTGCTTCTGATGTATTTGTAGCAAAATCTGAGCTCCTGAAAACTAGACTAAATTTTTTTTTCTTGGACCGATACCGCTTATATCGATAAACCTTTTGAGAATACTTTCTTCCTAAAATAACGCATAGTTTTCCCACCAGGGGACTAAAGTCACATCTTATTTTTGTGGATGTCTCTGTTTCTAAGAGTTCGTAAGCTCCCGATTCCGTTTACTGCAATATCTGAGGGATTAAAAACCCGATTGAAAATCTTCTTTCTTTCGTCAGATCTATTGTTTTCCATACCGGTTCCGTTGACTTTGAATAGCTTTGATAAATTTAATTTATCAGAACGGATCAAAAGACGTGCTTATTACACCCGAAAATTAGGTGTCATATTTCTTGTTTTTTGTTTTGTTTTTACAAATTCGCATTACCAGCGCTGTTTTGTTATCTCCTATGTCTTTGTCTCAGTTTGATTCACTTTTCTAATCCACTGAGGACTCCTAAGACAACTTGTTTATCTGTATTTCTCCGCGCACTAATGGGGTGCCAAGTGTTGCTGACCCTTCCCTCTAAGTTCCTAAGGGGATGGGAGGAAAGACAAAAAGAATCTTCCCGCTCATGCTTCCATCACGATGTCCCCCTCAACTGCCAACCACCTGACAAACGATTTTTTTCTTTTCAAAAACGCATCTGGGTGGATAAGATAAACACCTTCGTTAAACACATTCCTTACTATTCCATTTCATCAGTTACACGTAAACTTTCGGTGTTCCTAAAGTGTTCCAAAGATATTTTTTTTAGCTACATATTAAACGTGTATGCAGTACGCATTTTTTTTTAATTATAAATACACTGGACTGCACTATGTTTCCAGATGTACTGATAAGCACCAAGTACAAGACAGAACGAGTATTTTGAGACAGCAACCAGGAAGAAAGGGACAAGTTTAGTGACCGCAGCAGTGAACATCCGTTTCCCCTAATTCCCGTTTGCTCCAATCACGTTTCCCCGAAATCGCTTTTACCCGAATTTCCATTTCCCCTAATTTCGTCTGCCCTAATTCAAGTTTGCCCTAAACACGTTTACCGCAATTTCGTTTCCCCGAAATCGCTTTTACCCGAATTCCCATTTCCCCTAATTTCGTTTGCCCTAATCTCGTTTCCCCTTACTCTCGTTTCCCCAATTCACGTTTGCCCTAAACACGTTTACCCCAATCGCGTTTCCCCGAAATCGCTTTTACACGAATTCCCATTTCCCCTAATTTCGTTTGTCCTAATCTCGTTTCCCCTAATTCACGTTTGCCCTAAACATGTGTACCCCAATCGCATTTTCCCGAAATCGCTTTTTCCCGAATACCCATTTCCCCTAAATCTCGTTTCCCCTAATTCAAGTTTACCCTAAACAACGTTTGCCCGTATGAAAGTTTCCCCGAAAAAGTTTTCCTGTAGCAAGTTAGCTCTAATTCTCCTTTGCCTTGATACGCGTTTTCCTAAATTTATGTTTTCCCTAATTCCATGTTTGTCCTGATATTTGTTAAACGAAATAAAACATTTCTTTTATCGTCAAAATTCAGAAAAAAAAAAATCGTTGTGTCACATATATAAATTTTTTTTCGTCAAATTCAGGAAAATATATGTATATTTAATCATCATCATCAACTATTATCAATCCACTACTGCATGAAGATCTCACCAAGTTTCTTCCACAACGGTGTGTTTTGACCCAGTCTCTTCCATGTCACTCCTGCATGATTTCGAATTTCATCCATCCCTTGTGGTCTTCTGGGTCTTTTTCTGTCCCTTGGAATCCAGTCTAGAATTTCGGTTCTCTATCGGTGGTCAGTCCCTCTGGCAGCATGTCCATCCGACTGCCTTTTTAGGGATTTCACACTGATCATGATATCCTCCACTCTTGTCATTTTCTTTATCCATGAGTTCCTCTTCTCACTCTCCTGGTTACACCAAGCATGCATCTCTCCAAACTTCTTTCAGTTACCTGCAGTCTTTGTATGTCTTTTGTAGTTAAGGTCCACGTCTCTGCTTCGTATGTAATCACTGGAAGAATGCATTGATTAAACACTTTTCTTTTTGAGACATAATGGCATATTGCTCTTGAAAATTGTGTTGTTTTCCAAAAGCTCTCCATCCAAACAGGGGCGCGCCAAGGGCGTTTGCCGCCCCTTGTACGAGAATATTTTTTAAATTTGTATCCATTTTTACATGAAATAAATACCTTTGGCAACATCATTTTCTCTTTCCCGTAAATTATCAAGTTTTCATAAAACACAAGTCTCGTATAATACGAAAAGAAAAAAAAATATCTGTAAAGCACTACTTCGGTTGACGCTTTGAATAATCCAAGAAGTCAGCTTCTTCTGTGTCAATTTACACAAGTCCGCTTTACCGGTTGTCATGTACGATTATAGACATATTACAGCTTCTTTCTTGGAGGGGGCAATTATGACATCACTGAAAAACAGGGCTATGATAACACGTGTAATCCGATCCATCAATACGAACTGTAGTTGAATTTCATAGCAACCGATGAAGGAAATTGGCCGAAAGATCAATTGGTCGGTAGTTAGTTTTTCACGTAAAAGAAAATTTTAATTAATTTTTACATAAATTTAAGTACATAATTTTTATTTTAGTTTTTGAAAATAATTCCTAATGCGCATATATAACATTCTTTGTTCCGTTTCCAGTCGTTATCAAAATAAATTGATTGTCTGAAATGCCTGTTCTCGATTATGCCGACGTACAACTAACTAACTGTCCGTGCGAGAAACATTCTGCGGGCATTCTTTGTTCCGTTTCCAGTCGTTATCAAAATAAATTGATTGTCTGAACTGCCGGTTCTCGATTATGCCGACGTACAACTAACTAACTATCCGTGCGAGAAACATTCTGCGGGCATATGCTAACGCAGTAAAACTGTCGTGGGGGGGGGGATACATGCCGAAAATATAAAATATAAAGTATTTCTGGTCCGATCCAGAGATTTTCAACCTTAGCAAACTTCAGCTCTACAAATTATCTGAGGACACGTGCAAATGCAGGAAACTTGTCAGGGGAAAGGGGGGGGGGGGCTTAATACCAAAAATATAAAGTATAAAATATTTGCAGCCCAATTGGGGGATTTTCGACGTTTACACAGTACAGCTTAACAAATTCTCTCCGGGCATGTGTTAATGCAAGAAACCTGTCGATGGGGCCGAGCTCCCCCGACACGTTTCGTGCCTTTGCGCGTGCCCTCAGATTATTTGTAGAACTGCAATTTGTAAACGCTGAAAATCTCGATACCGATCGGAACAGAAATTCTTTATATTTTCGGCATTACTCCCCCTCCCTCCGACAGACAGATTTCTTGCGGTAGCAGAAGCCCGGAGAAATTTGTAGAGTTGTAGTTCGTAAATGCTGAAAATTTCGAATCCGACCAGATTTTTTTATATTTTCGGCATTCCCCCCCCCCTCCTCCCGGACAGTTTTACTGCGTTAGCATGTGCCCGCAGAATGTTTCTCGCATTGACAGTTAGTTGTACGTCGGCTTATCGAAAACCGGCAGTTCAGACAATCTATTTTGATAACTGGAAACGGGACAAAAAGATTGTTATATATGCGCATAATGAATCATTTTCAAAAACTAAAATAAAAATTATGTACTTAAATGTAAGTAAAAATTAATTTTCTTTGTTACACAACGATTTTTTTTTCCTGAATTTTTTCGATAAAAGGAACGTTTTATTTCGCTTAACGAGAATCAGGACAAACAAGAATTAAGGAAAACATAAATTTAGGAAAACGCGAATCAAGGCAAAGGAAAATTACAGCTAACTTGATGCAGGAAACCGTTTAGGGCAAACTTTCATACGGACAAACGTGTTTAGGGTAATCCTGAATTAGGGGAAACGAGATTAGGGGAAATAGGAATTCGGGCAAAAGCGATTTCGGGGGAAACGCGATTGGGGTAAATGTGTTTAGGGTAAACGTGAATTAGGGCAAACGAGATTAAGGGGAAACGAGATTAGAGGAAATGGGAATTTGGGTAAAAGCGATTTCGGAGAAACGCAATTGGGGTAAACGTGTTTAGGGCAAACGTGAATTAGGGGGAACGAGATTTAGGGGAAACGAAATTAGGGCAAACGAAATTAGGGCAAACGGGAATTCTGGTAAAAGCGATTTCGGGGAAACGCGATTGGGGCAAACGGGAATTAAAGAAACGGATTAGGGGAAGTGAGGCTACGCGACCCATTACTCCCCTTATACCCTCCGGCTCAATTATGACCTCCCGTGCGTCAGTAAATATCACCAGTGCATACGGTATAGCCTGTCTGAAGTAAGTCAAGACAGAAGTGACAATGACGTCGCGAAAATAAGAATATTTGTATTTTTTAGAATTAATGTATGTTTGTACAGCATTTACAACATCGATATATCCATGTGCTTTATAGGTTTCCGTTCAAGTTCGAACACAAGCTTTTCAACTGGAACTGTATTATGCAAAGGAAGTACACACTCCGTAACTTTAACTCCCTAGTCAGGTTAGTCTTGACCCGAGTATAGTGATTGATTCTTATTTATCATAAGGACAATGGCAATGAAAAAGTAAGTTTGACCAGCAGAAATTTGAGCTAAAATTATCACAAATCTTTGGGCCAGTCGGAACTTTTTTTCTTTCCCCCGACAGGAATCATGCCTCTACATTAAACTTGGAAACCCACTTCCTCTTCACGTCATCTCCTCTGCCGCCCTCACACCCTGTTAGCTTCTACGATAACGTGAGAGAACGGTACTTCGCAGCAGACGGAACCCGTTTTCAGCAGATATTTAAGCCGGATAGTCCCAAACCAAGCGCAAACCCAATCATTGTAGAAGCGCGACCGACCTTCTAACAACAAGTGGTGGAAACAAGACGTTCATGCTAAAAACACACTGGTGCGGAACAGGTTTCCCTAAGTGGTTTATGACGGTTTCAAGAGCCGTAACATTTGCCTATGCAGTCTGGCTTGTACGCAATCGAATCTAAAATGGTGGCTCAAGGAAGCGGAAATAGAGCGACCTTGTTTTCTCGAAAGTGACGTCACGCTGTGATTCAGCCGTTTTTTTTTTGTTTTTTTTTTTATTTTATTTTCTTAACTCTGCGTAAATTTAATATCTGCCAGTTTCTTCGGACCTAATTTCGGGAACTTTTGAGAAGGGACAAGACTTCTATTTTCAGTACGATAACTGCAAATACTACATTTACAGTGCTGTGTCTTTAAGAGCCCGAGCAAATTAATAAGAGTGATGAAACTTATAAAAAGGATTTTTTTTTTCCCTTTCTTTTTGGCAAAAACTGAGATTTTGCTCTGATGCGAGAGCTATGTATATCTCCAGTAGGGCTGCGCGAGTTAAACGACACCAGCCGCCAAGGGCCTCCCCCTCCCCCTTTCTTCCTCCTCCTCACACAGACAGCCACCCTCCAGCTCAGCCAAGGCACGCAACTACGGTGACAAGTTGTACCCTATTAACCTTCCTTTCCTACGACTGAAATATTTAGACGAAAGGGCAGGGGGGAGGTAGCCCGACAGTGATCAATCTTTCTTGCAAGGGTGCATTCCAACTTTTTCGTTTAGCAAACCAAAAGCATGCATATTTCCTACAATAATTCCCTCCAATCCCTCCCCCCAAACAAAACAGTGCTTTAAAACTGGAATTCTTAATTTCTTTAAAATGTGATTTATGATTGCCTTTTCTGTTTTATTTATTTCTTTATTCGTTACAATCGTAAGTAAGCGGTGATACATGCCTTTCCAAATACGTACCATGTAATCATCATTTCACCCCAGTTTGGCGCTGTCTTTTGTAAGATCCACACTATGATGATATTTTGAAAAGCCTTTACGTCAGAAAACGCAGTCAAATCCGTTCTTTCGTGTAACTGCTCGCTTTTCTTAGTTTATTTTTCTTGAGGTCTTCCCAAGAAAGGCTTTCTCAGTTCCTTTTAAAGTCACAAAATTAAACATCCCCTTTTGGTAGTATCTTTGAAAACAAGCGTATTCCCAACAATTGCGGTATTGGAACAAAAATAATTAAAATCAAAGGTGAGTTTTAAATCATAAAAGCCACCTCCTAAAAGGAATTCGTACAATTCTCCTGAGATATGTTATTCCTAATGTTTCGTTTTTGACTTACCTTTTCCAAATAGTCTTTCCCGAACGAACACCCCTTTCTGAAAATTACAGGATCACAGCATATTCTCAGCGTCCTTTCGAAGAACCACATGCAACAGTAACTGTTCATATAACGAAATGTCTTTACATTAAATATTTGTTCACTGAGTTGTTATATTTCCATTTAATAAATTAACCTTTATAACGGTATTAGAATTACGGGTTTTTTTTATTATTTTTACAGTGACGTTAAATTTTAAATCAGAAGTTATCTAATGAATTAAAAATTGGGCTTTTCGGATTTTTTATTTTTTATTTTAGGGAATTAAGGACAAAACAGATTTCGTGTATTTATTTCTGAAATGCTTTTAATCACCAGGGATTTCCAGCAGTGTACATAGGATTAAAGGCATCATAATATCTTAGAATAAGTTAGTTTAACCTTCAGAGTTTTGTAACTTGTCGGAATGAAAGTTCCTCATGACTTACTACTTGAATATCCCCTCCCCCATTTTTCGTTGGGAAATTACGTTCATGCAGATGTAAATCCACGTCATACAGAAGTTATGTTTATAAAAGAAGAGCTTCAGCAACGGTGCGAAACATTCTTTCCATGCTGCCATGTCCGCGAGTTTTATGAGTGCGAAATTTGCCAGGGTGAGTCAAAAGTTCGCGTAGCTTTTTTTTTTCTGTTTGGGGATTTTAACGACCACCATGAGCAACTCAATGGGCTATATAAGCAGTAGCCCATCCCTAATTTAAGGCCACTGACTAAAGGGAAGGGAGAGAACCAGTACCGTAAGACAAACATCCATGCCTCATCTCTGACGAATGCTCACAAGCCAGTGTGCATAAAGGAAGGATATATAGATCATGATCATATGTAGAGGATTTTAGGAAGGGAGTGTCTGACCCCAGGTCTTAAACAACCCTTAGAAATAGGAAACTAGGAGATTTGGGCTAGAGCGCCCGATAGGAAAGTGACACGGAAGCGAAATAGAAAGGGTGAGGAAGACGCCCTTATTTATTACCGGGGGCGCCAGTACCCGGGGTCCGACGGCTTAACGTGCCCATCCGACGCACGGCGGGTATTTAGTGAATCGAGCGTTCGTACCTGCCTGGGATCGAACCTGAGGCCCTTCCCGTGGCAGTCACGAACGTTGCCCACTCGGCCACCCGCGGCAAGGATATATAGAGAAGACACTGGCTGTATTGAGCTGAAACTCATGAAGTCGACTGTAGCGCACCCGCGACCTAAAACAGAACTACAGTTGATTGATAGCTGGGCTTCCCAGGAATAATCGCGAACCAGTGTGTAGACCACTGGGCCACCGTGGCTGCTAAAAAGTTAAATGATGCAAGAGAACCATACACGCTCACCTCATTGTGTAAAAAGTACAGGCCGTTGTTTAGTTTAGTCCCTTGCCAAGGTTTCACCAGAGCCACTCGGCAAGTTTAGAGGTCAAACTCTCTAATGCCAGATTCCACATCTACCACTCTAGCGAAGTACCGTCTTTGTAGGAAATGTGGAGCGAAACATATGGTACGTGGATGGGACAAGTTAGTTGCGCACTGTATGGACGATGGGGCACGGCGTACCCACCGGGGTGGCTGATGCCCCCCCCCCCCTTTGGGCTGACAGATCGGAAAATTATTACCTCGAAGTTTGAAACAAAAGGTCAGGATACGCGATCTACATATACTTCTTAATCATGTACCGTATAATTACAACATACAATAATTATAAGGGAGTAGTTCTATTAAATAAATTTGGAAAAATCTAATCAGGAAAAGAATTTAGTCTACTGCTTCTTCTAATCATTTAACTTTCTTGTACTGCAACATTACTAGTAACTGGATAAGAAGAAATGTACAAAAGTCAAATTCCTTCTTAATTGTTATAGCACCTGACTATTTTCCCCGGTGAATTTAGGGGGAGTCACCCCCAACTAGGGGGAAATTCTGTGTGCACTGCCCCCCCCCCCCCCCCCGCCCAAGGAAAATTTCTGGGTGCGCAACACCTTCCAATTCCTGCTGCAGTTTTCGGCATCCACTTGCAGTAACGCTGGCTTTTTGTTAAATTAATGAGCGCTGAGTATCTTTAGCGTAGGGCATCATGGATCCGTTGCAGTTGTTCGGCATCCACAGCTTGACCATCTGGCAGAGTTTCCAGTGTACAGGATCCCTCACAATTCCAACAAATGCACAGCGTTAACTTTCCCCTTGCACAGCGTTGACTTTCCTCTCTAACCGCCCTCCTTGCACTACTTACCGTGCTTCCAGGTGTGGCCATAGCCTCTCTAGTTCCCAGGGTTGGGAAAACGTAGGAATATTCAGTTTTCATCACATACGACGACATGACGCCAAAACTTATTTTCCTGTGGATCTGACAACGAGCGACACGTTGTTCCGCCCACTGGGGTAACAAGTTCATGGAAAACATTTCGATGGCACCTGAAGGTAGAATGGTTCGCGGCCAGTACCTCAGACCACTCGGGCAGCCCTCACAACAATGCACTTTTAATTTCTGACGAGTTCTCCACATAAACGAAGAAAGAATAATGTATTTCCACACGGAAAAAATAACTATTACAGTACAAATAACTGTTTATTTATCACTGCATCATGCGCAATAAAAAGATAATTAATAAAATAAATCTGTCCACGAGTAGTACAAATTTTACAATGCATACCAAAGACCAATTTCATAAGAAACCTTACTCTAAATACAGCCTTCGCAAATAAAGCTTAAAAACTTTCCTAAAAAAAAAAACCCTTCAGTTTATACCTTTGTGTTTAGTTATGCTTTGTTTGTTTGTTTGTTTGGAGGTTTAACGACCACCGTGAGCAACTCAATGGGCTATAAGCAGTCGCCCCTCCCTAATTTAGGGTCACTGGTTCCAGGGAAGGGAGAGAGCCAGTGCCGTAAGACAAACACAACATCCATGCCTCACCGGGATTCGAACGCGGACCCCTTACGGACGAATGATCAGAGGCCAGCGCCTTAGACCACTGCGCCACCGGGGCGGCGTTTAGTTATGCATAACTCTACTAAACTTTAAAAAATAGATTTCATACGCCGCTCGGTGGCTGTGGGATTTGCATAACATGCTTTCGGTGGAAGGCCATTTTAAAGGAAGAACGTGGTTGCAGCATTTTTTCCTTTTCTTATTCCGAGACAATGACCCAATGTTAGGGTTACTCCAAAAATTTACCAAAATAGCGCACGATTAAACTCCAGTTTAGTCAATGACCCCAAGTTAGGGTTACCTCAAAATTTGAATTCGTCAAAATAGCGCATGATTCAACTCCAGTTTAATCAAGGACCCCACGTTAGGGTTAACCCAAAAATTCATAAAAATAGGGCGTGATTAAAAATCCCCGCGTGCTTAAGAGAGTTGGAGCTTAATTGCTGCCTCATAACGTACAGTGTCAGCTAATACTGAGAAACGAGATGTGAAAATCGACATTTGGTGTCAAAAAACAAATTTTGAGGCATTTCGATCTGACAGATTTACGATAGCTTCTGCAAAACTGATGTGCATTTTCGTACTTCTTGGTACTCGCTCGAAACTGACTGGGATACATTTATGACAGGACAGAAGCAGCCGAAATCAATCACTTACGTAGCTAGCGCATCAAATACCCTTATAAAATCTTGGCGATTCGTCTTATCTTACAATTCATGTAATCCATCAATTATCTAGTAGTACAGAATAATCAGTGATACCAGTCTTTGTTGCGGCAAGTAGCGTAGGAGTTTCACTTCCAGAAGGTAGCTTCGCTTCTATGAGCACCGTGTTTAACCAGCGTCTTAATTACATAATTAATACAGACACTCGACGTGGACCAGGAATATCAAACAAAGGTCTTCGCTCTTTCCACGTTTATAAGTGAGTCACGGAAAAATTCTCATTGGCGGCCACCGGGAATCGAACCCAGGGTCTTCCAGTTACGCGCCGGATATGCTTCCACTACACCACAACGGCCTCGAATTCCTCCAGACTCACACACGCTAACTGCCAAGGCAATTTGGCAGGCTGCTTCTGGTGTAGTGGAAGCATATCCGGCGCGTAACTGGAAGACCCTGGGTTCGATTCCCGGTGGCGGCCAATGAGAATTTTTACGTGGAAAGAGCGAAGACCTTTGTTTGATATTCCTGGTCCACGTTAAATGTCTGCATTAATTATTCATTCGCCTTCTAATTATTTCTTCAGTTGCTGCTTACCATCTTTGGTGAATCCCCAGCATTGAGCGGGGCTCCAAGAAGCAACCTGCCAAATTGGCTTGGCAGTTAGCGTGTGTGAGTCTGGAGGAATTCGAGGCCACTGTGGTGTAGCGGAAGCATATCCGGCGGAAGACCCTGGGTTCGATTCCCGGTGGCGGCCAATGAGAATTTTTTCGTGACTCACTTATAAACGTGGAAAGAGCGAAGACCTTTGTTTGGTAGTCTTAATTACATTTGCTGACAAGATGAAAAAATGTCGAAATAACGGAAGACACTAGGACAGCCGCTCATAGAATAACTGCAAGGTCTTTCTACGATACCATGTGCTTAGCGGTCTTCCTCTGGGCAACAATCAGAAAAGAAAGACAAACGGAGATCAAGCGTGAAGGCTACGAGATTACTGAGCACCAAACAGATAGCTGGCATAGTTAAAGGTTAAGATTTTTCCTCCTTTTACATACACGCACGTAAGCTTTAAACAGAAATTTAATGACAGATTTATTACATAGCACTCACTCAATTAGGTACTAACTTAATTCGGACAACAGTTCAAACTGTAATTATTATTATTTAAAATCAGTACAATTTTTCACTATCAGAATCTTTTTAATGACACGGCATTTTCTCATAGCGTGATTCTCCCGCTGGATGTTCTGAATTTTCGGCTATAATGTCACTATTTTCACCTAACTGCGTTGCGATATTACATTTCGGTTCTTGTCAAACAATATCACCCAGCCCTTTTAATTGGACGCTTCCGGGTGATTTTGGAATGCTTCTGTTCAGCGGCATGCATAAGAGAGTTCAAGCTAAACTGCTGGGCCATAAATAAAGATGTATAGAGTTACTTGTCCGCAAATGCTGGAAAATGGGGCAGTGATTAGTTCCAAGAAGAAATGTGCATTTGAGATAACCGGTTGATTATAGAAGAACTACCCCGAAAAAAAAGACACTTAAAATTTTCGAAAGCAATTCAAAGTTTGATTTATCGTTCATAAGGCTCTACGAGACCCGCCATCTTGTATTGTGCCTTCTCTTATTAACTAACGGGTAAGCGTATTTCACAAATTGCTCGGGCAATTTTGCACATTTTGGAACACCGTTTGTGGCTAACGCAAGATGTATGATAAATAAATAGTTTCCTGGTTTCAGATTTTCATTTTGGACTCTTAAAGTATTTTTTATTAATTAATAAAACTATGGAAGACGCCTTGGTACGACTTTCGCTGCAGATAAAAAATGAAGGGAAAGGTCAATAAAAATTCTGAAACCAGGGAACTCTTTATGTATCATATATCTTGCGTTAGCCACAAACGGTGTTCCAAAATGTGCCAAATTGCCCGAGCAATTTGTGAAATACGGTTGCCCGTTGGTTAACAAGAGAAGGCAGCAATACAAGATGGCGGTTCTCGTAGAGCCTTAAGTACTGAGTACTTTTTACTGAATTGTTTTTACTCCTCTCTAATTTAGGGACACTGGTTCTAGGAAAGGTAAAGAGCCAATGCCGTAAGACACCACCCATGCCTTACCCTGGACTCAAAAGTTTCGTGGGAAACAGTACGAAATACGGCATCTATATGCCTACAATAATATGTACACTGAGTGGACAGAAATTATGGGACACCTTTCTTGTAACTGGTAGGAACGCCTTTCGCTCTGGACAAGAGCAATCACACGGCGAGGCATAGTCGACTAGGTTACAAAAGCGTTCCACAGATATTTCCACTCATGCCTGCTGCACCACTGTCCATAATTCCGTCGCATTCCTGGGTGGAAGAACCAAAGCTTGTACAACCTTTCCCCAGCATCCCAAAGATTTTTCACGGGTTTCACGTTCTGCAAACGGGGAGAACATTTCAGTGGGGAAACTTCTGCGGAATGCTGTTTTAAACATGTTCTAGTCACCACGGCTCTCTTGGGAGGCATATTGTTCTGCTGGAAGAGTCCATTGCCCTTTGGACGCATGATGTTCATGAACGGATGCAGACAGTCTGCAAGGATGGACAGGTAGCGTGGAACTTTCAGAAATTAATCTAGACCAGTGTTGGAATTAGAAATCAATCTTCTACAGGCCCAGACCAGTCGAATTTCCAAATCACTGGTCCGTCAAAATCTCCACTGGTCAGTAAGAGAAAAACTTTACACATGTAACAGTATATGCTAAAAATCACGTATCGTTTCACTGAAGTTGTAAAATCACAAATTAAGAGCAACAGAATATGTACTTGTATGCATGAAAACAAATAATAACAATTAACAAAACATGGTAAGGCCAAAATGGCACAAATACTAATACCTTTGGTATGCACACGGTATTGGTATCAAGGACGGTACACTGAAACCTAACGTACAGTCAATTTCAAATTAAAGTTTATTGTACAAATACACGGTCGAGTCACATTATTGTGACCATGCTAACTTCAGTGCATCTGACAGATGCTGGAGGGTGCGTGGTGGTCAACACGATCGAGGTGGTCCCACATATACTCAATTGGGTGTAAGTCTGGGGAATTAGGGGGCCAGGGAAGTACTTTGAAGTCTTCATCGTGCTCTTCCAACCACTTTCGGACATTTCTAGCTGTGTGACACGTCGCATTGTCGTTCTGGAAAATCCCATCCGCTCCAGGGAAGACAATCAACATGTATGGGTGCGTGCGTGGTCTGCAAGGATGGATTCCTAACTAATTCGGTCCATGGTGCCTTCCAAAAGTATGAGTCGACCCAGGGAATGCCACGAAAACATTCCCTAGACTATGACGCTGACCCAACCAGCTTGTGTCCTTCCAGCAATGGTTGAAGAGTGTTCTCTGATGTCTCGCCTTTAACGCCAACGTTCATCCGTTCGACGAAGCAGAAAACGTGACTCATCGGAGAAGGCAATCCTTTGCCAATCAGCTGAGGTCAAATTCCGATACTGCCGTTTAAATGTAAGCCTTTTTCTGTCGTTGCACCTTCGTTAACATAGGTGCAGTGACCATCCGTCTGCATCGGAGACCCATACGCAGCAGAATTCGCTGAACTGTTGTTTTAGAACACTTCCGGTAGCCCCCGGGTTCATTCGGCTAGTGAGTTGCTCCACTGTAGCGTGTCGATAGGCTTTCGCGCACCTTCGCAGCCGACGTTCACCTATCACATTAATGGCACGTGGTGCTCCGCAGTTTCCACATCGCTTTTTCGCAGTGGTGTCATTTCTCCAATGACTATACACTTTAACCACAGCAGCACGCGAAGAGATTACAAACAGCGCTGTTTCAGAAATAACCCTTGGCCTGAAAGCCGATAATCATCCATTTTGCAAATTTGATAAATCGCTCCTTTTATCCGTGATAGATATGTTTTCAGAATGCCTACACACCACACCTTATAATATTCACTCCAAGCTAGCTCACGACACGTCCTCTTTCAT
This sequence comes from Macrothele yani, assembly GCA_039090855.1. Classification (NCBI taxonomy): domain Eukaryota; kingdom Metazoa; phylum Arthropoda; class Arachnida; order Araneae; family Macrothelidae; genus Macrothele; species Macrothele yani. Next base: position 25,797,545 of record CM077013.1, read on the forward strand.
TGGCTGCGCGCTGTTGACGTCAAAAATAGGAGGTGGTCACAATGTGACTCGACTGTGTATAAGATGATACCTAAAAAATCGATTTCAAGCTAAAATGAGAAATGTTGCAAAAAGATGAAAGGTAGAACAACAGGAGTTCTCTTTGTAAAAGCTGCCCATAAAAAATAGTTGACTACTGATTACAGAAAAATGAAAAAAAAAACACTTTCTTTTAAGAATCTTCGTTACGAACTGTGATCACTGTTTCCAATCCCTACATTCACAGAATTAGAGATCCTAAACGTAAGAACGTTAAGTTTGTTTTATTTCTTCCTTATACTGTCATTCAATTAATTTTACTCTTTTTCACATATGTGAAGCTCTTTAAACCACCATCCTCGCTTACCCCCACTTCAGCACGACGAAAAAAACATGGCGCTTAAACGAGATTTGACTGTATGTATATTATCAACTATCATGAATCCGCTGCTGGATGAAGGTCTCCCCAAGTCTTTTCCACAACCTTCCATTTTTAAGCCAGTTTCTCCGATGTTACGCAAGCATGCTTTTGAATGTCATCCAACCATCTTCTACATGGAGTTCTTCTAGGTCTTGCCACATGGAAATCTCTACTTTGAATGTGATTAATTCTCGCCATTTTGTTGACCCGTGAGTTCATTTTTCCAATTTTTCCTGGTTGCACCAAGATTACTCCTTTAGATTGTTACTGTCATTATATCATTCAGTCTGGGGTCGGCATTTCTTTGTTTGCAGAGTTCTGAGTTTAGAAACTGATATATACGCATTTTGATTCCCCAAATAATAACAATAATACTACACAGGAATACATACAGAGAACAGGAGAATAATTCTTCCACGATTAAGGCATCAATACTCACCTAAAAGAAAAGAAAAGAAAGAAACACATATATTAACCGTTTCGAAAGAAGTAATTAACAGCAACAAAAACTTTAGCCATCGAAAGAGAAAATCATATAATTCAACAAAAATCAGCACAACAGGTAGTACAAAAAATTATCTTAACTTAAGCATTTTAAAATTGCCGTTAAAATAACCCTTCCTTAGAGTTGTTCCTGGGGATTGAAGACCACCCTCAAGACATACCAAAGGCCCCAACATATGCCAGTTAAACACACCCCAGGCCGCCCTTGTGGCGCAGTGGTCTAAGCAGTGGCCTCTGAACATTTGTCCGAAAGGGGTCCGGGTTCGAATCCCGGTGAGGCATGGATGTTGTGTTTGTCTTACGGCACTGGTTCTCTCCTTCCCTGGAACCAGTGACCCTAAATTAGGGACGGGCGACTGCTTATAGCCCACTGAGTTGCTCACGGTGTTCGTTAAACCTCTAATAAAATAAAAAATAAAAAAATTAAACACACTCCACACCATAACCAAAGCTTACACCAGCCTTATCCTTTCTTTTTTTTTTTTTTTTTAATTCGAGGTTTAACGACCACCATGAGCAACTCAATGGGCTATAAGCAGTCGCTCGTCCCTAATTTGGGGTCACTGGTTCCAGGGAAGGGAAAGAGCCAGTGCCGTAAGACAACCACAACATCCATGCCTCACCGGGATTCGAACCCGGACCCCTTTCGGACAAATGATCAGAGGCCATGGCCTTAGAATATCAACCAAGAAAGTGGCGCAGTGGTCTAAGTCCATTGCTTCGTGCGGTTTCCTCCAGATCAGCACCATTTGGTTCGCGCGAAATAACTAGAAAAGGGAGTCATCGTACAAAGATACCAGTTTCCAATCATCCAAGGTCCCATACCGATGTTCTTCCGCTCAGTTGAGGCGTACAGTTCGGAGATGTTTTTTTTTTTTGATTGGAGGTTTAATGACCACCGTGAGCAACTGAATGGGCTATAAGCAGTCGCCCGTCCCTAATTTAGGGTCACTGGTTCCAGGTAAGGGAGAGAGCCAGTGCCGTAAGACAAATACAACATCCATGCCGCACCGGGATTCGAACCCGGACCCCTTACGGACGAATGATCAGAGGCCATCGCTTAGACCACTGCGCCACCGGGGCGGCAGTTCGGAGATGTGGCGCTAGCAATGGGACTCTGGTGGGTCGGCGACTGCCATAACCAATTGAAGCTATAATCGCCTGATGGTCTTGGCGGAAGCCTTGGACTCTTTCTTCGTTGAAGTCGGCAGTGATGTATGCTACGGTCGCTCTTCGATTGGTTGCAACTATGACAGCCAGATGTGGACGGCCGTGTTCATGCACCACCTTTCTCCGTCCACAGCACTGTGCACGAAGCGAAGTTATTCCGGGAATGTCGTATTCCCGATACACTCTTGCTAATGCCGAATAGGGATACTGCCATTTTTATTTGTACCAGCTCCTCGATAGATCGACCTATGCGTCGGCATTTCAACAGTTTCGTTTTGGTTTTTTTTTTTTTTAAACCTTCCACTCTTTTTAGGAACGGCTGAAATAATGCCAAAATTTCGCACCGGAGTGGGTAAAGTGGCAACACTACGTCGAACGACGCGTATTGGCAAATATCCCACACGTGTAGTTACTTGAGCTAGGGCATGGCGTCCGACAAGGTCCATTTCTGTCATTGTCTGTTGTTCACGCTTAATGTCAGGAAAACGACTACAGAAGTACGAAAGTGGATTTACTCGGCTTACGGCGAGAAAGATATAGAGGCAAGAACGTGTCGTGAGTGGTTAGAGAAATGCAGAAGTGGTGATTGCAGCGTGGAGGACAAGCAGCATAGCGGACGGCCGATGGAAATGCAGAACGCAAATTTACAAGCTTTTCTGGACGAAGACGCTATCCAGTCGACGACAGAACTGGCAACCACAGTTAGGCGTGAACCAGTCGACAGTGGTTCGACGACTGCATGCCGTGGAAATTATTAAAAGTGTTACTACCTGTTTGCGTTATATCTTACCATAAAACGCTGGAAACTTATACATGAACCTAATACATTCCGTCTGAATGAAAAAACTGCCAACAAATGAGTTTCAAAATACAAACTTAGGGTCTCCGTCACATGCGGACACGGTGCTAATGAAAAAATTCCATCACTGCAACTACACAACCGATTTAAAGATCGTTTTTTTTTTTTCCTTTTCACCAGATAAAAAAAAATACCTAAGATGCTAAGTTTTGGACAGACGCCAAATGACAAGAGCTTGGCTGCTATTTGAATCTTATGAACCAAATTCGGCTTCTTTGCCGCCCCCCACAAGCACACATCATCTCTAGTTAACAGAAATCCAATCATCGAGGAAATTACTACACATTTATTCTTGTAGGAACCCCCCCCCCCTCCTCCCCAACCCACATCTGAGGGTGTTCGTCAAAACCACGGATCTCACACATACGAGGCGGGAATGAAACATTAGTCAACGGTAAGTGCTCCACAATAATTAACTTACTTAACTGCAATTAGTCCCTAAGGTAAGCCTCATCACACGACACACACATTCCTCAGCGCTTTCACCCATTCAACTCGATTATTCCGCTCGTGGTGAAATTTGTAGCAGGTGAGCACGCTAACTTTAACACCGACATTAATCATTAACGAAATCGCCTTCATAAAACTGTGTTTTTTTTTAACTTTTTGTTTGTTTGTTTTTCTTCATATATATCTCGTGTCTTCGTAATTCGTTTCAGTCACGTTTTAAAAGCAGGCATACGATAACACAGGATACCAGCTTTCAAAAATTCTGCTCCATAACCCACTTCCAGAGTCGTGGTTTGACCAACCGGATTAGAAAGAGCGACCTCACAGAAATAGCAGCCACACCCACTGGATTTTCTATATTTTAAGGAATGACTGATCACTTGAAAGTGGAATTCTTCAATCTACATCACACAGTATACCTGAACAGACGGAAACACTTCTGCAGAGTGAAGTTGTTATTCTTAACATATTTTTTTTTTTTTTTTTTAGTTTTTGCCTACGACCTCCTCCTACCCAAACTTTTTTTTTAAACTTCGGGATTTTTTTTTCTCTGATAAGGGATTTAACTACCACCGTGAACAGCTTGGTGGACTTTAAGCAGTCGCCCGTCTCTAATTTAGGGGCACTGGTTTCAGCGTAGCCAGTGCCGTAAAGCAAACACAACATCCATGCTTCACCGGGATCCGAACCCGTACCCGTCTAGGACAAATGATCAGAAGCCAACACTTAGACCACTGCGACACCAGGCTGCTCACTTTCAGTTTTTTAGTATTCAAACAGGTTTTGGAAGAAAATATTATTGTCACTGTTCTAGCTCATATAAAACAAAACAAATTAAAACTAGAATTTAGATTCTCTTACACCATTTTTTAGGAGGGGGTGGGGTTAATGACCACCGTGAGCAATTCTGAGATAACCGATTATGTAAGAACTACCCGGAAAGATACTTAACATTTTGGAAAGCAATACAAAGTTTGATTTATCGTTTTTTAGCGACGACCACCGTGAGCAATTCTGAAAACATATCGTTCACAGCATAACACCGACGCCGCCGGCCTGTTTCCGCCCAACATCGCATCCAGGTTCCATAGCCTGCCTCCGTTATAGTAATCGGCGTATCCGCGCTCGGCTGTCTACGTGATGCACCAAGAATCTTGATTCTTCAGACCAGGCCACTTTCTTCGAATCATCCACGGTCCAATTTCGATTATCTTGGGCCCATTTCATGCGTTGTTGGCGATGACCGTGTAGCAAGCATGAGGACCCGACTGGGTCTTCGGCTACGGAGGCCCATATGCAGAAGGCTGAGATGTGCTGTGTGCTACGATACATTGCCCTGATCACCACTGTTGTAGCTGTGGGTGATTTGTCGCACTGTGGCCCTGCGGTCGCTGTGAACAATGCGCGACAGTCTCCGCTCCCCTCGGGCTTCAATGAGCTGCGGATGACACACGCCTGGACGACGGTTCGCCGTCTGGCGATATGTGCACTACTTTTGATACGTACTCACTACAGCGGCACGTGAACAACCCACAAGCCGCGCCGTTTCTGAGATCGTATAGTTCCGAGGCGCCGTGTATTACAATTTGTTCTTTATCATCAAACTCCGATAAATAGGCAGCTTTTTCCAATTCTGACTCCAAACACTTTACTAACTGAAAGCCGATCCTCGGGTTGTGTGTATACTGCTCTGTGAAGTTTACCTGCGCCACCGTTTGGTCTCCAGGCGCGCTCATTTCTCTAGCCTGGAGGTGGTCATAATGTAATGGCTCATTAGAGTATATGACTGGGCTGTTTCGGCGCAATGTTGCAATACAGTATATATATATATAGTCCAAGCTTATTCTGTTCAGTTAATTCGGAGAATTCATACGCAAATTAAAAAAAGGTAACCATTTTAAGTTTCCCTTCATGAACTTATTCAGCTAATTTCCGTTCTTCTTTCGAAAAGTCTACGAACGCACACATAAACACATCCAAATGCGTATCTCGTATTACTACGGAATAACTTGAAGCGATATTTCCATTTGGAAGTCAAAGAACGCACAACGAAAAAGCACCTTTTATACTAATTGTCGAAAAAAAAAAAAATTCTCCCGAGTTAATTTAAAATCTACCTTATTAAAAACTCCAACTCAATAGCACTTAGTCGTTGTATGTTTAATAAATTTTTACACCATTCAATACGGATTAAATATTTCGAGTTGTATAAAATACTAAGGTGTAAGTTCCATTATTGTAAGTCAATAATCATTGTTAATCAAATCAAACAAATTTAAAAGCAGGTGAAATACAAGGAATTAAATTCTTCTACTGGGAGTAAGTAGCTTTCCAGAATGGATTCAAACAATGCCGTCTACTTTTCCGTCAAAACAAACTACGAGATAAAGAGCAGACACCCTAACATTAAGATTCTACAAGTGCATAAATGTTGCAAAACAAAATTTAATTCGAGCATACTTGAGGGTCCATCTTATTAAATTCAACTTTTCAGCGCAATCAGTTACCAAACAAAGGGTTTCAATTACTGAACTCTTGATACAGTTAAGGTATACAACTCATTGTAAACGTTTGTCAAGTTAAAAAAGTAATAGCGCTTTAAGAGTCACATGCTAGAGAACAAGTAAACGAAGCTTAAAGGAACACGATAAGAGAAGAAATAATAAATAGAGTGAGAAAAACAATTTTAAGAATTAAAGGCTAGATTCAGATTAACCAAACTTAAAGGATAAAGATAAAGAAATAATAAACACAATGAGGTCAACATTGCCTATATACGTGGAGATGCTATCAGCCAATTAAATAGGGAGCCAACTGCCACCATTCAACAAAACTTTATCATCATGAGAGTTTGTTCTGTTAGTTGACGTTGATTTTACTACCATAATCGTTTTACAGTCAAACAGGTCTAGAAAACCTACAAATAAAGCATTCGCTGTTTTGGATTCCTTAAATTAAAAGGCGTAACGGAGACCTGCTTGTGCTTTTACTCGGAGAAATGTGTAATAGTATAAGAAATTGTTCTAAAATTTTATAAATAATCTCGATTATTTAAAAACCTGTTTTATGTTTCTGATGAGCTATATATCACACACCGGGTTCGCTGGCAAAGCATATCACACTTGCAGCAAAACTTTATTACACTGCTGGCCACCCAAAATGCAACACCAAGAAGGAAGCATCCGATTGGTCTGAAATTCGCAGCATGCGTCGCCCGCGAGAGGACATGCAAACGATTAGCATTGCATGGCATACGCAAATCATGTGCGTCCAGCACGCCACCGAGAAGCACTATAAGAAAGGTGCACAGAAGGCGGGCTGTAAGTAGTGGAAGTGCTGCCGGACCTGTGCGTGGGAAGTTTCCTGATGCCTCGTCGCAGAATACGGTAGTCATTCCAGCACGTTTTGGAGTTCGACAGAGGACGAATAGTGGCTTATCGCGACAGCGGTTTATCGTGCCGAGACATCGGCGCCCGTGTAGGACGACATCCAGCCACAGTGAGGCGAGTATGGATTCGGTGGGTGCAGGACGGACGGACCGACGTAAGCGATTGCCGCGGCCGCGGCACACCACCGAACGAGAGGAGCGGCAGGTTGCGCGCTGGGCATTGACGGCTCGCACCGCCAACAACCTGTGTCAGCACGTACCGTTCGACGTCGTCTGCAGGTGCGGGCACTTGTCGCACGGCGCCCATTGCTCCGATTACCATTGACGTTACACCACCGGCGAGTGCGACGGCAATGGGCCCTTGAAGGCCGCACCTGGACTACGGAATGGCACGACATTTTCTTCTCCGACGAATCCCGCTTCTGCCTGCAACACCACGATGGTCGGATCCGCGTGTGGCGGAACCGCAGCGAGAGACTGTATGACGCCTGAATTATGCATCGCCATACCGGTCAGTCGCCTGGCGTTATGGTTTGGGGCGCAATTGTATATGACACCCGCACCCCTCTGGCACGCATCGCCGGTACACTCAACAGCCACCGCGTGGCTGTTGAGTGTACCGCGGCCCACCAGGTGTCACTGCTGCCGTGTCCCGCCTGTTCTCCCGATATGTCGCCCATCGAACATGTCTGGTCGCTGATCGACAACCGAGTGGACCAGCAAGCACCACCCGCGGCTATGTCTGATGAACTGTGGCAAGGTCTGAAAGCAGCCTGGACCGACATACCCCAAGCCCGCATTTGAAGCTTCTTTCGTTCGATGCCATGCTGTGTAGCGGCCGTTATTGCCAGCCATGGGGGCCAAATGAACTATTGATATCTGCGTGTTCCGCAAGTCGCACGGGCCTGTAAGCTCAATCGTTTCATCTTTGTATCTGTTGTCATGTGTCCAGTAAATCTGGCTTTGCTATCTCGTGTCCTTCTTGGTGTTGCATTTTGGGTGGCCAGCGGTGTAGAAGAACGATTACAAGTATCTTTTTGTTTCGTTTCCATAATAAAGGAAATAAATTCTGCCCGGCTATCAGTTATTACTCAACAATTTATTAAAAAACAGAGCTAACAATTTTCACAGGCTCGTAAATGTTCACTACAAAAATTTCCCTTGACCAAGTCTTTTGTTGGCATTTGGTTCATGATACAGTATTTATACCATGTTATAAATATCATCATTATCATTGTCAACCATTATCAATCCACTGCTGGATGAAGGTCTCCCCAAGTTTCCTCCACAACGGTCTGTCTTGTGCCAGTCTCCTCCATGTCACTCCCGCATACTTTCGAATTTCATCCACAGATCTTCCATGTGGTCTTCTTCTGGGTCTTTTCCTGTCCCTTGGAATCCAATCTAAAATTTCGGCTGTCCATCGATGGTCTGTTCTTCTGGCAGTATGTCCAGCCCATTGCCATTTCAGGGATTTAACTCTGATCATGATGTCTTCCACTCTTGTCATTTTTCGGATCCACGTGTTCCTCTTCTTATCTCTCCTGGTTACACCAAGCATGCATCTCTCCATGCTGCTTTGAGTTGTCTGCAGCCTTTGTATGTCTCTTTTAGCTAAGGTCCACGTCTCTGCACCATACGTAAGCACTGGAAGGATGCATTGATCAAACACTTTTCTTTTAAGACATAATGGCATATTGCTCTTGAAAATTATGCTGTTTCTTCCAAAAGCTCTCCAGGCAAGTTTTGTACGCCGATTAATTTCTTCACCAATGTGACCCTCACTTGATATCTGCTGTCCAAGATAAACGTACGTGTCTGTTATCTCCAGCTTTTCTCCATCAATCGATAAATCTTCATTTCTTGTAAAAGCATTGAACATCACTTTTGTCTTCTGAAAGTTCATTTTTAATCCCACTTCTTTACTCTTGTCAGCAAGTTCCTGGATCATACTCTGTAGCTCTGATGGGGTAGTTGCAAAAATGACTATGTCATCAGCAAAACGAAGGTGGGTTAGATAATCTCCATTAATCTTTATCCCTTTGTTTTCCCAGTTTAGTGATTGAAAGACATTTTCCAATGTTGCATTAAAGAGCTTCGGAGATATGGTGTCACCTTGTCTCACTCCTTTTCCAATTTTAATGGTGTTGTATTTTCAAACAGCCGAATCTTTGCACTTGCATTTTCATAGATGTTATTAATAATATTAATGTATGCATCTTCAATACCGCAGGATTTCAGAGCCATTGCAACTGCTGATGGTTTCACCGAATCAAAGGCTTTTTCATAATCGATAAAAGCCATGCACAATGGAAGCTCATATTCCCTCGCTCTTTCAATTAGCTCTCTCAGTACGTGGATATGATCTATTGTGCTGTAGCCACTCCTGAATCCAGCTTGTTCTCTCGGTTGAGCCATGTCCAGTGTCACCTTCAAGCGGTGTGAAAGAACTTTAGTGAAGATTTTATAAACCACTGATAGGAGGCTGATAGGTCTGTAGTTCCTGAGATCCTCAATGTCACTTTTTTTGTGTAGCAAGATCATTGTAGCGTTGTTCCAATCCTCAGGAATTTTCCCTTCATTAAGGCATCGAGTGAAAATTTGGGCGAGTACTGTTTCGATTTCTCCACTTGCTTCTTGTATGATGTTTACAGTAATTCCATCTTCTCCTGGAGCTTTTCCTCGCTTCATGTTCTTGATTGCATGTGCAACTTCTGCTGGAAGGACTGGAAGAACTCTGGTACTGGTACCTTTCATGATGTCTGGAGTACATGTATCATCCCTTTCATATAATTTGGAGTAGAAATATTTCACTCTTGTCAAAATTTCGCCTCTATTTCTTGTTACAGAACCATCTTCTTTTCTCAGTGCCATAATCTGTTTTTTCCCCTTACTGAGATGTCCCTTTGCTATCTTTAGGCTTTGGTTGTTTTCAATTACTTTCCTTACTAGTTCACAGTTGAATTTCCTTACGTCTTCAGTGATACTTTTTCGTACTGTCTTGCATAGCTCTATATATTCCACTTTGGAAGTCACATCTTCTTTAGTTGTCCTCATCACTCTTCTTTTTTGCATCAACATTTTGGTTTTTCCTGATAATTTGTTCACATGCAATTTGTTCTTAGACCCAGCTAATTTTGTTGCTGTTTCCATAAGAGCTTTGGTTACTTTTCTGTTAACTTCCGAAATATCCACTTCTTCCGACGTTAGGCCTTCTAAAGCAGAGAATCTGTTCTTCAGTTCCAATTTGAAGGTATTATGATGTTTTTTAAGGTTGGTTATGTCAATACATTTTGTTTGTCTTATGAGCTTGCTACGTTCGAGTTTAGTGTTGAGGTGCATCTTACATCTCACCAATCTATGGTCACTGCCTGTGTTGAACTTGTTTAGCACACTGCAGTCTTCTATGACGAATTTTTTGTTACACATAATAAAATCAATTTCACTTGTCGTCCCATTTGGATGTCTCCATGTCCATTTCCTGTGCGGCTTTTTCTTGAAAAAGGAGTTCAAGATGAAAAACCCTTCTGCCTCTGCAAACTCTACGAGAGTATTTCCACGCTGGTTTCTGTTGCCGTGACCGAATTTACCTACTGAAGTTTCATTCTGTTGCCGTTGCCCTATTTTTGCATTGAAAACTCCCATAATTATCTTCAAGTGCTACTTACCTTTATTATTTAGATCACGAATTTCCTCATAAAATTCTTCAATTTCTTCTTCAGCATGACTTGTGGTGGGTGCATAAGTTTGAATAATCTGAGCCTGGTATCTTCTCGATAGTTGGATAACGAGTCGTGCAGCTCTGTCAGAGGAACTTTCAACTTCTACCACTTTATCCTTCAGTTTCTTGTTTATTATAAATCCAACACCACTAGTTCTGCCAGTATCTGTCCCACGATAGTAGAAGAGATGTCCACTTTTCAGTTCAATGAGATCTTCTCCTTTTCTCCTTACCTCACTTAGCCCGACGATGTCCCACTTGATCCTTTGTAGTTCCTCTTCCAATTCAAGAAGCCTTGAATCAGAAGATAGGGAGCGTCCGTTGTACGTAGCCAAGGTCAGCATCAGATGGCAGCCTAGTCCGGTCCTCCGGGGATTCTTAGCACCCTCTGCCTTCATGTCGCACTGGCCGCTGCCTTGGCCAGGTACATTCCAGCTGCCGGAGACTGAGGGCCAAGATTTAAGTTGTGGAGTCATTTTGGAGGGGTTTGGCCATAACTCACCACGCTGGCCAAGCGGGTTGGTGAGTGTGGGATAGCATTTCCTCTAATCCCGATGGTATAGTTATACCGCTATTGGCGGTCGTCAGAGCCCCTTTAGTGGGAACAGGATGCACCACGAGAAGGCGGGGTTGACATTTGTCAAGGAGAGGCTGTGATGTTACGCATCACCTGACCTTACATCCCGTTATATATATATATATATATATATATATATATATATATATATATCATCATCATCATCATCATCATCATGGTCAACCATTATCAATCCACTGCTGGACGAAGGTCTCCCCAAGTTTCCTCTACAGCGGTCTGTCTCGTGCCAGTCTCCTCCATGTCACTCCCGCATACTTTCGAATTTCATCCACCCATCTTCCATGTGGTCTTCTTCTGGGTCTTTTCCTGTCCCTTGGAATCCAATCTAAAATATCGGCTGTCCATCGATGGTCTGTCCTTCTGGCAGTATGTCCAGCCCATTGCCATTTCAGGGATTTAACTCTGATCACGATGTCTTCCACTCTTGTCATATATATATATATATATATACTTTTTTCTTAACCTTTCCGATAGCGGAAATAACATCTCCTGTTTCTTTATTCATATAATTTCGTTAAAACTGTGTCGAGTAATTTCAGCAGGAAAGCCAACATCCCATTTGATAGCATTCGTACCATGATCGAAAGGAACCATTGGCTAACAACAGGGGACAGTTATCATCCATAGCTTGCAACCACATCTCACGGAGTAGTATTAGTTGTTGGAAGGTCAGAAAAAACAATCTCATAGCTAGCAGAACAAAACCTAGAAACTTTTGTTCGTTTGCTTTCAACAGAACGTATTATCATGACTCGCTAAGCCTAAATGGCTACCAATGAAACCGTGCAAGCGATGGAACGAGCCTTCTTTCTCTCTCTCAATCTCTCTCTCTCTCTCTCTCTCTCTCTGGTCGGACGAGAGAGAGGGAGGGAGGGAGGGAACGAGTCTTAAGTCAGCCAAAAAAAACTGTATGGTAGTTTTACGACTTTTCGTCAGATGCATCGCGTTATCATAACCAGCTAAGCCTAGCATGGCTACCGATGCAATAATGCAAGACGGAAAGAGTCCTAAACAGTGAAAACGCAAACTGTTCAGCAGTTTTGCGACTTTTCACAACTTATGTCGCATTATCATAATTCGCTATACCTAACATGGCTATACCGATGCAATAATGCAAGCAATGGAATGAGACCTGATTTGTCAAAAAGCAAATTCATGATAGTTTTTTTTTAGTTTCTTTTCTTTTTTTTACTTTACTCCATCAGTTATATCGCAGCTAAATGATTGGCTAAACCATTGTTTAGCTTCGCGGGTGATAATAATGTGATTGGGGGATGGGGAAAGCAGCTCCCGGGTTTTATTCCGCGAATTATGCGATGTTTTTTTGTTTTTCCGACGTACCACACGTTATATCACAGTTGCGCATGCCCGGGGGAGAGAACAGCGGATGATAACTGTCGTCTACGACAGCTGTACACTCCGGAATTCGGAAATGCTAAACAAACTTCGGGATCACCACAGATTTGAACTTCGGGTTTCCAAAATGCTAAACAAGCTTTCGGATAACACAGATGTTCACTTTAGGTTTCCAAAATGATAATAAGCTTCGAGATTTCCAAAATACACTTAAACTTTCAACTCAAAACAAGCTTCAGAGTAGATTAGCACAGATAAGATGTTCGCTCTAGATTTCCAAATCTGTCTCGCAATCCCAAACCGATCTTCCAATTCAAAACGCTGATACTGAATTCATCTCTGTGTAGCAGGTCAGAAAGGGCGTGGTCTCATTTCACAGTTTTCTCTCACAAGAAGCGAACTTTTTGTCTCACCTCTTCATAATTAAGATCTGTTCATGTGGGTAGCCAAAAGCAGACTTTTTTTTTTTTTTTTTTTACCAGTTCCACCCGAATCTGTCATGCCAAAAGGAACCGTTTGTTACAATTTCCTTTCGAATAAACTTGGGCAGGCGGAAGGAGCGATAACGCAGCAATGCGAACGAGCGTAGTACAGTTAATAATACTTATATTCAGGGCTTGAAAAATTTCATGTTGGCTCGCCAGTCGGGCAGATATCTCACTAGCCGGCTGTAAATCGATAGCCATATTTCACTAGCCGGCTGTAATCGATAGCCTCGATAGCCATATCTCACTAGCCGGCTGTAATCGATAGCCTGGATAGCCATATCTCACTAGCCGGCTGTAATCGATAGCCATATCTCACTAACCGGCTGTAATCGATAAATCGATATCCATATCTTACTAGCCGGCTGTAATCGATGGCATCATTTCATCGCTAACCTAATTTAAACCATTAACCATTGAACAATAACCAAACTCAGCTTTCTCCGTCTAGAATAGATGATGCAAGAACCCTTCAATGTTTTAGAACTTATCTTACAGTTCCGCGGAAACACGGATTTCCGTATTTACCTTTTGAGAGCAATTGGCTGAGCAGCAGCAGCTCGCGAGGCGCATGCGACTCATTAACAGCCTATCTTTTCACACACGGTTTGGGGAATCAATCTACCGGGTTTGCAGTTTCTTGCCTCCTGTTTCTTGTTAAGCGTACCCTGCCCGGATATCTTTCTCAATAAGCAGTCGCCCGTCCCTAATTCAGAACCAATGGTTACAGGAAAGAGAGAGTGCTAGTGCCGTAAGACAAACACAACGTCCATGCCTCATCTGGACTCGAACCCGGACCCCATCTCGGACGAATGATCAGAAGCCATCGCTTATTCCACTAAGCCACCGGGGCAGCCCCGGATGTTTTGAATCACGGCATTCACTGTCCAATTTCTTTCGCGGAGAAACCGGTTTTCCATGCTGGCGCACAATCAGGCATCAGTTCTGTGAATTAAGATAAGCTTTACTAATAAGCTAATAGTTTTACGAATTAACAATAGGCATAAAACGTATAAATAATTGCCGATTGAATTTAACCCGCTCTACTGAATATTTTACTCGTCAACTAAAACTTTGCATTCGTCACAGAAGACCGCATTTTTTCAAACCCTGCTCATATTATATGAAAAAGTACCCCAAAATGCGTTAGGGCGAGCGGAGCAGCTCAACATGGGGTGCGAAAATCCCTGCTTAAAATCCGATTAAAATTCAAGCTTTTGCACCAGTTTCTGGCATTGTTTTTTTTTTTTTTTTTTTTTTCGTGTTATATTTTATGATTTTTTCATTTGCAGAATTTGTCTGTAACGTGTTCTGCCAGTTTTGATAACCTTGGCAAATTAAAGTTCGCATCGCATCCTCAAAGTGTTCATGGAACATTAGTTGCTCACATTAAAAAATGAAGGCACGATTGTACGTACCTTGCAAGAAAAGAATAACGTTCACATTGCTCAAGATTCTCTGGGGGCTATTTGAACATTACTGCGACTGTGATGACCAAATAGCATATACACCGATGAGTAATTTCATTGTGTATACCCCCAGCCTAGAGAAATGAGCACGTCTGGACACCGAACGGTGGCGCAAGTGAAGTTCACAGAGCAGTATATACACAACCCGTGGACCGGCTTTCGGTTAGTAGAGTGTTCGGAGTCAGAATGGGAAAAGCTGCCGATTTATCGGAGTTTGATAAAGGACAAATAGTGATGGCACGGCGCTTAGTAACTACGATCTCGGAAACGGCGCTGCTTGTGGGTATTTCACGTGCCGCTGTAGTGAGTACGTATCAAATGTGGTGCACAAATGGCCAAACGAAGAACCCGTCGTCCAGCTGTATGTCATCCGCAGTTCATTGATGCCAGAAGGGAGCGGAAACTGTCGCCTATTGTTCACAGCGACCGTAGAGCCACAGTGCGACAAATCACCTGAAGCTTCAACAGCGGTGATCAGGGCAATGTGTCACAGCAACAGTTCATTGCAGCCTTCAGCGTATTGGCATGCGCAGCCGAAGATCCAGTAGGGTCCCCATGCTCAATGCACGTCATCGCCCATAACGCATGAAATGAGCTCAAGATAATCGAGATTGGAGCGTGGAAGATTGGAAGAAAGTGTCCTGGTCTGACGTGGTGCGTCACGTACACGGACGAGCGCGGATACACCGATTACCAACGGATGCTATGGCAGCTGGATGCAGTGTTGGGCGGAAACAGGCCGGCCGCGGCGGTGTTATGCTATGGGCCATATTTTCTTGGGACACTAAAGGGCCCCATCATCCCAATAGCACAATCCCTGACATCCGTCAGGTATCTGAACATCGCTGCGGTTCAAGTTCACCCATTCATGGCAACTGTATTGTTCCCTGCTGGTGATGGCCATTACCAACAGGATAATGCGACATGCCACACTGCCAGAATCGTTAAGGAGTTGTTCGAGGAACACGCTGTGGCAACTTTCTGTTAATGTCCTGGCTGCCACCAAATTCACCTGACATCAACCAAATCGAACATTTGTAGTTCGACTTGTAAAAGCGGGTTTGCCGACCCGGTGGCGCAGTGGTCTAAGGCACTGGCCTCTGATCATTCGTCCGTAAGGGGTCCGGGTTCGAATCCCGGTGAGGCATGGATGTTGTGTTCTGTCTTACGGCACTGGCTCTCTCCCTTCCCTGGAACCAGTGACCCTAAATTAGGGACGGGCGACTGCTTATAGCCCATTGAGTTGCTCATGGTGGTCTTTAAACCTCCAAAAAAAAAGCAAAGGGTTAGCGCGAAATCACCTCAAGCCCGAAATGTTCGGCAACTGGAGGACCTGCTGTTGACATTATGCTACCAAATACCCTAGAATACCTAACGCCACCTCTTCGAATCGATGCCTCGCCGAGTGGCCGCTGTTTTGGAGGGGGTCATGCAGCTTATTAGGTAAAGAGCCAAAATCAAATGCCTCATCAGTGTATAAGGGTTGTCCGAAGAAAGTAGTGAGACTCTGGCTCTAGTACATTTCCACTTCCTAATTTTGTCAATAGGTGGCGCTAGCGTACATGCAATTTAAAGGCTATGCAACTGCATTGCAGCTTTGTCGGATGGCCTAGCTGTCAACGCTGTGATGCTACAGCGAGATCTCAGGTTCGATCCGAAGCCGGTACGAACGCTCGAACGATTAAATATCCACCGCGCGCTGGATAAGCACGTTGACCAGTCGGACCCCAGGTACTGGCCCTCTGGTTATACACTAAAGAGCAATTGAATTAGAGATACCTGTCTAGTAACTTGTAGCGACACCTTTCGCCCTGATGACGGCGGCGATTCGTCTCCGCATGGACTCGACAAGACACCGGAAGCGTTGGGAAGCCATACGGATCCACGACTCCTGAACGAGCTCCTACAGTTCACGAAGATTTGAAGGAGAGAGGTCAGAGCCTTGAACATCTCTCTCGATGGCATCACAGATGTGCTCGGTTGGATTGAGGTCAGGTGACCTAGCTGGCCAAGGCAGCAAGGTCACGTCGGTGGAGTGTTCATCCAACCATTCGGATACAATTCAGGAGCTGCATTGTCTTGTTGCAGGATGAGGTCCTCAGTGGCATGTTGAAGACGCACAAACGGGAGCAAATAGTCGTCCAGGATATCCCGGTAACGTTGACCTGTGAGGGACGATGTCACACGTACTAGGGGTCCTATTTCAGTCCACGTAAACAGTCCCCAGACGAGAATGCCACCCACACCAGCTTGAAGAGTACCCTGCTGGCAAGAAGGATCCATCGCTTCATGTGGTTTGCGCCGTACTCGTATCCTGCCATCCGCATGTACCAACGTAAATCTCGACTCATCAGTCCAGGCAATATTTTCCCGCATGTCTAGGGTCCAGTAGCGATTTTCCCGCGCCCATGCTAATCTTTGCACCCTGTGATGTGCGGTCAGCAGCGGCACCCTCGTGGGACGATGGCTTTCTGTACCCCATATAGCGAGGTTGGTTGGTTGGTTGTTGGATTTTATTGGCGCAAGGGCCAGGTTTGGCCAAAGAGCGCCAGACAAAGAACTATCAGCCACAGATTTTTAAAAACGTGGAAAATGATTAAGAGCAGACAGGCTTGGTAAAAGTTGAAAAAGAGTATGATGAAAGCTGTGAAGACAAGGTAGTTAATTAGGTTTATATAAAAATTTATTAATTTACTATTATAATTATATTTTTTTTTTTTTAAACAGAACTACACAAAGGATGAGTCACTCTCCTCCCCCCACACTCCTCTGCAATGCTGGCAGAGGGCGGGGACGAACTGTCACTCTCTTCCCCCCATGTTCCTCTGCAATGTTGTTTGAGGCTGGGGACGAACTGTCACTCTCCTCCCCCCTATGTTCCTCTATAATGTTGGTTGAGGGTGGGGACCTCGCTGAGGCCGAGACAGTTGGATGGACACTGCACACCTTTGCGGATTGAGGGCCGGGTCGTCCGCACGTGCAGGCTTTCTGCTTTAAACTGGAAGAGAGGGTCGGCTGCAGAAGAGAAGGCCCAGAATCAGGTAGTCGAAAAATCGCGAGCTCGGGGAAAAACACCTGTGTCGCTTGGTCAGCTGTAGATCGCTTGGCAAGCGCTGCGAGAGCTACAGGGCGCGGAACAAAGGGCTGCACGGGTTGTGGCTGAGACTGAACAACTGCGGCAAAAGTACGCTGGCGGGTGTTGGGAATACCCAACTTGGCCTTGGCAGCAGGGTACGAGAGGCCTTCCAGGGTCTTGAGGCGCTGGATCGCCATCTCGTCCTTCCATTTCATACAGTTGCGGGAGTAAGCTGCATGGGCCTCACCGCAGTTAACACAGCAGGCCGCAGAAGTGCAACCTTCCCCGTCATGTTCACTGGAGCCACAATTTGCGCAACGAGCGGAACTCTTACAGAAACGTTGTGAATGCCCGTACCTCTGGCACCTGAAACAGCGCAGAGGACTGGGAATGTACGGGCGAACTCCACAGACCAAGTAGCCAGCCTTGATTTCGGTCGGAACTTTCGGGGAGTTAAAAGTCAAGATGACATTTTTTGACTTAATCATGGAACCATCACGCCGGAACATCATACGACGTGCAGCAATAACACCTTGATCAGCAAGTTCAGTCACGAATTCGTCTTCACTGCATGGCAAGAGATCAAACTCCGAAATAACACCCCGAGAGGTGTTAAGAAACGGGTGAGGTGTCACTTTTACAGGAATGCCTTGAAGACTAGTGAGGTTCAGAAAAGTGTTACTCTGAGAAACACTGCAAGTTTGGACAAGCAGGTCCCCAGAGCGAAGCTTCCTCACAGACTTCAAGGGGCCAACCGCAGCGTCCAAAGCTTTAGAAATGAAAAAGGGAGATCTGGTGGACAGTCTCTCATGCGGATCGATGGATTCTACAAGCAAGTGAGTAGCATGCGTAGTCACAGCAATTGAGGGGAGACGACGCTTCGGAGCGACTGGTACAGCCGCCGAAGAAGAGGTTCCACATTCTTGGTCCAGGTCAAGGTCTAAAGACCGTTTAAGGGTATGAGACTTGGTAGGTTGAGAAGACGAAGGACAGTCGTTGTCAACTATCATTTTGTCATTTGACTTAAATTTGGAGTTTTTGTTCTTTTTACCCATGGAAAAAAGGAGGAAGATTCGTCTGCAGACTACTCCACCCACCACCGAGCCCTACAAGGGAGAACTGGAGGTCTGCAAGCCAAGAAAATGACGCTGGACACAGTTCTGGAGCTTATACGTTGCAGATATAGTCCGTTGGCTGTGATCACACGCACTCGGCGGACACTTCGGCCTCCGGGTACCGTCATGCCAACGCCTTTGGCATGATCCCACAGCCCCCGGGCTCACCCTGCCGTGCTATACGACAAAAAAGCCGCTAAAGCCGTGTACACAACTTGGTACAAGACTTCTGACTAGAGGTGGGTTAGTCTCTAGCCTCCCGTTTACAGCGAAGCCGGGGTCGAAGAGGAGGTGTTGGTACACAGGAGGCACTTATCCGGTCTCCTGCGACCTCAGCCGCCAGACATCCCATTTCCGCCTCACGGGTCTCCGCACGCGGCAAACATGCAGGTAGGTCTAGCACCCAAACCAGCTAAAAGGAAAAAAAGAAATCCAAAGAAGACAAATCCTGGAAGGGAACTCTAAACGGAATCTCAGCAACCTACGAACTGAGCGGTTAATATAATACAGTTAGTGGTGGAGGGTAACAAAACCACAAGACCGGGGTGTTAGTGCATAACGTGGTAGCGATTAGGTAAAGTATACAACACGGGCAACTAGCCAGTGGAGAAAATAAATAAAAAACGAAAAAGCGAGACACAAGACCAGCTCGGGATCGTGGGGCCGCGACTCCCCAACAGCTGGATGAACAGCCGTCCCTGCAAACCCATATAGCGAGGAGATGGTTCTGGATATTGTGGCTGCTTACACGTTTTTGTGCACCAGCGTTAAATTGCAGAGTGATTTCTTGCACTGTGGCCCGTCTATCCGCTGTTACAATGCGAGCTAGCCGACGATGACCCCGCTCATCCACACGCTGTTGTCCACGGCAGTTGGCCCTTGCAGGGATAGTTTTACCGGATTCGATGTACTCACGGTGCACCCGTGACACAGTGGCTCGTGAAAATCCCAGTGCCTGCACGACTTCCGAGATGGAGTGACCCATTCGTCGGGCCCGACAATTTACCAACGATCAAATGCGCTTAGATCCTTCGTCTTACCCATACTGTGTCCGACTCTTACTGATTCCCGTCGCATCACTACTTATATTGTCAGATCGCTGCATACGTCATGTCGTTTCTGTTTACAGGGCCGCCCACAGCGCCACATTTGCATAACGGCAGCTGTCTCTAATTCAATTGCTCTTCAGTGTAAATAAGAGCAACTTCCTCCCCGTTCTACCTAGCTTCCATGTGACTTTCCGGTCGGGCACTCTAGCTCAAATCTCCTAATTTCCTACTTCTAAGGGCTGTTTAACCCCTGGGGCCGTACAACGGCTTTCTAAAATCCTCTACATATGATATGATCTTATTGCAGTTTGTTTCTTACGGAAGCCGTATAACATGCTGGACTAATTTTATTCTTCCCTCGTAGGAGATGGATACCTCCAAAGTTCCTGAACGTACTGTAATTTACTTTTTCAAAGCGGAGAAAACACCACCAAGCTAAATTCACACATGAGTAAAGGCGGTGTATGGGCCGGCTTGTCTTCCACACAGTACTGTAATGCAGTAGTACCAGCTCTTTGGTGCTGGACGAACAAACACTGCAGACCAACAAAGATCAGGAGCACCACGTCACGATGTTTCAGTGAAAACAGTTGCACGTGTGGGTGGTGCAGTGAAGGCCAACCGAAGAATCACTGTCCGAGAACTGGCCAGCAGTGCAGGTGTGAGCGTCGGAACTGTTAATAGTGTCACGCATTCACACCTTGAAAATCGTTAAGGTCTGAAGAATCACTGTCCGAGAACTGGCGAGCAGTTCAGGTACGAGCGTCGGAACTGTTAATAGTGTTACGCATTCGCATCTTGAAAATCGTAAGGTCTGCGCAAAGTGGATACCGAAATATCAGTCCCATGAACAGATGAGTCAACGCATGGGACTATCGCTACAGCATCTATTCCGCTACCATGAAGAAGGAGAATATTTTCTGCTACGCATTATCGCTGGGGACAAAAGTTTGTGTTATCATTTCGAGCCAGAGTCGAAATGTCAGAGCATGCAGTTGAAGCATGCATCATCGCCATCGCCGAGGAAATCACGGCCCACCATTTCCGCAGGCAAGATGACATTAATCCTGTTCTTTGACCATCGACGACCATTGCTTTGGCTACCAAAAGGATCAACCATCAATGCCGAACGATATTGTCGAACTTGAATGAAGTTTCGACAAGCCATCAAAAACAAGAGACCTGGCAACCTCACTCAGGGTATTGTGCTTCTGCATGATAACGCTCGGCTGCATACGGCAGGTACCAGGCAAACGACATTGCAGCGCTTTCGCTGGAAAGTTTTTCAACATCCGGCGTATAGTCCTGACCTATCATCTTACGATTTTCACATTTCTGGAACCATGAAAACATTTCTCAAAGGCAAACGTTTCACTTCGGATAATCAGGTGCGTTCAGGTGCGTGAAGCTGTACATAACTGATAGCAGCAGCAGCCTACTTCCTTCTATACCGCAGGAATGGAAGGACTTATGCAACGATGGGACCGCTGTCACAATGCTGGAGGCGATTATTTTTTAGGTATGTCATGTTTTTTACTCTTTCAGGCAGAAAAAGTCTCCCACTTATTGAATAACCCTTATAAATATACACTATCTAAAAACAAGTAATTGGACACCTGTGATAGCAAAGGAAAACGAAGTTTATTCACCTTCAATAGTTGGTGGAGCCTCCACGAGCGGCGATTACAGCTGTGACCCTCCAGGGCATACTCTCAACCAGGCGTTGTACGATGGCTAGCGGTATGTTCTTCCACTCGGCTTGGAGAAGACAGATCAGTTCCTTCACCGATTTCGGACGGTGGGGGCACCCCTTAAGTCGACGCTCCAACTCGTCCCAGAGGTGATCGATAGGGTTAAGGTCCGGAATCTGCGCAGGCCAGGTTATTCGATTATCCCCACTGTCACCATACCAAGCCATGGTGGACCTCGCAACTGACAGGTGGCATTGTCATCCTGAAAGTAACATGGGTCCACCCCGTAAAACTGCCACAACGTAGGAAGCGCATGGTCATCCAAAATGGTGCAGTAGGTCTCGGCGTTGAGTCTACCAGGAATTGCGACCAAGGGTCCCGTGCCATACCAGGAGAAACACCCCCATAGCATAATTCCACCGCCGCCGAACTTCGCAGTTGGCACAATACATTCCGGCAGACGCCAAATCCAGATCCTGCCATCCGAACGGTAGAGGGTGAACCTTGATTTGTCGCTCCAGAGAACCTGTTTCCACTGTTCAAAGGTCCACTGTCGGCGTTCATTGCACCACGTTAGCCGAGCAGCGCTATTGGACTTGGTGATCAAACAAAGGCTTGTGGGCGGCAGCACGTCCAAGATAACCAAGCAGATGGGCTTCCTTACGGATGTTATTCATCGAAAGAACACTTCCGGATGCCTGTTGAAACTCCTCGGGGATGTGGCCCATTAATTTGGTGCGGTTATTCCGAATTTCTCTGGCCAGCACCCGTCGGTCTCTAACTCCCAGTTTTCTGGGTCTGCCGGGTCGGGGCACATTCCGACAGTCACCTCGCATCTTCCACTTGCCAATCACGTAGGCCACTGCCGATTTTGGGTACTTCAACTAGCTGGATATGTCACGTATGGATCGGCCATTTCTGTGATACCCGAAGATTACAGCTTTCTCGAAATCAGAGAGCTCCGAACTGCATGGCATCTTGCATGCGACTGGTTGCGTTGTTGTTTCCTACACGATATTTAACCGCGGCGGCCGTGACGTGTATCAGGACCGCAGATATCGTCGATTGCAGGGGTGTCCAATTACTTGTTGGTAGATAGTGTATATATACAGTACTGGCCACCCAAAATGCAACACCAAGAAGGAAGCATCCGATTGGCCTGAAATTCGCAGCATGCGTCGCCCGTGAGAGGACATGCAAACGATTAGCATTACAGGGCATATGCAAATCATGTGCGCCCGGCACGCCACCGAGAAGCACTATAAGAAGGATGCACAGAAGGCGGGGTGTAAGTAGTGGAAGTGTGTTGTGCTACCGGACCTGTGCGTGGGAAGCTTCCTGATGCCTCGTCGCAGAATACGGCAGTCATTCCAGCACGTTTCGGAGTTCGACAGAGGACGAATAGTGCCTTATCGCGACAGCGGTTTATCGTACCGAGGCATCGGCGCCCGTGTGGTACGACATCCAGCCACAGTGAGGCGTGTATGGATTCGGTGGGTGCAGGAGGGACGGACGGACTGACGTGAACGATTGCCGCAGACGGGGCACACCACCGAACGAGAGGACTGGCATGTTGTGCGGCAGGCATTGACGGCTCGCACCGCCACATCACGAACGTTAGCGCAGGAATTAGGGTGTGTTGCGCAACAACCTGTGTCAGCACGTACCGTTCGACGTCGTCTGCAGGAGCGGGCACTTATCGCACGGCCCCCTTGCTCCGATTACCATTGACGTTACACCACCGGCGAGTGCGGCGGCAGTGGGCCGTTGAACGCCACACCTAGACTACGGAATGTCACGACATTGTCATCTCCGACGCATCCTGCTTCTGGCTGCAGCACCACGATGGTCGGATCCGCGTGTGGCGGCACCGCGGCGAGAGACTGTATGACGCCTGCATTATGCATCGCCATACCGGTCCGTCGCCTGGCGTTATGGTTTGGGGCGGAATTGGATCACACCCACACCCCTCTGGTACGCATCGCCGGTACGCTAAACAACCACCATTACATCTCCGACGTTTTGGAGCCAGTAGTCCTCCCTTACCTGCAGGACCTGCCAGAGGCCACGTTCCAACAGGACAATGCGCGCCCGCACGTGGCACGCATCGTGCAACAATTTTTCACGGCACACCAGGTGTCACTGCTGCCGTGGCCCGCCTGTTCTCCCGATATGTCGCCCATCGAACACGTCTGGTCGCTGATCGACAACAGAGTGGTCCGGCAAGCACCACCCGCGGCTACGCCTGATGAACTGTGGAAACGTGTGGAAGCAGCCTGGACTGACATACCCCAAGCCCACATCCAAAGCCTCTTTCGTTGGATGCCGCGGCGTGTAGCGGCCGTTATTGCCCGCCATGGGGACCACAAGAACTATTGATGTCTGCATGTCCCGCAAGTCGCACGGGCCTGTCAGCTCGGCTGACCCGTGGGCCATGCCCCCGGCCCTCTTTCGGGGGGGGGAGAGATGTGCCCAGCAGGACGCACACGACATAAAGGCAGATAGCAGCGATTACGAACGTCCGCGTAACTCAATTGGTAGAGTGACTTATTCCGGAATGAGGGGACCCGGGTTCGAGCCCCGGCGTGGACAAAAATGACGGAGAAATTTACTTCGTTATACATATTATTCTGATACGACTGGTAGAAAGACAGATCTGGGAGGCAATATTTTGTGGTTTGTCCCAGGTGCAGAAATTCATAGCTACGCCACTGATTCATAGTGTCAGTGCATTCACTTCGTTTGCACAACACATTATTAAAATCAATTACAGGCTTTTAAAATTCCACCAATGACAGATTATAGCAGTGTCGCTAATGCAGGAGAGAGAGAGAGAAAAAAAAACTGCTCTAATACCTCGAAAAAAAAAGTAAATCTCTGTGTGTGCAGCTTGTGCAACACGTAGACAAATGCGCCATGCAAATCTGATACAGTCTTTTATAACATTTTCAGTTATTCTATTACACATATACATGAATAATCTTCTGCTTCCTGATTTAAGGCGTGGTTACGGATTACCGATGCGCAATTCACCAGCGAAAGAACTAAGAAAGTAATCTAAAGGAAAACTTTAAATCAGCTCTGATATCGCCGACGACGAAGAAGAAGAAACCTTGCAGCATCTTGTTTAACACGGCTTAGTGTGCCCAACAGATTATGGATGCGAGAGAATCACATTGTAAATTCAAAAGAACGCATTAATTTCCTTTTCTCTTCAGTGCGATTTTTTTCCCTGCCGTAAAAAAAAAAAAAAAAAGGCAAATTACATTACTTCCTCGGAACTTTAAAAAATAGTTTCCAGCTGAATGGCAAAGGGGGGGGAGGGTGCATTTATACATAAAAAAATTACCACAACAAAAGAAAACAAAGAACCCTTTCCCTTCATCAAAAGACATTTATATTTTCTTCCGCGTTTTGAACACAATTTGCTCCCTTACTGTTTAAGAAATTACGAAAAATTCAAACTTCTAACACAGGTTACGAAAAACTTTGAATCTTCACATGTGTATCATATTCGGTGGTGGGTGCAGATTACGCGGTAACTCATATTCATGAGTAGTCATTTATATTCATTATGTGGTAACTTGTGAATATCAGTTTATAATACATATAAGTTAATTATGAATATAAGTACCGCACATTTACTAATAAGTTACCGCATAAGAACAATCCCACCTCTTTTCTAACCTAGCAAGCACTAGAATTCGCGTGCTTTGGGTAACCTGTGCAACTACAATTTCTGTTAAGCACGTCTCTGGAAAGAAAGTACTGTACGTTCTTTCGGCTCATATATGTGTGTGTGTGTGTGAGAGAGAGAGAGGGGGGGGAGATACAGTATCTTTGCACCTGTCACAGCCTAAACTGTGAGAATAATGATGATATCTACATCATTTCGGTTTTTTTCTAAAACTTTCCTTCGATACCTTTTATTACAAAGACCATTTCACGTGAAACGAGAATTTGTTCTTCAAACAATGCAGTTTTTGTACTAGAAGGTCGCAAGCGTATGTTGCCGTCCCAACGGGCAGTGGTCTAAGCGATGGCTTTTGATCATTCGTCCGACCGAGATGGGTCTAGGTTCGAATCCCGACGTGGCATGGATAGTGTGTTTGTCTTACGGCGCTGGCTCTCTCCCTTCCTTGGAACCAGTGGCCCTACATAAGGGACGGGTGACTGCTTATAGCCCATTGAGTTGCGCACGGTGGTCGTTAAACCTCTAATCAACAACAACAACAACAAAAAAACGTATGCTGCATATTTCTTAACATCTCTGCTTCTAAATGCCTGATTACAAAAATTTCTTTTATTTCGGATCGTGATTGTATTTTGCATAGAATTTCAGATTTTCTGTTAGCCACAATTTTGCCAGTAGATGCCGTAACAGCATATTTTTTGTTTGCGACATATATGATGCACTATCAAAGCTTCTAAAAACCCGATCCGCGATTTCAAAAAATTATATTTTGGGCAGATACCACTCAACTAAGGGAAACATTCCACAGATACCTCTTGCTCAAAACACAGCAAAGTTTTTTTTTCCAAAAGATGATATAATAGTATTTTTCTCGGTATTCCCTCCTTAACCATTATCAATTCACTGCTGGATGAAGGTCTCCCCAATTGTCTGTCTTGAGCCTGTCTCTTAGATGTCACATTTAAGTCACTGTACACCATACACTAAAATCGCAATCTACTAAACATCCCAGGCCTTCGTGCGTTCCGCAATTCTTTTCAAGCGGTTTACAGATGCTTGCCACACCCCAATTTGTTTGTTAAACATAACCAACTAAATAAATGTGCGGAATCACAAATAAAGCTGGAATCTGTATTTCGAAATTTAACTTCACGTAACTCAAGTAAATTTTAACTTGATATAAGGACGACAAGGTCAAAGATTGCTCACCGTTTTGCTGACGACAGTAATTTTTGCAAGTACCCGCTCAGAATTGCAGGGTATGATCATGGAACTTGCGAACAAGAATAAAGAAGTGGGATTGAAAAGGAACTTACAGAAAACGAAACTCATGTACAGTGCTGTTAGAAAAACTGTAGAGTTACAGGTTGATAGAGTCAATTTCGAAGCAACTAATTCCTACATTGACCTCGGGCAACATATCAAACGAGGACTAGCCACTCCAACGGCCCCTTACGATTTAACCGCCGCCACCCCCTGAAAGTCACAAACGCCTCTGGGGGCGGAACGGGATTTTCAGGGGGCCGTAAAACACTACTCTACGATGCTAAAAGGACTACGTCGAAGAAGAAATTAATAGGCGTACAAAACTTTGCTGGAGTACAATTGGAAGAAACAGTGCACTTTTCAAGCATAATATTACATAATGTCTCAAATGGAAAAATGTTTAATCACTGCATCCTTCCAGTGCTAACTTATAGATCAGAGACATGGTCCTTAACTAAAAAAGACATTCAAAGGCTACAGACAACTCATAGAAGCTTGGATTTGTTTGTTTGTTTGGGGGTTTAACGACCACATTTAGCTTCTGAAAATCATCTTATTACTTTTCGAGACGTTTCCATAATTTTGTTTTCCTTTGCACTTACATCCATTACATATATATATATATATATATTTTTTTTTTATTGCAGTTTAATTTGGATGTTTCATCTTCGCTCACCGTTGATAGTTACAGGAGTTTTTCAAAATAATTGAAACTATATGACTGCGACTGAGTTCACTCAATGTGCCGTTCGCAAATCAAAGGAACGATGTCATCCGCTATGTGAGGTATATACAAAAGAGGTCAGTACGATGTCGGCTATCACTTAACAGTGCCACAGTCTCAGGTGACAGAGCTGCTGTGAAGTAACATGTCAGATCCCTGTGACCTCAAAAAAGGTACGAGCATTGGTCGCCTCTTGTTGTAGGAGCTTCAGTAATTAGAACGGCAGAAATAGTAGGGCTAATATGAAGAACAATATCGAAGATTTTGACTACCTATCAAACAGGACACTGCGTTTTTTTTGTTTTTTTTTAATGGAGCTTTAACGACCACCATGAGCAACTCAATGGACTATAAGCAGTCGCCCGTCGCAAATTTAGGGCCACTGGTTCCAGGGAAGGGAGAGAGAGCCAGAGCCGTAAGACAAATACAACATCTATGCCTCACTGGATTCGAACTCGGATCCATCACGGACCAATGGTCAGAAGCCAGCGCTTAGACCACTGCGGCATCGGGGCGGTAAGGAAGCATCGAGCGATGCATGCTTGGTGTAACCACGAAAGATTTATGAAAAGGCATGATCAGGAAAATGGTAAGAGTGGATATGATAAAAAACAAAACCCTCAACCGAAAATGGGCTGCACATATTGTTAGAACTGACCACCTTCGAACAACTGAAATACTAGGCTGGATACCAAAAGATCGAAAAAGATCCAAAAGACGACAAAGTGGGATATCGGTGGATGAAATTCTAACACATGTCAGAGTGACATGGAAAAAATTTCTCAAGAAAGAGTTGTGCAAGATACTTGGGAAGACCATCTTTCAGTGATTGTATACATAAACGCGATAACCCAAAGAATGCATGCATTGACTAGATTGCATAGTTTATCGCTGATAAACCAGCAAAAGAGATACTGAATAACTTCGAGTACATATCATTTTCCTGACCAATTCTCTAAAAAAAATTAGCTATTTACGACGTATAAACACACGCAGCCATCTACATAAATTTACGTAACTGACTCGTTACATGCATGAAAGACTTTCAGAAAATACAATATAAAATAATCATTTACAATCAGCTCTTCATCACGTTGTGACGAACGTTAAGATCTTTTAACTCTCGTCACGACGTGATAAAGAGCTGATTGTTAAAGATCATGCCTTCTTCAAAACACCTGGAAGGATGAATTGGTGCGTCACCTGATAGAAATTTCACGAGATTACAATGTTTTTCTTCAGATATTCTGTTTTCTCGAATCATTGCTCATTGAGCAGTGTCATTAGTGGCGCTGCCGACCATGGTCTTCTAACCCTTCATTTTTGTTTTTTAAAATCAGGGTTTAAACGAGCACCATGAGCATCTCTTAAGGCCATGTCGCTCTTCTATAATTTGGATAGGCAACACAAAAGGCACAGAACAAGACATCAGGAGGCCCTGAGCTATAACTCTTTCGTCGAATTATGAAAAATTGTGTAGTAAAGGATCTTTTAATAGTTCCGGTGTTGTTACCTGGAAAAGAAAACATAGGGGCCAGATTCCCACACGAAGAGTGCGTACTGGGACAGTCGCGGATTCAAGAAAAAGACTTTAAAATAGTAGTACAGAGATTTAAATTACAACTACAGAAGAATGTGTGTGTGTGTGTGTGTGTGTGTGTGTGTGTGCTTACAGGGGAAAATACAGTAGTACTGTGATATCGGGGAAATCGCAGTAGCATAAAAATAATAAGAAGGCATGTTTTTTTCTTCATGGTATGAAGCATAAACATGGCAAAGTTACATTATTTGCAAGCAATGCTTATTGCCAGTTGACAATTCCGATGGGCGACTGGTCAGAGGCGCAGGCTTCTGACTAATCATTCGACTTAGGCCTGAGTTAGAGTCCTTGATCATCCATGAGCAGTGTGTTCGTCCCGCGGTGTTGATTCTGTCCTTTAACTGGTACTAAGTGGCCTTGAACTAGGACGGGCGACTCCTTATAAATCCTTAGATCACGGTGGCCGTATAGTATAAACCATAACACCAACTGTGAAATAGAATAAATTATCAACGTTTATTCACAATTAAATGTTTTATTAACATCGACTATAGATTCGCAGAGCGTTTGGCTCAGTATCATCAGGACAAATGTTTTTGAGCCACGAGCTCTTTTTTTTTTATTTTTTGAGCCAAACGCTCTGCGAAACTCATAGTCGTTGTTGATTGATTTGATTTTTTAGGTTTAACGACCACCGTGAGCAACTCAATGGGCTATAAGCAGTCGCCCGTCCCTAATTTAGGGTCACTGGTTCCAGGGAAGGGAGAGAGCCAGTGCCGTAAGACAAGCACAACATCCATGCCTGACCGGGATTCGAACCCGGACCCCTTACGGACGAATGATCAGAGGCCAACGCCTTAATAAAACATTTAATTGTAAATAAACGTTGATAATTTATTCTATCTCAACATCACAAGTGTGTAGTCTTAAATATGTGCCAACAGTGAAATTATGTTCGATAGGACAAGAGATGTTACCGCCATTTTTCTTAAGAATGCTGGGTAATTGTATAGTCTTAGATTACTAGGCATGCATTTTATTTCGTGCATTCAAGACATTTATCTGGACTAATTTTATTTTTAATATGCAATACAGCAAGTTCAAAGCGGCGGTGAATCTTTTTTCCCCACCGTGCAAGGATTTATTTTTACTAAAGAAAAAAAAAAAACGGAATTTTTTACCTCAGCATCGTTGCCATTGTTTTACACGTGCCGCCATTTGCATTCTTCAAACATAAACATCTGACACTGCCAAAGTTAAAATATTATTGCAATGTGAAATCAGTTATCCGTAATGTCATCTGTTGCCATATTTTTACTACATAAATTTCACATTATGTACAGAACTATGGCCGCGTAAGATATTTGAGTTTCCCTATTAAAAATGGCGGCGTGCATGAAACATTGGCAAACACACATAGGTACTTTTTTTTTTTTTTTTTTTTTTCTGATTAAAATAAACCATTGTAGTACGGTGGGAAAAAAACTATTGACCGAAACTTAAAACTTGCTGTATACTACATATTAAAAATAAACTTAGCCCCCACATAGGGGTATGGAAACATGAAATATAATGTGTACCAACTAATCCATGGAATTACCCAATTCTGTTCCGCAAAGCCTCATTTAAACGGCAGAGAAGGGAATTACTGTTGTACCTCATGAATACAAATTGTACAATTGTCTATTTATCACTTATGTTATCCAGAGTTATAAGGGCCATAGACGTATTACTAGCATAGCTAAGACAGTTTCCAAAACGTTAATACCTCATTTACAAAGCACAAAGCGCAATTTTGTCCAAACTCTGAACAGAATGAAGCTGGTGAACTACAACGGGCAGCAAAGAGCTCCCATTTTAATCCTATGAAATGGAAGAGCAAGAACCGCTGCTCAACGCATTTTATTAACTCAGTTACCCTTACTTCCCTTATTTGTAGGGCATTTTAAAGGCCCCCATGAGCATCTAAGACCCTAAAGGGCACACTGTTCTTAATTTAGGGCCATTGGTTCCTTGAAATGGGCAGAATCAGCGCCGTAAAACACACCAGAGATTTGCGCGGGCCTTATTTAGTGAGCCAGGCCGAAGCCTGCGCGTTTAAGGTCTGGCCCGTTAATTGCAGCTATTATTTAGACCCGGCCCGAGATGTGCCATTTTATATTATTTTGTCTCTATTGTATTTTATTAAATTGTGAAAATTAAATAATGAAATGAGATATTATTAAAAATATTTAGTTGAATGTAAGCCTAAAAAACATTAACTAAACTTCGAGTATTATCGAAGAATATAATCTTTAAATGGGGGAGGAGGGAGAGACTAAGCGCGTTCAAAATCTCCCTTTCTCTGAACTAGCAAGCTGTAACACTACAAAAGTCAATTCCTATGCAGATTAGGTACAGGAAAAACAATCGATGTCGTTTCACTCTCCCATGCAAACACACACACACACCACTACACAAAATACACACACTCGCCTGGGGTCAAATCTTTTTGTTGTCAGCAAGCAATTAAGTGTTTTTACTATCTGAATACCTACAGATGGTAAAAACAATGTGTGTGAGTCTCCTTGCCTCTGTGATTAATCCCTGGGCTATGTCACGGAAGTAAGTAAAGCCAACAAAACAGTTAAACAGACTAGGAAATCCGGAAACACGACTTTTTTTTTTTTTTTTTTGCTGTACCATTGCGATGAAAAGAATGGGTTGATTTGGCCCGGCCAGTTAGTTTAGTGTCTGGGGAAACGGCCGGCCTAGCCTGTTGCTTTGTTCTCTTCCGGGTTTCGAACCAAACTCTTAATCAACCACAAGACCACGCCTATGAACACACGACAACCGGGATGGCTGATTCATTACGTGTAGTTATGACACTGCAGGAGGTTGAAGTTTCACAATAGCCACCAAAACTTTTGCTAGAAATATGAAAGCTTGTATCGTGTTAAAAGATGGGATAGACAACACAAAGTGTGACGTACTACAGAAGTGAAAACCTGTGTCAAGACGACAAATCTGCAGCGAGACATCCTGTCGGCGCAGCTCAGCTGGGAGAGCGACTTACGCCGGAGTGAGAGGATAAGGTTTCGATGCCCGTCGCGGACAAACTTGTGTTTTAACATTGGCGCCTGATTGTAGAAAATGGATCCAATGGCCGTTTGGTTCTTCGAAAAATGTGTGATCTTTTTTCCGCACTTTGTTTGGAATTAATGAGAAATTCCTACTTCGCTTTAAAACAACAGAAAAAAAAATTAAGAGGGAGATGATGTGACGTACTACAGAAGGGAAAGCATGTGTCAAGACGACAAATCTGCAGCGAAACATTCTGTCGGCGTAG
This sequence comes from Macrothele yani, assembly GCA_039090855.1. Taxonomy (NCBI): domain Eukaryota; kingdom Metazoa; phylum Arthropoda; class Arachnida; order Araneae; family Macrothelidae; genus Macrothele; species Macrothele yani. The sequence goes on from CM077013.1 coordinate 25,829,467, forward strand.
CTCAGTTGGGAGAGCGACTTACCCCGGAGTGAGAGAACACGGATTCGGTTCGATGCCCGTCCCGGACAAACTTGTGTTTTCACAAAAGGCTGTCCGCGTCAAAAACCATTTCCAAGAATAATTTAAGGGTCACACGCGATTTTCGGTAACCTGTTGTATTTTCATGCCAAAACGAATCTTCTCTTTTTCGGTTTCGGGGTTTAATAATCACTATGGGCAACTCTCATGGCTATAAGCAGTCGCCTGTCCGTAATTTGAGGCCACCGGTTCCAGGGAAGAGACAACCGGTGCTTTCAGACAGGCACAATCACCCATGCCCCATCCGGGATTCGAACGCGGACCCATCTCTGAGAAATGATCAGAAGCCAGCGCATAAGCCCACATGGGGAGCGCATATGAATAAAAAGTATGAAGTAAATATTCCATGAATGATTACTCATAAATAAATTTCACGTTTTGCTCTACCGGAAAGCTTAGGCACGCCATTGTTTTAAAACAAATGGCAGGAACACACGTGAACACTTAAATGAAAGCGAAGGGCATGTGATCCAAGAGCTGCAGCACCCATTAATTAACCTAATTACACAACGACTGCAAATTCAAACCCCTCAGAACAAAAGGAAAACTACATCAAATAGGGCACGGAATCAAACTAGTAAACAGAAGATATTCATTGTGGAAATATCGTTTGACACTTATAAAACGCGGACAAAAACGAGAGATGTTTAGTGAACAATAAGACTGACCCGCGTACGTGAAAGGTATTAATTTATTAAGACACTCGACGCTCTACGGCATGCCAAAGCGTGCTATGACGTCACAGCCCAAACATGGAATACACAGTAGTTGATGCATATGAAATTATTTATCGCAGTACATGATCAATGTCAGAAGACGTTGTATTGCATTCAGTTTGCCTTCTCGGAATATAAATAAATAATTTGCTTCTATATTCCTCGGAAAATGCGAGTGTATCATTGCTTCATTCAATTGATTGGGAAACAAAGCCTTGCGTTTTACTTTTGCAGTCGCTATAACTAGAAACGCCGCGAGGTAACAACATACGTTGGTAGCGAACGACGAAAACATCGGAGACACTTCATTCGGTATTTCTTCAGTTTCTACAATTTAAAACGGGTGAAATTGGGCTTTTCGACTGTGCTGTCTTTCTACACAAAACAAAAATGGCCAAACAATAACATCCGTTCTCATGCATTTTCCGCAACGAAAATAAGAAAAGTTACACGGCATACAACGGTAGCTCGGATTTTCTTTTTCCTACAAATTTCCTGGGAATAGAGTTACATCATGCTTATTACAGAAAATGTTCAAAAGTGTACATCGTTTGAGTTTCATTTTATTCCCATAAAACTGAAAAATGCAATAATAACGGGATTTGTTTATTCTCGGTGCGACTTAAAATATTATGCAAAATGTTACTGTACATAGGTTAAACTATATTGCTTTATAATATGAGTTTGTGTAACCAGTAAACTTTAAAACCACTTGCAGCTATGATACACTGCTGGACAATTGCTAAGGACGGATCATAAACGGCTATATAGCGCATAAAAAAGTAAGTGTGGTTGGATGCCAAGTGAAAAAACAGGCCATTTTGTGCAGAATACGTAAACGTGAAAAAAAATGCAATTACCGTCCGCAGGCGTTCCGGCGTAAGATGTCAATACGGGATATGGCCACCATGGAGGGCGATGCAAGATTCCACACGTCGTGTCATGCTTTGCACAACATTATCAAGCAGCTGTTGGGGTAATTTATCTCTTTCCTCTGTCAGTGCACGGATGAGGGTGTCCTTGTTTATTGGAGGCCATTGGCGACCAGCAAGACTCCTCCCCAAAGCATCCCACACATTTTCAATGGGATTCAGTTCTGGAGAACGTGCTGGCCATACGAGGCGTTGAATATCTTCGCTCTCAAGACACTCCTGGACAGCGACTGTTCGATGGCATGTTGCGTTGTCGTCCATGAAAATGAATCTATCACCGACAGCACCACGGAACATGAGAACATGAGGTAGCAGAACATCATTAATGTATCGTTGGCCAGTCATAGTCCCAGTTGGAAGCACATAGAGGGACGTACGGCCATTGATCATGATGCCAGCCCATACCATGACACTACATGTCGGATATCGGTCCCTTTCCTGTATGTTTGCTGGACAATATGCAGTACCACTATCACGCCAGATCAGTTGTCGTCGACAATCACACGATAGACTGTATCTACTCTCATTTGAGAAGAGGACAGCAGACCAGTCGTTATCAGTCCAATTGCGATGTTGATGGCACCATTGCAAACGGGCGGTACGGTGACGTCTGGACAATGGGATGCACACAACAGGACGGCAGGCGTACAGTACTCCTTCATGCAAACGTCTGGCGACAGTTTTTCGGGAGATCCGCTTGCCAGTAGCAGCCATAAACTGATTTGCTACCTCACTAGCTGTGCTGCGCCGGTATCTTTTTGTTGATAGCACTATGTACCGATCTTCTACAGGTGTCGTACTGCGAACACGACCTCCCCCGTGACGTTTGCTACACTCTCCATTTGTTTGAAATGATTTCCAAAGCCTTGAAACAACACTGTGGCTGACGTCGAACTCCCTGGCAACATCTGTTATTTTTCGCCCTTCTTCAATCTTGCCAATAATACGGCCACGCGTAAAATCATCTAGGTGATGTCCGGGAAGACATACTGAAAATTGCAAGTTCGTCAATTGATTCTTTCCCTTTCAACTTTGCGTTTGAACAACAACGGTCAATACGCGTCAAATCCTTTATATCTCTTATCAGCGCTATGACGTCACGAACAAGTTCGGCAATCCAAAATTTGCATACGCACAACACGTCTTACTGTATCCCGCACGTATGCTAATTTCCACATTTTCCTGCCTTTCATTTTATGGTTGCTATCGTTGCTATTGTCACCCGTCCTTAGCAATTGTCCGGCAGTGTATTATACACTGTGATTCATAAAGTATTGAGTTTCAATGAACTGTAAAACAAGAACGATGTAAGATATTCTATGTTACCTGTAACAGAATTGTAGGAGAATGTTTCAAGTTGTCTTAGAGACAGTCACAGATGTTCTGTGTGTGCACCCTTAGTCACACGACACACATCGAGCCGGTAATCCCTTTCCTCCCAAACGCGAGGTAAGATAACTGAATCAAGTGCTACATTTATATCTGAATCATATCTGCTACATCTCACGTGAGTTGTCACGTACACAAGCACACTGTTCGCTTTTGGGGAATGGAGAATTCCAGATTTACAGTGCAATACGTGCGAGATTCCCTTAAGGTAAATGTGTTCTGTACTGTGTGCAAAAAAAAAGTGTACGGCCCCTTCTTTTTACACGAGAAAACTGTCAAGAGAGGCTCTTTTCTGGATATGTTAAGTCTTTGATTGATGCCACAGTTGCAGGACGACAGTGACAACTTAATTCTCCAATTGGATGGTGCACCACCGCACGGGTTAGGCGAAGTGCGAGATTATCTCGGTGAACATCTTCCTCACCGATGGATTGGACGAGCCGCGGACTACAACATGCCACTGATCCAATGGCCACCTCGAAGTCCTGACTTAACACCTTGTGACTTTTTCCTGTGGGCGTACGTAAAAGACAAGGTTTTCGCCCCTCCCTTTCCAGTTGATCTAGCGGAGCTGAAACAGAGTGTCACAGCCACTATCACTGCACTTGATTCAGATAACTTTTTGGTTTAACGACCACCGTGAGCAACTCAATGGGCTATAAGCAGTCACCCGTCCCTAATTTAAGGTCACTGGTTCCAGGGAAGGGAGAGAGCCAGTGCCTTAAGACAAGCACAGCATCCATGCCTCAACGGGATTCGAACCCGGACCCCTTTCGGACGAATGATCAGAGGCCATCGCTTAGACCACTGTGCCCCGAGAGCGGCTCAGATATCTTACCTCACCTTTGGGCGGAAATGAAGTACCGGCTCGATGTGTGTCCTGTGACTGTCTCTAAAAAAAACTTGAAACATTCTCCTACAATTCTGTTACAGGTAACATAAAATATATATTTCATTGTTCTTCTTTTATAGTGCGTTGAAACTGTATACTTCTTTATGAATCGCCCTGTATGTTGGGCTCAACGGTTGGGGCAGCCATAATATGTTGGGCTTATACGGTTACATCGTAACCAGAGGCGAAGCAACCGGACGGGGAAGAAGGATGTGCCGAAAAGGTTGGAATGATTTCGGACTGGAATTCCAAAGTGTTACGGAATCGTTCAGTGGCAGTTGCCGGCGGGGTTGTTTACGTTTTGGACCGCGGCTCCCCGTGTATCACTACGCGATAGTGTTCTCAGCTTCTGTCACTTTAATAACTGGCACGTATGATTATTCTACTCTCAAAGTATCGTAGAGAGGAATGCCACTCCTTCCATCAGCCAATTGAGTACAAGAGCGCAGTGGAAGACATTGATTTCACACTGAAGAAGTATGAAGAAAATGACGACTTAAGAGATTTTCCAAATTCTATTCTACGTATTTTGTGTTTCACTGAAATATCCGCAGCCGGTTGTTCTTGTTCTTGATTTATTGGAGGTTTAACGACCACCGTGAGCAACTCAATGGGCTATAAGCAGTCGCCCGTCCCTAATTTAGGGTCACTGGTTCCAGGGAAGGGAGACATCCAGTGCCGTAAGGAAAACACAACATCCATGCCTCACCGGGATTCGAACCCGGACCCCTTTCGGACGAATTATCAGAAGCCATCGCTTGGACCACTGCGCCACCGGGGCGGCTCTTTCAAGTATATCCAGTTGTTATGGATATATAATATAAACGTATATCGCGCATGCGTATTTTTACATGGTGGGGATCTTCACCCCAAAACGGATTTAGCGAACACCCGGGTTTAACGAGAGTTTCCGTCAATCCCGAGCTCCTCGTTATAAGCGGGTTTTACTGTATATTCAATATAAAAATAGAACGAATTTTTCTCGGGTTTGTGCTTACCGATACCCAAAGTCACTTGCCGAAATCACTATCTCAATCGCCTGTGCTGTTGTTCCCCCAAGGGGCGCAAATTATATCTAGGCCGAACGCCAGTTACCTTAGCTACATAAACAATGAAAAGTGTAGAACCATAAAGCAACACGAAAATAAATTTAGACTGTTACAGTCTTTAAAATCCGTGTTTTAAATTATATAAATGCAAAGCTTTCACCTCCACTGGCAGGCTCTCTCAATTCTGAGAATGCTAGAACGTAGTAACTAAATTGAAATTCAGAAGTTAGTCATTACATTCCAGCATTTTCAGCTTTGAGAAAACCTCCCAGTAGAGATGAAAACTTGGCATTCCTATCATATAATAATTTTACACCATTAAAAAACGGATTTAAGATAGCAATTACCTTCGTATTTATTCGGTATTTTCATTCGAAAGCATTCCGTCCATCCCCGCTACTCTGTGAACGAACGATATGTTTGGTTTGTGTTTTGAAACTAATGTTTTTCTGTAGTAAAACACCGAAGTTGCGAATCTCTCTGCCACTCAAAAAAAGTTTTCAAAACACTGCAAAATGTAGGCAAGAGTGCAGTCAGACAACAGATCTCAATCACGAGTATGGTTATTACACAGCCTTGTTATCTAGCGGGGATAATGTTTGAAAAAACAAAACAAAGCAATATGTCTAGGTTAATTTAACTATCCTATACTAAAATCGATTTCTGTCGCAGGGTGGAAGTTAGTGAAGCAATGCAGGGAGGCGGGTCGTAGAAGGAAGGGCATCATACCATAAAAGAAAATGAGTAAGATAACAAAGCAACACATCCTTGATTGTTACGGTAGATTGATGAATAGCTAACGTTACACCACTTATCGAACTTTAGTTATTTGTAGACAGCGGTACAGAACAACAGCCGGGATGGTATTATTGATATTAGTCGAGGTTCGAATCGACGCATGTCACATAATAAACTATGCACTCACGAGTAACGATCCCCTCCTTCCCCCAGCACTCTATGCTCCCGTTATTTTAATCACTAACTTTTTTTTTTTTTTTAATAACACAACAACCATATTTAGTCGTGTAATTTGTGCCCTGAAAGTCCCAGGTGAATGCTCAAAATATGCCGGGAATTTTTAAGAAGATAAAAATTTAAAAAACTATGAAACTTATATTTTATACTAATAAATTAAGCATTAATCAGCTAATGTATGAAAATTACATTTATTTTCAACCCTTATTCCTGGTCTTCCCGGCCGTTCTAGTTCTCTTTAAAAATTACTGGAATAGATTTTGTGAGGAGCAAATTTAACAGTGAGGAAGCGATGCTCCTCTTCACTGTGATATGTAGCGCTATGATGTGCGTGCATAGATAAACATGTTTGACCCCCCTTTTTAGCGATATGATATAAATCAGAGGTTAGGCTAAAATTCTAATTTCAGAAATTTGACACATTTTTTTCTCATTTGCAGTACCTCCAGGGGATAGAAAAGAACTGTAAATACGTAGGACATTTCAAAAGTTTTACACACTGCGCAGACGCTGCCCGTAGGATGATGCAGTCGCGCCAATCGTTGGGCCAGTTGTGGTTCAGAGTATTACCTGCGGGAAGCGACCGTGCGCCAAACGACCCTGTGGAAAATCGTGCGCCGCGAAGCGACCCTGTTATATTCGATCGTGGATGAAGCGACCCTGCTAATCGAATCATTTTACTTTATATCATCATCATCATCATTGTCAACCGTTATCAATCCACTGCTGGACGAAGGTCTCCCCAAGTTTCCTCCACAACGGTCTGTCTTGTGCCAGTCTCCTCCATGTCACCCCTGCATACTTTCGCATTTCATCCACCCATCTCCCACGTGGTCTTCTTCTGGGTCTTTTCCTGTCCCTTGGAATCAAATCTAAAATTTCGGCTGTCCATCGATGATCTGTCCTTCTGGCAGTATGTCCAGCCCATTGCCATTTCAGGGATTTAACTCTGATCATGATGTCTTCCACTCTTGTCATTTTTCGGATCCACGAGTTCCTCTTCTTATCTCTCCTGGTTACACCAAGCATGCACCTCTCCATGCTTTTTTGAGTTGTCTGCAGCCTTTGTATGTCTCTTTTAGTTAAGGTCCACGTCTCTGCACCATACGTAAGCACTGGAAGGATGCATTGATCAAACACTTTTCTTTTAAGACATAATGGCATATTGCTCTTGAAAATTATGCTGTTTCTTCCAAAAGCTCTCCAGGCAAGTTTTGTACGCCGATTAATTTCTTCATCAATGTGACCCTCACTTGATATCTGCTGTCCAAGATAAACGTACGTATCTGTTATCTCCAGCTTTTCTCCATCAATCGATAAATCTTCATTTCTTGTAAAAGCATTGAACATCACTTTTGTCTTCTGAAAGTTCATTTTTAATCCCATTTCTTTACTCTTGTCAGCAAGTTCCTGGATCATACTCTGCAGCTCTGATGGGGTAGTTGCAAAAATGACTACGTCATCAGCAAAACGAAGGTGGGTTAGATAATCTCCATTAATCTTTATCCCCTTGTTTTCCCAGCTCAGTGACTGAAAAACACCCTCCAATGTGGCATTAAAGAGCTTCGGAGATATGGTGTCACCTTGTCTCACTCCCTTTCCAATTTTTATGTGTGTTGTATTTTCAAACAGCCGAATCTTTGCACTTGCATTTTCATAGATGTTATTAATAATATTAATGTATGCATCTTCAATACCGCAGGTTTTCAGAGCCATTGTAACTGCTGATGGTTTCACCGAATCAAAGGCTTTTTCATAATCGATAAAAGCCATGCACAATGGAAGTTCATATTCCCTCGCTCTTTCAATTAGTTCTCTCAGTACGTGGTTATGATCTATTGTGCTGTAGCCACTCCTGAATCCAGCTTGTTCTCTCGGTTGAGCCATGTCCAGTGTTACCTTCAAGCGGTGTGACAGAACTTTAGTGAAGATTTTATAAACTACTGATAGGAGGCTGATAGGTCTGTAGTTTCCGAGATCCTCAATGTCACCTTTCTTATGTAGCAGGATCATTGTAGCGGTGTTCCAATCCTCAGGAATCTTTCCTTCATTAAGGCATCGAGTGAAAATTTGGGCGAGTATTGTTTCGATTTCTCCACTTGCTTCTTGTATGATGTCTACAGTAATTCCATCTTCTCCTGGAGCTTTTCCCCGCTTCATGTTCTTGATTGCATATGCAACTTCTGCTGGAAGGACTGGAGGAACTCTGGTACTGGTATCTTTCATGATATCTGGAGTGCATGTATCATCCCTTTCATATAATTTGGAGTAGAAATCTTTCACTCTTGTCAAAATTTCGCCTCTATCTCTTGTTACAGAACCATCTTCTTTTCTCAGTGCCATAATCTGTTTTCTTCCCTTACTGAGATGTCCCTTTGCTATCTTTAGGCTTTGGTTGTTTTCAATTGCTTTCCTCACTAGTTCACAGTTGAATTTTCTTACGTCTTCAGTGATACTTTTTCTTACTGTCTTGCATAGCTCTATATATTCCACTTTGGAAGTCACATCTTCTTTAGTTGTCCTCATCTCTCTTCTTTTTGCATCAACATTTTCGTTTTTCCTGATAATTTGTTTACATGCAACTTGTTCTTAGAACCAGCTAATTTTGTTGCTGTTTCCATAAGAGCTTTGGTTACTTTTCTGTTAACTTCAGAGATGTCCACTTCTTCCGATGTTAGGCCTTCTAAAGCAGAGAACCTGTTCTTCAGTTCCAACTTGAAGGTATTATGGTGTTTTTTAAGGTTGGTTATGTCAATAGATTTTGTTTGTCTTATGAGCTTGCCACGTTCGAGTTTAGTGTTGAGGTGCATCTTACATCTCACCAATCTATGGTCACTACCTGTGTTGAACTTGTTTAGCCCACTGCAGTCTTCTATGACGAATTTTTTGTTACACATAATAAAATCAATTTCACTTGTCGTCCCATTTGGATGTCTCCATGTCCATTTCCTGTGTGGCTTTTTCTTGAAGAAGGAGTTCAAGATGAAAAACCCTTCTGCCTCTGCAAACTCAACGAGAGTATTTCCATATATATATATATATATATATATATATATATATATATATATATATATATATATATATATACACACACAAATCGTAGTCAAATTATTTATTTACATCTAATTAATTACTTACATCAAGTTTTTTATACTAAATACCAGTTTTTATTATCATTTTATATATGGACATACTGCCAGAAGGACAGACCATCGATGGACAGCCGAAATTTTAGATTGGATTCCAAGGGATAGGAAAAGACCCAGAAGAAGACCACATGGGAGATGGGTGGATGAAATTCGAAAGTATGCGGGAGTGACATGGAGGAGACTGGCACAAGACAGACCGTTGTGGAGGAAACTTGGGGAGACCTTCGTCCAGCAGTGGATTGATAATGGTTGACAATGATATATATACAAATCGTAGTCAAATTATTTGCATCATTAATTAAGTACCTACATCTGAATTTTGTAACTTTTGCCCTTAGTCCAACTTTGTAACACAGCTTAATGTTTTCAGTGCATTTTTTAAGAACTTTAGAATTTCCAAATTCCCCCATGATATTGCGAATGCGTTCGTCTACTTGTATATGCATTTTCTTCCTTTCTGGACGAAGTTCTCCTAATTCTTTTAATTGTTGTTTGTGCATCACACGTCGAATTTGGAAATTCTAAAGACATTAAAAAATGCCTGAAAGCATTAAGCTATGTTACCAAGACTAAGGGCAAAAGAATTGCTTTAGCGGTATGAGACAGAAGGCGAGCAGTTTTTGGGCGGAATTGTTGCTACAGATGAAACCCGGATACGAGATTTTGAACCAGATCTGAAATCTCAGTCCGCTCAGTGGAAACATCCAGAATCACCTCGCCAGAAAAATTCCGCCGCCAACAATCGAAGGTTAAGCTGATGATGATTTTGGCCTATGACAAGGTTGGGGTGATAGCAACAGAGTGCCCGATGGGGACCACTGTAACAGCGGAATACTACAGAAGGTTTCTGCAAAGCCTTTTGCACCCGAAAATTCGCCAAAGAAGGCCCGACATGCTTGAAGCTGGGGGTCGTCATTTTGCACGACAACACGAGGTAGCATGTTACCCGTACAGTAAGAGACATTCTGGAAAAGTACGGAAGGGAACTGAACTGCTTCCCCACGCGCCATACAGTCCTGACAGGAGCCCACCAGACTATGACTTGTTCCCAAAACTGAAGAAGCCACTCCGTAGAAAATAATTCAGAATGTTTCTAATGAGGTGTCCCGAGTAATCCAACGCCTCAACAATGGAGGTGTCCTGAGTAATCCAACGCCTCAACAATGGAGGTGTCCTGACTAGAATACAAGACTTGCCCAAACATTGGACCGCTGCCATAAAGAAGCATGGGCATTACTTCGAAGGCCTGTCTGTAAAGGTATATTGTGAAATAAATTCGTTTAAGATAAACCCACAGTGTGTGTGTGTGTGTGCAAAACTTTTGAAATGACCCTCGTCACAGTCATTCACTTCCATATGAACAACTTGAACGCGAAGTCCTCACCTAAAACGGCATCATCGCAAAGCTCCAGAAATCTTTCTTCAGCAACTGGTCGACTAATCTCTCGTGCACGAAGGTAGTGGAATTTATCCCCATTTTTACGCTATGCTGCATGCGATGCAAGCCAAGTGGTCTGAGGCGCGGGCTTCGGATCGAGATGGGTCAGAGATCGAGTTCCAGATGAGGCACGGGTAGCTCACTTGGCGTTGACTTTTCGTCTGTTCTAAATTAGGAACCAGAGACTCCATATAGTCCTTCGGGTTGCTCATCGTGTTCTTTAACCCCCCCCCAAGAAAATACAATGTTGACATCGATCCTTCATTTCAACAGTAACTCGCTAGCTCTCAGATGCAACCACAACTGCTCAGTGAATTTGTTTGGGAATTTAACGACTACCAAGAACAACTCATTAGGCTGTAAGTAATCGCCCGTACCTTATTTAGAGCCACTACCATCTGAGAAACACACCCACCTGTGCCTCATCCGGGACTCAAACGAATGACCAAAAGCCAGCGCCTTAGACCACTCGTCTACAGGGATGGCTGAACAGTGAGTCCGACTGAACAAAAAGCGCCTATCTTACAATTACAGTACCCACCGGAACTCTTTTTTTTTTTCTCTTTTAGTTTCGAGTTATGAACACTTAAGGCTGAAAATGCAGTAGCCCGTCCCTAAAGTGGAGCCACTGATTCCACGAAAAGGAGAAGGACAACCAGCACCGTATAGGACAAACACTATTTATGCCTCAAACCCCGGCCTGGGTAGTATGACCAGCCAGAAACCAGTGCTTCTGTCTCCTTGAGCGACGAAACTCTCCTTCCTCAGAGACATTCGCTTTCAATAACTCTGTGTAAACTATACCAATTACATTGAAGTGCCAGAAAAACTGGTACACCAGTCTAATACTTGGTACATCCCCCACGGGAGCGCAGGACTGCAGAAATACGCCGGAGCATGGACTCCACTAGCTTCTAGAAATATGCTGCAGGCAATGCACACCATACTTCCTGCAGAGCGTTCCACAATTCGGGAGTATTCCGAGGTCTCGGATTCCTGTGTTCGATAGCGCGTCGCATGGCATCCCAAATGTGTTCTATCACGTTCAGATCTGGGGACTTGGGTGAGAATGGCAACACCCCAAACTCAGATGAATGCTCCTCTAACCATAATGTGGCGTACCGACATTTGTGTGGAGGTGCATTGTCTGTTGGAACAGGCCCAACCCATCAGCATGAATGCAGGACATGAACGGGTGTACCTCGTCAGAAAAGATGCGCACATAGCGTTGGCCTGTCACAGACGTTTGTCCAGGGGTCCCAGTGAAGTCCAGCTAAACACACCCCATACCACCACGGACCCCCCACCAGCCGGTCCGGTACAGTTCCCTGTTGACAGGCGGGACCCATGGCTTCATGGGGTTTGCGCCACACACGAATCCTTCCATCTGCCCGATACAGTTGGAAACGCGACTCGTCAGACCAGGCTACTTGTTTCCAGGTCATTAAGTGTCCAGTGGCGCATAGATCTGTGTCGTGCACCCATCAAAGGGACTCGAGTTGGGCGTCGGCTCCCAAAGCCCGTATCGTGCAGGGTACGCTGCACAGTCCAGACGCTGATGCTTGTTGAGGCTCCAGCATTGAATTCCGATGATACCTGCGAGAGTGTTGCACGTCTAACGCGTGAAACGATTCTTGACAGCCGACGACGATGGTCACGTTCACCCAATGTCTTTTTACGGCCACACTGGTATCGTAGGTTGGAGGTTTTGCCAGAATTCTTGTAGTCACGGTACACCAATTGCAATGGTCGTCCGTGAAAATCAGAACTTCTTTTCTACCTCCGAAATACCATCATACACATCTCACGAGCGCCAACTATGACACCGAGTTGAAAATCGCTTAAATCGTTATTACTTGTCATTCTCATGCCGAAAACAGCTCTGACAGCTGGCAAGGATGTTTCACGCTTTATGTACGCACTGGCGGACGCAACCGAGTACGCGCATAGGTGACGTTGCTATGTATAAGCTCGTCTGTACCATTTTTTCTGGCACTTCAGTGTACAAGTCTTCGAACTAGCGAGACACCAGATTTTCATAGCATTAAAAAGTTAAAACCCATTAACAACTGACTCACCTAACGAAATCTGTCTTCTTATTAATCCCATGAATGATTCCAAGCTCGGTTATAATTCTCTTAATCTTCAGCGCAAGAAATTGCACAGATTGACACCTCTTTGATCTACAATATAAATATGCGCAGTGGCATTTATTACTTCAGCTGAAAACGAAAGTACGACAGAGGGAAGAAAAGCTGAAGAAACTATACTGCATGTTCGAAAGAACACGGGTGTTGCCAGTGAAAATAGCAGTTCTTCACACATCCATCTTTATCTGATTTAAGGTCGATATTTACGTATCTTATATTCGTAACAGATTCTGGGCCATCAACAGAGGAAAGAGTTCGGCGCATTTCTGTCATCATCGGGCCAGAGAGACGGTACGCGTTGAACATGTAATCAACTCAGCAGCGCTGCTAAACGGTGAGTTATGGGTTTCATCCTGAAACTTTTTTGCTGGATTTCGTACCACTGTTTTTTTCCTCGTTGTGTGTCTCGATATAGCTAAGTGTAGCCGAGATCGCCTTGGCCTGCATGAGGCAAAAGTGAAAGTAAACCATTTAATTTAAAATTACAAAAAAGCAAGTCAAACATTTGATTCGAAGTATTACTGCCCATAAAACCATTTAACCATAACAGATATTTGTCATGTACTTTTGTTGTTGTTTTCCTTGCTATTTACTGTTGTGGCCATCAAAAATTCGAAGTAGTGCTCACCAAAATTGTTCTATATATACATTTTTCTCAGTTACACAGAAGCTTTGCCCACCAAATTTATATATATATATTCTATTAAGAAGAGACCTAAGCAAAAAATACATATATATTTTTGACTCATACCAAGTACAACATAGAAAAGGTTATGTATCTATCTACCGGTGTGAGTAAAAGGAGAAAAGATAAAAAAAAATTGAATAAAAAAACTGAATGTAGAAGGTGTCGAGAATACTGAGCCTTGGCTTTATCAAGGACCAGCAAAAACTCTGCATTTTCTCACTTCCACAAAGACCTAGTTGGAAATGGGTTTCTGCAACTCCATAGATGCAAGTAACATGAACACCAAAAATTGTTTTAAAAAATATTGTGGAAGTGAGAAAATGCAGAGTTTTTGCTGGTCCTTGATAAAGCCAAGGCTCAGTATTCTCGACACCTTCTACATTCAGTTGTTTTATTTTATTTATTTTTATCTTTTCTCCTTTTACTCACACCGGTAGATACATAACCTTTTCTATGTTGTACTTGGTATGAGTCAAAAATATATATGTATTTTTTTTGCTTAGGTCTCTTCTTAATAGAATGTGAATTTTGAATTTTCAAAACTGCTGCGTTGCGCGTTTTGATCTTCAGGTTATTTTGCAACTTTCGTTTTAAATTCTAAAGTTTTTCCTTAGTTTTCAGTTTTGCTCTTCAGTATATATATATATATATATATATAAGAGCAAAACTGAAGACTAAGGAAAAAATTTTAGAATTTAAAACGAAGGGTGCAAAATAACCTGAAAATCAAAACGCGCAACGCAGCAGTTTTGAAAATTCAGAATTCACATTCTATAAAGAAGATACCTAAGCAAAAAAATACATATATAATTTTGACTCACACCTAATACAACATAGAAAAGGTTATGTATCTACCTGTGTGAGTAAAGGAGAAAAAGATAAAAAAATAAAATAAAACAACTGAATGTAGAAGGTGTCGAGAATACTGAGCCTTGGCTTTATCAAGGACCAGCAAAAACTCTGCATTTTCTCACTTCCACAAAGACCTAGTTGGAAATGGGTTTCTGCAAGCAGAGTTTTTGCTGGTCCTTGATAAAGCCAAGGCTCAGTATTCTCGACACCTTCTACATTCAGTTGTTTTATTTTATTTTTTTTATCTTTTCTCCTTTTACTCACACAGGTAGATACATAACCTTTTCTATGTTGTATTAGGTGTGAGTCAAAATTATATATGTATTTTTTTGCTTAGGTATCTTCTTTATAGAATATATATATATATATATATATATATATATATATATATATGGGATGTAAGGTCAGGTGATGCGTAACATCACAGCCTCTCCTTGACAAATGTCAACCCCGCCTTCTCGTGGTGCATCCTGTTCCCACTAAAGGGCTCTGACGACCGCAAATAGCGGTATAACTATACCATCGGGATCAGAGGAAATGCTATCCCACACTCACCAACCCGCTTGGCCAGCGTGGTGAGTTATGGCCAAACACCTCCAAAATGACTCTACAACTTAAATCTTGGCCCTCAGTCTCCGGCAGCTGGAATGTACCTGGCCAAGGCAGCGGCCAGTGCGACATGAAGGCAGAGGGTGCTAAGAATCCCCGGAGGACCGGACTAGGCTGCCATTTGATGCTGACCTTGGCTACCTACAACGGACGCTCCCTATCTTCTGATTCAAGGCTTCTTGAATTGGAAGAGGAACTACAAAGGATCAAGTGGGACATCGTCGGGCTGAGTGAGATAAGGAGAAAAGGAGAAGATCTCATTGAACTGAAAAGTGGACATCTCTTCTATTATCGTGGGACAGATACTGGCAGAACTAGTGGTGTTGGATTTATAATAAACAAGAAACTGAAGGATAAAGTGGTAGAAGTTGAAAGTTCCTCTGACAGAGCTGCACGACTCGTTATCCAACTATCGAGAAGATACCAGGCTCAGATTATTCAAACTTATGCACCCACCACAAGTCATCCTGAAGAAGAAATTGAAGAATTTTATGAGGAAATTCGTCATCTAAATAATAAAGGTAAGCAGCACTTGAAGATAATTATGGGAGATTTCAATGCAAAAATAGGCACCGGCAACAGAATGAAACTTCAGTAGGTAAATTCGGTCACGGCAACAGAAACCAGCGTGGAAATACTCTCGTTGAGTTTGCAGAGGCAGAAGGATTTTTCATCTTGAATTCCTTTTTCAAGAAAAAGCCACACAGGAAATGGACATGGAGACATCCAATTGGGACGACAAGTGAAATTGATTTTATTATGTGTAACAAAAAATTCGTCATCGAAGACTGCAGTGTGCTAAACAAGTTCAACACAGGTAGTGACCATAGATTGGTGAGATGTAAGATGCACCTCAACACTAAACTGGAACGTGGCAAGTTCATAAGACAAACAAAATGTATTGACATAACCAACCTTAAAAAACACCATAATACTTTCAAGTTGGAACTGAAGAACAGATTCTCTGCTTTAGAAGGCCTAACATCGGAAGAAGTGGATATTTCTGAAGTTAACAGAAAAGTAACCAAAGCTCTTATGGAAACAGCAACAAAATTAGCTGGGTCTAAGAACAAGTTGCATGTAAACAAATTATCAGGAAAAACCAAAATGTTGATGCAAAAAAGAAGAGAGATGAGGACAACTAAAGAAGATGTGACTTCCAAAGTGGAATATATAGAGCTATGCAAGACAGCACGAAAAAGTATCACTGAAGACGTAAGGAAATTCAACTGTGAGCTAGTGAGGAAAGCAATTGAAAACAACCAAAGCCTAAAGATAGCAAAGGGACATCTCAGTAAGGGAAGAAAACAGATTATGGCTCTGAGAAAAGAAGATGGTTCTATAACAAGAAATAGAGGCGAAATTTTGACAAGAGTGAAAGATTTCTACTCCAAACTATATGAAAGGGATGATACATGTACTCCAGACATCATGAAAGGTACCAGAGTTCTTCCAGTCCTCCCAGCAGAAGTTGCTCATGCAATCAAGAACATGAAGCGGGGGAAAGCTCCAGGAGAAGATGGAATTACTATAGACATCATACAAGAAGCAAGTGGAGAAATTGAAACAGTACTCGCCCAAATTTTCACTCGATGCCTTAATGAAGGGAAGATTCCTGAGGATTGGAACAATGCTACAATGATCCTGCTACATAAAAAAGGTGACATTGAGGATCTCAGGAACTACAGACCTATTAGCCTCCTATCAGTGGTTTATAAAATCTTCACTAAAGTTCTTTCACACCGCTTGAAGGTAACACTGGACATGGCTCAACCGAGAGAACAAGCTGGATTCAGGAGTGGCTACAGCACAATAGATCATATCCACGTACTGAGAGAACTAATTGAAAGAGCGAGGGAATATGAACTTCCATTGTGCATGGCTTTTATCGATTATGAAAAAGCCTTTGATTCGGTGAAAACCATCAGCAGTTACCACGGCTCTGAAATCCTGCGGTATTGAAGATGCATACATTAATATTATTAATAACATCTATGAAAATGCAAGTGCAAAGATTCGGCTGTTTGAAAATACAACACACATAAAAATTGGAAAGGGAGTGAGACAAGGTGACACCATATCTCCGAAGCTCTTTAATGCCACATTGGAAAATGTCTTTCAATCACTGAACTGGGAAAACAAAGGGATAAAGATTAATGGAGATTATCTAACCCACCTTCGTTTTGCTGATGACGTAGTCATTTTTGCAACTACCCCATCAGAGCTGCAGAGTATGATCCAGGAACTTGCTGACAAGAGTAAAGAAGTGGGATTAAAAATGAACTTTCAGAAGACAAAAGTGATGTTCAATGCTTTTACAAGAAATGAAGATTTATCGATTGATGGAGAAAAACTGGAGATAACAGATACGTATGTTTATCTTGGACAGCAGATATCAAGTGAGGGTCACATTGATGAAGAAATTAATCGGCGTACAAAACTTGCCTGGAGAGCTTTTGGAAGAAACAGCATAATTTTCAAGAGCAATATGCCATTATGTCTTAAAAGAAAAGTGTTTGATCAATGCATCCTTCCAGTGCTTACGTATGGTGCAGAGACGTGGACCTTAACTAAAAGAGACATACAAAGGCTGCAGACAACTCAAAGAAGCATGGAGAGGTGCATGCTTGGTATAACCAGGAGAGATAAGAAGAGGAACTCGTGGATCCGAAAAATGACGAGAGCGGAAGACATCATGATCAGAGTTAAATCCCTGAAATGGCAATGGGCTGGACATACTGCCAGAAGGACAGACCATAGATGGACAGCCGAAATTTTAGATTGGATTCCAAGGGATAGGAAAAGACCCAGAAAAAGACCACATGGGAGATGGGTGGATGAAATTCGTAACATATGCGGGAGTGACATGGAGGAGACTGGCACAAGACAGACCGTTGTGGAGGAAACTTGGGGAGACCTTCGTCCAGCAGTGGATTGATAATGGTTGACAATGATGATGATGATGATGATATATATATATATATATATACACACACACACAGACACACACACGATTATACATATAGATATCATCATCATCATTGTCAACCATTATCAATCCACTGCTGGACGAAGGTCTCCCCAAGTCTCCTCCACAACGGTCTGTCTTGTGCCAGTCTCCTCCATGTCACCCCTGCATACTTTCGAATTTCATCCACCCATCTCCCATGTGGTCTTCTTCTGGGTCTTTTCCTGTCCCTTGGAATCCAATCTAAAATTTCGGCTGTCCATCTATGCTCTGTCCTTCTGGCAGTATGTCCAGCCCATTGCCATTTCAGGGATTTAACTCTGATCATGATGTCTTCCACTCTCGTCATTTTTCGGATCCACGAGTTTCTCTTCTTATCTCTCCTGGTTATACCTAGCATGCACCTCTCCATGCTTATTTGAGTTGTCTGCAGCCTTTGTATGTCTCTTTTAGTTAAGGTCCACGTCTCTGCACCATACGTAAGCACTGGAAGGATGCATTGATCAAACACTTTTCTTTTAAGACATATATATATATACAGTGATTTATTTATCCACACGTTTTGCGTGCGTGTGTGAACAGATTGTACAAAACAAAATCTGCAGTGCAAGCACATAAATTCCGGTTTCAATACCAGAACAAACTGAAAGGCAATTCGTTGCAGTAACTGATTTAAATATTTAAATACAATAATTTAATACTGGGATTCTCTGAGAAAATATCGCGAAGAACGGAATTACCGAAGACCCCGATGATGATATGGGCTTACCATGCTGTACCTGCACTGGTCATCGACAAATGTAAACAAGTTTTCTAGTACATGACTTCTGTCTGACACGTTTAAGTCATACACGAAATTATTAAAATAATTTTCCAAGTAGACAAGTACCAAAATTTCGCTCATAATATTTTCTATTCCATTAAACCACGTTTATTTTCATACGAATACAGAATGTGGAACTGTAGGATTTTATGGAGGCAGGCAGAGTCCAATTCTCTGCAAAACCGGAATGCCAACTTGACTGACCTGTAATTTTTGAAGCGCGTGGGTCGGGAGATGGAAGTACACTTTTACAACTTGCACATATCTTCATTACAAAATCATCGCCATAAATGTTTAGGCCAAGTCAGTAACAGGAGAATAAAAAAAGTCTTGAAAGAAATACGCCAAAAATCGGATTGTCATCTTCAAAATTTGTATTATATGGCGTAATATCGTATTTCTTTCATGATTTATCTGCTTCTCCGGGCAAACACGGGATAAGATTCTTAACCTCCAGATTCGCTAAACACGAATGCCGGTTGCTTCGACTAGCGAATCCTGTGATGGTTAAATTCAAATTGATCGGAAACTTAAAACTTGGTCGTTCTCGGTGGTGTAGTGGTTAGCACACTCAGGCGTTTTCTGGGAGACGCGGGTTCGAGTCCCGCTCCAGGACGATGAAAATTTTCAAGTTTTCGGATATTATCTGACTTACGATCCTTGTCACATTTACGCCAAAAATCGGATTGTCATCTTCAAAATTTGTAAAAAGTCTTGTTAGTTTAAAAACTAAAACTGCGCTCCAGGTGCTTAAAAATTCAGAACGATCTTTTTTTTTTATTAATACTGCGTCAGACATTACCAAGGCACCAATAAGTTAAATCCACATTTGCGTCCAAATTTTGAGACTACTAGGCACAAAATCCAAACATAGATTATACGCACTTTCTTTTTAAGCCACTGAAAGTTTTGTTATGAAAAGTCTTTTTTAAATAGTACTGTTTCGCCAAAGAAATAACTAGGTTAATTTAGAAAAAAAAATTTTCCTTTATACATACCCCTTCTACGACTAAAATCCAACCTCGTTTCTTATTATTCTTTATACTATTATGTGATACGCAGACATAGTCTCAACCCCGCATCGGTTTAAATCCCTTTGATGATACCGCATGTGCTACGCAAAACTGCTGCTCTCTTCGACAACGATCACAACGCTTTATTATCAGCGACTTGTCAGCGAAATGAAAATGCAGATAACGGCAAACAGGATATGATCTTCCATCGCTGAAGCAACGAATCAAAAAAGACGAGCGGCTTCGAAACGAAATACATTATATTTATCTCATAACTCTTATCCTGAGAACTTTGTACCAGCTGGAACAGATTTCTACATCATACTCTCGAGCCTTGCAATTTTCTAGCACTTCAGCGCCACCAGTCAGAAACACTGACAGTCAAGTGTGATATGGGATTCCTGTCTTCCCTTCTCTCTCACACATATACAAAGAAAGGAACATCTCTGACGTGTAACTAAAAACTCGACGAGCCTACAAACGAGCGAAAGGATAACTTCTAACAGTGTTTTTCGATCATCCGCAGCACAGTAAAATATTTCCTGAATATTTTTTATTTTATATTTGGAAGGGGGGATGTGGGGGGGGGTAACTACCACATCGAGGAACTCGATGGGCTACAAGTAGTCGCCCGTCCCCGATTTAGGGCTACTGATTCCAGGGAAGAGAGAGAGAGAGAGAGCGAGAGCGCCAGTGCCGTAAGAAAAACACAACATCCATGCCTCACCCGTGATTCGAACCCAGGCCCAGAGTTGCAGAATGTAGATGAACGTGCGTACTTTTTTTTTCTATTGAAGCTTTAACGACCACCGTGAACAACTCAATGGGTTTAAGCAGTCGCCCGTCCCTAATTTAGGGCCACTGACTCCAGGAAAGAGAGAGACAGAGCCAGTGCCGTAAGACAAACACAGCATCCATGTCTCACCGGGATTCGAACCCGGACCCTTCTCGGGCGAATAGGCATAAGCCAACGATTAGACCACTGCGCCACCGGGACGGCGTGCGTACCTTGTACGCGAATAGTTTCCAAATTATTAGAAGAATATTTTAGATAGTTTTTGCCGGTAGATTAAAAAACAAATAAAAATGTTATTTACAGCAATTAAAACACTTACTCAAGGCTTTACTCAAATTAACATACTTTATTTTAACTTGAAGAATTTTAAATTTTTCACATCTTCCTAGTTTTTTTTTTTTTAATAGACTTTCTGGCCTTTATATTTTTATCAAAGCAATGTGTAGAAACTGCATCTTTTTTACGCTTTCCAACCGTAGGTTGAAGAAGCGTATATGCTCCAGCTTTGTCCGTCTGTCTGTTTGTTCGTCCGCACGATAACTCACGTAAAAATGGTTCGATTTCGATGAAATTTTAGTATGCGGTAGGGGACCACATGGGGATGAACCCTATTGAAAATGGACGAAATGGGGTCATAGGTCAGGACATAGGAGTGGGATTCATTCCACTGCACTTATGAATCATAACTTACTTAAAAAGGCTTCGATTGCGACAAAACTTTATCATGTTGTTCCGGAATTATACAAAACTGGTTCTGTTGAATATAATCGAAATGGAGTCAAAGGTCAGGACACAGGAGCGAAATTTATTCAACAGCCATTATCCTCATAACTTGACTAAAAGTGCTTCTATTGCAACAGAACTTTGGGATGTTGTTCCGGAGGTATACTGAACCGGTTCTGTTGAATATTATCGAAATGGGGTCAAAGGTCAGGGCACAGGAGCGAGATTTATTCCACGGTCATTATCCTCATAACTTGAGTACGATTTCTGGTATGTTGGAAAGCGTATAATAATCAATGCATTGCATGATTTTACTAACTGGTTTTTTTTTTTCGTTTTTTACACAGAAAGAATTTAAATTTTGTTGCCAGGTCGCTCTTGCAGTTGCCAGTTATTAAAATAAAATCTTTTCATTATGTATTTTGTTAAGTGTTATTTTCGAATTAAGATGTACAAAATGCTATTAATAATTTTTGAAGGTTCACTGATGGAACTGCTTTTCTGGATGTAAAAGCTATCTTTTATCAGTCGCTTTTTTAAAAAAAAATTCAGGTTTAACGGTTACCGTGAGCAACTCGTCCGTCTCTAATTTAGGGCCACTAGTGACCGGGTACTTGCATCCCGGTAATAAATAAGGGCGTCTTTCTCCCCCATTTCTACCTCGCTTCCGTGCCACTTTCCTATCGGGCACTCTAGCCCAAATCTCTTAGCTTCCTATTTCTAAGGGTTGTTTAAGACCTGGGGTCAGACACTCCCTTCCTAAAATCCTCCTCTACATATGATCAGATTTAGGGCCATTGGTTCCAGGGAAGGCAGAGACCCAGTACTGTAAGGCAAGCACAACAGCCATGTCCCACCGAGATTCCAACCCGGACCCAACTCGGACGAATGATCATAAGCCAGCGCTTACCCCACTGCTCCACCGGGGCAGCCCTCTTCCATCCTAAACGACGGAGGTTCTACCCTGATTGCAGCGGAAGGATTATCTGGTGCAAGGGTTGAAAAATGCAGTGGCCGCCCCGGTGGCGCAGTGGTCTAAGACGCTGGCCTCTGATCATTCGTCCGTAAGGGGTCCGGGTTCGAATCCCGGTGAGGCATGGATGTTGTGTTTGTCTTACGGCACTGGCTCTCTCCCTTCCCTGGAACCAGTGACCCTAAATTAGGGACGGGCGACTGCTTATAGCCCATTGAGTTGCTCACGGTGGTCGTTAAACCTTCAATAATAAAAAAAAAAAAAATGCAGGGTAGTCGGTTTTGCGGAATTTCAGTTTAAATACGAAGTTTCTGAAATAAACGGAATTCCTAACTACGACAAATCTGTGAAAATCCGAAAGTTAAAATAAACGGGCACTAACATACACCGATGACAAATTACATTATGACCACCTACCTTTAAGTTGTAGGACACCATTTAGCCTACAAAACAATGGCCACTCGGTGAGGCATGGATTCGATGAGGTGGCGATAGGTATCCTGGGGTATCTGGTACCATAATGTCAACAGCAGGTCTTCCAGTTCCCGTACATTTCGGGATGGTGGTGATTTAGCGCGAACCCGCCTTTCCAAGAAGAACCACAAATGTTTCGATTGGGTTCATGTCAGGTGAATTTGGAGGAGCATTAACAGGAAGTAACCACCATGTTCCTCAAACCACTACTTGATTATTCTGGCAGTGTGGCATGGCGCATTATTCTGTTGGCAATGGCCATCACCAGCAGGGAACACAGTTGCCATAAATGGGTGAACTTGGTCTGCAACGATGTTCAGATACCTGACAGCTGTCAGGGATTGTGCTATTGGGATAATGGAGCCTAAAGTGTCCTAAGAAAACATCGCCCACAGCACAACATCGCCGACGCCCGCCAGTTTCTGCCCAACAGTGAATCCAGGTGCCATATAGTCTCAGTTGGAAATCAGCGTATCCGCGCTCGGCCGTCTACGTGATTCACCAGGAATCTTGATTCGTCATACCAGGCCACTTTCTTCCAATCATCCACGGTCCAATCTCGATGATCTTGGATCCATTTCATGCATTGTTGGGGATGACGTGCAATTAGCATGGTGACCCGGCGGGGTCTTCGGCTACGCAGGTCCATGCACAGTAGGCTGAGATGAACTGTGTGCTGTGACACATGTCCCTGATCACCTCTGTTGTAGCTGCGGGTGATTGGCCGTGCGGTCGCTGTGAACAATGCGCAACAGTCTCCACTCCTATCTGGCATCAATGAGCTGCGGACAACACACGGCTAGACGACGGTTCGTCGTTTGGCCATCTGTGCATCAATTTTGATACGTACTCTACTCTCACTACAGCGGCGGCACGTGCAAACTCTGTGCGAAAAGAAAATTCGTTTTGGCGATGGAAAACAAGCTTTGGCGATGGACAAAAAAGCTTTGGCGCTTACTTTTTTGTGCTGTTATAACACTTTGGTTAAAAAACATTGAATTCAGCGAATAAATTGGCCACCCCTGCGAGGAATAATAGGCCTATCACAAAATCGCGGCCTTTCCTTGTAAGTCATGAGATAAATGACAGAAATAATCTCAGTGTCACTGCATAAAGGGAAATAGTTATTTCTTAATACAAACAGAAAAAAGCTATACATGAACTTAATGACAATTAAATTTAAAAAGTCATTGAATAACTGTTATGAAACCTATTTAGCCAACAAAGAACAATTAAGCTGGATTATGTGATTGGGTCACTCCTGGTTGGTACAAAATAAAAGATTTCAGTCTCCTATTGCTTTGCCCGAATCGGTCGACAATATTTCTCTTCTTGAGAAGATGGTAGCACACTGGGATTTGTTGTGAAAAGTGATTGGAATCCTGATAAGACCGATTTGTGTGCGAGAAAGCTATTTTCCAAAACACTAATAAACATGTCTAAAAATGGTACATAAATTTAAATTCTGTAACAGTCTTCTGTGTTTATGGCTTCGTTTTGATGTGATTCTTGGAGTTTTAATCAAAACTGTTTGCTTTTCAGCGTACTTTAGAGTAATCTGAAATAAGTCATGGAACTCAAATTTCGTACTGCCTCGTCGCAGCAGAAACTTTTATATCCATGTATTAGCTTTTCATTGCAATGGAACATCCTGGTGCTTGGTTCCTTGCCGCTTCTTCGTCTTCATGGAGAAAACAAGTTTAGTTGTTGCCATGAGACATGAAAACAATTTCAAATACTACAAAACTTTTGCCTTTTAAAATCGCGTTTTTGAAATACCGAAAGGTTCTAATTTGGGAGTGGGGGTTAAATTCCAATTCCCCTCCTTCCAGGCACACACCACTGTACGCAGAGTATTGGACGATATTTCAGTGGTACATGTTGTCGCGGGGAGTGTGGCTGCGATTTGCAAGTGCCCTTGAAACTGCAGGGTAAAATTTTTCCGCTTCCTTCATGTTTTCTGAAAAGGAAATCTTTTCTGTTTCCGCTACAACTGACGACATAGAGTGGCTCCCGAAATTGAGTCCAAACCACCCACTCTCTTCGTTAAAGGTCTAAAAACATTATTAAGTCCTTATTGCAAATTAATATTTATAGGAACGATAAAATACACATTAAGAAACGTATTAGGCTAGAAAACAAATATGAAGTCTCTAATATGTTAATTACATAATTTTCATGTCGAAGTTACAAAATACGAAGTCATAAAATGGAGAATACACTTTATAAAAAATGCGATTTGGCTATCACTATATTTTTAAAATGAATCTGTATAATAGTTTTATTGACTTAAGATAACTAAATGGCCTAGTGGTCAGCGTTCGTGACTGCCATAGGGATGACCTCAGGTTCGATCCTGGGCAGGTACGAACGTTCGAACCACTAAATAACCGCCGTGCGTCGGATGGGCACGTTAAGCCGCCGGACCCCGGGTACTGGCCCATCGGTAATAAATAAGGGCGTCTTCCTCCCCCTTTCTACCTCGCTTCCGTGTCACTTTCCTATCGGGCACTCTAGCCAAAATCTCCTAGCTTCCTATTTCTAAGGGTTGTTCGAGACCTGGGGTCAGAGACTCCCTTCCTAAAATCCTCTACATATGATCTGATCTCATAACTGAACTATGGGCAGCGAGTGGCCTAGTGGTCAACGTTCGTGACTGCCACTGGGGTACCTCAGGCTCTATCCCAGGCAGGTACGAACGCTCGAACCACTAAATATCCGCCGTGCCTAAGATGGGCATGTTATGCCGTCGGACCCAGGGAACTGGCCCCTCGGTAATAAACAAAGACGTCTTCCTCCCCCTTTCTATTTCGCTTCCGTGTCTTCCTCCACCTTTCTACCTCGCTTCCCTATCGGGCAGTCTAGCTAAAATCTCCTAGCTTTCTATTTCTAAGGATTGTTTAAGACCTGGGGTCAGACACTCTCTTCCTAAAATCCTCTACATCTGATCTGATCTGATACTAAACAATGATATCCCAGTGAAAATACAATTTTCAATTAACATAATGATCTCCAGAACGGAAACGAGTGTGTGAATCTCGGCAACTTGTGATTCGAATGTCTGAAGAAGGTAAATTCTCTGGGAAATTGCGAAGACAGTTCAACGAGTCACAAATGTGCTAAAAAAATTATCCAGAAGTATAAAATGTTTAGACACATTGCAAATAAGCCCGGAGGAGGACGAAAAGGAATCCTCAGTTCCACGACTAAGAGACGAATCATTCGATAACTAAAAGAAAATCCTAAGCTGAGTGCTCCAAAAATTGCTGCATCCACTTCCATAACGATCGGAAGACCTGTTTCTACAGAAACAATTCGAAGAGTACTCAGGTTTTAATGGTCGCATAGCTAAAAGAAAACCTTTCATTTCCAAAGTAAATCGAGAGAAAAGGATTTCGTTCGCTAGAAATCATATTTCGAAGCCGGAAGACTTCTGCAATCAAGTCATATTCAGTGACGAGAGTAAGTTTAATGTTTTTGCAAGTGATGGTCGATGTTATGTTCCGCGGAAGCCTAACAGTGAACTGCTTTACCAAAACACCATCATCACTATCAAGCATGCAGGTGGTTCAGTGCTTGTAAGACGCTGTACGTCGGCAAATGGTGTGGGAAATTTAATTTTCATTGATAAAATCATGGATGAAATGGAATACTTCGGCATATTAAAAAAATAATTTAAAACAAAGTGCTAAAAGTTGGGTTTAGGGTAAAATTTTGTATTTCAAGAAGATAACGACCCGAAGTACACAGCTAAAATAGTTAATCTGTGGTTGTTGTATAATCGTAAAATGCAATTGGACACACCATCGCCATCTTCAGATCTCAACGTTATTGAAAATGTGTGGTCCCAGTTGGAAATATCGGTTCAAAAACACGTTATTAGGAGCAAAGAACAGTTAAAAACAGTTTTACAAGAAGAATGAGCAAACATATAAAGCAAAACAACACAAACTCTTGTAAACTCAATACCACGCCGTTTGGAAGCATGCAAAAGGATTTACAATAAAATATTAGTTCCTTTTTTTTTTTTTTTTTTTTTTTTGTTAACAAAAAGAAAAAAAAAACATGGACTAATATTTTGTTGTAAATCCAACAACAAAATATAGTTCATATTTTAAATGTTCAAGATGCTCATGTTTCACATATTCAGTACTAATATTTTGGAGTGTACTCTATTTGTACTCTACTTTGTGACTTCGAATTTCGTAACTTGTCTATTTATCTTCATAAACACGTTATTGTCATTTATAATCGGGGCAATCATTTTGAATTACCTTGTATTATATAGACCATATTTATTTTCTAGCCTAATACATTTCTTAATGTGTATTTTATCTTTCCTATAAATATTAATTTTCAACTACGATTTAATAACGTTTTTTTAGACCTTTAAAGAAGAGAGTTAGTGGTATATATTCAATTTCGGGAGACACTGTAGGTCACAAAATTATGACTGCGGGGAGTATTTGTCGGGGTGACAAAACCCTTCGTCAAGGAATGGCGAGCACGTGACTCATGCACGCATTTTACATTCAGAAGTGTATGTGTGAGAGGAGCGATTCAGGCTTCAGCTTCATGTGCGGCAACAATTTAGAATTCCAGGCCACGTCATAACTGAAATCGAAATGAGAGATCGATCGGTTTTCAAACGTAAAGGAGGAGGGAAAAACAAAACAAAAAACTATAGCAATTAAAATTAGGAATGCGCCATACGAGGTTGCTAAAGTGAACGATTGGAAGTGTCACTGTTAAACATTAGGATAGCTGAACTGCCACGATCTTGTTTATACGTGTTTACCAGCCAACTGTTATTGACACTTGTGTCACATTAATGTGATCTTCAAATTTCGTTCCTCGTGTATCATGATAACCTCAAAAACTTGAACATCGTGAATCAGCCTTTGAAAAAAAAAAGGGGGGGGGGGGCACACAAAGCTCTCGGAAACATGGGCGTACTGATAGCCCCCGAAGTACGAAGGGGGGGGGGTCATGGCTAACAAGGCTTCTAGCCTCAGCAGAAGAATTTTTCAAAATTTTTGCTGAAACTTCAACTGGTTAAAGAAACAGCCAAGAATCTTTGACGGTAGCTTTGAATGCAGCATTAAAAAGAAAAGCATTTTTCAGTAAATAAGTAAGATCTTCGAGAAATCGTTTTCGCTTAAGTTTCTAAAAACTGGGTGACGTGAAAGCAGCTATTCTAGAGGACCCGAGACCCCTTTTCACAGCCATAGTAATAGTTCCATATACATGTATATTAACAAGAGAATATGAATAAATATCAGTCATAGAATGTGAACAAAAAATAGGAGAATGTGAATAAATATCAGAATATATAAATTTTTTATATCAATGAGGATAATGAGTGTTACATAATGCACTTGTTCGAACATAACTACATATCCTTTAGAATATAATTATCTGAAAGGTAATTAAATAACAAGGAATTATACACCAACTGTACTTAAATAGTGTAACTATTGGGTTGTCGGAAAAGTCATGAAGTATTTTAGCCATGTTTTACAAAGGTCATTTATTGATATAGAAAGAAAAAAGATCACTCAATGATATAATGCCCGTTTGGTTCGATAACCTTTTGCCATCTTTCGGTGAGCTGTAAAATGCCTCGTTCATAGAAGGACTTGTCTTTCGTGGCGAAAAACTGTACAAGGTGCTGATTTACAGCCTCATTTGAATTGAACGTTATACCACGCAAGGACTGTTGAAGAGAGCGAAACAAGTGGAAGTCTGACGGCGCAAGGACAGGCGAGTATGATGGGTGTGGCAACCCATCCCACCAAGCTACAATAATTTTTGGCGGGTGATCAAACTTGTGTGTGGTCTCGCATTGTCGTGATGGAACACAACACGGTGAAAATACTCCAAATACGTGGCGACAGTTAATAAATAAATGCATCGCTCTTTCCACGTTCCAGAAACACACAGCATCCGAAAAATTGTTTTTCAGCCGGCGTGGCTGAAAAACAATTTTTCGGATGCTGTGTGTTTCTGGAACGTGGAAAGAGCGATGCATTTATTTATTAAGAAACACAACACCTTTACGATGAACGAGCTCTGGACGTTTCTGGATGACGGATTCGTTCAAACTGTCCAATTGCCGACAGTACACATTCGAATTGATTGTTTGGTTCCGTGGTAGGAGCTTGAAAAGCACGACAACTTTAAAATCCCACCACACTGAGACCAGAACCTTCTGCTGATGAATGTCTGCTTTGGGTGTCGTTTGAGGCGAAGCAGCACGTCGGGACCAAGACCGTTTGCGCAGCACATTGTTGTACACAATCTACTTTTCGTCACCAGTTATCAGTCGCTTCAAAAAAGGATCGTTTCCCTCACGTTTAATGAGCATATCGCAGATGTTTATACGCGCCGTCAATTGAGCTTCTTTGAGTTCATGAGGAACCCACACATCGAGCTTGCTTACGTACCCCAGCTTCTTCAGGTGGTCGTGAACGCTTGAATGATGGATGTGCAATGTGTCTGCAATCTCTCGTGTCGTGTAACGTGGGTTTGACTCGATCAATGCCTTGATTTGGTCGTCATCAACCTCGGTGGGCGTCTCGGACCGAGGAGCATCGTTGAGGTCAAAATCACCAGCACGAAATTTTGCGAACCACCGCTGGCACTGACGTTCTTGTAGAGCATTATCACCGTACACTTTACTCGATTTTTCACAAACTTGACGCGCGTTCTTCCCTTTACGGAAGTAAAACAGTAAAATATGGCGAAAATGCACAGCTTGGTCTTCCATCTTCAACTTGATGTCAAATCAACCAAATCGCTCACTATTCCTTTTAGACTGCAGCTAGAACTGGCACCTGTCGAATGCCATAGCGATAACAGAGCTGCGCATGCCTCTAGTACTTCCAAAACAGCCCAACCGCCATTGGGTGCGAAAATACGTCATGACTTTTCCGACAATACAATATACTACTAGATATCCGAAATTTCTTGGTGTAGAAAAGAAATCAAAGTTTCCAAGCTTTCGCACATCAACCAGATGGCGTTTTCAAGGTAGGTAGACAGCTAGCCTGACCTTCGTTCTCTAAAAGAATATAATTTGCGTGATATGATTAACTTTGGCGTAAGTGTTTTGTAATACTTTGAATTGGATAAAACTAAAGCAATCGTTTTAATTACACGTGTACATTTGTGTTACATGCAATGAAGTGCAACAGTTTTGGTTTTATTAAAAATACGTATAGGTTCCAAAGAATTTGAATTATTAAAAACAAACGCCTGTACTACCTATAGTTAATAACATGAAATTTAAAAATTTCTGTAATTGGAAGCAAATAGATTATAACAAAAGGGTCACGAAGACATTTCTGTGGGGGGAGGGGGGAGGGGGGGTCACGTACGCCACTGCTAGGAAACATATTTGAATTCTTCATTAGGAAGTGCAGCGACGAACACCAGAATCGCAACTCCGCCTTTCTAGCACATTTACATCCTCTTCCGGCCGCATGTTTTCCTGCGCCGTTGCACGTCAGCAGCACCTGATTATCAACAGAAAGGCAACTGTCTTCTTTGAACACATGAAACTGGGGGCGGAAGGGGGAACCCTAACAGCCTAAAAATTCTCAGCATTCGTTTTTTCCATTACACTGCGTTTTATTCACCAATGCCTGCCACACCCGCTCTTTAATACAAAAGATGCACATACTTCAGTTACAAAAAATTCGCATGTGAAGTTTCATCACAGCCGCTTGAAGCATTCCATTCTGCAGCGAAAATCAATGACGCATGCGAGCAACTGTGGCTTTTTATTTAAGAACAAGATTGATAACTTTCCTAACGAAAGCCCAAAGATAATTTTAACATCAGACACTTTTACTTTTTCTTTCTTTTCCATGATATTGCGCTAAATCTTCTGTTTTTGTGGTCAAGGGATTCTGTTGCACAAAATTTCCGTGTTCCCATCAAAACACGTATCAACATCAATTCCCAATCTACTGCTGGATGAAGGCCATACCCAAATCTCTTTCACAACTCTCTGTCTACAGCAATTTTCTTTCATGCCATTCCGACACGCTTTCGAATTCCACAAACCCATGCACTAGCGGATCCAGCGGGGGGGGGGGGTCCGCCCCCTAAAACGGATTTTTCCTTTTTTAAAATGGCTAAAATCGTAAATGTATATAATGCATACATTTTTGTAAAATAACAGAAATAAATGCAGATTTTTGAAAGACTTTTTACGACGATTAAAGTTTTCTGTGAATTTGGAGATTTAAATTTTCCGTTCCTAGCTTCAGGGGAAGAGAGAGAGAGAGAACAGTAATAAAAAAAAAAAAAAAAAAGAAGTTTCAGAAATACAGGAAGCTGAGAGCGGACGGGAAAGGAGAGACTGGCTGATAGCAAAAAGCAATGTGCGTGCGCTGAATTGCCACGAGTGGAACAAGGGAAAAATCGTCCCCACTAGTGGAACTAAGAAAAGCAGTAGGCGGCTTCCTAAGTTACGCGAAAAAAGTGGCTCTTCACAGATCTATCTTAGTGCAAATGTATAATATAAATTTTACTGACATTTGTGGCTGTTGAAGTTTCAGATTTACGCATTTTTTTTTTTTTTTCGTTCTGAACAGTAATTTATGAAATTTGGCTGTTGAAGATTCAGATTTACGCAATTTTTTTTTCGTTCTAAACAGTAATTTATGAAATTTATTTTATATTTTGTTCTAAACAGTATTTATGTATGGAACTAATTCATGTATGGAATTCAGTCCTGTTACTCTAATTTATGAACTTAGGGAAGCGAGTGCAAACACTTTCTAACATCTCCAGTGGCTTCCAGTTCATAAAGACACCTATTAATTCTTTCGTTCAACTTGACAGTTGCTTTTTTCCTGCTCTTAGTTTCTAAATTCAAGAAAGTTCTTCGGTATATGAAGTCGCTGTTTTCTGCCTCTTTTTAAAGCGCTTGATCAGCTCTAAGATATTCGGTGACTTTTATTCAAAACAGTGGCCAACTTTCAATGCCATCCTTCAATTATATTATTTGTTCGATATCGTCTCTTGTAAAACCACATACTAACATCCACTGATGAATTTTCTAGTGCGTTTGTTCTAATAATACCGCACCTAGCTTTCTCAGTTCCACTAGTGGGACGATTTTCCCTTTTTTCCAATCGTGGGATGCTCCCGTGTGTGCCTTGGTTAACGTAATATTTCCAGAAAAGTCCAGGAGAAAATCGCCAGCAAGACAAAATGCATAGCGCAGGAATGGCTTTTGAAGTGAAATAAATGGAAGTTTCTTTCAAAAGAGGTGGAATGGAAGTATCTTTCAAAAGAGGTGCATTGCGAAAGAATAGACACAACAGGAGTTACCAGTCATATTGCTCAAGAATGATTCGATAATTCAAGCTAAACATTATTGTATTAAATTAAGCCGCTCAAATTTATTTTGACAGATTTTATCCACAGACATGTGTCATGGCGAAAATTTTAACCTCTGGTGAATTTCGGAAGGACCTGATCAATCTTTCTGTTGGTTTATCGGAGATTAAATTAATGCAAAAATTTTCTCCCATGACATACGTTAGAAGAAAATTCCTGGTTGAAAGGCAGGGGAATTCATGCGCAAAATTCGCTTGTCTTAATCACAACCAGGAAAACAAAATTTCATGTTGGTGAAAAAAAAAAAAAAAAAGAATAATATTTGATTTAACTGACTTTGGGCTTTTGAAAATAATTATTTTATCTGTTCTTTTTATCGCGATAGGAAAAGGCGAGTAGGTGTGCAGCTCAGAGAATCAAAATTAATTGTAGTTTAACATCACGGAACGAGAGAAAAAGAAAATTAAAATTAGTGATTTTCTGCAAAGCAAGAATTCGCCATTTTGCGTTCCTGTTTCCAAACGTCGAGAAGAAGTCGCCCAAAAGTGCAACAACTTTTCGTCTTTGGGGTAAGGAATTCAGCAACAGAATCTATTTTTAGACCTCAGGGTCAAAAAGAGCTTGGTCTGCACGTGTGAAGGTCAGTGTGTCACCCCTGGCTTGCGAGGGAGTGAAATTCCGTTGGAGAGTCGTGAGTTGCTAGGCTGAAGTTTCGACCAATGAGAGGGGTCAGCGGTTTCAAGCACCCCAGAGTTTTATCCGTTGAGAGTCACTTTTGTTCTGGACTTCTTGCTGGCCGTCAGAGAAAGAGAGGACGGCGGAGTTTTTTTCTCCTCGCCTTTTGGCGGGAGAGAACCACAGGAAAAAAAAGTGGTTTCTTCTTGACTACCTTTGCTGACCACCAGTCCACCGCAAGGGGACACTCTGGATCTGGGCTGCCTATTGAAAATTTTGACGATGTAGAACGCAGTTAAAGCGGCATTCCGCCGGCCGGGAACCTCGCCCTGAGGAACAAAATGGCGGCAGGCTGGGACAATGTCGTTAAGGAAAAGTTCTTGGCTGAAGGGGGACATGCCTTCTCCCTTATGGAAATTCCGGAAAGAGTGGGCCCAGCCTCTACAGCTTCACCCTCGGCTGCTACTCAGAAAAGGAGGCCTGCCTCAAAGGCCGAAGATAAATAAAGGTTCCATCTCATCCCGAGGTTTCGAAAATGGTTACCTCGGCTATTAACCGTTTAAGGAAGGGAACTGGGAGGAAGAAAAGAAAGAAATTCTAACGAGACTGAGGTTGTGCCAGGACTGTAAACAGTGGTGAAAGCAAAAAAAAAAAAAAAAAGAAAAAAAAAGAACGCCAGCTCGAAGGTAATGTTTTAGTCCATATCTTTCTGTATTGATATATATAACATCCCACGCAGGGTGCCTAAACTTCGAGCTGAGCATAAGAAACAAAAAGAAAAAGAGCAAGTTTTTTTGCCTCTGATTTTGGCTGTGTCGTCGTTCAGCTTTCAAAATTAAAATTTATTAGTTACTCAGGTATGAATTCAGAAAAAAGAAAGAAAAAAAGAGAGGGGAGTTGAAAATGCTTTCATTTATGTTTTTTTTTTTGTGTTGTCATGTCTGGTATTTTAGCAACTTCCCAGGCCAGTAAATTTTGATGTATCGGAAAAATTTAGTTTAATGTTTGAGCACAGTAACTTTTGGTGCATCGATAATAGTTTAGTTGGGCATGTGATAATTAAAAAGCAGTGTTATTGTGATGTCGTGGGTGATAAAATAATAGTAAACATTTTTTCTCTAGCCTTTTTACAGCGTTGAGTTATTTTTTTTTTTTTTTTTTTTTGAGTGAAGATAAATTATGGGATGATTTATATTGGAATTTTGGGAACATATTATAGTGTGATGAAATTGGAAACCTAAAGTGCTGTTTACATTCTTGGAGTGTTGAGTGTCGAAATTAAGACGGTAGGTGTGTTATTTGAGGACCAGTATTTTACATGCTCCAGATGAGTGTTAATCTCCCATTGGAAAGGGGTGATCTTAGGGCAAGCAGGGAACTTGTCCTAGGGCAGAGGGCTCTGAGTAGGGAATTTTCACCAGGATGCGATATGTGCAGAATAGAAGTTAAAGTATTTTTTGTTCTCAAGTTTAGTATTTCACAAAAAGAATGAACATCATGGGTTGAGAAGACACACTTTTGCTCACCAGTTCCAGTATTAATTGTTCTTTTCTTTGGCCTAAATTTTCTTGTTTTTACTATAAGGTTAAAAGTCTAAATGTAATTTTAATTTTCAATAAGGTGAAAATATTTAGTGGGTTATGTAAATGGTCAGTGTTATTGTCTGAAGTGGACCTGCGCATTGCCATGGTGCAGAAGAATTTCCTTGCTAGTGGTTTTTCCTGGGATATATGTGGAGAGAGATAAATGGATTTTCTTGGGATATATGTGGAGAGAGATAAATGGATTTTCCTGGGATATATGTGGATATTGTGATTTAGGATTTCTTGGGATATATAGAGAGATAAGTGAATTTTCCTGAGATATATGTGGATATTGTGATTTAGGATTTCTTGGGATATATAGAGAGATAAGTGAATTTTCCTGAGATATATATGGGGATGTAAGGTCAGGTGATGCGTAACATCACAGCCTCTCCTTGACAAATGTCAACCCCGCCTTCTCGTGATGCATCCTGTTCCGCCTAAAGGGGCTCTGACGACCGCAAATAGCGGTATAACTATACCATCGGGATCAGAGGAAATGCTATCCCACACTCACCAACCCGCTTGGCCAGCGTGGTGAGTTATGGCCAAACACCTCCAAAATGACTCTACAACTTAAATCTTGGCCCTCAGTCTCCGGCAGCTGGAATGTACCTGGCCAAGGCAGCGGCCAGTGCGACATGAAGGCAGAGGGTGCTAAGAATCCCCGGAGGACCGGACTAGGCTGCCATTTGATGCTGACCTTGGCTACCTATAACGGACGCTCCCTATCTTCTGATTCAAGGCTTCTTGAATTGGAAGAGGAACTACAAAGGATCAAGTGGGACATCGTCGGGCTAAGTGAGGTAAGGAGAAAAGGAGAAGATCTCATTGAACTGAAAAGTGGACATCTCTTCTATTATCGTGGGACAGATACTGGCAGAACTAGTGGTGTTGGATTTATAATAAACAAGAAACTGAAGGATAAAGTGGTAGAAGTTGAAAGTTCCTCTGACAGAGCTGCACGACTCGTTATCCAACTATCGAGAAGATACCAGGCTCAGATTATTCAAACTTTTGCA
This sequence comes from Macrothele yani, assembly GCA_039090855.1. Classification (NCBI taxonomy): domain Eukaryota; kingdom Metazoa; phylum Arthropoda; class Arachnida; order Araneae; family Macrothelidae; genus Macrothele; species Macrothele yani. Next base: position 25,864,788 of record CM077013.1, read on the forward strand.
CCCACCACAAGTCATCCTGAAGAAGAAATTGAAGAATTTTATGAGGAAATTCGTCATCTAAATAATAAAGGTAAGCAGCACTTGAAGATAATTATGGGAGATTTCAATGCAAAAATAGGGCAACGGCAACAGAATGAAACTTCAGTAGGTAAATTCGGTCACGGCAACAGAAACCAGCGTGGAAATACTCTCGTTGAGTTTGCAGAGGCAGAAGGATTTTTCATCTTGAACTCCTTTTTCAAGAAAAAGCCACACAGGAAATGGACATGGAGACATCTAATTGGAACGACAAGTGAAATTGATTTTATTATGTGTAACAAAAAATTCGTCATCGAAGACTGCAGTGTGCTGAACAAGTTCAACACAGGTAGTGACCATAGATTGGTGAGATGTAAGATGCACCTCAACACTAAACTGGAACGTGGCAAGCTCATAAGACAAACAAAATGTATTGACATAACCAACCTTAAAAAACACCATAATACTTTCAAGTTAGAACTGAAGAACAGATTCTCTGCTTTAGAAGGCCTAACATCGGAAGAAGTGGATATTTCGGAAGTTAACAGAAAAGTAACCAAAGCTCTAATGGAAACAGCAACAAAATTAGCTGGGTCTAAGAACAAGTTGCATGTGAACAAATTATCAGGAAAAACCAAAATGTTGATGCAAAAAAGAAGAGAGATGAGGACAACTAAAGAAGATGTGACTTCCAAAGTGGAATATATAGAGCTATGCAAGACAACACGAAAAAGTATCACTGAAGACGTAAGGAAATTCAACTGTGAGCTAGTGAGGAAAGCAATTGAAAACAACCAAAGCCTTAAGATAGCAAAGGGACATCTCAGTAAGGGAAGAAAACAGATTATGGCTCTGAGAAAAGAAGATGGTTCTATAACAAGAAATAGAGGCGAAATTTTGACAAGAGTGAAAGATTTCTACTCCAAATTATATGAAAGGGATGATACATGTACTCCAGACATCATGAAAGGTACCAGAGTTCTTCCAGTCCTCCCAGCAGAAGTTGCTCATGCAATCAAGAACATGAAGCGGGGGAAAGCTCCAGGAGAAGATGGAATTACTATAGACATCATACAAGAAGCAAGTGGAGAAATCGAAACAGTACTCGCCCAAATTTTCACTCGATGCCTTAATGAAGGGAAGATTCCTGAGGATTGGAACAATGCTACAATGATCCTGCTACATAAAAAAGGTGACATTGAGGATCTCAGGAACTACAGACCTATCAGCCTCCTATCAGTGGTTTATAAAATCTTCACTAAAGTTCTTTCACACCGCTTGAAGGTAACACTGGACATGGCTCAACCGAGAGAACAAGCTGGATTCAGGAGTGGCTACAGCACAATAGATCATATCCACGTACTGAGAGAACTAATTGAAAGAGCGAGGGAATATGAACTTCCATTGTGCATGGCTTTTATCGATTATGAAAAAGCCTTTGATTCGGTGAAACCATCAGCAGTTACCACGGCTCTGAAATCCTGCGGTATTGAAGATGCATACATTAATATTATTAATAACATCTATGAAAATGCAAGTGCAAAGATTCGGCTGTTTGAAAATACAACACACATAAAAATTGGAAAGGGAGTGAGACAAGGTGACACCATATCTCCGAAGCTCTTTAATGCCACATTGGAAAATGTCTTTCAATCACTGAACTGGGAAAACAAGGGGATAAAGATTAATGGAGATTATCTAACACACCTTCGTTTTGCTGATGACGTAGTCATTTTTGCAACTACCCCATCAGAGCTGCAGAGTATGATCCAGGAACTTGCTGACAAGAGTAAAGAAGTGGGATTAAAAATGAACTTTCAGAAGACAAAAGTGATGTTCAATGCTTTTACAAGAAATGAAGATTTATCGATTGATGGAGAAAAACTGGAGATAACAGATACGTATGTTTATCTTGGACAGCAGATATCAAGTGAGGGTCACATTGATGAAGAAATTAATCGGCGTACAAAACTTGCCTGGAGAGCTTTTGGAAGAAACAGCATAATTTTCAAGAGCAATATGCCATTATGTCTTAAAAGAAAAGTGTTTGATCAATGCATCCTTCCAGTGCTTACGTATGGTGCAGAGACGTGGACCTTAACTAAAAGAGACATACAAAGGCTGCAGACAACTCAAAGTAGCATGGAGAGGTGCATGCTAGGTATAACCAGGAGAGATAAGAAGAGAAACTCGTGGATCCGAAAAATGACGAGAGTGGAAGACATCATGATCAGGGTTAAATCCCTGAAATGGCAATGGGCTGGACATACTGCCAGAAGGACAGACCATAGATGGACAGCCGAAATTTTAGATTGGATTCCAAGGGACAGGAAAAGACCCAGAAAAAGACCACATGGGAGATGGGTGGATGAAATTCGTAAATATGCGGGAGTGACATGGAGGAGACTGGCACAAGACAGACCGTTGTGGAGGAAACTTGGGGAGACCTTCGTCCAGCAGTGGATTGATAATGGTTGACAATGATGATGATGATGATATGTGGATATTGTGATTTAGGATTTCTTGGGATATATAGAGAGATAAGTGAATTTTCCTGAGATATATGTGGATATTGTGATTTAGGATTTCTTGGGATATATAGAGAGATAAGTGAATTTTTCCTGGGATATAGTTGTGTTGGTTCTGGGCCGGATGTGCCTGGAGTATTTAGGGTTGAAGTACGACAGGCTCTTGCAGGCGTGGTTGATCAAGGTGGGATCATGCATTGGTTCGAAAAGGGAGATCCTTGAGGACGTGGTTTTTGGGGGAAAACTTGTCTTCAAACCTCCCCAGTAGTTTCGCTGCTCACGGAGATAGGTACTGCCAGCGAGGGTCGGTCGAGCGTTGCTTCAAGAAATGTGGTGAGATCATGTTAGAGGAAATTCTGTGCCTGATGATGATGTGTCGCACTTGAGGATTTTTTTTCCTTTCCCTTTGCCTAGGCTGAAATTGGATTCACGACCCAATTTCACGCCTTCAGCCTGACTGGTATTTTCTTCCTGTGTTGGTTCTCAAAACCCAGGGTTGGTGTCTGAACTGAGAGTATTTGCCTCACCGCTACCTCAGTAATTCACTGCAGGTGTTAAATTTAAGTTTGTTTGGTGATTTAAAGTATCTAAATTTATTTGTTTATGATTTGCTGTAGTGCTAGGGATGTAAATTCTAAATTCTGGTTGTTGGCGTTAGTGAACTTGATATTTAGTTTGGAAATTTAGTTAATTGGTATTTTGAGCTTTTGTTTACAGTATAGAGTTATTAAGTATCTTGAGCTATTATGTGAAGTGAAGAGTGAGGTGATTTTTATGAGCAAGCTAGTGCAAGAAGATTGTTTGAATTTCTGAATTATGTTGATGTTATGAATAGTGATAATTTTTAAGATTAGTTAGTGAGGTTTCTTTATAAGTGAAGTAGGTTCATTCAGGGTAGTTCTATAGGTTATGTCATGTTAATTAATGCTTGTGCTCAGTGTAAATTCTGTTTTGAGGATAATTTACTTGGTTTGTTTACTTGCTGATAGTAGATTTGTTAAAGTATAATTTGTGGCTCTTAAAATAACTGTAAATTTAAATTGAAGTCTTCGAAGCTGGTTTGGGAGATTGCGGAGTTTGCTAAGATTGTTTAGGTGCTGTAAATTTAAATCAATAAGTGTAAAATTGTAAATTTGTCATTGAGCTAACTAGGTGAGAGAGAAGAGAGTACGTTTCAAAAGAACAGAGCTTGTCCCCCTTGTGGAATTAAAAATAATCCAGTATCTTTTTTTGTGTGTAAGCTATGTGAATCGTAGTGGAATTTTGGATGCATACAGTGTGTAAACCATGTGAATCATAGTATAATTTCGGATGCATAAAGTCCATGCCTAGTGTTCAAACCAACTGTGTTGAAATATGTCAGGCTATACTGTTCATAAGGCCAGTGGCCAAATAGAAATAGAAAGTAAATTGAGATTCTGTTTTATACTGCTGTGTTTAAGCAAGCAAGAAAAAAGGAAATACCATCTGTTTGTCCATTAAAATTAACTTGTTAAGTTTTTAAAGAAAAATAATAAATACAGGCAGTAGCCTTTCAAAAAAAGTCCAAAATTAGTGCAGTGTGAAAATTTTTGTGTGCTGTTGTCTTCCATGACTTGGTCCCATGTACCCCACCTTAGCTTGACTAAGGCTATCGATCCGAATCCTGGTTTTATAAGGTATTTCATAACTGCAATTTTTGTCCTATCCTTTTAAATTGACTTTCACCGCCCCCACAAGTTGTTATTGAACGAGTACATTTTATCCTATGACTTATAGTGACACATTTTCATACACATGCAACAATATTCACTTATTTTTGCACTTTCAGGTGACTCAACTCTGCTTGAACACAAACAACGCAAACTTTCCAATAACTTCTTGTGGAATGTAAATTTTCAGATGCATTTTTGTTTAGGATGTTCATGGCCTTCTAATACTTAGAAAATATTTTTGTTTCGAAATGCATCCACCCATCTCCCAAATTTAAACTTCTCTATGGTTTCCATATTAAATTGCAATACCAGCATAAATATAGCCTTTTGATAAATAACAATCAATTCAATACACAACTCAAAATAAATGAGATTTTTTTTTCACCAAAACACATGACATATAAAAAACGCAGTGCTCGTTTCCTTGCAAAGCATGCAACTGAACGCCAGCGACATACTGCTGATTTTTCAGATGTTTTCCCAACTTTGTGATTTAAAAACTTCGCACAAGTATTTTCATGGTAAATTTTTAGAAAGACGTGCAATGCCAATGTTTATGTGAGAGAGAGACAGAGGCAGAGTGACAGATCCACAAAGTCTCTCTAACCAACTTTTTTTTCGACCAGAGCAACCCCGTCCCGAGGTAAGAAAATTGTTAGAAAGACGTGCAATGTCAGGGAGGGGATGCTCCGCCAGTGTTCATGTGTGAGAGGGAGAGAGGCAGATACCCATCCACAAAGTCTCTCTAACCAATTTTTTTAGATCAGAGCAACCCCCCCCTCCCCCCACACACCCCTCTCGTCACGTCCCGCCCCGCTCCAAGGTAAGCTTCCGAATCCGGTTTACTGGCAAATCCGGACATGGAGATTCCGTACATCGAAATTTTAGCGTCACTTTCGTACAAATGTAATGTTAATTACGCATCGTATTTGAGATCTACAGCATTGTGTTTGTGTCAGTTGGGTACAAAAAGGAATTTAACTCTCTCGTACCGAGAAGATGCCTAAGGAACCTCCTATGACCTTGCTCCTTTTATGTGAACTTAAAACACAGGTGGTTCTATTTCAATTCGAAAATTATTTTTCTACGGAATAATCCGAATTATTTGAAATAGCATTAACCCCTACAAGACTTAATCAATTTTGGCTCAAACATATTTATCAACATTAATAAATAACGCTATGATTTTTAGATCATTCCAATTTCACGCCGTCAACAATTTTATATTATGTCTTAATAGCACGAATTCATAATCTAACACACTTTTTCCAGGCTTAGGACTGGCAGAAAACTGGAGTGCTTAAAAATTTTGAGCAGAACGTGCCTCTTGTTTTGTATGAGTGGAAAATCATTGAAGAAAGTACAAGAATTGTCTTTTAAAGTTTCAGACAACACTATAGGATCCATTTCGTTTAAATAAAATCTCCAAATGCAACAAAAGCAGACGCGACTATACAGGTGCGATGGGGGTAGACTTCAGCCCATCCAACTTTTCTTTGAGCCCCCTCCCCCTGAAAAAAAATTTCAGCTGTTAGAACATATGGTTGGTGCAACCGTCTAAGATTTTAGGGAATTTGGATAAACGTACCTAAAGTTTTAGAATTCACGGAAATCTGACAGAATTTCTAAGATAGTAGTAGAAACACACCATTTTTATAATTATAGTTTAAAAGATGAGAGAGAAAACATATTTCTTATGAGGTTACAAACTAAAATTCATAAACAGCCTTATGACAGGAAAAAAGAAAGAAAAACTACACAAGTAAGTTAAAATTGTGAAAAATTAGTAACTCGACATAGAGATTCGTATCAATGTTGTTGGTTTTTTATTATTATTATTGGGGTTTAACGACCACTGAGCAACTCGATGGGTTAAAAAATGTCGTCCGTACCTAATTCCCTAATTTAGGGCCACTGGTTCCAGGAAAGGGAAAGAGTCAGTGCCGTAAGACAAACACAACATCCATACCTTTCCGGGAATCGGTGGCGTATCCATTGTTCTCATACTATATACTTTGAATAAATATTACTACGTACAGTATGCACTTGAAAACATCTTTTGACTAGGGTAAACATTATCAGCGTCGGGTAAAATCCCATGAACGGAATTCTTTGCCAAAATTTCTTCAAAGCACTTTTTAAAGTGCTAGGCAGAAATTTTACCCCCCCCCCCCCAGCTCTGAGTGACTGGCATCGCCACTGAACAAGAGCGCTCTGCGACAGAATTAAAAAAAACAAAAACTAACGAAATAATGACTCTCACCCTTTGTACAGAAGTAGCGCACGACCAGTTCGCTTCCATTGCGAAATAATTTGGGGGACGCAGTTAAGGAATGCTTGCTTGTACGGATCTGACTTAAAAATTTTATTATACAGAAGTGCCGTGTCCGGATTTTTTTTTTTTATTTATTTATTAGAGGTTTATTTATTTATTTTTTAGTATATTATTGGAATTGGTTGACAGATACATTGACATATACAGTACAGACATTTTGTGTTTTGGCGTCAAGAATGTACATAGTGAACATTGAATACAAAATGCCGGGTGAACAAGCAACACAGCGAATAAACTCCCGAAAGATAAATACAAACAACCATGCCTTACTCAGGGTTCGAACCCAGACACCTCCATTGGGCGAATGAATGATCAGAGGCCGTCGCTGATCACTGCGCCACCGGGGTGGGGTCCGCCATGTCCGGATGTGCCGCGACAATTCTGTATCCCCTTCCGATCTCATGTGATCTTATTTTGGGTCTTTTACTGTCCTCTGGAACCGGTCAAATGCCATACTAATCGTCGCATTTAACAAGAAGAAAGATGACACCGAATTTTCGGATGTAATAAGCACGTCTTTTGAATCCGTTCTGACGCAAATTAAATTTATCAAAGCTATTCGAAGTCAATGGAACCGGTATGGAAAACAATAGAATCTAAGAAAGAAGTTTTTCAATCGGGGTTTTAATCCCTCAGATATTGCTGTAAACAGAATCGTGAGCTTACGCCCTCTGGTTGCAGACTTGTGCGTTAAGAAAAACATGAATTTATATGAGAAACGTACCGGAAACGCTCTCCGACACAGAAAGAATTTTTCAAATCGGACTCTTAAGAAACAGAGATATCGACAAAAATAAGAGGTGACTTTACGTTCCCTGGTGGGAAAACCATGCATTATTTTAAGAAGAAAGTATTCTTAAAAGAATTTTTCATATGAGCGGTATCGGTCCAAGAAAAAATAAATTAAGTCGAGCTTTCAAGAGCCCAGATTTTGCTACAAATACATCAGAAGCAGAAATTAACACGTATGCCCCCTGGTGGCCAAACCATTCTTTACCAAACATTAGAAATTATGTGAAAAATATTTTCTATCAGGTCTTGTATGCGATACAAGAATTTTTCAAATCGGAGTTTTAGAAGCAGAAAACGCAATTCACCTTTGTGCCCCCTAGCGGAAAGTCTATGATTTACTTAAAAATTTTGAATTTATAGGGAAAACATTTCGCATCGGAAACACTATCCACCAAAGAAGGAATTTTTCAAATCGGACTCCTAGAAGTAGAGATATTGGCAAAAATAAGATATACATCTACGCCCCCTGGCGTAGAAACCATGCATTATTTCAAGAAGAAAATGTTCCTAAAAGGTTTGTCGACATGAGTAGTATCGGTCAACAAAAGACTTTTTTTGCAATCGAGATTTTGGAAGCTCATATTTTGCTGCAAATACATCAGAAGCGGAAATTTAGACTTACGCCACCTGGTGGCCAAACCATTTTTTACAAAAATTAGAAATTATGTGCAAAGGATTTCCCATCAGGAGCTGTATCCGGTGCAGAAAGAATTTTCCAAGTCAGAGATTTAGAAGCTGAGATATATGGGGAGAAACAATTTACGTTTACGCCCCACCCCTAGCGGAAAGTCTACGAATTACTTGAAAATTTTGAAATTATATGAAAAACATGTCACACTGAAAACACTATCGAACAAAGAAGGAATTTTTCAAATCAGACTCCTAGAACTAGAGTTATTGACAAAAATAAGATATACATCTACGCCCCCTGGCGAAGAAACTGTGGAATATTTTAGGAAAAAATATTCCAAAAAGGTTTATCGATGTGAGTGGCATCAGTCCACGAAAGAATTTTTTCAATCGATATTTTACAAGCTCAGATTTTATGGCAAATACATCCGAAGCAAAAATTAATACTTACGCCCCCTGGTGGCCAAAGTATTCTTTACCAAAATTTGAAATTATATGCAAAAGATTTTCCATCAGTTGTATCCGCTGAAGAAGAAATTTTTCAAATCGGAGTTTTAGAAGAAGAGTATTTATCAGGAAAAATGTAATTTACTTTTACGCCCCCTAGCGGAAAATGAATGCGTAATTTGAAAAAGTAACTATCTCTAAAATACTCTTCGACATAAATGGAATCGAAAGATAAAAGTTTTTTTTCAATCAGATGTTTAGAAGCAAATATGTGGAATAAAACGTTTTTTTTAATTCGACATCATCTGCATTTACGCCCTCTAGCGGCGAAATTGTACATCGTAGAAAAAAACCGAAATGAAGGATCATCATTCGCATATTTTAAGCTTCCAAATGCAAGAAGAATTTTTGAAATCGGACTATTAGTTGCAGAGATATCGTGGGTACCGAAAGATGAACGGACAAACCGGTAACATAAGCACGATCTTTTTTTACAAAAGATGTGTTAAAAATGATTTTTGTTTTGCGCTCCACACTGGAAAGTGACGTGCGGTCGTTTTTAACTCTTAAAATTCGAAACCACTGAAATTTTCGTATTTTTCGGTTACGCACATTTTGCACGTTTACTCAAGGGGTAATTTTATTCACCGTCGTTCTCATCCTTGTTTACTTTCATTTTGATCATATGATACGTACGAAATTTTGTGCACATTACAAAATCAAGGCCTATTCTGTGCTTGAAGCTTTAGCTCTTTGATAAATGACGCAACTTTAACGCAGTCACAACTTTTTATTTGTTCAGTCGCTGAAAACCCATGGCGTGATAAAAAGTAAAATTGTCTCTTCACTATACTTAGAATTAAAAATGGAAAGCAAACGACAATGACGTCACGCTGCTGTTTCTTTTAATAAGGAAGTGCAGATTCTGACAAATGAGTTTTCCACACACGTGTTCTGCTTGCATGCGAACGGAGGAGTCTAAAGGAAACCGGCGTCGCGGATTGGCCGAAACTACTCAGTAGTGGGTGAGTACAGGTCTGGGTGAGCAACAGCTATAACGCTAAAGCACTGATATCACTAAAGAAAGCTTTTCATCCTTTTTTACTGCTCTTCACAATGAACTTACCCACACGCAAAACAAATTTACGTGCATACCGAAAGAAATTCGAAATACTTATTTTCTTTCATACCAGCGCAGACATTTCAAAAGAAAAGTTACGTATTTAGGCTTCTAAATTCTTCGACTGACTGTAATACAAATTTTTTTTGTAATTCAGAATTTTTTTTTTTTTACCAACTTATAGCCCGGTCTACTGCAGACTTACCAGCTTACAATCCGGCCCGCTGCAGATATATCAACTTATAGCTCGGCCCGATGAAGACTTACCAACTTATAGCCCGGGCTATTGAAGCCTTTTAACTCATATCAAGGCCAGTTTAATTCACCAACAATTAATGAACGCGTTCGGTTGGTGTTGCCATTTCATATATTGCATTTCACTAGATAACAGTGGCGTGCGGGGGGGGGATACGATTTTTTTTTATACAACTAAATGTGTTATGAGTGCATTTTTAAAATATATGCAACATCCCCGCAAGAATATTCAAATAAATATTGCTGGAAATTATTATTAATATTCTTATCACCACATAATGGTTGACCACTTCTTATATTTTGCTATTTATCTGTGCGGAAAACAAGAATACTACATACACTACGTACTGTTAAATAGTTATAAGGTACAGCTAATTCTAGACGAAGAAAAAGGAAAAAAATTACCTTCTAGTGAAACATTATTTATATGATGGCGCTTTTTCTTTTTTTCATTCTACAGTAAGGCTAACAATTCCTGACGCTGACGACACTCATTTCGACAAATATTTTTTAATTTGATTCAACCAGTGGCGTAGCCAGAAATTTCTTAAGGGGGGTGTCAAGGGTTTGGTTCATTTGTGAAAGCCCCGTATATACATATATATCGGTTTAATTTCATACTACATCTCCCTACAGGGGGGGGGGTCCGGACCCCAGGACTACCCCTTGGCTACGCCTTGGATTCAACTGTTTTGTTACTTTTACTTACCATTACTTGAGTCATATTTCCAGCCTTCTGGGTATTTCGGCTAGTTCATCTAAAACTTCAGCTTTCGGTGTTGTGAGGTGCTTGACCCGCAGGACGCACATGAGATAAAGGCAGATAGCAGTGAGAGCACATTCCGGTGTAGTATAGTGGATAGCACTCGGAGCTCCGGAGCCGAGATTTGGGGGTTCGAATCCCTCCCCTGGCATAAAAATGATGGAGAAATTCACTTCGTCATAGTGTGTATTCTCGATTACTGTGAGGTAATACTGAGTCTCAGTTTTGATATGGTATTACGTAGATACGATTTTAAGTGACGCGGTGTTGAAACCGAACGCTCACTTTGTGCAGCTGTCACCGGTAGAGTACCTAGTATGTGAAACAACGTTTTCCTATTGGGTAACACCTCACTGTAGTACAGTTTTAAAGCATTTAATGCATCCAGTGCTCCTTTTCTTTACGGGAGATCCTATGGTATCACAGTTTCAATTATACGACTAGTTCTTCTTGCGGGTCATTCAAGTCACCTGCACAAAATTCAAAGTTTTAAAACCGTCAAGGTCTTGCGAAAATGGCACATTGGGATTTGATGTTATAGTCTTCTGCGTTTTCTGTGTCTATGGTACAGCGTTGGTTTTGTTTTGATGTGATCCTTGGTATTTTAATCAAAACTCCTTGCTTTTGGAGTAATCTGAAATGTTATGGAACTCAAATTTGGCATTGCGTCGTCGCCGCAGAAAGTTCCAGTATACCCATCATGTATTGGCCTTTCATTGCAATGTGACATTCTGGTCCTTGGCTCCTTGCAGCTTCTTTGTCTTCATGGAGAAAACAAGTTCAATTGTTGCCATGAGACATAAAAACAATTTCATATATTAACAAAACGTAGCCTTTTAAAATCGCTTTTTTTTTAAATATCGAAAGGGTTTAATTGGGGGTAACCCCCCCCCCCCGGCACGCCATTGTTTGGTAACTTACGATACTTTTCTAAACCTGCTTAAGGGTAACACATTTCAGAAGAAAATATCAGAGTGAAATCAAAATTTCAATTCAAAGCTTCATATTTCAGTTTGTTTCAAATGTATGGGAGCAAGGAGTATGGGTGGTGATGACTGGGGGAAAAAGGCTGTGTAGTGATGACTGGGGAAAAGAGATTATGGGTGGTGATGACTGGGGAAAGGAGACTTTGGGTGGTGATGACTGGGGAAAGGAGACTTTGGGTGGTGATGACTGGGGAAAGGAGACTATGAGTGGTGATGACTGGGGAAAGGAGACTATGAGTGGTGATGACTGGGGAAAGGAGACTATGAGTGGTGATGACTGGGGAAAGGAGACTTTGGGTGGTGATGACTGAGGAAAGGAGACTATGAGTGGTGATGACTGGGGAAAGGAGACTATGGTGGTGATGACTGGGGAAAGGAGACTATGGGTGGTGATGCCTGGGGAAAGGAGACTATGGGTGATGATGACTGGGGAAATGAGACTATGGGTGGTGATGACTGGGGAAAGGAGACTTTGGGTGGTGATGACTGGGGAAAGGAGACTATGAGTGGTGATGACTGGGGAAAGGAGACTATGGTGGTGATGACTGGGGAAAGGAGACTATGGGTGGTGATGCCTCGGGAAAGGAGACTATGGGTGATGATGACTGGGGAAAGGAGACTATGGGTGGTGATGACTGGGGAAAGGAGACTTTGGGTGGTGATGACTGGGGAAAGGAGACTATGAGTGGTGATGACTGGGGAAAGGAGACTATGGTGGTGATGACTGGGGAAAGGAGACTATGGGTGGTGATGCCTGGGGAAAGGAGACTATGGGTGATGATGACTGGGGAAATGAGACTATGTATATGTATGAGTGGTGATGACTGGGGAAAACAGACTATAATTTCTATTAAAAATCTAAATGCAATGACTTCGAAACGTAAGTAATAACAAACATAAGTTGGTATTCCAAAATATCAACTTTCAAAGGTAATTAAAATTTGATTTTTTTTTTTTACAAAATCAAATTACGTTTCACTTTATTTGCTACTTAAAATGAGTAGTATGGGGAGATAATAATACGAGGAACAACTGATTAAGTCATAAACTAGTTTCCATTTTGCCAGCTGATTTATTATATTTTTTTAATATAGCAACAGAATGCTAAATCAAGGCTCCGAGCGGCTGTGTACGAAAGCGTATTGTTCCTACTCTGATGTATGGCAGTGAAACCTGAGTACTACAGGAGAAATAAAGAACCGTATGTGTAAGGGAGAGATGCGTTACTTGGGGGGGGAGGAAAGACTCATCTTGATCACGTGAGGAACAAAGACGTGTTGCAGATGTGTAATGTGAAGCAAAATGTTAGTATGGTGGAGACAAATATTTTGAGGTGGTTTGGCCATGTTAAAAGAATAAGTGGTGAGACACATACTAAGAGAGCTTATTTAGCCCAAGTGGCAGGAAAGAAAAGCAAATTAAAGCCAAGGATATCGAGACTTATACTAAGAGAGCTTATTTAGCCCAATTGGCAAGAAAGAAAGGCAAACAAAAGCCAAGGATATCACTCGAGAACCAGATTCAAGAATGTTTGAGCAAAATAAAGATAATGAGTAAGAGGTGCAAAAGGTCTTGTGTAAAACGTGTGACGAATGTCAGTGAAGCTCGAGTTGTGAGCAGAGATCGCTGTAAATGGAGACGTCTGATACATCAACAGTAAGTGAAATCTAGCAGCGTTAGTTTTAGTCGTCAACATGGCAGGTGAGCTTTCTTTGAGGAGCTAAAATCTCAGAACAGCTTAGCGATATGTCTGTATGTATAATGGTAAATCATCTACCTGAGGCCCCGCCCGGGAACCGAATCTAGCTTTACAAGCCGGGCCGGGTCGGGCTAGGCCAGGCCAGTGCACACCTATAGGCTTCCCTTTCAACCAGACTGCTGCTGCAACTAACTCCCCCTCCCCCTCTTTTGTTATAATTATGGATCCGCTACTCGGCTGCATCAGTTATCGTAGCTCATTTTCCTAATTAGTCAGCACTAGTTGAGTAAAATGGCATGTAAAACATAATAACTCCACCGTTGTATTATGGTTTCAGAGTAGAAACAGTTTTGAAATGAATTGGAAATCTACGTTTTTGTTAATTGAAAGCAATCTAAGAATTAAAGCCACCAAACTCTCACACGCTTTCAAGATTACTGAGGACGGCGACTGAACTGAAGTTACAGCTGCAGTGCATATCTGAAATTTTGAAACTTTGTGCAGTGCATATCTGAAATTTTGAAACTTTGTGCATGCACAAGATCAGGTGCACGCGGTATTTAACAAATTTGGTGCGCATCTGAAATTTTGTTGGGAGAATTCCAGTCCTACGACAAATTGAGCCTGCATGATTTGACATAACACTGCTCACTCTATTCTACTGTAGAAGTCTCACACCTAATAGAGGAAAGATGGGGCCAACCAAAACTGTAAAAATGTTTCACTGCACATTCAACACGATTATGAAATAAAATGCATTATACGAAGGTGTTCTTGTACCTCAACAAGACTAATTTCTTAATGAAACCGAGTAAGTGCACTGGGATCAAATTAGTGTTGAAATCACCCATCCGCTACGGGCATATTCAGCTGAAGACGGCCCAAGATTTTAAGCTGACTTATCGCTAAAAATGTTTGTTTTCTGTCTCCATAATAGAGCCAACTCGTTCGCAACCGATTCCTTCTGCAACACTTGCTCAGAAGCTGCACGGAATGCAAGGCAATAGCCAGGAGAGAGCCAGGACGGACGGCGCCCGAGCTGTGTTTCCTTTTCCCCGTTCTAGCTACTCACACCACAGTCCAGTGCCCGACCTCCTTTTATAGAGATTTAGAGATTTATGTAGAGGATTTTAGGAAGGAAGTGTCTGACTTCAGGTCTTAAACAATCCTTGAAAGTAGGAAGCTAGGAGATTTGGGCTAAAGTGCCGTACAGAAAAATAACCGCGGGACCAGTGCTCGGGGTCCGACGGCTTCACGTGCCCATCCGATGCGCGGCAAATATTTAGTGGTTCGAACATGCCTAACTGCCTGGGATCGATTCTGAGACTTTTCCGTGGCAGTACCGAACGATCACGACGAGGCAATCCGCAGCCACCTCTTTTATATCTTTTGCTCGACCTCTATATATCCTTTTTTTTTTTTTTCTTTAATTGGAGGTTTAACGACCATCGAGAGCAACTCAATGGGCTATAAGCAGTCGTCCGTTTCTAATTTAGGGCTACTGATTCCAGGGAAGGGGGAGCGCCAGTGCCTTAAGACAAACACAACATCCATGCCTCACCGGGATTCGAGCCCAGACCCTTGTCAGAACGAATGGTCAGAAGCCAGCGCTTAGACCATTGCCCCACCGGGGCGGCCTTTATATCCTTCGCTCGACGTCGATCATCAGCCGCCCCTACCAACATTTCTGTCTGGGTACGAGCCTGATGGAATGCCAAATTACCTGACGATTTGCGCAGGTCACCTGATCGAATTGTCGCGGATCACTTTACTGACATTCATATCTAAGGACCAGTTCGCGGAAGAGACCTAATCTCCCCATCACTACTTCCGAACACGATGGCCTGCAGAAGGTAAACCAATAAATGCATAGTTCAGTTTTTTTTGTTTTTTTGATTGAAGGTTTAACGATCACCGTGAGCAGCTCAATGGGCTATAAGCAGTCGCCCGTCCCTAATTTAGGGTCACTGGTTCCAGGGAACTGAGAGAGCCAGTGCAATAAAACAAACATAACATCCATGCCTCACCGGGATTCGAACCGGGACCCTTCACGGACGAATGATCATAAGTCATCGCTTAGGCAACTGCGTCACCGTGGCAGCCCATAGTTCAGTTTTCTACTTCTTGAAGTCACTCGTTGAGCTCCGGAACATTACATAAACAAGCTGTCAGTAGAACCAACTCCCTAGCATAACATTTGATCGATGTTCTCTTTTGCTCTGCGGTAAAGTCTTTTCTGTCCGATATGAATTTAAGTAGCAAGCGATTTGCATTGTGAAGGTGTTTAACAATAGTGCATACACACACCTTTTTAACTTTTTGTGGACAGCCTACACCCTGAGTAGGACGAATAAAATTTTCATTCCTCTTCTTCCGTCCGAAAGATTACTTTTCTTGATTTCTAGAATTCTGCTTTGCTTATGTTTCCAAGTAAAAGTACTTGCGTAACTTATATGCTTCACGAAATTGCTACATACGGGGCGGGGCGTTAGATGTCGAGAGTACGGGGTTGCAAGCAAATTTTCTTTTAATCGAAGTTAGTTGCTTATAACACGAAATGAACTACCGTTGAAACTAAAACAACAAGAACATTCCCCTTAATGACTTTTTTTTTATCTGGAGAATCCTGAAAATTTTATTGAATAAAAAGACCCGCTTATTTATTCATTTCATTCGTTTCACCGAATAAAAATTCTGCTTGCTAATCGCATCAAGTCGTTGGACAAATTCCTGTCCAAACTCAATTTAAACGATTTAGCTAATGAGCGGGGAAACAAACACCGGGTGCTGAAAATTTAACGACACACGAGCAAGAAAGACTGTGACGAACGTCATAAAAGTAATTCCATTATCCGGAGTACAGAGCCAAAAGAAGACGCTTCCTTGAATGCCATGTTAGAAACCTGACAAGTAGAGGTCGCCTTGTACGGTTTCCTCAGTCCAGTCCCTGCCTCTTGTAAGTAGCAGCTGATCTTGAAGAAAACGAAAAGGGAAGAAATACTGAGTAGTTGCCACGTCTCACACAGAAGGAACGCACAATGAACAAGTAACAAGAATGCAGAAACCAGAAAACCAACATGACACCACTGAACTTGTTAACGCTTTCTTCTAAAACATAATACTGAAGCGAAAACAACTCAAACTCAGCCCTCCCTAAGAAAGAGTAGTTTGCTCAAAGAGGGAAGATAACACGGATTAAAAAAAACGTTTGTATCTAACCCGAACTTGAACCAAGTACGTGGCTTTTTTTTTTTTTTTTTGATTGGAGGTTTAACGACCACCGTGAGCAACTCAATGGGCTATAAGCAGTCGCCCGTCCCTAATTTAGGGTCACTGGTTCCAGGGAAGGGAGAGAGAGCCAGTGCCGTAAGACAAACACAACATCCATGCCTGACCGGGATTCGAACCCGGACCCCTTACGGACGACAAGTACGTGGCGTGGGGTCCGTTTCTAGTACTATATGCAGTCGTAACACACTGGCAACGCTGGAAATTTTAACACAGAGGAACAGGTGTGCATAAGTATTGCACTACGCTACGATCGATGAACAAGGACAGCGGGGTAAACGCTTACACTTGTGCGACACGAGACAGGTGGGGAAGGCGAGCACATGCGCGACACGACACGCATTGACAAGCGCGTACAAGTGCTGCGCAAAAAAAAAAACTACCCCCAGGGGCAGGAGGGTACAAATTAGGGATGGGCAATATTTTCAAAAGTGTCGATACTGATATCATTTGATATTTCTGAGACCGATATAATGAATCGAAAATATCGTTATTGAAAAATCAATACATCAGATCGATTTTTCGATATTCTTGATTTGATGTTTTTTCAATACTTCTGATCTCAATAAGACTGATATTTCTGATTTATTCACTGGATCATAGTGATCACTGAATCTGATAGATTGAATATCACACCACACCAATACCAATATATTGAATATCTACTACATACTACATATCATTAAGCTTTTCTATGAGTTTCAGAGGTTAGCTCCAAAAAGAAATACAAACTACCAGATAATTTTTACTTACTGTTGTCGTATTATTGTTGTCTTCTCTATTTACAGCGGTCTTGACATATACGACTCGGGCTTTTTTTTTTTTTTGATTGGAGGTTTAACGACCACCGTGAGCAACTCAATGGGCTATAAGCAGTCGCCCGTCCCTAATTTAGGGTCACTGGTTCCAGGAGGGAAGGGAGAGAGCCAGTGCCGTAAGACAAACACAACATCCATGCGTGAACGGGATTCGAACCCGGACCCTTACGGACGAATGATCAGAGGCTAGCTAACGCCTTAGACCACTGCGCCACCGGGGCGGCGACTCGGGCTTCACTGACATCCATCACACGCCGTACACAAGATCTTCTATACTTCATACTCATAATCGTTTTCTTCTGCACACTCCTGAATCTGATCCTCCCATGACTTCCTTGGTCTCCCTCTGCCTTTCCTTCCTGCCACTTGGGCAAAAAAGATTTTCTTAGTAAGCATCTCATCACTCATTCTTTCAACATGGCCAACCCCCGAAGTATATTAGTCTCCATCTTGCTAGCTTCTTTTGTTTCGTATCACACAACTGCAACACATCTTTATTTCCTCACACAATCAGAACGTGTCTTGCCACAAACCTCCGTAAGTAACACATTTCTCCAGCACACAAACGACTTCTATGTTTCTTCTGTAGTACCCAGGTTTCACTGCCATACATCAGAGTAGGAACAATTACACTTCCGTACACGGTCATGTGGGACTCTCTTGAGAACCCAAACCTCACAGAGCAGCTATGACTTTCAATGAAGAATTCATTCGCCTACTAATTTCACCATACAATTTGTTTTCTCTGTCAAACATGCTTCTTAAATACACAAACTCACTCACCTTGTCAATCACAGTGCCATTTAGACTTACATTACATTCAGTTCTACCAGTTCCTCTCTCAAAAACCATAACTTTGATTTTTCCCTTATTTATACTCAGTTTGAATTTCATGCAAACTTCGTACATCCGGGACAACATACGCTGCAACTCACTTTTGCTCTCTGCCAACAGGACAGTGTCATCAGCATACAGCAATCTGCACACACGAATATCACCAAGAAATAAACCAGTATTATCTATTTGGCATCACGCATGCACGCATCCATAAATATATTAAACAGCCATGGTGACAATACACAACCTTGTCTGACTCCTGCACTAATAGAGAACCACTTTGATAAAACCCCATTTACTCAATATCCCTCCGACATATTGAAAACCGATGCATAGATTTTTCGATATATCGAAAATGCGATATCAATATTAAATATCATAATATCAGGCGAAAATATCAATAGTTCGATATATTGATAAATCGTGTCCATCCTTAGTACAAATGCTTTACCAGAAACAGGACTCACAGAAACGGGAGGGTACAGGTACGGCACCAGAAAGACAGGACTCACAGGAACAGAGGAGTACAAACACTGCGCTTGAAAGACAATGCACAGAAACAGAAGAGAGAAGTGCTGCTCCAGAATAAGCCGATCAACACGGTCAGGTGGGCTTTAGTTTCGCACTACAGTATCACAACCCAAAGGGACAGGTGGGTACAAGTGCTGTACTACATCCCATGTACTCACAGAGACAGGCGTGTACAAGTATCGAACCAGAACAAGAACTTCTGGAAGAGGCGGGTAAAAACTTTGCAATGGAACTCACGTCAGCAGGGGTTGAGCTAGCTTTTCCAAAGTTTTCGTCAATTTAGTCGCCAACTTCAATTTGTTTTCATCAAAGTGTTATAACACTATGAAAAGGTAATCGCCAAAGCTATTTTCCTATCGCCAAAACGATTTCGTTTTCGCAAATTGCGAAGTTGGCGATCGGCAGCGCGACCCCTGCGACACTAAGCGCTTAGTGTTTCGAGTATAAAGCTACCGTCAGCTTCGAAGTGGTGCCTCATGGTAGTTGACAAGGCCGGAGTGTTTCTGCAAAACTTTGAACAGATACCCAATATTGCCTGAAAATCAGGTCGTATATCTGGGGGTCCGCATAACCAACAAGGACAATTACGAAGGCGAACTCAAAAGGATGATCGCAATGGCCAAATCTGGTCTGGCAGGGCTTACAAAAATCTGGAAGGATTACCACATCAGCAAAACCACCAAGCTGAGGTTGGTCAAAGCCCTCGTGTTCCCTATCGCGACTTACAGTTCTGAAAGATGGACCTTAAATGCAGCATGTCGCAGACGAATTGAGGCGTTTGAAATGATCTGCTACAGACACATACTGAGAATATCCTGGGCTGTGCATATAGTACTAATGCATCAATCTTGAGAGAGCTCGGTGTAGGCGAGCAAAAGCGACTTCTTCCGACAATCCGGCGATATATACTAACCTTCTTCGGCCACATGATTTGGTGAGACTTTTTAGAAAAACTTTGTATTCAGGGGAAAGTCAACGGTTAAAGAACGAGAAGACGTACCCCAGACAGATTCATCGATCAAATAAAAACTCTCACAAATCTATCAGTTGCAGAAATGAGAACTGGGGAGAATAGACAGGAATGGCGAACCTTGATTGCCGACAGGGTGTGAATTGGGTCACGACGCTCGAACCGAGCAACGAAGAGAGAGAGAGAGAGAGAATCGAAGACAAGCAGCACAAGTTTTTTTAGAAATCTACAAGTTTTCATTTCTGAAGATCAGAAAATATTGCTTACTAATGAAGCTTTGTGAAAGGAAACTAAACCTACAACTTCTAAATTTATATTTGTCCTATTCTGCTGTATGAGTGAAACATAGATACTCAGATTTTATTTTTTTCTAAGGTTAATTTCTTATACAGTGTCGTGGGTTCCACCGCCAATGCATCATCCGAGACTTCACCCGGGTCTTGGTCGGACGAATAGACAGAAGCCCGAGCTCCTGATCCTTCAGCACGTGCGTCGGCAAATAGGACTGTGACAAATCTTGAAAGCCCTTGGAATTAAGGTGCCTTCGAAGAATATTAAAAGGTATTTAGACCATCAAAATACCAGCTGAAAATGTTTCACATGAACTTGCATCTGCAAACAACAACTGGAAATGGCTAATTGTAAACGCAACCTGAAAGGAGGAAAGGCTGTGCCACCTCAGTTTGACTTTGGCATGCAAGGTGAACAGAAATGAAGCATGATGTAGAATTGGTGGCGAAAAACTAGACTGGATTAAACATAGAGGAAATAATCCACAACCTTAGACTTTAATCTATCTTTTACAGGCGGCACGTGATGAAAAATGATGAATCCTATAAAGTCGTACGAATTTGTATCCACGCTCAATTCAAACCGATTTGGCTAATGAGAAATGAAAGAACACTGCACGGTGCCAACCACCCCCCAAACCAATCACACGCGCGCGAATTTTATGGTTCGTTAACTGCCAAGCGCAGCAGTTAAAAGATTTAACCCTTTAACTGGGTGGAACGAATTAACTCGGGGTTAAGAAAATGGGATGAAATCTACTCGAACAAATATATTCGCTGTCTAAGGAGGAGGCCGAACGCAGATGGAACGAGTGAACCGGCGCATTTGTTCCTCAAAAGTGGTCTTTGCTATTCAAAGTAATAATTTAGTAGCTTTCTTTTCAACTTTGTTATTCAAAGGTTGTCAGTTAGGGGGATGGTTGACACTAATTCTTTCTGAGTGATTGCCTGCCGAAAGGGCTCTAACAACGCCGAAAAATCTAATAAAGGAGAGAGAAAATGTTTTCCTACCCAGCGGCATGTGTCCACCTCAGGGGAACTAGGACTTCCCTATCATGCCTTGGGTCATGGTGCAGAGAATAAAGGATTCGAAGGGTCCTCTTATCACTAGTGAGAGTTTATGGGCAGTTAATTCAAACACTCACGTGGATCAGGAACACCAAACAGAAATCATCGCTCTTTCCAGGTTAATAAGTGAGTCTCAGAAAAATTCTCATCGGCCGCCACTGGGAGTCGAACCCAGGGTCTTCCTGTTACGCGCCGGACATGCTACCACTGCACAACAGCGACCTCGAATTTCTCCAGACTTACAAGTGATTAACTGCCAAACCACATGGACAGGCTGCTTCGTGGAGCCCCGCGCAGTGCTGGGGATTCACCAAAGTTGGAAAGCAGCAAGAGAACAAATAATAACTAGGAGGCTGCGCGGGGCTCCACGAGAAGCAACCTGCCATGTAGTTTGGCAGTTAATGAGTCTGGAGAATTCGAGGCCGCTGTGGTGCAGTGGTAGCACGTCCGGCGCGTAACTGGAAGACCTTGGGTTCGACTCCCGGTGGCGGCTGATGAGAATTTTTCTGAGACTCACTTATTAACCTGGAAAGAGCGATGATTACTGTTTGGAGTTTATGCACAGCATTGCTGAAAAGCGACGGCGGAAAAGAATTGTTTTTGTTTCTTATTAAAGGTTTAACGACCACCGTGAGTAACTCAATAGGCTATAAGCAGTCGCCCGTCCCTAATTTAGGGTCACTGGTTCCAGGGAAGGGAGCGAACCAGTGCCGTAAGACAAACTCAACATCCATGCCTCACGGGATTTGAACCCGGACCCATCTCGGACGAATAGTCAAAGACCGGAGCGGCAGAATTGTTTTGCCATAGCTTTTGAAAATTCTGGCCGCTCTGTGAACAAAATCTGGAGCGCAAGAAACTTTGAGCACCATCTGGTTTAGATGCATCGGCCGCTTAAAGGGTTAAAGAGGTTAGGAACGACGCAAATATAGGACGGTATTTTTGTACTTGGCTGGTAATATTGCCCAGTTCCGCTGCAACGATACTATGAGTTTCGCTATTGTACACGAACAGGAGCTGAAATGTATGTTACTTACTTATTAGACAGTTCATGGAAGTTGCACCACTCTTTATAATCAGAGGATGTTATACAAAATAATCACGGATTCAACGTTGTCTACTCAGGTAACCAATTGAAAGGCAATGGAGAATTCCACGCAGTTTGTCAGTTGCCGTAACTTCATCTCTAGAAAGGGCAATTATTACTATCTACATATCATATTCACGTTTTTAAAAGTGCCCTAAACAAAAGGTGTGATATCCTTAAAACAAAGTTTCATTGGGCATTACTACAGCAAAATAGAAGAGAAAGAATTGCAAGGTTTTTAATGATTTTATAATTTTAATATTTTTGATCACTTATTTATCGTGTCTTGCTCTAGTTTTCGTAACGATCGTTATTTTTCTGTACGTCGTTATTATATACTATAAATAATATTCGTAATCACTGTCATTTTTCTGAACAGATTTCTTGTTGGACCCCTCCCTTGAGGAAATTCTGTGTGCTGATAGGCAAACCACAATTTACGAGAAAAATATCAGAAGAATCGATGCAAACAAAATATTCATTAGAAACAGATCACAGAACATGCTTCATAGCTGCAAATGCTGCCGGGAAGCCTTGTTTAATACCGAAGATAGGTACGTCTGCAGTCTAGTAACTTTTGAGATGGTAATTCAGCAGAGAAAAATGCTACGAAGAAAAATTCTGAAATTTATTTCTCACCGTATATTCGCAAAATATCGCCGAACAAACGTGTGGGGCGATGTTCTCATTTCAAGTTCGATACGAATCGATCAATTCTCAGGCGTGCACTCCTGTTTTTAGATATTCATCACGATCAAACGGTACACATTCATCATAATCAAATTACGTACGCCACCTTTCGAAATGCAAGTTTCTACATAGTACTTTGCTTTATATATAACTGAAGTCACATTCCATTTCTTGAGAGATTCAACAGAGCATAACTTTCTCCCTCCTTCCCTCCCTCTCCTACTAGTGACACAATACGCGATGTCGCACACTCTTACACCACTTTTTTTCTTTAATGGCATCTGTCGCACATTCCTAGCCGTATCGTCTGTTCTGCTAGCTCATACTGCACGTCGTAGTGTCAATTAGGCGTTTGCCAAAACTCATTACTTCGTTTCACTTCCAGCTTCCAAACGCGTTTTATACTTGCGTGCATTGCAGTACGTGAAGAGAATAAAACATCTCACTACACGCTGTAGACAAATCGACTCATTCAGTCTCATTAAAACGTGCTAAAACTGATACGTATAGATGAACTGCTATTTTTTTTTTTTCGACGTCTAACAAGTGAGGCTATAAATACACTATATTGACAAAAATCACTGGACACTGTTTCAAAAGCAAAATGAACGGATCATCTGCGTTGTTAAGATGAGCGGTACAGTTGCAAACGATATAAAAACAAGCCTGCAGCTGACCGCGATCATATCGCACAGTGAGGTTGAGTGAAAATGTCGTGGCGAGAGAGAACTGACTTTGAGAAAGGAAAGATTGTTGGGTGTTATATTAGTGGGTTGTCCATAAGAGAAACCGAGAGGCGTTTAAGCATACCTAAGTCAACTGTTTTGGATGTACTGAAATAGTGGAAGACACGTGGCGTGCCTGAAGCAGCAAAACGTACCGGCAGAACAAAGAAAATCAATGATAGAGAGCGTCGAAGCCTCAGGAGAGTCGTTACAGCTAATAGACGAAGTACTGCACAAAACCTCAGAGTACAGGTGCGTAAAAATGGTGGAACTTCGGTATGTACTCGTACCATTCGCAGAGAACTGCATTCCATGGGTTACCGTGGTCGTGCGGCTGCTCATAAGCTTTTCACCTCCACTCGGAAAGCTACTCGTCGTTTAGCATGGTGTAAAGAAAATTTATCGTGGACAGTAGAGTAGATCAATGGAAACGGGTCCTATGGACTGATGGATCCAGATACATGATCCATCAGTCTGATGGCCGTGTGTGGGTATGGCGGCAGCCGGGGGAACGCTATTTACCACAGTGTACTGTTCCTACGGTCAAGTTTGGAGCTGGCGGTGTACTCACGTGGGGGTGTTTTTCGTGGTATGGTCCCGGCCCATTGGTTATCGTTGACAAACCTGTTAACCAGCACGTCTACCTCGATATTCTGGACATTTATGCCCTACCAACTCTGTGACAATGCTATGGAACCGAGTTTTGTTGGCACCAGCAGGATAATGCACAGAGCCATAAAGCAAGGACTATTACGGCGTGGTTTGACAATAATTCCGTATCGTGTGTGGACTGGCCAGCACAGAGCTCTGATCTTAATCTCACAGAGCACCTATGGGATGAATTAGAGCACCCCATAACAAGTTAGGAATCAAGGCTTACTACAAAGAAACAGTTAGCGGCAGCATTATATACTGAATGGAAGCGCATGCCTATCGCTGCGTTACAAAGCCTTGTCGAAAGCATGTCTCGAAGAGTCAGTGCATACATTAAGGCCAAAGGTGAACCGACACCGTACTAACGTATGAAAATAAATGCTATGTTGTGTTACTGTTCTAGGTGTCAGGTGACTTTTGTTAATATAGTGTATATGGAATAGCCCGTAGGTCACTGTTTACAGGCAATGTTTGCAAGCTAATTTTACTATTGCTAGAGCTATAGTGGTGTGCAAAAGTATTACAAAAGCCGTGAATTTTTAAGTTTAACTCTTTAACTAACAAATTTACATAGTCATTTCATCATTTGAATGTCATTAGATGTGAAATTTAATGGAGATTTCAAAAATTTTTTTAGTTTTTCCTGTTGCTACTTCCGTTCTTAAGATACATTACAAAAAACATGACCAAGTCAAAATTATTATGAGAAGGATCGTTTATCCAATACACGGGTTTACATCGTAAATCGTTTTTGCAATTCATAAGGTAACCACTCGATGTCGAATACGGACCCGCCCATAAGCATGTTGGAGCTCGAATCTGGACTCATCGGGCCAAGCGACCCTTTTTCAGTCGTCCATGTCCGGCGTAGACGGAGTTGTCGATAACGGTGTGTTACCATGGGCACATGAACGAGCCGCCAACCTTTTTGGTCCATCCGCAAAAACGTCCGCTGGACTGTTTGCAAAGAAACCTTTATCTGTGCGGCATAGTTATAGTGTACCGTAATAGAAGAATAGTGTAATGAATGAATGCAGCAGCCGAGGTATATATGGGCCTCCGGTTCGATCACGTGAGCAATGGTTTTCTACTTGTACCTCGATTATTGCATTTATTCGTTACCGGATTGGTTTCTAAATTCTCATGATTTCGCCTCAGTTTTCAAGTAAAACATTTAGGCAAGTCATGACATATTTTTTAAATAACTCAATGCACGTAACTTCACATTCACAATAGTTTTTATTGGTCATAGAAGAATACCTGAAGTCACCCCAATGGTGTAGTGGTCAAAGCGCTGGCTGCTGACCAGTCGTCCCAGATGAGTCCGGGTTCGAATCTCGTAAGGTATGAATGCCGTGACCGCCCTAGTGGTGCAGTCGTCTAAGCGATTGCTTCTGACCATTTGTCCGTGATGGGTTCGAATCCCAGTAATGCGTGGATGTTGTGTTTGTCTTACGGCACTGGTTCTGTCCCTCCCCTGGAACCAGTGGTCTTAAATTACGGACGGGCGACTGGTTATAGCCCATCGAGTTGCTCACTGTGGTCGTTAAACCTCCAATCAAGAAAAAATTGTCTTACGGCAGAGGTCGCGCTGCCGATCGCCATTTTCGCAATTTGCTAAAAAGAAATCGTTTGGGCGATGGAATAAAAAGCTTTGGCGATTACCTTTTCATAGTGTTATAACACTTTGGCGAAAACAAATAAAATTTGGCGACTAAATTGGCGAAAACTTTAGAAAAGCCAGCGCAACCCCGGTTACGGCACTAGCTCCCTCCCTTCCCTGGAACCAATGGCCCTAAATTAGGGACAGGTGACTGCTTATAGCCCACTGAGTTGCCCGCGGTGGTCTTTAACCCCCCTTGCCGCCCCGGTGGCGCAGGGGTCTAAGCACTGGTTTGTGACCATTCGTCCGAGATGGGTTCGGGTTCGAATCCCGATGAGGCATGGGTGTTGTGTTTGTCTAACGGCACTGACTGTATCCCTTCCCTGGAACCTGTGGTCCAAAATTAAATACGGGCGACTGCGACTGCTTATAGCTTACTGAGTTGCTGACGGTGGTCGTTAAACCCCCATCAAAAAACATACATATGCCGCCCCGGTGGCGCAGTGGTCTAAGCGATGGCCTCTGATCATTCGTCCGAAAGGGGTCCGGGTTCAAATCCCCGGTGAAGCATGGATGTTGTGTTTGTCTTACGGCACTAGCTCTCTCCCTTCCCTGGAACCAGTGACCCTAAATTAGGGACGGGCGACAGCTTATAGCCTACCGAGTTGCTCACGGTGATCGTTAAACCTCCAATAAAAAAAAAAACATATATAAGCAGTCGCCCGTATTTAATTTAGGGCCATTGATTACAGGGAAGGGAGATAGTCAGTGCCGTAAGA
Organism: Macrothele yani; assembly: GCA_039090855.1. Taxonomy (NCBI): domain Eukaryota; kingdom Metazoa; phylum Arthropoda; class Arachnida; order Araneae; family Macrothelidae; genus Macrothele; species Macrothele yani. The sequence continues at coordinate 25,891,395 of CM077013.1, forward strand.
CTTGAGCATTGGTTTGGTCAGTGGGTATCCGAACCTGGCGTCAAGGCCGTATGTCTGCAAGAGGACTTAAGTAAAATTCAGCTTGCACCCAATATAACTTCGAAGAATAAATTTCTTTATTCTTAATTTTTTGTTTACAACTCTTAACGAAACACATTCACCTTCAGTACACTTCACGAAAAAAGAAAAAAAAACGTGATGTCGAGCCAAGAGTTGCAGGAGTTATGAATAGACAAAGAAAGAAATCATAGGATGCCAGAATTATGAATAGAAAAACATTCAGCGGAAAAAATAAAATGCTTTTTAATGAACACTAAATAATAATAATAAAAAAAAAGAAACATTTTCTGTCGTGCGAGCCTGTGTAGCGACTTCATATTTCAAAGCTTTTTACATTTCCTCTGTTACGTGCAAGGATTCAGAGATGTTTCTAATCCTGGAGTAAGGAAATAGTTTCGACACGGCGCTCGCTCGGTTTTTCATAACTGAACGCATTAGGACACGACAAAAGGAATGAGCAGCGACTCAGGAAGACGAAGAAATAAAAGGATGACCCTCCCGGGCAATTTTTAACATCTCACCCACTTCACTAACACGCTGCCAAAACACCTGCCAACAAGGAACGCTTGCAACTAAATTGATAGCAGCACTTGAACGCTGCTAAAGGTTCTACTCCGGCAGCTGACGAGAACGGTGAACTTTCTTCCCCCCGGAATGTATTACTTATTAACTGCACGTTTATTCATTCAAATATTTGTATTTGCTGTCTTCGGCCGGGTTTAACATGGAGGAACGCTGAAATCCTTTCAAATGGCAGATTTTCAATGCAATACCGAGGATGTTAGCACAAAAGGGAATGCTAAAAAAATACCGTTTTAAAAGTGACTCACTGCTAGAATACCCAATGATCTGCCAACGGCTCAACGCGGAACAAAGAACTCGTGAACTATTTTCTTTAATCGTCCGAAATGGTCCCGGGTTTAGAGTCTCTGATGAGACAACGTTGGTTGTTGGTCCTAGCTCATTTCTTCCCTGGAACCAATGGTCTTGAATTAGAAACGTGCAACTGCTTATAGACAGCATAGTAACCTTACCGCGGGAAAAATTTGCGGGGCAGTCGGGGTAAATCGCGAAATTTCGCAAAATACCTTATTATCCCCAAATATTCGGCTTTCACGCTCTTTTAACCCGCTTTGGATATGTAAGAGGCGTTGTCTGTAACAATAGCAGTTATATTGACAAACGGTATTTCATACTTATTGAATACAACGGTATCATACAAGGCAATACAACGGTATTTCATACTTATTGTATTGCCTTGCTGACTGCTTTAAAATTTGCGAATTCCAAAGTGACGTACTCGAGGAAGATTGCATTCAAAGAGGTTTCAGCATTACAGCTTTCAACATTCGTTTCAGCTGATGGAACAGCAAGAATATTCAAAATGTATTTATCTTCAGAATCCGTTGTTACAAACAATATCTAGAAACTTTATAAACTAAAAAAATACTCACACGAAAGCACAAAATTTTTCTAAGCTAAGTGTCTGCGAAACTCAAACACCCTTTTCTGTGAGCTGCTTTTCCCAGTTAAAACTACTAACACAGTAGACGACATCCGGTTCACGGTTTACTACTGCGGCAAGTCGTCAAGGTCATTCAACAGTAGCGGGGGTCGAGAGGGGGCGGAAATCACAAAAGATCTCACGTGCATTCTTCAGCAGAGCGCACGTGACCTGGAATAACCGGTCAAGCTTGTTCGATAAGAGTCTCTTCGTAAGGAACAATCTTCAGGGGTAATTCAAGGTTTAAAGTTCTAGTTTGGACTTTGGAGTAGATTTATTTTGCGATATACTGTATTTCTCGCGTAAATTCTAATAAAGGCAGCATTAAAATCACTTAAATATGAAAAATAATCTAAAATTTTTAATAGAAATCAGGCAAAAATAGTAAAAAAAATCTGAAATTCGCGGATATATTCAATATTCGCAAAATTACAGAAAAGCCTCAAAAATTCGCGAAAAAAAATCGAGGAAATTCGCGCCGCGAAACAATTACAAGCCTACTTACAGCCCTCAGAGTTGCTCACGACAGTCGTTAAACCCCCAAAGAATATTTTTTTTTTAAATAAAACATCAGATTCCTTATAAGAAGTAAGACAACGAACGGTTTTTTGTTTTTTGTTTTTTATTGGAGGGCTAACGACCACCGTGAGCAACTCAATGGGCTATAAGCAGTCGCATGTCCCTAATTTAGGGACACTGGTTCGAGGGAAGGGAGAGAGCCAGTGCCGTAAGACAGACACAACATCCATGCGTCACGGGATTCGAACCCATCTGGGACGAATGGTCATAAGCCAGCGCTTAGACCAAATCGCCACTGGGGCCAGGAGCGGGGTCACATACGATATCGAACAATTGTTTAAAAATACTATGCAGACATTTCGTTGATTCCCGAATGCTGCCGGAACCGCATGCAATGCTTCCCACAGATTTCATGAACGCACTGGAAATGTCAACGTACTCAACAGTATGGAGTCGAGTGTGCAGCAGAGTATGTATGGTGGAGTCCACCTCTTCCAAAACTGTTCAGTACTGATGACCACGTAGATCAGCTCAGTGGTCGATGTTTGCCTTACCCCCTCCTGTGGTGCAGTCATCTAAGAGCTGACTCGCCGCCTCGGTGGCGCAGTGGTCTAAGCGATGGCCTCTGATCATTCGTCTGAACGGGGTCTGGGTTCGAATCCCGGTGAGGCATGAATGTTGTGTTTGTCTTACAGCACTGGCTCTCTCCCTTCCCTGGAGCCAGTGACCCTAAATTAGGGACGGGCGACTGCTTATAGCCCATTGAGTTGCTCACGGTGGTCGTTAAACCTCCAATCAAAAAAAAAAAAAAAAAAAAAAAAAGAGCTGACTCATGACCATTCGTCCGAGACGTGTCTGGGTTCAAATCCCGGTGAGGTATGGATGTTGTTTGTCTTACGGCACTGGTTCTCTCCCTTTCCTGGAACCAATGACTATAAATTAGGGATGGGCGACTGCTTCTCACGGTAGTCGTTAAACTCACGACTTTAAAAAAAAAAAAAAAAAAAAAAAAAAAATGTTTGCCTCGTGTTTCCCACACTGAATGCACTGGTAGTCAGTCCCATGTTCACACACTAGAAGTTTCTCATATCATTTATAATAAATACTACATACTTGCATCTCCTCACATTAGCAACAGAGAAATTCTTAAGTTCCTGACTACAAACCTAAATGCACGCTGAAAGTCTCATGTTCTTCACATTCCTCATACCATCGGCATATAGGAAATGTGTCTCGTATTTCTCACGCCCATTACACACACAGGAAGTTTGTCTCATGTTACACCCATTACAGACCGGGAGTTTGTCTCACACTACTCGTACTAACTGCGCTCAGTAAATTTGTCCACGTTCCTCTCACAAATCATGCACTGAAAATTTGTCTCATGTTCGTAATATCAATTGTATACAGAGGGTTGTGTCTCATGTTCCTCACATCAAGTGCAAACAATCTGAGATCTTGTGTTGTCCATAATCCTGAAGTTACTGATTTTTCATTTGAACAACAAGTTAGTAAAATCATGCAATGCATTGATTATATTGATACGCTTTCCAACATACTACAAATCATTACTCAAGTTATGAGGATAATGGCTGTAGAAACAATCTCACTCCTATGACCTGACCTTTGATTCCATTTCGATGACATTCAACAGAACCGGTAAAGTATACTTCCAGAACAACATGATAAAGTTTTGTCTCAATCGATGCATTTTTACGTAAGTTGTAACGCATAAGGGCGATGGAATGGATCCCGCACCTATGTCCTGACCTTTGACCCCATTTCACCCATTTTCAATAGTGTTCGTCCCCAGGTGGTCCCCTACCACATACTAAAATTTCGTCGAAATCGAACCATTTTTACGCGAGTCATCGTGCGGACGGGCAGACGGACAAAGCTGAAGCATATACGCTTCTTCAACCTAAGGTTGGAAAGCGTAAAAAATGAGGTATATATCTACTCAGAAGTGTCCCGAATTTGATAAACAAGTGCTGTACATTACAGGTGAAACCACATTAAGTGCTTCGACAGCCGGGTGGTACAATGGTACGATGTCCCAGCTCCTACCCATTCGCATACCAAACGGGCTCGCCGCCCCGGTGGCGCAGTGGTCTATAAGCGATGGCCTCTGATCATTCGTCTGAACGGGGTCCGGGTTCGAATCCCGGTGAGGCATGGATGTTGTGTTTGTCTTACGGCACTGGTTCTCTCCCTTCCCTAGAACCAGTGACCCTAAATTAGGGACGGGCGACTGCTTATAGCCCATTGAGTTGCTCACGGTGGTCGTTAAACCTCCAATCAAAAAAAAAAAAAAAAAAAAAACCTCCAATCAAAAAAAAGAAAATAAAAAAAAATGGACTCGTGTTCAAGTTCCGGATGAGGCACAGATGGTGCGCTTGTCTCACGGCGTCGTCTGTGTACCTTCCCAGGAACTAGTGGCCGAAAATTAACGACAGGCGACTGCTTATAGCCACAGTGGTTGCTTGTGGTGGTCGCTAAACCACCACGAGCAACTGTGGAATCAAGTTTTGACTTTCTCAAAACAGTTGCTAATAAATTATTCAAATTTAATCAAGGGAAAATGTTATGGGCGCTACTTTGCAGAACTGAGCAGATCTCTCAACTACGCTAAAAATTTCTTCTTCTCGGTTACTCAGCCCAAGGACTGGTTGTTCAGTAAATGTACTCAGATGATTTTTTTTTATTAGAGGATTAACGACCACCGTGAGCAACTCAATGGGCTATAAGCAGTCGCCCGTCCCTAACTTAGGGTCACTGGTTCCAGGGAAGGGAGAGAGCCAGTGCCGTAAGACAAACACAACATCCATGCCTCACCGGGATTCGAACCCGGACCCCTTTCGGACGAATGTTCAGAGGCCAACGCCTTAGACCACTGCGCCACCGGGGCCGGCAGATGTACTCCACTCTGTCTCTCCATTCCTCTCTATTCTCCGACGTTCTCTTCACGTCATAATATGTCTTAGTATTAGTTCTTGCAGTAATTGCGCCACAAAACTATTCCTGCCGCCCCGGTGGCGCAGTGGTCTAAGCGATGGCCTCTGATCATTCGTCCGAACGGGGTCCGGGTTCGAATCCCGGTGAGGCATGGATGTTGTGTTTGTCTTACGGCACTGGCTCTCTCCCTTCCCTGGAACCAGTGACCCTAAATTAGGGACGGGCCACTGCTTATAGCCCATTGAGTTGCTCACGGTGGTCGCTAAACCTCCAACAAAAAAAAAAAAAAAAAAAAAAAACTATTCCTTGGTCGTCCTCTTCCTTTCTTGAATTGAATTTTACCTTCCAAAACTATCAGAATCGGCCTCCATGGCGCAATGTGTGCCTCGACATCCATAACATTCTTCTTCTTAACATGTTACGTTAGAAATATTTGATCCGATTTCACTCATGTTCAAACAGGCTAAGTCCTCTAAGATTCCAGGAAAGAATAACAAAACATCTCAGCATTAAACTGGTGAATGCTTGCTATGATGTTTTTCATCCGAACGAACAGTCGTGATTTCGGCAAAAGGTTCGCGCGAACCGGGGGTATACAGTATAACCCAGGCTTGAAACATTTTCTGCACATGGACCGGTCTCGCTCATTTCGTCGACAGGTACATTTTTTTTTATTTTTTTTTTTTTTTTGATTGGAGGTTTAACGACCACCGTGAGCAACTCAATGGGCTATAAGCAGTCGCCCGTCCCTAATTTAGGGTCACTGGTTCCAGGGAAGGGAGAGAGCCAGTGCCGTAAGACAAACACAACATCCATGCCTCACCGGGATTCGAACCCGGACCCCTTCGGACGAATGATCAGAAGCCAACGCCTTAGACCGCTGCGCCACCGGGGTGGCACAGGTACATTTGGTCGACACTATATATGCAAACAGTCGATTCCTCAAATTTTTTGGAAAATCTACAGTTTTCAATTTAGAACCACCAAATTTGGTATACTATCTCATGATACTCTAACTTAGACCGTACACGGTTTTTGGAAGGGGTCGGTCGGGGTCAAGGGGACCCCATACAACATTTTCGTAAAATCTACAGTTTTCAATTTAGAAAAAACAAATTTGGTATACTATCTCATGGTACTCTAACTTAGACCGTACACCGTATTTGAAAGGGGTCGGGGCCCGGGGTCAAGAGGGTCCCCATACAACATTTTCGTAAAATCTACAGTTTTGAATTTAGAACCACCAAATTTGGTATACTATTTCATTGTACTCTTATACCAACTTAGACCATAGACGGAAGGAGTCGGGGCCCGGGGTGAAGGGGGCCCCATAAAACATTTTCGTAAAATCTACAGTTTTCAATTTAAAACCACCAAATTTGGTATAGTATCTCATGGTACTCTAACTTAGACCGTGCACGGTTTTGGGAAGGGGTAGGGGCCTGGGGTCAAAGGGGGCCCATACAACATTTTCGTGAAATCTACAGTTTTCAATTTAGAACCACCAAATTTGGTATAGCATCTCATTGTACTCTTACACCAACTTAGACCATAGACCGAAGGAGTCGGGGCCCGGGGTGAAGGGGGCCCATACAATATTTTCGTAAAATCTACAGTTTTCAATTTAGAACCAACAAATTTGATTTACTATCTCATGGTACTCTAACTTAGCTCGCAGATCGGATATTGGAGTGCAGAATTGTGTTGCACTTCTTAAGTAAAAAATTTAAATTTTTGAGAAAATGTTGTATGGGGCTTTCTTTACCCCGGGCCCCGACCCTTTCGAAAAACCGTGTACAGTCTAAGTTAGAGTACCGTGAGATAGTATACCAAATTTGGTGGTTCTAAATTGAAAACTGTAGATTTTACGAAAATGTTGTATGGGGCCCCCTTAACCCCGGGCCCCGACCCCTTCCAAAAACTGTGTACGGTGTAAGTTGGAGTACCATGAGAGAGTATACCACATTTAGTGGTTCTAAATTGAAAACTGTAGATTTTACGAAAATTTTGTATGGGCCCCCCTTCACCCCGGGCCCGAACTCTTTCAAAACCCGTCTACGATCTAAGCTACAGTACCATGAGATAGTATACCAAATTTGGTGATTCTGAACTTTTTTTCAGTTTTTTAGGAATCGTATGTTTGCATATACTGTAAAGTGTCGACGAAGTGAACCAGTCCCTTATGGGCATATAGAAGATGTACTCATTACGTTCTAGAATCCTGTATCATCCAAGAACGCTGTTTTAAGCTCTGGAAATTCTGCTATTCATAATTTTCCGAATAAACGCAACGAGAAGGGGGGAAAACTCCTCTGACTACGATGTTCTTTAAGTGAATTTAAATTAGTTCTGTATACCAGAGATCGGCGAATCTATTTACTCACATACATAGAATAATTTCTAGAACTTCCACATTGTTTTTTCTGGTTTAAAACCCATCGAAACTTTTCCTATTCAACTGGCATCTACAGACACATTCGGTCTGAAACAACACAGCACAGCTTAACCAAATAGAATTTTTTTCTTTTAATTAACCTCGTATCATCTAAATTTCTCTGTTCGCAAGAACCAAACATGTCTTCTGTGCGTATTCCTCCGAGCAACAGCAACAATTTACCCACAGGCTCGTTCTCAAGACAACAGATGGCATTATGATTATTTTGCTCGTCAATTTCAGTAAACAAAGAAACTACTTACTTTAACATCTCAGGCATACTGGCTCCTAAAAGGAATGTCGTGAGTCTTTTCGGGATTGAAAGAGAGGGGGGGGTAGGAAAAGGATCCCCAGCCTGGTGTAACTACAATGCAAATAATTTTTCATCACTGTCTGACTAATTAACTTCTCCGTTACGAGCTTCCCGATGTTATACAATTGGATTCCTCCGACAATTACGTAAATTCGGAATGACCTCACGAATATTCATTCCATCTGGCTTTCGTCTGTTCGACTGGCCTTTGCTGTTCTTCTGGGAACATACACTGAGAACGTGGCGGTTCTACCCGCAATAAATGAAGACTCGTTACTTTGATGTTTTTAAATTACATTGGAAATAAATCTTTGTTCAATAATATAGATACACGTGTTGCGGCCCTCAACTTGAAGTTTTCGGTACCCAGTAAACAACTCCATTATCTGAATCGAAGTCTTCCTTTACAGAAAGAAGGTACAATCTACGTACGATCAAACAGAAAAGTAAACGTCACAATATCCTCTTCTGTCCTAATAAGTGTGGGTCGTTTTGGTTATGTGCCAAAATTTTTGGCCCTGATTCCTCTTATCGGTGCACATGATTTCGTAGAAAATACCCTTGACATGCGAAAGTTACAGCCACCCCCCCCCGCCCAAGTGCAGTAAGTCCATTGCACCACTTCCTAGATAATTAACGTTCCTGAGCAACAATCAAGTGCAGGTGCAATATTTTGCGCTCCTCATTCACTCTTGTTTAGCGTAGAAAAAAAAACTTAAATGCAGCGCCTGACACAGAGAAAATGCCACACCATGAAGGAATGCTCAAAAACAGGCCAACCTGCACACTCAGATAGCCAAGTAGGTCCTGAACAAATAATTTAATTGTCACATACATACTAGGCTGCAGTGGCCGAATATACAAGATGATAAATTAGGAGTGTGGCCCTCATTTTGGCCGATACAGCGTTGAATCCGACGTGCAATCGAGACAATGAGAGTCCGAATAGAGTCCTGGAGTATCGTGGACCATGTGGTGCTGATCCGTGTCTACATTTCAACTTCATTTTGCGGGGGTGGGAAGGTACTCAACCGACGTCCAGAGATCGTGCCGGCCAGGAATGCATCCGCACACTGTGTAAAGCATTCAGGCTAATCCGAACGATATGCGAAGGCAGTTGTCCTCTTGAAAAACGGCGTTTGGGGTGTCCTGCAGATACGGTAGTGCCACGGGCCGTAGCACCTGGTCAACATGGCTGCGTACCGTCAATGTGCCCGTAATGCGTACCAGCTGTGAGTGGCTGTTGACGCTGATAGCACCGCACACCCTGACACCACGTTGCCGGGCCGTGTGGCGCTCCACAATGGTGGAGAAAACAGCCCGTTGGTGCCACGTCGCCTTCAGACTCTCACACGGAGATCATCCGTTGTGAAACAGAACCTCGATTGGTCGCTGAACACCACACTATTCCATTCGGCACCCCACGCAGCTCTGAATTGATACCACACCAAGCTGTGACGACGATGGCTCGCTGTTAAGGGTAGCCTTCGCAACGGACGGCTGGACAGCAAACCAGACGCAGCCAATCAGCGCGACAATGTACGCGTCGATATCGGAGTATCCAAGCCTACCCATACACTCAGCAAAATGTCACCCATAGTGGCCTATGTGTCGGCTATGGCATGCGCTCGGACGTCCGCCTCCGTGCTCCGGTTCCCCTACGACGTTGCACAGATCCTTCCTGGGAGCACTGTCTCCAAATGCGACTAACGGTTGTGACATCAAAGCTAACATGATGCTTTTTCAGGCAATAGGTTGACATTTTAGGTTTTTCAAGGCAATAACGTAGACATTTTATGTCTACCTATTGTCTTGAAAAAGCCTCCCAGTAAAGAGCGAAAGCTTGGCTAATATATATACGTAAATAAACTAAATAAATGGATATTACTATATAAGCGCATTTCGATTGTGTACAGTCCAGTGTACTTTGATCTAGCATTCACTATTTTCATTGCGCGTGGGACGAAAAGCGATTACGTGAAAAGAGTGACACAATCGCTGATGTGAGACCTATCATAGTAATACTTTATCATATGTTTTTATGGTTTTTATAATTCTAGTGGAGGGTGGTAAAAAAACATTGGCGACTTTAGATTACATTTGGCGAAAGAAAATTTAATTTGGGGAATGGGTGGGCGAAAACTTTAAAAAAGGCAGAGCAAAATGCATTATGGTGCGTAAGTCGTCGCACACGGAGAAATAATATGTAAGAGCTGTTTCCTTCTGGATAACATACAAATGCAGGAAACTGCATTGTTTATTCCAGAAAATTGGTCAAACTTGGAAAATTAAGCTTTTTTCTTTCCTTTTCTAGTCGTAATAACGTACACATGTCATCAACTGCAATTGATTTATCGTTCTATGCATGGACTTATTCGTCAAATGTCGATACGCATGACCCTTTCTTAACACAGTTGAGGACACATTGGGAAACATCTCCTTAGCCACCTGGTGGTCGTTCTTTTTCAACACGTGTAGCCATTCAGCCCCACACGTGGCTGCATGTTGTGGAATTGCAATCATCTCAAATAAAACTCCTTTCCATGGTGTAGCGCTCTTCAGAATTTTAAAAACATAACACATATAGAAAAACAAGCTAATAAACTAATGCAATGCATTGATTATGATATGCTTTCCAACATACCAGAAATCATTACTCAAGTTATGAGGATAACGCTGTGGAATAAATCTCGCTGCTGTGCCCTGACCTTTGACCCCATTTAGATTATATTAAACAGAATTGGTTCAGTATACCTCCGAAACAACATTCCAAAGTTTTGTAGCAATAGAAGCATTTTTAGTCAAGTTATGAGGATAATGGCTGTGGAATAAATCTCGCTCCTGTGACCCGACCTCATTTTGATTATATTAAACAAAACCGGTTCACTATACAGGGGTGATTGTAAGGTGACACAAGAAACCCTGAAATTCTCAGCTCAGTGCCAATATACATATAATGAATATTACGAATATTTATATATACAGTATATTGCGCACATATAAACTAGCTACACAACAAATACGCCCTAGTGCTTGTGCAGTTAAACTTCGCATCTTTTCTTGCACCCAATTTTCTTTCACTGTGCGAAATCCTTCAGGCATTGCATCTTTGAAATCAAATTTCGCACTTCATATTATATGTTAATTGAGCAGTCTATGTGGATTTGTTTTATTTAAAGCCTACAGTGGATTCCATTCAATTTCTAAAAGTAGCTCATTGAATTAACCGAATCTAATATAATAAAATTATTTGATGTAGATGCAACTTTCAAAATAATGAAAAAAGAGCCTTCCTTTCAGCAGGCTGAGAGCTAGTTTGATAACAAAAGAAACACTGAATGTGTCACAAATCATCTGCATTCACCATCCGCACGGACATGCGGTGTTTTTAATCAAACACTAATTCCTAAAGAAAATGGAACTTGAACTTCTAGTTATCATTTCGTAGCATTTTTAGAAATAAAATGTCGAAGCATCTCAAATTCTTCTAAAACTTAGAAACCCGGATTTACCGGTCTGGAATGTGACAAAAACCCGGAATTCATGGCTACACTCGGATTACAAATAGGTCTGAGTATATCTTCTCAACAACATGAAGTTTGGTCGCAATCGAAGCATTTTTACGTAAGTTATGACGCATAAGGGCGATGGAATGGATCCCACTCCTATGTCCTGACCTTTCAGCTAATTTCGCCCGTTTTCAATACGGTTCCTTCACAGGTTGTTGCCTACCACATACTAAAATTTAATCGAAATCGAACGCGAGTTATCGTGCGAACAGACAGACAGACGGACAAAGCTGGAGCATATACGCTTCTTCAACATACGGTTGGAAAGCGTAAAAAAGGAGGGGAGGGATGAGTTATTACTTTTTTTTTTCAAAGCTACATGACTTTCCCATCCACCTATTTCACACATTATCCACCGAAAATTGTGCATTCTTACTATGCACAAAACTCCATAACAAAAGTTTAGATTGGAACATACTGTATTGGAATTACTGTAGACATCATACAAGCAATTGAAGAAATCAAAACAGTACTCGCCCAAATTTTCACTCGATGCCTTAATGAAGGGAAGATTCCTGAGGATTGGAACAACGTGTATGTCAGCGATGAGACAATGTGAAAGCAGAAACTCCTATCCTGATTTAAAATTTTGAGTAGTAAACATTAAAAAATTCTGCAGTTTTCTGTGTTTTTTTTCGGTAGTAATGAATATAATTGCACTGCACACTCGGTAAAAAAACAAAAAAAAATTGCCAGAGCAGAAAAACGTCAGTGTAAATTCATAAAAAAGCGAATTTTTGCTTTAAAAATTGCCCATAAATTGAAGACATTTTGTAAGAAACACCAAATGTCTGCAATGTTTTTTTTCGTTTTTCTTTTTTTTTTTGGAGTTTACTTCAAAAACCACAATGCATGTTCCAATGAGAACCTTATAGTAAACAAAGTAATTCGGGTATCATTCTTCGCAAATTGCGAAAAATGCGATCGGCAGCGCGACCCCTGGACACATTTGGAAGATGAGCTGAGACTGGGATTCATACTACACTATTCTCCTCAATTCCTGTCAAATCCACAGATGCCTTTTCCATGGATTTCTGAGGCTTCGGGTTGCGCAAATGAGCCCTCAAAAGTAGACGACCCAAAATAATTGACGGCTTTTGGAAAACTTGCAACGAGGAGTGGGAGAGATCTTGTCTGTCTGCAAAGGAGTCTGCTACAGTGGAAGTTGCGCTGCAGAAGGATAGTAGAGGAACATGGTAAGCACATAAAACACAACAGAAGTTGGCGCCATGATATTTCGTAACTGTATGATCCTGCAAACTTTGTCACTACAAACGTGAAACAACATATGTAGCTCTTAAAAATTGCGCTGTTTCTTCCAAATGCAGTCAAGCCAGGTTTTATAAACTTACTAATTCCTGCGTCGATGTGGTCCTCACTTGATATCTATCGTCCAAAGAAGATGTATGCATCAGTTACTTCTAAATTTGCGCCACCAAGTTCTAAATCGTAAGTCGATATCATCGGGGTCTCATTACCGCACGGGCCAGCAGAGCCTGGGCCCTGAGCCACCTGTATAACAGGGTCCCCTTTTTGGTAACACTGTTTCTAGAAATGACTTAATCATTATTGAACTCTATTAATATTATCATCATTATAATTGGGAAAGTAATATTTTACGTGGGGTTTTTCTTCACCCTGTTTTCGTCCAATCTCCAATGTTTTCATTAAAGGTGCAATACATAATTATTCAGGGCCGGATTATAGGCGCTATAGCCTTGGGGCCCACCATAGCCAAGGGCTCAGGAGACATGCATGGGCAAATAATAGACAGATAGGTAGAGAGGTTTGTAAACTAATTTTACTTTCGTCTCGTATGATTTCCACTTGGTCAGAAACAGGGGTTAACAGACGAACAGATTTCAAGGCAATGACTTACAAAGGGTAAAGATTTCATGTCGCTGTGTACAGCGGAATCGGCGAAACAGTTTCAGCTTTTTTTTTTTTTTTTTTACTACCATCCACCCACACCTCCCAATTTGCACTTAGAACCGTTAATGGTCGAAATCTCTTGTGGCTTCTCAAATTGCACCAACAAAAATGTACAGTGGCAAACCATTAAAAAAATTGAAGACAAAATCAAGGAATCTTAAGCATTTAACTCGTGTTTTTATACGAACAACAGAAAATACGGTGACTTATTATGAAAACTCTGCAGATAACTTAGTTTCAAAATGCACTACGTATTAATTAATTATCACAAGCATATTGCTACAGATTCGTGTTTTAACGGATTTCATAATGATTCCCGTTACGATTCTTTGAGTGCCGCCCACTGATATACCTTAGCTTTGGGGCCCACTAAGGCTTTAATCCGGCCCTGTAATTAGTACAAATTATTAGATTATTAATCAAATTTTAAGACTTTTCAACTACGACACAATCAAACCTGCTATAATAAAGGATGAAATATGAAACAGCTCCAGGCATTCTTTGGATGAAATACGAAACAGCTTTGATCGCATTCTTTGCAATTTGCGAAAAAAAAAGTAGAAGAAGAAAGAAAGAAAATCGGTTTGCCGATGGATAAAAAGTTTTAGCGAAAATATTGACGATCACATTTTTTTATGACGTCCGAGCAAAACAATTTTAAATATTTGTTTTTTCAAATGCGATTATGCTTGTAGATCTCTCTTGTTTTTATGTGAAACATCTACCAATATTGCGTTCTAGAAGTAGACTAATAAAATGCAATTTTTCAACAACTGCATTTTTTGTTTACACTGGCCCTTTTAGAACTAAACAACGGAATAAATGTAATAACCAATTTTTCAATTAATTTGAAATTTATACTGTCAATATTTTCTGTTTAGAAATTTTATAGGTAGTAATAATTTGAAAATTAAAAATAAATATCTATATTTCTTTCAAATGGATTCAGAATCTATAACAATATTTTGTTGCTTAATTGTAAAGAATCTGCAACCTGTTGTTACACATGATGTTTTTATCGTTTTTTTACGCTTTCCAACCGTAGGTTGAAGAAGCGTATGTGTTCCAGCTTTTTCCGTCCGTCCGTCAAGATAACTGGCGTAAAAATGGTTCGATTTTGATGAAATTTTAGTATGTGGTAGGGGACCACCACCAGGGGACGAACCCTATTGAAAATGGTACAAATGGGGTCAAAGGTCACGACGTAGGAGCGGGATCCATTCCATTGCCCTTAGCGTCATAACTTGCGTAAATATTGTTCGATTTCAATGACATTTTACTATGTGGTAGGGGACTGCGTGGGGACGAAGCCTATTCAAAATGGGTGAAGTGGAGTCAAAGGTCAGGACATAAAAGCGGGATGCATTCCATTGCCCTTATGCGTCATAACGTGCGCAAAAATGGTTCGATTTCGATGAAATTTTAGTATGTGGTAGGGGACCACATGGGGACGAACCCTATTGAAAATGGACGAAAGGGGTTCAAAAGACAGGGCATAGGATTGGGATCCATTCCATCACCCTTATCCCATATTATTAAGGTGGACGTCAAGTAATTTTACTTCCTATACTTCCAATGGAAAAACTTTTGTAAAAATTTCCTTCACGATTAACGTGTTCCCAAGGATGAAAATTTGAACATCGATTAAAATAACTTCATATTATAACTTGGAATACTTAATATTTTCTAAAACATAACCATAATTATATAAAAAAATCAATAACTTTTCCTTTGGTGGTGTTGAAACCAGAAAGAGGATGGCGCGACCTGTACTTTTATGACGTCAGTAGACAAACAAATGTTGGATTTCATAATTATGGTTATGTTTTAGAAAATATTAAGTATTCCAAGTTATAAATGAAGATATTTTAATCGATGTTCAAATTTTCATCCTTGTAAACCGCCTTAATTGTCCAAAAAAAAAAAAAAAAAAAAAGATGGCGCGACCTGTACTTGCATGACGTCAGTAGACAAACAAATGTTGGATTGCATAATTATGGTTACGTTTTAGAAAATACTAAGTATTCCAAGTTATAAAATGAAGATATTTTAATCGATGTTCAAATTTTCATCATTGGAAACGCATTAATTGGGAAGAAAGTGTGTACAGAAATGTTTCCATTCGAAGTACAGGAAGCAAAATTACTTGACGTTCACCTTAAAGGAGCAATTCTTGTATGTGTGTAAATTTTATTTTGAAACCGGCTCTAAGGATTTTGATGAAAGTCGTCCGTTTTCTGGTACTAGAAATCGATTTAGCTTGATCTCGACTTTAGGAAAATTCGTTTAGTGGGTTAAATAACCACCCCGAATTACCAAGTTTTTAGTGTCATGGCGTCTTCCCATTAATGTTATCCATGCTAAAAATCTTATGACGTCACACTCTCGCAATTTAAATGTGGGCGCGCGGTCACGCCATCTGTCTCATTACGTCACGCGTTGGGTGTGTGGATCCTATTCAAGTTTTATGTCACACTCTTGCGAGCAGATGGTCGCGATTCCCATCTGCCTCATAACGTCACGCGTTATGTGCGTATGTTCGTCCGCACGGTAACTTGCGTAAAAATCGTTCGATTTCGATGAAATTTCAGTATGTGGTAGGGGAACACCTGGGACGGAACCCTATTGAAAGTGAACGAAATGGGGTCAAAGGTCAGGACATAGGAGCGAGATCCATTCCAGGGCTCGCGTCATAACTACCGTATAAAAGGTTCGATTTCGATTAAATTTTAGTTTGTGGTAGGGGACTACCTGGGGACAAACACTATTGAAAATGGGCGAAATGGGGTCAAAGGTCAGGACATAGGAGCGGAATCACTTCCATCGTCATTATGCGTCATATCTTACGTAAAAATGCTTCGATTTGGATGAAATGTTAGTATGTTGTAGGGGCCTGCCTGGGGACGAATTCTATTGAAAATGGGCGAAATGGGGTCAAAGGTTAGGACACAGGAGCGGGATCTATTCCATAGCCCTTATGCATCATAACTTACGTAAAATTGCTTCGATTGCGACAAAACTTTATCATGTTATTTCGGAGGTATACTGAACCAGTTCTGTCGAATATCATCGAAATGGGATCAAAGGTCAGGGCACACGAGCGAGATTTATTCCACAGCCATTATCCTCATAACTAAAGTAATGATTTTTGGTATGTTGGAAAGCGTATCATAGTCAATGCATTGCATGATTTTACTAACTTGTTGTATTTCCAATGGAGAGCGAAAATAAAAATTGGCAACTTTAGAATACATTTGGCGAAAAAATATTGAATTTGGGGAATGTGTTGTCGAAAACTTTAAAAAAGCCAGAGCAACACTTGCAGCTTCTGATATAATAGGAGGAGTGAAAAAATAATATACGTAGCATAAATATATAGTGTCGTATATCACGTGATATCTTCAGGAGGTTGTATATCACGTGACATCTTCAGCAACATTGGCGCAGGAGTCTGTTTTGATGGAGCAATCTACAATTTCTTGGCCATGATGTCTTAAGTCTGTCCCTGGATATCATAAATTTACGCTTATTACAGAAACAAGTGATATTTCTTGCACACATTCTTTCAAACCGTGAAACTTCCACTTCGTTTTTTGTTGCTCCCCCTCCCCCAATAATTGCCTAAATATTTATCAGGTAGCTACTATATTTCTTAGGTAGCTCTCTCTCTCTCTCTCTCTCTCTGTTTGTGTGTGTGCGCGCGCGGCGTGTGTGTGTTTTTGAAAAGGTTGCTGAACTACGAAGAAAATGTTTTATTCCTCACTTCCTCAAAGAAATAATTCCCAATCGAAGAGGTTAATTATATATAGCCTTGCAGCAAGAAACAAGGAAATTTCCTGTAACCACACGCTTCAGCATTCGCAAGTGATATCAATTATAATAAAAAACTACACAGCTGCACCTTCACTATACTCCGAGAAAGAAAACCACAGCATCTTATTGTGCATTTTTGAAAGCCAGTTTTTCATTAGTTTCTGCTACATAATAAAATGCCCAAAAATCTGAAAAGAAAAACATTTATGACATCACACTTAAATACAACGGAAACACACAAATTTAACTACGCATTAAAGAGAAAATGCTGAAGACTCATCTAAAAACAGGTCTTGGCATCAAAGAAACCTGTTTTTATGGGAAAGCAACCAGCGAGCGACTGATTCTTGTAGAATGAGGTTATCCGCTTCGACGAGTAACTGCTTACTTACTACCCGTTTCATTTTTTGCTTCTTTGTACATTTATTTTTCGTCTTTTATTCTGCATATAGCTAAAACAGAACATCAGGTTTGCGGCGTTTCACGAGCATAAATAATTTAAAAAAAAAAAAAAAAGGTCTAAGAGCAAGTTGGCTTACACTTACTGGCAACGCCGGTTACACCACTTAATTCTATGGGATTACTGAGTAGCTCCGGGAACGGGATCAGCTCACTCGCACTCCGTTATGATCGAATGACAGGCGTATGAGGCGCAGTCAAACATAAAACAAGAAATGAAGTGTCGCAAACCAGCTACAAATACCAACCGAACTAACTCCCAGTTTGCCGCCCCCGTCGCGCAGTTGTCTAAGCGATGACTTCTGAGCATTCGTGCGAGACGGGTCAGAGTTCAAATCCCGAAGGCATGGATGCTGTGTTTGTCTTACGGCACTGGCTCTTTTTTCCCTGGAGTTAGTGGTCCTAAATCAGGGACGGGCGACTGCTTATAGCCCGTTGAGTTGCTCATGATGGTCGTTCAACTCCCAATCAAAAAAAAAAAAAAAATTACCAGTTTGAAGAAGCCAACAGCCGCTCCTAGGCAGGGTAGTTAGTCAGAGCCATAGGTTTTTGGCCACTCTTTTTTTGGGGGAGAAGGGGGACGACTGCCGTGAACAACTCAGTAGGTAACAAACTTTACAGCTTCCAGGGAAGGAAGAGAGCCAGTTTGACAAGACAAGCACACCATCCACACTCACCCGTCGCCCGGTGGCGAAGTGGTCCAAGCGTTGGCTTATGACCATTCATTCGTCCGCGAAGGGTTCGGTTTCGAACCCCGGTGTGGCATGGATGTTGTGTTTGACTTATGTCACAGGCTCTCTCCCTTCCCTGGAACCAGTGACCATAAATTATGGCCGGCGACGGTTTATAGCCCATTGAGTTGCTCACGATAGTCGTTGAAACTTAAATTAAAAAAAAAAATTCATCTGAGATTCGCACCTGGATGAATGATTAGAAGCCAACTTTTCGCACCACTCGGAAAAAGCGGTGACCAGGCCAGTCGTCCAAGCTGGACAGGGTTCGAGTTTCCTATGAGGCATGGTAGGTGCGTTTGTCTTATGGCGTTGATTTGCTCCCCTACCAAGAGCCAGTTACCATTAACGAGGGACGGGCGATTGTTTACAGCCCTGAGTTGCTCAAGGTGGTCTTTAAATAAACCCCCAATGAGAACAAAAAAAGAAAAAATTCCGAAACTGTAATTGTGACGCAACGTTTCAGTTACATCTTTTTTGGTTTTCTAAAACTGAAAAGTGAAACCAGCATGACAAAATATAGGTGGATTAACTGGTCATAACTAGGTGTTGCAGTACAACCGAGTGCTGACCTGATAGCACTCGATTGCTGACCTGATAGCACAGATACTTCTAGCTACCAGTACAATCGAGTGCTGACCTGATAGCACAGATACTTCTAGCTACTAAATCCGTTTTGCCCAGGTCCCACAGGGGTTTATCAAAAGTAATGGAAACAGTGTTTGTATAGAACGTTTTATTAATTAGCTGTAGGCCCACCTCGGGCTCTTAGAACAAAGACAATTTGACTTGGTTATACAAGTCATGCACAATCGTTAATCGCATTTGGGACCAACCTTCCTGTTAAATATGCCCCAACAGAATGTTGCAGGTGGAAAGTCTGTGATTTGACCTTTCACTCGAGATATTCTCACAAATGTTCAATAAAACTGAGGTCTGGAGATTAATGTGGCCACAGTACTTGCCTCATTCTCATGTTATGCAAACCACAATTTGACACGTTTCGCACAATACACGGGGGCATTATCTGCACGAAAGCAGGGACAGGTATTAGGGAACAATACACCAATGAGCAATTACATTTATGACCACCTACCTAATAAGCTATAGGACTCTCTTTAGCCCTCAAAAACAGCGGCCAATTGGCGAGGCATCGATTTGATGAGGTGGCGATAGGTATCCTGGGGTATCTGGTACCATAATGTCAACAGCAAGTCCTCCAGTTCCCGTACATTCCGGGGTGGAGGTGATTTAGCGCGAACCCGCTTTTCCAAATCGAACCACAAATGTTCGATTGGGTTCATATCAGGTAAATTTGGAGGCAAGGGCATTACCAGAAAACCACCATAACATTCCTCGAACCACTCCTTGACGATTCTGGCAGTGTGGCATGGCGCATTATCTTGTTGGTAATGCCCATCACCCGCTGGGAACACAGTTGCCACGAATGGGTGAACTTGATCCGCAAGGATGTTCAGATACCGGAGAGCTGTCAGGGATTGTGCTATTGAGATAATGGGGCCTGAAGTGTCCCAAGGAAACATTGCCCACAGCACAACACCGTCGCCCTGTTTCCGCCAAGAGTGCATCCAGGTGCCATAACCTCCGTTGGTAACCGGATTTTGATTCGTCAGACCAGGCCACTTTCTTCCAATCATCCACGGTCCGATCTCGATGATCTTGTTGGGGCCACCCATTTCATGTGTAGTTGGCGATGATGTGCAGTGAGCATGGAGACCTAACTGGGGCTTCTGCTATGCAGGCATATATGTGCAGAAGGCTGAGATGAACAGTGTGTGCTGTGACACATTGTCCTGATCACCACTGTTGTTGTTGCTGGTGATTTGTCGCTATGAACAATAGGCGACAGTTTCCGCTCTCCTCTGGCATCAATGAGCTGAGGATGACACACGACTGGACGACGACGGTTCGTCGTTTGGCCATCTGTGCACCACGTTTAATACGTACTCACTACAGCGGCACGTGAACAACTCACAAGCCGCGCCGTTTCTTAGAGCGTAGTTCCAGGGCGCCGTGCCATCACAATTTGCCCTTCAAACTCTGATAAATCGGCAGCTTTTCGCGTTCTGACTCCGAACACTCAACTAACTGAAAGCTGGTCCTCGAGTTGTAATATACACCTGCGCCACCGTTCGGTTTCCAGGCGTGCTCATTTCTCTAGGCTGTGGGTGGCCAGAATGTAATGGCTTATCGGTGTAGATTCGTACGTTGCAGAGACACAATGGCCCTAAGGAATGCCATGATGCAGCAGCGCCCCACAGCATCAAGGATTCACCATCCATATCTCACAGTCGGGAGTGGTATGCTTCTACATGATTTCTCCAGACGTTCATTCTACTAGTGCTGAAAAACAATTTGGTACGATTCATCAGACCAGATGGAACGTCGCTAGTCTAAATTAACATCCCAATTTTAATATGTTTTGCACCACCTTACACATTTCGTTACATTGATGTTGGCAACCACAGATTTGTGGATTGCAGCCCGGCCATGAATACCGGCACAATGGAGTTTCCGACGAACTGCTATGACGGAAACGGTACCATTCCGACTGGTGTTTGAACTCTCCTGCTATCTGCGGTGCCGTGGTCGGTAAACGGTAAAAATACCCCCGGAGAAAATACCCCTGAAAACTGAAAAGCGGAAAAAATCCCCCCGGAGGAAATACCCCCAGAACAAACGGTTCACTGTTAACAGCCACACAGGAACACACTGATGTGTGGCAGTATTCCGACTTGGCCACAAATGTTCGAGGGAGGGGGGCTGTGAAGATTGCCGTTTCTGGGCCTATATTGAGAACTGAATTGGGAACTCCATACGAATTTCGCGAAAACGTTCCATGTAAGCCAAGCGAGAATTGTACTTTAATTTGAAGAAATAAATTCCCGAGGATCCGAGATACAATTGATTTGAGGGTGGGGGGTGCTCTACCCCAACTTCCGTAATTTTATATTCTGGACCTCTAGAGTCTGCCAGTGTAACCTCGATGTTACCCCCAGAATAGCTCCTAGAAACTTGGGGGGGGGGGTTCACCCACCTGCCTGAAAATTTATGGTCATGTACAGAATCATTATATAAAGCATGGTACTAATGTTTATAGCTCTACGTCCATTTTAACATTTTGGGGGAAGCCCTCCCCCCAAACTCGCGGACACTTCAAGGGGAACTTCCTGGATACACTGACAGGCTCGAGCGGCCCAGAAAATAACATAACGGATGTTGTTGGGGGTAGACCCCCACCCCCAGCAAGTGTACCTCGGAACCTCGACAATTTATTTCTTCAAATTAAAGTACAATTCTCGCTTGGCTTACATGGAACTTTTTTGCGAAATTCGTATGGAGTTCCCAATTCAGTTCTCAATATAGGCCCAGAAACGGCAATCTTTATAGCCCCCCCCCCTCGAACTTTTGTGGCCAAGTTGCTGAAAGATGTGTGGCAGGGTTGCCGCTAAATTGCCACACCGGAATACTGCCACACATCAGTGTTCCTGTGTGGCTGTTTACAGTGAACCTTTTGTTCTGGGGGTATTTCCTCCAAGGGGAATTTTTCCGCTTTTCAGTTTTCAGGGGTATTTTCTCCGGGGGTATTTTTACCTACATCCACCACGTGGTCTTGTGGTTCCTGTTGTACAATCCGTGCCAATGTACGCCTGCCTATCCCAACCTGACAATAGCATGTTTGGAGACAACCCTGTTGCCGTCCCGGTGGCGCAGTGGTTCATTATATACGGCGCTGACTTCTGACGATTCGTCCTAGTTGGGTCCGGGTTCGAATCTCGTGAGGCATGGATGTTTGCGTTTGTCTTTCGGCACGGGCTCTCAATGTGTTACTTGTCCATCACTGGTTATCTGTGTACATTGGTCATTCAGCATTCTGTAAATTCCATGTTTGATATATACTTGTTCACAATGTGTCACATGATCAACCCTGTATATATCTGTGTAAATTGATTATTTGGCATGCTATCAACCATGTATGATTTGTACTTGTTGCTGTGAAATATCTGTATCCTGTTTTTGTCTGCCTGTTTGTCATGTCTATACCACCAGGTCCAATAAATCATTTATTTTAAACATCCAAAAAACAAACAAACAAAAAAAAAACGCCGTGTCCTGTTTGATAGGTAGTCAAAATCTTCGATATTGTTCTTCATATTAGCCCTACTATTTCTGCCGTTCTAATTACTGAAGCTCCTACAAGAGGCGACCAATGCTCGTACCTTTTTTGAGGTCACAGGGATCTGACATATTACTTCACAGCAGCTCTGTCACCTGAGACTGTGGCACTGTCTCACATCGTACTGACAAAGCCGACATCGTACTGACCTCTTTTGTATACCTACCTCACATAGCGGATGACGTCATTCCTTTGATTTGCGAACGGCACATTGAGTGAACTCAGTCGCAGTCGTATAGTTTCAATTATTTTGAAAAACCCCTGTAACTTTCAACGGTGAACGAAGATGAAACATCAGTGCAACAGAAAAAAAAAAAAATGGATGCAAGCGCAAAGGAAAACAAAATTACGGGAACGTCTCGAAAAGTAACAAGATGGTTTTTAGAAGGGGAGTTGTGATACGCCGTAATAGCAGCAATGGGTCAGGACTTGAAGGTCAATTTGCCCTTCGACGACACGTGTCGATGTTTCATCTGTATCGGTGCAGTTGCACTTCAGCTAACGAACGCAGCCGATGACTACTGACATCTACAGATAAAGAATGGAACGAAATTTAGAACAGCGAGGTATCCAATTAAGTTTTGCCAACCTTTGAAAAAAAAAAAAGGTTCGTTTTTTTGTTGTTTTTTTAGTGTTGTTACAAAACAATCTGCAACGGAAATGTTGACTTAACTGCATCGTGCATTTGGTGAAAATGTGCTACTGCTTACCAAATGACGTAACTACTAAATAAGTGCGGTTATGCGATGCTGAACCCGTCGTTGGTCGCTACACGTTGAACAACGCCAGAGGTTGCGCGTG
The DNA here is from genome assembly GCA_039090855.1 of Macrothele yani. Lineage (NCBI taxonomy): Eukaryota > Metazoa > Arthropoda > Arachnida > Araneae > Macrothelidae > Macrothele > Macrothele yani. Next base: position 25,914,683 of record CM077013.1, read on the forward strand.
AGTGTTTTTTTCACACTACCTTTTTATGCTGTTTTAAGTAGTCTACTCACTAATGACACTTCAGAATTCTTTCTCTGCAAGAAATGCAGTTAATATATACAGTTATTAATCAAATTAGGCGAAAAACGCACTCGTATAATCGCGTTATCTACAAAAATACAAAACACAAACGCCAGTTGTCGCTTGATGAGGAAAGCTGTCACGTGACGCAAACGCCAGCGGACTCTTCATGAGATAAATGTTCACACGAAGCACACGGGAGCAAAGTGCAGACAGTTTGAAGGTCAAAGACGCGGCAATCCTTATCAGAACTGATAACAGATTGTTGAGAAGATTCTAAAAGTCAGATACAGAGGGTGTAGTGCCCCCAAGATCGCTTCCAAATAATTAGCGGCACTTTAGTCTTTATATGCGAATCGTGAGAGAAATGCTCATAGCGCGGCCAACGACAGGTTAAGAGCCAGCGAAGTTACGGGACCTAAAGAGGATTCCTCCAGCTACAGAGAGAAAAGAGATCCTTTCAATTCGCTCGTCTGCTTATAGTGTTAGCAGTGAAGGGAACGTCATTGGCAAAATGCCGAATGCCGCCCCGGTGGCGCAGTGGTCTAAGCGATGGCTTATGATCATTCGTCCGTGAAGGGTCCGAGTCCTCTTGAGGCATGGATGCTGTGTTTGTCTTATGGCGCTGGCTCTCTCCCTTCCCTGGAACCAGTGACCCTAAACTAGGGGCGGGCGACTGCTTATAGATCATTGAGTTGCTCACGGTGGTCGTTAAACCTTCAATCCAAAAAAAAAAAAAAAAATGCCGAACTTTGGATACTGATTTACAAGAGCTGAAGACGAATTCAAGATAACCGTGTTTTACAGAATTTTAGATGTATAACACAACTTAAAGAAAGATTTATCGATATGAAAAAACATGTCACTAATTTCTCATTTCGAAGGGATATAAGTGGTAGTCGTTGATGTGAACAGCATTGCATGTCGTTATTCTGTCTGTTTGGGACGCCTAAAAGATGAACAGCCACAATTAGGGAACTTTTGCTTTACGAGTTTGAACTCTGCCATAACGATGCTCAAGCAACACGAAACATTTGTCACGCGAAAGGGAAAGGTTCCGTGGACCACAACACCGCAACCAGATGGTTCAAGAAATTTAGCTCAGGTGACAGGAACCTCGATCAGCCACGGTCGGGAGGAAGCGAACCGTGGATTCGGAAGCCGTGCGCCTGGCCGTAGAGGCAAATCCGACAACCAGCACTCTGAGATCATCAGGCGAGCAGAACATATCACAGACCACCATGGTTCGTCACCTTCAGGACCTCGACAAGGTCAATAGGAGCTGCCGCATTGTCCCTCACGAACTGACGCTAGCTAAATGAAGCAAACCACAGAGTGGAAGTGTGCACGAAACTTCTAGAAAACCCACGCGATGTACGTTTCATCAAGAGAATTGTTGCATGCGATGAAAAGTGGGTCTATTTCCGAAATCCTAACAAAGACAACGGCAGTGGCTGCGCCCGGGCAAGCTTTTTGAACCTGTTGCCAAACGTGGGCGCTTCGAGCACACGGTCATGCTGTGCGTCTGGTGGAATTTCAAGGGGATAATCCATTAAGAATTTGTTCCAGACTGTCGGACCATCAACGCCAACCTCTAATCTGAACAGAAGGACCGGATGTATGCCATTTTGGAGGAGAAGTACCCGACACTGGTTAACAGAAAGCGCGCTCTCCTACAACAGGACAACACTCGGCCTCATACCGCACAAACGACCCGGGCAAAACTCCATCGAACTTATGCCACACACAGCATATAGTCCGGACCTTGCCCAGTCGGATTATTACTTGTTCCGGTCCATGGCCCACTTCCTTCGCAGGAGGCATTTCAACAAGCAAGAGGAGGTGGAAGCTGGGGGTGAAGGACAAGAACTGGTACCGCCGCGGAATCGAAGAACTGGCAGACAGATGGCTAAAGACGGTGCAAAACGATGGCCTATACTTTGAATGCTAGTCAGCTTCCGTCGTAAAGGTAGCCTACGTATGAAGACATAAAGTGTTGTAAATATTGCAAATCTTTCGACTCGCCCTCTGTATGCAAACGGATTCGATTACAATATATGCAAGGGTAGACAAATCCAAAGAGCCCAGTCGTCACGGCGACTGAAAATTTTCATTCGATTACAATATATGCAAGGGTAGACAAATCCAAAGAGCCCAGTCGTCACGGCGACTGAAAATTTTTATTCTGAAAACGTTATTTTAAATTCCATTCTCAAAATTTGAATTTCTGTACTGAAACATTTCTCTAATAAAGCAACAAATACTGCAGATGGATTTTTTTGTTTGCGTCCTTTTTGCAGACCAATTACCGTACAATCAGAATAATGAAAGTGTCATGTAGTGCCGCCAGCAGAGTTAGGCAACCTGCACCGACCTTGTCAGTGGTAATTCAGATTTCAGACTCCCGAGGAGAGCAACCTAAGAGAGATACGTGCAATCATTTTTTTAGGGAGGGGGGAGAGAATGTTCTTAGCCATGGCGCTGATTTCGCATGGGGTGTCCATGAGTGTATATATTCATTACTGCTGTTTCTGAATGTGGCATACCAGAAGACAAAACTGAAATTTTTGCAATGAAAACCTACTCTGAAATGCAACTTTTAATACAAGTGCATAATATGTTTCCCAGTTTAAGTTGCCGGTTTTGCCCTGCATTATTTGAACAATGCGTGAGATATAATACATTGAATTTGGACTGACGAGGTTGTGACAATTAAGCCCCATTTTGTCGGTGGTGGTATTCGAATTCACGTCTCCTCATTCCAGAACTAGTTTATTCTCCTGACTGAACTACACCGACTTTGGCTTATCGGTGCAACTTGCAGTTCAGACTCTTGCGTCACCTCAGCGACATGTCACATATAACCTCCTCCCCACTCTTGAGAAAAGGCTGGGACGGAATCGTAGGTTTCCAGGTCAGCCGGCAAACCATAATTGAAGAAGCTCACCGTAGAAGGAATTCTCATTAATTCCAGACGATGTGTGAAAGAAGCATCATACGTTAATTTCGAACCTCACGAGCAGGAGATTAATTTTTACGTTCAGGCATCAATGTGAAAAGAAACTCATTTTGCCAGTGGTGGGATTCGAACTCACGTCTCCTACTCCGGAGGCAATTATTCTCTCGATTAAACTACACCGACCTTGGCTTATTACTGCAACTTCCCGTTTTGACTCTTGCGTTACCTCAGAGGTGCATCACAAGGTCACAATTCTGAATGTGTGTACAGTGGTGCCGCATTCTACACGGATTTATTTTACGCGGATTCAATTATACGCGGTCAGCCCCACTACTAGATTCATATCACACGGGAAATGGAGCTACGAAAGAATCAATCAATGCGTGCTGGCAGCCCCTGTGGTGTGACTATGTCAATGGTTTTAAAGGTTTTCCTACCATCAACGAGGAAGCAAAACATATTACTCAAATGGCCAAGCAGATTGGGGGGGGAAGGCTTCGTCGATATTATGGAGGAAGGAATAACAGATTTCATTGATTGACATCAAGAACCGTTGACAAATTAAGAGTTATAAGAACTTGTGAAAACTTCCTCCGACGAAGATGATGATGACGACGACGCCGAGGAACAGGATGAAACTGCCAGCGGTAATCTGCACAAGTTTGCCGAAATTTTCCAATTTAATTTCTAACTATCATCCCTGTATGGAACGTATCCTTAAAATAAACCGCAGTATTGCGGACTTTTTAATGACGTATTATGAGATTTTTCAGTAGCTAAAGACGCAGCGGCAACAGTTGACGATAATGATGTTTTTCCAGAAATAACTCCTTTTACTGGCTTGGCTCCCCATTTCCCCGCCCAGTGTCCCCAACTACTGCACCTAATGCATCAGCTTTGGACCTCAGCTTTGAGACCCCGCAGTGGTGTTACGTATAGTGAAGGCAACGATTAGGTAGGTATGCATAAGGATTTGCATCATACTATCTCATATTTTAACTGTAACTGTTACAAAAGTACGTATAGAGTGTTCTTTGTAAAATACACATTATACCGAATAATCATCATCATCATCATTGTCAACCATTATCAATCCACTGCTGGACGAAGGTCTCCCCCAAGTTTCCTCCACAACGGTCTGTCTTGTGCCAGTCTCCTCCATGTCACCCCTGCATACTTTCGAATTTCATCCACCCATCTCCCATGTGGTCTTCTTCTGGGTCTTTTCCTGTCCCTTGAATCCAATCTAAAATTTCGGCTGTCCATCGATGATCTGTCCTTCTGGCAGTATGTCCAGCCCATTGCCATTTCAGGGATTTAACTCTGATCATGATGTCTTCCACTCTTGTCATTTTTCGGATCCACGAGTTCCTCTTCTTATCTCTCCTGGTTACACCAAGTATGCACCTCTCCATGCTTCTTTGAGTTGTCTGCAGCCTTTGTATGTCTCTTTTAGTTAAGGTCCACGTCTCTGCACCATACGTAAGCACTGGAAGGATGCATTGATCAAACACTTTTCTTTTAAGACATAATGGCATATTGCTCTTGAAAATTATGCTGTTTCTTCCAAAAGCTCTCCAGGCAAGTTTTGTACGCCGATTAATTTCTTCATCAATGTGACCCTCACTTGATATCTGCTGTCCAAGATAAACGTACGTGTCTGTTATCTCCAGCTTTTTTCCATCAATCGATAAATCTTCATTTCTTGCAAAAGCATTGAACATCACTTTTGTCTTCTGAAAGTTCATTTTTAATCCCACTTCTTTACTCTTGTCAGCAAGTTCCTGGATCATACTCTGCAGCTCTGATGGGCTAGTTGCAAAATGACTACGTCATCAGCAAAACGAAGGTGGGTTAGATAATCTCCATTAATCTTTATCCCCTTGTTTTTCCAGCTCAGTGACTGAAAAACACCCTCCAATGTGGCATTAAAGAGCTTCGAGATATGGTGTCACCTTGTCTCACTCCCTTTCCAATTTTTATGTGTGTTGTATTTTCAAACAGCCGAATCTTTGCACTTGCATTTTCATAGATGTTATTAATAATATTAATGTATGCATCTTCAATACCGCAGGTTTTCAGAGTCATTGTAACTGCTGATGGTTTCACCGAATCAAAGGCTTTTTCATAATCGATAAAAGCCATGCACAATGGAAGTTCATATTCCCCTCGCTCTTTCAATTAGTTCTCTCAGCACATGGATATGATCTATTGTGCTGTAGCCACTCCTGAATCCAGCTTGTTCTCTCGGTTGAGCCATGTCCAGTGTTACCTTCAAGCGGTGTGAAAGAACTTTAGTGAAGATTTTATAAACTACTGATAGGAGGCTGATAGGTCTGTAGTTTCCGAGATCCTCAATGTCACCTTTCTTATGTAGCAGGATCATTGTAGCGGTGTTCCAATCCTCAGGAATCTTTCCTTCATTAAGGCATCGAGTGAAAATTTGGGCGAGTACTGTTTCGATTTCTCCACTTGCTTCTTGTATGATGTCTACAGTAATTCCATCTTCTCCTGGAGCTTTTCCCCGCTTCATGTTCTTGATTGCATGTGCAACTTCTGCTGGAAGGACTGGAGGAACTCTGGTACTGGTATCTTTCATGATGTCTAGAGTGCATGTATCATCCCTTTCATATAATTTGGAGTAGAAATCTTTCACTCTTGTCAAAATTTCGCCTCTATTTCTTGTTACAGAACCATCTTCTTTTCTCAGTGCCATAATCTGTTTTCTTCCCTTACTGAGATGTCCCTTTGCTATCTTTAGGCTTTGGTTGTTTTCAATTGCTTTCCTCACTAGTTCACAGTTGAATTTTCTTACGTCTTCAGTGATACTTTTTCGTACTGTCTTGCATAGCTCTATATATTCCACTTTGGAAGTCACATCTTCTTTAGTTGTCCTCATCTCTTCTTTTTTTCATCAACATTTTCGTTTTTCCTGATAATTTATTTACATGCAACTTGTTCTTAGACCCAGCTAATTTTGTTGCTGTTTCCATAAGAGCTTTGGTTACTTTTCAGTTAACTTCAGAGATGTCCACTTCTTCCGATGTTAGGCCTTCTAAAGCAGAGAACCTGTTCTTCAGAACCAACTTGAAGGTATTATGGTGTTTTTTAAGGTTGGTTATGTCAATAGATTTTGTTTGTCTTATGAGCTTGCTACGTTGGAGTTTAGTGTTGAGGTGCATCTTACATCTCACCAATCTATGGTCACTACCTGTGTTGAACTTGTTTAGCACACTGCAGTCTTCTATGACGAATTTTTTGTTACACATAATAAAATCAATTTCACTTGTCATCCCATTTGGATGTCTCCATGTCCATTTCCTGTGTGGCTTTTTCTTGAAGAAGGAGTTCAAGATGAAAAACCCTTCTGCCTCTGCAAACTCAACGAGAGTGTTTCCACGCTGGTTTCTGTTGCCGTGACCGAATTTACCTACTGAAGTTTCATTCTGTTGCCGTTGCCCTATTTTTGCATTGAAATCTCCCATAATTATTTTCAAGTGCTGCTTACCTTTATTATTTAGATGACAAATTTCCTCATAAAATTCTTCAATTTCTTCTTCAGGATGACTTGTGGTGGGTGCATAAGTTTGAATAATCTTATATATGTACGGGTATTATTATACCCGTACATATATATATGTCGAATAATACCCGTACATATATAACGAAAAAAAAGCGTGTGAAGTGATTTATTGTATATGTAGTTTTATTATTGGTTTTGAATACCAATAATGCGGTCTAGTCGGAACAGGTCGGTCGGGATTTTCTTCTCGTATCACTTGAAAACCTGCGATGGCTCCTGAAAATTTTGGATTTTTGTCTACCCTGAATATGTGTGTGTGTGTATGTGTGTATACGTAGAGGTTGCGCTGGCTTTTCTAAAGTTTTCGACAATTTAGTCGCCAAATTCAATTTGTTTTCGCCAAAGTGTTATAACACTATGCAAAGGTAATCGCCAAAGCTTTTTTTCAATCGCCAAAACGATTGCTTTTTCGCAAATTGCGAAGATGGCGATCGGCAGTGCGACCCCTGTGTGTACGCCGCCCTTCCTGGGGTGTGAGAATTTAACTATAGTGGGCCCTAAACTTAAAAAAAACAAAAAAAAACCACAGCAATATAGATACACATCCCACTGCAAACCATTCTTCATTCCTGGACAAGTGGTCCGCCCCGGTGGCGCAGTGGTCTAAGCGACGGCCTCCGATCATTCGTCCGAAAGGGGTCCGGGTACGAATCCCGGTGAGGCATGGATGTTGTGTTTGTCTTACGGCACTGGCTCTCTCCCTTCCCTGGAACCAGTGACCCTAAATTAGGGACGGGAGACTGCTTATAGCCCATCGAGTTGCTCACGGTGGCCATTAAACCTCCAATTAAAAAAAATAATAATAAATCCCTGGATAATGGAACAGACTGATGATTTCGAATATTGAATTTCCAAAAATCGCAAAAGTCACATTTCACAACATGTCTGGCACGTTAACGCTTCCAAACGCGGTGATAATAAATTACTTCGTACACTTTCCGCTCCACTAAAAATACCCATTTCTATTCCTCAGGATTAGGTCAGATGGCCATGAGGAAGAGAAACTCCGTAAGAATTGGGTTTCACAGAGCATTAATTAGAATGGTGAGAAAAATGTACCACCAACGATGCACTAACGAACGAAACATTCTTTATGTCTCCAGTAAAATCCGCCTAAAAGGATGGAGAACTGGGGTTTCGAAATTCCAAAAACATTTATTTTGAGGAAATCGCATCACAGAGTTCTGTAAAGATTGCGACGAGAAACGGGTGGTTTGCTTGTCGTTAGCGTCCACGTTGGATATGTATGAATCACTGGACGAAAAATGCTGAAGTAAGTGCGGACTCATGTCCAAACTTACCGAATGAATGAGTGCAAGCGACAGAATTAGATATCGCGTAGCCCCTCATTATCCAAAGGCGGTCACGAAATTACTAATTGCTTAACCATAATTACATAAAAAATCAATAATTTTTCCTCGTGTAATATTATGACCAGCTAATAGATGACGCGACCTGTACACTGATTACGTCAGTGGATAAACAAATGTTTGATGACTTATTTCGGAATTAGAAATTAGCAGTAGCTACAGTACTGCTGATTTTTTTTCAAGATTTTTTTTTTCAATAATTTTATTAATTCCCGGCCGGAATGGAATCAAAGTTTCAGTCTATCCAAGCGATAGTCTGAAGTGCTTAGAATGATTTCAGCCACTTAGATTTAATGTTCTGATGATAATTTAGTTGAAAATGTCAACCGAACTGTAGGTACTGCTGATTTCTAATTCCGAAATAAGTCATGAAACTTTTGTGGTCCACAGACGTCATCAATTTATAAGTCGCACCATGTATTATTAGCAGGTCTCGACTTTACCCAAGAAAAAATTTGTTTTTTAATACTGTATAATAATTGTTAAGTTTTAACAATTATTGAAGTATGCCATGCTATAATATAAAGTTACTTTTATCGATGTGCAGATTTCTTCATCCTTGGGAATGCATTTGTCTACAGAAGTTTTTACCGTTGGAAACATAGGTCAGAGTTTTTAGGTGGAATCACCTTAATAACACAAAAATTAAATCAATGCTTTATTGTTGTTGTTTTTTTGTCATCACTTCAGCACATCGGCATAGCCATGGGCCACTGAGACGGGGCAAACCACAGAAACTACGAATTTCAGAAAACCTGCATTTTATGAAAATCGAAGAGGAAGAAATTTCTAAGAACGATAACAAGTCCGTACACGTTTCCAACGTACGGAGGGAGTTCTTAATGAAGAAAAATAGTAATAGCCCTCTACCTCCCCCCCCCAACCTCAGGATGCGGGGCAATAAAACAATGAATTTTCCTCGTAAATTTTAAAAAAGCTGAGACTGGAATTATTTTTTTAAAACTGAATTATTAAAAACAAAATTCAATTATTTACACGATTACCGTACGCAAAATATGGTATACTCGGTTTTTTAAGCAAGCATACTCGTACCTAAAACGAATATTCGTACTGCTGGGATCGGACTAATGTGTCGGATCAGGAAACTCACAAATCGTAAAAGTTTTAGTGAATGGGAATTTCTTTGTCAAGGCAGTTTGTCAGAGTTCAATAAACTAAAATTAGAGCAAGACAATGACGAAGATCTACTTTGTCCGAAACACGATTTTATTCCTTCTTACTTGTGTGGTACACCACGAAGTTGGCTTAACGGATAATTTCCAACAGTAGTTCTGACTTTATCAAAAAGAAGGTAGTAAGCAGGAGAGCCACAATACTTTACACATCTAACAGATAATAACGTAGGTTAATACCTTACCAATGCAAAAAAACAATCCTTTGTCAATAACGTTGATAACTCGCAGATCTCGGACACCTAATACATCATTAAGATAAAAGGTCGTTTTTATATCTACATCTTCTTGATTTGACTGCTTGCCAGTGATGCCACAGATAATAATAAACCCTTGGAAGTTCAGACGTGAAGTTCAGTACAGAAAACAGAACGAGAGGTAACTAAAATTAACATTACGAGAAAGTAAACCAGAAACGAAAGGTTAAATAAATGGCCCTCACTAGCCCTTAAAATAAAATATTCGAAGGCGGTTTTTCTGTGGGTAAAGACACAGGCTAGGAGGTGGAAGTAGCAGAGAACAAAAATTAAAGCATAACGGCTAAGTAACAAGTGTTTTATGATTACAAAGGGTCTTTCAACCAAATCAGCCACCTGCGACAGACTACAATAAAAACGAACTCCTTAGCTTTTTTTCTGATCCTTCACGAGTCACACAAAAGAAATTTTGTACCTCATATTAAGGAAACACAACGTATTATTTACACTGAAAATTTGCATTGGTGGAATGGCAGCAGTATTTAAAGAAAAAAATATTTTAGCATGCGATTCTCATGTAAACTTCTTCCTTTTATTTTAAATTGCACAAATTAAGCATTGATCAAAATAATCAGTAATAAAATTTAATAAAAACAAGAATGTAATAGAAAAATAACGAATCAAATTTTAAATTGCCATTGAAAAATTCCAGTTTTCCTTCCCAGGTTGCTATTGAATACTCCGTTCAAAACTAAGGCATGTTTTTTTTTATTTAGAACTACCTCAAAAGGATACCTGATATAATACACTTATATAGTGTGGTACAAAATTAAGTGATGGCATCAAAATGAATCGTCTCGCCCATTAACCTGAAGACTTTGGCCACCTCTGTAATTAAGGTCGTGAATTGGAGCACAATGACCCACATTTCCTTCTGTCAGCCCTTTAAAATCAGAAAAGCCCATCCCACCAACTCACTGAACGACTATTAAAATCAAACATAAAACTATCACGACCTTCTGTCACTTCTTCGATCAGCCTGTATCTGCAGAAATACAACAGGAACAATATTAAAAAAAGTTGTGGTAAATGATTGAAGGAATAATATATCCATACCTCTCTCAAGGGAAAGCATCCAACACTCTTCGGGTTGATAGCTTTATTTTCCGTTTTTATCTGGGACACAAAAGTTGCCTGCTAGGCAAAGTGTTCCTTGATCCACAACGTCTGCTACTTTACAGGGAATATCATTATCGCTTCGAAATCCGATTCTACCGTCAAGGAGTCCAATGCCCCAAGTTCGGAAGAAGCAAAACTCTGTTACTCGGGGCTGTGTGTCAGGGGTCAAAAGTAGCAGGCCATTTCCAGCAGAAATGAGGCTAAAAGAACCGGAGATTCTTGTTCGGGAGGGTGATGGAGAGGTGGGAAACGGAATCTGGTCTTTCACACCCCAGAGCAAGGAAACCCTCTCTCTGACTCCCGTCTCTCTCTCTCTCCTCCTCCGCTTCTTTCCTGCTCTTCGAGACAGACAGTGAAGAGACTCCTCTAGCATCTAGGTCAAGAGAGAGGGGGTTTAAGAACAAAACCCGTTCCTTATTCTGGTCCGGTCACCAGAAATTTTGAGAAAAAGGATTAGAACTGACAATACCACAAAAACACAGTAACCCTTGTGCTAATTTTACTGCGATCCCAGGATATGTTAAACACGGGGCAAGCGCATACTAAAAGTTCGCGTGTAGTCAGAGAATGAAGAGTATATTATCATTTCTATGATTCCAAAAATAACTTTTCAAACTCCAGAAACACCCACAAATGGCATACACATCACAGTGAAAACATTAATTTCCCACAACACAGAAAAACACACGAAAGTGATTTCTAAAACACTTCCTTTTAACGGCGTAAAACTAATACATAATTAAAGCCGATCTTTCGCGCTCCACCGGGAAGCATCGTCTGAGCTAAGCTTTCAAAGCCTTCTTAGAGATAGCAACTTACAATGTTGTTACAATTCAATATATACTTACAATGTTGTTACAATTCAATACTAAAACTACGCTTACAATTATTTGTATTCATTTGTACTTACAATATTGTTACAATTCAATACTAAAATTGCACTTACAATTATTTGTATTCATTTATACTTACAATATTGTTACAATTCAATACTAAAATTGCACTTACAATTATTTGTATTCATTTGTACTTACAATATTGCTACAATTCAATATATTAAATTTTTGAATTGTAACAACATTGTAAGTTGCTATCTCTAAGAAGGCTTTGAAAGCTTAGACTAGACGAAGCCTCCCGGTGGAGCGCGAAAGCTCGGCTTTAATTATGTATTAGTTTTACGCCGTTAAAAGGAAGTGTTTAGTTTATAAACGGTGTAAAGTGATTCCTTTCAAAATACGACAGTTTTTTGCATAGTTGACAATATTGCAATTTTCTATCACACAGCTGGATGAAAAAAAAATAGTTCTACATCACTGTATATAAAAAAAAACTTTTTCCATCACACAGAACAGAAAAAACTATATGGATTTACTGACATACAGCAAGCACAGTGAGAAACATTTTAATTTCCTATTACGCAACAGGGTGAAAAATATTGACATTTCCTGTCATACCGAACTGTAAAAAAAAATCTGTAATGTCTTATCATACAATACAATGCAAAAATAGTTTCCTGTCGTTCAGCAACACTGAAGTGCTGTGATTTCCTATCACAAGACGCTGCAATTTCATGTCTACAGCACAGTAAAAATATAGCGACTTTCAGTACAGTTGGAACTACTGCAATATCTTGTAATAGAGCACAGTGAAAAAGAAAAACTGCTATTTTCTCTTATACATTTATGTCATGCGGTGAAAATCTTGTAAGAATTTTCTATCGTATCAGTAGATGAAAGCATGCTGTATAATAACACCAATAGATGAAAACCACTTTACCAAAATGTAGAAAAGAAAGATAGAAAAACAAGTAACGAAATGGAAGTACGCGAGCACGGGCAAAAGACGTTTTTTGCACGTTAAAAAAAAAAAAGTCAAATGACGAATATCATACCTTACAACACGAAAGGGAATAGGTACGCTATAACAGCTCCTCCACTAGCAGTAAAATTCCAGCGCACGTTCGCCGTGCGGGTGGCCGAATGGATAGAGGGCGGAGTCTCTGGCTAATCGTCCGAGTTGGGCACAGGCTTGAGTGCCGGATGAGGCACAGGTGGTGCGCTTGTCCCACGGGTTCGGCAATCTCCCTCCTACAGATCAGATCATATGCAGAGGATTTTAGGAAGGGAGTGTCTGACTTATACAACTCTTAGAAATAGGAAGCTAGAAGATTTGGGCCGATAGGAAAGTCACACGGAAGCGAGGGAGAAAGGGGGAGGAAGACGCCTTTCTTTATCACCGGGGGCCAGTGCCCGGGGCGCGACTGCTTAACGTGCCCATCTGACGCACGGCGGATATTTGGTGGTTCGAGCGTTCGTAACTACCTGGGATCAAACCCTAGTCTTCTCCGTGACAGTCACGAACGTTGACCACTAGGCCACCCGCGGCCCATCTCCTTCCTTGAAATTAAGCGGGTTTAAAGTAAGGACACGTAACTCCTTACAACATTAGATGCTGGTAGGGGTCGTTAACAACAACAACAAGAAAGATGACACTGAATTTTCGGTTATAATGGTCTTTTGAATCCTTTATGACGCCAATAAAATTTAGCAAAGTTATGCATGGCCAATGGAACCGGTTAAAATAAAAAATAAAAAATAAACCAGATTTCTGCAATCGATAAAACGTCCAGAAATAGAAACAACTACTTGCTTCTACCAGTGGCTAAAAGGTACGTTACGAAAATTAACAAATGGTGCGCAAAAAGTTTCTCACAGAAAAAGGCAAATAAACATCAGAGACACAGAGATTTTCAAATCGAACAGTTAAAAGAAGAAATGTAGAAGAAAACGTGATGTATATGACTTCCACAGGTTTACCACTTTTCTTTCACCACAAAAAATAAGCAACTTTTAAGGGCTTTTAAGCACCCTACAAAAAAGTTTTAAGGACCTTACCAACTGCATACGCAACAATGACGTCCACAAATACCCTTTTACATACGACTTAACTATGCAAATTGAAGTATGCTGATGAGGTTTGCAGTACTTTTCCATATAATTTACGTTCGCAGTCTTTCCATATAATTTAAGTTTTTGCATTGCAATACTTTCCCATTTAATCAAGATCAAATTGCTTAACTTCTAATTTATGCAATTTAAAAGGCAGCTCTACTGGTCAAATCAGTTTTCCTACATAAGAGAATAATCACGTATGCAATAAAGTGTATGTAATTTGTCAAATGTAGTTAAAGTTATCAGTTCAAGATTTGAATTTTGCACATAATCACCTCATGGTTTAAAATTCAAAACCAAAATAATGTGTTTAAAACTTCAATTTCGCACTGAATTTTTCTCCTGGTAAAACTGAATAATTGTTATTTTTACATATATGTAAAGAGGAATACAAAAAGAAAAATATCAGTATCACAAGATGGTACTCGGGGTTTTTGGGTGGGAAACGATGCATGTGTTTCATTTAGCCCGTGGCCCATCACTTTCTCAGCAAATTACTTGTCTCACACTAGCCCGTGCTCTCCAATGGGATTTCAGCTGACATCACATGACGTCATCGTAAACACAGCCACCTTGCAGCAGAAGTTCTACGCACTACATTATAACTTCTACATTTTATATAACCAGTTAGAAAAATAAGTACTTTTTACATACTTTTTGCCATTTTCAGCAAAAAAATAAGGACTTTTAAGCACCCTAACAAAAAATAAACATGTTTTTAAGGTGGTTCCACCTAAAATCTCTACCTTATGTTTCTAATGGTAAAACTTATTTACATTTTTCTTCACAATTAATGTATTCTCAAGGATGAAAATTTTCACATCGATAAAAATAACTTTAAGTTATAGTATGGGATACTTAATACTTGCTAAAACATAAGCATGATTATATTAAAAATCAATAATTTTTCTTTGGATAATGTTCAGACCTGTTACAAGATGGCGCGACCTATACATTGATGACGTCAGTAGACAAATATATATTGGATTGCTTAATTATGGTTATGTTTCAGGAAGTATTAAGTATCCCATGCTATACCTTAAAGTTAGTTTTATCGATGTGCAAATTTTCATCCTTGAGAATACATTTAATTGCGAAGAAAATATATAAAGAAGTTTCACCACTGGAAACATAAGGCAGAGATTTTAGGTGGAACCACCTTAAGGACTTAAAAAGTGCTATTTTTTTGTAAGGATTTATAAGCAGCGTGGGAACCCTGCTTCAAGAGGAAGAATTTTGCAAAATAGAAAAGTTGTAAATATGCGAAAAGTATTCACGGCAAAAGAAAGCTATGCTAAGGAAAACAAAATTTTTAAATACGTCCTGGAAGCACACATAGCGAGAAAAAGGTTTTGACATTTAATCCCTAGCGGGAAAGCTGTGCATTATTAAAAGAGGCTAATGTTCCCCATTATTGAAAGATGATAATATTTCCGTTCTTTGTAGTATCAAATGCCATACAGTAAAAAAAAAAAAAAAAAAAAAAATTTCGCGAAAGGGTTTTTAGAAGCTGAGATACCGCTGCAAACACAGGTACACAAACACCGCCTAGTGACAGTAAAGTGTTCTACAAGGTAAATGTTTTAAATTGGACATTTAGAAGTAGCGGTACAGAGAAAAACAGATTACGCATTTGCGCCCCCTAGCAGCGAAATTGTGCATTATTTGGGGAAGGAAATACACACAAAATGCTTTCACAGTTATTGGTATCCGACTGAAAAACAAGTTTTTCAATCTGGTAAAGTCCCACAAATATTGCTGCAAACATACTGTAAACGGAAACGTGAATTTACGCCCTCACGCTTGTGCGTTAAGAAAAATTTGAAATTACATGACGAACATTTCACATCGGAAATGCTCTCCTATAAAGAACTTTTCAAATCAGCCTCTCACAGATATCGAAAAAAATAATAATAATAACATAGACATGTATGCCCCTAGCTGAAAAACTGTGCACCATTTTAAGCAAAAGGTATTTATTCTCAAAAGGTTTTCCGAGGTGAGAAGTATCACTCGACGAAAAAAAAAAAATTCAATCAAATACACAGTTGAAGTGGATTAGGAACATCAAATAGAAGTCATCGCTCTTTCTACGTTTATAAGTGAGTCACGGAAAAATTCTCATCGGCCGCCATTGTGACTCACTTATAAACGTGGAAAGAGCGACGACGTCTATTTTATGTTCCTAATCCACGTCAACTGTGTATTTATTATTCATTCGCCTTCTAGTTGTTTGTTCAGTTGCTGCTGTTCATCTTTGGTGAATCCCCAGCATTGTGCGGTGCTCCAAAGAAACAACCTGCCAGGCGGTTTGGCAGTTAGTCAGTCGTATGTGAGTCTGGAGAAATTCGAGGCCGCTGTGGTGCAGTGGAAGCATGTCCGGCGCGTAACTGGAAGACCCTGGGTTTGATTCCCGGTGGCGGCCGATGAGAATTTTTCCATGACTCACTTATAAACGTGAAAAGAGCGATGACTTCTATTTGATGATCGAGTTTTCAGAAGCTCAGATTTTGCTACAAATATACATCAGAAACAGAAATAAAAACTTACACCTCCTGGTGGCCAAATTACTCTTAACCAAAAATTAGAAATTATACGAGGAACTATTTCCCACCAAGAATTGTACCTAATGCAGAAAAGACTTTTCAAATAGGAGTTTCAGAAGCAGAAATATCTGACAAATCGCAATTCACCTTTACGCCCTCTTGCAGAAAATCTATGCATTACTTAAAAAGGAAACTATGCCCAAAATAGTCTTCGTTATAAATCAAAATGGCATCAAAAAGAAGGAATTTTTCAATCGGATATTTAGAAGCAAACATATGGAATCAAATGTACTTTGAATTCGATAGCGTCTGCATTTACGCCCTCTAGCGGCGAAATTATGCATGGAAAAAAATCGGAAACCAAGGATTTAATGGAAAACATGTGGAAAGCGGATTTTCGCTGAGATATGGTATCTGCAGACGGACGGACAAACAAAGTGATATTATAGCACGCAGCACTTTTTTTTTACAAAAGACGTAAAACATTTTTTACTGCACGCACCCCCCCCCCCTTCTCTCTCCCCTTGTCCTCCAGAAGAGAAAACGTCAAATCAAAATTTAATTCAGAAGTTCATTCATTAAGAATTCTGAACATCCAGTATATCACTAATTATGGTGAAACATTTGGTCCCCTGTTTTCATTCGGAAAATTGTACGTGTTTCTATTATTCGCAAGATATTTTTCTAAATATCAAGTATCTGTGCAATTTGCTCAGCGGTAGGCAAGTCAAGAAATAAAAATTTAATATTGCCCTTAAGCTAAAAAGGCTAAGATACTCCTGAGCTGCGGAATGTGTTCAAAAAGCAGAAGATTACCGCCTCTACCCTAAATAACTACTGAGCCATGCACTTCCTCATAGAATACACATCTTGGGCACTGTCTCTTTTCTATAAACCATTTTACACACCATATAAATCACAGAATTTCTGTTCTTTAGCGAATTCATCTTTATTTAAAAAAAAAAAAAAATGGCGTTCTGAGTTTTCTAACAGGAGACAACGACAGTTGGTTGTCGCTACAGCAACTGGGGGTTGAAACACCAACTTCGCACTACTCTATGATAAATTAAATTCCCCACGGCCACAAAATCACGAGAGTTCAGAGAGAAAATTGAAAAACAAACTTAGGGGATGAGGCAAAAGGAAAAAAGTAGAGGAAAGATGGAATTTACATAAGGATGTTGCATTCCGAAGGAAGAAGCACAAGGCCGAAATCAGATATTGTTGAACAAGAAAGAAAAAGCGTGCAGTACAGGAATAATCGATGACACTTCCTGTAAAGTAAACGTAGATTACAATTCAGGAGCTCTTATCAAAATCATTAGCGTAGCGACAACTCTCAATGCAAAAGTTACGGACTTAGCACGATTTGGAGGACAACACGTGGAAGGAAATTTTAAATGCGTCTGGGCTGACGATGGATACGATACGTGAAACACACGCACACTCATGTGAAGGTAAGGTCGCAAGACACGAAAAACTAAATTCAAAACAAATTAATGTGGATCCATCTAAAATCTATTTCCAATGAGCAAACTTCTGTAGCCATTTTCTTCACAATTAATGCGTTCCCAAGGATGAAAATTTGAACATCGATAAAAATAACTTCATATTATAGCCTAGTATACTTAATATTTTCTAAAATTTAACTATAAGTATATTCAAAATCAATAACTTTTCGTTTAGTGGTGTTGAAACCAGAAAATAGATGACGCGACCTGTACATTGATTACGTCAGTAGACAAACAAATGTTGGATTGCTTAATTATTGTTAAATTTTTAGAAAATATTAAGTATACTAGGCTATAATATGAAGTTATTTTTATCGATGTTCACATTTTCATCCTTGGGAACGCATTAATTGTGAAGAAAATGACTACAGAAGTTTGCCCATTGGAAATACAAGGCAAAAGATTGTAGGTGGATCCACCTTAAACCTGAAATTTTTGCTTTCACGTGACGAACTTTACATTAATTTCAGTTCTATCACTCCATCGGTGTTTAACCATACAGTTAGTACATACTCGTATTTCACAGCAGTTTGTTCACTGTTTACGAACTAACACACCAAAGTATTTACAACAGTTTTCCACTGTAGTGCAAAGCTTTGGCAAACCTTTATTTGTTGATTTACTGCCACGGTAAAACTGTTCCGAGCTAGGCAGTATTTGGTCATCCCCAGCGTGACATACGACCGCAGTTTGCGCCATGGACGAATGGACGAATTATTACCGTTACTCTTTCTCTTTATGACCACTTAGCAAATATTACGTCGATAATGTATTTTGAAAAATTATCCGCTTGCTCGAGAAATATTTTATCATTCTTCCACTACCAGCAAAGAGATGTTTCCTTTAAAGTGGAAGAACTTCATGATGTGACCGTGTTCACTTAAAAAAAATGGAAGCAAGATGCTACATATTTCAGTCTTAAAAATGAGTATTACGTCAAAGTTTTAAATTAGTTATATGACATAGTATGTCGAATGATGATATTAAATTATAATACTCTAAACTGTTAAATGGCAGATCCGATGGCGCAGTGGTCTAAGCGCAGGCTTACATGACTGTTCGTCCAAGTGGATCCAGGTTCGAATCCCGTGAGGCATGGGTGTTGTTTTTGTCTTACGGCATTGTCCCTCTCCCTTCCCTGGAACCGGTGGCCCTAAATTAGGGACGGGCAACTGCTTATAGCACATCGAGGTGCTCACAGTGGTCGTTACACCCCATTCGGAAAAAGAAAAAACATTATGTGTCAATCATAACGTCGCAGAAGGAGGGTCGATATTCTATGTTGAAATTTGAAGTTCTCGTGCATTGTATTCGTACTATACTGTCGAATACCTACATGAATATGACAATATAAACGTATCATAACTGATAATGACAAAGTACTTATTCGCTTACACTTTTCGCAGACTGTTTACACAGGCAAAAAAAAGTGCTTGGTGCAGATGAAGAATTATTTTACTGCTATTAGGACGGGCTATTGCATTCGGATGGAGTTACTACGTCAGTGATGGTGATTACGAAGGCGCATTCTTCTTCTTCGCCCTCCCCTCAATCAAATTATACATCTTTTTTTGCCCCCTGGAAATGTCTTGTTGAAAACTGCAGAACCAGAGACATGGTTTTCGTTTTTGAGAAAGGCGAAGGTTTTCTTTTTTCATGTTGACGCCCGACTCCCCCTCCCAACATGAATATCTACGGTTATACTGGCGCCACTGGTTACGTTAAGCACGGAATGAAACCAGACTCACAGGGCGAAAGCGACGCTTAGGACTCATCCTCCTGAGCTCGCGCTTCTAACCACTCGTGGTCACTGGTGCGATAAAGGGGAAAGTCTGGGTCACGTTTTTAAACATTAAAAATAGAAATTCATATACTTAATTTTAGTTTTACTTTTTATCGGAAATGCAATCTTCTGTCACAACATACTTGGTTGCTGGGGGGGATTCATTCCTTTTCCGCAGAGTAAAAAAATGGTTTACAGCAAATAACTAAAGCAACTGGTTTATATACGTTAAACTTGAATCACGTAAATATTTCAAACAACATACTTAACTTCACATTCTGAAAATGACTGTGTCATTTAGCAGCAGTACCGCTACATGTTAACAACATATCAAACTTGCGTCGCAGCGGAGGTGTCGTGGGCTTCTGGGCAGTGCTGGTGCCCTGCTATTTTGCGCCCTAGACAAGGCTAACTACTTGCAACCCCCCCCCCCCCACCATTACCAACTGCAATTTATCACTAAGTTTTTACAAATAAAACTACACAAAAAAGATACATAAAAAAACAGCGTACAGAAGGTTTTCATAAATTTTCATAATTGATTATATTTTATAGCACTGTTGTAGCATTTATCTTAAAATAAAAAACACAAATCCATATTTGTATATTTTACATGGGTTAAAAAATTCATATGCATAAAACCGCATCCCTTAAAGGTCAATAATGTGCCCCTCTAAGGTCTGCGCCCTACGCGGTTACCTAGTTGGCCTAATGGTAGCACCGGCCCTGCTTCCGGGTAATTTTCTAGTTGGGCCAGAGTTAGATAAGGCATGTGTGAGAGCCTCACGATGCTGATTCTGTCCCTTCCCACGAACTAGTGGCCATAACTTAGGGACGAGAAACTCCTTTTTTTTTTTTTTAGCTCAAGATGCTCACGGAAGGAGTGGGAATTGGGCTTAAACCAAGAAACAATATATATATATGTGCTAGTAAGAGTTTGTAGTACCAGTGCTGTTAGTAAATAAAAAGTCAATTCCAGTCCTCATTATGGGTAAGTTAATTAGCAGGGAGCAATCAGTATTTCTTTTATAAACAAATTTGCATTCAGATAAAACAAAGACGTTTAGCAAAAAATACTATTCCTAGACACTGACTTATCTCCATGCCATCCAATGACTGACAATCTTATCAATCATTCTGCAGTTTCCCAAGTAATTTCAATAGAAAAAAAAGGGGAGAGGGGGGTACAGCGGATGCGTCGTACATCATAATTGCAACTCAAATGCTTCTCAAAATATTCCACATAGGCAGCAAAAGCACCTCCCCCCCCCCCAATTCCGGCAAACTCCTGACACACGTCAGGGTAATTCACCACATCAAGAACGACCAAACTAAGCCTTTACCGGCACAATAGCCGGTTCTCCAGTACCACCAGTCCTTAAATTAACAACTCAGAGCAGGTTTTTACAAAGAATATTAATAGCTCTTCATTAATGCACTTCTCTAGATCTGAGTGGCGGGATCTTTCTTCTTTGCGCAACATCCACGCGCGAGACGTTTCACAGTATCAGATATGACATTTGCCGGATTACCGTCGTTTATGCAGCTTCACTCCATCTCATGAAAAGAACATCGGTTGAAGCGTTGTTTATTAATTAATTTCACTTGCAAAAGCACTCATTTCACAAGCTGATAATTTACCGGAATTAAATTTAAAAAAAAAAAGTTTTACGAAAAAAAGTCTGCCAAATATAGACAGGTGTTTGCCATTAGCTACACTAATTATCGAACGAGTTCGGGAAATATTTTAGTTAATTGTGACCTTGCTCCCGATAAACGCCGTGTGATTTTTAATATCAAATGCTTACTCTCGTTATATTACTGGTCCGATATCTTCACATTCAACTCTATCCTCTTCTTAAAAGTGTAAGTATGGGGATACATTTATAAAGTACTCAAACCTTTTTTTCAACTAGTTGTTTAGCTAATGAAATTCGAAACTCACCAGTTAAGAGTTATTACATAGCAATAAAATACTAAGGTACTACTCACATATGACAAGTTAAAAAAAATCCCCAAAGAAACAGCAAAACCATTGAAAATCGAACCGCGCATGAGCTCCTGAAAAAAAACCATTCAAGAGTTAAAAGCTAACAAAAAAAAACCAAGCTGAAAATACAAGACAAACCCAACAATAGCAACAACAAAAAAAAAAAAAAACTAAATGAAGCAGAATAGCTATGTTGAAACTAATAGGAAGGATTGCAGAAATTTTGAGACTTGTTATCCACGACTTTTTCAAAGACCAGGATAGATAACACTCTCCCGTTTCTACAAAGACCTCGTGAAACGTGCGTTTCTGCTGCAACACACTTGTATATGAGGGGAAAATATCCCAGTAGATATACCCTAACCCTTTAGAAGTGGAACATCACTTTCACTCCATAAAAACCGTGTTTTCCATACCCGTTTTAGACAGAAACCATATAAAACATACTTGTACAGGGGTCGCGCTGCAGATTGCCAACTTTGCAATTTGCGAAAAAAATATCGTTTTGGCGATGGAAAAAGAGTTTTGGCGATTACATTTTTGTACTGTTATTTTTGTACTGTTATAACACTTTATCGATAAAAAACTAAATTTGGCGAAAACTTTAAAAGAGCCAGCGCGACCCCTGCTTGTATATGATGGATGATATTCAACCCCCATCAAAAACATTTTAGACAAAAATTATATAAGAATACAAGTATGTTGTATATGATTTTTCTTTAAAAACGGGTGTGTTAAAGTAAATATACCATAAGGGTTTAGGTAGATATATTTACTGGGATATGCCCCATCAGAGCTGCAGAGTATGATTCAGGAACTTGCTGACAAGAGTAAAGAACTGGGATTAAAAATGAACTTTCAGAAGACAAAAGTGATGTTCAATGCTTTTACAAGAAATGAAGATTTATCGATTGATGGAGAAAAGCTGGAGATAACAGACACGTACGTTTATCTTGGACAGCAGATATCAAGTGAGGGTCACATTGATGAAGAAATTAAGCGGCATACAAAACTTGCCTGGAGAGCTTTTGGAAGAAACTGCATAATTTTCAAGAGCAATATGTCATTATGTCTTAAAAGAAAAGTGTTTGATCAATGCATCCTTCCAGTGCTTACGTATGGTGCAGAGACGTGGACCTTAACTAAAAGAGACATACAAAGGCTGCAGACAACTCAAAGCAGCATAGAGAGGTGCATGCTTGGTGTAACCAGGAGAGATAAGAAGAGGAACTCGTGAATCCGAAAAATGACAAGAGTGGAAGACATCATGATCAGAGTTAAATCCCTGAAATTGCAATGGGCTGGACATACTGCCAGAAGGACAGACCATCGATGGACAGACGAAATTTTAGATTGGATTCCAAGGGACAGGAAGAGACCCAGAAAAAGACCACATGGGGGATGGGTGGATGAAATTCGAAAGTATGCGGGAGTGACATGGAGGAGACTGGCACAAGACAGACCGTTGTGGAGGAATCTTGGGGAGACCTTCGTCCAGCAGTGGATTGATAATGGTTGACAATGATGTTATATATATATATATATATATATCTACGCTGGTCTTTGAAAAAGACATGCATAACAACTCAATATTTCTGCAATCCTTTCTATTCGTTCCAATATAGGTATGCTGCTTTATTTAGTGTTTCTTTTTTTTTTTCCTTTGTCTAGTATCTTCAGCTCTTTTTTTTTTTTTTTTGTTAGCTTATAACTGTATATAAATATACAATTAATGATTAACACATGGCGCGTGTGCATAGGTTAAAAAAAGTTCAACTACTTAATAAAAAACCTTGGCTATTTTTTTTTTTTTTCCTTATTTCAATATGCAAGATCAGGCAAGTATACAAATCTAAAGCTCAGTGTATAACTCGGCACTTAAACTCATCCTTTAGCACGAAAAAAAAAAGAAAAAAAAAACAAGGAGAGAAATAAAAATGAGGCACTAAGAATTGCATCTGAGCAGCACAAAGTGGAAGGCAGGCGTGTTTTGGTTTAAATCTCTAAAGAATTAACTTTAAAGAGACCAAGAAAGTTAAATTAAATGAAGCCAAAAGGTAAGAGGTAAAAATAGTTTGGGACTTAAAACTAAGGGGGTTTCTGTTAGTCGAATCTCAACTTTAAAAAAAAAAAATGCGTGTGTGACCGAGACAATTAATTAACTCACAAGCACAAAAAATGCTACTAGGAACGGGATTAAAATTAAGTAAACAGTGAAATTATAACAAATTTTTAATGATTAATGTGTAGGGAAAAAAATATAAAATTAAGGGAGAGAAAAGCAATTCTTGAAATAAATGACTACTTCCCCGAAAGACAAAATTACAACTTAAAATTTAGTAAACGTCCTCATTTAAAACTACTGAGCAAAAAAAAAAAAAAAAAAATGCTTAAAATAATTTTACTTTGGTCTTACCAGCGTTGTTTTTAAGAATGCAGCAGCTCATTAGCACTTAATTGCACTTTCCATGAAAGAAAGTCAGTCGACGAACAGTATGCATATGCACTATATCGACAAAAGTCACCGGACACCCCTTCAAAAGCAAATGAACAGATCCGCTGCGTTTTTAAGATGTGCGGTACAGCTGGAAACGGTATAAAAACAAGACTGCAGCTGACCGCGATCATTTAGAGCCGCGGATGGCTTAGTGGTTAGCGAGTCGTATCAATGCAATGTCCTCAGGTTCGAACCTGGGCTGATCTTTCAAAAATGGTGTGACTTACTAACAATCGCTGAATATCCGCCGTGCATCGGACGAGCACGTTAAGTGACGGCCCCCAGGCTGGACCTACTGGTTAAATGGGTAACCTATCCTATGCCCCCCCCTGAAATTCTCTCACCCCTCTGTGTGCAACATCGTACTTGTACGGTAGCGCCATCTACTGTACTCTAATCTCACTACAAAAACTGTTCTGTCAAAGTCGCTAGACTTGCTCTCATTCCTTCCGTTTCTGTGTCCTGCACAAAAGGCGATCTCGCTGTAGATGGCTGGGACCTAAACTCTACTCACTATGGACGGAAGTCCTGCAAGAAAATGACAAATACTGTGATACCGCGATCATTTCGCACTGTGAGATTGAGTGAAAATCTCGCGGCGGGAGAGAGCTGATTTTGAGAAAGGAAATATTGTTGGGTGTTATATTAGTGGGTTGTCCATAAGAGAAACAGAAAGGCGTTTAAACATGCCCAAGTCAACTGTTTTGGATGTACTGAAAAAGTGGAAGCAGAGGTGCCAACCTCTAGCAGAACCTATATAATCAATAGGGTATTTTTCAGTAATGGAACACAAACTTTCAGTAATGTAATACGCCATTTTTTTTTTCAAAGTTAATGACAATATTATAGTACTACTGTGCAACCTGCAATACTTGTATGAGGTGCCTATCGGTAATCACCATACGAGGCCTCATCATTAACACGCGGAAAGCTTATTTCATGAAAAATTAATGCGTGAAATGTGTAATAACCTTATATGTTTACACTATCCTGACAAAAAATTATGAAATGAAATTATCAATATTGTACTTAGGTCATGTCCAGGAAGACACATGGCGTACCTGAAGCAGCAAAACGTACCGGCAGACCAAAGAAAAGCAGTAGAGGACATCAAAGCCTCAGCAGAGTCGTTACAGCTCATCGACGGAGTACTGCACAAGACCTGTACAGGTGAGTAAAATGCTGGAACCTCGGTATGTAGACGTACAATTCGCAGAGAACTTCATTCCATGGGTTACCGTGGTCGTGCGGCTGCTCATAAGCCTTTCATCTCCAATCGAAATGCTACTCGTCGTTTAGCATGCTGTAAAGAACATTTATCGCGGACCGTAGATAAATGGAAACGGGTCCTATGGGCTGATGAATCCAAGATACACGATCCATCAGTCTGGTGGCCGTGTGTGGGTATGGCGGCAGCCGGGGGTACGCTATTTACCACAGTGTACTGTTCCTACGGTCAAGTTTGGAGCTGGCAGTGTACTCGTGTGGGTGTGTTTTTCTTGGTACGGTCCTGGCAAATTGGTTATCGTGGACAAACCTGTTAACCAGCACGTCTACCTCGATATTCTGGACAATTATGTCCAACCAACTCTATGGCAATAGTATGGAACCGAGCCTTGTTGGTACCAGCAGGATAATGTACCAATCCATAAAGCAAGGACTGTTACGGCGTGGTTTGGCAATCATTCCGTATCGTATGTGGACTTGCCAGCACAGAGCCCTGATCTTAATCCTATAGAACACCTATGAGATGAATTAGAACGCCGCATAAGAAGTTTGGAACCAAGGCCTACTAGTAAGCAACAGTTAGCG
The DNA here is from genome assembly GCA_039090855.1 of Macrothele yani. Classification (NCBI taxonomy): domain Eukaryota; kingdom Metazoa; phylum Arthropoda; class Arachnida; order Araneae; family Macrothelidae; genus Macrothele; species Macrothele yani. Next base: position 25,940,314 of record CM077013.1, read on the forward strand.
GCAGCATCATGTACTGAATCGAAGCGCATACCTATCGCTGTGTTCCAAAACATTGTCGAAAGCATGTCTCGAAGGGTCAGTGCATGCATTAAGGCCAAAGGTGGACCGATACCGTACTGATGTATGTCAATAAACGCTATGTCGTGTTTCTCTTCTATAGGTGTCCGGTGACTTTTGTCAATATAGCGTATAACACAATATATTGAATAAAGAATAAAACGACGACAAGATATATTAGTTACATGGTGAAAAAAATCGCGAATTACTATAGTGACGATTATAATTTCCATTGCAATCGTCACTTCTGTAGTTATTTTGTTTGTTTAGTTAGAAAAAACTGGTACAAAGTCTACATTTGGCGAAGCAGCGCAAATATGACAATACAATGGTGTGGTAAAAGAAAAAAACTCTGATAACTCTCTAATACCGCGTTGGTCCTCCTCACGATCGGATAACAGCAGCAACGCGACGGGGCATGGGCACCACGAGCTCTCTATGGTACTGTGGAGACAGTGCACAACATGCTTCATGAGGATCGTCCCACGATTCCAAATCCGCCAAATTTTGAAGTGTCGACCGCGAATTTTCCTAATTAGTTACTGTTCCGACACACATATACATATTCTCTTTTATTGTTATATACAGTAGAGTCCGCTTTTAACCAGGAGCTTGGGACTAACAGAAATCCTCACTAAATCTGTTTTGGGGTGAAAATTCCCGCCATGTAAAACATATGGTTACGTGATAACATGAATATACGTTTATATTACATTGATATCCCATAACAACTGGACTTGAAAAATTTAATTAGTTAACTACAGTAGCGAAAATTAAATCTAATAAGATAAAATGGGCACTTGCTTTAATACATAGCAGCGAATCCTGAAGCATCATGTGGAAACGTTTTTTTAAAAAAAGGAGGCTTCCAAGGCATAGCTGCATCTGAGACAGTTGAATTGTTGCGTGATGCGTATGGGACTAATTGCCTATCTCGTGCACAAATATTCCGATGGTATGCACGTTTCAAAGATGGGCAGGAAGATTTGGAAAATGACGATATAGTGCCTTGAAGTGAGTGGTGCAGAGGGCAACTTGCACAACTTCTAACAATATTCTTCCACTAGCACACCAAGATTATTTCCCTGCGGTATTGTAATTTCCATTGTATGCCAGCATTTCTATTATTCCACTCCAGTTAAATGCGCAGCAGATTTTCTCTGCCTCGTTAAATATGGAACTTCATTAAATTTTCTTACTTTGCTTGTTAAACATTATCATCCAAGCTTTTCACTCCCTCGTTAAATCAGAGGATTTCGTTAAATGCCGCTGTTCACTCAGTCGTTCCACCTCACTCTAGGTCTTCCTCTAGTTTGTTTTTCGGGAAGCTCCGGGTCCCAAACTCTGCGGCCCACGCATTCCTTGTCTCATCTCAAAACATGCACGTACCAAAGCAATTATGCTTCTTGGGCCTCCCTCCTTCCATACCTGTCACTTTTAAGCATTGCCCTACCAGCGTAATTTGCTTCTTGAAACTCCTTTGAAAACTGTCATTTTAACGGTTGCCTTTAAATTCTTATTTCTAACTCTGTCCTTTCTAGCAACAACACACATCAGCCTGAGTATATTCGTTTCAGCAGACATTTAGACTGCTGGCCACCTAAAATTCAATACCAAGAAGGGCACGAGATAGCAAAGCCAGATTTACTATACAAAGATGAAACGATTGAGCCTACAGGCCCGTGCGACTTGTGAAACACGCAGACATCAATAGTTCGTGTGGCCCCTATGGCTGGCAATAACGGCCGCTACACGCCGCGGCATCGAACGAAAGAGGCTTTGGATGTGAGCTTGGAGTATGTCAGTCCAGGCTGCTTCCACACATTGCCACAGTTCATCAGGCGTAGCCGCGGGTGGTGCTTGCCGGGCCACTCGGTTGCCGATCAGCGACCAGACACGTTCGATGGGCGACATATCGGGAGAACAGGCGGGCCTCGGCATGCCGAGGCCCGCCTGTTCTCCCGATAGTAGTGACACCTGGTGGGCCGTGAAGAATTGTTGCACGATGCGTGCCACGTGCGGGGGCGCATTGTTCTGTGAAACGTGGCCGCTGGCCGGTCCTGCAGGTATGGGAGAACTACAGGCTCCAAAACGTCGGAGATGTAGCGGTGGCTGTTGAGTGTACCAGTGATGCGTACCAGAGGGGTGCGGGTGTCATATCCAATTGCGCCCCAAACCATAACATCAAGCGCCGGACAGGTATGGCGATGCATAATGCAGGCGTCATACAGTCTCTCGCCGTGGTGCCGCCACACGCGGATCCGACCATAGTGGTGTTTCAGGCAGAAGCGGGATTCATCGAAGAAGACAATGTCGTGCCATTCCGTAGTCTAGGTGTGGCGTTCAACGGCCCACTGCCGCCGCACTCGCCGGTGGTGTAACGTCAATGGTAATCGGAGCAACGCGCGCCGTGCGACACGTCCCCGCTCCTGCAGACGACGTCGAACGGTACGTGCTGACACAGGTTGTTGCGCAACAAACCCTAATTCCTGCGCTAATGTTCGTGATGTGGCGGTGCGATCCGTCAATGCCCGCCGCACAACATGCCGGTCCTCTCGTTCGGTGGTGTGCCGCGGCTGAGGCAATCGCTCACGTCGGTCCGCCCGTCCCTCCTGCATCCACCGAAGCCATACTCGCGTCACTGTGGCTGGATGTTGTCCCACACGGGCGCCGATGTCTCGGTACGATAAACCGCTGTCGCGATAAGCCACTATTCGCCCTCTGTCGAACTCCGAAACGTGCAGGAATGACTGCCGTATTCTGCGACGAGGCATCAAGAAACTTCCCACGCACAGGTTCTCCAGCACAACACACTTCCACTACTTACACCCCGCCTTCTGTGCACTCTTCTTATAGTGCTTCATGGTGGAGTGCCGGAAGCACACGCTTTGCATATGCCCGGCAATGCTAATCGTTTGCATGTCCTCTCGCGGGCGACGCACGATGCGAATTTCAGGCCAATCGGATGCTTCCTTCTTGGTGTTGCATTTTGGGTGGCCAGCAGATTAAATTCTTTGTTGTTATTTCTGAGTTTTAACGGCTACCATGAGTAATTCTACGGGCTATAAAGTTGGGGCCCATGGTTCTAGGGAGGGAGAGAGTCAGAGCCATTGGACAAGCACACTACCAGTGCCTCATCCGGGACTCAAATCCGGTCCTCTTCGGACAAATGACCAAAATCCAGCTTCTAAGTCCACTCCGCCACCAGAGACACTAGCAGAGTTGTTTTTAGCGTACTTTCTCTAAATAACTCGTCATGGACCAAATATTCGCACTTCACAGCACTGCTTGTATTGAAAACCCGAGATTTTAGCCGCACTGACATTATTCTGAATATCACATCTTATGTTTTTCTGAATGCTGCGTTAAGTGTTTGTTGGCTAGATGTCACTCGTTATCAAGCATAGAGACAACAATCAGAAACAGTTTGCGTCATGAGGGCAACATTTACTTATTTATTTATTTTTTGAAGAAAAAGGAACACGTGGAACAGACGACGGCAATCCACCAAGAGGATGCAACATTTTGTCAATTTCGCAATTGTAGATACAAATTCTTTAACAAAATAACCAAGTTTTGAAATCTAACCAGAAATTAAAATTTCTCACTACTACTGATAGCGAAGATGACGAAGAAGCTAAAAATACTAAGGTAAATATTCTCTGTTGCAAAAAAAAAAAAAAAAAAATATGGTACACATAACACACAAACATATGTATGCCTTGGTAGTTCCAGAGAGGTGTAGTGGATTCGATGAAACAAGGGAAAATAATCAAAGAACATTGCGAAAATTCGCCGGCATAAAATAAAACTCTTCAACAAATAGGAACGAACAAGAGAATGACGAATTTATTTACATCGTCAATTAATAATAATAGGGACATATTTGGTATCACACGTATGGTCGTCCCTGAACATTAGTTCAGCTGTTTGACACAAAATTAGTAGTGAACGGTTTAAAAATTTCGAATTAGAGACTTCGGTTTTGCAATTGTATTAATTTGGGCAGTGATTTTTTTTTATTTAATTATTTTTCTTTTTTTCCCCCCAATTTCTATCACTGCAATATATAATTTCGATGCATACATCATTACAAGTAATACATTTCGTTTTAAGAACTTAGGCTGCTGCAGTGTTTTCTTACTTAAATTAGCTTTGGTTATGTACTCTGAAAACGTCATAAATATCGGGGTATCTGTCTGAAGTTATAAACTGAGTTGTACTTCTCATTCTATTTGAAGAACCAGAATGCAGCAGGCTGGAAAAAGGGTTGTGAACCACTGCTTTAATAAACTATGACTCACTCGTAGTGTGTATAGATTTGATAGACTATGACTCAGGCATATTATACACTATTCATAAGACAAGTACCAGACACTTTATACATTGTCTTTTAGTGTTCTTTGGGCCATTAATTATCACCACAGGCTGCTATCAACAAAATCGCTGCTTTCCATGCCAGAAAATGCTATGAGGATGTTGGGCGGAAAATTTTCAGTTTCTTTATTCTACAACACCCACCAGCAGACCCAACCGACACCACTTCGAGTTCCATTTTTCATAGTCGATTGATTTCGTTACGAATTTCATGGCACTGTTCCAAACACTGATGTCCCTTCAGATGTATAGTTGGCAACTCGTACCGCTGCATTTACAAGACACAGTTTATTTCATAATTTTTTGCGCACAGGGAAAAAAAAAACAAATTCAGATGGCTGGGGGCTGGTCCAACATATAACTCAATCCAATGAAACAGTATCTTGCAACAGATAAATCATGTCATTTAATTAGCAAATACCATAGAACCCGCTTATAACGTGCCCGTCTTTAGCAAGACCCCGGATTTAACGAGCAAAACATGAACTTTTGTTCGATATAGTGTTACTTCAATGCTACGCTGATAGTTTTAAATGAAAAACATTGAATGAATTTCCCGGATTTAACGAGCGAGCGAGAAAGAAGTTAAGGCGATCAATTTTAACACGCGAAGTATCATTTAACTAGACAAACAAATTCTGCTGCGCACTGTCCTGGAATGGAAAAACAGAAATGGTGACTAAGGACTAAACTGCAATAGCGGAGGGAGATCTTGTGTTAGTGGAAGAATATTGATAGAAAAGCAATGGAGAGAGAGAGAGAGAGAGAGAGAGAGAGAGAGAGAAAAGATACATCATACAAGTGAATTGTGCAAGGGACCCTTTTCGAATTAGAGAAAAGTCAAGGAAGGCCTTGGGAGTATATTTTTTGTAAATGTTTCCGTATATGTTGTCTGTTTCAGGATTCGCTGCTACTACGTATTCATGTAAGTACTGATTTTTCTTTTTATTTTGTACTACTTTAGTTAAATCTTTCAAGTCCACTTGCTATAGATGTTTAATAAATATACACGCACATTATCATGCATGCATATTTTTACATAGTGGGATTTTTCAATCCCAAAAAGAATTTAGCGAACATTTCTGTCGGTACCGAGCTCCTCGTTATAGGCGGGTTCTACGACAATTGCTGACATCGTCTGTACAGATCCACCAACCAACAATACATATCAAGAAAAAAGTAACACTATATACTAGTGATCCCATTTATTGGCGTAGGAATATATACATAAGCGTTTCGAAGCTTTGGCACATCAGCCAGATGGCTTTTTCAAGGAAGTTTCTGTCGAACTTCCTTGAAAAAGCCATCTGGTAGTTTGACAGTTTCTGCCTAACTACCAGATGACTTTAGACAGAAACTGTCGAACTACCAGAAAAAGTCAAGGAAGTTTGACAGTTTCTGTCTAACATCCTTGAAAAAGCCATCTGGTTGATGTGCAAAAGCTTGGAAACGTTTATGTAAAATTTTCAACGCCAATAAATTGGATCACAAGTACAGTGTTAATATTTTCTACATAATTAGTGTACTGTTCCTCGTTATCGATACATATCAAAACAGGGACAAAAAAATCGGATAGTCCGACGCCCAGGACTATCGGTTTTAATGTTCGAACTAGGGCAAAGAATTTTTATTAGCCCCCGGATAACCCCATAAAAGTTTTTCTAAGGATGTTGGGAGATATCGATCAAGGTTGGCTGCTTTCTCGTATTGGTGAACTGAGAGTGGAAAAAAAAAAAAAAAAAAAACCAGCCACTGATGTTAGATCTGGTTTATCTCAATCAGGAGGGTAGATAAAGAGTGTCTTATCTACACATCACAGTTTGTACAAGGAGTTAGCTTTGCATTAGCAACACCTCCCTAATAACACGTTGGTCCACCTTTCTATGCAATCCCGGCTCGCAGACACCTACTCGTAGAAGATTCTCCTACGAGTGTCGAACATCGTCCATGCGTAACTTGACCGATGACCGCTGCAGCAGCTCCGTCAATTTACTCTCATTCCGTGGAGGAGGATCAGCAGTTCTCACAACCCGTCCAAACATATCGTAGTAGTTATACGAGCCCGATGACACGGTGCTTGGTGCTTTGTCCTGTTGAAAGATGGCATTGTGGTCAGATTAAACCTCCTGGAAGTATGGATTGAGATGGTCGGTTAATGAGGTCCCTGTAGTGTCCACCATTCAGTGTTTGTGGGATGATAAGCAATGGACGTAGGGGCTTACCAGCAAAAAGCTCGCCAAACCAGAACACCACCTCCACCGGCCTGTTGAACCCCAACTGGGCAACTCGGGGATAGGGCTTCACGGTGTTTGAACCCCAACTGGGCAACCCGGGGATAGGGCTGCACACGGTGTTTGAACCCCAACTGGGCAACCCGGGGATAGGGCTGCACACGGTGTTTGAACCCCAACTGGGCAACCCGGGGATAGGGCTTCACGGTGTTTGAACCCCAACTGGGCAACCCGGGAATAGGGCTTCACGGTGTTTGAACCCCAACTGGGCAACCCGGGAATAGGGCTTCACGGTGTTTGAACCCCAACTGGGCAACCCGGGAATAGGGCTTCACGGTGTTTGAACCCAACTGGGCAACCCGGGAATAGGGCTTCACGGTGTTTGAACCCCAACTGGGCAACCCGGGGATAGGGCTTCACGGTGTTTGAACCCCAACTGGGCAACCCGGGGATAGGGCTTCACGGTGTTTGAACCCCAACTGGCCAACCCGGGATAGGGCTTCACGGTGTTTGAACTCCAACTGGGCAACCCGGGGATAGGGCTTCACGGTGTTTGAACCTCAACTGGGCAACCCGGGGATAGGGCTTCACGCTGTTTGAACCTCAACTGGGCAACCCGGGGATAGGGCTTCACGGTGTTTGAACCCCAACTGGGCAACCCGGGGATAGGGCTTCACAGTGTTTACGTTATATGCGAATAAGGCCATCAGCATGGGGCATCAGGAAACAGAACTCATCACTCAAGACGACCTTCTTCCATCGGTCTAAGGTACACTGCCAACGTTCTTTGGACCATATTAGACGTTATTAACGATGACTGGGCATCAACATGGGTACACTCGTTGGTCACCGTTAGTTCCATGGAAGCGAGAAAGCCAGTACTGAGGAGGGCAGACACAAAATTTATCTAATACATGCATACCTCATCTTGGACTCGAGAGCGGAAGAACTTCCAGAGGCCAGTGCTTAGACCACTGGGCCCCGGAGCGGCTATCAACAATGGCGCAGCCAAGAATGGACTCAAAAAGGTCCAAAGCAGCCACACTAAACCATACACACAAAGATATTGTATTACCTAATTCAGCCTTAGCTAAAACATTAGGTAACGACAAAGAGATAATTCTGTTGACGTTATTAAGTCTAACAGCCCAATTTTATCATATAAGTAGTAGCTCCTTGAGAAAAAACACAAAAACTAACACTTCGATGATTTTTCGTTTCCATTTCTACCTTTTCTCAACTAATGTCGCTTTTTCAAGGCAAACCCAATTGAGCATCTGTGGGAAAACCTCGATCGTGTTGTTCGCTCTATGGATCCTCCACCACGCACCCTTCAGCAGCTGTGAGATGCACTGCAGTCAGCATGGCTCCACATACCTGTGAACACCTTCCAGCCCTTATTGAGTCACTTCCAGCCCGTCTAGCTGCTGTCGGCGCTGCACACGGCGGTAACTCTGGATATTAGTTGGAGGTCACAATAATATGACTCGACCGAGTATATATTCGGGGCGAGGGGAGGTTCTGCGCTCCTCCTTTCTTGCTGTTTCCTGGATATGGCCCTGATTCCAGCTAGATTGGAAGCCCCCTACCCAAGTAGAAATCCTGGCTGTCAATGCTGTATGTTGCAAAATTATGTACTCGCAACTACGAGTCTCTTTATTGAGAAACGACGCAACGGAAATCTCACAGAAAAGATAAAAATTTAAAACCCTGGTTGATAGTTCACAGTAATGTAATGATTATGTTGCGTGTAATAAACTCAACAAAATCATACGAGTAAGTTTTAGACGTTCGGTGTATCGAGATTTGGCAACCACTAAAAACGCACTTAACAATATGGTTGTGAAACTCGTCGTGCATGTTACATTTTTGTTTGTTTGTTTGTTCAGAGTTTGGGCAAACACCATGAGCAACTATTAGGGCTACAAGCAGTAGCCTAATCCAAATTTGGGTCACTGACTCCAGCGCAAGAAAGACAGGTACCACCCATGCCTCATCTGGGGCACATGCTCGGGTCCAGCGCCTCTGACCACTCGGCAACCGAGGCGGCTTTGTGTAGCGTTCCCCCAATTGTTATCTAAAAATCTAAAAAATAACTTTAAGACTGTTGCTACATTCATTGCTTGATTTAACTTCCAGCGAAACGATGCATTATTATTTTTTATTTTCAGCGATACTTTATTTATTTTCGGTAAAGCTGAAATTACATATGCACAGTAGGGAGTCATCTTCTCGTTGCGGTGACACAATTTATTTAATTATTTGCTTTGTCCATCGCGCAGTCTAACGGCAGAACTCTTCCGTTAAGTTAGAATAAGTGCGTATTTCAAGAACAATGTAACAGCATTTTTGTATCTATTTTCAAAATTAAATTTACTTATCGAGAATATATTTAATTAAAAAAAAAAGGCGAAGCTAGAGACTACGAACGCTAATGACTTTTACGTATGAAACATTTAGCATTTCTACTGTATATACGCACAAACAACAGCTTTGTTGATCGCTTTATTTCTAATTTGTGGGTTTAATTAAGTAATTAGGATGTCTTAATCGTTTTGCTTACTCTCGTTTTAAGGTACTAGAGTCTTATTTGTGATTAATTTCTGTAGCCAAGACATCGTTAATTTTCCAGACTCAATGCGAAGATTTAGATATCGTATACAGTTTCAAACTCCAGGACTCTCGTTCAGAATGAAAATCAATGGGCTTGCTAGTGTAATTTCCTTCATTAGTACACCCGGAATTAAAAGCTTTACCATACAGTTTAGCATCAGATCAATTCTACTCACGGTTTTGTTTAAATGTTTTTTGTTTTGGTTTTTTCTTGAACAAAAGCTTTTCAGTCTATATTTCAGTCTATATTTCAGTCAACCACAACAAAATCTTTTTAGTCAAAAAATACATTTAAAAAATACAAGATTTCAACACAAAACGAATTATTTTTCCTTAAGAGTCTCCAGTTTCTTTCTCAAAAAAAAAAAAAAAATTCCATAACACTTACGTGAACCATTCAAATCAGCTCAAATTTGCTAACCCCCCTCCCCCCCCCCCGGTGGCGCAGTGGTCTAAACGATGGCTTCTGATCATTCTTCCGAAAGGGGTCCGTGTTCCAATTCCGGGAGGCATGGATGTTGTGTTTGTCTTACGGCACTGGCTCTCTCCCTTCCCTGGAACCAGTGACCCTAAATTAGGCACGGGCGACTGCTTATAGCCCATTGAGTTGCTCACGGTGGTCGTTAAATCTCCAAAAAAAAAAAAAAAATCAAATTTGCTAACTTCTCCCCGAAGAATGAGCACGCCTCTATTCAAGATAGGAAATGATCTGTCCGACAGTACTTTTCAAAACTAATCAATCATTTCTCAGGGGACCTTCAAAGTCTTCTAATGCGGGCACCAGGGGGAATCTTTATCAGGAAATCATAAGCCCCATGCAAAACAAAACAAGGAGATTCAGTATCTACATTTGAAATATATTCATGATAAGACTTACACAGACAGTAGCACCAGAAATTCCCCAACCAGGTAAACAAATTAGTTTCGTCAGAGGACCCAGAATCTTCTATACGATGTTCATACTCAGAAACAACATTAGATAATAGCATATGAATTCCTTTTTACACTTCCTTGAACTTGCAAATGAGTGGTCAGCACATGAAACATATGATTACATGCTCAGCAGAACAATACTTTTCACGAATTTTACGATAGGTTTCCACATTCATCGTCAAACAGCCACAAAAGAAATGTTATCTCTTAGACAGCTCCTGAACACCGGAATAACATATCTAAGCTTAATACTCCACCTAATTTACACAAAATCAGGCACAGGTTTCTCATTAAGACACGCGCCTCACAAAACGAGCGTCCGGCCACGAAAAGTCGACTTCACTTTTTCACGAACAGTCAGTTCACGAAGTTCGCAAAACTGACATGTCTGTGTTTCGTTTTGTTGCAACAAAACGAAAACCAGTTTGACAACAGAACGAAACTCAATCTAATCGTCTGTTCACAAAGTGTATGTATAAATATAATTATGGTATAAGTGCTGTATTTCACTATACTACATAAAATAAATTTCGGACTTGTTCACTAGGTGCGATCTGAAAAAAAGACGTGGATGGCATAAACACGACACAAAATGTGAGTAAATGAATTGATTTTTTGTTTTGTTTTGGGGAGCAACTGCCTATAGACCACCGTGAGCAACTCGTAGGGCTATAGGTAAAATCCCGTCCCTAATTTAGCGTCACAGATTCTAGGGAAGCGCCAGAGCCGTAGAACAAGCACACCACCATTCTTCGTATAGGATTCGAACACGGACCCATCTCGGGCAAATGATCCGAAATCCTCAGACCGCTCGAACACAGAGGGTGGCAGTGAATGCGTTGACTGAGTGGTCACTGCTGAAATGCAGTCACCGCAACGTCACTGCAAAAGAATCAAATTACCCAATAGATCAGTAGCAAAGAGTGATTTTTTTGTTTGTCAGGATACATCTAAGCCGAGGACGAATCGTTGCGGCAGCTGGATGATGTACTAGTCTTAGCTGAAGAGCGCGTACCAATTTTTTTTTTTTTTGTACCAGATTTAGAGCTAGTGGACAGGGTGGCCATTTCAAGCTAACAGTACCTTACTTACGAGATATGTTCTATGTGGACGAGCAATGTCGTGCGTTAAACGGAAGGCACAGCCTATGCGCCCCATGAGGGATAAACTAATGGTTTCAGAATGTTATCTAGGCATTCTCAAGCAGCGGTCAATCGAAGACTTACATCACTAGTCGTCCATTCAAGCTTCCCACTGCACAGCAACATATTGCCAGCGCCGTATAGATATATTTCAGCAGCAAGCGGGCGACATAGTTTCTTCGCTACCTTTATACAGATGCGAATATTCGGGAAGATTCCGTCAACAAACAAAACCTGTATTCATCCGTGGGCAAATTGTTGTGTCAATGGTCGAATGTTGTTGGCAGCATGATGAAAGCTAGCCCCTGGTTGCCGTGCTGTTAACGGACTACCAGTAGTTCGACGTACAGAATATTGTTGTAGTCTCACTGCGGAGGTAACGTACAAGAATTATTGCAGGGCAATCATGGTCCTATATTACGTCTAAACATTTTCACAACTCCGATGAGCCGGGTGGCGCAGTGGTCTAAGCGATGGCTTCTGATCATTCGTCCGAACGGGGTCCGGGTTCGAATCCCGGTGAGGCATGGATGTTGTGCTTGTCTTACGGCACTGGCTCTCTCTCCCTTCCCTGGAACCAGTGACCCTAACTTAGGGACGGGCGACTGCTTATAGCCCATTGAGTTGTTCACGGTGGTCGTTAAACCGCCAGTTAAAAAAAACTAATTCCAAAAATATCGTTGATATTAAGTCAAAGATTAATTTAGTTGATAGGACCATTGGTAAATGTCTCCATTCATACGCGAGCATTTTATAGCCCAATTGACATTATCTGGACTTTTACGTCATAAAAACAATTTGTCCTCGAAAAGAAGTACTGTAATTTTGCAATTTCCTTATGATATACTTCAATGAGCAATAAATAATACGTCGTGTACGTTCAACTGAGTAAAACTACCAGTCTGAGGCGCCAACTCTAAGGAGAAGTACAGCAACCAACTTCTCCCATCTCAGTTACTTCAATGTGCAACAAAAACGTCGTTGCGCATGTTCAACTAAAATGAACTCTCAGTGCTGCCCCGGTGGCGCAGTTGGTCTAAGCGATGGCTTCTGATCGTTCGTCCGAAAGCGGTCCCGGTTCGAATCCCGTGAAGCATGGATGTTGTGTTTGTCTTACGGCACTGGCTCTCTCCCTTCTCTGAAACCAGTGACCCTCAATTAGGGTCGGGCGACTGCTTATAGCCCATTGAGTTGCTCACGGTGGTCGCTAAACCTACAATAAAAAAAAACAAAAAAAAAACTCTCAGTATCAGGAGTAACTAACTCTACAGAGAAATAAAGCAACCACAACCAACTTCTCCCACCTCAGATACTTCAATGAGCAGTACAAAAGTCGCTGTGCATGTTCAACTGCGTTAACCCCCTAGTCTGAGGCATCAACTCTTATGAGGAAACAAGCAACCACAACAAACTTCTCCCATCTGAGATACTTCAATGAGCAGCACAACACGTCGTCGTGCATGCTAAAATAAACTCTCAGTATCAGGCGTCAATTCCACGGAGATGTAAAGCACAACCAACTTCGCAAAAGTTGCATAATTAAGAAACATCTATTATAATGGCAGGGGTCGCACTGCCGATCGCTATCTTCGCAATTTGCGAAAAAGAAATCATTTTGGCGATGGAAAAAAAAGCTTTGGCGATAACCTTTTCATAGTGTTATAACACTTTGGCGAATACAAATTGAACTTGGCGACTAAATTGGCGAAAACTTTGAAAAAGCCAGCGCAACTCCTGTAATGGGGTCCAACTCTTCAGTCACTGATGTCCGCTCAAGGCAGCGACCAGTTTGTTCAATTGTTCGTCGTTGTTACTGAGCCAAAAACGCCAACAGTGAGATAGAGCTCATAGTGCCCATAACAAGAAAGAAGTCAAGTAAACAGCACGTATCGTACCAAGCGAAACAAAGCTCAACGTATCCTCCACTAGTGGGACTCAAAAGCTGATAATCACTTTTGTTTCGTGTTTAAAAAACACCGCAAGCAACTCTAAGGCCTACGTAAGCAGTCGCCCGTCAATCACTTAGGGCAACTGGAACCAGCGAAGAAAGAGAGCCACAGTCCACGACTGTTCAGCCATGAAGACGGGTATATGGCCGTTGCATAATTAACCACGGATGATTCTAAAATGATTAAGAATATGGATGCAGGAATGTACAAAAGGCGTTTTATAACGAATGACATGCACGAAACATAACCTGGCATTTTTTTCATACTGTTTTTTTACTTTTCACACAGGAAATAATTCAACTGGTGATTTGTATTTGTAAAATTTAGTAGGACAATGTTGTTCCTCCTCCTCCTGAAAACCAGTTACTACTCCTGCATGTGATGATACAAATGCTGCAAAGTACTTCAACGTCACTTTCACGTTGTCACGCGCCTTCCACAACGTTTAAATTCATTTCCACGTTGTTTCGCACCTTCTACAACGTTGAAATTCAGTTTAAAGGTATGTTTGTGGGTTTACCTGTGCGACAACAGGTTATTTCGTTCAAAGTAAAATAATAATAATAATAATAATAATAATAATGAGAACCAATGCATTGATTTTGGCAAATTTGATGTTTTGCTTAAGACATGTATTCGGACGAATTTCGGTTTTCTTATCTCTCTCAGAAAAGACTAAATACCGGATGTGAAAGGCGCGTTGTTTCTGCATAGGAGATTGGAACTACATAAACTCGCACATGCGTTTCCTGGGATATCCTGTTTTAGAAGCTTCTTCCTCTCGACAGGATTCAGATGAGGAAATCCGGCTCCAGTTCATATCTGCCTATATATAGCTACCTTATATAGGAAGAGACGTATACGGGCTCGATTTTTCAACAATGTTCGTGTTGTCAAACTATTTTCATCACTTTCTTTGGAATCCGCATTAAGGCCGTTGAATTTACAATAACCTACAAAATCCACAGACATCGTCTAGACGTTATACGTGATACTTAAAATCAGTCATTTTTTATTAAAAAGTAATTTAAAGCGATTTAAATTGAACATAGAATAATTACATAGCGAAAAATGAACGTATTTCCACTTTTTTTTTTTTTTTTTGCGTTACTATCACTTCCTTTTTGAAAGCAACTACATGATGTTATTTTTTTAACGTCCAAGGTGCAAGTTCTTTTATAAAAAATAGAATTTGCTTCTTATCAGTAGTAGTAAAAGATTTCTCTCTATCATTTGCCCGTTTTGTGAACGGTGAGTTTCACCGGCTCGGAGAATAAAAAATTTCCACGTAAAAAGGGGTTTTATATGATACAAGATTACTTTAAATCATGATTTACTCTTCCGAGGAAAAAAAACACTTTTTTATTATAAAACAAGAAAAAAAACAGGGCGCCTCCCTTCATCCGTTTTCTCCGTGAACAATTTCGAACCATCACAGGATGCAGTCGTTCGCAGAAAATTATCATCACCCATTCTCTATCCACTGCTGAATGAAGGTCCCCCGAAGTCTCATTCGCAACTCTCTGTCTTGAGAAATTCTCTACATTGCCATTCCGGCATGCTTTCGAATTTCATTCACCCATCGCCCACGTGGTCTTCTGGATCTTTTCCTATCCCCTGGCAGCGGTTGCTCTGGCTTCTTGTAAGTTTACGCTGAATCACTCGCCAATTCCAATTTTTTTCGCCAGTGTGTTATGGTAGTACAAAAAGGTAATCGCCAATATTTTCGCCAAAACTGTTTTCCCATCGCCAAAGAGATTGTTTTTTCGCAAATTGCGAAAATTTCTGTCGACAGTGCGACCCCTGCCTTGGTACCTAGTCTAATATTTAAGTTGTCTAGCGGTGGTCAGTTCTAGCAGTGTGTCCAATGCATTGCCAATTAGGGGACTTGACATTGATGTCTTCCACTCTTGTCTTTTTCCTGATCCACGAGTTCTTCCCCCTCTTTCTTGCTTACAAGAACTCATTTCTCCATGCTTTTTTGAGTTGTCCGTAGCCACGGTATATATTTTTTCTAAAGCCCGTGTCTTTGGTTCATTAAGTAAGAACTGGAAGGATGCATTAATTTTAAACACTTTTAAGATATAATACTAAGTTGCTCTTGAAAAATGTACTGTTTCTTCCAAATGCACTCGAAGTTTTATATGCCTATTGATTTTTTCTTCGATGTCGCTCTTGCTTGATATTTGTTGTCCAAGAAAGATTGCAGGCGCCAATTACTTCTAGATATGCCCTATCAACCTCTAAATTAACCTCTCTTCTTTCAAAAGCATCATGCTGCCTCAATTTTGTTTTCTGTAAGTTCATTAACCAAGGTCCTGGATCATACTCCTATGTCGTCAGCGAAACGAAGGTAGGTAAAAAAAAAAAAAATCAAATTACGAAATCCAACATTCTTAATACAAAGGAAGTAAGGTTTTCTGATGTTAGTGTACAACAAATACGGCATAGGTACAATCGTTAACTTCTGCAAACATTTTTTTCTTCCCTCCTCTAACTAACGCTTGAAAAGAAAGAACGAAAGAAAAAAACGAGTATATTTTCTGACAACGGCAATTTAGCATTAAAAATCATATTTTCCTGACTAAAGCAAAACAGCTTTCGTCACAAAAGGAGTACATTGTACGCTTTTTTTTTTTAATCTGACAACAGGAAATCAACAATGAAAGTCATATTCTAATGGTGGTGGCAGTGGTAGTGATGGTGTGTGTGTGTGTGTGGGGGGGGGTACCTGATCTATGTCCGTGAAATTTTAACATGCCTGTTCACTTCATAGTTGTCGAAAATCCTAGAAAATTACTTCGCAATTCGTTAATTACTTCGCAATTCGTTTCTGGAAAATGCACTCGAAGTTTTATATGCCTATTGATTTCTTCTTCGACGTCGCTCTTGCTTGATATTTGTTGTCCAAGAAAGACAACAAATATCAAGCAAGAGCGACATGAACTGTTCAGCCATATCCTTTTTTATTTTTGGAGGCCAAAAATAAAAAAGGATATGGCTTTTACAGTTCATTGGGAGTAGTTTCTATAAAACAAAAACGTCTCATATCTCTTACATCTCTTGCATTCTACGCCCTAGCGAACAGGATCGTAGCAAGCTTTTCTTATCTAGGAGGGCGAGACCTGAAATTACGCCCCTTCCAGTTCCACTCAAATAATACGTGGTTTTCACTTTTTCACACACGGCCGTTATAGGAAAGTACTGTGATCGTTCAAAAATCCCATTTCAGGTTTTTGACATAATTTTATTAAAAACGTAAAAACTAGGTAAATACCCAAGAACCACAGGTTGTAAATACCAAGTAAAGCGTAAACGTTATGTGAACGCCGACAACACAAAGCTTTAGGGGGAACGGCTTGGAAAAATTCCGTTCAAAAATGTTGTTTCTGGTTTATCAAGGATTTGTATATGTTCTTAACTGCGTGTAACATGGCAAATTAATTAGGTCTTCATCCAACGACATGTTTGGAAAGGTCATGGAGGTTAGGCATATCAGCATATTTTTTTCTATGCCTCCAGTTACTGTTTTGGGAAATTCCATTCATGTATATGAGATGTTCACACCTCATAGTGTATGCTATTCTGTACCCTGCATGGAATACTGTATGAGAGGCTAACTAAAGTCACTAAAAAGAAAATACGGAAGGGTGTAACTTTCTTTTTTAGTTACACTTTCTATTTTTTCACCCCCACTCCCCGCACCCGAGCATGGATTTTCGCCCTTGGAATGACCATTCTGGGAGTGCAACCACCATCCTTGCCCTTCCGGTAGCTACGACCCTGCTGGCGAACATCGTAGAACTAACAAATAGGCGCTGTTTATGGAAAACCTGCGTAACAGATGTTTTTTTGTTTTTTTTTTCACGAAAATAAAGAAATTGTATTCACCTACTGCTATTTCATCCTTTATTGAGTGTGTGCAAAAGTTCTACCCGTTTTTGTAAGAGATGAGAATTGTGATGAGAGTAGTTACGTCACAGATGACGCTACGATACCGAATTTTCAACCAATAAAGCGTGGAGCAGTAGAGCATATAGAGGCACTACGTTTGTCCGAATAAGTCATTCGTAACGGAAATCATGGACGGTGTGACATGGCATGCGATAAGGAGCACATCAGACATTGTTTACTGTACGAGTTCAATAAGGGCAGTACTGCAGCCGCGGCTTGCCGCAACATCTATCAAGTGTACGGGGAGGATGCAATTGATGACAGTACATGTCGATGGTTTCGGAAATTCCGGGACGGAGACAAAATCTGTAAAGATAAACCACGTCCTGGCAGTCTATCGTGGTTTCTGACGAGGATGTGGACCAAGCCATTACAAATGACCCACATCCAACGGTTCAGGAATTAGCGGAAACGTTGCCGTTACACAGAACAACAGTCGAAAGACGGATGGATGCGCTTGGGTTCATCACCAAGTTCGATAACTGGGTTTTGCACCAGCTTTCTGCAAAGCAACGAGAGGAGGGAATCCGTACCTGTGTTTCTTTGCTTTCTCGTCAGCGAAATGAACCGTTTATGGGACGAATTGTAACGGGTGATGAAAAATGGGTACTTTACCGGAATGTAAAGCGTCAACGGACTGTGTGCAAAGGTTCGGAGCCTGCTCCATCGACCTCAAAAGGAGGACTGCATCCCAAAAAGGTTTTGTTGAGTGTTCTGTGGGATGTCCAGGGAATAATATACTGGGAGGTGTTGGCACCTAACCGAACGATAAATGCAGATCTCTACTGCCAACAGTTGGACAGATTGCTAGAACAACTGACATCGAAGCGGCCAGCACTCGTCATTCGCAAAGGCGTGATTCTTCATAATGATAACGCCAGACCTCATGCTACTTTAATCACTCAGCAAAAATTACTGGACTTCGTTTGGGAAGTGTTACCTCACACGGCGTATTCCCCTGACCTGGCACCTACGGACTACCCCTTTTTTCGATCATTACAGAACGCCTTAGCTCTCCATACCTTCGATGATGTGTACGATGTGAAAACGGCATTACATAACTTTTTTTAAAGTAAAACACAGGAGTTTTTCCGGCGTGGGATTCACCTAATCATAGACAGATGGCAAGAGGTCATACATAATGACTGCAATTATGTGAAATCCTAGGTACGTTATTTGTTGAGTTCTCCTCCTTTCTTTCTAGCCTACAAAAACGGGTAGAACTTATGCACACATCCAATATGATTCTATAATACAGGGTGATTCATAAAGAAGTATACAGTTTCCAGATGCTGCAAAACAGTAACAGTTGAAGACACGGACCACAACTGCGAACCGTTAGGTAGATGTACTCATAAAGTTTGTGTCCCGCTACGAGGGAAGTGACGTAGGTGATAGCGCGCGTCACGTGACCAGTCAGTCAAAATGGCAGCTTCTGCAGTGGAGAAGGCGTTTTGTGTTCTTGAATTGAGCCAAGAGCAAAACGGAATCTGTAACTGTTGTGGAAAGGCATTTTCGACACGATTCGGAAAAGAACCTCCAACCAGAAAATCTATCTACGATTGGCATAACAAATTTTAAACTACGGACTGTTTGTGCAAACTTAAAAGTCCTGGACGGCAGCGCGTATCGGAAGAAGTCGTTCGTAGTGTTTGCACCGCCATTCAACAAAGCCCGGGAAAATCAACGCGGAGGGTGAGTTGTGAAGTGCAGATTTCACAGACCACTGTCTGGAGAATTTTGAGAAAGAAGCTGAAAATGATTCCATACATTTTCAGTTTCTTTCTCAAAATTCGGATATCTTACCTCGCGTTTGGGCGGAAATGGATTACCGACTCGATGTTTGTCGTGTGACTAAGGGTGCACACATAGAACATCTGTGACTGTCTTAAAACATTCCCCTACAATTCTGCTACAGGTAACATAAAATATCTTACATTGTTCTTGTTTTATAGTGCGTTGAAACTGTAAACTTCTTCATGAATCACCATGTATAATCTAACTTGATTAAATCTTTTAAAATGACTTTAATAATGTTGTACAACTTTTAGACATTACCTGTACCCACTAAAGTTACAGGCATCATCACTTACGGGCTCTTGCAAAATATCTTGACTTCACAGCCACGCTGATGTGTGACACTGATCAGAAATTGTACAATCTTTCACAAAAACCAAATGAGCTTCTTGTTCAGACACAACTGAATGGCACACACCTGGCGATTATCACCGACAAACAAAGATCCGGAGTAGTCTACCCTTGTGTGGTGTGTTGCGCGCATGAGCAACAGTTACGAGACAACCATAACCCACGAACGGTAGGAAGAAACTTTCGTATGCTTCATATTACACCAGACTATACGTCTCCTAGAGCAGTTAACCTACCAAAAAAAATGTCGAAAACCGGAGAACGCGAGCTTCAGTTTTAGTGGAACTTCATGCATGACAGCAGCACGCTGAGCAGACTTCATGAATGAAGAACTTGCACACCTGCGTTCAATGCGTCATATTACTGCCAAAGACATATTTATCAAAATAATAACATGCATTTTTGAATCATTCAAGTGAGAAGACTGCTGGTATTTTCAATGAAGGTCAGGATCCGATTTACACAGAATCTAGCCCCAGGGACAGCACAAGATGACCCCCCCCCCTAATCCACATTCTTGAAAACGTACATTTGTCGCTACTAAATATTATCAATTTATTTAAAAGTTGATTTAATAAATGGAATACTGTGCGGGGCAAAATAGGAAATGATGTCTACTTTTATTAAATCTTAATACTGTATTAGCAAGGAAATTCGCACTTAAAAATATAGACGAGTAAGTAAAACACTAATAATAGTTCAGTATTGCTATTTTTTCATTTAATTTTTCTTGCTTGAACACGTAGCAGCTAGCAAATAACATTTTTTTTTTTTTGATTGGAGGTTTAACGACCACCGTGAGCAACTCAATGGGCTATAAGCAGTCGCCCGTCAATAATTTAGGGTCACTGGTTCCAGGGAAGGGAGAGAGCCAGTGCCGTAAGACAAGCACAACATCCATGCCTGACCGGGATTCGAACCCGGACCCCTTACGGACGAATGATCAGAGGCCAGCGCCTTAGACCACTGCGCCACCGGGGCGGCGCAAATAACATTAACAAGCAGGGTTGTGGTTATAGAATGGCTGCTCCTTATGGGCTACTCTTGTTCTGACTTTACTGAGCAGCAGTTGAAATGAGGCAGTAGTGAAAGCGCCTAATAAAAACACCAGTGTTAATCATAATTTCAGAAGAAAAAAAAAACTTTTTCCACCAAATGTTTTTTTTTTCATTCATAATAATTAGTAAAAAAAAAACATTTTTTTTTTTTGCAATGCTATTCTGGGGCCCTAAAATGCGGGGGCCTAAGCATAAATCAGGCCCTGATGAAGGTGCACCATGCACGGTACGGCAAGAGAACGGGAAAGTCACACTTTTCAAAAGATACTTCTGCCCGCGTCATGGTACAAAACAGTATCGCAGATTTATGAACAAGTAACTTTATGTAGACAAGTTATTAAAATTCGTAATAGCGAGTGGTCAAGATTGACCTGAGTGCAGAAACATCATAAATTACAGAAATATTTGAGAGAAATAACTGCAGAACTAACTTATTATATACATCCCCTTGTTTTTATTATCTGTTTTCCGGGGGTTCTATGACCCTATTGAACATCCAAAGCTATAAGGAATCAGTGTCATAAAACAAACACAGGCTGCATGCCTTTCCGAGGACTGGGATCGGCCCAGCTACGACAGTCTGCTGGAACCCCTCACCCTCCCCTCCAATCGACCGGGGGAGACAATCTTCTGTATACTACACATGCACGCTGGAGGTCACGGAAATGCTTCATACTTTTGCATCACATATAAAATAAAAGAATTTCTAAGACAACGAGCTAACATCGTAACTTCAGAGTCCCATTTAAGTCTAAATTACACCTAGAAATTTTAGCAATGCACCTCGGCCTACACCGTGTAGAATAGCAGAATGCAGACGTAAGCTATAAGCGGATAGTTTCCAAATTATTAGCAGATTTTGCATAGTTTTTGCTTGTAGATTAAAAAAATGTTATTTACAGCAATTAAAACAGTTACTCAAGGCTTCACTCAGATTAATATACTTAATTCCATTTTAATTTGAAGAACTTTCAATTATTTTTCACATCTTCTGAAGTTCTTTGTTTACAGACGTTTCTGGCATCTAGATTTTATCAAGGCCTGTTCTAAACGTATACCAACTGTATGAAAAATTTCGTTTACACAGAAAGAATTGAAATTTTATTGCCAGTTATTAAATTAAAAAATGTTTCTTGTGTATTTTGTAAGCCTATTATTTTTGAATGAAGTTTTTTTTTTTTTTTTTTTTTTTTTTATTGGAGGTTTAACGACTACCGTGAGCAATTCAATGGGCTATAAGCGGTCGCCCGTCCCTAATTTAGGGCCACTGGTTCCAGGGAAGGGAGAGCGCCAGTGCCGTAAGACAAACACAGCATCCATGCCTCACCGGGATTCGAACCCAGACCCCTTTCGAACGAATGATCAGAGGCCATCGCTTAGACCACTGCGCCACCGGGGCGGCAATTAAGTTGTTGAAAATGCTATTTGTAATTTTTGGAGGTTTATTGATGGAACTGTTTTTCTGGATATAAAAACTTTTTTAAATTAGTCTCTTGTTTTTATAAGGTTTATAGTCCAATATTTTGCCATAAAGGTTCATTTCTCACACATTGCTGCACATTCAATTATTGTAATGTACTTATTTTGTCCTCATTGGAATCTGTAATGTTTTACGAATTTATTGTTTTATTATCTTATTCCATTATTAGCGTGCTTTGCGCTTCACGGATTTGCGGCAAGTTTTCTGTTTCAGTGGTCGTGTACGCAGATAATTTTATTTTTATACAACTCTGCTGCCATGTACGGAAAACAAGTAGAATGCAGGGGTCGCGCTGCCGATCCAATTAATCGCAATTTGCGGGGGGGGATGGGTAGTTTTGGAGATGTGAAACAAGTTTTGCCGAAAATATTGGCGCTTACCTTTTTCATGAAGTCCGAGCAAACAATAATATTAAAAAAAAAAAAAGATTGTGGTCGCTCGGACGTCATGTCAAATTTTGTTTGGCAATGCCAAGGATATTTACAAATTAATATAGCATCTTTTTTTAAAGGCGATAATATTTGTGTATTTCTTATCTTTTGATGTAAACCATCAACCAATATTGCACAATTTAAATGAAAATAGTTATTAGATGAAAGTTCTATAAGTAATAAAATGCAATTTTTCAACATCTGACATCTGTATTTTTTATTACAGTGGCCCTTTTAGAACTATGCCAGGGAACAAATGTAATACCCAATTTTTCAGTTAATTTGAAATTTGTCCTGCCCATGATTCTTTGTTTAGAAATTTTATAGGTAGTAATAAATTCAAAATTGAAAATTAGTGTCTATATTTCTTTCTATTAGGATCCTGGATATGTAATTTAATATTTTGCTGCGTAATTGTAAATAATCTATAACCTATTGTTTTTGTACCATTACGACCGTTTTTGGTTTTCATATTTCCAACGGAGAGTGAAAAAAAATGGCGACTTCAGATTACATTTGGCGAATAAGTTGGCGAATTTTTTTAAAAAGCCAGAGCAACCGCTGAACATGTCATTCAAAAATGTACGGGCACAGTTTTTCGTTCAGTTTAATACATTTTTATTCGTGTGTTAAATGCCGTTAATTTACATACGAAAAGTAAAAACCTCTTATCTTTTTCTTTAATGCAATATTTGAATTCTGTACAAAGTGAAGTTGCATACATATTTTTTTTTCGATTTATGTTTATTGTAGTTTTAATTTTAAAGAAAAGCTGGACGCCATATTCGTAAAGGAGTAGATCTCTGTCTTACGTAACACGATAGACAACTTGTTCAATAACCATCCCTTGGCAAAAAGATGAAGAACACTTACACATTTAACCAGGTTAAAAGATACAAGTTTAAAACATATGATAGGTAAAAAACACGAGATCGTTCGATCACACTAGTGATCTTCATCAGGTCGCCCACCCAATGGCATCACAGTACAACGACACGCAACATATATAGGGATTTTGATGACACAGAAAAGTGATTAGAGCGCAAGCTCACGAAGGTTGTTGTGAACTCAGAGAGAGAGAGAGAGAGAAGTCACTGCATTGCGAAAGAAAAAAGTAAAATATGATGTTGCACAAATATTGTTGATTCCACTATATTGTTATTATTTACACAATGTTCTAGTACTATCTACTGGAACATTGTGTAAATAATAACAATTATAGTGGAATCAACAATATTTGTGCAACATCATTTGACCTTTTTCTTTCGCAATGCAGTGAGTTGCCTCTCTCTCTCTGAGTTCACAACTTTCGTGAGCATGCGCTCTAGCACTTTTCTGTGTCATCAAAATCCTTATATATGTTGCGTGTCGTTGTAGCCTGATATCATTGGGTGGGCGACCTGATGAAAATCACTAGTGTGATCAAAAGATCTCGTGTGTTTTAAACTTGTAAATACCGTCTTTTAACCTGATTAAATGTGTAAGTGGTCTTCATCACTTTGTCAAGAGATGGTTATTGAACAAGTTGTCTATCGTGTTATGTATGACAGAGATCTACTCCTTTACGAATATTGCTTGCAACACGAAAAACTCATCTACTGTTAGCTGGACGCCAACTCAAGTGAAATTACCGAAGACGCTTTGCATTTAACGCCCCCCCCCCCCCCTCCATTCTTAACGAACGAAGGTTGCCAATATCGCTCACATTACACACTGCCTAGCCCTTTTCTACTTTCAAGCCTGCGGAATACGGCTTTTTAGTACGTTCCTTCTTTCCTCCTCCACAAGGACTCTATAAGAGGCAGCCTTGAAGGACGAACTTTGCGTAATAAGATTCTCAGATCATTTTCCTAAACCGTCTCAACATCTGAAGAGCAGTGCGTGAGAGACGATGAATGAACAACCCTTTCTTTCAGCAAACAATCTGCTCGCCTTTTTAAGTGCAGTCGCGTTTCTAAGTTAAGAGCACCCTTAGTGCTATTATATTAGCCAACTGAGGACTCTACACTAACATAATGGCTGATTTAAGAGAAGGAGGATGGAACAGTAAAACACGTCATTCTTCTACACATCTCTTCTAGCTATGAGAAGAAGGGAACACAAAAACAAAGCACCAATTTGTTGGGGGGTTAACCCACATGCACGAACGCAATAAGAATATGCGCTCGTACTATTCAAGTGCAAGAGAAAGAATAGTTGATGATGTGTCGTGAAGATGGAAAACAAATACTGACTTGACTGCCCACTGAATTTATAATATAGAACAAGTTACTGACTTGACTATTCGAGGTCTCCGAGTAACAGTTGCCTGAAAGAAGTTAACGCTCGCAAAACTATTTTGAGGAATCGAACTAACGACAAACCATGAAGCTGTGCAAATATTGATATTCCACTAAAATTATGCAATGTTCAATCTCCGAGTTGCACTTAAGTACCTATTAAAGTTACGTAACCATAGTTCGAAGGACTCAGATGTTTTGGAATCGAAATAGAGAAAAATCATGATGCAAGGGAAATTCCGTCCTTTTTTTTTTTTTTTTTTTTTTTTTTTTTCCTCTTCTGCTTCGGAAGCCAATTTTTTTCTTTTGTTTCAGAAGCTTGCGCACCTGATCATTCGGCCACAGAGAGAGCAGCTGCATTCCTAAACTGACTCGATAAGTAAGTCTTAGAAGCACTATGTGTGAACGCAAAAATCAAATGTACATATACACTATACTGACAAAAGTCACCGGACACCTAGAAGAGAAACACAACATAGCATTTATTGACATACGTTAATACGGTGTCGGTCCATTTTTGGCCTTAATGTATGCACTGACTCTTCGAGACATGCTTTCGACAAGGTTTTGGAACACAGCTATATGTATGCGCTTCCATTCAGTACATAATGCTGCCGCTAACTGTTGCTTAGTAGTAGGCCTTAATTCCAAACTTCTTATGCGGCGCTCTAATTCATCCCATAGGTGCTCTATGGGATTAAGATCAGAGCTCTATGCTGGCCAGTCCACACACAATACGGAATCATCATCAAAATACGCCGTAACAGTTCTTGCTTAATGGCTCGGTGCATTATCCTGTTGGTACCAACAAGGCTCTGTTCCATAGTATTGCCACAGAGTTGGTAGAAAATAATTGTCCAGAATATCGAGGTAGACGTGCTGGTTAACAGGTTTGTCCACGATAACTAATTTGCCAGGACCGTGCCAAGAAAAACACACCCACACGAGTACACTGCCAGCTCCAAACTTGACCGTAGGAACAGTCATCATCATCATCATTGTCAACCATTATCAATCCACTGCTGGACGAAGGTCTCCCCAAGTTTCCTCCACAACGGTCTGTCTTGTGCCAGTCTCCTCCATGTCACCCCTGCATACTTTCGAATTTCATCCACCCATCTCCCATGTGGTCTTCTTCTGGGTCTTTTTCTGTCCCTTGGAATCCAATCTAAAATTTCGGCTGTCCATCGATGATCTGTCCTTCTGGCAGTATGTCCAGCCCATTGCCATTTCAGGGATTTAACTCTGATCATGATGTCTTCCACTCTTGTCATTTTTCGGATCCACGAGTTCCTCTTCTTATCTCTCCTGGTTACACCAAGCATGCACCTCTCTATGCTTCTTTGAGTTGTCTGCAGCCTTTGTATGTCTCTTTTAGTTAAGGTCCACGTCTCTGCACCATACGTAAGCACTGGAAGGATGCATTGATCAAACACTTTTCTTTTAAGACATAATGGCATATTGCTCTTGAAAATTATGCTGTTTCTTCCAAAAGCTCTCCAGGCAAGTTTTGTACGCCGATTAATTTCTTCATCAATGTGACCCTCACTTGATATCTGCTGTCCAAGATAAACGTACGTGTCTGTTATCTCCAGCTTTTCTCCATCAATCGATAAATCTTCATTTCTTGTAAAAGCATTGAACATCACTTTTGTCTTCTGAAAGTTCATTTTTAATCCCACTTCTTTACTCTTGTCAGCAAGTTCCTGGATCATACTCTGCAGCTCTGATGGGGTAGTTGCAAAAATGACTGTCATCAGCAAAACGAAGGTGGGTTAGATAATCTCCATTAATCTTTATCCCCTTGTTTTCCCAGCTCAGCGACTGAAAAACACCCTCCAATGTGGCATTAAAGAGCTTCGGAGATATGGTGTCACCTTGTCTCACTCCCTTTCCAATTTTTACGTGTGTTGTATTTTCAAACAGCCTAATCTTTGCACTTGCATTTTCATAGATGTTATTAATAATATTAATGTATGCATCTTCAATACCGCAGGTTTTCAGAGCCATTGTAACTGCTGATGGTTTCACCGAATCAAAGGCTTTTTCATAATCGATAAAAGCCATGCACAATGGAAGTTCATATTCCCTCGCTCTTTCAATTAGTTCTCTCAGCACGTGGATATGATCTATTGTGCTGTAGCCACTCCTGAATACAGCTTGTTCTCTCGGTTTAGCCATGTCCAGTGTTACCTTCAAGCGGTGTGAAAGAACTTTAGTGAAGATTTTATAAACTACTGATAGGAGGCTGATAGGTCTGTAGTTTCCGAGATCCTCAATGTCACCTTTCTTATGTAGCAGGATCATTGTAGCGGTGTTCCAATCCTCAGGAATCTTTCCTTCATTAAGGCATCGAGTGAAAATTTGGGCGAGTACTGTTTCGATTTCTCCACTTGCTTCTTGTATGATGTCTACAGTAATTCCATCTTCTCCTGGAGCTTTTCCCCGCTTCATGTTCTTGATTGCATGTGCAACTTCTGCTGGAAGGACTGGAGGAACTCTGGTACTGGTATCTTTCATGATGTCTGGAGTGCATTTATCATCTCTTTCATATAATTTGGAGTAGAAATATTTCACTCTGTGGTCAAAATTTCGCCTCTATTTCTTGTTACAGAACCATCTTCTTTTCTCAGTGCCATAATCTGTTTTCTTCGCTTACTGAGATGTCCCTTTGCTATCTTTAGGCTTTGGTTGTTTTCAATTGCTTTCCTCACTAGTTCACAGTTGAATTTTCTTACGTCTTCAGTGATACTTTTT
The DNA here is from genome assembly GCA_039090855.1 of Macrothele yani. Taxonomy (NCBI): domain Eukaryota; kingdom Metazoa; phylum Arthropoda; class Arachnida; order Araneae; family Macrothelidae; genus Macrothele; species Macrothele yani. The sequence goes on from CM077013.1 coordinate 25,967,723, forward strand.
CTTACTGTCTTGCATAGCTCTATATATTCCACTTTGGAAGTCACATCTTCTTTAGTTGTCCTCATCTCTCTTCTTTTTTGCATCAACATTTTCGTTTTTCCTGATAATTTGTTCACATGCAACTTGTTCTTAGACCCAGCTAATTTTGCTGCTGTTTCCATAAGAGCTTTGGTTACTTTTCTGTTAACTTCAGAGATGTCCACTTCTTCCGATGTTAGGCCTTCTAAAGCAGAGAACCTGTTCTTCAGTTCCAACTTGAAGGTATTATGGTGTTTTTTAAGGTTGGTTATGTCAATAGATTTTGTTTGTCTTATGAGCTTGCCACGTTCAAGTTTAGTGTTGAGGTGCATCTTACATCTCACCAATCTATGGTCACTACCTGTGTTGAACTTGTTTAGCACACTGCAGTCTTCTATGACGAATTTTTTGTTACACATAATAAAATCAATTTCACTTGTCGTCCCATTTGGATGTCTCCATGTCCATTTCCTGTGTGGCTTTTTCTTGAAGAAGGAGTTCAAGATGAAAAACCCTTCTGCCTCTGCAAACTCAACGAGAGTATTTCCACGCTGGTTTCTGTTGCCGTGACCGAATTTACCTACTGAAGTTTCATTCTGTTGCCGTTGCCCTATTTTTGCATTGAAATCTCCCATAATTATTTTCAAGTGCTGCTTACCTTTATTATTTAGATGACGAATTTCCTCATAAAATTCTTCAATTTCTTCTTCAGGATGACTTGTGGTGGGTGCATAAGTTTGAATAATCTGAGCCTGGTATCTTTTCGAGAGTTGGATAACAAGTCGTGCAGCTCTGTCAGAGGAACTTTCAACTTCTACAATTTTATCCTTCAGTTTCTTGTTTATTATAAATCCAACAAAACTAGTTCTGCCAGTATTTGTCCCACGATAGTAGAAGAGATGTCCACTTTTCAGCTCGATGAGATCTTCTCCTTTTCTCCTTACCTCACTTAGCCCCACGATGTCCCACTTGATCCTTTGTAGTTCCTCTTCCAATTCAAGAAGCCTTGAATCAGAAGATAGGGAGCGTCCGTTGTACGTAGCCATGGTCAGCATCAGATGGCAGCCTAGTCCGGTCCTCCCGGGATTCTTAGCACCCTCTGCCTTCATGTCGCACTGGCCGCTGCCTTGGCCAGGTACATTCCAGCTGCCGGGGACTGAGGGCCAAGATTTAAGTTGTGGAATCATTTTGGAGGGGTTTGGCCATAACTCACCACGCTGGCCAAGCGGGTTGGTGAGTGTGGGATAGAATTTCCTCTAATCCCGATGGTATAGTTATACCGCTATTGGCGGTCGTCAGAGCCCCTTTAGTGGGAACAGGATGCACCACGAGAAGGCGGGGTTGACATTTGTCAAGGAGAGGCTGTGATGTTACGCATCACCTGACCTTACATCTGTGGTAAATAGCGTTCTCCCGGCTGCCGCCATACCCACACACGGCCATCAGACTGATGGATCGTGTATCTTGGATTCATCAGTCCATACGACCCGTTTCCATTTATCTACGGTCCGCGATAAATGTTCTTTACCCCATGCTAAACGACGAGTAGCATTTCGATTGGAGATGAAAGGCTTATGAGCAGCCGCACGACCACGGTAACCCATGGAATGAAGTTATCTGCGAATGGTACGCGTACATACCGAGGTTCCAGCATTTTTCCTCACCTGTACACTGAGGTCTTTTGCAGTACTCCATCGATGAGCTGTAACGACTCTCCTGAGACTTCGACGTCCTCTATCACTGATTTTCTTTGTTCTGTCTGTACGTTTTGCTGCTTCAGGCACGCCATGTGTCTTCCACTTATTCAGTAATCCGAAACAATTGACTTGTGTATGTTTAACCGCCTCTCGGTTTCTCTTATGGACAACCCACTAATATAACACCCAACAATCTTTCTTTCTTAAAGTCAGTTCTCTCCCGCAGCGACATTTTCACTCAACTTCACAGTGCGATATTATAGCGGTCAGCTGCAGGCTTGTTTTTATGCAGTTTGCAGTAGTACCGCGCATCTTAACAACGCAGCAGATCCGTTCGTTTGCTTTTGGAAGGGTGTCCGGTGACTTTTGTTAATATAGTGTATATATCCACTGCTGGATGAAAGTCTCCCTAGGTTTCTTCCACAATGGTCCATCTAGGGCCAGTTTCCATGTCACTACCACATGCTTTCGAATTTCATTCACCCATCTCCCACGTGGTCTTTTTCTGGGTCTAATCCAATCTAAAATTTCGGTTGTCCATCGGTGGTCCGTTCTCCTCCCAATATGTCCAGCCCATTGCCATTTCAAGAATTTTACTCTGATCATGACGTTTTCCACATCCACGAGTTCCCCTTCTTATCTTTCCTGGCTACACCAAGCATGCATCTCTCCAAGCTTCTTTCAGTTGTTAGCAGTCTTTGTACAACTTTTTTTAGTTACGGTCTACGTCTCTGCTCCGTACGTAAGTGCTGGAAGGATCTACTGATTTAAACACTTTTCATTTAAGACATGGCACATTGTTCTTAAAAATTGTATTGTTTCTTTCAAAGCTCACCAACTAAGTTTTATACGCCGATTAATTTCTTCATCAAGGTGACCCTTGCTTGGTATCTGCTGCCCAAAGTAAACGTAGGAATCAGTTATCTCCAGCTTTTTCCCATCAACTGATAAATCTTCATTTCTTGTAAAAGCATTGTACATCAGTTTTGTCTTCTGAAAGTTCATTATTAATTCTATTTCTTTACTTTGTCAGCAACTTCCTGGATCATACTCTGCAGCTCTGAAGGGGTAAAAAACGATGTTATCAGCAAAACGAAGGTGAGTTAAATAATGCATATACTGTATATATGCGATCGGCAACGCGACCCCTGTGTGTGTGTGTGTGTGTGTGTGTGTGTGTGTGTGTGTTCCCTGCAATGGCAATAGACTGGACATGTTGCCAGAGAAACGGATATGACACCGATGGCCAAACGAAATTTTAGACTGAATTCCAAGGGACAGGGAAAGAAATACCCAGAAGGAGACAAAATGGGAGATGGGTGGATGCAATTCGAAAGCATGCGGGAGTGACATGAAAGAGACTGGCGCAAGATAGACCGTTGTGGAAGATACTTGTGGTGACCTTCATCTAGTAGTGGATTGATTATAATTGATTATAAACTGAATGGTCACTTTATTATGACCACTCCCTCAGTACTTCGTTGGACCACCTTTTGCCTTTAATACTGCGTCGATTCTTCGTGGAATAGACACGAGATGTTGATAGGTGGTTTGTGTAATCTGAGACCATGCTTGATGAATAGCACTTTCCAGGAGTGTGAGATTGCAGGGTTGTGGATCTAGCTGTCTGATGGCTCGTTCAACTTCATCCCACAAATTCTCAATGGGGTTGAAATCTGGAGATTGTGGGGGCCACCAAAGCAAATTCACCGGCATGTTCCTGAAACCAATCCTGTACAATACGAGTACTATGGCAGGACGCATTATCTTGTTGAAAGTAGCCATCGCCATTGGGATAAACCATCCACATGACAGGATGTACTTGGTCCGCAACGATGTTTAGATATGATGTGCCAGTCAGACGCTGATCAACACGAATTCAAAGGCCCAAAGCATGTCAGAAAAACATTCTCCAAACAAACCATAACGTTGCCTCCACCAGCTTGAAGAGTTGTAGCAATGCATTTGGGGTCCATGCTTTCGTGCTGTTTCCGCTAAATTCTCACTCGGCCATCGGCATGGTGCAACTGAAAACGTGATTCATCGGACCACATAATTTGTTTCCAACTATCGACTGTCCGATCCTTGTGCTCCTGTGCGAACTGGAGACGTTTTCTCTTGTTAACTGCAGACAGCAGAGGTGTTCGAACAGGTCTTCGCCTGCCATATCCCATCCGATGCAGTGTACGGCGAACAGTGCGTGCAGAGATCATTTGAGAGGATCCTTGATTAAGATGGCCAGTAATTTGCTGCACTGTTGCCCTTCTGTTGTCTGTTACCAGTCTGGACACTATCCGTTCCGCCCGAGCAGTTACTAGTCGATGACGACTACACGTTGCACGTAGAGACCCAGTTTTTTGGCTGACAGTCCAGTCTTTAAACCCTTTAACAACAGCTGCTCTGGAACATTTCACAAATGCGGCGGTTTCGGTGATACACCCTCCATGGCTTCGAGCTCCTACAATCATCCCACGTTGAAAGTCCGTCAGATCACATTTTTTACCCATCTCGTCACCCAAAAATCACTTCTACTACTGTCGCAAGCACTAAGCTTTCCCTTTTTATACTAGCCTCGCTCTCTGGCGGCAACAGCGTGCAGCCATAGCTCATTTGCTTAAAACTGTCAGGTGGTCATAATAAAGTGGCCACTCAGTGTATAGTGCTCAGTGTCAGCCTCAAGGACATGTGCCCTATATAAATAACACATTCCTTTGACACACAACACATACGAAATACACAGAATTTCAAACAGGAATAGTAAATATCAAAAGTGTGCAACAAACAATTGTTGCACACTTTCGATATTTACTATTCCTGTTTGAAATTCTGTGTATTTCGTATGTGTTGTGTGTCAAATGAATATACAGGGGTCGCGCTGCCAATCGCCATCTTCGCAATTTGAGAAACAAATCGTTTTGCGATGGAAAAAAAACCTTGGGCGATTGCTTTTTCATAGTGTTATAACACTTTGGCGAAAACAAATTGAATTTGGCTACTAAATTGGCGAAAACTTTAGAAAAGCCAGAGCAACCCCTGCACACATTATACACTGGCGTGCAAAAATTAAGGACGACACGATTTTTCGAATGTAACGTCGTGCAGAAGTGCTCCACATCGACTCAAATCATACCATAAGATCCCCAAGATGTAAGAATATGGGACAAGTGAGCAAAACCGACCAAACAAGGAATCCAAAGGATACAAAGACACTTTACTGAAAAGGTTGCTTCGAGCACAACTGGAAAGAAGACAGAAACGTCCATGTGACAGGCGGCTGCCAAGAAAAATCCAGTCTTTAGTAGGGGATATGATCGCCCCTGACTGCGTTGCAGGATTTACAACGTATGTCCATGCTGAGGACGAGGTTGTCAAGGAGCTTTTGAGGCATCGCGGCCCATTCCTCTTGTACTGCCAATCGCAGCTGCGGAATCGTTGCTGGCGGCTGGTGACGTGCTGCCAAGCGTCTCCCGAGAAGGTCCCACACGTGTTCGATTGGATTTAGGTCCGGTGACTTTGCGGGCCAATCCATGCGTTGAATATCTTTACTCTCCAACAGCTCTGCGACAGCCACTGTACGATGAAGTGGCCCACAGCACCTCTAAACAGACGCACGTGAGGCAGGAGAACCTCGGTACAATAGCGGACACCAGTGACTGAACCTCCTTGGAAGATGTGGAGGTCAGTACGGCTACCAAGCATTATACTGCCCCAAACGAGAACTCCGCCACCTCCAAACCGGTCCCTTTCGATGATGTTGGAGGTGTGATTGCGTGTTCCCTGCTCTCTCCAGATGTGTACACGTCCAGAATCGCTCGTTAGACTAAATTGGCTCTCATCCGTAAAGAGAACTCGACCCCATTGCTGATGTGTCCAGTTCTTGTGTTCCTGGCACCACTGAAACCGCCGTCTCCGATGAGTAGGCGTTAATGGCACACACCGTACTGGTCGTCGTGCAAATAGACCACCTTTGTGCAGCCTCCTGGCCACGGTAAAACGCGATAACGGACGTCCAGTTGTTTGTTGCATATGCCTTGCGATTTCTCCCGCTGTCTGCCGTCTGACTCTTCTCGCCTGTAGGATAATATACCGGTCGTCCGCCGCCGTGTTGCTCGTGGACGACCACTGCTAAACTCTCGGACAGCTGTTCCTGTCGTTTGAAATGCTCTCCAAGCTCGTGAAACGATGCTGTGAGCGATCCCGAACTCCTTGGCCACACTAGTCACACTTCGACCTTCTTCCAACTTCCCAATGACGCGACCTCGGGTAAAGTAATCCAGATGTCGTCTACTGGATTACCTGTTGATCATATCACACGGTGGCAGCAACTCGACGTCGTTCAAACCGATGTACATCGTGCAATAGCTTTCACCGAAATGCTGAGCATACACCACTCGTGTGCTTTATACCCTTCCGACCCCCCCCCCCACGTCATGCTGCATATATGCGCATGCCCTACCGTACCGGACCCTAGTCTATCTCCTGAGTGGTCTTTCGGTCCGTTCTGCCTGCTCGTTCCCCTGTTATGCTAATTTCTCCTCTTCGTCCTTAATTTTTGCACACCAGTGTGTATATATATATATTGCCTGCTGAAGTTCGAAAGTACGCTGTAAGTGTCGCAGTAAGTTCCCGTAAATCATTCAAGAGCTGGTAGGGACGTGTTTGATACCGCTGCTGTATCCCAGTGACGTACACAAGCAATGCACAGGAATGACTAAACGACCCGCGCATTCGTTTACCAGAACACACGAAAGGCGTGAGAGACGCGACGCAGCCCACGACACTTACCAGCGAGGTACTTACTGAACAGCTGGGAAAACTCCAGTACGGTCAGAATCTAAACCGATTGCACAGCAAACTCACAAAAGATGCACCGCTGTAAAGGAATCCATTTTTACGGGTTCTCGATTAAGCAATCACAACCCTTTCACAGAATTACCTGAGAGCAGTAGTGATAAACGCGAGCGTTTTAAGAGCGTACTTTAAGTTTCTTTTCTTTTTTGGCTTATTTCTTCCTTTCCTCTCAGTCGTTCATGCGAATATACGTCACGGCATTATAGCCTTGGAAAAGCATTCTATTATGAGCGAAACCTTGGTGGAGAATTAATTCATTTATTTTTACGCCTATTAAGCTGAGTTTTGTAGCATTATTAGCCCATCACGTCACAGACTGACTATGAAAACAAACTAAAAAAAATAAAATAAAATAAAAGCAGGTATAATTAGAGGGAAGAGGAAACTTGCTATTTTCTTTGACTTTCTTCTGAAAGTAGGGGTAAATGTGACTAATATATTTCGAACAGAGGTTATTTAGGGAACTCTTACAAAAAAACACAGCAAAAGCATTACTCTGAAAGAGGAAGTTTGGAATCACTGCGGCACGTGTAACAGCAGCTACATCACATGAGTTTACAGGGGGAAATGGAAATGCACAGAAATCTAGTTACCCCACGCGATTTTAGTACAGTAAGTCCCCGACTTACATAATTCGTTCCGAACATTTCCGCGTAAGTCGAGAGGTGCTTAATTACGGTGAAACGCGGACATGCACGTGCGTTTCAAGAGACAATTAAAGCTAAGCTATTACTATAGTATATGAAAAGATCAGAGGAAAAGCGCAAATTATTTCTGAAATATAAGAGAGCACATGTAACTGAAAGGAAACTCCCATGCTTACAGTGATATACTGTACACTGAAATGCCAAAAGTCATGGGATAGCAGTATGCAAAATTTTTATCTGGCACTGCAGTCGTATAAAGGCTCACGCTACGATTTTTATCAGTTGCGAGGTGTAACCTCGTGGGTAAGGTTGAACAACCGCCAGTAGGATTATGGTAAGCCGATGTTAATTATATTATCGGAGTTTGAACGAGTCATGGTAATGGGAGCTTTACAGATGGGAGATTGAATTTCGTAAGTTGTGCGAACATTGAACATTCCTCGATCCACGGTGTCACGTGTGTACCGAGCATACCTCATGGAAAGCATTACCACCCACCGTGGACAGCGCAATGGCCGACCACGGGTGCTGAGTGACCGTGACCAACGGCGTCTAACTAGGATTGCCCATGCCAACAGACAAGCGACACTGGCTCAAATAACATCCACATTCAATGCAGGAGAAAGTATCAGAGACCCGAGCTGAGACGGACAGAGCCAGAGCCCGAAAGCCCGAAGCAGAGCTAGAATATTTACTTCGGATCGGGCTCGGGCTCTTAGAGAGAGGGAAAGAGAGAGAATTTTTTCTCCACCATTTTGGTCCACGCCGCGGATCGAACCCGAGTTCTCTTATTCCGGAATAAGTCGCTCTACCAACTGAGCTACGCAGACGTCAGTTCTCGCTGCTATCTGCCTTTATGTCGTGTGCGTTCTGCGGGGCAGGCACGTCACATCTGCCCCCCCCCCGAAAGAGGGCCGGGGGCATGGCCCATGGGTCAGCCGGGACCATGTGTCGGTAGTGGCAGTCATCCGTTGAAGAACGCGTGCACTTGAGAACTGCCAGTCAATCTGGTGTTCGAAGCGCTGAAGTAGTGATTATCTTATTTTTCCTATCTTGCGGTGTGGAAAGAACATCACACCATTGCGAGATCTTTAACGGCCGGGTCATCTGGGAAGTTCTTTTTTTTTTTTTTTTTTTTTTTTTGATTGGAGGTTTAACGACCACCGTGAGCAACTCAATTGGCTATAAGCAGTCGCCCGTCCCTAATTTAAGGTCACTGATTCCAGGGAAGGGAGAGAACCAGTACCGTAATACAAACACAACATCCATGCCTCACCGGGATTCGAACCCGCACCCCGTTCGGACGAATGATCAGAGGCCATCGCTTAGACCACTGCGCCACCGGGGCGGCCTGGGAAGTTCGGGCGCCATTATAACGAAGTAAATTTCTCCGTCATTTTGTTCCACGCCGGGGAATAAACCCGAGTCCTCTTATTCCGGAACAAATCGCTCTACCAACTGAGCTACGCAGACGTTCGTTCTCGCTGCTATCTGCCTTTATGTCGTGTGCGTCCTGCGGGGCAGGCACGTCACAGTTGCTGCAGAGGAGAAAAAGCTTTTTCAGGAACTATAGATATTGGATAGTTGATAGCAAGCCGACGATAATTTATCCCCTATATCCACGTAGTAGCTCCCAGCTAATTCTATTTAGCAACGTACATATTGCAGCGCATTATGGCGCGACAATATTAGCATTATTTCAGCAACATACAAATTGCAGCACCGCCCGATAATTTTGGATCCCTGGCCGCCCGAAGCACTTCAGGTGGAAACGAACTGTCAAAGAAAATCATACAGTTACATTGGAAAACTAGATAGAGGTCCCTTCCCTACTCCCCATTTGAGAAATACATTAATTAATTGCAGTAGGAGGAGAGAGTGAAAGTGTGGAAAAGGATGTTTTTTTATTAATGGTTGAACAGGTTAGCCAGTTTTCGGGCTCGTTCGGGCCCGAGCTCTATCTTGCAATATAAAATTCGGGTTCGGATGGGCTCGGGCTGATATACTACGGGCTCGGGCTCCGAAAATTGAGCCCGAGCACAGCTCTATAAGAGACATATCCATCAGATCAGTGCAGCGTAATTTAGCGTCCATGGGTATGTGAGCAGGAGACCCACTAACAGTGCCTTTGTTAACACCACGACATCGGACACAGCGCATCACCTGGGCTTGTGAACACGGTAATTGGACCCTGAAAGACTGGCAACATGTGGCGTGGTCCGATGAGTCACGTTACCAGTTGTTACGAGCTGATGGTAGGGTTCGGGTGTAGCGCAGACCCCATGAGGCCATGTACACAAGCTGTCAACAAGGCACTGTGCAAGCTGGTGGTGGTTCCATACATGTATGGGGTGTCTTTACATGGCACGGTATGGGTCCTCTAGTCCTCGTAAACACGTCATTAACCGGTAACCGCTGTGTTACTCTGCTGGCTGACTATTTGCAGCCCTTCATGGACTTCATGTACCCCAACAAAGAAGGGATTTTCCAGGCGGACAATGCACCATGTCATCGGGCCCAAGTTGCCCAAAATTGGTTCGAGGAGCATTCTGGACAGTTCCGACGGATGGTGTGACCACCATGTTCGCCCGACATGAACCCAACAGAGCACTTATGGGACGTGGTAGAAAGATCCATTCGCACCCAAGATCCCATGCACCTAGAAATACCAGGGAACTGTGGGCAGCTGTTCAGACGGCATGGCTCAACTTCTCTCCAGAAATCTTCTGGCTACTTGTGGAATCGATGCCACGTCGAGTTGTTGCACTTCGCCGGGCTAGAGGTCCTACACGATACTAGGTATGTAATCCCATGACTCTTGGCACTTCAGTGTATATACAACATACTAGAGCATATGAATTTGGACATTACACTCTTACAACTTCGTGAGCACGTGCAATGTCTATGAATTTGTAACCATTTTCATGCCGTTTAATAATCTGTACATTTGTTTCCACAGTCTCTTCTTTTCACGTTTCTTCGAAATGTTTCTTGGTGCTGACACGTAGCCAACAGAGCACTTATGGGACGGACAACCAGTACCCAACTCCGAAGAAATGAAAAGCAAAATGGCGCCTATGCACACCATCGATACAAACCACTATACAAACGGACAACCAGTACCCAACTCCGAAGAAATGAAAAACAAAATGGCGCCTATGCACACCATCGATAAGCGATACAAGTTGTTCACTGTTTTCACATCCAGCGGACAGCCCACCGAGCGTTTTCCTACTGCCGAGTTCACCAGCGCTATCTCGTAGTCGGAAGAGGAAGATGCGATACAAGATGCAACCGCGTAAGCCGGGGAATTCGCTAGCAAAATCAGGATGATTTTATTACTTCCGTTGGTCTTTAAAAAACTTCAAATATCTTAGTGATCTCATTTATCACGTGTAAGAATTACAGACCCTTCAGGTGCCTACGGTCTCTCTCTCTTTCTCTCTCTCTCTCTCACACACACACGCATACACATACATACACTATTCCATTCACAGTTCATGCGCTTTGTGCAATCCGAAACGCATCACACATACGGCACAACATAAATACAGACGAACCATGGTAGTCAGTCGACAACATGTAGATTTAGACGGCGACTACCTTATTTATCTATTTATTTATTTATTTTGTCTTTAAATTAATACATAAGACACTCTTCCCGGCATCGGCATGGGTCCCTATAACGACTAAGCACATTAAAGCCGCTTGCTGACACCAGTACAATTATCTACAACTGGAAAAACCATTTAACGACTGCAAAACAATTATACTTTCTTCTTTTGATTGTAGAGAACAGTTGTAGCCCACGTTCGTTTCTACAGCGTAACATTTCCGAACAGCCTTTGCGGCAGTTACCTCAAATCAACGAACAAACATTTTTGAATGACTAGTTTTCATGTAATATGGTATCAACAACCACGCCACACACTATCTGATGACGATGAATGGATTGTTAGGCGAGTTAATTTTTTTTTTTTTTTTTACGCTATCTTACTAATACGACTGTAATTTACAAAAACTTGCGTGTTTATGTAGAGGAACTCTAACAGAGAAGGTTAAAGCGCATCATCTTGTTTCCCATAGAAACAACATAGTCTGATTAGCTGAAAAAGTGGCAACTAAAGATAACGCACACACAACCATAGCGGGTTTCGTAATACCGAGACGTAAATATGTTGTTTTTGTGCATGTATATGAATGGAGTTTCGCGATGTAAAAATACAGGCTGATACATAATTCATGGTTTCGGTGCCTCTGCGCTAAGCATACGGTATCTATGTTTCAGGAAAATTCGTTACTAGTCCAAGACATGAAGCTGCATGAACAGAAATGCACTTGAATCATTACTGATCCTTGTCTGCGCAAAATGAACGAATAAATCTTTAGCAGCAAACTGATTAGTGATTTCGTAACATTCGTTTCATCAGTCGACAAAGGATCGTCGTTTCAAAGAGCGCTCGGTGATCGATCAACGAACCTTACATATATGAATTTTGTTTTCGCTTCTTTCTTTTACTAAACTGACAGCAACACTAACTGCAAAATGCGATCCGATTTTGAACAAACACGCTTCATGAGCCATTAAACACGGCACTCACAAAGACCAAATTGGTAAAGGGAAGGGGGATACAATCTGTGAGACTGGGTCTCTTGTCACAATTTCACTGGGTCTTTTATTAAAGAAATTTTGTAACATATGATAAAGTAATGCAATCACTCCAATAAGTATTAAATTTCGATTCGTATCGCTATGCCTGAGAAAGCCCTCTCTCTCTCTCTCTCTCTCTCTCACACGCACACACAAATTGGAACATTCTTCCATTCCCCCCAAAAAACGAAACAAAGTTAACAATTTTAATATGTATTACAAAGCGTTGATTTATTAACAGGTACAGTAAGTACCTCACAAAAAGAATAGATGCGGTAGTAGTTGCTGTAACATAAAAATTTAAGAACATGTTTTCTAACGCGTAATTTTTTATCTTTTGTAATGAAATGCTTGAGGATTCATTGGAGGTACTGGTTTGAACATCAAACTGGTAATCAAGTTAAATACAAAATCCACCGCAATACAATAAATATACAACATTTGTTCAAAATGGGAACAACAATCTTGTTCTTCGCAATTTTTGAATTTTTGAATAACTACAAAAGTTGAACTGGCCTTTTTCTCTTCTTTCTAAACAAACAATGTGTGAACAAACACATCTGAGTATTTTGCATTTGGCAAATTTTAAAGATCTCAGCGATACTCTAAAATAGGCAGTTTAAGGAAGACAAGAGCACAAAAATTGGTATCACTCAAGAAGCTGGGATGTCAATTTTGTGGTCTTGTCTAAAACCGTGAGCTCTAATTTCCATGGGCAATTTAAATTAAACCTTTACAAAGTAAAACAACGTAAAAATAGTAATAAATTTTCTAAAAACACAGGATTTGGAACGGTCACAAAGAAACTATTTATAACGACATTAGGGAAAACATGTTAGCAATGAATTGGAAATATGGAGTAATAAAATCTCTGATGTTATAGTAGGAATCTAATGTACATTGCAGATGATGTGGCTGATTTGACTGGTTTTTTTTTTTTTTAAATAATTTAACCGAGTTTTTTGTTGGATTCTCGAAAATTAAGTACGAATTAAGAACTGCTTCATCACGCATTGGCTCAAAAAAAAAAAAAACATTCGGCTATAAAATTATATCAAGAATCTCATAGTGGAAGGCGAAGGGATTGAAACGGTAAAATTATGTGGGACAACTTGTTGAAATTAACACGGCTGGTGGACACAGTGATGAGAGCAACGGAAGAATACAGCTGGGCAATGTCATTTACAGAAACGAAAAGCATTTTTAAGAAGTTCCACTTTGCCTGAAAAGAAAACCACTTGATCAGTGCACATGCCCTGTAATGACTTACGGAAGTGAGGCTTGAACTGTGACCAATGGGATAGTAAGTTCAGAGTTACATGAACAGTACAATAACAGACCGAAAACCTAATGAACCGATTAGAACATGGAGAACCGCCAGAAGGATTATCCACTATATCAATGGTGTGATTGAAAGGGGGTTTTGTTTCTTTGTGTGTTTAATGACTACCATGATCAATTCTACCGCTATATGTAGTCGTCGCTCATCCCTAATTTAGGGTCACTGGCACCAGGGAGGAGAGGGAGAGTGAGAGCCTGGGCGGGAAGATAAGCGCACCATCTATATATGCCTCATCTGGGAGCATGTGGTTTATTAGAGGACATAGTAATATACACTGCTGGCCACCCAAAATGCAACACCAAGAAGGACACGAGATAGCAAAGCCAGATTTACTGGACACATAACAACAGATACAAAGATGAAACGATTGAGCTTACAGGCCCGTGCGACTTGCGGAACACGCAGACATCAATAATTCGTGTGGCCCCCATGGCTAGCAATTACGGCCGCTACACGCAGCGGCATCGAACGAAAGAGGCTTTGGATGTGTGCTTGGGGTATGTCGGTCCAGGTTGCTTCCACACGTTGCCACAGTTCATCAGGCGTAGCCGCGGGTGGTGCTTACCGGGCCACTCGGTTGCCGATCAGCGACCAGACGTGTTCGATGGGCGACATATCGGGAGAACAGGCTGGCCTCAGCAGCAGTGACGCCTGGTGGGCCGTGAAGAATTGTTGCACGATGCGTGCCACGTGCGAGCGCGCATTGTCCTGTTGAAACGTGGCCGCTGGCAGGTTCTGCTGGTAAGGGAGGACTACAGGCTCCAAAACGTCAGAGATGTAGCGGTGGCTGTTGAGTGTACCGGCGATGCCTACCAGAGGGGTGCGGGTGTCATATCCAATTGCGCCCCAAACCATAACGCCAGGCGACGGACCGGTATGGCGATGCATAATGCAGGCGTCATACAGTCTCTCGCCGCGGTACCGCCACACACGGATCCGACCATCGTGGTGTTGCAGGCAGAAGCGGGATTCATTGGAGAAGACAATGTCATGCCATTCCATAGTCCAGGTGCGGCGTTCAGCGGCCCACTGCCTCTGCACTCGCCGGTGGTGTAACATCAATGGTAATGGGAGCAATGGGCGCCGTGCGACAAGTCTCCGCTCTTGCAGTCGAGGTCGAACGGTACGTGCTGACACAGGTTGTTGCGCAACACACCCTAATTCCTGCGCTAACGTTCGTGATGTGGCGGTGCGAGCCGTCAATGCCCTCCGCACAACATGCCGGTCCTCTCGTTCGGTGGTGTGCCGCGGCTGCGGCAATCACTCACGTCGATCCGTCCGTCCCTCCTGCACCTACCGAATCCATACTCGTCTTACTGTGGCTGGATGTCGTCCCACACGGGCGCCGATGTCTCGGTACAATAAACCGCTGTCGCGATAAGCCACTATTCGTCCTCTGTCGAGCTCCGAAACGTGCTGGAATGACTGCTGTATTCAGCGACGAGGCATCAGGAAGCTTCCCACGCACAGGTCCGGCAGCACAACACACTTCCACTACTTACACCCCGCCTTCTGTGCACCCTTCTTATAGTGCTTTTCGGTGGCGTGCCGGGCGCACATGATTTGCATATCCCCTGCAATGCTAATCGTTTGCATGTCCTCTCACGGGCGACGCATGCTGCGAATTTCAGGTCAATCGGATGCTTCCTTCTTGGTGTTGCATTTTGGGTGGCCAGCAGTGTATAAGATATCTATCAGTAGCATTTATCGGAAGACTTTGGTGAATAAGGCAAGAGAAAAACGAAGGAGAAGCTGGATCCAATGTTTCTTACAGCTATGGTCTCGAATAGCTCATAAATAACTTTCTTCAGAGAGGATGACGTTTTATAGCCCATGGGAGAACTCACCGTGTGCAAATGTTGGCTACGGTTGTCCCAAAGCATTAAAAGATATTACGACTGTTTGATAAGCTTTGCATCCCATTTGCGATTGCTTGCACAATTAAGAAATCTGATTAGGGAACTCAGTCCATAATGTTTTAAAAGTCGCTCCGCATCATCGGTGCGTAACTAGACCTTTTTGCACAATGCGCAGACAGCACACTTGTCTT
Organism: Macrothele yani; assembly: GCA_039090855.1. NCBI lineage: Eukaryota > Metazoa > Arthropoda > Arachnida > Araneae > Macrothelidae > Macrothele > Macrothele yani. The sequence continues at coordinate 25,982,979 of CM077013.1, forward strand.
TTGCTTTTTTGTTCGGCGGTTTAACGTCCACGGCGAGCAACTCGATGGGCTATTAGCAGTCGCCCATCCCTAATTAAAGGCTGCTGGTTCCAGAGAAGGAAAAGAGCCAATTCCGTAAAGCAAACGCAACATCCATGCTACAACCGGGATTCGAACCCGGACCCAAGTGACTTACTACAGAGGTGAAGCATATGTCAAGACGACAAATCTCTAGCGATACATTACCTCATTGTAGTCGGTTAGAAAAACTGGCTCCGCAGCGAGGAAGCACGGATTCGATCTGCGTCACCAGCAAATTTGTGAATTCCACACCCATCTCAGACGAATGGTCAGAAGCCAGCGCTCAGACCACTGCACCATCAAAGCGGCTTCTTCAGTCTTAACGCCAGAAGTAAAAGCAGCAGTGTTTGTCGTGCGTCGCAATTCACTTCAGTCAAAGGTACGGAACGAAGCATACGCATTAAATTTTGCCGAACACTCTGAAAGATGAATACGTTAACGGCGCGAATTACTGAAAAACGTAAACGCACAGATGCCTACCATTCGAAATACTATACTGTCAAAAAACATTTTTATTTACAAGTGGGGAGACGTCTGCTTGCTGACATAACGTCGTTAAGTTACCGTGGAATTGGGAAGTATGGCGAATGCCAGTTTCATCACCACACTGCACCTCCGCACTCAGCAAAGCTTGTAAAATTATCTTTGTCAAAACAAAAATCTCCCAAATTGAGATAATTACTTCCTATGGACATGTCACCATACGACTTTTCCTATTCCCGATAGTTCAGAAAACCTTGATAGATTTAAGATTCGACGATGCTAAAACCAATTAAAATGTGTCTCGCAACCTCCATTAATTTCAAACACTGAGACTTAAGTGGAATGGGTATACGTGCGTCGTGTAGAATCTATTTCGAAGGGGAAATAAACCTTCCACTGTTTACATACTGATTTCACAGTTTCCGTGCAGATACTTTTCCAACCAGATGTGCTCCTTTATTTTTGAACACATTGTTTATATTTATTATCAGCACTAATGCAGACAGCAATTTACCAAGAACGTATAAAAAATAAAGAGCGAAAGAAACCTCACAAAGCACCTTTCGAAAGCGATCAGGAAATGTTTATAAACCAGCTCTAACTGCTGGAGTGGTGCGTGTTCTCGGAGAAGCATATAATTCGTCAGCTGGGTGTTTGAGATAGGTGTTCAATAAATAGAGGCGGAGGGATTCCTGAAACAAAGCAAGAAAATCGAGTTTGCTCGCCATCGAAGTCGACAGAACATCTGGTTGGCAGCAACACAAGCACTTTGGACCGACTTCGAACCCAAATCGCTCTCTTGCGCGATAAGCTTTCTTTAAATGTGACCTTAACCCTAAGTGAGTACCGTGCGGAAACGATATACGTAAAGCGTGTTTATCTCGTCACCATGGAGACGAATGGCCACTATCTTCTGAACGAAACCGCAATGGCAGCTGACATCTTACGTTAACATCACACGATTCGGCGTGATGCTTGCTTGTTTTGTTCAATGCTACTAAATTTAAAATATTACCGGATTTACACGAAACGACGCATTTAATAACAGCCATGTTCCGTTCAGACCTTACGAAAAGCAAACAGAAGAAGTTTGGAATATAATGCATATTCGCACATATTTTAAGAGGTGCAGCTTTAAATCTATTTGACCCAATGACACTAACCATGGTCCCTTGGAAAGATAATTTTATTGCTTTTATATAACCGCTACAACACATGAATCCATCCTCTGCATTCAATGAAAATAAGAGGAATGTTTTCTCCTCCTTGACGTCTCGCACAACGTTTTCTGTACTTCCGATTCTTACAGAAAGCTGGCTAAATTCGCTAAGCTGGCTAAAAAGCAAACAAAAGAAGAAATTCTGAAAGCTGACTAAAAGCAAACAAAAGAAGAAATTCTGAAAGCTGGCTAAAAGCAAACAAAAGCTCGAAATATAAGGAAAGAAGCTAAAAAAGAAGCAAACAAAAAGAAGCTGGGAATATAAGGCATATTCGCACAGCGTTAAATCTACAGGACCCCATGACACTAACAACCATGGTACCTAGGAAAGATGATTTTATTGCTCCTGTTATATAACCGCTACAATACAAGAAATCATCCTCTGAATTCAATGAAAATAAGAGGAATATTTTGTCCTTCTTGACGTCTCACACAATGTCCTTTTGGATCATACAGGTCAAAAAGCGAATGTCGGAGGGAAGTGGTGAAAATGATGATAATAATAGGCTGTCCAAAGTATGGAATTTTTGCACGAAAACACCAATAAAAATAATTTCAGCTGCAACTTTATTTCATACAATATAATCAATAGAGATCAATACAACGATACGCAAATACATTTTAGGCTGCTAGTATCCGCACTGCTGAAGCTGCTGTTACTGACAACCTAAAAATTTATTCTTGATGAAATTTTTGTAAGCAAGCCTAAAAAGCATAAACGGGGAAATTTTATAGAGTTATATATACGTAAGCAAATAAAAACTTGCACATTTGCTACGTGTTTTCTTAGCCAGCATTTTGAAGATTTAGCACTCCTGTAATTCTTAGTAATTAGATTGTACGCCGCGAAATTCCCTTTTTCCACAAAAATCATTTGATGACATGGAACCCTCAACAACAATGCAGTATCGGCACAGATCTAGACTTCCTGAAACTCTAGGAAGCACAAAATTACACGTTTTTATGGAAGTTGGGGGGGGGAGGTTATATCACGAGGGATGACCACCAGGATGACAAATCATATCCTTCAGAATATCTGCGACGGCTAGTTTTTCTGCTAGATGGCGCAAACGCCTACTTGCATTTGGCGTTATCCTGCTTAAAATTGCGCGATTTGAAAAATTATTTCTCCACCTGCTAGCTGCAATTTTGAACAAAATTTTTCTTGCTTTCCTAATATGACGTATTCTTGTTTACGCGTGTCTTCATCTCAACGCCATGGCTTCTAATTGTCGGAATAAAATAAAAAATATTTTAAGCACGGTTTGTTTTAGTCGTTATCAATTCAACATACTATCTTACACTCCAGATTCACTAATTTCGACTTAAGAAGCGCCACGGTATATTTTATATTTTTGTTAGGAATATACCTACGCTTCCAGAAACAATATAAAAAATTATTTTTGTATCATATTATTGTAACCATGAGAGTAAGTTTCCCGTACTCTGTACAGTTATTTCGATGCAAAATTCTTGTACTAAGGTCCACAAATTTTTATTTTTTAAATTTACAATACCATTAGAAAATTTGTTTCAGCATTTGTTAGTTCTAAGCATAATAGCCATTATCAGCAAGTCTTCTAATTTTTGAAACGCACTGTTTTACCTCTAAGAGGCGTAACATTGTATTTTTCACTAAATTTGGGTTTAACATTGTATTTTTCACTAAATTTGGGTTTAACATTGTATTTTTCACTAAATTTGGGTTTCGGAAAGTCGTATTTTGTAAAATTCGTTTTTTCACTTGACCGATATATTATTGTAAAAAACAACAAATTGCGGAGTTTAAAGGTAAAAAACCCACCTCAGAATACCTTTAGCATAGTACGTTAGAGACTTGTCAAAAGACGTGCTCCAAACAATCGAGAATTCGGTGGCAACCGTTTTGTTGGAGCATTTGCATCGGTATCGTTTGGAATTTAAAATGTGCCGATCTTCTTTCTCGGGCATTTGTAACGCTGTCGTTTGGAATTCAAAGTGTATCGATCTTTTTGGAGCATTTGTATCGGTATCGTTTGGAATTTATAAAAGTGCACCGACCTTCTTGCTGGAACATTATATTAGAATCGTTTGGAATTTGAAGTGCACGTAAAGCGTCTATAAGGATTCTTTGGTTCCTTCAATTCAAGGCGTGGGCGTACTTATAGCTGAGGCAGCCCCACAGTGAGGGGAGGCCTCACGGCTAAGAGCCGGCCTCTAACCTCAACAGAAGGATTTTTCAAAATCTTTGCGGGAACTTCAACGTGAAACTGGTGCTAAAGAAATAACCAGAAATTTTTGACCACAGATTTGAATGAAGTATTAAAAAGAAAAGCAATTTTTTCCCCCAGTAAATGAGTAAAATCTTCAAAAAATCATTTTCACTTTAGTTTATAAAGACTGGGTGACGAGAAAGCAGTAATTCCAGGGGACTTGAGGCCCCCTTTTCACAGCCATAGCAATAATTCCTATACATTTAAAATAGCAAAGAGAATCTGAATGACATTTTTATATCAATGAGGATAAGACAGTTTATATATAACACTTGTTTGCAGGGCCGGCTGGACAATAGGGGCAACCGGGGCGGTCGCCCCCAGCCCCGCGCCTTTAGGGGGCCCTGCAGTTTAGAAAACAAAATAACTTTCGGTAAAAAAAATGTAACTACATTTTTTTTGTAACTTTTGGGGTGCAAGGCCCTTAAAAATATAATTTTGAAGTTTTTTGTTTGTTTCCAATATCCCCATTTTTGAATACATTATCCTCCCTGTTGTCGTACGGACACTGAGATTTGCAGATTTGAAATGATTTTTGTAGTCACCTTAATCTTTTCCGCATTCATGAAATAGCAAATTGAATTTCATCACTTTGTGGTACCCTACTTTTATATATCCAAAAATTTGTGTGAAAACCTGATACTTAAATTTAAGGAAATAAAAAGAACAATATCCAAGTTACTTTCGGACTACATATGGAGGCCATTTCTCCAACATTACAAAAAATTAAAAAAAAAAAAAAAAAGGCAACGTTGATCATATATGAACGCGTATAAAAGTTTAGAATGTCACTAATTTGTCAGTTATTCCACTGTGCATTAAAAATCAATCACTAAACATGTATCAGGGGAAAAACCTGTCTATACCAAATTATTTTAGAGGGATCTTTATTATATTTCCTATACAAAAATATTCGCAATGAGAAAATATTCGCTAAGCAGGTACCTTTTTTATCATTTTGTGAATAAGCTGTTATAAGAGTTACAATGCAACCTAAACCTCTTCTCCCGGGAAAGAAAATCGTAGAATTTAACACTTTTTACTCTCTCTCTCTCTCTCTCTCTCTCTCTCTCTCTCTCTCTCTCTCTCTCTCTCTCTCTCTCTCTCTCTCTCTCTCTTTCTCTATCTCTCTTCCTCTCTCTCTCTCCCTCTCATTTTCTTTCTTTCTCTTTCCCTCTCATTTTCTTTCTTTCTCTCTCTCTCTCCCTCTCATTTTCTCTCTTTCTCTATCTCTCTTCTTCTCTCTCCCTCTCTCTTTGCTCTCTCTCTCTTTCTATCTTTCTCTATCTCTTTCCCTCTCTCTCTCTCTCTCTCTCTCTCTCTCTCTCTCTCTCTCTCTCTTCCCTCCTCTCTCTCTCTTTCTGTCTCTCCCTCTCTCTCTGTCTCTTTCTCTGAACTTTCAGTCCGTATTATGGTCTTTTTCTTAAGCTTAAAGCAAATACTTCTTTGAGATAATCGTTCTTGTCTTTACGGTAGTGTTCGTGTGTCTACCTCACGAACGATAATTTTCAGAAACGACTTTATTAAAATATGAGATTTATTTTTTAGTGCCCACAATGAAATTTTGCCCTGGGCTCCGCAATGAAATTTCGCCCAGGGCCCCGCAAGACCACCATCCGGCCCTGCTTGTTTGCGCATAACTACGCCTCCTTCAGAATATGATGCAAAATGTGTTCTTCGCGGGAACGAAAAAAACAGAGACCTGTGTCACTTTTTTTACATGTAACAGAGTCAAAAAGAAAAACTTTTATTGACATTAAAAGGAAAAACTTTTGTGACATTATGTCAACTGTGTGTTGTTGTTTTATTAAATTCAAGAGTAATTAAAATAACTGAAGTAATTTAACTCTTTTTGTGCCACAATTCTAAATACATTTTATTTGCTTACTTATGTTCTACATTTTCGTATAAATTAGAAAAGGTCTTTAGACACTGTTTGTTACATGACCGTTACATGTTTTGTCTGTGTAATCCTGAGGCACTTCGAAGAGGCTGGCCATAGTTCTTTAACCCTTTATAAGCGGCCGTTGTACCTGAACCAAAAGTTGCCCAAATTTTCCTGCGCTTGTCAAACAGAAGTGTTCTCTTAGTGACCGGGTTATACGAACGCTACGGCAAAACAGTTCCTTTCCCTCCTTCATCTAAGGAGTATCGACTATAAATCTGTCGCTGGTTGTAACAGATCCCTTGCAGTCCTTAGTCTTACAGTATGTAGTCTGATTCCCTTATAGTCCTTCATTCTCTGTTCCATCACCAAAGGAATGATTCGGAAGGAATAGTCCCTGAACATGGAAATCATGCCACAGGGTAGAGAAAAGTTATTTGCACATCTTTTCTATTCTTTCTTAGGTTCATCGTCCTCTTTATAGCATTCTGAGCGGAAAAGATAATCAGAAAGGATCGATAAATGATAATCATACCTCCAAAGGACCATTTAGAATGACAAACCTAAGGTAAAAGCAATGCTTTCTGATGCGTAGGTTTACTCGTTTCTGCCGCATTCGGCCTACTTCTTATCGAATATATTCGTTCAAGCTGATTTCAGCCTATTTGTTAACCCCGAGTTAATTCGTTCTAGCTGGCTAAAGGGTTAAAAGAATAAAATTTGCATGATATGATTAACTTTGGCGTAAGTGTTTTGTAATACTTTGTACTTGTATAAAACAGTACGTACTGGTAGGGCAATCATTTAAAATGTGCATGATATGATTAACTTTGGCATAAGTGTTTTGTAATATTTTGTACTGGTATAAAATAGTTTGCACTGGTAGGGCAATCATTTTAATCACAACGTGCACTGTTGCACGCAATAAAGTGCAACAATTTTGGTTTTACAAAAAATACCTATAAGTTCCACAAAATTTGAATTATTAAAACCTAGTTAATAATATGGAATTTAAAATTTTCAGTAATTGAGAGCAAAATCGATTTTCGCAAAAGGTCCTAGAAGATATTTTTTGCCGGAAATGGGGGGCCCTAGTTTTATAGGTACACCACTGATTCAAGGCCTTCCACTTTAACACGAACTTGGATCTCCCAAGAGTATATGCACCATCCACTAATTTAAATTTTAACCATCCATAAAACTTGTGCACGAAATACGTATATGCGATATGAAAATCGGTAAAACATTACACAGGATACACACTTGAGAACTGCCACTCAGCGAATATCGCTTCAGTAGTAGTCGTCGTTTGTTCTTCCTTTCTCTTCGCGTTGTACAGATGGGTAGATGAAAAGCAGTTCAGTCTCATCACTCCGCTCCTTATGAATTTTGGTCACTTTTTAAAGAAAAAAATTCCCGGGGCAGTAACATTTGGGAGAGTGTAAGAGATTAAAAAAAACACGTTACAGCATCACAGTGGCTACCTACTGTAACAGGATCTTTGCATCTACAAGGAAGCCTTATTTGCGAAATAAAATTCTAACAGCGAGATTATAAGAATGATTATTTTGGCGTTTTTCAGTTTTCGCGATGCGATATTCCTGTCAGGTGGTGGATTTTTTCACCCCCTCCCCAACATAGTTTCCTTGAGTATATGTGCAGTTCTGCGATGTGGCTAAAATGTATATTTGAATTTACAACTACAGTTCCTTCCATTCATGCATACACACTGGAAATGAAAAACGTTGATGTCATACGAATAATAAACGGTTACCGAAGTGAAAATTAGTATTTTGTACCTTCTCCGTTATGTTCATCTGCCATCCCAAGAGAATATGTTCTAGAACGACTATATGCACCGATATGACCGTCTCTTAAAAGTCGTATTTGGAAATTCTTTTTCGGGAGGGGCAGATGCGATCATTACCAAAATTCCCCATATGTTTTGGAAACGGAAAATGCCTTTGACACCAGACAGTTTGGAGCATGAACAACGTTACAGACATCCAGCAATTCGAAATACATATCTTCAAACACGTTTAGGATATTTTCGCGTCGTCAAATGTCGTGCCGACATGCTAATAGCATCCTTTCTTTTCTGTTTTGTAATCTTTCGAAGTTTTCACCACCGTACTTTAAAAAAAAAAAAAAAAAAAAAATGACGTTCCACCTGTCGTCACTACAAGGCTCAGAACTTTATAAAAAGTGATTCTGGTAAAAATTTATGGAACTACATTTGCCATTTTGTTCTTCTGTAGATGTGAGTTCTGGAAAATAAAATGATTTAATTTATAAAAATGATTGGCTGTTTAAGGATTTTGTGATTTTCTTCAATAGTTGAATAAGAAAAGTCATATCTGTTTTTCAACTAGTGTATAAAAATGATTGGAAAAGAAAAGTGTATAAAATCCACTTTTCTTGTACACCACCCACGTGTCACCCCTGGTATTTAAATGCCGATCTTCTTTCTGGTCTATCTACGTCACAGACGACCACATCTTAAACAAACAAACAAAAAGAACCTTTACAAAGCCACTGGAAAGAAGAAAACTTAAATAAATCCGTATCTCCTATGATTCGTAGCTTTGGCGAGAACCAGTGATGCATTTAAAACTCCACGGTGCTCCTCCACACAAATAAAGCTAGCCCTACAGCTGCATTCTCATACACGGATAAATAAACATGCTATATCTATGATGACGGGAAACCGCTTTCTTCCTGTTTCGATAGGCGTGTATTTCCCTCACACCCTGACCTTTTCTAATGGCTGTGCCTTCACACTATGCCAGCGTGCACGTCGTTCTGATCAGTAGAGTTATAACCTGATAAATACGTGGTGCAGGGTGAACTTTGTTCAGAAAAAATTGTATAGCAAAATCTGCTATGCAATAATTTTTTTAATAACAATTTCTTAATTCTCAGTAGCAATTTTTTTGGGAATTTTAAGATTATATATAACAGTACGCATGCTGTAGTGACATCGAGGAGTCTCGCTCAAGACAGATAGTTGTGGAAGAAACTTGGGGAGAAATTCATCCAGCTGTGGATTGATAATGCTTGAAAATGATGACATAACAGTACTGAAACCGATATTAGCATCTAGCTCTTTACGGGATCAGAAGTTAACGAAAAAAAGTAATGTTTTTTTTTTTTTTTTTTGGGGGGGGGGGTTTCCCCGTCAATTTTTTCCTACTCAAAGGCTCCTTCCTCCTACTTTATTTAATAAAATTAATGGGATTATAACAAAGTAAATTTCTCCGTCATTTCTGTCCACGCCAGGATTCGAACCCGGATCCCCTCATTCCGGAATAAGTCACTCTACCAATTGAGCTACGCGGACGTTTTATTCTGATTCCTATCTGCCTTTATGTAGTGTGCGTCCTTCGGGCAGGTACGTCACATCTCCTGGTACGTTACATCATCTCCCCCTTATTATTTTTTATTTTTTTCGAAGTGCTGGAGAAGGGATTCTCTTATTTTTCCTATCTCGCGGTGTGGAAATAACATCACACCAATGCGAGATTTTGAACGGTTGGGTTATCCGGATAGTTCGGGCGCCATTATAACGAAGTAAATTTCTCCGTCATTTCTGTTCACGCCAGGATTCGAACACGGGACCCCTCATTCCGGAATAAGTCACTCTACCAATTGAGCTACGCGGACGTTTTATTCTGATTCCTATCTGCCTTTATGTCGTGTGCGTCCTTCTGGCAGGTACGTCACATCTCCTGGTACGTTACAGGATGTATTTCCAGAAATTAAAAGTCGAAACAGATTATCTTAAAAACTAAATTGCACATATGTTGTGTGATATCTGAAAAGAAAGCTTATGTAATAAGCTTTCAAATGGACCTAAAAATCTGCTCTCTCGTATAATTTAGTCTACAGTTATTGTCATTTGTGATAGGCATCGTAGATATAAAAATGCCTTTTTTAAAAGTTTCAAAGTCCTATACCTATAGTATGTAGAAAACTGAATTTTTGCACTGTTTAATTTTTCTACAAAGCCTGCAAGTTAACCAAGTTTCATGAAAATCAAAAGGTTTCGGCTCGAAAACGTTACTTGTTTTGTGCTATTTGACACGGAATAAATGACCCATAATAGGTGAGTTCATATTTCTCTGCTGGATGGAATTTATGAAATGCGGTGAAATATTGGCGAGTTCAAATTTTCTATGGGTTCGGAAACATTTAGAAAAGATATTGCAATGTGTGTGTGTGTGTGTGTGTGTGTGTGTGTGTGTGTGTGTGTGTGTTGGTATGTAAACTTTTGCTTTGGGCATGTATTTTATTGAACAACATGCGAGACTGGACATGTTACAATTTCGAAATCTTGTTCAGGCTCTGAGTATAGTTTTCGTCTTAATTAAGAAGCACTAAGAAAAAGGCATGTATAAATGTCATTTATCAAATACTCGTGAAAGAGAAATCGTGTACAAAGGGGAAATAATGATGTAAAGAATATTGTCGAAAGCTGACATAATTCAGAATTTCTCTCTAATTCACTTGATGTCTGCTACCATATGGCTATACATTAAATTAAATGCTTGTGTTTCTTGCATAAAAATAAATCGCAAGCTGACTGTGAGTTTCAAAGCCTTTGAGTTTCGAGCTATCTAAAGTAATTCAGAGAAGGTAATCTGAAGTCTTTGTCTCCATTCTGTTTCAGCAATAAGCTTTGCGAGTTAGGCACATCAAATGATGAGAAAGAAATTCGACATATGCCCTGTTCAGCACTCATACGGTTAGTTAACTTTCAGAAATTGCGCAACTGGCACTGTTTATTACTGTCTGGAACCTACCATCGCACAATTGAAAGATGGATTACAATAATGTGCACGCTCGCTTTTATCGTCAGTAAAAAAACGTATGCTCTAAAAAAGCTCATAATGTTTTGTTTTTTTTAAATGTCTTTGCGTAGTTTTAAAACTTGCATCGCCGATGCAGTAAAATTTTACTCTGCTGTGGTGTCAGAATGAAAATAAATGGCTTTTTAACTGCCCTCAATAATTTCGCGAAATTCCCAAAAATTCTGCCTAGAAAACACATTCTAAAACGAAAACAAATCGGAAGTACTGTAACGCCATAAAAAAAAAAAGTACTGATTACCAGTCTTTTAATTTTTTTTAATAACAAATATAGGTATTTTTATACAGATAGATTGCCGATATCGTCAACTACTAATGCATCCCATGTGACGTACCACTGAGGTGACGCAAGAGATAAAACGGCAAGTTGCAGTGGTGAGCCAAGGACGGTGTACTTCAGTACAAAGAATAACTGGCTTCGGAGCGAGGAGACGTGTTTCGAATCCCACCACCGACACATAGGACTTTTATTTTCACATGTAAAAATGAATCTCCTGACAGAGAGGTTCCCGAAATGCTGCTTTTTCGACACATCATCAGGAATTAATGAGAATTCCTTCTTCTATTATGCATGGTTTGCCGGCTGACGCAGAAACCTACGATTACGTCACAGTCCTTTCTTACAGGAGAAATATATGTGACGTACCACTGAGGTGACGCAAGAGACAAAACGGCAAGTTGTAGCCATGAGCAAAGGTCGGTGAAGTTCAGTCGGGAGAATAACTTCCTTCGGACCGTGGAGACGTGGATTCGAATCCCACCAGCAGCAAAAAAATGGGCGTATTTTCACACCCCAACAAACGTTTCTTTTGGATAAAGCCGATCCCCAAACCCTGCAAATATACTGTTTACGAAACATTGCTCAAACAGAATTTTCGAAGTTCTGGGAGGTGTGACATGAGAATGTGTGACGCTCAAATAAATATGGTATGACTACTAGGTAAATATGTTTTCTAAGGTGTAACTGTAGGTGGTTAAGTGTTAATTACTGCCCGCTACAAAAATTCATTGTGTTTACACTATCTGGGAGCGATTTAAAGAAATCAGTTATCACATGAATTTTTGGTACAGCATTAAAACGATATGGTGTATCGTTCTTTGAAGGTTCTTAAAAGCCAGTTAAAAAAAAAACACTTTTTCTTTTTCCGTTATTTGCAGCGTAAAAACATCTTTAAAAAGTTAAAAACACAATGCAAGCTGTGATTACGAAATTTGGTTTCTGTTCCTGTCGGTACGATTACTTTACTCAGCTTTTTGGTCTCAGGATCCCTTTGTAGTCTTAAAAATTATTAAGGACCCAAAAGAGCTTTTGTTTATGTGAATTATATCTATCGATATTTAACGTATTAGCGATTAAACCTACGAAATCTTAATTTTTTTAATTTGTTAAGTCATTTAAATATAGCAATAATACAGCCATCACATGTTAACATAAATAACATTCACCCTACTATCAATTTCACTATGGAGCTCGAACACAATGGCGCCTTGCCTTATCTGGATGTTTTACAGAGTAAATTACCAGAAAATCGCCCTCGCGCACTAGTCTACTTATTATAAACTAACATCCGTACCTAACCTGATGCTCCGCAGCTCATTCTGCCCCGCTGACTACAAGACAGTTTTATTCCGTTCTCGAAACCGAAGTGCTTTTGCAGTCTCCTCAGATGTTCCTTCTAGGCAATACGAATTGAGAAATGTTGTCGAGTTGGCCATTGAGGCAGGATACCCCCGAACCTGGTACATCGCTACATCGAGAAAACCCGAACCAGTCGTACTAATCTTTCTATGCCGCTGCTACGCTACCTGGGCTCAATTCCCTATAAACCAAATGTTTCCTATCACCTCAAGAACGCGCTCAAGAACATGAACCTTGGTGTTGGCATCAGATCTCAGACATCTTTATATACCATGCTTAAGGAAAACACTGAGAAGTCCCCACCTTCCAATGAAGTAGGAGTTTATGCTATTCCTCTACTATATCCAGACGGCTCCAAGCGACACTACATTGGAATGACTAAACGTTCATTTAGAATTAGAGTCAATGAGCATAAAAGGGACATAAAGAACAGCAAAGTAACCACGGCCCTATCCAGAGAAGTCAAGTTCAAGTCCGCTGCTCCTATGTGGGATGACGTATAGAAATTAGCTGCCTACTCCACTCCAAAATCTACTGCCATTCGCGAAACTTTGAAGATCATAACCAATAGCGAGTCGTGCAATGATAGCGTCTCACTGGAGTTGCCACGAGTTTGGAACCAGTTCTTCAAATAGTGATTGCCTCTTGGTTTTTCCTTCCATGATTCCGTGTGCTAAACGAGCATAACACCTCGTGTCTTTGAATACCTGATTACGTTCGCATCTCTTCGTTATTGTCAAGTCAAGTCACCGTGTTCAAATTGTTGAAGCGTTCTATTATTCAGTTTGCAGTCTACCTTCCTTGAAAAAGCCATCTGGTTGACGTGCGAAAGCTTGGAAACTTTGATTTCTATTCTACGCCAAGAAATTTCGAATCACTAGTACAGTTATACTATTTAAGTACAGTTTGTATACAGTTCCTTGTTATTTAATAAATAACATATTTTTTGTGAAAAAAATTCATTTTTTAAAACAAAACAAAAAAACAGTGGGAGAAGAGAAGGCACTGTTTTACATTTTCGCAAATCACATTTTTATTGTCTCGCTTAATACGTAGAAAAGAACTGGATCCTCATATCTGCTTCATCATTAAATCTGTTCCTGTATGTTGTTTTGGTTGAAGTATATGAAGAAAACAAGGCTTTACACAGATATGTAGTTGGAAAATGGAGGAGTATTTTAATAGCCTTCTCATATAATATGCGGATATTCTTCTTTGATACTTCACCGCGACAAGTGGTTGTTTCTTAAAGGTTAGTTGCAAAAAGGAATCTGAAACCATATCAAAGAACTTTTCGTAACTCTATTACATAAAAATTCAATGGTCTATCTTGCACTAGTGAGAGCACAGCAGAATTACTGAGAACAGAGTCAATCTCTGAAAACGCAGACAGTTTTATACCATAGAAAATTCTAGAAAACCATTAGCTGTCAGAGCGATGACGTCATCACACGTCATGTAGCCTCTGATAAACTCCATTTTACACTTGGGGGAGGGATTAGCTACCCCTGTGAGCAATTCGATGAGCTATGAGCAGTCGTCCGTCCCTAATTTAAGGCCACTACTTCCAAGGAAAGGAGAGAGCCAGAGCGGTAAGACAAACACATTTTCAATGCTTCGCTGTGATTCGAACACAGACCCAATACCGACAAATGGTTAGAAATCAGGGCTCAGATCACTGTGCCACCGGGGCGGCCTGGCCTGTATACTCTTGAGAGAATAAGAGTGAAAAAGGCAAATAACGTCTTAGTATTATTATGAAAGTAGTTCTGACTAGACCCCCTGAAAAAGGTCTCAGTAGTATTATTATGAAAGTAGTTTTGACCAGACCCCCTGAAAATGGTCTCGGGGATCCCCAGATATCGGCGGACCACACTTTGAGCAGCGCTGCAATTGATTTCCAAATCTTGCAATTTTGTTTTCTCTTTGCGTTAGAGATGGAGCTTTCACACAAAATAAAAATTAAAAACGAATGAATACAAAAAGGGACTTTAATAAATTCTATATGATGATACTGTATTCAAGAGCTGTAATCTGAAAAACTCGTACAACTTTCGAAATTCTTTCTGTTACAATTCTTTTCTCCAATTCGAGGCTGAACGACTACTACAAGCAACTGTAAGGGTTATTTATAAGCAGTCGTCCGTCCCTAATTTGTGGCCACTGGTTTGGAAGAGACAGCCAGGGCAATCAGATCAACCATCCATATATTACAAAATATTACCTGACTAAATTCCAGTTGTTCTGTTTCTTTTAATATTACTTTTATAGAATATCTGATACTGTAATGTTCGTAACGGCAGCATGTTTGCAAAAGTGGCTTTTCCGCATCTGTTGAATTGAAATCAAATTACAAAAGACAAACGCGGAATCGGTTTTTTGGCTGAAATTACACTGTAACCCGTTTCTGCCTGTGAAATTACAGCAATATCACGTGATAACCTCCTATGAACCCCAACAGGGATTCTGGAACGCGGGTGGCTGATCAATCTAACATATCCTGAACACATATATCCTATACAGTCCTGAAGGGTCATTTTATATAGACAATAACGAAGGCATGCAGCTTTAACTGATGAATAAAATGCGATGTACTGGAGATACTAAAAGTTGTTAAGAAAAGAAAAACTGATGAATGAAAGAATAAACTCGACACGATGTCAAAATATAGCTGAACATTTCTTGCAATTTCGTGGTTCACAAATTTTAAAGAAATTATATCTTTCTACGCAATAAAATCAGCCGTTATTATCTAAACATCATTGGCGATATTTCAATGCCAACAGTTAGTTGGATGCAAGAAATTTCCATTTCTATCGATTTATCATTTGCAGTTCAAAAGGCACGAAAGCGAGTTATAAATAATATACATTGTGGGGAAAATATATAAAAAAAAAACTCCTTTTAGGTTGACAACAATATTAGCAGAACAGTAAGTCGAACTACTTCATCGGCACACTCGTCTCTTATATGAAGGAGTTGCGCAGGCTTTTTTTTAAAGTTTCCGCCAACTTCTTCTCTAAATTCAAATTTTTTTCGACAATGTATTAAAACAGTACAAAACGGTAATCGCTAAACCTTTTTTCCTTCGCCAAAATGATTTCTTTTTCGCAAATTGCGAAAAATGCGATCGGCAGCGCAACCCCTGTATATGTATTAGTAAAAATGTATTATACTCATAACTTTTCGCTCACCTTCCACATGGTTTTCTCACAGAGAAAATTCCCACTCAAATAAAATTTAGAGCACCGTATAAACGTAACGCCATTTACGCTGATCACACATACTTACACGTTATTCAATTAAATCCTTTTGATAAGGTTTTCTAAGCAATGACATTCACAAATTTCGGTGCTGCAGCAGCTAGCTACTAATTTCTTCTCGCAGACTATGCATGGGATTATCTGCAGTAAACTTACAGGTACATAACTCAGAAGTGTCTATCTTTTTTTCTCTCACTCTTCCTCAATATGAAGTTTCACAGCCATATATTAACTACATGGAAGACCATAGCTTTAACAAATATTTGTTGACATTGAGATGTCTTTATCCTTCATAATATTCTCGGCCATCGCCATTCTCCGAGAGGACTCTCTTTGTACATCTCCAACACAAAGCCCATCACTGTCTGCTCTCAAGTCCAAGAGAATGAAATCGTTTACAACTTCCACTTGCTCCTCGTCAAATCTAAAATCTTTCGGGACAGACGCTGACGTGACTTTTCCCTTAAGATGAATATTAAGAAGCCAGTTAATTTTCAAATTTTGCATTACCCGATTTCACTTTCTCGATGAAGTACTCAAAGTCGACTCTGATTTCTACCAAATATCATCTGCATATCTCAAATTGTTGATGATCTGACCTTCAATACACCCACTGTGGACTCGTCAAATTCCTGCCTTACCCAAAATATTAATCGCCCTATCATTAATATCTGGAACCTCCATATCTACAAATAATGGTTATTTACAGAAATTTAATATTATTTGATGAAACCTTTTTACCCTTATGACGGCCTATAAGCCCCAGTGAAATACTCTCAACCACTCTTTGGTAAATCATCATCATCAATCATTATCAATTCACTGCTGGATGAAGGTCTCCCCAAGTTTCTTCCACAACGTCCTGGGTCAGCCTCCTCCATGTCACTACCGTATGCTTTAGAATTTCATCCACTCATCTCCAACGTGGTCTTCCTTTGGGTCTTTTCCTGTCCCTTGGAATCCAGTCTAAAGGTTCGGTTATCCATCCGTGGTCCACCACCACAACATTGTCCTGATCCACGTCGAGTGTTTGAATTAAATCATCCGAGGTCCGTTTCTCTTAGCAGCCCATTGCCATTTCACCCCATATGTGCTGTGCAGCTCACTACCATTTCAGAGATTTTACTCTGGTCATGATGTCTTCCACTCTTGTCATTTTCGTTATCCACGAGTTCCTCTTCTTATCTTTCCTGATTATGCCAAGCATGCATCTCTCCATGCTTCTTCCAGTTACTGCAGTCTTTGTATGTCTTTTTTAGGTAAGGTCCACGTCTCTGCTGAGTACTTGAGTACTGGAAGAATACATTTATTAAACACTTTTCTTTTAAGACATAATGGCATATTGCTCTTTAAAATTGTACTGTTTCTTCCGAAAGCTCTCTAAGTTTTATACGTCGATTAATTTCTTCATCAATGTGACTCTCGCTTGATATCTCCTGCACAAGATAAATGTAAGTATCGATTATCTCCAGCTTTTCCCCCATCAATTGATAAATCTTCATTTCTTGTAAAAGCATTGCACATCAGTTTTGTTTTTTGTAAGTTGGTAAATATCCACCGATATACAGTATTTTGCCATTCGGCTTTCAAAGCAGTGACCAGTTCAACTTTATTCGTTGGGCGATCCCTTCTTTCACGCATCTGAGAATTTACTATTGATAGAGGGCTGGCCGGATATTAAAAAGTAAAGCAGTGCACTTGCTCTACAGGTTAAGTTTAACAAATATGAAGACATGAGCTGATCTAAACCGCTCTTTAAATCCAATTCTTACACTAGGATCTTTCTCATAGTAAAGATTATGACGTATATTCCAATTTAACTTTCATTTATAGTTTCTTTCCCTATGTTAATTTTGTGTTCGTTCTCTCTTTAAGCGTTTCAACATTAACGTTATATTTCCTTACTCACTGAATGTTATGTGGCAACCAGAGGTGTTACTAGGGCGCTGCAGGCGGGCGGCCTGAGAGAAGACGAAAAAATCACTGCTTGCAATCTGATTAAAATTGTAATTGAAATTTTTTGCACCAGTTCCTGCTACGTTTTTTAGCATCATACTTTCCCATTTGTCCATTTACAGAATTTACTCGTAATATGGTTCGCCAGTTTCGGTAACCTTTAGAGCGTTAAGTCTGCATTTCTTCAAAATATTTAGGCGATGTTAGTTGCTTACATCGAGGAATGAATGTGCGATTGCATAGTCCGTTCAACTAAAGATGAACCAAGGCGTTCGTCGACAGCAATTGAGCTTGCGATTTTTCTTTAGTTAAGTACGTTGCAAGAGAAGGATGTCGTTTACATCGTTGAAGATTCTCTGGGGGCTATTCGACAATTGCCATGGCTTTAGGCCTCTACTACAAGTTGCATTAGTTTCGTTTGATATGGTACTGAAGGTCTGAACACTGAAAAAGTTAGCAAAAGTTGTATAAACAGCCACAGTTCGATATGACGTCAATTTTGATTTGAGAGATTTAGAGTTTGATATGACGTCGATTTTGGTTTGAGTTTGATATGACGTCGATTTTGGTTTGAGAGTTTTATATGACGTCGATTTTGGTTTGAGTTTGATATGACGTCGATTTTGGTTTGAGAGTTTTATATGACGTCGATTTTGGTTTGAGTTTGATATGACGTCAATTTTGGTTTGAAAGATTTAGAGCTTGATATGACGTCGATTTTGGTTTGAGAGTTTGATACGACGTCGATTTTGGTTTGAGAGTTTGATATGACGTCGATTTTGGTTTGAGAGAGAGAACTGTTAAATTGGTAATCATCATCATCATCATCATTGTCAACCATTATCAATCCACTGCTGGACGAAGGTCTCCCCAAGTTTCCTCCACAACGATCTGTAATATACATACATATATGCATGTATATACCGTCGCCGTTTCTAGTTTTGCGCCCTCTTTTATATGAAGTTGTATTGGGACTGAAACACTTTGAATCTTACATTATAGAGCTTCAGTTTGCTGCATCTGTTTGCAGGGTAGTGCTGTTGACAGGGATCGCGCTGCCGATCGCCATCTTCGCAATTTGCGAAAGAGAATCGTTTTGGCGATAGAAACATCACTTTGGCGATTACCTTTTCATAGTGTGTTACACTTTGGCGAAAGAAATTTAATTTGGCGACCAAATTGGCGAAAACTTTAGAAAAGCCAGCGCAACCCCTGGCTGTTGATACTGTGTAAGTTCTTTGAAGCGTAATTTTGATGTGCCTTAAAGAAAAATAAAGCTTATTTCAGTAAATAAAGACTAATCTCTTTTGGCCATTAGAAAACCCAATATTGTTCCTTGTGTAATTGAGGATTTTATGCTAGTTATCAGGAGAATAATGTTAAGAAATTCCAGTGATACAAGTATCACAGATGTACGATAAATACTGTGATAAGGGTACAGACCTCCAAGTACATAGAAGAAGTATGAATATATTCTTATTTTAAAAACATAACATTCGCCTGAAGAATAACCATGTGAACCGGCATTCCTAGAAATCTCAAAATGTTCTACAACCTTGCATGGTGAACACAGAAAAAAGAAAAAACGTTCTGTTAACATCTATAAAGCAGAGATAATCTTCTCTCCGGAATTTCTCGCTATCTCCATTAACCGCCTGATGTTGGCAATTTAATATCCCGTGTTTCCTTGTCTCTTCCTAAAGCAGTCTTGTTCCAACGCAGTTCTCTTTCCAACCTTCTTTGAAAAATCTAAGGTACAACCTTGCTAGCATGAAGAATGAATGCAATGGTTCAACTAATTATTCTCGTATCTCTGTAACTCTTTTGACGAACAATGCATCCCTTTATATAAATACTGCGAATATGAACCATTGATTACTCTAAAAAGAGAAAAGAAAATGCGAAATAATTAAACATGGGATACTTGTACTTCCTATTTTTTAATAGGAAAACATTTTCCCCCGTACTCAATGATTTTTTTCTTGTCCAACTATCACAGGAATTGCGATATTTGATTAACTTCTGAATTTAGAATTCACTCTGAGCGAGAAACCCCATGGACTAACAGCCACTGATTTGATTGGTGAACGTTGCTACCGGCAGACTTGACTATAGGTGGATTCCTTGGGTACTCAGCCAGCGAGTGGCCTAGTGGATAGAGCAACAGTCTTCCGACTAGATGGTGGGGAGATCGATCCCAATTAGGTTGGGTAACTTTGAACCACTGAATATACTCGCCTTGCACCGTATGGGTCCGTTAAGCAGCCGACCCTCGGGGGCAAAAAATAAGGTCATCTGTTTCTTTTCCAGGCCCTTTCTATCTCTCCCTGGAAGTGCTCGTTGTGACATCACAGTCTGGCACTCCCAACTAAGTCGACTCGCACTTTGGAATCTGGCACTACGAAGTGCCAGACCCTCTGGGGTATCTGGTCTTCTAACATAACTTGGTTTCTGATACGCATCAGAAAAGTGTCATGAGACATTGGTAGTTGCGTTTAAACCTTCCTACGCAGTGTAAGAACAGACGATAGGGTAGTTGGACTGACTGGCCAACACATAATCAGTAAAAGTCAGAACTGAATACGAAAAAACACCAGCACTGAATTACCAGTAGTAACAAGTGCCTTCTGTCAGTGTTTATCTCATTACAAAACACTTATCTACTCATGAATTACAATGGGCTCTGCTTTAATTCTGTAAATTTTAAAATATCGGTTATCAAAAGAGAAAGAACACATTCCTTAAATTCATAGTAATACAGCTGAATACGTAAATCGCCATCCTGGTGGCGCAGAGGCCTAAGCACTGACATTTAACCTTTCGTCCGAGATGGATCTGGGTTCGAATCCCGGTGAGGTATGGATGTCGTGCTTGTCTTACGGCATTGGCTCCCTCTCTTCCCTGGAACCGGTGGCCCTAAATTAAGGACGGATGACTGCTTATAGCCCATGGTGGTTCGATGCTTACGGTGGTCATTAAAAACCCAATCCAAAAAAAAAAAAAAATTCATCTTGAGATATTATGGCTTTGCTCTTATACGGCAGTTCACTGAATTATTGTTTTTAAATCTCTGATAGTGATTTAGTTACTTCATGCGTGTCAGAACATTTGTTAAATGGCGTAGGACACGACGCAAATGGTCAAGGGCGAAAGCTCACAATTCCCATAATTAGGCTGTAAATATTTTCATGATTGATCGTGTGAATCCGTAAGTTGACTTTCAGAGCCAGGAGAACACTTGCCATCACCCTTCCTCCATGTATCACCCAATTTCCATTTCTCCAACGCAGCTTTCAGTTTTCCGGGTGCAAAATTTGCAACTTGCTTGTATGGACACAACGGGTAATGAAACTTGGCGTGAGTAACGCCACATGGGGACTAGGACTCCCAAGTTTTTAAACAGCCAACTTTAAATATTATGCGCTTTCTTGAGATATGCCGAAAACTGAATAAACTAACATCACAGAATGACATTACGAATTAAATTCAGGGAAAGAAACTAATTATTATCGCATTTTTGCAATACGAGAAAGTGGCAGGCGCCTCAATTGAAATTGTTGTACATTGCGGAATTAAGCAATAAGACTGAATTAAGAAAACAAACCGGAAAAGCAGGAAAACTTACGCGACTATATTTTATTCGAAGTACATTCCTCCTGCGTTAATACAAGAAGTGGTACGATTAGCCAAAGAAAAGAAGGACTTGCGGAGGTCATCTTTTAGTATGGAATGGAGATCTGATGTCACAGTTCTTTGCAAGTCTCCGATGGCTTTAAAAAATTTCCTTTTAAAGGCAGCTTTGATTTAGGAAATAAATAGAAAGTAGTCGCACAATGACAAATGTGGAGAATAGAGGGGATGATTAAGTACAGACTCTTCTTTTCGAGCCAGAAATTGCTGTGCACTGATTTCTCTATGTGCGGGGGTGCGTTATCGTGAAAAAAGCATTGCCCGGTTTTGCTTTTCCTAAATGCCATTCGCATCCTTCTAAGTTTGTCTCATTACCCTTTTCATTCTCAAAGGTTTTGCCGCCGAAAAGTAGCCTCATGCGAGCAGATAGTCAACGCGAGAATGAGGATTAGTGAATTTCCCACGCCGAGAAAAAGGCAGTTATTGAGTCTTTTCTTAAAACAACACATCAGTGTCAGCCAATCACAGCAAATCATAACCAGGTTCATTGTACTAAGTAATGCACCCATGCTAGTTGGCGGGGGAAAGGCATTCCGGTCAGTTAAATTATAAGCCGCTGGTCAGTTAAATTGTAAGTCCAAGTTCCAACTTCTACTGCCATTGGTCAGAGAAGCTGAGAAAATAAAAATTTTTGCCCAAGTGGTTTTTATGTCTGCCCAGCTCATTTGGGTTGGGCGCGTATTATTGCCCATGCCCGCTTAGAGGAAATATTGCTGCAGAGGAGGATATATTTTTCATTTCTTCGCCATTCATACTTTTCCACACTGTACATATGTATGCTATTCTCAACATGCAATGGGGAATTTTATTATTACTTTCTGCTGCAAATTTCGGCTTTTTCTACTGGAAATTTCGAACCTCCTAATTTTACTGTGCACACACGCATCCAGAAATTCAACAGAAAAATAAGTTATCAAAATGAGTCTTATCGTGAAAATCTGCATAGTACCTTCCAAGAACAGAAAGGGCATGCTCAAATTTCCAGGGGAGGGCAAGTGTCCCCATATAGGCGCCCATGGCGGGTTCGGCTGTATTTTATTGGGGAGAAAAATTTAATTAGAGAGAAAGGCAGACGTTGGATCTAAGACATCGTCTGCACTATGAGGAAACAACTGAATGCACTGAAAGAAGCGTCCAACCATTCAGTTATCGCTGTCCAGTTTCGTTTCTTAAAACGGATTTAGCAATCTTGGTTATCGAAAAGAATCCTTTATTTGCCGTTGAGACTATAGGAGCTAACCCAGAACTGTTGATTACCTCCGAATACTTCGAGTAGAGTTCCTGTTCACAAGCTTCAAGATCTGTAGTAACGTCGGGCAGGCATTAATTTTTCTGGTGTCTTGTTTTTCGTTTCCATTTCTCACACCATATAAGATATGACTTTACTGTTGCACAAATAACAGATAAAAAAAAAAAAAAAAAGGCTGTAAGTGATGCGGTAAATTAACTTTGTCCGGCGATACTTTACAGTCCCTAATACACCGTGTTCTTGCACAAGTAGACAGAAAAGGAGAACAAGATGGAAGTCAACACATATAAAAAGTGTAATCACTATAGAAGAAATGTTGAAAGTGTAACAATGTGTATTTGTGTATCTTGCTAAAGCCCACACAACTTTTTTGAGTCCCCCCTCCTTAGCCCCCTCCCTTGAAAAAGTATATTAAGGCATTTAAAACACATTGCAAGTGCAATCATCTAAGATTTTTGGGAACTTGGATAAAAGAAGTACGTGAATTATTTGAATTCACAAAAATTTTGCTACTTTTTTGTCTGTTTGTTAAATTTAGTACTTCTAGAAAATGAAGGGAGTCTTCTCAGTGAATGCCTAGAAGAGTAGTAGAAAGATAACATTCTTTATATTGGAGTTTAAAAAGATAAAGAGAGATAAAGAAATAGATATTCCCTATCAGGTTACAAACTAAAATTCATAAACAGCCTTATGACAGCAAATATTTAAAAACATTTTAAAAACTACGCACAGTATGTGCCAGAAATCTTTTTTCACTCGGGATACCATCGTCAGCGTCGGGTAAAATCAGCATAAGCGCAAATTTTTCTAAAATTTCTGCTGACAAGATTCAAAATTTGTGGCCCCTAGTATGACGTTCAGCCCCCTCCCCAGTTCTGAGCTGCTGGTGTCGCCACTGATTCAAATCTAATTGTGTAATAACTACAGCTAATTAATCTTACAAAATTGAGGAAAATCATGCACAAACTATACATAATTATGCCGTAAAAAGTACGTTTTTTGAAATGACTATGAAAATAAAAATAAAAATGAATTATTTCGGGGAAGAGGGGTGGACTCCTTGGACACTCCCCTTGGCTATGTCCCTGACAGGCAGAGGTAGTTCAAAGTTTAAAATACGAACACTTAAGATGGAATGGACATGCAGCTAGAGCAGGGGATAGAAGCAGGGGTGATTATGAGGTGAAACAAAAAACCCGGAAACTATGCCCTCAGTTCCAATATATACATATAATGCATATTATTTATATATTAAGCACGTATTAACTAGCTGCACAACAAATAAGCATTAGCAGGGGTCGCGCTCGCTTTTTTAAAGTTTTCGCCAGTTTATTCGCCAAATTCAATTTTTTATCGCCAAAGTGTTATAACAGTACAAAAATATAATCGCCAAAGCTCTTTTTCCATTGCCAAAACGATTTTTATTTCGCAAATTGCGAAGATGGCGATCCGCAGCGCGACCCCTGCATTAGTGTTTCTGCAGTTAAACTTCGCATCTTCTTTGTACCAAATTTTTTCTCTAAAAAAAAAATTTCTCACTTTGTATTATACCAATTGAGCTGTCTATGGAGATCAGTTCAATTGAAAGCCCACAGTGGTTTCCAAATGTAGATAACTGGATTAACTGAATCTAATATAACCAAATTATTTGATATAAATGTAACTTCCAAAGTGATTAAAGAAAAAAAGCCTTCCTTTTAAGCAAGTTGTTATCTCGAGAGCTTGTCTGACAACAAAACAAACTCTTACGGTGTCACAAATTGTCAGCATTCACCATCCGCACGGAAATTCGTGGTTTTTCAATCAAACACTGTAATTCCCAAAACAAATGGAACTCGAAAGAAACTTTTAAGTTACCATTTCGTAGCATTTTTAGAAATGAAATGACTGAGGAATCTCAAATTCTTCTAAAACTTAAAACCCCAGATTTCCGGGTTTGGAATGTGACCAAAACCAGGAATTCCGGGAAACACTCGGACTACAAACAGGCCTGTAGAAGACATGGATGGAACAACACCGTTAGGAACACCGCCCACCTCTGTGTTGGGAAAGGAGTTAAAACATGTCGGGAGAGCTAAAGAGGAGGTGAAATACGTCTTGTTCAAGGTACAGAAAGATGAAGAGTAGTTGTGAAGGTGATCAAGGATTCATCCATTGAATAAGTATCGCGTTACCACAAAGAATTCTCTATTCACAGGCGTAACTAAGTATTTCTGCGCCTGGGACAAACTACAAAATATTGTGCCCCCCTCTGCCTTTCTTTCTATTTCACACACCTGCATACACACAAATATTCATATAAATATACCTCGCTCAATAAAACAGAATTAACATCACATCTATGTGGGTGGCCAAATCAAACATCTTGTACGGCTTTTCCCAACTGGTTCGGGCCTTCGGTACTACATCAAACGGACCGAATGCAAATGGCAATCGTCACTCGCAGTGATGATCGAATAGCCCCCAAAGAATCTTCAACAATGTGAACATCCGTATCTTGCAAAGTGCGTGCAGCCGCGCCTTCACGGACCGAATTGCAGTTGGCAGTCGTGTTTCGCAGCAATGATCGAATAGCCTCCAAAGAATCTTCAACAATGTGAACTACATTCCTTATCTTGCAACGTACGTAAAACCATGCCTTCATATCTGAATGTGAGCAACGGACTTCTGAAATGTTTGGGGAAGAAATGGAAATTTTAAGCTACCAAGGCTACCGAAACTGGTGAAAAGATATTACAAGTATACGCAAATTCTATAAATGTACAAATGACAACGTATGGCGCGAAAAACCTGTACTTGAAAGACCGGCACAAGTTTCAGTTTTGATCAGATTGTAAGCAGCGACTTTTGCGCCCTGTCTTGAGCTGCGCCTCGGGCAGACGCCACCGCCTGCCCCGCCTTAGTAGTTACGCCTGTCTCTATTTTTCTTACACGCAACGGTTTCACGAGATCAGCATATGCCGATTAACTTATTCTTCCTACAAAAATCTTCACAAAGTTTTAAGTAGGGAGCAACAGCAAACATAAGATTCCTGTTAAAAGAATTACGTACGTCTGCACAACGAGCCATACATTATCACATTACATTTTACATGACAACTGCTCAATCCAATGGGTGTGGGCAACCCAGATATCGATCTCTCTCACATACACACACACAATGAAAAAAAAAAAGTCACAGCATATCTCCCACTCTTCTTTTTCGTGAAAAGTGGAGGAGACGGTGGGGCGTTTACGGAGATAACTGTTATCAGGCAAGATGAGGATCAAAATCCAAGGGTGGAGGCGGTAAAAACGGATGTAATTTTTTTGCTTCAATTCACCGTTGAAGAGAAACTTACTTGTGACATCATTTTAATAATTGATGCGTTCAATAAGTTTCATTTTTCCACAGCTAATATGGACTGAGACTTAAAAAACATTTGAAATTAGCCCTAAAAGGAAAATTAGAAGAGGACAAAAGTTTACACTTCTGCGCAGTAGCTTTCCGAAATAACAACACAATGAAAAAAAAATTACGACGTTGGTAAATTTAGTAGAACTTATGCGAAATTTTAACTCAAATAATTTATGTAACGAGTTTTCCTTCTCAAGACATTTTTTCAGGTTTTCCATATAACAAAATTTCAAAAACGCAGGTGTAATTATTAGCACTTAAAATGTAGAGTGCAAATTTACGTTACCTCAGCAAAAAAAGGCACGCGTAAACTTTAGAAACACAACATGTTAATAAATCGAACTACCCACAAGACTCGTTAAATTTTACAAAGCTTGTGTGAAAATTTTAACAATTTTTCATGAAATTACAAGAACACGAAATCTCAGGCACTTACGATTATTTCGTCTAAGCATATTTTTCAGCCGTGTTTTGAATGAATTAAAGATGTCGCCGGTATATGATTAAACTGACAAAATTCGTCTTGAGAACGGCGTATTATTTATTCCTTTTTTTTTTTTATTCAAATTACGTTACATAGTCTATGTGAAGAATGGGATGTGCTTATCTTTAACTTTGTTTTATTAATCTTACAACAATGAAAGTTATGTTTCCATGCGTTTGAAAGATCCTGTGAAATTCAATTTCGTCATTATCTTAGCTATTCAGAATGAAGCTCATTTGATCTATCTGATATCAATAAATATAGGCATCCCTAGTCATCATCATCATCATCATTGTCAACCATTATCAATCCACTGCTGGACGAAGGTCTCCCCAAGTTTCCACCACAACGGTCTGTCTTGTGCCAGTCTCCATGTCACCCCTGCATACTTTCGAATTTCATCCACCCATCTCCTATGTGGTCTTCTTCTGGGTCTTTTCCTGTCCCTTGGAATCCAATCTAAAATTTCGGCTGTCCATCGATGATCTGTCCTTCTGGCAGTATGTCCAGCCCATTGCCATTTCAGGGATTTAACTCTGATCATGATGTCTTCCACTCTTGTCATTTTTCGGATCCACGAGTTCCTCTTCTTATCTCTCCTGGTTACACCAAGTATGCACCTCTCCATGCTTCTTTGAGTTGTCTGCAGCCTTTGTATGTCTCTTTTAGTTAAGGTCCACGTCTCTGCACCATACGTAAGCACTGGAAGGATGCATTGATCAAACACTTTTCTTTTAAGACATAATGGCATATTGCTCTTGAAAATTATGCTGTTTTTTCCAAAAGCTCTCCAGGCAAGTTTTGTACGCCGATTAATTTCTTCATCAATGTGACCCTCACTTGATATCTGCTGTCCAAGATAAACATACGTATCTGTTATCTCCAGCTTTTCTCCATCAATCGATAAATCTTCATTTCTTGTAAAAGCATTGAACATCACTTTTGTCTTCTGAAAGTTCATTTTTAATCCCACTTCTTTACTCTTGTCAGCAAGTTCCTGGATCATACTCTGCAGCTCTGATGGGGTAGTTGCAAAAATGACTACTTCATCAGCAAAACGAAGGTGGGTTAGATAATCTCCATTAATCTTTATCCCCTTTGTTTTTCCCAGTTCAGTGATTGAAAGACATTTTCCAATGTGGCATTAAAGAGCTTCGGAGATATGGTGTCACCTTGTCTCACTCCCTTTCCAATTTTTACGTGTGTTGTATTTTCAAACAGCCGAATCTTTGCACTTGCATTTTCATAGATGTTATTAATAATATTAATGTATGCATCTTCAATACCGCAGGTTTTCAGAGCCATTGTAACTGCTGATGGTTTCACCGAATCAAAGGCTTTTTCATAATCGATAAAAGTCATGCACAATGGAAGTTCATATTCCCTCGCTCTTTCAATTAGTTCTCTCAGCACATGGATATGATCTATTGTGCTGTAGCCACTCCTGAATCCAGCTTGTTCTCTCGGTTGAGCCATGTCCAGTGTTACCTTCAAGCGGTGTGAAAGAACTTTAGTGAAGATTTTATAAACTACTGATAGGAGGCTGATAGGTCTGTAGTTTCCAAGATCCTCAATGTCACCTTTCTTATGTAGCAGGATCATTGTAGCGGTGTTCCAATCCTCAGGAATCTTTCCTTCATTAAGGCATCGAGTGAAAATTTGGGCGAGTACTGTTTCGATTTCTCCACTTGCTTCTTGTATGATGTCTACAGTAATTCCATCTTCTCCTGGAGCTTTTCCCCGCTTCATGTTCTTGATTGCATGTGCAACTTCTGCTGGAAGGACTGGAGGAACTCTGGTACTGGTATCTTTCATGATGTCTGGAGTGCATGTATCATCCCTTTCATATAATTTGGAGTAGAAATCTTTCACTCTTGTCAAAATTTCGCCTCTATTTCTTGTTACAGAACCATCTTCTTTTCTCAGTGCCATAATCTGTTTTCTTCCCTTACTGAGATGTCCCTTTGCTATCTTTAGGCTTTGGTTGTTTTCAATTGCTTTCCTCACTAGTTCACAGTTGAATTTTCTTACGTCTTCAGTGATCGGTTCTGAGAATTCTCCAAGAATTGGTTGTAACGTGCGTAAAATAAGGATGCGTTCCAAAGAAATACATATCTAAAATTTGTTAAGAAATGTATTTGGTTTTTCTTATCTTTCAATTAGTGTAAATTGATACTGATGTAATTAATATTTAATCGAGTTATGATCAACTGATAGTTCGTTCAACTAAAGAACGACCATGAATCTCACCATCAATGAGACTCATGGTTCTTCTTCAGTTGAGAAAATTATACATAATCATTGATTTCTGTCTCTAGGTGGCTGACTGATGCTTTTTAGCTCTGTTGTAGAAATGGTCAAGGGAAAAATGATAGGCAGCATTTTTTTCTCCTTAAATAGTTTCTTTTAACGAGTCCAAAAACTTTTAATTTCTTCTCCAGCATGTTGCTAGGATCGAATAATGGAGGTTTCAATATGATTAAAGCATTTAGCCATTTGGTTTGTTGGAAAGTGTTTATTTAAGAGGTTCAGCAACAGAGGGTTCATCATTTTCGTTTAAGTCCTTTTCCAGTTTCAGATCTTTATTAGAGAGCCCTCCTGTTTTAGGATCGAAGCAACTCGTCAACTTTGGCTTTATTTATGCCTTCCAATACTTGCAAATTTATGCCTTCCAATCTCTTGCAAACTTTCTAGCTCACACCTTGAACTGGAAAGTTCTAATTCAGCATCAAACTCGTGAGTCATTGCTGTCAAGCCTAATTTTCTTCCAACTTAAGGATCAAAGTAGTGAAATTCACTATAAAGCCAAATCTTTTTTCAACTTCTCGATCAAAGCAATGAGAATCACTGGCTTGACATCAGGCGATTTTTTTTTCCAATTTCAGGATCGCAGTCGTGAGAGTCATTGATATCAAGGCAAATCTTTTTTACAACTTCAGGATCGAAGTGGTTAGTCACTGATACTGATATTAAGCCAATTTTTTTTTAACTTCAGGATCAAAGTAATGAAAGTCATTGACATCACCGCGAATTATCATTTTTTTTTTAATTTCAGGATCCAAGTCGTGAGAGTCATTGATATCAAGCCATATCTTTTTTACAACTTCAGGATCAAAGTGGTGAGTCACTGATATTTCAAGCCAATTTTTTTTTTTCAACTTCAGGATCAAAACTAGTGAGAGTCATTGATATCCAGCCAAATATTTTATCCAACTTCAGGATCAAAGTGGTGAGAGTCATGTGACGTGCCTGCCCAGCAGGACGCAAAGGACATAAAGGCAGATAGCAGCAATAACGAACATCCGCGTAGCTCAATTGGTAGAGCGACTTATTCCGGAATGAGGGGACCCGGCGTGGACAAAAATGACGGAGAAATTTATTTCGTTATAGTCACTAATATCAAACGAAATCTTTTTTTTTCAACTTCAGGATCAAAGTAATGAGAGTCATTGACTTCTCATCAGGCGATTTTTTTTATTTTTTTTTCAATTTCAGGATCAAAGTCGTGAGAGACATTGATATCAAGCCAAATCTTTTTTCTAACTTCAGGAAAAGAAGTCATGAGGGTCACCGATATCAAATCAGATCTTTTTTCAAATTCATGATCAAAGTCGTGAGACTCATTGACATCAAAACAATTCTTTTTACAAGACCCTTTCATGTAAGACAGTGAAATTTCTTCCCATGCATCTCCAATATTGTCAATCGTTTCTTCTCTTTTTTATGTCAAAGTTCTTTCAAAAATCTTTCACAAAAAGCAGATCTTCGCCATCGCTATTTTTATGTAAATAAACATCCTCTGGTTATAGAAAAACTTTTTAAAGTTACAACGACACCTTGATCTGTAGTTTGGATAAGGGATGCTACATTTGGTGTCAGGAACATTGTGATTAGTGTTCTCATTACACATCACTGGCGCTTGGGAAGTCTCCTGGCGCATTAAGGAAAATTCTAAAGGTCGTATTTATCATCTACAGTAAGCCTTCACTATATGGGTCAGTTCACTGGAAAAATAGGTCAAGGAATTATACAATTTTGATTTTCTCAAATCGCGTTATTTATTTTTGTTTGTTTGTTTAACGACCACACTGAGCAACTCGATGGGCTATAAGCAGTAGCTCACCCTTAATGTGGGGCCACTGGTTACAGGGAAGGGAGAGAGCCAGTGCCTTAAGACAAACACAGCATCTATGCCTCACCGGGATTCGAACCCAGACCCATTTCGGACGAATAGTTAAAAGTCATTGCTTAGACCACCGCGCCATCAGAGCGGCCTTATAATTCTGCGGTTAGACTGAAAACGCATGAACTGAGACAAACGTACTTAGGCATCCACACCACTAAGTAGAGAAGTCGCATCAATTATCTGAATAGATATAATATTTCATTCCGTACTTTGTAAGATTTATTACACGAAAGAAAATTTGGCCTCTTTTTTTTTCTTTGATGGAACATTATACTTTATAACTACTTGAGGCCGTGATTATTCTAGAATATAATAAGAATATCAAGCACACGATTTGGCAATTTATTTCCCTGCATCACATGGGGAAAATAAAGATAAAATACTACACGAAATCGACTTCTAAACATGCTTCTGTTAAGAAAATTGCGCTTTTCTAAAGTGGTTTTTCTTTTCTTTTCAACAATCCATAGTGGCTTTGTCAAAACCAAACGCTCTACTGATAGCCGAATCTTTACTACTAAATCAAGCAAGAAAACGTGTTCAATAAGCGTTCTGGGTATGCTGCCCCATCATTCTTATAGGTTTTTGCTCAAGGGCATTTCCAATGACACAAGAAAAAGTTCCAAAAATCTCACGAAACTCCGTTCAGGGAAAAAGAAATTACTGCATAGCTCTTTCCATACCTCAAATAAAAACCTTAGCAATGTTTTAAAATGTTTCAGATGTTGCTTGTTACAATAAGGAAGCTACCCAATGTCTTGGTGTAGTACTTCAAATAAAAACCTTAGTAATGTTTTAAATGTTTCAGATGTTTAAACAGTTACAATAAGGAAGCTACCGAATGTCTTGACGTAGTAGGTCTCAAACTTACTACACCATGTTTTTTTCTTTTTACCCTTAAAAAGTTTTTTAATTTTGAAAAAAAAAAAAAAAATACACGATTCTGGGCCATCTAGTGGAAATTTTAAACCTAGGAAACGCATGGAAAATCTTGGTTCTGGTTACACAGATCGAAAGCTTAAAGAATTTTGCAAACAGGATTGTCTTAAGGGGAAATCTGGTGCCAAACGGAAATACAGTGTTTCGCACTTCATAGAAAAAAACAGTACATCATGAAAAGAAGCCAGCTGATAATATTTTATCGTGGTTAACACTAGCCCGTGGTACTAAAATTTTTGCAACCAGATCTCTGAGACTGGAGTACAGAAATAAAATAAATTGGGCTACCTAACGTAAGAATTGTGCATCAAAGGGGTAGAAATTGCATAGGAAAATGGTGGTCACGGTTGTGCATACCGTATGAAAAAGGAATTTTCTAAATTGGGCCTTTAGGCGCGCTGATATATAGTTTGAAACACTAATACATCACAGCATGCCCTAATTGGTAAACAGAAATCCGCAAAATCACGGAGTAACTGATCCTGGGCAAAAGCACCGAATGTGAAATGGATTTCTGAAAACCGACAAATTGAAACGGAGATATCGCTGAACTGATGTGCTATATTTACGCCACCTGGGACAAGTATTGTACATGAAAAGCACTTGGAAATAAATTAAATAAAATTCTCGAGTTTATAATTGTCACTTGCAAAAAACCTTCGAAAAGTTACTTATCTCAGCGTGATGCGTAACATCACAGCCTCTCCTTGACAAATGTCAACCCCGCCTTCTCGTGGTACATCCTGTTCCCACTAAAGGGGCTCTGACGACCGCCAATAGCGGTATAACTATACCATCGGGATTAGAGGAAATGCTATCCCACACTCACCAACCCGCTTGGCCAGCGTGGTGAGTTATGGCCAAACCCCTCCAAAATGATTCCACAACTTAAATCTTGGCCCTCAGTCTCCGGCAGCTGGAATGTACCTGGCCAAGGCAGCGGCCAGTGCGACATGAAGGTAGAGGGTGCTAAGAATCCCCGGAGGACCGGACTAGGCTGCCATCTGATGCTGACCTTGGCTACGTACAACGGACGCTCCCTATCTTCTGATTCAAGGCTTCTTGAGTTGGAAGAGGAACTACAAAGGATCAAGTGGGACATCGTGGGCCTAAGTGAGGTAAGGAGAAAAGGAGATCTCATTGAACTGAAAAGTGGACATCTCTTCTACTATCGTGGGACAGATACTGGCAGAACTAGTGGTGTTGGATTTATAATAAACAAGAAACTGAAGGATAAAGTTGTAGAAGTTGAAAGTTCCTCTGACAGAGCTGCACGACTTGTTATCCAACTCTCGAAAAGATACCAGGCTCAGATTATTCAAACTTATGCACCCACCACAAGTCATCCTGAAGAAGAAATTGAAGAATTTTATGAGGGAATTCGTCATCTAAATAATAAAGGTAAGCAGCACTTGAAAATAATTATGGGAGATTTCAATGCAAAAATAGGGCAACGGCAACAGAATGAAACTTCAGTAGGTAAATTCGGTCACGGCAACAGAAACCAGCGTGGAAATACTCTCGTTGAGTTTGCAGAGGCAGAAGGGTTTTTCATCTTGAACTCCTTCTTCAAGAAAAAGCCACACAGGAAATGGACATGGAGACATCCAAATGGGACGACAAGTGAAATTGATTTTATTATGTGTAACAAAAAATTCGTCATAGAAGAATGCAGTGTGCTAAACAAGTTCAACACAGGTAGTGACCATAGATTGGTGAGATGTAAGATGCACCTCAACACCAAACTTGAACGTGGCAAGCTCATAAGACAAACAAAATCTATTGACATAACCAACCTTAAAAAACACCATAATACCTTCAAGTTGGAACTGAAGAACAGGTTCTCTGCTTTAGAAGGCCTAACATCGGAAGAAGTGGACATCTCTGAAGTTAACAGAAAAGTAACCAAAGCTCTTATGGAAACAGCAACAAAATTAGCTGGGTCTAAGAACAAGTTGCATGTAAACAAATTATCAGGAAAAACCAAAATGTTGATGCAAAAAGAAGAGAGATGAGGACAACTAAAGAAGATGTGACTTCCAAAGTGGAATATATAGAGCTATGCAAGACAGTAAGAAAAAGTATCACTGAAGACGTAAGAAAATTCAACTGTGAACTAGTGAGGAAAGCAATTGAAAACAACCAAAGCCTAAAGATAGCAAAGGGACATCTCAGTAAGGGAAGAAAACAGATTATGGCACTGAAAAGAAGATGGTTCTGTAACAAGAAATAGAGGCGAAATTTTGACAAGAGTGAAAGATTTCTACTCCAAATTATATGAAAGGGATGATACATGCACTCCAGACATCATGAAAGATACCAGTACCAGAGTTCCTCCAGTCCTTCCAGCAGAAGTTGCACATGCAATCAAGAACATGAAGCGGGGAAAAGCTCCAGGAGAAGATGGAATTACTGTAGACATCATACAAGAAACAAGTGGAGAAATTGAAACAGTACTCGCCCAAATTTTCACTCGATGCCTTAATGAAGGAAAGATTCCTGAGGATTGGAACACCGCTACAATGATCCTGCTACATAAGAAAGGTGACATTGAGGATCTCGGAAACTACAGACCTATCAGCCTCCTATCAGTAGTTTATAAAATCTTCACTAAAGTTCTTTCACACCGCTTGAAGGTAACACTGGACATGGCTCAACCGAGAGAACAAGCTGGATTCAGGAGTGGCTACAGCACAATAGATCATATCCACGTACTGAGAGAACTAATTGAAAGAGCGAGGGAATATGAACTTCCATTGTGTATGGCTTTTATCGATTATGAAAAAGCCTTTGATTCGGTGAAACCATCAGCAGTTACAATGGCTCTGAAAACCTGCGGTATTGAAGATGCATACATTAATATTATTAATAACATCTATGAAAATGCAAGTGCAAAGATTCGGCTGTTTGAAAATACAACACACATAAAAATTGGAAAGGGAGTGAGACAAGGTGACACCATATCTCCGAAGCTCTTTAATGCCACATTGGAGGGTGTTTTTCAGTCGCTGAGCTGGGAAAACAAGGGGATAAAGATTAATGGAGATTATCTAACCCACCTTCGTTTTGCTGATGACGTAGTCATTTTTGCAACTACCCCATCAGAGCTGCAGAGTATGATCCAGGAACTTGCTGACAAGAGTAAAGAAGTGGGATTAAAAATGAACTTTCAGAAGACAAAAGTGATGTTCAATGCTTTTACAAGAAATGAAGATTTATTGATTGATGGAGAAAAGCTGGAGATAACAGACACGTACGTTTATCTTGGACAGCAGATATCAAGTGAGGGTCACATTGATGAAGAAATTAATCGGCGTACAAAACTTGCCTGGAGAGCTTTTGGAAGAAACAGCATAATTTTCAAGAGCAATATGCCATTATGTCTTAAAAAAAGAAAAGTGTTTGATCAATGCATCCTTCCAGTGCTTACGTATGGTGCAGAGACGTGGACCTTAACTAAAAGAGACATACAAAGGCTGCAGACAACTCAAAGAAGCATGGAGAGGTGCATGCTTCGTGTAACCAGGAGAGATAAGAAGAGGAACTCGTGGATCCGAAAAATGACAAGAGCGTAAGACATCATGATCAGAATTAAATCCCTGAAATGGCAATGGGCTGGACATACTGCCAGAAGGACAGATCATCGATGGACAGCCGAAATTTTAGATTGGATTCCAAGGGACAGGAAAGACCCAGAAGAAGACCACATGGGAGATGGGTGGATGAAATTCGAAAGTATGCAGGAGTGACATGGAGGAGACTGGCACAAGACAGACCGTTGTGGAGGAAACTTGGGGAGACCTTCGTCCAGCAGTGGATTGATAATGGTTGACAATGATGATGATGATGACATACACTAATAAATGCGCAAAATACGTTAACCTTGTAGGAACATACGGATATGCTACCTAGCAGTAAAACTGAGTATCGCTTTTACCTCCACAAAATGCGTGGAAATTTTTTCAGCACAACTGCAGACATTGAGTACAAGATTTTTTTCAGTCGAGCATCAAGAGATACGTACTGCACAAAAAGCTAAAATAATTCTACGGCATCTAGCGAGAAAATTGTGCACGAGAAAGAGAGAGAGAGAAAACGTGTATCACAGATTATTGTGCTCATAGTTAGTGTTATCAGAAGTGTAAAAAATGTTTAGAATCCGATTTGAACATGCTGAGATTTCGTATTTACGAACATGCGGTTAAAATTATTGATAACATCTATGAAAATAAAAGTGCAAATATTCAATTGTTCGATGACACAATACATATAAGACTTTGAAAGGGAGTGTGAGCCGAGGTGATACAACAGAACTTTCGAACTCTTCCATGCCATAATGCAGAATGTCTTCCAATCACTGAACTGGAAAGATAGGGAACTTAAAGATTATCGGAGATTCTTTAAACCAACTTCGTTTTCCTAACAAGGTCAGTTTTGCATGTACCTTTCTCACAGCTGCACGGTATGAACCAGAAATTTGAGGAAAACAGCAAAGAAATGGGATTAAGGATGAACTTAAAACAAAATTGATGTGTACTGCTGTTACCATAGCCGCATATTTAGAGGCTCGTGGAGCACATTTAGGAATAACTGATGCCTGCACCCAGCTTGTACAGCAGATATCAAGTGAGAAACACATTGAAGAAATTAATACGCGTATAAAACTTGACTGGAGTGCGTTTGGAAGAAACAGAACAATTATCAAGGACAATTGACCATTGTATCTTAAAAGAAAAGTATTTAACCAGTGCACCCTTCCATTTCTTACTTATGGATCAGATATCTGGGCCTTAACTAAAAATGACATATAGATGATGCGGACAACTCAAAGCAGCATGGTGAGATGCCTGCTTGGTGTAACCAAAAAGATAGGAACTCATGAATCAGGAAACTGACAAGAGTGGATGGAATCATGATTAAAGAATCTGATATGACAATGGGCTAGACATAGTGCTAGAATAAATTATTGACACTGAATATATGAAATATTGGACCGGACACCACGGGACAGGAAAAGACTCATAAAAAAAAAATCACGTCGGAGATGGGTGGTTGGAATTCTAAAGCACGCCGGAATGACATGGAAGTGAATTTCTCAAGGCAGATAGTTGCAGGAGAAATATTGGAAGACAATATAACGTACAAGTTTGTCTCCTCACTCCGGAGTAAGTTGCTCTCCCAACTAAGCTACACGGACGTGCTCTAACTGCTATCTGCCTTTATCTCATGTGCGTCCTACGGAGCAGGGACGTCACAACAATCATCCAGATGTGAAATGGGGGATGATTGATTGATATACTAGTATGTTCGTTGATGACGATGGTAAAATCACGTTTGTTTTTCTCGTTTTTTGTTGGGATTTTTTCTCATAAGAAACGCGGAAAAACTTCCAACGTGTATATGCTTAGCTTGTTATGATCAAATATATCTAGGTAATAAGTAAGTACCATAGATAGATGATACAGCAACGGAAAACATGTATTAATTTTGTATTAATTTACGGGTGTTGATCTCCAATTCAATATGGAGCTTTCTGCCTTTTAAATAATCAGTGTGTCGCATGACTAAATTCGCACAAGTAACAGCATTTTTCTTTTAAAAAAATCAACAATTTTTCATTGTTCGTGTCAGCTGCTTTCTCCTAAACAAATACCGTACGTCTGTCTCATCTTTAAATCCTAAAATTACTAAAAGTTTCGATTTTGTCAGCTTCGTAACTTAGAATCTAACGTCACTGTGTTATACTTTAGCGGTGATAGATATCTTCAAATTCTTTGAAGGGCAAAATAATTTGCTAGAAATATGGGCTAAGGATACCTGGTATATTTTTTAATGCCAGCTTTGTCTATCGAATGATACGATGTGTACCTTTTTGTTTACATGGGTAAAAATTACTCTGGAAGTACACTGTGGAAAAACTACCTGAACGAACATTTTTATAATACGGTGTTTGTAAATTTTTTATCAAAATTCTGCACCTTCAAGTCTAAATGATTTTTTTCACTGAAAGAAAGAAAATATTGTTAACAACGAAGAAAAAAACATACTCGTTGTCTATCTGGATTTATTCAGCGTTACAGAATTCTATACGCACACGGTAAAGATAATGAAGAAACGAACATCTTCCTTCAAGAGAACAGTTGAAATTTGCATCATCATCGTGCATGAATTTTGTTAACTGATGGAAACTGCTATGTTTCCACAAAAAATATATCGCATTTCACCGCTTTCCTTCGTTCTACAAAAATATTTAGTCTCAGCCTATTGCACAGTGAATATATTCAAAGCTTTCATGGGTATTCCTGATAAAAAATTTCCAATAAAAAGGGATTCTTGGAGTGGGGAGTAAAATTATGTATGTGAATATAAAGAGTAGGGCAGGGCATCTGTACTTTTTTTTTTTTTTTTTTTTTTGACAAGGAAACGCTATTTTTTGTTGTTGTTGAACAAGAAAATGAATGAAGGAAAAACTGTGTACAACGAATTTCAAAGCACTTATAAAATAAACCTGTGATTCTTTAAATTAAATATTTCACAGTGCATTTCACATGCGTTACGTGAATCTAGCACAGGAGGTGACGGACAAGGATAAGTTATCAAGAACCAATCCTAATCACTTGCAAATTCTGAACTAAGGGCATCCACGTTCAGAAGACAGCCAAAAAAAAAAAAACCTACATTACTTAAAATCTTCTTGTAACACTAGGGTCAAACATGGATATTAAACTTACATCTGTTCGAAGAAAAAAAAAAAAAAAAAGGATACGTCACGGTCAATGAGTCCTCCTTCCGAAAGTTAACACAATTTGGCGCACTTCCAAGGCTTTTAGCAATTTTAAGCAAATAAAAAACTTCTCCTTTTTTTTAAAGCAGTGCTTCTCTTAAGGATCAACCACGCTGTTCAGCTTTTTTTAATGTCTTCTTTTTAGCCTGACGCGGTTTATTCAGATAACTGAAAGTTTCAAACTATTGTTGAAAAACTTTCGACAAAGTTATCTACATCATTACGCATTGAAGCATACTAAAATCTCATTTCGCGAATCTCTTAAGGGACAAAATAAAATGGTTGTTACGGCTACACAGTGCGCATATACATTGGTTTCCATAAATTAGAAGAAAAACACAAATACCGCGATACCTTAAAAAATACATGAAATTTGGTGAAAATTGTATCATATCGTACGTTAAAAACATACCCTAAAACATTTTGTAAAAAACACTAAAAAATGACCACACACAGAACCAGATGAAAAATAAGGTGTCGAAATGAAATAGACAAAGTACCTCAATAGGGAGTGTGGTCACACCTCACAGCAACGCAGGTCTCACAGCGATGTTTCATGCTGTTGTTGTCTAGGAGCTAAGTAGGTAGTAACGACCAGTTCGTGCAAAGCTTGTCTAAGCTCCTCCAGGTCTTGCGGAGGGTGGTTGAGGGCAGCAACGTCTCCCTACAGCATCTCAGACATACTCGATCGCATTAAGGTTGGGAGACCTGGCTGGTCAATCCATGTGGACAGTGGTCTGCTCTTGAAGATACTGTTGTACCAGCCAGGCTCGGTGGGGGCGAGCGATATCGTCTTGTAGGAGAAATGCATTTCCTAAGGCATTTGCATAAGGGAAACCATTGGTTAAGGACATCATACCCAATAACGTCGGAATGATATCCTATATTCACTCCAAAACAGCACACTACTACCACCATAAGTGTCTCCTTCACAGGTCACAGACGAGTGACGGCGTGTCCCTCGTTCTCTCCAAGTCAGGGAACACCTGGAATTGCTCTACAAAGCGAATCTGGACTCATCTGTAAAGAGTTCTAACCTCCATTGATTTTCAGTCCAACTGACTTGAAGTCTTACCCAATTTAAACGTCCCCCCCCCTGTGATGGGGAATAAGAGGCACGCAGAGTGCTGGCTGGTCGCCTTGCACAGTAGCATTAGACTTCCTTCGTGAAGCAGAGTGGAAGCAGATACCACTGTTCCTGTGACCGCACCAACGACAGATCGCAGCTGTGTTGGGGTAGCCATTCAGTTTTTCCGCACAGTTAATCGGAGATATCGGTCGTCCACGGATGTTGTAACCCTAGGTCTTGATTGCGTATTTCGAAATTCGTTCCACAGTCTGTGAACCACACAAGAACTCACGTACAGCCATCTTGCAACTTCCACATTACTTTGGTCTGCCTCTAGTCTTCGGTCGCTCTCCACTTCAGTTCACCTATTAAATGCCTCGCGGCCATTAAAACAAATCAGTTCGACAGTCTATGGACCACAGGAGGACTCGAAAGCATCCATCTTGCAACTTCTACGTGACTTTGGCCTGCCTCTACTCCCGATCGCTCTCAACTTCAGTTT
Organism: Macrothele yani; assembly: GCA_039090855.1. Classification (NCBI taxonomy): domain Eukaryota; kingdom Metazoa; phylum Arthropoda; class Arachnida; order Araneae; family Macrothelidae; genus Macrothele; species Macrothele yani. The sequence continues at coordinate 26,022,904 of CM077013.1, forward strand.
ATCTATTAAATGATGTCTCGCAGCCATTACAACAAATCTGTTCTAGTCTGTGGAACACAGGACTCACATGCAGCCATCTTGCAACTTCCACCTGACTTTGGCCTGCCTCTAGTCTTCCGTCGCTCTCCACCTCAGTTCACCTGTTAAATGATGTCTCGCAGCCATTACGACAAATCTGTTCGACAGTCTGTGGACCACAGGAACACTCGAAAGCACCCATCTTGCAACTTTCACCTGACTTTGGCCTGCCTCTAGTCTTCCGTCGCTCTCCACCTCAGTTCACCTATTAAATGCCTCGCGGCCATTAAAACAAATCTGTTCGACAGTCTGTGGACTACAGAAGGACTCGAAATCATCCATCTTGCAACTTCAACCTGACGTTGGCCTGCCTCTACTCCCGATCGCTCTCCACTTCAGTTCATCTGTCAAATGATGTCTCGCAGCCATTGCAACAAATCTGTTCCAGTCTGAGGACAACGGGACTCACATGTAGCCATCTTGCAACTTCCACATTACTTTGGCCTGCCTCTAGTCTTCCGTCGCTCTCCAAATCAGTTCACCTGTTAAATGATGTCTCACAGCCATTACAAGAAATCTGCTATCTCAAAATCCTTTCTTTGCACTCCGCAAACGATGTGACGCATAAATCTGCAACAGTCCTTTTATGCTTCTGCTTATTAGCATAGATCTATATCATCGCAACTCATTTGCATCCTGATCCCGCATTACATTTCACGTCATATACCCAAAGTTTCTTGCATTTCTAAGTCTTCTTTCACAAATACTCATGATTTTTTTTTTTTTTTTTTTTTTTTTTTTTTGCTATTCTTAATTTATGAAAGGAAACCAGTGTACACACGTATATAGACGCTGAAGTAGCAAATTATTGGGAACACCAACCTAATAACGTGTTTGGCTGCCTTTGGCCTTCAAAACTATCTCCATTCGATGTAGCAAGGATTAAACGATGTGTCCAGGGGCGGATTTACAGGGAAGCCTACGAAGCCCATGCGTGGAGCTCCACGATGCTGGACAGCCTCAAAAATAACTAATATTTCTTCTTTTTAATTTATTTCAATAAAAGAAAGGCATAGCATAAATTCGCTGGAAGCATGATTCGTCCAGAACTCGAAGTACGTTGGGGTGTTATTCAGAAATTGGGGTGTTATTTCGTCCAGTTTTCTTATAATGTAATGAACATTTTTGTTCTTTAATTCAGTCTTAATATGTCTGCCTATCTTTCCATTAAAATTTATTTTGCCTCATTCAGTCAAGAATAAGAGGTAATCACAAGATTGGTACCATACCAGTAAATACATGGATTAGAAAAGCTGCTAGTTACCATTGCTTTCACAGAAATAGAAATTTACGTCACTTTTTGTAATGTTTTTAATATTTTCTGTCATGAAGCTGTTTATGAATTTTAGTTTGCAACCTGACAGGGAATCTCCCTCTCTCTCTCTCTTATCTTTTTATATTCCAGTTTAAAAAATGGTATCTTTCCAGTACGAAGGTCATAACAAAAGTTCTGCACACGTTAATCTAAAACGGAAGCGGATGACGCAATCGGGAAAATGATTGCGTCATGTCAAGGTCAGACTCTCAGCAACGCAGTGGTATCAGAACGACGCGCTATCATTTGCTGTGTGGACGTCGGGGGGTTTGGAAATGGAAGCGGGAGGCACGGCGTTAGACCAGCCAGCACTCGTACGTGAAAATGGAAACTCTGCGGGGGGGGGGGGCCTCCGACACAGATCCACATTGCCTTGCTCCATCAACTCACCCCCGAGCAGAAGGCAGCCACAGTGAGCATCGCACAGGATCGCCGCCACAGGTTCGAAAGCAAGGGCGACACCTTCCTGAACAGAATTGTTGCAATAGATGAGACTTAGGGCCCGTTTTTTTTTTTTTAACCAGAACTGAACACCCAGTCAGCGGAATGAAGGAATCCAAGTTTCCCGTGCCCATCAAAGTGTCGTTGGCAGCAATCCAAAGTGATGCAAATGATTATCTTTGCGTACGATGCCCAAGGTGTTGTGGTCCCTGGTCGAGTACCGGTAGGGCAAAATGTCAACGCACAATATTATCGCGACTTTCTAAGGACAAAGTTGAGACCAAAAATTCGTCAAAATCTTCCTCAACTTGTTGGAAGCTGGAGAGATCTTGCTGCTTGACAACGCACCGTATCATGGTGCAGCGTCGGTACCGGGAATTTTGTCGAAATATGGCTGGGAAATTTTATCCAACCCACCACCATACAGCCCTGACCTCAATCCACCCGACTTTGATCTTTTCCCAAAGTTAAAAAATCGGCTCCGTGACATCCGCTACGAATCGTTCGACGAACTGTCATCGGACGTGACCCGAGTAATACGACAGCTGAGCAAAGATGGCGTACTATGATGGCGTCCAAGACCAACCTCACTGCTGGCAAGCTGTCATTAGCAGCGGAGGGAGTACATTGAATGGCAATAAGGTAAGTTTTCTCCGTTACTTCACACTTTTCTCAAAGATGGACAGTGTGCAGAACTTTTGTTAGGACCCACGTACTCTCTTAGGCATTCGCTCAGAGGCCTTTCTTCATTTCCCAGAAGTACTAAATTTAACAAAAACGAAAATTATTTATGTACCAAATCTTTATGAATTCAGAGAATTTACGTACTTTTATCCAAGTTTCCTAAAATCTTAGATGGCTGCACTTGATGGTCTACTTGTGCAAGAGCACAGTACACTCTGTGTATCAGGGATTGTAAAGTACCTGCGTCACTCAAAACCTTTCTTTTTTTTAATCTGTGTTAGTTGTCCTCGAACATCATCCAGTCGTTTCTGCCCACATGAAGGCCGTTGCCTGCGTGTTTTGCTGTTTGTGCACCACTCATTGCACACCCTGGTTATGGTTTTCTGTATGCAGTAAACATACACACAAAATCACAGCCTTATTAGGTCCTGCAAAAAAACGAAGAGCGTTGTGTAGAATTACAGTAGTTGTCTACACCGGTGGTGGGAATCGAACCTGCATCTTTTTCCTCTGCAGCCGAATGCTTTTTCAATTAAGCTACACCGAAGGAATTTATCGCTGCGACGTTGTCGTTTTTACATGTGTGTCACCTATAAGATAGGTACGTCTCAACTCCTACTGGAACAGTTAGTATACTAACAAAGTTACAGATGGATTTCATGTGTACAGTATACGATTACGAAATTCTGTGAAATGCACATTAAAACGAAAATCACAAAGCTAATAAATAGACAGTAATATATGCACACTTTGACACCTGTTTAGAAGAGAGAAAAACCAAATTTTGGAAAGTGTATTCCCTTAACAACTTCAGATAACACGTAAAAGGCGTCTCCATGATTAATTTATCTGCCCAAATCGATTCCTAACGCTACTGCCAATCTGCTCAAATGCTACAAACAGTGCTCACCTTCAAAGGATCTACGTCTACAATGATTAGAATTCACGATAAAAATGAATAAGGCAATAGAAAGAAACACTAGTAAGCAGAGCATCCTCCTCCAATTATCACGGAAGTTCTATGTCGCTAGCATCTGATACGGGCATGTCTGCAACTTGACACAACTCATGATAAGGTCCAACAGATCAGAAAACTTCTTGACAGTCATCTCCTGTGCTAGAATCCCGTAGCGCAGAATTTAGTACAGCAGCAACCGTCATGTTTTGCTTATTCATGTTTTTACTAGAGGCCGGAAGTTAACTTTTAACCCCATTCTCTCCAATGGGGCAGGGGGGAGAATTAGTACTTCTGTTACCAGATTCCAATGATTTACTTCTGAACCATTGCCAAAATTATTTTTTAATTCATTTCAGGAAATTAAAACATCATTAACACAATAATGTTTAAAAGGCACGGATTACTCGATGTCAAAGGCAAAGCGGAAGGAAGGCATATACATGCTGCGAAGTTTATTTCATGATTAAAAGAAGCTTCTTGCAGTTTTGATTCAGTCCATTGTTAGACGACGCCCGTTTTTCTCCATTTATGCATCTGCCGCTTCATTTCGATTTTCTTAAAGCACTCACACTGAAATTCTAGAAATAATAATCGTTCACAAATTTCAAGCTTTCCAATGCAAAAAGAATTTTTCAAATCGGACAAATAGTTGCAAAGATATGGTGTCCACTGACGGATAAAGTAAAATTATAAGAACGTACTTTTTTTTACGAAATACGTGCTAAAAAAATTACGTAGAAATGGTTTAAAGCTCGTCGCTTCCTACAAATATCCTAGTACGCGTTCTTTACGCTTTTAAGCAAAAGCTTCATCCAATTTTCAAAAAACTTTCGAAATCATAGTGGCATGTATAACATACGTACACTGTCGTTAAAAACTCCGCAAGAAATTTTCTCAAACTCAAAGCACTTTCTACTATCTGTGCACAACAAAATAACTATTTCCCGAGAACATCTCTTAAAGAAGTCTTAATTTGTAGAAGGTTATCGAGACGGTGATCATGCGGTTTAGATGATACAAAAACGCAAGTGCGATGTAGTCACAATTTTCTTGTCTTCTATAATTATTTCTATCTGATTCGACGACAAAATAACAGAAATTCAGAGTATATTTAGCATGACAAATTCTTTATGGTTCGAGCTTTTATCAACCTGCACGCGCAGTGGTCTAAGCAATGGCCTCTGATCATTCGTCCGAAAGGGGTCCGGGTTCGAATCCCGGTGAGGCATGGATGTTGTGTTTTGTCTTACGGCACTGGCTCTTTCCCTTCTCTGGAACCAGTGACCCTAAAATTAGGGACGGGCGACTGCTTATAGCCCATTGAGTTGCTCACGGTGATCGTTAAACCTCCAATCAAAAAAAAAACCTGCACGAAACTACTTCGGCGTTGATGCTTGCCTGGGCAGAGCCGCCCTTAGCAGCCGCGGTGTCCCTTGCTTGAACCGTCTCCCGTATACTAGACATAAAACATACACTACACTTAAAACGTAGTTTATTACAGTTATCTTTACAATTTAATGAAATATTCAAGAAGTTTGAAAATTAACTAATAACGAAAGACAGCATTTAAATTTTTTTAACACTACTGATATTTTGTTAATGTCTTAAATGATGTAGATAAAACAAGCACACCAGCATACGTCCTTCCCTCTACCTATTATGGGACAGTACTTACATTGAACTCACCTTATAAGAACTGGACTTTTCTAGCTTTTATCCCAGCAAAGTCAGCTATTAAATCATCAAATATTATTTTGCTTGCTTTATTCTGTTCAATGGACGAAGTTGCCAAATACATTAATATTTCTTGCGACATGACAGATCTTAAATAAGATTGAATTAGCTTCAAGCACGAAAAGCTTCTCTCTACGCCTGCCACCGTTACTGGGACAGTAAGTAATATTCTGCAGGCGATGAAGGCATTAGGAAAGTGATTCTGAATTTTATTCATGTATCTTAAAGCACCGGCTGCAGTTTTGACATCAGTTAGAAGTAACTCACGTAGCACAACTTTTTCGATATCGGTGCACGTTGAAAGATATGACTTGAAGTACTACTGTTTCGCTAGACATGATATTGTACTCGCAGTTTGCTGCCGGTGTTTGGGTAGATTCATTCAGCAATCGATATTAAAAAAAAAAAAATTAAACGAGACGGAGTTTAAAAAATAAAATATAATTGAAAATAAGAAATTCGCTCCCTCACTCTTTCTTTCTCTCATTTTCTTTCTTAAGGTGTGAGCGCGGGCTCCAACCCCTCCCCTTCCCCTCCAAGCGCGGGGCCCTGTGCGACCTCTCCTGTCGCACACCCTAAAGGATGGCTCTGTGCATGGGTGATTAAAAAATCTATAAGAGTTGCAAAAGGTCTATCATTTTTTTCCCTGCCTGCAGAGTCAGTTAAATTCAGTTTCTAGCAAAGACTGAACCTGACACACACCTATCTATGGGCTACTCCACAGAACTAAGAGGAAAAAAGATAACTAGAACTGGAGCAGTATCAAGGGTCGTTTTCATTATTAATAGTGGACAATATTTACAAGATGAGTATATACTCCAGCAGGGGCGTATATGGAATTTTTTTCAGATGGGTGACAAAAATGGAAATTTTTTAAATCCACCACGATGAAGAAAAATTTTAATAAAAAACTGAAGAAAAAAACTAAAGCATTTTTTTTTCTAATGTAAGCTCATGCATTTTATTAAATTAAAGCATTTTTTCCTAATGTAAAGCCTCGTTTTAACAAAAAACGTAAAAAGAATGGAACACTTCCTTGCCCTTCCCCCTTTTAAATACGTCCCTGTGCTCGTACAGATACTTGATCATTCAAAACTTAAATATCAATGTATTCTAAAGTGTGCATCTCAATTTCTTAATTAGTAGTTCACACAGAAATCTGAGAACCTAAAGATTAACAGTCATCCACAATTTGAGCCACGTTCACGATTCTTGCCAACTAGCCTTTTCAGTAGACAAAAGTTACAAGCCACTCAATCTGTCGGCACGCATTGTTTTTGAAGCATTTTTTTACGATTTCTAACAATGAAAAAATAAAAACTGTTCTGCACTGACCACTGTGACAGTGAATGTTAAGAAAATCTGCACAATAGCACATGCATCAACAAATGTGGGAAAGACTGAAATTATCTATAAGTAATGAAGAAGCATTTCTTAAATTGCTTTCTTAATGTCCTTTCCCAATGCTAATTTAAAGCTACGAAATTGCAGGAAGAATGACACGTTCGTAAAAACTATAGCAGGGCTCCAGTTCCACGGGCGTCAAATCGTATGGGGAGAAGTCTTTCACCCTCCTCAACCTTTTCTTAAGTACGTAAAGTTGAGGAAAAGTTTTTTCCTCAACTTTTGGCTTTAGTTTGTCACCCAACATACTAACGCTTCCTTAAAACTTTTCAATTTCAAGAGCTCATTATTTCTAGAATTTAAATTAAAATTCAGAATAACTGAGTACATTTTTACATTTTTCAAATACCAAGCGTATCGTTGTGAAGTTATTTTTGTCTTCAAATCAATGTGTGCAATGTAATCACATGCGAATTGGAATTGCTGGATGACGTGGGTGGGCAGTGCATGATCAGAGCTGTGCCCTCCGGCACTGTTATACCATTCCTAAAGTTCTTCTTGCTTGATCTACGCAATCTGCAGACACAGAGTGACCCTCCGACTTTATGGCATGCCATCCAATACCCCCACCCCCCGATTATCTTCTCATTGTTAACAACATCAGAATGATCACTGCTCACAGTTTTTAACTACTACTTTTTTTCCTTTCTTTTTACCTTACAGTTTAAGCATTTATGGTCTTAAGAGTCTGAATTCTTACTTATGGATTTGAGACATAGAGTTGAACAAAAAAACGGCACACAGGGGCTGTAACTAAAAACCAAAGGCCGCCCCCGGTGGCGCAGTGGCCTATGGGATGGCTCTGATCATTCGTCCGAACGGGGTCCGGGTTCGAATCCCGGTGAGGCATGGATGTTGTGTTTGTCTTACGGCACTGGCTCTCTCCCTTCCCTGGAACCAGTGACCCTAAATTAGGGACGGGCGACTGCTTATAGCCCATTGAGTTTCTCACGGTGGTCGTTAAACCTCCAATCAAAAAAAAAAAAAAAAAACCAAAGCGGCATGAAGAGGTGCATGCTTGGTGTAACGTGAGAAAGATAAAGAAAGGAACTCATGCATCCAGAAAATGACAAATGTTGATGATATCATGATCAAGTTAAAAACTCTGAAATGGCAATAAGTTGGACATATTGCCAAAAAAACTGACCATGGTTGCCCATCTGAAATATTAAGACTGTATATTAAGGGGCACAAAAAAAAAAAAAAAAAAAGCCCAGGATAAGAACACGTGGGAGATGGCTGGATGAAATTTGAAAGCATGCTGGAGTAACGTGGAGACTGGCTCACAACAGATACTTGTGGAAGAAACTTGACCTTAATAATTGATTGCATATATGTATACAGATTACTATAAATATTTTTAATCGTAACAGCCACCTTCCAATCCAATTTTTGGGATCAATCTGTGTCCACTCAACTCTGTCATAACGTGACGAAAAGAAAATTCCATATCTGCATTTAGAAAGTTAAGCAGGGAGCAGGGGGAGGGGGATTACTCTTAGTGAGATGGGCTCATCTAACACCAGGACCCCTATTTAGTGAATACGCCCCTTAGCTTCATCACTGGTTTCACGATACTCTTTCCATGCTGCAGTTTCGGACTTTTTCTGCTGCGCATTGCAGTTATGTTGGAACACATGAACTGTCTACCTCCCCCCCCCCCCGAATGCAATAAACTGATTTCGAATACATTGAACACTCGGAGAAAAATCAATCATGAGGTCGATATATTAGAAACGCACTCAATCATTCGCTCACCAATCACAGTAGCAAAATTTGGAAAAAACAAAGTGCATGGCAATTTCATGGAAGCGGACGAAAGTTACTTAGGAGTTATATACTTTATTAACCTGATTTAGACACTGAACCTATGTTTGTTTGTTTGTGTGTGTGTGTGTGTGTGTGTGTGTTTAACGACCAACTTGATTTTATAAGCCGTCGCCCGTCCCTAATTGCCACTGATTCCAGGAAAGGGATAGACCTTAAATAAAAACAACATCCATGCTTCACGTGATTCGAACCTGGACCCATTTCGGGAAAATTATCGGAAGCCAGCGCTTAGATCACTGCGCCACAGGGGAGGCACTGAACCGTGCTATTTATCAATAAACCAATTACTTTCAACCCTGCTGGACGACTGAAAAGATTACACACAGCAAGGATATGTTAACTCTTGAATTACGTAAATAACCGTATGTTGATTTCTTCGATTTCACTGTGGCGATCTAAATGAAACATTCTAAAGTAATTTTAAAAACATTCCAAGAAAACTATAAAAGCGGAAATTACTTAAATTATGGTGGTTTGCATGCTCCACGTGTTGTTTCTTTCTACTTTCGACTAAAATCTGATGACGTTGCGTATGTGAGGGGAACAAGTCTTAATATGCAGGAATCTTACGGAACAAAATATCTCGAATCAAGAAACAATGTCACGCCTAAGACAAAATCACACAATATTTTCATTTTAAAAATAACGGCATGCGATGAAAAATCAAACAAGAAATGCATATAACTTTTGACTGCTTAATATGATCAGGGAGATATTATACAAAAAACCGACACGCGATTTTTCGCATAACAGATTGAACAAAAATAATTAAAATGAACTATTTAGATTTCAAAAAGCTGCATATTTAATACCCCCCACTCAAAAAAAAAAAAGTCACGTAACTGTCTGGATCTAAAGATTACCAGAGGTTTCGCAAAATTTCAGCTTGTCTGAGCACTAAGTTTCTAGATATTAACACTGAAATATATTTATATATACAAGCACTTTCAAATCAACTATATTTTAAACGCATTCACTGACTTCTGAAACCCAAGAAGTATAATAAATTGTTAATACATGTAAAGCCGGTGATGTGATGCAATAAATGAAAAACATTCGTTCCCAGCGAGTTTCCAAGAAGTTATGAAACTAACTCCTGAGCGGAAAAATCAATGGCCACTTCCCGTCGTCAGAACTTCAATAATTTTCCTAGGCTTAAGTACGTTGGCGCCCTTTCGACGGGCCGGCAAGACAGACGGGCTCCACTGCCCGTATTGGTCAGCCACCAAGCGCAACCCCGATGATGAAACAGCAGACATAAGCGTTTCTGCGGGTGTAACGGTACACTGGCTGCTGGGAGACAAAATTAATTGCAATAATTCCGGTTAATTATACGCTGATGAATCAACTGTTTTTCCTCCAAACGTATTTTTCGCGGCACCAAATATAACACATTCACTATATCAGTAAAAAATGCATAAAATTCATACCTAATTAGATATTCAACCACATGGCCTCTAAACGTTCACGATAATTCTAACAGCAGCATTAACGTTTACGAAAATATCATTCAGAAGAATCCAAAACTCGACGAAAATAAAGGACCACGCGGTTGTTTAATCCACGGAATTGAATGCTACGTAAAAACGCGCAGTTTTCCAAGAAATCGGTGGACGAAGGTCCCAGAAGGAATATTCTCAAATGCAAAGTTCAGATCGGAGTTATAAGTAGTAGCTAGCACGGCAGACTCTGCTAAGTGGTTTTAACGAAGCCGCACAAAAACCAGGAAAACAAGAAACGAGACAAAAATCTTGTGATTCATCACGTTTGACAGTCTTGAGCTAAGCGCCATGCGAGGGTGAAATCCAACCATGTGTGTGTGTGTATGACGAGAGCGGCTGGCTCTCTCGAAGCTGCTGTCATTCAGCCACACCCATGGACAGTGGCTAAAGGTGGTCACACCCACAAGCAGACAGTCGGGTGCGAGTCACACAACCACCTGAATAACTTCATTTCATCAAACACGAAACATAAAAAAGGTGACGACAAGTAGTTACGAGCGGTACTTACCAGGGAGGGACTGGCGATGTATGACACAGGAGAACTCAAAAGCATCGACGCACTGCTCTCCGCAAACACTCCGCCATCTTCGGGAAGGAGCTACAAGTCTCGGCGCGGAACCTGGGCTTCGTCCTGACGTCACGTGACGTGACGCTTGCGCCTTGCGACTGACAACGCAGAGCGCCATCTACTGTCACTTGAACGAGATATCTTTAACGATTTCTCGTCTGCCGTTCGGCCTGTTTCCAGGCGGCTGTACTTCAAGGCTTTTCGTCTTGTCTATCCCGTGACCGAAAGGGGAGGTAGTTTACTGAAGATGAGGATGCCGCGTCGTGGCGTGGCGCACAGATAGAGAAGAGTCTGCGCAAAAATTACCGATCTCAATAAAGATAAAACTGGGAATGAAACCGTCGTATGGAAATTAAATGAAAGTTTTTTGGGGAGGGCGCATAATGATAAAAATCTGCAGGTCTCCTTACACAAAAATTATCGACCTATTCCTCTCCTAATCTTTAGTTTAGTTACAGTTGATCGTTAGGCTGTTACTGCTGGAATGATTTCTTTTTGAAATCGAACTGCAGTGTGTTTGCTGATAGAGAATGAGCAAATGTCTGCAGGGGGTTCTCATCGTAAATAATTCTTAAAGTTTCTATTTTCTTTCAAAATGATATTCGTTTCCAGTGGTGGATTGGCAATCATAAACCGCCCTGGAAACGGAATTTTTTGGTTTACTATTTGGGAATATAAGTTACCCCAATCCTATAATTAACAGTATGTCAACATCTACATTTTTTTATTTAAACGACTTTTAAACGTTTACAAGTCTGGAAATCGCTGTAGCGTTTGTACAGAGGCAATGATTAGGGGATAACATTTTACCCATTTTTCTGGAATGAAATAATAAGTCCCTAGTAAAATTCCATGTGTAAAAATAAAGCATCACTTTCGTTGCTGAAGCAATGAACACTGTAAGTTCTCTATGGGAGAGACTGTCAAAGACTTGATTCCACCCTTACGAATTTTATCGTGCTAGCTAAATTCAGAACTGCTACAGTTTCTTTGCTTTTAGTGAGAAGGAAAATCCAACCTAGTCAGAATTATTTTTTTTACAAGATTTAATCTATCACAAAGTAATTTCGAAAAAAATATCCTTAAAAAATTTAAAATTTCTAAAACTGCAAAAGAATTTCGGAGCAAAATTTATTTACGAGAGCGAAAATAAATGTTTATTTAATTACTTTCAAATGAAAAAAAAAAAAAAAAGTATTTTTCCTGTAGCTGAAGCAAATTACAGTTCAAGATTTCGTGCAACTGTAAGGCCCAAAATGTTTTAGTTCAGATCCTGTTATGATATATATTTATAAGGAATCACTTTTTCAATTCTCTACGATGAGGAAGAAATTTCTTTAACATCTTTTTTTTTTTTTTTTGGAGGGAAGGGGAGAGGGTTAACGACCACCGCGATTTACTCGATGGGTTATAAGTAGTCGCCCGGCCCTTATATAGAAGAGCCGCCCTGGTGGCGTAGTGGTCTCTAAGCTTTGGCTTATAACCATTCGTCCGTGAAGGGTCCGGGTTTGAATCCTGGTGAGGCATGGATGTTGTGTTTGTCTTACAGCACTAGCTCTCTCTCCCTTCCCTGGAACTAGTGGCCCTAAATTAGGGACGGGTGACTACTTATAGCCCCTCGAGTTGTTCATGGTAGTCTTTAAACCTCTAATCAAATATATATACGTACATACACTGAAGAGCAATTAAATTAGAGACAGCTGGCGTTATGCAAATGTAAACGGAAACGGCGGTCCTGTAAACGGAAACGACATGACGTATGCAGCGATCCGACAATATAAGGAGTGATGCGACGGAAATCAGTAAGAGTCGGACGCAGTATGGGTAAGACGAAGGATCTAAGCGCATTTGATCGTGGGCAAATTGTTGGGGCCCGATGAATGGATCACTTCATCTCGAACGTCGTGCAGGCACTAGGATTTTCACGAGCCACTGTGTCACGGGTGCACCGTGAGTACATCGAATCCTGTAAAACCATCCCTGCAAGGGCCAACTGCCGTGGACAACAGCGTGTGGATGAGCGGGGTGATCGTCGGCTAGCTCCCATTGTAACAGCGGATAGACGGGCCACAGTGCAAGAAATCACTCGGCAATTTAACGCTGGTGCAGAAAAACGTGTAAGCAGCCACACCATCCAGAACCATCTCCTCGCTATGGGGTACAGAAGCCATCGTCCCACGAGGGTACCGCTGCTGACCGCACATCACAGGGTGCAAAGATTAGCATGGTCGCGGGAACATCGCCACTGGACCCTAGACATGTGGAAAAATGTTGCCTGGACTGATGAGTCGAGATTCACGTTGGTACATGCGCATGGCAGGATACGAGTGCGGCACAAACCACATGAAGCGATGGATCCTTCTTGCCAGCAGGGTACTCTTCAAGCTAGTGTGGTGGCATTCTCGTCTGGGGACTGTTTACGTGGACTGAAATAGGACCCCTGGTACGTGTGACATCGTCTCTCACAGGTCAACGATACCGGGATATCCTAGACAACGATTTGCTCCCGTTTGTGCGTTTTCAACATCCCACTGGGGACATCATCCTGCAACAAGACAATGCACAGTGCCATCGCTCCCGATTTGTATCCGAATGGTTGGATGAACACTCCACCGACGTGACCTCGCTTCCTTGGCCAGCTAGGTCACCTGACGTCAATCCCATCGAGCACATCTGGGATGCCATCGAGAGAGATGTTCGAGGCTCTGACCCCCTCCATCAAATCTTCGTGAAATGTGGGAGCTTGTTCAGGGGTCGTGGATCCGGATCGCTTCCGGTGTCTTGTCGAGTCCATGCCGAGACAAATCGCCGCCGTCAACAGGGCGAAAGGTGGTGCTACACGTTACTAGACAGGTATCTCTAATTCAATTGCTCTTCAGTGTATATATATATATATATATACTGTATATATATATATATATATATATACTGTATATATATAGGGGCGCAGGTTCCAGGGAAGGGAGAGAACCAGTGCCATAGGGCAGTCACAACATCCATGCCCACGGGATTCGAATCTGGACCCACAATGTTAAAAGTGTTGTTGTAGGTTGCGCCAAAACGTGGTACTGTACTAGTTGTATCACTTTGGAGGAAAATATAAACCATTGGAATATTGGCGTTCATTTTTTCAAGGTTATGAGAAGGAACACGAACAATATTTTGATCATAGTGTTATATGTTTGTTTGTTTTTCTGTTGTTGTTTTTTTTTTGTGGCTCTATTCTTCCTGTAAAACTTTTGTTCATCGGTTTCGATATTATATTTCGTTTAACTCTTTTTAGCCATATGAAGATGGAGTGTCAAGTAGACAGAAATGAGCATTTTCGACACCTGCTTCTCTTCGCTTTCAAGCTTCCAAAGCCACTCGAGACATTTGTGCTGTGTTCGGAGAAGGCGCTATTACTGACAGAACTGCGCAGAAATGGTATTCACGCTTCAAGAAGGGGAAATTCGACCTCACAGACTCTCTGCGTTGCTGAAGACCTGTTCAGTTCAATGAGGATTGATTGAATGAGCTCATCCACGAGGATCCGCGGCAATCCACTAAGGAATCGGCAGAGCCAGGGATGCTCTCATGATACCGTCGCCCATCATCTTCTCTCGATGGGTAACGTCCAAAAACTCGGTGCATGGGTGCCACATTCTCTGAACGCAAGAGACAAACTCCAGAGCTCCACTATCACCCCCAGTTTGCTCGCTCGACACCAGACTACTTGTGGACACAAACAGAGATTTCTTTACCGTATTGTCACCGGCGATTAAAAATAGTGTCTATGTCAATATGAAGTAAAGGAAAGAATGGCTGAGTCCCCACAAGCAAGCAATACCTCGAGCCAAGGCCGAGCTGCATCCACGCAAGTCCATTATCCGCGTTTCATGGGATTGGGAAGGTGCAATCCACTACGAATTGCTTGAAAAGCACACCACGATCAGTGAACAGCTTTAGATTCAGCAAATGCACAGGCTCAACGAGGCATTTCAGCTGAAACGACCCAACTGGCGGCACAATGTGTTTGTTGAACACGACAACGCTAGCCACCACGTCGGTAATCTGATCGAAATTGCTACTCAAAATCTCGGTATGGAAGTTCTACCGCACCCACCGTATTCTCCTGATCTAGTGCTCTCAGATTATCACCTTTTCCGGTCGTTCTCGAACAGTCTGCGAGGCGTATCGTTTATCAACGACGTCGGAGGCTCGATGATTTCTTCGATTCAAAACCCGGGAATTTCTACCATCGAAGCATTGACAACCTAGTGGAACGTTGGCAAGAGATCATGAACAATGAAGGAGAATATACACTGCTGGCCACCCAAAATGCAACACCAAGAAGGAAGCATCCGATTGGCCTGAAATTCGCAGCATGCGTCGCCCGCGAGTGGGCATGCAAACCATTAGCATTGCAGGGCATATGCAACTCATGTACCACCGAGAAGCACTATAAGAAGGGTGCATAGAAGTTGGGGTGTAAGTAGTGGAAGTGTGTTGTGCTGGCGGACCTGTGCGTGGGAAACTTCTTGATGCCTCGTCGCAGAATACGGCAGTCATTCCAGCACGTTTCGAAGTTCGACAGAGGACGAATAGTGCCTTATCGCGACAGCGGTAAGACATCGGCGCCCGTGTGAGACGACATCCAGCCACAGTGAGGCGTGTATGGATTCGGTGGGTGCAGGAGGGACGGACGGACCGACGTGAGCGATTGCTGCAGCCGCGGTACACCACCGAACAAAAAGACCGGCATTTGTGCGGCGGGCATTGACGGCTCGCACCGCCACATCACGAACGTTAGCGCAGGAATTAGGGTGTGTTTCGCTACAACCTGTGTCACCAGGTACCTTTCGACGTCGTCTGCAGGAGCAGGGACTTGTCGCAAGAGCGCCCATTGCTCCGATTGCCATTGATGTTACATCACCGGCGAGTGCGGCGGCAGTGGGCCGTTGAACGCTGTACCTGGACTACGGAATAGCACGACGTTGTCTTCTCCGACGAATCCCGCTTCTGCCTGCAACACCACGATGATCGCATCCGCGTGTGGCGGCACCGCGGCGAGAGACTGTATGACGCCTGCATTATGCATTGTCATACCGGTCCGCCGCCTGGCGTTATGGTTTAGGGCTCAATTGGATATGACACCCGCACCCCTCTGGTATGCATCGCCGGTACACTCAACAGCCACCGCTACATCTCCGACGTTTTGGAGCCTGTAGTCCTCCCTTACCTGCCAGCGGCCACACTTCAACAGGGCAATGCGCGCTCGCACGTGGCACGCATCGTGCAACAATTCTTCACGGCCCACCAGGTGTCACTGCTGCCGTGGCCCGCCTGTTCTCCCGATATGTCGCCCATCGAACACGTCTGGTCGCTGATCGGCAACCGAGTGGCCCGACAAGCACCACCCGACGCAACGCCTGATGAACTGTGGCAACGTGTGGAAGCAGCTTGGACCGACATACCCCAAGCCCACATCCAAAGCTTCTTTCGTTCGAGGCCGTGGCGTGTAGCGGCCGTTCTTGCCAGCCATGGGGGCCACACGAACTATTGATGGCTGCGTGTTCCGCAAGTCGCACGGGCCTGTAAGCTCAATCGTTTCATCTTTGTATCTGTTGTTATGTGTCCAGTAAATCTGGTTTTGCTATTTCGTATCCTTCTTGGTGTTGCATTTCGGGTGGCCAGCAGTGTATTGTTGACTGATTTATGAAAACTTTTTCATAAAAAATAAGGATTCCAATAATTGGAAAAAAACCAACCGAACTTCTCTGACAACCTAATAAATAAAAATATGATGTAATTATGCACCACGGTATGGTATCCAAGCTGAATGGTGCAAAGTTGCACCCATTGCACCATGTTTATGTATGTTGCCGCGAGTGGTACAGCTGGTGTAGCACCACTTTTTTGTGAAACCGTGCATCTCGGACTAATGGTCGGAAACCAGGGCTCAGACCAATAAGACTCCGGGGCGGCTTCTTTAAAACAAAATTTTCCGAAAACCTTAAATTATAGATTTGTCTTCTTAGTTCATACTGTTTAAGATATATCCTTTGGCGTAACTAGCACAACGTGCGACACCCCCCCCCCGCGAGATTTACTTTAGCACCCCTGAGCACAGTAATTGTCCCCGGATTTCGAAAACGAGGGAGGATGCATTTCTCGCGTAGTGTGTGTGTGGTGATTGGGGGGTGTAGGAAGTCAGGAAGAGTTCCTGCAAAAGTAATAGTGGTACCTAGAGCGCTGTAGTTTTAACTTTTTAAAATAAACCACTTGAAGAAATCACCCTCTTATACATCGCAGATCTGCGGTTGCTGTGAATAAATGTTGCCGCCTGTCGTGCACGTAATCCTCGGTAACTGACTGTTTTCCCACATCCTTCACGGGGAATCCCACTGTGGCCTTGCACTTTTCTTTAACAGCACAAAGAGAGGGCGATTGGAGAGCGATCGTATTACAACCCGAAGCCAAAGAGCCGAACACTTTCAATCTGTAGGACATTCAGTGTTTTAAAAGTGAAACTAGGCATTTATTTAGGCAAAGCTAAATACATCTTAAAGCAAAATATGAATATTTGGGTTAATTATTGTGCGTGTTCAAATTTTTTCATAAAACTATAACTGGCAGCTGCAGTACGTCCCTTCGTTACCTACGCCCCCCCCCCACAGCTGCGGGGGCTGCGCGTGAGGTAGTTACACCACTGGATATATCCTTTGCAAATGAAACTTTGCACTTTGTATATGATATACGATCTAATCTTGGACAGCAGATATCAAGTGAGGGTCACATTGATGAAGAAATTAATCGGCGTACAAAACTTGCCTGGAGAGCTTTTGGAAGAAACAGCATAATTTTCAAGAGCAATATGCCATTATGTCTTAAAAGAAAAGTGTTTGATCAATGCATCCTTCCAGTGCTTACGTATAGTGCAGAGACGTGGACCTTAACTAAAAGAGACATACAAATGCTGCAGACAACTCAAAGCAGCATGGAGAGGTGCATGCTTGGTGTAACAAGGAGAGATAAGAAGAGGAACTCGTGAATCTGAAAAATGACAAGAGTGGAAGACATCGTGATCAGAGTTAAATCCCTGAAATGGCAATGGGCTGGACATACTGCCAGGAGGACAGACCGTCGATGGACAGTCGAAATTTTAGATTGGATTCCAAGGGACAGGAAAAGACCCAGAAGAAGACCGCTTGGAAGATGGGTGGATGAAATTCGGAAGTATGCGGGAGTAACATGGAGGAGACTGGCACAAGACAGACCGTTGTGGAAGAGGCTTGGAGAGACCTTCGTCCAGCAGTGGATTGATAATGGTTGACAATAATGATGATGATGATGATGATACGATCTTAAACAATACTACTTCGCTAGTGTAGCACGCAAAACGCACTCCTTAGAGCAGTGGGGTAACTTCATATTTGGGCCCCGGAGTCATGAGCTTGAAATTGGGAAGTAAGACAAACACAACATCGATGCCTCACTGGGATTCGAACCTAGGCCCATCTCGGATAAATGATTAAGTGACATCGCTTAGACCACTGCGCCACCGAGGCGGCATCTGTTGACTTAGTAGTGTAACAATAGTGGGATAAAAAGTCACGTGTATGCCGGAAGACAGCAGTACTTGGCCAATCAGCGAACAGGTAGAAACCGATACCGACATCCGGCAGACTGGCATTAAGGGAGTCATAGCAAGCGTTCTCGTCCCATTTCACTTTAGCCATGGAAGAGGAAGAGCAGAGTAACCATCTGTTTTTGTTGGAAACTTGGTAAACCAGCAACTCAGACTTACAGAATGTTAAAAGAAGCGTATGGAGACGACACAGCATCATCTCGCAGCAGAGTATTCGAATGGTATATACGGTTTCGTGACGGGCGGGAATCCTTTGATGATGAACCGAGATCAGAGCGTCCCTCTATAGTGTACGGACAGCGGAAAAAGTCGAAGAGGTGAAGAATCAGCTAAAGAAAGACCGCCGAATTACAGTGAGACTTTGTTTTTTTTTTTGATTGGAGGTTTAACGACCAACGTGAGCAACTCAATGGGCTATAAGCAGTCGCCCGTCCCTAATTTAGGGTCACTGGTTCCAGGGAAGGGAGAGAGCCAGTGCCGTAAGACAAACACAACATCCATGCCTCACCGGGATTCGAACCCGCACCCCTTACGGACGATTGATCAGAGGCCATCGCTTAGACCACTGCGCCACCGGGGCGGCGTGTGAGACTTTTGGCTGAGTTGGTGGGTATCAGCAAGTCTATCTGTCATGAGATTCTACGCGAGGATCTGGGAAAACGAAAACTTAATGCCAGATTTGTACTCCGCACACTGGAGGGACGCCCAGATCTCGGATCATCATCAAAGGATTCCTTCCGGTAACGAAACCGGGCACTCCATTATTTTGTTTTGGGGAGGAAAGTCTCGAAAATAAAAAAAATAATAATTTTGGCACATTTCGATTTCCCTTCTTGCTAAAAGCCAAGAAATTTTTTCTATTCTCTATTCAGCTATCGCAATAAAATTTGTAAGGCTATATTAAAATCTTCGACAGCCTCTCTCATAGAGAACGTATACTACGTCTATTGCATCAGTAACTGAACTAACGCGTTTTCTTTATTTTACTAGGGATATCTTATACTGCAGCCCAGGACAATGGATGCAACGTTATTTGTTATTTATTTCCTGAACGCAAACGCTACAGTAATAATTACACTTGTGCTAAAAACACATTTACGTATATAGGAAATGGTGATGCCGACACACAGTGGTGTGAAAAAGTATTGCATCACCTGAAAAACCGCAAATTTTTTTATTTAACTCCTTTTTTAACTAACTAATTGTCGTAGTTATTTTATCTTATATAGGTCATTAGATGCGAAATTAAATAGAGATTTCAAAAATGTCTTAATTTTTCCTGTGTCGTCCTTTGTTCTTAAGATATAACATAAAATACGGGGTTTGACAAACACATTGAAATTCACGTTAGCTGCGTATCAGTTGTTACAGCCAATCATAGACATTCTTTTACTTCATTGGCTACTTCCTAATGCTATCCTAATCCTACTACAGCCTTTATAAGGGTTGACGCAGAGCTACTAGAGCTTGAGCCGCGGATGGCTTAGTGGTTGGTGTGTCAGACTGTCAATGCAAGGTCCTCAGGTTCGATCCTGGGCTGATCTTTCAGAGATGGTGTGATTTACTAACAATCGCTGAATATCCGCCGTGCATCGGACGAGTACGTTAAATGACGGCCCCCGGTTTGGACCCACCGGTTAATGGGTATCCTTTCCTACGCCCCCCCCCCTGAAATTCTCTCACTCCTCTATGTGCAGCATCGTACTTGTACGGTGGCGTCATCTACTGTACTCTAATCTCACTACAAACTGTTCTGTCAAAGTCGCTAGACTTGCTCTCATTCCTTCCGTTTCTGGGTCCTGCCCAAAAGACGATCTCGCTGTAGGTGGCTGGGACCTAAACTCTACTCACTGTGGACGGAAGTCCTACAAGAAAATGACAAATGACAATTTAAACTAAACTACTAGAGCATTGTAGTGGTCGCTTCTTGTTGTTGTTAGGGTATAATTTGTGTATATCCTCAATAAAGGTTAAAACTGCGGATTTATCCACATAGTAAACCTAGTTGTTCTGCATGAAGAAGGATACTCTTCAAGGAAAATCGCTGAAATATTGGGCTGTAATCAATCTACAGTTATTAGGCTACTTAAGAAAGTAAAAGACACTGGTGATGTTAAACATATGCATCGCAGTGGAAAGTCCAGATCCGCTAGAACCAGGCAGGACAGAGTGCTCAGAAAGCTAAGCTTGGCAGACAGGAGGCTCAATTCACCTGGGTTGCTTCAAAAATGGTCTGAAGTTACTGTTAGTACATCTGCTGTTAGGAGAATGCTGCTTTACTATGACTTGCGTGGCTGAAAAGGTCGGCGTAAAGCGCTATTAACTGCAAATCAAAAACGGCGTAGACTTCAGTGGGCAAAACAACATGTCTCATGGACAAACAATCAATGGAACAATGCTCTTTTCAGTGATGAATCAGAATTTTGCCTTAATGGGAATCAGAGTAGTGCTTCTGTAAAGAGATTCAAGCATGAAAATTCCATCTAAGTTGTTTAGTGACTACTATTAAATATCCGATAAGAGGTTTGGAGCTGCATTTGTGCACATGGCGTTTGGAACCTCCGTACTGTCGATGGTACAGTAAATGCCAAGTAATACATCTGAATATTAGAAAACAAGATACTACCATAATCTAGAAGACTTTATGACTGCAATTTTATTTTTCAAGATGACAATGTTTCCTGTCATCGAGCTAAAGCAGTAAACACGTGGTTTCAGGGGGAAATGTTCAGCAACTTGATTGTCCCCTACAGCCACCGGACTTAAATTCAATCAGAAATTTGTGGTTCAAAGTGTCATATGAACTATCAAAAAAGAAGCCAGCAACCAAAATTCAACTCATTGAAGATGTAATTCAAATTTGGAATTGTATTGTTCAACCCAATCTTTTACAAAACCTTGTTCACAGTACGGCAGCAAGATGCAAAGCGGTGATTAAATCTAAAGGCTGGGCAACAAAATATTAGGTACATTTTATAATTTTGTTTCATTGTATTTCTGTATTTAAATATTATTTCACTCCTTGTGAATTACAAAAACGATTTATTGCTGTAAACCTAAGTATTGGATAAACGATCCTTCTCATAATAATTTCGACTTGGTCATGGTTTCTGTAACGTATCTTAAGAGCACAAGAACCTACAGGAAAGACTATGACATTTTTGTAATCAAATACATCGCTCTTTTCACGTTTTAGCAACACATAGCAACCGAAAAATTGTTATTCGGTCACCGCTGGGGATCCGAATCCCAGATCTCTCGATATCTAGCCGAGCGCGTCAGCCTTACATCACGGTGGTCAACAATCCCCTGCGCCATGTGTGTTTTCCTGTCAGCTTCTGACATCATAAATCCGTAAGATGGGCTCAGCTACTGAGACTTGGAGGATTTTCAATTTAGATATCGCCCCTTTGGATTTAACTGCTATAATTAATATATACCCAGTGCCGTTAATGCCCACCAGATGGAGACGTCTCAGTAGCTGAGCCCATCTTACGGATTTATGATGTCAGAAGCTGACAGGAAAACACACATGACGCAGGGGATTGTTGACCACTGTGATGTAAGGCTAACGCGCTCGGCTAGATATCGAGAGATCTGGGATTCGGATCGCCAGTGGTGACGGAATAACAATTTTTCTGTTCCTATGTGTTGCTAAAACGTGGAAAGAGCGATATCTTTGTTTATTCACTGATGTCACGTATTTGGAGGATTTTCATTTTTGTAATCTCTATTAAATTTCGCATCTAATGACATATAAATGATGAAATTACTATGAAAATTAGTTAATTCAAAAAAGAGTTAAACTTAATAATTCACAGTTTTTACAGGTGATGCAATACTTTTGCACA
Source organism: Macrothele yani (assembly GCA_039090855.1). Lineage (NCBI taxonomy): Eukaryota > Metazoa > Arthropoda > Arachnida > Araneae > Macrothelidae > Macrothele > Macrothele yani. Next base: position 26,044,899 of record CM077013.1, read on the forward strand.
CCACTGTACGTTAATTTTATGATCGGGTCACCATGATGATTTCCTCCGAACAGTGGGTGTCAAAAAATCCGCTTCCAGGGTGGTTTGATCCTCCGGAGCAGCACTGGACTCAGTAGTCGTTTGTGTGCTTCAGAGATGCGTTGCATTTGTGGCAAGACTCGTTGTGATCACGTGCGGATTGAAGATGTATTACAGATGTGTAATGAAAAGCCTGATGTTGTAAGTGAGGTGAAGACAAATATGTTAAGTTGTTGGGCCTTGATAAAAGAATGGACCATCAGCCGCTAGCTGAGAAAATTTAATCAGCTCAAGAGTCGAAAAAGAAAGTTAAAGAAAGACCGAAGAATCAGGCTGACAAATGCTTCAAAGAAAAATAGATAATTAGTAGGATTAAAAAAATGTCTGGTATGAGGCGTGTGATGGATGTGCGTGAAGCTCGAGGTGCGTGCCAAGTTTGCGGTAAATAGTCATTTGATACAGCAGTAGTAAGTAAAATTTAGCATCAACAGTAACTATAACTTGGCAGACTATCTCTGAGGGATAATCTTGTCAGAGAACAGCTTAATGATATGTAGGAATGGAAAACGAATCAGTTTTCAAGAGCTTTCTGGGTACACGCCCCTTTTGAACAATACATACCTTTTTAGGACCTCTGGTTTCAGGAAGGGGAGTACCTGTCGCGTGAAGTAGGTACACCACCCATCGGAACTTGAACCCGAGCCTACCTCAGGCGAATGGTCAGAAGCGAGCGCCTCAGACCCCTCAGCCATGGGCGGCGGAAGGTAGGGGACGCGGGGGTCCGGACCCCCTCTGGAATCTTATGGTCCCCCTCACTGAGGGGGTCCACTCAGGAAACATCTTAAAAATATGTGGTTCACATATAATTTACAGGGTTGTTTTTTTTTTTTCGGTTTCCTGGATACCGTCACCATGCTTCGCAGTTTTTTGGAAAACTCTTTATGTACACTTTTGAAAATTGATTTCGCACAAATAATACTGAAAAGTTAATTCAATGCTCTGTTTTTCTCCTTAAAAAGATCGTTAAAGAATTCTTTAAATCTCTTTAAAACAATAACCAGGACGGAGAAGGGGTCTCTCTACTTCTCTCTGTGAGTTCTTTCTTTTTTTCCCCGAGTCCGAATGTGTCTTACTCGAGATCAGAAAGTCCATTAAATTCTTACATCTGAGAAATAACTGAACAAATGAACTCGAGCCTCAATCAAGCAGTTTACTACTTGTTGTGCACAGAGCACAAATCTTTCTTGGTGTTTTGACATATAGGATATACACGATTCTGGACGAATGTGCGTACGTTTTCAGCCTGTTATATTGCTAGGAAAACTGGCCGTGTTTGAGCAACTGTAATATTAGATATAATATCAAGGGGCAGGAAAAGACCAAGAACAATACCACGCGAAAGTTGGAGCAGAGACAATAATGTCTTTGCACCATATGTGGATGAAATACGAAAGGCTGCTGGAGTGACCTGGAAGAGACAGGTTCAAGACAGAAAGTTGTGGAAGGTACTTGGGGAGACTTTCATCCAGCAGTGGATTGTTCTCTTTCTCTCTCGCTCTCCTTACTATTTTTAAATCGTTTTCGCTCTGGGCGAAGTTGGACCCCCCTTCTGAAAATATTAGGTTCGCCGCCCATGCGCTTAGCTATCGGGGTAACCAATATGTTCTTTAAACACTTTAACGTTTTCAAGATAGAGATTCACCAGCTTTTTTATTATTATTATTATTATTATTGTTTTTTTTTTCCCTTGTGGCTTAAAAGGAGCTTTCTGGCTTCACGCTCTTTTTGAACAATACATATCTTTTTTCTCCCTGGTTTAACGACCACCGCGAGCAACTGTAAGTGCCGTAAGCAGTCACCGTCCCTAATTTAGGGCCTGTGGTTTCAGGAAGGGGAGTACCTGTCACGTAGGGTAGGAGCATCACTCATCGGGACTTGAAACCGAACCCACCTCAGGTGAATGGTCAGGAGTCAACTCCTCAGAATGCTCAGCCATTGGGGCAGCCAATAGTTCTTTAAACACTTTAACGTTTTAAAGGTAGAGATTCACTAGTTTTGTTTTTGTTTTTTTTTTCCCTCGTGGCTTAACAGGAGCTTTCTGGCTTGACGCTTTTTTTGAACAATACATATACTTTTTTTCGCCTGGTTTAACGACCACCGCGAGCAACTGTTAGTGTTATGAGCAGTCACCGTCCCTAATTTAGGGCCTCTGGCTTCAGGAAGCGGAATACGTGACGCGTGGAGTAGGCGCACCACCCATCGGGGCTTGAACCCGAGCCCACCTCAGGCGAATGATCAGAAGCCTGAGCCTCAGATCGCTCAGCCATTGGGGCAATCAATATGTTCTTTAAACACTTTAATGTTTTGAAGGTAGAAATTCACCGCAGTTTTTTTGTTTTTTTTCTCGTGGTTTAATAACTACCGTGAGAAACTCTTAGGACTAGAGGAGTCATCCGTCCCTAATTTAAGGCCACTGGTTCGAGGAAGGAGGGACGGCCTGCCCCATATGGGCAAGCGCACCACCCATGCCTTACGCCGGACTGCAACTCTAGTTTACCTCGAACGAACGGTCAGAAGCCAGCTCCTCAGACTACTCGTCTACTGGGCCGCCAAAATGTTCTTTAAACACTTTAAACACCCAAAGCTTCACCACGGGGTGTTTTATTTTATTCCTCTTCGTAGTTTAACAAGTACTTATGATGTACTACAAAGGTGAAGCACGTGTGAAGACGACAAATCTGCAGCAATGCATTCCGTCGAAGTAGTTGAGTAGGCTGGAACAACTGGCTCGTCTCCAACACCGACAAATTTGTGCTTTCACAATGGTTCCCAGTAGTGAAAAATTGATTTACTGGCCGTTTTCTTCGAAAAATGCGTGATGTTTGTTCCACACATAATTTGGAATAAAAATGAGAATTCCTTCTTCGCTTCGAAAAAAACAGATTACGAAGGAGATAATGTAACGTACTGCAGAGGTGAAGCACGTGTCAAGACGACAAAACCTGCAGCAATACATTCCGTTGGTGTAGTTTAGTCGGTGAGAACAACTGGCTCCGGAGCAGAGGGATGACGGTTCGATCTCCGTCACCGACAAATTTGTGTAACTAAGGAGACAGGAAGGTCGTATAATCAGTGAGAATGGTGTGTATCAAAATATTTAATCATGCCAAGCTTTCGCCTTCCAACGGGAGGCTTTATCAAGGCGCATGATGTGATTGATGAATACAATGGGTGGTGCAATGGATAGCATGCTCGAACGGTAATCGAAAGATGCTGGTTCATTTTCCGCTCCAGGGGAAATTTTCAAGTTTTCTAATGTGATTGTATTCACGTGTAAAACAAAGGGCGGTTTCCAAACTTACACTAGAACAGCGATTCGTTTGAAGTTTAAAATCAGACAATAGCAAGCGTATCAAAGGCAAACACATGTACCGCATTACGAAAATGTGAATTTTTCTTAACCATTGCTTGAGTCCAATGCTCACGTTACGCATCATGCAAGGTATCAACTGATGTTTCATATTAGTCTCAAACTCAGAAGCTGCGGAAAATGGAGGTCAACGGAGACGGCAGTTCAAACGATATTCCCATCATTGCAGACATCGCTTCTTGTGAAAATCTCAAGAGTCTCCCTGGCCAAAGTTTCCTTATGAGCAGTGAAAGGGGCCTCCAGTTTTCTATCATTCCATATGGGAACTGCTGCGTTGTAAATTACCTTCTTAGCTAATGCAGTCGCTCCTCTTTCTTCCCTTATGCCTCTCATATGCTCTTTATGTCCCACACATAAAGATCTTTTTGTCAATCCGATGTATGATTTTACAGAGGAATCCGGGAATTTTGCATATACCCCCTCAGCATATTCCACGTCTGTTTTCTTGTTATTCGCTCTTAAAACCTGACCAATAGTTTTTGGTGGCTTCGACGCTACTTCAACAAAGCTTGGCATCATTAAAAATGTTGATACATGCCATTCTCACGGATTATATGACCTTGTTGTCTCCTTAGTTATTATTAGTGTACTTGTTATCTTTTGGAAGTTTCCTAAAGATCCCTATTGACAAATTTGTGTTTTCACATACTCTGAGCAGCTCTGACGGCTATAATTAGTCGCCCATTCCTAATTTTGGGCCACTGGTTCCACGGAAGGGAGTAAGCCAGCCGCGTGGGGCAACCGCACACCCCATGCCATATACGAAGCTCGAACCCAAGCCCAGTTAAAACAACTAGTCTGTAACTTGCTCCTCTGGCCACTCAGCCACTGGAGCTGCCACCGCAGGGTCTTTGCTCATATTTCCATTAATAAATCCATACTCTGCCGAACCTAAGAAGGAAGGTTCTGGAAGTTTTTCTGTTCCTTTTAGTGTCCTCTTTCTCTCTATACCCACCCATCTCTCTCTCTGTCCCTCTCTCTTTTATTTTTTTCGAAGTTTAATGACCCCCGTAAGCATCAGAGGCTACAAGAAGTCACCCATCCCTAACTAAGGATCAGTAGTTCCAGGAAAGGAACAGAGCCAACGCTCCAGGTTAAACACATCTTTCGCGCATCACTCGGGATTCGAACCTGGACCCCAGTAGAGCGATAAGCCAGAAGCCCGAGCCACTTATAATTCGATCACCGGAGAAACAATTTACTGCTACTTCCTCGTTAAATTTTAGAACATTATGAATATCATCAGATAATTGTTTTTCACTTTGTCTGCTTTGCTTTCATATTGCTCCTCGTCCGAATGACAGAATTGTGATAGTCGAGGGTTTTCGATACGCTCCGTAAGTATAGTGATTGTATTTGTGTGCCATCCTCTACTTGACAGAAAGCAAGAGAGAGTTTTCTGCCGAAATTTGAATTACGTGCCGATTTCTCTTGCTACATTTCCTTTTTCTTATTTTCATGGTATCAATGTTTAAAGAATTAAATACACCGATGAACCAGTGCGTTATGACCACCCCCAGCCTAGAGAAATGAGCACCCTTGGTGACCGAACGATGGCGCAGGTGAAGTTCACAGTGCAGTATATATACAACCCGAAGACCGGCTTTCGGTTAGTACAGTGTTCGGAGTCAGAATGGTAAAAGCTGCCGATTTACCGGAGTTTGATAAAGGACAAATTGTGATGGCACGGAGCCTCGGAACCACCATTTCGGAAACCGGCTTGTGGGTTGTCCACGTGCCGCTGTAGTGAGTGCGTATCAAAAGTGGTGCACAGATGTTCAAACGACGAACCGTTGTTCAGCCGTGTGTTGTCCGCAGCTCATTGATGCCAGAGAGGAGCGGAGACTGTCGCGCATTGTTCACAGAGACCACAGAGCGAAAAATCACTCGCAGCTACAACAGTGGTGATCAGGGCAATGTGTCACAGCACACAGCCTTCTGCGCATGGGCCTGCGTAGCCGAAGACCCAGCCGGGTCCCCATGCTCACTGCACGTCATCGCCAACAGCGCATGAAATGGACCCAAGATCATCGAGCTTGGAGCGTGGATGATTGGAAGAAAGTGTCCTGGTCTGACAAATCAAGATTCCTGATGCATCACGTAGACGACCGAGCGCGGATACCCTGATTACCAACTGAGACTATGGCACCTGGATGCACTGTTGAGCGGAAACAGGCCGGCAGCGGATGTGTTATGCTGTGGGCGTTGTTTTCTTGGGGCACTTTAGCCCTCTTTATCCCAATAGTACAATCCCTGACAGCTGTCAGGTATCTGAACATCGTTGCGGACCAAGTTCACCCATTCATGGCAACTGTGTTCCCTGCTGGTGATGGTCATTACCAACAAGATAGTTAATGCACCATGTCACCATGTCATATTGCCAGAATCTTCAAGGAGTGGTTCGAGGAACATGCTGGTGACTTTATGTTAATGCCCTGGCCTGCAAATTCATCTGACATGAACTCAATCGAACATTTGTGGTTCGACTTGCTGGAAAAGCGGGTCCGCGCGAAATCCAAACCACTCCGAAATGTACGGGAACTGGAGGACCTGCTGTTGACATTATGGTACCAGATACCCCAGGATACCTATCGCCACCTCACCGAGTGGCCGCTGTTTTGCAGGCTAAAGGTCCTACAGCTTATTAGGTAGGTGGTCATAATGTAATGGTTCTTCGGTGTATATTTATGACAGCCTGGTGAAACAGAAATGTAGCGACTACTTTTCTGCACACGGCCAACGTAGTACTCATCACTAAACTAATTAGTTGAGTGAAGACTTTACTTGTTTTCTAGAGGTTTTCCGAAGATAGCCAGATTTCAAATAATTTTTACCGGATAAATTCGAAACCTCTAGAGAATGTTGGAAGCTGAATAATCGATTGCGGGATATAAATAGTCCTATTTATATCCCACAATATATAATAGCACTTTCTTCAGGAAAGTGCTATTTATATATTGTGGGATATAAATAGCACTTTCCTGAAGAAACTTTGCTGAACAAAAGCTGCAATAGCCTGAAAGGTCTATTAACAGCCCCTGAAATTTACATCAGAAACTTATCGACCACAAGAGCACTAAAGTTCGTATACAGGCTGTAACACTAAAATTGGAGCACCCGGAAACGGTATGAAAATTCAGCTGATATTCACGTATGCTGCAGTACGAGAGACAAGTAAAACAGAATTAAGTTTTCAAAACTAATGGACAATTTTGTTATTTAAAAAATAAAACACATCGTTAGGTACATCCAAGGGCGCCCATAAAGGGGGACAGGGGCTCGACCCCCCCGCCGCTGGTGTAGCCAAATTTTTGATAAATTTAAAACACTAAAATAGACGAAACCTTTTTTTAAAGCATTTCATAAAAATAATAAGGTATTAATGATTGATTGTATCAATTATTTTTGTTGTATTTTAGTATATTGTACATTTACTAAAATGTTTGACAGCCTTGAAGGAGGTAAGGATTTTTCTTACACCCCCTCCCCCTCCCTAAAAGTACTCACATGGACGCCACTAGGTACAACCACCGCTATCCACGCAATGCTTCGTGACACTGAGTTGTTGAAAAGTCGGATGACCTCTTGCGGCACTATGAGCATGGGCTCCTTTTTTAAGGACCGGGTCCGGCCCAGGCCCATTATGTCACATTTGTGACTGTCCCGGGCTGGGTTTGAACATATGTGCAAATTTTCCCTGTGTGAATAAGAAAAAAACAACAAAGCAAGCTGTTTTACTCCTATTTATACATGCAGGGTAATTCAAAATGATTCATCCAATTTCAAATGACTGTATTTTATGTGTTTCTAAATATACAGCGATTAAATGTACATTTGATGAAGAAAAAAAAACTGTCCAAATTTTGTTTCCGTACCTTATAAATGTTCTATGTGATTTCCGTTGGTCACGCGAGCTACGGCAAGACGATAATCAAATTCCTGCCATACGTGATCAAGTATGTCTGCTGTCAACGACTGCTGAGCACTATGAATGCGAACTTTGAGCTTATCTAGCGTTGTGGGCAATGGTGGTACATACACATTATCCTTAAGATACGCCATAACAAAATGTTGCAAGGGGTCAGATCCGGAGACCTGGCGGACCACCTGTAGAGCGCCTTGTTGTCGTGTCCACAGCGACCAATCGGTTAGGAAGCTGTTCGTTAAGGTAACGGCGAACATCCTGATGCCAACGTGGCGGTGTTCCATCGAACTGAAAGATGTAGTAGCGTGAATCTTCATTTAATGGCGCAAATAGCCGTATCTCCAACATATCTGAATCATCATCATCATCATTGTCAACCATTATCAATCCACTGCTGGACGAAGGTCTCCCCAAGTTTCCTCCACAACGGTCTGTCTTGTGCCAGTCTCTCCATGTCACTCCCGCATACTTTCGAATTTCATCCACCCATCTTCCGTGTGGTCTTCCTCTGGGTCTTTTCCTGTCCCTTGGAATCCAATCTAAAATTTCGGCTGTCCATCGATGGTCTGTCCTTCTGGCGGTATGTCCAGCCCATTGCCATTTCAGGGATTTAACTCTGACCATGATGTCTTCCACGCTTGTCGCTTTTCAGATCCACGAGTTCCTCTTCTTATCTCTCCTGGTTACACCAAGCATGCACCTCTCCATGCTGCTTTGAGTAGTCTGCAGTCTTTGTATGTCTCTTTTAGTTAAGGTCCACGTCTCTGCACCATACGTAAGCACTGGAAGGATGCATTGATCAAACACTTTTCTTTTAAGTCATAATGGCATATTGCTCTTGCAAAACTATGCTGTTTCTTCCAAAAGCTATCCAGGCAAGTTTTGTACGCCGATTAATTTCTTCATCAATGTGACCCTCACTTGATATCTGCTGTCCAAGATAAACGTACGTGCCTCTTATCTCCAGCTTTTCTCCATCAATCGATAAATCTTCATTTCTTGTAAAAGCATTGAACATCACTTTTGTCTTCTGAAAGTTCATTTTTAATCCCACTTCTTTACTCTTGTCAGCAAGTTCCTGGATCATACTCTGCAGCTCTGATGGGGTAATTGCAAAAATGACTATGTCATCTAAACGAAGGTGAGTTAGATAATCTCCATTAATCTTTATCCCTTTGTTTTCCCAGTTCAGTGACTGAAAGACATTTTCCAATGCGGCATTAAAGAGCTTCGGAGATATGGTGTCACCTTGTCTTACTCTTTTTCCAATTTTTATGTGTGTTGTATTTTCAAACAGCCGAATCTTTGCACTTGCATTTTCATAGATGTTATTAATAATATTAATGTACGCATCTTCAATACCGCAGGATTTCAGAGCCATTGTAACTGCTGATGGTTTCACCGAATCAAAGGCTTTTTCATAATCGATAAAAGCCATGCACAATGGAAGTTCATATTCCCTCGCTCTTTCAATTAGTTCTCTCAGTACGTGGATATGATCTATTGTGCTGTAGCCACTCCTGAATCCAGCTTGTTCTCTCGGTTGAGCCAAGTCGAGTGTTACCTTCAAGCGGTGTGAAAGAACTTTAGTGAAGATTTTATAAACCGCTGATAAGAGGCTGATAGGACTGTAGTTCCTGAGATCCTCAATGTCAGCTTGAAAATTTGTGCGAGTACTGTTTCGATTTCTCCACTTGCTTCTTGTATGATGTCTACAGTAATTCCATCTTCTCCTGGAGCTTTCCCCCGCTTCATGTTCTTGATTGCATGAGCAACTTCTGCTGGGAGGACTGGAAGAACTCTGGTACCTTTCATGATGTCTGGAGTACATGTATCATCCCTTTCATATAATTTGGAGTAGAAATCTTTCACTCTTGTCAAAATTTCGCCTCTTTTTTTGTTATAGAACCATCTTCTTTTCTCAGTGCCATGATCTGTTTTCTTCCCTTACTGAGATGTCCCTTTGCTATCTTTAGGCTTTGGTTGTTTTCAGTTGCTTTCCTTACTAGTTCACAGTTGAATTTCCTTACGTCTTCAGTGATACTTTTTCGTACTGTCTTGCATATCTCTATATATTCCGCTTTGGAAGTCACATCTTCTTTAGTTGTCCTCATCTCTCTTCTTTTTTGCATCAACATTTTGGTTTTTCCTGATAATTTGTTCACATGCAACTTGTTCTTAGACCCAGCTAATTTTGTTGCTGTTTCCATAAGAGCTTTGGTTACTTTTCTGTTAACTTCAGAAATATCCGCTTCTTCCGATGTTAGGCCTTCTAAAGTAGAGAATCTGTTCTTCAGTTCCAACTTGAAGGTATTATGGTGCTCTTTAAGGTTGGTTATGTCAATACATTTTGTTTGTCTTATGAGCTTGCCACGTTCGAGTTAAGTGTTGAGGTGCATCTTACATCTCATCAATCTATGGTCACTACCTGTGTTGAACTTGTTTAGCACACTGCAGTCTTCTATGACGAATTTTTTGTTACACATAATAAAATCAATTTTACTTGTCGTCCCATTTGGATGTCTAAATACAACATATCTTATTATATATCTCCAACATATCTTACTATTTGTTTTCTGGAAAAAGCTTTCTAACGGCTGGATTGGTCGCTGTACAGATGGTCCGCCAAGTCTTCGGACCTGGCCCGTTGCGGCGTTTTCTTATGGAGTTATGTTAAGGATAAAGTGCATTTGCTACAATTGCCTACAACGCTAGATGAACTGAAAGTTCAGATTCATAATGCTCTGCAGTCGTTGACAACAGACATGCTTGATCACGTATGGCAGGAATTTGATTTTTGCCTGGACACAGATCGCGTGACCAACGGAAGTCACATTGAATATTTATAAGGTATAAAAACAAAATGTGGACAGTTTATTCTTCATTCTATGTACCAGGGACGCCGACTTCACCAAATTATTGCGGGGGGGGGTGAAGAGATCAGACACGGGAGGGGCACGTTTCTTCCATTTCAAGAGAAAAATTATAAAAAAAGGGGCAAATAGGGGAAATAAATAAACTGCGAAATCTGACGTATATTTTAAAATGCAGCTGTAATTGCTCATCAGCAAATGAACAAGGAAACAGAAATATTTTTGTAGAATATTAATATTTTTAAAAATAAAATTCAGCTTGTGATTTTGTAAAAACATTCAAAGAGATTTTATTTCCAAACGTTTAAAAAAAATGAGAAATTGGCTCACCTGGCAGGGCTGTAGCTATAGGTATTGGCGCCCGGGGCAAGCAGTAAAATTGGCGCCCCCTGCCCCAGTTCAACTGGAACAGGTGACGGTGTCAGATTTTATTATATACCTGTTTGCAGATATAGTACAATACCTGTATAATAAAAACATTGCGATTTTTTATGTTATTTGCAATTATTGTCCCGTATATAATTTGCTAATTGTATGAAATAGTAACAAAATGTTAATTTTTATATAAAATATTACTCATTATATAATATATTTTTTAAATAACTTATATACGTAATCCTATTCAATAGCCTGTGGTGATTATATGAGCTTCAATAGGGATTGTAGAAGAAAGAAAAAACATTGTACATAGTTTGAATGAAGAATAATTTTCATTTAAAATTAATTGCTACCTCAAGTGCTTATGAACAACTGAAAAAATGTACAATTAGCTTTTGCTTAAAATTATGCTTAAGCCTTAACAGAAAGATTTTGTATTTACAAATGCACCTTTCGAGCTTTAATAGCAGCAAAACCATTTATTATTTGATCATATTAATATTTTTAGCAATATCTTTTTCTATTGACAGTATTGCCAGGTGCGTTAATCTGGTCACCATTTTATCCTTAAAGCATAATGAAATTTTAATTTTTACATTTTTTTAATTACGCGTATAAATTAATTTCATATTTTTTTACATTTATAAAAAAAATCTACGTCTCGATGGCGCCCCCCTCCGGCTCGGCGCCCGGGGCGGCGGCCCCTGCTCCCCCCCCCCAATCGCTACGGCTCTGCACCTGGTCCACCTTATGAGGCTAAAGCGATTATTTAATTAAGCACGATGAAAAATATTAGGTGGGCACTGCTCCCTCCCCCAGTAAAATTATTGGGGGCAAGATTTACCTTGCCCCCCAATAGTCGGCGCTTATGCTATGTACATTTAATCGCTGTGTATTTAGAAACTCATAAAATACAGTCATTTGAAATCGGATGAGTCCAGTGGCGCAGTGGTCTTAGCGATGGCCTCTGATCTTTCGTCCGAAAGGGGTTCGTCTTCGAATCCCGGTGAGGCATGTATGTTGTATTTGTTTTACGGCGCTGGCTCTCTCCCTTCCCTGGAACCAGTGACCCTAAATTAGGAATGGGCGACTGCTTATAGCCCATTGAGTTGCTCACGGTGGTCGTTAAACCTCCAATAAAAAAAAAATAAAAAAAATCGCATGAATCATTTTGAATTACCCTGTATTTTCATCATCGGATAACAATGTTAGGACTTCCCGTTAATGTCGACCCTCTCCCCCAAAAAAAGACAGAGGGAGAAAGAATCAGTATTACTATGCACATCATATTCAGGTAACAAAATATCCTTCATCTTTTTTCCCAAGTGTATCAGGTTAATTCGTTTACCTCGGCTCACCTTCTTGTTCTCACCGAATGACCGAAAATTCCCATTTTTAGCACGTCTTTTGTAAAAAAAGATCGTGCTTCTGTTATCGTTTTGTCCGTCCGTCCGTCCGTCCGTCTGTACCCACGATATCTCTGCAACTATTAGTCCGAGTTAAAAAATTCTTTTTGCATTCGGGAGCTTGAAATATGCAAATGATGATCCTTTATTTCGTTTATTTTTACGATGTATAATTCCGCCGGTATAGGGCGTAAATGCAGATGATGTCGAATTCAAAAATACGTTTCATTCCACATATTTGCTTCTAAACATCCGATTGAAAAAATTATTTTATCTTTCGATTCCATTTATGTCTAAGAGTATTTTAGATATAGTTACTTTTTCATATTACGCATAGATTTTCCGATAGGGGGCGTAAAAGTAAATTACATTTTTCCCGATAACTCTTTTTTTAAAACTCCGATTTGAAAAAAAATTCTTCAGCGGATGCATCTCCTGATGGAAAATCTTTTGCATATAACTTCAAATTTTTGGTAAAGAATTCTTTAGCCACCAAGGGGCGTAAGTGTTAATTTTTGCTTCTGATGTATTTGCCATAAAATCGGAGCTTCTAAAATATCGATTGAAAAAATTATTTCGTGGACTGATGCCACCCACATCGATAAACCTTTTCGGAATATTTTCTTCTTGAAACATTCCACAGTTTCTCCGCTAAAGGGCGTAGATGTACATCTTATTTTTGTCAATATCTCTACTTTTAGGAGTCCGATTTGAAAAAATCCTTATTTGTTGGATAGTGTTTTTCGTGTGACACGTTTTTCATATAATTTCAAAATTTTCAAGTAATGCATAGACTTTCCGCTAGGGGGCGTAGCGGTAAATTGCGTTTCCCCCTATCTGCTTCTAAATCTCCGATTTGAAAAATTCTTTCTGCACCGGTTACAGCTTCTGATGAGAAATGGTTTGCACGTAATTTCTAATTTTTGTTAAAAAAATAGTTTGGCCACCCGGTGGTGTAAATCTTAATTTCCGCTTCTGTTTTATTTGCAGCAAAATATGAGCTTCTAAATTGTCGATTGAAAAAAACGTCGTTTGTTGACCGATACTAGGCATGTCAACAAATCTTTTAGAAACATTTTCTTCTTAAAATAATGCATGGTTTCTACGCCAGGGGGCGTAGGTGTATATCTTGTTTTTGTCAATATCTCTACTTCTAAGAGTCCGATTTGAAAAATTCCTTCTTTGTTGGATAGTGTTTCTAGTGTGACATGTGATTCATATAATTTCAAAATTTTCAAGTAGTTCATACTTTCCGCTAGGGGGCGTAATGGCAAATTGCATTTCCCCCAATATCTCTGCTTCTAAATCTCCCGATTTGAAAAATTCTTTCCGCACCGGATAGAGCTCCTGATGGGAAATCGTTTGACATAATTTCTAATTTTTGTAAGAAATGGTTTGGCCATCAGGTGGCGTAAGTCTTAATTTTCGCTTCTGTTGTAGGCTATTTGCAGCACAATATGAGCTTCTAAAATCTCGATTGAAAAAAAGTCGTTTGTTGAGCGATACTAATCACGTCGACAAACCTTTAAGGAAAATTTTCTTCTTGAAAAAATGCATGGTTTCTACGCCAGGGGGCGTAGATGTATATCTTATTTTTGTCAATATCTCTACTTCTAATAGTACGATTTGAAAAATTCCTTCTTTGTTGGATAGTGTTTCCGATGCGAAATGTTTTTCCTATAAATTCAAAATTTTCAAGTAAATCATAGACTTTCCGCTAATGGGCAAAGGTAAATTGCGTTTTCTGCGTTATTTCTGCTCCTAAAGCTCTGATTTGAAAAATTCTTCCTGTATCGCATACAAGACCTAATGGAAAACCTTTTTTAACATAATTTCTAATGTTTGGTAAAGAATGGTTTAGCCACCAGGGGTCATAAGTGCTAATTTCTGCTTCTGAAGTATTTGTTGCAAAATCTGGGCTCCTGAAAACTCGACTAGTTTTTTTTTTCTTGGACCGATACCGCTTATATGGTATAAACCTTTTGAGAATACTTTCTTTCTAAAATAATGCATGGTTTTCCCACCAGGGGACGTAAAGTCACATCTTATTTTTGTCGATATCTCTGTTTCTAAGAGTTCGTAAGCTCACGATTCCGTTTACAGCAATATCTGAAGGATTAAAAACCCGATTGAAAATCTTTCTTCCGTCAAATCTATTGTTTTCTATACCAGTTCCATTGACTTTGAATAGCTTTGATAAATTTAATTTGCGTCAGAACGGATTCAAAAGACGTGCTTATTATACCCGAAAATTCGGTGTCATCTTTCTCGTTCATATTGTAGCTAGCAGAACTTAAAATTTTAGAAGCCAGAAAACTTTATACTATCAGTTCTCATCGTGTCTCAGAAACAATACGTAGTTGTTACTTAAAACACTCACAGACGTTTTTGAGTTACGAAATGCACGCGATAAACGCAATAAACAATAATCAACAATTTTAGGCAAAGAACAGAAGAGAGACTATATAATAGCCTAATTCAGTTGTGTACTTCGCATTGCATTAGTTAATTCGGTTAACAGTGTTAAATAAAATTAATAAGAAAGTGATAGAGAAAATTAACTTGAGCCCGGGATAGTTAAAAACATGATATAAGAGCCCGCCCAGGGCGGGATTTCCACGCATTTTGTCATAGCCCAGGCCCGTGCTCATGTCAATTGTCCACTATACTTCTCGCGCCTGCTTTTGCAGGGCGGCGGTTGTCTGCGTTGATTGCCGGTGGTTGTTGAGATACCGTTCAATCATGCCCATGCATGCTCTATTGGGGACAGATCTGGTTATCTTGCTGGCCATTCCAGGACATCGACAGGGCCTGGAGATGTTTGCAGTATGCGGATGCGCATCCTCTTACTGAAACATGCTGCTAGGTGCCCTCCTTACGAAACGAATAGCAACATCGTCCGCGTACCACCAAGCTGTCAAACTGCCTATGAGGAATGTCAGAAATATTCGGCTATCATTGCTGATTACTCGCCAGACTGTGACCCTAGGGATTCGTACTGTATGCAAACGGATAACTTACTCTTGAATTGGTTCGTTCTCCCCTTGGTCTCCATATGTGCACTGGGCAGTCATCGGACCACAAAGAAAAGCGAGATTTGTCGCTGAAGATCACAAGATGCTGTTTGTCTGCTAGTTCACCGGAGGATGGCACCACTTCAGACGCATGCCGCCCCGGTGGCGCAGTGGTCTAAGCGCTGGCTTGTGATCAGTCGTCTGAGATAGGTGCGGGTTCGACTCCCCGTGGGGCATGTACGTTGTGTTTGTCTTACTGCACTGGCTGTCCCTCTCTCTCTCTCTCTCTTACCAGGAACCAGTGACTTTAAGGGAGGGACGGGCGACTGCTTATAGCCCATCGAGTTTATAGTGTTCTTCAATGTTTAAAACGTTTGTATGTGTAGCTTGGGGAACATTACGTAAAGTTTGTTCTTCTTATTCACTCACCCGAAATGAAAACAGGACTCACTCAAATAAAGTTCAAGCAAAGTTGTTACCAATTCTTTTTTTTTTTATTCCGTCAGTACTTCAGTCGATATCTAAAACTCACGAAGAATTAAATCTTAACGGCAATAATAATTTAATCTGATTATAACATCACTCGAACACGAAAAACTTTAAGAACAAACCACTTCAGTGTAAACCAGCTTCCACAAATGCTACACCACATACCGACAGACTCTATCTGCATGGAAAATACCGCTTCCAGATTGAGATAGCTTTCACGACTGCCGCTAACGCAACACACACAGCTGGTAGTTTAACACATTATATATAGTGTGACGTGCCTGCCCCGCAGGACGCACACGACATAAAGGCAGATAGCAGCGAGAACGAACGTCTGCGTGGCTCAGTTGGTAGAGCGACTTGTTCCGGAATAAGAGGACTCGGGTTAGATCCCCGGCGTGGACCAAAATGACGGAGAAATTTACTTCGTTATAATACACTATATTAACAAAAGTCACCGGATACCTAAAAGAGAAACACAACATAGCATTCATTGACATACATTAGTATGGTGTCGCTCCACCTTTGGCCTTAATGCATGCACTGACTCTTCGAGACAGGCTTTCGACAATATTTTGGAACACAGCGATAGGTATGCGCTTCCATTCAGTACATAATGCTATCGCTAACTGTTGCTTAGTAGTAGGCCTTGGTCCCAAACGTCTTATGCGACGCTCTAATTCATCCCATAGGTGCTCTATGGGATTAAGATCAGGGCTCTGTGCTGGTCAGTCCACACACGATACGGAATTATCGTCAAACCACAACGCAACATTCCTTGCTTTATAGCTCGGTGCATTATCCTGCTGGTACCAACAAGGCTCGGTTCCATAGTATTGCCACAGAGTTGGTAGGGCATAATTGTCCAGAATATCAAGGTAGACGTGCTGGTTAACAGGTTTGTCCAAGATAACCAATGGGCCGGGACCATACCACGAAAAACGTCCCCACACGAGTACACTGCCAGCTCCAAACTTGACAGTAGGAACAGAACACTGTGGTAAATAGCGTTCTCCCGGCTGCCGCCATAGCCACACACGGCCATCAGACTGATGGATCGCGTATCAGGATTCATCAGTCCATAGGACCAGTTTCTATTGATCTACGGCCCACGATAACTGTTCTTTACACCATGCTAAACGACGAGTAGCATTCCGAGTGGAGATGAGAGACTTATGAGCAGCCGCACAAACACGGTAATCCATGGAATGAAGTTCTCTGCCAATTGTACGTGTACATACCGAGGTTCCACCATTTTTACTCATGAGATCTTATATAGTACTCCGTCGATTAGCTGTAACGGCTGTCCTGAGGCTTCGACGTCTTCTATCACTGATTTTCTGTAGTCTGCTGGCGCGTTTTGCTGCTTCATGCAAGCCATGTGTCTTCCACTTATTCAGTACATCCAAAACATTTGACTTGGGTATGTTTAAACGCCTCTCGGTTTCTCTTATGGAGAACCCACTAATATAGCACCCAATAATCTTTCCTTTCTCAAATTGAGTTCTTTCCCGCCGCGACATTATCGTTGAACCTCACAATGCGATTTGATCGCGGTCAGTTGCACGCTTTCTTGTGAAAATGCTAAATGATTTGATATGAAATGACCCAGTTGTCATCAGGCTGCTTAATGTCTAACAAAAACACACGAGGAACAAAAATCTTATGAAAATGCACTATTTTTAATTAGAATGCACACTTTCTTCCATTATTGATAGCTGATTGTTTTCTATTTTAGTTCTAGCAGAAATAATGTTTGGCATATTTTTTATCATGTAGATTCTGTATATCATCATCATCATCATCGTCAACCATTATCAATCCACTGCTGGACGAAGGTCTCCCCAAGTTTCCTCCACAACGGTCTGTCTTGTGCCAGTCTCCTCCATGTCACTCCCGCATACTTTCGAATTTCATCCACCCATCTTCCACGTGGTCTTCTTCTGGGTCTTTTCCTGTCCCTTGGAATCCAATCTAAAATTTCGACTGTCCATCGATGGTCTGTTCTTCTGGCAGTATGTCCAGCCCATTGCCATTTCAGGGATTTAACTCTGATCATGATGTCTTCCACTCTTGTCATTTTTCGGATCCACGTGTTCCTCTTCTTATCTCTCCTGGTTACACCAAGCATGCACCTCTCCATGCTGCTTTGAGTTGTCTGCAGCCTTTGTATGTCTCTTTTAGCTAAGGTCCACGTCTCTGCACCATACGTAAGCACTGGAAGGATGCATTGATCAAACACTTTTCTTTTAAGACATAATGGCATATTGCTCTTGAAAATTATGCTGTTTCTTCCAAAAGCTCTCCAGGCAAGTTTTGTACGCCGATTAATTTCTTCACCAATGTGACCCTCACTTGATATCTGCTGTCCAAGATAAACGTACGTGTCTGTTATCACCAGCTTTTCTCCATCAATCGATAAATCTTCATTTCTTGTAAAAGCATTGTACATCACTTTTGTCTTCTGAAATTTCATTTTTAATCCCACTTCTTTACTCTTGTCAGCAAGTTCCTGAATCATACTCTGTAGCTCTGATGGGGTAGTTGCAAAAATGACTATGTCATCAGCAAAACGAAGGTGGGTTAGGTAATCTCCATTAATCTTTATCCCTTTGTTTTCCCAGTTCAGTGATTGAAAGACATTTTCCAATGTGGCATTAAAGAGCTTCGGAGATATGGTGTCACCTTGTCTCACTCCTTTTCCAATTTTTATGTGTGTTGTATTTTCAAACAGCCGAATCTTTGCACTTGCATTTTCATATATGTTATTAATAATATTAATGTATGCATCTTCAATACCGCAGGATTTCAGAGCCATTGCAACTGCTGATGGTTTCACCGAATCAAAGGCTTTTTCATAATCGATAAAAGCCATGCACAATGGAAGCTCATATTCCCTCGCTCTTTCAATTAGTTCTCTCAGTACGTGGATATGATCTATTGTGCTGTAGCCACTCCTGAATCCAGCTTGTTCTCTCGGTTGAGCCATGTCCAGTGTCACCTTCAAGCGGTGTGAAAGAACTTTAGTGAAGATTTTATAAACCACTGATAGGAGACTGATAGGTCTGTAGTTCCTGAGATCCTCAATGTCACCTTTTTTATGTAGCAAGATCATTGTAGCGTTGTTCCAATCCTCAGGAATTTTCCCTTCATTAAGGCATCGAGTGAAAATTTGGGCGAGTACTTTTTCGATTTCTCCACTTGCTTCTTGTATGATGTCTACAGTAATTCCATCTTCTCCTGGAGCTTTTCCCCGCTTCATGTTCTTGATTGCATGTGCAACTTCTGCTGGAAGGACTGGAAGAACTCTGGTACTAGTACCTTTCATGATGTCTGGAGTACATGTATCATCCCTTTCATATAATTTGGAGTAGAAATCTTTCACTCTTGTCAAAATTTCGCCTCTATTTCTTGTTACAGAACCATCTTCTTTTCTCAGTGCCATAATCTGTTTTCTTCCCTTACTGAGATGTCCCTTTGCTATCTTTAGGCTTTGGTTGTTTTCAATTGCTTTCCTTACTAGTTCACAGTTGAATTTCCTTACGTCTTCAGTGATACTTTTTCTTACTGTCTTGCATAGCTCTAAATATTCCACTTTAGAAGTCACATCTTCTTTAGTTGTCTTCATCACTCTTCTTTTTTGCATCAACATTTTGGTTTTTCCTGATAATTTGTTCACATGCAATTTGTTCTTAGACCCAGCTAATTTTGTTGCTGTTTCCATAAGAGCTTTGGTTACTTTTCTGTTAACTTCAGAAATATCCACTTCTTCCGATGTTAGGCCTTCTAAAGCAGAGAATCTGTTCTTCAGTTCCAATTTGAAGGTATTATGGTGTTTTTTAAGGTTGGTTATGTCAATACATTTTGTTTGTCTTTTGAGCTTGCTACCTTCGAGTTTAGTGTTGAGGTGCATCTTACATCTCACCAATCTATGGTCACTGCCTGTGTTGAACTTGTTTAGCACACTGCAGTCTTCTATGACGAATTTTTTGTTACACATAATAAAATCAATTTCACTTGTCGTCCCATTTGGATGTCTCTATGTCCATTTCCTGTGTGGCTTTTTCTTGAAGAAGGAGTTCAAGATGAAAAACCCTTCTGCCTCTGCAAACTCAACGAGAGTATTTCCACGCTGGTTTCTGTTGCCGTGACCGAATTTACCTACTGAAGTTTCATTCTGTTGCCGTTGCCCCATTTTTGCATTGAAATATCCCATAATTATCTTCAAGTGCTGCTTACCTTTATTATTTAGATCACGAATTTCCTCATAAAATTCTTCAATTTCTTCTTCAGCATGACTTGTAGTGGGTGCATAAGTTTGAATAATCTGAGCCTGGTATCTTCTCGAGAGTTGGATAACGAGTCGTGCAGCTCTGTCAGAGGAACTTTCAACTTCTACAACTTTATCCTTCAGTTTCTTGTTTATTATAAATCCAACACCACTAGTTCTGCCAGTATCTGTCCTACGATAGTAGAAGAGATGTCCACTTTTCAGTTCAATGAGGTCTTCTCCTTTTCTCCTTACCTCACTTAGCCCGACGATGTCCCACTTGATCCTTTGTAGTTCCTCTTCCAATTCAAGAAGCCTTGAATCAGAAGATAGGGAGCGTCCGTTGCACGTAGCCAAGGTCAGCATCAGATGGCAGCCTAGTCCGGTCCTCCGCGGATTCTTAGCACCCTCTGCCTTCATGTCGCACTGGCCGCTGCCTTGGCCAGGTACATTCCAGCTGCCGGAGACTGAGGGCCAAGATTTAAGTTGTGGAGTCATTTTGGAGGGGTTTGGCCATAACTCACCACGCTGGCCAAGCGGGTTGGTGAGTGTGGGATAGCATTTCCTCTAATCCCGATGGTATAGTTATACCGCTATTGGCGGTCGTCAGAGCCCCTTTAGTGGGAACAGGATGTACCAAGAGAAGGCGGGGTTGACATTTGTCAAGGAGAGGCTGTGATGTTACGCATCACCTGACCTTACATCCCATATATATATATATACACTGGTGTGCAAAAATTAAGGACGAAGAGGAGGAATTAGCATAACAGCGGAATGAGCAGGCAGAACGGACCGAAAGACCACTCAGGAGATAGACTAGGGTCCGGAACGGTAGGGTATGCGCATATATACAGCATGACTTAATGCGGGGGGGGGAGTGTCGGAAGGATATAAAGCACACGGGCGGTGTACGCTCAGCAATTCGGTGAAAGCTATTGCACGGTGTACATCGGTTTGAACGACGTCGAGTTGCTGCCACCGTGTGATATGGCCAACAGGCAATCCAGTAGACGACATCTGGATGAGTTTTCCTGAGGTCGCGTCATTGGGAAGTTGGAAGAAGGTCAAAGTGTGACTAGTGTAGCCGAGGAGTTCTGGATCGCTCACAGCATCGTTTCACGAGCTTGGAGAGCATTTCAAACGACAGGAACAGCTGTCCCAGAATTTAGCAGTGGCCGTTCACGAGTAATCGCGGTGGCGGACGACCGGTATATTGTCCTACAGGCGAAAAGAGGCAGACGGCAGACAGCGGGAGAAATCGCAAGGCACATGCAACAGACAACTGGACGTCCGTCATCACGTTTTACTGTGGCCAGGAGGCTGCACAATGGTGGTTTATTTGAACGACGACCAGTATGGTGTGTGCGATTAACGCCTGCTCATCGGAGACGGCGGTTTCTGTGGTGTCAGGAACACAAGAACTGGATACATCAGTAATGGGGTCGAGTTCTCTTTACGCATGAGAGCCGATTTAAACTGACGAGCGATTTTGGACGTATACACATCTGGAGAGAGCAGGGAACACGCAATCACACTTCCAACATCATCGAAAGAGACCGGTTTGGTGGTGGCGGAGTTCTCGTTTGGTGCGGTATCATGCTTGGTAGCCGTACTGACCTCCACATTTTCCAAAGAGGTTCAGTTACTCGTGTCCGCCATTGTACAGAGGTTCTCTTGCCTCACGTGCGTCTGTTTAGAGGTGATGTGGGTCTTGAGTTTCTCTTCACGAACGACAACGCTACACCTCATCGTACAGTGGCTGTCGCAGAGCTGTTGGAGAGTAAAAATATTCAACGCATGGATTGGCCAGCAAGCTCCCTGGACCTATATCCAATCGAACACATGTGGGACCTTCTCGGGAGACGCTTGGCAGCACGTCCCCAGCCGCCAGCAACAATTCCGCAGCTGCGATTGGTGCTACAAGAAGAATGGGCCGCGATGCTTCAACAGCTCCTTGACAACCTCGTCCTCAGCATGGACAGACGTTGTAAATCCTGCAACGCAGTCAGGGGTGATCATATCTCATACTAAAGACTGGATTTTTCTTGGCAGCCGCATGTCACATGGACGTTTCTGTCTTCTGTCCAGTTGTGCTCGAAGCTACCATTTCAATAAAGTGCCTTTGTATACTTTGGATTCCTTGTTTGGTCGGTTTTGCTCACTTGTCTCATATTCCTACATCTTGGGGATCTTATTCTATGATTTGAGTCGATGTGGAGCACTTCTGCACGACGTTACATTCGAAAAACCGTCTGGTCCTTAATTTTTGCACGCCAGTGTATATATATATATATATATATATATATATATATATAGGGGATGTAAGATCAGGTGATGCGTAACATCACAGCCTCTCCTTGGCAAATGTCAACCCCGCCTTCTCGTGCTGCATCATCCTGTTCCCACTAAAGGGGCTCTAACGACCGCCAACAGCGGTATAACTATACCATCGGGATTAGAGGAAATGCTATATCACACTCACCAACCCGCTTGGCCAGCGTGGTGAGTTACGGCCAAACCCCTCCAAAATGAATCCACAACTTAATTATTGGCCCTCAGTCTTCGGCAGCTGGAATGTACCTGGCCAAGGCAGCGGCCAGTGCGACATGAAGGCAGAGGGTGATAAGAATCCGCGGAGGACCGGACTAGGCTGCCATCTGATGCTGACCTTGGCTACGTATAATGGACGCTCCCTATCTTCTGATTCAAGGCTTCTTGAATTGGAAGAGGAACTACAAAGGATCAAGTGGGACATCATCGGGCTCAGTGATTTAAGAGGAAAGGAGAAGATCTCGTTGAACTGAAAAGTGGACATCTCTTCTACTATCGTGGGACAGATACTGGCAGAACTAGTGGTGTTGGATTTATAATAAACAAGAAACTGAAGGATAAAGTTGTAAAGTTGAAAGTTCCTCTGACAGAGCTGCACGACTCGTTATCCAACTCTCGAGAAGATACCAGGCTCGGATTATTCAAACTTATGCACCAACCACAAGTCATCCTGAAGAAGAAATTGAAGAATTTTATGAGGAAATTCGTGATCTAAATAATAAAGGTAAGCAGCACTTAAAGATAATTATGGGAGATTTCAATGCAAAAATAGGGCAACGGCAACAGAATGAAACTTCAGTAGGTAAATTCGGTCACGGCAACAGAAACCAGCGTGGAAATACTCTCGTTGAGTTTGCAGAGGCAGAAGGGTTTTTCATCTTGAACTCCTTTTTCAACAAAAAGCCACACAGGAAATGGACATGGAGACATCCAAATGGGACGACAAGTGAAATTTATTTTATTATGTGTAACAAAAAATTCGTCATAGAAGACTGCAGTGTGCTAAACAAGTTCAACACAGGTAGTAACCATAGATTGGTGAGATGCAAGATGCACCTCAAAACTAAACTCGAACGTGGCAAGCTCAAAAGACAAACAAAATGTATTGACATAACCAACCTTAAAAAACACCATAATACCTTCAAGTTGGAACTGAAGAAGAGATTCTCTGCTTTAGAAGGCCTAACATCGGAAGAAGTGGATATTTCTGAAGTTAACAGAAAAGTAACCAAAGCTCTTATGGAAACAGCTACAAAATTAGCTGGGTCTAAGAACAAGTTGCATGTGAACAAATTATCAGGAAAAACCAAAATGTTGATGCAAGAAAGAAGAGAGATGAGGACAACTAAAGAAGATGTGACTTCTAAAGTGGAATATTTAGAGCTATGCAAGACAGTAAGAAAAAGTATCACTGAAGACGTAAGGAAATTCAACTGTGAACTAGTAAGGAAAGCAATTGAAAACAACCAAAGCCTAAAGATAGCAAAGGGACATCTCAGTAAGGGAAGAAAACAGATTATGGCACTGAGAAAAGAAGATGGTTCTGTAACAAGAAATAGAAGCGAAATTTTGACAAGAGTGAAAGATTTCTACTCCGAATTATTTGAAAGGGATGATACATGTACTCTAGACATTATGAAAGGTACCAGTACCAGAGTTCCTCCAGTCCTCCCAGCAGAAGTTGCACATGCTATCAAGAACTTGAAGCGGGGAAAAGCTCCAGGAGAAGATGGAATTACTGTAAACATCATACAAGAAGCAAGTGGAGAAATCGAAACAGTACTCGCCCAAATTTTCACTCGATGCCTTAATGAAGGGAAGATTCCTGAGGATTGGAACAACGCTACAATGATCCTGCTACATAAAAAAAGGTGACATTGAGGATCTCAGGAACTACAGACCTATCAGCATCCTATCAGAGATTTATAAAATCTTCACTAAAGTTCTTTCACATCGCTTGAAGGTAACACTGGACATGGCTCAACCGAGAGAACAAGCTGGATTCAGGAGTGGCTATAGCACAATAGATCATATCCACGTACTGAGAGAACTAATTGAAAGAGCGAGGGAATATGAACTTCCATTGTGCATGGCTTTTATCGATTATGAAAAAGCCTTTGATTCGGTGAAACCATCAGCAGTTGCAATGGCTCTGAAATCCTGCGGTATTGAAGATGCATACATTAATATTATTAATATCATCTATGAAAATGCAAGTGCAAAGATTCGGCTGTTTGAAAAAGCAACACACATAAAAATTGGAAAGGGAGTGAGACAAGGTGATACCATATCTCCGGAGCTCTTTAATGCCGCATTGGAAAATGTCTTTTAATCACTGAACTGGGAAAACAAAGGGATAAAGATTAATGGAGATTATCTAACTCACCTTCGTTTTGCTGATGATATAGTCACTTTTGCAACTACGCCATCAGAGCTGCAGAGTATGATCCAGGAACTTGCTGACAAGAGTAAAGAAGTGGGATTAAAAATGAACTTTCAGAAGACAAAAGTGATGTTCAATGCTTTTACAAGAAATGAAGATTTATCGATTGATGAAGAAAAGCTGGAGATAACAGACACGTACGTTTATCTTGGACAGCAGATATCAAGTGAGGGTCTTATTGATGAAGAAATAAATCGGCGTACAAAACTTGCCTAGAGAGCTTTTGGAAGAAACAGCATAATTTTCAAGAGCAATATGCCATTATGTCTTAAAAGAAAAAGTTTGATCAATGCATCCTTCCAGTGCTTACGTATGGTGCAGAGACGTGGACCTTAACGAAAGGCTGCAGACAACTCAAAGCAGCATGGAGAGGTGCATGCTTGGTGTAACCAGGAGAGATAAGAAGAGGATCTCGTGGTTCCGAAAAATGACAAGAGTGGAAGATATCATGATCAAAGTTAAATCCCTGAAATGGCAATGGGCTGGACATACTGCCAGAAGGACAGACCATCGATGGACAGCTGAAATTTTATACTGGATTCCAATTAAGGGACAGGAAAAGACCCAGAAGAAGACCACATGGGAGATAGGTGGATGAAATTCGAAAGTATGCAGGAGTGACATGGAATAGACTGGCACAAGACAGACCGTTGTGGAAGAAACTTGGGGAGACCTTCATCCAGCAGTGGATTGATAATGGTTTACAATGATGATGAATGATTCTATATATATATTTATACTCATCAATAAGAAGCATTTTCAACGGGAGCCAAAAGTCGGAGAGAGAGAAAAAAGAAAATGCTAACAAGCAGTGAAGAATATGCAAGAATGCAGAAAGTTTTGAAAATGCTGAGCTTTGGCTTTTTTTTTTTTTTAGCAAAATTTCCAATTACAAAGTTGTAGAGCATTAATTAGTCAGTACAAAACGACATCTGTTTTACACAGATAAGATAAATTGTCGCCTGAATACCCTACAATGTCCGAAATCGATGCGCCACGATTCGAATCTGCATATTCACATTTCGGAAATGTAGCTGTATGCAAATGCAGATTGTGACGTTGTACCGTACCTACGATATAAAAACCAGTAGCAGGATGTACTCTGATCAGAAGTTTAGGTCTACGTACGCTGTGTAAGAATGGCGAGCTTGGATTTCTGGGGTTACGTAAAAAATCAGTTGTATGCAACAGCGCCTACATGTCTGCTCGATCTACGTCGTCGTGTTACAGATGCTTGCAATAGTGTGACGCTTCCCATGCTGAGGAATGTGCATGCAGAGTTACTTTCACGAATACAAATGTGTATCGTGGGCAATGGCGAACTCTTCGAACATACTCGACATTAACTTTTTATCACTGTGCGCCAGTTTGCCTTTTTTGTTTTTGTTTTGTCTGACGTCATCAAACTGTATTGGCATAAGTACGTATTTATGTAATAAATTGTGTGTATTTGCTCATACCTATGCCTGTTCCCTTCAGTGGCGGCTTTTCAGGTGAAGTAGGTGAAGTGCCTCTTCACTTATTTTACTTAAAATAAAGTTTTATTCAGTAGTTTGTATAATATATTCTTTTTTGTCTCTATTGTGTTACAAAATACTCAAAATTTTGATTAGATATCAATTCACATAGCGCATTCAATACGGAAAACAAGTCCTCATACGCAACACAGTGCAAGTGAAGAGCCGAAATGAAAACCCTTGGAAGTCTGCAGCTTTCGACCGAGTTGCTATGGTAACCGTGACGTCAACCTTCCCTATCTGGCGCGCAGGTGAAGTGTTTTAGCTTTCGGCGCCGAAGCTCTGCAGATGGAATCGCGACGTTCGAAGGAGATCACGGTGAAACGGGACGGTTTACCCAGGATATCTTACAATCCCCTAGAGCTTTTCCTTGCGGTGTTGTGGTACATGCTTTCCGAAAGGATTTATTTTTTCGTGCTTCGTGATTATTTGTCAAAAAGTTTAGCTGTTACTGTAGTTTCGTGTATAGTTTAACAGCTAGTGATAGTTTTAATTAAAGTATGTATCCTGTGAACGACATTGTTTGTAATTTATTACAAACTCCATTTAATCGGTGGAAAGATGAAAACAAAAGAGACATTTTACTTCAAGGACGACCGACGGATTCACTGACAGTTGTTGCCAAAAAAGAAATCAAGAAGAGCATTAAATCTTACAATGTTAATTTTTAAAATTGTTGGTTTACTGAATATAAATGGCTTTGTAGTACTTCTGTGTAACAAAAATTATTTTGTTGGCCCTGCTTACTTTTTAGTAATAAACATTCGGCGTGGAATAAAGACAGATTCTCAGATTTATTAAATATAACACGCTCACTTCATAAACATGGTGATTCTAGCGAACACCTGAAATGCCAGTTAATGCTAAGGAATTTTGAAAAAATCAGAACACCATTGCCGATGCCCTGAGGGAGAATGCCAGGCTTTTGCAAATGCATTTCAACGAAAACGTTCGTTTAAATAGACTTTTCCTGCAGACAGTGATCGATGCAGCATTATATTTGAGCAAACAAGAACTAGCATTTCGTGGCCATGACGAAAGCATTTACTTTATAAATCGTGGAAATTTCAAGGAATTACTTTCATTGTTGATATCAAGAAGTCCTTTAGAAATTCAAAATCAATACGAAAAGATAAAAAATGTCTTCACAGGTGACTCAAAAACTATTCAAAATGAATTATCAAAATGTATTTCTGAATACATAAATGATCACGTTAAAAATGAAATAAATAAAGTTCAATGCTTTTCTATTCAAGTAGATGACATCACAGACAAAAATCAGACTTCTCAGTGCTCTTTAATAATAAGATTTGTTGATTCGGAAGGTGTATTGGCTGAGCGATTTTTGGGTTTCCACGACGTGAGTGGAGATCGAACGTCAGAAGCTTTATACAAAATGCTAGACAAAATTTTGGAACAATTCGATTTAATAGGACAATGTTACGATGGGGCAAGTGTAATGTCTGGACACTTGAATGGGCTCCAGAAAAAAATCAAGGATAAAGCTCCTCAAGCTGTTTTTGTTCATTGCTTAGCACATCGTTTGAACCTTGTATTACAGCAGAGTTTTTCTAAAATTTCAAAGTGTCGTATATTTTATGCAAGCCTCCCTGGAATTCCTTCGTTTTTTCACCACTCAGTGAAGCGATCTTATACACTCACATCTACAACCGCAAGACGCATACCAACCATAGCAGAAACTCGATGGTCCTCCACTTCGATGTTAGTAAGTGTAATTGTTAAAGATTGGGATAAATTGAAGGAAGTATTCGAATTTCTGACAAATAGTGAGCAATCAGACAAAAAATCAATTCAACTCGCCAAGGGGTTTTTAAACGATATTAACACTTTTGAATTTACATTTTTGGCAATAGTATTTAATGAAATTTTTGGCCCCACCGATCTATTATTCGAAATTTTGCAGAAAAAATCACTAGACATAAACTACTGTGTAACTCAAATTAAAAAAACTCGTGAAATTTTGAGTCATAAAAAGAACGATGAAGTATTTGAAACACTGTTTGGAAAAGCTAGCAAAATCACAGAAATAGGCTGATCTAAACGGGAATATGCTGCTGTTACACAAGAAACAATTTTTCAAAATTATAAACAATTGTATTTTGAAATTTTAGACCATATTCTTATGGAAATGGAAATAAGATTTCAAGACTGTGAAAAGTTTCAATTTGTTTGTCTTGCTGACACAACCAAATTCGAACAATTTAATTCAAGCTTTCCCTCTCACGCTTTTGAAAATCTACAACATTTTTGCGGAACAATATTTACTAAACTCCAGCGCCTTAAAAATGAACTGAGTCTTGTATATGGCGATGAAAAATTAATGAATATATTGACTCAAGAACTTCTTCGAGTGCTTCATGAAGATAAAGACATTTTTACAGAAGCTTATAAATTGGTTGCCCTCATTTTAACTATTCCACCTACAAATGTGTCAGTGGAAAGAAGTTTTTCTTGCCTTAAAAGAATACAAACTTACTCAAGAAACACTATTTCTCAAGACAAACTTGCTTCTTTGGCAAATATTTCTATTCAGAAAGATATTTTATTGATGCTTACGAAGAAACAACCATTCTATGACGACATAATCGTCAATTTGCAGCTTTAAAAGAAAGAAGAATTGATCTAATACACAAAAAATAGGTCAGTCCTCATGTAGTGATTTTCATTGAAGACAGTAGATATCTTTCCATATTCCTCTTGTAGCTCTTCACCTATTTTTTTCAACCACGAGCCACCACTGGTTCCCTTCAAACGTTCACACAAAAGGTCACTCATCGATTTCGGATATTTTAGGGTATTCAGGCAACAATTTATCTTATCCGTGTAAAACAAATATCGTTTTGTACTAATTAATTGATGCTCTACAACTTTGTGATTGGAAATTTTGCTTTATCTCGTTTCGTTTTCAATTTGCAATGACTAACTTCCTCATTTCGCCACTAAGGGCGCCGTTATCGGTTGCATTCGATCGGGCGTAGTCGCTTTACTATACCGTTATATTACTTGCATAACTGTACCTCTCTCCGTTCGCAAGTTATTCTACGCTAAAGGGACTTTGCTATGCACCCTGTATATAACAAACTTCAAAAGCGTGTACTGCAAAGTTTTATAACTCACCAGGGAACTGCGCCCAGCTGCAAGAACCACGGGTAGAGTATATAGGCCAAATCTTACTCACCACCCACCAAGGCTCCCCAAGGAAACCCCCGAATCTTTCATAAACAAACGTACATGAACTAAAACACAAACTTTTACAAATCACAATAATAATGAAAATAATCATGATATTAAACACATAAGGTCGGGAACCGGGAGCCGCTCATCAGGGAAAGACACTCCCGGCCCCCCGAACCTGGTTCAGGTTTCGTATAGGTGTCACATTAACTAGAAAATAATCTCCGAAATAAGGGTTAAGATTTTGCAAATTTTAGGGTTAGACACCTGGCTTCCCTACCTGAGCCAAAGGCACCAAATTTAATATAAAAACTTACCTTAAGTAAAGCAACCATGAACTTCCTAACCTCAACAAACGGCAAATGAAATCAAACCCGAACCCACTCGCCGAACACACACACACTCTAAACCATGCAAAAGAAAATGAACAAATGCCAAACCAATTCCAAACACAATTAAAGAATCCAAAAGGAACCAAATGACACCCTGTGGCGACCCCTGTCGGAATCCAGAGAAAACTGAATCTAAAATGCATTGATTAATTATGATACGCTTTCTAACATACCAGAAATCATTACTCAAGTTATTACTCAAGTTATGAGGATAATGGCTGTGGAATAAATCTCGCTCCTGTGCCCTGACCTTTGACCCCATTTCGATGATATTAAACAGAATTGGTTCAGTATACCCCCGGAACAACATGCTAAAGTCTTGTCGCAATAGAAGCATTTTTAGTTAAGTTACGAGGATAATGGCTGTGGGATAAATCTCGCTCCTGTGTCCTCACCTTTGACCCCATTTCGATGATATTCAATAGAACCGGTTCAGTATATCTCTGGAATAACATGATAAAGTTTTGTCGCAATCGAAGCCTTTTTGCGTAAGTTATTAAGCATAAGGGCGATGGAATGAATCCAGCTCCTATGTCCTGACCTTTGACTCCATTTACGTCCATTTTCAATATGGTTCGTCCCCAGTAACACATACTAAAATTTCATCGAAATCAAACCATTTTTACAAGAGTTATCGCGCGAACGGATGGATAGACAGACAGACGGACAAAGCTGGAGCATGTACGCTTCTTCAAACTACGGTTGGAAGGCGTAAAAAACGAGTTCTTTCAAAAACGGACACTTACCGGCAACTTTACTGCACGTTATTTTGAGAAATTTTCCGTTAATTGACACCACTTATTTTTTAAAGTGTAGTGCAAAATATTTATTTATGGAAGTACAGACAAATATTTAAAAACTTTGACACCAATTTCTGAAATAAACTGTGCAATGCGCGCCAGTACAACACTTTTAAATTCATAAGAATGGATGACAAATTTCCTTAAATAAATAGATAGGTGATGGGACGTTTTTAAGCGTGATAAGTACTGAGATCTACTTTAACGTTACGTAGGAAGTTTAATTCAGCACAAGGGCAGTAACTCAACCATAGCAACTTCCCGGACATCACTAATCACGCACAGGAGAGGTCGTACAACCAATGGGGCAAAAGCGGTCGAGTGCATTCACAAATCTCATCCATAGCATGGGGAATAATGCTTGACGAATTCCGGCATCGCTGCTGTGCTATTCGACATTTAGTTACAAGACATCTCTAATATCTAGATGCGAATGCACAGCTATAGCCGGCATATGCATGCACCTTTGTGGTCAAGTACAATATCTCCGTGCCAATAGCGAGGTTTCCTTTCCTGGAAAATCTTCCGGTTGGTAAACTGAAAATCATATGGGGGAAATTGGATTAAAGGAATTGAAATCACAACCCAATTTATTACAACCCATCGAACAAATTTGAAACCTTCTGACGTTCTACAGATGTGAAAACACAAGTTTGTCCGCCACGAGCATCGAAACCGCGTCCCCTCACTCCGGAGTAAGTCGCTTTCCCAACTAAGCTACGCAGACAGAATGTCTCGCTGCAGATTTGTCTTGACACATGCTTGCACCTCTGTAGTACGTCACATCATCTCCCTCTTAACTTTTTAGCACGTCTTTTGTAAAAAAAAGATCGTGCTTATGTTACCGGTTTGTCCGTCCGTCAGTACCCACAATATCTCTGCAACTATTAGTCCGATTTGAAAAAATCTTTTTGCATTGGGAAGCTTTAAAAAATGCGAATGATGATCCTTCATTTCGTTTTTTTTTTTTTTTTTTTTTTTTACGATGTACAATTTCGCCGCTAGAGGGCGTAAAGCAGATGATGTCGAATTCAAAAATACGTTTTATTCCACATATTTGCTTCTAAACATCCGATTGAAAAAATTCTTTTAGCTTTCGATTCCATTTATGTCGAATAGTATTTTAGATTTAGGTACTTTTTCACATTACGCATATATTTTCCGCTAGGAGGCGTAAAAGTAAATTACATTTTCCCCGATAACTCTTCTTCTAAAACTCCGCTTTGAAAAATTTTTTCTTCAGCGGATACATCTCCTGATGGAAAATATTTTGCATATAATTTCAAATTTTTGGTAACGAATACTTTGGTCTCCAGGGGGCGTAAGTGTTTATTTTTTCTTCTGATGTATTTGTCATAAAATCTGAGCTTCTAAAATATCGATTGAAAAGTTCTTTCGTGGACTGATGCCACTCACATCGATAAACCTTTTTGGAATATTTTTTTCCTAAAATATTCCACAGTTTCTCCGCCAGGGGCGTAGATGTACATCTTATTTTTGTCAATATCTCTACTTCTAGGAGTCCGATTTGAAAAATTTCCTTCTTTGTTTGATAGTGTTTTCCGTGTGACATGTTTTTCATATAATTTCAAAATTTTCAAGTAATTCATAGACTTTTTTTTGGATTGGATTGGAGGTTTAACGACCACCGTGAGCAACTCAATGGGCTATAAGCAGTCGCCCGTCCCTAATTTAGGGTCACTGGTTCCAGGGAAGGGAGAGAGCCAGTGCCGTAAGACAAACACAACATCCATGCCTGACGGGATTCGAACCCGGACCCCTTACGGACGAATGATCAGAGGCCAGCGCCTTAGACCACTGCGCCACCGGGGCGGCAATTCATAGACTTTCTGCTAGGGGGCGTAATTGTAAATTGCGTTTCTCCCTATATCTCTGCTTCTAAATCTCCGATGTGAAAAAAAATTCTGCGCCGGATACAGCTCCTGGTGGGAAATCGTTTGCACATAATTTCTAATTTTTGTAAAAACATGGTTTGGCCACCAGGTGGCGTAAGTCTTAAATTCCGCTTCTAATGTATTTGCAGCAAAATATGAGCTTCTAAAATCTCGATTGAAAAAAAAGTCGTTTGTTGACCGATACTAATCATGTCGACAAACCTTTCAAGAACATTTTCTTTTTGAAAAAATAATGCATGGTTTATACGCCAGGAGGCGTAGATGTATATCTGATTTTTGTCGATATCTCTGCTTCTAGGAATCCGATTTAAAAAATTCCTTCTTTGTTGGATAGTGTTTCCAGTGTGACATGTGGTTCATATAATTTCAAAATTTTCAAGTAATTCATAGACTTTCCGCTAGGGGGCGTAAATGTAAATTGCGTTTCCCCCTATATCTCTGCTTCTAAATCTCCAATTCGAAAATTTTTTTCTGCACCGCATACAGCTCCTGATGGGAAATCGTTTGCACATAATTTCCAATTTTCGTAAAAAATGGTTTGACCACCAGGGGCGTAAGTCTTAATTTCCGCTTCTGATGTATTTGCAGCAAAATATGAGCTTCTAAAATCTCGATTGAAAAAAGCCGTTTGTTGACCGATACTACTCATGTCGACAAACCTTTTAGGAACATTTTCTCCTTGAAATAATGCATGGTTTCTAAGCCAGGGGGCGTAGATGTATATCTTATTTTTGTCAATATCTCTACTTCTAGGAGTCCGATTTGAAAAATTCCTTCTTTGTTGGATAGTGTTTCCGATGCGAAATGTTTTCCCTATAAATTCAAATATTACAAGTAAATCATAGACTTTCCGCTAGGGGCACAAAGGTAAATTGCGTTTTCTGCGTTATTTCTGCTCCTAAAGCTCCGATTTGAAAAATTCTCTTCCTGTATCGCATACAAGACCTGATGTAAAATATTTTTCACATAATTTCTATGTTTGGTAAAGAATGGTTTGACCACCAGGGATCATAAGTGCTAATTTCTGCTTCTGATGTATTTGTAGCAAAATCTGGGCTCCTGAAACTCGACTAATTTTTTTTTCTTGGCCCGATACCGCTTATATGTATAAACATTTTGAGAATACTTTCTGCCTAAAATAATGCATTGTTTTCCCACCAGGTGACGTAAAGTCACATCTTATTTTTGTCGATATCTCTGTTTCTGAGAGTTCGTAAGCTCACGATTCCGTTTACAGCAATATCTGAAGGATTAAAAACCCCATTGAAAATCTTCTTTCTTTCGTCAGATCTATTGTTTTCCATACCGGTTCCATTGACTTTGGATAGGTTTGATAAATTTAGTTTGCGTCAGAACGGATTCAAAAGACGTACTCATTACACCCGAAAAATCGGTGTCATCTTTCTTGTTTTTTCTTGGAGTGATACCGCTCATATGGAAAAACCTTTTGAGAGTACTTTCTTCCTAAAATAATGCATGGTTTTCCCACCAGGGACGTAAAGTCGCATCTTATTTTTGTCGATATCTCTGTTTCTAAGAGTCCGATTTGAAAAATTCCTTCTGTGTTGTTGAGCGTTTCCGGTGCGAAATGTTTCTCATATAAATTCATGTTTTTCTGAACGCACAAGTCTGCAACTAGAGGAAGTAAGCTCACGATTCCGTTTACAGCAATATCTGAGGGATTAAAAACCTTATTGGAAAACTTCTTTCTTCCGTCCGATACTATTGTTTTCCATACCGGTTCCATTGACTTTGAATAGCTTTGATAAATTTAATTTGCGTCAGAACGGATTCAAGAGACGTGCTTATTACACCTGAAAATTCGGTGTCATCCTTTTTGTATTTCTTTGAAGCGAAATAGAATTTTTTTTTTCATTAATTCTGAACAATGTGTGGAACAAACATCACACATTTTTTTTTCGAAGGACCCAACGGCCAATGGATCCATTTTCCACAATCGGGCGCCATTGTAAAAACACAAGTTTCTTGCGACGGGCATCGAACCGTGTCCCCTTGCTCCGGAGTAAGTCGCTCTCCCAACTAAGCTACGCGGACAGAATGTCTCGCTATAGATGTTGTTTTTTTTATTGGAAGTTTAACGACCATCGTGAGCAACTCAATGGGCTATAAGCAGTTGCCCGTCCCTAATGTAGAGCCACTGGTTCCAGGGAAGGGAGAGAGCCAGTGCCTTAAGACAAACACAACATCCATGCCTCACCGGAATTCGGACCCGGGCCCCTTTCCCACGAATAATCTACAGATTTGTAGTCTTGACACATGTTTTGACCTTCTTCGAAAAATGTGTGATGTGGAATTAATGAAAACTCCTCCTTCGCTTCAAACAAAACGAGAAAAAAATGTACAGCGAGATGCTGTGACGTACTACAGAGGTGAAGCACGTGTCAAGACGACAGAATCTGCAGCGATACATTCCGTCGGTGTTGTTTAGTCGGTAGAACAACTGGCTCCGGAGCGAGGTGGTGAGGTTTCGATCTCCGTCCCCTACAAATCGGTGAATTTTACAACCTATAAAAAGTAAAACAACGTCAGAATCATGTAAAAGGTGGCATCTAAAAATACCGCGTAGATAATTTTTAAATAAGTTTCTGTAGAGCTCCATGACTGAGAGGTCTGAGGCGCTGGTTTCCGACAATTCTTTCGAGATAGGCTCGGATTTGAGTATACCGTATGGGTTATGGATGGTGTGCTTGTCTCTGATTGCGCTGGCGCTGTTCTTTCTGTGGGACTAGTGAGTTCCTTATGGTGGTGGTTATCCCTCTCTTTCCCCAAATAAATAAATTTCTGAAAACGTTCAGGGCTTTGTGCGAACGTTCAAAGCTTTGTGATCCTTCGAGGAATAATGAAGATGCGTAGGAATAGCCGTTAGAACGGAAGGTGTAGCGTAAGAAATAAACTTATGCTAATAAAATCTTGCTAATTGGATGTAATTGTATGGATTATAGATTTGCGCCAGATCTTCATATTGTGTTACAGTAGCCTCTGGTTATACAGCGCCTGCCCGGGTGTAAGCAAAATGCGCCGTCGGCCCCGGGGTGTTGAATCCCCCGTTACAAATAAGGGAATTTGTTCCTTCTTCCCATCGTTGTTCCGTCTCTTTGGAAGCTCTCGTTGTGACGTCATAGTATGGGACTCCCAACTATGTCGGCTTGCACTTTCAATCTGACAATACCAGGTCTCTGATCTGTAAACATGCTACACTATCTACCCTCTGTCGTATCTGATAATATAACTTCGTTTCTGATACGCAGCACCAAAGTTCCACGGGACACAGGTTGTTGCATCCAAACCTTCCCTATGAAAGTGAACCCCGCGAGAAATTGCTGGATGCGTGAATATTAAGAAAAAAATGAAATAAAAACCATCTTCGATTTAATGTTACTCAAAACCTCGCATAATTGAGTTATTGTGAAATTATTCAAAGCAATCAGCATTGTGCACTGAATTGCCTGATAGTTTATAGGTCTCCATGTAACATCTCTGCAGAAAACTTGAAAAATTACATCGCCGTTGAGCGGAAATTGAATCTTCCGATTGAGCATGTCATCCATTACACCACCCAGGACAAAGAAGTTCCAAGCAACTAAGACTAAGCATTTATAGATTAGGAATCTGCACGTCAGATTTTCGCTAGTCAAAGCAATCAGGAGCAGTCAGGATAGCTTTGACTAGCGGAAATCTGAGGTAACAAAACCATGTCGAAGCAATCAGAAACGATCAGGATCGCTTTGACTAGCAAAAATCTGAGTTCACAAAACAAGGCAATCAGGAGCGATCAGAATCGCTTTGACTAGAGAAAATCTGAGCTAACAAAACGAAACAATCAGGAGTGATCAGGATCCCTTTGACTAGCGGAAATCTGAGATAACAAAACCATGTCGAAGCAATCAGAACAGTCAGGATCGCTTTGAATAGAGAAAATCTGAGGTAACAAAACCATGTCGAAGCAATCAGAAGCTATCAGGATCGCTTTGGCTATAGAGAAAATCTCAGGAAACAAAACGAAGCAATCAGGATCGCTTTGACCAGCGAAAATCTGAGGTAACAAAACAATTGTCGAAGCAATCAGGAGCGATCAGAATCGCTTTGACTAGCAAAAATCTGAGTTCACAAAACGAAGCAATCAGGAGCGATCAGAATCGCTTTGACTAGCAAAAATCGGAGGTAACAAAACCACGTCGAAGCAATCAGGAGCGATCACGATCGCTTTGACTAAAGAAAATCTGAGGTTACAAAACCATGTCGAAGCAATCAGGAACGACCAGGATCGCTTTGACTAGCAAAAATCTGAGTTCACAAAACGACGCAATCAGGAGCGATCAGAATCGCTTTGACTAGTAAAAATCGGAGGTAACAAAACCACGTCGAAGCAATCAGGAGCGATCACGATCGCTTTGACTAGAGAAAAATTGAGGTTACAAAACCATGTCGAAGCAATCAGGAACGATCAGGATCGCTTTGACTAGCAAAAATCTGAGTTCACAAAACGAAGCAATCAAGAGCGATCAGAATCGCTTTCACTAGAGAAAATCTGAGTTCACAAAACGAAGCAATCAGGAGCGATCATAATCGCTTTCACTAGAGAAAATCTAAGTTAACAAAATGAAGCAATCAGGAGCGATCAGGATCGCTTTGACTAGCAAAATTCAGAGGTAACAAAACCATGTCGAAGCAATCAGGTGCGATCAGAATCGCTTTGACTAGCAGAAATCTGAGGTAACAAAACCATGTCGAAGCAATTAGAACGATCAGGATCGCTTTGACTAGAGAAAATCTGAGATAACAGAACCATGTTGAATCATTCAGAACGATCAGGATTGCTTTGACTATAGAGAAAATATGAGATAACAAAACCATGTCGAAGAAACCCAGAGCGCTCAGGATTGCTTCTACTAGAGAAAATCTAAGGTTCAGATTCCTAATCTATAGATGCTTAGCCTTAGTTCCTTGGAACTTCATTCTCCTGGGTGGTATAATGGACAGCATGCTCGAATGGAAATCGGGCGATGCGGATTCGACTACCGCTCCGGGTCGATATAATTCAAGTTTTCTGAAATGTTACATGGAGACCAGTAAACTAAAGGCAATTCAGCACGCAATTCTGATTGATTTAAATAATCCTGTGAATTTCCCATGTATTCCTGAGAAATATTTCAGTCTTAATTTCTATATTGTAAAATTGTTTCGTTTTTCGAGGAAACAATTCAGTTATACGTGTGCATGTGTGTCATGCATTGGGATTATACATGCGATGGTATTATAAAACTGGTGAAGACAGAAAAGGCTATGCAAAGCTGAGTGTGGTAAGCTTAGCTTTACATGGCACCATTTCTTACTCAGGGGCTGATCCTTCTGCGAAATAGCACTAGTGTCGCACTGTAGACATACATACATGAAATCATCCATAGGCGTCACTTAGAGGTCAGTGCGGTAAGATGAACTTTACTCGACACCATTTTTTGCTGGTTCCTCTTCACCAGGGACTGAGCTTTCTACAAAGGAGCACTAGGGTCACACAATCGTCATACGTGAAATCATCAGCAGGGGTCACTTAGAGTTCAACGAGGAAAGGTGAGCTTCATTCGACACCGTTTTTTACTGGTTCCTCTTTCATCAGGAGCTGAGCCTTATACAAAAGAGAATTACGGACACAGTGGTCATACATGAAATCATCCGTAAGGGTCACTTTAGGCCAATGGGATAAGATGAACTTTACTCGACACCGTATTTTACTGGTTCCTGTTTCACCAGGGGCTGAGCTTTCTACAAAGGGGGTATGTAACGATTGGTCGACATAACGATTGGTCGGCATAACGATTGGTCGACAGAAATTATTAGTCGACATAACGATTGGTCGACAGAAATTATTAGTCGACATAACGATTGGTCGGCATAACGATTGGTCGACAGAAATTATTAGTCGACATAACGATTGGTCGACAGTAATGATTAGTCGACAGTAACGACTGGTCGATATAACGATTGGTCGACAGTAATGATTAGTCGACAGTAACGACTGGTCGATATAACGATTGGTCGACATAAAATGGTCAACGGAACTTGGAAAAAAAAAATTTTGAATAAGCGCAAACAGTTTGGTGGTAAATTGCCCCACCGGAAGATTGCCACACACCTCTCAGCAACCCGGAAAATTGCCACACACCAAAAAATTGCCCCACCGGGAAATTGCCACATGGTTTTCATTAAGGGGACGAGCACAAGTCGCCGTTCGTCCGAGAAACGCTTTGAATGTGTGGCAATTTTCCGGTGGGGCAATTTTTCGAGTTTCCGAATTATGTGTGGCAGTTTCCCCTAGGTGCCTATACCTAAAGTGCCCCGGGGTCCTTTCGGAAATAACATCGTTCAGAAGGCCCTCTATATAGATTTCACTTAGAGTACAAAAGATGACACGGGGGCCTATTTGGAAATAATATGCTATAATACTGTACGTTCTGAGGATTACATTCTAAAAGATATTATTTCCAAAAAAGAACGTTACGTTTTGAGAGGTCAGTACGTTCTGAGAGGTACCGCTGCGAATGTAAACCATAATCCTCTGAATCAATGGTTATCTCGACCAATCGTTGTGTCGACCAGTCGTTACTGTCGACTGATCGTTATGTCGACCAATCATGCTGTCGACCAATTGTTACTGTCGACTAGTCGTTACGGTCGACTGATCGTTATGGCGACCAATCGTGCTGCCGACCAATCGTTACTGTCGACCAATCGGGTGTCGACCAATCGTTATTCGACCAATCCTGCGACACCGCTACAAAGGAGCATCAGGGTCACACAGTCGACATACAGGAAGTGATTCTTTGGTGAGAGCCCAATCCGTTCCAAGGAATCGCTTGCTAAACACGGTAAGAGACCCTGATGAAAGAGGATCCAGTAAGAAGTGGTATCAAGTAAAGCTGGGCTTTCCTCATTGAGCTGAACTTGGTTTTTTCCAGTTCAATCAATTTTTTAATGGGGTTAGTTTTGATTAGAGATGTTATTTATTTTTTTCAAAAAGTCACAATTTTTTATCAAACTAAACACATGTTCGAATTAAAGAAGCATTATTTTAGCATTAATGACAAGTTCGCTATTGATGTTTTTCTGAAAACATTGCTTTCAGCTGTGATTTGAAATTAGTGCTTCATCTAATCAAGATTTATCGTAAATCTTCATCAATACTGATCTGTAATTAGATTTCGAACATTTCACCTCAGAAGTCAGAATATTTTTCACATACACAAGCAGTACCAAATATTGAAATTGATTCACGGGCGAAGTAATTTGCATAAGCGTTTTGATCACGTGACAGGAACTTCTAGGATTCTACCGGACTACCCCAATACTTTCTTTATACATCATCGTCAAAAAAATAGTTGCACCCAGAAGGATGTGTCCGACTGCAATGTTATTCAGAAGGAAGGTAAAGGCTGCCAGGAATAATAAATGATTAAACATTGAAACTGATATGGGCAATATTTCTTGAGCTACACGCCAATAAGTAGGGTCTCTCAGTACGGCGTCGGGCCGCTATGTTTGCTCACACAGCATGCCAGACGTCTCGGCATGGAGTTTTACAGGTTCCAAATGGTGTCCTGCAATAAGCCATCCCATGCAGCTTTAATCTTCTCATGCAGTTCCTGCAGATTGTACGGTAGGGGTGGAGTGTGGATAGCGCGTTCAATTGCATCCCACACATTATCAATCGGCAATAGGTCTGGCGAAGCGGCTGGCCATGGCAGAGTATTAGTGCCTTGAAGGCAAGATATCGAGACAGTAGCAGTATGCGGACGAGCGTTCTCTTGTTGGAAAATTGCACTGGAGTGAGCGTTCAGAAAAGGTAGGGCCACTGGTTGCAGGACCTCATTAACGTAACGTTGAGCTGTCAAAGTGCCTGTAATGAACACCAAAAGTGATCTGGCATCGTAAGCAATTGCACCCCATACCATGACACCAAGCCTTCTGGACATGTGACGCTCGACAACAAACCGTTCATCTTGGCGCTGACCACGGTGCCTCCACACACGGATTCGTTGGTCGTCTCCTGCAAGACAAAAGCGGGACTCGTCACTTAAAGATCCCCCGCTGCCATTCTGAGTGGCTTCTTGACAGTCTGGCGCGACACCATTGCAGTCTTTGGCTACGATAAAGACTGCAAAGGGCAGTCGTCGTAGCGGTCTGCACGCGTGTAGTCCTACGTCGTGCAGCCGCATGCCAATGGTGTTGGCACTAATCAGACGATGCATGGAGGGCACCACTGCTCGCTGGATATCCGCAATCATGGCTGTTGGGTCACTCCGCGCATGTCGGACAACCCGTCGGTCCTCTCTCTCCGTGGTTCGCCTAGATCTCTCAGACCCATCCTGTCGCTGCTGCGTGCTTTGCTCTATCCACTGCCGCCAACAGCGTGATATGGTGATATCCGCACGACTGGTATGGCATGCAATAGGGCGATAAGACCATTCCGCTTCCCGGAGCCCGACGATGCGACCCATTTCGAACTCCTCCAACTACTCGAATTGCATCCAAACTTTTCTCTGAGCCATATTTCACTTGCAAAGAATGCAACCAACCCAACAGCATGAGACAGAATGGCAAGCACGCTCAACGGGTCGACCTTATATAGCCGGTCAGGCACAGCGCTAGGACCCCTCCTTACTGGTGTCACATGCGCGGCCGAGCGTGATACTTGAATCATTTGCATGTATCACGATGTCAAACTTACCCACCAAGTTTCATTCCTGTCGGTTGCTTCCTTCTGGGTGCAACTATTTTATTGACGATGAATATATTTATCCAATATATGATTAGACTGAAGGTTCCACTTGAAGTTAAGGTGACTATTTACTGAGATTGAATGAATCTAAGATTCATATTTCTCCCAAATTCATATGAAAGTCGGAGAACCGCTCCTGGAATGTCAATTGCATATACACTGGTGCTCAAAGTTAAAATAACAACCACAAAAGTCTAATTAACAGAAAACAACTTTGAACATAAGGAAAATAACTTCTTGTATGCATACATGAAGTTCCTTTCCTTGTGAATACAAAATAAATTCATTTCCTTGTGAACGCAAAAGAACTAAGATGTATGCAAATATGCCCAGATAATAGGCCAGTGAGAAATCAGTGATATAAAGCATGAAACGATATCATATAAATCAGCAAAAAAAAAAAAAAAAAGTACCACAATCTTCAATACGGAATGTGATCACCACGGACAGCAATGTAACCATACTTTGAATGACAGTTTCCACAAGAGACTGTGGAATAAGTCCCACTCTTACAGAAGAACACACCGTGTGTCCTGTAGAGCTCTAGGAAGAGGAAATAGAGCAGCAATTCGTCGACCTAAGGTGTTCCGAACATCCTCAATCGGTTTAAGATCTGGAGATCGTACCGACCAATCCATAAGTGCAATGTCTTCGCTTTCAGGATATTCAATGACCTGCAAAACCGTACGGGGTTTGGAATTGTCGTCTGTAACAGGAAATCTAGACCCACTGCACCTATAAAAGGACGAACACGAGAGTCCAGCATCTCGTAGCAATATCGGGCAGTCGTTAGACCGCGACGGTTTTTTCTGGTTATTATGTGAAGAGGAGAAGAGCCGTTCATAGACATTCCGGCCCATGTCATTATTCCATCATCACCGAAATGGTTCCGTTCCCAAACGTTCATCGGATGACACCATGTCCCACGTTTTTGCCATATGAAAGTTCTCTGAGAAGCTGGTTGCAAACAGAATCTGCTGGCATCGGTGAAGAGTACGCGTGCTCATTCTTGGTGGGTCCATTGAACATACTGATTAAACCATTCGAAGCGCGTTCTTCTCTGGGACACGCTCAGGGAGACAACAGGCCGTCTTGCATACAGACCATTCTAATGAAGTCTTCAGTATTCCGTATGTCGGGATACAGACTGCGCAGTTACCGCAGCAAGCATCTGGGCCAAATGACGTGACGTGTTGGCCCAGATGCTCGCTGTTAACATCGATAAGCGGTCTTCCTCCGACGTCAATGCACAGGTCTCCTCGAGATGTTTTCGGGGTCCTGTGATTTTGTCTGCAGGGGCGCCTAACGACGGATTGATCCACATTTAGCCATCTGGCTAATTCAGCTCAAGGCTATCTTGCTTCTAATCTCTCTACAGCTCTCTCCATCGAAATGAATAATCTTAAAGAACCCTCTGAGATATAATGACAAGTACGTTGTGTGTTGGCAAAGGCACATCCCCTTGCAAGTTGTGTCAGAAGTCTCTTATCACCGTTTTGGACCATGATTCAATTGTAGCGAACCTTAATGTGAAAGATACTACTTCAACAAAAGTTATGAATCAGTGTCTTTTGCCATTAAGAAGAATCCTTGAAGCAAACTCGTAGGTTGGCGATATTTCAAACGCACTTGTTAAATTATGTTGTGCACTGGAAATAATTGGGTTCAAATTTAAAACGCAAACGAAAATAGACGAGTTTTACAAAATACACTAAGATATGAAAAATGATTTTGTGTAATGCTATTCATTTTTAACGTGATAATGTTTTAGTAAAATAACATGATTTTTAATTCATTTCCTCGTAGTTAAAATGTTAACTTTTGTCTTCCAACTATGTCAAGTAAAATACCAGAAGCTTCCGAGATCAAAACAGGCACTTCGAACAGTACACAACATACACTGAAGAGCACATGGACTCGACAAGACACAGGAAGCATTGGGAACCCATACGGATCCACGACCCCTGAATAAGCTCCCACAGTTCACGATGATTTGATGGATGGGGGGGGGGGGTCATAGCCTCGAACATCTCTCCCGATGGCATCCCAGATGTGCTCGATGGGATTGAGTTTAGGTGACCTAGCTGGCCAAGGAAGCGAGGTTACGTCGGTGGAGTGTTCATCCAACCATTCGGATACAATTCAGGAGCTGCATTGTCTTGTTGCAGGATGAGGTCCCCAGTGGGATGTTGAAGACGCACAAACGGGAGCAAATGGTCGTCCAGGATATCCCGGTATCGTTGACCTGTGAGGGACGATGTTACACGTACCAGGGGTCCCATTTAAGTCAACGTAAACAGTCCCCAGATGAGAATGCCACCCCACCAGCTTGAAGAGTACCCTGCTGGCAAGAAGGATCCATCGCTTCATGTAGTTTGCGCCGTACTCGTATCCTGCCATCCGCATGTACCAACGTGAATCTCGACTCATCAGTTCAGACAACAGTTTCCCACATATCTAGGGTCCAGTGGCGATGTTCCCGCGCCCATGCTAATCTTTCAACCCTGTGATGTGCGATCAGCAGCGGCACCCTCGTGAGACGATGGCTTCTGTACCCCATAGCGAGGAGATGGTTCTGGATGGTGTGGCTGCTTACACGTTTTTGTGCACCAGCGTTAAATTGCCGATTGATTTCTTGCACTGTGGCCCGTCTACCCGCTGTTACAATGCGAGATAGCCGATGATGACCCCGCTCATCCACACGCTGTTGTTCACGGCAGTTGGCCCTTGCAGGGATGGTTTTACAGGATTCGATGT
This sequence comes from Macrothele yani, assembly GCA_039090855.1. Taxonomy (NCBI): domain Eukaryota; kingdom Metazoa; phylum Arthropoda; class Arachnida; order Araneae; family Macrothelidae; genus Macrothele; species Macrothele yani. Next base: position 26,088,847 of record CM077013.1, read on the forward strand.
ACTCACGGTGCACCCGCGACACAGTGGCTCGTGAAAATCCCAGTGCCTACACGACTTCCGAGATGGAGTGACCCATTCGTCGGGCCTCAACAATTTGCACACGATCAAATGCGCTTAGATCCTTCGTCTTACCCATACTGCGTCCGACTCTTACTGATTCCCGTAGCATCACTCCTTATATTGTCGGATCGCTGCATACGTCAGTCGTTTCCGTTTACAGGGCCGCCCACAGCGCCACATTTGCATAACACCAGCTGTCTCTAATTCAATTGCTCTTCAGTGTATACACTACCGATTGTGGAAATTACAACAGTAAAGAATCGCGCTATTCATATGAAATTTATAATCACAAATTCCTCATGTTACAGGAGATAACTGATTACATTTGTAGAGGTATACAAGATTTCTCGTTTCAAAACTCAGTATCGTGTGAAGCCACCTCGAGCAACAACAACAACCTCTAGAAGGCGTGGCTTTGAATTACAAGGCGTGGCTTGGAATTGCAAGGCGTGGCTTTGAAGTACAAGGCGTGGCTTTGAAGTGCAAGGCGTGGCTTTGAAGTACAAGGCGTGGCTTTGAATTACAAGGCTTGGCTTTGAATTACACGGCGTGGCTTTTAATGGAAGAGGTTTTTGATAACGCCTGGGGAACAGCATGCCAGGTTTCTTCTATGCGAGAACAGAGTTCATTTGTGGTGGCTGGCGGAGGCACATGATGGGACAGTCTCTTAGCTACCGTGTCGGGGTTACATCCGGCGAACGTGCTGGCCAGGAAAGAAACGATATGCGCCATAGACGGAAGAGGTCTTGGACATTCCAGACCACATGTGGCCAAGCATTGTCCTGTTGGAATGTATAGCGCCAGGGCAATTCTGAAGGAAGGGTATCACCTTTTCCGGCAAAATGTACTTGATGTATCGCTGGCTGTTGAGGATTCCGTCAATTCGAAACAGGTGAGATCGCGAAATGAACCCAATGACGCCCCAGACCAAGACGCCCGGCGTTGGGCCACTATGACACTGCAAGGTGCCCTTTACCACTATGTCTTCGAACACATATACGTCCATCATGGTGCATCAAGTTGAATCGAGACTCGTCGGAAAACACGACATGTTGCCCGTCAGCGCGAATAAAACCCAATGGCACCCCAGACCATGACGCCCGGCGTTGGGCCACTATGACACTGCAAGGTGCCCTTTACCACTATGTCTTCGAACACATATACGTCCATCATGGTGCATCAAGTTGAATCGAGACTCGTCGGAAAACACGACATGTTGCCCGTCAGCGCGAATAAAACCCAATGGCGCCCCAGACCATGACGCCCGGCGTTGGGCCACTATGACACTGCAAGGTGCCCTTTACCACTATGTCTTCGAACACATATACGTCCATCATGGTGCATCAAGTTGAATCGAGACTCGTCGGAAAACACGACATGTTGCCCGACAGCGCGAATAAAACCCAATGGCACCCCAGACCATGACGCCCGGTGTTGGGCCACTATGACACTGAAGGGTGCCCTTTACCACTATGTCTTCGAACACATATGCGTCCATCATAGTGCATCAAGTTGAATCGTGACTCATCGGAAAACACGACATGTTGCCCGTCAGCGCGAATTAAACCCAATGGCACCCCAGATCATGACGCCCGGTGTTGGGCCACTATGACACTGAAAGGTGCCCTTTACCACGATGTCTTCGAACACATATGCGTCCATCATGGTGCATCATGTTGAATCGTGACTCATCGGAAAACACGACATGTTGCCCGTCAGCGCGAATTAAACCCAATGGCGCCCAGACCATGACGCCCGGCGTTGGGCCACTATGACACTGCAAGGTGCCCTTTACCACGATGTCGTCGAACACATATGCGTCCATCATGGTGCATCAAGCTGAATCGTGACTCGTCAGAAAACACGACATGTTGCCCGTCAGCGCGCCAGTGTCTGTATTCGAGACTCCATTTGTAACGTACCAGGAGATGTGACGTACCTGCCCAAAGGACGCACACGACATAAAGGCAGATAGGAATCAGAATGAAACGTCCGCGTAGCTCAATTGGTAGAGCAACTTATTCCGGAATGAGGGGACCCGGGTTCGAATCCTGGCGCGGATAAAAATGACGTAGAAATTCACTTCGTTATAATGGCGCCCGAACTATCCGGATGACCCGACCGTTCGAAATCTCGCATTGGTGTGATGTTATTTCCACACCGCGAGATAGGAAAAATAAGAGAATCCCTTCTCCAGCACTTCGAAAAATTAAAAAAAAATAAGGGGGAGATGATGTAACGTACCAGGAGATGTGACGTACCTGCCAGAAAGACGCACACGACATAAAGGCAGATAGGAATCAGAATAAAACGTCCGCGTAGCTCATTTGGTAGAGCAACTTATTCCGGAATGAGGGGACCCGGGTTCGAATCCTGGCGCGGATAAAAATGACGGAGAAATTCACTTCGTTATACATTGCAGTCTGAGGCGTCTGTGGTTAAGAGTCAAAGGAATACGCAGCAATGGGCTGCTAGCAACCAGTTCTTTGTTAAGCAGTCGACATCGAACTGTGCTGTAGGACTAAGCCTAACTTGTGACAGGGCTCCACTTTTGCGCTAACATCATGGATGTAGCTGAGCGATCGGTCACTGCCATGCGGAAGAAGTGTATGTCATCCTGTCCAGTCGTGCGATTTTGCGGTCCATTTCCCTAATTTGTGTGCGTCCCAGCCTCATCTGTCCACTGACGTCACGTTCGCATAACTGTACTGAAGTTTTGTTTCGTACGGGTGGCGATTTCGCGATAAGGAAATCCAGCTTCTCTCATCCCAACAATCCTTCCTCGCTCATAGTCCGTCAGATGTTCATAATGCGACTTTCCTTGGCAACAGGGCACAGTGAGACAAGAGAAACAACATTTCGACTCAGTGTCAGCTCACCAATTCCAATATCTCGTTTGAACCAACTCTTTACTCCCAAAACCGGACAGTTCAGAGTGCACTGCTCTTGAACCGCATGAGCATTTTCACTGGCATTTTAATCATTTGCATGTCCCAAACTGTTGTACATGTTCTGCAAGTTTCAAGCTAATACCAGCAGTCATTCACCATGTTACAATTTTCACAGACAGCTATTGACCATTTTAAGAGGAAAAAATCTGCTGGGTGGGCGATCGCTTCAGTCTCTCCCCTGGGGTTGTGACGTACTACAGAGGTGTATCACGTGTCAAGACGATAAATCTGCACCAGTACATTCTGTCAGTGTAGCTGAGTAGGGATCGATTGGAAATCACGTGACTGTTACTTTGCCACTGTTACTGAAAAATCACTGTCACCGTTACAACCAGTGACAAAAAGTAACAGTTACAAAGTCACTGATAAGAATCTCGCCGTTAGCCTTGTCCGAGCAATGCTTGGGGTCCAAGGTTACCACGTCTCCATATCGTTAGTGTTGATACATCACAGAGGTCGCTAGTGATTCCAGCTTTCTTCAGAAGAAACTGGATTTTTGTGCTCGTCTCTTCAGGAGAATTCTTTAGGAATTGACGTGAACGATAACAAAGTGTAATGCTATTCAGCATTCAACATAATAGAATGTCTGACGTCACAAGTAGAAAAAACAGTGAAATGTGGAATTACAATATTTCACCGTCGTTGATGAAAATTTTGCTTCCTGTGATGTTTGTAAGCAAAAGCCTCCTTACAAAAGTTCGAAACTCGCCTTCCCGTTACTGCTCCGTCTCACCTGTCATAAACAGGGATATTGTCACTTATACTAGTAAGACGGTGACTCCCCATACCGTTACAGTTCCGTCATGCCTGTCGTAAACGGTGATTTTGTCACTTATTCTAGTAAGACGGTGACTCGCCATACCGTTACAGTTCCGTTATACCTGTCATAAACAGTGATTATGTCACTTATACTACTAATGCGGTGACTCGCCATACCGTTACAGTTCCGTCACGCCTGTCGTAAACCGTGATTTTGTCACTTATACTAGTAATACGGTGACTCGCTATACCGTTACAGTTCCGTCATGCCTGTCGTAAACGGTGATTTTGTCACTTATTCTAGTAAGACGGTGACTCGCTATGCCGTTACAGTTCCGTCATGCCTGTCGTAAACAGTGATATTGTCCCTTATACTACTAATACGGTGACTCGCCATACTGTTACGTTCCGTCATGCCTGTCGTAAACGGTGATTTTGTCACTTATAGTAGTAAGACGGTGACTCGCCATACCGTTACAGTTCCGTCATGCCTGTCGTAAACAGTGATTTTGTCACTTATACTACTAATACGGTGACTCGCCATACCGTTACAGTTCCGTCATGCCTGTCGTAAACAGTGATTTTGTCACTTATACTAGTAAGACGGTGACTCGCCATACCGTTACAGTTCCGTCATGTCTGTCGTAAACGGCGATTTTATCACTTATACTAGTAAGACGGTGACTCGCCATACCGTTACAGTTCCGTCATGCCTGTCGTAAACGGTGATTTTGTCACTTATACTAGTAAGACGGTGACTCACCATACCGTTACAGTTCCGTCATGCCTGTCGTAAACGGTGATTTTGTCACTTATACTAGTAAGACGGTGACTCGCCATACCGTTAGAGTTCCGTCATGCCTGTTGTAAACGGTGATTTTGTCACTTATACTAGTAAGACGGTGACTCGCCATACCGTTAGAGTTCCGTCATGCCTGTCGTAAACAGTGATTTTGTCACTTATAGTAGTAAGACGGTGACTTGACATACCGTTAGAGTTCCGTTTTGCCGGTCGTAAACGGTGATTTTGTCACTTATAGTAGTAAGGCGGTGACTCGCCATACCGTTACAGTTCCGTCATGCCTGTCGTAAACAGTGATTTTGTCACTTATACTAGTAAGACGGTGACTCGCCATACCGTTACAGTTCCGTCATGCCTGTCGTAAACAGTGATTTTGTCACTTATACTAGTAAGACGGTGACTCGCCATACCGTTACAGTTCCGTCATGTCTGTCGTAAACAGTGATTTTGTCACTTATACTAGTAAGGCGGTGACTCGCCATACCGTTACAGTTCCGTCATGCCTGTCGTAAACAGTGATTTTGTCACTTATACTAGTAAGGCGGTGACTCGCCATACCGTTACAGTTCCGTCATGCCTGTCGTAAACGGTGATTTTGTCACTTATACTAGTAAGACGGTGACTCGCCATACCGTTACAGTTCCGTTTTGCCTGTCGTAAACAGTGATTTTGTCACTTATACTAGTAAGGCGGTGACTCGCCATACCGTTACAGTTCCGTTTTGCCTGTCATAAACAGTGATTTTGTCACTTATACTAGTAAGGCGGTGACTCGCCATACCGTTACAGTTCCGTCATGCCTGTCGTAAACAGTGATTTTGTCACTTATACTAGTAAGACGGTGACTCGCCATACCGTTACAGTTCCGTCATGCCTGTCGTAAACGGCGATTTTGTCACTTATACTAGTAAGACGGTGACTCGCCATACCGTTACAGTTCCGTCATGCCTGTCGTAAACAGTGATTTTGTCACTTTTACTAGTAAGACGGTGACTCGCCATACCGTTACAGTTCCGTCATGTCTGTCGTAAACGGCGATTTTATCACTGTTTAAAGTCACCGTTACTACCATGGAACTGTCACCACTGTCACTGTGACAGGAAAATCCCTGTTAAGCCCACCTCTATAGCTTAGTCAGTTAGAGCACTGCACTCCGGAGTGAGGGATACAGGTTCGATTCACGTCACTGACGAGCTCCTGTTTTCACAGGATCTGATATTGGGTAGGTTTTCTGGTTAACTAAGTTTTTATTATCGTTGCTTTAATAAATTTTGGGCACCAGTGTATCAATTGTGCTTAGGTAACTACGAATCATGTTAAATTGTTTTGGTTGAGCTTTCCATAATGAGCGCAAAATGAGCAAAGCAGCTCGCCATCTGTGTAACGTACCAGGAGATGTGATGTACCTGCCAGAAGGACGCACACGAGGGAGATGATGTAACGTACCAGGAGATGTGACGTACCTGCCAGAAGGACGCACACGGCATAAAGGCAGATAGGAATCAGAATAAAATGTCCGCTTAGCTCAACTGGTAGAGCAACTTATTCCGGAATGAGTGGACCCGGGTTCCAATTCTGGCGCGGATAAAAATGACGGAGAAATTTACTTCGTTATAATGGCTTCTGAACTATCCGGATGACCCGGCCGTTCAAAATCTCGCATTGGTGTGAAGTTATTTCCACTCCGCGAGACAGGAAAAATAAGAGAATCCCTTCTCCCGCACTTCGAAAAAAAAATAAAAAAAAATAAGGGGGAGATGATGTAACGTACCAGGAGATGTGACGTACCTGCCAGAAGGACGCACACGGCATAAAGGCAGAATAAAATGTCCGCGTAGCTCAACTGGTAGAGCAACTTATTCCGGAATGAGTGGACCCGGGTTCGAATCCTGGCGCGGATAAAAATGACGGAGAAATTCACTTCGTTATATCTGGGACTCGTAAAAAGCTACTTTTAGCTTGAACGCTTTCAATTACAGACACACCTGCATTTCTCTTGAGATTAAAGATAGAAGTCATTCATGCGCTTATGAAGAAAATTAATTTTAGAAACCATTTACTATTTCGGAGTAAAGGTAGAGGTCTTTCTAATTTTCTTTCATTCAACATTTCAGTTTTAGTTTTTAATTCGAATTTTTTTTTTTTTTTTTTGAAATTAGCGTATTTTCGAATTAAAACGCATCGGCGTTAAACTCGAGTTTATAAAAGTGTAACTCTGAAATGCGGCTTATAACCGTTTACAGTAATATAAATTTTAAACAGTCGTTTACGATATTAAAACAGGTCGTTTTGTGAATTGTTTTTGGCAAATACTGTGCTGTAAAGGATTTCTAGTGCCTACCGTTCATAGCACGGGAGACTAATGGTCTCCTAAATGAAGTCTCGAAACTTGCGTGATTATACGGGAATAGGCAGTTTGGAGAATGGCAAGGATTCAAGCTGGCCTTTCGTTTCGCGCGCAAGTGATTTACAATTTACTGTTTGAAAAATATTTATTTAGGTTAATGAGTTATGCTTTTTAGCGCCTCCCCTTTTTTGGCTTTTCTTATCCTACGCTAGGGAGGGCGAAACGTGCACTTCTTCTTAGCCTTGTGTGTAGCATAGTAAGGGAGCCCACAACAGAAAACACACACACACACACACACACACACACACACAAAACTGTAGACGCTTCCACTATCACACGTGAAAGCTTTGATAAGTTTGCTTGTGGTATGTTTACCTGCGGCTTCAAACTCGGTGAGGCGTTATTTTCGATAACACACCAACAGGATAAATGGAACTGCGGCGTTATACTTTGTTCGGCGTTATCCTCAGAAAATGCGGTATTGATGCAGTCTCTTTCTAAACACTCAAAACACTGTAGGTGTCAACCACAGACTAAACGACATTCACCTCTCGCCATGCGGGGTTGGTAAGAGACGCCCTGCTATGAAACACTTACGGTCTCATTCACATTCCTCCATCTCCCGTTAAAGGAAAGTCTTCTGACCATTAGGAGGAAGAGTTACACAACAACGAAACAGTTGTGACGACTGCCATTTAGTGATAACGTTCAGCGCATCTAGAACACTTTCACCTTCTTTTTCTCCTCTTTTTTTTTTTTTTTTTTTTTTTGAGTGAAGATTTAACGACCAGCGTGAGCAACTCAATTGGCTATAAGCAGTCGTCCGTCCCCAATTTAGGGCCACTGGTTCCAGGAATGGGAGATAACCAGCCCCGCAAGACAAACACAACATCCATACCTCACCGGGATTCGCCAGCACCTAGACCACTGCGCCACCGAGGTGGCACTTTCACCTTCAATGCTACAGTATTTGATGAGTTGCGCAAGCGATTCGAAGTGTATTGAAAATAAAAAGTTTTCATAATACATACCTTTATTGCGTCATTTATCTTCGATGAAAGTCATGCAATGTGCTTTGCCATTATGTCGGCGGCGTGGTGGGCGTGGAAGGTCAGAATGATAGTCAAATAAAACTTCCTTTGTGGGAATTTTTTTTGACGACCAATAGTTTACTTGTTTTAACTTTAGCTGCGGCTTTAAACTGGGTGCGGCGTTATTTACGAAAACAATGGAACAAGATAAATGGAACTGAGGCGTTATTCTCAGTAATGCGGCATTGATATACTAAGCAGCAAAAATATAAACATATTTCTAAATATACTCCATGAACCTTCACGTGTATATCTAAAATAGATATTTTTCTATTGGTTTGGACAAACGCCACCTTTTTTTTTTTTTTTTTTTTTTTTTACCGTCGCGATGAGAGCAGGACAAACAGAAGGCTCTGCCCGTTGTTTAGAGACTCCTGGCTTAGCAGAAAAGACAAATGTTAAACAATTATCTCAACGTCAGTGGGGACATGTTTAACAGTTGCAGTGTATCTTTTTAACGTGGGTTATAGGATATACAAAGGTCCCAGTATCATTCCCTTTTTTCATTTATTTCTTTACCTAGAACAATGCTTCCTAAACATTTTCAAACAACGACCCAGTTTTTTGAACCACAAATTTTCGTGGCGTACCTACCATTAATAAGCTAAGTGGGAGGTGTATTTTTTAATTAATTAATTTATTTTTACTACTATTTTTAAACTTATTGTTGTACATAATTTTACAAAAACTGATCTGATCTTTTAATTTAATAACCTTTAACTACAGCTTTTTAAATTTATTTTTTAATGTATGTGTAATGAATGCTTACGGTTTCAATTGATGACGGCACTTCCGTCCACAGGCCGCCCTGGTGGCGCAGTGGTCTAAGCGCTCGCTTGTGATCATTTATCCCAGTGAGGCATGGATGTTGTGTTTGTCTTACGGCACTGGCTCTTTCCCTTCCCTGGAACCGGTGACCCTAAATTAGGGACGGGCGACTGCTTATAGCCCATTGAGTTGCTCACGGTGGTCGTTAAAATTCCAATCCAATCCAAAAAAACTTCCGTCCACGGCAACGTGAGTCATAGTAAGGCCAAGGAGTTATTTTCAAAAAATTAGAAAGGACTATATTTCAAGTAAAAAATTTTCCCATTTCAGAGACTTTTAGCCGCCCACCAAAAGTCGGTTCTGGACCCACCAATGGGTCGCGACTCACAAACTGGGAAACGCTGACCTAGAGTACCACATTCCTCATTATCTGACTTGATGTCATCACATAAAACATTATAACCGGATTATGAGACTACTTGCTATGTTCAAATCCTCAAGAAAATTTCCAGTAGAGAAACTTTAGTTATTTTAGTTTTCAACATGTTTTCCCACTTGTATGTTTTTCTTTACGTATCTCATTATATGCGAAATTTCTGTCATCAGGTAACTGCGGCAAAACTGTAGATAGCTCCTTTAAAGATTCTGTTGCGCGGAGACAGCTTTGTGAAAATACATTGACGAACAGAATCTTCTTTCATGATCAAAATCTAAAGCATCGTATGCTTGGTTTATACGGGGAAACAAGGTAGCCTTCAAAACAGCGCTTTCAGGTGAATATTAGATAGAAAGGTTTGCAGCACTCGGGTATATTCACTGAAAGCATAAATTTACAATCAGGCATTCACGAAATTTCAAGATTATATGAGAGAGTGAATGAACCTGATCTGCTGAGTGGAACGCACGATGGAAAAAAATATGGAGTCTAAAATCTGTAAAATTCATGATAGCTTTCCTATAAGGAAAGATGTTAGTCCTGTTTGTTGCGCACGCACTAGGTCGCACTCGGTTATAACACCGCTATTGCCAGCAGAAGCACGTTTTAAAACTTAGTTTCTGAAGTCGTTGACAGCGCGGTTCGGTAGCATTTTGTTCAGCTGTTTAAATATCACCGAATCTCTTGTTTTTTCCAGTTTTGTTTCATCTTAAAACAAACTCAAAAACTTAGAGTCAGCTCTTCATCATTCTGTCACTGGTGACTGCAATATGTAGTATGTAATCCATTTTCACTTTCTGTTTTTTGTTTCTATACTGGTTTCCATAAATTATGGGGGGGGGGGGGGAGAGAAAATCGCGATAACTCAAAAAAATACATGGTGACTCAAAAAATAAATGTTATGGAATTTGGTGAAAACCTCTATTATACCGTACACTAGAGAAAGACCCCAAAACATTTAGAAAAAAAAAAAAAAAAAAAGGCTTCATTCCGACAAAAATGACCACATACAGAACAAGGTGAAAAAGAAATTGTCAAAAGCCATAATACTTCAATTGGGAGTGTGGTCACACCTCATAGCAAAGCAAGCTTAATTGACAGTAAGGTTTACTCATCCCGCCTTCCTTAGAGCCGAATAATTGTGACGTCACTGAGTGGCGTCACCGTCCTAAAACGTGCATCGTAGATACGAACTGTAGTTATGGAGGAAGATGTCTTCTCAACAATTTTTATAACTCAAACACACAAGGCTGCCGTTAAGGGTGTGCGGCGCGTGCGACCGCACAGGGCCTCGCGCTGGTGGATAAATAAGATAAAACAAAAAAGAGTAAGAAAGAAAAATATAACATTAAGTACAAGTGAGGGGTCACATTGATGAAGAAATTAATCGGCGTACAAAACTTGCCTGGAGAGCTTTTGGAAGAAACAGCATAATTTTCAAGAGCAATATGCCATTATGTCTTAAAAGAAAAGTGTTTGATCAATGCATCCTTCCAGTGCTTACGTATGGTGCAGAGACGTGGACCTTAACTAAAAGAGACATACAAAGGCTGCAGACAACTCAAAGAAGCATGGAGAGGTGTATGCTTGGTGTAACCAGGAGAGATAAGAAGAGGAACTCGTGGATCAGAAAAATTTCAAGAGTGGAAGACATCATGATCAGAGTTAAATCCCTGAAATGGCAATGGGCTGGACATACTGCCAGAAGGACAGACCATCGATGGACAGCCGAAATTTTAGATTGGATTCCAAGGGACAGGAAAAGACCCAGAAGAAGGCCACATGGGAGATGGGTGGATGAAATTCGAAAGTATGCGAGAGTGACATGGAGGAGACTGGCACAAGAGAGACCGTTGTGGAGGAAACTTGGGGAGACCTTCGTCCAGCAGTGGATTGATAATGGTTGACAATGATGATGATAACACAGACAAAAAAAAAATCCGACAGTTCAAAACGTATGAATTACCATCCCAGTTCTCCGCGAGTCCGCATACACAAACATCATAGTGATGTCATGCATACGCTCTCCCTTCCTGATTGAAAGTGCAGTGCACTAAGATCGGTGCTTCTGTATCTCTGAGAGATCCTGAGTCTGGTGGTGGGCCGTGCAGATGGTGTTACCTTGATAAGTCCAACACACGCTGCAGCACCTACAGCAATATATTTTCTTCTCGCTGCTGGAAACTCTGTGCCGAAGCATGCTAAATATTAATTCTATCCATTACACGATGTATGACTTAGCTAAAAGATACTATGAAAAAGCTAAGACTCATCCTAATCCTCTAGTCAGAGAGGCCATTAACTATACTGTCAATGAAACTGACAGTCATAAAAGGGCAAAAGCTATCTTGAATGAAGTTCCAGAAATGAACCCAATTCGCAGCTACCTTAGCAAAAAAAATAACAATAATTGGGACTAGTGTTCAGAGGGTATTCTTCACATAAGAAGAATTTTTGTTAAAAAAAAAAAAAAAGGCTCTTTTATGGGCCGTACGTACTCTCTTTTGCAAAAATACTTCACACATGTGAAGAAATCTTGTTTAAAAAAAAAAAAAAAAGGGCTCGTTTAAGGGCCAAATTACCCACAGACAATGAAAAAATCTCTTCTGTGATTGGCTGCTGCAAGCTAAGGCAAGCAATGGACTCCGCCCAGGAGACACAGCTAAGAGAAGAATAGATTTTCTATCACTTAGTCTACAGCTAGCAGGCAGCAAACTTGATCGCTCGCAGGTCTTTGCCAAATCGAGACTTCAAGAATGGCAGAGAATGAAGAGGTTAAGGTGCAGGAAACGATAACCGTGGCCACTCCAAATTCAGGACGGTCACATTGAAACTTCCCTAAAAAAAGAATCCTGAAATCGGATAAATACAAAAAAAAAAAAAAGCAAGAAAAGAAAATTCGAAAAATTGTGAAACAGGAAATAGCCAGCCTGAAAGAAGAAATTAGGTCTGAACTTCAGGAACAACTACAAAACCTGAACAGAAGGAAACCTGTTGTAAGAAACAAATTTGTCCTCAAAGGAGCGGCCCTTCACCTAACGACAGAGGAAATCTCAAGTGCCCTAAAGGAAGAGGGAACAACTACCATGAACCTTGAAAGGCAGAGGTTCGAGTCTGGGGCACCCAGAGGTTTCCTCAACTTCGAATCCGAAGGGCCGGTGAGAACAGGATCCATCACGGTACTTGGAAACCGGATGTTGATTGAAAACTTCAGGCCACCCTCCTCCAGCGCACGAGGTTCTAAAAACAGTATGCGAGGTAGCAGTCGGGGAAGCCATAGAGGAAACAACAGAGGCAAGCGCACCGCTCCAGTAGCGCAAAATTTTGCGCAGGCTACAGCCGTGCTAACTTATGCACAGGCTACAGCCGCGCCTGCCACCGTGGCTATACCATCAGTGGGGCAAATGCCTGCTCCTTCACCCACGGTGTTTGACCTAGACGATAAGCAAAGGCTTGAGCTAGCTGCCTCCATACTGCTCAGGAGATAATTACCTAAGTATCTCTACTGAGGAGGGACGTGGAAAAATAAAGGGAAAAAAAGGGCCCTTTTGAGGGCCAAACAAAAATTTTGCAAAAGGAATTATCTTTCTTGTGCTGATTACTTCTCCCTCTAACAAACAATGAGTTATTTGTCTTGTCTTCTATTTTAAAATATATATTCTTACGCATTAGTTCTGACTAAAAAGGATAAAAACAGAAATTAATGCCAGGAAAAAAAAAAGGGGCGCTTTTAAGGGCCGTACTCTGGTTTGCAAAACTAATTCACACATGGGAAGAAGTGAAGAAATCTTATTTAAAAAAAAAAAAAAAAAGGCTCTTTTAAGGGCCGTACTCTGTTTTGCAAAAATACTTCACACATGTGAAAAAATCTTGTTATAAAAAAAAAAAAAAGGGGGGGGCTCTTTTAGGGGCCGAACTTGTTTTGCAAAAAGAAATATTACAGTCCACATATATGAGACTGGCCCAGAAACAAGGTACTATGGTTTAAAAAAAAAAAGAAAAAAAGCCGACTCCCACACGGGAACTGAGCAAACGACAAATGTGTGGTTTAAGGTGCCTTGCAACACATGGTTTTGTGAGAAAACTGGGTGTTTATCTGTCGGATTTTTCTTGTGTGGTTCTTTTCTTTTTTTAGGCACCCCTTTTCCCTGTCCTTTCCCCAGTTCCCTGCGGCCGGGCATTGACTGTGGGATGACTTGGTTTGATTGATTTGTTGCAGGTAAGTATGTAGGGTAGCTTACAACTTCAATACTTAACGGGAAACCGTATACTCCTTTTGCCCTAATATTTCTGTACTTCTCTTTCATGCTGTTCTATCAGGGAAATCTGTTCATATATATCTTATCTTCTTTTTCACCTGACAAAAGGCGCAGAGCGCTGTGGGTTCGGATCTCTCAACCTCAGATAGGAAATCTCTCTCTCGCGGCGGAAACTCTGTGATTGAGGGGTGTGAGTGGACATCACGTCGCAACATTCTTTGAGTTTTACCGCCATCTTGGGATCCACTTTTTGTGGATTTCCCCAAGCTGTTTTTCCAAAGCAAACACAGTTGTGTGTGTGTGTGTGAAGTCAACTGGCCGCTGTGTTTGGCGATCTATTAACTTTCTTCGGCTGCTCATTCGTGCTTGTTTTAACGTTTTAACCAGGTTCACTTCTTTAGTTCGAATGTAACTAATTAACTTTTTAAGAATACAGTTTGCGTTAAGTGAGTTGAGTTGAGATGTCTAGAGAACGGGATAAATTCCGTAAATTTGAATCAGGTTATCAAAATGCAAAGAAAAGGGGAAAAAGATATAGGTTTTTACGAAGTCAGGAAGGTACCTTCGATAAAATTTTACTACCTTCAGCTTCAGTTCCTGTGGCTACAGTTCATCGTGTGCTTCAAATTGCATCGAAGATAAAGAATCCAGTGATAATAATGTGGATGTGGTTCAAGTCAGAGCAAGTGATAACAATGTTGCGAGTATCTCTGACCGGGTTACAAGAATATCTGATGTGAAGGAATGTGATTTATCATTTCGAACAAGTGAAGAATTTGTTCTACTGTTAGATCCAGGTGAGTGGCCTCCTGTTTTAAACAGCACACAGTTTGATGTAATCTTGCAAAAGGGCCCGATTTGTGTGGTAAACTATGATTACCCAAGTGATGACGAGAAGCGGCACTTTTCGCCAGAACACTGTAAGCGTATTTTACACGACGGAGAAACAGTAGACAGGAGGTGGTTGATTTACTCAAAAAAAAAAAAAAAAAAAAAGATAAAGTTTTCTGTTTTTGCTGTAAATTATTCGGAAACACATATGGGGGCATGTTAGATTTCATTTTTAAAATACACAGCTATAGTAAAACAGATTTTAAAAGTTCATACTGCATAGTGCATAGTATTACTAACATTTCCCGTCTTTTTTTTTATTTTGCAAAGGAGAACGACGGTTGAGTTTAATAATAGTAGCAGTTACAGTTACAAGTTTAAGAAAAATATCAGATCATTCTATAACAATAAATGAGTGTAACGCTTATCATCACCTTATTCGAAAATAAAAATATTCTATTGCGTACGTGCGCAAAGTACCGTTAGCCAGGTTGATTTAGCAAAAATTATTAGTTAGCCAGAGGGCCTCGCAGGGAGAGTTTGCACAGGGCCTCGCCTAAGCTTGTGGCGGCACTGCAAACACAGAACAAAAGCTTATGCAAAAGCACATTTAAAAGAAGAAATTCACAGTCATGTAAATATTTTAGTAACGGAAATTTCAAAAATACCTCTCGCACATTTTTGTTTCGTAAAGGGCGGGAAAACTGTTATACGTACTTTTAAATGTTAATTTTGTCACAAGTGGAATTTTTTGCTGTTTTTTTTTAGCACGTCTTTTGTAAAAAAAGATCGTGCTTATGTTATCGGTTTGTCCGTCCGTCCGTCTGTACCCACGGTATCTCTGCAACTATTAGTCCGATTTGAAAAATTCTTTTTGCATTCGAAAGCTTGAAATATGCAAATGATGATCCTTTATTTCGTTTTTTTTTACGATGTTCAATTTTGCCGCTAGAGGGCGTAAATGCAGATGATGTCGAATTCAAAAATACGTTTTATTCCATATATTTGCTTCTAAACATCCGATTGAAAAAATCTTTTATCTTTCGATTCCATTTATGTCGAAGAGTATTTTGGATATAGTTTCTTTTTCAAATTAGGCACAGATTTCCCGCTAGAGGTGGTAAAAATAAATTGCATTTTTTCCGATTACCCTTCTTCTGAAACTCCGATTTGAAAATTTTTTTTCAGCGCATACATCTCCTGATGCACAATCTTTTGCATATAATTTCGAATTTTTGGTAAAGAATACTTTGGCCACCAGGGGGCGTAAGTGTTAATTTTTGCTTCTGATGTATTTGCCATAAAATCTGAGCTTCTAAAGTATCGATTGAAAAAATTCTTTCGTGGACTGATGCCACTCACATCGATAAACCTTTTCGGAATATTTTCTTCCTAAAATATTCCACAGTTTCTCCGCCAGGGGGCGTAGATGTATATCTTATTTTTGTAAATATCTCGACTTCTAGAAGTCCGATTTGAAAAATTCCTTCTTTGTTGGATAGTGTTTTCCGTGTGACATGTTTTTCATTTAATTTCAAAATTTTCAAGTAATTCATAGACTTTCCGCTAGGGGGCGTAAAGGTAAATTGCGTTTTCCCCTATATCTCTGCTTCTAAATCTCCGATCTGAAAAATTCTTTCTGCACCGGATACAGCTCCTGATGGGAAATCGTTTGCGCATAATTTCTAATTTTTGTAAAAAAATGGTTTGGCCACCAGGGGGCGTAAACCTTAATTTCCTCTTCTGATGTATTTGCAGCAAATATGAGCCTCTAAATTCTCGATTGAAAATAACATCATTTGTAGACCGATACTACTCATGTCGACAAACCTTTTAGAAACATTTTCTTCTTAAAATAGTGCACGGTTTCCACGCCAGGTGGCGTAGATGTATATCTTATTTTTGTCAATACTTCGACTTCTTAAGAGTCCGATTTAAAAAATTCCTTCTTTGTTAGATAGTGTTTCTAGTGTGACATGTTGTTCCTATAAATTAAAAATTTTCAAGTAATTCATAGACTTTTCGCTAGGGGGCGTAAAGGTAAATTGCGTTTTCCCTATATCTGTGCTTCTAAATCTCCGATCTGAAAAATTCTTTCTGCGCCGGATACAGTTCCTGATGGGAAATCGTTTGCACGTAATTTCAAATTTTTGTAAAAAATTGTTTGGCCACCAGGTGGCGTAAGTCTTAATTTCCGTTTCTGGTGAATTTGCAGCAAAATATGAGCTTCTAAAATCTCGATTGAAAAAAAGTCTTTTGTGGACCGATACTACTCATGTCGACAAACATTTTAGGAACATTTTCTTCTTGAAATAATGCATGGTTTCTACGCCAGGGGGCGTAGGTGTATATCTTATTTTTGTCAATATCTCTACTTCTAAAAGTCCGATTTGAAAAATTCCTTCTTTGTTGGATAGTGCTTCCGATAAGAAATGTTTTTCTTATAAATTCAAAATGTTCAAGTAAATCATAGACTTTCCTTTAGGGCACACAATGGTAAACTACGTTTTCTGCTCCTAAAACTCCGATTTGAAAAATTCTTCCTGTATCTCATACAAGACCTAACGGAAAATATTTTTCACGTAATTTCTAATGTTTGGTAAAGAATGGTTTGGCCACCATTGGTCATAAGTGTTAATTTCTACTTCTGATGTATTTGTAGCAAAATCTGGGCTCCTGAGAACTCGACTAAATTTTTTTTTTTTTCTTGGACCGATACCGCTCATATGGATAAACCTTTTGTGAATACTTTCTTCCTAAAATAATGCATGGTTTTCCCACCAAGGGACGTAAAGTCAAATCTTATTTTTGTCGATAACTCTGTTTCTAAGAGTTCGTAAGCTCACGATTCCCTTTACAACAATATCTGAGGGATTAAAGACCCGATTGAAAAACTTCTTTCTTCCGTCAGATACTATTGTTTTCCATACCGGTTCCATTGACTTTGAATAGTTTTGATAAATTTAATTTGCGTCCGAACGGATTCAAAAGACGTGCTTAAAGTTACACCCGAAAATTCGGTGTCATCTTTCTTGTTATAAATTTAGAAGGGAAAACGCACAGCAGGGCGTATTATTATCACACAACAAAGATATTCTTTATGAGGAATAAGAAAGCATCTCAGCAACATTCCCCAATTTTTTTAAATTAAAAATTGAAAACATTACGCATTAAAAAGATGTGGTTGAATTTATGAAGATTATTCTGGCTGGTTTACGAATAATAATTCCTCCACGCTGCTATGGTGCAGATAAAAAGAAACGTAGCGATTAGGTAGTCTTACGATGGTGATTTGGACGGGTTTGGTCCATTTCACCGAAAACCACTTGAGCGAAGGGTCACTTCACCGAAAAGTTCATTTCACCGAAAGGTCGTTTCATCGAAAAGTTCATTTCACCGAAAGCTTATTTCATCGAAAGGTTCATTTCACCGAAAAAAGTTCACTTCATCGAAAGTTTATTTCACCGAAAAGTTCATTTCGACGAAAGGTCGTTTTGCCGAAAAGTTCACTTCACCGAAAGATCACTTTATCGAATGGTCACTTCATCGAAAGATGGTTTTAACCAGCTGCTAATTTCGATCCAAAGGCAATATTCTTTGAATTTGAAACTCAAATTTATTTATTTATTTTCGTGAGATGCAACCTAATGTCGATCTCATCCACAGATTTGTCTCCTAATACCTAAAATATCAGTACTACTCTAAGAACGTGTATTTCAGTAATCTCTCAGGTGTGGAACGAATGTGGTACATAACGTCGACGTTCAAAATGTCGACAGCAAAAAAGTCGATAGGGTCCAGAAAATGTCCGCATTGTACTCTAACTTAGACGGTAGACAGTTTCCGAAACTGGTCGGGGCCCGTGATCAAGGGGCCCCCACACAAAATTTCCTAAAATCTACAGTTTTCAATTTAAAACCACAAAATTTGGTATACTATCTTATGGTACTCTAACTTAGACGGCAGACGGTTTCCGGAACGGATCGGGGCCCGTGGTAGAGGGACCCCCACAAAGATTCCGTAAAATCTACAGTTTTTAATTTAGAACCACCAAATTTGGTATACTATCTCATGGTACTCTAACGTACACGGTAGACGATATTTGAAAGAGGTCGGGGCCCTGGGTCAAGAGGCCCATACAAAATGTTCGTAAAATCTACAGTTTTCAATTTAGGACCACCAAATTTGGTATACTACGTCATTAGTATGCCAAAGACGGTAGACGGTTTTTGAAAGAAGTCGGGGCCCGGTAGGGCCCATACAAAATTTTCGTAAAATCTACAGTTTTCAATTTAGAACCACTAAATTTGGTATACTATCTCATGGTACTCAAACTTTAAAGACTAGTCGGTTTTTGGAGCGGGTCGGGGCCCGGGGTCATGGGGCCCCCATACAAAATTTCCTAAAATCTACAGTTTTCAATTTAGAGCCACCAAATTTGGTATACTATCTCATGGTACTCTAACTTAGACGGTAGACGGTTTCCGGAACGGATCGGGGCCCGGGGTCAAGCACCCACATCAAATTTCCGTGAAATCTACAGTTTTTAATTTAAAACCCCCAAATTTGGTATACTATCCCATGGTACTCTAACTTAGACGGTAGACAGTATTTGAAAGAGGTCGGAGCCCTGGGTCAAGGGGCCCCATACAAAATTTTAGTAAAATCTGCAGTTTTCAATTTAGAACCACCAAATTTGGTGTACTATTCTTATGGTACTCTAACTTAGACGGTAGACGGTTTCCGGTACGGATCGGGGCCCGGGGTCAAGGGGCCCCTACACAAAATTTCCGTTAAATTTACAGTTTTTAATTTAGGACCACCAAACTTGGTAAACTATCTCATGGTACTCCAACTTAGACGGTAGACGGTTTTTGAAAGAGGTCGGGCCCGCGGTCAAAGAGGTCCCCATACAAAATTTTCGTAAAATCTACTGTTTTCAATTTAGAACCACCAAATTTGGTATACTACGTCATGGTACTCTAACTTAGACGGTAGACGGTTTTTGGAAGGGGTCGGGGCCCGGGGTCAAAGGGCCTCCATACAAATTTTCCTAAAATCGACAGTTGCCAATTTTGAACTACCAAATTTGGTATACTACCTCATAGTACTCTAACTCAGGCCGTAGATCGTTTTTAGAAAGGGTAGGGCTCGGTGTCAATGGGGCCCCACGCAAAATTTTCGTAAAATCTACAGTTTTCAATTTAGAACCACCAAATTTGGTGTACGATCTTATGGTACATTTGTAGATCTTTTAAAGCTATGGTCTTCGGTGAAACAGTAGAATTACAGTAAAAATTGTTCTAATTCAGAAAAGGGGGTCTGTTGCTACGACGTTATGGGGGCATATACAAATTGCATGGGCAACAGACCAGTAAATTTGTAGATCTTTTAAAGCTATGGAGTTTGGTGAAACAATAGCTTTATAGTAAGACTGATCTTAATTCAGAAAGGGGTAGGGCTGGTTTTTTTCCCCTTTTGGGTAGGCAAAATTGAAGAGGATTGTCAGCAAATTTGAGACAGCCTTGCTGATATTCATAAGGCTTGCATAAAAGTTAAAGCTTTGTGACGTGCCTGCAACGCAGGACGCACATGAGATAAAGGCAGATAGCAGCGAGGCGCACGTCCGCGTAGCTCAGTTGGGTGAGCGACTTATTACGGGATGAAGGAACCGGGTTCGATGCTCGGCGTGGACGGAAATGACGGACAAATTTGCTTCCTTATAGCTTGTCGAATTGCGTTTTCACTTAGGCACAAAATATTAATTAATGTGCCCCAGGCCTTTCTAGCAATTCTCAACCGCCGAGCTCATATTTTTAACGTTTGCATAACAAATCAAGTTAATAATGTTGCTGCTTTGCTCGGTCACGAAACATTAACTGCAAGGTACTAGGCCTAGGCTTTTCTAACAATTTTCAATCCGCGAGCTCAGGTTCTGAACGTTTAAATAACAAGTCAATGTTATAGTATTGCACTTTTACTTAGGCACAAAACATTAATTAATAAGCCCTAGACTTAGGCGTTTCTTGCAATTTGTAATCCACGAATCTCATATTCAAAGATTTACATTACAAATCAAGTAAAGAATGGTGCTCCTTCACTTGGTCACAAAACATTAATTGCATGGCCCTAGGCCTAGCCAGCTTTAGGCCTTTCTAACAATTTTCAATCCGTGCAGCTAATACTCTTAACGTTTACATAACAAATCAAGTTAATAGCATTGCTCCTTTACTCGGTCACGAAATATTAACTGCAAGGCACTAGGCCCTAGCAATTTTCAATCCGCCGAGCTCAGATTCTGAACGTTTGCATAAAAAGTCAAGTTAGTAATATTTCTCCTTTGCTCGGTCACGAAACATTAACTGCAGGCACTAGGCCTATGCCCTTCTAGCAATTTTCAATCCGCTGAGTTCAGATTCTGGACATTTACATAACAAGTCAAGGTTATAGTATTGCATTTTTACTTAGGCACAAAACATTAATTAATAGGGCCTAGGCCTAGGCCTTTCTTGCAATTTATAATCCACGGAGCTTTTATTCAAAAGTCGTAATTACAAATCAAGAATGTTGCTCCTTTACTTGGTCATAAAACATTAATTGCAAGGGTCTAGGCGGCTTTTCTAACAATTTTCGATCCCAGGACTAATATTCTTAACGTTTACATAATAAATCAAGTTAACAGCGTTGCTTCTTTGCTCGGACACAAAACATTAACTGCAAGGCACTAGGCCTAGGCCTTTCTAGCAATTTACAATCCGCCGAGCTCAGATTCTGAACGTTTACATAACAAGTCAAGGTTATATAGCATTGCACTTTACTTATGCACAAAACATTAATAAGCCCTAGGCATAGGCCTTTCTTAAATTTATAATCCACGAAGTTCATATTTAAAAAGTTTACATAACAAATCAAATAAATAATATTGTGTTTATTAAAAACTTGTAAAAAGACCTGTTCCAGTGGCAACTTGTCCTAAACTCAGGTCACAAGATTTATAGGAAGATGCAAGAATTTTTTTTTTTTTTTTTTTTTTGATTGGAGCTTTAACGACCACCGTGAACAACTCATGGGCTATAAGCAGTCGCCCGTCCCTAATTTAGGGTCACTCGTTCCAGGGAAGGGAGAACCAGTGCCGTAAGACAATCCATGCCTCACCGGGATTCGAACCCGGACCCATTTTGGACGAATGATCAGAGGCCATCGCTTAGACCACTGCGCCACCGGGTACGGAGAACTGGCCCCCGGAGAAGTGGCCCCCGGAGAAGTGGCCCCCGGAGAACTGGCCCCCGGAGAACTGGCCCCCGGAGAAGTGGCCCCCGGAGAACTGGACACATTGCAATTTCAGTGCCATAAAATTGTTCTGCATAAACAAATTTCGTGTGGCTATATTCCCCACTACTTGAGCAACTATTGTTCATTTTTTTTTTTTTAATATTTCATTTTCAGTAAGAAATTTAGACATTTCCATGATTTTCGGAGCTAAGACTAAGCGGAGAACTGGCCACAAAAATTTTAAGGGGCCGTATAAAAATTGCGTTCTGGGCTGCTCCGTGGCCCGAGAACGCAAGATTGGTTTTCTGACACACATAAAATGTCCGTAATTTCGTATTTTCTTATTTACGATATTTTTCTATAAACTATAACTAAACAAATTCTCTGCGAGTATGAGCAAACCCAGGAAACTTGTCGGCGGAGGGGTGGGGGGGGGCTTAAACCTAAAATATGAAATATAAAGAATTTCTGGTCCGATCGGGAGATTTTCAGCCATTACAAGCTACAAGTCATCGAATTGTCTGAGGGCATCTGCTGCCTCAGGAAAGTAGTCTGGCGGCCCCGGTGGCGCAGTGGTCTAAGGGACTGTCCTCTAATCATTCGTCCGTAAGGGGTCCGGGTTCGAATCCCGGTCAGGCATGGATGTTGTGTTTGTCTTACGGCACTGGCTCTCTCCCTTCCCCGGAACCAGTGACCCTAAATTAGGGACGGGCGACTGCTTATAGCCCATTGAGTTGCTCACGGTGTTCGTTAAACCTCCAACCAAAAAAAAAAAAAAAAAAAAAAAAAAAAAGAAACTAGTCTGGGGGGGGGATACCAAAAGCGTAAGATATCAAGAATTTCTCATTTCTCTTCCGATCGGGAGATCTTCAGCATTTATAAGCTGCAACTCGAGAAATTTTCTCAGCGCATGTGCATTCTCTGGAAACCTGTCGGTGAGGGGGGGGGGGGGGGTTAATACCAAAAGTGTATAATATGAAAAATTCCTCGTCCGATCGGGAGATTTTTGGCATTTACAAGCTACAACTCGACACATTGTTTGAAGGCATGTGCCTACTCAGCAAACCCGTGTATGTGGGGGGGGGTGATACCAAAAGTGTAAAATATAAAGCATTTCTCGACCGATCGGCAGATTTTTGGCATTTACAACTGGACACATTATTTGAGGGTATGTGCCTACACAGGAAACCTGTGTGTGTAGGGGGGGGGCATTTCCAGAGTAGGCACATACGCTCAGATAATGTGTCGTTTGTATAGTAGGCACATGCCCTCAGAAAATGTGTCGAGTTGTACGTAGATTGTAAATGCTGAAAATCTAAAAGAAAAGAAATTTAAAAGTTCTCCCTGTCCATGGTTGGTGGCACGTGATTTTTTCCGAATGAATTTCATCTAATAAAATTAAATTCATACGGAAAATGAAAAACACAAGCATTGTAAAATCATTTTGTTTAGCTTTGACTTGACAAGTTTGAACCACATTCTCGTGTAAATTATTTGAAATTCTAATGATTTAATTGTTCATACTTACAACTTTAACAAAACAAGTTTTTCTCTTCAAATTTTATTATTTTAATTAAAAACTTTCAAAATCGACAATTTAAAAATACGGAAATAATTTCATGGCCTCCCCCTCCCTCCCTCCGGTGGCGCAGTGATCTAAGGATGGCTTCTGACCGTTTTTCCGAGATGGATCCGAGTTCGAATCCCGGTGAGGCATGGACGTTGTGCTTGTCTTATGGCACTGGCTCCCTTCCCTGGAACCGGTGGCTCTATATTAGGATAAACAAAGACATCGCTCTTTCCACGTTTTAGCAACACACTGCAACCGAAAAATAGTTATTCGGTCACTGCTGGGGAATCGAATCCCAGATCTCTCGATATCTAGCCGAACGCGTTAACCTTACACCACGGTGGCCAACAACACGCTAGGTGTGTTTGTTGGGTGTGTTTTTCTGTCAGCTGCTGACTCTGACATCATAAATCCGTAAAATGGGCTCAGCTATTATTAGGGGTGGGCGACTGCTTACAGTCCAATGAGTTGCTGATGATTGTGTTAAACCTCAAGAAAAAAATAATAATTACATGATTTCATTTGCCATTGCTAAGGTAGTTAGTTACATCATGAACATATAACTACTTAATTTAGGAGTTTCAAAATCTATTCTATCGCAAACTTACAGTTTGTTGCGATTACAATTGCATATTTTTCCACTTCAGGTATTTTACGTACATTTCAAGTTTGAAATGGTCTCTTTCAGATATTGTGCGGAATTCTAAAAAATAAATACAATAAATAAATAAATAAATAAATGAAATAAAATAAAAAGTTTCTACAGAAAGTAATTATTTCAACATTGTGTGTAAATATACGAGTATTTATACTGTCTAGTGTCATAAGTGAGAAAAACATCCAATAAAGATTCAATTAAATTATCCAGTTTATGTGTTTGCAGATCCGTCATGCAATACTGTTTTTAAGTTGTTTTCAGCGAATGATAAAGACCTTTATTTTTCATTTATTCATTTATTTTTATTGACTGAGTTTTCTTCATGTGTTGATTAATAAATGGAACGATAATTGCAACAAAACAAACATTTATTTCGTGAAAAATTGGTCCTCGACTTTCGACTTTAAATTTGTTTTTCATTTTGTGCTTTCGGGCATACAGTTATTTTCCAAGAATATTTTAAGATATTCACAAAGCAACCTGAGAATCCATGAGATATCAGTCAGTATGTCACTTTCCAAAATGGGAAAATGCGCCTCATCACTGGGTGTCATGTGATCTGTAAGAATAGCTCACAATTCCCAAAGCCATCTGGATTCTAGATCTGCCGCTTTTATTCAATTCCAATCAGTTCACTTTCGAAATGTCCCACGGCGTCTTCTCTAAATTGTACGTCCGGGCGGTGGAACTAATGAAGAAGCATGAGAATAGTTAAGTTTTTCATTCCCCCTCTTTGTTCAGCAAGGGAACAATCTCAATATGTGGTTAGACTGTGCTGTTATACATGGTGATCCTCCCACACGTGACTAACTACCTCTTCAGGAAGCGAGGACAAGTCTATAAAACATCTGGGGACGGTTGATTTGTTATTGTTCCACAGAACGGGGCAGTGTGGTCGGTAAAATAACTTAAAAACTGACTGGATAACCGGGTGGACATCGTACATCCAGTCAGTTTTTACGCGTACTCTGACGAAACTAAAAATTTCAGACGAGCTTTTTTCTTTTCTAATTGACAACTTATTAGTTACAATGTTGGAATGCTAATCATGGGGTACTACGCTTTTCCAAGGCCAGGCGACTAGAGTAAATGAACTATCTGTATACAATCTCTTATTTATTGTTCTGCTAATAAATAAAAATAGAAAGATTTTGCCATATCGTTAATAATAAGAAATATTGCGCATATAAGGGCATTTCTTACTATAAAGAAATAGCCCAAAATCAGCATGTTAAATAACCACTGGTGGTACTCCAGAATTTCGCCGTGCTGGAAGGAGCTTGAACTGATTTGCACATTTACAATTTAAAAGACGAGAAAGTGAAAACAGAAAGACTGTAATTAACTCTAGGTGTTATAACTTGTATGTACAGGGTGCTTAAAAGATCGCACAAGAGCGTGATTAGAACTTATAACGAAGTAAATTTCTCCGTCATTTCTGTCCACGCCAGGCAGGATTCGAACCCGGATCCCCTCATTCCGGAATAAGTCACTCTACCAATTGAGCTACGCGGACGTTTTATTCCGATTCCTATCTGCCTTTATGTCGTGTGCGTCCTTCGGGCAGGTACGTCACATCTCCTGGTACGTTACATCATCTCCCCCTTATTTTTTTTTTTTTTTCGAAGTGCTGGAGAAAGGATTCTCTTATTTTTCCTATCTCGCGGTGTGGAAATAACATCACAATATTACGAGATTTTGAACGGTCGGGTCATCCGGATAGTTCGGGCGCCATTATAACGAAGTAAAATTCTCCGTCATTTCTCTCCACGCCAGGATTCGAACCCGGGTCCCCTCATTCCGGAATAAGTCACTCTACCAATTGAGCTACGCGGACGTTTTATTCTGATTCCTATCTGCCTTTATGTCGTGTGCGTCCTTCGGGCAGGTACGTCACATCTCCTGGTACGTTACAAACTAATTCTTTTATCAGATCCGCGCAGAGATACCAAGGCATTTACATTTATACCAAGGCCCACCTCTTTACAATTTGTCAAACATACATAACTGCAATTTTTTTCTATTGGAGGTATAACGACGACCATGAGCAACTCAATGGGCTATAAGCAGTCGCCCGTCCCTAATTTGGGGTAACTGGTTCCAGAGAAGGGGAGAGACAGTGCCGTAAAACAAACCGGGTACGGAGAACTGGCCACCGAAGAACTCCACACATTTTTGAGGAATTTTTCATATTTTACACTTTGGGTATTAACACCGACAGGTTTAAAGAGAGTGTGCACATACGCTGAGAAAATTTGTCCAGTTGCAGCTTGTAAATGCTGAAGATATCCCAATCGGAAGAAATGAGAAATTCTTGATATTTTACGGTTTCGGTATTGCCTCCCCCTCCCCCCCCCCACACACACACTAGTTTCCTTAGGCAGCAGATGCCCTCAGACAATTTGATGACTTGTAGCTTGTAAAGGCTGTAAATCTCCCGATCGGACCAGAAATTCTTTATATTTCATATTTTAGGTTTTCAGCCCCTCCCCTCCCGACAAGTTTCCTGGGTTTGCTCATACTCGCAGAGAATTTGTTTAGTTATAGTTTATAGAAAATTATCGTAAATAAGAAAATACGAAATTACGGACATTTTATGTGTGTCAGATAACCAATCTTGCGTTCTGGGGCCACGGAGCAGCCCAGAACGCAATTTTTATACGGCCCCTTAAAATTTTTGTGGCCAGTTCTCCGAGTGGCCAGTTCTCCGAGTGGCCAGTTCTCCGGTGGTCAGTTCTCCGGTGGCCAGTTCTCCGCTTTGTGTTAGCTCCGAAAATCATGGAAATGTCTAAATTTCTTACTGAAAATGAAATAAAAAAAAAAATATGAACAATAGTTGCTCAAGTAGTGGGGAATATAGCCACACGAAATTTGTTTATGCAGAACAAGTTTATGGCACTGAAATTGCAATGTGTCCAGTTCTCCGGGGGCCACTTCTCCGGGGGCCACTTCTCTGGGGGCCAGTTCTCCGTACCCGTTTTGAGTTATCACGATTTTTCAATTTGTTACTCAGTTTATGGAAACCAGTGTATATATATAATGAACGTTTTGAAAAACAATACTCTAATTATCTCGACCTGAGGTTGAGGCTGATGAGAGATTTATACACCACCACATATTTCTTTGATCACAACGTTTTTCGTGAACGTTAGTTCATCATTGAGAATCTGACCTTGATATGGAGTGTCGCAAACATACACGTGAAAATTCTCATGAGGCCGTGTTCAAACACAGGTTCTTTCAGATAGACTACAACGTGATCAAGTAATTGCCCCTGTAATTTGTTGATTGTCGTTGCAAAAGCTAAAATGATTGGTAACCGATAACGTCGCCTGATGAATGGGAGACTGGCTTCACTTGGCTACAAAATGATGAGGGGGATCATCGCTCGTTCGCTTTAGTTGCTGCCTGTGATGATCTCAGCATCGATGATGTTTGCATGAAAAGCTTTTACAACCAGTCATGAGCACACGACTCGTGTGCTATTCAAAAGTCCCTTCTTTGGAAGCAAATTCCGCAGTAACATCACAAATGAGCCAACTTTGATCTTCAAGAAGAGTGGTGGAATTCCTGATGGGCATAGCTGATTGACAAACTCAACTGGAAATGAGATCGCGCCTTCTGGATCTTCAGCAATCATGCTGTCGACGCTTCGATGACTATTTTTATCACCACGGAGTTGCTTCAGAATTTCACAATTAAGCTCTGTTGTATATAGTTACATTTTGGGTCGTAAGAATGACTTTCATTGCGATAAAACAAAATACATTGCTCTTTCCACGTTTCAGCAACCCACAGCAACCGAAAAATTGTTATTCGGTCACCGCAGGGAAATAACAGTTTTTCGGTTGCTGTGTGTTGTTAAAACGTGGAAAGAGCGAAGTATTTGTTTATTCACTGACGCCACGTATTTGGAGGATTTTCACTTTCATTGCGATGTCAGCAATGTCTTCATCTGTTTGTGCGCGAATTTTATTACCGAAGTTTGAGGTGATAATGTGCTGATCTTCAACAAACTCATCAGGAAGCACGAGGGAGTCAGTGTCAAGGTCATCAATCCCCGTTGAAATATCGCCGTTGCCCAATCGCGGGACTCAATAATTGGAATCGTCTTGTCCGGCGGTTCTCACGTTGGCAGCTGAACTGCGTCGCTTGATAAAATTTCACAGTGGAGAATTCTTGACACATTCTTCTAAAATATTTTGTAACGCTACCACGTCTAACGATGTTGGTTGTTTGGCAGAAAGTACGTCCATTAGGAGGAAAATCCAGCACGAAAGTTTTTCCTCCAAATGTACGTACATCATTCATCGCTTCTGGCAGCAACAAATCGATTATTCTCAATGAGTGTGACGGCAACATTGATTCCCCATCAATGATGATTATTAGTCAAGCTTTTTTCAACTTAGACGAATCATTTGATGGTACTTTCATGCTGGAGACAGAAGTTTCGACAGCTGAAATTGGAATTCTGAACCCACTATGCGACGTTCGACCTCTCTTCAGCAAATTGGCAAAGATTCGAGTCGTCGCAAAAGCCAAAACGCTTGCCTTGCCCTCGCAAATAGTTCATCATTGGGTTGTACATGTAAGTCTTGCCGGATACACCAGGACCGTCGATGAAGAAAAATCAACTTGCTGCTTTGTCGTCGTTCACAGCAACGATAATTTTACTGAAAATTTCACGCTATTTTGCATTGACTGTGAGGATGAAATGAAGTGTCATTGAGTGTCTTTTGTTGCTTCATCGTCCAAGTTGAAGATGTGACAACGGCTGCTTCTGCAAGTCTAAAATCCGTGCAATTTGTGCCGTGAATTGGAAAACGATTCCGATTTCTGGAAGTGCTTTTCTTTCAGCAATATGGCCATGAAAGTCTCGAATAAAGTCTTCAACAATGAACTCCGGAAACAGCTGAGTAGAGATGAAGTAGATCTTTTGACGAAATTGAAGACGCGGATCAGAGCGAATGTCTGTCGCAATTGTCGTGGCATGCTGAGTTTTGATGCTTCCTCTCAGCAGAGAACCCATTCCGTGTCGTCATCAACCAAGCCATGCGTGATTGCTGCTGTTTTGAAGCTTTCACGAAGAATTCTGGTGACGGTCTTTCAATCAATGAAGCTCATTGCACCTTGAACATACTGGAGCAGCAGCCGCAAATGAAATCGCTCATAATTCTTAGGGCCAACACTGTACATTCGATACAACCTTGTCCCCTCCACGCTGCCTCTTTTTTCAGGCACTGAACTTTTGATCGTAAACATAATGATAAGGCAACTCCAAGTAGTAAAGATGTCTGGAAACTTCATCAGTCGCGTTAAGCTGGAACCAATCTTTCAGCTATGTTTTTCTGCCGTCTGCTCACAGTGCTGCCTGACCTTCTTGGAAGTAAACTAATTGTTCATTTGGAAGAGGAATGACAAGACGATGAACTGCATGAGGCCAATCGTGCATGGGGATCTCCAGAAATCTCCACATCGCTTTAGGCGCAGACACAAATTTCGCATCGAGATACTGGCTAATCTCGCATCGAGGTACTGGCTAATCTCGCATCGAGGTACTGGCTAATCTCGTATAAATCACATTAGCTTGCGCACCAACATTATGGAATTCAACTGCAGCTTTGTTGTAACTTTTGTAAATGTACTTAAAGATATATTTAATGGCTTTGACTGACTGGCATGATTCATCATTCTCATAACAACTGAATTTCTTCGTCAAAAATTTGTTGTAAGGAAGGTACAACAAAGCAATTATTGGCGGTAAAATTCAGGATTTTAACTTGAACGCCTCTGCGACGTCTGTACAGCGGGTAGCCATTGACATCAATGATCATGTGAGGTCTGAACTGCTTCGAAACTACTTTATAAACAACTTGTTGGCCATGGAAGGTGCTTTTGGATTCAAAGTACCACATGGGTCATGAATCATTGTTCGAATGGCGCTTTCGTGAAGTTTCGGCTCTACTCGACGATCAGGAATCTCAGCACAAACCACAAACATGTCGAGCGACTTTTTCTGCTGTGTCAATTTTCTAATCATCTCCAAGAACGGTCAAAATGTGTGCGTGAGGCAGTGTTCACTTTTGAAACTCGATTGTGTACACAAAAGCTTTTACATGACCAAAAGCGCCATTCTTAGTGATGTCTTCGAGGAGAGCTTTTAAGTTTTATGCTGAATACGGTGATACTAAATCTGGACGGTCGGAAAGCGGATGCAAATTGAGAAAATGGCGGCAATTGTTCTGAATCTCTGGCCAACTCGGATCACATGCCATGGTCACAAACAGATCAGGTATGCCAAATTTAGAGACAATGCCATGGCATCGTGATACCTTTCACTCATGTTGCGAAGCGAACCTTGAAATGAGAATGAAAAAATTAAGGCACGCCCAACACTGACTCCTCTTCAATCAGCA
The DNA here is from genome assembly GCA_039090855.1 of Macrothele yani. Taxonomy (NCBI): domain Eukaryota; kingdom Metazoa; phylum Arthropoda; class Arachnida; order Araneae; family Macrothelidae; genus Macrothele; species Macrothele yani. The sequence goes on from CM077013.1 coordinate 26,119,066, forward strand.
ACGCCATTCAAATGAACCATTAAGTCTCGATATTGCTCAAATAGCAAACGGTCTTGCTGACTGCGGATATAGTTCAAGTTGTTGCTTTCAACTTGAAAATAAGAAGTTACAGCACACTGAAACTTTCCTCCGTGTAAAGTTAGATTGAAGCAGTTAACTCTTACGGTTGTTTGAGATACCTTCCATTGCAGCATCAATACACGCGAAAGCTGTTGATTAGGACGATTATCGCGTTGATCTCAATATTTAGCCAGCCTGCTTCACCGAGCGGATAAAACGACATATAAATCATTGGGTTTAGATGAGGACTCAAAATGTTGAGCTTGATGAGTAGTTGCTGAAAATTTCGAGAAGAGATTCAAAAGTCGCGCTCCAATGGTGGTTCACCATCAGCTGACAGGAAAATCATGGCGATCTCATCAACCATAGAAAGACTGTAGCGTCTGCGGGCATTGGCAATTTATGGTCTTCATCAGCAGCTCTTTTCTTTTCATCAATTTCAACTTCTCGTAGCATGCGATAAGCGTGAGCATACACATTGTTACGACGAATTACCTCATCCAAGAAAGCTACGACATCAGGATTAAGTTGCTGATTCGCTGGATGATTTATACGCTGTTGATTTGCCAAGCCTGAGTCAATAACATAAAGCTCAGCATAAAAGCAACTGCTGTCTTCACTGGGATTCATCTAGCCTGTTTGATGATAGATCTGGCTGTGAATTCTGAAGATGTAGGGACCGTTTTCTGCAACGTGAGCAAAGTTTGTGCGCCCAATGATATGAAACTCAAGGCGCTGTTGAAAGAACTAATATTTTCCTTGAAGTGCCGATAATTTGGATGCTGTGGATTACTTAGCAGATCCTTCAAATCAGGTGGAAACTCACGAACTGCTTGGTCTTCATTCTTAAGCAAAACAGTTACTTTGAAACAGCAATACTTGAGTGCTTGATCGTCAGAGTTCTCAGCACAAAAATTAATAGAATGGCAGAACTGACACTCAACATTCATCGCACCACAATCATGAGCAGGGTCTTCGAACTCGTTAAAAGTTTCATGATTGAGAATAGCAGGACGATGCGATGGACATGATCGTTATCTTTAAGCAACCAGTTCAGCACGTCATAATGCAGCCTCTTCTGGACACTCTGTGACTTGCTGACAAAGTCTGATTCATTGAATTCGGCAAACGTCCTGAACACGTTGAGATTCTCGCTCTGCTGATGATTGTCGAGCGCGTTTAGATTGGCGTGAACGTTGTATTTGAGCAGCAGCGTCAAATACAACGTTTAGCAGAGTCTTGATCTTTCATCATAGTACTTATGGTCTGAAATTGTCATTTAAAAATAACTTCCTTACTTCATTTTTGTTTTTGGTATTTATAGTTATCGAATAGCATTCGTATACACTTTTTACGCCTTCCAACCTTAATTTGAAGAAGCGTATATGCTCCAGCTTTGTCCGCCTGTCTGTCTGTCTGTCTGTCTGTCTGTCCGCACGATAGCTCGCGTAAAAATGGTTCGATCAAATTTTAGTATGTGGTAGGGACCACCTGGGAACGAACCCTACTGAAAATGGGTGAAATGGGGTCAAAGGTCACGACAGAGGAACGGGATCCACGCTATTGCCCTTATGCGTCATAACTTGCGTAAAGATGTTTCGATTTCGATGAAATTGACCACCTGGGGACAAACCCTGTTGAAAACCGACGCAATGGGGTCAAAGGTCAGGACATAGGAGCGGGATCCATTCCATTGCCCTTATGCGTCATGACTTACGTAAAAATGCTTCGATTGCGAATAAACTTTTGAATGTTGTTCCGGAGGTATACTGTACTGGTTTTGTTGAATATCATCGAAATGGGGGTCAAATATCAGGACACAGGAGCGAGATTTATTCCACAGCCATTATTAAATAATTTGAGTAATGATTCCTGGTATGTTGGAAAGCGTATCATAATTAATGTATTGCCTGATTTTACTAACTTGTGCTCATAATTAAATTTTGTAAATGTTTCCGAGTAATAAACTTCACAGCGTTAGGTGCATCTTTATGTGTTTTGTGATAATTCATGTCTGCGCCATTTTGTGTTAGAGCGTGGACAGAATCTATTGCATAGAAGACTTACCTGGAAATAACGCTTCATAAGTTCTTCTAAAACTCACAAGAAAACGCGGTCTAGTATAAGATATTTACTTCTACACGTAAGCAATGGAGGGCTGACAGTTCTTAGCATAAATATATCAGACACAACAAAGTAGCATTTTCCTTGTCTTCGTTCGCCGCACATTAGATGTTTCAATAGGCAGCTGATGAAATATCGAATACAAATGACAGCAGTCAGTCGCAATATTTCTCAGATTTCTTTCTTTTTTTCTTTTTTTTTATGAAATCGTTAGAAAGCAGGCCTTTTCTGTGGGGTTCTCGTCCTTCAAAACCCCTCGAAAAATGCATAGTGGCCCTAAATCGCATTGTTTCATTTACTGTAAAAAAGGTCACGCAGATGACAAGCAACTTCGTTCACTTGTTCCTGATGTTTCCAGATAGCAAAAATGCGTTAAAATAGTAAAAGCATTTTCGGAAACTTAGAATTGCGCAGTTGCAAATGATAAAATGTTATGGTAGTTAAACAGAATTTTTTGTTTTCTTTCTTTTTCATTTCGTCTACAAATATAAGAATTATAAAGAATACCTGGACATATTCTGCGAAAAAAAATTTAATTTCATTATGAGATCTGATGTGCTGTTTTATCTATATCAGTTTTTTTGTATAATTGAACGTACCTCACTATAAAAGTCAAGACTATAGCTTAAATTTCATTTAAAATTCCTAGGTCTAGGTTCCTTGAATGCATCTGACATAAAATGCGTTAATGGCTCTCGAGAACTTTTTATTCACTATTCAGACTTACGAAATATTAAAATTATTGTAGTTTCACATGCGACAATAACAACTTAAATTTGTGAAATTTTTTAGGACCTACTATAAACCGAATGGCCCCCGGCATAGGTGCCTTCTAAACATGCACTTTAAGGCTGTTCCTTTGAGTCTCTTTTATTAGGCCTTCTAACATGTTTATACAAAACAAATATTTATATTGTAACTTCAAATCTTTCAAAAAGGCCCTAGGCCTAGGTGCCTTTTAGACAGTTTAAAGCTGTTCCATTGAGCCTCTTTTATTAGTTCTTATAACATGTTTATACAAAACTGATATTTAGGTTGTAACTCAAAGTCTTCCAAAAAGGCCCGCGGCCTAGGTGTCTTGTAAATATCTGACGACTAATGTATTGAGTACATTTTATTAGCTTTCAGGCATGTCTACACGTACCGAATATTTAGGTTGTAATTCAAAACTTACGAGAAAGACCGACCGTCTACGTTCCTTTTAAACACTTGAAGATCGATCCATTTGATCCTTTTTTATTAGCTTTTTATTGTAGTTATTACACACAAAATATTAAAATCCTAGCTAAAAATTACATGAATTGAAAAACTTCTATATATCGTCTTAAGTCACTAGGGCCTGGAGCAGTTTTGGAAGAAACTTTTTTCAAAGAAGACAGTTTTGGAAGAAATTTGGGGAGACTTTCATCCAACAGTGGTTTGATAATGGCCAGCAATGATGATAATGATGTGTGTGTATCTCTGTGTGTGTGTGTGTGTGTGTGTGTGTGTGTGTGTGTGTGTGTGCTTATCCTCCAGAAAAAACAGTACCATTTTGTATATGTGTGTAAATGTGTACTTTTTTTCTGGAGAAAAAGATGCCGTTATTCTAAAACACAAGGTGCTGTTTCTAAAGAAGGCCGATGGACCTACAAAAAGCAAATAAATTTTTTGAACATTTTTCTTTAAGCCTTATTCTAAAACACAAAGCGAAAATTTTCAGTTCCGGCACGTTGTGACAGAAGAAAAGCAAAGCGCGTGCCCGCGCGCACATACACACACGCACATCAGGAGCGCCGACTTTACCAAATTAATGAGGGGGGGCACAGGTGTGAAGAGATCTGAAGTGGGTAGAACACGTCTTCCCCATTGTCAGGAGGGAAAAAAAAATAAAAAAGATAAACTACGAGATTCCACGTATGTTTTAAAAGGCAATTGTAATTGCTGTGTAACGTACCAGGAGATGTGACGTACCTGCCAGAAGGACGCACACGACATAAAATCAGATAGGAATCAGAATAAAACGTCCGCGTAGCTCAAGTGGTAGAGTGACTTATTCCGGAATGAGGGGATCCGGGTTCGAATCCTGGCGTGGACAGAAATGACGGAGAAATTTACTTCGTTATAATGGCGCCCGAACTATCCGGATGACCCGACCGTTCAAAATCTCGTAATATTGTGATGTTATTTCCACACCGCGAGATAGGAAAAATCAGAGAATCCCTTCTCCAGCACTTCAAAAAAAAAAAAAAAAAAAAAAAAAAAAATAAGGAGGAGATGATGTAACGTACCAGGAGATGTGACGTACCTGCCAGAAGGACGCACACGACATAAAGGCAGATAGAAATCAGAATAAAACGTCCGCGTAGCTCAATTGGTAGAGCAACTTATTCCGGAATGAGGGGCCCGGGTTCGAATCCTGGCGCGGATAAAAATGACGGAGAAATTTACTTCGTTATAGCTGATCAGGAAATGTACACATAAACATACATATTCTTTTGCTGAATATTAATATTTTTAAAAATAAAATTTTGCCTGTGATTTTTTGTCAATGTATCCAAACAGATGTTATTTCCAAACGTTTGTAAAACATATGAGAAATTAGTTGGCTTACTTTAAACGTACAAAGAAGAAGCTCAAAGAATGAAAAGTTAAATAAAGGCACCAGGTGTTATTCGATTCTGTATTTTTATTTTTTATTCTTGATAATTATTTTAAAAAGTTATCACATATCACAAGAAGAACAAGTCAAACACAATACAGGGGTGGCAATGCAGTTTATTTTTTTTCTTTCATCTTTTTTTTTTTTTTTTTGGTTGGGTGTTTTTTTTTGTTTTTTTTATTGAAGGTTTAAGACCACCGTGAGCAACTCAATGGGTTATAAGCAGTCGCCCGTCCCTAATTTATGGCCACTGACTCCAGGGAAGGGAGCGAGCCAGTGCTGTAAGACAAACGCAACATCCATGCCTCACCGGGATTCGAACTGGGACCCATCTCGGACGAGAGATCAGAAGCTATCGCTTAGAACACTGCGTCAGCAGGGCGGAATTTGAAAGTGCCGAGCACAACATTAAATTAACTTTTCAAAATTGTACTTAACGCGTTTTCCAAAAAGCTGCGAAACATGGTGACGGTCAGCACGAAATCTTCGTAAAAAAAAAAAAAACGTTAAATCATACATCAACCTCAATTTTTTAAGTCGTTTCGTAGGAAGACTCTCCCAGTGAGGGAAACCATGAGATTCTGGGAGGGGGGGGGGCGGTCTGGACCCTCGTATTCCCTACCTCCCGACGCTCAGGCTTATATATTATTTCTTGCCTATAATTCTCAAAATTTCGAAAATAATAAAAAATAATTAACAAAGTTTGACACATTAAAAATAATTAACGAAGTTTGGCTTATATACCCAGCAAAAACAGTCTTGTTGGGCCAGCACTGCCAGCAATGGCCCAGCACTATGTTGCCGCTGCCGAACCGTCAATAAAATGTCCGGGCGGCTAACAGAAGGGCCAGCAGTTCAGGCCAACAGCTGGCCAAGAGTTGGCACACCATGAGTTTTCATATGACACAACAGGGCCATCAGGTGTCCATCACAGGCAGTAGCTGCCACAAGTGGCCCTTCAGTGGCCCTGCAAGCACGTGCCAAAAATGATGGCTAGCCTAATGTGGTCCGCTAGTTTGCCGGTAGTGGCAGACGGCAACCACGTGACGTAACTGGTGACTTGCCGAATCTTGTCCGCCAATTTCCCTGTAGTAGCCATAATAAAATTTAAAACAAAAATCAAGGACAACCGCAGTTTCCCAAAGCTACATTTTTTTTACCCTTACGAAACTTGTGAATTAACGCACTGCGCTGGAGAAATTTTCTCAACAGACCGGAAAAACGCCCGCTTGCATCTGAGAGGATTTAAACCAGGGCCGTTGGCGTGGCAGCTGAGCTCTCTACCGACCGGACTAGTTTGCCGCGCTCGAGCGTATGCTTGAAGCTGTCTGTTTCGTACGCAATGTGTAATCGAATGCTTCTCTCTTTCATTTTACAATATTGCGAGGTATTTTTCATAAAAGTCAGTTTCATATAATTCATAAATTAATTTTTTCAATGTAACGATAGTTTTTTTTTTTACCTTAAGGGAACTTTACTCATTTTCAGGGAGTGTACATACTTAGAGTCACTTTCCAAAGTTTTGTACTGTCCTTGTCGTCTTGAAAAGAGATTGTTGAATAAATATATATTTACCCGGGTTCATGTCATATTCTGTTACATTTTTAACGTTGTGTCTTTCCTTTCCGTTGTCCGAAGCTACATTTGTTTTAAAGAGAAAAGATATTTTATTTTACTTCTCGTTATTTTTAGAAGCGAATTCCTCCCTGTCTTGTGTATTCAACCCATGGATGAGTACACCACATAGCGTTGCTTTTTTTCTTTCGTTTCAAATAATTAATAAATGTTGTATGCGTATAATTCTTTTTTTTTTTTCTTCCAACAAACTTTGTTTTAATGGTTTTCCAGGACATTTGTTTCAAGCGGTGTCAAATATTTTCTTGTTATTCATCCACTCCATTCCATGAATTTTTATTCATGGGAATGGAGTGGGTGTATTTCATGGCCGTAATCTAGTATTTCACGGCTTAATCTGATGTCTTCGTCGACGTAGAATTCCATTAGGAAATTAATTCGCCTCTCTACATATGGATATTTTTTTAACATCCACTAAAATAGCACGATGGCGATAGCGTCGTCTTCAACTAACTGGTACCATGAGAGACGCCGCAAGTGTTGCTTCTGCGCATGCGCAGACCCGTTGCTTTCACCTGCTGTTGGGATTGCATTGGTTGCCAGCAACGGGCCACTAGTGGCACTTGCTTGGAGGCCCACAATTCCGGCGATGCTGCAGGGCTCGCCAACTGATAGAGCTGCCACCAACGGACCACTACCGGGCCGTAAGCGGCAGATTTCAGAGAGCAGTGACCCATCACTGCCAGCTGGTGGCCAGAAGTTTCTCAGCACTTGTGCTTTTGCTGGGTACTTTCTTTTCCTTAAATTAAAGATGCCTTTAAAAGAAAATGTTTTTCAAGATATTGAAAGCATTCAAGGAACTGTGACGACATTTCAATGACCACTGCAAGTCTTTCCTTTCCACTTCTTGTATTAAAGCAGGAGAAGTGTACTTCGAATAAAATATATTCACTTAAGTTTTCCTGGTCAGGTTACGTGCGCCAGTGACTTAATGTAATAAATTTTTTTGTACTTCTTGGGGTGGGTGGGTGGGGGGTGGGGGGGTACGGTTACTATTTTAATATTTGACGTAAAAAATAGTTAATGGTAACTAATAAGGAGAAAACAATACATTGTTTTCCTTCCGGTGTTTACAAGGAACTTAGGTTTTAAGAAAAACCAGATCTAACTACGAAATTGAATGCTTTATTAGAGAAATCGGGGATCTACTCTGTCGACAATGCTAAAATAACACTCAATTTCGTACTACTGCCCTGTCCGAAAAAAATTCTAAGGCAAATAAATAATATATTCTTTTGTTAATATACATTCATTGGAACCTTTGCTATGGATATGAAAAGGGGCCCCAGGTCCTTTGAAATAACTGCTTTTCCGTCATCCAGTTTTTTTATAAATTTAAATCTCGGGAAAAACAACAACCAAAAACTACTTTTTTTTTAAATACTTCTTTTAAAGCTGCAGCAAAAAAATCCTGACTATCTCTTTATATTAATGTGAAGTTTCCGCAAAAAATTCTATTCTTTAAAATGTTTTTGCTGAATGTTTTTGCTGAAGCCGTATTTTTCTTTTACCTAATTAATTCATAGGCCCTACACCTCGGCCTTTTTAACAGCTTTTAATTCGCCGACTTTATATTCATAACGCTTACGTATCAAATCAAGTCAATAGCATTGCTCTTTTACTTAGGCACTAAATTGTCATAGGCCACAGGCATAGGCCTTTTTAACAGGTTTTATTCTACCAGTGTTATATTCACAACGTTTACACATCAAATTAAGTTAATATTGCGCTTTTATTTAAGCACGAAATATTTATTCACAGGCTCCAGGCCTACGTTTAGGACCTTTTACCAGTTTATTTTCTACCAATGCCATATTCACAACGTTTAACAGAAAATCAAGTTAATAATATTAGGCATTTACTTAGGCACGAAATATTAATTCATAGGCCCTAGGCCTATAGGCCTTTTTAATAGTTTTTACTTTATCACTGCCATATTCACAACATTTACACAACAAATAAATGTAATAATATTGCGCTTTTACTTAGGCTGGAAATATTAATTCATAGGCCCTAGGCCTTTTCGACAGTTTTTATTCTACCAATGCCATATTCACAACGTTTACACATCAAATTAAGTTAATAATATTACGCTTTTAGTTAGGCACGAAATATTTATTCACAGGCCCTAGGCCTAGGCCCTTTTACCAGTTTTTATTTTATCAATGTCATATTCACAACGTTTACACAGCGAATCATGTTAATTATATTGGGCGTGTTTACTGATGCACGAAATATAAATTCATAGGCCGTAGGCCTTTTTAATAGTTTTGACTCTATCAATACAATATTCACTACGTTTACACAACAAATCAATTTAATAATATTACGCTTTTACTTGGGCACGAAATATTAATTCATAGGCCCAGACCTAGGGTCTATGAACGAATATTTCGTGCCTAAGTAAAAGAGCAATATTATTACTTTTTTTTTTTTTTTTGTGTGTAAACGGCGTGAATATCATTGATAGAGTAAAAACTATTAACAAGGCCTAGGCCATGGGCATATAAATTAATTTTTCGTGCCTAAGTAAATGCCCAATATTATATTAACGTGATTTTCTGTGTAAACGTTGTGAATATGGCATTGGTAGAATAAAAACTGGTAAAAGGGCCTAAGACTAGGCTAGGGCCTGTGAATAAATATTTCGCGCTTAAATCAAAGCGCAATATTATTAACTTGATTTGATGTGTAAACGTTGTGAATATGACACTGGTAGAATAAAACCTGTTAAAGAGTCCTCTGCCTGTGGCCTGTGACAATTTAGTGCCTAAGTAAAAGAGCAATGCTATTGACTTGATTTGATGCGTAAGCGTTATGAATATAAAGTCGGCGAATTAAAAGCTGTTAAAAAGGCCGAAGTGTGGGGCCTATGAATTAATTAAGTAAAAGAAAAATATTACAAATTTGACATGCTATGTAAATATTTAGTGCCTAAGTAAAAGTGCAGCGTTATTAAAAAAATTCCACCTTATTATTCTTTCCTGAACTTAAATAGAACGTTTTCTCGAAATTTGTTTGGAGTTCCCAATTCAATTCTCAATATAGTCCAAGAAACGACATTCTTTGTAAACCCCCTCCCCCCCTCGAACTTCTGTGGCCAGTTGCCGTAAGTATGAACCGACATGAAAATTCAGACAAACAAAAGAGCTCCTTCCCATCGTTAGGCACCTTGGGAAACTGCCACACATAATTCGGAAACTTGGAAAACTGCCACACATTCAAAGTGTTCCTCGAAGGAATAGTAATTTGTGCACGGCCCCTTAATGAAAAGCGTGTGGCAGTTTTCCTGTGTGGCAATCTTCCGGTGTGGCAGTTTTCCTGTGTGGCAATCTTCCGGTGTGGCAGTTTTCTTGTGTGGCAATCTTCCGGTGTGGCAGTTTTCCTGTGTGGCGGTTTACAGTGAACCTTTCCATAACCTGCAGAGCTCAGTCACTTTCGGAAATCTATGGTATGTAATTGGGGATCCTTTGGTATTTCTGTAGTTAATCTTGCATTCCGCAACTGTGCAGGAACTCTGAGGCATCTTGAAAGAATAAACTATTTGCAAACTTAGCTATTCCACTCATTATGTATACAGTAAAATTATTCTAAAAGCAAAAAAAAAAAAACCCAGCTCTTTAAACAAGAGTCAAATGAAGTGATTGCTTTGACCTTCGGGGCACTGAAATAGTTAGTTCGTAAGGCAACTGACGTCATCAGACTACCTCTTCCGCAATCCTTCGAAGGGGAAACTTTACAGGGGTCTTTCGGGCACAACCTTGTGTGTTAAAGAACCTTGGGTACAGCCGTTGCATACTAACAACTAGTCTACTAACCTTGTTATACTAATAGCCCTGAGAAGGAAGTCATATACTGCGGTTAACTGCGGTGTTTGGTACAAAGCCGCCATAGACTCACCGCTCCACTATTGATATTCATTCCCTTTCTTTGTCGACAATGAAGCAATTATACTAGTTAGGGAGATACAAGTTCTTAGCTTTTATTTAATGACCGCATAAAGAGAGTACGCCTGTAGGCTATGCCTGAAAATCTTTACATATGTTTGAAAGACCTTTAGAGACCGGAAGAACGTAGGTATTCCCCCACAAACATCGTCTGATTGCTTGTCATTCAACAAATAAAACGATTCGAGTAGTTTTCTTTCTAAGATTTTCACCGATATTTCCTGAGCAGAGACTAACCGTGTTGGAATATGATGAATGCACATCACCCGAGCGGCAGAATTTGGGTGTGGCTGATAGTCCCGATAAAATTTTATCGTTAGTAAATTAACACAAAGATGTAAAAGAAGTTAAAAAAAACGTTTTACTGTGTTGCATCACGAGAGAGAGAGAGAGAGAGTAACTAGCAAAAGAAAATGTTTAATAATCACATATAATCAGCATGATTGGAAATTTACTTTTAAAATTAGGTTGCTCTACAATTATATCTTTACATTTGGGATTAAGACTGAAGATTTATTTCTATCTCAGGTATCTCAAACAACCGTAAGGGCCTATGAATTAATATTTCCTCCCTAAGTAAAAACGCAATATTAAAACATTTATTTGTTGTGTAAACGTTATGAATATGGCAGTGATAAAGTAAAAACTATATTAAGAAGGCCTAGGCCAACGGCCTATGAATTAATATTTCGTGCCTAAGTAAACGCCCAATATTATTAACTTGATTTTCTGTACAAACGTTGTGAATATGGCATTGGTAGAATAAAAACTGGTAAAAGGGCCTAAGCCTAGGCCTGGAGCTTGTACATAAATATTTCGTGCCTAAATAAAAGCGCAATATTATTAACTTGATTTGATGTGTAAACGTTGTGAATATGACACTGGTAGAATACAAACTGTTAAAAAGGCCTATGCCTGTGGCCTATGACTTTGATATTTAGTGCCTAAGTAAAACCGCAATGCAATTGATCTGATTTGATACGTAAGCGTAATGAATATGAAGTCGGCGGATTAAAAGATGTTAAAAAGGCCGAGGTGTAGTGCCTATGAATTAATTAGCTAAAAGAAAAATATTACAAATTTGGCATCTTGTGTATATATTTAGTGCCTAAGTGCAGCGTTATTAAAAAATCCCACCTTATTGGTCTTTCCTGAACACAGCAATTTTTGCTTGGCTTACATAGAACGTTTTCACGAAATTTGTTTGGAGTTCCCAATAAAATTTTCAATACAGGCCAAGAAACGGCAATCTTTATACCCCCCCCCCCCCACACACACACACTCGAACTTCTGTGGCCAGTTGTCCTAAGTATGAACCGACATGAAAATTCAGACAAACAAAAGAGCTCCTTCCCATCGTTAGGCACCTTGGGAAACTGCCACACATAATTCGGAAACTTAGAGAACTGCCACACATTCAAAGTGTTCCTCGGAGGAATGGCAATTTGTGCCTGGCCCCTTAATGAAAATCGTGTGGCGGTTTTCCGATGTGGGGCAGTTTTCTAAGTTGCTGAAAAATGTGTGGCAGTCTTCCTGTGTGGCGGTCTTCTTCCAACCGTTTTTTATATTTTTGTATTTTCTTTTCCTCTCTCCTTTGCCGGAATCACGAACTGATAACAATTAATGATTCTGTAAGTGATAAATTCGGGACATTGTGAATTTCCCTATTAAACATCTAAGAAGTTCCTGACAGCGCATAGAGAACAGAGTGCAATGGGGATGTTACGTTTCGGTGAAGTGATCTTTCGGTGAAACGACCTTTCGGTGAAATGAACCTTTAGGTGAAACGACCTTTCGGTGAAATGAACTTTTCGATGAAATGACCCTCCGGTGAAGTGAACTTTTCGATGAAATGAACTTTTCGATGAAATGACCTTTCAGCGAAATGAACTTTTCGGTGAAGTAATTTTCGGTGAAGTGAACTTCGGTGAAATGATCTTTAGGTGAAATGAGCGATACCCGATTTGGACAGTGCAGGAAAATGGCTGGATGTCTGCAAATTTGGTTTTAGACTGGCTAAGTAAAGTTTGGCTAAGACGATCTCGAGGTCTACTGAAGTTGCGATCTCTGCTAGTGCTAGACGCATTTAAAGGACGTGTAGCAGATGCAGTAAAGAACAAGTTAGTGAAATCATGCAATGCATTGATTATGATACGCTTTCCAACATACCAGAAGTCATTACTCAAGTTATGAGGATAATGACTGTAGAATAAATCTCGCTGCTATGACCTGACCTTTGACCCCATTTCGATGATATTCAACAGAACCGGTAAAGTATACTTCCGGAACAACATGATAAAGTTTTGTTTCAATCGAAGCATTTTTACGTAAGTACGCATAAGGGCGATGGAATGGATTCCGATCTTATGTCCTGACCTTTGACCCCATTTCTCCCATTTTCAACAGAGTTCATCCCCAGGTGGTGTCCTACCACATACTAAAATTTCACCGAAATCGAACGATTTTTACAGGTGTTATTGTGCGGACAGACGGACAAAGCTGGAGCATATACGCTTCTTCAACCTACGGTTGGAAAGCGTAAAAAATGGTACGCGCAAATGAAATTATTTCTTTTTCATTTTGTGTGGTACGCATTTAATATTCTTTTGCAGTGGGTGGGAGTAGGTCATACACAGATGTGAAATTTGCTCTTTCTTCAGCACGTGTGGCAAGATTCACGTGTATCACTGGAAAATACACAGAAATGTACATAACGTTTAATTTTCTTATGACGTAAGACTTGTGCAGTAGGAGATATGAAAAATATAATTCGTTTAAATCTCGTGTCTTTATGGAGCAGGTATTTTTTACGTGTGAAAGGCCAATGTTACATGCAATAAATTGCACGGTATAGTATAACTGTCAGTTTTACAGTTTATAACAGTTCCTTCACAGCAAATTAAACGGTGTGAGGAAAAAATGCCCATTTCTCCAAAATAGGAAAAAATGCACACATCATGAAAACAGAAAAATTCGCCAGCTTTTGATTGACGTTTTCTTACGTCAGTTAGAAACATGAGGGGTTTTTTACGCTTTCTAATCGCAGGTTGAAGAAGCGTATATGCTCCAGCTTTATCCGTCTGTCTGTCGGCGCGATAACTCGCGTAAAAATGGTTCGATTTCGATGAAATTTTTGTATGTGGTAAGGGACAACCTGGGGACGAACTCTATTGAAAATGGGCGAAATGGGGTGAAAGCTCAGGACATAGGACCGGAATCCATTTCATCACCCTTATGCGTCATAGCTTATGTAAAAATGCTTCGATTGCGACAAAACTTTATCATGTTGTTCCGAGGTATAATGAACCGGTTATGTTGAATATCATCGGAATGGGGTCAAAAGTCAGGGCACAGGAGCGAGATTTATTCCACAGCCATTATCCTCATAACTTGAGTAATGATTTCTAGTATGTTAGGAAGCGTATCATAATCAGTGCATTGCATTATTTTACTAACTTGTTTAATTTCATGATGAAGTATCTTAATTTCAACTGAGCAATCTACAAAACTAGTCAGAACAGTTCCCCTGCTCAACCACATAACGTTACCTAGAATTACAAGAATATCGTATACTGTGTTCCCAAAATGGCAGAAGTTCAGTGTTCAAAGGAACACAAGCATCTTAATATGTGTAAATATGGAATAAAATATTATCAGAAGCCAGCAACGCACTGAACCTGAAGCGCGTACAAGTCCCTAGACGTAGGACTTTTCAATATGCACTGCAAATATACATTGAGTGACCACTGAATTATGACTACCTACTATGTAATACTTCGTGGATTCTCCTTTCGCTCTCAGTAAAGCAGCTATCTGACGTGGCATCGATTCAATAAGATGCTGGAAGCAGTTGGGAGGTATGGTTAACCGAACTGTGTATAATGCGGCCTTCAATGCATGTATGAAGGTGATTGGTATATCCAGAAGCCTGATATGTCGTTCGATAGTGTCCCACAAGTGCTCTATGGGATTGATTTCGGAAGCTAGTAGATATGCTGGAAGTCTGAACTGTGTTCCTCAAACAATTTCTGCTCAGCTTTAGGCTTATGGCTCGTTGCATTGTCATCTTGGAAGACACCGTCGCCATTCGGGAAAAGGTGCAAAATTGCTGGGTGTACAGAGTCAGCAAGAAATTCACGATAGTGGGCATCAGTCACTCGTTGTTCCACATGCATCAGGGGTTCAAGTTCATGCCAGGTAAACATGCCCCACATCATACAACCGACTCCACAGGCTTGCACTGTGGAGACCATGCAGGATGGATCGAGTGATTCATGTTGTTTACACCAAATACGTACCCTACGATCCACAGACCAGCACGCTTTTTTACGCTTTCCAGCCGTAGGTTGAAGAAGCGTATATGCTCCAGCTTTGTCCATCTGTCAGTCTGTCAGCACGATAACTAGCGTAAAGATAGTTCGATTTCGATGAAATTTTAGTATGTGGTAGGGGACGAACCCTATTGAAAATGGGCGAAATGGAGTCAAAGGTCAGGAAATAGGAGTCATCATAACTTACGTAAAAATTCTTCGATTGCGACAAAACTTTATCATGTTGTTCCGGAGGTATACTGAACCAATTCTGTTTAATATTATCGAAATGGGGTCCAAGGTCGGCACAGGATCGAGATTTATTCCACAGCCATTATCCTCATAACTTGAGTAACAACTTGAGTAACAGGTTAATAAAACCATGCGATGCATTGATTATGATACGCTTTCCAACATACCAGGAATTATTACTCAAGTTATGAGGATAATGGCTGTGGAATAAATCTCACTCCTCTGCCCTGACCTTTAACCCCCATTTTGATGACATTAAACAGAATTGATTCAGTATACTTCCGGAACAAGATACTAAATCACTTTTGTGGCAATAGAAGCATTTTTAGTCAAGTTATAATGCATAAGGGCGATGGAATCGATCCCGCTTTGACCCCATCCCCTTTGACTCCATTTCGCCCATTTTCAATAGGGTACATCACCAGGTAGTTCCCTACCACATACTAAAATTTCATCAAAATCGAACCATTTTTACGCGAGTTATCGTGCGGACGGACAAAGCTGGAGCATATATACGCTTCTTCAACCTACGGTTGGAAAGCGTAAAAAATGCTTCTATTGCGATAAAACTTTAGTATGTTGTTCCGGAGGTATACTGAACGAGTCAGTAGTCAGGGTAGCGAGGAGGGTTTGTCTGCGCGCGATTTCTGGTATGTTGGAAAGCATATCATAATCAACGCATTGCATGATTTTACTAACTTGTTTTCTACTCATCCGACGTCCAACTTGCATGATCTTTGCACCAGGTGAGTCTTTTGCACTAATGAACCGTGGTTAGGAGAAGATGTCGTCTGCTGTTGTGGCCCATACGTGAAAGCGTGCTATGTGTGGCCATGATAGATATTGTTCCGGGTTGATATCTGTTGTATTGGGTAGTCAACTGATTAAGAGTGTTGCTTCTGTTGGCCTGTCCGAGTCGTTCGACCCGGCGCTCACCTTTTACATCAACCTTCCGCTGTCTTGTGCAGTTTTGCCTCCGGGTCGTTGTTTAACCATTTTCATGCCAGTACTGGTGTACTTCAATACGGCAGTCGCGAACAACCCATCAGGAACAACCCATGAGTTTAGCTGTTTGGGAAATCAAGGCACCTACTCTTCGAACTCCCACAATCCGTCCTTTCTCAAAGTCCGATAAATCCTTCCCTTTACCCATCACGTTCCAAATATTGTTACCTAGTGCTCCACTCACACCTTATATACTGAGTGGCCACTTTAATATGACCACCTGACAGTTTTAAGCAAATGAGCTATGGCTGCACGCTGTTGCCGCCAGAGGGCGAGGTTAGTATAAAAAGGGAAAGCTTAGTGCTTGCGACAGTAGTAGAAGTGATTTTTGGGTGACGAGATGGGTAAAAAATGCGATTTGACGGACTTTCAACGTGGGATGATTGTATGAACTCGGAGCCATGGAGCGAGTATCACCGAAACCGCCGCATTCGTGAAATGTTTCAGAGCAGCTTTTGTTAAAGTGTTTAAAGACTGGACTGCAAGCCAAAAAACTGGGTCTCTACGTGCAACGTGTGGTCGTCATCGACTAGTGACTGCTTGGGCGGAACGGAGAGTGTCCAGACTGGTAACAGACAACAGAAGGGCAACAGTGCAGCAAAGTACAGACCATCTTAATCAAGGATCCCTCAAATGATCTCGGCACGCACTGTTCGCCGTACACTGCATCGGATGGGATATGGCAGTTGAAAGCCTGTTCGAACACTTTTGCTGTCTGCAGTTAACAAGAGAAAACGTCTCCAGTTCACACAGAAGCACAAGGATTGGACAGTCGATAATCGGAAACCAATTATGTGGTCCGATGAATCATGCCGATGGCCGAGTGAGAATTTGGTGGAAACAGCACGAAGGCATGGACCCCAAATGCATTGCTACAACCCTTCAAGCTGGTGGAGGCAACGTTATGGTTTGGGGAATGTTTTCCTGGCATGCTTTGGGCCCTTTAGTTCGTGTTGATCAACGTCTGACTGGCACATCATATCTAAACATCGTTGCGTACCAAGTGCATCCTGTCATGTGAATGGTTTATCCCAATGGCGATGGCTACTTTCGACAAGATAATGCGTCCGGCCATAGTACTCGTATTGTACAGGATTGGTTTCAGGAACATGCCGGTGAGTTTACTTTGCTTAGGTGGCCCCCACAATCTCCAGATCTCAACCCCATTGAAAATTTGTGGGATGAAGTTGAACGAGCCATCAGACAGCTGGATTCACAACCCTGCAATCTCACACTCCTGGAAAGTTCTATTCATCAAGCATGGTCTCAGATTCCACAAACCACCTATCAACATCTCGTGGAGTACATGCCACGAAGAATCGACGCAGTATTAAAGGCAAAGGGTGGCCCAACGAAGTACTGAGGGGATGGTCATAATAAAGTGGCCACTCAGTGTATAAACAAGTTAGTAAAATCATGCAATGCATTGATTATGATACGCTTTCCAACATGCCGGAAATCATTTCTCAAGTTATGAGGATAATGACTGTGGAATAAATCTCACTCATGTGTCCTGACCTTCGACCCATTTCGACGATATTCAACAGAACCGGTTCAGTGTACCTCCGGAACAACATGATAAAGTTTTGTCGCAATCGAAGCATTTTTACGTAAGTTATGACGCATAAGGGCAGTGGAATTGATCCCGCTCCTATGTCCTGACCTTTGACCCCATTTCGTCCACTTTCAATAAAATTTGACCCCAGGTGGTCCCCTACTACATACTAAAATTTCATCGAAATCGAAACATTTTTACGCAAGTTATGATGCATATGGGCAATGGAATGGATCCCACTCCTATGTCCTGACCTTTGACCCCATTTCGTCCATTTTTAATAGAATAACTTAGGATTCGTCCCACCTCCACTTTTAATGCTAGTTAGCGTTATGTTGTTGTCTTGTTGGGCAGGGGAAATGTTCTGAACAGTTTTGTGGATTGCTTAGGGTAAATTAAGAAAAGCCGCATTTTTCTAACAGACGTAAGGAAACATCAGCAGTCAACAGTTGGCATATTTTATTATTTTCAAGATGTGGGCATTTTTTCCTATTTTGAGAAGTGGCATTTTTTCCGTGGGCATTTTTTCGTACATTCAAATTACGCGGTATGTGAATAAGATTTACCGTGCATAACTGTTCCTTTACAGTTATTATCAGTAAATAATACAACACAAAACTATTAGTTACACAGTACGATTTCGTGACGGCAACCTCGTTAACGGTTCAATACCGTAAACTTTACAGTCGGATTTTTTACAGTGTAAACATTTATGTTTAATTTAGTCATTGAATATGCCAGACACTATTGCATTATGAATAAGGACTAGTAGGCATTGCTTCAATTTCAAACATGAGTGCAACTGCAGTAAAGATCCGAAATACATATCTAGAAACTAAAAAGTTTTCGTCAACATGGGAAACGTTACATGCATTTTTAAGAGATGCAATTACGATTCTTTAGTTGGTCCCTTCATATTTAGACTAAATTTTCTTTCAGTGAACTGAAAAATGTCATCAATACCTGAGGGTATCGTCTTGCTATTCACCAAAAGAAAGACTTTTCTTACTTCATTTTCAGGTAAATTTGGAGAAGACCTTTTTTGATCAGAAAAACTAGCCGCACCTTCTCAAGTTTGCAAGATTTCATCTCTTGCAGAAAGATGCTCTTGATGCGTTCTTTAAATAAAGCAGAACTGTTGTCTCTTAATGAGGATTCCGCGTCTCTCCGACGAAAGAACTTCTCTGTAATGAGTTTTTATATTCACTGTTTCCATCGAAAGAATTTTTGAAGAGCAAACCAATGCGTTGTTCTGTTTTCTCTCTCATCAACTGGACGTAAGTCGGGAAAACAGTTTATAAAGCACATTATATTCTCAGACTCCTTGATTTGAAATCTTTGGTTTATGCTCACATAAAATCCTAATGAATTCCAAATGCTACTGATGCGATCTCAGTATATTTCTACCGCTTTTAAACGCACAACGACACAGCTCGGTTTTGATTCAATACGAAGAATACCGTACAACCCTCTTATAAAGAGCCCGTATGTAGCAAAATTCCGGATTTACGGAGCAAAACCGGAACTTTTGTTTGGTATATTAATTCAAAATAAATCTGATCCGTTTTAACGAACAAAATGTTAAGGTCCCGCTATTTAACGAGGGAGAGAAAAGATAAAATGTTCACTTTTAGCAAGCAAAGTAACAAAATTTAATGAAATTCCATGTTTAAGGTGGACGCCAAGTAGTTTTGCTTCCTATACTTCCAATGGAAAAACTTTTGTACACATTTCCTTCACAATTAGTGCGGTCCCAAGGATGAAAATTTGAACATCGATTAAAATAACTTCATATTATAACTTGGAATGCTTAATATTTTCTAAAACATAACCATAATTATATTAAAAATCAATAACTTTTCCTTTGGTGGTGTTAAAACCAGAAAAAAGATGGCGCGCCTGTACTTTGATGACGTCAGTAGACAAACAAATGTTGGATTGCATTATTATGGTTATGTTTTAGAAAATATTAAATATTCCAAGTTATAAAATGAAGCTATTTCAATCGATGTTCAAATTTTCATCATTGGGAACGCATTATCTGTCCAGAAAAAAGATGGCGCGACCTGTACTTTGTTGACGTCAGTAGACAAACAAATGTTGGATTGCATAATTATGGTTATGTTTTAGAAAATATTAAGTATTCCAAGTTATAAATGAAGCTATTTTAATCGATGTTCAAATTTTCATCCTTGGGAACGTATTAATTATCCAGAAATAAGATTTCGGGACCTGAACTTTGATGACGTCAGTAGATAAACAAATGTTGGATTGCATAATTATGGTTATGTTTTAGAAAATATTAAGTATTCCAAGTTATAAAATGAAGCTATTTCAATCGATGTTCAAATTTTCATCCTTGGGAACGCATTAATTGTCCAGGAAAAAGATGGCGCGACCTGTACTTTGTTATGTTTTAGAAGATATTAAGTATTCCAAGTAATAAAATGAAGATATTTTAATCGATGTTCAAATTTTCATCCTTGGGAACGCATTAATTGTGAAGAAAATGTGTACAGAAGTTTTTCCATTGGAAGTATGGGAAGCAAAATTACTTGACGTCCACCTTAACGATACCACACACTGTCCTGGAATGGAGGAAGAGACATGGTGGCATACAGGAAGAAATTGCAACGTCCTAGGGTAACTGTGTGCTAGTTGAAGCATTTTGATAGAAAAACAAAGAGAAGGGAGTTCATCAAATGCTCATCAAGCCAATGGTGGAAGAGTCTCTCCACCACTCTCTCTAAAGCAAGGGGCTTTATTCTGCCAGAATTGAAACAGGCAACTTACTACTAGGAAGAAAGCCAGTGAAGAAAGCGAAGAGAATAACATTCGACCACCGTTTGTGCGAAAAATCTCCAACTTTTTTTATTTTTCTCAAGCAACAGACTACGGTGATGACCAGGTATTTAATACACGAAGCGTTATTCGGCGAAAAAATCAAGGTAAATACGAGTATGAAACAAAACAGATTCTTTTATGAAAGTATTTCCACATTTCTTTATTTCCACAATTCTTCGTAGGCACCGACTACTTTGGAGCGAACTTATTCTGCCACCAGATACGTGGGATGTTTGAGTTACCATCCTGGATGCTGTAGTGTCTTAAAAAATGCATGTGCTCAATTTAATTTGAACTTTGGTTTGTAAACACGCAATTTATATACGTTGATTAAACACGACAGGGATTCCGTCGAAACCGAACACAAGTATAGTGTCTATCTTATACCTCTGAAAGCTTCAAACCTTACAGAAACTGATTAAGTGTATGTAGGCTCAGCATTACGGACCTTAAAAATCCGCTTGTCTGAACACTTGCGGGATGTGAGAAAGGACACACACTCAACAGCACTAGCTCGATTGGTAGCTAGTGGCACACATCCCATACTATTAAAGAAGTAATTCTTGTATCTAAGTAAATTTTATTTTGAAAACGGCTCTAAGGATTTTGATGAAAGTGGTTAACCTACCGTTTTCTGGTACTAAAAATCGATTTAGCTTGATCTCGACTTTAGGAGAATTCGTTTAGTGGGTTAAATAACCACCCCGAGTTACCACGTTTTTAGTGTCATGGCGTCATCCTATTAATGTTTCCCATGCTTAGAAATCTTATGTCGTCACACTCCCGCGATTGAGATGTTGGCGCGCGGTCACGCCATCTGCCTCATTACGTCACCTGTCGTGTGCGTATTACGCATTACTTCTATTTTCTTCTAGAACAAAAAGTGAGTTGTGTCAGGTGCTTGGAGTTGATGTGTAGTACAGTATAAGCAGCGGAACGCTGATTTCGTGTGTTTTTCCCTTCAAAAGGTAAACTGTTAATACAGCATTTTTTTTCTTACATTTTCGAAAAGTCACTTGATGACGAGCGTATCAGCTGTGCTAAAATATGATTAGTTCCTTTTAATTAATTACTATTAACAGAGTGTCACTTAAATGGTAAAACAATATATAAGAATATGGCTGATCGACCCCCTAAGAAACGTGGGCGTTTCAACTTTAATAAGAAGAATACGGCACTGTTGAAACAAGAACAAGCGGAAGAAATAAATATGGAACAGCTTGGACATTCAAGAACCGATGGTTTCCGATCACATTCCAGTCTCGAAACATATGACCTTCCATTGGAAGAAGATCAGCCCACAAAACGACCCTTCCGAGCAGCTAAGGCGAGGAGCGTGGAAATAATGTCCGACATTATTATAACCCTCAATGAATCTATATTCGAAGAAAACCTCGATCAAATGCGGCGAATAAATAGACAGCGAATCGCAGCTGAATCATCCGAAGAAGGTAACCAGCGCTTGGAACAACTACGAAGTCGTTCATCACAGCGAATCGCAACCGAAACCGCGGATAAATGTGTTCAGCCACTGGAACACTTGCGACAACGTGCAACAGAACGACTAGCCAACGAAACCAATGAACGACGTAACCAGCGGTTGGAAGAACAAAGACGTCGTGATGCTAGACGCTGAAGAGCCTTGAAACAGAATCGATTGCCGACGTACAAGTGCGCTGTTAACGCCGATGTGACCTACCAAAGCTTGGGACCTTTCAACGACGCGTGCATTCACGTGCATTCAACCAAATTAACCGCGACTCCTTTGGAGATTGCTGCTTGCATGGCCGAATTCAGTTGGAACCACCGCAATTTCCGAATGAGTTGGCGCGCCTCTTTTTACGACGTCATCCGCTCGCCGAAGAATTCCGTAAAAGGATCCGAAATTTGAACGCATGCTTCGCTCTAGCTTCATTCAACGTGGACAACGATCGAACCATCAACTGCCATGGTATCTATAGCTTCATTGCTGGCGGACAAGTTTATCACAAAATTAATATGGCAGCTCATCCAACGCAGAACACTAAAGGTGAATTCGAACGACCTCAATATGGCCAAATGTACTTCCTGGACTCCGATGACAGTGTTGCCGAGCGACTCGAACATCCTCTCAACCATGGAATCAGCCGAGCTCTAATGGAATTGCTGGAGAAAATTATTTGATCACAGAACGATTTCGCGTAATCCATCATGATGATGAGAGAAGTAGAAGAAGAAGTGAACCAGAGTGCAGCTGCAGAAGGAATGGCGCCTCCGCATGTTTGGCTCCTGTTTAAAATGCTAGAAGGTGTCGAATACAGAAGATTCAACGTTCCTTTTTCCAATGAAGTATGTGTCGTCCTCACGCTTAACGCCGATCAAAGCTTTCCGAACAATGAAATTGTGGTGCATCAACGAGGCAAAAAGCTGGTCACTTTGAGGAATACCGACAAACACGTTGAGCCCTTCACCTACCCGCTGTTCTACCAAAAAGGAACGTTCGGCTACTCCGTGGATCTTAAACTACGAACACCTTAGGCGAGCCGTCAGCATCTCACTCGACTTGAATTGGTGCAATACCGAATCGCTTTTCGACCCGGACTCGCCAAGCACATTCCTCCAAAAACAGCTATAATGGATCCCGATTTCCGTCAAACCAACTTCAACGCCATGCATTTTGGTGGTCGACTTTTCCAGCAGTATCTCGCCGATATTTACATTCCAGTGGAATGCGACCGCATCTAATCGATCAAGACTAACCAAAAGAAGATTCTCGACGATCAATACACCGGAGTTACCCGCTTTATCAACGAGCTCGCGGAAAAGAAGGATGCTGTTGTTGCTGAGAAGATAATAACTACCATCATCGTTCCCTGGTTCAACGCGATACTACGCCGAATACTTCGAAGACCCGATGGCTATTGTTCGGCGCCTTGGATCGCCAGATTTCTTCATCACCATAACATGCAATCCCGATTGGCCAGAGATTAAAGAAGCGTCACGTATTGCCTTCGAAGATGGAACTACCTTACAACAGCTGACTCCAGACCGGCCTGACCTCGTCTCTAGAATTGCCAAGCTTAAATTCGATGCAATCATCAAAGAATTGGACAAGAATCACATCTTTGGAAACGTCGCCGCATACGTCTACACAATCGAATTCCAGAAGCGTGGCCTTCCACATATGCACCTGCTTCTGATCAAGAGTCCAGAAGACAAGATTAATAGCCCACAAGAACTCGACGACCTGGTATCAGCTGAAATTATCAACAACGATGATCCAGAGTTGCGAGGCCGCCCCGGTGGCGCAGTGGTCTAAGGCGTTGGCCTCTGATCATTCGTCCGTAAGGGGTCCGGGTTCGAATCCCGGTGAGGCATGGATGTTGTGTTTGTCTTACGGCACTGCTGGCTCTCTCCCTTCCCTGGAACCAGTGACCCTAAATTAGGGACGGGCGACTGCTTATAGCCCATTGAGTTGCTCACGGTGGTCGTTAAACCTACAATCAAAAAAAAAAAAAAAAAAAGAAAGAGTTGCGAGAACTGGTATTAAAGTGGATGATTCATAATCCGTGCGGAGAGCTGAATCCAGATGCGAGCTGCATGGTTAACAAGAACAGACGCGTTAAGTGCCGCTTCGACTTCCCGAAACTTTTCCAAGAAATTACATCTCTAGCGGATGATGAGAAATCAAAGTACCGACGTCGCTACGACTCCAAGTTGGGCCAGCGCAATCCCGAATTTTCACATGAACATGCCGTGTACCGCAATGACATAAATGGTCAACGAGTAACAAGAGATAACCGTCACGTGGTTTTTACAACGCTTATCTGCTGAAGAGGTACAAGTGTCATATCAACGTCGAGTACGTTGGAAGTATTCGTGCCGTAAAATATCTCTACAAGTACATCTATAAGGGCCATAATTGCGCATCTATGAAGATCGTGGAAAACCAAAGAGCCGCCCCGTTGGCGCAGTGGTCTAAGGCGCTGGCCTCTGATCATTCGTCCGTAAGGGGTCCGGGTTCGAATCCCGGTCAGGCATGGATGTTGTGTTTGTCTTACGGCACTGGCTCTCTCCCTTCCCTGGAACCAGTGACCCTAAATTAGGGACGGGCGACTGCTTATAGCCCATTGAGTTGCTCACGGTGGTCGTTAAACCTCCAATCAAAAAAAAAAAAAAAAAAACCAAAGAAGACTAATTTATAATGAAGCGGACACCTACGTCGAAGGCCGATGCATCACTCCACCGGAAGAATGCTGGAGATTATTCGGTAACGAGATTCAAAAGAAGAGCCACGTCGTTCAGTGTGTGGACATCCATCTGCCTGGTCAATACCGAATAGGAAAGATCTGCCATGTCCAAGAAGATTTGGCAGACATTGGACAGAAAGGCTCAATGTTAGAAGCCTACTTCCGGCACAAACGATTGCTAAAACAAGAAGAAAACTGTCGCTTCAGTGGAAACCCACAAGAGGTTATTTACCACTACTATTGGCAGATGCCCGAACACTTCAAATGGGTCGGAAAATCAAGTGAATGGGTGCAGAGAACTCTCCGTCTACGTGTCATTGGCCGAATCCATAACGTCAGAACTATATCACTTGCGACTACTGCTGTACAATGTCAAGAAACGCAACAAGCTTCGAAGATCTAATGGTTGGCGGCCTCCGATATGCGACATACAAGCAAGCTTGCCTGGCTCGAGTACTCGCCTACGACGATCAACAATGGATAGAAGGCCTACAAGAATATGCCATCTCGAAGATGCCCAGAGCGATTGAGAACACTGTTCACACAGATTCTGATCTTTGGATCACCCGAAAACCCAAAGCGCCTATGGGAAATGTTCAAAGAAGACTTGGCCAATTACTTTATTCGAGAAGCAGGACGAACTGGCGGCTCAGTCGAAGAAACGATTAAACGCGCTTATCGAATCATCGCCTACAAGTTGAGCACCGAAGCAACACAAGGCAGAAATTTCCGCTATTCGGTGCAAAGATTTGCCATGGACAACTTTGACTACTACGAGAATGAGCTCAACCAAGACGTTCTAAACACCGATGAGTCAGATGCTCTAGGCGGACGCATGTACGGGATTCTTGAAGGAAGACAAATCGAAATTGTTGACACAATAGTACGTGCACTCGATGACGCGAACCCTGGACACAGATGTTTCTTTATTGATGGACGGTGGCACCAGCAAGGCTTCGTCTACAAGACCCTGTATCACATCCTTCGTGGCCTAAATTACAATGCCAGGTGCATCGCCTTCACTGGTATGGCTTCGATTCGGCTCCCAGGTGGACAAACTTGACACAAGACCTTTGGTCTCAAGGTGCCGATGACGCCAGAATCAATTTCAAGCATAAAACCTGGATCAACCAAAGCCTCAAAACTCGCCAAAAAGTTGAAGTTTTCCTAATGAATGAAGTGTCTATGCTACCAAAATACGGACTACATAGCATGTATCAGCTGTTGTGTGCCATAACAAATCCGAATTTGCCGTTTGGAGGAAAGATTGTGGTCCTGGGAGGAGATTTTTGTCAGTGTCTTCCCGTGCAGCCCGAGCCAACAGAACTGAACTATACTAGACTTATCGATCAAAAGAAGCAACCACTGGCGACAATTCAATTTCTTTTCACTGAAGAAGAATATGCGCGTCGACCCACAAGAAAAATAATTCGCAAATTATCTTTTGAAGCTTAGTAACGGACAACCGCCGATGAATGCCATGGACGAAATTGAAATACCGGAAGACATCCTTTCTAATGGCAATCTCATCGATGAGGTCTTCGGAAATTGTCTCGCAAATGAAAACTATGAAGGAATGAAAGATAGAGCTATTCTCGCGCCATTGAATAAACACGTCAGTGACATCAACGCGGAGATCATTGAGCAGCTCCCTGGAGAGTACAAAGTATATCATAGCTATGATTCTGTCAAGGAACATCCAGAAGGAGTGCTACAATTCACGCCGGAATCCCTCAACTCCATCGACATTGCCGATTTGCCACCGCATGAGCTGAAGCTGAAGAAAAACACAATCATCATGGTGCTGCAATACTTGGATGTCTCAGAAGGGCTCTGCAATGGAACTAGGATGATCATAACAGAACTCTGCAACAACATAATCAAGGCGAAGATCGTCACTGGAGAACAATCTGGTCAAGAAGTACACATTCCGCGAATTACGCTTGACTCAAACAAAGGTCAACTTGGATGTACAATGCATCGACATCAGTTTCCGGTAAAACCATCGTTCGCTATAACCGTGCACAAAGCCCAAGGTCAAACCTTCGAGTTCGTCGGCGTCGATCTCCGGATATCCGTCTTCATGCACGGAATACTGTACGTTGCCTTTTCTCGAGTCAAGAGGCGAAACAGTTTGAAATTGCTGCTACCACCAGAGAATCCATGTCACACCCGTAATGTTGTATGGAAAGAAATGTTTCACACCAGGGAAGTTCATCCTAATGTAACGCCTATGGAACTTGACTATGAAGCAAGCTGTGGAAGTTAACCCGACAACATGGAGGACTTAAACACCTCAGCCAAATATCTACAAAATATAATTCGATGAAGAACCCCATGTTAACATTTATTGTTTGGTGTTTCATGTTCGGAAATAATAAAAACAATTTCAAAAAAATTCTTACCCTAACACAAATAAAAAATTATCATTCATCTTTGTTTTGATGTTTATTCTAAATTAATTTGTCTCTAATTCGTCTATCATTATTAGTCTTGATGGTTTAGAATTAGCAGTAAAATACTTGGAAAAAACATACCAAAATAGAATTTTGGTATGTTTAGCCGAGTGATACTCAGTGTTCCTGATTTCCCCTTTAACCGAGTGATACTCAGTGTTCCTGATATTATACCGTTATGGGACGATATTAAAATCCTCACTATTCACAGCAGAAAGAGTATGACCCTTTTTGCTGAAAGTCTATATATTCATCATTATAGAGGAATTTGTTGTAATGATGACATACCATCTCTCCTTCCACGTGTATGGAATACTTCAATGGAACATGCGAATAATAATACCAATAGTGAGATCATTAGCACTCATCTGTTATCATCTTGGTTTAGGTTACCACTGTATTTACTCGTTTTGCCTCTCCGTTTCTCAAAAATCTTTGTGAGCATGCGCTCTAATTATATTCTCACGTCATCGAATCGTATATACACTATATTGAAAAAAGTCACCGGACACCCCTTCAAAAGCAAATGCACGGATAAGCTGCGTTGTTAAGATGCGCGGTAGAGCTGCAAACGGTATAACAACCAGTCTGCAGCTTACCGCGACCATATCGCACTGTGAGGTTGTGTGAAAATGTCGCGGCGGGAGAGAACTGTCTTTGAGAAAGCAAAGATTGTTGGGTGTTATATTAGTGGGTTGTCCATAAGAGAAACCGAGAGGCGTTTAAGCATACCCAAATCAACTATTTTGGATGTACTGAATAAGTAATAATACACATGGCGTGCCTGAAGCAGCAAAACGAAGACACATGGCGTGCCCGAAGCAGCAAAACGTACTGACAGACCAAAGAAAATTAGTGATAGAGGACATCGAAGGCTCAGGAGAATAGTTACAGCTAATCGACGGAGTACTGCATAAGACCTTAGTGTACAGGTGAGTAAAAATGCTGGAACCGCAGTATGTACACGTACCATTCGCAGAGAACTTCATTTTCATTCCATGGGTTACCGTGGTCGTACGGCTGCCCACAAGTCTTTCATCTCCGCTCGGAATGGTACTCGTCTTTTAGCATGGTGTAAAGAACACTTATCGTGGACCGTAGATCAATGGAAACGGGTCCTATGGCCTGATGAATCCAGATACACGATCCATTAGTCTGATGGCCATGTGTGGGTATGGCAGCAGCCGAGGGAACGCTATTTACCACAGTGTACTGTTTCTACGGTCAAGTTTGGAGCTGGCAGTATACTCGTGTGGGGGTGTTTTTCGTGGTATGGTCCCGGCCCATTGGTTATCGTGGCAGCACGTCTACCTCGATAGTCTGGACAATTATACCCTACCAACTCTGTGGCAATACTATGGAACCGAGCCTTGTTGGTACCAGCAGGATAATGCCCCGAGCTATAAAGCAAGGACTGTTACGGCGTATTTTGATGATAACTCCGTATTGTGTGTGGACTGGCCAGCACAGAGCCCTGATCTTAATCCCACAGAGCACCTATGGGATGAATTAGATCGCCGCATAATAAGTTTGGAACCAAGGCCTACTACCACTAAGCAACAGATAGCGGTCAACAGCATTATGTACTGAATGGAAGCGCATACCTATTACTGTGTTCCAGAACCTTGTCGAAAGCATGTCTCGAAGGGTCCGGGAATGCATTAAGGCCAAAGGTGGACCGACACCATACTAATGTATGTCAATGAATGCTATGTTGTGTTTCTCTTCTAGGTGTCCGGTGACTTGTCAATATATTGTATGTTGCATGCCGTTTGAGCCTTGTGCTATTGTGTGTGTATCCTGATGAAGATCACTAGTATGATCTAAAGATCTTGTGTTATAATTATCGTATGCTTTTAAACTTGTATTTACCTTTTAAAATCAGATTAAATGTGCAACCTCAATGTTTCATCACTTGGTCAAACGGGGTTGTTCAAGTTGATTATTGTGTTTTGTGTGACAGAACCTTCATCTTTATGAGTATTTCCACATGTCTGCTTCAGGATTCGCTGCAAAACCACATCAATGAGCCATTCCATTATGACCACCCCCAGCCTAGAGAAATGAGCGCGCCTGGAGACCAAACGATGACGCAGGTGAAGTTCCCAGAGAGGTGTATATACAACCCAAGGACCGGCTTTCGGTTAGTAGAGTGTTTGGAATCAGAATGCGAAAAGCTGCCGATTTATCGGAGTTTGATAAAGGACATATTGTGATGGCAGAGAGCTTCGGAACTACGATCTCGGAAACGGCGACGCTTGTGGGTTGTTCACATTCCGCAGTAGTGAGTACGTATCAAAAGTAGTGCACAGGTGGTCAAACGACGAACCGTCGTCCAGCCGTCTGCCGTCCGCAGCTCATTGATGCCCGAGGGGAGCGGGGATTGTCGCGTACTGTTCACAGCAACCGCAGGGCCACAGTGCAACAAATCACCTGCAGCTACAACAGTGGCGGTGATTAGGGCAATGTGTCACAGCACACAGTTCATCGCAGCCTTCTGCGCATGGGCCAGCGTAGCCGAAGATCCTGCCGGGTCTCCATGTTAACTGCACGTCATCGCCAACAACACATGAAAAGGGCCGAAGATAATTGAGATTGGATCGTGGATGATTGGAAGAATGTGGCCTGGTCTGACGAATCAAGATTTCTGATGCATCACGCAGACTGCCGAGCGCGGATACGCCGATTACCAACGGAGGCTATGGCACCTGGATGCACTGTTGGGCGGAATGAGGCCGGCGACGGCGGTGTTATGCTGTGAACGATGTTTTCTTGGGACACTTTAAGTCCCATTATCCCAATAGCACAATCCCTGACAGCTGTCAGGTATCTGAACATAGTTACGGACCAAGTTCACCAATTCATGGCAACTGCGTTCTCTGCTGGTGATGGCCATTACCAACAGAATAATGCGTGATGCCACACTGCCAGAATCGTCAAAGAGTAGTTTGAGGAACATGCTGGTGATTTTCTGTTAATGCCCGGCCTCCAAATTAGCCTGATATGAACCCAATCGAACATTTGTAATTAGACTTGGAAAGGCAAGTTCGCGCTAAATCACCACCACCCCGAAATGTACGGGAACTGGAGGACCTGCTGTTGTCATTATGGTACTAGTTACCGCAGGATACCTATCGCCACCTGATTGAATCGATTACTCGTCGAGTGGCAGCTGTTTTCCGGGCTAAAGGGGGTTCTACAGCTTATTAGGTAGGTGGTCATAATGTAATAGTTCATCGGTGTACATAGTCTTTTCCGGTTTCACCCGTTTTTAATGCGATCACAAACGTTTTTTTTTGTTCTGGAATTTCGACTGTTCCCTAGCGATTTGGCGTTTTTCAAATCATGTTGGAGAGAGTTAATCAGTTTTATCTTGAAAATTACATTATCAAAATCATATTTAATTCTGCGTATTTATTCACCCCTCTCCGCTAGAGTAAAGATACATGAGAAATGACATGAACTACTGTGTTTAATTACTAATAAATCCATTTACGTGTTTCCAAAAGGTTCTTTACTATGATCAAAATCGGGAAACTGAAGATCCGTAACATCACGTTTTCTTTTCTGAGTCTTTATGCAGATGTTCAAAAGAGGCACTACCACATGCTTTCGAAATTGCTTGGAACATATGGTGTAATACAGCCTTGATGTCTTGAAACATTACAAAAAAAACACACAGCTTTTCGAGGCTGAGGAAACAGAATTTAGGTATCTCATTACAACAAATACACTGGCGTGCAAAAATTAAGGACGAGACGGTTTTTAGAATGTAACGTCGTGCAGAAGTGCTCCACACGACTCAAATCATACCATAAGATCCCCAAGATGTAAGAATATGTTACAAGTGAGCAAAACAGTCCAACAAGGAATCCAAAAGATACAAAGGCACTTTATTGAAACGGTAGCTTCGAGCACAACTGGACAAAAGACAGAAACGTCCATATGACAGACGTTTGCCAAGAAAAATCCAGTTTTTAGTAGGGGATATGATCACCCCTGACTGCGTTGCAGGATTTTCAACGTCTGTCCATGCTGAGGACGATGTTGTCAAGGAGCTGTTGAGGCATCGCAGCCGATTTCTCTTGTAGCGCCAATCGCAGCTGCGGAATCGTTGCTGGCGGCTGGTAACGTGCTGCCAAGCGTCTCCCGAGAAGGTCCCACACGTGTTCGATTGGATTTAGGTCCGGGGACCTTGCGGGCAAATCGATGCGTTGAATATCTAAACAGACGCACGTGAGGCAGGAGAACCTCGGTACAATAGCGGACACCAGTTACTGAACCTCCTTGGAAGATGTGGAGGTCAGTACGGCTACCAACCATGATATCGCCCCAAACGAGAACTCCGCCACCTCCAAACCGGTCCCTTTCGATGATGTTGGAGGTGTGACTGCGTGTTCCCTGCTCTTTCCAGATGTGTATACGTCCAGAATCGCTCGTGAGACTAAATTGGCTCTCATCCGTAAAGAGACCTCGACCCCATTGCTCATGTGTCCAGTTCTTGTGTTCCTAGCACCACAGAAACTGCCGTCTCCGATGAGCAGGCGTTAATGGCACACATCGTACTGATCGTCGTGCAAATAGACCACTTTTGTGTAACCTCCTGGCCACGGTAAAACGCGATAACGGACGTCCCGTTGTCTGTTGCATGTGTCTTGCGATTTCTCCCGCTGTCTGCCGTTTGTCTCTCCTCGACTGTAGGACAATATACCGGTCGTCCGCCGCTGTGGTTGCTAGTGGACGACCACCGCTAAACTCTCGGACAGCTGTACCTGTCGTTTGAAATGCTCTCCAAGCTCGTGAAACGATGCTGTGAGCGATCCCGAACTCCTTAGCTACACTAGTCACACTTCGACCTTCTTCCAACTTCCCAAAGACGCGACCTCGGGTAAAGTCATCCAGATGTCGTCTACTGGATTGCCTGTTGGCCATATCACACAGTGGCAGCAACTCGACGTCGTTCAAACCGATGTACACCGTGCAGTAGCTTTCACCGAATTGTTGAGCGTACACCGCCCGTGTGCTTTACACCCTTCAACCCCCCTACGCCATGCTGCATATAGTCTATCTCCTGAAAGGTCTTTCGGTCCATTCTGCCTGCTCGCTCCGCTGTTATGCTAATTTCTCCTCTTCGTCCTTAATTTTTGCACATCAGTGTATCATTGTGTCAGAAGTAGCCAACACCCGTCATCAATCTTCCACCAAAAAAGTGATAAAACAAGGGAGCTGTACCTCAAAGCACTGGAAAGAGTTTCAAATGAAATTTTGCAAAATCACTAAGGCCTTTCTTTTGTGGAAGGTACCGAATAAATATATTGTTACTAGGAATCTACTTAATAGTATAAAAGCCATGTATGCTGGCAGTCGAGCTTGTGTACGAGTGAATGGTGTTTTATCAAAATGGTTTTCTATCGGTGTAGGAGTCAGACAAGGTTATGTAATGTCACCATGGCTGTTTGATATATTTATGGATGCGTGCATGCGTGATGCCAAGAAGGACAATACTTCTTTATGTTTTGGTAATATCTATGTGTTCAGATTGCTGTATGCTGATGACATAGTTCTGTTGGCAGAGAGCAAAAGTGAGTTGCAGAGTATGTTGTCCCAGATGAACGAAGTTTGCATGAAATTCAAATTGAGTATAAATAAGGGGAAAAAACAAAGTTATGGTTTGTGAGCGAAGAACTGTTAGCGCTGAATGTAATATAAGTCTAAATGGCACACTGATTGACGAGATGAATGAGTTTGTGTATTTAGGAAGCATGTTTCACAGAGAGAACAAATTGGATAGTGAAATTATTAGGCGAGTGAATTCTTCATTGAAAGTCATACCTGCTTTGGGAGCTTTTCACGAGAATGATGGATTCTCAAGAGAGTTGCACATGGCTGTGTATGAAAGTGTAATTGTTCCTGCTCTGAAGTATGGCAGTTAAACATGGTTGCTACAGAAGAAACATAGGAGTAGTTTGTGTGCTGGATGACAGTCGTTGTTTACTTCGTGCTCGTATTTTGTTCCATTTGTAATAATTTCCGAGTCTACAGCTCCTAATTTTGTGTGTGCAGCGTGTGTGAAGGTGCCGTCCTGCTTCTGATCAATTTACCAGGTCGGTAAGTGCCCTTTCTGTGTTGCATTCCTCATTTTCCTGCTTTGGTCGAGTTGGCCAAAGCTCGTAATCTTATCGCCATTGCAAATGGCGACTTCCGGGGTAGCGGAGCTTCTATCCTCGCTTCCGGAAGTGACTCGTTATCCCTCTCAGCTGCTCAGCAGCAATCCGCCAATGGAGGGCTTCCTTTGATAAGCCCCTCCTTTCCGCAGCGTGACAAAGTTGCCTAGCCCATGGAGTCATCTCCTTCCCATCTGATTTTTTTTTGATTGGAGGTTTAACGACCACCGTGAGCAACTCAATGGGCTATAAGCAGTCGCCCGTCCCTAATTTAGGGTCAGTGGTTCCAGGGACGGGAGAGAGCCTGTGCCGTAAAACAAACACAACATCCATACCTCACCGGGATTCGAACCCAGACCCCGTTCGGACGAATGATCAGAGGCCATCGCTTAGACCACTGCGCCACCGGGGCGGCTTTTTCCCATCTGACGAAGAGTGGTGAACCATTGCCTTCCCCTGTGCTTTCTGACGACGCCATGGGCGTCACACTTCCACCAGCAACTTCCGCGTCATCACAACGCGCGTCAGGTGTGACGTATGCTGCCGTCACCTCAGGTGCGTCAACTTCTTCTTCTTCTTCTTCTTCTTCTTCTTCTTCTCACCGGCCCCCTTCTTCAAAGTGCCCTGATCAGATGACGTATGGTACATACCAGATCTACGTGGATGTTCCGACTACTTGCCCTCAAGGTCAGCTTTTTCTTGATAAAATCGGGCTGGGTGTATTTTTCCGCAGCCTTCCCAACACAAAGCTGACAGCGTACAGCGCTTCCCTTCGACAAATTGTTCCAAAAGAGGCTGTTACTCACATGGGTAGAAGAACCAGTCAAGTAATTGCTTATCTTGCAACTCCGGCCTGCGCTCTTCGAGTTCTGACCGAAGGCATTTCCATCGGCGATCGCCATCTCCTTGCGACCCCATTCACGCAAGCACCTACTACAGGTCAGTTTCGCCCCTGTTCCTCAGGAAGTATCCGACGACCTATTGCTCTCCGTCGCTCAGAATTATGAACGTACTGTCGGATCGGTCATTACGTACTCCTCCTTTCCGGGAGTCCCTGAGGACCGTTATCTCTTAGGATTTCGCCGTAACGTACGTGTGATCTTTCCCTCGGAGGAAGCCATGTTACGTGTTCCATCGGTACTCAATGTACGCTGTGACACTCATATTAGGCGCATTGACATCACTGTGGGCACCCTTTGTTCGGTATGTAAGAGCACTGGTCACCCTAGTGCGCTATGCCCTCATCGGGCAGCTACTGTCTCCAAATCTTCAGTACAGCCTGCTCAACGGTCAACTGGACTCCCGGCATCTTCATCTGGCGCCTCTGACCAGCGGCAGTCGAGTTATCCGAAAGTCTGCATAAAACCGTAGGTCAACGCGTGACTTCGTCGCAACCTTTCACTTCCAACTCAGCTTCTATACTACAAACATGCCCACAGCAGGAGAATTCTTCGACCGGAGACCAGTTGAAATCTCCTTTGCTTTCTACATGTACTAAACAGCACCCTTCAGAGCCCTATAATGGGGTCGATGCGCCTGACACCTTCACAGTGCCAGACAATCCTGCCTTTAGTCCCGAGCAACAGAGTGTACGCTCGAAACGTCGTCGGACTACTCTACGTCGCAATAAGAAGACACGCACATCTCCCACCTTTCAAGGAGGACTTAATCGCTCGGAAAGTCGTTCACTCGCATCTGACGCTTCTAGCATCTCCATCTCCGACTCTGACGACAGCACACTGGTCCCACTTACTCTAGAGGATTTCATACAGCAATTGGAAGATTCCTCACTATCACAGACACCGATTTCTGGTGCAGAGTTATACTCCTATCTCATCGGTCCTCGTAGTAAAACCATGTCTCATGATTTTCTCCAATCCTATCACACGGAGCTTGCAGCAACTATGACGCAAGTGGCGGTTGTTCGATCTCACCTCCAAGCCTTACCACCCACATCGTTCGGCGAAAGCGGTTGTCTCAAGAAAGTCTGCGATCGTCTCTCTCGGCTCCTACGAACCGCTGACAAGCTCCTTGAACCGCCGTCGGACATTTCCGCTCAAGATAACGACACTGAACTGTAGGGGGTTTGGGTCCCCTCTGGCGAACTCGCTTGCTCGTGAGGATCTCCATCACCTCACAGCAGACATTCTTCTGCTCCAAGAGACAAATTGCCTGTCTACAACGGCCTTCAATCGATGGCGTATGTGGGACTAACAGTTCCACCACGCTTTCCGACACTCTACAATCGGCGGTCTGGCCATCGGCATCCGCACTCAGTTCCGTCAAGTTCTATCTTCAGTGACGGTGCAGATTCTCTGCCGTGACTTGCTTCAGCGCCTTACCTTTGTTCTGGACGAGAGTCGTTACGTCGTTTTCAACATCTACGTTCCGTGCACACCTCAACATCACACCCTCCTTTTCATGGCGCTCCGTTCAGCTCTTCAGTCAACATTGCCGTCGGATCACGTGTTGATCGGCGGCGATTTTAATTGCGCGCTTGACCCTGATCTTGATCGTGCTCCAATTCATAAGGAAACTCGCTTACGTCTTGTGGAGCAATTACACTCCCTCATCACGGAGTTTGATCTTCGGGACGTTTTTTGTCAAATTTATCCTACAACGGTGTCCCATACGTGGAGGTCCTCAGCTGCCACCTCGTCATCTTCCGCTAGACTTGACCGTTTCTACGCAACTACTGCCCTTCTGCCCGTGGTCACGGACTGTCAGCATCCACCCACCGCCTCTTCTGACCATTGTGCCGTTGTGACTACCTTCACCTCTTCTTTCCGTCAACGCTCCAAGTTTCACTCCTGGACATTAGATACCTCTCTCCTGAATTACCAGGCTTTGTGTTCGAACGTCCGGAATCTCCCTCACTCTTATCACCATGGACTGTCCACTGCTTCCTGTGCACTAAGTTACTGGCTGGATGTCAAGTCACACCTGCTTCACTTTCTCAAGAGCCACTCGTTCACAGTTGCCAATCTGCGCACCATGGAAGAACGCAATCTCCGACAAGTTCTCGCCCATCTTGGAGCCTCTCACCCCCTCTATCCAGCATATTTGGTAGACCTCCGTGCTCTTCTGGAACCTCGAGCCCGGCAGGCCATTTTACGACTTCGTCTCCAGCACTTGTCTCCCGAAGACTGCTCTTTTGAGTTTTTGTCTTCGTTAGAGGATCAGCGCCGTTCTCCTCATCGACTCCGTGTGCTGCGTCTGCCTGACGGTCATGTGGCTTCGGACCCAGATGTGCCTTGCCCCCATGTTCGTCAATACTTCTCCGACAAGTACAGTGATACCTCTCCACCTTCTGCTTAGTGATACCCCTCCACCTTCTGCTTCTGCGTGTAATACTTTACTTTCTTCTCTCCCTCAAGTCCCCTCTCACCTCTCCGCTTCTCTTCTGCAGCCTATCTCTCCATCTGAACTGAGGACTTCACTTTCCTCTCTCAATCCCCGAGCCGTCCCTGGTCCTGACGGCCTCCCTCTATCATTTTATCTTATCTTTTTACCTTTTCTCCTTCCTTTCCTTCTTGCTGCTTACCCTTCTGCCTTTGCATCTATCTCCCTTCCGAGGGGCTTCACTGTTGCTCACATGGTACTTTTCCCTAAGAAGGGCGACCTTCTTGACCTGGGGAACTGACGTCCGATTTCACTAATAAATCTTGATTACAAACTGTTCACTAAAATTCTCTCTCACCGCCTAAATGAAGTTCTTCCGTATCTTCTCTCTTCCGACCAGTCCTACATGGTACCTGGTCGTTCTATCGCTACTAACCTTCACCTCCTTCGTGATCTTCTGTATCTTGCCCGAACTAATTCTGAATCTCTTGCCCTACTAAATTTAGACCAACGTGCAGCTTTTGATAATATCTCCCATTCATTTCTCTCAACTACTTTACACGCTTTTGGCTTTCCTTCTGTCTTCGTTACCACTATTCTTGCTCTCTATCGCGACGCCGTCTTTCAGGTCAAGACAGCCGCTTTTCTGACAGCACCCATTTCTTTCCGTCGTGGAATACGACAGGGGTGTCCACTTTCTGGGCAATTATTCGCTCTGGCGTTTGAGCCTTTCCTACGCACAGTACATCGTGCATTTCTTGCGGCTCTTCCTCCTCCCACGGCAAGCACCAGGCACTTCTCTATAACCTACTCCGCCTACGCAGACGACGCAACTTTCTGCGTCCGGATGGAGTCGCAATTTAGTACCCTCGCTCATGTATATGCACTCTACTCTTCTTGCTCCTCAGCGATGCTCAACACTACCAAGAGTGCCGGCCTGTGGTGTGGTGCCTGGGAGTCCAGGACGGACTCCCCATGGGGCGCCTCCTGGACTGCCTCTTCTCAGAAATTTCTTGGTGTACACCTGGGAGATCCCATAGCTGCCCGAAACAACACGTGGGCCGCTCTTCGCAATAGCATTGCTCGATCGGTTGCCTTCTGGCGGAAAGCTCAGTTCAGTGCCTCTTACGTCACCCTTGCTCGTACATACATTCTGTCTCCTTGTCTTCATGTGTGGGCAGCTGCTCGCATGCCAGCTTACTATCTTGCTGAAGTCACACGGATCATTTCTACTATGATCTGGTCAGCTCATCATTGGATACAAGTCTCAACTCTAAGTCGTCCGATCTCCACTGGTGGTATTGCGCTTCTGGATGTCCTACAGTTCTACAAAGCACACCGGATAGTATCCCTTCTGCGTCTACTCTGCAAACCAAGATCCGCAGCCTCTCTTCTCCGAGACGTGATGGTTTCTCCCCGGAACCCCCGCTTTAAATTCGCAACTTTTCTACTGATGGATCGCTTTTCTCTCCTCCGCTCCCGTCTTTCCCCCGTTTATTCAGAGACGCTTTCCTTTCTTCGCTCTTTGCCAC
This sequence comes from Macrothele yani, assembly GCA_039090855.1. Lineage (NCBI taxonomy): Eukaryota > Metazoa > Arthropoda > Arachnida > Araneae > Macrothelidae > Macrothele > Macrothele yani. The sequence continues at coordinate 26,157,162 of CM077013.1, forward strand.
TACTCCGTGCCCCACCCGCTACCACCTCAGAACTTCTAACTGAACCCCTCTTCTACTCCTCCATCCTCCTAACGCACCGTATTTCACTGACCTTTCCTGGCTCCCCGCTGGGATCGTATCCGTCCGAGACTTACTTTCCTCCGATCTAACATGGAAACCCTTTTCCGACCTCTCTTCTTTCCTTCCACGCACCTCTGCCTCTCTTGCACTCTACGATTCTCTCCGCTCCTCGATCATTACTCTTTTTCCTGCTCTCGCTTCTCCGGCTGGCCTCTTTCTCGTTTCTTCTGCTTCTCTTCCATTTCCTTTTTTTCTTCCTGTTCGTGACTCTTTTCTTCCGATCTCCAGTTTCACTATCCGTACTCTCTATCGTTTTCTCCTTCTGGATCCATCGCCACCCGCACCCCAGCTCATTTCAGGAGTGCCGCCCGCCGCTCTTCCGAGTGTATGGTCGGCAACAGCTTCACCCATCTCGACACCAGATGAAAGAAATATTCACTGGCTCTTCCTTCACCGCCACCTGCCAGTGCCGACCACGTTATTTCGGATGACGCTGGCACCCACCTGCATCTTCTGTTCTGAGCATGCCGATGTTCTACACATATACCAGTACTGCCTGGCGATCCTTCCTTTACTACACCTAGCCTTTACCGTTGCCAAGTGTCTCTGTACCAAAGACTGCCTTTTTCTTCATACAGTACGTTGCTGGTTTCTTGTTCGCCACCGGTGCCTTTATCTGAGCCATGCGCATACATCTTTGTACTCGCAAAGCATGTGATTTACTGCTTCTATCTGCAACTCCGTCATACCTCTAATGTGCCTACGCTCCTTCAAGCAGGAGATACCCTCTGTGCGCAATTCCGCAACCGGCTGACCTCCAGGCTCCGATTGGCGTTTACCGCTGCCAGGGCCACTGACCAGAGCCTGCAGTTCCTGAGTGTATGGTCACCATTACACCGCTGGTTTTCCGGGTCTTCTGCAGACCTACATCTTCTGATTTGACTTCCATCCTCTACGTCGGGACCTTCCTCGCTTTGATCTTTGTGATGAACCCTGGACTGGCTCACCGGATCCGGAGAGTGTCTCCCTAAGTTTGCCAGACTTAGTTCTTCTGTACATTCTTCTTATTCCCATCTCCAGTTTATCTTTTTACTGTTAGTGTTTGCAGGTTATTCACGTGCACTTACTTTGTGGTGCCCTCTTCTGAATAAGTGATTTTTTTCTGTGTGCCTCACATTGTACCTGTATATTCAATATTTTTATTTCGTCATATATCTTCTGCTCACTCGTTCGTCATATTGTTCATATAAATTGTACATACACATCCTGTATATTTCGCTGTTCATTCTGTACATATACATATTCCTTGGTACTGTGTATGCTCCGTTTTGGAGCCGTCCTAAAAGCTCATTCTTTACTGTCTGCATCTTACATATCTCAGTCACACACTTTTTTTTTTGATTGGAGGTTTAACGCCCACCGTGAGCAACTCAATGGGCTATAAGCAGTCGCCCGTCCCTAATTTAGGGTCACTGGTTCCAGGGAAGGGAGAGAACCAGAGCCGTAAGACAAACACAACATCCATGCCTCACCGGGATTCGAACCCAGACCCCTTTCGGACGAATGATCAGAGGCCATCGCTTAGACCACTGCGCCACCGGGGCGGCCATGCACTTTTTGTACACATCTGTATATAGTACACATTTCAATTGCATCATTATGTTCTGCGCCATTTGTATTTATATTTTCATTGCATTGTATGTATATCTCACTTGGCCGCCCCGGTGGCGCAGTGGTCTAAGCGATGGCCTCTGATCATTCGTCCGTAAGGGGTCCGGGTTCGAATCCCGGTGAGGTATGGATGTTGTGTTTGTCTTACGGCACTGGCTCTCTCCCTTCCCTGGAACCAGTGACCCTAAATTAGGGACGGGCGACTGCTTATAGCCCATTGAGTTGCTCACGGTGGTCGTTAAACCTCCAATTAAAAAAAAAAATATATCTCACTTGCTGCACATAGTTCGTTCCCTGTTCCTATATGGCTTCACGCACATTTGTATATACTTCGCCTAAATTGTACATTTATTCAGTCTCACGTATATCTTTTCCATTATCACACCCTGCACTGTTGCACTTATGTTGTATCATCGCTCATCTATCTCACTAGCACTGTATTATATATACACCTCTCATACTGTAACTTGCGCAATCGCTGTATATATACACCTCTCATACTGTAACTTGCGCATTCGCTGTATATATACACCTCTCATACTGTAAATAGCGCACTTCTTGAATACATACTACAGTAATTATGTTTTGTAGTCCGCTCATCTATTTCAATTGCATTGTATATACCCCTTGCATAATGTAAATTGCACACACTTTGTATATATCTGACTCCTGTTATTATGATTTCAGGCATTGCAAAGGCACATGCCGCCTGCCGCCTTCGTTCCCTGTAAATTTCGCTCAGAATAAAACATTTTTTAAGTTTGTGTGCTGGAGAAATGCGTTACTTGCGTGGGGTTTGTGGCAAGACACTGTCTGATTGTGTGAGGAATGAAGATGTGTTACAGTTGTGTGATGTGAAGCAAAATGTTGTTAGCAAGGTGGAAAGGTGGAGACCAATATGCTTCGGTGGTTTGGCCATGTTGAAAGAATGAGTGATGAGATGCTTACTAAGAAATTTTATTTAGCCCACGTGGCAGGATGGAAAGCCAGAGGAAGGCCAAGGAAGTCATGTGAGGATCAGATTCAGGAGTTTCTGCATGAGAAAAAGATTATGAGTATAAAGTATAGAAGGTCTTGTGTACGTCGAGTGATGGATGTCAGTGAAGCCCGAGTTGTGTGTCAAGATCGCTGTAAATTGAAAAGTTTGATACAGCAACAGTAAGTAAATAATCAGTTAAAAATTTATCTGGTAGTTTGTATTTCTTTGTGGATCTAACCTCTGAATCTCAGGGAACAGCTTAGCGATATGTATGTATGTACTAAGGCCTAGTAGGGTGCATCGTATGCAAAATTTCTATTTGCTTCATTCACCCGTTTCAGGATTATTAAGGCGAAATTTCTGTATTTGACATTATCATAACTCAGAGAATTCGGAAGCTTTTTAACCAATTATTTTACATTTTGAAGAAAAGCCGAAAATCATCAGACTAAGATTAACTTTTACTGGACAGCTGGCTAGTGAAAAAAAGACAAAACTTGATTCGTTTTCCTACTACAGCATCCCCAGTTTTAAGAACATTTAACATTTGGCACCAAAGCTCCCAAAAAACTCGACTAAAACCTTTCCCTCAGGCCTGAGACATTAACGACGTCTACAGAGGGTGAGTCGAAAGTTGTGCAATATTTGGGTCAATTTATGTCTTCATACGTACCTTAACGACGAAAGCTGAATAGCATTCAAAGTATAGGCCATCGTGTTGCACCGTCTTTAACCATCTGTCTGCCTGTTCTTCGATTCTACAGAGGGCGAGTTGAACGTTTTACAATATTTGGATCACTTTATGTCATCATACGTACTTTTACGACGAAAGCTGACTAGCATTCAAAGTATGGGTCATCGTGTTTCACCGTCTTTAACCATCTGTCTGCCTGTTCTTCGATTCTACAGAGGGTGAGTCGAACGTTTTGCAATATTTGGATCACTTTTTGTCCTCATACGTACATTTATGACGAAAGCTGACTCGCATTCAAAGTATAGGCCATCGTGTTGCACCGTCTTTAGCTATCTGCCTGCCTGTTCTTCGATTCTACAGAGGGTGAGTCGAACGTTTTGAAATATTTGGATCACTTTTTGTCCTCACACGTACATTTACGACGAAAGTTGACTAGCATTCAAAGTATAGGCCGTCGTGTTGCACTGTCTTTGGCCATCTGTCTGCCTGTTCTTCGATTCTACAGAGGGTGAGTCGAACGTTTTGCAATATTTGGATCACTTTATGTCCTCATACGTACCTTCACGACGAAAGCTGAATAGCATTCAAAGTATAGGCCATCGTGTTGCACCGTCTTTAACCATCTGTCTGCCTGTTCTTCGATTCTACAGAGGGCGAGTTGAACGTTTTGCAATATTTGGATCACTTTATGTCATCATACGTAACTTTACGACGAAAGCTGACTAGCATTCAAAGTATAGACCATCGTGTTTCACCGTCTTTAACCATCTGTCTGCCTGTTCTTCGATTCTACAGAGGGTGAGTCGAACGTTTTGCAATATTTGGATCACTTTTATGTCCTCATACGTACATTTATGACGAAAGCTGACTCGCATTCAAAGTATAGGCCATCGTGTTGCACCGTCTTTAGCTATCTGCCTGCCTGTTCTTCGATTCTACAGAGGGTGAGTCGAACGTTTTGAAATATTTGGATCACTTTTTGTCCTCACACGTACATTTACGACGAAAGTTGACTAGCATTCAAAGTATAGGCCGTCGTGTTGCACTGTCTTTATCCATCTGTCTGCCTGTTCTTCGATTCTACAGAGGGTGAGTCGAACGTTTTGCAATATTTGGATCACTTTATGTCCTCATACGTACCTTCACGACGAAAACTGACTAGCATTCAAAGTATAGGCCACCGTGCTGCACCGTCTTTAGCCATCTGTCTGCCTGTTCTTCGATTTTACAGAAGGTGAGTCGAAAGTTTTGCAATATTTGGATCACTTTATGTATTCATACGTAACTTTACGACGAAAGCTGACTAGCATTCAGAGTATAGACCATCGTGTTGCACCGTCTTAGCCATCTGTCAGCCTGTTCTTCGATTAATACAGAGGGGGAGTCGAAAGTTTTGCAATATTTGGATCACTTTATGTCTTCATGCGTATTTTCACGACGAAAGCTGACTAGCATTCAAAGTACGGGCCATCGTGTTGCACCGTCTTTAGCCATCTGTCTGCCTGTTCTTCGATTCTACAGAAGGTGAGTCGAAAGTTTTGTAATATTTGGATCACTTTATGTCTTCATACGTACCTTTACGACGAAAGCTGACTAGCATTCAAAGTATGGGCTATTGTGTTGCCCCGTCTTTATCCATCTGTCTGCCAGTTCTTCGATTAATACAGAGGGGGAGTCGAAAGTTTTGCAATATTTGGATCACTTTATGTCTTCATGCGTATTTTCACGACGAAAGCTGACTAGCATTCAAAGTACGGGCCATCGTGTTGCACCGTCTTTAGCCATCTGTCTGCCTGTTCTTCGATTCTACAGAAGGTGAGTCGAAAGTTTTGTAATATTTGGATCACTTTATGTCTTCATACGTACCTTTACGACGAAAGCTGACTAGCATTCAAAGTACGGGCTATTGAGTTGCCCCGTCTTTATCCATCTGTCTGCCAGTTCTTCGATTAATACAGAGGGGAGTCGAAAGTTTTGCAATATTTGGATCACTTTATGTCTTCATGCGTATTTTCACGACGAAAGCTGACTAGCATTCAAAGTACGGGCCATCGTGTTGCACCGTCTTTAGCCATCTCTCTGCCAGTTCTTCGATTCCACGACGGTTCCAGTTCTTGTCCTTCGAGGCAAAGAACTCATTCACCCCAGCTGCGACCTCCTCCGGGTTGTTGAAGTGCCTCCGGTGAAGGAAGTGGACCATGGACCGGAACAAGTAATAATCCGACGGGGCAAGTTCTGAACTGTATGCTGGGTGTGGCATAAGTTCGATGCCCTTAAGCTCTTGGAGTTTTGGCGGGGTCGTTCCCGCGGTATGAGGCCGAGCTTTGTTCTGCTGTAAGAGAGCGCGCTTTCTGTTCACCAGTGTCGGGTACTTCTCCTCCAAAACGGCATACATCCGCTCCAGCTGTTCAGAGTAGAGTTTGGCGTTGATGGTCCGACCATATGGAATAAATTCGTAATGGATTATTCCTTTGAAATTCCGCCAGACGCAGAGCATCACCTTGTGCTCGAAGTGCCCACGTTTGGCAACAGAGTCAAGAAGCTGTCCCTGGCCCAACTACTGCCGATGTATGTTTGGATTACTGAAACAGACCCATTTTTCATCGCACGTAACAATTCTCTTGATGAAACGTACATCGCGCGGGTATTCTAGAAGTTTCGTGCAGACTTCCACTCGACAGTTTGCTTCAGTTGGCGTCAGTTCGTGAGGGACAATGCGGCAGCTCCTGTAGACTTCGCCTAAGTCCTGAACGTGGCGAACCACGGTGCTCCGTGATATTCCTAGCTCGCCTGATAATCTCGGAGTGCTGGTTGTCGGATTTGCCTCTACGGCCTGGCGCATGGCCTCCGAATCCACGGTTCGCGGCCTACCTGACCTTAGCTGATCGTCGAGGTTTCTGTAACCACTTGGTTTTGGTGCTGTGGTCCACGGAACCTTCTCCTTTCTCATGACAAATGTTTCGTATTACTTGAGCAGCGTTATGGCCGAGTTCAACATCGTAAAGCAAAAGTTCCCTAATTAGCCGGTTGTGGCTGTTCACCTTCTAGGCGTCCCAACCACAGACAGAACGACAGCACATAATGCTGTTCACAGCAACGACTACCACTTTATATCCCTTTCGACTGACCGTAGTCGCGACTTGAACCAGTTTAAACACGTGACATACCCACCGCAGCACATGCGTTTATGCAAATATTGCAAAACTTTCGACTTACCCTCTGTATCTTCTCTGGGGTGTCGATGCGCTGGTAGTAAAAAACACTGTAAGACGAATGAAAGCTGATGCCCCATGACCAGGGGCGGGTTTAAGCATTACAGCGCCCTGGGCCAAGAAAAATCAGACGCCCCAAACAAACTTATTGTAAGAAATTTGAGGCCGATTAGAATTTCATATTTAAATTACTTATTACGTATATACTTTTTATCACACACAGAATCAGCATGTTCTCAAGAACAACCCAACCCTGTAAAAGTTTTAGCACATGTATTATTTAAAACGGGGCATTGAAATAAAAATTTATAAATGTCGTTTCCTCACAAGTTTAATTCGCATAATTTTAAACCATCATTTCACAGTAAATGTTTATATTTACAAATGAAATTGTTTTTTTAACACACTTCTGAAACATTTGCTTGCAAAATTTAGGATTTAAATTTACAATGTATGCAACATTAATTTTAGATTTAAAAAAATATAACGACAGTGCTGCTACCAATGTTCATTGTGTATCGATTAAGTAGCTGAGAGATAGAAGAAATGAATGAACATTTCTTATATATAGTAAAATTACGCACCGCTAAAAGATTTTTTTCTCGATTTCTTTGTGGCGAAATTCTCTACTATATCATCAAATGTTAATGTTTCTACAATGTTCGAATTAAGTGACAAAGTTGCCAATGCACTTGTTCTTTCTTGAGAACTAGATGTCCTCAAATAGTTGTGAACGATTTTCAAAAGAGAAAAACTTCTTTCTCCAGAGGCATTAGTGATGGGTATACATAGGTAAATCCTTAGGATAACATCAATGTTCGGAAAAGTTGAATCAATTCTTTTTTCCCTAATCAGTTTCAACATATCCTCAACAGGAACACTAACACTTGAATCTGTCATTGCTTGTCTATTTAAATCATTCCAAAATTTCTGGAAATGAAGACATTCTTGTTCAAATTCTGGTTCTAAATCTTGAGAGTAAACTGTCAGTAGATTTTTTTGCCTTTTGAGATACTGTTGTCTCATCAACATCTAATAATTGCGTTAGAAACTCAGACATGCTCTCCACATCAGAATACGCATCTTGTCGACGTTTCAACTGCTGCACCAAGTTATCAATGATCGTATGGAAAATGCATATTCGCATACGTTCCTTTCCAGTGAAAACAGTTTCTTTATTGCCATTCATCTCTTGAAATTGGAGTTTTCTCCGACGGGTTCTAGTAACATTTTTCTTATATTCGTCGCACTGAGACAAAAGTTTTCCATCTTCTTCACACTTATCAAATTTATTCCGGAGATCACTTAAATGTTTAATAAGTGAATCGTACAGTTCTACAGCAAATGAAAGGTCAATATTCACTTTCTGCAGTGTTTTATTGCAACTATGAATTCTTTGTAAAATATCACTCCAAAGCTCTAAGAGAATGCCCATTTCTAACAAATTCATATTACTTAATAATCCCCCTGCTTCTACTCTTGCTTCTAATTTTTCACCGGTGTTTTCTGCGAAGTCTTTAAGTGCATCTCTAATGCAGGAATAACTAGAGCGCAAGGCCTTTCATGCATCAACCCTTGCTGACCATCAGCTTTCACATAATGTTTTGGGTACAAGAAGTGGCGATTGCTATCCAGATTCGCTGTGGAGCTTATAACTATCTTGCAGACTTGTCTTCAAGATTTTCCACCAATGTGATGAAGATGACCAAAAGTTGTATATTTCCTGTGCGAACATAAAAAAAGATGTAGCTTCAAAGCAGCATCCCGCTGCAGATTTCCCAACCAAATTTGCTGCCCATGGAATATATAGTGGACTTTTTAATCGAGCTTGGAGACCTGAATATTCACCAGACATATTTCTCGCACTGTCATAACTTTGGCCTCTGCAGTCTTTAACATCGATTTTTAAATCTTGTAACAGCTTCAATAAAGCCTTTCCCATGTCTTCTGCTTTATGACCAGAGTTGGGCAAGAAACAAATAAATCGTTCCACTGGTTGTCCATTTTTCAGAACATAACGAAACATAACAGTCAACTGGTCAACTTTTGACAAATCTGGAGTGGAGTCTATAATAATAGGGTAATATTTGCTCGACTTCAACTCTTTATTGCGTCAGTGACTCATAAGGCCATTAATGAAATGAATTCTTCACATGCATTCTTCGAAAGGTATGAAACATTTCCACTTCCCTTATTTCCAAAAAATTTCAAATGCTGCTCCAGAAAAGGGTCAAATTTTCCTATCAGTTCAAGGATACCTAGATAATTGCCATTATTAATATTCCCTAACTTGTCGTTCGCTCCATTTCCACGAAATGCTAATCCACGGGAAGACAGAAATTTAATGACTTCGATAATCCGTAAAAGTACTTCTTTCCAATAATGTTTCTCATTCATCAGTTGCTTAATTGCGGCAGAATCAATTTTTTCATTATTCTTTGCGTGTGTTGACTCTACATTCTCAAATGAAGCACTATGTGTTCGTATAATGTTTTCGTGTTTCTAATCATAGAAACCTATACTTGAGAAAGAACTCTCTCGCTTTGCAAACAGTTTACATGGTAAACAAAAAACGCGTCCAGTTGACTCAGAATACAATAGCCATTCTCTTCTTTTAATTTTAACATTTTGAAGACGGTTATAAAATAATCCTTTTGAAGCAAATCTAAATCAATCACTGTAAGATCTTTTTGAAACTGTAAAATCTATTTCGTTTAAATTTTGATTCGGAGCATTTTTTGTAATATAATCAACAAATGAATCGTCTACTTTCCATTTAGCAGGATCTTATATCATATGATGTAACAAAAGTGCATTTCCTTCAACAGCTTGAAAATTTCCTCCAAGATTTGTGTTAGACTTACCTTCGTCATCCTCACCATCGGAAGTCTCACAAATTTGATCTTCACCCTGAGCCCTTAGTTCTTGTTCAGTTGGCCCCTTCACTTTTTCATCGGTAGATCTTGCAACCAAACACTGCGTTTTCTTTTTACTTACTGTGTCATCTTCTGCAGGTTTAAAAAAGTTTTTTAAGTTTCGGTATTTTTTTTAACAGATACCCTTCTTTTTCAATGTTTTTAAGCTTTTTTTTTCTATTTTCGCATCCAGAAAACTTCGTAATCGACATTTTCGCTGGCGCGATGATTAATAGTAATGATTTCCCCCAAAAGAACAAAGCGAGAATGAAAACACACATGTAAACTGACAGGAAGGCAGATGGGGTATCCCAAAGCAGGCAGCTGGTGTCATAAGCTGAATTGGAATGCATTGTAACCAGTACTCTGTCCTGTCTTGTCACCCACAATACCCTGGAGCCTTGAATTCTTGGAGTCCGATTCCAGTCTTTCAACCTGCATCCGAGGCATCCCTGCATCCCAGGGCTGTCCTCACGCTCAGATTTTTCAATACCTTGTAAAAATTATGCGCCAGTGCAGTGCCCCTCCCCTAGCCTCCCACTATTGTTCCCCGTTGTCTGCGAGCTCTGTAAAAGTAATGCTCCCCCTCTCCGCCGTCTTTTGAGTTTGACCTTGCCAGAAAGCAGGAAGACATAACTTCCTCGGGGGCTTCTGAGTCTCACTGAATTCACTTTCAAAATGAATTAATATTTTTAATAAATAAACAACACATCGAATGTACTAACACTATTTAATATTTTCTTAAGTATTAAAGGTACTATACTACTCAGTTTATAATTTGTAGAAATGAAAAATCCCATTTTATTCTCTTTGGGGGGAGGGGGAATCAGATAAAACGTCTTGTGCCACAAGTATTCTCAAAATTTCGGCGCCCCTCTATGTGCAGCGCCCTGGCCCATGTTGGGCCAATGGTAAACCCGCCCCTGCCCATGACATCAGGCACCTATGGGACTGTTACCCATGATTGTTGTTGATGATGAAGATGATATTTTATCTCGTTGCTACTCTGCGTTTGTCACCAGTGCCCGCCCACTCCTCATGCACCCCGATGTTTTGTCTTCTCCCAACAAAAAAAGTGACAAAACAACATATACACTTGGTTAGCGCAATGGACAAAGCGCTGGCCTTTGACCGTTTGTCAGAGTGAGCCCGGGTTGTAGTCCTGGATGAGGCATGGAAGGGTAGGTGGGAGGTTGTTTGTCTCACGGCACTGGCTCTCCCCGTTTCCTGAAACCAGTGGCCTCAAATTAGGGACGTGCTGTTGCTTACAACCATTGAGTTGCTCACGGTGGTGGTTGTCACACCCACCCTTTCAGGGGAAAAACACGGCATATCTGAGCATGGGTCTTTTGTACTCAACCCAATATCTGATCGTTATCTGATTGGTCAGTTGTACTTAAGGTGGACAAGAAAGAAATCGATTGCACTCACCCAGCCCTTGCTCACTAGAGAGGGAATGTGAAAACCGGTGGGTGGAACAGGGAGCTTCCAGCATAAGATGTTCTCTGCTGGACAGTGCTCTACGGACACCCTGCAAAACGGTGTCATTGCATTGCATTATTCTTCAGACAGAAAAATAAATAGTAACAGCAGAATATTAGTCCTAAGAAAAGAAAACAAATTAGAAAAAAAAAGGGAAATCGTATTTCCTGGGAAATGCTAATAGACTGTCTGTCGATTTTACCAGATAGAAACCTAAGCTCACATATTATATACATATATATACACCGATGAGCTATTACATTATGACCACGTACCTAATAAGCTGTAGGACCCCCATTAACCCGCAAAACAGCGGCCACTCACTCGGCGAGGCATCGATTCGATGAGGTGGCGATAGGTATCCTGGGATATCTAGTACCATAATGTCAACAGCAGGTCCTCCAGTTCCCGTACATTTCGGGGTGGTGGTGATTTAGCGCGAACCCGCCATTCCAAATGGAACCACATATGTTCGATTGGGTTAATGTCTGGTGAATTTGGAGGCCAGGGTATTAACACAAAGTCACCAGCTTGTTCCTTGAACCACTCCTTGACGATTCTGGCAGTGTAGCATAGCGCATTATTCTGTTGGTAATGGCCATCACCAGCTAGAGAACGCAGTTGTCATGAATGGGTGAAACTTGTTCCGTAACTATGTTCAGATACCTGACAGCTGTGTCAGGGATTGTGCTATTGGGATAATGGGACTTAAAGTGTCCCAAGAAAGCATCGCCCACAGCATAACACATCCGCTGCCGGCCTGTTTCCGCCCAGCAGTGCATCCAGGTGCCATAGCCTCCGTGGGTAATCGGCGTATCCGCGCTCTGCCGTGTACGTGATGCACCAGGAATCTTGATTCGTCAGACCAGGCCACTTTCTTCCAATCATCCACGGTCCAATCTCGATGATCTTGGGTACATTTCATGCGTTGTTGGCGATGACGTACAGTGAGCATGGGAACCCGGCTGGGTCTTCGGCTACGCAGGCCCACGCGCAGAAGATTGTGATGAACTGTGTGCTGTGACACATTGCCCTGATCACCACTGTTATAGCTGCAGGTGATTTGTCGCACTGTGGCCGTGTGGTCGCTGTGAACAATGCATGACAGTCTCCGCTCCCCTCTGGCATCAGTGAGCTACGGATGCCACACGGCTGGACGAGGGTTCGTCGTTTGGCCATCTGTGCACCACTTTTGATACGTACTCACTACAGCGGCACGTGAACAACCCACAAGCCGCGCCGTTTTCGATTTCGTAGTTCGGAGGCGCAGTGTCATTGGTATAGTGCTCTGTGAACTTCACCTGTGTGCCACCGTTCGGTCTCTAGGCGCGCTCATTTCTCTATGCGGGAGTAGTCATAATGGAATGGCTCATTGATGTATATAGCCAAGCAAAAAACCGCAGGATTAGAAAACAAAAAATATAAGAAAATAACAATTCAAGACCTACAGCTAAGCAAATAATACAAAATAAAAAAAAACAAAAAAAAAAACAGGATTACAGAAGAAAAATACCATGCACAGAAAGGAAGTACATATGTATAATTGTTCGCCATTAACAATCCACTTCTGGATGAAGGTCTCCCCAAGTTTCTTCCACAACTTTCAGCCTTGACTACTCCTGCACACTTTTGAATTTCATTCATCCATCTCCCACGTGGTCTTCTTCTGGGTCTTTTCCTGTCCCTTGGAATCCAATCTGAAATTTCGGTTGTCCATCAATGGTCCGTCCTTCTGGCAATATGTCGAACCCATTGCCATCTCAGGGATTTTACTCTGATCACGATGTCTTCCACTCTTGTTATTTTCCTTATCCACGAGTTCCTATTCTTATCCTTCCTGGTTACACCAAGCATGCATCTTTCTAGGCTTATTTCCGTTGTCTACAGCCTTTGTGTGTATTTTTTAGTTAAGGTCCATGTCTCTACTCCATAAGTAACAAATAGGAGGATGCATTAATTAAAAACTTTTCTTTTAAAATATGATGGCATACTGCTCTTGAAATTTGCCTGTTTCTTCCAAAAGCTCTCCAGCCAAGTTTTACACGCCGATTAATTTCTTCATCAATGCGACCCTCCCTACACACATACACGCACGCGCACACCTCATTACATACGGTCGAGTCACAATGTGACCACCAGCTAATATCTAGAGTAGCCGCCGCATGCAGCGCGGACAGCAGCTAGATGGGCTGGGAGTGACTCAATTAGGTGCTGGAAGGTGTTCACAGTTATGTGGAGCCATGCTGACTGCAGTGCATCTGACAGCTGCTGGAGGGTGTGTGGTGGAGGATCCATCGAGGCGATCCAACATATGCTCCATCGGGTTTAAGTTTGGGGAATTAGGGGGCCAGGGAAGTACTTTGAAGTCTTCATCGTACTCTTCCAACCACTCTCAGAGATTTCTAGCTGTGTGACACGTCGCATTGTCGTGCTGGAAGATCCCATCCACCCCAAGGAAGACAATCAGCATGTATGGGTGTATGTGGTCTGCAAGGATGGATTCATAACGAATTCGGTCCATAGTGCCTTCCACAGGTATGAGTGGACCCCGGGAATGCCACGAAAACATTCCGCAGACCATAACGCTGCCCCCACCAGTTTGTGTTCTTCCAGTAATGGTTGAAGAGTGTTTGTTCTTCGATGTTTCTCGCCTTATACGCCAATGCCCATCTGTTCGATGAAGCAGAATACGTGACTCATCGGCGAAGCCAATCCTTTGCCCATCAGCGGAGGTCCAATTCCAATACTGCCGTGCAAATGTAAGCCCTATCTGCCGATGCACCTTCGTTAGCATAGGTGTAGTGACCATCCGTCCGCATTGGAGCTCAATACGCAGCAGGGTTCGCTGAACTGTCGTTTTAGACACAGTTCCAGTAGCTCCCGGGTTCATTCCGCTAGTGAGTTGCTCCACTGTAGCGTGTCGATCGGCCCTCACGCACCTTCGCAGCCGACGTTCACCTCTCACATTAATGGCACTCGGTGCTCCGCAGATTCCATGTCGCTTATTCGCAATGGTGCCATTTCTCCAATCACGATACACTTTAACCACAGCAGCACGCGAACAGTTCACAAACTGCCACCCTTGGCCTAAAAGCCGATAATCACCCTATTTTGCGTTGGATGTTGGCGTCCTTTGCTTCTTTCTTTTATTGTCGTCCAACACCTGCTGCAAGTTCATATTTGTGAGTTTTTTTGCGTGGATGCCGAGCAGCCAGCAGCTCGTTGCAGAGAACTATGAGATCAGTAACCCTGTATTAGTTGTAATGGCGTCGCTTTGATGTGTGGGAACTCGTTTTTTGTTGTTCTTACAAAAAGTGCTCTAAAAGAGTGCTATGATCTCCTAAAAGGATTCTCTTGATGGAATATAAACTGCTTTGTGCTAAGTGCCAAATGGATAAAAATTCACGGTAAGACTGTTTAAAACAGACTAAATAGAAGCGAAAAGACGAAATAACTTAAACTTCGAAGTCGTAGTTGATTAATAACTCATTCATTCTATGTTTAGTTTTATCAGTGAACTTACATTAGTGTTTTAGTAGTTGTGTGTTTATTCAAGAATAAATAACGATAAATTATTTCAAGAGCCTGTCGATTATGAACATAGTTACTGTTGCAAATCATTTCTTAGTTTTTAACTTACAGCATCATTTTGAAAACCTGATGTATCGCTCCTTTTATCCATGATAGCAACGAGTGATATGTTTTCAGAATGCCTACAGCACACTTTGTATACCCTCCAATCCAGCTCACGACGCGTGCCTTCTTTCATTGGCTACGCGATGTTGACGTCAAAAGTAGGAGGTAGTCACAATAATGTGACTTGCCTGTGTACATGTCTCTTGAGGGCAGTTAGCCCATGAACCGGGTGAAGTTATGAGGGTAATAGACTCTTTTCGTAGTTTCTTGAGTGCAACTGACCAACACCCGCTTATCTGTATCTCAAAACCCAATGAAACATTTCAAATAAAATTCTTCGTTCTTACTAAAAACACTTTAGGTACAAAATGTGGAGCTGATTCATCAACCCGTTCCGGAGTTATCAAAAGCTAAAATCTGTTTTCGCTTCTCATTGGTACCCTTGTGATAGCATTCATCAGAATACTGGCTTAAGAAAAATATGTTACGATAAACATTGTAGCCTTCACTTAATTGTTATTACATTTGTCGCAATCATATTTTAGTCTGGCACTGATACAAGTAAGAAAAGAGAGTCGCCCAGAAACCCCAATGAATGTATGCAAATTGAGCAAATTTCCTTGAACCCTTCAACGAAAGGTCACTCTTAAAAGAGACTGCGTAACCTATTATTAGGAAAGAGATTCATGAAAGAGTGAAATGAACAAGCGAATGAAGCAGTGTTGTGTCCTGATCGGAAGGGAAGTCTAAATCCGATCATTGAAATTCGACCTCTTCCCCTGAAGGTGAATTGTTCTTTTTAAAATAATACGCAGCAACCATTCGTTCCGCGATCTGCTGTCCTCACAACTTTTCGTGTACTAGAATTTTTTTTTTTTCTTTCTGCGGGCTTCTGAAATGGAACACAAGTTCCACCGGTAAAGCCGGGCGTTACGTTACGCTTGTTCCATTTCAGAAGACTGCCTTTCCGAACTGCTCTTTTATTTCTTGGACACTGAAATTAATACCGAAATGAGCGTTGTACGCATGTGACCCCAAAAGTCTTGCAAATAAGGACAACTATAAAAAAATATATATAAGCGGAAAACGTTTCTTTTCGTATATATTTATCTATCGGCTTGTGATCTGAAAATTCATGTTACACGGAGCCGGTTTATTTTTGAGCTGTCTCACTTGCCCAATTTTGAAGGTTCACAGACTGATGTACTGATCACGTCGGGATTCATCTGTTATACAAAACAATATGTAAGCTCAAAATCACAATTATTTTCTAACCAAAATGGTCCTGTACACAATTATTTTCTAACCAAAATGGCGCAGACTATGGTGCCCCTTCAATAATTTTACTAGGAGGGGGGGGGGGCACTCCCCGCCCAATATTTTTCATCCTGTTGAATTAAATAAGTTTTTATTTTTGTGCGTGTATGTCATTTTCGAAACGCGTGAGTTGAGATATACTTGAAAAAATGTTTTTCCATCCTATTAAGGCTATCATGTGCTTTGCTAACTGCAAAAAATGTATTTGTTTCTCTCATAGAAATGTACAGGGTATCCCGGAAAGGTGTAACCAATTTCAAATGATGACAACTTTGGATACAAAACTAATATCAGCATTCTGTTTATTTCAGGTGGTAAAGAATATCCTCAAGTTTTCTAGAAGTGTACCCAATGGATCCTGCGACGAAAGCTCAGATTGTGGAGTGCTTTATTGAAACCCGATCCGAAACGCAGGTTCAGCGGAATTTCGGAACAAAATATGGGAGCAAACCGCCTACACGAAACAGCACTTGAAAGTGGTACAAGTTATTCAACTAAACTGGTAGCGTCCTTACAAAGAAAAGCCCTGGACGACCATCGCCGGTTCCAGAAAGGGAGGAGGTTGTGAGACAAACATTCACTCGCATCCCACGAAAGTCAATCAGACAAGCAGCACGACATCTGTCTATCTCCAAGTCGTTAGTGCACATAGTGTTACGTCAATTATTGGAAATTCACCCGTATAAACTGCAGATATAACCCCAGATGGTCACGTGAAACGTAAACAGTTTGCTGAAGAGATGTTGGAGAACATTGCAAGTACTGAATCTTTCCTGAAACAAATCTGTTTCTCGGATGAGTGAACTATCCATATTTGGAAAGGTTAATCAACAGAATGTGAGAATTTGGGGAATCGAACACCCGCATTGTACAATGGAACATGAACGTGCTAGCCCCAAAGTGAATGTTTCGTGTGGCATAATGGTCGATCGTGTTATCGGACACGTTCTCTTTCTGGAAGAGACCGTGAGAGCTGATAATTACCTGGATATGACTCAGCAGTTTGTTTGTCCCAAGTTGCATGAATTTGCAATTCCGGTCATTTTCCAACAAGATGGGGCACCAACTCATTGGGCTTTGATTGTGAGGGAGTCTCTGGACAACATATTTCCCAATCGATGGATTGGGCGTGGTGGTCCCATTGCATGGCCCCACGTTCGCCGGACTTAACACCCTGTGACTTTTTTTTTTATGGGGATTCATCAAGGGTGAGGTTTACAGCACCCTAGTTGCAGACGTTGCTGACCTAAAGAGCAGCACTACACAAGCACTGCAGAATGTTAATACGGACATGCTCAAACGAACACGGTAGGAATTGGAATACCGTTTTGATATTGTTCCGGTGACAAAGGGTGACCATGTGGAATGTCTATAAAACTTCATGATCTGTTCTGTCAATTAACACAAGTTGTGTATTGAGATCATTTATATTAAAACTCTTATGATTATTTGGAATTGGTTTCATCTTTGCGGGGCACCCTGTATTATTTTTTATAAGATGGATTAAGCTCCGCCGTTTGAGGCCAAAGTGATTTATTTCCAAAAAATTAATGAATAACAAAATTAGTAAAAACCTCATATTCAGCAATGCTCATTTGATACGAACATGACTGTCAGCCCCGTATTATCTGAAATGTTCTTGTGATATGTGGTAAGTGATTAAAACGATTATCAAAAACAAAATAAATAAGTAAAAATATAGAAACGTATAACCTCTAGCACCTTTATTTACCTATTTATTTTTTGCGCTTCTCGTTCCTTGAGTAACCCAGCTAATTTCTCATATATTTTTCCTAAACGTTTGGAAATAAAATATCTGTCGATATTTTTATAAAATCACAGGCTAAATTTTATTTTTGAAAATATTAATATTCCATCAAAAGAATATTTCGGTTTCCTTGTTCATTTGCTGATGAGCAATTGCTGCGTTTTAAAATATATGTCAAATCTCGTAGTTTATGATGCCCTCGCCCATCCCCCTCCATTTTTTTTTCTCTCCTAAGAATGGAAGAGACGTGCTGCTCCCACTTTTGATCTTCCCACGCCTGCCCTCTCCCCAATAATCGGAAGTCTGCGCCCCTGTGCTGTATTGAACATATTCAGTTCTACCAGACGAATGGAATAATTCTTAATTAAAAAAAATACAGGTAGGCTCAGTTCTCATTAAGCCGCCAGCTTGGAACGCAGGACAGCGACTTGCAGATCGGAGAGTTGAAATGAGCTAGTCGAGTATGGCTTCAAAGCGTTCATTTAATTTGTTATAGCCAACACAGGTCTATGATATGAAAGGTAATTTACGTTGATTTTACAAATAATACTGAACGCATTGGGGACATACAGCAGAGTTCGAAATGCTCCGGGTACGGGTCCGATCGGTGTGTTGGATTTTCGCATGATGGCGGCCGCTTTCAGGCGTTCTCGATACTCTCTAGTTCGTTGGGATGCAGTCTTCTTGGGCTTTTTACGTTCCTCATCACTTGCTCTTGGATCTCGTTCTGATTTTCTCCACTTTCGCTTGCGTTCATTCTGCGAATTCCGCGGCATTGCCGAAAATGTTTACCCGTTCGCACGAAAACAATTAAATTTTGTTTTAGTTTAAACCACTGCGACATGTTATTTATATAATTGAATTGATATCGTCCAGAGCTTTAAAACGATATCACGCACAGTCGTTTTGCACTCACGGTTGTCCAGATAAACCGCGATATTATCAAAATGTTCATCGGTTCACAAGAAAACAATTTTTTAAATGTTCAGTTCAAAACACTGAGAAATGTTCTTCGTATATTTGAATAGATCTCATCGAGAGCTTTAAAACGATATCACGCACAGTCGTTTTGCACTCACGGTTGTCCAGATAAACCGCGATATTATCAAAATGTTCATCGGTTCACAAGAAAACAATTTTTTAAATGTTCAGTTCAAAACACTGAGAAATGTTCTTCGTATATTTGAATAGATCTCGTCGAAAGCTTTAAAACGATATCACGCACAGTCGTTTTGCACTCACGGTTGTCCAGATAAACCGCGATATTATCAAAATGTTCATCGGTTCACAAGAAAACAATTTTTTAAATGTTCAGTTCAAAACACTGAGAAATGTTCTTCGTATATTTGAATAGATCTCGTCGAGAGCTTTAAAACGATATCACGCACAGTCGTTTTGCACTCACGGTTGTCCAGATAAACCGCGATATTATCAAAATGTTCATCGGTTCACAAGAAAACAATTTTTTAAATGTTCAGTTCAAAACACTGAGAAATGTTCTTCGTATATTTGAATAGATCTCGTCGAAAGCTTTAAAACGATATCACGCACAGTCGTTTTGCACTCACGGTTGTCCAGATAAACCGCGATATTATCAAAATGTTCATCGGTTCACAAGAAAACAATTTTTTAAATGTTCAGTTCAAAACACTGAGAAATGTTCTTCGTATATTTGAATAGATCTCGTCGAGAGCTTTAAAACGATATCACGCACAGTCGTTTTGCACTCACGGTTGTCCAGATAAACCGCGATATTATCAAAATGTTCATCGGTTCACAAGAAAACAATTTTTTAAATGTTCAGTTCAAAACACTGAGAAATGTTCTTCATATATTTGAATAGATCTCGTCCAGAGCTTTAAAACGATATCACGCACAGTCGTTTTGCACTCACGGTTGTCCAGATAAACCGCGATATTATCAAAATGTTCATCGGTTCACAAGAAAACAATTTTTTAAATGTTCAGTTCAAAACACTGCGAAATGTTCTTCTTTACATTTGAATAGATCTCGTCGAGAGCTTTAAAACGATATCACGCACAGTCGTTTTGCACTCACGCTTGTCCAGATAAACCGCGATATTATCAAAATGTTCATCGGTTCACAAGAAAACAATTTTTTAAATGTTCAGTTCAAAACACTGAGAAATGTTCTTCGTATATTTGAATAGATCTCGTCGAGAGCTTTAAAACGATATCACGCACAGTCGTTTTGCACTCACGGTTGTCCAGATAAACCGCGATATTATCAAAATGTTCATCGGTTCACAAGAAAACAATTTTTTAAATGTTCAGTTCAAAACACTGAGAAATGTTCTTCGTATATTTGAATAGATCTCGTCGAGAGCTTTAAAACGATATCACGCACAGTCGTTTTGCACTCACGGTTGTCCAGATAAACCGCGATATTATCAAAATGTTCATCGGTTCACAAGAAAACAATTTTTTAAATGTTCAGTTCAAAACACTGAGAAATGTTCTTCATATATTTGAATAGATCTCGTCCAGAGCTTTAAAACGATATCACGCACAGTCGTTTTGCACTCACGGTTGTCCAGATAAACCGCGATATTATCAAAATGTTCATCGGTTCACAAGAAAACAATTTTTTAAATGTTCAGTTCAAAACACTGCGAAATGTTCTTCTTACATTTGAATAGATCTCGTCGAGAGCTTTAAAACGATATCACGCACAGTCGTTTTGCACTCACGCTTGTCCAGATAAACCGCGATATTATCAAAATGTTCATCGGTTCACAAGAAAACAATTTTTTAAATGTTCAGTTCAAAACACTGAGAAATGTTCTTCGTATATTTGAATAGATCTCGTCGAGAGCTTTAAAACGATATCACGCACAGTCGTTTTGCACTCACGGTTGTCCAGATAAACCGCGATATTATCAAAATGTTCATCGGTTCACAAGAAAACAATTTTTTAAATGTTCAGTTCAAAACACTGAGAAATGTTCTTCGTATATTTGAATAGATCTCGTCGAGAGCTTTAAAACGATTTCACGCACAGTCGTTTTGCACTCGCGGTTGTCCAGATAAACCGCGATATTATCAAAATGTTCATCGGTTCACAAGAAAACAATTTTTTAAATGTTCAGTTCAAAACACTGCGAAATGTTCTTCGTATATTTGAATAGATCTCGTCGAGAGCTTTAAAACGATATCACGCACAGTCGTTTTGCACTCACGGTTGTCCAGATAAACCGCGATATTATCAAAATGTTCATCGGTTCACAAGAAAACAATTTTTTAAATGTTCAGTTCAAAACACTGAGAAATGTTCTTCATATATTTGAATAGATCTCGTCCAGAGCTTTAAAACGATATCACGCACAGTCGTTTTGCACTCACGGTTGTCCAGATAAACCGCGATATTATCAAAATGTTCATCGGTTCACAAGAAAACAATTTTTTAAATGTTCAGTTCAAAACACTGCGAAATGTTCTTCTTTACATTTGAATAGATCTCGTCGAGAGCTTTAAAACGATATCACGCACAGTCGTTTTGCACTCACGCTTGTCCAGATAAACCGCGATATTATCAAAATGTTCATCGGTTCACAAGAAAACAATTTTTTAAATGTTCAGTTCAAAACACTGAGAAATGTTCTTCGTATATTTGAATAGATCTCGTCGAGAGCTTTAAAACGATATCACGCACAGTCGTTTTGCACTCACGGTTGTCCAGATAAACCGCGATATTATCAAAATGTTCATCGGTTCACAAGAAAACAATTTTTTAAATGTTCAGTTCAAAACACTGAGAAATGTTCTTCGTATATTTGAATAGATCTCGTCGAGAGCTTTAAAACGATATCACGCACAGTCGTTTTGCACTCACGGTTGTCCAGATAAACCGCGATATTATCAAAATGTTCATCGGTTCACAAGAAAACAATTTTTTAAATGTTCAGTTCAAAACACTGAGAAATGTTCTTCGTATATTTGAATAGATCTCGTCGAGAGCTTTAAAACGATATCACGCACAGTCGTTTTGCACTCACGGTTGTCCAGATAAACCGCGATATTATCAAAATGTTCATCGGTTCACAAGAAAACAATTTTTTAAATGTTCAGTTCAAAACACTGAGAAATGTTCTTCGTATATTTGAATAGATCTCGTCGAGAGCTTTAAAACGATATCACGCACAGTCGTTTTGCACTCACGGTTGTCCAGATAAACCGCGATATTATCAAAATGTTCATCGGTTCACAAGAAAACAATTTTTTAAATGTTCAGTTCAAAACACTGAGAAATGTTCTTCATATATTTGAATAGATCTCGTCCAGAGCTTTAAAACGATATCACGCACAGTCGTTTTGCACTCACGGTTGTCCAGATAAACCGCGATATTATCAAAATGTTCATCGGTTCACAAGAAAACAATTTTTTAAATGTTCAGTTCAAAACACTGCGAAATGTTCTTCTTACATTTGAATAGATCTCGTCGAGAGCTTTAAAACGATATCACGCACAGTCGTTTTGCACTCACGCTTGTCCAGATAAACCGCGATATTATCAAAATGTTCATCGGTTCACAAGAAAACAATTTTTTAAATGTTCAGTTCAAAACACTGAGAAATGTTCTTCGTATATTTGAATAGATCTCGTCGAGAGCTTTAAAACGATATCACGCACAGTCGTTTTGCACTCACGGTTGTCCAGATAAACCGCGATATTATCAAAATGTTCATCGGTTCACAAGAAAACAATTTTTTAAATGTTCAGTTCAAAACACTGAGAAATGTTCTTCGTATATTTGAATAGATCTCGTCGAGAGCTTTAAAACGATTTCACGCACAGTCGTTTTGCACTCGCGGTTGTCCAGATAAACCGCGATATTATCAAAATGTTCATCGGTTCACAAGAAAACAATTTTTTAAATGTTCAGTTCAAAACACTGCGAAATGTTCTTCTTACATTTGAATAGATCTCGTCGAGAGCTTTAGAACGAAACCACGCACAGTCGTGTTGCGCTCACGGTTGCCGAGATAGACCGAGTCAAACGTGGTGACACACCCAGAAATATTGCATCATCTCCCCCGCGCACAGGGAACGAGGGGAGCGTTGTGCGCACGATGTATTGCGCAGTACGCGAATTGGACTCCATGCTGTTTATGAATATGCTAACACGATTAGTGTGCGGCCCGTATTTTTAACGCTATAATGATTTCAATTGGGACCTATTTTTGTCACACGTGGTCGGCCGTAAGTTCCCTCATACCATGCGCGGAGCAGGGCCGGCTGCATAATTTGCGGGGCCCAGTTCAAAACGAAAATGCGGGGCCCTGTTCCTAACGACTTCTACATCTACTAAATGGCTTGGACGTTGGAACGTTTTTGAAAGGAAGGCGGAGTCAGGTAGAAAAACCACATTTTTTCATTTTCTCATGAAGCTTAATAAAGCACGGTGGTACTAAGGAATATTATAATTTATTCATGAGTTATAATTATAACGAAGTAAATTTCTCCGTCATTTCTGTCCACGCCAGGATTCGAACCCGGATCCCCTCATTCCTTAATAAGTCACTCTACCAATTGAGCTACGCGGACGTTTGTTCTGATTGCTATGTGCCTTTATGTCGTGTGCGTCCTGCTGGCAGGTACGTCACATAATAAGCTGTTATTATTACTCATTAAAAAATAAAAATATACATTTTAAAATTGCGCTACATTAATTTACATTGCCAGATCAAATTGAAGTTGATTGAATTGAAGTGTCAAAATACACAGAGTGGCCACTTTATTATGATCACCTGACAGTTTTAAGCAAATGAGCTATGGCTGCACGCTGTTGCCGCCAGAGGGCGAGCTAGTATAAAAAGGGAAAGCTTAGTGCTTGCGACAGTAGTAGTAGTGATTTTTGGGTGACGAGATGGGGAAAAAAATGCGATTTGACGGACTTCCAACGTGGGGTGATTGTAGGTGCTTGGAGCCATGGAGCGAGTATCACCGAAGCCGCCGCATTCGTGAAATGTTCCAGAGCAGCTGTTGTTAAAGTGTTTAAAGACTGGACACAGCAAAAAAAACTGGGTTTCTACGTGCAACGTGTTGTCCTCATCGACTAGTGACTGCTCGGACGGAACGGAGAGTGTCCAGACAGGTAACAGACAACAGAAGGGCAACAGTGCAGCAAATTACAAACCATTTTAATCAAGGATCCCCTCAAATGATCTCTGCACGCACTGTTCGCCGTACACTGCATCGGATGGGATATGGCAGCCGAAGGCCTGTTCGAACACCTTTGCTGTCTGCAGTTAACAAGAGAAAACGTCTTCAGTTCACACAGGAGTACAAGAATTGGACAATCGATACTTGGAAACAAATTATGTGGTCCGATGAATCACGTTTTCAGTTGCACCATGCCGATGGCCGAGTGAGAATTTGGTGGAAACAGCACGAAAGCATGGACCTCAAATGCATTGCTAAAACCCTTCAAGATGGTGGAGGCAACGTTATGGTTTGGGGAATGTTTTCCTGGCATGCTTTGGGCCTTTGAATTCGTGTTGATCAGCGTCTGACTGGCACATCATATCTAAACATCGTTGCGGACCATGTGCATCCTGTCATGTGGATGGTTTATCCCAATGGCGATGGCTACTTTCAACAAGAAAATGCGTCCTGCCATAGTGCTCGTATTGTAGAGGATTGGTTTCAGGAACATGCCGGTGAGTTTACTTTGCTTAGGTGGCCCCCACAATCTCCAGATCTCAACCTCATTGAGAATTTGTGGAATGAAGTTGAACGAGCCACCACAACCCTGTAATCTCACACTCCTGGAAAGTGCTATTCATCAAGCATGGTTTCAGATCCCACAAACCACCTATCAACATCTCGTGGAGTCCATGCCACGAAGAATCGACGCAGTATTAAAGGCAAAAGGTGGCCCAACGAAGTACTGAGGGGGTGGTCATAATAAAGTGGCCACTCAGTGCATAATTCCCGCGCCTCGTCGAAATGCGTGCTGATGGCAAAAATTAATGTGATTCATCCAAAATTAATAAAAAATAGCTATCGTTAAAACAAATAAGATAGGATCATAGGAAATGTCATTTTCAATGATTCGTGGTTGAAATATTGAGGTTCTGAAGATAATCCGTTCAATACTAAATGAGTAATGCAATTTTCAGAAAACCCTTACCTCATCACTCTGTCTCTTAACTTCTAGGAAGAAAGATTCTTTTGCTGGCCACGTTTTACAGTTCATTGTAATTTGTTTTAGTGGGTAGTATAGGAGCTTTCAGCTGGAGGTGAGTGCGATAGCAGTCTAGTGCACTGTTTCCCAAACACCACCGGTCCGTCATGCGGTTTCCGCCGATCCGCGGAAACGGAGGGAAATTTGAGGAATGGTAGAGATTTCCGAATTTGACCAGTAAAAACAGGTCTGTACAAACGTCCTTGTGCATAAAGGCAACTTTGTGCAGATTGCTCCGCGAAGCAATTTGTGAAATTTCACTGGTCCGCGGTTTGCTTTTTACTGGTCCGCGGCTTGCTTGTCTCTGGAACCAGTGGCAGTGGTCTAGTGTCCTGATAATCCTGAATCGGCGTTAAGTTACACTTCACCAATTCGCCCTCGCCCGTTGTCGTCAGGTGTAATCGATCTGTCAGTTCTATAATTGACATAATTAAAATTTCAGCCAATTTCATAAAAAAATCGCAAAGATACGTTTTTCACTTTTTTTGTTGATAAACTATCTGCCAGAGATTCGACGCCCACGCACGCGAAAAACTGACCGCGAGTGATTGCGGCAGAATTCAGACGTAACTGTGACACTGCTGTGACGCCAGCGTTCCAGAGAGATCTGGGTGATTATATATATATACACTATCTACCAGCAAGTAATTGGACACCTGTGATAGCAAAGGAAAACGAAGTTTATTCACCTTCAATAGTTAGTGGAGCCTCCACGGATTACAGCTGCGACTCTCCGGGGCATACTCTCAACCAGGCGTTGTACGACGGCTAGCGGTATTTTCTTCCACTCGGCTTGGAGAAGACAGGTCAGTTCCTTCACAGATTTCGGACGGTGGGGGCACCCCTTAAGTCGACGCTCCAACTCGTCCCAGAGGTGCTCGATAGGGTTAAGGTCCGGGCTCTGCGCAGGCCAGTCCATTCGATTAACCCCATTGTCACCATACCAAGCCATGGTGGACCTCGCAACATGACCGGTAGCATTGTCATCCTGAAAGTAACATGGGTCCATCCCGTAAAATTGCCACAACGTAGGAAGCGCATGGTCATCCAAAATGGTGCAGTAGGTCTCAGCGTTGAGTCCACCAGGATTAGCGACCAAGGGTCCCTTGCCATACCAGGAGAAACACCCCCATAGCATAAGTCCACCGCCGCCGAACTTTACAGTTGGCACAATACATTCCGGCAGGAGGCGTTCTCCAGGCAGACGACAAACCCAGACCCTGCCATCCGAACGGTAGAGGGTGAACCTTGATTCGTCGCTCCAGAGAACCTGTTTCCACTGTTCAACGGTCCACTGTCGACGTTCTTTGCACCATGTTAGCCGAGCAGCGCTATTGGACTTGGTGATCAAAGGCTTGTGGGCGGCAGCACGTCCATGATAGCCGAGCAGATGGGCTTCCTTACGGATGGTATTCATCGAAAGAACACTCCCGGATGCCTGTTGAAACTCCTCGCGGATGTGGCCCATCGATTTGGTGCGGTTCTTCCGAATATCTCTGACCAGCACCCGTCGGTCTGTAACTCCCAGTTTTGTGGGTCTGCAGGGTCGGGGCACATTCCGACAGTCACCTCTCATCTTCCACTTGCCAATCACGTAGGCCACTGTCGATTTTGGGTACTTCATCTTGCTGGATATGTCACGTATGGATCGGCCATTTCTGTGATACCCGACGATTACACCTTTCTCGAAATCAGAGAGCTCCGAAATGCGTGGCATCTTGTTGTTTCCTACACGATATTTAACGGCGGCAGCCGTGACGTGTATCAGGATCGCAGATATCGCCGATTGCTGGGGTGTCCAATTACTTGTTGGTAGATAGTATGCCAATAATGCAAATTCTCTTTCGGTTATACGGTGAAACATCCCAATGGACCCAAGATACTTTAATTCTGTTCACGAAGGCAATAAAGTGTAATGATATAAAAATTTCAAAAATGTCATTTTTACATTATTAAATGTCATTTATTTTTAATACAAGAAAACAAATTATGAAAAATTCAAAAACAACACACAAACGCGGACACGGGGCCCCTCTAGGCGGGGGGCTTGTGCGACTGCATAAGTCGCACACCCATGAAGCCGGCCCTGCCGCGGAGTTAGACGTAGTCTTACGTCAAAAAAAAAAAAAAAAAAATCTAAAGTGAGGTAACAGAATATGTACTCCAGAAACCACATAGATGGAAACATCACTTATTTCGAATGAGGAGGGCGGACAAACCTTCATTTGCCAGTTGCATCTGGCGACTTGGCTTGCACATAAAATCTTCCTGTCATTCCACATATTAACAGACTGTTCGTTAACGTACAGATAAAATAGGAATGAGAAATATATACATTTGTTATTATTATGCTTTAATTAGCTTAAAATTTATGTGCTTAATTACATGTCTATGCTAATATTCGTAGTGAACTTCGTGAAAGCAAATTTTTCCGCCGGTGACTGTGATCTAAGCCCTGACTTCTGACTATTCGTTCTAAATGATCCCAGTTCACGAGTATTGGTTAGGCACAGATATGTTTGTCTTACGGTACTGACTCTCTCCCTTCTCTGGAACCCAGTGTTGCCTGAGACTTTTACCCGAAATCAATAGACCGGAGCTAAAAAATCAGTGAAAATCAGTAGTTCAGCAGGTTGTTTTTTGTTTGAATATGCACCACCTGACAAATGTAATGCAGCATAATGGTACTAGCATTGGATGTAATCTCAATACACAGCAACCCTTCAGTCTACTGGTATTTCAGATAATGCCAGTACTACACAAACTATTATTAAACACCGGAATGCTAGTTCAAATTATACAATTCTGAGTCACATTTTACAAGTTTTTCTAATAATCAGCTTTATAAAATAATGCTCACCATTAAAAGTAATGTTGATGTAAATAATGATTGCATTTTGGCCTTTGAATGTGGTCACAGTTGTACCGCTCACACTTCTCTTCCTAAAAGTAAATAGTTATATACAGTCATTTGCAAAACTTTGAGACTACCTGTTGGTATTAGGAGATTTCTGCCTATTGCGTCAGCTACTGTCTGCATTACTCAACTTCCTGTCGGTGTTTCATCATGCCACGGCAGCTGTTGATAGAGTGTGCCGCTGTTGAAGCGTGCGAGCGTCAGTTTGCTTCTGGTTTTCATGCTGAAAGGTTTTGTACGTATTTTATTATGGCGAAAAATGGGCAAAAAAGCGTCATAAAGTGTTGCTCAGATGGCACAGATAATGACTTTATATCATGAAGGATACTCCGAACGTGACATAAACAGAAAGGTGAATGTTGTGAGCAAGACTGCTATTCATATAATACGATCGTGAAATATCGAGATACAGGTGAATTCAGCAACCGAAAGGGAACTGGACGTCCAAGGAAAACAACTCCATGTGATGACAATTCCATAAGGTGAACTGCTATGCGTTCTCCGATGAATTCGTGCAAGAAAATCAAGGCGTTTCTACATTCAAAAGCGTCTGATAGTGATCAGTGATCATGTGTAGAGGATTTTAGGAAGGGAGTGTCTGACCCCAGGTCTTAAACAACCCTTAGAAATAGGAAACTAGGAGATTTGGGCTAGAGTGCCCGATAAGAAAGTGAGTGACACGGAAGCGAAGTAGAAAGGGGGAGGAAGACGCCCTTATTTATTATCGGGGGGCCAGTACCCGGGGTCCGACGGCTTAACGTGCCCATCCGACGCACGGCGGATATTTAGTGGATCGAGCGTTCGTACCTGCCTGGGATCGAACCTGAGGTCCTTTTCGTGGTAGTCACGAACGTTGCCCACTAGGCCACCCGGTGCCCAAAATTAGTACCATCACTGACGTTTTAGCAAAGATTTTGGATTAAAGTCTTATAAACCTGCACATAAACCATTTCGCGACGTCTTAGCAAAGATTTTGGATTAAAGTCTTATAAACCTGCACATAAACCTGGACATTTCCCGACGACTTAGCAAAGATTTTGGATTAAAGTCTTATAAACCTGCACATAAACCTGGACATTTCCCGACGACTTAGCAAAGATTTTGGATTAAAGTCTTATAAACCTGCACATAAACCTAGACTAACCTCTGTCATGAAAAAGAAGAGACTCCAGTTTGCGAAGCCTCATCAATCGTGCACTGCTAAAGATTCGAGCCAAGTTCTTTTTTTCCCATGAATTAACTGTGGGTCAATTGGAATCATGTGAAGCACATGTTCGACGACCAAAACGCAAAAGTTTGATGAAAAATACAGGGTTAGCACTGTGAAACATCCGCCTAGTCAGATGATGTGGGGTGCTATGTCAGCATCCGGTACTGCTTCATTATCCTTTTTGTCGACAGGCACTACCATGACTGGTCCTTTTTATGTGGAAATGTTACGTGAGAAGCTGTTAACTCATATGCAAGTGCACAGATGCACAATCTTCATGCATGATGGTGCTCCGTGCCACAGATCAAAGACAGTAAAGGACTACCTCCAGAGGGAAAACATAACTGTGTTTGACTGGCTCGGTAATAGTCCCGACCTTAACCCCATCGAAAATTTGTGGACCATGTTTTTCTGCTACTTTGTGTACAAAGTAGCAGGAAAACAGCCACCAAATTCCCAAGCAGCTTTGATTGACGTGATAAAGTACGTGTGGTGCAAAGACACATCAAGATGACAACTGCAAATCCCTCATTGAGAGTATGCCACATCGTATTCTGTCCTTTATAAAAAACAAAAGTGGACACACAAAGTACTGATTTCGGCCTTTTTGTGTTCTAAAGAATACAAAAGACCAAAATCAGACTTTTGGTCGTTACCCCCCCCCAAGAAAAACAAACAAGTTAGTAAAATCATGGAATGCATTGATTATGATACGCAGTTTCCAACATACCATAAATCATTATTCAAGTTATTACTCAAGTTATAAGGATAATGGCTGTGGAAAAAATCTCTCTCCTGTGCCCTGACCTTTGACTCCATTTCGATTATATTAAACAGAATTGGTTCAGTATACCTCCGGAACATACTTAAGTTTAATCGCAATCGAAGATATTTTACGTAAGTTATGACGCATAAGGGCGATTAAATGGATCCCGCTCCTATGTCCTGACCTTTGACTTTATTTCACTCATTTTCAACAGGGTTCGTCCCCAGGTTTTCCCCTACTACATACTAAAATTTAATCGAAATCGAAGCATTTTTACGCGAGTTGTAGTGCGGATAGACAGACATACAGACAGACGGACAAAGCTGGAGCATATACGCTTCTTCAACCTTGGAAAGCGTAAAAAAAGAAAGTTGGAAAGCGTAAAAAGAAAGTTGGAAAGCGTAAAAAAAGAATCAGTAGATTACTAAAATCTATCAGTACACAGGTGACAAAATCAGTAGATCTATTGATAAATCAGGCTGGCAACACTGCTGGAACCAGTGGCCATAAGTTAGGGACTAGCAATAGTCCACTGATCCCATCACGGTGGTCGCCCCCCCCCCGAAAACAAGAAAAATCAGTAAATTACGAACATTTCTCAGTAGACAGGAGTCAAAATCAGTAGATCTACTAATAAATCAGAATGGTAACACTGCTGGAACCAGTGGTCATAAATTAGGGACTAGAGACTGCTTATAGACCATTGAGTTGCTCACGGTGCTTGTTAACACGTCGCCCTCCCCCCAAACACTAGCACTTACTATTATAACAAATTCTTCGTTCATTACTCTACTCACGACGGGAGGATTCAATCGTCATCAATACACAATACAGACATCAATGATCGTATTCGTTAATCACATCGGTCCCAATTGCTTTTATAACAACGTTTAAAATTCACTCTCCAACAATTCGTACAGAAATCTCTACACATTAATTTTTGTATATTTATACACGATAGAGACATAGCATATATCGTTATGTCTCTATCATATATAAATCTCGACAACTCAGCTTCAACTACTACGACACTACATTCACTGTTAACATTTTATGTAGCTAAAGCTCTTCGAAGAAATAACGTGTTTTTACATTTTTTTAGAAAATGCTAAACGAGAAGTAACTAAATTTACATATGAGAATAGAAACTCAAGAGGGATTAATAAAAGGTATACGTCCCACATTGAATTGATGTTTCCAATTTCCAACTCAAATATTTTGTAAAATGTTCAAATAGATTAAAAAAAAAAAAAAAAAATTCATGAGGACGGGCAAGCTCTAACACCTCTTTCCTGGAAAAGCAAGAGGCAGCAACGTATTTCTCTTACAGGGAAGGTTCGTCGGCGAAGTTTCTCGCCAGTCGTAATGTTTCACTCTTTGTTATACATATTTAAAAGGTAATTTCCACGTTGAGCATATGTTTACGTTATCTAAGGGAGAAAACTAAATCCTCCAGACACACGAGGAAGAAGCGAAGTTATAAGCGCAGAATAACTCTTGGGAGGATATAAATTGATAAGTGCAGAACATCTAATAGGAATATGTAAAGTGAATGTGTACAAAGACAACTCTGAAAGTGTGCGTTACACTTTGTAGAGGCTTTTACCCGTTTCATTCGCTGTACAGAGACTGAATCAGGTGTAGAAAAATTCACTTCAAGGAAAACCGCACAGATTTGCATCCATTTAATTAACTGAATGCAATTTATTTGCACACCTGTGTAACATTTTCACTGCAGCACATGAGGTTTTATCCCTTATTGCAAACGAAAAATTAGAAAAAGTTTATGCACACAGATTGGGTAATATTTAGCTTAACACATTGCAATTCATTCCTCGTAATTTCATCCAGTATTGCAAAAGCGTAATAGAACAAAAAGGAAAACAAAGTTATAACAGATTCGAACTTTCATTACCGTGTCCATTACGACACCAGGGTAATCAGTTGATTCATTAATCAAGAGCAACAACTTTCTAATAAATGACGCGGCGCAAGAACTTTTTTTTTTTTTCATCAGTCGATATTAAAGTTTAGTTTTTAAGTGATTTGCTCAGCGCGCTCGGTTAGAAAGCAGGTATACTCCAAATTAATTTAGCCGCCTCGATGGTGCAGTGGTCTAAGCGCGTCCGGGTTCGAATCCCGGTGAGACATGGATGTTGGCCGCCCCGGTGGCGCAGTGGTCTAAGCGATGGCCTCTGATCATTCGTCCGTAAGGGGTCCGGGTTCGAATCCCGGTGAGGCATGGATGTTGTGTTTGTCTTACGGCACTGGCTCTCTCCCTTCCCTGGAACCAGTGACCCTAAATTAGGGACGGGCGACTGCTTATAGCCCATTTGAGTTGCTCACGGTGGTCGTTAAACCTCCAATCGAAAAAAAAAAAAATGCATGTTGTGTTTGTCTTACGGCACTTGTTCTTTCCCTTCACTGGAACCAGTGGCCCTAAAGTAGGGACAGGCGAGTGCTTATAGCCCACTAAATTGCTCACGGTGGTCATTAAACCCCAATAAAAAAAAATAAAAAAAAAAATAAAACCCCTCTTCCCCACGCACTTTTACGACTTCATGACGTAACCGAAGATCATTGCATTGTCTTCCTTTTCTCCTACGGCTCTTTTAAGTACACCCCCTCATATATCCCCTATTGTTAATTTGTTGTCTCTGTGTTGCGAATGTTGGGAGGAGTTTCCTATCGCTACCACCTCGTCTTCTCCAGGTGCATTTCGTAGCTGAACAGTCAGCGGCCTAAAGTGCGAGGCGCTCTTGATTGAGTAACTTCTCATTTCAAATCTATTTCTAAAACGCTCTCTTCCATCTTAAAAATTTGTCTTAAATGGATTTGTCCGATAAACTGCTGAGCAAAAAGAAATAGATTCTTAGCAGGGATTTTGCTGCCTTTCGCTAGAGACTACATTTCGTAGCGGAGATAGCTGTTCCGTACTTTTCACAGTAGTACACTCTTAGGCTGAGTCGAAGTGTGGAAAAAAGGAAGCTGAATCGTGTAGTTCGAATGCAACAGCGTAGCTGTTTGCCCATTTTGGGAGAAACGTTTGCAGGGAGAGAAGTATAGTGTTGTGTCGTTCAATTTGAATGTTGTCCTGCCTGCGAGAGGCTGGGTACAAGATACAAAATGTTTTCTGTTACAAGGGCAGAGTTCAGGTCCCACCTTTCATTTGGCCAATGACAAACCTTGCAGTGTCTCTTGAGATCATCAGAAGTGAATAACAGCCAGTCGACGTAACCGAAGTCGTTATAGAATTCATCGAAGAATAGTTTAAAGAAGGCCGTTTACTCTTCTACAAGGGTTGTCCCAAAACAACTGAGAATATTTTTATAAAAAAATATGCGTACTTTAATTATCAACGAAGTAGTCATCTTTTTGGAAATACTGTTTATTGCATCGAATACAGCTGTCCCAACGTTCCTCCCACTTTGCCTTCTGAAACTCTTCTGAAAGGCTATTGAAGCACCCCTGCGCAGCAGCCATAATAAGTTATTGAACAGTCACAAATTCTCGTCCTCGTAATGTCTTTTTTTAAAGAGGGGAACAACCAGAAGTCGCATGGTGACAAGTCTGGACTATATGGAGGTTGGGGCATCAACTTAATATTCATTTTCTCCAAGTAAGAAACGACAGAACTGGCCAAGTGCGGTCTTGCTTTAAGTCGCACATGAAAAGAAATGGGGAACACAAGTTGAACAAACTCGTTTCATTCCCAAATGCTCGGTTTAAATCCTGTGAATTGATGATTCCGAAATGTGAACCATATCTTCGATGTCTCTAACTGATAGCTATCTGTCTTCCCTTATAATAACACCTATTGTATTGATGTTTATCTCTGTAACACGAGTTGAAGGTCTTCCTCCATGCGCGATATAAGCCACCGACTCACGACCATCCATAAATTCTTTATGCCACTAAAGTAATTCACCGATGCTGTGACACGTACGGTCAGTCACAAACATAATTTTCAAATTGTAGGTCAAGATTAAAAAAACATAATTTTCAAATTGTAGGTCAAGATTAAAAACACTTTATTTACAATTAAAAACTAATATTTACACGCGAGATCTTTCGGGGCTGAACATAGTACCCATCATCGGGCTCAAGCGCCACGAAACACAGGAGAAGACATTATATACTGTCAAACATGACCCACAATTCACTCGGTTTTTCTCAATCACCGGTGATGCCATCAACAAATCGTTAAAGTCCGAAAATATCAAGTCTAAATATCTTATCCTATAAAGTCCTCTTCTTCAGAGTTGTGTAATCAGGGGGCAACCATCTTTCTCCACTGTCTTGGAACAAATGTCGGGAGTTCAATGTTACAGCATGTTTCCCTATATGCAAGAATGCAGAGGCTTTCCGTAAGGAAGACAGTACGTTTATTAACACTTGAGTTAAGTACCCTAACATTTTTCCAATCTGGGGAGTAACCTCCCTGGTTAACAGCTTGAGTGAAAGCTGTGGAAACCGTTCCAGAACGAAGAGCGTATTTATGTTCACCCATTCTGACATTAACGGTTCTTAGGGTAGAACCTATATAGTATTTAACTGCAGTATCTGAATCCTCATGAATTAATGGTATGCAGTAGATGCCTGGTTTGTTAAGTTCTGGGACTCTATCTCTATCATTTCTTATCATGGAAAAAAGGTTTCTGGTGGACACTCCAAACGTTAGATTGTGTTTGTAACAGGCTTTTCTTAAGATAGACACAAGAGGTGGAATGAAATCAACTTTGCCGATGTACTTAGTAGGTTTTCTTTATGCCACCTGTAAATATCTGATTTTCCTAGACATTCATCTTTATAAGCCTCTTGCATAAAAAAAAAACCGGAAAGTCTCTCCGACAGACTTCCTAAGTCGACAACAGAATTCAATGGCACATCTTTGTTCAACTTTCACATCCATTTTTTCGAAAAATCACAGCGAGGAAACACTTGTTACGGGTTCACGAAACAACGCTTATTAAACTGCGTATGGTGTACTGACGTCGCATGTGTGAGAAACAGGCGTGGCCGGTTGCTATGGTTACTGCAACGACTACCCTTTTTTTTTCGAGGCTCGTGCCAAGGTCAAACGCAGTATTTCACATTTTTTTATAAAAACATTCGCAGTTGTTTTGGGACAAGCTATGTATACCGAACCTATACCTCACACGCACCGGAAAAGAATAATTAATTGTTTCCCCCTTGGTTATAAATAAAAGATTGCACATTTTTTTCATAATCTGCATTGGG
Organism: Macrothele yani; assembly: GCA_039090855.1. NCBI lineage: Eukaryota > Metazoa > Arthropoda > Arachnida > Araneae > Macrothelidae > Macrothele > Macrothele yani. The sequence goes on from CM077013.1 coordinate 26,192,237, forward strand.
GGGGGCGTGTTAACGACCACTCTCAGCAATGAGCTATAAGCAGTCACCCGCCTCAAATTTAGGACGCCAGCCTCTGCGGAAGGGAGAAAGCCAGTGCTGTAAGACAAAAACACCATCTCCGCCTCACTAGGGATTCGAACCCAGCCCCCATCTCGGACGACTGGTCAGAAGACACCGCTTAGACCAGGACGGTGCAGTGGCAGAGTGAACACTACTTTTGTTTCCCTACTTTTTCTACGACGACTAGTTCCGCTTCTTCACTGGAGAAGCTCCCTTACAACACATCACCAAATACTATTGTACACTATCTACCAACAAGTAATTGGACACCCCTGCAATCGACGATATCTGCGTTCCTGATACACGTCACGGCCGCCGCCGTTAAATATCGTGTGGGAAATAACAACGTAACCAGTCGCATGCAAGATGCCACGCATTTCGGAGCTTTCTGATTTCGAGAAAGGTGTAATCGTCGGGTATCACAGAAATGGCCGATCCATACGTGACATATCCAGCAAGATGAAGTACCCAAAATCGACAGTGGCCTACGTGATTGGCAAGTGGAAGATGAGAGGTGACTGTCGGAATGTGCCCCGACCAGGCAGACCCACAAAATAGGGAGTTAGAGACCGACGGGTGCTGGCTAGAGAAATTCGGAAGAACCGCACCAAATCGATGGGCCACATCCGCGAGGAGTTTCAACAGGCATCCGGGAGTGTTCTTTCGATGAATACCATCCGTAAAGAAGCCTACGTGCTCGGTTATCATGGACGTGCTGCCGCCCACAAGCCTTTGATCACCAAGTCCAATAACGCTGCTCGGCTAGCATGGTGCAAAGAACGTCGACAGTGGACCGTTGAACAGTGGAAATAGGTTCTCTAGAGTGACGAATCAAGGCCTGGGTTTGGAGTCTGCCTGGAGAACGCCTCCTGCCGGAATGTATTGTGCCAACTGTGAAGTTCGGCGGCGGTGGAATTATGCTATGGGGGTGTTTCTTCTGGTATGGCACGGGACCCTTGGTCGCAATTCCTGGTAGACTCAACGCTGAGACCTGCTGCACCATTTTGGATGACCATGCGCTTCCTACGTTGTGGCAGTTTTACGGGGTGGACCCATGTTACTTTCAGGATGACAATGCCACCTGTCATGTTGCGAGGTCCACCATGGCTTGGTATGGTGACAATGGGGTTAATCGAATGGACTGGCCTGCGCAGAGCCCGGACCTTAACCCTATCGAGCACCTCTGGGACGAGTTGGAGCGTCGACTTAAGGGGTGCCCCCACCGTCCGAAATCTGTGAAGGAACTGACCTGTCTTCTCCAAGCCGAGTGGAAGAAAATACCGCTAGCCGTCGTACAACGCCTGGTTGAGAGTATGCCCCGGAGGGTCGCAGCTGTAATCGCCGCTCGTGGAGGTTCCACCAACTATTGAAGGTGAATAAACCTCGTCTTCCTTTGCTATCACAGGTGTCCAATTACTTGTTGGTAGAGTGTATAAAACGGTCGTCAGGCCAGCGTTCAGATACGATGCCCCCATTAGGTCATGAGAAATAAGGCTAAGTGAAAAAGATTTTTCGCTTTGTTTGGGGTTTAACGACAACTGCGAGCAAACTGGATGGGCAGTAACTTGTCCCTAATTTAGGGCCGCTGGTTCCAGGAAAGGGAGACGGCCAATGTCGTAAGACAAACTCAACATCCATGCCCCAAACCCGTACCACGTCTCGAACTGAAAAAAGATTCAAGGTGGAGCAGACCAGAGCACTTCGAATGATACTAGTTCCGGGGCATTGGGACTTCCTAGGGTGCGGATCTCTACTCGACATTTGAGACACCGACTCGGTTTCAAGACGGTGCGAGAGGGTGGCGGATGGCCTAGTGGTTAGCACAACTGCCTACCCATTAGATTGTCTTGGGATGATCAATCCCAGTCAGGTTGTGTTGTGCTGAACCACAAAATATCCGCCGTGCGTCGTATGGGGACGTTACGCCGTCGGACCCGGAGTATTGGACTCCCTTTAAAAAACAAGGTCGTCTGCCCCCCCTCTCCCCCGTCTGATATTCTCTCCCGCGTTAGTGTTTCCTGTGACAAGGTCGGCGACGCTCACTAATCATCTGGCACCAACATGTAGCTCTCTCTACAAACTTTCTTATCGTGAGCCTCTAGGTTTCATCAAATGTAGCCTTGTTTCTCGTACGTGGCATGAAAATCCCACGAGTATTAGGTAACTGCGTCTAAACCTTCTCTCTGTGTGTAAAAACCCTACATGGCTTCTCTTTTCGAGACGGTACGCGATTTTACAGTCAGAATCACAAAGAAGTTCCGCTAAGCCTCATGCTCTGGGGTATTTACAAATAGGGTCATCTCTTCCTACCCCTACCCCCTTGCTCTCTCCCTGGAAAGTGTTGCTTGTGACGTCATAGTCCCGTACTCTCAAGTATGTTGACTCGCACTTTCATTCAGCCAGCCCTACTTCTCTAACATGTCTACCCTCTGCTGTATCTGAGCCTGTAGGTTCAGCCTAATGTAACTTCGTTTCTGATGCACAGCACTAAAGTTCCATGGACATAGGAAGTTGGGTCTAAACCTTCCCTGTGAGTGTCAACCATACGAGAAATTGCTGGGTAGTAAACCACCGAAACGTTATTCAAGAAAGCGGCTGCTTATTCAAATGAACTTATTAGAGGGGCGGTTGGCTGTAACTCCAATGTAGTCCTTAAGCGTTCTAGATCTAAGGTGTAGGTCACCGCCAAATTTACATAAGAACACAAACTCAAAAGGAAGCTTAAATTGAAATTACACATCCTAACTCTTTCTATCCCTGTTGTTCTTTTCTTACACAATATTGTCGTTCGCTGACTGTTTTTCATCAGTTACTATTATTCACATTCTCGTTAATTACCCAGGCATATTGTTTTCTTCCACATGCACTTTTCTTCCTCTTTTTTACGCTTTCCAACCGTAGCCTGAAGAAGTGTATATGCTCCAACTTTGTCCGTCTGCACGATAACTCGCGTAAAAATGGTTTGATTTCGATGAAATTTTAGTTTGTGGTGGGGGACCACTGGGGACGAACCCTATTGAAAATCGGCGAAATGGGGTCCAAGGTCAGAACATGGGAGACGGATCCATTCCATTGCCCTTATGCGTCATAACTTGCGTAAAAATGGTTCGATTTCGTTGAAATTTTAGTATGTGGTAGGGGACCACCTGGGGACGAACTCTATTCAAAATGGGCGAAATGGGGTCAAGGGTCAGAACATAGGAGCAGGATCCATTCCATTGCTCTTATGCGTCATAACTCCCGTTAAAATGGTTCGATTTCGACGAAATTTTATTAAGTGGTAGGGATCTACCTGGGGACGAACTTTATTGAAAATGGGCGAAATGGGGTCAAAGATCAGGACATAAGAGCGGAATCCATTCCATTGCCGTTATGCATCATAATTTGCGTAAAAATAATTCGATTTCGATGAAATTTTAGTATGTGATAAGGGACCACGTGGGAACGAACCCTATTGAAAATGGGCACAATGGGATCAAAGGTCAGAACGTAGGAGCGGGATCCATTCCATCGCTCTTATGCGTTATAACTAAGTAAAAATGCTTCGATTGAGACAAAACTTTATCATGTTGTTCCAGAAGTTTACTTTACCGATTCTGTTGAATATTATCAAAATGGGGTCAAAGGTCAGGTCATAAGAGCGAGATTTATTCTACAGCCATTATCCTCATAACTTGAGTGATGATTTCTGGTATGTTGGAAAGCGTATCTTAATCATTGCATTGCATGATTTTACTAACTTGTTAAAAATAGCCAGGTACTGCTACAACTACACACTGGCGTAGTCAAAAATTTCTTACCTGATGAGGGGGGGGGGTTGCATGGATTTGGTTCGTTGGGGAAAGCCTCGTGTATAATACATACAAGGTCGTATCATAATAATGTAACCATCTGCCTAATAATGGGAATAACAACCGTTGGCTTGGATGACAGCTGCGAGACGGCGTTGCATGGACGCAATGAGGTCCTGGAAGGTTGCTCGAGGCACACCACGTGTCCATTCGGACTGCAGCAGAGCACGGAGTTCCCAGAGATGACGTGGTTGTGGGTTGGCGCGACGAACCTGTCGAATCAAGTAGTCCGACAAGTGCTCAATGGGATTGAGGTCGGGTGATTCAGCCGGTTAGGAAGAACGGATACACTGGTACCGCGCTCCTGAAACCAGTCATGCCACCCCTTAGCAACGTGGCGCCGCACATTGTTCTGTTGGTAGGCACCGTGACCACCAGGGTAAACGTCCAACATGAAGGGATGCATCTGGTCAGCGAGGATGGACAGGTAGCCATAGGAGTTCAGGGACCTATCCAGTGGTACCAGCGGTGCCAATTCATACCAGCAAAGCAGACCCAGACATGCACACTACCACCGCCAGACTGTGCTTGACCGACAAGCTTGTCCTGGTGTTTGTTCTCGTGTGTCTGAAGCCGTATCCTTCACCGCCCATCACTTCTGTGGAGTAGAAACCTCGATTCGTCGGAGAAAGCAACTTTTTCCCAATCTTCCACAGTCGAATGGCGGTAGTCCAATGCGAACTGCAGGTACCGTTGCCGATGGACTTGGGTTAACATGGGCGCCTTAACGCAGCGTCAACTTCGAAAACCCATGCGTAATATCGTTCGCTTTACTGTTATCGGGGACACTTACCTGGGTGCCCCAGCGTTGATTTGCGTGGTCAATTGCTGCAGTGTTGCGCACCGATTGCCCATTACCAGTCGACGGGGGCTACGTTCTCCTGCGGGGCCAGTGGCTTTTGTGGCTCCATAGTTATGACGTCTGGACGTACTCGGTGTGTCAGCGGTCCATTCTTGGTACACCCTTGCTACTGCACCTCGCGAACAGCCCACGAAATCTGCTGTTTCTGAGATGCTTTCACCCTTGGCGCGGTAGCCGATGATCATTCCTTTTTGAACGTCCGTCAAATCACTACCTCTAACCTGTGTGCTAACGTTACATACTATGGCTCAGCTGTTCTGGCGTGCCGCTTATATCTCCGTGTGGTAGACCTTGTCACGTGCACTCTGTGACACGCCTGGCCGGTTACACTGAAATTTCGGGGGTGGTCATATTATTCTGATACAACTGTGTAGCGTTAAGTTAAAAGTGAAAATTCTGAAGATGGTCTTTATATGTATATTTTTGAATATGGCATTCAGAGCTATCTGTCGACTCCCTATGGCAGTGAGATATTTGAGAAAAATACCGGTCGTTTTGACTTATTGTGGCTCGTGGGTGTTCTTGTCCCGACCTTCTAGTTATTGTTCTGGTTTCGTGGAACTATCTCCATAAATTGGAGACTACCTGCCTCGACACATTCAGCCATCTTGCTACCTCAGCTTGCGATTGCCCTGCTTCCAATCTAACGATCCCTCTCCACCGTGTAATGTTTTTCGTTTAATATGTCACTATTTAAACGAGACTTTTTTAATACTTTGTAGTTTTTAAAGAGAATTATTCGACAACTGGGTCTTCATGGGGTGTAGGAATTATGCAGGGCTATTCATTCCGGGCTTGGGTTACAAATACCATAGGTCATGAATTACAGGATTTCTGCGAAGGAAAAGTTTCTTTAAGAACTATACACAGTATGGTGACGACATTTTGCACCCTAGCTCCACGCGGCAGCTCACTGCCAATTCTACGACGTAGGTTGCTGTGCCGCCCGATTTTTCCTGAACTCCCCGAAGTATTTCAGGAAGAAATGAATGGTCAAAGAAACTACAGAAATAGATAGACGTCCCTTCCTCGCTCCGCGGTTGAGAAAGACATCGGTTAATTTCACTAGGAGGAAAGAGTGGAAGTCTGAAAGAGGAGTTTTATTTTTAATGCCGAAACAGGTTAATCATAGTTTTCGGGCCCGGGCTGTATCTCGCAATGTAAAATTCGGGCTCGGGTGGGCTCGGGCTGGCATACTTCAGGCTTGGACGGGCTCGGGCGCTAAAATTGAGCTCGAACTCAGCTCTGGTGTCTGTGCGTGTGTGTTTGTGTGTGCGTTCGTGTGTATGTGTGTGTGTGTGTGTGTGCGCGCGCGCGTGTTGTTTGTGTGGCATTGTTGGCTCTTCGTGGGCCAACGTGGTGGAGGTGCGGCAGGAATGTTCGAAAGAGGGACACACATCCACAGAACGTGTAGGAAAGCAGAGACCACCAGTGCCTGAAACAGAGGAGTACGCCAGTTTACCTCGACTGTCATCTAGTGGAGGTCTCCTTTAACTGTCAACCAGATTCCCCAATTTACGTCAGACTACGATTTGGAGAACAGAGAAACGTTTCTGAGCAAATACACTCACGGACAATGAAATTTGCGCACCTAGAAGAAAATATGCTACAATCGCGAAACTTTGCAAATACACTGGCGTGCAAAAATTAAGGACGAGATGGTTTTTTGAATGTTACGTCGTGCAGAAGTGCTCCACCTCGACTCAAATCATACCATAAGATCCCCAAGATGTAAGAATATGAAACAAGTGAGCAAAACCGACCAAACAAGGAATCCAAAGGATACAAAGGCATTTTATTGAAAAGGTAGCTTCAAGCACAACTGGACAGAAGACAGAAACGTCCATGTGACAGGCGGCTGCCAAGAAAAATCCAGGATTTAGTAGGGGGTATGATTACCCCTGACTGCGTTGCAGGATTTACAACGTCTGTCCATGCTGAGGACGAGATTGTCAAGGAGCTGTTGAGGCATCGCGGCCCATTCCTCTTGTAGCGCCAATTGCAGCTGCGGAATCGTTGCTGGCGGCTGGTGACGTGCTGCCAAGCGTCTCCCGAGAAGGTTCCACAAGTGTTCGATTGGATTTAGGTCCGGGGACCTTGCGGGCCAATCCATGCGTTGAATATCTTCACTCTCCAACAGCCCTGTGACAGTCACTGTGCGATGAAGTGTAGCGTTGTGGTCCATGAAGAGAAACTCAGGACCCACAGCACCTCTAAACAGACGCACGTGAGGCAGGAGAACCTTGGTACAATAGCGGACACCAGTGACTGAACCTCCTTGGAAGATGTGGAGGTCAGTACGGCTACCAAGCATGATACCGCCCCAAACGAGAACTCCGCCACCTCCAAACCGGTCCCTTTCGATGATGTTGGAGGTGTGACTGCGTGTTCCCTGCTCTCTCCAGATGTGTATTCGTCCAGAATCGCTCATCAGACTAAATCAGAACTTGACCCCATTGCTGATATGGTCCAGTTCTTGTGTTCCTGGCACCACAGAAACCTCCGTCTCCAATGAGCTGGCGTTAATGGCACACACCGTACTGGTCGTCGTACAAATAGACCACCTTTGTGCAGCCTCCTGGCCACGGTAAAACACGATAACGGACGTCCAGTTGTCTGTTGCATGTGCCTTGCGATTTCTCCCGCTGTCTGCCGTCTGTCTCTTCTCGCCTGTAGGACAATATACCGGTCGTCCGCCGCCGTGGTTGCTCGTAGACGTCCACTGCTAAACTCTCGAACAACTGTTCCTGTCGTTTGAAATGCTCTCCAAGCTCGTGAAACGATGCTGTGAGCGATCCCGAACTCCTCGGCCACACAAGTCACACTTCGACCTTCTTCCAACTTCCCAATGACGCGACCTCGGGTAAAGTCATCCAGATGTCGTCTTCTGGATTGCTTGTTGATCATATCACGCGGTGGCAGCAACTCGACGTCGTTCAAACCGATGTACACCGTGCAATAGCTTTCACCGAATTGCTGAGCGTACAGCGCCCGTGTGCTTTATACCCTGCCGACTCTCCCTCCCCCTGCCCTACGCCATGCTACATATATGCGCATGCCCTACCGTACCGGACCCTAGTCTATCTCCTGAGTGGTCTTTCGGTCCGTTCTACATGCTCGTTCCGCTGTTATGCTAATTTCTCCTCCTTGTCTTTAATTTTTGCACACCAGTGTAGCTAGAGTGCGTGCTGGTATGCAAATGCTCCACGTCTTGTGCGAGTTGGCATGACCGCACACCCAGTGGTGGTGCTGAAAGCACGAACCGGCAGCCTTACAAACCGATGCCCCATCAAAGCGAAAAGCACCGGCCGACGCAAGCAAGAGTACAGAGTGACAAGAATGCCGGGTAGACGCCACAGACATCGATTTACGCAACGTATGGACTTTGAAAGAGACCGGATCATCGGTCTGAAAACCGCAGGGAGGTCGGCGCGCCGTATAGCCAGCCACGTGGATTGTTCTGACCATACCGTCCGACTGTGTTGGGAGCAGTGGACATGTGACGGCACTGCGGAGCGGATCCAGACGGCCTAGAAGGACCACTGGTAGAGAGGATCGACGGATCGTGGGCCAGGCACGAACGGATCTCACGGGGTCTCGGTACACTGTACAAGCAGATGTAGCGCCTCCTGTGTACCCACGAACCATTTCCCGACGCCTTGCGGAAGCGAATCTGCGATCCCTGCGCCCCTTACGTGTGCTGCTATTAACACCGGAACATCGCCGGTTCCGTGTGCAGTGGTGCCAGGCCGGAGCGACTTGGAACGCCTCAGACTGGCGATGTGTGGTGTTTAGCGATGAGTGCCGCTTTGTGTTGGGGGCAGATGATCATCGTGTCCAGGTGTGGAGGACCCCAGGTCAACGGCAAAATCCCAACCTCGCTATCCAGCGCCACACCTGCCCTACTGCAGGTATTAAGGTCCGGGAAGCCATTGCCTACGATAGCCGATCAGCTCTAGTAGTGGTACGTGGATCATCGACTGGCCAGCGGTATATGGATGAGATCCTATGGCCCCATGTGCTCCCATTCCTGGCCGAAATTCCAGGAGAGCTATACCAGCAGGATAATGCCCGCCTGCACACGGCTCAGGTTACCAAGGACTGCCTAGGTTCTGTCCAGACACTTCCACGGCCTGTCCGCTCCCCGAACATGTCCCCTATCGAGCATGTGTGGGACCAGTTGAAACGCCGGCTGCCACCGTGCCGCACTATCCGGGATTTGGAATAGTTCAACACGTGTGGGCCAGTCTTCCGCAGGATAACACCAGGCGTCTGTTCGCCTCAATGCCGGACCGTATTGCAGCATTTATCGCCGCACGAGGCGGTGCGACGTGCTATTGAATATGATCGGACTGCGTGCCACGGAACCCTCTGTAATTATTCTGCAGCTCTGTTTTTGCCATCATGTGTATCATTTATCTGTATCATTACGTCCATAAAATTTCAGTTAAATCCGAAGCTTCCTTCTTGGTGCGCAAATTTCTTTGCCAGTGAGTGTAAATCAGCGAACGCTCTTACAGATGGGCATCGGAATTCAGAAGCCAGTTAATGTGCTCTGTTAATGTGGACAGTTTCACCGAAAGTGGGCACGGGAGCATTTTGACTGGACATCGGGCAACTGAAAAAAATGTAGCCAGCTGTGATGAATCCAACTTCCAATTCTAACATGGCTTCGGAAAGCTCCGTGTTCGAAATCGACAGGTGCAAGGTTGGATGAAAACATGATGGTGGCAACATCATGGGATGAATATTATTCCCGTGGGAAACACTTCGTCCACTTATATCCGTTGAACACACGCTCATTACCAGATGCTTCCTAAACACTGTTTCAAACCAAGTGTTTACCTGCATGGCGACTGTATGTATGGATGGCACTGGCTTCATGGAGAAAGACGCCGCGTGTCACAAGGATCACATTATACAGAAATTATTCTAGGATCTTCTCCAAGGGTTTTGTGTGCTCCCCTGGCTTCCAACTTCCCCCGACTTGCATCCCGTCGAACTTGAGAGCAGAGGAAAACAGAATTCGCAGCCCCGGTGGCACAGTGGTTTAAGCGCTGGCTTATGACCATTCGTCGAGATGGGTCTGGGCTTGAATCCCGGCGAGGCATGGATATTATGTTTTGCTTACGGCACTGGCTCTCCTCCTTCCCTGGAAACAGTGACCCTAAATTAGGGACGGGCGATTGCTTATAGTCCATCGAGTTGCTCACAGTGATCGTTAAATCCCCAATAAAGAAAAGAAAATAGAATTCTCGGATGCACGCCAGTGCGTCGCCGAACTACGGGACATCAATCTGTCCACCTCATGCAGCCTCGACAACTTTTTATGATCGATTTGTTGCGAAAGAATGATGACCTCCAACTTTGGAATAGAGATTTTTGCTCTATCATATTTTCCGAGTTCATTGAACTATGTTCGCGATTCGTCACTAGAGGCGCTGAAGGCAAACTTATGAGATTGGCCCTCTGGCACTTAACCAATCCCGTTGATTTCACATTGCTCTCTGCCTCCATTCTCCGGTGAAGCGACTGTTGCACGATTTGATTATACACTCTGTCTCCATAGAAAAGGTGCCGATGTCATTCTACAGGTACGCCCACCCAAGCGAATGTGTCTGTCAGTTGCCGAATGTTCGCTGGACGAGGATCTCCGTTACAAATGGCTCTCTCAATCTCATCTCGCAGGTGTTCAATTAGGTTAAGATCTGGGGACTATGGTGGAAATTTTATCATTTTGAAGTCGCTGTCGTGTTCCTGGAAACACTAAGTGACGATCCGAAACTTGTGGCACGGCGCATTATTCTGCTGGTATGGCGCATTATCCCTCACCATCAGGAAACACCATTTACAAGAGTGCCTGGTTTGCAATGACATTAAGGTACCATCCAAAACCTGTTCCAAAGGTATTAAGAACCCCAATACTTGTCATGACAACATATCTCACACCATTACACCACTCCCACTAGTTTGTACAGTTAACGCTAGCTAGCTGAGATCCATTTTTTTTTTTTTTTTTTTTTTTTTTTTGATTGGAGGTTTAACGACCACCGTGAGCAACTCAATGGGCTATAAGCAGTCGCCCGTCCCTAATTTAGGGTGACTGGTTCCAGGGAAGGGAGAGAGCCAGTGCCGTAAGACAAACACAACATCCATGTCTGACCGGGATTCGAACCCGGATCCCTTACGGACGAATGATCAGAGGCCAACGCCTTAGACCACTGCGCCACAGGGGCGGCTGAGATCCATTGATTCGTGCTATTGGCACTATATTCTGGCTCATACATCAGCGTGTAAAGTGGCACCCGAAACGGACATCTGTTGTTATAGCCTATGTGCGCCAGTGTATAACTGTGTGCTTAAGGTGGACGTCAAGTAATTTTGCTTCCTATATTTCCAATGGAAAAACTTCTGTACACATTTTCTTCACAATTAATGCATTCCCAAGGATGAAAATTTGAACATCGATTAAAATAGCTTCATTTTATAACTCGGAATACTTAATATTTTCTAAAACATAACCATAATTATGCAATCCAACATTTGTTTGTCTACTGACGTCATTAAAGTACAGGTAGCGCCATCTTTTTTCTGGTTTCAAAACCACCAAAGGAAAATTTATTGATTTTTAATACAGGGTGTCCGAGAATTATTGGACACATTACAAAATTATGTACAAAAAAAAAACTATGAGCATTGTCTGTTTTTCTATGTCACGTATTACTAACACGGTTTCTATATTTTTGTTTTGCAGAATTGTTATTCGCAGAATCCGATAGATGGAGCTAGGTGTGGCCTGATGAGGAGCAATCAGTAGTCTTGTCATCCATACAGCAGAAGGCGATGTGTGTGTTATGGCTTGCGGAATTAAAGTCTCTCATTAAAGTTAAAAGACGGTACCGTTTACAGTATGGTTGTAATCCTCTGTCAACGAATTCAATTAAGAGGTGGATGAAACAGTTTAAAGAAACTGGCAATGTGGAACATCGTGGAGGAGCCGGTAGGCCTAGCGTCAGCGGTGAGACGGTTGACGAAGTTAATGAAAGTTTCCGACGAAGCCCCAGGAAATCCGTTCGTAAAGCAAGCAGAGAACTGTGCATTCCAAAATCGACAGTTCACGATAACTTGCACAAGAAATTAAAGTTTCATGCTTATAAAATTCAAATAGTGCAAAAGATGCGTGTAAATGATCGCACTCAGAGATACGATTTTGCTGTGGATATGCTGAATCGAGTGGAAAACGGCGAAAACTTTCTCAGTACTGTAATTTTTAGTGATGGATCCACATTTCATGTATCAGGTATTGTGAATAGTCACAACTGTAGGATATGGGGCAGTGAACCGCCTCATGCTGCTATTGAACTGGAAGGTGATTCTCTAAAAGTTAATGTGTGGTGCGCCCTATCAAAAAGAGAAGTGATTGGCCCTTTCTTCTTCTGCGAAAAAACCGTAATTGGTGACATTTACTTGGATATACTAGAAATTTTTTTTCGCTATACCCCAGATCAAAAGATATGACGTCGTTTTTCAACAAGACGGCGCACCTCCGCATTGGTCAACGTTTGTATGTAAGTGCCTAAATGAGCATTTCCCCAACAGATGGATTGGGCGTGGTGGTCTCATTCCGTGGCCTCTTCGCTCTCCATATCTAACTCCTTTGGATTATTTCATGTGGAGTTATGTAAAATATCGTGTCTATCAGACGCCTTGTACTGATTTGCAGGAACTGAAGCAGCGTATCACAGCTGCTATTAATTCTATAACTCCTCAGATGCTTGCCAATACATGGCATGAAATCGAGTATCGCTTGGACGTACTACGAGCAACCAAGGGATCTCACATCGAAATTTATTAACTTGTGTAGTTGTATTGTAAGTTAGTACAGTCAGTTTCTTTCTATCTGTTTAATGTTTTGTTTTATATAATTTTGTAATGTGTCCAATAATTCTCGGACACCCTGTATAATTACGGTTATGTTTTAGAAAATATTAAGTATTCCAAGTTATAATATGTTAATCGATGTTCAAATTTTCATCCTTACTATGCTTTTCATACTAATTGTGAAGTAAATGTATACAAAAGTTTTTCCATTGGAAGTATAGGAAGCAAAATTACTTGACGTCCACCTTAAGTTCTCCACTCGATATCGCTGTTGTACTGCGCGGTTACTTGATGTAATGCAGCTAGTCTGTTACCTAGTACAATCCTCCCAAACCGCCGTTGCCTTAGACCATCAACCAGTCGTTTCCTTTAACAGGAAGACCACTGACTGTTTTGTTGTTTGTGCACCAGGGTGGACCTTATGTCTTGATACCCCCTGCAGAACAATTTATGAAGTTACCAATTCAGAAGGTCGGTATGAATTCCACCATTTTCGTGAAGCAAAATAATTCGTCGCCATGTCCTGTGCGAGAATTTACGGTGACAAGCCTTATCAATTTGTGTAAATGCAAAACGAACAGCGTCTTGCAACTGGTTCGTTGTTTGGTACCTTGTCTTGGACACACAGTCCTTAATAATACCCCATAGGGAATTGTCACAAGAGGAGATATCTGGACTCCGTGGAGGCCATTCGAGAGGCGCAGGCAGGTAAGCAGATCCTCTTCCAATCCACTTATCAGGAAACACTTCATCCGAATGTTCCTGAACATGGATAGCATAATGAGATGGAGCGCCGTCTTGTTGGAACCAGATTTTTGCTATAGAAGACCACGTCTTTGCAGCTCGGGAACAAACCAGTGGCGAGATAGGAATGCTGATCGACCAAGCCGTCGAACAAATTAGGGGCCCATCAAGTGCTAATTGGATAATGCAGCACAAATCATCACATGTGGTGGATTGTGCTCCAATTCGTCATAATAATGTGGGTTTTCTTTGCTCCAAAATTAAACATTCCTAGCAGGGCTACTTCGGTAGATGGCACATTCATCACTGAAGAACACCACACCATGTTGAGGGAGCGTAACAAACGTCTCCAACAATCTTGCACTTGCAGCACTCCGTTTCTCCAAATTAGCATCGGTAAGCTCGTTGATGAACACAGGACGGTAGGACTTCAATTGCAGATCTGTTTTCATGTGAGTCAGCATGGTGGTCTTTGGGATTCCAAGTTTCGCCGATCGTTTCCTCAGATACTTTTTGGGAGATCTCAGCTCTGATGCCGCCACGGCTGCACGTTTTCCTTACCTCGATTGTGGTTTTTCAGTCCTCTTCTTATCCAGTATTGATCCAATTGTGAACAGCTTATGTTCCCATCTCAATAATGTCTGTTTCAGTGGGGCTTCTTCGTTAAATCTTGCAGTAAAGTCACGTTGCGCTTCCCTTATTGTTTTAGCAGTCTGTGGAATTTACGTGTTCATACACTTGCCACTAACCATTCTTCCACACTATAGTTACTTGTGTCAGCCATCTGAAAGTAGAGAACAAATTTAATTAGTTCCACTGTAATAATCATAGGAGGGGTAACAAGACATTCAAACCACCCTGTACACCGTCCATACAGTTGTTCTTGCATAGCGGAGAAGTTTTGCAGTTTCTGAGATGCATGCCATCCGTAAGAAATCTGCCACTTCAACATTGTCAAAAACTGTTATTGAAAAAGACTTGAGACATGACTGGGACAATGCGAACTTACTATCGACAGCTTCTAATAAACGTTCTATGCTCTTTACTGAGAGGCTATATCATAAAACTTTGACCAAAATGCTATAATGAGGACGTGCCTGTATACATTACCACCAATAATTACAAAGACTTGTAATAATTTGTAGTGAATCGCAATGACTAATGTGTTTCATTTACATAATGTGCATTACTTGTGCTCCTATCTGTCGCTATTTAACCTTTTGCCGTTCTAATTCTGGTTTCACTCATCAACCTGAAGATGCGGCCATACTGGTCGCGAAAGCGCTTGCCAGAGCTTTTATCTACCATGTTTTTAAATTGTAAATAAAGACGTTTTCTTAAATCCTACGTTTTTAAAAGATAATTTGGGGATACGGTGTGTGTGCTTTGGCACCAAAATATTACCGTGCTTTGACAGCGTTTCCAACCTTTTACCTACAATTAGCACGAAACAACTTTGATTATTACGTTGCAGAAGGCTATTTATAAAGTCATCTCAACGTCATAGTTCGGCGAGGTGTGACGTACTACATAGGTGGTGCACATCTCAAGACGACAAGGTGCAGTAATAAGCCCTTGTTGGCGTAACTTATTTGGGAAAACATTCGGCTCCCGGAGCAGAAGAATATGAGTTCGTGTCCTGCCACCACAAAATTCGGGTTGTGAAAACAGGAACACGTCGGTAACGAAGATTAAAATAGCGTCTCCTCGCTCAGGAGTGAGTTACTCTCCCAACTAAGCTACACGGACGGAATGTATCCCTGCAGATTTGTCGTCTAGACACGTGCTTTACCTCTGAAATACGTTGCATCCCCTCCCTCTTATTTTTTTTTTTTTTTTGCCATTGGCGTTCAGGGACCCATCCAGTGCTACCAGCAGTCCCAGGTCATACCAAAAAACATCACCCCCAGTCATGCACACTTCCACCGCCGGCCTGTAATTCACTGACAAGCATTGGTTCTCGTGTGTTTGACGCACCGACCTGTCACTTCTGTGGAGTAGAAACCTTGTATTCGTCCTAGAAGACTTTTACCCACTTCACCACTGTCCAATGACGGTACGCACCGACCCGCAACTTCTGTGGAGTAGAAACCTTGATTCGTCGCAGAATATTTTTCCCACTTCTCCACTGTCCAATGACGGTACGCACCGATACGTCCCTTCTGTGGAGTAGAGACCTTGAGACCTTGATTCGTCGGAGAAGACTTTTTCCCACTTCTCCACTGTCCAATGACGGTACGAACCGACCCATCACTTCTGTGGAGTAGAAACCTTGATTCGTCGGAGAAGACTTTTTCAACACTTACTCCACTGTCCAATGACGGTAGGTACGCACCGACCCGTCACTTCTGTGGAGTAGAAACCTTGATTCGTCGGAGAATACTTTTCCCCACTTTTCCACGGTCCAATGACGGTACGCACCGACACGTCCCTTCTGTGGAGTAGAAACCTTCATCCGTCGGAGACTTTTTCCCACTTCTCCACTGTCCAATGACGGTACGCACCGACACGTCCTTTCTGTGGAGTAGAAACCTTGAATTCGTCGGAGACTTTTTCCCACTTCCCCACTGTCCAATGACGGTACGCACCGACCCGCCACTTCTGTGGAGTAGAGACCTTGAGACCTTGATTCGTCGGAAGACTTTTTCCCACTTCTCCACTGTCCAATGACGATACGCACCGACACGTCCCTTCTGTGGAATGGAAACCTTGATTCTTCGGAGAAGACTTTTTCCCCACTTACTCCACTGTCCAATGATGGTACACACCGACACGTCCTTTCTTTGGAGTAGAAACCTTGAATTCGTCGGAGAATACTTTTCCCCACTTCTCCACTGTCCAATGACGGTACGCACCGACCCGTCACTTCTGTGGAGTAGAAACATTGAATTCGTCGGAGAAGACTTTTTCCCACTTCTCCACTGTCCAATAACGGTACGCACCGGTCCGTCAATTCTGTGGAGTAGAAACCTTGATTCATCGGAGAAGACTTTTTCCACTTCTCCACTGTCCAATAACGGTACGCACTGGCCCGTCCATTCTGTGGAATAGAAACCTTGATTCGTCGGAGAAGACTTTTTCCCACTTCTCCACTGTCCAATAACGGTACGCACCGGTCCGTCAATTCTGTGGAGTAGAAACCTTGATTCATCGGAGAAGACTTTTTTCCACTTCTCCACTGTCCAATAACGGTACGCACTGGCCCGTCCATTCTGTGGAGTAGAAACCTTGATTCGTCGGAGAAGACTTTTTCCCACTTCTCCACTGTCCAATGACGGTACGCACCGACACGTCACTTCTGTGGAGTAGAAACCTTGATGCGTCGAGAAGACGTTTTTCCACTTCTTCACTGTCCAATAACGGTACGCACCGACCCGTCACTTCTGTGGAGTAGAAACCTTGATTCGTCGGAGAAGACTTTTTCCCACTTCTCCACTGTCCAATAACGGTACGCACCGGTCCGTCAATTCTGTGGAGTAGAAACCTTGATTCATCGGAGAAGACTTTTTCCACTTCTCCACTGTCCAATAACGGTACGCACTGGCCCGTCCATTTTGTGGAGTAGAAACCTTGATTCGTCGGAGAAGACTTTTTCCCACTTCTCCACTGTCCAATGACGGTACGCACTGGCCCGTCCATTCTGTGGAGTAGAAACCTTGATTCATCGGAGAAGACTTTTTTCCACTTCTCCACTGTCCAATAACGGTACGCACTGGCCCGTCCATTCTGTGGAGTAGAAACCTTGATTCATCGGAGAAGACTTTTTTCCACTTCTCCACTGTCCAATAACGGTACGCACTGGCCCGTCCATTCTGTGGAGTAGAAACCTTGATTCGTCGGAGAAGACTTTTTCCCACTTCTCCACTGTCCAATGACGGTACGCACCGACACGTCACTTCTGTGGAGTAGAAACCTTGATTCGTCGGAGACGTTTTTCCACTTCTTCACTGTCCAATGACGGTACGCACCGACCCGTCACTTCTGTGGAGTAGAAACCTTGATTCGTCTGATAAGATTTTTTCCCACTTCTCCACTGTCCAATGACGGTAGTCCTATGCAAACTGCGAGCGTCGTTGCCCATGAACCTGGGTTGCCATGGGCGCCCTGATGTCGACTCCAGAGACCCATGTGCAACAGGGTTTGCTCTACTGACTTTTATCAAGGACACGTACCTGGGTGCCCCAGCGTTCATTTTTGCGTTCTTTTTCGTTGCCTGGGTGCCCCAGCGTTCATTTTCGCACTGTTGCGCGTCGATCGCCCTTTACCAGTCGACAGAGGCGATGTTCTCCTCTGGTGTCGAAGACTTTTGAGGCTCCACAGTTCCGACTTCGGGAGGTACTCGGTGTGGCAGTGGTCCGCTCTTAGTACACCCTTAGTACAGCACCTCGCCAACAGCCCACGAAATCTGCTGTTTCTGAGATGCTTCCACCCTTGGCGCGGTAGCCGAATATCATTCCTTTTTTGAACGTCCGTCAAATCAATACCTCTGCCCATTGTGCTTACGTGACGCACTATGGCTCATATGTCCTGGCCGTCCGCGTATATCTCGACCTTGTCATGTGCAGTCTGTGACACGCATGGGCGGATACACTGTGATTCTGGGCGTGGTCATATCTTTCTGAGAAGACCATGTACGTGACAAACTATACAGAGATGAAGCACATGTCAAGGCGGTAAAGTTGCAGTGGGTGTAGCTTAATTGGGGAAGCATTCATTTCTGGAGCAGAAGGATGTAGGTTCGATCGCTGCCACCGGCAAATTCGTGTTTTCACATTAGCGCCCGAACAGGCATTCGAACCCTGGACCATTAGGTTCTTCGAAAAAAGATGTGTGTTCCTTCCACACATCGTCTGGAATTAATGAGAATTTCTTCTTCGCTTCGAAAAACGTGTGATGCTTCTTCCATCCACACACCGTCTGGAATTAGTGAGAATTACTTCTCCTAAAGTTAACTTCAAGCATGGTTTGCGGCTGACCTAAAACGGGGATTTCGTGTCTCCGCCTTTCTTAAGCGGAAGGGAAGTACACAGTCGAGTCACATTATTGTGACCACCTCTTACTTTTGACGGCAACAGCGCGTAACCAATGAAAGAAAGCACGGGTCGTGAGCTAGCTTGGAGGGTACATAAGGTGTGCTGTAGGCATTCTGAAAACATATCACTAGTTGCTGCCATGGATAAAAGGGGCGATTTATCAGATTCGCAAAAAGGGATGATTATCGGCTTTCGGGCCAAGGATGGCAGTGTTTCTGAAACAGCGCAGTTTGTGAACTGTTCGCGTACTGCTGTGGTTAAAGTGTATCATTATTGGAGAAATGGCATCATTGCGAATAAGCAACGTGAAAACTGCGGAGCACCACGTGCCATTGATGTGAGAGATGAACGTCGGCTTCGAAGGTGCGTGAGGGCCGAGCGACACGCTACAGTGGAGCAACTCACTAGCGGAATGAACCCGGGAGCTACTGGAACTGTGTCTAAAACGACAGTTTAGCGAACCCTGCTGCGTATGGAGCTCCAATGCGGACGGATGGTCACTGCGCCTATGCTAACGAAGGTGCATCGGCAGAAAAGGATTACATTTGCACGGCAGTATCGGAATTGGACCTCCGCTGATTGGCAAAGGATTGCCTTCTCCGATGAGTCAAGTTTTCTGCTTCATCGAACGGATGGACGTTGGCGTATAAGGAGAGAAACATCGGAGAACAAACACTCTTCAACCATTGCTGGCAGAACACAAGCTAGTGGAGGCAGCGTTATGGTCTGGGGAATGTTTTCGTAGCATTCTCTGGGTCCACTCATATCTGTGGAAGGAACTATGGACCGAATTCGTCATGAATCCATCCTTGCAGATCATGTACACCCATACATGTGCTGATTGTCTTCCTTTGGGCGGATGGGATCTTTCAGAACGACAATGCCACGTGTCACATAGCTAGAAATGTCCGAGAGTGGTTGGAAGAGCACGATGAAGACGTCAAAGTACTTTCCTGGCCTCCTAATTCCCCAGACTTAAACACATCTGTAGGACCACCTCGAGGGTTTTCGCTCTATGAATCTTCCATCACGCACCCTCCAGCAGCTGTCAGATGCACTGCAGTCAGCATGGCTCCACGTACCTGTGAACAACTTTCAGCACCTTATTGAGTCACTCCCAGCCCGTCTAGCTGCTGTCCGCGCTGCACACGGCAGTTACTCTGGATATTAGCTGGTGGCTACAATAATGTAACTCGACCGTGTATATGTGACGTGCTACAGGCACATGTCAAGCAGCAGTGATAATCCCGTGCCGGAGTAGTTTAATTAGTAAAGCATTCGGCTCCAGAGCAGAAGGATGTAAGTTCGAGTCGCGCCACCAGTAAATTTTAGTTTCATAGAGGAGGGCACGTGTTTGATTGCAATTGTGTGTTCCTAAAATTTTTCTACTTCAGTGTATACATTAGACTTTGCACGTGATCGCTGTTCTTAATCATTTCTTCGCCGGCATCAAATAGGTAAAGAAGAAACTCTAGATGCCGAATTAAAGCAATGGAGAATACGTTCTGTATGCAACAAACGTCTAATGAAATATTTAAAAATTTACTGTGTAGTTACTTTTTTTACTCCTTATTTTAGGCACAATTAATCCGAAACAAATGTCAAATAGAACATTTGAAGCGCAGCAAGACATCAAAGAAAAGAATAAAATAATCATAATGAAATTTTAATGGGCGACTGGTTTCGAAACAAGAGTAAAAACTTCCTGCAGAGAAAATGTCTTTCGTACTGTCGTTTATCGCTATGGCGTTCCCAAGTAACAAAATCACATGCCCTGCGTAGATCTTTTTTTTATTTTTTTTTATTTCTTTTAACATTCTCGTTGGTTATTTCCACGGCAATTCCTTAACATTCATTCCAGAAAAAACAAATAGTATTCCTTTTTTAAGTGCTCTCCCAAGCAGCATTGTTCCTTTTCTAATTTTTTTTTGCTTTTTCCGAAACTTTGGGTTAGTATCATGCAAAGCTCCGCCTTCGTCGAACTTTATTGTTAGTCATTACTTTCGTACCCCATTGGCCTTGCATTTTTTTTTTTTTATATCTTTTCCTTTTAGTTTTTTTCTCTCTCTTTTTGCGTTATCAAAAAGCCTTTGGCAAGAACTCCAAAGCTTCTTTTACCTCTCTCTGCTTCTGCTTTCTTTCCCTTAAAGAATATCACCTTCGTTTTTATGTCCACAACTTCCGGAAAATTATCTCGCAAGTATTTTTGTATCCTTATTTTCATAATTGGTCTTTAATATCTATCTTTTATCACTTTTACTACAGTTGCTATTTTATACACATCCCTTTCTTCTCGCTCAGAGTATTTTTAACTGTGGTTCCGTATATTCATTGTTTGTCACTATTTTTTTTTTCTGTGCGTGTTCCGGCGCGACAGCCGAATAAAGAACGATGTAAATATACAGTGTGAGCAAAAAGTTCCTGAATCTAACTTGCCACCCCTGCAGATCTGAGACGGGCTGAGCCCGAGCCCGAAAGCCCAAAGCAGAACCCGGACTCGATTCGGGCTCGGGCTGTAGAATATTTACTGCGGTTCGAGCTCGGGCAAGTTCGGACTCTTAGAGAGGGGAGAGCGAGAGAATTTTTTTATATACAAATGTGATTTTATATGATTTAGCAAATGAGACACTTTATAATTGGTAAAGGGAATTCTTCTTCGACAACTGGTTCTGGTGGGAAGCGGGCATTCGAGATGGCTGTTTCTTCCGGGCTTGGGTAGAAAATGTCGCGCATTAGTGTGTTTGCAGAGAAGAAAAAGTTTTTTCAAGAACTGTGGATATTGGATAGTTGATAGCATGCCGACGATAATTTACCCCTTATCTCCACGCAGTAGCTGCCTGCTAATTCTATTTAGCAACGTACATATTGCTGCGCATTATGGCCCGATAATATTATCATTATTTGAGCAACACAGAATTGCAGCACTGCCCGATCATTTTGGATGCCCGGCCGCCCGAAGCACTTCAGGTGGAAAAGAACGGTCAAAGAAAATCGTACAGTTACACTGTAAAAACAGATAGAGGTCCCTTCCCCACTCCCCATTTGAGAAATACCTTGGTTAATTGTAGGAGGAGGAGAGAGTGAAAGTGCGGAAAAGGAGATGTTTTTTTTTTTTTTTTTTTTTTATTATTATTAATAGTTGAACAGGTTAGCCAGTTTTCGGGCTCGTTCAGGCCCGAGCTCTATCTTGCAATATAAAATTCGGGCTCGGGTGGGCTCGGGCTGATATGTTTCGGGCTGAAATGTCTCGGGCTTCGCAAATTGAGCCCGAACTCAACTCTACACCACGGTGACGCAGTGGCCTGAGCTCTGGCCGCTGGCCGTTCGTGCGAGATGGGCTCGGGTTAGGGTTCCGGGTGAAGCATGGGTTTGTTGCTGGACTTACAGCACTGGCTCCAGGGGTGTAACCAGGATAGTGTTCCACAGAGGATGTTCACACATTTTTGCAGCAATATAATTAATATTTAAAATAAAATTATTTCTTAAATGTACTATCTGACAGCCCTTCTATGGACCACATCTAGATTTCCAAGATAATAGCGCATTTCTTAAAATTGCTAGTGATATTTTTTCCCACTCCTCTTCCAGTGCTTTCCATTGTCCAATCATTGTTTTAGGTCTGCGTTTAAAAAGCGCTTTCATTTTAGTAATTCGAAGGCACATTAGTCCATTGCTGACTAATCAGAGGACTTTAAAAGAATATGAACAAAAGGTATACACTTGATTACCGTCTCTTTTTTCCATTTTTTCAAGAAATACAGTGGTATATTTGGATGTATGAATGGTAACCTTACCTATATGAAGTTCTACTGTTTAAAGGCTCTGTGGATAAAGAAATGGTATTTGGTCTTTAAATATAGCAGTTAAAACATTATTTTAGCAATATGTAGAATTAATTTTAACATTCTTTTCAACTTTTCTTAACTTTAATTTCCCGTTGTGGGAGAAACTAACAATAATCATGAATCCTTTATTGAAACTTTCTTAGGATTCTTGGAGCCAAGTTTGAAAGTATTTTTCTGCTCTTTTGCGATAGTAAATCGACCTTTTTAGGCCAGGGCTAGGGTGTGCCCCCCCCCCCTCTCCCCCAAATATAACCGGATTTTATTTTTTTATTTTTGGAATTACGTATTACTTTTAATTAATTACCAGCACATGCAAGAATTTGAGAGCCCCCCCAAAGAATTTTTTCTGTCTAGAACCGTCACTGCCTCTTTTGTTACAGACATTTAGGTAGATCCATGCTTCATCAACAGGCATAAGAGCCGCGGATGGCTTAGTGGTTAGCGAGTCAGACTATCAATGCAAGGTCCTCAGGTTCGAACCAGGGCTGATCTTTCAGAGATGGTGTGATTTACTAACAATCGCTGAATATCGGACGAGCACGTTAAGTGACGGCCCCCAGGCTGGACCCACTGGTTAAATGGGTATCCTTTCCTATGCCCCCCCCCCCCTGAAATTATCTCACCCCTCTATGCGCAACATCGTACTGGTATGGTGGCGCCATCTATTGTACTCTAATCTCACTACAAACTGTTCTGTCAAAGTCGCTAGACTTGCTCTCATTCCTTCCGTTTCTGTGTCCTGCCCAAAAGGCGATCTCGCTGTAGGTGGCTGGGACCTAAACTCTACTCACTGTGGACGGAAGTGCTACAAGAAAATGACAAATACTGTGTATCAACAGGCATAATAATTGTCCACTGTCTCCGGCTAAGTGATTTTCATAAAGAAGTCTACTCCGTATTCTGCGCTCAGATACGTGCTTAGCAAAAGGTGGTGAACATTATGTGCCGCCCCGGTGGCCCGGTGGCGCAGTGGTCTAAGCGATGGCTTATGACCATTCGTCCAGGAGGGGTCCGGGTTCGAATCCCGGTGAGGCATGGATGTTGTGTTTCTTGGGCCGCGGGTGGCCTAGTGGTTAGCTGCCATGGAGATAACCTCAGGTTCGATCCTGGGCAGGTACGAACGTTCGAACCACTAAATATCCGCCATGCGTCGGATGGGCACGTTAAGCCGTCGGACCCCGTGTATTACCCCCCCGGTAATAAATAAGGGCGTTTTCCTCCTCCTTTCCACCTCGCTTCCGTGTCACTTTCTTATCAGGCACTCTAGCCCAAATCTCCTAGCTTCCTATTTCTAAGGGTTGTTTAAGACCTGGGGTCAGACACTGCCTTCCTAAAATCCTCTACATCTGATCTGATGTTGTGTTTGTCTTACGGCACTCTCTCCCTTCCCTGGAACCAGTAGCCCTAAACTAGGGACCGGCGACTGCTTATAGCCCATTGAGTTGCTCACGGGGGTCGTAAAACCTACAACCAATAAAAAAAAAAAAAATTCCAGATTCAAATCTTTCTTCATTCCGCTGTTTACAGCCGATACAGAGATTTTTAACGACTTAGAGATTGCACTTTGGGTCGGTGGATTTTCTTTTAAGACCAGAGACTTTACTTTTGAAATAGTCAAAAGCATGTATCTTTTTTGGGTATTCATTTGGTGTTCTTTTTGCTGCTAAAAGCAATGCTCGATGATTTTTCCCTCGACTATTAATATTGCTTATTTTACATTTAGAAATGCTGATTTCATGATTTTTAATCACATAATATGAATATTATTACGCTTTTAAATTACATAATATGAACATTTCTTTTTGTAAAGAGAAAAAACATGAGCTTTAATTCACAGCTTGTTTACGTGCGCCATTTTCTTAGCAGACGATATTTAACTGCAGCAGATGTTTCCTTCGTGTTCATCTAACACGCTGTTGCCAGTTTCAATTTCTTGAACTTCTTTTATTTTCTGTAATTTCTTATCAAAAAAGTTCTGAAAATGTGCGAACATCTCCTGTAAATGTTAAAACCCCTCCAGAGTCCAGATTTTTTTTACTTTTAGGATTCACATTAGCAGTGCTGTTGCTATTTTGCTGTCTGCTATGTCTATCTCAGCTTGATTCAATTTTTCTCTCCGCTGAGCGCTCCCATGACAAAATAGCAAAAGTATTGTGTTACCTCGTTGTCAGGCTTTCTGTCTGTATAAACTGGCTCTTTTCCCACTGCCCTTATATCCCATTGAGACAAAAAGTGAGATAAACTTGTCCTTGTGAAGCAGTCTAACTAAGATTGGGGCGATTCTAACCCCCTACGGTATGACCCCCAATCCAAAGCTGTTCTAACTTACTAGGGAAGGATAGGACGAAGGGATTTTAGGATTTTCTGTCACCGGCAGCAAGGCGCTAAAATTCGTCCGACAAAGTTTATGTCTCTGGTTCAGCTTCATGACCAGAATTCCCTCTTTTCTGGAACTAATTTAAGCACTTCACACAAGCATACCACCAGAACAATTTAACAAACTGGTCATCCACACAGAAAATATTCCAGACAGAAGAGACACTTGCCTTTATATTATAGCAATGTTTATCATGAAGTGCTTGCATTTAGTTTATTTTTCCTAATGGAATTTATTGTTTCATTTTGATTGAAGGTTTTTTTTTTTTTATTGGAGATTTAACGACCACCGTGAGCAACTCAATGGGCTATAAGCAGTCGCCCGTCCCTAATTTAGGGTCACTGGTTCCAGGGAAGGGAGAGAGCCAGTGCCGTAAGACAAACACAACATCCATGCCTCACCGGGATTCGAACCCGGACCCCTTACGGACGAATGATCAGAGGCCATCGCTTAGACCACTGCGCCACCGGGGGCGGCAGATTGAAGGTTTAACGACCACCGTCAGCAACGCGATGGGCTATATAAGCAGTCACCCGTCTCTAATTTAGAGCTACTGGTTCCAGTGAAGGGATAGAGCCAGTGTGTTAAGACGTGGCCAACGAGATATCTGAAGGCCAGGGTAGCTTTTTTTGTGACGTCAGCAGCACCGTCCCTCGTTACACAAAGCATTGCGACTTTTCGGAAGATTATTACTTGTCTGAGTTAACAGTTCGGTTCGGGTATCGTTCACTTGATCGAAAGGTCACTTGACCGAAAATCACTTGATCGAAAGGTACATTTCACCGAAGGGTCACTTGACCGAAAAGTTCATTTCACCGAAAGGTCACTTCACCTAAAAGTTCATTTCATGGAAAGGACATTTGATCGAAAAGTTCATTTCACCGAAGGATTGCTTTACCTAAAAGTTCATTATTTCGAAAGATTATTTCACCGAATGGTCAGTTTATCGAAAACTTAGAATTTTGTTGTTAGAGATCTGTTGAAGTGTGTGGTGCGGATTTTTGTAAAACTGACCACCTAAACATTATCGGATTGTATAAAAAATACACTTTTAATTTTTATGAAACACCTCCTCATGAGTAGGTTTTTCGAAATATAATATTAATCAAAAGGCCTAGATCTGTGCCTTCTTGTCAAATGTTAAACCTCCGAGCTCATATTCATAAAGGTTACATAGCAAATCAAGTAAATAATGTTCCACTTTTTGTCAACCACAAAACACTCAATTTTTTGACCGTAGGCCTAGATACAGGCCATTTTAACAGATTTTAACCCTACTCATATTCATAAGCATTACATAAAATGTAAAGTAACTTTTTATGTAAACCTTATGAACATGAACACGCACGGTTAAAATTTGCTAAAAAGGCCTAAGCCGAGACCTAGGGCCCTAAACTTGATTCTCTTTGCCTGAAAAAATGTGCAACATTATTAATTTTACTTTTTATGTAAACCTTATGAACATGACTCTTATGTAAACCTTATGAAAATGATTAAAATTTGCTAAAAGGCCTATTGTCTTTAAAAAAAAAAAAAGATTTTGTCTTAAAACTAAGTCTTTGCGTTCTTTGTGACACGGAGAAATCAAAAGTGCAATTTGAGTATGATCCCCTAGCGTTTCGGTGGTCTGTCTGCCGAACTTGCACCATGCTGCAACAGGTCCTGTAATGAAATCCAAAGTTTTCGATAAACTGACCCTTCGGTGAAATGACCTTTCGATGAAATGAACTTTTAGGTAAAGAGACCTTTCGGTGAAATGAACTTTTCGATCAAGTGATCTTTCGGTGAAACAATCTTTTCGGTGAAGTGATTTTCGGTCAAGTGACCCTTCGGTGAAGTAAACGTCGGGCAAATGAACCTGACCCGTTTTGCTCGGGGATCAACAAGAGAAAAAATGCAAATATATATTTTTTAAGTTAACACACGAAGCTGATAATGTCTCTAAAGCTGTACATCCTTCCTGCAAAATTTACATGATTACTTTTGTGTTCGAAATTCAGAGAATCACGCTTCACTCTAAAACCAAACACTAAAACTAAAGTGAAACACACATTTCGAAGCACATAATTACCTTAAATTAAAAAATATGTATACCTAATTAATTAAAGTAGCTGAATACTTTTTATCAAAATGTGTAGTAATTAAACTACATCTCTTTAAAATAACTTTTTTCGGAAGGATGTTTCTGAAAATTTGCATGACGTACGTTTTCTTGGTGTATGATCGAAGCAAATTTTCTGAAGTTCTGCCCTTTGTTCCAAAAAGACATGGTTTCTATCAGGAGCTTACAGGGTGTTCCAAAATGATTTAAACGATATCAACACGTTCCATCTGGAATACAACATTACTACCAATCGATATCGAATATCCGGTGAAAAACATTGGAACACATCCTAAAGTTTATTTCTGAATAGGCTCAGTACAATTCTACCATCAGGTGGCAGGCGGACAATTTCTAAAAATGGCTGCCAATGGTAGGGAGAAAGCATTTTGCGTCTACAATTTCATGCCAGTATGTCAGCGTCGAGTGTGCAACGTTAGTTACGTACACGATTTTATAAAGAACCACCAGCAAAGAACTCTATTCGAAGGTGGTATGATCGATTCCAACGAACAGGCTACGCTGTCTTTGTAAGGGTAAATCGTCTCGACTTCTAAGGCCGATGTGGAAAGAATTAGGGAATGTTTTTAGCGTAGCCCTCGAAAGTCTACAGCGAGAGCTTGCAATTTCCAAGACAACTATGTGGCGCGTATTGCGTAAGCGTCTAAAAATGTACCTTTATCGAGCACAGTTGCTGCAGCACCTAACACCGGCGGACCACGCCACCCACTTCCAGTTTTGTGAGTCATTTCAAGAGTTGAGAAGTGACGATGGTATTTTAGAGAAGTTGCGGTACAGTGATGAGGCTACATTTGTTTTTTAGTGTGAAGGTGAACAAGCAAAATGTTCGCATTTGAGGGAACCGAAGTTCCTCACTAAGTTGTTGAGCGTACCTGGACGGAGTTAGATTACCGCATTGAAGTTTGCAGAGTAACGAAGGGAGCTCACATTGAGCATCTGTGACAGCCAGCTTC
This sequence comes from Macrothele yani, assembly GCA_039090855.1. Lineage (NCBI taxonomy): Eukaryota > Metazoa > Arthropoda > Arachnida > Araneae > Macrothelidae > Macrothele > Macrothele yani. Next base: position 26,219,965 of record CM077013.1, read on the forward strand.
ATATTACCCACTGACAATTAAACTTGGAAAGTTCCATTACATATGTCTGAAATTACATCTTGTTTTGACAATTTATGAAATATATATAACAATGTGAAATCGTTCAAATCATTTTGAAACACCCTGTATTTGGAGAAAGGGCCCCGAGGGACCTTGCCCCCTCCACGAAAGTGTTTTATTTATTTATTTATTGTTAAAATATAACTTTCATTACAAAAAAAACTGCTTTAATTTAATAAAAAATGCGCCAACTTACGTTAGAAAATAATGCCTTAATTTTTTTCTTCTATTTTTCATTAACTTTTATTTTGACCCGATGGATTTCGAAAACTTACATGCTTCGTCAGTTTCCCTCCCCCGAAAAAAATTCTGTATTTGCCTCTGGTTTTAATAACAAACAAGTTATTTTTGTACTTCCATTGTACAGTTTAATTACTGACACTTACATTTTTCCTTCATCAAAAGCTCTAACTTAACTTTGCTATCAGCTGAAACTTTTGTGCAATTGTTGAAGCATATGCTTGCAAACGTTTCGATAACTTTGCTGAAAAAAAATAAAAAATCCACTTTTACTTTGAATGCATTTGCTGAAAAAGGAGACGTCTTTACTTTTCTCAAAAAACATTTTAGTTAGTTGCAGAACTATGGAATGCCGAGCATTGGATTTGAAAATAAATCTTCATACTTTTTGGATAGAAGTTTCTGGAAGATTATGTATGCTACTGAAATAGCATTAACTATTTCAGGCGACGAATATATTAAGCCGCCTCGGTTAAGCAAGTTGAAATACTATTCATCATTTATTAAATAGTTCTTTATATCATCATAAGTTCTCTGGAAGAACAAGAAATAATGCCTTTCCGCGACTTCAAGCACTTTGAAGAATGCGCGGGAGATAAGGTGAGAGCTCTCAGAAGGGACGGTGGTCGTGATGTAGTAGCTCTCACTACCCCAGCTGCATAGGTATTCATCATCTCGTTGGCCACGGATAAGACAAACACACTCACGGGATTCGGACACGGACTCTTCTCGGACGAATAGTCATAAGCCAGGGCTTAGAAAATTGCGCCACCGGGGCGACGTTTTATTTTGTTATAAATTACTTTAATTCGCTCAATATAGTCATTTTGATAATCCCAATTAAATATTTAGTGATGCAAAATGGTGCAAAAATTCTTTCCCTCAAAGATATCAATGTACCGATATTACATGCAAATTATTGGTGTACTTTTCATATAGATTAGATAGATATCATACCCCCCCCCCCCCCAGAAAAAAATTGTTTACGCACCTGACTGGCTTTCTTCCTTTCCTGGAACCAGTGGCCCCTAAATTAGGGACTGGCTACTGCTTATAGATTAGTTGTTCTGAACTTTAAACTCCGAACATACACACAAAAGAAACTGTTTACGCGCCTGACTTGCTTTCTTCCTTCCCTGGAGCCAGTGGCCCTAATTTAGACACTGCCTACTGCTTATAGGACACAGCTACGCACGATGAACTTTTTTTTTTTTTTTTTATTGGAGGTTTAACGACCACCGTGAGCAACTCAATGGGCTATAAGCAGTCGACCTTCCCTAATTTAGGGTCACTGGTTCCAGGGAAGGGAGAGAGCCAGTGCCGTAAGACAAACACAACATCCATGCCTCACCGGGATTCGAACCCGGACCCCTTACGGACGAATGATCAGAGGCCAGCGTCTTAGACCACTGCGCCACCGGGGCGGCGCGATGAACTTTAAAGTCAGAATTAAACACACACGCACATACACATTCCTCAGGCATTTTTTACTAATGCGCATTGCGCTTGAAATGAGTCGTTGCGATATCTTCATGCGAGAATTCTTCACGGTCATCTACTGCACGTGGCCCGTGTGTATGGCCGCTTGACGTCATATCGAAACTGAAAGTGCATCTGAAACTCTGATGCGAAGCTGTGTAACTTTGGGAACTGCGTCGAGCCTCCGTTGGGAAGAGGCAGAAGTGTAAGTAGGGCGATGCAGGGCTGCCCCGGGCGCAGCTTTAGAGAGGGCAAAAATATCATCGATTGCAATCTGATAAAAACTGGAATTGAAGCTTTTGCACCCGTGTTTGGTGCAGTTTTCTTTAGCGCCACACTTCGCCATTTGTCCATTTACAGAATTTTCTTTAAAATATAAACGTTTCGGTAGACTAGGCAGCTTAAAATTCGCATTTCTTCCTCAAAATGTTGAGAGAATATTACTTGCTCACATTCAGAAATGAAGTCGCGGTGTATAGACCGTGCAACTAAGGAACCACGGATTTCGTCGATAACAATGGAGCTTGCGATTTTTCTTTAGTTGGGAGAACGCTCGCAAGATAAGAATGTCTTTCACATTGTTGAAGATTCTCTGTGGGGCCACCTGGTGGCGCAGTAGTCTGAGCGCTGAATTCTGACCATTCGTCCGAGTTGCGTTAGGGTTCGAATCCCAGTGAGGCCTGAATAATTTGTTTGTCTTACAGCACTGGCTCTCTCCCTTTTCTAGAACCAGTTAAGGATGGGCGACTGCTTCTAGACCATCGAGTTGCACACGGTGGTCGTTAAACCCCCACACAAACAGTCTCTGGGGACTATTTGATTATTATTGTGACTGCGAGCCACGACTGCCAGTGCATTCGGTTAGTTTGATGTGCTATCTATCGAAGGTCCGAACTTCAAACAACTAGCAAAAGCTGTACAAATAATTGCACTTTGATATGACATTAATTTTGTTTTGATGTACGGTGTATACTTATATATATATATATATATATATATATATATATATATATATATACACACACTGAGTGGCCACTTTATTATGAACACCTGACAGTTTTAAGCAAATGAGCTATGGCTGCACGCTGTTGCCGCCCGAGGGCGAGGCTAGTATAAAAAGAGAAAGCTTAGTGCTTGCGACAGTAGTAGAAGTGATTTTTGGGTGACAAGATGGGTAAAAAATGCAATTTGACGGACATTCAACGTGGGATGATTGTAGGAGCTCAGAGCCATGGAGCGCGTATCACCGAAACCGCCGCATTCGTGAAATTTTCCAGAGCAGCTGTTGTTAAAGTGTTTAAAGACTGGACTGTCAGCCAAAAAAACTGGGTTTCTACGTGCAACGTGTGGTCGTCATCGACGAGTGACTGCTCGGGCGGAACGGAGAGCGTCCAGACTGGTAACAGACAACAGAAGGGAAACAGTGCAGCAAATTACAGACCATCTTAATCAAGGATCCCCTCAAATGATCTCTGCACGCACTGTTCGCCGTACACTGCATCGGATGGGATATGGCAGGCGAATGCCTGTTTGAACACCTTTGCTGTCTGCAGTTAACAAGAGAAAACGTCTCCAGTTCGCGCAGGAGCACAAGAATTGGACAGTCGATAATTGGAAACATATTATGTTATCTGATGAATCACGTTTTCAGTTGCACCATGCCGATGGCCGAGTGAGAATTTGGCGGAAACAGCACGAAAGCATGGACCCTAAATGCATTGCTACAACCCTTCAAGCTGGTGGAGGCAACGTCATGGTTTGGGGAATGTTTTGCTGGCATGCTTTGGGGCCTTTAATTCGTGTTGATCAACGTCTGGCTGGCACATCATATCTAAACATCGTTGCGGACCAAGTGCATCCTGTCATGTGGATGGTTTATCCGAACGGCGATGGCTACTTTCAACAAGATAATGCGTCCTGCCATAGTGCTCGTATTGTACAGGACTGGTTTCAGGAACATGCCGGTGAGTTTACTTTGCTTAGGTGGCACCCACAATCTCCATATCTTAACCCCATTGAGAATTTGTGGGATGAAGTTGAACTAGCCATCAGACAGCTGGATCCACAACCCTGCAATCTCACACTCCTGGAAAGTGCTATTCATCAAGCATGATCTCAGATTAAACCACCTATCAACATCTCGTGGAGTCCATGCCACGAAGAATCGACGCAGTATTAAAGGCAAAAGGTGGCCCAACGAAGTACTGAAGGGGTGGTCATAAAAAAGTGGCCACTCAATGTATAACGTCTGTATATATCATCATCATCATCATCATTGTCAACCATTATCAATCCACTGCTGGACGAAGGTCTCCCCAAGTTTCCTCCACAACGGTCTGTCTTGTGCCAGTCTCTCTTCCATGTCACTCCCGCATACTTTCGAATTTCATCCACCCATCTTCCATGTAGTCTTCTTCTGGGTCTTTTCCTGTCCCTTGGAATCCAATCTAAAATTTCGGCTGTCCATCGATGGTCTGTTCTTCTGGCAGTATGTCCAGCCCATTGCCATTTCAGGGATTTAACTCTGATCATGATGTCTTCCACTCTTGTCATTTTTCGGATCCAAGAGTTCCTCTTCTTATCTCTCCTGGTTACACCAAGCATGCACCTCTCCATGCTGCTTTGTGTTGTCTGCAGCCTTTGTATGTCTCTTTTAGCTAAGGTCCACGTCTCTGCACCATACGTAAGCACTGGAAGGATGCATTGATCAAACACTTTTCTTTTAAGACATAATGGCATATTGCTCTTGAAAATTATGCTGTTTCTTCCAAAAACTCTCCAGGCAAGTTTTGTACGCCGATTAATTTCTTCACCAATGTGACCCTCACTTGATATCTGCTGTCCAAGATAAACGTACGTGTCTGTTATCTCCAGCTTTTCTCCATCAATCGATAAATCTTCATTTTTTGTAAAAGCATTGTACATCACTTTTGTCTTCTGAAAGTTCATTTTTAATCCCACTTCTTACTCTTGTCAGCAAGTTCCTGGATCATACTCTGTAGCTCTGATGGGGAAGTTGCAAAAATGACTATGTCATCAGCAAAACGAAGGTGGGTTAGATAATCTCCATTAATCTTTATCCCTTTGTTTTCTCAGTTCAGTGATTGAAAGACATTTTCCAATGTGGCATTAAAGAGCTTCGGAGATATGGTGTCACCTTGTCTCACTCCTTTTCCAATTTTTGTGTGTTGTATTTTCAAACAGCCGAATCTTTGCACTTGCATTTTCATAGATGTTATTAATAATATTAATGTATGCATCTTCAATACCGCAGGATTTCAGAGCCATTGCAACTGCTGATGGTTTCACCGAATCAAAGGCTTTTTCATAATCGATAAAAGCCATGCACAATGGAAGTTCGTATTCCCTCGCTCTTTCAATTAGTTCTCTCAGTACGTGGATATGATCTATTGTGCTGTAGCCACTCCTGAATTCAGCTTGTTCTCTCGGTTGAGCCATGTCCAGTGTCACCTTCAAGCGGTGTGAAAGAACTTTAGTGAAGATTTTATAAACCACTGTTAGGAGGCTGATAGGTCTGTAGTTCCTGAGATCCTCAATGTCACCTTTTTTATGTAGCAGGATCATTATAGCGTTGTTCCAATCCTCAGAATTTTCCCTTCATTAAGGCATCGAGTGAAAATTTGGGCGAGTACTGTTTCGATTTCTCCACTTGCTTCTTGTATGATGTCTACAGTAATTCCATCTTCTCCTGGAGCTTTTCCTCGCTTCATGTTCTTGATTGCATGCGCAACTTCTGCTGGAAGGACTGGAAGAACTCTGGTACTGGTACCTTTCATGATGTCTGGAGTACATGTATCATCCCTTTGATATAATTTGGAGTAGAAATCTTTCACTTTTGTCAAAATTTCGCCTCTATTTCTTGTTACAGAACCATCTTCTTTTCTCAGTGCCATAATCTGTTTTCTTCCCTTACTGAGATGTCCCTTTGCTATCTTTAGGCTTTGGTTGTTTTCAATTGCTTTCCTTACTAGTTCACAGTTGAATTTCCTTACGTCTTCAGTGATACTTTTTCGTACTGTCTTGCATAGCTCTATATATTCCACTTTGGAAGTCACATCTTCTTTAGTTGTCCTCATCACTCTTCTTTTTTGCATCAACATTTTGGTTTTTCCTGATAATTTGTTCACATACAATTTGTTCTTAGACCCAGCTAATTTTGTTGCTGTTTCCATAAGAGCTTTGGTTATTTTTCTGTTAACTTCAGAAATATCCACTTCTTCCGATGTTAGGCCTTCTAAAGCAGAGAATCTGTTCTTCAGTTCCAATTTGAAGGTATTATGGTGTATTTTAAGGTTGGTTATGTCAATACATTTTGTTTGTCTTATGAGCTTGCTACGTTCGAGTTTAGTGTTGAGGTGCATCTTACATCTCACCAATCTATGGTCACTGCCTGTGTTGAACTTGTTTAGCACACTGCAGTCTTCTATGACGAATTTTTTGTTACACATAATAAAATCAATTTCACTTGTCGTCCCATTTGGATGTCTCCCTGTCCATTTCCTGTGTGGCTTTTTCTTGAAAAAGGAGTTCAAGATGAAAAACCCTTCTGCCTCTGCAAACTCTACGAGAGTATTTCCACGCTGGTTTCTGTTGCCGTGACCGAATTTACCTACTGAAGTTTCATTCTGTTGCCGTTGCCCTATTTTTGCATTGAAATCTCCCATAATTATCTTCAAGTGCTGCTTACCTTTATTATTTAGATGACGAATTTCCTCATAAAATTCTTCAATTTCTTCTTCAGCATGACTTGTGGTGGGTGCATAAGTTTGAATGATCTGAGCCTGGTATCTTCTCGAGAGTTGGATAACGAGTCGTGCAGCTCTGTCAGAGGAACTTTCAACTTCTACAACTTTCCCCCTTCAGTTTCTTGTTTATTATAAATCCAACACAACTAGTTCTGCCAGTATCTGTCCCACGATAGTAGAAGAGATGTCCACTTTTCAGTTCGATGAGATCTTTCTCCTTTTCTCCTTACCTCACTTAGCCCGACGATGTCCCACTTGATCCTTTGTAGTTCCTCTTCCAATTCAAGAAGCCTTGAATCAGAAGATAGGGAGCGTCCGTTATACGTAGCCAAGGTCAGCATCAGATGGCAGCCTAGTCCGGTCCTCCGGGGATTCTTAGCACCCTCTGCCTTCATGTCGCACTGGCCCGCTGCCTTGCCAGGTACATTCCAGCTGCCGGAGACTGAGGGCCAAGATTTAAGTTGTGGAGTCATTTTGGAGGCGTTTGGCCATAACTCACCACGCTGGCCAAGCGGGTTGGTGAGTGTGGGATAGCATTTCCTCTAATCCCGATGGTATAGTTATACCGCTATTGGCGGTCGTCAGAGCCCCTTTAGTGGGAACAGGATGTACCACGAGAAGGCGGGGTTGACATTTGTCAAGGAGAGGCTGTGATGTTACGCATCACCTGACCTTACATCCCTCTGTATATATATACTTACCTATTAAATTAGTCATATATATATTATATTATATTATATTATATTATATTATATTATATTATATTATAAATACATACTATATTACCAAAATCGTTCGGACACTACCAAATATTTGCAAAAGTGCAAAGAAATGTTGCACAGGAAGATGCGCTGTGAGTGGGAAGTAAAGATACTGATTCAATCAAAGATGTGAATCAGTGTCTTTTAAGTTTAAGATAATTCTGCAAAGCAAATTCGAAGGGTGGCGATATTTAAAACGCACTTGTTAAATTATGTTGTGCACTGGAAATAATTGGGTTGAAATCTGAAACACGAACGAAAATAGACGAGCTTTACAAAGGAAACTAAGGTATGGAAAATGATTTTGTGTGATGTTATAAATTTTTAACTTGATAAATTTTTAACAACGTAACATGATTTTTAATTCATTTCCTTATAGTTAAAATGCTAATTTTGTCTTCCTAGAATGTCAAGTAAAATACCAGAAGCTTCCGAGATAGAAACGAGCACTTCGAACTACTTACTAGTAGTGAAAACCGCAACACCAAAAAAGAATCTAGCTATTCAAATAAAATTTATAATCACAGATTCCCCATGTTACAGCAGATCAAGGTTGACCGCAGATAACTGATTAAATTTGTAGAGGTATACAAGATTTCTCGTTTCAAAACTCAATACAATGTGAAGCCACCTCGAGAGAAAATGACAGCCTCTTCACGGCGTGGCTTTGAATTACAAGGCGTGGCTTTGAATTACAAGGAGTGGCTTTGAATTACAAGGCGTGGCTTTGAATTACGAGGCGTGGCTTTGCATTACAAGGCGTGGCTTTGAATGGAAGAGGTTTTTGATAACGCCTGGGGTATAGCATGCCAGGTTTCTTCTATGCGAGAACAGAGTTTATTTTTGGTGACTGGCGGAGGCGCATGATGGCACAGTCTCTTAACTACCATGTCGGGGTTACATGCGGCGAACGTGCTGGCCAGGAAGGAAACGATATGTTCCATACACGGAAGAGGTCTTGGACATTCCAGAACACATGTGGCCAAGCATTGTCCTGTTGGAATGTATAGCGCCAGGACAATTCTGAAGGAAGGGTATCACCTCTTCCTGCAAAATGTACTTGATGTATCACTGGCTGTTGAGGATTCCGTCAATTCGAAACAGGTGAGATCGCGAAATGAACCCAATGACGCCCCAGACCATGACGCCCGGCGTTGGGCCACTATCACACTGCAAGGTGCCCTTTACCACTATGTCTTCGAACACATATGCGTCCATCATGGTGCATCAAGTTGAATCGTGACTCATCGGAAAACACGACATGTTGCCCGTCAGCGCGAATTAAACCCAATGGCGCCCCAGACCATGACGCCCGGCGTTGGGCCACTATGACACTGCAAGGTGCCCTTTACCACGATGTCTTCGAACACATATGCTTCCATCATGGTGCATCAAGTTGAATCGTGACTCGTCGGAAAACATGGCATGTTGCCCGTCAGCGCGAATTAAACCCAATAGCGCCCCAGACCATGACGCCCGGCGTTGGGCCACTGCGACACTGCGAGGTGCCCTTTACCACTAAGTCTTCGAACACATATGCGTCCATCATGGTGCATCAAGTTGAATCGCGACTCGTCAGAAAACACGACCTGTTGGTAACCAGTGTGCCAATGTCTGGGTTTGAGACTCCATTGCAGCCTGAGGCGTCTGTCGTTAAGAGTCAAAGGAATACGCAGCAATGGGCTGCTAGCAACCAGTTCTTTGTTAAGCAGTCGACATCGAACTGTGCTGTAGGACTAAGCCTGACTTATGACGGTGCTCCACTTTTGCGCTAACATGGATGTCGCTGAGCGATCGGTCACTGCCATGCGGAAGAAGTGTCTGCCATCTTGTCCAGTCGTGCGATTTTGCGGTCCATTTCTCCGATTTCTGTGCGTCCGAGCCTCATCTGTCTACTGCCGCCAAGTTTGCATCAGTGTACTGGCGTTTCGTTCCGTACGAGTGACAATTTCGCGGTAGGAAAATCCAGCTCTCATCCCAACAATCCTTCCTCGCTCATAGTCAGTCGGGTGTTCATAATGCGATTTTCTTCGGCGACGAGGCATAGTGAAACAAAAGAAGCACCCTTTCGACTCAATGTCGGCTCTACACTGATTGCAACATCTCTTTCTACCCAAGACCGGACAGTTCAGAGGGCACTACTCCGAAACCGCATGTGCATTTTCACTGACATCTTAATCATTTGTATGTCCCAATCTGTTGTACATATTGTGCAAGTTTCAAGCTAATACCAGCAGTCTTTCACGGTATTGAAATTTTCACAAACAGTATTGTAACAGCACCCCCCCCTCCCTAATTAACATGTTTTTAACTTAATGCTAATTATGATTTCTTATGAACCATAATTAGCGAAATTTGGGTTACTTAAAAATAATTGGAAATTTGACATAACGCCACCCTTGATGTAACTCCACAGTGTAATGTACAAACGGTGCCAGCAGGGGCGGATTTATAAGGAGCGTCGTCATTTCCCGGGACGCCAGGCCCCGAGAAGCTGGAGGGCCCGGAAAATGACGATATTCTTTTTCTTGTTTAAGTTTTGCGTCTTAAATTGAAAAAGGTACAAGTTTGCTGTTCTTGGTTTTAGGAACATGCTTCTGCCCGAACTCCAAGAATTTCATCACCAAGTATTTTTTTTCCCCGAGACAAAAAAAATTATTTTTGACAGTAATACATATTACAAAACACTACATTATATTTTTATTGGAGGTTTAACGACCACCGTGAGCAACTCAGTAGGCTATAAGAAGTCGCCCGTCCTTAATTTAGGGCTACTGGTTCCAGGGAAGGGAGAGAGCCAGTGCCGTAAAACAAACACAATATCCATACCTCACCGGGATTCAAACCTGAACCTATCTCGGACGACTTATCAGAAGCCATCACTTAGAACACTGCGCCACCGGGGCGGTACACTACATTACGCATGAGCTCAGAGATTTTTTTTTTGATTGGAGGTTTAACGACCACCGTGAGCAACTCAATGGGCTATAAGCAATCGCCCGTCCCTAATTTAGGGTCACTGGTTCCAGGGAAGGGAGAGAGCCAGTGCCGTAAGACAAACACAACATCCATGCCTGACCGGGATTCGAACCAGGACCCCTTACGGACGAATGATCAGAGGCCAGAGCTCAGAGATTGGGGTGTTATTTCTGACAGGTTTGTTTAGAATGAAATCAACATTCTGGTACTTAATTCGGTAATTAATCAGGGCCGGATAAAGGCCTTAGTGGGATCCACGGCTAAGACATTTGAGCTGGTCCCCAAAGAACTTATGTTGGGGAATTATTCTAAAGTCCATTAAAACACAAAATTGTAACTACTAAATTATCTGCACAGTTTCCATAATAAGTCATTGTATTTTTCATTGTTCTCACAAGAACATGAATTAAAAGCTTAGGATTCCTGGATTTTCTAATGATTTAGCATTGTATACTTTTCTTAGTGCATCTTTTTTGTTATGCAATTTGAAGCCACATGGGACTTCGACCATGAACGGTCCTAAGTGTAAATTGGGAGGTGTGGGTGGATCGTAGTGAAAAATCTGAAACTCTCTCGCCGACCTCTGCTGTACACAGCAACATGAAACCTTTACCCTTGGCGAGCCACTGCCTTGAAATTACTTCGTCTTCCAGCCTCTGTTTCTGACCAAGTACAATTCATACGAGACAAAAGTAAAATTATTTTATAAACCTATCTATCTATTACTTGTCCAGACATGCCTCCTGGGCACTTGGTCATGGTAGGCCCCAAGGCTATAGCCCCCTAATCCGTCCCTGTATTTAATATATCATAAGCCATCGTTTCCTTAAATTTTCATCATTCGTCCCATTTTAAGAAGCAATCACAATACTGTTACCATACGAGCGAAATGGCATTGGATTAGCTGGTTTTACAAGACACGCTAATCGATTCCATCCATGCTCGGGATCCTTAGGGGAAACTGTTAGTGGGGTATAACATCTGTTGATATGGGACAGCAGATTTCACACCGCATATATCATAAATGTCAGTGGTATGTGCAGAAGTGATCACTTTTATAAAACTTCGACTCGTTTACCTTGCCAGTCTTTTCCAGATGTAACTTCCCCTTTTCTTTTCTTTTTTTTTTTTTGATTGGAGGTTTAACGACCACCGTGAGCAACTCAATGGGCTATAAGCAGTCGCCCGTCCCTAATTTAGGGTCACTGGTTCCAGGGAAGGGAGAGAGCCAGTGCCGTAAGACAAACACAACATCCATGCCTCACCGGGATTCGAACCCGGACCCCTTACGGACGAACGATCAGAGGCCAGCGCCTTAGACCACTGCGCCACCGGGGCGGCTCCCCTTTTCTTCCACATCAGGATAACAAAAAACCTCTCAAAATTAAATTTCATCTTAACAGATATAATAGATTTTGTGTTATTGCGTCCATATATCACACGCTAAGACACCACAGTGGACATCGTCATATCTATGTTCGGAGGAGCCTAAAATTTGTGCTTCTGTTGAAATCTCGAAGTCGAATTTTTTTGCGATTACAATACTTTCTCATACATTAGTATCAAAGATTATACATGGGGCAAGATAGTATATGGCGTTAAAAGAAAAAAGTTATGAATGGCAACACACAAAACCGCAGCAAGCTTTTCTTATCTGGGATGGCGAGATCTGAAGATTACCAACGGAGGATATGGCACCTGTATGCACTGTTGGGTGGAAACAGATCGGCGGCGGTGTTATGTTGGGGGCAATGTTTCTTTGGGATACTTTAGGCCCCATTATCCCAATAGCACAATCCCTGACAGCTGTCCGGTATCTGAACATAGTTTCGGATCAAGTTCACCCATTCATGGCAACTGTGTTCCCTACTGGTGATGGGCATTACCAACAGGATAATGCCACACTGCCAGAATCGTCAAGGAGTGGTTCGAGGAACATCATGGTGACTTTCTGTTAATGCCCTGACCTTCAAATTCACCTGACATGAACCCAATCGAACATTTGTGATTCGAATTGGAAAAGCGGGTTCGCGTTAAATCATCACCACCCCGAAGTGTACGGGAACTGGAGAATTCTGTTGACATTATGGTACCAGATACCTCAGGATACCTATCGCCACCCCACCTCATGTAATAGATACCTCGCCGAGTGGCCGCTGTTTTGCGGGCTAAATGAGGTCCTACAGCTGCTAAAGGAAGGTGGTCATAATGTAATGGTTCTTTAACGACCACCGTGAGCAACTCAATGGGCTATATAAGCAGTCGCCAGTCCCTAATTTAGGGTCACTGGTTCCGGGGAACGGAGAGAGCCAGTGCCGTAAGACAAACACAGCATCCATGACTCACGGGTTTCAAACCCGGACCCCTTTCGGACGAATGAACAGAGGCCATCGCTTAGGCCACTGCGCCACTGGCGCGGCAATGTAAAATGGTTCATCGGCTCATTGGTGTATAGTACTTTAGGTGTGATAAAGAATTCTTTTTGTAATTCTTTTTTTTTTTTTTCAAATATAGCATGTGCTTATTTACTGTGTTGAGATTTCTTAGTGGCGGCCTACCCTGACAGTCCTCAAGCTTGATTCGAACCTGGACCCATCTTGGACGAATGATCAGAGGCTAATTCCCCGTTTCACCCAACGATCAATATAAAAAAATACAGGTCCTCGTTTCAAAAAGACTTTCTAAAAATATTTCAAGGTAACGTTTTCTCTTAGTTAACAACCCCAAAAATTCCATTCACTGATTACCTAGGAAGTGCACACAGGGCTAATAATTTTCATCTTGACATTACCGAAACAGGACTATTGGAAGAATTCAACAATATAAATTGATGCAGAAATTCACGTCAGCTGGAAAGCAAAATGAACATTGCCTTTATTTTTTGACTGCAACATTAGTGCAGACTGCGCGCCACTCAACGACGTAATAGTCTAGTCAAGCAATTTTGCTCCCGAAAGTAAGATCGCAATGAAAAGAAAGATGGAATTAAGCGTCAGGCCGTGGGTTCGCTGATTGAGCACCGCTGAATGCCAATTCGTAGCCCGAAGACAGACATGACTCTGGAATGAACCAATTATTAACCTATTTACTTGTGATTCACGGCGACAGTCACGTGCTCCACGGTTGGACCGCCACAGATCAAAGTGACCCGCTACTGCACTTCCGGTTTCACTCTCAGCGGTTCCCCGCACGAGTCAGGCGTTCACTATAAACCATGCGTGCACGCTGTTAAGCAATTACAAATAAATAATGCCCCTTGCGAACTTAATTGACAGGGGTTTTACCGCGTAGTTAACTAAAAAAAAAAAAAAAAAAAACGCGTAACGGGTCTATCAAATTACAGCATACAATGAGCGCATAACAAAATACTACCGGGATGTAAAGATCTTTCAATAAGCTGAACTCTTTTTCCAATACCAAGTCTGAAATTCAACGTACTTCTACATGCACACACAAAGTACATTTTCGGTCTGGCAGTCTCTGAAGTAACATTTCCTCAAGAACGTCACGAACCAATGATGTAACTCAGTGCTCGAAATTGGCCGGTATACCATATATACTGGCCCTTTTTAACCCGAAATTTACATACCGGCGTTAATTTTAATAGTAGGAACTGCAGAGATGATTTTTTTTCTAATTTATTAATTTTTTATTGTTCATGTCTTACGAGCGCGCATTAGAAACCTTATGTGCCTTAGACAAATAGCTATTAACCACTTAGCATCCAGGTACGTAATATTACGTTGACGAATGATAGTGCAAGAAAATCGAGATCCGTAATACGTATTACGGGCCCAATGATGTGAGGTAGGGCGCCATGTTTTCGCATATATCACACAAATATCGACTTTTGAAATAATTGTCCTTTCATTTCGTTCCACATTATGTGTACCGGAACTTTCGTCTTTTGTTTTATAACTACCAGAACGATGCTCGTAATGTTACGTTTCACGTACGTTTATTGTTTGGAATCGAGCTACTTGCCCCTTGCAAAAAACAATTGCGGTTTTTTTACAGTTTTTTTTTTTTTTTTTTTAATTTTCCTTGGGATCTTAAGTGATTAATTTAAGACTGAATATTCATTTTGATTGTGAAGGTTCTGATTACCTGACTTTCAAGTTCATGAAAGACCCTACTGGAAGAGGTTTGTCTTCTCATCTCGGGACCTTAAAGTTCTGGGTTCAAGTCCAGCCAGTGGCGCACCCACGGGAGGCTGACAGAGCGGGAAATTATGACGTCGAAGTTTGAAACAAAAAATCACGATACGCGATCTACATATACTTCTAAATAATGTACCATATAATTATAACATACAATAATTATAAGGAAGTAGTTCTGTTAAATAAATTTAGAAAAATCTAACCAGGAAAAGAAGTTCTACTGCTTCTTTCTAATCATTTGACTTTCTTGTACTGTAATATTACTAGTAACTGGATAAGAATAAATATACAAAAGGCAACCTCCTTCTTAATTGTTTTGGCATCTAACTATATTTCCCGGTAAATTTAGGGGGGGAGGGGCACCTCCACCTTGGGAATATTCTGTGCGCCACGACCCCCTCCCCCGCTGGGAAATTTCTGGGTGCGCTACTGACTCCAGCTGAATCAGTTATGATTCGCCGAGGTTCAGAAGTCTCGTTAATCCGTTGGTCCCGGGGTAAGGACTCCTCATGAACAAGTCTAACACCAGTCCTCAGTGTAGCATAAGTAGTGTCCACAAACCAACAAACTCTAATCGACCGCCATCGCATCAGACTTACGGCGCAATAATATCCCACGTCAGTTACGTGATTGTCAGTTACGTTTTCAAGCAAACGATATTTCTTCTGAGGATGTTTTTTTTTTTTTACTTCAATTTTGGAGATTTTTTCTATTTTGATTGAAGGTTTAACGACCACCGTGAGCAACTCAATGGGCTATAAGCAGTCGCCCGTCCCTAATTTAGGGTCACTGGTTCCAGGGAAGGGACAGAGCCAGTGCCGTAAGACGAACACAACATCCATGCCTCACCGGGATCCGAACCCGGACCCCTTTCGGACGAATGATCAGAGGTTATCGCTTAGACCACTGCGCCACAAAGGCGGCGGAGATTGTTTGGAGAAGGTATTTCTTCCGGAGGATTTTTAATTAAACATGAGCATACTAGCACTTTAAAATTTCCATTTCGAGCATGGTGTAACTCAAAATTTTCGACCCTTATGCAAAATCATAACCCCCCCCCCCCTCGCTTTTGCTCTATTTGCAAAACGAAATAATTCAATTCAAAATATATGTATTTTAACTTGCATAAACATTACTTCATTAAAAAATACATTTTTATAAATAGATTATAAATACTAAAATGAAATAGATGAACCACATGGTTATGGTCTGTATTAATGTGCTAAATATCTTATCTGATGAGGTGTATTTCTCAAATACAGTTAGTTCTCATTACTTTAAACTCTATGCACATTCCTCAATGTGAGTAGTTTAGACTTCCCTCGATGCATATGCTAAAAGTCTATAGCAATCTTAATACTGCAGTACAAAAATATTAAAAAACGAGAAGTTCCAGGAACTATGTAGTTCAAAAGACTATGTCTTACTATTGAGAACAAACACTTCACTAAAATACATTTATTCCATTAAGTACACTATTTCTCAAATGCTCGCTGAATAACACTAACTTTACATTATAAACAGTTCAAGGAACCACTAAATATCAAGGACAAGGTACTATGCTACACACATCGAAAAGTCAACACTACACACGAAACTCTCACCTCTGCACGGTCTCTGTAATGCGCAATGCATTTCAATATCCACTTCGATATCATTATCAAGCTCTCATGTGGAGTCTCATGATCATGATCATATGTAGAGGATTTTAGAAAGGGACTGTCTGACCCCAGGTCTTAAACAACCCTTAGAAATAGGAAGCTAGAAGATTTGGGCTAGAGTGCGCGATAGGAAAGTGACACGGAAGTGAAGTAGAAAGGGGAGGAAGCCGCCCTTATTTATTACTGGGGGCCAGTACTCGGGGTCCGACGGCTTAATGTGCCCATCCAGCGCACGGCAGATATTTAGTGGATCGAGCGTTCGTACCTGCCTAGGATCGAACCTGAGGTCCTTTCCGTGGCAGTCACGAATGTTGCCCACTAGGCCGCCCGCGCCGTGTGGAGTCTCCCAAGATACCTTACATATATATTACATTGGGCACTACTAATCAATGGTCGTCATGTCACTGTCAACGTCATCTCTCGTTCCCTGCGTCTTGCCATCTTTATGTAGAAGATTGTTGCCCAACTGCTGTAGGATGATTTGAGCATTTGGATCCTGGGTTGTGAATTCCAGTATTTGTTTATCATTATTTTTAGAGTATCTATGCTTTCTTTTTTGCTTGGTTTCTTGTTCTTCATTTACAATCATTCTCCAAGGATAGGGAATATCTATAGGAATAAGTTTGTTGCTGTTTGTACTCTTGTTTTTTCAATAATCAAAGCCTCTGCAAATCTTAGTTTTTGTTCTGAGTCTAGGTCAGTAATGATTTCAACACCACTGAAGTTTGGAGTGCAGTTGTTATCAATGCAATACTCCACCAATGCAGTCTTTTTTTTTTTTTTTCACATTTTCTCCAATTATCTTCATGTTGCTTAAGTCGATAAAATAGTCGATTCTTTGACTACCTATATAATATTTTTCAGATTTCCTTCCATTTTGATGTAATATTGGTACTTGGTACACTCCTGCCTTTTCTAATAGATTTTTTTGGGTGCTTTATTCTTAAGAAGAATGTCTCCATAGATAGTTACATTAAGTCCACTGTCTTTCTGGACCCTACGGCACTCTCGTTTTAGTAGAGTTGCTATGGTTGGTAAATATGGGAAATTACTACAGTATGTAACTTTTAAAATTTTTTATTTAATGACCACTGTGACCAACTCAAAGGAAATGTTTTTATTTAACGACCACCATGAGTAACTCGATGGGCTATAAGTAGGCTTGCCAGATTTCGGAAAAGCCAAACCGGGACGCTTTTTGAGCTGGCCAAAACCTGCCCTTCCCCCTCTCCATCAACAAATTAAACACTACAGTATATGCCATACATGCAGCATGTGTTTTGTGCTTATAATAAGTAATAACAACCAATAAGTATAAATTATATAACAATATAACTGTTGAGAATATTGTTTCAGAGGTTATTAAAACAAAAGTATTATTTGTCATTATGAACAAACATATATACACATTTATTATAAAAACTGTATGAAGAAATATTAAATGTAGTAAAATTTAAATATCAGTTGCAATGCCGATACACTAAGTAATTTATTGTTTATAATGTAATACCAGTTGACTTATAATTTTCACTTGAGGAAACGTTTTTTAGAAACCCTTTGTTGGTCTTGATTTTTTCATAAAAGTTGCTACAGGTTAGTCTGAAGTTTACCTTGCAAACCATGAGGCCTGGTACAGTAGATTCATCCATTAAGCCGCTGTCATCCGACCAAGCATTGTCCATCAGTGAGCAAGCTGTTAAAACTGCTATTTCCTAGTAAACCATGAAAATCTTTTAAAAAATATATATAATAAACTAGGAACTGTCATAAACTTTCTTGCTACCAGTACTTTATAACAACCAGCAGAACATGTACTAGAGCTCAATAACTTGGGAAGAGAAAGGGGGTAACTATAGGAGACTTACTGTTTCAATGTTCATTGTTGCCATTTTTCAAAGGAGAAACAAAAACTTTTTTTATTCTAGAACAAAACTCGGGGAAGGGGTGGCAGTAAAATGCCCTTGAGCTTTTTCTTGGTTAAAGCAAGGGACGAGGCACAAGTCTCAGAGTTCTTTCGGTATATTGACACTATTCACATAGCATATGAAACGTGTATTTTGTTAAGATTTAGAATGGGAATGATATACACTGTTTGTAAAACTCATAACCCTCTCTAAAATATTCATGAAATGCATAGATACACCAAAGCAAGGAGCTTCATTATAGTCTATTTTGAAATCACTATGAAGTAAATAAATCAGATTTCTTTAGAAGTATTTTATTTTAAAACAATTTGGAATAAAAAAAATTAAGTTTAGCACTTTTTTCCGATCACCTTTTCAAAGTTATAACAAAGTAGCAACAAAAATTTTATTTTTGTTGAGGTCTTCAATTTTTTTTTATTTTCTAACTACTGGCATGCTGTAAAACTTAACTTCTTATTTTGTTCTGTGACAGGAAAAAAAAAAACAGAAAAAAAAAACTGTTGTGCATATTACAATTATAAATCTTTGTTCTTAAAATTTCAAACATGAAATCAGAGATCGCAGCAAAGAATCAAGGGACGAAGCTTTATTTTACATTCCAAAAAAATATAAATGTTATAATATCTACCACACACAGAACATAGAATTTTTGTGTTCCTTTGAAAGAAAGCAAAAAATGAAGTTTGGCCAATCTGTTATTTCAGATGCCAATAAAATGCCTTTTTAAAGACAGTGCATTCTTAGACTGCACTAATATATTCCAAAGATGCAAGTTTAAAAAGAGGAACGTCCACCTTCTAGAATTGTGACATAATAACAACAGCTTTGAAGTATGACAGTACTTCTGTCACAACATAATATACATACCATATTAAGCAACATTTTCACAAATGCGATTTTCTTTACATAAAATGAACAATTATGATAATGCTATCTTACATCATTAAATTACATTTGCAGAAAATTTGTAAGTTACAATGCTAAAAACTATGGTCTGCAATAATACCACAGGTTACTGGAGAAAAATAAAGAACACAACATAACTGAAAAAGAATTCAACAAAATTAATAATCCACACAGAACACATTTCTACAGGAAGTTATCATAAAAACCATGAAAGGGGCATCAGAATCCTTCTACAAAAGCATAAGTGGGCTCAAGAACAAACCACTAATCCAAAAATCATAGAAAATGTCTACTAATAGGTCACAACTGTTTCTTGGCAAACTGACAAATTATCATAAATTATATGATGAACCAGAGATAGCATGTATTTTATATACTTTAGTATTTCTATGTTGCTAGGGAATGCTAATTTTGGAATAAAAATCAAAGAAAGGCCATCTAACACATGTGTTATGGCTGTCTTTTATAACTGTCTGACTGGAATTGCAAAGTGGCTGATTTTGAACCAACTTATACTTGGGGCAAGGCTAACCTGACTATGTACTTGCACTGCATAATATAGTTTCAGTTTAAAAGCTTGTGTTCGGGCTTAACTGGCACCCAACAAAGCATATGGATATAGAAATATTCTGTCGTACGTACGTACATTTAAAAAATTAAGATCCCAGTTTCAGTCATGTTTCTAAAAAATGCAAATATTCTCATTTTGGTGACATAGTCACTTCTGTGTTGCTTCAGAGATGCCATACAGTATACACAGAGGATATTTACTGCGAGCGGAAGGAGAGAATTGTGTTAGCCGGTGGGGAGATAATGGTTTGGAAGCCACTAAGCTTGATCCTTCCTTCATGGTTGCTGTTTTAAAATATTCATTCAGAAATCGTTTGCCTGGTGGCTGCCAAGGTTAAGAAGGTGTGAGGGTTGAGGGGGAACATCGTGATGGAACATGGGAAGTTACCTTTTTGTCTTGCCTTTAATCACTCTAAAGGGGAAGAGTCTACGACACCTGGCATCCATTAGTGCATGGAAAAATACTGATAAACAAGAGATACCTTGTAGGTGAATCGGTTTCACAACATAAAAAGTGTAACCAGGTTAGTTTTGCCCCGAGTATAGAATGTAAGTAACTATACAACTATCCCCCCCCCTCACATTTTCAGAATCAGTATTCAGTTTTTGCTTATGACAAACCATTTAATATGTTACCCTCTTTTAGCATGTCTCTTGAAAAAAAGAAAAAAATGTTTATAGTATCACTATGTCCATCCATAAGTCTCTATGGACATTATGTCTGCAACTATTACTGCTATTTAAAAATTTCTTTTGTAGTCAAATGTCTGAAATGTGAAAACAATTATTCATATACTTTGTTTTTTTTTCCAATTCATAACTGTGATGCTATGGGACGTAAATGCACACGCTATTAAATTAAAAATATATTTTGCTCAATACAATTGCTCAAAATAAATAAATAATTTTTACCTTTTGATGCCTTTTCCCATGAAGACTGTTTTACATAGTTTGTATTTGAAATCATGCATGGTGCCACTGCTAGGGGTGCAAATTTATATTCTATTTTTTTTATTTTTATCTCGGCTTCTAAAAATCAGATTTAATTTTTTTCTAAAAAATCAGATTTAATTTGAGGTCACAACAATGAATATTTCACAATATTTAGTGACAAATTGTTTTGCCACTTGGAACATAAGTGCATATTTCTGGTTTTAAAACGTTTGCAAATGTATTTTTGCTCCTAAAAGTCTAACTGAAAAAATTTTTCAGTCAGATGATACTCACTGTGGAAAACTCTTATACACACTTTTCCCCCTCAAAACAATGTTTAGTTTTCTTGCTAGAGGGTGTTAAAGTAAATCTTTGTAAAGGTGATATCTCCACTTCTAAAAGCGCAATTAAAAAAATTGTTTTGCTACTGATAGCATTTGTGATGATGAATATTTTTCATATATTTGCCAATTTTTGTACCACACAGGGAACCATATATTCATTTCTAAGAAGCTGATTTGAAAAATCCCCATTGCTTTGGATATATTCCATTATGAGAAAAGTTTTGTGCACAATTTGTGATTTTTTTCACAGCACACATCTCAGCTGCTAGTAGCCGAGAGCTATTGCAATTTGTGGATGTTTTACCGATTGTGTAGAAATCTAGTTGATATTATTTTCTGTAACTAGCTCAATACACTATGAAGAACACTGCTTACATTACACATTTTAAATTATGCACAGATTTTTTCTAGGAGGGATATAAATGGTCTCTTTTTTTTTATGGGTTTGTCTTCTAAAAATCTGATGATCAGAAAGGATTAATATCAATCATCTCCCTAAATTATCACTTTGAATAACAAAGCTAAGGGGAAAGCAACACTTTCTGATTCTCAGGTTCACTCTTTCCAGCTGCATTTCTTAAACAACGAAAATATTCGTTCGAGCTGATTTCAACCCATTTTCCTAATCCCAAGTTAATTTGTTCCAGCCAGTTAAAGAGTTAAAATTCACATAGACTTCTACATGTGAAGTAATCAGGCAGCTTCGGCAAGAATTCAAAACTGTGTTCATGTGTAAGAATATTTGTTCACAGGTGCGGATCCACAACCAGTGGAAATGCAACTTTCCTGCAAAGTTTCCCCAACCTTGATTCAGCAGCAAAAGGGTTAGACAAACTTATTTTATATTTATAGAGGGGTTAGGAGCAAAATATGATCCAAATTATTAAATATTGCTTGAAAAATATTATGATTATTTACCATCACTTATTATTTTTTTTTTCTGTCTCTATGCTTTGGGCTGGAACTTGTGGCATGCAATAGGTACTGACCCCTGGTTTAACCTAACAGAATAAAGAAGTAATTTTGATGGATGTGGAAAATCAGTGTCTTCATCAACAGAGGCTGGGATTTTTTCATTACAGTTCCATATGTAGTGCATATGAGTGGCACCACAAGATGTCCTATATGTTTGCTACATGCATTATGTCTTAACTCACATTCAACTACTTTAACACTGATTTTTTAACTCCTACTTTTGGCAATTCTCTCAATTCCTCTCTCCCCTTGTCTATGCTGCTGTCTCCTCTGAAGCATCCTGTGTTTTTTATTTTCCTCGATAAAGCTGTGCATTATTTTGAATTGCTTACACGGTTATACTGATCCAACCTTTTGCTTTTCTTTTTTTAATAAAGCTGTGCATAAATGGAGAATTATACAGCTGGAAAAACCTAGTGACAGTTGTTTTAAAACAACATAAAAGGCAGCCATATCTATGTTTGTTGCTGGTGTAATGACACCAATATGAATTAAAAATATAGCAAATTTATAATTAATCAAAATGAGGGAATTGTTTCTAAAATTAAAACTAAATGTTGCACAACCTACAAATTCATTATGTACTCCTGAAAACAACTTATAGGATAAAATCCTTTTGCTGAATTTGCTGATGTATACATAACAGAATGTAAAATTATGATAAGCATAAAAAATAGAAAAGATTAGTACATGTGACAGACTACATACTTCATATTTTCAGCACATGACCGTCATTAAAATATCAGCAACATCAAAATAGACTAGCAGAACACATGAATAAAAATTTGTGACAACTTGTCAAAATAAATAAATGCAACTGCACAATGGATTCTGTCCCACTGATATGGGAGAATTACTGCACAGTAAAGAGACAACCCCATCATGGAACCAAGCTTAAAAAGGATTAATTATTTCATAAAGTTTTATTTTTTTTTTCTGGGTTTAACAGGACTTGCACAACATCTAAGCCTACAAGGTGCCATCCAGAGAGAACCAGTACTTAGGACAAATGCACCATCAATGACTTGCCTTGGAATTCAAACACACTTTCAGCAACAATACCAGAAGACAGATGCTGGTACCATAAATTCCTTGACCATTGGGTGATAACTCATAGAATTGACTTAACAGCAATCATACATTAAAAAAAAGTTACAGAAGAATTGCTGAAATGCAATATTAATAATCACTGTTTTAGGTAAGCAAAAAAAAAAAAAATCTTAACATTTCATCACAGTTTCACAAAAATCCAACCCATATCATGAAAACGATAACAAATCCGATTTTACTTCCAATAGTGGATTAAAAATAAAGAAAAAAAAACAATCCATCAAAAGTAATGATACATAAAAGCATGTTAAATTATTCGTTTGATTAAATGTATATACTTTATGCTTGTACACAAAGCAATTGCACACACAATAATCAAAAACCCGACTGTAGGAAAACTTCTTAGATAAATTTGACATACACAGTCAAATAATGCAAGAACTTGTAACATTCACAAAAATACTTGGAGAAATCTCTTGTGAGAAAAAGAGAACGAAGGAGAGAAAAAAAAACTGAAGACCTCCTTAAATTATACATCCCTGTTCTGACCAGCACTGTTAACAGTACAGCTGTACCAAAGAAAACATAGACTACTAAATTTCACAGTGAGTTATGATTAAAAACAGGGTTACCATCTTCTTTGCTATTGTTAGGAGATTAATAAAACAGAGATCAAGAACATAATACCGCTGAATTATTCCCATCACATCAAAGGATTTACAGTAATCTTGAGTACCCTAAAAGTAAACTGGAGAGTTGTAATCATTAAAATGAATGTATTATTAGGATATAAAATTTATGTACATGACTTTGGTTTAGTAATTGAATCCCTCTTTTCCCAAAACTGGAACAGGAAAATTGGCTATTCTATGATTATGTCTTGACACCATATACAGTTCCATTTTATAACTAAAAAAAAATTCATTAAAATATCAGCACTGACAGAAAAACACTTGCACATTCCCCTGTAAAGTCTGACAAGCAGTGCATGAGTAGCTTTGCATGAAATGAGTGAAGTGTTTCTCAATAAGAATGCAAATATTGGCTTTGTGATGGCAAATGTGCATTGCAACAGGAGGATGCCATGTGGAAAAATACATGCACCTCATGTTCAATGTATGAATAAAATATGTGTTTACACTTTTCTTGTTTTCATCTAAGCCACTATTCAACAAAACATTTGTTCAGTTGTGGTTGAATGATGCATTAACCTTTTTTATTGCAAAGTTCAAAAAGCTATATTAGCTATTGAATGACAAATATACATGGTATATTAATTATTGTATTTACTACATACAATGTGTAGCAGGAAATTACTGTTACTCACGTTTTTATTACAAACGTAGTGGTTGTTGGACGAGGACACGTTTAGGGATATGCTATTGTTGTATTTGATAAGAAGTTCTGGCTTACCCATACAGCCTTGGAAGCTCGGTATTTCTTGGGTAGGTTACGAAATAGCGTTCATGTCACTGTTCTGACTTCCCTATTTAAGTCTTCTTTTTAAAAATATCTTGTAGTAAACAAAATTGTGTACAATGAAAGCATTTAGGCTTGGAACGTATTGACTGCTAGGAATGTAACATTAGGTTAACAACATTCAAAGTCTTGTTAAAAGGAATGAAAGTTTCAATGAAAGATATGTAAAATCAATGAAGGATAAAACCAAATTAAAACTTGAATCCTAAAAGAACCAACAAACGAAATCCTCCTCCAACATCACCACCATAATCCAAACATGTTTCGACATTAGGCTATGTCTTCTTCAATGGAGTACTTTGACATTTGAAATATATGATCTTAACAGATCAAAAAGGTCTTGCCAATTCACTATCAGCCATGGCCTGCGTCGTATGCATCATGGTCGCAGTATCTATTTGTTCCGCCATTCCAGCGTTGACTTGTAACGCCATCTATTGCAGTCCTTGTCTCCTAATTGTTCCTATAGATTATTCATTTTCTTTCAGCTTTCTCTTTTTATTTTTTATCGTCTTTGTTTTTTCTTTTTCAAGTATATGTTTCCATATGCATGGAAACATATACTTGAAAAAGAAAAAATATGTTTCCATATGCATGGAAACATATACTTGAAAAAGAAAAAACAAAGACGATAAAAAATAAAAAGAGAAAGCTGAAAGAAAATGAATAATCTATAGGAACAATTAGGAGATAAAGACTGCAATAGATGGCGTTACAAGTAGTCTACTCGACGCAGGAATGGTGGAACAAATAGATACTGCGACCATGACGCATACAGGGCTATTAAATATCCACAAGGCCTGGGCAACATGCGTTGTGATATCAACAAAATGTATGGCAAAGATCTCTCAAGTTAAGCTGAAACTGTGAGCCTTGTTCATCAAAGCTGAACTCTGTTTGCTGCTATTGATAAGGACTTACATTTTTCTGATGGTGATAGCAATACCATGATATGATCTTTTGTTGATACTAGGTATGGTGCAACAAAAACAATCTCAATTACGCAAGCATATGAGGTAACAGATGTTACACACATGTTATCAGACTGTCCAGTTTCTCATCCAAAATTAGCACATAGAGTAAATACTAATCATCACTGTCTTGTGCAAATATTGTGGATCTTCACTGTCAGGGGTAGTCACAAGGTCATTGACTTTCACCCACACGAGTGCTTTCCAAGGAATTTTTAGATATGTAGGTTGATCTGAAGCACATCAAAGTTCAAACTTTCTTCATGAAAACATTTGCACCACACTCTGATGTTTTTATGTTAGACAAAGCATATGCCATGCTTTGCTACAATTGTTATAGATGTTACAAAACTTTATTATTGCAAGCACAAAAATTAACTGGCTGCTCAAGACATTTCCCCATATAATTTGTTACAAAATAAAAATGCTGATTGTCATATTGCCATAGCATAATTTGAATAGATTCAGATTTTTTGTTTTGTTTTGGGGAATGATCACCATGAGCAGCTCTGCATCTGTGAAATGCAAGTTCAAAAATCAGAATGAAGTAGTTGCCTTTAATAACTCATGTTCAAAAGTCCAAGTATCATAGTTGTCTTTAATATCCTATACTCAAAGTTCAAAAATCAGAATGAAATAGTTGCCTTTAATATCTCATGTTCAAAAGTCAGAATAACATAGTTGCCTTTAATATCACATACTTCAAGTTCAAAAATCAGAATGAAATAGATGCCTTTATATGTGATCCAAGTTCAAAAATCAGAAAGAAATAGTTCTCATTAATGTCACATTCTCCAAGCTCCAAAATCAGAATGAAATGTTGCCTTTGGTATTACATATGCTCCAAGGAGAAAAGAGGTTAATGCATCTTATTGTATTTACTACATATATGTGAACCAAAAGAATTAGAATAGATTGGCAGAGAGGGTGGGAGAGATTTGAAACATCATCTGAATATCTGTGCAATAGTGAATATTTTTGACTGCCCCACTTGATGTGATTTTTTTTTTCTGAATAGCAAACTGTTTTACTCTCTTCACCCCCTTCTCCCCCATGGTGAACAAATCTGCACCTTCTGACAAAATCAGAGAACCAAAGTGGCAAGGTGAAGGTACAAATCAGATGAGCTTACACACTTCAGTACAGTTGTAATTGAAATATCTTAAATAAATAAATAAAATTATATATATATATATATATATATTACTACAACTCATACAAAGTACAACCCTATCAATCTTAAGTGGATATAAGTCCAGTTCATCTTCTATACATAATAGAAAAACATTAAGTATGTAAAAAATTATACCTTGGCAATGAATTAAAATAGTCAGTGCAGTGTATTACTTCATCACAGTAAAACATTTTGTTTTCCCTGATTGGGAATTTAACGACCACCATGAGCAACTCAGTGGGCTTTAAGCAGCTGCCCGTCTCTAATTTAGGGCCACTGGTTCCAGGGAAGGGAGAAAGTCAGTGCTGTAAGTCAAACACAACATCCATGTCTCACTGGGATTCAAACCCGGATCTATCTCAGATGAAAGGCCAGAAGCCATCGCTTACACCACTGCGCTACCGGGGTACATGTAAAATAATAAAAACATGTAACACATGTGATGGTAATAAATTGTAAAATTTCCTTAAATGTTCATAAGCCATTCTTCTAAGGTTGAATTTTAATATGAAGAAAGGTTAGTGTCTGTCACATAGGAGAAAATGAGAAGGAAGAAGAACACAATTAAAAGATAAAACAACATCTGAAACATTCACACCTGTGCTAACATGCACAGTTGCATTGCAGCTGAAATTCATTAGTATCAACATATAAGATACACATAACTTTTGTAAATGAGAAGGTAAGAGTGTAACTGAGATCCACTGTGACATATTTAATATATTCGAACCCACAAAGAATAATTTTGTGCCACACGGCAAAAACAATGACAACAGTTACATAATTGTACTACAGGCATTGCATAATTATATCACATTTAATTCAGACAACAACGTTTATGAATACAAATTTTACAAATTCAAAGTCTACTATAGTTTCACCAAAACTATGGTTCAGCTTCATCAGTACTATGCGTTTTTAGTTTTTGCTTCTGAGAAAGTTACAATTTCCACACGTCAAACGCCTTGTGCGGCATCAGAATGCAGATTGATGAGTGATTTTCATGTGTTTGATATGTATGGAGATGAAGATAAATCATTTACCAGGTTATCTTTACTCCTGTATCTAAGATGATTTACTCTGCAAAAAAGACCTAATTCCTGACAAAAATTATTGGAGAACCTATCGCATCCAGTGTCAATGTGATCTGTCATACATAGGTGAGACATGGAGATTGCTTAAATTCTTATTAAAAGAACATGAATCATTTATTAAAAAACATGAAATCAAAAAGTCTTCTATATCCCAGCACTGTTGGGAAACTAACCACCAATTTCTGTTTAAGGACGCCAAATTGTTAGAGACCTAAATCAATATTTAACCCACTTTTTAGAAGCCTTTCAATATTTCAAAACCGTAATAACCTGGTAAATGATTTATCTTCATCTCCATACCTATCAAGCGCATGGAAATCACTCAACAAGCTGCAATCTGATACCACAGGAGGTATTTGTCGCTTTGAATTTGTAACTTCGAGAGAAGCAAGAAATAAAAATGCTTAGTCCTGAGGAAGCTGAACCATTGTTTCAGTGAAACTATAGTAGACTTTCAATTTATAAAAATTGTATTCATAAATGTTGTTGTCTGAATTAAATGTAATGACAACAGTGTTTTTCAAAATGTTCTTGTGAAACAAAAATGGTACTGAAGCAAGTTTGCAGATACCAATGAATTCTAATGGAATCACACCTGAGCCTTGACTTTTTTTGGAAGAATAACAAAATCAGGGAAGCATGGCAATTCTTTGAAAAATATGTTTCCTCTTTTTTTAAATATTTTTATCATTTAAAATGAAAAACAGCAAGATGTGCTGTACAATGACTGCTCAAACTAAAATGAAATAGATTACAATTATGTTAAATATATATTTGCAAGCTTTATAAAATGCACTCAATCACACAATGACATAGTAAATGCCCCCAACAGAGAGAGATGAATCACAATGCAAATTTCAGAGAGTTTTATTTAGCCTGCACAACTAAAGGCATATTATATCTTACATATGCTCAAACGTAAATCAAGGGATGTGGGTTTGATTCCTATTCCAGGGTAATATAATTTGCATTCTGCAGGATGGCTACACCAGGAACATAAAAAATGTAAGGTACCTATACATATAGAATAATACGTTTTTAAAATTGTTTTTTTCTTAACAATTGTCTGTGCATCCAGATGGCATTGTTCCCAGGTGCAAAAACTTTGTGCTCCTTATGCATGGGGAAACGGCCGATCTTGTTGCTTTTCTGAGTTAGGCTTATGATCTACACATTACTTATGGGGTTAGTTGCTAATGCCAAGCATGTGCAAGGCTTGTGTTCATCGTTTAGTTGAATCTTATTTTATGCTATAAGTTGCTAAATCCAACAAAAACTGAAATCAAATAAAATGAATTTTAAAAAAATCTCCCCCATAGAACTTCCAAAACTAGAATATAGATCACTAGAAATGCTCTGCTAGAAAAGACTGAGCATAACAGTGATGTTCCTCACTGTTGTTACTTTTGCAAAGGGAAGATTGCTTTTGACATTTTGTGAATAAAACTTTTAAAAAAGCATATTATTACTCTAATGTTGTTTAATTTTACAGGGATTTGCATTTGAAACTCTCTAAATAACAACAGAATTTGGTTTCATAATTTATGACATCAAGAAACTGTGGCTTACTGGCCTGAACATTACTTGGCACTAATTTTAAGCAGAGCCACCCTAAGGGGTGTGCAGTTGCACAGGGCCCCGTGCTTAGGGGGGCCTCCGCGTTAACACCCTGAGAGAGAGAGAGAGAGAGAGAGAGAGAGAGAGAGAGAGAGAGAGAGAGAGAGAGAGAGAGAGAGAGAGAGAGAGAGAGAGGGAGAGAGGGAGGGGGTGGGGCAAAATTTCTTATTTTCAATTATTCTAATTTTATTTTTTAAACTCTCATTTAATTATTATTTTTCTTTAAATCGATTGCTTAATTTATATTTACCCAAATATTGTCAGCAAACTATTAATACAATATTATGTCTTGCGAAACATTAGTATTGGAGCCATATCTTTCAACGTGCACTGGTAGTTGTCGAAAAAGTTGTGCTATGCCCGTTACTTCCATTTGATGTCAAAACTGCAGCCCGTGCTTTAAGATACATGAATAAAATAAAGAATCCTTTCCCTAATGCTTTCATTACCTACAGGATATTACTTACTGTCCCAGTAATGGTGACAAGCGTAGAAAAAGCTTTTCATGCTTGAAGTTGATTAAATCTTATTTAAGATCTGTCATGTCTCAAGAAAGATTGATGTCTTTGACAACTTTGTCAGTTGAACAAGATAAAACAGGCTAAATAAATTTTGATGATTTAATAGCTGACTTTGCTGGGGTACAAGTAAGGAAAGCCAGTTTTTATAAGATGCGTTCAATAATGAAAGTAATGTCCCATAATAGGTAAAGATGGAGCCATTGTGAGGAAAGGCCATATGCTGGTGTGCTTAATTTTTTTTTACATCATTTAAAAGACATTTACAAAATATCAGTAGTGTTCAAAAAATTTTAAATGCTGCCTATCATTATTGGTTAATTTTCAAACGGTTTGACATCTCATTAAACTGTACAGATAACTGTAATAAACTTTGTTTGAAGTCTAGTGTATATTTTATGTCTAGTGTAGGGGGAGGATTAGTCAGGGGCCCCATGGCTAGGTTCGCACCCGGACCAGCGGCTGCTAAGGGTGGCTCTGATTTTAAGTTTACTTGTTCTGCATAACCAGAGTGCCAGATAAAAGATCCCATAATATATATATATATATATATATGCTGTACATTTTTCCTGTAAAATTAAAATCAGTCAGTGTGTGTAGGTTAATGCAGATTTTAGTTCATCTGTAAGAAATAACAGATGTTCTTCTATTCAAAAAATGTGCTTGTCAGCTAATTTTTCATTCAACTGCTAAATTTTTTCTGTGTTTTTTTTTTTTTTTTTTTTTTTGGGGGGGGGGGGGTTAACAACCATTGGGCACAACTCGATGAGCTATACCCGGATCCATCTCAGGAGAATTATAAGAAGCCAGGGCTTAGACCACTGCACTACCATAGCAACAACTGCTAATTTGTACAGAAATGCTAATGTCTTTAGAATTTGCTTTATAACAGTGAATATCTTGTGACTGGTAGCTAATTGTAAATGACTTCATACAAAACATGATAACAAAACTGTATATCAATCTAATTAAATGTGCCTCCCAGTTGATACATAAAAGCAACGCAAAAAGGGCAAGGACTATTGACACTTTAGGTTTGTGTTTCATAAATTATCTGTAGATGATTGCTACAAATTTAATAGTGTACTTCTTAATCTTCACTGGTAGGAAAACTAATCAGAAAGGGGTTTAAGGTACAAAAATACTTCAACATGCACCTACCAGATTTCAAAGAACTGCACATGTGCATGAAATTTTATTTCAAATTAGCCAAGACTGCATCAGAAACCAACAAAATGTTGATAATGGCTTTCTGGAAAGAAATAATGAGCAAAACAAACATTTGAGTGGTTTTCAAAGTTTAAAAAAGGCACTACATCAATTGATGCAGAACATTCAGGCATCCAACAACAAGCAAATCTGATGAAAATGTTAAGCGGGTTATGGAAGCTGTACAGGATGATAGAGGTATCACTATTCAGGAAATAGCATATGAATTGGGCATTTCAATTGATATCTGTCAGAGAATTTTAATGAACAAACTGAAAAAGGAAAATTGCAGCTAAATGCCACACATCTTGACCCAGTGATGTATCCAGGCATCTTCTCGGGGTACTAACCCCCCCCCCCAGAAATCCCCCTCGTAGGTTTTGGGGCGATTTTCCTTTATATTTAGTCTAATTGCTTTCGTTTATAGCTGAATATACGGAGAAATCAACTAGAAAAAAGTTTTACAAATTGAGAGGAAAATATTACAATAATAATAATGCACATGTTCTTTAATGTGAAATTTCTATCATCCTTCAACAAAGCATCAAACAGTCCTCGCTGAAGGGGCAATTTTTCATCCACGGACAACTTGGACTACTTACACAATAAAAACCTAATTCCACAGAGCAGAGATGTTTGTACTCAATACATCATCATATTTTGGAAGCTGGCATTCAGCTTTATTGGATGCCGATTCTCCATGTATACAGTTAATCCTCAATGTAGCTAACATGACATTAGTGCTTCTAATGCAACAAAATATTTGCTACCTAATTTTTAACAATAGCAAATTATTAGAAATTGTTCCCATAAAAAGATGGTTTTTTTTTTCCTGGTAGTGAGTGGTTTACATTCTGTGAAAAAAAAAATTGAGGCACCTCGAACTGGCATCCGAACGGTTAGTTAGTTTTATGTTTTTTTCACTACTATGTGGTAATCTAAAGGGGCTGAAACCAGATGGCAGAGGAATGGTTTACACCATACGTTTTAAGGTACACTGTAATGATTCCTAAATAATCAGAAACACGCTTGTAGTAAAGCGAGCACATTTTTACCACTCCTAATATTTTGGGAGGATTTTCTTCAACACAGCGTTATCTTACAGGCATCCTCAATATTTTACACCACCACATGGCGAAATCCGTGGTGCATTACTAAATTAAAGCAAACATCATAGTAATTAACACAGCAACCAGAAATCTCTGAATTGACTGTATTTACTGTTCCACACGTAATATCAATCACATCAGAAAACTTTAAAATTTCCATCGCCCTGGAGCAGGAATCGAACCCACATCTCCCAATTACTAGTCGACTTAACACCCAGATACTTGTGACTTTCTCGTCCTGGGTGGTATAGTGAATAGCATACTCGACCGTTAATCGGGAGGTGCAGGTTCGATTGCCGCTCCATGGCGATGGAAATTTTAAAGTTTTCTGATGTGATTGATATTACGTGTGGAACAGTAAATACAGTCAATTCAGAGATTTCTGATTGCTGTGTTAATTACTATGACATATTTTCCACGTATGAGAGGAATATTTCTTGCACATTATAAATTAAGCAAAGGTAGAACATTTTTAATCACTTGTATGTGTAGATTTCTTGGAATTTGCATTTGCGATATATGAACATAAAATAAGGAAAAATTTATACTCTATTTAATTTTTTTATATATTAATGTGTATATAATAAATAAAATTGTGATTGCATGAATATAATCAGTCAACAAGTTTCTTCCCCCTCAAATTTTGCACACCCCCCACCACCACCAAAAAAAAACTTTCTGAATGCAACGCTGTCTTGACCAATTAACAGAAACAGAAGCAATCCTTGGTAAATGTAAGCATGGAGTTGAAACTTGAATTGGAACAGATCCAAAGCTTCTGCCCTTAGAGAGAAAGTCATAACTGGTGTGTTTTTTTGTTTGTAAAACTCAGGATGAGGATCAAAGAAAAAGATGTGAAAACAATGTTATTCAGGAAGAATTACAAAAAGCATTAAAAATGTCTCTCCCCTTCCCCCTCCCCTTCCAAAAGGACTTTCAATAACAGCACTATATGGTCTGTACTATAATATTTTTTAACAGCACTTTTGCTATGTATATGGCCTAGCTTCATCAGGACAAATGGTGTGTGGCAGAATCACAGCTGCACCTTAGTAACTACTGGTGTTCTAATTTAATTGCACAATGTTGTAGTCGATCACTTTTATCAACAAATGCTGGTGCTTATAAATGCTTAAAAATGCAAGATTATCATGCTAAGACTAGCACTATTTGCACTAGTTAGTGCAAGGTGGTAATTTGGAGAAAGGTTTTGGTATGAGAAATATCCTATTCATGATGCAGGAAAGGTAAACAGAATGATCAGGAATGGATCTGTTACACCAAACACTGCACAACAAAATATAGTAGTGATTAGATGCAGTAATTTTTGCCTTACACTCATTCTACAGAGAACTGAAAACCACTAAGGTTTTTTAATATTAAAAGTATTATTAAAACATATGTTATAAGATATTAACATGAATTTTGCTCTGCATTGCAGACACTGGACATGACTTTTTTATTTTGAAAATACCTTAAATTTATTGACTTGAGTATCTGTGATGAACATATTTCACTAGACTTTCAGATTCAATCACAAGTAAAAAGTGAGACAAAAAAAAAAAAAAAAAAAGTATACCCTTTTCCACTTTCATTGGCCATTTGAAATTCAAGCAGAATCATTAAGTTAATTAGAGATGAGGTAGGTTTCACATCACAAGGATCCAATGTGGCCAAAAGATGCCATGTTAAACACAACCCTGAGAGAGAGGAGGAGGAGGATCATCTACCTGCTTTAATGTAGGGAGCTACATTTAATAGCAGAAAATAAAAGTCCTGAATAGTAAAACAAGCAACCCAGAAAATTTACATAAATTACAAAATAATTAACAAATAATTTTTATTTTACATAAATTTACAAAATAATTTTCAACTTTTCATGTCTTTTGATTCTAAATTACCTTGAATTTAATCATGTTGTATACCTAACTATTTCTGCATAAGGACAACAACAAAAACTGTATAAAAAAATATAAAGCAAGAGCCAATACATAAATTTAAAAAAACCCTGCTAGCTTGCAAATGAATGTATTAACATACATGAATGTATCACTAACTATGCTCTAAAATTCAGAGGCTGGCACATAAAATAAAGTAAAAATGTGCAGATAGCTAAACTGTGAAGAACAGCTCTTGAATAAGAGAAACAAGTATGTCAGTTAGTGGAAGTCAAATTTATTATCAAGAATTGATAATGAAAAAAGGCTGCAGTAAACATTATCCAAATTTCTTTTAATGAGCCAACTAGAGAAAGAGAGCAAATCTATAAATAAAGAAACAGCAAATATTACAGCACACACCTTTAATTTTTTTTACCATAATCACGGCATACTAGTAATTATAATTAAAAATATAACAAATGGTAAAATACTATCACAGTGTCCATTTTTTAACACTTCTCAATCCCAAAATCTATTAAAACTTTCAAAAGCAGTAAGCTTCAGTGACAAAACATAAAAATCAAATTAGAACTTAATCTTATGTCATATTCTTGAATATCGTTATTTTCCTTTGCATGTTTAAGATATACACTGTCATGTGCAAAAATCAACTTTCTGATTTAACATAATGGTATTTTAGCATATATAATCATAACACAAGTAATGTAAAATGTGACCAAGTGGCGAGAACAACATAAATTATATACACTTTGCTCAGCAGACCAACAGAAAGAAGCCTACTTTGAAATTGAAAACAACTTCATAACATTCCTGGCCTATCCTTTTCTTCATTTCCTTGTTTTTCGAAAAACATATAATCCTAAAAAGTAAAAACAAAATACATAAATAAAATATTGAAAGATGACTTATACCGTACACTCAATGCACAAAACATTAGAGATACCTACATAATAGTGTTGGTCCTCCTCTAGTAGGAATAATAGCCTGTACATGACAAGGCATTGACTCCACCAGATGCCAGAGGGATTCTGGAGGTATGCCAGCCATGTCTGCTACAGATTTGCCCACAATTTCACCCGAGTTGTCGGTCCAGGATCCATGGATGCGATGTTCAGCTCCATGGCATCTGAGAGAGCTTCGACAGGGTTTAAATCCAGGAGCCTCTGGATGGTTTCTAACTGAGATGAGTGTTACTCGACCCATGCCTGGGTGGTTGAGGTCTGGTGGGGTAGCACACTGTCCTGCTAAAACAGACCATCGGCCGCAGGACGCGCGAAGGCCATGAAAGTGTGTAGATGATCAGCCAGCACATGCTGGTAGCAAGCAGTGGTTAAGGACTTCTCCAGACACACTAAGCGACCTAATGTGCCCCATTAGAAGGCTCCCCAAACCATCACAAAGCTGCTGCCACCTTGAACAGAGCTGACCTGGCGTGATGGGGCCATGGCCTTACGTCGTCAATGCCACACCTGCACCCACCTATCAGCTCGGTACAGGTGAAAATGTGATTCATCTAACCACATGAGACAGCGCCACTGCAGAAGTTAAATTTTGATGTTCCCGACACCAGGCAAAGCATAATGTCTAATGACAAGCAGTCGACAGTGGCACACGAGTAGGGTGTCAGCTTCCGTAGCTCAGGGCATGCAGCATGTACCATACCATTCACTTGCTGATGCTGTTTAGGCCTTCAACATTTAACCTGCACGTGATTTGTTCTATCGTTGCCAAGCAGTTGGACTGTACGAGACTTGATAGCCTATGTCGACCACGGTCATCAATGGCGTGTAGTTGGCCACCACTTGCTTTCTCTGCACTGGTATGTCCGTCAATGGTATACTCAATGCACACCATTGATACGGTGGACCTTGGAAATCCTAGGGTTCTTACCACTTGGGTGATAGAATGACCCATCTGTTTTGTGCCGGCAATGTGTTTAAGATCAAAGTCGCTCAGATCACCATATTTACCCATGTTCGTCGATTGTGATACACCGTTAGGAAGCCCTGCTGTCCACCTATTTATTGCCTGCATTTGGTTTGGGAATGTTCCACTCTGTGCAAGGGGATGCCCACGTAAACTATTCATCACCCCGATCTCTAATGTTTCGTCTACTGAGTGTATATACACTGTTCAAAGTACGTAACATTGTAATCATCATCACTCCTATCTATTCCATATAATGATGTTCAGAAAAAGCACCTGTTTCAAATGATTATAAAGCACCCACTTGTAAAACTGAAATTCTGTTTACATATGTGGATAAAAGAACAGTGCAATTCATAGGCGTATTTTTTTTTAAATATCAGGCAGGCTCGACAAAAAATGAAAAAGGCATTTATACACTATTTGTTTAAAATAATCAAGAGAATAAATAGAAATGTGTTATTCTTAATCATTATGCCGTAGCAAATGAACTGCTGAACATTTTTGAAAAAGTGCTCGTTTTTCATTCAATCCTCAGGCTTGTGAGCTTTTTTTTTCTTGGGGGGGGGGGTAGACCATTATGAGCCACTCGTTGGGATATATAAGTCATTGCCAGAGTAGTATAATGTAGACATACACGTGTACGCCATACGCGGATAGTTTCCAAATCAGGAACAGATTTTGCAGGTAGTTTTTACTTGTAGATTAAAAAAATGGTTATTTACAGCAATTAAAACACTTACTGAACAATTTAATGCAACAAAAATGTTTGTTGCATTGAATTGTTCATAAAACTATAACTGATACACACTCTTTGCAAAAAAAAAAAAAAAAAAAAAAAATGAGGCGCCACGAGAAAGTTGTTCGATCCTGATGAAACTCAGCATGTAAGTACCTCAGGCCCAAACATGCAAATGATTAAAAAATAAGGACCAATGACAAAACAGTGGCCCACCACAGTGCATGTGAATCACGTTTCGAGGTGGGTATGTCAGGAGCAAAGCTCGCATGCAAGGACAATCGTGACAGTGGATTGCAGTTGCATTAACCTCCATGGACTGCGAGGATGCCTCAACATCGGATCCACGCACAATATGAGCAGCTCAGCAAGTTTGAGAAAGGAAGTATGGTCAAGACGCCATATTGCCAGGTATTTGGGTTGGAGCAACGCAGCAATCCGACAATGTTGGTGCCAATGGGTCGAAACAACACAGAAATCAGATGATGTTGGCACCAATGGATCAGAGTGACACAGCAATCAGATGATGTTGGCACCAGTGGGTCAAGAAGGGCACAACCGAGTGGCACGTGGGCAAGGGAAATGACAGAACACAAGAATGCAGTGATTGTGAAAGCCGCACGAACAGGACAGAATTCGTCACTCTTAACCATCTGTGGCCATGCCACATTGTCTACAGCTATGTAAGTGGCCATCCAGACAGTTTCCAGACAATCTGTGGAATGGGGATTACAATCGAGGAGGCCACTCTGCAGCCTACCACAGACCAGTAAGCATCACCAGCACTAGTTGCAGTGGAGTTGGGTCTGATCAACGTGGGATGGTGTCCAGCAGTGGTGTGTTGTCTTCAGTAATGAGTCACGGTTTGCATTTGGCACTGATGAAAAGTGCATACATGTCTGGAGACAAGCTGACCAACACACGGATTCTGCCTTAACCGTGGAATGGCACACAGCTTACACATCAGGAGTGACTACCTGGAGAGCCATTTTCTAGGATAGCCTGACACCCTTAGTAGTCCTCTGTACCAACTTCATGGCTTAACAATACTTTGACAACATTCTACAACCTGCTCTGCTGCCATTCCTGTCACAGCATTACTGCACAATTTTTAAACAGGATAATTCCCAGCAACACATGGCACAGATCTCCCAGGCTTGCCTCCGTAATATCAACACCCTTCCATGCTCAACCCAATTGCCTAACCTCTCACCGACCAAACATGTTTGGGACATATAGGATGCCACCTGTGGCAATCCTAATGTTGGTGAACAGGCCTGCAATATGGACACCATCTGGCATGCTATACCTCAGGACAGTATCTGTGAACTCTATGCAACGCTGGGTAACTGCTTGTATCCAAGCGAGAGGTGGCGCTACAGTTACTGACTTGTTGCAACTGTTTTATTCAAATATTGGGTTATCGGAAAAGTCATGACGTATTTTGCCACCCGATGGCGGTTGGGCGGTTTTGAAAGTACTAGAGGCATGCACAGCTCTGTTATCGCTATGGCATTCGACAGGTGCCAGTTCTAGCTGCAGTCTAAAAGGAATAGTGAGCGATTTGGTTGATTTGCAGAGATTTGACATCTAGTTGAAGATGGAAGACCAAACTGTGCATTTTCGCCATATTTTACTGTTTTACTTCCGTAAAGGGAAGAACGCGCGTCAAGCTTGTGAAAAGTTGCGTAAAGTGTACAGTGATAATGCTCTACAAGAACGTCAGTGCCAGCGGTGGTTCGCAAAATTCTGTGCTGGTGATTTTGACCTCAACGATGATCCTCGGTCCGGGAGGCCAAACTAAGGTTGATGACGACCAAATCAAGGCATTGATCGAGTCAAACCCACTTTACATGACACAAGAGATTGCAGACACATTGCACATCCATCATTCAAGCATTCACGACCACCTGAAGAAGCTAGGATACGTAAGTAAGCTCGATGTGTGGGTTCCTCATGAACTCAAAGAAGCTCAATTGACGGCGCGTATAAACATCTGCGATATGCTCATTAAACGCGAGGAAAATGATCCTTTTTTGAAGTGACTGATAACTGGTGACGAAAAGTGGATTGAGTACAACAATGTGCTGAGCAAATGGTCTTGGTCCCGAAGTGCTGCTTCGCCTCAAACAACATCCAAAGCAGACATTCATCCGCGGAAGGTTCTGGTCTCAGTGTGGTAGGATTTTAAAGGTGTCATGTTTTTCGAGCTCCTACCACGGAACCAAACAATCAATTCAAATGTGTACTGTCTGCAATTGGACAGTTTGAACGAATCCATCATCCAGAAACGTCCAGAGCTCATTCATTGTAAAGGTGTTGTGTTCCATCACAACAACCCGAGACCACACACAAGTTTGATCACCCGCCAAAAGTTATTGGAGCTTGGGTGGGATGTGTTGCCACATCCAGCATACTCGCTTGACCTTGCGCTGTCAGACTTCCACTTGTTTCGCTCTCTTCAACAGTCCTTGCGTGGTATAACATTCAATTCAGATGAGGCTGTAAATCAGCACCTTGTACAGTTTTTCGCCACGAAAGACAGGTCCTTCTATGAACGAGGCATTCTGCAGCTCACTGAAAGATGGCAAAAGATTATTGAACAAAACGGGCATATTATATCATTGATTGATCTTTGTTCTTTCTATCAATAAATGACCTTTGCAAAACATGGCTAAAATACGTCA
This sequence comes from Macrothele yani, assembly GCA_039090855.1. Classification (NCBI taxonomy): domain Eukaryota; kingdom Metazoa; phylum Arthropoda; class Arachnida; order Araneae; family Macrothelidae; genus Macrothele; species Macrothele yani. Next base: position 26,259,198 of record CM077013.1, read on the forward strand.
TGACTTTTCCGACAACCCAATAAATGGCCTGAGTGCTCTGGAACTGCAATCTTTCCTTTCCTATACATGTGCATTGCACATACCGATTTTCATCTTGATTGGCCGATTCCTTCTGGGTGCTTTGTTTTGTTTTGGCAAAGAGTGTGGTTGAGAATCCTTCTCCATACATAACCAATTCCCGTTACAGCAAAATCCAATATAACAATTGGATGATTCCTTCAGGATGCTTTTTTTTTTTTTTTTTGGCAAAGAGAACATTACAAAATTTCTTTATACTAAAATAATATATTCCACATACATTATTTCAAAAAGTATGTGTTGAATGTATCAGATGATTTTCAATAATATATACAGGGTGTCCAAAAAATAACTGTGAGCTGAAAGTAACACCATGTCGAACTGGTTCCTACAGTAGGTGTTGGAAATGGGCCCCACCGATGTCCGGACATGTCTGCACATGCTTCTGCATGTTAGTGAAGATCTTTCTCAGGGTATGTAGTGTGATTTTTTGAATGTGGGTCATTACTGCAGCCTGTAGGTCTTGAAGCGCATGCGGTAGTACCCTACAGACGAATGTTTTGGCTGTTGATATACCCGGACAGGTGGAACAATGCCTCATCTGTAAAGAAAGTCACATCCACAATATCCTCATCTCTTTCACACAGGAACTCTTGGAACCACCTGCAGTACCGAACACGGGTCATGTGGGCTGTTTCTTTAAGCCGATGCATGGCAGACAGTTTGTACAGGTGGAAACGCGACTTCCTTTTCAGAATATCGTGGGTTGTACTCTTTGTCTTTGGCACATTAGCTTGTTGTGACAGCCGCCTCACGGACTTGCGTAGACTCCTCTGTATCCTGACCTGGATATCCTGTACGGTCTTGTCTGTCGTAGATGGCCTTTGGGTCCCAGAACATTTCCAGTTTCCTGTGGCTATGAGCTGACGTACCACATTATGGTGGGGATATCTACATACACACATATCACTAAGCTGTTCTCTGACATTCCGATGTTAGTTCCAAAAAGAAATACAAACCACCAGAAAAATGTTTAACTAATTGCTTACTTACTGTTGCCATATCAAACTTCTCCATTTACAGCAATCTTGACACACAACTCAGGCTTCACTGACATCCATCCCACGATGTACACAAGACCTTCTATGCTTCATACTCATGATCTTTTTTCATGCAGACACTCCTGAATCTGATCCCCCCATGACTTCCTTGGCATTCCTCTGCCTTTTCCTCCTGCCATTTGGACTAAAAAAAAATTCTTAGTAAGCATCTCATCCCTCATTCTGTCAGCATGGCCAAACCACCAAAGCATATTAGTCTCCACCTTGCTAACAACATTTTGCTTCACATTACACAACTGTAACACATCTTCATTCCTCACACAATCATATTGTGTCTTGCCACAAACCACCTATAAGTAATGCACTCCTCCAGCATACAAATGACTCCTATGTTTACCCAGATTTCACTGCCATACATCAGAGTAGGAACAATTACACTTTCATACACAGCCATGTGGGACTCTCTTGAGAACCCATTATTCCTGTGAAAACCTCCTAAACCAACTATGACTTACTTTCAATGAAGAATTCACTCGCCTACTAATTTCACCATCCAATTTGTCTTCTCTGTCAAACATGCTTCCTAAATACACAAACTCATTCACCTGGTCAATCACTGTGCCATTTAGACTTATATTACATTCAGTACTACCAGTTCCTTTCTCAAAAACCATAACCTTGGGGTTTCCCTTATTTATACTCAGTTTTAATTTCATGCAAACTTCATACGTCCGGGACAACATACTCAGCAAACTAACTTTTGCTCTCTGCCAACACGACTGTGTCATCAGCATAAAGCAATCTGCACACATGGATAATACCAAGACATAAACCACTATTATCTATTTTGGCATCATGCATGCACCCATCCATAAATATATTAAACAGCCATGGTGACATTACACAACCTTGTTTGACTCCTGCACCAATAGAAAACCATTTTGACAAAACACCATTCCCTCGTACACAAGTGTAGTGTAAAAGCCAGTATACGTGGCTTTACACTATCAAGTAGATTCTCAGTAACACCATGCTTATTCAATACCTTCCACAAAAGTGTCCTATTTATATTTACTCGGTCATATGCTTTCTCTAAATCTATGAAGGCAGCAAAAACTTTCTTACCAACAGCCAGATAATTTTCAATCATCATGCGTAATGCAAAAATTTGGTTAGTGCAAACTTTACCAGTCATAAAACCACTCTGAACATCCCACACTTTCTCTGATGTAAGACCTCATACTTTTTCAATGACCTTACCAAACACTTTCCCTGGCACACTCAGTAGGCTAATAACACGATAGTTCTTGCAGTCAGTCTGATCACCTTTTCCCTTACACAAGAGAACAATGATAGCATCCTTCCAATCCCGAGGAACCATTCCTAACTCCCAACATAACTGGCAAATTTCAGTTAATTACAGAGTCACCACCATATTTCAACATCTCAGCAATCATACCATCAACTCCCAGAGCCTTACCATTCTGAAGAGATTTTAGAGCTTTGCACACCTCTTCTCTTGAGATCCCTCCTGTGCTTCCATTCTTCACTGTGACACCATTTACTACCTCTGCCTCAGAATCACCTTTGCTTTCTTGACCTAATAACTTACAGAAGTATTCACCCCATTTTTCACTTAACTCATTGAGCTCCCATGTCATTTCCCCAATTCTATTCTTCACACAACTTACAACTTTGTTTTCCCTATTTTTCCTAAGTCTCGTGAACTTGCAGAAAGTTTTTCTATCTTTCTAAAAAGCTAATTTATGCCTTTCCACCTTCTCTTTCCTATCTTTTACCTTATTCTGGCAAACCAGCTTAGCTGCTTCATGCTTCTTACAGCAATATTCATCAACAGAAACTCTACCCTGCAACATCGTCAAATAGGCTTCCTTCTTTCTCTTTACACTGCCTCTTCAGTCTCACTATTCCACCAAGCATCACCTCCATTTATGCCCACTATTGTGGTGCCACCTAGACCTCTTCAGCAGCAGTGACAACACAGTTCTTAAAACATTCCCACTTCTTTTCTACATCCCTCTCACATGACTTCAGCTCTTTCAGTCATTCTCTAAGTAAGAATAATGCTGATGATCTTTAGGGACCCTTTCAACCTTTATTCTTTTCATCCTAGGCCTCTTCTTATTCCTTCAACAACATTCAGCTTCACTCATGACACTACCAAGTAATTATCAGAGCCAACATCCGCACCTCTCATCACACGAATCTCAACAACTAAGTGTTTCAGACATTGATCGTAAACAACAAAATCTATAACACACTTCTGACCAAGATTACGATTGTCCCAAGTATATGTGTGGATATACTTGTGGTTGAAATACATATCAGTTACACACAAACCATTCTCAATGCGCAGGTCAATTAATCTTTCACCATAATCATTCACACAAGGATCATTAAACTTACCCAGAACATTGTCAGAAACTGCATTCTGCACACCTACTCTAGCATTGAAATCCCCTGCTATTTTAACTTTCTCTTTAGCACCAAACTGGCTCAAAACAGCTTTTAGATCATTTTTAAAAATCTTCCATCCTATCAGAAAGTTCCAAGTCAAAAGGAGCATACACTACAACAACAATTACTATTCTCTGAAGTTTCACTTTGAGACGAATCCAAAGAATTATCTCACTTATACTGCTATAGTGAATCAAGTTGTTCTTCATCTTTTCACTTAAAATCACACCTACACCAGCCTGTCCTCTCACATTATCCAATATTTTAGACCATACACTCACAGTTCCATTTACTTCTTCTATCCCAATTTCCTTCTTTTTGGTTTCACTTACACACAGCCCATCCAATCTATACTTATTCATTTCTTCAATCACCTCATTCATCTTGACATTTATACCTCTAGCATTCCATACACCAATCTTACACTCACTCAGCCAAGATCTCTTTCTCATTCACCTTTTTCCATTTCAATATTGTTTCCGTGGTGGACCATCCTTCTAAAGTGCGGTAGGTCCACCATATCCCACACAAGAGTCCTTTAATTTCTTTTGTTGTGTCTTTTTAATCAAGTAAGTACACCAGTGTGGAGGATTAGTCTACAGCTGATGGTTCCAGTTGGTCATTCAACCTAAGTATTCTGGAATAAAACCCAGTGAGCTGGCACCTTTTCACCAATGTCACATAGAACTGGCTGGTACCTCTCCAAGATTCACAGAGGCCCTTGTTGCTGTTCTGTGTGCCATTGTTGCTCAGGAAGCACCTCGAGGAGGCACACCCATCTCTCAGTAAGACCGCCCACAACTCACATCTGGGACATCTGCATCACGAAATTTGCTAGCGAACTGTTTTTGCACTTCGTCTGCATACTTGTCACCATTGCGAAAGACATGCTCCACCAAAAACACTCTCTGTTCAACTGTCAACACCACTGTCCTTGTTCTGAGATGAGTGATCAATTGATATGTCTGCCTCCATTGAGCAAGTGCTAGGGAATGACCTTTGTTTGGAATGACAGCTGGGCACAGCTTGGTGTGGGGAGACATGATGGTTATCAGATACAGAGCACATCCACGTGGCGGATCATCTGCAATTCCATCCAAATTTCTTTATTATTACATTACTGCAATTCGCACATTCAGTGAACAGTCATTATTCAGACACCACGTATATAGTAAAAGTCAAATAATATATTTCAGTAATATATCATCTGATTTTTAGTAATATATGACTGATGTTAATTCACAGAAACATCTTATTACATAAGCTCTAATTATAATATACAAATTGTTAGCCTACTAAAAGATAATTTTGGTCACCCCTGCAGAAATTAGAATATGCTTAAGCAACTGAACATGCCTGTAATTGGCACCTAAGGTACAAGTAATACACTGGAAGGGCAATTTACTACACACACCCAACTAATTAGGTGTGGGCTCACCTTTGCCCTCACAGCAGCAGCACCACATTGTTGCATAGACTCCACTAGGTGCTGGACATGTTTGTTCGGGTGGTATCGCAGCCCGTGGTTCTAGGACAACCATTGGTAAAACATAGAGGATTGTCAGGGGGAGGGATCCAATGCATTATTTCATTTAATCCTACAGATGCTCATGTGGGTTCACCGACATATATGGTAGGGGGGGGGGGGTCATTCAAGGGTTGCAAACACATTGGAATGTTCCTCCAACTGATTCTTCACCAAATGTTAGATAAGTTGTCTTGTTGAAAGAAGGTATCCTGCTGTGAGAAATGGGTGGACATCAATGGGTATAAGTGGTCAATGAGTACATCACCATAGACCTAAGCAGTGATGGTGGTCTTAATAGGTACAAGCAGCCTCAAGGTGGTCCATGTAAGCATGCCTCAAATCATTATACTGCCTCCACTGGACTACCATACCCTGACTTGACAGCTAAGTTTCATAGCCTTATGTGGTCCACACCATACACATGCCTTTTCATCAGCATGTTATAGTTAAAACATTGATTCATCAGACCAAGCTACCCATTTCCAGTTTTTCATGGTCTAGTGGCAATGTCTCTTTACCCACTGCAGCATCATAGCTTGGTTATATGCTGTTAACAAAAGTATGCAATGTAGGTATAGGCTGCCAGAGTAAAGTAAAAAGGTTTCCAGTCTTTACACTAATCTATGTAGATGCCCTGCTGTTGAATGCCAATGTTATTTTAAAGTTGTGAATCCATTTATTGGTGTAAATATGACATGAATGGTAAGTCAAATAATATCTGAAAACTTGAAAATTTCGTCGTCCTGGAGCAGGAATCAAACCCGCGTCTCCCAGCTGGCACCCGAGTATGCTAACCACTACACCACCCAGAATGACCAAGTCTCAAGTTTCTGATTAATTTGCATATAACCATCGCAGAATTCGCTAGTTGAAGCAACCTGCATGCATATATAGCGAATCTGGAGGAATTCACTCCTGTGATTGCCTGGAGGAGCAGATATCAATGTATAAAATACAGGATTACACCACTGTACAATACAGTGAATAAATAGTAAAAAATATATATTTTATTTTATTTTATTTTATAAGTTTTACACCAATAAACGGATTCACAACTTCAAAATTTGTATTGTACAATGGTGTAATCCTGTATTTCAGCCACTGTTATGTTCTCACACTGTGGCCCTCCATTCCGATATTATGATACGGAGGTCTCAAACATTAATGTCCCACTTACAGCCACATTTTCCCTAGCAACTGCCGGTTTTGATGTAGTCCTGGCCCGCACGTGCAGTGGTCACAGCTGAAGTTGTAGAGATGAGAAACTCCATCTTCCTTGCACTGACAATCTGTCCATGATCAAACTCCATCAGGTTACCATGTTTGCCCATCATCATATTCACAGGAATGTTACAGCAGGTAAGAGCTAACCCATTTATATCCCACAGGCCTGGTCACATTACTGTGGTGGAGAAGAACAGGTTTGTGGGTGTGGGGAAAGTGTGTGCAATAAATTATTGTTTTACATGTATACATACAGTATAACTAATTTTACACGTGTCTTTCAAAAATGTTGGGAATCACATGCACACACTATGATTCGTTATAAGTACCCTCTTGTTAAATTTAAATTCCAGTTACTAGTTCCAGAGAAATACAGATAAACTTTTTCACCTAATTTTGCATTCATGTACAGTTAAATACTTTTAAAAGTGTGCAATTTAAAATGATTAAGCCATACTTATTAAAATCATCAACTATGCTGATGTGCTGGCATTATGAGCTCCAATTATGGATGCTACACTACAGAAGATACAATCCAAAAAAATTCTGATCAGGTGTTCATTCATTAAGTTATGAATAAGGTTAGGAGACAATGATTTTCATTAAACAACTAGTGATCCAGAGTTGCACTGCACACTGAAAACTGGTATAGTAAATATTTTCTAAAGTTGAAGATACTTTAATTGTACTTCATATCCCCCACAGGCTCCTAGAATTTAATTCTAGACTGAGATTTGTGCATCACACACACACACAGACTATGATCTTCCTGAATTAAAAAAAAATTACTTTCTACACTAGATACCTCAGTTAGACACTACTAGATGCTTCAGTTAATCAAATTCCAGGAATAGGAAGGCCATTACTAGACATTTTTACTTAATGGAATTCCAGGAATAGGAGAGCTACCTCTGAATGCTTCATGGAATTCCAGAACAGAAAAGCCAACATTAATAAGGTCAACTAGAGGGCAAAGCAAGGTCTTAACTTACACAGGACACCCAATAATATCAAAATAATCACACAATCCTTGTAGCTTTGCTTTCTTCAGGCTTTTGATCTTGCATCTGAATTTCAGTAAATTTATAAAAGATGCTCTTAAAACTAAAAAAAAAAAAAAAAAAAAGGCAAAAGCTTAAGAAAAAACATAGAAAATGAGAAAAAATACTTAATACTTCACAGCTACATGGAGACCTATTAATCACATTTTTGCACCAAAAGTAAGAAGCTCATCATGTACTCCCTTCATTTATGAAGATTACTTGTCAGTGGGTTCTGTGATGTCTGAAGCACAGATGATTCCCAGCATAGATCTCTTTCATAGTATTGAATAGTGGTTGTCACAAGGGGTCAGTGGATGTTTCAACTTGGACAAGCTGATGTTAGATCAGATTGCTGTCATTAAGTTGCTTGGAAATATGTTGCTCTGGGTGATGTTGCAGCTACGTAGGTGAATCAAAATGTAAGTTACACTTAGTGCCATCTGGAGTGGGATTGCTCTCAGACCGTGTGTGCTTGGGAGCAAAGGAGACAGTACATCAGAGCTGCCAATGGGAGATGTTTTAGTTCAATAACTTGGTTCAGTGCATGTGCCGGAGGCAGTTTGTAATGGCGTATCAACTGGATTATTAATCCAAAATGGAAGTGTGAGGAACCATTTGATTTTTGTGGGCTAAGAGCCTAAATTGCACTGACATCCACCGCAAAACCTGTGCTGTATACACGTAAAATGATATGTCTCGCCCGGCCATTGTAGAGTGGTGCCAACAATTTGAAAAGGGTTGCACATATTTGACGGATGAATACTGCGAAGGCAGACCATCAATATTCAATACTCCGGAGCATGTTGCCACCATTGATAACATATGGGACAATAAGCGTATCCAAATCAATCAAATTACCAGTACGTTAGACATTTCGTATGGGACTGTGCATTTCATCATTCATGAGCAGCAGGGATTTCGGAAACTGTGTGCAAGATGGGTGCCATGTTTACTCACTGATTTGCAAAGAAACCAATGCTTCCTGTTGTCTTTGGCTTTTATGTAACAGTATTCTGCTGAGGGTCACAATTTTTTGCGTCGCATCATAACAGATAATCGAAATGTGGTTTCACCATTTCACCCCTGAAACCAAACAAGCATCTATGGCAGGGATGGCGAACCTATGGCATGCGTGTCACTGAGTGGCACACGAACATGATTTGTGTGGCACACTGGTCTGAAAACATTAACGACAAATAAAAATTTTGTTAATAACGGAAGAATTGGGTAGACATACACCAGTAATACTAAAAATGCTGAAATCCGTTTTATTGGTGTAAATTAGAAACACTAGTGTCTGATGAGTGGAGCTTTCACCCACTCATCAGACAACGCCACACTCCACGCCGAGCTTGACACCGTAAGATCTTTAGCCTTTTCTGCAGGACACTCACCCAGCATGGCAGATCAGATCATACACCAGACGAAGTCTAAACTCGCCTCCTGTGGCACCATATGCCCCACCCAAAAACTATAATACATCGGCTCATGCCAGTACATACCAGGCTTTACATATTTCTTTAAAAAATTCCCTAAAAAAACTTGGTTTCGGCATAGGGATTACCGCACCTAGGACAATAACATCTTGTCTTGCATCAACAAAAAATGCCGGCGTGGACCTGGAAGATGCGGGAGTACACGCTATACCCCTCTTGTACCCGGACGGAACAAACAAGAACTATGTGGGCATGACCAAGAGGTCTCTGAGACTAAGACTCCAGGAACATCAAAGAGATATCAAAAGAGGACTTCTCACTATGGCATTAGCGCGTGAAGTCGCCAACAACTCTGCAACACCTCTGTGGGGACAAATAAAGAAAATAGCATGATATACAACCGCCAGAGCCACCCTCCTCAGAGAAATTATAGAAATCCTATCCAGTCACGGGATATGTAACGAGGAAATGTCAATGGACCTCCCACATGTATGGCGCACGCTCATCAATATGTGAGCTTCTAATCACACATCTAGAATATGACGCGCACGTTCTATAATATCTATAGCAAACTTCTATTTTTGAATTCATAACTGGAACTCTGTTTTTTGTTTGTTTTTGTTTTTGCATTGGAATACTTATGCCTGAAGAAGCCACCCGTGGTGGTGAAAGCTAGCGTGTTTGTACTGGTATTTCTAATATTACACCAATAAAACGGATTTCAGCGTTTTTAGTAAAAATTTAGTTTTTTGAAAACAATTTTTCAACAGCATGTCTGCTGTGTGTTCTTGCAAATAACCAAAATCTGACAAGAAAATTAATCTAGCCAAGAAGTGACCTCCAAAGGGATAGTAAATCAACCTCACTTTATTTCATCACCTTATGCATTCATTTCCAAAAGAAGCGTTACAAGAATACAATTATTATTTTTCATTTTATCATTCCACTCCTGTGGACTTCCACTACGAGAGTCGTCCACACCTGCTTCAACTCTAGCCTCCCTCCCCCCTTTGCAGGAGGGAGAGAAAACTATTCAGACAGAAACACGCGCATGAGATGGCGAGTTACGAAAAAAACTTGTACTATGAATAGAGATATTTCAAATTTATAACTTTGATCGTGAGTTTTTTAAGAAACCTGGTACTATGAATAGAGAGATTTCAGATTTATAACTTGGCAACACTACGATGCTAGTCCAGAGCTTCAGTTTGTCAGTGAAAGTTGATTTGTTTGTAGCTGCTGCTTACTCCTCTTGTGCATCTGGAATTGTTTCTTTTTGCATCCTGATCATGCAAACATGTTTTTAGGGCTGAAAAAACATAAACATAACAAAGATAGTGGCAGAGTATTTCAAGAGCAGTGGACATCGTAGAATTTGGGGTGATTGAAAACAACAATGAAGCTATGTATACAGAAACAGTAGTGTCCAGCACATTCAGTACAAAGCCTCATTTTGAGAGGAATCATAAAAATGTTTATTATGTCAAATGACGAAAGTAGGGAGTACATTTCAAAAAAAGTGAAACAATGTGAAAAACAATCAAATTGTTTTGTATCTTGTTTCAGGCCAAGGAATAATATCACTGCTGCTAGTTTTCATTGACATATCTCGCTGTATAGAACAGCATGGGAAACTGCTTTGTGACGGTGATTTTTTGAAGGCGGTTTTCTTAGCCACGTCCGACACTTTCCCAACAAGCAACAAATGGTGGGTAAAATTAAGGAAATGCCAGCCAGCAGGAGCACTTTCAAAGATATATTTACAAGAATGAGTGAAGATTTTTCGGACCAAATTAATCTGATTTGGACAATGCCGATATGTTTTTATTATGTCTTTTTGAAAGCAGCGGTGTGACGTCACAAGTAAGGTTAGCTATTTTTGTTAGATTTCCTTGCAGAAATGTAATGAGGGAAGAATTAATTAAATTGCTGAGTTTGCCAACTATGCTCACAGGGAAAGATATGAGTGAAGTGAAGCAAGAATTTGTAGTAAAAATGGGGATTGGCTTAAATAAAATAGTGCCTTTGACTACTGATGGTGTCCCAAATATGGCTGGTACACATAAAGGGTTTAAAAACTTTCTTGGCGGAGAAGTTCAGCACCCTATTATGCAGTCCTATTGCATTTTGCACTAGGAAGCAAGTCTGAAGTCCTTTGAAAGTGTACTCTCTGTAGTAACTAAAATTGTGGACTTCATTTGTGCACATGCCCTGAATAATTACCAGTTCTCTAAGATGTTAGATGAGGTGGAATCATAATATGGCGGACTTGTTATATACAATAATGTTCACTGGCTGAGTCGTGGACAAATATTCCACAGGTTTTTGGATGAAATTCTCTTCTTCTAAACAGAAAAGCAGCAAGAATTCCCAGAACTCACAGATCCTATTTGTCTGTGCGATTTAATGTTTTTCAGTGATTTTACAACAATATACAATGATTTGGATGAGAAACTTCAAGGAATGGGACACACACTGCAAATAGATTGTTTGAGGTCATAAAGTCATTTAAGTGCAAACATAAAGTATTCTTCAGAGTTATCGAAACAAAAAGTTTAAGTATTTTCCTTCACTTGAAGCATATCTTGAATTACTGTCATGTTTCACTGATAATCTCGCTCCGAAAGACACAGAAATATCCTTAAAAGGTATTTAGATGTTTTAGAAAATTCAAACCTCAAATAATCTTGGGGCAGTTTTCTCAATTTCGAGATTTGGAGAAAACATGCAGTTTATCACAGTACCTTATGTTGCTAAAATGAGTGACTTCAATTTGACTGTTTTTCGAGTGTTTGGATATTGACAATTTAGAAATGGAATTGATATAATTTCAAGAGGGCTCTACGTGGATGAACAAATTCATCAAACTTGGCGAAGCACTGGAGGAAATGGAGTGTGCTGCTGGTGCTGAGTTCTGTACCTAGAATCCAGAGAACTTGATACTTGAACAGTGGAACGACCACAAACAGATATTTTCAGCCATGAAGAGACTTGCTACAGCACTACTTACTTTGTTTGGATCATCATACTGTTGTGAGCAGCTGTTTTCTACAATGAACTTTGTAAAGTCAACAGTCAGAAAACGTCTTGGTTCAATCTTCAGTGCATTTTGCGTGATGTTGAAGACAAGAGGTTATGACCCAAACATAAATACACCTTGGCTAGTAGTATTCAGCAACAAGTTTCACACTAATGTGATTTTATGTAAGTACAATTTTTCAATTATCTTACAAATTAAATCAGGTCCAAACTGAAATCGTTTTAGTCATAAAACTCACCTACTGTATACCTATTCTGTTAATGTCATTTCTTTTTTTTTTTTTCTTTTTTTTTTTTTGGTATTCATAAGAAAAGTTTCATGAATGAAATGTTAATAATAATAATAATAAAAAAATGCACACAATACGTGGCACACGAGACACTTGAAAGCAGTAAAGGAAACTTTAAGTTGCACGCTAGTTGGAAAAGGTTCGCCATCCCTGGTCTATGGAATGAAAGCATATCCCCTCTCCAACTAGGAAAAAGTGCAACAACCATCTGCAGGAATGGTCATGGTGACTGTTTTCTTTCACTGTGAAGGTGTTTTTTACACAGAATTTCTGTCAAAGGGGGGGGGGACTGTCAATGCTGACTCATATTGCCAAACATTATGAAATTTGCAAAAGGCAATTGCAGGGCTGAGAACAACCACATAGCTCCAAAATAGTTGAAAAAGTGACAATTTTTCTGAAAAAAGTAAAAAAAAAAAGTCGAAAATAATTTCTAAAAAAGTAACCAAAAAGTGACCAAAATTTCACAAAATACAGCCAAAAAAGTAACTCACCCTCATAATAATAATTGCTTACCTATCAAGCAGAGGTCATTATGGGTAACAGTCACCTTGGAATAGTTAATAAGCAATTTTACTGTTCCCTTTTTATTTTCACATTCTGAAAAGAAAAATGCCCCCTCCCCTCCCCAACTTATCACTTCCTGTTCTCATAAGGTGGTGCAGGCTGAAGAATTTAAATTTTTTTTAAACCATCAGGGTAGAAAGTGGAGCATTATCCAGCATATTAATTTTTTCCTGACTGAGAACAGGCAACCTGCAAAGATTATGCAAAAGAAAATCTGATAATTTAGGCCTGATCTATATTATTTATATTAATGTAGTGGAGAATTTTACATCCTGTACTGTTGTGAAATACAATTTTTATAAAGTTAAATTTTTTCCCTTTCTGGCCAGAAAGTCATTTATAAAAGATTTCCTTTTTTCACCACGACGTTGAAGCATATCAACTGCGCTTTTGTGTTCAAGTTCTTCTCTTCTGACAGATTTCACTCCTTCTAACATTGCCTGTGCTAGACGTACCTCATCCATAATTTACTTCTCAAAGCCTTTTTAAGCCTTTCATTTGCTTCATGAAATAGTGTGTCACAAGCTTTTCTCTTTGTTGTTCTTTGTTGCTTTTGGGCTTTTAGGCTCTCTTCCATCTTTTCAATAGCCATCTGGTAATCCATAAATTCTTTTATCACATTTTGAAATAATAGAAACTCACATGACAATTAAAAAAATCATTAAACAGCTCACAGACCCAGCTATTAAGAATATGCCTTTCTTTTAATTTTCTTGACTGACAACTGGTCTTGAAATGTAGAACAAGTGGCATGCATGTAAAACAATTTCAAGAAAAGCTTTACATACATATACTGTTTGATTTATGTAAAGCAATTCTTGAAATTATGTCAACCTGTACATACTGCATTCAGATGGAATGAGTTCACATAATTTTGCAAGAATGTTACCTACTATTGGTAATCAAAAGAGGGTTCTCCTCCAACAGAATAAAATCCACATTATACACTGCAATTTGGGTGTGACAAAAAATTAACCAGCTGGATGTGGAACTTCTCTCTTATGATGCATATTCCCAATAACTTGTATCATCAGACTACCACTCATTCATATTCCCAAGAACTTGTATCATCAGACTACCACTATTCATATTCCCAAGAACTTGTATCATCAGACTACCACTCATTCATATTCCCAAGAACTTGTAACATCAGACTACCACTCATCATTCCAATCAGTTCACTCCAATTATATAGAAAGTGTCCCAAGGATACCAAAGCTTTAAAGGTCCAAATAGGTGATTAGCATTTCCAGAATCTGGTACAAGACTTACCATGGTGAGAGTAAAAAGATTGTCCTGTTTTGAACTAAATATAATGTTGGGCTTCTATTCCAGGGTGAAATGCACACCAGTGCAGACTGGGGACCACAATGATGTGGAACACACGAGGCTGATGATGTGCATTTGGCATGGAGCCATAATGTGTTATCACATGAGCAGATGATAAGGGTTAATAAATGTGATGTCCAGGTGCTCCTATGTCATTATTGGGAAAAAGTGTAATGCATAAGCAGGAGCAGTGAGAGAAATTTGTGTAGTTGAACGTGAGGAAAAAGTGGACAGCAGAACTGCATGAAACTGGTTTTGGCGTTTTAATGCTGGGGACACCAACCTCGAAAACAAGACAAGGTCAGGACATCCAACAACCACCAACAGTAGTACCATGCTTGAAGTTGTGACAGCGAACCCCCAGTACCAGTACATGACAACTGCCAGCTGAGGTGCAGTAATCCCAATCCACCATCGTTCATCACCTACACCATATGGTTTCTCCCCAAGGTGCCATCAAATGGTTCCCCACGAATTGACACTTCAGCAGACAGAAGAACATGTTGCAAAACATAGATATTTCTATATTATCCTACCACTGGAAACCAATAGTTGAGGCCATGCCACATGCCAGGTAACACAGCCAGTGGTGCAAAAAGGGTGGTTCAAGAGGAAAGCCATGCTGTGAATTTGGTGGAATTGTGAGAATCCTGTGCACTGGAACTCATGACAGATAGTCAGGCTGTGGACAGGAATCTCCATGCCAAACAACTCTACAGTGGGTTCATGAGGCTCTACACCAAGGCTACCCAGCATTCATCAATAGGAAGCACGCATTGCTGCAAGTGGATAATGCCACAAGTCATACATCCCAAGTGTTCCGCTGAAAACTACAGGAATTGAAAAGGGTTGAGAACCTACTGCATCCTCTATGTAGCTAGGACCTTGCCCAACCCGACTACCACCTGCTTTGCTCCACGGCCCATTTTTTACATGAACAGCACTTCCCTTCAGTGGTGGATGCGGAATCTGGCATTGGAGAATTTCTGCCCTTGAAACTTACCAACTGCCAGAGTCGTGAAAGAAATACGGGATTACACCATATAATACAAATTTTGAAGATGACAATCCAATTTTTGGTGTAAATGTGACAAGGATGGTAAGTCAGATAATATCCAAAAACTTGAAAAAACTTGTCCCGCTCTAGGACAATGAAATTTTCAAGTTTTTGGATATTATCTGACTTACCATTCTTGTCACATGTACACCAAAAATCGGATTGTGATCTTCAAAATTTGTATTACCAAATGGGATCATGGCTCTGGTGGAATGTTGGTAAAAGACTATAAAATGCAATGGCCTGCACTTTGCAGAATGTCGTGAGCAAGTATGGATTTCTTGCATCATTAAGCTTTTTAGTTGCAAACAGGACCAACTTTTGACTCATCCTGGTAAATATTCTGGAACTTCAAGCCATTGGAAGAAAAACTTTCATAAGTGTCGCATTGGAGCACACTTTATACCAAAATTCACGTTTTAGCATTGAACACAATACTATTATTCTCTGTACGTATGTAAGGGGTGATCTCTGTTGGTATATACAAGCACTATGGTCTTTCAGGACACTTATTTAATTAGTCCCACTAAGCTGTTCTCTGAGATTCAGAGGTTAGCTCCACAAACAAAGAAAATCCACCAGATAAATGTTTAACTGATTATAACATCATCATTTACAGTGATCTTGGCACAATGTTTGAGCTTGGTTGGTTGGTTGATTTTTATGGCGCAAGGGCCATGTTTGGCCAAAGAGCGCCAGACAAAAGACAGACAAACATATTAAAAACGTGCTATGAAGCTTAAAATATGGCTGATCAAATAAAACTGAAGAATGAGAACAATGGAAGGGCTAAAAAAGATAATGAAACAAACAGTATTAAAAACATGATACAATGATTAAAATCTAGCTGATTCAGTAAAACTGAGAAATGAGTATGATAATAGGGCTAAAATCTAGATACGTTTAAAATAGTCAATTTGTTTAAAAAATGAAAAACAGCAACAGTATTGCAGTGATCATTTAGCAGTCGCTGCAGTGTAGCGGCGTCCTCGTTCAACAAATGAGAATGAAAGAAATGAAAACGTACATCACGAAAACGAACACAGGTACACAGAAGATGAGTGACGGTGAGTCGGCAATTGCACGTCTCACACATCGGCGCAGTGTCGCCACACAGCAAAAAGCAGTGAGTGAAACGACAATGCCCAATGCGGAGACGCGCAAGCACCACTTCCTCCCTACGGTTCCGACGATATGAGGATTTCCAGACTTCAAGATTAGGTTTAATACGATGCAGCTTATTTTCCACCTGCTGGTCCCACAGACCCTGCCACGTTCGCTGATATAGTCGCGAACGATAAAGTGGAAATCCCGGTGAAACAGTGGCAAGGGTGTGACGACCAAAGAGGAAGCAGATCTAGCAGCTGCATCAGCACACTCATTACCCGAGATTCCAACATGACCAGGAATCCAGCAAAACTGAACTTGAAAACCGGCCTCGAGCGAACGACGAAGCAACCGTCTCACATCCAAGAGAAAAGGATGGTCACGACAATCCGCAGATGATAAAGGACTGCAAGACACTTAAAGAATCCGTATAGACCATAGCACAATGATGAGAACTCGACTGAACATGGAGAAGGGCGAGATACACAGCATGCATCTCCGCCGAAAACACTGTGGCCTCAGCTGGGATCCGCGCTACTGAAACGTCATCAACACAGACAGCCGCGGATCCAACAACTCCATGCATCTTGGAGCCATCAGTAAAAATAGGAGTGTAGTCAGAATTGAGGTCACGGTGCTCAGCAAAGAGCTGCTGGTACACTGACGCAGGGGTTGAGGATTTATCGAAAGGTGTAAAGGTGGTATCAACCATGACACCAAGTGGGTGCCATGGAGGATCCCCAAAGCTCCTGGTCTCTCCAACAAGCGACAAGTCGAGCCCTACATCACGGGCTACGGCCGCCATACGAAGACCGAAGGTTGAAATGCACAAGGGCCGGTTCCCGAATAAACGAGCATGCTGGGGATGAAAAACTGCATCGTATAAAGGATGGTCTGGAAGAGATCTAAGTTTCAGATAGAATTGAATAGACAGCTGCAGACGGCGTAATTCAAGCGATGGTTCGTTCGCGTCAGCGTAAAGGCTGGGAATTGGAGATGTTCGAAATGCTCCCGAACAAAGACGCAGTGCTTGACGGTGAATAGTGTCCAAAAGCCGGAGAACGGAACGACGAGCAGAGCCATACATGATTAAGGAATGGTAAATGCGAATTAAAGACATCCTGTCTGCGCCCCACGAGACTCTCGAAAGGATCTCAAGAATAAATAGAGCCCGCAGACAGGAAATCTTGAGCCGCCGAACGTGCGCACGGAACGTAAGCGCACAGTCGACGGTCAGACCAAGGAACTTGGTCTCCGGCAAAACTGGTATGGCTGCACAGTCTAAATACAGCTCTGGGTCAGGATGGAGGCCACACCTCCGGCAGAAATGGACACACGCTGTCTTGTCGGGAGAAAGAACGAAACCATTGCTATTCGCCACTTTAAAGATCTGATTAATTGCAGACTGCAACTGCCTTTCAATAAAATGCATGCTTGATGACGAGCAGAAAATGTGCAAGTCATCAACATAGACAGTAGCCAAAACCGCAGGAGGAAGATTTGTGAGGAGACAATTAATGCGCAGGATGAACAATGTGACAGATAAAATGCAACCTTGAGGAACACCTTGTTCTTGATGGAATGTTGCCGATAGCGTCGTACCCAGGCGCACCTGAAACACCCGATTGCGAAGAAAATTTAAAATAAATGTCGGAAGATTTCCTCGCAATCCGCATGCGTGGAGGTCACGGATAATACCGTGCCGCCACGCTCGATCATAAGCTTTTTCAATATCAAAAAATACAGAAACCAGGTGCTGCCTACGCACGAACGCCTCGCGCACAGATGTCTCAAGGTGCAGGAGATGATCGTGAGGTGAACGATGACGGCGAAAGCCGCTTTGTGATGGTGAAATGAACTTGATGATATTCTAAAAAATGAACTAACCGGGAATTTACCATGCGTTCAAGAACTTTACACAGACAGCTAGTGAGAGCAATTGGACGATAACTAGAGGGAGACTTGGGATCCTTGCCAGGTTTGGAAAAAGGCAGAACAAAAGCTTTTCGCCACGATACCGGGAAACTGTGCTCTGACCAAATACGATTGTACAAGATTAAGAGATTCTCGAAAGACGACTGCGAGAGATGACGGAGCATGTCATAGTGGATGCCATCAGGATCGACAGATGTAGCGCCGGACCGATGAAGAGCCACCCTGAGTTCAACCATGCTGAAGGGGGAGTTATAACTTGTGTCATTAAAAGGTGCAAAGGAGATTCTCTGGCGTTCCGCAGTAGATTTAATCCTGAGAAAGGAGGAAGGATACGCCAGGTCACTCGACACGGAGGCAAACGCCTCCCCAAACAATCAGCAATCTCCCCGACATCAGCATATGTGCAGCCGTTACTCTCGAGAATGGAGATCTGGTGAGAGCTGTAGTTACCCCGGATCTTACGAATCTTGTCCCACACACTTTTCGAACTCGCAGGTGAAGTGAGAGAGGAAACATACTGGATCCAAGACTCCCGCTTGCTATGTTGACGCATCAACCGGGCATAGGATTTTGCTCGTTTGAATGTAACGAGATTAGCATCGGTTGGGTAACACCGAAACATAGACCAGGCCTTATGTTGAGCTCTCCTAGCCGCTGCGCATTCAGGGTTCCACCAAGACTTCGGACTTCTGGAGAGTGTCGTAGATGTTTTTGGTATAGAAAGATCAGCTGCCTGAAGAATACAATTTGTGACTTCAAGAACTGCTGCGTCGATTGACTCCTGGGTCACCATTGTAGAAGATATCAATGCTGACGGTGTGAAGACCTCCCATCTCGCACGCTCCATCCTCCACCGAGGAGGGCGGGAGGCAGAAGATGGCATGATCGCATGATGCGAGAGGACAATTGGAAAGTGGTCGCTCCCGTGGAGGTCGTTACACACCATCCACAACCAGTCAGCAATAATTGATGGTGATCCCAAGGTCAAATCGATCGCACTGAAGGATCTTGTCGGTTCATGAAAGTACGTGTCAGCACCGGTGTTAAAAAGGCACAAAGAGGCCGAGGACAGAAGAGACTCTATGCGACGACCTCTCGTGCTGATGCTGACACTACCCCATAAATGATGATGGGCATTGAAGTCACCTAGTAGAAGAAATGGTGAAGGCAGCTGATCAAGCAATCTCTCCAGTACAGAGACGATTACGTTCTCGTCCGACGGCAGATAGATACTGTAGACAGTAAGAGGCACAGGGACAGATATTCGCACCGCAACGGCCTGCAAAGTTGTGGATGTCGCCACGGAAGACACCGGAACACTGTGAGGGACAAGAATAGCGACTCCCCCACAGGCGATGTCTCCCGATGCATTATCCGTCCGATACGCACTGTAGCCTCGAACTGAAAGCAGGTCTGATGGTTTAAGCTTCGTCTCCTGTAGACACTCGCACACCGGAGAGTAAAATGAAAGCAGATGTTTCACTTCATCAAAACTCGTCCGAAAACCTAGACAGTTCCACTGAATGATTGAAGCCATGGTTATAAGTGAAATGAAAATGAAAATGATCAAACGAAGTCAGGCTCCATCACCTCTGATGGGGGTTCCCCCAGATCTGGAGGCGTGTGGCCAGGGGCCAAGATGGGAGCATGCTTTGTCCCAAGTGCCTTAATGGGAGGCGCACGACGTTGAGTCGTTTCCTGAGATTTTAGAGGAGAAGAAATGCTTTTCTTATCCTGGGCTTTGGTTTTTTTTGTTAGAAGTGGCCTGAGTTCCCTTGTTGGTGGTGGGATGAGTCTGCTGCGGCAAAGTGGTGGGTGGCGCTTTCAGACGCCTAGCTCAAGACTGGAGTGCCTCCAGTCCGGCTGCGATGATATCGTCCAGCTTATAGGGACATTTAGTAGGGATCTGAATGTCGGTTTGAATGCCGATTGTAGATTTAGCAACCACCACTGATGCATATGTGCGCCGATCAGAAGAAGCAGGAACTACTCTCCTTCTGGCCTCAGGATAGGAAATATTCTCCACCGTCTTTAGCCTTTGGATTTCTTTCTCCTCCTTCCACTTGGGGTAATCTTTGGCTGATGCTGCGTGTGAAACCTTGCAGTTCACACAAAACTCAGCCTCGGCCACACATTCTGATAAAAGATGCTCTGTGGCACCACAGCGTCCACACCTAGGATTGCTCCTGCACGACTGCTGAGAATGGCCGTAAGACTGACACCTAAAACATCTCAGAGGGTTAGGGATGTACGGACGTATCTCAAGGTGCAGATATCCTGCCTTGATGGACGTAGGCAAAGAAGGGCTATCAAACGTTAAAATGATGTCGCGGGATGGGACGGACTGCCCATTCCGCCTAAAGAGTATACGCCGCACACCCGTAACGTGCTGACTCCTCAGTTCTTCTAGTAGTTCTTCCTCAGTACACTCAACGAGGTCCTGAGAGGAGACAACACCTCAAGATGAATTTAGGTATCCATGAGGTGTTATTTTGACCGGAGTCTCAAGCAGCGTGGTAGTGTTTATAAGTGTGGTACTGTAGGCCACAGTGGACATCTCTACAAGAAGATCTCCAGATTGGAGCTTCTTTACGCTCTTAGGAGAGCTTGCGATGGATTGAAGTGCCTTATTTATCCAAAATGGACTTTTGCCACTCAAAGGCTTTGAAGGGTCTAATGAATGAATAAAAAAGAAACGAGCGTTACAAGAATCAGGCCCATGCTTTTTAGCGGAAGGGGATGAGCCTTCCTCGTTACCTCTTTTGCTTTTCGGTTCGTGGGAAACTTTATTTTCATCCATGGAATAAATTAATAATTCGTCCGCCGACTTCCCCACCCACAATCGAGCCCAACGAGGGAGAGCCGGAGTTCCGCAAGCCCAAGTGAACGCAGGAACTCAAGCCCAAGTGAACGTTCACTTCCGCAAGCCCAAGTGAACGCAGGACACGGCTCTAGGGATAGCAAGCGGATATAGAAAGTTGATAGGGCAGACATGCGCTCGGCGTGCACCCAGACTTTTCCATGCCTGGGGAACACCCCTTTGGCATGCCCACCCTATCCCCAGACTCACCCTGTCGTGCGAAACGACAAGCCGTTAGAGGTCCGGGCTCCACTCGGCCACAGACCTCATTGACTAGGAGTGGGTTAGTTCCTAGCCGCCCGTTTAGGGTGAAGCAGGGGGCAAAGAGGAGTGTTGGCAACTGGCGACAACAACACCCAGGCCTCCAGAAACCTCAGCCTCCAGCATCCTCTTTTCCACCTTACGGGTCACCGCACACGGCAAACGTGCAGGTAGGTCTAGCTAACCAGCTCGGAAAAACAAAGAAAGGAACATAAAATGGAGAAGACAGGAAAGAAAACGAGAAACTAAAATCCTGAGCTGGCGCATAATCACAACCTCAGCAACCAACAACTGAGGCGGGTTCATGTCAAGTGAAAAAACATAAAAAATGTGAAAATCATCACATATATTACATGTTGGCTCGGGCCGTGGGGACGCCGTCCCCCAGCAGCTGTATGAACAGCTGTCCCTTCGGTGATGTAATCGTACAAGACGAAAAAGCAAGATGTTCCGTCACAAGGTCAGCTCGGGCCGTGGGGGCGCCGCTCCCCAAATAACTGGAAAACCAGTTATCCCCGTGCTGGGGTTTGAGCTTGGACATCCATCACATGATGTACACAAGACCTTCTGTACTTCATACTCAAAATCTTTTTCTCATGCAGACTCTCCTGAATCTGATCCTCATTCCTTGGCCTTCCTCTAATTTTCTTTCCTGCCACTTGGACTGAATTTTTTTTTCTTAGTAAGCATCTCATTACTCATTCTTTCAACATGGCCAGACCACCAAAGAATATTAGTCTCCACCTTACTGATAACAGTTTGCCTCATATTACACATCTGCAACACGTCTTCATTCCTCACACAATCAAAGAGTGCCTTGCCACAAACTCCCTGTAAATAATGCATCTCTCCAGCACACAAACAACTCCTATGTCTCTTCTGCAGTACCCAGGTTTCACTGATATACACAGTGCGTCAAAGAATTTTTAAGACTGGCACTAGATTTCAGCCTACGGTGGCGCCACCAGTGTAATCGCGAATGCGTTATAAACCGCGACCATCTGCTTGCTTTCTGCCAAAAGTACTGTGCAGTTGTTAAAGTAACTCAAACGAAACGGCCGTTCATTAGAGAAGTAAAATTTTTTTCATGTTGAATTATTAAGTTGAAACAAAGGGCTGTTATTAAATTTAACGCAAAACTTGGTAAAAGTGCCTTGGAAACGTACCAAATCATGAAACAAGTTTATGGTGAGTTTTGTTTAAGTAGATCAAATGTTTTCCTGTGGCACAAACGTTTTTTGGACGGAAGAGAGACACTAGAAGAGGATAAGCATACCGGAAGACCAAATTCATCTAGGACACCTAAGATTATTGAAAAAGTGCGTGATTTCGTGGCAAACAATCCATGTGCATCACTAAGAATGATGGAAGAGTCTTTAAACATCAACAAAGAAACAATTCGAACCATCCTGCATGAAGATTTGGGCAAAACAAAAGTCTGTGCTAAATTTGTTCCACATACACCAATGAACAAAAATCAAGAAGTGCACATTGCAGAAACATCATTTCAGCCGCTGAAAATGATCCAAACTTCTTAAAATCGATTGTTACTGGTGATGAAACACGGTGTTTTCAATATGATCCTAAAACAAAGTGACAAAGTGCGCAGTGGAAGTCAAAAAACTCGCCACAAGCCAAAAAAACAAGAAAAGTTCCATCGAAAATCAAAACAATGCTCATTACATTCTTCGGTAGTAAGGGCATTATCCACAAAGAATTTGTTCCAAGTCGACAAACAATTACTGGTGAGTTTTATTTAAACGTTTTGAGGCGTTTGATGGGCAGAATTAGTTGCATTCGTCCAGAATATCGAGATGAAAACAGTTGGTGTTTTTTGCAGGATAATGCACCCAGTCACACCTCACTTGTTCGTAGATTTTTGGCAAAAAATAACGTCTGTGTGTTGAATCATCCACCGTATTCGCCTGATTTAGCACCCTGCGACTTTTCTTTCTTCCCAAAACTTAAAAATGATGTTAAAAGGGTGTTATTTTGATGATATTTTGACCATACAAACAGCTTTGACGCGTGCTTTGGAGGCAATTCCGCAAGTGAACTGGAACATTATTAAAACGCTGTAACAAGTGTATTGAATCCGGAGGGACTTATTCTGAATAACAAACCAAAACAAATTATAATTTATTGTTTCTATTTTATTTTACAGACCCAGTCTTAAAATTTCTTTGATGCACTGTGTACATCAGAGTAGGAAAAATTAAACTTTCAAACACAGCCATCTGGGACTCTCTTGAGAAACCATCATTCTTCTATCTTGGAACATAATGGCATTATTCCATTTCCAACATTCTTTTTTCAACTCTTTTGAACATGAGACACTGGTTGGTAACATTTTGTTTATTTATTATTTTAATTGATAATTGTTTCTAGATTTATAACCTTCAATAAAAACCTAATGTACAGAATTAAAAATTTCTATTTACAATTGAAAAAAAAAAAAATATTTACACAGTCATAGGATTCATTTAAAAGTTCAAAAGTTCTTAAAAACTGTGAAACAGTCATTTCAAGTAACACTGTGAAATCCTCCCAAAGCAGCTATGACCTTCAATGAAGAATTCACTCACCTACTAAATTCACCATCTAATTTGTTGTCTCTGTCAAACATGCTTCCTAAATACACGAACTCATTCACCTGGTCAATCACCGTGTCATGTAGACTTATCTTGCATTCAGTGCTAACAGTTCCTCACCCAAAAACCCTACCTTTGGTTTTTCCCTTATTTATACTCAGTTTAAATTTCATACAAACTTCGTATATTCGGGACAACATACTCTGCAACTTACTTTTGCTCTCTGCCAACAGGACTGTGTCATCAGCATACAGCAATCTGCACACATGGATTTTACCAAGACATAAACCAGTATCATCCATTTTGGCATCACACAAGCATGAATCCATAAATATATTAAACACCCAGGGTGACATTACACAACCTTGTCTGACTCCTGTACCAACAAAGAACCATTTCAATAAAACACCATTCACTTGAACACACGCACTACTGCCGGCGTACATAGCTTTCACACTATTAAGTATATAGATTCCCAGTGATGCAATCTTTATTCAGTACCTTCCACAGAAGTCCTGTTTACTTTGTCATAAGCTTTCTCTAAATCTGTGAAGGCTGCAAACACTTTTTTACCAACAGACAGATACTTTTCAATCATCATGCATAACGCAAAAATTTGATTAGTGCAGCCCTTACCAGGCATAAAACCACTCTGCACATCCCACGCTTTCTCTGATGTAAAACCTTGTACCTTATCAATAATGACCTTCCCAAATTCTTTTCCTGGCACACTCAACAAACTGATATCACAATAGTTCTTGCATTCAGTCTGATTACCTTTCCCCTTGCACAAGGGAACATTGATAGCATCCACCATTCACTCGTACGCATGCAAAACAATCCTGAGGAACCATTCCTAACTCCCAACATAACTGGCAAATGTCAGTTAACCAGTCAGTCAGAGTAACTGCCATATTTTAACATCTCAGCAGTCATGCCATCTACTCCCAAAGCCTTACATTTCTGAAGAAATTTTAGAGCTTCACACACTTCTTCTCTCAAGATCCCACCAGTGCTTCCACTCTCACTACGACATCATCTGCTTCTGCTTCAGAATCACCTTTGCTTTTGTGATCTAATAAATCACAGAAGTACTCACCCCATCTTTCACTTAGCTCACTAAGTTCCCATATAATTTCTCTGGCCCTATTCTCTACATAACTTAGAATTTTATTTCCCCTCTTTTTCCTATATCGTATGTACTTCCAGAATGTTTTCTACTTTCCAAAAAGCCAAATCGTGCCTTACCCCCTTTTCCTTCCTATCTTTTGGCTTACTCTGGCAAACCAGCTTTGCTGCCTCACACTTCTTACAGTGATATTCATCCTCAGAAATTCTACCTGTAGTAACAGTCCCTTGCTCAAAAACCATAACTTTGGTTTTTCCCTCAGTTTAAATTTCATACAAAGAGCGTACACCTGGGACTACATTGCAACTCACTTTTACTCTCTGCCAACAGGACGGTGTCATCAGCATACAGCAATCTACACACACGCATATCACAAAGACATAAACCAGTATTGTCCATTTTGGCATCATGCATGCACACATTAGGGACAATTTATTCTCCCCTTGAAATTGGACTAACCTGGGGAAAATAAACAAAAAAACAACTGGAAATCTGTAAAATATGTCATCCATTATAAATAACCACAAAACCAGTAAAATTTCACAGGTAAACATTAAAACTTGAAAGACATTCCCTTTGCACACTGACAATTTTACTTTTGTGTAAACCCCGATAAATTCTTGGTTTTGTCCATCATGTCCGTAATGCTGCATCTGAACCATCAAACTCTTATATACACCCCTCTTATATCCACCTCCTCATTATGTCAATATTGGGCATAACTCACATTGCATAGGGATGGAGAGTCATAATTCAGTGCACTCAGAGCATATTACCACCAAGTAAGACAGCTGTAAATTTAAATTCTACATTAAGTTGGCAAATGAAATAGGTATGTATAGCATTAAAAAATGCAGGGAAACAAGTTTTAACTTACTACGAGAAAACATGCTCCCAAAAGCACAGCCTTCATGGAAACATCCAGGTCCATGGGAAATGAAATGCCAAAATGGTCAGAATCAGTAAAGGCTTCACGCAAAAAACCAGACCACTGCTTCCTAATTTTTCCAACTTCAACTGCGCCGTCATGGGATAAAACCTGCAAGGCATAGAAATGAAACAAAATGACCAAACAGTGTAGATGAAAAAAAAAAGTCTTATTTTTATTTTCACCAGCACCCCTCTGTAAAACAAAATATTTGTTTTATTTCTCACTGTAGAACAATGGCCAGACAGCAGACACTTTCAAAGTAAGGTTCAAGAAACTAACTCCTCAGTAAACTAAAATGAATTTCAGGAATAAAAAGACTGCTACAGTTGCTTTGAATAATGTCCTGTAATTTCATTTAACTCTGATAAATGGTGACAAGATTTCACATTAATGAGCCTTAAACAACAAGTAAATAAGAGATAATATTAATCTGATATTAACAGGTATATAAGTTTTAATACTAAATTGAGAAATTTTCCATAACAGTATTTACTCATGAACCTCAGGAAAGATTGCAGTAACTATCACGAAATCTGCTTAATTATGTTGTTTTTTTTTCCAAGGTTCACTCAAGCATTCTGAATAATAAACTTAGAAAGGTGGTGAAAAATCACCCAAGTGATGGATATTGTGACTTCAAAAGGGTAGGAGATTCTAGGATATATGTGTATTCAGACAACAACAGTTTTACGAGGTGAATGAAGATTTATAAACAGTGAATTTCAAATAATTTGAAAAGGCTTTGCATGAAATTCCTAGGAACAGGCCAAGCTTTAGTAATTTAACAGTACTATGCAAATACTTACTTGAGGGCCCATAATAGCATTTTTGACTGAAAAATGTGTATGATTCTTAATCATTAAAATAATAATTTTCAACAATATTTGAGTAACACGTTTTCTTCAATGACAGGAAGCTAAAATTAAAAAGAAATGCATATAAGTTATTGAACATATGAACTTACTTGTAATCAGAACATCTACAATATGCTTATTGTAAATGGCACTGTACACTGCTTTCATAAGGAGGATTACATAGAGTTTATGCAATCCTCTGATAAGGAACATTTTCAGATTTACATTAGTCAAATGATATGCAGTAGCCTGTAGTCAAAACATGGGAACTGTAAATCTATTAAATTAGCTGTTCTGAGAAGTTCTGCTTTTCAATCAGCACAGGAAACCTTTATCTGCCATTTTGTTTATTAACTACATATTCATCCTTTGTAATTGCTGTTTTATTTGTAAAGTAGGCAGAAGGGGAAAAGTTGCTGTCATACAGTTTTACTTAACAGCATTCTTTAAATAAATATAAAAAAATAACAGAAGGAAGATCAAAAATGGCCAAAAATGGCACATACACTGTTTATCATTTTAGTAATTTATTTCTTTTTAAAAGAACATACAGATAAAAACAGTTGGATGATAAAAACTCAACATATGATTAAAATCCATGACCCCTAGAAATGGCGGCCCTGTCTAGGAACAAAAAGCTCAGTATGCTAAAAAGTTAGAGAGAGAAAGGCTGGCTATTGAAATCAACTGCCAACAGTATTGTACAGTCAAGATGGAAGGAAGTATTGGTAAGTGGGTTCAAATCAACTCTGGAGTAAGACAGGGATATTGACTGTCCTCTTCATTTTTGTGGTTGATGGCCCATATAGATTAAACTGCTTAAACAAAGTAACGTAGTTTAAGATCTTGAAGTAGGTTATTCTAACACCAATGATTTGCTGTAGCTGATGACTTCCTGCAAATTTCTAAGAAAACAAGTGATAGCATAATTTTAATCATCTGAACATGATGTATGAAAAATTTGGGAGGAAGATCAATGTTGATAAATCAAAACCAATAGTTCTCAGTCAAACTCCAAAAATTACTAATTTTGGAATACAGTGGAAAGGTCTAGAACAGCTAACAGATTTCAATTACTTGGGTGGTTACTGACGAGACCAGAAAGTTAAATGGATCGTTCAACAGAAGCCTGTCCGAAGTATGTAAATTTTAATTATATCATCATAAAATCCCAGAAACATCTGTGAAGTGGAGATATGAGTTCCACATAGTCAATGAACCAGGGTTAGAGAGGTTGTTGAAAAGAGTAACTTACAATAGAGTCAAAAGCATTATCTACATCAATACAGACCCAGGATGGGAACTGGCTTAAATTCATTGGCTAATGCAGTCCACCATAATGCCTGTGTACCAAAATTGATGGTAAAAGACTGTATGAAAACCAATGGTAAGAGACTACTGTAGACAGTTTTGGAATGGTAGAGAATCAATGAGGGATTTGCAATGGGCTGGGCACGCATAGGTCACCAAGACAGGCATAACTGATGCAACTGTGGAAGAAGTGAAATGATAGAACCATCGCATGTCCATTAAAGCCATTGAGCAAAGGTAAGTGTCAGTGTAGAAACAGTGAATTTCATTGTTCACAAGCTGAGATTCAGCAGAGTTTATTGTCAATGGGTAACCCGAATACTCAGGGCAGATCGATGCACATGTAAGTCATTGCTGCATGCATGGTAATGCATGCAGCAATGACTTACTGCACAGGACTGTAGCTGCTGATTAAACCTGGTGTCATCACTATGGAACCTCAATCCAAATGATCCAGCTTACAGTAGAAACATATCCAGAATCACCGAAGCAAGGGTAGCAGCAAACATCTGATATGCTACCAATATGGTAGCTGACTACAGTAACATCTTTCATACTCAGTATGTCATGTGAATTATCATTTTATTAATTACAGAAAACACAAAGCCTTAAGGGTCAATTTTCTAATTTCTATTTTTTTTTCTAATTTACAAATGCAATTATTTAAAACATTGTATCTGTAACAAATATCCCATTATTTCTAACTGAAATATCAATGAAAACTGTGAACAAACATTTGCAGCCTTTTTAGTTATACAGGGTGTTTCAAACTAATGGAACAAACTTTAAGGGGTGATAGAACGCACCGAAATAGGCACTTTTTGTCAAAAATGCATGGTCGCAAGTTACGTGGTTAGGCGCTGGAGGGCGCTTTCCGTTGCCCCCCCACACACACACACACACACGCCATCTTTCGCAATGTAAAGACAGGAATGGCACAACAAATCACAAAAAGCTTTATTGCAGACAAAATAAAAAACAAAACATGACATTACAAAAGCACATCAAATTTGCAAACATTAATAAGTAAATACTGAAATTAATTTCAATTACAAAAGCTGCTCAAAAGGGCGACCACCACTTCCGATACATGCTTCGCATCGTTGACGTAAAGATGCCCGTATGTTGTGGAAAATACCAGGCATTTTCCAGACAGCTGCAGCAGCGACTGAAAGTCTGGTGACTAGTTCCTCATTGGAATCAATGGGAGTGTTGTACATTACGGACTTAAGATGTCCCCATAAAAAGAAATCCAGAGAGGACAGATCTG
Organism: Macrothele yani; assembly: GCA_039090855.1. Taxonomy (NCBI): domain Eukaryota; kingdom Metazoa; phylum Arthropoda; class Arachnida; order Araneae; family Macrothelidae; genus Macrothele; species Macrothele yani. Next base: position 26,288,517 of record CM077013.1, read on the forward strand.
GTGATCATGGGGGCCAAGTGATGAGTTTACCTCAGCCAATCCATTGGCCTGGAAATGTGGCGTTCAAGTAATCATGCACCTGAGTGCTGAAATGAGCTGGCGCTCCATCATGCTGGTTGGTTGATTTTAATGGCGCAAGGGCCATGGTTGGCCAAAGAGCACCAAACAAAAGACATCAGAACAAAACATAATCAATAAAAAAGGTACACAAGGTTAAAAACAGGCTGATCTGGTAAAAATGAAATATGAGAGTGAACAAGTTAAAATCTAGATGAGTTTAAAAAAGCCAATTTCTTGTAAAAACGAAAACACTGCTCTCACGTCGCAGGCTTCGCCAATAATAATTTGCAGCGTAGCTGCTCCTTCGTCCAACAGAGGAGAGTGAAAATGACGAAAACGATGATCACAAAACCGAACACAAGTACACAAAACATGAAGGACAGTGAGACGACAGTTGCACGCTTCAAACACCGGGACACTCTCACCACACAGCAAAAAGCGGTGAGTAAAACAACAGTGCCCAATGCGGAGACGTGCAAGAACTACTTCCTCACTACGGTTCTTCTGCAAACTAGACTTCCATAGTCCGATCTGTGGTTTGATAGAATGCAGCTTATTGCTGCCCTGCTGAGACCACAGGGACTGCCACTCGTCCATGAGAAATGTCCGGATCAAAGGTCTAAAATCGCGGAAAGACAGTGGCAGCCGAGCTGGCGACATGGCGGAAACAGACCTGGCAGAGAGATCTGCCAGCTCGTTACCCCGCATCCCAACAGAATCGGACCAGGAAGCCATCATCCTCCAAAGTTCCAAGAAGACAACGGACATCACGGATGATAGGTGAGTCCGTGTCCTCTGGAGAAGATAAAACTTGGATGACGGACTGGGAATCAGAGCAAACCATAGCGTGACGATGTGATCGAGACTGTATGTGGCACAAAGCGAGGTGTACCGCACGCATCTCTGCCAAAAAGACGGTGGATTCAGGCGGAAGCCTCTCAGCATGTGAGGCATCGCCACACACAAAAGCGGATCCAACGACATCCCCGGATTTCGAGCCATCGGTGAACACAGGCACGAAATACGGGTAGACAGACAGTTTTTCAGCAAAGAGCTGCTGGTACACCAGAGCAGGAGTGGAAGACTTTGGCCACACACAAAGGGAAAGGTCAGCCGTTGCTTGAACCGGCTGCCAAGGCGGTTCATTGTAGAACCGGGACAAACCAATCCTTGACAAGTCTAGACCAGCATCGCGCACTATGGCAGACATCCGAATCCCGAACGTCGGAACACAGGAGGGCGGTGGGAAAACAAGCGGACACAGTCCGGTTGGAAGATGGAACCATGCAGTGGATGATCAGGAAGAGATTTCAGTTTTATATAAAACTGAAGAGACAGCTGCTTATGACGGATGCGTAACGGCGGCTCATGAGCCTCCGCATACAGGCTATGTACGGGAGAGGTACGGAAAGCACCAGTACATAGCCGCAATGCCTGGTGATGGACGGGGTCCAAAGGCTTTAAAACCGATGGACAAGCTGAACCGTACGTAATGCATCCGAAGTCCAACTTTGACCGAATAAGAGAGTGGTAAATGCGAAGCATTGAGCACCTGTCAGCCCCCCAAGATGTTCGAGAGAGGATCTTCAGGATACTCAAAGACTTCGTGCACTTCACCTTCAAAGACTGAATGTGAGGCCGGAAGGAGAGCGCTCGGTCAAAAGTTAGCCCAAGGAACTTAGCTTCGGACACCACAGGGATGGTAGAACTCCCCAGACGGAGGCTGGGGTCTGGGTGAAGACCCCGTTTGCAGCAAAAATGCACACAAATGGTCTTCTGCGTCGAGAAGCCAAATCCATTTTGGGAAGCCCAGTGAGAGATCTTAGTAATGGCAGACTGGAGCTGTCTCTCGATGGTGCGCATGTTTACAGAGGCGCAAGAGATCTGCAAGATCATCCACATACATGGTTCCACAAACCGTCGGAGGAAACAGTCGGAAAATATGGTTGACACGAATGATGAACAATGTAACAGAAATGTTCTTGTGGGTACATCGCAGAGGGTCGACTCGACGTGCACATGGAAACTCCGGTCCTGGTGAAATCCGGCGATGAAAGATGGTAAGTTTCCCCGCAATCCGCACTCGTGCAGATCACGGTGAATGCCGTATCTCCAGGTATGGTCATAAGCTTTCTCCATGTCGAAGAACACGGAGACCATGTGCTGACGCCGGACAAACGCCTCCCTGACAGATGTCTCAAGGCGAAGATGATGATCGGTGGTGGAACGATATCTGCGAAATCCACTCTGATGAGGTGAAAAAATGTGATGAAACTCCAAATAAAAAATGAGACGAAGATTAATGATGCGCTCGAGTACTTTGCAAAGGCAGCTCGTCATAGCAATTGGCGGGCAGTTCAACGGATTGGTGGGATCTTTACCAGGTTTGGGAACAGGAACGACAATGGCAGTGTGCCAAGAATTGGGAAAGGCATGCTCTTGCCAAATCCTGTTAAACGGGATTAGCAAACATTCAAGAAAGGACGGAGAAAGGTGCTTCAGCATTTCGTAATGGATGTTATCTGGTCCGACAGATGTCCGGCCGGACCTATTCAGAGCGGTCTTCAGCTCCACGGCAGTCAGCGGGCTGTTATAATCTGTGGAAGAAAACGGTCCAAAGGAAATCTTGGACCTTTCAAGCCGCGGCTGTAACTGCCAGAATGAAGCAGGGTAATTGCTGCTGCTGGACACTGAAGAAAATGCGGCGCCCAGACAGTCAGCAATACCTTGAGCGTCAGCAACCGTTCCTCCATCACTCTCAAGAATGGAGATTTCCCCAGATGGGTACTGTCCCCGAATCTTACGGTTCCTGTACCAAACGATCATAGGGCTGGTAGTGGTGTTAATCCCGGATACATATTGTATCCAGGACTCCAGTTGACTACGCCTATGAACCAATCGCGCGTAGGACTTGGCTTTCTTGAAAGCAAGTAGGTTCGCGTCGGTGGGGTACCGACGAAACCCACCCCAAGCCCGATGTTGGGCCTGATGAGCAGCCTTGCAAGAGGAATTCCACAAAGGTCTCGGGCAACGTGGAAGATCAGTCGACGTCTTAGGGATGGTAAGTTCTGCCGCTTGCACAATACAATCCGTTACCGCCGCAACAGCGTCATCGACCGTTCCTGAGGTCACCATAGCATGGGTAATACTTGCTGAAGCTGTGAATGGGTTCCACTTGGCTCGATCAATATTCCATCTAGCAGGGCGAGTAGGGTAACGGTAACCACCACACGCTAGACGGAGAAAGATGGGAAAGTGATCGCCGCCAAGGGGATCACCAGACACGCTCCAGGACCAGGCAGGATATAATGATGGTGAACTCAGAGACAAATCAATGGCTGAGTACGAGCGGGAGGGTTCATGAAAATAAGTAGTAGCTCCCATGTTGTGGAGACAGAGGGACGCGTTGGAGAGAAGAGACTCAACAACACGGCCCCTGGAGTCTCGAGTGGTAGAACCCCACAACGGATTGTGTGCATTGAAATCTCCTAAGATGAAGAAAGGAGGTGGCAGCTGGTCAACTAAATCCTCCAGATCCAAAAGGCTTACAGCTTCATCTGGGGGTATGTAGATGGAACACACTGTGAACAGAGTGTTCACAGATAGTCGCACTGCCACTGCCTGCAAAGTCGTCCGAAGGGCAACTGCAGTGACAGGATCACCATGAGGAACAACGACGGCCACTCCTCCGCAGGCGATAACGCCGTCCTGGTGATCTTTGCGGGAAAAGGAATGTCTCCACAGCGAAGGAGTGTCCGTCATGCGAAGCTTTGTCTCCTGGAGACACACGCACACACCTGTGTGCGAAGACAGTAAGCCTTTCAAATCATCAATGCGTGATCGCAGACCTCGGCAATTCCACTGAATGAGTGTGGCCATAATGAAAAATGAAATGAAAGAATGAAAAAGACAGACGACTAGAAGGTCTCCATGTCGTCCATCACCTCCAATCCATTGTCAGTGTCTGGAGGTAACACAGGGCTGTGTTTACTCCCTGTGAGGAGTGGTGGTTTTTGCCTGCTCTGTTTTGGGGAGTATGAGCCTGGTTTCACCTTGTCCTGCTTCTTCTTTGCAGTGCCCTGGACCTGGGTTCCTGTGCTGGCAGAAGATGTTTTCGGCATAGAGGATGGCTTAGGCGACGATGTGGATGTCGCCTTGGAGTCAATGCGGCGAGACTTTAGCGCCTCCAAACCAGCAGCAATGATGTCCTCAAAATCATAAGGGCACCGCGCTGGGATGGTCACCTCAGTCTGGACCGCCACTGAAGCCTTCTGCACCACAATTGAAGCATATGACCGCCGGCCTGGTTGTAAAGGGGCGATCCGCCGTTTAGCCTCGGAATACGAGAGATGCTCAGTAGTCTTCAGGTGTTGGATTGCCTGTTCCTCTATCCACTTAGAACACTGCTTAGAAGATGCAGGATGAGACCCTTCACAGTTGACACAATGATCAGACTCAGTAGAGCATTCTGCCAAAGAGTGTTCTGTGAAACCACAGCGACCACACTTTGCAACATTATGGCAAGACTGCTGGGAGTGACCGTAATGCTGGCACCTGAAACATCTCAAGGGGTTCGGGATATACGGCCGAACATCAAGCCGTAAATAACCTGCCTTGATGGAAGTAGGCAGGGTTGGGGAGTCAAAAGTTAGGATGATGTTACGGGAGGGAATAGATTTCCCATCCCACCTAAAAAGAATCCGCCGAACCCCAATGACATGCTGTTCACCAAGTTCCTCCAGCAATTCCTCATCGCTGCATTCAAGCAGGTCGCGGGAGTTGACTACACCGCGAGAGGAATTGAGCTAACTATGGGGAGAAACCTGAACAGGAATGCCAAGCAAAACTGTCGCTTCCAGCAAGGTGGCACTGTGGCGTGGATTAGAGGTTTCCACGAGAAGATCCCCTGAAGGGAGCTTCTTGACACTCTTTGGAGAGCCAGCAACGGATTGCAGAGCCTTGTTGATCCAGAAAGGACTCTTGCTACTGAGTGACTGTGAAGAGTCACCAGATTTGATTAAAAGAAACAGAGCATTGCAATTAGTTGAGACCAGTTTCTTTGTGGAGGAAGGTGTACCTTCCTCCACAGGGCGCTTTAAATTTTTAGCATGGGAAACACTTTGGGTTGCCATGAATAAAAGAAAAGATTCGTCCGCCGACCTCCCCACCCACTACCGAACCCAACGAGGAAGAGCCGGAGGTCCACAAGCCCAAGAGGATGCAGGACACGGCTCTAGGGATAGTCAGCGGATATAGCAAGTTGGTAGGGCAGACATACGCTCGGCGTGCACCCAGACTTTCCCGTGCCCGGGGAACACCCCTTTGGCATGCCCATCCTACCCCCAAACTCACCCTGCCAAACAGAACGACAAGCCGCTAGAAGTCTGGACGCCACTCGGCCACAGACTTCCTGACTAGGAGTGGGTTAGCTCCCAGCCTCCCGTTTAGGGTGAAGCAGAGGGCAAAGAGGAGTGTTGGCATCTGGAGACAACTACAACCCGGCCCCCAAATACCTCAGCCTCCAGCATCCCCTTTTCCACCTGTACGGGTCACCGCACACGGCAAACGTACGTGCAGGTAGGTCTAAGCTAACCAGCTCCGGAAAAACAGAAAATGTAACATAAAAGAGAAAAGACAGGGAAGGGAACGAGGAACAAAACCCGGAGCTGGCGCCTCATCACAACCTCAGCAGCCTACAACTCAGGCGGGTACATGTCAATATACGAACTAAAGACGAAAAAGCAAAATCATAAGAGAAAAACGGCTCGGGCCGTGGGAACGCCATCCCCATCAGCTGGATAAACAGCTGTCCTTTCGGTGATGATATTGTTCAAGAGTAAACGAAATGTATTCCGTCACAAGGTGAGCTCGGGCCGTGGGGGTGCCGCTCCACAAATAACTGGAAAACCAGTTATTCCCGTGCGGGGCCAACATGCCGGAACCACATGTTATGGCGGATGGCTGCTGGTACATTCTGGATTAATTCAGGCAAGACTTGTTAAAGGAAAATAAGGTATGTCTTCTCATCCAGACGTTCCGGTAAAAGATATGGGCCAATCAAATAGTCGTGAACGATACCCGCCCAAACATTTACTGAGAAATGCAGCTGGTAGCATTTCCTTTGTTTTCCATGCTGTGTGGGGTGTGGCATTGTCATACAGCAGAATGACACCTTCGCTCAACTTACCCCGGAATCTGACCTCAATTGCAGGGCTGCGCACGGGTTACTTTTTCAACTTTTTTGCGTGCAGATTATTGCTGGCCCATACATGCACATTCTGGGCATTCAATTGCAGGTGAACGCTGCTTCATCCATGAATAGCACGTATGCCGGAAACTCCAGATCCGCTGCATTCTTCTGCAGGAACCAGCATGCAAATTCAACGAGTGCAGGCAAATCTGCAGGTGTCAAAGCGTGAACTCTCTGCATATGGTATGGATGTAATCGTTCATCACGTAAAACACGGCAAACCAGGGCATAGGGTACACCTGTCCTACGGCCTACAGCTCTCTTGCTGATGTCAGGATAATCTTCTACCTGACGTAGAATCTCTTCTGCCATGTCTGGCGTTCTCACACTTCTTCCATGATCTGTATCATGCATGGCAGCAATGAAGGATCCCCTTTCGGACAGTTGGAGGTGCAAGCGATAAAACATTCTGTGATCGGGCACACACCTATTAGGGGAGCTCTGTCGGTAAAGGTAATGGCTTCCCTTCCATTACCACTGGTGAGACTGCAGACTATGTCTACCTTCTCCTCATTTGTATGCTGATCCATTCCAAGTCGCTAATGACGGTGCATGCGAAAACCACCACTTTTATATGCGCGCCTGAAAGCGCCCTCTGTCTTTGCGCTGTGAAAAACGGCATGTGTGGGGTAACAGAAAGCGCCCTCCAGAGCCTAACCTAGTAACTTGACACCATGCATTCTTTGACGAAAAGCACTTGTTTTGGTGTGTTCTATCACCCCTTAAAGTTTGTTCCATTAGTTTTGAAACACCCTGTATATGAAGCATGATCAAATGAAACCCATTTGTGCCATGCCACGTGGACCAGTGCACGAGGAGCATGATGATGTCACAGCTTGAGTGATAAGCACAGACCAATGAACAAGCGAGCATGTGTTCATTCTCCTCGTATGTATGGTTTGTGCTGCAGAACGTTGACAATGTGGCCGGTGCGATTCCGAATATATCCAAGGTGGATCAACGAGCAGTGATTGAGTTCCTAACAGCAGAAGGATGTTGACCAGTTGACATTCATCGCAGAATGCTAGCGGTGTATGGTGACAAATGTATGTCGAAGGCAACAGTGACCAGACCTGTTAGTAATCTGGGTGTAGCCCGGAATTCTGAGTTTTTGTCACATTCTAAACCCGTAAATCCGGGTTTTTCAGTTTTAGAAGAATTTGAGATGCTTCAGACATTTCATTTCTAAAAATGCTACAAAATGATAACTAAAATTTCAAGTTCCATTTTCTTTGGGAATTACAATGTTTGATTAAAAACACTGCATGTCCGTGCGGATGGCGAATGTAGACGATTTGTGACACCTTGAGTGTGTCTTTTGTTATCAAACAAGCTCTCAATATAACAGCCTGCTGAAAAGAAGGCTTTTTCTTCATTATTTTGAAAGTTGCATCTACATCAAATAATTTGATTTTATTAAATTCAGTTAATCCAATGAGCTTGTGAAAACACGGGTTTGTCCCCGCCGGGCATCGAATCTGGGTCCCCTCACTCCGGAGTAAGTTGCTCTCCCAACTGAGCTACGCGGACATGTGCTCTCATTGCTATCTGCCTTTATCTCATGTGCGTTCTGCGCAGCAGACACGTCACCCATCCCCCCCCCCCACACACACCTGAAAGAAAGCCAGGGGCACGGCCCACAGGTCAGGTGGGACCATGTGTCACTGTAGGCAGTCATCCGATGAAGAACGTGCATTTGAGAACTCCCAGACAATTTACTGTGTGGAACGTAACATCACACACATTTATTTTTTCTAAGCATTGAAGAAGGGATTCTCATTTTTCCTGTCTCGCGGTGTGCAAAGAACATCCCACCATTGCGAGAAACTTAACGGCCAGGTCATCCTTGAAATTCGGGTGCCAATGTGAAAACACTGGTTTGCCCACGCCGGGCATTGAATCTGTGTCCCCTGACTCCAGAGTAAGTTGCTCTCCCAACTGAGCTACGCAGACATGTGCTCTCATTGCTTCTGCCTTTATCTTGTGTGCGCCTGCCCCGCAGGCACGTCACAAGCTGCTTTTAGAAATTGAATGGAATCCACTGTAGGCTTCAAGCAAAACTGATCTGCATAGACTGCTCAATTAACACATAATGTGAAGTGCAAAATTTGATTTCAAAGATGCAGTGCCTAAAGGATTTTGCACAATGAAAGAAAATTGGGTACAAAGAAAGATGCAAAGTTTAACTGCACAAGCACTAAGACCTATTTGTTGTGTAGCTAGTTTATGTGTGTGTAATATATACTAATATAAATACTCATAATATGCATTATATGTATATTGGCACTGACAAACACCCCTGAGTGACTGACTGGGTGCGAAAGTTTTGGGAAGGACATGAGGAAACGAAAGATCTTCTGAAGCCGGGCCAGGTGCATTTTGTTGTGACAGACAAAGACATTGTCAAGATTGATGCAGCAATACAGGTGGACTGTAGTGGTTCACCAGTAAAGGAATTCATTACATCTTTTGGGACAGTTCAAATGGCAGTTACAAAGACACTGTAGTATCAAAAGGTGTTTTCACACTGGATCTCACTGATGCTGACCGAGCACCATAAGGAAGAATGCATGGGTTGGAGTTTGAACAATTTGCTGCATTACGAAGCGGAGGGTGATGCATTTCTGTCGTACACAGTGGCAGGCGACGAATCGTGGTGCCACCACTTTGAGCCATCCTGCAAAGGAAACATCCCGAATCACCAAAACACGAAAAATTCAAACCACAGGCTTCCACTGTTAAGATTATGCTGACCGCATTTTTTGACCAAGAAGGGCTTTTGTTGGTGGACTTTAAAGAGCCTCATGTGAACATCAATGCCAACCGATTCAATGACACACTGGACAAGCTGCATAAGGCCATCAAGAATAAGCGACCCGGATGCTTTCGCATGGTGTGATTCTGTTGCACGACAATACTCGTCCGCATGTCGTGAACATTGTGTATGATGCGTTAGCACAGAAAGGGTGGGAGGTTACGCACCACCCAGCCTAAAGCCCAGATCTGTCACCATGTGACTTTCATTTGTTTGGACCCTAAAAAAATCTCTAAAGAGACAACGATTTCACTCTGATGCAGATGTTATGGCCATGGTAACCAAATGGTTCAAGAAGCAACCAAAGTCCTTCTTCATGGCCAGTATCTGCCATCTCCCCAAGCAGTGGAATGCATATCTGAATGCCTATGGCAACTTCTTCTGATGAACACTGGTACATTCTTGCTTTCTTATATATTGCTTTGTTTAATTCTGCCACAACTGAGGATGTACCTCTTCGTTTGTCTTAAAAAGCCACTCTAACGGGTTTCATTTGATCATGCCTAATAGATAAAATTATAAAATATTTGTTTTGTGTATAAAGAAATCATGGTTGGGTTCTTGCTGGTAAAATATATATATATATATATATTATTCCTACAACAGTGGCAAAAATGAGTAAAAACCATGTAAAAATGAGAAAATCAGCAAAATGGGGGGGGGGCATCTTTCAGGGTTGCCAACATTGCATGAAGAGCAGGAGGAACAATTGGGAAATGTTCAGGAGTTTTGGGGTTACTTCAGGAGCAAGCAGGTTTAACATGGACAAAAAAATTCACATCTTTCCAATGTTTTAATTGTACTTAACAATTTTCTGAATTACATATAAAGACACACAAATTTTCCTAATATCTTTTTAAACACTCATTTTCTGTATGATTTTGTAAAGAGCCACTGTAGTTGCAAATTCTGTTTTTCTCAAAAAGTTATTACTGTATTTATGTAAAAAACATTGATCTTCCATACTTGATTTTAGTTTTACTATCAAAATAGCATTATCTCTTTATAAAGTTTAATTTCTCTGAAATGCATGGTTTCTCATTGCTTAGTCACTTATTGCTTCATCAATAAAAAAAAAAAAAACAAGCATTTTCCTGTTGTTTACGAAAATAAATAAATAAATAAAAAACAGTTCAAAATCAGAGCTTCAACTCTCCAATGCAGTCTTTCATTCCTTGTACAGTTGTTTTCTCTGCACAGTGAGGACGCAGTAGTGTTTATGAACATAATTTTACTTTAAACAAAAGAAAGCCTAGTGAAAGAAATACGGTTACACCATATAATACAAATTTTGAAGATGACAATCCAATTTTTGGTGTAAATGTGACAATGATGGTAAGCCAGATAATATTGAAAATGTCCCACACAATTAAGCATATTTTCAAGTTTTCGGATATTATCTGGCTCATCATTGTCACATTTACACCAAAATTCTCATCTTCAAAATTTGTAAAAGAAAACCTGCTTGCCCACACAATTTAAGCAAAGTTTCTTATCAAAATTTCCTACGGCATTGTTCACTCTGCTGTGAAAACAAATTTACAGGTCACCAAAATTGGGACAAATTCCACCAAAGACTGGTTAAGTCCTGATTCTCAAATTTAATTTCACTTTAAAACTGAGGAAGGAGACAAAAATGATTGCTCTCCTGATTGATTTTGAAGATGTTAGGAATAGGAAAAAATGCACTTCATTAGAAAAAATACTTAAAAATAAGAAGTCGCTTTTTTTTTTTACTAATGTATTATGAAGATATTAAACAAAATTTAAATAAAAATATGATCTGGAACAGAAATTGGAATGGGAGGGGGGTGGGAGGACTTAGCTTGATCAGAAGAATTCAAAATTCTAAAAATCACAGAACATTGCCATTCCTGCTATACAATCATTTTCAGTTGGTGGAAGTATGAAGATGTCGAAAAAATGTCACTAAATTAAAAGCATCCAATAAACAATCCATAAATGTTTAACAAATGCTACAATTTTGAGAACATGAAAATAAACTTTAGACAAGTGTTAAATAACATTATTTCACTGAGATTTCTGCAGTATGTATCTGACATTTCTTGTGCTCCATAGCATACCAACAATTTTCTCAATGACTGCACAAAATCCCTAGCACTTATAGTGCCTGTAATAGTAGTAAACAGGAAACATATCACTGAGAAGGGGGGTTAAAATTACAAATGATTAAAATCCCACAAAAAAGCAGACATTTTCTCAAAAACAACAACAACAAAAGGGATTCCCTGGTTCAACAACTGAATATAATTTGATTGAATTGGCACCCTTGGCAGCTATGCTGTATTTAGCGGAAATTCCCATGTTGTTGAAATTTTTGCATATTTATGGAGAATATTGTTACTTGCATGGATTGACTTTATTTTTGCACTGAATAATGTTAACTACGTGAATTCACTTTATTTTTGCGGAGAAACTCTGCAGAATGAAGAGCGGTTGGCAACCCTGATCTTTAGACAAAAATATACAAAAACACTTTAGTATGGGAGGGGGTTGGAATCATAATAATTTTTACCAAAGAATAGAATAGTACACTTAACCCAGCCTGTACTTTAAACTTGTACTTCAGTTCATGTAGCTGAATAGGTTTTGGTATTTTTACAAGATAACAGCCAATTTGGGCACTTTCAATGAGGTCAAGAGGTTTGCCACCGCTGGACAACTAGGGCTTGGGCATTAGGCAGAGAAACAGGCCATGAGAATTTACACTGAAGGATGGATGTAACAGAAATAATGTACATATGCATGTACACATCACTGGAAGAAATATCAGGAAAAGTACATACAGGATTAGTTAGCAGGTTCATTAAAAAAATAGAAAGCATATTTCTCAACATACTGACTTGATGTTAACATGTAAGCTATCAGTGTTGGTTGAAATATTAAAATAAAATTAAATTACATCACAAGCATGCTCTATGAGGGAAAATGATCCATGTTTCTTCACAACATCAGTGGCATTGAAAAAAAAAGAAAAAAAGAAAAATGTACTAACATCAAACTCCACATCACCACAAATGGAAAAAGTGCAAATCGGTCCTTCAATGCGTAATACAGTCTCTCCAGCTGCATTTTCAATACGGAATGATGGTTTTAAAATACTCCATTCCTGGGTAATATAACCAACAACGCTACCTGGAGGTGCAGACACTTCCAATTTCTATATGGATTACAAAAGAAAACATTATTCAACATTGTAATGATAACAATGACACAAAGATGCCCAAAAGTTAGTATTTTTTTACTTCAACATTTGACATGAATAGAGTTTAAACTTTTTGAAGGAAAAGGATAATATAGCAAGAAAAACATTACTTTCAACAAAATGCTTTTTTAAAGGATGTAAAATGACCTATAGCCAATGTAGTTTTCCCACAAGTCTTTGTTGTTCCATAAATTCCCCATATTCAGTACTATGTGGACATTGTTTTTTTAAGTTCTAAGAAAAATAGGTTTTGTGTCCTTTTCCACTGTCACATTGGTGGTAGTCCATTTGAGATTACACTAGTAGAATTTTGGTATCAATTCACTATTGACACAATTTATACTCTGTCAACAAGCCTTTTATGTGGGACGCGTTATGAACTGTGCTTATGAACTCCATCCAGCTCCTAAGGATTACAGACTGCCCCAGAGTTTGTATAAGCATTCCTCTGCACTTGAAGCACCAACCGAGTTTAAAAGTAGCCCATGCTCACTATATAAAAGCTTTCTTTAGCAATGTTGCCACTTTAAAACCACACAACTGGACACAAGGAACAGTGTTCACGTTGTATAGTCTGTTTCTGTTTGTTTGTTTGTTTGTTTGTTTTGGGGTTTAACAACCACCATGAGCAACTTGATGGGCTATAAGCAGTCACCCGTCTCTAATTTCGGGCTACTGGTTCCAGGAAAAAGAGAGAGCCATTGCTGTCAGACAAACAATATCCATGACTCATCATGATTGGAACCCAGACCTATCTTGACCAAATGGTCAGAAGCCAGTGCTTAGACAGCTGAGCCACCAAGGTGGCCACCTTGTACCCTCCAGTGACACCAGCTGAAAATCTGTCTACCTACTGCTTCAAACTGGCTTTGAAATGTGTCTGTACTCAGTGTTTCAGACTCTGAAATTGTGTCTATCTACTGCTTTAAATTACCTATCTATAGCCCTTTCTTCTTTGCAAATTAGCATGACTCATAAAACTGAAGAAGTACAGCTGATAAGCTCCTTACACTGAACACAGGAACAGGAATTCTAAATACAAGCAGAAACTGCATGTTGCAAAAAAAAGTTAATCTCATGTGGAGCACCAATACATTTTATTTTCCAAATTAGGAAAATGTTATTACAAAAACATTAGAATAATAATATTGTAGTTCTGCAATAAAAATGCATGGCATGAAAATTAAGTTTATATTAAAATGAATATGCTTCTTCTACATTAGATTCAAATGTACAATATCTGGATTTAGAATAAAATGCACAAGCTTTTGGAGTGTTAGCAGAGCAAAAACAAGATAAAAAACAACAACATTACAATAATTCTTGATATCCTCATATCATGCATAAGTTACGTTAAAAATTATAAGCCGTGTGATGTTTCGGTAGTGACTTCTACCTTCATCAACCAAGAAATGAAACACGTGGTAAGCATCAGTTGTTGCCAGATTTCAAAATATCTTTTGAAATGATAGGGGTGTGAAAAGGTGCGTCTGTATTGCAGGTGTTAGGGAACGGTAGATTTCAATGCTTTCACTGCACCTGAGGACTTTCCGATTGCTAATCCCTATCATTTAGAAAGCTATTTTGAAATCTGGCAACAACTGATGCTTATACCACATACCTCATTCCACATGTTTCATTCCTTGGTTGATTAAGGTAGAAGTCACTACCAAAACATCCCACCATTTATAATTTTTTTACGTAACTTATGCGTGATATGACGTTATTAAGAATTCTTCTAATTTTTTGGGTGTTACAATTTCACTGCCGATCCTTCTCACTAAGAAGTATAGAAAGTCTTGTGTACATCCTGTGATGGATGTCAGCGAAGCCCAAGTTGTGTGTCAAGATCGCTGTAAATGAAGGAGTTTGATACGGCAACAGTAAGTAAACAATCAGTTAAAAATTTATCTGGTGGTTTGTATTTCTTTGTGGAGCTAACCTCTGGATCTCATAGAACAGCTTAGTGATACGCATGTATGATGTATACTTTGAAAGGCCAATGGACTAGCCATATTACTAAAAGAACTAACCACTGTTGGGAGACTGAAAAAATTCTAGACCTGATTCCAAGGGACTGGAAAAGTCCCAAAAGATGACCCCGTGGGAGATGGGTAGATGAAATTTGAAAGCATGTTGTAGTGGCATGGAGGAGACTAGCTCAAGACAGAAAATTGTTGAAGAGAGAGAGATTGTGTGTGTGTGAGAGAGAGGGGGGGAGAGAGAGAGAGAGAGAGAGAGAGAGAGAGAGAGAGCGTGCGTGCATGCATGCGTGTGTCCTAGTTTTTCTGTTACTGAAGAACTGATGACTCAAGGTTTCCTCACATTCTTCCTCAAATTCAAGATACCAACAGTGCAAACAAGTTCATATTACATATATGAACTCATTTACTTCCCCCTCCCCACACATAAGTCTATCCCTCTTGAACAAAGAAATGCAATACAGAAACACATACGCACATAAAATAAATAATCACAGGATGGCTAAATCAAATGTTCATAACAAAAAAAAAAAAAAAAAAAAGCTTTTAACCCTAACAATAAGAAACATGTTATCATAAGATCATAAATCATGATCCACAGAAGAAATATTGAACATGCTTGAATAACAAACAACAACACTCACCTGCAAACAACAGGGACACCAACATGACTCACAACGTAATGGCCTGTTCAGGTGAATTACTTCATTGCCAGCATTATCTTTAATTTTTATATCAAAAGGACGTATAGTACCCAAGCAGTTTCTAGTAAGGCAGTCAGTATCTGAAAAGTGTAATATTTCTTTAGTTGAAAAACATTCCACATACAGTACAGACAATGAAAAAAAAATTGAAATAAAATTGAAACATATCAGTGACTCAAAAAACACTACACGACAAAAAGGTTGAATTGGTCTATATATTGGGATTGTTTCATAATTATTGGCCAATTCGGACACAAAGAAACAAACAGCAGTAACAGATGACGAAATGCATTTTATTCCGAAAATTTTCTGCCCTCGGCAGCAATACACTGTGCCCAACGTGTTTTCAGTGCAAAAATGCCACGGTGGCAGAAACTGGCATCACAGTGGTCCGAGGAATTGCTAATGGCGGAAATCACCACATCCTTGTTAGCAAACCATTTGCCCCTCAAGAAATGGTCCAAATGGCGAAACATGTGAAAGTCTGAGGGGGCCAAGTCAGGTGAATAAACAGGGTGAGAGAGGACCTCGTAACCCAAGGCGTTGATTTCTCGCATGCTTCCAATAGACACATGTGGTCGTGCGCCATCCTGAAGCAGTATGGGATCCAAATGACTGCCGAGCGATGGTTGTTTGCTGCATAATTTCTGGTGACATTCATTCAGCTGACGGCAGCACACATCCGCTGTGATTGTTTGACCTCGCTGAAAAAACTCATAATGAACAAGTCTTGGCAGTCCACCACACAGAGATCAGAACCTTCTATGGGTGCAACTCGGGTTTGGACATGTGTTTGGGTGGTTCTCCTTTATCGAGCCACGGTGCTGTTCGCTTCCTTTTGTTATAAAGCACCCATTTTTCATCAACCGTAAGGATCCGATGCAGAAAGGGAGCAAAAGCCTCATGTTTTTGGAGGGCAATGAATGTTTCTAGATGCCGTATCTGCTGCTGTTCGGTGAGTTCGTGTGAAACCCAGGTATCCAGTTTTTAACCTTGCCCATAGCTGCCAGGTGTCTGGAAACCGTCCCTGATGATACGACAAGTTTGGCACTGAGCTCATGTACTGTGAACGTTGGTTTTTCTTTCACTTTCCATCTTAAATGTACAGTGTCACACAGAACCGGACGACCGGCTCCTGGCTTATGGTCGATGGCAACATCACCGGCATGGAACTTAGAAAACAGTCTACGGACAGTTGTGTCACTCGTTGTTCCGAAAACCCACGCTCTATTGACATTTGCAACCGTTTCGGACACATTCCGGCCAAGTTTGAATTTGTGCAAAATCACTGATCTCATGTCAGGTTGCTCCATCATGTCCCCAACTGCTGAGATCTGTCTAAAATACCATTTTATACACGTGGACTGAACCAATTTAACTTGCATGGACGTTTGGTAGTTCCTCCTATGAGATGGCCCTTGTAACTGGCTATGCAAATTCGCCCTGTCGGCATCGGCCAATAATTATGAAATGACCCAATATATTTCAGACCAGGCCTGAGATAAACTTTGGGTTTAAGTCTGGGATAAGATTCAGATTTAAGTTTTGGATAAATTTATCCCGAAACATGGTCTAGGAGAAACTTAAACCAATTTAACCAAAAGATTTAAGAAAGAATACATGGTTTATATGCAGCCTATGTTTGGCAAAAGGGATTTTTTACGGTTTTGTATCTTCCTGCATTCTTAAGAAGTGCCTGAATACTTATTTAACTTATTTAAGTATTTGGTAATACTTTATGGAGAGAAATCTTGTCAAATATAACAACAGCAAGTGGACAGTAGCTCGTTTCGGCATGTCTGCCTGTCCAGATTAGAAAAAAATATGTGCAGGAAAGCGTATGTTATTAAAAATGCATTTACAGCTAGTGTGAGTAATCACAAACTCACAATGGTCAGTCAGCAAATATGAGTGAAAGGCATATATTTTGGATTCTTATTTTAACTTTAATAAGGACAGCAGATTTAGTTCTACATCTGCCTTAATTCTTTTCCCACATATTTCTTATAACAAATGAAACACTTACTGCATTTTGGGGTGACTTCTGTCATTCCATGATGATGATGAAAAGTTCTCATTGCTGTGTATTTCACCTGGGATCCACCTCTGTTCAGATATGTAGTTGCTTTTATTTCTTTTTTTCCTCCTTGTTTTTTCATTGTTATATACAGTATATACATGTGAATTAATAATAATATCTATGGCTATGAAATATTAGAAGGATTATGGTCATTATGTACTTTATGTTTATTTTTCCAATCGGTACGGTTTCTTGAAAAATTAACAACAACAGAAAAAAAAACAAAAAACAGGCAAGAGGGAAAATGTGTAGAAAATACATATAAAGAATACCCATGGAGGGTTTGCATCAAACAAAAGATTATGTGCACAGGAACAATTCTAAGATATACATTAATTAAAAAGAAAGCATAGGAAACAGGTTTATGCACTGCATAAGAGACTGTTGGCCATATTTATGTTCAAAGTGCAAAGCAAATTACTTTTAAGTATAGTTATAGTGTAATCAGTATTTTGTTTACTATTAAAGTTACAAATGTGTCACTTGTATGCAGCACATGTTTGCTAAGTGGAGACTTTTCTTCATACTGTACTTTCAGCTGATACCAAAACACTAGAATCATTTTGTTTTTGGTAGACTTTGTATGATTCCAACTATGGAAAATTCATGGCATCCTTGAAATGATTCTCAACTAAGCTGATAATCAATTGTTTTTTCCAAATGAAGAATAATTTACTTTTACAGTTTGATTTTGTTTAATAGAATGTTCACTACTTTATTAAATAATTTTGTTTCCTGACAAAATTTTCAATATTCTCTCTCTCTCTCTCTCTCTCTCTCTCTCTCTCTCTCTCTCTCTCTCTCTCTCTCTCTCTCTCTCTCTCTATCTATCTATCTATCTATCTATCTATCTATCTATCTTATTAACTGATACGCTTTTGCAACCCTTTGAGATTTTATTTTTTCATTAGCACAATGTATTATACATCAACCTAAAAACGAAAAACAAAGCCTTCTTAATAATACATAAATCTCACCTTCCTGAAATGTATATCAGTTGCACCCAACTGAAACAAAGTTGTTTATAGCAAATTTATAGTAATGGCAAAAAAAAAAAAAAAAAAAAAAAAAAACCTGCTATTCTCCTTAATTTTAAAGAAAACTGCATGATAGACAATTTATTTATAATGAAGTCAAAATTCCTAGTTAAGGATACAATGAAGTGATGAAAATCCTTTATTGTGTCTACAGTGAGTTTTACTCTCTATACGAACTACATACATATGTACTTTTGTTATATATATCCATAACAATATTTTTTTTTATAATGAAGTTTTCATCAGGTCTCTTGGATTTCAGTATAAATGAGTGTGACTGTACATTTTAATTTCTTGCCCTGACAACTTTCTCCCTCTCCTTTTCTTTCCAGGAAGAAAGGAAATATTGTGGATTTCACACCTATGTGGCCTCTGGTGTGCTCAATACTGCCATAAATACTGTGGTTCAAATGGGAAGAAAAAATAAATGCAAACATTACATTATGTAAGGACTAAACTTTAAATTTCATTTTGCATGTTTTTCCAACAGAGCAATTATGTCTACATTACTTGTTGTGTTAATGAAACCTAAAGTGCCATTTTTTTTTTTTTTTTTTTTTTTGCCATTTTCTACAGATGAACATTTTACACCACTGTCATAGCGCAGTTGGTTAAGTCGCCATGAGCTGTGTGAGAGGCAGAAGTTTCTGACAAGTGTTCGAATCCCAGTCCTGCAGGACATCTAGTCTGTGGTTTTTCCGGGGTATTCCGCAGGCTCCCTGTGGTTGGGGATGTGAATGCACAGATGGTTCCCTGTGAAGTCGATCCTGGATGCACTTTGTCCCTTACCCGTATGCAGCAGAGAAATGGCAAGCAGGCTGCATTAATTTGCTAGTAACCATCAAAGGAGCATAGTCATCTTTATGGGACTCAACCTGCCATGGGTGGATGAGACAGAGATAGAACATAACTTATTTGACATTAAATGTCAGTCATTACTGTTTTACACGTTATGTAAGTTCTGCAATCAGGAGATTATTAAATGATGTTAGATACGTATAGGGCACAGTATCAGCGATTAAAATCAAGAAATAATGAACTATATATGTACTTACAATATCCGTAGTGGCTGTCGGGGCTTCTTATGTACGCTTGTAATACTTCACAACTGCAAATAGCTCACATTCATTGAGTAAGTCAGATACTTACGGCAACGTCTTGTGAGTAGATTCATTACAAGTGTACATAAGAAGCCCCGACAGCCACTACGGATATTGTAAGTACATATATAGTTCATTATTTCTTGATTTTAATCACTGATACTGTGCCCCATATGTATCTAACATCATTTAATAATCTCCTGATTGCAGAATTTACGTAATGTGTGAAACATAACAGTAATGACTGACATTTAATGTCAAATAAGTTACATTATTGTGGCCACGTAAAAATATGTTCATCGCAAATTGGCAAAATTTGAACAACGATATACAGAGACAGAACATTTTACTTGATAACAGCAATGCACAAGAGCCTGATACACAAACTTGTACATACATACAACTGCAACTATGAGTAATATACGGCAACAAACATACTAATGTAAAATGACAAATAAAACAAAGGAATTAGACAAAATAAAAAGTAAAAAAGAATTTACCTTCTTTAGCTGTATATATCTTTTGCCCCAGGCTGTTTTTAATAGAATATTTGTTCTTTGTTTCAAAACTTGTAAATGCTAAGGAAGGAGGAAAAGTATTAAAAAACACAATACTCCACAAACAGCACATGAGCTTTCAAAATTCCAATTTAGAGATCAAAAGCATAATACAAATCAGCACTTAGTGAACAAAGTTCAATTTTCAATGCTAACTTTGTTGTGTTACACTTCTGTAAGAAACAACTGTTGATATGAGAATGTAACATGCTACTAAAATTTATTCCAAAATTAAAGCTTGAAAGAGAAAATCTGCATTTCTGTTAACTTTGGAATGAGGAGAAGTGGAAATGAAACCAATTGAGTTTTTATACTTAATAAAAACCTTAGTCAGTATTTTCCCTTTCACATTGTAGTGATCAAATAATCATCATGTTGCAATAACTTCCTAACAGAACTGTTTTTTTATAGTTCTGTAATTTCCCTGGATGATGTGAAACATGCAGAAAAAATTAAACAAAGAAAAATGAATGTGATAAATGGAAAAGATGTGAAACTGGAAACTGCTAAGAAATTACGTAGCTAGGCATGCATCAGTTTAGTTTTCTGCAAGATGTCAGGTCACATTTTTTGGGATGCTGATCTTTTCACTGAATTATGAAAGCAAGTCATGTGGAATAAGTGTGTATTTAACCCACTTAAGTATTGCCATCATTTACAGTACCCCAATCTTTTCTTAAAACTTACATAATGGGGGGAAAATCCTTATTAATCTACATGCATCGGTTTGAGGGAATAACAAATTGACCCACCTTAAACTCGAAGGGAACTAGTGATGCAATTCTTCTCCAGAGTAAAGACATATTAGTCAAAATATTTTAACAAGTTGAAGACATATTAGCCAGAATATTATAACATGTTTAAGAAATGCACATTAAAATTACTGTATAAGGGGCATTAAAAAAAGTCATAGATCCATTCATTCATTTTTTTTTTCATTTGAATTTGTGAATTAAACTGTAGAGACTTTGTGAAATGAAGGAAAATACCTGTCTTTGAAAGGCATGTCCTCACAGCAAGTTTGTGATGATATGGTACAGACATTGGGGGATGAGGCTCCTGCATATTTCTTCCATAGTTGTCAAGATGCACAAAGAATTTAATTGTGGCAGAAAATCTTTTGATGATTCAGATATCATCCACCTCCAAGGAAAACATTAATACCACAAAGTAAGCAAGAATGACTGTTCCATCTATATTTGTACCTGCGTGCATTTCGATCGGCAGTGTCACTTCAATCAAGCTGAATTCTTTGAAGTTGTAAAAAGTCAGTGTGCAATGGGTCCCATAAGTGCAGATGTATGCTGCAACTGAATGTGCATCACCAACCTGAACATGCATCATGAAGATTCAATAAATTTCTCTTCCCAGGCTGTTAAAATGTATCAGTTCAGCACTTTGACATGATTACAAAACAAAGTCTAATACGGTAGCATAAATTTTCTCCATCTCCCAAGCAGTTCGGTGTTGCTCCATTAGCATGCAAGGTGATGGCATCAGTTTTTTTTTTTTTTTTTTTTGGGGGGGTGCAAAATGCATCATCGTGACTGACTACCTCGAAAGTGGCACCAATGTCACTGCTGAATACTATTCTGAACTCATAAGCTCACTTCAAACAGCTGTCATGGAAATAAGGCATGAGAAACTGCAAAAAGATTTTCTTCCTCCTTCAAGACAATGCACTAAGTCACACTACTCAGATTGTGAAAACTGCCACACAGACTGCAGGATATGAGTTACTTCAGCACCCACCCTATTCTCCAGACCTTGTCCCTAGTGACTTTATTGTTCCTCAAACAAAAGCAGAACAACTGTGGGAAGCAGAGCACATTTAAGGAGATGGGGCCTGGGGGCTGACAGTATTTTGTGGCCTCAGTATTAGTGGCACATCTAGGATTTCACTATGGGTGGATGAATAAAAATACCCAGGACAAAACATTCCTAAAATATGATGAGGAAACCAAACCATAAAAATACCCCCACCCTATTGAAGTGTGTATCCCATAATTCATGGATGAATCAGAGGTAGCAAGAAAATGTAAAAATGCATAACTTACGTTCGGATAGTTCATCTAATGAACTAATCGGACCATTAATACGTGGCTTTATGTTATTCTATAGTGCCTGTCACTAATACAATCGTGACGGACGGAGTACTGTTTTGCACGTTATTCATTAGGAAATTGATCACCCGCGGGAGAATGAAATATATATAGTGATACATTGCAACGTCAGTCACAGATTTAATGTTATTAAAATGCACTTATCTGATTTCTTCTTAGCTGTGTATTCACTTTGGGTTACTGTTGTAGAGCCTGGATATTCATCTTTATTCGGAAGGGTTGTATCTGTCTGATGAGTGACATAATTTAGGAACAAGAACTGGAGTGAAATCTTGAATTGTGGTAAAATCTTGAATTGCAGTAAAATCATGAACTGAAGTAAAACTATGAATTGGCATAAAATCAAGAAGTGAAGTAAAAAGTCGAATTGTAGTAAAAATATGCAACTAGTTGTCGTCGCGGATAGCATGAAGCAAAGGAGATTCCATGAACAAACAACGTAAAATATCATGAAGAAGGAGAGCACGAAATATTAATGAATCATTGAACGATGGATTTTAAAAGAAGTGCTGTAAGACCTTGAAAAGACGAACTAGAACAAGTGAATCAAACAATTCAATGGAAGAGCCAGTCACTCCCGCAGGTAATATATGCCCAGCCTAGTTTCAACTATTTTATATCATAGTCATCTTTGGTGGGTAGTTGCATGTTGATTGCTCGACCGGACTATACCATGTCAACACTGTGTTGCATCATATCAACTGTTCTTATCTGTGCAACTTTTATTGCGCCACTGGTCAGGTGTTTTTGAATTCATCCAATAGGGAAGGTATCCCGAAATTTGCAGACGTATGTGGGCACCATCTGTTGTCGCGAGTATCCAAAATTGCTATTAAGGGACATTATTTTTTGAGACTTTGGTTTATATTTTCTTTTAAGTTACTATTTGCTTTCTTGCTCAATTAGGTACCTCCAGGGATAAGGCAATTCAATAGGGGTATTATTATTGCAATTGTATTTCCTAGTTTTTTCAATAACAAGTGTCTTGGAGGTTAATATCTGACTATGGGTTCGATGTGAGGTGAGTATTTTTGCATTCATCCAATCGGGTTCGGTATTATTTGCTATACAATATTGCATCAAAGAGGTTTTTTCTTCGATATGGTTCCAGTTTTTTATAAGTTCATTCAGTCTGGATTTGAATCTTTGCTTTGTGCTACCAATGTACATTTTATTATTTGTTTGATTGTCAAAATTGCTGCATATTGGAATAGTGTATACTCCAGAACGACCCAGAATCGATTTCTTGCTATTTCTATTGGTTAGCAACATAATACTATCGATTACCGTTGTAGCAGGCTGCATATTATGTTTCTTACATTCATCTTTCAGAATACTGATGATGGGTTGTATATATGGGAGAGATCCACAGTATTGTTGATTTTCAGTTGGTTTAGATGTTCTAGTAGAAAACGACTTTTTAATTTACTGTACATTGAGTTGATCAGAAATATTAAAAAGTTGTTTACTACTAGAACATCTAAACCAACTGAAAATCAACAATACTTTGGATCTCTCCCATATATACAACCCATCACCAGCATTCTGAAAGATGAATGTAAGAAACATAATATGCAGCTTTCTGAAACAATAATCCATAATGCTATGTTGATAACCAATAGAAATAACAAGAATCGATTCTGGACCGTTCTGGAGTATACGCTATTCCAACATGCAGCAATTTTGACAATCAAACAAATAATAATATGTACATTGGTAGCACAAAGCGAAGATTCAAACCTCTTTGATGCAATATTGTATAGCAAATAATACTGAACCCGATTGGACGAATGCAAAAATACTCACCTCACATTGAACCCATAGTCAGATATTAACCTCCGAGGCACTTGTTATTGAAAAAACTAGGAAATACAATTGCAATAATAATACCCCTATTGAATTGCCTTATCCTTGGAGGCACCTAATTGAGCAAGAAAGCAAACAGTAACTTAAAAGAAAATATAAACCAAAGTCTCAAAAAATAATGTCCTTAAATAGCAATTTTGAATACCTGCAACAACAGATGGTGCCCACATACGTCTACGAATTTCAGGATACCTTCCTGATTGGATGAATTCAAAAACACCTGACCAGTGCCACAATAAAAATTGCGCAGATAAGAACAGTAGATATGATGCAACACAGCGCCGATGTGGCATAGTCCGATTGAGAAAGCAACGTGAATCCGGCTTTATAACAACGAGCGATCAACACGCAACTACCCACTGAAGATGACTATGATATAAAATAGTTGAAACTAGTCTGGGCATATTACCTGTGGGAGTGACTGGCTCTTCCATTGAATTGTTTGATTCACTTGTTCTAGTTCGTCTTTTCAAGGTCGTACAGCACTTTTTTTAAAATCCATCATTCAATGATTCATTACCACTTCGTGCTTTCCTTCTTCATGATATTTTACGTTATTTGTTCGTGGAATCTCGTTTGCTTCATGCTATCCGCGGCGACAAGTAGTTGCATATTTTTATTGTTATTATTATTTTTTTTTATCAAGAACTGAAGTAAAAGTCGTGTATTCGACTTTTTACTTCAGTTCTTGTTTTATGCCAATTCATAGTTTTACTTCAGTTCATGATTTTTCTGCAATTCATTTTACCACAATTCAAGATTTCACTGCAGTTCTTGTTTCTAAATTATGTCACTCATCAGACAGATACAACCCTTCCGAATAAAGATGAATATCCGGGGTTCTACAACAGTAACCCAAAGTGAATACACAGCTAAGAAGAAATCAGGTGAGTGCATTTTAATAACATTAAATCCATGACTGATGTTGCAATGTATCACTATATAAATTTCATCCTCCCGCGGGTAGTCAATTTCCTAATAAATAATGTGCGAAACAGTACTCCGTCCGTCACGATTGTATTAGTGACAGACACTACAGAATAATAGTAAAAATGCATGGCTGAAAAATGGATACCAGTTAGTTCTGCTTCAATCCTCCCCCCAGGGTTGGATTCAGCTTGCTGAAATTATATCGAAGTAGTGAGCAAATAATATGATCCAAATATCATGATTCAAACAAATTCTTAATGTATGAAAATTCCCGAATTACAGATGTGTACAAAAAAACTTCTGTAATGCTTGTGAGAGATTTGAGGATGGACTGGGGGCAACCATATTTTTTGTGAACTCCTCCTGAAAAAGTGGAAATAGAAAAAAATTTCCACAAGGCAGTTTCTTATAGTTTTTGCTTTTGCTGTGCAATCTGCAAAAAAAAAAAAAAAAAAAAAAAAAAGAAAGAAAGAAAGAAAGAAAGAAAGAAAGAAAAAAAAACTGTATAACTCTGCCAATTCTTCAAGCATTCTGCATAATTCTGGGTCCCCTTGAAAATGCAGGGCTCGGGGCTGCAGTCCCCCTCTGGTGGGAAGTGATATCCCCCCAAAATCTAAATCTAGGGTGGCTGAAGCAGTGAGTGTGCGGTTGGAAGACAAAACAAAACATTTTTTTCCCCCTGGGATAAAAGCACTACTGCATATACTATAATATAATCGGACCCCCCCCCCCTATGTCCAGCTAAAAATTTGTGAAAAGCCTTGACAAACACACTAGCAGACCTTAGATTTCAAGTTTATGGAAAACATAATTATTGAAATGAATTCTGCAAACTTCTGAGATTATCTTCTGTAAAAAGTTTTCAAGTATCATTCACTATCGGAGTTTACAAATAACTCCTGTAACATCCACAGCACTACTTATGCAGCATTTTTTGAAAGACTTCACAACCATTTCTGATGAAATTGCATCCCACAATTGTTTTTCCCAAGAAGTAAGAAAGCCAATGTCTGCCTTTTTTAAGTTACCACCTTTCATAAAACACTGCCTTTTACTCTTCTGTAGTGCTAACACAGCCTGCAGGTACAACACTAGAAGTAGCACATGCTTATGTGAAGGACAGGAGAGATGCCTGACTGGTTGTGCTCCTCCCTAACAGCTAAGTGATTTATCTAGTGTTTGACTCATTGCATGTCCAGTACCAAAGAAGGGGTACCATAATCACACAAGGGAAATAATGAGGGGATTTTTTAATGTTTGGAAGCAAGAAATTCCATGGTGTCAATTTGAAATGGGATTAGGATTTTTTTTTTTTTTTTGTGATTGGAGGTTTAACGACCACCGTGAGCAACTCAATGGGCTATAAGCAGTCGCCCGTCCCTAATTTAGGGTCACTGGTTCCAGGGAAGGGAGAGAACCAGTGCCGTAAGACAAACACAACATCCATGCCTCACCGGGATTCGAACCCGGACCCCGTTCGGACGAATGATCAGAGGCCATCGCTTAGACCACTGCGCCACGATTAGGATTTTCACTAATCATATTAGCAGCACCCATTCCTGTGGGAATCCTACTGTGGGTAAAAAAATATTTTATAATTTTATTTTATTTTTATTTTTGGAAGTACTTCTAGAGCGTTATGTGAACCATTCTTCTGTTGTAGTTGGCAATTTGTTTATGTTTAAGACCTCAGCTCTCCATGAGCTACATCACGATATAAACAGCAAAATGCAAAACAGGGTAATTTTCTTTTAAGAATAAACATATATATTTCAATGAGCACAAGTAAAATAGGTAGAATGGAATATGAAATCTCTGTAATCATAATTTTTTTGTACTTTGGTGTGAAATCAAGGTCTCCTTTTTGCATCAAATGTATGCCATTGGCTGATGGAAGGCATGCTGTTTCTCCACAATGTATTGAGAGCAGAACAGTCATACCAGCCAATCATTATCCAAAGCTATGCTACCCCCTCCTCTCAAAGTTTGAAAGCACAGCCAAGGATATAACTGAAAGAAGGTCAGAAAACCATCATGTAGTGCCGGTAGTGACACATGGAAAGCCATGGTCTAGAACAACAAACCCTCCTGCAAATGTCTTGGGAGAATTCACTTCAGAAATCCATCCCTATTTTTTAAAGACACATGTATAAAAAAGCCCCCTTCCTTTTGAAAAAAGCAGGACTTCTTCAAAAAAACTTTCAGCTTATACATGAGTATACACTGTCGTATCAGAATAATATCACCACCTACCTAATAATGGGAAAAACCACCCTTGGCCCAGACGACAGCAGCGAGATGGCATGACATGGATACAATGAGGTCCTGGAAGGCTGTCCGAGGCATATGTGTCCATTCAGACTGCAGCATAGCACAGAGGTCCCGGAGATGACCTGTTTGTGGGTTGGCACATCCACCCTGTTGATCCAAATAGTTCCACAAGTGCTGTATGGGATTGAGGTTGGGCGATTTTGTCAGCCAAGGGAGAACAGACATTGCTGTTGTGTTCCTGGAACCAGTCACACCCACCCTTAGTGACGTGGCACGGTGCATTGTCCTGTTGGTAGATACCATCACCACCAGGATAAATGTCCAACATGAAGGGATGCATGTGGTCAGAGAGGATGGACAGGTAGCCATTGGCATTCAGGGACCCATCTTGTGGTACCAGCAGTCTCAGGTCATACCAGGAAAACATCCCCCAGACATTCACACTGCCACTGCTGACCTGTACTTGATTGACAAGTGTGTCTGGGTGTTGGTTCTCGTGTGCCGGATGCCGTATCCACCACCGCCCATCACTTCTGTGGAGTAGAAACCTCGATTCATCCTTTTTACACTCTTCCACTGTCCAATGACAGTAGTCCCATGTGAACTGCAGGCATCGTTGACAATGGACCTGGGTTAACATAGGCGTAACAGGGTTTGCTCAACTGTTATTGGGGACATATACCTGGGTGCCCCAGCATTCATTTGCGTGGTCAATTGCTGCACTGTTGAGCATCAAATGCCATTTACTAGTCGACAGAGGTGACGTTTTCCTCTGGGGTTGATGGCCTATGGGGCTTCACAGTTATGATGCTGGGAGGTACTCAGTGTGCCAGTGGTCCCGTTTAGGTACAACCTTACTATAGCACTTTGCGAACAGCCCACAAAGTCTGCTGTTTCTGAAATGCTTCCAACCTTGGCGCAATGGCTGATGATCATTCCCTTATGAACGTCCGTCAAATCACTATCTCTGCCCATTGTGCTCATCTTATGCACTATGGCTCATCTGTCCTGGCTGGCCATTTCCGTGTGGTCAACCTTGTGACGTGCACTTGACATGCACTCTGTGACATGCCTGGGTGGGTACACTGTGATCCAGGGGGTGGCAATATTATTCTGATATGATTGTGTATATGACGTCAAAAAATAAAAAGGGACCACAATGGCAAAGCTTTCCTGTATATGTTAGAACACAAACTTTTTGAACAACACTCATATATAACACATGTCTGAGTATCTTGCAGACTCATTTAAAGCTAAAAAAAACAGAAAAACAGCAAACTTCCTTAGAGTTTGTAAAACAATATACATTTTGCATAAACTTGTGTGATTACAATTCTTTTGAATCATCAGTAAAAATAAGCCACCCGTGATCTCATGGTCCCACTTTGTGTTCTAAAAGTGCAATATATTTATGCTGTTGAGGTCATCCTTTAAATTAATTTCTGAACAGTTTCTCATTATATTGAATGAAGCTGTATTTCATGGCCAAAACAACTATTACATGAATATACAAGGGGCAGTCAAAAAGTTAGTTGCACTCCTCCGTAAAGCATTTCGGTAAAAGGATATTTTGTTGGCACTTTGTGGCAACACTGCTGGCATTTATCTGCAGCATGTGCCACAGTTGCTTCTATGCAGTAGTTTTAGTTTGCTCGTTAACGAGTCGTGAACATGCCTCGGCAGCTGCTGGTGGCGTCCAAATTGGAACTGCATGTAGGGATTTGTTTTTTGTGGGCAAAAGGGTGTAACCGAACTTAAATTTTTCGGCAGTTGAACGAAGTGTACGGTGAGAACGCAATATCGCGTCAAGCTATCGCAAAGTGGTGCATCTTGTTCGAGAACGGACGTACTGATATCGAGGACGATTACTGCAAGGGAAGACCGTCAACTTCGACAGCGGCTGAGAACGTTGCGCGCGTGAATGAACTCATTCTTGCAAACAGACGAGTAACAGAAGATGAAATCGCAAAAGAACTGGATGTTTCACATGAAAGTGTGCATACGATTATTGTGCAGCATTTTGAATTCCGTAAAGTTTGTGCTCGACGGGTGCCTCGTCTATTGACTGAAGATCACAAAGGGAATCATTTTGAAAGTCCCTTTGCATTCTCGAAGTATTATCAGCAGGAAGGAAATGAGATTTGGGACAAAATTGTGACCGGAGATGAAACGTGGGTGCATCATTTCTCATCTGAAATGAAACGCAGCTCTCGAGTGGAAACATTCCACTTCCCCGACTCGAAAAAGTGCCGAACAGTTCCATCTGTGGGGAATGCGATGCTGACACTGTTTTTCGACAGAGAAGGTGTGGTGCATACCGAATTCATGCCGAAGAGTGCCACGATTACAGCATTGTCTTATTGTGAAACCCTGAAGAGATTGCACAATTCCCTAAAAATCGACTGCCAGGTAAACTTCCGAAAGGCATTGTGCTCTTGCATGACAATGCGAAACCGAATGCGGCAAACTTAACGAGGGACCTTCTGATAAAGTTTAGATGTGAGGTGTGGACACCCTTCCCCCTATAGCCCAGATCTTGCGGCATGTGACTTCCACGTCTTCATTCCCATGAAACAAGAAACTTGCAAAACGACGATATCACTCGGATGACGAGGTGAAAGCTGCAACCCAGCAATGGTTATCGGACGTTGGACGGAATTTCTTCACAGATAGAAAAACTTGTGCCACGCCTTGACAAATGTTTCAATGAACTAGGTGATTACGTTGAGAAGTAACTTTTGTATGGAACTTTCAGGTACATATAGCATTTTTCTGCAATTTCGATCCTGTGTTCTTTTATCAAGCAGTGCAACTAACCTTTTCACTCACCTATGTATTTCAGCTCCAAGTTATGACATGACATCTCAGTCATCATCAGACATTTTCCATAAAGCTTTTAAATGCTTGCTGCTTTAAAATGCAGTTTCTCACAGGCGAGACTATCATTGCATTGCATTATATACAGCACATGTTCCCATCTATCCTCCCACAATATTTTTGGTTCAACTTAACTAATACTTAATTTTTTAATCTCATCTTGCCAATGACTTCATCCATTTTATCATGATATTTCCCTTATGGCATTCAAAGATGACACTTCTGCTTTTTAATGAGAATTTGCATCCTTTATACAGAAATTCTTTCATCAATAAAAGAGGGTGAGATACACTCTCCTGTGTAAAAGCAAGTTCTTAAATAATGTATTTACACCAAATAATTGGCACAGGTATTGTGAATACCAAGCTAATTATGTACATAATTATTATGTTAGGTCAAATGAAACTCCCCTATGTAACAATTCAGCTAAACACATATAAACACACGTATGAAACTCTGATGGTCTTCCAGGCTATATAACACCCTCATCCTTAAAACTAAACAACTTTATAGTTAATTTAAAAAGCATTGGAATGATAAAAATGTCAGCATCAAAACCCTTCTCAATTTAACATTAAAAACCTAAAGTTCCAAACCACATGGTCATACTACCATTACACTAAAACTTAACAACTTTTGTAACATATTTTCTCTTCAGAAGTTGCAGTATAATGGAAGTATGACCACATGGTTCAGAACTTTCGGATTTTGATATTAAATTTGGAAGAGGTTTAACACTAGCATTTTTATTGTTTAAATTACTTTCAAATCACTGTAAGGCTGTGAGTTTTTAAGAATGGCAGCGTTGTGTAGCCTGGAAGATAATCAGAATTTAGTATGTGTATTTATACTCTACATTTTAGTCAAACCATTACGGAGTTCAGTGAGTTTCATTTGACCAAACTTATGGTAATTGCATACAGCAAGCCCTTTTCTTTTTCTTTTTTAATGTTTTTTCCAAAACACTTTCTCAGTGAAAATAGTCATTTGTAGTAGCTGATCATAGACATTCTAAGTTTAATTAGTAAAAATCTGATTCCTTATAAGGTTTTCCTGACTCATTAACAATTATGCTTAAGTATAATCCTAATCCATCACCTTTGTTAACCTCTTTAACTAGAGGGTTATCATGGTAAATGTGGAATGATTTTAGATACTTATAATCTTAAAGACTACTTAACCTTGAAAAGCTAAAAAACTATCATTTAAAAGCTCAGTTTATTATCTTTCCATGTAAATCATGAATAACATTGTCATGAACACCACTGTCACAGAAGAAATGAAATGAGTATCCCTGGTGTCAGCTCTCAGTGTAGGGAGAACTCCAAAGGATATTGCAGAGTTCCACAAATTCTCTTTGTTTTTTCTTCAGGAAGATGCTTTGACGTCTGTAAGTTCTGTTTTACACGTTCTGTAAAGTGGATACAGTCTGTGGTGGTGCATTAACTTATTCAATTAAAATATAAATCAGTTAAAAGTCCTAAAGATGTTACTCACGGAAGTGCGTGTTCAGTCCAGCATCAGTAGTTATTGAGTTTCTTTGTCCAAAGTTGTATCTTGCTTCAATATGGTCAGTTGTTAGGGTTAGTTCAAGAGCCATTTCGTCATAAGTTGTACCCTACTTCGGATATGTCCAGATGTTAGGGTTAGCTCCGTTCTGGTTGTGTCGACATCATATTGAATGGGTAAAGGTTTCCAGATGATAATTAAAGATTCTTGAGTTAAGAGTTACTATTTACATATCACTTGAAGTTCCACGTCGTACTTGGCCTTTAGGGCTATCTCGTCAATGCTCCACTCTCTTGGAATTGCTGAGGAAGTCTTCAAGTTTGGTCAGGTTCATAAAAAATTTAAAAGCTTTAAAAGATTCCAGTTAAAATCGTTATATACACCACCTCATACCGTCCACAGTCTCAATCATCGGACGCGCGTTTCACCTAGGCTCCACCCTGGCATTTTCAACGAAGACTTCACACCCTCTGTCGAAGTCTGCTATCAGAAAGTCTCGTGTCCACAGTGTGCATGTTCCTCCTTTAACCCATTGCCAATGCCATCAAGTGTCAGGTCACATCAACTTTATCTTCATCTATGTCATTCTCACCCTTCATTTTTCTCTTCCTCTCTCTCCTCCTCCTATTCCATTTCTTCTCAGTTTCGATCAGGTTCCTCCAAGCGTGCAAAAGGTCGTAAGGACTGTTATTATTGCAGTTAAATGGTTTGGTCTTATTTATTACTACTGCTTTTGCTACTTGTATTGTTCTCATATTATTCTGCTGGTTTAATATTGTAATTCCTTCCCAATAGGGCAAACATTGATTATCCAAACAGAAGTCAATAAGTGCTGTTTTATTCTCTCTTCTGCTCCAGTTCTTCATGTGTTTGGTCAATCTGATTTTAATATTTCTTTTTGTACTGCCTATATATTGGGCCAAGTACGACGTGGAACTTCAAGTGGTATGTAAATAGTAACTCTTAACTCAAGAATCTTTAATTATCATCTGGAAACCTTTACCCATTCAATATGATGTCAACACAACCAGAACGGAGCTAACCCTAACATCTGGACATATCCGAAGTAGGGTACAACTTATGACGAAATGGCTCTCGAACTAACCCTAACAACTGACCATATTGAAGCAAGATACAACTTTGGATAAAGAAACTCAATAACTACTGACGTTGGACTGAACACGCACTTCCGTGAGTAACATCTTTAGGACTTTTAACCGATTTATATTTTAATTGAATAAGTTAATGCACCACCACAGACTGTATCCACTTTACAGAACGTGTAAAACAGAACTTACAGACGTCAAAGTGTCTTCCTGAAGAACCTTGTGTGTCACATAATTGTATGTGAACTTTATGATAGAATCACATGAGATATAATGATCTTTGTTTTTTTGTCTACAAGATCAAGAGCAAGGTCTACAACACAGAAGACCCTGACGACATCCCTCATCCTTATCAAGTATATGAAGCATGACTATTGCTCACCACCTTCGAGTTTGTCACCAAGATGCAAGGGATGGTAGACAACAACCCCAAGAAATCAATGAATGCCTTATCCAAGCAGTTGGGTGTTGCTTATGCTACCATCCACCGCATCATTCACGAGGACCTATGCTACAGCTCCTACCTTCTTAAGATGGGTCGGTTCATGGACCAGGCCAGGCAGGAAAGGCTTCTGACAAAGGCAAAGAAACTGCTCAACAAAGTCAAGCACCTAGTGAAAAACAACTAGCTGAGATTCTTCTCAGATAATAATTTTGACCAGTACCAGACGGTCAATAGGAGGAACGACGGGTTGTTGTTCAAGAACCCTGGCGACATGCACACAAAATTTCCTGAAGCCATCATGCGAGGGTGATGAAGCCATTCAGCAAGGATTGAAGCCGTTCAGTGAGAGTGATGTTATACCTCCTCACTTCTTTGAGAAGGGTTTTAGTGTCAGTGCAGACGAGTACATTAAGGTGCTGGGAGATGTAAGGAATACCTGGATGGACGCCATTGCTGACGAGAGGTCTTACATCTTCCAACAGGACTCTGCCTCAGCCCACAAGGCCAAAGTAACTCAGAAATGGCTTGAAGAGAACATGCCCTACCACTGGTCTCCATATATTTGGCTCCCCAGCTCCCCTGACTTGAATCCCTTGGATTACTATATGTGGGGCATAGTTGA
This sequence comes from Macrothele yani, assembly GCA_039090855.1. Lineage (NCBI taxonomy): Eukaryota > Metazoa > Arthropoda > Arachnida > Araneae > Macrothelidae > Macrothele > Macrothele yani. The sequence goes on from CM077013.1 coordinate 26,322,077, forward strand.
GAGACCAACAAGCGTCTCCATAACACCCTTGACTCCATCAGGCATGTCATCGCCAATGTCATGACCCACATGAACAAGGCCCAGGTCGCCAAGGCCTGCGACCGATTCCACTCAAGGATCGAGGTTGTCATGACTACCAGTGGGGAGTTCATTAAATAATTACGAAGTGTGTTTATGCATCAACTATTGTACAACATTTTAGCTTCAATAAAATGTATATTCATGTTTCAATTGATTGCTTTATTATACAAGAGTGCATTAATTTTCCAACATGTAGGTGGCCACAAATTAATTACACATATACCGTCAATCACATATGAATTACTACTGTAGAAAAAACTTGGCAAGTAAATTCATATCAGAAGTTCTATCCCTAAAATGGCAACATTGACTTGTGCCTGGTCATTTCCTTTGAGCCTGTGATTCCATGTGTTATGCAGAAGAACACAGATGAGTATTCAATGTGTTTTTTCACATACACCTGTACATGGGATTGTTTACACTGTCTCACGAGATTTGCAGAAACCACTCCATGTGGTACCATTGCTGAAGAGTATTATATTCTGATGATCATCTGTAAAATAAGAAACTATGGAGACTCAGCACAGAGAAGACTGGCATATAACAACTGTAACACAGTTCACAGCATTAGCTCTTGCTTCCTTTCCAAAGGCATTATGTTGTCTGTCTCAGTAAACTGGTATGTGTATTGATCCATGTGCCAAAGGAAGGATTCCAACTTCCTGACATGCAGAAAAGAGTGCATTGCCAACAGCTGCAAACATCTGTTGCTCAAAGTCCTCATGGGGTGGGTATCACGTGGTTTTTGGTGATGCTTAGTTTCACCTGTCACAATATATCAGTTCAATCCCACATTTCAATCCTTCAGTGCACAGAAAGTTGTGGTATAGGGTGTTTTGCTATGAACCTGCATAACAGACCCAACTTTCTTTGACACAACAGTAAACATCAATGTCTATCTCAACTTTTCCAAGAACTTTTTGAATGAATTGAATGAATGACTGAATGACCATAAGGTGGCATTTGAAAAGTTTCAATGAGATGGAAGTCACGTCACATGTCTAATATCTTTTGCATGAAATCAGGAGCTATTTTAAAGATCAAATTAACTTTAAATGACACTGGCCACCCCTATCTCTAGATGCGTCTTTACCAGATTTTCTTCCTTTTTTTTTTTTTTTTTTTTTTTTTATGGAGGCTGCATTGATTTTTCACTTTCTAGGCTTGACATAATCCCCTAGTAATACTTTCAATTTTGAAAAACATACCAACTAATTTATCTTTTTGTGGCGTCTTCAGACATTTCCAACACCAGGGACTCTTGGAAATACATTCCACAGTCATTAGAAAATGAACTTTTTAATCACTGTCACTATATATAATTCCCAACAACAGGATGCAGCAATGTTTCTGCAAAACAATGCAATGCTTTCACCTTTTATACACAAGATCCCTCATGGGTTTGGTATTTGCTGTTGAAAGTGCAATAAAACTCAGGCTCATGACTATTATTCAGTGGTGAATTCTATCAGACACTACAGGGTCAGTTATAGCTGCAATTCTAACAATTTATGGCAATGAGTTACCTATACCAGATATTACTCTGTATAAAACTGCTTAATTTTGTGCTCCATACAAATTCATGGTGGAGAGTAACTATAAACAGTTTGTCAGCCAATATTCATGTACTGTATTAGATGAGTGACAGTGTAAAATTAAACAAAAAAATCCAGTGCCTGCGAAGCTAATTTCCATACAATGCAGGAAATGCTTAAGAATAAAAGGAATGGATTCACCAGTAAATTTCTTCAAAACGAATATCCAGCCTCTGGGATTTTTTTTTTTTTTTTTTTTTTGAAGTATCAATAGGTGTACTATTGTCCATGATACTGTTTCACACGTTACTTAATGTAGTGATATAAATGCAGACCATGCTTATAAACAATTAAAAGTATGAAAATAATATCATATACAAAAAACTCAGAAAGTTTGCTGGTATTATAACTGAACAAACTTACTGAAATATTGTCCTTGGAAAGCTAGGTAGAATAACTGATTAACCCTTGCCAAGTTTAGGGTTAAGTTGTCCATTTTAGCATGCAGTTCAACAATCCTTCATCACTTGGGTATTATTTTGACTATAATTCTAAATTTGCCTTACTTGATGAATGGCAGAACACAGTAGTAATTATTCAAAGAGAACAATATCCAAGTTAAAACTATTATGAGCTAAGCAATGTATGGCCAATTTCAACATCGAGGCACATGTATATACCTTTCAACTTGAGACGACCTTCAGAAAGCGATGACGTAAACAATGAATTCGACAAAAGGAAATGAAATAAAATCCTTAAAAACCTTTTAAAAAACGAAAAAGCACAGTTTTTTTTTTTTTTTTTTTTTTTTTTTGATTGGAGGTTTAACGACCACCGTGAGCAACTCAATGGGCTATAAGCAGTCGCCCGTCCCTAATTTAGGGTCACTGGTTCCAGGGAAGGGAGGGAGCCAGTGCCGTAAGACAAACACAACATCCATGCCTGACCGGGATTCGAACCCGGACCCCTTACGGACGAATGATCAGAGGCCAACGCCTTAGACCACTGCGCCACCAAGGCGGCAAAGCACAGTTCACATCTCACATTTCGACCAAACTAATATTGTACTTTATATTAATTCAACATTTGTCGAAAACATTACGTGGTTTCAGAAATTATTAACTATATGTCAACAAAATAGTTTCCATATCATCTACTGTTTCGCACGTTACTAGAAATTTGAGCACGGGAAAAACGTCCATATAATAAAAAATTTTATTTCAACTTGTCACTAATATTCCTTTTTTTCTTTTTTTCTTTTTGATATTCCTTATAATAGTTTAGAATTTTATTATGAAGATTACAAATTTATATGAAAAAATGTTTTTATATGTGCAGTCATATGCATCATAAGTTGTCAAAGTCCTCCAATACGTAGAGACAATATGTATTAAATGATTAATATTATTCCAGTTTTTTAACTCATGAGTTAATATTATTCCAGTTTTTTAACTCATGAGTTAAAAAACTGGAATAATATTAATCATTTAATACATATTGTCTCTACGTATTGGAGGACTTTGACAACTTATGATGCATATGACTGCACATATAAAAACATTTTTTCATATAAATTTGTAATCTTCATAATAAAATTCTAAACTATTATAAGGAACATCAAAAAGAAAAAAAGGAATATTAGTGACAAGTTGAAATAAATTTTTTTATTATATGGACGTTTTTTCCGTGCTCGAATTTCTAGTAACGTGCGAAACAGTAGATGATATGGAAACTATTTTGTTGACATATAGTTAATAATATTGTACTCTTTGAAAATGTTGCGTACTCTTTAAATACCTGGTTCTGTCATCCATCAAGTAAGGCAACTTTAGAATTATAGTTGAAATAATACCCAAGCAATGAAGGATTGTTGAACTGCAGACTAAAATGGACAAATTAACCCTAAACTTGGCAAGGGTTGATCAGTAATTTTACCTAGAACTAATATCTCTCCAAGGACAATATTTCAGTAAGTTTGTTAATTTATAATACCAACAAACTTTCAGAGTTTTTTTTAATATATTATTTTCATACTTTTAATTGTTGATAAGCATGGCCTGCATTGATAGTACTACATTAAGTAATGTGTGAAACAGTATTATGGACAATAGTACACCTATTGATACATACAATGGATTAGCCACATAATTATTTGGTTATAATGTTACTTTAGCCAAAATATCGTTATACAGCCTCTGGAAGACTACCAGAATTTCCTTTATCTGCATGGAAGAAATGACATATCTCATCTTTTTTTTTTATCTAGAAAGTTATTACAGTAACTAGGTGAAAAGGTGTTACAGCACTCTTTTGTGTTAAGACCATAGAACTGCATTTAGCACATGCTGGGATGTTTATATTTTTTCAAAACACATTTCCCTCCATCATATCAAACAGAAAGATCAAACTTTAAGAGCTAACATGTGTATGCCAAGACCAGTGACGGCTCCAGGTAAGGGCATGTCGGGCAAGCACCCAGGGCCTCGTGCAGAAGGGCCTCACACTGTTTGCTGAAAGGAGTTTTTTAAGCTGAAGCTCATCAAGACGTACCTAAGGAATGTCATGACCCAAGACCGGCTATCAGCTCTCGCTCTTCTGTTCATAGAAAATGATGTGGCATCTACTCTGGACTATAGTGATTTGATCGAAGACTTCATCCACGAGAAAAGTCCCAGAATTCTTCTTTAAATAATAGACTTATCATATCATTATACAGCTATCCTTGTTTATTTAGTAACAGGTAATATTTTGGATTCCTAATTATCTTAATAAACAATGAATTGTATTACAGCGTGTTTATTTCATATAAATCAATACAACAATTTCCGATAAAAAAATTGCTTTGGGATCACATTCACCCCAAGTGAGGGTTTGTGTGAGAGAAAAAAGCGAGCGACTGGTTTACTGTCAAAGTAACCAATGTGTAATTTTTTTACATGTTGCTTACTCTGACCGTTAACCAGTCACTCACATACATTACATACATTTTTTTACATTTACATGAGGGGTTACTGCGATTGCGAAAGGCCCCGCAAGGGTTAGGGCCACCACTGGCCAAGACAGAGACATAAACTGTGCTTTGATGGTACAGGAGCTGTGTGAAGTAGATGTGTACAGTTTGAGAAGAATAATGACCTACATACTCATTATGCTTCACACACTCTTGTACACTTCAGGTAGATCTTTTGGTACCTACCACTTAATAATTATACTGTAATATGCTGTGACCTACAGTTTAGCAACAGTTCACTTGTCATGAAAAATAAAAGCTAATGACTTTAGTTAGAAACACATATATGATTGCCAACATACCTTCCAGCATCTCTACTTTTTGATGAACTATAAGTTGGTCAATCATTGTGAGATACTCTAATCCACGTGGACACACAGGTCCTCCAGTGGGAGGAGGCATCCAGTTTCCAGGTGTAGCTGAAATAATGCAATTACAGCATCAAATCCAACACTTTCAAGAAAACACAGATTCAGGAGGATTTTACTATAACTTAACATATTTTCAAAGCATCTCAGTAAACAGAACTTCATATGAATTTTCATATATTTAAATACCTTCATTCACTAGTATGCAGCCCACAACACACACACACACACACACACACACACCAGCATATATAACACAGGGTGATTCACTTGAAATGGAACACTCTTTTTATATAATAATAATGAGGGTATAAAAACAGAATTGAATGATATGTAAAAGAACCTTGGTCTATAACAAACAGAGCTGTCTCACAGAAGATGCTGCAAGTGGTTATCACCAACATTCAGACATGTATTCAGTCAACACACCATACACGTTAATTTTACTGGTACTACAAGAAATACAATTGCAGTGCTTAGGATCGAAGGCTTCAATACTTACCTGTAGTAATTTCAAAAATCCTTTAACACAGTTAGTTAAGTGTAGTTTTTTGTAGTTTTTCAGCGAGACACATGTTCTACCGTGCGCAGGAATCTATCAGTATTGCTACTATCACGGTACTATTCTATTTATGAGGTAGCTAATGCCAGTTATCTGCCATTTTTGTGGAATATTTTATTAAACTTACATGATTAAACGATTTCTACAAGATACGAAAATACAGAAAAAAGGACAGAAAGAAGAGAACATTCTTTTTTCTGTATTTTTGTAAGATATGGAAATAGTTTAATAAAATATTCCACAAAAATGGTAAATAACTGATACTAGTTTCCATATTAAAAAATGGTACTATAATAGTTGGTAATACTTAAGAGTTAAAATTACCACTTGCAGTCGAACATGCATCTCCGCGTATCACTAAAACTTATCTTATGACATAATCTTGTGATAAGAAATAACTTAATACCGGTGAATGTTTGCTGCAACATACCAATGTCAATAGCAGCAGTTTCCCCAACTGATTTCCTACTGCAAATCTTGAATTGTCCTTGGTTTGTGAGCATATGTTTTCCCTTTCCATTGGCTCCAGACAAACAAATCTGGGGACATCAGGTCGGGAGACCTTGGAGATCACAGACCTTACCAAGTTCTCGAAGCAGCTGCAGATTTCTCCTAAGCTGTTATTGGACATGTGACATGTAGCACTGTTTTGTTAAAAAGTAAAGATCTGTAAGTTCCTGATAATCCAGCTGGTTCACAGATTCTGTGAAGAGTGCCGAGTACCAGTCAGTTTTGGCATCTCCTGGCTGATGATACAGAACTGGGCTTTTGCACACCAGACACACATTTTCTTGGAATGTAGGGATTCATCGTGGAGAGTACACAGGGATTTGCAATTCCCACATACCAGTGCTGTGTTCAGGTTCAATTTTAGAAGCCTGATCATGAAGTATGTCAGCCAAGCCAATTCAAGCCCGAAGTGTGTCAGCCCAAGCATGAATTTTATATTGCAAGATAGAGCCTGAAAATTATGATTATCTGTTAGGCATTAATTAAAAAAAAAAAAAAAAAAAAAACTTACCTTCTACACTTCCACTCTATTCTCCCACTCCAACAAACAGATGTTTTTTTTTTCTCAAACTGGGGAAAGGAGCTTCTATCTGGTTCTATAGTCATCATCATCATCATTGTCAACCATTATCAATCCACTGCTGGACGAAGGTCTCCCCAAGTTTCCTCCACAACGGTCTGTCTTGTGCCAGTCTCCTCCATGTCACTCCCGCATATTTACGAATTTCATCCACCCATCTCCCATGTGGTCTTTTTCTGGGTCTTTTCCTGTCCCTTGGAATCCAATCTAAAATTTCGGCTGTCCATCTATGGTCTGTCCTTCTGGCAGTATGTCCAGCCCATTGCCATTTCAGGGATTTAACTCTGATCATGATGTCTTCCACTCTCGTCATTTTTCGGATCCACGAGTTCCTCTTCTTATCTCTCCTGGTTATACCAAGCATGCACCTCTCCATGCTTCTTTGAGTTGTCTGCAGCCTTTGTATGTCTCTTTTAGTTAAGGTCCACGTCTCTGCACCATACGTAAGCACTGGAAGGATGCATTGATCAAACACTTTTCTTTTAAGACATAATGGCATATTGCTCTTGAAAATTATGCTGTTTCTTCCAAAAGCTCTCCAGGCAAGTTTTGTACGCCGATTAATTTCTTCATCAATGTGACCCTCACTTGATATCTGCTGTCCAAGATAAACATATGTATCTGTTATCTCCAGTTTTTCTCCATCAATCGATAAATCTTCATTTCTTGTAAAAGCATTGAACATCACTTTTGTCTTCTGAAAGTTCATTTTTAATCCCACTTCTTTACTCTTGTCAGCAAGTTCCTGGATCATACTCTGCAGCTCTGATGGGGTAGTTGCAAAAATGACTACGTCATCAGCAAAACGAAGGTGGGTTAGATAATCTCCATTAATCTTTATCCCTTTGTTTTCCCAGTTCAGTGATTGAAAGACATTTTCCAATGTGGCATTAAAGAGCTTCGGAGATATGGTGTCACCTTGTCTCACTCCCTTTCCAATTTTTATGTGTGTTGTATTTTCAAACAGCCGAATCTTTGCACTTGCATTTTCATAGATGTTATTAATAATATTAATGTATGCATCTTCAATACTGCAGGATTTCAGAGCCGTGGTAACTGCTGATGGTTTCACCGAATCAAAGGCTTTTTCATAATCGATAAAAGCCATGCACAATGGAAGTTCATATTCCCTCGCTCTTTCAATTAGTTCTCTCAGTACGTGGATATGATCTATTGTGCTGTAGCCACTCCTGAATCCAGCTTGTTCTCTCGGTTGAGCCATGTCCAGTGTTACCTTCAAGCGGTGTGAAAGAACTTTAGTGAAGATTTTATAAACCACTGATAGGAGGCTGATAGGTCTGTAGTTCCTGAGATCCTCAATGTCACCTTTTTTATGTAGCAGGATCATTGTAGCGTTGTTCCAATCCTCAGGAATCTTCCCTTCATTAAGGCATCGAGTGAAAATTTGGGCGAGTACTGTTTCAATTTCTCCACTTGCTTCTTGTATGATGTCTATAGTAATTCCATCTTCTCCTGGAGCTTTCACCCGCTTCATGTTCTTGATTGCATGAGCAACTTCTGCTGGGAGGACTGGAAGAACTCTGGTACCTTTCATGATGTCTGGAGTACATGTATCATCCCTTTCATATAATTTGGAGTAGAAATCTTTCACTCTTGTCAAAATTTCGCCTCTATTTCTTGTTATAGAACCATCTTCTTTTCTCAGAGCCATAATCTGTTTTCTTCCCTTACTGAGATGTCCCTTTGCTATCTTAAGGCTTTGGTTGTTTTCAATTGCTTTCCTCACTAGCTCACAGTTGAATTTCCTTACGTCTTCAGTGATACTTTTTCGTGTTGTCTTGCATAGCTCTATATATTCCACTTTGGAAGTCACATCTTCTTTAGTTGTCCCCATCTCTCTTCTTTTTTGCATCAACATTTTGGTTTTTTCCTGATAATTTGTTCACATGCAACTTGTTCTTAGACCCAGCTAATTTTGGTTGCTGTTTCCATTAAGAGCTTTGGTTACTTTTCTGTTAACTTCAGAAATATCCACTTCTTCCGATGTTAGGCCTTCTAAAGCAGAGAATCTGTTCTTCAGTTCCAACTTGAAAGTATTATGGTGTTTTTTAAGGTTGGTTATGTCAATACATTTTGTTTGTCTTATGAGCTTGCCACATTCCAGTTTAGTGTTGAGGTGCATCTTACATCTCACCAATCTATGGTCACTACCTGTGTTGAACTTGTTCAGCACACTGCAGTCTTCGATGACGAATTTTTTGTTACACATAATAAAATCAATTTCACTTGTCGTCCCAATTGGATGTCTCCATGTCCATTTCCTGTGTGGCTTTTTCTTGAAAAAGGAGTTCAAGATGAAAAATCCTTCTGCCTCTGCAAACTCAACGAGAGTATTTCCACGCTGGTTTCTGTTGCCGTGACCGAATTTACCTACTGAAGTTTCATTCTGTTGCCGTTGCCCTATTTTTGCATTGAAATCTCCCATAATTATCTTCAAGTGCTGCTTACCTTTATTATTTAGATGACGAATTTCCTCATAAAATTCTTCAATTTCTTCTTCAGGACGACTTGTGGTGGGTGCATAAGTTTGAATAACCTGAGCCTGGTATCTTCTCGATAGTTGGATAACGAGTCGTGCAGCTCTGTCAGAGGAACTTTCAACTTCTACCACTTTATCCTTCAGTTTCTTGTTTATTATAAATCCAACACCACTAGTTCTGCCAGTATCTGTCCCACGATAATAGAAGAGATGTCCACTTTTCAGTTCAATGAGATCTTCTCCTTTTCTCCTTACCTCACTCAGCCCGACGATGTCCCACTTGATCCTTTGTAGTTCCTCTTCCAATTCAAGAAGCCTTGAATCAGAAGATAGGGAGCGTCCGTTATAGGTAGCCAAGGTCAGCATCAAATGGCAGCCTAGTCCCGTCCTCCGGGGATTCTTAGCACCCTCTGCCTTCATGTCGCACTGGCCGCTGCCTTGGCCAGGTACATTCCAGCTGCCAGAGACTGAGGGCCAAGATTTAAGTTGTAGAGTCATTTTGGAGGTGTTTGGCCATAACTCACCACGCTGGCCAAGCGGGTTGGTGAGTGTGGGATAGCATTTCCTCTGATCCCGATGGTATAGTTATACCGCTATTGGCGGTCGTCAGAGCCCCTTTAGTGGGAACAGGATGCACCAAGAGAAGGCGGGGTTGACATTTGTCAAGGAGAGGCTGTGATGTTACGCATCACCTGACCTTACATCCCTAGTTCTATAGTACAGCACACAATTTTCTTTGACCATTTGTTTCCTCATAAAATGCTTTGGGTGGTCAGCCATCCAGAAAGATCAGATGGCACTGCAATTTACATATATTGCTAGAAAGAATTATCAAGAACTGCTGTGTGGAGCCAAATTTCGTCGGTATGCGACACTGTGGCATATGCAGGATGATGATATAGAATCGGTTTAGTGGAAAAAAACGTCTTCTCGGAAATAGTGTTGCAGGCAATTTTATTTAAAGGTGCAATTAATCAACTAATGAATTTTGATTAATCCAGTTCAAAATTTTAGTCGATTCACACCCCAACAATGCATGGTATACACAATCTTAAATGTTCAAAACAAACAATGCCCCTTTTGCAATGTGAAATATTTATTTCCTGACTTACTTCAAACATAACTCAATTCAACATGCTGTTTTAGATGGTTCGTCAAGATTAGATAGTTTATCACTCAGTCAGAACTCAGAAGCACGGGTGTCAAGAGAGTGAGCGAAGGTGAAACACGAGACCTTTGCCACAAGAAGAGGCAAAGCCCTCCGCAACAAGTAACAACCAATCCCACGCCATTTTATTTGTGACGTGTGGTGCCATTGTCTGTGTGATGTGGTGTTGCCATCCACGCAATCTTATGGTGGATGACTGTCCTGGTACTCCACCAACTAAAAAAAAAATCAAACTGAATTCTTTCTTTATATTTTTCACTTTAGTTTAAATTGTGTTGGGTTTGTGAAAGTTGTGTGAACTTTGCATTTCCACCAAACAGTAAAACTTTTTTGAAATTTAAAAATTTCCTTTTTCTTTTCTATCAAAACTTCAATTTTTTTAAATGAAAACGCTGAGTCGTAGACCAAGGGGTTGGTTCTGACCTTAACTGACCTTTATGTGGATATGCCACTGATGCTATTTATTATTTAATATAGTAGTTCCTGAATAGGCTTTTCCTTCTCCACAGTAATCCTCTAAGGAGTGGTATATGGCATTTGCTATCCAAGCCTGGAATAAATAGCTCTGCCAAGTACCCAATCACCACTAAGAATTCTTTTCACTAACTAGGAGAAGCTGCCAATGGTAACCAATAACTCAGGCACAGTTGGCAAACTTTGAGCGAAGCTATTGCAAAATCTAAGCTCATTAAGGTGTCTATTATAACAAATTCTAAAAAAAGAAAGCGTAAAAGTTATAACTTCCAGAACAAAAGTACGAAAATTTCTAAAAAAGAAATACCTAAAATTTATCATGAAGTACTTTTCCTTCATGCCTTCACGTTAGTTGTGATTAGGTTGCATGTAAACAAAGCGGAAAGACACACTCAGATCGGGAATCACGTTTTTCATTTTGTATCACAAAAAACAGACACACACACATATATACACAAACTTCCTTTTATTATTATAGATTAAGCAAGTGTTGAGCTAATAGTTGGAGTCTTTCCATTTTTTCGTTTTTTCAATTCAAACGATTTTTTTTTAATTAATGTTAGTAAGCCGACTTTCGTGAAGCGGTTAAGTAAAAGCCCAACTAGTTTTAATAGAAATCCCACAATGACACGGAATTTCTGGAATCGGAAGGCGTCAAAACCTGACCACGGACGATGTCCCATTGCATGCCAAAAATCACGGTGATCAGATATGTCATGTCGTAGCTATGCCCAAACAACTGATTGTTCTGAGTCTCGTATACAGAGCGGATTTTTACAATTATTATAAAAATTGGTCAGTTTTTTAATACTCATTATTTTTATACGACATGACCAATCACCATGATACCAACTCCATGTCACTCGCCATGTCCTTTCCTTTCTCTGTGGTAAGTGTCACCACGATCAGCTGAAGATCTTCGGAGGAGATAGGCAGCAAATGACCCCTTCTCAAAACCCGGAAAACCCCCGAAAAATGCAAGTTTTTGGACGATTATTCCTCAATGGCACGGAATTTCGGGAATAGGAAGGCGTAAAAACCTGACCATGGACGATGCCCAATCGTATACCAAAAATCACAGTGATCGGATTTGCCATCTCATACCTATGCCTGAACAACTAATTGTCTCAAGTCTCGTAAAGAGAGCTCCGCTCGGCCTTCAGCCTCGCTTCGCTAAACTAGAAAAAGGTAAACAAAATCTTGTATGCTAAATCATACAAAATCACTTTTAAAAATATCTTTTTCACTATCTCAAAGCCCGATCCCAAAGAGTGCTTGGCCTCAGTCCATCTCGGCACTGCCACATGTGCATACTTTGTAAGTTCACATACCTAGATACATGAGAAAAGGCTTTACTACTAAACCATGTTAAGTCCAATAAAAATCGTTTTGGCCAAAAAATTGAAATTGAAAAAAAAACTTTCATGTAGCATTATCTGGAAGCTGTTTTTACCTGTCTATGGGAATTCCTCAGAAAAGTTATTCTGCTGAAGCAAATTACATTACAATAATCCTAAAAAATTTAAGATTATTCTATATGTTATACTACAGATTACTCTGTATGCCTCTGTATACTTAACAACATTATACACGGGCAGTGAATCAAGGGCAATGGTGTAACAGCCAAGCATGACCAAAGCTTACTCAAGTCAGAAAGGAAAGATGTCAGGATAAGTCTATTTAGTTTGACAACTTAGCCAAAACATGAACTACTCCCAAATATTGGGTGTATGCAAAAGTTCTACCCAATTTTTTAGTAGAGAAGGAAAAAAATTATTTTGTATTGTGGAATTAACTTTTTTCGGGTCTTATAGAGGTTATTATTAAAAAAAAAAAGACAACCAACTTTTTTGAATAATAACCTCTATAAGACCCGTAAAAAAGTTAATTCCACAGTACACTATGAATAGAGGTGCCATAAATTCATTTACAACTAAAATTATTTTGAAAAAAAAAAAACATCATTATTTTACAAAACTGCCATTTTTATCTATGAACTCTTGCGATCTTTCTGGTAGTAACTGAATTGTCATTCTGTAGAACTCCTTTGTTTTGGAGTCAAAAAAAAGAACCTTGTACTGCAGTTTTGGCATCTTTTCATCAAGGATTTTTTCAGCAAAGTTGTTCTGAAGAGATAAAAAAAGGTGGTAGTCCGTAGGGGGAATGCAGGAGGTGGGGAGATGAAGTAATACTTCCTATCCAAGCCCAGTAATTTTCTCCGAGTGGCTAAAGCTATATGGGGTCTTTTTCTCATTTTTTCTTTTTTGTTGTTGTTGTTGTTTTGTTTTCAAGATGACATCTTTGCAATTAACCAGTGCTGGACACTTTTTCAATTTCTCTTTCAGCCTTTACAACTGTTGGCAGTACAGACCAACGTTTATCATTTGGTGAAGTGCAAGCAGCTCCCAGTGGATTACACCCTTGATATCCCACCACTTGAGGGTCATTCCACGTCAATTCAACCACACAAAAATTGTTTGGACACCCATGTTCTCAGATTTTGATTAAACTTGGTATACTCAATCCCTCCATGGTGGTAAGTAACCATATAATTTTTTTTTGTACATGTAGCTCTTCTGGTTCAAATTTTACAGCCCTTCAAACTTTCAGTGAATTCTCATTTTTTACTGTTTTTAAGGCCTTCTGTGCAAGCTGTACTTGCTTACAAAAAAAAAAAATTTCCATCTCACTCACAAATCATTAAATAAATCTCTTTGAAATTTTACACCCTTGTCAACAAAAGCCTAAGGATTTCAGAAAAAAATATGTGAATGCTCTAAATGTCTCTTTTAGACCATTAAAAATTAATAAAATATTCTTAGCCTTAATTTTTTCCCAAAAAAAATGGGTTACTAAAAACCAAATTATCAGTAAGAGGGAAAGGTATAACTCTAAAATATATTTTTTAAATGAGCCTATATTGTACCCAGGGATAAAATCGATGGTGTTTTTTCATTCCTTCAGAAAATATTATACACTTTTTCCTGCCATTTTGAGAAAAATGGCTGTTGGACAACTATTTTTTCAACTTACCCCAAAACCTAAGATTCCTATCCAAAATAACTAATAGAGCAAATCTAAAGGTCCATTAGGGTGAAGAAACTCTACATCTCTTCATCTTTATTATTTGTAGACACCACTCCAAAATACCAGAAGTGGTCATATTTACAAGCAGTGTAACACCCAGGGTACAATGCTGTTACAAATGATGGGCAACAGCTTTTCAGGTTGAATGTGAGAGAATGTACCTTGTCAGCACTGATCTTTCTAGCTACAACAATGGATGCAGAACCTAGAGGCTTGAAGTTGTGGAAAGTTCTACTACCAAGAAGTATCTGTACATCTTTGAACCAGTTTGCAAGTGCAGAAGGGGTTGCATCTAATGTGTGTTTGTCAGTAAAGTGGAAACTGACTTTTGTGATGTTTGCTTCACAAATTTTGAAAAATGCAACTGCAATTATGATCTGCTTCAAGGTCTCTGGAGAGTCTCCAGAGACCATGAAGCAGATCATATTGTTATTGTTACAGACCATGAAGCAGATCATATTGTTATACAGAGACCACGAAACAGATCAAATTGTTATACAGAGACCATGAAGCAGATCATATTGTTATACAGAGACCATGAAGCAGATCATATTGTTATTGTTTGTATCCTCTTTAGAAACTTAAGAAAAACAGGTGGTCATCCTGTCCGACAGATTTCTTGCGGATAGATTGTGTGGTACCATTAATCCAACTTTGTGATAAACCCAAACGCGTGCATCCTTCTATCTACTGTTGTTCTATGAACAGAAAACCTTTCTGATAATTCTTCAACAGTCAGATGTTGGTCATATGATATGGCGTGGTCAAGATCCTCTTTAGAAACTTCTGATAGAAGTCCAGAACATGGTTGATCTCTGCAGCTTCTGCCACCATGGAATTTTTGGAACCAACAGCGATATGTGCTTTCGTCTACGGCATCCTTGCTATACACCTGACAAATGTCGCGGCAGACTTCAGCTGCATTGTTGCCTTTGTCGAACTCATAAAGCAAGCAATGCCTACTGTGTTCCAAATTGCTTGATGTGTTAACCATTGTGTAACTTATTTATGCCAGCCAGTGATGCAGTGGTTTAAGCAATGGCTTCTGATCATTCATCCGAGATGGGTCCGAATTCTAATCCTGGCGAGGCATAGATGTTGCATTTGTCTTATGGCACTGGCTCTCTCTCTCTCTCTCTCTCTCTCTCTCTCTCTCTCTCTCTCTCTCTCCCCTGGAATCAGTAGCTCTAAATTAGGGATGAACGACTGCTTATAGTCCATTGAGTTGCTCATGGTGGTCGTTAAATCCTCAAACAAAACAATAAAAATAAATAACTTGTTTAGGAATGAGATACAACTGTATATTTACTCCTCAAAGCATTTTGGCTATCACACACCCCATGTGTTATTGCACTTGTTACTTAAATATTTTACTTGGAATTTGCATCATGAAAACCAGGTAGAACTTTAGCACACATCTAATAAAATGTGAAGTAGCATCACTGTGAGAATTACAAGGTCAATGAAAGAACTCATAAAGCACTGGGTGTTAATGAAAGATATTAACAAAGCAGCATAAAAAAGTACAGCAGGGTTCCTACACGAAAGTAAAAAAAACACAACAAACCCTGACTTTTCCAGGTGGTTTTGAGAGTTTTTCCAGAGTGGTGACCCAAATCACAATGCAGCAATCAATTGTTACATCTCTTTCTTTTTTGGCATTTTCTCACCAAAGCACACATTCGTAATTTTTTAGTAAACTCTTCATACAATTACCTCCTTTTCATTAACAACAATTAAATGCGTGAGGCAGATTATTTTTAGTACCATAATTCCATTATCTTTTGTGAACCTGAGTGGTATACTACCGACAAAAAATTTATTAATACCAGGTGTTACAATTCAATTCCTGGAATGCACCTGTAGAAAAAATGTGTGCATACCTGTGCACTGGTGGATACTATCACCTTCAAAGTAATTCCCTTTGGCAGCTATACATTTGGTTAGACATTGTTGCTACTGCTGAAAACATACCTGAAACTCTGTTTCTGGAATACTTTTTGAGTTCCTTCAATGTCACATTACGCTGGATGTCAGAAATAGCTGATCTTCCGTTCGTGGCAGTTTTTATTTTTGAGAAGAGCCGGAAATCACAAGGGGCTGAGTCAGGGGAATAGGGTGGGTGACCCAATTTGGTAATTGATTTCTTAGCAAGGAAAATATGAATGCTGAGTGCATCATAGTTTGGGGCATTGTCAAGCCATAGTTCAGCTCTTTTCTGTCACACAGAATCCTGTTCTACACCTCTAAATAGCATTGTTGGTTGACCATTTGTCCCTGTTCAACGAATCTGTAATGAACTGTTTCCTTATGATCGAAAAGAAACACACAAGCATGGTCTTGAGTTGTAAGTGTGACATGCGTGCTTTTTTGTTTTGGACCTTATGCAACTCAAGGGCACTTGTCTTTTTCATAACATCCTCACCACATGTTACTTTCAGTAGCTCTAATGCTTCAGGAGCACTTTTACTGATCTTCACATAGAATTTGATATTAATGCACTGCTCTAAATTTCCATCACTCATTTTTATCTCAAAACTCACACACAGACTTGCATTGTTTTTGCAACAGTTCACTCACGAATAGCTCTCTACTGGCCTGCAGTTAACATATGCACTGCTTGAAACATGTCCAGACATGCATAGGCACGTGATTTTGCCCGTATTGCTACAAGGGTGACACTACATGACCGTTCCAGGAATTAAATTGCCATACCTTGTACATTCACAACATATAAACAGTTCATATGGAAGAAAAAATTTGTCACTTGATTAGTCTCAGTTTTTCTTTTACATGATGCTGCTAAGCTTAATGACCAAATGGGATTCTGTTCACAGAAACACATCGCAAGACAGCCAACTAACACAGGATTAAATCCATTGGTTGGCTGGCTCTCTTCTGATGTGTTTCTCAAAGCAGGAGTGGATCAGGCTATTGCACCTAAGTACTTCATGTTATAAAAAACACAAAGCAAACTATCTGCAGAAACCAAATACAGACTTAATTAAACAGGCAATTTTTTAAATTCAGTTTTGATAATTTTTAGGGAACAAACAAATAATTAATGCATTCAAATTAAGATCTAACAAATCTTAGCAAGCAGTAACAGCAAACAAAAGTCTGAAGTCTGAAAAAACAACTAATTTTTTAATTCTATGATTTTTATCAAAAAAGCAATTTTCCCTGTGTTTTTGGAACCCTTTTCAGATTCCCTGAGAATTTCAGGTTTTCCAGGTTGTATGGGAACCCTGCAAAAAATGATTTTAAAGACAAAAATGATGTTCACAAGAAAAATTGGCTAACATTAATTTTCTTTCTATTTTAGGAGGAGCACATTTTGTTCCTTATGAAATAAAATGGGAACAGACCTAGGAACTCTAAGCTCATCTTAATGGGTCTTTCCCATGTGTAGTATGTATCACACACTCTCCAAGTGACAGATAAACTGAATCATGGAGTGCTTTTAAGCCATGGGGAGGGGGTGTAGGTCACGCATCCACATTGTGGTGCCTGTGAAAGTATGTCATATGACCAAATACAAGGCTTTTGCTTTGCCAGAAGCAGAACTGGTTTGTTCTTCTGATGGGCCCAGCATTAAGAGATGAAAAGCTGAAGCCCATAAAGTCAGTAAACCTGTAATGAATGTTGATATGACAGAAGTACACTTTAAATTTTGCCACTTGGAGTACAGCACAAATCAGATGAGCTCCATTACAGTATGAAAGCATTACAGATGCTCAATAATAACTTTCGTTTTAATTTTTTATCTTTAACAACTTTTAAATAAGGCCATGAATGTAGAAACTCAACTTTTAAGTAATATGTTTGCAATTAGAAAATATTATTGTAATTGTTGAATATTTATTTTATCCTTTACTGTTATAATCCACAGTAAAATCGCTTCAGACTGAAGGTATTTTTATTGTCATTAAAATACCTTCAATCTGAAGCAATCACTTTAAATGGCATCCACTGTGTATGTGGGAGGATGGATGGACAGACAGACCTATATGGTCAAATTTGTGTACAGTAGAATCTGCTTAAGGTGGAAATCTGTCTACTGTGAAAGATTTCCTTGGTCTCTTTAGTGTTAATGTGTTCAACAGACATACAAAACAGAAATCTGCCAACCTGGAAACGGGGAAAAAAATAAATAAATAAGTACACTTAAATAAAAGTTTGCATAATGTGAAAAGTTTAAGATGCATCATGTCCATGATCGCAGAAACAAAAGGTATTTTCATACCGCAATTTGTACTCCATCCATCCATTTTATTGAAGAAGTCAAGACACATAAAATTATTGGAAATTTTCAATGATATTCATTGTGAATTGTCATGGAAAACAGAATCAAACGGAGCACAATAACGGACTACTTTCAGCAGCAATGACCACACAAAGCACTACTCCTGAAAGCTTTACACGTAAAATATGGAGGAAATGTGAAAGGGATTAACTAACAGAAGTACTGCTAACTTTCTAAACAATTTTTTGTGTTTTGGGAGAGGGAACAACTTTTAATTAATTAATTAAGTTCACAAAAGACTGCAAGGCATTGAAACCAATATTGCCCAATATGTCCGGAATGTGTAAAAATTCTGATGTTAGTGTATGAATCAGTTTTGACATCAAGGTACTACAACTATGAGAAGTGGGGAGGATAATGATTATTACAGTGCACATGTTCACATTCTGGACTGTGCATTTAATACTACTGCACATAATTTCAGTATATGTCCAATACTGCACACATATTTTTTTTAATCTGCAGTATATGTCCCAATACTACTACATACATATTTTTTTAAATCTGCCTGATGAAGAAATATTTCTGAATCCCATGGATATTTCCATATTAGGCAGCTTTGGCTAAATACATGTATATGTACACCATAGAGCCAAAACATTATGACCAGCACATCTTTATACAAATCGAAGCAACCACGTGTAAATGATGAAGTGTATGGTCATGAAATGGTATAACACCTGATATTAAACTCTGTTAATCAATGTTACTCTTCTTCTTCAGATGGCAAAGGAAGCAGACTTAAGCAAATTTGACAAAAGTTAAATTGTAATGTCCAGACAACTGGGTCACTGAATTTCTGAGACAGCAAGACTTGTGAGGTGCTCATGATCAGATGAGGTTAGTACTTTCACAAAGTGGTCCGAAGAAGGAGAAACCATGAACCACCAGCAAGGTATGGGCTGACCATAGTTCATCGATGCCAGAGGGGAGTGAAGGCTATCATATCCTATATGGTATAAGCCAATGGAAGAAATATTGTTGCACAACCCACTGGTAATTTGAATGCTGGTGATGGAAGTAGTGTGTCACGACACACACTATATAGGACCGACCCTGCTGAAAATGGGCTGCATAGATGCAGGCCACTCCGAGAACCCATACTAAACTCGGTTCACAGTCGAAAGCACTTACAATGAGCATGCAAGCATCAAAATTGGACCCTGAATGATTAGAAAGTCATCTGATCAGATGAATCTCATTTCCTAGAAGTAATCTGGTTCGAGGAATCTCATTTCGTAGAAGTCATCTGGTTCGAGGAATCTCATTTCGTAGAAGTCATCTGGTCCAACGAATCTCATTTCCTAGAAGTCATCTGGTCTGATGAATCTCATTTCCTACAAGTCATCTGGTCTGATGAATCTCACTTCCTACAAGTCATCTGGTCTGATGAATCTCACTTCATAGAAGTCATATGATTCAATGAATCTCATATCCTAGAAGTCATCTGGTCCAATGAATCTCATTTCCTAAAAGTCATCTGGTCCAATGAATCTCATTTCCTAGAAGTAATCTGGTTCGAGGAATCTCATTTCCTAGAAGTCATCTGGTTCGAGGAATCTCATTTCGTAGAAGTCATCTGGTCCGACGAATCTCATTTCCTAGAAGTCATCTGGTCTGATGAATCTCATTTCCTACAAGTCATTTGGTCTGATGAATCTCACTTCCTACAAGTCATCTGGTCTGATGAATCTCACTTCATAGAAGTCATATGATTCAATGAATCTCATTTCCTAGAAGTCATCTGGTCCAATGAATCTCATTTCCTAAAAGTCATCTGGTCCAATGAATTTCATTTCCTAGAAGTTATCTGGTCTGATGAATCTCATTTCCTAGAAGTCATCTGGTCTGATGAATCTCATTTCCTGCAAGTCATCTGGTATGATGAATCTCACTTCCTAAAAGTCATATGATTCAATAAATCTCATTTCCTAGAAGTCATCTGGTCTGATGAATCTCATTTCCTACAAGTTATCTGGTCCAATGAATCTCATTTCCTACAAGTCATCTGGTCCAATGAATTTCATTTCCTAGAAGTCATCTGGTCTGATGAATCTCATTTCCTACAAGTCATCTGGTCTGATGAATCTCATTTCCTACAAGTAATCTGGTCTGATGAATCTCACTTCATAGAAGTCATAAGATTCAGTGAATCTCATTTCCTAGAAGTAATCTGGTCCAATGAATCTCATTTCCTAGAAGTCATCTGATCCAATGAATCTCATTTCCTAGAAGTCATCTGGTCTGATGAATCTCATTTCCTAGAAGTCATCTGGTCTGATGAATCTCATTTCCTGCAAGTCATCTAGTATGATGAATCTCACTTCCTAAAAGTGATATGATTCAATGAATCTCATTTCCTAGAAGTCGTCTGGTCCAATGAATATCATTTCCTAGAAGTCATCTAGTCCAATGAATCTCATTTCCTAGAAGTCATCTGGTCCGATGAATCTCATTTCCTACAAGTCATCTGGTCCAATGAATCTCATTTCCTACAAGTCATCTGGTCCAATGAATTTCATTTCCTAGAAGTCATCTGGTCTGATGAATCTCATTTCCTACAAGTCATCTGGTCTGATGAATCTCATTTCCTACAAGTAATCTGGTATGATGAATCTCACTTCCTAGAAGTCATCTAGTCCAATGAATCTCATTTCCTAGAAGTCATCTGGTCTGATGAATCTCATTTCCTAGTGGGCATGTGGTCTGATGAAACTCATTTCCAACTGCACCATGTGGATGGCCATGTATATGAACATCTTTTACCTGGGAAGTGTTGACACCAGGATTCATTGTGAGGCAAAAATAAGTTGGTAGAGGAAGTGCGATGCTTTTGGACAATATTCTTCTGTGAAACCCTGGGTCCAGTCATTCACATGTAGGAAACTGTGTCATCCACCACCTACCTAAACATCACTGCACACCAAGTACATCTTTTCACGAAAACAATATTCCTCTCTAGTACTGCCTTCTTTCAGAAGGATAACACGCAATGCCACAGTGCCTGGATTGAGAACACTTTACAAAAGGAAGACTTCCAGATATCGCCCTTGCCTCCAAATTACCCACA
Source organism: Macrothele yani (assembly GCA_039090855.1). Lineage (NCBI taxonomy): Eukaryota > Metazoa > Arthropoda > Arachnida > Araneae > Macrothelidae > Macrothele > Macrothele yani. The sequence continues at coordinate 26,343,328 of CM077013.1, forward strand.
CATAAATCCAATCAAGCAACTGTGGTTTGCACTGGAACAGCAACTCTGATCTGTGGCGGCTCAACTATGTAACTTACAACAATTTTAAAGGATCTGCTGATATCAGGTGTTAGTAGCAGATACCAAAAGACGCCTTTACAAATTTGTAGTGTTCATGCCTCACTGGATAAAAGCTGTTTTGGCGGCATGAGGAGGGCCGACATCATATTAGGCAGGTGGTTAAAATGTTTTGGCTCTTCGATGTACACTCATGGACAATGAAATTTATGCACCTAAAAGAAAACATGCCACAACCGCGAAACTTTGCAAATAGCTAGAATGCATGCTGGTATGTAAATGATTCAAGTTTGGTGCGATTGCGTATGACCACACACCCAGTGGTGGTGCTGCAAGCACGAACCAGCAACCTTATGAACTGGGGTGTAGTCAATGCCCCATGAAAGTGAAAAGCACTGGCCTATGCAAGAAAGAGCACAGAGTGACAAGAATGCCGGGTAGACATCAGAGACATCGATTTACGCAACTTACGGACTTTGAGAGAGGCCTGATCATCGAGCTGAAAACCGCAGGGTGGTCCGCGCGGTATAGCCTGCCACGTGGATCGTTCTGACCATACCGTCTGACTGTGTTGGGAGCAGTGGACAAGTGACGGCACTGCCACATGGTGGAGCGGCTCCGGATGGACCAGGAGAACCACCAGTAGAGGATCTACGGGTCGTGCGCCAGGCACAAACAGATCCCACTGGGACTTGGTCTACTATACAGGCAGACATAGCAGCCCCTGTGTGCCCACAAACCATTTCCCGATGCCTCGTGGAAGTGAATCTGCGATCCCAGCACCCCTTACGTGAGCTGCCATTAACACTGGAACATAGCCAGCTCTGTGTGCAGTGGTGCCAGGTCAGAGCAATGTGGAACACCACAGACTGCTGATGTGTGGCATTTAGCGATGAGTGGCACTCTGTTTCGGGGACAGATGATCGAAGTGTCCGGGTGTGGAGGTCCCCGGGTCAATGGCACAATCCCAACCTCGCTATCGAGTGCCATACCTCTCCCACTACAGGCATTATGGACTAGGGAGCCATTGCCTATGATAGCCAATCAGCTTTAGTAGTGGTATGTGGATCACTGACAGGACAGCAGTATGTGGATGAGATCCTATGACCCCATGTGCTCCCATTCCTGGCCGGGATTCCAGGTGCACTATACCAGCAGGATAATGCCCGCCTGCACATGGCTTGAGTTGCCCAGGACTGCCTACATCACTTGTCCAGACACTTCCCAGGCTGCACGCTCCCCAGACATGTTTCTTATCAAGCATGTGTGGGACCAGTTGAAACACTAGCTGCCGCCGTGCTGCACTATCTGGGATTTGGAGCACACTACCCAACACGTGCGGGCCAGTCTGCCGCAGGACAACATCAGGTGTCTGTTCGCCTCCATGCCGGACCGTATTGCAGCTTGTATTGCCACACGAGGGACTGCGATGCGCTATTGAAGATGACCGGACTGCGTGCCACAGATCCCTCTGTAATTGTTCTGCAGCTCTGTTTTTGCCATCGTGTGTATCATTCATCTATATCATTATGTCCATAAAATTTTAGTTCACTCCGATGCCTCCTTCTTGGTGCGCAAATTTCATTGTTCACGAGTGTATTTTTACACATTTTTTCAGTGTGTTTATTGTACATACTTGCTTGGTTGCTTGCAGGTGCGTATCCAGTTCCTGGTGCTGGATACCCAGAAGTTGCAGAAGGCTGGTACATAGTTGTACCATCAGGTGGGGGATAGCCAGCAGGAGGTGGCTGGTAACTTCCTGGTGGTGCATAGCCTCCAGGTGGAGGATATCCAGATGGTGGTGGATATCCAGCTGTTCCTCCAGCATATCCTTGGTCAGCTGGTGGAGGATATGGAGATGGCCCACCAGGAGGTGGATATCCTTGGTCAGCAGATGCTGGATATGGTGACGAACCTCCGATAGGAGGATAGGGAGACTGTCCACCAGGTGGATAAGGAGACGATCCTCTAGGAGGTGGATACATCTGGTCACCTGATGGTGGGTAGCCAGGCCCTGAAGGAACAGCCATTCCTGGAGGTGGTGCATTTGGAGAAGCAGAACCTCCAGGTAAAGGAGGATAACCTGCTGTATAGGGCTCTCCCATTTAAATTATGTTCCTTCTGAAAGAAAAATCTGAATGAGATATATGTATTACACATCTTTCTTACATAGAAGACATAATAACATCAGCAACATACCATACAACCTTCATATAAATATAAAAAGACAACCTGATTTACTGGGTTTTTTTAAAAGGGAAATATGAAATTGAATTCTATGCAAAGTATCAAATAAACTAATTTGGTTGACTATTTTAAGTAACACACACATTCTGAGTCAATTAAAATTTAATACTAACCTAATAACATACTAAGCATTTTTTATATTTGATAATCTAGATTCAATAAGAAGTTGAATTTCTCTTTTACTGTAAAATAGCTTGGGTAACAAGGGCAGGGCTTGACAAATCCCGGACACCTTAAATTCGGGCTGTGGCGCCTAATTTTGTTCTTAGTTGAGATTTCGTAATATATTGCAGTAATTTTTAAAAAGTCCTGTGCATCGTTTTAAAAAGTATGCGAGGTAATTGTCAGGAGAGATGGTGTTACTGGGAAAGTACTGAAAATGCGGTAACAGAAAAAATATAGCGTAATAGCGAGTTAGAAGACTACAAAGAGATTGTAAGAATATGTATTTTTTTTTACTTAGAAGTATTTTGACAGAAAATATGACACAAGGAAGGCGTTAACATTTGTGCGTGCGGAAGCCTACACTGTGTGAGAATCCGTGACTCTTGGGAATCCCGCAGAGCTATTCCGTAGCGTATAGCCATTCTGCGAATCGCATCGCCTAGTTTTGGTATGCTGATTGTATTAGTTAAGGATTTATTTTTTATTTTTTTTGGTATTCAGTTGAAACGTATTTAGAAATAAGACAATGCTATGGACTGTCCACAATTTCAACGGATTTTTTCAGTCTAACTAATGAACTGCGATAATGCGGCAACAGCTAGCGATTTTAGTTTCTTTTTTACTTAAAAGTAACACGAATTACTTCAAAATGACAGTAACTTTTTCAATAATATGATCATTTTTTTCTTGTGTCTTTGGATTTCTGAGTCGGTCCTGTGAATAGCAGTTTTCTGTCGGAAATTACGATTTACATGATAGGTGCGGATCAAGTGGTGATGATTATACGACTGTTATGCATGCCAATTACTACGAAACATCCATATTTTCTATGGATTCAGTTGTCTAACTTCAGATTCGACAAATTTTTATTTTGTTTAAAAAAAATATTTTGCTATTATTTTATATTATACATAAGATTCTTAAGCGGATTCGCGGAATTCTCCGTTTTTTTTTTTTCTAGTCATCATTTATATTGTTCTTAAGATTGATGCAAAACTGAAGAGAATTTAGGGATTGGGTCATTTTCCGTCTGGGGACGGTATTTCGTGTTTCAAAGCTTTCGAAAACAGTAGTTAAATGGAATAAAAAGAATTTGCCCTAATCGTAATGTTTTTCTCCCGATGTTGCGTCTGTGTCTAGTATTCTTGTTAAATATCATTTTATGGCATATATGTTCGTATTTCAGCTTGAAACTGTAGGCAAGAATTTGTGGAAACGGAAGTTAGACGGCGTGAAAATTGCCTCCTAATCTTCAGGCTTGAGGTTCTTCCGCGAACTCGGGAAATTCCGTCTTTTACGTTATGTTGGCCACTCAGGAAATCGATGCATGAGTAATGAGTAATCAGAATTTTGTGTGTGTGGTGGTGGGGGGGGGGATTCAATCTTCACGAAACTTTAGAAAACGGAAAGTCGACGGAGTTGAGATTTTTTCCGTAATCGTAATTTCTTTTTTTTCGTGATGTTGCCTGTGTCCAGTATTTTTAAGTAATATTTTACTGCATAAATTTTTGCATTTCACCTTGAAAATAGGAAAAAAATTCCAAAACCGGAAGTCGGACGGAATTTCTGCAATCGCTATTGCCCCCTCCCCCCTCCTGTGATGTTCCCACTCTCCAGCGTTGTTAAATATCCTCCGCCCCATAAGTCTTTGCCTTTAATCTTGATAAGGGAAGAAGGAAAATTTGTAAAAATTGATGCATGGTGTTCAAAAGTATTAATATTCCTAAAGTTACACCATTTATCTGAAATAGTTGAAACTTTGTATCATGTGCTCATGGTCCTCAGGTTGATGGTTGTTATCAGAGGGCACAAAAATCAAGAAAAGAGACAATGAAGAAGTAGGGAGAGAATGATAGCAGCAGAAAGAAAAATTAAGCAATCGATGCTGTGCAGTTGCAGAGTCAACAAAAGACAGACTAACAGTAGTCCACATTCTTGCTATCTGTTTTGATTTTTCACCAGTTAAATGGTCAGCTTTTTCCCCCTTCTTTGGTCTCATCTTGTCTTAAACTGCAATTTTAGAGGCAGTATGATCATATGGTGAGTGGAGGTTTGTGCACTGCACATTCACTTGCTTGGATTTCCTGTCTGTCAGGCATTGTGGAATTCTGAACACATCTTACTGATTTTTACTGGTGGAAGCTTCGAACTTAAAACTTACGATCATGCCCTCGCTGGGAAATCAATTTTGTGTTTCTCACATGTTAAGTTTTTTCATTAGAGTCCTTGTTTGTTGTAAAGTTTTGTTGGGGCACATATTTGTTTTATACAAAGAGACGGATCATTTCGTAAAATAGAGTATGTATGCTACACAATACTAGTTATTAGTAACAAGGCTATTTATTGCCAATGTTGGAAGATATGGACTGTTTTTCTTTTTTCTTTTTTTTTTTTTTTGTTTTTTAATATCATGGTTTGAGACATGCCGCGGATTATGCAAAGGAAAAAAAAAAATTCTCAGAATTTCCCGATCTACGTATCGTGCCGCTGCGGATTATGTGTGGGATTTTTTTTTTTTTTCACAGCCTTTGGATTATATGCCTTTGTGGATCTCATGAAGGAACAAAAATATGGTACTTTGAATTAATATGTACAAAATATGACATCCACAAGTAGTATTTTAATAAAATCAAAACCTGAAATTTTAATTTTTTTGAGATCATCTACTGAAAGAATGGAAAAAGAAAATTGTGAAACAAATTGGAACTTTATTTTGCAATAATTGGTTTGGGTAAAAAGGGAAAAAAACAAAAACAACAAATATGGTTTACCACTTTTCGTTCCAGCGTCATAACCAAACATGTTTTTGCTCATGCGTTATTGACTTCGTTTCACTTGGCGCCTAAATTTTGGATCTGGCTCCTAGATCTAGAACATGTTTGTCCAGCCCTGAACAAGGGGATCACAAAATTATTATAGGCACCCTACGGTGTGTTAAGTTACTCTGCATTTAGCGTTTTCAGCACTGTTTGGTATCAGCTAGCTTATTCTGCATATCAAACAAAGAGGGTGTAGTGGAAGCAAAGGTGGTGTAGCGGAAGCATATCCGGTGCGTAACTGGAAGACCCTGGGTTCGACTCCCGGTGGCGGCCAATGAGAATTTTTCCGTGACTCACTTATAAACGTGGAAAAAGCGAAAATCTTTGTTTGATATTCCTGGTCCACGTTAAATGTCTGTATTTATTATTCTGCATATATGTAAGGCCTTCAGTGATTTAAAAGTATACATTTACTAGGGGTTAAGCTAATAATTTTTTCCCCAAACTGTCTGATCTTGGCAGTACATTTTTTTTTTTTTTAAAGTTTTGAGCATGCTATTGTTACATCACTCAAGATAAAGAATTCCATGCAACATCTTGTGCATTTTCCATATACTTGGGAAGATAATTTCTTCATCGATTTCTGTGATGATATCTAAAGACCTAGGTCTATTGCATGGACATTCTAGTACAGAAACAGAGCTAGGCCACAAATCATGCAACAAAGTGGCATCAAACTGTTTTCTCATAGCAACACCAACCATTCTACTCCAGGAAATGACCCAGGTCACATATCTGGTGTATTCTGATTCCTAAGCTACAATTGCCTAGCTTCGGTTATTAGGTTGGTGTGGATGAAATGTCTACTTTCGGTGGGCAGACATGTTTGACTCCCTAGCAGAATGGTGTCATACAACAATGACACAAGGTCAGTATATACAGGGTTTGCACAAATTTGCAGGAAATAAATTCCATGATTTTTCCAGTTCATCAAAAAATTCCTGGAGCTTAAATTTTTGCTAGAATCATAGTACTTTGTTTCATATTCTACAAATTGGGGTGAAATTTACAGTGCATTTAGAATTTTTATGGAGTCTTTTGGGTTCCACTGTAACAAAATGTTCTTCAGTACATTTGTTATGTCTTATATATAAAACACAAAACGTCTGTCTAAAGCAGCAAAAACTCTCGAACGCTGAACTGTAGCATCGTGAAATTTGCATAGCTTATTAATACTGGAATTTCTAGGTCAACGCAACTATTTTAAGACCTCTACGTTGTTTGGTTCGCGAGTTATGAATAAATTAATAAGCTAATCAATAAAGTCAGCGTCGTTTGCTACATCATCGTTATCCTGGTCCAAATCTGAAAGCACGTGACTGCATTCATCGCCGCGGCACATCCACAGGTGTTCCTATTCTTTGAGAACTGTGCATAAAAAAATGCAAAACCGAACTTTGCAAAATCTTAACGAAGTGGGTTGAAATTTTTATCAACACCATGAATAAGAGGAGTCCCTCAAAATTTCACCGGAATCCGGTCAAAACTTTTTAAAATAAGCATGGAATTTTTTAATTCATCGGTAAACAGAAATATATACGCAGAAACAAAGATACGTTTTTAACTTTTTTATCCCAGAGATTTGCTCCTCAAAGACGTCTGAAACTGAAAGCACGTGATGCATTTGATCGTCAATAACAAATTGTTAACGAATTTTGTTCAGTCAGTGTTCTAATGCTGTGCCTCCTAGATGCGTTTTAAATAATTCGTAACGCTTTTGATCCATTTGATTCTGCAGATTCCATACATTCTGCACATTTCGTTGCTTTAATTCTTGACAAATATTTGTGACAGCAATGTACGGCCAAATGCTGAAATAATCACACTATGAATAAATATATAATTTGTAATGACTGAATTTGTGAAATCAGCTTTTTCTTTCTTGCAAGCATCAATTTTTTTCCCCGATTTTTTCAGTGACATATAAGGGAATATGAAATTAATAAGCCTAAATCCTGGGCAAAGCCAGGTAGTAAAGCTGGTCTTTAATGAAGTAGCAAAATTTCCCTGTATTAAAATTGCTCTCTATAAAACTTACATGAAGCTGGAACTTAGCACAATGATGATCATACAAAACAACTTTGCCATGGCACTGAAAATTCCCTAATGTATAGCAGCGTTTGAATTACCCAGTGGCCATTGGCCAGTAAAATTTCTGCAGGACCACTGAACTATTGATTTTACTGGCGTGGATGGCCAGTAAGTTTTTTTTTCTTTTTTTTTCTAATTTTTCACAAGTTGAAAAACAAATTTTTATTTCTTTTACCTTGCTGTACGGTTTTATTTTTAGACTGCAAACTAGTGATAGGTTCATGAAATGCTGTTGGATAACAGCCTTTTTTTTTTATTCCTCATGATCTGTAAAGAGTGGAAGAAACAACAAATAGAGAAATGCAGTTTCCCAGTCCTTGTCTTGTAATGGCAACAGCTGCTTTTTGTTACCTACGTCCACACCATTCATAATAAGCAGAAGTTAGCACAATAAATATCTTGCTCTTCCTTGGATTCGCCCACCATAGTGAATGCAGCAGATACTGACACCAGACTTTGTTTCTGTCCTCAGACAACAACTAATGGAGGATGCCAGTTGGATACACGAAAGTAATTTTTGTAAAAGGGGCAATTCACATGAAACTGTTCAATGGGGGACTAAAACTAACTTCATGGGAAAGTAGGAGGAATGAGCAGTAAGACTAAAATGAGGAAAAAGAAGCTAAATCCTAAACAATAAAACATATAAAAAAAAAGGTTGCTAATGTGTGTGAATATTTGTACCCTTGAAGTCTCCTCGTTCTCTCTTATTTACAACATATTGGGAATGCACTCTGTTATTCTGCTGTATCACCAATCTGTTGGAATCTTATTCTGGAAACATTCTTTGTTCTGTGAGTTGCACTTTCAAATTAGATGCTTTAAAAACAAATACTGGAGATAATTCCATTGAAATGATATGTTATTTTCTGCATATATTGTAAATGTCTAAGGGTGTTTTTTTTTCTTGTTTTTTTTTTTTTTTTTTTTTAATGGGCCAGTGGCATTTTGGTTGGTGTACCAGTGGTTTGCAAATTCTAGTGGTCCACTGGACCAGTAAAAGATTTATTTCTAATTCTAACACTGCACAGTCATCTATTCCCACACACTTTGGTAGCAGGGAGGCCACATATCAATCTGCTTCAGTGAAGAAAGTGTATGTTATACAGAACAGCCATCTTGGACTTGGAAAGGTTTCGACTTCCTTTCCATGAGTCTTGTTATGACCTTGGGCACCCATAGCTTAGTTTTCAGGAGGAAGCAAACAGTAATTGTAATTACAAAAAACATACACAAACACATATGCAAATTTACACTGTGTTTTCTTGTTATCTAATCATTTTCACCCTCTCAAAACATAAATTTAACTGGAAAACAGAAGACCCAAAAACTACATACAAAAGATGGATAAATAAAACCAGACAACATATTAGGACAATGAGGACATTTCTTTGTTGCTTCTTTGGTCCTTTTGGCCATTTATGACACTTGCGTCACAAAACCTTAGAAATCACACAATTGGTCATCAAGAATGAAAAAATACACTCAAGACAAATTTCTCGAAAAATGTTGAGTGATCTTTGTCTGTCAGTGAATAGCTGCTGTAGAGGAAGTTATGCGTATTTTACATTTCTTTGCCTTTCATACTTTTCTATACTGTACTGTAGGCACGTACACTGTTCTCCAACATGCAATTGAGAACTTTCATTATTACTTTCCACTGTAAACTTCCCCCTTTTTCTTCTGAAAATTCCCAATTTTTACTGCATACACTAGCATCCAGAAATTCTCCGGAAAAATTAACAATCAGAATTAGTGATTTCGCAAAATCTCAGAAGTACCTTCCAAGAAGAGAAAGAGCATAGTCCAATTTCCGGTGGAGGGCAAATTCTCCCCTCCTGCTTCCTATATGGTTACCCATGGTTATGACTCCAACTGATATACGATAAACCAAGGCCGCTGGAAATATGGCACTCAAACATCTTGCACTGCAGCATCACATGGGATGAAAGAAATGACATCTCATCTCCATGGAAGGAAATGGTGTCACTATGAGGAGATTCCACAAGGAGTTAGAACAAAGTGACACAATCAATCCAAACAGTTTAATCCATTGGAAGAAAAAAATTTCAATATCATTCACAAAAGTACTAAAAGTCAAGGACTTTCCAGGACTATAAATAAGGGAAATCAAATTCCAGGATTTTTCCTGGATTCCAGGGGCAGTGCAAGCTTTGTGCATATCTGCTGTACACATTGTTTGCCTCATTCCTGACAAGGTTCAACCATGGATGCACAGGTTTTGGTCAAACTGGACCCTGGAAGCATAACCAGTTGCATGTGACTTTTCTGTATTAGTTCAAACTTGGGAATTCTGCAGGTACGGTGCCCCAAAACATTAATGCAGTTTTTGGGCAAGGTACTGGAAATGAACACATAATACACAGATGGTTTATAAAATTCCAAGCAGGAGAGATGTTTTTTTCAAATGCACCTCGAGGTCATCCACTAGTAGTTATAATAGCCAAAGAATATTATGGAAGCAGGCTCCTGGCAAAGTGTCCATGAGATTGTACAGAAGGCCTGTATGCATCATTGAATGGTTATCTGCCATCTGGTAGGCCTGAGGAAGGTGAAAAAGTTGGATGTATGGTTGCCACACGAATTAACAGCAACCAAAAAGATATGTCACCTACAAGTGTGTATTTCCCTCCTTGCATGGTACAGACAACAAGAATTTTGAATCATCTTCTACAACAATCGTAAGTGATAAGCACAGTGATTGGATGCCATGGAGCGACCTGAACACTGTCCAAAACCATCCCGACAACCATGGAAACTGCTGGTTCTCATATGATAGTCTGCTGCCAGCTTGATCCACTATTCATTCCTCCGGCCAAGTGTGGCCATCGATTTGGACCACTACCATGCTGAAGTACTGCAGATGCACAAAAAGCTCTGTACTGAGCATCCAGTTTTGGTGAACAGCAGGGCCATAGGCAGGGAGGAATTTTGAGGGTTTAAACCCTTCCTGAAATGTTGAAAATGTCTCAAAAATGATAGAATTATTTTATAAATTTTTGCTAGAAAATCGACAGATCTCTTTATTTTACACACACATGTCCAATCACCAAAACCAACGGTATCCCCAGATAATGATTTCCTTGGATAATGATTCTGTCATGTCAGAGATGAATTTGTGGAAAAGAAAATGAAACACCGTACCAAGAAATGAACGTCTTAGTATAGCCACTGAAGCATTGTTTAATTGTAACAAAAATCTTTTCCCAAATGTTCATTTCCTGTTAAAGGTGCTCAGTGCTCTTCCTTTTTCAACTAATACTCCAAAATGAGCCTTTTCATCCTGCAGGCATTTGAAAACACATTTGTGAAACATTACAGGACAAGAGAGGTCAACTGTCTCGGTCGGCTCTTATGAGCATCCAGAGCTGACAACTTTTCAGAAGCAAAAACCGGGACATCAACGCACGTTCAGCAGTGCACATATTTACAATTCATAAATAATTAAATTATATATTATAGGTTTAAGACCCCCCCCCCCCAAACAAAATGAACTTCTCTTCAGTTTTGCAATCTCGAGATGACCTAAATGATGACAGAAAAAACAGAATTCCATGAATCCACGGTCATGTATGAGTAAGAAGTGACTAAGAAATTGAAAAACACGAATTTAATGGAAAATTAAATGTGAAAAATCAATACTGAGTCGCTCACTCTGCGGTGAAACAATTTTACAGGGCACGAATTCTGAGGACAGGTTTCATTCTGATCTAGAAATTTAATTTTGTTTAATAAAAGAGAAAGGGGTGAAAACGATTGCACTCTATTGATTAATTTTAAAGAAGTATGAATTAGAAACAGGAAAACATGCATTTCATTAGAAAAAATTCCTAAAAATTACGAAGTCGCTCCTTTTTACCATTACCGAAGATATTAAAAACGAGGAACATGATATCAGACACACACACACACACACACACACAGAACATCAAAAAATAAAAATAGAATCAGGTAGGGAGAGAGAGAAAAAAAGAAGAAAAAGGAAAAGTCAGAAAAATTTAATATGTGGGAACGGAAAATGACGTGACATTTTCATCGCTGCTACAGCAGTCATTTTCGGTGTGATTATGAACATTTGTGAGATTCACCGACTTTTTCCCAGATTTTTCAATCACTCCCTACCCTATCCTCATTTTTCAACCTATTTCTTAAAAATTTTCATCGCTGGAAAGAAAGCAGTACTGCTCCATGTCCTTTCACCAAAACGCTAAAAAAAAAAAAAAAAAAAAAAAACTTTCCAAGGCTTGGAAAAAAAAAAAAAAAGAAAAAAAAAGGAAATTAAGTTTCCGAATTTTACCAGGATTCCAAGGGCTGGGTGAACTCGGTCGCATGACCAGACACTTGTAACGATCATAACACGAAAATAAATAAATAAATAAATAAATAAAAAATTAAAAAAAAACACTGAAGAAATGTCATGATATTGAAAATACCCAAGAAACATTATCGAACATGTTTAATAAGTGTTGGAATCTTGAAAATACGAAAATAAACTTTACACAGATGTTGAATAACGTTATTTTACTGAGATTTTCAATTTCCATGGCATGCTCGATGTTTTACATTGTCCGTAGTGAGACTAACGATTTCCATAGTAACTACATAAAATCTGTAGTACTTGGAGTCTCTTAATCTTTCTTCCCACCACATGGTCTTACTCAGCATCAAATGGGGCAGCATGCACAGAGAATTACTGTGCCTAAGTCCCGATGATGGCAATGGGGTATGGCAGTTCTGGCACAAAATCTGCCTTTGGTAGGAAGATGTCGCAAGAGTTTTGTTTTGGCGCACATTGGTGAAGAATGCTCATCCCTGCACAAGGCTCTGCACAAGAGCCGTGGATGTGACGTCATAAACCAGTAGACGTACTTCAACGTTCCAAGCCTCTGGAATGTCTTGTTACCATAGTGGGGACCATGACCTTGGCAATTGAAGTGCTGTGGATTAACAAAAAAATATTCATCTCCATTTGTTACCGACACTCACAGCCAGAGTTGATGCTGGAGAAAAATTATGGCTGATATCATTAACAAAGAAAAAAAATACCATGCATAATAAATAAATAAAAGAAAAAAATGAGAAAACCACAAAACCAGATTTTTTTGTAGAAAAATCAGATTTCCGGAAAATATTTTCAAAATCGGACGGAATCTGGGCAAACTGGGACACTTGGCAGCTCTGAGCATTCATAGGGATATAAACATCAGCCCCGAAGATGTCATCAATATATTTGTTGAAGAAAAAGAACGACGGCTAGCCTTTGTGCTATAGACAGGCAGACATGCTCTACTTTGAACTTTCTCTGCTACTGCACTTCATGACAAGTAGCTGTATTTATGTGTAAGTAAAGAAAACAAAAAGAATTTAATATATATACTTAATCCTATAATTCTTTACTTAGTCTATACACACACCAATTTGAGAAAGAAAAAAAAGACATTGGGGAATACAACATACTTAAATAAAGAGAGGGTAGATAGATCTATATACTTGTGTAAGTACACTGGTGTGCAAAAATTAAGGACGAAGATGAGAAATTAGCATAACAGCGGAACGAGCAGGCAGAACGGACCGAAAGACCACTCTGGAGATAGACGTAGGGTCTGGTACGGTAGGGAATGTGCATATATGCAGCATGAGGTATGGGGTGGGGGCGGTGTCAGAAGGATATAAAGCACGCGGGCAGTGTATGCTCAGCAATTCGGTGAAAGCTATTGCACGGTGTACATAGGTTTGAACGACGTTGAGTTGCTGCCACTGTGTGATATGGCCAACAGGCAATCCAGTAGACAACACCTGGATCACTTTACCAGAGGTCGCGTCATTGGGAAGTTAGAAGAAGGTCGAAGTGTGACTAGTATGGCCGAGGAGTTCGGGATTGCTCACAGCATCATTTCACGAGCTTGGAGAGCATTTCAAATGACAGGAACAGCTGTCCGAGAGTTTAGCAGTGGCCGTCCACGAGCAACCACGGTGGCAGACGGCCAGTATATTGTCCTACAGGTGAGAAGAGACAGACGGCAGACAGCAGGAGAAATCGCAGGGCACATGCGACAGACAACTGGACGTCCATTATCACGTTTTACCGTGGCCAGGAGGCTGCACAAAGGTGGTCTATTTGCACGACGACCAGTACGGTGTGTGCCATTAACGCCAGCTCATCAGAGACGGAGGTTTCTGTGGTGCCAGGGACACAAGAACTGGACCACATCCGCAATGGGGTCGAGTTCTGATTTAGTCTGACGAGCGATTATGGATGTATACACATCTGGAGAGAGCAGGGAACACGCAGTCACACCTCCAACATCATCGAAAGGGACCGGTTCAGAGGAGGCGGAGTTCTCGTTTGGGGCAGTATCATGCTTGGTAGCCGTACTGACTCCACATCTTCCAAGGAGGTTCAGTCACTGGTGTCCGCTATTGTAACGAGGTTCTGCTGCCTCACGTGCGTCTGTTTAGAGGTGCTGTGGGTCCTGAGTTCCTCTTCATGGACCACAACGCTACACCTCATCGCACAGTGGCTGTCGCAGAGCTGTTGGAGAGTAAAGATATTCAACACATGGATTGGCCCGCAAGGTCCCTGGACCTAATTCCAATCGAACACTTGTGAGACCTTCTCGGGAGATGCTTGGCAGCACGTCACGAGCCGCCAGCAACGATTCCGCAGATGCGATTGGCGCTACAAGAGGAATAGGCCATGATGCCTCAACAGCGCCTTGACAACCTCATCCTCAGCATGGACAGATGTTGTAAATCCTGCAACGCAGTCAGGGGTGATCATATCCCCTAGTAAAGACTGGATTTTTCTTGGCAGCCGCCTGTCACATGGACGTTTCTGTCTTTTGTCCAGTTGTGCTTGAAGCTACCTTTTCAGTAAAGTGCCTTTGTATTCTTTGGATTCCTTGTTTGGACAGTTTTGCTCACTTGTCCCATATTCTTACATCTTGGGGATCTTGTGGTATGATTTGAGTCGATGTGGAGCACTTCTGCACGACGTTACATTCGAAAAACTGTCTCCTCCTTAATTTTTGCACGCCAGTGTAGTATAGCATCTAAGTTAGTATTTAAAAAATGGGGGGGGGTATTAAATTGAAGAATTTCATGTTTAAAAAATGCAACAGAGAAAAAAACTCGGCATATATATAACATAGGGTGAAAATTAATTTTCAAATTCAGAAACCGTACCCCAAAATTCTTCCTGACTATGACCCTGCTCAACAGGCATCTGTTGCATGATAATGTCCATCCACACCTCCCAAAAGACTTTTCAACAATTTCATTAGTTGGACTGCAAAATTCTGACACACTTGCATACAGTATTCCCCAGGGCTTGCTTTCACAAATTATCACTTCTTCTAAAATTTGGACCATTTCCTCGCAGAGAAGACCTTCCTAAAAAACCAAGCTGTGTGCCAGGCTGTTACCACCTTCTTTGTCTCACAGACTATGGAGTTTTATTGCTGTGGGATTCACAGACTCGTAACCTATCGGAAGAGGTGTGTCAATTCAGAGGAGAAATACTTTGACAATGCAATAAGTGCTTCTAATTTTAATGAGGGTCTGCAGGCAGCATTTCATCTGCACCAACCCGATACTTCGAATTTCATTGTCCAGGATAGTCTACCAGTAGCCCGGCCGAATGGAAATTTCAGGAGATGAAGTTCAAATCCCACTCTAGGGCAAAGCAATATCAGTTTTCTGAGGAGATGGTTACATAGGCAAAAGTGAAAAAATGGTGCTTCTATCCTCAAAATAATATGATTATCATGTATATATTATTTCAAGAGCCAGAATGAGGAGCTGAAGACAAACAGAAATCCTCTCTAAATCTGATATGGGGTGAACAGTCCCACCATGTAAAAATATGGGCATGTGATAATATGCATATACATTACATATCCATAACAAATGGATGTACTTGAAAGATTTAATTAACTAGAGTAGCAAAAATTAAAATGAAATGAGCCATATACATAGCAGCAGTGAATCCTTAAACCAACATCATTTTCAAGCATGTTTTGAAAAAAAATCTAATGCTCTTTAGTTTCTTATATATGTTCCCTAAATTTCTGCTGAATAACTTTTAATACATTAAATACCTCATTATCACCATAGTCTGTCGCTTCAAAAAACTGTTCGGATATTTCCGGCACAGTCTGTGGCTATTATATGTGACATAGGAGTGTTCTCTTCGCCTTCTTCACTTGCATCAACAGTTTCTGACAACTTAAATGCCTCTGCAATGTCGTCTGGAGAAAAGATGCCAGAAGTAGCAACAGCATTATCTACATTAACAAAGTCATAAATTTCAGGAACATCACCAAAATTTGTCAAGTTCTGACTTTGCAACCAATCAGAGTGAAAGATCATCCATTTCATCATCAAAGTTGGCGGCTGTGCTATCCAACCCAGTTTTTCTGAAGCAGTTTTGGATGCAAGATTGGAATACACATCCCCAAGCATCAGTTACCAATCAAATGGTATCAAGATTAGAAATGTTAATTTCCACTTTCCTTTTCATTCTTTTCAACAGTACTAGAATCAATTCCTGTTAGTAGTGGCACTTGAGGCTTCGAATCACTCCTTGATCAACACTCAATGTCATAAAACTCAGCGCACAAAGAAAAAAATGTGCGATTAACGCGAAACTCGGCGAATAGCTACGGGTAGGGCGGACATGCAAATGATTAAAGTTTCGTTCCATTTTGCATGCCCGTGCATCTAAGACCGGAGCTGCAATCACAATCGTTGGGGGCTTATAAGGCGCCGAGCAGGGAACTCCACATTTGTGCCAAAGGGCACAGTAAAAGTCAGGTGAGCTCACTGAGCGATAGACATGCCGAGGAGCCCCTGTAGATGTGCATACGGGCAACTGACGGAGTTTGAAAGAGGCAGGGTGGCCAGAGTGCCGAGTTGGCTGTCATTTAGGCCGGTCGGACAGGACAGTGCGATTGTGTGGGGAGCAATAGACACGAGAAGGCACCCAGACATGGCAGACTGATTCTGGACAACCCAGACACACCACCAGCAGAGAGGACTATGGGATCATGAGAGCAGCATGCCCAGATGCAGTGACATCCTAGTCCAATATCCAAAGACGTGGTGGCTGTACAAGCTAATCCTGTGTATGCTAGAACCATTTCCATATGCCTAGCAAAGCCGAATCTGCACTCTCAATGGCCCTTGCATTTTCTGCCATTAACACCTGACCATCGTTCGCATTGATTGCAGTGGTGTCAGCAGCGAGCAACATGGAATGCTACATACTGGCGATGTATAGTGTTCAGCAACGAATCCCGCTTCTGTATGGGTATGGATGACCACCGTGTCAGAGGACTGCAGGTAAGCACTACAATCCCAACCTCCCTGAACAGTGGCACACGTCCCGAACTGCCATCGTGATAGTATGGGGAGCCATCGTATATGACAGCCAGACTTCCCTCGCCAGTGATTCGAGGGATGTTGACAGCCCAGCGCTATATACAGGAGATCCTGTGGCCCCATGTGCTGTTTTTCCTGGCGGGGTGGCCCGGAGCCATTATCCAACAAGATAACACCCGTCCACACATGGTACGTCTACGTCATGCTTCAATGCTTCCATGGCCTGCCAGATCGCCTGATCTCTCACCCATCAAGCATGTGTGGGACCAGATGGGACGCCAGCTTTCTCCATGTCCCAGTGTTCATGAATTAGAGTGTCAGTTGCAAGAAGTGTGAGCTGGACCGTGTCACCACATATATCAGAGCATGAGGCGGTCCGACATGGTACTAATGCTGGCTGGAATGTGCAGGGCTCGACAAATCCCAGGCGCCTAAAATTCGGGCCGTGGCACCTAATTTTCTTCTTACTTGAGGCTTCGTAATACCATAATTTCTGTTGTATAATCCATAAATTACTATTAAAAAGTTATAAATTTAGGTACTGCGAATGCCGTCAAATAAAAAAAAAAATAAAAAACGGTGCTGCATTTTAAAAAGTTGGTGAGGTAATTGTCAGCAGAAGTGGTGTTATTGGGAAAGTACCGAAAATGCGGTACTTTCCTAATAACACCACCTAATAACACACATAACACCACCTTTGACAGAAGAAAGGCATTACTATTTGCGCGTGCGGAAGCCTACGTGATGTGAGAATGCGTGACTCTCGGGAATCTCACAGAGCTATTTTATAGCGAATCGCATTGCCTAGTTTTGGTGCGCTAATTGTATTAGTTAAGGATTATTATTTTTTTCGGTATTCAGTTGAAACGTATTCAGAAATAAGACAATGCTGTGGACTGTCTGCAATTTCAACGAAGGATTTTTTTGTGTAACTAATGAACTACGGCAATGCTGCATTAGCTACCGATTTTAGTTCTTTATTAACTTAAAAGTAACACAAAAATACTTCAAAATGACAGTTACTTTTTCAATAAGATTATCATTTCTTTTTTACATCTTTGGATTTCTGAGTCGGTCCTGTGAATCGCAGTTTTCGCCTGAAATTACGATTCACGATTAACATGATAGATGCGGATTATATGACTGTCATACATGCCAATTACTACGGAATGTCCGTAGTTTTAACGGATTTAGTTGTCTGACTACAGAACTCTCTCTTAAAACTACGGACTCTACGAATTTTCATTTTGTTTAAAAAAAATTATTTTGCTATTACTTTACGATATACATAAGATTCTTAAGCGGATTCGAGGAATTCTACGGGGGTTTTCTTTGTCATCATTAAGATCGTTCTCAAGATTGATACAAAACTGAAGAGAATTTGGGGGTGGGTCATTTTCCATACGGTATTTCATGTTTCAAAGCTTTTGAAAACAGTAGTTAAATGTAGTAAAAAGAATTTGCCCTAATTGCAATTTTTTTCTCCTGATGTTGCGTTTGTGTCTAGTATTCTTGTTAAATATCATTTTATGGCATATATGTTTGTATTTCAGTTTGAAACTGTAGGCAAGAATTTGCAGAAACGGAAATTAGATGCCGCAAAAATTTCCTCCTAATCTTCAGGCATGAGATTCCTCCACGAATTCCAGAAATTCCTCATTTTTCGTTATTTTGGCCACTCAGGAGATCGATGCACAATTAAACAGAATTTGGAGTGGGGGGGATTCCATCTTTACGGAACTTTCGAATACGCAAAGTCGACGTAGTTCAGATTTTTTTCCATAATCGTAATTTCTTTTTTCTCGCGATGTTGCCTCTGTTCAGTATTTTTAAGAATCATTTTACTGCATAAATTTTTGCATTTCTGCTTGAAAACAGGAGAAAATTTTCCAAAACCAGAAGCTGGACGGATTTACCGTAATTACTATCCCCCCCCCTCCTGATATATTCCCACTCTCCAGCGTTATTAAATATTTAAATATTCCCTGTCCCATAATCAGGCTGATGGTTGTTATCACAGGGAATAAAAAAAAAACAAGAAAAGAAAGAAAAGCGAAAATGAAGAAAGGGAGAGCATGATATCAACAGAAAGAAAAAATTAAGCAATGGTGCTGTGCAGTTGCAGAGTCAACAAAAGACAGACAGACAGTAGTCCGCATTTTTGCTGTCTGTTTCGATTTTTCGCCATTTAAAATGTTCAGCTTTTTTTCCCCCTTCTTTGATCTCATCTTGTCTTAAACTGCGATTTTAGAAGCAGTATGATCATATGGTATATGGAAGTTTGTGCACTGCACATTCACTTGCTTGGATTTCCTGTCTGTCAAGCATTGTGGTATTCTGAATGCATCTTACTGATTTTTACTTGGAAGTTTCAAACTTAAATCTCGCAACCATGTCCTCGCCGTGGAATCAACTTTGTGTTTCGCACGTGTTGAGTTTATTCATTAGAGTCCTTGTTTGTTATAACGTTTTGTTTGGACCCATATTGTTTTTTACAAAGAGATGGGTCATTTCGTAAAATAGTCTATGCATGCAACACAATACTTTTTTTTTTTCTGAAATATCATGGTCTAAGACATTCTGCCTCAGATTATGCGAAGGAAAAAAATGTTTTTCTCAGAATTTCATGATCTACAGATCATATGCTGCTGCGGATTATATGTAAGATTTTTTTTTTTTCACAGCCTTTGGATTATATATATGCCCTTGTGGATCTCACGAAGGAATTTTTTTTTCTGAATTTCATGGTCTACAGATTATACAAAGAAAAAAAAAATATGGTGCTTTGAATTAATAGCTACAAAATATGACATCCGCAGATAGTACCCTGGCGTGCAAAATTTAAGGACAAGACGGTTTTTCTAATGTAACGTCGTGCAGAAGTGCTTCACATCAATTCAAATCTTACCATAAGATCCCCAAGATGTAAGAATATGGGACAAGTCAGCAAAACCATCCAAACAAGGAATCCAAAGGATACAAAGGCACTTTACTGAAAAGGTAGCTTCGAGCACAACTGGACAGAAGACAGAAACGTCCATGTGACAGGCGGCTGCCAAGAAAAATCCAGTCTCTAGTAGGGGACATGATCACCCCTGACTGCGTTGCAGGATTTACAACGTCTGTCCATGCTGAGGACGAGGTTGTTAAGGAGCTGTTGAGGCATCGCAGCCCATTCCTCTCGTAGCAGCAATTGCAGCTGCGGAATGCAGTTGGTGACGTGCTGCCAAGCATCTCCCAAGAAGGTCCCACATGTGTTCGATTGGATTTAAGTCCAGGGACCTTGCGGGCCAATCCATGCGTTGAATATCTTTACTCTCCAACAGCTCTGCGACAGCCACTGTGCGAGGAGGTGTAGCATTGTCGTCCATGAAGAGGAACTCAGGACCCACAGCACCTCTAAACAGACGCACGCGAGGCAGCAGAACCTCGGTACAATAGCGGACACCAGTGACTGAACCTCCTTGGAAGATGTGGAGGTCAGTACGGCTACCAAGCATGATACTGCCCCAAACAAGAACTCCGCCACCTCTAAACCGGTCCCTTTCAATGATGTTGGAGGTGTGATTGCGTGTTCCCTGCTCTCTCCAGATGTGTATACGTCCAGAATCGCTCGTCAGACTAAATTGGCTCTCATCCGTAAAGAGAACTCGACGCTATTGCTTATGTGTCCAGTTCTTGTGTTCCTGGCACCACAGAAACCGCCGTCTCCAATGAGCAGGCGATAATGGCACACACCCTACTGGTTGTCGTGCAAATACACCACATTTATGCAGCCTCCTGGCCACGGTAAAACGCGATAAAGGACGTCCAGTTGTCTGTTGCATGTGCCTTGCATTTTCTCCCGCTGTCTGCCGTCTGTCTCTTCTCGCCTGTAGGACAATATACCGGACATCCGCCGCCGTGGTTGCTCGTAGACGACCACTACTAAACTCTCGGACAGCTGTTCCTGTCATTTGAAATGCTCTCCAAGCTCGTGAAACGATGCTGTGTGCGATCCCGAACTCCTTGGCCACACTAGTCACACTTCGACCTTCTTCCAACTTCCCAATGACGCAACCTCGGGTAAAGTCATCCAGATGTCGTCTACTGGATTGCCTGTTGGCCATATCACACGGTGGAAGCAACTCGACATCGTTCAAACCGATGTACACCATGCAGTAGCTTTCACCGAATTGCTGAGCGTACACCGCCCGTGTGCTTTATACCCTTCCGACAACCCCCCCCCCTCCCCATACACACATCATGCTGCATATATGTGCATGCCCTAACCATACCAGACCCTAGTCTATCTTCTGAGTGGTCTTTCGGTCCATTCTGTCTGCTCGTTCCGCTGTTATGCTAATTTCTCCTCTTCGTCCTTAATTTTTGCACACCAGTGTATTTTAATAAAATCGAAATCTGAAATTTAAATTTTTTTTGAGATTATCCACTGAAAGAATGGAAAAAGAAAATTATGAAGCAAATTGGAATTTTATTTTGCGATAAGTGGTTTGGGTAAAAAGAAAAAAAAATTGACAACAAATATGGTTTACCACTTTTCGTTCCAGTGTCATACCCAAACATGTTTTTGTTCATGCATTATTAACTTTGTTTCACCGGGCGCCTAAATTTTGGAGCTGGCTCCTAGATCAAGAACATATTTGTCGAGCCCTGGGAATGTGTACCGTATGTCCACAGGAAATCGTCCTGCTGCTGTAATATTGTAATTACTCCTGTCCTTGGTACGTACCATCTTACTACTAAAATCTCATTTCAATCCAACAACTCCTTCTTGGTGTACAGATTTTTATGACAATGAGTGTATCAGCTGTAACACAGCCATTGAGTTCAGAGGCAGGAAGAGAAGCTCGATGTCAGTGAGGTCTTTAATAACTGGATCTGCTGGACAGTTATCTATAACAAGCAAAATTTTAAGGGTTTTTCTTTTCAAAAATTCCTTGTCGCACTCTCTAACACTGACCGAAAAAATATCTGATGTCATCCATGCTTTTGTGTTGAACTTGTAAGAAACAGTAAAATGTTGCATATTTTTAAACACCATGGTTTTGCAGTTTACTGTCAATGATAACTTTCTCTTGTTTCTCCCAGACATATTGACACAAACTAACACAGACAACTCTTCACAAGCCCTCCCCCACCCCCATGCATTTTTTTACCTTTAAATTTCATAGTCTCATCAGGAATCATCTTAATAAAACACACCTGCTTGATCTGCATTATAAATGTTATCATCGCCGTAGTTTTTCCTAATATCCAGCCACACTGTGCTCAACCGCATTGAAGCTTTTTTCATATCCACTGATAACACTTCTTCACTAATTTTTCCTGACAGGACATATTTCATGTTTTGAACCAATGAAGCTACCCACTGAAACATGAAAAGCCTTCACAGCCACATTGAACCACAAATTTCTCGGCTTGAAGTCTAATTATTGGTCCATTTATGGGTAAGCTAGGGTTCCACTGACCAGTGAACCATTTCAATAATGCTTCATCCAAACCAACTTTCTAGAATTTCTTCAATCTTTAGTTATCAGTAGCATTTAATTCGAAAGCCTGCACAATGTTTCCTTATTTTTTTAACACTATAGAAATGGTGAAAGATCAATAGTCTATAGTTTTTACATGTGGCAACATTTTTTTCACCATTTTCTAGCTCACTGATTATGGCTACTTTGTCATTTATGGATAATAATTTTCTCTTAAGACATTTGGTGACTAACAAAAGTTCATGATTTCCTGCTGAATGACTATATGAGACTGACAGTTGTGTAAACTGCACACACAAAGTAAAAGCACACTGATCTTCCAAATGAAATGTTCACTTGTATAGTAAAAGTCACAATGGACACAATTCCAGGAATTGTTATCTCCTGTTTCATCTCAGGTGACATTCCCATTCCATTAATTCCCTATCCTTTGCAACTGGTGCCAAGAAATCCACTTCCTCTTTTTGTCTAGAATTTTTTGTCAGAAATCACATCCTCTCTTTGCCTATGAGTAGGTTGCCTGTTTTCAATTTTGCTCATGTGATATTCTTAAAGTGGCAAAGAGTCTGCTGATGCAATACTCCAAAGGCAGGAGAAAGTCAGTTGACACGATACTGCCAAGGTGGCAAAGAGTCTGCTGATGCAATACTCTTAAGGCAGGAGAAAGTCAGTTGACACGATACTGCCAAGGTGGCAAAGAGTCTGCTGATGCAATACTCTTAAGGCAGTAGAAAGTCAGCTGACACGATACTGCCAGGGTGGCAGCTTCCTGGGAATGGGTGCAGAGAGTTCTCTTATTTTGTTCTCACATAATTTACTTGTAGAGTATTTGGTGTACTCTCTCTCTCTTCCCATTGCTTTCCTGTCAACATTCTTCTATTATAATACCAAGATTCCCCTACACTATTGCAATCTCATCCTGTATGCCATCATTTCTATTCCTCCATTCCAGGACAATGTGCAGTAGATTTTCTCTGCCTCATTATTAAATATGGAATTTCATTATTTTTTTTACTTTGCTTATTAAAAGTGATCATTTAGCTCCTTTCTCCCTGGTTAAATTCCATATTTTATCAAATTTTGTTAGCTAAAAATGATCAAATTAGCTTTGAACTAATGTTATACTACACAAAAGTACACATTTTGCTCAATCCGAGATCTTACTTAAATGCACACACATTATAAACGGGCTTTAATATATATGTGATTTACTTTTGAAAACAAAACTTAGTAAATAAATATTAATAGATATGTACTCCCAAAATGACATTAACTTATGTCACAGTTCATACCATCTCCTTTAAGTCTGTGATTCCATGTTTTATGTATAAGAACATACAACAGTGTGTAATGTGCTTTTGCCACATACCTGTACATGGGATTGTTTACTATCTCAGGAGTTTTGCAGAAACTACTATGTACTGCCCCACTGCCGAACAGTGTTATATTCTGAAGATGATCTGGAAAATATGCAACTTTGTAGACACAGCACAGAGAAGGCTAGCATTGGTACAGATTTTTAAGAAATAATTGCTTAGCTTCAGTTGTTAGGTATTCTTTTGTCCTGGGAGGTGTACGGGCAGCATACTTGAACAGAAATTGGGAGATGTGAGCTCAATTCGCACTCCATGATGATGCAATTTTCAAATTTCTGAGAAGATGAATACATGGAGAATAGTGAAATGGAAATTCCATGCTGATGAAAAGTACATTCAAGATTTCACTCCTGCTAATTGTACTCTCTATGGCAGTGTTATTTACTTCCTGTATATTTAAATCATCACCAATGTGCTGCAGTTAGATAATCACATGCTTCATGTCTGGGAGATAGGCAACTTTGGGGATTCGATTCTCCATTACTGCTCATCCCAGCTGGGGGTTTTCCACACTGTAACGCAAATGCATGGGTGGATCTTGGAAAATTGGCCCTCGACATCCCAGCAATTTTTTATGATTGCCCCTGTAAATCTTTAGCCCATGCAACAGAGTGAGAACTGGCTGCATTACACATGCTTAAAACTCTGTAAGCTGTCATGTCACACAGACATGTCTGAGGGTGACTTGACCTGTCTAATGATGAATGAACAAAGAGAGATATACACATTTAAAAATCAAACTTAAATATCAAACAAAAACCTTCACTATTGATAGATACCCATGCTCAAGATATGGTCATACAAAAATTTTATTGCAAAGTTCATACGTTTAACACATTCACTGCCGCATGTCGCCTTCAGGCATCATACAATACTTGCCCAATATGCCGATGATGCCAAAAGGCGTCATGATTGTGGCTTAGGATTTCTGTTTCTAAAATGTTTGGCACTTGAAGAAAGTTATCTAATTTACAGTTCAGTTTGCCTATTTTATTATTGGCCCTGATAATGAGTCGCCAACTGGTCTAAAAGTGACTTCATTTTTTGGATAGCAAGGGTTTATTTTCGCATGGTTTTGGGAACGGAAAGTAAGTTGACTTCCCATATACGTAACACAGCGCTCACGTTTCTCTGCAATGTTTATTTTCCTTTAATATATATCAAATACATGGAGATAATGTAAATGGACGATGTTATCGCTCTGTCCACGTTATTTTATAAACAACGCATAGCGACTGAAAAATTGTGTTCCGACACCACTGGGATCGAACCCCAGATTTCTGGATAACTAGTCGAGTGCGTTCGCATTTATGCAACGGCGCCAACAATTCTCAGCGCCATGCGTGGTTTATCAGTCAGCATCTGACTACACGAATCCGTATTGATGGTCTCAGCAACTGAGATGTCGTCATCTGGTGGCATTTAACGCAACAGTTATTTAATTCTAGCTGATAAATTCAAAGGGCGATAGAAAATGGTTAATATATATCAAATACGTGGAGATAATGTAAATGGACGATGTCATCGCTCTGTCCACATTATTTTATAAACAACGCATAGCGACTGAAAAATTGTGTTCTGACACCGCTGGGATCGAACCCCAGATCTCTCGATAACTAGTTCATACGTTTAACAGTGCATTCGCATTTACGCTACGGCGCCAACAATTCTCAGCGCCATGCGTGGTTTATCAGTCAGCATCTAACTACACGAATCCGTATTGATTGTCTCAGCAACTAAGATGCACTCAACTAGTTATCAAGAGATCTGGGGTTCGATCCCAGCGGTGTCGGAACACAATTTTTCAGTCGCTATGCATTGTTTATAAAATAAGGTGGACAGAGCGATGACATCGTCCATTTACATTATCTCCACGTATTTTATATATATTAATCATTTTCTATCGCCCTTTGAATTTATCAGCTAGAATTAAATGGCTGTTGCGTTAAATGCCACCAGATGACAACATCTCAGTTGCTGAGACCATCAATACGGACTCGTGTAGTCAGATGCTGACTGATAAACCACGCATGACGCTGAGAATTGTCGGCGCCGTAGCGTAAATGCGAACGCACTCGACTAGTTATCGAGAGATCTGGGGTCCAATCCCAGCGGTGTCGGAACACAATGTTTCAGTCGCTATGCATTGTTTATAAAATAACGTGGACAGAGCGATGACATCGTCCATTTATATTTTCCTTTAAATGTCACTGATTTTGTGGTGAAGGGAACTATCAATAAACACATGCTTGAGTGGCAATAAAAAGCATTTGCTACTTTGTGTTTATGTAACAGGGTAGCCAATTGACTTCAAATGTTCTTTATTCTACACTGCAAAAGCATTAATACAATATATACTAATGATGCATGATGAATATTTATAAAATGAGTATATTACAGATATAGAGATGAAGGGTGGGGGGAGAGAAACAAAACAGATTCTTTGAAGTTTACAAACATAATAACGATGAGGTTACAATTTTTGTTTATCTGGTACTTGTGTATTTAGAAAGCTGAGGGAATTTTAAGGAAACCCATACTGACTTCAATATTCAGTTTTGTTAAAACAGTGGATAAATTGGGGCGTGCCATTGCTGGTCCTTCTCAACCAAGAGTTGTTCCTCAGTAGGAAAAATGTGTCAAACTGTGCGTGTGATTTCCTTCCCAACCCAAATCAAGCTATATGGATTTTTATCCACTTGTGAATCGTGTTACAACTTATGGAGTTTCTTGGCATTTGTAAGTATCATTTCTCTTTTTTGTCAAACATATATCTAGTAAATGTCTACATCAGTATCGGGATAATGTTTCATTACTAGCAGAATTATAATTATGAATATCGGTTGCGGTTAAATTTTCAAGTATTTTAGAATATTGAAGTCATGCAAAGCTATGAAATGTGAACATGATCACGTGGCTAGATGGATCCATGGTGCCACGTGACGTCTTCTGCCGTCACGACAAATTTCTGCCGATTTCTTACTGGTACCTTGTGCTTGCCACTAAAATAACACAGCGGCTGCAGACATGTTAAATACCACTAAGACCAATTAAATTATGTTACAAAGAAAAACTCGCTTTTTTTGTTTCATTAGCAATGGAACTTCTGTTGTTTTTTTTAACATGATTTCATCTTTGCTTCAAATACTTTGGAATAATTCATCAAAAAATCTTTATACATGTCAAAGAAAGTTTAAAAATCTTCACACATTTTTTCTCTAATTTTGCAAGGCTCGCAGATGTGGTATGTGTTGTTTGTTATTGCTGTTTTATGTGTCTGAACTGTTAAATAAAGTAAGTTTATTCTTTAAAGGGAACAAACAACCACAAATCAATTTTTCAATTAATTACTTTAACAGTTCAGATACATAAAACAGCAAGTACTGTATGTGTGAGTCCTGTAGGAGGGAGAAAGATGTGAAGAGTTTTAAACTTCCTCTAACATATTCATATGATGAATTATGCCAAAATACATAATTCTATTTTAACTTGATGAACTTTCATTTAATCTTCCCTTCTTCTGAGTTCTGTCAGTTTTACAGATATTTTTGGCCTCTGGATTTAAGTATTATTAAAAGTTTTATTTACACCTGAAGAATTTAAATTTTGTTGCTAGGTTCCACTTGCTGTTACCAGTTATTAAATTAAAATCTTTTCATTATGTATTTTGCAATTCTATTATTTTTAATTAAGCTGTTGAAAACACTCTTTATAAGTTTTGGAGGTTCACTGATGAAACTGTTTTTTCAGATGTAAAAACTTTCTTGAATTAGTCTCTTGTACTATTTTTTTAATTAAGTTGTTCAAAACAAGTTTTTGCAAGTTTATCAATGTTTCACCACTATAAGTTCCATTAATGAACCTTCAAAACTTATATAAAGTGTTTTCAACAACTTTATTAAAATATAATAATTACAAAATACATAAAGAAAAGATTTTAATTTAATAACTGGTAACAGCAAAAAAACCTGGCAACAAAATTTAAATTCTTCATGTGTAAACAAAACTTTTGATAATACTTTGAGAAATAGACCTTGACAAAAATGCAGAGGCCAAAAAGTCTGTAAAACCAAAAGAACTCGGAAGGGAAAATTGAATGAAAGTTTATCAAGTTAAAATACGAGTAGAATTAAGTATATTTATCTGAGTAAAGCCTTAAGTGTTTTATGCCAAAATATTCTTACCTCTCCTTTGTGATGGAAACTACCCATCTGTGACACCACAGATAGAACTTACAGATGGACTACCTCTTTTGTGACTACTCTGCCAAACTGTAAACATCAAACCAAAGTGGTTCTTTTTTTTTTTTTTTTTTTTTTTTTGATTGGAGGTTTAACGACCACCGTGAGCAACTCAATGGGCTATAAGCAGTCGCCCATCCCTAATTTAGGGTCACTGGTTCCAGGGAAGGGAGAGAGCCAGTGCCATAAGACAAACACAACATCCATGCCTGACCGGGATTTGAACCCGGACCCCTTACGGACGAATGATCAGAGGCCAGCGCCTTAGACCACTGCGCCACCGGGGCGGCCCAAAGTGGTTCATCATCTCAAGGATGAAATGTAATCACCAAGGGTTGTGTGTGTGTGTGTGTGTGTATATATATATAAAACATTTTATCACTCAGATTTGTCTTCAACTGTGCATAAATTATTAATGTACACTTGCTATCTTCAAATGAAATACACTCAAGAATAAGGTATGCTATTCTTTAAAATCAATGAAAATAAAACTGAGCACTTGTCCTAGGATCCCAGAGACTTCACCGAAATATAATATTATGTTGGGAACAGATGAAGAATTTAAATACCTCGGATCCATATTACATCAGGATGATACGTCATAATGACATTGATTGGAGAATTGTGGAGGGCACCAAAGCTATTTCTGTTTTGAATTCTGACAATCTTAGAAGCAGCAATGTCTTTTCAAAAGTAAAAAGACATATTTTTTTCTGCGACTGTACAGGAATGTATTACATCAGAAGGGAAAACGGAATCAATCAACTATGTACCCCCCTCCCCATTATTTATGATAGTGTCCCAACGTCTGGATAGGTCTGCAATGCAATTCTTTAAACAACTTGCAGGTCTTGCTGCGAAGAAATCTTCAAGGAAATTCTGAAGATCAACACTACTGTTGAACATTCTGCCACAGATCGGAACAGGTGATAGTCTGAAGAGGCGACATCTAGGGAATAGGCCAGATGTGGAAGGATCTCCCATTTCATGTCCTAAATGGCCAGTTTAGTCATGTCTGCACTGTGAGAGTGTGCATTATCATGTTGGAGAAGGACACCATGTTGCCAATGTAGCCATTTCTGCTGAACTGCTCCCTCCACATGGCGGATTTGCTCACAATAGAGTGCAGTGTTGATGTTCCGATTCCTTGGCAGCATTTCCCAGTGAATAATGCCTTCCATGTCCTACCAGACACATAACATGATCTTCGCAGGATGAAGGTCACGTTTGGGACGTGGTATGGGAATCTTGTTTGGGCTTAACTGTTCCCTCCGATGCCTAAAATTCACGTACAGGCACCACTTTACATATCCAGTAACAATACGTGACAGAAAGGGTTTGTGTTACTGAGAACATTCGCCATAACGAGCGAGCAAAGAACCACATATGGTAACATGCTGATTCTTGTTGCCCTCGGTGAGAGTGCAAGACACCAATTTCTGGACCTTTCCCATATGTTCCAAGTGTGGCACCATTGTGGCCTGATCACAGTCCATCTCAGTGGTCAATTCACGTGTGGTTTGATGCAGTCCAAGTGGATGAGATGGTTCAAATGATCCTCATCAAAGTGAGATGGACGACCTGAGCATGGAGAGTCGTCGAGGTCAAAATTGCAACCTCGGAACACCCCAAACCATTTGCCGGCTGTCCTTGGAGCAATAGCATCCTCCCCATACATAGCACAAATTTGTTGAGTAGCCTCAGCGACTGTAGATCCCTTGTTAAACTCATAGAGGAGCAGATGTAGGAAATGTTCATTCCTCTCTACTTGATACTCCATACTTCCAGACCTTAAAACCAAAAAACCATTAGCCTCAATAACACAACACAATATGATTTAGATACACCATATTAGTGGCTACATTTCGATATACAACTGGCTACCTGCACTGTCACTACTGACCTGGGAAACACTCGTGAAATAAAACTGCATGGACTTATGCATCAAACCAATATATGGCATTACAGCTACTCTGTATCAAGAAATCAAATTTGCCAAAAATATATTACAGTACTGGCAAGTGCTACTAGTAAGAGAAAGGAATTTATTCATATCTTGTATGAAAAACATATCAATATCTGGAATGTTAACAGTAGAAATAAGTATCATGCACAATTTACATTTTAAAAACATGAAAGCTCATTCTCATTTCCTTGCAATAACCCAATATTCAAAAGCAAAACGTTTGTGATTGTAAATCGAACCATTGTAATACCATTAACTAAATGAATTTCACAAAAACTACTGCAATAAGACATAATATACTGAATACAGTTATTTTCCACCACAATATTTCAAATCTAGATGCCTTTGGTGATATTATACCATGCTTCAGAACCAAGTAAAACTTCCTCTCAGTTCGTAAAAATGTTTGCAACATTTTTATAAGCAACATTGTATACTAATTACCAAAAGTAACTTTTAGGAATAAAGGTCGATTCCTCTAACGATGGAGTGCACAAAAAATTAATTCACTCTTATTTCTTATTGTTTCCCTGATTCTCTTCTTAGTTCAGAACTGCAAAATTCAGAGAGAGAAGGTAGGTGAATAGATACCTATCATTCTGATCACCATGCTACATCTCTTATTCATTATAACACAATTAGCATTCCACTGCCATTCATATACCACACACGCACAATCACCCTCATAAACTGAAACCTGTTTGTACATTTACTACATCCGATTCATAAACTTTACCCTGCCGAAAATTAAAATTCATAGTAACCTAATAGCTAGACTTACTTTCTGTGCAAAAATTGTAATCGTGATGATAGTATATACTCCCCAAAACGTAAGCTTTCATGTTTATTTACATTTTAAAATTTGCACATGCCACGCACAACCCGCTATAAACCAGGTACAGGTAGAAATTAAAGAGTTCAACTCGGCTACATATAATAATAAAAAACAAAACTGAAATACCTATATGTCAAAACGTTTATTCGATTATAAGACAGAAATCGCGGAATATCAACCCACAAACACCAGTATTCACATCAG
The DNA here is from genome assembly GCA_039090855.1 of Macrothele yani. NCBI lineage: Eukaryota > Metazoa > Arthropoda > Arachnida > Araneae > Macrothelidae > Macrothele > Macrothele yani. Next base: position 26,374,223 of record CM077013.1, read on the forward strand.
AAAAAAGGCGTCTAATACAGCCGACATATGATTGCACCCAGAGGTAACTTTGTTTTGAGACTAATTCGACATTCAACCACATAACGGCGCTTTGTGACCCTAACATGCTACCACCCATCTTTGCCTAGTATTTGCTACCCTTGCTAGTTGCTACCATTCATGCAGTTTCTCTTGAACTCCTCTGATTAGGACAAATCAAGGAGGAAATATCCTTACTTCTCCAAAAATCTTCAGCTATTCTTTCTAACAGACGTACGTTAAGAGTAATGGGACGATGTGCGTAGCAGCTACAGTAACCCAACTAAATTTTGATGGATTTAGTTAACCGAATATATATATACATTTTTTTTATTGGAAGTTTAACGACCACCGTGAGCAACTCGATGGGCTATAAACAGTGGCCCGTCCGTAATTTAGGGTCATTGGCTCCAGAGAAGGGAGAGAACCAGTGCCGACAAACAAACACAACATCCATGCCTCACGGGATTCGAACCCGGACCCCTTTCGGACGAATGATCAGAATCCATCGCTTAGACCACTCTGCAACCGGGGCTGCCTGAGTAATTTATTTTCAAGGTAGAGCCATTCATTCAAGAAAGAATTATTTCCTATGTTTCTGGTTTATTCCAGGATTAAACAAAAATCTATACGGTAATTTTTCTTCCATTTTTTTTAATTGAAGGTTTAACGACCACCGTGAGCAACTCAATGGGCTATAAGCCGTCGCCCGTCCCTAATTTAGGGTCACTGATTCCAGGGAAGGGAGAGAGCCAGTGCCGTAAGACAAACACAACATCCATGCCTCACCGGGATTCGAACTCGGACCCCGTTCGGACGAATGATCAGAGGCCATCGGTTAGACCACTGCGCCACCGGGACGCGGCTGTTCCATTTTGTTACGGATGGTGTGTGTAACACTGACTGTTCAATTTCTTTAAGTTAGTTGCTTCACCGCCCCTGTGGCACAGCTGTCTTTGCGATGGCTAATGACCATTCTACCGAGATGGGTCCAGGTTCGAATTGGGGTGAGGCATGGATGTTGTGTTTGTCTTACGGCACTGGCTCTTTCCCTTCCCTGGAACCAGTTGCCCTAAATTAGGGACGGACGACTGCTTATAACCCACTGAGTTGCTTGTGGTGGTACCTTCATTTCAAAAAAGAAAAGAAGAAAAAAGGGAGTTGTTACACTGCTGAGTAGTTAAATCCTGGAATGACAAGGGAAGAGAAATGTTATTTGTTTATGAGTATCTTCACCATCCGCGCTCTCGTGCAAGATAGAAGGGAGTGGGATGCGGCCTCTAATACATTGTAGAGCTTTCTCACTGAAGTGTGAAAAATCCTCTATTTTAACAACCTTTACAACTTCGGACAAAATGCTCTTATGAAGTCTTACAGTTAAAAATTAAAATTAAACTCTCTACTACATGGGAGCTGCTCGGCGTCAAGAAGGATGGAGAAAGAGGACGGATCATAATCAGCATTCCCTACGTAAACCTCTGAAGCCCGGTGGCGCAGTGATCTAAGCCATGGCTTCTGATCATTCGTCCGAAAGGAGTCCGGGTTCGAATTCCGGTGAGGCATGGATGTTGTGTTTGTCTTAAGGCACTGGCTTTCTGACCCTAAGTTAGGGACGGGCGACTATTTACAGCCCGTTGAGTTGCTCACGGTGGTCGTTAAACCCATTAAACCTGCAATCAAAAAAAAAAAAAAATCTCTGAATCCGACGCTGCTGAGTGGCAATCATCTTGCTAGCTCCACTTGCTATCCAGCAAACATCATCGAAGTAGTGACGTCACGAAATGGCGACTGGGCCTTTTTTTTTTTTTTTTTTTTTTTTTGGGTTGGAGGTTTAACGACCACCGTGAGCAACTCAATGGGCTATAAGCAGTCGCCCGTCCCTAATTTAGGGTCACTGGTTCCAGGGAAGGGAAAGAGCCAGTGCCGTAAGACAAACACAACATCCATGCCTCACCGGGATTCGAACCCGGACCCCGTTCGGACGAATGATCAGAGGCCATCGCTTAGACCACTGCGCCACCGGGGCGGCTGACTGGGCCTAAACCAGGAGTTTATGCAAGGCCATCTTTATATAAAGATCGCCTTGCATAAACTCACGTTGTTTACATGTTATCTAACGTTGGTTTTATCGTTGGCTGCTGCCGATAGTTCTGTAAAATTTATTTTTTGGGGTTTTATGGTTTTACGTTTTGCAGCATACTGCAATCAACAGACTATCAAAAATCAGTGTTCATTTTATAGATTTCCGAGAAACAAACGGAAACATGCCCAATTGACTAAAATGTCCGTAAATGTGTAGTTTGGCGTCCTAAATTATTTGGCTGCGTATTTGGAAAAAATGAGGTATACACTGCTGGTCACCCAAAATGCAACACCAAGAAGGACACGAGATAGCAAAACCAGATTTACTGGACACATAACAACAGATACAAAGATGAAACGATTGAGCTTACAGGCCCGTGAGACTTGCGGAACACGCAGACATCAATAGTTGGTTTGGTCTCCACAGCCGATACACGCCGCGGCATTGTACGAAAGAGGCTTTGGATGTGGGCTTGGGGCATGTCGATCCAGGCTGCTTCCACACGTTGCCACAGTTCATCAGGCGTAGCCGCGGGTGGTGCTTGCCGGGCCACGGCAGCAGTGACACCTGGTGGGTCATGAAGAATTGTTGCCCGATTCGTGCCACGTGTGGGCGCGCATTGTCCTGTTGAAACGTGGCCGCTGGCAGGTCCTGCAAGTAAGGGAGGACTACAGGCTCCAAAAAGTCGGATATGTAGCGGTGGCTGCTGAGTGTACCGGTGATGCGTACCAGAGGGATGCGGGTGTCATGTCCAATTGCGTCCTAAACCATAACGCCAGGCAACGGACCGGTATGGCGATGCATAATGCAGGCGTCGTACAGTCTCTCGCCGCGGTGCCGCCACACGCGGATCCGACCATCGTGTTGTTGCAGGCAGAAGCGGGATTCGTCGGAGAAGACAATGTCGTGCCATTCCGTAGCCCACGTGCGGCGTTCAAAGGGCCACTGCCGCCGCACTCGCCGGTAGTGTAACGTCAATGGTAATCGGAGCAATGGGCGCCGTGCGACAAGTTCCCGCTCCTGCAGACGACGTCGAACGGTACGTGCTGACACAGGTTGTTGCGCAACGCACCCTAATTCGTGCGCTAATGTTCGTGATGTGGCGGTGCGAGCCGTCAATGCCCGCCGCACAACATGCCGGTCCTCTCGTTCGGTGGTGTGCCGCGGTCCGTCCGTCCCTCCTGCACCCACCGAATCCATACTCGCCTCACTGTGGCTGCATGTTGTCCCACACGGGCGCCGATGTCTCGGTACGATAAACCGCTTTCGCGATAAGCCACTATTCGTCCTCTGTCGAACTTTGTTTGTTTGTTTGTTTGATTGGAGGTTTAACGACCACCGTGAGCAACTCAATGGGCTATAAGCAGTCGCCCGTCCCTAATTTAGGGTCACTGGTTCCAGGGAAGGGAGAGAGCCAGTGCCGTAAGACAAACACAACATCCATGCCTCACGGGATTCGAACCCGGACCCCGTTCGGACGAATGATCAGAGGCCATCGCTTAAACCACTGCGCCACCGGGGCGGCACCTCTGTCGAACTCCGAAACGTGCTGGAATGACTGCCGTGTTCTGCGACGAAGCATCAGGAAGCTTCCCACGCACAGGTCCGGCAGCACAACACACTTCCACTACTTACACCCCGCCTTCTGTGCACCCTTCTTATAGTGCTTCTCGGTGGCGTGCCAGGCCATCACCCCTAACAGCTTTATAGGCCCGCGCACCGAATACCGGAAGCTGAATGACGTAGAGGAGAGTAGGCTGCTGTCCGTGGTGTGTGGTCGAGCATGCATGAGCTTGCTCACTCTGTGTAAGCGTGACTGTCGATGTGCGTGGTTGTTGTTGTCGTCAAATTGTCAACTAAGTTTATTTTCATAAAGGAATATTTTTAGGAAAAACAGCACCAGAATTAAATTCAATATGTCATTAAAGCACAGTGTACCGCACTGTCGCGGTAATTATTATGATGGACCACCAGTAAGTGTCTTCAAATTCCCTACTAATGGGGAGGTTCTCAGAAAATGAATTACAGCAATTAAGCGTGAAAATTTTCAAGTGACCAAGAACTCTAGGGGAAGTGGAAACCTTTTGTTAACCTTATTTAAACTACTTGTAAAATAAAAATTTTGAGCTAGAAAATTTAAATTTGGTTAATTTTATAATCAATGCATTTCACAGCGGGATGTCAGAGCACTGAAAAGATGTTTGAAAAATGAAATTTATGTTTGTAATGGAAATAATAGATTACTTGTGTTGTTATAGTAACCCATAACATGTTTTTGCCAATGTATCAAATAAATTCAAAGTGAAATATGTATATTTAGGAAGAGATTTTAAACTTTATTATGGACACAGAATAATAAGGGTTGCATGTTTTTGATCCCAAGAGTAATATGTTGATACATTCGTACATAGTTATTTAAGTGTCTAAGGCAGTGCCAGACTAAACTTTTTGGGGTCCCTATTTCTGGGTACAAGTGCTTGTAAAATAGCTATGTCCTATACCCTATACGAAATATATGTATGTCATGTACACATCTAACATGCCTATGTCCTTTATATAAATGTTAAGGCCCTGTTGCCATGTAAAATACATCTTTTGTGTTTGCAGACATGGAGAGTTGCATTGAATTACCATTTCTAATATTTATTACTAAAGGAACACAAACACTGAATCAAGTATAGACAGCAAAAATTAGATATGAATGCACAAAAACAGAAGTTCACACATAGTTCAGGAGTAAGTTTGCCTTTAAAATGTCTCTTTAAAGATTTTGAAGCATTTTTCTACAAACCAACACATTGAAGAACTTCGTGTGAGCAGTGTGTATGATCTATCTGTGGTAGGATGGGAATTTATCAAAACCATTCAATTTCTTAAAAATTAGGTAAAATATATCAGTACACAGGTATTGGTTCAGTATTACTTGCTTAACTGCTAATGTTTCCTGTAAAATTATAGAAAAATGAGGGAAATATTACCCAACTTATAACTCGAGACATATCAGGTAAATTACCAATGCTGTTAATATCAGTAGCAATATCTGTTTGCTTTATTTATAAAATGAGTACCCCAAAAAGTGTCTTTCAGTGTACACACAATCTTGTAGAAAGTTTTGCAAACATGTCAATCACTGATGTTAGGCATTAATTACATTAGAACTGCTAAGTGAGCTAAGAAAAACTCCCTCAAAAATCTCTTCAAGTGTAGGAAATAAACATTGCTAGTATACCCCAAAAATGCCCCAAAATCTCTTCAAGTGTCAACATATCTTACAAAAATTTTATTCTAAAGAAACGCGAACATTGAATCAAGTATAGACAACAAAAATTAGAAATGAATGCACAAAAACAAAAGTTTATACATAGCTCAGGAGTTAAAGTTTGTCTTTAAACTGTCTTCTTTCTTGCTTTAAGGTTTGGAAAGGAGTGTGCATCGTTGAACGATAACTGCTTAACAAAATCTTGGTCTAATGACATGATAGCAAGACCATTAAGTCTTTGTTGAAGCATTGTCGATTGCAAGTTATATTTTACAAAGGCCATTTTCGAAAATGAATACTCTGCTTGTCAGTTGGTTATTGATATTATCAAATATACACTGGCGGAAAGTGAAAAAAGAACACCAAGAAGGAATTGGCGGACGATCATGAAATTTACATATGTTTATGGGGTCGAGTTGACGTAGGTGTGATGTTAATTTCGGGACCAACCGGTGAGCGCTTACGCCACAGCACGGCATAATATGCAAATTATCATCGGTGGTATTTAAGGAGTACGGCGAAGTGAATGTAATCAGTCGTCGGCGTACGGACACGTGCGAAGACCCTGAAGAAGCTGCAATGCCTGGACATGGAAAACGTGTACGATTTCAGCAGTTATCGGACTTTGAGCAAGGTCGTCTAGTCGGACTCCGAGAGGCCGGGTGGTCGTATCGTTGTATTGCGGAGCGAATTGGACGGGAAGTATCGGTGGTGGTACGATGGTGGCGTAGATGGACCGAGGAACATTCCATCGGACGACGTGGAAAACGGGGAACCGGGAATCACAGACGGACTGACGAGCGGACAGATCGACGCATACGAAGAGCGGCGTTGTCAAGCAGAACATCCACTGCGATGCAAATTCGAGCTGCCGTTGCACCTGAGGTGACTGTGCAAACACTTTGCAACTGTCTACTGGATGCAGGACTTCGTGCACGTGTGCCTCTGGCATGTGTACCTCTGACTCCAGCCCACCGTCAGGAATGGCTGCAGTGGTGTCGCCAACGTCTGCATTGGAGAACGCAATGGCGATCTGTCATGTTTAGCGATGAAAGCGGATTCTGCTTGGGAGCCTCCGATGGCCATATGCGTGTTCGCAGACGCACAGGGGAGCGTCTCCACCCTTGTTGCATCCGCCAGCGACACACAGGGCCTACACCTGCTGTCCTGGTGTGATGAGTGATCAGCTATCACTCCCGTACACAACTAGTGTTTGTACTGGGTACGTTAAACAGCACCTCCTACATCAACAACATCATTAAGCCCGTTGTTGTGCCATTTGTAAGGTCGGTCCATCGTGGTGTTTTCCAGCAAGATAACGCACGCCCACACACGGCACGTGCAACGCAACATGCACTTCAGGGTGTGAGACAACTTCCATGGCCTGCACGTTCACCGGATTTGTCCCCCATTGAGCACGTGTGGGATTTTATGGGACAACGACTTATCCGGTCTCCACGGCCAGCCACGATCATCCCCGATTTACGCGTCCAGGTTGAGGATTCTTGGAACTCAATACCCCAAACTTACATCCAACATCTATACGACAGACTCCATGCCAGAATTGCACAGTGTGACGCATTTCATGGCGGTTCAACCTCGTACTAACCATGATACATGGAAATGTTATTTTTCAGTTTACCAGCAAATACAGCTGTATTTTGTCATAATGTTTTGATCACGTTATCCTCTGTATTCCGTTATTATGCTGTAAAAATTTCGTTGGTATCAGACGTCTCCTTCTTGGTGTTCTTTTTTCACTTTCCGCCAGTGTAGTTTTAATACATTGAATACATTTTGGAAAACATCAATCAAATTGTAATATACACTGTATTGACAAGTCACCAGACACCTTGAAGGGAAACACAACATAGCATTTATTGACATACATTAGTACGGTGTCGGTCCACCTTTGGCCTTAATGCATGCACCGACCCTTCGAGACATGCTTTTGACAAGGTTTTGGAACACAGCAATAGGTATGTGCTTCCATTCGGTACATAATGCTGCCCCTAACTGTTGTTTAGTAGTAGGCTTTGGTTCCAAACTTTTTATGTGGCGCTCTAATTCATCCCATAGGTGCTCTATGAGATTAACATCAGGGGTTTGTGTTGGTCAGTCCACACACGATACGGAATTATTGTCAAACCACGCCGTAACAGTCCTTGCTTTATTGCTCGGTTTCACAGAGTTGGTAGGACATAATTAACCAGAATTTTGAGGTAGACTTGCTGGTTAACAAGTTTGTACATGATAACCAATGGGCTGGGACCATACCACGAAAAACACCCCCCACACGAGTACATTGCCAGCTCCAAACTTGACCGTAGGAACAGTACACTGTGGTAAATAGCCTTCCCCCGGCTACTGTCATACCACACACACTCATCAGACTGATGGATCATGTATCTTAATTCATCAATCCATGGGACCTGTTTCCATTGATCTATGGTACACGATAAATGTTTTTTGCGCCATTCTAAAAGGCGAAAGCATTCTGAGTGAAGATGAAAGGCTTATGAACAACCACACGAATACGGTAACCCATGGAATGAAGTTCTCTGCGAATGGTACATGTACATACCGAGGTTCTAGCATTTTTACTCACCTGTACACTGAGGTCTTTCAGGCACGCTATGTGTCTTGCACTTATTCAGTACATCCAAAACAGTTGACTTGGGTACAGTGGCGGCCCGTCAGATGAGGCAAGTGAGGCGCCGCCTCACCTGAAATTCCGCAGAATGAGAAGTGAAAAAAAAAAATCTTCTGTCAGTAACAAAGATATAAGAACTTTGCAGGATAAATAAAACACTGAAATTCACATTGTGATTCATGAATTAGGTTAAAAAAGGCTTTCAAGAAGAGGAATGAATCATTATTTTTGCAAAGCAGCTGCATGTTTTAAGCGCTTAGAGGCCAACGGCTGAATCGTCTCGATGAGAAGCCAGTTTTGGGAACTGGGGATCAGAGAAGAGCCCTACAGAGTGAACCCCCACCCCCCACGGTCCGAGGTCTACCCAAGGCGGTGCCGGACTTCCAGTAAGAGAAAGGAAAATTTCTGAGGCGACTATTCACTTCGCTTAAACTCGAATCGCATCTCTGCTGTTATTGGAGAACCCAAGGGATTGTGTATCCAATGGGCGCGGGAAAATGAGCAGATGACCTTGGTAAAAAGTGGTTTTACAGGCGATGACGCCGTTCGCCTCTATACGCTTTGGAGTACGATGATTTCTACGTAGCTTTAACTATTCGTCAGTGTATTTGAGTCTAACTTTTAGTAGTGTGTTTGCAATCCTCTCTTCTGTGGGTGTTCGCTAGTTCATAGTAATGTTGAGTTTTTCTACTTTTTTATTTTGTAATTGTTACTAAACAGCATATTTTGATTTTGGTTGGAAAATATGAATGGCCCAACAAACGACGTGATTTGTGTTCTGGAAGAAATTCCTTTTAAACACTGGAAAGATTATGATAAAAGGGATGTTCTCATATCTGGAAGACCGACACCTATAATAAGTTCAATATCTAAAGACAAGAAGTGCGGCAAATCGTTTTTTAGGTCTTTCAATAAATCATGGTACGAGATTTTTTCCCTGGCTTTCTGGTAGCTATTACAAACAAACTCTCTTTTGCTGGCCATGTTTACTTTTGAGCAATAAGAAAAATGTGTGGAATACAACGGGTTGTTTTGATCTGAAAAACTTTTCTCGTAGTGCAAAACTGCACGAAAGCTCTAAAGAGCATATAACTTACCACGTAGTCTAAAACGAATGGAAAAAAAACATAAACACTATTTCTGATATGCTCAAAAAAATGCTGCTCTTCATAAAGTCAAGTTTAATGAAAAGGTCAGACTAAATAGGCTTTTTATGGAACGTATTATCGATTTAGTTGTCGTTCTAAGCAAGCAAGAACTGCCTTTTCGAGGACATGATGAATCCATTTCTTCACTAAATAAAGGTAATTTCGAGGAGATGTTCCATTTGTTACTTCGTAGGAGCACCCCAGAATTAAAAGCAAATTTTGAAGAAATACGAAGCTTATTTTCTGGACAATCTAAAACGATACAGAATTATTTAATGGAGTGTATTCATGAATATACAAACGAATGTGTTAAAAGCGAAATTAATGAGTCAGAATTTTTTTCAGTGCAAGTTGATGATACAACTGATATTACTCAAAAATCACAGTGTTCAATAATTGTCAGATACATATTGGACTCAAATTGTGAAGTAGTTGAGCGCTTCCTTGGTTTTTATGATATAAGCACTGACAGGACTGCTGTGGCACTTTATGATCTGCTAGCATCGGTTTTGGAGGAGTTTGATTTTAAATCAAAGTTAGTAGGCCAGTGTTATGATGGTGCAAGCGTTATGGCTGGAGAGTTGAGCGGTCTGCAGAAAAGAGTCAATCTAGAAGCCCCGCAAGCTTTGTTTACCCACTGTTTCGCCCACCGCCTTAACCTTGTCCTACAACAGGGGTGCAAAAGTATTGTAAAATGTCGCATATATTTCGCAACTGTATCCAGCATGCCCTCATTTTTTCATAAGTCTACCAAGAGAACCTACGTAGCAGATTCAGTTGTTGGGAAACGGATTCCTCAAATAGCGGAAACACGTTGGGCATCACGTTCGCAAATTTCGCGTTTAATTGTGAGCGAATGGGGCAAACTAAAGAATGTTTTTGAAAACATAATAAATGGCCCGGAATCAACGGCAGAATCAATCAACGGAGCCATAAGATATTTGAAAAATTTCACTGATTTTGAATTTGCTTTTTTATCACTAATTTTTGATGACATTTTTTGGAATTACGGATGTACTGTTTGATGTTTTGCAAAAAAAGACTTTAGATATCAGTTATTGCCAAAGACAAATTAAACAATGTTGCGAACGAATAAATAAGAAAAGGAATGTAACCACTTACTTGAAACATTTCAGTGAAGCAATTAGTTTGAGTGGAGGTCCTAAATGTCGCCAAAAGAAACATTTGAGTGAAGAAGAAGTGGAAAACTATTACAAAATTTTGTTTTACGAAATCGTTGACAGCATAATAGTCCAAATAAATACCAGATTTGAAGATATGGGAAAGCTCGAGTTTCTGCAGCTAGTTGACAGCTCAAAATACCACAGTTATTCAGAGTCATTTCCATCCAGTGCCCTTAACACCCTCAAAAAAAAAAAAATTATCCAAACATTTTTACAGACACACAACGACTAAAAAACGAATTAGAATTTTTATATAATGATCACAACTTCAGGGAACTCAGTGTTCAGGAAACCTTGAAAACAATGAAAGAAAAAGAGCTGAAAGATGTGTTACCAGAAGCCTACAAATTATTTTCTCTTGTATTGACACTGGCGTCAACAAGTTCTTCTGCTGAAAACTAGCGTCTCGAGGTAGAGACATCCACATGTATCGAGTTATCTCATTGGCAGCAATACAACTGGGACTCACCAATTGGCGAACGGCATCGCAACGCCTTTAACAGTTTGGCGGAAATCTATAAAAAGAACACTGATTTCTCACAGTCTGGTGATTACAGTAAGCTGCAAAACATAAAAGCACATCAAATAAATCCAATTTCACCTTAAAATATCAATTTACAGGACTATCGACAACCGCCAACGAAGAAACTAATGTTAACTAAGATGTAAACAACCTGTGTCACGACTTCGACGACGTATATCTGGCTCAAATTGTATTTCTACCCGAATGAAACAGTACAAATCGAACAACTTAACCTGTTCGCAGTATCCATCCAAATATAATTATAAACTAGATAGAAGTTTTAAAGAAAACTACTTACTTATTCTCTCAAACTTACCTCTTCGCAGCGTAGCAGTAGCCATTATCCACCATTATTACCGCCAAACTGTTAAAGCCGTTACGATGCCGTTCGCCAATTGGTGGGTCCCAGTTGTATTGCTGCCAATGAGATAACTCGATACATGTGGATGTCTCTACCTCGAGACGCTAGTCTGCTGAAAGGAGTTTTTCTTGTTTGAAGAGAATTAAGACTTACCTCCGTAATACAACGGCACAAGATCGTTTGTCTTCACTCGCTAAAATTTCAATCGAGAAAGAATTGCTGAACCACCTAATGTCCACTCAACCATTTTATGATCTGATCATAGACAAATTTGCAGCCAAAAAGGATCGCAGAATTGAACTTATTTATAAAACATAAACTGAAAGCATTCTGTTCGAGACCAAAACAAATTAATATCGTAATCCTCTGTTCTTAATTCCAGGTTTAAATTACCTAATACTTTTTTTATATAGAAATGTGCTTCCTTAGCTTGACTTCTCCTGTACATAGTTATCACGAGCCTGGACTTCAGTTTGTGACCCGTGCTAAATGCACCTTCACCAACATGCCAATCGAACTGTGACTTTTATTCAAGCTCAAGAAACACTTCGTGAGAAAAAAATTTCTATTCAAATGATTTACTTTGAATTTTTTAAGAAGTGGATCTCAGACTGGCGTTGGGATGTGATGACGCATTGACTAGCTAAAGAAACCGCGCAAATTGCGTATTTTCGCTCAAGTGTATTACATAAAAGAATACAGGTGCAATATTTCTTTCTTTGTTGTAAAATTATCGAATAATTGTTTTCATAAAAATATTGTTGCAAAAGTAGCGTATATTACAAGCACACACACACACACGCACACACACACACACACACACACACACACATATATGTATATATAGGTATATGTACATTTTTCCACTAAAATTTTTGGATTTTTTCGTGAAGAAAGACTCCCCACGCCGTGTTTCATATATTTCTATAATCTTATTCCATTACTGCTGAATAATATTTGTATATAAGGGCTAAATGGCATGGGCTGAAGCCCTAAGAGATGGGGTTTACAGCTGTTTATAACAAGCGCCTACCCGGGACCAATGGCTTAACGAGACTTCCGAATATCAGCGGATTTTAATGATTCAGCCGACTCGAACCCAGGACTTTCAAAGATATCCAATGGGTGATACTGCCTTTGACATGAAACTTTTTGAAGGGGGAAGGGGGAAGGGGGAGGGTTCTGCACTTCTGCTGTATAACTGTGTATAAGTACATATAACAATTCGGGGGGGGCGCACTTCGACAAATATTTTTCTATTAATACAAAACGAAGCTAATTTAATAAAATGAAGAAAATGCAATAAATTATAGTTGTTTTAACAAAAATTTAATAAAGCAACTTCTTTGGCCGCTTTGCTTTACTTTCTCTTCTATTATCAAGAAATTACATTGCTTTCCGAGTTATGTAAAAATCAATGAATTTAAATAGGGAAATTATCTATAAAACGTACTTAGAAAAAGCTAACTGTCTCGCCTACTAAGGGGGTGCAAACCACGACCCCTCCGGCTACGCCACTGATATATATATATATATATATTCGTATAACGTTATACGAATTTATATATTTTTCAATAACATATGTTTTACTGTTTTACATTTACATCAAGACCGTTCGCCTCACCAGCATTTTACACCACGAGCCGCCACTGCTTGGGTATGTTTAAACACCTCTCGGTTTCTCTTATAGACAACCCACTTATATAATTCCCAACAATCTTTCCTTTCTCAAAGTCAGTTCTCTCTTGCCGTGACACTTTCACTCAACCACACAGTGCAATGTGATCGCGGTCAGCTGCAGGCTTGTTTTTATGGCGTTTGCAGCTGTACCGCACTTCTTAACAATGCAGCGGATATGTTCATTTGCTTTTGAAGTGGTGTCCTGTGACTTTTGTCAATATAGTGTGTATATGTGTATTTTACTTCCTTTTCCCTTCCTTTTTCTTTGTGTTTTGTGCAGTGGCTACAGTCACACTTTTGATAAAGTCGTAGAACTGTGAAATTTCACTACGTAAAAATTCATCCAAATCCTCATTGTACAAATCTAAACAGTTATTTAGAGAAATTTGGTCAATCGCATAGAAGTTTGGCCGTTAACTAATTGAAACGGAGACTGACAGTTTTTATAAGCTAACAAACGTTTGTTAAGTTTGCTATGCAACTGATCAATAATCACATTAGCATGTGTGAAACACGAAGTTGATTCCCCTGGTTAGGGGAATCAACTTCGTGTTTCACGTATACATAGGTAACATCGCTACATTTAAATTTGAAACTTCCACCAGTAAAATTCAGGCAGATGCATTCAAAATACCACAACGCTTGATAGAGGGAAAATCCAAGATTTGTAAAAAATCCATCAATTTTGACAAATGTTTTCAACTTCATCATTTCTATTTTCGGAAATTCTCCCTCCCTTATCAAGCTTAAACAGAAAAACTTATGGGACAGGGCAGTGGTTGTGCTGGCTTTTTAAAAATTTTCGACAAATTCATTTTTTTTTCTCCAATGTATTATAACAGTACAAAAAGGTAATCGCCAAAACTTTCTTTACATCGCCAAAACAATTTTTTTTTCGCAAATTGTGAAGAATGCGATTGGCAGCACGACCCCTGGGACGGGGATATTGAACAATGCAGGAGGATGGCAATATCCCGAAAAAAAGAAATTACCATTACGGAAAAAATCTGAATTCCGTCAACTTTCCAAGTTTCATAAAGCTGGAATTCCGTCCTCCGACGAACATCCCCCTTCCGTCACACACCCCTCAATTTCTGTTCACTTGTGCATCTATCTCGTGAATGACCAAAATAATAAAGAAAATGGCAGAATTCCTTTAATTCGCGGAAGAATCTTATGCCTGAAAATTATGAGGAAATTTTAGCGGTGTCTAACTTCCGTTTTCGCAAATGGTTGCCTGCAGTTTCAAGCTAAAATACAAACATTTATGCAATAAAATGACATTTAACAAGAATACTGGACACAAAGGCAACATCGGGAGAAAAAATAATTACGGTTACTGCAAAATTTTTTACTCCGCTTAACTACCGTTTTCGAAAATTTTGAAACACGAAATACCATCCCCAGATGGGAAACGACTCCCCACCACAAATTTTCTTCAGTTTTGCATCGATCTTGAAAATGATCTAAATGATGAAAAAAGAAAAAAAATGAAAAAAGAGCGGAATTCCGTGAATCCGTTTAAGAATCTCATGTATATCTTAAAATAATAGCAAAATAAAAAAAAATTAAACAAAATGAAAATTCGTAGAATCCTTAGTTTCGACAGTGAGTTCCGTATTCATACAACATAATCCGTAGAAACTATCGACGTTGCCAAGGGGTGCGAAGGTGGGTGGGAACCCACTGCCATTCTGAGTGGCTCCATCCCAGTTAAAGATGTGCCATTTTTCTATTTTTTTTACATTAAAATATAATCTGGATTTTGTCAGTATATAATACTGAGTGGTGTTTTTCGTCTTGTAGCCCTACGTACTTTCCCATAGGAAGCGTGTTCTTTACTTCTCCGTAGAAAGGTTATCAAAATAGCATCCGTAGGGCTATGAAAATTCAGTTGTTCTCCACTCTTTCAAATCCTTAGTTTAAGCTTTTGTTCACGTTAGTATGGCCAGGGGCGAATAAGGAAGGTGGATAAGAATTCACTTAGAGAGGTCAGTACTAATTGCTGCTGTTTCTTTGCTCTACTAAATAGGGGACTCCAACACAGAAAGTGGAGTCTGAAGCTATACCGGTGCTCTTCAGACTGTCCCGCTACAGTGAGGGAGGGATGTGGCTGACGGCTGCTTTAGAGGAGAGCAGCGCACAGCGAGGTCGATGGCTCGAAGGAAGAGGACAGAAGTAAAAGGTAATGTTTCTGGCTTGAAGGAAGAGAGTTAAGGAATAAAAAGATGTGTCTACGTGTCACGACGTTAAAATTTAATTTAGGAAAACAAACAGAACGTCTTTCTTTAAAGAAATTGTTCAAGTACCATGCTATTTCCATAAGCAAAAATGCAAAATTTTGAAAAGAAATTATGACATTCACAGCAAGAAAAAAGTCGAAGGCAACATTCTACCAATTTACACTACTAGCCCATCAGTCATTGTCATGCTACTTTGGTTTACCAGTGTCTTACTAGTCCGATGTAGGTTTGTGTGAGCATATCCAAAACGGGAACGCCGCCCTGGTGGTACAGTGGTCTAAGCGCTGGCTTGCGACTGTTCGTCAGAGATGGGTCCCAGTTCGAATCCCGGTGAGGCATGGATGTTGTGTTTGTCTTATGGCACTGGCTCTCTCCCTTCCCTGGAATCGGTGGCCCTAAATTAGGGATGGGCGACTGCTTATAGCCCATTGAGTTGCTCACGGTAGACGTTAAACCCCCATTAAAAAAAAAAGAAAGCCAAAAAAAAAAACAAAAAAAAACGGGGTGTTGGCCTGAATTCCTTTGTCGCCGGTAGTAAGAAACATTAATAATTATTTCTTTCAGTGTTTTGCTAATATACTCACGGACAATGAAATTTGCGCACCCAGAAGAAAATATGCTTACAACCGCGAAACTTTGCAAATATCTAGAGTGCATGCTGGTAAGCAAATGATCCACGTTTGGTGTGAGTATGCATGACCGCACACCCAGTGGTGGCGCTGCAAGAACGAACCGGCAGCGTAATAAACCGGTATGTAGTCGATGCTCCATGAAAGCGAAAAGCATCATCCGACGCAAGCAAAAGTACAGAGTGACAAGAATGTCGGGTAGATGCCAGAGACGTCGATTTGCGCAAAGTACGGACTTTGAGAGAGGTCTGATCATCGGGCTGAAAACAGCAGGTTGGTCGGTGCGCCGTATAGCCTGCAACGTGGATCGTTCTGACCATGCTGTCTGACTGTGTTGGGAGCAGTGGAGACGTGACGGCACTGCCACACGGCGGAGCGGCTCCGGACGAACCATCCCAGCAAAAACGCAAGTGCTGGAAAACTGCTGGCCACCAGCTGGCAGTGATGGGTCACTGCTGGCTGAAATCTGACGCTCACGGCCCGGTAGTGTTCCGTTGGTGGCAGCGCTATCAGTTGGCTAGCCATTGATGGCCCTGCAGCATCGCCGTGAATTGTGGGCCTCCAAGCAAGTGCCACTAGTGGCCCGTTGCTGGCAACCAATGCAACCCCCAACAGCAGGTGGAAGCAATGGGACTGCGCATGCGCAGAAGCAACACTTGCTGTGTCTCTCATGGTACCAGTTAGTTGAAGACGACGCTATCGCCATCGTGTTATTTTAGTGGATGTTAAGAAAAAATCCATATGTGGAGAGGCGAATTAATTTCCTAATGAAATATTACGTAGACGAAGATATCAGATTAAGCCGTGAAATACCAGATTACAGCCATGAAATACACCCACTCCATTCCCATGAATAACAATTCATGGAATGGAGTGGATGAATAACAAGAAAAAATTTGACACCGCTTGAAACAAATGTCCTGGAAAACCATTAAAACAACGTTTGTTGGAAAAAAAAAAGAATTATACGCGTACAAAATTACAATAATTATTTGAAAGAAAAAAAAAAGCAACGCTATGTGGTGTACTCATCCATGGGTTGAGTGCACGAGACTGGGAGGAATTCGCTTCTAAAAATAACGAGAAGTAAAATAAAATATCTTTTACTCTTTAAAACAAATGTAGCTTCGGACAACGGAAAGGAAAGACACAACGTTAAAATGTAACAGAATGTGACATGAACCCGGGTAAATATATATTTATTCAACAATCTCTTTTCAAGACGGCAAGGACAGTACAAAACTTTGGAAAGCGACTCTAAGTATGTAAACGCCTTGAAAATAAGTGAAGTTCCCTAAAGGTAAAAAAAAAAAAAAATATCGTTATGTTGAAAAAATTAATTTATCCATTATATGAAACTGACTTTTATGAAAAATACCTCGCAATATTGTAAAATGAAAGAGGGAAGCATTCGATTACACATTGCATAGCAAACAGTCATCTTTAAGCATATGCACCGCTAAAATTTCCTCATAATTTCAGGCATAAATTAGTCCGGTCGGTAGAGAGCTCAGCTATCACGCAAACGGCCCAGGTTCAAATCTACTCAGGCCGCCCCGGTGGCGCAGTGGTCTAAGGCGTTGGCCTATGATCATTCGTCCGAAGGGGTCCGGGTTCGAATCCCGGTGAGGCATGGATGTTGTGTTTGTCTTACGGCACTGGCTCTCTCCCTTCCCTGGAACCAGTGACCCTAAATTAGGGACGGGCGACTGCTTATAGCCCATTGAGTTGCTCACGGTGGTCGTTAAACCTCCAATCAAAAAAAAAAAAAAAAAAAAAATCTACTCAGATACAAACTGGCGTTTTTCCGATCTGTTGAGAAAATTTCCCCAGCGCAGTTCGTTAATTCATAAGCTTCGTAAGGGTGGAAAAAAAGTGTAGCTTTGGGAAACTGCGGTTAACTTCGCTATTTTTTTTATTATTATTATGGCTACTACTGGGAAATTGGCGGACAAGATTCGGCAAGCCACCAGTTACGTCACGTGGTTGCTGGCTGCCACTAACAGCACACTAGCGGACCACATTAGGCTAGCCATCATTTCTGGCACGTGCTTGCAGGGCCACTGAAGGGCCACTTGTGGCAGCTACTGCCTGTGATGGACCACTGATGGCCCTGTTGTGGCATATGACAACTGATGGGGTGCCAACTGTTGGCCAGCTGTTGGCCTGAACTGCTGGCCCTTCTGTTGGCCGCCCGGACATTTTATTGACGGTTCGGCAGCGGCAACATAGTGCTGGGCCAGCAAGACTGTTTTTGCTGGGAGGAGGACTACCGGTAGAGAGGATCGTGAGCCAGGCCCAAACGGATCCCACGGGGACCCATTCCACTATACAGGCAGATGTAGAGACTCCTGTGTGTCCACGAACCATTACCTAACGCCTCGCGGAAGCGAATCTGCAATCTCAGTGCCCCTTACGTGTGCTGCCATTAACACCGGAACATCGCTGGCTCCGTGTGCAATGGTGTCAGGCCAGAGCGACGTGGAACACCACAGACTGGCGATGAGTGCCGATACATTTTGGAGACAGATGATCATCGTGTCCGGGTGTGGAGGTCCCAGGGTCAACGGCACAATCCCAAGTTTGCTATTGAGCACCAAACCTCCCCAACTGCAGGCATTATAGTCTGGGGAGCTCTAGTAGTGGTACGTGACATGATCGTTATGGTCCATTCCTAACAAGGTGGATGATTGACGTAGGGGTTTAAGTTTCTATCAGTTGAACTCGATCGGTCGAGGAGAGTGGTCGTCTTTTGTGTTTCTTGAAAATTTTATAATGGAATCGTCCATAGCATTACACGATGAAAATCGCATCATCTTTAGGAAGAATGAAATGCCTGAAAATTGCTTTCCTTTAGGAGACGATCGATTCATTCGGATATTTTGTTTTGATGGAGAATTACAGATTCATGTCCGAAAATATATTTGCATCGGTGACTTCTACGTTCCTACAGCTATGGGAATCGCTTTGAAGGGTGTTGAATGGTTTGAACTTCTAGACAGCTTTGTCTTTCTGCGTGATGTTGTTAAAAGTCGCAAGCCTGCGAAATATGATTACGTTTTCAGTGGAAATATTACAGTGGCTCATCGTTTAGAACCGTTGACTCCTTTTATGAGAATGAATCCCCACTCGGTGGAATGCACAAGTCGAGATTTTCACCATGTATTGGATTTCACTCAGGAAAAAGTGGGTCAGGATGGTGAAATTTTGAAAACTGAAATTTCTCTGTGCGGAGAACATTGGACTAAAGTGACTGATAAGAAATCTACTATGTTAAGAGTCATACAACAGACGTTTCTTCGTTCCATTTCGTTTTCAGCTTTAATTAAGAAAGCATTGGAAAAAAATAATTTGACTTTGGAAGCATTACAGTCCTCAAAAGAAGCCTTTCGGCAGTATGAAGGCTCTTTTCTGCTTGAAGAAACTCTCGGGGACACAGTGTATGACATGGTGGATATGAACGGATTGGAAATCTCCGACAACGACAATCAAATAAACATGACCAAAATTATTTTACAACTGGAATTTGAGAAAATATCTTAACAGTATCGGGAAGAACTCCATCGGAATCGAAATACTAAAGTAGACGAAGCATTTCTGGACTCAGTTGATCTTAGTTATTACGTGTGAGAAATTTTAAGAAAAAAGGGAGTATTGAAATCGTACACTGTGTTTTCTTTATGTGAAGAACAAAGTATTCTATAGTTTACTGGTTTTTTTTTTCAAAAGCGGTTTTAATTCTGAGATGAATTCTTTCAAGGTGTCTGATTAAATTCTTTCGCTTTCCGTATTCCTTTTGTGGAAAATTCAACCATGAAGGATTTCTTACCGAATACATTTTAGTTTTATTCTCTCAGGATATGAAAATTAATTATAATGAAGTCCTTTCGTTTTTCTCTAAGAATTTTCCTGAAAATAAGCTTTGTCTGATTAGAGTCGATAGCATGTTCGTTGAGAGATGAACAGATCAGGAAACAGTCCCCAGTGTTTTGAAACGTCACAAGAACTGACGCATGATGATTCATCAGCATCGTGTCCGTTGCTAGATGACCAGATAAGGAAGTAGTCTCCATGAGACAGGTTGTGGTGATAAGGATCGTGTGTTGTTTCTTTGTGAACAGCAGAATTTCGGAAACTGATTAAACTTAGAACCCTCGAAATGCTTAGAAAACGCATAGGGATGTAGTTCAATTTCCTCCCCCTTGCGATAACAGCTCGATTCGCTCACATTTGTCATGTGTGAATTCCGGAATTTTAGTAGTTGAGATGTCCGTTTGAAATGCCCTCGTGCCGTTTCCGAAAATGCTTGGGGTCAAAGCGCATTCTGCATCCTTTAAAACGTTTGCCATTTCTACCCAATCACTTGTTTTTTCTGGATCAGTTGTCGACACGTGTGCTGTTGTACCTCTCTTGCTCTCTGGATTATTATTTTGGAAAATGTCTGTCGGATTTTCCCCAGGTTCTACAATGGAAGAGGTAAGTTCGCATTTCCTCGCATGCAATTATTTATTGTTAGGTGCCCCAAGTTGTTTGAATTAGGATGTTGTTAGAATTTCATGTTAGTGGAATCGTTTATTCTCTTGACGGAAAAACATGATTCTTTTTTAGAAAGCTTTTAGGAATTCATTCCTTTACGATAGCTCCCCTTTCGAATAAAAATTTAAGAAGTTTATTCTCAACGCAGGAATTTCCTATTTTAATGTTTATTCCATGAAAATGCGTTGATAGGTGTTTAAAACATGTTTGCGTGTTAGGAAAAGCATTTGAGTTTTTTGCATACGATTAAAGTTAGATTTTAAAGAAGAAAAATTCTTGTTAATGGCCTCGTTTATTCTTTTAAAACATTTTATTTTTCATACTTTTACGATAGCTCCCCGTTCCAATAAAAATTTAAGAAGTTTATTCTCAATGTTTATTTCATGAAAATGCATTGTTAGAGGAGAGGGGTTAATTTTTTTTTAATTCTTTCACAGACACAGTGGTGGTTAGTGGAAGAACAATTATTTTTGCAGAATTCCGATGTGTTCGATGCCTTTTAGGAAATTCCCATGAATCAAGACCTAACCTCTGATTTTACACCCGACACCCCAGTCAATATTCCTTCCAACACATGCTCGGTCTGCTCCAAGACCTTTGCCAAAAAATTCAACCTGAAAATTCATATGAGGAGTCATACAGGTGAAATACCATTCGCGTGTACACAATGCCCAGCAAAATTCAGCCACAAACCTCATCTTAAGCGTCACGAGCAACGAGCTCATCGACAAGGCGGTGGTTCGGATCCCGCAGTTGCAGGGCCAAGTCATGCTCCCCCAAACTTTGATGTTCCGATAGCTGCACCAAATCAAGCTCCGGTCGTTATGAATGCACCGATAGCTGTGCCCATACAGGCCCCCCTTGAAAATATTGGAGGATTCATTGAAGTCGAGTCTGCCGCGAGACAGCGACTCACCACCTATAAGACCGTACCCGATGAGGGGTCAGCATCATGTCTCCGCTCCTTTTTAGACTCCAGTAAAGCCCCATGTCTAAGAATCCTGCAACATTCATTAGCTGCTCACCCATCGATCAAAGTCAGCGTTTTCATGGAGGCAGTTTTTAAAAAACAGAAAAAAGATGTTCCAGACGAGTACGAGTTTTGTGACCACAACCTGAAAACCCCCAACAAACCTCTCTTCAGAGCTAGTGATGTTGGTGAATTTTATGATTCAATGGCTGCTAAAATCGAGAACGAAAAGTCGGAGGCAGAATTGAAAGGGTCCGGCTGGGTATTTTCCCATGTCTCATGGTTCGAACTTAGAATCAACCGTTTCAGGCCCTTGAGGGGTGAGTCATTCATCACCCTTCCAACCAATATTCAAAGGAAGAAGGCAGTAGTGAATGTTGTGAATAATGACATCTACTGCTTTAAATACGCAGTCTGGACTCCTCGCCTTGCCAACCAGATGAAGGATAGGGAGAGAGTTAATTCCTATCGCAACGATAAGCAGTTTCCCACAGGATATATCTGGGACTGTGTTGAGTACCCGGTAAAAATTTCTGATATCAAAAAGTTCGAGAAGGCAAATAACATGTCCATCAATGTCTTCGGCATCGATGAGAGAGAAAAAATATTTCCCATTAAGGTATGCGATGAGGAATTACAAGACCATCGAGATCTCCTCTATTTAGAAGATGGATGTCGCTCCCACTACGCATTCATCACTAACTTCGAGCGGTTGATTTCCAAACAAATCACCAAGCGTTGTGTAAAAGTCATAATATGCAAAAAATGTTTTACAACCTACGATGCCCGTTATGATGGAGAAAACAAATTAAAAAATCACAAACTCCTCTGCATGAAAAACAAACCAGTTGCCATTCAGATGCCAGAGAATAATATCCTTCAATTCAAAGATTTTCAGCATGCTTTACGGGTTCCCTTTGTCATCTACGCTGACTTTGAGTGCGTTCTCAAACCCATTCAAGGGCCCCCTCAAAATCCCGAAATATCATACACCATGACAACCCAAACTCACAAGCTCATGTCGTATGCGTACTTCATAAAAGATGAATTAGATGAAGTTTCCTTATTTCGGAGTCATAGATCTGAAGACGGCGTCGTTCGTCATTTCCTTCACTCCTTGAAAGAAGATGTATTGAAAATCCAGGAGGAGTACAAAAAAAAATGTCCCCATGTGTCTATTAAGTGCTGAAGAAAAAGCATCTTTTCAATCAGCATCAATCTGTTATCTCTGTGAAAAAGCATTCGCCAAATCAAAAGGCAAACTCAAAGTCGCTGACCATGACCACCGAACTGGCGCATTCCGGGGTCCAGCACATGCGTCATGTAATATCAATTTCCGAAACCCAAAATTTGTGCCAGTCTTCTTCCACAACTTATCTGGTTATGATTCCCACTTTATCATTCAAGAGCTTGGTTTTTCAGAAGGAAACATTAAAATCATTCCAGAATCCACCGAAAAATTCATTTCCTTCTCAAAATTTATTGGTGGGATGGAAATTCGATTTTTAGACAGCTTAAGATTCATGCCTACTGGGTTGTCGAGCCTTGCAAATAATCTTCCAGCAAACCAATTTAAGATCACCCGAAAGCACTACCCCCAAGATGATGAGTTTCATTTGTTGAAAAAGAAGGGTGTTTTTCCGTATGAATATGTAACATCATACAACAAATTAGAAGATTCACGCCTCCCACCAAAATCAAATTTTTATAGTAGCATTTCCGAGTCCCACATAAGTAACGAAGATTATAATCATGCTCAACAAGTATGGGGAAAAATGAATATAAGAGATTTAGGAGAATACTCAGATCTGTATTTAAAGACTGATGTTCTCATCCTGGCCGATATCTTTGAAAATTTTCGGGATATCTGTCAGGAAACATAATCACTGGATCCTGTGTGGTTCTTCAGTGCTCCATCCTTAGCATTCGCTGCCATGCTTAAGAGCACGAAAATGTCTTTAGAATTACTTACAGATTATGAAATGCTATTATTTGTCGAGGAGGCAAAACGAGGGGGACTATGCCAATGCATCCAGCGGCATGCCCTGGCGAACAACAAGTACATGAAAAATTTTAATCCAGCAAAAGAAAGCAACTATATTTCTTATCTCGATTGCAATAATATGTATGGATTTTCTTTAAGCGAATCGATTCCATATGCTCACTTTAATTGGATGCATTCTGATGAGTTGAAGCAGCTGAATATTGGCTCTATTCCTGATGATGGTCCCTTTGGATGCTTTTTGGAGGTCGACATCGAGTACCCGGACTCATTGCATGATTTTCACGCCGATCTTCCCTTCTGTCCTGAGGTTGGGGTTGTTCCTGGTACCCGACAAACCAAACTTCTGACAACACTAAACCCCAAGAACAGATATATAGCCCACTACCGCTTACTTAAACAAGCAGTTGCAGCTGGGTTTGTAATTAAAAAAATTCATCGAAGCATATCATTTTCCCAATCTAAGTGGTTGCAGGTATACATAAATCTAAATACTGAGAAACAAAAATTGGCAAAAAATGAATTCGAAAAAAATTTCTACAAGCTCATGAATAACAGCGTCTTTGGGAAGACTATGGAAGACATCAGGAAAAGAACATCCATAGAACTGGTTCATGATGAGAAACGTTTGGAAAAAGTGTTGGCTAAACACAACTTCAAAGACCGAAAAATTCTGAAGAATGAGTCGGATGAGGAGTTTATGATTTTATGCCATCTAGATGTCACCAAACTAGTTTTCAATAAACCCATATGTATAGGAATCGCCGTTCTGGATATGTCTAAAACCTTAATGTACTCGTTCCATTACGACGTTATAAAACCCATGTATGGAGAAAGAGTGACGGTTCTGTACATGGACACAGACAGTTTCTTTTATGAAACGAAGACAGAATATCTTTATAATGACATGGTGAAAATCCTGCCTTTACTAGATACGAGCGACTATTTAATAGACCATCCTCTCTACAGTTCAGATAATAAAAAAGTTATCGGAAAATTTAAAGATGAAATGAATGGGAAAATAATAAGAGAATTCGTTGGGCTGAGGGCAAAAATGTATGCTTTTTCTTCCGATGATGTAGAAATAAAAAAAGCTAAAGGAGTGAGTAAGCCAGTTGTTCTAAATCAACTCCAACTTCAAAATTACCAATATTCCTTATTCAATAAACAGGAGATGAGAAATGTTTGTCACTCGTTTCGTAGTATGAAACATGCAGTCTACAGCATTAAAACAAATAAGAAATCTCTAAACCCTCATGACAATAAACGCATCATTATGGAAGATTTTATTCATACCCTTCCCTATGGGCATTACTCATTCAATTCATTAGAACCTCCTCCTAAAAGAATGAAAATAGAAGAAAAAAACAGTCTTCAGGACTAAACCGGAAAAAAAAATCGATTATTCATCTGCTGACGTCATCTGTTTTATCTCGTAGCTAATCTATCCTTTGACTTCCTCATTCTTACTTCGTTGATCGTTGGGAGCCTACTTCAATTGCGCCTACTCGTCTGAAGAAATGCATTCATCATATCACAAGGACGGTCTCCATTTTTCGTATTCCAAGTTGTTTTCTAAATCAGAGGCTGATTGTTTTCTTCGGTGTTTGGAGACAGAAGTGAAATATCTTAGCGGTGAATTCTCAAAGATTAAAGTATATGGGAAATCGTATTCCATTCCTCGACAGCATGTTGCCTACGGTGATGCTGACCTCCATTACTCTTTCAGTGGATTGACCATAAAAGCAAAACCGTGGATTCCTGTACATCGAGAAATCAAACGTGAGGTAGAGAACGCGTGTTGTGACACCTTTAATTTTGTATTGATTAATAGGTATCAAAATGGAAATCAATGCATCGGATTCCACATGGACGATGAAAGTGAAATCGTGAAAAATTCTTGCATTGCTTCAGTTTCTCTAGGTCAAACAAGGGACTTTGTTTTTAAAAGAGAATGTTTTCAACCAGTTGTCTTAAGATTAGAAAGTGGTTCGCTTCTCCAGATGCTACCCCCAACAAATGATTCATGGGCACATGGTCTACCACGCTGCGGAAATGCCCCAGATGTTCGAATAAATTTGACCTTTAGAAAGATGATAACACAGACGCCATTGTCTCGTGACTCATTCACGCTTTCAAGCAGTAAACAGGATGCTTGTCTCAGCCATAATCTGTTATCAGTTTTGTTTGAATGCACAGCAACTCACTCATTCGGTTCTCTACCTTCGAACTCTGAACACGTTCAGTTGTCTGCCCCTACAAACCCTTTGCCGGCCATCAGCATGAAGCGGACTGCCAACCAAACCAAATCGGATGCTGTAAAGAAATTTCATCGTGGTGATGACTTGTTGCGTTCCGACACACCTGTCTCAACTGTACATGCTAGTACTGGGTCTACATCAACAATGCCTGCTGCAAACAAGTCTGCTTCGTCGGGAATTTCACTAGAAAATCTACCACCTCACCACTTCTCTCTCGGGGGAAACAACAAGATCGCGAAAGTGACTGATTTTACAGGAACTGTAAGAGTTCATGTCAGGAGCTATGAGTTCGATGGCGAGCTCTTACACCCCACTAAATTCGGTGTTACGATGTCGGCATACACATTCTGCGTTTTCATGGAGTCTAGATTCATGTTTTGGAACATGAACGATATTAAAGTAGTGGGAAAGAAACTGCTTCTTTGTGCAACTCCTTCAAGTTCGGGAACCGTTTACCAGTTTCAATCACTAAATACCGCGGCCAATGGCGCCCTTCAACTATCGCCTACTGCAATATCTCTCACTAGGTCCCAATTCAGTGAGCTCGTTGAAGAATGTCCTAAAATCTGGGAGAGTGTTTGCCAAGTTTTATTTGGAACTGTTTTTAAGAACTTTATCTTAATAAACCAAAGTGCTGAAAATTCCCCAGCGAGCGATGAGGAACTGCATTTCATTCTGGCTGATGTACTCAAGTCCGCCATTGAGCAAAATACATGGACTGTGTTTGATTGTGCTACGTGTCGTTTGCCTCTTGAAGAACAACCCAACAATCAGTTAGGACATGAGTGTTCACAGTTTACCAACGATGAAAAATGGAATATGAGTTTTAATAAAGCACTTTCTTTACTAGAACCCCAAACTGTTGCGGAATCTTTTTGAAAGAAGTTGGTAGCTTGCTCATCACAGAAGCATTTGTGAACAATATTGATGCAGCTTCTGTATTAGAGACGGTGAAGAGTCTTCGTAAAACCAACTCCTGCTAGTTTAAAAAAAGTCCTTTTTAGGACTCTTAAAAATTTGGGTAAGGGAAGGGGGAGGGAGGTAGGTAAATTACTAAAAAAAAAGTGAGGAATTAAGTTTTAAAAAAAATGCATTTTTTAGCCATTTCTAATTCTAAACCCTAAATTTAAAGTGTAATTATTATTTTTTAATTTTAAACATAAATTTTTGTGAAATTATTTTTTATAGTGACATAAATTAAGTGAATTTTTTTAATCTTAAGAGTAAATATTAAGCATTCAAGAATTTTAAAAGTAAAAATTTTTTTTTGGAAATGTTTAAAACAGTAACAGAATGAATGCAATTGTTTTAATGAAGAACTAGTGCTTTTTTTTGGAAGACTTTTCTTATGGATATTTGGGTATTTATTAAGGGAACTGGGCCTGATGTTTTCCATTAGGCGGCCAATCGGGGGGGGGGGGGGATTTCCGACTGGTCTGAGAGCAATGCTTTACAGTATTGAGCCGAAACCAGAGTACACGGCTTATTTTCGGGGAGTTTGAAATGTTTCAAACTGACTCGCTTCATTCTTTGAGTTGAAAAGATGAAGCGCTCTCACTGAAGACCCCGCTAGCCTGGGAAAACTAAACAGTCTGTGTTTCATAAAAATATCTTTCCTAAGACATTTTTCCAAATTTCAACCTCATCTATTTTCAACTTTCAGGAACTTGCTGTGACTGTCTCTACTGCATTCTGTTTTCTACCTGAATCGTTTTCAACTGAATCGAAAATAGACCTTTTAAAATATTTTCCTTGAACGAAAACGTGCTTCTTAAATTTCATAGTTCTCCATGTTATTCAATGGGAATTTCACTGTTTTTACTGAAACGTGTTTCATCAAAACCACCCCTAAGAAAATATGAAGTGTTCCATTTTTTAACCCTATAAGAGAATGTACTTTTCCGAAACGAACATTATCTGTTTTCAACTTTCCCGAAACGAACCTTATCAGTTTTCAACTTTTCCTAAAACGATCTTTCAATCAAAATTTAAACCCTTCTCAATATGAACTTAGGAATGCATTTAAAAAAAAAACTAAAACTAAAAAAAAAGAATGACACTTTTTTTTTCAACTAAATTTTTAATAAGGAATCCAACGAACATTTTTACATAAATTTGTCTTTTTCCGTTTAGAAGTTACAACCGAATTTCCTTCTTGTTCAGTTACTTGCAACATTCGTTTATTTTTAATGAACTTTTTGGGTAAATTAATGTCTTTTAATGCTTTAACAAATTCAGGAGGTATGTGCAGCTTAGATCCTTTGCTTCGAAACATGGAGTCTATGAGGTCAATAATATTCGTGTTTTTCACAATACGTCCTCGGACCTGCAATTCGGCCTTAGGGCTCCAACCAATAACATCAGAGTTCGTTTTAAAGACGTCCAGCACATTTCTTGCATTTCGCTTCAAGTTAGTAGGAACGGTCTGAATGATAAGGTCTTCCACAACATCTCTTACTTTCTCGTCTTTGACATGTTCTTCTTTCACTGGTTCTTCAGTTCTCGATGGTGTTTCCTGAGATGAAACTGGGGGATTAAAACTCGGTACCTGAATACGTTTATTCAAGACTTGATTATATAATTTCACTTTCACTTCGTCAGACTCTTTGCTTAGTAGGATTTTTTTCATTTCTTTGTCTAAGTCCGTTAACGTTTCCTCTGTTGGCATATGACGTGAAATCCGTTCTTCGGGAATCAGTACCATATTCTTGGCAAATTCCATTATTTCGTAAGCAGAGTCGTTAATACATTGAGAGCAGCAGGAATCAACACACCTAAAAATCCCCCTTTTTGAATAAGGAGTTTCCTCTTTTTATATAGAGGCCTCTTTTTTCGAGAGAGTGCTCGCAAGGTGTGCTTATGCCGTTGCAGTGAATGTTTCTGGGCTGGAGTAAGCGGAACATTTCCTTTTAGCGTATTCATACAAACTTCGCATAGTGCTTAATTCCATTTTTTCTACAATTCAATATTAGGTCTTTTAATACTTTTCTTGGACAGTGCTGAATTATGCATAAAAGTTGGACCTGCTGCTTAGACAACGTCATGATGAAAACTGAGACTTATTTCATTTCACCGAGGTTGATATATTACTTGAATGTCTCCTGGAAGAATCTGAGAGCGCAATCTTAATTCTTCCTTGGTCTCTGGTTTTAGATCAATCAATAAATAGCTGTAGGGGGATTTTGTGGCATCCAAATACACTTCTTGAAAAAATTTAAGTTTGCTAGGGTACAACTGCCTCCCTAAATGAGTGATTTGATTCACATCTCTTCGTGATTTAAACAGAAACAAGTAATGGGCATTCAGGGAAATTTCTCGCATTTCTTTGCCTTTATGAAAAATATTTTGAGTAATGAATATCACAGATACATTGAAATGATGACTCCCTCTAGTGAACAAGTGAGTTAAGTTTTTATCGCTTCCGCATTCAGTCATGAGATCGTCAATAACAAACAGCATTCTTCCTTTCACATAGTCACGGAAATTAGAGGGAAGGCCTTCCACAAATGTCACGTTTTCTATTTCATCGTACAATGTTTGGTGAACCCCGTAGAACCAAACCACATGTTCGGGAGGGGGAGATATGACTTCCCCTTGATGTTGAAGTAAGCGTTTTACAAACTGAGTCTTCCCACAGCCAGTAGGACCCGCTATCAGAGCAGTGAAAGGATGTTGTAGTCTGGGCACTTCCATGTTGTCAACTGAAGTCATTAAAAAAGATACAAAATAATTTAAAGACACATAAAATAGATTTCAATCAATTTTTATTTTAAATTCTAAATTTTGATACAATTCGAAATTTATTTCGAACGAAATGATAGGCAAGCACGTCGTTTGTTTCAGATTTCCATCGAAAATTTCTTACAATGGAGTACAAGCTTTTTCCGCGACATCTAGAATACAAGAAGAAAATACAATATTGTCCACATACGGCTGTAAACGAACTTTGAAGAGGTACATCATTAAAATTTACAGTATCAAACTTGGCGACAAATTGAGCAATAGGGCCTTGAAAATATTCTGGAGAATGTCCGAAAGAATCAAAGAATTCCATTGTTTTGGGGTTTGACATATACATAGCCAACCAGTGTTTTCCAGGATTTCCATGTCGGTCCGTATTCACAACAAGGCATGCTGGGAACTTGGCAATTCTCTTGGGAAGTCTGTCACAGGCAAACACTCCTAGAAATGATCGTCTTGTTACGTGATCTTGCTTTAGGGTTTTTGCAATTTGAACACTGTTCATTTCTTCAATTGGAGGAATCACAAAGAATGTTTCTGGACTTATGAAATTTCAATTATGTTTTGGAACTCTGCGTAGATTAGCACAGAAATGGTTTTTGCTAAAGCTTTTCCAAACTTGATTTCCACTCTTAAATTTCCTTGTTGGATCAGGTTCATATGCCCTCCATCACACAGGTCGGGACTGAGATTGAATGCATAAAGAGTGTATCCCTTGGAAAATTCCTCTCGATCGATATATATTCCACAATCTTGGCCAAGTTTCTCGGTTCCTTGAAATAGACTATGGAAAGAACGAATTGTGTTTCCCTTTTCAAAATTGGGTTCTAGAGGTTTATGAGGAACTGGCTGTCCGTCAACGTACACGGCTATAAAGTTGACATCATAATGCTTAAATTCAAAGGGGTTGGATTTATATGTACCATTAAAAGCATCGTTACCGACACATCCAATAATCAGTCTTTTGGGCATTTGTCCTAGGAATACGTTGTCTTGCACGAATGACATACTTCCTTGAGAGACGGAATACACTTTGCATAAAACACGGTCAATAGGATACTTGGCTGGAGATTTTTCTAAAGCTTTTGCATGACCGATGGCAACTCCCGGGTTGACTTTCACTTTTCTCACAAAAATTGATGCATGTTCGATGAGAACTCTGTAATTGGGGGCCTCTGAGGAGGAAACGAGGCAGAAATCAGATTTACTTCGAACCAGTTTAATTTTCACATCCACTAAATTGAGAAGCAGTCTGTTTTGAAAAAATAAATCACAGTGCAAGGTTCCAATCATGTCCAACGTTTTGCTGTCTTTCACGAGCTCATAGCGTTGATGCAATCCTTTGTTTGTTGATGCATTCGTGGGATTAATTTCGTTCATGTGTCCAGCTGTATCCTTGTAAAACCCTTCACATGCTAAATAGGATTTCTTTGCGTCTTCTCCATAATTTAATAGAGTTTCAATATATGCTCTGTGAGGATACGTATTGCTCGAGGACGAAATCACTCTTTCGTTTAAACTAACATCAACTTGGGAAAACAGAGAATGAAGAAAACAGTTAATGGGTCCCACGGGCTCTTTGTCAGCTATGACAGAATTGTCAGCATTCACAATTTTAATTTTTACGTAGAGTTGACTGGAACACAAATCCATGTATTCTTCTCCACTCCCAGAAATATTAAATTCCAGAGGTCCTCCATCTCGAATGTTGGCCAAGGGGTGATATTCGATCCATTGTCCTCTTTCTATGCTCGTTTGGGTGGGCGGTAAAGCAAATAAATCAAGCTCTGACTTGAGACATACGGAAGAATGACTGTGAATCAAAGCCATGGTTTATGGATCAAAAATATCGTGTGCTCTCCTCTTGACTTTTTTGAACGAATGATGGGTTTCTTCGTATTTCTCTTCCTTTTAACGCTTCCTCCCAACATTTTCTTCACTTTATTAGCTGCTTTGTCAGTGAGAATTTGTCCTGCTTCTTTAGCTCGTTGTTTGGCTGCTGTTTTTGCATCCTTTCCTTGCATTAAATCATTTGCAAGGTCGACCCCCGTTCGCAAGACTTGTTTTCCAAGCGTTTTTGCACCTTGTTTGAATAATGGTACCGCCGCTCTAAATAACGAGCGAAAAAGTCCCCAAGTCCATACCCTTTTTGAAAGGGTGCTCCTTGATAGTAGACTAAAATTTTTCCAGTTTGATTGACGTAATATTCCTCGAAGGATTTTGTACAACAGTGGTATGGTTCATACATGACTACAGAGCCTTGAGACGAAAATGAAGTTTCACGATCGCTCTCCCACGTTCAAATGGTACTAATTGTCCCGAGTGATTCCTTATAACGATTTCTACGGTTTGGAAATGTTTTCTTGCAATAGGCAAATAATGAGGGCGGTCGTATAAGGCGCTCACCACATCTCCGTCTTCTCCGCACACTTTGACGATGCGAAGGAGCGGAGCAACCATGTCTCCCACAGGCTGAGGATCCACAATATCGCTGTACACGTACAATAGGGAAAGCGACGTGTTCAGATCGGCTACGAAATTTCCATGAATTGTGACATCACTCCCTTCTGATGCTGAATACACTCCAGATTGAAAACCTAGAATTTCAGCTATTCCAGGAAATAACTGCAGTTGAGAACCATGAGTTAAAGCTGCTTTGACACGTCTCGTGTTTTTATTAAAAAACATCGTAATTATTTTCGACCAGTGCTGGGACATGGCTTTTACCACATCTCCCACGGAATCATAATATCCAGCTGGGATTTTTGCTGCTTTCAGTTGACTTGGGCCGACACCGTAAGCAAAGGAATTTGAATTTACATTCACATTAAACCAGGAATGAGGGTAGATGAGTTCGACGAGTCCCACTTCCCAGTCGCCATTGAGTTCGATCGGTGAGGGAAGACGCGTGATGAAATGAGAAATTTTATTGTCTACAAAGTAGTGGAGAGAGCTGTTGCTAGGTAACGTCAGATAGAAACTCATGTTGACGAATGATGTTTCTTCTAAAAACAAGGTCGGTTTTATAGAGAGGTCAAGTCTTCCGCGGGGATCCAAGCATTAAATTTATCAAGATACCCTTTAAATTTAACAAAGTATTCCATTTTTCCTCTTCTTTTGCGTTTCTTCAGAACACGTTCCACAGGAAAAGACTCTGAGAGAGTCACTTTTTGAAGCTCTTCAGCGTAAAATGTTCCTTCCAGCTCTTCATTCAATAAGTCTT
This sequence comes from Macrothele yani, assembly GCA_039090855.1. Classification (NCBI taxonomy): domain Eukaryota; kingdom Metazoa; phylum Arthropoda; class Arachnida; order Araneae; family Macrothelidae; genus Macrothele; species Macrothele yani. The sequence goes on from CM077013.1 coordinate 26,406,737, forward strand.
TTACTTTGTACACGGGAGGGGATCTTGGAACAAGGTCACTAACCACAAACACTTCTTCCGTCCAATTTGATTCGTATCCCTTTTCAAACTTTAATTTGGTTTTAGAAATCCTCACGTGATTACCGACTTGAAATTTATAGGTTGGTTTTTCCCTCTTGAGGTCACCATACAGATTGTCAAACACTTGCTTTTCATTGTTTTCGTTCATTTCTACAGGCTTCATTTTTATACTTCGATGGGTAGAATTATTGTAACTGTGGACTAAATCGTTGAGTACGTCGATGAATCTGAACGTATTTTGACTTGAAAAGAATCGCCACATTCTAGTTTTCAACGTGCGATTGAATCTTTCCACAACACTTGCTTTCGTTTCATTGTTCGTCGTAAAGAAATGCACCTCGTGCTGTTTTAAAAACTTTTGGAATTCTGTGTTCTTAAATTCAGTTCCTTTATCAGTTTGCAGTTTTAATGGTTTCCTCTGTTCGAAAATCTTGGAAAACGCTTGAACGATATGTGACCCCGACTTTTGTTTTAAGGGAATTACCCACGCATATTTGGAAAATATATCATTACACGTCAACAAGTAACGAAATCCATCATTATTTTGACTCAAACTGGGAAGGTCAACCAAGTCTGCTTGAAACTGCTGATCTATTTTATTCACCAACACTCTGTTTCTCGGAAAATGATGTCTCGTCGGTTTGTGGAGGGTGTACGTTTTCTCCCCCTTCAGCCATTTTCCGACGTCTTTTTTCATGATTCCTTCTTTCTTGACAGCACGGAATAAAGCATTCACACCACCGAAGCTTCCTTCTTTTACGGCTGTAAGATAAGTCTGTTTCATTACATCCTCCATTACAACAATTCAACGAGAGATGTTCAACCGTAACAGAAAAATTCATGTTCACACCAACTCGTTCACAACTCAAATAACGTCCACTCCCCCTCACACTCCATTTTTAAATGAAATTCCAAGAAAAGTCCCCAAAAACATTTTAACACCGTGAACAAACATCTTCCTATCTCAAACATATTTTCCCAATGGTCTGATGGTCTAGGGGAAGAATGTACACTTTCTGAATGAATTAATGTGAGTTCGAATCTCACCGAGACCATTAGAGCATTTTTATGTACTCTGAAATAAAAATAAAATCAAAAAATATTGCAACGTTTATAAAAAAACCTAACACCCCACGAAAGCTCTAAAAATATAAGTTTAATAAAACAAATTTGAGGAAACAAAAAATATTGGAATGGACAAAAAAAACTTCCTCCAAAAATTTTACAAAGTCCAATAAATCTCCCGAGAAAAACATAAAGTTCCAATAAGCACCGCCAGGGGGCAGCACATCGAGTTGACACCCCCTATATCCACCCCCTTTCCCTCTCGGTCGTTGCCATCCCTCAAAAGATCCATTGAAAGTTCCAAGAAGCACCGCTAGGGGGCAGCACATCATGGGGACGATCACGTGATAAAAATTCTGACTCGGGGGCAGTCTTGGGAAAGCCGGGGACAGCCTCGTGGACAGCCAATGTTAAGTCTATGGAGGGCTGTCCCTGCGCTAGAACCTGCCCTTTTCCTCTACTTACGTGGATCATTGACGGGCCAGCGGTATATGAACGAGATCCTACTGTCCCAAGTTCTCCCATTCCTAGCCGGGATTCCAGGTGCGCTATATCAGCAGGATATTTGCTCGTCCGCACACTGTTCGGGTTGCCCGGGACTGCCTACGGCATGTCCAGACACTTCCATGGCCTACCCGCTCCCTGGACATGTCCCCTATCGAACATATGTGGGACTAGTTGAAACACCTGCTGTAGCCGTGCCGCATTATCTGGGATTTGGAGCACACCATCTAACACGTGTGGGCCAGTCTGCCGCAGGACAACATCAGGTGTCTGTTCGCCTCCATGTCGGACCGTATTGCAGCATGTATCGCCGCATGAGGCGGTGCGACGTGATATTGAAAATGACCGAACTGCGTGCCACAGATCCCTCTGTAATTGTCCTGCAGTTCCGTTTTGCCATCATGTGTATCATTCATCTGTATCATTACGTCCTCAAAATTTCAGTTCAATCTGATGCTTCCTTCCTGGTGTGCAAATTTCATTGTCCGCGAGTGTAAAAATTGCTCTCAAACTTGCCCTAGCAAAAATGATACCCACCCACCCTGATTTTGAAGTCCAGCGACGTCCCTGGTGGAAACTACGGACAATCCACAGTAGTTGGCAGGTAAGGAAAAACATATAACCGAGGTTTCAGTGTATGTTTAAAAATAAGCAGCCAATAACAAAGGATCAAATGGGGTGGGGGCAATACTCTTGTTTCACCCCCACTAAGTGAGCACAACTGATTTAGTACAGACAGCCACTTCATATGGGAGTGCAGCTAAGAGCATTTTTTTGTTGTCTCAGGGTCTTCTTTTGATCAGGTCAAGCAAAGTCCAGACCTCTTGTATTTTTTGTGACCCCTAGTATATTAGACAAGAAAGATGACACTGGATTCTCGGGTGTAATGAACACTTCTCTTGAAAGCATTTCAATGAGAAAAAAAAATCAGCAAAAATAGAATGCATTCTAGAGAAAATCTGCACATAATTTAAAATGTACAAATATAAACAGCGTCTTTCTTATTGTATTGAACCAGTTAAAACCAAATACAAAAAAAAAAAATTCTACACAATCAGTAAAACATCTACAAATAGAAATATCTACTAGCAGTTGAAATGTGTGCTACAAAATCTCAAAAACTACACACAAAGCATTTCTCATAATGAAAGATATTCAAACAAAAGGGATTTTTCAAAACTCGGGAGTCTTAGAAATGAAGATATGGTTCCAAGTATGGTACAAATACACTCATCGTCAAAAAAATAGTTGCACCCAGAAGGACGTGTCGGATTGCAATGCTATTTGAGAGGAAGGAAAAGGTTACCAGGAACAATAAATGATTAAACATTGAGACTGATATGGGCAATATTTATTGAGCTACATGATTATATACTTCTGTTACATGTGTGTAAACATTTCCCCCTTTCTATACTTAAGCATACAGAAAACAGCCCTCGTTCCATAAATATGTGAATAAATACTTCGAACTTTATCTCCGTGGTAACAACGAAGGGTGCCAGAAATTTGTTTTGGTTATGGTTATGGTTTCTGTTTCGCGTAACTGAACTCTGTTCCTGTAAACATTTCTCAGAAAAGAAAAGTGCCACGTGTCGCTATCTAGCAAAGAAAGCAAAAACAGAATTTGATTTTAGCCTTGAAAGAAATAAACTGTCTCGTTTTACACAGTCACCTTACAACTCGGCTTTGTCGATTTCAGCTGCAATGCATGAATGGCGCCAGACGTTTGTTTCGGTTATGGATACGGTTTTGGTTTCGTATAGCTGAACTCTCTGTTCGTCTAAACATTTATCGGAAAAGAAAAAGGATACGTGTTGCTGCCTAGCCGAATGTATGAAAGAATGCTCACGTTAAAAAAGTCCACAGAAAGAATGCTCACGGGAAAAACTCCCACTATTCGAAAATAGGAAAAAATATGTCAACTGTCGACTGATAAGCTTTTATGTCTGCTATAAACGGAGTTCGGACAACTGGCCACAAAAGCGTTAGGGGTCGTACAAATATTGCGGTTTCTTGGCAACTACCCCTACATAAAGAAAATGGGTGTAGGAGAAGTGGGTCGGAAAAACTGGCCAAAAAAGAAAATGGGTGTAGGAGAAGTGGGTCGGAAAAACTGGCCAAAAAAGAAAATGGGTGTAGGAGAAGTGGGTCGGAAAAACTGGCCAAAACAAGTTTAAGGGGCCGTATAGAAATAGCGTTTTTGACGACTTCGCGGTCACGTCGGCAGTGGTTGGTTATCTGAGTCATATAAAGTTTCCGTAATTTCGTATTTTCTTAATTGTGATATTTAACGTAATTTTTTAATAAAAAAATGTTATAATCTACAACTCAACAAAAAAATTTCAGGGTTTATAAATTACAGGTCAACAAATTCTTTGAGCATCTGCTACCGCGGGAAACGTTCTACGGAATGGGGGGAGGGGGGAGGTCAATGCTAGAAATATTAAATATGAGGAATTTGTAGCCCAACCGAGAGCAGATTTTCAGTGTTTTCGAACTACACCTCGACAAATTCTCTAAGGGCTCGTGCAAAAGCAAGAAACCTGTCGGGGGAGGAAGGCTTAATACCAAAATATAAAATACGAAGAATTTGTAGAGTTGTAGTTTGTAAAAGGTGAGAATCTCCGGATCGGGCCAGAAATGCTTTATATTTTATAATTTTAATTAAGCCGTCGCCTCTCCCCCCACAGACAGGTTTCCTCTATTTTCACATGCCTGCAGGGGATTTGTTGAGCTGTAATTTATAAATCCTGAAATTCTTCTGTTGAGTTGCAGATGGTAAACATTTTTTTCATAAAGAATTACATTAAATATCGCCATTAAAGAAATACTAAATTACGGATTCTTTACTTGAATCAGATAACCAACCTCTGACAGCGTGGCCACGAAGCTGTCAAAAACGAAATTTTTATACTGCCTCTTAAAAATTTAGTGGCCAGTTCTCCTACACCCCTCTGGTGCATCCTGACACCAGTACTTAGCCTATGCGATGCCTCGTTTATGAGTTCATTTTATTTTACCGTGTGTTTGAGCCTCGTACAGTCCAGGGATTTTGTTAAAGTTACTTTCCCTGTTATGCGCCATTCCCTAATCCCGCGTGAAAAGAATGCTGGAGATACTTTGTCTTAAGGTGGACGTCTAGTGATTTTGCTTCCTATACTTCCAATGGGCAAATTTCTGCACACATGTTTTTCGCAATTAATGCGTTCCCAAGGATGAGAATTTGAACATCAATTAAAATAACTTCATATTATAACTTGGAATACTTAATATTTTCTAAAACATAACCATAATTATATTAAAAATCAATAACTTTTCCTTTGCTGGTGTTGAGACCAGAGAAAAGATGGCTGCCGCCCCGGTGGCGCAGTGGTCTAACCGAAGGCCTCTGATCATTCGTCCGAAAGGGGTCCGGGTTCGAATCCCGGTGAGGCTTTCATCCTTGGGAACGCATTAATTGCTAAGAAAATGTGTACAGATGTTTGCCCATTGGAAGTATAGCAAGCAAAATCACTAGACCTTAAGGGTAGTTACTGTTCTTGAAACAGCCAAGCACACACCACACACACACACATGTTCATTTGAACAATCGACGTCTTCCGCCAAAACAAACTACGATGGCCTTATAATGCTAGATAACGTTATATGGTTGAACGGAGGAAGTGTTCCGATTACTTTTCCCTATTACTTTAATTGAAATTAAGGTATTAAGGTATTTTTCAATGGAATTAAGAAAGGCCTCATTTTTCCCGTGGGCATTCTTTCCTCATACCGTCTAGCCTTCTGTTTTCTCCCTTCTACACTTAAGCATGAAGAAAGCAGCCGTCTTTTTTCATAAATGTGTAAACTAATACTTCGAACTTTATCTCTGTGGTAACAACGAATGTCGCCAGAAGTTTGTTTTGGCTATGTTTATGGGTTTGGTTTCGTATAGCTGAACTCTCTGTTCGTGTAAACATTTCTCGGAAAAGAAAAATGCCACGTGTGCTATCTAGCAAACGAAGTGAAAACGGAATTTGATTTCAACCTTGAAAGAAGTAAACCGTCTCATTTTAGATTCTCACCTTACACGGTTTGTCGATTTCAGCGGTAATTAATCAACGCATCCGGTGGCGGATGGTTTCTTCCGATTTATTCATTGAACTTTTTTTTTTTTTTTTGATTGGAGGTTTAACGACCACTGTAAGCAGCTCAATGGGCTATAAGCAGTCGCCCGTCCCTAATTTAGGGTCACTGGTCCCAGGGAAAGGAGATGGCCAGTGCCGTAAGACAAACACAACATCTATGCCGCACCAGGATTCAAACCCGGACACCTTTCGGACGAATGATCAGAGGTCATCGCTTAGACCACTGCACCCCGGTTGTTTAAGAAGTCAGTCTTTATTCCGTAAGACGAAAAGGCGTCGTGCGGTCCGGATGACTTCTATCTGTGCTGCACCTTAGATAAAGACCTGTTGCAGAAAGAACAATATTAATTACTGTTTTGCACTTTAATAACACTCTGAGACACAAATGTTATAATGAATTAGCTTTGTTTAACTTTTTGCTAAGCTAATTATTATGAATGAATAATGCTCTAAGCTTCAAAATGATGAATTCCCAAAAGGGTGTTGTTACTCGTTAATTATGAACTTAAACAAAGTCTCAACGCTGGTTATTTATATTAAGTAATCAAAGTCATAAACCTAACAGCCAGACAGAGGTCTGACAAAACTAAGAATTGAGAAAGACTGAACTTACAGAACAACTTGTTTATTATGAAGACTCCTGGTCAACTAAGGCACTCATCTATCACTACTACATAACAACACACTGCAACGCAACGCAACACACCCTCAACTCCAACGCAACAACACAACTACAACGCAACAACAACACCGCAACACACACACTTCTCGATGAACGCGCCTATATACGAGCTACCACCACGTCATGACTTACACTCATTGCCAGATCTCATTCAGCGGGGTGAAATAATATTCCGTTCAGTAGGAAGATAATTTACATAGTAAAATAAAATAACCAGAGATAGTAAAATCAAAAGGAAAGTGAATATAGAGTATACGTTACAATGTGAGAAATTTTGTTTTTTATTTTGTTGCTGAAAATCACGCAATTTCGTTGAAAAACAGAAATTTTAATATGAATCATATATAATTTTTTAATTCTCATAAAAATTTATAACAGAATGCGCACACTTCTAAGACTGCATATCTGCTGCTGTTTATGAAATATTCTTCATAAAAACTAAGTATCAGGTCCCTGCAGCAAGAATTTCTAGAAAACTGCAAGCGTTCATCTGACAACACGTTCAGGTCGCCCCGGTGGCGTAGTTGTCTAAGCGCTGGCAACCATTCGTCCGGGTTCGAATCCCGGTGAGACATGGAGTTGTGTTCGTCCTATGGCACTGGTTCTCTCCATTCCCTGGAACCAATGACCCTAGATTAGGGACGGGCGACTGCTTATAGTCCATTGAGTTGCTCACGGTGGTCGTTAAACCTCCAATTTAAAAAAAAAAAAAAAAAAAACACGTTCAGCTTTTGGAATCACACACATGCCTTGGAGTTCACACACTCAAAAGAACAAAAAATATGCCTCGCAGGCTTAAATATGCCTCACAAGCAAAAAATATGCCTCATTCGAGGTATATTTTTTGTCAGCACTCAAGGAAAAATGCAAATAAGTAGTTTTGCCGATGGACATGGAAAGTATGTTTTTCTATTTTTGTCTTGCTAACTTTTCATCCTTTTCTTAACTGCCTAATTTGCAGCTCTTTCCTGATTCCAAGGATGCGTTTCATGGACAAACACAATTCCCTCGAAAAGTCTCGTGTTATCCAATTTCTCTTTTAGATATGGATCTACACTGCTGGACAATTGCTAAGGACGGATCATAAAAGGCTATATAGCGCATAAAAAGTAAGCGTGGTTGGATGCCAAGTGAAATAAAATAATGTCAGAATGCCAGGACATTACAAGAAAGACAATTTATTGTGCTATGAAATCCAGAAGGCTTTGGAACGTGTTCAAGGGACAAACAGGCCATTTTGTGCACAATACGTAAACGTGAAAAAAATGCAATTACCGTCCGCAAGAGTTCCGGCGTAAGATGTCAATACGGGATATGGCCACCATGGAGGGCGATGCAAGATTCCACAGGTCGTGTCATGCTTTGCACAACATTATCAAGCAGCTGTTGGGGTAATTTATCCCATTCCTCTGTCAGGGCACGGATGAGGGTGTCCTTGTTTATTGGAGGGCATTGGCGACCAGCAAGACTCCTCCCCAAAGCATCCGACACATTTTCAATGGGATTCAGATCTGGAGAACGTGCTGGCCATACGAGGCGTTGAATATCCTCGCTCTCAAGGCACTCCTGGACAGCGACTGTTCGATGACATGTTGCGTTGTCGTCCATGAAAATGAATCTATCACCGACAGCACCACGGAACATGCGAACATGAGGTAGCAAAACATCATTAATGTATCGTTGGCCAATCATAGTCCCAGTTGGAAGCACATAGAGGGACGTACGGCCATTGATAATGATGCCAGCCCATACTACGACACTGCATGTTCGATATCGGTCCCTTTCCTGTATGTTTGCTGGACAATATATGCAGTACCACTATCACGCCAGATCAGTTGTCGTCGACAATCAGACGATAGACTGTATCTACTCTCGTCTGAGAAGAGGACAGCAGACTGTCGTTATCAGTCCAATTGCGATGTTGATGGCACCATTGCAAACGGGCGGTACGGTGACGTCTGGGCAATGGGATGCACACAACAGGACGGCGGGCGTATAGTCCTCCTTCATGCAAACGTCTTTCGACAGTTTTTCGGGAGATCCGCTTGCCAGTAGCAGCCATAAACTGATTTGCTACCTCACTAGCTGTGCTGCGCCGGTGTCTTTTTGTTGATAGCACTATGTACCGATCTTCTGCAGGTGTCGTACTGCGAACACGACCTCCCCCGTGACGTTTGCTACACTCTCCATTTGTTTGAAATTATTTCCAAAGCCTTGAAACAACACTGTGGCTGACGTCGAACTCCCTGGCAACATCTGTTATTTTTCACCCTTCTTCAATCTTGCCAATAATACGGCCACGCGTAAAATCATCTAGGTGATGTCGGGAAGACATACTGAAAATTGCAAGTTCGTCAATTGATTCTTTCCCTTTCAACTTTGCGTTTGAACAACAACGGTCAATACGCGTCAAATCCTTTATATCTCTTATCAGCGCTATGACGTCACGAACAAGTTCGGCAATCCAAAATGTGCATACGCACAACACGTCTTACTGCATCCCGCACTTATGCTAATTTCCACATTTTCCTGCCTTCCATTTTATGGTTGCTATCGTTGCTATTGTCATCCGTCATTAACAATTGTACGGCAGTGTATAAGGTCCTTAACTAGAGATTTCACGAAATCCAACCGTGATAGAGGATCCGGATTACTATGAGACTGATACAGAATTAATGCACTCACTGTTCTCATATCTGCTATTCGAAAAAATGCAGCCATCGACCAACGTCTTGTGCGATGACTAGAGCTGTAAATACTGCATTTTTTATCTAATGCATCCACTCCTTTTGTCCAGTTATAATTGCATCAATTATTTCCGGTTTTCCAGTCACTTCATCGACTTCTTCCGATTGACGCATTGAGAACTCGAGAATGATAGCTTTGTTTTTTCTTTTAGAAACTTAAGAGACAATCACAGAGTAGCCCAACAAAGATCTGAAATGTCAGACGATTTTTCCTAAACCCAACCACTATAGAACTTGGAAGAAAACTAAGATTCTTTTTATTACAGTATTATTATTTTGTATTTGAAGTTTAACGACCACCGTGAGCAACTCGATGGGCTACATAAGCAGTCGCACGTCCCTAATTTTAGGGTCTCTGGTTCCAGGGAAGGAAGAGAGCCAGTACCGTAAGACAAACACAACATCCATGCCTCAACGGGATTCGAACCCAGACCCATCTCGGAGGATGGTCATAAGCCAGGGTTTAGACCAGTGCGCCATCGGGACGACCCAAAATTCTTTCTACCCATAAGTGACATCGTATCCATTATTGGACCTATAAAGAAGTAAATTTCTCCGTAATTTTTGTCCACGCCGGGGATCGAACCCGAGTCCACTTATTCCGGAACAAGTCGCTCTACCAACTGAGCTACGCAGGCGCTCGTTCTCTCTGCTATCTGCCTTTATGTCGTGTGCGTCCTGCAGGGCAGGCACGTCACATCTCCCCCAAAAGAGGGCCGGGGGCATGGTCCACGGGTCAGCCGGGACCATGTATCATTGTAGGCAGCTATCCGCTGAAGAACGTGCACTTGAGAATTCCCAGCCAATCTGGTGTGTGGAATGCAACATCACACACATTTTCATTTTTCGAAGCGCTGAAGAAGGGATTCTCTTATTTTTCTTGTCTCGCGGTGTGGAAAGAATATCACACCACTGCGAGATCTTTAACGGCCGGGTCATCCGGGAAGTTCGGGCGCCATTATAACGAAGTAAATTTCTCTGTCATTTTTGGTCCACGTCGGGGATCGAACCCGAGTCCACTTATTCCGGAACAAGTCGCTTTACCAACTGAGCTACGCAGACGTTCGTTCTCGCTGCTATCTGCTTTTATGTCGTGTGCGTCCTGCGGGGCAGGCACGTCACAGACCGCACGACGCAATTTACGGGATAGTTTTGAAAGAAACGTTTGCGATACGCAAGTTGCGTCGTGCGTCCATGGGACGGCTGCATCAATAAATAATATACTACCAATGGTGATCCCAACAAAGCATACATGCAGATTGTTTATACTATGATAACACGTGCGATCCGATTGATTCATAAAAACTGTAGTTAAATTTCATAGCAACCGATGGAGGAAATTGGCCGAAAAATGGTCGGCAGTTACTTTTTCACGTGAAATAAAATTATAATTAATTTTTACTTAAATTTAAGTACACAATTTTTATTTTTTTGGAAAATAATTCATAATGCCCCTGCATATATAATATTCTTTGTCTCGTTTCCAGTCGTCATCAAAATAAATTGATTGTCTAAACTGCCTGTTCTCGCAGTGCCGGCGTAAGGCATGCGCAAAGTGTGCCACCGCACAGGGCGGCGCTCTGATGGGGGCGGCAAATTACCCTTTTTAATTCTTTTAGCAGCGGAGAAGCGTAAAAAGGAGAAAGCAACCTAGCCTATTTGTAAAGTACTTCTTTCATCCAATATTAAAAACATGCAGAAAGAAAAGAGTCGGTGTTGCTTACATGAAAAGAAACGATAGGATCATGCGCGCTTGTCCACAGCAGACGCAGTTGCGTTCGCGCCCTTGCGGGCGTGATGGAATGGGGAGCAAGCAGTTCACTTATGAAGGAGATGATGAGCCTATTGAAGATCTAACGATGCGTTATAAAGCTGAATTTTACTTTCTCTTTTTAGACATTATAATTACATCTTTGGAAGAAAGATTCATGCGATTGAAATCTCACTGGGATATCATTGCTTTTCTTTATAATGTGACCGAGCTCCAAGACATGTGGCCAATGATCTGCTCAGTGAAAATTTGCTCAATGTTGTAGAGGGCAAAGATGCGATAGACATAAATTCTGATGAGTTAAAAAATGAACTGAAAGTGCTCTCGACTTTAGTGGAGCCTGGTATTGGTCCGATAAAAACTTTAAAAATCATTGACCCACACAATTTTGCTCCAAATGTAAGTGCGGCACTCCGTATCCTACTGAATCTACCTGTAACTCAGCGCCGGATTTAAGGCTTTTGGTGCTCTAGGCCAAATTTTCTATGCCCCCCCCCTTGGCCACCCATATTTGAATTCGCTCCAACAAGATTTTCCAATAAACTTATCTTTAAGTTAAGAATATAATAATTGGTAGTATAATTTTATTGTTATATAAGTATTATTTAAATGAAAATTATTTTGATTTAACTTGTTATTAAATTAAAGGTTATAAAAAAATATTTGTAAACATAGTCAAAGAGGTTCATGATTATCCAGGAGCAACACTTTACATTTTGAATGTACTCTCTATCGCACATTCAAAATGCAAAGAACTACACTTTACGTCGAATGCGCTCTCTATCACATTCCTACGAACACAGGCGTGCTCGCAATAAAGCTATTACAGCATTACGTTCTTATTTCTTTAGTTATCATTCAAGATAAAATAAAAAACTGCCACTACTTTGTTTTATTCAAGCAAATTAAAATAACGGTACCTCCCTTTTCTAAGTTTTTCTGTTCCATGCTCTCCATTTTTCTGGATTCTACTCCTGGGGCCCTCTAGAGCCTGGGTCCCCCAGGCCGCGGCCTAGTTGGCCTAGTGGTAAATCCGTCGCTGCTGTAACTGTAGCCAGTGGGGAGAGAACTTTCTCCAAACTTAAGCTTATCAAGGCATACTTGCGGTCAACTATGTCACATAGCCGTTTGAGTGGACTGGCAATGATTTCAATTGAACATCAATTGGCTAGAAAATTAGACTACACAGAAGCAGTCAAAGAATGTGCAAGATCTAAAGCCCGAAAAGTTCCTTGTATTTGAACTATCTTTACATTATTCTCTTCTTTTCCTGTTTAAACAAAATTATAAATTATTTGGTGTGATTTATTGATTACGAAATTCTGTGATGCAATGAAAATATAGTTTTTTTTTCATCACTAGAACGTTCCTCTGTGGTTACTGTGAAGACAGACAAGCCGTTCGTTTCTTTCCTTTGCGTCTGTAAAAAATGTTTTTTTCCTGTGGATTTTTCGTCTTCTTTTGTGGTTCGTGTTGACTGTGTTGTGTTTTCATCGTTTTGCCTCATTTGAAGTGAGTGTGTGTGCCTCCTGTTTCGTTATTTTGTGTTTCTTCTGTGTGACGCAGTTGCAGCACAGAGTGTTGAGTTTTTAGGCTTATCGGTCATGATGGCTGCTTCCCAAATACAAATGCAAGTTCCTACTGCTGATTTTATCTCCGCTGGATTTTCTTTGGCTTCATCGACCGATTCTGAGACAACTATGACCTCTTCAAGTGTGAATTTGTCTACTTCAAATTGTGTTTCTGCTTCTAATGTGCTTCGTCCTAATGTTTCTGCATCGAATGTTCTACGTCCTAATTTGCATATCCTGGGTGCCGAGTCATGTTCTGCTGCCATGGCTGCTACTCCTCCACGCTCGTATGCTGCGACTGCTCGTCCAAACCAATCTTCTTATGCACCTATTTCAATGCAACCAGAATTTTCAAGAGAAGATAAAGTTCTCAAGATTCGGATTTCTGACGACTCACCAGCAGGTAAAAAACTTTCCTCAGTTTTGTTATTAAGTGTGTATTTTCTGTCTCTTCGTGACACCCCCTCCCCCTCTATTTGGATGCCTTGGTTAAAGTTGTTCCCAAGGAGAGCATTGTTTCAATTATTCGCATTGGAGGAGGTGTTGTCGTTCATTTTGTTCACCAAAAAGCCACCGACACCGTTCTTGCTACAGGCATTGATATTGGCTCCTTTCACTTGCAACCTGTTGCTTCTGCACAGCGCCCGGTCACAGTGACGTTATCTCCTGTGCCTACTGCTATTCCAGCAACTTACTTGTTGCTGCACTCGGCACTCTTGGTCGAGTAGTGAGAGAGACAAAATTCCTTCCAGCTGCTGCCAGAGACTCTCCTTTCAACTTTGTGCAAGGGGGTCGTCGCCAATATCGTGTTATTTTCCCCACTGACCAAGCCATTTCTTACCGCCCCACAACTCTGCAACTTGTTACGGGCACACGAACATACGTTTTCAACTTATTTGCTGGTGCCCAGTGCTTCTGGTGTCGAGCTGAGGGACACCTGGCTTCTGAGTGTCCTCACCGCACACCTGCACCTGGTGCTGTCCCTTCGATGAAGGTTTCCGATGCACCTCCATCATCCACTTCTTCCTCCCTTACTACTAAACAAACTGTTGCTCCTATGTCAACCACGTCACCATCTCTGCTGATTGCTCCTTCCATGACTGCAGATATTTCGTTGTCTTCACCTGCTTCAGAACCGCCATTACCGTACAACTCCAAGAAGGCGCGATCTTTCAAAACAACTACGCAGTTATTGCCAAGCACTAAACCGTCATTACCATTCAATTCCGAGCAGCCGCTTTCCTTCGAAACTTCTGCGTCTTAATTGCCCAGCACTCGAGCGCCACCACCGTGCAACAAATTGGCACCCGTTTCACAGCCTGTTTCGCAAATACAAACTTCTGCTTCTGAACTGTTCAAAATGCTCTCAATGATAACATTTCATTTCCACCTCTTCCTTCTTCTGTGGACTCCTCTGGACCCAAAACTTCCGGGAAACACCCAAATTCTGCTGTCTTCTCCAAAGCGTTCGCGTCGCTCATGGCGTTCTCGGACCAAATCTTCTGCCACTTCCTCTGGAACCTCACCTGACGTGGAGAATTTTTCTTCTCCACTTCGTACGACAAACAGATTCGCATGCCTCCCTACTGAAGATGATATGGATGTTGCTGCTAATTTAAGAGAATCAGCATCGATTGCTTCGGATGTTGATGAAGATGATTCTTCTTTTCCCACCATAACCAAACTTTCAACTCTTTTCAAAGACTGTTCTGTTCCAATGCAACCGCTCACATACACCGAACTTTTTGAACTAATTCAACACCCTAAAAAACGCAAATTGCTAACAATCCCGTGTATTCAATCCAAGTTAAATAGGTTACCTGAAATGCTTCAACAACTTCAATTACTCGATGAATTTTTGAGCAATATAACCCTTCCTCCTGATGCTGCCCAGTTTCAGCGTCGTCTTTCATACCTGTTGAAGAAGCTCTCAGCTGAACTCGAAAACTATCTACAGTCTGTTCATGATATCCCAACTGATTTGTGTTAGTTTCAACTGCAGAAGCTTTGCTGCGTCGGAAACTAATGCTCTTGTCTTCGAAGATATTCGTTACCTTAAAGCTAACATCATTCTCCTGCAGGAAACAAACTGTTCTCCTTTGACATACATTTCCCTCTGGCGACGCTGGCCTTTTGTCTTTCTTCACAATTTCCGTGCCCATTTGGGGTCCGGCACCGCAATTGGCATTCATATTCGTTTTCTTCCGTTTCTATCTGACGTTGTTGAGTCACAGAGCCTGCTCGGGGTTTTTCAATACCTTTCTTTTCACATCCTTTCTACCCGTTTTCATTTGTTAAATTTGCACGTTCCTCGTAGTGATTCAGAAGCTACATCCCTCATTCTTCATGTTACTACAGTTCTCGCTGAGATTCCGTCTTCTGACGTTGTGATCATGGCTGATGACTTTAACTGTACGCTGCAACCTCTTTACGATCGTGATGGATCTCAAGATTTCCGCTCTTCTCTGGTTTCGCAATTCACTCAAATGGTCTTTAATTTTGATCTCCAAGATGCATTTCGCCTTCTCCATCTTGTGGCCCGTGATTTCACCTGGTTTCCTCCTGCAGGATCCTCCAACGCTGCTGCACGTTTGGACCGATTTTATGTTTTCAGGTTTTTTGCGTTCTTCCCTTGTTTCTGTTTCACATGCTCCAGCTGTTTCCTCCGAACATCGTCCAGTCGTTCTACAATTTCATCTTCCTTCCAGTGGTGTCCCTCACCCAATGGTTTGGACCCTTGATGATTTCTGCCTGCGAGATCCAACTTTTATTTCTCATGTCAACTCCATTGTTGCGCAATCAGTCAATCAACCTCCCTCCACAGTTGACCCGGCAGCTCTGTGGCTCTCCACCACGCATTCCATTGCTGCGTTTGCTAAACGCTTTTGTTTTTATGTTCGCACTAATCGTCTAATGGACATAGATTCAATCCGCCGTTCTCTTCAGTCTACCTCGCACACCGATCCTAACTTTGAAATCCTGCAGGCCCGGCTCTGACTCGCTTGAAGTTCACCCTTCTTCACTTTCATGATGATCCCTTTCAGAGTCTTCGTCATCTTGAAGAACATCGAACTAAATACAATACGTTGCTTATCTTTCCTTACCGGATGGATCTACCACGGCAGATCCCTCCCTCATCTGCCAACATACTCATTCATACTTTTCTGGTCGTTTTCAACCTTCTCAGATGCCTCCAGCTGATTCCTCTCCACTTCTTCACGGTCTTCCTCAAGTCCCTCAATGTCTCTTTTCTTCGCTAAGTGCTCCAATCTCACCAGCCGAAATTCGTTCTTCTGCTTTCAGTCTTAATGATCGTTCCTCACCAGGTGAAGACGGTCTTCCTCTTTCCTTTTATAACTCTTCTTCTTCTTGTTGCCTGTTTTAACTTAGTTTTTTTTTTCGTCTTCCTTTCTTCATCAGCTTTTTCCTTTGCTCTACTTCGCCTTATTCCAAAATCTGGCAACCTTGGACTCTTGGCAAACTGTCGGCCTATTTCCATTCTAAATACCGATTACAAAATCTTTGCCAAAGTTCTTGCTCTTCGCCTTAATCCAGTTTTTTCGCACATCATCCGTCCTGATCAGACCTACACTGTTCCTTCTCGATCAATCGCTTCTAACATCCCTGTCATTCGTAACTTATACTCTCTTGCTTCTCGACTCTCTGAACCTCTCGCAATTTTCAATATCGACCAGCGTCAAGCTTTTGATTCAATTAACCACTCATATCTCTCCACTGTTCTTCGCCAGTTTGGTTTTCCTTCCTCCTTCCATTTGGCGCTTTCCAATCTTTACTCTCACTCCTTCTTTCGTATTCGTACTTCAGCATTTCTCACCTCTGCTATTCCTTTCGCTAGTGGGATCCGGCAGGGCTGCCCCCTGTCGGGTCAACTCTTTGCTCTCTCTTTTGAACCGCTTTTGATTTGTCTCCGTTTTCGTTTGTTTTCCTCAGTTCCGCGTGGAGTTGCGTGCACCCGTCACCACCACACAGTTCTTTCGGTATACGCAGTTGAGTTAACGGTCTTCATCCGTTCTGAGGGAGCATTCGGAACTCTTCGAAATACCTATCTTGAATATGCTGCGATTTCTGGTTCTTCACTCAACATGGATAAATGCTCTGGATTATGGGCTTGGTCGTGGACGATCCGTGCTGACCGCCCATGGGGTGCCCGCTGGTCTTCAAGCGTTGCCAAACTTCTCGGAGTCTACATTGGAAGCCACTCTGCGGTCGCCACTGCTACTTGGACTCCCCTGGTTCAGCAGGTCAATCGCCGCCTAGCACCTTTTCACCGTCTCAAGCCTTTTCTGTCGTTCCTCAGCTGTGCCTACCTCCTCAATGCCTTTCTCCAGCCATCTTTTTTTCATGCTTGGATTGCGCACCTTCCTCCGCCGTTTTTGCTTCGCGAACTTCAACGTAGCTTCACTAATTTCGTCTGGAATGTCATTCATTGGGTGCAGCACTCCACTCTCGTTCTTCCTATTTCTTTTAGTGGTTTCTCTCTCTCCGATATCTCTCTGAAGTTCAAAGCTTTCCACCTTCAAAATTTCCTTTCGAATTTCTCTCTCCAACCTTCTTCTTCTCAAACCATTGACGACACGCTTCTCTTTCCCCGAAGTCCCCACCTCACTGTCTCAACTTTTCTCCGCATGGATCTCTTTCCTCTCGTTCCGAGCCATTTCTTTGAGTTTTACAGATCAGCTCTTACCCTCTGGTGTTTCTTATATCCTATTCGCCTTCCCCTGTCTCTACTAACGATCTCCTTGCGGAACCTCTCTTCTTTTCTTCTGCTATCCGCTCCTCTGCTTCTTCATATTTGCACTTCTCCACCTGGTTCACCAGTGGCGTGGTGCGAGTCTCTCAACTCGTTGATTCCAACCTTCGCTGGAAATCGCTCTCCCAGATCATCCCTCCTCTTTCGGATTCACCCATTCATCGTTCTCAGCTGCGATTACTTCAAGTCAGTATTCGTCGACTCTACCCTCTCTTCGCAGATCAACATGGACTTATCTTCCAACCTTCAGCGCCTTATAGCTTTCCTTTTCTTGTGTATCTCAATGATATTCCTTTCCTTCCTCATCAGGTTACTGTCAAGCTTCTTTATCAGCATTATTTTAACACATTTTCTTGAACCAATGCCTATTCCCAATGTACCATCTTCAGATTTGCCAGCCACCTGGACAGACTCTCATACTACTCTCGCCTCTCCAAAAGCACGTGACATTCATTGGGTACATCTTCATCGCCGCCTACTCACTCCTCGAACTCTTCACCGTTTCCGTCATCTGACTTCACCTCTTTGTTTTTTTTTTGTTCAACCCTCGGAGACGTTCATCATGCATACTTCTTGCATCTGATGTTACAGCCCTTGTTCTCTCCGATGTTCTCTCTCCTTCAAAAAGTTTGTCACACCATGTCACATTATCTTGTGTTACGTCACCACTATCCGTCGGCTCCCACGCATAATCATGTATGCTCCTTCCTAATTCTACAAGCGAAGTACACAATCTATCTGTACTATCATCGCAGCGTCGACCAACCTTCCCTCCGCTATTATCACACAGCTCGTCGTTTCCTCTGCCGCAGACATCGTCACTCCGTTACAGCCAGACTACAACTCGAATTTGACATTGCACAAGCAAATAACACTGTTCCAAACTTCATGTCTATTTGGTCACCACAACAACCTTGGTTCCAAGTCGTCGAAAATGTCGTGAAACTGCTGGCTTAACCTTCGGCTCTCCACTACAGTGTTTTATTCCATCATAAGTGTTCTTCATTAGTGTTCTGTGTCTACTTTTCTGCCCATGCGCGAGACATTTTTTTTTTTTTTTTTTATTGGCGGTTTAACGACCACCGTGAGCAACTCAATGGGCTATAAGCAGTCGCCCGTCCCTAATTTAGGGTAACTGGTTCCAGGGAAGGGAGAGAGCCAGTGCCGTAAGACAAACACAACATCCATGCCTCACCGGGATTCGAACCCGGACACCTTTTGGACGAATGATCAGAGGCCATCGCTTAGACCACTGCGCCACCGGGGCGGCCATGCGCGAGACATACTTTTACTACTGAATTCGCGTTTTGTTTTGAAATTGTATGCCTTTGAACTCTTACTGCTTTACCGTCTGTTTTTTTTGTTTTTTTTTTCGTTTTCGGTGAACTTACAGATACATTTTATTACTATTGTCATCAAGGGACGCATTGACTTATATTTTTTTACTACTGTTAAACTGGGCAGCCTGCGAGCGCCCGCTTTTTCACACCTTTTACATTGTATTTATTTGTTTTGTTTTTTAAATGCCGGCGATCACCTTGTTCTCTCCCATTTCTTGTTACTATATTTATTTTGTACTTGTATATATTTTGTTCAGGGTTTTTTTTCCAACATTTTGAGCAATAAAGACCTTATGAAGACAAGCCGTTCGTTTCTTTCCTTTGCGTCTTTAAAAAATGCTTAAAGAACAGAAAATGATTTTTTCTTAATTTTTTTTTTTTTTTTTTTTTGTAAAACGGGATGATGGTTGTGAGTTTATGCTGTAAAAATTGCAATGCGTTGTGATTTATAGTTTGCCACATATACGTTTTTTTAAATGAATCCCATCGCGAAATAGAGAATTTTGTGATATTTAAAAATTGAATTTCTCGTAAACTAAATCGAAATTCAAAAACAAAAAGGGCGACGAGGTGCAAAAATTCGGTCGTGGCACTACATGCCTACAAAGTTTCGTGGTTCTGTTGCTGTTAGTGTCTCCGGAACGCGACCTGATAGCACTTTTTTGCTTACCTTAACTTTGAAATACAATAGCTCTTGAAGTATCGCCAGAATCAAGAAACGGGTTTATTTCAGCGTGTTCTCCAAACAATTCTGTACAAACGATGTAAATTTTGTTATATTTTTGTGTTCAATACGTTTTGCGCTGCGAGCTAGGAAAACAAGAGTATCGCGAAATTTCTAAAACAGCGGCAGCAGCAGCGGCGGCAGTTACTTTTTTTTAGAATAGAGGGATATCACGGAATTTTATTGGTATGTTTATTTTGTAATGTTTTTTTTTTTTTTTTTTTGATTTTAGGTTTATCGATTTTAGGTTTATTTTGTAATGTTTTTTTTTTTTTTTTTTTTTTGATTTTAGGTTTATCGACCACCGTGAGCAACTCAATGGGCTATAAGCAGTTGCCCGTCCCTAATTTAGGGTCACTGGTTCCAGGGAAGGGAGAGAGCCAGTGCCGTAAGACAAACACAACATCCATGCCTCACCGGGATTCGAACCCGGACCCCTTTCGGACGAATGATCAGAGGCCATTGCCTTAGACCACTGCGCCACCGGGGCGGCTATTTTGTAATGTATTAAAAGTTCAATAAATCCGTTTATTAACCAGGTGGCTCATAAATTTCTATTTTATTCCAACTTTTTTCAAGTACTAAGCTTCCTGTTGAGTACTAAGTTTCTCATTTAGAATACTTAGTACTCGACAGCAATCAGGCTTTTTGCAGCTTAAGGGATAAACATGGAAATAAAAAAGTTTAATTGGCTTCCTTATTAATCCCTGAGTACCTTTACACCCATGAGCCATTACATTATGACCAACCCCGGCCTAGAGAAATGAGCGCACATGGAGACCGAATGGTGGCGTTGGTGAAGTTCACAGAGCAGTACACTGAAGAGCAATTGAATTAGAGACAGCTGGCGTTATGCAAATGTGGCGCTGTGGGCGGCCCTGTAAACGGAAACGACATGACGTATGCAGCGGTCCGACAATATAAGGAGTGATGCGACGGGAATCAGTAAGAGTCGGACGCAGCATGGGTAAGACGAAGGATCTAAGCGCATTTGATCGTGGGCAAATTGTCGAGGCCCGACGAAGGGTCACTCCATCTCGGAAGTCGTGCAGGCAATGGGATTTTCACGAGCCACTGTGTCACGGGTGCACCGTGAGTACATCGAATCCGGTAAAATCATCCCTGCAAGGGCCAACTGCCGTGGACAACAGCGTGTGGATGAGAGGGGTCATCGTCGGCTAGCTCGCATTGTAACAGCAGATAGACAGGCCGCAGTGCACGAAATCACTCGGAAATTTAACGCTGGTGCACAAAAACGTGTAAGCAGCCACACCATCCAGAACCATCTCCTCGCTATGGGGTACAGACGCCATCGTCCCACGAGGGTACCGCTGCTGACCGCACATCACAGGGGGCAAAGATTAGCATGGGCGCGAGAACAACACCACTGGACCCTAGACAGGTGGAAAAATGTTGCCTGGACTGATGAGTCGAGATTCACGTTGGTACATGCGATGGCAGGATACGAGTACGGCGCAAGCCACATGAAGCGATGGATCCTTCTTGCCAGCAGGGTACTCTTCAAGCTGGTGGAGGTGGCATTCTCGTCTGGGGACTGTTTACGTGGACTTAAATGGGACCCCTGGTACGTGTGACATCGTCCCTCACAGGTTAACTTTACCGGTATATCCTGGACGACCATTTGCTCCCGTTTGTGCGTTTTCAACGTCCCACTGGGGACCACATCCTGCAACAAGACAATGCACCGTGCCATCGCTCCCGAATTGTATCCGAATGGTTGGATGAACACTCCACCGACGTGACGTCGCTTCGTTGTCCAGCTAGGTCACCTGACCTCATTCCCATCGAACACATCTGAGATTCTATCGAGAGAGGTGTTCTAGGCTCTCACCCTCCATCAAATCTTCGTGAACTGTGTGAGCTTGTTCAGGGGTCGTCGATCCGTATGGCTTCCCAACGCTTCCGGTGTCTTGTAGAGTCCATACCGAGACGAATCACCGCCGTCATCAGGATGAACGGTGGTGCTACACGTTACTTGATAGGTATCTCTAATTCAATTGCTCTTCAGTGTATATATGCAACCCGATGCCCGGCTTTCGGTTAGTAGAGTGTTCCGAGTCAGATTGGTAAAAACTGCCGATTTATCGGAATTTGATAAAAGACAAAGTGCGATGGTACTGAGCCTTGAAACTACGATTTCGGAAACGGCGCGGCTTGTGGGTTGTTCACTTGCCGCTGTAGTGAGTACGTATCAAAAGTGGTACACGGATGGCCAAGCGACGAACCATAGTACATCCGTGCGTCGTCCGCATCTCATTGATGCCAGAGGGGAGCGGAGAATTTTGCGCATCGTTCACAGCGACCGCAGGGCCACAATACGACAAATCATCCGCAGCTACAACAGTGGTGATCAGGGCAATGTGTCGCAGCACACAGATCATCGCAGCCTTCTGTGCATGAGCCTGCGTACCCAGCCGGGTCGCCATGCTGACTGCACACAATCGCCAACAACGCATGAAATGGGCCCAAGATCTTCGAGATTGGACCGTGGATGATTGGAAGAAAGTGGGCTGGTCTGACGAAAGATTCCTGGTGCGTCACGAGGAGGCTATGGCCCCTGGATGCGCTGTTGGACGGAAAAAGGCTGGCGGCTGTAGTGTTATGCTATGGGCGATGATTTCTTGGGACACTTTCGGCCCCATTATCCCAATAGCACAATCCATGACAGCTGTCAGGTATCTAACATCGTTGTGGATCAAGTTCACTCATTCATGGCAACTGTGTTCGCTGCTGGTGATGGCCATTACCAACAGGATAATGCGCCATGCTACATTGCCAGAATCGTCAAGGCGTCCTTTGAGGAACATGCTGGTGACTTTCTGTTAATGCCCTGGCCTCCAAATTCACCTGACATGAACCCAATCGAACATTTATGGCTCGACTTGGAAAAGCGGGTTCTCACTAAATCACCACCACCCCGAAACGTACGGGAACTGGAGGACCTGCTATTAGCATTATGGTACCACGTACACCAGGATGCCTATCGCTATCTCATTAAATCGCCTCGCCGAGTGGCCGCAGTTTTCCGCTCTAAGGGGGGCCGACATATAAAATATCGTTTTGGGTGGTGACAATGTTTTTCTCCAATATTTGAACTTCAACTGCTTGGTGTAATAATTATAAAACTTTGGGGAAATGTAAACTTTATTTATGAAGGAAAAATATTTAACGCATTTTGTATTGAAATGTGAAGTAAAGAGCGAAAGGAAGAGTGAAACCCAGGGTTGATTATGAGCTAAGAAATATCTTCTGTAAGGAAGAATAAGAACAACGAATTCGTGACAATGTTGCGGCAATTAGAGAGGGGAAGGGGCGTCAAAGTCAAAATTGCACAGGGCGGAACTTTGGCTAGCGCCGGCCCTGGGTTCTCGATAAGCCGACGTATAACTGTCAGTGCGAGAATCATTCTTCACCCAAATTCAGTCCCACATGTTTGTAAGTTTGGCCATGATATTTATTGATCATTATAGCGAAGGATAGTTTAATAGGAAACTGTATTCTTTTGGACGTGAAAGGCAAGTCCGTCGGAATTATCGGGATCCTGGGAATATGTGCCATTTGTCCAGCTGCTGGCCCCAGTTAGTATAATGGCTTAATAATATGATTACGCAGCGCTTGGACCTATAATCTTGTACCATTGTACAGGTTTGCAGGATTCAGGTTCCGTAATAATATTACAGGAATGCCAACTTTCAATTTGCAACAATACGGTGGAAGTCCCGAAGGATTTAAAGAATTTAAAAATTCATGTGGATGATACACTGTATCTTCCAAGTGAAAGACGGTATAAATTATATCTTAACTTGAAAGATACACGTGCTTTTGCCACCGAGCACGTAATTACACATGCTTTCGCCACCGAGATCACTCCGATTCAGTGGTTCACACAGCCAGGCAAGGCCGCATTGCCTTTCACTCCCTCCTTGCACGTGCTTTCGCCACCGAGATCATTCCGACGCAGTGGTCCACGTGCCCAGGTGCCAGCGAATTGCCTTTCACTCCCTACACGTGCTTTTGCCAACAATATCACTCCTATGCAGTGGTCTACATGCCCAGGTATGAGCGAATTGCCTGTCACTCCTTACACGTGCTTTCGCCACCGAGATCACTCCGATGCTGTGATCCACACGCCCAGGTGAGGACGAATTCCGTTTCACTCCCTACACGCGCTTTTGCCGCAGAGATCACTCCGATGCAGTGGTCCACATGCCCAGGTGAAGGCGAATTGCCTTTTACACCCTACGCGTGCTTTTGCCACCGAAATCACTCCTATGCAGTGGTCCACACGCCAAGGTGAGGGCGAAATGCCTTTCACTTTCTACACGTGCTTTCTCCACCAAGATCACTCCAATGCTGTGGTCCACACACCCAGGTGAGGGCGAATTCCGTTTCACTCCCTACACGCGCTTTCGCCACCGAGATCATTCCGATGCAGTGGTCCACACGCCCAGGTGAGGGCAAATTACCTTTCACTTCCTACACGTGATTTTGCCACCGAGATCACTGCGATGCAGTGGTTCACATGCCCAGGTGAGGGCGAATTGCCTTTCACACCGTACACGTGGTTTTGCCACCGAGATCACTCCGATGTAGTGGACCACATGCCAAGGTGAGGGCGAATTGCCTTTCAGTCCCTTCACGTGCTTTCGCCACCGAGATCACTTCGACGCGGTGGTACACACAACCAGGTGAAGACGAATTACCTTTCATTCCTTACACGTGCTTTCGCCACCGAGATCACTCCGATGCAGTGGTCCACACGCCGAGGTGAGGGCAAACAGCCTGTCACCCCTTACACGTGCTTTGACACCGAGATCACTCCGATGCAGTGGTCCTCACGCTTAGGTGAGGGTGAAATGCCTTTCACTCCCTCTTTACACGTGCTTTTTCCACCGAGATCACTCCTATGAAGTGATCGACACGCCCTGGTGAGAATGGCCAAACTGATTTACGTCGAACGGTTTTGCCATTTTACTTGCCTTACCAATCACGTGACTGGTTCGCAACTGCAGTAATTTACATAACCTAACTGTTGACGCATAGTCATTCGTTGGCATGGTAATCCGACAAACACTTCCTGATGTGGAAAGTAATGCGTCAATTCGTTGCAGAGAAATTCTTCGGGTTTCTAAATTTTAGGCACTTAAAATAGCATGCAGGAATGCATACGATTTCAGTTCTTTCCTTCCGTCTCTCTGTTCTGCGGTAACGGTATTTAAGCTTCGAATTGTTGATCTGATGATTTTTCTTCACCATAGACGTAAAAAATTGTATAAGATCTCAGACATCTTTTGCGGTCAGCTTATGTGCTTGTCCTACAGCAGGAATTATATTTCTGCTTCTAACACCCAGTGAAGAAATTCGATCTGTGACCAAGAGATACAGTTGTACGTATACGAGATTATTGTTGTCTGGGCTTACGTCCATCCGTCTGTCCGCAGAAACCATATCTCCCCTTCTTATCAGGTTGAAGAAATTATCTATGTGACTGATTAATTGAGATATGCATGTGATTCGTAGAGACAGGCTAGATTATCGATGTCTGTTCTTCCGCTCACCCACCTATCTGCCCGTCAGCAGGAACGATACTTTCGCTCCCAAATGTGGATTAGAAAAATTGATTCTTTGCCCTAAAGGAGAAAATACGAGCATTAAATTTCAGAAATTTCTTTTTCTAGCCATCTATTCCTCAATCTGCCCGTCCGAAAAAACTATCTCCACTTTAAAAATTTAGGTTTGATAAAATTCTTTCTATTCATGAGAGGGGAAAACGTAAGGGCAAGATTGCAGTCATTTTTCCGTCCGTCCGTTCGTCACTTTGTCTGTCTGCGTGCCGGTCCGTCCTTTCTCAGAAATTTTATCAGTGCTTCTGACGACCGGATCGAAGAAATTAGCTCACTCCTGTTCCCATTTACTAAAATTAATTAATAGGGGCAGAAATGAGCATGGTGTTTCGAATGTCTGTTCCTCCTTTGCTCTGTCCGTCCGTCCGTCTGTAGAAACGATGTCTCCGTTTCTAATGATTGAATTGGAGAAGTTATTTCTCTGCGCTATAGAAGAAAACGTGAGGGTAAGGTTTCACAAATATCTCCTTCCATCCATCCATTCCTCGATTTAACTGTCTGTCTGTAGGTGCGTCCGTCAGCTGAAATTCTATCGCTGCTTCTAATGGCCAGATCGAAGAAATTCGTTTTGTGACTTATAGGTACAGGAATGAGATATTTGTGAATTCTTACACTCGGGTTTTCCTCTATCGCGCAGAGAAACAATTTCTTCAATCCGATCATTAGAAACGGAGATATCGTTTCTACAGACGGACAGACAGATCGAGCAAAGGAGGGAGACATATTGATAATACCGTTTTCGTGCCTGTCTCTAAAAACCACAGAACGAATTTTTTCGATCCGGCCGTCAGAAGCAGAGGTAGAATTCTTGCTTTCAGACGGACGGACCAGCAGACAGACAAAATGACGAATGGATGGACGGAGAGATTACTGAAATTTTACGCTGATTCCCCTATCCCACAGAAAAAAGAAATTTATCAATCTCACACTTTCGAAGTGGAGATACAATTTTTCGGATGGACAGACAGACAGAATGGGGAATGAATAGATTTCTGAATTTAATGCTCGTATTTTCTCTTTTAGTGCAAAGAATCAATTTTTCTAATCCACGTTTGGGAGCGAAAGTATCGTTCCTACTGACGGGCAGATAGTTGGATGAGTGGAAGAACAGACATCGATAATCTTGCCTACGCTATCAATCGCATGCATATCTCAATCAGTCAATCACAAAAGAATATCTTCAACCTGATCATAAGAAGGAGAGATATGGTTTATGTGGACAGACGGACGGACGTAAAGATAGACATCAGTATTCTGGTACGTGTATCTGCATCTCTCAGTCACAGAACGAGGAGTTTATTCACTAGCTGTTAGAAGCAGAACTATGATTTCTGCGGATGGACAAACAGAGAAGCTAACGTTGAAAAGGACGGAAGGAGTGATTTTTGAAATCTTATACAGTTCTTTGTGTCCATGGCGAAGAAAAAATTAGTAAACCGCCCGTGCTACGCTTTCCTTCATCTTCATGCCATTTGTAAGTAGCTAGTATGAGGGTAAATAAAAATTATCCGCACTTGCGCCATAATTTTTTTTAGGTTAGCCGCACTACCTTCTGCTCGCGCATGCTATAATGTGGTATTCTTGTGGTTATGTTACTGAAGTTTGATCTTAATTGCTACATTTTTCTTTGTTCCGTTACAGAGTAAACATGGGCGCTCCGCTGGCAGCGTGCACCAAGGAAGAACAGAAAGCAGTGATCCGATTCCTCTTGTCTGAAGGAGTGTCAGGAGCTGAAATTCCTCGCAGGCTTGCAGCCCAATACGGGGACAGCGCTCTACCACGCAGAAGTGTGTATGAGTGGATCGGGAAATTTAAAAATGGCCGGACAGCGTGAAGAATGAAGATGGTGCAGAACGCCCATCAACCTCCACCACTGACCGGAAGATTCAACAAGCTCGAAAAATGATTCTGGCGAACCGACAAGTGACGACCGACGAGGTTGCCTGTTCTCTGCAAATCAGTTATGGTTCTGCATACGAAATCATCCACGAGAAACTTGGTTTCCGTAAAGTCTCTGCAAGATGGGTGCCAAGACAGCTTACCGAAGAGCGTAAGCGCAAAGGTGTGGAGATCTCTCAACGCTTACTCCACCGCTACAACGATGATGGCGAAGCTTTTTTGGAGAGAATCGTCAAAACAGATGAGACCTGGATCCATCACTTTGAGCCGGAATCCAAACGGCAGAGTATGGAGGGGAAACACCCGAGATCGCCAGCGAAAAAGAAATTCAAGACGCAACCTTCCGCAGGAAAAGTGATACTAGCCGTTTTTTGGGACTCTGCTGGAACATTACTTGGACAAGGGGTCTACAGTCACCAGTGTGTGCTACAGTGAAATGCTGGCAAAGGAACTGAAACCAGCTATTCGCACCAAAGGCCGAGGTCTTTGTCGAAGCAAGTGTTGTTCTTGCACGACAATGCACGCCCCCATTCGGCCTTCCACACCGTTGAAACCCTTAGAAAATTGGGTTTCGAGGTGCTGGAACACCCTCTAGTCCAGATCTCGCACCTTCCGACTTTCACATATTTGAATCCCTCAAAGATGCTTTGCGAGGTCGTCGATTTGCTTTGGACGACGAAGTGAAGTAAGTTGTGCATAAATGGCTGTGTGACCAGCCACAAACCTTCTTCTCCAATAGAAAACGCAAGCTTGTGGACCGCTGGAACAAGTGCATCGAAAAGCAAGGAGACTATGTAGAAAAACGATGCACTTTTTCAACCCCTGCTGTTGTTGTGATATACTATAGAAACAAGAGTGCGAATAATTTTTGATTTACCCTCGTATTTGGGAACGCAGCGAATTCACGTAGGCGACTAAATTGTCCGTCACGAATTGACGTGATACCCTATAATATTACTGAAGTTCAGAAATACGGTAAAACCTTGTTAATCCGGGCTAATTGGAGGGAACAGTTGTCTGGATTAACTGAAATAAACTAAAAATGGTAGAAGGTACATTAAACAACCCTTCATTGTAAAAAAAAAGTTTAAAGCATATACAATATACACGTAATGTGAAATGTTCATTAAAGTACTGTACATGTATGCATACAGGACAGTTACGGTCCCATGTAGCACAGCCTTGCAATTTAACGTAGGCCCAACACTGAGCCACCGTCTTTTAGGAATAAAAGACGGTAACTCAGTGCTTGGCCTACGTTAAATTGCAAAGCTGTGCTCAGAGCACATTTAAGTAGACAGGGAGCCCGGGGCTGGACAGAATTTTGGGGCAGCACCAATATTAGTGGCACATCTACGATTTAACTGTGGGTGGATGAATAAAAATACCCAGGAGAAAACATAACCAAAATATGATGAGGAAACCAATAAAATATTGAAGTGTGTATCCCATGACTCATGGATGAATCAGTGTTAGCAAGAAAATGTAAAAATGCATGGTTGAAAAATGGATACCAGTTCAGTTCTGCTTTAATCGGCCCTCCCCGGGTTCAGCTTGTTGAAACTGCACTCTACGTCAAAAATAGTTGCACCCAGAAGGATGGGTCAGATTGCAGTGCTATTCAGGAGGAAGGTAAAGGGTAACAGGAACAATAAATGATTAAACATTGCAACTGATGTGAGCAATACTTATTGAGATACACGCCAATAAATTGTGACTCTTGGTATGGCGTCAGGTCACCATGTTTGCTCACACAGCATGTCAGACGTCTCGGCATGCAGACGTACTGGCTCCTAATGGTGTCCTGCGATAAGCCATCCCATGGAACTTGAATCTTCCTTATCAGTTCCTGCTGATTGTGCGGTAGGGGTGGAGTGTGGATAGAGCGTCCAATAGCATCCCACACATTTTCAATCGGCGATAGGTCTGTTGATGCAGCTGGCCATGGCAGTCAGTCAGCGGCGTCGGAACCGCGGGGGCAGAGGGGGCAGCCGTCCCCTCAGTTTTCTTCCTTTTGAAATTACATATATTTGGGATTGGTTGAAACATTCTGTTTTTTTTTTTTTTTTTTTGTTTTTTCATTTCATTTTGATAAAAATTGAGTATTGCTCTTCATTTTTTACCATGAACCATCTAGAAATCCGAATATTTTTTAATGCCACTCCTGAGAGGCCAAGAAATGCAAGAACCATTAAACAGTCCAGAGTGCTGATTCTCGTTTGAAGAACAGCAACGTTTTGCATCTCATTAGGTGTAAAAATTGGTCTTCCTCTAAAAAAATGAGTAAAAATAAATGGAAGTAGGGTGCGAAAAGAGATATAAGTTCCTTCAGTATTTAATTATAGCGTCTACGGCTTCAATCCTTGAGGAATTCGTATCATCCGGAAGTATCAAAATCTATAGTTTAACGCAGTTTATGTGTACAGTTAGTTTACATTTAGAAACTATATGGATATGATAGTTTTATATGTATATATAAATGAATGTTTAATCGAAAAAAATGTTTTCAGCAAATTTTCGTAATGAAGTCAGCACGTCTGCTTTTACAAGTAGTAGGATAAATTTTATGCCATGATAAAATATTTTGTTCTCCGACATCTTGCCCCGTTGTCAAAAAACAGTTCCGACGCCACTGCAGTCAGTGCCTTGAAGGCAAACTCTCGAAACAGCAGCAGTATGCGGACGAGCGTTGTCTTGTTGGAAAATCGCACCGGAGTGAGCGTTCAGAAAAGGGAAAGCCACTGTTTGCAGGACCTAATTAACGTAACGTTGGACTGTCAAAGTGGCTGTAATGAACACCAAAGGTGATCTGGCATCGTAGGCAATTGCACCCCACACAATGACACCAGGCTTTCTGGACGTGTGACGCTCGACAACAAACCGTTCATCTTGGCGCTGACTGCGGTGCCCCCCACACACGGATTCGGTGGTCGTCTCCTCCAAGACAAAAGCGGGACTCGTCACTGAAGATCACCCGCTGTCATTCTGAGTGTCTCCATGACAGTCTGGCACGACACCATTGCAGTCTTTGGCGACGATGCAATGGTGTTAAGGGAAGTCGTCATAACAATTTACGTGTGTGTAGTCCTACGTCGTGTAGCCGTTTTCCAATTGTGCTGGCACTAATCGGACGATGCATGGAGGGTGCCACTACTCGATGAATATCCGCAGTCGTGGCCGTTGGGACACTCTGCGCATGTCGGACAACCCGTGGGTTCTCTCTCTCTCTCCGTGGTTCGTCTACGTCTCGCAGACCTTTCCTGTCACTGCTGCGTTTTTGTTCTATCCACTGCCACCAACAGCGTGCTATGGTGATATCCGCACGACTGGTATGGCACGCAATTGGGCGATAAGACCATCTCGCTTCCCGGAGCCCGACGATGCGACCCCTCTCGAACTCCTCCAGCTGCTCGAATTGTTTCCGAACTTTTCTCGGGAGCATACTTCACTTGCAAAGGAGGCAACCAACACAATAGCTCGAGTCAGAGTGGCAAGCACGCGGCACGGATGACCTTATATAGCTGGTCAAGCACAGCGCTACGACCCCTCCTTGTTTGCGTCACATCCGCGGCCGAGCGTGAGACTTGAATCATTCGCATGTCTCACGATGTCAAACCCACCCATCAAGTTTCATTCATGTTGGTTGCTTCCTTCTGGGTGGAACTATTTTATTGACGTAGAGTGTATATCGAAATAGTGGGCAAATTTGATCCAAATACCATGATTCAAACGAATTCTTAATGTATAAAAATTTTCTCCAATTGCAGATATGGGCGAAAAAATATTTGTAATGCTTTCGAAAGATTTGAGGATGGACTGGGGTGACTATACTTTTTGCGGAATCTTCCTAAAAAAAGTGGAAAGAAATAGATTTTTTTTTTCCAAGACAGTTTTTAATAGTTTTTGCTGTATTATCAGAAAAAACATGAAAAAAAAACTATAAAACTCTGTCAATTCTTCAAGCATTCTGCATAATTCTGGGGCCCCTTGAAAATGCGGGGCCCGGGGCTGCAACTCCCCTAGCCCTCCTCTTAAATGACCTCTGGCCATGCTACGTAGGATGTTGAGTATTTGCCCGACGGACTTGGTCCCGTCACACTCGAAGCATTTGCTGCCCAAACTGGTTTTAAAAATGTGTTACCTCTTGTTGTGGTACTTTGCGAGGTGAAAAATAAGTGGTGTGAATTCACAGAAAATTGCTAAAAATAACGTGCAGCAAAGTGCTCGTCTTGTAACGGAATTTCTGTTTATAAAAGTGCCCTTTTTTTTAACTTCCATATCTCCTAGGTTTTCCGTAGTCAGTAATTACGTTTATTTTAGAAAAGTCAATTTCAAGTTTTTCCATCATCATCATCATCATTGTCAACCATTATCAATCCACTGCTGGACGAAGGTCTCCCCAAGTTTCCTCCACAACGGTCTGTCTTGTGCCAGTCTCCTCCATGTCACCCCTGCCAGCTGCCGGAGACTGAGGGCCAAGATTTAAGTTGTGGAGTCATTTTGGAGGGGTTTGGCCATAACTCACCACGCTGGCCAAGCGGGTTGGTGAGTGTGGGATAGAATTTCCTCTAATCCCGATGGTATAGTTATACCGCTATTGGCGGTCGTCAGAGCCCCTTTAGTAGGAACAGGATGCACCACGAGAAGGCGGGGTTGACATTTGTCAAGGAGAGGCTGTGATGTTACGCATCACCTGACCTTTTCCATATTTAGACAGAAATTTCGCAAAATCTAACAAGCTGAATATATTACGCGAGGGAATCCTTTTGCGCCGGTGATCGAGTCCAGGCCCTTTGGGTCGAAGCCGCGTGTCTTTAACCAGAAAATCACAGGAATCAGATTCGCTTTCAAGGTAAAACTAATTGGGCGATGATGAATTTTTTTTCATTAATGCGAATGATTTAGCTATTTTATTTTATATTGGAGCTTATTATTTTTTTAATACCTTTGTAATAAGTTTTTTTTTTCTGTAGATTTACAATTACGAATATTTTCATCGTCATTTTTAGAAGCAACAGAATGATTTGAGTTTGAGAGCTTATTTTGTACTGACAATAACTTTCAATTATATTTAAGAGAAGATGCAACGTACTGTTTTTTAATATTATTTCACAAAACTTTTAAATATAAAATTTACTTTTGATACCTGTCATAGCTTTTATCTTAAGGACTCCACAGATTGACGCATAGACATCGTACTCTCCCCAATACAATAAATTAAGAACCCGGTTTCACTGGGCGATGGGTTGGGCGTGGTGGATCCATTCCTTGGCCTCTGCCGCTCTGGCTCGGCCGATACAAAGAATATCTGCGCAGCTTTGTATTCTTTGACCGATATTACGCCACTCAGGACTGATTTAAACAACGGGCCCAGGGCGCCAGATTTAGGAGGGCGCCAAGCTGGAAGATTTTTTTTTCTATGAATATAAAACTTATGTTATTTATATTCGTCATTCCATATGCGTGAACAGAGAGAGCATTTACTGAGCAAGAGTAAACACGTTTTTAAGATCATGGATTCTTTAATCAGTAATTTAGCAAACAGGAGGAAATCAAACAAAGTTCTTCTGGAAAGATTTGAATTTTTCAGGGATTTGAAAGAGACCAGAGTTCTTGGCAAAGAGGCTAAATCAAATAAACTTGTTCATAGAAATCAAGGAGACATAGAAAACTTTCTCAGCAACGAATGTTTACATTTCCAGTCATATATGAATGCCGAAAACTTGAGCACTCCATGGGATATGTACATTTTCATCACTGATAGCAATCTTCAGAATACATTTCCAAACTCACAAATAGCTTTGAGAACGGTTTTTAACCTTATCAGTCACGAACTGTTCTTCTGAAAGATCATTTTCAGCAGTCTCAAGAATAAAAAAATGTAAAAAGGACTTTATTGGGGGGGGGGGGGGGAGTTTAACTCACTCGTGATAATGGATATGTGTATAAAAGAACATTGTTCTGGGTATAGACTACCCTTCAGCAACTGACAATTTTGCCCATGCAAAGGCCTGTAAAAACCGATAATTATTCGATAATTATGATGCAATCAGACATTGGGTAGAGAAGTGGGAAATTACGTAAGTGTTAATCAAATTTTCATTTGCATCATAAGTGTTTATGTAAGATTAGTTATTTTAATATTCTTTCTTTTCCCTCATTTATGTCTTTTCTGGTGCTTTAGAATGCCTGGCGTTTTAAGGCAAAGTATGAAATTTTCAAATACTATGTATACTTTACCTAGGCATTCTATAGAATGACTAATGCTATTTAGTCAAAGTATTAAAAGAGTTTCATGAAAAGGCTTTTATTGAAAAGACGTATATGAAAAAGAATGAAATAAAATGCAGAACTTTCTGACCTACTTGTTGCAACAAGGAAGGCTTGTATGACATTTTGAATTGCACTTCATTCCTTTTTTTACACAAAAGCACTTCATGTGGACAGCACTTCATTGCTCAGTCCACAGGAAGCGGCTAAGGATTTGTCCAGTGGGTGTGTAAGACAAAGTGCCAAAACATGAAGTCCTTTGTGTAAAAAAAGGAATGAAGTGCAATTCAAAATGTCATACAAGCCTTCCTTGTTGCAACAAGTAGGTTAGAAAGTTCTGTATTTTATTCCATATTTTCTGCTTTCATTCTTTTCCACATACGTATTAAAGTCACGTGCCTTACGACTTCACGTTAGAAACATCATTGGCGGGAGTATTTCATACTTGACTTCCGAACAAAGACTGAAATACAAATGGCGAATTCTCCGTCTTACACGAGTGTTGAAAGTCACGTGCCTTGCCACGTCATATTAGAACCATCATTAGCGAGAGTATTTTATACTTTGCCAGTTTCTGTTTAGGCATTGTATAGAATACCTAGGAAATATGTGAAATATTAACAATTTCATACTTTGCCTGAAAACACCAGGCATTCTACGATCTTGTCTTGTGCCCGCGTCGTCAGAGACACTTACTTCGTCCCTGACGCCACTGGAATTCTTCCTGTGGGGATACCTGAGGAACATCGTTTACCAGACCACTGTGATTTCCCTCGATGACTTGAAGAGCAGAAACAGCAGGGGCTGCGGTAGCAACAGCAGGGCTTCATAAAACCCTGTAGCAACAGCAGGGCTTCATAAAACCCTGTAGCAACAGTAACGCAGTAAATGCTGGCGAACACTTGGCGGGAAATTGATTATCGCTTGGATATCTTATGTGTCACGAAAGGAGCGCTTGTCCAAGTGGTTTAGCAATCTGATGTATCGATTCTACGGGTGATGAAATTTTTAGTTGCCATCTGTCACATTCTGTTTGCGGTTTTAGTTTGTTTCCCGTTTCCCTATCATATGCGACTGAAACCCCGGCAATAATAATGAATCACCCTGCGTAATTGCTGGTGCACAACAGGAAGGGGGGGGGCTCCCCGGTGGCGCAGTCTCTAAACGATGGCTTCTAAATATTCGCCCGAAAGGGGTCCGGGTTCGAATCCCGGTGAAGCATGGATGTTGTGTTTGTCTTATGGCACTGGCTCTCTCCCCGTCCCTAAAATAGGGACGGGCGACTGCTTTATAGCCCGTTGAGTTGCTCGGGGTCCGGACAAAAGCTCACTGGACATTTACCCACCGGACACTTGCCCACTATGGATGATTTGTAGATAATACGTAACTTCGGAGGACGTTTCCGATCAAGTGTAGGAAAACTGATCACATAAATATTTATGGATTGTATAAAAATTGCTTTTTGCTTTACAAATGTTAAAATGTACGGGGGTTACCCCCAAACCTAAACTAATATTTATATCACCTTTCTTATGGATTCAAAAAGCTCAAATTTAATTCATAAGACAACGCCATTAATAGACAAACAACGAACTTGATAATTTGGGTCGCCCCGTTGGCGCAGTCGTCTAAGCCATGGCTTCTGATCATTCGTCCGGAAGGGGTCCGGGTTCAGGTCTGTGAGGCATGTACGTTGTGTTTGTCTTACGGCACTGGCTCTTTTCCTTCCCTGTAACCAGTGGCCCTAAAGAAGGGACAAGGAACTGCTTATACTCCGTTGAGTTGCTCACGGTGGACGTTAAACTTCCAATAAAAAAAACAAACAAAAAAAACAAATAATAATAATGGGGAAGAGGAGAAGAAATACCATGTGCCATTGTAACCAAAATTCATGAGTTGCCCCGGTGGAGCAGTGGTGAAAGCAATGGCTTCTGATCATTCGTCCGAGTAGGGTCCGGATTCGAATCCCGGTGAGGCATGGATGTTGTGTTTGTCTTACGGCACTGGCCCTCTCCCTTCCCTAGAGCCAGTGGCCCTAAATTAGGGACGGGCGGCTGCTTATAGCCCATTGAGTTGCTCACGGTGGTCGTTAAATCTCCCATGAAAAAAAAAAAACAGATTCATGCGGTATAGTATCCACAATATTCGATTTCGCTACAGAACTTCAAAATGAAATAGTTCTACACATGGGCGTGGTCTGGATCACGGACCCCTCTGGAATTTCATGGACCCCCTCACTTAGGGGCTCAACCCACGAAACGTAGTCTTTTTTTTTTCTTTTTTTTTACGGTTTCCTGGATACCGCCGCCATGGCTCACAGTTTTCTGGAAAACTCTTCAAATACAATTCGGAAAATTGATTTCGCACGAATATACTGAAAAGTTAGTTCAACGCCCTGTTTTTCTCCTTAAAAAAGATCGTTTAAGAATTCTTTAAATTTTTTTAAAGCAATGACCAGGGTGGAGAAGGGGTCTCTCTTCTTCCTTCTGTGCGTTTTTTTTTTTTTTTTTTTTTCGAGTCCGAATGTGTCTTGCTGGAGATCAGAAAACAAATTAAATACATCTGAGAAAAAACAACTGAACAGAAGAACTCGAATTCATTTTAAGCGGGGAGTATACTACATCTTGTGCGTAGCTATAAGTGCCTTGAGCTATGCAGCACGGCCTCATCCTGCCTATCACCCGGACTTGTCTCCGACAGACTATCATCTGTTTCGTCGCCTGGATCACTTCCTGTCCGGCGGGAGTTCACGACAGACAACGAGGTTCAACGTGCAGTTGGCCACCCCGGTGGCGCAGTGGTCCAAGCGATGGCTTCGGATCGTTCGTCCGAAAGGGGGTCCGGGTTCAAATCCCGTGAGGCACAGTGCATGGCGGCTTTTCAGGTGAAGTGCCTCTTCACCTATTTTACTGAAAATAAAGTTTTATTCAGTATTTTTTTTATAAAATATTCTTTTTTGCCTTTATTAAGTTTCAAAATACTCAAAATTTTGAATAGATATTAATTCACATGGCGCGCTCAATACGGAAAACGAATCCTTATACGCAAAACAGTGCAAGTGAAGAGCCGAAATGAGAATGCTTGGAAGTCTGCAGTTTTCCGCCGAGCTGCCATGGTAACCGTGACGTCACCCTCCCCAATCTGCTCGCTCAAGTGAAGTGTTTCGGCTTCACGCGAATTACCTCTGCATCTTTCAGTTTTTGAGCGTAAAGTCGTGAGAGATCACGGTGGAGTGGGCGGACTACCAGGGTACCATGCAATCTACTATGGCTTTTTCCTTGTGGTGTCTGGTACATTATTTTCCGAAAGGAATTTGTTCTTTGGTGCTTTGTGATTATTTGTTGAAAGCTTTTACTGATATTTTAGGTATGTGTACAATTTAACTGATCGTGATAGTTTTAGTATGCATCCTGTGGACGACATTGTTTGTAATTTATTGCAAACTCCATTTACTCTGTGGAAAGATGAAGATAAAAGAGACATTTTGCTTCAAGGACGACCAACGGATTCACTGACAATTGTTGCCAAGAACGAAATGAAGAAGAGCGGTAAATCTAACAATATTAATTTTAAAAGTTTTTGGTTTACTGAATATAAATGGATTTGCAGCACTTCTGTGTTAATTTTTTTTTTTTTTTTTGGCCCTGCTTACTTTTTAGTAATAAACATTCGGCGTGGAATAAAGACAGATTCTCAGATTTATTAAGCGTAACACGGTCACTTCATAAACATCGTGATTCTAGCGAACACCTGAAATGCGGATTAATGTTAAGGAATTTTGAAAAATTCAAAACACCATTGCCGATGCCCTGAGGAAGAATGCTAGGCTTTTGAAAACGCATTTTAACGAAAACGTTTGTTTAAATAGACTTTTCCTGCAGACAGTGATTGATGCAGTATTAGTCTATACTGTATTTGAGCATACAAGAACTAGCATTCCATGGCCATGACGAAAGCATGGGCTCGATAAATCGTGGAAATTTCATTGAATTACTTTCATTGTTGATATGAAGAAGTTCTTTAGAAATTGAAAATCAATACGAAATGACAAAAAACTATTCAAAATGAATTAATTGAATGTATTTCTGAATATATAAACGATCACGTCAAAAATTAAATAATTGTTTATTGTTGATTCGGAAGGTGTATTGGTTGAGGGATTTTCGGGTTTCCATGATGTGAATGAAGATAGAACGTCAGGAGTTTTATACAAAATGGTAGACAAAATTTTGGAACAGTCTGATTACCAACACAAATAAATAGCACAATGTTACGATGGGGCAAGTATAATGTCTGGACACTTAAATGGGCTACAGAAAAAAAGTCAAAGATAAAGCTTCTCAAGCTGTTTTTGTTCAATGCTTAGTTCATTGTTTGAATCTTGTATTACACCAGAGTTTTTCTAAAATTTCTAAGTGTCGAATACTTTTTGCAAGCCTCAGTGGAATTGCTTCGTTTGTTCACCATTCTTCGAAGCGGTCTTATACACTTATATCAACAGCCGCAAGACGCAGACCAACCATAACAGAAACTCGATGGTCCTCCACTTCGAAATTAGTAAGTGTAGTTGTTGAAGATTGGGATAAATTGAAGGAAGTGTTCGGATTTCTGACGAATAGCGAATAATCAGACAAAAAATCAATTCATCTTGCCAATGGGTTTTTGAATGAGATGAACACTTTCGAATTAACATTTTTGGCTCCACCGAGCTATTATTCGAACTTTTGAAGAAAAAATAACTAAGCATAAATTTTTTACTGTGTAACTCAAATTAAAAAAAACAAAAAAAAAAACTCGTGAAATTTTGAGCCATAAAAGGAATGATGAATTATTTGAAAGACAGTTTGGAAAAGCTAGCAAAATCACAGAAATAAGCACGGGAATATGCTGCTCTTACACAGGAAACAATTTTTCAAAATTATAAACAATTGTATTTTGAAATTTTGGACCACATTTTTATGGAAATGGATATAAGATTTCAAGACTGTAAGAAACTTCAATTTGTCTGACTTGCTGACACAACCAAATTCGAATAATTTAATGCATGCTTTCCTACTCGCGCTCTTGAAAATCTACATTTTTACGGAGACATATTTATTAAACACAGCGCCTTAAAAATGAACTGAGTCTTGTATATGCCGATAAAAAATTAAGGAATATATTGACTGAAGAACTCCTTCGAGTGTTTCACGGAGACAAAGACATTTTTACAGAAAATTATAAATTGGTTTTCCTCAGTTTAACAATTCCATCCACAAGTGTGCCAGTGGAAAGAAGTTTTCTTAAAAGAATACAAACTTGCTCAAGAAATACTAGTTCCCATTATAGACTTGCTTCTCTGGCAAATATTTCTATTCAGGAAGTCATTTTATTGATGCTCACGAAGAAACAAGTATCTAACCATCTTATGACGACATAATCGACAAATTTGCAGCTTCAAAAGGAAGAAAAATTGATTTAATATACAAAAAATAAGTAAGTCCTCTTTAAGGGATTTTTATTGTAGACAGTAGATATATATATTTTCATACTGCTCTTGTACCTCTTCACTTATTTTTCCAAATACGAGCCGCCACTGGTGAGGCATGGATGTTGTGTTTGTCTTACGGAACTGGTTCTCTCCCTTTCCTCGAACCAGTGACCCTAAATTAGAGTCGGACGACTGCTTATAGCCAGTGTTTCTTTCAGGGATACATCCGGGAGGGCGAAGCCCCCGGAAATATCCAATCCCCCCCCCGGAGACTTTTTAAGTCATCTTGCAAAATGTTCATTAAAAAACTCTACAAGCTACAATGAAAAAGAAAGTTTCATTTCTTTTGATGCGAATATTTTTCGAATTACATTTTTAAATATTTTTTCAAGTGTGATAATTCGTTTTTCTCAAAAAATAGATTAAAAGATAAACTTTGTTTTTCAAAATATAAAACTGGTGTTAGGAAGCTGACAGCGACCAAGTCAGGGAAGAGATTTCAACTATGCATCTTTGTTGCCCCGTAATGCCCCATCGAACGACAATTAAGAAATTCTACCACGCACCCCCCTGCAGCTGAGCATAAACGTATTGACCATTAACTATGCTGACCGCCCACTCTTAACAGCTAAATGGTTTTATTCCTTCGCACACATGTAGGATGTGAAAATAAGTAGACACGAGACATCTTGTTAGAAAACTCGTTAAGCGAAGCCACTTATCAGCATTCAACATCAGTTTCTCTTTGGGGATATTTTTTCCATCTCAGCAGTCCCGGCGTCGATTTTCGATTTTCACTCCCTCCCCCCACTTACGAGGCTCAAGGATGTTATAACTTACAGGGATTATTTTAGACATTCAGTTAGCGCAACAGCGGTAATCACGTCACGTTTGCATTTAGGTCCAACAGGGAGCAACCGTTTCTCTTGACCACAATTCAGTCCCCCTTTCTCCAAAGAGAGCAGCTGTGGACAAACGTGGATCTTTTTATTCAGACTTAGACACCCTCCTCCAACTCACACACACACTGGCACAGCCAGCAATAGCAGATTAGCAGTAAAATACAGTGTCTCTTTCTTCGCGTCGAACGATGAACATGAGGAAGCGATAAATTTCCGGGGACACATAGCACATTAAAGGAAAACACTGTCAGGATGGGATAAAGCGAAATTCTACACTTTAAATCCACCTTTTTACATGTTAGCTAAGACACACACATCGGGAGTGCGTGTAGTATAAGTTTAATGAATAGCTTTTCACACGATTACATTGGCCGATATTAAGCGTACTGGGTGGAGTCTGAAGCAGAGAATATTTTTGGGGGTAATCAACAGTCACCACTCACCAGTCAGTAGTACGCTTTGGGGAACGAAAGGAAAAGGAAGGTAAATAGGAGAAAAAAAAATAATGTTTTCGCAACTTGACAGAAACCTCGTGGTTTGTTTATGTAAAGGATACGATATCTGTCAAAAGGAAAATTTCACAATCATCTATCACATCTTTTATTAAAATTCAGAGAACAGATGATGCCAAGGGTGAAGAAGTGGAAAATATTCCAGTAGCAACCAAAGAATCTACATCAATGTTAACTGAAATTTCAGCTGATGAATTTAACATAGCTTTGCCTGGTACCGGTAAAATAAAAGAAAGACGTTTCTACAATAAGGCTTGGAAGAAGAAATACACATGGCTGTATGAAGACAAAAGCAGAGATGGCGCGTTTTGTAAACTTTGTGAAAAATACATGAAGAATGATGTAAATGTTTTGAAAAAAAAAAAGGTGGAGTATTCATAACAGTACCATTTGCATCATATAACAAAGCGTTAGAGAAAGATGGAGAACTGGAGAAACATCACATTCGTCAGCGCACATTGCCAGTGCAGAAATGGAAAAACTAAGATTAAATGCTTCGAAAAATCCTGTGAACAACCAAATACTGGGTCAAAGTGGAGAGCAAAAGAAAGAGAACAGAGAAGCTCTTAGCGTGCTAAGTCGAGGCCTGTATTTTTTGATAAAACAAGAAATAGCCCACACAACTAAATATGAGCCTTTAATTAATAACCTGCTTGTAAAATGTAATCAGGATCTCGCAGACTGGAAGGCAGCACAAAATGAACGATCTACGTGTTGCACAAAAAATACGGCTTCAGAATTACTGTATTAGTGAAGTCCTTTGCTCCAAAATAGAAAAACAAATACCGAATAAAAAAATTTCTCTCATGGCAGACGAAAGTATTTCTCAAAAAAAATGAAATGCAACTCAATATTTGTGTAAGACACGCTGAGAACAACCATCCCGTGGAAACATTTTTTTCTTTGGTTAAAATACCAAACGGTTTGTCTAAAACTATAGCTAATGCTATTGATTATGAAATTAGAAAAGCAAAATTAAATTACAACGATCTTGTTGCTTTTGGCTTTGATGGAGCATCAACATTTTCAGGTAAGCTGGCAGGGAATATTTTTGGGGGGAATATACAGTATGTATATTCACTGCCGAGCTCATATTTTGTCATTAGCTGTTATTTGTTGCCGCAACAAAAATCCTAAAGTGAAAAGATTTTTTCACACATTAAAGGACATATACAAGCTCTTCAGCCAATCTCCTAATAAAGAAAATATCCTCCATGAAATTCAAGCAGTGATCAACGATCCTATACTGAAAGTCCCTGAATGTGTATACTCGGGGCAAACTTAACCTGTCATTGGAAGGAAGGCTACAGAGTGTATACTTCCACTGCATAAAATAGTTCCGGTCTAAAAGCTCGTACTCCAGCTTCAACTGGCACCTAAAAAGGACACAGATGTTCATACGTTGTGTGTGTGTGTGTGCATTTAAAAAATTCAGATCTCAGTTTCAGCGGCATTTCTAAAAAAAAATATAGAAATTCGTGTTTTGGTGACGTCACTGATGATTCTCTGTCACAGCATTCTTGTTTGGGTCAGAGTTAAGCTGTCAATCCAGTGGATATTTATTGCTGTGGGGGTGGGGGGTCATTAGCGGAAAGATGAGGGCGAAAAAAGTGTTTCCGAGGGCATTTCGCGTTTCTCCCCCTGCTTTCTCCTTCTTGATTGTTGTTTTAAAACACTCTTCTGTCTTTTCGAATGGCATCTGCCGGTCACTCGAGTGTATTTCAGCCGCATAAAACTGGGAAACCATTACGAAGCACTGCTAAGGTGATCGTTATGAATGTTTTCAATAAATTAATGGAAAAACATTTGCCGAATAAATCGGAAAATGAAATAACAGTTCTTACGGCAGAACTCACTGGTTTTTCAAGTCGCACCATTGCGAGAATGAAGGTTGAATTTAGTATTGAAGTACCTCAGATCCATCGGCAATTTATTTCTTCAAATTAAAATACAATTCTCGCTTGGCTTACATAGAACGTTTTCTTGAAATTAGTTTGGAGTTCCCAATTCAGTTCTCAATATAGGCCAAGGAACAGCTATCTTTTCCTTTTCAACTTTTGTGCGCAGTTGCCTAAACGCGAATGAACCGGCATCAAAATTCAGACAAATGAAAGAGTTCCTTCCCGCCGTTAGGCACTTCGGGAAACTACCACACATAATTCGGAAACTTGGAAAATTGCCACACATTTAAAGTGTTCCTCAGAGGAACAGCAATTTGTGCCCGGCCCCTCAATGGAAAACATGTGGCAATTTTCCAATGTGTGGCAATTTTCCAAGTTGCTGAAAGATGTGTGGCAGTTTACAGTGAACCCTAAAATATCATTAATCACAGAGACCGGCTCTTGTCCAGTACTTATGGCAACACAGTGTAGTTAAAAAGGCATACACATTTAACGGGTATCTGTTATAAAAAAAATCTAATCAATGCAAAATTTTGGGAAGAACGAAATTTTACGCATAGCTGATGACATGGTAAAAATACTTTGAATTAAATCCCACAGTTGGTAATCTTCAAGCAGTAAGTATAAATAAATGAAATATATATATAAAAAAAAATAGAAAAATATGTGAAAACAAAATTAGGCCACTTAAGACTTCTTCCTGTGTTTAGCAATTTCAAAAGAAAGAAAAGTTACACGTTCTGTAACATTTCAAAAGAAAAAAAAGATAAATAGAGAGAGAGAGAGAGAGAGAGAAAGAGAGATAAATTGCTTGTCTACCGGTCAGCGAGGAGCACGCGGGGGGGGGTTACTGGGGATATGGTCAGGGCTGGGACATGGTGCTAAAATGAGGGGTCAGTCTGTCACCGTGGGCTCCCTCGCAAAACTTCCGAGTGAAGATTAATTACACACCATTAGTGCGGAGTAATACTTGCAACTGGGAGTGCTAAGGATCCGTAGCATTATCCCCATTGCCAGGATAGCGGAGGTTGACCCACTACAGGATCGTAAATGCAGTGAAAAGGAGTTTCTCGGCAATCATGCTCGCTTGTAAAAATATACATACAGAAGCAGTAGGTCTTGCATCAGTAGCTGGAGGAATATTACTGAAGATGGGAAATAACAGTTTTTCTATTATCTTAATCGTTATGGATGAAGTACTGAATGCTGTATCCAATTTGAGTAGAGACCTGCAAAAAGTGGATGTGCCCTTTTCATCTTTAATTCTGCTAATAGAATCCACCAAAGAACATTTAAAAGACATAGCAAGTGCATGTGAAGATGAAACGGGCCAGCTTCGAAAGAATATCTCTGACTTGATGAAGAAACCTTTAGAACTGTGGGGAAAATTGTGTTTAACCGAAGATGAAAACCCCAAGCAAACCTTTAGACACATGCAGCAATACATATTATCCATCAACGATGAAATCTCGAATATATTTTATGACAAAGCTATTAACATAATAAAAGGTGCGTCACATTTTGAAAATTTTTAAAACTTTCTAAACATTTCAGAAAAACAAGTACAAAATTTATGTAAATATTTTCCAGGGACTGATGCAGAATCAGCTATGGCTGGTATAAAGTCATTTACTTTTTTCGTTAAGTCAATGATGAAAAGCAAAAGTTCAGGATACGGTGCTAAAGATTCGCCTATTGCAATACTTTCTTCAGCAAACGTAGGCTATAGTAGTTTAACAAGTCTTTGTGAGGCTTAACTATGCATACGTGTTTCTACGGCAAGTGTTGAAAGGACATTTACTACACTGGTGTGCAAAAATTAAGGAAGAAGAGGAGAAATTAGCATAACAGCGGAACGAGCAGGCAGAACGGACCGAAACACCACTCAGGAGATAGACAGGGGTCCAGTACGGTAGCGCATGCGCATATATGCGGCATGACGGGGGGGGGGGGTCAGGAAGGGTACAAAGCACACGGGCGGTGTACGCTCAGCAATTCGGTGAA
Source organism: Macrothele yani (assembly GCA_039090855.1). Classification (NCBI taxonomy): domain Eukaryota; kingdom Metazoa; phylum Arthropoda; class Arachnida; order Araneae; family Macrothelidae; genus Macrothele; species Macrothele yani. The sequence continues at coordinate 26,450,702 of CM077013.1, forward strand.
AGCTATTCCACGGTGTACATCGTACATCGGTTTAAACGACGTCGAGTTGCTGCTACCGTGTGATATGGCCAACAGGCAATCCAGTAGACGACATCTGGATGACTTTACCCCAGGTCGCGTCGTTGGAAAAAGGTCGAAATGTGACTAGTGTGGCCGAGGAGTTCGGGATCGCTCACAGCATCACGAGATTGGAGAGCATTTCAAACGACAGGAACAGCTGTCTGAGAGTTTAGCAGTGGTCGTCCACGAGCAACCACAGCGGCGGACGACCGGTATATTGTTCTACAGGCGAGAAGAGACAGGCGGCAGACAGCGGAAGAATTCGCAAGGCACATGCAACAGACAACTGGACGTCCGTTATCGCGTTTTACCGTGGTTAGGAGGCTGCACAAAGGTGGTCTATTTGCACGACGACCAGTACGGTGTGTGCCATTAACGCTTGATCATCGGAGATGGGGGTTTCTGTGGTGCCAGGAACACAAGAACTGGACACATCAGCAATGGGGTCGAGTTCTCTTTACGGATGAGAGCCAATTTAGTATGACGAGCGATTCTGGACGTATACACATCTGCAGAGAGCAGGTAATACTCAATCACACCTCCAACATCATCGAAAGGGACCGGTTTGGAGGTGGCGGAGTTCTCGTTTGAGGCGGTATCATGCTTGGTTGCCGTACTGACCTCCAGATCTTCCAAGGAGGTTCAATAACTGGTATCCACTATTGTACCGAGGTTCTCCCGTCTCACGTGCTTCTGTTTAAAGGTGCTGTGGGCCCTGAGTTCCTCTTCGTGGACGACAACGCTACACCTCATCGTACAGTGGCTGTCGCAGAGCTGTTGAAGAGTGAAGATATTCAACGCATGGACTGGTCCGCAAGGTCCCCGGACCTAAATCCAATCGAACATGTGTGGGACCTTCTCGGGAGACGCTTAGTAGCACGTCACCAGCCGCCAGCAACGATTCCACAGCTGCGATTGGCGCTACAAGAGGAATGGGCCGCGATGCTTCAACAGCTCCTTGACAACCTCGTCCTCAGCCTGGACAGACGTTGTAAATCCTGCAACGCAGTCAGGGGTGATCATATCATCTACTAAAGACTGGATTTTTCTTGGCAGCCGCCTGTCATATGGACGTTTCTGTCTTCTGCCCTGTTGTGCTCGAAGCTATACCTTTTCAATAAAGTGCCTTTGTATCCTTTGGATTCCTTGTTTGGACGGTTTTGCTCACCTGTCCCATATTCTTACATCTTGGGGATCTTATGGTATGATTTGAGTCGATGTGGAGCACTTCTGCATGACGTTACATTAGAAAAATCGTCTCGTCCTTAATTTTTGCGTGCCAGTGTACAATGAATAGAATTTTGACAAAGCTGAGAGCCAGATTAAATGAAGAAAGTTTGCAACATTGTATGCTTGTTAGCATGGAATGCGAGGAAGATCCCGATGAAGAATTTTTGGAAGTAATAACTTTGTATGCAAGGCCTTACCATGCATACCTATTTCTATGGCAAGTGTAGAAAGGACATTTAGTACAATGAATAGAATTTTGACAAAGCTGAGAGCCAGATCAAATGAAAAAAGTTTGCAACATTGTATGCTTGTTAGCATCGAAGGCGAGGAAGATCCCGATGGAGAATTTTTGGAAGAAGTAATAACTTTGTATGCGACTAGGAAACCGAGAAGAATTCGTCTTATGTAGCATGCAAATTGCAAAGAATTACGCTGAGCGCTGCGAACAATGTTGCAAATTGCAATACTTGTAAAATTTCATTCAGTGTAACGGACATTCAGTTTTATAGGAGTGTTAATGAACTTCATGGATAACCTTGACAGTGACTATGCCATACCCGTGATGTAAGTAATAAATCATTATTCTAATCTAGCCTACTCCGAAGTCCCAGCTAGCGCTACTTAATTTCACGTTTGCATTTTAAATTATAACTTTGTTATAGCACACTCATGTGATTTAAAACTGAAATGTATCGTATTTTGTGTAAATGTGATTTAGACCATATAATAGGCAAAGCAGTATATACGCTACAGCTATATTCTAGGTAGAGGTTCTGTTGATGAAAATTAAAGTAGTTTTTCTAGCAAATCTGCTATTTCAAGTTAACATTTTAACCTACTTTCTTTCTATGTCGTTTTATTAGCAATGTAAGACGGGTCTGCAATCGAAATATGCAATTAATTGTACTATTTTTGTATGTTTTACTCTGCTTTTTTGCTGTTTTTCGGCAATAATTCAAGCATGAAAGTGCTTTACACCAAGACACTAATTTTAGCTGATGTTGATGTTTTAGTTTAGTCAAAAATGTGAATGTTTATTTTACCATTGTTAGGGTAATGATGAAATCGAAGATGGTAATCAGAAAAGTCCCCCTCAGGAAAAGTCCCCCACATTGGAAAAGCTCCCCATAGGAAAACTCCCCCACCTTTTTCACTCAGGGACCGTGCACATATTTTAGTTTACACAAAATATCGAATGTGGGGGAGATTATCCGGGGTCACCACTTCCATTTTCACGCTGTTTAAAACAAGATGCAGCCGTACAACGAGCACAAATATGTGGGAGAAATTTTCGGGGTCGTCATTTCAACTTTTACCGTGTTTTATAGTAAAAATCAGTCTTACAATTAGCTGGACAGGTAGTGGGAAATTGCCGGTTTCGGGATTTCGACTTCTACGCAGTTTATAGTGAAAAATGGTGTTACAAGTAATTGGAAGGGGTGGGGAAATTTCCAGGGTCGGCATTTCTTATTCCACCGTGCTCATGTTCATAACGTTTGCGTAACATTTTAAATAATCAATATTGCGATATTACTGAGGCAGAAAATATTATTACGTCTAACGTCTAGACCCTTCTAAAAGCTTTCATTCCGTCATTCCCATATTCCTAAAATTTACATAACAGGTAATGTCAATAATATTGCGCTTCTACTTATGCCCATTAACAGGCCGTAGGCTTTAGGCCTTTTCAACACTTTTTTTCTTCACCTATGTGATATTCGTAAAGTTTACAAAAAAGTTAAGTTAATAGCTTTGCGCGTTTACTTAGGCATTCAATATTAATTACTAGGCCCTTTTGACAGTTTTTATTCTATCGATGTCATATTCCATGAACTGAAGTTAATCGTATTGCGCTTTTACTTAGGCACTAATTATTAATTCATTGGCTGTAGACATAAGGCCTAGTAATTAATATTGAATGCCTAAGTAAAAGCGCAAAGCTATTAACTTGACTTTTTTGTAAACTTTACGAATATCGCATAGGCGAAGAAAAGTGTTGAAAAACCCTAGGCTTACGGTCTATTAGTCAATGTATAGTGCATAAGTAGAAGCGAAATATTATTGACATTACTTATTATGTAAATTTTAGGAATATGGGAATGACGGAATGAAAACTTTTAGAAGGGCCTAGACGTTGGGCCTAATATATTTTCTTTCTGAGTAATATCGCAATATTAAGAATTTGAGATTTTACATAGACGTTATGAACATGAGAATAAATAATGCCGACCACGGAAATTTCCCCACACATATTCGTGCTACTTGTACGGCTGCGTCTGGTTTTAAACAGCGTGAAAATGGAAATGGTGACCCCGGAAATCTCCCCCACATTCGATATTTTGTGTAAACTATTATTTGTGCACAGTCCCTGACTGAAAAATCTGGGGGATCTTTCCTGTAGGAGGGGAGGGGGAGGGGGTTCCTATGGGGAACTTTTCCCATGTGGGGGACTTTTCCTGAGGGGGATAATTTTCCTGTGGGGGACTTTTTCCGTCCATCATCGAAGTTCACTCTTTTGAAATGTCTAATTCATCGAAACCTGTGAAAATTCGAATTACGGTGTATAATATTCTTAGTCGTGACATATTGACGCAGAAATATAAAATAAACCCAATTAAAGATGTAGTATAAAGAAATTGCACATCTTCAGCTGCAGCTCCACCTTTTATCGTCACAGAACAAACAGCCTTAAGAGCGAATATTGATTTTTTTTTCGCTACTTACAATTACTGGTTTACGGGATGCTCCAATTAACATTACTGGATTAACGGTCGGTAAAATTCTCTTCTTTATTGTGCTTGTTATTTTTTCTGTGATTTGTGAAACTCGATGTGATTTAGGAAGTGGACGTTCCATATTCAATATACCTTTTTTACTTTTTCTATACAACTCTCAGAGTCATCCTTCTTCATGTATAATATACTAACTGTGCCACGGCTTCAATCGCGTGGAAGATATCACTGAAAAACAGGGCTTTGATAACACGTGTAATGCTATCCATCCATAAGAACTGCAGCTGAATTTCATAGCACCCAGCAACCGATGGAGGAAATTGGCCGAAAGATTAAATGATCGGCAGTTAGTTTTTCACGTGAAGTAAAATTGTAATTAATTTTTACATAAATTTAAATACAAAATTTTTATTTAATTTTCTTAAAATAATTCATAATGCTTCTGTATATACAACATTCTTTGTTTCGTTTCCAGCCGTTATCAAAATAAATTGATTGTCTGAACTGCCGATTCTCGATAAGCAGGCGTATAACTACTGTCCGTGCAAGAAACTTTCTTGACGCAAATCCAATCCCACATGATTGGCCTTTCGATTTATTGATCGTTCTAGCGAAGGATAGTTTAATAGGAAACTGTAATCTTTTGAACGTGAAAGGCAACTCCGTCGGAATCATCGAGATCCTGAGTTTGTGTGCCATTTACCCAGCTGCTGGCTCATTTAGCATAATGGCTTCAATAATATTACTGTGTTACGCAGCGCTTTGATCTGTAATCTTGTACCATTGCACAGGTTTGGATGATTCAGGTTTCGTAATAATATTATAGGAATGCCAACTTTCAATTTCAGACAATGCGGTGGAAGTCCTGAGGGATTTAAGGAATTTAAAAATTTATGTGGATAATGCACTGTATCTTCCAAGTTCAGGGCAGTATCGATCGATGTGTAAATTCTGTATTCGCCGGGCAGTTTTTGCGAAATGGCATCGTTTATTCCATCAACGGATGCATTCCTTGGAGACACGATAGCTCGTTCACACATCAAGTTGTGACTTCTTTGGAGCAAATTTCTTACATTAGGATAAGTTTTGTCAACTAATTCATTAATAGATCTTACAATGCTTCCCAGTTTACTATGTACTGAAATCAAACTGTTCTGTTTAGGTACTTTGCCATCATCGACACGTAGTAACAGAGTAGAAAATTGGATATCTCCACCTCCTAAACGAGCTCTCATATTTGTTCGTAAATGAAGCGTTTCAATATTATTCCACATTGGCGAGGATTTTAAACAAGCCTTAACAATGTCTGCTCGTGTTCCTTTCACAATTACTGGCAAAGTTAAAGAATAAAAAATAAACGAAATGTCCTATGTCCACGGGAAAGAAGTAAGCTTCCCAACAGTGAAAGAATTATCCAAATCGCTTCAGTAGTTTTCGAGATTAGTAAAAAAAAAAAAAAAAAATTCGTACACTATCGTGAAGTACTTTCTCTGACGTTGGGTGTGATCAGGTTGCATATAAACGAAGTGAAACGATACACGGGAAATCGGGAACTATACTTGACAGCGTTCTATTTCGGCAGTACAGCCAAAAATAGTAAACAAGAAAGATGATACCGAATTTTCGGGTGTAATAAGCACGCCTTTTGAATCCGTTCTGACGCAAATTAAATTTATCAAAGCTATTCAAAGTCAATGGAACCGGTATGGAAAACAATAGATCTGACGAAAGAAAGAAGATTTTCAATCGGGTCTTTAATCCCTCATGCAGATATTGTTGTAAACGGAATCGTGAGCTTACGAACTCTTAGAAACAGAGATATCGACAAAAATAAGATGTGACTATACGTCCCCTGGTGGGAAAACCATGCATTATTTTAGGAATAAAGTATTCGCAAAAGGTTTATCCATATGAGCGGTATCGGTCCAAGAAAAAAAATGTTTAGTCGAGTTTTCAGGAACCCAGATTTTGCAACAAATACTTCACAAGCAGAAATTAACACTAATGACCCCTGGTGGCTAAACCATTCTTTACCAAACATTAGAAATTATGTGAAAAATATTTTCTATCAGGTCTTGTATGCGATACATGAAGAATTTTTCAAATCGGAGTTTTAGGAGCAGAAAACGCAATTTACCTTTATGCGCCCTAGGAAAAAGTCTATGATTTACGTGAAAAATTTGAATTTATATATCCAACAAAGAAGGAATTTTTCAAATCGGACTTTTAGAAGTAGAGATATTGACAAAAATAAGATATATATCTACGCCCCCTGGCGTAGAAACCATGCATTATTTCAAGAATGCTCCTAAAAGGTTTGTCGACATGAGTAGCATCGGTCAACAAAAGCCTTTTTTTTCAATCGAGATTTTAGAAGCTCATATTTTGCTGCAAATACATCAGAAGCGAAAATTAACACTTACGCCACCTGGTGGCCAAACAATTTTTTACAAAAATTCGAAATTACGTGCAAACGATTTCGGATCAGGAGCTGCATCCGGTGCAGAAAGAATTTTTTTAAATCGGAGATTTAGAAGCAGAGAAATAGTGGGAAACGCAATTTACCCTTACGCCCCCTAGCGGAAAGTCTATGAATTACTTGAAAATTTTGAATTTATAGAAAAAACATGTCACACTAGAAACACTATCCCACAAAGAAGGATTTTTTTTTAAATCGGACTCCTAGAAGTCGAGATATTGACAAAAATAAGACATACATCTACGCCCCTTGGCGTAGAAACCATGCGCTATTTTAAGAAGAAAATGTTTCTAAAAGGTTTGTCGACACGAGTAGTATCGGTCTACAAAAGACGTTTTTTTCAATTGAGAATTTAGAAGCTCATATTTCGCTGCAAATACATCAGAAGCGGAAATTAAGGTTTACGCCCCCTGGTGGCCAAACCTTTTTTTTTTTTTTTACGAAAATTAGAAATTATGTGCAAACGATTTCCCATCACGAGTTGTATCCGGTGCAGAAAGAATTTTTCAAATCGGAGATTTAGAAGCAGAGATATAGGGAGAAACGCAATTTACCTTTACGCCCCTAGAGAAAACTCTATGAATTACTTGAAAATTTTGAAATTGTATGAAGCCCATGTCACACTGGAAACACTATCCAACAAAGAATGAATTTTTCAAATCGAACCCCTGGAAGTAGAGATATTGACAAAAAATCAGATATACATCTACGCCCCCAGGCGTAGAAACCAAGCACTATTTCAAGAAGAAAATGTTCCTAAAAGGTTTGTCGACATGAGTAGTATCGATCTACAAACGACGTTCTTTTCAATCGAGAATTTAGAAGCTCATATTTTGCTGCAAATACATCAGACTGCGAAATTACGATTTACTCCCCCTCGTGGCCAAACCATTTTGTTACAAAAATTAGAAATTATGTGCAGACGATTTCCCATCAGGAGCTGTATCCAGCGCAGAAAGAATTTTTCAAATCGGATATTTAGAAGCAGAGATATAGAAAGAAACGCAATTTACCTTTACGCCCTCTAGTGGAAAGTCTATGAATTACTTGAAAATTTTGAAATTATATGAAAAACATGTAGGAATTTTTCAAATCGGACTCCTAGAAGTAGAGATATTGACAAAAATAAGATATACATCTACGCCCCCTGGCGGAGAAACTGCGGTATATTTTAGGAAGAAAATATTCCGAAAAGGTTTATCGGTGTGAGTGGCATCAGTCCACGAAAGAATTTTTTCAATCGATATTTTAGAAGCTCAGATTTTATGGCAAATACATCAGAAGCAAAAATTAACACTTACGCCCCCTGGTGGACACAGTATTCTTTACCAAAAATTCGAAGTTATATGCAAAAGATTTTTTATCAGGAGATGTATCTGCTGAAGAATTTTTTTTCAAATCGGAGTTTTAGAAGAAGAGTTATCGGGAAAAATGTAATTTACTTTTTCGCACCCTAGCGGAAAATCTATGCGTAATTTGAAAAAGTAACTATATCTAAAATACTCTTCAACATAAATGGAATCGAAAGATAAAATAATTTTTTCAATCGGATGTTTAGAAGCAAATGTGTGGAATAAAACATAATTTTGAATTCGACATCATCTGCATTTACACATTCTACCGGCGAAATTGTACATCGTAAAATAAAATAATAAAAAAAAACGAAATGAAGGATCATCATTTGCATATCTCAAGCTTCCGAATGCAAAAAAAAAATTTCAAATCGGACTAATAGTTGCAGAGATAGTGTGGGCATAGACGGACGGACGGACAAACCGATAACATAAGCACGATCTTTTTTTACAAAAGACGTGCCAAAAATAAACGAAATAACCTATGTCCACCGGAAATAGATAAGCTTCCCAACGGCGAAAGAATTATCTAAATCGGTTCAGTAGTTTTCGAGATTACCTCAAATAAACATACAAAGTTTCTCTCTTTTTATATATCATCATCATTGTCAACCATTACCAGTCCACTGCTGGATGAAGGTCTCCCCAAGTTTCTTCTACAATTGTCTGTCTTGAGCCTTCCCCTCCATGTCACTCCAGCATACTTTCGAATTTCCTCCATCCATTTCCCATGCGGTCTTCTTCTGGGTCTTTTCCAGTCCCTCGGAATCCAGTCTAAAATTTCGGTTATATATACACCGAGGAGCAATTGAATTAGAGACAGCTGGCGTTATGCAAATGTGACGCTGTGGGCGGCCCTGAAAACGGAAACGACATGACGTATACAGCAATCCGACAATATAAAGAGTGATGCGACGGGAATCAGTAAGAGTCGGACGCAGCATGGGTAAGACGAAGGATCTAAGCGCATTTGATCGTGGGCAAATTGTCGAGGCCCAACGAAGGGTCACTCCATCCCGGAAGTCGTGCAGGCACCGGGATTTTCACGAGCCACTGTGTCACTGGTGCACCGTGAGTACATCGAATCCGGTAAAACCATCCCTGCAAGGGCCAACTGCCGTGGACAACCGCGTGTGGATGAGCGGGGTCATCGTCGGCTAGCTCGCATTGTAACAGCGGATAGACGGGCCACGCAGTGCAAGAAATCACTCGGCAATTTAACGCTGGTGCGCAAAAACGTGTAAGCAGCCACACCATCCAGAACCATCTCCTCGCAATGGGGTACAGAAGCCATCGTCCCACGAGGGTACCGCTGCTCATCGCACATCACAGGGTGCAAAGATTAGCATGGGCGCGAGAACATCCCCACTGGACCCTAGACATGTGGAAAAATGTTGCCTGGACTGATGAGTCGAGATTCACGTTGGTACATGCGATGGCAGGATACGAGTACGGCGCAAACCACATGAAGCGATGGATCCTTCTGGCCAGCACAGCGACGTGCCAGCAGGTTGGGGGGGGGGGTCTTAACATGTAGATGTGCCAGTCGAAGAGAAAAATGAGAGTGCGGCAACGGTTCGGGCGTTGTGGGGCGGGAAAGTTCCCATGTAAAGTCTATGGGAGAAGCGTGCGGTTGACATCCTATCGGCTGCGGTTGACTCACGCGCTGTTGAAGGCGAAAGTATGGAGGAACTCAGATAGTTCGAAGTCCGAAGTCTGTCTTCTCAGCGAACCGTTGTGCAAAACAACGCTAGCAGGAATTTGTTTGAAAGTTCTTATCGGAACAGCGAACACACGAAGACCTGATTGCGTTGTGCCATTGGACTGTGTGATGTATATATACAATTTAACATTCATTCGATCCAGTTTATTCAAGTACGTAAGACGTTTCCCATTATGTAAAGATGTAAACAAACTTCTCATATGAGTATATTCTTTTCAAAAAAAAAATTAATAATAATAATCGTCGATTCCGACGGGTTTCGTCTACCGATTTCGAATCTTGAAGAGGCATGGATGTTGTGTTTGTCTTACGGTACTGACTCTTTCCCTTCCCTGGAACCAGTGACCCCAAATTAGGGACGGGCGACTGCTGATAGCCCATTGAGTTGCTCACGGCGGGGGTTGTTAAAATTCCAAACAAGCAGAAAAAAAAAAAAAAAAAAGAGAAAATTATATTGCTAAAGGTATTTATTTCATGTAAAAATGAATAAAAATCGAAAAATATTCAATATTCTCATACAAGGGGTGGCAAATGCCCTTGGCGCGCCCTTGTTTGGATGGTGAACTTTTGGAAAAGACAATACAATTTACAAGAGCAACATGCCATTATATCTCAAAAAGAAAAGTGTTTAATCAATTCATTTTTCCAGTGATTACGTACGGAGCAGAGACGTGGACCTTAACTAAAAAAGATATACAAAGACTGCAGTTAACTGAAGGAGCATGGAGAGATGCATGCGATGGTGTAACCAGGAGAGGTGAGAAGAGAAACTAATGGATAAAGAAAATGACAAGAGTGGAGGATATCATGATCAGAGTGAAATCCCTAAAAAGGCAATCGGATGGACATTTTGCCAGAGGAACTGACCACCGATGGACAACCGAAATTCTAGACTGGATTCCAAGGGACAGAAAAAGACCCAGAAGACCACAAGGGAGATGGGTAGATGAAATTCCAAAGCATGCGGGACTGATATGGAAGAGATTGGGTCAAGACACACCGTTGTGGAAGAAACTTGGTGAGATCTTCATCCAGCAGTGGATTGATAATGGTTGATGATGATTTAATATATAATACATTTGTTTTCCAGAATTTGACGGTAAAAGAAACGTTTTATTTCGCTTAACGGGAATCAGGACAAACGTGAATTAGGGAAAACATAAACTTAGGAAAACGCGAATCAAGGCAAAGGAGAATTAGAGCAAACCTGATACAGGAAACGTTTCTAGGGGGAACTTTGATACGGATAAACATGTTTAGGGAAACGAGATTAGGGCAAACGTGAATTAGGGGAAACGAGATTAGGGCAAACGTGAATTAGGGGAAACGAGATTAGGGCAAACGAAATTAGGAGAAATGGAAATTCGGGTAAAAGCGATTTCGGGGAAATGCAATTGGGGTAAACGTGTTTAGGGCAAACGAAGTTAGGTGAAATGGGAATTCGAGTAAAAGCGATTTCGGGGAATCGCAATTGGGGTAAATGTGTTCAGGGCAAACGTGAATTAAGGGAAACGAGATTTAGGGGAAACGAAATTAGGGCAAACGAAATCAGGGGAAATGGGAATTCGGGTAAAAGCGATTTCGGGGAAATGCAATTGGGGTAAACGTGTTTAGGGCAAACGAAGTTAGGTGAAATGGGAATTCGGGTAAAAGCGATTTCGGGGAATCGCAATTGGGGTAAATGTGTTCAGGGCAAACGTGAATTAAGGGAAACGAGATTTAGGGGAAACGAAATTAGGGCAAACGAAATCAGGGGAAATGGGAATTCGGGTAAAAGCGATTTCGAGGAAACGCAATTGGGGTAAACGTGTTTAGGGCAAACGGGAATTAGGTGCTCACCGTTTATTTAGGGCAAACGGGAAACGGGTGTTCACCGTTTATCTAGTTCTTGAACAATTAGTGTTGTATTATCGCCTATCAAACATTCCGCTTTTCTTAGCTCAATCCATCAATCGGCAAGACCAGACGGCAAGTGCGTTTCTGTCGAAAGCAATAGTCTGAAGTGTGGCATCACTGGAGACACTTTCTGGGACTCTGGTTGGGGCCTTGGGCTGTTTTTTCCCAGTGTAAAGACCTTTAATCACTGCCGCGCCCGCTTCCTACCCCATCTGGGTTTCGTATTATCTGGGCTGGAAATAATGAAGGAAAGAATATTCATTGTAGTTTGTGGGTGGCCGGGGGAAGGGAAAATGCTTTCCCCAATTTTCACTTCCATGTCCAATTGTCCATCGTCGTATTCGTAGTGTGACTGTGTAGCCGGTGTTCAGATACTTCACAAGTTTTACTTCCGTGCTTTATGTGTGCTTACAAAAGTGCAATTTTTGTTTAGTGTTTTCGAGATCGTTTTCGTGATCAGAGAAGAATTTTGATCTTTGAAGACTGAATGGAGAAACTTACAAGTAAAAGGGAACGTGAGACGGATGCAGAATCAATAAATGTAAGTCCATTTTAAAAATCCTTTTGAACAGATATTGGATATTTCGGGGGAATGCGCCATTGGCTTGTTTCACATAAAAGTATTTTGAATTAAGTTGTAAGATCATGGCGAATTGGTGATATTGATTGTGGGTTGTGTGAGGAATTCGCACCGGTATGGTGCAAATTCCAACAGGCGCATGGCGCTTCTTCAGACTTTTTTAAGGGTGGGTCTGTGTGAAAATATTTTGCCTCTGTTGAAAATCCGAGGGCAAGTTTAAAACTTTAGGTGAAAAGTCTATTAAAGACTTTTCACCAAAAGTTTTAACCTACTCCTAATTTATAATTAGGAGTAAGTTAAAATACTCCTAATTTATAATTAGGAGTAACGGAAAATACTACTAATTTATAATTAGGAGTAACGGAAAATACTACTAATTTATAATTAGGAGTAAGGGAAAATACTCTTAATTTATAATTTGGAGTAAGTTAAAATAATCTAATTTATAATTAGGAGTAAGTTAAAATACTACTAATTATAAATTTAGTAGGAGTACGGAATTATTATCCTCTCAGATTACTGATTAGTTCCGAACCATTAAATTAGGAAAACTATAAAAAAATTGCCAATATTAACTCTTTGTCTTTCATTTGGAAAACTATGAAAAAATTGCTAATATTAACTCTTTGTCTTCTTTCATCTGGAAAACTATGAAAAAAATTGCTAATATTAACACTTTGTCGTTCTACCGCATAATTTGATTTTAAAGACATTTGATTATCTGCTTTTTTCTAGGGAAATGATTTCCACAGTGCAGTTTTTGCGCTTATTTTTAGTCCATTGAAACCTACATACTGACGCGATGTAGGTAAAAATACCTCCGGAGAAAATACCCCCGAAAACTGAAAAGCGGAAAAAATGCCCCCGGAAGAAATACCCCCAGAACAAACGGTTCACTGTAAACTGACACACAGGAACACTGATGTGTGGCAGTGTTCCGGTGTGGCAATTTACCGGCAACCCTGCCACACATCTTTCAGGAAGTTGGCCCCAAAAGTTGAAGGGGAAAGGGAGCTATAAAGATTGCCGTTTCTGGGCCTATATTGAGAACTGAATTGGGAACTCCAAACGAATTTCGAGAAAACGTTACATGTAAGCCAAGCGATAATTGTACTTTAATTTGAAGAAATATATTGCCGAGGATCCGAGGTACACTTTGTTGGGGGAAGGGGGGGTTCTACTGCCAACTTCCGTAATATTATATTCTGGGCCGATGGAATCTGTCAGTGTATCCAATATGTTCCCCTTGAAGCGTCCGCGAAGTCCGAGAGCTTTGGGGGTGGGGGTGGGGCTTTCCCCCAAAATGTTAAAATGGACGAAGAGTTCGACCCCATAGAAAATACATTTGGTAAGTGGTCAGAATAATATGACTCGACCCTGTATATATACGTATAAACATGCGCGAGCGCGACGTTCTGATATAGTTTTAGAGCTTTATTTAGAAAATAGGAAAATACTTTGCCCCCCCCCAATTTGAAGAGCAGGGTACTCTTCAAGCTGGTGGAGAAGGCATTCTCGCCTGGGGACTGTTTACGTGGACAGAAATGGGACCTCTGGTACGTGTGACATCGTCCCTCACAGGTCAACGTTACCGGGATATCCTGGACGACCATTTGCTCCCGTTTGTGCGTCTTCAACATCACACTGAGGACCTCATCCTTCAACAAGACAATGCACTATGCCATCACTCCCGAATTGTATCCGAATGGTTGGATGAGCACTCCACCCACGTGACCAAGCTTCCTTGGCCAGCTATGTCACCTGACCTCAATCCCATCGAACACATCTGGGATGCCATCGAGAGAGATGTTCGCTGCTTTGTCCCCCTCCATCAAATCTTCGTGAACTGTGGCAGTTGTTCAGGGGTCGTGGATCCGTATGGCTTCCCAATGCTTATGGTGTCTTGTCGAGTCCATGTCGATACGAATCGCCGCCGTCATCAGGACGAAATGTGGTGCTACACGGTAGTAGACAAGTATCTCTAATTCAATTGCACTTCAGTGTCTATAAGTTTCTTCCACAGCTGACTGTCTCGAGCCACTCTTTTCCATGTTACTCCGGCATGCTTTCGAATTTCATCCATCCATCACCCGTGTGGTCTTCTTCTGGGTCTTTTTCTGTCCCTTGAAACCCAGTCTAAAATTTCACTTGTCCATCTGTGGTCCGTTCTTTTGGCAACATATCCAGCCCATTGCCATTTCAGAGATTTTCCTCTCATCATGATGTCTTCCACTCTTGTCATTTTCCTTATTCACGAGTTCATCTTCGCATCTTTTCTGGTTACACCAAGTATGCATCTCTCCAGGCTTCTTTCAGTTGCCTGCAACCTTTGTATATCTTTTTCAGTTAAAGTCAATGTCTCTTCTCCATACATAAGAACTGTAAGGATGCACTGATTAAACATTTTTCTTTTAAGACAAAGGCATATTGCTCTTGAAAATTGTACCGTTTCTTCCAAAAGCTCTCCAGCCAAGTTTTATACGCCGATTATATTTATATATATATATATATTAAATTTCGGTTCTATATAATAGTTCTCTTCTTTTAGTTTCTCCAGTTCTATCATTCCAACTTTCAGCATTAAGGCGATGGCACTGAGAAAAGAAGATGGTTCTGTAACAAGAAATAGAGGCGAAATTTTGACAAGAGTGAAAGATTTCTACTCCAAATTATATGAAAGGTATGATACATGTACTCCAGACATCATGAAAGATATCAGTACCAGAGTTCTTCCAGTCCTCCCAGCAGAGGTTGCACATGCAATCAAGAACATGAGGCGGGGAAAAGCTCCAGAAGATGAAATTACTGTAAACATCATACAAGAAGCAAGTGGAGAAATCGAAACAGTACTTGCCCAAGTTTTCACTCGATGCCTTAATGAAAGGAAGATTCCTGATGATTGGAACAACGCACCAATGATTCTGCTACATAAAAAACGCGACATTGAGGATCTCAGGAACTACGAACCTATCAGCCTCCTATCAATGGTTTATAAAATCTTCACTAAAGTTCTTTCACACAGCTTGAAAGTAACGCTGGACATGGCTCAACCGAGAGAACAAGCTGGATTCAGGAGTGGCTACAGCACAATAGATCACATCCACGTACTGAGAGAACTAATTGAAAGAGCGAGGGAATATGAACTTCCATTGTGCATGGCTTTTATCGATTATGAAAAGGCCTTTGATTCAGTGAAACCATCAGCAGTTACAATGTATTTGAAATCCTGCGGTATTGAAGATGCATGCATTAATATTATTAATAACATCTATGAAAATGCAAGTGCAAAGATTCGGCTGTTTGAGAATACAGCACACATAAAAATGGGAAAGGGAGTGAGACAAGGTGACACCATATCTCACAAGCTCTTTAATGCAACATTGGGAAATGTCTTTCAATCATTGAACTGTGAAAACAATGAGATAAAGATTAATGGAGATTATCTAACTCACCTTCGTTTTGCTGATGACGTAGTCATTTTTGCAACTACCTCATCAGAGCTGCAGAGTATGATCCAGGAACTTGCTGATAAGAGTAAAGAAGGGGGATTAAAAATGAATTTTCAGAAGACAAAAGTGATGTACAATGTGTGACGTATATTCTAAATTAACTTTCCTTTTTTAGTTTCTTTCCCTATGTAAATCTTGAGTTTATTCTCAGTATTCTTCACGCTTAACGAAATATCTTTTCCTTCAAACGAATACGTTTGGCAACACAATTGAGGTTGAATGCACGTGACGTATGCATGTTATAAGATAAGAACAAGAGATAAAAAGCAACTACTGATCTGTTGTAAGAGGTGTGTTGGTAAGAGCGATTATTGAGAGCTATTATTGTGAGCGATTATGATGAGCGTTGTTAAGAAAGTGCTGTACAAGAGAATTGAATCGTGTTGAGATAAATGTGTGGAGAGTGGTGTGCTTTTCATTCCGAATAAAGGACTTTTTCCGTAAGTTGACTTTGTAACGTACCTGCCAGCAGGACGCACACGACATAAAGGCAGATAGCAATCAGAATGCACGTCTGCGTAGCTCAGTTGATAGAGCGACTTGTTCCGGAATAAGCGGACTCGGGTTCGAATCCCGGCGTAGACCAAAAATGACGGAGAAATTTACTTCGTTATAATGGCGTCCGCACTTTCCGGATGACCCGGCCGTTCAAAATCTCGCAATGGTGGGATGTTATTTCCACACCGCGAGATAGGAAAAATCAGAGAATCCCTTCTCCAGCGCTTCGAAAAATAAATGTGTGTGACGATGTATACACCAGATTGACTGGGAGTTCTCAAGTGCACGTTCTACAGTGGATGGCTGCCTGCAACGATTCATGGTCACGGCTGACCCGTGGGCCATGCCCCCGGCCCTCTTTCGGGGGGGAGATGTGACGTACCTGCACGCACACGACATAAAGGCAGATAGCAATCAGAATGCACGTCTGCGTAGCTCAGTTGGTAGAGGGACTTGTTCCGGAATAAGCGGTGTTATATCTTTTATTTTGAACAAATTTATTATAAGAATAATCATATGTTATAAACAAATATTTAGCTCAAACCAATTCACCATAGTTATATACTTTATGAAACAATTCACCATAAAGCTTCAAACGTTAATCTGTACCAACGTTACATTCTAATACAAAACACGTGTTAAAGTTATGAACAATGGAACACGTGTTGATGCTATTCATTGGAACACGTGTTACTGTCATCAATGTTAAATACAAGGTGTTAATTTTATTGTTATATTTATTATTATGAACAAATTATAGGTGCATCAGTTACAGATCATTTACCGATTAAATTTACTTTATCGTGCCTTTTTATAACTATGGGACTTTTGTTCTACAGTGATCGTATATGGACAAAAACGTGCCCCTTATATGTACTAGCATATAATAAAGCACGGCGTTGTGATTCACCTTTATCCCGTCACTGGAATGGTGGGGGAGTAAAGGTGCCGCTCGTGAAAGAAATCAGAAACATAAACACATATCTTAGTTTACACATACCTTAACTTATGTCTTGTGTGGTTATAAGGAAAACAAACAGGAATCTTATGTGGAAGTAATCAAAATAGTTTAATACGAGAGAATTAGGAACACTAAGGTACCACGTGCGTGGGTGCAGCCGTTAGCAATACCTTACACATAAAATTTACTATTATTACGATTTTTCTCTATAACGTCTCCGATCATTTCTCCATACATCTATCTATATATATAAGTGCAAAGCTTAGTGATTCATTTTACTTCTAGTTCCTTTTCTCCTATGCTTTACTTAAATGTTTTACCTAGCTAACTGGGTTTTCATTGTTTGATCATGACCAATACACACGCCACGTGCTCTAAATAGGGTTATGAATTAATTTAAGCAAGTACATGCAATAACAGGGAAAAGGAAAAATAACTTAACTGGTATTTCCATATGTCTTTCAGGTTTTCAATCCAAATCTTTTTCCAATTGTCAGCGCTGGCAGTACTTCATCTATCTCTCGTCACATCGCTCGACGATCCGCTATTAACGTCTGTCCCTTGTCGCTACACGCACTCCACCCTGTTGACCAGTGAAGACCTTCTGAGCTTCACCTTGTCCGCGGATGCCAAGGCCACTTGACCAGTCTGGAATTCATCTAATCCGTCCGGGGAACGTCACTTCGCTCCCTCCTTGGGAACTGACCCTTCAACTTTTCCGACCCCCCTATATCCCCTGGGGCCTAAGTATCGTCACAAAGCTTGAGATTGCCTCCCGCTATCCCCTGGGGCTATCTATGCACGTGCATGTTGGACTAAATTTATTTTAAATAATTTTATTTCCAACATTCCTCCCTTACCAGATGTAATCTTTATGGAGGGCCAAAAGGAATGCTGGGGGAAAAACTACACGCACGGATAGACTACTCCATCCTTACCTAGTAATCCTCTATCTTTTTTCCTCATGTGCACTTATATATACATATAGCAATGAAATTATATAAAATATTCATAATCACACATATACACAATACACTTTTCAAACACAAAAATTAATTAACTGTTACGGTCCTGCACCCACAATACATATCTAAAAAATATCAATTCAGTGATACTGCTGGCATCTGAAGCTTACATGCACGTGTCGTTTAGTACACTTTGAGCTGTTGCTGACCAAGTATCAGTAACACATTTAACTGCCAAACGCTTTTCCGTTTGTTTGCTTGCTTTATATTCCATTTTTTTTTTATTGTCATTGTCCACGTCCACCGATTCTTGAGTTTTATTGTTTGACTTAATTTTTTTTTTCCTGGTGGAAAGTAAGACAAGGTGAAATTGTTCGATTTACGTTCAGTTCTGCGATTCACACAATTCACACAAAAAGTTGTCAGACATCAAACCAATATCACTGGCAGTTCGCAATATTTGGAGAACATTGTCACCTGATTTGTGCTTTTTATATGCTGGTAATAAAATTAGTTGTAGAACACTTAGCTCTGTACGTATATGTTTATCTAGGTATTATTCGTCCACAGTCACCTATATCATGGGTTATTCACCAAGGTCTCTTTGACCCTGGAACACAATAACAGCAAAATCATTTCACCTGTGTTTTATTCATCTCGGCATGCGCCCTCATTGACACTGTCCTTTGTGCTTTTAAACACCACACCGCTCATCGGCCATACCGTTTTCACTACCTGTTGACCACATAGCACAACAAAGTCTTCGCTGTCAATGTAGCACTTTATTTAGTCTGTAGGTCATCCACATGAAAAAAATGCGTTGCATTCACAGTAATTACGACCGTCCTTGGATACACCAGCACGCTTACATTACGCATGCCACGTGCGATCCGTTCATTATTTTCAAAAGCTTGCATCATTACTTGAATATCCTCCTGTTGTTTGAGTTTGGGAAAAGAAAACGGTGTTACAATCACTGCTGCACTCTAGTTCCCGTAGGAAGCATAGTTATTTCGTTCACCAACACGTGGTTCTTTTCGTTCACCACCACATGGAACACACTGACTTTACTCACACTTTGATTTATTTTTTCTTTTCTTCTATAACCTTCTCTCTTCCCCTGATTACGCACTGTACCGCTCTGTCATTACCCAGACTAGACGCGGCAGTGTGATCCGTCAATCCAAACAAAGTCAACTACCCAGTGGTTTAATTTTCATTTACCCTTATCTACATTCATTATCATTATTATTTTTTTCAGAATAGCTGTATATCTAATATCTTAGATTTACACTATTCTTTCCTTCAAGCAAAGATAGATCCGCGCAGCCCAACTTAAACAATACCGACCTACTGCACCTAAACATTATTAACATTAATATCTAAAATTACACTGGCCAATATCACTATTAAATTTTTATTTGACGAAATTTACGTGCATACACCTCCACAAGAGATAACCAAGTGTTCCTGGGGGAAATATTCTGATAGAACATAACGTTAGTTAACCAGTTAAGAATTTTTTTTTTTTTTTTTACACACCTTTCTATGCACTAACCACACACAGACTTGAAACATACTTGAAATACGGAATGGAAAATAATAATACCCGAACTCGAGAAAATTTTATACATATATATTACACAAAATACTAGTGAATTTTCCACCTTTTGCTTTAATATTAAGAGATATATGCTAATCCTATAATAAAACATTCTGACTTACTAACTTCCGTTTAAAATGCCTTCTAACTACAATAATGAATTACTAAATCTATCAAATAAATGTAATAAAGATCCGAATTAGATTTGCTACTGGAATTGGGGCTGCGGGGAGGGAGGGGGGTGGTGGTAAATGAAATAAACTGCAGCTCTTCTATTGCTTTGCACCTTTCTGTCTCGAACAAGATTTGCTTGGCTGCTTTAACTTAAAAGGATCTTTATCGTCCTGTACTCCTAATAACTGTGAAAGATCAAATGGCGATTCTGCAGTTTGTTCTTCACATTTTTCGTTAAGTGGATTATGAGGATTTGCGAACGACTGTGAGGAAGAACGAACTGGATTCGTTACTGACTTCTTCTCTTTACTGTTCTTCACCATCTGAGGGGATTCTAAGTTGTCTTTTTCATTTTTACGTTGCTTATGTACAATTTCTGTAGTGGATTCAGCTGTTGAGATTTTATCTACGCATGCTTTGCTCTTACTTCGGGAATCAACTATTGTCAAAACCTGGACCTTCTCTTGAGCCTCTTCATTTTGAGTAACACGTGGCTTTGGGAACTTTGAGCACGCTGGTGTCTATTATACTTGTTGTAAAAATGCCTACCCTGACTAGGTCTTGAGAGAAATGGATTTCTGTAATTATTTTTCCCTCTGCAAAATCTCACTTTGTGGCCTACAGCTCCACATCCAAAACAACGGAGGTTGTCATAAGCCTGACGTTGTTTCTGATTTGTTACGTAATGTGGTCTAGCATTCCTATTTGTTTGATCAAAATGCTTATTCTGCTCTAACGGAAAACTTCTATGTCTCTGGATGTGGAACGTATTGACAACTGCAGTGTTTACATTTCCCTGGTTGTTATTCCTGTTTTGTCTCTGGTACAAATTTCCGCGAGGATTAAAATGACCCGCGCCATTTGTATCCCGCGCTCCGTGACCTGAAGATTGGGGGACACGAAACGGGGCTCTATCTCCCTGTCTTTGGTTTCCAAAATTATTTGATTGCTGATTACATCTGCTAACTGGGTGTCCTAATGCACCACATCCGAAACATCTGACATTAACAAAATTTCGCCTAGCCTTATATCTGGAATTCTCATAATTTTGACTTTCATTAATTTTTGATTGCAATTTTGATAGCTCATTCTCGGCTTTCATTAATCTTTCACTCATTTGTTGTGATTCTTCTCGTAAGGTACTGATAAGTGCATTTTGTTGCACGATGTA
The DNA here is from genome assembly GCA_039090855.1 of Macrothele yani. Classification (NCBI taxonomy): domain Eukaryota; kingdom Metazoa; phylum Arthropoda; class Arachnida; order Araneae; family Macrothelidae; genus Macrothele; species Macrothele yani. The sequence goes on from CM077013.1 coordinate 26,471,635, forward strand.
TTGCTGAAACATGGGACAAGGTTCTGAAATACCATTAGCATCGCCTGGGGCGCTTTCTCGAGGGATTTGATCTGCATCATCGGCAGAATTGACACTCTTTGTGATGATATGTCGATTTGCCTCAGCAAGCAGTGCATCTTGTACTGCTTGATCGAAATTTTCAGGCCCTTTCGAAAGTACCTCTGTTTGAATACTTCTTTCCACACCTGCTAAAAATTGTGATAACATAATTGAATCAACCAGTGCCTTAACCTGCTCATCCCCTGAGACCGGTGCGCCAAGATAAGAATGCGCTGATCCTCTTAGACGTGATTCATACTGGGCGACCGACTCTTCTGGTCTTTGATTGCAAGAATTAAAATTTTGTATTGCCACTACTAGAGGTTGGTTATTGGCAAACCTTTTTATCACTGCTGATTTAAACATCTTGTAATCATCAAGCTGTCTAACATGGGGAGATTCACTCAAAAATCCTAAAGCTGCTTGCGTCATGCGAGCTTTTGCTACAAAAATTTTTACTTTTTCTGACCAATTAGTGACTGATTCTAATCCCTCTATTGCTTCGAACAAGAAACAAGCTGGAATAAGCTTATCGTTTCCAGAGAATTCGGGAATCAGGGGAAGTACTGATGCAATAAATTGCAACTCCTGCATGGAATCTTGAACGGAGGAGCCTGACATTTTTAATAGAAGTTTAATACCTAAGTTATACACTAATACCAATTAAAATAATGCCTTTATCCCTACAACATGCAATTGCTTTTTTACCTAACTCTTAGTAATGAAGTTGTCAAAATAACACCTTAAGAAAACAATTGCATGATGCATACAACAAAAGAAAATAATGAACTGCTACACATGAAGAAAAGAAAACCCATTCAATCCGTACTGCGACGGGGAAAAATACGTGACAGCACGAATGGCTCAAAAGTCACGGCACCAATGTTATATCTTTTATTTTGAACAAATTTATTATAAGAATAATCATATGTTATAAACAAATATTTAGCTCAAACCAATTCACCATAGTTATATACTTTATGAAACAATTCACCATAAAGCTTCAAACGTTAATCTGTACCAACGTTACATTCTAATACAAAACACGTGTTAAAGTTATGAACAATGGAACACGTGTTGATGCTATTCATTGGAACACGTGTTACTGTCATCAATGTTAAATACAAGGTGTTAATTTTATTGTTATATTTATTATTATGAACAAATTATAGGTGCATCAGTTACAGATCATTTACCGATTAAATTTACTTTATCGTGCCTTTTTATAACTATGGGACTTTTGTTCTACAGTGATCGTATATGGACAAAAACGTGCCCCTTATATGTACTAGCATATAATAAAGCACGGCGTTGTGATTCACCTTTATCCCGTCACTGGAATGGTGGGGGAGTAAAGGTGCCGCTCGTGAAAGAAATCAGAAACATAAACACATATCTTAGTTTACACATACCTTAACTTATGTCTTGTGTGGTTATAAGGAAAACAAACAGGAATCTTATGTGGAAGTAATCAAAATAGTTTAATACGAGAGAATTAGGAACACTAAGGTACCACGTGCGTGGGTGCAGCCGTTAGCAATACCTTACACATAAAATTTACTATTATTACGATTTTTCTCTATAACGTCTCCGATCATTTCTCCATACATCTATCTATATATATAAGTGCAAAGCTTAGTGATTCATTTTACTTCTAGTTCCTTTTCTCCTATGCTTTACTTAAATGTTTTACCTAGCTAACTGGGTTTTCATTGTTTGATCATGACCAATACACACGCCACGTGCTCTAAATAGGGTTATGAATTAATTTAAGCAAGTACATGCAATAACAGGGAAAAGGAAAAATAACTTAACTGGTATTTCCATATGTCTTTCAGGTTTTCAATCCAAATCTTTTTCCAATTGTCAGCGCTGGCAGTACTTCATCTATCTCTCGTCACATCGCTCGACGATCCGCTATTAACGTCTGTCCCTTGTCGCTACACGCACTCCACCCTGTTGACCAGTGAAGACCTTCTGAGCTTCACCTTGTCCGCGGATGCCAAGGCCACTTGACCAGTCTGGAATTCATCTAATCCGTCCGGGGAACGTCACTTCGCTCCCTCCTTGGGAACTGACCCTTCAACTTTTCCGACCCCTATATCCCCTGGGGCCTAAGTATCGTCACAAAGCTTGAGATTGCCTCCCGCTATCCCCTGGGGCTATCTATGCACGTGCATGTTGGACTAAATTTATTTTAAATAATTTTATTTCCAACAGCGGACTCGGGTTCGATTCCCGCGTAGACCAAAAATGACGGAGAAATTTACTTCGTTATAACTTCAGTTTTATATGTTTCGTCTGGCCGTTAAGGTTTGTTTCATTTAGGAACAATTTATTAGTATGTTGATACTTTAAGTTAGCGTAAAGGTCAAGACTTCCTTTACGCCACAAATGCTTTTACAAGAAATGAAGATTTATCGATTGATGGAGAAAAGCTGGTGATAACAGATGCGTACGGTTATCTCGGACAGCAGATATCAAGTGAGGGTCACATTGATGAAGAAATTAATGGGCGTATAAAACTTGCCTGGAGAGCTTTTGAAAGAAACAGCAAAATTTTCAAGAGCAATATGCCATTATGTCTTAAAAGAAAAGTGTTTGATCCAGGGGCGGCGGAAAGTAAAATTGGTTGAGCGGGCCCGAAATTTCGAATCGTGGTGCGCCCTCTACCTTCCCGGAACAAACAGAAAAAAACAGTGTCCAAGCAGTGGCGCACCCACAGGAGTGGCCGTGCCCCCCCCCCCCTTGCCGGCTGATAGAGGGAATATTATTATGTCGAAGTTTGAAACAAACAGTCACAATGCGCGATTTACATATACTTCTTAATCATGTACCATATAATTATAACATATAATAACTATAAGGGAGTAGTTCTGTTAAGTAAATTTAGGAAATTCCAACAAGGAAAACAATTCCACTGCTTCTTCTAATCATTTAACTTTCTTGTACTGTAACATTAGTAGTAACTGGATAAGAATAAATGCACAAAAGTCAACCTCCTTAATTGTTACAGCACCTGATTAGTTTTCCCGGTAAATTTAGGAAAGGGGGTCACCCCCACCTTGGAAAAATTCTGTGTGCCAGGGCGCACGGGCTCCCTTGGGAAATTTCTGGGTGCGCTACTGTGCCTAAGGAGCTTTGTTGGGAATTGGGACCACTCAGCCACTTACCTAGAGTAACTTTCTAAGGCACATCACAACAATCGCACATATGTCAAATAAAAAAATAATAAAATTAGAAATCTTGGCTGAAATTATTGACCGGGCCCGGGGCCTGGTGTCCCGAGCGGTTCCGCCGCCACTGGTTTGATCAATGCATCCTCCCAGTGCTTACTTATGGTGCAGAGACGTGGACCTTAACTAAAAGAGACATACGAAGGCTGCAGACAACTCAAAGCAGCATGGAGAGGTGCATGCTTGGCGTAACCTGGAGAGATAAGAAGAGGAACTCGTGGATCCGAAAAATGACAAGAGTAGAAGACATCATGATCAGTGTTAAATCCCTGAAATGGCAACGGGCTGTACATACTACCAGAAAGACAGACCATCGATGGACAGTCGAAATTTTAAATTGGATTCCAAGAGACAAGAAAAGACCCAGAAGAAGACCACATGGAAGATGGGTGGATGAAATTCGAAAGTATGCGAGAGTAACATGGAGGAGACTGGCACAAGACAGACCGTTGTGGAAGAGGCTTTGAGAGACCTTCGTCCAGCAGTGGATTGATAATGGTTGACAATGATGATGATGATTATATGTGTGTGTGTGTGTGTGTATGAATCCAGTTTAAAATTTCGGTTGTCCATCTGTAGCCCATTTTTCTGGCAACATATATATATATATATATATATATATATACAAAAAAATAAAAATTTATCTCTTTGGAGTTTGCCCCTCAAAGATTTCATTCCCCCTCCCCTTCCCCCGGCGAAAGCGTTCTGAAAGAAACCCTGATTATAGCCCATTGAGTTGCTCACGGTGGTCGTTAAACCTCCAATAAAAAACAAAAAAAAACAACAACAACGTGCAGTTGACGACTTGTTCGGGTCCCAGCCGCAAGACTTTTTAGTCCCGGGATCATGGCTTTGCCGGCCAGATAGCAACTATGTGTCGATGGGAATTATTTCGCCTTGGTAAGTTGTCCTACTTTCCCGTTCTAGCCATCCACGTGTGTGGTCCTTTGCCGGACATTTCATTCGCACCAGCCACGCCAGAAAGCCAAGTTGCGTGAGTATAACTTTCTCTAACAATACAAATAATATAACAATTTAAGTGCATACAAATACAAGATAACGTGGCAATCGCTTAAGAACACTACCCTTTTAAGATTAATTCAAACTAAACAGACATGGTAAATATCGTTTCTTCCTGTCGCTGTGATTGAACTTTAAAAAGAATTAATAAATATTCAAATCTACGTAAATGAGGATGTAGCAGACACGTGACTCTCAGCATGGCAAAGAGCTTGAGTAACGTAAGTGAAGGACAACCAGCCTCGTTCAAATGATGGCGTCTTACTTTGAAACTTTAACTTCCGAGTCAGTGACGGATTTCCAATTAGGGGCACTAGGGCCCCAGATTCTGAGGGGCCCCGAAAACGTATAATTGGATTGCCAGAATTGTTTTGGTTTTCACAAACCGAAACAAAAAAGTGCAGACCTTCTTAATTTTTCGATGAAATTAATAAGAAAATTTGTTTTCAAGAAACTTTTCATATTCTTGCCTTACTACAGTGACTGATGAAATACCTTTTAAATTCAACTTGAAAAACAGCCAATACCTTTTAAATTCAACTTGAAAACTTTGAATCAACGAATGAAACGCCTCGAACAAAGAGTGCAAGCCCTGCACTCCAATAGCATTTGAACAAGTAAAAGATATATTCTCTGCTTTACCAAAAATCATTATTTCTCCATAAAACTAAGATTTAAAAGGTTATCTGCCGTTGAAGAGTGTAACTGTTCAATAAAAGTGTTTTCTAAGCTCTGGGAAGCGATCTCCCTTCGTTTGGCATATAAGCCAATTTTTTCGGAACTGCCTTTAGAGCCAGCAGCTGAAAATCGAGACCGTAAGCCTGAAAAAGACTTACGGTCTCGATTTCCTCTACTACCGCAATTAATAATGTCACGAAATATAGGCAATTTGGCTTCAAATTTTTATGAACACCGACCGCTAATGTTGCCTTTGCTTGCAGGGACTATTGCCACTTCACTGAAACTTCTCGATGACGTCACGTGGTACATTCTCATTATTAATTTATAAATTATTCGTTAAAATATCTTTCAAAACATTAAACCACAAAACACTGCTGTATTGAAGATCGAATGGAAGACTATCAGTACTCAAAGCTCTATACTATTACAGATCGTAAAGTCTTCGTTGGTTTCACTGGTAACTCATATTCCCTCTACTTCGGTTCTAGGCCAGAGGTGCGTTGTGATCGATTCGTGACGTCATATTTAATGCAATTTCTGTGTGCTAACTGCTAACGGCTCATCGGCTTTGACTGTAACCGGATTTGCGGTAAATGGAAAGTTGAAATAAGTTTGCATAAGGTGCCATGCGTTTTTGGATGTTGGAAGGTTTATTATTTGGTTAAAAGCCGAGTGAAGAAGTTTTTGTAAAGATTATAGTTCGTCTGTTTCTTTTCAGTGACAGTATCGCTTAGTAAGTGGCCTTTTACTATTTTGGCAACAAGTGTTCTTCCCGCCCGAGTATGAGTTTTGTGTTCATCAGAAAAAAGAACTGTAGGTGATGGTTAGTTGTTCCAGAGTTTAGTTCTTGACCAACATTTCATAATGGATGACGCCCAATTCCACACCGAAGGTTTTCTTACTCTGAACGGTGAAGAAGATAATGTCTTCTGTCTAAGTTGCCGTAATCTTCGTCAGGTAATTGGTTTTGAAAGTGTTTCATTGAATTCGTAGTGTGTGTAAGGTTAGATCGTATTTCACTTGGAGTTTCAAAATCGTGAAAAGTTAATTTGGTATAGGACCGTTAAATTAACAGTTAGGAAAGTTTTGATTTATAATATTTTATGTTAGTAGACTTAATTTTTTTCTTTTTTGTCGAGAATTCGATATCCTGTTTTAAGGATAGATCGTGTTGAATTCGAACCATCATAGAGTTCTTTTCCACATTGAAACATGACCTTAGCCGTTATGATTTTTAATATATGAAGATTTTATCGTAGGAAGTATATATATATATGTAAGAGGCATTTAATGTTTATTAAGTGAACAGTCTAATAATAATTGGCACTTGAATTCGACTGTGGTGCTCCTAGATTTGGCATTATTAAGTGAATTGCCGCCGCTTGTAATAGAGCGTAGAGTGTAATGTGTTTGTAACTGTTGATCATTGATTGTAAAAGAACTTGTCAAAAATTTTAAGCAGCAATGTGATGAGTGAATTTTGCAATATTTTTGTACTACTGTTTTGCAGTGTTTTTGTGTATGGTAAATTTAGATTAAAAAAAAAAATGATCAGCATGTAAGCAAAGCATACAGAATTCGTTTGGTAAGTTATTTGTTTTAAGTAGTTATTCCTGTTTCATAGTGTATTCAGATTTTATGTCTCTGAGTTATATAACATTTTCTTTTGTTGATAAGTATTGTCAAATCATAATGCACTGAAAGACAGGGATTGGTGTTATTTGATATTGATTGATAAGGAAAGTGTGGAAAATTGATTTGGTCTGGTGTTTTGTTTTACTCCATCTTATGCTAGGAATACAAGGCATTCTGTGGAAGGATAGGATATCAGACATCAATTGTAAACTGGATACTTAGGTGTTCTGTTTTTAAGATTAAAGCTAAAGTGATTTAAAACTTGAACAATGAGAAAGCTGGGACATTAGAAAAATATTAGATTTACTAGCTGTAATTTCATAGTATCTCATTCTTTGAATTTGTAAATTGGGATATCCAAAATAAAAATGAATTTCGGCTAACCTTCCAAAAGTGGCCCGCTCCGATTGATGGCGCCACAGTAGCACTTTACCTCTCCTCCTGTCATGTTAAATGCGTTATAGCTACTTATGTCACTTTGTTCTCTTGGGACGGGTTTTTTTTTATGCTCACATTCCTATGGATATAGTAGGATGGAATCCTCGTTGAAGTGGACGAGGCCAAAGTAGGAAAACGTAAGTACAACTGTGGTCGTCTCGTGGAGGGCACCTGGATTCTTGACATCTTTGAAAGAGATACCAAGCGATTCAGGGTGGAGATCTGTCCTGATAACAACAGATCTGCAGAAACATTGCTGCCCCTCATCATCAAACACGTCGAGCCAGGAACAACCATTATGACGGACCAGTGGCCATAGGAATATTTATTCTGACGGAATTGCAGTTTTTCTTCAGAACATTGCTTTGAAGTCCTGATTCATGCAATCATTAGGTTCTTCCTTGGCAGATAAAACGTTTCTTGCTTTTATTCTGCTAGGTAGACGGTTTCATATTCATGAGGAAAACTTATTCTTCCGTCATAATAAATATTTCACACATGCCACAATGTACATTCATAAAGGTCCTTTTAAGGGCCACCTTTAATCCATATTATTCACTTCCTTTGCCACTTTGACAACGTAGCGCAACATTTTATGATGTAGCGATAACGTGTTGCCATCTATCGTCGCTTCAGTGACCTATTTCTGGGCCATATTTGGAAGGTTTACCGTAGCGATAATGTGTCGCCATCTATCGTCGCTTCATCTAACTATTTTTGGGCCGAACCACGAATCAGGACTTCAAAACAATGTTCAGAATAAAGACTGCAATTCCGTCGGAATAAATATTTCAGAATATGGTCTGCCAAGTACATTTTGTGGTTCCCCTGTGTTAATTTATGTTTCAGGGAATGCCAATTGCTTTGTACTCCTTGTGTATGGGCGCCTGTGATGGGATCAATGAAGTTGAGGGAGTGGTTGACAGTGAAATGCGTGTACCCAGAGCTTGGCAGATTCCGATATGAAGCCCACTGGCCTGTCATGATCGTTGTTCCTGGCTCTACGTGTTTGATGATGAGGGACAGCAATGTATTTGCCGATCTGTTGTTATCAGGGCAGATTTAATCCCTGAAATGCTTGGTATTTCGTTCAAAGATACCAAGAATCCAGGTGCCCTCGACAAGACGACCCCAGTTGTACTTCCGTTTGCCCACTTTGGCTTCGTCCACTTCGACAATGATTCCATCACCACCAAGCCTTCCTTCCTCACATTGCGAGGCTACCATAAACTCTGAGACTAGTCTGCAATACGAATACCAGTCGCTAACTGTCTCAGTGGATGTCGTCATGTGAGGTTTCTTCAATCACCTCATCGTAAGACAATCCTTTGGCTAAACAATACGTCAGAATCATCACTCTATCAATTGGAATCTGAGCATAAGAAAACCACATACCAAGTGTACGGGAAGAGTACTCAGCATTCCCTGAAATGTGCTTCTTCCGACACCCGAATTGTCCTAAACAATGAGATGCATCAAAACGTAGAGTCGTGAGATGACTCTCAGAACATCTTTTAGAGGTGGGAAATAAAGCTTGTTGTTGACACCATGAAATACAGGTTTCCTCACCCTTCCCAACATCGTGAAAGAACCTTTTCCAATTCCACATATCAAAGGAGCAGAGATCGAAAAAAAAACTTACATAACACAGGAGCAGAGATGGAGAACTAAGTGACGTAAGTAGCCATAACGCATCTCACGTGAAAGTGCGAGAAAAGCAGAGAAGAGGGGAAGTGCTACCATGGCGCCATCTGTTATTGCTTTCGGAAGTAGCTGGTGGCCAAACACGGAAGGTTAGCCGGAGTGTGTGTATGAATGAATGAATGTGCGTCGGGGGGGGGGGGGGATTAGGTTCAAGACAAATGCACATGAAATTTGATACTATTTTTCATTTCTCCACACATATAAAAAATGCCATTCATTGGTGTTATATGAGGAAATCTGCTTTAAATGAATTTGATTGATCATCTTATGATAAGGTGTGAAAATTGAGTGCAAGACATGCACCTGAAATTTGATACTATTTTTCATCTCCACATGTAATGATTAAAAATACCATTCATTAGTAGTTTTAGTTTTAAGCCATAGAAATGGCAACTGGAAGATTTTTTTTTTTTTGAGCTGAAATAATTGTAGAAATAAAATATGAACTCTTATGCAGCACTAAACTTTAGACTCAATCTTCCATGAGTATTTCCATATTAATTCATGTGCAATTGAATTAACTTTGCTCTACTGCATCAGTGATTTTTTCATATTTTCTTTAAAGTGGATGATTTTATGGCAAAAGAATAATTGTTTGAAATATCATCAGTGTTACTCTAACTTACTCAGAGAATGACTGAAGGAGCTGAAGTCATGTGAGAGGGATGTAGAAAAGAAGTGGGGATGTTTTAAGAAATGTATTGTCACTGCGGCTAAAGAGGTTTGTGGCACTACAGTAGTGGGTAACAATGGGGGTGATGCTTGGTGGAATAGTGAATGGGGGTGATGGTAGTAAAAATAAAAAATAAAATGAATCCTATTTGGGTATGTTGCAATGTAGATTTTCTGTGGATGAATGTAAGAAGCGTGAAGCAGCTAAGCTGGTTTGCCAGAGTAGGCAAAATATAAGAAGGAGAAAAAGCATGGAGCAGCTTTTTGGGAAGATAGATAAAATTTCTGGAGGTACATGAAGACTGAGGAAAAATAGGAGAAACAAAGTTGTGTGAAGAATAGGAATTGGAGAAATGATATGGGAGCCCAATGAGTTAACTGAAAGATGGGGTGAATACTTCTGTGAGTTATTAGATCAAGAAAACAAAGGTGATTCTGATACAGAAGCAGATGATGTCGCAGTGAAAGATGGAAGCAGAGGAGGGATCTCAAGAGAACAGGTGTGTAAAGTTCTAAAATCTCTTAAAAATGGTAAGGCTCAGGAGTTGATGACATAAATGTGGAGATGTTGAAGTATGGTGGTGACTCTGTAATTGACTGGTTAACTGAAATTTGCCAGTTGTGCTAGGAGTTGGGAATGGTCCCTCGTGATTGGAAGGATGCTATCATTGTTCCCATGTATAAGGGAAAATGTGATCAGACTGAATGAAAGAACTATCGTGGTATTAGTCTACTAAGTGTGCCAGGGAAAGTGTTTGGCAAGGTCATTATTGGAAAAATACAAGCTCTTGCATCAGAGAAAGTGTGGGATGTTCAGAGTGGTTTTACGCCTGGTAAAGGCTGCACTAACCAAATATTTGCATTACGCATGATGATTGAAAAGTATCTGGCTGTTGGTAAGAAATTTTTTTCTGCCTTCATAGATTTAGAGGAAGCTTACGACCGAGCAAGTATGACACCTTTTTGTTAGGTATTGAATAATTACTGGGAATCTACTTAATAGTGTAAAAGCCACATATGCTGGCAGTAGAGCTTGTGTACAAGTGAATGGTGTTTTATCAAAATGGTTTTCTATTGGTGCAGGAGTTAGACAAGGTTGTGTAATGTCACCATGGCTGTTTAATATATTTATGGATGCGTGCATGCTTGATGCCAAGATGGACAACACTGGTTTATGTCTTGGTAATGTGTGCAGATTGCTGTATGGTGATGACACAGTCCTATTGGAAGAAAGCAATAGTGAGTTGCAGAGTATGTTGTCCCGGATGTATGAAGTTTGCATGAAATTCAAACAATATAAATAAAAGGAAAGCCAAAGTTATGGTTTTTGAGTGAGGAACTGTTAGCACTGAATGTAATATAAGTCTAAATGGCACAGTGATTGACCAGGTGAATGAGTTTGTATATTTAGAAAGCATGTTTGATACAGAGAACAAATTGAATGGTGAAATGAGTAGGCGAGTGAATTCTTCATTGAAAGTCATAGCTGCTTTGGGAGGTTTTCACAGGAATAATGGGTTCTCAAGAAGTCCCGTAAGGCTGTGTCATCATCATCATCATTGTCAACCATTATCAATCCACTGCTAGACTAAGGTCTCTCCAAGTTTCTTCCACAACCGTCTCTCTTGTGCCAGTCTCCTCCATGTCACTCCCGCATACTTTCGAATTTCATCCACCCATCTCTCATGTGGTCTTCTTCTGGGTCTTTTCTTGTCCCTTTGAATCCAATCTAAAATTTCGGCTGTCCATCGATGGTCTGTCCTTCTGGCAGTATGTCCAGCCCATTACCATTTCAGGGATTTAACTCTGATCATGATGTCGTCCACTCTTGTAATTTTTCTGATCCACGAGTTCCTCTTCTTATCTCCCCTGGTTACACCAGGCATGCACCTCTCCATGCTGCTTTGAGTATGGTGCAGAGACCTTAACTAAAAGAGACAGCCTTTGTATGTCTCTTTTAGTTAAGGTCTCTGCACCATACGTAAGCACTGGAAGGATGCATTGATCAAACACTTCTTTTAAGACATAATGGCATATTGCTCTTAAAAATTATGCTGTTTCTTCCAAAAGCTCTCTAGGCAAGTTTTGTACGCCGATTAATTTCTTTATTAATGTGACCCACACTTGATATCTGCTGTCCAAGATTAACGCACGTGTCTGTTATCTCTAGCTTTTCTCCATCAATCGATAAATTTTAAATTCTTGTAAAAGTATTGAACATCACTTTTGTCTTCTGAAAGTTCATTTTTAATCTCACTTCTTTACTCTTATCAGCAAGTTCCTGGATCATACTCTGAAGGGGTAGTTGCAAAAATGACTGTCATCAGCAAAACAAAGGTGGGTTAGATAATCTCCATGAATCTTCATTCCTTTGTTTTCCCAGTTCAGTGATTGAAAGACGTTTTCCAATGTGGCATTAAAAAGCTTCGGAGATATGGTGTCACCTTGTCTCACTCCCTTTCCAATTTTTATGTGTGTTGTATTTTCAAACAGCCGAATCTTTGCACTTGCATTTTCATAGATGTTATTAATAATATTAATATATGCATCTTCAATACCGCAGAATTTCAAAGCCATTGTAACTGCTGATGGTTTCACCGAATCAAAGGCCTTTTCATTTCCTCACTAGTTCACAGTTGAAGTTCCTTACGTCTTCAGTGATACCTTTTCGTAGTTTTGCATAGCTCTATATATTCCACTTTGGAAGTCACATCTTCTTTAGTTGTCCTCATCTCTCTTCTTTTTTGCATCAACATTTTGGTTTTTCGTGATAATTTGTTCACATGCAACTTGTTCTTAGATCCAGCTAATTTTGTTGCTGTTTCCATAAGAGCTTCGGTTACTTTTCTGTTAACTTCAGAAATATCCACTTCCAATGTTAGGCCTTCTAAAGCAGAGAATCTGTTCTTCAGTTCCAAGTTGAAGGTATTATGGTGTTTTTTAAGGTTGGCTATGTCAATACATTTTGTTTGTCTTATGAGCTTGCCAGGTTCAACTTTAGTGTTGAGGTGCATCTTACATCTCACCAATCTATGGTCACTACCTGTGTTGAACTTCAGTCTTCTGTGACAAAATTTTTGTTACACATAATAAAATCAATTTCACTTGTCTTCCCATTTGGATGTCTCCGTGCCCATTTCCTGTGTCGCCTTTTCTTGAAAAAGGAGTTCAAGGTGAAAAACCCTTTGGCCTCTGCAAACTCAACGAGAGTATTTCCATGCTGGTTTCTGTTGCCGTGAGCGAATTTACCTACTGAAGTTTCATTCTGTTGCCATTGCCCTATTTTTGCATTGAAATCTCCCATAATTATCTTCAAGTGCTGCTTACCTTTATTATTTAGATGACGAATTTCCTCATAAAATTCTTCAATTTCTTCTTCAGGATGACTTGTGGTGGGTGCATAAGTTTGAATAATCCGAGCCTTGTATCTTCTCGAGAGTTGGATAACGAGTCGTGCAGCTCTGTCAGAGGAACTTTCAACTTCTACAACTTTATCCTTCAGTTTCTTGTTTATTTTAAATCCAACACCACTAGTTCTGCCAGTATTTGTCCCACGATATAGTAGAAGAGATGTCCACTTTTCAGTTCAATGATACCTTCTCCTTTTCTCCTTACCTCACTTAGCTCGACGATGTCCCACTTGATCCTTTGTAGTTCCTCCTCCAATTCAAGAAGCCTTGAATCAGAAGATAGGGAGCGTCCATTATACGTAGCCAAGGTCAGCATCAGATGGCAGCCTAGTCCGGTCCTCCGGGGATTCTTAGCACCCTCTGCCTTCATGTCGCACTGGCCGCAGCCTTGGCCAGGTACATTCCAGCTGCTGGAGACTGAGGGCCAAGATTTAAGTTGTGGAGTAATTTTGGAGGGGTTTGGCCATAACTCACCACGCTGGCCAAGCGGGTTGGTGAGTGTGGGATAGCATTTCCTCTAATCCCGATGGTATAGTTATACCGGTATTGGCGGTCGTCAGAGCACCTTTAGTGGAAACCGGATGCACCACGAAAAGGGCGGGGTTGACATTTGTCAAGGAGAGGCTGTGATGTTGCGCATCACCTGACCTTACATCCCTGGCTGTGTATGAAAGTGCAATTGTTCCTACTGTGATGTATGGCAGTGAAACCTGGTTACTACGTAGAAGTAACATAGGAGTCATTTATGTGCTGGAGAAATGCGTCGCTTATGGGGGATTTGTGGCAAGACACATTCTGATCGTGTGAGGAATGAAGATGTGTTGCAGTTGTATAATGTGAAGCAAAATGTTGTTAGCAAGGTGGAAACTAATATGCTTTGGTGGTTTACACATGTTGAAAGAATGAGTGATGAGATGCTTACTAAGAAATGTGTATGGCATGTGATGGATGTCAGTGAAGCGGGAATTGTGTTTCAAGATCATGACACAATTCGGGTAAATGGAGAAGTTTAATACGGCAACAGTAAGTAAATAATCAGTTAAAAATTTATCTGGTAGTTTTTATACCTTTGTGGAGCTAACATCTGAATCTCAGAGAACAGCTTAGTCATATGAGTGAGTGAGAAATAAGGGGCCTCGTTTTGAAACAATCAGGCCTCGCGAATGTCGGTCGCCAAATGGCAACCAGATATTTCGTACTGGCTAGTAAATATTTTAGTATAGTAGCCAATCATGGCGAGTAGATTTTATCCCCCAAGTGAGCAACTATTTTGTCTAACTCCTTCCCCCCCCCCCACTAGGACTTGGCAATGTATCGATACATCACGAAAAACCGGTGTGGACGAAACTACGATTCATCACCACCGTGATGTAAATGCTCGCGATGTAATCTCCGTTGCGCGCCACCAAGCCGTGACCAAGCACTGCTGTTTAAACCGGTTTTTCCAGTCCAAGACACGTGAATATCGGCTGATCCTCATGCATGTGCACATTTCCGATGTAGTTTCTTGCGGTGTCTTGTTCCAGATGCTACATCGGGGGATTGCTCATCAGAGATTCGCCTGCCAGGCGAGTAATCTTGGACATAGCTTCCTGAGCGATCTCATCCGGAGTCCTATCACGATGTTTAAACAGGTTTCTTATCGGGGCCCCGTGCGTCGACTATGCTATTTAAGAGGCCGCATGTTGTACGCATTGGATCGCCAGGTCTCGGAAATTCACCATAGCTTTACAATAGGAAGTATGTGGCAGGGTTTTTATGACATGAATACGTCTTTAAAATCAGACCAATACTAGGTGGCCAGTACGGAAAGTTGTGCATTACGAAAAAATGGGTATCGAGTTCGGTTTAATATTTTCTATATTATTAACGTGAACCAAACCAACCTAGTGTTATTCGATAGCTAAGGGAACAGACTTGTTATGTTAGTGACCTTGAGTTACTGCACAGCGGGGGGGGTTGCACTTAACCGTGCAATCGTCTAATCGGTATAACTCTGCACTGCAAAGCGCTACGACGTCAAAATTGGTCTCAAACGAAAGCTAATGTCAAGATCTGTCTATTTAAAACATTACAAGTGAAATCAAATACAGTGTTGGTTGTAAAACTTGAGATAGCAGTTGAAAAATAAAAAAATTGCAATGTCGGCATGTACTTATCTTAAAGCCAAGCAGAAATACCTCGAATGTAGTCAACGTGGAAGAGCAACTTGTCAGCTTTCAATAAACATAGCAATGTCCGCGGCACAACGCATAAGAAAGTACCGGGAGCAAAAGAAAATTGCTCCAACGCAGCGCACGCGAGCCCATTGACGTGGAGCATCAGCAATGAATCTTAGCGAAGCACGAGCCCATTGACGTGGAGCATCAGCAATGAATTTCATAAAAACCAGTAATTGGGCATGTCTGAATAGTGACACTTTAAATGACTTAATGATGATTAGATGCAATGACACTTCAATTGAAGATTTTGATCCTCAAAATGCTATTGAATTGTGGTGGGCATATACCTTTGATGGGAAGATCAGACACAGTACATATCAGTGGTAAACTGTATCAACATTATGAGTGCCACTTCACATTCAGTGGTCTCTCAAAAATAAATTATGTATGTTTAAATTAAGACAAAGTAATGATATTACAGCACTGAAAATAAATTATCAAAAAATCAATCATTTTGGAACAAAAGCATATGCAATATTTGCAGTCAATCTAATGATCCTATGCAGTAACTGCTCTAGCGCATCTGTTTTTATGAAGTGAATGGGGGAGGTGTCTCATTGGAAAGGAAAATAAAAAACAAGCATGAACCCATTTAATTTCATAGAAATGTAAGTAGAAAAGTTACTGAATTATTATTTTTTTTTAATTTCACGTGGCCAGCAGATTTTGTTATTTGGCTAGTAAATTTTTTATTCTACGAGCCACATTGGCTAGTAGAAATTTCAGCAGTTTCACAAGGGCCGGAAACAATATATTGGCATAGTCGCCATAGAGGATTATTTTTTCCACCAAAGAATCCATTGTGCTCGTGCCATAGAATATCAGTGCTTTTGTCAGGAGTACAACAAAGTTTGACCTCCCGTACTAATATCTTTGAAGTCCACAGCTTATGTGAGATTTTAGAATAAGATAAAACTGTTATATACTTCACCATTTTTCTTGGAATTTTTACATAGAACCAATGAACCATGCTTGTTATGAGTGTGGGACTGTAATATGAGAATTGTAATTCACACTTAACAAATAAATATAGTTTGCAAGTAGTTAACACTCAATAGTTATGCTAAAAAAAAAAAAAAAAAATCCCACCCTACCTGCCCTCAAGCCTAAAATAACCACCCTACTCCTAACAGTCCATTTGAAAGAGATGCACAAACATTTGATGATTTGCATTAAACCTTTTCTAGATGGCTAGAAAATCAGTCTATTATTGCAAATCTTGGTGTTTTAGTAGAAAAGTAGGGTCAGAAACTACTCTAAGCCTTTATGGCATTGCTGGAGTAATGGAGCTTGCTGAGTACTTCAGCCTAGGTGACGATAAAGTGGAATGAGTACAAATCAATGTTTTTATCTTAAACTGATATTAAAAGTAGTAATTCGTCAATTCCAAAAACATGTTCAGTTCTATTGAAATCAGAAGGAACTGTGCGTGAAAGATTCCCACTAATACAGAAACTTTTAAACATTACATGTATAGGTGCAAATTAGCACTCTCCAGATGGTGATTAAATTTATATTAGTGGTCGCCAGTTTGGCATTTGTTACTTTTAGTTCCAATTTACAAAAGTATAATGTAATATTTCATAAGTAAAGGTAAAAGGAAGTGAAACTAGTCCTAACTAGGAATGGCAAGGTAACTCGTTGTTTTTGAACATCTAAGTTTTGGCACCGATAATCGATGTTTAAACCTCGATGTTGCAGAACACTTTTAGCGTGACGCGTTCGATTTGGCCTGTGTGTGTGTTGTGCTAAAAGCACTGTGTGCTGAATGATTAGCCCTCGATTTTGACCAACATAGTTCCCGAATCTGGCAGCAGATATCAGCATAAATGATATATCATTTATTAATCATATCGTTTTGAAATGAAATCTCCACAAATCATACCGCCAAAAAGCAATATTATAGAAAACATCATGAGGATATACAATAAGAATCATATGATAAGTTCACGTTGCGACGGGAAGAAGACTAATTTTAGTCAAAACCTTTCCTATTACAGTCGAGGCAGGGCTGTTCACAAGGGATTGTGGGTGAATTATAGAACATTACACTATCGGAAATAACTTTTTCAAGCCCCGTTCAAAGTGAAATAACGTGAGACTTGTGTTTCAGTGAATACGGCATGTTTTTTTTTTTCGTGGGCTTTGTCGCACAGTAAAACAAAATGTTTTTTGTTACTAGAAACTCTTCACATTTTTCATTTCTTTTTTCCCAAACAAACCGACACAATAAAAAAACTTGGTGAATTACGAATCCCCCGCATGCTTTTCCAAATTCGCGTCTTAGCTGAGAACAAACTTTATTGATAGCTTCTTACTCAGTGTTTGCAGATGTGTATTTTGAATCACCTTAGAATAACATCAGCCTGTAAAGAAATCTTGAAATGGCTAGATGTAGTGAGAGTGAAAGTTTTTCACGTAATAGTGAGGATTTTAAATTGCTTTAGAATAACATTAATCTATGAGGGTATATTCAAAAATAAGGGAGTTATCATTATATTTCCTCATTTTTTTTTGGCAGAAGAAAAAATAGTCTTTCAAAAGTCGTTTTCAATTTGTAACTTTGGCCCAAAAAATTAAAATTTATAGAAGGTACAATGTTTTTTCTTAAAGCTTGCAAATTTTAAGAAAATGGCTTAGCATTTCTGGCATATACACACCCATTACATGTAGCACTGAAACGGCTTAAACCTCGATGCTTCAGAAGCCGATACATCGAAAAACCTTGAGGTTTCATTACTGATGTCTGAAACTGGTAAAGAACATTTTCTGCGTATTTAAAGTAAATGATTTTTTTTTTTTTGAAGATAACAATCCGATTTTTGGCGTAAATGTGACAAGGATGGTAAGTCAGATAATATCTGAAAACTTGAAAATTTTCATCGTCCTGGAGCGGGACTTGAACCCGCGTCTCCCAGAAAACGCCCGGGTATTTCATGATTTTTTTTTTGTTGCATTCTCGTAAAGCGGAAGGGGATGTCATATTTTTATGTTTTGGTCGATGTTTCATTGACAAAATTGGGTTCTTTTCCTCAATGCTACAGGAACCAACACACATAAAAAAAATGGAGGTTTCTACAGATACACTGAGCGTTTTAACAGATATTATTGGTTACTCTGTTGGATTTGGTGAGTCATCACCATTATATTGAGCAGAGATTTTACCCACCGGAATGTGATCATTTACTGCTGCAGATGTAAAAGTACGAATCCATCGGTTTATGAGCAAAAACATCGAAACATCGAAATTTTCACTGATACATATTGAAGCTCCACCACTATTGACGATTTGGGAATAAGTAAACCCAGAGGCAAAAAAATTATACAAAATGGTTTTTATTTTGAACAATGAGTAGCTTCTTTTACATTCAGATAAAGCCATTCCTGCAAATAATAGCAGTTACATTAAAGTTCCAATTAATTCCCCCCCCCCCACCTTTTTTTTTGATTTGTTAACTTACCAGCCAACTTTTTTTTTTTTTTTTTTGCCACTAACGTTTTTGGACTTACTGCCTGGCTGCTTAGCCAAAATTCCAGTTTGCGTTTATAATTGCATGTACTTGAGCAATTTCAAATGCAGAAGTAGAAAGAGTACTTCCTCAAATTAAACTACTACTGACTGCTAATTTATATAAATATTTTGATACCCAAAGTGAATTACTGTTGAACTTTTCCAGTGAATTAATGCTGCTTATGCGGCTTGTTTTTGTAAGGTTGATCTGTACTCTCTCATGCTGTTTGAAAGTGTAAGCTGCCCTTATTTTTCATAAAAAGCACCCCGCCCTTTTTCATTCTGAGGATGCACCCTGATATTTTAATGCTCTCATGAAAACACAACATTTGTTTTAATGAAAGGACCAATTTTCTCAGTATTTTTCCTGTGAGGTACTGCTGAAGTATCTAAGAAAGTTAGCAAAGCCATGGAAGAATTAGGTCTATCTTGGGTGACATCCTTTTTGTGTTCAGCCAAACATTTAGTAATGCTGCAAAATACTAATTTATGTATTACCTACAAGTGGGACGGAGTATGTAATTTCCACTCCACTTCGCGAATTTCGGTACTGAGGTATATAGAAGGTGTTTGTTCCCAGCAAAAGAGCCAGATTTTGTGGCATGAGCACAATGGATTCTTTGGCAGAATTCGCAAACCCCTGTATTGTGATGCTGCCGATCTCGTGTAGAAAATATCGGGTGATCTTCACCCACCTTCCCTCAACAAGCCAACGAAATATTTCATGATGCATTTTTTTGTAGAGGTAGACAAGCCTCCAAAATTTTGAGGGGTGAACACATTTTTTCAAAACATATCATTATCAGGTAAAAAGCACAATTGCTCTAAATGAAAACCCAACATACAAAATGAATGTATTATTTCTTAAATGTTCAATAACTCGGTATAAGAACCACAACTAAAACTAGGGAACATATTGTATACAATTTGTAAAAATAGTTGCATTTCAAAAATGTTTTCATTTCAGAAAGTAAGCCTTTTCTTCTAATGTATAATATTCAATAAAACCACTAACCAATGTACACACTTATAAATACCCAATGTAGAATCAACGCGATAGCTATGGATATCTCTGATGCTTGCTTGGCATGAGTGCGCGCATGTCTTGAATGGTTGCAGATCATCAGCATGAATCTCTATTGCCGATATTGCTTCAGAATGCATGACTGCTGGTGATAGTGCCAAAAATAAATATTGGCATCTTCGTTATTCTGATTTTACGGTAAGCAGTGTGCAAAAAATGCATAAACAGAAGAAATTTATATACTACTGACCTTGTTACTTTATTAAAGAGATGGAAGCTTCACAATAAAAATTAATATTTTGAAAAACAAATTTTTCAAAGTAGAATTTGAAAACTTCGACACCTGGTGATGATTTCAGGTGACTGGGCATCTTGGATTTATCTACCATTGATTTTATGTGGAGCTCTTCTCAAAACGTTAATTGATTAGATGGTTTAAAACTCGGGCATCACGGGACAATAACACATAAACATATAAAACGAGTGAAACACACAGTCACGTATGGTAAAAGGTTCGTTTAGCAGTAGCTTTCGTTCATCCTACGACCTTGATCACCCGCGATCTACTAGATGCTGTAATTACTCGGATTTCTTGAAATGAGCAAATTGGGAATGTATTTTATGAAGGAAAATTATTGAACAATTATAAACTAGACTTGTGTGTGTGAAAAACAACATTTGGATTCTTTTGGAGAAGTAGTGAGAAAATGTTTTTGAAAGATATTTATTTAAGAACAGATTGCTAGTCATCTGCAGACTTGTTCTGCTCTTTGTATAAATAGTATTGTGTGCAGTTTCTTTAATGCAGGAGTTGGCAGCTGCTGAGGGCAGAATGTGAATGGGAACCAGAAACTGATTGAAAAGGTAGACTCTTGGTAAAGTTTAAACAAACAAAATTTGCATTTTATTAATATTCTGTATTTATTTATTGTAAAACTGAGTTTTTGCATGTAAAATATTAGTGTTGAAATTATTATTTGGGATCGTAAAAATTGCCTGCATGCAATTTATGCAGCAGAGCTACTGCCTTTGCTCCTTGATGGTGGGTATGTTCTGTCTGGATATATGTAAATGTAGCACAACGATACATGCAAAGTTAGGAACTACGTAAAAGTGTTCATAATTGGAAGACTACAGAAATGACAAAATGAGTGTCAGCAGATAGAGAAAGCAGCTAAATGAATGTTGATTGTACACAGTTAATCAGATTATAAATCCCGAAATTGCTTGTTCTTGCTGATCATAGATATAATACATACACGAGCTTCTTCTGTGGATTCGCGGAATTCTGCTTTTTTCATCATCATTTGGGTTGTTATCGAGATCAATGCAGAACCGGAGAGAAATTTTTTTATGGTAGAGAGGTGTCTAGGGATGATATTTCGTCTTTCAAAACTTCCGAAAACGGAAGTTTTGCGTAGTGAAGATTTTCCCGTAATCATGTGTTTTTTTTTTTTTTTCTCGTGATGTTCCTTCTGCCCAGTATTGTTTTTATTGTAAATATCCTTTTATTCCACAAATGCTGCATTTCAGCTTAAAAATAGCGTAAAAAGTTTCTGAAAAATGGAAGTCGGTCGAAGCGATGATTTCTCCTGTAATCGTATTTTTCTCTTCCCTCAATGTTCTCACTATCCTGTGTTGTTATTAAATGTTACTTCCCCCCAAAAATGCCTGCACTTAATCTTGATAAGGGAAGGGAAATTTTCCAAAAACGGAAGTGACGAAATTTGAAAATTTGTTAAAATTGATGCATGGTGTTCAAAAGTATTATATTCTGAAACTTATACCATTTATCTAAAGTAGAAAAAGCTTCGATATCGTGCATTCATGGTCCTCAGGCTGAAAATTCAGCAGAATTTATAAATTATTGTCATATGAAGCAATAAAATGGAAGAAAAAGTGTTAAAGAAATGGGAAGGGAATGATATCAATCGGAAAAAAAAAAAACCTAAGCAAAGATTGTATCAACTGCAGAGTCAACACAAGACAATGTAATGTGGCTTTGGAACTTGCTGAGAAGAAAGCAATACAAGAGGAGAATTGAGCTCATGTTCTAGCAAGTACCCCCCCCTAAAAAAAAAAATATATATATATATTATATATATATATATATATATAATCTGTTTGGAGCAATATCTTTTAAAACAATTTTATTTTGTTCTGAATTGCAATTTTATATTGTGACTGCAATGATGTGCTCCAGTTTCATATTTAAATAAATAAATAAATTAGAGTGAACAATTCCATCTTGCTCTTGCTGCGTTATATTCACACTTTCTCTTCGCATGTGTTCTGATTTTTCACCCGGTTAAAAAGTTCAGCTTTTTTGTTCCTTAGTTGGTCTCATGTATGATAATATCATTCAGAAAACTTAAAAATTACATCACATATAATCTGTTTGGAGCAATATCTTTTAAAACAATTTTATTTTGTTCTGAATTGCAATTTTATATTGTGACTGCAATGATGTGCTCCAGTTTCATATTTAAATAAATAAACAAATTAGAGTGAACAATTCCATCTTGCTCTTGCTGCGTTATATTCACACTTTCTCTTCGCATGTGTTCTGATTTTTCACCCGGTTAAAAAGTTCAGCTTTTTTGTTCCTTAGTTGGTCTCATGTATGATAATATCATTCAGAAAACTTAAAAATTACATCACCCTTGAGCACGAATTGAACTCGCATCTTGCAATTTCTGTTTAAGTGTGCTTTCTGTTGTACCACCTAGGACAACAAATTCCAAGCATTGAGCCTAAGCAACTATAGGTTAGAAATCTGAACCAGGGCGTGAAAATTATAATTGTCAGACATGCCCAGGGCATGTATGAGTTTCGCTTACATGCCTGATCGGGCATGGTAAAAAAATTAGCTCTGTACAAGATAAAGAGTTTAAAGAAGTTATGCTTTTGGGCATGTTACAATTTTTAAATTTTTGTAGCTTTAATCTAAACCTACTTTAGCGTTGTGAGTCGAAGGAGTCATGATTTCTCATAGCACCATTTTGACCCTTTTCCATCTGTGGTACTGGAATTGCCCCAGATATTTCAATGAAGTAAGAAGTACTGCTTCAAACTAGTGCAAAGCTGAAGTAGGTTCAGATTCCTAAGCTATTGTTGCTTGAACTTTTGTTGTCCTGGACTCCTGGGTGGTGTATTGGATAGCAGACTCAAATGGAAATTGGGAAATTCGGGTTTGATTCCTTCTCCAAGGCAACAAAATTTTCAAGTTTTCTGAAGGATGTTACGTGGATGACCAGTAAAAAACTACAAGCAGTTTTGAGTATTTGTAACCTGATTGCTGTGAATAATAAGTGTTCATTATCTGATTGCTATGAATATTCTGGTGAATTTCCCTTGTATTTGTAAGGAATATTTCTTCATTCATTAAAAAATAGAGAAAGGTTCACTCTAACTAAATGTAATTGGTTTTTATATTTTTGGAATGTTTTTATTGGGAGAAAAACATGGAAGACTTATTCTCTTGGTCTGCAATGTGGTAAGCTTTTTGTTGTGTACTAGTGTACAGAAGTATATGTACAAGCACAATGCTAAAATTGCTCTCTGTGTGGCACAGTAGATATGAACCTCTGTGCAGAAAAGTCTGTGCTTCACCTATGTAGCACCTACCAACAATTCCAGCATTGTGATTGTGTGCAGTCATTGTGTGCACAACTTCTAAGAGTACATGCCATATGGAATTTACCAGGCTGCCAAGTAGGAGACAATTAAAATTTTTTATCCAACAAAAACATCCTGGGACTATAAAAACTGGTTGCATTTTAAAATCTAAACAATGGTAATTTCATCTCACTTTCACAGGAAGTACCACCGCTGATGTAGTTTGGTCAGATTCAGTAGGCCAGTGGCATTTCAGATTTGATGAGTGTGGAATAAAACTTGCAACATGGACCTGTGATGTTTTTCAGATTATTAGGGAAAAGCTGCAGCTACCATTTTTATTGGAAATGCAACTCATCAGCAAGTGATGCAGCAAATAATTTTTTACCCCGTTTCTTGCCTGCTCAGTTTAACAAACACCACTTTTAACCCTTCTCTTAAAAGAAAGAGCAAATGTGTATCCAGTTGTTACTAACCTTACCAGGCCTCACAAATGTTGGTCGCCAAATGGCGACCAGAAATTTCGTAGTGGCTAGTAAATTTTTTACTATAGTAGCCAATGATGGCGAGTAGATTTTTTCCCCCAAGTGAGCAACTATTTTGTCCAACTCTCCCCCCACCACCACCACTAGGACTTGGCATTGTATCGATACATCGCGAAAAACCGGTGTGAATTTTACATCGATGTTACAGTGTTTCGACTGACGAAACTACGATTCATCACCACCATGATGTAAATACTTGTGATGTAACCGCTAATGTGCGCCACCAAGCCGTGACCAAGCACTGTTGTTCAAACCGGTTTTCCCAGTCCGAGACACGTGATAATCGGCTGATCCTCAAGCACGCGCGCCTACGCTATAAACAGGCTTCTTATCGGGCCTCCGTGCGTCGATGATGCTATTAAGAGGCCGCATGTTCCGTGCGTTGGATCTCGGAAAGTCACCATAGCTTAGGAACAACAGGAAGTATATGGCAGGATTTTTTTTGTGTGAATACGTCTTTAAAATCAGACAAGTATTAGGTGACCATTACGGAAAGTTGAGCGTTAAAAAAATGGGCATTGAGTTCGGTCTAATAATTTCTATATTATGAACACGAACCAAACCAACTTAGTATCATTTGATAGCTAAGGGAACAAAAAAGACTTGTTAGTGACCTTGAGTTACTGCACAGCGAAAAGCGTGCGGGGGCAGTGTTTACCTCAGCCTAAAAATCTAGACTCACGGTCGCCAGGTCGGCACTGGCGATAAACTTCATCGTGGCTACTAAAAATGATTGATTAAATCGCCAATTCTGGCGACCTGTACCAGTAGGGGGGGGATGCAACTTGTACTATATGGGAAAAAAATTATTTATTTAATTTTATTTAACTTACAATTATGGTGATGATGCAATAACTGAAATATGCAAAGTTTTAAAGTTTAACCCTGGTTGTGCTGTGGAACAGTGGCTTCAAATCAAGAAGTAACCATTCATTAGTAACCATGGCAAGCATTTTATTATTGATGCAAAAAAAAATTAGGTTGGACTTTTTTCCATTTTCTTAAAAGTATTTATGTATATGCACTGAATGAAAAACTAACTAAAGAAAGTTCCTGTACCGTATTACAACTTTACATTCAACAGGTTAAATTACTTTTATTTGATTGCACATGGAAGTAGAATATTTCTCCTTGTTGAGTTTATGTACAAAGCACTTAAGAAACAAATTTGAAGATCTGAAATAAATTATTTTATTGGCTGATGATACGAAATGTGTGTGCGTGTTCACCCAGACTTAAGTTCTCCATAGCTGAAAACTCTACTAGCCATAATTATTACACAAAAATTCCCAACTTGGAGTTCCAACTCCCAGTCACTTTAACAGTCCATCAAAAATGGTGATTATGTTTGCAAGTATTACAGATTTCAACGCCATTTTAAACAAGGTTTAAAAAAAAAATCCTATCATTTTTATACATTTTCTGTAAGTCGAAAATGTCCTCTTTAAGGTAGTGAAAACCAAAACTTTCAATTGACAATAAGAGGAAAACAACTGCCTTTTTCAAAACCATTGTGACACCCTATTTTGGTTTGCCGCAGAAAAGAAAAATGAACCCATATCCTAGATGGTGGCGCAGTGGTCTAAGCGATGGCCTCTGATCATTCGTCCGAAAGGGGTCCGGGTTCGAATCCCGGCCAGGCATGGATGTTGTGTTTGTCTTACGGCACTGGCTCTCTCCCTTCCCTGGAACCAGTGACCCTAAATTAGGGACGGGCGACTGCTTATAGCCCATTGAGTTGCTCACGGTGGTCGTTAAACCTCCAACCAAAAAAAAAAAAAAAAAAAAAATGTTGGCAGACAAAAAATAAAATAAAAATTATTTTGAGCTACTCACCAATAGGGTTAAACTATAGGGGGAAAGGTGTATAAAATAGTCAAGCAATCACTTAATTAAAAAATTGGGTAATATTGTGTCAGAATGTCCCGTATATAAAACACGCCATATCGGATTTTTTTTTTTTTGTGGCCAAAATTGTGAATTGCCCGAAGTACTTTTTTTACCCTGCTGAAAGATTACATTATAATACAAAAAGGAAATTTTTTTTAGCAAATTTGAAGTGGGGGCCCATTTTGAAAAAAATTGCTTTGTTTAATAAAAATGTGGCCTCATTTTTCCAAGTCTTTTGTCACTAAATTTAAAACAAAGTGTTCTTTTATTTCTAAAAATGTGAGAAACAAGTTGTTCCAAAATGTATGGATCATGCAGATCATTTAAGAAAAAAAAATTATGTGGCTGCAACAGTTAGTTGTGAAATTATGAATTTTTTTGTCGTACAGTGTTGTGAAAATCGAAGTGCAAAAACTTTAATGGCAGAGCTACCTAATTTTTAAAGTGGCATTAGGCCTGCTCAAGATCTACTGGACTGACTGACCTAAAACTTTACCAGGTTTCACATCTCACCTGTACAATATTTTGTACCAGTTTTCACAAAAATCTAAGATAGTTGGGTGATATCTTGTGAAAATGCTAGGTGATTTGATATGAAATGACACACTTGTCATCAGGCTGCTTAATGTCTAACAAAAACACATGAGGAACAAAAATCTGATTATGAAAATGCACTATTTTTAATTAGAATGCACACTTTCTTCCATTATGATAGCTGATTGTTTTCGATTTTAGTTCTAGCAGAAATAATGTTTGGCATATTTTTTATCATGTAGATTTTGTATATCATCATCATCATTGTCAACCATTATCAATCCACTGCTGGACGAAGGTCTCCCCAAGTTTCCTCCACAACGGTCTGTCGTGTGCCAGTCTCTTCCATGTCACTCCTGCATACTTTTGAATTTCATCCACCCAATCTCCCATGTGGTCTTCTTCTGGGTCTTTTCCTGTCCCTTAGAATCCAATCTAAAATTTCGGCTGTCCATCGATGGTCTGTCCTTCTGGCAGTATGTCCAGCCCATTGCCATTTCAGGGATTTAACTCTGATCATGATGTCTTCCACTCTTGTCATTTTTCGGATCCACGAGTTCCTCTTCTTATCTCTCCTGGTTACACCAAGCATGCACCTCTCCATGCTGCTTTGAGTTGTCTGCAGCCTTTGTATGTCTCATTTAGTTAAGGTCCACATCTCTGCACCATACATAAGCACTGGAAGGATGCATTGATCAAACACTTTTCTTTTAAGACATAATGGTATATTGCTCTTGAAAATTATGTTGTTTCTTCCAAAAGCTCTCTAGGCAAGTTTTATACGCTGATTAATTTCTTCATCAATGTGACCTTCACTTGATATCTGCTGTCCAAGATAAACATACGTATCTGTTATCTCCAGCTTTTCTCCATCAGTCGATAAATCTTCATTTCTTGTAAAAGCATTGTACATCACTTTTGTCTTCTGAAAGTTCATTTTTAATCCCACTTCTTTACTCTTGTCAGCAAGTTTCTGGATCATACTGTGCAGCTCTGATGGGGTAGTTGCAAAAATGGTGTGTTTTTATATGTGGAACATTCCGACATGATATTACCCAATTTTTGAATTAAGTGGTTGCTTGACGATTTTATACTACACCTCTCACCCCTCCCCCAGTTTAATCCTATCAGTGAGTAGCTCAAAACAATTTTTATTTTGTTTTTATGTGCCACCGTCTTGGATATATGTTCATTTTTCTTTTCTGTGGAAGACCAAAATAAGGCATCACAATGGTTTTGAAAAAAGGCAGTTGTGTTGTTTTCCTTTTATTGTAGATAGAAAGTTTTGGTTTTCACTACCTTAAAGAGGACATTTTAGGTTTACAGAAAAGGTATAGAAATGATAGATTTTTTTTTTTTTAAACCTTGCTTAAAATGGTGTTGAGATCTGCAATACTCACAAGCATAAATCACCATTTTTGATGGGCTGTTAAGGTGACTGGGAGTTGGAACTCCAAGTTGGGAATTTTTGTGTAATAACTATGGCTAGTAGAGTTTTCAGCTATGGAGAACTTAAGTCTGGGTTTGCCCCCCCTCGAAGTTGCAAAATTTTCAACTTTGCAGATTCCAAGGAACTAGATTAAAAAAAAAAAAAAGAAAAAAATCGCCAAGTTACCCCCTACTGGTACTCAACAAAACCTGTGAGTTTCATTTGTGGTTCAAACTGGTTTAGAAGTTACAGGCTCTGAAATATTTATGAATAAATTGCAACATTTCCGCCCTCCGAAATGCACAGAAACTGATGAATATTATTGCTTATTTTTGTTTTCAAAATATTTTTTAAGTCTTATGGAGTTATATTGTTAACTACCAAATACTATATATACAATTTATACATATGGTAAATAAAAATTGAAAAAAAAAAAACAAACAGAAAAAAAACTTACCAGAGCATATCGTACAGTTTGCAATTCACAAACTTTAGCAGCAACACTTGTCTAGATTTTGATGGGCTGTTAAGGTGACTTCTGTGAGTGCGCT
Organism: Macrothele yani; assembly: GCA_039090855.1. NCBI lineage: Eukaryota > Metazoa > Arthropoda > Arachnida > Araneae > Macrothelidae > Macrothele > Macrothele yani. The sequence goes on from CM077013.1 coordinate 26,499,815, forward strand.
GCAACTCACTATATTTGTTACTGTTGAATTTAATATTTTGACCAGTTTCAATTTGTAATTGATCAACATGCTAATCTGCAAAGCCGTGCTCACAATCGCCAGTCAAATCAAAGTTTTTTTATAGTTGATGTGCTTAAAAATAATCGCCAGTTGCGAAAAAAGCGACTGACAGGGCCACCTATGCTATCCCAAGCTGTTTCTTTTCTTTTTTTTAAGAATACAAGTAACTGCAAAGATTAGGTCTCTAAATTTCTTACTAATTTTAATAAAAATATAAACTAATGGAATAAACCATTTTATGAATTATTTTGACATTGGATGATACATTTATGTATGATTTATAAATGAATTTTTTTTTTTGGTTACATAAGAGAAAAATGAATTATTTTCTCTGTCAGTTTAAATTAAAACTAAACACAATTACTAATTTTCATATGAAAAAAAAACTTTGACTGAGCCAGGTCTTCAGCCTGTTTGGATAGGCTGTATATTCTTCCTGTTGCAGTGTTTACCTCAACCAAACATAATATATGTGTCAGAGGTACTTCACAATCATTATTAGGCCAATAAAAAGATGGAGAAGGCCCATGTAGGTTCATGAATCGACCAGTCCCCATCACCTTCACCACAGTTTATCTTTTCAACAAATCCCACATACCAACAGGAACCACATATACACATGCTACGCAGCAGTTAACATGTAACTGTAACTCATCTTGAAAATTAGTCACACTGATTTCAGAAATAATACTGTAATATTTATCAGAACTTAAATCTCTTAGCACTAATTGTGAAATTTGGAAGTGGTGTAAAGAGATGCATTGTGCGTGTACCAGGAAGAGCTTTTGCGTTCTCAAAACGCGAACTAAGCTGATTATGCACTTTTTCATCTCTTCTGCACACAAAGAAAAATGTAATTTCTTTTATATTATCTTTGCAGAAGTTATACATTGTTGCTGCAGATGTTATTTGTTGAGCTAAAGGTTGCTGCAAACTGGGTTTTGTTGTTAGCCATTTTACAATCTGCATCAATACCCTCACATGGTTACTTGCCATTGCTTGCTGCAAAAAATGACCACTTCCCTACCAATCTAAAAAAATCCTGTTCATGATGCGCAAGTTCAGAAAATTCTTGCATTTTTTATATTGTGCAGAACAACCATCAGTGAAATACTCAATATTTCTCACTGTCTGTGGTAATGCACAACTTTTTTCTAAACTGAAGGAAGTAGAAACATCCACAATGACTAGAAATTTTAGTAGGAGGCAAAAACAGAGATGGCAAGTGAGGACAGAAGTAGAACTTTATTTTGAAGTCCTATAAGGAGGACTGATTTGGGGAAGGGGACTCAACATTCATTAGTACTTATACTGGGCATTTCATTATTGATACAAAAAAATTTAGGTTGGACTTTTTATTTTTTCATAAAAGTATTTACATCCACTGTATGAAAAACTAACTAAAGAAAATTCCAGTACCTTATTACAACTTTACATTCAACAGCTTAAATTACTTTTATTTGATTGCACATTTTAAATATGAAAGTAGAAATATTTCTCCTTGTTGAGTTTATGTACTTACGAAAAAAAATCTGAAGATCCAAAATAAATTATTTTATTTGCTGATGATCTGAAACGTACGTGTGCATGTGTGTGTTCTCCCAGACTTATGTTCTCCATAACTGAAAACTACTAGCCATAGTTATTACACAAAAATTCCCAACTTGGGGTTCCAACTCCCAGTCACCTTAACAGTCCATCAAAAATGATTATTTATGCTTGCGAGTATTGCAGATTTCAAAGCCATTTTAAGCAAGGTTAAGAAAATATTTTCCATCATTTTTACTCATTTTCTGTAAGCTTAAAATGTCCTCTTTAAGGTAATGAAAACCAAAACTTTCGATCTACAATAAAAGCAAAACAATTGTGAGGCCCTATTTTGGCCTGCCGCAGAAAATAAAAATAAACGTATATCCAAGATGGTGGCACATAAAAATGAAATACAAATTGTTTTGAGCTACTCACAGATAGGGTTAAACTATTTGGGGGGGGGGTATAAAATGGTCAAGCAACCACTTAATTAAAAAATTGGGAAATATCATGTCTGAACGTTCCACATATAGTACACACCATTTTGGATTATTCTTTTTCCTAGACAAAATTGCAAATTGCCCAAAGTGTTTTTTTCTCCTGATGAAAGGTTACATTATAATCATCATCATTGTCAACCATTATCAATCCACTGCTGGAAGAAGGTCTTCCCAAGTTTCTTCCACAACGGTCTGTCTTGTGCCAGTCTCTTCCATGTCGCTCCCACATACTTTCGAATTTCATCCACCCATCTTCCATGTGGTCTTCTTCTGGGTCTTTTCCTGTCCCTTGGAATCCAATCTAAAATTTCGGCTGTCCATCAATGGTCTGTCCTTCTGGCAGTATGTCCAGCCCATTGCCATTTCAGGGATTTAACTCTGATCATGATGTCTTCCACTCTTGAAATTTTTCTGATCCACGAGTTCCTCTTCTTATTTCTCCTGGTTACACCAAGCATGCACCTCTCCATGCTGCTTTGAGTTGTCTGCAGCCTTTGTATGTTTCTTTTAGTTAAGGTCCACGTCTCTGCACCATATGTAAACACTGGAAGGATGCATTGATCAAACACCTTTCTTTTAAGACATAATGGCATGTTGCTCTTGAAAATTATGCTGTTTCTTCCAAAAGTTCTCCAGGCAAGTTTTGTACGCAGATTAATTTCTTCATCAATGTGACCCTCACTTGATATCTGCTGTCCAAGATAAACATACGTGTCTGCTATCTCCCGCTTTTTTCCATCAATCGATGAATCTTCGTTTCTTGTAAAAGCATTGAACATCACTTTTGTCTTCTGGAAGTTCATTTTTAATCCCACTTCTTTACTCTTGTCAGCAAGTTCCTGGATCATACTCTGCAGCTCTGATGGGGTAGTTGCAAAAATGACTACGTCATCAGCAAAACGAAGGTGTGTTAGATAATCTCCATTAATCTTTATCCCTTTGTTTTCCCAGTTGAGTGATTGAAAGACATTTTCCAATGTGGCGTTAAATAGCTTCGGAGATATGGTGTCACCTTGTCTCACTCCCTTTCCAATTTTTATGTGTTGTATTTTCAAACAGCCGAATCTTTGCACTTGCATTTTCATAGATGTTATTAATAATATTAATGTATGCATCTTCAATACTGCAGGATTTCAAAGCCATTGTAACTGCTGATAGTTTCACCGAATCAAAGGCTTTTTCATAATCGATAAAAGCCATGCACAATGGAAGTTTATATTCCTTCGCTCTTTCAATTAGTTCTCTCAGTACGTGGATATGATCTATTGTGCTGTAGCCACTCCTGAATCCAGCTTGTTCTCTCAGTTGAGCTATGTCCTGTGTTATCTTCAAGCGGTGTGAAAGAACTATAGTGAAGATTTTATAAACCACTGATAGGAGGCTGATAGGTCTGTAGTTCCTGTGATCCTCAATGTCACCTTTTTTATGTAGCAGGATCATTGTAGCGTTGTTCCAATCTTCAGGAATCTTCCCTTCATTAAGGCATCGAGTAAAAATTTGGGCGAGTACTGTTTCGATTTCTCCACTTGCTTCTTGTATGATGTCTACAGTAATTCCATCTTCTCCTGGAGCTTTTCCCCACTTCATGTTCTTGATTGCATGTGCAACTTCTGCTGGGAGGGCTGGAAGGACTGTTACTGGTACCTTTCGTGATGTCTGGAGTACATGCATCATCCCTTTTATATAATTTGGAGTAGAAATCTTTCACTTGTCAAAATTTCGCCTCTATTATCTTGTTACAGAACCATCTTCTTTTCTCAGTGCCATAATCTGTTTTCTTCCCTTACTGAGATGTCCCTTTGCTATCTTTAGGCTTTGGTTGTTTTCAATTGTTTTCCTCACTAGTTTACAGTTGAATTTCCTTACGTCTTCAGTGATACGTTTTCGTACTGTCTTGCATAGCTCTATATATTCCATTTTGGAAGTCACATCTTCTTTAGTTGTCCTCATCTCTCTTCTTTTTTGCATCAACATTTTGGTTTTTCCTGATAATTTGTTCACATGTTACTTGTTCTTAGACCCAGCTAATTTTGTTACTGTTTCCATAAGAGCTTTGGTTACTTTTCTGTTAACTTCAGAAATATCCACTTCTTCCGAAGTTAGGCCTTTTAAAGCAGAGAATCTGTTCTTCAGTTCCAACTTGAAGGTATTATGGTGTTTTTTAAGGTTGGTTATGTCAATAAATTTTGTTTGCCTTATGAGCTTGCCACGTTCGAGTTTAGTGTTGAGATGCATCTTACATCTTACCAATCTATGGTCACTACCTGTGTTGAACTTGTTTAGCACACTGCAGTCTTCTATGACGAATTTTTTGTTACACATAAAAAAATCAGTTTCACTTGTCGTCCCATTTGGATATCTCCATGTCCATTTCCTGTGTGGCTTTTTCTTGAAAAAAGGGTTCAAGATGAAAAACCGTTCTGCCTCTGCAAACTCAACGAGAGTATTTCCACGCTGGTTTCTGTTGCCGTGACTGAATTTACCTACTGAAGTTTCATTCTGTTGCCGTTGCCCTATTTTTGCTTTGAAATCTCCCATAATTATCTTCAAGTGCTGCTTACCTTTATTATTTAGATGATGAATTTCCTCATAAAATTCTTCAATTTCTTCTTCAGGATGACTTGTGGTGGGTGCGTCAGTTTGAATAATCTGAGCCTGGTATCTTCTCGAGAGTTGGATAATGAGTCGTGCAGCTCTGTCGGTGGAACTTTCAACTCCTACAACTTTATCCTTCAGTTTCTTGTTTATTATAAATCCAACACAACTAGTTTTTCCAGTATCTGTCCCACAATAGTAGAGGAGATGTCCACCTTTCAGTTCTGAGATCTACTTTTCTCCTTACCTCACTTAGCCCGATGATCTCCCACTTGACCCTTTCTAGTTCCTCTTCCAATTCAAGAAGCCTTGAATCAGAAGATAGGGAGCGTCCGTTATACGTGGCCAAGGTCAGCATCAGATGGCAGCCTAGTCCGATCCTCCTGGGATTCTTAGCACCTTCTGCCTTCATGTCGCACTGGCCGCTGCCTTGGCCAGGTACATTCCAGCTGCCGGAGACTGAGGGCCAAGATTTATGTTGTGGAGTCATTTTGGAGGGGTTTGGCCATAACTCACCACGCTGGCCAAGCGGGTTGGTGAGTGTGGGATAGCATTTTTTCTAATCGTGATGGTATAGTTATACCGCTATTGGCGGTCGTCAGAGCCCCTTTAGTGGGAACGAAAAAAAAAAATGTTTTGTTTAATAAAAATGTGGCCTCATTTTCCCATGCCTTTTGTCATTAAATTAAAAAAAAAGTGTTCTTTTAATTCTGAAAATGTGCAGAACCAAGTTGTTCCCAAATATATGGATCATGTAGATAATTTAAGAAAAACATTTATATGGCTGCAACAGTTAGTTGTGAAGTTATGAATTTTTTTGTCCTACAGTGTAGTTGTGGAAGCTCATTTTGCAAAAACTTGAAAGGCAGAGCTGCCAAATTTTTAAAGTGGCATTACTTAAGATCTACTGGACCGACTGATCTAAAATTTTAACTGGTTTCATATCTCACCAGTACAATACTTTGTACTAATTTTCACAAAAATCTGAAATGGGTGGGTGACATCTCGTGAAAATACTGGGTGATTTGACATTGAATGACCTTATGGAACTTCTAACTCTCAATGCTGGCTTTCAATTTAGATGCAAAATTGTACTTAACAATTATAAAGGCAACTTGCCCTTGGTGGGTATCCTTCTTTTAGTTACATTTCATGCACGGATTTTCAGAAACCTGCGTTACATCCTGCAGGGCTGGGAGGTCCCGTTCTTCTTATGTGCCAGTTCTTCACATTTCAGTGCCGTACTCGTCAGTTTGTGCTTGCATTGTTATTTCCATTGCCCTGGTCATGAGCAAACTTCTCCGCTAGAAACACTTTATTAAAAATAACTTCGTATAAAAAAACACTTGACTAATAAAAACCCTTTATTCTTGCCAAAACTACAAAGAACGCTTTCAAGTTCATGCCTGCGTTTCTCACATACATTGACTCATTCATACCTTATCAAATGTTGACACAAAATTTCGAAACTCTAACTAAATTCAAAACTCATTACTTACAAAAATTTACATAGTCTGTTAAATTCTCAATTCTGCTCTAAAACAGTTTTTAGGGCAGAATTGAGAGTTTAACAGGTTATGTAAATTTTTGTTAAGTAATAAGTTTTGAATTTAGTTAGAGTTTGGAAATTTTGTGTCAACATTTTATAAGGTATGAATGAGTCAATGTATGTTAGAAATGCAGTCAAGAACGTGAAAGCGTTTTTTGTAGTTTTGGCAAGAGTAAAAGGGTTTGAGTCTAGTGTTTTTTCATATGAAGTTATTTTTAATAAAGTGTTTCTTGGGGAGAAGTTTGCTCATGACCAGGACAATGAAAATAACAATGCAAGCACAAACCGACGGGTACAGCACTGAAATTGTTGACCAGCACTCAAATGCATTGAACTGGCATATAAGAAGAAGAACGGGACCTCCCGGCCCTGCAGGATAACACAGGTTTCTGAAAATCCGTGCATGAAATGTAACTAAAAGGATACCTAACAAGGGTAAGTTACCTTTAAAATTGTTAAATACATATCTTTGCTTCTGGATATCCTTGCTAAAGTCTTGCCTCATTGCTACACTATCTACCAACAAGTAATTGGACACCCCTGCAATCGACGATATCTGCGGTCCTGATACACGTCACGGCCGCCGCCGTCGTTAAATATCGTGTGGGAAACAACAATGCAACCAGTCGCATGCAAGATGCCACGCAGTTTAGAGCTCTCTGATTTCGAGAAAGGTGTAATCATCGGGTATCGCAGAAATGGCCGATCCATACGTGGCATGTCCAGCGAGTTGAAGTACCCAAAATCGACAGTGTCCTACGTGATTGGCAAGTGGAAGATAAGAGGTGACTGTCAGAATGTACCCCGACCCTGCAGACCCACAAAACTGGGAGTTAGAGACCGACGGGTGCTGGCCAGAGAAATTCGAAAGAACTGCACCAAATCGATGGACCACATCCGCGAGGAGTTTTAACAGGCATCCGGGAGTGTTCTTTCGATGAATACCACCCGTAAAGAAGCCCATCTGCTCGGTTATCATGGACGTGCTGCCACCCACAAGCTTTTGATCACCAAGTCCAATAGCGCTGCTCGGCTAACTTGGTGCAAAGAACGTCGACAGTGGACCGTTGAACAATGGAAACAGGTTCTCTGGCGCGACGAATCAAGGTTCACCCTCTACCGTTCGGATGGCAGAGTCTGGATTTGGCGTCTGCCTGGAGAACGCCTCCTGTCGAAATGTATTCTGCCAACTGTGAAGTTTGGCGGTGGTGGAATTATGCTATGGGGGTGTTTCTCCTGGTATGGCACGGGACCCTTGGTCGCAATTCCTGGTAGACTCAACGCCAAGACCTACTACACCATTTTGGATGAACAGTAGAAAAAGGGTCTCTGGAGCGACGAATCAAGGTTCACCCTCTACCGTTCGGATGGCAGGGTCTGGATTTGGCGTCTGCCTGGAGAACGCCTCCTGCCGGAATGTATTGTGCCAACTGTGAAGTTCGGTGGCGGTGGAATTATGCTATGGGGGTGTTTCTCCTTTTATGGCACGGGACCCTTGGTCGCAATTCCTGGTAGACTCAACGCCGAGACCTACTGCAGCATTTTAGATGACCATGCGCTTCCTACGTTGTGGCAGTTTTACGGGGTGGACCCATGTTACTTTCAGCAGGACAGTGCCACCTGTCATGTTGCGAGGTCTACCATGGCTTGGTATGGTGACAATGGGGTTAATCGAATGGACTGGCCAGCGCAGAGCCCGGACCTTAACCCTATCGAGCACTTCTGGGAAGAGTTGTTGGAGCGTCGACTTAAGGAGTGCCCCCACCGTCCGAAAACGGTGAAGGAACTGAACTGTCTTCTCCAAGCCGAGTAGAAGAAAATACCGCTAGCCGTCGTACAACGCCTGGTTGAGAGTATGCCCCGGAGGGTTGCAGCTGTAATCGCCGCTCGTGGAGGCTCCACCAACTATTGAAAGTGAATAAACTTCGTTTTCCTTTGCTATCACAGGTGTGCAATTACTTGTTGGTAGATAGTGTATTTCAATTCATGTCAGGGTATTGCCGAAAGATTAAAATTGGTGATTTTTTCGAGTAGCCATTGGCCAGTGGGTGGACAAAATCTAGTGGCCACTTTCCTTACGGCTATTTTGTGTTGTATACATATTTTATCACTGCACTGTATACCTTTCATTTATTTAGACATAGTTAAATTTAAGCTTAAACATAGTTAAATTTAAGCTTAGTAGTTACAAGGGCCCACTGTCTATCGTCATGTGCAATTAAATGAATAAATATAATCTTAAAAGTTATATTTTTCTTCAACCACATCAACCAAATTTTCTAGACAGTTTTTATTGGAAAGATAATTTAATCATTTTTATTTGATCTCATGCTGTGTTCACAAATAAAATCTCTCAATCTCTCCACCATAAATCGACAGCAGTGGATGGGTCAAAATTTTCAAGCAGTACTTACTTTTGCTTACTTTATTTAATTTGCTGTATTTTCTAAAGTCATTCTTTTCATGAGCATTGTCTTGTCATCAAGAACATGGCCCACAATGCTTGCATTATCTTAACTTCTGCATTGTTTGGCATAACAGTCAGCAGTATTGGGTATTTCAACAATTTGTGCTATGACCTTCATATACTAAAAATTGCTTGTTTTTTTGTTTCTCTAGCAGTTTTTAGTGAGTCATTGATGGTCAAAAATGTTCAGACATTATGTTTCGAAGCTGCTTCCATTCTGCTAATTTTTTCTTTTCGTTCCATTTATTTTTGGTTAGGTTCTTAGTATCAAAATGAAAACTGGCTGTATAGCTTTCAAAAATGAAATTCATATCTTATAGCAGAATCATTTTGTGGTACAGATGAGATTGGGAGAAATATGATACCAACCTGGTCACTTTATTTTACAGACTTGCAAATGATCCCTGACCACTAACAGAAAATATTCAGTAATTTTGTGGGTTGTTCTAATAAATATTACATTAAAAACACTGATAAACCTTCACAGGTGTTGGAAAAATAGTCATGACGAAATAATATCCTGATTCCATTGTTGGATTCTGTCCATTTTACGAAACCAGTGTCAGTTTCCCCCCCCCCCCAGAAAACGTTCAGTTTTGTTAGAATTTAATGATTTGTCATTTTTTTTGTTTGACCACCACAGACCTTTCGAATACTACGAATTTTCCATAGTCACTACGAAAATTGTCGATCACTGCGGAGTATGGGAAACATCACGGAAATAAAAAAATCTGGATTTTTTTTATTTTTTTTTTCTCAGAAAACTGTTTTGGTAGAATTTTAATGATTTGTCATTTTTTCCTGTTTGCCCACCTCAGACCTTCCAAATGTTACGAATTCTCCATAGTCACTACGGAAATCGTCGATCGCTGTGGAGTATGGGAAATATCGAATATACTACGGAAATAAAGAATCTGGTGGTCGGTGTTTTTCCTTCAGAAAACGTTGTTTTGGTAGAATTTTAATGATTTGTCAGTTTTTCCTGTTTGCCCACCTCAGGTCTTCCAAATGCTATGAATTCTCCATGTAGTTACTACGGAAGTTGTCGATCGCTACGGAATACGGGAAACATCAAATATACTACGGAAATAAAAAATATATGAAATAATGTTATTCAATGATTTGTTCAAAGTTTATTTTCATGTTTACAAAATTCTAAAATTCATCAAACATTTTTGGGACTGTTTATTGGATGTTTTTAATGTTGCGACATTTGCTCGATATAATTTGAGCATCTTCATGCCGTTCGTCACTTGAAAACGATCATTTTAGCACGGACGAAAATGTTTCATAGTTTTCTAAATTTTCGAATTTTTCTTACCCCAAGATGCACTTTCTTTTTACTTTCTGGTTATATTCTTATGTTATATTTTTTCTGATTATGTTTCTCGTTTGTAATAGCTTCAGTAATAGTGAAAAAGAACAACTTATTTAAAAAGTTTTTAAACTAACATATTTTAAAAGTTTTTTCTAGTGAAGTGCAGTTTTTGTTATTTCTAACAGCCTGTTCTTCAAAACCAGTCAATATGGAAAGTGTTTCTTCTTTTCCGCTTTTTTAAAGCTGAATTAAATTTCAAAATCGGTACTTATTCCGCCCGTGATGGAATCGACCTTTTCCGTGACCCGTAAAATTATTATCACGGCAGAGTGAACCAATACAGTACTGAATTTTGATATATAATTTCGCAGAAAAACTTGTGTTTACCCATTCCTTTAAGGGGCAGACAAGATTTTTTTTTATTTTGTTTAAAGCCAACTTCACACGTGCAAAGGAAACGCGACTGTGCGTGGAAAGAAAGACGGCGCGCCTCGGCGGAAAGTGAAGTCCCGATTTTCTACCTTTGATTTCTTTTTGTTAACAAAAGGGAAAATGCTTGGCCATTTTGTTTGATGATAAGCAAGAAGTGCCTAAGCAATGGAAAATCGTACATTTTCAAGGAAACGAAACTTCAAAAAACTAGCTGCTGAAAACGAGGTGTTATGCCACAGTTCCATCTAAAGCCACAGGTGTCCATTCCCAATATGGTTACTTTGTGCACCAACTTAAGTGGAAAAACAAACAGCCGCCCCCGTTCTTGAAGAGTGAATCTATAAATAGATCGTACCCACTTACCACAGTTCCATCTAAAGCCACAGGTGTCCATTCCCAATATGGTTACTTTGTGCACCAACTTAAGCGGAAAAACAAACAGCCACCTCCGTTCTTGAAGAGTGAATCTATAAATAGATCATAGCCACTTATTTGCTGAGGAGAGGGCTGTTTTTCACTGCGTGTGAGTTGGATAATTTGAAAATGCATTTCCTATAACAAGAGCATTTTAAAAATGCAAATTAATTCTTTAGATTAAAATTAGACTATACGTTTGTATTTAAGTTAACTTTTTCTACTGGACATTTTATTTTATCTAGTCGCCGAGTGGCGACCACCAATTTTAATCTTTAGTATTGCCTACTCTTCAGTTCTTTAGTATGATGATGATGAACTTCATTTACTAACACATTAATTTTATATATCACAGCCACTGACCAAAATTCACAAATAAAAGTTATGTTACTAAATGGTTCCACACTCCCCACGAATATTTGCCTTACAATTAAATATACTCAACATTCTAGCATTACTTGATACAAAATCACTCTCAACACTCTACTAAACATACTGCACTAAATACCTTACCTCAAAAGTTACCATTACACAATAATGCTGACAAATATACTTAAAATTCACCCTATCATCTGGAAAAATTCAAAATATTTCAATATACAAACTGGCTCTGAGTACTCAATAGCCCACCATGTAAATAAAAGGCAAACACTAACTCTCAACACTCTTGGACACAAATTCATACTTATCTGCACTCCCACGGTTCATAATAATTTAAAATTACACCACTAATTCTGACCAGCAAATTATGAACAAATTAATCTAAAAATTCAAAATTGTACCATGTAAGCTTTTAGTAATTTTACCAACTCATGTAGTAAGCCACTGAGGTAACGGGTAGGCAAAACATCTCAGTCAAATCACTCAGTTTCACTAAAAACAAAATTCTCACTGTGAGGAAGTATTATTTAGGCTGAAGGTGAGATTGGTTCGTGAATCCAATCAGGCCTATTCACCGAAATGGAAGAATAAGTGTGACATATCACCCTGTATTGCTTTCTCTTACTGTTCTGGGACAACACTCCTGCACTCGCCTTGCTTGGGATAGCTTCCTATGGGTCTTCAGCTTACCAGGGGTGGAAGAACAATCCCCAAATTGTTTCCATCTATACCCTTTCAGTCGCGAAGCATTTTTCCACATAAGGAAAGCACCCTGCAAGAACTTTCTGGCCCCCCAAATTATTTTTCTCTGGTACACACATTCCAGAAAAAATACCATACGAAGACTCACATTTTTTCCAGAAATACTCTTATCTATTCCTTCCCTACGCACACAGCTTCTAGAAGAATTAACACTACTTTCCAGAAAAATACACTAACCTCGTTATTTCCCAGAAAAATTACACTATACCACTCATTTCCCAGAAAAATACACTATATCACTCATTTCCTAGAAAAATACACTATACCGCAGAACCATTTATTTCCAGAAAATTACACCTATCGAAGAACTATCTATTTCCAGAAATCATCACCCCCTGAAGAATTCCAACATTATACAAGGGTAATATACAGGCCAACACTTTATTAATCTAGTCTGCGTGCATGCCTTTTTTAATGTCTCCCACTCATGAAAATTAATTTTCCAGGTCCATCAACTGACATGGTCTCTAGTCACAATTACTACTAAAGGGTAAAAACAATTTTTACACCCATTACTTGCCAAACTAGAAAATCACCATAACCTGCCTCCAATACACACGTTTTAACTACATGGCCCCTGTATGTGTATAGATACAAATGCAATTTATATATTAAAACTACCAAGCACAAAAAAGTTAAATCTCCTAAATAAAATAATTACTGGTTTGAAAAGTTGTTCTTCAAAATAGCTTATAACACAATTATGAAATCCTGTAACCCCTGCTGCTACTACATTTAACATCTCCTTTTTCTCAGTCTGTCTGTCCCCTCTGAGTATAAAATTTAGTAGGAAGCTTTTTTTTTTTTTCACAAAATAATACTTAATCACTGAACTTCATAACATTCCACACAAAAGCTCCAAAAATGCAAGAAATAAAGTACCGCTGGCTTAACCTATGTAAAATTACACTTCTTTCTAATTTAGCTCAAAAGAAAATAATGATAGGAAGTTTCCCATGCCAGCTATTACTTGACCACACATACAAGACCTGACAAAATGATATTGACAACCTTTTCACACCCAGCTAGCCTAAAAAAAAAAAAAAAAAAAAAAAATCATAGAAATATATGCATATGTATAAACTAGCACACTACCTCACTAGGTCTTTGCATCCTTGTTTTGATCTTCAGACTGTATACCGGACGAAGGAGTGACTTCCACAAACAGTTCGTGAGGATACTTTCTCACCTAGTTCAAAGCGTGGAGAGGTTCTCTGTAAATTCATAGCCAGACGTGGCATTCTGGAGTGGAACAAAACTTTTCGCAGGCCGACAAATTCAGATTTTAGCGCTAGGGATGGCGCAGGTTATTCTCCTTGTGGGCCGCTGAGGAAGGTCTCCTCTTGTACGGGTCATCACTGGACTTCTGGTCTCAGGGGTAATGGTGAATTTCCTCCCTAGATGATGATTCCCTCTTGGATTAGAATGCATCATAGGAAGAAACCTTGCAGCTCAGGCATTCAGATCACTGAATGAATTAATTTACCTGCATAATTGGAGGTACAAATAACAGCGCATACCCACGCCAGTATTGCATATTTTCAAGTGGCTGCACCGCCATTCTTACTGCCAGCCAGGCCCAAAGGTCCCTGCGAGTGGGTGTCCCTTATCGGAGCCTCGTTCTCCTTGATGTTACATTGTGGCCAGCACAACGAGAAGAGTCAAGTGAGAGTGACGCTTTCTCAAAAAAAAAAAAAAAAAACTGGTGTGCTTCAATCCGCTGACCCCCCTTGGCTAAAACTTCCCCCTAGTAACCAACGACCTCGCTGGCCATTGGCTAAGAGTTCGCACCACAACTCTGATACCGAACACCACATGGCTCAACTCCCAGGCAAGCCAGGGTGACCTCTGACCTCCACGTCAGGGAAATCATCTCCTTCTGCATGTCGACGTCACCTTGTTCTAAAAATAGCCTGATGCTGGCTTAAGGGAACTTTCTGCGACACGTTTTTAGAGACATCTAAACTTTCCCAAAAATGGCGGATTCTAAAAGAAAGATTTTTGGCTTTTGCACAAATTTTATTCTGTGATTACTAGCGGATAATTTTGTTTTCTAAAAGGGTTGATGGTAACTTCTTGCTCACCTTTTCTATTTAACTTACAAAAGTAAAAAGTAAATTAAGCCAAAAGAAAAAGAAGCTTAATTCTTATTATTCCCCCCCCTTGTTTTCTGAAAGTTTGTTTGTTTGGTCAGGTCCGAGAAATGAGCGAACATGGCCATTATTCCCTCACTTCACCGCCTCCTCCAAACAAAATTTTGAAACGTGGGACTGTAGAGATTTTTCAACCTATGTATTTTACTTTTTTTTTTTTTTTCCGTAAATCTCAGCGAAGTGATCAGTTTCCCCAAGATTTACAAACATGAAAATTTTCAACAAGACACATACATAAATACATACATACATGCTCGCCAGAATAAAAAAAAAAAAAAGCTGATTAAAAAAAAATACAAGACAATTCCCAAAATTAGCCGAAGAAATTTCACCACGATCTCTCGTCTAGAGCGAAAGCATTGGCAGCAATCATCACCCCTTCCCCCGAAATAATTTTTGTTTTGCATCGATTTCAAGAAATGATTCAGATGATGACACAAAATGTGGGAAAATCTCGCGAACACCGTAAAACCTGTAGATGTTAAATTTAATGACAATCGCCAAATTCGTTATCAGAAAAAAAAAAAAAAATCCGTTCCACAGAAGCTGCTCAACTTCCTCTTGTCTGATTTGATTAAATATAATCAAAAACTGACATGGAAGTTGATCACAGCGTTGTGAGACATTGAAATATAAACATCGTTCATGAACTAATCATGCTTTTTTTAAAATAAAGAATTCCTTTCCTTCAAAAGGTGAGTTCAACAATGGTCTTCGCGATGGGGGTGATGGGTGAGATCGCTTCTTGCGTGCGGGAGGAATGCCGTTCTTCCGGTACCAAGTCTCCGCACAGCCGTGGCCACGTGCAGCGTGCTTCGCCGATTGCACTGTCACCGTGACAATGCACTGGCCATGCACCATGTTTAAAAAATTATTTTCTCAGCGCTCAGGCAAAAGCCCAAAGGTTTTTTTTTTTCTTCATTTGATAGATTAAACCTTTCTTTGCAAAGAATAACTGCAGCTTTCTAAGTTCTGTACTACATTGCCTTTTTAAGCATTGAAGAAAGGCTCTCTCATTGCTCATAACTCAAAAACTAAAGCAGATAGAAACGTGTGCATTGCACCAATGGATTCCTTGGTAAAAATTAAGAAAGAATGATGATTTGTGTATTTCTTTTTACTCCACATAACAGAGATATTGGCGTTTTTACGCAAAATATGTCCGCAACGCACCAAAATTAAAAAAAATATGTCTTCTAACCTATCGGAAATAAAAATTTGAAACTTTCAGGGTTTTTATAAGTTGGGAGTAAGCTACCCATTAAAAAAAAAATCGTAAGAATCGGAGATGTGTTGGTGGAAAATTAATTCAAAATCTGACGATTTCATGTGGAATGACCCTAGTCAGTTTCTGTTTCCACATTAAAGATTAAAATTGGTGATTTTTTCGAGTGGCCATTGGCCAGTGGGTGGACCAAATCTAGTGGCCACTTTCCTTACGGCTATTTCATGTTATATACAAATTTTATCACTGCGCTGTATACCTTTCACTTATTTACACATAGTTAAATTTAAGCTTAGTAGTTACAAGGGCCCACTGTCTATTGTCATGTGCAATTAAATGAATAAATGTAATCTTAAAAGTTACCATTTTTCTTCAACCACATCAACCAAAGTTTCTAGACAGTTTTTATTGGAAGGATAATTTAATCATTTTTATTTGATCTCACGCTATGTTCACAAATAAAATCTCTCAATCTCTCCACCATAAATCGACAGCAGTGGATGGGTCAAAATTTTCAAGCAGTACTTACTTTTGCTTACTTTATTTAATTTGCTGTATTTTCTAAAGTCATTCTTTTCATGAGCATTGTCTTGTCATCAAGAACATGGCCCACAATGCTTGCATTATCTTAACTTCTGCATTGTTTGGCATAACAGTCAGCAGTATTGGGTATTTCAACAATTTGTGCTATGATGACCTTCATATACTAAAAATTGCTTGTTTTTTTGTTTCTCTAGCAGTTTTTAGTGAGTCATTGATGGTCAAAAATGTTCAGACATTATGTTTCGAAGCTGCTTCCATTCTGCTAATTTTTTCTTTTCGTTCCATTTATTTTTGGTTAGGTTCTTAGTATCAAAATGAAAACTGGCTGTATAGCTTTCATAAATGAATTTGATATCTTATAGCAGAATCATTTTGTGGTACAGCTGAGATTGGGAGAAATGTGATACCAAACTGGTCACTTTATTTTACACTCAAAATGATGCCTGACCACTAACAGAAAATATTCAGTAATTTCCTGGGTTGTTCTAATAAATATTACATTAAACACATTAAAACTTCACAGGTGTTGAAAATATAGTCATGACGAAATAAGAACACATGCAAAGAAAGTATCCTGATTCCATCGGATTCTGTCCGGTTTTCGAACCCAGTGTCAGGTTGTTGTTTTTCCCCAAAAACGTTTAGTTTTGGTAGAATTTTAATGATTTCTCATTTTTTCCTGTTTGCCCATCTCAGATCTTCCAAATGCTACGAATTCTCGTCACTACAGAAATCGTCGATTGTTGCGGAGTACGGGAAACAGGGCGCGATTTCACCGATTAGCAACTAGCAAATAGCTAGTGAAAAATCAAATTTGCTAGTGAAAAAAAATCGCAGTGGCAAATATTGCTAGTAAGGTAATTTCTTTATTTAAATTAACCAAAAATCATTGTTAATCCACGAAGTTTACATAACAGTTTTTATTATCACTTGTTGAAACAGGGACGATCAGCGATTCTCTTTCGCCAATTTCCTTTTGACACTTAATACCCATCCTCCCCATATCTTTCATCCCTTCCAGTGGAAACTGTCGGTAGAAGCGCATTGAAACTCCTCTCCATCGTGCCCTCATTGGTCTATTACAGAAACTGAACGTGACGTCGGCAATGGTTGCTGTGGCAACCCAGAGCTCTGGGATGTATTGGTTGTTTGACCACCTGCTCTGCCACCTTCCCTTCTTTTGCCCCACGAACTTTGTCCTCAACTCCTGTCGTACCTTAAGCCAAGCGATCGCCTACTTCCACAAGTCTTGATAGTCGTGCGTACATCAAATACTGCGCTCTAAAGATCAGTGATGAATAAGCAAGAATAATTCCACTTATTCGGATGATAGACAAAACTGAAAGAAGCAAACCAAAATGTTACTGGAAAATAGCCTGCCAACACTGGCAAAAGTCTTATCCATAGTAACTAGCCTTATTGCGTGGCATGGATAGACGCTTTTTTACGAAACGTGTTTGTGGAGGGGGTAAACGATTACGGAAGAAACTTTTGCTTCGTCTGACTTCTGGTTTTGGAAATTTTCCTTGTATTTTCAAGCTGAAATACAAATATTTATCCAGTAAAATGTTAACGAGCAAAATAATACTTGACAGAAGCAACATCGTGAGAAAAAATAAATTATGATTACGGAAAAAATCCGAATTCCGTTGACCTTTAGTTTTCTAGTTTCGTAAAGACGGAATTCCAATAATAACGAAAAAAGCCGGAATTCCTTGAATTCGCGGAAGAATCTCATGCCTGAAGATTACAGAAAAATTTTGCAGCAGCCAACTTCCGTTTTTGCAAATTGTTCTCCACAGTTTCAAGCTAAAATGCAAACATTTATGCAATAAAATGATATTTAACAAGAAAAGCGGACACAAAGACAACATTGGGAGAAATATTTGCGATTACGGCAAAATTTTCTTACTCCGTTTCACTGATGTGTTCGAAAGTTTTGAAGCACGAAATTTCGTCTCCAGATGGAAAACACGACCCCCCTCTCCCAAATATTGATCTTCAGAATGATCTAACTTGATGACAAGAAAAGAAAAAGCGGGATTTCCGTGAATCCCTGTAAGAATCTCGTGTATATCATAAAAATAATAGCAAAAGAAAAATTTTAAACAAAATGAAAATTTGTAGAATCCGTAGTTTTGATAGTGAGTTCCGTAGTCAGACAACTAATTCTGTAGAAACTACGGCATTGTGTGGTAGTTGGCAGATATGAAGTGTGTAGAAGTTTAGCAGAAATTTGTGCGATACTTCCACTTAGTACTGCATGTTGTGAGGTGGGATTCAGTTTTTTAAAAAGAATACAAGGGGATTGGAGGAACAATTTGTCTGTTGAAACTTTAAATGCTCTGATGACAATTGAAATAGAAGGGCCACAAAAAGAGATTTTTAATCCACGGTCAGCAGTTATAAAGTGGTATGATGACAAAGTCAGACACCCTGAGTGTAAACCATATGGGAAGAAATCTGAATTAGAATGTCAGTGAAATATATTCATGTGGTATGAGAATTTGTTAGAAATTAATAATAAAGATAGTCACTAAACTTATCTAAGATTCTATTCATTATTCAAAAAGGTAAGTCAAAATATTTATACACATTTAAATTTCTGTGTAACTTTATTAGAAAATAAGTTACGATGTGATTTAGTTTTACTTGCTAGTCACGCAAATGTTTTGCTAGCAAACTATTTGGTCACTAGCAAAATTTGCTAGTGAGCAAAAAAGATGAAATCTTGCCCTGACGGGAAACATCAAATATACTACGGAAATAAAACAATTTGTGAAATACTGTTATTCAATCATTTGTTCAAAGTTTATTTTCATGTTTCCAAATTATAACATTCATCAAACATTTTTGGGACTGTTTATTGCATGTTTTTAATGTCGCAGCATTTGTTCGATATAATTTGAGCATCTTCATGCAGTTCGTCGCCTGAAAGTGATTGTTTTAGCACGGATGAAAATGTTCCGTAGTTTTCTAAATTTCGAGTTTTTCTTACCCCACGATGCACCTTTCTTTTCACTTTCTAGTTATATTCTTATGTTATATTTTTTCTGATTATGTTTCTTGTTTTTAATAGCTTCAGTAATCGTGAAAAAGAACAACATATTTTAAAAATTTTTTCTAGTGAAGCGCAGTTTTTGTTATTTCTAACACCCTGTTCTTCAAAACCAATCAATACGGAAAGTGGTTTTTTTTTCTGCTTTTTTAAAGCTAAATTAAATTTCAAAATCGGTACTTATTCTGCCTGTGATGGAATCAGCCTTTTCGGTGACCCGTAAAATTAATATCACGGATACAATACTGATTTTTGATATATAATTTTGCTGAAAAACTTCTGTTTACCCATTCGTTTGTAATATTTTACTGTATTTAAGGGGCAGACAAGAGTTTTTTTTATTTTGTTTAAAGCCAACTTTACACATGCAAAGGAAATGCGACTCTGCATGGAATGAAAGACGACGCGCGGCGCAGAAAGTGAAGTCCCGATTTTCTACCTTTGATTTCTTTTTGTAAACAGAAGGGAAAATGCATGCCCATTTTGTTTGATGATAAGCAAGAAGTGCCTAAGCAATAGAAAATCGTGCATTTTCAGAGAAACCAAACTTTAAAATAAAAAGCTGCTGAATGAAGACGAGTTGCGATGCCACAGTTCCTTTGCCACAGGTGTTCGTCCATTCCCGATATTGCTACTTTGTGCACCAACTTAAGGGGAAAAACAAACAGCCACTCCCTTCTTGAAGAGTGAATCTATAAATAGATTGTACTCGCTTATTTGCGGAGGAAAGGGCTGTTTTTCAAAGCGCGTGGGTTAGATGATTTGACAATGCATTTCCTATTATAGGAGCATTTTAAAAATGCACATTAATTCTTTAGCAATGAAAAAAGGCAAATTTTCGAGCGTGGCGACTAAAGTTATTTTTTCTACTGGACATTTTATTTTACCCCATCGCCACATGGCGAGTGGCGACCGCTAATTTTAATCTTTATTACACATGCAGTTGAAAAAAAACCGCACAATTCTAAGTTCATTCACACATTCACACCATGTTTATCCATGTAATCCTTGAGTGAGACAAATGAGCACTGTCCAAATTACACATAAACTTCCTAAATTACTGTCGATTTAAAATTTATGTATAGCACAAAATCTCCCGAGCAAAGTAGTCGAAACACTCCAACAATGTATGTATTCGTTAACGTTTTCGAACATAACCATGTTCATCTTCTGACACACGCTTTTCGGTTCTAATAGCACATTGAACCTGTGCTGTATTTTGACAAAATGCACGGGGCCTCCTGACTTGGCATGTGGGGTCTTTCATCATGTGGTCTGTCTTCTTACCTATCATTTACAACACTGTCGCCATCTGTATTTTGACTGCTGCATCTTTATTCCCCCCCCCACCTCTCTTCTTATAATCAGCTTCTGTTTTTATTAGTGTTTTCCACACTTCTAGTAAAATATGTGGTTCATTGCTATTGCAAGCACTATTTTTATTCTTCTCAATCATTACAGCCTCTGAGTATCGTAGTTCCCATTCTGTTCTTATACGCTCCACTTATTGATACATTTTCAAAATCTGTGCTTGTTCTTTATTGTAAGCAATGTTGTATCATTGATGTTTTTTCTTCTTGCTTTTCCCAATTATTTTTGTGCTGGTTAATTCTTTTTTTTAGTCTATTCTTGGTACTACCATAATAATATTTCTGTGGATCTGTTTCTATTTTTGGTTTTATTGGTATTTTGTAAACACCTGCCTTTTCCATTAGCGGTGTTTTTTTGTTTAGTGTTGCATATTAATTTATCTAATGTTATTAGTGAGACCATTTCTTATGTTGGAGTCAAAAGGAGAATCATTCTGACTTTTGAGTTGGCACTCCTATACTTCTGACTTCTGTGGTTGTCTGCTACTAGGGTAGTCTCCCCATGCAGACTGAGGAAGACATGGTTGATATCTCATTAGATGTCCTCCTCAATCTCCCCAGAGAAACTGAGGAGGATGTGGTTGATATTCCCCATTTCTTCCTCAAAGATATCTTTGAAGCTGGCTTAGCTTGCTGTTCTCACATCATTGGCTACTCCACCGCCATGTGCACAGTAACTTAACTGTGTGCTCCCTCATCCTCAGTAACTACTTTGATGATGCCAGAGGCTTCTGCTACTACAAGCAGTCAGAAATAAGGAACAAACCAGGTGCTATGTTGATCAAATCTCCCCAGAGACTGAAGGGAAAATACAAACCATTGGGTGCAAATCTTTTCTCAGACATCCCTTATATGAAGTTGTTTTCAAAGCTTGGCATGCTCAACTGTTTGAGAATCAGCCCTCGTGTGTTGCAACGTTTGCAGTTGGGACTTCAAATGTTTGCCAAAGCCCAGGTTGCAGAACTTGTCTTTGAGTGGATAGACCAGAGTCCTGGTGGACCCTTGTTGTCCTGGTTGATACTTGTATTGTACTTCATGCCCTAAAATATCTACCCCTGTGTGGATATACAGCAGCTCTTTTCCGAGCACTAGTTCCTCCATCCGGATTCCATCTCCATCTTGGCTGATGGATTAAAGATTGTTAGAGTTGTGGAATTTTCTACTTCTGTGCAGGTGATATTTTTGTTTTGCAGATTCTCCTGTCTACCGTGCACTTGTAATGTATAGTTGGGGGCTCATCAATGTATTACGGCTTATATAACAAAATAGAGCAGAATTGCTAATGGCATTTCATTATGCATAGATTGTTTTTGAATCATAAAGATTATATTTATTAAAATGTCAGTTAAAGAAACTTAAATAGGACCATGGTTTCTGCCACAAAGGCTCTCGTGAGCCATCAAATCGTGTACGTTGTTCTATTAACAACACGTATTTGATTTGGTGCCTGACGAGAGTCTTTGCGGCTGAAACCATGGTCCTGTTTTAGACCTTTACTGCCATTTTAATAAATATAATCTTTACCATGAATGGAATACGGGATTACACCATACAATACAAATTTTGGAGGTGACAATCCGTTTTTTTTTGGTGTAAATATGCCAAGGATGGTAAGTCAGATATTTTCCGAAAACTTGAAAGTTTCGTCGTTCTGGAGCAGGAATCAAACCCGCGTCTCCCAGATAGCGCCCGGGCATGCTAACCACTACACCACCCAGAATGACCAAGTCTCAAGTTTCTGATTAATTTGAATATAACATCTCAGGAAATTTTAAAGTTTTCGGATATTATCTGACTTAACATCCTTGTCGCATATTTACACCAAAAACAGATTGTCATCTTCAAAATTTGTATTGTATGGTGTAATCCCGTATTCCATTCAGGATTTATCTACTTTTCCGGGCAATCACGGGATAGAATTCTTAACATCCAGATTCGCTAAGCATGAATGCCGGTTGCTTCGACTAGCGAATCCTGTAATGGTTATATTCAAATTAATCGTAAACTTGAGACTTGGTCATTCTAGGTGGTGTAGTGGTTAGCATACCCGGGCGCTATCTGGGAGACGCGGGTTCAATTCCTGCTCCAGGACAACAAAATTTTCAAGTTTTTGGATATTATCTGACTTACCATCCTTGTCATATTTGCACCAAAAAGCAAATTGTCATCTTCAAAATTTGTATAATCTTTATGATTCAAAAACAATCTGTGTTATGGTTGTTTTATTTGAATTTCTTGAGTGATTTGTAGTCTCTCCTCTGAAGATTGTGGAGGCCATCTTCCTCTTTCTGAGGTGAAACACATACTCTGTTGCTTGCACAAGGCCGGTTTTCAGGTCTGGTTCTACTGGATTTCTAGCCTTGTTGGGGTCCGAGAAAACTAGTTGGCTGCTGCCTGATCTGGAACCTCGTTTAAGACCACAGTGTTTACCCTGTTCCATTGGGACTTTAATTTTTCTGTTCGGGAGTATATTAACAGTGTGTGGTAGGCTCTGTAGGACCAACAGGTAGGTAATAAACTGCATTCCATAAAGTTGGTTTTGGGGGTCTCTTCTTCCTGTTATCGGAACAAAATGGAGGAAGCAGTACTGTCAAAAGTCTCCACGTAGGGCATTGTCATTTCAACCACCACTATTTGCTTTGTGTTGACAGTGCCCCTATTAGGTTTGAGATGTAATTCACCACTGAATGTTGTTTGTTTTGTGCATGTATTATCAATTTGTTCGTGAACATGCTGGTATTTTTCTTTTACCTACTTTTCAGGATGAGCCCTAAACCCTGGATTGCTTTTTAAATGATCATTGTGATTCATCTTCTGCATTGTCTGAGTTGATGTACCAGAGTTTTTTTTTTAATTCATAAAGTCTGTTTTTTTTGTTGTGTACTTTGTGATGTACATTTCTTGGTTAAGTCTCCCCCTGCTATAAACCAGGGTGCTTGGTGCTGTTTTTATTGTGGTCTTTGTGTGAATATAAACTTGAAATAACCAATTAACTTCTGATTATTTTGTTAATGTGGACAGTGGTGTCGTGTGTTCTTGAAGCCATTGCACATAAAAAGATAAAAAGTGATGGTCATCTACAAGCAATGTTCAATCTTTAAATCTCTTAAACCTTTCAAATGGTTATTAGCAACTTAACACTTGCTTCTCCAAATGCTGTTCGCAATATCTGAAATGTTTCCAAGGCAGTTTTCCAAAGTTATAGGGCCTTGTAAACAGATATCTCCACAAACTCAAGTAGTAGCATTCACAGTTCAGATGGCAGCTTACCAGTATTTAAGTGAGTTTGAACGTGGTATGACAGTTGGTGCCCAAAAGTTGGTCACTCCATCTCTGAAATTGCCACAGAATTTGGATTTACATTATCAGCAATTTCAAGGGTGTACTTGGACTACGCAAACTCAGGAGGGAAATCCAGAGTGTGATACCTGTGTGGCCGTAAAAATGCCCTGGATGATTGTGGACAGTGGTGTCTGGCACATCTTTTAACATTTGCCCGGCATGCATTGCTGCAAATCACAGCACAATTCAGTGGTGGGACCAGTATCAGTGTTCGGAGAGCTCAACATTCCCTGCGTTCTGTAGAGTTCCGAAACCGACTGCCCACCAGAGTGCCATTTCTGACCCAATGACACAAGGCTGTGCACCTCACCTAAGCTCAGGAACGCCGCCATGACTGGAAACATGTAGCCTGGTCTGGTGAATCACGGTACCAAATGTTTTCTGGCAGTGGCCAACTCCTTGTGTTGTGGCAGCAACCCCATAAAGCAATTGATCCTGCATACCTACAAGAGACAGTGCAGGCTGGCGGTGGCTCTGTTATGGTGTGGGGTGTTTTCAGCTGGCACACAGTCTCCCAATTATGGCTAGAAGACCATTCCATGGAGTTTGCATCCTGATTTGACCCTCCTTGTTTGCTGGATTTAAATGCCATCAAACACATTTGGGATGCTGTTTAATGTGCTGTCAATGGCAGGAATCCTCCACTGACTAATGTTACGGAATTGTGGGACACTGTTCAGGAAGCATGGTGTGCACTGTCTCCACAGTACTACAGATGGCCTGTGGAGTCCATTCCCTGTCGCGTTGCTGCCGTTATCCAATCGCAAGCGTGGATGCAGAAACAGGGCGACTCCCGTTGCAGATTCTTAGACAGATGTGTAGACTGTTTTTCCATTATCTTAAAAAAAAAAAAAAAAATTAAGGATTTCTTTAAATTTTGAAACAAAGAAAGGGAAATTTTTTATGCCTTTTGTAACGTTGGCTCCCATTCCAGGCAGGAAGCTGTGATCGATATATCACGAAGGCAACTGTTTTTCACCTTCAGCCCCACTTTATTTTAGCTTTCATTCTTCCATATTTTTCGAACTGATAACTTAATGAAATATAATTGCTTTTTTCAGCTTTGAATCTAGGAAGCGATATATTTATGTGCACTTGTAACAACGAACCATGCACGTTTGGTGTAGTATTTCGGAAGCTAATGGGTGTAATTTTTCCTTTTTTTTAATTACAAAATCTATATTTGTTTTGCAACATTCCCTTCCGTTTCCGCAGCCATCCGACATTTTAGAAGTTAATGGTCGCATTTTATTTTATTTATTGCCAGATAGCTTTATACCAGATTTTTTTTTAACTAATGCCATATGTTCACACATTTTTTAACTCCCCCTGCTTCGTTTCGAAGGCCATATTCATGGTATTCCGGAAGCTGACTGTTGCAACTTCTTTTCAATTATTTTCTACCAGATTGTTTTGTCTGAGATTGACGAGGTGAAAAGTGTTTTACTTTACAAGAATCATTGCCATTTTTCTCACTTTAATTTTATGGGGTTTCAACAATTATATCAGTGAAAATGCTCCCATCACATTTTCACAAATTCACTAAATTTTTCTTAAAACTGTGGTCAATTCACAAATTGGGTTTCAAACAAAATTCTTGAGTTTGATCAGTTAATTAAATGCAAATTAAAAATACGGATTTCAAATTATTCCTTATACTTTCTGAGTTATTTTTAAAATTCCAAAATCATTTAAAGAATGATGTTTAAGTTCTGAATGTAATAGTTCTCGTTTCTTCTGCATTTTTTATCAGGAAAAAGCTAGTTTGACTATTGCAACTAAATACTAATTTGTACTATTATCAAAATCTCAAATTGACTCATTTTTAAGACTTCGCATTGTCGCGGTGCGGAACAATAAATTTTCTGGCAAAATGAACATAGGCATCTCTACCTAGCAGACAGTCTTTAGGTTTTTCTTTTTCGTTGCAGACTTCCAAAAAAGGTTCTGTGTCTGAGATCGCAAGGAGGGCAAGAAGGACCAACTCGGTATTAGAGAGGTATCTCAGGTTTTTTGGCACTTCAGTGTATATATGGACTTGTCATCATCAACCATTTTCCAATGGATAAAGGCCTCCATAAGTCTATTCCACAACTGTCTTGAGTAATTCCCTTCCATTTCATGCCAGTGTGCTTTTGAATATCATTTACCCAATTCCCTTACGAACTTCTGGGGGTTTTATCTGT
This sequence comes from Macrothele yani, assembly GCA_039090855.1. Taxonomy (NCBI): domain Eukaryota; kingdom Metazoa; phylum Arthropoda; class Arachnida; order Araneae; family Macrothelidae; genus Macrothele; species Macrothele yani. The sequence goes on from CM077013.1 coordinate 26,525,700, forward strand.
CCTTAAGTATCCAGTCAAGTATTTTAGTTGTCCAGTGGTCAGTTCTAGCAATGTCTGAGCTGTTGCCACTTAAGGTTTTTACTTTTATCGTGATATCATCCACTCTTGTCATTTTCTTGTATCAATGAGTTTCCTTTTCTCTTTCTTGGTTATACCAAGCATGCATCTCTCTGTTTCTTTCCTTGAGTTTCCACTGCCTTTATATGCCTTTTTTTTTTTTTTTAGTTTAAGGTCCATGTATCTGATCCATAATTATGTAAGAAATGAAAAGACACACTGTTTGAATATTTTCTTGAAAATTGCACTGCTTCTTCGAAATGCACTCTTGCCAAATATTATACACCTATTTATTTCTTGTTTGATTAGACCCTCATGTGATATCTGTTTTCCAAGGTTACTTCTAAATTTGCCCCATAAACACCTGTAAATCTTCAGGTCTTATAAAAGCATTGCATATCGATTCTGTTTTGGCAAAAAATTCCTGGATCATACTGTGTAGCTCTGAAGGACTAGTAGCAAAAATGACTGTCACCAACAAAATAAAGGTGGTGGGCTAAACAGTTTCCATTAATCATTACCCCCTTATCATTCCATTTCATTACTTCTGTGAACAGCAGCAATTAACAGTTATCTGAGCAAAGTTAACTGAATAAATACTGAATATATTAGTAATATCTTCAGCATTGAGTTAACTTTGCTCCAATAACTTTAGAGTTTAAGAATGGGTTTACTTAAAATTGATGGGGGGGGGTTAGAATCAGATGCATGTAATATATTTGCCAAAATATATGATCTCCACAGTGTAAACATGCTGTGTTATGAGTATGACATGAAATTTGAGAAGTTAAAATCAGATGTGTGTAGTGAACGGATGATGTACTAGATCAAGTTCTTGCTGGAAAAAGTTCTTGCATTATCTTTAATTATTTGTATGAACTTAGGTTAACTGTGTCGTATTTGTCCTGTTTGAATTTTTATTTAGCTATTGAATGAAGAAAAAAATGATAGAGAACTCACTATTGAAGTTGTTCGAGATAGGATTGTATCGACTGAGTAAGTATTTTTTGTTTTGTTTTAAAAGTTAAGCCTAGTGAATATCAGTTCTTCAGGTATGTAAGTAAATGTCAATTGTTTAGTTGAGTAAGTATGAGACTTAGTGTACTATGTAAGTTTGAATATTTCTTAACTAAATATTTAAAATGAGTGAAAGAGTTGTGTGATTAGTACAAATGAAATATATCTGTGTGTTATAGCTGGTAGTAAGTGTATATATATTTACAAATCAATTGATTCAATTATTTTGCATTTAAAATTTTACTTTCTTTGGAGGTAGGGGTTAAAAACCACCATGCGCATCTAGCCAAATCTAGGGGTCACTGCTTCCTAAGATGGGGAAGAACCAGTATCTGAAAGGAAAAAAAAAACAAACAAACACAACATCCATGTCTTCCACAAGCACTTGATACTGAATCCAGCAGTTCAAGAGGTCAGAAAAGGCCTTCTCTGTTTTATTTCAGCATTGTTAGAGTGGTGCAAGATCAATCAACAGAATGATGAATGTTGCTGTAATAAAGTCAGAATGTTGGCACACTATTGTAAAGGTGTGAAGGCAGTGGAGGCATTTTAAGGTTACGAGTGGATCCACAAGTATATGTTTTTACTAAAATAAAGTTGATTTCATTTTGAATTTCTAACACTGTGTCATTTCATGTCAAATCAATGCAAAAAAAAGTTTTTTTTTTTTTTTTTTTAAACTTTACTTCCTTGGAGTTCCATGAAATACTACTGTTTTGTTGTAATATACAAAAAATGAATATGTTATAACATCATAGCTTGTACCATTTTCATAGATATAATGAAATTTAGAAAAGTGGCTGAATATTACTAATTTTTTTTGTCCATCATAAAAGCATCTTTACTGAAGTACTTTTTTTCACAGAAGTAAAGTTTCATTTTTCTTAAAACTTCTTTGTAGTAGCTTTAAATTGTGAATTAAAAAAAAAAAAAGTAAAACTGCTACTGAATTTATATCTTCTGAGCTGAGCAACTTTTGAGAAGAAAATGGTGTTCCCTTTAGAAATAAGTGTAAGTTGACTGGACGGATAAAATGCCGCCATATTTGAATTGCGAATTGTAGTAAGAAAAAGCAATGTCCTGGCAAATGATAAAGATTTGAATTTTAAGCTTATTTAATCATGATTTTAGAAATAAGTCCTCATCTGTTACTTACCTGATAGCTGTATATGAACCTTTCCACTGATATCCAAAGTGTTGTTGGTGTGAATGATTAAATTGATGTTACAATTTACCGGCTAACTTTCTTTAGCATTTTGCAACAATTTTTTTACCACATTTTAGCATTTTTGAGACAGCTGGTATACATATACAGTGTGAATGCCATGTGTACCAGGAAAAACAATTTTTAGGCTTCATTCACAGAATTTGGAAAATTCAGTTTTGGTATTTAAGTACGTGTATGTAAGACTGAAGTGATAATTCATTTTAAATGGCGTAACAAATCAAAATACAATTTGCCAAACTTTCGCTCATCAACAGATGGCTTTTTCAGGGCTAATAGTTTAAGCAAACTGAAATACTACAACGATTACAATTTAAACATAAGAATGGATTACATGAGACACATAAAGAGTGATTAAATACGCAGCGCAGCGTGCTCTGAATGTGGAGTCACGAGATGTGTTAATTAGACACATGGCAGTTTTGATAAAAAAAAAGCAACATTTAGACACTGGATCCAAATTTTTGGTAACTCTAGGGTATTAATCAGTTCTGCTACATGTATGTAAAAAATATGCTCCATGGCTAAGGTTTTTTTATTTCTTTTTTATGGGTTTGTACATTTGTCGTCATTTATAAACAGGGACCAAATAAGTCTTTTTCCCTCCAGCATGTATGGCATATTTTGCCATCATAATAAAGTTCATTTAATGTGTTTGCAATTATTTCATTTCTCAATAAGGTTTGGATTTGGCAGTGTCAAGATGCCTTTCTTGTTTCATAATTAAATTCACTTTTCTCGCCATATAATTGGATGTGATGAATTTATTTTGAATTTCTTTAATGCTCTGGTTTTCTGGGAGGGTGGTGAAATATGGATTTTCCACTTTTAGTAGTTGATTTAACTGGGATAATATTTTGCACTGTGGATCTTCTGTGTTGTTCATCTTCTGATTCTAAACCAAGAATATACGTCTTTACTATTATGTGTGTGTATAAAGTTCTACCCATTTTTTTAGTAGAGAATTTTTTTTTTTTTTTTTTTTTAATAGTGTCTTTATTCTTTTACATGCTTGCCATCTTCCTGGTAGTAATTCAATTCCCCTTTTGTAAAACTCCTCTGTTTTGGAGTCAAAAAACTCTTGTAATGCAGTTTCAACATCTTCAATTTCCTCAAAGATTTTTCCAGTGAAGTTGTTCTGAAGAGATCGAAAAAGGTGGTACGTAGTCTGTTGATGGAAAGTTGGGTAATACAGGGTTAAGGTAACACTTCCAATCCAATGTCTAGTACTTTTCTCTGAGTGGCTAAAAATGTATGGGGTCTTGCATTGTCATGTTGCAAGATGGCACCTTTACGATTAACCAGTGCTGTATGCTTAGATTTCAATTTTTCTTTCAACCTTTCCAACTATTGGCAGCACTGGTCAGCATTTATTGTTTAGTTAGGTGCAAGCAGCTCCAAGTGGATTACCCCCTTGACATTCCACCATACACTTAACAAAACCTTTATCAGACGCAGTCCTCCTCTTGAAGTCGAGGTTTCCAACTTGGCATACAGTCCTTTGATGTTTTGTATTTCGGTAAAGGAACCACTTTTCATCATCCTTAACTAATCATTCCAAGAAAAGGAATTTCTGTGATGTGCAAGCAAAGATAGGCAGGTGGTCATTCTGTCCACTGAAAGGTGATGTAGTATCCACTTGTAAAACTTTGTGATAAACCCAGGCACAGGCATCCTTCTTTCTACTGTTGTTCTGTGTCCAGAAAACCTTTCTGATAATTATTCAACAGTTAGATGTTGGCTGAAATCTTCTTCAAAAATCCCTGATGAATGTCCAGAACATGGTTAATCTCTGCAGCTTCCTTTTCCTTCATGTAATTTCTGGAACCAACGGCTACGCGTGCTGTCGTCTACAGCATCCTCGCCATACACATCACAAATGTTGCAGCAGGATTGTTGCCTTTGTTGAACTCATAAAGCAAACAATGCCTAATGTGATACGTATTGTTTGACATGTTAATCCTTGTGTGACTTGTTTATGACCGAGATTCACCTGCATAGTTTTGGTTCCACTTTATAGTCTCCTCAAAGTATTTTGGCTATCGCATGCACCATCTGTTATTGCACTTGTTACTTACATTTTTTACTTGGAATTTGGTTTATGAAAGGCGGGTATAACTTTTGCACACACCTAATACATGGTTTTTTTTTAGAGAGAGAGAGAGAAAGAGAGGGTTTTTCTGACTAATTTGATTAAGCATTGCAGCTTCAATAAAACTTGGATTATCATCTGGTTCTTTCATTCTTTTGACTTTCTGATTTAGATATTCCTGCAACAAAGAGACATTTTTAAGTTTTGCTTGGCAAGTTGAAAAAATTTTGATCTCATTTGAAAGAGAAAGAAACTTTAAAGAACTGTGTTGTTACTGCCTCTAAAGAGGTTTATGGCACCACAATAGTAAGTAACATTAGAGGTGATGCTTGGTGGAACAGTGAGATTAAAGAAGCAGTAAAGAGAAAGAAGGAAGCATATTTGGGAATGGTGCAAGGTAGAGTTTCTTAGGATGAATATCACTGTAAGAAGCACAAGGCAGCTAAGCTGGTTCACCAGAGTAAGGCAAAAGATAGGAAGGAAAAGGTGGAAAAGCATGAATTGGCTTTTTGGAAAGATAAAAATACTTTCTGGGAGTAAACGAGACACACAAAAAATAGGGGAAATAAAGTTTCAAGTTGTGTGAAGAATAGTATCGGGGAAATGATATGGGAGCCCAATGAGGTAAGTAAAAGATGGGGTGAATACTTCTGTGAGTTATTAGATCAAAAAAGCAAAACTGATTCTGAGGCAAATGTCACAGTGAAAGATGGAAGTACAGGAGGGATCTCAAGAGAAGGGGTGTGTAAAACTCTAAAATCTCTTCAGAATGGTAAGGATGTAATATTTTAACATCTGAACAGTTATGCTATCTGGGAGTAGATGGTATAACTGTTCAGCTGTTAAAATATGGTGGTGACTCTGTAATTGACTAGAGTTAACTGAAATTTGCAAGTTGTGCTGGGAGTTAAGAGTAGTCCCTCAGGATTGGAGGGATGCTATCATTGTTCTCTGGTATAAGGAAAACGGTAATCCTTCTGACCGTAAGAAACACTGTGGTTATTAGCTTACTGAGTGTGCCAGGAAAAGCGTTTGAGGTCATTATTGAAAAGGTACGAGGTCTTACATCACAGAAAGTGTGTGATGCTCAGAGTGGTTTTATGCCTGGTAAAAAGCTGCGTTAACTAAATTTTTGCATTATGCATGATGATTGAAAAGTATCTGGCGGTTGGTAAGAAAGTTTTTGCTGCCTTCGTAGATTTAGAGAAAGCTTACAACTAGTAAATAAGATACTTTTGTGGAAGGTACTGAATAAATATGGTGTTACTGGGAATCTACTTGATAGTATAAAAGCCATGTATGCTAGCAGTAGAGCTTGTGTATGAGTGAATGGTGGTGTATCAAAATGGTTTTCTGTTGATGCAGGAGTTAGACAAGGTTTGTGTAATGTCGCCATGGCTATTTAATATATTTATGGATGCGTGTATGCGTGATGCCATGATGGCCAATACTGGTTTATATCTTGGTAATATCCATGTGTGCAGATAGATTGCTGTATGCTGATGACACAGTTCTGTTGGCAGAAAGCAAAAGTGAGTTACAGAGTATATTGTCCTGAATGTACAGTTTGCATGAAATTCAAACTGAGTATAAATAAGTGAAAAACCAAAGTTATGGTTTTTGAGCGAGGAACTGTTAGATATGAATGATAAGTCTAAATGGTACTGTGATTGACCAGGCAAATGAATTTGTGTATTTACGATGCATGTTTGACAGAGATAACAAATTAGATGGTGAAATTAATAGGAGAGTGAACTCTTCATTGATAGCCATAGCTGCTTTAGGAGGTTTTCAAGAGAATTCTGAATAGCTGTGTATGAAGTGTAATTGTTGCTTCTCTGATGTACGGCAGTGAAACCTGGGCATTGCAGAAGAGACAAAGAAGTCATTTGTGTGCTCGAGAGATGCGTTACTTATGGGGAGTTTGTGGCAAAGCAATCTCTGACGGTGTAGTGAATGAAGATGTGCTGCAGTTTGTGTAATGTGAGGCAGAATGTTGTTAGCAAAGTGGAGACTAATATTCTTAGGCGGTTTGGCCATGTTGAAAGAATGAGTGTGAGATGCTTACTAAGAGAATTTATTCAGCCCAAGTGGCAGGAAAGAATGGCAGAGGAAGGCTGGGTAAAATGTGAAAAACAATACAAATTTGCTCATGCAGAAATTAAAGAAAAAAAGTGTGAAAAAGAAGAACTGACTATATCTTATTTCTTCTACCTTTAAAAAAACGTAACCTCGGTGAAACAGCACGTGGAATGAAAATTAGGATCAAAAGTCCTGTGCCCACCTCTGTACATAAAATTTTGCCTTTATTTTCAAGTTGAAACACGCAAAGATTTATGAAATGAAAGGATATTTAATAGCAATATATTATAGAGAGAACATCGCTAGAGAAAAATACGATTACGAATGAAAGCTCAATCCTACTTTCATTTTTGGAAAAAAAAATTCTCTGTTTTCGATCTTTAATGCAAACATTTGTGTAATTACACTATATTTAAGCAGTAATACATTTCAGGGAAAACATCGCGAGGGGATGGGGTACGATTAGGGGAGAAATCATTTCCGTTGTTGAGAATTTTGGCCTTTCTCTATTTTGCCATCACAGGAAATTTTTTTTTTTCTCTGTTCAACTTCTGTTTTCGGAAAAAATTTCTTCGTTTCTACTTTAAATACAGACATTTATATAATAAAATGACATTTGACAACCACCCGGCGCAAAGGAAACTGCGAGAAAAACATTTTATTATTACAGGTCTCCGTATTTCGAGAAAATTGAAAAATATATTATCTGAAACTAAGGTTGCCAACCCTGGTTAATAATATTAGGCCCTACCAACCACGCTCATTAGCCGTTGAGTGATGATCCCCTCCCCTTCCAAGGAAAGACAACCAAAGTAACCCCCGATTTATGTGGTTCATAGGTAGGCTTATAGATATGGGCTCTGGAAGGATTTACTCTTCCTCCCCCTTGAAATGTAATTTTTAGTTAATTTTAGCTACATAAGAGTTGTACACTGGTGTGCAAAAATTAAGGACGAAGAGGAGAAATTAGCATAACAGCGGAACGAGTAGGCAGAACGAACTGAAAGACCACTCAGGAGATAGACTAGGGGCCAGTACGGTAGGGCATGCGCATATATGCAGCATGACGAGGGGGGGGGGTTGTCGTCGGTAGGGTATAAAGCAGACGGGCGGTGTACGCTCAGCAATTCGATGAAAGCTATGTACATCGGTTTGAACGACGTCGAGTTGCTGCCACCGTGTGATATGGCCAACAGGCAATCCAGTAGACGACATCTGGATGACTTTACTCAAAGTCACGTCATTGGGAAGTTGGAAGAAGGTCGAAGTCTGACTAGTGCGGCCAAGGAGTTCGGGATCGCTCACAGCATCGTTTCACGTGCTTGGAGAGCATTTCAAACGACAGGAACAGCTGTCTGAGAGTTTAGCAGTGGTTGTCCACAAGCAACCACGGCGGCGGATGACCGGTATATTGTCGGAATTGTCCTACAGGCCAGAAGAGACAGACGGCAGATAGCGGGAGAAATCGCAAGGCACATGCAACAGACAACTGGATGTCCGTTATACCGCTTTACCGTGGCCAGGAGGCTGCACAAAGGTGTTCTGTTTGCACGACGACCAGTACGGTGTGTGCCATTAACGCCTGCTCATCGGAGACGGCGGTTTCTGTGGTGCCAGGAACACAAGAACTGGACACATCAGCAACTGGGTCGAGTTCTCTTTACGGATGAGAACCGATTTAGTCTGACGAGCGATTCTGGATGTATACACATCTGGAGAGAGCAGGGAACACGCAATCACACCTCCAACATCATCGAAAGGGACCGGTTTGGCGGTGGCGGAGTTCTCCTTTGGGGCGGTATCATGCTTGGTAGCCGTACTGACCTCCACATCTTCCAAGGAGGTTCAGTCACTGGTGTCCGCTATTGTACCGAGGTTCTCCTGCCTCACGTGCGTCTGTTTAGAGGTGCTGTTGGTCCTGAGTTCCTCTTCATGGACGACAATGCTACACCTCATTGTACAGTGGCTGTCACAGAGCTGTTGGAGAGTGAAGATATTCAAGGCATGAATTGGCTCGCCAGGTCCCCGGACCTAAATCCAATCGAACACGTGTGGGACCTTCTTGGGAAATGCTTGGCAGCACGCCACCAGCCGCCAGCAACGATTCCGCAGCTGCGATTGGCGTTACAAGAGAAATGGGCTGCGATGCCTCAACAGCTCCTTGACAACCTCATCCTCAGCATGGATCAAAGATTGTAAATCCTGCAACATAGTCAGGGGTGATCATATCCCCTACTAAAGACTGGATTTTTCTTGGCAGCCGCCTGTCACATAAACGTTTCTGTCTTCTGTCCAGTTGTGCTCGAAGCTACCTTTTCAATAAAGTGCCTTTGTATCCTTCGGATTCCTTGCTTGGACGGTTTTGCTCACTTGTCCCATATTTTTACATCTTGGGGATCTTATGGAATGATTTGAGTCGATGTGGAGCACTTCTGCACGACGTTACATTCGAAAAACCGTCTCGTCCTTAATTTTTGCACGCCAGTGTACTTAAGAATATGTCCAAAAGATACAAAGTGCACCACGAACAACTAACGAGACAGTGAAATCACATAAATCTGTGAATTGGTGTACAGTGGAAACTCGGTTGTCAAACATAATCAGTTCCTAATGGCTGTTTGGAAACCAATTTGTTGGAAAAGTGAAACCATTTCCCCATTAGAATTAACGTAAAATAGATTAATACATTCCCGAACCCCACATGATTGCTTATTTAAACTTTAATAACAGTACTTCATGCACCATACCAAACGTGCGTGGTGCACTTTTATTGCACCACGCACGTTTGGTATGGCATTTTGGAAGCTAATGCCCCCCCCCCCTTTTTTTTTCATGGAGGCTTAAACTGAAATTCAGATTAAGGTGATTTAATTTTTACAACAGCCATATTTTTTAAGCATTTTATCTGTTTCCGCAGCTGTCAGCATTCCATCTTCACAACTTTTTTTCTTCTTTTTGCTTCCAGATAGCTTCATTTCGGTTAGATTGATGAGGTGTAGTTTTTTTTTTTTTTTTTGAAAAACCATATTTTTACACATTTTTATCATCCGTCTTTCATTTTCCATGTTCATATTGTGAGGCCTTCCGGAAGCTGATGTTTGCCATTTTGCCTTTTTTGGCTTCCAGATCGCTTCATTTCAGTTAGATTAATGCTGTTTTTTTTTTGGAGTTTTTTTTTTTTTCTCTACAAAATCCATATTTGTTAAGTATTTGCTACATTCCTTTCCGTTTCCACGGCCATTCGGCATTTCAGAAGTTGACAATAACATTTTTTTTTCTTTGAATAAAGCTCATGTTGAGAAATGGCTTCCTAGTTTAATTGAATTAATAATCTAAAGCAACTTATGGGAATTTTACTAGGAAATTTTTTCATTAATAGCAAATTTTCGGAGAAAACTCTTCTCCTTCTTCAGGCTGTCAACAACAAGACAGCCTGAAGAAGGAGAAGAGTTTTTTCCGAAAATTTGCTATTAATGAAAAAATTTCCTAGTAAAATTCCCATAAGTTGCTTTAGATTATTAATTTTTTTTCATTTTTTCCCTTCTAGATAGCTTTATCTCAGATTTTTTTTTTTTTTTTGATTGGAGGTTTAACAACCACTGTGAGCAACTCAATGGGCTATAAGCAGTCGCCCGTCCCTAATTTAGAGTCACTGGTTCCAGGGAAGGGAAAGAGCCAGTGCCGTAAGACAAACACAACATCCATGCCTCACCGGGATTCGAACCCAGACCCCTTACGGACGAATGATCACAGGCCATCGCTTAGACCACTGCGCCACCGGGGCGGCTTTTTTTTTTTTTTTATTGTAACCATATTTTTATGCATGTTTTAAAGCCGCCAGGCTTTTGTTTCCTAGGCCATAATTTCTCTGCATTCCGGAAGCTGACAGTCGCAATTTTTTTTTTAATTATTATTTTCTTCCAGATAGTTTCATCTCAGATTGATGAGGTGAAAAGTTTTTTTGCTTTACAAGAATCATTGCTGGTTTTCTCACTTTAATTTATGGGGTTTTTAATATCAATGAAACTGCTTCCATCACATTTTCACAAATTCATTAAATTTTTCTTAAAACTGTAGTTAATTCACAAACTGGATTTCAAACAAAAGATTTTATATGGACCACTGTTTTACAAATCAAGTTAAATGTTGCAAAATTACTGTTGTTTCCAAAGTTTACATGTTCCCTACCCCCCCCCCGACACAGTCATCTAAATAATTACCTGGTGAGGCCCCTAGTACAACATAATTGCTGCAGGAACTAGTTAAGAGCAGAATGTCAGGCAAAACATCCTTTGAAGTTGGGAGTTAAAGTTTAATCAGTTAACTAAAATGCAAAATAAAAGAAGTATGGATTTTAAATTATTCCTTACACACGGTTGAGTCACATTATTGTGACCACCAGCTAATATCCAGAGTAACCGACGTGTGCAGCACGGATAGCAGCTAGACAGGCTAGGAGTGACTCAATAAGGTTCTGGAAGGTGTTTCCAGGTATGCAGAGCCATGCTGACTGCAATGCATCTGACAGCTGTTGGAGGGTGTGTGGTGGAGGATCCATAGAGCGAACAACATGATCGAGGTGGTCCCACAGATGCTCAGTTGGGTTTAAGTTTGGGGAATTTGAGGGTCCGGGAAGTACTTTGAAGTCTTCATCGTGCTCTTCCAACCACTTTCGGACATTTCTGGCTGTGTGACACATCGCATTGTTGTGCTGGAAGATCTCATCTGCCCCAGGGAAGACAATCAGCCTTGTATGGGTGTATGTGGTCTGCAAGGTTGGATTCATAACGAATTCGGCCCATAGTGCCTTCCACAGGCATGAGTGGACCCAGGGAATGCCACAAAAACATTCTCCAGACCATAATGCTGCCCCCACCAGCTTGTGTTCTTCCAGCAATGGTTGAAGAGTGCTTGTTCTCCAATGTTTCTCACCTTATACCTCAATGTCCATCCATTCTACGAAGCAGAAAACGTGACTCATTGGAGACGGCAATCCTTTGCCAATCAGCGGAGGTCCAATTCTGATACTGCCATGCAAATGTAAGCCTTTTCTGCCGATGCACCTTCGTTAGCATAGGTGCAGTGACCATCCGCCTGCATCAGAGCTCCATACGCAGCAGGGTTCGCTCAACTGCCATTTTAGACACACTTCCGGTAGACCCTGGTTCATTTGGCCAGTGAGTTGCTCCACTGTAGCGTGTCGCTCGGCCCTCACGCACCTTTGCAGCCGATGTTAACCTCTCTCATCAGTGCCACGTGGTGCTGCCCAGTATCCACATAGCTTATTCGCAATGGTGCCATTTCTCCAATCACGATACACTTTAACTACAGCAGCACCCGAACAGTTAACAAACTGTGTTGTTTCAGAAACACTGCCATTCTTGTCCTGAAATCCAATAATCATCCCTTCTTGCAAATCTGATAAATTGTTCCTTTTATCCATGACAGCAACAAGTGATAAGTTTTCAGAATGCCTACAGCACACCTTATATACCCTCTAACAAGCCAGCTCACGACACGTGCCTTCTTTCATTGGCTTACGCGCTGTTGACATCAAAAGTAGAAGGTGGTCACAATAATGTGACTCGACTGTATATATATATATATAAACTGGAAAGGCACCAAATACCCCACAGAACCATCAAAACCATGAAAATGTAACTGCGCAAAAGCAGCTGAGAAGAATAATCAGGTTGAATAGGCAGATAAAATTGCAGGTAAATGACGACAAAGATAAACAAAAAAACATGTGCTAGCAGGAAAAATAAGTAGGAAAATAAATACATAAATTTCCAGATTGCTAGCCAGGGTTTTTCAAGGGCCAGCATGGATAACAATCTCTCGTTTCTACAAAGACCTAGTCAAATTGGGTTTCTGCTGTGACTTGCTTGAATTAGTGCAACTTAAAATTAGCCACCTGACATCCCACTTTTGACAGTTAAACTACCTGATTAAAAAACCTTTAAAAATAAAGAGAAAAGGCACTTGAACAAAAAAACAAAAAGTAAAAACTCAAAGTAAAAATTCAAGCAACTCATCGCTGGTGAGATATTGTTATCCATGCCGCACCAGTGGCGCATGGCGCAATGGTCTAAGCGATGGCTTCTGATCATTCGTCCGGAAGGGTTCCGGGTTCGAATCCCGGTGAGGCATGGATGTTGTGTTTGTCTTACGGCACTGGCTCTCTCCCTTCCCTGGAACCAGTGGCCCTAAATTAGGGACGGGTGACTCATTAGAGCCCATTGAGTTGCTCATGGTGGTCGTTAAACCTCCAATTAAAAAAAATAAAAAAATAATGTTATCCATGCTGGTGGCCCTTGTAAAAGCCATGCCTAGCAATCTTGAAATTTCTGCATTGATTTTCTTACTTATCTTTCCTGCTGGCAGGATTTTTGTTTAATCTTTGTCATTTACCTGCAATTTTATTTGCCTATATATAAGAGGAACTTGTGGATAAGGAAAATTATAGGATGGACGGCATCATGACCAGAGTGAAATCACTGAAATGGCAATGGGCTGGACATGTTGCCAGAAGAATGGACCACTGATGGACAGCCAAAATTTTTGACTGGATTCCAAGAGACAGGAAAAGACCCAGAAAAAGACCCCATGGGAGATGGGATGAAATTCGAAAGTATGCTGGAGTGACATGGAGGAGACAGGCTCAAGGCAGACAATTGGGGAAGAAACTTTGGGAGACCTTCATCCATCAGTGGATTGATAATGGTTGATGATGATATACAGTATATACACACACATATACAGGGCTTGAAAAGTTACATGCCCAGCTGGACATGTGCAAAAGTTATTCACCTGCCCAGTTAGTAAAAGCTGGATGCCCAAGAAAATTTATCTTTTAAGATAACAAATCAGAACCCTCATTTTTTTAAGTTAAAAATTATGAACTTTTTACATGTTTTGCATTTTCATTTTAAAGTTCTGTATTCAAAATATTCAATGCATAAAAGCCTATATCTTTATTTTTAAGGAGATGATGCTAAAATTGGGATGAAATGGTATGATGAAATTGGCATTTGAGAAATTTAATGGTTCTGCTGATGGGTTCCATTTCAGCTCAGGCAGGGTCGTACCATCATGGTCTCAGATTCCTCTAAAAAAATTAAGGGGTGAACAGGTTTGGATGGAGTTTTTTCTATATTCGTTTTTTCGTTAAAGACATACAAATGTGCACTTTATTTGTAATTTTTTGTGTGTGTGTGAAACTGCTAATTTCCGCGTTTCGGCAGGGTTAAAAACAGCCGATTTTTAAAAATCTCTAACTTTGCCAACGATTTTCTCAAAAAGGCCATTTTTTAAAATTCTGAAAATTAAATCCCTGTTTCATTACCAACAGGAGAATATCTTTGTAAATTTTCACGGACGTAAAAACGCCCGTTTCCGAGTTAGGCGCGTTTGAATTCGGTTTGAAAGCCTACGATTTCCCGTGTTCTAAAGGCGCCATTTTGGAAAAATCTCAGGCACAAAGTACGTACGTTATCTCTTACCCGAATCAAAGCGTTAGATATTCTTTGCCCGAATGATGGAATGAGAGCATTGGGTCAGCTGGCCCTGGTTGGATACATCCACCTCACCCTTCCCCGAGTAATGACATGCCTGTAAAACTGTCTTGGGGGGGGACCAATACATAAAGAAAATTCTTGCTGCTCCACTAACAAAGTTGAGTTGCGAAAGACAGCAGCAGTTGTTTGTTTGTTTACGTATATACTTAAACATCGCATAAGAAAAGACTATGAAAGAGTAGAAAACTGTTGTGAAACAATTTTAAGAAAAAGAGTGCAGGCACGTGTACTGTAAGTTAATTTTCGATGGCTAAACACCCTCGAGTTTTTCTGGGAGTTGCTAATTGTAGGCTACTGTCAGAAGAGCAGTTGCTGTTTTGTTATAGTTGCTAAAATTAACTTCTCAGTTTTTCGTAATAGTAAAATATTCGCTCAGGAGAGTTTTGTCCTCTGCGAATGGGGGAGAAGGTGCAATGCTCTTGACCTCGCTGCTGGGTTGATAGCGCTGGTCGCTACCGAAACTCTGCTTACCTCCTCTCCAAAACGTAATGGCAATTGTCTAATCTACTAAATAAATAACAATTAACACATATGCATGCATGCTTATTCATAAAATGCAAGTTGAGTATATTTCCTGTTCAATCAGCTGATTTTACAAGTAAAATTCATATACAACTTATGCGCTTATAATGGTGTAAAGGTTTTTATCTATTCAAAACATATTCAAAGATTTCAAGTTTTCAAAAGAGGGGGGGGGTTGATTGTTTTCTTAGTGATTTCCACCTGGGCCACGATAAACCATGCACTGCCCATGGCTTGTGTTCCCTTAGAAGATAATCCTGGATCGATGGGAGACCAGCGGAGTTTTGAACCCCCTCCCCCTCTCGTGGTGGTGAGGTGTCTCAAAGCTAGGTAGCTTTCAAAATGTTACAACTTAGTTGGCTGGTAACAAGAGTTGGATTCCATTTCAACTCTGGCAGGGTCGTACCATCACGGTCTCAGATTTCTCTAAAAAAATTAAGGGGGTGTTCTTTGATTAAAATAAGGGGACCTATATCTTTTCTTTCGGCAAGAAAAAATTTTCCCTTTGAGACAGAGGTTTTCAAATCTTCCACCGTCAAACAAGCTCTCTAAAAAACTGTTATTTTTCCTAACTTCAGCGAGTCATTGCAGCAGAATTAAAGATATTTTGTTCTGGTATTTTTTATTACATTGTGTGTATAACGTATAATAATATGTGATGCTAATATTTTTTACACATCGTATGATTAAAATTTTAAAATATCGTAAACTTCGATTTAAAAAAATTGAAATTTTTAAGATTTTTTAACTGGTTCAAATGGAGTTTTTTTCTATACTTGCTTTTTTGTAAAAGACATACAAACGTGCACTTTATTTGCAATTTTTTATGTGTCTGTGAAACTGCTAGTTTCCGCAGCGTTAAAAACAGCCGATTTTGAAAAATCTCCAACTTTGCCAACGATTTTCTCAAAAAAGCCTTTTTAAAACTCTGAAAATTAAATCCCTGTTTTATTATCAACAGGAGAATATCTGTGTAAATTTTCACGGACCTAAAACGCCCGTTTCCGAGTTAGACGCGTTTGAATTTGGTTTGAAAACCTACGATTTCTCCGTGTTCTAAAGGCGCCATTTTGGAAAAATCTAAGGCGCAAAGTACGTATTCTCTTACTCGAATGAGAGTGTTGGATCCGTCCACCTCACCCTACCCTGAGCGATAACATGCCTAAAAAACGGTCTTGGAAAAAAATATAACAAATCTATATATATAGAGAATTGAATGTATGTCAATTTAGAACCATCAAACTTGGTATACTATCTCATGGTACCCTAACTTAGAAAGTAGACGGTTTTTGGAAGGGGGAGCCCAGGTCAAAGGGCCCCACGCAAAATTTCCGTAAAATCTAGTTTTCAATTTAGAACCATCAAATTTGGCACCCTAACTTTGACTAGACGGTTTTGGGAAGGGGTCGGAACCCGGGGTCAAGCCCCCCACCCCTACAAAATTTTCGTAAAATATTTTACAAAGTTAGGATGCCAAGAAAAAGTGTACCAAATTTGATGGTTCTAAATTGAAAACTAGATTTTACGGAAATTTTGCGTGGGGCCCGTTGACCACGGGCTCCCACCCACCCAGGGCTCTACCCCCTTCCAAAAACCATCTACGGTCTCAGTTAGGGCACTATAGTTTACAAGTATATTTTACGGAAATTTTGTGTGTGGGGGGGGGGGGGGGGGGCTTTGACCTAGGGTTCCGACCCCTTCCAAAAACAGTCTGCGGTCTAAGTTAGGGTACCATGCTATAGTATTTCAAATTTGGTGATTCTAAATTGAAAACTAGATTTTATGGAAGTTTTGTGTGGAGCCCCTTGACCCCGGGCTCCGACCCCCTTCCAAAAACCGTCTACGGTTTAAGTTAGGGTACCATGAGGTAGTATACCAAGTTTGGTGGTTCTAAATTGAAAACTGTAAATTTGTTTAGCAGACATACATTCAAATCTATATATATAGATTTGTTATTTTTTTTTTCCAAGACCGTTTTTTAGGCATGTTATCGCCCAGAGTAGGGTCAGGTGGACGGATCCAACGCTCTCATTCGGGTAAGAGAATACGTACTTTGTGCCTGAGATTTTTCCAAAATTGCGCCTTTAGAACATGGAGAAATCGTAGGTTTTCAAATCAAATTCAAACGTGTCTAACTCGGAAACGGACGTTTTTAGGTCCGTGAAAATTTACACAGATATTCTCCTTTTGATAAGGAAACAGGGATTTAATTTTCAGAATTTAAAAAAGGGCTTTTGAGAAAATCGTTGGCAAAGTTGGAGATTTTTCAAAATCGGCTGTTTTTAACGCTGCAGAAACTATAGCAGTTTCACAGACACATAAAAAATTGCAAATAAAGTGCACATTTGTATGTCTTTAAAAAAAAACGAGTATATAAAACAAAAACTCCATTTGAACCAGTTAAAAAAATCTTAAAAATTTCAATTTTTTTTAAAAATCAAAGTTTACGATTTTTTTTAAAATTTTAATCATACGATGTGTAAAAAATATTAGCATCAAATATTATTATACGTTATACACACAATGTAATAAAAAATACCAGAACAAAAGATCTTTTTTAATTCTGCTGCAATGACTCACTGAAGTTAGGAAAAATAACAGTTTTTTAGAGAGCTTGTTTGACGGTGGAAGATTTGAAACCCTCTGTCTCGAAGGGAAAATTTTTTCTTGCCGAAAGAAAAGATATGGGTCCCCTTATTTTAATCAAGGAACACCCTTTTAATTTTTTTAGAGAAATCTGAGACCGTGATGGTACGACCCTGCCAGAGTTAAAATGGAATCCAACTCTTGTTACCAGCCAACTAAGTTGAAACATCTTTGAAAGCTACCTAGCTTTGAGACACCTCACCACCATGTGAGAGGGGGTGTGTGTGTCAAAACTCCGCTGGTCTTCCATCGATCCAGGATTATCTTCTAAGGGAACAGAAGACATGGGCAGTGCATGGTTTATCGTGTCTCAGGTGGAGATCACTACGAACACAACCCCCCCCCCCACTCTTTTAAAAACTTGAAATCTTTGAATATGTTTTAAATAGATAAAAACCTTTACACCATTATAAGCGCATAAGTTGTATATGAATTTTACTTGTAAAATCAGCTGATTGAACAGGAAATATACTCAACTTGCATTTTATGAATAAGCATGCATGCATATGTGTTAATTGTTATTTATTTAGTAGATTAGACAATTGCCATTACGTTTTGGAGAGGAGGTAAGCAGAGTTTCGGTAGCGACCAGCGCTATCAACCCAGCAGCGAGGTCAAGAGCATTGCACCTTCTCCCCCCGTTCGCAGAGGACAAAACTCTCCTGAGCGAATATTTTACTATTACGAAAAACTGAGAAGTTAATTTTAGCAACTATAACAAAACAGCAACTGCTCTTCTGACAGTAGCCTACAATTAGCAACTCCCAGAAAAACTCGAGGGTGTTTAGCCATCGAAAATTAACTTACAGTACACGTGCCTGCACTCTTTTTCTTAAAATTGTTTCACAACAGTTT
Organism: Macrothele yani; assembly: GCA_039090855.1. NCBI lineage: Eukaryota > Metazoa > Arthropoda > Arachnida > Araneae > Macrothelidae > Macrothele > Macrothele yani. The sequence goes on from CM077013.1 coordinate 26,543,776, forward strand.
TCTACTCTTTCATAGTCTTTTCTTATGCGATGTTTAAGTATATACGTAAACAAACAAACAACTGCTGCTGTCTTTCGCAACTCAACTTTGTTAGTGGAGCAGCAAGAATTTTCTTTATGTATTGGTCCCCCCCCCCCCAAGACAGTTTTACAGGCATGTCATCACTCGGGGAAGGGTGAGGTGGATGTATCCAACCAGGGCCAGCTGACCCAATGCTCTCATTCCATCATTCGGGCAAAGAATATCTAACGCTTTGATTCGGGTAAGAGATAACGTACATACTTTGTGCCTGAGATTTTTCCAAAATGGCGCCTTCCGGAAATCGTAGGCTTTCAAACTGAATTCAAACGCGTCTAACTCGGAAACGAGCGTTTTTAGGTCCGTGAAAATTTACACAGATATTCTCCTGTTGATAATAAAACGGATTTAATTTTCAGAGTTTTAAAAAATGGCCTTTTTGAGAAAATCGTTGGTAAAGTTAGAGATTTTTAAAAATCGGCTGTTTTTAACGCTGCCGAAACGCGGAAACTAGCAGTTTCACAGACACACAAAAAATTACAAATAAAGTGCACATTTGTATGTCTTTAACGAAAAACACGAATATAGAAAAAACTCCATCCAAACCTGTTTAAAAAAACTTAAAAAATTCAATTTTTTTAAATCACAAAGTTTACGTTTTTTTTTATTTTAATCATACGATGTGTAGCAAATATTAGCACTATATATTATTATATGTTATACACACAATGTAAAAAAAAAAAATACAAGAACACGATATCTTTTTTAACTCTGCTGCAATGACTCGCTGAAGTTAGGAAAAATAACCGTTTTCTAGAGAGCTTGTTTGACGGTGCAAGATTTGAAACCCTCTATCTCGAAGGGAAATTTTTTTCTTGCCGAAAGAAAAAATATGGGTCTCCTTATTTTAGTCAAGGAACACCCCTTAATTTTTTTAGAGAAATCTGAGACCATGATGGTACGACCCTGCCTGAGTTGAAATGGAACCCATCTGCTATGTTCCTTTTGTTAAAGTGTTCTGCCTTTGTCACTAAACACCAGAGGCTAGTTTTGTTAGAGGCATGCCTCCTGTCACTGACTATGAACAACATTTGGAGCAAAACTACATATGGTTACAATTTCTGGACCTAGAATATGATATAATTAAAGAAGTGATATTCTTCTGTCTTGGCACTCCGTAACAATAACACAACTTCTAGTTATTAGCAGTGAAATGAAGCACGACATGCGATGACAGTCCTTTTTTTTTTTTTTTTTTTTTTTTTTGTAGCAGGAAATTCTATTCAAAACTTTATTTCTAAATTTAATTGCCTGGACTGGGCAATCAGATTTTTTATTTACCTGCCCAGGCCAATAACTCACATGTCTTGTGCACTGTGTTTTCCAGTCCCTGTATATATATATAAAAATTTTTAATCATCAACTGTTGTCAATCCACTGCTGGATGAAGGTCTTCCTAAGTTTCTTTCACAACGGTCTATCTTGTGCCAGTCTCCTCCATGTACTTCTGCATGCTTTTGAATTTTATCCACCCATCTTCCATGTGGTCTTCTTGGTCTTTTCCTGTTCTTGGAATCCAGTTTAGAATTTCGGTTATCCATCGGTGGTCTGTTCTTCTGGCAACATGTCCAGCCCATTTCCATTTCAGGGATTTTACTCTGATCATGATGTCTTCCACTCTTGTTATTTTCCTTATCCACAAGTTCCTCTTTTTATCTCTCCTGGTTACATGGAACATGCATCTCTATGTTTCTTTCAGTTGTCTGCAGTCTTTGAATGTCCTTTTTAGTTAAAGTCCACATCTCTGCTCCATACCTAAGAACTGGAAGGATGCATTGATTAAACACTTTTCTTTTAAGACATAATGACATATTACCCTTAAAAATTGTACTGTTTCTTCCAAAAGTTCTCCAACTAAGTTTTATATGTCGATTAATTTCTTCATCGCAGAAAAAAATGTGTCTTTTTACTCTTAGAAAGACATTGGTGCTCCAAAGAACAGGATTCAAAACAGAAATAGCTTTCCTGCCCTCCGCAATTTTCGGATTGATGTCATAATGATATGTACCATCCTGACGTATTATAGATCCGAGGTATTTAAATTCCTCACCTGTTAACGTGATATTATCAGATATTTCAATGAAGTCTCTGGTATTGTAGGACAAGTGCTCAGTTTTATTTTCATTAATTTTAAGTCCCCAACAGTCATATTCAGAGATCAGTTCGTGGAGCTTATATAACTAAGCTACGTCATCCTTCATCCTTATTTTCTGCCAAGATGACTTGATCATCCGCAGACAGCAAATGATACACGGGATCATTCTGAATCCGCAATCCCAAATTTCTTCACTTCGCTGAACATTCTCTGAGATAAACCTCAATATAGATGTTAAATAATGTAGTGAACATACAGCATCCCTGAAAGAAGCCTTTAGTACTCACAAAAACCTCTGATAGTTGTTGTCCACACTTGATAATATATTTACTGTCACTATATATCTCTTGAATAACACTGATTATTTCTTCACCAATATTTGCTGTCCTCAAAGCCTTCTAAAGTAGTTTTCGAGGAACACTATCGTAAACCTTTTCCAAGTCAGTGAATATTAATTCCATACCTCTCGATTTCTCTCTGTTTTCCCAAGATCTGTCTCAGAGCATCATTTTATATAGTGTGGAGACGTGGGCATTGAATAAAAGACACCAACAAAGATTATTTATTGACTACAGAGATGGACTTTTGTAGGCGTTCTGCAAAAAAATCTAGACGTGAAAAAGTGTTTATTACAAAAATTTGAGATATTATGAGTGTTAAAGTAGACATTATTCAAACTATTGATATGTGGAGATTGCAATTGCTTGGCCATGTAAGGAGAATGTCATCAAAAAGACTTCCAAAAATCCTGATAGAGTAGGAGACTCCAGGAAAGAGGAAGACCAAGCAAAAAGTGGATGGAGGAGATTAAATCAAGTTTAAAAAGGTAATGGACTGGATGAAGTGATTGCCTTGGATAGAGAGAGGTGGAGGAAGATCCTGGCTGAACTATATGGTTGAGGAAATCCACTTGGTAGTGGAAATTCCTGATGATGATTAATTTCTTCATCAATGCGACTTTTGCTTGATATCTGCTGTCCAAGCTAAATGTAGGTATTGGTTATCTCTATCTTTCCCCCTTCAATCGATAAATCTTCATTTCTTGTAAAAGCATTGTACATCAGTTTTATCTTCTGAAAGTTCACTTTTAATCCCACTTTTTAACTCTTGTCAGCAAGTTCCGGGATCATACTCTGTAGCTCTGAAAGGGTAGTTGCAAAAATGACTACGTCATCAGCATATACATGTATTCTTTAGAAACATTATAGTATAGAAAAGATCAAGCCCCCCCCCATGGAATTATACCATGAAGCTGGCCACTGCAACTTGGACAAGAAAGAAAACCAAGCTTTGTTTTAGTATACACTGTGATTTCCCAGTGAGTTATGATTGCCAAAGGCATATAACATAAACATTTTCTTATATGTTGAACATTGTATTTTATTACATTATTAAGAATGTATAATTTATCTTCGGTTTTCTTTTTCATGTGTATTAATAACAATGGAAACTTGCTGTCGAGAAATGTATTAAAGAACATTTTTTAAGGGCTATTATGTAACAATGCATTAAAGCATTAAATAGTGGGATCTTTGATGTATGCTTCTATGTGGAGCCTCATTCTCTAGCTGTATCAGTGCTAGAAGATGTACTATTACTTTGATACAATCAGTATTGTTGCAGTCACATTAAGTTATAGCTGTAATGTTTCTTTGATTTAAACAAGTTAGTAAAATCATGCAATGCATTGATTATGATACGCTTTCCAACATACCAGAAATTATTACTCAAGTTATGAGGATAATGGCTGTGGAATAAATCTCGCTCCTGTGTCCTGACCTTTGACCCCATTTCGATGATATTCAACAGAACCGGTTCAGTACACCTCAAGAATAACATACTGAAGTTTTGTCGCAATAGAAGCAGTTTTACGCAAGTTATGAGAATAATGGCTGTGGAATAAATGTTGCTTTTGTGCAATGACCTTTGACCCCATTTCGTTGATATTCAACAGAACCGCTTCACTATACCTCCGGAACAACATAACGTTTTGTCGCAATCGAAACATTTTTTGGTAAGTTTTCATGCACAAGGGCAATGGAATGGATCCCACTCCAGTTTCCTGACCTTTGACCCCATTTCGCCCATTTTCAATAGGGGTTGTGTCCAGGTGGTGCCCTACCACATACTAAAATTTCATTGAAATCGAACCATATTTACGCATGTTATGACGCATAAAGACAATGAAATGGATCCCGCTTTTATGGCGTGACCTTTGACCCCATTTCACCCATTTTCAATAGTGTTCGTCCCCAGGTGGTTCCTTACCAAATACTGAAATTTCATTGAAATCGAACCATTTTTACGCAAGTTATGACGCATAAGGGCAATGGAATAAATATCACTTTTATGCCCTGCCTGACCTTTGACCCCTTTCGCCCATTTTCAATAGGGTTCGTGCCCGGTGGTTCCCTACCACATACTAAAATTTCATCGAAATCGAACCATATTTACGCATGTTATGACGCATAAAGGCAATGAAATGGATCCCGATTTTATGCCCTGACCTTTGACTCCATTCCACCCATTTTCAATAGGTTTCGTTCCCAGGTGGTTCCGTACTACATACCAAAATTTCATTGAAATCGAACCATTTTTACGCAAGTTATGACGCTAAGGGCAATGGAATAAATCCCGCTCTTATGCCCTGCCTGACCTTTGACCCCAATTTGCCAATTTTCAATAGGGTAGTGCCCAGGTAGTTCCCTACTACATACTGAAATTTCATCGAAATCGAACCATATTTACGCATGTTATGATGCATAAAGGCAATGAAATGGATCCCGCTTTTATGGCGTGACCTTTGACCCCACTTCACCCATTTTCAGTAGGGTTGGTCCCCTGGTGGTCCCCTACCACATACTAAAATTTCATCGAAATCGAACCATATTTACGCAAGTTATGACGCATAAGGGCAATTGAATGGATCCTACTCTTATGGCGTGACCTTTGACCCCACTTCACCCATTTTCAATAGGGTTAGTCCCCTAGTGGTCCCCTACCACATACTAAAATTTCATCGAAATCGAACCATTTTTACATGAGTTATCGTGACGACAGACGGACGGACGGAAAAAGCTGGAGCATATATGCTTCTTCAACCTACGGTTGGAAAGCAACCGTAAAAAAGATGTAGCAAAATCTCCAATTAACATCAAGTATTTTTAAGGTGAAGTAATGCTGATATTTCATTGTTGTACATGTGAAAATGTACATCTATGATTTCTCTTGACCTATTGTGGGTACTAGCATTCTTTAGTTACCAACTATCATTCTGCAAGCCATCTTGTTATTTACATATAGTTACATCTGTTTCTATGTTATTATTCAAAGAGAAGTGCATATTTATAGTTTTGTTAATGTTTTTGTTTATCTCTCTGCAGTGCACTGATTAGGAAATTTGAAAAAAAACGAAATCATATCCTTTTTGTTTCAAATTATGAATTTTTCAGAATGCAATAGTTAATAAAATACTTCTTGTGCTAAATATGTGAAACATTTGTTATATAGAATAATGATTTTGCTTTATCCATTTTATTTGTTGTTTTGCAACTGTAATCTTCACATTATTTAATTTGTACATCATGTTTTCTAGTAGTCTTCAGTGATTTTTAAATTGTTTCCCATCAATTCACTTGTTGAAACTAATGTAATTTGGCTAAAGAAAGATCACTGTTGACAAATACCTTTTTAAGAGGCAAGCATATTATCAGGAAAACAGAAATTGTTGTAAACATCTAGCAGTTTTTATAAGTTATCTTTAGAAATAATTTTGGTTTTCTGAAGTAGGTTTGCATTGAAATATGAATATAGAAAAACTCATTAAAATAAATTAGTATTTATACTAAAAGTAAACCATGACATATTTTTTGCAGATTTTTTTTTCTATCAGTTTTCTCTTATTTCATTCTCTCTTCTTAGGCAGAAGGCATATCCAAGAATTTTGTTTTTGCTGTTTAACTCTCTTTTCTCCCTTCTAATTAGTTTCACCCTGATTTTCTGGGCTTAAATGTGAAAAATTAGTCATTTTAATTGGGAAATATGATCTAGTGTTTATGTGCCTTAGAAGACTTACCTCAAAACCTGTGGTTTAACAAACATTTGTGGCTCCTGCTTGTTCTCTTGTACAAATTATTGCAACACTTTTAAAAGACTCATAATTATGTTATACATTGTTTTATTGCTGTTACTTTAAAATGTATAAAAGGTAATAACTTAAAAATTCAGGTTTGAAATACTTTTGAAAAGTAGCTTCCCCAACAATAAAATAAGCATTCTTAAGTTAACATTCAAAGAGTTAAATTAATTAAAATACTGAAAAAACAACAACAACTAAAGCCCATTAAAGGTTGTCATCTATGAAAAGTCCATTAATACACTGCTTTTCATGAGATAACATATTTAGTAGCACTTGCTGCTGTCCTCAGATTTGCCTACGTGAATTGTATTCCATGAGGTGCATGTCTTATCAACCTCAGATGTTTAAGGATGATGTGCCTCGCTTACCCTTCGAGCATAGGGAATGACAGTTTTCTTGGTATGGGTAAAGGTTTTTCAAATCGTCAGAAATATGCCATTAAATGTTCTGCCATCTGTTTGGTAAGTTATTTTATTTATTTATTTATTTATTGGATTTTATATGCCACTTGAAGAATTTGCATTATTTTTTCTTTAATGCTCATTTTCTTTTTGTATTTATACATAAAAGAAAAAAAAAAGATAAACCCTGGAAAGTCTGTAAAATCTTTATAGGGATTTTTCAGGGCTCTGGTAATACTGACGGATCTTGGATGTTACATAATGTTTGTTTTTTCCCTTTCTTTCGCCATTTTTTTTTTTTTTTTTTCTAAATCTGTTTTTGTACTTTGGGGTTGTCTTTTCTTTTTATCTGTTTTTATATGCTGCTAGTATGAGAACTGTAGAGTAAGTTACATTTGTGATCTTGTAAATACCAGATTTTTCAAATGGATTTTGTTTATTGTTAATTTTACGACCCTTTTGTGTTATCACTAACTGACCAAAATAACTTTTTTTTTTCAATATTCCATGACTCATAAAATCAGTAGGCTAAGAACATAGATAAAACAAACATTTATTCTGGCTGTAAAAGTTAAAAAAGAGAAGCAAAATCAATAAAATCTTGCAAAAAAAAAAAAATATGGATAGCTAATAAATAAGTTCATTTCTCAGTATAAAAAAATTGCATGTGCAAGCATACCCACACACCCACAAAAATATGTAAGTTCCCTTCTGTGCTTTAAAAGATTGGCTAGAGAACTCAGTGAGATTGTGAAAATTTAAGTTAACCCGATAACACAAAAAGATCATATACAATTAATAAACAAAATCTAAAATTGTTAGAAAAATGTGGTATTTACGAGATCATAATAAAGTTAACCTTTCCTAAAGTTTCTTATATTGGATGTACAAAAAGACTTTTAAAAAAGGCTAACCCAGCATATAAAATATTGGCTGAAGAATGCAGAAAAAACAAAAACATGCTTATTCAAGAGTATGTAAAAGAAACCGATTTGCTCAAAATTTAATAAAATTATGATGCTTTCATCACATACTTCTGTAAAAGAGTTAAGATTTCATGAGGCTGACCTCAGGAAATCTTAATCTTTACAGAAGTGCAGTTCCGGAAGTGATAAGCAGCTTAGGGGTGTTAAAAAATTTGTACCCCTTGGGCCCATGTTTACTGACAGGAGACCACAAAGGCCAGTACAAAAATATATCATAACAATTGAATTGGTGAATGCAGAAACCACACGAGTCCAAAAAATTTTGAAAATAACTTTATTGCAGAAATGGGCTTGTGTAGAATCGACACATAAGGTGTGAAGAAACTACACGAGTCTGCAGCTTCATGTAGTATATATAGGGCCATGAAAAAAAGTGTTGGGTGCAGAAACCACACGAGTCACTGACTTATGTGGGTGCTGTGCCCAATGGCAAATGGCACTGCTTCCGCACCTCACTAGTTCCAACGAAATCATTCCAGATAATCCTGCGTCCTCTCCTCTGCATGTTGTGTTTCGTATTGTATCATCTTGGCTGTTGTCATTTAGTGCACACGTGAATTTAGCGCTCATTATTAGTGGAACACGAAATCATTCCAGATAATCCTGCGTCCTCTCCTCTGCATGTTGTGTTTCGTATTGTATCATCTTGGCTGTTGTCATTTAGTGCACAAGTGTTAATTTAGCGCTCATTATTAGTGGAACACGAAATCATTCCAGATAATCCTGCGTCCTCTCCTCTGCATGTTGTGTTTCGTATTGTATCATCTTGGCTGTTGTCATTTAGTGCACAAGTGTTAATTTAGCGCTCGTTATTAGTGGAACACGAAATCATTCCAGATAATCCTGCGTCCTCTCCTCTGCATGTTGTGTTTCGTATTGTATCATCTTGGCTGTTGTCATTTAGTGCACAAGTGTTAATTTAGCGCTCGTTATTAGTGGAACACGAAATCATTCCAGATAATCCTGCGTCCTCTCCTCTGCGTGTTGTGTTTCGTATTGTATCATCTTGGCTGTTGTCATTTAGTGCAAAAGTGTTAATTTAGTGTTCATTATTAGTGGAAATATTAGTGACAGTGAAACAGATTGTGTGCCTACGAAAAAGAAACGAAATGATTAAATCTACTGGCGAAACGTTGTTAGATCGTCAAAAGTTAAAGTTGTGCAACATGCAAATTGGTGTGGCAACACATTTCCAGCTCGAGCAACACGTCCAGACTGTAAGCGCAATTTACAATGTTTTGATAATTTCAATGATGCTGAATGATTTGGTTTTATAACCACCATAAACTCTTTTAAAACGAAAGGTGAACAAGATATTTTCTTGCAGCAGCTTATTGAGAAATATGATGCCCAACAACGTAAACCTCGAAATAACTTGTACAAAATTCTAGCGGATAATGCTTACCTTGGCATTCCTTTCTAGCGATGGGAACATTTCACGCACGTGTTTTCCGGTCTTTGTTGATGTTATTGTCCTAAAGTTCGTTGTATGCGATGACTGGCTTTACTTCTCACACTTTTCGCTGGGTATACTCATTGGATCTTTGCCTTAGGATTCCAAACACATCAATTTTTACCGTTCTTTATACTCGAAATTTTCGCCCATCCTCTGGGCATCCTCAGGAGCGTGGCGACTTTACCACCGATGTTCGTGGTTAACTTCGCGCTAATGGAGTCCGATACTCCTTGTTGCCATTCGTCGGATATACTTTCCTGGATATATTTCGTTATCAAGCCCGGCTGGCGCCATCTATGTTCCATTAAAATAACTTTTTTTTTTTTTTTTTTTAAATTTCTTCTCCTAACCTGGTTTTCTTGTCTTTTTTGCCGGTTTTTCTTTTGTTGTTGTTTTTCTTGTCTTATTAGTTCTTTCCACAGGCCTGATAATGTGCTAGGGTCGTTCTGGTTACATACCCTTGCTTTATTTTTATAGATTAATATTGCTTATTCCCTCCTCATTTGCCTTTCCGATTTTTTATTCTTTTTTAGCATTTTAATTTCATCGAATTTTGGGAATGTCCGGTTTTCCATGCAGAATTGCACTAAAGCAGTTTTGGCTTCTTTTTTTGCCAATTAGATATGTGTTGTTTAAGTCTTTTTTAATCTGTTTTTCGTACTTCCAATGTACGATATTGGGGGTATGTGTGCAATTGGAATTTCGTAGGTTCCTGATTCTTCTAGCATTTTTTCCTCTGTTTTTTTGTTGACAGTCATATTTTTCACGGTGTGCACTGAGCTTCATAGTTGTAAGTCATATTTACTCACTCCTTCCAAGTATGGAAGGAGTGAGTAATGAAATCAACAGGCACTGTGCTAAATATGACTTACAACTAGGAAGCTCCTTCCAAGTATGGAAGGAGTGAGTAATGAAATCAACAGGCACTGTGCTAAATATGACTTACAACTAGGAAGCTCAGTGCACACCGTGAAAAGTATGACTATCAACAAAAAAACAGAGGAAAAAATGCTAGAAGAATCAGGAACCTACGAAATTCCAATTGCACACATACCCCCAATATCGTACATTGGAAGTACGAAAAACAGATTAAAAAAAGACTTAAACAACACACATCTAATTGGCAAAAAAAAAAAAAGAAGCCAAAACTGCTTTAGTGCAATTCTGCATGGAAAACCGGACATTCCCAAAATTTGATGAAATTAAAATGCTAAAAAAGAATAAAATATCGGAAAGGCAAATGAGGAGGAAAGAAGCAATATTAATCTATAAAAATAAAGCAAGGGTATGTAACCAGAACGACCCTAGCACATTATCGGGCCTGTGGAAAGAACTAATAAGACAAGAAAAACAACAACAAAAGAAAAACCGGCAAAAAAGACAAGAAAACCAGGATAGGAGAAGAAATTTAAAAAAAAAAAAAAAAAAAAATTGTTTTAATGAAACATAGATGGCGCCAGCCAGGCTTGATAACGAAATATATCCAGGAAAGTATATCCGACGAATGGCAACAAGGAGTATCGGACTCCATTAGCGTGAAGTTAACCACGAACATCGATGGTAAAGTCGCCACGCTCCTGAGGATGCCCAGAGGATGGGTGAAAATTTCAGTATAAAGAACGGTAAAAATTGATGTGTTTGGAATCCTGAGGCAAAGATCCAATGAGTATACCCAGCGAAAAGTGTGAGAAGTAAAGCCAGTCATCGCATACAACGGACTTTAGGACAATAACATCAACAAAGACCGGAAAACACGTGCGTGAAATGTTCCCATCGCTAGAAATTAATGCCAAGGTAAGCATTATCCGCTAGAATTTTGTACAAGTTACTTTGAAATATCACACGTAAAAGAGAATAGTAGAATGATTAGAGCTACATAATAGTCAGAATTAGAACTACTAATTGGAATTGTAAACCTCGAAACGAAAATCCTAAACCTCATACTGGGGCATTCAAGTATTTTATTTTAAACTAAGGTGATAGCATTAACATATGTAAGCGGGCATTTATGTCACTTTATGGCATCACGGTAAATAGAGTTCGACACTTAAATGATCTTCCCATTGTAGGTGCGCTTCCTCGTGATAATAGAGGCATCCTAAAAAAACGTGTCATAAGTCCCAAAACTTGTTCTATGATTCTTCAGCACATTGAATCATTCCCCACCACTAAGCTTACCCATTATGCCACAAAACAAATTAAATATCTCGACGCACGACTCGATGTGAAGTAGATGCACGCACTGTTTAAGAAACTGAATCCCGATTTAAACGTTAAATACGAATTTTATCTTGATTATTTCAATAACAATTTTGGATTACAATTCGGTCGACTACAAGTTGACACTTGTATTAAATGTGAGGAACTGGAAACAAAAAATAAGGACCTTTCTTTATATAAGACCTTCCTTTGAATCTTTCTTAGCAGATTCTATAAAGCGAGCTATAGAAGTGGAGCTACAGGTTCACAAACGAAAAGTGAAGAAGCTTTATATCAAACTACAGGACATCACCAAACAATGTTCTGAACATGATGATGCAATTGGTTTATCATTTGATTTTATGCAGAATTTGCCTCTTCCAAAAATTCGTGTCCAGGACATTTTTTTTTTTCTATGGTAACTGGGTAAACTGCTTTGGCATAAAAAACAACAACCTAAAAACGTCCAAGTCTGAAACGTTTTCGTACCATGAGGGGAAGCTCACAAGGGGGCAAATGAGGTCTGCAGTGTTTTGGCAAAATACCTAAACGAGTTTGTCTCTCCAGCAGTGAAAAATCTGTACCTTTTTTCTGATGGTTTTATGGGACAGAATCGAAATCACACAATGATTAGATTTTGTCTTGCTTTGACTTATTAGGGGCATTTTGACAAAATTATTCATTATTTCTTGATTTGAGGTCTTTCCTTTCTCCCTAACGATAAACATTTTGGGGTGATCAAGAAAAAATTCAAAAAATACAATTGGGTGTACATCCCACAGGAGTGCAAAAATCTGGTTGAACAAGCCAGCAGCAAATTTCATGTGATATCATTGAACTCTTTGGATGTTTCCAATTTTGATGGTTGGTAAAAACTGATATACATAAAAAAAAATCCTGCTGCTGTGGAATTGCATAGGAAGGCTATCCCTCAACAGCTGAAGGTGAAATTTGCACCAACACGGTACATGGAATTTTGTTATGATACACAGAATAAAGGAGTCTTGACTGTTTACAACTTTATTGATTTATTAAAACATACGTTTAACCTGAGGAAACCTCGTCAACCACAACCTGAACCCATCAGCTTGCCTACTACTCCTTGTTACGCATCCGGAAAAGTTCCTATAACTAATAAAAAAATGGAAGACTTCAAAAAATGAGCTAGTACATACCACAGGAATATCATGGTTTTTATGAAGAACTATTCTCATTGCCTGTCACAGAAGCTGATCCCGACGCTGTTGTTGAGAATAAACTTTTTTGACAAAAAGCAATTTCCTGCTTACCGTCAGTTCTGTTTTTGAAGTTTTTTATAATTTTTTTCAATCTCAAAATTAGGTGAATTGAGAGTTTTGTTAATTTTCAGTAAAAAAATATGATTATTTCAAACAAAAAATGTTTGGGTTTCACTGTCCTGGTGTTATTATTCATTGACTGTTGAAACAATATTAAGTTCAATCTGGTTTTTGAATATGTACACAGATGCGTGCAATGGGAATCAACAAAACATTATCAGATTATGTTTCTGCAGTGTAGCTTCAGGGATTGACTGCAAGAAGCCCCATGAAATCAGGTTTCTGAAGTACTTATACAGTTTTATTACTCTCCTGTAAAATTTGAAAAATAGGACTTGTGTGGTTTCTGCACTCACCAATTCAATTGCTGGAGCCGTATCGAAATGGAGGGGCCAATTTCTTTGCACAGCATTGTGACAGGTGATGAAAGTTGGCTCCCTTTTCAAACCTGAAGCAAAATGCCAGAGATTGGAATGACATCTCCATTCACCAAGCAGGAAGAAGCCTAAGGCAGTTCTATCAGCTGCAAAGGTTATGGGAACTACCTTTTGGAATGCACATGAGTGCATTCTGGCTGATTTTAGAGCCTTGGCTAACTGTAAGTGCATCTTATTATGTCCAAACATTAAAAAAGCTAGACCGTGCATTGCATCATAAATGCTGGGATGGTAAGGATTTTGGGGTAATGAAATTACCTTGTTCTGAAACTAAATCATCTGTTTATTAGGTTCTACAGTGCTAATCTTCTGTCTGTTGAGAAAAAAAAAAAAAAAAAAAATGGGCATTCAGGTATTTTTAAAAATTTGAAACAAGTATGTCCCCTACATAACTTATGAAACCAGCCTGTGACCTATGTGACATGTGCAGAATGAATGAATACTTTGTCCATTTCCGATAGTACAGATTGCAAGGATGAAGTAAGGGAAGTAAAACTAAAACTTAGTGCTGCATTGGAGCCTATCAAGAAAGCCAGAAATCAGAGGAATTACTATTGGGTTGGTGCGAATGAAATGTCAGGCAAAGGACCAGCACACATGGACCGCGAAAATGGAAAAGTAGGACAACTTACCTAATCTCCCTCGGCATCGACACATAGTTGCCATCTGTCCGGCAAGGCCATGATCCGGGAACAAAAAAAATCTTGTGGCTGGGACCCGAAGAAGTCATCATCTGCACGTTGAACCTCGTCTGTCATGAACTGTATCCTTGGACAGGAAGTGATCCAGGCGATGAAACAGGTGATAGCTTGTCGGAGACGAGTCCGGGGAACAGGCAGGATGAGGCAGTGGTGCTTCATAGCCTAAAGCACTTAGTGTCAGCATCGTTCAACGTGTGACATTAGGGGCGGGCGTTGTCCTGGGCAGTGTCGGCATCGTTCAACGTGTGACATTAGGGCGGGCGTTGTCCTGGAGCAGAACACCATGTCTGTTGACCAAAGCCGTTTGCTTCTGCAGCAATTTCCAGTGCATATGGTGTAATTCAGCGCAATAACATCTGCAGTGATGGTTTGGCCTCTTGCCAAGAAACTCCGATGAATTATCCCGGCTGTGGACCACCAGGCAAGGAGTATCATCTTCTTGGTTTGTAAGGGTGGTTTAGGATGCTGTCCAGCAGGCTGTGCCTTGCTTATCCATTGTACAGATCATTTCCGATTATCATAAAGGACCCACTTCTCATCGCAGGTGATGATTTGATGATATAGAGGTTCCCATTTATTCCTGGCAAGCAGCAACGAGCAGACTTCCGAACTCCTACTCTTGTCGGCAGTTGTCAACACATGAGGCACCCACATGTCCAGCTTTTTTACCTTATCCAGTGCAGCCAGATGCCGAAGAACTGTCGTGTGGTGGACACCTACCTCTGTCGCTATCTCATGACATATTTTTTGGGGGTCCGCTTGAATCACATTTAACAGAACATCGTCAGAAACAACAACAAGTTGGTAACCACGTGCTTCATTGTGTAGGTTCGTATCTCCGCTTCGAAACTTCAGAAACCATCAACAAATGGTTCGTTCATTGGCTGTATTCTCCCCAAATGCTTTGTTAACGTTTCGAGCGGCAATTCCAGCACAATGGTCCAGTTTAAATTCATACAAGAAGATGACTCTCAAATCCGGCGTCTGCATGTTTCCTTTGCAAGTCACGTTACGTAATCATAGATGCCAACTCGTACGGATTCTCCGTAATTTTACGGATTTTTGGTTGCTGTTACGGAAGTACGGAAACACCACTGAAATTACGGAAAATCGCCACTTTTTTTTTTTTTTTTTTTTTTTTTTTGTCATTTTCGAGACGGTGCAAAAGTGAAGATTTTTTTTTTTTTTTTTCCGAGATCGGTGCAAAAGTGAAAATTTTTTCGGGATATATGTTGCTTCTGTTCAGTACTGTTAAATATAATTTCATTGCATAATTTCAGCTTGAAATTATAGACAACGATTTCCGAAAACGGAAGTTGGGCCTCCCGAAAATTTCCCCGTAATCTTCGGTGACGAGATTCTCACGCTGATTTGAGGAATTCCCGTCTTTTTTTTGTTATCATTTGGACCATGTACGAAATCGATGCATAACTGAACTTAAATTTTGGGAGGATTGGTGGCGGCGGCGGGGGGGGGGGGGGGGGTCGTTTCTCCGTCGGAGGGCGGAATTTCATCCTTTGAAAACGGAAAGTAGACGGAGATAAGATTTATCTGGTAATCGTAATTTTTTTTTCTCGGGATGTTTCCTCTACCCAGTATTGTTAGATATAATTTTATTCCATAAATATTTGTATTTCAGCTTGAAAATGTTGGATAAATTTCCAAAAACTGAAGGCTTGAAAAACCGTTATTTCAAATCATGTTTCCTGATTCAGCGATCGCAAAAAAAATATTCGTGTGGAAGAACCAAGGCTACTGCACTAATTCAGCACATGGCCAGTGTTTCTACAAGTAATATCGTATCTGAAGTAAAAAAAAATTCTTTTTCTCTATCTACGGACGGAAGTAATGATGCTCAAGCAAATAAACTGTATCCCATTACAATAATATATTTTGACGAAAAAATAGGGAAAAATTCAATTATTTTGTTATCATTGGTTGAATCAAGTAATAATACAGGTGAAGGAATATTAAACGTTTTGAACAATGAGTTTGTTAAAAAAAAATATCTCATGGAGCAACTGTGTGTCATTTTCCTGTGACAATGTTCACTATGATAGGTCAAGTAAAAGGTGTTTCTCACATAAAGAAGGTTCAGCCTGCAATCATAGTGCAGTGATGTTCATGCCATTTAGTAAATTTAGCTGCACAGAAATCTGCTACTCAACTGAAATGATTTAATGTTGAGCAGTTTCTGATACAGTTGTACTTTGAACTTTTCTCCAAAAAAAAAAAAAAAAAAAAAAAGAGGAAACACAATGTAAAACTGAGTCAAGCTGTTTGTGGTACTAAACCACACAAAATTCTAAAGCATGTCAATACTCGCTGGTTATCACTTTTGGAATCCATTGACAGAAGTTTAGAACAGTGAGAGTCTCTAGAACATTATTGCAGTGACAATGAAGAAGCTAATTCATAGTATAAGAACCTTGCAAGTATGATTGGAAATCCTTCATCTAAACTTGGTCTTTTTTTATCTGCTACTCTTCCTTTGTTTACATCTGTTAACGTGTTCTTGCAGCAGGAAGCTCCGCTTGTGCATGTATTAAAAAAACTTCATAGTCTGTTATCTGAATTGCGTGCACGTATTTATCAAGCCATCAGCATTTGATGTGACAGCAACATCTTTTGCAGATAGAAATTTTGAAAGAAGGAGAAATCAAAAAGAAAACTGTGATCTTATATAGGCACAACTGCAGATCTGAGTGAAGACACAGTGGCTACTTTTTATTCTGAGGTAAGGGAATTTTACAAGGCAGGCTGCAATTACATTTTAAGAAAATTTCCACTTAATGATGAATTTCTGAGTCATGCTGAAATTGCAGATGTAGCATTAAGGCAAAGTGTTTCTTTTGCATCAGTCAAATATATGTATTCCCTGTTTCCAGTTTTGAAACCAGAAGAATTTGACAAGGTAGAATCTGAATTTGCTCACTACCAGTTTGAAAATTTTAACTGTGCTGTTACTTCTGGGAGAATGGATGAAGTGTGGCACGGAATTTCTTTAATGAAAAATGAAAGTGGTCAGTTAAAGTATGAATCATTAAGCAAAATTATTAAAATGATTTTAATAGTCCCTCATAGCAATGCAAGTACAGAAAGAATTTTCAGTATTGTGAAAAAACCCCATGATAATTTGAGTAGTCATGTGCTGTCTTCTTTATTAGTAGAAAAAATTAATGGCATGGCACACAGTGAACTATGCTATCAGAAGAAGTTTTCGCAAATTGAACTAAGGAAGGCCAAAATGGCAACTACAGGCAATTTATCATAATAATTTGGCAACATTCCAAGGAATAATTTTTCTTCATGTCTGGAGGTAATGTATTATATTTTTCTGGTAGACAGTATTTTAAATTTTCTCACTAGCAAATTATTTTTTATTGTATTATTATTATTATTATTATTATTATTATTATTTTATTATTATTATTATTATTTTGTTAATAGTTCTGACAGATTAAAATTTGTTGCAGTGTTAAATACCCAAATTTGCTGCTGTAGACTGGATTACTGAAAATTACTGAAAAAAAAAAAATTGTTACTGAAAATTACTGAAAAATGAACATGTTTGTTACTGAAAACTACTTTTAGAGGTTGGCATCTATGCATAATAACAAACCACGCCTGAACCTTGTTCTTCACATACTTGCTAGGCATTTATAGTAACTCTGTAATACCTGCAACACCTATGGGTGGTTCCATTTCGCTGTTGTGGGGGCCTATTTCTACTGCTCGTTTGTGCCGGACATTTCATTCGTGCCTACCCAAAATAATTGTGCAAAAGTAATGAAGCATCTACTACAATTCTGGCTTTTGACTTTACCCAGATTGTCCAATATCCTAATAATAACCCTTAGCTAGCTTGACCAGCCTACTTCAAGGCTGCAAGAAAATTCTCAGTATTTGGCATCAATAATAAGAAAACAAGGAAAGCTGTTGTCTCTTGTGAAAAGTTGCCACCATGGAGGTAGGAATTCAGAGGGGTCGCTGTCCCCCTACTCCTTCCATGGTAACCAAGTAAAGCCTGGTATATAAGCTTCCTCGGTGAAAATAGTGCCTACAAGCTTTTGTGTGAATGCTCTGAAGCAAAAGCAGACTATTTATTTTCAATAGGAAAGCATTAGTTGAACCTTGGCCATTTTTCAAGTTTTCAGAATATCTCAAATTATAAACAAAACTGAAAAAAATGGAACTAAACTCTGTGTAATGTAGAGGTATTTTTAGCAGAAAAAACAAACAAACTTGGTTTTCATGGAAAAAAGTTTTCTAAAAACACATTTTCATACAAATTGGAATTAGTATGAACTGATGACTTAAAATATATTTTAGATTAAAAGTGCACTTGTAAAGCATTTGAAATTTTTCTCTGTCTTACCAGATTATAAGACATGGTTTATCTCTGTCTTAAGACATTGTTTATCATAGAAATGGTAGCTGTCAAAATCTAGAGAATTTGTACGAGTGAGATTTCCAAGCAGTGGTGCCAACATAACAAAATTATTGGGTAGTCACACTTGAAAAAGATCAGGCTTGAAAGGAAGGTAAATAAAAAATGAAGAAAATCTAACTATGGGACAAAAAAACTGCAGTTCTTAGTCATGTGAAGGACAACACTGCTACTGGAGTTAGCCAAGAATTATTACAAGTGATAAATAAAGGAAGTAATTTCAATCTATCCAAAGAAAAAAATAAATCCAGAAAAATTGGTAATTGAATTGGAAAGCATCTGCAGCACTTTAGAAAAAGAGGACCAAATTAAAGCAGACCTCCTCAGAAAAGATTACTACAATAGCCTTACAAAATTCCAGAAGCAAGTAAGGAAACCTCAAAAAAATTTTGATAATAGTCAATTAAAAGCTCTTAAAGATTTCAGAAAAAATGAAAGTATAGTTGCTGTGAAAACAGACAAAAGTAAGTTGATTACTATTATGGATAAGAAAGATTATCTAGAAAAGATGGAAGAAGAACTAAAAAAACCTATGTATGAAGAAGTAAAAGAAAACCCACTACCAGATTTGATTAAAAAAGTCTCTAAGCTTATTTCACTTCAAAAAAAGAAAAACCAGCTTCCAGAAAACTATAAACAATTCTCAAAATTACAGCTCAGATTACCTCAAATATATGGAATAGTCAAACTGCATAAAGAACACCAACCAATTAGACCAATAATAGACTCAAAAAACTCTATTCTTTCAAATCTAAACTATTTTTTAAAGTCACACCTTCAGAATCTTTTAGAAAAGCCACCTAACTTGATTAAAAACTCAATGCAGCTAAAAGAAAAACTAGAACTTCTTCCTAAATTAGATTCTCCTATTATGGGTAGTTTAGATATAGTGTCTATGTATACTCACATTAATATAGATCAACTTATAGACTTTATAGCGGAAGACTTGGCAGACCTAATAGTTTTTCACAACGAGGAAAAAAACATATTAGTAGGAATTTTTGAAATGCTTACTTTCTCTTTGCAGAACAACTAC
This sequence comes from Macrothele yani, assembly GCA_039090855.1. Taxonomy (NCBI): domain Eukaryota; kingdom Metazoa; phylum Arthropoda; class Arachnida; order Araneae; family Macrothelidae; genus Macrothele; species Macrothele yani. Next base: position 26,563,051 of record CM077013.1, read on the forward strand.
TTTCAATTTGGGAAAACTTTTTTCATTCAAAAATCGGGGCTAGCTATGGGCTCCCCACTCTCCCCACTCTTAGCTAACTATTATGTGGGAAAACTAGAAGAAAAGATACTAGTACAACCCACATACTTCTGCATATATAGCAGATACATGGATGACATCTTATTTATAATAGATAGCTCAGAAATTGTTCCAGAAAGAATTCTAGACTCATTCAATGAATTAGATGATTCCCTTAAGTTCACTATTGAACTTCAAAAAGAAAGAAGAATAAACTTCTTAGATATTACTATCTATTATGAAGATGAAAAATTCCTCACTAGTTGGTATAAAAAACCAATGAATACTAAAAGACTACTGGATTTCAATTCGTATCATCCAGTTTCTATTAAGAAAAATGTAGCAAGTCAGTTTTTAGAAAAAAATAATAAAATAGTTTCTACTGCAGATAAAAAAGAAGCCCATAAAGAAGAGCTTAAAGTCATACTTGCAGAAAATAACTATCCTAAAGAAGAAATTGAGAAGCTTCTGAATTTTAATGGTACGAAGAACCCACTAAAGCAAGAAGTAAAATTCACTAGAAAAATTTCTTATCACAAAGGTTTATTTGAGGTCTTTAAAGAGAATTAGTAAAAAATACAATATTAGGCTAGCTCCAAGTTTAGAGAACAAAGTTAAAAATTTTTTCCCTAAAATAGTTCAAAGAGAAGAAGATATTTTAAAAATGCAAGGAGTAGTTTATGAAGTAAATTGTAGTTGTGGACTATCTTACATAGGTGAAACAGGTCGCAGACTAGAAACTCGTATAGCTGAGCATAAAGCAGCTATAAAAAATTGCTCCAACAAGACTGGATTAGATAGGCATGTTAGAGAAACTGGGCACAGCATGGATTGGAATTCCCTTAAAGTAATCAGTTTCCAAAGCAATTTCCAAAAAAGAAAACTGAAAGAAGGAATAGAGATTGAGAAAAATCAAAATTCCATCATCAATGACTGCAAAGGATTTTCCCTGCCTGACATCTGGCAGGATTTGTTGAAAAATAACCTAAACCGTCAAGGTTAACCGTAACCGTCAAGGTAAACCGTAACCATGATAGTGACAAGCAAAAAGTGACAACAACAAGAGAGCCTGAAGAAGGAGAAGAGTTTTCTCCGAAAATTTGCTATAAATGAAAAAAATTCCTAGTAAATTCCCATAAGTTGCTTTAGATTATTAATTCAATTAAACTAGGAAGCCATTTCTCAATATGAGCTTTATTCAAAGAAACCAATATTCTCATTGGGACATAAATATTTTTAGAAACAAAAGTTCGTGAAATATGACTGTAGAAGATGAGATCTCATTGTAACTTTGTTTTTTCCCATTTGTGGCAGCTTTGTAAACTTTTTTTAACTAAACTTTAACATCCCGCTAGGAAAAAATGTGCTTATGTGCTGCCTTCAGACTGCTGACTGGTGCAGCTGCAATAGGGAGATAACTCAGAGAAGTTTGGACTTTGGCACCTGAACTGCATCTCAGCAGATTCGTAGCTCACACTCCTACAACCTATAACCCCCCACTACTGCCAAAGACAAACCCACCTCGCACCATCACGTTGTCATCAGTGCACACCTCAATTTTCTCAAATAAAAAAACTTTGAATGCCAGATATTGCTTGGAAAAATTTAGCTTATGCATTTTGGAGCGGAAAATGTGTGTAATGCAAATTGATGGAAAATTAATGCATTTCATGCATATTGATGGCAAATTATGCATTTCATGTAAAATTGGGTACCCAGATTTAAGCACTTTCTCAGCATAGTTTGTATAAGCATCTTACTTAATGTAGCAACCCAGGGTCTCCGGGGTTGAAATGCAGTTTATGCATTTGGGTTGTTCTAGTGAGCTTGTTGAAAGAACATATAGGCAAATTATTAAAAAATAAATAAAAAATTAACACAGGTGCAAAAGATGACATTTCTGTACTTTTACTCATTTATTTTATTTTTTGATAATTGTTACTAATAAGTCAAAGACAATTGGTTATCTTTATGATGTAGTTGTATTGAACATTCTTTTAAACATGCTTCAGTTATGTATACACATCTGATTACATTATCCCAAGGAGGGGCTATGTGCATATAACTATTCCCAAAAAAATTTCTACAACCTTTGTAAACAGCTATGCACAACCTGCGTACACACTTCAAATTTGTAATGTAGCAACAAATTCAGAACACTAAATATTAAGCTAAACACAAGCAAATCACAGGAAAACTTGCAGTATTTATCAACAATAAATTGTTATGAATGGTCGATTCCCCAATAACTTAAAAATTTAAACCTAGTAAGTATAAAATAAGATTATATTGGGTTGTCGGAAAATTCATGACGTATTTTGGCACCGGATGGTGGTTGGGCGGTTTTGGAAGTACTAGAGGCATGCACAGCTCTGTTATCGCTATGGCATTCGACAGGTGCCAGTTCTAGCTGCAGTCTAAAAGGAATAGTGAGCGATTTGGTTAATTGGCGGAGATTTGACATCAAGTTGAAGATGGAAGACCAAACTGTGCATTTTTGCCATATTTTACTTCCGTAAAGGGAAGAACGCGCGTCAAGCATGTGAAAAGTTGCGTAGAGTGTACGGTGATAATGCTCTACAAGAACGTCAGTGCCAGCGGTGGTTCGCAAAATTCCGTGCTGGTGATTTTGACCTCAACGATGCTCCTCAGTCGGGGAGGCCAACCGAGGTTGATGACGACCAAATCAAGGCATTGATCGAGTCAAATCCATGTTGCACGACACGAGAGATTGCAGGCACATTGCACATCCATCATTCAAGCATTCACGACCACCTGAAGAAGCTGAGATATGTAAGCAAGCTTGATGTGTGGGTTCCTCATGAACTCAAAGAAGCTCAATTGACGGCGCGTATAAACATCTGTGATATGCTCATTAACCGTAAGGAAACCGATCTTTTTTTTAAGCGACTGATAACTGGTGACAAAAAGTTGATTGTGTACAACAATGTGCTGCGCAAACGGTCTTGGTCCCGACGTGCTGCTTCGCCTCAAACGACATCTAAAGCAGACATTCATCAGCGGAAGGTTCTGGTCTCAGTGTGGTAGGATTTTAAAGGTGTCGTGTTTTTCGAGCTCCTACCACGGAACCAAACAATCAATTCGAATGTGTACTGTTGACAGTTGGACAGTTTGAACGAATACATCATCCAGAAACGTCCAGAGCTCGTTCATCGTAAAAGGTGTTGTGTTCCATAACGACAACGCGAGACCACACACAAGTTTGATCACCCGCCAAAAATTATTGGAGCTTGGGTGGATGTGTTGCCATACCCAGCATACGCGCCTGACCTTGCGCCGTCAGACTTCCACTTGTTTCGCTCTCTTCAACTGTCCTTGCGTGGTATAACGTTCAATTCAGATGAGGCTGTAAATCAGCACCTTGTACAGTTTTTCGCCACGAAAGACAGGTCCTTCTATGAATGAGGCATTCTGCAGCTCACTGACAGATGGCAAAAGATTATCGAACAAAATGTATATTATATCATTGATTGATCTTTGTTCTTTCTATCAATAAATGACCTTTGCAAAACATGGCTAAAATACATCATGACTTTTCCGACAGCCCAATACTAACTGGTGATATGGTACATTTTCTTTTAAATCTATTTGCACAGCCGAATGTCACACGAGAACCCATGGAAACTAAAGGTGAACTAATAAATTACGAACTAAGTGTGTTGTTAAACACACACACACACACACACACACACACACACACACACACACACACACACACACACACACACACACACAAAATGTACACTGGGAAACCAACTTAAGAGAAATATGAGCTAACAATAAAAAAATTTCAATGCCAGACATGACTAAGAAGATAGTTAACGCTCTGAAGGTAGTCAAGCATGAAGAAAAATATCACAACAAATTGGCTTCATATTTACACACTGAGGGTATCTCCTGTAATTTGGGGGGGGGGAGTGGGAGTTAATGACCACTTTGAGCAACTTGGGCTATAAGTGATTGCCTGCCCTAATTTTTGGCTACTGGTTTCAGGGAGGGGGAAAAAGTCAGTGTTGTAAAATAAACAAAACTGCGCTGCTTCAATGGGATTCGAACCCGGACCCATTTCGGACAAATGGCCAGGAGCCAGCTATTAGGTACTGAGGCCGCAATGCAGATGCCAGGGACCCAACGCAGAATGTCAAAATGTTGATGAGTAGATTTTCCCTGTATGAAGATGTAAAGAAAAAATAATGTATATGTGTGTTAATACCTTCTAAAAAACACTATAATAGTGTCTTGGGCTGTTTACTGCCCTAACTATCGGCAAATTAACGTTCATAAATATTAATAATAAACATCAGCTTACCTTTTAAGGTTAACTTCTGTTGAACATTTTCTTGCACGTCAGGTTTCTGGGGTTTCCTGTAGGTTCCAGCTGGGTATGGCTTTCTCTTTCACCATTGTGTACTTCACACGCGCAAATGAGCATATTAAGGCACACGAGCTGTTACAAACTGCTTCCTGTGCCTTAATAGGCTCATTTGCGCATGTGAAGTATACAATGATGAAAGAGAAGACCATACCCAGCTGGAACCTACAGCTACAGGGAATCCCCAGAAACCTGACGTGCCAAAAAATGTTCAACAGAAGCTAACCTTAAAGGGTAAGCTGATATTTATTACCTTCTAAAAATTTCATATAAAAATATATTTTAACATTTTAAATATAGATAATCAGTCATAAATGTATAGCACTTAAAACTTAGCTAATAAAATAAACCGCAAAAAAAGGAAATTTAGAACTTTTTCTTTGATTTTTTTTTTATCATGAAAATGTAAAAAATTTGTTTTGTTATCTATCTTCCTTAATTAATCTTTTTTGATGTACTCTAACTTTTATAAAAATATACCATAATTTTTGAAAAATGGCACTATAATTGCAACATAGGAGGTTGGCAACACTGTTACCTGCAATAGAGGCAGTACTTGCTGAAAGAAACCCCAAAGCATTGTGGGAGCATTTTTTTCACCTCTGGCAGCCTCACTTCACACTCAGTTTTTCCAGGGCTAACTCAGAAGTATGGATGGGCACATTGGTGAGAAACGTTGATACTGGACATCGGTGGATACTCATTTCCAAATCAGCTTGGTAGTATCGGTGGAAATTTTCAAATGCATTAGTGAAAATGTTCATGTTTTGCTGTATAGCTGAAGAACTCGCATCTTTTCCATCTGCAGCAAATTAGGACACATCTATGGGCAAAAATCACTGTTCATTATATCTGTGATAACTCACTAGTTTAACATTGAGTAACCAATAATATTTGTTAAAACGCTTGGGCTTGAGGTATTAGCGGAAACCTCTATGTTTCTTCAATGTATCAGCTCCTGTATCATCAACGATAAGAGTTCTATTTTCTTTGTCGAAACAGCCGAAAAATAGCCAATTTGTGACAGAGAAAGATGATATTCCCTCTTTCTTTATAGGAATACAAGAAAGATAATTCATTTCTTCCTTCAGAAAGAAAATTTTCAAGTGTATTACACTTTTGTGGTTTCAAACAACGTTCACGAAACCTCTGATTTTTTTTTTTTTTTTATGTTCTAGTTCCCATAACGTCCAGGAAAAGAACTAGATTTTCGCAGATGAAACATCAAAGAAAACGGGGGGGGGACTAAATCATAGGAATATAATATTCCCTTCCTTTTTAAAAGAATGCAACAAAGAGAAATTCATTTACTTCATGTAAAAGATATTCTTTTGCCATTTGAAATATTGATAATCACTTGAAAAACATCAATGCTCAAAAACATAGAGTGCCTGGTTAATTATATATATATATTTTTTAAGATTGCACATTTTCAGCCTTTCAGTGTTGTTGCGTAATACAGCACAAAATGCGATAGATTGTCCATATTTCACCAAAAACATCCTTTAATCAGGTTTCAGAGTTAAAACATAGGTTACTGGTGTTTGATTAGTACAATTACATTATATTTTGAAGTTCAGCACAAAAGCATATACTAAAAAATATTTGCAGAACATGGCAGTATGTTCTTGCTGGTTTCATTTCTTTTCTAGGGGAATTATTTGCAACCTCATACTCTCTCCCTCTTTCTCTCCATATACATATATATACTTTAAATTATTTATTTTGTTAAACTTGTTAATTTTGTAGCCATTCACTGTTCTACTGATACTCTCCATAAATTTATAGCATTTTGTAATGAAATTGCACAAGCCACAATGCTGAAACAACAGGTTATGACAGGCTTTTGCAAGTACAAACATGTCCATTGATTGCTCACTGAACAGCCAATTAGCAGCTGTTATGTCCTTCATTTACTAATTCCCAACCTTTCTCCCACTGCAGTTTGCTCTTGTCTGTTGAGTGATGTTCAGGTATTGTTCAGTGAATAATTTATAATGTCTGATCATCATAGTTCTGAGAGAGTTAGATGTGTGAACTGCATTAAAAGACACAAAACAGTTGTGTACAAAACTAAGCTTGCTAGGTTCTTAGGTTCTGTGGTGTTGGTGATTTAGGTGATGAAATTCAAAGGGTTGTAGGCCCATCTGTCTCTGCAAATAGAAATGATTATTTGTGTTGCAATTGTGTGGCTTTTTACAAAAGAAAAATTTTGGAATGTGCAAATGAAACTGAAGAAGAAATTCCCACATCAGAGAGAGAGAGAGAGGGTTTTTTCATTCCCAGTCTTGAGATTGTGGATGTTTTAAATAGCAGTATTACAATGTATGATGTTAATGTGTCACCATTTAAAGCCCCTTCAGAAGTTAGGGAGGATAGGAGAGAAACTTATGTGAAGAGGAAAAAGTTGACATTAGAGAAAACACTAACAACTTTAGCTGTGCAGAAATTAGAAGACATATATGGAGTTGGTGTTTCAAGTCAATTGTCTCTTGAGAAGCCTGACTGTTCTACTTGTAATCAGTGGTTTTCTAATATTAATACAGCACTTCATACTTGTAACTACAATGAAAAAGTGCAATTACTGACATTGCTACCACAGACTGTTAGTAAAACTGGTTTGAAAGGAGCGTTACCTACAGTATCAAAGTACCTCATAGATAAATCATGCAAGGTTAGAAGAGAAAAGGGAATCTATGCTCAACCTGACCCTTACAGTGGGCATCCATTGTCTACAGAAGCTGCAACTCTGGCATTGTCATACTACCTAGATGATAGTACAGACTGTACTAGGGATAGTCCAAACAAAAATGATGTTGTTTGTGTTAGAGTGATAATGGTGAGAAAATTAAAAAGGTAAAAAGATTTATGACAAGATCAATCACAGAGGCATACAGGCTAATGAAAAAAGACAACCCAAATATAAAAATTGGTCTTTCAAAGTTTTACACCCTACGTCCAAAGTGGGTCAAAATTCAGCCAATACAAGCAGTATGCACTTGTATTTATTGCATTAATCTGAAACTTATATGTACAGCTCTCCAAAATATAACAAACACACGAATTGAGGAAGAAGTTATTTTACAGAAGTGTTTACGTGACAGAATAAGCAATGAAGATTGTTGGCTCCAAGAGTGTGGTGACTGCCCCAGCACAGAAGCACTGACACTTGAAACTCTTTGCTTGAATGAAGAAGAAGTTACATTTGCTATTTGGGAAGGTGGTGATAATGAAAATCTGTATCTGTCCAAAAGTTTCTGCAAGATGTAAGACATTGGTTGAAGAAAGCAATTTCTCATAGCAAAATCAGGAAAATCCGAAGAGAAGGAATAGCTGAAGCAAAAATCTCTGTGAAAGAAAGTTCTGACATTCTAGTTTTACATTTTGATTTTGCTGAAAATTGGACAGTGATACTGCCCGATGAAATACAAAGTTACCACTGGCAAAATGTTCAGATTTCACTGTTCACATGTGTTGCATATCTTGAAAAAGAGATAAAAAGTTTTGTTGTAGTGTCTGATGATACAGCTCATGACACAGCTCATGTTCTCTGTGCTATAGAGATTATAATAAAAAAAAAAATTCTAAGTTGTGCCAATTAGAAAATATTAGATCACTTGTTTACATTTCCGATGGGGCTGCTGGACATTTCAAAAATAAATACCAAATTTATGAACATTCTAAAAATAATCAAATTGAGGGAAAAAAAGTGGATTTTTTCAGCGACTGGGTATGGTAAAAGTTCGTGTGATGCTATAGGTGGGCTATGTAATCATTATGCAACAAAGTTTAATCTCCAAAGAGGGTCTGTGCAAGCCATAAGAGATGCAGCTTCATTTGTTGTTGAACTTCTCATCTTTTACAAAATATAACTACTGATTCTTGAAGGTACAACTGTTCAAGCCTACAGGTCTTGTAAGGAAGAAGAATGGGGGTTAATGTAAAACCTGTTGTAGGAATACAATCAAAACATTACTGGTTGGTTAAAAAAAACGAGTCTTATATGGGACGTACAATTAAACATCAAGTTGAAACGTCCAGCCAGGTGAAAAAACATTACTCGGTGAGTTTGTTGGGTGTGTTTATGACAATAAATTGTGGATGGGGCAGATTACAGGTATATCTTGAAAGCTCAATGACATTACTGTGTCATTTATGCATCCCCACAATCCAGCTAAAGGGTTCCAGTGGCCAAAGGAATCTGGAAAGAAGAAAGATGAATGTCCAACACCATTAGAAAATGTGCTGCTTAAAGTAAGGAATCCTACTCCACTTGGACTATCTGCACGACTCCATACTTTTAACCAACAGGAGCTCAGAAAAATCAACCACATCTACTGTGCCTAATCCTTCTATATAAACCTTTTATAGGTAACTTTATTAATATAGTGCTAAGAAATTGTTTATCATCTAAAAGTCTATTTGTGAGGTTTTTTTTTATGAAAGTAAAATTAATAAAAAAATTGCAATAATACCAAGTGTCAAAAAAAATTGTATGTTATTGGATTACAGTGATGCTATAGTATAATAATGTTATGTTCTGCACATTTTTAGCGTATGTTTTTGTGCTGAACTTCAAAATTTAATGATATGATGTAATTGTACAAACACCAGTAGTAACCTATGTTTTAACTTTGAAACCTGATTAAACGATGTTTTCAGTGAAATATGGACAATCTATTGCATTTTGTGCTGTATACGCAACAACGCTGAAAGGCTGAAAACGTGCTATCTTTAAAAAAAATATATGAAATTAACCAGGCAAAAATACACTATTCTGCACTGAGCAATTTATTAACAACTAAGAGGACATCAAATGGACAGATTTTTAAAAATGGGGTTTTTGAGTTAATGTCATTCAAAAATTGAGCTTTTTTGAACTTCCGCATAACTTAAAATTAAATTTTATGCACTGCATGCATCCCAGGTTTAAAATGAAATTTGCTGTAAAACTACCATTGAGAGACTTCAGATTGCCATCCTTACTTACCTGAAAAATAATTACTTACTGGGGAAATTTTTTTCTGAAATTGCAAAAAAAATATTTTTTTGCAATGTTTTTTTTTTCCTTATTAATAATGTCAGTTAGGCTTATTCAAACTATACCAAGTTAAAATTTAATTCAATAGCTACAGAATAAAAATAAATTAAGTGAATAGATTAAATAGTTTTGAAGCAGCGCTCGTTTTAAAATACAGCATTTTCCCCATTTTTCAAAGATCGCTAGATTTTAGCCAAACTTCAAAACGCTGTAGCTGGAGAAAAAATTTTTTTTTAGAAAAATCCTTTCATGATATTTTATGTCTCCAGTAGTTGTAACTACTGTAATTTTTTGGAACAAATCTAAAATGGTCACCTGACATGCCCCGCCTGAGGTGAGATGGAATGATTCAAATGTTTTTTGCCCATACTGTATCATCATCATCATCATTGTCAACCATTATCAATCCACTGCTGGACGAAGGTCTCCCCAAGTTTCCTCCACAACGGTCTGTCTTGTGCCAGTCTCCTCCATGTCACTCCCGCATATTTACGAATTTCATCCACCCATCTCCCATGTGGTCTTTTTCTGGGTCTTTTCCTGTCCCTTGGAATCCAATCTAAAATTTCGGCTGTCCATCTATGGTCTGTCCTTCTGGCAGTATGTCCAGCCCATTGCCATTTCAGGGATTTAACTCTGATCATGATGTCTTCCACTCTCGTCATTTTTCGGATCCACGAGTTCCTCTTCTTATCTCTCCTGGTTATACCAAGCATGCACCTCTCCATGCTATTTTCAGTTGTCTGCAGCCTTTGTATGTCTCTTTTAGTTAAGGTCCACGTCTCTGCACCATACGTAAGCACTGGAAGGATGCATTGATCAAACACTTTTCTTTTAAGACATAATGGCATATTGCTCTTGAAAATTATGCTGTTTCTTCCAAAAGCTCTCCAGGCAAGTTTTGTACGCCGATTAATTTCTTCATCAATGTGACCCTCACTTGATATCTGCTGTCCAAGATAAACATACGTATCTGTTATCTCCAGTTTTTCTCCATCAATCGATAAATCTTCATTTCTTGTAAAAGCATTGAACATCACTTTTGTCTTCTGAAAGTTCATTTTTAATCCCACTTCTTTACTCTTGTCAGCAAGTTCCTGGATCATACTCTGCAGCTCTGATGGGGTAGTTGCAAAAATGACTACGTCATCAGCAAAACGAAGGTGGTTTAGATAATCTCCATTAATCTTTATCCCATTGTTTTCCCAGTTCAGTGATTGAAAGACATTTTCCAATGTGGCATTAAAGAGCTTCGGAGATATGGTGTCACCTTGTCTCACTCCCTTTCCAATTTTTATGTGTGTTGTATTTTCAAACAGCCGAATCTTTGCACTTGCATTTTCATAGATGTTATTAATAATATTAATGTATGCATCTTCAATACCGCAGGATTTCAGAGCCGTGGTAACTGCTGATGGTTTCACCGAATCAAAGGCTTTTTCATAATCGATAAAAGCCATGCACAATGGAAGTTCATATTCCCTCGCTCTTTCAATTAGTTCTCTCAGTACGTGGATATGATCTATTGTGCTGTAGCCCCTCCTGAATCCAGCTTGTTCTCTCGGTTGAGCCATGTCCAGTGTTACCTTCAAGCGGTGTGAAAGAACTTCAGTGAAGATTTTATAAACCACTGATAGGAGGCTGATAGGTCTGTAGTTCCTGAGATCCTCAATGTCACCTTTTTTATGTAGCAGGATCATTGTAGCGTTGTTCCAATCCTCAGGAATCTTCCCTTCATTAAGGCATCGAGTGAAAATTTGGGCGAGTACTGTTTCAATTTCTCCACTTGCTTCTTGTATGATGTCTATAGTATCTTCTCCTGGAGCTTTCCCCCGCTTCATGTTCTTGATTGCATGAGCAACTTCTGCTGGGAGGACTGGAAGAACTCTGGTACCTTTCATGATGTCTGGAGTACATGTATCATCCCTTTCATATAATTTGGAGTAGAAATCTTTCACTCTTGTCAAAATTTCGCCTCTATTTCTTGTTATAGAACCATCTTCTTTTCTCAGAGCCATAATCTGTTTTCTTCCCTTACTGAGATGTCCCTTTGCTATCATTAGGCTTTGGTTGTTTTCAATTGCTTTCCTCACTAGCTCACAGTTGAATTTCCTTACGTCTTCAGTGATACTTTTTCGTGCTGTCTTGCATAGCTCTATATATTCCACTTTGGAAGTCACATCTTCTTTAGTTGTCCTCATCTCTCTTCTTTTTTGCATCAACATTTTCGTTTTTCCTGATAATTTGTTTACATGCAACTTGTTCTTAGACCCAGCTAATTTTGTTGCTGTTTCCATAAGAGCTTTGGTTACTTTTCTGTTAACTTCCGAAATATCCACTTCTTCCGATGTTAGGCCTTCTAAAGCAGAGAATCTGTTCTTCAGTTCCAACTTGAAAGTATTATGGTGTTTTTTAAGGTTGGTTATGTCAATACATTTTGTTTGTCTTATGAGCTTGCCACGTTCCAGTTTAGTGTTGAGGTGCATCTTACATCTCACCAATCTATGGTCACTACCTGTGTTGAACTTGTTCAGCACACTGCAGTCTTCGATGACGAATTTTTTGTTACACATAATAAAATCAATTTCACTTGTCGTCCCAATTGGATGTCTCCATGTCCATTTCCTGTGTGGCTTTTTCTTGAAAAAGGAATTCAAGATGAAAAATCTTTCTGCCTCTGCAAACTCAACGAGAGTATTTCCACGCTGGTTTCTGTTGCCGTGACCGAATTTACCTACTGAAGTTTCATTCTGTTGCCGGTGCCCTATTTTTGCATTGAAATCTCCCATAATTATCTTCAAGTGCTGCTTACCTTTATTATTTAGATGACGAATTTCCTCATAAAATTCTTCAATTTCTTCTTCAGGATGACTTGTGGTGGGTGCATAAGTTTGAATAATCTGAGCCTGGTATCTTCTCGATAGTTGGATAACGAGTCGTGCAGCTCTGTCAGAGGAACTTTCAACTTCTACCACTTTATCCTTCAGTTTCTTGTTTATTATAAATCCAACACCACTAGTTCTGCCAGTGTCTGTCCCACGATAATAGAAGAGATGTCCACTTTTCAGTTCAATGAGATCTTCTCCTTTTCTCCTTACCTCACTTAGCCCGACGATGTCCCACTTGATCCTTTGTAGTTCCTCTTCCAATTCAAGAAGCCTTGAATCAGAAGATAGGGAGCGTCCGTTGTAGGTAGCCAAGGTCAGCATCAAATGGCAGCCTAGTCCGGTCCTCCGGGGATTCTTAGCACCCTCTGCCTTCATGTCGCACTGGCCGCTGCCTTGGCCAGGTACATTCCAGCTGTCGGAGACTGAGGGCCAAGATTTAAGTTGTAGAGTCATTTTGGAGGTGTTTGGCCATAACTCACCACGCTGGCCAAGCGGGTTGGTGAGTGTGGGATAGCATTTCCTCTGATCCCGATGGTATAGTTATACCGCTATTTGCGGTCGTCAGAGCCCCTTTAGTGGGAACAGGATGCACCACGAGAAGGCGGGGTTGACATTTGTCAAGGAGAGGCTGTGATGTTACGCATCACCTGGGATTTCGAGAAATGTATTTACAATTATGAGGAGAAGAGAATGATGGGAGAGGCTGACTGTTTACTTTATGGGGAATTGGGTTGTGACATATGAGCAACTCTTTTTTTTTTTTTTTTTTTTTTTTGTTGCTTTATTTAGTGAGTAATTTCATTTCCTCTAGCACTTAAAAATTTTGACCTTTGACTTTCCTGGTTTAATACAGCCTGGAGTGACCCCCCTCCCAATATATCAGCTGGAGTATAATCACATAGTTAATAATTATATTAAAAAAATCATATCTGCATACACAATCATCAAAACAGATAACTTGCTGCTAACCTGGAAAATGTGAACCATAATTGGCAATAGAATAAAAATAAATTAAAATAATAAGTAAAAAATAACTGAGCAAAATAATAAAACAGTGTCAGAATAGTAATTATACAGAATTAAAATTGCTTTAACACAAAAATATGCAAAATGCACAAAACTAGGACAAATCTCACAAAAATATGGGTATCATCTTTAACAACCTGAATCGACCTGATTCTAAGCCTGTGAATAAAGTTATTCTATTTGCTAATAATTAGGTCAGCCGAAATGAAAACAATTCAATGATTCAATACCAGCTTTGAAGAGTACATCTGAAGAAAAAAATCAATATTTTAAAATTTTTTACTGACTGGCCATACTAATTTTTTGCCAGATAGAATGTTTGGCTTGTTTAAAAGCCAAGTTAGCAGATCTTCATATGTGTCCAGATCAGATTTGGACTCGCATGAAGATTTGCTAAAATGTGTCCAGCAATCTTATCCCGGTGGCTCTAAGAAGGCAGTCTCAGGAAAAGAAATTACATGATGTTCATAGGACTCTTTAAGAAAATTGTTCGAAACTTGACCTGGGATTACAAAATTCCACCACTTCATCAGTTGCCCAGGTGGGCTAACCAAGACGAGAAAATTCACAGATTGTGAGGAGACTGAAGAATTCAACCTCTTATTGAAACCATTAGTTGAGAGGAAATGCCTAGTACTATACAACCCTCAGTTATCTCATTAAAAATGCCAATGATACCTGTACAATAGCATTAGGAGTTTGGTCTTGCATTCTGAAAAAGCAGGTACTGTAGTTCCAAAACCACAGAAGGCCCCTGCAAAAGAAGAAGGTAGGAGATAGCCCTACTTTCTCTTTTCTTTTCTCTCTCTACTTCATCTAAGAAGAAATAATTCCTTGGTTTTATAATTTTGTATAATATAATTTTTTTCAATTTTCCTGTGAAAGTTTATTTTTTCATTTTCATATTTTTTGTGATTTTCCATTTTTTAAATACATTACTTCAAACATAAATAGTGAATTCTTTTCTTTCGAACAACATTATGTTATTGCTCAAAAAATACTGTTATACACTTTGTAAGTGATAATGTTATTTGGTACTGGATGCTTTAATATAATTATTGCATAACAGAATAATATAGTACAATTATCTAAATAATTAACTCATAAGATGATGTTTTAGGTTGTCATTTTTATTCTTGCTCTTGGCTTATGCTTTCAGAATTTTTCTTTTTTTTTCCTTTTTTCAAGAACTATATCCAACTACCTGACTTATCTGATCCAATGCATAAACGGCATCCTTTGTTGATTTAGACAAGCTACGTTCGGAAATTATTGATTTATCTTTCACTTCTTTTTGATTCAAAGTTCAAATATTTTGTTGAACGTTCATGTCGAAACATTTGGTTTCTTTTAGTATAATTATTTTTCTTCTTATTTTTAATAAAGTCCGATTGTCCTTGTCATTCGATCCGGTGCTTAAACATCATTCCTTGATGACTCCAATGTTCCATATTCTGCAAATGTTTTACCAAAATCGATGATTAGCATTTATAAAAGGGAGTCCACTTTGCCAAATCATGTAATTGCAATTTGAAGCTAAGGCATCGTAACAGTCCTATTAAAGTATTTAAAATTATTAAAAGTAGTTGAAAGAAAGCAATTTTTTTTTTTTTTATATCCAGCTTCTGTACGTTACCAGACTAGTTTCAACAGCATATTTCCGCTGTCATCTTCAGTGGTCGTATATGCCGACTTTGCGGCCTGCTGTACTACTTGCAATGTCGGTTATCTTCACGAATTCCTCTTAAAATGTTTTTGTTGGCACACGTGATCTTTTGTCATTGTACGTTTCTTATACGTGCTTTTTCTCGTAATCTCTCATTTGCACCTTTTTAAGTGTCCATCTCTGAATTAAAATAGATTAAAATTCGTGCTCAGTTAGTCATGAAATAAAAGATTGCCATCTTATGCACGATTAAAATAACTAAAAGTTAAAAGAACTGATGCTCCTGTACACATCAAATGTGGTGAAAATGATCTAAATAACAGGTTAAAACAACATGAGATCTTTCGATCCTTCTTGGGATCATCCTCAGATGTGCTCACGAATTAGTGATTCCGACCTTAAATAACAGAAGGGGAAGTGTCATGATTCGATCTGTGCGTTCACTGCGCATGCCTGAGATTATTCACAGGAGGATCCGGGTCGCCGAGTGAGCGATTGTGTCATCTAATGTTAAGGTATTCAAGGTGTTGTCATTCTGAGTATTATTTGATTCCCTTGGCAGGAAATTTTTCCAAGGATTGAGGATGTTCATTGGTATATAGTCGTTGCAACATTGATTACCCTTGATGAATATTAACAAACTCTCAGCAAAAAGCAACGAGGTTTTGTTCCATGGTGTTGTAACGATGGAAGCTTCCTGCCAAGCTGGATAATAAGAACCTCTGTTGGTAAGGCGTGATAATGCAGTTTTATTGTTTCGAGTCTTGATGTCATAAATATGTTCTTTCATTCTAATATCTAACGTCCTCTGGGTAGATCCTATGTAAGTGAGAGGTAGGTCATTTGGCTCAGTACTGTAAAGAGGTATGTTGTATACTCCATGACGGGATCCCTGTTTGATTTGATCGTGGTCGTTGTGAATAATGGAGTAGGTATTTGATGTTCTGAGGCCAAAATCGATTTTATGACGATGACACAAGTTTTTCATAGTGCGAGTAACGTGTGGGTCATAGCATATGGACCCAACAAAGTTCTTATCCCTAGTTTCTCTCTCGAGTGTGGACATGGTTGAGTTTCTGAGTCTTTTATAAACCGAATCTACCAAATGATCTTCATAGCCGTGGTTTCGGGCGATTTCCTTAATTTTTGCGATCTCTTGTTTTTTCAGTTGGCTACTGGAGGAGTGTTAATGGCTCGTTGTATCATGAATCGAATGGCTGCAAGTTTATGACTTAGAGGGTACATAGAGTTGTAAGGGATGATACTAGGGACAGACATAGGCTTCCTGAAAACTGAGGTTTGAATAGTATGATTTGTAATATTTCTGGTTAGTAAGATGTCCAAAAACGGTAAGACTCCTTCAGATTCCAGTTCCAACGTAAAATTCACTGATGGATTTAGTGAAGACATGAAATCCTAAAAGTTCAATAATTTTTCTTCAGTACCCAACCAAAAAACCAAAATATCATCGACATACCTCAAATATAGACCCAGATCTTCAGGTAAAGGGTTCAGTGCCAAGTGCTCTAGATGTTGCATAAATATCTCAGCCAAAAGTGGTGATAAAGGGGGACCCCCTCTTTTTGCCTGTAAATGATGATGTTGAAGCAGAAGTATGATCGATTTTGAATAAGTCTTAGGGCACTAAGGATTGCGATGATCTCAGACACAGGCATGTCTGATTCTTTCAGTTTGTCTGTAATTAAAGAGTGAACTAGAGGTACAGACACTAGGGTATGAGGCCATAATGAAGGGAGCCCCTTGATTACAGAAAGTTTGAATCCTCGATAAGGCTTCCTTCGAGCTTGGCGGACAAGACAAATCAAACTTTTATCCAAACCCGACCAAAACAACATCCAGTCACTATTCAGTCATCTTTCATCAATCTGAGCAGCGTTCAGCTTAGCCAAATTCAACAACTTGCCTTGAACAGGGGGCTGAAGTATTCATATCTGCCTGCGCCCCCACCCCCTCCACCCCGCTGACTTTTATCCCGCAGGCCGATGATATAATTCGCCACCTCCCTGCAACTGATCAAGAATCAATTGTAGGGATCTTATAAACTTCTGCTGTTTGCAATATAGATGTTAACATATTAGTGTTACTAATGACTTTTATACCGATATCCAGTTTATGCCTTTTTTGCATTTGTTTTTTATGATGTCAGTGATTGGATGTATGTATGGTAAACTGCCAATATATTTTAATTTGTTTTTATTTGGCTCATTGTTAGTTTCAGCAATGAGCCAAACGTGTTAACCTCTAATGGGAATAAAAAATCTATGTTGCAAACAGCAGGAGTTTATAAGATCCCTACAATTGACCCGAATAATGGAGAATATCGTAAACGCTATATATGGGTAGCACTAAAAGAAGTTTTTCAGCAAGGTTGCAAGAACACCATAATAATTGGATCAAAAAGAAGAAAAAAGGACATTAATTCAATATTGTAACCAACATCAACTTATTCCAGACTGGGAAAACTCTAAAATATTAATATCACATAAAAACCATAAACAAATCTTATTATCAGAATCCATGGTCATAGAAAAAACTAAAGATAAAAACTGTAACATATCTGCACCATACAAATTGGGCTTACCCATGGACATATTTAATAGAACAAAATAATTATAAACAACTGAAAAGGAATATGAGAAAAAACAAAAATAAGAATGCAACATAAAAGAACAAAAGTTATACGAAAATCTAAACAATTCTGAGATGGACACTTAAAAAGGCGCAAATGAGAGATTACGAGAAAAATCACATATAAGAAATGTGCAATGACAAAAGATCACGTGTGCCAACAAAAACATTTTAAGAGGAATTTGTGAAGATAACCGACATTGCAAGTAGTACAGCAGGTCGCAAAGTCGGCATATACGACCACTGAAGATGACAGCAGAAATATGCTGTTGAAAAATAAGAAGGAAAAGAATTTTTTGAATAAAGCTCATGTTGAGAAATGGCTTCCTAGTTTAATTGAATTAATAATCTAAAGCAACTTTTATGAGAATTTTACTAGGAAATTTTTTCATTAATAGCAAATTTTCGGAGAAAACTCTTCTCCTTCTTCAGGCTGTCTTGTTGTTTTTCACAACAAGGAAAAAAACATATTAGTAGGAATTTTTGAAATGCTTACTTTCTCTTTGCAGAACAACTACTTTCAATTTGGGAAAACTTTTTTCATTCAAAAATTGGGGCTAGCTATGGGCTCCCCACTCTTAGCTAACTATTATGTGGGAAAACTAGAAGAAAAGATACTAGTACAACCCACATACTTCTGCTTATATAGCAGATACATGGATGACATCTTATTTATAATAAATAGCTCAGAAATTGTTCCAGAAAGAATTCTAGACTCATTCAATGAATTAGATGATTCCCTTAAGTTCACTATTGAACTTCAAAAAGAAAGAAGAATAAACTTCTTAGATATTACTATCTATTATGAAGATGAAAAATTCCCCACTAGTTGGTATAAAAAACCAATGAATGCTAAAAGACTACTGGATTTCAATTCCTATCATCCAGTTTCTATTAAGAAAAATGTAGCAAGTCAGTTTTTAGAAAAAATTAATAAAATAGTTTCTACTGCAGATAAAAAAGAAGCCCATAAAGAACAGCTTAAAGTCATACTTGCAGAGAACAACTATCCTAAAGAAGAAATTGAGAAGCTTCTGAATTTTAATATTACGAAGAACCCACAAAAGCAACAAGTAAAATTCACTAGAAAAATTTCTTATCACAAAGGTTTATTTGAGTCTTTAAAGAGAATTAGTAAGAAATACAATATTAGGCTAGCTCCAAGTTTAGAGAACAAAGTTAAAAAAATTTTCCCTAAAATAGTTCAAAGAGAAGAAGATATTTTAAAAATGCAAGGAGTAGTTTATGAAGTAAATTGTAGTTGTGGACTATCTCACATAGGTGAAACAGGTCGCAGACTAGAAACTCGTATAGCTGAGCATAAAGCAGCTATAAAAAATTGCTCCAACAAGACTGGATTAGATAGGCATGTTAGAGAAACTGGGCACAGCATGGCTGGAATTCCCTTAAAGTAATCAGTTTCCAAAGCAATTTCCAAAAAAGAAAACTGAAAGAAGGAATAGAGATTGAGAAAAATCAAAATTCCGTCATCAATGACTGCAAAGGATTTTCCCTGCCTAACATCTGGCAGGATTTGTTGAAAAATAACCTAAACCGTCAAGGTTAACCGTAACCGTCAAGGTAAACCATAACCGTGATAGTGAAAAGTAAAAAGTGACGACAAGAAGACAGCCTGAAGAAGGAGAAGAGTTTTCTCAGAAAATTTGCTATTAATGAAAAAATTTCCTAGTAAAATTCCCATAAAAGTTGCTTTAGATTATTAAGGAAAAGAATTATAATTGAAGAAACCAAATGTTTCGACATGAACGTTCAACGAAATATTTGAACTTTGGATCAAAAAGAACTGAAAGATAAATCAATAATTTCCGAACGTAGCTTGTCTAAATCAACAAAGAATGCCATTTACGCACCGGATCGGATAAGTCAGGTAGTTGGATATAGTTATTGAAAAAAGAAAAAAAAAAAATCTGAAAGCATAAACCAAAAGCATGAATAAAAATGACAACATAAAACATTATCTTATGAGTTAATTATTTAGATAATTGTGCTATATTATTATATTATGCAATAATTATATGAATTGAAAGCATCCAGTACCAAATAACATTATCACTTAACACGTGTATAACAGTAATTTATTGAGCAATAACATGATGTTGTTCGAAAGAATATACAATATCACGTAATAAATATGGTTAAATATTAGATATTACAGCAACCATTATATGATTATAAATAGTGAAGCCTGTAATTGTCCTAGAGATTTGCAGTTTGTGGCATTAAAATGAGCATTCTTTTTCTCTATAAAGGTCAATTGAAACATCAAAATCTATTTTTTTTTTAATTGTGCACAATAACCCATTTTCTCTAGCAGGGAATCAGAATAATATTTCACTGTTGATAAGGTATTTGTACGTAATAATGTATTACTGCAGCAAATTTCATATTTTTTTCTGTAATGAAAACCGGATTATGCAAAATTTGCTGATTGTAGTATGGCAGCATTTTCCTTACCACAAAACTGACTGCAAGTAAGTTTTGCAGTCAGTTTTATTAATGCACTTTTCTGGTTCTTTGGAGATGAAAAAAAAAAAAAAAAATAAAATCTTAAGCTATAAACCAGCAGCTTTACTTATATGATTTTGTGTTCTTTTCTTTCAGATTGGCATGGTAGGTGAATGCTTTCAGAACTGACAGTTTATAGCTTAAGATTTTATTTTTTGATGCAGAATAGCTGTTGGCAGCTATTGCCTGCATCAGCACTTCTGAAAACTTAAAATTGGTGCCTTCCAGATATCTGACTGTTATAGGAGACTAGGCATTACACCAAAGCTGAAGGATATGAATCAGAGTATATGAATGCTATTTCTAGCATAACGTGTGGAAATCAGGTATGGTTACTGATGCAGGTTTTAAAGTTTTCGGAAGTGTTAGTCACATGAATAACAGTTGCCACAGCATTTCCATTTCAGAAAAATGGTGTACAATTGCCATGCTCTTCAGAAATGAGCATTATTTTCAGGGACAGAATACCAAATTTGCAGCAACTATTGCGCTTATTAATTTTCTTAGTTTTTCTATCTGAAGTTTATTATGCACATTAGTTGTGACACACACACACACACATAATCATGTTGTTTTTATTTCAGCTGATTTGGGATATTTAAAGAAGTTTTGGTTATTTGACTCATGTTTTAAAAAAGGAAGTATTTGTTATTGTGAAAATAAATGTTCATGTTGTGTGTGGAAGAGAATTTTTTTCCTTAACACTTTCCTCACAGGGCTGGGGAAAAGTTCTGCAAGCAACTGAAGAATTAAGGAAAGTGAACACAAAAATCACCATGTAAGTCAAGCAGTTTTATATATTTTTTCTTATCATAATTGAGTTTAAATTCATGCTTTTCTGCATTTCTTGCTAATTAAGTTCTTTCTTCAAATGTACAGTTTTACTATTTCTAAAAGAAATATGCTCTTCTGATAGAAACTTCTGGGGGCGTGAAGTAATGTAGGATATGCAAAAATTCAAATATGTGAAAAAAGTGTGTGTGTGGGGTGGGGGGGGGCATGCATACTCTGCAATTACTTGTTTCTACTTGAATGATTTTTTCTGTTTAGTGTATAGTAATCTCGCATGACCAGTAAGACTGCAATAACACATGCTTCTGATTGAGCAACACCGAAACACAAAATAGCGATAGTGAAATACCCTGATTTAATAAAACAGTTTCACACAGAAGTTGATAAATGTACAAAGTTTTGATACATTGTTAATGAACTTAACAAATGTATGCATGTGCATGCATACCTAATGGATAGGACAGTAATTTTATTGCAGGAAAAAAAGGCAAAATTAGGTAGATGCGGTCGCTGGGTAAATTATGAAATTTTGCGAAAAGTTCGTGGGCGATGATAATATACACTTAAGATTTCCAAAAAAAAAAAAAAGTCTACCAGGTTACAAAGCAGTAATACAAATGACTAGTATGTTACTAAATAAGCATTGTAACTAAGTTTTTAAAATTGATACTTACATTTATAAACCATTCAAATTCTGCCAATGTTATCAATGCCGTTACACGAGATTAAGATTTCCATTTAAGTGGATTGCATTCTTGTACATTATATTGTCTTCTTTAATGCTGCCTGTTGTCCTGTAACATGTTTCTAAATTTAGAAAAGGATCGTTCAGCATCGGCACTGTTTGTGGGTACTGACAGACAACGGATGGCGACCTTATGTAGCTTAGGAAAATGACCTTTTATTGTATTCCAGAAGTCTAACAAACCTTCACCGACACAAAATTCTTTTGCACTTACTTTATAGGAACGAAATTTACATGTTAGTTGGTCCTCATTTTCGAACGTAGGAATGTGGCTGAAAACAAACAAATCTTCATTGTCTGAAAGGTCCAGTGACTTAAATTGATCGAGATCAAACACCCTACATATTTTGAATAAATTTGGGGCTGGCTGACAAAATCGATGCTTTTTATCTTCAAAAAGTAATGCTTAATTTTTTCATAATAAATGGATAGAGCTCTTTTTGCAGCGATGTGATTGCAGTCTTGACTCTTGCTAAGAAGACTGTTGGCGATGCCCAACATTTCATTATATTGGGTATATAAATAAGTTTTGAGAGATTTCCGTTCGGTTTCGTACTTATTACTGCTCGCATGTATTTTGAGGTGGCAACACTGCAATATCACAGTACGAGACGTCAGAGTCAGTATACAACGTTCAATTGAGGTTCGAAGACGTATTTGTTTTACTCAATGGAAAATGGCAACTTTCGTCCCGACAAAACAGCATTTGCGGGAAATGTTGGATAATAAATGTTACTTTATTGTCAAGAAAAGTGCTGCCGACAGCTATGGCTTAATGTTAGAAATGTATGGTGAACATTCCCCATCCATAAAAACATGTGAGTATTGGTTTAGACGATTCAAAAGGAACGATTTCGATGTCAGTGATAAAGAACGTTCTGGACCACCCGAAAAAATTGCCGATGCCGAATTGGAAGCTTTACTCGAGGAGCCGTGCCAGACCCAAAAATCTGGAACCACAAGATTGGTCTGATCCTGTCAGTCCATCAATTTGGAGATGCATTATTAGGAATTTCACGAACAACATGTGCCCAATGAGGGGGTGCACCTTCT
Source organism: Macrothele yani (assembly GCA_039090855.1). Lineage (NCBI taxonomy): Eukaryota > Metazoa > Arthropoda > Arachnida > Araneae > Macrothelidae > Macrothele > Macrothele yani. The sequence goes on from CM077013.1 coordinate 26,585,887, forward strand.
TGTTGGAAGATGACAGTCAGCCACTTGTCCTGGCCCTAGGTAATGGCTTACTTGATGAGCACATCCACATACATATGCATTTGCAGAAACCACCATTTTCTCAGCAAAGAAGGAAGGACCAGTTATAAGTCTTGCATTATCCCACACCAGCCATTGATCTTCACTGTCCAGAGTTTGTGCATAAGACCAGTGGTGTAACCATGTTTCAAAATCTGGAGGGGAGGGTCCGATCTCACATACACACATAATATATGTACATATATATATATACAATATTATATACATACTGTATAAGATAGAGTTTGAGACCCACTCCCCCTACACACACACACGGAGGAGCAAAACAGTTGCTAAGGTGCGAACAGGCACGACATACGCGCCTCTGTTGGCAAATTGTGGAACTTAGCGAACACAACTGTAATACTAAAATAGGGTAGAAATGTAAATTACAGAGTTGTTGAACTGACTTTGCTTAGTAGAAATCAATATTGTTGTTTTACTAAGTACACATTTTACATCCCAGTGTTATTACGCCTGTGCATAAGATGTGAGTTTTGTGATCTCCAACGAAACATATTGTGGCTATAAGGGGAAGTTACTAAATCACTCGCAAACAATTGTGTGATAGCTGATAATGGTAAATATTAGTTTCTAAAGGTGTCATTAGGCAACAGCATAATTCACCTTACTTGTAGTTCAATGTGGCAGACACTAGGTATCACATGCTCAGCTCTGATTGCAAATGGCAACCATGCTTGAGGAGTGTATGATCAAAGAGTGACATGCTGTCATTCATTTTCTTTAAGCAAAAGAACTTCCAGCAATGGATGTTGATACAGAAATGTTTTGTGTTTACAGTGAGAAATGTTTGTCACGTAAAGTGGTGCACAACTAGGGCGACAGATTCTTTCACGGATGCTCAAAAGTTGGTAATAAATACCAACCTGGTGTTGGCCTGTTCAGATTGTGACCAAAGGAACTATTACGTGGGTGGAGGAGATGATCCGAGCCGACAGGCGAGTAATGATAGTGTAGCCCCTGTAATAGGGTGTTCTCATGGTTTAACCTATAGCATAGTGCATGATCGTTTGAATTTCCTGAAAGTGTAGCACACGGTGGGTGCCCAAAGAACACTAAATGGGCTTGTTCTTGCAACATCTCTCTCAGTATGCTTGTGGAGAAGGCATACTTAACTGCATTGTTACTGGGGACAAATCATGGGTGCATCACTACCAACCTGAATCAAAATGTGCTTCAATGCAGTGGAAACATCCCTCTTCACCTTCAACCAAAAAACTCAGAATTTCAGTATTTGCAGGGAGGGTTATGCTTAACAGTATTGTTACTGGGGACAAATCATGGGTGCATCACTAACAACCAAAGTGTGCTAACAATCAAAGTGTGCTTCAATTCAATGGAAACATCCCTCTTCACCTTCAACCAAGAAACTCAGAATTTCGCTGTCTGCATGGAGGTTTATGCTTACAGTGTTTTGGGATTCTCGAGGAGTGCTGTTAGCCAATTTCCAGAAGTGAAGTGGGAATGTGAATGCTGCATTGTATTGTGAAATTCTGTTGACGCTTCGGGATGCAGTTTGAAAAAAAAAGCGTCCGAACCTACCGTCTACAGAAGTAGTGCTCCATCAAAACAGTAGACCTCATATGGCTGGATTAACCCAGCAGAAAATTGAACAACTAGGACGAGAACTTCTTAAACATCCACTTTACAGCCCCAACTTATACATGAGTGATTTTTCACTTTTCTGGTCTGCTAAAAACTTACCTTGGTGGCAAACATTTTGTGGATGACAAAGAGATTGAACGTAAAGTGTGAAATTGGCTGAAACAGCAGACCTAAGACTTTTATGCTGCAGGTTTTGATGCACTGGTAAAGCAATGGAATAAGTGCATCACTAATGGAAAAAATTATGTTGACCCATAATGGAACATGTAAATGTAATATCATGAATGGAATACGGGCACACCATACTATACAAATTTGGAAGATGACAATCCGTTTTTTTGGTGTAAATATGACAAGGATGTTAAGTCAGATAATATCCGAAAACTTAAAACTTATATTCAAATTAATTGAAAACTTGAAACTTGGTCGTTCTGGGTGGTGTAACGGTTAGCATACCCGGGCGCTATCTGGGAGACGTGGGTTTGATTCCCGCTCCAAGACGACAAAATTTTAAAGTTTTCGTATATTATCTGACTTAACATCGTTGTTATATTTACACCAAAAAATGGATTGTCATCTTCAAAATTTGTATTGTATGGTGTAATTCCCGTATTCCATTCATGATTTATCTGCTCCTCCGGGCAGTCATGGAATAGGATTCTTAACCTCCAGATTCGCTAAACAGGAATGCTGGTTGCATCGACTAGGGAATCCTGGGATGGTTATATTCCAATTAATCAAAAACTTGAAACTTGGGTCGTGTAGTGGTTAGCATACCCGGGCGCTATCTTGGAGACGCGGGTTTGATTCCTGCTCCAGGTTGACGAAATTTTCAAGTTTTCGGATATTAACTGACTTAACATCCTTGTCATATTTACACCAAAAAACGGATTGTCGTCTTCCAAATTTGTAAGTGTAATAACACGCCGAATGGACAAAACATTAGAGATACCTACCTAATGGCGTGTTGGTCCTCCTCTAGCGCGAATAACATCCTGTCCATACTAAGGCATTGACTCAACGAGATGCCAAAGGGTTTCTGGAGGTAATGTCAGCTATGCCTGTTGCAGCATCGTCTACAACTCCGCCCCGGACGTCGGTCCAGGATTCGCGGATCTGATTTTCCGATCCGCAGCATCGCGGAGAGTTTCCGCGGGGGATTAAATCTGGGAACCTTGGGTCCATCGGATGGTTCCCAACTCAGACGAGTGTTCCTCAAACCATGCCTGAGTGGTCGCATCTCGTTGGGCCGACACATTGTCCTGCTAAAACAGACCATCGGCCTCAGGATGCGTCAAGGCAATGAAAGTGTGTCGGCGATCAGCCGGCACACGACTGTAGATCGCAGTGGTTAAGGACCTTTCCAGACTCACTAAGGGACTTAACGTGCCCCACGAGGAGTCTTGAACAGAGCCCACCTGGCACAGCTGGGCCACGTCCTCGTGCTATGGATCCTACGCCCTCCCATTTAGCTCGGTACAGCTGAAAACAGAATTTATTTGACTGCAGGAGGCAGCCCCACTCTACAGAGGTACAGTTTTTGTTCCTGGCACCAGATGAGGAGTAGTCAACAGTGACACACAAATGGGGTGTAGGGTATGCACCATGCACTGTACCATTCACACCTGCCAACTACTACGGATTTAGTTGGCTGACTACGGAACTACGGTTTCTATGAATTTTCATTTTGTTTACATTTTTTCCTCCCTAGTATTTCACGATATACGTGCGATTCCTAAGCGGATTCGCAGAACTCCGCTTTTTTTTTTTTTGAGGCCAGCATGTAGATCGTTTTCGAAAGCGGTATTAAGTGTTTTAAAATTTTCTGAAAAACGGTAGTTAAACGTAGTGAAAATTTTTGCTGTAATTGTGTTTTTTTTTCTCTCTCTCGATGTTGCCTTTGTGTCCACTTTTCTTGTTAAACATAATTTAATTGCATAAATGTCTGTATTTCAGCTCGAAACTGCAGGCAACAATTTGCGAAAACGGAACTTAGAGCGGTGCAAAAATTTCCCCGTAATCTTCGGGCGTCAGATTCTTTCGCGAATTCGAGGAATTCTGCCCTTTCGTTATTGTTTTGGTCATTTGCTTACGAGATCGATACACAAGTGAAGAGAATGTCTTGGGGGGGGGATTTCGTGACGGAATTCAGATTTTTTTCTGTAATCGGAATATATATTTTTTCTCTCAGTGCTCTGCCTCTGTCCAGTATTATTGCTAAATATCATTTTACTGCATAAATATTTGTAATTCAGCTTGAAAATTTTTGAGAAAATTTCCAAAACTGGAAGTCGTACGGAGCAAAGATTTTTGCCGTAATCCCCCCTCCCGCGATGTTTCCACTCTTCTGCATTGTTTATTCTCCATCCCATAAGTTTTTGCTTTTATGCTTGATAAGGGAGGGATAAATTCCTTAAAACAGAAGTGACAAAGTTGGAAAATTTATAAAAATTGATGCATAGTGTTCAAAAGTGTTATCCTCAAAGTTACACCATTTATCTAAAGCAGTTGAAGCTTTGATAACATGCGCTCATGGTCCTCAAGCTGAAAGTTTTATCAGTATGCTAGAAGAAATTATTATCAGAAGTAATAATAATAAAAAAAAAAAAAGAAAATCAACAATAAAGAAATAGGAAGAGAAAGATATCAGCAGAAAAAAAAAAAAAAAAGCAATGGATGCTGCGCAGCTGCAGGGTCAATAAAAAACAAACTAACACTGGTCTGCAGTCTTGCTCTGTGTTTTGATTTTTCACCCAGTTAAAGCATCCAGCCTTTTTTTTTCTTCTTTGGTTTATCTTGTCATAAATTTCAATTTTAGAGGTAGTATGATCATACAGTGCGTGAAGGTTCGCATGCTGCACATTCACTTGCTTTGATTTCCCATCTGTCGAGTGTGGAATTCTTAATGCATCTGACTGATTTTTATTGGTGGAAGTTTCGAACTTAAATCTCGCAATGTTACCTATCATGTCCTCGCCAGCAGGGGAATAAACTTTGCGTTTCACATGAGTTAAGTTTGTTTCATTAGAGTCCTTGTTTGTTGTAACGTTTTGTTGTGGTGCGTATTTCTTTTTCACAAAGAGATGAATCGTTTCATAAAAAGTCTATGTATGTCGCGCAATAATACTAATTACTACTGACAACGATCTACCCAATGTTGGCAGGTATGCTGATGCTGCTTGGGCCTCCGGCATTTAACCTGGATGTGATTTGCGCCGCTATTGCTAAGCGGCTGGTCTGTATGAACCTCGATAATCTACGTCAGCCTGCCATCAATGATGTTTGGTCGGCCAATGTATGCTCTCTATGTGCTGGTAATTCCTTCAATGGTTTTTTCGCGGTACACCCTTGATATGCTTGCCCTTGGGAATCCTGGGGTTCTTAACTCTTCGGAGATAGAATTGATGACAATTCGTCTATGATCAAAGTCACTCGGATCACCACATTTGCCCAGGTCATTGATTGTGATACTGTCGAGAAGCTCTGCTGTCTGCCTATTTATTGCTTGTGTTCAATTTGGATGTGTACCACTCTGCGCTGGTGAAGCTTATGTCAACTGTCCATCACCCCTATCTCTAATGTTTTGTCTACTGAGTGTTTACCAGTTTGTATCTCACTTAGTATTTTTTTCAAATAACTGTTGTGACATATATACCAGCTTCCCTTCATACTAAGATGGGACGTAGCTTCATCTGAATAGCAACACATAGCAAGTCATTATCATCACCATTGAGTTTCGAAATGCTATTAGTAAATATTTCATGTTTTGGGTGGTCATCTGGCTACAGTTCTTGAAGAATTTGTAACTTGTAAAAGTGTAACTGCAAACAATTGTGTAATACCTTCTGCATCATATATGTTGGTATCTGTAGTTGGTGTGAATCTTAAATCACCGATTTTTGTGGTGACCACATGAAGCAGTGTATAAATCGTTAGACGATTTTCTCACTCTTAGCTTTAGTTTGTGCTGCCCCGATGTTGCAGTGGTCTAAATGCTGGCTTCTAACCAATTGTCAGAGATGGGTTTGGGTTCGAATCTAATGTGCCATGGATGTTGTGTTTGTCTTATGGCACTGGCTCTCTCCCTTCCCTGGAACCGAGGAAAGGAGAGAGCTGTCTAAATTAGGGATGGGCGACTGCTTTATAGCTCTTAGAGTAGTTGCTCATGGTGCTTGTTAAACCCTCGAACAAACCAAAAGTTAGAATGTTTTCCCTCGTCTCATTGGAAACTGATGGTCTACCTATGTTCATTCCCTTTTCCTCTCTATTTGTTTTCAAGAATTTTGTCATCTATGATTTAATTAGCTTCAAATCAGGTGGTTTCTTTCCATATTTTGTTCTGAACTTACGCTGACAGGAGTTCATTGAAATTGAATTGTATCAATCCATTTCACCTAATTGAGTGAGGTTCTTATAACATGCAATACTAAATTTAAACATAATTTGTAAGTTAATTCTATGAAAGAGAAAATATATTTTTCCCAATGTTTGTGTAGGGGTGTTATCACTTTTAGGCAGATAGTCTTTTTTCAGGGACTCGCATATGAACAGTAGTACTAATATTTGTGGTAAAAATTTGTACATTATTATATAATTTTCAGTGATTACTTAATTAAAAACTAAACCTTTTAGAAATATAAAATATTTACAGTTCTTTCAATTCCTTTGTATGTGCTACTATCTTGCTGCACACTAACCATGTGGTCACCATAAAATGATAAATTTTCAAAGAGAAGTAAATATAACCGGATTAGCAATGACATCGGTTTAACATATCCATTGATAAGCTAACAACAGAAGTGTAAAAGGCATGCACAAACACGAACTGACCAACATATTAGATCCCATCATGCCGCAGTTCAGGATGATGGCCACTGCAGCCATACACACATGAAGATAAGGTAATGGGTGCAGTTTTGAATCTTGGTGACAATTTGACAGCTTCAAGGAGGCTAGACATGGGTTTTGATTTCAGTCTAAAGAACTCCTTTGTACAGGTTTTGCATGGCCCCTGGAAAAGTCCTGGAATTAGATTTTTTTTTCCAAGCCTGGGTAATCCTTGATTTTTCTGGAAGAAAAAATTGGGCAAAATGTTTGGATTGATTACATCACTTTAAATCAGAATAGCATTTTTTTTTCTTGGCCTGGGTTAATCCTTGATTTTTCATATTTTTCTGAAAGTAAAAATTGGGCAAAATGTTTGGATTGATTACATCACTTTAAATCAGAATAGATGACTATGAAATGGGGAATCTTCAGTGCCCCAGCAAAATTGGCAGCAGAATCCATGGGATTTTGTAAAAATCTTAAATGCATAGTAAATTTCACCCCAATTTGCACAATATAAAATAATGCCCCATGATTCTGATGCAAAACCTAAGTAGGGAAACATATACCTTTACAGTGTCATTGCATTCCAGTATTGGAAATTAGTGTCTGTGCAGAATAAAGCTCTTTTCCATGTCCTACAAAATTGATTTTCGTGAGTCATAAATACAAAATCTAACATATAAAGAAATATATTCTTTAAAAAACAACTGACATTTCAGAAAAAATGCTACACAAAAGCGATCCAACTTTGACTTAGGTTGAATATAAGCATGACATCATTGAACAAGCAGTCACTTTTATGTGAGTACCAGGCATTTCCATTTTCATTATTAAAAAAAAATTGTATAAGGAAATTTTTTATCTTTATTTGCACAAGTTAAATTGAGCCACATTGGTCTGTTTATATCAGAAAGCCCCTTCCTGTGTAAAATATGTGTGGTAATTTTAGTTTGTAACTGAAAAAAGTCCATGACATCACTTACTTGTGTTGGTTCTTGATTATGATTACTGATAGATACCTCTAAACGATGGCAGTTATGTGTATGTGTGTCAATGCATAGAGCTTTGTGTACTGATTTAATTAATAAGGTTCTAGCTTTTATACATCATATAATTTCAGGAGCTTGTCCTTCCCTGACTTTTTCTTTAATGTCTACAGTGCAACTGTTACACTTACTTTTATTTATTTATATGTGTGTTATTGTAACTATCAAATATATTTTCATTAGAGAATGTTATCTTGTAATGTTCACTAAATTGAAAGAAATAAATGCATGCTAACGAGTAAAAAATACTTATTTTATATATTTAGTTTCATTTTTCAGGAAGTGTGCCATGTACGAGACCGAGCTGAGTAAAATGATAAAGGATATGACAACCCTTAGAGAAGTTAGTGAAAATTTGTTTGATACAACTAGGAAGTAGTGATGTATATATATGTACATGTGTGTGTGTGTGTGTGTGTGTGTGTGTGTGTGTGTGTGTGTGTGTGTGTGTGTGTGTGTGTGTGTGTGTGTGTTTAAATACCAGAGAATTTTATGTTTCAAATCATTTTACTGTTGCCCACAAAGTGATGCTTTCTCATAAAAAATGTAGTTATGAAAATATGTTCATATGTTTTGGTAGCTTGTTAGGAAATATCCACTGCAGTACTACTGAGAATGAAAACTCCTTTTGAAAATGATCTTTACCGTATATACATAGATACACACAATGTTGTATAAATGTAGCTCTTAATTTGACGTAGTATTTCTCTTAACAAAGCAGAATTTTTTATTAAAAAATATTTACTTCTGTTTTTTAAAAATAAGTTGGTGTTTTTTATCAAAGAGGAAGAATTTATTTCTAAAGAAAGGAAATGTACAGAGAAAATAATTTCATCACTAATTCTGTATGTTTCATTCAGAAGCATGATGCAATGCATTAGTAAGAGCTTTTGAATTCGTGTATGAAATTCTAGATGAAATTTCATGTTATGATTTTGTTTTATTGTAGTTCAGAATTTCATTGAAACAAACTGTTTTGTCGAAGATGTATAAAGTAACAGCAGAGTAACCATGACGAATGAACATATACTGCTAAACACAGAAATTACAATGCTGAGAGTTTGACTGAGAGACATGCAACTTATTTCAAGGCAATGGACTGCTTGAAATATGAAAATGAACAAAGTTCTGCAGTGACTGGTTATGTGGATACCATTTGAGTAAGGTTTAAAAATGGTGCGTATACAGGCTTGCCTTACTGTAAAGCCGATATTCAGGCGTGAGTGTATTCATCTCAGAAACATTCTCAATATGCCGTGGCTATGCTAATGGGACATCTATGTTCAACTGACTGGCATAGTGGCAAAGAATTGTTGATATGTGAGAGATTAGTTTCAGCTGATGAACAATTTCTGCCCAAGTGCAGTACTGTGTGAGCATGGCAAATTTGCTTGTGATGCTGTGTCATAGTGCTGATGGATGCAACAGGAAGGAAGTGGATCAAGATGTCTGCCCGTAGCATGCGAGTATTGCATACTTTGTAGAGGGGCTATTCACAGTCTGTTTGCCTTGTTGATCATACTGCAGCATGAGTTGTAAGCTGCTACAGATAAAGAGATGTCCGCTCAAATGATACGACTTTTGCATAATGTAAGACTGTGGTCGAGATGGCTTGCGCAAAATCTTCTGTTGCTGCCACATTGCATACTAATTGTTGGGAATAGTGCAGAGAATTACAGTACTAGTGGGGCTGTGTCATTCAGGGATCAGTTATGCACCCACTGAAGGGGGGGGAGATGCCCCTTGGTGACAGAGCAGAAAATTATTACATCAAAGTTTGAAACAAAAAATCACTATGTAATCTACATATACTTCTTAATCATGTACCATATAATTATAACATACAATAAATATAAGAGAGTAGTTCTGTTAAATAAGATTAGAAAAATCTAACCAGGAAAAGAATTTCATCTACTGCTTCTTCTAACCATTTAACCTTCTTGTACTACAACATTACTAGTAACTGGATAAGAATAAATGCACAAAAGTCAACCTTCTCCTTAATTGTTTTAGCACCTGACTATTTTTTCCGGTAAATTTAGGGGGTATCACCCCCACCTTGGGAAGATTCTGGGTGCCACAGCCCCCCCATCCCTGGGAAATTTCTGGGTGTGCTACTGTGTCAGATTAGTCCAGGTATTGTTTTGGCATGCCAAATTATTGCACACCAGTATGGCATCATTATTGTCAACAATATGTGGAGGCATTTATGATCTGCCCCCACAATGTCCCAGCATGATACACTGATGAGGGGTAAAGTACAGTGCAGCAGCAGAACATCTTTTGTAGATATACCTGGAATTGTGGTGGCAAGAGGCTATATTGATGTCACCTTCAACCATGCCATGTGGCCTTCTCTTGCTGCCACTGTGAGAATAATTTTGCAGCAGAACATTCCTGTCCACACACTGCTCTTGTTACAGTGGATGTTCTCCAGTGGCCACCAAACTCACTGACTCAACACCCAACAAGCATGTGTGGAGCCTTAAGGGTCGCCACTTCCTCCCGAAAAGACTTAAGACTGGAGTATGCAGTTCTGCTTGAGGTGGACCTACCCTGTACTAAACAATCCTGAAAAAAAAAAAAGTTATACACCTTTTCACATTTTGTATTTTTGATTGGTTACAAGACTGCCCACGCTTTTCTTTCTCTTGATTTTCATGACTATACATCAATTCTGTCTCAGTGTTGTGATTTCCAGGTTGAGCAGTATACAAGAAATCTGAAAAGTACTGGCTGCCATACTTGGAAAATGTGTAAAACACCAAAAAGACAAATCCAGAAATCAGCACAAATATTAAATCTGTCTTCTCTCCATAAGTCTAAGTATATTCTCATTTCATAAGGATAAAGACTAGCTGATGACCATTAACCTGTACCGTCCAATTGTGGACTCCACAGGGTTAAACAAACTCTCTCGATGTTAAACTTGACGGCGTTGCGAGTAATCCTGCCAGGATCCGACATTCCCTCATCCGTACAGAATCGTTCCGAAGACCCGCAGCTTGCTGCTACCCCCGTGGGCCGACCCGTGTGTGCGTGTCATTTGGGCAGGGGTTAGAAAATGGCTCTACCCCTGTCCGGGAGAATCGATTGCTAGCGCACATTGTTTGGGGCCACCGCCCTTTATTCAAACAAAATACGTACATGCACATAGATACACTGAGGAACTCATCTTTACGTGGGAGGTTAATCCTTTGCTCAATGAGCCCTCTCACACTGAAAAACAATAATAAATATTTACACTGAAATAATTTACATTGGTGATGACTCTGGGCTCGTCATCAGTTCCTCTTCTCCATCTTCATCTATCTTCTGCGGTCACCCCTCAATTAGGTAGACTGTCTGCTCCTCTCTGAGGTGCTTACCCATCTCGATTATCCCCTGTCGCGCTCTTGGGTATGCGAGCAGGATCGAGAGGTCCCTCGTCTTTGCCAATTCTGGCACCAAAGTTGTACTCTTTCCTGACAGAGAAGCACATTCTAGAATCATGTGTGCGACATCTGCAGTCTGGGCACCACACATGCACACTCGCTCCCTAACCGCAAATCTGGAAAGTACTCCGGCGAAACACCATGCCCGGTTAGTACCTGGTTAAGGAAACCATTACTCTCAATGTGCCTTATCGAAATTCGGGGAAAATACGGCGTGTTCTTCTGCCCGTATCCCCTTCATCCCATCTCTGTTGCCACTCCACTTATGTGGCTTTTTCAGTTGTGTCCGCACGCTTTGTAACGGCGTTCGCATCTGAAAATCTATGCCCTCTTTTCCAGCAGCTTCCTTCGCTAGCTGGTCTGCACGTTCATTTCCAACTGTACCGACATGACTTCGGATCCAGTGGAAGGTAACCCTCATACTTCCCGCTGACTTGAATAGCACTTTTATCTCTCTGACAAGGGAGTCTTACTCCCGAACTGACCAAGCGCTTTCAGGGCCGCTTGCCTATCAGAGAATATGCTATAAGCCCCTTTGCTATTGATAGATAGCACCCAGCGCAGTGCTTCTCTGATCGCTAGTAACTGCTTGAAAGACAGAGGAATTGGGAGATAGTTTTACTCGTTCCGCGTGTGTCTCGTTGCCATCCGAGAGCACGCAGTAACCTGCGCCAACACTACCATCTATTTTCGAACCATCCGTGAACAGTTCCTTCCCCTGTCCTGTGGGAAGTGCTTTGTCCCAGGTCAGACAAACCTCGTTGGCTGGGTGGCAAGTCCAGTCCATTCTCGGAAGTTCCGCCTTGGACGACCGGTACTGGTGTCCTAGGAGAGAAGCATCGTCCCCATAGCGGAGGGTCTCCATTACTGCTTCCCTCGCTACGACCAGGTCCGCCGGTTCACACCTAGCCAGCACTTGCAGGGCCTCTGTGGAGGTCCTGCGGAAACACCTCGTGATCCCCAGTAGCGCTCTGCGCTGAATTTGGTTAATACCATTTCTCATTCTCACGGTGTCTGACCACCAGGCGGGACACGCATATGTTAACATGCGCTCTACCCCTCGCTTATAAAGCACCTTTTTAGCTATCCCAGTCAGCCGCATTCTGAGGATCTTATTCAGGATGCTGGTACATCTATCTTTCAAGAAGCGAAGGTGAGGCAGCTCCGACAATCTGATGTCTAGGATGACTCCTAGGTACCGCATCTTTCTCACTGTTTTAATAGTATGCCCATTGAAGCGACACTTTGGTGGAGTGACCAGTTCCCCTTCTTAGCTATTAGCATGAGTGACGTCTTTTCGTGAGCGAAGAAGAGCTTACACTCCTTGCTCCAACTATCGAGCTGTGAGAGAGCGGTGTGTACCTTCCGCTCAATCACGTGCCTACCAGATGCAGATACGACAAGTATGAGGTCATCTACATAGGCCTGCAGCTGCACCCCGTCTTCCAGTTGATGCGCAAGTGCCGTATCAGCAACCACATTCCACCACAAGGGGCCCGAGCAAGAGCCCTGCGGGCACCCTTTTGTGTACTCCCTGCTGAAGGTCTTATCTCCGACCTCAAACTCTACCCTTTTATGCGAGAGAAAATCACTTATTAACAGGAACAAATTCTTGCAAATTCCAAGTCTTTTCAGACGGTCTAACACCAGTGGCCACCAGACGTTGTTGAAGGTGCCCCACACGTCCAACAAGATGAGGCAGGTGTGCTTTCCCTGTGCTCGATTTAGCTTTACCTGCTTAGTAATACTGACAGCACTTGGCCGGTACATCTTTCCGGCGTGAAACCGATTTGGCGGCTGGAGAGCTTACCTAGGCCGACTAGGTAATGGGTTGCTCGGGTCACTAGGACCTTTTCCAGCACCTTACTGCATGCTGTTAACAGGGAAATCGGCCTATAGGCTGCGGGATCTGCTCAGCTCTTATTTTCTTTGCTGAAGAGAACGAGCAGCGCAGTCTTCCACGTTGATGGGAAACATCCTCAGTCCAGGCATTTATTCAACAGGGCAACGAAGTACCCTGGGTTGGTTAGAAACACCTCTCTGATGACCGAGAGGTCCAACCCATCTATGCGTGGTGCCTTGCCTTTGTTCAGGCTGTTGATTGCAGCACCTATCTCCGCCTCAGTGAACGGCGGGTCATCAACCGTGTCTGGTGGATCTCTGCAGCCTTCTTTGATCAGGGGAGTCTCCCGACTCCTCATTGGCCGGGAAGTGGTGGTTTAAGAGCACTTCCACTGTGTCTTGCAGAGTGGCGGTGTTGGTGCCACTCTCTGTTCTGACGGATGCCAATAACAGTGGGCCGGTAAGTGAGCCTTTTGCCACCTTGTACGGTATCCCAAAGGGATTAGGCATACCAAAGGAATTTGGGAAAATGAAAGTGCATGAAGAAAGTAAACCATTGCAGATAATAGTATGAGTACCGTATATACTCGCGTATAAGTCGACCCCCCCCCCCACTTTCAGAGGAAAAAATCGTAAGAAATCGGAAACTCACGTATAAGTCGATCCCGGAATGAGAAAAAAAATGTCAATGAATTTATTCAAAAACATTTGAAAACGAACAAAATTATATATATAATACTAAATTTAATTTGCATACCCCAAAACTTCATCGGAACCCTTCAAAATCCGATTCCGAGTCAGACTCGCAAAACAGTTCAAAAAAGTCTTTCTCTGGCATCGGCGCGTCATCATAAACATCAGTATTCCCATCCATGCCTGTGTCATCAGAATCACTGTCATCATCACTCATAAAAATCTCATCATCCTCTGTGCCATCAAGTTTGTTACTAATGCAACATTTCTTGAATGATTTCACGACCATTTCCGCAGGTATCGCATCCCAAGCATCCTTGACCCATCGCGCAATCAAAACGATATCCGGCTTCTTTAGATTTCCGCCCTTGGTTTCAGTCGGCAAATCGGAACTTATCCAATCTGCCCAATACCTCCACACATTGTCCTTGAAGGGCTTATTAAGGCAGACATCTAGTGGTTGAAGAACAGATGTCAACCCACCTGGGATGACAGCAAGAGTTGTTTTTGAATTTTCTGCAGTTTTTTTCACTTCTGCTCAACGGTGTGCAACTAACATATCCCACACCAAAAGAGAAGGTTTCCTCAAAAGTGCACCTGGCCTTTTGTTCCACACATTCTGTAACCAGTCAATTGTTCCGGATTCGTTCATCCATCCTTTTTCATGGGCACGAACGAGCACACCAGACGGAAAGACAACGCTTTTCGGCAGAGTTTTGCGTTTGAAAATAATTACCGGAGGTAGCTTACTGCCGTCAGCCAAACAGGAAAGAACAACCGTGAAACTGAATTTTTCGTGGCCAATCGTTTTAATCAAGATAATTTTTTCGCCCTTTTGGTTCACCATCTTATTTCCAGGAAGGTCGAAACACATGGCGGTTTCATCCATGTTCCCTATTTGGGAAAGTTCAAAAGCAGTCTCTTTTCTCTTTTGAATTACGTACTTTTGAAATTCCATTATCTTTGCTTCGAGGTCACGAGGTAACTTTTGTGCAATTTTGGTGCGCTGGCGTAGACACAACCCATAGCGGTTCATGAACCTTGTGCACCAACCTGGTGAGGCACGAAAAGTGTTATTTGCGGCTGCAAACTTTTCATCTTTTGTGAGCTTCATTGCTCGCAAACGTATACCAGTTCGCGTTACAATGTATCCATTTTGTCTGCAGCCCACAATCCAATCATTCAAGACACTTTCCAGTTCTGGGAAAGATGTCGTTCCACGGCGCAGCGCCTTTTGCGATTTTGGGATTTTCACCAATTCTTTTTTTTTTTTTTTTTTTGCGCCAATCTCGAATCAGTTTTTCGTTAATGCCAAATTGACGTGAAGCAGCACAGTTGTTAGTATTTTCTGCAAAAGAAACCACTTTCAACTTGAATCCTGCGTTATAGGACATCCGTTTCTTTACACAATCCATGTCACCCATAATAGGAGAAGCGAGACATGTGCGATTAAGAACAAGGAACACCCAAGGTCTTTGAGCAACACCTAACACTGGCTGTCGCATGGCTCCGTTTCCAAAGAAAACGCTTCGCGCGATATCCTTTGCCGTTACGTCAGTGCAGTCAACTCGAGTCAACTGGTAGTCGGAAGGGCGGAGCTTTATATGCGCGGCTGTGACTGCGCTGTGGATACGCAAAGCCAGGAGAGAGCCTTCTCAAAGCGCGTAGAAATTCTTAGGTTTGCGATTTCGTAATTCTACCACATCGGCGTTTTTTCTTTCTTTCTTTCTTTTTTTTTTCTTTCGGAGGGTTGCGATTTCGTAATTAATACCGCATCGGTATTTTTTTGGGGATGGATTGCCTTTTGCCTCTCGGGAGGAACTTTTAGACTTATGATTTTTTAGACCCCGTGTATAAGTCGACCCCATTACTTTGAAGCTCTCATTTTGTCCCAAATTTCTCGACTTATACGCGAGTATATACGGTATATAAAATACACTGCAACTATACAGTGCATGGCTAGGTACAGATTCACAACAGGTCATGTTCATATCTGCCAAGTTTTACGACGTACCCGTAAAATTTACTGAAATTCTACTTGTTCTATGGTTATTTTACAGGCGGCAAATTTTAAAGATTTCTGTTTTGTTTTTCTCAGGTTGTAGTGCAATTTTAAGGGTAGAATAAATGTCCCAAAAGACCATAGCACCTGCATATTCTGACTGATTTACCTGATTGCATTTATTCCCTTCCACTTCTGTGCTCATAGCCTAGAAGGAAAGATTCGCTACAAGTGCTGTGGGATTAAAATTGGCAATAACTTCTGAAAAGGGAGGGTGAGAAGAAAAGCTAGGAAATAGAAAGCCTTACATATACAACTTAAAATTGTAAAGGTATTCTAACATGTTGGCACAAAAGTTTAAGGCCAAAACCTCAGTTGCCAAATCAAGTTAAAGTAAAATGCTATTTCCCAGTTACTAATGAAATTTTTACATGTGTGTGTAGCCAAATAATAATGTATAAGGGTCGTGCAAATGAAAACCAGCCAAAGAGTGTGTGAGAAAGATATTGTGACTTACCTTAAAAATGATCCCCATGGCTATTAAGGCACTTCTCCCACTGTGACACTAAACGTTCGATTCCTCGTATGTAGAAGGCTGTAAGTCGCTGATGGAACTATTTTCAAACAGTGTCCTGCACCTCTTTGTGTGAGTGAAATCTTGTGACCCCGCAGATGCTTCTTCAGCTCCTCAAAAATGTGAAAGTCACAAGGTAACAAATCTGGGCTGTGTGCTGGATGCTCGAGTGTTTCCAACCTGAATTTGGTTAGGAAATGCTGGACGATTTTCACAGTGTGAGGGCAGGTGTAATGAAAAAAGAATTACTCCTGTGGCGAGCAGCCTGGACCACTTAGACTTGGGCGATGCTTGTATAGGTTTCAGTGTGGCCACATACCAGGCAGCGTTTCTGGTGGAAAGAAACTATCAACAGGGGGGCCTCCTTGCGGTCGAAAAAGGTCAGCATGACCTTTCGTGCACTTGTCTGCATTCCATTTTACTTCTTTGATGGTGGAAACGACTTGCACTTCCATTGGCTGCTTTGTCTTTTGCTTTCAGGTTGATAGTAAAAGCACCACATTTCATCTCCTACAATGATTCTGCCAATGGAACAGTAACCTTCATGATGCTGCAGTAAATGTTCCAAAACTACACTCATGTGAATGTCTTTTTGCACAGATTACAAGTTTTGTGGCACCCACCGCGCACAAATCTTCCTGTACTGCAGACTATCCCAGATAATGGTGTGCACACTCCCTATACTGATTCCAACTTTGTTGGCAAGTGCTTCCACCGTCTCTTCTGTCTTCTCGAATGAGACTATCCACTTCAGCAAAGCAGATATAGGTTGTCACACCGTGTGCCTACCCTGGCCTCAAATCATTAGTCAACAGTGCCCACCCCTCTTGGAACAGTGGACTCCAGTCTTTAATAATACATCAAAGACATGCAGTTTTTGAATTTAATTCTAGTTCCACTTGAAGAATCTTTAGTTAATCTTCCTTTCGCCTGCGTTCCCTTGTTTTTTTACAGGCGTTTCTGGCCTCTGATTTTAGTTAAGGCCTGTTCTCAATGTATAGAAGGATTATCAAAAGTTTTGTTTACTCCTGAAGAATCTAAATTTTGTTGCCAGGTTCCTCATACTGTTGCCAGTTACTAAAATGAAATGTATTCCATGTGTATTTTGTAATTCTGTTGTTATTGTTGTAATTAAGTTGTTTAAAACACCACTTATTAGTTTTGAAAGTTCATGGATAGCACTGTTTTTTTTTTTTTTTGTGTTTTTTTTTTGATGTGATAACTTTCTTTAATTAGTCTCTTGTTTTTATGAGATTCATTGTCCAATATTTTAATTGTTTTCCAGTTTTCCATGAAGGTTCACATTTGCATAACTGCATGTGATTTGCTAATACACTATTTTGACCTTTGTAATTAATTATCCAATTTTCAGATTTCCAAAATGAATTAATTCTTAATTCTGATTTCCAGTTTTCAAGATGTTTGTCCAATATAATTACTGTTACAATTAAGTGGAATTTGATATACATTTTTTCTTTCCATCTTGTCTAGTGCATTTTTGTATTATTTTTTATTAGCTGTATATGCTTCTTTTGTTTTCTGCTGGAGTGGCTACTTTTATGTTATTCCTTATTAAATGTTTATTAATTTTGGTATTTAATTTTTCATAATTTGCACTAGACAAAATGGAAAGAAAAAATGTTGCATATCAAATTTCACTTAATTGTAACAGTAATTATATTGGACAAATGTCTTGAAAATTGTAAATCAGAATTAAGGAACGCCAAATGGCTTACTAATAACAAAGATAAAGTAGCGTATTAGCAAAGCATATACAGTTATACAAATGTGAATGTTAATGGGGAAAAAATTAAAATATTGGACTGAATCTCATAAAAATCTCATAAAAATAAGTGACCAATTAAAGAAAGTTATTACATAAAAGGGATGTAAGGTCAGGTGATGCGTAACATCACAGCCTCTCCTTGACAAATGTCAACCCCGCCTTCTCGTGGTGCATCCTGTTCCCACTAAAGGGGCTCTGACGACCGCAAATAGCGGTATAACTATACCATCGGGATCAGAGGAAATGCTATCCCACACTCACCAACCCGCTTGGCCAGCGTGGTGAGTTATGGCCAAACACCTCCAAAATGACTCTACAACTTAAATCTTGGCCCTCAGTCTCCGGCAGCTGGAATGTACCTGGCCAAGGCAGCGGCCAGTGCGACATGAAGGCAGAGGGTGCTAAGAATCCCAGGAGGACCGGACTAGGCTGCCATTTGATGCTGACCTTGGCTACCTACAACGGACGCTCCCTATCTTCTGATTCAAGGCTTCTTGAATTGGAAGAGGAACTACAAAGGATCAAGTGGGACATCGTCGGGCTGAGTGAGGTAAGGAGAAAAGGAGAAGATCTCATTGAACTGAAAAGTGGACATCTCTTCTATTATCGTGGGACAGATACTGGCAGAACTATTGGTGTTGGATTTATAATAAACAAGAAACTGAAGGATAAAGTGGTAGAAGTTGAAAGTTCCTCTGACAGAGCTGCACGACTCGTTATCCAACTATCGAGAAGATACCAGGTTCAGATTATTCAAACTTATGCACCCACCACAAGTCATCCTGAAGAAGAAATTGAAGAATTTTATGAGGAAATTCGTCATCTAAATAATAAAGGTAAGCAGCACTTGAAGATAATTATGGGAGATTTCAATGCAAAAATAGGGCACCGGCAACAGAATGAAACTTCAGTAGGTAAATTCGGTCACGGCAACAGAAACCAGCGTGGAAATACTCTCGTTGAGTTTGCAGAGGCAGAAGGATTTTTCATCTTGAATTCCTTTTTCAAGAAAAAGCCACACAGGAAATGGACATGGAGACATCCAATTGGGACGACAAGTGAAATTGATTTTATTATGTGTAACAAAAAATTCGTCATCGAAGACTGCAGTGTGCTAAACAAGTTCAACACAGGTAGTGACCATAGATTGGTGAGATGTAAGATGCACCTCAACACTAAACTGGAACGTGGCAAGCTCATAAGACAAACAAAATGTATTGACATAACCAACCTTAAAAAACACCATAATACTTTCAAGTTGGAACTGAAGAACAGATTCTCTGCTTTAGAAGGCCTAACATCGGAAGAAGTGGATATTTCTGAAGTTAACAGAAAAGTAACCAAAGCTCTTATGGAAACAGCAACAAAATTAGCTGGGTCTAAGAACAAGTTGCATGTAAACAAATTATCAGGAAAAACCAAAATGTTGATGCAAAAAAGAAGAGAGATGAGGACAACTAAAGAAGATGTGACTTCCAAAGTGGAATATATAGAGCTATGCAAGACAGCACGAAAAAGTATCACTGAAGACGTAAGAAAATTCAACTGTGAACTAGTAAGGAAAGCAATTGAAAACAACCAAAGCCTAAAGATAGCAAAGGGACATCTCAGTAAGGGAAGAAAACAGATTATGGCTCTGAGAAAAGAAGATGGTTCTATAACAAGAAATAGAGGCGAAATTTTGACAAAAGTGAAAGATTTCTACTCCAAACTATATGAAAGGGATGATACATGTACTCCAGACATCATGAAAGGTACCGGAGTTCTTCCAGTCCTCCCAGCAGAAGTTGCTCATGCAATCAAGAACATGAAGCGGGGGAAAGCTCCAGGAGAAGATGGAATTACTATAGACATCATACAAGAAGCAAGTGGAGAAATTGAAACAGTACTCGCCCAAATTTTCACTCGATGCCTTAATGAAGGGAAGATTCCTGAGGATTGGAACAATGCTACAATGATCCTGCTACATAAAAAAGGTGACATTGAGGATCTCAGGAACTACAGACCTATCAGCCTCCTATCAGTGGTTTATAAAATCTTCACTAAAGTTCTTTCACACCGCTTGAAGGTAACACTGGACATGGCTCAACCGAGAGAACAAGCTGGATTCAGGAGTGGCTACAGCACAATAGATCATATCCACGTACTGAGAGAACTAATTGAAAGAGCGAGGGAATATGAACTTCCATTGTGCATGGCTTTTATCGATTATGAAAAAGCCTTTGATTCGGTGAAACCATCAGCAGTTACCACGGCTCTGAAATCCTGCGGTATTGAAGATGCATACATTAATATTATTAATAACATCTATGAAAATGCAAGTGCAAAGATTCGGCTGTTTGAAAATACAACACACATAAAAATTGGAAAGGGAGTGAGACAAGGTGACACCATATCTCCGAAGCTCTTTAATGCCACATTGGAAAATGTCTTTCAATCACTGAACTGGGAAAACAAAGGGATAAAGATTAATGGAGATTATCTAACCCACCTTCGTTTTGCTGATGACGTAGTCATTTTTGCAACTACCCCATCAGAGCTGCAGAGTATGATCCAGGAACTTGCTGACAAGAGTAAAGAAGTGGGATTAAAAATGAACTTTCAGAAGACAAAAGTGATGTTCAATGCTTTTACAAGAAATGAAGATTTATCGATTGATGGAGAAAAACTGGAGATAACAGATACGTATGTTTATCTTGGACAGCAGATATCAAGTGAGGGTCACATTGATGAAGAAATTAATCGGCGTACAAAACTTGCCTGGAGAGCTTTTGGAAGAAACAGCATAATTTTCAAGAGCAATATGCCGTTATGTCTTAAAAGAAAAGTGTTTGATCAATGCATCCTTCCAGTGCTTACGTATGGTGCAGAGACGTGGACCTTAACTAAAAGAGACATACAAAGACTGCAGACAACTCAAAGAAGCATGGAGAGGTGCATGCTTGGTATAACCAGGAGAGATAAGAAGAGGAACTCGTGGATCCGAAAAATGACGAGAGTGGAAGACATCATGAGCAGAGTTAAATCCCTGAAATGGCAATGGGCTGGACATACTGCCAGAAGGACAGACCATAGATGGACAGCCGAAATTTTAGATTGGATTCCAAGGGACAGGAAAAGACCCAGAAAAAGACCACATGGGAGATGGGTGGATGAAATTCGTAAATATGCGGGAGTGACATGGAGGAGACTGGCACAAGACAGACCGTTGTGGAGGAAACTTGGGGAGACCTTCGTCCAGCAGTGGATTGATAATGGTTGACAATGATGATGATGATTACATAAAAAAAACAGTGCCATCAATGAGCCTTCAAAATTAATAAGTGGTGTTTTAAACAACTTAATTACAACAACAACAGAACTACAAAATACACCATGAAAACATTTCAGTTTAGTAACTGGCAACAATATGAGGAACCTGACAACAAAATTTAAATTCTTCAGGAGTAAACAAAACTTTTGATAATCCTTCTATACATTGAAAACAGGCCTTGACTAAGATCCAGAGGCCAGAAACACCTGTAAAAGACCAAATGAACTCAGAGGAAAGGAAGATTAACTAAAGATTCTTCAAGTGGAACTAGAATTAAATAAATATATTTGGGTAAAGCCTTGAGTAAGTGATTTAATTTGTGCAGTTTTCGTACACGTTACTCATGCAGCGATGAATTTCTGCACTCTAGATACCTTCCACAGTTAAAAAAACAACAACAGATAATGGCTCTGTTCAACGTTGGTTTTTTCAGTCATGACTGGTTTGACTGAACACCTGCTCGAGATTCTGCACAAAGACCAACTGCTTCTGTTGTTGCATGACCGCCATGACACGTTTCACTGCATCATGACACTACAGTGGCACCACTTACATTTTGTTTTGATGCTGTTGCGGTAAACCCATTCAGCAGTTTTCTATCTGTTGTCTCGTTTTCATTTAATGACCCTTATACTGATGCAATAATTATATATTGACTAGCTATACCCGGCCACGCGTAGCTGTGGCACATTGTGGTTGCATGGATGAGAAATGAGGAACAAAACAAAGCATACGTTTCCATAGAAGTTTAATTTTGCAATACTTGTGGGTATACAATATTTTTTGTTTTTCCATTGTCTGCGTAGATATAAAGGCTATCTGGTTTGCCGACACGGGAACACGCAACATACAGTTGTCCATGTGAGAAGCAATCCGCATCTAAATCTAAACCACACAATTCTAAAGATTGACCTTGAGCTTTATTGATTGTGATTGCGAACGCCAATCGAATTGGGAATTGCAATCTTTTAAATTGAAATGGTGTATCGGTCGGGATCATGGGAATTCGAGGGATGAGAACATCTTCACCTTCGAAAAGCCCCGTTAAAATAGTTGCTTCCACTACATTTTTCATCAGTTTTTTAACTGCGAGTCGCGTGCCGTTGCAGAGTTTTGGCTGATTAATATTCCGCAACATGATAATTGGCACACCTATTTTCAATTTTAATATGTGTGGTGGCATCCCTGGCAGATCAAGTGAGTTCAAAAATTCTGTTGGATAATTAACTACTTCATCTGCTTCCACAACTGTATCTATCGACTTGTATGTAACTTCCTCACTTTGAATGCTGGATTGAATAACATTATTAATTTAATAGACATCTTTATTCTTCGCGGCAAGGATAGCTCGTTCACTGAGCCAATCATGATTCTTATAATTAATTTGAATATTAGGAAATACTTTTTCGATCAGTTCTTCTTTCGATGTTACTAAATTACAAAAACTATCAGGAAATGATATTTGTCTTGACTCTCATCGACTGGCAGTTGTCCGTTCCCAATGTCCAGTAACTGTCGTGAGAATACCTCGGCTGATTGATCGTTCTGCAGCTGGACACGCACATTCGTAGTCAACTTCAATGTACGTACGTGTCGCCACAATGTTGAATATTTCAGGCAAGCATTTATTTCGTCCGCTGGTGTCGATCGAGAAATTACAGGCAATGTTTGCCTAAAATCTCCTGCGAGCAATATCAATGCATTCCCGAATGGTTGAACGTTTCCACGCAAATCTCGCAACGATCGATCAAAAGCTTCAAGCGATTTTTTATGTGCCATCATGCATTCATCCCAAACAATGAGTTTACATTTTTGT
Source organism: Macrothele yani (assembly GCA_039090855.1). Lineage (NCBI taxonomy): Eukaryota > Metazoa > Arthropoda > Arachnida > Araneae > Macrothelidae > Macrothele > Macrothele yani. The sequence continues at coordinate 26,608,906 of CM077013.1, forward strand.
AATACTTTTCCCATACCGGATGCTTTGGAAATATTGCACGTGGGAGTCTCGATGATTCGCATGTTTAATGGCAACTTCAGAGCTGAATGAGCAGTCCTTCCACCTGGTAACAATGTCGCAGCTATTCCAGACGAAGCGAGAGCTAAGGCTATGTCATTTTTTGATCGAACCGTTGCCAGAATCAATCTGATAAGGAATGTTTTCCCAGTTCCTCCTGGCGCATCCAAGAAGAAGCCCCCCAACTCCGTCATTTATCATTTGCATTATGCGATCATAAATGCCCTTCTGTTCACTCGTTAATTTGGGAATGTTTGATTGGACATATGACTGGAGATCACCTGTGTTGTAACTCTGTTCACGGCGCAAATCCACATCAAATGAAGCAGTCTTAGTTCGGTTGGGGTCTGGCATTCCCAATTGACTAAGAACTTTATTTGCAATAGCTAAGCACTTGTCTTCAATATTTATCAATGTTTCGTTGTAAATGCCTTCTGTAAATTCCATGGTCATATTGGCATTTTCTAGGCGTACTCTATGCAAAATATCCTCAGCCATATGCGATCAATATCTTTCCCATAACTCTGTGGGAGATGAAGGGAAGCAAGCGGTCAAAATAATTGCGAATAGTGCTCGAATTTGGTTTGGATGTGCAGTGTTGCACGCGTCACTAATACATATATCCCACTGTTAGTCGTTTTCTAATAAATTAAGAGCTTGACACGCACTGCGGAAAGTGGCATATGTGACGCCGTCAACAATTTTCAATTGCTGGAAAGATCTAGGACCAGGCACATTTACCAACAGCATGCGAAGGAAAAAACATTCATCTTGATTAGGATGCACTGTATAAAGTCTACCAATTGTATTTTTTCTGAAAATGCCAGGTTGACCGTCGACTGGCTCCCCTCGTCTGCGTCGTACGAATGCTTTTGAGTTACATTCCACGTGTAATAAGAGGGCACTTCTGTGTACATCAGTGTTCTGGCGAAAGCGTCTTCCTGACATAAGGTGAAGAAAGCAGTCAGAGTTGTACCAGGTGGATTAAGGGCTCTTTGTTGCACATTTGCATCTGTGAAATAAACACGCTGTCCATTCTCTAAATGTACTGCTAAGTGAACCACAGCTGGATTGCGTTCATGCATGGGAAATGAAAAAATTCGCCATGCAGCCTCATTGCTGCTTATGTATCTTCCAGCCTGGTATTGTGCAATTTCGTCGATAACTCGTACTGCATTTCTGTCACTATTTTCTGGCTGCACACCAAAAACTGCCATATCGCTGCCTTTATTCACATACTTACAGATGTATTTAATCGATATGACCGAATTGCAATATTCTACGTTTATGTGCGCTTTGTATGTTTTTGACAACAGAGGCGAATATGGGACCACCCAATGGTTGTCTACATCAATATCACCATTTCGCATGTGTATAGTTGCCGAATTCCCGCCATCTTCAGTTGATCGTCTCCTATACTGAGGATATCCATTGTCTCCTGTTACTGTGTTGGCTGCGAATGCTCGAGGATATTGCTTAGAACATTTCCTGTCTACCATGCATGGTGAATTCGGATTTAGTGTACCGCATGGTCCATGTATCATGTTTTTGATAACAACTGCATGCAAATCCTTATCGACGTCGGCCCGTGGAATCTCAGCGCATATCACATCGGCGATTTCGTCTGAAGTTATTTTATCGTATAGCCAGATTAGTATATGCGCATGTGGAAATCCTCTCTTTTGCCATTCTACTGAATACATCCAGCAGCGCACAGATCCAAACACTTCATGTTTCACAATGAAATCCATCAGCGACTTAAGCTTTTGTCTGAAAACACGTGCTGTGATGTCATGCCTATCCACGGGTGATTGCCCAGGAAGTAACAGCTGCTGTATCTCGTCCCAAGCTGGATTGCACGTGAAGGTGATAAATAAGTCTGGACGCCCGTAATGACAAACATATGCCATTGAATCTTGAGCATATTCCTGCATGTGACGTGGACTGCCTATGTATGAAGATGGCAAAATAGTAAGCTTTCCAACGTTGGTTGTATTACCGTCATTCACAACTGCATCTCGCAAATGAATTTATTCTTCGGAGCGGAGTTTGGTCTGATTCAAACGAAGAAATAGCAAACGTTCCGTTTCAATTTTTGCATACATATCCACAATGTACTGGTGAAACAACTGACGGCATTTCAAAATATAATTGTCCTCGTTCCTCCGAATCATTAAGCGGTAAGCGTAAAAGTTCATTGCGCTGCACTTTTTATTAATTTCTGCACCATTCACTGGGTTTATCATCTTCACATTGAAATGATATCCATCGGCACCATCCCAGAAGGTAACTTGATATTGCAAAGCATCGTAACAACGGTGAGTTTCTGCGACGTTTATCAATTGATCGTTTCTTCGATGGAGAACAATATCTCTAGGTTGGAACTGATCTCCGACTATGACAATTGCTACTTCGTCTATAGTTGGAGCATTATATCTTCGGACATGTTCTCCAGCGGGCGTTTTGTCGGCGTGAATGACAATCTTGTGTGTATCTGATGGCATCATATCCATTGCAGTTTTGAACAAACGCACCAAATTGTTCTTTTCATGAAGGAGCTCCTGTAGTTGCGAAATGATGGATCTTCTTAGCGAGGTATGTATTCCACAACGTGCATCGACTTCATCTCTATCATCACCGATGAAGTACATTTGAAGGAATTTATGGTCACTATCTCGAAACAGGAGCAGGGAGCCAGCTTTGTCATATATTTGTCCTTTGATTTTAAAAGTTGGCATGAATTGAGCAGTCACATTTCCGCACCAAATGACGTCATTTGGGAGCAAGAGTTATATTTCCTGATGTTCGATAGGAAATGCTTCGATTCAGCGGTAGATCCAGCAAGTAGAGTTTTCAACGGCTTTGGTGGTGCTTCAAGTTGAGGCAATTTAATTTTTCCGTCAGTGCAACACATCCCATTCGTTTCATTATTGAACTTTAGTCCTGGCAGTAGGTACAGACATGACTCATCTGGCCAATGACAACATGCGGACTTGAACTATAATCAACTGCTGGATTGTACCGGAATGCAAGACGATTGTATTGCAGAATCAGATCTGCTGTTCTTTGGGTACGTGTTTCAGCTATCCTCGACGCCTCGCGTTCATTCCGTTGAGAACGAACCAAATCTGTTGCTGCAGAACGCGACTGCAGTGCTCGCAATCGTGCATCCTCAAGCCTGGCTGCTCATCTTTCTGCTGGTTCCGTGTTACGCATCTGGATGGTGCTTAGTCTGTTCCTTTCTCGTACGTATGCCCACTCTTCCTCGGTCATATTCGAAAGCCGTCTTCTCGATCCTTCTGTGTGGCGAGTGCGACGACCCAAATTCGTTTTTTTGCGAGGCATTATTTCGGTTTTCACTGGAACAGAAGGAAGGGATAAGATTATAACCTCTTATGGCTCTCACAGCTCTAGGTTGAAAACCATGAGAGATAAGAGACAAAACATAACCTCTACTTACGATTTGGCAAGCAGCGCAGCTCAATCACGACACGATCACCTAGTATGGAGAGTGTTCCCCTCGCTTCCAGCAGATGGCGCGTTTGCTGGTACACAGCTGACCGTTGAAAAAGCTGTTTTCTCGCGGTCGCGGGTATGTAACTGGCGCGAAAAATAGATAAAAACAACATGATCACCTAGTATGGGGAGTGTTCCCCTCGCTTCTGGCAGTGGCGCGTTTGCTGGTACACAGCTGACCGTTGAAAAAGCTGTTTTCTCGCTGTCGCGGGTATGTTACTGACGCGAAAAATAGATAAAAACAACACGATCACCTAGTATCGAGTGTGTTCCCCTCGCTTCTGGCAGATGGCGCGTTTGCTGGTGCACAGCTGACCGTTGAAAAAGCCTTCGACCATATATACTGATAGACTGGGCATGGCATCAAAATTTCTGGCTCCAACATCGCAATCCACGAAATCACGTGACTTCGGGCAAAAAGATGGTTAACTCGTTGCTGTGCTCATCATGAATTGTAGGAGTTTCTTTTTTAGAATTCCATTACGACTTTTCATTCGTGAATACATTTATTACGCTCTGATGCAGCTATTGCCAGTGCGCAGTCCATTAGTATATATGGTCGAAGGAAAAAGCTGTTTTCTCGCGATCGCGGGTATGTTACTGACGCGAAAAATAGATAAAAACAATCTTTGAAGCGGGTTGTATATCGTGTCAAAATTTGAGCTCAATCGGTGCAGAACTTTTGAGTTTTTGAAGCGTACACAAACCAACTTAACATTTTAATATATATAGATTGCATTTTAATCGCTGTAATGTTAAATAATACTAAATTGGCTTTTAATCAATATATCTGCTACATTTAATCAATACATTTGATACATCAGTGACTCAAACATATTGATTAAACATTCACAGAAGATTTTTTATGGATTTCTATTCTTTCAAGTTGGCAGGTCTGCATGAGCTCAGTGTCCGAAAACTGGGCTTTAATTATATCTCACACCTCACAAGTTATTCAATATTGAGGCAGAGTCTAGTTATGCATGTTTAAACTTTGGTTTGGTTTCTACAATTTAAGAAATATATGTTAATTCTTGCGGCTGCCATTAAGCATTTTTAAATTACATTATGGTTAGAAAACAGACTTTATAGGTTTTAAGCCTTTTAAGCCCAGTGACTCACATACATTTAGCTATGCCCTTGCTAACATATTAAGCCCCAGAGGTGTAAATATGTGTTCACATTTTTTCCACTAATTTTCTCATGTCTGGATCTGTATATACTCATTTAGGAAATTAAATGGTACTTTGTGTGTGTGTGTGTGTGTGTGTGTGTGTGTGTGTGTGTGTGTGTGTGTGTGTGTGTGTGTGTGTGTGTGTGTGTGTGTGTGTGTGTGTGTGTGTGTGTGTGAGAGAGAGAGAGAGAGAGAGAGAGAGAGAGAGAGAGTGAGTGAGTGAGTGAGTGAGTGAGTGAGTGAGTGAGTGAGTGAGTGAGTGAGTGAGTGAGTGAGTGAGTGAGTGAGTGAGTGAGTGAGTGAGTGAGTGAGTGAGTGAGTGAGTGAGTGAGTGAGTGAGTGAGTGAGTGAGTGAGTGAGTGAGTGAGTGAGTGAGTGAGTGAGTGAGTGAGTGAGTGAGTGAGTGAGTGGTGAGTGAGTGAGTGAGTGAGTGAGTGAGTGAGTGAGTGAGTGAGTGAGTGAGTGAGTGGTGAGTGAGTGGTGAGTGAGTGAGTGAGTGAGTGAGTGAGTGAGTGAGTGAGTGAGTGAGTGAGTGAGTGAGTGAGTGAGTGAGTGAGTGAGTGAGTGAGTGAGTGAGTGAGTGAGTGAGTGAGTGAGTGAGTGAGTGAGTGAGTGAGTGAGTGAGTGAGTGAGTGAGTGAGTGAGTGAGTGAGTGAGTGAGTGAGTGAGTGAGTGAGTGAGTGAGTGAGTGAGTGAGTGAGTGAGTGAGTGAGTGAGTGAGTGAGTGAGTGACGGACGGACGGACGTTGAGGTTCTTTATATGTTTATATCAGTTTGTCCTTTTTGCTTGTGAAATATGTCTGATAGTGATTCAAAAAGCAATGACAGTGACTATGAGTACTTTTCATCAGTGTTGAGGTGGGTCACACTGGACTTGAACAATCTTCCATCTAGACCTCCAAGGTTTCCATTTCATGGTCAGCCTGGAATAAAAGCTGATGTAGAAGACATACCTGATCCTTTGAAAGTTTTTCAGCTATTTTTTTTTCTTTCTTTCTAGGGAAGTAGTGGAAGAATTGGTTACTGTAAGAAATGAGTATGCTTTTCAAGTTAACACCTCTAGTACTGTTACAAGCACTTCCAGAGCAATATGAAGCTGAACCAGCTGTGAATAAATTTATACTTTCTTGGGTGTACTAATACTCTTAAGGCCTTGTGATTAAGCCAAAACAATGACAGTGCTGGTCAACAAATAGGATGATCCAAATGCTAGTCTTTGGTATGACCAGGAACCGTTTTGAACAGATAATGAAATATCTGTATTTTTCAAACGAGAATTACGACGAATCAACACATCCACAACCGAAATTGCTCAAAATATGGCCTGTGTTTGCTAGCCTAATGGAAGTTTTTTCTAGTGTCCAGAGTGTGATTTAAGTTTGGATAAAAGCTTGATGCATTTCAAGAGTAGGCTTTCGTGGATCCAGTATTTACCTCTAAAGAGGGCTAGATTTGGTGTGAAACTTTTTATTCTGGTTGAGGCAGAGTCTAGTTAGCCGCCCGGTGGCACTGTGGTCTAAGCAATGTCTTCTGATCATTCGTCTGAGATGGGTCTAGGTTCGAATCCTGGCGAGGCATGGATGTTGTGTTTTTCTTACGGCACTGGCTCTATCCCTTCCCTGGAACCAGTGGCCCTAAATTAAGGACGGGCGACTGCTTATAGCCCATTGAGTTGCTCACAGTGGTCATTAAACCTGCAATTAAAAAAAAAAAAAAGAGTAATGTCTGTAATTCAGTTGTGTGTACACAGATAAAGGGACTGTGTTTGGCCAGAAATGCAGGACATATGGGCTGGCAATAAAGACAGTTCTGTTATTTGTGGATCCTTTCTTAGACAGTTGGATATTGTGGACAATTATTACATGTCTCATGAACTGGCATAATTCTTAGTACAAAGACAGACAGATATTTATGAAACTGTGCATCCTAATAGGAAAGACTTGCCTGATACAGTCAGGAGTGTGACACTAGAAAAGGAGAAATAGCTGCATTTCATCATGGAAAAGTGACTGCACTTAAGTGGAAAAAAGTATGTTTCTCTGACGACATCAGTTCATGGAGCCGAGACAAAAAGAGTAACAAAGGCAAGCAAAACATCTGTGAAAGCATCTCTTGTTCTGGATTACTATTTCAAAATGGGAGGGGCTGATAGGCAAGATCAAGTACTTAGTCTGTTACCCTACAGCAAGAAAATGACAGAAAAAGTACTACAAGACTGTATGCAGACATCTTTTGGATATGGCATGTTAGAATGCATTTACGTTTCAGAAGAAAGCATCTGTAAATTTACAGAACTATGACTTTTGTCTGAAACTGGTGAAGAAAATCTTGGAGAAATTTCATTCTTCGGTACCTCCAAACCGGAAAAGGTATAGACAGGATAAGTTGTGTGTATGTCTCACTGCATGTCATTTTCTCAGCTTGATTACACCTTCTGGAAGGAAACAAAATGCTGCAAGGAGTATGTTTGTTTGTTCAAGAAAAACTGACTAGAAAGGCAAGCCAGTGAGAAATGAGTTAATGTACCAGTGTACAGAGTGTAATGTGGGCTTGTGTGTAGTACCATGCTTTGCTGTATATCCATACATGAGAGTTTTCCACGGATTCGTGGAATTCCGTTTTGTCCATCATTTGGGTCATACTCGAGATCGATGCAAAAATGAAGAGAAGGGGGGGGTATTAGTTGGGGATGTCGTTTTTCCAGCAAAGTATGGTTTTTGATTTTTCAGAACTTAAAAATACGGAAGCTTAAACAGGGTGAAGATTTCCCCCATAATTGTAATTTCTTTTATTCGCGATGTTCCCCTGTCCACTATTGTTGTTAAATAAAATTTTATCCCATAAGTATTTTTTCAGCTTGAAAAATTGGAGAACATTTTTCTGAAAACGGAAGTTAGACAGCGAGTAAATTTCCATGTAATCTCCCTGCACGAGATTCTTCCAAGAATTCGAGGAATTTTGCCATTTCCATCATAATTTCTGTGGTTCTTGAGATAAATGCATAACTGAACAGAAATTTTTGAGGGATTGGTGGCTGTCGTTTTCCATTCGAAGATGAACTTCCAGCTTTCAAAACTTTCGCAAATGGAAGTTAGATTGAATGAAGATCTCCCGTAATCGTAATTTTTCTAACGCGATGTTCCTCCTACCCAGTATTGTTGTTAAATACCAATTTATTCCATAAATATTTGTATTTCAGCTTGAAAATGGAGTAAAATTTTCTGAAAACGTTAGTCAGGATGGGCGAATAATTCGCCCGTAAAGCCCCCCATGACGTTTCTCTGCCCCGTGTTCTTTTTTTTAAATGTCAGTAATGTTACATTTGATGTCTTCTATTTTAATATTTACGTAAATAAATTTCAGTTAACAATTCTGTCTTGTCCATGTTACTTTATATTCATAATTTCTCGTGGCGCTTTCCGATTTCTCATCCGGTGGAAAAGTTTAGCTTTTTTCTTTCATCTTCAGTCTCATGTATGTACATCACACAAAGAAGAATTTCTAATTAGCTGTTGTCTTTTTTTCCCTTTTGCATTCATTCCTGTATATATTTAAGGCAGTAATTACCTAATCAAGTTTTTTTATTGTTTTTAAAAGTGAGAAATGTTTAAGGTATAATCTTTATTCATTTTACATAAGTGTGTATATTTTGAGTATGTCGCCATTTATCGTCATTTGCAGATGATGCAAAGCCCCTGGTCAGAACTTTTGAGTATGTCCTGGGCATATTATATCATTTTTAGCAAAAAATATGCAGTCCTTTAAGGAGTTAACATTGTCTTGTGAATATTCCATGTGGAATCACTGAAAATTCTGATCTGCCAAATGATATGATCATTGTGCTATTGTATAAATTATGTCTGATTAGAGAATAACCATGGATCTCGTTGATGCCAATTTATTTGGTTTTTCCTTCTTTGGCGGAATGGACAATAATTTTCTACTTTAGTCTCTGTTATTGGATTAATAGCATGGTAATGTTGCTATCTTTTTATTAAAGAGGAAGGCAGAAAACATTCTGGTGGTACACAAAATATGTCTTTATTTACACAAATACCTGTTATAACAAACAAATCTGTTATACCAGTAGTAGCAGCTGGATTACACTTACATACCTGCCAAGTTTTATGGTTAACTTGTAAAATTTATGGAAATTGTACTTATTTTACGGATTTTTTTCCCAAATAGATTTAGTGGCACGCACACACGCATTACCTTAACATTTTTTCGAAAAGAGAATAATTATCCCAAGGGACTATTGATTCCTGCATGTTTCTGATTTCCCTGATCATAATAATTTCACCCAAACCTCTCTGATCTCATCCAATATGAAGAGACAGAACTACATTTTGTAAGATTAAGATTAGCACTTACTACCAAAACAAAAGAAAAACAAACAAACAAACAGAAGAAATTTGTTTTTTTGTAAATGTTTTTTTGGCATGCTGACACAAAAATTTTTAAGTTCAAAACTACTTGTAACTTTAGACTAAAAAGTCACTGCAATATATCACTTATGGCTATAATTTCGCAGTAATGAATTTTTTTTTTGTACGTGTGACCTTATGATAGTGAACTAATGGCTTATGCTTCGACTGCATTTTAATTGTTATAAGCGAGAAATAATGCCAAATATCTTATTACTCGTATAGCATATGAAATCGATATATCACTCGCATAATGAATCAGTTTTTTATTGATATACTCGATACATTTTATCAGTATGAGTTCGACACGTTAGTCAATCTGACATATCGATTACACTTTCACTGAACTTTTTTATGGATTTCAATTCTTGAAAGTTGGCAGGTATGCATATACAGTTTCTTTTTTATGTAATACATTCTTTTGGATTAAAACTCTAGGTGAAGAGCCATTACACATTCATATTTAAAAAAAAATCCTGAAAGCAATCGAGGTATGACCGTTTTTTACAGGATATATTCATTAGAAAATGCGAAACAAATGATTAGCATCTCAGTGTCACATGTATCAGGTGCATTGATGTAGCTAATAATTGATGTGGCCACCTCTGGCTTGTGTCACCTGTTGTACACACTGAGGCATCGAATCAAATAATGTGTTATGTTCTGTGGAAATAGCCATCCAGGCTGTATTGACCTGCATCCAAAGTTCATCAAGAGTTTCTGGCACACAGTCATCCCATTCTACACCTGTGATTTGAGCATGTCCCAGAAATTTTCTGGGGGTGATAAATCTAGCGATCTAGCCTGGTGTGGCAGAAGTGGAACGTTGTTATCTCTCAAGAAGGCATGTGCTGTTGATACAACATTCAGTGTGACATTGTCCTGCTGAAGTAATGCCCCAGAGATGTCCTACAGGTATGGAAGGGCAACTAGCCCTTGAATGTCATTGGCGTAACAGGTACTCGTTGTGGTGGAACAGACTCTCACAAGCCACCCAGGTGGCACAGTGATCTAAGCCAGTGTTACTCAAACCGTGTGCCCCCACAAGATGAAAGGTGTGACGCAAACTTTTACCCATTATCCTATTGTAAGATATTAATTGTCGAGTTTTAATTTTTTTTATTTTATCCCAGTTACTGTGTTTCATATGCTTGTATTTCATTCTTCCGCTGCACTGATTAAATAAGATCTTGCTTATTCTTTATTACATGCCGCAAATTTTTTATGTATTCTAAGAAATTAAATGTAAATTATGTGCTCACAGTTATTATATCGTAGTTTTGCTTACTGATATATTTGTATTTCTTGCCTATATCGCTGTACTATATTCGGCTTCTTTGTTACACTTGCCGCATGTTCTCTGAACGCTTTTTCCTAAAAGTGCGAGTATTAGCGAAATTTTTCCTGTCTTTTATTATTTTATTACGTTATTTAGGTATTTGACCCGGTTTTTAAGGTTTCTTCAACTTTTTTACTTTTTTAGACTTTATTTAAAATAAAGTCCACCCATTATTAGACTTTATTTTAAATAAGTCGGTATATGTGTCCCTTCTTCCCTTTGAAGAGTATCGGTCCCGCATCTTACAATGAAATTATTTCAGTTCTATCACAGCTGTGCTCTGAAGTAGTCTGAAAATTGTGATTGCTAGTCAGTCTTGCTATTGTCAATTACTATTAAACTATTTTATTTTTTCATGATGGACAAGTTCCTTGTACAGAGTGTTCCATCCTAATATTAATAAGTTGATTACATTACGTATTTATATTAATAGTGTCATATCGTACGTTTTCAAGGGGATTAACATTTTGGTGCGCCGTGCTGAGTCATGGATAATTTATGGTGTGCCGCGAGTAGAAAAAGGTTGCGGAATACTGGTCTAAACAATAGTTTCTGACCATCCAAAATGGGTTTGGGTTCGAATCCCATCGGGACATGGGTGTTGTCTTATGGCTTTGGCTCTCTCCCTTCCCTGGAACTAATGGCCCTAAATTAGGGACAGGCAACTGCTTATAGCCCATTGAAGTTGCTCACGGTAGTCGTTAAACTCCCAATTTAAACAAAAAAGGCTCGCAAGAGGTGATCTGCTTTTGTGCCCGATAGCACCCCAAGCCATAATATAATGCCTTGTGTTGGCACGGTATGCCTAGTGCAAGTACACTCTACCCGATGCCTCTCCCTCTGTCGTGCACAGATGTAGCCATCATTTTCACCAAAACAGAAGCGCATTTCTTCCGAGAACGCAAAATTTTGCCATTCATCACGCCATTCCCTTCGTTTGACGCACCATTACAGCCTGGCAATATGTTACTGCAGTTCAGAACCTTCTCTTTTCCCATTCCCTACACACCCTGTGCTCGCATGACTAACAATCTCACGGAGGAGAAGCATTGCAGTCTCTCATTCCGATCATGCGACCTCTGGCAAACTTGCTGATGTGACTGTACAACCATCTTACATGACGTTCAGGCATCCTTACCCACAAGCTCGAGCACACGGCTCGAGCTTCGTTGTCATCCATCACACGCCGCACACAAGAGGTCTTGTACTTCGTACATGTTATCTTTTTCTAATGCATACATTCCTGAATCTGGATCTCCCATGATTTTCTTGGCCTTCCTCTACATTTCTTTCCTGCCACTTGGGCTGAATGAATTCTTTTAGTAAGCATCTCATCTCTCATTTTTTCAATATCGCCAAACACTTTCCCTGTCACACTCATTAGGCTAATACCACAATAGTTCTTGTAGTCAGTCTGATCACCTTTTCCCTTATACAAGGGAACAATAGCATCCCTCCAATCCTGAGGGACCATTCCTAACTCTCAGCACAACTGGCAAATTTTAGTTAACCAGCATTCGTGCTGTAATAACTCACAGAAGTATTATTCACCCGTCTTTCACTTAATTCATTGAGCTCTCGTATCATTTCTCTGATCCTATTCTGCACACAACTTTGAATGTTTTTTTCCCTATTTTTTTTTTTTGTCTCATGTACTCCCAGAAAGTTTTTTCTATCTTTCCAAAAAGCCGATTCATTCCTTTTCACCTTTTCCTTCCTATCTTTTGCCTTACTCTGGCGAACCAGCTTAGCTGCTTCACTCTTCTTACAGCGATATTCATCCTCAGAAACTGTACCTTGCAACATCCCCAAATATGCTTAGCTTTCTTTCCCTTAACTGCTTCTTTAATCTCACTGTTCCACCAAGCATCACCTCTGTTACCTACCATTGCAGTATTACAGACCTCTTCAGCAGCAGTGGCAACACAGTTCTTAAAATATGCCCACTTGTTTTCTACATCTGTTTCACAAGACATCAACTCATTCAGTTGTTTTATGAGTAATTCAGAGTCATTTTCTGAGTAATTCAGAGTCGCGCTGATGTTCTTCATGGAGCCTTTGAACCTTATTTAATTTCATCGCAGGTCTCTTTCTTCAGCAAACATTCAGTTTCCCTTGTGACACTACCAAGTAAGGCTCAGATCCAACATCTGCACTTCTCATCACAGAAGTGTCAACAACTAGTTGTTTCGGACATTGATCATAAACAACAAAGTCTGTTACACTCTTTTGTCCCAGATTACGATTTTTCCAACTGTATGTGTGGATATTCTTGTGGTTGAAAAATGTATTGGATACCCACAATCCATTTTCAATGCAGAGCTCAATTAACCTTTCACCATCATCATTCACACCAGGATTATTAAACTTATCCAGAACATATCAGAAATCTCATTCTGAACACCTACTCTAGCATTGAAATCTCCTGCTATTGCAACTATCTCTTTAGCACCAAAATGGCTCAAAACAGCCTTTAGCTCATTCCAAAAATCTTCCTTCTTGTCAGTAGGTTCCGAGTCACAAGGAGCATACACTACAACAATTACTATTCCCTGAAGTTTCACTTTCAGATGTCAGAGCTTGCTCTTGCCATGTAAATCTCCGATTCAGTGTGACTCTTTATTCTCAAACATAAGAGTCAAATATTGAAATTTGAGAGTCAAATTTTTTTCCCCTGGCGGACGTGTATGGAATACTGGAACATATAAAAATTGCAAGTCACGTGTGACTCGCAATTTTTTAACAGCAAGTCAAAATTCCTAAAAAATGGTTGATTTACGCGGCAATTGCGAGTAAGCGAGACCTCTGGATGTATCCAAAGAATTCTTTCACTAATGCAGCTCTAATGGATCAAGTTGTTCATCTTTTCACTTAGAATCACACCTATACCAGCCTGTCCTCTAACATTATCTATCACTCTAGACCACAGACCACTATTCCATTCATCTCTTCTATCCCAATTTCTTATTAGTTTCACTTACACACAGTATATCCAATCTATATTTACTAATTTCTTCAATCACCTCATTTATCTTTTCATTTATACACTGGTGGAAAGTGAAAAAAGAACACCAAGGAATTGGCGGACGATAATGAAATTTACATATGTTAATGGGGTTGAGTTTACGTAGGTGTGATGTTAATTTTGGGACCAACCGGTGAGCGCTTACGCCACAGCACGGCATAATATGCAAATTATCGTCGGTGGTATTTAAGGAGTACGGTGAAGTGAATGTAATCAGTCGTCGGTGTACGGACACGTGCGAAGACCCTGAAGAACTGGACATGACGTGGAAGACGTGTACGATTTCAGCCTGGACATGGAAGACGTGTATGATTTCAGCAGTTATCGGACTTTGAGCGAGGTCGTCTAGTCTGACTCCGCGAGGCCGGGTGGTCGTATCGTCATATTGCGGAGCGAATTGGACGGGAAGTATTGGTGGTGGTACGATGGTGGCGTAGATGGTCCGAGGAACATTCCCACATGAGAAGACGTGGAACCGGGAGTCACAGACGGACTGATGAGCGGACCGATCGACGCATAAGAAGAGCAGCGTTGTCAAGCAGAATATCTACTGCGACGCAAATCCAAGCTGCCGTTGCACCTGAGGTGACTGTGCGAACAATCCGCAACCGTCTACTGGATGCAGGACTACGTGCACATGTGCCTCTGGCATGTGTACCTCTGACTCCAGCCCACCGTCAGGGAAGGCTGCAGTGGTGTCGCCAACATCTGCACTGGAGAACGCAATGGCGATCTGTCGTGTTCAGCGGTGAAAGCAGATTCTGCTTGGGAGCCTCCGATGGCGGTATGCGTGTTCGCAGACGCACAGAGGAGCGTCTCCACCCTTCTTGCATCCGCCAGCGACACACAGGGCCTACACCTGGTCTCCTGGTGTGGGGAGCGATCAGCTATCACTCCCGTACACAACTAGTGTTTGTTCCGGGTACGTTAAACAGCACCTCCTACATCAACAACATCATTCAGCCTGTTGTTGTGCCATTTGTAAGGTCGGTCCACCGTGGTGTTTTCCAGCAAGATAACGCACACTCACACATGGCACGTACAACACAACATGCACTTCAGGGTGTGAGACAACTTCCATGTCCTGCACGTTCACCGAATTTGTCCCCCATTGAGCACATGCAAGATTTTATGGGACAACGACTTATGCTGTCTCCACGACCATCCCCGATTTACGCGTCCAGGTTGAGGATGCTTGGAACTCAATACCCCAAACTTACATCCAACATCTGTACGACAGACTCCATGCCAGAATTGCACAGTGAGACCCAGCTCATGGCGGTTCAACCTCGTACTAACCATGTTACATGGAAATGTTGTTTTTCAGTTTACCAGCAAATACAGCTGTATTTTGTCATAATGTTTTGATCACGTTATCGTCTGTATTCCGTTATTATGCTGTATAAATTTTGTTGGTATCAGACGTCTCCTTCTTGGTGTTCTTTTTTCACTTTCCGCCAGTGTATGTTCTAGTATTCCATACACCATTCTTACACTCACTCAGCTGAGATCTCTTTCTCATGTCCCTTTTGCCAGATCTGTATCATTTCTGTGGTGGACCATCCTTCTCAAGTGTGGTAGGTCCACCATATCCTACACTTAAGTTCGTTTTATTCTTTCTGAGAGTCATAAAACTTGTAAAGCTACGTCAGTGCAGGTGATCAGCTCACAGCTAACGGTTCTAGTTGGTATTTTCACCTAAGGATCCTGGAACATAATAACCCAGTGAGTTGGGGTCTTTCTGCCAATGTCACATAGAACTACCGGGTCCCTCTCCAAGATTCATAGAGGCCCTTGTTGTTGTACTGTGTGTCATTGTTGCCCATGGAGTGTCCTGAGGAGGCAAACCCATCTCTTACTAAGACCTTAGGTGGGGGGTTTTAGTGAGAGATGGAGAAATGTGGGCTTGATCTGTATATGATAACTGCATGAGAACTGTTACTGGTAAATGAGAGATGAATACTAAAATTCTCAATAAAACACGAATTTATGAAATGGCAATAAAACAAAGTGTAGGAAGTAATCAAAGTACAGTCTGCATGATGAAGCATTTTCTTGAATTGAATGTAAGCAGACTAATTACGGGAGAGGGCAGTGATTTTAGGAAGAACCAAAAATAAAAATAAAAATGCACACAGTGGGTGGGCAAAGCAGTGGAAAAACACCTGACAAAGCAAAGAACCTTATGCACCCATTCATATGATGTTGGACTGTTATTTGCTCATAGTACAGCTGGTTTTGTTCCTTAATTATCAATCACACTAAGTTGTTCTCTGAGATTCAGAGGTTATCCCCAAAGAGACAGAAAATCCCCCAGATAAATGTTAAACTGAGTATTTATTTACTGTTGCTGTTGCAAATGTCTCCATCTATATATGAATTCTATAAGTTTTTTTACTGTAAAATCAGTTGTGAGAGAATGGTTGAACGTAAACATATGGTTGAGGTATCAAAATAAAGGTCTTACCATGTAGATGTACCAGTCAAAGAGAAAATGAGATTGGTGCAACAGTTCGGGTGTTGTGGGTGGCAAAGTTTCCATGTAAAGTCTATGAGAGAAGCGTGCGGTTGACATCCGATCGCCTGCGGTTGACTCACGTGCTGTTGAAGGCAGAAGTATGGAGGAACTCGGATAGTCCAAAGTCCGAAGTCTCTTTTCTCGGCGAACCGTAGTGCAAAACAACACTAGCAGGAATTTGTTTGAAAGTTATCAGAACATAGAACACTCAAAGACCTGATTGTGTTGTGCTATTGAACTGTGTGATTTATACATACAATTTAACATTCATTCGACCCGCTTTATTCACGTTGGTAAGACGTTTCCTATTATGTGAAGATGTAAATAAACTTTTTCATATGAGTTCATTCTTTTCAAAAGAACAACAACTAATCATCGATTCCGACGGGTTTCGTCTACCGGGTTCAAATCCCGGTGAGGCATGGGTGTTTTGTCTTATGGCACTGGCTCTCTCCCTTCCCTGAAACCAGTGACCCTAAATTGGGGTGGGTGACTACTTATAGCCCAAGCATTGGCTTATGATTATTCGTTCGTGAAGGGTCCGGGTTCAAATCCCGGTGAGCCATGGATGTCGTGTTTGTCTTACGTCACTGGCTCTCTCCCTTCCCTGGAACCAGTTACCCTAAATTAGGGACGGGCTACTGCTTATATAGCCCATTGAGTTGCTTACAGTGGTCGTTAAATCTTCAGTTACAAAAAAAAAAAAAAAAAAAAAAAAAGCACGAACCTGGACAATTGTTTTTACTGAAGTGGTTGAATGAATTTGTCGAGCAAATAAAGTTTACATTTGTTATTTCATATGAGTTTATTATTTAAAAAACAAAAAATAACCCACTGTCGATTCCGACGGGATTTGTCTAGTTTAAAGTGATTTTGACACACAGTTCGAGCTTCACTGACATCCATCCCACAATGTGCACAAAACCTTCTGTGCTTCATAATCTTTATCTCATGCAGACACTCATGAATTTAATCTTCCCATGATTTCCATGGCCTTCATCTACTCCTTCTTTCCTGTCACTTGGGCTAAAAATATTTCTTAGTAAGCATCTCATCACTCATTCTGGCAACATGACCAAGCCACCTAAGAATATTAGTCTCTACCTTACTGACAACATTTTGCTTCACATTATGCATCTGCAACGTATCTTCATTCCTCACGTGATCAGAAAGTGTCTTGCCACAAGCCTCGCATAAGTAATGCAGCACACAAGCGACTCCCTATGTCTCTTTTGCAGTGCCCCAGGTTTCACTGCCATACATCAAAGTAGGAACAATTACACTTTCATACACAGGCATTCGGGACTCTTGAGAACCCATCATTCCTGTGAAATCCTCCTAAAGCAGCTATGACTTCCAATGAAGAATTCACTTGCGTACTAATTTCACCATCTGATTTGATTTCTCTGTCAAACATGCTGCCTCATTCACCTGATCAATAAATGTGCCATATAGACTTATCATGCATTCAGTGCTAACAGTTCCTCACTCAAAAACTATTACTTTGGTTCTTTGGTTTTTCCCTCATTTATACTCAGTTTGAATTTCATACAAAGTTCATACATCTGGACCAGCATACCTTGCAACTCAGTTTCACTTTTGCCAACAGGACTGTGTCATCAGCATACAGCAATCTGCACACATGGATATCACCAATACATAAACCAGTATTGTTCATTTTGGCCTCATTCATGCCACCAATCCATAAATATATTAAACAGCCATGGTGACATTGCACAATGTTGTTTGATTGCTACACCAATAGAAAACCATTTTGGTACAAGACCATTCACGTGTACACAAGCTCTACTGTCAGCATACATGACTTTCACACTATTAAATAGATTCCCAGTAACACCATATTTATTCAGTACCTTCCACAGAAGAGTCTTATTTACTCGGTCATAAGCTTCCCCTTAATCTGTGAAGGCAGCAAAAAATATCTTACCAACAGACTAATACTTTTCGGCCTTTATGTGTAATGGAAAAATTTGGTTAGTGCAGCCCTTACTAGGCACAAAACCAAACTTTCTCTGATGTAAGACCTCATATCTTATCAATAGCAACCCTTCCGAACACTTTCCCTGACACACTCAGCAAGCTAATACCATGATAATACTTGAATTCAGTCTGATCACCTTTTCCCTTATACAAGGGAGCAGTGATAGCATCCTTCCAATTATGAGGAACCACTCCTAACTCCCAGCACAACTGGCAAATTTCTGTTACCCAGTCAATTACAGAGCCTCCACGATATTTTAATATCTCAGCAGTTATGTCACCTACTTCCAGAGCCTTGCCCATTCTGAAGAAATTTTAGAGCTTTACACATCTCTTCTCTTGAGATCCCTCCTGTGCTTCTATCTCTCACTGTGACGTATCATCTGCTTCTGCCTCAGAATCCGTTTCTTCGCATGCATGATCAAATAACTCACAGAAGTATTCGCCCAACTTTTCACTTTAATGCATTGGGCTCCCTTATCATTTCTCTGGTCCTGTTCTTCACACAACTTAAAATGTTACTGATACAAACAATTACCATCTTCCGCACGATTTAATGATCATTAAATCGTGCAGAAGACAGTAATTGTTTGTAACAGTGATTCATTGCATGAGTCTTCAACTTTCATTGATTAAAATTTTATTTCACATATTTTCCCTCTGTCTTATGTACTTTCAGAAGGTTTTCCTATCTTTTCAAAAAGCCAATTCAAGCCTTTCCACATTTTCTTTTTAACTTCTGCATTAATTTGGCAAACCAGCTTAGCTGCTTCACACTTCTTACACCAATATTCATCCTCAGAAACTCTACCTTGCAGCATCCTCAAATATGCTTGCTTCTGTAATCTCACTGTTCCACCAAGCTTCCCTCTAGTGTTACTAGTACCCTCTATTGTAATCTTTGTAAAGCTTATTTGTATTTTTGTAAAGCTTTGCTAATGTATCTTGAATAGTCTCATGGGAATTCTGAACTTATGGACTTCAGAAAGGAAAGCTTCAAACTCTGTAGGTGAAGAAAATGAATGGAACCCTTTCCTCATCCTGTTTTCAAAAAATGACCACAGTGGCTTAGTTATACTTATTGAGTTGATGGGAGAGTAATTTTGATTTTTTGAAATAAAAGGAAAAACAATATCACCTTGAAAGATTTTTTTTTTTTTTTCAGTTACACATGTCTTTCTGTGTTGATTTCACTCTGCAAGCGTGCTGAGAGAAATTACTACCTCCAATTTCATGTGTAGGTCAAAATAGAAAATTTGCCTTTTTGTTTTACAATGCTTGCATTCTGTTATATTTTTGTTGTATTTCATATGCAAAGTAAAATATTTGTGCTGTATTAGATGGAGTATATTTCACTTCTAATGAAATATTAAAGAAATTATATTTCTTCCCCACCTCTTTTTTCTTTTCTTTTAGAGAAATTATGCTCTGGAAAGGGATAATGAAAAATTGGTAGAAGACAACTCTCTGTTGAAGGACCAGATTAATTCTCATGAGGTAGGTAATATCTTTTTAAAAAACTAGACTGTTAATCATATAAGCTTCTATGGTGGGCTAGTAGCGGTGTTGTGATTAAGCGAGTCCAAACCATGAATTTTTTTACAGGCTTTTTGTGGTATTGCAGGGGTTGTGCTGCCGATTGCATTCTTCGCAATTGGGGGGGGGGGGGGGTTGCTTTGGTGATGGAAAAAAGAATTTGGTGAAAATATTGGTGTTTACCTTTTTGTACTGTTATGACACCTTAGCTAAAAAATTGAATTTGGTGAACACTTAAAAACAGGCAAAGCAACCACTAGTGTTGTAGAGTGGGAATTGGTCACATTTGTTTTCAAAAACTTGGCCATCACACTTTCCATTTTTTGCAGATGTGCTTGCTGTAAATTTTCCTATGAAAAATCTTCTGGATTCTTTTTGAATATTTTGTTGGTGTAAAAATCATTTTACATTGTGTCGTAAATTGTGTGTGGAAGGAACAAACTTCTGAGAAATTAGAAAGATTTTTAATGCAAAGGAATTTGTGTTATTTCTTCATTTCTTACCATTCTATATATTATTTTATTGCAGATGCAATCAGAA
This sequence comes from Macrothele yani, assembly GCA_039090855.1. Classification (NCBI taxonomy): domain Eukaryota; kingdom Metazoa; phylum Arthropoda; class Arachnida; order Araneae; family Macrothelidae; genus Macrothele; species Macrothele yani. The sequence continues at coordinate 26,629,039 of CM077013.1, forward strand.
AAAGTCAAAGATTGAGTAGAACTGATTAAGAAAAGAAATGGATAGATTGTTTTAACTTTTTATAATTATTTTCATGGGAGATTGTGCACAGTTAGTAAAATTCTTAGATTTTAGAAATAACAGGTGACTAATTGAAGAAGATGAACCCTACAGATAGGTCTCCTTCATAAAATTTTGTGACACACACAGAGAAAAATTAATGTATTATGAAAATAATTAAAATGTACTTTTAGATGAAAAGTACTGATACATTACTTCACTTCAGTGTAATGAGCTAATTTTTAAATATATAATGCATCACTTCAGAGGTTCAGCAAAATACATATTAACTAAAGTGTTTTTTACTAGGGACTTCTCCCAAAGAGCCAACTATTGTTTTCTTCCCACTCTACATAGAAATGTAACATTTGGTTTACTAGTGTACATAGAAATGTAACATTTGGTTTACTAGTGACCTTGAACATTGAGAAATGTGCAGATGTGATTTTCCTGATAAGGCGATGATTCATTGTGATGTCACCCCATTAGATGGTCGGGCACGCTAATTCTGTCCGGAGGCAATCTATGTGTTTTACTGTGTCGTTGGACGTCGTGCAGGATGGCTGTGTATACCGTTGCAGAGCGGGTGTTTATTGTGGAAAGTTATTGGCTAACAAAGTCTATAAAGGTTATACAACGTGAATTCCTGTAGAAGTTTGGGGGGTAGAAAAGCACCAGACAAACGTTACATCGCCAGGTTAGCAAAGAAATTTGAAACCACGGGCAGTGTTCTGAACCAATACAGTGGCAAACATCCTCCTTTAGCAGAAGAAAAATCGAAGAGGTGAAGCACAGGTTGCTGGCGTCATAAGAAACAAAAATCACAGTAACATTTGTCACAAAAAACTGGGTATTCTGTTTCCACCTGCCAAAGAGCTGCAAAGAAAGTGTTGCTTCATCCACATTGTGTGATAGCTGTGCAAGAGTTGCAGGAACCAGATCGTAAAAAGCACTTCTTACTGTCACTGGTTCTTGACATTTTGACTTGTAATTCCGAACATTTTGGATTTCGCATGGTTTGCTGATGAAGCATAGTTTCATTTAGATAGGCATGCCAATTCCCCAACCTCCCCACATCCGAACTACAGATAACCCACATGAATTACACAAAACCTCATTGCATTCTGCAAAAGTCGGTGTTTGGTGTGCTGTGTCCTGAACCAGAATAATTGGACCCATTTTCTTCAGGAGTGTAGTAAACTTGGCGTCATATAGGAACATTTTCAGGGAATTTGTGGACCAATTAACTGACATTGATTTGACAGTGAGGTATTTTCAACAGGACAAAGTGACATGCCACATATCCTATGTGAAAATGAGTGAAATTTCCTTTTTCTTCTGTGACCAAGTGATCTCCAAAGCACTGTGGCCTCCTCCTTCACCTGATTTGTCTCCACTCTATTTTTTCATATGGGGACATTTGAAGTGTCATGCTTACACAATAAGCCTCACATGTTAGAAGACTTAGCAGGGCTGCCAGCCGACCGGAAAACCAAGAAAAATCAGGGAATCCGAAAATAAAGCTAAAGAACAGGGAAAACTCAGGGAGAAATATTTTTTTTTGCAAAAACCTGGAAAAGTCAGGGAATATTAAACTGATAATTTTTTTGCATAATGCGTATGCAGTTACCAAGGATATGAATTGCAGGGCAGAGTGTGCCAAAACAAAAAATCCCTCATCATCTTGCTGCGAAAGGCAGGTTTTGCGCCATTGCATGCCAGAACCGCCCCCGTCGTCATCGTCGGTACTTCGCCACACTAAATTCTCCTTGTGCACTGAGTTCCGCTTGATGCTGAATAAGACCATGTGGTGGGAAGAAAGATTCAGCGATTCTAAGTACTAAGGGTTTTATGTAGTTACTATGGAAATCGTCTGTCCGCTACGGATGACGGAAAACATAGAGTAAGAGTATGCTATGGAAATTGTCGGGCTGCTACAGATGACGGAAAACATTGAGTATGCTATGGAAATCGTCGGTCCACTGCAGACGATGGAAAACATCGAGTATTCTATGGAAATTGTCGGTCCACTGCTGATGACGGAAAATATGGAGTATACTATGAAAGTCGTCTGTCCGCTATGAACGACAGAAAATATTGAGTATGCTATATGTGGACAACAAAAAACATTGAATATGCAATGGAAATCGAAAATTTCAGCCAGCAAAAAAAAAAAAAAAAAAAAAGGTCGTGCTTGTGTTATCGGTTTGTCCGTCCATCTGTGGACACCATATCTCTGCAACTATTAGTCCGATTTAAAAAATTCTTTTTGTATTGGGAAGCTTGAAATATGCAAGCGATGATCCTTCGTTTCTTTTTCTTTTTTTCTTTCTTTCTTTTTTTTTTAACGATGCTCAATTTTGCCGCTAGAGGGCGTAAATGCAGATGGATGTCAAATCCAAAATACATTTTATTCCATATCTTTGCTTCCAAACATCCGATTGAAAAAATTCTTTTATATTTCGATTCCATTTATGTCTAAGAGTATTTTAGGGATAGTTAGTTTTTCAAGTTCCGCATAGATTTTCTGCTTGGGGGCGCAAAAGTAAATCACATTTTCCCCGATATCTCTTCTTCTAAAACTCCGTTTGAAAAAAAAAATTTTCAGCTGATACAGCTCCTGGTGGGAAATTTTTTGCATATAATTAATAATTTTCGGTAAAGAATACTTTGGCCACCAGGGGGCGTAAGTGTTAATTTTTGCTTCTGATGTATTTGCCATAAAATCTGAGCTTCTAAAATCTTCGTTAATAGAAACTCACCTAAAGGTTGTTGCTTCTTGGCACATTTACCGCACGTATCTTTCCGGTTGGACTTGTCATACTGCGTGATAGGCCTTACATGGTCGTCGTATCTCTTCCCTGTGTCTTTACATATAATCTTGCTATTTTTGTTTTTGAGCCAACATCTTACAATTACATTCACATATTTCTTACATATGGGCATCTTTCATTATCTTCAGCATATATTAAAAACTCTATACAGAACTCACTTGTCATTCATTATCATTATACAGAACCCTTTTGTCAAATACATTTTAACCCTAACTCTCTTGGTCGTTAAATACCGTCCACGTCTTATTATTCACAACATCCATATATACATATACATAAATTGATATTAAAAACTGCCTTTCATGTACACTACTTACAACACCCTTATATCTTCACTCAATTCATTTACTCACTGGCTCATCACTCTTCTTCTTACCCTACTTAGTTTTTAATGGGAAACACAATACGCCTAACCACTGACACATCCAGCCTCACACCCATGACTATGTCTGCCTCTAGTACTTTGTGCCAGTCTCTGGCTGTCTTCAGGAGGCCTGTTGAATCACCAATGTAAAACAGAAAGACATTTGAGAATGGGGGAGGGGGTCAACTTTAACAAAGGGGAAAAAGGTTAGAATGATAATGACTAGTTGATTGCAAATATTTTATCATGTGAAATTTTTGACTTAAACATGCCTTTACATCCTTTTTTCACCCCTTTCTTTTCAGCACCTGATTGAACAGTATAAAACTTTCTTTGATGAAAAAGCTATTGAAAGCAGTCAAATGGGATCAGTGAAGAAAAATATGTAAGTATCATAAACTTAAGATTCAAGTAAGATATATAGCTTTTGAATTATATTTCAGATTTTCCTTAAAATGTTAAAGTGTTTGCTTCAGTGAATGTGTACAATGTCTTAATGCAGCATGCAAATAAATCTTGTGTTTAATATGCACTGAAGAGCAATTGAATTAGAGACAGCTGGCATTATGCAAATGTGGCGCTGTGGGCGGCCCTGTAAACGGAAACGACATGACGTATGCAGCGATCCAACAATATAAGGAGTGATGCGACAGGAATCAGTAATAGTCAGACGCAGTATGGGTAAGACGAAGGATCAAAGCGCATTTGATTGTGGGCAAATTGTCGGGGCCCGACGAATGGGTCACTCCATCTCGGAAGTCGTGCAGGCACTGGGATTTTCACGAGCCACTGTGTCACGGGTGCACCGTGAGTACATCGAATCCGGTAAAACCATCCCTGCAAGGGCCAACTGCCATGGTCAACAGTGTGTGGATGAGTGGGGTCATCGTCAGCAAGCTCGCGTTGTAACAGCAGATAGACGGGCCACAGTGTAAGAAATCACTCGGCAATTTAACTGTGGTGCACAAAAACGTGTAAGCAGTCACACCATTCAGAACCATCTCCTCGCTATGGGGTACAGATGCCATCGTCCCACGAGGGTACCGCTGCTGACCGCACATCACAGGGTGCAAAGATTAGCACGGGCGCGGGAACATCGCCACTGGACCCTAGACATGTGGGAAAATGTTGCCTGGACTGATGAGTCGAAATTCACGTTGGTACATGCGGATGGCAGGATATGAGTACGGCACAAACCACATGAAGCGATGGATCCTTCTTGTCAACAGGGTACTCTTCAAGCTGGTTGGGGTGGCATTCTCGTCTAGGGACTGTTTACGTGGACTGAAATGGGACCCCTGGTACGTGTGATATCGTCCCTCACAGTTCAACGTTACCAGGATATCCTGGACGACCATTTGCTCTCGTTTGTGCGTCTTCAACATCCCACTGGGGACCTCATCCTGCAACAAGACAATGCAATGTGCCATTGCTCCCAAATTGTATCCGAATGGTTGGATGAACTCGCCACCAGCGTAACCTTGCTTCCTTAGCCAGCCAGGTCACCTGACCTCAATCCCATTGAGCACATCTGGGATGTCATCAAGAGAGATGTTCAAGGCTCTGACCCCCTCCATCAAATCTTCGTGAACTATGGGAGCTTGTTCAGGGGTCGTGGATCGTATGGCTTCCCAACGTTTCTGGTGTCTTGTCGAGTCCATGCCGAGACGAATCGCCGCTGTCATCAGGGCGAAAGGTGGTGCTACATGTTACTAGACAGGTAACTCTAATTCAATTGCTCTTCAGTGTAGTAATAATAATAAATAATTAAATGGTATGTAAATGGACTTATAATAAGCACTACAACTAATTATTCATCATGTACTGTAATGAACATTGTCGATAGATTGCAGGTTATCATGCTTTTGTTTTTTACAAGTTCAAATGGGTATTTTTAGGTATTGAAGAATTTGCTGAATTCTCTTTTTTTCCCCTGAGCCTTATCCCCGGTTTTCTGGCCTTTTGGTGACTATCATTACCTGCTCTCAAAGCTTTGACTCCATCTCTTAAACCTCATCACTGAATGCAATTTAAAAAATGCTGCTTGATTTCACATATAAAAATACTGCTTTTGCATTCTTGAAACACTGCCTATGATACTTCCTGAATGTTAGCTATAATTAAACAACTCTATAAAATTAGGACTTGGGTTCTTTATTTATCCCTGATGTCATAGTTTTCTAATAAGTATTGGTTTGAGATTTGTAATCCAAAATGTGATTATTGTCCCAAAGTATCTTGCATTTGATTTTCCATTCATTTGACCATTCCACTGTTCTGATTTCCTTTCTTGGCAGCTGTTGTGTGCTCTTAAATTTTCTTCATCAATTTTCGGGGTGTTTTTTTCTTATACTTGTTGCTGCAATCCTGTGATATTTGATAAGTGATGCACTTTTTCCTCTTGGTGTCCTGTGTAAGTTTTGTCTACTTGTATTTTGCATTTTTGCTATCATATTTGGGGCATGGCATAAAATCAAGTTTCTAGGTAATGTGGAAGAAATATTATTCACATATTACATGGAAATTAATCTGAATTATTAACATAGCAATCAGACAGCTGTGAATTGCGTGTATTTTAGTTTCTCATGTAACATAGTCCTGTCAGAAAACTTGAAAATCACATCTTGTTCTGGGACTATGTAATTTTCAAGTTTTCTGACGTGACTATGTTATGTGAAGAACAGTAAAATACACGCAATTCGGAGCTGTCTGATTGTTGTGCTAATAATTCAGCAGGTTTCAATTTTTTTTTCTTCTGCTATGATTTTCTAGTATTTGGCATAAATGTAGTGTTCTCCCTAGATATTTTTTACAGCTGGGTGGCAAGAAATTTTAGCTGGATGGTACTTTTAATGAATCCTCCCCCAATCGGGAAGAGAAAGAATGTTGTTTTGCTTAACATTATTATACTTATTAAACATCTTTATCAGTGTGATAGGCATTAATGCAACATAACATGATAAAAAAACACAAGAAAATTGCATATAAATGGTAAAAGAAAAATGAATTCTTAACTAATAAATCATGTTCAACACAGTTTCAGGCAGTTTTCATCAATATTTATGGTGTATGTGGAAGTAAGTTTTCCACTCTTACAATCATGTACATTGTAAAAGCTTTCATTAAATGAAATTTAGCTGGGCGGCAGAGAAAATTAGCTGAGTGGGCCGCCCGGCAAAAAGGCTCTAGGGAGAACACTAAAATGTATTATACCTATTTCTCACAGCATTTACATTTCTGGAATATGGATTAGAAAAATTTATTTTCTATTAAAGCACAGGTCTAAGGATAATTTATATGTTTTGTGTATCAACCACCTGTTCTGCTGTATGATTTTTCAAGTAGAAGCTAGAAATTTTTAAAATGTAACGAATTGTGGAAAGGTGTCCGGGAACTGTTATGAAAAATACCAAATTCTATCAGTGATTTAAGTTGCTGATCATGAAATGTCAGCAGGAAACATACCTTGAATTATTGTGGAGCAACTCTTTTGGAAGAAAAAGAAAAGAAAGAAATCTTGTTTTTGTTGGTATATGCCAAAATCATACATGAGATTCTTCCGCGAATTCGCGGAATTCCGCTTTTCGGCATCATTTTGGTCATCCTCGAGGTCATTGCAAAAATGAAGAGAAAATTTTCAGAATTTTTTAGGGGGGGGGGGGGTCGTTCTATAGAAAAATCCTTGAAAAAGCGGAATTCCGCGATTCCGCTTTTTTGTGGTGTAAAAGAACTAAGCGCTTTCTAGCTGAGAGCGTTGTTTTTGGAGCAGGCGCTGGGGGGCAAGAAGAAATGTTGGAGGGTGGAGTCAGGAGCTCAATTCGTTTACTGCTGTCAACAATGGATGGGGTCAGTCACTTGAGCATCGCAGCGCGAAGGGTGGAAGCTCCGCCTACTTCGTGCTTTAGGTAAACTGCCGCAGCCCACGAGCCATTCCGTGTCTTGCGGGAAATCGCCACTCTGCATTCTATCCGTGACGTCATCGCCAGGAACTCTCTCTCTTGTAATTTGCGATGTATCCGAATGCGTTCCCACTTTTCTGAGATCGTTAGAGAATCGAAGTTCTCGTGAAATCTCTTTCTACAAAGGACGCACATAAATTACGGAATCTCCGTAATTGCCAAAAATTATGGAATCTCCGTAATTATTACGGATTTCCCCCGGGATTACGGGTGACTAACAAAAAATTATGGATATTCAGATTTTCGCTGTTATTAAGAAAGTTTTAATGGTTTTGTAAATAATCGATGAAAAGCCTCTGAATAAAGTTCGTAACACAGCCCTTTGTATCCTTTTTTTTTTTTCTTCTGAGGTGGCAGAATTTGTTTTGCTTGTTCGAAAGTGTAAAAAAAAAAAAAAAAAAGCATGGCACTAGGATTGCATAAATCCGGCGTGCTTCTTTCGGCATGGCCCGCTATTACGTGCTTCTTTCGCTGTGGCCCGAGATTACGTCGGCCTGAAGCATCTGAATAAAGTTCGTGACGCAGCTTTCTTTTCTTAAATTCTCTTCCCCCATCCCGAAGAGAAGGAATTTATTTTGCTTGTTTGAAAGCCAAGTGGAAAGGAAGCACGGCGCCGCGCCGGGATTACGTATAGGCATGGCGTGCTTCTTTTGCCGTGATCCGGAATTACGTTGGCTTGGACGTGCTTCTTTCGCTGTGGCCCGGACTTGCGTCAGCCCGATGCCTCTGAAAAAAGTTCGTGACGCAGCTCTTTGTTTTCTTTTTTTCTAATGAGGAGGAATGTGTTTTGCTTGCTTGAAAACTTAGTGGAAAGAAAGCACGGCGCCCGGCCAGTATTACGTCGGCCTGAAGCTTCTAAACAAAGTTCGTGACACAGCTTTCCGTTGTTGTTTTTTTCTTTCTGAGGAGGAGAAATTGTTTTGCTTGTTTGAAAGCTAAGTGGAAAGGAAGCATGGTGCCACGCCGGAATTACGTAGGCCTGGCGTGCTTCTTTTGCCGTGATCCGGAATTACGTTGGCTCGGACGTGCTTCTTTCGCTGTGGCCCGGAATTGCGCCGGCCCGATGCCTCTGAACCAAGTTCGTGACGCACCTCTGTGTTTTTTTTTTTTTTTTTTTTTCTGAGGAGGAGGAATGTGTTTTGCTTGTTTGAAAACTTAGTGAAAAGAAAGCACGGCGCCCGGCTAGGATAACGTCGGCCCGTAGCCTCTGAACAAAGTTCGTGACGCAACCCTGTTTCTCTCCTTTCTTTCGTTTTTTCCTAAGGAAAAATGTGTTTTGCATGTATGAAAGCTAAGTGGGAAAAAAAGCACGGCTTCGGGCCAGTATTACGTCGGCCCGAACCCTCTAAACAAAGTTCGTGGCGCAGCTTTCCGTTTTTTTCTTTCTTTCTGAGGAGGACTTTGTTTTGCTTGTTTGAAAGCTAAATGGAAAGAATGTGTCATGAGTGGCCCAAAAACATGGTTAAAAACAAGAATTCGGCAGAGAAAATCTCCCCACTTGCTTGACATTGATGGAGATTCATGTCACCATATTCACAATGCAAGTAAAAAATTTTGCAAGCCATTTTAAGCTTACATTGAGAAATACTTTATTGACTTTAAATGGTCGGCAGATCAACATGAAGCCCTTGCTGAAATTTGTGAAATTATAGGGCTAAAATTCACTGAAATTAAGAACATGGTGCAATGCAGGTGGTTGTCATTCTATCATGTGGCATTAAACAGTTTACATATCCATGATGCCCTTTTGCTGCTGTATTATGGATTTGTGCAGCCTAATGAAAGACCAATATACATGGATGTGATAAATAAAATATGTAAAGATTAGAAAGAAAAAGTTAAAATTCCAGGAGCTTTGGAAGAAATTACGGGAAAAAAATCTAACAGAAGATGGAAGAAAATGGAAATCTAGAATTGTTGCAAAATTATTTGAAAGCTCAAAAAAAAAAAAAAAAACCTTGCTTATATTAAATTTTTATGTTGCAGCTCTACCTCTTTTGAAAAAATATGTATGCTTATTTCAAGCAAAGGAGCCATTAATTCATAAAGTTTTTGATGAGCAGAAGCAACTATTCTTGGATTTCTTAGCTTGTTTCTTAAAACAAAAGATACTGAAAGGCAAACCTATGAAATATTTGATAAGGCAAACCTGTGAAAGATTCTTGGATCAGGAACATTATTTTGAAAAGCGAATCAAATGACATTGTGGGGAATTTTTTTTAAGCCAGGCTGCTGAAGCTTATATTCAGCATGCAAAATACATGCAAAAGACACTACCATTATGTAGTGATCTTTTAATGTACATATCATTGATCCTTCTACAAGGGGACATAATCTAACTTTAAAAAGACTGAAAAACTTCCACAGTTTCTTTGAAATATATTGAATTCAGAGGAAATGGAAAGCTATGCTCTAGAAATTCACCAGTATCAGTTTGAATCACGACTTCCATCTCCTGACTTTGTAAAAATTGATGCGTGGTGGGCAAAGGTGTTTGACCTCTACAAGTACACTATGCTATCTAAAGTAGTAAAAGCCTTTATATCATGCTTTCATGGTCCACAGGTTGAAAGTTCTTTCAGCATGATGGCTGAAACCATAGATATAAAATCAGGAAGAATGAACATTGAAACCTATTCAGCTATACAAACTGTGTAGTATAAACTTAAAGCACAGGGTAAGTCTGCAGTTAATTTCTTCAGTAAAGAAATTTTTTTCCAAGAAGCAGTTGATGCCAACCTCTGCCAAAATCTTAGGACATCAGAAACAAGTTATACCAAAGAAATAGAGAGGAAAAGAAAAGGAATTATCAGCAAAAAGAAAAAGTTAGCAATGGATCCTGTTCAGCTGCAGTCAACGTAAAATAAATATGGCCGTGCAGCTTGCTGAGAAGAAAGCCAGGCTTGCTCAGAAGAGGAAATTCGAATTGTTGTGCAAGCAAGTACAACAAAAAAGGGGCAAAATATCTTTGAAGCAATCTGTTTAAAAACCATAACTTCTAGTCGTTTTTTTTTTAATTTGTACATATTCAAATACATATTCCAATTATCATTTAGTAAGAATCTGTGAATTTAACTTATTTCCACACACATTTCATTTTTGAAAAATTTGGTACATTAGAGTGCTACTAAGCCAACAAGACTGACTTATCTCTTGTACTCTGATGTTTGACCAAAACTAATCTGTGGATATGCTTCTAATTGCTTGACTAAATGCACAAACTTTCCTAGACAAATACTTTTCACCCCAGGATTTAGCTAGTAAAGATTTACATGTATGTTTTAAATCTGATTTTTAAAAATATCTCATTTTATTTTGTTCTTGATTCCCTACTTTTCTATTGTGAATATAATAATGTGCTTCACTTTAATATTTACTTACATAATTTACAGAAAATAATTCCATATGGCTTGTGCAATCTTAAATATTGTATATGCTGTATTTGAATTTGCTCACACCGCGCAATCGCGTGTCCCAATTTTCCACCCAGTTAAAAAGTTCAGCTTTTTTTGTCATCGGCCGGTCTCATGTATGCAAAATAAAAAAACATCCATGCCAAAATAAAACTTTCTGCTTTGCAGGTGCTCGCCAACAGAAGTTTGTCTCTACCAGTAATGAAGGTAAATGGACTGTAGAAAAAGTACATATTTTGTGCCATGTGAATTAACTAGCAACAATATAACGTGAACATATTACTGTAATTTGTAATATTGGGTTGGAAAGAAAGTAACTTCCAATGGCGGGAAACCCAAACTCGAAGCGCCGGTCACAGTGCACATTGACCACTGAGATTGTGTAGCACACCAGCATTACATCGGCAGTTAGCCATCGGAAAGCAAAGAGTGTAAGCGCCAGCTAACATGGAATTGGACAAGGAGCACATTCTCCATTGCATGCTACACGAGTTTCGTCATGGTAGCTCCCCCACAAGTGCAGTAAAGAACATTATCCGTGTGTACTCCAATGCCATTTGAACAGTTTCGAGTAGGAAATTTTGGCCTGTCAGACCATCCCAAAGCCAGAAGACCCACAACAGTGAATATAGACATGCTGAAGACCTTAGTGGATACTGACCCATGCCTAACCATGTGGTATTTGCCCACAGAGCTGAGGACTACCCAGACAAGCATTATCACGCACCTGCATCAACTTGGGAAGGTGTATGTGAAGGTATACAAGAGGGGAGTTTGAGAACCCTGTCAACTCACAGTTTGAGCAAAAAACAAATTGCATGAGTGCATGCGTTTCATTGCTTGCACATGACCAAGTTGTACTGTTCTTGAACAGCATTGTTACAGGTGATGAGAAATGAGTCTTTCAGAACAATATTAGTTCCTGGAAACAGAGGCCCATGCCAATCCCCAAAGCCGGCTTACACCCACGTAAGGTCTTGATAGGAATATGCAGGGTGCAGTGTGTACTGCCATCAACTCCACAATCTGCACACATCACTCCCGTTGAAACGACCAGCACTGCTGAACTGAACCGCAAGGGTTTCCTTTCACAGCAAGATGGAGCGAAACCTCGCACAGCATGGGTGACCTATCATGAGATCAGGGATCTGGACTGCAATCTGCTGCCACATCCAGCCTATTTTCCAGCCATTGCCCCAAGCGACTACCCCCTTTTCCAGTCATTCCAAAATTTCCTGGACGTACAGCAGTTCACCAACTGGGACGATGAATGCTCGCTGACTGACTCCTTTGCGTCCAAGTCGCAACAATTCTACTGGGACAGTATCTAACAGCTGCCCAGTCGATGGGAACAGGTCTTGGCAAATGACAACGACTGCATTTTTCACTGATTTATACTTGTATGTAAGGTAATTAGCATTTTTGTATTGCCTTGCATTTGCAGACAATACTTTCTTTCCTACCCAGTAGAATATGCTCATTATTTTAACTGAGTTTTACTTGGCATTTTGATGAGGCATTGCAGTCCCCCCTTCCCCCCACCCCCTTTTGTGTGTGTGTGAGAGAGAGAGGATTTTTTCTTTATGTCATATGACCATTTTTCTTTTACCGCATAATCAAACATTCTGAAAATGACTGGTGCAATTGGTGCTAAAAAGTATGAAGTTTTACACGCCTGATACATGCTATTCTTGTTGTGCCACACAGTAATGCAACTGTGGAAAGAAATTTTGGCATTGTCTGTAAGAGTCAAACAGAATTTAGGCCAAACCTAGCCACTGAAACTTTAGGGGCGTTGTTAGCCTTAAAAGTGAGAAAATTCCTGCTAACAACTGGGCAATAATTTAGATAGTTTTTTTAGTAAAATAATAACATTTCTGCATTTGTACCAATATTTGATTTAATTTACCTGCCGGGTCCGCCAAATTACGTTCTGAAATTAAGGAAAAATTGTGTCCTGAATAATTTTTTTTATCGCTCCTACCCCTGCCCCAAACAAACAAACTAACCCGTTTCCTGGGTCACAGTTGAAGTAGACATTGTCGTGTTGCTGTATTGATCCAACATAGAGTTCATTTATTGTGGCTTCTGCAGTATTCTGAATGTTAGTTTTTCCCAATTTTGTTTTAAAACAGGCCACTTAGAATAATAAATGAATAGGCCATCAACAGCTTTTTCAAGTGAAAAAGTTGGGCTTGAAGTTGAGAACAGATGGAGCCACTATATAATGACCGCAAAAGTTAGTAAATGCATCAAATATGGCAACATCTACTTCAGTTGTAATCCCATGAATAGGCTAGGATTTGGCTGGAAAATTTGATCCTAAGTAGATTTCACTTAACAGTAATTGAAAATTTACCATCAGATTGCTTAGCAGAGCTGCCATTGTGTTTTATCATTCTGGGTCCTAAGGACCCATAGATTTATAAAAAGTGGGTACTTTGTTAGATATTCTGGGTCCTAAGGACCCATAGATTTATAAAAAGTGGGTACATTGTTAGATATTCTGGTCCTTTTAAAAAACGAAAGAATCAAGAGATAATTACAGGGTTTGTACGTCTCCTGGATTTCCTGGAAAACTCCTGGAATTAAATTTTTATTTTCCAGGGCCCTGGAAAACTCCTGGAGAAAAGGCAATTTTTAATGACTCCTGGAATTTTTGTATTTCTTTTTATGCTGAATTAGTTTGGTGGTTTTCAGCCAGTGTTTCACCATAAAAGTTAGCTCCTCTCAGCTGTGAACTGGGGAGAGAGTGAGAGTGAGTGAGTGTGTGTGTGTGTGGGGGGGGGGGATGTTGCAGAAACTTCCTTGCCTGATCGGGTGGGCGGGGCCAGCAGGGCTGTTGACTGATAAGTATCTCCTGCACCCTACTGGGATAAAAAATATGATTTTCTATCTCAGCAGAATTTCTACAAAACTGACTGAAAATTTAATGCACTTAATAAATTGCCAAAAGGAACGAACCTACCAAATTTCGTGTGAATCGGATAAAAACTGAAAACTAGCCAATAAAATCTTTAATCATGTACGAAGGCAGTTTTCCCCACTCTAACGTCATAATAAAAAAATCTATTCGCAATTCAAAAAGTTTTCATTTTATTGTAGTGAAATTTGCAGGGTTACCTTATATGACCCAGTTACGACATCTGTGAAAAATTCAGATCTTTTAATTGAAAATTCAGAAAATAAATTTTTCGGCACTTTTTTCCTTAGGTAGAAAAGGAGAGTACATAGCTGCCAATTCTTCCGATTTTTTATACGTTCTTCCGACCAAACTCGCGTTCTTCTGTCGTTCCAAAAATTTCTGTGTTTTTTGCAAAAAATAACCTGTTTTATTAATTTTTGTAAGTCAAAAAAAAAAAAAAAAAGTTGAAAAGCGCAGCAGTAACCTACTAGTCTTAATCTCAGGGCTGCCAGACCTGCTCCAGCCCGCGCCAAAACGTTGTTCTTGCACCATTCTGCTAAAAAAAAATTTCGATTTTGACAGCAAAATCTGCGCTAATTTTGCACCAAAAGTTAAAATTTACCGGTCATCGCTATTTTAGCGTAATCTTACGCTATTCAAAATCGATTCAGCGGTAAATTCGTACGTGAGATACTTCCATGGGTTTGCGAAGCCCCCCTTTTGTCAATTTCGAGATCGATGCAAAAGTGAAGAAATTTTCGGGGTATTAGTTGGGTGGGTGGGGAGGGGGTCGTATTCCGTCTGGAGACGTTGTTTTGTCTTTTTAAACGTTCGGAAACGGAAGCTAAACAGAGTGCAGATTTCCCCCGTAATCGTTTTTTTTTTTTTCCTTTTCCCTCGCGCGTTGTTGCTTCTGTTCAGTATTGTTGTTAAATATCATTTCATTGCATAATTTCAGCTTGAAATTGTAGTCAACGATTTCCGAAAATGGAAGTTTGGCTGCCCGAAAATTTCCCTGTAATCTTCAGCCACAAGATTCTTACGCTGATTCGAGGAATTCTGTCTTTTTTGTTATCATTTGGACCATTTATGAGATCGATGCACAACTGACCTGAAATTTTGGGAGTATTGGTGGTGGGGAGGGGAAGAAGGTATCATTTTCTCCGTCAGAGAACGGAATTTCATCGTTCGAAAACGGAAAGTAGACGGAGGTAAAATTTCTCTCGTAATCATAATTTTTTTTTCTCGCGATGTTTACTCTATTGAGTATTGTTAGATATCATTTTATTCCATAAATATATGTATTTCAGCTTGAAAATGTTGGATAAATTTCCGAAAACGGAAGTCAGACGGAGCAAAGATTTCTTCAGTAATTGTACCCCCCCCCTTCCCTCGCGATGTCCTCCCCATTCCTAGGTAGTTGTTAAATGTCATCATTCTCACAAATGTGTGTGCATTTTAGCTTGATAAGGGTGGAGGAAATTTCCAAAAACGGAAGTGACGAAGTTTGGAAATATGCAAGAATTGATGTATGGTGTATTCATTCTCTGAAAATTACACCATTTATCTAAAATAGTGAAAGCTTGGATATCAGAATTCATGGTTCTCAGCTACAGTTGATGTTTTTAGTAAGCACAGGATACCTTTCAAAAATTGTATTGCGTTTGGAGCAGACAATGCTCCAGTAATGATAGGAGAGAAAAATGGTGTGGCTCGTCATTTGAAAGAACACCAAAGTGAAATAATAATTATAGGGTGTTTTTGCCATTTAATTAATAATGCAAAAGAATTCTATCTTTGGTTAAAAAAATTGCACAATGTTTCGATCATTAATGTCAGGTGAATCGCTTGAGAGTCTTCTGTTAGTTAAATGCAAAGAAAATTTACTTTGTTTTCAAAAAGGGTACTCCAAAGAATTCTTAAAAAAAAAAAAAAAAGCCAAAAAGGTCACTGTAAAATGTTTAGCTAACTGTTAAATTACTATAAATAAAGGTTCCCTTCAATAAAAACACACACAAAAAAAAAGGTCAGTGTCCTGTATTCCTTTTTTGTTTAAGCAGTATGAGTTATAAATCACTTTATCGTGTGACAAATTGACGTAAAAAAATCTTCTGAAATTTTCAAAGAAATCTTCTGCATATTCATTAAATTTAGTTGGCAGTAGCAGGTGGGAGGGGCTGGATGAAATGACATGGAGAAAATCCTCCAAACCGTGATTTTAGCTTACAGTATTCTTATGGTTACAAAATGTTAGGTTATAAAGCTGTAAATGAGGTGAGGGGTAATCGTGGAAGTGAGATGTAGATGGACTGATACCGCTCTTGTATGCTCCCCAGACTTTTTAATCAGGCTGTTCTATTTTCATAGATGCCAAGTAGTACGGATTTTCCGTAATTTTACGGATTTTTGGTTGCTGTTACGGAAGTACGGAAACCCCGCTGAAATTATGGAAAATCGCCATTTGATTTAATTTTCTGAGACAGAAAGCAAATTTTCATCAACTTAAAAATTTGTGTTTGTTCTTTAAGTTTTTCTGGGGGAAAAAATTAAATGCTACTTTCAGGGCTGCCAGACCTGCGCCAATTGCGCCAGCCCGCGCCAAAACGTTGTTCTTGCACCATTCTGCTAAAAAATCGCCATTTCAACGAAACCTGCGCCAATTTTGCGCCAAAAGTTAAAATTTACCAGTCATCAATATTTTAGCGTTATCTTTACGACATTCGAAATCGATTCAGCGGTTAATTTGTATACAAGATTCTTTCGCGGAGTCCCGTCCGTTTTTTTTTTTTTTTTTTGTCATTTTCGAGATCCATAAAAAAGTGAAGAAATTTTCGGGATATTAGTTGGGGGGGGGGGTCGTATTCCGTCTGGGGACGTTGTTTTGTCTTTTTAAACGTTCGGAAACAGAAGTTAGACGAAGCGCAGACTTTTCCTGTAAACGTATTTTTTCTCTCTCGCGATGTTGCTTCTGTTCAGTATTGTTAAATATAATTTCATTGCATAATTTCAGCTTAAAATTGTAGGCAACAATTTCCGAAAACGGAAGTTAGGACGCCCGAAAATTTTCCCGTAATCTTCGGCGACGAGATTCTCACGCAAATTCGAGGAATTCCGTCTTTTTTTTGTTATCATTTGGACCATGTACAAAATTGATGCATAACTGAACTTAAATTTTGGGAGGATTGGAGGGGGTGGGGTGGGGGGCTTGTTTTCTCCGTCGGAGGACGGAATTTCATGCTTCGAAAACAGAAAGTAGACAGAGGTAAGATTTCTCTGGTAATCGTAATTTTTTTTTTCTCGCGATGTTTCCTCTCCCAGTATTGTTAGATATCATTTTATTCCATAAATATTTGTATTTCAGCTTGAAAATGTTGGATAAATTTCCGAAAACTGAAGTTAATTCAGCTTGAAAATGTTGAAATGTTGGACAAATTTCCGAAAACTGAAGGCTTGAAAAACCGTTATTTAAAGCCATGTTTCCCAATTCAGCGATCGCAAAAAAATACTCGTGTGGAAGAACCAAGGCTACTGCACTAATTCAGCACATGGCCAGTGTTTCTACAAGTAACATCGTATCTGAAGTAAAAAAAAAAAATCCTTTTTCTCCATCTACAGACGGAAGTAATGATGCTCAAGCAAATAAACTGTATCCCATTACAATAACATATTTTGACGAAAAAATAGGGGAAAATTCAACTGTTTTGTTATCATTGGTTGAATCAAGTAATACAGGTGAAGGAATATTCAACGTTTTGAACAATGGGTTTGTTAAAAAAAATGTCTCGTGGAGCAACTGTGTGTCATTTTCCTGTGCCAATGCTAACACTATGATAGGTCAAGTAAAAGGGTGTTGTTTCTCACATAAAGAAGGTTCAGCCTGCAATCATAGTGCAGCGATGTTCATGCCATTTAGTAAATTCAGCTGCACAGAAATCTGCTACTTAACTGAAAGGATTTAATGTTGAGCAGTTTCTGATACAGTTGTACTTTTTTTGGAGAAAAGTTCAAAGAGGAAACACAATCTAAAACTGAGTCAAGCTGTTTGTGGTACTAAACCACACAAAATTCTAAAGCATGTCAATACTCGCTGGTTATCAATTTTGGAATCCATTGACTGAATTTTAGAACAGTGGGAGGCTCTAGAACATTATTTCAGTGACAATGAAGAAGCTAATTCCTGCAAGTAATTAGCTTTTATAAGAACCTTGCAAGTATAATTGAAAATCCTTCATCTAAACTTTAGGAAGCTCCGCTTGTGCATGTATTAAAAAGAAAACTTCAATGTCTGTTATCTGAATTGCTTGTATGATTTATCAAGCCATTGGCATTTGATGTGATAGCAACATCTCTTGCAGATGGAAATTTTGAAAGAAGGAGAAATCAAAAAGAAAACTTTGATCTTGTAATTGGGTCAAAAGCGAGATCTTATATAGGTACAACTGCAGATCTGAGTGAAGACACAGTGGCTACTTTTTATTCTGAGGTAAGGGGATTTTACAAGGCAGGCTGCAATTACATTTTAAGAAAATTTCCACTTAATGATGAATTTCTGAGTCATGCAGAAATTGCAGATGTGGCATTAAGGCAAAGTGTTTCTTTTGCATCAGTCCAATATATGTGTTCCCTGTTTCCAGTTTTGAAACCAGAAGAATCTGACAAGGTGGAATCTGAATTTGCTCACTACCAGTTTGAAAATTTTAACTGTGCTGTTACTTCTGAGAGAATGGATGAAGTGTGGCTCAGAATTTCTTTAATGAAAAATGAAAGTGGCCAGTTGAAGTATGAATCATTAAGCAAAATTATGAAAATGATTTTAATAGTCCCTCATAGCAATGCAAGTACAGAAAGAATTTTCAGTATTGTGAAAAAAAACCATGAATGAATTCAGACCTAATTTAAGTACTCATGTGCTGTCTTCTTTATTAGTAGAAAAAATAAACAGCATTGCACACAGTGAACTATGCTATCAGAAGAAGTTTTCACAAATTGAACTAAGGAATGCCAAAATGGCAACTACAGCCAGTTTATCATAATAATTTGGCCAACATTCCAAGGAATAATTTTTCTTCATGTCTTATTATATTTTTCTGGTAGGCAGTATTTTAAATTTTCCCATTAGCAAGTTATTATTATTATTATTATTATTTTGTTAATAGTTCTGACAGATTAAAATTTGTTGCAGTGTTAAATACCCAAATTTGCCGCTGTAGACTGGATTACTGAAAATTACTGAAAAATGAACATGTTGGTTACTGAAAACTACTTTTAGAGGTTGGCATCTATGTATTTTAAACAGTGTTACAGTCTTACATTAACTCAAGAGTATATTGGCCTATACGTAATGCTGATTGTAGAGGCATTTGGCTGTCTTCCTTGTAAATTGGTAACAAGAACATTGTTCTGTTTTATTAGTCAGAATAAATTATTGTTGTGTAGTAATAGTAAGTGTATATTTAATCCAGTTTGGCTAGATAATGTCAAGTATAAGGATTTTTTTGCTGAAAGATACTTCTAAGTTTAAAGCTAAGTGCAAAGTATGTGATCGTTGCTTCGATATTTCAAATATGGATGAGTCTGCCATTACTAGCTTTGTGGCTAGTAAAAAGCATATTTCTTTATTGACAGCTAAACAAAAGCAAACAGTACATATCCAAGACTTTTACCAGAAGTCAGATGGTGCTGTTCCTATTAAAAAACCTGCAGTATCTGACATAAGTCTTGAAAATTCGTTTTCCCAAAATGATGTGCTAAAAGCAGAAATTCTATGGACGTTTAAAGTCATTACTTCACATTATTCACATAAGTCATGTGAAAACATCCAATCTGTACTGACCTTAATGTTCCCTGACAGTAGCATTGCAAAAACGTTCACTTGTGGTGGAAAAAAAATGTGCATATTATTCTGTTTTTGGTATTGCACCATTTTTTATGTCACTTTTAAAGGGAAGGGTCAAATCTCAAGATGGATATGCGTTACTGTTTGACGAGACCCTTAACAAGAAAACTAGCAAAAAACAGTTGGATTCTCATGTTAGGTTTTGGGATGGCAGGCAAGTTTGTACAAGATACTTAGGCTCTGACTTTTTAGGACATGCTACTGCTGATGTATTGTGTAGTAAAATTCAAGAAAAGTGTTCCAGCTTAGGTTCTGGTAACTTGCATCAGCTGTCCATGTACGGACCCCGTGTCAATTGGGAAGTTTATGGTATGATGCTGAATGCATTAAAACTAGAGGGCCATACCTCTTTGTTGAATGTTGGTAGTTGTGGATTTCATATTGTTCATAATGCTTTCAACAGTGGCTGCAAAATAATGCCAGAACTTGGCGAGACTATTCAAGCATTGTATTATATATTCAAGGACTCACCAGCTAGGCGTGAAGACTTTTCAAAAGTGACAAACAGCAACGTCTTTCCGCTAAAGTTTTGCAAACACTGTTGGCTTGAAAATGTGAGTGTTGTTGAAAGAGCTATTGAAATTTTGCCAAGTATTTCATTATATGTCAGCAAGGTTCAGCAAAAGATATTACCTGACCCTCAAAACAAGTAATTTGATGTGGTGAAGAAACATGTTAAAGACCCACTTTTTCTTATTGAATGTAATTTTTTTGTTAGTGTGGCCAAAAGTGTTGAATATTTTTTGACTGTTTATAAGACTGACCAACCAATGCTTCCCTTTTTGGCTCATGACTTATATAGTTTGTTAAAAGAAGTGATGCAAAGATTCATAAAGGATAACATAATGAAGAGTGTAAATAGTCCTCTTAAACTGCTGAAAATTGAAATAAATGGAACAAATTACAAAGATACGAGTAAAATCATGATTGGTTTTGTTGCAAGCAAATTAATAAGGGAACTAAAGAAAAGCCAAAATGTCAGTGACAAACAGATTATGGAATTTAAGTTACAATGTAGGCACCATTTTTTAATCCAAGTTACTAAGAAGTTACTCGAAAAATCCCCTTTACAGTATCCGTTGGTTAGGTCAATAACATGTTTAGACCCAAGAAAGTTTTTGGGAAATTCAGAAGATATGGTTCAGAAGTTCAGCAGGATATCATGTCTTAAATCAAAGAAGGAAAGACTTGAAACAGACATTTCTGAATTTAAAAAATCCTCTGAAATGTATGCTGATAAGGTAGAATAAAAAAGTTAACTAACATTGCTTGCAAAATCAAATGCCCTGCGACACAGTGTCAAAGAAAAAGAAAAAGCACTGTTGCTTGTTGCTGATGAACTTCATGAAAAACTCATGCAACAAAAGAATTGTTAAAGGGGTAGGGAACATCCTATCTCTTGAAGTTATCATCATCATCATCATTGTCAACCATTATCAATCCACTGCTGGACGAAGGTCTCCCCAAGTTTCCTCCACAACTGTCTGTCTTGTGCCAGTCTCCTCCATGTCACCCCTGCATACTTTCGAATTTCATCCACCCATCTCCCATGTGGTCTTCTTCTGGGTCTTTTCCTGTCCCTTGGAATCCAATTTAAAATTTCGGCTGTCCATCGATGATCTGTTCTTCTGGCAGTATGTCCAGCCCATTGCCATTTCAGGGATTTAACTCTGATTATGATGTCTTCCACTCTTGTCATTTTTCGGATCCACGAGTTCCTCTTCTTATCTCTCCTGGTTACACCAAGCATGCACCTCTCCATGCTGCTTTGAGTTGTCTGCAGCTTTTGTATGTCTCTTTTAGCTAAGGTCCACGTCTCTGCACCATACGTAAGCACTGGAAGGATGCATTGATCAAACACTTTTCTTTTAAGACATAATGGCATATTGCTCTTGAAAATTATGCTGTTTCTTCCAAAAGCTCTCCAGGCAAGTTTTGTACGCCGATTAATTTCTTCATCAATGTGACCCTCACTTGATATCTGCTGTCCAAGATAAACGTACGTGTCTGTTATCTCCAGCTTTTCTCCATCAATCGATAAATCTTCATTTCTTGTAAAAGCATTGAACATCACTTTTGTCTTCTGAAAGTTCATTTTTAATCCCACTTCTTTACTCTTGTCAGCAAGTTCTTGGATCATACTCTGCAGCTCTGCTGGGGTAGTTGCAAAAATGACTACGTCATCAGCAAAACGAAGGTGGGTTAGATAATCTCCATTAATCTTTATCCCCTTGTTTTCCCAGCTCAGTGACTGAAAAACGCCCTCCAATGTGGCATTAAAGAGCTTCGGAGATATGGTGTCACCTTGTCTCACTCCCTTTCCAATTTTTACGTGTGTTGTATTTTCAAACAGCCTAATCTTTGCACTTGCATTTCCATAGATGTTATTAATAATATTAATGTATGCATCTTCAATACCGCAGGTTTTCAGAGCCATTGCAACTGCTGATGGTTTCACCGAATCAAAGGCTTTTTCATAATCGATAAAAGCCATGCACAATGGAAGTTCATATTCCCTCGCTCTTTCAATTAGTTCTCTCAGTACGTGGATATGATCTATTGTGCTGTAGCCACTCCTGAATCCAGCTTGTTCTCTCGGTTGAGCCATGTCCAGTGTTACCTTCAAGCGGTGTGAAAGAACTTTAGTGAAGATTTTATAAACTACTGATAGGAGGCTGATAGGTCTGTAGTTTCCGAGATCCTCAATGTCACCTTTCTTATGTAGCAGGATCATTGTAGCGGTGTTCCAATCCTCAGGAATCTTTCCTTCATTAAGGCATCGAGTGAAAATTTGGGCGAGTACTGTTTCGATTTCTCCACTTGCTTCTTGTATGATGTCTACAGTAATTCCATCTTCTCCTGGAGCTTTTCCTCGCTTCATGTTCTTGATTGCATGTGCAACTTCTGCTGGAAGGACTGGAGGAACTCTGGTACTGGTATCTTTCATGATGTCTGGAGTGCATATATCATCCCTTTCATATAATTTGGAGTAGAAATCTTTCACTCTTGTCAAAATTTCGCCTCTATTTCTTGTTACAGAACCATCTTCTTTTCTCAGTGCCATAATCTGTTTTCTTCCCTTACTGAGATGTCCCTTTGCTATCTTTAGGCTTTGGTTGTTTTCAATTGCTTTCCTCACTAGTTCACAGTTGAATTTCCTTACGTCTTCAGTGATACTTTTTCTTACTGTCTTGCATAGCTCTATATATTCCACTTTGGAAGTCACATCTTCCTTAGTTGTCCTCATCTCTCTTCTTCTTTGCATCAACATTTTGGTTTTTCCTGATAATTTGTTCACATGCAACTTATTCTTAGACCCAGCTAATTTTGTTGCTGTTTCCATAAGGGCTTTGGTTACTTTTCTGTTAACTTCAGAGATGTCCACTTCTTCCGATGTTAGGCCTTCTAAAGCAGAGAACCTGTTCTTCAGTTCTAACTTGAAGATATTATGGTGTTTTTTAAGGTTGGTTATGTCAATAGATTTTGTTTGTCTTATGAGCTTGCCACGTTCAAGTTTAGTGTTGAGGTGCATCTTACATTTCACCAATCTATGGTCACTACCTGTGTTGAACTTGTTTAGCACACTGCAGTCTTCTATGACGAATTTTTTGTTACACATAATAAAATCAATTTCACTTGTCGTCCCATTTGGATGTCTCCATGTCCATTTCCTGTGTGGCTTTTTCTTGAAGAAGGAGTTCAAGATGAAAAACCCTTCTGCCTCTGCAAACTCAACGAGAGTATTTCCACGCTGGTTTCTGTTGCCGTGACCGAATTTACCTACTGAAGTTTCATTCTGTTGCCGTTGCCCTATTTTTGCATTGAAATCTCCCATAATTATTTTCAAGTGCTGCTTACCTTTATTATTTAGATGACAAATTTCCTCATAAAATTCTTCAATTTCTTCTTCAGGATGACTTGTGGTGGGTGCATAAGTTTGAATAATCTGAGCCTGGTATCTTTTCGAGAGTTGGATAACAAGTCGTGCAGCTCTGTCAGAGGAACTTTCAATTTCTACAACTTTATCCTTCAGTTTCTTGTTTATTATAAATCCAACACCACTAGTTCTGCCAGTATCTGTCCCACGATAGTAGAAGAGATGCCCACTTTTCAGTTCGATGAGATCTTCTCAATTTCTCCTTACCTCACTTAGCCCCACGATGTCCCATTTGATCCTTTGTAGTTCCTCTTCCAATTCAAGAAGCCTTGAATCAGAAGATAGGGAGCGTCCATTGTAAGTAGCCAAGGTCAGCATCAGATGGCAGCCTAGTCCGGTCCTCCGGGGATTCTTAGCACCCTCTGCCTTCATGTCGCACTGGCCGCTGCCTTGGCCAGGTACATTCCAGCTGCCGGAGACTGAGGGCCAAGATTTAAGTTGTGGAATCATTTTGGAGGGGTTTGGCCATAACTCACCACGCTGGCCAAGCGGGTTGGTGAGTGTGGGATAGAATTTCCTCTAATCCCGATGGTATAGTTATACCGCTATGGGCGGTCGTCAGAGCCCCTTTAGTGGGAACAGGATGCACCACGAGAAGGCGTTGTTGACATTTGTCAAGGAGAGGCTGTGATGTTACGCATCACCTGACCTTACATCCCCTTGAAGTTATATGTCTAACTAAATTACCTTTTTCTTAATGAACTTTCTAGATAACAAAACTATGTCTTCATTCTGCTTTATTTCCCCTCTCGTTTATATTGTGGTCATTAGTGGCTGTGAAGTGGGGAGAGGAAATGTAAGTCAACAGCGATTCCCAATCAAACTTTATTCCCATACGGCTTTATATTGCGTCCATAAAACGGGGAAAACTTTACCTGCTAGAAACGAGAAGTATACCTTTTAAAAGGAATTCACCTGGTTTCTTTCATAGCAGTTAGCGGTATGCAAATCTGTGGAAGAATTGATCAAGCTCATGAACACTGCGTATTAATCAGATTTCGGCCATTTTCAACACATTCCTTCGATATACACCATTTTTCCCCATCGAGTTTTTAAGTAAAAGATACCCTCCTCGGGGTCCCTAAGAACAAACTAAAATTTTGACGGAATTGAAGGCTTTTGTATGTGTATTATCATGCATTAAGTTTCGATGAACATACTGAAACCAGATGAAAATTTCCGGAATAAAATGACAAATTTCCAGGAAAAGCGCATAATCAAAAAACATTTTTGGGCACACCGAGCATTGCTTTTTTCAGCTTTCAAAGTAGTTAGACATTTACAGGGTGCTTTCAAAAAGCTGGTCAAGCAGTTTCATGTATTAAATTACCTAAAAATTTTAAACTGTAGCCATTTTTCAAAAATATCAAAAAGAAACAATAAATCCAGGTAGAGAAGGTAAAGTACATGTTGCAAAAATATGCATTTAAATGTTTCCCCTCATATTAAGTAGGCATACAGAAACATCAGTATTTCACTGTGTGCCATCCAATGAAGGCATGTTACATATTGTAAATAGAAAGTTCGGAGTATTTTTATACAAGTACAAACAGAATCCGTTCTTTTTCTTTTCTTCCTGGTTCTCCAAAGGGTTGGCATTCTAGCTTTTCAGGTTCTTGTTTTTATCTAGTTTCTTGAATTCTAGAGCATGGAATATCCTGCCTTTTAGGTTTGTATAAAGTGGATAAAAAAAATTAAATCCTGTTAAGCTTTTTGATGCTGATGCATATTGTCATTTTTGAGGTTTACATGATTCATGCTCTGTGAATGATTTTGGGTTTTTCACTTTAGCTCAGTGCCTGCTTTCTGATATGTAGTTACTGTAAAAAAATAATTGTGTTACAGGGAAGAAAATTATCAGTATCATGCATGTATTTTATTTTGTTTGTTTCAGAAATGCAAGGAAGCATGTTTAAGGTTTTAATGAATCAGAATTTCCCATCTTTACTAATGTGTATATATCTTTTCTGCTTTCAGTCGATGTATTGTAAATGTGTAGTGCTGCCCCGGTGGCCAAATGGTCTGACCATTCGCCCGAGGAGGGTGTGGTTTCAAGTCCCATATGAGGCATGGGTGGTGTATTTGTCTGATGGCATTGGCTCTGTCCGTTCTCTGCAACAAGTGGCCCTAAATTAGAGATGTGCGGCTGCTTATATCACTCGGAGTTGCACATGATGGTCAATAAACCTTGAAACACAAGAAAAAAAAAAGGTAGTAAACTTCACCGTAATTTGCAATATAGGCAACAACGCACTGTGATTCTAGCAAAAGTTTGGGCTCCTGGAATTTTTTTAGAGACTCCTGAAAAACTCCTGGAATTTATTTTCTTTAAAAGTGTACGAACCCTGTAATTAATATTTATACTGAATAAGCAAATGAAAAATAAATGTAATGCACTTTGTTTGAAACTTAAATTTACGCTCTTTGGAAGCAAACTTTAAAAAATCAAGTACTGAAATTATTAAATTTTATCACACAAAGACAATGCATATCAAGTTAGCCCAGAACACCAGAGTAGTTTTTATTTTTCAAAACACAGGAGCAGTGTGAATAACTACTCTTGAACAGTTTCTTCGACTCTTAGTGAAAATCATTGATGTAGACATACAACTTTTAGTAGAGTGTAATCGTCCACGGTGCTCTCATTAAATGTTTTTTTTTTTTTTTTTTTTAATTTTAGATTTCAGCTGTTCCAGTATTGATCAAAAGAACTGAAAGGTTTAATAATAATCAGAACATCTGTATGTTTACATAATCTTATATACATTTTAAAAAACATGTGGGTCACCCTGTGATTCTTTTTAAAGACTTTGGCCTGAGGCTTTGTAAAAGTTGGACTCGTGATCATGGTAAATGCAGACTTGCCAACTCTCCGGATTTAGGGGAAGACTCCGGATTTTCTTCCCTTTCTCTCACCCTGCAGGTGAATGTCACCGAGAATTAGCCATTTGGATGGTCAAAATTCCATCAACCACTATGATTTCGAACCGCCAGTGAAATCTTTTCCTTTCTCCGTCATTACAGTCGTCAGTTTCGTACCTCTCCTCCTGTCTGCAAAAAGAAAGCCGCCCCAGTAGCGCAGTGGTCTAAGCACTGGCTTCTGGTCAATCGTCCAAGATGGGTTGGAA
The DNA here is from genome assembly GCA_039090855.1 of Macrothele yani. Taxonomy (NCBI): domain Eukaryota; kingdom Metazoa; phylum Arthropoda; class Arachnida; order Araneae; family Macrothelidae; genus Macrothele; species Macrothele yani. Next base: position 26,655,514 of record CM077013.1, read on the forward strand.
AACATTTGCTTTAAAAACATTTCTCTCAGTCTGATTGCTATACAATGCATTGCTTCAGCAGAGAGCTGACCCGCTGTGGCACTAGAATGCCGGTGAGGGGCAGTAACTTATTGACAGATGGTAGCTACCCTGCCTTCTCTTGCAGTTCAGTCTTTCAAACTCTCGCCTCAACAGAGCCGCACGCATTCTAAGTGATGATGAACAGTAGAGTGTGGCGAATTCACTTAATGATAAAAGGGAGTTGTTACAGTTAGCCTCGCCTTCATGCACAACCTAAAGAAGAAACAAAAATCAGCTGACTGCTATCTCCCCCCCTCCCCCAGTAAAAAAACAACATGCGGGTCATTTTACGTTTTCATTATGTTGCTGAATTGACATACCTGAAAACGAATTTCAGTAACATTGGAAGAGGTGTTGATTTTTGCCCCCCCCTTTTTTTTCCTCTCCAAAACTTTTAGTGGACCAATAATACTACTTCTGGAAAATTGCTCCTATGTCTGCAAATTGTCGATAAAAAAAAAAAAGCGCTCATGTGATTTTATGAGCTGTAAAAATAGCCCAGTTTTCAGATTTTGAAGGTTGGCATGTCTGTAAATGTATTCATGTGCCGTTTTCTCCAAATTCTCGCCACACCACAGGTAAAGTGCAATTTAAGATGTTCCTCAGCCTTTCCAGGTGCTCTCTATCTCTAGACCACTGGTGACGTTTTGCTTTGTTCTCTGCATAGAGTTTAGACCCCTTTTATGCATGCGTTTAGTGTCGCGTGGTACACGATGGGAAAATGACTGTTTAAAAAGATGTCCATTTTTTTAATCACTAGGAACAAAAGGGTTAGTTTATGCTTTGTTGTCTGTTTAAGTTATTGTAATGTTCTGAAAGACATGCCGTCATGTCCTACACAATGCAGGCTGAAGAAAGTTGTGCCATTTTTGTAAGTACATGGCCTCTAATTGGTCTATTTATGCAAACCACTCCATTTGTCTGTCGTCCACTGCTAGTCATTATTAAAATAATTAAAAAACTTGCCACTATCGTCCTTTAATTTTCTGTAGAGGTTACGAAATGCCCCATCTACAAATCTAACACAGTCCATGGGATGAACAGCCCATCTTTTACTTCTTTCCAATGCATTTCTTTTGATGGACGATAAATATCTTGTGAATAAACCTACGGAACATGCAGAAATATGCCGTTGTGTGTTGCGCAACACTAAATGCATGCATAAAGGCTCCCTGACTTATCCATTTTCTTGAGTGTTCAAAGACACATCTGGCGCCATAAAATAATATTTTTTTCTTTTCTGTTATTTCCTTTGGGTTGTTGATGACAACCTTTGCTAAAACCTTAGAACATCAAGGGATAAAAAAAGTTACAATAAAGAAATGGAAAGCTTTTTTTGTTTGTTTGTTTGGTCAACTTAATGTATGCGGCATGAGACGGGTGTGGGGAGGATGGGGGGGGGGGGGCTCTAGCGTGGATTTATAGAGCGCCCAGTTGAAGGTTCCATTTTAAAAGCAATTTCCTGTTGAGAATCAGTGCTATTATGTATTTATGCTTTAGAAACTAAAAAAAATGTGAAATTCAGCATTTTTCTATTCATCCATTTTAACTCCGAAATATCCATAAAAAACGGCAGCCTTGGCGTAGTGCTAAACATACTGAAAAAAATATGTGCATCATAATCGTTAAAATTATGTGAAATATAGGAGCAATAATCTCCCCCCCCCAAACAAGAACTTAAAAAAAAAACTTCTAAAGAATTTAGAAAAAAATTACTAATATACTAAATATATAGGATCACAAAATAAGCAAATGACGGATCGTAAAAATTATGCAAAACAACTAATGTGAACAAAATTTAAACATTTTAACTGAATGAAAAACAAAATGGTAAAAGTACACTTAAATATAGAAAACGAGCGAAACATACAGAGTCACGTATGGTAAAAGGTTCGTTTAGCAGTAGCTTTCGGTCGTCCTACGACCTTGATCACCCGCGATCGACTGGATGGGCTGGTTGCCAGAACTACAATTTGAAGTTGGAGTGTTGGAAATGTTGCCAGATTTTTGAAGAGAGATCCAAATAATTGGGATTTGGTGAGGGGATCTCTGAATTGCAGTTTTTGGTGAACAAAATTTCAATGCTTTTTTGAAACGCAGAGATGCTTTGTTGATGAATGGGGCAACTTTTTTAGTTTCTTTCCAAACCATGTTAAAAGTACACTTATATAGTTCTATTAAAGAAACATATTTTGACTCGGGAAGTTCTTTCGCCAACCAATAAACTGTTTGTAGTTGATTTTTTTCATTAATGCCTTTTTTATTATCCGATTTTCTGAAGCTATTTCAAAACTTTTCTGCTGTTTTATGATTTGCTTCGCCCTTGGTGTTTAAAGTACTATGTTGAAAATTCATACATCCACTGGTAAAGGAGTTTTTCATTCGTGCTTTACAACACCAGGGGCGCAGTCGCCCTAAAATCCCTAAACATTTATTTGCATCCTAAAGTTTCTAAAATATCCCTAAAAAAATGTAAAAGATACTAAAATTTTTCCAGCATTAATTTTTTGGTTTTATATGTGTAAGGGATGTAAGGTCAGGTGATGCGTAACATCACAGCCTCTCCTTGACAAATGTCAACCCCGCCTTCTCGTGGTGCATCCTGTTCCCACTAAAGGGGCTCTGACGACCGCAAATAGCGGTATAACTATACCATCGGGATCAGAGGAAATGCTATCCCACACTCACCAACCCGCTTGGCCAGCGTGGTGAGTTATGGCCAAACACCTCCAAAATGACTCTACAACTTAAATCTTGGCCCTCAGTCTCCGGCAGCTGGAATGTACCTGGCCAAGGCAGCGGCCAGTGCGACATGAAGGCAGAGGGTGCTAAGAATCCCCGGAGGACCGGACTAGGCTGCCATTTGATGCTGACCTTGGCTACCTACAACGGACGCTCCCTATCTTCTGATTCAAGGCTTCTTGAATTGGAAGAGGAACTACAAAGGATCAAGTGGGACATCGTCGGGCTAAGTGAGGTAAGGAGAAAAGGAGAAGATCTCATTGAACTGAAAAGTGGACATCTCTTCTATTATCGTGGGACAGATACTGGCAGAACTAGTGGTGTTGGATTTATAATAAACAAGAAACTGAAGGATAAAGTGGTAGAAGTTGAAAGTTCCTCTGACAGAGCTGCACGACTCGTTATCCAACTATCGAGAAGATACCAGGCTCAGATTATTCAAACTTATGCACCCACCACAAGTCATCCTGAAGAAGAAATTGAAGAATTTTATGAGGAAATTCGTCATCTAAATAATAAAGGTAAGCAGCACTTGAAGATAATTATGGGAGATTTCAATGCAAAAATAGGGCAACGGCAACAGAATGAAACTTCAGTAGGTAAATTCGGTCACGGCAACAGAAACCAGCGTGGAAATACTCTTGTTGAGTTTGCAGAGGCAGAAGGATTTTTCATCTTGAATTCCTTTTTCAAGAAAAAGCCACACAGGAAATGGACATGGAGACATCCAATTGGGACGACAAGTGAAATTGATTTTATTATGTGTAACAAAAAATTCGTCATCGAAGACTGCAGTGTGCTGAACAAGTTCAACACAGGTAGTGACCATAGATTGGTGAGATGTAAGATGCACCTCAACACTAAACTGGAACGTGGCAAGCTCATAAGACAAACAAAATGTATTGACATAACCAACCTTAAAAAACACCATAATACTTTCAAGTTGGAACTGAAGAACAGATTCACTGCTTTAGAAGGCCTAACATCGGAAGAAGTGGATATTTCGGAAGTTAACAGAAAAGTAACCAAAGCTCTTATGGAAACAGCAACAAAATTAGCTGGGTCTAAGAACAAGTTGCATGTAAACAAATTATCAGGAAAAACCAAAATGTTGATGCAAAAAAGAAGAGAGATGAGGACAACTAAAGAAGATGTGACTTCCAAAGTGGAATATATAGAGCTATGCAAGACAGCACGAAAAAGTATCACTGAAGACGTAAGGAAATTCAACTGTGAGCTAGTGAGGAAAGCAATTGAAAACAACCAAAGCCTAAAGATAGCAAAGGGACATCTCAGTAAGGGAAGAAAACAGATTATGGCTCTGAGAAAAGAAGATGGTTCTATAACAAGAAATAGAGGCGAAATTTTGACAAGAGTGAAAGATTTCTACTCCAAATTATATGAAAGGGATGATACATGTACTCCAGACATCATGAAAGGTACCAGAGTTCTTCCAGTCCTCCCAGCAGAAGTTGCTCATGCAATCAAGAACATGAAGCGGAGGAAAGCTCCAAGAGAAGATGGAATTACTATAGACATCATACAAGAAGCAAGTGGAGAAATTGAAACAGTACTCGCCCAAATTTTCACTCGATGCCTTAATGAAGGGAAGATTCCTGAGGATTGGAACACCGCTACAATGATCCTGCTACATAAAAAAGGTGACATTGAGGATCTCAGGAACTACAGACCTATCAGCCTCCTATCAGTGGTTTATAAAATCTTCACTAAAGTTCTTTCACACCGTTTGAAGGTAACACTGGACATGGCTCAACCGAGAGAACAAGCTGGATTCAGGAGTGGCTACAGCACAATAGATCATATCCACGTACTGAGAGAACTAATTGAAAGAGCGAGGGAATATGAACTTCCATTGTGCATGGCTTTTATCGATTATGAAAAAGCCTTTGATTCGGTGAAACCATCAGCAGTTACCACGGCTCTGAAATCCTGCGGTATTGAAGATGCATACATTAATATTATTAATAACATCTATGAAAATGCAAGTGCAAAGATTCGGCTGTTTGAAAATACAACACACATAAAAATTGGAAAGGGAGTGAGACAAGGTGACACCATATCTCCGAAGCTCTTTAATGCCACATTGGAAAATGTCTTTCAATCACTGAACTGGGAAAACAAAGGGATAAAGATTAATGGAGATTTTCTAACCCACCTTCGTTTTGCTGATGACGTAGTCATTTTTGCAACTACCCCATCAGAGCTGCAGAGTATGATCCAGGAACTTGCTGACAAGAGTAAAGAAGTGGGATTAAAAATGAACTTTCAGAAGACAAAAGTGATGTTCAATGCTTTTACAAGAAATGAAGACTTATCGATTGATGGAGAAAAACTGGAGATAACAGATACGTATGTTTATCTTGGACAGCAGATATCAAGTGAGGGTCACATTGATGAAGAAATTAATCGGCGTACAAAACTTGCCTGGAGAGATTTTGGAAGAAACAGCATAATTTTCAAGAGCAATATGCCATTATGTCTTAAAAGAAAAGTGTTTGATCAATGCATCCTTCCAGTGCTTACGTATGGTGCAGAGACGTGGACCTTAACTAAAAGAGACATACAAAGGCTGCAGACAACTCAAAGAAGCATGGAGAGGTGCATGCTTGGTATAACCAGGAGAGATAAGAAGAGGAACTCGTGGATCCGAAAAATGACGAGAGTGGAAGACATCATGATCAGAGTTAAATCCCTGAAATGGCAATGGGCTGGACATACTGCCAGAAGGACAGACCATAGATGGACAGCCGAAATTTTAGATTGGATTCCAAGGGACAGGAAAAGACCCAGGAAAAGACCACATGGGAGATGGGTGGATGAAATTCGTAAATATGCGGGAGTGACATGGAGGAGACTGGCACAAGACAGACCGTTGTGGAGGAAACTTGGGGAGACCTTCGTCCAGCAGTGGATTGATAATGGTTGACAATGATGATGATGATGATATGTGTAAAATGGTTTCTTTGTGACACATTTTGTTATATACAGTAATTCCCACATGGTCTGTACGGGTCCTGGAGATCCTGGAAAAGTCCTGGATATGTCCTAAAATTCTGTTACATGTCCGGAAATTTTATCCATTCTTTGCTTTTTGTCCCAGCACGATGTTTTCTAGTTGAGAATTTTTCTACTGACATAACTTATGTCTGACAAATGTACCTCCCCACCCCCTGGAAAAAAAGGGGGGGCACTGTTGGTTTTCTACTCTGTTAGGACTGTGAAGCTGCATTAATAGCATCTTTTGCATCATGCTTGTGTTATCACTGTGTCTGTCCGGCTGGAGTGACCCTATCTCTGCAATTATTGGTTCAATTTGTAAAATTCTTTTTGTATCAGAAAGCTTAAAATGTGAGAATGATGATCCATTCATTCCGTTTTTTACCCGATGCACAACTTCGCCACTAGAGGACGCAAATGGAGACATCGTATTAAATTTAAAATGCATTTTCTTTCATTATTTGCTTCTAAATTTCCAATTGAAAAAATGCTTTTTCCTTTCGATGACATTTACAGGGATCGCATTCCTCCTAAAATTCCTAAAATTCCTAATATTTTGTGACCCTCCTTAAATTCCTAAAATTATACCTAAAATTTGCTATTCTTCCTAAAATTTTCGTAAGCTTATTTATTAAAAATACAACCGTTATTAACGCCAATAAATTTACCATTACGGTAAGGTAAAAAGACCTGTTATTGTAGAAACACAGCCTATATGCTGTGCTGCTGAAGGGAGGGGAAATGACGCCATCGAGATGCACTTGCTTCGGGGCGGGCGCTCCACTTTTGTGCCTTCAAGCAGTTTTCGAGAGTAACAAGAGATCTAAGGGAAAAGGGAAGGGGTCATTTTCACCCCTGGTTTGCACTTTGCAGACGAACTCCGTGGCACGCAGAAGATCGTACTTTATTTTTGGACATGCCTCGTGGAACCTCCTCTTTCTGCTGATGTTTTGTTATTGTAAACCGCAGGTGGGTGGAAGCAAAGAGGAAACATGTGGTCTCCTTCCGTAACCTCCGGTAATGACGATGGGATGGTAGCTGAGTGTTATCGTGGCAGGCAGTAGAGCACGTGATCATTAACCTTCGGTCGTGCGTCGGCGACAGCGACCTTCGATGCTCAATGTATCTCGGCTCCGACTCGCTTCGACTGAACTTGCGTGAGATGCGTATGATAGTTTCTGGTTTTGCGTCTTTTATGGTGTTCTCTGTGCTGTGTGCAGGTTCAGTTCTCTAGTGGTGACTTCCTTTTTTTTTTTTTTTCTATCTTCTGACATCCTCGCAGCCAAACTTCGGGAAGTTGTCTGGTTTTGCAATATTGGAACGTGTTTTTGTACTTCCCTTTCATTTTCTGGTTAGTAATACAAGTGTTAAAGATGCCTAAATCCAAAACGAAATTTCAAGATGCGTGGCTCGCCAAAGAATTGGACGGAGTGAAGTTGAAAGAATGGTGTTCTGCAACTGAAACAATATTTTCTGCTAAGTGTATATTGTGTTCAGAAATTTTCAATATTTCTAATAGTGGCTTTTCACAAGTAAAAGCGCATCATAAAGGGAAAAAACATTTGCAGAAATTTCAAAGTAAATTTCAAAATAAGTCCATCCTGTGAAAGCCTTTGGAGGACGGGTTCTTCAGCCCAAAACAAATATTAGTGAAGTACTGAGTCATGATTTACAGTTGGCTAAAGCCGAAGCATTATGGGCCATGAAAGTTGCTAAGGACAATATGTCTTTTGTTTCATGCACTGAAACAGTTGAACTTTTCAAAGAAATGTTTCCTGATTCTGCTATTGCAGCCAAAATGCAACTTAAAGAAAAAAAGTTGCTTATGTGATATCACATGGATTGTCAAAATATTTTGAAAAGGATTTGAAAAAAGACATTGCATCTAGTAGCCCAGGACAGGTTACTATAGCATTTGATGAAACTACAAATACACAAGTGAAACGGCAGTTGGATGTGTATCTCAGGTACTGGTCTTCAGAAATAAATTCAGTTTCTTGCCGATACCTAACAAGCGTTTTTCTGAGTCATGCAACAGCAGATATTTTGCTAAAAGAAATTCTTGATGTGTTATCATCCTTCAATATTTCGTTGAACAGAATTATTTGTGTATCCATGGACAGCCCAAATGTAAATAAGTGCTTTTTACGCAAATTCAATGAAGTTGTAAAAGAAGAAACAGGCCAGAAATCTTTGGAACTAGGTTTTTGCAACCTGCATGTTGTTAGTAATGCATTTAAAATTTTTTTGACAAGCTTAAATATAGATTTTGACAAATTTGCTACTGATATGCATTACTTTTTAAAGAGTAGTGCTGCAAGACGAGAGGATTATAAATCTGTCGAGGATATAACATTGGTCACAGCCAAATTTCTTTTGCGTCATGTCAGCAACAGATGGTTAACCGTTGGTTCTGTAGCCCAGAGGCTCTTAGATTAATGGCTAAATATTACAGAATATTTTTTAAACTTCTTGCCATCTCAAAAAATATTTGAAAAACAACTACGCAGTTCGGCAAGGTATAAAAGAATTCACTGTTTCCTGAAAAATGAGCTAACTCCTTGCTATTTAGCATTAATTTCATTTTCACACCAAAATTTTGAAAAGTTTTCATTATGTAATCAGAGTGAAGAACCAAAATTACACCAGTTATATTCTGATTTAAATAATTTAATGAGGAATGTTATGGCTCAGTTTATCCAAGATGATGTTATTGCTGGGAAATTTGGAGACCTAAAGAATGTAGATTTTGAAAACAAAAATTCATGGAAAAAACTAGGGGAGTTAGAAGTTGGTATGAAGACAAAAAATCTCCTCAGGAATGTTCAGGAGACCAGGCAGAAATTATTTCTCTTAGATGTAAGATCATCACTAATTGCAACCACAAAATATTTAAAGTCAAATTTGCCATTCTGCAATCAAAAGCTAAGAGACATAAAAGTTTTAAAGGTAAAAGAACCAAAGAAAGAGTCAACTCAACTTTCAGTCACTGAAGGACTTTCAGAAATAACCAGAATTTCAAGTGTTTTGCATCTTTCTGAGGAACAAATTGATAGAGTAAGAGAAGAGTGGAAACTTTTAAATTGCGATAAGCCAACTCTAGATGAACTAGTGAAATTTTCAGAGGAAGGGCATATTCCAGTGCGGATTGATCATTACTGGCGTAATATATTTAGTATTAAAGACTCTAGCGGAAAAGAAAAATACTCAAATCTTGCTAAACTCATCAAGTCAATTTTAGTTTTACCTCATGGTAATGCTGATGCAGAAAGGGGATTTTCGGTTAACACTGCTCTGTTAAGGAAGGACAAGGCTAACTTAAAAGACTCAACTATAACATCATTAAGAATAGTTAAAGGGGCCATTAAACACTATGGATGTGTAAGTAAAGTTCCCATAACCAGAAATTTGTTAAATAGTGTTCGTGATTCACATAAATTTTATAAAGAGTATGTTGATAAGCTGAAGGAAGAAGAATCACAAAAGGTAAAAGAAAGGAAGCAGAAAGAGAGGGAAAATAAGGAAAAGCAGCTAGAGAAAAAAAGAAAAGCTGAGTTTGATGACAAAATAAAAGAAAATGATGCAGAAATAAACAGGCTTAAAAAAGATAAAGAAGCCTCCCTAGCAGTAATTCAAGAGGGAACAGAAAGAATAAGAAAAACTGTAGAAAAACAAAATGCTGTTGAAATAGCAGTTGCCTCTAACTTGATCATACAAGGTTCAGCTGAAATAAAGAAAACTGAAAGTAAATTAGTTGTGGTGGAAGCAGAAAAAGATAGGCTTATCAGGAAAAGGTTAAAACAATAATATGAAAAAAGTAATTCAGTGAACAATTGTACATAGTTCTTGGTTTTCAATTACCTTTTTAGGATATTATAATTTAATGTGAAACCTGAAAACTTTACTGTGAAAATCGTGAATTGCTTCTGGTTCAACAGCATATTAATGTTCAAAGTGAAACTTGAATGTGGTAAATATACTTGAATATGATATTAACACGTGAAAAGATAAGAACTGAACATTAGAAGTAAATCATACTTAAACTTTAGACATTAGACGTCATGCAAAAAATTTGGGTGTGAACTTCGACCATATATACTAATGGACTGCGCATTGGCAATAGCTGCATCAGAGCTGCCATGGCTCCAACATTGGATACGTCATCATCAGACTCCAAATTTCGTGTACAAATGCTGTTATGATTACTAATTTATGCTGCAGAACTTCAGTGTTTTCGGTGTATTCTGTGAATGCGCCTCATATATAATGAAAACTCTTCAGGTAAGTTTACTTATGAGCTATATACATGCATGATCGGGTTGTTTACATTTCGTGATTTATAATGTGATGAACATTTGCGAAGAATTTGGAACATGCATTCCATTTTTTTTTTTCCTTAAGTTACTATATTTTTATATCAATAGCTGCAAGTTTCTGGTTAAGTGATTGAACTTTGTTGACTTAGGTATTTATTTCGTTTCTTACCCATGAAAAATCATAGAACTTCCTTTACTATATCGCTCAGAGCAACCATAAGCACAGCAGGTGTAACCCATCTTTTTGACTGATGTCATGCGCAGTCTATCAGTATATATGGTTGAAGGGTGTGAAGCAAACTCTTTACAATGTATACAAAGTTGTTTTACTAGATGTATACAAATATACATCTAGTTTTTATTGAAATACACTCCTAAAATTTTTCTAAAAATTCCTAAAATTCCTGAAATTCTTACCTAAAATTTTCCAGAAGTATGCTATGATCCCTGCATTTATATCGAAGACTATTTTAGTTAGTCCCTTTTTCAAATAATGCATAAATTTTCCGCTAGGGGCGTCAAGGTAAATCGCGATTTCCCAATTCTTCGCTTCTAAAAGTCCGATTTGAAAAATTCTTCCTGCGTCGGATACAGCTCTTGATGGAAAATGTTTTGCATATAAATTCTCATTTTTGGTAAAGAATGGTTTGCCCACCAAGGGGCATAAGAGTTTATATTTGCTTCTGATGTACTTGCAACAAAATCTGAGCTGGAAACTCGATTGAAAAAATTCTTCCATGAACCGATAACGCTCACCTCAGAAAACTTTTAGAACACCTCCTGCTTAAAATAGTGCATAATTTTTTCCACCAGGGCGTACACGTATATCTTATTTTTGACCATATCTCTGTTTCTAGGAGTCCAATTTGAAAAATTCTTTCTCTGTTGGAGAATATTTGCGGTGCGAAATGTTTCTCATGTAATTTCATATATTTCTTAACGCACAAGCGTGCCACCAGTGGGTGTAAGTTCGTGTTTCCCTTTACAGCAATATCTGCGCAACTAAGAACTCTACTGGAAAATATTCTCATGCGATCAAAGACTACTAAATGTGAAAACTCCTTATATGTATTTTCCTCCGAAAATAGCGCACAATTTCGCCACTAGGGTGCGCAAATATTTAATATATTTTTGTCAATATCTGTACTTCTAAATGTTTGATTTAAACAAAATTATTTTAACATCAGATACCATTTACCTTATGGGACACTTTTTGTTTATATATGAGGAGGTTTGTGGTTCACAATTCTGCCACTGGGTGGTGTTTGTGTACTTCCGTTTGTAGCCTATCTCTGCCTCTAAAAACCCTATTGAGAAACTTCTTTTTTTTACTGTATGCCATTCGGTATAATAAAGATTGAGACTAAATAGGATTTTTGCTACAATAAGAAAATCCTCTTCAAATAATGTACAACTTTCCCCCTAGGGGGTGTAAAGGTCAAAACGTTTTCCTTGCTATCTCTGATTCTGGGAGACATATTTGAGAAGTTCTTTTTCCTTAGCATAGCTTTTGCTATTAAGAATGCTCTTCGCTTGTGTTAAATTTTTCCATTATGCAAAATTCTTCCGCTTTTTTTTTTTTTTTTTAATTTGAAAAATTGTTTTATGTTGTTGAAGTGTGCACAGTTCAATTATGGTGAATTACTTCCATTACTTCCTCATCACATACACCCAGGTGAGTTTTGAAACTTATATTTATGCAGTTATTGATACATTTTAATATTGGTGTTGTACCATATCTAAATGTTTTTGCTCCCAAAATGTAAATATTTATGTGGTCCTGCTTCACTAAGAGCACTGAGTGAGCTGGCAACCTATATAATTGTTAATATTAAGGTTTATTAGGAAAAAAATATGTGCAAAATGGTAATAAGCATTAAAAACATAATTAGTAAACTAAGAGAGTAATAGAACCACTAAATAGATATATATGCCAACTCTTTTAAATTGTGTGAGTTTAAGTGTTGTCATATGTATTTATGTAATCTTATGTGACATATATGCCAACACTTTTAAGCTGCATAAATTTGAAAGTGTTGTTATATGTCTTTATTTAGGCATGTGTTCATTGTTTTGTTAAATTAGTATGATTTGAGAAGAAACAAAAATCCCTAAAATATCCCTAAATTTTTAGCAGAATGCTCTAAATTCCTACCTAAAATAATGTGTTTCTGTGCTGCACCCCCTGCAATACACATCACAGAACATTTTCCCGTCTTAATACTGCAGCCATTTAAATTCTGGAGTCCTCTTCTCATTAAAAGAATGGTTTTTGAACATTGTTTTACACAAATATAAAGAAATGGAATATAAAATTTGTTACCCAAAAATGTGATTAGAGAAGAAGAATTGGTGCCGAGAGTGCAAGCCACCCAGTGAATAGAAGTTTTGCAGTCAGATGTAACTAAGTCCTGGAACTGATGTTAGTTTTTACATAAAGTAATGTGAAGGTCAAATGTTCGGTTTCAAGTTTCATCTATCCCTGCACACTGCCCCATTCTTTCGCTCCTCCCCCTCCCATCATTACTTTTTCTTTTCCCTCTTCAAAATGATTCCTTTCCGCCCATCGTTCCGTTCTTTCTACCCATTCCCCTCGTTACTTTTTTTTTTTCTCCCTCTTTTAAATTGTATTTGATAGACAGTACTTTGCTGGCTGTTTCGGTTCTTTCCCTAATTGTCACGAATTTGACTTTTGCTGAATGGCCTGTTAAAAAAAAATCTGAAATAAAATGTGGGTCCCAATGGATGCATTGAATTTGTAATTATGTTTTTTTTTTTTTTTTTTTTTTTTTGGTGATTTATGTGTAGTAAAACATTTTAATGCTGAAATGTATGTACTCTATGAATCTTTTTTAAAGTTCTTTGCAAGCATTTTTTTTTCTTGTTAAAAAAATCTGCAGAGCAAATATTTTATTAATTAATGACATTTTACAAATAATGCAACTGGTACATTTCCATGCCATTTTCAACCTGTTCTACTCAGGGCGCGAAATTTCGGGTCGCCATTGACGAGAGAAAATTTGTCGTTAACAAGTAAAACTTTTCTCATTGAATTGCCGTAATTTCCTTGTTAACAGCTGTAGCTATTATGATGGGTTTTTTTTTTTCAAATATGCGACACATAATGTGCTGCTGATATGCTGAATTTGTTTTCTGTAATTACTTTTTTTTCCCCCTCTGAAATTTTCACACAGGTGATGAGTAAACCTTTTCGAAGCATTTTTTTTTTTTTTTCTCTCTTCCATAAACTGTCGGGTTCTTGGTGCTCGTATTGCTTGTTTGGAGTCTAAAGATCACCCTGCAGGCTTGTTTATCTGCCACTACTATGCTGTGAAGATGAAGGGAACTGGTTCACTCAAATGACCTTCGACCATTGGGGGCAGAGTGAATCCCACCAAGAAAGAGAGAGGCAGGCAGGCAGGCAGACCACAGCAGAGACAATCCCTCAAACAAAGAAAAGCAAAAAATAAACAAGCTTCCCTCAGATTTAGACGCCCACAATTGAGATACTAAAACAAACTTCTAAACAGTGCTCGAAAACACAAATCACGGGTTCTTCGGCACTGGATATATTTTTTTCTTTACTTTTGATAGTGAAGACATAACAGAGAAACTTCATTTGCGGGGAATAATAAATAAAAATATGCACTATTTCAATCGTATTCTTACAAACTGGGAAGAGGAGTGGTTTTTCTTTGCAAAAACAATTTTCATAAGTATTTTATTGTCAAAAAAAAAAAAAAAGTGTAAATTCTAAGAAAACTGCTCACTGTCAACAGTTGATCGGAGGATTTTCACCCTCATCGTTAAAATCATGAAATGTTTACTTATGTAGAAAAAAATATTTGGAAGGCGTGAATGAATAATAAAAAATTATAGTAGGATAAAAATGTGAATTTAAACACAGTATTTCTATCCTATGTAACCAAATGTTTTAACTTTAGGGATTGGCTCTTAAAATGCCTCTGTTTTCTACATGTCTAGTTTAATAGGGCTACAGCTGTTAACGCGGGTGCGGCACATACGGCAACTTTTGCTCCCAAGATGACTAAATTAACACTTTGGTAAAACCTTAAAATTTTATTATAAATACCACATATATTCACGTAAAAGCCAAAAGTTTTTGGAAGAAATTCTTTTTTCAAAGTGAAAGTGTCGGCTGATATGCATGTCCCATTTTTTTTATTTTTTTTATTTTTTTGGATAATTTCTAGCTGTTGAACTAGGGGGTCGGTTTATACACGGACAGGCTTATACGCGAGTATGTACGTTATGTAAAATGCTGTTTTTTTTTTTTTTAATTTATGATGTCATGTGACGTCATTATCTCTGATTGGAGATCACAACCTTTGTAAAGCCTTCGCGCATTGTGAGCTATCAGAGTTCTTTCTGAATTGGTGGAGTCCTTAAAAAGGATTGAAAGTGTTGCATATTATTCTTATGAAACCATGCCTGTATAATTGCATAAACCAATGCTATCTGTCGTTTAGTGGACAAGGGTTCGAAACGCTAACATACCTGCCAGGTTTTACGATAAACCTGTAAAATTTACGGAAATGGAACGTGTTTTACAGATTTGGTGATTCTTCCAGTTTGTTTGTTTTTTTCTGATGATTTTGCACCCATTAACTTAATCTTAACTTACTTGATTTATTTAACTTAATCCATTTAAAATGAAGCACCGATGTAAATTACAAATAAACTTTCCAGTTACTTGGGAACATTTGTCTGCAGTTTTCCCAATGTTGTTTTGGGTTGTTTCAAGCACTAAAGAGCTTGCACTGCACATAAACTGAACTGCAGCTGGGCTTGTTTATATCTTCCTGTGTTGACCCCCCTCCCACTTATCAGATAATGCATTGTTCATCTCCCAAGTAACTAATCCTCAGGTGGGCGGGCATCCTGCATTGGAGCACCTGTCTTTATATTATTCCCAGTTCAAAATGTTATCTCAGAACGTACTTATCATATAAAAACAATTAAAGCGGATTTTAAATCTGGAATTTTTAAGCCAAAATCGATACCCAACATGACATAAATTAAACAAAAGCTACTTGTTTTGTGAAATTAAAAATGCATTTGGGGCATGGTTTTGCAACTTTTCTGGCAATAAAGTTAACCTAATAAAAAAACACTGTGTAATAGGAAGTTAAAAAAAAAAGAAAGAAAAAAAAAGTCCAATGCTCATTCAACCCAGTGCTTCTCTAGCAATGATTTATTTTGCTGGTCCTTTAATCAGTAAGTTTTCTACGTTTTCCAACCATAGGTTGAGGAAGTGTAATATGTTCCAGATTTGTCTGTCAGTATGATGATTTGCATGGTGTCTTGGCTGGATTCAAGGAATTAGTATGTTGGGGTACATACTCCTTACTAATTTGTCGAATTCCTGTTGAAAATAGTCAAAGGTCAGAACATAGGAGCGGGACTTATTCTTCCGCCCTTTTTCATGATGACTTGTATAAAATCAAAGCGGGATTGCGATGACGTTTCGGTACGCTGTTCAGCACCCATAGTAGATCAATCCTATTGGAAATGGTGATTATCAGCTCTCACAGGAACAGTGTGCACATGCGCGAGATTTATTAGTTAGAAATTTTCACACAATAACTTCTGTGGAAATTGACCGGTTTGGATGAAATTCTTAATTATAAAATGACGCGTGTGTGGTAGATTTTTTTTTCTTTAGGAATTAAAAGGCACAAAAAAAAATGTTCTATAATAAAGCAAGAACACGCAAAATAATTCATACTAAGGGATTTGTAAAGAAAACAGAGTATCATAGAGAACACTGTTTGTTGCTTTGGCAAATCCGCACATTTTATAGGTACGAAATTTTGGGCTTTTAGAAAAGAACTCTGAATTCTAAAATATCTGGATTTTGACAGCATGAGTTTAATCTAGGGAGGGAGTAGACTTTTTTTTTTTTTTTTTTTTACTTTATATGTTTGAAAAAAAAATAACCATTGGTTTTTTGTAACTTTTATCAAACAGAATTGCATGTTATTTAGAGATTTTCATTTTCTGAAGCAAAATATGTGTATTCTAAATTTTGTCCTGTTTAGGGTCCATTTTTATTTTATTCAGAGATATAAGATTGGAATTAAAAACCCCGTTTCCAACGTTTTGTGCCGTGGCTACGCCACAAAGGGAGCGGGGTACAAGATGGGGAAGAAGAAATCGCTGACGAAGTGGCTGCATCATTTCCCATGAGCCCAGATGTAAAAGACAGCTTGGTCTTGTTCCGGCGAAACACATTGTGTTAGTTTACTGCAGGAGAGAAGGGGTCGTCCAGTTGGAGGAGAGAGGGGGTGTGCCCAGATTGTTTTTGTAAAGGAATAACTAGAGAAGCTCTAATCGGTAAGATGGGGAGAAGAGAGGGGGAACAGGAAGGGAAAACAGAACAAAAAAATCTGTGCCATTTGGAAGTATAAAGGATGCCGCTAAAGGGGTCAGATTTAGTAAAACTTATAACGCTGCTGCAAGGCGTAGATCGGCCTATGAGAAATAATGGGGAGGGGGCAGAGGAGAGAGATGACATTCATAACAAAAAAACTCTAAACCTTTGTTTCTTGATTATAGACTTTCAGTTGATCTTGGCTTTCCTAGCTGACCAGCTCGATCAAATAACACGGTAACCGGTATTTTTTCCTCTGTAAATTGCATCTCTTTAAGCTGTTACTGTTTTATTATGGCAGTTTTACTTGCATTTTTTTCATGTGCCAATAAATTTAGTATTAGTAATTCGCTATGAGCAGCAATATAAAGGGGGGGATACCATCAAACATTCTGTGATGCGTATTCTGCGGAATTTCCGTGTATTGCAAAATCTACAAAAAAAGAAAAATATGCATTTTGCACTATGTGTCGATGTAATTTCAGCATTTCGCATGATGGAAGGAATGATATTACTCATCATACTTTTAGTGCCATGCGTAAATCTAATAACGACTGTGTGGGGAAAAAATACGAAATTAACTTCCTTTGTTAAAAGTTAATTATGAACTGGATGCGATTCATGCAAAAGGTTCACTTCATTTTTAGTTGAGCATAATTTACCAATTAGTGTCCCTCAGTCACTCATTTATTTCTTTTTTATTTGACTGTCTCGTCTGTCACTCCGTAAGATAAACAGTATGGAAATGGCTCGTTTTTGAAAACATTTTAGTTTGTTTCGTGACGGTGTAGGGATAGAATCCTATTAGATTTGGGGGTCAAAGGGTGGAACTTCCATAAAAATTAAATTTTATCTCTTTTATAGATTCTATTTTAATCGAAATAAACGTGCCGATAAATTCAAATATATTCAAATATCTGTAGTCATATCAATTAAAAATTGATATTTGATTTAGATAATATATCGTTTTTTAATAGTTATGTTTGGTACATTTAATCAATATGCATGACGAGTAATTTCATCGAATATATTGATTAATTTTTTTATGGATTTCGGTTTCTGAAAGTTCGCGGGTATACGCTAAGAAGTGGAGAGTGGGATTGTTTTTTTTTTTTTTTTTTTCTTTTTTTTTTTTTTTGGTGAGTGCATTTGGTCTTGAAATTTCTTTCCCTGTTCTACTTTATTATGGCATACACTGGGCTGTACTCTTTGTCCCATGTTAGATTGCCTTTTTTCATTCTCAGGTTGACTTGTATGTATGCTTTTTCTTTTTAATTGCACCTGTGGTCATTTAAATACCTGATTGTTAAAATGAATTTTTGTGGTTTTATTTTGTAGTGCCTCAAAGGATAAAGAAATAACAAAATTAAAAGGTGAGTAAATTTTTTTATTCCATTACATTGAATTTTATTTACTTCTATCACCATGTTTGCTGCATTTTTTTTAGCAACAAAGTTAAGCAGCTTTTTGAAAAACTAGCATAACAGTTTCTGTAGGATGCAGGAAATTTTGATTTATCAGGAAGCATGAAGGTGAGTGTAATAGAACATTAACTACAAAATATTTAATTAACTAATGCAAATGATATGCTGTTTGTGGGGATGGGGGGCACGTCGTTTTTGTGGAAGGCAAATTAAGTTTGAAGTGCTTTAAAGCACTTAACTGTGCTGATTTTCTGTACACAATGGATGCTTTACAAAGCTAAAGCAGTAAATGTGGTTACATTACTGACTGAAAGTAAAATTATTTATCTGATATTTGCAGACCCCCCCTCTTTTTTTTGAACAAATTGGGGGAGAATCAAATAATGAGACTCTGGGGGCATTGTGGTTGCACATACATATTTTATATTTTATTATTTCACACAAGCTTGCATTTTGTTAAGGGGAATGTGCTTATAACAATCATTGTTACTTCAAAGCATAGTGCCATTTTACAATTAGCATAAAAAAATTTATCTTTTAACTCATAAACTTATCATCCAGGAAGAATGATTTTTGATCAACTTGTGTTTAAAATGCAGGCTCAGAACACACTTATGTCCTGAGTAAAGAAATCCATTTTCAGTATCCGTCTTCCTTCCTTCCCCTTTCTGATATGAAGGTAAGAAACTTGAGAGGTAAGTGGACAACTCTTAAATGTACAGCCAGTAGGGGAATCAACCTTATTATAAACACAGACTTTCTATGGATTCTTATTCTTGTCAGTAGCAGGTATTTGAAGTTGGGGTTAAACAAATTATGGGCAGTGCATGACTTGTTGTAGTACATATTTTATGAAATGTATAGATGTATAAAACAAGTCAAGTATTTCGTTAAAGTTGACTTGATATTGTGTCATGTGTGGCTCAAATTAAACTATCATTTACTGATCAAGATGTGCAATTTCTGGAAGTGAAACGGGGTGTGTGTGCGTATATACACCCACATACCCTTCCTCAGTGCACATGCATATTCAGTAAGGTTTTTATGCAAATTATATGGGATCACTTCATAAAATTAAACAAAACACTATGGTTATGGGTATAAACACGATGGGTGTTTTTCTTATTATTTTACATTGTTTTAATCACAGTTTGCCTTCATAAATGGCCTTCTGCTCACTGTCAATGACACATGAAAATTATGTTTGAATAGGAAGTAAACGAATGAATGAATTCAGCAATTTACATTTTAAAGACATTCTATCTTCGCGAGCTCGCGCGTGTGTGTACCATCATCATCTTCATTGTCAACCATTATCAATACATTGCTGGATGAAGGTATCCCCAAGTTTCATCCTCAATGGTCTGTCTTGTGCCACCCTCTTCCATGTAACTCCTGCATACTTTCGAATTTCATCCACCCATCTCCCATGTGGTCTTCTTCTGGGTCTTTTCCTGTCTCTTGGAATCCAGTCTAAAATTTTGGTTGTCCATCGTTGGTCCATCTTTCTGGCAATATATCCAGCCCATTGCCATTTCAGGGATTTTACTCTGATCATGATGTCTTCCACTCTTGTCATTCTCCTTATCCATGAGTTACTCTTCATATCTTTTCTGGTTACACCAAGTATGCACCTTTCCATGCTTCTTTCAGTTGTCTGCAATCTTTGTATATCTTTTTTAGTTAAGGTCCATGTCTCTGCACCATATGTAAGCACTGGAAGGATGAATTGATCAAACACTTTTCTTTTAAGACATAACAGCATATTGCTCTTAAAAATTGTACTGTTTCTTCCAAAAGCTCTCCACCTATACTCCGATTAATTTCTTCATCAATGTAACCATCACATAAAATCTGCTTTCCAAGATAAATGTAGTAGGCATTGGTTATCTCCAGCTTTCCCCCATCAATCAATAAATCATTTTTTGTAAAAGAATTGTACATCACTTTTGTCTTCTGAA
The DNA here is from genome assembly GCA_039090855.1 of Macrothele yani. Classification (NCBI taxonomy): domain Eukaryota; kingdom Metazoa; phylum Arthropoda; class Arachnida; order Araneae; family Macrothelidae; genus Macrothele; species Macrothele yani. The sequence goes on from CM077013.1 coordinate 26,675,429, forward strand.
AGTTCATTTTTAATCCCACTTCTTTACTCTTGTCAGCAAGTTCCTGGATCATACTCTGCAGCTCCAAAGAAGTAGTTGCAGAAATGACTACATCAGCAGCAAAACAAGGGTGTGTTAAAAAATCTCCATTAATCTTTATCCCTTTGTTTTCCCATTTCTGTGATTGAAAGACATTTTGCATTGTAGCATTAAAGAGTTTGGGAGACATGGTGTCACCTTGTCTCACTCTTTTTCCAATTTTTTTTTTTTTTTTTTTTTTTTTTTGGTGCTGTATTCTAAATAGCCAAACCTTTGCACTTGCATTTTCATAGCTGTTATTACAGAGGGTGAGTCAAAAGTTTTGGAATATGTGCATAAACACACGTGCTGTGGCAGATATGTCATGTGTTTAAACTAGTTCAAGTCACGCACTGTAGTCGAAAAAGATTTAAAGTGGTAGTCGTTGCTGTGAACAGCATTGCATGTCATCGTTTTGTCAGTGGTTGAGACGACTAAAAGATAGACAGCCACAACCGGCTAATTAGGGAACTTTCGCTTTACGAGTTTGAACTCGGCCATAACGCTTCTCAAGCAACACGAAACATTTGTCATGCGAAGGGGGAAGGTTCTGAGGACCATAGCATCACAACCAGATGGTTCAAGAAATTTCGCTCAGATGACAGAAACCTAGACCATCAGCCAAGGTCAGGTAGGCTGTGAACCAGGCCACAGAGGCAAATACGACAAACTGCAATTAGTGATTATCAGATGAGCTGGGCATATAACACAGACCACCGTGGTTTGTCACCTTCAGAACCTCTGGAAGATCTACAGGAGCTGCCGCATTGTCCCTCACAAACTGACACCAGCTGAAGCAAACTGCCGAGTGGAAGTGTGCACGGAACTCGTAGAAAACCTGCACGATGTACATTTCTTCAAGAGAATTGTTACATGCGATGAAAAGTGGGTCTATTTCCATAATCCTAACACACAACAGCAATGGTTGAGCCCGGGCCAGCTTCCAGAACCTGTTGCCAAATGTGGGCGCTTAGAGCACAAGGTGATGCTCTGCATCTGGTAGAATTTCGAGGGGATAAACCATCATGAATTTGTTCCAGACGGGCGGACCATCAATGCCAACCTCTACTCTGAACAGCTGGAGTGGATGGATGTATGCCATTTTGAAGGAGAAAAATCTGGCAGTGGTGAACAGAAAGCATGCTCTCCTACAGCAGGACAATGCTCGGCCTCATGCCACACAAATGAATTAAGCAAAACTCCAGGAACTTGAAGTCATTGAACTGATGCCACACTCGGCATACATTCCGGATCTTGCGCTGTCATATTACTTGTTCCTGTCCATGGCCCACTCCCTTCATGAGTGGCACTTCAACAACCAGGAGGAGGTGGCAGCTTAGGGTGAAGGAGTTTTTCGTCTCGAAGGACAAGAACGGGTGCTACTTCGGAATTGAAAAACTTGCTGGCAGATGGCTAAAGATGGTGCAACACGATAGCCTATACTTTGAATGCTAGTCAGCTTTCGTTGTAAAGGTACGTATGCAGACATAAAATGATCCAATATATCACACCTGAAGAATTGAACCCGTATCACAGAAGAATATCACACCTTTCATTGTGTTATGCACTTCGTCCAGAAATTTGGAACCAAATTTTGTTAGTCAGCAACAGGATGTACATGCCTCTGATGGAACTTGCCGCCGGTATTTAGTAGCAAAGTGTGAAAACTTCAACAAATAGGAACATGGAAAAATCACTAAATTTCTCAAATACTGATTTCATCACCATGCTATTTCATACCAATTTCAGCATCATCATACTAAAACTTGAGATACATGTTTCCGTGCATTCAACATTTTGAATAAAGACCCCTTAAAACAGAAATGTAACCTAGAAAAAAAAAAAAAAAAAAAATGAGGGTTCTGATTTGTTATCTGAAAGGATAAATCTTCCCGGGCATCCAATTGTTACTACCTGTGTAGGACACACACACACGCACCCACACAGTGCTAAAAATGAGTATGAACACTGGTTAAGAGTTTTAGTAAAGATCGTATATCATGTGAATAATAACCAGTTGTTTTTTAATGTGGTGGTTAATATTAAAAATGGAGACCTCATGCCAATACCACTATTTGTATTTATTACCATAATGATAGCTCAAATTTTAAATTCTTGAAAATATCTTCTTCGGCTATTTGAAGTACTTGTTGAAGCTTGCGTTGCTATTCCAGCATTTGTAAAAAAATGAATAAAGAAGGTTAAATTAATGGGAAAATGACCTATTGTATAAAGGGAAGAGACCTTATGATGTTGACATAAGGGTCATTCTGTACCAAGTGATCCAATGTTTTAACGCTTTTTAAACTCACCCTCTTTTAATTTCTTTCAAATTCAGCTCAGCTAATTCACGTGAGATAGTGAAAAATCCAAATCTTTTCATTTTTATCTGCAGTAGTTTTTAAGTCGTGGCCCTTCGTAAACAAACAAACAAAACAAAAACGTGATTTTCCACTGACGTGTAATTACAAAATAAATTATTACTCAAGCTGGAAATGAGATTGAAGGCTGGAATAAAAATCACTTTGTAGCTTATTTTATAAACATTCCTATGATATGTAAGATGGCTAGTTTTAGACAGCTTTGAAATTCAAGGTCATGGCATAAAATTTTTGTCCTTGAATTTCTCAGAAACCTAATTTTTTTAAATGTTGAGTAAAATTCATACATGAAAAAGTTTGTATATTTTAGCATCATTTGGGGAAAGAATCTTTGTGTGATCACAGTGGCATCCTGTTTTTGTGAATTTTAAAACAAAATATGCAAAGAAAAATCCATCTAGATGTGAAAGAAAAATTGCAATTTTAATTCACAATTTTGAATTCCTTTGAACAAAGACCACTGTTTTTTGTTTTTGGTTCAGAACTATTTGTACCATTCTTTCATGTTAACAACTTCAACAATCCCTTGCAAAGGTAGTAAGTCTGGCCAGTGGGATATCTGGTTTCCACCAGAGTCAGGATTTGGCAGACAGGCACTTCGAGTTTATCTTTGAAGCCCAATGGGTTGTAAAGGATGGAGCAGAATCTCTGTCATCTTGATTTTGGCCAAAACTTCACCAAGCCACCATTGATTGTCGTACTCGGATGTTATGTATTCTTTCAATTCTGCTAGTTTTAAACCTCCTGACAAAGGAAACTTATATGATTGCTCACTCTTTGAAAATACCTTTGTCGGTATCTCTTTATGTGACACAAGGAAAACTATTGAACTTCTAGGTATGTGATATTGGTTTTGCAATCAGAAATTGCTCTTCAAGCACTTTCTCTTCTTTGTGTTGTTCATTATTAAAAAGAATCCTACATGGAGTCAATACTCGTCTACTCCATGTAAACAGCTGTGATTATTTCGTTATTTGCGCTTCGTAAGGTTGTTGGAGACTTGCACTTGTTTCAGGTCACTTCAGAGTTCCCCCTAGACCGTCTCATTTTCTTTTACCATGGGCTGTTGTGTAGCAGTGCCACTCAGCTTTGATTTCAAGCTCACTTTCGTGGTGGCATATATTTTAGAAGTTTTTGTTGTTTTTAAACTGTGCAGCAGAACCAACACAGAAGTGGATTTTTTTTTTTTATAGATCTGGTATCATCTTAAGGCTTAATAAAGTGTGCACAGTGCACGTTCACTCTAGGAGAGCCAAGCCACAACTGAGTGCCGGCTGTTGAATTCCCACCCTACAAGCAGCAAGCTATGCAGGTTTCAACATGAAATACTCAAACCTGCAGCTTAGTACTCACTCGTCTTGCTAGTACAGACATTACTATAGCATACCTGCCAACTACTACGGAATGTTCGTAGTTTCTACGGATTTATTTGTCTGACTACGGAACTACGGACATCGCTGTCGAAACTACGGATTCTACGAATTTTTATTTTGTTTAGATTTTTTTTTCATTTTTCTAGTATTTCATGATATACATGTGATTCGTAACCGCTTTTTTTTTTTTAGGTCATCAGGTAGATCGTCCTTGAAAGCAGTATTTATTTAGTGTTTTAAAATTTTCTGAAACAGTAGTACGGAGTGAAAAATTTTGCCGTAATCGCATTTTTTTCTCTCGATGTTGTCTTTCCACTTTTCTTGTTAAACATCATTTAATTGTATTAATAATGTCTGTATTTCAGCTTGAAACTGCAGGCAACAATTTGCGAAAACGGAACTTAGAGCGCCGCGAAAAATTTCCTGTAATCTTCAGGCATGAGATTCTTCCACGAATTCGAGGAATTCCGCCCTTTCGTTATTATTTTGGTCATTTACGAGATCAATACACAAGTTAAGATAATATCTTGGGGGGGTCGCGTTGGAGATCGGAACTCCATCTTTACGAAACTTTCTAAAACGGAAGGTCGACGGAATTCAGATTTTTTCTGTAATCGTAATTTCTTTTTTCTTGCAATGTTATGTCCAGTAATATTGCTAAATATCATTTTATTGCATAAATATTTGTATTTCAGCTTGAAAATTAATGGAAAATTTCCAAAACTGGAAGTCGTATGAAGGACAGATTTTCGCCGTAATCGCCCCACCCCCAGCCCGCGTGCGGTATTCCGGAAAACGGAAGTGACAAAGTTGGAAAATTTGTAAAAATTGATGCATAGTGTTCAAAAGTGTTATCCTCAAAGTTACACCATTTATCTAAAATAGTTGAAGCTTTGATATCATGCGCTCATGGCCCGCAGGCTGAAAGTTTTTTCAGCATTCTAGAAGAAATTATTGTTATCAGAAGGAATAAAAAAAAAAAGAAAAGAGAAAGAAAATCAACAATAAAGAAGTAGGAAGAAAAATATATTAGCCAAAAAAAAATAATAATAATAAGCGATGGATGCTGCGCAGCTGCAGGGTCAATAAAAAACAAACTAACAGTGGTCCGCAGTCTTGCTGTGTGTTTTGATTTTTCACCCAGTTAAAGCATCCGGCCTTTTTTTCCTTTGGTTTATCTTGTCATAAACTGCAATTTTAGCGGCAGTATGATCATATGGTGAGTGAAGGTTCGCACGCTGCAATTCACTTGCTTGGATTTCCCATCTGTCAAGTGTGGAATTCTTAACACATCTGACTGATTTTTATCGGTGGAAGTTTCGAACTTAAATCTCGCAGTGTTACCTATCATGCCCTTGCCAGCAGGGGAATCAACTTAGCATTTCACATGAGTTAAGTTTGTTTCATGAGAGTCCTTGTTTGGTGTAATGTTTTGTTGTGGTGCGTATTTCTTTTTCACAAAGAGATGAATCGTTTCATAAAAAAGTCTATGTATGCCACGCAATAATACCGATAACTACTGACAAGGCTCTACCCAATGTTGGCAGGTATGCTATAGCTGCTCAGTCATACCGGAACCATACTATCATGTTCGAAGCTACCACCTCATCCCCCTTCCCAGTTAAATTATTTTATCTATTTCAGCATGCTAGTGTATGTAATAGCACTGTTCTGAACTAAAAAAATGTGGTTCTTGTCCAAAGGAATTTAAAATTCTGAATTAAAATTACAATTTTTTTTTTTCACATCCACGTGGTTTTTTCTTGGCATAATATTTTTCAAATATTGACAAAAACATTATCCCATGATGAAACTTTCCCAAAATGTTACTAAAATGTAGAAGTTGATGTGTACATTTTTCAAGTTTTTTTAAAAATGAGGTTTTTGAGAAATTCAAGATCAAAAATTTATGGCATGACTTTGAAGTCCAAAACTAGACATGTTATTTATCATATTTAATAGAAAGCTTATAAAGCAAGCTACAAAAAAAAAAAAAAAAAAAAAAAGTTTTTACCCCAACCTTCTATCTAATTTGTAGCTTGAGTAATCACTTATTTTGTAATTGCATGTCAGCGGAAAATTGCATTTTATTTTGAGATTTCAGAGGATTGTTACTTAAAAACATTGCAGATTGTAATCTGAACGTGTTTATCCTTTCTTCAAATTCACAGATAATCTCAACTTCATCTCTTCACTTTTACATTGTGAATCAAAGATTACTTGAATCGATGTCACTTCAAAATGCCTTGTTTCTGCCATGATTGAATGCAGAGTGAGCTTTGATCTGGAAACAACCTATCTGAAAAACAGCAAGTTTTCATTCCCTTTTAATTTCTACAGGTGTCACTGCTAGCTATGACATGTGACTATCTCACCTCTCCTCCAAGGCATCTGGTTAAATAATGGATCATCAGTAAATTAGTCTCCTATTCAAGGTCATCATTGGCAGAATTTTTCAGGAGGAATACAATGCAGGAAAAGCGGGTTCACTGAAAATTGGGCATTATAAATGGGTCCAATGTTTAGCATCAAATTCAACAGATCTTAAAATTGCCTTCATTAAACCCAAGTCCTCAATAGATGTGACCTCATTATAAGGAAGTTCAACTTATGTTGATGAAATGTTCTGACTCATTCTGTTCCAGTAATTATTTTCTGCCTTTTCTGAGTGGTATTACAGTATTTCATACCACTGCAGACATTCTTAAGGATTTTCACTATGTTTGGGGCATAGTGAATAGTGGTACGGGAAGGGGAATGCAGTTGGGAGCTTATTTAAGAAAACATATCTTTTAACCAAAGCCCCAAAAATGTGCTTGTTATTCGGGATTGTTCAGGGTGGTCAGAAAGAGGAAAAAGTTAGCTTTGTTAAAAGTGGTCAGAAAGGGGACAAAGGAGAAACCCATGTATATGATCCCTCCCACTGTGTTGGTATTGTTAATATTATAATGTTCATCTCAATGAAAGTTATACTTGTTAGCAAAAAATTATTACCTTTGGTTGTTCCTGGTAGCATTATTTCCCTTTTGTCCCTAGCAGTATGGAATTCAGTAAATCCATTTTCCATTCCAGAAAAAAAGAAAAATTATTGGGTCACTTGTCCAGTAAATTAAAAATGTAGTTAATTCTTGTTGAACTGTGGTTATTTACATTTTATTTTGTAAAAGACATTCTTTTTTCCCAATTAAAAAAGGAAAAGTTATTTCTTCTATTCAGGAATAACACACTTAATGCATGAGGTAGGGTTGTGAACCTTTCTAAGTTTGTTTACAGTGTTTTATTTTATATGTCTGAAGACTGCATACCTTTGAAAGTTGGTTTCACTTACAGTTCATACCTAGTGACGATAATGCAAGTCAATGTTAACTAACACATGAGTGCATTTTTTTAAGCCTTAATGTTATTTTGTAAGAAGTGGCTCTTCTTTTCCGTGCAATCTGTACTTAGGTAAAATGTGTGTTTTCATCCTATAGCTTCTCCAGATTTCCACAACTGAACACATTATAAAGCCAACCAATGCAATTACACCCACCATTATTAAGTGAGTTACATAAGGTGGCTTGATATAAACTTTCAGAACAGCATGCACATGGCAGCAGTAATCTGGCTCCCATTTGATGCATTTATATAATCCAGAATCAGACTGTACTGTGTATCTTAAATGCAAAAGTGTATAATCCTCTGCTGTTGTACTACTGAGGTCTTCTCTTGTGTGAAGCCAGAAGACCCTATATTCCTTTGTGCCATTGGTAGATAATGTACATTTAAAGGTAACATTACTTCCCAGTTCAACAGCAATTTGATCTGGATAAATAGTTACCTGAAGTTCCTGAGATTTGTTACACTTATTGAACAAACACTGCCCAAATTCAGCATTGAAATCTGTGGAATTTATTTTTTCTATGAGTGATGTTATGTTATTTATTGCATAAATACTTTTTTCACTTTCTGCTTCAGTTGTAATTACTTCTTTGTTGGTAGCTTGATCAGATGTGTTTAATCCGTTGTCTGATTCTTTAACCGCTGGTGAGTCCATGATATCAAGTAGACTGTTTCCTGGTTCCGAAGTCAGCTTAGATAGTTTTTCACTCGTGAGAAAATTTTCTGTATCTGGTGCAGTATTGAATTCCAGATTTTGAGTGAATTTCTGTTCATTTCGTATTCCTGTATATTCTCTCTTCAGTCTTATGAAATTATGGAAACTAAATCCTGGTATATCATTCTGCGTAGATTCTTCTCGTTTGCTGTATTTTAAATAATTCAAATTTATGTTCTGTATATCTCTTTTTGTTACATTCATTTGATTCAATGTTCGATATATCATCTTTTGATGTGTATGTTTTTCAGCACTGTCTTGACTTCCATGAATATGAATTTCTCCTTTAGTTATGTGTGATACAGATTGAAAAAATAAAAGTAAAATAATCCAAAAGATACTTGCAGTGTTAAACTGTTCAGGGAGCAGCAGATGCATGATGCTGTTGTTACATACATGTACACCTTACATTCTGTAGAACGGTTGCTTCAGAGTTTGTTTGCTTTCTTATCTTGGTTTTCCCAGAACTCTTGCCTTATCATTGAGTGCTAGTCAAAGTTCATGCCACTATCTTTTCTTTGAATGGCAAACGGAAAGGAATAAACACATTTACTCTGTGTCTGAAATTTAAGATCAGTAATATGTTCTCAATCGACACTTTTCTCTCATCTTGCTTACAGTTTAAATACTTAAGCAAGTTAAAAGTTGTTAAATATATAAGCAAGTTAGAAATATGCTTAAGCAAGGCAGGGTGTACAAAGAACAAATTTCATTTTATGGACAAAAAAAAAAAAAAAAAAAGGCATTTGTTATTATTATGCTGTAAAATAAGTTCATTTACATATGTAGCTAGAAAGTCTGATCTCACTTCATCAGCACTGTTACCATTCTTTTCCAGAGCGCTGTGTGTAGAAATGAAATGTCAAAAACATAAAAAAATCTGCACAAAAATTTCATTTTATTATGCCCTCCAAAATCTAAAGTGATGCATCTAATCTGAATGATGCCATGAAGAGGAAATTGCATCCACATGTTTCACAAGTAGCTAATGATAAGCCATGAAGGTAAAAGGAAGAAAAATGCATGAAATTACATTTTTCTGCTCTAAAGTTGAAGGAAAGAAAACAGCGTGAAGGTTGGTAGCGTAATTATAAATACACCATACTGTGAATACTCAAGAGACTCAAATAGCGTATTAAATCCATTTATTTTTGCGGCGTAGTAAGTATAAAGATTCGCCAAGCTTTCGCACTCCACTGGGAGCTTTCTCAAGGCAATGGTAGACATAAAAATGCAGGGAATCGGAACACGTAAGGAACAAAGGCGATTTTTGAAATAACGCGGGTGACATCACGAGCGTATTACACGAATTTTCATCACATAATTATACAGTGTGTCACGATGTGTTTCCATCTTTTAATAATGCATGATATAGTTTCTACTGAACTCTTGGTAGTTCAGTAGAAACTATATCATTGCACACTAGTTTGCTGGTTAGGATTTTGACTGTTTCCCTGATGGCAGTCTCTTTAAAATTCGTGTATGGGGCAATTCTAATATTATTCCATTGAGGAGCAGCCGAGGAATGCATGACTTCTCTGGCGAGGGCTGTATTCTGCATGTCCTGGTTGACACTTCGCACGTGCTCTTTACACCTAGTGTCTAAGGATCGCTTTGTCATTCCGATATATACCTTTTCGGTGTTGTCAGGATATACCAACGGTATAGCGTACACACCTGCCTTTCCTTTCTCGCACTGTATATCCTTGCAACTTGATATCATATGTGATAACGGAGTCGGGGACTTCAGTGCTATTAGTACGTTGTATTTACATAATAAATTATTTAACCAATTTGAACATATGTGATGGATCCTGTGAATCTCACCGTCTTACTAGGGGATTTTGTTATTGCTGACATTACACGATTTCTTACAGTTCTATGTATTCTGTCTATGCCATCTTTCTTATATCCAGCTTTTAGACCTTTGCTATAAATATTACCAATTTCCTTATTATTTAGGTAGTCGGGTTTGCATACGTTATATGCTCTATAGAGCCATGCTCTAAACGCAGAAAGTTTATGCTCTTTTGGGCAGTGCGGATCAGGAGGAACAAGGTTCAGTACTGCGGTCGGTTTATAATAAACATCAAAATCAAAGCTGGATGTTCTGTTTCTTCTGAGCGTGACGTCAAGATAATTCAATGGTCCATCTACTTCAAGCTCCATGGTAAACTTTATCGTATTGTGTAGTTTGTTTATCTTGTGCATGAAATCATTTAATTCATCTGCTCCGTGTTCCCATATGAAGAATATGTCGTCAGCATAATGGATCCACACTCGGGGTTTCTTGATACAATTTAGAAAGAACAATTCTTCTAGCGGTCTAAGTACTGCTTCAGCATGGACTGAAGATAGAGGTGAACCCATCGGTGCTCCTTTTGTTTGTTTGTAGATGCTTTCATCCAACTTGAAATAGTTGTGGTTAGTAACCAAATTTAAGGCACCAACAATTTTCTTTGTATGAGTTGGTGTGAATTTACAGATTTCAGTCAAACAAAGAAAATTGTCGGTGCCTTAAATTTGGTTACTAACCACAACTATTTCAAGTTGGATGGAAGCATCTACAAACAAACAAAAGGGTTCCTTCCCAGGTGAACCGACATATTTAACCGTTTCCTCATTTCCTCGTAAAGAGGTGTAGGTGGATCGTTGGCATGTACGAAGTTGCCTTGCCACAAAATCCTGTGGATAGCCAAACCGAGAGGCCAAATCAAAAATAAATAAAATCTCTTTATTGCGATTTCTAGCAGAAGAAGAGTGTAAGTACGCCCTGCGAAACAAAAAAGGCAATGCTGCAGTCTTATGTTGATATGGACTGGCTGAGGCAAATGGAATCAATGTAGGGGGTGCAGAAAGTTTTCGATAGATGGAGAATGAAAAGGAACGGTTGGAAGTGTTACAAGTTAAACAGAAATCCAGAAAAGGTAACGATCCCTGAGTCTCAAGTTCAATTGTAAATATAATGGTGGGGAAAGGGGTGGAAAGTAAATCAGCAAAATCCTGGAGTGCGGGAACTGAGTGAGGCCAAATAACTAACACATCATCAACATATCTTTAAAAGAAGAGTGGCTTTAAAGGGCACTGCTCAATCACTTGGTTTTCCAGTTGCTGTAAGACTATTTCGGCTAACAAATCCGAAAGCGGTGCGCCCATGGGTGTGCCTGCTTTTGTCGATATATAACATCATTAAATCGAAAGTATGTTCGTTGGGTTATTAGTTTCAGAGAGTCTATAATGGCAACAGCTTCAGTAGGAGTAACGCCTAAAATGGGAAGCTTTTCTTCTATAAGGATGGTATATATCATCGTAATCCGTAATCGTGTTTCTTGTACTTTTGTAATTGCATGTTTATATATTTAACAAGTGCGCATGCGTGGGCTTGAGCGACACGACACCTCCATGCCAATGCATTGTGGGTTTTTTTTTTTTTGGTTTTTTTTTCCCAACTTTATAATCCCGGAACCACCCCTCTGCGGTGCCTGATGATGGACCCATAGTGGGTCTGAAAGATCTCGCATGTATATATGGTTTTAAGTTGTAAATAAAAGTTCATCTTTTAATCTGCAATTATCTCCACTGTTTGGTACTGTGTCTAGACAGCATTCAGTTATTTTGGTGTATTTAGTTAGCACAAGTAGAACCTCTGTATTTACATTTGAAATTTTTCACATTGGAAGAAAAGGATCAATAATACTGGGGTTATATCCAGTGCATAAAGCAATTTCTTTCAATGTTTTTTAATTTTCAAGGTTCGTGATACTTGAATTTTGAGTTGCTGATATTATTCGCACAGTTTATGTATGTTATTGGCGCAGTTTACTTATGATCGGAATACTGCTTCTTTATAAGGTAAATAAGATTTTGTTGGAAATATTGGGTTGTCAGAAAAGTCATGACCTATTTTGGCACCCGATGGCGGTTGGACGGTTTTGGGAGGCATGCACAGCTCTGTTATTGCTATGGCATTCGACAGGTGCCAGTTCTAGCTGCAGTCTAAAAGGAATAGTGAGCGATTTGGTTGATTTGCAGAGATTTGACATCAAGTTGATGATGGAAGACCAAACTGTGCATTTTTGCTATATTTTACTGTTTTACTCAGGGCTGTAGAATACAAGGGCTGGGTCATAGGCTCCGGACTGGTGGATCCCTACGAATGCCAGTGTGTGACGTGAGTATGTTGGAACGGAGCTGACCGCTGCACTGGATGACTGCAGTGAAGGAATGGAAGCTAACTACCATTTCAGTGCCTTTTGCAAAGAAATGGAGCAAATGATTCATTCTAGGTATTTAACACACTTAAATACAAAGAGAAAAGACTGGAGTATAACTAATGACTAATGAAAAGTTTCATTACATTCACACAATACGTTGAAATTTTCAGGTCACAAGTTTTCCTGCCAGCATCTTGCTCCAGCAGATGTGTACATTAAAATATATTTGATCTGCGAGATTACACAAATAGATCACCTCAAGTGAACAGGTTTTTTTTTTCATGTTTCTTTTTCTGTTTAATTTCTTAAATTTTGAAGAGTTATCTTAAAATTGCAAATTTTTTCGTATGCTTATTTTTCGTTTTTCCTTAAACTTTATTTGCGGTGTTTTCGTAGTGAGTCTTCGACGTCTTTCTAAATCAGTATTGTTTTTGTTTTGTTTTTTCACGTAAAGCAGTAATGTACTACTTTTAAGGTAACAACACAATGAAAGGTAACACAATGTCTGTATTCATTTGTATACTCTTAGAAATCTATGAATTAATGAATATATATTTTTCTATAGTACCGAACAAACACTTTGGTTGAACATCAGATGCTCTTGCATTCTGAATTACTGCTATATATGCAGTTATATATTAAATTAATATTTTTTTACGTACGGTGCATGGGATTTCTTATGAATTTAACGCCTACGTTGTTTAACATCTCATTAACTACACCCGCACTTTAAAGTTTCTTCTTATGCACTGAAGTAACTGACACTGAATGCCAGGTAAACAAGTAAAATTTTGTGCATGTAGTCAGCTATTTGCCCTAGTTTTTTTGTTTGTCTTCGTTCCCAGATCAAAAGAATTAGTATTTTTCACCAAGGAAAATAAATTGAGACCCCCCCCCCCTGAAATGGAGCTGCAAATTTTTCTTCCATAAAATACAATATTTATTTCACTATAGGGGGAAAGTGGTATTTTAATAATTTATTAGCAAAAAGATCCTCAGAATTTCAATTAAAAGGCTTCGAAGAAAATTTAAATGAACGAAAGGCATTCCTTTCATATCAGTAGTTCTTTCAAGAAAAACACGTAGCTGCATTGCGTTCCCATAATTTCATTTTGATAATTTACCATCATATATTTAGAAACATGTGAAATATGAAATCTGTTTTTAAAATCACGCACAGTTGAAAAGTTAACTTACCGAATGAACGAAAACAAAAATTCCTGTTGTGTTCAGGCATCCGACCACACTTTAATTCCGAGAGCTTTGGGCGCAACTACTGGACTGCAACCACTTTTTCATCATCATCTCAGATTTTCTTTTCTGAAGTGATGCTTTTCGATTGAGATGTCGTAGCCTGATGAATGTTCTTACACGAGAATAAATTCTGATTGCCTCTTTAGAAACTTGTGGGTATCTTTCTTCCAATATTCTCTTTAACTCTTGGGTAACCTGGTTTCCTTTGTGAGCCCCTTCTTTTCCGTGAATCACAATAAATATGGTTTCGAATTCTTCAATTGTTTTGAGCCAATCTGCTGTTGGTATAGTTAACCCTCCCTGGGAAATTAAATTGATCCAAACGGAGGAATCAAAATCATCACCTACTTTATGTGAAACAGTGCCCAGAGAAGGATCTTTTTCTCGAACTCGATAGGCAATGTATCCGGCCACATATTTGAGAGCTTCGTGTTCTGTGAAAGTCATAAGGCAATAACTTGAGCTGTTTTCATCAGCTTTCCATGACATTAGCACAGGTTCATTACATAAATTTGTACACATGTGATCATCGGTCACATCATTGCAAGACAATTTAACAATTTCTTGGATATCTTTCTCTGCGAAAGCGCTCTTAAGTAAATCTGCAGTCAGATAGCAATCAATTGAAGCAGGTGTTTCACGGGGGTTGACTTTGTCTGAAAGATCTGGTAATTTATTTGCCAAAAGCAGTTGTTTCAAACGACTGATCATTTCAACTGGAGAAGGATGGTCATAAAAATTTCAGATTCCTCTTATTTGACTAAATAAACTTTCAAGGGCATCTTGAGTCAAATGGGATGTCATAATGTAGGTTACTCCTATGAATTTCAAATCTGTGTGCAGTCTGAGAAGTGATGATATCGAAATCAGTATACCCTTTTGAAATGGCAATATCTTCTTCTTTCCAAACACTCTCATTCCAGATATTGCGTTATATTTTTTTGTCTTGTAACGTATGATTCGATCCCAAAGGCTGCTTGCAGTGGCTTATTACTGGGTGGGTAAGGACGACTACTGTTCATGACATCAAAAAACGAGTCCACCAGTTCAAAAAAATTCGAAGCTTTTTCATTGCTAGTCAGTAACTGAATTTCTTTTGCTGTTGTTGCGGAAAAAAGGGTTTTGGCAGGCGGGACCTTTTGCCTTTCATTGCCTGTCACATTTAAAAAACAGGGTTTTAATTTGTGACAAATTTTGAGCTTGCCGCGATACTTTTCGAAAACATCTTCTATAATTTTTGATGTTAGATGGGTACCATCTTCTAATACTAGTCCATTATCCAAAAAATGATTTCAAAGGAGTTTAAAGTAATGTGAAAGATCAGCGAACACCCAAATACGTTTTTCTTCTTGATATGGATGAGGAAATGAGGATAATTCTAAGGAAATCTGAAGTTCTTTCCATAAAGTAGAACAACCTCCTAAATCAGAAACAATGGCTTTCACGTTTACGCCACTGTTTTCCACTGCCTTTATAACTGAAAAAAGTAATTCCTTAGTCATAGTCTTCTGGAAATCAAAAAAACATTGGTTGTTTCCATGGAGACAGGATTCCTCTCGCCAACACAAACTGAACTCTAGAAAATGGACCTAAAATTTGATCTTCAGTGGCATCGTAGCACAATTTGCTATCTATGTGCATTTCATCGAAACTCAAAATGCAAACTTTTTCGGCTTCGGTCATAGTTTCAGAGCCTTTTTTCATAAGCAGTAGCACATTGCGTAAAATTCCTGGTCTGCAAGAGAATTTTGCGCACCACCTTTTCAGCGTGCTCGCACTTGGTAGTGGAATGCCTATTTTATTTTTCCAAAAATCATAACTCTTTCTAGAAAGGGCTCTAATTACAATCCCCCTGGAAATGTCTTCAGCTTTCCAAATAATTTTTCTTTTTCCTTCAACTATTGCTAGCAGTTGTGCCGTAGTTAATACACTTTTAATATGCACTTGCATTTTTAACAGTTTTTTATTCTTTAAATCACTAATTTTCAGCTTCGTTTTCAAAACTCTGTTTTCACACAACAGTCGTTGCATTCGTAATTTTCTCTGTCGTCTTCCGTTAGCTTTCATTTTAAACTCCTTGGTTCTCTCCAGTTTTAAAAGTTGGATTTCTTCTTTAAGGGATGCAACATTTTCAAGCAGCAATCTATTTTCCTCTGTTATTTTGATACAGGAAGAACAACTGATATCACCTGATGTTTCATCAACTTCATAATAGATTCTGCGTTTCTTGCACACAAACCTTTTTCGGACTTAAATCATCCATTCGATCAAAAGCACTTTTTAAAGTATCTCGTTTGCGCTTTCTGTTACATCGTAGAGTGACACAGTGCCCGTTTTGCTGACAGTTCGGCAGATTCAGGATAGGCACCACGTTTAGCTTCAGTATTTTTTTCTCCGGAAGTCCAAGTAGGCGATTTTTTAAATCATCTTTGTAATCGGAAGAATGAAAATGTTCGCTGCAAACTCTAGCATTCGCTACATTCACATAGTATGACCTATAGCACTTGTTCACTGGATTTTTCAAAGGAAATGCATGGTACACAATACACTGAGACTGACCTTTAGTTTCTTTGTAATGATTCTTACAAGTGGCCACAGCACAACTCGACATTGTTTTAAGTATTTCAATGTAAACTAACTAAATGATTTCTCTAAGAGCAAGTTTTAAGAGCTGAATACTTATCCACACAAAGCAAAGAAAAGAATACAGCGTAAGTAGAGAGACCCTTCACGGGAGTTTCACGTTTCCAACCTGAGTTCCAACACAGTGATGTCAGAAACAGGTCATCAGTCACCGCTGAGGGGATCCGTGGCGGCAAAGTTTCTTCAAAGGAATGACCCAGCCCCAGTATTCTATCAGCCCTGGTTTTACTTCCGTAAAGGGAAGAAAGCGCGTCAAGCATGTGAAAAGTTGTGTAAAGTGTACGGTGATAATTCTCTACAAGAACGTCGGTGCCAGTGGTGGTTCGCAAAATTCTGTGCTGGTGATTTTGACCTCAACGATGCTCCTCGGTCCGGGAGGCCAACCAAGGTTGATGACGACCAAATCAAGGCATTGATAGAGTCAAACCCATGTTGCACGACACGAGAGATTGCAGGCACATTGCACATCCATCATTCAAGCGTTCACGACCACCTGAAGAAGCTGAGATATGTAAGCAAGCTTGATGTGTGGGTTCCTCATGAACTCAAAGAAGCTCAATTGACGGCGTGTATAAACATCTGTGATATGCTCATTAAACGTGAGGAAAATGATCCTTTTTGAAGCGTCTGTTAACTGGTGACGAAATGTGGATTGTGTACAACAATGCGCTGCGCAAACGGTCTTGGTCCCGACGTGCTGCTTCGCCTCAAACGACATCCAAAATGGACATTCATCAGAGGAAGGATCTGGTCTCAGTGTGGTGGGATATTAAAGGTGTCATGTTTTTCGAACTCCTACCACGGAATCAAACAATCAATTCGAATGTGTACTGTCGACAGTTGGACAGTTTGAACGAATCCATCATCCAGAAACATCCAGAGCTCGTTCATCGTAAAGGTGTTGTGTTCCATCCCGACAACGCGAGACCACACACAAGTTTGATCACCCGCCAAAAATTATTGGAGCTTGGGTGGGATGTGTTGCCACACCCAGCATACTCACTTGACCTTACACCGTCAGACTTCCACTTGTTTTGCTCTTTTCAATAGTCCTTGCGTGGTATAACGTTCAATTCAGATGAGGCTGTAAATCAGCACCTTGTACAGTTTTTCGCCACGAAAGACAGGTCCTTCTATGAACGAGGTATTCTGCAGCTCGCTGAAAGATGGCGAAAAGGTTATCGAACAAAATGTGCATTATATCATTGATTGATCTTTGTTCTTTCTATCAATAAATAACCTGTGCAAAGCATGTCTAAAATACGTCATGACTTTTCCGACAACCCAATATATTAGGACGCCAGTTGTACTTTCTGAAAACTGGTTCTGATGCTGCTTTGATTATTCCTAGTAATTTTATCTTCTTGTATAGTGAATTTCAAAAATTTTTTTAGACCGAAAAACAAAAATTCATCAACATATTGAATCTATAAAATAAATTTCACATGTAGGTTGTTAATAAAGCTATAAAGGAACGATAGGAAGTCCTTCTGGAAGTACATGAGACTCAGAAAAAATAGGGGAAACAAAGTTGTAAGTTGTGTGAAGAATGAGATTGGGGAAATGATATGGGAGCCCAATGAGTTAAGTGACAGATGGGGTGAATACTTCTGTGAGTTATTAGATCAGGAAAGCAAAGATGATTCTAAGACAGATGCAGATGATGTCACAATGAGGAATGAAAGCACAGGAGGGATCTCAAGAGAAGAAGTGTGTAAAGCTCTAAAATCTCTTCAGAATGGTAAGGCTCCGGGAGTTGATGGCATAACTGCAGTGATGTTGAAAAAAAATGACTGGTTAACTGAAATTTGCCAGTTGTGCTGGGAGTTAGGAATGGTCCCTCGGGATTGGAAGGATGCTATCATTGTTCCCTTGTGTAAGGGAAAAGGTGATCAGACTGAATGCAAGAACTATCGTGGTATTAGCCTACTGAGTGTGCCAGGGAAAGTGTTTGGTAAGGTTATTATTGAAAAAGTACGGGGTCTTACATCAGAGAAAGTGTGGGATGTTCAGAGTGGTTTTATGCTTGGTAAAGGCTGCACTAACCAGATTTTTGCATTACGCACGATGATTGAAAAGTATCTGGCTGTTGGGAAGAAAGTTTTTGCTGCCTTCATAGATTTAGAGAAAGCTTACGACCGAGTGAATAGGACACTTGTGGAAGGTATTGAATGAATATGGTGTTACTGGGAATCTACTTAATGGTGTAAAAGCCATGTATGCTGGTAGTAGAGCTTGTGTACGAGTGAATGGTGTTTTATCACAATGTTTTTCTATTGGTAAAGGAGTCGGACAGGGTTGTGTAATGTCACCATGGTTGTTTAATATATTTATGGATGCATGCATGCGTGATGCCAAAATAGATAATACTGGTTTATGTCTTGGTGGTATGCGTGTGTGCAGATTGCTGTATGTTGATGACACTGTCCTGTTGGCAGAGAGCAAAAGTGAGTTGCAGCGTATGTTGTCCCGGATGTACTAAGTTTGCATGAAATTCAAATTGAGTATAAATAAGGGAAAAATCAAAGTTATGGTGTTTGAGAGAGGAATGGGTAGCACTGAATGTAATGTAAGTATAAATGGCACTGTGATTGACCAGGTGAGTGAGTTTGTGTATTTAGGAAGCATGTTTGACAGAGAGAACAAGTTGGATGGTGAAATCTGTAGGCTAGTGAATTCTTCTTTGAAAGTCATAGCTGCTCTGGGAGGTTTTCACAGGAATGATGGGTTCTCTAGAGAGTCCCGCATGGCTGTGTATGAAACTGTAATTGTTCCTACTCTGATGTATGGCAGTGAAACTTGGGCACTGCAGAAGAAGCATAGGGGTCGTTTGTGTGCTGGAGAAATGCGTTACTTACGTGGGGTTTGTGGCAAGACACGATATGATTGTGTGAGAAATGAAGATGTATTGCAGCTGTGTGATGAGAAGCAAAATGTTGTTAGCAAGGTGGAGACCAATATGCTTCGGTGGTTTGGCCATGTTGAAAGAATGAGTGATGAAATGCTTACTAAGAAAATCTTTTCAGCCCAAGTGGCGGGAAGGAAAGGCAAAGGAAGTCATGAGAGGATCAAATTCAGGAGTGTCTGCATGAGAAAAAGATGAGTATGAAGTATAGAAGGTCTTATGTACGGCGTGTGATGGATGTCAGTGAAGCCCGAGTTGTATGTCAAGATCGATGTAAATGGAGAAGTTTGATACGACTACAATAAGTAAAAATATCTGGAAGTTTGTATTTCTTTTTGGAGCTAACCTCTGAATCTCAGAGAACAGCTTAGTGATATGCATGTATGTATGTAAAAATTACAGCAGATTTGTGTTAAACAGTATAGTTTGAATTTATCTGGCACCATTTTGATTTATAACCAAAATCTGCAGAATTGCATTTTTTATTGCTATGTTGCTCTGTGCTTCGAGCTTTCATTGTATTGACGTTTGAAATAGGTATCTAACCAGTGCTAGACTGCTAACAAATTAAAGGTTTGATGAAATGTGTGTGTATGAGTAGTTTACAAGTAAAAATTCATTTAAATCTAAATAAAACAGGCAAATTTGTCAAAACATCGTTGGAAATTGAATTTGTTAATGTGATTGTAAGAAAATGCAGGCAGTGGAGAGTTAAAAATGCAAAGGGTTACTGTACTTTTTTTAAACGTTACATTCATTCTTTATTATTAGTCTTTCGTTATATAAACCTATTGTAGTTTGTATATGTAATCATTTCCAGAGCATACTTATTTTGCTAGTGCAGTATATAAATCGTTGAATGCCATCATGCTGATAAAATAAACTACTGTTTGTGAAAATTGCAATACCATAAAGGAATGATGGTAATCACATGAAACTTACAGGATATGCAGAGCAGGGTAGGACCTGCAAATGATTAGAAATGCAAAGTCATTGCGCATGTCTTGGCCCAGCAGCGCTGCCTGAACAGTCTAGTGAGGGGTATAAAGAGAGGGCTGTTTAGGATACACACCTGTAGTGCATCGCGGACAGCGAGTGCTGAAGTGTCTCCAGGATTCAATAATGCTTTGGCGACGATGAAAGGCGCAATATCACCAAATGACAGAGTTTGAACAGGGACGAATGATTGGTCTGCGTGAAGATGCATTTTCGTACCGTGGCATTGCGGCTCGGACGAGACATAGCGTCATGATAGTGATGTGCATGTGGCGGCAGTGGACCAAGGAGAACCAGGTGCATCAACAATCCGGCAGTGGACCGATAAATGTGACGACACCGCAGATGGCCGACACCTCGTCCGCATGGCAGTGGCGAACCGTTCTGCATATTTGCAAGTGTTAGCACAACAGTGGAGCACTGAAACAGGTGTGGCATTGTCTGCCTCCACAGTTCGACGCGTCTGTTGCACAGAGGACTGGTTGCACGCATCCCTTTGCGGCAGATTCCTTTGACTCTGAACCATGGACGTCTCAGGCTGCAATGGGGTTTTCAATGCAAACAATGATGTGCTAATTGACAACGTGTCGTGTTTTCGGATTAGTCCCGATTCAAGTTGGACTACCATGAGCGCCTTCTTCCAGCATGCATTGTTGAGCGTCATACAGGCCGAAAGCCAAGTGTGATGGTGTGGGGTGCCACTGGGTAACATTCGCGATCTCGACTGCTATGACTTGAGGGCAATATCACCAGCGACCACTACATCAGAAAAGTTGTACAGGCAGAAGTCATACCCTTCCTTTGTAGCACTCCAGGCGCTATATTCCAGCAGGACAATGCCTGACCTCATGTTGCCAGGAATGTTCAAGCCCTCTTCGCAGCACAGCAGATACTGCTTCTTTCCTGGCCTGCATGTTCACTATTGAACATGTCTGGGATATGGTCACTTGGCAACTGGCCCATCAAAGTCCTCCAGCAGTCAGTACCAGTGATCTGTGGCCGTGTATACATGCTGCCTGGCAAGCAATTACCCAGGACACCATCCAACGCCTTTTCGATTCAATACCAACCCGTCTCGAAGCTCTTATTGCAGTTCGCAGAGGCTTCACAAGATGCTGATTTTTGCAGGTAAAAATTGTTGTATTGTTCCGAAAATTAAATCACTTGTGTACAGTCATATCAGTAATGTTTGGTATACATTTCATTCGAATCGCATGGTTTCTCCTTCTTGGTGTTGCAATTTTCACAATTAGTAGTGTATAAAAACAAATATTGAAAAGAATCACCTGCCCATCCAATATATTGTTGTTCTTTTTTAACAACAGATAATCACATTGATTAACATATGTTCTATCCCAAAATATAAAGTGAATTGTTCTCTGTTGAGCAAAGAATAAAGTAAATCTGTTCAAAGTGCAAATTATATGTTCTATCCATATACTGTGTGTGTGTGTGTGTGTTCTATCGTTTTAAACGGTTTAGTCTGGTTTTCAATTATTTGAGCAGTCGCTATTTAGCCGCTTAAAAAAAAAAAAAAAAAAAAAAAGTGGTCACTTTTCTAAATTTTTTTCCCCAAAAAAAGTCACTTTTCTCACTACTTTTTACAAAGAAGTCTGTGCTGAGGTCTGAGTAAACTCACCGGCATGTTCCTGAAACCAATCCTGTACAATACGAGCACTATAGCAGGACGCATTATCTTGTTGAAAGTGGCCATCGCCATTGGGATAAACCATCCACATGGCAGGATGCACTTGGTCCGCAACAATGTTTAGATATGATGTGCCAGTCAGACGTTGATCAACACGAATGAAAGGGCCCAAAGCATGCCAGGAAAACATTCCCCAAAGCATAATGTTGCCTCCACCAGCTTGAAGGGTTGTAGCAATGCATTTGGGGTCCATGCTTTCGTGCTGTTTCCCCCAAATTCTCACTCAGCCTTCAGCAAGGTGCAACTGAAAACGAGATTCATCGGACCACATAATTTGTTTCCAATTATCGACTGTCCAATCCTTGTGCTCTTGTGCGAACTGGAGACATTTTCTCTTGTTAACTGCAGACAGCAAAGGTGTTCGAACAGGCCTTCGGCTGCCTACCCCATCCAATGCTTTGAACAGTGCGTGCAGAGATCGTTTGAGGGGATCCTTGATTAAGATGGTCTGTAATTTGCTGCACTGTTGCCCTTCTGTTGTCTGTTACCAGTCTGAACACTCTCCGTTCCGCCCGAGCAGTCACTAGTTGATGACGACCACACGTTGCACGTAGAGACCAATTTTTTTGGCTGACAGTCCAGTCTTTAAACACTTTAACAACAGCTGCTCTGGAACATTTCACGAATGCGGCGGTTTCGGTGATACTCGCTCTATGGTTCTGAGCTCCTACAATCATCCCACGTTGAAAGTTTGTGACATCACATTTTTTACCCATCTCGTTACCCAAAAATCACTTCTACTACTGTCACAAGCACTAAGCTTTCCCTTTTTATACTAGCCTCGCCCTCTGGCGGCAACAGCATGCAGCCATAGCTCATTTGCTTAAACTTGTCAGGTGGTCATAATAAAGTGGTCACTCAGTGTATAGTGAAAATAATTAATTAGAACAGAAAACCAAAAGGAGGGAAAATGAAGTAATAAAATGAAATTATTATGACAAATTACAGGTAGATTAAAGTTTGTCGTAAAATACATATTGTTGAGATGAAACGAAAAAGGTTGCAGCTGAATGATCCAACAGATGATGCCTCCGCGTTATATCTGTGAAGAACTAGATGAGACGATACCACATGAGGACTAAAACATTTGCTTCGTTGGAGGCTGATGACAGCAGTAGTATAGTGACTAGAAGAGACAGTGTGCCATGCGATAATACCTCACTGGTTAAATTTCAGTTCCATCTTTTTATGAAACCACTAGAAGGCGCTCCTGCGAGCTTCAATGCTATGATTTTGAAACGTTAGCATGCTTTTCTATGGCGTGTTTGGTGGATAGCAAGTAAAAAAGTAATTTATTTGTTAGATTGATCATGAAAAGAAGTAATAATAAGAGTGTAACGTTGAGAACGTGTTTCGTACCTGGATGCAACAGTGGTTACGATCTTGTAAACTAAAAGTAACTGATTTCCGTGCCGAAAGATGAGGCAAGACGGGAGGAATAGAGCAAGGCCAATTCCTCGTGCTGGCAAATAGCTAGAACAGAAGTGTGTGGTATGTGAACGTCATTTTGATGAACATTTTATGAAAAGAAATTTTAAAACGCTTATAAATGGTGAAATAATATTAACGTCCAGAGCTCGGCCAGTTCTTTTAGATAATTCTGTGCCCACAATTTCCCAAATCTTCCTGCATAATTAACCAAAAGCTTACCAAAAAGCAAGGTAAAATTCAGATTAATTAAAATTTAATTAGACAATTTAAGATTAAGATTCTGCTATTGCTGAGATCAGCAATAGCTCATTGTGATTCAGCTATTACTGAGATTTTATTTAATAAATTCTTGTGGCATATTTCACATAGCTGTGGGTTTCTGTGGTTCATAATATCAGAGGTGTATAGGGAAATCTTTTTCGGGGAGGGGGGGTAAATCTACCAGTACTAAATAAAAATGAAAAAAAAATGCATTTTTTTTTTTTTATCTAATGTAAGTTGGTGAGTACATGTTTTTTCATGTAATTTAAACAATAATAAAAAAATTCAAATTTTCGGGGTGAGGACTCCGTGCTCCCTCTTATATATTGTATAGGTAAATCAGTGCTGTGAATTTTACTTTTTTCTGTAAACTTCATGCAGTATGTATCACATTATCAAGTCACTAATGTGACACATACTTTACATTTTTACTAAATTTCTGTCTGGGTTTGTTGTGAGAAATATGGTTATCTCTGAAATCGTTTTGAACAAGTTACCAATAGTATTATTCGATCCAGGGTTTAATAAAATCGGATCTCAAACAATGTTTTTTATGTTTAAATTTACCAATAAAATTTGGTTTTGGGATATCAGTGAATTTCATTACTTTAATCTTTTAATTACAAGCTAGATACGAATGGGACAGCAATTTAAAATCCTTACCGAGAGAGAGATATCTTTCCTGGAATGCTCATGAACGATCGAGCGTTCTAAGGGGCATATAATTGTTGCATTTTACGGAAAAGTCACATAAATTCAAGTGTTTAATTAGACATATAATTACGGAGAAAATTTGTGTCCAGTAATGTATTTGTACTTATCATCCTTGTAACGCGTACATTCAATGCGAGATTATGCATTGCCCGATTAAAGTTGACGAAGCTTCTCCCAAAACCCTCATTTGGAAGAATATATCTATCTATCCATGCATGATATTAATAACTTTTAGTAAAACTGCAAGATAACAAAAAAAATATATATATATATATATATACTAAAGAGCAAAACTGAAGACTAAGGAAAAAATTTTAGAATTTAAAACGTAGGGTGCAAAATAACCTGAAAATCAAAACGCGCAACGCAGCAGTTTTGAAAATTCAGAATTCACATTTTATAAAGAAGATACCTAAGCAAAAAAATACATATATAATTTTGACTCACACCTAGTACAACATAGAAAAGGTTATGTATCTACCTGTGTGATCAAAAGGAAAAAAGATAAAAAAATAAAATAAAACAACTGAATGTAGAAGGTGTCGAGAATACTGAGCCTTGGCTTTATCAAGGACCAGCAAAAACTCTGCATTTTCTCACTTCCACAAAGACCTAGTTGGAAATGGGTTTCTGCAAGGCCATAGATGCAAGTAACATTCCCACCTAAAATAGTTTAAAAAATATATATATATAAGTCATGTCCTCCTTAGAGTTGCATGACCTAGCTATATATATTATTTTTTAAACTATTTTAGGTGGGAATGTTACTTGCATCTATGGCCTTGCAGAAACCCATTTCCAACTAGGTCTTTGTGGAAGTGAGAAAATGCAGAGTTTTTGCTGGTCCTTGATAAAGCCAAGGCTCAGTATTCTCGACACCTTCACATTCAGTTGTTTTATTTTATTTTTTTATCTTTTTCCTTTTGATCACACAGGTAGATACATAACCTTTTCTATGTTGTACTAGGTGTGAGTCAAAATTATATATGTATTTTTTTGCTTATATCTTCTTTATATATATATATATATATATATATATATATATATATATATATATATATATATATATATATATATATATATATATATCATCATCATCATCATCATCATTGTCAACCATTATCAATCCACTGCTGGACGAAGGTCTCCCCAAGTTTCCTCCACAACGGTCTGTCTTGTGCCAGTCTCCTCCATGTCACCCCTGCATACTTTTGAATTTCATCCACCCATCTCCCATGTGGTCTTCTTCTGGGTCTTTTCCTGTCCCTTGGAATCCAATCTAAAATTTCGGCTGTCCATCGATGATCTGTCCTTCTGGCAGTATGTCCAGCCCATTGCCATTTCAGGGATTTAACTCTGATCATGATGTCTTCCACTCTTGTCATTTTTCGGATCCACGAGTTCCTCTTCTTATCTCTCCTGGTTACACCAAGCATGCACCTCTCCAGGCTGCTTTGAGTTGTCTGCAGCCTTTGTATGTCTCTTTTAGTTAAGGTCCACGTCTCTGCACCATACGTAAGCACTGGAAGGATGCATTGATCAAACACTTTTCTTTTAAGACATAATGGCATATTGCTCTTGAAAATTATGCTGTTTCTTCCAAAAGCTCTCCAGGCAAGTTTTGTACGCCGATTAATTTCTTCATCAATGTGACCCTCACTTGATATCTGCTGTCCAAGATAAACGTACGTGTCTGTTATCTCCAGCTTTTCTCCATCAATCGATAAATCTTCATTTCTTGTAAAAGCATTGAACATCACTTTTGTCTTCTGAAAGTTCATTTTTAATCCCACTTCTTTACTCTTGTCAGCAAGTTCCTGGATCATACTCTGCAGCTCTGATGGGGTAGTTGCAAAAATGACTACGTCATCAGCAAAACGAAGGTGGGTTAGATAATCTCCATTAATCTTTATCCCCTTGTTTTCCCAGCTCAGTGACTGAAAAACACCCTCCAATGTGGCATTAAAGAGCTTCGGAGATATGGTGTCACCTTGTCTCACTCCCTTTCCAATTTTTACGTGTGTTGTATTTTCAAACAGCCGAATCTTTGCACTTGCATTTTCATAGATGTTATTAATAACAGGGATCGCATTCCTCCTAAAATTCCTAAAATTCCTAATATTTTGTGACCCTCCTTAAATTCCTAAAATTAGACCTAAAATTTGCTATTCATCCTAAAATTTTCGTAAGCTTATTTTTATTAAAAACACAACCGTTATTAACGCCAATAAATTTACCATTACGGTAAGGTAAAAAGACCTGTTATTGTAGAAACACAGCCTATATGCTGTGCTGCTGAAGGGAGGGGAAAATGACGCCATCGAGATGCACTTGCTTCGGGGCGGGCGTTCCATTTTTTTGCCATTTTCACCCCTGGTTTGCGCTTTGCAGACGAACTCCGTGGCACGCAGAAGATCGTACTTTATTTTTGTACATGCCTTGTGGAACCTCCTCTTTCTGCTGATGTTTTGTTATTGTAAACCGCAGGTGGGTGGAAGCAAAGAGGAAACATGTGGTCTCCTTCCGTAACCTCCGGTAATGACGATGGGATGGTAGCTGAGTATTATCTTGGCAGGCAGTAGAGCACGTGATCATTGACCTTCGATCATGCGTCGGCGACAGCGACCTTCGATGCGCAATATATCTCGGCTCCGACTCGCTTTGACTGAACTTGCGTGAGATGCGTATGATAGTTTCTGGTTTTACGTCTTTTGTGGTGTTCTCTGTGCTGTGTGCAGGTTCAGTTCTCTAGTGGTGACCTGCTTTTTTTTTTTTTTTTTTTCATATCTTCTGACATCCTCGCAGCCAAATTTCGGGAAGTTGTCTGGTTTTGCAATATTGGAACGTGTTTTTGTACTTCCCTTTCATTTTCTGGTTAGTAATACAAGTGTTTAAGATGCCTAAATCCAAAACGAAATTTCAAGATGCGTGGCTCGCCAAAGAATTGGACGGAGTGAAGTTGAAAGAATGGTGTTCTGCAACTGAAACAATATTTTCTGCTAAGTGTATATTGTGTTCAGAAATTTTCAACATTTCTAATAGTGGCTTTTCACAAGTAAAAGCGCATCATAAAGGAAAAAAACATTTGCAGAAATTTCAAAGTAAATTTCAAAATAAGTCCATCCTGAAAGCCTTTGGAGGACGGTATCTTCAGCCCAAAACAAATATTAGTGAAGTACTGAGTCATGATTTACAGTTGGCTAAAGCCGAAGCATTATGGGCCATGAAAGTTGCTAAGGACAATATGTCTTTTGTTTCATGCACTGAAACAGTTGAACTTTTCAAAGAAATGTTTCCTGATTCTGCTATTGCAGCCAAAATGCAACTTAAAGAAAAAAGTTGCTTATGTGATATCACATGGATTGTCAAAATAATTTGAAGAGGATTTGAAAAAGACATTGCATCTAGTAGCCCAGGAAAGGTTACTATAGCATTTGATGAAACTACAAATACACAAGTGAAACGGCAGTTGGATGTGTATCTCAGGTACTGGTCTTCAGAAATAAATTCAGTTTCTTGCCGATACCTAACAAGAGTTTTTCTGGGTCATGCAACAGCAGATATTTTGCTAAAAGAAATTCTTGATGTGTTATCATCCTTCAATATTTCGTTGAACAGAATTATTTGTGTATCCATGGACAGCCCAAATGTAAATAAGTGCTTTTTACGCAAATTCAATGAAGTTGTAAAACAAGAAACAGGCCAGAAATCTTTGGAACTAGGTTTTTGCAACCTGCATGTTGTTAGTAATGCATTTAAAATTTTTTTGACAAGCTTAAATATAGATTTTGACGAATTTGCTACTGATATGCATTACTTTTTAAAGAGTAGTGCTGCAAGACGAGAGGATTATAAATCTGTCGAGGATATAACATTGGTCACTGCCAAATTTCTTTTGCGTCATGTCAGCAACAGGTGGTTAACCGTTGGTTCTGTAGCCCAGAGGCTCTTGGATCAATGGCTAAATATTACAGAATATTTTTTAAACTTCTTGCCATCTCAAAAATATTTGAAAAACAACTGCGCAATTCGGCAAGGTATAAAAGAATTCACTGTTTCCTGAAAAATGAGCTTACTCCTTGCTATTTAGCATTAATTTCATTTTCACACCAAAATTTTGAAAAGTTTTCATTATGTTATCAGAGTGAAGAACCAAAAATACACCAGTTATATTCTGATTTAAATACTTTAATGAGGAATGTTATGGCTCAGTTTATCCAAGATGATGTTATAGCAGGGAAATTTGGAGAAGACCTAAAGAATGTAGATTTTGAAAACAAAAATTCATGGAAAAAACTAGGGGAGTTAGAAGTTGGTATGAAGACAAAAAATCTCCTCAGGAATGTTCAGGAGACCAGGCAGAAATTATTTCTCTTAGATGTAAGATCATCACTAATTGCAACCACAAAATATTTAAAGTCAAATTTGCCATTCTGCAATCAAAAGCTAAGAGACATAGAAGTTTTAAAGGTAAAAGAACCAAAGAAAGAGTCAACTCAACTTTCAGTCACTGAAGGACTTTCGGAAATAACCAGAATTTCAAGTGTTTTGCATCTTTCTGAGGAACAAATTGATAGAGTAAGAGAAGAGTGGAAACTTTTAAATTGCGATAAGCCAACTCTAGATGAACTAGTGAAATTTTCAGAGGAAGGGCATATTCCAGTGCGGATTGATCATTACTGGCGTAATATATTTAGTATTAAAGACTAGCGGAAAAGAAAAATACTCAAATCTTGCTAAACTCATAAAGTCAATTTTAGTTTTACCTCATGGTAATGCTGATGCAGAAAGGGGATTTTCGGTTAACACTGCTCTGTTAAGGAAGGACAAGGCTAACTTAAAAGACTCAACTATAACATCATTAAGAATAGTTAAAGGGGCCATTAAACACTATGGATGTGTAAGTAAAGTTCCCATAACAAGAAATTTGTTAAATAGTGTTTGTGATTCACATAAATTTTATAAAGAGTATGTTGATAAGCTGAAGGAAGAAGAATCAAAAAAGGTAAAAGAAAGGAAGCAGAAAGAGAGGGAAAATAAGGAAAAGCAGCTAGAGAAAAAAGAAAAGCTGAGTTTGATGACAAAATAAAAGAAAATGATGCAGAAATAAATAGACTTAAAAACGACAAAGAAGCCTCCCTAGCAATAATTCAAGAGGGAACAGAAAGAATGAGAAAAGCTGTAGAAAAACAAAATACTGTTGAAATAGCAGTTGCCTCTAACTTGATCATACAAGGTTCAGCTGAAATAAAGAAAACTGAAAGTAAATTAGTTGTGGTAGAAGCAGAAAAAGATAGGCTAATCAGGAAGAGGTTAAAACAATAATATGAAAAAAGTAATTCAGTGAACAATTGTACATAGTTCTTGGTTTTCAATTACCTTTTTAGGATATTATAATTTAATGTGAAACCTGAAAACTTTACTGTGAAAATCGTGAATTGCTTCTGGTTTAACAGCATATTAATGTTCAAAGTGAAACTTGAATGTGGTAAATATACTTGAATATGATAATAACACGTGAAAAGATAAGAACTGAACATTAGAAGTAAATCATACTTAAACTTTAGACATTAGACGTTATGCAAAAAATTTGGGTGTTAACTTCGACCATATATACTAATGGACTGCACATTGGCAATAGCTGCATCAAAGCCGCCATGGCTCAAACATTGGGCACGTCATCATCAGACTCCAAATTTCGTGTAAAAATGCTGTTATGATTACTAATTTACGCTGCAGAACTTCAGTGTTTTCGGTGTATTATGTGAATGCGCCTCATATATAATGAAAACTCTTCAGGTAAGTTTACTTATGAGCTATATACATGCATGATCGGGTTGTTTACATTTTGTGATTTATAATGTGATGAACATTTGCGAAGAATTTGGAACATGCATTCCATTTTTTTTTCTTAAGTTACTATATTTTTATATCAATAGCTGCAAGTTTCTGGTTAAGTAATTGAACTTTATGGACTTAGGTATTTAATTCGTTTCTTACCCATGAAAAATCATAGAACTTTCTTTACTATATCGCTCAGAGCAACCATAAGCACAGCAGGTGTAACCCATCTTTTTGACTGTTGTCATGTGATTTTATGTTGGAGCCAGAAATTTTGATGTCATGCGCAGTCTATCAGTATATATGGTTGAAGGGTGTGAAGCAAACTCTTTACAATGTATACAAAGTTGTTTTACTAGATGTATACAAATATACATCTAGTTTTTATTGAAATACACTCCTAAAATTTTTCTAAAAATTCCTAAAATTCCTACCTAAAATTTTCCAGAAGTATGCTATGATCCCTGTAATAATATTAATGTATGCATCTTCAATACCGCAGGTTTTCAGAGCCATTGTAACTGCTGATGGTTTCACCGAATCAAAGGCTTTTTCATAATCGATAAAAGCCATGCACAATGGAAGTTCATATTCCCTCGCTCTTTCAATTAGTTCTCTCAGCACGTGAATATGATCTATTGTGCTGTAGCCACTCCTGAATCCAGCTTGTTCTCTCGGTTGAGCCATGTCCAGTGTTACCTTCAAGCGGTGTGAAAGAACTTTAGTGAAGATTTTATAAACTACTGATAGGAGGCTGATAGGTCTGTAGTTTCCGAGATCCTCAATGTCACCTTTCTTATGTAGCAGGATCATTGTAGCGGTGTTCCAATCCTCAGGAATCTTTCCTTCATTAAGGCATCGAGTGAAAATTTGGGCGAGTACCGTTTCGATTTCTCCACTTGCTTCTTGTATGATGTCTACAGTAATTCCATCTTCTCCTGGAGCTTTTCCTCGCTTCATGTTCTTGATTGCATGTGCAACTTCTGCTGGAAGGACTGGAGGAACTCTGGTACTGGTATCTTTCATGATGTCTGGAGTGCATGTATCATCCCTTTCATATAATTTGGAGTAGAAATCTTTCACTCTTGTCAAAATTTCGCCTCTATTTCTTGTTACAGAACCATCTTCTTTTCTCAGTGCCATAATCTGTTTTCTTCCCTTACTGAGATGTCCCTTTGCTATCTTTAGGCTTTGGTTGTTTTCAATTGCTTTCCTCACTAGTTCACAGTTGAATTTCCTTACGTCTTCAGTGATACTTTTTCTTACTGTCTTGCATAGCTCTATATATTCCACTTTGGAAGTCACATCTTTTTTAGTTGTCCTCATCTCTCTTCTTTTTTGCATCAACATTTTGGTTTTTCCTGATAATTTGTTCACATGCAACTTGTTCTTAGACCCAGCTAATTTTGTTGCTGTTTCCATAAGAGCTTTGGTTACTTTTCTGTTAACTTCAGAGATGTTCACTTCTTCCGATGTTAGGCCTTCTAAAGCAGAGAACCTGTTCTTCAGTTCTAACTTGAAGGTATTATGGTGTTTTTTAAGGTTGGTTATGTCAATAGATTTTGTTTGTCCTATGAGCTTGCCACGTTCAAGTTTAGTGTTGAGGTGCATCTTACATCTCACCAATCTATGGTCACTACCTGTGTTGAACTTGTTTAGCACACTGCAGTCTTCTATGACGAATTTTTTGTTACACATAATAAAATCAATTTCACTTGTCGTCCCATTTGGATGTCTCCATGTCCATTTCCTGTGTGGCTTTTTCTTGAAGAAGGAGTTCAAGATGAAAAACCCTTCTGCCTCTGCAAACTCAACGAGAGTATTTCCACGCTGGTTTCTGTTGCCATGACCGAATTTACCTACTGAAGTTTCATTCTGTTGCCGTTGCCCTATTTTTGCATTGAAATCTCCCATAATTATTTTCAAGTGCTGCTTACCTTTATTATTTAGATGACAAATTTCCTCATAAAATTCTTCAATTTCTTCTTCAGGATGACTTGTGGTGGGTGCATAAGTTTGAATAATCTGAGCCTGGTATCTTTTCGAGAGTTGGATAACAAGTCGTGCAGCTCTGTCAGAGGAACTTTCAACTTCTACAACTTTATCCTTCAGTTTCTTGTTTATTATAAATCCAACACCACTAGTTCTGCCAGTATCTGTCCCACGATAGTAGAAGAGATGTCCACTTTTCAGTTCGATGAGATCTTCTCCTTTTCTCCTTACCTCACTTAGCCCCACGATGTCCCACTTGATCCTTTGTAGTTCCTCTTCCAATTCAAGAAGCCTTGAATCAGAAGATAGGGAGCGTCCATTGTAAGTAGCCAAGGTCAGCATCAGATGGCAGCCTAGTCCGGTCCTCCGGGGATTCTTAGCACCCTCTGCCTTCATGTCGCACTGGCCGCTGCCTTGGCCAGGTACATTCCAGCTGCCGGAGACTGAGGGCCAAGATTTAAGTTGTGGAATCATTTTGGAGGGGTTTGGCCATAACTCACCACGCTGGCCAAGCGGTTTGGTGAGTGTGGGATAGCATTTCCTCTGATCCCGATGGTATAGTTATACCGCTATGGGCGGTCGTCAGAGCCCCTTTAGTGGGAACAGGATGCACCACGAGAAGGCGGGGTTGACATTTGTCAAGGAGAGGCTGTGATGTTACGCATCACCTGACCTTACATCCCATATATATATATATATATATATATATTTTTTTTGGTAAAATTTTAGTGAAATTACTATACTGCATGGAACAAGAAGCACGTATATCTATGAGCGTAGTTCACAGCAATAGCATCAAAGCTGTCTTCAGCGCCCTCTGTGATTTCATGATTTCAAGAACTCATCTGCAGAAGTGCACTGCACACTATCTCTTCTAGCCACTATAGCAGTAGGTTGTTGCGAGCACTTCTTTGATAACAGTCTCGACAGAGAAGCAGAAAGTACTTGGAGAGAATGCTGTTGCCATGTGGAGAGAGGGCAGATCATATTTTTGTTCATTCTCAGATGTGTTGGTTCTCTTGGGATTTTTTTCGTTAATCAATTCGTTTCATATGTAAATAATTATGGCTAAGGAATTTTAACAGGGTATTTGAGTTTTTTTGTTTTTTTTTAAGGAATTGTGTATTATAGGTTTTTCAACAATATGCATTTTAATTAGCTATCTGTGTTCATATTTTTTAAAAGCTTTCTGTACATATGATTTGGCACATGCTTACAAAAAAAAAAAAAAAAAGAAGTTTTTAAAGAATGCATTAAGGCCTCGAACCACACCGTAGCAAACAAACTTACATGTTGGAAATGTTTGTTAACGAGATGAAAACCTCCTGAATGTTTTTAGGTGAAAACGTGAGTAACCTCAGGGTTATTTTAAAAAAAAATAGTTAAATTTTGTAACAAGGTTTAACGCTGCATGGATCCCTCCGTGTTCTTTTGGTTAACATTATTTTGTAGTAGAGCTTGGAGAATATTTTTGGTGGCTTCTTGAGTATCAACAGATAGGTATAAAGAGTCAATATCAAAGCTGTACATAATGAAAGGTTCTTTCAAATCCAGTTTCTTAATTGCCTGTGTAGCTTGAATCATAGAGTTGATTGCTATGCCGAAGAGAGGTATAAAACTTTTTGAAAAAATTATTTAGAGTTTTTTCCCAGTCTCAGCAGTGGGGCAGTTTTCTTGCTAACAGTTCCTCTCATGGGAAACCCTTTTTTATGCAATTTCACTTAGCAAAAGAGAAAGGGAGTGCAGAAATTACTGAGAAGGCAATTATCGAAAATATCAGGAAGTTGTTTAGTTTTGATTAATATTTTGACTTTCAGATGTATTTTCTTGGAAAGATCTTTGTCAAGAATATCCACAACTCTGTGAAATTTTGCATCTTACATAGGTAATCAGATCTATTGAGGATTACAATTTGGTCAGTTTTATCAGAAGTGGTGACTCTTACATAGGTAATCAGATCTATTGAGGATTACAATTTGGTCAGTTTTATCAGAAGTGGTGACTGTAATTTTTGGATTATTTTTAATATTTCTCTTGGCTTTAACATTTTGGGTAGAGGATTTGAAATGAAACCATTTGAGGTTTTCAGTGCAGTATATGTAATTTCATGTTTTAAATCAATGGAGGCTTCGTTAACGACAATTTCTATATATGATGCAGAATCCTTGATGTTAGTTAGGTACTTAAAGGTAAAATCAATTTTTGACCAAGTTTTAAAACGCTTTCTTCATGTTTGTTAAAATTGTTGTTAGATGAATTGACAAAAGGTACCATACTTCTGAGAATTAGGTGATGGAATACATTTTCCTCACTTTTTTGAAGCCAATTCAGTTTTTTATTCAAGGATAAATTCAATTTACACTCATACAACGGTGCACGGTTTTGAATGCCAATAAGCTATGTTTCAATGAGGGTGGTTTTTTTTTTTTTTGGTTTTTTTCCATTGACTTTTTTTTAAATGAATTCTTTGGTCAGTGTGGATATGATATCAGAAAAAGCTGTAGTTCTGAAAAGGTTATTAAGTACAGGGTGCCTGAATTGATGACTGCACTGAATGTGTGAATTGCAATAATGTAATAATAAATAAATTTTGAATGGAATTACAGTAGAAGTGATGTGCCAAGTGGAAGTCAGGCATGAAAGACTTCAGTGAATCCGCTTTTTTCTGTTCCGTTTTTGGTGTTACTGATATTATTCCAAAAATGCAATACAAATTTTATGCTTCCCTCTTCTGGAAAGCAAAGTCGTAATGGCTTCGAATCACGGTATGGTTATGGCGCATAATGACGTCTCCTTTTCCAGGGATGGGAATTCTGCGCCAAAGTGTGCCAAAACAAAAATCTTGTGCCATCTTGTACTAAAGGCAGATTTTGCGCCATTGTGTGCCAGAACCGCTGTGCCCTGTCGTCATTGTTGGGACTTCAGTACAGTAAATTCTCCGTGCACACTCTTCCGCTTGATGCTGAGTAAGACCATGCGATGGGAAGAAAGATTCAGGGACTCCAAATACCATGGGTTTTACGTAGTTACTGTGGAAATTGTCGACGGAGAAAACATCATGTATGCTGTGGAAATCGTCGGTCCGCTATGAATGATGGAAAATGTCGAGTATGCAATGGAAATAGAAAATATCAGTGAAAGAACGTTATTAAACATCAGTGTAAAGTTTATTTTTGTGTTTTCAAGATTCTAACACTTGTTAAAGATTTTCGGGAATGTTTCGTGGGTGATAAGAACGTCATGTCGGTTTCCGTTTCCTCATATTACATTTTTTCGACTAAGTCCCCCTTCGTCTTTTTTTTCTCTCTCTGTCTGATTATATTTATATTTTTGATGTTTTCTTGTCATGTTCCTCGTTTTTAATATCTTGGGTAATAGTGAAAAGGAGCGACTTCGTATTTTTTTAAGAATTATTTCTAATTAAATGCATGTTACCCTATTACTAATACATCTTTAAAACTAATCAATAGAGAGCAATCATTTTCTCCCCTTTCCTTTTTATTAAATGAAATTAAATATCTAGATCGATATTTAATCTGTCCGTTGTGGACTCCACACCATTTCCGTGTCCCGCAAATTGATTCACGGGAGAGTAAGCAACATAGTATCGGTTTTTCACTTTCATTTTCCATAAACTTCGTGTTTCCATTTCTTAGTCACTTTTTACTCATACATGAGATTATTTTGTGGATTTGCGTAATTCTGCTTTTTCTGTCATCGTTTGGATCATTTTCGAGATCGATGTAAAACTGAAAAGAAGCTGCTTTTTTGGGAGGGTTCTTTTTCGTCTGGGGATGGTATTTCATCTTTCCAAACTTTTGAAAACGGAAGTTAAATGAAGTGAAGACTTTTTCCCAAAATCCTAATTTCTTTTTCTTGCGATGTTTCTTCTGCCCTCTTCTGCCCAGTATTGTTATTAAATGTCATTTTAATGCATAAATAAATATTTTTATATTTTAGCTTAAAAAACGGAGGGTAAATGTCCGAAAACGGAAGTCGGATGAAGTGAAGATTTCGCCGGCAATTGTAATCCCCGCTCATGTGACCTTCCCTCTGCTCTGTGTTGTTGTTAAATGTCAATAATTTTGTACTTTGGATGCAGTAATGTGCTCCAGTTTAATAGTTACATAAATAATTTTTTACAAAGCCCAAAACATGCACTTTTTAAGTTAAGCAAATTCAGTGCCCTCTCAAAAATGGTGAAGGCATTATTGAGTCATTTTCCTGGCTCTGAAGTGGAAAGTTCCATTAGTATGATGGAGGGGATGTACTTGATAAAGAATCCAGCAACATGAAAATTGAAACATTTTCATCTGT
This sequence comes from Macrothele yani, assembly GCA_039090855.1. Classification (NCBI taxonomy): domain Eukaryota; kingdom Metazoa; phylum Arthropoda; class Arachnida; order Araneae; family Macrothelidae; genus Macrothele; species Macrothele yani. Next base: position 26,711,612 of record CM077013.1, read on the forward strand.
TCAAACCATAAAATATAAGTTACTGAATCAGGATAAGTCAGCCTTGGAATGTTTTAAGAAAAACGATTAATTGCATGAACCTGTAAATAGAGATTTATGCCAGAATATAAAATCATCATATTCAGAATATAAGAAAGAATTACAGGATAAAAAAGAAGAAATGAAAAGAAGACGAAAGGAGCTAAATATCTCTAAAAACTTATGCAACAAATTAAAATCAAATGAATTGGTTCAAGAGAAAGAAAACTCCAGTTGGCTAATTCTTCAAAGGTCAGAACAAATTGTTAGACTAAAACAACTTAAGAAAATGAAATTTCATTACTTGTGAATGACTTTTATTACTTATCTACAAAATGTCTAATGTTTTCGCAAGCATTTGTCATACACTGCTGGCCACCCAAAATGCAACACCAAGAAGGAAGCATTCGATTGGCCTGAAATTCGCAGCATGTGTCACCCGCGAGTGGACATGCAAACGATTAGCATTGCAGGGCATATGCAAATCATGTGCGCCTGGCACACCACCGAAAAGCACTATAAGAAGGGTGCACAGAAGGCGGGTGTAAGTAGAGGAAGTGTGTTGTGTTGCCTGACCTGTGCGTAGGTAACTTCCTGATGCCTCATCACAGAATACGACAGTCATTCCAACACGTTTCGGAGTTCGACAGAGGACAAATAGTGGCTTATTGCGACAGCGGTTTATCGTACCGAGACATTGGCGCCCGTGTGGGACGACATCCAGCCACAGTGAGGTGAGTATGGATTCGGTGGGTGCAGGAGGGACGGACGGACTGATGTGAGCAATTGCCGCAGCACACCACCGAACAAGAGGACTGGCATGTTGTGCTGCGGGCATTGACGGCTCGCACCGCCACATCACGAACGTTAGCGCAGGGATTAGGGTGTGTTGCGCAACAACCTGTGTCAGCACATACTGTTCGACGTCGTCTGCAGGAGCGCGAACTTGTCGCACGGTGGCCATTGCTCCGATTACCATTGACGTTACACCACCAGCGTTGAACGCTGCACCTGGGCTACGGAATGGCACGACATTGTCTTCTCCGACGGATCCTGCTTCTGCCTGCAACAGCACGACGGTCGGATCCGCGTGCTACTGCACCGCGGCGAGAGTGTATGACACCTGCATTATGCATCGCCATACCGGTCCGTCGCCTGGCGTTATGGTTTGGGGCGCAATTGGATATGACACCCGCACCCCTCTGGTACACATCACTGGTACACTCAGCAGCCACTGCTACATCTCCGACGTTTTGGAGCCTGTAGTCCTCCCTTACCTGCAGAATCTGCCAGCGGCCACGTTTCAACAGGACAATGTGTGCCCGCACGTGGCACGCATCGTGCAGCAATTCTTCACGGCCCACCAGGTGTCATTGCTGTAGTGGCCCGCCTGTTCTCCCGATATGTCGCCCATCGAACACGTCTGGTCGCTGATCGGCAACCGAGTGGCCCGGCAAGCACCACCCGCGGCTGCGCCTGATGAACTGTGGCAACGTGTGGAAGCAGCCTGGACTGACATACCCCAAGTCCACATCCAAAGCCTTTTTTGTTTGATGCCGCAGCGTGTAGCAGCCGTTATTGCCTGCCAAGGGGGCCACACGAACTATTGATGTCTGCGTGTTCCGCAGGTCGCACGAGTCTGTAAGCTCGAATCGTTTCATCTTTGTATCTGTTGTTATGTGTCCAGTGAATCTGGCTTTGCTATCTCGTGCCCTTCTTGGTGTTGCATTTTGGGTGGCCAGCAGTGTATTTCTTCATTTTGTGTCAAATCAAGAAGCAACATTTATTCTTCATCAAACTTTTATTATTTATCAACAAACATGTCTAAAGTTTTTCAAACCTTCAAGATTTCATTTCCACACAACATTGTTATCTTTAAAGACATTTGATTAAAGACATCGTTCTGTATTAAGGTGACTGGTTTTCTATGCATATGACCTCATCAGCAATTTTTTCTACTTACATTATATTGTACTATATATTTAATTTTCTTGAAACTAAATACATACATTAAATCTATTTAGTTTGCAGGCATGTGACCAATACATAAATGTCATAGTTGTATACATTAGAGAGTGAAATGCAAGATTCTACACTTTGTTCCCCCCCCCCCCCCCCCCCCCCCACACACACACACACTTGTAGAAGTTCAGCTTTTTTTTTTATCTCTGCCAACTTTCATGCCTGGGAAGTGCTCTGTGTCTTTTAACCTTCATTTCTCCCCACCCCAAGGCAAACACAGGGGATCATTTCGAGCGAAAGTCATTTCCAAGCACTTGGTCGATGGAGGCAGACGTCTCGATTGTTCACTAGTTTTGGCACAAGGACAATAGTACTGACAGTTGAACAGAGAGTGTGTTTGGTGGAACATGTATTTCGCCATGACAACAAATATACAGATGAAGGCAAAAACAGTTCATTAGGAAATTTCATGATGCAGATGTCCCCCACCATAATGTGGTATGTCAGCTCATAGCAAAATTTCAGAAAACTGGCAGTGTTCCGAATGCCTCCGCCTCAATAGGTCATCCATGGCAGATGAGACCATTCAGGATATCCAGGACAGGATACAGAGGAGTCCACAGAAGTCCGTGAGGCAGCTGTCACAAGAAGCTAATGTGCCAAAGAGTACAGCTCGTGATATTCTGAAAAGAAAGTTGCGTTTCCACCTGTACAAAATGTCTGTCTTGCATCAGCTGAAAGAAACAGACCACAAGGCCCATGTTCAGAACTGCAGGTAGTTCCAAAAGTTCCTGTCTGAAGGTGAGAACATTCTGGACATGACTTTTTTCACACATAAGGCATGGTTCCACCTGAAGGTGTACGCAGGTAATCTGCATGCACTTCAAAAACTATAGGCTGCAGTAATGACCTACATCCAGCAAATTACACCACATACCCTGAGAAAGGTCTTCATCAACATGCAGAAGCATGTGCAGTCATGTCTGGTTGTTGGTGGGGCCCATTTCCAACATCTCCTGCTAGAACTAGTTCAACATGGTGTTACTTTTAGTGCACAGTTATTTTTTATTTTGACACCCTGTATATGGTGCTTATAGGAAACAGTTTTGAAAGAACAGTAGAAAATGGATAAGTTGATTTTCAAATATATTGGGTTTTGGTTATGACATCTGTTTTTAATTCCTTTTCATGGACTGGTTTCAAAAGTAACTCTTTTGCTCTCATGTCAGTATTTTTAATAAAAAAATACAATTGAAAGAAAGATTTTCTGTTCTTGTGGCTCTTTCATCATAATTAACAAAAGTTTAATTGATAGACTAAGCCGGTGTGATTGCAGCAATCATTAATCTTTTGAAAATTGTGTTTAAATAAAGCACAAAGGTAGTGAATAGTAAAATTCATTATCTTTATGCTAATTTTGTTGTACTCACCCCTAACCATCTTTGATACAAACTCTTCAGCATCCAACAACAGGCTGTCATAATATTTGCCATTCCAATGTTCTCAGTATCTCCTGTTCATACCTGTATATCCTGCCAACATTGTTCAACTGGTTTATCAATGATTTCTACGGTTTTACTGAAATACTCCAAATTAGGGTGCAAAAGAAAACACCTGTTTTTAAAGTTCTGTTTCACAAAGGTTCTCTACCATATAGTTTAATTATTTTGCCTTCCAAAAAGTTTATGAAGTTATATGGTGCTGTGTGTGTGTGTGTGTGTGTGTGTGTGTGTGTGTGTGTGTGTGTGTGTGTGTGTGTGTGTGTGTGTGTGTGTGTGTGTGTGTTTGTTTAGAAATCTTGTTTTTGAGTGACTTGAGATTTGATGTCTACAAAAATGTCCACTTCAGTTTTGTTATTGATTAATGAAGAAAAGTTGTATACATGTATGAAAAATTCACTTTTCTGTGTAATGGCTTATGCATATAATTTTATCAAACACTATTTCATATGCAGGGGACTTACTGGCAGTTCCCGTTTTAAGATTTACAAATGAATGTATTATATTTTTTAAACCAGCAGTACATTTCAAAAAAGGTTGTCCTGTGTGTAAGTGTGAAAAATGCAAATCACCCTCTTCTCCTCTGAACGAAAAATTGCATTAAATATTGGTACATGTGCTAACTCAACATTCATTATTACAGTTTTGTACTTTCTTATTTCATTTGTATTGTTGATGTTTCTCAAATATTTTGCCTATTTCAATTTTGTGAAGAGTATTTAGCATTTTATGTAATTGCATACATGTTTTAAGTTTTTTTTTCTCTCTCTTCCTGTAGAAGACAGCCAAAATGTACAGAAACGGATTCGGACACTGAAATGTGAGATAAAGAAATACAGGCAGGAGTATAAGAAAGCTGTAGTAAGTGTTGTGTTACTGATGTTTTATTTTTTCAGTGCTATGTATTTGAATGAAATTTCAGCATTACTTTCTGAGTAGAAACCAGAAATATGAAAACTTTGCATTTGGACTAATCTTTTATGTGAAAGGGTGAGGCTCATTCAAAAAGTTCATATTCTAACACATACAGGAAAGCTGTGCCATTATGATTTCTTTTTATTTAATTTTTAGTTTTTGACAAAGACCCTTGCCACTGCAATGCACTTATCCCACCAATGCTATAGTGCCTTTATCCAGGTGGAGAAAATAATTTTTGTCTTGCGGCTATTTGAGGCTCATTCAAAAAGTTCATATTCTAACACATACAGGAAAGCTGTGCCATTATGATTTCTTTTTATTTAATTTTTAGTTTTTGACAAAGACCCTTGCCACTGCAATGCACTTATCCCACCAATGCTATAGTGCCTTTATCCAGGTGGAGAAAATAATTTTTGTCTTGCGCTTCCAACCATGCTCACGCAGTTGTGACCACTTTAGAGTCTGAGGCATATCGTTTCATATGGATGTTTTTCTTCAGTTTTGTAAACAAGTAAAAATAACCAGGGGACATGTTCTAGAGAATAGGGTGAGTGCTAAAGCAACTCAGTTCTTGCAGTCTGTATGGTAGTCTGGAAGGTGTGACTTGATGCATTGTTTCAAAGGAAGAAGGCATCTTTTGCAATTTTTCAGGTCTCTTTCTTGATGGCTGCATGAAGTTGGCTCCTAAAATTAGTGCAGTATGCACTAGTGTTGGTGGAACCCTTTTCTTGGTAGTTAGTCATGATGATGCCTTCTGCATCCCAGAAAATTGTTGCTCTCATCTTGCACTTCTGGATCTCAGGAAACTGATGCCACCATCTTGCCCTTCTGCACCTCAGAAAAATGTTGCCACTGTATTTGCCAGTAAATACACAGAAGACTTTGAATTTTGATTTATTTATTTATTTTTTAATCTTTGAATCAAAGAGATGAATCCATATTCTTTTCATTGTAACTATGTGGAACCACAAATTTTAATGTTCAGAACTGTCTACATCATTGCAAGATTCTCACGCACAATGAAATTCTCTGTTCTACGTGACAACAGTGAATATGCAGGAGCCTTATCCTCCAATGTATGATGCACCATATCTTCTTGAACTACCAGTGGGCACATGACTTTCAAAAACAGGTATTTAATCACTTGTAATTCAAAATTAGTACCGTATATACTCGCGTATAAGTTGAGAAATTTGGGACAAAATGAGAGCTTCAAAGTAATGGGGTCGACTTATACGCGGGGTCTAAAAAAATCGTAAGTCCAAAAGTTCCTCCCGAGAGGCAAAAGGCAATCCATCCCAAAAAAAATACCGATGCGGTATTAATTACGAAACCGCAACCCTCCGAAAGAAAGAAAGAAAAAACGCCGATGTGGTAGAATTACGAAATCGCAAACCTAAGAATTTCTCCGCGCTTTGAGAAGGCTCTCTCCTGGCTTTGCGTATCCACAGCGCAGTTACAGCCGCGCATAGAAAGCTCCGCCCTTCCAACTACCAGTTGACTGCACTGACGTAACGGCAAAGAATATCGCGCGAAGCATTTTTCTTTGGAAACGGAGCCATGCGATAGCCAGTGTTAGGTGTTGCTTGTTCTTAATCGCACGTGTCTCGCTTCTCCTATTATGGGTGACACAGATTGTGTAAAGAAACGGATGTCCTATAACGCAGGATTCAGGTTGAAAGTGGTTTCTTTTGCATAAAATACTAGCAACTGTGCTGCTTCACGTCAATTTGGCATTAACGAAAAACTGATTCGAGATTGGCGTAAAAAAAAACGGACTTGGTGAAAATCCCAAAATCGCAAAAGGCGCTGCGCCGTGGAACGACATCTTTTCCAGAGCTGGAAAGTGTCTTGAATGATTGGATTGTGGGCTGCAGACAAAATGGTTACATTGTAACGTGAACTGGTATACATTTGCGAGCAATGAAGCTCACAAAAGATTAAAAGTTTGCAGCCGCAAATAACACTTTTCGTGCCTCACCAAGTTTTGTGCACAAGGTTCATGAACCGCTATGGGTTGTGTCTACTCCAGCGCACCAAAATTGCACAAAAGTTACCTCGTGACCTCGAAGCAAAGATAATGGAATTTCAAAAGTACGTAATTCAAAAGAGAAAAGAGACTGCTTTTGAACTTTCCCAAATAGGGAACATGGATGAAACTGCCATGTGTTTCGACCTTCCTGGAAATAAGACGGTGAACCAAAAAGGCGAAAAAAATATCTTGATTAAAACGACTGGCCACAAAAAATCCAGTTTCACGGTTGTTCTTTCCTGTTTGTCCGACGGCAGTAAGCTACCTCCGGTAATTATTTTCATACGCAAAACTCTGCCGAAAAGCGTTGTCTTTCTGTCTGGTGTGCTCGTTCATGCCCATGAAAAAGATGGATGAACGAATCCGGAACAATTGACTGGTTACAGAATGTGTGGAACAAAAGGCCAGGTGCACTTTTGAGGAAACCTTCTCTTTTGGTGTGGGATATGTTTGTTGCACACCGTTGTGCAGAAGTGAAAAAAACTGCAGAAAATTCAAAAACAACTGTTGCTGTCATCCCAGGTGGGTTGACATCTGTTCTTTAACCACTAGATGTCTGCTTTAATAAGCCCTTCAAGGACAATGTGCGGAGGTATTGGGCAGATTGGATAAGTTCCGATTTGCCGACTGAAACCAAGGGCGGAAATCTAAAGAAGCCGGATATCGTTTTGATTGCGCGATGGGTCAAGGATGCTTGGGATGCGATACCCGCGGAAATGGTCGGGAAATCATTCAAGAAATGTTGCATTAGTAACAAACTTGATGGCACAGAGGTTGATGAGATTTTTATGAGTGATGATGACAGTGATTCTGATGACACAGGCATAGATGGGAATACTGATGTTTATGATGACGCGCCGATGACGGAGAAAGACTTTTTTGAACTGTTTTGCGAGTCTGACTCTGAATCGGATTTTGAAGGGTTCCGATGAAGTTTTTGGGTATGCAAATTAAATTTAGTATTATATATATAATTTTGTTCGTTTTCAAATGTTTTTGAATAAATTCATTGACATTTTTTTCTCATTCCGGGATCGACTTATACGCGAGTTTCCGATTTCTTACGATTTTTTCCTCTGAAAGTGGGGGGGGGGTCGACTTATACGCGAGTATATACGGTAATTCATTTTCCTACTTTTTACAGCCTCAAGTGTGCAGTTCACAAAATCCCGTAAAAGAAAGAATGAGTGGATCTGTTTAAGCATTGGTGCAGTGGCACAGAAGAATATGTACTACCTGTAGAAAAAATACGGAATATTCATATTCACCAAAAGTGATTCAGAACACAAACTTTTGAACATCTTATGCATTTTCAGTGTTGCATTTTAACTGCATCTTTCTTTGCATGATTTCATAATGAACAGTTTCCTTCAGGCACTAGTTCCTCTCCCCTGCCCTTCTACTTCTCTTAATTCATATTATTGTATCAGAAACAACTGTGTGCCTAAATTGGGTTATTTTAAATAAATTTGGCATGTTCTATAGTTCAGAATGTAAACGATACGATACAAATATTTTACATAACTTCCAGCAGAGTAGTTAGGCAATGGGTTTCACAAATCCTCAAAAATCAGAAGAAAAAAATATTTAGTGGCATTAAATCTGCAAAAAGTGATAGGAGGGACAAGAAATTTATCTTTCTGAGTCAACTGTCTGCCAGGAAATTCCTTGTGAAGACATTACCTCACTTTGCAGGATCACTATTGATATGGTAACCCCATCTTGGTGCCCTGTGTTTTGTTGTGGAGTTTGTAATGTGAGATAATTGATTCAGGTTGCTACCTGTTCAGCGATTGTGTATGTATGCGCTCGTGCATAAAACTAATAAAGTGTGCACGCATAAAACTCATGCAGTGTAAAAATGTGTTACCCTTGTACATTTTATTTGATATTTTAGTTGTAGAATTTATTCGTTTTGGTTTGCCATTTTTCTAGGTGTGTGTGTGCAATTTGCACTGATATGCATACAGTTTACCATTTATTGAGCCTTGGTAATTGATTGAGCTCTTAATCTGTAGTTCAAGATATACATCTTGCCAGATTTTGCAAGTTGCAGCGGAATGCTTTCCTGACTGGAATTCTTTCAAACATCTCTTTCTGGCATAAATCACCTACATCTGCTGTTTATTGTATGCCATGTACCTATTGATGTGTTTTGTTAAAAATCCACTGTGTGTGTTGTTGATCTGATCATCAGAATCATTGAATGAACGTTCTTTCATGCTGACATGGAGTTGGAGGAGGCAAGAAACCATGTGACAATAAAATAATGAACAACATAAGGATTCTGTTGTTATTGCTACAGTGGTAGTATTTTCAAAGTTATCATACTTTAATTATTTGACTTTGTGCATTAAGTTGGCCTAATATTTTACAATATTTTAAAGTTTAAAGAGGGGTTACAACCTCTGGCAAAAATTATGGAACCACTGCCACTTGTAGAACTTGTATTTTTTACTGCTTCTTTACTCTCACTCTTTCACCAAGCATAACATTTAATCCTACCTGCTTGTTGCAGTATTGCAAATTCTTCAGCTAATGTGCCAACACAGTTCTGTAAACATGTCAATTTATGTTCTACATCCCTCTCACATAATTTCAACTCTGTTGTTTACTGAGTATTTCAGAGTAATGTTGATTTACTTCAAAAAGCCTTTCAACTGTTACTTTTTCATCACAGTTATTCCTATTCCTCTTTTCTCCTTCTAACACTCAGTAACACTCATGACACTAATAGATAGATGATGATCAGAGCCAGCATCTGCATCTCATCACATAAGTGTTTCAGGTGCTGATTGTAAAAAAACAAGACAAAATCTATTACACTTTTCTGTCCCAGTATACCTGTGGATAAAAAGCATGTAAATATATGCCCAACTTATTGTCAATGCAGAAGTCAAATAATCTTTCACCATTATCATTCACACCAGGATCATTAGGCTTACCCAGAATGTTGTCAAAAATCTCATTCTGAACACATACTCTAGCATGAAAATCTCCTGCTATAATAATAACTTCCTCTTTAGTACCAAACTGGTTGTAAATTTCTCCAAATGCAAAATAGTTGTTGCCTATCAGTGCACTAAAGTAAAATCTGTGTTCAAGACCCATTGTGACCTGAGGCATCTGAGGTTGGAGCTCAAAGGAATGAACAGCAATGGACTGCTTGCACCCCGCACAGGGATAACTGGCTTTCCAGTTATTTGAAGAGCGGCACCCCCACGGCCTGAGCTGACCTTGTGGCGGAACATCTTGCTCTTGCTTTTTGTCTTCCACGATTATGTTACCGAAGGGACAGCTGTTCAACCAGCTGCTGAAGGATGGCGTCCCCATGGCCCGAGCCGACATGTACTATATGTAATGATTTTCACATTTTTTATGTTTTTTGTTTTTTCACTTGACACGCTCCCGCCTCAGTTGTAGGTTGCTGAGGTTGTGATTATGCGCCGGCTCTGGATTTTAGTTTCTCTTTTTCTTTCTTGTCTTCTCCATTTTATGTTCCCTTCTTTGGTTTTCCGAGCTGGTTAGCTAGACCTGCCTGCACGTTTGCCGTGTGCGGTGACCCGTAAGGTGGAAAAAGGGATGCTGGAGGCTGAGGTTTCTGGAGGCCGGGGTGTTGTTGTCGCCAGTTGCCAACACTCCTCTTTGCCCCCTGCTTCACCCTAAACGGGCGGCTGGGAACTAACCCACTCCTAGTCAGTGAGGTCTGTGGCCGAGTGGAGCCCAGACCTCTAACGGCTTGTCGTTTCGTACAACAGGGTGAGTCTGGGGATAGGGTGGGCATGGCAAAGGGGTGCTCCCCAGGCATGGGAAAGTCTCGGTGCTCGCCGAGCGCATGTCTGCCCTATCAACTTGCTATATCCGCTTCCTATCCCTAGAGCCGTGTCCTGTGTCCACTTGGGCTTGCGGACCTCCGGCTCTCCCTCGTTGGGCTCGATTGTGGGTGGGGAAGTCGGCGGACGAACTTAAAATTTTTTTTCATGGCTCTAAATTCTGTTTCCCGCGAACCAACAACTAAAAGAGGTATAGAGGAAGGCTTAGCTCCTTCCGCCAAAAAGCATGTGCCTGATTCTTCTAATGCTCATTTCTTTTTTGTTCACTCATTGGACCCTTCAAAGCCTTTGAGTGCCAAAAGTCTGTTTTGGATTAATAAAGCACTTCAATCTATAGCAAGCTCTCCTAAGAGCGTAAAGAAGCTCCAGTCTGGAGATCTTCTGGTAGAAATGTCCACTGTGGCCTACAGTTCCACACTTATTAACACTACCACGCTGCTTGAGACACCGGTCAAAATAACACCTCATGGGTACCTAAATACATTTCGAGGTGTTGTCTCCTCTCAGGACCTCGTTGAGTGTACTGAGGAAGAACTATTTGAAGAACTGAGGAGTCAACACGTTACAGGTGTGCGGCGTATTCTCTTCAGGCGGAATGGGCAGTCCGTCCCATCCCGCAACATCATTCTAACATTTGACAGCCCTTCCCTGCCTACGTCCATCAAGGCAGGGTATCTTCACCTTGAGGTACGTCCATACATCCCTAACCCTTTGAGATGTTTTAGGTGCCAGTCGTACGGCCATTCTCAGCAGTCTTGCAAGAGCAATCCTAGGTGTGGACGCTGTGGTGCCACAGATAATCTTTTACCGGAATGTGTGGCCGAGGCCGAGTTTTGTGTAAACTGCAAGGGTTCACACGCAACATCAGCCAGAGATTGTCCCAAGTGGAAAGAGGAGAAAGAAATTCAAAGGCTAAAGATGGTGGAGAATATTTTCTATCCTGAGGCCAGAAGGAGAGTAGTTCCTGCTTCTTCTGATCAGCGATCATATGCATCAGTGGCGGTTGCCAAATCTACAATTGGCATTCAAACCGACGTTCAGATCTCTCTAAATGTCCATACAAGCTGGACAATATCATCACAGCTGGGCTGGAGTTACTCCAGTCTCGAGCAAGGGGTGTGAAAGCGGCACTCACCACTTCGCCGAAGCATTCACACCCCACCACCAGCAAAGAAACTCAGGCCACTTCTTCTGGCAAGAAAACCAAAGCCAAGGATAACAAGAACGTTTCTTCTCCTCAAAAATCTCAGCAAACGACTCAACGGAGAGCACCTCCTGTTAAGACACTTGGGACAAAGCATGCTCCCTTCTTGGCCCTGGTCACACGCCTCCAGAGCTGGGGAGACCCTCATCAGAGGAGATGGAGCCTGACCTCGTTTGATCATTTCCTTTTTCATTTCACCTTTAACCATGGCTTCAATCATTCAGTGGAACTGTCAAGGTTTTCGGACGAGTTTTGATGACGTGAAACATCTGCTTTCGTTGTACTCACCGGTGTGCTTTTGTTTACAGGAAACAAAACTTAAATCATCAGACCTGCTTTCAGTTTGAGGCTACAGTGCGTATCGGACAGATAATGCATCGGGAGTTGCTATTCTTGTCCCTCACAGTGTTCCGGTGTCTTCCGTCGCGATATCCACAACTTTTCAGGCCGTGGCGGTTCGCATATCTGTACCTGTGCCTCTTACTGTCTGCAGTGTCTATCTGCCGCCGGACTAGAGCGTGAGCGTCTCTGTTCTGGAGAGCTTGGTTGATCAGCTGCCTTCACCCTTTTACTGGGTGACTTCAATGCTCATCATCATTTGTGGGGTAGTGTTGGCATCAGCACGAGAGGTTGTCAAATAGTCTCTTCTCTCCTCGGCCTCTTTGTGCCTGTTTAACACCGGTGCCGACACGTACTTCCATGAGCCGACAAGATCTTTCACTGCGATCGATTCGACCTTGGGATCGCCATCGATTATTGCTGATTGGTCGTGGACAGTGTGAATGACCTCCATGGGAGCGACCATTTTCCTATTGTGCTCTCACATCATGCGAACATGCCATCTCCTGCCTCCCGCCCTCCTCGGTGGAGGATGGAACGTGCGAGATGGGAGGTCTTCACATCGTCAGCAGTGATATCTTCTGCAATGGTGACACAAGAGTCAATCGATGCAGCTGATCTTTCTATACCAAAAACATCTACGACGCTCTCCAGAAGTCCAAAGCCTTGGTGGACCGCTGAATGTGCAGTGACTAGAAGAGCTCAACATAAGGCCTGGTCTACGTTTCAGTGTTATCCAATCGATCCCAATCTTGTTTCATTCAAACGAGCAAAATCCTATGCTCGGTTGTTGCGTCGACGTAGCAAGAGGGAGTCTTGGATCCAGTATGTTTCATCTCTCACTTCACATGCCAGTTCGAAAAGTGTGTGAGACAAGATTCGTAAGATCCGGGGTAACTACAGCTCTCACCAGATCTCCATTCTCGAGAGTAACGGCAGCACATATGCTGAAGTCGGGGAGATTGCTGATTGTTTGGGGGAGGCGTTTGCCTCCGTGTCGAGTGACCTGGCGTATCCTTCTTCTTTTCAAAGAATAAAATTCACTGTGGAACGCCAGAGAATCCCCTTTGTGCCTTTTAACAACAGTAGTTATAACTCCCCCTTCAGCATGGTTGAACTCAGGGTGGCTCTGCATCGGTCCGGCGCTACATCTGTCGGTCCCGATGGCATTCACTATGACATGCTCCGTCATCTCTCGCAGTCGTCTCTCAAGAATCTTTTAATCCTGTATAATCGCATTTGGTTGGAGCATAGTTTCCCAGAATCTTGGCAAAAAGCTTTTGTTCTGCCTTTTCCCAAACCTGGCAAGGATCCCAAGTCTCACTATAGTTATCGTCCAATTGCTCTCACTAGCTGTCTGTGTAAAGTTCTTGAATGCATGGTTAATTACCGGTTAGTTCATTTTTTAGAACATCATCAAGTACTTTCACCATCACAAAGCGGCTTTCGCCGTCATCGTTCACCTCACGATCATCTCCTGCACCTTGAGACATCTGTGCGCGAGGCGTTCGTGTGTAGGGAGCACCTGGTTTCTGTATTTTTTTACATTGAAAAAGCCTATGATCGAGCGCGGCGACACGGTATTGACCGTGACCTTCACGCATGCGGGTTGCAAGGAAATCTTCCAACCTTCATTGTAAATTTTCTTTGCAATCGTCTGTTCCAGGTGCGCCTGGGTGGGACGCTCTCGGCACTGTTCTATCAAGAACAAGGTGTTCCTCAAGTTTGCATTTTATCTGTCACATTGTTCATCCTGCGCATTAATTGTCTCCTCACAAATCTTCCTCCTGCGGTTTCGGCTACTGTTTATGTTGATGACTTGCACATTTTCTGCTCGTCATCAAGCATGCATTTTATTGAAAGGCAGTTGCAGTCTGCAATTAATCAGATCTTTAAAGCGGCTAATAGCAATGGTTTCATTCTTTCTCCCGACAAGACAGCGTGTGTCCATTTCTGCAGGAGACGCTGCCTCCATCCTGACCCAGAGCTGTATTTAGACCGTGCAGCCATACCAGTTTTGCCCGAGACAAAGTTCCTTGGTTTGACCGTTGACCGTGCGCTTACGTTCCGTGTGCACGTTCAGCGGTTAAAGACCTCCTGTCTGCGGGCTCTATCTATTCTTAAGATCCTTTCGAGAGTCTCGTGGGGTGCAGACAGGGTGTCATTGTTTTGCATTTACCATTCTGTAATACGGTCAAAACTGAATTATGGTTGTATCGTGTATGGCTCTGCTCGTCGTTCCGTTCTCCAGCCTTTGGATACTATTCACCATCAAGCGCTGCGTGTTTGTACGGGAGCATTTCGAACGTCTCCGATTCCCAGCCTTTAGGCTGACGCGAACGAACCATCACTTGAATTACGCCGTCTGCAGCTGTCTGTTCAGTTCTACTTGAAACTTCGATCTCTTCTTAACCATCCTTTATACGATTCAGTTTTTCATCCCCAGCATGCTCGTTTATTTGAGAACCGGCCCTCGTGCATTCCCACCTTTGGTCTTCGTATGGCGACCGTAGCTCGTGATGCAGGGCTCGACTTGTCTCTTGTTGGAGTGACCAGGGTCGTTGGGGACCCGCCGTGGCAGTCTTTTGAGGTTGTCACTGATCTCAACTTTACTTCTTTTGATAAGTCCTCAACCCCTACTTCTGTGTACCAGCAGCTCTTCGCTGAGCACCGTGCCCTTGATTCTGATTACACTCCTGTTTTTACTGATGGCTCCAAGAAGCATGGAGTCGTTGGATCCGCAGCTGTCTGTGTAGATGACGTTTCAGTAGCGTGGATCCCAGCCGAGGCCACAGTGTTTTCGGCGGAGATGCATGCCGTGTATCTCGCCCTTCTCCATGTTCAGTCAAGTTCTTATCATCGTGGTATGGTCTATACAGATTCTTTTTAGTGTCTTGCAGTCCTTGTCATCTGCGGATTGCAGTGACCATCCTTTTCTGTTGGATGTGAGACGGTTGCTTCATCGTTTGCTCGAGGCCGGTTTTCAGGTTCAGTTTTGCTGGATTCCTGGGCATGTTGGAATATCAGGTAACGAGTGTGCTGATGCGGCTGCCAGATCTGCTTCCTCTTTGGTCGTCACACCCGTGCCACTGTTTCACCGGGATTTCCGCTTTATCCTTCGCGACCATATCAAGCGAACGTGGCAGGATCTGTGGGACCAAGAGGTGGAAAATAAAATGCATCGTATTAAACCTGTTCTTGGAATCTGGAAACCCTCATATCGTCGAAACCGTAGGGAGGAAGTGGTGCTTGCATGTCTCCGCATTGGGCATTGTCGTTTCACTCACCGCTTTTTGCTGTGTGGCGACACTGCACCGATGTGTGAGACGTGCAGTTGCCGACTCACTGTCACTCATCTTTTGTGTAGTTGTGTTCTTTTTCGTGATGTACGTTTTCATTTCTTTCATTCTCATTTGTTGAACGAGGACGCCGCTACACTGCAGCGACTGCTAAATGATCACTGCAATACTGTTGCTGTTTTTCATTTTTTAAACAAATTGACTATTTTAAACGTATCTAGATTTTAGCCCTATTATCATACTCATTTCTCAGTTTTACTGAATCAGCTAGATTTTAATCATTGTACCACGTTTTTAATACTGTTCGTTTCATTGTCTTTTTAGCCCTTCAATCATTCTCATTGTTCAGTTTTACTTGATCAGCCAGATTTTAAGCTTTATACCACTTATTTAATACTGTTTGTTTGCCTTGTGTGTGGCGCTCTTTGGCCAAACATGGCCCTTGCGCCATAAAGATCAACCAACCAACCAACTGCTTGCAACCAGTCCTCTGTTAAGCAGATGACATTGACCTGTGACAGAGCTCTGCTGCTGCACTCTGACACCATGGAAAGTACTGTGCAATTAGTCACTGCCATGCAGTAGAGGTGTATGTCATCCTGTGCAGCCATGAAATTTCGCCGTCCATTTCCCTGGTTTCTGTGCATTTGAGCCTCATCTGTTCACTGACCCCAGTGAGTTGAGTTGGGGTCTTTTCGCCAATGTCACACAGAACTAGCTTGCACCTCTCCAAGATTCACAGAGGCCTAGTTGCTGTTGTGTGTGCCATTGTTACCACGGAGCGCCCCGAGCAGGCAAACCCATCGCTCACTACGACAGCTCACTGGGTTTTGTTCCAGAATCCTTAGGTTGAATGACCAACTGGAACCCTCAGCTGTGGGCTAATCCCCCACAGTGATGTACTTACCTGATTAAAAAGACAAAAAGAAATATTAAGAATGACTCAAGTGTGGGATATGGTGGACCTACCACACTTGAGAAGGGCGGTCCACCACGGAATCGACCTGGACTTTCTAAACGGCGTATGAGAAAGAGATCTCGGCTGAGTGAATGTAAGATTGGTGTATGGAATACTAGAGGTATAAATGGCAAGATGAGTGAGGTGATTGAGGAGATGAATAAGTATAGACTGGATGTGCTGTGTGTAAGTGAAACCAAAAAGAAGGAAATTGGGGTAGAAGAAGTGAATGGCATGGTGAGTGTGTGGTCTGGAGTATTGGATAATATGAGAGGACAGGCTGGTGTAGGTGTGATTTTAAGTGAAAAGATGAAGAACAACTTGATTCACTATAGTTGCATAAGTGAGAGAATTCTCTGGATTCGTTTTAAAGTGAAACTTCAGAGAATTGTAATTGTTGTAGTGTATGCTCCTTGTGACTCTGAACCTTCTGATAAGAAAGAAGATTTCTGGAATGAGCTAAAAGCTGTTTTGAGCCAGTTTGGTGCTAAAGAGAAAGTTTTAATAGCAGGGGATTTCAATGCTAGAGTAGGTGTGCAGAATGCAATTTCTGACAATGTTCTGGGTAAGTTTAATTATCCTTGTGTGAATGATAATGGTGAAAGATTAATTGAACTCGGCATTGAGAATGGTTTGTGTGTATCTAATACATTTTTCAACCACAAGTATGTGCACACATATACTTGGGAAAATCGTACTCTTGGTCAAAAGAGTGTGATAGATTTTGTTGTTTACGATCAGCGTTTGAAACACTTAGTTGTTGACACCCGTGTGATGAGAGGTGCGGATGTTGGTTCTGATCATTACTTGGTAGTGTCACGAGTAAACTTAATGTTGGTTGGAGGAAAAGGAATAGGAAGAGACCCAGGATAGAAAGAATAATGGTTGATAGGCTCCTTAAAGATCATCAGCGGTACTCTGACTTACTCAGAGAACGACTGAAGGATCTAAAATCTTGTGAGAGGGATGTAGAAAAGAAGTGGGAATGTTTTAAGAACTGTGTTGTCACTGCTGCTAAAGAGGTCTGTGGCACCACAATAGTGGGTAACAATAGAGGTGATGCTTGGTGGAATAGTGAGATTGATGAGGCAGTAAAAAAAAAGAAGGAAGCCTATTTAGGGATGTTGCAAGGTGGAGTCTCTGGGGATGAATATCACTGTAAGAAGCATGAAGCTGCTAAGCTGATTCGCCACAGTAAGGCAAAAGATAGGAAGGAGAAAGTGGAAAGGCATGAACTGGCTTTTTGGAAAGATAGAAAGTCCTTCTGGAAGTACATGAGACTCAGGAAAAATAGGAGAAACAAAGTTGTAAGTTGTGTGAAGAATGAGCTTGGGGAAATGATATGGGAGCCCAATGAGTTAAGTGAAAGATGGGGTGAATACTTCTGTGAGTTATTAGATCAGGAGAGCAAAAATGATTCTGTGACAGATGCAGATGATGTCACAATGAGGGATGAAAGCACAGGAGGGATCTCAAGAGAAGAAGTGTGTAAAGCTCTAAAATCTCTTCAAAATAATAAGGCCCCGGGAGTTGATGGCATAACTGCAGAGATGTTGAAATATGGTGGTGACTCTATAATTGACTGGTTAACTGAAATTTGCCAGTTGTGTTGGGAGTTAAAAATGGTCCCTCGGGATTGGAAGGATGCTATTATTGTTCCCTTGTATAAGGGAAAAGGTGGTCAGACTGAATGCAAGAACTATCGTGGCATTAGCCTACTGAGTGTGCCAGGGAAAGTGTTTGGTAAGGTTGTTATTGAAAAAATGCGGGGTCTTACATCAGAGAAAGTGTGGAATGTTCAGAGTGGTTTTATGCCTGGTAAAGGCTGCACTAACCAGATTTTTGCATTACGCACGATAATTGAAAAGTATCTGGATGTTGGGAAGAAAGTTTTTGCTGCCTTCATAGATTTAGAGAAAGCTTACGACCGAGTGAATAGGACACTTTTGTGGAAGGTTTTGAATGAATATGGTGTTACTGGGAATCTACTTAATAGTGTAAAAGCCATGTATGCTGGTAGTAGAGCTTGTGTACGAGTGAATGGTGTTTTATCACAATGTTTTTCTATTGGTAAAGGAGTCGGACAGGTTTGTGTAATGTCACCATTATTGTTTAATATATTTATGGATGCATGCATGCATGATGCCAAAATAGATAATACTGGTTTATGTCTTGGTGGTATGCGTGTGTGCAGATTGCTGTATGTTGATGACACTGTCCTGTTGGCAGAGAGCAAAAGTGAGTTGCAGCGTATGTTGTCCCGGATGTACTAAGTTTGCATGAAATTCAAATTGAGGATAAATAAGGGAAAAACCAAAGTTATGGTGTTTGAGAGAGGAACTGGTAGCACTGAATGTAATGTAAGCATAAATGGTACTGTGGTTGACCAGGTGAGTGAGTTTGTGTATTTAGGAAGCATGTTTGACAGAGAGAACAAGTTTGATGGTGAAATCGGTAGGCGAGTGAATTCTTCTTTGAAAGTCATAGCTGCTCTGGGAGGTTTTCACAGGAATGATGGGTTCTCTAGAGAGTCCCGCATGGCTGTGTATGAAACAGTAATTGTTCCTACTCTGATGTACGGCAGTGAAACCTGGGTACTGCAGAAGAAGCATAGGAGTCATTTGTGTGCTGGAGAAATGCGTTACTTACGTGGGGTTTGTGGCAAGACACGGTCTGATTGTGTGAGGAATGAAGATGTATTGCAGTTGTGTGATGTAAAGCAAAATGTTGTTAGCAAGGTGGAGACCAATATGCTTCGGTGGTTTGGCCATGTTGAAAGAATGAGTGATGAAATGCTTACTAAGAAAATATTTTCAACCCAAGTGGCATGAAGGAAAGGCAGAGGAAGGCCAAGGAAGAAGACATGGGTGGATCAGATTCTTCAGGAGTGTCTGCATGAGAAAAAGATTATGAGTATGAAGTATAAAAGATCTTGTGTAAGGCGTGTAATGGATATCAGTGAAGCACGAGTTGTATGTCAAGATCGCTGTAAATGGTGAAGTTTGATACGACAACAATAAGTAAAAATATCTGGAAGTTTGTATTTCTTTTTGGAGCTAACCTCTGAATCTCAGAGAACAGCTTAGTGATATGTATGTATGTATGTATGTTCACTGACACCACATTCACGTAACTGTATTGGTGTTTTGGCCCATACGAGTGGCACTTTCACAGTTGGAAAATTCATCTTCTCTCATTCGAACAATCTGTCCTCTCTCAAGTCTGTCCGTAGGTGTTCATCATGTGACCTCCTTCAGTGATGGGACATAGTTATGCACAATAAACACCCGTTCAACTTGATGTCTGCTCTTCACCAATTGCAACGTCCTGTTTGAGCCAGCTCTTTTTACCCAAGACCAAACAGTTCAGAGGTCACTGCTTCAAAACTGCATGCACATTTTCACTGACATTTTAATCATTTGCATGCCTGCTGTACATATCCTGTAAGTTTCATGTTTGGAAAGCATGACTATATATGGCATTCGAGCCATTGGTCAATTCATGGACTGTTGGTTTCAACTCTTCTCTTTATACACAGAAACTCTTAGGCCATGTGTGCATTTTGTGCCTTCTTTGTAAATGCTCTGGCTTTGTATTGTATGCTAATCTTTTCCATGAGGTTAAGTCAGTCTCAGTACTACAATGCACCACCAACTGTTCTGAGAAGTCTTGTGGTTTTTCCAAAGACATTTTGAAAGTTTTTTCCCTGGTCAATCCATTCCTTTAGACAAATTTAGCCCGCCAATCAGTGCAGCTCTTCACTGTGTAAAACGGGCAACATGGTTGATAATGAGTATACTCTTTTATTTTTTTACTTCATTGTAAAATCTAACCTGGTTGTTAAGCAATTACAACAATTTTCTGAGTATTTCTGCATTTTTTTTTATTTTTTTTTTTATTTATTTATTTATTTATTTATTTATTTATTTTTATGCTGCAAACTAATTTTACGGTAAGAATTTGCATCTGAAACATAAGTTTTGTAATGGGTTATTTATTCCATGTTAGATCAACACACTGATTCTGACTGACGTTCTGAGATTTTGATGAAACTTAGTGTATCAAGTGCCCTTACATAGTTATGAATGGAAATCTTAAAAGAAAAAAAAAATTTCTTTCAGTTCAAAAGTTATTGAATTTTCATTATTTTAATTTTTATTAAAAATTGCTGCATCCTGAAATAGTTAACTGCTATTTTCTCAGGAACAAGATGAGATACAGACCTAGGCAAAGTCTCACTTTAAAGCTCTTTTGATGGGCTTTAATTTGATATTTAACAAGACAGAGTTTAAAATAAAAAAAATTCTTAAAAACCAAATTTAAATTTTTACAATTTTTTAAGAATTCACAAAATTACTTTGTATTATCCTCTTACACCTTCCAAAGTTTAATTTTGGATCATAATGGGAACAAGGTGATATAGGGAATTCAAGTTTCACTTGTATGGAGAAATAGCCAACATATTAGATCTAGTTTTACACAAAAGTTAGCTTTAGATGTTTGGCAATGAAATCATGAAGAAGAAGAACTTGGATATTGTTTCAGAAAAGATCAATAAATTCATGAACAGATTTTTGTAGAATTTCCAAGTTGCACCAGTCAGTTGAGATTCATTAACAAAAAGGTACTGTTTCAAATAAGTTTTTTCAAACCCATCTTCCAAGATTTTTCTTATTTCATCAACACCAGGATAAGAATCACAATTTGAAAAGTAACAATCAATGGATGCTGGACTACACACCATTTTCAAAAGACAATCCTTGTAGTTTTGAATCTGCCCATCCATGAATAGAACTCATTTTGGAGTTTTCCATCATCAATTTTATGTCTTGATGATGGAAAACTCCAAGACACATATGGTACTTTAGCCGGCTAGTATACAGTTTTTTGGCCATAGCTCAGCAAATTTTGAAAAGCCAACTTTAGTATTAGTAAACTTTTCTTGGAAGAGCTTTGTATGCCTATTTCAAATTACATAGTATTAACCTTTTGAAAACTTTCACTTTTTTGCCTTCACTGTCCCAAATTGAAACACAGTCCTTGGTGCCTGGTATTGGTCTACTGACTTCGTCATTCTCAAAACTTCTTATAATTACAATTAAAATAGCTGTTGCGTTAAATGCCACCAGATGACGACATCTCAGTTGCTGAGACCATCAATACGTATTCGTGTAGTCAGATGCTGACTGATAAACCACGCATGGCGCTGAGAATCGTTGGCGCTGTAGCGTAAATTCGAACGCACTCGACTAGTTATCGAGAGTTCTGGGGTTCGTTCCCAGCAGTGCCGGAATACAATTTTTCAGTCGCTATGCATTGTTTAGAAAATAACGTGGAAAGAGTGATGACATCGTCCATTTACATTATCTCCACGTATTTGATATATATTAACTTCTTATAATATTGGCAGTCTGTGTGGGTAGGATTTTTCCTGGCCTGTGATCTGGTTTGAACAAAATTCTGCTCTGTTGTAAGAGCTTTTTGGCTTGCCTAACCTGATAATTTGGAGCTTTGAACTCTTTAACAATCTTCCTTACGCTCCAACTCTCAGGCAACAAGTTTAGTATCATAATCTTCTTTATCCTGCATTCACAATTTTGGTAGGCGTTTGTTAAGTGGTTCACCATCTCATCTTTTGAAACACTGTCTTTCTCCTCATTAGAGGAATCAGCATTTGGAATAAGTTTCTTTTTTATTGCTGAACTGATTTTTTTTATTAGAATTTTTTATTGTCAGCCTTTTTCCTGTTTATTGGGATTCACCTAGCTTCACAAGAGAGAGCTATTAAATGATCTTAATGACTCAAGACTGATTATAAAATGAAGCATCAGTGTCAAGATCATCACCAGATCTTCCATCATTTTAAAAGGTTAAAACAATTTAAAGCACCCACTGTCTTTTTACTGGGATTCATGATAGAGATTATTATTGATGGAATAATAATTAATTTGCAAGCAGTATCATGAACACACACAAATCACATTAAAACCACTTACAGTTCTGTATTTTAAGGGAACAAAAATAGTGCAGCACAACTAAAGTGAACCTACTAGAAAGAGCTCTAATGGTGGACTGACTGAAGAACATTTTTACAAGCATGTTCCAACGGGCACAAGCAGGCTGTTCAAGCTTGTTCAATGGTCGTCAAGCTAAGTAGAGAAGCGGATGCGAGGAGACAATAAGATTTCTTTTGATTTCTGCTTTTTACAATCCAAAGCATTTAAATTTAGAAATTTTTCATCATAAATTTAGTATGGTATTTTAAAAATTAAACTGACATTTTCTTCACACATGTGGAGCTTTTACACCCTGTATCACCTGATCCCATTAAAGACACCTGCTTGAAACCTGAACCAGGGTTCGGGAACCGGGGGAGTCTTTCCCTGATGAGTGGCTCCCGGTTCCCGACCCCAAGTGTTTACCATTATTATTTTTATTATTGTTGTATGTGAATTGTGATAGTTTTAGTTTAGGAGTGTTAATTTAGTGGGATTTGGGAATTTCAACAGGAAGTTCTTGGTTGTGAAGGTGAAGAAAATTTTACTTATATATATATATATATATAGGGTGATTCATAAAAAAGTATACAGTTTCCAGATGCTGTAAAACAGTAACAGTTGAAGACACGGACCACAACTGCAAACCGCAAGGTACATGTACTCATAAAGTTTGTGTCCCGCTACTGAGGGAAGTGACGTAGGCGATAGCGGGCGTGTTACGTGTCTAGTCACGTAAAATGGCAGCGTCTGCAGTCGAGAAGGTGTTTTGTGTTCTTGAATTGAGCAAACCAAAATCTGTAACTGTTGTACAACAGCATTTTTATCACGATTCGAAAAAGAACCTCCAACCAGAAAATCTATCTATGATTGGCATAAAAAATTTGAAACTACGGGCTGTTTGTGCCAACTTAAAAATCCTGGACGACTGCACGTATCAGAAGAAGTTGTCGATAGTGTTTGCACCGCCATTCAACGAAGCCCGGGAAAATCAACGCCGAGGGTGAGTCGTGAAGTGCAGATTTCACAGCCCACTAGCTGGAGAATTTTGAGAAAGAAGCTGAAAATGATTCCATACAAAGTGCAGTTGCTGCAAAATCTCACTGCACTTGATTCAGATATCTTACCTCGCATTTGGATGACATGGATTACCGGCTCGATGTGTGTCGTGTGACTAAGGGTGCACGCATAGAACATCTGTGACTGTCTTTAAAAAACTTGAAGCATTCCCCTACAATTCTGTTACAGGCAACATAAAATATCTTACATTGTTCTTGTTTTATAGTGCGTTGAAACTGTATACTTCTTTATTAATCACCCTGTTTATATACACTGAGCGGCCACTTTATTATGACCACCCCCTTAGTACTTCGTTGGGCCACCTTTTGTTGATTCTTCGTGGCATGAACTCCACGAGATGTTGATAAGTGGTTTGTGGAATCTAAGACCATGCTTGATGAATAGCACTTTCCATTAGTGTGAGATTGCAGGGTTGTGGATCTAGCTGTCTGATGGCTTGTTCAACTTCATCCCACAAATTCTCAATGGGGTTGAGATCTGGAGATTGTGGGGGCCATCTAAACAAAGTAAACTCACCGGCATGTTCCTGAAACCAATCCTGTGCAATACGAGCACTATGGCAGGACACATTATCTTGTTGAAAGTAGTCATCGCCATTGGGATAAACCATCCACATGACAGGATGCACTTGGTCAGCAACGATGTTTAGATATGATGTGCCAGTCAGACGTTGCTCAACACGAATTAAAGGGCCCAAAGCATGCCTGGAAAACATTCCGCAAACCATAACGTGGCCTCCACCAGCTTGAAGGGTTGTAGCAATGCATTTGGGGTCCATGCTTTCGTGGTGTTTCCGGCAAATTCTCACGCGGCCATCGGCATGGTGCAACTGAAAACGTGATTCATCGGACCACATAATTTGTTTCCAATTATCGACTGTTCAATCCTTGTGCTCCTGTGCAAACTGGGGACGTTTTCTCTTGTTAACTGCAGACAGCAAAGGTGTTCGAACAGGCCTTCGGCTGCCATATCCCATCCGATGCAGTGTACGGCGAACAGTGTGTGCAGAGATCATTTGAGGGGATCCTTGATTAAGATGGTCTGTAATTTGCTGCACTGTTGCCCTTCTGTTGTCTGTTACCAGTCTGGGCACTCTCCATTTCGCCCGAGCAGTCACTAGTCGATGACGATCACACGTTGCACGTAGAGACCAATTATTTTGGCTGACAGCCCAGTCTTGAAAAAACTTTAACAACAGCTGCTCTGGAACATTTCACGAATGCGGTGGTTTCGGTAATACTCGCTCCATGGTTCCGAGCTCCTACAATCATCCCACGTTGAAAGCCCATCAAATCGCATTTTTTACCCATCTCGTAACCCAAAAATCACTTCTTCTACTGTCGCAAGCACTAAGCTTTCCCTTTTTATACTAGCCTCGCCCTCTGGCGGCAACAGGGAGCAGCCATAGCTCATTTGCTTAAAACTGTCAGGTGATCATAATAAAGTGGCCACTCAGTGTAGTTGCTAAGTGTTAATATTAGCAATAATAATTTTTGATTTTTGCATTTGGCACGTTCATTTTTTTTTTTTTTTTTTTTTTTTGGTGTTTTCATTTAATTGAATGCTTAGACAATCACATGCCTGTTAATAGCCTTTGAACAGAAGGTTAAAAAAATAATTAACATTTCTATCCATAACTATGTAAGAACACTTGATACACTTAATTTCATCAAAATCTGATAGGTCAAGACAGGATTTAATTCCAAACTGTGTTTATCTGACAAGGAATTACTCGAATGTAAATATTGGTCAGGTGTAAGAATCTATTCGTATCTTACTCAGCTGATAGTAATTGATGTCAGTGTTGTCCTTGTGAGGTAGTGTGTGATGAATATGAGTGTGGGCAGTGATCATTCATTATTATAGTGGCACCATAAATCTGCCTTTGAAAGATCTTAATTTGTGCTTTTAAAAAAATGTGAACACTGTAATGTTATTGTTTTCTTTATGTAACTAGTAGCTTACAACCTTTTCTAACAGTGCAGATGTTTGTATTTTATGTGTTTCTGACCAGTGTTTATAAAGGTGCTCACTATTTCTCAAATGCTTTTTATTTCAGGCAACGATCTTACGCTATTCAAAGTCTTTGGAAGCAAGTGGTAAGTTTTTACCTTTTTTTTAATTCCTTTTTTTCTTAGTTCAGTCCTTACTGGTTTTTAACAGTATTTGTGTGATGTAATAATATACTGAGTTGGCACAAAGAAAAAGACCATTAAAATGTTTCATAAACAGAAATCATTTACAATACTTTTAAACTGATCCTATGAATAAGTTTTTGTGAAGTTCACCACTGTTATGGTGTCACAAAAGATATTGTGAATTCGAAGTAGTAGAAACCCGTTTTAAACAGAAGGCAGTTAGATTAGCATGCTTATTATGTTAAAGAAGAATTGGAAGACACAGAAGGTTTCCAAATTTCAATTCTCAGGTTCTTCATTGTGGTTGCTGCCAAATGATAGGAGGGATTTCCAAATGATGAAGATAAAATAAAAACTATCAGTGTTTTGCATTAGTCTTTCTGCTCTAAAAATTATAGTAGTTGTTAAACATAATTTTGTTTATTTAATCAGGGCTAGTTAGAAATTTCTGATTTTTCTTTTCTTACGACCTGAAAGGCATTAGTTTTTTACTGTTTTGCCCTGAAAGTTTGAAAGGATAATAATTCACTTCTGAAATTCGACCTTTTTCTTTCTTTGAAAGCAGCTGCAATTAGCAATAGCAAAAATAATGATCTTGCCCTGAATTGGAATGCTATGACTACCATTTGCAACTCTCCCCACTACCCTGCAAGTGATAACTGGCAGTAATAGCTCATGCCACTAAAAAATTCTGCATTTTTTAATATGCCAAAGACTGATTGTCAGCTTCTGTGAAACATGCCCTAAGGCATGATGGCAGTGTTTCTCTAAATGTCAGAATGGATTTTTTATGTATAATTCAATAAGTTTTCATTGAATTCAAGTGCTTGCAGGGTGACCTAATATTGATATAGTTATGGCATCTATGAAAAATCAGCTCTTCATTGAAAATTCTGAAAATTAATTTTTCTCCATTTTATTTCAGTTAGAAAATGACAGCAAGAAGTGGCAAAGCTTAGAATGAAAATGATGGACTGTTGAAGAATGCAGTCACCTTTGCTTTAACATTTTATTGTTCATTTAATTGATATGATCAATTGCATGTTTAATAGATACGTCAATAGACATACAACTAAATTACAACACTTCCTTTAATGGTGTAAAACTAACACATTGTTTAAGCTGAGCTCTTGCACTCTGTCGAGACGCATCATCTGGGCCAGATTATTATCAAACCCTACCTAGAAATGGTAGCACACAACAACATTGTGTGCTACCATTCCTAAGTAAGCTTTGATAATCTAACACAAATTTTGAAGTTGTGAATTCATTTATTGGTGCAAATATGACATGAATGGTAAGTCAGATAATATCCAAAAACTGGAAAATTTCGTCGTCCTGGAGCTGGAACCGAACTCACATCTCCTGGTTAGGGATGACAAAATTTTCGTTGACCATACTCAGACGCTAGCCAGGATGACAAAATTTCCCACGCCAAGACGACAATTTTTTTTAATTTTTCAGATATTATCTAACTTACCATACATGTCATATTTACACCAATAAATGGATTCACAACTTCAAAATGTGTATTGGTGTAATCGAATATTTCATTCATTTGATAATGTAGCCCAGATGAAGCCTCCCAGTGTAGCATTAAGCTCGGCTTAAACTGTGTATTAGTTTTATGTCATTAAAGGAAGTATTGTAGTTTGTAAGGGGTGTAGTTTTTTTGATAATCAACTAAATGTTCAATAAAATATTTTTTTATAGACTTCAGTTCTTGAAAGTTAGCAGGTCTGGTCATGGTTGTTGAAGTTCTACAATTTAAGATGTAAAAGCCACATATTTTACTTTATCTAATTTTTAGTGAGAAATGCAAAATTTTGTTTAATAAAGTTGGCAGGGAAAGACCAAAAATGAATGATGCACTAACCAGTGACTGGTGGGCTACCCCCAAATGATATGTTTTTAGAGACGTGTGTGGTGTGCAACAAAAATCTCAGCATTTCTAGTATGAGACCTACAAGTACTTTCACATGCTTGTAGCATGAAACATGGAAAAGTAGAGAAAAGTATGGTCATGCAGCCTATTTTAAATTATACATATAAACATCCCGATATCTCTGTGCGGAACGTGGCATTATTGCACCATCACGTATCGATCAGTTTTGTGTGTGCTGTTGAGATGTCAAAGTGATTGCCAGCTATATAGTAGCACACGATCACTTTTAGATGTCAAGGTGATCGCGTTTTAATTTAAAAACATTGAATTATCAATTACTCAAGTTCTATTTTTCCGATCTGAAAAATTTGGATTGAATTTTTAATATCACAACAAGTTGTATAGGTATATTAATTTAATTTAGCACAATTCGAATATTAATTTGTATGTTTTAAGTATTTTTTACTTTTACTAACTTTCCAAGTTAAGTGCTGATTATATTATACATTTTGCAAAATATCTATCTATCTAAACGCGCTGACCTACAATAAAAACTGAAATCTTCAGGTGTCAAAGTGAGCAAAATTGCATCTAAAAGCAGATGTCCTCATTGCACATTGTCGAGAATTTAGATAGTTCCGACTTGTAATACCAGATGCCGCATTATTTTGTAGAAAAAGCTTCAGTGTGAAGTTTTAAACTAACTGTTGAATAGGACAGTCTACAACAAGCCATGAAGCAAATAACAAGTGTGCTGGTGAAAAAGTATTTTAATGCAAAAAAATAAAGTAGAAGTTATTGAGGTAAGTTTATACGAAAATGATTTTCCGAGTTTAGTGCTGATTACATTACACATTTTGCAAAATAATGATTTATCTAAGTGCTCTAACTTACAATTGTTAAGCAACAAATATTTTACACAGAATGTTATTTGTCACAAAGTCTTTTGAAAAACGGAAATAAATACCATATAATTTTTAGTTCTAACATGGAGTTTCTACTATATTTCCTTACAGAAATGCGATGTCTATTTGATTTGTTTTCAATCTGCTTCAGTTAAAAATTTCAACCCATCATAGGACTGGCAACATCCCCTATATATTAATATTTATGTAAAGCTTAAAAACAACTGTCCTAGGATGGGCTTTAACCTAGTCATTCAATAATGCTTTAATGTTTAGAGCATGTTGCCAAAAAAACTTCAGAATGAAAACCAACTGAACTGAATGACAAGATTTTTACTGTAGGAACACTAATAGTATTAACACCTGTGAATAACAATTGTTTGCTTGCTTCGTGAAGCGATTTAATGGAAATGCATTAGTTCAAAGCATCAAGAAAAACTGGACCGTTCAAAAATTATATGAGGAAAGTGTACTAACATGATGCTGTCTGTTTTATGGGAAATGAGGAACTGGACAAAACAACAAAGAAACTCCAGCTAGTTCTGTGTGACATTGGCGAAAAGACCCCAAATGGACTGTCCTTCTCAAGTATGGTAGGTCCACCGTATCCCACACTTGAGTAATGTTTTTCATTTCTTTGTGTCTTTTTAATCAGGTAAGTACATCAGCTATGGGCTAATCCCCCACGCTGACCTACCATACTGACCAACCATACTTGAGAAGGACAGTCCACCACAGAATAGACCTGGAACTTCTAAAAGGCGCATGAGAAAAAGATCACGGTTGAGTGAGTGTAAGATTGGTGTATGAAATACTAGAAGTATAAATGGCAAGATGAATGAGATGATTGAAGAAATGAATAAGTATGAGTTGGATGTCCTCTGTGTAAGTGAAACCAAAAAGAAGGAAATTGGGATAGAAGAAGTGAATGGCACGGTGAGTGTGTGGTCTAGAGTATTGGATAATGTTAGGGGACAAGTTGGTGTAGGTGTGATTTTAAGTGAAAAGATGAAGAACAACTTGATCCATTACAGCTGCATTAGTAGGAGAATTATTTGGATACGTCTGAAAGTGAAACTTCAGAGAATAGTAATTGTAGTGTATGCTCCTTGTGACCCAGAACCTTCTGATAGGAAGGAGGATTTCTGGAATGAGATAAAAGCTGTTTTGAGCCAGTTTGGTACTAAAGAGAAAGTTATAATAGCAGGGGATTTCACTGCTCGAGTAGGTGTGAAGAATGTAATTTCTGACTATGTTCTGTGTAAGTATAATGATCCTTGTATAAATGATAATGGCGAAAGGTTAATTGAACTTCATTGAGAATGGTTTGTGTGTATCTGATACGTTTTTCAACCACAAGTATATCCACGCATATTCTTGGAAAAATCGTACTCTTGGTCAAAAGAGTGTTATAGATTTTGTTGTTTACGATCAGCGTCTGAAACACTTGGTTGTTGATACTCGTGTGATGAGAGGTGCAGATGTTGGCTCTGATCATTACCTGGTAGTGTTGCGAGTGAAACTGAATGTTGGATGAAGGAATAGGAAGAGGCCTAGGGTGGAAAGAATAAAGATTGAAAGGCTTCCTGAGGATCATCAGCATTATGCTAACTTAGTAAGAGAACGACTGAAGGAGCTGAAGTCATGTGAGAGGGAGGTAGAAAAGAAGTAGGAATATTTTTTTAAGAACTGTGTTGTTACTGCTGCTAAGGAGGTTTGTGGTACCACAATAGTGGGTAACAATAGAGGAGATGCTTGGTGGAATAGTGAGATTAAAGAGGCAGTAAAGAGAAAGAAGGATGCCTATTTGGGGATGTTGCAAGGTAGAGTTTCTGTGGATGAATATTGCTGTAAGAAGTGTGAAGCAGCTAAGCTGATTCGCCAGAGTAGGGCAAAAGATAAGAAGAACAAGGTGGAAAAGCATTAATTGGCTTTTTGGAAAGATAGAAAGACTTTCTGGAAGTTCGTGAGACTCAGGAAAAATAAGGGAAACAAAGTTGTAAGTTATGTGAAGAATATAGTTGGGGAAATGATATGGGAGCCCAGTGAGTTAAGTGAAAGATGGGGTGAATACTTCTGTGAGTTATTAGATCAAGAAAGCAAAGGTGATTCTGAGGCAGGAGTAGATGATGTCACAGTGAAGGAGGGAAGCACGGGAGGGATCTCAAGAGAAGAGGTCTGTAAAGCTCTAAAATCTCTTCAGAATGGTAAGGCTCCGGGAGTTGAGGGCATAACTGCTGAGATGTTGAAATATGGTGGTGACTCTGGAATTGACTGGTTAACCGAAATTTTCGAGTTGTGCTGGGAGCTAGGAATGGTACCTTGGGATTGGAAGGATGCTATCATTGTTCCCTTGTATAAGGGAAAAGGTGATCAGACTGACTGCAAGAACTATCGTGGTATTAGCCTACTGGGTGTGACAGGGAAAGTGTTTGGTAAGATTGAAAAGTATCTGGCTGTTGGTAAGAAAGTTTTTGCTGCCTTCATAGATTTAGCGAAAGCTTACAACCAAGTAAATAGGACACTTTTGTGGAAGGTATTGAACAAATATGGTGTTACTGGGAGTCTACTTAATAATGTAAAAGCCATGTATGCTGGTAGTAGAGCTTGTGTATGAGTGAATGATGTTTTATCACAATGTTTTTCTATTGGTAAAGGAGTCGGACAGGGTTGTGTAATGTCACCATAGTTGTTTAATATATTTATGGATGCATGATGCCAAAATACAAGGAGTGTTCAAATGAAAAGGTACGAAACGACACTGTGGGTATAAATGAAGACTTTATTCAAAGTATACACCATAGGCCGTAGCACAACGATCCCATTCATTAACGAGCCGAAGGATTCCTTGTTCCCAGAATTCCTGTAGCCGTGACGAGACCCAGTCCTGCACAGCGTCCTTGAGTTCGTCGTCCGAGTGGAAGCGCTTCCCTTTCAGATGTTTTTTTCAGGGGACCAAACACATGGAAATCGCAGGGCGACATGTCCGGGCTGTAGGGCAGATGGTCAAGCTGCTACCACTGGAACTTGGCCAGTTCCGCGTGTGTGACCCTGGAGACGTGTGGACGCGCGTTATCATGGAGCAGAACCACACCCTCCGCGATGAATAGCGGCCGGTTTAACACCTTCCGCTGTCAGAAATCGGATAACGCCTCGCTGCTCCTCAATCGTCGAATTTTGCAAGGTGAACGCCATCCTGTCCTCACACGCACTGCCGCGTCAATTGGACGGCGCTCTTTATAAGAGCCTCTGCTCTCTCCTGCGCATGCGGGCGCCCGCGCATGCTCCGATCCACGCCGGCGACTCCAATCGCATCCCTAGATGTGTCGCTACGTTCTCCCATAGCGGCATACTCAAATATGTTAACGGTTACGTTCTTATGACGTTTCGTACCTTTTCATTTGAACACCCCTAGTAGATAATACTGGTTTATGTCTTGGTGATATCCGTGTGTGCAGATTGCTGTATGCTGATGACACTGTCCTGTTGGCAGAGAGCAAAAGTGAGTTGCAGAGTATGTTGTCCCAGATGTACAAAGTTCGCGTGAAATTCAAACTGAATATAAATAAGGTAAAAACCAAAGTTATGGTTTTTGAGCGGGGAACTGGTAGTACTGAATGTAGCATAAGTCTAAATGGCACCGTGATTGGCCAGGTGAGTGAGTTTGTGTATTTAGGAAGCATGTTTGACAGAGAGAACAAATTGGATGGTGAAATTAGTAGGAGAGTGAATTCTTCATTGAAAGTCATAATGGCCTTAGGAGGTTTTCACAGAAATGATGGGTTCTATAGGAAGTTCCGCATGACTGTGTATGAAAGTGTAATTGTTCCTACTCTGATGTATGGCAGTGAAACCTGGGTACTACAGAAGAAACATAGGAATCGTTTGTGTGCTGGAGAAATGTGTTACTTATGAGGGATTTGTGGCAAGACACGTTCTGATCGTGTGAGGAATGAAGATGTGTTGCAGTTGTGTAATGTGAAGCAAAATGTTGTTAGCAAGGTGGAGACTAATATGCTTCGGTGGTTTGGCTTTGTTGAAAGAATGAATGATGAGATACTAAGAAAAAAATTCAGCCCAAGTGGCAGGAAGGAAGAGCAAAGGAAAACCAAGGAAGTCATGGGAGGTTCAAATTCAGGAGTGTCTGCATGAGAAAAAGATCATGAGTATGAAGTATAGAAGATCTTGTGTGTGTTGTGTGATGGATGTCAGTGAAGCTTGAATTGTGTGCCAAGATCACTGTAAGTGGAGGAATTTGATATGGCAACAGTAAGTAAATAATCAGATAAAAATTATCTGGTAGTTTGGCTTTTCTGGAGCTAACCTCTGAATCTTAGAGAACAGCTTAGTGATATGTTTGTATGTATGTATGTATGTATGTATGTATGTATGTATGTATGTATGTATGTATGTATGTAAAATAACAAAATGTAAAAAAAAAAAAAAAAAGCTAACCACAATAAAATGTATCGGTACAATCTTAGTTTACAATTGCCTCTCTACAACTTATCTGAAATTTTGTTGAATATCCATGATGACTAATTGTGCATAATTTTAAAGCATATTTTTAACATATGTTTTTTTGCTTGTTTTATTCTTGTATCCAGGGTGGGGGAGGCTTGTGATCAGGTAACAATCATTTTTTTTTGTGAGCAAAATTTCTGCATTTCAAATAATTAAAACATATGGGACTCGTATGTTCTAAAATCATCCTGAAAATCACTCTTAGCCTTCTTTTACAACATTTGCCACCTTCTAATTTTGCTGTTTTGGGTAAGGGCAACATTGCTTCTGCCTGGAACATGCACACGCAACTTGTACTTCTTCTGCTTATATTCTGTTTAAGCCACATCAGAAAAGCTATGCTTAGCGTGCCATGGCTAGCAAGCAGCTGATGCATATGCACTGGCCATACATGTGTGATAAGCAGAAATTCTGCTGTAAACCCAGGGTCATATCTCTGCCGTTTAAGAAAGTTAATTGATACACACAGTTGACGTGGATTAAGAACATCAAACAGAAGTCGATCATTCTTTCCATGTTTATAAGTGAATCATGGAAAATTTCTCATCAGTCGCCACCGGGAATCGAACCCAGGGTCTTCCAGTTACGCACCGGACATGCTACCACTGCACCACAGCGGCCTCGAATTCTCCAGACTCACAAACTACTAAATGCTAAACCACATGGCAGGTTGCTTCTTGGAGCCCTGCACAATGCTGGGGATTCACCAAAAATGGTAAGCAGCAACTGAACAAACAACTAGGAGGCGAATGAATAATTAATACAGACAATTGACGTGGATTAGGAACATCAAACAAAAGTCATTGCTCTTTCCATGTTTATAAGTGAGTCACGGGAAAATTCTCATAGTTATTTGTGAATCTGGAGAATTCCAGGCCACTGTGGTGCAGTGGTAGTATGTCCGGCGCGTAACTGGAAGACCCTGGGTTTGATTCTCGGTGGTAGCCGATGAGAATTTTTCCATGGCTCACTTATAAATGTGGAAAGAGCGATGACTTCTGTTTAAGAAAGTTATTTTGCTTTCAGAGGGATGTGCATGAAGAAAAAAAAAACTTTCACAGCTCATATTGTAATCTTTTAATTCTGCATTGTGCTGATGTGTTTCAGTGATGTTTCACACTTTCATAATATGTTTTTAATTACAGTAGATAAAAAAGTATCCCCACCCTTTTTTTTTAATTGTAATTGTCATTTTTGTGAATCATGATTAGTGAAACATCAAAGGAGGTGCAAATATGGAGTAGTTTAATACCTGGTAAGGGCTGCACTACCCAAACTTTTGCATTATGTATGATGATTGAAATGCTAAGAATGCCTTTGTTGGTTTTGTAGATTCAGAGAAAGCTTATGATTGAGTCATCAGGGCTTGTGGGGAATCTGCTTGAATGTGTGAACAACATGTTTGTTGGCAGTAGAGCCTGTTTCTGTGTCAATTCTGTTTTATCAAAACAGTTTTCTATTGGTGCAAGAGTCAGATAAAGTTAAGTAATGTCACCATAGCTATTCAGTATACGTTATCAGAGGTGCCAACTATTACGGTTGTCCGTAATTATTACGGTTTCGACTGTCAGATTACGGAATTACGGACAGGTTGGAAGAATTACGGATTTCAGTGTGTTTTGAAGAATTTCAAATTTATATCCCTTTTTGTTAACCCTTCTAGTGCGCTGCGGCCGATTCGTCAGCCTTCGATTTTGATCCGCTTATTTCCTGAATCAGACGGCAGATATCAGTGTCGATGATCATATAATTTTGAAATGGAATCTCCGTGAATCACATCGTCAAACAGTGATATTATCTAAAGAATGGTAATATGCCGTAAGTGTTGTATCATGAAAGAGTTTGCGCTTGCTATCGGCTACCCGTGCACTTTCTTCGTGTGACGGGAGAAAGGCTACTTTAGCCAAAACTTTTCCTACTGCAGTTGAGGCAGGGCTGTTCACTTGGCATTGTCATACCTGCCAACTTTTACGCATTTAAACTGTTCTTTACGATTTTACGCATAGATTGCTTTTTTTTCTTTTTTTACGTATTTCCATATATTTAAATTATTATTTTTTTAATCTTCCTTGAGAAATATTTGTTCATGTTTCAGTTAAATCATACCTGCCAACTATTCCGGAATTTGCGGAAGTTTTCCGTTTTTTATACAGTCTTCCGGTTTCCCTGCTGGAAGAACTTTTCTTCCAGATTTTTTTAATTTTCTGTATTTTTTGTTAAAAATATCCCTATAAATAAAATATATGACAGAGAGGGGAATTTTGCGCCATTGTGCGCTTGAACACCCGTGACCCGTCGTCATCGTCGGGACTTTGGCACAGTAAATTCGCTGTGCACACTGTTATGCTTGACGCTAAATAAAGATCATGTGGTGGGAAGAAAGATTCAGACTCCAACTACTGCGAATTTTACGTAGTTACTATGGAAATAGTAGGTCCAATACGAACGACGGAAAACGCCGAGTATGCTATGGAAATCGTCGGTCCGCAATGGACGATGGAAAACGTTGAATATGCTATGATAATTGTAGGTCCATCACGGACGATGGAAAACACTGAGTATGCTATGGAAATTGTCGGTACACTGCGGACGATAAAAAACGTTGAGTATGCTATTGAAATCGTCGGTCCGCTACAGATGACGGAAAACGTCGAGTATGCTATGGTAATAGTCGGTCCGCTACGGAAAACGTCTAGTATGCTATTGAAATCGTCGGTCCGCTACGGACGACAGAAAACGTTGAGTATGGTGTCAAAATGTGATATAATTCGTTTATATTATAAACATCTAAAAATTATGAAATGCACAGATATTTGCATTTATTTTTACTTGTACATAGCCAAATTCATTAAAAACGTTGTTTGCGCATAGTTTAAAAAAAATCATTGGAAATGTCATTTGCGTGCAATTTTACACATTTCAATTTTCTCAGGTTGGCAGGTATGCATTGTTGGTGAATTATAAGACGTCGTACTGTGGGAAATAACTTTTTCGAGCCCTGTTCGAAGTGCAATGACGCGCGTGGTCCCGCAATGGCGAAGTGTTTATATTTCTTGTAGACTTTCGCTGTGCGGGAGAACGAAGTGCGATGTTTTATTATTAGAGGCTCTTCACATTATTCATTTCTTTTTCCCCAAACAAACACACACAATCACAAAAACTCAGTGAATTACGAGTCCCCCTCTTTTTCCAAACTTGTGTTAGCAGAGGGTGACTTTATTGACAGCTTGTTTCTCAGACTAGCAGATATGCTTTTTCCTACTGCGTGAAATTTTTTGTTAGGTTATTTGAAATGGCTTGTTGTAGTGAGAGTGAAAGTTTGCCAATTGATAGTGATGATTTTGAATCATCTGAGGGGGATATTGGTCAAGCAACATCAAGCCAGAAAACTAGCCACCGTGCCATGCACACAATATCTTCTGAAAGTGAAGATCTTGATAGTGAATCTTCAGATCATGAAAGTACTGAAAGTGAATGGGAGGATGCAATAGAGGGAAGTGATGAACAGCCTCAGCATCCTTTTGATTATCATGAAATGCAGGAGCCCAAACGTGCTCCTGCAACTGATGCGGCACCTATTGCATATTTTGACTTGTTTTTTTACCAGTTTCATCCTTGGAATTATCGTTTTTGAAACAAATAAGTATGCAAAGAGGTTTCTCCAGGAACATCCAAATCTTTCTCCCAAATCTCGAGCTAGGAAATGGGAAAATGTTACAAATGCTGAAATAAAGGTTTCCTTGCGTGTCTTCTAATATGGGAATAATCGGTAGCCCATGCAGGGTGAGATCATTGCCGAAGGCATATCCAGTAAAAAAAGCACGAGGATTATGTAAAATTAAAGACTCAATCAAAGCCTTTAGATAAAAAAAATTTTTGCAAAAAAGAATGAAAATAGCGTTATAAATGCTGAATTGCTGTTTACTACATTCGTTGTGGAGCATAACCTACCTATAGCAAGCTGTGATCATGTTGGTCCCTTGTTTCATGCTATGTTCCCAGACTCTGATATTGATGAAGCTGGATATCCTAGAGCAGATGTGGCATGGAATGAAATATCTAAGATGAAGGATTCATCTGGCCTTCCCAAGTATTCTGCATTGCCTAAACTAATGTTGGCAATATTGACTAACTGTCACAGCAATTCCTCTACAGAGAGAATATTTAGTATAGTGAGGAAAAACCTCACATATATATATTTCTGCCCAACAATGAGCACCAAAACATTAAGTGCTCTTCTTGTACAGAAAAGTAAAGCGTTTTCCTCAGGTGAGCCGTGTTATAAAAAAAGTTTTCTGCAAAAGAATATATCACTACAAAACAAGCAACAAGGGAGTCTTTATGCCAGCAATGACATGAGGTAAGTACAATATTGATAATTTAATTTCATAATTTTTTTGTCAGGATTGTGTAAACATATAAGGTTATTACACATTTCATGCATTAATTTCTCATGAAATACCCTTTCCGCACGTTAACGACGAGGCTCCGTATGGTGATTACTGAAAGGCTCCTCGGAAGGTTGGCACATCATGCAGGTTACACAGTAATACTATAAATATTGTCCTTAACTTTGAAAAAAAAAATGGTGTGTTACATTACTGAAAATATTACTGAAAGTTTGTGTTCCATTACTGAAAAATTCCCTATTGATTACTGATACATTCTGCTAGAGGTTGGCACCTCTGCATTATATTGACAAAAGTCACCGGACACCTAGAAGAGAAACACAACATAGCATTTATTGACATACATTAGTACGGTGTCAGCCCACCTTTGGCCTTAAAGCATGCACTGATCCTTCGAGACATGCTTTCGAGGTGGTTTTGGAACACAGCGATAGGTATGTGCTTCCATTCAGTTCATAAGCCTGCTGCTAACTGTTGCTTAGTGGTAGGCCTTGATTGCAAACTTCTTATGCGGTGCTCTAATTCATCCCATAGGTGCTCTATGGGATTAAGATCAGGGCTCTGTGCTGGCCAGTCCTCACACAATACGGAATTATCGTCAAACCACGCAGCAACAGTCCTTGCTTTATGGCTCGGTGCATTTTCCTGCTGGTACCAACAAGGCTCAGTTCCATAGTATTGCCACAGATTTGGCAGGGCATAATTGTCCAGAATATCAAGGTAGACGTGCTGGTTAACAGGTTTGTCCACAATAACCAATGGGCTGGAACCATACCACGAAAAACTCCCCCACACGAATACACTGCCAGCTCCAAACTTGGCCGTAGGAACAGTACACTGTGGTAAATAGCATTCCCCAGCTGCCGCCATACCCACACACGGGCATGAGATTGGTGGATCACAATCTGGATTCATCAGTCCACAAGACCCATTTCCATTGATCTACGGTCTAGGATAAATGTTCTTTACACCATGCTTAACAACGTGTAGCATTCCGAGTGGAGATGAAAGGCTTATGAGAAGCCGCACGACCACAGCAACCCATGAAATAAAGTTCTCTGCGAATGGTACGTGTACATGCCGAGGGTTCAGCATTGTTACTCGCCTGTACACTGAGGTCTTGTGCAGTACTCTGTTGATTAGCTGTAATGACTCTCCTGAGGCTTTGACGTCCTCTATCTATCACTGATTTTCTTTGGTTTGCCGATACGTTTTGCTGCTTCAGGCATGCCATGTGTCTTCCACTTATTCAGTACATCCAAAACAGTTGACTTGATTATGTTTAAACACCTCTCGGGTTCTTTTATGGACAACCCACTGATATAACACTCAACAATCTTTCCTTTCTCAAAGTCAGTTCTCTACTGCCGCAACATTTTTGCTCAACCTCACAGTGCGATATTATTGTGGTCAGCTGCAGGCTTGTTTTTATACCGTTTGCAGCTGTACTGTGCGTTTTAACAATGCAGTGGATCCATTCATTTGCTTTTGAAGGGGTATCCGGTGACTTTTGTCAATATAGTGTAATTGTACAGGGTGATTTACTTGGGATTGAACACTTTTATGTGGAATTTGTGAGGTGGAGAATATATGATGAGCTTGAAACCTGAACAGAGTTGTTCTTTATTCCCTGATGAAGCAGTCGACATGCATTACCTGTGAATGGCGCGGTGCTAACGCGCCATCTGTCTTCTAGTGGTAGAGGAATGGTGTGTCTGTGCAGACAGTTTAATCAAGGTGGTCAAATGAAGATGGTGTACTCAATTGACGAGTGTGTGCTAATTATACGTTAGTACTGGGTAACTGGTTCTTTCAAACAGTGTCAGAAGGCGTTTCTGAAGAAATTTGGTGGGCGTAAACCACCCACCTGAACCTCCATTTTGAAATTGGTGAAGAAGCTGGAGAGAACGGTAAGCTGGTGGATCTGCATATGTATGGACAACCCCAGATAGTGGAGGACACAATAGAGTATGTGAAACAGCAGTTATTGTCATCCCCATGAAAACCTACTTGGCGGCTATCCCAAGAGACTAGATGATCATATTTGACATGTCAAAAAGCAGCCAAATAGGTGAAGATTAATCTGTACCTTATCACGGTTGTAAACGAGTTACAGCCACCAGATTTTGCAAAGCGATTGGCATATTATCAGTGGTTTGCCAAATTTTTCACCAAAAACTCCGCCCTGTTGGACATATAACATGGTTAACTGACGAAGCATGGTTCCATGTATCTTGCTATGTAAACTTGCAATATATATGGGTGTGGGCCAGTGATAATCCCCACGCTATCCATGAAGAGCCATTGCATCCAGTGAAAATCAGTGTCTGGTGTGCAGTGTCTTGATGCCGCATCATTGGGCCAGTCTTTTTAAAGACACAGTGAATACTGATCGATTCTTGAAAATATTTAAATGAGTTTGTGAACTAGCTGGTTGATCAGGAACTTGCAGATGGTTACTTTCAACAGGATGGTGCAACGTGCGACACCTCCAGTAAGAGCATGGCAGAAATTTGCAGCTTTTTCCAAAACAGGATTATCTCCAAAGACCTGGGGCCACCTAGGTCTCCAACCTGACACCCCAGATTTCTTTCTCTGGGGACTTTTAAAAATCAAGGTTTATTCCAACAAGCCAAGGTCGATTGAGGAACTGAAAGATAACACCACACATGGAATTGCTGCCATTGATGTCGCTACTCCACATCACACATTCGCCAGTATGGAGCGTCGGGTGAATATGTGCCTGGGCGCTAGCGGCGGGCTCTTCCAACATCTTCTATGAGACATTCCTTTTTGTCATGAATCAAGGTATGTTTTCATCAATTTCATTCAAATGTGCCTCTGCAGTTGTGAGTTAATTAAAAAAATAAGTGTTCAGTCCTGAGTGAATCACCCTATAGATGCATGAATATGCTGTGTCAAAATATATGCTATATATGTACATACTGGTTTATATCTTGGGAATTTCCATGTGTGCTGTATGCCAATTACTTCTTCCTGTTGGTGGAGAGCAAAAGTGGATTGCCAAGTATGTTATCCCAGATGTGCGAAGTTTAAACCGAGTCTAAATAAAGGTTTTTGGCAAAGGACCCATTAGTGCTAAATGCAAAATAAGTGTAAATGGTACCGAATTGGACTAGATGGATTAATTTTTGAATGGGGTTGAAATGGACGTAATGTCTGATGATGAGGTACCTGAAGTTGGAACCACAGCCACTCACACATCAGCCACTGAGATTGCGTGACATCAGCAGGTAGGTGCATTAAGTCAGTGGCAATTAGCTGTCAGAAGGTAAAGAGTGCAAGCAACAGCCAACATGGAAGTGGACAAGCAATACCCCCAGAAGTTCTATAAGGAACGTCATCAGTGTGTGCCCCAATGCCATATCACATCGTCACTGTTCTCATTGGTTCGAACGGTTTCGAGAGGGAAATTTTTATTTGTCAGACCGTCCCAAAGCCGTAAGACCCGAAACAGTGGATATCAACATCCTGCAGATCTTAGTGGAGACCGACCCATGTGTGACCATGCGGAAGTTGGCCAAACAGCTGAGGACTACTTACACAAGCATTATCACGCACCTGCATCAACTTGGGAAGGTGCACAAGAAGGGAGTTCACGTACCCCATCAACTCAGAGTTGAGTAGAAAGCAAATCGCATGAGTGCATGCGTTTCCCTGCTTGCACATGACCAAGTTGAACCGTTCTTGGAATGCATTGTGATAGGTGATGAGAGATAAGTCCTGTGCAACATTGTCAGTGCCCGGAAACAGTGGTTAGACCCAAAGCAGAAGCCCATGCCGACCCCAAAGCTGGTTTAGACCCACGGAAGGTCCTGCTGTCTGTTTGGTGGAATATGTGGAATCTGCTGCTGGACACCACTATCGCTGCCGATGTGTACTTCCGTCATCTCAACAATCTGCATGTATTGCTCATGTCGAAGCAACCAACACTGTTGAACCGCAAAGGCATTCTCCTATAACAGGATGGAGTGGGACCTTACACAGCACGGGTGACCTGTCACGAGATCAGGGATCTGGACTGGAAGCTCCTGCCGACCCAGCCTATTCCTCAGATATTGCTCCCCTAGTAACTACTGCCTTTTTCAGTCATTGCAGTATTTCCTGTATGGACAGCAGCTCATTCTTTGAGTTTTTGTAATCAGGCAAATACATCAGTGTGGGGGTTAGCCCGCAGCTGATGGTTCGAGTTGGTCATTCAACCTAAGAATTCTGTAATGTACCGCAGTGAGTTGGGGTCTTTTCACCAACAATGTCACACAGAACTAGCTGGTACTTCTCCAATATTCGCAGAGACCCATGTTGCTGTTCTGTGTGCCATTGTTGCCCATGGAGTGCCCTGAGGAGGCAAATCCATCTCTCACTAAGATCACCCGATCGTCATCATCTTAAAAAAGAAGTGGACATGTTTTTAGAACTGTATTGTCACTGCCACTGAAGAGGTCTATGGTACTGCAACAGTGGATAGCTTTAAAGTTGATGCTTGGTGGAACAGTGAGGTTAAAGAAGCAGTAAAGAGAAAGAAGGAATCATACTTAGGGATGTTGCAAGGTAGAGTCTCAGGAGATGAAGAATATTGCTGTAAGGAGTGTGAGGCAGCAGAGCTGGTTTGCCAGAGTAAGGCAAAAGATAGGAAGGAAAAAAGGAAAGGTACGATTTGGCTTTTTGGAAAGATATAAAAACATTTTAGAAGTACATAAGACATAGGGAAAAGAGGAGAAGTAAAATTCAAGTTATGTAAAGAATATGTTTGGAGAAATGATATGGGAGCCCAATGAGCTAAGTGAAAAATGGGGTGAGTACTTCTGTGATTTATTAGGTCATGAAAGCAAAGGTGATTCTGAGGCAGAAGCAGATGATGTCATAGTGAAAGATGGAAGCACTGGTGGGATCTCAAGAGAAGAGGTGTGTAATGCTCTAAAATCTCTTCAGAATAATAAGGCTTTGGGAGTAGACGGCATATTTGTTGAGATGCTAAAATATGGTGGTGACTCTGCGATTGAATGTTTAACTGAAATTTGTCAGTTACGTTGGGAGCTAGGAATGGTCTGGTCCTTAAGGATTGGAGGGGTGCTATCATTGTTCCCTTGTATAAGGGAAGGGGTGATCAGACTGAATGCAAGAACTTTCGTGGTATCAGTTTGCTGAGTGTGCCAGGGAAAGTATTTGGGAAGATTGTTTTTGATAAGGTATGGGGTCTTACATCAGAGAAAGTGTGAGATGTGCAGAGTGGCTTAATGCCTGGTAAGGGCTGCACTAATCAAATTTTTGCTTTACGCATGATGATTAAAAAGTATCTGTCTGTTGGTAAAAAAGTGTTTGCGGCCTTCATAGATTTAGAGAAAGCTTGTGACAAAGTAAATAGGACTCTTCTGTGGAAGGTACTGAATAAATATGGTATTAGTGGGAATCTACTTAATAGTGCGAAAGCCATTACGCTGGCAGTACAGCTTGTGTACGAGTGAATAGTGTTTTATCGAAATGGTTTTCTGTTGGTGCCGGAGTCGGACAAGGTTGTGTAATGTCACCGTGGCTATTTAATATATTTATGGATGCATGCATGCGTGATGCCAAAATAGAG
The DNA here is from genome assembly GCA_039090855.1 of Macrothele yani. NCBI lineage: Eukaryota > Metazoa > Arthropoda > Arachnida > Araneae > Macrothelidae > Macrothele > Macrothele yani. Next base: position 26,754,213 of record CM077013.1, read on the forward strand.
ATAATACTGGTTTATGTCTTAGTGATATCCGTGTGTGCAGATTGCTGTATGCTGAAGTCCTGTTGGCAGAGAGCAAAAATGAGTTGCAGAGTATATCGTCCCAGATGTACAAAGTTTGTATGAAACTCAAACCGAGTATAAATAAGGGAAAACCCAAAGTTATGGTTTTTGAGCGAGGAACTGTTTATACTGAATGCAAGATAAGCCTTAATGGCACAGAGATTGGCCAAGTGAATGAGTTTGCATATTTAGGAAGTATGTTTGCCAGAGAGAACAAATTAGATGGCAAAATTAATAGATGAGCGAATTCTTCATTGAAAGTCATAGTTGCTTTAGGAGGTTTTCACATTAATGATGGGTTCTCAAGGAAGTCTCGAATGGCTGTGTATGAAAGTGTAATTGTTCCTACTCTGATGTATGGCAGTGAAACCTGGGTACTACAGAAGAAACATAGGGGAGTCGTTTGTGTGCTGGAGAAATGCGTTACTTACGGGGGGGGGGGCAAGACATGTTCTGATTGTGTGAGGAATAAAGATGTGTTGCAGTTGTGTAATGTGAAGCAAAACAAAATGTTGTTAGCAATGTGGAGAATAATATGCTTCGGTGGTTTGGCCATGTTGAAAGAAGAGTGATGAGGTGCTGACTAAGAGAATTTTTTCAGCCCAAGTGGCAGGAAAGAACGGTAGAGGAAGGCCAAGGAAATTATGGGAGGACCAGATTCAGGAATGCCTGTTTGAGAAAAAAGATTATGAGTATGAAGTACAAAAGGTCTTGTGTGCAGCGTGTGATGGATGTTAATGAAGCTCAAATGGTGTGCAGAGATTGTTGCAAATGAATACATTTGATACACCAACAGTTAGTAAATTTTAGTTCTATCAGTTAAATGTGTACTTGGCACATGATCTTTCTTTGAAGAGCTAACTCTGAATATCAGATAACATCTTAATGATATGTATCTATGTATGTACAGCAGCTCATCAACCGGGACAATTTGGAATGCACACATACTTGCTTCTTTATATCCAAGCTGCCACAATTCTACAGGGACGGTATCCAACAGCTGCCCTGACGATGGGAACAGGTCATAGCAAATGATGACTGCATTTTGCACTGATTTATACCTATATGTAAGGTAATTAGCACTTTTGTATTGCCTTGCATTTGCAGACATTATTTTCTTTCCAACCCAGTATTTAGGAAGCATGTTTGACAGGGAAAACACACTACTGTTTGTTAAGGTATTAGCTTGAAACTTACAGGATATGTACAACAGGTTGGGACATGCAAATGATTGAGATGTCGTTGAACGTGTGCATGCGGTTTTGGAGCAGCACCTTCTGAACTGTACAGTCTTAGGTATAAAGAGCTGGGTCAAAGAAGATATTGTGATCAGTGAAGAGCCACTGACATTGAGTTGAAAGGGTGTTTCTTATGTCTCACTATGTCTCATTGCCAAAAAAGTTTGCATTTTGAACACATGATGGATTTTGAGCAAGGAAGGATTGTTGGGATGAGATAAGCCGGATATTTCTACCATGAAATTGCCACTTTTACATACATACATATCGCTAAGCTGTTCTCTGAGATTCAGAGGTTAGCTCCAAAAAGAAATACAAACTACCTGATAATCTTTACTTACTGTTGCAGTATCAAACTTCTCCATTTACAGCGATCTTGACATACAACTCGGGCTTCACTGACATCCATCACACGTCGTACATAAGACCTTCTATACTTCATACTCATAATCTTTTTCTCATGCAGACACTCCTGAATTTGATCCTCTCATGACTTCCTTTGCCTTCCTCTGCCTTTCCTTCCTGCCACTTAAGCTAAAAAGATTTTCTTAGTAAGCATTTCATCACTCATTCTTTCAACATGGCCGAACCACCGAAGCATATTGGTCTCCACTTTGCTAACAACATTTTGCTTCACATCACACAACTGCAACACATCTTCATTCCTCACACAATCAGAACATGTCTTGCCACAAACTCCCCGTAAGTAACTAATTTCTCCAGCACACAAACAACTCCTATGTTTCTTCTGCAGTACCGAGGTTTCACTGCCATACATGAGAGTAAGGACAATTACATTCATACACGGGCTTGCAGGACTCTCTTGACAACACATCATTCCTATGAAAACCTCCCACAGCAGACATGACTTTCAATGAAGAATTCAGTCGCCTACTAATTCCACCATCCAATTTGTTCTCTCTGTCAAACATGCTTCCTAAATACACAAACTCACTCACCTGGTCAATCACTGTGCCATTTATACTTACATTATATTCAGTGCTACCCATTCCTCTCTCAAACACCATAACTTTGGGTTTTCCCTTATTTATATACTCAGTTTGAATTTCATGCAAACTTCATATGTCCGGGGCAACATACTCAGCAAACTAACTTTTGCTCTCTGCCGAGAGGTCAGTGTCATCAGCATACAGCAATCTGCACACATGGGTATCACCAAGACATAAACCATACAAATTGCCACTTGTATGGGATAAAAAGCCAGTACAGTTATGAGAACATGGCATCAGTGGACAGATGAGGCTTGGATGCACAAAAATCCAGAAAATGGATCTTAAAATCGCACGACTGCACAGGATGTTAAGACACCTCTACCGCATGGCATTTACTGACCACACAGCTGTAAAGCTCTGTCACATGCCAGGCTTTGTCCACCAGTACAGCTCTACATCTTCTGCTTAACAAGGACTGGGCAGTAGCAGCCCATTGCTGCACATTCCTTTGACCCTCAAACCACAAACACTTCAGGCTGTAATGAAGTCTTAAACACAGACATTGGCATGCTAGTTGGCAATAGGTTGTGTTTTCTGTTGAGTGATGATTCGACTTTATTCACCATGGTGGTCGGAAATGTACTCGAAGAAATCATGATGAATGGCACCTTGTAATGTCATGCCAGCCCAACTCCAAACATCATGATTTAGGGCGCCTTTGGTTTCAATTTGTGATCTCGCCTGATACGAATTGAGGGAAACTTGGAACAGTCTACAAAGGCAGAAGTGATGCCCTTCATTCAGAGTTGTGCTGGCACTATATACCAGAAGGACAATGCTCTGCCACATGTGGCCCAAAATGTCCACCCCCTTTCATGCACGACATATACTACTTCTGCCCTATATATCCCCGATCGAACTTGTCTAAGACGTGGTAGCTAAGTGACTGTTCTGTCAAGCACCTTCGCTAGTCACCACAAAGGAATTCTGGTCACACATAGAAGCTGCCAGGCTATTCCCCAGGATTATCAAAAGCCTTTTCCAAGGGTTTTTTTGATATCAGCTACAATAACAGCCTCTTCACGGCGTGACATGAACTCACTGCCACATCACGAAGAAACTGTTATTGTTGCTCTAGGTGGCTTTATATGGTACTGAGTTTTGAAGTGAAAAATCTTGTATAGCTCTTTAAATGCAACCAGTTATCTTCTGTAACATCAGGAATCTGTGATATAAATTTCATTCGAATAGAAGTCTTCCTTGGTGTTGCAATTTTCACAAATAGTAGTGTAGATAAGATGGTAAAATCGGTAGGCAAGTGAATTCAGGTTTGAAAGTCATATCTGATTTAGTACAATTTCATAGGACTGATTTGTTCTTGAAAATGTCTTGAATGGCTATGCATGAAAGTGTAGTTTTTCCTACTCTGATGCACAGTAATGAAACTTGGGTACTTGAGAAGTGACACATGAGTTGTTCATGTGCTGAAGAGATGTATTGCTTGGTTAGGGATGAGATGTGTTGTGATCATGTGAAGAACGAAGATGTGTTGCAGATATGTAATGTGAAGCAAAATGTTACTCCAGTCCTTCTTCCAGTTTTCTTTTGAAAAATGGCTGTTGATGGGTCAGAATATTTGTAGCAAAATCTGAGCTTGTGAAAACTTAATTGAAAAAATTATTTTATGGGCCGATACCACTCACCTCGAAAAAGCTTTTGAGAATACTTTAAATAATGCATAGTTTTTCTGCCAGGAGGCATAGATGCATGTCTTATTTTTGTCGATATCTTTGCGTCTGAGAGTTTGTTTTGAAAAAAATCTTTTTTTCTTGTAGAGCGTTTCCGCTGCGATATGTTTCTCATATGATTTAAAAATTTAACATACAAATCTGCAACCAGAGGACATAAGTTCACTTTTCTGTTTACAGCAATATCAGCGGGACAAAAAATCCTATTGAAAAACTTTTCTTCGGTCAGATACTACTAACTATGCAAACTCTTGTGTGTATATTTTCTTCCCAAAATAATGCACAGTTTTGCCGCGAGAGGTTGCCAATTTTTAATGTTTTTTTTTTATATATATCTGCTTCTATATGTGTGATTTAAAAAATTCTTTCAACACCGGATGCCATTTATTTACCTTGTAGAGTGCTTTAGGAAAGTTTATGAGAAATGTAGTTCACAGTTCTGTTGCTTGGTGTTTTTGTACTTCAGTTTGTAGCTGTATCGCCGCTTCTAAAAACCCTATTGAGAAATTTCATCCTTACTGTATGCCATTTGCTATATATCATAATATTGTATTATGTGAATAAGCAAATTATGTACAAAACCGACTACAACAGAATGAATAAAAGCTCACAGAAGAGAATGCTTAAATTACAATGCTGAGAAAATAAGTCTTTAAGAAATGCAGTCAATCTACTAATAAAAAGAAAAGAAAAACACTTTACACATCACACACTCTTTTGAAAGCAGCGCAGCTTCAATAGAGATGTGGTGCATTATCCTTTTTAAATAATGCAAAGATTTCCTGCTAGGGCGTAAAGGTTGAAACTTTTTTTTTTCACGATCTCTGCTTTTGGGAGAAGTATTCTAATTTTTTTTTTTTTTTTCAGCATAGCTTTTTCCATAAATAATATTTTTTGCCTATTTTCAACTTTTCCATTATTCTCAATTCTTCTGCTAACAGGCGTAGACTTATACAATGTTTCCTTCTATATTTCTTCTTTTAACTGATTAGATGTGTGCCCTCCCCATTCTTAAATTCTGGATCTGTCCTCGCTTTATTTTATAATAATTTCAGTTGTTATCAATAATAGACTGAGTACATGGGAAGATAGTGCAGAATAGTGATGCAGCTAAAATGACTGATTGAATTAATCATTTTCAGATGGAGGGAAAGGATTTGGATTTTCTGATAAGACTTGTGGTAATTGCACTGCCATGACTCAGTTTTGCATTATTGGATAATTCTCCAATTAAAAACATTAAAAAGATTGTAATGAGTAAAAAAGCACACTCGTCCATTTACATCCTTCATTTTTATTACTTAAAACTGAAATTACTTTTAAAAAATAATTTCACCATGATACTGTAAAGCGTTCAGAAATAGTTGTCATGCACCACTGTAATAATCCAATAACAATCGATAACATTGCCATGGCATAGGAAGTGGAGTTACCCATCCCAATCCTTTTAAGACTCTTTAAGCATGTGCTTGGATGACTTTTTACATCATCAACCAGCAATTAACTGTTATACCAAGTCTTACCATAAATACTGTTACAAAAAGTATTCAATGAAATAACAAAATAAAATTTAAAGGTATTTTAATATACCTGTGATATGACATTAGTACACTTGTGAATACATGGTACCAATCACTTTCCAAAATGGCATCATTTTGCCTTCACACATTCCTTCAGTCTATGTGACCACTGATCAATAGCTTTACACAGGCTCTCCACAGGGAAAGCTGCTACTGCCCGTGCCAAAGAGTGTTTGAGACTGTCAATAATGGGGTGTCTGTTTCTGCAGGCCATGTCCTCCAGTGTGGCCCACAACTTGTAGTCCAATGGGTTGAGGTCTGGGCTGCTTGAAGGCCAATCAGTTGGAGAAATGAAATCTGGCAAATTCACCTGAAGCCACTCCTGGGTTGACTTGGCCTTGTGGACAGGTGCCGAATCCTGCTGAAAGTTCCGCTGTCGGTTTTGGAAGAGGATGTGACTCACATTTTGGACCACTGGCTCCAAAACCCTGTCCTGGTAGACTTTGGCAGATGTTTTCACTCCTTTCTCACAGAAATGGAGCTCCGTGGTACCCTCGTAGGAAACTTCCCTCCAAACTGTGGCAGAAGCAGGATGATGGCCCCTCATGATTCTTGGAGTTTTCTCCTGAACTTCTCGTGAGGATACATACACCTTGTCATTTTGACGGTTGAAAGCCTCTTCAATAATGAAAAATTTTTCATCAGAGGAAAGGATCTGTCTGTGGCGATTGTCTGTGTAACGCTAGAGCAAATGTTTCGCTTTTAGGAATCTCTGCTGCTTCAGTTGTGGGGTGAGGAAGTGCCCTGTATGCTGCCTGTAAGCTCTGGCCCTTAGTTCACTCCACAGCACATGTGAGATCGACATTCTTGAAATATTCAGCTCACGAGCCATCACTGATTGTTTTCTGTCAGAATTTTGTCGAATATGGGCTCCCACTGCTTTCACCAGGCGAGCAGTCCTCACAGTATGTGGCCGACCCTTTCTGGGGAGGTCAGTGACAGTCCCAGTCTCAAGAAACCTCTTTGTGGTCTGGTAGAAAATTTTTGGCTGATTTTCAGCCTCTTCAGCATGTTGAAAATCTCGGAAGCTGATTTTCCAACTTTATGCAGCGCTATTGCAGCAACATGATTCTCATAATTGCCCTATTCCATGGCGTGTACTTTACGAAACACGTTATATCCTTTGTGACTGAACGCATGATTCACAAGCTGTTTCAGGCCGCCTGGCTGGTCGGTGACATTGCACACCGGCTGCTCGCCATCTGTCGAGCGTTTGTAACAGTATTTATGCTAAGACCGGGTATGTCCCTGCTGTCTGTATATTTCCGTTACATTTTACCTGAAGATGGGCACGTTTGGCGGCTTGAAAGATCTAGTAGATTTTAACTTGTAAATAATATATTGTAATGCAATAAACCTTTAATATGATCTTGTTAAATTGAATTGTAAATCATGCAGTGAAAGTGTCAATTAATATTGTATTATTGGGCTGCAAAGCGTAATAATCATCCTGGAAATTTTTCGTTTATGTCCTGGAAAACTGGAAAGTTTTTAAATTTTTTTCCCCCAAAAGTATACGAACCTTGCACAAACTCCCAAGTACTGCATCTCTCCATCACACAAATGGCTCTTATGTTTTCTGCAGTAACCAGGTTTCACTGCCGTACATCAGAGTAGGAACGATTACACTTTCATACACAGCTATTCAGGACTCTCTTGAGAACCCATCATTCCTGTGAAATCCTCCTAAGGCAGCTATGACTTTCAGTGAAGAATTCACTTGCCTACTAATTTCACCATCTAATTTGTACCCTCTGTCAAACATTCTTCCTAAATACAGAAATTCATTCACCTGGTCAATCACTGTGCCATTTAGACTTATCTTGAATCCAGTACTAACAGTTCCTTGCTCAAAACCAATAACTTTGGTTTTTCCCTTGTTTATACTCAGTTTGAATTTCATACAAACTTCGTACATCTGGTACGACATCATCTGCAACTCACTTTTGCTCTCTGCCAACAGGACTGTGTCATCAGCATAAAGCAATCTGCACACATGGATATCACCAAGACATAAACCAGTATTATCTATTTTGGCATCACACATGCAACCATCCATAAATACATTAAACAGCCATGGTGACATTACACAACCTTGTCTGGCTGTTTGTTGTACCTATAGAAAACCATTTGAAACAACACTACTCACTTGTACACAAGCTGTACTGACAGTGTATATGGCTTTCACACTATTAAGTAGATTCCCAGTAATTCCATATTTATTCAGTACCTTCCATAGAAGTACCCTATTTACTTTGTCACAAGCTTTCTCTAAATCTATGAAGGCTGCAAACACTTTCTTACTGACAGACATACTTTTTGATCATCATGCGTAATGCAAAAATTTGGTTAGTGCAGTCCTTACCAGGCATAAAATAACTCTGAACATCCCAAACTTTCCCTGATGTAAGACCTCCTACCTTTCAAAGCACTTTCCCTGGCACACTCAACAAGCTAATACCACAATAGTTCTTGCATTTAGTCTGATCACCTTTTTGCTTATACAAGGGAACAAAGACAGCATTCCTCCAATCCTGAGGGGCCATTTTTAACTCCCAGTACAACTGGCAAATTTCAGTTAACCAATCAATTACAGAGTCACCACCATATTTTAACATCTTAGCAGTTATGCCATCTACTCCCAGAGCCGTACCATTCTGAAGAGGTTTTAGAGCTTCACACACCTCTTCTCTTGAGATCATTCCTGTGCTTCCATTTCTCACTGTGGCATCATCTGCTTCTGCCTCAAAATCACCTTTGCTTTCATGGTCTAAAAACTCTCGGAAGTATTCACCCCATATTTCACTTAACTCATTGGGCTCCCATGTCATTTCTCCGATCCTATTCTTCACACAGCTTGAAACTTTATTTCTCCTGTTTTTCCTATGTCTTGTGTACTTTCGGAAAAGTTTTCTATCTTTACATAAATCCAGTTTATGCCTTTCTACCTTTTCCTTTACCCTGCCAAACCAGCTTAGGTGTCGTACGCTTCTTACAGCGATATTCATCCACAGAAACTCTACCTTATAACATCGCCAAATAGGCTTCTTTCTTTCTGTTTACTGCCTCTTCATTCTCACTATTCTACCAAGCATCACCTCTAATGTTACTCACTATTGTGGTGCCACACACCTCTTCAGCGGCAGTAACAATACAGTTCTTAAAACATGTCCACTTGTTTTCTACATTCCTCTCACATGATTTCAACTCCTTCAGTTATTTTCTGAGTAAATTGGAGTAATGCTGATGATTTTCAGGGAACATTTCAGCCTTTATTGTCCAACCTGGGCTTCTTTCTATTCCTTTTTCTCCAACCAACATTCAGTTTCACTCGTGACACTAACAAGTAGTAATGATCAGAACCAACATCCATAGCTCTCATCACACAAGTGTGTTTCAGATGCTAATCGTAGGCAATAAAATCTGTTACACTCATAGGCCTGCCAACCATCCGGGTTTAGGCCAGCAATGCCGGATTTCATTACATTTCCCGGAATCCCGGATTTTAAATTAATATTGCCGGATTCCTTCAGGATTTCCGTAGCGTAAATTAAAAAGTAACAAGGAGAAAAGTTCGAAGTTCTCCGAAGCATCGGAGAACTTGGATGATTATCGTAGCGTAAATTAAAAAGTAACAAGGGGGGAAGTTCGAAGTTCACCGAGGCATCGGTTCATTAGCGGAGAAGCGACCTTTCCACTCTGAGTCAGCAGTTGACAGCGATGTTTACTCTTCTGTCCGCTAATGATCTCTGGCGCTGCAGGCACGGAGCAAGAACAGGCTCGGCGTTGCCCTACGTACTGATGCAAATTTCTCGTGTGTTTGATGTACTTCGTCTCTCTTCACAGGAATTTCTGAAAACTTTTCGTGCACGTGTTTAATCACGTGATGGCTGGTAGAAAATATCAATCTGTTTTTAAGAAGTGTTATACGACAGATTATCTGTATAATCGAATCAAGGAAGGGCCAACAATTTGCCTTTTGCTGTATTTGTAGATTTGATTTTTTCGTTGTCCACAAGGGCAAAGGAGATATCGTTAATCACATTCATATGCAAAAACATGTGGACAATTCTAAGTGCGTAGAAAATAACAAAACATTAAATTTTGCTTGAGATAGTTCCTCTTTCAATGCCATTATCCGTGCTGAGTGCGTATTTACTTCATTCCTCGTGTAATATAACTTACCTTTAAGATGTGCTGACCATGCAAGTGTGCTTTTTAAGAAAATGTTCCCAGATAGTAACATTGCAAAAAAATATGCATGTGACAGGACAAAAACATCATGTGTCATTGCCGAAATGGGGGAAATCTTCAAAAATTGACTTGCATACTTGCCAACTTTTACGGATTATCCATAAAATTTACAGATTTTTGCTGAATTTTACAGCTAGAGGTCTTTTTTTACAGATTTTTTAATATTTCGATTGCTCAATCGAAATATTTCCACTTTGATTTTCTACTGGACCTTATGAGCGCTGTGTCACGCAATGGTGTCATCTTTGACTCGCTGGCTTCGTGACATCGTGCGGTAGCTCTCTCTCTCCACGGGAGTCTCCAAAATGCGTAATTACATGTTTAGTACGCATTGAAATTTTACCAACGCGTAAAAATACGCAATGAGAAATTTTTCTCTGCGTAAAAATATGCGTCGGGAATTTTTCTCTGCGTGTAAAACTACGCATCGAATCATTTTACCAATTCGTAAAAATACGCATCGGTACGGTACTTCGTCTTTCAGAAACGGAAGTGAACGAAATAAAGATTTTTTCCATAATCATAATTTCTTTTTCTTGTGATGTCCAGCATTGTTGTTATATATCATTTTATTCTATAAATATTTGTATTTCAGTTTAAAATTTATATAGGAAAAATTTCCGAAATCGTAAATTCAACGGCAAAATTTTTTTGCTGTAATCATGAAAGCGTGAAAGCGCGACAGCTTCAAGGAATTTCTCCTTTTCCATCATGATTTAGGTTATCCTCGAGATCAATGCATAACTGAACAGAATTTTTTTAAATATTTTTTAACCAATTTTTTTTTACATTTTTTATATGCCTTAACGTAACATTAGTGCTTCAAATTATGTCCATTGATATTTCTAACATACGAAAGTATGCTTGCAGGATCTTTCTCTTCTTAAAGTTGGCAAGTCTTTACTCTTTTGTCCCAGAGTGTGATTCCCCAAGTATATGTGTGGCTGAATACTTGTGGTTGAAAAATGTATTAAATACACACAATCTATTATCACTGCACAGTTCAATTAAACTTTGGGCATTGTCATTTACACAAGGATCGTTAAACTTACCCAGAAACATTATCAGGAATCGCATTCTGCACAGTGACTCTAGCATTGAAATCCCTTGCTATTATAATTTTCTCTTTAGCACCAGACTGGCTCAAAACAGCTTTTAGCTCATTTCAGAAAACTTCCTATCAGAAGGTTCTGAATCACAAGCAGCATACACTACAACAATTGCTATTCTCTGAAGTTTCACTTTCAAATGAATCCAAAGAATTCTCTATTAAACGAATCCAAGAATTTTCTAGAATATTCAGTATGTCTTGTGCAGAAATCTTGTACCTCTGATCAACCAAATGTTGTTATCTATTCTAAAAGCTCAGAGGATAATAATCTCAAGTTGGAGTATTTAAGGACTACAGAAAATACTAGAATAGATATTTCATGTTCTAATTATAAAATTAAATTTTATTTCTATTCAAAAGCAAATAAATATCATATCCTTGCTGTTATGTTTTGATTCATAAATTGTGTGGTTGTTGGTCTCTTTTAATAGTTGTTATTATAGAAAATAATTTTATTTTATTTTTCTGTAATTTACTTCATGTTTCAGAGACCATAAAAAATGAAAAGCAAACAGTGACTTATTACAAAGATGTTTTGGAAAGACTCAACTCAGGAAAAGGAAAAATGAAATGGCATGATCAAGATGGTAAGGATACATGATTTTCATTGTTGTGACTCTTATTACTAGATGTGTTATTTTTTTGTATTTTGGGGAGAAGTTCCTGTTATTTTGTTGTGTAAGTACTTGGTATGTGATAAAACTGGTTTAATTGTGATAATATAGCTGAAACTACAGTTTTGTTGTGAGATCATCAATCAGTATGTATTTCTGAAGTAGCCAGCTATATGTTTACCATCTGCAATGGATTCAAACATTTCCAACATATTCACCTCTCTAAATAACTGCAGATGCTCAAAGTAACACTGAAAGATCATGAAAAAAAAAAAAAATCGTAAGGCCATTTTTGATATATTCACCTCTCTAAATTACTGTAGAGTCTGAGCCCACCTAGGCTCATGATACAAAGCAGTACTTACTAAATACACATGTACAATATATAATTTAAACAATGTCTTTGGATTAAATGCCTTTTTCCCTCTATTTTTTTTTTGTTTGGTTTCTGATTAACAGTGGATACAATACAACATGTGTACATACAGTGTTTTCATTTTAAAATACAATGAATGCAATGTACAATTTGCAAGATACAAGGGTTGTCCCAAAACAATTGACAATGTTTTCATAAAAAAAAATATGTGTACCTTAATTATCAAGGAAGTGGTCATCTTTTTCTAAATACTGTTCATTGCACTGAATACAAGTGTCCGAATGTTCACCCCATTTTTTTATTGCCTTCTGGAATTCTTCTGAAATGCTGTTGAAGCACCCCTGTGCAGCTGTAACAAGTTGTTAATCAGTCTCAAATATTTGTTCCCGTAATGTCGTTTTAAAAATGGGGAGCAACCAGAAGTCATGTGGTGACAAATCTGGACTATATGCATGTTGGGGCATCAACTTAATGTTAATTTTTCCCAAATAAGAAGCAATAGAACTGGCCATGCACATCCTTTCATTATCATGGTGCAACACCCAATTCTTTTTCAGGTGTTGTCGTTTTGTTGTCACATATTTCTGCAGATTCTGTAGCACTGTTTTGTAGTAATTGGCATTTATTGTAGTTTTTGGAAGAGCAATGTGTTGATAGATCTTACCTTAACAATCGAAGAACACAATTGACACAACCTTGTTTTGCAGTTTTTGATTGACAAACTTTTTTTGCTGTAGGTGATGACGGCGATTTCCAAACACTGCTTTCTGCTTTGGTGTGTGGATCAAAATTGTGTAGTTAAGTTTCATTGACTGTAATAATCCATTACATGACTTCTGGATCTTTGTTTGCCATTTGCTTTAATTATTGACTTCAACTCAACAATCCATTTGTTCCTTTGTCAAGAAATGGGGAGACCAAGTTGATCAAACTCATTTTATTCCCAGTGCTCAGTTAAAATTCTGTTAATTGATGATTTTGAAATGTGAACCATATCTTCGATATCTCTAATTGATGGGTGTCTGTCTTCTCAAATAATAACACCTATTTTATTAATGTTTACCTCTGTAGCACTTGTTGAAGGTTTCCCTCCACGAGTGATTAAAGCTGCCGACTCACACCCATCCATAAATTCTTTATGCCATCTGTAAATTGTTGATTTTTGTGGACATTCATCTTTATAAGGCCATTGCGTAAGATGGAAAGTCTCTCCAACCGACTTCTTAAGTTGACAGCAAAATTTAATGGTGCATCTTTGGTCCTCTTTCACATCCTTTTTTTTTCGAAAAATCACAGCGCAAAAATACTGGTTAGGGGTTCACGAAACAACGCTGATTAAACTGCACATTAGCAGTGACACATGCATGATAAACAGGTGTTGCCTGTTGCTATGACTACCATTTTTGAGACTTGTGCCAAGGTTTAACTCAGTATTGCACATTTTTTATAAAAACATTCTAAGTTGCTTTGGGACAAGAATGCAGCAACAGGACTGCATATGTGTTCTTTGATAGAATTGAATTAAATCAGTCAAAGGCCACAGAATTAGTTGCGCTAGTTTTAGTTTTGCAAACTTGTAACATTCTTGGTATTTTCTTTGGTGTTAGTGACTTGCAGTTTGCTGATTTCTCTTATTTGTGGTTTTCTCCATGTTGGAGGGTTCAGAGGCATTACCAAGACTGATTTTTTTTTTTTTTTTTTTTTTTTTTTTTTTTTGCTCTACAAAACTCTCCCACTTTAAACTGTAACAAGTTCATTACTATGTTCACAATTATCTTCATTCTTTAATGTAATGCCACTTATTTGTGCAACCATTTGTTTATATGTATAAATAAACCATATTTTTGAGTGCCACTGTGATATAGGGGGGGGTATTAAAAAAATTTCAAGCCTTACACCCTAAATTTGTTCCTCACCTAACATTTACAACTCTGAAATTTTATTTTCAGTCATTTTTGAAAAAGTTTTGAGGTTTCATAGCACCATGAAATTTTATGTGTATTCATTGATTATCAGTGTGAATATGACATCACTCCACAGGAGTCCATATCAATTGATTTCAACCATGCTAAACAATGAGTGTGCAAGCATGGAATGTACATTTCTTGTTACAATTTTCAAAGATCTTAAGTATGAAGCAAGTTCCTTTGACTTCCAGTCTTTCTGAAATACCAGCCGTTATGGAAGAAAATAATTATTACAAGATTACATAACAGGGAAAACATCACAAAGAAGAAAAATTAACAATTATAAAATAAATTATTGCTCCATCAGACTTACATTGTTGGAAATTTTTGCCTCCTTTCAAGCCAAAGCACAAAGATTTAATAAAAGGATATTTAACAACAATACAGGACAGGTGAAACATCTTGGGGAAGGGGGGGTATGTGTTATTATATACACTATCTACTAACAAGTAATTGGACACCTGTGATAGCAAAGGAAAACGAAGTTTATTCACCTTCAATAGTTGGGGGAGCCTCCACGAGTGGCGATTACAGCTGCCATCCTCCGGGGCATACTCTCAACCAGGCGTTGTACGACGGCTAGCAGTATTTTCTTCCACTCGGCTTGGAGAAGACAGGTCAGTTCCTTCACCGATTTTGGACGGTGGGGGCACCCCTTAAGTCGACGCTCCAACTCGTCTGAGAGGTGCTCGATAGGGTTAAGGCCCGGGCTCTGCGCAGGCCAGTCCATTCGATTAACCCCATTGTCACCATACCAAGCCATGGTGGACCTCGCAACATGACAGGTAGGTGGCATTGTCATCCTGAAAGTAACATGGGTCCACCCCGTAAAACTGCCGCAACGTAGGAAGCGCATGGTCATCCAAAATGGTGCAGTAGATCTCGGCGTTGGCCGCCCCGGTGGCGCAGTGGTCTAAGGCGTTGGCCTCTGATCATTCGTCCGAAGGGGTCCGGGTTCGAATCCCGGTGAGGCATGGATGTTGTGTTTGTCTTACGGCACTGGCTCTCTCCCTTCCCTGGAACCAGTGACCCTAAATTAGGGACGGGCGACTGCTTATAGCCCATTGAGTTGCTCACGGTGGGCGTTAAACCTCCAATCAAAAAAAAAAAAAAAAAAAAGGTCTCGGCGTTGAGTCTACCAGGAATTACGACCAAGGGTCCCGTGCCATATCAGGAGAAACACCCCATATCATAATTCCACCGCCACCGAACTTCACAGTTGGCACAATACATTCCGGCAGGAGGCATTCTCCAGGCAGACACCAAACCCAGACCCTGCCATCCGAACGGTAGAGGGTGAACCTTGATTCGTTGTTCCAGAGAACCTGTTTCCTCTGTTCAACGGTCCACTGTCGACGTTCTTTGCACCACGTTAGCCGAGCAGCGCTATTGGACTTTGTGATCAGAGGCTTGTGGGCGGCAGCACGTCCATGATAACCGAGCAGATGGGCTTCCTTACGGATGGTATTCATCGAAAGAACACTCCCGAATGCCTGTTGAAACTCCTCGCGGAGGTGGCCCATCGATTTGGTGCGGTTTTTCCGAATTTCTCTGGCCAGCACCCGTCGGTCTCTAACTCCCAGTTTTGTGGGTCTGCCGGGTCGGGGCACATTCCGACAGTCACTCTCATCTTTCACTTGCCAATGACGTAGGCCACTGTTGATTTTGGGTACTTCAACTTGCTGGATATGTCACATATGGATCGGCCATTTCTGTGATACCTGACGATTACACCTTTCTCGAAATCAGAGAGCTTTGAACTGCGTGGCATCTTGCATGTGACTGGTTGCGTTGTTGTTTCCCACACGATATTTAACGGCGGCGGCCGTGACGTGTGTCAGGACCGCAGATATCGTCAATTGCAGGGGTGTCCAATTACTTGTTGGTAGATAGTGTATATATACTCTGTCCAACTTCCGTTTTTCTAAAGATTTTCCTCCTTTTTCAATTTTGAGTACTAACACTTATTTAATTAAATTATATTTAACAACAGTGTAGGACAGCTGAGAGAGAAAAAATATATATATGATCACAGGGGGAAATCTTTCCAAGTAGCTTTTGTAATCAGAAATTCATGCCTCCACTTTCGAGCTGAAACAAACATTTCTGTGATGAAATGATATTTAACAACAATAATGGACAGAGTGAAGAAAAACAGTTTACCATTTTGAGAGAAATCTTCACTCCATCCAACTTTTATTTTCGGGTAAAAGAATTTCTTCCACTTTCAAGCTGAAATATGAATATTTATGGAATAAAATAATATTTACCAGTTGTGCAAGGCACAGGTGGAATTGGGAGAAAATAATTTAAAATTACATACAGTGCTACACCTACTCATTAGTTGGCCCACTTAAGACCAGGCTGATCCACTGAATGAATATACTTGACTGACTTCTGTTTTTTATGGAATAAAATTAAATTTAGAAACAATAGAGCAGAGGGAACATTGTGGGAGAAAAAAAAAAAAAAACCTTATTATTATTGAAGAAATCTTTACTCTAACTTTAGTTTCTGTAAGGTTTTGAAAGGGCTTGGAGAGGATATGCAATGTACAGTTCTTCCAAAGCACTAGTAAACAGGGGTGAAAGAGTTCCTCCAAAAGGTGGAATTCTGCCTTTTTGGAAGTCGTCTCGGGAGTTCCGGAGATTGAAAAATCTATATATATTTGTTTATAAAAGAAATACAGTCAAACCTCGATATGTCGAACTTGAAGGTATCTCAAAGCTTTTCTGTTTTTTATGGAATAAAAAACAGAAAAGATTTGAGATACCGAAAATTCGAGATATCAAAAATTTTCAAAATTTCATAAAAGAATATGTACTGTATTTTTTACAATTTTTTAAAAAATCACTTACCTTATCTTGTAGATAGAGAATTGGGTATGTACAGTATTATCTACAAAAATGCTGATAACCAATAAAGCGAAGCTTGAAATGACTGGATACACATTTTATTATACAGTAGTATGTACTGTAGTACAGTGCTATGTTATACGTACATGTAGATGTATATGTATGTACATATATAGTACATACAAAAATGTAATCTTACATTTCTTCGCTTTTCAAAATAGTCATCTGTAACAGTTTGGTAACAGATACTGGATCGTTCAATCACATTTTCCAATTGGGCAAGGGCATGGAAAGTCTCTTGCATCATATTCAGCATTGACTTGGCGCAATTTCGAAGTTTTTCTATTAATGACTTAGCTTCTCAGCAAGTCACTTTTGGTGAAGATGATTCCTCAATTTCATCTTCTTCCTCTGATACAACTTTTGTTTCAGCAATAGTATCTTCATTACTTAATATCCCAGTCACTGCAACATTTCCATCAACTTCAACAAAATCATTACATATTGAAGAAAGTACCACTTTCTTCAATATGTAATGCCTTAGAAAGACATTGCCAGTCTTCATTTAGCTGTTGATTGTCTTCATTTTCTTTGAAAGGATCATCTGGTTGCTTTCCATTTTCAGCATTTCGAACGAATCCTGCCTTTTTGAAACAATTAACTATGGTTTCTTCAGTGACGTCCCTCCAAGCTCTGTCATAAATATGCATCGCCTGCAAAATGTCCACGTTAGTTGACTTTCCTTCATCAATGTCAGCAATGCATTTTTGTACAACTTTGTGACGATATTTTACCTTAAAACTCTTAATAATTCCTAGGTCTAGATGCTGTAATTCAGAAATTGTGTTTGGTGGCATGAACTCAACTTTTACAGATTTTAATTTAGGCACTCTATTATGCATTGTACAGTTGTCCAAGAAAAGAACAATATCGCGCTGTTCACCAGACATTTTTCTGTCTAATTCCTTTAACCAATTAGTGAAAATTTCTTCAGTCATCCAAGCCTTTTTGTTCACTAAATAAGTCATTGGAAAAGATTTGATTCCCAAAAAAATCGGGGTTAAGCAGATTTACCTATCAGAATAGGTGTGAGCTTTTCAGAACCATCCATATTACCTAACACAAAACAGCTAAGTCAATCTTTCTTTGCTTCTTTTCCCGCCATGACATGCTTCACCTTTAATGGCCATAGTTTTATCAGGCATACACTTGAAAAATAATTCTGTCTCATCAGCATTGAAAACATTTTTTGGATCGTATTTTTCAGGATTGGTGACAATACTCTCTTTTTCCAGTCCATGCACAATTCTTGGTCGACGCTAGCACTTTCACCACACATCTTCAGAAAAATTATGTTGTTTCTTTTCTTGAAGTTCTCGAACCAACCATTACTCGCTTTAAAATCTGTGTCCCAACTTTTTCCAAAATCTTCAGCTTTTTCTTTTACTTAGAGTTCCACCAAGAGGCAAGTTCTGTGAACGGCATTTGCTAATCCATTTCATTAAGTATGTTTCAACATCCGGGTATTCAGAGCTTCTAATTTTTTTCCTTTTCCCATGGTTGTCATCAAAACTCTTTACAATCTTTTCTTTATTTTTCAGAATTGTTGATAAAGTACTGCTAGGGATTTCGAAATCTTTCGCGATCTCGTTTATCTTTTTACCACCTTTCTCTACAGCTTCTATGACTCGCATTTCATCAGCTATCGATGATGAAATGCGAGTCATTTTCTGCCACAAAAACTTACGTTTAGTAGACATTGTTTTAGCGGCATTCAAATAGGCGTCCGTTGAAAAAATGGAAGGAAAGCTTTGGCAGCCCAGTGAGTCGCCTCCTTGGGTGGCCTGGTTGTGATGGCTGGGGGGGTTAATCTATTGATGCTGAGTGAGACAAAACACCTCGCGTTCCCACGACTTCCCAACCGACTGTCGTCATTCCAGGTGATTTAAACAACTGCGATTTTTCTTGATGCTTCCTCCTGTGTCTGGGGTTAAGAAGGTTGCTGAAAGGTTAACTCGGAGGGCTTGAGCTCCTATCAGACTTCCTACCAGTTTCAAGTTTTTCCTGTGTGACGGTCAAAAACACTCTTGGATATTCTGGGAGTTCTTTTTTTTTTTTTTTTAATTCAATGATGACAAAGGGAAAAATTTGATATATCGAGAGTGAGATTAGAAACATTTTGAGTTAACGAGTTTGTTTTACATTAGTTTTCTATTATGCGTGAGGGGAAATGAAATTATTTTGACATATCAAGGTTTGACTGTAGCTCATATGTTGTATATATGTCCATAGGTATCGGGCTTCTAGAACTTGTGCCTGCATCTTGTAATTTTTTGTGTCAGTAAACTACCTAATTACTGAAATCTGGAAAGGAAAACAAATTAGATCAATATAAGTATGGGATTGACATTATTGGTTTAGTGTAAGCACATTGACTAAAATAAAATTCTTATTCATTCCTAAAGAAATGTTAGGCAATTTTATGGCTTTTATATATGCATATATGGTGCTTAGGGTATTTAATAAATGCTGAAAGGTTAATTATTTCTGCATATTCTTATGTGGAAGAAGTTCAGCCTTTTTCTGCCACAACCACTTTCATTCATGCCTGAGTAAATTTAAGCTTGAAGTGCCTCTGGGTTAATGATGTTGAATGTTCTTCCATTTGGGGCCAAGGTGAAGAGATTTTTATCTTTAGCAACTCATTTGAGTTACATTTGGAGCCAAGGTGAAGAGACTTATTTGGTGGGAAAAGCATGAATTTTGCAGGTTGAGTCCAATAACTTAATGATTGGCCCTGTGCTTGTTGATTCTTATGACAAAACTGGGACAAACAGGGAAATGTAAGCATTCAAACTGAAATGAAAGGTCAGATGGAATGCATGGAATGACAACACATGGTCTCCTGCAGCATACAGTCATGGTTGTGTTCCATTACCTGAGTTCTGATGGATCCAGATTGCATCAAGATAAAATAAATATAGTCAAGATGAAGTGGGAAAATGCATGCACGAAGGAATAGCAATCTTAAGCTTTGAAGAAATTAGATGCAAGGAAATTAACATTTTTCTCATATTTCATTTCTTGTATTCCATTTGCATTTGATTGAAATGTTTTCTCTTTAAGAATCTCTGAACTATTGTTTTTAAATAGTTGAACTATTTATAGTGTCAAATGCAAAGAAAATCACGTCAAAAGTCTAACACAGTACACACCGAGACCTGCGGTCCGAAACGTAAAGAAACTTACATCAGGAGCCTAATGTGATAAACAGTAAAATCAAATTTTAAATTGCATGCATTATGTCAAATTCAAAATGATGGTTTAAGATTCCAGGTCAAAATCTTCCTGTAGAAATATGAGGATTGGATATGAAATAGTGTGGCAACACTGTCCCCGTGTTGCTGGTGCACATGTGAGGGTGTTGCTGTTTCAAGCACGTGTAGTGTGGGGGTGTTGCTGTTCCATGCACATGGTTTTGCCAGTGCAAGGCTTAAGACGGGAAGTGTACACACCGTTAAAGTATCATGGTCAAACAGTACATACATACATATCATTAAGCTGTTCCCTGAAATTCAGAGGTTAGCTCCACAAAGAAATACAAACCACCGGATAAATTTTTAACTGATTATTTACTTACTGTTGCCGCATCAAACTTCTCCATTTTCAGCGATCTTGGCACACAACTGAATCTTCACTGACATCCATCAAACTACATACACAAGATTTTCTATACTTCATACTCATTATCATTTTCTCAGGCAGACACTCCTGAATCTGATCCTTCCATGACTTCCTTGGCTTTCTTCTGCGTTTTCTTTCCTGCCACATGGGCTGAAATTTTTTTCTTAGTAAGCATTTCATCACTCATTCTTTTAACATGCCAAACCACCTTACAATATTAGTCTTCACCTTACTAATAACATTCTGTCTTGCCACAAACTCCCCATAAGTAACGAATCTCTCCAGCACACGCACTACTCCTGTCTCTTCTACAGTACCCAGGTTTCACTGCTATACATTATTAATGTAGGAATAATTGCACTTTATACACAGCCATTCGAGACCCTCTTGAGAATCCATCGTTCCTGTGAAAACCTAAAGTGGCCATGACTTTCAATGAAGAATTGACTCTCCTACTAATTTCACCATCTAATTTGTTCACTCTGTCAAACATGCTTCCTAAATACACAAACTCATTCACCTGGTCAATCACTGTGCCATTTAGACTTACATTATATTCAGTGCTAACAGTTCCTAGTCAAAAACCATAACTTTGGTTTTTCCCTTATTTATACTCAGTTTGAATTTCATACAAACTTCGTACATCTGGGACAACATATCAGTTTTGTCAAACAGGACCACCCTAGAAAAATGTTTTCCAAATTAGAATAATGTGCATGGATCAAAATCAAGGTGGCATGTTCGAATGTTCTCAAGGTCTTTGGGAAGTATGTGGTAACTAAGCATTACCATATCAGAAAGTAGCACGATGGGTGGCAGCTTTCCACCAAGGTCGCAGTAGAGTGAAGGATGTGGCACGTTCAAGTCGACCTGGCACTCTAAACCACCATGTGAAGTTGATGCAATCACTGATGGCAGTGGATCAATGGTGGACAGCAAGTAGCCCCAGAGGGCGGAATATGCCACAAAACAATTTTCAGGTGTTTAAAAATGTGCTTTGTCACTGCAAAATTGAAGCACTCATCGCCTTTCAGAAGTTCAGAAATGGCACTGCTATACCTTTGCCAGTGAGCATTTGGAACGTTGCGCCAGAGAAGATTGCATGATCCTGGAGAAGATGATTGCTTTGGATTAAATGTAGATGAGGTATGAACCAAAATTGAAATAACTGCCCAATGAACGTCGACATCCATAGTCGTCTTCCCAGTCAAAAAAAGTTTCCCACGAACCTGGGAATCTCAAAGTGATGCTGATGGTGATGTGTGGTGTCTCACTCCATCATGTAGTTCCACAGCACCAGACTGTTAATATTCTATAAGGTATTTGTCATTATGGAGGCAGTGGGGGTTGCTTGAACATCTACCCTAGTCCTCCAACATGAGCCTGTGTCACACGAGCAAAAATCCTCCGAGCAGTAGGGCGCTCGCGTGCCAACATAAACAGAAATGGATCTGCTGATGGAATCCGGCCTTCCAGATGTGTGGCAGAAGGTTAGCAGTATGGGAGGGGATTATAATGAAGGGATGTAAACTTATTCTGCTCTGTGAATAAATATATTGGGACATACAGGTATGTTGTCACTAATTTGGATCTAACCTTCGTAGCTTGGAACAATTTAAGAGGATCATTCAAAAAGTAACGAGACTGATTTTGCGTGGGGCCGAAGTATAATGCAGTAAACATACTTACATTCTTTTAAAGTATTCTCCCTTTACCTGAACGCACCAGTGCCACCTTTCTTTCCACTTCCGGAAGGTTTGTTGGAAAACCTTCCTCGACATGCGGTTCAGGATGCCCATCGCAGCATTGTTCAGTATTTGATGCAAACCAATGCCCACAAAGTTATTTTTTTTTACCTCGTGGAATAGGTGGAAATCACACGGTGCCAGATTCGGTGAATACAAGGGTGTGCCATCATTTTGATGCCTAAATCTTGGGTAACCTCCGGGGTAAGTAAAGCATGATGTGCAGGGGTATTATCTTGATGCAAAATCTAACTAGTTTGTGCATATTTTGGACATTTCGGGGATTTTTTTTTCTTTAGAGGAATAAATAATAGGCACCGGTAACAGTTTTCCCTTGTGAAACAACATGGTCATACACAATTCCCTTTTTATCGAAGAAAACCAGGTGCATGACCTTCTCTGCACTATAAAACTTTGGAAGTGCTTCCCCAAACATTTTGTATCACTTATTGATATTTTCACTACTGTTCTCCTGTATAGGCTTGTAGTATTAGTCTGCCTCAATAAAGCCAACCATAGGTTCGTGAAAGATTTGCACATGTAAGTTGCTGTGCCAGCAAAAACTGAATTTTTTAAATTGCTTCTGTCACATGAGGTTTGAAATTCTTGTAGTTCAGGCACAATAGTGCAATGAAATGTTGTTATGCTAAGTGTAATGAAATATTGTTTGTTGTATTTATGCTAAGTGTAATGAAATATTGTTAAGTATAATGAAATAATATTGCATAACAGTGTAATGAGATGTTGTTGTGTAAGCATATGGCACAATGTATCGCAGGATCAAATTTCAACAATGGTTTAAAACTTAAACTGAACAAATTAATTAAAAATTTGCAAATCTGAATTTCAAAAAATGGGTTCCAAGATGAACGCCCTCTTGTTCTCCCACGGGGTAGTGGTTCCTTCTATAGGAGACAAACACAATAATTGTCATCAACATCAAACAAAGATCTTCGCTCTTTCCACGTTTATAAGTGAGTCACAGAAAAATTCTCATTGGCCGCCACCGGGAGTCAAACCCAGGGTCTTCCAGTTACGCGCCGGATATGCTTCCGCTACACCACAGCGGCCTCGAATTCCTCCAGACTCGCACACGCTAACTGCCAAGCCAATTTGGCAGGTTGCTTCTTGGAGCCCCGCACAATGCTGGGGATTCACCAAAGATGATAAGCAGCAACTGAAGAAATAATTAGATGGCGAATGAATAATTAATAATTAGATGGCGAATGAATGATTAAATGAATAATTAATGTGGGTTCGACTCCCGGTGGCGGCCAATGAGAATTTTTCCGTGACTCACTTATAAACGTGGAAAGAGCGAAGATCTTTGTTTGATGTTCCTGGTCCACGTTAAATGTCTGTATTAATTATTCATTCGCCTTCTAATTATTTCTTCAGTTGCTGCTTACCATCTTTGGTGAATCCCCAGCATTGTGCGGGGCTCCAAGAAGCAACCTGCCAAATTGGCTTGGCAGTTAGCGTGTGTGAGTCTGGAGGAATTCGAGGCCGCTGTGGTGTAGTGAAAGCATATCCGGCGCATAACTGGAAGACCCTGGGTTCAACTCCCGGTGGCGGCCAATGAGAATTTTTCCGTGATTCACTTATAAACGTGGAAAGAGCGAAGATCTTTGTTTGATGTTCCTGGTCCACGTTAAATGTCTGTATTAATTATTCATTTGCCTTCTAATTATTTCTTCAGTTGCTGCTTACCATCTTTGGTGAATCCCCAGCATTGTGCGGGGCTCCAAGAAGCAACCTGCCAAATTGGCTTGGCAGTTAGCGTGTGTGAGTCTGGAGGAATTCGAGGCCGCTGTGGTGTAGCGGAAGCATATCCGGTGCGTAACTGGAAGACCCTGGGTTCGACTCCCGTTGGCGGCCAATGAGAATTTTTCCGTGACTCACTTATAAACGTGGAAAGAGCGAAGATCTTTGTTTGATGTTCCTGGTTCACGTTAAATGACAGTAATTGTATTATTATAGATTCTATCCAGATGTTCTTGTAATCTTAAATTTTATTGTCTCCGTTTGTTAGGTATAAATGAAGTGTGAAAAATTAAGTTGAACAAAGTAGATTTAATAAACAGAATTCACTTCTACTGTGTGTAACCCTACTGAGAAGTTAATTTTATGGAGATTTCATGAAGTAAATGTTAACAGGTGACCAGATGAGCAAAGATTGATTCATTTGGATGTAGAGATTTGTGTTGTTGAAGGTTTCAGCAAATTTATTTATATGAATATGAGTCCAGTGTGTAAAATGCTTTGTTACCTAGTTGAGTTTAAATGCTTTGGTTCCTGATAATAAATATCTAATATACACTGATGTCCAAAAATTAAGGCTCATAGACAAAAGGCTACATTTCGACTATTATATCATTCGTTAGTGGTCAAAACATGCAAGAGCAAGTTTTGGTGATTCTTTAACTCCTGTGATGCGGCCATTGCGAGAGAATTTTGCCATTATTCCATTTTCCCGTGACATTGCCTTCAAAATTACAAAAATTCTCAAAACCTTTAATTTTAAGGTGATTTTTAAACCCAAAAACAAAATGAGATTTTTAGGATCAAAGGACTATGTTGAAGACAAAAACTCGTGGGGAATTTATCAAATTCCACGTGAATGTAACACTTCGTACATAGGACAGACCCGTAGAGCCTTGCGTTTTCGATTGAAGGAGCACAAGACCTACATTCGGAATTGTGACCTAAAGAAGTCATCGATGGCTAAACACTGTTACGAAAGGGCCACAAATTTCTCTTTGAAGAAGCAAAACTAATTGACAAGACAGATTCAACCACCAAACTTGATATTTTGGAAACTTTCCATATATATCAGAAGTCTTCGCAACTTGTTAATGACATGGCATCCACGCCACTTCTATCAAGCGCGTGGAAGCGTCTAATCAAAACACTTGACTGTAAACACCATTTTTGATGTCGTTAGTATGTGGTAGGGAAACACCTGGGGACGAACCCTATTGAAAATGGGGTAAATGGGGTCAAAGGTCACGACATAGGAACGGGATTCATTCCATTGCCCTTATGCGTAATTACTTGCGTAAATGTCGTTCGATTTCAGTGAAATTTTAGTATGTGGTAAGGGACCACATAAGGACGAACCCTATTGAAAATGGGGTTAATGGGGTCAAAGGTCACGACATAGGAACGGGATTCGTTCCATTGCCCTTATGCGTCATAACTTGCGTAAATATGGTTCGATTTCGGTGAAATTTCAGTATATGATAGGGGATCTCATGGGAATGAACCCTGTTGAAAATGGGTGAAACGGGGTCAAAGGTAAGGACATCGGAGCGGGATCCATTCCATTGCCCTTATGCGTCATAACTTGCGTAAATATGGTTCGATTTTGGTGAAATTTCAGTATATGATAGGGGATCACCTGGGAACGAACCCTATTGAAAATGGGTGAAATAGGGTCAAAGGTCAGGACATCGGAGCGGGATCCATTCCGTTGCCCTTTATGCGCCATAACTTGTAAAAATGGTTCGATTTCGATGAAATTTCAGTATATGATAGGGGATCACCTGGGGACGAACCCTGTTGAAAATGGGTGAAATAGGGTCAAAGGTCAGGACATCGAAGCGGGATCCATTCCGTGGCCTTTATGCGACATAACTTGTAAAAATGGTTCGATTTCGATGAAATTTCAGTTTATGATAGGGGATCACCTGGGGACGAACCCTTTTGAAAATGGGTGAAATAGGGTCAAAGGTCGTTCAGGACAGCGAAGTGGGATCCATTCTATTGCCCTGCGCCATAACTTGAGAAAAAATGCTTCGATTTCGATGAAATGTCAGTATATGATAGGGGATCGACTGGGGACAAACCCTATTGAAAATGAGTGAAATGGGGTAAAAGGTCAGGACATTGGAGAGGGATCCATTCCGTTGCCTTTATGCGTAATAACTTTAATAAAAAAAGGGTTCGATTTCGATGAAATTTTAGTATGTGCTAGGGGACCTCCCGGGGACTAGCTCTACTGAAAATGGGTGAACTGGGGTCAAAGGTCTGGACATAGGAGCGGGATTCATTCCATTGTCCTTGTGCGTTATAACTTACGTAAAGATGCTTCGATTACGACAAAACGTTTTCGTGTTGTTCCGGAGGCAGGGTGGAAAATTAGAAAAATATCCTAGGAGCAAAATGGCTCCCATAGCTGAAATTCTAGGAACCGGCTCCGGCGGTAGCACATTCCCCACCTTGTTCAACTATGGAACTAGATAAAAAAAAAATCGGAAAGCTATCTTCACGAATTCTTAATAAAACTGGCTGAAATTTTTATACACAGGATAAGTGATAATAGAAGCCCACCCTGAAAATTTCATGTGAATCGGTAAAATACTTTCTTAATTACCCACGAAGATTTTTATTAAGTACCGTATTTTTAAGCATATAATCCGCAGACGGCAAAATTCAGTGTGATAGAAAAAACGTCTGTGTATAATCCGCAGACAAAATTCATAGTAAAAGTTAAAAAAAAAAACAGATGTAATCCACAACAGAGTTTTACAATATATAGTACAAAAAAGTAATTGCCAATATTTTCACCAACACTTTTTTCCCCATCGCCAAAACGATTTCTTTTTCGCAAATTGCAAAGAATGCGATCAGCAGTGCGACCCCTCCATATTTATAAGGCGTAGGCGCGCAATTTTTTTTTTTTTTTTTTTTTTTGATTGAAGGTTTAACGACCACTGTTAGCAACTCAATGGGCTATAAGCACTCGCCCGTCCCTAATTTAGCTCCACTGGTTCCAGTGAAGGAAGAGAACAAGTGCCATAAGACAAAACACAAAATTTTGTTAGTGACCTATTGTGTGTAAGTACGTGCTTTACGTAGCTCCTGTTACGCAATTTTTGGATGGCTTCAGAAATCCGGAATTTTCATAAATCTGGCACTCGTCCAGTCCCGGCGATGCTGGATATTCAAGGTTTTACTGTATAAATATACTTTCTTTCCATTTTAAAAACTTATAAAATCGTGAAATTTTTTGAAAATTTAAAAAAGTTAGTTACGATACCCCGCAACTTTCAAACGGTTGTGATATGTATTTTTAATTTCTGTGGCAATCGCACTGTAACTCTAGAGTAATGTTTAAAATTACATCAACAACTGAAACACTGGTTTTCAGATCGTAAATAATTTGTAATGGTGTCGAAGTTCTCCAGTCTTGGAGCTGAAGTGCCAGAGGCATTCTCTTCGAAGTAAAGGAAAATAAACAAGTGGGAGTGGGGTTGGAAATTCGGGAAGAGTGTGTGGGGGGAGGGGGGTGACATCACGGGTCAGAGCGGCACTTCTCAATGTTTTACGGAATGGAAACCGCACTCCGCTATTCAAGATCAACGCGCTTTGCTGAAGGCAATGTTTCCTCCTCTTAACTTTTACAAAGCAGCAATCCTTTCCCAGAGAGGAAATGTCTACACACATACACACAGACATTTTTGCCAAAGCCAAGGGGCAAGCGGAGATATGTTGATGGAGTGACACTGCATATTATCGTCAAACACGTGGCATTCTTAAAGTTTCATTTTGAAGTTTACGGGAGAAAAAAGAAAGCTCTGTATTATCGGCGCCGTCGTATAATCGGCAGTGTCTAGAATTTAAACTTTTAGGAACAGGTAATCCGCGGATTATGTGCGGGGAAAATACAGCACTTTTATGCACAACAAATTTTTAATAAAAATTTCCATGCCTAGTTTAAAAAGTATTTAACCAATTTAGGAGCAGTTTGGAAGACCTTTCGTATCAATGATTTATGGTGTTTGTGAAAAATTCTACCAGTTACGTGGAAAATTCACATAGATATTTTTGTTTGTTTTTTTGACAGGCTGTTTAGTTAGAATGGCAGGAAATGCCAAACACTCCATCTCCCATGCTGATACTCCCCCTTAACGGCTGCTCTTCTTGTCCCCCCTCTCCTCCTCCCACACTCTACCTCTGAAGCTGATTCTCCCCCCCCCCATCCCTTTCTTAAGGCTTGCTCCCCTTCCCCACCCCCAGTAGTGCCATCGAAGGTCACAGTAGCACGCACCTGCATTCCTCACGGGACTTTTACGTACACTCCCCTAGTTCAGCACATGCTAGCAGCGAGGTTAAACTTATTTCTCCCTACCCCAATATACTTTTAACCACACACCACTGGGAACTTTTTAAAAAAGAAATATAAATACCGCAATTGAAAATTACTACGTACGCATGTTAAAAAGAAAAATCAAAATTTTATGCAGTCGCGAGTTGGCTCCCAGGTTTAAAATACTGGTCGCAAAACATAAAAATATGGTCGCATTTTGCTCCTGGCGACCGCTAATTTCCCACCCTGTCCGGAGGTATACTGAACCAATGCTGTTTAATATCATCGAAATGGGGTTAAAGGTCAGGGCACAGGAGCGAGATTTATTCCACAGCCATTATCCTCATAAATTGAGTAATGATTTCTGGTATGTTGGAAAGCGTATCATAATCAATGCATTGCATGATTTTACTAACTTGTTGTTGTTATGGCGCCTTGTAGTGCATCTGAAAGAACCCATCTGGATGATTTTACCCTTGGGCGAATTGTTGGTAAAGTGGAAGAAGGGCGGACGAGAGACGTAGCGAAGGTGTTTGGAATCGCCCAGAGCGTGGTAACACGGATCTGGAAAGAATTTTCAGAACATGAAATAGCTACTGGAAAGTTCAGTAGTGGTTTATAACAATGGGAAACTACTCTATCACAAGATTGTTATTTTGTAACAGCTGGAATCAAGCACAGGTACCAAAATATTGATCCGAAACATGTCAAGGCATTTGAATAATTTTTTATTGTACGCCTGAAAACCTGTGCAGTGTGCTCCATTGAACTCACCATGCAAAATATCTTGCTATCCATGATGTCATGAGCAATCCACATAAAGTGAAGAGCAATGGGCCAATGTTCTGTTCGCAGGCAAAATTCGATTTTGTTTATCGTCTGATTAGGCGGCATAACATCTGTCGAGAGCCCAGCTTTGCCTATTCAATCAGGAGCATTGTAGAAATTGGCCTTTACAGGGGTGGTGGAGTAATGTTCTGGTCTGAGATTATTATCAGTGGGCGTACAGAGCTCCGGTAGTGTTGGAAAAAGGGTCAATGAATGCCCATCGTTATCGTGAGGAAGTCATTTTAGAACACACAAGGCTGTTTTGTGATGCTGTGGGAAAATTTTTGTTTTTATGGACAATAATGTCTGTCCTCATTGATGATCATGTGTTGATGATCTGTTGGAGAGTGAGGGGGATCAACCGAATGGAGTAACCTGCATACTCCCTTGATCTGAATCCAATTGAAAGTGCTTGGGATGCTCTGGGAAGGCGCATTGCTAAACACGATCTTCCACCTGGCATCAAAAAGACCTGATGATAAAGCTGAAAGAAGAATGAAGAAATTTACCTTGGGATCTTCTGGATAATCTCATGAAAAGCATGGCCCACCAATGCCAATCATGTATTGCAGTCTGAGATGAACTATACCCTATTGAAATGATTCATGACAAATTTTAAATCTTTTTCTGTTGGTTTTAATTATTGTGAGCCAATGTCAGAAAATGGAATATTTTGTTTATTGATTTTCTCCATTAATAAGCACAAATTTATGCTTCTTTATGTTTGTACATGCCCTTTATATCTTTGTATAATCCATATTAAAATATTTTCATCCACATCCTGTTAGAGTAAATTATCCATGGTTTGTACGTGTCCTGGAAATGTCCTAAAATTGTGTTACTTGTCCTGGAATTTTATCCATTCCTGCCTTTTTTTATCCCTGCGCGATGTTTTGCAGTTGGATTTTTCTACTGACATAACTTATGTGTGACAAATTTCCCTCCCACCCCTGCAAAATGCAAAGAGGGGGGAGGCTGTTGGTTTTCTTGTCTGTTAGGACTGAAGCTGCGTTATTAGCATCTTTTGCATCGTGCTTATGTTATCAGTAGAGATAGGATTTCGGCGTTCAGCACACAGTACAAAATTCTATGCGGGCGCCGGGCACGTATAGATTCCAAATCTTATCATAAACATGTAAAATCAACTTATTTTAACACCCCTTATGTACACTCTGTAGCACGCAAAAGTCCTTTCTGAACGTAATCTTGAATCTTGCATGCAAACCAAATATCTGCACCCAAAATGAATGCAAAATTTACTTTTTATGTAAAATTTACAGTTAATCTACCATTTTTTTTATGTGTATCTCTGAGAGAGAAACCACAAGGAAGGGAAAGTTGCAGAAGTACAGATTAGTGCATTCATTTCTCTCCCCCGCGCAATGAAATAGGTGCAACAGGGCCAGTGTTAGGGTGCTTAGCGCCCTAAGCAAGCCACCAGCCTTGTGTCCCAGAAATTTGTGTTATTCATTTTTGTGGCTAAACATATTGCATTTATTCAATAATTTCAAAAGGTAAAAATACAATATATAAACTAAATAGAAAGAAACCAATATAAACTAAATCTATTTAAATACTAATCCAAAGTAAATTATAATTTCATTTTTTGAGCTTCATTGTTAGCAAAATTACCAACAAGTGTCTTCAAAACTGTCAGCCGACTAGGTGCACAGTGGGGGTCTTAGCCCTGGCTTCTGACCCTTCGTCCTAGATGGGTCTGTGTTCAAATTCCAGTGAGGCATGGGTGTTGTGTTTTTCTTATGGCTCTGTTTTTCTCAGAGTTGGAAATGAGTCAAAAATTTTGGACCCAGACCCTGCCGTCACATAATTGGACCTGACCCGGGCTTGACCCAGACAAATCTGCTTTGAGCTATGAACTCGAATATATCATCATCAACAACATTGCCAACCATTATCAATCCACTGTTGGATGAAGATCTCCCCACGTTTCTTCCACAACAGACTGTCTTGGGCCAGTCTCTTCCATCACCCATCTCCTATGTGGTCTTCTGAGTCTTTTCCTGTCCCTTATAGTCCAGTGTAAAATTTTGGTTGTTCATCAGTGGTCTGTTCTTCTGGCAACATCTCCAGCCCATTGCCATTTCGGGGATTTAATTCTGATCATGTCTACCATTCTTATCATTTTCCTTTTCCACGAGTTCCTCTTGTCTTTTCTGGTTACACCAAGCATGCATCTCTCCAGGCTGCTTCTTTTTTAGCTAAGGTTCAAGTCTCAGCTCCATACGTAAACACGGGAAGGATGCATTGATTAAACACTTTTCTTTTAAGACATAATGGCATATTGTTCTTAAAAATTTCTTCCCAAAACTCTCCAACCAAATTTTACTTGCCTATTAATTTTCTCATCAATGTGACCCTCGCTTGATATCTGCTACCCTGAGTAAATGTCCAGGGTTGCCAGCTGACCGAGAAAATTCAGGGAATCCGCAAATAAGGCTAAAACTCAAGGGAAAATAATTTTTTTGAAAAAACCTGGAAAAGTCAGGGAATTAAACTCATAATTTTTGGCATAATGGTATGCAGTTACCAGGGATGTGAATTCTGCGGCAGAGTGTGCCTAAATAAAAATCCTGCACCATCTTGCTACAAAAGACAAATTTTGCACCATTGTGTGTCAGAACCGCCGTTACCCGTCGTCATCGCTGGTGCTTCTGCACACTAAATTCCCTGTGCGCACCGTGTTCCGCTTAAAGCTGAATAAGACCATGTGGTGGGAAGAAAGATTCAGCTATTCCAAGTACTTTAGGTTTTATATAGTTACTGTGGAAATCGTCGGTCCGCTACGGATGACGGAAAATATAGAGTATGCTATGGAAATCGTCAGTCCGCTGCAGACGACGGAAATCATCAGTCCGCTGCGGACAACGAAAAACGTCGAGTATGCAATGGAAATCGAAAATTCCAGCCAGCAATTAAACCAAATGGCCAGCAAATAATTGAAGTATACAATAATAGCTCTTTTTAGCATGTCTTTTGTAAAAAAAAGATTGTGCTTATGTTATCGGTTTGTCCGTCTGTAGACAACATATCACTGCAACTATAAGTCAGATTTGAAAAATTCTTTTTGCATTGGGAAGCTTGAAATATGTGAATGATGATCCTTTATTTTGTTTTTGTTTTGTACGATGTACAATTTCGCCGCTTAAGGGAGTAAATGCAGATGATGTCAAATTCTAAATACATTTTATTCCATATATTTGCTTCTAAATGTCCGATCGAAAAATTTATTTTATCTTTCGATTCCATTTATGTCGAAAAGTATTTTAGGTATAGTTACTTTCTCAAGTTACTCGTAGATTTTCCACTAGGGGCGTAAAAGTAAATTATGTTTTCCCCGATATCTCTTCTAAAACTCCAATTTGAAAAATCTTTTCTTCGGCGGATACAGCTCCTGTTGGGAAATCTTTTGCATATAATTTCTAATTTTTGTTAAAGAATACTTTGGCCACCAGGGGGTGTAAGTGTTAATTTTTGCTTCTGATGCATTTGCCATAAAATCTGAGCTTCTAAAATCTTGATTGAAAAAATTTGTTCGTGGACTGATGCTACTCAAATCGATAAACCTTTTCGGAATATTTTCTTTTTAAAATATTGCATAGTTTCACCTGTAGAAGCGTAGATGTATATCTTATTTTTGTCAATATCTCTGCTTCTAATGGTCCAATTTGGAAAATTCTTCATTGGATAGAGTTTCTGGTGTGACATGCTTTTTAAATAATTTCAAAATTTTCAAGTAATTTGTAGACTTTCCGCTGGGGGTACAAAGGTAAATTGCGTTTCCCCCAATATTTTTGCTTCTAAAACTCTGATTTGAAAAATTCTTCCTGTATCGCATACAGCTCCTGATGGAAAATATTTTTCATATAATTTCTAATATTTTGTAAAGAACGGTCTGCCCACCAGGGAGCATAAGTTTTAATTTCTGCTTCTGATGTATTTGCAGCAAAATCTGAGCTCCTTAAAACTCTACTAAAAATTTTTTCTTGGACAGGTACCGCTCACATGCAAAAACCTTTAGAGAATACTTTCTTCCTGAAATGCATGTTTTTCCCGCCAGGGGGCGTTGATGCATATCTTATATTTGCGCATATCTCTGCTTCTAAGAGTCTGATTTGAAAAATTCCTTCTTTATTGGAGAATGTTTCTGCTGCAAAATGTTTCTCATATAAATTCAAATTTTTCTTAATGCACAAGTCTGCAACCAGAGTACGCCGCCCCGGTGGCGCAGTGGTCTAAGCGATGGCTTCTGATCATTCGTTCAAGATCGGTCCAGGTTCGAATCCCGGTGAGGCACAGAGTTAAGTTTGGCTTACGGAACTGGCTCTCTCCTTTACCTGGTGTCAGTGACCCTAAATTAGGGACAGGCGACGACTGCCTTTAGCACACTGAGTTGCTGATGGTGGTCGTTAAACCTCCAATAAAAAAACAAAGACAACAACCAGAGGACGTAAGTTCAGGATTCTGTTTACAGCAATATCTGCAGGATTAAAAACCTGATTGAAAAACTTCTTTCTTCGGTTAGATGCTATTGTTTTCCATACCGGTTCCATTGACTTTGAATAGCTTTGATAAATTTAATTTGCGTCAGAACGGTTTGTTTTTCTTGCATTGAATATATTGTATTATAGATGTGGCATTTAGTATGTACATTATCATGGTTATACATAATCTGTAAATTTTACCTGAAATTCCCTGCCAATATGAATGGCAACCCTGATGTCAGAATTAGTTTGTTATCTCCAGCTTTTCCCCATTGATCTTTGTAAAAGCATTGTACAGTTTGTCTTCTGAAAATTCACTTTTAATTTCCATTTCTTTACTCTTCTCAGCAAGTTCTTGTAACCCTGCAGCTCTGAAGTATTATTTGAAAGACCTCTGAAGGGTTCCTTGAAAAATATATATATATATATATATATATATTTTCTATTCAAAAATAAAATGGAAATAAAATCGGGTCAGGAACCACTTTCACCCGATTCGCTAGAAATTGTTGACCCGGTGACTCGTGACCCATTTCCATCTCTGGTTTTTTTACCTTCCTTGGAACCAGTGACCCTAAATTAGGGACAGGTGACTGCTTATAGTCCACAGAGTTGTTTGTGGTGGTTGTTAAACCCTAAAACAAAATAAACAAGCAAAACTATGTCACAGAGTATTTCTTGTTCAATCGATAACCAAACAAGTTTCTTTCCAGGATCATCCGATAGAAAAGAAAAAATTTAAAAAAGAAAATTCCAGCGTCATGGATATAGTGGTAGAGACACTTTTACTGTTACCCCTGTTCTCATTAGAAAATAGTTGAGTGTTAACAGTGCTAACCTTTTTAGGTGTTGGGCTGCTACTGTTACTCTTACCCCCTGTTCTCATTAGAAAAATAGCTGAGTGTGACCGGTGTTAACCCTTAGGTATTGTGCATTACCCCTAGTTGTGATAGAAGTTGCCAGTTTTGATATTTCCATTGAAACCCAAACAATACAGAAACCCCTTATCTTAAAAATTTTGTCCCGTTCACAGGCGTCTGACTCTTCTGCTGCATAAGGACGAGCCTGATTTGTGGCAGTTTTTCGAGATGTGCATTAGTGTCGGATTTACTGCAAACTAACTCACCCAGTCGATAAGCTAAGGTCTCCATTTCCCGTTTACTCAAGGAATACGAATTCACAAGTTATATTGAATATTGAAACGAAAACAGGAAATAAAATAGTCTTTTTTTCATTTATTAACTCATTCGATTTTATGAACTCTAAATCTTGGCGCCCCCCAAATGCTGGTGCCCTAGGCAGCAGCCTAGTTTGCCTAGTGGTTGAACCGGCCCTGAGGTGCAGTCCAGAAGGAGGAGGAAGAAGAACGAAAGCAGCACGCTCATGGGTTAGTTCGCATTCTTTTTCTCTTCCTCCCTCCCCCGCAATGAAATAGGCGCAGTTCAAAAGAAGGAGGAGGAAGAGCGAAACCAGCGCAGACACGGATTAGTTCGCATTCTTTTTCTATCCCTTCGGCAGCAAATAAACACAAAGCAAAAATGAGTAAAATTGGAAAACCCTAAATTCTACAGTATTCAGGGTTTGAAAAAACCCAGCCCACTTTGGGTTTTATCAAGCTTTTTCAAGTATTGTTGCAAAAAAACAAAGAAGCGACAATCGATGAGTAAATTCTGTCTTAAAAGCATAAAAGGGCAAAAGGAATCTCTTGATAAAACAGTGTTTTTTTTTGTTTTTTTTTTTTTTTTTTTTTATGCTGCTAACATACCATTGAATGCAGCAGAATTGGATCAGTTTGAAATTATGATTGAAACACTGAGACCTGGACATCAGCCACCCTCAGTTAAAGCCATTGGCAGAAGAAACTGAATCTCAGCTTTCAGAAAAAATAAAATTAGTCAGTTTGTCTCTCACCATAGATGGTTGGTGCAGTGTGAAGCATAAGGCAGTCCAAGCTATTAGTGTCCATACCGGAATAGAGTTTTTTTTATGTATGCTGATGATACTGGATCAAAAAGAAAACAGCAAAATATTGTGCTTCTAAATTAGAGGCAGCCATAAAGGAGTGTGAAAAAAAATTTGAAAACCTGTTTTTGCTGCTGTAACTGAGAGCAAAAACAAAATGATAAAAATGTGGAAATTTTTAAATGAAAGATATCCAACTCTCATAACATATGGATGCTCAGCACATCTGTTGAATTTGTTAGAAAAAGATGTTTCCCCAAAAACTGTTTTAAAGCAGATTGTGGCAGTGCAAAAATATTTTCATAACGTAGGCCTACATCAACCACACGAATGGTTCAAAGAAAAGCCTGGCTTAATGCCACAACTACCTAACAAAA
Source organism: Macrothele yani (assembly GCA_039090855.1). NCBI lineage: Eukaryota > Metazoa > Arthropoda > Arachnida > Araneae > Macrothelidae > Macrothele > Macrothele yani. The sequence continues at coordinate 26,790,158 of CM077013.1, forward strand.
CAAGGTGAAACTTTCTTCCTGATTGTGTTAAAACACTTGTGGGCAATTATCACAAATACCAAGAAATATCTTAAGAGCATATTGAGGAATTTGATCTATCTGTTTAAAAAATCTTGGTTATGAGAGCTATGAATCTGAAAAAGCAGTTATTCGTTGTTGCTAGCACCTGGACACACTTCAGAGAGAGAGACACAATGTCTGTTTCAGTTGCTGTTGAAAAATAGCCGGATTTACTACAAGAAGAAATCCTGCAGCCCTACCATCTAGATTTAAAAAAAAAGTTTGAACAAGCAATTCTTGCACCACGTTTTCTAGCAAACCTCGTGGATCCAAGATACAGAGGTAAGAAACATAACCAAGAACAGGAGAGTACCTTTATTGCAGGAGAGTGGATATCCAAAATTCCCCCTACTGACACAGTCAAATAATATGACCACCCCCGGAATCACTGTGTACTCACCCAGGTGTGTCACAGAGTGCATGTGACAAAGTCAACCACACAGAGATATAAGCGACTGGCCAGGATAGATGAGCCATAGTGCGTAACTTGAACACAATGGGCAGATGTAGTGATTTGATGGATGTTCAAAAAAGAAAGATGATTGGTTACCACGCCAAGGGTGGAAGCATCTCGGAAACAGCAGGCTTTGGGGGCTGTTCGCAAGGTGCTGTAGTATGGGTGTACCGAGATTGGACCACCGGCACACTGAGTACCTCCCGACATCACAACTGTGGAGCCCCAGAGAGAATGTCACCTCCGTCAACTTGTAAAGGGCCATCTACATGCAACAGTGCAGCAATTGACCATGCTACTAAATGCTGGGGTATCCAAGTACGTGTCTCAGATAACAGCAGAGGGAACCCTGTTACGCTTGGGCCTCCAGAGCCGACGCTGCGTCAAGGCATCCATGTTAACCCAAAGCCATTGGCAATTATGTCTGCAGTTCACATGGGACTACCGTCATTGGACAGTGGAAAAAAGGTTTGCATTGACTGATGAATATAGATTTTTACTCTACCAAAGTGACAGGCTATGGTGAACACAGCATCAGACACATGAGAACCAACACCCGGACATTCTTGTCGGTCAAGTACTGGCCAGCGGTGCCAGTGTACATGTCTAGGCGATGTTTTCCTTGTATGCCCTGGAACCGCTGCTACCACTGGATGGGTCCCTAAATGCCAATGGCTGCCTGTTCGTTCTTGCAGTCCACCTGCATCCCTTCACATTGGACGTTTACCCTTGTGGTGATGGTATCTAAAGGACAATGCACCCTGTCATGTAGCTAAGGTGGTGCATGACTGGTTCCAGGAACACGACAGTGATGTCTCTGATTTCTCTTGGCCAGCAAAATCGCCCAACCTCAATTCCCTAGAGCACTTATGGGACTATTTAGATCGACAAGTTCGGCATGCCAACCCACAACCACGTTGTCTCCAGGACCTCCATGTTCTGCTACAGTCCAAATGGGCACATGTGCCTCGGGCAACCTTCCAGGGGTTCAATGAGTTCATACCACACCATCTCGCCACTGTCATCCCATTATTAGGTATGTGGTCATATTATTCTGATATGACTGTGTATTTGCCTGGTGTAATGGTTCTCAAAATTAACGACACAGACTGTTATCTAACATCAATGATGAAAAAAGTGTCATCAGCCAGTTTTCTTCCATAAAAGGATGGCAAGTCATTGCAAAAAACGTCTGAAAAGGGTTCAAATTCAAAATTGCCTGCAGGATGTTGTAACTTTTTTTGTATGCCTACATTCAGCACCAGCTTCATCTGCCTCCATTAAGATAATTTTCTCTATGTTTCAACTAGTTTGAAATAAGTTACAAAATAGGCTTGGGATAGAGAAAGCCACAAAACTTGTTCAGTTTATACCTTTTTGGATCAAAATTTCCTGTAGATTAGTAGTTTTGTTTCTGGCTAAAACCCCTGAGATTACATTAATTATTTAAATGTGGCTGTTTTACAGGAAAACTCAAGAGGTTTGAAAATTGTGTGCTATGGTAATTTCAGACTGCTTTTGAGGTTCTAGTAAAACACAAAGCAAAATTCCTTTTTATTTGCACCATTATTTAATTTTTAGGCTATCTTTGTAAATAGTCAAAAACCATTGCGGTTTACATGCCACACCTCAGGCAAATTTTATTTAAATATAATATTTTAGTTAGAAGCTAAGTACGTTATATTCTGCTTCTCAATTTTTTTTTCTATAGTATGAATAGATAATGTTGGTCTATTCTATAGTTATTCTTTATAGATGGAAAGCTATTTTTATATGCAACAATTTATTATTTTCAGGATTATTGCTTAATTTTCTTATTTCAGATCAGTTGCTTTGTCAGCTGATCTGAAAGGATTGTTCTGTGTTGCTAAATAATAAAATTGGTCAACCATCACCTTTGAGAAGGTAAGAAAGAGAATCTAGTCATTATTCCTATTGCCATTAATTGTAAAAGAAAATATTTTATTGGGCGTTGATTGAATTTGGAATATTGTAGACGAAAAAATAGAATCTGATTTTGAAAAAACCTGGTGGGTTTTTTCGAACTGGGCCCACCCGGGCGAACCCTGAAAGTATTCTAAAAGACTTTCAAAATGAGGGCTTTGAAATTGATGGTACTCTGATTTTGTGTACGTATTATGACAAGAAAATCATGGTGGATGATAAACACCAAAAGCTGCCATTGAAGAGACACGTGGAATCTGTCACTCACAAAAAAAAAAACAAAGAAATTAGAACAAAAACCAAGGAAAGCAGTACAAAATGTCCGTTCATTGCGGACGCTTTTCGACAAGCATCAAAGAAAACCGATCAAGTCAACCATGAGTAAATTGTGGGTTGTCAACACCAAAGCAATAACAAAACAAATATAATACAATCCATATTTATTGGTGTAGGAAAAAATATAATCTTCCCGCCAGCTTTCCCCGTTAACGGACGGCTTCTTTGGGCGGTTATAAATTAAAACAGAATCAAACTAAGAGATAAATAGGCATACACATAAATAAATAAATACGATATGTAGAACACCATGCTCGCGCATGCCAAACACACGGGTAACAACTGAAATGCTACAGTATATGATCAAAACGTAATAAGTTGTTAATGTATACAGAATCATTGCATTCTACTTATTATGCCAAGCAGATGGCTCCAGGCCACAGAAAGCTCAATTGAGACTTCTGTGTTGCACACATCATGACGTGTTAATATCTCAATAGTTTCTCTAATTGCTGCCGTTCTGGCATCTCTGTATGGACCAATCTTGGGGATGTTCTGCCATTGCGGTTGCACTTCCTGGATAGTTACTTCCCTGACAAGTGCTGTGGTAAGTTTATTTTGCTTCGTGTTCCTTTTGTGTTCTGCCATTCTCACACTAAAGGACCTTTTAGTGAGTCCCACATAATGTTTAGTGGACGAGTCCGGGTACTGTAGTGAAAGGCTATAGATACCTTCATCCGTAAGGCTTGTGGAGTAACTTCTTTCGGTGCTGAGTATGGCCACCATTGATTTAGGGGATTTCAAACCTACACCCAGACCTCTCCTTCGAAAAAGATTCTTGATGAAATATGAAATTCTGGGTATGTAGGGAATAGCTCCAACAAATTTCAGAGGTGCCTTTTCACTTACCTTAATTCGTTTGTTTGCCTCTGTTTTCGCTACGATGTTTTCCACTCTGGAAGTGTCAAATCCTCCAGCTCTGGCGATATCTTTCAGAGCTCCAATTTCTGTATCATAGTCTACCTTCTCAGTACATTGCTCCCTGTCCCTTTTAGCTTTTTATTTGAAAAGCGTGTATTTATGGGCTGTTAGGTTAGCTGAATTTGGCAGAATGGGGCTATTCACGTGTGTGGGCTTATAGTACACTTTGGTACTGATTGCACCTGATGCTAATCTCTTCACGAGCACATCCAAGAAAGGATATTTCTCCTTGGTTTTCAATTTCAACATTAAATTTAATGTCATCATGCACTTTGTTCATAGCAATGACAAAGTCTTGCAAGTAATGTTCTCCATGTTCCCAGACAAAAAAGAACATCATCTGCATAACGTAACCATAATTTTGGGGTTCTGGGTAGGGTATTGAGTATGGTGCCCACCCTGAAGTGGTCTCATCACAGCCTCTGTGAGCATGAGAGACAATGCTGATCCCATCAGAAACCCTTTGGATTGTTTGTAAGCTTGCGAGTCGTAGGAAAAGTAATTCGAATTCGTAGCAATGTCTATGGTCTTGAAAATATCTTTCAGAGATTCTTGGCAGTATAGGTTGGATTCAGATTGCAATTGCTTGATTTTCATGTCGCTTCTGCCATAGGTACCGAGGAATATAGAGATATAACATCGAAGCTCCTGATTGACTCTTCTGGACCTAGAGTGATGTTTCTCATTTTGGAGACAAATTCCTCTGAGGAGCGTAATACTCTACTATATCTGTGGCCGGAAGAAACAGTAACAGAAAAACTGAAAGAGCTTTCTCGAGATACCTTGATGGCGCTTGTTTCCTGGAGGCAATTGGCTTGATCAGGTTGCCTTCTTTATGGTGTTTCAATCTCCCGAATAACCTAGTTATAGCTGGACCAGGTGGAAGCCTCGCTCCATTTTGTATGGCATCCAGAAGCGTCTTCAAATATGCTGCCTTCTTGATCTGTGCTATCCATCGGCTGAGAGGGTCCACTGTTTGTTGCACTGAGTCAGTTTCACCAATGAAGGACTTAAGCTTCGTATCGTAATCTTTTCTGTCCGCAATGGTGATCTGCCCTGATTTGTCAGTTAGCATGAAAATGATGCTGCAGTCAATCTCTGATGGGAGCCCAAGTTTGTTGTTTCCTTCTTGTCTCCTTTTTCTCACCGCTAGGATAGCGGCACATTGGTATCTGATGGAGTCGTGCTCACCAGTACGTAAGTGCTGCAGTATATTTTCAATTTCTGGAACGAACGAACTTGTGTCGGACAGGCTCCTCAAATGTAAATTTAGGACCCTTTTGTAGGACCCCCAGCTCAGCAGGCATAAGCGTTATCGAAGAAATTTTCACAGTAGATATCGAGAACTGCTGCTGTATGCTTGTCCTGGGGTGTTGCTCTGCTAAGAGCCTTTCTATCTTCTTTCGGTGACTGGTGGTGTGAAACCTACGTTGCCGACTGGACAACTTGTCAATCCTTCTGAGCATCGCATCAAGTTCAAGCAGAGCAAAATCACTTTCTAGCTTCATGTGAAGGTAAAAGGATTTGGATTCCAGTTCCATGATCAGAACCCTTTTTGAACGAATGGAGTGCCTAAGCATTTGCTGCTGAAACCTTATCTTTTTCCGCCAGAACCATGAATTGTCCACTGCCGATTTAAATTTCAAGAAGTTAGGAATTAGATCATGTGTTCTACAATCATGTAGGAAGTAAAGGTGACATCTTTCCGTCTCAAATCTGATTCTAAGTTCAAAATACGAACCCATTTGAATGCCCAGAAACAGCGATTACAATGAGTAAATTGTGGGTTGTCAACACCAAAGCAGTAACAAAAGAAATGTAATACAATCCGTATTTATTGGTGTAGAAAAAAATATAATCTCCCCGCAACCTTTCCTTATCAATGGACGTCTTTTTCAGGCAGTTATGAAGGGAAACAGAATCAAGCTAAGTTGAATACGCATACACATAAATAAATATGATGTGTAGAACACCACGCTCTCGCATGCCAAACACGCGAGTAACAACTGAAATGCTACAGTATATGATCAAAACATAATAAGTTGTTAATGTATACAGAATCATTGCATTCTACTTATTATGCCAAGCAGATGGCTCCAGGCCACAGGAAGCTCAATTGAGACTTCTGTGTTGCACACATCATGACGTGTTAATATCTCAATAGTTTCTCTAATTGCTGCCGTTCTGGCATCTCTGTATGGACCAATCTTGGGGATTGGTAAGTTTATTTTGCTTCGTGTTCCTTTTGTGTTCTGCCATTTTCACACTAAAAGACCTTTTAGTGAGTCCCACATAATGTTTAGTGGACGAGTCTGGGTACTGTAGTGAAAGGCTATAGATACCTTCATCCGTAAGGCTTGTGGAGTAACTTCTTTCGGTGCTGAGTATGGCCACCATTGATTTAGGGGATTTCAAACCTACACCCAGACCTCTCCTTCGAAAAAGATTCTTGATGAAATATGAAATTCTGGGTATGTAGGGAATAGCTCCAACAAATTTCAGAGGTGCCTTTTCACTTACCTTAATTCGTTTGTTTGCCTCTGTTTTTGCTACGATGTTTTCCACTCTGGAAGTGTCAAATCCTACAGCTCTGACAAGATCTTTCAGAGCTCCAATTTCTGTTTCTAGTCTACCTTCTCAGTACATAGCTCCCTGTCCCTTTTAGCTCTCTATTTGAAGAGTGCGTATTTATGGGCTGTTGGGTTGCCTGAGGTTGGCAGAATGGGGTTATTCAAGTGTGTGGGCTTATAGTACACTTTAGTACTGATTGCACCTGATGCTAATCTCTTCACGAGCACATCCAAGAAAGGATATTTCTCCTTGGTTTTCAATTTCAACATTAAATTTAATGTCATCATGCACTTTGTTCATAGCAACAACAAAGTCTTGCAAGTAATGTTCTCCGTGCTCCCAGACAAAAAAGACATCATCTGCATAAGTCAACCAGTTTAATGTTAATATTGATGCTGCTCTAACGGAATCAGGAATCCCATTGTCTAAAGTCAACCATCCTTCCCTAAAAGGATATCTGGAAAAATACCTGCATAGGAAAATCCCTGACGAGAGCACTCTGAGGAAGAACTATGTGGATATGAACTATGATGCCACTATACTTAAGATCAAAGACATTGTAGGATATTCTCCAGTGTTATTCATTCTGGATGAAATAACAGATGCTCAAAAGAGGCATGTCCTTTCCGTTCTTGTTGCTCCTTTGAACGGAGAACCATCTCGCTGCATGTTATTCAAAATGTATCATTTGGAGAAAACAAATAACTGCACTGTAATGCAGACATTCAACGATGCTTGTTCGAAGTTGTGGCCAGAAATTCATTACAACAAGGTATGGTTGGTTGCAAATCAGGTGTCTTACATGCTGAAAGCATTTTCGCATCTGAAGCCTGTCTATCCCAACTTACCCCCGCACGGGGATAACCGGTTTTCTGGTTATTTGAGGAGTGGCGCCCCACGGCCCGAGCTGACCTTGTGACGGAACATCTTTCTTTTTCGTATTGTACGATTACATCACCGAAGGGACAGCTGCTCATCCAGCTGCTGGGGTATGGCGTCCTCACGGCCCGAGCCAACATGTACTATATGTGATGATTTTCACATTTTTTATGTTTTTTCACTTGACACGCTCCCGCCTCAGTCGTAGGTTGCTGAGGTTGTGATTATGCGCCAGCTCAGGATTTTAGTTTCTCGTTTTCTTTCCTGTCTTCTCCATCTTATGTTCCTTTTGTTTTTTCCGAGCTGGTTAGCTAGACCTACCTGCACGTTTGCCGTGTGTGGTGACCCGTAAGGTGGAAAAGGGGATGCTGGAGGCTGAGGTTTCTGGAGGCCTGGGTGTTGTTGTCGCCAGTTGCCAACACTCCTCTTTGCCCCCTGCTTCACCCTAAACGGGCGGCTGGGAACTAACCCACTCCTAGTCAATGAGGTCTGTGGCCGGGTGGGCATGCCAAAGGGGTGTTCCCCAGGCATGGGAAAGTCTGGGTGCACGCCGAGCGCATGTCTGCCCTATCAACTTGCTATATCCGCTTGCTATCCCTAGAGCCGTGTCCTGCGTCCACTTGGGCTTGCGGACCTCCGGTTCTCCCTTGTTGGGCTCGATTGTGGGTGGGGAAGTTGGCGGATGAATCCTTTAAAATTTTCATGGCTCTCAATGAAATTTCCCATGAACCCAAAACTAAAAGAGGTATGGAGGAAGGTTCAGGTCCTTCCGCCAAAAAATTTATCGCAGATGTTTCCAATGCTAAATTCTTTTTTGTGCACTCATTGGACCCTTCAAAGCCTTTGAGTGCCAAAAGTCCATTTGGATCCACAAAGCACTGCAATCAATTGCAAGCTCTCCTAAGAGCGTCAAGAAGCTCCAGTCTGGAGATCTTCTTGTTGAGATGTCTACTGTGGCCTACAGTTCCACACTTATCAACACCAGCATGCTGCTCGAGACGCCTGTCAAAATAACACCACACGGTTACCTAAATTCATCTCGAGGTGTTGTCTCCTCTCGGGATCTTATTGATTGCTCTGAGGATGAACTTCTCGAAGAACTGAGGAGCCAACATGTTACGGGTGTGCGACGCATTTCTTTCAGGAGGAATGGGCAGTTTGTCCCATCCTGGAACATTATCTTGACTTTCAACTGCTCTTCCCTGCCTACATCCATCAAGGCAGGGTGTCTCCACCTCGAGGTACGCCCGTACATTCCCAACCCGTTGAGATGTTTTAGGTGCCAGCCGTACGGCCACTCTCAGCAGTCATGTAGGAGTACTCCTAGGTGTGGACGCTGTGGTGCCACAGAGCATCTCCTCTCAGACTGTGTGGCCGAGGCCGAGTTTTGTGTGAACTGCAAGGGTCCACACCCAGCATCAGCCAAAGATTGTCCCAAGTGGAAGGAGGAGAAGGAAATCCAAAGGTTCAAAACGGTGGAAAATATTTCCTATCCTGAGGCCAGAAGAAGAGTGGTTCCCGTTACATCTGATCGGCGATCATACGCTTCAGTGGTGGTTGCCAAATCTACGGTTGGCATTCAGGCCGACGTTCAGATCTCCCCTAAATGTCCATTCAATATGGAGGAAATCATCGCAGCCGGACTGGAGGCACTCCAGTCGCGAGCTAGGGGTCTGAAAGCGGCACCCGCCACTTCACCGAAGTAGACTCACTCCAACACCAGCAAGGGAACTCAGGCCACTTCTTCTGGCAAAAACACCAACACTAACACCAACACCAAGGTCAAGGATAAGAAGAGCATTTCTTCTCCTTCAAAGCCTCAGCCAAACAATCAACGGCGAGCAAATCCCGCTAAGACACTTGGGACAAAGCATTCACCAATCTTGGCCCCTGGTCACACACCACCAACTCTGGGGGAACGCTCACCAGAGGAAATGGAGGCTGACCAAGTTTAACCATTTCCTTTTTCATTTCATTTTTGCCCATGGGTTCAATAATTCAGTGGAACTGCCGAGGTTTTCGCACCAGTTTTGATGACGTGAAACATCTGCTTTATTTGTACTCTCCGGTGTGCCTTTGTCTTCAGGAGACAAAGCTTAAACCATCGGACCTGCTTTCAGTTCGAGGCTACAGTGCTTTTCGGACAGACCACTCGTCTGGAAATATAGCCTGTGGGGGTGTCGCTATTCTCGTCCCTCACAGGGTTCCGGTATCTTCCGTCGCGGTTTCCACAACTGTGCAGGCCGTGGCGGTTCGTATTTCTATGCCTGTGCCTCTTACTGTTTGCAGTGTTTATCTACCACCGAATGAGGATGTTAGCGTCTCTGTTCTGGAGAGCTTGATTGATCAGCTGCCTCTCCCTTCCTTCTTTTGGGTGACTTTAATGCTCATCATCCTTTGTGGGGTAGTGTCAGCGCCAGCGCTAGAGGTCGTCGCATAGAGTCTCTTCTGTGCTCGGCCTCTGTGTGCCTTTTAAACACCGGTGCTAACACGTACTTCCATGAGCCGACAAGATCTTTCAGTGCGATCGATTTGACCTTGGGTTCACCATCGATCACTGCTGACTGGTCGTGGACGGTGTGTAAGGATCTCCACGGGAGCGACCACTTCCCAATCGTCCTCTGGCACCATGCAAACGTGCCATATTCTGCCTCCCGCCCACCTCGATGGAGGATGGATTGTGCCAGATGGGAGGTCTTCACATCGTCCGCGGTGATATCTTCTGAAATGGTGACCCAGGGGTCAATCGACGCAGCTGTACTTAAAGTCACAACTTGTATTCTTCAGGCAGCTGATCTTTCAATTCGTAAAACATCTACGAAGCTCCCAGAATTCCGAAACCTTGGTGGAACCCTAAATGCGCAGCGGCTAGGAGAGCTCAACACAAGGCCTGGTCTACTTTTCGGCGTTATCCAACCGAGGCTCGTCTCGTTGCTTTTAAACGTGCTAAATCCTATGCTCGGTTGGTGCGTCGACGTAGCAAGAGGGAGTCTTGGATCCAGTATGTATCATCTCTTACCTCACGTGCCAATTCGAAAACTGTGTGGGAAAGGATTCGTAAGATCCGGGGTACCTACAGTTCACACCAGATTGCCATTCTCGAGAGTAACGGCTGCACATATGCTGACGTCAGGGAGATTGCAGATTGTTTGGGGGAGGCGTTTGCCTCCGTTTCGAGTGATCTGGCGTATCCGGCCTCCTTTCATAGGATTCAATCCTCCGCGGAACGCCAGAGAATCTCTTTTGCGCCGTATACCGACACTGGTTATAACTCCCCCTTCAGCATGTGTGAACTTCGGGTGGCTCTGCATCGATCCGGGGCTACTTCTGTCGGTCCCGATGACATCCACTACGACATGCTCTGTCATCTCTCCCAGTCGTCTCTCGAGAACCTTTTAATCTTATACAACCGCATCTGGTTAGAACACAGTTTCCCGGAGTCTTGATGAAAGGCTTTTGTTCTACCTTTTCCGAAGCCTGGCAAGGTTCCTAAGTCTCCCTCTAGTTATCGCCCAATTGCTCTCACTAGCTGTCTGTGTAAAGTTCTCGAACGCATGGTTAACTCACGATTAATTCATTTTTTAGAACATCATCAATTACTTTCACCATCACAAAGCGGTTTTCGGCGTCATCGTTCACCTCACGATCATCTCCTGCACCTTGAGACATCTGTGCGCGAGGCGTTCGTGCGTAGGCAGCACCTGGTTTCTGTATTCTTTGACATCGAGAAAGCCTATGATCGTGCGTGGCGGCACGGGATTATCCGTGACCTCCACGCATGCGGATTGCGAGGGAATCTTCCGACCTTTATTGTAAATTTTCTTCGCAATCGGGTGTTCCAGGTGCGCCTGGGTACGACGCTATCTGCAACATTCCATCAAGAACAAGGTGTTCCTCAGGGTTGCATTTTATCTGTCACATTGTTCATCCTTCGCATTAATTGTCTCCTCACAAATCTTCCTCCTGCGGTATCGGCTACTGTGTATGTCGATGACTTGCACATCTTCTGCTCGTCATCGAGCATGCGTTTCATTGAAAGGCAGTTGCAGTCTACTATTAATCAGATTTTTAAAGCGGCGAATAGCAATGGTTTCGTTCTTTCTCCCGACAAGACAGCGTGTGTTCATTTCTGCCGGAGGCGTGGCCTCCATCCTGACCCCGAGCTGTATTTGGACCGTGCAGCCATTCCAGTTTTGCCGGAGACCAAGTTCCTTGGACTGACCGTCGACCGTGCGCTTACGTTCCGTGTGCACGTTCGGCGGCTCAAGATTTCCTGTCTGCGTGCTCTTTCTATTCTAAAAATCCTTTCGAGAGTTTCGTGGGGCGCAGACAGGATCTCTTTGTTTCGCATTTACCACTCCTTAATTCGGTCGAAACTGGATTACCGCTGTATCGTGTATGGCTCGGCTCGTCCTTCCGTTCTCCGGCCTTTCGACGCTGTTCATCATCAGGCGCTGCGTCTTTGTACGGGAGCATTTCAAACATCTCCGATTCCCAGCCTTTACGCTGATGCGAACGAACCATCGCTTGAATTACGCCGTCTGCAGCTGTCTGTCCACTTTTACTTAAAACTTCGGTCTCTTCCAGACCATCCTTTGTACGGTGCAGTTTTTCATCCTCAGCATGCTCGTTTATTTGCGAACCGGCCCTCGTGCGTTCCAACCTTCGGTCTTCGTATGGCGGCCGTAGCTCGTGATGCAGGGCTCGACTTGTTGCTTGTTGCAGCGACCAGGGGCTTTGGGGATCCTCCATGGCACCCACTTGGTGTCATGGTTGATACCACCTTTACGTCTTTCGACAAATCCTCAACCCCTGCATCAGTGTACCAGCAGCTCTTCGCTGAGCACCGTGCCCTCAAAACTGAGTACACTCCCATTTTCACTGATGGCTCCAAGATGCATGGAGTCGTTGAATCCGCAGCTGTCTGTGTTGATGACGTGTCAGTAGCGCGGATCCCAGCTGAGGCCACTGTGTTTTCGGCGGAGATGCATGCTGTGTATCTTGCACTTCTTCATGTTCAGTCGAGTTCTCATCATAGTGCTATGGTCTATACGGATTCCTTAAGTGTCCTGCAGTCTTTGTCATCGCTGGACTATTGTAATCATCCTTTTCTTTTGAACGTACGAGGGCTTCTTCGTTCCTTGCTCGAGGCCGGTGTCCAGATTCAATTCGTCTGGATTCCTGGGCATGTTGGAATCTCGGGTAACGAGTGTGCTGATGCGGCCGCTAGATCTGCTTCCTCTTTGGTCGTCACACCCTTGCCACTCTTTCATCGCGATTTTCGATTTCTTGTTCGTGATTATATCAAACGAACGTGGCAGGGTCTGTGGGACCAACAGGTGGAAAATAAACTGCATCGTATAAAACCTATTCTCGAAATCTGGAACTCCTCATCTCGTCGGAACCGCAGGGAGGAAGTGGTGCTTGCGCGTCTCCGCATTGGGCATTGTCGTTTCACTCACCGTTTTTTGCTGTGTGGCGACACTGCGCCGATGTGTGAGACGTGCACCTGCCGACTCACCGTCACTCATCTTTTGTGTACCTGTGTTCGTTTTCGTGATGTACGTTTTCATTTCTTTCATTCTCATTTGTTGAACGAGGACGCCGCTACACTGCAGCGGCTCCTCAATGACCACTGCAATACTGTTGTTGTTTTTTCATTTTTTAAACAAATTGACTATTTTAAACGTATCTAGATTTTAGCCCTATCATTATACTCATTTTTCAGTTTTACTGAATCATCTAGATTTTAATCTTTGTATCATGTTTTTAGTACTATTTGTTTCATTATCTTTTTTAGCCCTTTCATCGTTCTCATTCTTCAGTTTTATTTGATCAGCCATATTTTAAGCTTCATCGCACGTTTTTAATACTGTTTGTTTGTCTGTCTGTCTTGTAGTTTTTACCGTATTCATTTCCATCTTTCACTTTTACCGCTTCATCCTGTTTTTAGCCTTGTGTACGTGTTTTATTGATTTTGTTCTCTTTTGATGTCCTTTGTTTGGCGCTCTTTGGCGAACCATGGCCCTTGCGCCAATAAAATCAATGAACCAACCAACCTATCCCAACTTACACCACGTCACGTGCTTGGTGCACTCCTTGCATAGAGTTTGTGAAGCCTATGAAGTTGCAAGCCAGTTCATTGGATTAATGAAGATAGTGCTGCTTAAGGCCCAGCAAGAATCAAATATGTTCCAGCAAACCACCCAACTTGCCCTTCCTCCAGACCCTGTGATCATTAGGTGGGGCACCTAGATCTCTGCTGTGGTATATACTGTCTAAACTTTGCCAAGATCAAGGATTTCATTGCCCAACTTGAAGAAGATAATAGTGCAGCTGTTACAAAAATCAAGAGTCTTGGGGGCAGTAAGGATCTGGAAAAAGAGTTGTATGAGGCATACAACTACAAGTTCATTGTAGACAGCATCAAAGAGCTTGAAGAATGGAACCTAGAAAAGCAAATACAGTGGAGACTTTTAAGGAAGTTGAAAGCCATGTGGATGACTTTGCCAAGACAAAGCTGGAAAATTCTCTTCAGAAGAATCCAGACTTCACTGCCTTTGTCAGTGAGAACAAGATCTTGACATTCGCATAAAGACCAAGTTTGCGCCTCTAGTGAGCGTGAAGGTGGAGAGATCTTTCTCTCAGTACAAAGACTTTTTTGACTGACAAGCGGCAGAATATGATTTTCCAGAACATTGAAAAAATATGTATTGTGTGACAGAATTACTTTGTGTGGAATGAAAAGGGAAAAATGATATAGAAATAACTGGTAAGTCATTTATTTTCATTACATTAAAAGATTGGGAATGTTAAAATATTGTGTAGCTCTACATTTAATATCGCACGCAATAGGAAAGAAAATTTGCACGCAAGAATCCCAACTCTAGTTATCACTTTGTCTGTCCAACTGGGGACACCATATATCTGCAATTATTAGTTTGATTTGTAAAATTCTTTTTGTATTGAGTAGCTTAAAATGTGAGAATAATGAATGATCCATGTGTTTCGAGCTTTTTTTCCAATGCACAACTTCGCCGCTAGAGGGCTCGAATGGAGGTCGTATCAGATTTGAAATGCATTTTCTTTCATATATTTGCTTCTAAATATCCAATTGAAAAAATTCCTTTTCCTTTTGATGACATTTATATCAAAGACTTTTAGTTACAGTCCCTTTTTCAAATAATGCTTAAATTTTCCGCTAGGGGGGCATTAAGGTAAATCGTGATTTATGCAATATCTCCGCTTCTAAAAGTTTGATTTGAAAAATTCTTCCTGCGTCAGATACAGTTCTTGAGGGAAATGTTATGCATATAATTTCTCATTTCTGGTAAATTATGGTTAGGCATAAGTGCTTATTTTTGCTTCTGATCTATTTGCAACAAAATATGAGCTGGAAACTTGATTGAAAAAATTCCTGCGTGGACCGATACCTCTAACCTTGGAAAACTTTTTGAGAATACCTCCTGCTTAAAATAGTGTCTAATTTTCCCACCAGTGGGGCGTACACATATATCTTATTTTTGTCCATATCTCTGTTTCTTGGAGTCCGATTTGAAAAATTCTTTCTTTGTTAGAGAACATTTTTGATGTGAAATGTTTCACATATAATTTCAAATTTCTTAACACACAAGTATGCCACTAGAGAACATAATTTCACGTTTCCATTTACAGCAACATCTGCGGGACTAAAAACCTGATTGAAAAATATTCTCTTTTGATCAGATACTACTAACTATGAAAACTCCTTGTGTGCATTTTCTTCCCAAAATAATGCACAATTTTGCCGATATGGGGGCACAAATATTTAATCTATTTTTCTCAATATTTGTACTTCTAAATGTCCAATTTAAAAAATTCTTTTTACACCAGATATCATTTACCTTATGGAGCACTTTCGGTTTGTATTTGAGGAGGTTTGTGGTTCACAATTCTGCCACTAGGTGGTGTTTGTGTTGTGTACTTCCATTTGCAGACTATCTCTGCCTCTAAAAACCCTATTGAGAATTTTTTTTTTTTTACTGTATGCCATTCACTATAATAAAGATGGACAGGTGAAAAAGATTTTTGCTACAATAAGAAGATCCTCTGTAAATAATGTACACCCCCCCCCCCCCCCCCCCCCGGGATTGTAAGGGTCAAAACGTTTTTCTTTCTTGCTATCTCTGCTTCCGGGAGATGTATTTGAAAAGCTCTTTTTCCTTAGCATAGCTTTTGCTATGAAGAATACTTTCCGCCTATTTTCAACTTTTCTCTTATGCAAAATTCTTTTGCTAAAAGACAGAGTTGTACTTCTCTTCTGGGATCACGAACCAACTGACCTACGAACTTTTGCTGAACACTTATCATCCCAAATCCCGACCATAAAATTCTCCATTGAACAAGAAAATGAAGGTAAATTGCCATTCCTGGATTTTATGCTTGAACGAGATGCTGTTACTTGCTTCTTGCAACACTCTGTATACAGGAAACCCACTTTTGTATCTACATTGATCCCGGCTTCTTCAGCACATCCAAAAAGCTATAAACTCTCCTCAATCTCTTTCCTTCTTCGCAGAGCCATCACGCATTCATCTAGTTTCAGCAGACGTAAATGTGAAATTAACAAAATATTCAACATCACCCTCAACCATGGCTTTCCCACCTTTATCATAGAAAAAGCTCTTAAGAAGCTCCACCAAGAAAACTCAACTACTCTCCAGAAGGACCAACAACCTCGTAGATATATAGGTTCCATAGATTATTATTCAACCATAACACCTGTTCTCAAAGCCATTTGCAGAACCTTTCACCTGGAATTCGGAATACGTACTACAAACATTTTCCAGTTAATTAAAAAAGATCGAGACCAGGTAACAAAGCTAAACAAATTTGGCGTTTACAGCATCGCCTTAAAAAGTATTGATGCTGACACTGCCGATAGTAAATATATAGGATCTACAAAACGTACACTAGCAACAAGACTGAATGAACATGAATACGCCGTTAAGAATGAACTTAAAAATTCTGCATTGTCTCGACTCGTGTGCGATTACCTGCACTATCCAATTTGGAATGACGCTTCCATCATCGTAACACCTAGTGCTGTCTCTTCATTGCTGTTCACTGAGAGCCTTGTAATTGCTACTCAGAGACATTTATGCTGTAATGACAATGTTCCAGTATCTGTACCTACAATCTGGAAACTATTTACAGTTCCGAATACGAGGCAAACTGAGGACGAAATCACTTAATCTCGATTTCTGCTATAGTGCTCTTTGTTGTGTCTCCTGATGAGAACAACAAAATTAATTTATACCTACTAACCTTCTTTTATTTTTACAATGCAGTATTTTATGTATACCTGCATTCTATTTTTTTTATTTCATAATACATGCCACGTCGTTTGACAATTTGATGCCACGTGACATTATGTCGCATATGATATCCATATTATGTTCACGTAACACTTTATTTAAACTTATTCCTTCTTCTGTACCTGATGATGCGTTCTAGGGAAACCCGAAAGTTCTTATATAATAAAATCTTTAAATTCAGCCAACGAATTATAATTTGTATTATGAGTGACTCTTGATATTAAGATCGTGCATTGAAGGCAACTACCTCTATTACTTTGGACTATTTCTGCACGAATTTGAATTCTCCTAATACCTTCCTTCTGCTATGGGAAACGTTTTTGTGCCATCTGTTGATTTTCGTAACATACTTTTTAGCCACTGGTGGAAGTAAGTAGCTAATTTTTTTATTTTTTTGTGGGTTATTTTGACTTTTAGTGTAATTTGCTAATGAATGCTTTATATAAAAATTTGCCATAAAATCAGATTGGTTTCTAATATCAGAAACTTAAATATAATTGTTTCTTAGTATTTTCTGAGCAGACTAATCATTTTGCATCTTTTATAATTAGATTTCTGATCATGACCAGTTTAATTGCCTTGATCACTAATGAATGCAGTTGTACCCTTGGATTTAAGGTTTTCCCATTCTCTTTCATTTCATGTTAGAAATTTTTGTTCATAGTTTGTTTGCTGGCGAGTATAAATATAACACATAGCTGCAGCATCAATATTATGTTAAAAATTCCTTCCCTAACTAAAATGTAACAGAATACTTGCTCCCATGATTATATGTTTAAGAAATTACAATCCCTTTGTTCCTTTGAAAAAGTTCCAAATATTTCACCTTTCCTTACCCTTAAATTTCCAATGTAAGCATTATTTTAAAATAATTAAATATAAATAGTGTTTTATGTATTGATTGTGTGGTATACAGGGTGCGCACGTGTGCTTGAAAACCTGGAAAGTCCTGGAAAATCATGATTACGTTTTCAAGGCCTGGAATATCCTGGAAAAACGGTATTTTTTTAATGCTGTCTTGAAAAGCCTTGAAATTTGAAATTAGTGCTTAAAAAAAATGCCCTTTTAGGAAATCGTGTTACTGACTGTTACCCCTTAATTTTTTTAAGTTCCTCTCCTCTGTTCTCAAAGAAACCGCCGGCTACAGTGGTGTTTCGGATGTGCCCAAATCCTAATTTGGCTGGGGGGGGGGGGAAGCATACTTCCAGTGCAATAAAATTGGATGATTACTAGTAGGTCTTTTAGGGAAGGGGAGCTTGATGCATTCTCTAGCCCTGAGCTTGATGTCCGTCCGACAACTACTGAGAACAACAGAAGGGGAAAGAAGAGACATTTAGCATTTGCAAGTGGGTCGCGTGTTTACCAAGTCAGCTGGCATCCACCAGTGAAGAGTATGCCTGAACAACACATTCATCTGCTCCTTGTTTATTGCATTAAGACGCTTGCTTCCGGCCCACCCCTCAAGAGACTTCGGCTACTTATGATAAAAAATAAGAAAACTATCTTTGCGAATTTTTCACAAAAGTGGCTGAAATTTTTACACTTACTATAATTGGATTACAGAAGCTCACTCCCAAAATTCCATTTGAATCGGTTTAAAACTTAAAAAGTTAGCATTGGAAATTTTTATTATGTGTGCCTCTTTAGACAGTGAGCCTTGAGCAGAAAGGGTGTTACCATAGCAACGGTTGATTGACAGCTGGGAGCGCTGATCCGAAGCCCTTGGTTGGGAAGAAAGCAAACACCTGTTTATCACTTCCACGGCTCAAAAGGACTAAGAGATATTTTCAGAAATCCATTTTCCGGAATTTTGAAAATAACAGTAAAATTTTTACAGTGGTTAAAATACATCACAATAAAGTTCTAGTGCAAATTTCGCCGAATTCCGTTTGAAACTTTAGCAGATGCAAAAAAAAAAAAAAAAAATCTTCCGTTGCAAAATCGGATTCAAAAAAAGAAACGGCAATTATAAATTACGGGAAAAGCAAGCAAATTATTTTTTTTTAGATGCCATGGTTTATTTAAACAGAGTGATCCTTAAATTTTGAAATTTTGTTTCTGTGATGATATGGACTCTATTTTAATTACAAACATACATTTTTATTCAGATGTCTGAGTTACTGTTTTAATAAAAAAATCTATAATTAAAAAGTTTTCACGGGATTTAGTCGAAATTCAGCAGATAAACGTATTTTAGTAAATTGCAACGTTATGACGTAAATTTGGTCATTTTGTCGAAAATTGGGCAGCATTTTTTTTTTTTACGTTTTCTCCTATAGTTAGGGTGAAGGAGGAAGACACTTCAGTGAGCTGCAGGTGGTGATTTATGGCGATGTGCCAAATGAAAAGAAGCCGTTCCATCAGGACATTCCAGAGGTTGAGTGTGCGTGGACGCGTGCTCCTGCTGTTTGAACTTAATCGGAATGTTTTCGGGAGGGGGAGAAATATCCGTTTCAGCTTTACAGCTTTCAGGCTCCTTTTTTTTTCTTGGTAATAAATAAAAACCATAGTTGCTGCATTCACCATTGATCCATATTCGCATTTCTTGAATATAAACAGCAGACAATCGGAAACATGGTGTTGGGTGGGTCTTGATGTTCTTCATTTGTATCTGCTGAATTTTGTTCTGTGGGAATACGGAATGAGTTATACTGTGAATACATACAAAACTACATATTTTTGAGCTGAAAAAATATGTCTACTTGTACACAGTAGCTAACGTGTGAACTCAGACGAAGACAATCGGACATATGGACGTCTGATTCCTTAAAAAAATCAACCCATTTTATTATACACGACAGGTAAAAAAGAAAAAACATTACATGTTTTTAAACATTATAAAGGAAAGCGGATTTTTGAAACACCATGACTTGATGATATTAATTTCTGAAAGTTTTTTTTTTTTTCGATTTTAATTTCTGAAATCTTTTTTTTTTTTTTCCAATTACAATACACTGTAACATGATACCTGTGTGTTGTATCCCTTAGTTGTATGGCAGATTTTCAGTTGGCCGATATCCGCGATCGTAAGTGGTTGTTACATTGCTATTGTTGATGATGACAAGATAAATACTGGAGTAATGTAGAATGTTGCATAACGTAAAAAAGAAATCGCCCCCCTTCGAACTTTTATGCGGTTATCATAGCTGATCAACCATTTCATTCCATGAACATCAGCACATTTCAATCATTTGACCATTGGGGGTCTGACGGAATTCAGCAGTGCTTAAGCGCCTAGCGCAACGAGAACATGCTAATTATGGACAGTTCTATTCCCTTCCCCCTATCATCCCTAATCCATTTGCATCTTTCATCATTTTTATTACTTAAAACTGAAATTGCTTTTAAAAACTAATTTGAGCATGATACTGTAAAGCGTAGTAATCATCCTGGAATTTTTTGTATATGGCCTGGAAAAGGCCTGGAAAGTCCTTGAATTTTTCCCCCAAAAAGAGTACGAACCCTGGGTATATGAAAGCATTTTAAGAGGTCACATACCTATGTATTTTTGAGTTTTATGTTATTGTTTTTTTTTTTATTCTGTAATTTGCTTCAATAATTGAACTAAAGCCAAAGTAGAAAAATAAATGTTTCTCAAAATCAGTGTAGTATATTGTATATAAAAGTTTAGTAGATATTAAACCTGGTCACAAAGTTTCAGTGACAGTTTTAGTATTTCAGTATTTATCTGTGATTCTAAGTTTCTGATTAGCTGTTGCAGACATCATTTTTAACATTCTGCAATCTGCATTCTATATTAAGTTTGCCCAAGAATGCAGGAAGTTGTTTCTACTAGATTACAGGTTGAACAGACCTATGGTTTCACTATATTTTAAGTAAGAGCGTACGGATCGTATGTCCTGAGAAAAAAATCCACAAGTCCTAGAATTTTGTGATTTAAAAAGCGTATGAACCAGGATTATCTTTTTTATGCTATGAAAATGTAAGTGACCCTTCATTTTTTTGGCCATGAGTGTATAACTGATGGAAAGAAGTGCAATTATTCTGTAGAATAGCTGGTTATATGGATGAACATGGCAGTCAGTAAGTATTCCTGAAATGTGCTTAAAGTCTGGATAATTAAGTTATGGAGCGCAGTATTTTTTTTATTTATTTTTTATTTTGTGGTAATTCATGCAGTTGTAGCACTAATAATTTGTTGTGTAATTCTTGTGTAGGAAGATATTTGTGAAATGGAGAAATATATGATTTAAAATGTTTGTGTTTAGTTGGTTTTTTTTACTTTCAGAAATGATTGACAGCGAGACAGATGAAGTTATGAAAACTGAAGGCTTGTCGAGCAGTGATATTCCATCACTTTTAAATGGAAATCTTAGTGGCAGTGCTACATCATCTGGTACTGAACATTCACCTGCTGGAACAGAAGATAGGAAAACTGTTTGTATGAGAACTGATAACGTGGCTGAAGCTTTCAGTGTGCCTATGGAAGAAGATAAGCCTTACGGTGATGATTTTAAAGATACTTGTAATACTGTTGTTCCAGTTTCATCAGGAACTTTACAGAAACATGATTCAAATGTTTCTGAACTTCATTATCTCAACTCTACTGCTCATTCTAATAAGGATGTAGCTTTGTTAGAAGGATCTGAAGATGCATCTCTTAGTATCGAGGACACTGCTGTTACCTATGTTCATGCATTTGAACGTTCCACATCAAGTTGTGTACTTACAGGTGTATCAAATTGCCATAGAAGTTTGTGGAATAAAAGCTCTGACCTTTCAGAAAGTAAAAATGATGCAGAAGTCCAGAAGTTATGTCAGGGTAATGAGAGTTATGTCACCGATTTCAGTAACGAATTTGCTGCAATGAAATCTCAGATGTGCTTGAAAAAAGACATGCTCCATCCTCTCTCACCTTTGCCTCCCACTCCACCCCCAAGACTTAGCTCATCCCCAGATGCATATACTGATAGAAGTTACAGTGTGATTTATGGTAATGAAAGGTTTGTGGATAAGTCTAAAATTAGGCCAGGTGAGCAGCGTGCTTTCTCTGATGGAAGTAGAGAACAAGAAACTGAACAAAAAAATATTCTGTCAAATGCTCCTAAGGGACTGCATACACAGTGCAGCAGAAGCCAATTATTACATCAGCCATCAGAAGGTTTTGATACTACATTTGATGATGCAGTGAACTATAATGTCGATTTCCCTTCTTCAGATGAACTTCCTCAGCGAGCAAGGGCTGTTACTAAATCTCCAGAACAAAAAGGGGACAGTACCTTGGAAGAAACTGACCAATCTTGCAAAGCTTTCACAGGAAGAATTGGGTATAACAGTAGTGCCCAAAATTATATGTTGAGTATTGATAAACTAAATAGTGAGGTAGTTTCTTTTGAAGCATATGAAACTGGATCTGTTAACTTTAGCTGGCCATGTGCATGTCGAGGTGGACGCACTGGAACTAGAAGATCTTCGTGTTTTGCATGGTTAGAGACTAATGATGGAAAACTAAGTTGGGAAAAGAAACTGAATATGGCATGTATCCATAATCATGGTAATACTAGAGTGCAAAGGCAAGATGCTTGGATTAATAGCAGTGGTAGCACTGCAAGACAAGAATGTGATGATAAAAGAAATGCCTATAAAAGAAAATTATTTAAAGAACCAGAACTTTATCACCGCACTGCTTCATTGAACAATTCAGTTGGATCATTTTTAACTCCTTTTGCAAGAGTTCCAAAACTGACCAGCACCCCATTTACCGTTCCTCAGAGTGAACCAGCACCAGATGTAAGAAATGCGAATGAACCATGGGTTACATCCGATACTGAACCATCATCAGATAAAAGCGAGCTTTTGTTTCACAATAAAGTGAGCCAAAATCGCCGTATCAAAGCAGCAGAAAATAATGTATTGAAGCATGAAAGTCATACCCTAAAAGAAAGTATAAAACAAACAAGGCACTTTATATCTGAATCTCCTGCAGTGTCATATTCAGATGTGTTGCAAGACACACAGAATTTTGATGATTTGCCACTAAAGAAAAGAAAAAAGCTACATATGGCTGAAAGTAGTCCTGAGAACTTGGGAGATCTTAGGGAACATTCCCTTGGTTTGGTGCAGCCTGGCATTATGGAAGGCAATGAATGTGAAGGGCAGCAGCCATTGCCTTTGAGATTTCCTGAAGTATATGAAAAAAGTTGTCAGCACAAAAACTGTGGTGTTGTGTGTCTGTCTAAAGAGGGGGAAATGAATGACTCATCTAGAGTAGAGCAGGGTACAGATCCTTGTGAAGAGGTAAGACATGATGCTTTTCAGAAACTAGATGAATTTGTACTATGTAATGAACATGGTACTAACATTTCACACTCTGAATTGCACGAGCTGAATGGCAAACACTGTTTGCACCTGAATGAAAAGAGCTGTGCGCTTGTGAGGGAATCTGGGACATCATCTGCAAATCAAGTAACTAAAAAGAACTCGTCTGGTGCTTTCCAGTCACAACAGGACAATCATGGTGAAAAAGTGCCCTCAGGACAAGATATTTCAGATAGGAGATGGGGGAAAGGCATGTCAGGTCATGGTGTTCAGTCTGAAGAAGAAAACATGAATCTGTCGCAGTGTTCATTGTTGAACAAAACCGAGTTTTGTCAGAATGGGGAAACTGAAAATAAAATGGAGATCAATGATACAGTGGAGTGTAATCCTCCGTCTTCGGAACCCACTTCATGCAGCTCACCGAGTCCTGATGGTCATGTTGTTGGTAGTATTAATAATTTAGTAGTTGCTACAGCTTCCACAGAGGCATTGCCAAGGAAGAAGTCAGCAAATAAGAGACAAAACAAAGTTGGAAAACTGGAAACACGGGAGAACAGTAGCTCTTGCCTGAAGTTAAGGTCTCGAAGTGTTGATAAGAGTGAGCATACATCAGATGAAAGTTGTTCTGTGGAGAGGTCAAGACTACGTAGGGTTAGTAATGTAAACTGCAAAGAGGCAGCTGATGTGTTCCCACTGCAATCGAAACCACTTGTGAATGAGCCTCAGCAGCAGAAACATCACGAAATCGTTCCAAATGAGAATTCAGACTCACTTCTCGCATTTTCCAGGTCTGAAGAAATCAATAACTCAAGTGATAGCACAGCTGCATGTCCCGAAGAGGTGTGCACTCGTCCTTTGTCACTTTCGAAGTTGAAAACTGCGAGAAAAAGAGGTCGTTCTAAGAAAGATTTGAAACAGCTTGGTGACTGTGTAACTCCTCAGGAGACTGTTCCAACTAGTTCGGCAGATTCAAAACAAAGTAGTCCATGCCCCTCTTGGGGTGCAAAGCTTAAATCTCGCAGACCCAGCCGCACACCACCATCTGGAGAATCCAGTCCTGTTAGCAAAAGGCCATCTGCAGTAACAACAAGTGATGAGAAACAAACAACAAAACGTAGGAAACAGCTTCAGTCTAAAAAACAGCATCTGAATGTTAGTAACTTATTGCATTATCAGACAATCGATGCCACCTTTATTTACAATAAACCCCAGAAAATGCATAGTGTGATCAACGTGGATGAAGCCATGCAGCCTGAAAAACCTAAAAAGAATTCCCCGTTTTCTAAAAAGAAAATTGCTCACAATACTGAGGCACCCAATAAAATTATGTCAGATACCAAAAAATTGCATGCTGTTCAAAGTGACACATGTCCAGATGGAAATGAAGCCCAAAGAACGGCAAATAATTCTGGAGTAAATGATAAACAACTAAGAGAGAATAATATATTGGTTGTCTCTGCTGAGGTACATAATGAGCCACTTAGAGAAAATGAATCATCTTTGCACCCTTCTGTGATAAATAATCCAAATATAAGAAGAAATGAGTCTCCAGTCTCAAGATTAAATGATTTAAAATGTAATCTGAATATAGCTGGAAAAACTCAGGCCAGTGAAGCAAATGTAACTTGCTTTCGGGAAAATGAACTTGATATACATGTGAAAGTAGACAACCAGGAATGTGTTGAGAAAAAAACAGTGTCTTCAGACACTAAAAGACAAGTTAATGAAATTCACAATACTGAAGGAAAGTATAATGCAACCAGTGATACCCACATGGAAGAAGTGTGTAACCCAGGAGACATTGAAAAAAGAGAGAGTCTGTCTCTTGACAATAAAAGTGAAAAGCATATTAGTGTACTTGTAGACAAAATTCATAGCATTGAAGGAAAGTATAAGACCCCTATGGTCTTTGATATTGACATGTTTCAGGAAGCACATAAACAGGAACATTCAAAAAAAACAAATAAGCTATCTCTGGACAGCAAACTTGTGAATGAAATGCATGACACTGAAGAAAAGCCTAATGCAACTTATGCAGACTTTGACCTTCCTAACGAGGAAAATGTTGAGAAAAAATATGATCTGTCTCCAAGTAATGAAAGTAAAGGGCAGTTTGCAAAAATCATTGTTGTTGAAGAAAGGTATAATAGAATGTATGAAGATCTCAATATTGACACCAAGGAAACATTAAATAGTGATTCAGAAGGGGTTATTTCTAATGTTATCACAAAGCACAGTTCAGATTCTGCTGTTTCTTGTGAAGATAGAAAACCAATGGTTAATGGCATTAAAGAAACAGCTGCAATGATTGAGAAAAGGGACCCTGAAGAATGGCAACAGGTTGCTGTTGGGAATGACATTAAAGAAACAGCTATAAAGATTGAGAAAAAGGACCCTGAAGAATGGCAACAGGTTGCTGTTAGGAACGGCATTAAAGAAACAGCTATAGAGATTGAGAAAAAGGACCCTGAAGAATGGCAACAGGTTGCTGTTGGGAACAAAGAATATGATATTAGAGGAATAAAGAATGAGTTAACTGTCAGCACTGAAAAACACTTTACATCTCCACTTCAGAACAACCGTTTCTTTCAGTTGGCTCGCAAAACTCTTAAATGCAATACAATACTACTAAGTGCGATAAAGAACTTGGAGAGTGCTCATAAATTTCCAACAGAAGCACGAAAAGTGTATTTCGATGTTGTAAATGTATTGTTGAATCCTCTCTTCATACAAGATGCCATCGATGCAGCTTCGACTATTGTTTTTGTTTTAGCGTGTTGCAATCAGGATCTGTTGCAACCTGTAAAAGATGTACACAACATTCAACCACCATTGATTTCTCAGTTTGAAAAGCATCTGGTGGAGTGTGTGTTGCATGCTAATGATTTGCACAAGCCTCACTTGAATGACTTTCTAGTTGCACTGGTCTCAATGACTCGGGCACAGATTATTTACAATCGTTCATTGAAAAGCTGTGGGTTAAGTGCACTCTGCCGATTTTTCACTGAACTGCATAGACAGATGCGTCATTTATCTGCTCCTCGGATCTTATGTTATGACATCTTGATTAACCATCCACGGTTTGCACCATGTCTGCTGGCTTCAGTAGTCAGCGTGTGGCCCAAAGTCTTTGACTTCGAGAGAACTTTCAGAGGTTAGTTACAAACATGTTTCTGTATATACTAAATTTCCTTAAAGATGGGGAATTGTTCAAAATGAACTTGTACATTGCATTTTGTGCTCTTCAATTCTTGTTTCTGGTGGAAATGACAATTGTGTTAATTTCTAATTATTAAGTACCTGGTTTTGAATTCAGCTCATTGGTTGTTTTTCATTCAGCTTCTTATTTCATCTTCTTTGATATAAATATAAGAGACATTCCGATGGTAGTCCCTACTCTCATTATAGGGCATGGAAGGCTTGACAGGCACTATGTAAATATGTCAAACATTTCTCTATGCAGGGTGGCTATTCAAGATATTATCCTCCAGGGGCCATATGCTTTCAGCATCTATGAGTTGTTACAGATGAGATATATGGCCTTTCAGATTTTTTCCAGGGTAAGAATGTACTTATTTGCTGTTTGTGGTTGTACCAAGCTCAAGAAAATCCACGAGTAGGATGTTCTTCTCATCCCAAAAGACAGTGAACTTGATCTTCTGTGATAAACACTGAGGAACGAATTGCAAGTGGCTTGGGTGAGAAAAGCATCCTGTGTTTTCCTTCCTTTCTCACAGCATTAAAAAAAATGCCCAATTTGCTGTACCCTGGCAATGAGAATTTTAGAGGGAATTTTGGAGGTCTTCCACTTCGTATGCACACTTGTATAGCTAGGTAGTTTAAATGTACTTAAGTGTTTTCCCTGACAGATTCATATTTAAAGGTGGACTGTAAAATTGGTTTTTTGTTTGTTTGTTTGTTGTTGTTTTTATCCCCTCATTGGGTAGCAGAAACTATAAGTAAAATTCATGTATATCTGTGAAGTGAATGTATATCGGTATGTTGCATGGTAACATGCACTTTTCCAATGCTATATCTGTTATGTTAAGTGATTTTAATTCATGTCTTTTGTCCAGTAACACATCGACACTTTTAAGTTACCTTTGAAAAAGTTTCTAGTGCACCTCGATTGTAATGGATGTTTAAGAGTATTCATCATAACCAGTCTGTCGTGTCGTATTCGAGTTCCAGCTAAATTGTTTTAAAACACTAAAATTTTACTGACTTGACTGTTAATTTTCACCATTATTGTTCATGAAAATTATTAGATACATTTTGCACATCCAAAAGCACAGATTATACCCATTCATTTTAGCTCAGTGTTTTTCTTTTCTTTTTTTACAAAAGAATGATGGTTTTCTTGAGTTTGATAATTGGGCTGGGTTCGTACATAAATACCATTAAGCTGTTCTCTGAGATTCAGAGGTTAGCTCCTCAAGGAAAGACTATGTGCCAAGTACACATTTATACTCATAGAACTAGATTTTATTTACTGTTGGTGCATCAAATGTCTCCATTTACGATGATCTCGACACACTGCTTGAGCTTCATTAACATCCATCACATCGCACACAAGACCTTTCGTACTGCATACTCATAATCTTTTTCTCAAGCAGACATTCCTGAATCTGGTTCTCTCATGATTCCCATGGCCTTCTTTCCTGCCACTTGGGCTGAAAAAATTCTCTTAGTTAGCACCTCATCTCTCATTCTTTCAACATGGCCAAACCACCTAAGAATATTAGTCTCCACCTTACTAACAACATTTTGCCTCACATTACATATCAGCAACACATCTTCATTCCTCACATGATCAGCACTTGTCTTACCACAACCCTACCCCTGTAAGTAATGCATCTTCCCAGCACACAAACGGCTCCTATGTCTTTTCTGCAGTTCCTAGGTTTCACTGCCATACATCAGAGTAGGAACAATTACACTTTCATACACAGCCATGCGGGACTCCCTTGAGAACCCATCATTTCTGTGAAATTCTTCTAAGGCAGCTATGACTTTTAATGAAGAATTCACTCGCCTGCTATGAGGGGATGCTGGTAAGTTCTTGGCTTCACCAAGAAGGAAATGGGCTAGAGCCATGAAACTTACAGACTACTCCATATATTCACCTCGAAGTTCAACACACTTTGCACAGTGTTTCTGGAGTTTCTTTAACCCTTCAAAAAAAAAAAAAAAAAAAAAAAAATCTGAAGTCTGATAACTCAAATACTGCTCTGCTGCTGATATCACCTCCAAATCATTCAAAAATTGCTTCCCTTTGAAACTTTTTTAAGGTTTGGGGACAGGAAATAGTCCAATGGAGCAAGGTTTGGTGAGTAGGGTGGATGGCCTATGCACTTAAACCCCAGATCCCTCAGAGCTGGCACATTGTCCTTTAGAAAGAAAACACCTTTCTGCAGTTTTCCTCACCTTTTTTCCTTCAACACCTCATTTAATTGGCACAGCAAGTTGGAATAGTATTCAGCATTTATTGTTTGACCCTTCAGGAGACAGTAAGTAATATGCCTTCTGAATCCCAAAAAAGTGTTGCCATGGCCTTTACTGCAGACCTTTGAGTCTTGAATTTGTTTGGCCATGGAGAACCCGAATGCTGCCACTGCAGAGACTGTTGTTTAGTCTCTGGATCGTAGTGATGTAACCATGTTTCATCAACAGTGACAGGTCGTTGAAAAAAATTATCACCAGATCGCACAAAATGCTGCAAACCCGATTTGGAAGTGTCCATTCATTTTCGTTTCTTGTCAGCATTCAAACATTTGGGCATCCAGTTCGCTAGCATCTTCAGCATATCCAAGTGCTCATGAATTATGAGCCCAAAACATTCCCTGGATATCTCCAGTGTCTTAGCTATTGTTTTAGCCGAGATTTGCCAAGCTGACAAAATCAAATCATGAACACAATCAACATTTTCATGTGTTGTCACTGTTGAAGGCTTCCCAGATCTTGCTGCATCTTCGGTCTCAAAAGTCTCCACGCTGAAAGTTGGCACACCATTTCTTCACAATGGAATATGATGGGCACTTATCACTTAATGTTTGCATCATACACTAATAGATTTCCTTTGTGGTTTTCTTCTGCAGGAACAGAAATTTCACTACAGCCCGGAGCCCCACATTCGAAAATTCCAACACTTTGCATTGACATGATTCAGTTCAGGACATCATACATCTGCAAAAAAAAAAAAAAGAAAAAAGAGAGCTATTTGTTTGAAAATTAGTAATTTACAATACAAAAGAACACTCTTTCAAGCTGCAGTGACAAAATAACGTTATGATTACACTAAGCGGCTTAGGCTGATAACTTTTCAGCATCCCCTCGTAATTTCACCATCTAATTTTTTCTCTCTGTCAAACATAGCTGCTAAATGTAAAAATTCATTCACCTGGCTAATTGTGGTGCCATTAAAACTTATTTTGCATTCTTTACGAACAGTTTCTCGCTCAAAAACCATAACTTTGGTTTTTCCTTTATATATACTCGCAAGCAAAGCCTTTCAACTGTCACTCTCCAAAATTGAAGAAACGTGCCCAGGAGATAGTATACTAAGAGCAAAAATCAATGGTTGTATTTCCGTTTTGGCTCAAATGAACTGACAAAGGTAAACAAGTATTCTGAAAATGACCTTAGAGCACAAGTGGAAAAAATCATCTAACGTACTGTTGACTTCCCTGTGTGCAAGCCTTCGAATGTGAAAGTGCAACATTGAATGCTTTGCTAGGAAGCCAACTTTTAGCTCATGGAAATAGTGACTAGTGTAAAATCTGTATTTTTGGAAGTGTACAAGGGAAATCGGAAAAGAGAGTGTCCGTAGGCGCATCTTGACGTCCTGAATCAAATGGCGCAAAAATCAAGTCGATATCATTAACGGTTGGGAATATACAAAACAGTGATATTTGGAACGTTTCCAGGGATCAAGGACACCACCAGGTGGCCCTTCGAAAAAACCTCAGATGTAATTGATGACTGATCCCACCTGTGATGTGGTGTCCCCTGATTGGTGGACAGTTCTTTAAAAGAAGCTACAGGAGTCCCTCCAGCTCAATTGCTTTAGGCTTTCCAGACTAGACCTGATTTTGCCAAGATTGTGGATAGTGGACTTGCATCAGCTTTAAGGTTGGCAGTGAGTGGATAAATAATTTGTTTTCCCGTGTTAGCCTACTTGTGAGAAAGTGTTTAGGTATTACATACAGTTGTTAGTGATAGATTGTGATTGTGTTGCTTATTTTGATGACTTTTATTTTGTCTACTTGCATATGAATCCATATAATGTTGAAGAATTTTAAAAACTTTGTAAGCAGCGCTGGACAAGAATAGATTCCGTTGTTACCGCTGATGAGCAAGATATAGCCAAACTTTTATTTGGGACATTGGTGTCACAAATAACAAGCCAGTACACTGTTGAAACGATTTCTTTACCTGTCAGGTGATGCAAGTGACAGTGAGAATGAAATAGAACCACTTGAAAACAGTGATAATCGTTCATCAGCTATGGATGTTTCATTATCTTCAGTGTCTGTCGGTGCATCTGTGCTTGATATCAGCTACATGAGAAACGCCGTTGCGTACATGTACAGAACAGACGGTAAGCATCGAACATTAAAACAAATACAACACTAGTTTAAGATAGTGACAAATTTCAAAACACTTTACCATTGGAAAGAGTTGTTGAAAATAGTGGCAGTAAGCGCGATAAGCAGATTGCAATTAATAATTATGTCGCAAATAAATTTACGGTTGCCAGGTGTTGGAACTTGCCGGTTCGTAATGTCGATCTTCGATTTTGGGCATTCGAAAAAGCTCATGAAATTAGTCATAAATTAGTAGCTTCTAAAACATGGCTCTGCGGCTTTAAATCAGAACACTGCACTTGATCACGTAAAGTGACAAAACTTGTGTCTTCCTCATACTCCAGTGACTTTGAAAACCTACGGAAAGATGCTGGAGAGTTTGTTGCAATGACTAGAACTGTAACTGCGAATATTAACCCGCACTTTGTTATTAACACTGATCAGTGTGGATTTAATTATGAGATGACAAGAGGCCTCACAATCGCAGTTCAGTGAGCAAAAACAGTATTGTTGCAAGCGAAGTCGATGCATTCGACCACTCATAGCTATACAATTCAACCGCTGTTGTCAATGAGTGGACAGTTAATCGGCAAACTTTTCTTCGTGTTGCAAGATCATAAAGGTGTGTTTGGTCCATGGATCCAACAAGACTTACAACGGATTATACCAAACAATGTTGTTGTGCACTGCTGCAGGTCAGGCAAGCTTTCAAAAAATCTTGTAAAAGAATTTTATGTGGAAGTGTTGAAACATCTGTTGGCAATAATTCATTTGCCCTTTTACAAGACTCATGGCATAGTCAGAAGGATGCTGATGTCATTGCTGAAATTTTTGATGACAAATGTACTCTGCTCACCATACCACCAAAGACACCAGGGTTCGTTCAACCTCTTGATGTTTATTTTTTCCACCAGTATAAAATATATGCCTATAAAATATCTGATTATGTAACACTTCACAATGTCCATGATTTTGTGAAAATCCCCCAAATACGTGGAGTCAGTGAATAAACAAAGACATCGCTCTTTTCACGTTTTAACACACAGCAACTGAAAAATTGCTATTCGGTAACTGCCGAGGAATTGAATTCCGGATCTCTCGATATCTAGCCGTGTGCATTAGCCTTACACCACGGTGGCCAACAATGCACGGCGCTATGTGCGTTTTTCTGTCAGCATCTGACATCATAAATCCATTAGATGGGCTCAGCTACTAAGACGTCTCCATCTGGTGGGCATTAACAGCACTGGCTATATATTAATTATAGCAGTTAAATCCAAAGGGTGAGATCCAAAGCGAAAATCTTCCAAATATGTGGCGTCAGTGAATAAACAAAGACATCGCTCTTTCCACGTTTGAACACACAGCAACCGAAAATAATTATTTTGTACTCCCATCGTCGAAAAAGAACTAAGAGGTTGCTATATCCTTTAATTTCTTTTTATGCTCAAAAATCAATCTTTTGACTATTAATCAAAACATGCCAAATAAGAAATATAAATTTTCAGGTTCTTTTCCTTTTATTAAAGGACTAAGTGGTAAATTTTCAAAATTAATGAAGAAATATATTATTTTGGGGCATTCTGTCCAAATATTGGTGACCTTGTTATAAGAAAAAATTCTAACAGAAATATCTTACAATCAGCTGGAGTTTAAGAAATTCTGAATGCTCCATGTGATACAAAATCCAAATGTCAGTACAAATAGGTAGTACCAAAAATAGATTAATAAAAAGATTACATGAACACATAAATATTGGAATAAAAAAGAAGAAAGAACTGCACTTATTCAGTATTGTAATAACCATAGACAATATCCAGATTTTGAAAATATTAAAATGTTAACTACTCACACTAGAGAAAATGAATTGAGGATTTCAGAGTGTTATAATTGAGCAAAAAAACGATAAAATTTGTAACTTACAAGTTCCAACTATTTTATATACAGCTTGGAAATCATTTATAAAAAGTGAAAAAATATGTAAGAATAGACAAAAAAAAATTCATCAAAATTATACAGTTGTTTAATAAAAAAAGGTTAGTAACATATCTTCACATTTTTAAAAATTGAAATATTGTAATAAGAAATAGAAATTGAGTTCATACCTACGATGTTTGCATTTGCCGGCTCTTCCAACAAATGGCGGCACTTAGGAAATGCATCTCCAACACGTAGCTATTGACTTACCCCTTCCTTCTCCCGGCATGCAACTTCAAGTGTTCACACGAGGGTATCTTCATACGATGTTGATGGCCTAATGATGTCGATGTCGCATCGATGAAAGCGCTCGCTCGTTCATACATCGACGGCAAAGTTTATTTCAGTGTGGATAGTGCCTCCCAACCCAATGAATAATTACTGTAGTTCAAAGTATTGTAAGTTTTTAACGGTTAAATATTTTTAGAAGTGTGAATGTTGTTAGAGTATGTATATATAACTTATTTAAGAATGTAAATTAATTTTAACCAAATGTTTTAGATTGAAAGTTATGCACTTTAACTAACAAAGGTAACTAAGTATATTAGGCTTCTCTCAGGCGGGAGCACATGTCCACTGAGCTAGCAACGTGAAATATGTGTTTTAATAATAGTACGTAGATGCCTTTATTACTTACAAGGTTAATTGAATTCATGCTTTAACCATGAGATTGTCCTTTGAGATAATTTTCATGATATATTATATATCCGAAGAAAGCTTTTAGTTCTGTTACAGTGACTGGATCGAATGATTTAGCATAATAATGTGTGATTTTATTTTCTCTCACATGTACTGCTTGTCGATTTGTCTCTTGTGCAATGAGATTCCCATAGCTGCCAATCCTTCAGATTTACCCGGAAAGCTTCCGATTTTGGGGCGTCTTTCCGATATAGTGATTTCTTCCGATTTTTCATTCTCATACCAAAAATTCCTAAATTTTTTTCTCTCCATTTCAAGAGCAAAAGAAAAAAAAATCTATTCCTCTTCAAAAAATATTTAACACAAGATGATTAAAAAGAAAAAATGCTCCTAATTTCCGCTGTGACGAGAAAGTGCTAGCGGCATGGTTTTCGGCTCACCGTGGACTTTTGGATGAGTCACTACGGCTGAAAAGTCACGTGCCCAGCATCACCTTCCCCTGCGCAAGCTGCAGAATGCTGGTGACCTCAATTCCTATCATGACCTTGCTCTGCGTAATGAAGGGTTCACTCTTTCTGCCCCCTTCCCCTGTTCTCCTTTTCAGATAACGCATTGTTCATTCCCCGGGTCGGGGTGGCAACTTCTCGGTAGGCCAGCATGGGGTGTGTCTTGCATTCGAGCACGTGTTACTACTCCCAGTTCGAAATGCTGTTTCAGAACGTAGTTATCGTAGAAAAAAATTCAAACATTATAAATCTGTGGAATTTTTAAGCCCAGATCAATACCCAACATGACGAAATTAAGCAAAAGCTGCCAGTTTTGTGAAATTAAAAATGCATTGGGACATGGTTTCGTAACTTCTTCTGTGGCAATAAATTTGACCTAACGAAAGAATGCTGCTATAAGAGGAAGTTAAAAAAAAAAAAAAAAAAAAAGTCTAATGTTCATTTAAGCCAGTGCTTTTCCAGCAATGATTATTTTGCTGGTCTGTTAGTCAATAAGTTTTCTACGCTTTCCAACTGTGCTTTTTTTTTTGTTCGTTGCTCAATAACTTGCATAAAAATATGTGGCTTGATTCAACGAAATTAATATGTTGGGGTACTTATTTTTCCTCTGCAAATTGTATCTCTTTAGACTGTTACTGTTTTACTATAGCAGTTTTACTTGCATTTTTTCAAGTGTCAAATTTAGTATTAGTGATTCACGATGAGCAGCAGTATGAAGGGGGGGGGCAGTACTATAAAACATTCCGTGATGCATATTCTGCGGAATTCCGTGTATTGCAAAAAATGAAAAAATATACATTTTGCACTTGGTGTTGATGTAATTTCAGCATTCCGCGTGTTGGAAGGAATGATATTACTAATCATATTTCTAGTGCCAAGCACAAATCTAATGTTGACTGCATGGAAAAATATATATATACGAAATGAAGTTCCTTTGTTAAAAGTTATAGTGAACTGGATGCAATTCGTGCAAAATGCTTGTCCACTTGGTTTTTAGTTGAGCATAAGTTACGAATTAGTGTCACTGATTTATTTCATTTTTTTTATTTGACTGTCTCATCGTCTGTCTCTCTGTAAGATAATTCTAGCATGAAAATGGTTTGTTTTTGAAAACATTTTAGTTTGTTCCGTGATGGCGTAGGATTCGATCCTATTGGGTTTGGAGGTCAAAGGGTAGAACATCCTTTTAGATACAAACTTCCATAAAAATAAATTTTTATCTCTATAGATCATAATGATATAGCATAGTAATGAGAAATTATGTATGGATAATCGAAATAAACGTGCCGATAAATTCAAACATCTGTTGTCATATCAATTAAAAGTTTATACTTGATTTAGGTAACATAATATAGTTTTTTAATCGATCTGTTCAGTACATTTAATCAATATGCGCAACAAGTAATTTCGTTGAATATATCGATTAAAATTTCATCGAATAAATCGATTTTTTTATTTATTTTTTTACGATTTTCGGTTTCTGAAAGTTGGCAGGCATAGATTCCATACGGAATTATCCCAAAACAATGAAATATCTTGCCATACTCTCACATGAAAATGAATTAGGGATGTTTTTGGTCCTATATTTTTCAATGGCTTGAATGTGGAGTTTGTGGTTGAAAATGAAGAAATATCTCTCGACCAGATAGACTGAGAACTAGCATGAGAATTGTTCTCAACAGGCGGAAAACTAACTGAAAGTTTGTCTTCACTCTGTTCGTCTTCATCACTGTACTCGTTGTCTTGAAGGTCCATACAATCTGACTCCATCAACTGTAATTCTCTAGCCCGTACTATAGCAGTTCGCTGCCTTTTTTTTTTTCCCCCTCAGTAGATTGCTTCGGTTCTGTTTTGTGCTTCAGCATGATAAGGACTACACAAAATAAATATTATACAGTAAATTATTTCACACAATAATCAGAATGTACTTACAATCAACAGGCGCACTAAATGCACTCGCAATGTTTTCAAAATGTATGTGCAATCAACAGACGTACGCTCCTATCAAACGCCATTGTCACACTGAGCTAAGCCTGAACTGACCCCCCCCTCTCTCCAAGTAATATCTCTTCTCACACTCTCGTGATGATGGCATTTGGTGAGACAAAACCATATACCCTTAACCTTTCATTCATGGGCCATAGGGTAATGACGGTAGATGCAGAGGCCAGTAAACCGGCCATTCGGGCATATGCCTCACTTCTTCAGGCTGGTTTACCGGCCTATAGGGTTCAAAGGGTTAAGGAAGTTAATGACTGCAGGACTTATTCTGTAGATCTCAAGGACCTCTATCAGCCAGCTGTGGGGTACAGAATTGTAGGCCTTACGGTAACCAATGTATGCTGTGTACATGTTGTGGTGCACCTTGAAAGCTTGCTCTATTACAACAGCATCAATGGCAAGCTGTTCCTTGCATTCTCTACAGTCCTGTTGGTATTATTTTTGCTGTTCTGCCATAATTGCTTGTTCTTCTATGTGCCATATGATCCGATTGGTGATGCACGCTGTTAGGATCTTATACAGCGTAGGTAGGCCATACTAGTGGTTGATAGTTGGCTGGATTTCTTGTGTCCTCGTCTTTACCTTTTAATATTGTTACTTCCTGAGTGAGGAAATCTGGGATCAAGGCTGGATTTTGGATCATGTTGATCTGCCAGATGTTTGCATATACAGGTGAATCTCTTGTACCAGTACTTGTGGATGTTATCAACTCCCTGTGCTTTCCAGCTGTGTCTTACCTATAGCTTGCTGTTGTGATCTTCCAGTCAGTCATTTCTTGATATTGGCTCACTGTCCTTTTTTCTCTCGCTGTAGCCATGAGGTTTTGCTGTTGTACTTCTTATTCTTTGCTCAAAGGTTACTCCAGAATTTTTTACTGCTTCGCATTCAGGTAGTCCTTTGCTTTAGATGTCTTTCTTGGTAATGTTATGATAGAAGGGTCATTCCACGCAAAATCGTCAGATGCTATCCACCACACCATCTCCGATTCTTACGATTTTTTTTTTTCATGAATAGATCACCCCAAGGTATGAAAATCCTGAAAGTTTCATTTTTTTTATTTCCCGTAGATTAGAAGATATTAATTTTCGAATTCTGGTGCACGGCGGGCCTTAATCGCGTAAAAATGCAAATATCTCCATTGTTTGGATAAAAAAAGTACCAAAATCACCGCCATTTCGTAATTTCTCCCAAGGCATCGATTGGTGCATTGCACGCATTTCTATCTTCTTTAGTTTTTGAGTTACGCGCAACGGGAGAGCCTTTCTTCAAAACATAAAAAAGCAATGTATCGCAATTGTCTTTCGTTTTTAAAGAAAAGTTTAGTCTAACAAATGAAGAAAAAAAAAACCTTGGACTTTCGCATGCACGCTAAGAAAAGAATTTTTAAATATGGTGCACGGCTCGTATTTTGCCACTGTGAAAAGGCGTGCGGTGAATAGCGTTGGCAGCCAGCCAACGGCAGAGGGAGTGGATGTTTGCCTTCGGACGGGCTGGAGATCAAGATACTATTGCACGCGCTGGTCAGATCGCACGATAATTTGATGTGATGCTTGAAGGAGGAAGGATAGTGAATTCATGTTATGTTTAAAGGCATTTCAAATAATATAACTGTAAAATATTACTAAAGGGTCATTTCACGCCAAATCGTCAGATGCTATCCACCACATTCTTAGCCATTCGACAACGAGGAAAACTAATATAAACCATTTTCTCCGTACAGCTTACCAATATGAGCATACCGTGAAAAAGGTTACACACAAATAACGCATAAAAATTATGCGACAGACGTCGGAAATATATTGGTATTCTTACCAATCAAAGACGACAAGAACTAATATAAACTTTTTTCTCCCCGTATAGCTTAACGATATACAGTACTGACGCTTATAAATTATGCAATTGACGTTGAAAACAGTTTTTGGAATATTGATTAATGATTTTTACAGCTCACCCAATATCCGACAGAATTTTTAGACATGAAATAGTTCTATTTCAGGAATGAATAAATTGTCTAGTTGTCCACGCCTGACGTAAGAGAAAATGATCAGGGAATGACAGCTTGAGAAATAAAGTAATCGGGGATATATATCTCGGTGCCTATTCTTGCGAGTTAGAGAAGATATATACTGCATTTTAGTTAACGTCAGATACTTGATGATCACAGATGATGGCGTTAGCAAGGCTCAGCGTCGGGTTAGAAAAAATGTTATCGATTATTTTCTGGTAGATCTGGTATTTAAATGAACGAGTATATTTTGCAGTTGTCATCTTGCCTGTTTTTTATTTATTTATTTTTCATTTCAGTTGCTTATTTAAAGATTGCGCGTCAGGTGGGAGCTCATGAAACTCTCAAAAGCTCATATGAAACAAAACGTACCACAGCACCCTAAAATAAGAAAAACACAGTTTAACTGTTCGTGGTGTAGCCCAAAAATAGGAAAATACAGTTTGATGGTTACACTCAACGAAAATTTTTATGCCTCCTATAATTACATCCCGGTGTCAGAGTGGTAGCAATTGGATTTATTTCCGTCATGATTATTATTATTTTTTTATTAATCATGCCAATAAATTTAGATATAATGAGAAACATTAACAGACCTCGAACGTATGAATATGTTTTCGTTAATGTAATACCCAATGTATCGCAAGTATTGATTACGAATTTATGAAAAACAAGTATGGAACTCGTGTTACTATTTAGCGATCGTAATTTGTCCACTCTGTTTTATGAGCTTCTGTTTCTCTTTATCAGTAGCAACGCAGTTATCGTCCTCATATTGACAAGTTACTTTAACTGTCTCTTAAATTAAGAATTAGTTGTTTTGTTTTTTGTTTAACGCATTACGCCACAATAACAATGCACAAAGACGCTGAAAAACTAGGCAGCAACTTTCAAATCACAAGAGAATAAAAGAGATCTGAGAAAATATACTGTGGAGCTTTTCTCTTGCGGTGCTCACTCTTAGAAATTCGTTCTCTGTTTTCCAGAGGTCGTAAATTAGGATCTGAGGATTTCGAGGTCTCGGGCTATCCTGTCTTTAAAAGAGAAAGAAAAAAAAACTGGAAGCAAGGGTGTCTGCCATAGCACGGATAAAAAGAATAAATCGTCTCTAAGAAAAATAAACAGTTCTACATCTGTGGCGAACAGAAAACGTCATACCATAATGGCAAATAAGTTAAGAAACGCAGGGCAGTGGCGACCCTAACTGCTCAGATCTGGGTGGGCCATTAAAGAAGGGGGGGGGATAAACGTGATGGGAGAGGAGGCGCACACTTTGAAGTGTTTGGCAGAAATTTTGGAAAAAAATTCCGTTCATGTGCACTTTACTCGACGCAGATAATGTTATCCCTACTCAAAAAAGTTTTCAAGTAAATACTGCACGTAGTAGTTATTCAACGTATGTAGTATGGGAACCATAGATACGAATCTCTATGGAAAGTTACTATTCACAATTTTAGCTTCCTTAGTCTCTCTCTCTCTCTCTCTCTCTCTCTCTCTCTCTCTATATATATATATATATATATATATATATATTATATATCATCATCATCATCATCATCATTGTCAACCATTATCAATCCACTGCTGGACGAAGGTCTCCCCAAGTTTCCTCCACAACGGTCTGTCTTGTGCCAGTCTCCTCCATGTCACCCCTGCATACTTTCGAATTTCATCCACCCATTTCCTATGTGGTCTTCTTCTGGGTCTTTTCCTGTCCCTTGGAATCCAATCTAAAATTCCGGCTGTCCATCGATGATCTGTCCTTCTGGCAGTATGTCCAGCCCATTGCCATTTCAGGGATTTAACTCTGATCATGATGTCTTCCACTCTTGTCATTTTTCGAATCCACGAGTTCCTCTTCTTATCTCTCCTGGTTACACCAAGTATGCACCTCTGCATGCTGCTTTGAGTTGTCTGCAGCCTTTGTATGTCTCTTTTAGTTAAGGTCCACGTCTCTGCACCATACGTAAGCACTGGAAGGATGCATTGATCAAACACTTTTCTTTTAAGACATAATGGCATATTGCTCTTGAAAATTATGCTGTTTCTTCCAAAAGCTCTCCAGGCAAGTTTTGTACGCCGATTAATTTCTTCATCAATGTGACCCTCACTTGATATCTGCTGTCCAAGATAAACGTACGTGTCTGTTATCTCCAGCTTTTCTCCATCAATCGATAAATCTTCATTTCTTGTAAAAGCATTGAACATCACTTTTGTCTTCTGAAAGTTCATTTTTAATCCCACTTCTTTACTCTTCTCAGCAAGATCCTGGATCATACTCTGCAGCTCTGATGGGCTAGTTGCAAAAATGACTACGTCATCAGCAAAACGAAGGTGGGTTAGATAATCTCCATTAATCTTTATCCCCTTGTTTTCCCAGCTCAGCGACTGAAAAACACCCTCCAATGTGGCATTAAAGAGCTTCGGAGATATGGTGTCACCTTGTCTCACTCCCTTTCCAATTTTTACGTGTGTGGTATTTTCAAACAGCCTAATCTTTGCACTTGCATTTTCATAGATGTTATTAATAATATTAATGTATATATAGATAAAGATAATTCCAAAACACGTGTTTCTGCTGCTCTCTTAGAAATTTGTTCAGAGGACTCCCCCCCTATTTCCCTCCCATAAGTACGAAAACTAACAGCCATGTGGAATGCCATTTTGCTTTTTCATTTAAGAGGCTACAATTTATAAACTTCCAAAAGCCAAAAGTTTAGAACTGATTGGTTTACATCGGTGACACGAACATTAAATTTTCTCGCGGGTCATATTTAGTTTCCACGTTACAGAAAAAGTATATTACCTTCACAGAAAATAATCGAAGATTTTGCGTGCGTATATAAAATCTTCCTTACACTTTTTTGCCAACATCACTTTTCATCCTGCGGCAAATGGCAAGTTTATACTTTTTATTTTATTGGAGGTTTAATGACCACTGTGAGAGCAACTCAGTGGGCTATGAACAGTCGCCCATACCCTAATTTGAGGCCACTGGTTCCAGGGAAGGGAGAGATCCAGCGCTGTAAGACAAACACAACATCCATGACTCACCGGGATTCGAATCCATACCCAATTTGGACGAATGATCATATTCATAAGCCACCGCTTAGACCTCTGCGCCACCGGGGTGGCAAGTGTATACTTAAAGATTTCTTTACGAGGAGCAATAAATTTGTGGGATGCTGATCAGACAAAGTGCGCAAAAGGTCTGGAGCGTCAGGTCACTTCACACTCCAGACCTTTGCGCACCCTCTACAAGCATCTAAAAAGGACAGAGGCTTCATTTCATCGTCGGCATGATAAATCTGAAAACTAAGCACGACGGAACTTTTTATCCATGTATACATACATACATACATAAATCGCCAGAATAAAAAAAAAGTTGATTAAAAAAAATACCCGATGATTCCCAAAATTAGCCAAAGAAATTTCACCACATATCTCGTCTAGAGCGAAAGCATTGGCAGCAATCATCCCCCCCCCCCATAATTTTGGTTTTGCATCGATTTCATGAAATGATTCAGATGATGACACAAAATGCGGGAAAATTTTGCAAACACTGTAAAACCTGTAGATGTTAAATTTTTATAGTAATCGCCAAATTCGTTATCGGATTTAAAAAAAAAAAAAAGCGTTCCACAGAAGCTCAACTTCCTCTTGTCTGATTTGATTAAATTTAATCAAAAACTGACATGGAAGTTGATCACAGCGTTGTGAGACTTCGAAATATAAATATCGTTCATGAACTAATCATGCTTTTTTAAAATAAAGAATTCCTTTCCTTCAAAACGTGAGTTCAACAATACATGCGTGTCTGCGAGATGGGGATGATGGGTGGGATCGCTTCTTGCGTGCGGGAAGAATGCCGTTCTTCTTCCGGTACCAAGTCTTTGCACAGCCGTGGCCACGAAACAGCGTGCTTCGCCGATTGTACTGTCATCGTGACAATGCACTGGCCATACACC
Organism: Macrothele yani; assembly: GCA_039090855.1. NCBI lineage: Eukaryota > Metazoa > Arthropoda > Arachnida > Araneae > Macrothelidae > Macrothele > Macrothele yani. Next base: position 26,831,640 of record CM077013.1, read on the forward strand.
ATGTTTAAAAATTATTTTCTCAGCACTCAGGCAAAAGCTCAAGGTTTTTTTTTTTTTTTTTCTTCATTTGATAGATTAAACCTTTCTTTGCAAATAATAATAACTGCAGCTTTCTAAGTGCTGTACTACATTGCATTTTTAAGCATTGAAGAAAGGCTCTCCCATTGCTCATAACTCAAAAACTAAAGCAGATAGAAACGCGTGCCACCAATGGATTCCTTGGTAAAGATCAAGAAAGAATGATGATTTATGTATTTATTTTTATTCTAAATAACGGAGATATTTACGTTTTTACACAAAATATGTCCGCCATTCACCAAAATTCAAAAAATTATATCTTCTAACCTATCGGAAATAAAAAATGAAACTTTCAGGGTTTTTATAAGTTGGGAGTAGCTACCCATTAAAAAAAATTCGTAAAAATCAGAGATGTGTTGGTGGAAAATTAATTCAAAATCTGACGATTTCGCGTCCAATGACCCAGAAGCTTTTCTCATCATTTTCGACTGTGTTATTGTCCATTTGTCGCTGTGTGTTCTCTTTGTATTATCTTAGTCTCTTGTTGATAGCTAGTAGACTGTGTTTCAGTGTATCTAAATATTCTTCCATTTGCTGGTTTTCTTTGAACTTGGTGTGGACTTTGGCACTTTTCAGGATGAGCTTTACTTTTTTGCCAGCTGCTTGGACCTATTTCCCTTTACATACCGTGTGAGTTGGCCGATTTTCTTCTGCAGCTCATCAACTCGGCCCTGCAGTTTTCTTTGCCATGCTGGTAGTATGGGTTTCCTGGTCCTTCGTTCCTTCTGATGGATGGTGGTTTTCCCCATTTAGTTTTATGGTTGCAACTGTGGCGCAATACATAGCTGTGTGGGTGGATCCTAACATGGTGCCATTTCATCTAGGTAGGCTGGTATCGCAGACTTCTTGAGATGTTCTGTTATTTGCCATAGATCCCTGTTTGGTCTTTGCCTTGGTATTTTATGTCTCATGGTAGTGTCCATTCCTTCGAACTCTAGGATGGCTGTCCTGAATTCGTTGGCAACAGCTGATGGCACCCGCTGGCTTTGTTCGGTCGGTCTTCTAACTCTGTCTCATGTTTGTCATCAGACATTATATTCCCTTCTGCAGCGTGCTGCTTGCTACTCTGTGGTTGATCACCTAGTTCTTGTGCAATGGCTTCCAGTTAGGAAGTTTCAGAATCAGCCTTCACTGTTGTTATTATTATTATTATTTTTTTTTATTCAAAATATACAAAGCACAGTCTATGACAATTGAACATAAACAACAAAATTATCATTGACTGGTGTTGTTGAGCTGATACTAGTTTCCACCAGGGACCTAGGTATCAGTCAAGAATTGGCATAAAATATATGATGTCCCAAGTAAAACTGTCTTCTGCAGTTCTCTAGGTGGTACATCAAAAAGCTTCAATTCTTTGACATTGTTCCAAGTGCCTTGATGACAATGGGGACTACTGTTGTGTGTTTAGTCCATAATAGGGTAACTTCTATGGCCAGGTCTCTATATTTAGTCATTTTTTCCAGTTCTTTTTCATCAACTCTGGCCATCTCCAGGGACCGCTATATCAATTATCCAGACTTTCCAATTTTCTATAACTGTTATGTCTGGTGTATTATGTTCTATGTGTCAATCGGTTTGAATTAGAAAATCCCACAAGATCTTGACTTTATCATTTTCTATTACTTTCTCAGCCTGATGTTCCTGTTAGTTTTTTGATGCTGGCAGATTGTGCTTTCTGCATAATCACCAGTGAATCAATTTATGTCATGTCTAGCTTTGTAATCTGTCTCAGCAATTTTGCTACATTTGCATATAAGATATGAGACACAGTTTCATCTTGTTCTTGACAAAGTTGACACTTTAGATTATCACAGACTTTCTAAATTTTAGCCTTCATAACATTCGTTTGCAATGCCTGTTCTTGTGCAGCAAAAATCAGACTGTTTCTTTCTTGATGGAACCCAATTTCAGCTATGCCCAAGTCAAGTTGTTGTCACTTTTCCATTAATATTCTTTAGAAATTGTCATTGCAGTGACTTGTTCTTCTAGCCATCTAATCTGCTTTCAAACTGCTTTCTCTTGTATTCAGCCTTGTTTTCTGTTGTTTTTAATATATTTTCATTATTCACTGCGTGAATTAGCTTTTCTCTGCTTCTGTTAACGTAATCAGTCAGACTTTTTTCTTCCTCTACTACCTGTTGCACTTGTAGTAGTGTAGGTAGTCCTCTGCCTCCAATTTTCTGAAGTAAATATAATCTGTCAGCATTACTTTTTGGATGGATGTGATGCATGTTCAATAACTTTCGAGTTTTCCGATCCAGTATTTTTAATTCATTTTGGGTGTAATCAATTATTCCAACTGGGTATCTGATTACTAGAATGGCCCATGCATTTATGGCTTTGATTGTATTTCCACCATTTAGTTTTGATTTCAATATTTTTTGTACTCTCTTGGTGCACTCCCTCTGAGTCAGACCTTTGACTTTTGCATGCAAGATGTTATCTGATTCAAGTATTCCAAGGTATTTGTAATTTTCATTTTCTAACAATGATTTCATTATATTACCATTTTCTAGTTCTATTCCATCTATATTCTGGACTATTCCCTGGCACTTGGATAGTACTGCACATTTGTCCAGTCTAGATTCCATTTGTATATCATCACTAAATATTTGCACTGTATGCAGCAATGTTTCAAGTTCAGCGGCACTTTTTTTTGCATGCAATTTAAGGTCATCCATGTGCAGCAGATGGTTTATTTTTCCATGTTGGTCTAAAATGTGGTAGCCCATTTTTGTTTTATTCAAAGTCATTGACAATGGGATTAAAGAGATAATAAACAATAAAGGCAACAAAGAATCCCCTTGAAATATGCCTCTCTTGATATTAACTTGTCAGAGTTCTTCACCATAAGCTTTTTACATTGTTTTCCAGTTTTTCTTTGAGGAATTGGCAGTTGTTTTTGCTAATTCCAAATAGTTCCAGACAAGTGTTAATCCAGCTATGTGGCATTGAGTCAAAGGCTTTTTTATAATCTATCCATGCCATATTCAAATTTGTTTTTCATCTTTTGGAGTTTTTTAGTACTATTTTGTCCGTTAGCAGCTGGTCTTTTGTGCCTCTTGTCCTTTTGAAGTTTCCCTTCTGTTATATTGGGTACAAATTGTTTTCCCTAAGTAGTCATATATTGATCTTGCTAGCACTCTTGTGAATAGGTTGAATGTTGTTGGGAGGCATGTAATTCGGCAATAGTTGTAGGTTCATTTCCTTTTTCTTGATCTTTCATTATAAGGAATGTGAGACCTGTTGTCGCCCAATCTTCTGTGGTAGAATTCTGCAGCATTGAATTGCATAGCTATACGTTGATGAAGACTTGTAAGATACTTTAACCAAAATCCGTGCAATTCATCTGGTCCAGGTGCACTCCAGGCTTTCACATTTTTTACTTGCTGTGTAATCATATCAGTTGTTATCATCAGATTACCCATGTGTATTCCTTTCAGATCTTTACAAACATTGTTGATACACAAGGCATTTCTGTTATGTTCAATTGGGCTTTCCTAAATTTCTTTCCAAAATTTCAAGGCATTGTCCTTACATGGGCTGATGTTTATTTGGATTTCTTTTGTCTCAGTGATTTATAAAATACTTGTTGCTTATTCCTTCTGAAATTGCACATTTTCTTTGTACTGTTTTATGCGTCCGTCATATCTTTCAATTTTCTTTGCAGTTGCTGTTTCTCGTTTCAATACTTCCATAACTTCAACAATTCTTTTTCTTCCCAGGTGGTATTTTTTGCAGAGTCCATCTTTTATTTTTCTATTTTTGAGCTTCCCATCTTTTAAGCTGCTATTGTCACTACGGAGTTCATTTATTTACTTTTCTAGCCGAATTTTCCACTTAGTAGTGCGAGGCACATTCTTCTTTGGCATCTTGTAACCAAGTTCCATGGTTACTATGGCAGCTGTACTGTACATGAGCTGGTTTGTTTCCTTTAAAGAATGGGTTGGAATTTTGTCCATGACATCATTTGCAGTTTTTAACAAATCTTTCACTTGTTTGCTTCGTATTTGGTAAATTACAGGAAGTCTTTGTCGTTCCTCGCCTTGTCTGATATGGTTTAAAATTTTCTCTTTCAGAAGGCCTTGCTGCTCTGTCAATTCAAGTTGTTTCACAGATTGTTCTTTGGGTAAAATATTTTCTTCTGCTTGATCTTCAGGCTCTACTAGCATATTTTCTATGAAGTGGTCCTTATTTTGTGTTAGTTCTTCTTTTGCCAATTTCTCCATTTCTTGCAATTCCAGTTCCATAAACATCTTATTCCTGATAATAAACCATCTTTGATTCATTAGTCTTTGTTCTGTTATTCCACTGTCTGGATGTTTTCTTTTCCAAATTTGCATCATTCTTTTTAGAAAACCACTGGCTGATGGATTTGCATGGTAATAGCATTGCACGATTTCTCGATTTTCAGCAACTGCCTAAGTTTTCAGTTTCTTTTGTTCCAGTAGCACTGCAGCAGCCTGTCCTGGTTCCTCAACAGGATTTGCTGAGCTCTGAAGCCCATTTGTCGACAGGTGTCCAGGAGCCATAGCACCTTACGCGGTCCTTGTTAACCCGGGCGATTGCTGTCATGCAAGGTTTTGTTGTTGTTGTTGTTTTTCTGCTATCCAAAGTATAAAAGTGTTTAGAAAAAAGCATATCCACCATTTGGCAAAATGATGCTGATTGGTAATATGTTTGAAGGACCCCTTTTGGGACATACTGAAAATAATGCAAAAGTGGGCTTAACTTTTTATTAATTGACAGAGGTTGTTCAAATTGCACAATTTTATTAACTGACAGGGTTGTTCAAATTGCACATGTTGGTAGAGTAACTCTTCCTCTGAAGTAACCCTTCTTCTTCATTGCTGGTAAATAAGGGACTCCACACAGAAGCTACGTGCCATCAGTGAGTTCTTGACGAAGGAAAGGGGCAGGCTGTCTGACATCCACAGAAGGCTACAGAATCTTTACAGAGATGACAAGAGCAATGTGCACAGATGGATGAAGAAGTTTAAAGAAGGGGAAATCAGCATTGAAGACAAACCACACAGTGGGAGACCATCATCTGTGACCACTGACACGAATCGTTGGCAAGTGGTTGAATTGATTCGCATGGACAGATGAGTCACAATCCACGAGTTTATTGCACAACTGGACTGTGATCACAATGCCATACAGAAAATGGTAGAAGACTTGGGTTACCTCAGCAGTTGACACCCAACTGGAAGGAGATAAGGGTGGAAGTCTGCTCTGATTTGCTGAAAGTGTTTAAAGCCAATTAAGACACTTCCAATCTGGTGACAAGGAATGAAACGTGGGCTTATCTTAATGATCTAGAAATAAAGAATCAATCCATGGAATGGCGTCACACATCTTCACCAAGGCCTAAAAGTTCAAGAGCCAGCAATAAGCACAGAAAATCATGGTGACTGTTTTTTGGGATGACAGGGGTATCATTTTCTTTGATTTTCTAGAACGTAGCCATACTTTCACCAGCGAGCGGTACATTGAGACACCCAAGAAGCTTAGAGAAGCCATAAGGAGGAAGAGACCGAAGAAGAATCTGAAAAGGATCCACATTCACCATGACAATGCGAGACCACACACATATTTGGCAACAAATCAGGCAATCATAAAATTAGGTTGGTCAGTGGTCCCCCATCCACTGTACAGCCCAGATCTGGCACCCTCCGACTTCCACCTGTTTGTTCCAATGAAGGACAGTCTCCAGGGAACAACGATTTGATGACACAGATGAGGTGAAAGTGGCTGTGAAGAAGTGAGTACAACAGCCCACACCTGAATTTTTTCAAAGGGCACTCAAGAGTTGGGTTCAACAATGGCGCAAATGCATAGCTTGTGATAGAGACTAGGTTGAGGAGTATCTTTGTATAGAGAAATATTTGCTCTACCAACCTGGGCAATTTGAATGACCTCTGTCAGTTAATAAAAATGTTATGCCAACTTTTGCATTACTTTCGTTACAACCCTCGTATTCGTCATTTCCATTCAATCAACTTTGGAGTAAACTGTCAGTTTCCTCCTACACTGTTGATTGTTCAGTGTGGAATCACCTGATTTTTTTTTATTTTTTGGGGTTTTTTTTTTATATATATATATATAAGTGAAATGGCAAATGCTTTTTTTTTATTTTTTTATTTTTTTTCTTGCAAGTTCAACAAAATTGCCCACCACTGAAAATTGTTTCTGTTTTTTTCATTTCAGGTGTGAAGAATCCACTATGTTTGGCAATATCAAGCCTATTGTATGGTCCAGAAGCAAGCTATGATCGTTTAGTGAAAAAAGATTTAGACGTTGTCAAATATTTTTCAAAATTGGCTCCAGCAGACTGTTTACCTGCAACATTTAAAGAACTAGTATGCATGATGTGTGACGACCTTATGAAGTGTGCAGATTGTGGTATGTAACACAGAAATTTTTTTTATATATCCACATTAAACCAACTCCTGGAATAGTAACAAATGATAAATAGACTATTTCAATTGTCTATCAAAGTGATTTTGTTGAAGTGAATAACATGAGGCAAATATGATATAATATTTTACTATTTTAAGGCAACTAAGCAGTTTATACTTGAGGTGCATTTTTCAACCATTCTTTCATTCCTGTACATTAAGTGCTATTGCACTTGACACAAACCCTGTGTTAAAAGAAATACACAAAGATCATTAAATTAAATCTATTAAGTGTAACAGATTTTTTACAAATTTTGTTTTGTGTTTTTATGAGCCAATCGTTCAGTCTAACCAACTAGCTTCCAACTAGGTAACAGAAGGCAGCCCCATAGCAATGGATATTGTGGTTCCACAAAGTTATCTGCAGGTGGTCATTGGGCAAGACTGCAACTGGGTAGGGAAAAAAAAAAAAAAAAAAAAAAAAAATATTTTTTCTAAAAGGAGGCCTAGCCTAGGTACAACAGAAGTTGCAGTGATATCAAGAATACTGACCTCTGAACCTAGAATTTCTTTGTTGGATTTTTATAGATGCTACGTAATCAGCAACATCTGGCCAACCCCTTAGGGCACAGTAGGAGATTACCAGACAGGTGTGTTTGTGTAGCCTTTAATCTCCCTTAAGCAGTTGTCAGGAACATTGAGGTCCCATTCATGGGTCATTTTCTTTATCAGTGTCTTTCTTTGCAGTAAATAGGTGTGTGTATAGGTGTGTGTGTGTGTGTGTGTGTGTGTGTGTGTGTGTGTGTGTGTGTGTGTGTGTGTGTGTTTAAAACAGTGAGGGTTGAGATTTTCTTAAGAGGAATGCATACAAATTGCCATTAAAGCTTAGTAGTGGGTGGGTTGTTCTATAAAGGCTGGCCTTTGTGAAGGTGGTGTGCTGCTAAAGTCTGGGGAATTTTCTAGAATAAGTTAGATGTTGGGCTCTCTCTTTTACTCCAGGCAACAGGCCAAGTTGTTCTTAGTTCAATGATTTGAATGGCTTCTTTAATAAAGGAGTCATCCAAATCATTTAGAAAATTAGCTGACCAGTTTGGTGTAGCTAAAAGTACAATAGAAACATTGCAAAAAGTAAAGACTCAATAGTTAAATCTTGGTTAGAAAATTGTAGTAATGAGCAACAAAGAAAACTGCGTAAGACTGAAAATGAAGAAATAAATGTGGCAACATTGAAATTTTTAAAAAGATGTCGAGCAGTAAACATACCAATATCAGGCCCCATGTTACAGGCTAAAGCAAAAGAAATTGCAGAAGAACTTAAACTTGCTGATTTTCATGCCAGCAATGGATGACTTAATGCATTTAGAAAAAGAAACAACATCAAGTTCGGTATCCTTTGTGGTGAATCAGCTTTTGCTGACATAACGGCAACAGAAGATTGGAAAATAAAATTAAAAGAAATTTTGAAAGATTACCCTGTGGAAAATCAGTTCAATGCAGATGAAACAGGACTTTTTTTTTATTGGCAATTACCAACAAAATCTCTTGTACCAAAAAAAAAAAAGAAAAGAAAAATGTTCAGGGGCAAATTGGCAAGGGAGAGGGTGACAGTGTTAAGCATTTTGTTGCAGTGCTACTGGGGGAAAATTGAAACCTCTCGTAATCAGCAATGCAGCAGATTCTCGTGCATTTAAGAAAAATGGCGTAAAAGCGGAACGTCTGGCAATAACTTCGTGTCATAGCAAAAAAGTATGGATGGCAGTAGCCATTTTTGAGGAATGGTTAATATCTGTAAACTCTCAAATGAAAAGTCAAAACAGAAAAATTTTATTCCTAATAGACAATGCTACAAGCCACAAGTGTATGATTCCAATGAGCAATGTTGAAGGCAAATTTCTGCCCCCTAACTTAACATCTCTCATTCAACCTCTTGACCAAGGGATTGTTTGTACTGTAAAGAATCAGTATCGAAAAATAATGCTGACGTGTTTGGTGAATAAACTTGACACTTGTAAAGTTATGATAGAATTTTCAAAAGCAGTCACTGTTTTTTATTGTATTCGTTGGGTGCATGCTTCTTGGCAAAATTTACAGATTTCGACAATAGTTAAATGTTTTCAGAAAGCTGGTTTTCCGCAAAACGCAGAGATGAATGATGAAACTGAAGTTGACAATAACACCAACAACCTACTAGGAACATTACCTCAAGACATCCAAGACGACCTGCTAAGTGAAGAAGTTCCCAGCAATAGATTGCAATATCATAGTGCATGAAGATGTGGCAGACACAGAAGAGGATATTTTTTCTGATGTTCTATCAAACATTAAAACTCCTACTCTAGAGCTGCAGGATGAAGAAGAAACTGATGATAATGTGAATGAACAATAAACTATCAGAAGAAAAACCCATACTTTCCAAGAAGCGCTGGATTTAGTGTCAAATTTACAACACTATGCATCTGCAAACATCCTGCTTTACTAGAAAAACTCATGGGAGTTTATGCAGAAATTGAAAAACACTGGGCCCAAACAAAATTTAAAGAACGTTAGCAGAAAACTATGATTGACTATTTTCAAAAGAATACGTAATTTTTGCTATGAACTTAATATGTAATAAGGATACACTAATTGAAAATGGGCAAGGCAGTAAGTAATGTCCTTTCACATATTTTTACATGTATGCACTACTCTTATACTGTACTAAATAATAAATACATACTGTACTGTATTCACCATTCAGTGAATATCTTTCCAGTTTAGAATCAAGCCTATAGTATTTATATAATGGTACTGTACTTATATGTACTGTATAAACAGCATTTCATGCAGTACTTAAAACAATTGCTATGAATTCATTTTCTATGTTAATGTATGGCACATATAACATTCACTTTGATTCTGAACTCTCTAAGTTGGTCACAATAGTTTGGAACCTTGAGTGGCCAACTTACACAGATTTTACTGTATTCGATTTGCTGTCAACATGGCGTGCCTGTGGCTAAGAATTAAGTTGCACACCTAATACTTTCTAACTCAGATATTAATTGTTTAATTCTGGATTTCGATGGAGGGCAATATTTTGGTCCGTGCTCCAAAACTGTAACTTGTTCTTTCGTCATTCTTACTTCCGATTCATTTTTTAAGGGAACTTTATAGTTATTGGTTCGGATCTGAGTTGATCGAAGAATCTGTAGTTTTTTTATGATGTTTCTTACTCAGGATATCTTCCTCCCTTGAAATTAGGATACTGACTCTTCGGAGAAGTATATCAAATAAAATGGGTGGAGCTATCATCTCTAACGCTTGGTAATGTCTGAAAGTTCTAGAATGCAATTTCATTACCAGAATTTGTTTTTCCCTATGTGCGACAGTGTTCCTTCGAGCAGTTCTTTTTTACGTCGCTGGAACCAGTTGTCATTCAGTACTGACTTAAATTGTAAAAACTTCGTTATGACATTCTCTTTGCAGGTCATCAAAAACTCCAGGTTTGCGGTCTCCCTGGATAATACTAATCAGCATTTTTGGAAGAGTTTAAAAAGTTTTAGAGTGAAAGTTTTGGAGTGCGGACCAAAATATTGCCCTCCATCGAAACCCAGAATTAAACAAATTAGTATCTGAGCTAGAAAGTATAATTTCCCAAGTTCCATCAGAAGATTGTGATATGACCAGATGTTTAGCAGTATCAAAATTAAGAACCAGTGTAGTGTATTTTAAAAGGAGGAATATTGCGGAAAGGAGCATTAAGAAAAGTAACACTCGGATTAAGAAAGTTTTAGAGAACCTGCGTAATGATCCTAGAATATTGATTACCCTAACCGACAAGTTGAATCAGATTGCCACTATGAACAGGTCTGATTATATTAGTAAACTTAAAGGATTTGCAGATCAATCGGACTCAATTCTGCAGTCGAGGAATCCTCTACACAGCATAATACGAAAAGTTCAAGCTCTAGCCAGGGACAAAGATCTACTGGAGTCTATTAGAATGTCGGCGAAGCTTCCTTCCTTGTTCTACAATTCCACCACTCTTTGGACAACTAACGAATCATAAACCTGGATCTGCCCTTAGACCTGTTGTAGCAAAGAACATATCTCCTACGTAGATATTGAAAAAATCACTAATTAAATTCTTCTCTGAATGTTTAAAAAACTCTGATTATGTAATCAAGTCAACAAAAGAATTTGTGGAGTGCGCAAGAAGCTTGAATATATTTGATAGTGGTATAATGGGAAGTTTCGACAGAGTGTCTTTTTATCCATCTATTCCTATACCAGAGGCCATTGCAAACGTAGAGGAAATAATTGACACTTCCCGTGAATTCACACCAACTCAAGCAAAGAAAATTATTGGTGCCTTAAATTTGATTACTAACCACAACTATTTCAAGTTGGGTGGAGGCATCTACAAACAAAGAAAAGGAGCACCGATGAGTTCACTTCTATCTTCAGTCCTTGCAGAAGCAGTACTTCTTTCTAAATTTTAGCAAGAAACCCGGAGCGTGGATCCACTAAGCTGATGACATATTCTTCATATGGGAACACGGAGTAGATGAATTAAATTATTTCATTTACAAGATAAACAAACACAATACGATAAAGTTCACCATGGAGCTTGAAGTGGATGGAGCATTGAATTATCTTGGTGTCGCGCTCAGAAGAAGTAGAACATCCAGCTTCGATTTTAATTTTTATTATAAACTGACCTCAGTACCGAACCTTGTCCCTGATTCGCACTGCCCAAAACAGTACAGACTTTCTGCATTTAGAACATGGTTCTATAGAGCATATAACATATGCAAACCCGACTACTTAAATAATAAGAAAATTGAAAATATTTATAGCAAAGGTCTAAAGGGCTGTATATATAAGAAAGATGACATAGACAGAATAATACATAGAACTGTAAGAAATCGTATAATGTCAGCAATAACGAAATCACCTAGTAAGATGATGAGATACGCAGGATCCATCATATATGTTCCAGGCTTTACTTATTGGTTAAAGGATTTATTACGTGAATACAACATATTGATGGCAGTGAAGTCTCCGACCCTGTTATCACATATAATATCAAGTTGCAAGGAGAGACAGTTTGAGAAAGAAAAGGCAGGTGTGTATGCTATACCGTTGGTATATCCTGACAACACGGAAAAGATATCTATCGGAATGACAAAGCAATCCTTGGACACTAGATGTAAAGAGCACGTGTGAAGTGTCAACCAGGTCATGCAGAAAACAGCCCTCACCAGAGAAGTCATGCATTCATCGGCTGCTTTTCTATGGAATAATTTTAGAAGAATTGCCCCATACACAAACTTTAAAGAGTTTGTGTATGCCATCAAGGAAACAGTCGAAATCCTATCCAACAAACTAGCGTGCAATGATGTAGTTTCTACTGAACTACCAAGAGCTTCGCTTGCATTATTAAAAGATGGAAACACATCGCGACAATCTGTATAATTGTGTGATAAAAATTTGTGTAATATGCTCGTGATGTCACCTGCATTATTTTCAAAAATCATCTTTGTTCCTTACGTGTTCCAATTCCCTGCATTTTTACATCTACCATTGCCTTGAAAAAGCCTCACAGTGGAGTGCGAAAGCTTGGCGAATCTTTGTACTTACTACGCCACAAAAATAAACGGATTTAATGCGCTGTATGCGTCTCTTGTGTGATCACTCTCAGATAGTTTGGTTAATCTAATGAAGATCAGTAGACCCTTCTTAACCACACACACACACACACACACCCTCAACCCCTCAGGGCATGTTGTGTTCTAAGATCTGTAAGTTCTGGTTCCCTTTCCCACCAATTTCGTAATATATCAGTACTGTAAAATCCATAAATCTACTAAATTTGTAACGTGTGTGTGTGTGTGTGTTGCATTTAGCCTTGGAAACATTGAATAGGTTTGGTTTGAAAAAGTTTGTTTCAAGACCTTGAATATTTGGATATTTCCCTGTTTTCTGATGGAAGTCGGAAAAATCCTTGAAAATCAGAATCCTCTAATTTCTAATTATTTTATGCCTAATTATTAATTAGGAAATGTTCACAACTATGCATAAAATAGTAAAACTATACTGGTAATCTGATTTATTGGTGTCAGAACATACATAAAGGTTTCCAAGCCTTTGTACATCAACCAGATGTTTTTTTCAAGGAGCAGTTTCTGTCTATCTTTCTTGAAAAAGCAGTCTGGTTGATCTATAAAAGGTTGGAAATGTTTATTTATATTCTTACACCAATAAATTAGATTACTAATACAGTTTTACTATTTTATGCCTCTTGGATATGTTGTTTGGCTTCTTATCTGGAAGTCAAAATCTGTTGATTGCATCTTGTATCATCCTTGGGTGACGTCCTGCTTTCCTTATATCCTTCTTTTATTCAATTGTGCACTGCCGTTACTTATGGGCATTTTGACCTACTGCTCTCTGCAGAAGAATTTGGGCCATGCCTTCTGAATCCTGCAGATAAGACACACACTGTTCTTCCACTGTGACTGATTGTCTAAAACTTCCACTAGCTAATCTTAAGCTATGAATAAAGTCTGAGCAATTAACTAAACAACCTCCAGATTTTTGCTTGTGTTACCACTTCAGATTTCCAAAATGTCCACCAATGGAAGTGTTCTCGTAATTCCCAGACAACCTAATATATAATGATATTGTCTACCTGATGCTGAATAATTCAGAATCAATTCTTGAATGATAAATGATGTCATCTTAAATGGGAGTGAAGTTTGTTTTGTGTGGATAGTCTAGAGAGAGCAGTAGAACTAGGCTTCTTTTCATTATCATGTATGTGCTCCTTTAAACTGATAATAAAGTGTCTTTGAGTGTTGCCCACATACACATATTGACCAAAATGACCGGACACCCATTTAAAAGCAAATGAATGGATCCGCTGCATTGTTAAGATGTGCAGCACAGCTGCAAACGGTATAAAAACAAGCCTGCAGCTGACCGTGATCATATCACACTGTGAGGTTGAGTGAAAATGCCGCTGCAGGAGAGAACTGACTTTGAGAAAGGGAAGATTGCTGGGTGTTATATTAGTGGGTTGTCCATAAGAGAAACCAAGAGGTGTTTAAACATACCCAAGTCAACTGTGTTGGATGTACTGAATAAGTGGAAGACACATGACATGCCTGAAGCAGCAAAATGTACCGGCAGACTAAAGAAAATCAGTGATAGAGAATTTCGAAGCCTCGGAAGAATCGTTACAGCTAATCGACGTGAGTACTACGCCTCAGTGTGCAGGTAAGTAAAAATGCTGGAACCTCGGTATGTACATGTACCATTAGCAGAGAACTTCATTCCATGGGTTACCATAGTCGTGCATCTCCTCATAAACCTTTCATCTCCACTCAGAATATTACTCGTCGTTTAGCATGGTGTAATGAACATTTATCATAGACCTTAGATCAATGGAAACGGGTCCTATGGACTGATGAATCCAAATCCAGATAAATGATCCATCAGTCTGATGGTCGTGTGTAGGTATGGCGGCAGCCGGGGGAATGCTATTTACTGCAGTGTACTGTTCCTACGGTCAAGGAGCTGGCATTGTACTCATGTGGAGGTGTTTTTCATGATATGGTCCCGGCCCATTGGTTATTGTGGACGAATCTGTTAACCAGCACGTTTACCTCGATATTCTGGACAATTATGCCCTACCAACTCTGTGGCAATTCTATGGAACCGAGCCTTGTTGGTACCAGCAAGATAATGCACTGAACCGTAAAGGAAGGACTGTTACTGTGTGGTTTGACGATAATTCCGTATCGTATGGACTGGCCAGCACAGAGCCTTGATCTTAATCCTATAGAGCACCTATGGGATGAATTAGAGTGCCGCATAAGAAGTTTGGACCAAAGCTTACTACTAAGCAACAGTTAGCGGCAGCATTATGTACTGAATGGAAGTGGATACCTATCACTGTGTTCCAAAACCTTGTCGAAAGCCTGTCTCAAAGGGTCAGTGCATGCATTAAGGCCAAAGTTGGGCCAACACCGTACTAATGTATGTCAATAAATGCTATGTTGTGTTTCTCTTCTAGGTATCCGGTGACTTTTGTCAATATAGTGTAGTGTGTGCTGATTTCTAAGAGTTTGGGATTGACATAACTGCATGAAATTCGGGCGGTCATAGTAAGCGGTGGGTTTGCCTCCTCGGGCGCTCCGTGGTAACAATGGCACACACAACAGCAACTAGGCCTCTGTGAATCTTGGAGAGGTGCAAGCTAGTTCTGTGCGACATTGGCGAAAAGACCCCAACTCACTGGGTTTTGTTCCAGAATCCTTAGGTTGAATGACCAACTGGAACCCGCCGCCCCGGTAGCGCAGTGGTCTAAGGCGCTGGCCTCTGATCATTCGTCCGTAAGGGGTCCGAGTTCGATTCCCGGTCAGGCATGGATGTTGTGTTTGTCTTACGGCACTGGCTCTCTCCCTTCCCTGGAACCAGTAACCCTAAATTAGGGACGGGCGACTGCTTATAGCCCATTGAGTTGCTCACGGTGGTTGTTAAACCTCCAATAAAAAAAAAAAAAAAAAAAAACTGGAACCCTCAGCTGTGGGCTAAATTCCCCACACTGATGTACTTACCTGATTAAAAAGACAAAAAGAAATATTAAGAATGACTCAAGTGTGGGATATGGTGGGCCTACCACACTTGAGAAGGACGGTCCACCACAGAATCGACCTGGACTTTCTAAACGGCGTATGAGAAAGAGATCTCGGCTGAGTGAATGTAAGATTGGTGTATGGAATACTAGAGGTATAAATGGCAAGATGAGTGAGGTGATTGAGGAGATGAATAAGTATAGACTGGATGTGCTGTGTGTAAGTGAAACCAAAAAGAAGGAAATTGGGGTAGAAGAAGTGAATGGCACGGTGAGTGTGTGGTCTGGAGTATTGGATAATATGAGAGGACAGGCTGGTGTAGGTGTGATTTTAAGTGAAAAGATGAAGAACAACTTGATTCACTATAGTTGCATAAGTGAGAGAATTCTCTGGATTCGTTTAAAAGTGAAACTTAAGAGAATTGTAATTGTTGTAGTGTATGCTCCTTGTGACTCGGAACCTTCTGATAAGAAAGAAGATTTCTGGAATGAGCTAAAAGCTGTTTTGAGCCAGTTTGGTGCTAAAGAAAAAGTTATAAAAGCAGGGGATTTCAATGCTAGAGTAGGTGTGCAGAATGCAATTTCTGACAATGTTCTGGGTAAGTTTAATGATCCTTGTGTGAATGATAATGGTGAAAGATTAATTGAACTCTGCATTGAGAATGGTTTGTGTGTATCTAATACATTTTTCAACCACAAGTATATACACACATATACTTGGGAAAGTCGTACTTTTGGTCAAAAGAGTGTGATAGATTTTGTTGTTTACGATCAGCGTTTGAAACACTTAGTTGTTGACACCCGCATGATGAGAGGTGCGGATGTTGGTTCTGATCATTACTTGGTAGTGTCACGAGTGAAACTTAATGTTGGTTGGAGGAAAAGGAATAGGAAGAGACCCAGGATAGAAAGAATAAAGGTTGATAGGCTCCTTGAAGATCATCAGCGGTACTCTGACTTACTCAGAGAACGGCTGAAGGATCTGAAATCTTGTGAGAGGGATGTAGAAAAGAAGTGGGAATGTATTAAGAACTGTGTTGTCACTGCTGCTAAAGAGGTCTGTGGCACCACAATAGTGGGTAACAATTGAGGTGATGCTTGGTGGAATAGTGAGATTGATGAGGCAGTAAAGAAAAAGAAGGAAGCCTATTTAGGGATGTTGCAAGGTAGAGTCTCTGTGGATGAATATCGCTGTAAGACGCGTGAAGCTGCTAAGCTGGTTCGCCACAGTTAGGCAAAAGATAGGAAGGAGAAAGTGGAAAGGCATGAACTGGCTTTTTGGAAAGATAGAAAGTCCGTCTGGAAGTACATGAGACTCACAAAAAATAGGGGAAACAAAGTTGTAAGTTGTGTGAAGAATGAGATTGGGGAAATGATATGGGAGCCCAATGAGTTAAGTGAGAGATGGGGTGAATAATTCTGTGAGTTATTAGATCAGGAGAGCAAAAATGATTCTGAGACAGTTGCAGATGATGTCACAATGAGGGATGAAAGCACAGGAGGGATCTCAAGAGAAGAAGTGTGTAAAGCTCTAAAATCTCTTCAGAATGGTAAGGCTCCAGGAGTTGATGGCATAACTGCAGAGATGTTGAAGTATGGTGATGACTCTATAATTGACTGGTTAACTGAAATTTGCCAGTTGTGCTGGGAGTTAGGAATGGTCCCTCGGGATTGGAAGGATGCTATTATTGTTCCCTTGTATAAGGGAAAAGGTGATCAGATTGAATGCAAGAACTATCGTGGTATTAGCCTACTAAGTGTGCCAGGGGAAGTGTTTGGTAAGGTTGTTATTGAAAAAGTACGGGGTCTTACATCATTTAAAGTGTGGGATGTTCAGAGTGGTTTTATGCCTGGTAAAGGCTGCACTAACCAGATTTTTGCATTACGCATGATGATTGAAAAGTATCTGGCTGTTGGGAAGAAAGTTTTTACTGCCTTCATAGATTTAGAGAAAGCTTACGACCGACCGAGTGAATAGGACACTTTTGTGGAAGGTATTGAATGAATATGGTGTTACTGGGAATCTACTTAATAGTGTAAAAGCCATGTATGCTGGTAGTAGAGCTTGTGTACGAGTGAATGGTGTTTTATCAAAATGGTTTTCCATTGGTGCAGGAGTTAGACAAGGTTGTGTAATGTCACCATGGCTGTTTAATATATTTATGGACGCATGCATGCGTGAGGCCAAAATAGATAATAGTGGTTTATGTCTTGGGATATCCGTGTGTGCAGATTGCTGTATGCTGATGACACTGTCCTGTTGGCAGAGAGCAAAAGTGAGTTGCAGAGTATGTTGACTCGGATGCACGAAGTTTGCATGAAATTCAAACTGAGTATAAATAAGGGAAAAACCAAAGTTATGGTGTTTGAGAGAGGAATGGGTAGCACTGAATGTAATGTAAGTATAAATGGCACTGTGATTGACCAGGTGAGTGAGTTTGTGTATTTAGGAAGCATGTTTGACAGAGAGAACAAGTTGGATGGTGAAATCAGTAGGCAGTGAATTCTTCTTTGAAAGTCATAGCTGCTCTGGGAGGTTTTCACAGGAATGATGGGTTCTCTAGAGAGTCCCGCATGGCTGTGTATGAAACAGTAATTGTTCCTACTCTGATGTATGACAGTGAAACCTGGGTACTGCAGAAGAAGCATAGGAGTCGTTTGTGTGCTGGTAAAAGGCGTTACTTACGTGGAGTTTGTGGCAAGACACGATCTGATTGTGTGAGGAATGAAGATGTATTGCAGTTGTGTGATGAGAAGCAAAATGTTGTTAGCAAGGTGGAGACCAATATGCTTCGGTGGTTTGGCCATGTTGAAAGAATGAGTGATGAAAATCTTTTCAGCCCAAGTGGCGGGAAGGAAAGGCAGAGGAAGGCAAAGGAAGTCGTGAGAGGATCAAATTCAGGAGTGTCTGCATGAGAAAAAGATGAGTATGAAGTATAGAAGGTCTTATGTACGGCGTGTGATGGATATCAGTGAAGCACGAGTTGTATGTCAAGATCGCTGTAAATGGCGAAGTTTGATACGACAACAATAAGTAAAAATGTCTGGAAGTTTGTATTTCTTTTTGGAGCTAACCTCTGAATCTCAGAGAACAGCTTAGTGATATGTATGTATGTATGTATGTATGAAATTCTTTCTTAATTTTGTTTTCTTTTTTTAATATAAGAATGATAAGGTTGGCTGCTCTTATAACAATTTTTGAGTTGAACTTCTTGGCCATTTGTTGTATTGTTTAAGTTAAATTATTGGTAAGATACGGTATTGAGGTAATATGAGCTCACTGGACAAAAAATTTGTCACCCCTACCTGAATGTCACCTAATAGTGTGTAATGCTTCTGTAGGACTGAAGAACAGCCGTAATTCTGTATGGCATGGATGTCACCAGTACCAGGGTGCAGATGCAGTTATGGAAAGTTTGCGCCGAACTGCCCCGATTTCATTATCTTGCGGCAAACTGCTACAAATTACGAAAAAAGTTCATATTTGCGCCAAAACGGCAATCCACGGCAAAAATTGCTGAATGAAAAAAATGGTTTCACGGCAAAAAATGCTGTTTTAAACGGTGAATTGAATGACACCTTTTTAAGGTCTGCGCGTAATTTGGTTAAATGTATAACAGCGCTTAATCAACACATACTGCTAACCCCAACATTTCGGAATGGTTTTTACCTACCTTCTAATTCGTTGCTTTTTCGGCATAAGTGATGAATAGGTTTCGCGAAGTAGGTGGAGCTTATGGAGGAGGAGTTTAGTTGTAATCACGTGGTATGTAGGAGAAACGATGCTGTAGTTATGAAATCGTGATGAACATTGTTTGCAGATGGTTTGGTGGTATTTCGAAGTGTTTTGCAATTGAGATTGTTTATATGTCATTCCCTGCTCTTTGGGATGGCGCAATTATTTCGTTCCGGGCAAGGTGAGCGATTACGCAAATACATCATAAGGTTAGCCTTTAGCTATTTCATTGACGCGAAGGACGACTGAAAATGGCTCTCCCTTGGCAGGATACGATGTTTCTGTTTCTAAAGGATTAATAGGTATTCAGAGATGCCAACTTTTACAGATTTTCCGTAGTTTGTACGGATTTTTACTCCATCTTACGGTTTTCTGAAGCCACCCAAAAAGCTACGGAAAAATCCACGCTAGATCCCTGCACGCAATTTTCTACTTTTTACCGCCTTTTGGTCAGTGGAGGCGGAGTTTTGTCACGTGATTCCCTGTACAACCATTTGAGAGTGCTGTGCACAAAAGCCAAGAGGGAGCTCTTTACATTGATTACATGTGGCTTTGTGCTTGTGAAAATTTCGGTGCAAACATTTTAACCCTTTCTTACTCGACTATCGGGTGATACCTGACATTGCGAAATCGCCTAATAGCATGCGTGGCGGGTTAAACCACCCACGCTGATGACGCCTCTATAGCTCGCATGTCGGCACTCGCGAGGAATTTCGTTTTCGCCGAATAGCTCACGTGCCGGATGTTATCTGCCACGCCTCTATAGCTCACATGGAATTTCTTTTTTGCCAAATATGTCAGGTGCCATTCTCCATGCCGATAACGCCTCTATAGCTCACATGACGGCGCTCGCGAGGAATTTCTTTTTCGCCGAATAGGTCGGGTGTCATCCTCCATGCCCACAACGCCTCTTATAGCTTGTGTGTCGGGCTTTGCGAGACATTTCTTTTTGCCGAATATCGGACTTGTTGGGTGTCGCTTTCCATGCCGATGACGCCTCTATAGCTCGGGTGTCACACC
Organism: Macrothele yani; assembly: GCA_039090855.1. Classification (NCBI taxonomy): domain Eukaryota; kingdom Metazoa; phylum Arthropoda; class Arachnida; order Araneae; family Macrothelidae; genus Macrothele; species Macrothele yani. The sequence goes on from CM077013.1 coordinate 26,851,498, forward strand.
CACCATGTCGATGATGCCTCGATAGCTTTCACTGCTAAGTTGTGGCCTCTACCGCAGAAAAAAAAAAAAAAAAAATGCGAGTGTTCGGTGAGTATGGGTTAAAAGTTATTTCAGTGGAAAAGGTTAATTTAGATTAAAACAAAATGAAACGTAGCAGTGAAACAGCTATGACAACAAAAAGAACGAAGTCAGATGAAACTTTACTTATCGTCAAGTGTATCGTGATATATATAGTAAAGAATGGCCTTTTTATGAAGCATCTAAAGTTTTGCCTAATCACATTTTGTAAGCCATGTGGTTGCTATTTTAGCCTAGCGCATGGCAGCCGCAATGATTGTGGGCGTCGTGCGGAGAGCAAGAAGCACAAAGATCATGTCGAGAGACTAAATGGAGATGTGAGTCAAATTAATGTAATAAAAAAACTTCTGACAGCTTATAAAGAATTCTGGAAAAAGTATCAAGATTGGATTAGTACTGGAAAAATTCAGCAAAATAAGCGAAAAAGAAAAGAAATTGAATGTTCACAAGGTGATTTGAAACTGGAAGAAGCTGAACTTTTGTAGCAGTTGGATTCCTCTCATAAAATGTTAAACAGCACTGAGATAAACATTGAATGTGGCATAAAAAAAGTGATGAGTGTAATAGAAAGTGGACAGGTACTGTTAAAAGAAACAAAAGAAAACATTATTAACTATTTTAAGAAATTAGAAAAAATGTAAAAGTGAGCAATTAAATATTGAGAAAAGCAGCAAAAAATTAAGCATTTTTTTGTAAAATAAATGATTAATAATAGAATCCTGCTATGGTTACAAAATTTTTGATCTATTTGAAAACCAAAATCTTTGCATATGTGTGTGTGTATTTCAGTGCAAGATGTTTTAAATTTGAGTAGGGTCAGGGCTGCCAGACCTGTGCAAATTGCGCCAGCCCGTGCCAAAACATTTTGCTTGCGCCATTCTGCAAAAAAATCGCGCTTTTGACGAAATCTGCGCCAAAAGTAAACATTTACCAGTCATCGATGGTTTAGCATAATCTTATGACGTTCGAAATTGATTCAGCGGTTAATTCGCACGCGAGATTCTACCGCAGAGTCTCCTCCACTTTTTTTTTTTTTTTTTTTTTTTTTAAGATCGATGCAAAAGTGAAGAAATTTTCGGGTTATTAGTTGAGGTGGGGGGGCGTTTTTGTCTTTTTTAACGTTCGGAAACAGAAGTTAAGCGGATTGCAGATTATTCCCGTAATCATATTTTTTTTTTCTCGCGCGATGTTGCTTCTGTTCAGTATTGTTGTTAAATATAATTTCAGCTTGAAATTGTAGGCAACGATTTTTGAAAACAGAAGTTAGGACTCCTGAAAATTTCCCCGTAATCTTCGGCCACGAGATTCTTACGCTGATTCGAGGAATTCCGTCTTTTTGTTGGACCATCCACGAGATCGATGCACAACTGAACTGAAATTTTGGGAGGATTGGTGTGTGAGTGGGGGATCGTTTTCTCCGCCGGAAGACGGAATTTCATCCTTCGAAAATGGAAAGTAGACAGAGGTAAGATTTCTCTTGTAATCGTAATTTTATTTTCTCGCGATGTTTCCTCTACCCAGTATTGTTAGATATCATTTTATTCCATAAATATTTGTATTTCAGCTTGAAAATATTAGATAAATTTCCGAAAACGGAAGTCTGATGGAGCGAAGATTTCTTCCATAATTGTATCCCCCCCCGATGTTCCCACTCCTACGTAGTTGTCAAATGTCATCACCTTCATAAATGTGTGTGCATTTTAGCTTGATAAGGAAATTTCCAAAAACGGAAGTGACGAAGTTTGGAAATTTGTAAGAATTAATGCATTGTGTTAAAAAAAAAAGTATTTATTTTCTGAAAATGACACCATTTATCTAAAATAGTGAAAGCTCTGATGATATCAGAATCCCTGGTTCTCAGGCTGAAAGTTAATCTTTAAGCATAATAGATAAAATTGTCATCTGAGGGAATTAAAAAAAAAAACGAAAAAAGAAAGAAAAGTAACAAAGAAAAATGGTAAGGGAAAACTATCAGCAGAAAAAAAGTAAACAGTGGATGCTGTGCAGTGGCAGTCAACAAAAGACAAATATGGCTGTGGAACTTGCTGAGAAGAAAGTAAGGTTTGCTCGCAAGAGGAAACCAGAGCTAATGTTCTAGCAAGTACAAGAACAAAGCCAGGAAAAAAAACTGTTTTTAAGCTATGTCTTTCAAAACCACCCTATTTTGTTTGGAATCAGTAATTTTATAATTGTGAATACAGTGGTGTGATCTAGTTAAATGTTTTCATAAATAAATTACAGTGAACGATTCAGTTTTTTCATGCTGCGTAATATTCTCACTTTCTCACTGCGCAGTCTGATTTTTCACCACATTGAAAAGTACAGCCTTGGTTTTTTTTTTTTCCTTCGTCAGTCTCATGTATATTAATTAAAATCGCTCACGAGCGCTATGGATAAATGAAAGGATTGTTTATATCGCATAACTTGTAATCAATTATCAGGAATACTAATCTTTTGGTTTTTACTTAAAGTCTGAATTTCGCCCTGTACGTTCAGGGAGCAGAATTTTTAGGAGGTTTTCTTTCTTTTTCTCATTTTCACCTACCTTGGGGAACATCTTCACCCTCACTTTTTTTTTCCAGTGGAAGGTGCGTTGAACCACTTAATAACTCGCAATCGTCTGCTTAATGTCCATGTCCATACATGCAGGACCCTACGTATGCAAGAGCAGTGGCTCTTTCAGACAGCAACAACAAAAAAGTCATAAGCTGATTCTACTACTACTGAAGAAGGGGGGGGGGTAAATCCCGGGCCAAAATGTCACTGCACAAGCATTAAGCGATGGAAGCAGCTTTTATCTAACCAACTTTACTAAATCTCATTGTTATCTTATAGTTTTGGTTCTAGTTGTAATTGTTCACAGCAGTAACAAAAGTTTGACATTGGTAATTACTGGATGAAAAACATAGTATGAATTAGTATCATGACCAGGGTTGACAAGGTAATTTACTCGTTACGTTTTTAACGCAGACGTAAAAAACTCATTTTCTTTCATGTGTGCGTATAAATAACATAATATAAAAACCACTTTAATTATATTACATTTTAAACTTAAAATTTCTTGTATATTTCACTACAAAATCATTATTCTCTTAATGTTCATACAGCTCAGCCACCTATTAACAGATTTCGTTTTAGAAATTATAATGTATCTGTTCTTCCTTGTATATTAAAAATGGAGAAAATAATCTACCTCTTGCACTAGCATCGATAAAAATCACAATGTATATTGAATAGAATTCAAGATTTTATTAACAGCTTCAAATTCGTCGAGTGTATTTTAATATTTATGTAATTCTATAAAATAAACAATTTTATGTTCAGTTTGTTCACCAAAGATAATATTTTGACATGGATGTCAATGGCATGTCTATAATACAAAATATTGTACATTTTCATTTAATAATATTTGTGTTTGACATGTTATCCAGGTGTACACTTCAAAATCATAATTTTACCCTTTTAAAACTCGAAACGTTTTTCATATTGATTGTGCCCTTAAAGGAAAAAACTGTAGATTTGACAAAACATTAAACTACTTGTTTTAAATGTTTATAATTGTCACTCGAAGTTCTCACACACCCTTAATCACACTAATAATCCTCACTGTTATGATCTTGTAACTTAAGAGTATAATATATTTGAACCAATTTCTTCGAATGTTTGAAGCTGAGCCAGTTTCTTGTAGTATTATTGGCAAAAGACCAATTAGAGAAAAGTATTTCAAGTTGGGCTGAAGATGCTGGGATGTTGATTAACTTAAAGCAACTGCTGACAACTCCTTATGGTGCTGAATGGCGACGTACCAGAATGTCTGTGGTGATTTAACACCCTTCTTCATAAGCGCTCCAAACTTTCCAGATTTTTCTCAATACTGATAGCAAGTTAATTAACAGCACAAAGATTACATAGTCAGTTAATTAACAGCACAAAGATTACATAGTCAGTTAATTAACAGCACAAAGCCATGGTTTGTTTTTTGTTACCTATTTTACGCGTTTCTTACATATTTTATGCGTAATTTATGTGTCACATAGAAACCCTTTTTTCACACATAATTGCACAACCCTGATCATGACGCAACTGCTGAAAGGTAATTTTACGATTTGATTATTAAATGTTACGTTAGTTTTCCTCTTATATCAAAGGTACGCTTTCCTTCAGAAAACCTTAGGAGTTTGTGATGCACACGCAAGCCACGTACGCGTGTCTTGCCAGTTGGTTAGTTTCAGAAATAATGTATTTTCATCTGAATGCCATGAATCTCGAAAAATATGCTGCTAAAAACCAACCAAACAACAAACAGTAATTACATATTATTTATTCTTCCTAATTGTATATTCACAAGTTTTCAGTAACAATAGTAACAGTTCTTGGACTCGGCAGCATCCTATTTGTGTTACAGTGAAACAAATGCATTTAGAAGAAAATCCCTGATATTAATGTGTTATGCTTAAAATATTGCAGGTCATGTAGTTTTTAATAAATCGTGGGTAGTATAATTTTTTTCCTATTTATCTCACTATAGAAACGACAGAAATGCTAATTAGCAGTCGTAAGAGAAGTAGTAAAATGTCAACAAGCCTGAAATATAATATTTTTTCATAGTTCATAAAATAATAGTAATTCAGTATATAAACATAACTTAAAGTACAGCATGGACTTAAAACAATTAAAAATACTATCATTAGCTGCTCCAAAATGCAAATTTTCTCGCTCCAAACCCCAACGTTTCTGCTCCAAATTGCCTATTTTCCCGCTCCAAGAATTGCTCCGAAACATGGTAGGGGCACTAACACCCCTGTAGGGTGCATATCTAGTTCCAAACATTTTTTGCTTAAGAGTTTGTTCTATCTACTAATATTTTACCTGCTCCACAAAAAATGTTTTCTTACACCAAAAATGTATTATATCTGCTCCAAAAATGTATTTCACCTGCTCCAAAAATGCATTTTGTTGCTCCAAAAATGTATTTTACCTGCTCCAAAAACGCATTTTGCTGCTCCAAAAATGATTTAGCAAATTTCCATCACTGAAAATGTCATATGCCGTTTCAGATGGTATTGGACCCTATTTTAAAAACAGAACTAATTGAGGATGTGATTAGAAGTAAGGCATTTTATCCCATACAAGTTGATGAAACCCCGGTTTCAGAAGCCAAATGTTTTAGTGAGAGTGACGAACAGGTTACTACAAACCATTTGAACTCTTTTCATTTGGGCCATTCTAAAGCAGAAGATATGTTTAAGGCAATTTCTGGTGCACTTTCAGAATTATCATCAACTTACCTGTTATCTTTCTTCAGTGATGGGCCTAATGTGATGAAAAGCCTTAAAAGAAAAATTCAGCTTAATATAAATCATGAAATCATTGATGTAGGTGAGTGCTCTCTACACAAGATTCATAATGCTTTTGCATCTGCACTAGAAGCTTTTGGTGGAGATGTGGAACTTCTCCTAATTGACCTGTACTATTTCTTCAAAAGATCTGCAGTTCAGAGTGAAGATTTTAAATCTGAACAGAATTTATTTGACCTGCCAAAACATGTGTTTTTGCGGAATCTAAACACAGACCTGTTTGTAATCCGGGTGTAGCCCGAAATTCCGGGGTTTTGTCACATTCCAAACCCGTAAATCCAGGTTTTTAAGTTTTAGAAGAATTTGAAATTCTTCGGACATTTCATTTCTAAAAATGCTATGAAATGATAACTAAAGTTCAAGTTCCAATTTCTTTGGGAATTACGGTGTTTCGTTAAAAATACTACATGTCCGTGCGGGTGGTGAATGTAAACGATTTATGACACCTTGAGTGTTTCATTTGTTATCAAACAAGCTCTCAAGATAACAGCCTGCTGAAAGGAAGATTCTTTTTTTCATTATTTTGAAAGTTGCATCTACATCAAATAATTTGATTATATTAGATTTGGTTCATCCAATGAGCTACTTTTAGAAATTGAATGGAATCCACTGTAGGCTTCAAATAAAGCTGATCCACATAGACTGCTCAATTATCATATAATATGAAGTGCAAAATTTGATTTCAAAGTTGCAATGCCTGAAAGATTTTGCACAGTGAAAGAAAATTGGGTACAAGAAAAGGTATGAAGTTTAACTGCACAAGCACTAGAGCCTATTTGTTGTGTAGCTAGTTTATATGTGCGTAATATACTGTATATAAATATTCATAATATGCATTATATGTATATTAGCACTGAGTTGAGAGTTTCAGTGTTTCTTGTGTCACCTCACAATCACCCCTGTAAACAGTAGGTGGCTCACCCTCCAGAATTCCCTAGCAAGATTTATTGAACAGTATGATGCTGTAAAAGCTTTTTTTAAATACAATTTCATCCAGGAAGGAAGGTGTAAGACCAGGGTGCGCACGCGTGCTTGAAAACCTGGAAAGTCCTGGAAAATCATGATTACGTTTTCAAGGCCTGGAATATCCTGGAAAAACGGTATTTTTTAATGCTGTCTTGAAAAGCCTTGAAATTTGAAATTAGTGCTTAAAAAAAATGCCATTTTAGGAAATCGTGTTACTGACTGTTACCCCTTAATTTTTTTAAGTTCCTCTCCTCTGTTCTCAAAGAAACCGCCGGCTACAGTGGTGTTTCGGATGTGCCCAAATCCTAATTTGGCTGGGGGGGGGGGGAAGCACTACTTCCAGTGCAATAAAATTGGATGATTACTAGCAGGTCTGTTAGGGAAGGGGAGCTTGATGCATTCTCTAGCCCTGAGCTTGATGTCCGTCTGACAACTACTGAGAACAACAGAAGGGGAAAGAAGAGACATTTAGCATTTGCAAGGGATTCGCGTGTTTACCAAGTCAGCTGGCATCCACCAGTGAAGAGTATGCCTGAACAACACATTCATCTGCTCCTTGTTTATTGCATTAAGACGCTTGCTTCCGGCCCACCCCTCAAGAGACTTTGGCTACTTATGATAAAAAATAAGAAAACTATCTTTGCGAATTTTTCACAAAAGTGGCTGAAATTTTTGCATTTACTATAATTGGATTACAGAAGCTCACTCCCAAAATTCCATTTGAATCGGTTTAAAACTTAAAAAGTTAGCATTGGAAATTTTTATTATGTGTGCCTCTTTAGACAGTGAGCCTTGAGCAGAAAGTGTGTTACCATAGCAACGGTTGATTGACAGCTGGGAGCGCTGATCCGAAGCCCTTGGTTGGGAAGAAAGCAAACACCTGTTTATCACTTCCACGGCTCAAAAGGACTAAGAGATATTTTCAGAAATCCATTTTCCGGAATTTTGAAAATAACACAGTAAAATTTTTACAGTGGTTAAAATACATCACAATAAAGTTCTAGTGCAAATTTCGCCGAATTCCGTTTGAAACTTTAGCAGACGCAAAAAAAAAAAAATCTTCCGTTGCAAAATCTGATTCAAAAAAAGAAACGGCAATTATAAATTACGGGAAAAGCAAGCAAATTATTTTTTTTTAGATGCCATGGTTTATTTAAACAGAGTGATCCTTAAATTTTGTTTCTGTGATGATAGGGACTCCATTTTAATTACAAACATACATTTTTATTCAGATGTCTGAGTTACTGTTTTAATAAAAAAATCTATAATTAAAAAGTTTTCAATGGATTTAGTCGAAATTCAGCAGATAAACGTATTTTAGTAAATTGCAACGTTATGACGTAAATTTGGTCATTTTGTCGAAAATTGGGCAGCATTTTTTTTTTTTTACGTTTTCTCCTATAGTTAGGGTGAAGGAGGAAGACACTTCAGTGAGCTGCAGGTGGTGATTTATGGCGATGTGCCAAATGAAAAGAAGCCGTTCCATCAGGACATTCCAGAGGTTGAGTGTGCGTGGACGCGTGCTCCTGCTGTTTGAACTTAATCGGAATGTTTTCGGGAGGGGGAGAAATATCCGTTTCAGCTTTACAGCTTTCAGGCTCCTTTTTTTTTCTTTGTAATAAATAAAAACCATAGTTGCTGCATTCACCATTGATCCATATTCGCATTTCTTGAATATAAACAGCAGACAATCGGAAACATGGTGTTGGGTGGGTCTTGATGTTCTTCATTTGTATCTGCTGAATTTTGTTCTGTGGGAATACGGAATGAGTTATACTGTGAATACATACAAAACTACATATTTTTGAGCTGAAAAAATATGTTTACTTGTACACAGTAGCTAACGTGTGAACTCAGACGAAGACAATCAGACATATGGACGTCTGATTCCATAAAAAAATCAACCCATTTTATTATACACGACAGGTAAAAAAGAAAAAACATTACATGTTTTTAAACATTATAAAGGAAAGCGGACTTTTGAAAGACCATGACTTGATGATATTAATTTCTGAAAGTTTTTTTTTTTTCGATTTTAATTTCTGAAATCTTTTTTTTTTTTTTTCAATTACAATACACTGTAACATGATACCTGTGTGTTGTATCCCTTAGTTGTATGGCAGATTTTCAGTTGGCCGATATCCGCGATCGTAAGTGGTAGTTACATTGCTATTGTTGATGATGACAAGATAAATACTGGAGTAATGTAGAATGTTGCATAAAGTAAAAAAAAAATCGCCCCCCTCCTCCCCCTTCGAACTTTTATGCGGTTATCATAGCTGATCAACCATTTCATTCCATGAACATCAGCACATTTCAATCATTTGACCATTGGGGGTCTGACGGAATTCAGCAGTGCTTAAGCGCCTAGCGCAACGAGAACATGCTAATTATGGACAGTTCTATTCCCTTCCCCCTATCATCCCTAATAATTGAGAGCGCATACTGTAGTTTCAAATATTCTGTGTATGAGCTAGTTTTCACACTGTTCGTTATGTTTTTATTTTAGAAATTACTAACCCTTTCGAACTGTAGGTTGCAGAAACGTTTATGCTTTGGTTTTTCCATTTGTCCGTACGATAATTCACGTAAAAGGGGTTGGATTTTGGCAAAATTTTAGTATGCTGTTAGGTACAACCTAGGAACCTACCCTGTTGAAAATGGTCGAAATTAAATTCAAAGGCATAGATATAAGAGCAGTATTCATTCTCCAAGCTTGAAGCCCTACGTCCACTCTCCAGCTGGGTAAGTATGAAAGATTTGAGACTTGGAGGAGGAGACCCAGTACAAAGTTTTGCTTCCTTCAGGCACTAAGTGTTTGTTAACATTTCCTTTCCTCTATTTTGGAGCCCAGCTGTAAGAGGTGATGCTTTGTAACAGTCTTTTAGCATAACACTCTGTCTACTGATTGGCATACAGGTCATAAAACAGTAACTTCACTAAGTGTTGTTTCCTTGTTTTGAATGAAGACTAAATCAATGCCAAAGCATTTGCAACCCAGGCTGCCTAAAGGACAAAGCTGGGGGAGCAGGAAAGAACATAGCAGTAAGACCCCTTTTTCTTTAATTACTTAAAATCTGGCCTATAGTAATTGGTCACATGTGTAGCCCCTTACTCAGGGGAAATTCTCAATTTTTAGTTGTGTGGTTCCTGATCTTAGATATTTTTTTGGTTTTCATTTACTGTTTCAGTTGATTTACCCATTTTTTCACCCCCCTTTAAATATGGGTAAGTGTACTTTTAGTGATCTTTGGCTAATAAATCCTAAATATGCTGGATGGATTAAAAAAGATGAAAGCAATTGCCATGTTGCAAAATGCGTTTTTATCCATTAAAATATAGATGTTTCGAATATGGGGGAATCCGCTTTAAGAAGCCACATGAAAGGAAAAAAACATAGTATGTTGACAGAAAGCTGTAAAAATGTTCCACTAACTGTTGATAAATTGCTATGTGTATCAAGTGATAAACAAGTACAGCCTATTGCATCCACATCTAATCCTCTGCATATTCCTCTTGAAAAAAATGCAGCCATTAAAGCAGAAGCATTGTGGTGTTTAAAAGTGGTTAAATCCCATTACTCTTACAGGTCTTGTGCAGGTAATGATGTTTTATTCCGCCTAATGTTTTCTGACAGCAGAATTGCTGGAAACTTCAGCTGTGGCGAAAAAAAATGTTCCTACATTTGTTGCTTTGGTTTGGCACCTCACTTTAAATCAGTGTTGGTTCAGGAAGTCAAAACTGAAAATGAAAATTTTGTGATTTTGTTTGACGAAAGTTTAAACAAGTTTAGTCAGTCAAAACAAATGGATATACATGTTCGTTTATATGAAAAAGGAACAGTTTCAACCAGATATTTGTCATCAGTTTTTTTGGGTCATGCTAGTGCAGACATAATGATGGAAAATTTTCTTGAATGCATGGCGTGCCTCCCACTGTGTAACATTGTGCAGTTATCAATGGATGGACCCAATGTTAATTGGAAGTTTTTTGATATGCTGCAATCAACACTTAGTGCTGACTCAAATGTCCAACTCCTAAACACAGGGAGCTGTGGACTTCACATTGTAAACAATGCCTTTCGACATGGAGCCTCAGCAACAGGGTGGGAAATTCAAAAGTTGCTTTCATCATTATTTAGGCTTTTTAAAGATTCACCTGCAAGGAGGGAAGATTTTTCTAAAATAATTTTAGCCAGTAAGATGCCATTAAAATTCTGCCTACACAGGTGGCTAGAAAATACTCCTGCCTGCGAGCGAGCATTAGAAATTTGGGCAGACATTGAAAATCATGTTAACCAAGTTGAAAAGAAGTGCATCAAGAATCCCCACACTGTATCATTTGATGCTATCAAAACTTTCACTAAAGATCCTTTTGTTTTGGCTAAACTGCATTTCTTCAATTCAGTTTCAAAACAGCTGGTACCATTTCTCAAGGCATATCAGTCAGATAAGCCAATGATGCCTTTTATGGCCACAGATCTTGAAAAGATGCTAAGAAATATGATGAATCGCTTTGTTAAAAGAACCGTAATGGCAGAAGCTAACTCTGCCTTAAAGCTGTTACAAGTAGACCTTACAGATGCATCTCAGTGTTGTCATTATAAAGAAATTGATGTTGGGTTTCAAACAGAGAAGGTATTGAAAGAATTAAGTGCTAAGAACATTAGTGAATGCAAACTTATGGAGTTTAGAATGGAATGCCGAATATTTTTGCAAAAGCTAGTTGTGAAGCTATTGGAAAAAAATCCACTTAAGTACTCCCTTGTTCGCCACATGAAGTGTTTAGATCCTCGGTTGATGTCAAAAAATAGTGAGACTTGTATTAAGAATCTAACATCCATTCTCACACTTCTTGTTGATGCTCATAGAATACAACCAGAATTATGTGATGGTGTAATATGGCAGTTTAAGGAATTTGTGACCAGTGTTGCAGCAGTAAAATCTTCATTCATAAACTTTGATCCAGAAGATAAACAACAAAGAGTAGACACATTATTGTATGAATACATGTCTTCTACTAAAGCTTTTAGTGAACTGTGGAAAGTTGTGAAACTTCTTTTACTGTTGTCACATGGGCAAGCTTCTGTTGAGAGGGGTTTTTCAGTCAATAAGGAGCTCATTATAGAAAACATGAGAGAGGAGTCAATTGTAGCACAGAGAATTATTTATGATCATATATCCTATGTAGGTGGTATTGATAAGGTAAATATCTCAAAATCCCTTCTGTTATCAGTTGGAGCTGCAAGGCAAAAATACATACATTATTTGGATGATAAGTCCAAAGAAAAGGAAAAAGCAGCCATGTGTGGAAAAAGGAAAGCTATTTTAGATGAAATTGATAGCATAGAAAAGAAAAGGAAACTCATTGAAGGAGAAGTCAAAGAATTACTTAACTCTGCTGATGATTTAGCTTTAAAAGCTGAAACTACAAATAACATTACATACATTGTAAAATCTAATAGCTTTAGAAAAACTGCTCATGAGAAAAGAGCAGTACTTAAAAAAAATGGATATGGAACTTGAAACCAAAGTTAGCAATCTTAAATCTGTATAACCATCCATTGATACTCCATATTTGTGGTATCTTCCAAGCATATAGAGAATTAATACTAAAACATAAAATTTTTATATTTGTACAATTTACAATAGAAATGAACTTTTTTTTTCTTTGAAGCATGTTGAACTTCAAACCAGTTTTGATCTTATATCTTCATAATTATTTATTGTTTTTCATATGAAGTTCATGTAAATAGACTAATGAACTCTTCTGTTCCAAAAACTTATAACTTTCTGCAACTAACTTCCACAATTGGGCTTCTTATTGGACTAAAACTTTGGTAAGTAATATAAAACCTTATATATACTTGTACAGTAAATACTCATGGTCTCCTAAAACATATTTTTGCTGTACATTTTGCTATGAATTTGTGGCCAAAACAATTCAATCAATTGTCCTTAATGCATTGATCAGATTTTGGTTTATATAACTGACAAACTTCAATTTTTTTAAAAAAAGCTTTTAAAAACTTAATTCATATAATTGTCTTATGTTTTGGGAGTTGAACAAAAAGTGGTTATTATGATTCTGGTTATGATTGAAGCTTAACTGGAGGTAGAGATTCCTTATGCTCATCATTTTTCATTTATGTAAAATACTTAAGAATATCCTAATTTATACCAATAAAAATCTGAAATTGTTTTATGTTTAAGGTTTTTATAAATAGTTTAGCTAGTTCCACATTTTGGGGTAGCACTTCATAAATTTAGTTTAGCAGTGATTTTGATTTAAAAAAATAAAAGTAAATTGAGGCAATCTTGTTTGATATGAAAAATAATTTTTGGAAAGTAATATGAGGCAAGTGTACTGGTAGACATAAAGGTGGTTAGATTCTTTTGGGTTGGGTGGTGGGCCAGGACTTTCTGACTTCTATGATGAAACTTATTTGAAATTTGTTGCCATGTTCCTAAAATTACACTTTCTGTTTTAAACTCTATTGGTTCACCTTTCTATGATCGTCCACTCCCGAATCATTTCTTGAGGTGCATAGTGATTCCGTGGCTTATGCTTTTTGATTTAACATAACTGTACTACAATTGGATGAAATTTTCTTTAAGTCTGGAACATATTCTGTCTAGTAATTAAGATTTTCATTGCCTTCAAAAGTCACATCCCAATATGCATCCACCAGTGGCAGTCATTGGGAATGTTAAAAAGAAAAAAAAAATCATTCCCATGTATGGAAACACTTTTTATCAGAGCTAGAATTCACCTGTGGGCATAACAGGCACATGCCCCATTTAAAAAGGGGGGGTGAGTAAGTAGATAAGTGCTTTGCTTTGTCTCACGTTTCTTGTTTTCAGACATCACACTTTTTCACTTATGGATTTACATTGGCCCGAACTTTTCAGTGATCCACACAGCAGTACTTCAGAACTGCTGTTTGTGATGTACTCTGACAGGCAAGCACCCCATCTCCCCCTTATGGGTCCTCCATGTTTTACCACCGTGTTTTTTTGGAGGAAATAAATCTCAGAGATTTTTTTACCAGTCCTCTGTTAGACGTGCGCCCTCCCCATTATTAAATTCTGAATCTGCCCTCACTTTATTTTATAATAATTTCAGTTGTTATCAATAATAGTCTGATTACATGGAAGATAGTGCAGAATAGTGATGCAGCTAAAATGACTGATTGAATTAATCATTTTCTGATTGAGGGAAAGGATTTTCTGAATAGCCTTGTGGTAATTGCATCATGATTCAATTTAGCATTATTGGGTAATTCGCCAATTAAAAACATTAAAAAGAAATGTAATGGGTAAAAAAGCACACTCATCCATTTGCATCTTTCATCATTTTTATTACTTAAAACTGAAATTGCTTTTAAAAAATAATTTGAGCATGATACTGTAAAGCGTAGTAATCATCCTGGAATTTTTTGTATATGGCCTGGAAAAGGCCTGGAAAGTCCTTGAATTTTTTCCCCCAAAAAAGAGTACGAACCCTGAAGACTTAAAAGGATAAAGAATGCACTAAGTGATAAAACCAATGACTGAGTTGTACTTTTTGAAAAATTCAGCTGCTATATTTAACGGATTTTTGTTGTTATTCCAAAGAGAAGAACCTCTTATACATATTTTATATCATGAAATGGTAGCCTTAACTAAACAATTGATGGGACGTTTTCTAAGATCTGAAGCTTTTGCTATGGTAATTGGCTTTAAATTAAAAGCTATCTAAATTGAAAATGCAAAAAAAATGGTTACAGTGTATTGTAGTAGGCCTGGATACAGAAAAAGAATTATCATTGCTATCTACTGAAAATCGCAAAACGTTTCATTTGTCGGCACGATCGTTTTACATTGCATACACAAACTCCCTGTTGAAAGCAATGCCATTGGAAAACAAGTTTTTGAAAATTTGAAATGCCTCCATCCACTGTATTGAACTGAAAAAAAAGTCAGTTCAGTGTATTAGAATGTTAGCAGCAAAATTGCCCAGTGTTTTTCGACCAGATGAAGTTTCAGCTTTGAATGATGAATGGGTTCGGTTGCAGACTGGGGAAATTGATTCTTCATGGTTTCAAAAAATGCCAAGCTCCCAGGTGATGAAAATGCAATAGAATCTTCAAATTACTTCAGGTGATGAAAATGCAACAGAATCTTCAAATTACATCCGTATTGATCATTACTGGAATAAGATATTTTCCATTACTGATCAATTGGGAAATAAAAATATAAACTCATTCCTATTGTTGTGAAGTCTTTGCTATGCCTTCCACATGGGAATGCTGATCCAGAAGCATGGCTTCAGCATCAACAAACGCTTGTTTGAGAATCAATCTAACTTGAGCGTAGAAAGTGTAAATGGCCTGCATCAATTCAAGTGTCATGCCAAGAGACTAAATGGAGATGTGAGTAAAATTAATGTAACCAAAAACTTCTGACAGCTTATAAAGAATCCTGGAAAAAATATCAAGAGCGGATTAGTGCTGGAAAAATGCAGCAAAATGAGCGAAAAAGAGATGAAGAAATTGAATGTTCACAAGGTGATTTGAAACGAGAAGAAGCTGAACTTTTGCAGTAGTTGGATTCTTCTCAGAAAATGTTAAACAATGCTGAGATGAACATTGAATGTGACATAAAAAAAAAAAGAGACATGGGTGCAATAGAAAGGGGGCAGATACTATTAAAAGAAGCAAAACAAAACATTTCTAACTGTCTTAAAAAAATAGGAATGAGCAATTAAATGTTAAAAAAGCAGCAAAAAATTTAAAAATTAAACATTTTTTTTAAATAAATGATTAATAATAGAATCCTGCTATGGTTACAACTTTTTTTATCTGTTTGAAAACTAAAGCTTTTGCATATGTGTGTGTGTGTATTTCAATGCAAGATGTTTTAAATTTGAGTAGGGTGCATCTAGTTCCAAAACATTTTTTGCTTAAGAGTTTGTTCTATGTACTAATATTTTACCTGCTCCAAAAAAATGTTTTCTTACACCGAAAATGTATTTTATCTGCTCCAAAAATGCATTTTGTTTGTTCAAAAATGTATTTCATCTGCTCCAAAGATACATTTTGCTTCTCCAAAAACATATTTTACCTGCTCCAAAAACACATTTACCTGCTCCAAAAAAGCATTTTCATGCTCCAAAAACGTATTTTACTTGCTCCAAAATTGGTTTTGCAACTTTCCATCACTTTATTATCTTTGGTGAAAAAGAACAGAACTCAGTTCCACTCATCAATGTCAGATGAGACATTGGAGCATCTTCTCCTAACTAAGTGTAAATCAAACAAAAAAGTGATATGAGGCTGAATTTTCTGAGAGTTTTTTAAACACAGCCAAAAAGGCCACTGTCTTGTCATTGCAAATCTTGATTTTAGGAAAAATCTTCTTGATTTTATGGTAAATCTTCTTAATTTTTGATTTAGGAAAATTTTGGGTGCCAGGTATGCATCAGAATGCTCGACATGCCAATCAGACACACTTCGACCCCTGTGCACATGACAGTTGTCATCTTGGAAGAGTGGGGTATCCATTTGGTGTTCACTCAGGAGATAATGCACAAATGGCAGCCTATAGTCATCCTGAAGCTCACTGTAGCTCTTCATGTCCAAGTGTGACAACCTCATCCAAACGACCCATTTCCTCATAAGTGAAACACTCCTGGAACATCGAGAGTGGCTCCTCCAGCTTGAACATGATATATAGTACAAATTTTGAAGATGACAATCCGATTTTTGGTATAAATGTGACAAGGATGGTAAGTCAGATAATATCCGAAAACTTGAAAATTTTCATCGTCCTGGAGCGGGACTCGAACCCGTTGGAGGAAATGAAGCTGCCAGAAGTTGGTGATCTACACCCTGTTTTACTAGTCCACAAATCACACCAGTATTAATACATTATTACTTTTATTGTCCTTCTTTAAGATCTACAGTGAAATGTAAATTTTAATTTCACATTAACTAAATAATAGAGTATAAATATTAGGAAATATTTTCACATTGGTTACTATTTGTATGCCAACTAATGAACATGTGAATTGCATTTAACTTTAGTTTGTATTTTAATGAGCATAATAGAGTGACTTTTTTTAATTTTCATGTTTGGATCTTTAATAACACTGCTGGAACTCTATCAAATTGTGCAATATCTTAGAATACCCTCATTAAGTCTCAAACTGTTTCAGTATTATGTTTGTTCCTCTAGCCTGTTTCAATTTCCCCCATATTTCCGAACTCCCATTCACACTTAGTTGATGTGCAGAGAATAGAATGTAGGACCTCAGTCTCAGCTGAAATATTTCCATACCCAATATGTTACTACGGATTTTTCTCCTCTCGTTACAATCTACATTGCCAGAATACAGTGGCATTTCAAGGAAATACATACAGCTTTTACATAGGCTGTTTGAATTATGAATATTTCTGCAATATATCATTATATTCATCAATCAGTGTCCAGATTTCTTTCTTCCCAACGTTTGCTGCTCAAGGTTTCAGTGACCATTCAGACAAGAATATAATTCTACTCATTGTAACTAAGCTTACATTGATGTCAGGATACCTAGGTTTCAGTTGCTAAATTATTTTCTCAACAAACTGGAGTAAATGATGTACACCGTTTTACACTTTCCTTTTTTATCACATTTTAATTTTGTCCCTAGAACACACACGTTGTTTGTATAGGTTTTGCAGGGTTGTCATTGAGATCTGACATAACTGCACATGTAGAAATGTATGCATGAAACAGTGTGTGCTATGTTGATGTTGTAAGGTTAGCGGAGTATTTTTTAGACAGCCGACCACATCTGCTAATTCTTCTGCAGCACAAACAAATGACCTTGATGTCATGGATTTTAGCAGCTCTTCAGCGACAGATGCTGATAATGTTTTGAATAACAAATGGCAGTTGTAATTTCAGTGCAGGGTCATTCCATGTCAAGTGATCCAATGACTTTTATATTGCTTCCATTTTCAGTTTTCTAACAGTAGTATAAAAGGAGAAGGTCCCATATATATATCATTATCATCATCATCATCATTGTCAACCATTATCAATCCACTGCTGGACGAAGGTCTCCCCAAGTTTCCTCCACAACGGTCTGTCTTGTGCCAGTCTCCTCCATGTCACCCCTGCATACTTTCGAATTTCATCCACCCATCTCCCATGTGGTCTTCTTCTGGGTCTTTTCCTGTCCCTTGGAATCCAATTTAAAATTTCGGCTGTCCATCGATGATCTGTCCTTTTGGCAGTATGTCCAGCCCATTGCCATTTCAGGGATTTAACTCTGATCATGATGTCTTCCACTCTTGTCATTTTTCGGATCCACGAGTTCCTCTTCTTATCTCTCCTGGTTACACCAAGCATGCACCTCTCCATGCTGCTTTGAGTTGTCTGCAGCCTTTGTATGTCTCTTTTAGCTAAGGTCCACGTCTCTGCACCATACGTAAGCACTGGAAGGATGCATTGATCAAACACTTTTCTTTTAAGACATAATGGCATATTGCTCTTGAAAATTATGCTGTTTCTTCCAAAAGCTCTCCAGGCAAGTTTTGTACGCCGATTAATTTCTTCACCAATGTGACCCTCACTTGATATCTGCTGTCCAAGATAAACGTATGTGTCTGTTATCTCCAGCTTTTCTCCATCAATCGATAAATCTTCATTTCTTGTAAAAGCATTGAACATCACTTTTGTCTTCTGAAAGTTCATTTTTAATCCCACTTCTTTACTCTTGTCAGCAAGTTCCTGGATCATAGTCTGTAGCTCTGATGGGGTAGTTGCAAAAATGACTATGTCATTAGCAAAACGAAGGTGGGTTAGATAATCTCCATTAATCTTTATCCCTTTGTTTTCCCAGTTCAGTGATTGAAAGACATTTTCCAATGTGGCATTACAGAGCTTCGGAGATATGGTGTCACCTTGTCTCACTCCTTTTCCAATTTTTATGTGTGTTGTATTTTCAAACAGCCGAATCTTTGCATTTTCATAGATGTTATTAATAATATTAATGTATGCATCTTCAATACTGCAGGATTTCAGAGCCATTGCAACTGCTGATGGTTTCACCGAATCAAAGGCTTTTTCATAATCGATAAAAGCCATGCACAATGGAAGTTCATATTCCCTCGCTCTTTCAATTAGTTCTCTCAGTACGTGGATATGATCTATTGTGCTGTAGCCACTCCTGAATCCAGCTTGTTCTCTCGGTTGAGCCATGTCCAGTGTTACCTTCAAGCGGTGTGAAAGAACTTTAGTGAAGATTTTATAAACCACTGATAGGAGGCTGATAGGTCTGTAGTTCCTGAGATCCTCAATGTCACCTTTTTTCTGTAGCAAGATCATTGAAGCGTTGTTCCAATCCTCAGGAATTTTCCCTTCATTAAGGCATCGAGTGAAAATTTTGGGCGAGTACTGTTTCGATTTCTCCACTTGCTTCTTGTATGATGTCTACAGTAATTCCATCTTCTCCTGGAGCTTTTCCCCGCTTCATGTTCTTGATTGCATGTGCAACTTCTGCTGGAAGGACTGGAAGAACTCTGGTAATGGTACCTTTCATGATGTCTGGAGTACATGTATCATCCCTTTCATATAATTTGGAGTAGAAATCTTTCACTCTTGTCAAAATTTTGCCTCTATTTCTTGTTACAGAACCATCTTCTTTTCTCAGTGCCATAATCTGTTTTCTTCCCTTACTGAGATGTCCCTTTGCTATCTTTAGGCTTTGGTTGTTTTCAATTGCTTTCCTTACTAGTTCACAGTTGAATTTCCTTACGTCTTCAGTGATACTTTTTCGTACTGTCTTGCATAGCTCTATATATTCCACTTTGGAAGTCACATCTTCTTTAGTTGTCCTCATCTCTCTTCTTTTTTGCATCAACATTTTGGTTTTTCCTGATAATTTGTTCACATACAATTTGTTCTTAGACCCAGCTAATTTTGTTGCTGTTTCCATAAGAGCTTTGGTTACTTCTCTGTTAACTTCAGAAATATCCACTTCTTCCAATGTTAGGCCTTCTAAAGCAGAGAATTTGTTCTTCAGTTCCAATTTGAAGGTATTATGGTGTTTTTTAAGGTTGGTTATGTCAATAGATTTGGTTTGTCTTATGAGATTGCTACGTTCGAGTTTAGTGTTGAGGTGCATCTTACATCTCACCAATCTATGGTCACTACCTGTGTTGAACTTGTTTAGCACACTGCAATCTTCTATGACGAATTTTTTGTTACACATAATAAAATCAATTTCACTTGTCGTCCCATTTGGATGTCTCCATGTCCATTTCCTGTGTGGCTTTTTCTTGAAAAAGGAGTTCAAGATGAAAAACCCTTCTGCCTCTGCAAACTCAACGAGAGTATTTCCACGCTGGTTTCTGTTGCTGTGACCGAATTTACCTACTGAAGTTTCATTCTGTTGCCGTTGCCCTATTTTTGCATTGAAATCTCCCACAATTATCTTCAAGTGCTGCTTACCTTTATTATTTAGATGATGAATTTCCTCATAAAATTCTTCAATTTCTTCTTCAGCATGACTTGTGGTGGGTGCATAAGTTTGAATAATCTGAGCCTGGTATCTTCTCGAGAGTTGGATAACGAGTCGTGCAGCTCTGTCAGAGGAACTTTCAACTTCTACAACTCTATCCTTCAGTTTCTTGTTTATTATAAATCCAACACCACTAGTTCTGCCAGTATCTGTCCCACGATAGTAGAAGAGATGTCCACTTTTCAGTTCATTGAGATCTTCTCCTTACCTCACTTAGCCCGACGATGTCCCACTTGATCCTTTGTAGTTCCTCTTCCAATTCAAGAAGCCTTGAATCAGAAGATAGGGAGCGTCCGTTATACATAGCCAAGGTCAGCATCAGATGGCAGCCTAGTCCGGTCCTCCGGGGATTCTTAGCACCCTCTGCCTTCATGTCGCACTGGCCGCTGCCTTGGCCAGGTACATTCCAGCTGCCGGAGACTGAGGGCCAAGATTTAAGTTGTGGAGTCATTTTGGAGGGGTTTGGCCATAACTCACCATGCTGGCCAAGCGGGTTGGTGAGTGTGAAATAGCATTTCCTCTAATCCTGATGGTATAGTTATACCGCTATTGGCGGTCGTCAGAGCCCCTTTAGTGGGAACAGGATGTACCACGAGAAGGCGGGGTTGACATTTGTCAAGGAGAGGCTGTGATGTTACGCATCACCTGACCTTACATCCCATATATATATATCATCCGGTTTTTCTGTTATGAGGGTTTGAAATTTAAAAAAATTTACAATTTCGACCTTTCTGGATTACACAAAAACTTTAAAAGCTCAGCCCAGAATTGAGATATTTCAAAACTAAAAATGCCACTCTCTTCAGAAATTAATGGGCTTTAATATGATATGCCACATGATGGACTTATTTTAAATTTTAAAACTAAGTTTTAAAATTTTAAAAAGTGATTAAAAAATATGAGTAAAAATTTTCAAAAAATGTGTATTTATTATTTCATATTTTTAAAAGCTTTCAGCAAAATTTGATCTTGGGATCTCAATGGGATCGTACTTTAAAAAATAGCACATTGTTCTTAATGAGTCTAATTGTAATATTATTGATAACGGGTACTTCTCCCTACAGTGTCTTGATATTAATTTTTATCGCAACAGAATAGGGCATTGGGGAAATTATTCAGAATTCTTACTACCTCATCAGGTTTATTTTTTGAGGAAAATCAAAAAATTTGTCACACCTTTAAGTATTAAAAAAATTCTTAATTCTACTTTAAGTACATGCTGACTAGATGGGTAAAAAATGATGCTGGACCTGGCGGATGTAAGAAGCTCACAGTTGCTTCTTCACTTTCATAGTCCACCGACAGCACATAGGTCAACCACCATTTTTTATTGGATTCACATGTTACATATCCAGTTATCTCAACCATATCCAGAGATTTTGTATCTCTTTCAATGTCAAACTTCTGACTCTCATTGCTAAAGGAGTACACCTTGGTCACAATTTCTGTTGGACTGGTTGTAGATGGAATAAAGCAGTGAAATCCTTGTGTTCCCTTGATCACTTTCACTCTTTCAAAGCGTCGTTTTAGGGACATTTCTTCTTTTCTGTAATCCTCATTTGTTGAAAATTAGAACTGGATGGAAGGATTGTTATCTTGGCACCACTGAAAGAGTTCCAGCGGTGTCATAATTTGGTCTGTGTAAGGTCTCTGTAAACTTGCCTTGGATGCAAGGTGCTTGACTGTCCCTCCCAAACCATCGCATACTCCTTTTCCATGGGCTGTTGCATAGAAGTGCCACTCTGCATAAATACCAAAATCTTCTTTATGGTAACACAGGTTTGAGAATTTTTTCTTATTTTTGTATTGTGCACTTGATCCATCAGAAAAGTAAAAGATTTTTTCCAAGGACAGAATAACATTTTCCTTGAGGAATGAGATCAACTTATTCTGAAAAGTATGAACAGCTATAGTATTATGTGTTAAGCATTCGGAAATCACAACAAAGCCTTTGAACTTAATCTCTCCTCTTTGACTATAATATACAGCAAATGGATGAATTGTTGCCTGGTTGTTGTTCCAGTGGAATGACTGGGCTTCATCTTGGAGGACAAAAGAGTAGTTCTCTGAAAAGTCTAATGTTATCAAGGCCTGATTCTCCTGAATGTTCGCTTTCAGGTGTGAGTAGTATGCTGCTTGTTGATGTGTAATGAAAGAGTGAGTTTTTAACAATACCAGCTGTTCACACAAATTTTCAATAAATTCTTCTGCAGGCTTTTTTAATGTCTCGAATGTACACCTATCAACCGAAACCCACTGTTTGTAGGTAAAGCTTTCTATCATCTCTTCTTCCATATTGTTCATAAGCTGTTCCTTTAAAGTTTCTATTTCTGGGCAACTCTTACAGCTACCCAAATGACACTGAGGAGTAGGAACTTTGCACGTTATTTTATCAATGCATGTTTTATGGTCATTAAGCTTACATCCATCGTTCAGAGTTATGTCTTCCAATTTTCCACCAATTATCATCAACTTAACATTCTGGTGGTAGGTACATACACAAACACAATGAGTACCACTTGCACCCGTAAGGATACAATTCTTTGGTGGAAGTTCTTCAAATTTTGAAAAGCCAATTTTAACTGTGGGATGCAGAGTTTTAAACAGTTGGTATATTTCTTTAAGGTTTCCTAAAATAAGTCTTTTTTGCAGACGTATGGATGTTTCATCTTCTGTTTTAACAGTCACACAGTCCTTTCCAGGCATTATTCGGCTTAACTTATCGCTATTATAAAAGGTTTTGACTGTGTCTTTATTATAAAAGGTTTTGACTGTGTCCTTTCTTTAAGCTGTTTGATTATCTCTGAATCTGTGTCAAATTCTTCACTAGATATATCTGAGTTTTCTACGCTTTTGTCTTTGACAAATGCAGCAACAAGACTCTTCTTTGCATTCTCTAGTTTTCTTTTGCAGTATCGTGGTTCACGTATTATCCGTTTCTTTGCAATTGGTGATTCTTCAATACAGGACAAAGACTTGTTCAAATATTCAATTGCCATGTTTGATTCTAAAAACGGTACTTCAGCTTCAACATCTGGCTGTCTTGACTCATTATCCTCCTCCATTATTTCTCAGTCTTTCTTCTCCTTTGGCTGCTGTTTTCTGCAACTGTCACCTATCTTCATGCCACGATTAATCTCTGGCTGCATTTCGCACATCCAATTCTGAACAAGCCTTACATTTTTAATAGTCTTGTGACGATTTTATTAAAAGGATTACAGCAATCTATTAAATTAGACTTTTTTTTTTTTCTGTTGCAGCCATAGTCTAGTGAAAATATATTAGTACACCTCAGATTCACAATAAAATTTAGTAAATCTAGTTAACTTGTGTATTCCCACCAACATGTCAATAAGACAGCTGGAGCACAAAGACACCAACAGATCAACACAAGAGCTAAGGAAAGACTGAGTCTCAACTCACCACAGAGCCAGTTAGTGCTGGTTCAAACAAGATAAAACTGGTTCTATTGCGCAACAGCAAGCTGTCACTCCACTGTAGAAATTATTTTTTAAGAAAAGCCTGATAGCTTTTCAGATACCTTTTTAATTGAATAACTTTTTAAAGAAATTCCTGAAATAACTGATATTATGGTTTGAAGTCTTGTTTATTTTGTTTTATTTCACTCCAATAAGACCAATTTATCCCGAACGTAGCCCAATAAGGCAGACATGTATGTACAGAATATTTTTTTTTAAATCTGATCCCATTGAGATCCCAAGATGAAATTTTGCAGAAAGCTTTTAGAAATATGATATAATCAATACAAATTTTTTGAAAATTTTTACTCATATTATTTTTAATCACTTTTTAAAATTTGAAATTTTGTAACTTAGTTTTAAAATTTAAAATAAGTCCATGTGGCATATCATATTAAAGCCCGTGAATTTTTGAAGAGAGTGGTATTTTTAGTTTTGAAATATCTCAATTCTGGGCTGAGAGCTTTTAAGGTTTTTGTGTAGTTCAGAAAGGCCAAAATTGTCATTTTTTTTTAAATTTCAAACCCTCATAACTCAAAAATGGGATGAAATAAAAAATAAAAATTTTAGATTTAAACTTAGTTTTGATCATTCAACAAGTGTACAAAATTTTGTGAAAATTGGAAGACATGAGGTAAAAAAAAAATTCATTAAAAATTGGATCACTTGACATGGAATAAATTGCCCTGCCCTGCGTCAAAAATAACGGAAAAATTATTCAGTTCATTATCCAAATGTGGTAGCCATTGAGTTCAGTTGCAATACCTGGTAAAAGTTATTGGTGCATTGGACCACCATCATTTTTATTTTGGTTGTAAAATTCAATTTTTAGGGGTCTTGGACAAGCAGACCCCCAAAGAATTCAAATGCTACAAGTATTCCTTGGAAGAGATAGGTTATAGTTTTTCAAGAAACAACAACAAAATATTTGTTTTCATGAAATTCAACAGTCGTGGAATGAAACAAATAGGAAAACCATGAACAAATAAATCCTAAAACTTGGTTGACCATGGTTTTCCCATTTATTTCATTCCATGACTGGTTTCCATTTAAAATATGGAGTTAAAATGTTGGTGTTTTGGCTGCTTATTCTCTCTACTGTAGGTTGTTAGAAGATAGGTTATAGTCCCTGTGGCAGAATCGTGGTGACGGGCGACATATGTCGCAGATTTTATTCTGGTCCTGCAGACAAACAGGCTATCCCAGAACCCAATTAGATCCTCTTTTACAGACTACCAATAGTGGATGCAAGTTTTCCATTTTTCAAAACTTTCATATAACAGAAGTTAGACGAAGTGAAGATTTCTCCATAATCGATTTTTTTTTATTTTTTTTTTCGTGTGATGTTCCCTCTGTGTGGTATTGTTGTTAAATGTTGATATATTGCATAAATGTTTGTGTTTCAGTTTGAAAATAGAGGCAACAATTCCCAAAAAAGAATGTTAGATGGAGCCATGTAAATTTTAATTCCTTTTTTTTTTTTTTTTTTTTTTTTTTTTTTTTGTAGTATGGTTGTTAAACATAATTTTATTACACAAGTTACTGTATTTAAGACTGAAAATGGAGAAAATTTTCTGGAAAGTGGAAGTTGTCTGGAACCAATTTTACTCCTGTAATCGTAAGATGGAGGTGAAATTTTTCGCAAATGGAAGCAGGAGCCAGCAAAGACTGCTCCTATGATCTTTTTATTATTTTTTCTGAATGTTTTCTTGTCTTGTATTATTGTTTAACTATGATTTCATTACATATATATTTGTATTTAAGGAGGAAAATGGTGAAAAGTTTTCCAAAAACAAAAGTAGGGCGGAGTGAAGATTTCTTCTGTAATCATATTTTCTTTTTGCAACATTTCCATCTGCCCTATTTTGCTGCTTAGTGTTATTTTATTCTATAAATATTTGTGCTTCAGCTTGAAAATTGAGGCAAAATTATAGGTTCAGAAGGCAGTGTTTGTGATCCTAGTTATCATCCCAACTGCTGTAATATCTAAACTAGGTTTTTCAGTTTGAAGAAATATAAGGTGGTTTCTCTTTTTTTTTTTTTTTTTTATCTCTCTACTTGTACAAACTTGTATTGTTCTGTTTTTTTCATCTATTAGTTATCTAGCCCAGTAACCGCTCACAGATTTTTTTTGTGGCACCATGATTTCTGTTGCAGAGTGATCAGGAACTTTCTGCTATGGGGTTATAGTTAAAAACTACTTTATTTTCCCTTCTGTGGGTCAATATCCACTAGTCTACATTAAATTTACTCTTTGCACTACGTTCAAAAAATTGCTATGTGTGTGTGTGCTGTGGGAGGGTACTTTTGTTCCTACTTTTCTCTGAAAGATTGCAGCAATCTCTGTGAAGTTTAAGCCATGCCATGTTACCATTGTGCTAGAGTTACAGCCACCAGATCATGCTAAGCTAACAGTATACTGTAAATGGTTTGTATAGTTTTTTTGGCCCAAATCACGAACTGTTGGTCAATAAAACCAAGGACAATTCAAGATCTTCAGTACAACATCAGGGGTAAAATGGCTGCTGTTGACAGTATATTACAGTGGACATTCATTAATATGGGATATTGGGTGAATATGTGTCTGAGTGCTGGTGGTGACCACTTGCAGCATCTTCTCTGAGACAGCTCTATTTGTCACGGACCGAAGTATATATCTGTTGCATGTAATTCAATTCTGTTAGTGCCCTCATTGTTATTATGTAAAATGTGTGTGTGTGTGTGTGTGTGTGTGTGTGTGTGTGTGTGTGTGTGTGTGTGTGTGTGTGTGTGTGTGTGTGTGTGTGTGTGTGTGTGTGTGTGTGTGTGTGTAGATGCTACTGTATCAGTAAAGTTAATAGGGCAACTCTGCTTCTCAGCAGGAGTTCCGTGTTAAATATATAAGTCAAGGTGAAATATCTATATGGAACTGTATGGGTAAACCTTGTTTAGCTGTTTATATGTGCAAAATTGGTTTTCTTGGGTCCTTAAAATT
This sequence comes from Macrothele yani, assembly GCA_039090855.1. Lineage (NCBI taxonomy): Eukaryota > Metazoa > Arthropoda > Arachnida > Araneae > Macrothelidae > Macrothele > Macrothele yani. The sequence goes on from CM077013.1 coordinate 26,877,903, forward strand.
TTTTGTTCAATGCTTAAAAATTCCTTAAGTGCCTAATTTTTACTCTTAAAGATTCATGTGGATTCTGTTGTGGAGTGAGTGTAGAAATATATTTCATTTGAAAAGGGGTAACTTGCACTTTTGTTTGATACATACATGATCCTGTTTTTAAATATATTTTTTATTACATGAAATAAACAATATTTTCTGACACTAGAAGCATTAGAATTTTTTACTTAATTTAAGAATCAAGCAGATCATTTTGAAATTGAAAAAATTCAGTGGCTATCTCAATTAGATGCCAAGTTAGGATTTTTTTAATTTTTTTTTACAGTTGGCACAGTAGTTCTAAAATTGTGCATTCTTGGTTAGAGTTATAACACTGAAGTCTAATGTGTCATGTCTCGAATGCTGAGCAACATAATAAACTTTTAACTCTTAAGTTGTGTATTAGATTGCAAATGTTTCAGACCCTTTGACATCATTCAAGATCTGTTTTCAGTGCCCCGGGTGATGATGTTTTTTTCTCCTTGTTCAAAAAAGAAAGGGAAAAACAATTGCATGTGAAAAGCATTGAAAATGGCCTGTGGATGGCATCAACGAGTTGGAAACATTTGCAGTCCAATAAATAGATCATCTTAATTGTAGTTAACAAAGCAATCGGGCATCTCTGAATTGCCTAAATTCACTGTTTCTCACATAACATTAATCACATTATAAAACTCAAAAATTGCATCGTCCTGGAGCGGGAATCGAACCCATATCTCCCGATTTCTGTTCGAGTTTATCTGTTACACCACCAGGATGACAAAGTCCCAAGTATCTGAGTGTTAAAAGTATCAGAATATTATCTGACTCTGATGTGTTTAATGTTACGTGAGGAATAGTTACTACAGGTAATTCAGCTATGTCTGATTTCTGTGTTAAATTATAGTGACGTATTACAAGAAGAATATTTCTTCCACAAAATATACCTGAGTGACTGGGGATTTACTTAACAATGCTACATGGAAGCAGAATTTGCTTCGACTATCAAGTGGTCGGAGAATATTCCAATAATCTTAACACGCAGATACTTAGGACTTTGTTGCTGTGGGTGGTGTAACGGATAGCATGCTCGAACAGAAATAGGGGTCTGATTCCCTCTCCAGGGCGATGAAATTTTCAAGTTTTCTGATGTGATTAATATTAGATGAGAAACAGTAAATACAGGCAATTCAGAGATGTCGGATTGCTGTGTTAATTATAGTGACATATTTTCCACATATTATGAGAAGAATATTTCTCCCACACAATAGATCATCCTAATATTCAAGACAAGATTCATTGGACCGAATAGCTTTATGTGTTGCTGAACAGAGCCAAAGGTAAGATTCTGTAGAGTTCAGGTACTACAAATTTTTAGTGGAGCATTACCTAGGATTTGTTAGGGTAATCAGTGTGAAGCTTCCACCGAATTCAAATCTTTTACTTGTGTTATTTATGCACCAGGGACATTCTTTGAAGGGGCTGACATAGAATTATACTTTAATGGCTTTCTTATACAAATGAAGAATTAGTAGCTTTGTTTTATTGTGTATAAATTTCCCTTTGTAAGTTGCTGCAAGAATTATGTATATTATCACAAAACTTTACTTTCAGATTCTTTCACAGAGCACCAAGCCCAACAGTATGTCAGAGCAGTGGAACTAATTTGTTTTCGACACAAGACAGATTGGGTCAATAATAATGTAATTTGTACTGTTCTCTTCCCATTTCTGAATGCTTGGGTGGTAAAGAATGCCAAAAGCACTTCAAGAAGCAGTGCGACAATTATGAAGGCTGTTTTCTCTCTCCTTGGTGAGTGGAAGTTTATGTAAATATATATTTGTTTGTTTGTTTGGTCGGTCTGAGTAATTTCATGCACCTAGAACCTATCAGAAAATTATATTAGTGTTCAAAGGTATTAAACGAATTGAATTTCAAATTTCTTAAATTGTTTTTTAACTTTACTGCATTTTCTTATTATTTCTGTGCTCTTATTGTTCCTTGGCCACCATTCAGAATTCTTGGGTTTAATAAGTGCTAGTAGCAGTCAGTATTGTTAAGCTCATTGTGAAAACTAAAATTGTGCTGTATCAAGTGATTTTTTACAGCCAGGAATATAGACTCACAGGGTGCAGGAAAGCCATTCAGTTATATATCGCTATGGGTCCTTCTACATGAAATCACCAAATTTTAGAATAAATGGTTGCTTAACCATTTATTATTTTTTTATATTCCCACGTGTAAGTTGACCAAAACAATTTTTAATTGTTGTGTTGTTGTTTTTTTATCTGCAACCATTTTTGGATCTGGACACATTTTTTGATCTCCTGCCTGCTGTTGCAGGCAAAAATTTGGGTGTTCAAGGGTTCATGGAAATTTCTGTAACTTTTAAACTACTTGAAATAATGAAACAAACTTTTTTTCCTCCTGAAAATATATTTTTTGAGCTTTCAGAAAAGTTATTTAAGTTGTGTGTTGCTTTTAGTCTAAAGAGATGTGAAAAATTCAGCAAATGTGATTTGCAAAATCTCCATCTTTAGGTAGCTGCAACTCAGGTAGGCTAAAAACTGCAAACCGATTTTTTTTTCCTTCTGATGATCTATGTCAAAATACATAGTTTCTAGCTCATCAAGGAAAAATTTCATGTTTTAAATACCTTCCTATTTTTATTTTTTTTAATCGTGAAGTTGTTAAATTCGTGAAAATTTATTGTTTCGAGGTCGACTATCTTGAATGCCCAACAAAATTTATAAAAAATTTAAACTGATGGTACTCAATCAGTTGTATAAATTTCAGTTTGGGGTTCAGCATGGTATGTGTAAGAATAAAGGACTCAGATTCTGGTTTATAAAAAAAAAGTACTCTTACAATTATTAAGAGATACTTTCTTTAGGCTGTTTTCCATGGGTGAATGCCATACATGCCAGTAAAAATACTCTTAAAACAATTATTACATTTATGATACTTTAAAATATACTTGTTTGCTTTTAGTTCAGGGTGCACACAGCAATACATAGGAAGGTGAAAAAACAAAGGAAAAAAGATGAAATACTTTTTTGTCTGGCGTTTCCCAGCCTTTGGTCAACTTATGTTAGATGCATCAGTGTAGAATTTCAATATTTTATACATAATTTTTTTGTTTTACAATTGTTATTTATGTGTTTAATTTTATTAATAACTACCACATTACTAATATTAAGCCTAATGTGCTCCAGCCTCTTAATAGCACTGGATGACAGGCTGTAATGCTAGTTTATGCCTGTTTCAACTTGTCTCGCCATGTCATGAGCATTAAAGACAGGAATATAGGCTCTTACTAGCTGAGACCTATTTTTTTGTGTCTTATTGTGTCATGTTCATTGTGCCAAATACCTGTCAGTTTGTTATGAACCTCCACAGTAGTCAGATATGTTTAGTAAAAAGTTTAGTGAAGTTGAGAGATATTATTTAAAATGGTGATTAAATATAATTATAATGTAAGTTCAATTAGTTCTTATGTGCAAGAGTTGTCCTGAAATTCTTTATTTATTTATTTATTTATTTTTGTCCTGAAATGTTCTAATTTTTGTTCCATATCCTGAAAATTTGAGTGTAATCCTGAAATTTAAAAAATAAATGGTAAATTATGTATAGTGATTCATCATCTAGCATTTACAAGTACCAAATAAATAAAAAAAATTTTAATGAGCGAGAGAGAGAGAGAGAGAGTACTCTTATTGTTGTGACATCATCGCCAAGAACTCTCATTCTTGAGTTTGCGATGTGCCCAAATTGCGTTCCCGCTTTTGTGAGATTGTTCGAGAATCGAAACTGCCATGAAGCCGCTTCCTACGGAGGACGCCCAGAAATGCTGGCCATTACGGATGACTAACAAAAAATTACGGATATTCAGATTTTTGCTGTCATTAAGAAAGTTTTACTGGTTTTGTAATTAATCAATGTAAAAGCCTCTGAACAAAGTTCGTAACACAGCTCTTTGTATCACGTAGGCCCGGCGTGCTTCTTTCGTTGTGATGCAGTTCTTTGTTTCTTTTCTCTCCCAGGATTATGTTGGCCCGGCTCGCTTCTTTCGCCGTAGCCCAGGATTACGTTGGCCCGGATGTGCTTCTTTCGCTGTGACCTGGGATTGAGTCGGTCCGGACGTGCTTCTTTCGCTGTGCCCGGGATTGCGTCGGCCCGATACATCTGGACCAAGTTCATGATGCACCTCTTTGTTTCTTTCTACTATCCCCCCCCCCTTTTTTTTTTTTTTGAGGAAGAGGAATGTGTTTTGCTTATTTGAAAACTAAGTGAAAAGATAGCACTGCACCGGGCCAGGATAACGTCGGCCCGAAGCCTCTGAACAAAGTTAGTGACACAATTCCGTGTTGTTGTTGTTTTCTTCTGAGGAGGATGAATGTGTTTTGTTCGTTTGAAAGCTAAGCAAAATACATTTGAAGAAAGCATGAACTTCAAAAGAAAGCACGGCTAAAATTTGTGATGCAGCTTTCTGTTTCTTTCTTCTTATTATTTTTTTTCTCTTTCTGAGGAGGGGGACTTTGTTTTGCTTGTTTGAAAGCTAAGTAGAAAGAATGCACGGCGCCGGGCCCCGGGATGCCTTCAGTCGTTATCATTTGGGGCTTTCTCGTGATCAATGTGCTAACTGAGCAGAAATCTTGGGAGATGGAAGAGGGTTGTCGTTTTCCGTTTGAGGACGGAATTCCATCTTCCAGAAACTGAAGTTAGCTGGTGTGAAGATTTCTCCCGTAATCGTAATATTTTCTCGCGATGTTCCTTCTGCCCAGTATTTTTCTTAGATATCCATTTATTCCATAAATATTTACATTTCGGCTTAAAAATGGAGGAAAGAGTTTCCCAAAACGGAAGATGGTTGAAGCGAAGATTTCTGTTATAATCATAATTTTTCTTCCCGCAACGTTCTGACTATCCTGTGTTATTGTTAAGTGTTTCATGTGACTATACAGGTTGTCCGAGAATTATTGGACTCATTACAAAATTATATAAAACAAAACATTAAACAGATAGAAAAAGGTGATTGTACTAACTTACAATGTAACTACACAAGTTAATAAATTTTGATGTGAGATCCCTTGGTTGCTCGTAGTACGTCCAAGCGATACTCGATTTCATGCCATGTATTGGCAAGTATCTGAGGAGTTATGGAATTAATAGCAGCTGTGATATGCCTCTTCATTTCCTGCAAATCAGTACAAGGCATCTGATAGACACGATCCTTCACATAACCCCACATGAAATAATCCAACGGAGTTAGGTCTGGAGAGCGAGGAGGCCACGGAATGGGACCACCACGCCCAATCCATCTATTGGGGAAATGCTCATTTAGGCACTTAGGTACACACATTGACCAGTGTTGGAAAACGACGTTGTCATATGTTTTGATCTAGGGTATAGTAAAATTTTCTAACATATCCAAGTAATGGTTTTTTCGCAGAAGAAGAAAGGGCCAGTCATCTCTTTTGATAGGGCGCACCACACATTAACTTTTGGAGAATCACGTTCCAGTTCAATAGCAGCGTGAGGCAGTCCACTGCCCCATATCCTACAGTTGTGACGATTCACAATGCTTGATACAGTGGAACCTTGGTTTTCGTGATTATTCCGTTCGAAAAAGTCTGACGAAAACCGAATGTACGAAAGCTAAAGCAATATTTCCCATAAGAAATAATGTAAATTCAATTAATCCGTTCCAGACACCCGAAAATATTAACAAAAAAAAAAAAAAAAAAAAACATTGTATAGAGAATAACTATTTTTACATACAGAAAACAATGAGAAATAAATATAAATGGCTAATGAAATAGATAAATGACCATTTAACATAACTTTTACCGTTATTGAAGACTCTTGTTGGCATATGGAAGACTGTGAGGAGGGGAGAGGTTATTGTTTGGAAGGGGAATCCCCCTCAATAAGGACTTCTGGTATCAAGGCCCTATCTTCCCTTCTTTGTCTTTTACTGGCACTAGGATCAGCTTGAGAGTCACTGGACCCCTGTCGCACAAAAAATCTGTCCACAGAGGTTTGTTTCTGGCGTCTCTTTAAGATTTGCCTAAAATGGAACAGGGCATTGTCATTGAACATGTTGCAGACACGGCTTGCAACAGCTTTGTTAGGGTGATATTTCTCCACAAAACTTTGCAACTCACTCCACTTTGCACACATGTCCTTAATGACTAAAGAAGGCACATTCTCCCCTCGCTCTTCCTCCTCCTCTGAAGCAATTTCCTCAGCTCCCATCTGTTGCTGTTCCAGTTGAAGGTCTTGCAGCTCTTCAGTGGTTAGCTCTTCCCTGTCCTGGCCACTCACATCTAACCCCATGGACTTCCCCAAAGACACAATAGATTCCACAACATGCGTATGGTCGTCAGGGTCAGCCTCAAACCCTTCAAAATCCTTCTGGAGGACACATTCTGGCCACAATTTTCTCCAAGCAGAGTTCATCATCCTGGAAGTCACTCCCTGCCAAGCCTTATTTATGTAAGGCGTATGCAATTGAGGATACTGAAGTGATTCCTCCAGAACTCTCTTAGGGTCAATTCAGTGTCCGAGGTCACTTCAAAGCACATTTGAAACAGTGCTTTGGTGTAAAGTTTTTGAAGTTGGAAATGACCTGCTGGTCCATGGGCTAGATGAGAGGAGTGGTATTAAGGGGCAAGAACTTCACTGTGATGAAACTAAACTCCTCTAACAGTTGGTCTTCCAAGCCTGGAGGATGAGCAGGAGCATTGCTCATTACCAGGAGGCACTTGAGTGGCAATTGATTTTCCAGGAGGTATTTCTTCACACTCAGGCCAAACACTTAATTGACTCACTCAATTAAAATTCGCCTCGTGACCCATGCCTTAGTGTTAGACTTCCACATCACACACAATTTACTCTTGATGACATTGTTTTTCTTGAACACTCAGGGATTTTCAGAGTGATACACCAGTAAAGGCTTCACTTTGAAATCCCCACTAGCGTTACCACAGAACAAAAGAGTTAGCCTATCCTTCATAGGCTTGTGTCCTGGCAGTGCCTTTTCCTCCTGCATGATGTAGGACCTCTTTGGCATTTTCTTCCAAAAGAAGCCTGTTTCGTCACAATTGTAGACTTGTTGGGGGAGGAATCCTTCAGCCTCTACATTCTCCTTGAATTCATCAACGAATTCTTCGGCCCCACGTTTGTCTGAACTTGCAGCTTCGCCATGCCTTACCACACTGTGTATACAAGTTCGCTTCTTAAATTTGTCGAACCAGCCTCTGCTGGCCTTAAATTTACTAACAGCAGCACTCGTTCCAGGCATTTTCTTTGTGAGATCCACATGCAACAGCCTTGCGTTTTCGCAAATTATCGCCTCCGAAACACTATCTCCCGCTAACTGTTTTTCGTTGATCAACACCAACAACATCTTCGATTGTGTGCGATCTCTGTTTCGTTAGCACATTTACCCCTTTTGCAACATCAGCTTTCTTGATTTCTTTTTTCTTCACCAGGATGGAACTGATCGTTGATGCGGACTTCCCGTACATCCTGGCGAGATCGGCCACGCGTACGCCACTTTCGTACTTTGCAATGAGTTCTTTCTTGAATTCTATCGTGTTTCTTGCCTTCTTTATCAAAGGGCTGGTACTCGGAACTTTCTTTGGCCCCATGGTGACTTATTTAGCAGTCACACTCAATAAATAAGCACAAAAAACAATGGATTACATTTACGAAATGTTTGGGATGAACGCGTGGGGTGATGCTCACTCAACAAGAAACAGAGGCAGACTGAGAGTCACGAATGCACGAGATGCTTTGTGTCGGCGCTCGCTGCTTCCGGCGCAGGAAAAGGAGTAGCTGAGTAACACGGGCAGGCGGACAAATTCATTTTTAAGCGTACGAAAACTGGGACAAAATTTCAACGAGAAAAGTCGTCGAAAACTGAATTGTACGAAAACCAGGGCATACAAGAACCGAGGTTTGACTGTACATGAAATGTGGATTCATCACTAAAAATTACAATACTGAGAAAGTTTTCGTCATTTTCCACTCGATTCAGCATAGCCACAGTGAAATCGTATCGCAGAGTGTGATCATTTACATAGATCTTTTGCACTATTTGAATTTTATGAGCATGAAACTTTTAATTTCTTGTGCAAGATATCGTGAACTGTCGATTTCGGAATGTACAGTTCTCTGCTTGCTTTACGAACGGATTTCCTGGGGCTTTGTTGGAAACTTTCATTAACTTGGTCAAACTTCTCACCGCTGATGTTAGGCCTACCAGCTCCTCCATAATGTTCCACATTGCCAGTTTCTTTAAACTGTTTCATCCACCACTTAATTGAATTCGTTGGCGGAGGATTACAACCATACTCTAAACGGTACCATCTTTTAACGTTAATGACAGACTTTAATTCCGTAAGCCATAACGCACACATCGCCTTCTGCTGTACGTATGACATGACTACTGATTGCGCATTTCTCATACATTCCTCATCAGGCCACACCTAGCGCCATCTATCAGATTCTGGGAATAACAATTCTGCAAAACAAAAATATAGAAACCGTGTTAGTAATACATAACATAGGAGAAAAAAAAATGCTCATAGTTTTTTTTACATAATTTTGTAATGTGTCCAATAATTCTCGGACACCCTGTATTTTGAAGAAATTCAAACTGAAAAGTGAATTTCTGCTGCATGCAGAAGTTGCTGATATAGGAATTAGGGTGGAAGAAGCTTCCTTTACTTCAGTAATGTACTTGGCAAATATTTTCCCAGCTGCTGCTGTTAGTGACAGTGATCTGGACAAGTTGGAATTGGAGTTTGCCTTATCAAATTTTGATGAATTGGAAAAGGGTGTTTCGAATAGTCCTACAATTGATACCGCATGGTCAAACATTTTGAAAATGACTGGTGCAAATGGTGCTAAAAAGAATGAAGCTTTACCACACCTGATACATGCTATTCTTGTTGTGCCACACAGTAATGCAACTGCAGAAAGAAATTTTAGCATTGTCCGTAGAGTCAACATTTCTGCATTTGTACCAATATTTGACTTCACTTAATTTACATACCAGGTCTGCTGAAATTGTCCTGAAATTTGAGAAAAATCGAGTCCTGAATTTCTTTTTTTTTTTTTTTTTTTTTTTTTATCGCTCCTTCCCCTGCACGTGGTAGTGTTTTGTATGCTTTGATTAATCTATGTTCTGAGATAAAGGAAGAACTGCCTTAGGATAACCTGCAGGTAAACGTTTGAAGACTGCAAAAATGCAGTGTTCTCTGAAAAAAATGTTGAATGTTGAATGAGTGTTGTGAAAATGTCTTGGAGAATTTTAAAAATTTGACCAATTAGTGAATTCCAGGTCTTTGATGTCATCCTTTAGGAAAGGGAGTCTGGGTTAATTGTGATAACATCTGTACTCTTTGTACATAGTGCTTTGAAAAATATGTTGTCAGGTACACTGCTGTGTTCCATTTTCGTATCACGAAAAAATCATCTAGAAGCAGCTGAGAGAAGTAACTGTAGAATTGAATGAAAAGTGGCCTTCATGATCCTTATTCTAGTGAAATGATTAAAGATCAAAATACCAGTGAAGACGGTGTGCTTTTCACTGCACCAGAATTTGTTTTAGGTGAGGTACTGTTGCTGAAACTGCTCTGAGTTTGTCACCATTTAAAAATCATGGAATTAGTGATAAAAAGAAAAATTTAGAGGATAAAAGAACAGTAAAAAAAATGCAACTACTGTCCAGGAGAAACTGTGAGACTTGTTTGACATTCTAGAGCAGTGTTTTCCAAAGTGTGGTGCGTGTACCCCTGGAGATGCAGGTAGAGTTTGTACGGGGTATACTGCAAATGAGTGACAAGCAAGTGTTGATTTACTCACACTTTGCAGTGATAGCCAGTGCCACAATACAGACATGCTATATAATACCAATGCGGCCGGCGCCTAGTGCAACGCAAGCAGTCTACTGCTGACTATTGCAGGCCTGCCAACACTCCGGGTTCAAGCCGGCAATGCCGGATTTCATTACATATCCCAGAATTCCGGATTATAAATTAATATTGCCGAATTCCATCATGATTTCCGTAGCGTAAATTAAAAAGTAACAAGGGGGAAAGTTCGAAGTTCTCCGAGGCATCGGTTCATTAGCGGAGAAGCGACCTTTCCTTTCTGGGTCAGCAGTTGGCAGCGATGTTTACACTCTTCTGCCCGCTAATGATTTCTGGCGCTGCAGGCACGGGGCAGGAACAGCCTTGGCCATACGTACTGACACAGATTTCTCGTCTGGCGATGGTATCGGAAGCACATTTTGGTTTGTTTGATGTACTTCGTCTCTTTTAACAGCAATTTCTGATAACTTTTCGTGCACGTGTTTAATCACGTGATGGCTGGTAGAAAATATCATTCTGTTTTTAGGAAGTGTTGTGTGACAGATTTTACGTGTATAATCGAATCAAGGAAGGGCCAACAATTTGCCTTTTGCTCTATTTGTAGATGTGATTTTTCCGTTATCCTCAAGAGCAAAGGAGATATCGTTAATCACATTCGTATACAAAAACACGTGGACAATTCTAAGTGCGTAGAAAATAACAAAACATTAAATTTTGCTCGAGATAGTTCCTCTTCCGATGCCATTATCCGTGCTGAGTGCTTGTTTACTTCATTCCTCATGTAACATAACTTACCTTTAAGCTGTGCTGACCATGCAAGTGTGCTTTTTAAGAAAATGTTCCCAGATAGTAACATTGCAAAAAAATATGCATGTGACAGGACAAAAACATCGTGTGTCATTGCCGAAATGGGGAAATCTTCAAAAATGGACTTGCATACTTGCCAACTTTTGCGGATTTCTGCTTAATTTTACTGATTTACGGTTAGAGGTCTTTTTTTTTTTTTTACAGATTTTTTAATATTTCGATTGCTCAATCAAAGTATTTCAACCCCCTGCAACCATCCACTTAGATTTTCTACCGGACCTTACGAGCGCTGTGTCACTCGATGATGTCATCTTTGACTCGCTGGCTTCGAAGTTTAAAGCAAAGTGCAAAGTATGTGATCGTTGTTTCGATATTTTAAATATGGGTGAGTCTACCATTACTAGTCATGTGGCTAGTAAAAAGCATATTTCTTTATTGGCAGCTAAACAAAAGTAAACAGCAGATATCCAAGACTTTTACCAGAAGTCACATAGTGCAGCAGTTCCTATTAAAATACCCTGCAGTATCTGGCATAAGTCTTGAAAATTCGTTTTCCTAAAACAATGTGCTAAAAGCAGAAATTCTATGTACGTTGAAAGTCATTACTTCACATTATTCATATAAGTCATGTGAAAACATCCAATCTGTACTGACCATAATGTTCCCTGTCAGGTAGCATTGCAAAAATCTTCACTTGTGGTGAAAAAAAAAATTCATATTCTGGTTTTTGTATTGCACCATTTTTTATGTCACTTTTAAAGGGAAGAGTCAAATCTCAAGATGGATATGTGTTACTGTTTGATGAGACCCTTATTAAGGAAACTAGCAAAAAACAGTTGGATTCTCATGTTAGGTTTCGGGATGGTGGACAAGTTTGTACAAGGTACTTAGGTTCTGACTTTTTAGGACATGTTACTGCTGATGTATTGTGTAGTAAAATTCAAGAAAAGTTCTATCAATTCATCAAACATTTCAATGTGTTGAATTTTTTATGTGGTTATAATTCATATTATACATAAATGTCAACTATTCTGCTGTTGCATTATTTACTGTTTCTCACGTTATTGTTAAAATGCTTTCGGGAAACGTTTATAATATAGAAATAAATAGATAATAAAAGTTTAGGAATGTTACTCACATTTGCTCATGGAGCATTCCGGGATATTGCAGAGTCCTTTGTAGTCCTATTGTGACGAAATCATGTTCATTATGTTTCAAATGGTAGACATCTCATTTTTCATATGAACACTGATTCAGTCATATCTTCGTATTGAAGGGTTAAGTTCAGGCTTGTTATTCAGTTAAATCTTTGTATTGAAGGGTTGGGTTCAGGCTTGATGTTCAATTTTGTTATTATTCTATATTTCGTTTTCAAATGGTAACAAATAAAGGTAACTTGATCACGCTAGTTACATTAAATGAAAACTTTTACAAAAAGTTCGGAAGTTGGAAGCTTTCGACCTTATCTTAGGTCTTCATCACGCCAATGGAGGACTAAGATTGTTGCCAGATTCTACATTTGAATGTTTCCTATTTTTGTTGCCAAAACTAGAATTGATCTCGAGATCATCGGAATGTAGAGAGGAGATTCGGAATTGCAAGTCATTGAGTTGAAAATAATTTCCAGGCTTTCACGGTAACGGAGGGCAAAACGATTGTCAAAAGAAGCAATTCGTTTTGCTTCGTTCCAGTGGGGAACTACAGATGTGTCTTCCATTGTCAAAATAGACAAGGCAGTATTAGGATTGAATGGTTTTTGAATGGTTTTCATATTTCTTTTTTCTTTTGAGGAAAGAGGAATGCCTCCTTCCTCAAAAGAAAGAAGACCTGAAATTCTGTGGTTCTGTTCCTTACCATCCTTCCTATGCTTATAAGTTACAGATTCTTTTTAGAAGTTTTGGTTACCTTTTTGCCATTAAATCTACCCCAAACATCTTGAAACTTCTACAAAGGGATAGGGACAAAGTTGAAAGCCTGAACCTCCCAGGAGTTTACTGCATTCCTATCTCTTCTTCTACTGGAGATAACTTATTCATTGGAAGCACATACAGGATCATTAACCATAGAATTCTAGAACATAAAAAAGATGTTTCGAAAGCCAATCCTAATACTGCCTTGTCTATTTTGACAATGGAAGACACATCTGCAGTTCCCCACTGGAACGAAGCAAAACGAATTGCTTCTTTCGACAATCGTTTTGCCCTCCGTTACCATGAAAGCCTGGAAATTATTTTCAACTCAATGACTTGCAATTCCGAATCTCCTCTCTACATTCCGATGATCTGGTAATCAATTCTAAGTTTTGGCAACAAAAATAGGAAAAATTCAAATGTAGAATCTGGCAACAATCTTAGTCCTCCATTGGCGTGATGAAGACCTAAGATAAGGTCGAAAGCTTCCAACTTACGAACTTTTTGTAAAAGTTTTCATTTAACGTAACTAGCGTGATCAAGTTACCTTTATTTGTTAATATTGTTACGTGTTTTGCCCATCATCGTCATGTTTCAAAGGATAAGTAAGGTAAAAGCAGTAAATGAGTATCACTCTTTTTGAGTCATTATTTAAAAGATGATATTTAAGAACATTAAAATAACTAAATATTCCGAACCTTGTGTTGAAGGGGGAGTCGATCTGATAAGAAATATCCTGTATTGACGAAAGTTTGATCCTCGTTTCCCATAGTACCAAATTCTCATACTAGTTTCAACTACCATTTCGTAGTTTTCTTCAGTGGACAAAAATGATGTATTTCTCATCATTCATGATGTTCCTTGGCCACCTATCTCAAATCCACTGGCAGAGTCAAAAGTTCCACGTCGGCAGAACCTCCGCGCATTCGGATTTTGGTTTGACTGCACACCTCACGTCGTCCGTGTCTAATTGGAGCGTCCGAATTTGTTCCCGATTCTAATTCCTCAGGTGTCGCCATCTTTTGTATGTCAATAGACTAACAATTTATCTTGTTTCTGTACTTTTTGTTTTTATTCTGTTTTTTTTTTTTTTTGTTTTTTTTTTCTTCTTTCTTTCTTCTCTCTCTCTCTCTCTCTATAAGGTATCGCCGAGCATATGGAAGATCCATTGGGTCGTTATGATTAGAATTTGTCTCTCTAGTTTTTTCTATCATCACGGTTTCCGATGTTAAAATTTGAGCCTTTGTTTTATGTGATGTTATTAATTTTACTTCCGGCCAATCTGGGACTGCCTCATTTTCAATGCAATGTTGAATTAAAGATGTTTTGTTCTCTTTTTAGTTCCAGTTGGATATATGCTCTCTCAATCTAGTCCTAAATCTTCTTTTAGTACTTCCTATGTATATTTTATTCAGTTCCCTTCGTTTCCATGGAGTTTTTTGTTGGTATACAGTATACTCCTGCTTTAGCGAGTATTGATCTTTTTTCGCTTCCTGTTGTCAATATGGTTTCGTTATCGTAACTGTCTCCATCAGTATCATTTTTTCTTTTCCGCATTCCTTCCTTAAAATATTCGTTAGTGGAGGAATGTAGGGAAATTTACTTGCAAATTTCATTTCAGTCTTGGGTTTAATGTTGTTATTAACTGATTTTTTTCGTATTTTCAAGTATTTCTTCAATAATCTTTTTTCTGCATTCAAACTTCTTAGCTGTTTCGGTTATCCAGTTAATTTCTATAATTTCTTTAGTTTTATTACTTGAGTGGGTTAAAGCTCTTCTAACATAGAATTGTAATGCTGATCTCTTATATTTCCATGGATGGCTTGAATCAATCGGAATAATTGCTGGAATAAACGTTGGTTTTCTATAGACTTCATATTCAATCAAATTGTTGTTTCTAAATAAAGAAATGTCTAAAAAATGTAGTTGTCTGTTAATTTCTTTTTCCATAGTAACCTCTATTGATGGATAAAAGCTATTGTATTTTTGTATGAATGCATCAAGGTCTTTTTCAGATTGCTGCCAGAAGATAAGGATATCATCCACGTATCTCAAATATATTAACAGCTTATTTTCATTGAGTGGTTTAATAAGATTATTTTCAATGTCCTGTAATACGATTTCAGCAAGAAGACCAGAAATCGGGGATCCCTTTGGTGCACCTTGTTTTTGTCTATAGATTTTCTTATCACATGTGAAGTAGTTATTATCAGCAACAAGTTTAACTGCTTGGGTAATACTGATTCTTTGTGATTCGGGAATTTCTCGATCTTTTAACTTCTGATCTAATAGCTTAATTGATTTGTAAACTGGAGTATTTGGATACAGACAGACTACATCCAAACTGATCATAATAAATTCAGTTGTTATGATTTCCTTGATTTTTTTAATAACTTGGACAAAGTTGTTAATTGTATATTCATATTGCCTATAGTATTGTTTTTTAAGTGTTTAAATAGTTCTTTTTCTAGGAGGATAGTTGGAGCAACTGTTTCATTCACTATTGGTCTTAAGGGTTCTTCTTTATGTGTTTGGATTTTGCTAAATATGCTTGGAATAGATGCTCCTATAGGTGGAATAGCTATATTTTTTATATTAGATGGTAAATGGCCACGATTTTTTATGTTAGCCATCTTTCTTATAATTCTGTCCGTTGGATCATAATTAGTCTTTTCGACATTTAAATCCGCAATAGCTTTCTTCATTTTTAAATTATACTCTTCTTTGTCCAATATACCTGTTTGGCTTTATCTGCGCTTATGCATTTAATTGTTGGGTTGTTCCTAAGTTTCATCAATTCTTGTCTTTTGTATTTTATAGCTTGTAGTTGCTCTTCTTTTTCTTTGCTATTGATTGTTCTCATCATCTTGAATTTTGTTGGATTTTGTCTTTTTTTCGGTAGTTTTTTTATGACGTCTTCTATGTATGGAATTATAATCTCAGTTTTTGGAATTTTTTTGCTGATATGCATATCTTATGCCTCTATTAAGTGTTTTAACCTGCAAAGATGTCAATTCAGTTTTAGATTTATTAATGAACATTGGTTTGTCTTCTAGTGGTGTCATTTTTTTCTTTTTTGCTATTATTTTGGTTTTTTAGTAGATTTTCAAAATTATGAAAATGCCTCTTTCTATCTACAAGTTGTTGTCTATCTATAAATAGCAAATATTTTGGTTCGTGCCACTTTAGTTCCTTCTTTATCAACTTCTTGCATACATTGGTTATATAATCTGTAGTTTTTCTTACTTAGTCTATCGATGTCTTTTCTTTTTTCTCTAATAGAGGTTCTTGATCTTTTAACTTCACAAGTTCTTAAAATGACTTTTTTCTCTGTAATTTATTAGTTTGTTCCTAATTTGCAGAAATTTCGACGTGATTCTATTGTCTTTACAAGTTGTTAAAAAGTTCACGTGTTCGACTTCTCTACTTAGTAGGATTCTATTCTTTTTTAAGTTTTTAACATTTCGGACGTTCATTTTGCCTTTGTTTATATATATATTGACTATACCTGTGCAACTCAGACTCTCACCATAAATTTGTCACCAGTGGCTATTTAAATCTCCAGTTTTGCATCAAATTCTATCAATTCATCAAACATTTCAATGTATTGAATTTTTATGTATTTATAATTCATATTATACATAAATGTCAACTATTCTGTTGTTGCATTATTTACTGTTTCTCACGTTATTGTTGAAATGCTTTCGGGAAACGTTTATAATATAGAAATAAATAGATAATAAAAGTAAGAATGTTACTCACATTTGGTCATGGGGCATTATGGGATATTGCAGATTCCTTTGCAGTCCTATTGTGACCAAATCCTGTTCATTATGTTTCAAATGGTGGACATCTCATTTTTCATATGAACACTGATTCAGTCATATCTTCGTATTGAAGGGTTGGGTTCAGGCTTGATGTTCAACTTTGTTATTAATTCTATTCAACTTTGTTGGATTTCATAACATGAAAGCTGTGTTGAAACACAAAGCTGAATAAAATTAGCAGTCGGCCCAAAAAACGTGGGGATGAAACAATCAAGCTGACTAGCATGCCAACAAAATATTATTTCGTTTTCAAATGGTAAGGTAAAAGCAGTAAATGAGTATCACTCTTTTTGAGTCGTTATTTAAAAGCTGATATTTAAGAACATTAAAATAACTATATATTCCGAAACTTATGTTGAAGGGGAGTCGATCTGGTAAGAAATATCCTGTATTGACAAAAGTTCGATCCTCGTTTACCGTAGCACCAAATTCCCATACTAGTTTCAACTACCATTTTGTAGTCTTCTTCAGTGGGCAAAAATGATGTACACTGGCAGAAAGTGAAAAAAGAACACCAAGAAGGAGACTTCTGATACCAACGAAATTTATACAGCATAATAACGGAACACAGAGGATAACGTGATCAAAACATTATGGCAAAATACAGCTGTATTTGCTGGTAAACTGAAAAATAACATTTCCATATAACATGGTTAGTACGAGGTTGAACCGCCATGAACTGCTTCACACTGTGCAGTTCTGGCATGGAGTCTGCCGTACAGATGTTGGATGTAAGTTTGGGGTATTGAGTTCCAGGCATTCTCAACCTGGACACATAAATCGGGGGATGGTCGTGGCTGGCCGTGGAGACCGCATATGTCGTTGTCCCATAAAATCCCACACGTGCTCAATGGGGACAAATCCGGTGAACGTGCAGGCCATGGAGGTTTTCTCACACCCTGAAGTGCAAGTTTTGTTGCTCGTGCCATGTGTAGGCGTGCGTTATCTTGCTGGAAAACACCACGATGGACCGACCTTACAAGTGACACAACAACAGGCTAAATGATATTGTTGATGTAGGAGGTGCTGGTTTAACGTACCCGTTACAAACACTAGTTGTGTACGAGAGTGATAGCTGATCGCTCCCCATACCAGGAGACCAGGTGTAGGCGCTGTGTGTCGCTGGCGAATGCAAGAAGGGTGGAGATGCTCCCCTGTGCATCTGCAAACACGCATACGGCTATCGGAGGCTCCCAAGCAGAATCTGCTTTCGTCGCTGAACACAACAGATCGCCATTGCGTTCTCCAGTGCAGACGTTGGTGACACCACTGCAGCCATTCCTGACGGTGGGCTGGAGTCAGAGGTACACATGCCAGAGGCACACATGCACGTTGTCCTGCATCCAGTAGACGGTTGTGGATTGTTCGCACAGTCACCTCAGGTGCAACGGCAGCTCGAATTTGCGTCGCAGTAGATGTTTTGCTTGACAACGCCGCTCTTCTTATGCGTCGATCGGTCCGCTCATCAGTCTGTCTGTGACTCCCGGTTCCACGTCTTCTCGTGTTGGAATGTTCCTCTGACCATCTACGCCACCATCGTACCACCACCGATACTTCCCGTCCAATTCGCTCCGCAATACGACGATACGACCACCCGACCTCGCGGAGTCCGACTAGACGACCTCGCTCAAAGTCCAATAACTGCTGAAATCGTACACGTCTTGCATGTCCAGACATTGCAGCTTCTTCAGGGTCTTCGCACGTGTCCGTACGCCGACAACTGATTACATTCACTTCGCCGTACTCCTTAAATACCACCGACGATAATTCGCATATTATGCCGTGCTGTGGCGTAAGCGCTCCCCGGTTGGTTCCTGAAATTAACATCACACCTACGTAAACTCAACCCCATTAACATATGTAAATTTCATGATCGTCCGCCAATTCCTTCTTGGTGTTCTTTTTTCACTTTCCGCCAGTGTATTTCTCATCATTCATGTTGTTCCTTGCCCACCTATCTCAAATCCACTGTGAATTGAGATAGGTGGCCAAGGAACAACATGAATGATGAGAAATACATCATTTTTGCCCACTGAAGAAGACTACGAAATGGTAGTTGAAACTAGTATGGGAATTTGGTGCTACGGGAAACGAGGATCGAACTTTTGTCAATACAAGACATTTCTTACCAGATCGACTCCCCTTCAACATAAGTTTCGGAATATATAGTTATTTTAATGTTCTTAAATATCAGCTGTTAAATAACGACTCAAAAAGAGTGATACCCATTTACTGCTTTTACCTTACCATTTGAAAACTAAATATAGAATAAATAACAAAGTTGAACATCAAGCCTGAACCCAACTAGAAGACAAAACCAATGTTCATTAATAAATCTAAAACTGAATTGAAAGGCTGTCTTTGAATGCGTGTTAAACTTCATCTTCTGCAATAGATGGCGCAAAATATCACTCATTGGGCGTAGCTTTTATGTCTTGAGGGATTGTTCCAGAAGTTGGCGTTAGCGAATGACTAAAAGAACTAACCATATTCAGAATGGAAGCAGCTTCTCGTTGCTTCACAATGAAAAGACAAATTACGTGCTGTTAGGTTTTAGCCAATAGCATTGTTTGGGATTGGAGCTTAGTAGGTAAGCGTAGTTTCTGTCTCAAATTGACGTATTTTCTGGTAATGTACACATTTTCTCTTCAAAAAAATGAATGTACAGTAGAATTTAAGATGATCTATAGAAAACAAGATGCCAATCTCACTTCAGTGCCCATTCTTTGATTTCTATTTGGCCTAGATAATTAAAATAATCAGACAGAAATGAGAGATTTCGTTTCTTCCACACAGAAACACTGCCAAGCTAACTTCTGGCGCCATTAAGCGCCAATTTGGAATACTTTCGAGTCAGATAAAGTGAATTTTTAGAAAAATTCTAACAAATTTTTCGGGAAAATAACTGCCACACGTATTAGCTATGGGTAGTTTTTATTTGTGCTCAAAATTTCAAACTCTACAAAGAAATAGTTTTCAAGAAAATGTATACAAAAGAATTTGCATTACAGATATAGGACAGAATTTCCGTTTCACTCATTCAAAGACAGCCTTAATAGAGGCATGAGATATGCATATCAGCAAAAAATTCCAAAAACTGAGATTATAATTCCATACATAGAAGACGTCATAAAAAAAACTACCGAAAAAAAGACAAAATCCAACAAAATTCAAGATGATGAGAACAATCAATAGCAAAGAAAAAGAAGAGCAACTACAAGCTATAAAATACAAAAGACAAGAATTGATGAAACTTAGGAACAACCCAACAATTAAATGCATAAGCGCAGATAAAGCCAAACAGGTATATTGGACAAAGAAGAGTATAATTTAAAAATGAAGAAAGCTATTGCGGATTTAAATGTCGAAAAGACTAATTATGATCCAACGGACAGAATTATAAGAAAGATGGCTAACATAAAAAATCGTGGCCATTTACCATCTAATATAAAAAATATAGCTATTCCACCTATAGGAGCATCTATTCCAAGCATATTTAGCAAAATCCAAACACATAAAGAAGAACCCTTAAGACCAATAGTGAATGAAACAGTTGCTCCAACTATCCTCCTAGAAAAAGAACTATTTAAACACTTAAAAAACAATACTATAGGCAACATGAATATACGATTAACAACTTTGTCCAAGTTATTAAAAAAATCAAGGAAATCATAACAACTGAATTTATTATGATCAGTTTGGATGTAGTCTGTCTGTATCCAAATACTCCAGTTTACAAATCAATTAAGCTATTAGATCAGAAGTTAAAAGATCGAGAAATTCCCGAATCACAAAGAATCAGTATTACCCAAGCAGTTAAACTTGTTGCTGATAATAACTACTTCACATGTGATAAGAAAATCTATAGACAAAAACAAGGTGCACCAAAGGGATCCCCGATTTCTGGTCTTCTTGCTGAAATTGTATTACAGGACATTGAAAATAATCTTATTAAACCACTCAATGAAAATAAGCTGTTAATATATTTGAGATACGTGGATGATATCCTTATCTTCTGGCAGCAATCTGAAAAAGACCTTGATGCATTCATACAAAAATACAATAGCTTTTATCCATCAATAGAGGTTACTATGGAAAAAGAAATTAACAGGCAACTACATTTTTTAGACATTTCTTTATTTAGAAACTACAATTTGATTGAATATGAAGTCTATAGAAAACCAACGTTTATTCCAGCAATTATTCCGATTGATTCAAGCCATCCATGGAAATATAAAAGATCAGCATTACAATTCTATGTTAGAAGAGCTTTAACCCACCCAAGTAATAAAACTAAAGAAATTATAGAAATTAACTGGATAACCGAAACAGCTAAGAAGTTTGGATGCAGAAAAAAGATTATTGAAGAAATACTTGAAAATACGAAAAAATCAGTTAATAACAACATTAAACCCAAGACTGAAATGAAATTTGCAAGTAAATTTCCCTACATTCCTCCACTAACAAATATTTTTAAGAAGGAATGCGCAGAAGAAAAATTATACTGGCGGAGCCAGTAATCGATAACAAACCCATATTGACAACAGGAAGCGAAAACAGATCAATACTTGATAAAGCAGGAGTATACTGTATACCAACAAAAAAACTCCACGGAAACGAAGGGAACTGAATAAAATATACATAGGAAGTACTAAAAGAAGATTTAGGACCAGATTGGGAGAGCATATATCCAACTGGAACAAAAGAGAGAAAAAAATATCTTTAATTCAACATTCATACCTGCCAACATTGGGTGAGCGTTGTCAGTAGTAATTAGTATTGTTGCGCAGCATACATAGACTTTTTTATGAAACGATTCATCTCTGTGAAAAAGATACACGCACCACAACAAAATGTTACAACAACCGAGGACTCTAATGAAACAAACTTAACTCATGTGAAACGCAAAGTTGATTCCCCTGCTGGCAAGGGCATGATAGGTAACATTGCGAGATTTAAGTTTGAAACTTCCACCAATAAAAATCAGTCAGATGCATTAAGAATTCCACAACACTTGACACATGGGAAATCCAAGCAAGCAAATGTGCAGCGTGCGAACCTTTACTCACCATATGATCATACTGCCTCTAAAATTGCAGTTTGTGACAAGATAAACCAGAGAAGGAAAAAAAAAGCTGGATGCTTTAACTGGGTGAAAAATCAAAACACACAGCGAAACTGCAGACCACTGTTAGTTTGATTTTTATTGACCTTGTAGCTAGCTGCGCACATCCATTGCTTTTTTTTTTCTGCTTATATCTTTCTCTCCCTATTTCTTTATTGTTGATTTTTTTTTTTTTTTTTTTTTTTTTTTTTTTTTTTTTATTCCTTCTGATAACAATAATTTCTTCTAGCATGCTGAAAAAACTTTCAGCCTGAAGACCATGAGCGCATGATATCAAAGCTTCAACTGCTTTAGATAAATGGTGTAACTTTGAGGATAATACTTTTGAACACTAAGCATCAATTTTTACACGTTTTCCAACTTTGTCACTTCCGTTTTCGGGAATTTACTCCTCCCTTATCAAGCTTAAATGCAAAAACTTATGGGATGGGGGATATTTAACAATGCAGAAAAGTGGAAACGTGGGGGGGTAACGATTACGGCGAAAAATTTTGCTCTGTACGACTTACGGTTTCAGAAATTTTCCATTTAATTTCAAGCTGAAATACAAATATTTATGCAGTAAAATGATATTTAGCAATACTACTGGACACAGAGGCAGCATTGCGATAAAAAGAAATTACGATTATGGAAAAAATCTGAATTCCGTCGATCTTCCGTTTTCGAAAGTTTTGTAAAGATGGAATTCCGATCTCCGAATTATCATCGGCATGCTATCAACTATCCAATATCTGTAGTTTTTCAAAAGCTTTTTCTTCTCTGTAGAAACACACCAATGCGTGGCATATGGCATTTTCTACCCAAGCCTGGAATAAATAGTCGTCTCTAAAGCCCGCTCACCAACCAGAACCAGTTGCCAAAGAATTCCCTTTACCAACTACAAAGTGTCTCATTTGCTGAATCATATAAAATCACATTTATATATAAAACAAATGTCTGGCTCTCCCTCTCTCTAAGAGCTCGGGCCCAAACAGCAGTAAATATTCTACAGCCCAAGCCTGATTCGGGCCCAGGCTCTGCTTCGAGCTCGGACTCAGCCCGTCTCAGCTGTGATGTGTATATATCTTTTCTGCTTTCAGTCGATGTATTGTAAATGTGTAGTGCTGCCCCGGTGGCCAAATGGTCTGACCATTCGCCCGAGGTGGGTGTGGTTTTGAGTCCCATATGAGGTATGGGTGGTGTATTTGTCTGATGGCATTGGCTCTGTCCCTTCTCTGCAACAAGTGGCCCAAAATTAGAGATGTGTGACTGCTTATAGCACTCAGAGGTGCACATGATGGTCAATAAACCTTGAAACACAAGAAAAAAAAATAAGTGGTAAACTTCACCGTAATTTGCAATATAGGCAACAACGCACTTTGATTTTAGCAAAAGTTTGGGCTCCTGGAATTTTCTTATGTATGGACTCGTGAAAAACTCCTGGAATTTATTTTCTTTAAAAGTGTACGAACCGTGAGTATCGCTTGTCTGTTAGCATGGATAATCCTGGTGAGACGCCGCTCGCCATGGTGGGTGGTAATGCCTTCCATGAGGTATTCTTGGTACACACATGACACAGTAGATCGAGGAATGTTGAATGTTTGCACAACTTCAGAAAATGAATATCCCATCAGTCTGGCTGCCACTGCCATACCTCGTTAAAACTCCAGGTATTCACGTCGGCTTGCTATAATCCTATTGGTAGTTGTTCATCCTGACTCACAAGATTACACCTCACAACTGATAAAAATTGTGGCGTGTGTCAAAGCCTTTATACGACGGCAGCACCATTTAAAAATTTGCATACTGTTATCCCATGACTCTTGGCACTTCAGTGTATATCTTTTTGTTGTTGTGTTTTGCTGCTGACTCCCACCAATACTTTCAAATTACTGTAAAGGTGAAGGTTTAACAGTGGGGTTTTCATTAATGAATCAGTGGGAACATCCATATTTTAAATATGCTAATTATTTGCATTCAGTGTTTGTGCATATTGGTTTTGTTTATTGCCTTTCATTGAAAGGGATTGTTTTTCTTTTAGCATTAATTCTTTTGTGAAGGTTTATTGAAGAATTAGTTACTGAGTGTGACTATAGTAATATGTACATGAGAATCACATTGATTTTAGGGAAAATAAATTTAAGGAAAACAGCATAGCAGAAGAAGGTCAAAATTTAAGGAAAACAGCATAGCAGAAGAAGACAGAATTAAGTGCAAAATTGGAGTAAATCTACCTAAGTCAGGGCTCAACAAATCCCGTGCACCAGGTCGCCCAGTACCTAGAAATCTGTTTCTGGCACCCAATTTTTTTTGCTTCCAGTTTTGTAATTTGTAGTAAATATCATAATTTCTGTCGTAAAATCCACAAGTTATCTGTTAAAAAGTTGAAAATTTAGGTTCTCTGTGGATAATACACCGGTAAAAGAAACAAAACATTTCGGTGGCATTTAAAAAAATCCACTGCAGAAATGTTAGATATAAAGAAATGAAAAGGTAAAAGGAAATGAAAATTTTGTCATTTTATGGATTTCAACTTTTTCATTACTTCTTAGACTTTCTGGCCATGATTTTTAAAAGTTGGGAAGCATCTAAGGAAAGTTGAAGTTTAAATTCTGAATAAAATAAGGTCTTCCTTATTTCTTTTGCGTTTCTTACTAGGACAAATGACAACCCCTGTTTTTAGTTGTTGCAAGTAAAAACTGGCTTCTGGCTGTGCAGCAAAATAAATTTTACAGCAGATATAACATTTAGGCATGCCTTTATCTTGCAACAGTTTAAGGCTTCCTTTCCATATTGCAGATCACTTAAAAATATTCTTCTTCTTTGACAACAACACAGTAAGGTTAAGCTTTTTAGCGACCCTTATTTCAGTCTGTTTTAGTTGATCCAAATTATGCAGGAAAGAGGGCTTGTCCAGAAATTTCCGGTATGGGTTCTTCAGAATAAAAGAACCCACTACACATTTGAGCAATTGTAATTACTGTGCAATTTGGAGCTTTCCTACATTATTTTTTTGTTTTGTTTATTTTTGTGTTTTTTAAATTGAACACTATCCTTGTACCTAGATTTTTTAAATATTCACTCCATGTATTCAATGTATTCCCATCTGGTATAAGGAGGTACTGATCTTTTTCAAGTAATCCCTGTGCCCACCCCTTTTCATACATATAACAATCCAAAGCACTTTTAAGCAGACCTTACATGTTCAATAATACTGTCATTACTGCACTTCATTGCAGTGCCATCATTACTTTGTCATTACTTTTCACAACTTACGCTTGAGCGTCATTACTTTGCCTCAGTACCAGTTGAGTCACCATGGAGAGTACACCGATTTTGTCTACATTCAAGAATGGATGTGCAAAGGAAAACTTATTTAGATATAATTTTAGCTTTAGGAACAAAACATCATTATTAAGTGCTGGTATTAGATGAAGGAATGGCTAAAAAAACATGATCAGTATTCACGCCATCTTATTGAAGGAAATAAGTGCTGCCGAAGTGGATTATTACAAGAACTATTTCTGCATTATTGAAGAGACATTTAATAAATTACTGCAAATGATTGAACTGTTTTTAAGCAGGAAAGACACTGTTATGCAGAGTAGCTTGCCAGTGAATAAAAGATTGCCCTTAACCCTGAGGTATCTAGCCACCAGAAGAAACTTTGAGATATGAAGTTTTTAGTTAAATCACCAGTGAAGTGTTCATGTACGTTTCTTTTTGTTTTCTTCGTGTGTGATGGGTGTGAAGAATTCCACAGTTCTGGAAGAGCTTTCATGTGTTTCAATGAAGTTCCCAAGAACTTCATCTTTTCTTGAATCATCAGCTTCTTCAGCAGCCTCTTGTGGCGACGTTGCACTCAGGGTACTAACTGTGATACAACCTTCAATCATAGCTCCACAATTCGAACTGAGCAATGCTGGAGTAATGCCAGTCATACACTTGCATGATCAGGATTAATGCGACAATATCCCCTCCGTCTGCCAATACTGATGATCCGATATCAGAATATCACGATCCGTATCATTACCACATCATTATGTGCAGTGTTTAAAGTGGAATTTTTTCTCATCTAGCAATTTGGCTATTTTGTCAGCAAAAGATGTCGCAAAATGCTATGCAGATTAGCCAAATTTATGATTCTATTTTTTGCTGTATTTATGTATAAAAATAAAACCACAAATGCATTGGCTAAATAAAATTTTGTACTTAAAATAGAATTAAATAAAAGCAAATAGGCTTTTACACTTCCAATTGTAATTTAAAAAATACATATGCTGATGCATGCAGTTTGTGAAAATATATACAGGGTGTCCCACTCGCTACCAAACTCGGCATTTCTTTAATCATATTAACACCAATGAATATATTGCAAACGAAATTTGAAGTGGACTTGCCTCATTTTGTGCGAAATGTGATGACATCACAACATGTGCTGGAAGTGGCCACCATTTGCATCCAGACATCATTACACCCAGCACTGTCCGCCAGCTAGCCAGAGTTCTCCTTAATGACAGACACATTCCTAAGTGTGACACCACTGAGGAGCAGTCCGCCAGCCAGCCATACGCTCCTCTTTGCTGCTTTGTTATGCCATTTTGCTGAATGTGTTTACACAATACTGTTGTTGATAGTGATTGCTCATGCTCATGGCTATTTGCGTACGTGTGAAATGTATCGGTATACTCTGAAGGACTGAATATTTATTGTTAGTTATCCAGTTGATTTACAACACCTTTGTAAATCAATTGGACGACGAAGAACTTTCCATTGGATATTACCAGAATGATGGAGCGACGTCACACACCAGTATAGCCGAAATTCAGTCTTAGTTTGTTTGTTGTTGTTTTTTTTTTTTTTTGCGACTGCATCATTTCAAAGGGTCTATGGCCACTGTGCTCGCTTGATCTGACGCCTCCTGATTACTTTTTATGGGGATATCTAAAAGGGAGAGTACCAAAAGAAACCGGAAACCATAGATGCCTTAAAAGCAAACATCACCGAAAAAATTCAGGCAGTGATGGTGGACACACTCGCAAGGACTTTCCACAATATGGTGCACCGGGTTCAATGCTGTCTGGATGCAAATGGTGGCCACTTCCAGCGCTGTCATCACATTTCGCACAAAATGAGGTAAGTCCACTTCAAATTTCATTGCAATATCTTCATTAGTGTTAACATTATTAAAGAAATGCCGGGTTCGGTAGCAAGTGGGACACCCTATACAAAAACCTGGACTGAGTAAAGCCACAACCAACAACACACACCAACCGACCCAAACCAAAATGCTGCATGCTGCTGTGGCGGAGAACCACCAGAGAAACAAATGAAATGCCTCTTTCCTTATCCATTGCAGCAAAGCACTTGCGGCCGCCCTGGTGGCGCACTGGTCTAAGCGATGGCCTCTGACCATTCGTCCGAAAGGGGTCCGGGTTCGAATCCCGGTCAGGCATGGATGTTGTGTTTGTCTTACGGCACTGGCTCTCTCCCTTCCCTGGAACCAGTGACCCTAAATTAGGGGCGGGCGACTGCTTATAGCCCATTGAGTTGCTCTTGGTGGTCGTTAAACCTCCAATCAAAAAAAAAGCACTTGCAAAAGGTGCTCTCAAGGCCTCATCAGTGCTTTTTTTTTAATTTTTAAATAAGAGGGAAGACAACAGAGATAAAAAAATGACAACAGGGTGAAGCAGTATATTACAGTGATGATGGAAAGAAAAAGGACTAGTAAGGATACCAGGTCAGCAAGGCGAAGCAGCAATCACGGAACAAAAAATAATAATAATTGGAATAAAAAAAATGATGGGGAAGGAAACCGAGTCGGTGGGACAAATCAATGATGATAGAACGAAAAATGACTGGAAAGGAAACCAGGTTGGCTTAGCAAAGTAGCAATAATGGGGATGAAAAACAATGCATGGCAAAGCAGGGGTGACTGGGATGATGAAAGAAAAAATGACAGGGAAACATTCACTTTCTGGGGATTCAGTGGGGACTAGGCTGACCATATGTACCGTTTTTTTGTTTGTTTGTTTGTTCTTTCATATTTCCCAGCCGTCCCGTCGTTTTAATAAAAATTCGTTTTTGTCTCGTTTTTAATAAAAAAAAACTATGAATATACTTGTATATTGGTCAAGCAAATTTTTTCTGAAGTGAGCAAAAATGCCTAGAAAGCATTCCTGTGTCTGATAGATGGGTAGAATTTTTTTCTGAAATGAGTGAAAAACGCCTAGACTTTCAGGACTTTAGTAATAATGTAGAGTTTATTCTTTGTCTTCCAGGGAGTACAGCACCTGTTGAGAGAATATTTTCTGTTATGAACAGTTTGTGGTCTAAGGCAATGAGAGCTGTGTTAGTTGTAAAACAAAATTGTGTCATACAGTGTGAGAAGTTTTATGATAAGGTGTTGAAAAGACCGAAGTTTGCTGTGCAAGATTACTTCATCGGAGAAATATTCATGGTATGAACGTGGTGAAATACAGTTCCCCGCTAAGTGCACCTAAATTTTTGTATGGGTTCAGTCACGGTTAACTGAAGAATAATGGTAAGCTCAATATGTTTAAGTAATAAAACTTTTTTATCCTCATACTTTTTTTTGTCATCCCAGTGTCCCGTTTTTGTCTCAAGAAAATATGGTCACCCTAGTGGGGGCAATTTTTTGCAAAATTATCGTCCTTATCACAGCTTGATGAAAATGTGAGCAACAGCTTAAACACATGTTCAATAATAATACTATTACTTGAAAGTAATGGCAGTAATATTGAACCTGTAAAGTCCACTTTAGAGATGTATATGTTTGAGGCCATCCTCTTCTAAAATTTTTACCCTAAACTACAGAAAGCACCCATAGCTGTAAAATAAATAAAAGGTAGTATTGCATTTCACAAATCCAGGACAGCCGGAATTGTGAGATGCAATACTTTCAGTTGGTGGGTTTCGAGTTTGAATACATCGCTCCACTTCATCCTGTGGTTGCTTAATTGGGATTAAATCTGAAGAGTGAGAGGGCTATGTGTGATGGTTGCAAACTCACTGGAATAGAATGCACCTCTGATCAGTCCTTCACTGAACAGGATCGATGAGATCAGATGTTGTCCTATTGAAAGAAGGTGTCCTGCTGTGGGGTATGGATAGCCATGAATGGACGTAGCTGGTCACAGCCTACGTCAGACTAGCTGAATTCATTTGATTCACTGCTTCATCTGGTGAATGCCTTACTTACATAGTTTTTATGTTATAATTAAATATTATAGTGAAACTAGACACTAACATTTCTGTTCTACATGTGGCTACTACACATTAGAAACTGTAGCACTATATGTGAAGATACTTTACCAGAAGTGTGTATTACATTGAACTTTCAGCACTGACTCAAACAGCGTACAAATAAGACTTGATTGCAATACTACAAGAGAGGTGAGTTGAATTATTTTTTAAATCACTCTGTTTTTCAAAGTAGTTTTTGGTCAGTATCTTTAATAGCTCATCACTTTTTCCAATGTGTAGTATCCACGTGTAGAACAGAAATGTTAAATAGTCTCAAGTTGCACTGTAATATTTATTCAACATAGCCTTTTGTGGTGAAGGTGGTCTCAGTTTTAGTAAGGGACCCCAAGGTAGACTATGCTGCAATTTCACCCTCCCATGAGTTTGTTGTTGCTGGAATTTCAATTTGTCAGACCATGCTACCAGTTTCCAGTGTCCATAGGTGATGTTCTTTAGCCCACTGTCATAGCCCAGTGATGACTGCCACCACCCACTCGAGCCATCAAACATCAAATGGTCTTTGCACAAACTTTCATAGGCTTCCTGTCGTTCAGTTCTGACATTATGATACACTATGTGGCGCTCACCTCAGACACCAACTGCCCATTTACAACCACATTTTGCCCAGCATGTGCTGGTTTTTATGCAGCACTGGGGCATGTGTGTGTGATGGTCACACTCAGAAATAACATGTTCTGCTGCCATGGAAATTTAACACCCTGCTGTCTTTGTATGGACAATCTGCCAATCTAACTCAGGTCTCGCTAAGATAATCACCAATCGTGTTGAAGTCACCATAAAGTTTTAATTATCACCATCAGACATATTTTTATCGCATAAAAAACGGCAAAGTTTTTTATGCAATAAAAAATATGTCTGATGGTGACAATTAAAACTTTAATTAAACGGTTAAAGTTAAATACATTAGTACTTTCGGGTCTACTATAGACCCATCATCAAATATAAAGAAAACCGTACGTCGAGGTCACACAGGGTTATATACCATGAACGATGCCAGAGTACAACTTCCAAAAGTAAAGACACAAAAGTGACGTAGTCAATCACAAAAACCTGTACACAAGAGTTAACGTTTTACGGCGGAAGGATGACGTTTGTTCAAAATAAAAGTCCTCCAGAACTCGGGAATGAAAGCAGGAAAATCATCATTGCAACAAAAGTCTAAATTCTTAAGTATAAACAAACTTTCTGTAATAAAGTTGACTTACATGATGGAGATGCCAGAATTGACACACTGTCCCAGTCTGGAAAAAAACTTGCTATCATTAACTGTTCTTGCTAAAGCAGTTGTTTGGGACCCATTCCGAACATTGTATTTATGTTCCGTAACTCTAGTTTGTATCTTTCTAGAAGTCGAACTGATGTATACACAATCTTGAGTTCCTGGATCATTCATTGTAACGGTATACTGTAAACACCCCATTTATCATGGATTGACACTGATTCACGGTCACTACGGATAGAGGACAAAATATTCCTGGTCTTGACTGCAAAGTCAACGTGATATCTATGGCAGGCATTCTTCAGAGCATGAACAATTGCTGGAACATATTGCACTGACTCCACAAATCTAGTAATTCGGTTCTCTTTAGACAAAGAAGTTAATGTCCTATTCCTAATTTTCTTGATTATACGTCGAACTGTGTTTTCAGGATACCCATATGTTTGAACTAAGTTAGCAACATTCTTGAGTTCCTGATTACAAAGAGATAAAGAACAAGAATGTGAAAAAGCACGTTTATTTAGGAAATAAAAGGCTGACAGTTTTTGATTAAGGGGAAGTTTTAATTGTCACCATCGAAATATTTTTTACCCTATAAAAAACGGCAAAGTTTGTATATAGCAAACTCAAGTCCCTTGTTAACTCATCACAGTGAAAGTATGCTATTCAAGGGGTAGGTGGGTGGCTTGTTTATGGCCACCAGGGACTTTTGGCTTATTGTATGTTTGTGGCTTGGTGTAACACAGGTTTAAAGGATGGGTGTGGTGTGTATAAAAATTGTTTCCAGTCAGTGACATATCCAGGAATTTCTTAAGGGGAGGGGAGTCCATAGATTTGGTTCATCAGTTAAAGCCTCCCGGGAAAATATACTTGAAGTAAGAATAAGCTCAAAATGTTTATAAAGTCAAAAAATGAAGGAAACATTACTGAGAAAAAGTTTTTTCAGTGTGTGTGTGTGTGCGTGCGCGCGCACGCACGGGTGCTTGAAAACCTCGAAAGTCCTTGAAAATTGTGATAACGATTTCAAGGCCTGAAAAACCAATGTTTGTTTTTTTTAAAGCGGTCTTGAAAAGCCTTGAAATTTAAAATTAGTGCTTAAAGGGGGCACAAATAAATGCTTAATCTCTTTTTCCAAATATCTCTGCTTCTACATGTGCAATTAAAAAATTGTAGAACACGTTAGGCTACGAGGAATTTTGTATTTCACAGTTCCGATGTGGAGCATCGTCCTTTTTAAATAATGCAAAGATTTCGCGGTAGGGGGTGTAAAGGTCGAAACTTTTTTTTTTTTTTTTTTTTTTTTTTTTTTTGCTATCTCTGCTTCCAGATGTATTTGGAAAACTTTTTCCTTAGCTTTTTCTATGAAGAATTTTTTTTTTTTTTTTTTTTTTTTTTTTTGCCTATTTTCAACTTTTCCATTGTTCTCAATTCTTCCGCTAACAGGTGTACATTTATATAATGTTTCCTTCTATTAACTGATTAGATGTGTGCCCTCCCCCTTCTTAAACTTTTTATGTGCCCTTACTTTATTTTATAATAATTTCAATTATCTATTATTAATAGACTGATTACATGGGAAGGTAGTGCAGAATAGTAATGCAGCTAAAATGACTGATTGAATGAATCATTTTCCGATTGAGGGAAAGGATTTTCAGGGAGAGGCTTTGTGGTAATTGCACCACCCTGATTCAGTTTTGTATTATTGGGTTATTCTCCGATTAAAAACATTAAAAAACAAGTTAGTAAAATCATGCAATGCATTGATTATGATACGCTTTCCAACATACCAGAAATCGTTACTCAAATTATTACTCAAGACTCAAGTTATGAGGATAATGGTTGTAGAATAAATCTTGCTCCTGTGTGCTGACCTTTGACCCCATTTTAATTATATTCAACAGAACCGGTTAAGTGTACTTCCAGAACAACATGATTTTTTTTTTTTTTTTTTTTTGTCGCAATCGAAGCATTTTTATGTAAGTTATGATGCATAAGGGCAATAGAATTGCTCCCGCTCCTATGTCCTGACATTTGACTCCATTTCACCCATTTTCAATATGGTTCGTCCCCAGGTGGTCCCCTACCACATTAAAATTTCATCGAAATCGAACCACTTTTACGCCAGCTATTGTGTGGACAGACAGACGGACGGATAAAGCTGGAGCATATATACGCTTCTTCAACCTTCGGTTGGAAATCGAAAAAAATGGAATGAGTAAAAAAGCACACTCATCCACTTACATCTTTCATTATTTTTATTACTTAAAACTGAAATTACTTTTAAAAAATAATATGACCAGGATATTGTAAAGCGTAATTATCATCTTGGAATCTTTTAGCATATGTCTCGGGAAAGTCTTTGAATTTTTTTCCCCCTAGAAGTGTACGAACCCTGTGTATGTATATACATATATATTGTTTTAAATTCATACTCATCCCCAGCGGCGCACCCAGAAATTAATTTTGGGGGAGTGCATATCGTCGCCGCAATGTCAAAATCACCAATACAAAATTTTGTAGTTTGAATTATCGCTATTTAAAAATTAAATTTGATCAAAGAACCACTTTTGCAATGGCATCAGACTGTTCAAGCACTATACATAACATTTACATCAAGTTGCATCTGTATTAGGCGTCAGTGAATAAAATTTTACATGATGTCAAGTCAACAATCGAAAAATTCTCACATTCTTGGTTTTATCAGTGCAGCTACGAACGATACCATTCCTTCCTCAAGTGATGAAAAAAATGTGCATGAGAACAGGCATTTTTATTTTTCTCAAATACTATTAATTACAAAGTAGTGTTCATTCTACGTTTTTGTTTTCCTGTGCTGGTATATACTCAAGATAAAAGGCTTACCACCTCCCTCCCTCAGTCCCCAGCCCCCACCATTCATTAGACTTGACGCCCTGATCACTACAGCACCGATTTTCTGTCTTTAGTGCCATACAAGTGGGAAATGCGCACGGGGAAGGGGGCGATAGGCATTATTAATAGGCATATGTGACCTCGTCTGACCATTCCAAATGAAGAAGTTATTAAGGGCAATTTAAGAAAGACCAGAATGGCGACACTAGCAAAACAACATCACCGACAATTTTTTATCAATTTTTAAAACTAGACAAAATTATTTTGGGTTGTGCATATGGTCCTTTGCACCCCCTCTGGGTATGCCGTTGCTCATCCCTCTCAAGGAAGGGGTCCAGACCTGAGAACCACCCCTTGGTTACGCTTATGCTTCCAGTATATGTACATGTATTAAGCAGGCATAAACCAGAGTTACAATAGCTATTGTGCTTCATACATGTATAAACCTTCACAAAAGTACTTGTTACTGTTATGTTATCATAATTTTTCAGTGAAGCTGCTTGTGAAAAACTATTATTTATTATAACTGACAATTATTTCTAGGTTCACTCTCCTGTTTTATTTCTTCTGAACAACCCACTCCAGTCAGCTATGTCATTCAGACATTAAATTCATTTTTGATGGACACCATTGATAAAGGTAATCTTTCTTCTCTCTGAAACATTTTTTTACATCTGAATTTTTGTGTTCATGTAATATTGTAATATACAAGGGCTATTCTGAAATTAATGAACAATGTTTTAAAATTGCAAGTTTGTTGTAGTGATTGAAAAAATAGTACACCTTAGACACGAGACAACATGCATGAGCATATATATGCAGTACTTAAAAAAATAATAAAAAATAGTACACCTTAGACACGAGACAACATGCATGAACATATATATGCAGTACTTAAAAAAATAATAATAAATCTGTACATACTTGCAGTCCTCTCTAACAGTGTTGGAACACATTTGGTGAGGTATGGTTTCCTGCGGAGCTTGTATGTTCAATAGAATACGTGAAAAGTATGTTATTCAAATTCAAATATAGTTGTAACGTTTTGAAGTGAAACATAAAAAAATAATTTGATTATTGAAAGACAAAATGTACATGGAGGGCCCACACACACCATTTTACTGTAATTCTGCATTAAAAAGAACTTCCTCACAGCATGCATTAATAGTTTACATTTAAAATTTTTACAGGAATTTGAAAACATAATCTAAAAACATTAAAAGTTTAACACAACTATGGGTTTTAGTGCCGTTAAAGCTTTTCACTACAATTTTAGCATCTTTAGAACAGTAACACAGTGGATGCCGCACATTCAGCAAACACATACAATAAATTGCAAGATATTGCACTCGGTACTCCATGGAGGAGAACCGATGTGTACCATATTGTTGGTAACAGTGAACAAAAAAGATGGCACGGATTTTTTGGTTGTAATGAGCATGCCTTTTGAATCCTTTCCAACACAAATAGAATTTGTCAAAGTTATTCAAAGTCAGTGGAATCCGTTAGAAAAAGAAAGAATCAACAATTTTCAAATTGCTTCTTCTATACAAAGGTAGTAAGTACTCAACATAGTCTCCATCACAAGTGATGCATTTGTGCCATCGTTGAACCCAACTCTCGAATCCTCTTTAAAAAAATCAGGTGTGGATTGTTGTACCCACTTCTTCACAGCCACTTTCACCTCGTCTGTTATCAAATCATTGTCCCCACAGACTATTCTCAAAGAAATAATTTTTGAACTGAACTCTTAGAAGCAGAGTTATTGACAAAAATAAGATATACATCTGTGCCTCTGGCAGAAGTACAATGCACTATTTTAAGCAGAAGGTATTCTCAAAAAAATTTCTGAGGTGAGTGCCATTGGTCCACAAACAATTTTTTTTTTTTTTCAATCGAAGTTTAGATTTTGCTACAAATACATCTCAAGCAGAAGTAAACATTTATGGCCCCTGGAGGCCAAACGATTCTTTACCAAAAGTTAGAAATTATTATATGCAAAACATTTCCCATCAAGAGCTGTATCCGATGCAGAAATAAATTTTTAAATCAGAGATATCGAGGAAAAAGCAATTTACCTTCATGCATTCTAACAGAAAATTTATTCATTACTTGAAAAAGACTACCTAAAATAGATAAATATTCTTTCGCAGAATTCCACTTTTTTTTTTTTTTTTTTTTTTTGTCATCATATTTGGGTCATTCTCGAGAACAGTGAAAAACTGAAAAGAAATGTGTGTGTGTGTGTCATTTTCTGTATGGGAACGGTGTTTCATCTTCCAAAAACGGAAGTTAAACAGAGTGATTATTTCCCCTGTAATCCGAATTTCTTTTTCTCGCGACATTTCTTCTGCCCAATATTGTTGTTAAATAACATTTTATTCCATAAATATATGTATTTCAGCTGGAAAATGGAGAAAAGTTCTCCTGAAACGGAACTTAGTGTGAAAATTGCTCTGTAATCTTCAGGCATAAGGTTCTTCCACTTGTGTAGTTTCCGAGATCGATGCATAACTGACCAGATTGGGGGGGTACCATCAGAGGAAGGAATTCCAACTTTCGTAAAATATTTTATTCCATGGAAATTTGGCTTGGAAATAGAGGGAAATTTTTCGAAATCAGAAGTCGCAGGTAGCGAAAATTTCGCCTGTAATCATAATTTTTTCCCCACGATGTTTCCTGTATCATGTGTTTTTGTTAAATGTCAATAATTTTACATTTTGAATGTAGGAATGTGTTCCAGTTTAATATTTACATAAATAAATTAAAATGAACTTTTCCATCTTGCTCATGTTGCATTATGTTCACACTGTTTCATCGTACATTCTGATTTCTCACCTGGTTAAAATAAAAAGTTCAGCTTTTTTCATATGAATATACACTGAGGTGCCAAAAAAAAAACATACGAAAGGGTGCTGCCATTTTCGTTACATTCTCTTTTTTCTTTCTTTTTTTTTTTTTTTTATTGAAGGTTTAACGACCACCGTGAGCAACTCAGTGGGCTATAAGCAGTCACTGCCTGTCCCTAATTTAAGGCCACAGACTCTAGGGAAGGGAGAGAGAGCCACCAGTGCCGTGAGACAAACACAACCTCCATGCTTCACTGGGATTCGAACCCGGACCCTTCTTGAGCGAATGGTCATAAGCCCGCGCTTAGGCTACAGGGGCAGCCCATTACATTCCACCACACCCATGTGGTAAATGGTATCATCCACAAACAGCGTATATATAGAGGCAGATATCTCCACAAGCTCAAGTAGTAGCATTCGCAGTTCAGATTGTAGTTTATCAGGATTTAAGCAATTTTGAACGTGGTATGATAGTCTGCACCCGGGAGATGGGTCACTCCATCTCGGAAATTACCACGAAATTTGGATTTATGTGGTCAAACAATTTAAAGGGTGTACCTGGATTACACAAACTTGAGGGGGAAATCCAGAGTGCAAGACTGGTGTGGCCATAGAAAAGCCCTGGACGATCATGGGCAGCAGCATCTATCTGGCATGCATCGTGACATCCGTCCGGTGTGGAACATTGCCACAAATCACAACGAAATTCAATGTTGGGGCCAGTATATCATTAATGTTTAGACAGTGCAATGCTCCCTGTGTTCTATAGGGTTCCAGAACCGACGGCCCACCCTGGTACCATTGCTGTCCTGATGACACAAGGCTGTGCGCCTCACCTGAGTTCAGAAACACCACCATTGGACGCGAGATGACTGAAAGCATGTAACGTAGTCTGACAAATCGCGGTACCAACTGTTTCGGGCAGATGGCCAACTTGGGTGTGGCAACAACCCCATGAAGAAATGGATCCCACAGGCTGACAGTAGCTCTGTTATAGTGTGGGATGTTTTCGGCTGGCATGCAATAGGACACCTCATATGTCTGCAGACCGCTCTGACCAGTGGAAGCTATGTAACCATCCTCAGGGATCATTTGCACCTGTTCCTATCATGCAACCATTCTGACGGGTGTGACCACTTTCAACATGACAATGTGCTACCGCACACATCCACAGTCGCCCGATTATGTCTGAAGGAACATTTCATGGAGTTTGGCATCCTGACTTGGACACATGGCTCGATTTCAACTAGTAGTTAGCAGGGATGCAGAATATGTCTGAACGTGCGAACAAGGTTCGGGGAAATTAAGGCAGCTCTAGGGAAATTTTTGTCCAGGAGTAAAATAATAATAAAACAAAAAATTGGCTTATTAACAACAAATATAAGACGAAAAATGGGAGTAATTTACTTCACGGTAATCAGGTAATCATTTAAAAAAATGTGTTGTTATGAATACAAGAGATTATGAGGGCTGTAACGTACTGCGAACAGCCGCTCACAAACGATTCACCGCGGCTAAATGACTTTACTAATGCCAAGGCAGAGACAGCGTGTTGGCCTAATGACTTTACTAATGCCAAAGCGGAAACTACGACACAATCACTAGTCACGCTAACAAACGTTTGCAAAATTAATGGGCCGCTCCGGTGGCACAGCGGTTAAAGCGATGGCTTCTGATCATTTGTCCGAGATGGGTCTGGGTTTGAATCCTGGTGAGGCATGGATGTTGTATTTGTCTCATGGTGCTGGCTCTCGCCCTTCCCTGGAACCAGTGTCCTTAAATTAAGGACGGGCGGCTGCTTATTGCCCACTGAGTTGCTCTAGGTGATAGTTAAATCTCCAATAGAAAAAAAAATAATGGCAGCGAATGTGTCATAGACGCCGATTTGAAAAATTATTGGGGGTTCCAGGCATTTTAAAAGCGAATGACCATTTTTCAAAGTATTTAAGTTAAATGTAAATTTCATTAAGTAAAATTATCTGGCATAATTAGACGCCTGGAATGCTAGAATGAAATAAATTATAGTTAATTACAGAATTTTTTAGCTGTTTATTTTTGAGCCTCTCTGCTCCATGTTACTTCTTGATTCTCCTATTCCTGTCTCGCCTAAAACTTTCACCTGCTAGAGGGGAGAGATTCACCTGGAGCACTAAATCTTTTGTGCAATTTTTTTTTTTTTTTTTTTTTTTCAAATTTTTAAAATAGGCTTTAAGGATAGTTCTTGATCATCGACATATACTCTAATAATCGCTTAAACTTGTATGAAAATCCACTACAGTTTTGAGGGAAATTTCAGACAAAAAAAAAAAAATCTGTTCTGGGGAAAATATTAGGCCCTAAAAATTTTCTGCACCCCTGGTAGTTAGTAGCAAATTGCTAGCAAGCAAATGCATTTTGCAAGGGATAAAAAGTGGTTAAGTTGCTTGTGGAAAATTTTTGAATGTTGTAGTGTGAACTGTAAAGCACCACTCCACTGCATTGCACATATGGAATATTAGTGTGAACTGTAAAGTGCCACTCCACTGCGTTGCACATACCGAATATTAGTGTGAACTGTAAAGCGACACTGCACTGCATTGCACATATGGAATATTAGTGTGAACTGTAAAGTGCCACTCCACTGCATTGCACATATGGAATATTAGTGTGAACTGTAAAGCACCACTCCACTGCATTGCCCATATGGAATATTTTAGACATATACAGAAAGGAACAACTGCTTTCTGGAAACGAATAAATGTTTCTTGAAAAGTACGAACATAATAAAAACATTTTGGCATTAGTACAAATATTCATTATATTTCCCTTATCTACTTTTGCATGTGAGGTTGGGTTCAGTTTCATGACGAGAATCCAGGGTGATTGGAGGGGCACTTTAAACTTACAAAAATTGAATGCTCTCATGATTATTAAGGTTGAAGGTCTGCCCAAAGACAAGTTGGACCCCAGGCCTGCTGCTTTTAAGTGGTATGATGAGAAGACTCAAAACCCAGATCCTAAACCATACGGGGGAAATTAAGATTTTGAAGTGTTCTTGAATTTTGTGAATAAAGTTAAATAGAAAAAATGTTTTTTTTATACAATAAAAGAGCTCCGTCTTAACACGATTTATTTGATTTTAAAAAACGAACATATATTGGGTCGTCGGAAAAGTCATGACGTATTTTAGCCATGTTTTGCAAAGGTCATTTATTGATAGAAAGAACAAAGATTAATCAATGATATAATGCCCGTTTTGTTCGATAACCTTTTGCCATTTTTCGGTGAGCTGCAAAATGCCTCGTTCATAGAAGGACCTGTCTTTCGTGGCGAAAAACTGTACAAGGTGCTGATTTACAGCCTCATCTGAATTGAATGTTATACCACACAAGGACTGTTGAAGAGAGCGAAACAAGTGGAAGTCTGACGGCGCAAGGTCAGACGAGTATGCTGGGTGTGGCAACACATCCCACCCAAGCTCCAATCATTTTTGGCGGGTGATCAAACTTGTGTGTGGTCTCGCGTTGTTGTGATGGAACACAACACCTTTACGATGAACGAGCTGTGGACGTTTCTGGATGATGGATTCGTTCAAACTGTCCAGTTGCTGACAGTACACGTTCGAATTGATTGTTTGGTTCCATGGTAGAAGCTCGAAAAACACGACACCTTTAAAATCCCACCACACTGAGACCAGAACCTTCCGCTGATGAATGTCTGCTTTGGATGTTGTTTGTGGTGAAGCAGCACCTCGGAACTGAGATCATTTGCGCAGCACATTGTTGTACACAATCCATTTTTCATCACCAGTTATCAGTCACTTCAAAAAAGGATCGTTTTCCTCACGTTTAATGAGCATATCGCAGATGTTTATACGCGCCGTCAATTGAGCTTCTTTGAGTTCATGAGGAACCCACACATCGAGCGTGCTTACGTATCCCAGCTTCTTCTTGTGGTCGTGAACGCTTGAATGATGGATGTGCAATGTGCCTGCAATTTCTTGTGTCGTGTAACATGGGTTTGACTCGATCAATGCCTTGATTTGGTCATCATCAACCTCGATTGGCCTCCCGGACCGAGGAGCATTGTTGAGGTCAAAATCACCAGCACGGAATTTTGCGAACTACCGCTGGCACTGACATTCTTGTAAAGCATTATCACCGTACACTTTGCGCAATTTTTCACAAGCTTGACGCGCATTCTTCCCTTTACAGAAGTAAAACAAAAATATGGCGAAAATGCACAGTTGGGTCTTTCATCTTCAACTTGATGTCAAATCTTCGCAAATCAACCAAATCGCTCACTATTCCATTTAGACTGCAGCTAAAACTGGCACCTGTCGAATGCCATAGTGATAACAGAACTGTGCATGCCTCTAGTACTTCCAAAACTGCCCAACCGCCTTCGAGTGCCAAAATACTTCATGATTTTTCCAACAACTCAATATTTACAATTAAAAGCCATTAGTACTTTCGGAGTGACGTTCACTCCATCTTCAGATGATCTAAGTTGCTGTATTATGCAGCTATATATATACAGAGTCGCGTGGGGCGTTACGTAGCTTAACTAATTGTCATTCGTGATTTACACGGTGTTATATCACATACATCTGTTTGCCACAAAAAAATTGGGAAAAGCTATTTACATTTATTATAATTTAAGGATTTTACTAAGTGCTTCCAAAATTCAGGTAGATCGACAGGGTAATAGTCATTACAGCATTTCGTATCTAATGCCGTGATAAAAACACTTTCTGCTATCAATAGGGCATGAACAGAGGAAGGAGTCTGGAGCATACTGACATTGCACCAATCAAGAATAAATATGCCATTATTTATATTATGTGCAAGTGCTGTATTATAAAGGTGCGCTTTAATGCTATACTTGTGTTCATTCACTCGTAGCTCCAAATTCCTCCTTGTAGAACCTACATAATTACTAATGTGCTGTTTTGTAATTGGGCCTAAAAGCGGAATGTTGTGAACACCCCAACTTCACAAAATATCAGGATTTTCTCGGTCTCATCTAAGTTGTGCAAACAAATTGTTACACCTCATGCCTAGTTGTAATTTATATTTGGAACACACATGTAACAACAAATTTGTAACACCAGGTAAGTATTCTAGTGATCCTATGAACATCTGACTACGTTCGTTTTCCCTGACCAACGTAGTAGAACAACGTGTTATTACCCTTTCGTGAATCCTACGGGTAATATCATCTGGGTACCCAAACATGTTAGTCATCTTAAAAATTCCATTAATCTCTCTGTTTAAAGCTCGGTCTGTAGAAGAATGTGAGTAAGCTCTCCTGAAGTAAAAATCAATCGCTGAAGTTTTCTGCTTAAAAGGGGGACATGAGTTATATGGAATGATAGAACAAACATAAGATGGTTTTCGATAAACAGAAAATGCTAACTCATGGGTGGTAGAGTTACGACTAATACATTTATCAAGAAACAGTAAAACATAGTTACACTCTATTTCAACCGTGAGCCTGATGGTAGGGAAAATAGAAGATAGTGTGTCGACTAACTGTTCTAATAAATCCTGTGAATGAGGCCAAGTAACCAGGATGTAATACATATATCAAGAAACGGTAAAACATAGTTACACTCGATTTCAACCATGAGCCTGATGGTAGGGAAAATAGAAGATAGTGTGTCGACAAACTGTTCTAATAAAACCTGTGAATGAGGCCAAATAACCAGGATGCATTGCTGCTGTTACCCGATCGCAAAGAGGATATTTTTTTTGATATTTGCATTCAAATTAAATTGTTAGAATTAATCTGTCAGGTCATAAAAGGTGAGTTATATCAAAATATTTGTAATCTTTTCAGCATTACAATGTGACAGTTACAGGGATGAAATCAAAATTTGTCATGATTAACTAATGGAAGGGGACATGCTCAAGTTTCTTTTGTATAATGGTAATAAACTTTCGCTAGTAGATAATGCAATTTGCTAGTAAAAAAAATAAGGCTACTAGCAAGTGTTGCTGCTGCTTAAAAAAAAAAAAAAAAACGAGGTCCAGGCCTGCTTGGATACCACGTTTGCTGGATTTAAATGCCATCAAACACATTTGGGATGCTGTTCAATGTGTCGTCAATGCCAGGAATCCCCCACCGGTTAATATTATGGAATTGCGGG
This sequence comes from Macrothele yani, assembly GCA_039090855.1. Taxonomy (NCBI): domain Eukaryota; kingdom Metazoa; phylum Arthropoda; class Arachnida; order Araneae; family Macrothelidae; genus Macrothele; species Macrothele yani. The sequence goes on from CM077013.1 coordinate 26,919,797, forward strand.
ATATTCTTCAGGAAGCAAACAAGCTATCTGTATTTTAAGCATTTATTTTACTTTAAAACACAAACAAGCTCTCTGGGTCATTGCCCCATCACATTGCTGCTGTTACCCGATCGCGAAGAGGACCAGTGCGGTATTAAAGAGGTATCCCAGTTGTTTTTTGATGTTTTTTGGTGCTGAAGATTATGACAAAAAATCATCTATTCATTGTAAGTAGTTTGAATATATTTTATTTTATGAAATTCGATGAAATATAGTATTAACTAAAGTGCCATTGATGTTACTTACCACAAGTTTTCATTATTTAAGGGTAGCTCAGTATATTCACAAACTGTATAACGTGTGAAACAGTTACGTTATGTTAGACTACTAACATTTTGCAATTATCTGTACATGCAGAAAATTTTTACAATTTTGAATCGGAAATAAAAATTGTAGCATGGCAACATATTGAGTTGGTACGGATGAAATGTCCAGCAAAGGACCAGCACACGTGGATGGCGAGAACGAAAAAGTAGGACAACTTACCTAGGCAAAAAATCCCCCTGTCATCGACACATAGTTGCCATCTGCCCGGCAAGGCGTGATCCAGGAATGAAAAGAGTCTTGTCTTGTGGCTGGAACCCGAAGAAGTCCTCAACTGCACATTGAACCTCGTCTGTCGTGAACTGTTTCCCAGACTGGAAGTGATCCAGGCGATGAAACGGATTATAGTCTGTCCGAGACAGACTATGAGCATCATCTTCTTCGTGTGTGGTTGGTGCATTGTCCGAGACAAATTCAGGGAATAGGCAGGGTTAAAGGAGCATCATCTTCTTGGTGCATTGTCCGAGACAAAATCCAGGGAATAGGCAGGATGAAGCAGTGCTTCATAGCCCAAGGCACTTAGTGTCAGCATCATTCGTTGTGCAACATGACGGTGGGCGTTGTCCTCGAGCAGAAGAACACCATGTCTGTTAGCCAAAGCCGATTGTTTCCGCAGCAATTTACGGTGCGTCTCATGTAATTCAGCACAATAATGTTCTGCAGTGATGGTCTGGCCTCTTGCCAAGAAACTCCGATTAATTATCCCGGCTGTGGACCACCGGACAAGGAGCATCATCTTCTTGGTGTGTAGGCAGGGTAGGGAATTAGCGGTCGTCAGGACCAAATTTGCAACTGCATACATTTTTTATTTTTTTATTTTTTATATGCATACATAGTAATTTTCAAATATGGTATTTATGTTTCTTTTTTTAAGAGTTACCAGTGATGTGTGGTTAAAAGTATGTTGGTGTTGGGAGAAATAAGATTAACCTTGCTTGCTAGCATGTGTTGAACTAGGGGAGTGTACGTAAAAGCCTGTGAGGAATGTAGGTGTGCCCTACTGGGGGTTGGAGAAGAGGGCAAGCCTTAAAAGAAAGGGATTGGGTTGGGAAATCAACTTGAGAAGTAGAGTGTTAAGGGAGAGGGGGACAAGAAGAGCAGCCATTAAGGGGGAGTATCGGCGGGGGAGATGGGATGTTTGACATTTCCTGCCATTCTGACTTAAAGAGCCAGCCAAAAAACAAAAAAATTATTTATGTAAATTTTCCACATAACTGGTAGAATTTTTTACAAACACCATAAATCATTTATAGGAATAGGCCCTCCAAACTGCTCCTAAATTGGTTACATACTTTTTAAACTAGGCATGGAAACTTTAATAAGAGTTAGTGTCACTGTTGTGCATAGAAGTATGTAATAAAAATTTTCATGGCTAATTAAGAAACTATTTTATTGATTTACATGAAATTTTCAGGGTGGGCTTCTATTTGCCATTTATCCTGTGTATAAAAAATTTTAGCCAGTTTTATTAAGAATTCATGAAGACAGTTTTCCCTTCCCCCCCCCCTCCCTTCTTTTTAATCTAGTTTCATGGTTGAACAAGGCGGGAGTGTGCGAGTGCCGATTCCTTGCTGTGTGCTGGTTGGGGAAGGGAGAAGGGGTACGTTATATGTACCCCGGAGCTAAGACGGGCAAAACTCGGGCCCAAATCGGGCTCAGGCTGTAGAATATTTACTGTGGTTCAGGCTCTCAGAGAGAGGGAGAGCGAGATAATTTTTTTATGTATAAATGTGATTTTATATGATTTAGCAAATGAGACGGGAAATCTTCGGCAACTGGTTATGATTTAGCAAATGAGAAGGGAATTCTTTGGCAACTGGTTACATTTGGGGAGCGGGCATTCAAAATGGCTATTTATGCCAGACTTGGGCAGAAAATGCCATAGGTCGCTCAGTAGTGTATTTTTGTAAAGAAGAAAGAGCTTTTTCAAGAACTTTATATATTGGATAGTTGATAGCATGATGACGATAATTTACCACCTATTTCCACACAGTAGCTCCCTGCTAATTCTATTTAGCAAAGTACATATTGCAGTGCATTATGGTGCAATAATATTAGTATTATTTGAGCAACATACAATTGCAGCACTGCATGATCATTTTGGATGCCCGGCCGCCCGAAGCACTTCAGGTGGAAACGAACGGTCAAAGAAAATCGTACAGTAACAATGTGAAAATAGATAGAGGTCCCACTCCCCGTTTGAGAAATACATTGGTAAATTGCAGGAGGAGGAGAGACTGGAAGTGTGGAAAAGGAGATGTTTTTTATTAATGGTTAAACAGGTTAGCCATGGATTTAGAAGAGGAAAGGGTAGTAGGGATGTGATTGGCACCCTGAGATTCTTGGCTGAAATAATGATCGACAGGGGACGCTCCTTCTACGCATGTTTCATTGATTATGAGAAGGCCTTCGACAGAGTGACTTGGACAAAACTTTTTCCAATCCTAGAGAGACTCGGCATGGATGATAACAGTATGCAGCTTATCAAAAATCTCTATGTAAATCAGGAAGCATTGATTTCAATTCTAGAGGGAATGACTGATCCAGTCCCAATAAATAAAGGTGTAAGGCAGGGATGCTTGTTGTCACCTGGCCTTTTTGGTATTTATGCCGAAGTTATGATGGGCCAGGCCTTGGGGAGCACCAGCGAAGGAGTTTGGGTTAATGGAGAGAGAATTAAGGCCATTAAGTTTGCTGATGATCAGGCAATAGTTTCAGGATCAGCGAAATCATTACAGCGCACGATGTCAAAAATACACAAAAATTGAGATATCTATGGAATGAAGATAAATAAAAATAAGACAAAACTAATGGGAATAGAAAAGGATCCAAAACAGGCTTTCCTTAAAATTGAAGGACAATGCATCGAACAAGTTAAATCATTTCACTATTTGGGTCAAATTATTACTGAGGATGCGAGATGTGAAAAGAAAATTAGAATGAGACTGGGGATGGAAAAAACGGCTTTTAGAGAAAATCAAAGACTACTCTGACAGCCAAAAATATAGATCTAAAACTGAGGAAGAGAATTTTAAAGGCATATGCTTGGCCAGTATAGCTCTCTACGGTTCTGAGACATGGACATTGACCAAGAGAGAAGTGAAAAGCTGGAGGCATTTGAGATGTGGAGCTACAGAAGAATGGAGAAGTTGGCTCGATAGAAAGACTAATGAGGAGGTCCTGGAGAGAGTGGAAGAACCCAAGAATCTGATCAACATACATGTTAAAAAGAAGAATGTTTGGATGGGACACACATTGTGCCATGGAGGCCCGATTCTGAAAGTTTTGGAAGGGAAAATTCAAGGCAAGACAGAAAGAGGACGACAAAGGAATAGTTTTGTGGCACAATTACTCCAAGACACCAATACTATGACTTGAAGAGAATAGAGAGGAACCAATACTATGACTTGAAGAGAATAGAGAGGAATCTCTATTCTCTTCAAGTCATATACTATGACTTGAAGAGAATAGAGAGGAATGGAGAGGCAGAGTACAACTACTGTACAACCAGTCCTTGGACTGAGTAACCAAGAAGAAGGAGGTTAGCCAGTTTTTGGGCTCGTTCGGGCCTGGGCTCTATCTTGCAATATAAAATTTGGGCTTGGGCTCCGAAAATTGAGCCTGAACTCAGCTCTGACGTGCCCTCTGCTCTTGTGGGGTGGGAAGGCAGAAGATTAGGAAAGCTTGCCATTAAAGAAAAGTTAACCCTCACTTACTGGAAGTAGAGTACTTTGCCATCTTTTATAAACCAGGAAATGCTCTTTTGTTTTATTCATACAGTCCTTCAAGTTGGAATTTGCTTCCCTTTGTTTACGTTATTATCTCTGCAAGATGAGCAAAAGAAAAATTAGTGAATTTTTTCTTGTATCTACGAAGAAAAGTACTGTTATTCCTGAGGACATTAATTCAAACAGTAATCAGGATGATTTAGCTGTTCTGAGTTCTTCTGCCGAGGAACATCAAACAGCAATGAAACAAAAGGATGAAAGAAAAAAATGTGGGTGAAACAACATTACTAAAATGGCGAAAGAAATTTTCATGGCTAAGAATTGAAATCAAAGGTAATTTGAAATTTTTGTATTGTTCAGTATACCGGGAAAATAACAAAGCTGAAGCATTGAGAAAAGAACTGTTGCAACAACATTATTTGTTGCTGGTTGTAGCAACTTCAAGCATGAATCTTTGGTTAAACATGAGAAATCAAGAATTCGTAAGGATTCATGCCAGATGAAAATTGTAAAAGAAAATCCTGCAGCTTCATCTCTTTGGCCGTGTATTTTCTCTATGAGTGAGCAAATATTAATGGAAATAATTGCTTTTTTTAGCACAGCTTATTCTGTGGTTGAGGGGAATTTATCTTTCCATCAGTTTAAAAGGTTATGCCAACTACAAAAGAAAAATGAACTGCACATTGATGATAATTACATCAACCATAAATCTTGTGCTTTATTTATATTTTATATTGCTGAGTCAATCCATCAGGAAAATGCAGATAACTTAAAAAATGCAAAATATATTTCTGTGATGGCAGATTCATCCACTGACATCTCAACCTGCGAGTCAGAAATCATTTATGCCACATCTATCCACGAAAGTGGTTTGGTCCAAACTAATTTCATTAAGTTAGCAGAATTGAAAATGGGTACTGCAGAAAGTGTTCATTACTTCTGCTATTGATGAGGCAATGGAAGAAAGTTGCCCAGCATGGAAAGATAAGCTTGTGGCTGTAAGTTTTGATGGAGCTGGTGTGAATTTTGGACAATATAATGGTGTTGTAACAAAGTTATCTTCTCAATCACAAGGAATCACCCCAGTTCACTGTGTTGTCCATAGGCTGGAACTTGTTATTTCAGACACTTTGAAACTAGTGCCTTTTGCTTCAAAATGTGAAAATTATTAAAATCAGTGTGCAAAATGTATAACAACAGTCCAAAGCTTTTTAGGGAGCTAAAAGAAGTAGCAGAAGTGCTTGGAGATGTTTTATATAAAAATACTAACATAAATTTGACTCGGTTGATTTCTTCTAAAAATCAAGTTCTGAAGGCAATGACTAACAACTTACCCGTTATTATTTGTCATACGGAATATTTCTGCTTTACTGGTGAAGCAATAAAAATAAAGTGGCTAAAATGCAAGGTTTGCTGAAAAGTTTGAAATCTGTTTGAATGCTTCGCTTCATGCATTCCTGCCGAAAGTCACAACTACATTGAATAGGCTTTCTAAAAATTTTCAAAAGATGCTATATCTGTTGACAATGTAAACTCAATTTTGCAGTCTACTCAAGTTAAGTTTAACCTTATGAAGGAAGAAGATGGAAAAGCACTTACTGAATTTGAACAAAATTTCAGTCAGCAAAGTGGCATCTTCAAAGGTGTCATACTTAAAAGTGATGATGATATGAAATCACAATTTCATAATGACAGTGACCATTTGTGAAAAGCTTAGTGAGTTTGCCAAGAAGAGGTATAGTGATTTTGCTTCCAATGCTGTTTTAAGCAGTGTCCATATATTTATTTGATGCAGTTAATTTGCCAGATAAAGATAATGATTTACTTACATATGGGATGAAAGAACTGGACAGCATTCTAGATAATTTACCGTCTTGTGTAGAAATCTGTAGTAATGAAATCAAAGAATATCTGGACTGGAAACTGTGGGCAAAAACCAAAGCTACACAGAAATCTGGTGTTTTGTGGGACAGACTGTATAATGAATTTTCAGGGGAATATAAAAACCTACTGACAATAATTACATTTTTACTATGCATACCACTGAGCACAGCAATTTGTGAACATGGTTTTAGTGCAATGAACCTTGTAAAAACAGACATGAGAAATAAATTAAAAGTGATTACTTTAAATGATATTCTGACAATAAAAATTAAGGGTCAAAGCATGGATGACTTAGATGCAAAACCAGCTGTAAAAATTTGGTGGGAAGATGTGTCAACTGGACAAACTCGGCGTCCAGATGATGATGCCATAGTGGACTACTAAGGAATCACTGAAGAACTTTTTTTTTTTTTTTATGTAGTTTTTTCAACATGTCAACTCAAAACAGTTATAAAAATTTGTAAGAGAACTGAAAATGCATATATTTTTTCCAATACTAAAACATTTATTTGTTGACTGTCAGTGTTTTTGGAATTCAAAACCTACTTAAATATTTTACATCAAATCCTCGTAACAATTTATGAGCACAAATTTAACTCAATTGTCAGTGAGGAAGAATTTTATGAAGATCTGGATTCTGGCTTACTTCAGTTCCCAGGTAAGTGTTTTCTGATTCTTTGGATTTGCAGTTGCAAAATTGTTCTAATTTTCCCCTTTAATCTGGAAAGATAATCTGTGCTATGGACCACTAAGATCGGCTCCTAGAATTTCAGCTGCAGGAGCCATTTTGCTCCTAGGATATTAATTTCCCACCCTGTGTGTAGGGGTGGCCCAGGATGCCATCCATCAGGCTGTGCCTTGCTTAACCATTGTGCCGATCATTTCAGATTATCGTAAAGGACCCACTTCTCGTCGCAAGTGATGATTCGATGCAGTCGAGGTTCCTGTTTATTCCTGGCAAGCAGCGACGTGCAGACTTCCAAACGCTTAGTCTTGTTGGCAGTTATCAATTCGTGTGGCAGCCATATGTACAGCTTTTTACCTTACCCAGTGCAGCCAGACGCCGAACAACTGTCGTGTGGTGGACACCTACCTCTGCCACTATCTCACGACATGTTTTTCAGGGGTCCACTTCAACCACACATAACAGAACATGGTCAGAAAGAGCAACAGGTTGGTAATCACATGCTTCGTTTTGCAGGTCCGTATTTCTGCTTTGAAACTTCAGAAACCATCACCGAATGGTTTGTCCGTTGGCTGTATTCTCCCCAAAAGCTTTGTTAACGTTTTGAGTGGCAATTCCTGCAGAATGGCCCAGTTAAAATTCATACAGGAAGATGACTCTCAAATCCGGCGTCTGCATGTTTCCTTTGCAAGCCACGTTACGTCCAAACAAACCACGCCTGAACCTTGTTCTTCACTCACCTGCTAGTCATTTATAGTAACTCTGTGACATAATACCCACAACACCTTGGGGTGGTTTCGTTCCGCTGTGGTGGCAGCCCTTCTCCACAGCTCGTTCACACGCTGGGCATTTAATTTGCACCAACCCAATACTTTCTGTGTGGTGTCCATCTCAACAATTTAGACAGTGGTAATATTAAGTAGAGATTTTACTTGATACATGAGTTTGTCTTCCAGTTTTGCATTGAAAATGAATGTGTAAATTTCTTTCCCATATTCATTCCAAAAAATACTGTTTTTTGGCCAATAAGATGAAAGTAGTTAGTCTCAGGCATAGCTTTATGAAAATTTTATCTTAAAAATCTTGTAAAGTGATTTTAAAACTAGTGATTTGTCATATAAAATATATTTTTAAGAAGTATCATTTTGCTCATTCAAGTATATTTACATATAATATAATGTCATTTCTTTCTCTCTCTGCTGTATTACAGCTCCCTTTGTGGCCCAAGAAGCTGCGTTTGAAACTCTTCTTCGCTTGGAGTCATTAAACCGTAATCTGACCATACCAATAATTCAGAACTGGATTAGTGCTAATGTAAACAGTACAAGTGAAAAAACAAGGAACATGTATGTAGCATGGCACGAGATTTCACCTATATATCCTGTTTCATCTGATTTCTAGAGACAAAAAAAAAAAAAAAAAAAAAAAAAAAAAAGATACGTACACCCCAGCCTTTCTTGGTTTCATTAGCAACTGATGGAAGTTAGCATAAACATCGCTGCACATTTTCCTTACAGCTATTGACTCATGACATATGTACAAAAGTACCAAGTCACCTACCAGAAAAAGTTGTTAAAGCTGTGTAAATAATACAAATTAAGCCATTTCATTTGAGTCCTTGTGTCACCTGTAATTATTCATGTTGCCAGAGAATATTTTATTCAGAAATATTCTGTACAAACTTCATAAGAAATTTTTACACAGCTCTGCAGCTGTTTATAACATTGTTGTATATTTTAAGTTTGTTTATCAACATGATTTCTTCTCTGCTCTGATTGAATTTATAATGTTGACATTGTAGGAACATAGAGAAACCTGATTAAAAATAATAGTAAAATGAAACAAATGTTTCTGTATTTTATCAATTATGTTAAACATATTTTGCCAACTCTGGGGAAAATGAGATAAGTAACTTTATAGCTCCAAAGATAGTGACTCTGCCCCCTCCCAATTTCCAGTCGTGGGTCTGCGTGCATGCTTGTGGTGAATGTGGTACACAAGAAGAATAACACTAACAAAAGTTAATTTTGTTCATTAATTGTAAGGCCTTTCAATAGGTTATATATATATAATAATGTATGCATCTTCAATATCCTGCGGTATTGAAGATGCATACATTAATATTATCAACATATATATGTATGTATATATATAAACTCAAGTACAGCAGCCACTGCATATACTGTATACCAAATATATGGGATCTTCAGAATTTTGCAGGGTTGGTTCCCAGTGTCCTTGAAAACTCCTTGGATTTAATTTTCCTTTTCAATGGCCTTTGAAAGTCCTTGAATTTTGTAAGAGTCCTTGAAAAGTACTTGATTTTTTTTTATTTTTTTTTTTAATTTCTTTCGCTGTTCACCAAATTTCAGAATAGCCTCAGTTCGTTGAAGAGAAGCTATCGCCAAAATGTCATGGGTGTCTGCGCTGTATTGTAGAATGTTCTGGAATCAGGAGCATGTAGCTGTCACATTTCCAGTTTTCACTCAGTTGTGATTCTGAACTACAATAAGCGAATGCGAGGGAGTGTAAGGTACTAGCTTCTCAAACCAGGTTTGTGATCTGCTGAGTGCTTGTAGCCCAGGAATGCAGTCTAAAATTTCGATTGCTCGTTGGTGGTCTGTCCTTTTGGCAATATGTCCATCTTATTGCCATTTCAGGGATTTTATCTTGTGGAACAATAATACCTCACCAAAGTGTAGTTATATCTAAACATATGTCCCTATGTTTAGATATATCTAAACGTAATTATAGTTATATCTAAACATATGTCCCTCTATGTTTAGATATAAATATACTTTTAATTCAACTTTTTGACTGTTTGTTACAACTTATTATAGTGTTTCATGAGAGTTCTTTATTGGGCATGAATATAGTCTTGCAAAAATTTTTATGAATCCTTGAAAAGTCCTTGATTTTTTTGGTGGGAAAAGAGTGGGAACTATGATTTTGGTCAGTGGTATCTTTATAAGGTTTAAACAGATGTTTGATTGCAATGTATTTTATTAAGTATATCTCATGTTGGGAAACTAACCCTTTGTTTTGGAACACTTGTCTATATTTGTTGTTTATCCTTTTTTTGCCTCTGGATTTAAAGTCCAAAATCTCTGTTGGAAGAATGGTTGCTGCACTGTGCTGTGATTAGATGTTTGAAAGTGTTATTCTATTAGTTGCCCATGATTCACCACCCACTTAAAAATTGTCAACTGTGTGTGTGTGTAATGTAGCAAGATTTTTTAATGTCTTTTGGAGGCACCTATGCAGGTGTGTGCATCCTGAATTGTAGTAGGATATTTTCAAATGTCTCTGTGGGTAGCCACACATACACCTCTGTGCATTCTGGGTTGTGGATTTTTGAAGGGTGAGCTTATATGCACATAGCAGATGTCTGTGTGTTCTGGAATACGGGAATTTTTATTTTGTGTCTTGGGGTCGGCTATACAACGCTGTGTGTGCTGGAATGTGGTAATATATTTAAATGTCTTGTGGGGGACAGCTTTCCATAAATGCAGATGCATTTGTGTTTGTGTGTGGGAGTGTGTGTGTTTTGTAGAATGTAGCAAAAAAAAATTTATCTCTGAGAACAAACAGCCTTGCCAAATATATTCATGTGTATGTTATGGAGTCAGTAGGATTTTTTGAATGTCTGCGTGGGCATGTAATGTAACAAGATATTTTAATGTATTTGGCAGGCAGCCTTGTTTTCATGCAGATGTGTGCATATACTGGAATGTAACAAAAAAAATGTTATGTCTTGAGGGATGGCCATGTGCTGAATCAGGTATGTGTGTGTGTTCTGGAATGTAGCAAGATTTTTTTAATGTCTACGGACAGCCATGGTGACATCTGTGTGCATGTGCATTCTGAAATGTACATTGTTTGATGGTCTGTGGGTGAACATATGCACTTGAAGATTTATGTGTGTGCAGTGTAGCTGAAAACCACTCTGAAATGTGGAAGATCTTTTGAAGGTCTGTGTGTGGGTATATATACATGTAGGTGTACATGTGTGCTGGAATGTAGCAAGATTTTTTTAACATCTCTGGGATTAGGCATGCATGTAGAGTTTGGTTTGTGTTTTCTGGAACATAAAGTGACTTTGTGTGTATATTTTTATTACATCCTGGTCAATGCATCACTAAATGTGGGCCATTAGATTTGGAGCTATGTGTTACTATTATTCTTTTGGTTTTGCCATTTGTTTCTGTATGGGCTGGTAGTACGATATTTTGATTTGATTTTCTGTATGATGTTACTATTATTTTGCAAAGCCATCCATACTTGTCCAAATGATGATGCACTTTAATATTTGGAATTCTTCATATTTGTTGTTAAGTATGTGTTTGGGGGATTATACCTCCAATTCTCTGTTAATATAAGTTAAATTGTTTTGTTGAATTGTTTGTCCAACTGAATGAAAACTTTGTATTAATTTGCACCCCCCCCCCCCCCATTCTTTTTTTGTTTTGTTTTTTTCTTTTGAAAATTGCAAAGCAGGTATGGAATTTTGAGGGGGAGTTTTTATTCCAAATCTAATAGTATTGCAACACAACACACACCCTATTTTAGAACTTTTTTATGCCTCAGATTTAGAATAAAATCAAGTTGTATTTATTGTGGGTTTTGTATGGCAGTTAATTCTTCTGACATTTTTGATTTGCATTCTAACAAATGTTTTAAAATAATTTTTTTCTAAAATTTAAATATTATATCTCTAAGAATTTCAACTTTGGGTTTAGCGTGAAGCACATACAATTCAGTTGTTTTGGAAAATGAAAAAAAATATATTAAAATTGTGATTATATATTTACATGTTCCAAAAAAGTGCTCATTTGCTTTTCTGAATAATTTAAAATGTATTCCAAGTGCAGGTTCTCAGCATTACTTCGTGAAACAAAGTTTTCATTATAATTTTACATGACTGATCCCTTCCCCTGGTAGCCATGTCTGTTGTATCATTCTGTCACAAAATGCAGTGAAATGTAACATCATTTGTGTTAGTTACTTAATCTCTTGCATACAATATAAAACTAGCTTCTGTCATTAATTGTGATTAACCAAAAAGTTAAGAAAAACTGCCAGTTTTGGTTTCAGTCCATAACATCCCCTTATATAAGAACTGTCCTAAGATGTTTACTGGTGAGATGTTTGCTGTTACCACTGAGTGTGCAAAGCATCAGTTCATGCAGCTTTAGGCTGAAAACAAATCAGAATATAGTAGATTCAGTTCAGTGCTGTGTTTCAACACCTTTGTCATCCAGTAGACAAGTGGTCCTGGGCATGGGTTTCTAACTTCTTGTGTTGCTGTGTCTGGGTTCAAATCCTGATGTGAGACATAGATGTTTTGCTTGTCCTCTACCAGTGGTAGTTCTGTCTCTTTCCTCAAACAAGTAGCTCTAAGTTATGGGTGAGAAATTCCTTGTAACCGTAACTGCACATGGGGGTTGCCAAATAATTTAAGTTTAAAAATCCATACCGAGAATTGCAATTTAATTCATATTGTACACTTTATTCATTTTTTTCTTCTGTTGTTTTCATAAGATTGTCACTACCGTATTTTCTGAGAATAGCACCGCAGTTACCTTTATCTTGTTGGTTTGTTATCGGAAATAATGCCACTCCCAATCTAAAGCTGCAGGTAACACACCAGAAAGAATGTTTTTATTTGATGACCATTCTGATGACCCTCACTCTGCCAACATGGTAGCAGGGTACATTGTATGACTTTCATCGAAGATAAATGATGCAATAAAGTAAGGTCTTGGGAGAACTGATTTTTTTATTTGTATTTTTTTAAGACATTTCAAATAACTTGTGCAACTCACATTAAATAACATCGGAGGTGAAAGCACTGCAGATGCACTGAACATTATGCATTAGATGGCAGTCATCATCAGTGTTTTGTTATGGTAATTGTTTAATTCCTCCTAATTGGTAAAATATCTTAATTTTACCTTGAAGAGCTTTCTTCTCATCTTCTGAGTTCTTTAATTTTACTGACATTTCTGACCTCTACAGACTTTTATCAAGGCCTTGTTCACAATGTGAACAGGCCTAGAGTCCACAAACATCTGTAAAGGCAAAAGGACTCAGCAGATGAGAAGAGTTATGGAAGTTCTTCAAGTTAAAATAGAATTAAGTATATTAATCTGAGTAAAGCCTTAAGCAAGTGCTTTATTTAAAAGACCTGTTGTTTGCAATAGAGGAAGGGGTGTGAAAAAGATGACAAGTGTTTCACAACAGGGTGTTTGTTATCAGTCCTGTGTGCGGGAAGTGAATGCCATTTAGCTTGTAGTTTAGCATAATATAAATCTGTAAATAAACACAAAAACTACTTGCAGTGGTGCATGTGTTTAGAAAGAGGGAGAAGCACTCTCAATTTCATGTACGATAGTGAAAACACCTACAATTTTGTGGGTTTTCTTGTTGCGAGCTCGCTAACTATATTACACACAAACTCCAATAGAAATACATGTTTTACCCTCCCTATCACTAGTTAAGAAAAATTCACCAGAAAAAAAAAAGTGCAAAAGCATAATTACCTAATCTTCAATAAAGAATTTGAAACACAATAAAGTGTAAACCACTTGCACACAAAACAAAGAGAGGTGGAATCTTTACAGTTCCTACTTGTGTATAAACATGTAAGTTTCAAGACTTCATTTATGCAAACGTTACGATAACATGCAGATAAAGAATGAAAAGTACGCACTCTGAATTCTTTATAACTCGGTGCCTGCTATAAATGATGCCATGAAACGATCTGCTTTAATATCACGAACTGCACTTGAAACTTATAATGTTACTGAAAACAGTTATAAGTTGCACCTAGTTAGATGACACATTCAGCGCTTCAGATTTTCAAAATAGGGATAAAGATCACGGTGTTATAATCAGAAAAAATGGTAGTTTCATGCTTTACTGTAGCAATTCTGTGTGGATCAAGACTGCTACAATGAAGTTTTAAGTTTTGTGGTGTGCGTTGGCTGTCAGAAATCTCTGATGAAACATAATTTCAGCTGGTCACTGATAACCATAATGCAAACTGAGTGTTATAGAAATAGTTGAGGATTATTCACTTAAGTTTTATGTACTGATGGATTTTACCATGCTGTTAAATGTTGAAACAAAACACATCATCAAAATACAGTGAAACCTGTGTTCACAGTCACTCTCATTCCCCGATCGCCATAATCATTTTTGAAATGCATAAAAGAATGTACCTGCATTTTGTGGTCATCAACATGCAAAACTTATCAAAAAAATGTTGTTTAGGAAGTCCTAGAAGGATTATGAAAATAATCTTTCAGTTTAAAAGTATGAAACGCCTGTTTCTTTTTTCTCGTTGTCACCACCCTTCACAGTATTTATAGGAAATGGTGGGAGGTCCTTGAAGTTTGTCAAGTTCTCAGAATTTTGTTGGCAGGTAGTTTGCTTTTCTGTTAATTAGGACATGCATGTTTGATCTTTTATTGTCCAAAATGAGAGAGAAAAGCTCATGGAAATGAACATAGCCCTTTCAGTAGCGGCCATATTGCTTGAGCAAGCTTGGTGGCCCGCTCTAGATGGCAAAAGATCGCTGCCTTTAAGGAATTTACATGGTTCGCATAGCCCCTGGAAAAGTCCTGGAATTTGATTCCCCACCCCTTTTTTTTTTTTTTTTCAGGCAGGTCTAGAAAATACTTGATTTTTCATATTTTTGTGAAAGATCCTGGAAATAGTCCTGTATTTTTTTTTTTTTTATTCTTACAATGAAAAAAATAGGCCAAAATGTTTGGATTGATTGCTTCATTTTGTTTTAGCTTCCTGTGATGTTTGCTGGCAGTGGCATCACTTCATTCCATAGAATGTGCAGATGTAAGCTTTCCTCACTGAAGAAGATTGATATTTGGCCTCCCTGCCATCAACATCTGTGGAAATAAATGATTATGAAATAGGGAATATTTACTGCTGTGGCAAAATTGTTTTGTATTTTTATCATTATGCAAAGTTCCAGGTTTCTTCACATAAGTTTTTATACGAAGAAATTTTGCTTCTTCGTTGAAAGTGTTACTCACACACTGAAGAACACTTTGTAACCGTGGAACCCATAGGACTTGATAAGAATTCTAAATACATAATAAATTTCACCACATTTTGCGAAATGTGAAACAAAACAATGATTCTAGCAAAAAATTGAACTGGAAATTTTTTGTTGAACTTCTGGAACTTATTTTCTGAAAAAGTGTGCGAACCCTGTTCACAGCAGGCTGCATTAACCCTTTCCGCTCAACTTTTGGGCGACACTTGACATTACGAAATTGCTGAATAGCTCGGGTGTTGAGAGTGGCGAGGCATTTTTTTTTTTTTTCCCCTTCTGCTTTTTGCATCAAGCTTCTCAAAGTTGAACTTTCACAGCACAGTTGTGGAATCTACTGTAGAACAAAAAAAATGTGAGTATGGGTGAAACGTTATTCAAGTGGAAAGGGTTTAAAAAGTTGTAAGTCTTCCTTTATTTTCATTTCAAGTGGGGGATGGGAAATATTTTGGCAAATTGAACCACTCCATTTAGCAACTGCCCTTTAAGGCAGTAATTTTTCCACATAACCGTGAATGACCTGACCTTGTTAGACAGGTTTCACTGTACATGCATTTTTTTCTTTAATTCAGCACAATTGCCACTGCATAATAAGAGCTAAGCATTTCTTCCAGTAATATAAAAAATAAAGTATTTCATCCCCAAAGGTTGTCAGATATCGCACAAGAATTTTGAATCTGACTGATCATCGAGAGACACTTTTTTAATCTGAGTGGTAAATAATAAAGGCATATGTAATATGTGGCTGTACATTTTTTTTTAATTCCAAAAAAGAAAATTTATAATTGTGATGCAGTATTTTCTGTAATATTGAAATTCATAACACACACACACACACACACACACACACACACACACACACACACACACACACACACACAAAAGCCATCTTCAAAGAATACTGTTGTTTGTACCAGGTTATATTTTTGCCTTGTTTTATACCAGTATTTTCTGTAATATTGAAATTCATACCATACACACACACACACACAAGCCATCTTCAAAGAATACAGTTGTTTGTAACAGGTTATATTTTAGCCTTGTTTTATACAACTGTTTTCTGCTGTGATAAATCATGGCTTATCACGTAATGATTTCATACAAATTCAACTTCATGATGATGTACATTTCACAGAATTTGTTGTTTCCTTCATTTCTTGCTGTTTGGTAAGAGTTAAGAAAAGTAAAATGGTTTAAAACTGTGAATCCAGTCATGTTACCATTATGTAATTATCATGTACATTGAACTCCATCATGTCATTCTCTGTGTAGATAAATGTATAAAACATAAAAACATAGTTTGAGTTTAATCTCAGTTCAATGTTTGGATGTGTTGATTAAACCATAATATATGTAACATTTTTTCAGAACCTTCAGCTTCATAAACAATTTTTTATATCCTGTATGCAGTGTGTGTCATTTTTGTTTCCTGGTGTAAAAAATATTTTTCACATTTTCATTTCATTTGTTACAAGTTGTAAACATGAAACTTGACTGACGTAAGCAAATGCAGTAGAACTTGCTTATGATTAGTCCCCATTTACCAAGATCTCAGATGTAATGAGAAAAACAGGAGCTTTTGTTAGGTATAATGTTAATTCAAAGCCAATTTGATCGTTTTTAATTAACAAAATTTAATGAAGCTCCCAGACTTAACGAGAGAGAGAGAGGCTAAGATGATCACTTTGAACAAGCCAAGTTAACAAAATTGAATGAAATCCCATATTTAATGATACGGAGAAAATCTGCGCACTGTCCTGGAATGAAGAAATAGAAACTGCGGTATACAGGATTATTGCAAGAGAACATTTATATGCTAGTGGGAAAATGGTGATGGGAAAGCAGTGGGGAGAGGAAGTACATCAAAACAAGAGAGTTGCTCAAGGGGTTATGCCTTGAGTGTATCACATCAGTAGAGTTCAAAATAGGTCACCTCAGTGTCTGCAAGCACTGGCTTATGACGATTAATCTGACAAGGGTCCGGGTTCGAATCCCTGTGAGGCATGGATATTATGTTTGTCTTACGGCACTGGCTCTCACCCTTCCCTGGTACCACATCCTAAAATATGGATGCTTATAGCCCATTGAGTTGCTCACTGTGGTTGTTAAACTTTCATTCAAAAAAAAAAAAAAAAAGGGTCACCTACTCCTGGGTAAAAAGGGTATTGTAGTGGATTTCTGGATGACAATTCTTGAGATGGGTAGGGGATGATTGCCAAAAGGGAGCAGGAGAAAACAATTACTGGAATTGTGTCTGTTGCCCCCTTTTCATTCTCCAAATTAGTGTTGCATTGGGAGGAGCTAACCCTTCCTACCCGGAAATTTGTGATTTTCCTTTGCCTAGTGCAGAGGTGGGGAACTGTTTAAGCCTATTAAGTTAGCTGTAATCTAATAAGGCTGCATTCAAGAAACTTCAATTTGATATACTTCAAAATGTACATTATTTTGTAGAAATCTAACTGCTATGTACTAACTTCAAAAGATTAAAAAAAAATGTTAATTCTAAAGTTAACTAGCATTTTAATGAGTTTGTTGTTACTGCTTTTTGTTGGAAAGCAGTTAAAATTTGGTTACAACATGGAGGTCCGCAGTTTCAGCTTATCCTGTAGATGGGTATCTGTTGTTTTGTGACCTTAAGGGCGTCATGATTTGGGTTAGGTAGGAGAATGTAGATTTGCAGCAATAAGTGGTTGAAAAGCAAGAAAGCATTTTTTGTGCATGTTGCTGAAGGCGTGGGTATTTTATTTCATATTTCAATTGGATCTTTCTTAGCATCAAAAGGACTATAAAATGTCATTTTCTGAGAGCTCAATCAATTCCATTTGCAGTTCTTTAGGAGCCATGGAGACATCAACTAGGGGAGGTTGAAATGCTAATTTGAGTGGGATGTCATGAATCTTAAAAGCCAGTGAACCTTTCATTGTATTCTCCAATTAATAAATCGGCAACAGCTGCGTATTCTTCAAACCAAACGATTCGTATGAATCCTGCTCATCAATGACCTTTGCTAACTGGGGAAAATGTTCATCTGAAATTTCCTTTTGAAGTTATGGTTTAATCGTGGACGTCAGTTGGAGAGCATTATTTTGTTGCACCTTCTTTTACTCTGGTATTTTATTATACGGTCATTTTAAGATTGAACTAAAAATAATAAAATACAAAGAGAAACATAATAAAAATAAAAGGACTTGTTCGGCGAACTTTGGATTCACTCGAAAGGCTGCAGGATCCTCACCCCTGGCGTAGTGGAAGCTGTGTAGGGTTCACCTTTCCCGGCTGACGAGACTTTGGCCCTCTCTTGCTAAGTGGGTGAGCAACAAGTGTAATTGGATAAATTTCGTCATTTGCTTTTTGGAGACCACCAAGACCCTCCGAGTGCCGTGGATTTTCTGCATGCACTACGGAAATCGTAGGTCCGCTGCAGAGCACAGGAAAACAAATATACTAGAAACAAAAATCTGTGAAATAACGTTATTCAACATCTGTGTAAAGTTATTAACATAAAACAGTTTAAGAGTTGTTTACTACAAGCTTTTAATTTCGTGACATTTCTTTGATTTGTTTTCAATGTTTTTTTTAATGTCTTCTTCCCATCCACTGGCAAAAAATGTTTGGAGCTGCCAAAAATTATTGTTTCAGCAGGGGTGAAAATGTGCTGTGATTTTCCAAGTTTCGAATTTTTCCAACCACACTATGTGTTTTTTAGTTTCTGATTATATTCTAGACTTTATATTTTCCTGTTTATGTTCCTCATTTTGAATGTCTTTGGCAGTAATGAAAAAGAGTGACTTCCTAATTTTTGAGGATTTCTTTTTCTGATGCTTGTGTTATTATTTGTAACAATCTTTTCTTCAAAACCAATTGGTAGAGCAAGCATATTTTCCTCCTTCCCTTTTTAAAAAGCGAAATTAACTTTAAAAAATATGTATTTAAATGTCTGTGATGGAATCGGAGCTAAGCACACCAGACAAAAAATTAGTCGCCCCTGTCAGAACTTACGTAATAATGAGTGACAGTGTCTCTTGCCTTGATAACAGCGTGAATCCGGTGTGGTAGAGACTCCACAAGATTGTTGATGTATTGAACATTGATTTGCAGCCACTCGTGCGTTACCTGGTCGCGAAGTTCCGCCAGGGTACGTGGGTGTCTATTCCGGTGTTTCACCAAATGATCCCATAAATTTTCAATAGGATTTAAATCTGGGGATTTGGCAGGCCAGTCGAGGTGAGAAAGTGTTGCTGATTGTTTGTCTTGCCACTCAAACACAGTTTTAGCCCTGTGCACACGGCAGTTGTCGTCTTGGAAGGCAGGAGTGGCAATGTGATGCTGCTCCTGGAGATTTAGGGTAAAGGGCAACACTTCATCATTCAGAATGTGGAGGTACGCATGCTTGTTCAAATTCGTCACTCCAGTGATAGGGCCCATTTCATAGTACGAAAAACATCACAGAACTCCCTCCAGCTTGAACAACACAATCGGGCTTAAAGGCTTCATTGGGCCTGCATGTACTCGTCCCCTCTCATCATTACAGTACATACAAAAATGAGGCTCATCAGACCAAATTACTGTTTTCCAATCCTCCACAGTAAAGTTTTGGTGCCTTGGATCCCATTGACAACTTGCAATTTTGTGATTTGCTGTTAAAGGAGGCCTCTTCTGTGGTACTCTGCTCCAGATGTCAATCGCAAGCAGTTCTTGTCGCAATGTCCTTTCAGAAATTGGTTGGAGTGGACTTTCATTGACTGTTTGGAGCAATTGTTGCCTTGTTTGAAACCGACTTGCAGTTACTAGGCGTGAAACATGGCAGCAGTCGCTATTGGTGATAATTGTTTTCTGGTTACAGTTACGTCATTGATTTTCAATTGACTGCGAACTACACCACTGTTTGTAGGCCCACTGGGCAGTACGCTTCGACACACCAACAAATCGGGCGACTTCATTCACTTTGTGTCTGTGGGCACGGCCAAACACGATGGCTCTTTTTATGCCACTCAGTAATGTCTGTCTTACGACCCATATTGCAGACTAAATTCAACACACGCGTTGCTGCTCTTCACCACTGCGCGAGACAGAAATGATCCTGTAGACCACGTCTGTGCTATTTATCTCCCAACAATGCTATCACGGCACACTCTGTGCAAGTGATATCTTCCTACTGTCATTTCGGTTAGGGCTGACTAATATTTTGTCCGGTGTGTTTATTTTAGCATCCTATATAATTGTTTTTATAGCAGAGTAATGGTGCAGTACCAATTTTTTGGTTCTTAATTTTGCTTAAAAGATATTTTGCCATTCCTTAAGACCATCTTGCTAATCAAGGGATATGTATAGCAAGCATTTTTTTTTCTCTTGTTGAAAGTTATATTAATGTTCAAAAGCCCTACTACATGCTTGCTGTGCAGAGAAAATGACTTTACAGGAAACAAAAGAGGGCGATAAAGAGTTAAAGTTACAATTTTGAGCTTTAATTTTTTTCTAAACAAAAGGAAAATTACTTGCTCTTTTTATCTTGATATAGCCAGTTTTAAAATTGGAAGTGTGTGTGTGGGGGGGGAGTTTAAATTTTATCTTCATCTCTCTGTTGCATAATTTTTTGCCTTTGTTGCTTCTTTGATCCTTGATGGTTGGTCTCATTCAATATACCATATTCTGAATGCAGCTTTTGGTCTGTGACATGTTACAAAATTTAACAACTCTTGATGCAATATGTCATCTATTTGACATATATATATACTCCTAAGCTCTGTAGTGCCACTTTGGAAAATGTCTCTCAATCACTGAACTGAGAAAACAAAGGGATAAATATTAATGGAGATTATCTAACTCACCTCCGTTTTGCTGATGACGTAGTCATTTTTGCAACTACCCCATCAGAGCTGCAGAGTATGATTCAAGAACTTGCTGACAAGAGTAAAGAAGTGGGATTAAAAATGAACTTTCAGAAGACAAAAGTGATGTACAATGCTTTTACAAGAAATGAAGGCCGCCCCGGTGGCACAGTGGTCTAAGCGATGGCCTCTGATCATTCGTCCGAACGGGGTCCGGGTTCGAATCCCGGTGAGGCATGGATGTTGTGTTTGTCTTACGGCACTGGTTCTCTCCCTTCCCTGGAACCAGTGACCCTAAATTAGGGACGGGCGACTGCTTATAGCCCATTGAGTTGCTCACGGAGGTCGTTAAACCTCCAATCAAAAAAAAAAAAAAAAAAATGAATGAAGATTTATCGATTGATGGAGAAAAGCTGGAGATAACATATGTTTGTCGTGGACAGCAGATATCAAGTGAGGGTCACATTGGTGAAGAAATTAATCATCGTACAAAACTTGCCTGGAGAGCTTTTGGAAGAAACAGCAATAATTTTCAAGAACAATATGCCATTATGTCCTAAAAGGAAAGTGTTTGATCAATGCATCCTTCCAGTGCTTACGTATGGTGCAGAGACGTGGACCTTAAATAAAAGAAACATACAAAGGCTGCAGACAACTCAAAGGAGCATGGAGATGTGCATGCTTGGTGTAACCAGGAGAGAAAAGAAGAGGAACTCGTGGATCTGAAAAATGACAAGAGTGGAAGACATCGTGATCAGAGTTAAATTCCTGAAATGTGAATGGGCTGGACATACTGCCAGAAGGACAGACCGTCGATGGACAGTCGAAATTTTAGATTGGATTCCAAGGGACAGAAAAAGACCCAGAAGAAGACCACATGGGAGATGGGTGGATGAAATTCGAAAGTATGCAGGAGTAACCTGGAGGAGACTGGCACAAGACAGACCGTTGTGAAAGAAACTTGAGGAGACCATCCAGCAGTGGATTGATAATAGTTGATGATGATGATATAAGAAAGCCGAAATTTAAAAATCAACTCCAACGATTTATTAGCAAAAATTATAGCACACAAAAATTACCTTAAAAAACGAAATAAACAAAAACAAAGCCACAACAGAAATCATCAAAGGTACAAATAGCCATGAGCCATATATGGCGCGAAATTGCTGCACACCGAATAGCAGAGCAGTATAAATAGAATGAAGTAGAAGACTGGCGAAGCACAGGCGTAACATTCAACCTGTGTTGTTTTGTCAGGAGAAGAACACTGGAGTGGCTTTTCTATGTCTGCAAACAGCCTGAAGTTCAAAGGCCTGTATACGATGTTTTCGAAGCCACCAATCTATGAAAACAAACACTGAATCAGAACAAGTATTCAGTGCAAGATGACACAAAAAAAGACTCAAAAGAAGCTGCAGGAAACCGGAATGAAATCACTCGCACCACCAACTGATGAAGCCACAATAACAAACTCCGAATCGGACCAGGCATTCAGTCCAAGGTCAATGCTTGTGCCAATTCGGGTGGGTTCTTTTCAGGACTGAATTCTTGTTCCGATTCGGAGTTTGTTATTGTGGTTTGGTGGCTTCATCAGTTGTGAACGATTTCATTCCGGTTTCCTGCAGCTTCTTTTGAGGCTTTTTGTGTGTCATCTTAGACTGAATACTTGTTCTGATTCGGTGTTTGTTTTCATGGATTGACTTCGAGAACACTGTCTGCTGGCCTTTGAACTTCAGGCTGTTTGCAGGCATAGAAAAGCCACTCCACTCTGTTGGTGTTCTGACGAAACAACAGAGGTTTGAATTTTATGCCTGTGCTTCGCGAGTCTTCTTCATTCTTCTTATACACTATCTACCAAGAAGTAATTGGACACCTCTACAATCGACGATATCTGCGGTCCTGATACACGTCACGGCCGCCGCCGTTAAATATCGTGGGTGAAACCACAATGCAACCAGTCGCATGCAAGATGCCACGCAGTTCGGAGCTCTCTGATTTCGAGAAAGGTGAAATCGTCGGGTATCACAGAAATTGCCGATCCATACGTGACATATCCAGCGAGTTGAAGTACCCAAAATCGACAGTGGCTTACGTGATTGGCAAGTGGAAGATGAGAGGTGACTGTCGGAATGTGTCCCGACCCTGCAGACCCACAAAACTGGGAGTTGGAGACCGACGGGTGCTGGCCAGAGAAATTCGGAATAACCGCACCAAATCGATGGGCCACATCCGCGAGGAGTTTCAACAGGCATCCGGGAGTGTTCTCTCGATGAATACCATCCGTAAGGAAGTCCATCTGCTCGGTTATCATGGACGTGCTACCGCCCACAAGCCTTTGATCACCAAGTCCAAGAGCGCTGCTTGGCTAACGTGATGCAAAGAACGTCGACAGTGGACCGTTGAACAGTGGAAACAGGTTCTCTGGAGCGACGAATCAAGGTTCACCCTCTACTGTTCGGATGTCTGGGTTTGGCGTCTGCGTGTGGAACGCCTCCTGCCAGAATGTATTGTGCCAACTGTGAAGTTCGGCGGCGGTGGAATTATACTATGAGGGTGTTTCTCCTGGTATGGCACGGGATCCTTGGTCGCAATTCCTGGTAGACTCAACGCCGGGACCTACTGCACCATTTTGGATGACCATGCGTTTCCTACGTTGTGGCAGTTTTACGGGGTGGACCGATGTTACTTTCAGGATGACAATGCCACCTGTAATGTTGCGAGGTCCACCATGGCTTGGTATGGTGACAATGGGGTTAATCGAATGGACTGGCCTGCGCAGAGCCCGGACCTTAACCCTATCGAGCACCTCTGGGACGAGTTGGAGCGTCGACTTAAGGGGTGCCCCCACCGTCCGAAATCGGTGGAGCTGACCTGTCTTCTCCAAGCCGAGTGGTAGAAAATACCGCTCGCCGTCGTACAACGCCTGTTTGAGGGTATGCCCCGGAGGGTCACAGCTGTAATCACCGCTCGTGGAGGCTCCACGAACTACTGAAAGTGAATAAACTTCGTTTTCCTTTGCTATCACAGGTGTCCAATTACTTGTTGGTAGATAGTGTATATATATATATATATATATTATATTGACAAAAGCAAATGTACGGTATAGCTGCAAACTATAAAAACGCCTGCAACTGACCGCGATCATATCGCACTGTGAGGATGAGTGAAAATGTCGTGGCGGGAGAGAAATGACTGAGAGGAAAGATTGGTGTTATATTAGTGCGTTGTTCATAAGAGAAACCGAGAGGTGTTTAAACATACCCAAGTCAACTGTTTTGGATGTACTGAATAAATGGAAGACATGGCATGCCTGAAGCAGTAAAACGTACCTGCAGACCAAAGAAAATCAGTGATAGAGGACGTCGAAGCCTCGGGAGAGTCGTTACAGCTAATCGACGGAGTACTGCACAAGACCTCAGTGTACAGGTTAGTAAAAATGCTGGAACCTTGGTATGTACACGTGCCATTCGCAGAGAACTTCATTCCATAGGTTACCATGGTCGTGCGTCTCCTCAGAAACCTTTCATCTCCACTCGGAATATTACTCGTCGTTTAGCATGCTGTAAAGAACATTTCTCGTGTACCGTAGATCAATGGAAACTGGTCCTATGGACTGATGAATCCAGATAAACGATCCATCAGTCTGATGGCCGTGTGTGGGTATGGCGGCAGGCCGAGTGGAACGCTATTTATCACAGTGTACTGTTCCTCGGTCAAGTTTGGAGCTGGCGGTGTACTCGTGTTAGGGTGTTTTTCGTGGAATGGTCCCAGCTCATTGGTTATCGTGGACAGACTTGTTAACCTGCACGTCTACCTAGATATTCTGGACAATTATTCTCTACCAACTGTGGCAATACTATGGATCCGAGCCTTGTTTGTATCAGCTCGATAATGCGCCGAACCATAAAGCAAGGACTGTTACGGCGTAGTTTGACGATAATTCCGTATCGTGTGCGGATTTGCCAGCACAGAGCCCTGATCTTAATCCCATAGAGCATCTATGGAATGAATTAGAGCGCTGCATGAGAAGTTTGAAACCAAGGCCTACTACTAAGAAACAGCGGCAGCATTATGTACTGAATGGAAGCTTATTCCTATAGCTGTGTTCCAAAACCTTGTGGAAAGCATGTCGCGAAGGGTCAGTGCATGCATTAAAGCCAAAGGTGGACCGACACCGTACTAATGTATACCAATAAATGCTATGGTGTGTTTCTCTTCTAGGTGTCTGGTGACTTTTGTCAATATAGTGTGTATATATATTACTAATTTAATAGTGTACACTCACAGACGTACATTGCTCGACAAAGAAAAAATAACGTCACACCCCACTGTATCTCTATCTAGGGGAGGCACAATCGAACTATGACTGTTTGTATGGCTTCAGGCTTGGGACGTTCGGCACATCAAACAGACCAAATATATCTGGCTCACAGTCGCAGAAATGTTTAAGTAGTCCCCAGAGAATCTTCAACAATGTGAACGACATCCTTATCTTCAACCGCGTCTTCGCCGCCCCTGTGGCGCAGTGGTCTAAGCGATGGCTTTTGATCATTCGTCCGAAGGGGGTCCTCCGGGCTCGAATCCCGGTGAGGCATGGATTTTTTGTTTGTCTTACGGTACTGGCTCTTTTTTTTTTTTTTTTTTGATTGGAGGTTTAACGACCACCGTGAGCAACTCAATGGGCTATAAGCAGTCGCCCGTCCCTAATTTAGGGTCACTGGTTCCAGGGAAGGGAGAGAGCCAGTGCCGTAAGACAAACACA
Source organism: Macrothele yani (assembly GCA_039090855.1). Lineage (NCBI taxonomy): Eukaryota > Metazoa > Arthropoda > Arachnida > Araneae > Macrothelidae > Macrothele > Macrothele yani. The sequence goes on from CM077013.1 coordinate 26,945,124, forward strand.
ACATCCATGCCTGACCGGGATTCGAACCCGGACCCCTTACGGACGAATGATCAGAGGTCAGCGCCTTAGACCACTGCGCCACCGGGGCGGCCTCTCTTCCTTGGAACCAATAGCTCTAAATTAGGGACGGGCAACTATATATAGCCCATTGAGTTGCTCATGTTGGTAGGAATTGCGACTTCTGAGCTTCGTCAATTCGTGCGTATTTTGTGTTTCTAGTGAGTTGTGAATGCCAAGTTTCAAAGCACTTGCCTTTGGAAGGTTCCGCTATCGTTTGTGAATACTCCCAGATTGGTAAGTTACCTTTTTCTTTTCCTATTACGTCTTTATTATCTCTTGGCCGAGCTGGTCGAAGCTACGATAGTCGGCGCCATTGCAAATGGCGTCTTCCGGCGGTGGGGGTCCGGAACTCGACCTCACTTCCAGTGTTCCTTCGATGTTGACGACAACCTCTTCTTCCATGGGTGCTGCTTCGCTGCCCTCCCCAAGGGGCGGCGTTGCACTGCCCTCAACTAGTGATGTGAACAACCCCTTTCCTCAGGCTGTTCAGTTGCCTTCTCACTCATCTCAAGCTCTACCACCTTCGTTGCTGACGACGACGCAATGGATGTCTCGTGCAACGGTACCTTCCCCGTGTCATCTAAACCTCAGACGTCATCGGCTACGTATGCCAAATCCATGGCCTCTTCCGCTGTGCAACGTTCCCCGCAGGGCATGTACGCCGGCGCCGAAGCTCTCCAATCACAACTACAACGAGACGGAAATACCATTTCTTTGGAAATTCCCCAAGACTCGCCAGCAGGTACTGCTTTCACTACGATCTTATACAGAGGTGTTGTCTTTAAATCCTTGCCAAACACCTTCTTCAAAGATTATTCCACCGCTTTAAAGCGGCAATTTCTAAAACATGCCATTTCACACATGTTTCGGCGAGGCCGAACGATTGTCGTATACTTTTCCAAGGCCGAGTCTGCTCGTGCCGTGACGAATGCTGGCCTTACCATCGGCGATCAACATCTTGTTCCCAGCCCAGTTGCCGAGCGCCCGATGAATGTGTCCTTCTACCCGGTGCCCCCAGAGGTAACCGATACAGTTTTATTTGCGGTTCTTGCGTCATTCGGCCGTGTAGTTGGAACGATTGTGACATATTCTGCTGCCCCTAAAGACCCCGAAGATAACTCCCTGCTCTTCGCGTGTGTAGGGTTGTTCTTTCTTCCCCGGCGGACATCCAGACCATCCCGACTCAATTCAAAGTCAAGTGCGGTAATCAGATCCGCTATATTGATGTGCTCACTGAACATCACTGCAGCAAATGCAAAAAGTTTGGGCACTTTTACAAGCAGTGTCCCAATCCTGCTGCTGCTCCACAAGATTCACCGCAGGTGACTTCTCTTCAATCCTCTGACTCGCCCTTGCCTCCACGACTATCGTCTGAGGCACCTCTCAGACGAAAAAGTGCCCCGTCATCGACTGGTGTGCCGCCGTCTCTCCACGACCGACTTTCCAGTGCAGCCGGAGTCCTCCAAGTTCCGCGCCCCTGATCCACCAGCTGACTCTGCAGACGACCGTGTCGTGTCAGATACTGAAGTATCAATTGCAGATATTGACGGCGCTTACACCAGTACAGAACAGACCATGAGTGACACCTCCGAGCCTGATCACAGCGCTCGCCCAGATAAGAGGGCGGCGCCCAAACCTCCTCGAAACACCACCAAGCAAGGGAGAGCTGCTGGGAGCTCCACTCGCTCCTCTTCCCGGACCCGCCAGAAACCATCGTATCTTCACGACTTTGATACCACTTCTGACCCTTCCTCTCCAATGGTATCATTTGAGGACTTTGATCAGACTCTCCGCGACACATCATTCCCGTCTTTGCCTGTTGCGTATGAGGAGCTGCATGCTCTCACCTGTTACACGCAAAAAGCACACAGCTTCTTCCAGAATGCGAAAACCCATGAAGCTGGACTTGGACTTCCTGCAACAGCCTTCGGATCTGGACAATAGTTCTTCTTTTTCCGGTCCTTCCGCTAAGACGGCCAAGTTCATTCGCAAACAGATCCATGGACTCAAGATTTCTATCACCAGGCTCACCACGTCGCCAGGTGACCTGGCGTTTCATGGAAGTTCCCTTCAACTGTCGGGGGTTCGGATCCCCCGAGCCGAGGTGGATTCCGCCGTGCATGAGGACCTCTCAGCAATTAGTGCCGATTTTTTTTTTTTTTTGATTGGAGGTTTAACGACCACCGTGAGCAACTCAATGGGCTATAAGCAGTCGCCCGTCCCTAATTTAGGGTCACTGGTTCCAGGGAAGGGAGAGAGCCAGTGCCGTAAGACAAACACAACATCCATGCCTCACCGGGATTCGAACCCGGACCCCTTCGGACGAATGATCAGAGGCCAACGCCTTAGACCACTGCGCCACCGGGGCGGCCAATTAGTGCCGATGTCCTCCTGCTCTATAAAACGTGGTGCTCGCCTCCAACACCATTCCATCAGTGGCGCCGACGGCAGTACACCTTCCATCATGCCCACCGTGTACTGCTTTCAGGGCCGCCCCGGTGGCGCAGTGGTCAAGGCGCTGGCCTCCGATCATTCGTCCGTAAGGGGTCCGGGTTCGAATCCCGGTCGGGCATGGATGTTGTGTTTGTCTTACGGCGCTGGCTCTCTCTTTTCCCTGGAACCAGTGACCCTAAATTAGGGACGGGCGACTGCTTATAGCCCGTTGAGTTGCTCACGGTGGTCGTTAAACCTCCAATAAAAAAACTGCTTTCAGGCAGAATTGCTGTCAGAATACATCACCGTTTACGTCCAACCATCACTTCTGTTGCGTTTAACAACTTATTTACAGATCAATTACAATGTTTTACATTTTGTATCAATTGTGTACCATATCAAATCTTTAATGTGTATATTCCTACTGACGACTCTCAACTCCATCCACTTTTTCATTGCCTTCGGACAGCGCTTGCTGCGGTCCCCCCCTGGACTTTTGCGTCCTCGGGGGTGACTTTAACTGCACTCTGCAACCTTTGCTCGACCGCACATCTACAGGGGGAGAGCACCGCTTTCTTCTTGTCGATCTGCTTACTCAACTTATAACCGATTTCCATTTTGTTGACTCGTACCGGCATCTTCATCCGGACACCATTTCTTATACTTGGCGGAATTCTCCAGCACAAGGATCGGTGGCAGCACGTCTCAATCGCATATACGTCATCCCACCGCTGCTTCCAGCGATCACTGCGGCGTGACATCATCCTTCCACATCTTCCGACCACTGTGCTGTGGTGCTTACCATCTACGTTTCCTCTTTCCCGCCTTTAAGACAACGGTCCTGGACCTTCGATGGTTCATCGCTTATGGATATGGCGTTTTGCGCCAACGTCCGCCGCTTTCTTGCTAATCGACAACATCTCATCAGCACTGCTCCCAGTACCCTTCGTCTATGGTTAGACATCAAAAACGATCTTCGTCTGCTCGTAAGCCGTCTTTCGTTCGCTATTCGTAACGAACGTGCGAAGGATATTTGTAATCTCCGTTGCTCCTTGGCTGCAATCCGCTTACCTTGTTGTTCAGGATGCTTTACGAGCGAAATTCCATCCGCTCGCCGTGGAGGTTACTCGCAGGCTGAAGATGCTTCATCTTTCTTCGCCGGAGATTTTCTACGAGGAGCTCTCACGTACCGAAAGAACACACCGTACGTCGAAAACCCTACGTCACCTTCACCCACCTGGTGGTATCATCTCATCTGACCCTTCACGTCTATGCACGGAAGTTCGGTGCTTTTTCCAGGACAAATTCCGTGCGGTGGTGCCTACTGATGCTATCTCTTCCTCCCCTCTTCTTTTTGCTCTGCCTCAGGTCCCACCCCACCCCAACTCTGTGATCCTCTTCTTTCCGCCTTTTCTCCTGCTGAATTTCGGGAGGTGTTTGCCTCCCTTAGTTCACGCGCATCTCCGGGACCTGATGTCCTTCCCTTCTCCTTTTACCGCGCCTTCTTCCCGTCTCTGATGCCTTTTCTTCTCGCTTGCTTTTCTTGCGCTCAAACCTCTTTAGCACTACCGCCGAAGTTTACTGTAGCGTACATCATCTTGCTGACCAAAAAAGGAGACCCTTTGGACTTGCGAAATTGGCGCCCCATTCCATTCTCAATCTGGACTATAAGCCTTTCACTAAACTTCTCTCTCATCGCTTGAACTCTGTGCTTCCCTTTCTTATCTCCCCCGACCAGTCATACATTGTGCCTGGTCAGTCCATTTCTAACAACATCTCCTTCCTCCAGCACCTAGTTTTTCTCGCCCGCACCCACTCCGAACGCCTCGCCCTGTTTAACCTTGACCAGATATCAGCATTCCGTAAGATCTCGCACGACTTTCTTTCTGTCACTCTTCTCGGCTTTGGCTTTCCTTCCTCCTTCGTTTCTCTTCTTCTCAGCCTCTATCGGGACGCTTTCTTTCACGTCCGGACGGCCTCCTTTTTGACGGCGCCCGTACCTTTTCTTCGAGGAATCCGGCAGGGCTGCCACCTCTCGGGGCAACTCTTCGCCATTGTTTTTGAACCATTCCTCTTGGCTGCTCAAAGATCACACCTGTCTACTCTTCCACCGACAGTTGCCAGTAGTAGGTACCATGAGTGCGTACTTACAGCATTTACAGATGACGCAAACTTTTGTCTCCGCCAGGATGTCTAGTCGTCAACCTTCTCTCCACCTACCATCTTTACGCTACAGTTTCTGGCGCTTCGCTTAATGTCACCAAAAGTACTGGTTTGTGGTGTGGGTCGTGGATGGGCCGGACCGATATCACCTGGGGTGCGGTCTGGTCCTTCTCGACCCAGAAGATCCTTGGAGCCCAAATCGGTCACCCCTTTACCGCGGGCCTTTTGACATGGACCAGTTTGCAGTCTAGGTTTCGTCATCAAGTAGCGTTTTGGAGATTTGCGATTCCAATTACTTCTTACTGCCAGCGAGCTCACATCGTTCGACGTTACATACTTTCCCTGTGCACCTATTCCTGGACCTCCATCGTCTTCTTGTCAACCCGCCTGACGGAAATCAACAGCATCTTCACTTCAGTCATATCTCATATGGGCTTCAAAGCACTGGTCAGCCGCTCCGACGCTATATCTCCCTGTCAAGCATGGGGGCATTAATCTCATAGATGCTCACTATTACTATCGTGCATACCGCATCGCCTCCTTCCTTCGTCTTGTCACTTCGCCTTCTCCTTCTCTTACACTTTCTCTTAACGTTATTCTCTCTCTTCGCGATCCATCCTTCACTTTTCTTCTTTTACTCCGGATGGACTACTATACATTCTTTCTTCTAACTTTCCTACTATTTTATCTGAGGCTCTAGCGCTTTTCCGTTCCCTCCCTCTCTCTCGGGCTCTTCCAACCACCACCCTGGAACTGCTTGCGGAACCGCTCTTTTTCTCTACCCTGCCCCCCGCCCCCCGATCAACCTTTCTATTTTTCTCCTGGTTCCGTGCTGGCATCCTAACCGTGCAGGCCCTCATTAATCCCGATTTTTCCTGGAAACCCCTCGACTCGCTCTTTTCTACTCCAACTCCTTCCCTCGAGGACGACTATGCCCTACTCCGTTTCTCCCTTCAGGTTCTCTATCCTTCTTTTGTTACTGACGACGGCCTCCTCGTCGTCCCCGGCCCCAGCCTTCCTCTCCCCTTCTTTCTTCCTTTTCATGGCTCTGTCGCCCCTGCCCTTTCTTTTTCTACCGCTGCCCTGTATCGTCTCCTCCGTGCGCCTTCTGACTCTCCCCATCCCATTTCCGGGGTTTCTCCTCCATGGCCGTTTGGTCTGCTTCTTCTTCCCCCTTTCTTCTCCGCTAAAACGTAACACCCACTGATGGTTCCTTCATCGCCTGCTCCCTGTCCCCAATCTTCTCTATCGCATGTCTCTTCTCCTCTCTGTCCTTTCTGTGGCGTTGACGATGACGTCACTCATATGTACTGCCACTGCCCTATCTTGCTGCCACTTCTTCATACTGTTTTCCAGTTAGCTGACATAATTTGCTCTAAGGACATGCCGTTTCAAGCATATCCGTGGCTGTTGCTCACAAAACATCCGCCCACCCGCCTTCCGGATGCCTGCTGCTTTCTTTTCATACTTGCCAAGCAAGCGATTCACTCATTTCATCAATCTCTCAGGAATTCTCCTGTACTTCCATCTCTTCTGTCGGCCGGTGGGCTGCTGCGGGCTAGCTTTCAGGGAAGGCTCGTGGCGCGTCTCCGGTTGGAACTCACTGCTGCAACTTCCACGCAAACAATCGGCACCTTTCAGAACACCTGGGCCCAGCGCACCGGGTGGTTTTCTATTGCTGGCTCTGATATTCTACTGGTGACTTGATTGTGTCCTCTTTTGGATTGTCTTTGTTTTGGTGTTTGGCTGTTCTCTTCACCTTGCTAGTACTTTTCGTTGGTTCTTTTTCTTGCAGTTTTAATGCTGGGCGAGTGATTTGTGTCTTAATTTCTGAGACCACAACCTTGTGTGTCCAGACTTTGGTTTTCTTTTTACGTTCGGGCCTTGTATTTTTTTTTTTTTTTTTTTTTTTGCACCGTGCTTTTTCCGTAATTGTGTTCTGCCACGTGTTTCTTATGAATTATCCTGTACATATCTTCTTTTATTTTTGTCTTATGTATTTCGCACGTTAAGTCCTTGTTTTTCAGGACCACAAGCTCTTGTGTCCCGATTACTGTTGTTTTAGTCAAATGTGCTCCTGTTTTTGTTTGCACTGTGCTTCTCTGCCTTGGTATCGTGTCTTATGCTTAATCGCGAAAACTGTATTACATATCACCATCCTCTTTTATTATTGTGTTGTGCATGTGCCTTCTTGGCACATCCCAGTTTTTTCGCTACTGTACTGTAATTTCTTTGCACCGTGCTTTTTGTTAATTGCTCTGTACATACCCTTTACAATCTTGTTATACGCATTTTGCACGGTTTGTTCTTGATTATTTAGATTACAAGCTCGTGTGTCCCGATTACTTTTGTTTTCGTCAAATGTGCTTCTGTATTGCTTGCACCGTGCTTTTCTGCCTTTGGTGTTGTATCTTATGCTTTATCACGGAAACTGATTTGCATAATTATCAGTGTTGTGTTGTGCGTGTGTCTTCGTGGCACGCCGCAGTTTTCCGCTATTGTACTGTAATTTCTTTGCACCGTGCCTTTTGTGAACTGCTTTGTACATCATCATCATCATCATTGTCAACCATTATCAATCCACTGCTGGACGAAGGTCTCCCCAAGTTTCCTCCACAACGGTCTGTCTTGTGCCAGTCTCCTCCATGTCACTCCCGCATATTTACGAATTTCATCCACCCATCTCCCATGTGGTCTTTTTCTGGGCTTTGTACATACCTTCTAATAATTTGTTATAAGCATTTTGCTCGTTACGTACCTGTTTTTTCTTCCGAAACACAAGTTCGTGTGTCCCAACTACTATTGTTTTCGTCGAATGTGCTCCTCCTCTTTGTTTGCACCGTGCTCTTCTGTCTTTCTATTTTGTCCGGTAACTGTATTGCATAACAATATACATAATACATGCATTACCCATGTTCTGTTCATAAAATGTATGCCTCGGGTGTTGACACCCTATAATGTCTTTTATCATTCGATTTTTGGTTTTGGTTTTATGGGACCGTTTCCCACTTGCATCATGTATAGACCATTTCATTGTCACTAATTGTTTTGACATTTTAATTTACTGTCGAGCGACTCATTGTAACATACCTTGTTTTAATAAAGAATTTGAACTGCTCACGGTGGTCGTTAAACCTCCAAACAAACAAAAACCGCGTCTTCATTTTTGAATAAGAGCAACTAATTTTCCCCAGACATTTTGAGGAAGAAATGTGAATTGTAAGTTGCCAAGACTCAATACTGGTACAACATATTAAAAGAAAATTCTATAAATAGACAAATGACAAAGTATGGTGATTAAAACTTAACCAGAAATTGGTGCAAAAATTTCAATTCCAATTTTAATCAGATTGTAAGCACTGATTTTTGCGCCCTCTCTTCAGCTGCCCCACCCTAGTTATGCCTCTGGTCCGTACCGTTGCAATGTTCTCGTTCACTGATCTCCGACTAAAGAAGTGCCTACTTCGGATTTATGAATTAAAATCTTTTAATTAATAGTAAATTTTAGGCGTTTGATTGCGCAAGTGAATGAATGTGGAACTGAAAATATATAATCTAACTGTTTTATTTCTCCAAAAAAAAATTTTATAACTAACCAAAGGTCCGTAACGTAAGAGACCTCTCGGGGCCAGGAGCACGTGCCGCACAGAGCAAACAACGTGAGAAATACTTTGACAATATCAGGTAAAATACCTTAGATATTATGCATAGTTTACTTCAGATTTATTATAGAAATAAGTATGGGTATGGTGCACCAATTACAAGCAAAACTAAGAGTAGTAAATTCGTTTAATGGTACACAGAACGTTGTTAAATAAGGAATAGCAAGTGTTCGCCAGTACTATGCGGCTCCGTAACAGATAACAGCAATCTGAGATAAAACACACAGTTCACAACGCTCAAAAATCGGAAGACTAAATTTAAAATAGTAAACGATAGAATATAAGAAAAGTAAGCTAGCAAGCCCTTTGCGCATGGAGACACGATTTCTCATAATATTAGCGGTTCTGGATACTTAGCATCACACGCCAGATGTGCGGCAAATCAATGAAGGTTTCTTCATTTCATGCGGTGGAGTTTGTTAAAATCTCTATGGCTTCTCGGTAGGCTGTCGCTTTGGTCGTTGTGAAAGATGCCAGCTTCTGAGTACATTGCCATTCCGGTTTAGGACAGTGGTTGTTGACCTCCCTAGCAAGGGCAGTGGTGATTCCAGAATGGACTACGTCACGCTTATGTTTCTGTAGCCTCTGCTTGAATGAACGCTTTGTCACGTCAATATAGCATTTAGAAGCTTCATCTGAGTACTTGAGGGGCAATGCGTACACCCTTGCGCCCATAAGATTCATGCTTGGGGTAGTATACCTTGAGGTAAGTATGGACGAGATAGAGGAAGGAGCTGTTATACCCATGCCAAAACCGACCTTCTTGAGAGCATTCCTAATAAAAAAGGTGAAACTTGGTATGTAAGGGCAGGATCCCATATAGCGTGATTGAGTTTTTGGGGGCTCAGTTACGCTATCTATGGCAGTTTACTCTGAGTTGGACCGCCACCATGTTAAAGAGGTGGCTGTCAAACCCAGAGTAAGCTGCCAAATCTCTTAGATGGTCAATCTTGCTTAGACGCTCCTTGGTTCCAGACAATAGGGCGAAGGCTCTCCGTGTCCTGTACCGCCATAGTGCCAACTTATGTGGCATTGATCATGCAGAGTCTAGTTGGATGACATTGGGAACGTGCGCAGGTTTATAGTAGACTTGGGTGCGTAGTGAGCCATCCTCTGTCTTGCTGACCAACACCTCAAGAAATGGTAGTGATCCGTTTTTTTTTTTTTACGCTCAATGGTAAATTTCAGGTCTGGATGCTCAGTGTTGATGGAAGTGAAGAATTGATCAAGCTCATGCTCGCTATGTCCCCACACGAAAAAAATATCGTCTGCGTAGCGTAGCCTATGAGCGGTGTAGGTGTGGTAGCTCCTAGAATACGAGTTTCCAGCGGTCATGGGACGGCCTCCGCAAGCACAGCGCACAGCGAGAGTGAAGAACCCATTAGGACGCCTTTAGTTTGCTTTAAAATGCGTCCATTGAACGAGAAAGAAGTTGAATCTGTGATCAGATTCAAAACAGTTGCAATGTCATCAACGACGTCTTGGGTGAAAAATCCAAAGTCGGATAAAGCCTTCAGTGGCTTCCTAACCGGGATGGAGGGGTATAAAGACGTCACATCAAAACTACCCTGGATATGGTTATCGCTAAGTTGCAGATTTCTTATTCTATTAATGAAGTCTTCGGAGGAGCGTAAGACCGTTCCTGACGGAGGAAGGAAGTCGGTGAGACAAGTGGCTAGAGCCTTTTCCAAGTGGCAAGAGAGCGCGCTCTTTTTGGAGACAATGGGGCGAATCGGGTAACTAGGCTTGTGATGCTTTAGATGAGCAAAGATAGGTGGTATATCTGGTCACGGTGGAAGACGAGCTTGTTTTTTGAGGGTGTCCGGGAGGCGTATTTCACAAGTGAATGTACGAAATTGCGATTAAGGCCATTTCCGCAACCCGATTGGTTCAGAGCTACTTTGGAGTTTGCGAGTAGGCAGGGCCTATGAGGAGAGTCGTGTGACAGGAACATTGTATTTTATCGGGGGAAGTTCAGCTTGCTAAGAAATTCATTGAGGTTACTCAACATATGTGACAAATGATCATATTGAATTATATCGTGAGAAGTTCTGCTTCCTAAGAAATTCACTCTGAGGTTACTTAACATATGTGACAAATGATCATACTGAATAATACGGTAAAGTAATTGTGTGCAGGTATCAAAAGGAATAGCTGCAGTTTCTCAGATAATACAAGTGTCAAATCTATCTTTGTAGATTCCGTACATTCATTTGTGAAATCGCGTCCGGGAGGCGTATAGGCATTCCGTACATTAAGATATGTGAAGCAAAATTCTGGTCAATGACAAGCCTACTTTTGAACACCTTAGGGGCGGAGCTTCAGTAGTGTCACGTGACCACAACAAACTGGGAAATACTAATCCTTTGGTCATCTCCGCCAGTGTATGGTCACGTATCAAACTTTAGGCTTTCGCAATATGCAAGATATTTTAAGGCAGTTATAATTTCGTTTGATTTTTTCTCAACAATATTCCACCACAAACACACACATAGAAATCATTTTCATCGTAGATTTTAAATATAGCGATACTTATTTAGCTAATATAAAGCCAGGCCCAAGAAACTGTCCAAATGTGGAATAGGTGCATGGATTATTCGCATTTTGATTTCGAAACTATAATTTAAAAAAAGATGAAATTTCATAAATCCCATTAGAACAAGCGACAGGTAAGTATACCGAACTTTTTAAATATGCCCAGAATAAAAATGTATTGTCAAAAGTTCTTACCATGCTACATATTTCAATATTTTTTTTGTATTTGAATACACTAGGCCTATCGATTCCATAAATTGGGACCACACATAAATAGACTGCAGTAAATAATATCAACGGTACAAAAACGAATTAATCATTGACCATATTTTCAAATCAAACTTTTTTTTCTGAGTCAAAGGGCACTGCATTAAAGTATTGTACATCATGAGATTTTTGTGGTTAAGAATTTGTAGTGTGTGATTTCCCGCATTAAAAATATGGGGTAAATAACATTTTTAATACCATTTCAAACAAAGTTTAAAGTTCAGATTGGAATAGTAAAAAATATATATAGATCCCACAGGGACAGTTTTAACAAGCCTCAGACAAAAAAAAAACAATTTTTAAATACTTTCCCGCATTACAGGGTGTATCAGTGTTATAGAATTTTGTATTACATAAGTACATGCGCGTGCACACAAGCTCGTGCGTTCCTTTCCTTTCCCTTTCGTGTTCTGTTTTCCATTTCTGCATATGGTCACTGCACAATTTGGCATTATGGCGTTAGGAAAATGCCAAGAATATCCTAAATAAGAAGTCACAATACACACACCGCGCTTCATGATGGTAATATAACTACAATAACTCAAATAATATAACTATAGAATAATTATATTAATATAACTAGAATTACTAAATTAATATAACTATTATTACTAGATAAACATAACAAGAAGGACTAGATTAATCTAACAAGAATACCTAAATTAGTACAACTCCTTGAATACAATTGACCTCAATAAACACGACACGAGTGCAAGGAAGCGTGAGATTGGAGCCGAGACATGTTTACATCTGCGGTTGAATCGCACTTGATGATGACGACATTCTTAAATCACCGAAACTTTTTTCACTGACGCGCATTGCTGTTATGGCCACCCCTGTATACACGGGTAAAATTGGATATTCACGTGCAGTGTAAATACATAGGTAAAATTTTGGGTTGCGGATAAACTGCCACACAGAAAAATTGACACGTTTTTCATTAAGGGGCCAGGCACAAATTGCTGTTCTTCCGAGGAACACTTTGAATGTGTGGCAGTTTTCCAAGGGGCCTAACGACGGGAAGGAGCTCTTTTGCTTGTCTGAACTTTTATGCCGGTTCATACGAGTTCAGGGCAGCTGGCCACAAACATTCAACGGGGGTAGGGGGCTATAAAGATATCCGTCCCTTGGGGCAGTTTACAGTGAACCAAAATTTTGTATGCACATGCAGTGTTGCAATGTTTTATAGGTGGGTTGTCAGATTTGGAGAGGACTGACATGGTTAAGCATTGCCCTCTAATCATTCTTATTTCATTATACTCTATGAACATTTTTATCTCAGTTTGGTAAAATACATAATTTTGCTGTCTAAAAATTTTGTGCAATAGGTACAGAAATTTTTAGTGTTCCTTTTTTTTTATTATTGGAGTTTAAGTATCACTGTGAGCAACTCTATGAGCTAAAAGCAGTCACCCGTCCCTAATTTAGGGCCACTGGCTCTAGGGAAGAGAGAGAACTAGTGCAGTAAGACAGACACAGCATCTATGCCTCACCGCAACTCGAACCCAGACCCATCTCGGACAAATGGTCAGAAGTCGCAGTTGAGCCTCTGTATGGTTTTAAAATAAAATTGTAGACAGATTTTTTAATTTTGGTATTTTTTTACAATTGCTTGGCAGGGTTCTAAAATGGTAAAAGTTGTCAACTGTAGCGACTTTTCTTTTTCTGATATAATTGTATGGTTTCAATCGGGAAAATATACATACAAAACTTCATGATGTGAGTAAAGCAGTTCCCCTAGTCGTAATGTGGTGACTTTTCAGCAGTGCGCGTTACTGAAACAATGACAATGACAAAAGAGTAAAAGCTGCCCCAGTGGCACAGTAGACTAAGCGATGGTTTTGCCGCCCCGGTGGCACAGTGGTCTAAGCGATGGCTTCTGATCATTTATCTTAGTTGGATCAAGATTTAAATCCTGGTGAGATATAGATGTGTTTGTCTTATGGTGCTGGCTCTCTCCTTTCCCTGGAACCAGTGGTTCTAAGTTAGGGACGGGCGACTGCTTGTGGCACGAAAATCTTGTTTATTAGTGACTGCTTGTAGCCCATTGAGTTGCTCACGGTGGTCGTTAAACCTTCAATAAAAAAAACTGGGATGCAGCCCCCACTCCCCCTCAGCTTACCACAAACCGCAACTGAGTAAACAACGCGCAAAATGTGACTTCAAAACTTTAGATATTGTATACCACAATACAAATTTTATGCCAGCGAAACCTTTCAAGAAATGTCGGGCAAGTAGAGGGAAAAATTTGCATATTCCGACCGAGCAAACAACACATAAAATAAGACTTCAAAACTCAAAGTGTCGCAAATTTCATGCCAACTAAGCCTTTCAGCGCAGCCAATGAGATAGACAGGGCTGGGCGGCCAAGCCGCGCAGTGGAGGTCATCTGGCCATGGCAGTTCTAGCTGCTCTTCAGAGATGAAAAAATATATGAACAATCTTCATTGTATTTTAACCTATCCTGTTTTTACTTTTGGGGGAAGGAAGATTAAACATATACACACGATATTCCTTTACACGCATATATTATACACTGACGGGAAAAAAATCCGAACACCAAGAATGGGTTGTGTTAGATAAATGACAGTTGGTAGGCGGTGAGAGCATATCTGTAAGATGACGTCTATGCGAATTTCGCGCTCGGCGCATACGTGTGGCGCTAGTAGCGCCCCTCGGAACATACGCGCTGTAACGTTCGTGAGCGCTAGTTATCGTTGAGATTCGACGTAGTGTGTTCATGTTAGTCAAGAATGCCTTTAAGAAGACGAAGAAGCCATTATCAACAGCTCACGGAGCTTGAACGAGGTCGTGGAATAAGGCTACGAGAAAGTGGATTTTCGTTCCGCAATATTGCAGAACGACTTGGCAGGAATGTAGCCACTGTGCATGATTGTTGGCAGCGGTGGTCAAGGGAAGGTACTGCCTCAAGAAGACCGGGTTTCGGCCGGCCACGTGGCACTACTGAGAGGGAAGACTGCTGTGTACGGCGTATGGCTGTGGCACATCGTACTGCGTCTGCGGCAGCAATTCAAGCTGCAGTTGCCACCACAGTGACACAAAGAACTGTTACAAATCGGTTACTTGAAGGACAGCTCCGAGCCAGACGCCCTGTAGCGTGCATTCCACTTACTCCAAATCACTGCCGTTTGCGACGTCAGTGGTGTCAAGCTAGAGCTCATTGGAGGACGGAGTAGAGATCTGTTGTGTTTTCTGATGAAAGCCGGTTCTGCCTGGGTGCCAGTGATGGCCGTGTGTTGGTTAGAAGGAGGACAGGTGAGCGCCTGCAACCAACCTGTCTGCGGCCGAGACACACTGGACCTACACCTGGAGTTATGGTCTGGGTATCAATTTCCTATTACAGCAGGAGCACTCTCGTGGTTATCCCACGCACCCTGACGGCGCAGTTGTACGTCGGCTGGTGATTCAACCTGTTGTGCTGCCATTCATGAACAGCATTCCAGAGGGTGTTTTCCAACAGGATAACGCTCGCCCGCATACCGCTGTTGTAACCCAACATGCTCTACAGAGTGTCGACATGTTGCCTTGGCCTGCTAGATCACCAGATCTTTCACCAATCGAGCACGTATGGGACATCATTGGACGACAACTCCAGCGTCACCCCAACCAGCAATAACCGTCCCTGTATTGACCGACCAAGTGCAACACGCATGGAACTCTATCCCACAAACTGACATCCAGCACCTGTACGACAAAATGCATGAACGTTTGCGTGCTTGCATTCAACATTCTGGTGGTTGCACCAGTTATTAATGTACCAGCATTTCACATTTAAAATGGCTCTTCTCGCGCTTACATTGAGCTGTGATCTTGAAACCTTAATCGATTAAATATGTTACCTATACAAATGTATTTCCGCCATTTCATTCCTCTACAACTAATTTTTTCGTGGTTTTGGGATTTTTTTTCCGTCAGTGTATATTTCTGATAAAGATGACAAACTTCGGTTTAATTATTCTGAGATGAGAAGTCAAGTTTTATCAAAGACTAAAACAATGTGTTTATTTTGCTTATACGCTATGCAATCAGAATTGCTTTCATGTGTCACATAAACTATTTCGCTATTGATATAGCCAATGAGAGAGATCTATCCCGGCTGTGATATAAATGGAATGCACAAATATGTTTTTTACTTACAGAAGTGTTAATTTCCTTACTTACTCAGTTTTTCGTAACTTTTCTAAAATGTGTGTGTGCGCGCATCTTTTTTTTTTTTTTTTTGAGAAATGCAACTTTTTTTCCTGCTTACAAAAAGTGTTACTGCTTACATGTTATGCAAGCAAAATGATCAAATGTTGTAGCTAAATTCTACCTGAATGCCATGCAAACAAGAATGCATAAGTAAAACTTTGGCAGTTGTACATTAGAGAAGTGAACAATATTATTTATTCACGTGCTGATGGCTGTCGAAAGTTCATTTCTCAAGCATCATTTTTCAAAAGTCATTTTTTTACTTATACACATTGTGTTAAAGTTGGCATGCATCTACATTTGTTTCATTTCCGCTTGTATAATTAATACAAATACAAATTTTGGAGGGATAAATATAACTCTTGCTTTGAGTTGTGATTGCAAGCCCAACAAACCAACTACATTCAGCTCACTTTCAATGTCATAATCACAACTCAAAGCAAGATGTACCTTATAAATAAAAACAAACTTCTAGCCACACATATCATTATAAATAACATAGTTTTTTGCTCTTTTGGGCAGTGTTTGTGGTCAATAAACTGCATCACCCAAAATGCATAGTGAAATCACTCATTTGCATCCTTCCACAACCATAACATTATATAATGTGGAAATAACTTTTACGGGTCTTACAGAGGTTGTTCTTTTTTAAATTTGGCGGTCAAATTTTTGAACTAAAGCATAGTTCATCTTCAGGACTACGTCACTGGAGTAGTTGCTGCCACTCAGTCGGAAGTGTCCAACCGCAATTATCGTTAATTGTGGTACTTCTTCTTCTCGCTATTTCGATCCCTTCTTTTAGTTTTCAGTTTACTAAGTCCCAAATTATGGAGTGTCCACTTGCTTGTATATGTCTGTCTAGCCATGTTTTGTTACTAATGTTCCTAATAGTTGCTTGGTGTTCTTTCGTTCGGACTTTAATACTTTTTTTTTAATTGGAGGTTTAACGACCACCGTGAGCAACTCAATGGGCTATAAGCAGTCGCCCATCCCTAATTGAGGGTCACTGGTTCCAAGGAAGGGAGAGAGCCAATGCCGTAAGACAAACACAACATCAATGCCTCCACCGGGATTCGAACCCGGACCCCTTTCGGGCGAATGATCAGAGGCCGTTGCTTAGAGCACTGCGCCGCCGGGGTGGCCCTTTAATACTCTCCCTCTTTCTCTTATATAGCTGAGCTCGCAGTTACAGTCGATGCAATATATTACTCCTTCTTGCAACTGGATGTCCATTTCTTTCTGCTTTAGAGCTGGTAGGAATTTCTTTAACTTGTTATTTAGACTGGAGCAAGCCTGATATTAAATTTTGCTCCGATCCTCTTCAGTTTTTCAAAAAGACCCTTGTGGTATGTAATTTTGCAGGTGAATTTGAAGTTGTTTGTTTCCTGCTTCTTTTTTAAAATCAGCAAATTACATCCTCAATGTAAAACTAAACTTGTCTAAATAATTTCTTAATATATGAGGAGGGGTAATTGTTCTCTGTCAATATTATTTTTAATTAATTGTGTTGTGTTTTTAATTGTATTCTCCGCTTAACATTCTGTTAAGTGGAAAACATTTATTCTTTTTTCACTCTTTTCTGCTAATGTCAAAAACTTCCGCTTTCGTTTTTCACTCATTTTCATGAAAGTGCAAGAACTCGCGAGTTTAAACTGCAGAAAAGTGTGCTTTTTGTAAATGTCGAAAATTCGTCCTGAATACTGCAGATCTTTATGTGTGTGAAACCAGCTTTCTGTGAAATGAGGAGAAAAGAGGCGTGTCCATGGGCAAATAATTTCTATATGCCAAACAATTCATCAATAAGTTGGGTTGAGCATATCCTGAAAGTCAAATCGGAATTAGAAACAGATATGCTCTGCGCCTTTATTGATGCGAGGATGCAAACGCAATTGCTTGTCTACAAAAAACTGAACTTAGTCCAAGAGTGACATTATTTAGATTCAGAACAGTAAAACAACTGATCATTTAGAGCTGATTTTTTTAAGCAGGGAAAGGAATAAAGAGTATGACTTGCAGTTTAAATACACGATCGTTATCTTCCGTTATGGTCACAAAAATTGGACGGCCCAAGCAAAGCTTTTAGAATCATGCTGAACAAAAAATGTCACAGACAGTGAAATGTAACTGCAGAGTTTTTTGACCGCAATGGAAAGCAGGAACAAGACCCACAGGGACAAAATCAATTGGCACCGTCGCCAACTGGCGACATTTAAAGCACCATGCCGCCTAACGTAGGGACTGGAAGATATGGAGTTTGCCTTAAGTACAGTGCCTAGAAGAATTAGTGTGACGTGCTCCCTAAGATGTCCCTCACGGTTTTGTGACCAATCGTCATGAAATGACAGAGGGCGCTGGCATCGGAAGTTACGTTAGGATGCTTCATCGGCTTCATGCTATTCAATGGTGGGAAGTTTGTTTGCCAAGGATTTGCTGCCTTACGAAACTTCAAATTTTCACAAAACAAAGGTTAGTGGAGGGAAATCTTTTTGGCAGTATTTTTGCTAATTCGTTGTAGCTCGATCATAACAGTAATACACTAAGTAATTCAACAGTTGATCACTAAAACGCAGTAGGCTTATTCGGGTGTTAGTGTGCTAGCTTCATTCAACTGTGGATTGTTAGGATGCTTCATCGGCTTCATGCTATTCAATGGTGGGAAGTTTGTTTGCCAAGGATTTGCTGCCTTACGAAACTTCAAATTTTCACAAAACAAAGGTTAGTGGAGGGAAATCTTTTTGGCAGTATTTTTGCTAATTCGTTGTAGCTCGATCATAACAGTAATACACTAAGTAATTCAACAGTTGATCACTAAAACGCAGTAGGCTTATTCGGGTGTTAGTGTGCTAGCTTCATTCAACTGTGGATTGTTTATAACGAAATTTATTTCCGAAATTAGTAACTTTTTATTCGTGAAGATGTAGAAGTTGACCAAGTATTGGCTGTCACGTGTTAAACCCACTGTGTGGTTAAACTTAAGTGCAGTTCTGAAATCGACTGCAACAGTTATAACTGCAGTGTTGCCAATTTAGTTGATTTTCAACCAGATCTAGTTGATTTCACCCAGCACCTGGTTGGAATTTTTTTTTTTGGAGGTTTAACGACCACCGTGAGCAACTCAATGGGCTATAAGCAGTCGCCCGTCCCTAATTTACGGTCACTGGTTCCAGGGAAGGGAGAGAACCAGTGCCGTAAGACAAACACAACATGCATGCCTCACCGGGATTCGAACCCGGACCCGTTCGGACGAATGATCAGAGGCCATCGCTTAGACCACTGCGCCACCGGGGCGGCAAGGGAAAATTTCTGATTTAGTTGATAGTTGAAAAATCTGGTCGACTGTCCGAAAAATTCAGTTGATTTCTAGTTGTTTTCATTATTTTTGTTTATTACTTTCATTTTTCATTGTTTTCTATTTTTAAGTTGGAATCAACCGTAACTGCATTGCCAGAAATATCAAGTTTTTTCCTATGCTGAATTACCGTCGCCACAAGTGGTGATAACATTTATTTCCTAGAAATTTCGTATGGGGAAGTGGCATGTAGGACTTTTTGTTATGTGAAGTATATAAAAAAAGAAATATACATGACTCTGCTTATGATTAGTAAGCAGCAGTGGCGGCCCGTCAGATGAGGCAAGTGAGGCGCCGCCTCACCTGAAATTCCGCAGAATGAGAAGTGAAAGAAAAAAAAAAAACCTTCTGTCAGTAACAAAGATATAAGAACTTTGCAGGATAAATGAAACACTGAAATTCACATTGTGATTCATGAATGGTTAAAGAAAGGCTTTCGAGAAGAGGAATGAATCATTATTTTTGCAAAGCAGCTGCATGTTTTAAGCGCTTAGAGGCGACCGGCTGAATCGTCTCGATGAGAAGCCGGTTTTGGGAACTGGGGATCAGAGAAGAGCCCTACAGACTGAACCCCCACCCCCACGGTCCGAGGTCTACCTAAAGAGGTGCCGGACTTCCAGTAAGAGAAAGGAAATTTCTGAGGCGACCCTCCATTTCGCTTAAACTGGAATCGCATCTCCGCTGTTATTGGAGAACCCAAGGATTGTGTATCCAATGGGCGCGGGAAAATGAGCAGATGACCCTTGTGAAAAGTGGTTTCACAGGCGATGACGCCGTTCGCCTCTATACGCTTTGGAGTACGAAGATTTCTACGTAGCTTTAACTATTCGTCAGAGTGTATTTGAATCTAACTTTTTGTAGTGTGTTTTCAATCCTCTCTTCTGCGGGTGTTTGCTAGTTCATAGTAATGTTGAGTTTTTCTTTTTTCATTTTGTTATTGTTACTAAACAGCATATTTTGATTTTGGTTGGAAAATATGAATGGCCCAACAAGCGACGTGATTTGTGTTCTGGAAGAAATTCCTTTTAAACACTGGAAAGATTATGATAACAAGGATGTTCTCATATCTGGAAGACCGACACCTATAATAAGTTCAATATCTAAAGATAAGAAGTGCGGCAAATCGTTTTTTAGGTCTTTCAATAAATCATAGTACGAGATTTTTCCCTGGCTTTCTGATGCTATTACAAGCAAACTCTCTTTTGCTGGCCATGTTTACTTTTGAGCAATAAGAAAAATGTGTGGAATCATCATCATCATCATCATTGTCAACCATTATCAATCCACTGCTGGACGAAGGTCTCCCCAAGTTTCCTCCACAACGGTCTGTCTTGTGCCAGTCTCCTCCATGTCACTCCCGCATATTTACGAATTTCATCCACCCATCTCCCATGTGGTCTTTTTCTGGGTCTTTTCCTGTCCCTTGGAATCCAATCTAAAATTTCGGCTGTCCATCTATGGTCTGTCCTTCTGGCAGTATGTCCAGCCCATTGCCATTTCAGGGATTTAACCCTGATCATGATGTCTTCCACTCTCGTCATTTTTCGGATCCACGAGTTTCTCTTCTTATCTCTCCTGGTTATACCAAGCATGCACCTCTCCATGCTGCTTTGAGTTGTCTGCAGCCTTTGTATGTCTCTTTTAGTTAAGGTCCACGTCTCTGCACCATACGTAAGCACTGGAAGGATGCATTGATCAAACACTTTTCTTTTAAGACATAATGGCATATTGCTCTTGAAAATTATGCTGTTTCTTCCAAAAGCTCTCCAGGCAAGTTTTGTACGCCGATTAATTTCTTCATCAATGTGACCCTCACTTGATATCTGCTGTCCAAGATAAACATACGTATCTGTTATCTCCAGTTTTTCTCCATCAATCGATAAATCTTCATTTCTTGTAAAAGCATTGAACATCACTTTTGTCTTCTGAAAGTTCATTTTTAATCCCACTTCTTTACTCTTGTCAGCAAGTTCCTGGATCATACTCTGCAGCTCTGATGGGGTAGTTGCAAAAATGACTACGTCATCAGCAAAACGAAGGTGGGTTAGATAATCTCCATTAATCTTTATCCCTTTGTTTTCCCAGTTCAGTGATTGAAAGACATTTTCCAATGTGGCATTAAAGAGCTTCGGAGATATGGTGTCACCTTGTCTCACTCCCTTTCCAATTTTTATGTGTGTTGTATTTTCAAACAGCCGAATCTTTGCACTTGCATTTTCATAGATGTGATTAATAATATTAATGTATGCATCTTCAATACCGCAGAATTTCAGAGCCGTGGTAACTGCTGATGGTTTCACCGAATCAAAGGCTTTTTCATAATCGATAAAAGCCATGCACAATGGAAGTTCATATTCCCTCGCTCTTTCAATTAGTTCTCTCAGTACGTGGATATGATCTATTGTGCTGTAGCCACTCCTGAATCCAGCTTGTTCTCTCGGTTGAGCCATGTCCAGTGTTACCTTCAAGCGGTGTGAAAGAACTTTAGTGAAGATTTTATAAACCACTGATAGGAGGCTGATAGGTCTGTAGTTCCTGAGATCCTCAATGTCACCTTTTTTATGTAGCAGGTTCATTGTAGCATTGTTCCAATCCTCAGGAATCTTCCCTTCATTAAGGCATCGAGTGAAAATTTGGGCGAGTACTGTTTCGATTTCTCCACTTGCTTCTTGTATGATGTCTATAGTAATTCCATCTTCTCCTGGAGCTTTCCCCCGCTTCATGTTCTTGATTGCATGAGCAACTTCTGCTGGGAGGACTGGAAGAACTCTGGTACCTTTCATGATGTCTGGAGTACATGTATCATCCCTTTCATATAATTTGGAGTAGAAATCTTTCACTCTTGTCAAAATTTCGCCTCTATTTCTTGTTATAGAACCATCTTCTTTTCTCAGAGCCATAATCTGTTTTCTTCCCTTACTGAGATGTCCCTTTGCTATCTTAAGGCTTTGGTTGTTTTCAATTGCTTTCCTCACTAGCTCACAGTTGAATTTCCTTACGTCTTCAGTGATACTTTTTCGTGTTGTCTTGCATAGCTCTATATATTCCACTTTGGAAGTCACATCTTCTTTAGTTGTCCTCATCTCTCTTCTTTTTTGCATCAACATTTTGGTTTTTCCTGATAATTTGTTCACATGCAACTTGTTCTTAGACCCAGCTAATTTTGTTGCTGTTTCCATTAGAGCTTTGGTTACTTTTCTGTTAACTTCCGAAATATCCACTTCTTCCGATGTTAGGCCTTCTAAAGCAGAGAATCTGTTCTTCAGTTCTAACTTGAAAGTATTATGGTGTTTTTTAAGGTTGGTTATGTCAATACATTTTGTTTGTCTTATGAGCTTGCCACGTTCCAGTTTAGTGATGAGGTGCATCTTACATCTCACCAATCTATGGTCACTACCTGTGTTGAACTTGTTCAGCACACTGCAGTCTTCGATGACGAATTTTTTGTTACACATAATAAAATCAATTTCACTTGTCGTTCCAATTGGATGTCTCCATGTCCATTTCCTGTGTGGCTTTTTCTTGAAAAAGGAGTTCAAGATGAAAAATCCTTCTGCCTCTGCAAACTCAACGAGAGTATTTCCACGCTGGTTTCTGTTGCCGTGACCGAATTTACCTACTGAAGTTTCATTCTGTTGCCGTTGCCCTATTTTTGCATTGAAATCTCCCATAATTATCTTCAAGTGCTGCTTACCTTTATTATTTAGATGACGAATTTCCTCATAAAATTCTTCAATTTCTTCTTCAGGATGACTTGTGGTGGGTGCATAAGTTTGAATAATCTGAGCCTGGTATCTTCTCGATAGTTGGATAACGAGTCGTGCAGCTCTGTCAGAGGAACTTTCAACTTCTACCACTTTATCCTTCAGTTTCTTGTTTATTATAAATCCAACACCACTAGTTCTGCCAGTATCTGTCCCACGATAATAGAAGAGATGTCCACTTTTCAGTTCAATGAGATCTTCTCCTTTTCTCCTTACCTCACTTAGCCCCACGATGTCCCACTTGATCCTTTGTAGTTCCTCTTCCAATTCAAGAAGCCTTGAATCAGAAGATAGGGAGCGTCCGTTATAGGTAGCCAAGGTCAGCATCAAATGGCAGCCTAGTCCGGTCCTCCGGGGATTCTTAGCACCCTCTGCCTTCATGTCGCACTGGCCGCTGCCTTGGCCAGGTACATTCCAGCTGCCGGAGACTGAGGGCCAAGATTTAAGTTGTAGAGTCATTTTGGAGGTGTTTGGCCATAACTCACCACGCTGGCCAAGCGGGTTGGTGAGTGTGGGATAGCATTTCCTCTGATCCCGATGGTATAGTTATACCGCTATTGGCGGTCGTCAGAGCCCCTTTAGTGGGAACAGGATGCACCACGAGAAGGCGGGGTTGACATTTGTCAAGGAGAGGCTGTGATGTTACGCATCACCTGACCTTACATCCCATGTGTGGAATACAACGGGTTATTTTGATCTAAAAACTTTTCTCGTAGTGCAAAATTGCACGAAAGCTCTAAAGAGCATAGAACTAACCACGTAGGTCTAAAACGAATGGAAAAAAACAAACACTATTTCTGATATGCTCAAAGAAAATGCTGCTCTTCATAAAGTCAAGTTTAATGAAAAGGTCAGACTAAATAGGCTTTTTATGGAACATATAATTGATTTAGTTGTCGTTCTAAGCAAGCAAGAACTGCCTTTTCGAGGACATGATGAAACTATTTCCTCATTAAATAAAGGTAATTTCAAGGAAATGTTCCAAATGTTACTTCGTAGGAGCACCCCAGAATTAAAAGCACATTTTGAAGAAATACGAAGCTTATTTTCTGGACAATCTAAAACGATACAGAATGATTTAATTGAGTGTATTCATGAATATATAAAAGTCCAAATAAATACCAGATTTGAAGATATGGGAAAGCTCGAGTTTCTGCAGCTAGTTGACAGCTCAAAATACCATAATTATTCAGAGTCATTTCCATCCAGTGCCCTTAACACTCTCAAAAAAATTTATCCAAACATTTTTACAGACACACAACGACTAAAAAACGAATTAGATTTTTTATATAATGATCACAACTTCAGGGAACTCAGTTTCCGGAAAACCTTGAAAACAGTGAAAGAAAACGAGCTGAAAGATGTGTTACCAGAAGCCTACAAATTATTTTCTCTTGTATTGACACTGGCATCAACAAGTTCTTCTGCTGAAAGGAATTTTTTCTTGTTTGAAGAGAATTAAGACTTACCTCCGTAATACAACGGCACAAGATCGTTTGTCTTCACTCGCTAAAATTTCAATCGAGAAAGAATTGCTGAACCATCTAATGTCCATTCAACCATTTTATGATCTGATCATAGACAAATTTGCAGCCAAAAAGGATCGCAGAATTGAACTTATTTATAAAAAATAAACTGAAAGCATTCTGTTCGAGACCAAAGCAAATTAATATCGTATTCCCCTGTTTTTAATTCCAGGTTTAAATTATTTTATACTTTTTTTATATAGAAATGTGCTTCCTTAGCTTGACTTCTCCTGTACATAGTTATCACGAGCCTGGACTTCAGTTTGTGACCCGTGCTAAATGCACCTTCACTAATATGCCAATCGAACTGTGACTTTTATTCAAGCTCAAGAAACACTTCGTGAGAAAAAATTATATTCAAATGATTTACTTTGAATTTTTTAAGAAGTGGATCTCCGATTGGCGTTGGGATGTGAGTGACGCATTGACTAGCTAAAGAAACCGCGCAAATTGCGTATTTTCGCTCAAGTGTATTACATAAAAGAATACTGGTGAAATATTTCTTTCTTTGTTGTAAAATTATCGAATAATTGTTTTCATAAAAATATTGTTGCAAAAGTAGCGTATATTACACACACACATATATAGAGAGGTATATGTACATTTTTCCTCTAAAATTTTTGGATTTTTTCGTGAAGAAAGACTCCCCACGCCGTGTTTCATATATTTCTATAATTTTATTCCATTACTGTTTAATAATATTTGTATATAAGGGCTAAATGACATGGGATGGAGCCCTAAGGGATGGGGTTTACAGCTGTTAATAACAAGGCGCCGCTTACCCTGGACCAATGGCTTAACGAGACTTCCGAATCTCAGCGGATTTTAATGATTCAGCCGACTCGAACCCAGGACTTCAAAGATATCCAATGGGGGATACTGCCTTTGACATGAAACTTTTTGAAGGGGGTGTTCTGCACTTCTGCTGTATAACTGTGTATAAGTACATATAACAATTTGGGGGGCGCTTCGACAAATATTTTCCTATTGGTACGTACGCACATCTTGAATATTAATACAAAATGAAGCTAATTTAATAAAATGAAGAAAATGCAATAAATTATAGTTGTTTTAATAAAAATTTAATAAAGCAACTTCTTTGGCCGCTTTGCTTTACTTTCTCTTCTATTATCAAGAAATTACATTGCTTTCCGAGTTATATAAAAATCAAAGAATTTAAATAGGGAAATTATCTATAAAACGTACTTAGAAAAAGCTAACTGTCTCGCCTAATAAGGGGCGTGCAAACCACGACCCCCTGCTACGCCACTGATAGATATATATATATATATATTCGTATAACGTTATACGAATTTATATATTTTTCAATAACATACGTTTTACTGTTTTACATTTACATCAAGACCGTTCGCCTCACCAGCATTTTACACCACGAGCCGCCACTGGTAAGCAGTGTTGCTGTTTTAGTTTACTATTAGAGAAAATATAGAAAGTAAATTCAGTAATAGACTGCTGAACCTTTTTGTTAATCGACAATAAACAGTAGTTGATTACTTCCTTTATAATGAAAGCGTGTATCCGGTGTAAATTCTTTTTAGTGCATAAAGGCAAGCACACAAAAGACACATAATTTTAAATCCAATATGTTTTGTAATTTATATTATCATCGACGGAAATTCCCAGAAGTAAACTTTATCATCGACAGATATTTCCAGAATTAAACTTTATTATCGTCCTGAAATTAAATGTTTATAGATAATATTGTAAATTCAATTTTAAATAATCGGAGTTTACGTTCCTCTATAACATGATGATTGTAAACTACAGAAGTGAATACATATGTCAATTTTGAGCCATCAAAATGGATATAGAATTACAGCTGTGAAGATTTGAATTGTACAAATTCCCTATCTTGTGTCATTGTTAATTATGAATGCAAACTACAGCAGTTCTTAAAAGTTTTAAGCATGTCTCTGAGTGCATAGAGCGGCAGTTTACTACTCAATAGAAAGATTACAGTACTAGCATAAAAAAAGAGTGCAGGGCTATCATCTTCATTTTGGGATTTACTTTACTTTCTTACCTGAAGCATTTAAACTCGATGGCTACATTTACAGAAAATCAGAAAACGATCAAAAACACCCCAGCGGCGGAGTGGCAAAATGTACTGCTTTTTTAAATAAAGGCTTAACGACCACTGTGAGCAACTCAATGCGCTATAAGCAGTCACCCGTCCCTAATTTAGGGCCACTGGTTTCAGGGAAGGGAGAAAGACAGAGCCATAAGACATACACAATATCCATGCCTCACTGGGATTCGAATCCAGACCCATCTCGGACGAATATTCAGAAGAAATCGCCTAGATCACTGAACCACCAAGGCGGCCGCTGGTTTCTGGCCAGCCGCTGGATAAGGTATGAGGGATACGCCAGCTCTACGACACCAGCCTTTCTCCACAGCGGACGATCAAAGCCACCTCGTCAACCAAGTAGTCAAAGATGCTGGTTTCTGGCTAATACCCCAATAAAGCAAGCATAGTGCGTCCGTTCTACGTCGCCTGTTCTCCGCCCCGGCCGCCCAACTGCTTATGGCCGAAAGAGCAGCTTATGGTGGACACGATATACCCCCTAACCCCCCCATATCCCCCCCCCCAATATCTAATAGTCATTAAAGATGGAATGCAGGGAGAAAAGAATAAGAATAAGAAATTTTTTTTTACCATATTGCTTTCGAAAAAAAGGGAAATACATTCCGTAAGCTGGTTAGAAATATGGGCACAAGTCTTTCTAAAGTAGTACACAGTTCTCGTGTTTTTCTTAACACATCAAATCCTAAAATGTATAAAGTACTTAATTCAATAGTCTGTCTAAGAACTTTGGGTTAATGGTCTGCAAGGAAAACAATAAATATATGCAATATCCTGTGGTACTATAATTGCAAAGATATGTACACTTTGTTTAACTTAGTTTTGTTTTTATTTATATCAAAAAGGAGTTTGAATTATTACCTTGCTTTTAGTTGTTTTTTTAAGTTGATTTTATTTATGAGTTAGCGGATTTTTAGTAGATTTTTCTGCTTGAGTTAGTTGATTTTTGGTTATGGGCGTTGGCAACCCTGGTTATAAGATCATATGGAAATAATGTCAGCTATGAAAGGACTGGGGAATTCTGCATTAGCAAATAATAAAAAACATAGAAAACGGAAAAGGCAAAGCAGCTGTTTTGTGCCAGGATGTAATACTGGCTATAAATCCTGCAAAAATAAAATATCCCTCTTTGCTGTCCCTAAAAATCCTGATATGTTGAGCAAATGGGATAAGGCAATTCCCAGATCTGATAAGAAACTTGATGAAAGTTGTGTTGCATGTGCCTTGCACTTTGAAACTAAATTCATGGAGAAGCATTATCGTTCCCCTATTCAAGGTAAGGAAGTTCTAACTCAAGTTTGACGCCATACCTACTATTTTCCCAAATTTAAAAGACATTTAAAAGGCGAACGACTAATTAGTTTTTCTAATTTTTAATGGAGGGGCGGGGGGCATGTCGTACTGTGCCTTCCCCACGTTACGCCTGTGTGTATGCTACATTAATAATTTCCTTATTTTTAAGGGTAAAAATAATTTACAGGAACTGCATAGAATTATCCCATTTAGACATACTCCATGAACACCCACTTCTTAATTTTTACCTTATTAAACTTTTTACTTAAGGTGCAAAAGAATTTCCCTCTCTTCACTGCAAACCCATTTGAATAGCAAATTTAATCACATAATTATTATAAAGTGAAGAAAAATGTTATAATTATTTTTCTTTAAAAGAATGTCATCATATACATTCAGTTTTTGTACATTTACTTCTGTCCAGTATGATTCATTTTGTTTATCGTATCACAGGCAAAGTTTTTTTAGGAATGATTTTTATAAATGGATTACAGTTAGTATGTTATTAAAAAATAGACCAATTTAAAAAATAGTAATCGCACTTTTTGTATTCTATTTTCAACTCATTAAAAGGCTTCTTTTCAAAGCCAACTAAATGGAAAGTTTCAATATTTATTTTGATCCCATGTTCTTACCAAGAAATTTAGTCACTCATTGCTGAAAAATGAAGTACACTATTAAATAATTTATAAAGTTTTTGGGTTACTGAATTTTAAGACATTGTTAGAATGCAAATTATAAAGCCGATGTCTCATTGAGAAAATATCCCCCCCCCCTTTTTTTCCGGTAAGGTTTTGAGGGGCAAAACATTTTCTTTTTTTTTAATTTTTACTTTATACTGTAAGTTGATGTTTCAGTGATTGTAAACTGCATATTGGTCTCCAGTGTTTTTGCATAATGTAACCCATGTATGACTCTAAAACTTTCGAAATATCTAACATTAATGTTGACGTTAGCACAATACAAAGCTTAACTTAAACTACGATACCCTTATTAATGAATCTTGAGCACCCCGTTCGTTCTTTGGGGGGTGAAAGAGGTGTGTCGATTATTTCGTATATACTTAAGTTATCTACTTATAAAATATCGTTCAAGGAGTACATATAATACTGACGAGCTGGGTGTGTGTCATAGAACGATGTGCGTTTTCGTCGTCCTTGCTCCCTGAAAAGCGACGTGACATCCGATGGCAGCGCCATCTACCACTTTCATGATTGCGGACAGCAAGTTTTTCTGCGAGCACGACACACTAATTCTTCTAGGCACTGTACCTTAAGTAATTACCACTGTACGTCAAATTAAAGTTTATCCACCTTACATGTGCTTAAGCATTCCACTGTACCCGCCATAATGCATGTATAGCAACATTCTTTGTCCCCCTCTTATTACTACAGACAAAGTACCGAAGGAACTGTGTAAAATCCCTGTGGGCAAAGTGTCCATTAGACCTTCAAGTCGACTGTTGTTAAGTGGTCTCATTGTTTGGAAGTTACGCAAATGTTCATCCTACAGCTGCTGTTTGCGACCGACCAACACTTGCCATTGCTCGGAGGTGTCCATTAACGAAGGTTTTACTGTATTACATAAAATGATTTATAAATAAGAGTAACACATCACCAAACATAGTACATGTTTCTTTTTATGCTGCTGGTTGGCTAGATTATAAAGCTTCTCTATTGATCAGTAGAACATGCTTATTTTAGTCATATGGTAAATTACCGAACATGTAAATTTAACAAATCCTTGTAACTTTTCATGCCCTTCAATTGCCACCCTCAAATTTATAAAATATCACTTTTCGAGAAATTCAAAGTCAAGTTTGAAATTGTGTGACCTTGAAATTAAAAAAATTAAACTTATACATTAGTAATATATCATTTTTAAGCCAGTGAAAAGATGTTTAAGAAAATCCCCATCACTCTATAATAAAAAGAACTTGAGTTTTGCTCTTTTATGACATACAAAACATTGAAATTTGGCAAATTTTTGAATATTATGATCTACCTCGGGAAATTTCAAAGCTATTGTGCAAAAAATTGGCACACACTCATTTCTTGTGTATGTCAACAAATCTACAAAGTTTCATAAAAATCCAAAGGGGTCAGGTTGAAAATGCTATTTTTCTGCGTTAAATTGACATGGAGTTACCCATATTGACAAATTCAGGGATTCTTCTGATTAAATTTAAGCAAACTGGTTCATGGAGACAAGGGTGATGCATGTTGTACCAGTGTCCGTTTGCACTAGTTTTACTTGAGCTGTTGTGGAAATGCTATAAAATTTTAGCTTATATTGGGTCAGTAATACAAAACAATTCTTCAACTGGCCTCAGCGTAAACCAGCTTGGTTCATTCTCCAAATAATTTTGCTACAGTAAATTTCATCCACAATGTAAAACTAATATTTAGACTACAAGCTTCCACACTGTTTTCAAAAGGCCATGTGGGAATGAGAAATGCCTAATAAAATCGTTCATGTTGTTTAAATAATGAATTGTTCTTTTTGGTTTACCTTGAATATCGTAGCATACTATCACTAATAAATAACATTGAAGCTATTCAGGCTTCCTAAGCCTTTGATAAAGGGCCAAGGGTTTGGACATTACGAATTGAATTATTATATACACATTAATTATACAAGCAGGAATGAAACAAATGTAGATGCGAGAGAACTTTAACACAATTTTTATAAGCAAAAAACCTACTTACCTTTGAAAAACTGTAATCCTTGAGAAATGAGGCACTTTCGACAAAGTTCACACCGTGTTAGAATAGCCATTCCATACATTGATATATGTGATGTGAGTAACATACGAGGTTTGTTGTAATCACGTGACTCTACTGAAGCTCCGCTCCTAAGCTGTTTGAAAGTACGCCTGTCATTGGCCAGAATTTTACCTCACATATATCAATGTACGGAATACCTACATGCGTCCGGGAGGCGTATTTCACAAGTGAATGTCCGGAATAGCGATTAAGGTAAGATGACCAGATATCGGGACACCGATTTAAGGACAAAAGGGCGTGGCGTCCCCAAATCGGTATACGAGTTCTTCTCTCTCTGTGCTTCGCTGATTGTTTGACGGCTGGCAGACGTGATAATAAAGGATCGCTTGTTTGCGTTTTGTATGTTTACCGAAGAAAAGGAATCAAATGGCGATAAAAAGGAAAAGAAAAGTAAAAGAGAACATCAAAACAAGAGAAACATTCAGTGAATTGTTGAAAATGATTTATGTGCCTTTTAATGCTCGCAAGATAACGCCCCTGAGGCGAATTTCTACAGTCCATTGCGTTCTTAACACAGAGCGTTCATTTGGGAACACATACGTACTCGAAATAAATATGCAAATCTTTTTGTCACAAAACTGCATTGCTTCAGTAAGTGTGATATTACACATTAAAATCTGTGTGTTAAAAGGATATGTCTTGTAGAATGTTGGTAATTTGTATTGACAAAGCAGAACTATGATGGCGAGAAATTAGCAAAAGTGAAATGCTTTACCTAAGATACATGCGCTGAATTAAAATTAGGCTGCACAGCAAACTTTTTCATTTTGCCAAAGTTTTTGGAGAAACTCAAAACAAGTACAGTCGAAATTTGACCGCGCCAGTGGTGCATTGACCTATTGCTGGCTACTGACCATTCGTACAAGTTGGTACGGATTCGAGTCCCGAATGAGGCACGGGTGGTGTGTTTGTCTGCAGCACTTGCTTCCTCTCTTCCCTAGAACGAATGTTTCCAAATTAGAGACAGGTGACTGCTTATAGTCCTTAGAGTTGCTCGTAATGGTCGTTAAACTCAGAAAGAAGAAAAAAAAGTCAAAATTTCTTTTCACAAGAAGCATGTTGGAAAATTAGTACAACGAAAACTACTTTTAAGAACATTTTTCATTGTAAATCTAAAAGGTTAGTGAGGAAGTGTAAATTCGAGATATTTGGGGGAAAACATTAAATATTGAGGACAATTTACGTCCCCAAAGGCTTCAGACGTTTTTGGGGACAGTAAACTAAATTCGAGGACTGTCCTTAAGAATTGGGGACGTCGTGTCAGCTTAGATTAAGGCCATTTCTGCCACGCCAAGGGTTCAAAGCTACTTTGGAGATTGCGAGTAGGCGGGGCCTATGAGGAGAGTCATGTGACGGAGACTGTAGGCTTTGCTGCACTCACCATAAGCCATTTTGATGTTCGGGTGTTTTCATTGCGACAATGGTTACCTTTAGTTGTTTTACCCGTACAGTCGGAATGCGACAGGAGGTAAATATAGAGTGTACTTTATTGGTAGGGGAACTTTTGAGTTTTTATATCAACGTGACTTCATGGACTTGTGACTTATCTTCCAGTCTATGTAGTTCTCACAGGCCGAAAGATGTCAGCACGTCAGTTCTCACTCTTCCTTTAGCTCAGGAGTAGTGCTGATATGTTTGTATGGAGAACCCATAAGTTGTTTAACGTAGTGTTTTTTTTCGGGGACAAGGGGGGGGGGTTGAAATGTGGAAGTGAAGGCATTTTTGATGAAGTTTGGAGGGACAAAAATACGAGGAATTTCCTGTTATCAGACACAATATATGGTAAACAACATTCTGGAGTAATTATTCCAACGAAACTGTCTTATTTCAGCAGAACACTATTTTGAGGTCTTACTTCGTTTCATTAGGTAGTTCTTTGCTAATACAAAATCACTATTTGAATTTTTTTTTCTAGCTAGGCCTCTTGACATTCATGAGGGGAAAAACTTGATTGTCAGAATAAATATTTCGGTGTGGAGACATACTTTTCATTGTTAAAGGTCCCAGTGGCGGCTCGTGGTAAGCTGAGATGAAGGGAGGGGGGGGCTGCATCTCAATTTTGTAGATATCACGATACCACTTCGAAAGTTAAGTTACTGCGCCTGTGCTGACGCTGTCCGTTTAATAATAATAATAATAACAATAATATATATATATTGATCGAAAGTGCTTTTTTTACAAGAAATTAATATTTAGATTTTATATTTAGTGGTTGATGGGGAAAATGTAAAGGTACCGATACCTAAATTAGGCAACAGATATTAAGTGATGGCCACCTTGTCACATTTATGAAGAAAATAATCGACCTATAAAACTTCGTCGGATACATTATTTCTTAAAAAGAAACTGATTAATCAGTGCACCCTTCCAGTTCTTACGCATGGAGCACAGACATGGACCTCAACTAAAATAGACAGACAGACGTTGCAGACAACTGAAAGAAGCATGTAGGGATGCATGTTTGATGTTACCTGGAATGATACAAATAGGAACTCGTGGACCGGGAAAATGACAAGAGTGGAAAACATGGTCAAAATTCCTGAAATTGCAATGGGATGGACATATTGCTATAAGAAAGAACCACCGACAGAGAGTTGAAATATTGAACTGGATAGCAAGGGAAAAAACATATCCAGAAGATGACAAGAGGAAGATGGGTACATGAAATTCGAAAGCATGAAAGAAACTGACTCAAGGCAGACTGTTGTGGAAGAAGAAACTTGGAGACTTTCATCCAGCAGTGGATTGATGGTGGTTGCAAATTATATATTCATGCATATACTGTACGTATATATTTATATATAAGGACAAAAAAATTAATGTGTGTGCCAGTGGTAGCGGAGACACACTCAAGGTCATGTACGCGTTACGCGTTCTCAAGTGTCTCATTGTGACCCCTAGAAATATGACAATATATATTTTTTCTTCTGATACACTCCCTTTGAAACTTCGACTTGATACCGACCACTGCAACTTGGACGGTGATGAAAAACATTTTGTGGAATTTTGAAGGGTCATCCAGAATTTCGCGACGAGTTGTTATTGCGATACTCAAACCACGGCATTCTCTTTAATAAAAACGGATTGCAAACATATTCAGTCCAGTTTTAATTCTGAAGCCATCATGATAACAATTTAGTGTAGAAAAATTTGTTTTCCAAAATTTACCAACTTCGTAAATTTTCTAAACAATAATATCTGATTAAATGTTCTTTTCAAAGTAATTAAGTGCACTACCTGAATTGAAATGCGCAGCTGTTTTTTAGGAGGGAAGGGGATGCAGCAGAAAAATAAAATGTATCCAGTGGAGTGACTTCAATGATTTTTGGTGAATAAAAATTTACGTGAGTTTAAAAGCGAAAATTTCGCTGTGCTTGGTAAGTGAAGAAATCAATTTTGTGCAAGTATTCAGCTGCAGAAATTAGTATCTCTCTCTCTCTTTTTTTTTTTTCAATTTATCCAATACTGATCTCTATTTTTAATCGCAATTTGTTCACATGCCCATTTTGACCAGAAGAGAAAATATGAGTAAAACTTTTTTTGCAAAAGTCCCGGCATTCCGGCAACTGAGTATTTGTTATTAAATGGGAGCAACATTATTGTTAGAATTATTACGTTGAATAAAAGCAGGAACAAACCAAAAATTGGAAGAGGAAAAAAACCAGGTTGAGTAATACATTCAAACGTACTTTATTTAATACTGTATTTCAACATTCGTCATTATTTTTAATTCATTCCCCTATTTTATGTCTTATTCGGAAGCACAAGAACCGTATTAATCAACAAAGCACACAGGCCCGGCGATGCATTCCCACCCAACGAAAGACTGCATTCGCGAGCAACCCTGCTGGCGAGAGCTGCCATGAATGCAGTCCCCGGGGAGGTTTTATTCAAAGGAAACGAACTGATGTGGGAATAGGCAGAGTTTCCCACATGAGTTGGTTTCAATAGCCGTCGGCGCTGCAAGAAGCACAGTCCATGACGTTCTTCCCGCTCCCAGTGGTGTTATGCAGGGAAAACTTCCAATTGAGTTCAGAAAACTGCAGTCGTGGCATTATGCTGGGAAAACTTACAGCGGTTTTCACAAAACTTCTCTTTCTTGGTACGGCATGAAAAAAAAATGCTTTGGGTAGGGGGCTGCAGCCCCACAGCCCCATAGCAGGAGCCGCCCCTGAAAGGTCCTTTTACGGGTAATAGAAAGGACCTTTAAAAACAGTGATGTGGTTCTAATTAAAAAAGTGCCTTAGCGGTAAGCTGATTAGATAAAAAAAGATTAGGAAAGACGACTCAAAGGTTTTAAAAACATCGTGAATTATGATTTGCTATTTTTATTGTCCAGTATATTTAATAAAACTGTTATTACAAATCACTTTTATTTAAATCGTTTAATTTGAGCAATTCTTAATGGAGGAAAGAAACGTTTTTTTTATTTAGTCACATCCTGAAGATATGTAGTGTTTTTTAAGTAACGCTCGGTCATTTCACACGATTTCAAATGCTCAATGTGATTATTATTTGAGTCGCACTGAATAGACGTACCCGCGTAATGTAGTCACGCTGAATGTAATTAATATTGCTACGTCTATTCAGTGTGACTAATACGTCTTTTCCCTAAGATTCTGAGGTAAATGAAAGAGATGTCTGTCAAGGGTAGCTTAGCAAAAATATTTTTCGCGCGCATGAAACTCGTATCACTAAGCCATAATGGCTACTTATAATTTCTCTCTACAGTTTTTTCTCCGAGCAATGAAATAATTTTCAGGACAGCCGTCTAGACAATGGACTTTATATTCTCTTCACGTCATCCCGGGTTTCTGGTTATTTAGTGGTCTGGGGTCCGAATGAAGCATGGGTGGTGCGCCTCTCACGCCCCAAATCAGGAACTGTCAACGGCATATAGCCCTGATAGCAGCCGACGGTGAAAGTTATACCCAAACACAAACAGTATTATCTTTAGCTTTATGCCCCGTAAAATGACCGGTTGTGTAATCCGACAGTGTAATTTTATCCTTGAAGTACGATTATTTCGGTTATGATTGCATATAAAACATAGTATTCGCTGTTTTTGAATACATGATCATCTAAAAAATTGCTTTACCCATCTTCTGCAACCAACTAACTACGAAAAGTACTTTAGCACCGCTAAGCCTAGAAAAATAGTGCCTTAGCGCTGCTAAGCCGAGCTAAGGCTCTTCTACATCCCTGTTTAAAAGGATGCTTTTTAGTATCCTTATATACGCACTTTCACACCAGCACGAACCGTGATGGGTACTAGGTTGACATGCTGCCATCTATTGGCCGATACGGAGAATGTATTAAACTTGCTATTTATTGAAGTGGTCCTCAATTTTAATATTAAGATAGATTTCGACTTATATTCATCTGAGAAACTGCAGATATTCCTTATGATATCGTGCACAAAATTACTTTACCGTATTATTCAATATGATCGTTTGTCACATATGTTAAGTAACCTCACGTTGAATTTCTTAGCAAGCGAAACTTCTCCCGATAAAAGAGTTTTCCTGTCACATGACTCTCCTCATATGCAGTGGCGGACTGGCCACGGTGTAAGTTTGCCCGATGGCAAGGCAAGGGGACCTCTAATGACCCCTGACTAAGTGGGCCTCCTTAAACTTTCAAAAATATGGGCAAATCATTGTTGTATCTTGTATCGAATGTGAAAGACGTTGTACTGAGACGAATTTCAGAATCACTTCAGTTAGGTCTTCTGTTTCAATCACAGCAATAATCTCATTATTATTTTTAATAATTGTTAGGCCTCTTCTAACCTAGTTGGTCCTACAAAACACTCTTCTCGATCGTGGCTCCTTCGAGGTCATCATTCGGTAGTAGATACGAAAAGCAAGGAGCGGACGCGAACGGTAGAAATATCTCAAGAGTCGAACACATTCTTCCTGTCAGTTAACGTCAGCCATAGATTGCTAAAAATCGAAATTGATATATTCAAAACACACAAAATGTCAATGACCTTTTAGTAGCTTGAAAACATAATAGAAGTTTCAATATTATTACTGTATGCAATTAAAATTTACATTGTATTATATTTTAACCCGGGAAGGGAAACGCGGGGCACTGAGTGCCCCACGTAAATTAGTTTTTGATATTTCCAGTAGAGCGCACCACTTAGCGCTTCCAACTCTCCTGACTTTTCTATCAGTCACCCCCGCGATCTTTTTTATTGTTTTTTGGAATGGAATTTTAACGACCACCGTGAGCAACTCAATGGGCTATAAGCAGTCTCCCGTCCCTAATTTAGGGTCACTGGTTCCAGGAAAGGGAGAGAGCCAGTGCCGTAAGACAAACACAACATCCATGCCTCACCGGGGTTCAAACCCGGACCCCTTTCGGACGAATGATCAGAGGCCATCGCTTAGACCACTGCACCACCGGGGCGGCCCCTGTGATCTTTACCTAGGAGACTGCTTACTGCTCATAAAGTTTATCTTGGAACACTGAGTGCCACGCGTTGTTTCCTTTCGCGTAATTTTGACTAATGCGTGTTTCTTTCTCCCTTTCGAGTTTTTGTGAGAGCTACAGACATCAAAACAACTGCCAGGTGTATGTGCAGTCAGTTTGTTTGTACAAAGCATAAATTGGTGATGTGTGCTGACTGTAAGTAGAAATTTTAATTTGTTTTGCGAAACATCATGAAAACAAACCATTTTTACATTGAATGAGCACAGAATTTCTTCAAGGGAGGGGTCCAATAAAAAATTCACGGGGCAAGCGTAAATGCGTCATGTACATACACTGGTGTGCAAAAATTAAGGAAGAAGAGGAGAAATTAGCACAACAGCGGAACGAGCAGGCAGAACGGACCGAAAGACCACTCAGGAGATAGACTAGGGTCCGGTACGGTAGGGCATGCGCACATATGCAGCATGATGTAGGGAGGGAGAAGTGTCGGAAGGGTATAAAGCACACGGGCGGTGTACGCTCAGCAATACGGGGAAAGCTATTGCACGGTGTTCATCAGTTTGAACGACGTCGAGTTGCTGCCACCGTGTGATATGGCCAACAGGCAATCCAGTAGGCAACATCTGGATTACTTTACCCGAGCTCGCGTCATTGGGAAGTTGCAAGGAGGTCGAAGTGTGACTAGTGTGGCCAAGGAGTTCGGGATCGCTCACAGCATCTTTTCATTCAAACGACAGAAACAGCCGTCAGAGAGTTTAGCAGTAGTCGTTCACGAGCAACCACGGTGGCGGACGACCGGTATATTGTCCTAGAGGCGAGAAGAGACAGACGGCATATAGCGGGAGAAATCGCAAGGCACATGCAACAGACAACTGGACGTCCGTTGTCGGGTTTTACTGTGGCCAGGAGGCTGCACAAAGGTGGTCTATTTGCACGATGCCCAGTATGGTGTGTGCCATTAACACCTGCTCATCGGGGACGGCGGTTTCTGTGGTGCCAGGAACACAAGAACTGGACAAATCAGCAATGGGGTCGAATTCTCTTTACGGATGAGAGCCGATTTAGTCTGACGAGCGATTCTGGACATATGCACATCTGGAGAGAGCAGGGAACACGCAATCACACCTCCAACATCATCGAAAGGGACCGGTTTGGAGATGGCGGAGTTCTCGTTTGGGGCAGTATCATGCTTGTTAGCCGTACTGACCTCCACATCTTCCAAGGAGGTTCAATAACTGGTGTCCGCTATTGTACCGAGGTTGTCCTGTCTCACGTGCGTCTGTTTAAAGATGCTGTGGGTCCTGAGTTCCTCTTCATGGACGACAACGCTACACCTCATCGTACAGTGGCTGTTAGAGAGTGAAGATATTCAACGCATGGATTGGCCCGCAAGCTCCCCGGACCTAAATTCAATAGAACACGTGTGGGACCTTTTCGGGAGACGATTCGCAGCACGTCCCCAGCCGCCAGCAACGATTCCGCAGCTGTGATTGGCGCTACAAGAGGAATGGGCTGCGATGCCTCAACAGCCCCTTGACAACCTCGTCCTCAGCATGGACAGATGTTGTAAATCCTGCAACGCAGTCAGGGGTGATCATGTCCCCTACTAAAGACTGGATTTTTCTTGGCAGCCACCTGTTACATGGACGTTTCTGTCTTCTGTCCAGTTGTGCTCGAAGCTACCTTTTCAATAAAGTGCCTTTGAATCCTTTGTATTCCTTGTTTGGACGGTTTTGCTCACTTTTCCCATATTCTTACATCTTGGGGATCTTATGGTATGATTTGAGTCGATGTG
The DNA here is from genome assembly GCA_039090855.1 of Macrothele yani. Classification (NCBI taxonomy): domain Eukaryota; kingdom Metazoa; phylum Arthropoda; class Arachnida; order Araneae; family Macrothelidae; genus Macrothele; species Macrothele yani. The sequence continues at coordinate 26,983,517 of CM077013.1, forward strand.
CAGCACTTCTGCACGACGTTACATTAGAAAAATCGACTCGTCCTTATTTTTTGCACGCCAGTGTATATACCTACTCCGGCAAAATTGGAAACAGTAAATGTATATATGAACGTATGTATTTTTTGATGGGATGTAGACATAAATGAACATTGATGTGCACTCAAGTAAATAAAAATACTTGTTTGAGAGATAAATTTGATAACAAGTAAGACGAGTTTGATAATTTTAGGATTGTAAGACATACAGAAAAATAGCGACCGTTACGAAAACTAGAACTAAGACACAGAATAATAACATGATGTATTCCCTTATGCAAAACTAGAACTAAGATACAGAATAATAACTGGTCACAGTGAAAATATTAAATTTATAATAAAACCATCTCCAGAAATCTTTTTTTTAATTTAGCAGTAGTTGGAATAATGAATTTTAAAAGAACATCGTTCGTTTCCTTCATTCGATGAATGAACGACAAGGGCATTCTTTGGAGGGGTTCGGAATCGGCGGACTATCTCCGTGTGTGAGCCACTGGTCACACAAGCTACTGACTGATATATTTATCATCTGATAGAGTACCAGCTGATGGTATCAAAATAAACCAATAGTGATAAAGCACCATGGTGGAAACACAATCAACAAACATTGTACTACAGAGAATTAAAAATGTAGCATAAACCACAGTATAATTTTAGAAGTTATTTGGATATATAGCTTTGCATAAGGGAATACATCATGCCAGTTGTTTTTCATAGCTTGCATTTCTCCTTCACCATCACTTTATGAAACATGTCAAAAGCACACCACATGAGAATTAGCAGTGGAATAAGTTTGTTACTTTCGCTTTCGAAACCCATGCCAAACATTCTTTGAGCTTTAACTAGATACCAGAAACCACTGCATCACAAAATTGTTTTGATAATGACACCATCGAGCTTATATTAGATGGAGACACCACTGCTATGTCGAAAATATTCTATGGGGGCCCTCGACCCCGGGCTCCGACCACTTCAAAAAACCATCTACCGTCTAAGTTAAAGCACCATGAGATAGAATACCAAATCTAGTGGTTTTAAATTGAAAACTGTAGATTTCACGATAATTTTGATTGACTGGACCCCGGGCCTGGGCACTGTTGGAAAAGCGGTACGGGTAACCCCAATTTCTACCAAAATTTAATCAGGACATCAATTTCTATGAAGTCCCCTCCCCTTTAAATATACTTTTTTTGCAATTCATCAAAAACTATCGAAAACAATTTATTTATGGATTACTGCGATGTTATGACCTGCGATACTTGCGATATTATCGTACCACGCTGTTTTGCCCTGCGATGTTATGGTGCCGCGATGTTTTGCCCTGCGATGTTATGGTGCCGCGATGTTTTGACCTGCGATGTTTTGACCTGCGATGTTATGTCGGCGATCATATGTCGTGCGATGTTTTGACCTGCGATGTTATGTCGTAGACCCTTTCCAATGGATAAAACCTCTGTATATGTTTTCTTTGCAATTAGTGTATTCCCAAGGATGAAAATGTGCACATCGATAAAACTAACTTTAAGTTATAGCATGGGATACTTAATGCTTGCTAAAACATATCCATAATTAAGCAATCCAACATTTGTTTGTCTACTGACGTCATCAATGTATAGGTCGCGCCATCTATTAACAGGTCTGAACCATTACTCAAAGAAAAATGATTGATTTTTAATATAATTACGGTTATGTCTCAGCAAGTATCTCATGCCATAACTTAAAGTTAGTTTTACCAATGTGCCCATTTTCATCCTTGGGGATACACTAATTGCAAAGAAAATATATACAGAGGTTTTATCCATTGGAAACATAAGGCAGATATTTTAGATGGAATCACCTTAAACCTTCAATCAAAAAAAAAAAAAAAAAAAAAAAAAAAGGTATTTATACATCATAGTGAAAAAAAAATGTCGTCCGGGTTGCCCAGTGTTACAAGGTGCTGTTTTGTAATCATTCGTCCAAGATCGATTAGGGTTCGAATAACGGGTGAGGCCGTCCCGGTGGCGCAGTGGTCTAAGCGATGGCCTCTGATCATTCGTCCGAAAGGGGTCCGGGTTCAAATCCCGTGAGGCATGGATGTTGTGTTTGTCTTACGGCACTGGCTCTCTCCCTTCCCTGGAACCAGTGACCCTAAATTAGGGACGGACGACTGCTTGTAGCCCATTGAGTTGCTCCCAGGACTTGCCGTTTCAAGCATATCTGTGGCTGTTGCTCACAAAACATCCGCCCACCCGCCTTCCGGATGCCTGCTGCTTTCTTTTCGTACTTACCAAGCAAGTGATTCACTCATTTCATCAATTTCTCAGGAATTCTCCTGAACTTCCATCCCTTCTGTCGCCCGGTGGGCTGCTGCGGGCTAGCTTTCGGGGCCGGCTTGTGGCGCGCCTCCGGTTGGAACTCACAGCTGCAACTTCCGCACACACAATCGCCACCTTTCAGAACACCTGGGCCCAGCGCACCGGGTGGTTTTCTATTCATGGTTCTGCCATCCTACTGGTGACTTGATTGTGTCCTCTTTTGGATTGTCTTTGTTTTGGTGTTTGGCTGTTCTCTTCACCTTGCTAGTACCTTGCTTACTGAGTTATTTTACTTATTTTTGTTCTGCTCCAGCAGGCTGTGCTTCTGCATGTAAATATGTATAGTATGTTACTTGCTCTTCACTTCTCTTGTTTTTCTTAGCATTGTATATTAAGTGGTTTCTGAACTGTTTTGTGATCTTCTGATATGTCAATGTGCACCACTCATGTTATATGCACTGTGCTCCTATGTAGTGCTGAGTTCGAAACTTTAACTTCACTGTTTATTTATTGTGCATCCTGTATTTTTAATGTATTCTCAAGCTCTATATATTGTATCACAGGTCATTGACCTAAAGTCTTTTACGTGTGTTCAGTGTCACAGGTCTGTCCCCATTGTGGGTTTTTAGCATTTTGTATTTATCCTTTTGGGTGGCTATGCCCCTTATTCATGTATATATCATTTTCATGTATCATTCATGTTTTTCTCTGTATTCTTTCCTTGTCCAGTGTGACGAGCTGTATCATGCCTTTTGTCAATAAAATGTTGAAATGCTCACGGTGGTCGTTAAACCTCCAATCAAAAAAAAAAAAAAAAAAATCACGGGTGAGTAATTGGACATTATTATTGCTTTACGGTACTGGATCTCTTTCCCTTCCCCGGAATCAGTAGCCCCAACTTATTATTAGGAAGGGTGACCGCTTGTAGCCGTACGAATTGTTCATGGTGGTCGTTAAACAAAAACAACAACAAAAAATAAAATTTGTAGATATCAGAAAGACTGTAAATTGTGTAATTTTTAGCAAGCTCGTTTTAGTGCAATTTTTTTCTTACGGGAAAAAAAATAAAAATAAAACCCACACATGAACATTTTGAAATGCTCTTTCCGCGTTTTGTTGATTTTGAGTTGACTTTCAACTTGAATGAGTTTATCCTGGTTTACGCGATTAATAATACTACAGTTCCTAGAAACAATAAATATTATTACAACGTACTTATGACGTATCAACGCAGTAACAAAGAATATAATATCATCGATGTATAATCAACGAGATAGAAATAATAACGCTTTTCATTGTTAGCCGCCAACTAACAATGAAAAGCGTTATTTGATACGTTAAAGTTTTAGTCTCACCCCCTAGGTGTTTATAACAACATTTCTGGGTTATATCCTTATTTAACATCAAACCATATATTACGAAAACTCCCTTTCTTAACACGGAACGGAAATCGTTCTGTACCTCATCAAACATGGCTGCCACTTGTTTCCGGTGGCTTCACCCGTTCCCCGACGTATAGTGCCTAGAAGAATTAGTGTGATGTGCTCCATAAGAGGTCCCTCACGGTTTTGTGACCAATCGTCATGAAATGACAGAGGGCGCTGGCATCGGAAGTTACGTTAGGATGCTTCATCGGCTTCATGCTATTCAATGGTGGGAAGTTTGTTTGCCAAGGATTTGCTGCCTTACGAAACTTCAAATTTTCACAAAACAAAGGTTAGTGGAGGGAATTCTTTTTGACAGTATTTTTGCTAATTCGTTGTAGCTCGATCATAACAGTAATGCACTAGGTAATTCAACAGTTGATCACTAAAACGCAAGAGGCTTATTCGATTGTTAGTGTGCTAGTTTTATTCAACTGTGGATTGTTTATAACGAAATTTATTTCCGAAATTAATAACCTTTTATTTGTGAAGATGTAGAAGTTGATTAAGTATTGGCTGTCACGCGTTAAACATACTGTGTGGTTAAACTTAAGTGCAGTACTGAAATCGACTGCAACAGTTATAAGATCATAGGGAAATAATGTCAGCTATGAAAGGACTGGGAAATTCTGCATTAGCAAATAATGAAAAACATAGAAAACGGAAAAGGCAAAGCAGCTGTTTTGTGCCAGGATGTAACACTGGCTATAAATCCTGCAAATATAAAATATCACTCTTTGCTGTCCCCAAAATTCCTGATATGTTGAGCAAATGGGATAAGGCAATTCCCAGAGCTGATAAGAAACTTGATGAAAGTTGTGTTGTATGTGCCTTGCACTTTGAATCTAAATTCATGGAGATGCATTATCGTTCCACTATTCAAGGTAAGGAAGTTCGAACATGCCGAGACAAACCATTACTCAAGCCTGACGCCATAGCTACTATTTTCCCAAATTAAAAAGACATTTAAAAGGCGAACGACTAATTAGTTTTTCCAATTTTTAAAGGGGGGGGGACATGCCCTACTGTGCCTTCCCCATGTTACGCCTGTGTGTATGCTACATTAATAATTTACTTATTTTTATGGGTAAAAATAGTTTACAGGAACTGCATAGAATTATCCCATTTAGACAGACTCCATGAACACCCACTTCTTAATTTTTACCTTATTAAACTTTTAACTTAAGGTGCAAAAGAATTTTCCTCTCTTCACTGCAAACCCATTTGAATAGCAAATTTAATCACATAATTGCTATAAGGTGAAGAAAAGTAAAGAAAAATGTTATAATTATTTTTCTTTAAAAGAATGTCATCATATACATTCAGTTTTTGTATATTTACTTCTGTCCAGTATGATTCATATTGTTTATCGTATCACAGGCAAAGTTTTTTGGGAATGATTTTTATAAATGGATTACAGTTAGTACATTATTAGAAAATAGACCAATTTTAAAAATAGTAATCGTTTTTTTTGTATTCCATTTTCAACTCATTAAAAGGCTTCTTTTCAAAGCCAACTAAATGGAAAGTTTCAATATTTATTTTGATCCCATGTTCTTACCAAGAAATTTAGTCACTCATTGCTGAAAAATGAAGTACATTTTTAAATTTATAAAGTTTTTAGGCTACTGAATTTTAAGACATTATTGGAATGCAAATTATAAAGCCGATGTCTCATTGAGAAAATATTCCCCCCTTTTTTTTCCGGTAAGATTTTGAGGGGCAAAACATTTTTTTTTTAATTTTTACTTTATACTGTAAGTTGATGTTTCAGTAATTGTAAACTGCATATTGGTCTCCAGTGTTTTTGCATAATGTAACCCATGTATGCAGGGCCGGATGGAACTTTTGTGGGGCCCGGGGCGAAATTTCATTGCAAGGCCCCGGAGCAAAATTTCATTGCTTGCACTAAGAAATAAATCTCATATTTTAATAAAGTCGTTACGAGAAAGATGTCCGTAAAGAATACACAGGATGTGAAACCCACAAATCTGCCTGTGACGGCGACGAATTCGCATCCCGCTGCTCCGGAGCTGAATGCTTTACCAGTTAAGGTACACCGACGGAATTTATCTCTGTAACTTTTCCTTTTTGACATGTGCTTCACCTCTGTAGTACTTCGAAACGAAAACTATCGTAAAGGCAAAATGATTATCTCAAAGAAGCATTTGCTTTTTAAGTTCAAGAAAAAGACCAGAATATGCATTAAAAGTTCAGAGAGAGAGAGAGAGTAAAAACTGTTAAAATCTACGATTTTCTTTCCGAGGATATGGGTTGAGGTTTTACTCTCACTTATTGTATAAAAACTGCTTCACAAAATGACAAAAGGCTACGTGCGTGGCGAAATTTTTTGGATTGCGAATATTTTAGTGTAATAAATTCATATAAATAGTTTTTTTCTCCTGATACATGTTTTAGTGATTGATTTTTAATGCAAAATGGGGTAACTGACAAATTAGTGACTTTTTAAACTTTTCTACGCGTTAATATATGATTTTTTTTTAATTTCTAGTAATGTTTTTAAAGTCACTGAATAAATGGCCTCCATGTGTTGCCCGAAACCAACTTTGATATTGTTCTTTTTTATTTTATTTCAATTTAAGTATCTGGTTTGCGCACAAATTGTTAAATATATAAAAGCAAGGGCCACAAAATGATGAAATTAAATTTGCGATTTCATGAATTCGGAAAATATCGAGGTCGTTACAATAATCACTTGAAATCTACAGATCTTCGGATTTGTACGGCGAAGGGCGATAACCTATTCGGAAACGGGGCGATTGGAAACAAACAAACAAAAAAACTTAAAAAAGAAAGAAACAACTTTTTAGCCTCGTACCCCAAAACTTACACACACAAAATAATAATTGTAAAAAATTCTAACTATTGTTTTTCTTCTTAAAGAGCGGAGCCCCTTAAACGCGCGAGGCCCGGGGCGACCGCCCCGTTTGCCCCTATGGTCCAGCCGGCCCTGCATGTATGACTCTAAAACTAAAACTTCCGAAATATCTAACATTAATGTTGACGTTAGCACAATGCAAAGCTTAACTTAAACTACGATACCCTTATTAATGAATCTTGAGCACCCCGTTCGTTCTTTTTTGGGGGTGAAAGAGGTGTGTCGATTATTTCGTATATGCTTAAGTTATCTGCTTATAAAATATCGGTTTTGTTGTCCTTCCTCCCTGAAAAGCGACGTGACATCCGATGGAAGCGCCATCTACCGCTTTCATGATTGCAGGTAGCAAGTTTTTCTGCTAGCACGACACACTAATTCTTCTAGGCACTGTACCCGACGTAAGCGCTCTACGTACTTCTATCTCGTTGTGTATAATATATTCAAATTAGATATTCTTTGGCAGTAGGATTTGTGGATGCTGCAAAGGAAACAGACGATTCGAATTGTGTTATTGTGACTTTTTTATTTTGCTGTTATTTGAAGTTCTAGAATGCACGTGTGGTACCTGCGTTTTTTGTGATGTATATTTCTCAAAAATTGGGCTGAATAGTTGTGATTATATAATGGCCTTTGGAGGTACGTATTCGTTCGAGAACTCTATGGTATGAGTTTTAAATAACTTAAATTCTCTTCTGTTATGTATAGCAATCACTTTTTTCATTTTGGGTTTACGATGCATCCAAGATCATGCCGCCCTAGGTAAGTTCATCTTGCTGTTCAGGTCTTTTTAAAATGGTCTTTAAAAAGAGTTGCAGTAGTTTGTTACCAGTGTAGTGTGTGTTCTTGAATTTCATTTAGTTCATGTGAAGTAAAGATCTTTATCAGGTGAGGATGTGATACTTAAACATGTTTGTAGAAGAGTAGGCCTAAAATTTCACCTCCTTTTGTAATATATATTATGGAGTTTGGTTTTTTGAACAGTGAAGTGACTAGGATTTTTTTGTTAAAGAAGGTTGTTGCACCATGTTCACCGTTTTTCCCGTTTTATGAAATATGAACAAAAAATATATATATTATCAAAATATACCCCTACACTTCATACTATAAGGGGATACATACAAATTGTGATTCGTTTGGAGATCTTGTCAGTGTGTTTTAAGTTTCCCTAGTTGACCAAAACAAAATGTACGAATTCTCCTAGTAATAAAAATGCATACAAACCTCATAATGACAAGGTTTTTAACTTAAGGTGGGTGGACACCCTAAAGAATTTTTTTTCACTTTTTAAAATATCTTTTCAATATTTGGAACACAAGAAGTTAAGCATCTAATTAGTAATATTTCTTAAAAAGTTAGAAAATGTGCAGCTAATTAATTTTAATTAATGGTATTTTGCAACACTAATAATTTGAGAAATTTTTAATGCAGAATAATAATTCTTTTTCTAAACAATAAATGAAGATACTTACTATGCAATGAACTACAGTCGTAGTTCTGACACAATTATTCAAAGTGATATAATTTTTTCTGAAAATTTAATGAAAAAAAAATGTAGAAGTTCTACATTCGATGTCATATATCTCCAAATGTATTTGTTCCAAAGCAAAGCCTTTAGTTCATTGCACAACAGACATAATAGAGATAAAATACACCCCCAAAAAATTGAGACTGAACTATTTGATATTAAGATATCACTGTTATCATATTTCAAAACATAAACATTTTCAAATTTGAGAAAATAGCAAAATAAGAGTTATTCTTGTTGAAAACAATGGATAATATATTTGAATGAATTTAAAAGCCACCGTATTTGTAGGCATTCCCTTCATTTGTCTGGTGTATGTCCAGTTTTGCCTTTCTTTTTTCCCCTCAAGATTTTTTCTAGCCATTTTTGCTTCAGGTGTTGCAACAACGCTGTCTCAGGATAAACCCTGAATATCAAGGGACCTCAGTCCGTTGGTTGTATAGTAGCCCGGTGTGCAACCAAGTGTAAAAACTTCTTGGAGGCCTTCATAACCACTGAAAGTGGTAACTGCATCACTAACACCAAAACATAGTGTAGATAGGCCAACGAAAGTAGTCTTTGGTATTCTCTGCCATATAAGACCATTAAAACACTCATTTGCATTTTGGGTTTTCCATGGAGGCACTTAGCTAAAAGCTTTTCATTGCACAGTTCCATGTGTATAGTAGTGTTGGGCATAATCGATTTAATTTAAGAATCGAAAGGGTACAATCGAGAGATCTGACAAATCGAGATATTCATTCGAAATAATCATTCGAACGATTTCTAATCTTAGAATTTACTGGAAGATGGCGTGATACGCTCAGAGCCGCCGTCTGCATTTGACAAATCGAGATATTCTTTCAAAATAACTATTCGAATGATTTGTAATTGGTGCTATATGCTCAGAGCTTTTTTTCGCTGGACGGAATGATGCTAAGGACACTGAATTTTTTTTTAATAGCATAACCTAGCTTAAGAAGCTAGAAAGAACCCAAGTGATTCTCCGTTCGATGTTGATCACATGAAAAGCGAGTACTTCCAAACCTCTCGACGTTTTCGGGTAGACGAGAGATTTTGCTCTGACCTATGTCTCGAGAAGAGACGAACGATTTCGCCTTTCGAATGCACTTGTTTGAACGAGACAACGTATGAGCAATCGAGAGTTCTCTCGAGAGGTTTTTTCATTCGAATGAATTTGGCGTAATCGAATGATTCGAGAGATTTTCATAATCAAATGAATCGATTATTTCTTCTCGATTATGCCCATCACTAGTATGTAGTTTTCACTTGACTTAGTACATCATTTGGAAGACCTTTCCCTTCCTTGAAATGGGCATTTGGTATAACTAAAGATTTTTGGTATTTGCACCAGCTGTTCTCGCCTTATAGGCACTGTCCATGTCAAATTTAACCATTTGATGACCTTTTGACAATGTACATATATTTTTAAATAGGTGGGTGGGGGCAAAACAAAAAACACAAAAATTGTGAAGACTTCGAACGACGGGATGGTTACGGCTGGAAATGATGTCACCTCTTTCAGGGATGGCAATTTGGCACCAAAGTGTGCCAAAACAAAAGTCTTGCGCCATCTTGCCACAAAACGCGGTTTTTGTGCCATTGGGCTCCAGAACCTCTGTGCCCCGTCGTCATCGTCGGGACTTCGGTACAGTAAATTCTCCGTGTGCACTCTTCCACCTGACGCTGAGTAAGTCCATGATCTTGGAAGAATGATTCAGTGACTCCAAGTACTAAACATTTTACTTAGTTACTATAGAAATCATCGACGGAAAACATTGAGAATGCTATGGAAATCGTCGGTGCGGTAAAGATGACGAAAAGCATCGAGCTATGGAAATCGTCTGTCTTCTACGAACGACGGAAAACGTGAAGTATTTAACAGAAATCGAACTCTTGTGTGTTTTGCTCGTTTTATATGTTTGTGTTATTGTCATGTGATGCCTGAGTTTTAAACCATTTTATATGTTCTAACACTTGTTAAATTTTTTCATAAAGTTTCTTGGGTGTTGAGAATGTAACGAACGTCGTTTTCCCGTTTCCTCATATTAAATTTTTTCGACCAAGTCCTCCCCCGCCCCTCTCTCTCTCTGCCTGATTATATCTTTATTTTTGAAGTTTTCTTGTCATATTCCTTGTTTTTAATATCTTTGGTAATAGTGAAAAGGAGCGACTTCGTTTTTTTTTTTAAGAATTTTTTCTAATGAAATGCATGTTACCCTATTTCTAATACATACTTCTTCAAAACTAATCAATAGAGAGCAATCGTTTTCTCCCTTTTATTGAACGAAATTAAATTTCTAGATCAGTATTTAATCCTCCCGTGGTGGAATCTGCGCCGTTTTCGTGTCCGGTAAAATTGTTTCATGGCAGAGTGAGCAACACAGTGTCGATTTTTCACTTTCATTTTCCATAAAATTCGTGTTATTCCATTTTTTAGTTCTTACTCATACATATTATTTCGTGGATTCGCGGAATTCCGCTTTTTCTGTCATCATTTTGGTTATTCTCAAGATCGATGTAAAACTACTAAAGAAGCGGGAAGCTTTTCATCTGGGGACGGTAAATTCATCTTTCAAAAACGAGAGTTTAAACGGAGTGAAGATTTTTTCCCATAATCCTAATTTATTTTTCTCGTGATGTTTCTTCTGCCTGTATTGTTATTAAGTTTCATTTTAATGCATAAATAATTGTATTTTAGCTCGAAAAATTGAGAGAAAATGTAAGTCTGACGGAGTGAAGATTTCGCCGGCAATCGTAATCCCCCCCCCGCTCGCGCGACTTTCCCTCTACCCTGTGTTGTTAAATGTCAGTAATTTTATACTCTGGATGCAGTGATGTGCTCCAGTTTAATATTTACATAAATAAATTTCAGTGAATCCCAAAACATGCAATTTTTAAGTTAAACAAATTCAGTGCCCTCTCAGAAATAATGAAGGCAGTATTGAGTTGCTTTCCTGGCTCTGAAGTGGAAAAATCCTTTAGTAAGATAGGGAATGTACTTGATAAAAAATCCAGCCACATGAAAATTAAAACATTTTCACCTGTTCAAACCATGAAATATAAGCTACTGAATCAGGAAAAGTTAGCCTTGAAATTTTTAAAGAAAAACGATTATTTGCATGACCCTGTAAATAGAAATTTATGCCAAAATATGAAATCATCATATTCAGAATAAAAGAAAGAATTACAAGATAAGGAAGAAGAAATGAAAAGAAGATGAAAAGAGCTAAATATCGCTAATAACTTATGCAGCAAATTAAAATCAAATGAATTAGTTCAAGAGAAGGAAAACTAGTCGGGTATTTCATAAAAGGTTAGAACAAATTGTTAGACAGAAACAACTTAAGAAAATTAAATTTCATTAGTTGTGAATGACTTTATTATTTATCTACAAAATGTCTAACATTTTCGCAAGCATTTATCATATTTCTTCATTAATAATTGTGTCAAATCAAGAATAAACATTTATTCTTCATCAAACTTTTATTACTTATCAACGAACACATCTGAAGGTCTTCAAACGTTCAAGATTTCAATAATTACAAGGTTGCTTACCTTTTTCACATTTCACTGCACGTTTTATTCTTTTTGTTGTCATGCTTGGTTTAAGCCTCCGGTGCGGTGTTCTATTTTTTTTTTTTCTTCAGGTTCTTTCAAATGTTCTATGAACGCTCAAGTCCATGAAGTGCCTTGCTGTCCAGGTTGCAAAATTGTATCCTCCCCCCACCTTCCTTCACATCCGCGTGTAAAACCTAACCTTCGTTGATAAAACCCCCAATTCTTGAACTCAAAATCTTTTGATATTATCAACTGAACATAAACTGCTTATTTACATACATACAAAATGCGAACGAAAATGTTAAAAACGTATATACAACTATTTACATACGACTCATCTTATGCTTTCGACTCTCCTCAACACCCCATGAACAACCAGAACATTCATGCACCACACCCCAAGCCATTCCAACGCCGACTGCCTCAAGTACTTTCTACCCTCAGCTGGGCTATCTTCAGGAGGTATGCTAGATGTTTTCTCTTCTGTCACTACAGCAAGAGTGAGCGATGCGCTCGGCTTAACATTTTTTCGTGCTTAACATACAAATTAATGGGAGCAGCTGTCTTGTAATTTAAATTTGCAACTCTCATGTATTAATTTCACGTGTCAATTTAAAAGAATAAAATTTTCTTTGTTCGAAAGTATGAACGTTTGTCCCATTTTGTCGCTCACAGCGGACGCGTATAACACTTTACTTTCTTTTTATAGCAAAAAGGACCGATTTACAATAGCTGCTGGTGTGACATTATCTCGTCTAAATCATTCTAACATGACGTCAGAGATGCATTACATCACACGATTTACGTCACATGATCAACTCTTTTGAAACAGGAAAGCGTTACGTCAGGAATTTGAGTTCTACTTAATCATTCATAAACGACATATAGAATTTTTTACTTAGAATCCTATGGTCTGTCTCTCTGTCTGTTAACCCTTTTTATAGCCACTTCTGACTATATAGGTATCTCCCAATTCTTTATTCGGAAGGGTAATTGTCTAATTTCTCACGTTGACTAGACGGCTTGGGAAATGCATTTTTCTGCTACTGACAGCATGAGGAGAAACAGACAAAGTGCATCCGGGAGCGATTTGACAGGGAACCATCTACGCATTAGCATTCCCAAGCCCAGGAAAAACCACAAACTTTGGCCAGCAGGTCCGAGATTCGATCCACCGACAAGAATTCTGTCGTATGAAATTTAATTTTAAGATTTCCCTTGCGAACCTACAATATTTATTTTAGATTGTCAAACCAGTTTCTTTTCTAAGTGTAAAAATTGAGAGTTCCTATACAGTAAGTAACCGTGTGTTTTTATTATTTCATGCGCATGCTGAAGAAACATGATTTGGGTACTTTCTTTTTCCTTTTTCCAAAAAAAAAAAAAAAAAACTATGAAATTCTCAGAATATAACCATTTTTTTTAATGTTTCGCAGAGTATAACCAGTTATTTTATTTATATTTGTAGAAGAAATGAAAAATAAAAGAAGAATGCAATTAGATCCGTATTAAACTACATTAGGTAAGCTTAATGCTCCAAACACTACTGATTACGGTTATTTTCTTAACCGGTAGTCGAAAACGACTAACGCCGAAGAGGCAATTTGCGTGCATATCAAAGCTACACACGTAGATTCGGCTTCTGTATTGCAGCGAAAGGCAGTTTCGTTTTGAATATTACATACAGTTTAAGTAGTATAACTACAATGGAATATATCAATGAATCGAAATAGTATGCAATTACATGCATATTATACCATAATTCGAGACAGAATGGACACAAAAGCAAATCTGCAATATAAAAAACAAGAAAGATGACACAGAATTCTCGGGTGTAATAAGCACCTCTTTTGAATCCGTTCTGACGCAAATTAAATTTATCAAAGCTGTACAAAGTCAATGGAACCAGTCTGGCAAAAAGTAGTATCGGACCGAAGAAAGAAGTTTTTCAATAGGTTTTTTAATCCCGCGGATACTGCTATAAGCGGAATGGTGAACTTACGCCCTCTGGTTGCAGACTTATGAGTTAAGAAAACTTTAATTAATGTGAGAAACATTTGGGAGCAGAAGCGCTCTCCACCAAAGAAAGAATCTTTCAAATCGGGCTTTCGAAGCAGAGATATGGACAAATGTAAGATACGCATCTACGACCCCTAGCGGGGAAAACCATGCATCATTTTAGCAAGAAAGTATTCTCAAAAGATTTTTCAATGTAAGCGGTATCGGTCCAAGAAAAAACAATTTTAAGTCGAGTTTTCAGGAGCTCAGATTTTGCAGCAAATACACCAGAAGCAGAATTGAACACTTATGCTCCCTGGTGGCCAAACCATGCTTTACCAACTATTATAAATTATATAAAAAAAAAACATTTTCCATCACTAGCTGTATGCGATACAGGAAGAATTTTTCAAATCGAAGTTTTAGAAGCAGAAATATCGGGGAAAACACAATTTACACTTGCGCCCCCTAGCGAAAAGTCTATGACATACTTGAAAATTTTAAATTTATATGAAAACATTTCGCATCAAAAACACTATCCAACAAAGAAGTAATTTTTCAAATCGGACTCCTAGAAGTAGGGATATTGACAAAATACGATATACATCTACGCCCCCTGGCGTAGAAACCATGCACTATTTTAAGAAGAAAATATTCCGAAAAGGTCTGTCGGCGGGAGTATTATCGGCCCACAACCGATTTTTTTTTTTTTTTTTTTTAATCGAGATTTTAGAAGCTCAGGTTTTGCTGTAAATACATCAGCAGCGGAAATTCTGGTTTATGCCCTGTTGCATAGGATTTCCCATGAGAAGCTGTATCTGGTGCAGAAAGAGTTTTTCAAATCGCCGTTTTAGAAGCAGAGATATCGGGAGAAACACAATTTACCTTTACGCCCCCTAGCGGAAAGTCTGTGAATTACTTCAAAATTTTGAAATTACATGGAACACATATCACAGCGGTAACTTTATCCAATAAAGAAATAATTTTTCAAATCAGACCATTAGAAGCAGAGATACGGAAAAAAAAAAAAGATATACGACTACGCCCCTGGCGGCGAAACCATGCAATATTTTAAGAAAATGTTCCAGAAAGGTTTGTCGACATGAGTAGTATCGGTCTACAAAAGATTTTTTTTCAATCGAACTTTTAGAAGCTCAGATATTTGGGCAAACACATCAGAAGCAAAAATTAACCTTACGCCCCCTGGTGGCCAAAGCACTCTTTACCAAAAATCAGAAATTATACGCAAAAGATTCTCCATCGGGAGCTGTATGCGCTGAAGAAAGTGTTTTTCAAATCGGAGTTTTAGAAGAAGAGACATCGGGGAAAATGTAATTTACTTTTATGCCCCCTAGCGGAAAATCTATGTGTAATTTGAGAAAGTAAGTAAACCTAAAATACTCTTCGACATAAATGGAATCGAAAGATAAAAGAATTTTTTCAATCAGATGCTTAGAAGCAAATATATGTAATAAAATGCGTTTTGAATTCGACATAATCTGCGTTTACGCCTTCTAGCGGCAATATTGAACATCGTAATAAAAAATGAAATAAAGCATCATCGTTGGCACATTTCAAGCTTCCGAATGCAACAAGAATTTTAAAATCGGATTAATAGTTGCAGAAATATGGTATCCACAGGCGGACAAACCGATAACATAAGCACGATCGTTTTCCAGAAAAGACGTGCAAAAAAATCGGGAACACTGGTTCACTCGAGCAGGAAACAATTTGCAGTTTTCATTTCCGTGACCACAGTTTCATAATTTAATGAAGCTGTGTATTTATGTAAAAAATATACAGAAAACACATACAAACCTTTTGTTTTGTGGAACGTACTGTTGGTTTTTTTTTTTTTTTTTCATTTTTGAATTAAACAATATACAAGAGTCGGCTATGTAACCAATAGGAAAAAAGGAAATATGTAATTGTACGAACTATATCATAAGTTAAGTTATTTTTGTGAAAAATTAATAACTTATGACGTTCATCATTAAAAGTTCTGAATTTGGGGTATAACATTATTACTGCTTCCTTCAACCAACTTCACATAGAAACACTTTCTCCTAAGCGTCTGTCAGTTTGCGGGGTAAACCGTTTTACAGTAAGTAGAGGAATATGTTTTTTTTTATGCACGGCCCCTTAGTGGACGTCTGATTGAGTTTTCGCTTATATCTCAGCAAGGTTTTATGCTATCATGCTGTAAATTTGGATTTAAAGGTTTCAAAATATTTCGGTTCACATGACCTATTTATCTGATATGGTCATAATTCATTTTTTTTTTTCATGATCATGTTTCATAATTTATAATTCCCTTAAAATACCAGTTCTGTTCTTGTATAGCGGCTCATAGTATCTGGGCTTCTTTGTGTTTTACTGTTGCAACACCGAATCATATATCTGTTCTCGATTAAATGATAAAAATCAAAAACTATTTTCGCAGTTTAACATTAGCGACATCTGTTTTCTGTAGCTCACTGTACACGTATTTATTGGTCGATTTATATGAAATTTGGAATTTAAGGGTTTTATTATGTGCTGAATAGAATGTGCATAAAATAACATACCTCTTATATGAAAAAATTCGGAGATAGAGAGCTAATTAGCATGTTAATAAGCTTAATTAGCATGTTTCTTCACATCACATGATAGTTCCCTTCAAGTGCTTTCCAACGGTACTTTTCTTGTTTGGATGCGACAAACGGTTCGAAAGTTAAAGGGGGTGGCTCGTTTTTTTTTTTTTTTGGTTTTTTTTTTTGAGGTCTGTACATGTACATTATGTATTTAACAGTCGCATTTTAGATAGTTAAGCTTTTTCTTCTGGTCAATAAAACTGGTAATGAATAAATACATAGGTGCTGTATTAAGAAGGGAGGCAGTGCCCCCTTAAACTTAAAAAGGCCAAAAAGTAATTACTAGTCGTTCGCCTTTTAAATAATTACTAGTCGTTCACCTTTTAAGTAATTACTAGTCGTTCGCCTCTTGTTACTTTATTAAGGAGATGGAAGTTTCATAAGAGAAAACCAGATTTTGAAAAATAAGATTTTCAGAACCAAATTTGAAAACTCGGGCACCAGGTAAAAAAATTCGACTAAATGCATTGGATTTGTGTATGCCTGGTTCCTTGTGTGTGTGTGTGGAGGGTCGTGCTGCCGATCACATTTTTTGCAATTTGCGAAAAAGAAATAATTTTAGTGATGGAAAAAAATGTTTTGGCGATTACCTTTTTGTACTGTTATAACACTTTGGTGAAAAAAAAATTGAATTTGGCAAATAAGATGGTGAAAACTTAAAAAAAAAGCCAGAGCAACCCCTGTTATGTGCATTTATAATGGTGATTAGACTAAATAAAATGCAAATTTCTGATGAGATGAATGCATTTTTGTGTAAATACTACTGGTTTTAATTTTACTGGTCTGCACCTTGTATAGTATTTTTCATCTGAGATGGTTCCAGGCTCATATTCTGGATGGTGTTCTTGCCTGTTAGTGCTGAGTTGACCGTGGCTGGAACCAGTAGCCCTAAATTAAGCACGAGGTTTGTAGCCCTCAGAATTGCCCACGATTAATGTTAGACCCTGAAACAAACAAAATAAAACAAAAAAATATGTATGGTATTTAGTTTAAACTTTATACTGTTTTTCATGGTTGTGAAAAGTGAAGAAAGTGGCCTGTTTCCATTGGTTGAAATATTTGTTTATGCATTACCATTGCTTCTGTCTTAGATCCAGAAATTCGAGGAGCAGTTGTAAGTTTTAGAATTCTTTTAAACATGTGTGTATATTGATTTGTATATTTGTGTAGATGCAGGGTGTAACAGAAATTGCACACTACGGGCTAATTAATCATCTTTTTCTTTACAGGTACAGCTGAGAAATCATCATAGGATAATTGTTTATGTGTTGCGGAAGGCAAGGAAGTCGTATTGGAACAGTTTATAAAATATCAAATGAATCGATTTTGAGGCACCTAGAAAGAGAACGAACTCTTTAAATTATGTTGAAATGTTATGAACATTGCTGCATTGTTTGGTTAGGTACTTCAATGGTACAACTATGTGGAACAATTTTGGTTGACATTCTAAGATGCCTGACATGAAGACCAAAGGTACAGAGCTCCAGTTAAATGGTTTCCAGCCATGCTTGAAGTGGTGGTATGACTACGTGGAACAGTTTTGATTGACATTCTGAGATGCGTGACATGAAGACTGAAGGTACAGAGCTCCAGTTAAATGATTTCCAGCAATGCTGTTAGTGGAAGCAGTGTGTCCATTTATCATGTAAAGTTGATACAGAATTTCGTTTTTAAACGTCACTGATGGAACTTATGTGTGGCCAAGAGTAGACGGGGTCCCACAGAGATCTGTGTAATATGAATACAATTGCCATGATGTGATGTGACTTGATAAAGGAAGAAATAATACAATATTTGAAGACTTATGAAGGTTGATTCAAAAGTAGACTTATACTAGACAGTATGGTAGCACTGTTAAAGCAACTTTGAATTTGATCGTTAATTGGTGAAGCTTGATTTCATTTGAGTAGAAAGAAATGGACAAATGATCTGCACCAGCTGGTAAAAAGCCTTGCTAGGCAGAATAAATTTAACCAAGTAAGAGTACTACTGTGTACAAAGAAAAAAACCCCCAAAAAAACTTATCAGTTAATGGAAACTTACTTGTGAAACTCGAAATAAGTTTTCCAGTTTGTAAGTTTTTCACTTCATGCAGCTGCAGTTCAAACCAGCATATTAAACATGCACTCACGACCAATGAAATTTGTGCACCTAGAAAAAAACTTGCTACAACCGCGAAACTTTTAAAATAGCTAGTGTGTGTGCTGGTATGCAAATGATCCACGTTTGGTGCGATTGTGCATGACCACGCACCCTGTGGTGGTGCTGCAAGCACGAACTGGCAGCCTTATAAACCAGCGTGTAGTCGATGCCCCATGAAAGCGAAAAGCACCGGCCGACGCAAGCAAGAGTACAGAGTGACAAGATGCCAAGTAGATGCCAGAGACATCAATTTACGCAACTTACAGACCTTGAGAGAGGGCAGATCATCGGGCCGAAAACTGTAAGGTGGTTGGCGTGCCGTATAGCCCACCACGTGGATCATTCTGACCAAACCATCCGACTGTGTTGGGAGCAGTGGACACGTGATAGCACTGCCATGTGGTGGAGATGCTCCGGTAGAGAGGATCAACGGATCGTGCGCCAGGCACAAACGGATCCCGCGGGGACCCGGTCCATTGTACAGACAGATGTGGTGGCTCCTGTGTGCCCATGAACCATTTCCCGACGCCTCTCGGAAGCAAATCTGCGATAAAAGCGGCCCTTTCGTGTGCTGCCATTAGCACTGAAACATCACCGGCTCCGTGTGCGATGGTGCCAGGCCAGAGCAACGTGGAATGCCACAGACTGGTGACGTGTGGTGTTTAGCAATGAATGCTGCTTCATTTTGGAAACAAATTATCATTGTGCCTGGGTATGGAGGTACCCGGGTCAACGGCACAATCCCAACTTCTTTATCAAGCGCCACTCCTCCCCCACTGCAGGCATTATTGTCTGGGGAGCCATAGCCTACGATAGCCGATCAACTCTAGTAGTGGTACATGGATTATTGACAGGCCAGCAGTATGTGGATGAGATCCTACGGCCCCATGTGCTCCCATTCCTGGCTGGGATTCCAGGTGCGCTATACCAGCAGGATAATGTCCGCCCGCACATGGCTTGGGTTGCCCAGAACTAACTGCCTACATAATGTCCGGACACTTCCATGGCCTGCCTGCTCCCTGGACATGTCCCCTATTGAGCATGTGTGGGGCTAGTTGAAACGCCGGCTACCGCCATGCCTCACTATCTGGGATTTGGAGCACGCCGTCCAACACGTGTGGGCCAGTCTGCCGCAGGACATCAGGTGTCTGTTCACCTCCATGCCAGATCGTATTGCAGCATGTATTGCCACACGAGATGGTGCGGCATGGTATTGAAGATGACCGGACGGTGTACCTGCCACAGATATCTCTGTAATTGTCCTGCAGTTCTGTTTTTGCAATATTGTGTCATTCAGCTGTATCATTACGTCCATAAAATTTCAGTTCAATCCAATGTAGATTTTGAGCTGCTAAGGTAATGGACAGTGCCGTCACGTGTCCACTGCTCCCAACACAGTCGAACGATATGGTCAGAACGATCCACATGGTGGGCTATACAGCGTGCCGACCACCCTGCGGTTTTCAGCCCGATGATCAGGCCTCTCTCAAAGTCCATAAGTTGCGTAAATCGACATCTCTGGCATCTACCCGGCATTCTTGTCAGTCTGTACTCTTGCTTGCGTTGGCCGGTGCTTTTGCTTTCATGGGACACGACTACATGCCGGTTTTATAAGGCTGCCAGTTCTTGCTTGCAGCGCCCCCACAGGGTGTGCAGTCATGCACAGCACTCGCACCAAACGTGGATCATTTGCATACCAGCACACACACTAGCTATTTGGAAAGTTTCGTGGTTGTAGCATGTTTTCTTCTAGGTGCACAAATTTCATTGTCCGTGAGATTAAATAGTTTTCTGTGAGCATTGGATGTCTAGTAGGCTAGAGAAAAGCTTGTATAACTTTTTGCTAGCATGCCTTATTCTTCAGTTGTGTGATATCATTAATTGGAATAAATATATGCACTGAAGAGTCAGTAGTTGCTGAGCAGTTCTCCTTGGGGTGCTTCAGTGTATCAAATCTCTTACCTTTTAAAAAGTTGCTGAATGAAACAATAATCTGAAAATATTGTGATGTGCAAAAATTTGGCGATGTTAACTCATATCAAATTTGTAAGTGCTACTGATTTAGGCACTGCGCCTGAAGGCGGTGTCAGACAAGATACACTCCTTTGTCTACGCATTTCATGCCTAACCATATTCATACTTTGTCAAGCAGATAAGGTGGTGAACCTTAATTTAATGCCATGCACAGTTCACACACATCCGCAGTCTCAAAGAGTGGACATAGGTATTTGTAAGGGACAAAGTGTTGTTACTCATTGTGTATTTCTGTTATACTGTGTTTTATGATAGTAGATATACATGTATGTATTTTAAGCAGATATTTCAAGCTGCTTGTGTGCATTTTCTGTTACATCCTGCCAAAATGAATTGTAAATACAATTAGTGGACAAAAAAAGGTGGTTGTATGAATACTTTTGTAGTGATGTATCTTACACAGTAGGAATGGCACACACACTGGAAAATTATGAATATTGGCAGACTGCAAATCACCAAGCTTTTGATCTCCACTGAGAGGCTTCTTCAAGGTGGTGGTTTGACATAAAATGCTCAGAATTAAAACACATGAGAAACAAAAGTAATTTCTTTTTAAATAACATGGATGACATTAAAGATTAAAATTGGTGATTTTTTCGAGTGGTCATTGGCCAGTGGGTAGACAAAATCTAGTGGCCACTTTCCTTACGGGCACATTTTATCACTGCACTGAATACCTTTCATTTATTTAGATATAGTAGTTAAATTTAAGTTAGTAGTTACAAGGGCCCACTGTCTATTGTCCAATGCAATTAAATGAATAAATATAATCTTAAAAGTTATATTTTTCTTCAACCACATCAACCAAATTTTCTAGACAGTTTTTATTGGAAAGATAATTTAATAATTTTCACTTGGTCTCTCGCTATGTTCACAAATAAAATCTCTGAATCTCTCCACCATAAATTGATGGAAGTGGGTGGGCAAAAATTTTCAAGCAGTACTTACTTTTGCTTACTTTATTTAATTTACTGTATTTTTTAATCTTTCTTTGCATGAGCATTGCCTTGTCATCAAGAACAGTGCTCACAATGCTTGCATTCTCTTAACTTAGCTGCATTGCTTGGCATAACAGTCAGCAGTATTGAGTATTTCAACAATTTGTGCTATGACCTTCATGTTCTAAAAATTGCTTGTTTTTAGTTTCTTTAGCAGTTTTTAGTAGTTATTGATGGTCAAAAATGTTCAGACATTATGTTTCGAAGCTGCTTCCATTCTGCTAAATTTTTCTTTTCATTCCATTTATTTTTGGGTAGGTTCTTCTTGGTGTCAAAATAAAAACTGGCTGTATAGCTTTCAAAAATGAATTTCATATCTTATAGCAGAATCATTTTGTGGTACAGCTGAGATCGGGAGAAATGTGATACCAGACTCGCAATGATTCCTGACCACTAACAGAAAATATTCAGTAATTTCCTGGGTTGTTCTAATAAATATTACATCAAAAACATTGATAAACCCTCACAGGTGTTGAAAAAATAGTCATGACGTAATAAGAACACTTGCAGATTATCATGATTCCATCAGATTCTGTCCGGTTTTCGAACCCAGTGTCAGGGTCTTTTTTTTTTTTTTTAGAAAACGCTAAGTTTTGGTAGAACTTTAATGATTTGTCATTTTTTCTGTTTGCCCACCACAGACTTTCCAAATACTATGAATTCCCCATAGTCACTACGAAAATCGTCGATCGCTGCGGAGTACGGAAAACATCGAATATATTATCGAAATAAAAAATCTGGTTGTCAGGCCCCCACTTCAGAAAACGTTGTTTTGGTAGAATTTTAATGATTTGTCATTTTTTCCCCGTTTGCCTACCTCAGACCTTCCAAATGCTACAAATTCTTCACAGTCACTACGGAAATTGTCGATCGCTACGGAATATGGGAAACATCAAATATACTACGGAAATAAAAAAATCGATGAAATAATGTTATTCAATCATTTGTTCAAAGTTTATTTTCATGTTTTCAAAATTCTAACATTCATCAAACATTTTTGAAACTGTTTATTGGATGTTTTTAATGTCGCGACATTTGTACGATATAATTGAGCATCTTTCATGCCGTTCGTCGCCTGAAAATGTTCTGTAGTTTTCTAAATTTTGAATTTTTCTTACCCCAAGATGCACTTTCTTTTCACTTTCTGGTTATATTCTTATGTTATATTCTTTCTGATTATGTTTCTCGTTTTTAATAGCTTCAGTAATAGTGAAAAAGAACAACTTCGTATTTTAATTTCTAGTGAAGCGCAGTTTTTGTTATTTCTAACAACCTGTTCTTCGAAACCAATCAATACAGAAAGTGTTTTTTTCTTTTCCGCTTTTTTAAAGCTAAATTAAATTTCAAAATCGGTACTTATTCCGCCCGTTATGGAATCTGCCTTTACCGTGACCCTTAAAAATTACTATCACGGCAGAGTGAACAATACAGTACTGATTTTTGATATATAATTTCGCTGAAATACTTGTGTTTACCCTTTCCTTAGTAACATTTTACTGTATTAAGGGGCAGACTAGAGGTTTTTTTAATTTTGTTTATAAAGCCAACGTGTCACGCCTGCAAAGGAAGCGCGCTCTGCGTCCCGGATTGAACGACGGCATGGAAAGTGAAGTCCCGATTTTCTACCTTTGATTTCTTTTTGTAAACAAAAGGGAAAATGCTTGCCCATTTTATTTGATGATAAGCAAGACTTGCCTAAGCAATGGAAAATCGTGCATTTTCAGAGAAACCAAACTTTAAAAAACGAGCTGCTGAAGACGAGTTGTGATGCCACAGTTCCATCTAAAGCCACAGGTGTCCATTCCCGATATGGTAACTTTGTGCACCAACTTAAGTGGAACCCCCATCCCCCTCCGCTCTTGAAGAGTGAATCTATAAATAGATCGTTTGGATGATTTGAAAATACATTTCTTATAACAGAAGCGTTTTAAAAATGCAAGTTAATTCTTTAGCAATGAAAAAAGGCAAATTTTCGAGCGTGGCGACTAAAGTTACTTTTTCTACTGGACAATTTATTTTATCCAGTCGCCACGTGGTGAGTTGCGATTGCACATATTTATACAACTTGTAATGTCTTCCTTGCTATTATTTTTTTTAATTTGTTATGCATTCTTATTCTACGCATTTCACGCCTAACCACACTGCCTTGAAAAAAACATCCCAAAGGACAGCTAATGTTTTGTGTTTTGTACATACTTTGGATCAAAAAAGCTAGTTGTACCATTAAGTAAGCAGATTCATACTTTGCTATAAGCATATCAAACTTGCTTAATTTAGCATACTCTTCACAGATACCCAGAGTTATATTAATTAACAAAAAACCATTATTTTTTGCATTTCTGAGGGGTTTGGAAACTGGTCAAATGTACAGCTCACCATTTTTTTTTTTTTTTTAGTTTTAGAGATGACTCGTGTTGTACTATGACATAAAAATTATTTTCAAGTCTTTTGGCTACAGGATTGCTATTAAACCACCTCCACATCTTAACCTTATCCTTAAAGACGGATATCCCAATAAACCCCTTAAGTTACAAGGTGTCTACCCTATCCCTGTCAGCACTTCCACAGACATTACCCACTATATTGGTAGTATTTACCACAACATCAACTGGCGATTGGTGGAACATATTGAGCAATTCCATGTCAGATCAATCACCTTCTTGACCTCACCATTTCTGATTTTGATGAAATTGGGTATGAAGCACACATATGACAAGGTAAGTAATTCTGCCAATTTTCAGATTTTTATTTTGAAAATTGTCCAAGATACACATAATAAAAATCGAAATTTTCGTAAAAAATGACAAACTCGCACACTTATAAATGGCTGTAAATTTTTTCCTAATTGTAGTAGAGTGACAATTCAAACACAGTTGCAAAGCTAAAGGATTGAGCTTTCTATAGATACCATACATGACCTTCTTACAACAGATTGAAGTTTCAAGGTCATCCACTGTGACCTTTGACCTTGAATATCTCAAAACATGCCATCTTAAAAATTACGAAAAAAATATATTTTATTGCTACAACATTCTTCTACCCATGTGCCAGATATTAGGCTGGCACCGCTATGGCAAGGCAGTGTAGGATTAATAGGAGTGTCATGCTGCACCCTTCTATATGTAAGGCACAGAGACATACCATGCAATAAATATTTCTTACGTTGAGGATTTGTGTTTATTATACATGAAATGTGTATATATTATAACAGATCAATAGATTTATCAGAAATATGCTATGTGACAGCAATTTTACTTGATAGACACAATTTTCAGCAGTAAATAATGTCAACAAATCTTTGAGATCAGAGATTGAAACTCCACCCATTTTAGCCAATGGCAGGGCTTCTTCTTAGCCAATGACAAAGCTTCTTATTAGAGCCAATGACAGGGTTTCTTATTAAAGCCAATGGCAAGGCTTCTTATTACAGCCAATGAGAAATCTTACTGGTACACCATTTTACATTTGCTGTTATTTCAATTCTGAGCTTGTGAGTGTGTGGTTATCAATTTATCTGTAACATTGTTAACTGTTTAATTGTTATTTTATTTTATCTTTATTGTTATTTTTATTTAATCAATTTCTTTTTATTAAACTATATTTATTTATCATTTTTTTTTTTTGCAGGTGCAGTTTCATTAACCAAAATGGACTTTTAAAGTCAAATTTTTGTTGCAATCCTCTGGGTAAAAGTGGACACACAAGGTTTAGAAAGAATCTGAGAAATGTCCAAATATAACATTAGAACAGAAAATATGTAGTTCATGCAGAAAATCTATCTCTGAAATGCCAGGTCCTTCATGTATAATTGAAACAGATGCAGAGGCAGAACAACCTCGGTTAAGTGAAGATAATTCAGAAGGAGTGGTGAAGAGTGAGATATGGACTGACAGAGACACAACTTTGGATAGTCTGAATGATGCGTTACTTTCTCTAGGCGAATCTCCTGTGAAGAAAAAAAGATTAGGTGTTGGACAGTACAGTAAGAAGAAATATCAAGAAATTGGTGATGTGATAAAAGACTACATAGGTGTTCCAGAATGTGATAATCCTGTGACAGTGTCTGATGAATCGGTCATGATTTCACAGTTGAAAGAAAAATTTCAAGAAACAGACTCTAGCAGTGTTGAAGTCTAAATACTAACAATATTACCTAGATCCTGGAGTATTCGTAAAATTCAGGAAGAATTTGGTGTAACATATTACATGGCACGAAAGTCTAAAAATCTTGTGGAAGAGCAGGGTATTTTAGCAACTCCAAATCCTAGGCCTGGGAAAACTCTCAGTGACAGCACAGTTGAAAACGTTATTGCATACTATAATAGTGATGAAGTGAGCCGTTGTTTACCAGGAAAAAAAGATTTTGTTACAATGATGGAATCAGGATCAAAAGTACAAAATCAGAAACGTCTTATTCCAGGAAATTTGAAGAGATATTTCAAGGATTTAAAGACAAGAATCCTAATGTCAAAGTAGGGTTTTCAAAGTTCTGTGGTTAATGAAAATGCACCTGCAAAAAAAATGATAAATAAATATAGTTTGATAAAAAGAAATTGATTAAATAAAGATAACAATAAAGATAAAATAAAATAACAATTAAACAGTTAACAATGTTTCAGATAAATTGATAACCACACACTCACAAGCTCAGAATTGAAATAACAGCACATGTAAAATGGTGTACCAGTAAGATTTCTCATTGGCTGTAATAAGAAGCCTTGCCATTGGCTTTAATAAGAAACCCTGTCATTGGCTCTAATAAGAAGCTTTGTCATTGGCTAAGAAGAAGCCCTGCCATTGGCTAAAATGGGTAGAGTTTCAATCTCTGATCTCAAAGATTTGTTGACAAATTATTTACTGCTGAAAATTGTGTCTATCAAGTAAAATTGCTGTCACATAGCATATTTCTGATAAATCTGTTGATCTGTTATAATATATACACATTTCATGTATAATAAACACAAATCCTCAACGTAAGAAATATTTATTGCATGGTATGTCTCTGTGCCTTACATACAGAAGGGTGCAGCATGACACTTCTATTAATCCTACACTGCCTTGCCATAGCAGTGCCAGCCTAATATCTGGCACATGGGTAGAAGAATGTTGTAGCAATAAAATATATTTTTTTCGTAATTTTTTAAGATGGTATGTTTTGAGATATTCAAGGTCAAAGGTCACAGTGGATGACCTTGAAACTTCAATCTGTTGTAAGAAGGTCATGTATGGTATCTATAGAAAGCTCAATCCTTTAGCTTTGCAACTGTGTTTGAATTGTCACTCTACTACAATTAGGAAAAAATTTACAGCCATTTATAAGTGTGCGAGTTTGTCATTTTTTACGAACATTTCGATTTTTATTATGTGTGTATCTTGGACAATTTTCAAAATAAAAATCTGAAAATTGGCAGAATTACTTACCTTGTCATATGTGTGCTTCATACCAAATTTCATCAAAATCAGAAATGGTGAGGTCAAAAACTTATTTTTTTTTATTGATCTGACGTGGAATGTCCCTATTACTGATGTTAAAAATGGCAACCGTTTCACCTCCCTTTCAATTTTAACCATCAGCGATATGTCTGCGATTCCCGATTGGCAAAATGTTAAACATATCTCTCCATTCAGCTATCAAAAAGCCCTCGGCTACTGCAAACACATTGAAATCTACCTTACCCCTAACACCTGCAATTCAGATGCACCTAACCTTTTCACATACCTATCATTTGGAAAGCTATTTTGAAATCTGGCAACTGATGCTTATGTCACATGTTTCATTCCATGGCTGATAAAGGTAAAAGTCATGACCGAAACATTCCACCACTTATAATTTTAACATAACTTATGCATGATATGAGGATATCAAGAATTATTCTAATGAAATTATATTATCCTGATCACACAGTTTTTGTGACTTCAATTATATGACCACTAGGCCCCATGCTAATAATATTAATGAAGAATCAGCATTTCAAATTATTTGTAGATCTGTTTTAATGTTGTGAACAACGGTTGAAATTTATTTTACCCTGAAAATATTTATAAGCTGCGCCTAGTTTGTAAAATCAAGTTTAATACTGTGGTGTTATAATCAGAAAATAACAGTAATTTATGTGGAATAGAAAAAGTCAAAGTACTTGACAGATGTAGGTGTCAACTTTTTAAAGAAGTACATGAACCTCACAGTTCTATTCAGCTGGCTCACAGTAATTTAGCAAATTAGGTTTTATTTTTAAGTTCACTTATAAAAGTATTTTTATGTGGTACTGTAATCACATATTCACCTCCTTTGCCAAGTATCCAGTACCAAAGAAAAGTACCTATATTATATAAAAGACTCAACTTCAGAACGTAAAAAATATTAGAGAAAGTGGTGTCTAACTTTGGTGTAATGTGAAATTGGGTGTGAAGGTAGCAAAGAATATTGACATTTTGTATCAGATAGAAGACATATATACAAAGAAACCGCACCTTGAAGTGAGCAAAATGCCATTCATTCTACCAAGCAACAGAAGTTACCGAGTGCATTGAAAAACTTTGTGAATGATTACATGGTGAAAAAAAAAAAGTTCAGTGAAAGGTTATTTGCAACAGTGCTTGGCATTGAGCCAGTAAGAGGGACATGCGAAAAGTTTTTAGCTGTATCAATATATAATTATATATATATATATATATATATATATATATATATATATATACTAAAGAGCAAAACTGAAGACTAAGGAAAAAATTTTAGAATTTAAAGCGAAGGGTGCAAAATAACCTGAAAATCAAAACGCGCAACGCAGCAGTTTTGAAAATTCAGAATTCACATTCTATAAAGAAGATACCTAAGCAAAAAAATACATATATAATTTTGACTCACACCTAGTACAACATAGAAAAGGTTATGTATCTACCTGTGTGATCAAAAGGAAAAAAGATAAAAAAATAAAATAAAACAACTGAATGTAGAAGGTGTCGAGAATACTGAGCCTTGGCTTTATCAAGGACCAGCAAAAACTCTGCATTTTCTCACTTCCACAAGACCTAGTTGGAAATGGGTTTCTGCAAGGCCATAGATGCAAGTAACATTCCCACCTAAAATAGTTTAAAAAATATATATATAAGTCATGTCCTCCTTAGAGTTGCATGACCTAGCACTAGTTAACAATTTCGCTTGCATCCATTAACCTTCCTGGCCCGACCCATACTCTTCATCTGTTACTATTAAACAGAGAGAAGAAGATTAAAGAGAACTCAAGCTGTGAGAGTGACATAATAATTAGAAATGATTTTCAGCCATAACGAAATTCCAAGTTCGTTTGAGAGAGAATTTAAACCTGAAAAACAATGCAAAAGAAATCCAAATTTTACATTGCAATTAAAAAAGGAAATGTTAATTTATAACGAACAGATTTTGAAAGAAAACTTGAGTCTAAAACCCCCACTCTACAACTTATGACAACACGAAACGAGAATAAGTTAAAGATAATAATTAACTAAAGAAAACTTTGTGAAAGTTATATACCTTAAACAGTTAGTTGCAATATGTACAAAGTATTTCAGCAGTGCTTTAAGTGCATAATTAATTAGTTATTAAGAACTTAACTACTTTGAAAAAACAGCGCATAGACAGCGCATAGAAAAGGAACAAGCTAAGCCATCTTCTGTTCCTAGGTACCCCAAAAGACGCTCAAAGTTACAAAGAAAAGAAAGAGTTAAAACCCGCAAAAATGTTAACAGACAAACCAATGCCTAAAAGTTGAAAAGCTAAAAAACGACAGAGAAAAGGTACATGAAGTACAAACATTGAACTTATAAAACCTAGAACCCAAAAACAAGGAAGAGAGCTTACCTCTTGTGTTACAAAAACTTTTCTCCTCACAGAGAAGAACATGGCTGACCTCTTCTGCCACTCCTAGACGCTGGGGGGCAGTGAGGGTGGGGCTGATGGCCTCCTCATACAGCAAGAAACCAACGCGCGGAGATTTTAACCAGAGAAAAAAATATATAAACATAAGACTGTGGATCTGTATGATCAGAAAGAGCAGAATTAACTCTCCAGAATACATGAGAAATATTATAAAATACACGAGCAGTTTATTTAATAATCTTTGCATGTATTAAATCACCTTAGTGAGCTTCTATAGATTAATCAGAATCTTATTAATTTTAATGTTGGTTTTACTATTTTTAGTATAGCTATCCTAGTGATGAATAACTAGTTTTCTTTTTTATTTGTTTTTATTTTCTTTTATAAACGGATTTTTAAGCTTTTTTTGTGATTTTGTTTATATTATTTAATTTTTTGTTTTAATAGGACCGTCATATCCATAGCACTAAGGTTCCTTTAGGTAGTTAATAGGCATCCTCTAGCCAACTTCCTTACGGCTTTGATTGGTCAGAATCATATTATTAACTGTGTAGAAAATTAAAGCAGATCTGCCAACCTTACTCTATTATTCAGAATAATTTTTCTTAAAGTTCTTTTGATGAAAGAAGAAGGAATTTCGTATATATATATATATATATACACTTAAGAGCAGAGCCGAAAACATAAGAAAAACACTTAAGAATTTAAAACAAAAGTTGCAAAATAACCTGAAGATCACAACGCAGCAGTTATGAAAATTCAGAATTCACATTCTATCAAGAAGAGACCGAAGCAAAAAAATTTTTTGACTCATACCAAGTACAACATAGAAAAGGTTATATATTGACCGGTGTGAGTAAAAAGAGAAAAAATAATAGTTATAGATAAACAGAATGTAGAAAGTGTTGAGAATACCGAGCCTTGGCTTTATCAAGGACCAGTAAAACTCTGCATTTTCTCACTTTCACAAAGACCTATTTGGAAATGGGTTTCTGCAAAGCCATAGATGCAAGTAATAAGCCCACCAAAAAAAAATTTTTTTAAATATATATATGTCATAACCCCCACAAAGTTGTATGACAAAGCTTTAGTTAACATTTTAGCATGCATCTACAACTTTCCTGGCCCAACCCATGCTCTTCATCTGTTACTAACAAACAGAAAGAAGACCATAGAAAACTCAAGTTGTAAGAGTGACATAATGAATCAGAAATAATGTTCAGCAATAACACATTGCCAAGTTACCTAGTTGCCTAAGAGAGAATTTAAACCTGAATAGCAATGGTAAAGTACTACAAATTCTTAAACATTGCAATAAAAAAAGGAAATATTATTTTTTTCTAAAGCACAGATTCTTGAAAGAAAACTGGATTACAAAAACCCCCTACTCCACAACTTCTGACAACACAAAAACGAGAATAAAATAAAGACAATAATAAACTAAAGAAATGCTTTGTGTAGGTTATATGACAAAAACAATTAGTTGCAATATGTACAAAGCATTTCAGAAGTGCTTTAAGTGCATAATTAAGTAGTTATTAAGATCTTTACGACATTGAAAACACATCGTTGACTACAAGAACAAAAAAACAAACAAACCAGCCAGCTGCTTAGCCTAAGTGCCCTAAAAAACGCGCGAAGTTACCAAGAAAAGAGAGTTAAAATCTGCAAAAAGTTAATAGACTTGCTAGTGCCTAAATGCTTAAAGCAAAAATTAGAAAAAAGGTTTCAAAAAGTTCAAACATTGAACTTAGAAAACCTAAAGACAATGAAGAGAGCTTACCTCTTATGCAACTTAACTTCTTCCACTCTTGAAGAAAACATGGCCGACCTTTTACCCCAAACTTTCATTCACCCCTGCCACTCCCTAGTCGCTGGGGGCAGTGTGGGTGGGGCTGAAGGCCTCTACACACTGAAAAAAATCCTACTCGCGGAGATTTTAACTGGAGAAAAATATAATTAAGATTGTGGACCTGTTTGATCAGAAAGAGCAGAATTAACTGTCCAGAATACATGAGAAATATTATGAAATACACAAGTAGTGTATTTAATAGCCTTTGCATGTATTTAATCACCTTGGTGAGCTTCTATAGACTATTCAGAATCCTATTAATTTTAATGTTAGTTTTACTATTTTTAGTATAGCTATTCTAGTGAGTGAATAACTAGTTTTTTTTATATTTATTTTTATTTTATTTTATAAACAGATTTTTAAGTTTGTTTTTTTTTGTGATTTTGTCTATATTATTTAATTTTTTATTTTTAATCGGACCTTCTTATCCAGAGCACTAAGGTTCCTTTTTGTAGTTAACTCTCTTCATTGTCTTTAGGTTTTGGGTTTTCCAAGTTCAATGTTTGAACTTTTTGAACATTTTTTCTAATTTTTGCTTTAAGCATTTAGGCACTAGCAAGTCTATTAACTTTTTTGCAGATTTTAACTCTCTTTTCTTGGTAACTTTGCGCGTTTTTAGGGCACTTAGGCTAAGCAGCTGGCCGTTTTTTTTTGTTCTTGTAGTCAACGATGTGTTTTCAATGTCTTAAAGATCTTAATAACTACTTAATTATGCACTTAAAGCACTTCTGAAATACTTTGTACATATTGCAACTAATTGTTTTTGTCATATAACCTACACAAAGCATTTCTTTAGTTTATTCTCGTTTTTGTGTTGTCAGAAGTTGTGGAGTAGGGGGTTTTTGTAATCCAGTTTTCTTTCAAGAATCTGTGCTTTAGAAAAAAAAATAATATTTCCTTTTTTTATTGCAATGTTTAAGAATTTGTAGTACTTTACCATTGCTATTCAGGTTTAAATTCTCTCTTAGGCAACTAGGTAACTTGGCAATGTGTTATTGCTGAACATTATTTCTGATTCATTATGTCACTCTTACAACTTGAGTTTTCTATGGTCATCTTCTTTCTGTTTGTTAGTAACAGATGAAGAGCATGGGTTAGGCCAGGAAAGTTATAGATGCATGCTAAAATGTTAACTAAAGCTTTGTCATACAACTCTGTGGGGGTTATGACATATAGATATTTAAAAAAAAATTTTTTGGTGGGCTTATTACTTGCATCTATGGCTTTGCAGAAACCCATTTCCAAATAGGTCTTTGTGGAAGTGAGAAAATACAGAGTTTTACTGGTCCTTGATAAAAAAGCCAAGGCTCGGTATTCTCGACACTTTCTACATTCTGTTTATCTATTATTTTTTTCTCTTTTTACTCACACCGTTCTATATATAACCTTTTCTATGTTGTACTAGGTATGAGTCAAAATTTTTTTTTGCTTCGGTCTCTTCTTGATAGAATATATATATATATTATATATATATATTTTATTCATTTACAAATAATTAATTACAACTTTTCAAAATAACTTCTACGAACATCTATACACTTTTGGGTTCTACAAAACCATTTTGCAAATGTCTCTTGCCAGCTTTGTCTTGGCAGACTGTCAG
This sequence comes from Macrothele yani, assembly GCA_039090855.1. NCBI lineage: Eukaryota > Metazoa > Arthropoda > Arachnida > Araneae > Macrothelidae > Macrothele > Macrothele yani. Next base: position 27,016,373 of record CM077013.1, read on the forward strand.
TTGCCTCAAAATAAGCAGTAGGGCCTCTTCATGAGATTAAAATCGACGTCCCCACAAGGTTTTCTTAACTTTTGGAAACAAGAAGTCACAAAATAATGTGGAAGAAATATTCTCACAATACGTGGCCAATACGTTATGATATAATCAACACAGCAATCAGACATAGCTGAATTGACTGTAATTACTGTTTCTCACGTAATATCAATCATATCAGAAAACTTGAAAATTTAGTCACCCTGGACCGGGAATTGAACCCGTGTAACGAATTAGCATTCTCGACTGGGTTCAATCCTCGCTCCAGTGTGACGAAATTTTAAAGTTTTCTGATATGATCGATATTATGTGAGAACCAGTAATTACAGTCAATTGAGCTGTGTTGATTATATAATGAAGTTGCAAGGTGCCAAGTCAGGAAAATAGGCTGGATGAGCAAAACTCACACATCTGTTGCCAAAAAATAAACTGTCTTTGCATTGTCATGGTGCAAAAAGAGGTGCTAATTTTTTGATATTGGATGCTTTTTCTTCCATTCTGTGATGACCTTTGGCAGACATTGAGTGGTATACCAATTAGCCAGGCCCTGATTTATGGGAGGGCACACGGGGCACGTGCCCAGGGCCCCCGATTTTGGGGGGGGGGCCCAAATTTGAATTAAATGTGTACTTAGTTAATGGGAATTTTGTGTGTGTATATTCAAAATTTATTATTTTTACTTTTGCATGCTCATGAGTCATGTGTTTATAGATGTGGTACTTACACACAGTGAGTTTGAGTTTCGAATTTCACGTAAACACGTGGCCATTAATGAGTTTCAATGGTTTAATAACCTTCAGGTGGCCATTGAGAAGGGAGGATCGCTTTCATTGATTCACGTGCGTTTTCTTGCTTTTCCGAACGCACCTAAACTCAACTGATCCTTCGACTTCCTGCACATGGCTTGTCGTTGTCGTAACTGTAACCACGAAGGCTTGGTTGTATTTTGCGTTGCATTTCTTGTAGTCTGATGGAATGTTGAATATTTGTTAATTTTATATATAATCAAATTTAGTTAGTTGTAACAATATATTTAAGTTGAATTATTTAACAGTTAAATTATAGTTGTAAATGCATTTATGGCACCTCTATTCATAGTGATTGTGGAATAACTTTTTTTTTACGGGTCTTTTAGAGGTTATTTTTAATGAAAGTTGGTTGTCAAATTTTCGAACTAAAGCCTAGTTCGTCATCAGGACTATGTCACTGGAGTAGTTGCTGCCACTCAATTGGAAGAGACCATCCGCAATTATCTTGAATAGAGGTGCCATAAATGCATTTACAACTATAATTTAACTGTTAAATAATTCAACTTAAATATATTGTTACAACTAACTAAATTTGATTATATATAAAATTAACAAATATTCAACATTCCATCAGACTACAAGAAATGCAACGCAAAATTTGGCATATATGAACTGCTCCTATTTTCCTTCAAGAATAATTTCTTCCAGTTTGGAAAGAAATATTACAGGCAAACTTCAGGACTTGCAATGGGTTCTCCACTAGCACCTCTGCTAGCAAATTATTATATAAGTAAACTAGAGGCAAAAATCCTTATACAACCCTCCTTGTTTGCTCTCTATGTAAGGTACATGGATGATGTCCTAATTATAGTAGATACTGTGGACCAATCTCTACCCTCTCAGATTCTGGAAGAATTTAACTTACTAGAGAATACCTTGAAGTACACCCTGGAACAGGAAAAAGACCATAGCATCAATTACCTGGAGTTAACCTTGACCTCAAGAGAAGGGAAAATATTCACTCAGCTTTTTAGAAAACCCACCAACACAGGGAAGATGTTAGACTTCTGCTCATTCCACCCTGATTATATTAAATCGAATACAGCGAGACAATTTTTGGAAAAAATTGAAATCCTGGTCTCTTCAGCTTCTCAAAAGATCTTCACAAAGAAGAATTAAAGGAAATGTTGGCAGAAAACAATTACCCCTCCCCATATGTTGAGAAAATATTTAAACAAGTGCCAAAAAAGAAGCAGGAAAAAACCAACTTCAAATTCACCAGCAAAATTACGTACCACAAGGGACTTTTCGAGAAACTGAAAAGGATCGGAGCAAAATATAATATCAGGCTAGCTCCAGATCTTAATAACAAAATAAAGAAATTCCTGCCAGCTTTAAAGCAGAAAGAATTGGACATCCAATTGCAGGAAGGAGTAATTTACTGCATCGACTGTAACTGCGGACTCAGCTATATAGGAGAAACAGGGAGAAGTATTAAGGTCCGAATGAAAGAACACCAAGCAGCTATTAGGAACATTGGGAACAAAACAGGGCTAGACAGACATGTACAAGCAAGTGGACACTCCATAAATTGGGACTCAGTGAAAATAATCGCCCACCAGTCAAACTTAGTAAAGAGAAAACTAGAAGAAGGGATCGAAATAGCAAGAAGAAGAAGTACCACAATTAAAGATAATTGCGGATGGTCTCTTCCAATTGAGTGGCAGCAACTACTCCAGTGACATAGTCCTGATGACGAACTAGGCTTTAGTTCGAAAATTTGACAACCAACTTTCATTAAAAATAACCTCTAAAAGACCCGTAAAAAAAAAGTTATTCCACAAGTTAAATTATGTCAAAACGTACATATTTATCAGGCAGTGCTAAACGGAAAGCCAAACAATTGAAACTGAAGGATGATGACCTGCAGCATGGTAGCATTGAATGTTTTGCCATTAAAAAATTGGATATTTCACTTGGTCCCAAACATTCTACAAATTCATTTAATTTTACTACTGGTGAGTCTCTTGAGCATAATTTGTCTTTGGAAGCCAGTAATCTGACTTCAGAATCATCTAACATCACAGATGCTCCTAATTTGGGAAATCTTTTGAATTCATCTAATGAAGAGAGCACAAGTTCCACAATGAATGCAGTGGATCCTGCCTTATGGGGAGAAATTACAGAAGAAATGCGCGAATGCTTTTTGAGCCATCCACCAGTCCAAGATTTGAAGTTGCTGGCATTCACAGGGAAGGATATATGTGGTAAAAAACGTTTTCTAACAGAAGGTAATTTTTTCAGAATAAAAAAAAATAATGAGAAGGTAAAACGCGACTGACTTCTTATATCCCCATCAACTTGTTTACTATTCTGCTGGATATGCAAATTGTATGCTAGGAGCACTACAGCATTAGGATCCACAGGTTTTTCTGACTGGAAGCATGCAAGAACGTCTTACAGAGCATGAAAATTCACACATACACAGGCAAGCAGTATGTGACTATTCATCACGCATGAATGCTTCTGCACGCATTGACTGTCAGATAGTTATGCAGTATCGGAATGAATCCAAGTACTGGCAAGATGTTTTGCATAGAGTTGTTGCAACAGTTAAGTATCTCTCAGTTCGTGGGTTGCCAATGTATGGTGATGATGAAACAATTGGATCAGTTCAGAATGGAAGTTTCCTGGGCTGCTTAGAATTAATTGCAGAATTTGATCCATTCTTAGCTCAACACTTGGAAAAATGTGGGAATCCAGGAAGTGGTAACACCAGTTACTTATCTTCAACATTTGTGGATGAATTTGTTGAATTAATGGCTGTACATGTTTTTAATGCTATCACTGATGAAATAAAAATGTCAAAATATTTTTCTGTCATAGGTGACTCTACTCCAGACATTACACACATAGATCAACTGGCTTTTATCATAAGGTATGTCAACAAAGATTGTGAAGCAAAAGAACGGTTTTTGACATTAATTCCATTCCATGGACATACTGCAGTAAACATTACAAATACCATGATATCTTTTCTACAGGAGGCTGGCTTGGATATTATGAATGTCAGAGGCCAAAGCTATGACAATGCGAGCAACATGTCTGGGAAGTATTCTGGTGTTCAAACACGCATTAGGGCAATCAATCCACTAGCGGAATATGTGCCATGTTCTGCTCACACTTTAAATTTAGTTGGTGTGAATAGCATAGATAGTTGTGGTAAAGTTCTCTCTTTTTTCACATTTTTGCAAAAACTCTCTATTTTTTTTTTCTGCATCAACTCACCGTTGGAAGATGCTTCAGGAGAAAGTCCAGGAAGCACATGGAAATTCATCACTCACACTGAAGAGTCGGTCAGTTACCAGATGGTGTGCAGATGCTGCAGCTACACGATCAGTGAGGAAAAATTATTGTGAAATAAAGAAAGTTTTAGTATTTCTGTCAAAAAATGTAGATGATTCTCCACAGACAAGAGATAAAGCAAAATCACTGCTGAAGAAAATGAGAACAATGGAAATATCGATCAGCACAGTAGTTTGGGACACAATACTTCAGAGATTAAACTGTGCAAATCAAACTTGCCAGAATCCAAAAGGAAATATTTCTGAAGTACCTAAAACTTTCCAGTCGTTAATTGAATTCATTCAGTTCGCGAGGGAAAATCTTGAAGTCTATGAAGAGGAAGCTAAAACATTAGTGTCTGAAAATGTGCAATACAATGGTCATGATTCCCGAAGAAAGAAATTGCCCAAGAATAAACACCTAGATGAATGTAACATTGAACATATAGAACTCAGTGCAAGGGATATATTTAGAACTCAAGTTTATTATGTGCTTTGTGATGCTTTAGTCACTCAGCTTTCAAGCAGAAAAAGTGCTTATGAAAATATAATGAGAAAATTTGAATTTTTTACAAAAAAATCAAGATCTGAAATTTTTGAAGGGGCAAAAGCATTGCAGGAATACTATAACAATGACCTTGACGACCAGTTTGCAGATGAGTTTTTGCAATTCTCCTCAATGATGTGGGAGCATGCAACCATTCCCCAGATGCTGCAAACTTTGAAGGTAAACAATTTAGAAGCCACATTTCCGAACACTGAGACTGCACTTAGAATGTTCATGACATTACCGATTTCAAATTGTACAAGTGAGAGATCATTTTCTTTGCTGAAAAGACTTAAAAATCCCTTACGATCAACCATGCGACAAACGAAACTGGCATCATTAGCTCTGCTGTCTTTGGAGAGTGATGTGACACAGTCTTTAAATTATGATTCTCTGAAACACGACTTTGCATCTAGGAAATGTAGAAGAAAAATATTCAACCCAACTGTTTCGTCCTGATATAGGAGGTAAATTTTCAATTGTTTTTATTCATTCCTAAAAATAAAGAATAGTAACCGAGTTATTACAAATAAAAAGATCTGGTGCCCAAACACAGCACTTTGTCATCGTATTGTCAGTTTTGTTTGACATTGGACAATTTATACATTCATGTCAATATGTGCTCATTAGATTTTGGTAAAAATTGGGTAAATGTGTAGTTTAGCGTGGTAAATTATTTGGTCGGAAAAGTTGTAAAATTTCGAAAAAGTGTGACGTACAGATTCTAAAATATGCAATTTAAGGGGAAATGGTGAAAAAATTTCATCGTTAGAATGAATATTAAAGATGTTTACCGAAAAACTTGAACTTCAAGTATGACGAGTCAGCAGACACTGCGGGAGGCCTTAAACAATGCTGAGGCATTGACATGAAGCTGTGCTCCGTTGAAAGGAAGGATCGCTGCAGCCAGGACATTCACGGGCGGAAAAGTACAACAGGAACCGGGTATGCTGTTGTCACGAAAGAGTGTAGTGCTACGCTACAGAAAATAGTTAATTTCGGTGTCAGTTCTTGACATCGCAATCGGACAGTTTCTTGTTTTTTTCACATGGGATTCTTTGATGCTGAATGTATGAACTCATTTCTCCGTGCAAGCTTTTTTTTTTTATTTAGTAATCAAACTTTCACTTTGAGACTTGCCATCTAACTTCCGTTAGAGAAATGCGACACCTACTCTAACACTTTTCTAGAAACAAGAAAGGCATGTGCATACTTACTATTTCGTATCACGGAATTACATGCCAAAGAACTAAGACAGTCTCTGCATGTTTTTAAAAAGTGAGACAGAAATTACAAACTACATTCTTTAGCGTAGCAGTATATTCTGTTACTCTTTCCTGACAAGAGCGTACCTGATTCCTATTGTACTCTTCTGCCCATGAATTCCCAGCCGAGCAAACCTTCCTTTCAACGGAGCAACGCTTCAGGTCGTCGCCGCAGTGTGTGTTTACTCATCCTACTTGGACTACTTGAAGGTAAGTTTTTCGGTAAACATCTTTGATATGCTTTTTTTTTTTTTTTTTTTAATTTTACAACTTTTCTGACCAAATAATTTAAGATGCCGAAGTACAACACATTTACCAAAAATTGAACTGGACTAGGTGTTCCCCTCAGCTTTTCAGATTATTATTGCTTTTTGTTTTGTTATTATTATTATTATTATTATTTTGTGTGTGTAACTCAGACTCTTCCTCATCAACACAAAATTTTATGTTTTGCAGTTTTCTGATATATTGATCATGATGCGCTGATTTGATCTTGGTAGAAACCGGGAAGCTGGAAGTAGGAGTTCCCATAGCACTTTTTCAATTGTTCATGCAGTTTCACATCTCTATTTATGAGGAAGTCCAGTGGAGGTCACCATGGATTTTTTTTCTTGTTTTAGTTCACATTTTTTGTTGGATGCATTAATGGTTCTCATGTTCTAGATGCAAGAATCAGTACATTGCAAGACCACAATATTCAGTAAAATTAAGATGTCCATCCATTTTGTCATAGATATATTGTTATAGTTAGTCTATGGGGGTCATTAACACCACAAACTACTGATCAACCAGTTGTCCCCGCACAGCCAGAGTTGTATAAAAAAAATGTATCTGCATACACAGCTATTGAAACAGAAAACTCGCTGCCAACCCGCAAACCATGATAACTATAGAATAAGATAATTTAAAGGAAAATTAATAAAGCAAATAATTATTAGAACATTACAGATTCCAATGAGGACAAAATAGTACATTCTAATTGAATGTGCAGCAATGTGTGTAAAATGGACTTTTATGGCAAAATATTAAAATATTGGACTACGAACCTCGTAAAAACAAGAGATTAATTAAAGAAAGTTTTTATATCCAGAAAAACAGTTCTATCAATGAACCTTCAAAAATTATAAATATGATTTTCAACAAGTTAATTCAAAAATACTGGACTTACAAAATGCATAAGGGAATATTTGTATTTAATTGGCAACTGAAAGAGGAACCTGGCAATAAAATTTAAATTCTGTGTAAACAAAACTTTTAATACAGTTCGTATACATTGAGAACAGGCCTTGATAAAATCTAGAGGCCAGAAATGTCTGTAAAAACAAAAAAACTCAGAAGATGTGAAAAATAATTAAGTTCTTCACTTAAAATAGAATTAAGAATATTAATCTGAGTAAAGCGTTGAGTAAGTGTTTTAATTGCTGTATATAGGCCTAACATTTTTATTTTTTTAATCTACATGCAAAAACTATCTGCAAACCTGCTAATGATTTGGAAACTATCAGCGTACGCATGTACGTCTACATTCTGCTACTCTGCACACAGTGACTATTATTTGGTCGATAGAGAATAAGGAGGGGGGCCCGGAAATGTTTTGTGTCCTGGGCCTTGCATGTAGTAAATCGGGCCCTGCAATTAGCAGTATCAGTTCTTTGATTTTCAAGAACAGTAGTTGTCATGAGTTCTGTTTTACAGGAGGATGTCACCATTTTCTTCTCTGTATTGTGGATTTGTTGGTGGTGTGTCATCTTTGAAGCACCAGGCCCTTCATTGTCCCTTTGTTTCCAGATCATAGTGATAAATCCATGATTCATCACCAGTTACGATGTTGTAGGTGTCTTTACTATGTCCTCTGAATTTGGACAGTATGAATTAATTGGCCATATGGCCATTCAATTCGGCTTTTCTTCTGCTGGTCCATGAGTGAATGAGGCACCCAGTGGGCACATAGCTTCCTGACATGCAAATGATCATGAATGATTGTTTGTGCAGCAGTTGATCCAATGCCCAGGGCAGTCTCTATTTCATGATATGTTACATGAGGATCTTCTCTGATAAGTTTTCCTACAGAATCGATATTTTCAGTCATTGCCGTGTAGTGTTCTCCCTAGATTTTTTTTACAGCTGGATGGCAAGAAATTTCAGCTAAGTGGTACTTTAAAGGACACCTTCTCCAGCCGGAAAAAATAGGTGTATATGTTTTTTTCTCAACGTTACTATACTTATTAAACATCTTTAGTGGTGTGGTAGGCATTAATGTAGCATAACATGATAAACAACATTAGAAAATTGCACATAAATCATTAAAAAATGAGTACTTATAAATAATATTCTACCCGGATTTTGGCCAGTTTTCATCAATATTTATGGTGTATGTGGGAATAAGTTTTCCTCTCTTACTATTATATGCATTGGAAAAAAGTTGGTCAAAGGAAATTTAGCTGGGTGGCCGAGAACATAGCTGGGTAGGCCGCCCAGTAAAAAGGCTCCAGGGAGAACACTACCATGGTACAGAGCCGACCACAGCAAATGTCATCTTCCAAAGCATTTTTCTCCTCTGAAATTCACAAAACCAGTTTCTAATTGTCGCAGGAGAAGGAACAAACTCTGGAAAGATATTTGGTAGTGATTCAAAGCACTACTGTGCATCTAAACCATTTTTAAAATCATAGGAAATCATTGCATGAAAATCACGTCTTGACAGCTCCATTTTAGCACCGGATGAGGTCAAATGTGTTCCATTCTCCTGCCACACGAGCAAAATCTGGTTTGAGCAGGTTGCCATGGTACCCACTATTGGCAATACAAACATGTGCTTCACTACAGCTGTTTCATTGTCGGCAGACGTGTTCAGCAGCAGCTAAAAACTTTGGCACAGCCTTCATAAAAACTATGAAGAAAAATACCATTAAACTTGTGGGCATTGTAATAATAAGTGATAACATTTGTAAAATAATTCAAGGGAAAAAATAGTGTGCAAACTATTGATAGGATGGATTCTAAAATTTTCATGAATTAAGATGTAAGGCTTGTTTCTCAGCTGGTTGGAGTATAAAACACTGTGTTAGGGCCACTTGCCAAAAAAAATAAAGAAAAAAAAGTTTCTGCTAATTTTCAAAAAACAACTACATGGTGATTGCATGCATGTATGGCCCAAACTGGGAAAACTTGGCACATTAATTATGGACCAGGGATCAATTTCGACCGGTAGTTAATAGCAAATTGCTAACAAGCAAATGCATTTTGCCAGTGGAAAATTTTTAAATGTTTTATTAAGTGTGAACTGTAAAGCGGCGCTGCATTGCGCGTGTGGAATATTTTAGCTACACATACAAAAAGGAACTAATGCTTTCTGGAAACGAATGAATGTTTCTTGAAAAGTACAAACATTATAAAAACATTTTGGTACTAGTAGAAATATCCAGTATATTTTCCTTATCTACTTCTGCATGTGAGGTTTGGCTCAGTTTCATGAAAAGAATCCAAGGTGATTGGAGGGGCAGTTTAAACTTAAGAAGCATTGAATGCTCTCCTGAGTATTGAAGTTGCAGGTCCATCCAAAGACAAGTTTGACCCCAGGCCTGCTGTTTTAAAGTGGTATGATACCTGAAACTCAGATCGTAAACCATACGGAAAATAACTTAAGATTTTGAATAGTGTTCTTAAATTTTGTGAATCAGGTTAAATAAAAAAAAGGTTTTTAAATATTTGCATTTGAGTTAAATTGTCAGAATTAATCTGTCAGGTCATGAAAAGTGAGTTATATCTAAATATTTGTAATCTTTTCAGCATTACAATGTGACAATTACAGGTGTAAATCAAAATTTGTCATGATTGACTAAAGGAGGGGGACATGTTAAGGTTTCTTTTGTATAATGTTAATAAACTTTCACTAGTAGGTAATGCAGTTTGCTAGTAAAAAATAAGGCCACTAGCAAGTTTTGCTACTGCTAAAAAAATTATTAAAAATAAAATAAAATGAAATCAAGGCCTGTTATGGACCCTTAACAAACATATGGGATCTTTCTTACCTTGTGAACAAGTATCGTAAATAAAAAATTATCAGTAATCAGATGGTGAAAACTTGAGTTATGAGTGATAGATGAATTTTCTTTTTATAGTCAGGGCTGGGCTCAAACATGTTAACCATGTGTTGAGGAAGTTCAAGAAAGAAAATTATTTCTGAGAATAGAATAGCATAACTGTATCATGATTTCAAGTTAGAGGAATGTTTTTATTATTGGAGAGCCTTTGTGTGTATGTGCGTGTGTGAGAGAGGGAGAGTTGCAATCGAAGGCAATGAACATGTTGCAGTAATTGTATGTAAAACTATCCAGTCCATTGTAATGGCGCATACTGTACAGAGTGGAATAATGTAATAGTAAAGGTTCCATGAAAAATCATGAGATGAAACTCGTATTTATTATAATCTTCAAATTCTATAAGTTCATTCTCCAGTAAATTTGAAACCAGGACACCATCAGCGGTGCACCCAGGAATTTGAGTTGGGGAGGGGGGGGGGGGGTATATATATATATATATATATATATATTCTATTAAGAAGAGACTGAAGCAAAAAAATTTTTGACTCATACCAAGTACAACATAGAAAAGGTTATGTATTGACCGGTGTGAGTAAAAAGAGAAAAAAATAGAACTGAATGTAGAAAGTGTCGAGAATACTGAGCTTTGGCTTTATCAAGGACCAGCAAAAACTCTGCATTTTCTCACTTCCACAAAGACCTATTTGGAAATGGGTTTCTGCAAAGTCATAGATGCAAGTAATAAGCCCACCAAAAAAAAAAAAAAAAAAAAAAAAAATTAAATATATATATGTCATGATCTCCGCAGAGTTGTATGACCAAGCTTTAGTTAACAATTTAGCTTGCATCCGTAACTTTCCTGGCCCGACCCATGCTCTTCATCTGTTACTATTAAACAGAAAGAAGATGATTATAGAAAACTCAAGTTGTAAGAGTGACATAATGAATCAGAAATAATGTTCAGCAATAACATATTGCCAAGTTCGCCTGAGAGAGAATTTAAACCCGAATAGCAATACAAAAGTATTACAAATTCTTAACATTGCAATAAAAAAGGAAATATAAATTTTTTTTCTAAAGCACAGATTCTTGAAAGAAAACTGGATTATAAAAACCCCCTACTCCACAACTTCTGACAACACAAAAACAAGAATAAAATAAAGACTATAATAAACTAAAGAAATGCTTTGTGAAGGTTATGTGACATAAACAATTAGTTGCAATATGTACAAAGTATTATATATATTTATATATATATATATATATATATATATATATAACAGGGTTGCCAACTGCTCCAAATTTTGCGGAGTTTCCCTGGAAAAACACTAAAACTCTGTGAAGTTGTTCTTTTGCTCCAGAAATCAAGTTATAATCCATAAAATCCTCTTAATTGAACATTAAGCAAAAATAAAAATCGGAGATTTTTTCCATCTTATTAGCAGGGATGCACAAACTCCGGCCCGCCGAAAGTTTGGAAGTGGTTCGAAATGGTGTCATGATCTCCAACTAAAGGTTTGCGCCAAAGCAAAAAAACACAGCAGCGTGCCGACTAGATTTTCTCGATGGCACCGCGGTGCGACCTTGACTAGCGATTACAATAGTGGTGTTCGTGTAAAAATCAATGTAAAAATTTTGATTGGCGATTATTTGAAGCCTCAATGTCGGATTTCCCAGTACTTCATTGTGCAAATCGGCATGGTGATCAAGTAGTTGTGGTGGCGACGCAGTGAAAAAGGTCGGCGGCCGGAGCAAACCTTTATCTCCAATGCGGTGTCGGATATTTCCTTGCGTGAAATCTCCAATAACGATACCAATATCGTTATTTTCATAGCGCAAAAGGATTTAAAACATTTCCTCGCAAGAAATGTTTTAAATCTTGTTATTTGTGTAGCGAAAAAAAAATAAAAAAATACTGTTATTATGTTTACATATTGTTATCGTGCATACATATCGTCGGCAAGGAGTGTTGGAACACGTAGTTTGGAAACAATAATCATGGCGCCTGATAAAAATACAAGATGGATTCCGAAAATCGTTAGTTTCAAGAGGCTTAGACATATAAATATTGTTTTGTACAACAAAACAATTCACTTATTTGTGTCTTGTGCCATGCTTCAGTAATAGTGCCAAAAAAATTCAATGTGAAGAGGCATCATGAAACACAGCATAAGGACTTCGTCATGCAAGGTCAGGAACGTGAGCAGAAAATTAAATCTCTGAAGCGGTCGCTAACCATCCAGCAAAATATCTTTAAAAAACAATCTGCAGAACTGGATGCAGCTGTTAAAAGTTGCCTAGAAATTTCTGCTTTAATAGCATTGCTAATTGAAAAATGTTCTGCTAAAGCCAAAGGAAGTGTGCTTCAGACTGTGTTCAGCAATGAAGTACTGCAGAAAGCAAAAAAAGTGACATATTTATCTCTAAAATGATGTACAGGTAAGTGAAAAATAAGTTACACTGATTTAATAGAAATGATTGTTAATTCAAAACATTTCAATTATTTCTTGCTCATATTTTTATAACTGCTCCTCAAAATTTCTATGGATGCTCTTCAAGCTGTTCTTGAAAAATTGGCAACCCTGTATATATATATATATATATATGTATACACACACACATGCACTTTATTGACAAAAGTCACCAGACACCCCTTCAAAAGCAAATGAATGGATCCACTGTGTTGTTAAGATGTGTGGTACAGCTGCAAATGGCATAAAAACAAGCCTGCAACTGACCGCGATCTTATCACACTGTGAGGTGGAGTGAAAATGTTGCGGCAGGAGAGAAATGACTGAGAAAGGAAAGATTGTTGGGTGTTATGTTAGTGGGTTGTCCTTAAGAGAAACTGAGAGGTGTTTAAACATACCCAAGTTAACTGTTTTGGATGTACTGAATAAGTGGAAGACACATGGTGTGCCTGAAGCAGCAAAACATACTGATAGACCAAAGAAAATCGGTGATAAAGGACGTCGAAGCCTCAGGAGAGTCATTACAGCTAATCGACGGAGCACTGCATAAAACCTGTGTACAGGTGAGTAAAAATGCTGGAACCTCAGTATGCACACGTATCATTCGCAGAGAACTTCATTCCATGGGTTACCATGGTCTTGCGGCTGCTCATAAGTATTTCATCTTCACTCGGAATGGTACACGTCCTTTAGCATGGTGTAAAGAACATTTATCGTGGACCGCGTAGAACAATGGAAACGGGCCCTGTGGACTGATGAATCCAGGTACATGATCCATCAGTCTGATGGCCGTGTGTGGGTATGGTGGCAGCGTGGGGAACGCTATTTACCACAGTGTACTGTTCCTATGGTAAAGTTTGGAGCTGGGGGTGTTTTTCATGTTATGGTCCCGGTCCATTGGTTATTGTGGACAAAATTGTTAACCAGCATGTCTACCTCGATACTCTGAACAATTATGCCCTACCAACTTTGTGGCAATACTATGGAACCAAGCCTTGTTGGTACCAGCAGGATAATACACCAAGCCATAAAGGAAGGACTGTTATGGCGTGGTTTGACGATAATCCCATATCGTGTGTGGCCCAGCCAGCACAGAGCCCTGATCTTAGTCCCATAGAGCACATATGGGATGAATTAGAGTGCCGCATAAGAAGTTTGGAACCAAGGCCTGCTACTAAGCAACAATTAGCGGCAGCATTATGTACTGAGTGGAAGCGCATACCTATTGTTGTGTTCGAAAACCTTGTCGAAAGCATGTTTTGAAGGGTCAATGCATGCATTAAGGCCAAAGGTGGACCGATACTGTACTAATGTATGCTAATAAATGATATGTTGTGTTTCTATTTTAAGTGTTTGGTGACTTTTGTCAATAGTGTAGTGCGTGTATACACACACTATACATTTACACTATTTCTATAGTGTATACATTAGGCAGATACGTAGATAACAGTTGACGTACGTCATTCTTAATATCTTTGGGCAGGCTTAACCCCTCCCCCTCTCACTGTATGTGCACCAGTGGACATTATCCACCACATGCCTCTTAATCATATAAAACTTCTATTGCTAAACGTACTTGTATGCCAGTTAATCTAAATTCTTTTTCAAATAAATGTTGTTGTTTTTTTAATTTCTTGTCAGGAATTCTACTCAGTAGCGAGTTTACTTGTTCCATTAACAGAGCTCATTGTTTGACTGCTCATCTCGGAATACTCCAGATTAGGTGACTATCTCCATGCCGGGGGAGTATGAATCGCAGGAACCGATCCGCGGCACGCTCTCGTGTTACATTTGGGAGTGGGCTGGGGGAGGGGCTCCTGAATTGGGTGGGCAGCAATGGGGAATCAAACTCAATTTTTGTTCACCAAACAGGTATGAAGTTGGAGGTTTGAAAAATTCATGCTAGTGTTAGCAAGAATATACAGGGTGTCTATAAATGAAGTATACAATTTCAGTATGCTATTTAAAAAAAATGCAAAGAAAAAAACTTACTTTAAACATCAAGAGACGTGGCAGGTGTTTAAGTCAGATGATAGATGGTGCCAGGTGTCTCATGTAATGAAAAATCTCGCCAAACATGGAATACAACAGACATGGTTTCTCCAGTTGAGAAAACAGCCTGTGTGTTTTGATTTGCAGAGTCAAACTCTCTAACAACAGTTCAGCGTTAAGTTCAGAACGGAGTACAGGAGACAGCTGCTGGCATGAAGGAGCATCGAACAATGCATAAATAAATTCAAAGCAACAGGAAGTGTCTTGAAAGGCAAAAGCACTTGGAGACCTTCCATTTCGGACAAAAAGGTGGAAGACGTACGTAAGGTTTATCTGAGGAGCCCGAAGAAGTTCGTCTGCGTCACCAGTAGTGAACTCTAATTACTGCGTGCAACGGTTCACAAGGTTCTGCATAAACGTCTATGCCTATATGCATATAAAGTGCAGTTAGTGTAAAAACTTCAACTAAGTGATCAGCCACGTCGAAAAGCATTTGCGATAGACGTGCTTAATCTCATTGACAAAGACCCCACACTCCTTTCACGGATCTGTTTCAGCAATGAGTCGACATTCCATGTTTCTGGCAGAGTGAATAAACATAACTGCCAAATCTGGGGCACGGAAAATCCCAATGTGGTCGTAGCATATGGGAGAGATAGCCTGAAGGTTAATGTCTGGGATGGCCTAATGGAAGACAGTGATGGGTCCCTTTTTCTTCACTGAACCAACCATTACTGGCATAACATACCTGGACATGTTAGTTATCTTTAGACCACCATTTTCCAGGGCGTTGGATTGGATGTAGGGGTCCGACGGCATGGCCACATTCTTCTGATATTACCCCATGCAATTCTTTTCTTTGGGGCTTTATTAAGGACACTGTACAAAAAAAAAAGGTCACATCTATCGCTGAGCTGAAGGAATGCATTACTGCAGCCTTCCTCCATTTTACTCCTGACATTCTGCATCGTACTTGGGTGGAACTGGACTATCGTTTAGACATCCTGTGTGCAACCAATGGAGCACACATGGAGATCTACTGACATTTAAAAAGGAAAAAAAATCTCATAGTTACCATGTGTTAGGACACTAAAAGTAAGTTATTTACTGTAGTTTTTTTTTTTTTTTTCAATAGCATACTGAAGTTGTGTTCTTTATTTATGGACATGCTGTATCATCATCATCATCATTGTCAACCATTATCAATCCACTGCTGGACGAAGGTCTCCCCAAGTTTCCTCCACAACGGTCTGTCTTGTGCCAGTCTCCTCCATGTCACCCCTGCATACTTTCGAATTTCATCCACCCATCTCCTATGTGGTCTTCTTCTGGGTCTTTTCCTGTCCCTTGGAATCCAATCTAAAATTTCGGCTGTCCATCGATGATCTGTCCTTCTGGCAGTATGTCCAGCCCATTGCCATTTCAGGGATTTAACTTTGATCATGATGTCTTCCACTCTTGTCATTTTTCGGATCCACGAGTTCCTCTTCTTATCTCTCCTGGTTACACCAAGCATGCACCTCTCCATGCTGCTTTGAGTTGTCTGCAGCCTTTGTATGTCTCTTTTAGTTAAGGTCCACGTCTCTGCACCATACGTAAGCACTGGAAGGATGCATTGATCAAACACTTTTCTTTTAAGACATAATGGCATATTGCTCTTGAAAATTATGCTGTTTCTTCCAAAAGCTCTCCAGGCAAGTTTTGTACGCCGATTAATTTCTTCATCAATGTGACCCTCACTTGATATCTGCTGTCCAAGATAAACGTACGTGTCTGTTATCTCCAGCTTTTCTCCATCAATCGATAAATCTTCATTTCTTGTAAAAGCATTGAACATCACTTTTGTCTTCTGAAAGTTCATTTTTAATCCCACTTCTTTACTCTTGTCAGCAAGTTCCTGGATCATACTCTGCAGCTCTGATGGGGTAGTTGCAAAAATGACTACGTCATCAGCAAAACGAAGGTGGGTTAGATAATCTCCATTAATCTTTATCCCTTTGTTTTCCCAGTTCAGTGATTGTAAGACATTTTCCAATGTAGCATTAAAGAGCTTCGGAGATATGGTGTCACCTTGTCTCACTCCCTTTCCAATTTTTACGTGTGTTGTATTTTCAAACAGCCGAATCTTTGCACTTGCATTTTCATAGATGTTATTAATAATATTAATGTATGCATCTTCAATACCGCAGGTTTTCAGAGCCATTGTAACTGCTGATGGTTTCACCGAATCAAAGGCTTTTTCATAATCGATAAAAGCCATGCACAATGGAAGTTCATATTCCCTCGCTCTTTCAATTAGTTCTCTCAGCACGTGGATATGATCTATTGTGCTGTAGCCACTCCTGAATCCAGCTTGTTCTCTCGGTTGAGCCATGTCTAGTGCTACCTTCAAGCGGTGTGAAAGAACTTTAGTGAAGATTTTATAAACTACTGATAGGAGGCTGATAGGTCTGTAGTTTCCGAGATCCTCAATGTCACCTTTCTTATGTAGCAGGATCATTGTAGCGGTGTTCCAATCCTCAGGAATCTTTCCTTCATTAAGGCATCGAGTGAAAATTTGGGCGAGTACTGTTTCGATTTCTCCACTTGCTTCTTGTATGATGTCTACAGTAATTCCATCTTCTCCTGGAGCTTTTCCTCGCTTCATGTTCTTGATTGCATGTGCAACTTCTGCTGGAAGGACTGGAGGAACTCTGGTACTGGTATCTTTCATGATGTCTGGAGTGCATATATCATCCCTTTCATATAATTTGGAGTAGAAATCTTTCACTCTTGTCAAAATTTCGCCTCTATTTCTTGTTACAGAACCATCTTCTTTTCTCAGTGCCATAATCTGTTTTCTTCCCTTACTGAGATGTCCCTTTGCTATCTTTAGGCTTTGGCTGTTTTCAATTGCTTTCCTCACTAGTTCACAGTTGAATTTCCTTACGTCTTCAATGATACTTTTTCTTACTGTCTTGCATAGCTCTATATATTCCACTTTGGAAGTCACATCTTCTTTAGTTGTCCTCATCTCTCTTCTTTTTTGCATCAACATTTTGGTTTTTCCTGATAATTTGTTCACATGCAACTTGTTCTTAGACCCAGCTAATTTTGTTGCTGTTTCCATAAGAGCTTTGGTTACTTTTCTGTTAACTTCAGAGATGTCCACTTCTTCCGATGTTAGGCCTTCTAAAGCAGAGAACCTGTTCTTCAGTTCTAACTTGAAGGTATTATGGTGTTTTTTAAGGTTGGTTATGTCAATAGATTTTGTTTGTCTTATGAGCTTGCCACGTTCAAGTTTAGTGTTGAGGTGCATCTTACATCTCACCAATCTATGGTCACTACCTGTGTTGAACTTGTTTAGCACACTGCAGTCTTCTATGACGAATTTTTTGTTACACATAATAAAACTCAATTTCACTTGTCGTCCCATTTGGATGTCTCCATGTCCATTTCCTGTGTGGCTTTTTCTTGAAGAAGGAGTTCAAGATGAAAAACCCTTCTGCCTCTGCAAACTCAACGAGAGTATTTCCACGCTGGTTTCTGTTGCCATGACCGAATTTACCTACTGAAGTTTCATTCTGTTGCCGTTGCCCTATTTTTGCATTGAAATCTCCCATAATTATTTTCAAGTGCTGCTTACCTTTATTATTTAGATGACAAATTTCCTCATAAAATTCTTCAATTTCTTCTTCAGGATGACTTGTGGTGGGTGCATAAGTTTGAATAATCTGAGCCTGGTATCTTCTCGAGAGTTGGATAACGAGTCGTGCAGCTCTGTCAGAGGAACTTTCAACTTCTACAACTTTATCCTTCAGTTTCTTGTTTATTATAAATCCAACACCACTAGTTCTGCCAGTATCTGTCCCACGATAGTAGAAGAGATGTCCACTTTTCAGTTCGATGAGATCTTCTCCTTTTCTCCTTACCTCACTTAGCCCCACGATGTCCCACTTGATCCTTTGTAGTTCCTCTTCCAATTCAAGAAGCCTTGAATCAGAAGATAGGGAGCGTCCATTGTAAGTAGCCAAGGTCAGCATCAGATGGCAGCCTAGTCCGGTCCTCCGGGGATTCTTAGCACCCTCTGCCTTCATGTCGCACTGGCCGCTGCCTTGGCCAGGTACATTCCAGCTGCCGGAGACTGAGGGCCAAGATTTAAGTTGTGGAATCATTTTGGAGGGGTTTGGCCATAACTCACCACGCTGGCCAAGCGGGTTGGTGAGTGTGGGATAGAATTTCCTCTGATCCCGATGGTATAGTTATACCGCTATGGGCGGTCGTCAGAGCCCCTTTAGTGGGAACAGGATGCACCACGAGAAAGCGGGGTTGACATTTGTCAAGGAGAGGCTGTGATGTTACGCATCACCTGACCTTGCATCTGTATTTAAACAAATACTGTACAACCAGTGAGTTAAAAAATTCTGTGATGCAAAGTTCAAAGAAGATATTAATGATCTAACTGTGCCTTTTAGCTGGAAGCTCATTTTTCTATTTTAACAATCTCTCCAACAAAATTTTGCATCAGAACGATGGGAACACATTCCATTCAAACAGTGGGTTTCATTTAATGTGTTGATGTGTTTTATGGTAAGTTTGATCCGGACAAGATCTTGCCCCTTTTTTCAGTTCACCATAAGTCATTTTTTTTATACCTGAAGAAAAACATAGCCTGTACAATTATTTCCTTGACTTGTAAGTTAAATGGTGTCTTTCAAATGACATATGACAGTGTGCTCACAATTACTCAGGTGGTGGTATAAGGAATTTGCAGGCAAAGAAAGTTTGCAGTGTTTATATAGCAACCAAGCTTATGACTTCCCATCAACTAACTGTCTGAATTTGCAAAGAAAAACATCTAGTCTGTACAAGCTTTCAACAACATGAATATCAGAACATTTTAAAACATTAATGTTGCACAGAAGTATCTCTGGTACTTTGAAATTTTGCTATTTACTCCCAAGTTAAAATGTGGAGTTAACAGTAAAAATGTATTCAATCATGAGGAAAGACATCACACATTTTATAGTGAAAGAAATTTATTTTGATATTCTATCACATTCAAACAGAGTTTAAGCTAGCTCAAAAAATACTGTAGCAAAAATTCTAAAATGTAGGAAAAAGTTGTAGCAAAATGCTAAAGAAATTTAGCCTCTTTTGTCGATGAACTGACCATATGTGCGATTCTTAGACTCTTCAGCGGATTCGCAGAATTCCGCTTTTTTGTCATCATTTGGGTTATTCTCGTTTATTCTCAAGATCGATTTAAAAACTGAAGAGAAATTTTGGAGGATTAGTTGGGGGGGGTCGTTTTTTGATCTGGGGATGGTATTTTGTTTCTCAAAACATTCGAAAACGTAAGATAAGCGGAGTGAAAGATTTTCCCGTGATCGTGATTTCTTTTTCTTGCGATGTTTCTTCTGCACAATAATATTGTTAAATATAATTTTATTCCATAAATATTTGCATTTCAGCTTTAAAAAGGAAGAAAAATTCCTAAAACTCGAGTTGGAGCGAAAATGTCCCTGTGATCTGCAGGCATGAGATTTTACAGTGGATTCGAAGAATTTCGCTATTTCCATCGTCATTTTGATGGTTCTCGAGATCGATGCAGAACTGAACAGAAATTTGGGAGGGATTGGTGGGGGTCGTTTTCCGTGGTGGTGGTGAGGGGGGAGGGATTCTGACTTTCAAAACTTTCAGAAGCAGAAGTTAGACAGAGTGAAGGTTTCTTCTGTAATCGTAATTATTTTTTCTCGCAATGTTTCTTCTACGAGGTAGTGTTAAATATAATTTTATTCCATAAATATTTGTTTTGCAGCTTCAATATGGAGGAAAACTTTCCTAGAACGGAAGTTGGGCAGAGAGTAGATTTTGCCGGTAGTCGTAATTTTATTTCTCCACGATGTTACATTTATCCTGTGTTGCTGTCAAACAAAAAAAAAATATAAATAAATAAATAAATTATAATTTGAATACAGTGATGTGCTCTTCCTTAATATTTACATAACAAATTTCAGTGAGCAATTTTGTCTTGCTCACGGTGCGTTATATTCACACTGTTTCGCAGCATATTCTTTTTTTCACCCATGAGGTTAAAAAGTTCAGCTTTTTTTCCTTCGTCAGTCTTCATGTATGGAACTGACACGCTACGAATCGTCGCAGTGGATGAACCGGCGTAGGCCATGAATTGGCGCGACACTGTCCGACCGAACAATGGATGATGTTTTCGTCGTATGACGGAATACTTTTACCCATTAATTAGCGGTGGAATTTAAATTTTTCCCCTGGACTACGGGATTTCAAATTTTCAGAAATTTCGGAATGTTTGGCGCCATTTTGCGACAGGATGCTAATTTTCTCTTGCGTTTTAGATTAATTCATTGCATTTTGCGAAAATAGCGATCATAGCTTAACCTCTGCATTCAAAATTCCTTATAACAAGTGAATCCAGTAATGATAAATCATTTAATGATTACTCTGCTGTAGCTTTATGTTGATCCATTCACCACTGATGGATCCATTAGTGATCTGTTAACTGTTACTGCAGCCGCCCCGGTGGTGCAGTGGTCTAAGGCGCTGGCCTCTGATCATTCGTCCGTAAGGGGTCCGGGTTCGAATCCCGGTGAGGCATGGATGTTGTGTTTGCCTTACGGCTCTGGCTCTCTCCCTTCCCTGGAACCAGTGACCCTAAATTAGGGACGGGCGACTGCTTATAGCCCATTGAGTTGCTCACGGTGGTCGTTAAACCTCCAACAACAACAACAACAACTGTTACTGCATACCTACATGATGATACCAACTTTTACTAATCGGAGAGCTCAAAACTGATCAAAATGCATTTAGCCAATAAACTACACTTTTGTTTTATGAACATGGTTTTGGATGCTCTGGTACTGTAAACAGTTTCTTGTTAGGAATTCACTAAAAAAAAAAAAAGGGAAGGAAGGAAAAAGAAGCCTAACAACCTTAGTGTTTAAGGTACTTATGATGCAATTCATTGGCCCGTGAATAGAGGTATTAATAAGTTCTGATGATCAAATATCCAGCCATAGAATAAACAGGTCTTCATCTTTGAAGATAAAGGAATTATGTACTTCAGGAGACTTTTATGTGGGAGAAGGGGAGCAGTCTAGTAATCAACTGTAGACAATTTCTCAACTTCTTCAACCCTTCCCCCTTCACTAAAAAACTTGATTTCTTTCACAATCTACTGATCAATCCTCTGAACTGCCAGAGGTTCTGGTAGAAAAGGATTGTCGTGTACTATTACTAACTTTGTAATAATTGATGACAAGGCTGTACCTAGACTTAATGAGCTACAAATAATTTCAAAATTATAGGTTTTTACTAAGGAATAAAAGGATGTTTACATGTCACATTTTGGGGCAGTACCCCTGCCCTTCCTACTATAGCTGTAATCCTGTCATACTAACTTTAATGAAAATGAATGGCAGAAACCATGTTAGCATAATAACAATTCACAAATACATTAAAGTATCAATAAGGAAATCAATGCTCAAATTACATAAAAGGGAAATATTGTGAAATTGGGACACTTCAGTAGGTTAATACCTTTGCCAGTCATTTTAAGTATTTGTCAATTCTTTTAACTTTTTTATAATTTGGTTATGTAGTTTTATTTTATGTCAACCTAAGCTTAATTGTATGCACGATACTTATTCCAGTCCGGTCAACAATATGTACAATATTCCAATTCAGTCAAACAGTATTTATTCGAATCTGGCCAACACATCCACAGGCGTTGCCACTTCATTTGTATGAACAATACAGCACATATACCCTGAAGAAGCAATACATTATTATCCTCTATGTAGGATTGTGTTGGTTCTTTGTGAAATACCACCACTGCAGCCATTCAATGAGTCGTGGATTACACTAGTCCGCAGAAAGTGTCCACTGATATAACATGCCATACTACAGAGGGCGAGTTGAAAGTTTTGCAATATTCGCATAAGCACATGTGCTGCAGTGGGTACGTCATGTGTTTAAACTAGTTCAAGTCACAAACTGCAGTCAGTCAAAAGGAATATAAAGTGGTAGTCATTGCTGTGCATTGCATGTCGTTCTGTCTGTGGTTGGGATGCCTAAAACATGAACAGCCACAAACGGCTAATTAGGGAACTTTTGCTTTATGAGTTTGAACTCGGCCATAATGCTGCTGAAGCAACACAAAACATTTGTCATGAGAAAGGAGAAGGTTCTGTGGACCACAGCACCACAACCAGATGATACGAGAAATTTTTCTCAGGTGACAGTAACCTCGACGATCAGCCAAGGTCAGGTAGGCCGCAAACAGTGAATTCGGAAGCAGTGCGCCAGGCTATGGAGGTAAATCCGACAACCAGCACTCGGAGATTATCAGGTGAGCTGGGCATATCACAGACCACCGTGGTTCGTGAGCTTCAGGACCTCGGCAAGGTCTACAGGAGCTGCCATGTTGTCCCTTGCGAACTGACGCCAGCTGAAGCAAACCACCGAGTGGAAGTGTTGCCATAACTCCTAGAAAACCAGTGCGATGTACGTTTCATCAAGAGAATTGTTATGTGCACTGAACAGTGGGTCTCTGTCCACAATCCTAACCCAAATCGGCAGTGGTTGAGCCCAGGCCAGCTTCCTGAACCTGTTGCCAAATGTGGGTGCTTCAAGCACAATGTGATGCTCTGCGTCTGGTAGAATTTCGAGAGGATAATCCATTACAGATCTGTTTGTGGACCATCAATGCCAACCTGTACTATGGACAGCTGGAGCGGATGTATGCCTGTTTGGAGAATAAGTACTCGGCACTGGTGAACAGAAAGTGCACTCTCCTACAGCAGGACAACGCTCGGCTTCATACTACGTGAATGACCCAGGAAAAACTCCAGGAACTTGACAACGTCAAACTAATGCCACACCCAGCATGTAGTCTGGACCTTGCCCCCATTGGATTATTACTTGTTCTGGTCCATGGCCCACATCCTTTGCGGGCGGTACTTGAACAACAAGGAGAAGGTGCCTACTGGGGTGAAGAAGTTCTTCGTCTCGAAGGACAAGAACTAGTACCGCCGTGGAATCGAAGATCTGGCAAACAGATGGCTAAAGACTGTGCAACATGATGGCCTATACTTTGAATGCTAGTCAGCTTTCATCGTAAAGGTTCGTATGAAAACAAAAGGTGATCCAAATACTACAAAATTTTCGACTCACCTTCTGCATATCCTTATCTTTAAATGCTGCCTGTAACTTGTTCTGTTTCCATGGTGGAGGGTCCATCTGTCTCAGTTGGTAATCAGTATGTTCCCAAATGTGTTCAGTGAGTTCATGTTGGGAGGCAATGGGAAGACGTTATCCTTGTGTTCTTTGAGCTGGTCCTGGACAGTATGGTCCATATGATGTGACACATAGTTTTGTTGGAACACCCCATATTTTTCTGGAAACAGTGTAAAAGGGGCAAACCTAGTCTACGTTGATATACAGGTGTGCAGTGGTGTTCAGGTGGCCATTTGCCACTGTCAGGGAACCAATTGTGGCTCAGAAAAACATCCCCCAGAGTACTACACCCCTACCACCTGCCTGTACTCATGGGTTCACGACATCTTGTACCATCTCTACAGCTGTTTGTTTTACCCACCACGATCCATCTACTTGGTGCAGTAGAAAATGTGACCATATTGCCCATATGGTGGAGGGATTGCTGTGCTGTAGCTTTTGTATACAATCCTGTGTGTTCCCTGGTTGCTGACCATGGTTAGCTGTGCCAAAGTAGCATGCCTATTGTTTGAGACAGTACAGCTGTGCAGGATCTCTTCCTGAGTATTAGGCAGCCATGGCCATCCAACACCTTCCTGCCGATAATGTGTTTTGCCTCTTTCCATCCACTCTCGGTACACTTTAACTATAGCAGCCCATGAAGAGCTGTCCGAGTTTGCCATTTCCCAGATAGGTAAGACCTTTTGCTCTGTATCCAGCAATTGTCTTTTTACCAAACTGTCTGATCTTGTCTCCTTACCTACAGGGCTTGAAAAATACCATGCCTAAGATGCCTGGGGCAAGTAAACTATTTGCCTGGGCAGGTAAATAAAAAATCTAGTTCCCTGGTCTGGGCAATTAAATTCAAAGTTTCAAATAGAATTTCCTACTACAAGAAAAAAGACAGTCATTGAATGCCATGTTTCATTTCACTTCTAATCACTGGAAGTTGTATTAATGTTACAAAGTGCCAAGGACAGAAGAATATCACTTCTTTCATTATATTACGCTGTACGTCCAAAAATTGGAACCATATGTAGTTTTGCTCCAAATGTTTTTTATAGTCAGCTATGTGATGCATGCCTCTGATGGAACTAGCCTCCAGTGTTTAGTGACAAAGGGCAAAAACTTTAACGAAAGGAACATGGCCGTATCACTAAATATCTCAAATATCAATTTCATCATCATACCATTTCAGATAAATTTCAGCATCATCATCTTAAACCTTGAGATACATGTTTTTGTGCCTTGAACATTTTTGAATACTCTTAAAAAGGAAATGCAAAACATGTGAAAAAAGTTCATAATTTTTAACTTAACAAATCAGATATATATATATTTTTTTTTAGCATCCAGCTTTTACTACTTGTGCAGGTAAATAATTTCTACACATGCCCAGCTGGGCATGTAACTTTTCAGATATTTTTCAAGCCCTGCAACCACCATGTCAGCTCAAAGATACAAGTGCACTTGTTACAGGTACCGCTGCATATGCCCTTGACTTTCACAATTTGTGCACAGCAGTGCCAGAAACAGTCCAAAGATCAAATGGGAGTTCTGTAGTTGGAGTGTCTCAGATTTTGGTTTTTGTGTAGGTATACTTATGTAATGAAATAACTCACAGATAGGATCAAAATACTAAATTTACATTCCGTAAGATTTCATCAGCAATTTAAACACAGTGAGTTGACTAGACAATAAATGAATAGATACGAATGCAATTAGTGTTCTCCCTAGAGCTTTTTTACAGCTAGGTGGCAAGAAATTTTAGCTGGATGGTACTTTAAATGACCCCTTCCTCCATAAAAAAAAAAAGAAAGGATGTTGTTTTGCTTAACATGATTGTACTTATTAAATACTTACTGATAAATCATGTTCAACCCAGATTTCAGTCGTTTTCACCAATATTTATGGTGTATGTGGGAGTAAGTTTTCCACTCTTACTATTGTGTGTGTTGTGAAAACATTCATTAAAGAAATTTAGCTGGGCGGCAGAGAAAATTAGCTGGGTGGGCCGCCCAGTAAAAAGGCTCTAGGGAGGAGAACACTAGCAATTATTCATTCACAGAAATGAGGCGTCGTTGTTAGTTGGGCACTCGGTACCGTGGAAGAAAAGCAGCAGCATTTGACAAACTGGTTCCAAACTCGTGGCAATTCTAGTAGATGCTATTATTGCAAGTCTCACTGTTGGTAATCCCACATAGGATCAGCGGCCTTGAACTTGACATCTCCGGCCATGGCAGTTGTTACTTTTCCATCCCTTGTGTCTCTTTTATGTTCGTTGAGTCTTAATTCTAAATGAGCACTTGGTCATTCTGATGTAGTTTCGCTTGGATATTGCAGTGGGATGGCATATTCCTACTCCACGCCTAAATCTCCTTCCATTTGCAAAACCGGAGAGATCATTACCAACAGTGAGGCTTCCAATGATAGTGTCTCTCTAGAATTGCCACGAGTTTGGAACCAGTTCGTCAAATAATGCTGCTTTTTCTCCCACTGCACCGCTTGCCCAACCAACATGACACCTCATTTCTGTGAATGAATAATTACATTCACATCTATTCATTTATTGTCTAGTCAAGTCACCACTTTCAAATTGTTGACATGTTCTATTATTTAGTTTGCTGTCTACCTTCCTTGAAAAACGCCATCTGGTTGATGTGCGAAAGCTTGGAAACTTTGATTTCTATTCTACACCAAGAAATTCAGATCACTAGTGTAATTGTACTATTTTGAATAAACTAAACCGAAGAGTCATTCCCAGCATAAAATGTTCACTGGAAGACCAAATGAATGGCACAAACATATCCAATTCTAAACTAATTTGCGAGAGTTGTTCCCTGCAGAAATTGTTTAGCGTTAAGTGTCAACAAATGAAATGGTGTAAATCGAAAGAATTGATTCTTCTAAATAAATTGGGTTACCTATCTCTCTAAGTGTCAACAAATGAAATGGTGTAAATCAAAAGAATTGATTCTTCTAAATAAATTGGGTTACCTATCTCTACAATGTAACAGAGAGTTGGAGCACCACTAGATTTCAGTTGGGCACTTCCAACTGAAATCTGTAAATGTTCTGCCATTTGTCTCACTGATCAGTAATAGCTGTTGGTGACACCCCAAGTCCACCTTGTTTCTGAAACGATTCGAGGCCTTCGCAAAATTCTTTTAACGACCACTGTGCTGTATGATGTGGCATAACTCTCGCACCATATGCATAGTTGTATAAAAATAAAATGTATCTGTGTACACAACCATTGAAACAGAAAACTTGCTGCAAACCCGCGAATATGGTAACAATAGAATAAGATAATTTAAAGAAAAGTTAATATAACAATAAATAATTATTAGAACATTATAGATTCCAGAGAGGACAAAAGTACATTATGGCTGAATGCGCAGAAATGTGTGTTAAGTCCAAAACTTTAAAATATAGGACTATGAACCTCATAAAAACAAGAGACTAATTAAAGAAAGTTTTTATATCTGGAAAAGCAGTTCCGTTAATGAACCTTCAAAATTTATAAATGGCATTTTCAGCAACTTAATTCAAAAATAGACATAAAATATGTAAGGAAAAGATTTCAATTTAATAACTGGGAACTGCAAGATGAACCTGGCAATAAAATTTAAAGTCTTTCTATGTAAATGAAACATTTGTTATAGTTCCTATAAATTGAGAACAGGCCTTGATAAAATAAAGAGGACAGAAACGTCTGTAAAAGCAAAAGAACTCACTGTCGGAAGATGTGAAAAATAGTTGAACGTTCTCATGTTAAGATAGAATTAAATATATTAATCTGAGTAAAGCCTTTTAAGTAAGTGTTTTAATTACTGTAAACAACTTTTTTATTTTTTAATCTACAGGCAAAAACTATATGCAAAATCTGCTAATAATTTGGAAACTAACGGCATATGCGTGCAAATCTATATTCTGCGACCCTGGCCATATGCCTGCACCAACATTTTGTATGCTTCCGAATTCATTTTCCCTAAATTAACATAGAACTTCAAAGCTGCATGCTGTTCCACTTTGATATCCATGACTCGACTGAGAGGTTGGCGCAAACAGACGCTTCTTCACAGTGTTGTATTCAAGGTCATGTGCAACGCAACAGCTCGAAAAGGTTCGTTCACACAGAGGGGAATCAGGTGTATGCTGTGATGATGTTTTAGTTCCAATATGTAGTTGTACTATATAAAAAAAAAAAAAAAAAAAAAAAACCTGCACGAGTCTTTCTTGAGCAGGCTATGTAGAATCATTGGTTTGTTTTCCACTGCTGTCAAACACCTGTCATGTCTTGGAAATGACATTTAAGCCATTGATTCCCAGAGTAGGAACTCTGTTATAAGCAAGTCTGTTTTCCTCTGCTTTGAGCCACATTTCAGACTGTTGAGCCCCTTTGTGTGTCTAGTTTTCTTGTTGGAAGTTAACAATCAAACAACAATGCTGAGAAAATTTGAGGAACAATTTAAATGAATGTTCAGTAGTAGGAATATTTGTAGTGTAGATGTGTTTTTCTGTTCTTAAAAAGTGAGCGTATATGTATATGCTCTAGGAAAGGTACCCTGTATATTTAAACACTATTTATAGGTTAATGAATTATCCATTGTAAAGTTTGCTGATATCAGTATAATAAAGAGATTTGAAGGAGTTTTGGAATTTTTTTCTAAAAGTTACATTTTCGTGCTTTTTGATAATTCATTACTTGTTTTTTTTTTCTTATATTTTTATTGTAGACATGAATGCCAATGACGACATGCTGAACTTCATGGATCTTCATCCAGCTACAAAAATTTAATATCGTGATTCACTATGTAAGTGGTACATAAGATATTGAACTGATAAGAACAGATACAATTTCTTGATGCAATCATTTTCAATCAGTATTGTGTTTTTTGTGAGCATATTGAAAAGTATGCATGTGTAGGTGCAATGTCTGTGTTCCACAGCCAAGTGACAGAGCACTGATAAAATATTTTAAGTCTGTAGACTAAATTTAATTTATATATAGGTTAAGAATCAAATTGGTTTTGAAATGCTAAAAACAATAAATTAAGAAGAGTGAAATGAAGCTTCAGCTCAGTTACGCGAAAGGCGGTTGAGAGAAACTGAAACTGCCCAGATAATTCAGTTACAGAAGTCACAATCATAATTAAAAAATAAATAATTCCGTAATTTACCGGGAGGCAAAAATTGCAACTGAGCAGCACTCGACTGTATTAGTGAGTCATTTATTTAAAAGGTTTGTAATAGAGGGATGGGGACTCTGATGGTTTCTTCTCTATATGCAAAAACCTTACTATGAAAATCTTTAATTTACATGACCACTAGGCTCCTGTGCTAATAATCGATGAAGAGGAGGCGCTCCAAATTCTTTAAAGTTCAGTGTCTGCCATAAACAATTCACAAAACAATCTCTTTTAATATCGTGAATGATGGTTGAAATTAATAATGCAACTAAACACTGTTATAAGCTGCACATATTGGGTTGGTGTGAATGAAATATCTGGTAAAGGACCAGAACATGTGAACGGCAAAAACGGAAAAGTAGGACAACTTATCTAGGCAAAATAATCCGCCTCGGCAACTACACATAGTGGCCATCTGTCCAGCAATGCCATGATCCTGGAACAAAAAATGTCTTGTGGCTGGGACTCGAAGATGTCATCAACTGCACGTTGAACATCATTGTCTGTCGTGAACTGTTTCCTGGACAAGAAGTGATCCAGGTGACGAAACAGATGATAGTCTGTCGGAGACAAGTCTGGGGAACAGGCAGGATGAGGCTGTGCTGCAAAGCCCAAGGCGCTTAGTGCCAGCATCGTTCGTTGTGCGACATGAGGGTGGGCATTGTCCTGGAGCAGAAGAACACCATGTCTGTTGACCAAAGCTGATTGTTTCTGCTGCAATTTCCGGTGCGTGTGGTGTGATTCAGCACAATAACGTTCTGCAGTGATGGTTTGGCCTCTTGTCGAGAAACTGCGATGAATTATCCCGGCTGTGGACCCAGACAAGGAGCATGATCTTCTTGGTGTGTAGGAGTGGCTTAGGATGTCATCCATCAGGCTGTGCCTTACTTAACAATTGTTCAGATCATTTCCGATTATCGCAAAGGACCCACTTTTAGTTGCAGGGGATGATTCGATGCAGTAGAGGTTCCTGTTTATTCCTGACAAGCAGCGAAGGGCAGACTTCCAAATGCCTAGTCTTGTTGGTAGTTGTCAACTCGTGCGGCAGCCACATGTCCAGCTTTTTTACCTTACCGAGCGCAGCCAGATGCCGAACAACTGTCGTGTGGTGGATACTTACCTTTGCCGCTATCTCACGACATGTTTTTTGGGGGTCCACTTCAACCACACGTAACAGAACATCGTCAGAAACAGCAACAAGTTGGTGACTACGTGCTTCGTTTTGCAGGCCCGTATCTCCGCTTCGAAACTTCACGAACCATCGCCGAATGGTTCGTTCATTGGCTGTATTCTCCTCAAACGCTTTAACGTTTCGAGCAGCAATTCCTGCAGAATGGCCCAGTTTAAATTCATAAAGGAAAATGACTCTCAAATCCGGCATCTGCATGTTTCCCTTGCAAGCCACGTTACGTCCAATGAAACCATGCCTGAACCTTGTTCTTCACACACGTGTTAGCTATTTATAGTAACTCTGTGACGTAATACCCGCAACACTTGGGGGTGGTTGGTAGGCCTGTTTCCACTGCTGGTTCGTGCCGGACATTTCATTCACACCAACCCAATAGTTAAATGCTATGTTTCACAGCTGCACATTTATAAAATCAAGTTAAACAACTCGGTGTTAAAATTGGATAATACAGTATTTTTCGAGTAATAATCTATCCATTATATGAAGGAACACTGAAATTCAAAATAATTTTTGGGTCTTGTGAGTACATTCACAACCTAAAGCAATTTTTTTAGTATGTTGTGTGCAACTAATTGTGGAATATCACAATTTGTGAATCTTCTGGAAAACATGTTTATACCAGCAACAATCCCTATAGACTTAAATTGAGTGAAATATTGCTCATTAGTCTGTAAATCAAAATATGTAAATACAGCATGTGGGACATTCCACATCAGATCAATAAAAAAAAAGTTTTTGACCTCACCATTTCTGATTTTGATGAAATTTGGTATGAAGCACACATATGACAAGGTAAGTATTCCTGCCAATTTTCAGATTCTTATTTTGAAAATTGTCCAAGATACACACATAATAAAAATCGAAATTTTCGTAAAAAATGACAAACTCGCACACTTATAAATGGCTGTAATTTTTTTCCTAATTGTAGTAGAGTGACAATTCAAACACAGTTGCAAAGCTAAAGGATTGAGCTTTCTATAGATACCATACATGACCTTCTTACAACAGATTAAAGTTTCAAGGTCATCCACTGTGACCTTTGACCTTGAATATCTCAAAACATGCCATCTTAAAAAATTACAAAAAAAATATATTTTATTGCTACAACATTCTTCTACCCATGTGCCAGATATTAGGCTGGCAAGGCAGTGTAGGATTAATAGGAGTATATGTCCTTCAGGTTAGGTTTGGACAAATGTACAATAACTGTTTTCCAGATGCATGTATGTATTAATTTCACAATGTGTTACAGGTTATATTAGTGGTGTACACATACAAGTGAACCGCTTGGTTAATAAGGTTGCAAACCAAAAGAATGTGATGCCATCTTGCTAGTGACCATCCCTATTTCGCTTCTCTCCATAAAATATGTCCGACCTGTTGCTGTTCGTAGGTCAGCCTTCGTAATGACCGCTGTTTTGTCCACTTCTAATATATCTGGCTTCTGTGGGTATGTGAAAGACACTGAAGGTCCATGTGGGTGCAGAAAACTTATCTTAACTTGTTCTGTATGAATGTTCACTTCCAAAACACACCCAACCCACCACTGGTTATCATACTCAGCAATAACATAGCCATGAATATCCTCCAGATCCAGTTCTATTGGATTTAGCAATACTGACTCAACCTTGTATTCAGTTGAGTTTGAATACATCTTGGCTTTAATAGCTGTGCGGCTTACTGGTATTACACAGTGAAGTTTTTGAGTACCAGGAATTGGTCGAGCACTAGCATGACATATCTCGAGGAACCCCTTGTGGTTCTCATAGTCCTTGTCCGTGCTGTATTTAAAATGGCACGAAGGAATGTTTCTGGAAGCCCAATCATACAGTTGTCGCTGTGTCATAATTTGGTCATTGTATGAACACTGAAGACTGGCACGTGCAGCTAATCTCTTAATGGTGCCTGCCACGCCATCACATGGCCCCTTTCCATGTGAGGTGGCAAAGAAATGCCACTCAGCTGTGATTCCAAAATCTACATCATGATGGCACAGATTGACAAAATTCTTCCTGTTCTTATACTGTGAGGCTGCACCGTCTGAGAAGTAAGAGATGTGTTCTACTTTCTTGTCAAAATGTGATGATATAAACTGCAACAATTGGCTCTGGAAAAGGTGAACACTGATAGTGTCATGCTTAAGACATTCTGAGATGACAACAAAAGAAACATGATCCAACTAAAGTGTGTTGTGAACTTTTGTAGTACACGACGAAAGGGTGAATAGTAGCTTGGGAATTGTTCCAGTGGTATCCTTGGACTGCATCCTGCAGTATGAAAGAATAATTCTCAGCAAAATCGCACAACACAACACACTGATTATCATCAAGGTTTTCTTTCAGATTTGACAGAAAGTATGACTGCTGAATAGCTATAAAAGAATGGGGCAATAGCAATTTCACTTTTGATTCAAAGGTCTTAAGGAATTCTTCTACAGTGTTACAGACTGTCATAAGTGTTGTGAGATCAGTTGTAGTCCACAATTTATATACAATTTCATCAATCCCATTCATGGTGAATAAGCTACTTATTTGCTCTAGTAAGTGTGCTATACCAGGACAAGAATCACACTTGAAGAAGAAGCATTCTGGAAGAGGAGGGTTACAAGTTATTCGTACAAGGCAACCTTTGTATGTCCTAACTGGTAATTCATCATTACGAGTTAAGTCTTGCAATTTGCACCCTGCTAGCATAAGTTTTACATTTTCATGAGCACAACACACACAGACACAGTGTGTTCCACTTGCACCAGCCAGCACACAATTCTTTGGGCGTAAACCACAGAACTTTGAAAACCCTACTTTGACATTAGGATTCTTGTCTTTAAATCCTTGAAATATCTCTTTCAAATTTCCTAGAATAAGACGTTTCTGTTTTTGTACTTTTGATCCTGATTCCATCATTGTAACAAAATCTTTTTTTCCTGATAAACAACAGCTCACTTCATCACTATTATAGTATGCAATAACGTTTTCAACTGTGCTGTCACTGAGAGTTTTCCCAGACCTAGGATTTGGAGTTGCTAAAATACCCTGCTCTTCCACAAGATTTTTAGACTTTCGTGCCATGTAATATGTTACACCAAATTCTTCCTGAATTTTACGAATATTCCAGGATCTAGGTAATATTGTTAGTATTTAGACTTCAACACTGCTAGAGTCTGTTTCTTGAAATTTTTCTTTCAACTGTGAAATCATGACCGATTCATCAGACTGCTGTCACAGGATTATCACATTCTGGAACACCTATGTAGTCTTTTATCACATCACCAATTTTCTGATATTTCTTCTTACTGTACTGTCCAACACCTAATCTTTTTTTCTTCACAGGAGATTCGCCTAGAGAAAGTAACGCATCATTCAGACTATCCAAAGTTGTGTCTCTGTCAGTCCATATCTCACTCTTCACCACTCCTTCTGAATTATCTTCACTTAACCGAGGTTGTTCTGCCTCTGCATCTGTTTCAATTATACATGAAGGACCTGGCATTTCAGAGATAGATTTTCTGCATGAACTACATATTTTCTGTTCTAATGTTATATTTGGACATTTCTGAACCATCCAAGACTGTACTTTTCTCAGATTCTTTCTAAACCTTGTGTGTCCACTTTTACCCAGAGGATTGCAACAAAAAATTTGACTTTTAAAGTCCATTTTGGTTAATGAAACTGCACCTGCAAAAAAAAAAAAAAAATGATAAATAAATCATCATCATTGTCAACCATTATCAATCCACTGCTGGACGAAGGTCTCCCCAAGTTTCCTCCACAACGGTCTGTCTTGTGCCAGTCTCCTCCATGTCACCCCTGCATACTTTCGAATTTCATCCACCCATCTCCCATGTGGTCTTCTTCTGGGTCTTTTCCTGTCCCTTGGAATCCAATCTAAAATTTCGGCTGTCCATCGATGATCTGTCCTTCTGGCAGTATGTCCAGCCCATTGCCATTTCAGGGATTTAACTCTGATCATGATGTCTTCCACTCTTGTCATTTTTCGAATCCACGAGTTCCTCTTCTTATCTCTCCTGGTTACACCAAGCATGCACCTCTCCATGCTGCTTTGAGTTGTCTGCAGCCTTTGTATGTCTCTTTTAGTTAAGGTCCACGTCTCTGCACCATACGTAAGCACTGGAAGGATGCACTGATCAAACACTTTTCTTTTAAGACATAATGGCATATTGCTCTTGAAAATTATGCTGTTTCTTCCAAAAGCTCTCCAGGCAAGTTTTGTTCGCCGATTAATTTCTTCATCAATGTGACCCTCACTTGATATCTGCTGTCCAAGATAAACGTACGTGTCTGTTATCTCCAGCTTTTCTCCATCAATCGATAAATCTTCATTTCTTGTAAAAGCATTGAACATCACTTTTGTCTTCTGAAAGTTCATTTTTAATCCCACTTCTTTACTCTTGTCAGCAAGTTCCTGGATCATACTCTGCAGCTCTGATGGGGTAGTTGCAAAAATGACTACGTCATCAGCAAAACGAAGGTGGGTTAGATAATCTCCATTAATCTTTATCCCCTTGTTTTCCCAGCTCAGCGACTGAAAAACACCCTCCAATGTGGCATTAAAGAGCTTCGGAGATATGGTGTCACCTTGTCTCACTCCCTTTCCAATTTTTACGTGTGTTGTATTTTCAAACAGCCTAATCTTTGCACTTGCATTTTCATAGATGTTATTAATAATATTAATGTATGCATCTTCAATACCGCAGGTTTTCAGAGCCATTGTAACTGCTGATGGTTTCACCGAATCAAAGGCTTTTTCATAATCGATAAAAGCCATGCACAATGGAAGTTCATATTCCCTCGCTCTTTCAATTAGTTCTCTGAGCACGTGGATATGATCTATTGTGCTGTAGCCACTCCTGAATCCAGCTTGTTCTCTCGGTTGAGCCATGTCCAGTGTTACCTTCAAGCGGTGTGAAAGAACTTTAGTGAAGATTTTAATAAATATAGTTTGATAAAAAGAAATTGATTAAATAAAGATAACAATAAAGATAAAATAAAATAACAATTAAACAGTTAACAATGTTACAGATAAATTGATAACCACACACTCACAAGCTCAGAATTGAAATAACAGCAAATGTAAAATGGTGTACCAGTAAGATTTCTCATTGGCTGTAATAAGAAGCCTTGCCATTGGCTTTAATAAGAAACCCTGTCATTGGCTCTAATAAGAAGCTTTGTCATTGGCTAAGAAGAAGCCCTGCCACTGGCTAAAATGGGTAGAGTTTCAATCTCTGATCTCAAAGATTTGTTGACAAATTATTTACTGCTGAAAATTGTGTCTATCAAGTAAAATTGCTGTCACATAGCATATTTCTGATAAATCTGTTGATCTGTTATAATATATACACATTTCATGTATAATAAACACAAATCCTCAACATAAGAAATATTTATTGCATGGTATGTCTCTGTGCCTTACATACAGAAGGGTGCAGCATGATTCTCCTATTAATCCTACACTGCCTTGCCATAGTGGTGCCAGCCTAATATTTGGCACATGGGTAGAAGAATGTTGTAGCAATAAAATATATTTTTTTCGTAATTTTTTAAGATGGTAAGTTTTGAGATATTCAAGGTCACAGGGGATGACTTTGAAACTTTAATCTGTTGTAAGAAGGTCATGTATGGTATCTATAGAAAGCTCAATCCTTTAGCTTTGCAACTGTGTTTGAATTGTCACTCTACTACAATTAAGAAAAAAATTACAGCCATTTATAAGTGTGCAAGTTTGTCATTTTTTACGAAAATTTCGATTTTTATTATGTGTGTATCTTGGACAATTTTCAAAATAAAAATCTGAAAATTGGCAGAATTACTTACCTTGTCATATGTGTGCTTCATACCAAATTTCATCAAAATCAGAAATGGTGAGGTCAAGAAGGTGATTGATCTGACATGGAATTGCTCATGTACTTGTTTTTTAGCTGGTAAAATAAAAATAAATAAATGAAGTGCAATAAAAAACTTGGTTTTGAAAGGCAGATCCTGTGCTTATTTTTTTGTGAGAGTAAAATAGAGAGAGAATGGGGTCCCTATACTTGGATAGAAGTAAATAACAATCAGCACAGGAGGGAAATTATGGTAATTTTTAGCAGATGATCATGTGTGCAATGTGTGAATCATCGCTTGTATTTTTGCCAAATCATAACAGCTAATTTTGTGACAGAAAGTCGGCTAAATGTAGTGCGGAAAATGTGATGCTAGACTTTGTTACCTAAAAACCCTCTTTAGTATGTTAACACTGCAAAGGAGTTGCTTCATAATTTTTTATAAATTTTCTTAATGAAATGTATATTTCCCCCACCCATTCCTTACAGCATCATATAATAGAGCTAGTAGTCCCGCCCCACATTTTTTAAAGCAAATTTTAAGTTCAAAATCAGCACACACCAAGGACAATCTGGCCATAGAATCATTGGGTGCATTCACCTTGTCAAGCTGACGGAGGGCAGTTTAAAGGCCTGATTCTTCAATAATAATTAATTACCATAATTTTCATCGTATTATCCGCAGATCGCGAAATTCATATACATTTTTTTTTTCTTTCGTATAATCTGCACCGTCGTATAAGTCGCAGACTGTGACATTCAGGGGAAAAAATCGCTGTCTAATCCGCACATCGTAGATGTTGAACCGGAAGTGGAATTTCCGATAGAAAAGTCGATCACATAAAGTCCCAGAAGTCCAAAGAAGTAAGAGAGAAAAAAAAAAAACTATTTCATTAAATGAAGAAATTAATTTTTAAAGGTTATGTTTTCATATTTTTATCTCTGGACAGATGAAGGGCGTGACATCCATAGAAAACGCCGGTGCAACTCTAGAGTATTGCATTACACCTTGCCAATGACGAAAGGCTAATACAAAACAAGTAATAGAAATACTGTATGTACTCGCGTATAAGTAGACAGTTTTTGGAGGAATCTTGCTTTTTAGAATTGGGGGATTGGCTTATACGTGGCCAATAAAAAAACTTCCGTGAATTCTCCCACGGAATTTACTGACAGATTTGTTTATGTTTTAGATGGTGACACAGAGGCTTTCGGCATGTTACTTCACGATTGTTTTCTGACCTTCTCAAAATTACGCACAGGGACACCATCATATCTTCAATTGTGTCCACCACTTTAAGTTTAAATTCGGCAGTGTAACTGAAATGTTTCCTTTTCAAGACATGAATAACAAAGAAGGAAATAGCAGGCTGACGTTGGTCAAAATGGTCGGGCAGTGACCAAATAGGCAGCGCACACGAGATCCGAAAGGAGGAACGTTTAGGTTCGTGCAGCCAGCGCAGTGCATTCGTTGGCTGGTTTACAAAAACAGAGACGGCACAACAGTCAGAGTTGTCCTTCTCAACGATTCAAAATGACCCCCACAGTCTCTCCCCACAACTTGCCTAATTTTTCATTACGACATTTCTTTCCCCTCTTCTCCGCTTTGTATAGACTCTTGAACTGAGGAAAATTTTTCCGAGGGAGTTCCTTTTCGAATTATACCCCCTCCCCTGCACAATTACGCTGCAGATTTTTTTTTTTTTTAAATCGAAGGGCTGTAAAAACTTTTTTTTAAATTGGTGTATTATCCGCATCGGCGTATAATCCGCAGAACCTATATTTTAAACTTTTTTAGCAGATAATCCGCTGATTATACGACGGATATTACAGTAAAATTAAATCAGCAATCTTATTATACTGTATGTCTGATATAAGTTGGCTTCTGCTAGTGTACAAATAAGTTTGATAGATATTATAACCTATAAAAATACTGCTGTTCCATTGCTGACCCCAAATTGTTACCTAAATCTTTTTATGGCACCAAGTATAATAATATGCTGTGGAAATAATTTATTTAATTACACATCAAGATTTAGTTTCCAATGTATTTGCATCACTAGATCAAGAACTGAGAAGCACTAGCAATTCAACTGGAAGTCAGTAAAGTACACGTGACTTTTAACTCGGATTCACAGATTTCAGCATAAACACAAAAGACTAATATCTGACCATAGTCAAACATTAGTATTTGTGATTGAATGTTAATAAGCTGAATGAATAGTAAGTATGCAATACACACACAAAGAATAACTGAAAGTAGTTGGAAAAGCGTGTTAGTTATGTTAAGGAAAAATTGGAAAAGACAGAACAGAAAGCCTTTCAACACTGTCTTGGGTCCTAATCACCTGCAAACATTCAGAGCAAGATGTCAGATTTGGATTTTCAAGTGCTTCATTATTATGGTTGTTTCCAGATGGTTATGATAAAATAAAGAATATCAATATGTACTGCAATTTGAAGAAGTAGATATTTCGATACTTTCATGCAAAAGCATACAGCCCTTTTGTTTTTGAAAGGAACAATTTTCTCAGTATTCTTCCAGAAATCTATTGCTGATGTATCTGAGATAATAATGCTAAGGAAAGCAGGTCTACCTTACTATTCTGAAGAAATGTTAGAGTTTCTCTTGAGATCACTCCTGAGGTGTTTAAAGCTCAAAATCTCTTCAGAATGGTAAGACTCCAGGAGTAGATGGCATAACTGCTGAGGTGTTAAAATATGGCGGTGACTGTAATTGACTGGTTAACTGAAATTTACCAATTGTACTGTGAGTTAGGAATGGTTCCTCAGGATTCGAAGGATACTATCATTGTTCCCTTGTATAAAGGAAAAGGTGTTCAGACTGAATGCAAGAACTATTGTGGTATTAGTTTGCTGAGTGTGCCAGGGAAAGTGTTTGAAAAGGCCATTATTGATAAGGTACAAGGTCTTACATCAGAGAAAGAGTGGGATATCCAGAGTGGTTTTATGCTTGGTGTCTTGCCAGAAACTAACCATAAGTAAGTAGCTGTCACTACTACCAAAAGAGCCCATATAATAATTTATAGGTGAAACTGTGTATGGATAGTGTTTTGTGAGCAAACTGCAGCTGTTGATGTTGTTCTTATACATTCCATTGGCTGAAGTAGGTAGCAGTCATTACCAAAAAGACTCATATAACAATTTTATTTACATAACTGAAAGCATAGAGTTGATTCCCAATGTCAAGTCATTTTGTTATGTAGATTTCTACCATTCCATATCATTATACCCACATTGCAATTGCTTACAACAGTGATCCAAAAAACTGTAATCTGATTGACATCACAAATTGAGGGCATTGATGCCTGTTTTATCATAAAAGCTTATTGCACATGCACATTTGCTTACTGAAGTTTCTCAGCATGGGCATTTGAGGTTTGGAGTGCCATTATGGCTTGCAGGCAGTTTCAGTAACAGTGAGAGAGAGGTATGAAACAATGAAGGAGCTAGCCTCTCTCTCAATAAAAGTGATGTGCTTTTGCTAAACAGCAAACTACATCATGACTGGTACTTGTAACTCATAACCAGGTGGTGTTGCTATTGAACAGTTACTTCTTGAGAGAGTAACCATGTCGCACCTGCTTATAATTGTTTGTCATGAAAAAAAAAAAAAGGTAAGGAAACAACTGAACAACATTTGCTGAAAACTGGTTTAGTGAAGCTGTAGGCAGACAAAAGTTGTGTTGAACAGAACTGGTTTTGCTCAGGGTGATATAATATATATATATATATACTGAAGAGCAAAGCTGAAATCTAAGGAAAAACTTTTGAATTTAAAACGAATGTTGCAAAATAACCTGAAGATCAAAACGCGCAACGCAGCAGTTATGAAAATTCAGAATTCACATTCTATTAAGAAGAGACCTAAGCAAAAAATATATATACATTTTTGACTCATACCAAGTACAACATAGAAAAGGTTATGTATCTACCGGTGTGAGTAAAAGGAGAAAAGATAAAAAATAAAATAAAACAACTGAATGTAGAAAGTGTCGAGAATACTGAGCCTTGGCTTTATCAAGGACCAGCAAAAACTCTGCATTTTCTCACTTCCACAAAGACCTAGTTGGAAATGGGTTTCTGCAAAGCCATAGATGCAAGTAATAAGCCCACCAAAAATTGTTTTAAAAAATATATATATGTCGTGACCTCCGCAGAGTTGTATGACCTAGCTTTAGTTAACAATTTAGCTTGCATCTATAACTTTCATGGCCCGACCCATGCTCTTCATCTGCTACTACTAAACAGAAAGAAGAAGATTAAAGAGAACTCGAGTTGTGAGAGTGACATAATAATTAGAAATAATGTTCAGCTATAACGAAATGCCAAGTTCGCCTGAGAGAGAATTTAAACCTCAATAGCAATGCAAAAGTATTCCAAATTTTTACATTGCAATTAAAAAAGGAAATATTAATTATTTAAAACTCAGATTTTTGAAAGAAAACCTGATTCTAATACCCCCCACTCCACAACTTCTGACAACACAAAAACGAGAACAAATCAAAGACAATAATTAACTAAAGAAATGCTTTGTGAAAGTTATATGACATAAACAATTAGTTGCAATATGTACAAAGTATTTCAGCAGTGCTTTTAAGTGCATAATTAAGTAGTTATTAAGAACTTAACTACTTTGAAAATACAGCGCAATGTAAAGGAACTATGCTTAGCCAGCTGCTGGGCCAAAGTTTCCTAAAAAACGTGCAAAGTTACCAAGAAAAGAAAGAGTTAAAACCCACAAAAAAACAGACTAGCCAGTGCCTAAATGCTAAAAAGCAAACAACAGCAGAGAAAAAAAGTACAAGAAGTACAAACATTGAACTTATAAAACCTAAAACCCAAAGACAATGAAGAGAGCTTACCTCTTATGCAACTAAACTTTCTCCACACAAGAGGAAACATGGCTGACCTTTTCCCCAAGCGTCCAAACATCTCTGCCACTCCCTAGTCGCTGGGGGGCAGTGTGGGTGGGGCTGATGGCCTCCTCATACTGAAAGAAACCAACTCGCGGAGATTTTAACCAGAGAAAAAAAATATATATATACTTAAGACTGTGGACCTGCATGATCAGAAAGAGCAGAATTAACTCTCCAGAATACATGAGAAATATTATAAAATACACAAGTGGTGTATTTAATAATCTTTGCATGTATTAAATCACCTTAGTCAGCTTCTATAGATTATTCAGAATCTTATTAATTTTAATGTTAGTTTTACTATTTTTAGTATAGCTATTCTAGTGAGTGAATAACTAGTTTTCTTTTTTATTTGTTTTTATTTTCTTTTATAAACAGATTTTTAAGCTTTTTTGTGATTTTGTCTATATTATTTAATTTTTTATTTTAATAGGACCTTCATATCCATAGCACTAAGGTTCCTTTTAGTAGTTAATAGGCATCCTCTAGCCAACTTCCAAATGGCTTTGATTGGTCAGAATCATATTATTAACTGTGTAGAAAATTAAAGCAGATCTGCCAACCTTACTCTATTATTCAGAATAATTTTTCTTAAAGTTCTTTTGATGAAAGAAGAAGGAATTTCGTTCTCTAGGAAACTGTCAAATAGTATATTAATGTGGTAATTGAAGTCCAAATTGTTGCTGCAAATTCTTGAAATTCTTAGGACCTGAGAAATTAGTACATTCTCAATTACTTTGGCTGATATGTTATTATTCCAGTGTAGATATTTAATTACTTTGAAAGGAAAATTAACTCTTTTGTCAAAGAGGCTAATAGATGGGTTACCTCTGTTGAGCTTAATGCTTAAGTCTAGGAACTCAAGTTCCTGATTACTGTGGTTGGTTTTACATAAGTTAAGAGAGCTAGGATAGATATTATCAAAATCACTCTCTATAACTTCTGAATTATTGATACACAGCAGATCATCAATATATCTAAATGTGTAAAGGTAGTTATCTGAGCAGGTGGGGTGATTTTTAATGAATTTATATTCCTTAAAGAACAGGAATAGATTAGCTATATTCGTGGAGGTTGATGTTCCCATGGGTATACCGTTCACTTACTTATAGAGAGTATTATTATAAAAGATATGGTTATTTTTTATGCAGCAATTGAGATAAGAGTTCCAGGCTCCTACATTAACAAATTGGTTAAGTTTAAATTCTGCATACAGCTCTTTAAAGGTAGTGATTATATCTGATAGAGGCAGATTAGTATATAGGTTCTCAAAATCATAACTATTAATATCTAAGGGACTTACTTTGAGTATAGTGGAAATTACTTCTGCATTATTATTAATTATCCAAAAATCTCTGTACATCAAATTAGTACAGTTTCTAATGTGTTTCAAAACCTTTAAGACATCTTCAAAAGCAAGATCTATTTTCTTTTTATGACTCCTTACTCCACTAGCTATGAACCTGAACTTCACAGGATCTTTATGAAACTTAACCGTTGCAAAAAGAAATGGAAATTCAGGCCCATATCTTCTAGTTTGTGGAATTTTAAGTTTCTTGAAGAATGCCTTAAACCGATTTTCTAACTGCTTGGTAGAATAACTTACGGGCTCGTAGGTTACTCTATTATTGAGTTCCATAGTTAATAATTCAAAATAGAACTTCTTACAGATAATTGCAAAATTATTGCTAGCTTTATCCGTAGTGGTAAAAATAAATAGGTCTTGTAGTTTGGAGAGTGACCTTTTAGCATTTCCAGAGAAAAAGAGATTTCTGTCGAAACAAAAGTTCAGACCTGCCAACTCACAAGTGAAGCTATTGATTACGTTATATTTCCATTCTGCGAAGGCCTCAATAGGCTGATTGTATGTTAAACTGGTTTTTACAATGTACCTATTAACATCTTGAGTGAAGCTCTCAAGAATCCTTTCTTTGGAAATTGTGAAGGAAGGTCTAAATTTAGAACCATACTCTAATAAATTCCTAAGCTTTTCATTTTCAACAAAACTCAAGTTTCCAGTGATAATATGGTTGTAATTCTTATCGTAGTGAACTGTTTCTTTATGTTCTTCACAAGAACATGTAGGAATTACAGGAATGTAACTCGAAGAATTAAGTTTGTAGTTTTTAACTATTGACCCTAAGGTCTTAACATATTTAAAACTTACAATAGACTGGTGCCTGTGGATGGGAAAAAAAATTGCATTATTGTAGAACAGCTACCTAACATTGAGATGATTATAGGCTTTATTTAGAAACCTGATGGTTACATAATTACTGGAAAATTCTTTAAGAGAAATTTTATCTTTAAGAATATGCTTAAGAATGTCTAGAACCAAAGCAAAAACATGCTTATCAACATGGTCAGCAGTTTCTTTCCAGAATTTGAAATAACTTTTAAGGACAGAGTGCTTGAAGGACTTAAGTATTTTGTAAGTATTTTTAACAAAATTAGTGCCAGTTTTAAAGCTTTCCAGAGTTATTTTCAAGTTAGCAAAATCAACCTTGCTTGATGTGCGAAATAACCTATGTCCTCTATTACCTCTGGTGCAGCTCTTGTTATTAACAAGAAAGAAGAGTTCACGTATAGAAAATTTATGCTGATTATGCTTATTGTCAGATAGAGTGGAATTAAGACCATATGGATAAAGAGACTGATGCTGCAAAATTTCAAGGGATTCAGTTTCTAGCCAAGCATAGAGGTCAGGGATAATATGCAGTACCTCTATTTTCACTTTGTCAAAACCATGAGTATGGAAATGCTCTAATTCAAAGGTAGAGTACTGGTTAGCATTTGTGGAGGGGTTCACTCCAGAATTAGAGAACTTACTTTATCATAATTATTCCACATCTTAATTACTTCATCATAATTATGTCGCATTGAGTAATTCATGTTGGCATAAATTGTAGCCAAAAGTTGTGAGATTCCAGAACGCCAGATGTAAATGTGTTAGTGGACCAGATCATAACTATTGCACAAAACATAGTGTGACGGCTTTGATGTTATTGATACGACGGACACAGAAGGAATATGATAACAGGAAATGAATGTGAAGAACTCACATCGTAAGAGTTGGAAGAATTGACTACTGATCTGCAGGGAAGTGAATTAGAAGATTAAACTGAAATGAAAGTTTTAAAGCCAGGGTTTGGAAACATTAAAAATTTTTCATTGACTAATCAATTAACTGATAAAGTTTTATAGACTATTATATGGAAAGAAGATTAAAATTTAAAAGAGGTGTAGAAAGCTTACTTGAGCCTTATCAAGAAATTCATAAAGAGCTTGAAAAGAAGAAGAAACA
This sequence comes from Macrothele yani, assembly GCA_039090855.1. Taxonomy (NCBI): domain Eukaryota; kingdom Metazoa; phylum Arthropoda; class Arachnida; order Araneae; family Macrothelidae; genus Macrothele; species Macrothele yani. The sequence continues at coordinate 27,060,515 of CM077013.1, forward strand.
AATGTCGATCGCAAGTTTTTTCACCTTGTTAGTCTACCTGCGTATCTATGGTTTAGCCTGCGTACTCCAGTAGGCTAAAGTGTCTTCCTAAAGCACACTTTATAATTAAATGTTACCGGCATATGTTGATAAATGCTTAAGTTGGTAGTTTCATTTTTGATTTATTTTATAACCTACAAAATTATACAAAATTTTCTGTTATTTATAGGTAAATTGGGACCATTTGTACACATAATCCTGTTTTTGTATAGATGCCTAGTCTTATTATCTACAGAATATTGGCGGTACGTAACCCCGCAGATAATGAGGGATTACTGTATTATCAGATTTGCTGAAATGGTATTGGTGAACAGATATTACATTTTGATCTCTGACAATAGACTGACATGAGTGTCACAGGCAAAGTGAAAAAAAAAAAATCCAAATTGTAATGTACATTTGACTAATATCTCAGTCTATCAACTGAATAAATTGTCTTTCAGTTCTTATTTTCTACTTTTAAATTAAGAAGCATTTAACAGCTGATATTGTGGGTAAGTACTCCTGGGTGTACTTTGATTCTTCTTTTTGATTGATTTTTGAAGTTGGTTGAAAGGCATTCATGTCGCACAGAGGTTGCCAGTGTGTCGGTTTGCTGGCTGCAATTTTTTTGTCTCTTAATATTGTGATATGAAAAGTAAACTGTGCCAGATATTAAGGCAATAAGAATAGATAGCTCTCTAATGAGATGTTCGTGAGATTAATAAAACTCTTTATTGAAATATCATTGATCAGTAAAGCTCTTTATTGAATCAAAATTGTTTCATATTGGCATACCAAAAAGCTATAAATTCTTAGAGTTGAACATATGGAATAATTTTAAAACTAATTGTTTCTCCTTGAAAATATAATTTTCTACTTTAGAAACCTGGTTGTCTAGCTGTACCTCACAAATTCTGAGAACAAATTTAAATTGGGAAGTTGAAGGTCAGTGATTTAGCAGTATCCCTAATATATGCCTATTTTATAATAACTTTAAGGTAATTTCAAACCCAAAACATATATGATGCAGAATTCAGCATATAAGCTCTTCCTCTCCCCACTCCACTGTGTGTGAAAGCATGCCAGTGAGTTTTAAGATGAAGAAAGCACTTTAACACTAGCTCCACCTCTCCCATTCCTAATGTTCATCTGTGAGCCGCAGCATGATTATTAGCTTCTGTTTTTACCAGTTTTTATGCTAGTAGGTTTTAAATGAGTGAAGTGTCTGAGAATCTGAAAAATTTAATAGTTGCCTAAATGTTTCTGTTTGCTTGAGTAGTGTTCAGTGCAAATACCTGGATACCTTGATACTGTGAAACCATGATTTATATATATATGTCATCATTATTGTCAACCATTACCAATCCACTGCTGGATCAAGGCCTCCCCAAGGTTCTTCCGCAACAGTCTGTCTTGTGCCAGTCTCCTCCACGTCACTCCCACATGCTTTCAAATTTCATCCACCCATCTGCCACGTGGCCTCTTGGGTCTTTTCCTGTCACTTGGAATCAAATCTAAAATTCTGGTTGTCCATCAGTAGTCCGTTCTCCTGGCAGCATGTCCGGCCCATTGCCATCTCAGGAATTTTACTCTGATCGTGATGTCTTCCACACTTGTTATTTTCCTTATCCACGAGTTTCTCTTATCTTTCCTGGTTACAACCAAGCATGCATCTCTCCATACTGCTTTCAGTTGTCTGCAGTCCGTTAAACGTAGCCAAGGCCAGCATCAGATGTTAGCCTAGTCTGGTCCTCCAGTGATTCTTAGCACCCCCTGTGTTCATGTTGCACTGACGCATTTGTATATACTGTATATACAGGGGTCAAAAAATATGCTTGTCCACCAGTCAGCAGAAAATGTCACTAGTCAGAGATTTTGGCATTTCCTCCTTCAGTAAGACTTCCCTCCCCATGAACTTCTTGTGTTCCCCAATTGCCCCATGACATATCACGTACGTGCTCTTTGTTCTATATTCTACGACTGACCCCCAACATCTCACTCTCGCTCCCACCCCCTCCTGCATGGCTCAGGACACCGGGCAACTCACTGGTTCTCCTGGCACAGCTGTTAGTATTTGCAGAGCAGAGCTTCCGCTTTTATACTTTGCTTTAAAGCAAGACACTTCTCTGTTCTGAAAAATGCTGAACAAGAATGTAATTAGTCTCATTTTTATGCATGTTATGGGGGGAAAAAAAGCATGTTATTAAAAGAAAAAATGATGACTATGAAAACCAGTGGGTTTAACTATATATATATACAATAGCAAAACATGAAATAATCCAAAAGCAATGCAGACTGGAATGGCCTCTGCTGGTTTCCATGAATATGAAGAAACTAATTATCTTCTAGTTTATCTTACTCCAAAGTCTGATATTACCAAAAATGAATTATCTAGTACAACTGATTCATATGGCCATAAACTCCTGTAAATTTTGCAGAATTTTATATTTACTGCCTTAATGACCAATTGTCTAGGTAGTATCTTATTATTTTTTATTTCATAAATCTGCCATCTCAGATGGCAGATTTATGAATGCCAATGAGGTCTAATTGTATTATTATGTATGAGAACTTAGTAACTGAACTGTAGATGTGAATGGTACTACAGCATTTCTGCTCCCATATTTTCTACAGCTGTGGGCAAGCCCAGAAGCAAAGCAAATGCAACTTTAAAAATGAGACAGTTAAAAAAGTTCTGTTTCCTATTTAAATTTTTTGGCCTTAAATTATTGGTTTCAATGCTATTTCATTGTTTTTTTTTGTTTTTTTTTTTAATAATTTCAGCATGTATTTAATGTTTGCTATGCTGTAGAGGTGAACATTATAACTTGTTACATTTTGTACCAGTCTTTACCATCAATAAATGAGTCAGTTGAAGGAGATCAGGTGTAACTCTTGACAAATTTCACTGTTAATTGCAAAGTATTGAATACTTCAGAAGGGTTTTGCTAACTATTTTTAATTGCACACTCCTGGTTTTTCAAAGAGATGGTGAAGGTAAAAATATGTTTAAAAATTGACATGAAAAGCAAAAGATAAACTCAAACTTTATTCCTGACTGTTCAGTCAGAGCGTATGTCAAACAGTGTCTTTTTGGTTAGCTGTGGCAGCCATTGCATGGATGATATGTTTGATATACTGGTACTACACAAATATTGGCCAAGTATCCTTGGTTTGCAATTCTCACTATTTCAATACCTAAAATATTTATCTAGGTAGACACTTAGTTCTTGAGCAGAGTTTGGTAATGATTAAATAAATGTGGAAAATGCAAATTCACAAGGTTGTCCAAAAGCATTTTTTCATTCATTTAAGTATTCAATCATGTATTTAGCATAGACATTAAGAAAGAAATGTATTTTAATTTTCAGAATTTAATACATTTATATTTTAGTAGTAGGTTATGATTTTAACTTTAAAAAAATGGGTAAGAGTGAAAAACAAAACCAAAAAAAAAAAAATGTCAGACACTTTTAACATTCGTTTATTTAACCACTCTGGTGGTGCAATGGTCTAAGTACTGGCTTGTGACTATTCGTCCGAGATGAGTCCCAGTTCAAATCCCGGTGAGGCATGGTTTGTCTTATGGCACTGGCTCTCTACCTTCCCTGGAACCAGTGGCCCTAAATTAGGGATGAGCAACTGTTTATAGCCCATTGAGTTGCTCATGGTGGTCGTTAAACCCCAATAATAATAAAAAAAGACATTCATATATGCTAAGAGGTGCTTTTCAATGGCATTTAATTAAGATACATGACAGAGGTTTTGATGATCATAGATGATGCACTTCTACTGCAACTTCTACTAATTCCTGAATTGCAGGGTTCAACTTGTGCAGAGCATTCCCCTCATGCAGACTCCCATTTGTTAAAAAAAATTTTTTTAATGCTATTAAACCAGCTAACCTCTTTGAGTTGTTTTCCTATTGGTTCAAGAAAACCAATAGGAATAAGGGAGGTACAGTCTTCTATGTTGAAATCTAATTATCTTGGTCTCTACCATGGATGTATGAGTCTATGTTTTATATGTTGCTAAAGGCTGTTGTGCTATTATAGTTGTTGCAGAGCCTAAACAAAATACTGTGGTTATTATTTTTATGAGAGCTGTAACTTTATTATATTTTAATACTTTCGACATATTAATTGTGCTATAAGTATTACATTGTCAAATGAAGTTAATAATTTTATGAAGTCATTATTTCGGAAATTTAATACGAGGCATATTCGAAAAGTAAGTACTGTTTCGCGAATATTTTTGCTGCAGTGTTGCTGTCGTGATATTGCGCATGCACACTGGCTTCCCTCATTTGTGGGCAAGCCACAGATGCTATTACTAGAACGTCAGATCATGCTTGCGTGTTGCTCTGTACATTTAACATGTTTAAGAAGATATAGCGGCCTGCCAACTGGAAGATAAGGTCTGTAATTCCATTTTGGAATGCAAGAAATGCGAAACCAGCTGACATTCCTCGCCAGATTTGTGAGGTCTTTGGTTGAACTGCCATGAATGATGGAATGTTCACTAAATGAGTCAGACAGTTCAACAAAGGTCATGAGAATGTGCACAAGAAGTAGCGGAGTGGCTGACCATCTGTGATCAATGATGATATTTTGCATGCTGTTGACGCGAAAGTTTGTGAAGACAGACTTTTAACTATTTTGGCACTTTCTTTGCATTTCCTGCAAATTTCAAGGACAATTCTCTACAAAATTGTGACAGATTGTTTGGGGTTTCAGAAATTATGTTCCTGATAGACAGGCTTTCTGGGGAGCACAAAAAAGCAAGCGGTCTAGCAGTGTGTTGATCTTTCTCATACAATACAGTGAGCAAGGTGATGGGCTCTTAAGCCATATTGTCACAGGTGACGAGACATGGGTATGCCACATTACTCTGAAATCAAAGAAGCAGTCTGTGGAGTGGTGGCACATCTTATCACCAAAAGGGAAGAAATTCAAGCAGACAATTTCAAGCCACAAGATCACATGCATATTTATTTTATTTTTTTTTTTAATTTTTTTTTTTTGACAGGCAAGGAGTTTTGTGTGTTGAATTCTTGCCCAAAGGCAGAACTGTAAGCTCATCAGCCTATCGTGAGACCCTGAAGAAACCATGTTCCACGATCCAAAATGAAAGGCATAGTATGCTTACTCATGGCATTGTCTTGCTTCACGACAACACCCAGTAACACATTTCTGCACATACTCATGCAATCATCGCATCATTTGGCTGGAAACAAGTGGATAAATCCCCCTCCCCTTACCCCGTATAGCCCAGACCTAGTGTCAGGTGACTATCACCTGTTCATGTATCTGAAGTTCCTTGCTGGTCATCATTTCTTCGACAATGAAGTCAAAGGAGCAATGTAGGAGTTGCTGTGCAGCCTTGCTCTACAATGAGGAGATACAAAAACTTGTTCTCTGTTACGATAAATACCCCAATAATAGCGGAAACTATGTAGAAAAGTAGTTTGAGGTATGGCGAAATCACTTAAAAATTAAAAAAAATGCAAATACGTTCTCATTTAATTTTAATAGCATCAATCTTGAGAGAGCTTGGCATAGACACGCACAAGCGACTTCTTCTGACAATCCAACGACATATACTAACCTTTGACCACACTATCCGGTGAGACAGTTTAGAAAAACTGTATTCAGGGGAAAGTTGACAGAAAAAGAACCAGATAGATTCATCAATCAAATAAAAACTCTCACAAATGTATCAGTTGCAGAAATCATGAGAACTGTAGAGAATAGACAGGAATGGTGAACCTTGACTGCCGACAGGATGTGAATTGGGTCACGACTCTCGAATCGAGCAACGAAGAGAGAGAAAACAGTACTTACTTTCTGAATGTGTCTCATATTTCTTGCTCTTGAATTTATATTGTGTGCTGTGTTGTGAAACTAAGGAAGCCATGTGTTGCTCATCTCGTAGATTAATATGCTATTTCAATTATTTATATGTGGAGCAATCTTAGATTATTTTGATCATTTTTAACATCATATTTAATTGGAATTCATAAAATAAGAGCACAACAAGCTCTTTGAGAGCATCTTTTTGGCAAGAGAAGTATTGAACAGATACTACATTTTGAACTTACACGATGGACTGGTTGGTGTGTAAGCAGCGCGAACTTGCCTAGAGAAAAGCCATTGAATGTGTTGTAAAAATGGCAGGAAATAAAATTTATATTTCATTTGATTGGGATATCTGTATAGTATATCAGCTAAACAAATTCCTATTGGCTATATTTGTAACAAAATTTAAATGTTTCTAAGAGCTGGAATTTCTTGTAAATATTTTTGCTTCTGATCTTACAATAATTTTTCTTTTTATTGATTTTTGCAGATGGATGAATGCCATTCATGGAACACAAACAGGCTATCAGTGACTGTCCAGTTCTAATTTTTTGTTTAATGTTGTGATTTGCAGTCTGAATTGACTAGATATTAAATTGTTAAGAACAGATACAAAAAAAAAAAAATAAAAATAAAAAAAAATACTGTATTGCATCGAAAAATTGTTTTATGGCAGTATATTGAAATACAAATTCTTAATTCTTTTGAGTTTGTGGAATGACAGCTGTAAAACAGTGTGTCTCTTTGTGCTTGTGAGGAGACTTTTTGCATACAAAGCTTAGTTGTATACATAAATTCACGGAAAAGCACTGAGAACTTGGTCGAGACAAAGGGAAGCATCAAGTTGAAGATTTGGCTGTAGACCAGTGTGTGCCGACTTTGCAGCAATTAAGATAGAGGTCACTTCAAAGTGGAGAATTGTGCCAGTGAGTATAAATACAAGAAAACGTTTTTAATACTAACTTTTCCTTTTTTTTAGTGTGTAACATCATGCTAATGTAAAAAAAAAAAAAAAAAATAATGAATGAATGAAATGTAAACTTCACAAATCATGGTCTCAGCAGTTTTTGTATTAGCAAGTTTGAAATTGTAAAAAGGTATGTAATCTGGAAAGTCATGTTAGCAAGTCATGCACTAATTCTTGCTGTGTGTTAGAAACCAATACCTTTTTTACATTAATGCTTAGAGAAGGAATTAAGACTTTAGCTTATTGGCTTGATGTATGGTATCTAAAGAGTAGGGTTTGGTTACCATAGTAGATGTATGACTAAACTGTTCATTTTTTTTGTTTTTTTAAATATGCATGCATGCCTAATTACTAAGCTGTTTTTTGAGATTAGATGTTAGCTCTTCAAAGCAAGATCTACCAAATAAAAGTTAGTGATGATAGACTTTACTTAGCGTTAATGTGTTAGACATCTCCATTTACAGCAGTCTGGACATACCATTTGAGCTTCATTCCCATTCATAGAGTGTTTCACACAATATCCTTTGTGCTTCATACTAATTGCCTTTTTCTGTTTAAGACATCCTTGAATCTGGTCCTCCCATTACATTTCCTTAGCTTTCCTTTAACTTTCTTTCCTTCTGCTTTTGCAGAATAATTGTAGTTAGCACCATCCCTATTATCTCCACATTGCCAAACCATCTCAAAATATTTGTCTACACCATGCTAACATTTTGCATCATATTGCATATCTGAAGCACATCTTACCACTGCTCATTATGAGAACACATCTAGTCACAAACTACTTTTAAGTTATGCATTACTCCTGCACACACAAATGATTGTTGTCTCTTGTGTGCAGTACCCAGGTATCACTATCATGAGCCTACTGAAATGGCATGATCACAGTTACACATTCAGAACATGGACAGTGAAATTAATATGATTACATAATTCTCACTATAATACGTTAGAGATTTGTACATGATCTATCTATGATACATCAAAAGAAGGAACAGTTGCACTTCATAATAGTCACTGGGCCCTTTTTTGACATCCCATCCATCCTGTGAAATCCTAAAGCAGCTAGGATTTTCAAATTCGAATTTTTGCTTGCCTACTAATTTCACCATCTAACCATTTTTTTTTATTTTTTTTTTTTATGGCATGCTTCTTAAATACACAAACTCATTCATGGGGTTTCTATGCGACTCAAACTGATCTTGTATTCAGTACTAATGGGCCTCTGCTCAAGAACAATTTTTTTTTTCTATTTATAGTCAGTTTGAATTTCATACATTTTTCATATATTCATCCTGGACAGCATAATTTGCAGCTCACATCTTTTTGCCTGATTCAGTAAGTGAGTAGTCAGCAGTGCAAGCTTCTGGCCAATCATCCAAGTTGGGCTTTGGGTAAGGTCCTGGATGAACCATGGGTGGTATGCCTGTCATATAGTTCTGACTCTATCTGCCTTCCTGGAAGCAGTGGTACTGAATTGCTGGTCGGCAACTGCCTGTATCCTTAGATGTCCACATTGGTTGTTAAATCCTGAAACAAAACAAAAGCAATTTACTTTTGCTGTCAGACAGCAAGACTATTTTTAGAATGCAGTGATCTTCAGGCATGGAAATTCCCAAGACAAACCAGTAATGTTTGCTTTTTCCATCACACATAAATGCATTATTAAGTAGGCTATATTGAACTGCCATGGTGGCATTATACAGGGTGATTAAAAGTTCCCGAACCCTAAATTGAAAAATTTTTATTGGCATTATACAAATACATAAAATTTACTTACAGCTTTGATACATCTTCCATCGACTCTTGAGCAATTGATGTTGACCTAAAGAAGGTGCTGGAAATGACCTCCGTGTTGCTGGAGGCAAATATCCACGTGGCTGCACGTTTCAGCATAGATGGCGTGATTTCTGCTGTAGACTGAAAAATGTTTGTTTTCAAGGACTGCAAGTCATGCGGTTGTTTGCATAAATACGGTCCTTTAAATATCCCCACAGGGAAAAAAACAATAACAAAAACATTATTTCAAAAAGAAAAAAGAAAAACCACTGTTCAATAAGCCCTTGTTGTATCGAGTAAATTTATGAAACCAATGGCAATATAGCAGGGCGCTTATGTGTGTCAGGTGCCTTCAGTTCTTGGACAACTAAACTTTCATTTTGTATGCATGAAGCTGCAGTCATTTAGTTGCTTTCTGTACTGAGCCGTAAGAAAGTTTCACTTGCTGAGATAAGCAACGAAGCGATTTTGTAGGTGACTCTTGCAAACGTTTTTCAACATCGTTTATTACTTCCAGCATTAACACACTTAGCCGGCCATTTCTAGGCATATCGTCAACACTTCCAGTTTTCCGAAATCGTACGAGAAAACTTTGTATCATTGATTTATTTTCCATAGTATGACGTAGAAATTTTTTCCTGAATTCTTCTATACACTGTAAGACTGCATTTACAAATAAGCTTCAAGTAAACAAATTCTCTGCTCCCTCGTCAAACCCATGCCTCTGTGCAAATGGCGATGTTAAAGTGGGCAAACTGCATAGTACACATACAACTGGTTATTCATTTTTTCTGCCAATTTTCTTCAGGCATTCGACAAGCGCAGTATTTGATCTCAATGGTTGCTGACTCATGTTGCTATATCAGTTGGTTGAACTTTTGCTTAGAGAATACGCAATGATTTTTTAAATTCAGGGTTCGGGAACTGTACAACCACTCGGTATGACCTTGTCTGACTCCTGTACCAATGGAAATCCAACTCAATAAAACACCATTTACTTTACACACGCTTTACTGCCAGTGTACATAGCTTTGACTCTCACAAATGAATTTCCAGTTGTGCCATAATATTTCAAGACATTTCACACAGGTACTCTGTTTACTCTACCATAACAAAAAGTACCCTGTTTACTCTATCACAAGCCTTCTTTCTCTACAGATGCAGAAAAAACCTTCTTACCAATAAGACAAAAACTTTTCAGTCAACACGTGCAACACAAAATTTTCAGGACTCAAAGAAACACGATATTAAAACAGCATTTATCTTCTATTTCTGAGTTTTGTTTCTAGAGTGTTATTATTTGTGAATTAATTTCTGAAGGCTAATTGTCATCTTTGGTAAATCTGTACCACTACAACACATGGTATTCTTTACACTTAACCATCTATTATGTATTACTCTTGCTTTTTTTTTTTTTTTCATTCTTTTTAATTTCTTTTTTTCTTATGGTATCATACTGATGACTAAACATTTAAAGTAAGTGAATCCCAGCTCATTTTGTGACTAGCTTCTCTTATGTGTGTGTGTGCAATGCTGCTTTATTAGTCATGTTTTGAATTGTTAATTGATGTTCTGAAACTAGTTTTCAGATGTTGACCAGTCTGTTCTATGTATGAAAGTCCACAGCTACATTCATTGTTGTAAGTAACTCCTTGTTTAAGTTAGATATATTTTTTCTTACTTTCATTGTGTGAGAAAAATTCTTTTATCTAATTGTTAAAACCTGGTGCAAGCCTTTTGTTGAACTTTTTATTAATTTTTGGGAGATTCACAGAAATCCATTGTAATTTTTCTGGTAAACTTGATATTGGTTTTTAGTTTGGTATTTGGCTTTTGTTTTGCTTTAAATAATTGCAACTGGGTAGTTTCTGAAAAAATGTCTTTTAGTTCTGTTTTGTGTGGTCTTTTCAGATCTTGGTGTCAAATTTATTTATTTTTTAAAAGAGTTGATATTGTTGAAGAATGTATGATATATTTCGTAGTCTAATAATCTGTTGGTATTTATGGGCTTTTTATAACATTGCTACATAAGAATTTTAAGTCAAATTTAAACTCACAATTTTTTTCTTCACATTGACTTTTAAGTGTGAACTAACATCTGCTGCAAACAGTTGAAACTTTAAAGATTTTTTTTTCTACTGCAAAGAAACAAGTCATATCATGCATATAAGCATAAACATAAAGCTGCTTATAGCCCATTGAGTTGCTCACGGTAGTCGTTAAACCTCCAAAAACATAAAGCTTCTGTTAATGCTTTCTTTTCACATTTTCCTACATAATAATATTGCATATGTAAGAGGAAGCAGTGATTCCACAGTTAGTCAGTCCACTTGCTGCATAAGAAATTAATTTTCAGTATGAAAAACATTTTAATAAATGCTTATTTTATTTTCATGTTTATAAAACAAATATGTGTGCAATGTTATTTGTCAAAAATTTAATGAGCATATCTGAATTTATGTATTATTATGTCCAAAATTTCCATGGTAGGGTAATCTAGCTCTGGAAGTTGATTTAATCATTGTTTTAATTGTTCTGAATTTTTAGCCAGGGTGTAAATTTTTTTAATGCTTCTTAAAGATGGATGAAATTTGTCACTGTATTTCAGGTTTTAAAATATTATCTATTTTTGGTCTTATTGGATGATTTTCTTTATTGTAGTAATCAGTCGCGTAGCCAGAGATTTCTAAGGTGGGGGTCCATGGATTTGGTTCATCGGTGAAAGACTGTTGGAAAAATACTACACTACTGCGAAGGAACTTTTTTTAATATATATATTGCTTTAAATTCGTACTCAATCTGTGTGCGAGTGTGAGTGAGTGAGTGATCCATCCATCCATCCATCCATCCATCCATCCATCCATCCATCCATCCATCCAACGACCCCCCTTGGCCACACGTATGGTAATAATACTATTTCATTTGTTTGAGGAACAGTGTGCTGCATTTTTAGCACAACCTTTGTTTAAAAAAAGTGTGTGCTTATAGCACCACTTTGTCTGTCTGTGGACACTATATCTCAGCAATTACACAGGTCTGCAACCAAAAAACTGCACAGGATTTTTATACTGTTTCTTATAGATTTTTACTCACTGAAACCGGAAAAAATACTCAAAAAATTCCATCACGTCAGGTTTTCTTGCAAAACTCGTGCTTGTAGTTTCATTTAGAGTGAAACTCCTGTTTAACTCGAAATCTGGTATCCTATTCTTGATTCTAAAAATCCTATGCAAAAGTGATTTCTTACTTTCATTTAATATGTATTAGAGTGAGACTCAAGAATAAATACAAAGAAAAAATGAGCGGAATGGGGGGGGGGCAGTGGAAGGGTGGCAGGGTAAGGGTAGTGTTGGCGGTGTGAGGAAGTTCATGTTGATCATGTCCCAACCGGTTTAATTTGTTTATAGCGAAAAGTGAGGAATCTTACTAGCTGGGTTGAGCGTGTTTATACACATTCTCTAGGGTATTGGAAATGAGTATAAACAAGCGTATTGTCAGATTTGATCATGTTTCAACATGCTAAATAAGTTCAGGATCTAGGTTGCTTTGGTTATGTTGCATAGCTTATATAGATGACTACTGGATATTCGAGGCTAAAAGTGCCTAGAGAATCCCTCGAAAGCATTAATTTTTATCTTTAAGAACGGGAAAAAAAGGAACTTTTTGCTGTTTTCTTTTATTTATATGCAGCGCCATTTTGGAATTTTTTTTTTTATCGAGCCTGAGGAAGAAGCAGGTGTTGCCGATTAACCTGCCCAGCTACAGAAAGAGACGATCGGCAGACGCGCAGGTGTCAACATAAGCTCGTTCGCTCTCGTGTTCACCTATGTTTTACGTGTTATTTCACTGGCCTTTTTGAAGGGAGCGAGGCTAGTTTCCATTTGCTTTACCACAGGAAAAGCGTTTGCTTCTAGATGTACGGAGAGTCAGTGTGTGTACTCAATGCGGTGTATACAAACAGCGAGGAGCCACACTCAGTTTACATTTGGCATTCAAACGTGACTGTGCTCTTGTTTTTAGTTATATATTATGGCTCCAAGAGGTTGTGTTATTTCTCCTGACAACTTTTGTTTTATTTGTGGTGAATACACCGTTTAAAGTCAACAAAGAAATATGAGTGATTTCGTGAAGAAAGCGTATTTTGCTTACTTCAAGTTGAAACTTACGGATCAAGACAAAGCCTGGGCTCCTCATAAGGTGTGCAGAAGGTGCGAGGAAGAGCTCCGTTTGTGGTTTAAGGGTAAGAAACACTCATTTCGTTTTGGCATTCCTATGATGTGGCGTGAACAGTGAAAACCACACTACCGACTGCTATTTCTGTTCGGTAGATGTGAAAGGTTTCAATGCAAAAAATAAAAATAAAATATCTTACCCAAACCTAAATTCAGCTATTCGTCCAGTGCCTCATAGCTCTGCAATACCAGTTCCACACCCACCTTCCAGTTTGGATGATATCCTGAGTGATTCTGAGGACGGAAACACATTACCTCCCCAGGATGAATCTAGTTCAGATTTTTCTGTTGATGAGAGACCCAACTTTTTTATCAGAGCGAGCTCAATGACCTGGTTAAAGATTTAGGCCTTTCAAAAGATGCTGCCAAACTGCTGGGGTTAAGATTAAAAAATAAAAACCTGCTGTCACCCGGAACCTCATTTTCGTGGTACAGGCACCGAGAGAGAGAATTCACTACATTTTTCTCCAAAGAGGGAAATCTCGTTTTTTGTAGTGATGTTCAAGGGCTAATGAAGTGTTTTGAAATAGAATATAATTCATCTGAGTGGCGCCTATTCATTGATTCCTCAAAAATAAGCCTCGAAGCAGTCTTGCTGCATAATGGGATAAATTTGCATCACTTCCTGTAGGACACTCGGTGCATTTGGAGGAAAACTATAACGATGTGGCAATGATTCTTAAGAAAATAAAATATCAAGAACGTCGCTGGATGCTTTGTGGAGACTTCAAATACTAACCGTGTTGTTGGGCCAGCAGGCAGGTTATACGAAATATCCCTGCTTCCTTTGCTTGTGGGGCAGTCGAGCCAGACATCTTCATTGGACAAAAACTGACTGGCCACTTCGAGACGCCTTAATCCCCGGCGAAAATAACGTCATTAATACAACCTTGGTTTCTCCTGAAAAGGTTTTGTTACCACCTCTTCATATTAAATTGGTGCTTATGAAGCAGTTTGTGAAATCACTGCCAAAAGACGGGGAATGTTTTGGATATCTGTGTTCCAAGTTCCCAAAACTGTCTGAAACCAAGTTGAAAGAGGGAGTTTTTACTGGCCCCGACATACGAAAACTGTTATCCGATCCCCTCTTTTCAGAAACAATGGAAGAAAAATAAAAAGAAGCTTGGGACTATTTCAAAGACGTAGTGCACAAGTTTTTGGGTAATACTAAAGACCCTCACTACAAAACCATTGTACAACGCATGCTGGCTGCGTATAAAGCTCAATGCAAGATGAACTTAAAAGTTCATTTTTTACACTCCCATGCCGACTATTTTCCCGAAAACTTGGGAGTCCTCAGTGAAGAGCAAGGTGAAAGATTTCACCAGGATGTCCGTGATATCGAGAGACGCTACCAAGGACGATGGGATGTCAATATGCTAGCTGACTACTGTTGGATGCTCAAGTGGGAAACAGAAAGCGGAAAACAGAAAGTGGAAGCGTGTTCGGAGAAGTATCAAAGAAAAGAAGAAAAGGTTTCATAGGCAAAAAGAATGAACACGGAATGTTAAGTACATTTCATGAAGAAATTGTTTGTTTATTATAAGAAATATTTTTTAGTTCATTGTAATGAAATGGTGGGTTTCTCATTATTGTTATGCTTTTTTTATGCAAACACCTTGTATTTTGCTAAAAAAACTATACGTGAGGGAGGGAAATGGAGGTCATTTTTGGATTCAGCACACTCGAAAACATAATATTTACCAAAAACATCCTATGCAGCTGAAATTTTTTTTTTTTTTTTTTTTTTTTGCAGACCTTTGTTATTAGTCTGATTTGAAAAAATATTTTTGCTTTGGAAAGCATGAAATATGAGAATGATGATCCTTGCTTTCTGGTGTTTTTTTTCCCCTAATGCATAACTTTGCTGCTAGAGGGCATAAATGTAGATGTTGAATTCAAAATACATTTTATTCCCTATATTTGCTTCTAAATATCCAATTGGAAAATATCTTTCTTCCTTTTGATGCCATTTATAATTTTGGGTACAGCTTCTTTTTCAAGTAGCTCATAGATTTTGCACTAGAGGGGTAAAGGTAAATTGTGATTTCCCTGATCTCTCTGCTTCTAAAAGTCCTATTTGTAATAAAAAAAAATCCTTTCTGTATTGGATACAGCTCCTGGTAGGAAATGTGCTGCATGTAATTTATATTTTTGGTAAAGAATTTTGTTTGTGATGTATTTACAATAAAATCTGCACTTCTGAAAACTTGATTAATTTATTTTATTTTTATTTATTTATTTATTTATTTATTTATTTATTTATTTATTTATTTGTGAATTGATACCACTCATGTTGGAAAACCTTTTAAGAAAACCTTCTGCTTAAAATAGTGAATTATTTTTCCACCATTGGGTGTTAATGCATGTTAGCCACACTGGTGGTGCAGTGCTCTAAGTGTGGGCTTATGACCATTCGTCCCTGAAGAGTCTAGATTCGAATAGCAGTGAGGCATGGTTGTTGCGTTTGTTTTACGACCCTGGCTCTCTTCCTTCTGTGGAACCAGTGGCCCTAAATTAGGGACAAGCAACAGCTTATATCCCAACAAGTCACTCACAGTGGTTGTTCAATCTTCAGTAAAAAAAAAAAAAAAAGGTATATTATCTTCAGGGTGCTTGAAAACCTGGAAAGTCCTTGAAAATGATGATTAAAAAAAAGTTTTCAAGGTCTGGAATATCCTGGAAAAATGTGTTTTTTTAAAGCTGTTTTGAAAAGCCTTTGAATTTGAAATTAGTGCTCAAGAAAATATATTTGAATTTCCTTTAGGAAATCAGTGTTACCTCTTTTTTAGTATGTCTTTTGTAAAAAAGATCGTGCTTATGTTACCGGTTCTGTCTGTCTGTAGATACCATATCACTGCAACTATTAGCTCGATTTGAAAAATTCTTTTTGCATTGGGATGCTTGATATATGCGAATGATGAGCTTTACATTCAGCTTTTTTACAATGCACAATTTCTCTTCTACAAGGCGTAAATGCAGAAGATGTCAAATTAAAAATATTTTACCTATCGATTCCATTTATGTCGAAGACTATTTTAGGTATAGTCACTTTTTCAAGTTTCGCATAGATTTTTTGCTAGGGGGAGTAAAAGTAAATAGTGTTTCCCCCGATATACCTGCTTCTAAAACTTTGATTTGAAAAATTCTTCCTGTATTGGATACAGCTTCTGATGGGAAATGTTTTGCACATAATTTCTAATAGTTGGTAAAGAATGGCTTGGCCACAAGGGAGTGTAAGTGTTTATTTCTGCTTGGATATATTTGCAGCAAAATCTGAGTTCCTGAATACTTGATTGAAAAAATTCTTTCGTGGACCAATACTGCTGACCTCGAAACACTTTTTGAGAATACTTTCTTCTTAAAATAATGCATATTTTTTTTTCAGGGGGCGTAGATGCATATCTTATTTTTGTAGATATCGGTGCTGCCAAGAGTCTAATTTTAAAAATTCTTTTTCCTTGGAGAGCGTTTCTGCTGCGAAATGTTTCTCGTATAATTAAAAAATTTTCTTAATGCATAAGTATACTACCAGAGGGCGTAAGTTCACGTTTCCGTTTACAGCAATATCTCTGGGACTAAAAATCCAACCAAAAACTTCTTTCTTAGGTCAGATACTCTGTGTAAACTTTGCAAACTGTGTGTACTTATTTTCTTCCCAAAATAATGCACAATTTTGCCACTGGGGTCACCAATTTTTATTCTGTTTTTTCAATATCTCTGCTTCTACACATGTGATTTAAAAATTCTTTCAACACCGGATGCCACTTACCTTGTATAACACTTTAAGCTAGTATATGAGGAATTTTGTAGTTCACACTTTTGACACTAAGTGGTGTTTTTGTATTTCAGTTTGCAACTGTATTACAGCTTCTAAAACCCCCTATTGAGAAATTTCTTTACTGTATGCTATTCACTACAATAGAGATGTGGAGCATTATCCTCTTTAAATAATGCAAACATTTTGCATTAGGAGCGCAAAGGTCGAAACCTTTTTTTCGCTATCTCTGCTTCTGGGAAACATATTTTAAAATTTCTTTTTCCTTAGTATAGCTTTTCCCCATAAAGAATATTTTTCACCTATTTTCTTCAACTTTTCCATTATTCTCAGTTCTTCCGCTAACAGGCGTAGACTTATATCATGCTTCCTTCCATATTTCTTCTTTTTACTGATTAGAAGTGTGCCCTCTCCATTCTTAAATTCTGGATCTGCCCTTGTTTTATTTTATAATAACTTCAATTGCTATAAATAGTAGACTGATTAATTACATGGCAAGATAGTGCAGAAGAGTGATGCAGCTAAAATGACTGATTGAATTAATCATTTTCAGATTGAGGGAAAGGATTTTCTGGTAGGCCTTGTGGTAATCGCACCACCATGATTCAGTTTTGCACTATTGGGTATTTCTTCAATTAAAAACATTAAAAAGAAATGTAATATGTAAAAAAGCATATTCCTCCATTTACATTTTCCATCATTTTTATTACGTAAAACCGAAATTACTGTAAAAAAATAATTTGACCATGATACTGTAAAGCGTAATAATCATCCTGGAATTTTTTTTTTTTTTATGTCCTGGAAAGTCCTTGAATTTATTTTTGCAAAAGTGTACAAACCCTGTATCTTATTTTTGTCAGTATCTCTGCATCTAAGAGTCAGGTTTGAAAGATTCTTTCTTTATCAGAAAGTGTTTCCAGTGCGAAATGTTCTGATGTTCTGCATATAATTTCAAATATTTCTAAACGTACAAGTGTGCCACTAGATGGTCTAAGTTCACATTTCCGTTTACAGCAATATCTGCAGGACTAAAACCCTGATGCAAAAACATTATTTTTCGGTCAGGTACTGCTAGCTATGAAAACATTTTATGTGTATTTCCTTCCCAAATTAATGTTGTTTCCCTGCTGAGGTGCACAAATGATATCTCTGATATCTCTGTTATCTCTGTTTATAAGTGTCCAATTAAATATATCTCTGTTTATAAGTGTCCAATTAAAAAAAAAATGTTTTAATACCAGATACCATTTACCTTGTGGAACATTTTAGACTTGTGGAGGTTTTTTTTTCCTTTTTTTTTTTTTTTTTTGCAGAGCACAGTTCTTTTGCTACATGGTATTTATGTACTTCTGTTTGCAGCTGTATCTCCGCTTCTAAAAACCCTACTAAACATTTTCTTTTTCACCGCATGTCATTCACTACAATAAAGATGGGGAAATTATCATCTTTAAATAATGCATATCTTCCTGTTAGGGGGCACAAATGTCAAACTCTTTTTTTTTATTATATCTGCTTGCTGGAGATGCATTTAAAAAATCATTTTCCTTTAACATAGCTTTTGCTACGAAGAATACTTTTTTGCATATTTTCAACTTTTTTCCATTTTTCAAAATTCTTCCACTAGAGGACATAGAGTTGTATCATATTTTCTTCTATATTCTTCTTTTAACTGTATGATTTGAAAATCTTTTTGTCTCTGGTATCTTCCTCTTGTCATGAGAAACTTTTTATGTACCATTTGTTAATTTTTATAACATGCTGTTGGGAGTAAGTAGCTGTTTCTATTTCTGGTCATTTTATTCGATTGTAGAAATCTGGTTGATTTCTGTTTCTTATTGGTTTCATTGACTGTGAATAACTTTGAAAATTTTTTTTCACATTGTAAAGGATTCAAAAGATGTGCTGAAAATTTGGTGTCATCTTTCTTGTTGAATATTATATGCACTTTTTCTGAAGCAGATTTTTCATTTTGAGGTAAGCAATCAATTTTGATAAATTTTTTTTCTTATGGGAAGGAGTGAATTTTCTTGTAGTTATTTGTAGGAATTTAAA
This sequence comes from Macrothele yani, assembly GCA_039090855.1. Lineage (NCBI taxonomy): Eukaryota > Metazoa > Arthropoda > Arachnida > Araneae > Macrothelidae > Macrothele > Macrothele yani. Next base: position 27,079,202 of record CM077013.1, read on the forward strand.
AATATATATATTTTCTTTGTATTAAGTGTGTGCGAAAGTTCTATCCATTTTTGTAGTAGAGAAGAGATACAAATTATTTTGAATGAATAACTTCTTTATTCCTTTACATAATTGCCATTATTATTGTCTATGGCCTCTTGCCATCTTTCTGATAGTGATTGAATCCCCCTTCTGTAGAACTCCATTGTGGAGTCAAACCAAAAAAAAAAACAAAAAAAAAAACCTCTTGTAATGTAGTTTCGACATCTTGAAATTAAAAGAACCAAGATAACATGCAAACACTAATTAAACGCCATGTTGACAAACCGTCTATATACGTTATTAACTCAAAGTAGCTGCAAACCACCTTCAAGTCACTAAAAACTTTATTAAACGCTAAAAAGTTATGTACAAATAAAAGTAAGATCTTTGGGAAACACTGTTCCCATCATTAGATTAAGTAAAAGTTGCCGTGTGCCTGATAAACAGTAAAACCTCGAAAATCCGGCATCAACGTGACCGGATGTTTGCTGGATTTATGAAAATTCCAGATTTCTGAAGCTATCTAAAAATTGCATAACGGGCATTACGTAAAGCGCGTGCTTACATGTTACAGGTCACTTTAACAAAAAATTTCACGTCCACGTCTTATAAATATGCAGGGGTCGCGCTGCAGATCGTATTCTTCGCAATTTGTGAAAGAAAAAGAATTGTTTTGGGGATGAAAAAAAGTTTTGTCGAAAATATTGGCAATTACCTTTTTGTACTATTTATTATAAAACTCTGTTGAAAACAATTAATTTAGCAAATGGTTAGGCAAAAACTTAAAAAAAAGCCAGAGCAACCGCTAAGGTTGTGTGATGATCGATATTGCGAAAATCCGATGTGAATTTTGCATCGATGTTCTGGTTTTTCGACTCATGAAACTACGATACATCGCGAAGGCGATTACCACGATGCATCGTGTAGGCGGAGACAGATGTCTTTACACGATTCAAAACCACATATCGCCACCACCAAGCACAGACCACCATCACACGTTCAACACGCATTTCAAACGTACTCGCCGATGCGTTGCCTCATTGGTCCGCGTCACTTCAGCGCGGCCCAATGAAATGACGAATTTGAGAAATCTCCTGATGTTACATGTAGGATACTAACGGCAATTCGCACGCTGAGATCGGATGATTTCACGATGTGTTGTTGAGGTGGTACAACGGGAGATTTCCATGGTTATTGGTGAAACATCGGATGTTCACACGAAATCGAAATCAAAAAAGTGCCGGATTTCTGAAGTTGCCGAATTTTTGAGGTTTTACTGTATATACATACATATCACTAAGCTGTTCTTTGATATTCAGAGGTTAGCTCCACCAAGAAATACAAACTACCAGTAATTTTTACTTACTGTTGCCGTATCAAACTTCTTCATTTACAGCGATCTTGACACACAACTCGGGCTTCACTGACATCCATCACACGCCGTACACAAGATCTTCTATACTACATACTTATAATCTTTTTCTCATGCAGACACTCCTGAATCTGATCCTCCCATGACTTCCTTGGCCTTCCTGTACCTTTCCTTCCTGCCACTTGGGCTAAACAGATTTTCTTAATAAGCATCTCATCATTCATTCTTTCAATATATATATATATATATATATATATATATATATATATATTAGGGATGTAAGGTCAGGTGATGCGTAACATCACAACCTCTCCTTGACAAATGTCAACCCCGCCTTCTCGTGGTGCATCCTGTTCCCACTAAAGGGGCTCTGACGACCGCCAATAGCGGTATAACTATACCATCGGGATTAGAGGAAATTCTATCCCACACTCACCAACCCGCTTGGCCAGCGTGGTGAGTTATGGCCAAACCCCTCCAAAATGATTCCACAACTTAAATCTTGGCCCTCAGTCTCCGGCAGCTGGAATGTACCTGGCCAAGGCAGCGGCCAGTGCGACATGAAGGCAGAGGGTGCTAAGAATCCCCGGAGGACCGGACTAGGCTGCCATCTGATGCTGACCTTGGCAACGTACAATGGGCCGGCTCCCTATCTTCTGATTCAAGGCTTCTTGAATTGGAAGAGGAACTACAAAGGATCAAGTGGGACATCGTGGGGCTAAGTGAGGTAAGGAGAAAAGGAGAAGATCTCATCGAACTGAAAAGTGGACATCTCTTCTACTATCGTGGGACAGATACTGGCAGAACTAGTGGTGTTGGATTTATAATAAACAAGAAACTGAAGGATAAAGTTGTAGAAGTTGAAAGTTCCTCTGACAGAGCTGCACGACTTGTTATCCAACTCTCGAAAAGATACCAGGCTCAGATTATTCAAACTTATGCACCCACCACAAGTCATCCTGAAGAAGAAATTGAAGAATTTTATGAGGAAATTCGTGATCTAAATAATAAAGGTAAGCAGCACTTGAAGATAATTATGGGAGATTTCAATGCAAAAATAGGGCAACGGCAACAGAATGAAACTTCAGTAGGTAAATTCGGTCACGGCAACAGAAACCAGCGTGGAAATACTCTCGTTGAGTTTGCAGAGGCAGAAGGGTTTTTCATCTTGAACTCCTTCTTCAAGAAAAAGCCACACAGGAAATGGACTTGGAGACATCCAAATGGGACGACAAGTGAAATTGATTTTATTATGTGTAACAAAAAATTCGTCATAGAAGACTGCAGTGTGCTAAACAAGTTCAACACAGGTAGTGACCATAGATTGGTGAGATGTAAGATGCACCTCAACACTAAACTTGAACGTGGCAAGCTCATAAGACAAACAAAATGTATCGACATAACCAACCTTAAAAAACACCATAATACCTTCAAGTTGGAACTGAAGAACAGGTTCTCTGCTTTAGAAGGCCTAACATCAGAAGAAGTGGACATCTCTGAAGTTAACAGAAAAGTAACCAAAGCTCTTATGGAAACAGCAACAAAATTAGCTGGGTCTAAGAACAAGTTGCATGTAAACAAATGATCAGGAAAAACGAAAATGTTGATGCAAAAAGAAGAGAGATGAGGACAACTAAAGAAGATGTGACTTCCAAAGTGGAATATATAGAGCTATGCAAGACAGTAAGAAAAAGTATCACTGAAGACGTAAGAAAATTCAACTGTGAACTAGTGAGGAAAGCAATTGAAAACAACCAAAGCCTAAAGATAGCAAAGGGACATCTCAGTAAGGGAAGAAAACAGATTATGGCACTGAGAAAAGAAGATGGTTCTGTAACAAGAAATAGAGGCGAAATTTTGACAAGAGTGAAAGATTTCTACTCCAAATTATATGAAAGGGATGTTACATGCACTCCAGACATCATGAAAGATACCAGTACCAGAGTTCCTCCAGTCCTTCCAGCAGAAGTTGCACATGCAATCAAGAACATGAAGCGGGGAAAAGCTCCAGGAGAAGATGGAATTACTGTAGACATCATACAAGAAGCAAGTGGAGAAATCGAAACAGTACTCGCCCAAATTTTCACTCGATGCCTTAATGAAGGAAAGATTCCTGAGGATTGGAACACCGCTACAATGATCCTGCTACATAAGAAAGGTGACATTGAGGATCTAGGAAACTACAGACCTATCAGCCTCCTATCAGTAGTTTATAAAATCTTCACTAAAGTTCTTTCACACCGTTTGAAGGTAACACTGGACATGGCTCAACCGAGAGAACAAGCTGGATTCAGGAGTGGCTACAGCACAATAGATCATATCCACGTGCTGAGAGAACTAATTGAAAGAGCGAGGGAATATGAACTTCCATTGTGCATGGCTTTTTATCGATTATGAAAAAGCCTTTGATTCGGTGAAACCATCAGCAGTTACAATGGCTCTGAAAACCTGCGGTATTGAAGATGCATACATTAATATTATTAATAACATCTATGAAAATGCAAGTGCAAAGATTAGGCTGTTTGAAAATACAACACACGTAAAAATTGGAAAGGGAGTGAGACAAGGTGACACCATATCTCCGAAGCTCTTTAATGCCACATTGGAGGGTGTTTTTCAGTCGCTGAGCTGGGAAAACAAGGGGATAAAGATTAATGGAGATTATCTAACCCACCTTCGTTTTGCTGATGATGTAGTCATTTTTGCAACTACCCCATCAGAGCTGCAGAGTATGATCCAGGAACTTGCTGACAAGAGTAAAGAAGTGGGATTAAAAATGAACTTTCAGAAGACAAAAGTGATGTTCAATGCTTTTACAAGAAATGAAGATTTATCGATTGATGGAGAAAAGCTGGAGATAACAGACACGTACGTTTATCTTGGACAGCAGATATCAAGTGAGGGTCACATTGATGAAGAAATTAATCGGCGTACAAAACTTGCCTGGAGAGCTTTTGGAAGAAACAGCATAATTTTCAAGAGCAATATGCCATTATGTCTTAAAAGAAAAGTGTTTGATCAATGCATCCTTCCAGTGCTTACGTATGGTGCAGAGACGTGGACCTTAACTAAAAGAGACATACAAAGGCTGCAGACAACTCAAAGAAGCATGGAGAGGTGCATACTTGGTGTAACCAGGAGAGATAAGAAGAGGAACTCGTGGATCCGAAAAATGACAAGAGTGGAAGACATCATGATCAGAGTTAAATCCCTGAAATGGCAATGGGCTGGACATACTGCCAGAAGGACAGATCATCGATGGACAGCCGAAATTTTAGATTGGATTCCAAGGGACAGGAAAAGACCCAGAAGAAGACCACATGGGAGATGGGTGGATGAAATTCGAAAGTATGCAGGGGTGACATGGAGGAGACTGGCACAAGACAGACCGTTGTGGAGGAAACTTGGGGAGACCTTCGTCCAGCAGTGGATTGATAATGGTTGACAATGATGATGATGATGATATATATATTAGGTGTAGAAATAAGTTTTAAAGCATTTTAAGGCAATGAAACATGTGATTTGAGAGAAAACAACAATACCTTTATGAATCAAGGTATGCACCGCCATTATCTACCACCTTCCGCCATCAGTCAGGCAGCTGATGGATTCCAGCCATGAAGAATACTTCGTCATGTGACGTGATGAAGTTGTCAGCCGATTTTTGCACTTTGTCACATGTCCGGAACTGTACGGCAGACAAACCATGTTGCATAGATCGCAACAAATGATAGTATGAAGGAACTATATCAGGACTTATACGCCTGGTGCTCCAAAACTTCCCAGCCAAGCGTCAATAACGTCTCCTTGACCGATTTCACGACATGAGGCCTAGCGTTGTCATGCAGTAATTTCACAGGACACAATCCTTTGCCTATGAATGGACGTTTCTGACAGGTTTCCTGGTTCAATCACAGCAATTGTTGCTTATAGCAATCAGCAATAACAGTTTGACCCTGTTCCAATAGTTCATAATAAGGCCACACCCTTCATATCCTACCAGATGCACAGCAGAACTTTCTTGGAGTGAATATTGCGTTTCGGTGTTGAAGTAGTTTCTTCACTGGTTCTACCCAGTGTTTTTTGCATTTGGGATTGTCATACCATATCCACTTTTCATCACCCATAATGATTTTCCACAGGAAAGACTTTCTGTGTTGTTTATTCAACAGATTCAAACACTTCACGACATGCTCATCCTTGTTCCTCTGGCTTAGGTCATGGGACACCCATTTTCCTTCCTTCTGAATCTTTCCCATTGTGCATAAACGATTGGAAATGGTTTGTTGAGTTACCCCCAGTTGTTCAGTTAGTTCTTTTTGCATTTGAGACGAATCTTCATCCAGCAATGTTTGCAGTTCCTCATGGGCAACCTTCATGCGGGGCGCTGCCATAATCTTGATCGCTAACATAAAAATCACCTGCTTTAAACCGTCTAAACCGAAACTCACACTTGCTTTTCGATACAATATTCTCTCCCAGAACAGAACAGATCGATGCACATGCTTTTGCAGTACTTTTTCCTTGGAAGAAATTCATGACAAATGCAGTATTGCTTGCCATCTTTCACCTACCGATGTGCAAGTGCATTTGACTGTTGGACAAACTTCTGTGTCATATTTTATACTCTGGACCAGTTACAGTCACATGACAACAAAGTGGGGGAATGTTGATATGTAAATTAGTGGTATAAGTCACACAAAAAACGCTTTAAAACTTATTTGTACACCTAATATATATATACAAAAATGTTAGACATGAAAATAACTTATGTTGATGTAGTAATCTGCGCATGGACTGTCCTTTGGTGGTGAGGAGGTCAGTTACCAAGGCATTATAACAATTACTAGGCCTACTAGATTGCAGTAGGAGTTTCCTGAAAGATCTTACTTTTATTTGTACATAACTTTTTAGCTTTTAGTAAAGTTTTTAGTGACTTGAAAGTGGTTTGCAGCTACTTTGAGTTAATAACGTGTATAGATGGTTTGTCAACATGGTGTTTAATCTTCAACTTTGTTGATTGAAGGTTTTTCCAGTGAAGCTGTTCTGAAGAGATTGAAAAAGGTGATAGTCTGAAAGTGCAATGTCTGGGGAATATGGGGGATTAGGAAACATTTCTTGTCCAATGTTCAGTACTTTTCTCTGAGTGGCTAAAACTGTATGGGGTCTTGTGTTGTCACATTGCAAAATGATGCCTTTGTGATTAACCAGTGCTGGATGCTTAGAATTCAATTTTTTTTTTCAACCTTTCCAACTGTTGGCAGTATAAGTCAGCATTTATCGTTTGGTTAGGTGCTAGCAGCTCCCAGTGGATTACCACCTTGATATCCCACCATGCACTTAGCAAGACCTTTCTTGGATGCAGTCAACTATGACAAAGGCAACTATGCAGATGAAGCCTGCAGCAACATTTGTGACATGTATGGCAAGGATGCCGTAGACAAAAGCACATGTCACCACTGGTTCTGGAAATTCCATGGAGACAGAAGCTGCAGAGATCAACCACTTTCTGGACGTCTAACAGAGGTTTTTAAAGAGGATTTCAACCAAGCCATATCAAATGACAAACATCTAACTGTTGAAGAATTATCAGAAAGGTTTTCTCACACAGAACAACAATAGAAAGAAGGATGCATGTGCTAGAGTTTATCTCAAAGTTTGACCAGTGGGTACCACATGACCTACCTGCAAGAAATTGATCAGACGGAATGACCACCAATCTTTCTTTACTTGCAAGTCACAGAAATGAACCTTTCTTGGAACGATTAGTTACGGGCAATGACAAGTGGGTCCTTTACAGAAACATAAAGCTTCAAAGGACTGTAAGCCGAGTTGGAGAACCTGCTCCAACAAGTAAAAGCTAGATGTCCAAGAAAATTTATCTTTTAAGATAACAAATCAGAACCCTCATTTTTTTAAGTTAAAAAATATGACCTTTTTTACATGTTTTGCATTTCCTTTATAAGGGCCTGTATTCAAAATGTTCAATGCACAAAAGCATGTATCTCAAGTTTTAAGATGATGCTAAAATTTGTATAAAATGGTATAATTATGATGGCATTGGTATGATGGCTGACGAGAGCCCCAGTGGCTGAAACCATGGTCCCATTATAATTTCCTTTGCTGCCATATTAATAAGTATCATCTTTGATTTAAAAACGATCTAAGACCTTTTTGTGTGTAAACTACAAGTGCATTTAGAGTTGGGACATGGTAAGTTTGTACTATTTTTTTTTTTTTTTTTTTTTTTTTGATTGGAGGTTTAACGACCATTGTGAGCAACTCAATGGGCTATAAGCAGTCGCCCGTCTCTAATTTAGGGTCACTGGTTCCAGGGAAGGGAGAGAGCCAGTGCCGTAAGACAAACACAACATCCATGCCTGACCGGGATTCGAACCCGAACCCCGTACGGACGAATGATCAGAGGCCAACGCCTTAGACCACTGCGCCACCGGGGCGGCAAGTTTGTACTATGTACCTCTAACCTATTTTTAACTCTTCTCACATTGTGTATCTCCCACTTTTTACTCTCTTGTCCTGTAAGGTGGTGAAAATGTACTTACTGATATGGTATCAGGGCTTGAAAAATATCACGCCCAAAATGCCTGGGGCATGTAAATTATTGACCTGAGCAGGTAAAAAGGGATCTAGTTGCCTGGACCGGGCAACTAAATTTAAAAATAAAACAGTTTGGAATAGAAATTCCTACTACAAGAAAAAAGGCTGTCGTCGCATGTCAAGTTTCATTTCACTGCTAATCAGTGGAAGTTTTATTGTTATGGAGTTCCAAGGACAGAAGAATATCACTTTTTTAATTATGTTATGCTCTAGATCCAGGTATTGGAACCACATGTAATTTTGCTCTAAATGTTGTTTATATTCAGCGACGGGGTACATGCCTCTGATGGAACCAGCCTCCGATGTTTAGTGACAAAGGGCGGAAACTTCAACTTAAAGAACTGGCAGAATCACTAAATTTCTCAAATGCCAATTTCATCATCATTAGACCATTTCATACCTATTTCAGCAGCATCTTAAAACTTGAGAAACATGCTTTTTTGTGCATTAAATATTTTGAATACAGGCCCTTATGAAGGAAATGCAAAACATCTAAAAAACGTTCATATTTTTTAACTTAAAAAATGAGTTCTGATTTGTTATCTGAAAAGATAAATTTTTCTAGGCATCCACCATTTACTACTTGTGGAGATAAATAATTTCTACACATGCCGAGCTGAGCATGTAACTTTTCAGATATTTTTCAGGTCCTGAGTACGCTTGATTTAAACTTGCTGAATTTGTTCTAGTGAGGGAATGGTTCGATGATTCATTGCTTCAAGTATTAATATTCTGAAACAAAGTTGATTAAATGAAGTTGAATAGAATGAGATTAAAACCTTTAGGGAGATGTGATGTTGATGATAAAATTTTTTTAGAGTAGAGCTGAGTTGAAATGAAGTTAAAATGAATGAAGTTTAAATAATTCAAGAAGCCATTTTTGTTGCTCCAAATAGACCGTTGATAATTGTTTGTGGCTTCTATGCATTTTGGGCATTTTCCACTCCTTCATTGTTGTCTTCTTGAATTGTTTCTGTTTCATTTATTTTAACTTCATTTCAATTCTACTAAAAAAAAAAAAATCCAGATCATCCACATCATGTCTTCTTAAAGATTATAATCTCATTCATTTCATCTTCATTTATTAATCAGCTTCATTTCAGAATAATAGGCCTAACACAACACTCTCAAAGCAATGAATTTGTTAAACCATTCCTTTACTGGAAGAATTTCAGCAGTTTTAAATATTAGCAAGTACATTTTAACCACCTATTTAGAAGACAAGAGTGAAAAGAAGAAAGTGAGCCCTGTAAATAGAGTTAAAATTAGGCTAGGTATGTAGTATAAACTTGCCACGTCTCTACTTTAAATACTTTTGTACTTTTTTACATTTTGGGACTACATTGAAAAACAGAACTCATTTGTTAAGATTTCTGAGAGGAACTATTTGAAGACCTATTGTACTTCATATTAATTATCTTTTTTCTCTTTCAAGGCATTCCTGAAATTTGTCTTTTCATGATTTTATTGGCGTTTCTCTACTTCTCTTTCATGCCACTGGGGCTGAATAAATACTCTTAGTCAGCAACTCATAACTTATTCTTTCAACATTTTGCTTCACATCAAATATCTGCAAAACATCTTCCTGTCTCACATGGTCAGAATGTGTCTCACCGCAAACTCTGCAGAAGTAACGCATCTCTTCATCCCACACAGGTGACTCCTATGTCTCTTCTGCAGTCCAGATTTTGTACTGTTTGTCAGAGTAGGAGCAATTACACTTTCTTGCACTAGGAAAAGAATAAGTTTTCACTTTCAGATAACATGTCAGTAAAGGGATGAAACAAATGTCAGAATATATTGAGGTGCAGGTTTTTGAACGATCCCAGTAAGTGTTTTGTGTTACAAATTGATGAACTGGAAGACAGTAATGAGAAAGCTCAGTCTTTAGCTTTTGTGAGCAAAGATCAGCCTTAGCATTGCTCAAGAGATGTTTCTGTGTTAGCTTTAAAAGATGTTTCTGATGCTTGCAGAATCTCCACCATAGTAGAGATTTGTATTCCACTATGGTGGAGATTCTGCAAGTAATAAACAGCAGTCACATTGTTTTGCATGAAAGAAAATGCTGTTCCATAGTCCCTGGAGCTTTCCTTCCAGTTTGCTTAACATGATTTTTAGCATGTCTTTTACAAAAAAGGGTGTGCTTATGTTATTATTATGTCTGTTTATAGACACCACATCTCTGCACCTTATTAGTCCAATTTCAAAAAATCTTTTTGCACTGGGAAGCATAAAATGTTAGAACAAGTCATTTCCTGATGCATAAATAACTGTGCTGCTAGAGGGCATAAATGCAGTTACTATCAAATTGTAAGTGCATTATATGCTTCATATCATTGCTTCAAAATATGTGATTGAATTAATATGTTCTTTCCTCCAGCACCATAGACAACAAAGACTATTTTGGCTATATTTTATTTTTCAAGTTATATACAGTTTTCTCACTTGGGGCATAAATGAAAATCGAATTATCCCCAATATCTCAGTTTCTCAAAGTCCGATTTGAAAAATTATTTTGGTTGGACAGAGTTCATGGTAGGAAATGTTTTGATGAAATTTGTTTTTAGTTCAGAATCATTTTGCCACAGTGCGCAAGCATGTATTTCTGTTTCTGATGCATTTGCAGCAATATCTGTGCTTGTGAAAATTTGATTGAAAGAATTATTTTGTGGTCATTTACCAATCTCCATGGAAAAACTTTTGTGCATATTTTCTGCTCAAAATAACTCATAGTTTTTCTGCCAGCAAGCATATACGTATATCTTATTTTTCTCAGTATCTCTGCTTCTAACATTCCGATTTGAATTTTTTTTTCCTTGTTGAACAGCATTTCTGGTGAGAAATATTTTGCTCATAATTTCTCTTTTTTTCCCAATGCACAATTTGCTGCTAAAGGATGTTGAATGCCTAAATATTTCCAGCAATATTTGCACACCTAAAAACCCTATTCCAGCAATATTTGCACACCTAAAAACCCTATTGAAAAAAATCTTTTTCAATCAGATCATACTGTTAACTACAAAAACAATTTTTGTGCATATCCTTCCCAAAATAATACACAATTTATCCGGTAGGGGGCACAATTATATAATTTATTTTTCCCAATATATTTGCTTCTAAAATTCTGATTTGAAACATTCTTTTAACACCAAATACCATTCACTTTGTTGAAGATTTTACATGTTCTGTTAGATTTTTTATGATGTGTAGGTCTGATGCTAGGTGGCATTAGTGTGTATTTCTGTTTGCAACAGTATCTCTGCTCATAAAATTTCAATGGAAAAAAATATGCTCCATGACATTTGGTATGGTAATGATTGATAACATTATCTTCTTTAAGTACCGCACAGTTTTCCTGCTAGGAAGTGTACGAGTAAAAACTCTTTTCTTGCTATCTCTGCTTCTAGAAGCCACATTTGAAAAATTGATTTCTTTCGTATAGTTTTTGCTATGAAGAACATATTGCACACATTTTCTACTTTTTCATAATTTGCAATTCTTCAACCAGGAAGTGTCAGTATATATTTCTATTGGTGAAAGAGTACTTCCAATTCAAAACATCCCTTGGAAAAGTCCTTTCTAGGTAGGATGCATTTCATTGTGAAGAGTAGCTTGTACTGATTTTCTTTAAGTATTGCACAGCTCTTGGGGTGTAAAGTTTCATCACATATGTAAGTGCGATCAAAAAGTTCAGAGACTAGGTATGTAGCACGCCAAAAGATAGCAGTATGTGGATTCGTGAGAAGCAGTCGAGAGCAGTGACCTTCATGAGTCATTGTGCCGAGTGGTGTCGTTCTTTGAACATCGGGAGCTGTGCTACATGGTATTTAGTGACCACGTGTAGAACACAGCTGTGATTTTGGTGTGGACTGCGAACTAGAGCAACAAGCGAAGATCAAATTCTGCGTCAAACTTGGCAAATCGGGAACGGAGATGCATGAAATGTTGCGACAGGCTTATGGCAATGAAGCAATGTGCGAGGTGTTTTGAGTAGCACTTGCGCTTCAAGAGCAGCAGAACGGCACTGAAAGACGACAAGAGATCAGGGCAACCGTCCACAAGCAAAACCTCTGAAAATGTAGACAAAATTAAGGAACTGGTGCATAAGGATCATCGGAGAACCATTCAAGACATTGCTGCCATCGGCAATGTGTCATATGGAACAGTACAAGAAATTCTGACGTCGGTTTTGAACATGCACCACATTGCTGCAAATTTTGTGCCAAAGATTCTGAACCCCGAACAGAAGGCACTCCGTGTCAAACTCTGTCAAGATCTTCGTCAACAGATGGTGAATGAACCAACGTTCCTGTCACGGGTCATTACTGGGGATGAGACTTGGGTCTATGGTTACGACCTGGAGACCAAACAACAGTCGTCACAGTGGAAGAGCCCGGCATCTGCACGACCGAAGAAGGCCCGACAGGTCCAGAGCGCAACCAAAAGCATGCTCATCATGTTCTTCAACATTCGTGGGGTTGTGCACCGTAAATTCATCCCCCGGGACCAGACTGTCACCGCCCTTTTTTACTGCGATGTTCTGCAGCATTCTTAAGGAGGACATTTGCTGCAAACGACCTGAAATGTGGTTCAGGGGCGATTTCCTGCTCCATCGTGATAATGCAGCAGCTCACAGAGCTTTAGCAGCACGCCAGTTTTGCAGCCGCAACAGCATGACTACCATTCCTCACCCGCCTTACTTGCCGGATTTGGTCCCCTGCAACTTCTTTCTGTTCCTGAAGATGAAGTTGAAGCTCAAGGGTCGCTGTTTTGAAACCTTTGACGAGATCCAGCGTGAATCGTACACGATGCTGGACACAATTCGTAAACAGGACTTCCTGGGAGCGTTCCAACAGTGGCAAAAACACTGACAGTGGTGTATTGCTGCCCAAGGAGAATACTTTGAGGGAGATCATAGCTAGACTTAAGTAACGTAAGTTACTTTGTTGTATATCGACCTAGTCTTGGAACTTTTTGATCTGACCTCGCATTCGTGTATGTCTTTTCTTTTAATTGTTCAGTTTTAAAACTCCCTTTTCCCTGAAATATATTTTGCTTTGAGAAAAGTTTTTTTGCACAGTTTGTGTTTTCTTGTAACCCCACATCTCATCAATTGGTGGACATAAGTAGCTGTTTTTATTTGAGGATGTTTTACTGGTCGTGGAAGTCCAGTTGATTTTTTCTTTTTAACCGGCCCCATTCACTTTGAAGAGCATTGAATATTTTAAATTATGTGCAGTTTTTCATTTGGAAGCATAAATGTATTCTTTTTTTCTGCTGAGTTTTTTTGTTTTTCTAACAATCTGCTTGGAAATATGTTTCTTGTGTTGGAAAGAATTCAAAGACGTACTCATCACACTCGAGAATTCAATTCATCTTTCTTGCACTGAATTGTGTCATTAACAGAAATGCACACTTTTTCTTTTAAATTCCTTTTTATGGTGTGCTAAGGGATGAATGAATTTCTTCCAGAAGTGACTGACTTTTTTAAAGAATTTTGAAGATCAATAAAAAGACAAAAGGCACAGTAGCTTCAGCTACAAGTTATGTTGTGAAAATCCATTAAGTATATACACTGAAGTGCCAGAAAAACTGGTACAGATGGAGGTTATGCAAAATACATAGCAACGTCACCTATGTGCATACTCGGTTGCGTCCGCCAGTGCGTATATAAAGCGATGAACATCCTTGCCAGCTGTCAGAGCTGTTTTCGGCATGAGAATGACAAGTAATAATGATTTAAGCGATTTTCAATGCGGTGTCATTCGTGGCGCCCGTGAGATGGGCCATAGTATTTCGTAGGTAGAAACGAAGTTCGGATTTTCACGGACGACCATTGCAAGGGTGTACCGTGACTACAAGAATTCCGACAAAACCTCCAACCTACGATACCAGTGTAGCCATAAAAACACATTGGGTGAATGTGACCATCGTCTGCTGTCAAGAATCGTTTCACGCGATAGGCGTGCAACACTCTCACAGGTATCATTGGAATTCAATGCTGGAGCCTCAACAAGCATCAGTGTTCGGACTGTGCAACATACCCTGCACGATATGGGCTTTGGGAGCCGACGCCCAACTCGAGTCCCCTTGATGGGTGCACGACACAGAGCTATGCGCCTCGCTTGGGCACAGCAACACCGCCACTAGACACTTGATGACTGGAAACAAGTAGCCTGGTCTGACGAGTCGCATTTCCAACTGTATCGGGCAGATGGAAGGATTTGTGTGTGGCTCAAACCCCATGAAGCCATGGATCCCGCCTGTCAACAGGGAACTGTACTGGCTGGTGGGGGGTCCATAATGGTATGGGGTGTGTTTAGCTGGACTTCACTGGGACCCCTGAGTACGTCTACAAACGTCTGTGACCAGCCAATGCTATGTGCGTATCCTTCCCGACGAGGTACCCCCGTTCATGTCCTGCATTCATGCTGATGGGTTGGTCCTGTTCCAACAGGACAATGCACCACCACACAAGTGTCGGGATGCCACATTATGGTTAAAGGAGCATTCATCTGAGTTTGGGGTGTTGCCATTCCCACCCAAGTCCCCAGATTTGAATGTGATAGAACACATTTGGGATGCCATGCAACACACTATCGAACACAAGAATCTGAGACTTCAGAATACACCCGAATTGTAGAACGCTCAGCAGGAAGTACGGTGTGCATTGCCTACAGCATATTTCCAGAAACTAGTGGAGTCCATGCCCGGTCGTAATTCTGCAGTCCTGCGCTCCCGTGGGGGACCTACCAAGTATTAGACTGGTTACCAGTTTTTCTGGCACTTCAGTGTATGTTCTTCATAAAAACATCTTTCAGAAACTATTCTCTAAATACAGGGTAATTCAAAATGATTGCCCCTATTACAAATGACAATAACGTGTTTATGAAGATAAATAGACAGCTAATATCCCTACACAAGAAAGAAGGAAGTTTAGAATTTTATTGGAACCTACTGCTGTGCTGCTATGGTGATGTAGGAAAGTGAGCTGCCTGTACGCCAAAGCCAGTGGGGGAAAATGGTGACCGCAGCAGAAAAGGTGTTTTGCATGCTGGAGTTTCAAAAGTGTTATTCTGTTGTTACAGTGCAGACTTCTTTTTGTGATTTCTTTTTGTGGGGGTATGTCAAAGACCATGTGTATGTGCCACCTTTGCCGAGAACACTGCAAGAACTAAAGATGTGCATTCAGCTTTCACTGGCATCAGTGACTGCAGACATGTTTTATAATGTATGGCGTGAAATGGATTACCGTTTTGATGTTGTCTGTGTCACCCAGGGGAGTCACATAGAACATTTGTAAGGTAGAAACAAAATTCTAAACTTCCTTCTTTATGTGCAACAATGTGATCTCTGTATCTATGTTCGTAAACCAGGTATTGTCATTTGTAATCGGGGCAATCATTTTGAATTACCCTGTATATAAAGAACTTGAAATACACATTTCTATGTTAATGTTTGCAAGTGTACCCAATCTGATGATTTTATGTTATTCACAGTATGTAGTCTAAAAAGTATGTGAGTTTGTGCTGTGTAATATCTTATTATATGCGTTTATATAACAAGTATATGAAATCCCATTTTAGAAAGAAATACGAGGTATGCCCGATAAGCATCCAGATTTTTATTCCTATCAATTACAGGAGAGAAATAAAAAATATAGCATACATAAATATGATACTCATATATGTAATACAGTGGTACAAGCAGTCAAAGTCACTTTTCCATATATTCTTCGTTCAGCACAATTCATTTTCTCCACCGATCAACAAGTCGATTCATTCCGTAGTCCCAAAACGTAAATCATTGACAGACAGCCGCTCACAGATCGTCCATGTTTTCATAGTGGGGGCCATGAAGACTATCCTTCAAGAGACTGAAAACATGAAAATCAGAAGGTGCCAAGTCCGGACTCAGCAGGGTGCGGAAGAACGGTCTACCTCTGTTTTGTGGTTTCTGCTTGCACTGGTTTAGCAAAATGTGGGCGAGCATTACCATGCTGAAGCAACACTTGATTGTTTTTCAGTGTTGGTTATTTGGTCCTGATATGCTGCGCAAGTTCTCACTGTTTTCTGAACCAGAAAGATACCGTGTTTGTACCAGGAGACAGCAGCCACGACTTTGGATGCCGGCAAACCAACTCTGAACTTCTTTGATGGGGGAAAATTCGGATGATGCCATTGCACTTTGCCATTTTGTCTCCGTTTTGAACTGATGAATCCACGTTTTGTCGCCTGTGATTATACATTCCAGGAATGTTCATTGCAAATGTCTAGCCTTTGGGGCGTTTATGCACCGCTGTAAGCATTTGGGGTACCCATCTGGCACAGATCTTCCTACAGTTGAGATGTTCACGAATAATCGTCCAACAGAATCTTTACTGATATCCAATGTCATGGTAGTATCCCGAACACGAATGTGTCTGTCACCTTTAATCAAGTCGTTAACTCATTTAATCATTTCACTAGTCACCGCCATGTTAGGCCTTACTGACAGTGCCTCATCTTCAAGGCTCTCATGGCCAGCTTCGAACTTCGTAACCCATTCATAAATACTGGAACAAGACATAGCCGCATCACCATACACTGTCTGAAGTCTTCTTGTAATGTCCATTGCCTTTACACATTCTTTTGTTAAAAATTTCACTACTGCTTGCTGGTCAAACTGAACACTTAATGTAGCTGCCGTTGTTTTTGATCAACAGTGCCACCTAACATTAGTATCAAGCCGCTCTGCTTTTACCGCACTTCACTGAAAGTAGTCGTAATAGTTTCATGTCTACATACAATCATACCCATGGTTTTGTATCGATAGGAATCTGGATGCTTATCAGACACCCTTCATAACAAAATAAGCCAGGGAAAGACTTAAAAAACAGTTATTCTTGTACAGACAATGTCATGGAATGGACTGAAGTCCAGTAAAGAAACAGTATGTGTGGCCCTACAAGTGGAGGAAGAATGTTCAGAAGAAAGTTGATAGCCATCCTTCAAGCAGGAGACGCTATTGATGAATTTATTCATTCATTAATATTTATCTGCATAAACAAACCAGCAGGAAATTAAATTAAAGTATACTCATTAATATTAGCAAGACAAAAAATATTCCTTAAAAATTGTTTACTAGAGTAATGATGCTACTAGATATTACAATACGTGTTTAATTTATGGCTCAGGATTTCCAAAATATGAGCTGTTTTTGAGAATTGCTGTTTGCCCATCTCAGAATTGCCCACCTCTTACAGATAATAAATGGATCAAAGCTTCTCTTTAACCAGGGTAGCGTAATACTCTGTTTTCATTGTTGCCCTCCATGCAAGAAAATCCACCAGGAGTGCTCCATTTACGTTCCAAAATACATTAACCATCAGCTTCCCTTCCATTGAATTTCTTCTGCCATGGAGAACATTGTGGCACCATTGACAGCTGGCTCGCTTGGTTTCTGGGGTAAAATAATTAACCCAAGTCTCTTGTCATTGGTCACCGGCAGCTGCAGAGTGCATCTCCCTCAGAATTAAAACAATAGCAAAAGCTCTGTGAGATAGCAAAATGATACAACTTCTGATCAAATGTCAACACCTTTGGCAATGGGCACACACTGTTCTTAACAGCAGGTGCTCATTCATGGATGATTTTTTCCACACTTCTGTAACTGGTGACTTTTGCAACTACATCACATACCCTTACGCTCTTGTTTTCCAAAATCACCCGTTGCAGATAATTGACTTTGATTGGAGCAGTAGCCGACGCCATGTCTGTGCAGCTCATTTGCTACTTCTTCTCGGCCCTTGCAAAGCTTTTTGTGTCAATCATAGACAGCTTTTGGCAGTTTTATCCCCATACTGTGCTTGCAGTCTTTGGAAAAATTTAGATGTCTCCTTCACAAGAAAGTGAGTAATACAATGCTGTTCTACACTCACTGGCACCTCTACAAACTCCATGTTTCCCCACAATGCACTTTTCATTCACTACATGGATAAAACCACTACTGGTGTGAATAGAAAGCTCACATGTATTTATTGTGGATCAGCACAACAGTTGATAGGAATATTTATTCTTTGTTCAGAAACTTTGAACCATATTACGTGGATCTGTAAATTGCTAAAGTTTATACAACAGTTTTGTTGTACAGCCATTTACTGTTTCACAAGTTAATTTATAGCATTAGCCACTCGGGAGCATTATTCATTGCATTTTGAGAAATATATGTAATTATTGAACATATTTATAAATTGAACAAAGTTTTGATAGGAATGCATTTGTTAAGTTGTCCCTTTAATTTATGGCTCTGTACTGCCAGCAACACAGGTGTTTCTGCTTCTTAGTGCCATATTCCCCCTATCAGTGACTTTCTGAACTTTTTTTTTTTTCGTGGAATCCTTCCTATGTCTTGAATAGTCTTCCTACCACTCCTCAATTGTTGATCAAGCTACAGAAGGCTTTGAATAGGGAAAGTTAAATTATGGCCTCCCTGTACCTATACATGTCTCCATATGCATGCTTAAAATGTACTTTGCTCATTGTTGTACACTCTTTCCTGAGAAGTTACTTATTGCATTTTGTTTTGTATTTTTTAGGTGTGAAAAGGCTTTATATTATAAAGGATGGCTGTGGGACATCGGATACTAATCCCCATGTGTTGCAGTTGGCTGATTTTATGTTAATTTCATTAAAGATCAAAACTTGATAGCAAGATGGATCAGCATGGAGATACGTGTTTGGAAGAATCTTGCATGTTTGACATGACTGTGGAAAAAATGAATAAACAGCCACTAAATCTGAGTCCAAATTTTGAGGCCCTGGACAGCAAAATACTTGGTAGAGATTATAAAGACTACGACTGTCTTAAGACTGACAAAAATGAAGAATCTAGTTCCTTCGAGAACATTTTAGATACTTTGGGTAGCAAACTCAAGCGCTATGTATCTCACGGAAATAAACTGTGCTCTGAGGCTCAGAAGCCACCATTTCAAAAAACTGATGTTGTTGCTAAGCATTTAAGTGTTGTATGTCATGAAGAGTCTGTGGATCAGTTCTACCAAAAATTTGCCAAAATAAAGACTGAGATGTGTTTGGAAGCAAGTAAGCTCACTCCTCTGTCGCCACTGCCTTCCACGCCACCTCCTAAAGACAGTTTTCCCGTGGCTGCATGTGCAGATGATGGAAATATTTACATTGATACTGAGTCTCAGGAGAACTTGTCTGATAGAGGTTTTAAAATAACCAACTCTGAAGAGATGGAAATCTTAGAAAAGGGGTATGACTATCCTTCAGGAGCACATAAGGAACTTGAGCTATCATCTGGATGCATTGTTCCAATGGGTAATGATAACCTGGATTTAGGTACTAACCGTTATTCTTCTACTGAATGTTCTCAGCAGCTCTGCACTCCTAAAAGTATGTACAGTTCTATTTATGATGAGAAGGAAGTATTATCTGAAGGATATGAAGAATGCAGTGTGTTATTTAATGATGAATTACACCATGACAATGAGGTGCAGTCTTCACTTTCTGTTGATCCAGTAGGTAAGCTTGGAGTTTCCTTTGAAACCCATAAAGATGGAACTATTCACTTTAAGTGTCCCAATGCACTGTGCAATCCATTTGCTGAAAGCTGTGCTGACATCCTAGGTGTAAAAGAACAAAGCAGATCTGCAAAAGGTTTTTCAAAGGAAAATTCAGTCAAATGGAATAATGCATCATTTCAAACTAATGGCACATCATCTAGAGTCGATGAACTCCTTTTAGTTATTGAACCAGGAGCATGTGAAATATCTTATTGCAACTGCCACAAGCTGAATGAAGTGTCTGGCGGAAGGCAGTCTTCACAGTGCGATAAGCTACTTAGTGAGAATGAACTATTACCTGAGAAATATACCAAAAGTTCACAGTTGCATAAATCATACTGTATTGACTCATTACTAGAGGTGTGTCAGGAAATTAATAGCTTGCAAAATCGACAGCAGTCTTCAGGTGCCCTACCTGCTGACAAGAAGGAATCATTTGCCGACATGGATGCACTTCAGGATGGCTGTTGCTTTCAGAGCTCCCAAAATACTAGCTCAGCTGAAGTTTTTAGCTCCAGCATTACTCGTTCTCTCTCAGAGAGTGCAAAAGAGACTTCTGATTATGGTAATCAACTTAAAATGAAATCATTATTAGAAACTTCTGAAAAGAAAGAACTATCTGAAACCTTGCAAAGTGAATGTCAGCCCTCTGTTCAATTAATATCTTCTAAAAGTGAATCACCATATGTTGGTAGTATGCTAAGTTCCAATGAAATGCAGTCTAAAGTAACAAAATTAGGTACTGTTGCTAGTGAGACAAATCCAACTCTAGTAGAGGAAAATATGTGCCTGAATGATAATTGCTCTGAAAACCAATTAAATGCTAGTTCAGTTGATGATTTTTCATCAGGCAACACTATTTTACATGAGAAAAGTAAAACCTCATTTTTAGAAAATAGTGGAGAACTTGACAGCACAAAATTTACACCTCAAGACTCAGGAAAGAATGCACTTCCTGAAAAATTACTCAGTGCTGATTTAGCAAATACTTTTGTGGAAATGAACAGCATGTACAATGAATCCCAACTATCACAGGAACTATCAGGTATCAAAAGTGAAAGACCTAGTTTTGATTGTGAGCTAAGAAGTGCAATCCAAACACAGTGTGGAGTACCCCCATTTACTGTTGATTTCGCTGAAACAGATGTGACATCTATTAAACAAAGTGAGCTTCATGGCTGGTTTCAGAGCTTTCTAGATGCTTGTTCTCCTGATATTTTCATATCGAGTAATGCCCCTTCTTGTGTTGAAGGTGATGATCAAGCATCAGAAAATAACAAAAGAGGCGACAGGACAATGTCATTGCTCCACCCACCAGAAAAGAACTTACATTCTGAAAAATTACTGAGTCCAGACTCATTACAAGTGACTGTGGAATCTGGCAGTTTGTCACCTTCCGAAAGCTTCAGAGTTTGTGGAAGTGATTCATTGTGCCTTGACGATGAGTTGATTAGTGCCACCAAAATACCATCTGAGATGTCTCCATTTTGTTCTGATATTATAATGAATTCAACTTTTGTGGAACAAAATGCTGGAGATGTGCATTGCTTTCAACACTCGTCAAATACAGGTTCAGGTGATGCTTTTGTAACGTGTGTCACACCGTACTTGGGAGGTGAAAATGTAACTTCCAGATCTGATGAAGAACTGAATAATAGCATGTCATTATTACCCCAAAAGGATATAGAGTCTGTGAAACGACATAATGCTGACGCACTACAGCCATCTCTGGAAGCCAGCAACAAGTGCACTGAGCAGGTGATATTCAGGGAAGTAACTACTATTGATAGACATGGCTTATTATATGTTGATGCTAAGTCAATGAGTGCTTCCCAAGTGCCAACTGAATTCAATAATGATGGTGATATGATGGATTTAAATTTGATGAATCAAAATGTGCATGAGGACCAACACAGGGCTAGTGTAGCTGCTGCTTTAATGTCAAGCATTACTCCTTCTCATCTGCAGGCTGAAAGGCAAACTGCAAAATTTAATGGAAAACTTACTAAGGCAATGTTGGCTCTTCAATTGATAAAGAAGATACAGTGTGAAACACCACCCAAAACTGCCTCTTTTGGGATATCTCTGGAAACCAGTAATTTGTGTGATGAACACCTGCCTACAAAGGAAATGATGGTTGGTGTGAATGAGTTGTGTCACTCTGATAGTAAACTAACAAGTGCCATTGTAATGCCATCAACTTTTGCTGAACAAAATGCTGTTATTCAAGGTGACACTCTTTGTTTAAAGAATATTCAACAAAGTGATGAGCAGTGCAGTGAAATCAAATCTTTATCTCAAAAAACAAGAAATGAAACAAACTCTGAAAGTGCACTCTTGCCTGGTCCTGTGCCTCAAAAACAAAGCAAACTCACAATCCCTGACACTATAGAACATTGTTTAAAAAGTAAGCAAAACGTTTTGGAATGTTATGATAAATGTAAGACAAAATTGTTATCTAAGGAATTGAAAAGGAGTGTGGAATGTGAAATAACACCTTTAGTTGATGTCGTGCCTTTGGTGTCGAAAACGTCAAGTGATCTGTGTGGGCCATTGGAGAAAAAAATTGATAGCACATTGCTGATAACTGAACAGACAACAAGTGCAGGAAACCAAGCATCTGAGTTGTGTGAACTTCCTGCTGTTGTTCAGAAAGTAACCAGTGAAGGGCAAAACATTCTACAAGATAATTCTTTTCAGAACCTTAGGAAAGCTAATCTGTCTGGGATGAAAGGAAAATATTTTGAAAAATCACAGCCTGATAACCCACTTGAAAAAAATATTGTGATGTTGGCAAATTTGTGCAGCTAGACGTGTGTTTAAAAAATAAAGAGATTGTTCATAATAATCTATGTGATGAAAAAAAAATATCCCAAGAACTAAATCATGATGTGCAGCCTAAAAGAACACAATATATTGACCTTGAACCTTTTAGGCCTCAGTCACCAAGTGAACTGTGTGATCCACAGCATGTTTGGGGTCAACAACAAGGTGATTATTCTTTACTTTTTGCTGAAAAACCAGCTAGCAAAACATATCAAATATTTTCCAATATGCCAGAAATAATCTGTGAAGAACAAAAGCTCCTGCAGGAGGATCAGTGTTTTTCAAAATGTGAAAAGGTTGGTTTATCCAAAAGCACCAAAGAAAGAGATTCTGAAAAGTCGCAGACTGGTGACCCAGTGCCAAAAGTTTATGCAAGAGGTGAAATATATAAGCAGCCAGATATTTTGAACCCTTGTTTAAAAAGTGACGAACAAGCTTCAGGACATAGTAAGGAACATGAGACTGCATTGTTGAAACAGAAATTAGGAAGTAAGATCAAACTGTCATTTCAGAAACTGGGAAAGAATGAAAAACGTAAGAATTCATATTTTGCTGATTCAGTGCCAGAAATGTCTGAGACAAATGATGATATCTGTGGTCTGCGTGAGCAGCTGAGAGAGAAGCATACCACAATGTTTCTTGCCAAAACATCGGCAACTGAAATTGAAAAAGCACCCAAAGTGGTTGAAATGATTACTGATGAGCTGAAAACAACCTCTGAAGCAAGAAGATCTGTACAAGACGAGCATTGTGTTCATGACCTTGAGAAAATTAATTCACCTGATATCAAAGGAGGAAAAGTAAAAAAATCACGCTCTGGTAGTCCAGTGGGAAAAATGAGTCATAACTTAAGCATGTGTATGCCACCAAATGGTCTACATTCATGCTCAAAAGAAGAAAAGCAAGCTTCAGGTCACAGTCAACAGCATTCTAAGATCAAATTATTATCTCGGGAATTAAGAAATAATGTGCAGCCTAAAAAATCCGGCATTGCTGCCTCTGTGTCGCAAACAGTTGATCTCAGTTGTTCCCAGCAACCTTTGGGACAGCCAGCAATTAGTGAAACTTTAACGTTTAGAGTTGAAACACTAAGTGAAATGAAACAAGAATTCGAGTTACGTGATTTCACTTGCGATGTGCAGGAAATAACCATTGTAGAACAACAGCTTCTGAAAAATGATAATAATTTTTCAAATCTTAAGAAGGATATTTCATTCAATGTGAAAGAAAAAAATTCTGACAAATTATGCTGTAGTGACCTAGTGCCTAAGGTGCACAAAAAGACCACAAAATCTAAATTACCAGATCGTCTACAATCTTATTTAGAAAGCAAAAGGGAAGCTTCATTGGGACGCAGTGAGCACCACAATGAGACTCTGTCATTAATTCAAAAATTTGAAAAGGAGACTGAATCATTATCTCTGAAATCAAAAAAGGATAAACGTAAAGCAAATTTTACTGACTCTCTTCCTCTGATGCCTCAGATCAGTGATCTTTGTACTTTGCCTACACGAAAAAAACTAAATAGCAGTACTAAAAAGCGAAGTGTAGCAAAAGAAGCATTTGCATTGTCTAAATCCAGTGGGCAAGAAAGCGTTCTGCAAGACAATCATTCTGTTCAGAATCCTAGGAAGTTTCATTTATCAGATAGCAAAGCAAAAGAGGTGATCACTAGCAATTTCTTCAAGGGTAATAGTTTGATGGTGGATAAAATGTTGGATGGAAGCTTAAAAAGAAGCAAAAAATGAATCTAGAGAAGAGTGTTCGGCTTGTGTCACCAGACATGAGTAACTCA
The DNA here is from genome assembly GCA_039090855.1 of Macrothele yani. Lineage (NCBI taxonomy): Eukaryota > Metazoa > Arthropoda > Arachnida > Araneae > Macrothelidae > Macrothele > Macrothele yani. The sequence goes on from CM077013.1 coordinate 27,103,400, forward strand.
TCATCTTTGATGCATCAGACAAAGAGCACTTCACGTAATCAGCAACAACTTGTTAATAGCTCATTGTTTGCATCTGATAAGTTGAAAAATGTTACGAAAGAACAATCTAAGGTGGTGGAGTGTATTGATGGTATGCAAGAAGTATCACACAGGAAGCAGAATGAGCTGGAAGGCAGCCATTGTGTTAAAAAGCGCAATATTAGTGTACCTGATGTCAAAGGAAAACAGATGGTTGGTTTTGTTGAGGTTTTCAGTCTAAATTCACTGGAGAATGAAATGCCAAATGAAAGCTTAAAAAAGAAGCGTAAGTTGAATGGAAAACAAAACTCAGAAAGCCTACAGATTATTGAGAGTGCTACCTTTGATGAACATTTTATGGAGACTACTTTGTTGGCCGAAGATAAGAAGAGGGATATATGTCCAAAGAAACAAAAGCATGGTAAAAAAGATGTTTACTAGTGTTAATTTGGAAGTAAAACCAGCCAGTGACTGTGTCAAGTCAGGTTGTGTTCATGCCTTTGTTGACAGAAATGATATATCTAAGAACTGGTTGGGAAACATGAAAAACACTATGGAAGTAGTAAATAAACGATTATTTCAGGAAAATGCGTCAGGCTCCAAAGCAGTGAGTGTGCAAAAGAAAGATCAATATGAAAGTTTAGTAGGAGGGTATGAGCAGTTCAATTTGCAGCTGAGAAATGACTTTTTCCACAAAGGCCAGGGAAAGATGAGGTACAATAAAGCATTGTTAAATAGTCTGAAACAGTTTGAACAGATAAATTTCACTGAAAGATCTGGTGCAATTGTATCAAACCGATTTGTGGCAAATGTTCTTAATCCCAAAATTGTACGAGGTGTTGAAGAAGTGGCCTCAACAATTGTATATTATTTCAGCTCGTCTACCTTTGATTCATTGCAGCTGCTAGGTGAGAATGATGAGATTTCAATTCCTTTGATGCCTATTTCAGAACAGTATGTTGTTAAGAGCCTGTTTCAAGTGAAAAATAAAAATAAATCTCACTTGCAAGATTTTATTCCAGCAATTTTGTCCATGATTTTGGGACACTTGTTTTGGAAACGTGACCTGCGTGCTTTCGGCTTAGCTTCTCTTTGCCGTTTATACACCGCCATACATCGGGAGCTTAATTTCTTGCCAGGACCCCAGTTGCTGTGTCATGACATTGTACTCAAATGTCATGAAAATGCCTGGTACCTGATAACATCTGTTGTTGGAGTGTGGCCAAAGGTTCTTAATTTTCAGAACATTTTTCATGGTAAGTAACAGCACGTATTTTTATCATATTCATGCATAACTTATAATCTCATGCTTGAGGAATGAACTCAGTGGTTTTTTGCTTTTGAAATAAACTCTTATATGCTGTCATTATCTTATATCTTTATACTATCATGTGGGCTTGAAAAATATTATGCCCAAGATTCCAGGATTAGAATTATGTTCAATGTTCTGTAACATGACTTCCGAGGATTGTAAATGTTCTGCTGGCAAAGTGCCCAACACTTTGACCAAATTTCACCAACAAAGATAATCAGTTGAATAAATCACAGTAAACAAACAACATTGAAGTATTACTATCGGTTGAAACCTCCTGTTAAATATAATAATATAAACCTGTTATTTAAATCCATGGCATGCATTTAGGATTTGAGATTCTGTCAATAACTTTTGAAGTTAAATAGTGTGCCACTGATGCAGATCAACAATTTACAAAGTAAATCAATGAAGGTAGAAATATTCTTCATAATACATGGGAAATTGACAGAATATCCAAAGCAAAATGAATTTGCTTGTACCACTTACTTGTCATCTGTGTAACACTTCTCAGAAAACTTGAAAGTTTCATTGCCCTGGAGCGGGAATCGAACCCCGCATCTCCTGATTACCGGTCGAGTATGCTTGTAAGTGGTACAAATTCAGTTGCTTTGAATATTCTGTCAGTTTCCCATGTATTATGAAGACTATTTCTTCCTTCACTGATTTATCTGTGGCAATAATGACCTCCGACCTACATCCGTCCGGATGGAATTGGGTCAAAGCGCTATGAAGAAGCACGGGTGCTTCGACTATTTAAAATCTGAGGACTTTCAGATTCTTATGTCTCAGTTGGTTGGAACTTCACTGTCCTGGGTGGTGTAACGGTTAGCATACTTGACCAGTAATCGGGAGACGCAGGGTTCGATTCTAGTTCCAGGGCGATGTAATTTTTAAAAGTTTTTTGAGAAGTGTTACATCATGATCAGTAACTGGTACAAGCAAAATTCAGTTTGCTTTGAGTATTCAATTTGCAAAGTGTTTGTGGTAATTTGTCCACACATAAACTAGAGCAGCTTTCAGTATTTTTCGGACTGATTTATGTCCAGACAATGCTCTGTTTGACGTTGTAAACATTCATTTATTATTTTTTCCAACTATAACATCACCTCAGTCATTAGTATTGGGTCTTTTACCTACAAATTTATCAATTGCTGAACACTTGGATTCACAAATTGCTTCAGAAACATGCACAGGTGATAGTATAAAAACAGCAAACTTAATAAATTTTGGGATGTCTGCTTTCTTTTCATTTACAGCTTGTTTTAAAAGAGCTTTCATCTGGAAAAGTATTCCACTTTTCCTACTTTCTTGCACATTTCTATAGATCCAAGTGACAAAAACAGTGCACTCAAAAGAATTAAATCTTTTTTTATTTTTTTCCACTCCAGAGTTTGAAACATACGGAAAACCCTTTATAAATTCAGTGAAATTGAAAATATCTTCCAATTCTTTCTTCTGTTCAGAATTGACATCAGCTACTGAAAAAATGAGTATTCAGTTTAATAGAATACCTGCTGTTTTTGTGATTATTTCAACAATTTTCTCCTAAAAGTCTCTTGCTATCACAAATAGTAGGGGAGGATGGATGGATGTGTGTGTGTGTGTGGGGGGGGGGTGATTGGTCAGTGCTCTCTAGGTAGATGGGTGGAGTTGCCTGAGTATGGAAGATAGGAGTGAAGATGTGGGGGTCACTGGCAAGCCCTGAGCTCGCAGATCTAAAACGAAAACAAATGTTCTGTTCTGCAAGGGATTCAAATTTAAGATTAAAAAAATGTGCCATAATATCCTGCAAGGAAATTGAAATCTAAAATAAAAAGAGATATTCTGCAAGGGGAATTCTGTGGAAGGTGTTGAATGAATATGGTGTTACTGGGAATCTACTTAATAGTGTGAAAGCCATGTATGCTGACAATAGAGCTTCTATATGAGTGAATGGTGTATCAAAATGGTTATCCATTAGTGCAGGAGTCAGGCAAGGTTGTGTAATGTCACCATGGCTGTTTAATATATTTATGGATGTATGTATGCATGATGCTAAGATGGGCAATACTGGTTTATGTCTTGGTAATACCCATGTGTGCAGATCACTGTATGCTGATGACACTGTCCTGTCGGCAGAGATCAAAAGTGAGTTGCAGAGCTTGTTGTCCCGGATGTACGAAGTTTGTATGAAATTCAAACTGAGTATAAATAATTTAAAAACCAAAGTTATGGTTTTTGAGAGAGGAACTGGTAGTACTGAATGTAATATAAGTCTAAAGGGCACCGCGATTGACCAGGTGAATGTGTTTGTATATTTGGGAAGCTTGTGTGACAGAGAGAACAGATTTGAAGGTGAAATTACGAGGCGAGTGAATTCTTCATTGAAAGTCATAGCTGCTTTAGAAGGTTTTCACAGGAATGACGGATTCTCAAGAGTCATGAATCACTGTGTATGAAAGTGTAATTGCTCCTACTCTTATGTATGGTAGTGAAACCTGGGTACTACAGAAGAGACATAGGAGTCGTTTGTATGCCGGAGAAATGTGTTTGTGGGAAGACACATACAGATCATGTGAGGAATGAAGATGTGTTGCAGTTGTGTAATGTGAAGCAAAATATTGGTAGCAACGTGGAGATTAATGTTCTTAGGTGGTTTGGTCAGGTTGAAAGAATTAGTAATGAGATGCTTACTAAGAACATTTTTTCGGTCCATGTGGCAGGAAAAAAAGGCAGAGAAAGGCCAAGAAAGTCATGGTAGTATCAGATTCAGGAGTGCCTAAGTGAGAAAAAGATTATGAGTATGAAATATAGAAGGTCTTGTGTACGGCGTGTGGTGAATGTCACTGACGCTCGTGTTGTGTGTCAGGATCGCTTTAAATGGAGGAGTTTGATACAGCAACAGGAAGTAAATAATCAGTTAAAAAGTTTATCTGGTGGTTTGTATTATATGTTAAATGTTTAATTGTCAGATTGTCTTTCTTTGAGGAGCTAACCTCTGAATATCAGAGAACAGTGTAATGATATGTATGTATGTATGTATGTATCTTTGCAATGTATTATTGCAGTTTAGTAGGGCAGGTAACAGCAAATTTGCATACATGCAAAAGATTCTCTGTATAACTAGTGGTGTAGTGGGACCAGAATGGTGTTTTGGCACTTTTTTTCTAGTCTGCACGCTTTCCGGTAAACCCTATACAGCATAATTAATTTTCTTTTTAAAATGCAGATGTCCTATAGTTGTTTTCCAACAAAACAAAAAAACTTGCACAATTAGTGGAATTAATGTCCCATGTTTGTTTGAAGGTAGAGAGAGATAGTCTAAATCCATTCTGACTTGGCAGTTAATTGAAACTCCTTTTTCTACTGTTGTTAAGAACATCAAGGTGGGGATACTCCAGTGGAGAAATTATTGTAATGAGAATTTAATTCATCTAGTCATTATTAAGGAGTCTAGTTTTTGAATCTCAGTGAATTTAGTCCAGTTACAAGTGCCCCTTAATTATACTGAAAGCAGAGGAGCTTATTCTCTCTGGGGCCCATTTCACACAGGTGGAAAAAATCCATTGGAGCAATAAAACCATGTGGCTGTGCAACTTTTGACTAGCTTTCACATTGGCGGTTGGTTTTATTGCTAGAACTGAGAAAAAAATGCCTGACAGATTAGCAGCAACCAAAGCAAGCACTTTGAACCCCACCCCTTCTCACAGCCAGAATGATTAATTGCTTTATACTTTCATATGCTTGTACTATAAATATAAGAAAGTAAAAAGGGGAGAGGTGGAATGGAGGGGGGTTAAGAAGGGAAAGGTAATGAAGATGTAAAGGCACCGCACTTTCCTGTATTTTTTCAATCGGCACTACACCACTGTGTATAACTCCTAAACATAATGTGAACCTTACACATTGAGCATACACAGATTAATGACAATGCTTCAACCTCTAGTTTCACCTTCAAATGATGGATTCCAATTCAACCTCTGGCTGTCAGGTTTAACTTTGGGATATTGTTCTTTCCAACATAAACACAGAGAAACCTCAGTTATATGTTTTTCACTTTACATGGAATTTTGCTCTTGTCCCGATATATTACTGTAGTTTCTAATGCTTTTCAATTTGATTATATGTTTTCATTAATACATTGCTTGCAAAATGCATTAAATTTTGAATTTCAGGCTATCAAAGATGCATGGTTCTTTTATTCTTTTATATGTAACCCAGTGTGTTACAACCCTGAGAGGTTCAAGACAATGTTACAACTTTGAGAGAATCAGGCTGGGATTTTTTTGCAGCCACGAAATAGATAGTGCAACTAAAAATTTACTAAAGGGCATCACAGTTCTTTTTTTTTTTTTTTTTTTTTTTTTTTTTCTGTGAATTCAAGAAATTTGAAACAATCTTAAGATTTTCAAACTGATATGTGCTGCCATGGCTTAAAAGAAAGCTCCAGCAAATACTTTGCAAAAAACGTGCTCCATAAAGTTAAAACACCAAAAAGCAAAATAGGCCTACTGTACTTACATAAATGTTGCAGGTCATCGTTTAAAAAAACATTTCCGGCTCGTAGAGTTCGCAAAAGTAATATAATGCTGGAGAGATGTTACAGTAAAACCTAACCAACTATATAAAATACAAATATCTCACAAACATTTTATAAAGATGATATGAACTAAATATTTGACAAAAGAATAACTTTAACCCTCTTCCTTAGAATGTCTTTTTCACAATGAAAAATATCGTGTTGCAAACGTTTTTTAAATGATGACCTACAACATTTATGTAATAGGCCTGTTGTTTTTTGATGTTTATCAATCTAAGATTGGTGAATGTTTTGCTTGGCACTAATACTAAATCAAGTAGTGGATATATTGCTTTGGAAAGTGTGATGCTTATAAGTAAAAGGTGTTTAATATGGGTATTGAATATAAAACAAAATCATATTCAAATTTACCTAGTATTTCAAAGGTAATTTTTTTCATATACTGAAAATGTGAAATTTTACAAAACTTCGTAGCTTAAATTTTCATAATAAAACTAGGAAAAAAAATTAATACAAAGTCAGGATAGACATAGGTGTAAGATAACAGAGTTTTCATGTATGTATGCATGTCTTGCATTATAAATTAGCATAATCTAAAATTATATGTTTTTTTTTTCTTTTGGTGACATTTAAAATTTTACTGTAGTATTTAACATTTTGAAATTCCTTTTATGTGTCTTTTTACATTTATACGTTTCTTAAGGTCATCCCTTAGAAAAACATATAACTGAGGTGCCAATGTTACTTGTTTCCTGAACTATTTATGATAAAATTTGCAAATGAAAAGCATTTGATGACAAGTTTTTGTGAGAATAACAGAAGCCTGCTGTGTATAACAAAGAAAAAACATTAAATGTGGAAATGTGACCTAAATTAATAATTTAGCAAAAGAAGTTTAGCAATCTTGTGTTAGTTTATTTAAAGTCCGTTTCCTATGCTTAAACTTGAAAACTACTTAAACTGTATTATATTTTCAACACATGTTGCATTTTATATTTTCTGACATTGTTTTGTATTGCAATAGGTTAAAAAAAAATGTTTTGGGGATTGTAGTACAGGGTGTCTGTAAAGTCTTTCCCACATTACAAAAAATAATATAAAAACAAAACTATGTAAATTAAAATAAAATGGTTGGCAACATAATACAGCAGCACTCAGTTTTTTTTTTTTTCCTGTTCTTTAAGTGAGCACTACTGCTGAATAAGAGGAGCATTTAATTGATAATGGCTTCCATGCAAGAGAAAACGGCGTGTATGCGTGTTGTGGTTACATGAGACCAAATCGGCGGTTACTGTCCAGCTTCATTTCAGAAAAGAGTACAGACGATCACCACCGGACCAAAAAAGCATAAAAGTTTGGTATGAAAAGTTTAAAGCAACGGGTAGTGTTGGTGATCTCCACCGAGCGGGCCGACCACCGGTTACACAAGAGACAGCTGCAGCTGTTCAGGAGACATTTCTGCAAAGCCCCAGGAAATCCATTCCTCGTGCTTCACTGGAAACTGGGATTCCCCGTGCCACGGTTCAAACATTTTACACAAACGTCTTCATCTGTATGCTTATAAGGTACAAGATCGTTCAAGCTTTTCAGCCTGATGGCCAGCCTGGCCGTGCTGCATTTGCGACGGAGATTTTGCAGAGCATAGCTTATGAAAGCGATTATCTGCACTGTGTCTGTTTCTCAGATGAAGCCACATTCCATGTCTCTAGTACAGTAAATAGGCACGATGTGCAAATCTGGGGATCAGAAAATCCCCATTATGTCATTGAACAACAGAGGGCTAGCCCTAAAGTGAACGTAGGGTGTGGCCTGATGCATGACAGAATCATCGGACCCTTCTTTTTTACAGAGCCCATGGTAACATGTAATGTGTACCTGGACATGCTGGAACTTTTTGTTGCACCTCGGTTGCATGCACTCCAATCTTTGGTTATTTTCCAATAAGATGGTGCCCCATCACATTGGTCAATAATGGTTCATGAGTTTCTGAATGCCACATTTTCAAACAGATGGATTGGCTACGATATTCCAAGGACATGGCCACCTCGATCGCCTGACGTAACCCCTCTAGACTTTTTCCTGTGGAGTTATGTAAAAGACTAAGTTTACTCTAGTAGTGTTCTGGATGTTGAGATGTTAAAGAGCAGAATAACGGACATCATTGGCTCTGTCTCTTTTGAGATGTTAAACAAAACATGACTTAAAATCAAATATTGCTTAGATGTCCTCCGGGCCACAAATGGCGCCCATGTGGAGGTGTACTGACACTGGAAAAAAAACAAAAAAACCTGTGCACCATCATCGTCGTGCAGTTTTTTTCTTGTACCTGTAATATGTTTTTTATATTAATTTTTGTAATGTGGGAAAGACTTTATGGACACCCTGTACATTAAGTTGCAATTTCAATTTCTCTAACAGTATTTTTTCTGCAAGATCATAGATAGATTTATGAAGCTCAAGGTTTTTCAAGAACTACCCTGTACATAAGTATATACACTGAAGTGCCAGAAAAACTGGTACAGACGAGCTTATTCAAAATACTTAGCAACATCACCAATGCGCGTACTCGGTTGCGTCCGCCAGTGTGTACATAAAGCGATGAACATCCTTGTCAGCTGTCAGAGCTGTTTTCGGCATGAGAATGACAAGTAATAACGATTTAATCGATTTTCAATGCGGTGTCATAGTTGGCGCTCATGAGATTGGCCATAGTAATCCGGAGGTAGAAACGAAGTTTGGATTTTCACGGACGACCATTGCAAAAGTGTACTGTGACTACAAGAATTCCGGCAAAACCTCCAACCTATGATACCAGTGTGGCCGTAAAAAGACATTGGGTAAACATGACCATCGTCGGCTGTCAAGAACCGTTTCACGTGATAAGCGTGAAACACTCTTGCAGGTATCATCGGAATTCAATGCTGGAGCCTCAACAAGCATCAGCGTCTGGACTGTGCAACATACCCTGCATGATATGGGCTTTGGGAGCCGACGCCCAACTCGAGTCCCCTTAATGGGTGCACGACCCAGAGCTATGCGCCTCATATGGGCACGGCAACACCGCCACTGGACACTTGATGACTGGAAACAAGTAGCCTGGTCTGGAGTCGCGTTTCCAACTGTATCGGGAAGGCGGAAGGATTTGTGTGTGGCTAAAACCCCATGAAGCCATGGATCCCGCCTGTCAACAGGGAACTGTACCGGCTGGTGGGAGGTCCGTAATGGTATGGGGTGTGTTTTACTGGACTTCACTGTGACCCCTGGTACGTCTACAAACGTCTGTGACCAGCCAATGCTATGTGCGCATCCTTTCTGAGGAGGTACACCCGTTCATGTCCTGCATTCATGATGATGGGTTGGGCCTGTTCCAACAGACAATGCACCTCCACACAATTGTCAGGATGCCACATTATGGTTAGATTCATCTGAGTTTGGGGTGTTGCCATTCCAACCCAAGTCCCCAGATCTGAACGTGATAGAACACATTTGGGGTGCCATGCAACGCGCTGTCGAACACAGGAATCCGAGACCTCGGAATACACCTGAATTGTGGAACGCTCTGCCGGAAGTATGGTGTGCATTGCCTACAGCATATTTCCAGAAGCTAGTGGAGTCCATGCCCCATTGTATTTCTGCAGTCCTGTGCTCCCGTGGGGGACCTACCAAGTATTAGACTGGTGTACCAGTTTTTCTGGCACTTTAGTGTATATTGTGTATGATTTCTTCTTAATATTATATGCTGTGAAATTAATATTGAAATGTAATATGGTTAATTTAACGACATAATGAAAAGTAAATGAAATGAAATAAATTAGTCCCTTACAGTAGCCAAGGGGACACTGTATGTATTGTAATCTTCTGAAAGATGTGTCAAGTGTTGCAGTTTGCTACCACAAAGATATGGAATATGATTTCAGATTTCTTATGTTTCTCCATATCTTTTTTGGGTTACTGTTGGTGCAGATTATTTTTAATTCTAATTTTCATATTAGTTGCACACATGAGATTCTTTTGTAGAATTTAACATTTTTGTCATCCTTTGAGTCGGTCTTGAGATTGATGCAAAACTGAGGAGAATTTTGGGAGTGATTAGTTATGGGAGGGTTTGTTTTCCATCAGAGGATAATATTTCATCTTTCAGAATTTTCAAAAACAGAAATTAAACGGAGTGAAGATTTGTCTCATAATCGTAATTTAGTTTTCTCGCGATGTTCCTTCTGCCCAATATCATTGTTAAATATCATTTTATTCCATAAATATTTGTATTTCAGCTTGAAAATGGAGGAAATTTTTCAGAAAACGGGAGTTAGACGACGTGAAAATTTTCCTGTAATCTTCAGGTATGAGACATCCTCCATAAAAAACAAAAAGTCTGGTTCTGGAGATCAGTACATAACTGAACAGAATTTTGAGGGAAATTGGCAGTGGTGGTGGTGTATGTGGGTGTGTGAGTGGGTGGGTGGATTGTTTTCCGTTGAGGGAATGGAATTCCGACTTTCAAAAAGTAAGTTAGATGAAGTGAAGATTTCTGCCATAATCATAATTTAATTTCTTGTGATATCCTTCTGCTCAGTGTTGTTGTTAAATATCATTTTATTCCTTAATTTCAGCTTGAAAATTGAGAAAAAATTTCTGAAAATGAAAGCCAGACGAAGCAAAAATTTTGCCTGTATTTGAAATTGTTTCCTCCTGTGACGTTCGCTCTATCCTGTGTTGTTATACACTGAAGTTCCAAAAAAAAGTGGGATACCTTTCTAATACTGTGTTGGTTCTCCTCGTGATTGGATAACGGCAGTAATACGACAGGGCACAAACTCCATGAGCTCTCTGAAGTACTCTGGAGACATTGTACACCATCTTCTTGAAGAGTGCCCCACAATTCTTTAATAACAAATATGTACGAACGATGAAGAAACTGGTTTCTGTTTTTAATTCTTTAAGTGTAATATTCACCAACGGAAGATTCCTGGCATTGACAGCACGTTGAACAGCATCCTGAATGTGTTCAGTGATATTACAAGCAAACAAGGGGGCTAAGGCAGGATTCCAAACTCCGTGAAATTTTCTTCTAGCCATAATTGGGTGACTGTGAGTGTGTGCTGTGGCGCATTGTCATGTTGAAAGAGGTTGCACCTGTCGGAGTGGTTGCTTGACGTGAGTAAGTGCAAATGATCCCCAAGGATGGTTACTTAGCCTCCACCCATCAGAGTGGTCTGCAGGCATATGAGGAGTCCTAATGCATGCCAGCTGAAAACACCCCATACCATAACAGAGCCACCGCCGGTCTGCACTGTTCCTTGTAGGCATGCAGGATCCATTGCCTCGTGGGGTTGTTGCCACACCTAGAGTCGGCCATCTCCCCAAAACGGTACGATGATTCATTGGACCAGGCTACATGTTTCTAGTCATCTTGCACCCAATGGTGGTGTTCCCAAGCCCAGGTGAGGCACACAGCCTTGTGTTGTTGAGTGAGCAATGACATCCAGGTGGGCCATCGGCTCTGGAAACCCATAGAACATGGGGAACATTGCACTGTTTATGCCGATGCTACTACTGGCCCTTGCATCGAATTGTACTGTGATTTGCGGCAATGCTGCACGCCGAGCAAATATTACAATGCGTGCCAGCTGCCGCTGTCCCGGCCACACTGGTCTCAAACTCTGGATTCTCTCCTGAGTTTGTGTAGTCCAGATACACCCTTGAAATTGTTGACCATGTAAATCCAAATTTCGTGGTAATTTCCAAGGTGGAGTGACCCATCTCCCAGGTGCCGACCATCATACCATTTCGAAATCGCTTAAATCCTGATACGCTGCCATCTGAATTGTGAATGCTACTACTTGAGCTTGCAGAGATATCTACCTCTATATACAGGGTGATCAGAATTGACAGCACAATAAACCTACCAGACAATTTCTTGTGGAGAAAGAAGCCGAAAACTGTTGTCCGATCGGACGTCGCGTTCCGGATATATACCCGCCGAAAGTTTTGTGACGTCACATCCGGTGGCGCACATGCTTGTTGAAGAGCAACATGGATAATTATACAGACGCATGTATCACAAGGCAATCAAGCCGCCCCGGTGGTATAGGTGCAAATTAGCACTCGCCAAATGGCGATTAACTGACAATTATGGTGATTAAATTTATTTTAGTGGTCGCCAGTTTGGCCATTTTTAATTTTTAGTGCCAATTTACAAAAGTATAATAATTCATTAGCAAAGATAAAATGAAGTGAAACTAGTCCTAACTAGGGATGACGAAAACCTCAATGTTTTTGGAACATCAAAGTTTTGCCCCCGATAATTGATGTTTAAATTTCAATGTTGCAGAACCCTTCTAGTACGACGCGACCGACTCGGCATGCGCATGTTTTGCTAAAAGCGCGGTGTGCTGAATGATCAGTCCTCTATTTTGACCCGAGTAGTTCCCGAATCAGACAGCAGATATCGGCGTGAATGGTCGTATCATTGATTAATCATATTGTTTTGAAATGAAATCTCCACAAAACATACTGTCAAACAGCAATACTTCGCTGCGTTATGGAAGGATGACTAATTTTAGCCAACACTTCATCCTATTACAGTTGAGGCAGAGCTGTTCACAAGGGATTGTGGGTGAATTCTAGAATGTTACATTGTTGGAAATCACTTTTTCCAGACCCGTTCAAAGTGAAATAATGCGCAACTCATGGTCCAGTGACAACTGCGAATTTATTTTTCTTGCAGACTTTGCCGCTCAAGAGATCGAAATGTGTTTTATTACTAGAAACTCTTGACATTAATTATTTCGTTTTTCCCAAACAAACCGACACAGTAGCAAAACTCGGCGAATCACGAATCCCCCAAATCTTTCTTCAATTCTTGTGGTAGTTGAGGACAAACTTTTTTGACAGCTTGTTCCTCAGTATTTGCAAACGTGTATTTTGAATCACCTTAGAATAATGTCAGCCTGTAAGGAAACCTTGAGATGGATAGTTGTAGTGACAGTGAAAGTTTGCCAAGTGATAGACGTGATTTCTAATAATTTTAGAATAACATCAATTGGTAAGGGTGTATTCAAATTTAAGGGAGTTCTAATTAATTTCCTGATTTTTTTCGCAGAAGAAAGAACAGTCTGAAAATTCGTTTTGTATTTGTAATTTCTATTTCAAAAAATATTTCACGTAAAGTTATTTTTTAAACAAAATTCAGTTATCTGAAATGTAATACATTTATGGAAATGTTTAAAAAAATCATATAAAGTTCGGGGGGAAATTTCAGCCCAAAATATAAAAATGTATGGAAAGCAGAACATTTATTTCTTGAAGCTTGCAATTTCTAAGAAAATGGCTTGAAGTTTTAAGCCCTTTTAGTGCTACATGCATCACATGTAGCACTAAAAGGGCTTAAAATCCGATGTGTCAGAAGCCGATATATCTGAAAAATATTGAGGTTTCATTACTGGTGTGTGAAACTGGTAATGAATATTTTCTGCGTAAAGTAAATGATTTTTTTTTTTTGTTGCATTCTTGTAAAGAGGAAGGAAATATCATATTTTTATGTTGTGAATTAGCTGTTTCGGTCGATGTTCCATCAACGAAATGGAGTTCTTTTCCTCGATGCTACAGGAACCGATACATCCAAAAAACATAGAGGTTTACTCTTATACATCGAGCGTTTTAACAGACATTACTGGTTACTCGATTTGAATTGGTGAGTAATCACCGGTATATTGAGCATCGATTTTACCCACCAATGTGCCGATATACTGCTGCAGATAGAAAAGTAGGAATGTATCTAGTAATTAGCAAAAACATCGAGGTTTTCTCTGATACATGGTAAATTTCCACCGATACTATCGATGTTTGGGGAACGAGTAAACCCCAGAGGGGGAAAAAATTATTTACAAAATGGTTTTTATTTTGCTCAGCAAGTGGCTTCTTTTGTGTTCAGATAAAGCCATCAATGTAAATAATAGCAGTTACATTAAAGTTTTTATTAATCCCCCAACCCCTTTTTTATGCTGGAGACTTCTTTTTAGCCACCAAGATTTGTTAACTTAGCAGCCAGTTTTTTTTTAATTTGGCCACTAACATTTTCGGACTTACCGGCCTCTGGCCACTTGGTTAAAATTCCAGTTTGCACCTATACCCGGTGGTGCAGTGGTCCAAGGGGATGGCTTCTGATCATTTGTTCGAAAGGGGTCTGGGTTCGAATCCCGGTGAAGCATGGATGTTGTGTTTGTCCTTCGGCACTGACTCTCTCCCCTCCCTGGAACCTTTGGTCCTAAATTCAGGATGGGCAACTACTTATAGCCCACTAAGTTGCTCATGGTGGTCGTTAAACCTCCAATTAAAAAAAATAATAATAATAAACAAAAAAAAGAAAGGCAATCAACATTTTGAAATGTGGCACGGGGTGGGTATTCAAATTCAAAGGACGTGGTGGCGTGAAACCATCAGCTGTACGCTTGCGCGATACGGCAGGTAGGGATCAAAAGGGTTGGCGACGGTAGCAGGTAAGCTTTTACTGCATTGGTACATTTGACAGTAGTCTGGGTAGTGATATGTTGTACAGTTTGAGAGAGTATTGTGACATGTATCTCTTGTTGGGGGAATGCCATGTTTCAGCATTGCGTGCAGCAAGCGACACCCAGCACAACGGCACCTGGACACCCAGGTCATACGGTGGCTTGACGCTTGAATGCGCAACACAGGCAATGTCGCACCACGTCGAAGTGTAGACAGTGGCGCTGCACCCTCTGTGAGAACACCATCCCTCGAGGGCGCCATACTAGAGTTCATAGAGGAGCCAACGACCAGCAGTCGCGCAACATTTTGTTGTGCACCAAAGTACCATACTTGTCGTTCTACATGACGAAGACCTGCATCCATATCACATCACACGGGTGCAAGGCCTATTAATACAGGATTATCCTCGAAGACAGGCATACTGTGAGTTTCTGCTACAGCAACATGCTGCCGATAATAGTTTCATCTGCCGGATCTTGTGGACTGATGAAGCAAGGTTTACGCGGCAGGGTATCTGCAACACCAATAATAGTCATGTTTGGGCATTGGACAATCTGCATGCAAAACGCGAACATGCTCACCAGGTCGGTAGGGTGTTAATATCTGGTGTGGTATTGTGGGAGATATCCTATTGGGGCCATATCTTCTTCCCGAACGTGTCACAGCTGCCAACTACATGGTGTTTCTACGTGATGTTCTGCCGGACTTTCTGGAAAATGTACCATTGGCTGTTCTTAGCAATCTATGGTTCCAGCATGATGGAGCACCGGCGCATTATGCTGGAAATGTTCGCTAGTGGCTGGATACGGAATATCCCGGTCGATGGCTTGGCTGTGGTGGTCCTGTCGCACGGCCTGCTAGGTCGCCAGATCTCAACCCATTGGACTTCTTCCTCTGGGGTCATCTAAAGGAACTGGTATATTGACGGCCTGTCAACAGCCTGCACGATCTAGTGGCCACCTTACACACGGCCCTCACAACTGTAATCCCTGCTATGCTGCAACACACGTGCAGATGTCTATTCCTCGGCGGGCTGTTGCCTGTTCCGCACTATACAAGGTGATCATTTTGAACACATGTTTGTAATATGACACAAATCCACGTGTTATATCATTTGTGTTGTAGTGGTACACATCAATAAATTACATGTTTTCTGTCAAAGTGATTGGGTAAGGTATTTCTAATGTTTGTATTCTTACCGGATGTGACTTCACGAACTTTCGGGCCGTATATCTCCAGAATGCGATGTCCAATCGGACAATGGACAACAGTTTTCGGTGTCTTTCTCCACGAGGAATCGTCCAGTAGGTTTATTGTGTGGTCAATTCTGATCACCCTGTATACATTGTTTGCAGGCCATAATTTACCGCATGGGTGTGGTGTCATGTAATGGAAATGGTAGGGCTCTTCGAAGTTTTTTTGGCACCTCAGTGTATGTTAGTAATTGTATGTTTTGAATAGAGTGATGCACTCCAGTTTCATATTTACTGCACACTGCACACTGCACAAATAAGTTAATGTAATCAGTTCTGTCTTGCTTGTATTGCATTATATTCACATTTTCGCCACACATTTTTATTTTTCACACGGTTAAAACATTAAGCTTTTTCTTTTTTCTTTGTCAGTCTCGTGTATGCAGTTTATGTATGCAGTTTTTTTTTTCTTCGTCAGTCTCATGTTTCAGCTCTTGTGGAATTCTGACTAATGACTTCTTATCTGCTGTGGTTTCATAAGCTTTTTGAATGTATTAGTACTACAAATTTTCTTCTAGCCTGCATCATGATAGGTAGGGAAATTTGAAAAGATACATCCTAGCCTTGAACTATTCCTCAGATGGTGAAAAGATTGGGGGAAGGGGGGTTACATTGTTGTGAGGACTGTGTTAACATAAGAGCTTAGGGTATAAAATTTTGAACTGTTCATAACATCTGAGCTGTGGCTGTTATCCCAGAATTTATGGTAGCCTACCTAAGAAATCAAAATCGTACAGAATTAGTTTTTATGAAATTTCTCTGTTTGTGTATATTTCATACTGACAAGAGATTTGGGCCATTTAACAGTCCCTGTGATTATATAAAGATTTAGAACAAAAAATTACCATATCCAGGAAGGGGAGCAGGAGAATGTTTAGCATACATTAACCACTGACTGTTTGCAGACTAAATTGGTATCATGCTGGAGAATTCCGTTAACAATCAAGAAAAAAATAGTTTCTAAAAGATATTAAATCAAACATTGTTGGGGCTAAAGTTGTAGTTTCATTTAACAGGAGTTTCAAGTATCTTTGCCTGATATTATTACATTATTGCCAATTTTTATTTTACTGTACATTATACACATTTTTCTGTGAGGCTATGTGAGGCATCTAGCTTCCATCTCAAACTAGATTATACAATTCAATTCCTTTGATTAATTAATACTAAATGTCACTCAGATTGCAGGGTTTGGTTTTTTTCCCCCTTCTTTTGGGCTGTGGGGAAAGGAGGTTACTTTGTGGGTTTTTATGTATGAAAATATTTGTGTATGTTTCCATTTATGTACTTTTTGTTGTGATCAAGAGTAATTTTTTATTCATATTGTTATTTTTCTGTTTGAAATAGTTGAATGTGCTGTAGTTTGCTTTGAATTGTTTTGTGTGTATAGTATTTATGAAAGGCTTGTACAATTTTCGAAGCTAATTCGATTTTCACTTTTTCCCCTAGGTGTAAGAAGTCCATTGAATTTAGTAATGTCATTCTTGCTACTGAACGCTAGTAATAGAGGGGGTTATTTAATGATGACGAAGACATTCAAAGTCCTTCTTGCTTTAACAGATCTCAATTTGCGTGGAATTTCAACACACAGTCCTGAGTCATTGATTAAGCAGCTGTTTGCAGACCTTGCACAGCATGAAGAATTAGGTATGTAATGTCAGAAAAAGAGGCATCAGAAAATATTGCATTATATTAAAATGTATGTTTTCTGGAAATGATGTGATATTCTGTTCAAAGTTATTTTTGTCAAAATAATTATCTTTGAAATTCTTTTATATATGGGTTTGATTACTTTTATGAGCATCTAAGGCTACAAGGAGTGTACTCGTCTCTTATGTAGGGCCGGGAAGAGATAGAACCAGAACTCTAGTAAAAACATAACACCCACACTTTATATAGGACTTAACCCATTCCCAACACAGATGACCTGCCAGGAGTTTGTTTCTCAGTCTATTAGGCTAATATTGGAGTGGCTTGAAATGTGTTTTTACCATCCTTTTCATTGTCTTATGCTTTCATGTCAGTAGTGTTCAAAGCCACAGAAAAGTCATTCTTATGCATTCCACTCCACATCCATTCAGATTCAAGTGGTTCTACATGCTTGTCTCTTCAATTTTATTTGTTGTTTACAAATTTCTTTCTTAGACCCCGTGAATATGTTACAAACAGGCCATGGTTTAATTTTTTTTTTTAGCAGTAGCAACATTTGGTAGTGGCCTTATTTTTTACTAGCAAATTGCATTATCTAATAGCAAAAGTTTATTAACATTATACAAAAGGAACTTTAACATGTCCCCCTCCATTAGTCAATCATGACAAATTTTGATTTCACCCCTGTAACTGTCACATTGTAATGCTAAAAAGATTGCAAATATTTAGATAGAACTCACCTTTTCATGACTTGACAGATTAATTCTAACAATTTAATTCGAATGCAAATATTTAAAAAGTACATTTTTTTTATTTAACTTTATTCACAAAATTCAGGAACAGTATTCAAAATCTTAAGCTATTTTACGTATGGTTTACGATCTGGGTTTCGGGTCTTTTCATCATACCACTTTTAAGTGGCAGGCCTGGGGTCAAACTTGTCTTTGGACAGACCTTCAACCTCAGTACTCATGAAAGCATTCAATGTTTGTAAGTTTGAAGTGCCCCTCTAATCACCCTGGATTCTCGTCATGAAACTGAGCCCAACCTCACATGCAGAAGTAGATAAGGGAAATGTACTGGGTATTTCTACTAGTGCCAAAATGTTTTTCATAATGTTTCTACTTTTCAAGAAACATTTATTTCCAGAAAGCAGTTGTTCCTTTTTGTATGTCAGATTGGTGATTATCTTTAGCATCACTTTTCAATTCAATGAATTCTCCAAGTACACTTTCCAGTTCAACCTTGGCCCATGTTAAAGGCATTTGAAAATTCTCTATCAAGGATTTGACATCTTGAATCCCGTAATTTTGAAACATGTCTTCATCAGCGTTGAATGGACAGTAGGGTGGGCTGAAAAAAATATAAAAAATTTCAAGTCGTAATACCGCGGAAAAGTTGCGTATTGGGGAGACTAAAAAGGGTTTACAAAAGAAATATATTCGGTTTATATCTTCCAATCGCGCGTGCGCTATAAAGTTTGCCGAAATTTGGAAAAATGTATATTTTTACGGTAATTTTTAACATTTTTAAATTAACCTCCTCCCGAATGTAATAGCTCACATTCTTATCTATTAGAACTACTGAAAATAATGTTTAAATATTATCTAAATCCATCACCATCTTCCGGTCGCGCATTGCCTTAAAAGTTAATAAAATTTTGAAAAGAAATTACAAATAAAGGTAGATCACAGTTCAAGGAAAACATATACTAACAACTTACATGTTTTTTTTTTTTCTATTTCTTTGTTTAATACAAGGTTAAATGTTTAAAAGCAAATTATTTTAGACCATTAGTAATATTTATAAACAGTTTTTTTTTTTTAGAAAACTAAGTTTCTGTGTGAAGAGTCGTAAGTCCAAGAAAATCATGTTGAACAATTAAAAATCTCCGTTTTCACTCATTCTTAGCTGAAGGCACATTGAAATCTGATTTATGGGCGAAGTTAGGCATGGTTGACCTTGACAGCAGAGTCGTTCTGATAAAACCATCCCTAGACTCAGCTCCGCAAACTTTTCTTGAGGCCTCTGTCACGAGTTTGACACATTGTTCAACTGCCTGTGTGTGAACTGGGAATGTCTTCAATGTTATATCCCAATTAGGGACTGAGTCA
This sequence comes from Macrothele yani, assembly GCA_039090855.1. Lineage (NCBI taxonomy): Eukaryota > Metazoa > Arthropoda > Arachnida > Araneae > Macrothelidae > Macrothele > Macrothele yani. Next base: position 27,122,780 of record CM077013.1, read on the forward strand.
CTTTGAATATGTGATTTAATCTCTTCGTCACTGATATCTTTTATTAATGGGGGAGAAGATAAATCACAGTCCATCCAGTTAATTATTTCCGAGTAGTCTTGAGCCTTGAAATTGAGTTTTGGCGGCATAAATGTTCTGATAGTTGTTCTTTTTTAATCTAACTGTCTCGCCTTTAGAATTCGTCAAAGTCTGAGCTCTCTTATGTGTTTTCTATGATCTTGTGCCATGGCTAACATTAAATGTTCTGAATGAGCGAAAAAGTCATTTCGTTCGATCACAGGGTCAATAATATTACGTAAATTTTCAGGCAGGTACCTTGAAGATTGTATTGATTGGTACACAAGTTTTGGTCCCTCTGTAAAGTATTTACTTGTTTTAATACTAAACCACATTGGCATGTATGACTTCAAAATAAATACAACTATTTCTTGAAGTTCAGGTGTGGGACCTTCTTCACTTAAGTACAATCTGAAAGTCCGATTTGCTGTTGTCAACCACCTCGAGTGTGACAAGGGACCAGGATCTCGTACAGCCAAATCCTCTTTACAGTTTCCCGACTTTATTGCCATGGAAATATCGAGTAGATATTGCTGATCCTTAGTATACTTCTGCCTGTTTTGGGGATCTGACAGCCAATACTCTTGAAGCCAATCACTGGACGTTTTTTGCAGCCACTTAGGTTTTCACTGACTGGCCCTCTCAAAGATTTTGGCCCCGTTGATTTACCGTCTAGGTATTGAAACAGATGCCGGAATGGCAGTTCATTGGAATGTAGAAGGCAAACTGCCCATTGTAACGGTTTCCCCAAATGTATTTCGATTCGGCGAATCAGACTGTTTTTCCAACCTGTATTAACAGCAGTGCCATCACATCCTATGACAACTAATTTTTCAAGAGAAATACCGTGACCAGACAGATCAGAAATAATAGAAGTGACAATATTTTCAGAACTTCCAGAAGTTGGAGTAACATGGCCGATGTAAACTGAACCAGGTTCTTGAATTAGCGAGTAATGCTCTTCCTTTTTTACTCTATGGAACCTTTTCGAATGAGCTACATGTACCACTAACGTGTCGTCCTTCCTCCCATCCAAATAGAGACCTTGTAGTGGAATTTCGGCAGATTTACTACTCAATTCAGCCCTAACATTTTGTTTTTCTCTTCTTAATTTGTTTTTGTCTATAACATGGGAGACGTCAGAATCGGTAATTAATCCAACGTCGTACAAAACACTTGATGCGATTGCAGCAGTAGCGCGATCAGAAACTCCATAACAATCGCTCAGTAATGCAGTAGATTTTAGCTTAATTCTCATCTGCCAATTATCAGAGGAAAGTCTTTTTGGCACTTTAAAATCTGGGTTGGTATCACTATCTTTACTAGAAGGATATTAAAGGACATTTACATTTGAATGCGAGCACGAGGGTTTCAGATCAGATTCAGATTCATCATCCAACGTTAATTGGCTGTCACGCGATCTCCTTTCCAATGATTTATTAACTTTCTTTGTTACAGACACGTCTACCCCTCCAATTTTTCCTATTCCGTATACTCGTAAATAAGTCAACAAACCTTAGCTCAATAGCAGGTCTTTGACCCGAGCGAGTTACGACGGGCACCAGAATTTGGTAGATTTGACAGCTGTTGCGCGAACGGAAGACCTTAATCGATTTGAGCCATTCTTTTTTTAAATCGTTATCGGTTCGAGTAAGAGTCGACTATAGCTATTACATTTAATTATTGACAAGTTAAGTCAGATAAAAAATTACCGTAAAAATATACATTTTTTCAAATTTCGGGGAACTTTATAGCGCATGCGCGATCGGAAGATATAAACCGAATGTATTTCTTTTTTAAACCCTTTTTAGTCTCCCCATTTCGCAACTTTTCCGCGGTATTACGACTTGAAAAAAATTTTTTTTTTGTTTTTTCGGCCCACCCTAATGGACAGTTTGTGACTTCAAAAATTGCTGCATAATTTGCAATGGGGTCGTTAATTAGTGTTTCAAAACGCAAGTCAATATTGCTGATAAGTGAATCTATTATACTTATCAAATGAACACACTGCACCTCCTCTAGCTTTTAAATTTATATCTTTAAATTTAGATTGCCCAGTTTGGGCAGGTCAGGTAGACAGGGTTGGAAGCAGGGAAGAATTAATGCTTTTAGAGTTGAAATGTTTTACTTCCAGAAGAAGGAAGTAAAACATTTGCCACCTTTTAGATAAAGGAAGCAAATGCGAGCATAGTGCCTAATTTGTTATGAATTACCTTGGCTTTACTGCCAACTACTACGGATTTAGTTGTTTGACTATGGAACTATGGAACTCACTGTCAAAATGATGGATTCTATGAATTTTCATTAAAACATTTTTTTTTCTTATTTTGCTAATACGAAATAATGCGAAATACCATCTGGGGATGGGAGTTTGTGGTAACTGGGGGTAGGTGTTCGTCAGGGGGATGGAATTCATTTTTACGTAACTTTCGAAAACGGAAGGGCGACAGAGTTCAGATTTTCTCTGTAATCGTAATTTCTCCAGTATTATTGTTAAATAACATTTTACTGCATAAATATTTGTATTTCAGCTTGAAAATAGGGGAAAATTTTCAAAAAATTTCAAAACCTGAAGTCGGACAGAGCAAAGATTTCTCTCGTAATCCCCCCCTGCTATGTTCCCGCTGTCCTGCGTTGTTAAATCTCCCCTGTTGATAAGGGAGGGGGGAAATTCCCCTAAACGGAAGTGACAAAGTTGGAATATTTGTGAAAATTGATGCATGGTGTTCAAAAGTATTAATATTCTCGAAGTTACACCATTTATCTAGTTAGTTAAAGCTTTGATATCATGCTCTCATTCATGGTCCTCAGGCTGAAAGTTCTTTTAGCATGATGGATGAAATTATTGTATCAGAGAGCATGAAAAAAAAAAAAAAAAAAAAAAAGGAAAGAAAGAAAAGTGACAATGGAGAAATAGGCAGAAAGAGAAATTAAGCAATGGATGCTGTGCAGCTACAGAGTCAACAAAAGACAAACTGACAGTAGTCTGCATTCCTGCTGAGTGTTTTGATTTTTCGCCTAGTTAAAACATTCGTTTTTTTTTTTTTTTTTTTTTGTCTCATCTTGTCATAAACTGCAATGTCAGAGGCAGTATGATCATATGGTAAGTGGAGGTTTGCGCACTGCGCGTTCACTTGCTGATTACTAGTGGAAGTTTCGAAATTAAATCTCACAATGTTACCTATCATGCCATCACCAGGGCAATCAACTTTGTGTTTCACACATGTTAAGTTTGTTTCATTAGTTTCCTTGTTTGTTGTAATGTTTTGTTGTGGTGTGTATTTCTTTTTCACAAAGAGATGGGTTGTTTTGTAAAAAAAGCGTGTATGTATGCCTCTCGATAATACTAGTTACTGTTGACAAGGCTCTACCCAATGTTGGCAGGTATGCCTTGGGGATTGGGGTGGGGGGTCTAGAGTGAAAAAAGATATCAGTCTTAGCAATGCCCCCAACTTTCGTCCAGGAGTGAGTTACCATTAGTCATGAACGTATAAAACGAGTGAAACACACAGTCACATATGGTAAAAGGTTCGTTTAGCGGTAGCTTTCAGCCGTCCTACGACCTTGATCACCCGCGATCGACTGGATGGGCTGGTTGCCAGAACTACAATTTGATTGAAGTTGGGGTGTTAGAAATGTTGCCAGATTTTAGAAGAGAGATCCAAATAAATGGGATTTTGTGAGGAGTCTGAATTGCAGTTTTTGGTGAACAAAATTTCAATGCTCTCTTGGAAATGCAGAGATGCCTTGTTGATGAATGGGGTAACTTTTTTGGTTTCTTTCCAAAAGGGAACTGCAGAGGTGTCTTCAAGGGTTATTGCAGATAAAGCTGTCTTTGGAAGACCATTGGAAACATCTTTTTTTGTGTTCAACAAGTCTTGTTTTGATGCTTCGGTATGTGCTTCCAATATACACTGAGAGACCAGAGGAAGTTGAAATGGGAATAGCATAAACTCCAGGGGTGTCCAAGGGTGAGACAGGATCCCTGTCTTTAAGCGGGCACATTATTGCAGAAGGGTTTGGTTTCACTGTGCGAGTGTAGCCCATAGTTTTGAAAAGTTTGCACATTTTATAAGAGAAGGATCCATGGAAAGGAATGGAACCAATGAATGGTGGTTTTTCCATTGTTATTGATGAGAGAGCAGACAGATTTTTCAAGTGGGAATTTTGGAGGGATTTTTGAATTGTAGAAGGTGGAAACTGATGGGCTTCGGCAATTTTCTTTATGATTTCCAAGAGAGCATTGAAATTTTGTTCACCAAAAACTGCAATTCAGAGACCCGTTACCAAATCCCATTTATTTGGATCTCCCTTCTAAAATCTGGTAACATTTCCAACACCCCAACGTCAAATTGTAGTTCTGGCAGCCAGCCCATCCAGTCGATCGCGGGTGATCAAGGTTGTAGGATGACCGAAAGCTACCGCTAAACAAACATTTTACCGTACGTGACTGTGTGTGTTTTGCTCGTTTTATATGTTTATGTGTTATTGTCACGTGAAGCTGAGTTTTAAACCATATCATTAGTTATTCAACAAGTTTTGGGGAAGGAACGCACAGATGTTTATTTTTTTTTTCCAGCACGCCACCACCGCCAAATCTTTTTCCACTGCACGGACCTTTATTTCACATGCACAATGCAGTTTGTGCTTTACATTTCACACTAAAACATGTAAAATTTTTCCACTAGCAACTTTTGCTATAACCACTTTTATCACTAGCAAAATGCATTTGCTTGCTAGCAATTTGCTATTAACTACCGGTCAAAATCGCACGCTGGTTACAAAAGTTTGCTTCTATTTTCTGTGAGCACAAAGATTTATATTAAGTGTGTAAGTAGTCAGAATTGTAAAAATTAATCATAGTGGAAGGCCAACAGATAGATATAGTTAGGCTGCATTTTGATAAAGTAGAGGAAGATGGGGGGGGGGGTATTGAGAAAATGAGTTCAAAACTTTTAATAAATCTGTTAATGCCAATAATTTGTTTAAAAGTAGTTGGTAAGGTTTTCTTTGTGTAATAGTTTTTGACAACTTTACTCAGTTTAAGCCAGTTTTATAATACCCTTGCCATATCAAAAACTGGATTTTGATGTCAAGAACCCAACTCTGCTGTTGATATCGTAAGAATTGACTAAAAAATGGGAAACTACGCATTTTTAGAGAAATTAAACTTTAGAAAAATTCTGATATAGTTATTGCCTCTCAGAAAATAGATTTCAGACTCCTGGAAAACTCATTATAAACTCTCAAATGGACATCCAAAAAATCAGTATGAACCCTGTAGCTGATTTTGCACCTCCATTCCACCTTATTCTAAGAGGCCTACCTTTTGGTCTACCACTTTGCTCTAGGTCAGGGGTGGCCAAACGGTCAATCGCGAGCTCTCGTACGGTCGGTCGTTTGCTTTATCGCGTTGGCATATGTTGTTCCATACGAACTGCCTGAGAACAGATGATAAAATGAATCAGTTAGGCTCCCCCCCAACCCTCACCACTGCACATGGTCATCACACATCTGCAGTCTGTCACATGAGTCATGTTCTTATCTCCCGCTCTGCTAGTCGTCAATCGCAACACTTACAGGAAGGCCGATTTGTTGACATTTTTATTTGTGCATAAAAATTAGTTTACTTATTGAGTGCAGATATAAGTTAAGTTATATTAAGCTTTGTTTAAATATTAAAAATGAGTGGAGCTGAGAAGCCGAAAATGTATCATTTCCACACTGAAAAAACACAACATGTCAAACTGATTGCAATTTTGACGAACACGTCACTGACATAGAAGTTCTAATAACAAAATTTGGTAGACGATTCACAGACCTGAAAACATTTCAGCCAGTGGTCGAAGTAGCACAGAGCTACTGCTGGTATGGTGTCGACCATAGATCCACATAATATAAATACGAGGTTTTGAAAGAAATGCGTAGCATTCCACATAATTGTTTGTTTTTTGGTATTAAAAATTAATGTATATAATAATAAAAAAATTAATGTAATTAAAAAAAACATAGTTGAAGGGTTTGTGGTTTTCTTCAGTCCCAGCTGCTAACCATTTAGCAATTTTATCCATTAAAAATGTCCTTTGCCGATTTTAGCATTAAAATTTGTGATTTCATCCTAATTTCTTTATGTAGTTTGTGACAGGTTCATAATTTATTACATACCAGGATGGTTTTTCTGATGATGAGTTTTTTTCAGTTTTGTGTAAGAGTAAATAGTTAACATCTGTTTCCTGTTGTAGCCTCTTGGGCATCCTATTATGGAATTTCATTCCATTGTGTGTATTGGAGCATATTTCCCTCTTTTTCAGATGAAGATTATTGGCTACCTCAGTTTCTTAGTGGTCAGAGACATGAGTTTCTGGCTAATTGTCTGAGTTCCTGATGAGGCATGTGTAGTGTGTTTGCTGTGTGGTGCTGTTTCTGGACATTCTTTTAGCCAGTTACCCAAAATTAGGGACAGGCAACACCTAATAGTATTAGATGTTAAAAAAATGGGATCATTAAACCGTCTAACAAAACAACTGAAAAAAATTACTTGTGTGGTACAATATGTTTCCTGTACTGAATCTAGTCTCAGCATACTATGATTTATGTCAAAATCACACATACCACTTCTAGGTCATAAGAAAATTGCACCAGGGTTAATCAAAAGTTTGTCTCATTTTGAGCTACACGTAATGTTGATCTTCCATTCCTGTGCAAAACGTTTGCCATTGTTGGATTGGGTAATGGGATGGTGTGGAACACACAAGGCTAGTGACATGCATTTGACACATAGCCATATTGTTATCAGGTGAACAGAGGATGGAGGTTGATAAATGTGCTGTTCAGATGCTCCTGTGCCATTATTGGAAAAAAAGGGTTAAATGTGGCAGGCCTGGCCTGCATGTCATCTGGGTGTTGCCCGGAATTCCAGGTTTTTGTAATATTCTAAACCTGGAAATCCAGGTTTTTCAGTTTTGTGTAGGACTTTGGGAATCCTCAATCGTGTCATTTCTGAAAATACTATGAAGTGGTAATTAATTAAAACTGCCTTTCCAGATGAAAAAACTGTTGTGCATGCTGAAAGGAGGGCTACTTTTATCATTTTGACAGCAGTATCTATATCAAATAATTGTATTACATGAGATTCAGTGAATCCAATGAGCTAATTCCAGAATTGACAAAAATCACCATAGGATGCTAATGCAGCAGAACATAACCACCCAGAGCTGAACTGATCACCATAGTTTCTCTAAATTTTCTGAAGTTTGAAGTTTGATTTCAAAAAGGCAATTTTTGAAGTTGAATTTCACAATTTTTGAGAAATTTCTAACAAACTGAATTGATACAAGAAAAGGTGTGAAATTAAATTTCACAGGCATTAGTGGTTAGTTGTTTTGTTGCTAGTTAATATAATGTGTGTGTAATATGTAAACAATGTGTACCTGTCAGGGCTTGAAATACACTATGCCCGAGATACCCAGGGCATGTAAATTATTGGCCTGGGCCGGTAAATAAAAAATCTAGTTGTCCGAGCTGGGCAACTAAATTTAAAAATAAAAAGTTTGGAATAGAATTTCCTACTAAGAAAAGAAGACAGTCATTGCATGTCATGCTTCATTTCACTGCTAATCACCAGAAGTTGTATGTATTGTTGTTACGGAGTGCCAAGGACAAAAGAATATTGCTTCTTTAATTATATTGTGATCTAGGACCAGAAATTGGAACCATTAGTAGTTTTGCTCCAATGTTGTTTATATTTAATAACATGATGCATGCCTCTGGTGGAACTAGCCTCCAGTGTTTTGTGACGAAGGGCGAAAACTTTGACAAAAGGAAAATCATTAAATTTCTCAAATACCAATTTCATCATCATACCATTGTATACCGATTTCAGCATCATCTTAAAACTTGAGAGACACACTTTTGTGCATTGAACATTTTCAACACAGACCCTTAAAATGGAAATGCAAAATGCGTAAAAAAAAAAAAAAAAAACTCATTTTTTACTTAAAAATAAAAAATGAGGGTTCTTATTTACCTTAAAAGATAAATTTTCCTGGGCATCTAGCTTTTACTGCCTGGGCAGGTAAAATAATTCCTGCACATGCCTGGCTGGGCATGTAACCTTTCAGATATTTTTCAAGCCCTGCTTGTATTGTACATTACATTATACGAGGGTTATACCAAAAGTTATGCAAAAGTGGACATAACTTTTTTAATAACTGACAGAGGTCATTCAAATTGCACATGTTGGTAGAGTAACTTCTTCTATAGTATACCTTCTTCTTCATTGCAGGTAAATAATGGATTCCAAGCAGAAGCAACGAACCGTCATTGAGTTATACGAGGTTATACCGAAAGTAATGCAAAAGTGGGCATAACTTTTTTCATAACTGACAGAGGTCATTTAAATTGCACATGTTGGTAGAGTAACTTCTTCTATAGTATACCTTCTTCTTCATTGCAGGTAAATAATGGATTCCAAGCAGAAGCAACGAACCGTCATTGAGTTATACGAGGGTTATACCGAAAGTAATGCAAAAGTGGGCATAACTTTTTTCATAACTGACAGAGGTCATTTAAATTGCACATGTTGGTAGAGTAACTTCTTCTATAGTATACCTTCTTCTTCATTGCAGGTAAATAATGGATTCCAAGCAGAAGCAACGAACCGTCATTGAGTTATACGAGGGTTATACCGAAAGTAATGCAAAAGTGGGCATAACTTTTTTAATAACTGACAGAGGTCATTCAAATTGCACATGTTGGTAGAGTAACTTCTTCTATAGTATACCTTCTTCTTCATTGCAGGTAAATAATGGATTCCAAGCAGAAGCAACGAACCGTCATTGAGTTATACGAGGGTTATACCGAAAGTAATGCAAAAGTGGGCATAACTTTTTTAATAACTGACAGAGGTCATTCAAATTGCACATGTTGGTAGAGTAACTTCTTCTATAGTATACCTTCTTCTTCATTGCAGGTAAATAATGGATTCCAAGCAGAAGCAACGAACCGTCATTGAGTTATACGAGGGTTATACCGAAAGTAATGCAAAAGTGGGCATAACTTTTTTAATAACTGACAGAGGTCATTCAAATTGCACATGTTGGTAGAGTAACTTCTTCTATAGTATACCTTCTTCTTCATTGCAGGTAAATAATGGATTCCAAGCAGAAGCAACGAACCGTCATTGAGTTATACGAGGGTTATACCGAAAGTAATGCAAAAGTGGGCATAACTTTTTTCATAACTGACAGAGGTCATTTAAATTGCACATGTTGGTAGAGTAACTTCTTCTATAGTATACCTTCTTCTTCATTGCAGGTAAATAATGGATTCCAAGCAGAAGCAACGAACCGTCATTGAGTTATACGAGGGTTATACCGAAAGTAATGCAAAAGTGGGTATAACTTTTTTAATAACTGACAGAGGTCATTCAAATCGCACATGTTGGTAGAGTAACTTCTTCTATAGTATACCTTCTTCTTCATTGCAGGTAAATAATGGATTCCAAGCAGAAGCAACGAACCGTCATTGAGTTATACGAGGGTTATACCGAAAGTAATGCAAAAGTGGGCATAACTTTTTTCATAACTGACAGAGGTCATTTAAATTGCACATGTTGGTAGAGTAACTTCTTCTATAGTATACCTTCTTCTTCATTGCAGGTAAATAATGGATTCCAAGCAGAAGCAACGAACCGTCATTGAGTTATACGAGGGTTATACCGAAAGTAATGCAAAAGTGGGTATAACTTTTTAATAACTGACAGAGGTCATTCAAATCGCACATGTTGGTAAAAGTAACTTCTTCTATAGTATACCTTCTTCTTCATTGCAGGTAAATAATGGATTCAGGGCAGAAGCAAGGAACCGTCATTGAGTTATACGAGGGTTATACGGAAAGTAATGCAAAAGTGGGCATAACTTTTTTAATAATGGATTCCAAGCTGAAGCAATGAACAGTCATTGAGTTTTTGGCGAAAGAAGGCAAATAATGGATTCCAAGCAGAAGCAACGAACCGTCATTAAGTTTTTGGCAAAAGAAGGGTGCAGGCTGTCTGACATCCACAGAAGGCTATGGAATGCTTGCGGAGATGACACCATTGACAAGAGCAATGTGCACAGATGGATAAAAAGTTTGAAGAAGGGGAAACCAGCATTGATGACAAAATAATGTTGTTTCACCCACATTTTTTCTTTCATTCTTTTGCTTCATTGCAGTTTGGTGTTCCTGGGCAGAAGAACTCGCAACAGCTAAATCATCCTGATTACTGTTTGTATTAACATCCTAAGGAATAACAGTACTTTTCTTTGTAGATACAAAGAAAAATTCACTAATTTTTCTTTTGCTCATCTTGCAGAAATAATAACGGAAACAAAGGGAAACAAATTCTGACTTGAAGGACTGTATGAATAAAGCTAAAGAGCGTTTACTCGTTTGAGATCGCAAAGTACTCTACTTCCAGCAAGTGAGGCTCAAATGGGTCAACCTTTCTATGGCAAGCTTTCCTAATCTTCTGCTTTCCCACCCCACAAGAGCAGCGGGCGGTCGTAGTGAGCGATGGGTTTGCCTCCTCGAGGCGCTCCGTGGTAACAATGGCACACACAACAGCAACTAGGGCCTCTGTGAATCTTGGAGAGGTGCAAGCTAGTTCTGTGTGACATTGGCGAAAATACTCCAACTCACTGGGTTTTGTTCCAGAATCCTTAAGTTGAATGACCAACTGGAACCCTCAGCTGTGGGCTAATCCCCCACACTGATGTACTTACCTGATTAAAAAGACAAAAAGAAATATTAAGAATGACTCAAGTGTGGGATATGGTGGACCGACCACACTTGAGAAGGACGGTCCACCACGGAATCGACCTGGACTTTCTAAACGGCGTATGAGAAAGCGATCTCGGCTGAGTGAATGTAAGATTGGTGTATGGAATACTAGAGTTATAAATGGCAAGATGAGTGAGGTGACTGAAGAGATGAACAAGTATAGACTGGATGTGCTGTGTGTGAGTAAAACCAAAAAGAAGGAAATTGAGGTAGAAGAAGTGAATGGCACGGTGAGTGTGTGGTCTGGAGTATTGGATAATATGAGAGGATAGGCTGGTGTAGGTGTAATTTTAAGTGAAAAGATGAAGAAGAACTTGATTCACTATAGTTGCATAAGTGAGAGAATTCTCTGGATTCGTTTGAAAGTGAAACTTCAGAGAATTGTAATTGTGGTAGTGTATGCTCCTTGTGACTCGGAACCTTCTGATAAGAAAGAAGATTTCTGGAATGAGCTAAAAGCTGTTTTGAGCCAGTTTGGGACTAAAGAAAAAGTTATAGTAGCAGGGGATTTCAATGCTAGAGTAGGTGTGCAGAATGCAATTTCTGACAATGTTCTGGGTAAGTTTAATGATCCTTGTGTGAATGATAATGGTGAAAGATTAATTGAACTCTGCATTGAGAATGATTTGTGTGTATCTAATACATTTTTCAACCACAAGTATATCCACACATATACTTGAGAAAATCATACTCTTGGTCATAAGAGTGTGATAGATTTTGTTGTTTACGATCAGCATTTGAAACACTTAGTTGTTGACACCCGCGTGATGAGAGGTGCGGATGTTGGTTCTGATCATTACTTGGTAGTGTCACGAGTGAAACTTAATGTTGGTTGGAGGAAAAGGAATAGGAAGAGACCCAGGATAGAAAGAATAAAGGTTGATAGGCTCCTTGAAGATCATCAGCGGTATTCTGACTTACTCAGAGAACGACTGAAGGATCTGAAATCTTGTGAGAGGGATGTAGAAAAGAAGTGGGAATGTTTTAAGAACTGTGTTGTTACTGCTGCTAAAGAGGTCTGTGGCACCACAATAGTGGGTAACAATAGAGGTAATGCTTAGTGGAATAGTGAGATTGGTGAGGCAGTAAAGAAAAAGAAGGAAGCCTATTTGGGGATGTTGCAAGGTAGAGTCTCTGTGGATGAATATCGCTGTAAGAAGCGTGAAGCTGCTAAGCTGGTTCACCACAGTAAGGCAAAAGATAGGAAAGAGAAAGTGGAAAGGCATGAACTGGCTTTTTGGAAAGATAGAAAGTCCTTCTGGAAGTACATGAGACTCAGGAAAAATAGGGGAAACAAAGTTGTAAGTTGTGTGAAGAATGAAATTGGGGAAATGATATGGGGGCCCAATGAGTTAAGTGACAGATGGGGCGAATACTTCTGTGAGTTATTAGATCAGGAGAGCAAAAATGATTCTGAGACAGATGCAGATGATGTCACAATGAGGGATGAAAGCACAGGAGGGATCTCAAGAGAAGAAGTGTGTAAAGCTCTAAAATCTCTTCAGAATGGTAAGGCTCCAGGAGTTGATAGCATAACTGCAGAGATGTTGAAGTATGGCGGTGACTCTATAATTGACTGGTTAACTGAAATTTGCCAGTTGTGCTGGGAGTTAGGAATGGTCCCTCGGGATTGGAAGGATGCTATTATTGTTCCCTTGTATAAGGGAAAAGGTGATCAGACTGAATACAAGAACTATCGTGGTATTAGCCTACTGAGTGTGCCAGGGAAAGTGTTTGGTAAGGTTGTTATTGAAAAAGTACGGGGTCTTACATCAGAGAAAGTGTGGGGTGTTCAGAGTGGTTTTATGGCTGGTAAAGGCTGCACTAACCAGATTTTTGCATTACGCATGATGATTGAAAAGTATCTGGCTGTTGGGAAGAGAGTTTTTACTGCCTTCATAGATTTAGAGAAAGCTTACGACCGAGTGAATAGGACACTTTTATGGAAGGTATTGAATGAATATGGTGTTACTGGGAATCTACTTAATAGTGTGAAAGCCATGTATGCTGGTAGTAGAGCTTGTGTACGAGTGAATGGTGTTTTATCAAAATGGTTTTCCATTGGTGCAGGAGTTAGACAAGGTTGTGTAATGTCACCATGGCTGTTTAATATATTTATGGATGCATGCATGCGTGAAGCCAAAATAGATAATAGTGGTTTATGTCTTGGTGATATCAGTGTGTGCAGATTGCTGTATGCTGATGACACTGTCCTGTTGGCAGAGAGCAAAAGTGAGTTGCAGAGTATGTTGACTCGGATGCACGAAGTTTGCATGAAATTCAAACTGAGTATAAATAAGGGAAAACCAAAGTTATGGTGTTTGAGAGAGGAATGGGTAGCACTGAATGTAATGTAAGTATAAATGGCACTGTGATTGACCAGGTGAGTGAGTTTTAGGAAGCATGTTTGACAGAGAGAACAAGTTGGATGGTGAAATCAGTAGGCGAGTGAATTCTTCTTTGAAAGTCATAGCTGCTCTGGGAGGTTTTCACAGGAATGATGGGTTCTCTAGAGAGTCCCGCATGGCTGTGTATGAAACAGTAATTGTTCCTACTCTGATGTATGGCAGTGAAACCTGGGTACTGCAGAAGAAACATAGGAGTCGTTTGTGTGCTGGAGAAATGTGTTACTTACGTCGGGTTTGGGGCAAGACACGATCTGATTGTGTGAGGAATGAAGATGTATTGCAGTTGTGTGATGTAAAGCAAAATGTTGTTAGCAAGGTGGAGACCAATATGCTTCGGTGGTTTGGCCATGTTGAAAGAATGAGTGATGAAATGCTTACTAAGAAAATATTTTCAGCCCAAGTGGCAGGAAGGAAAGGCAGAGGAAGGCCAAGGAAGACATGGGTGGATCAGATTCGGGAGTGTCTGTATGAGAAAAAGATTATGAGTATGAAGTATAAAAGATCTTGTGTACGGCGTGTAATAGATATCAGTGAAGCACGAGTTGTATGTCAAGATCGCTGTAAATGGCGAAGTTTGATACGAATATTTCCTTTATTAATGGTAAAAAGGTAAATGTTATATTATAAAGTATGATATAAATAATTAGATGAAAATTTGGTATTAGTATAAATCTAAAAATTGTACAAAAGTGACTTAATGTGTTATACATACCTGTACATAATTCTAAAATAGATATTAAGTGTTTTATTGTTATGACAATTTTGTGTTTGAGAAATTGGGAGTTTTAAACATACAGAAAGAATTAATGTGATGCATATAGATGTTTTACGAAGATAATGAGTATCATTATACTACACACACAATTCTTGATATATATATAATAAAATTCTTTGGTGTAAAATTTAGTCTTTGATTCTGCTCTTGGGTATATATATATATATATATATATGTTATACATACCTGTACATAATTCTATATATATATATCGACTGGATATATATATATATTCATTGCGGTTTAGGAAATTAAAAAAATCATCCTTGAATTTTTTCCTGAAGGTCCTTGAAAGTCCTTGAATGTCCTTGAATTTTTTCCCTGAAAAAGAGTGGGCACCCTGCTGTTCTGAATATTGTGTATGAGTTTGTTTGTTTGTGTGTTTCTTCAATAAATGTAAAACCATGAAAAAAAAAAAGAGTAAACTTAAAATTAACAAGAAAGATGACACCGAATTTTCGGGTGTAATAAGCACGTCTTTTGAATCTGTTCTGACGCAAATTAAATTTATCAAAGCTATTCAAAGTCAATGGAACCAGTATGGAAAACAATAGGTCTGACGAAAGAAAGAAGATTTTCAGTCGGGGTTTTCATCCCTCAGATATTGCTGTAAACGGAATCGTGAGCTTACGAACTCTCAGAAACAGAGATATCCACAAAAATAATATGTGACTTTACGTCCCCTGGTGGGAAAACCATGCATTATTTTAGGAAGAAAGTATTCTCAAGAGGTTTACCCATATAAGCGGCATCGGTCCAAGAAAAAAAAAATTAGTCGAGTTTTCAGCAGCCCAGATTTTCCTACAAATATATCAGAATCAGAAGCAGAAATTAACCCTATATATATATATCAGAAGCAGAAATTAACCCTTATGACCCCTGGTGGCCAAACCATTCTTTACCAAACATTAGAAATTATGTGAAAAATATTTTCCATCAGGTCTTGTTTGCGATATGGGAAGAATTTTTCAAATCGGAACTTTAGGAGCAGAAATAACACAGAAAACGCAATTTACCTTTGGGCCCGAAAGCGGAAAGTCTATGATTTACTTATAAATTTTGAATTTATGGGAAAAGCATTTCGCATCGGAAACACTATTCAACAAAGAAGGAATTTTTCAAATCGGACTCTTAGAAGTAGAGATATTGGCAAAAATAAGATATACATCTACGCCCCTGGCGTAAAAAGCATGCATTATTTCAAGAAGAAAATGTTCCTAAAAGGTTTGTCGATATGAGTAGTATTGGTCCAGAAATGACTTTTTTTTCAATCGAGATTTTAAAAGCTCATATTTTGCAGCAAATACATCAGAAGCAGAAATTAAGACTTACTCCACCTGGTGGCCCAACCATATTTTTACAAAAAATTAGAAATTATGCACAAACGATTTCCCATCAGGAGCTGTATCCGGTGCAGAAAGAATTTTTCAAATCGGAGATTTAGAAGCAGAGATACAGGTTGAAACGCAATTTACATTTACGCCCTAGCGAAAAGTCTATGAATTACTTGAAAATTTTGAAATTATATGAAACACATGTCACACTGGAAACACTATCCAACAAAGGAATTTTTCAAAACGGACTCTTAGAAGTAGAGATATTGACGAAAATAAGATGCCCATTTATGCCCCTGGCGGAGAACTGTGGAATATTTTAGGAAAAAAAATTATCGATGTGAGTGGCATCAGTCCACGAAAGAATTTTTCAATCGATATCTTAGAAGCTCAGATTTTATGGCAAATACATCAGAAGCAAAAATTACCACTTACGCCCCTGGTGGCCAAAGTATTCTTTACCAAAAATTTGAAATTATATGTTAAAGATTTTCCATCAGGAGGTGTATCCGCTGAAGAAAACATTTTTGAAATCGGATTTTTAGAAGAAGCGTTATCGGGGGAAATGTAATTTACTTTTACACTCCCTAGAGGAAAATCTAGGCGTAATTTGAAAAAAGTAACTATATCCAAAATACTCTTCGACATAAATGGAATCGAAAGACAAAAGATTTTTTCAATCGGATGTTTAGAAGCAAATATGTGGAATAAAACGTATTTTTGAATTCGACATCATCTGCATTTACGCCTCTAGCGGCGGAATTGTGCATAGTAAAAACAAAAACAAAATAAAGGATTATCATTCGCATATTTCAAGCTTCGCAATGCAAAAAGAATTTTTCAAATCGGACTAGTAGTTGCAGAGATATCGTGGGTACAGACGGATGGACGGACAAACCGATAACATAAGCACAATCCTTTTTACAAAAGACATGCTAAAAAGGTGTGAGTTGGACGGCTATGGGGAAGGGGAGGCCGATTAAAAAAATAAATAAAATGAATCAGTTATTTGGGAAACTTTATATGTCAAACGGAAACACTTTTAAGTAATATAAGTTTCTCAATTATCCAATTCAATTTTATTTATTATCATAACACATATATTGAAAAACTCAAATAAACCTATTCGTATAAGGTCAGGGATTTCTTATATATTTGGTCAGGGAAATCAGGTTTGATAATTCTGTGGACACCCTGTCTGTAGTACCCAGGTTTCACTGCCATACATCAGATTAGGAATAATTACACTTTCATACACAGCCATGCGGGCCTCTCTTGAGGACCCCTCCTTCCTGTGAAAACCTCCCAAAGCAGGCATGACTTTCAATGAAGAATTCACTCCCCTACTAATTTCACCATATCCAATTTGTTCTGTCTTCGAACATGCTTCCTAAATACACAAACTCATTCACCTGGTCAATCACTGTGCCATTTAGACTTATATTACATTCAGTACTACCAGTTCCTCCCTCAAAAACCATAAGTTTGATTTTTCCCTTATTTATACTCAGTTTGAATTTCAAAGAGTCTCCTTTCTTACCTGTGCTAAAAGCAGGCTGTGTATATTTTTCTTAACTAGTTGTTTTGCTGTTTCAATTGTTGAACAGTAAAATGCTGTCTGTGGAAATACAGATTCTGAAAGATACAAATTTTTGTTCAGTGTGCAGTGATTATTTTCTTTTGTAATGTAATGCATATTTTCAGTTGAAATTAAAATGAGAAACCTTGATTTGTGTTTGAAATCTTATGTGTGGTATTTATTTGTAGGTTCATTGAACAAAAGCCAGGTGACACAGTATAGTAAAGCAATTGAGCTCCTTTGCCACCGGCAAACTCCAATATGGATCTATGAAACTACCATTCTGCGAGGCATTTATCCTTTTCTTGATATGTGGATAATGAAGCACCGGGGCAAGCAAAAAATAAGATATTCTGAGGTTATAACTGTGCTGTTTCGTTTTCTTGGTAAGTATGACAGTTTGCTTTTACAGTTCAGATGTTATTTTGAATATGTTATATAGTGAGATGTTACATGTGCACTTGCTATTTTCTTGTAAAAATAGGCTGTTGCTCTTCAGTATAATACTTGCCCATTTGAAAAAATAACATAAAATTACGAAAAAGTTCCAAAAGCTTAATGTTTGACTTAAAAGTTGGCTTGCAATTTATTACATTTACAGTGTTGCAATACCTCTGTTGATACAGGGTGTTTCACTCGCTCCTTTACCCAAGTTTTCATTAATAACAATTCATCATCTAAATAATAAAGGTAAGCAGCACGTGAAGATAATTATGGGAGATTTCAATGCAAAAATAGGGCAACGGCAACAGAATGAAACTTCAGTAGGTAAATTCGGTCACAGCAACAGAAACCAGCATGGAAATACTCTCGTTGAGTTTGCAGAGGCAGAAGGGTTTTTCATCTTGAACTCCCTTTTTCAAGAAAAAGTCACACAGGAAATGGACATGGAGACATCCAAATGGGATGACAAGTGAAATTGATTTTATTATGTGTAACAAAAAATTTGCCATAGAAGACTGCAGTGTGCTTCACAAGTTCAACACAGGTAGTGACCATAGATTGGTGAGATGTAAGATGCACCTCAACACTAAACTAGAACGTGGCAAGCTCATAAGACAAACAAAATGTATTGACATAACCAACCTAAAAAAAACCCATAATACCTTCAAGTTGGAACTGAAGAAAAGATTCTCTGCTTTAGAAGGCCCAACATCGGAAGAAGTGGATATTTCTGAAGTTAACAGAAAAGTAACCAAAGCTCTTATGGAAACAGCAACAAAATTAGATGGGTCTAAGAACAAGTTGCATGTGAACAAATTATCAGGAAAAACCAAAATGTTGATGCAAAAAAGAAGAGAGATGAGGACAGCTAAAGAAGATGTGACTTCCAAAGTGGAATATATAGAGCTTTGCAAGACAGTACGAAAAAGTATCACTGAAGACATAAGGAAATTCAACTGTGAACTAGTGAGGAAAGCAATTGAAAACAACCAAAGCCTAAAGATAGCAAAGGGACATCTCAGTAAGGGAAGAGAACATATTATGGCACTGAGAAAAAGAAGATAGTTCTGTAACAAGAAATAGAGGTGAAATTTTGACAAGAGTGAAAGATTTCTACTCCAAATTATATGAAAGGGATGATACATGTACTCCAGACATCATGAAAGGTACCAGTACCATAGTTCTTCCAGTCCTCCCAGCAGAAGTTGCACATGCAATCAAGAACATGAAGCAGAGAGAAGATGGAATTACTGTAGACATCATACAAGAAGCAAGTGGAGAAATCGAAACAGTACTCGCCCAAATTTTTACTCGATGCCTTAATGAAGGGAAGATTCCTGAGGATTGGAACAACGCTACAATGATCCTGCTACATAAAAAAGGTGACATTGAGGATCTCAGGAACTACAGACCTATCAGCCTCCTGTCAGTGTTTTATAAAATCTTCACTAAAGTTCTTTCACATCGTTTGAAGGTAACACTGAACATGGCTCAACCGAGAGAGCAAGCTGGATTCAGGAGTGGCTACAGCACAATAGATCATATCCACGTACTGAGAGAACTAATTGAAAGAGCGAGGGAATATGAACTTCCATTGTGCATGGCTTTTATCGATTATGAAAAAGCCTTTGATTCGGTGAAACCATCAGCAGTTACAATGGCTCTGAAATCCTGCGGTATTGAAGATGCATACATTAATATTATTAATAACATCTATGAAAATGCAAGTGCAAAAATCCAGCTTTTTGAAAATACAACACACAAAAATTAAAGGGGTGAGACAAGGTGACACCATATCTCCGAAGCTCTTTAATGCCACATTGGAAAATGTTTTTCAATCACTGAACTGGGAAAACAAAGGGATAAAGATTAATGGAGATTATCTAACCCACCTTCGTTTTGCTGATGACATAGTCATTTTTGCAACTACCCCATCAGAGCTGCAAAGTATGATCCAGGAACTTGCTGACAAGAGTAAAGAAGTGGGATTAAAAACGAACTTTCAGAAGACAAAAGTGATGTTCAATGCTTTTACAAGAAATGAAGCTTTATCGATTAATGGAGAAAAGCTGAAGATAACAGACATGTACGTTTATCTTGGACAGCAGATATCAAGTGAGGGTCACATTGATGAAGAAATTAATCGGCGTACAAAACTTGCCTGGAGAGCTTTTGGAAGAAACAGTATAATTTTCAAGAGCAATATGCCATTATGTCTTAAAAGAAAAGTGTTTGATCAATGCATCCTTCCAGTGCTTACTACGTATGGTGCAGAGACGTGGACCTTAACTAAAAGAGACATACAAAGGCTGCAGATAACTCAAAGAAGCATGGAGAGGTGCATGCTTGGTGTAAACAGGAGAGATAAGAAGAGGAACTCGTGGATCCGAAAAATGACAAGAGTGGAAGACATCATGATCAGAGTTAAATCCTTGAAATGGCAATGGGCTGGACATACTGTCAGAAGGACAGACCATCGATGGACAGCCAAAATTTTAGATTGGATTCCAAGGGACAGGTAAAGACCCAGAAGAAGACCACATGGGAGATGGGTGGATGAAATTTGAAAGTATGCGGGAGTGACATCGAGGAGACTGGCACAAGAGAGACCGTTGTGGAGGAAATTTGGGGAGACCTTCGTCCAGCAGTGGATTGATAATGATTGACAATGATGATGATGATGAATATTAGCATTATTTGAGCAACATACAATTGCAGCACTGCCCAATCATTTTGGATGCTTGGCCGCCCGAAGCACTTCAGGTGGAAACGAACGGTCAAAGAAAATCCTATGGTTACACTGTAAAAATATATAGAGGTCCCTTCCCCACTCCCCATTTGAGAAATACATTGGTTAATTGCAGGAGGAGGAGGAGAGAGTGGAAGTGTGGAACAGGAGATTTTTTTTTCTTAATGGTTAAACAGGTTTGCCAGTTTTCAAGGTCGTTCGGGCCCGGACTCTATCTTGCAATATAAAATTCTGGCTCGGGCTGATATACCACGGGCTTGGATTGAGCCCGAACTCAGCTCTAGTATGTACGTACGTACTGTTTATTCCCCATCCCATATTAAGAATTCATCTGTTTTGTACATCTTAATAAAATGTGGGTAATATGTGGTGAGGTTGATCTACACCATTTCCTGGCCTCTGAAATTCCGCACGTCTCCTCTGAATCACGTTCTTCGTCCTCACTATTACTACTGTCTTAGGAGCTGGAAGATAAGTTCAAAAGATTCTCTGAATCACTGTCACTCTCCATT
Organism: Macrothele yani; assembly: GCA_039090855.1. Lineage (NCBI taxonomy): Eukaryota > Metazoa > Arthropoda > Arachnida > Araneae > Macrothelidae > Macrothele > Macrothele yani. Next base: position 27,143,459 of record CM077013.1, read on the forward strand.
TTGCATCAAACTTTTCTGAGGCTTGTGCATGCATGTATCCAAATGGAAAATCAGAAAACTCTTTGATCTGATACGCAGAATTGTTGCTTTGCGCCGGGAATCTGTATGGTGTTCTTTCTATGCGGAGGCAAATCTCGGTTGAGCAGTAAAACAGGTGCTCTCTAAATACAAAGAATGCACTACAAATTGATCCAAACCTGTGCAAAAGTGACTTTAATTTAAAAGTGTGTAAACTAAGGTGATTGGGGAAGTAGCTTTTTGAGCACAAAACAGTAATTAGAGATTACTAAGTACCTACCCTGAAAATTGCTGCTGCCGCCCCGGTGGCGCAGTGGTCTAAGGCGATGGCCTCTGATCATTCGTCCGAAAGGGGTCTGGGTTCGAATCGCGGAGAGGCATGGATGTTGTGTTTGTCTTACAGCACTGGCTCTCTCCCTTCCCTGGAACCAGTGACCCTAAATTAGGGACGGGCGACTGCTTATAGCCCATTTGAGTTGCTCACAGTGGTCGTTAAACCTCCAATCAAAAAAAAAAAAAAAAAAAAAAAAAATTGCTGCCCTTGGGTTAGAAATGCACTGGGCATGTTCAAGCCGTTGATCCATGACGCAACAATGAACACATTTCTCACATGCAAGCCGTTTCATACAGAAGTCTGGGGAGTCACGCCTGATGCAATGAAACTGCTTTCGAAGCAGTACGGAGAAAACGAGTCGCATACGTTCAACCGTTTTAGACAAGGAGGGCCTTGAATGTGGTGTATGCATTCAAACCTGTTGGAGGGTTAAAATATGTGCTGTGAAAATGTAATTCCAGATATGCACAGGCTTACAGAAAGTAAGCTTATTGTCTGTACGTAATATGTTCAAATGTAAATGTGTTTTCATAGTTTAACAAGAACACTGGAATTATGTTCACAACCTGAAGTAATGTTCTCACATCTTTGAAATTAAACTAAATAGTTTCTCAGTCATCATGATTGTTATTTATGTTACCAGACTTAATTTGCCAGCTTTTTAAAAACTCGTTCTTAATTTGGCATGTCCACCTATGATAGCTTACTAGTTTTTGCATTACTTTGAGTTTTTAATGAAGTGGGTAAACTTATGGTGGATATTTATTTTGATCATTTTCCAAGTGAGCAATCTTCACACTTATTTTGAACTATATCATTGTAATGGATAGAAGGAATTTAGACTTGTAATGGTGTTGTTGTAAGGCAAGTTCTGTTGTCCAGTCCTGTGTTATATGCCTCCCAATTTCGATATGTTTTCTCTGGATGTGACAAAAATAATTATTTTTCATAATTCAATTTGCAGTGAATAATAAGATGAAAAATTGTTGATTCATAATTATGTTTTGATGTGTGCTAAAATACTAAAAGCTCTTCTGAAATTAATTGTATAATAAAAGCTAATGTATTTTATTTCAATATTTTTAATGTAATCACTATGTGAACATATAAAAGTGAAAGTTTTCTGTATATTATTTTTTTATCTTTGTAGTTGATGTGTGCCACTTCATATCAGCACATGATTTGAGAACCGTCCACTCAGTTATGAGCAAAGTGCAGACTTTTTTGAAAGATTCAACAGGTAATTTCTTTACCCTTTTTTCAGTGTTTTTTCTATTAATTCTTTATTCTGATTTACTAGTTGTTAAATGTGTCAGTTTTTTTCTTGATTTTTACATTATACCTCATTGTTATAGGTTTATGTAATTTGTTTCTTTCTTATACACTGATCAAGCCAAAACATTAAAACTAACTACCTACCTAATCTGATGTAGGTCCTCCTCTCACTGCCAAAAGAGCTGTCACCTGATGAGGCATAGATTCAACGAGATATTAATGTGTCTCTTTATACGATGTCTAATCAAAAATCAAAAAGTTCCAAGACTAGGCCAATATACAACAGAGTACTTATGTTACTCCAGTCTAGCTATGATCTTCCTCAGAGTAGTCTCCTTGGGCAGTGATACACTGCTGCCAGCGCTTTTGCCACTGTTGGAACTCTCCCTGGAAGTCCTGTTCGTGAATCGTGTCAAGCACCGTCTGCGACTTACACTGGATCTCATCCACAGTTTCAAAACGGTGACGTTTGAGCTTCAGCTTCGTTTTCCAGAACAGAAAGAAGTCGCAGGGGGCAAAATCCTGCGAGTAAGGCAGGTGAGGAAGGGTAGTCATGCTGTTCCGGCTGCAAAACTAGCATGTTGCTAACGCTCTGTAAGCTGCTGCCCTGTCGTGATGGAGCAGGAAATCGTCCTTGCGCCAAATTTCAGGTCGTTATCGATGAATTTCCTCCCTAACACGCCGTAGAACATCGCAGTAAAAAAGGGCAGTGACAGTCTGGTCGTAGGGGACGAATTCACGGTGCACAACCCCACGAATGTCGAAGAACATGATGAGCATGCTTTTGGTTGCAGTTCGGACTTGTTGGGCCTTCTTCGGTCGTGGAGATGCCGGGCTCTTCCATTTTCAACAACTGATGTTTGTTCTCAGGGTTGTAACGGTAGACCCAAGTCTTGTCCCCAGCGAATACCTGCGACAGGAATGTTGGTTCATTCACCACCTGCTGACGAAGATCTTGACAGAGTTCGACACGGAGTGCCTTCTGTCCGGGGTTCAGAATCTTTGGCACAAAATTTTCAGCAATGTGGTGCATGTTCAAAACTAACATCAGAATTTCTTGCACTGTTTCGTATGACACATTGACAATTGTAGCAATGTCTTGAATGGTTCTCCGACGATCCTCATGCACCAGTTCCCTAATTTTGTCCACATTTTCAGGGGTTTTGCTCGTGAACGGTCGCCCTGACCTCTCATCGTCTTTCTGTGCCATTCTGCCACTCTTGAAGTGCAAGTGCCACTTAAAACACCTCGCACGACTCATTGCTTCATTGACATAAGCCTGCCGCAACATTTCATGTATTTCTGTTCCTGATTTGCCGAGTTTGATGCAGAATTTGATGTTTGCTTGCTGCTCTAGTTTGCATTCCACACCAAAATCGCAGCTGTGTTCTGCACGTCGTTACCAAATATTTTGTAGCACAGCTCCCAGTGTTCATAGAACCACGCCACTCAGCACAATGACTCATGACAGTCACTGCCCTCGACCGCTGCTCGCGCATCTATTGGGTTGTCGGAAAAGTCATGACGTATTATGGCACCCGATGGCGGTTGGGCGGTTTTGGAAGTACTAGAGGCATGCGTAGCTCTGTTATCGCTATGGCATTCGACAGGTGCCAGTTCTAACTGCAGTCTAAGAGGAATAGTGAGCAATTTGGTTGATTTGCTGAGATTTGACATAAAGTTGAAGATGGAAGACCAAAATGTGCATTTTCACCATATTTTACCGTTTTACTTCCATAAAGGGAAGAATGCGCGTCAAGCTTGTGAAAAGTTGCATAAAGTGTACGGTGATAATGCTGTACAAGAACGTCAGTGCCAGCGGTGGTTCGCGAAATTCCATGCTAGTGATTTTGACCTCAATGATGCTCCTCGGTCCGGGAGGCCCACCGAGGTTGATGACGACCAAATCAAGGCATCAATCGAGTCAAACCCACATTACACTACACGAGAGATTGCAGACACATTGCACATCCATCATTCAAGCGTTCACGACCACCTGAACAAGTTGGGATACGTAAGCAAGCTTGATGTGTGGGTTCCTCTGAACTCAAAGAAGCTCAATTGACAGCACGTGTAAACATCTGCGATATGCTCATTAAGCGTGAGGAAAACCATCCTTTTTTGAAGCGACTGATAACTGGTGACGAAAAGTGGATTGTGTACAACAATGTGCTGCGCAAACGGTCTTGGTCCCGACGTGCTGCTTCGCCTCAAATGACATCCAAAGCAGACATTCATCAGCAGAAGGTTCTGGTCTCAGCGTGGGGGATTTTAAAGGTGTCGTGTTTTTCGAGCTCCTACCACGGAACCAAACAATCAATTCGAATGTGTACTGTCAGCAGTTGGACAGTTTGAACGAATCCATCATCCAGAAACATCCAGAGCTCGTTCATCGTAAAGGTGTTGTGTTCCATCAAGATGACGCGAGACCACACACAAGTTTGATCACCCGCCAAAAATTATTGGAGCTTGGGTGGGATGTGTTGCCACACCGAGCATACTCGCCTAACCTTGCGCCGTCAGACTTCCGCATGTTTCGCTCTCTTCAACAGTCCTTGCGTGGTATAACGTTCAATTTAGATGAGGCTGTAAATCAGCACCTTGTACAGTTTTTCGCCACGAAAGACAGGTCCTTCTATGAACGAGGCATTCTGCAGCTCACTGAAAGATGACCAAAGGTTATGAAACAAAACAGGCATTATATCATTGTGATTGATTGATCTTTGTTCTTTCTATCAATAAATGGCCTTTGCGAAACATGGCTAAAATATGTCATGACTTTTCCGACAACCCAATATGTACTGCCATCTGTTGGTGTGCTATTTACCTAGTCTCGGAACTTTTTTTATTGCACTACGTATTTGGTACCATGACTGCAATAGAGGATTTCATAGTTCCCATAAATTACGTGGTTGGAGTGATGCTGCTCATACCCATTTCTCTATCTCAAACCACCAATGCTTGATAGGATTCATGTCCAGTGAATTTGGAGGCCATAGCAATAAATGGAATTCCTCTTCATGTTCTTGGAACCATTCCCAAACCTTCTTTTGCAGTGTGGCATGGAGCTGTTTGTCATTTTGAAAGACTCCATCAAGGAATACAGTCCCCATAAAAGGGTGTACTTGGTCAGCCAGGTATGTGATAGCTGTCTGTGTTCACTCTACAGGGATAATAGACCAAGTGTTCCCCAAGAAAGTACTGCCCAGACTATCACACGCCCTCCAGCTGCCAGGATCCGTCCTACAGTACATCCAGGTGAGAAGGCTTCCTTGGGTAAACGTCGCACACAAGCTTGTCCATTGACATGGTGTAACAGAAAACGTGATTTGTCTGACCATGAGATCCTCTTCCAGTCTTCAATAGTCCGATGTCTATTACATGCCCACTGCAAGCACTGATGACAGTGAACCACTGTGAGCATAGGCACATGAATGGGTCTGCTGCAAAGACTCATATTCAAGAGTGTACGATGAACTGTGTGTTTGGACACATCGGGCCCTTCACCTTAATTGGAATTATGGGTAATGTCAGCCATAGTAGCCCTCCTGTTGCTGTAGACAAGATAAGATAGCCTGCGCTAACCGCTATCATCAATGAGGTGTGGCCTGCTCACACTTGTCAACAACTCAGAGTGTCATCTGTTTCAAACCATCTTTGATAGGTACTAACTACTGCATAGTGTGAGCAGCCTACCAGTGTTTCTATTTTGGAGATGCTCTTACCAAGGCATCTTGCCATTCGCCATAAAGATCTGGCCTTTGTCGAAATCAGATAAATCTTTTGGTTTTCCCATGTTGAAATGAAACGGAATACCGACTGAAAGAGCTCCAACCCAGGTATTACATATATCATTTGCGATCTTAGCACGTGGCGCTGATTGGCTGCATGTGTGCTTATTTGCATAACATAGAGGTGGTTGTAATGTTTGGGCTGATTGGTGTATGTTTCTGTTTGTATAAAACATGCACATCCAGGGTCATACATTCAGAGAGCAAAAGCCAACTAAATCATTTGCATTGGATTGATGCATGTTTATAGTCTTTATTTCATCTACATTTGTTAGAAATAGAATACGTGGTAGCCTCTTTGCTTTTTCAAGACCCACTTGATGGAAACTATACCAAGCCTTTTTAGTTTCATCAAACAAAGATCTTTGCTCTTTCCACGTTTATAAGTGAGTAACAGAAAAATTCTCATTGGCCGCCACCGGGAGTCGAACCCAGGGTCTTCCAGTTACGCGCCGGATATGCTTTCGCTACACCACAGCGGCCTCGAATTCCTCCAGACTTTCACACGCTAACTGCCAAGCCAATTTGGCAGGTTGCTTCTTGGAGCCCCGCATAATGCTGGGGATTCACCAAAGATGGTAAGCAGCAACTGAAGAAATAATTAGAAGGTGAATGAATAATTAATACAGAAATTTGACGTGGACCAGGAACATCAAACAAAGATCTTCGCTCTTTCCACGTTTATAAGTGGGTGACGGAAAAATTCTCATTGGCCGCCACTGGGAGTCAAACCCCGGGGTCTTCCAGTTACGCGCCTTTTTAGTTTAACTGGAAATTTTAGTCCCCCTATCTATCTGCTTTGGAGCTTCTCATGAAGTTAGTGTCTTGAGCTTCTCATAAGGGCCACTGCAGTGTTCATCATTCTAAAAGCCTGGGGTATGATTCTTATTCAGAATCTCCTCAAGATTTGACACAGATTACTGTCCTCGTGAACCAAGAGCCCTATGTGGCTCAGTTTGTCCGTATAATTCTAGCAGTGTATTGCGCTTTTCAGCCATGTTGCATTAGTAGCATTGTTCTCCATTGTGGGGCCTCTGATTTTTCTGTTTAGTGTTACGACAAGAAATTCTTAGCCGCCCCGGTGGCGCAGTGGTCTAAGCGATGGCCTCTGATCATTCGTCCGAACGGGGTCCGGGTTCGAATCCCGGTGAGGCATGGATGTTGTGTTTGTCTTACGGCACTGGTTCTCTCCCTTCCCTGGAACCAGTGACCCTAAATTAGGGACGGGCGACTGCTTATAGCCCATTGAGTTGCTCACGGTGGTCGTTAAACCTCCAATCAAAAAAAAAAAAAAAAAAAAAAGAAATTCTTACATACATATCATTCATTCAATGTTGAGTTCATTCATCTCACACACTGTGAATGGTATCAGTCCCATTCGTAAAGTTAAATGTGCTCTATAATTGCTCAGCAAACTGAGTTCATCCTCCACAGAAATTTCCTTTGAATTAAGTTGAACATAGACAATAATAGATTTATTAGTTACCAAATCCCATGATCAATAGGTTGGAGGAATGATTGGATGTTATGAGGAAGAAGCTGAATATTCTCAATGAGTTTGGCTAGTAACTGTAGCATTATCTCAAATGTCAAAAACTTGCGGAGATCTTTTCACAGCAAGTTTCCTGCTACTGTCAAACCTCTTTAAACTGCCAAAGTTTGTTTCATATGTTTTTCTGGCAGTTAGCCGTGGTGATATAAAGGGAGGGTGTGACAATGGCAGCAATTATTTAAAAAATTATTGGCCGCTCCGGTGGCGCAGTGGCCTAAGCGATGGCTTCTGATCATTCATCCGAGTTGGGTCCGGGTTCGAATCCTGGTGAGGCATGGATGTTGTGTTTGTCTTACGCCACTGGTTCTTTCCCTTCCATGGAAGCAGTGGCCCTAAATTAGGGACGGGCAACTGCTTTATATTATAGCCCACTGAGTTGTTCATAGTGGTTGTTAAATCCTCAATCAAAAGAAGAAAAAAATTGTGTGGGGAGTCTGTGTTTCTTAATTCATGTTTATATTGTGTGGAGAGATAAAAAAATTATTTTTGCTATAATCAAAAGCTTTGTGGACAGTAGCTTTCAAATTTGTTTTCCTTTTTCAGCCCGTCGTTGGTCGCTACATGTTGGAACAGCGCCAGTAGTCACACGAAGTTTTTCTTATACTACCTTTTTCTGCTGTTTTAAGTAATCTACTCAAATAACACTTCAGAATTCTTTCTTTGCAAGAAATATAGTTAATACATACAGTTACAAACCAAAATTAGACAAAAAATGCTCTTGTATCATCACGTTATCTATGAAAATACAAAACACAAACACCAGCTTGTGCTTGATGAGAAATATTTACATGAAGCACACTGGAGCAGAGAGCAGACCGTTTGAAGGTAAAAGACGGCCCCATTCCTTATCGAAACTGATATAACAGATTGTTGAGAAGATTCTAAAGTCAGCTAGAGTGGGGGTGGTGCCTCCATGGTCACTTCCAAATAAATGGCATTCTTTATATGCAAAGCATGAGAGAAATGCTCATAGTGTGACTAACAATGGGTTAATGAAAAATTTGGAGAAACAAGGAAGGCATAAATTTTCTGAACAGCATTTTGGCCAGGACGTGTAACCCTGTCCAGATAAGTATTGCCTCCAGTGTGGTGAGTGATAATAACGTAAAATTTAATTATTAGTGAGAAATCGTGTATATGAAAAATTTCCAATTCAATTATTAGTGAGAAATCAGTATATGAAAAATTTCCAATTTCCAGCTGTACTCCAAATTGCTGAGCCTTTTCTAAAATCCACGATTTTATCTGTAGTGTCACCATGTTTTGCATTTATTTGTTCTATCCATAATATTGGCTTGCTCCAGCTTATCAAGTTTGCCATTTTTTAGCACGTCTTTTATAAAAAAAGATTCTGCTTATGTTATTGCTTTGGTCCATTCGTCTGGGGACACCATATCTCTGCAACTATTAGTCTGATTTGAAAAATATCTTTTGAATTGGGAAGTTTGAAATGTGTGAATGATGATCCTTCATTTCGTTTTTTTTTTTTTTTTTTTTTTACGATGCACGATTTCGCCGCTAGAGGGCGTAAATGCAGATGATATCAAATTCAAAATACATTTTATTCCATATAATTGCTTCTAAACATTCGATTGAAATTTTTTTTGTCTTTTGATTTCATTTATGTCAAACTATTTTAAGTATAGTCATGTTTTCAAGTTGCACATAAATTTTCCGCTAGGTGGCATAAAAGCAAATTGCGTTTACCTTGATATCTCTGCTTTTAAAACTTCGATTTGAAAAATTCTTTCTGCAGCAGATACAGCTCCTTATGGAAAATTTTGTGCATATAATTTCTGATTTTTGGTAAAAAATGGTTTGGCCACCAGGGGGTGTAAATGTTAATTTCTGTTTCTGATGTACTTGCAGTAAAATCTGAGCTTCTGAAATCTCAATCGAAAAAATTTGTTCATGGACCGATACCCCTCACGTCAATGAAAATTTTGGGAATATTTTGTTTGTAAAATATTGCATGGTTTCTCTGCCAGGGGGCATAGATGTATATCTTATTTTTGTCAATATCTCTACTTCTAAGAGTCTGATTTGAAAAATTCCTTCTTTGTTGGATAGCTTTTTTGGTGCAAAACGTTTTTCGTATAATTTTTTTTTTCAAGTAATTCATAGACTTTCCGCTAGGTGGCATTAAGATAAATTGTGTTTTCTCCAATATCTCTGCTTCTAAAACTCCGATGTGAAAAATTATTCCTATATCATATACAGCTACTGATGGGAAATGCTTTGTATATAATTTGGTAAAGCAGACCTGCCAACCCTCCGGGTTTAGGCAGGCAATGCCGGATTTCATTACATTTCCCGGAATTCCGGATTATAAATTAATATTGCCAGATTCCATCGTGATTACCGTAACGTAAATTAAAAAGTAACGGGGGGAAAGTTCAAAGTTCTCCGAGACATCGGATCGGTTCGTTAGTGAAGCGACCTTTCTCCTCTAAGTCATCAGTTCTGCTCTGCCGTTGTCATCGATGTTTACTCTTCTGTCTGCTAATGATCTCTGGCACTGCAGGCACAGAGCAGGAACAGGCTCAGCGTTGGCCGTACGTACTGATGCAGATTTCTCGTCTGTCAACGATATCGGAAGCGCGTGGTAGTGTTTTGGTTTGTTTGATGTACTTTGTCTCTCTTCACAGGAATTTCTGAGAACTTCCGCTTAGATTTTCTACCGTACCTTATGAGCGCTGTGTCATGCGATGATTTCATCTTTGACTCGCTGGCTTCGGGACATCGTGCGGTAGCTCTCTCTCTCTCCACGGGAGTGCTCAAGTGATGTGCTGACCAGAGTTCGCCAAAATGCGTAATTACGCGTCTAGTATGCATTGAAATTTTACCAATGCGTAATCAAATTCCTGATGCGTAAAAATATGCGTCGGGAATTTTTCTCTACGCGTAAAACTACGCATCGAATAATTTTACTAATTCGTAAAAATACGCATCGGGATGGTACTTCGTCTTTCAGAAACGGAAGTAAACGAAATAAAGATTTTTTTCGTAATCCTAATTTCTTTTTCCTGTGATGTTGCCTTTGTCCAGTATTGTGCTATATATCATTTTTATTCCATAAATATTTGTATTTCAGTTTGAAAATGGGGGAAAATTTCCGAAATCGTAAATTCGACGACGAAAAAAAATTCGCTGTAACCTTTAGGCATGAGAGTGCGATGGTTTTGAGGAATTTCTCCTTTTTCGTCATAATTTGGGTTATCCTCTAGATTGATGCATAACTGAACAGAAATTTTTGTACATTTTTTATATGCATTAATGTAACATTAGTGCTTCAAATTATGTCCATTGATATTTCAAACATACGAAAGTATCTTGCAGAATTTTCATAGAAAATTGCAGTATTTTTCTCTTCTTAAGGTTGGCAAGTCTGGTAAAGAATGGTGAGGCCACCAGGGGGCATAAGTGTTAATTTATGCTTCTGATGTATTTGCAGTAAAATCTCAGCTCCTGAAAACTTGATTCAAATTTTTTTTACCTGGACCCATGCCGCTCACATCGAAAAGCCTTTTGAGAATACTTTCTTAAAATAATGCATGGTTTTTCCCGCCAGGGGCGTGGATGCATATCTTATATTTGTTGATATCTCTGCTTTTAAAGAGTCTGATTTAAAAAATTCTTTCTTTATCAGAGAGTGTTTCTGCTGTGAATAATTTCTCATATAATTTCAAATTTTTCTTTACACACAAGTCTGACACCAGAGGGTGTATATTCACATTTCCGTTTACAGCGATATCTGCAGGATTAAAAACCCGACTAAAAACTTCTTTCTTTGGTCAGATACTATTGTTTTCCATACCGGTTCCATTGACTTTGAATAGTTTTGATAGATTTAATTCACATCAGAACGGATTCATAAGACTTGCTCATTACAACCGAAAATTCGATGCCATCTTTCTTGTTATTTTTTATACTGAGTTTAATGATTTTTTCAAACTCATCCACTTGCTTTTTTTTCATTTGGGATCATATCTTCCACTATCTGCCTGTTGATATGATTCTCAAATAAATGTAAAAAATGTTTTGCAATAAACTGCTAGCTTGAGGAATATTTTTTTCTTATGTACATACTAACATCATAATTTTTTATGGGCATTCAAGACAGTTTTTTCTATTGATGCAAAATCCGATCAAATCAATAACCAAATTGTGTTGAGCAGAGGTCACACTTGTGACAATTTCCTGCCCATATGACAAACATGTTAGAATGCAGTAAATGCACTGAACATTAAAAACTGCTCATTTGAAAAAACACAGGAGTGGGGGTGGCTTTGTCCCTTTTAAGCTGAAGGTCAGTTCATAGGACACTACTCCTCTGTCCTATCACCCTCAAGGCAGTAATGGATGGTGATGAACCCTCAAACTCACATACACATTAATAGCCATGCAGCCTCAAGTAATCTGTGTACTTCAAATACAGTGATCCACTCTTGATAAACCAACCAATAGAGGCATGGTTGTGGAAGGGATGACAAAACACCTGATATATATCATCATCATTGTCAACCATTATCAATCCACTGCTGGACGAAGGTCTCTCTAAGCCTCTTCCACAACGGTCTGTTTTGTGCGAGGCTCCTCCATGTTACTCTCGCATACTTTCAAATTTTATCCAGCCATCTCCCATGTGGTCTTCTTCTGGGTCTTTTCCTGTCCCTTGGAATCCAATCTAAAATTTCGACTGTCCATCAATGGTCTGTTCTTCTGACAGTATGTCCAGCCCATTGCCATTTCAGGAATTTTACTCTGATCATGATGTCTTCCACTCTTGTCATTTTTCATATTCACGAGTTCCTCTTCTTATCTCCTGGTTACACCAAGCATGCACTTCTCCATGTGTATATATATAGACACACACACACACACACACAGTTGAGTCACATTATTGTGACCACCTCCTACTTTTGACGTCAACAGCACATAGCCAATGAAAAAAAGCATGTGTCATGAGCTGGCTTGGAGGGTACATAAAGTGTGCTGTAGGCATTCTGTAAACATATCACTCGTTGCTGTAATGGATAAAAGGAGCAATTTATCAGATTCGCAAAAAGGGATGACTATCAGCTTTCGTGCTAAAGGTGGCAGTATTTCTGAAACAGCGCAATTTGTGAACTGTTCACGATACTGCTGTGGTTAAAGTGTATCATGTGCCGCCCCTGTGGTGTCTAAGCAATGGCCTCTGATCATTCGTCCAAATGGGGTCTGGGTTCGAATCCTGGTAAGGCATGGATGTTGTGTTTGTCTTACGGCACTGGCTCTCTCCCTTCCCTGGAACCAGTGACCCTAAATTAGGGACGGGCGGGCAACTGCTTATAGCCCATTGAGTTGCTCACGGTGGTCGTTAAACCTCCAATCAAAAAGAAAAAAGTGTATCGTGATTGGAGAAATGGGATCATTGCAATTCAACAATGTGGAAACTGCGGAGCACCATGTGCCATTGATGCGAGAGGTGAATGTCCACTGCAAAGTACACGAGGGCCAATCAACACACTACAGTGGAGCAACTCACTAGCCAAATGAATCGGAGGCTACCAGAAGTGTGTCTAAAACAACAGTTCAGCAAACCCTGTTGAGTATGGGGCTCTGATGCAGATGGAAAGTCACTGCACCTGTGTAAAGAAGGTGCATTGGCAGAAAAGGCTTACATTTACATGGCAGTATCAGAATTAGACCTCTGCTGATTGGAAAAGGATTGCCTCCTCCAATGAGTCACATTTTCAGCTTCATCGAATGTATGGATGTTGGTGTATAAGGCAAGAAACATTGGAGAACAAACACTCTTCAACCATTGCTGGAAGGACACAAGCTGGCGAGGTCAGCGTTATGGTGTGGGGAATATTTTCATGGTATTCTCTGGGGATTCACTCATACCTGTGGAAGGCACTATAGACAGAATTTCTTATGAATTCGTCCTTGCAGACCACGTACATCAATACATGTTGATTGTCTCCCATGGGGCGGATGGGATCTTCCAGCATGACAATGCGACGTGTCACACAGCTAGAAATGTCCGAGAGTGGTTGGAAGAGCACAATGAAGACTTCAAAGTACTTCCCTGGCCCCCTAATTCCCCAGAATTAAACCTGATTGAGCAGTAAATAGTAACACTGTACTAGTGATCCGATTTATTAGCATAGGGAATAGACACATAAGCATTTCCAAGCTTTCGCACATCAACCAGATGGCTTTTTCAAGGAAGTCAGACAGAAACTGCAAACTGAAAAATAGTGCGTGTTAACAATTTGAATGCGAGAAGTTAAGTTTAAGTCATTTATTGTCAAGTCAAATTCCCGCATTCAAATTAATGCATTCTATTTTTCAGTTTGCAGTTTCTGTCTAACTTCCTTGAAAAAGCCATCTGGTTTATGTGTGAAAGCTTGGAAACGCTTATATGTCTATTTCCTACGCCAATAAATCGGATCACTAGTATAGTGTTACTGCTTAATTGGTGTACTGTTCCTCGTTGTCGACCCAATTGAGCATCTGTGGGACTACTTCGAGGGTGTTGTTCACTCAATGAATCCTCCACCATGCACCCTCCAGCAGCTGTCAGACTGCAGTCAGCATGGCTCCATATATCTGTGAACACTGTCCAGCACCTTATTGAGTCAGTCCCAGCCCATTTAGCTGCTGTCCACGCTACACACGGCAGTAACTCTGGATATTACCTGGTGGTCACAATAATGTGACTCGACTGTGTACTTGTACATATATATACACTGAAGAGCAATTGAATTAGAGATACCTGTCTAGTAACGTGTAGCACCACCTTTTGCCCTGATGACAGCGGCGGCGATTTGTCTCGGCATGAACTCGATAAGACACAGGAAGCTTTGGGGAGCCGTATGGATCCACGACCCCTGAACAAACTCCCACAGTTCACGAAGGTTTGATGGAGGGGTCAGAGCCTCGAACATCTCTCTCAATGGCATCCCAGATGTGATCGATGGGATTGAGGTCAGGCGACCTAGCTGGCCAAGGAAGCAGGGTCACGTCGGTGGAGTGTTCATCCAACCATTCAGATACAATTCGGGAGCGATGGCACGGTGCATTGTCTTGTTGCAGGATGAGGTCCCCAGTGGGATGTTGAAGACGCACAAACGGGAGCGAATGGTCGTCCAGGATATCCCGGTAACGTTGACCTGTGAAGGACGATGTCACACGTACCACGGGTCCCATTTCAGTCCACGTAAACAGTCCCCAGATGAGAATCCCACCCCCACCAGCTTGAAGAGTACCCTGCTGGCAAGAAGGATCCATTGCTTCATGTGGTTTGCGCCGTACTCGTATCCTGCCATCCGCATGTACCAACGTGAATCTCGACTCATCAGTCCAGGCAACATTTTCCCACATGTCTAGGGTCCAGTGACAATGTTCCCGCGCCCATGCTAATCTTTGCACCCTGTGATGTGCGGTCAGCAGCGGTACCCTCGTGGGACGATGGCTTCTGTACCCCATAGCGAGGAGATGGTTCTGGATGGTGTGGCTGCATACACGTTTTTGTGCACCAGCGTTAAATTGCCGAGTGATTTCTTGCATTGTAGCCCGTTTATCCGCTGTTACAATGCAAGCTAGCCGACGATGACCCATCTCATCCAGACGCTGTTGTCCACGGCAGTTGGCCCTTGCAGAGATGGTTTTACCGGATTCGATGTACTCACTGTGCACCCGTGACACTCGTGAAAATCCCAGTGCCTGCATGACTTCCAAGATGGAGTGACCAATTCGTCGTGCCCTGGCAATTTGCCCACAATCAGATGCGCTTAGATCCTTCGTCTTACCCAGACTGCGTCCGACTCTTACTGATTCCCGTCACATCATTCCTTATATTGTCGGATCGCTGCATACGCCATGTCATTTCCGTGTACAGGGCCACCCACAGCGCCACATTTGCATAATGCCAGCTGTCTCTAATTCAATTGCTCTTCAGTGTATATATATATGTGTGTGTGAAGGGAAGTTAGTAAATAAAACACAGACAGTTATGGGACAGCTGATAATGGTAGTTATTAGTTTCTGAAAGTGTCATTAGGTGGTGGCTTATTCGTAGTGTGACGTAGCATATGCTAGATATCACATGTGCTTGCCCAGCTCAGATTGCGAATGGCGACTGTGCTCGAGGAGGGTACGACCGAAGAGTAGTGTGCTGTTGTGCATTTTCTGTGGGAAAAAGGACTTCCTGTAAACGGTATTGAGACGGAAATGTTTCCTGTCTACGGTGAGAAATGTTTGTTGCATAAAGCAGTACACAACTGGGTTGATAAATTCTCAAATGTTGCCGATAAAGACCAACCTGGTCACCCTGTTCAGATTGTGACAGAAGCAATTGTGAGGTGTGTAGAGGAGATGATTCGAGCTGACAGGTGAATAACGATAGACAGTGTAGCAAGTGCAATAGGGTGTTCTAATGGTTTATTGTACAGCACAATGTATGATTGTTCAAATTTCCAGAAAGTGTGCACATTGGGTGCCCGGAGATCTTACTCAGGAACACAAAATGAACTGATTGGCCTGTTTTTGCAACATCACTCTCAGTACACTTGTGAAGGAGAAGACATATTTAATAGGATTGTTAGAGGGGACAAATCACGGGTATGTCGCTACCGACCAGAATCAAAGCATGCTTCAATGTGATGGAAACATCCCTCTAAATGACTGGGTCATACATGACAAAATCTATTACACTGTTCTGCATCAAAGTACAATTCTCCCACATACATGTGTGTGGATGAACTTGTTAAAAAAAACTATATTACTTATGCACTCAGTAGACAAAACATTAGAGATAGGGGTGATCGACAGTTGACATGGGCATCTTCCATGCAGAGTGGAACAAACCCAAACTGAAGTTAGGCGATAATTAGGCGGACAGCAGGGCTTCCCAGCAGTGTATTGCAATCGACGAACATGAGTAAAAGTGGTGATCTGAGAGACTTTCATCGTGGGCACATTGTTGGCATTAGACAGATGCATCATTCTATTGCCCAAGTGGAAAGAACTCTAGATTTCCTGAGGGCAACCATATCAAAAGTGTACTGTGAGTATACCATTCCAGGAGTGCTTATTTCCTGGAATTTCTGGAAATTTTTGGCGTTGTACTGCAAAAATTTTTGACTTTTTTTTTTTTTATCGTTTTTTTTTTATATTGTTTTATTTTTAAAAATTTCTACATTTTTCTCTTGAAAAAAGGAATTTAAAACCAAAGTCAAAAATGTATTTTTCTTTTTGTATTTTGTAAGGGGGCCTCTTACAAAAGAGTGGTATTTCTCTGTTTCCTTGGTTGGTGGCCAAAGCAAAACTCAATTCCACTGGGAGTTGGGAAATCCCATTGCCAATCTACCCCCACAGAGGTCCACTCTGTGTCTACCCAATTCCACTAGGAGAGATCCCTTCCCACTCCTGTCCAATGTTATGTTTCTCTTCTGATAGTGTGTTAACTGCTTGCTTTCCTTCATGGTTTGGTGCTGGGTTCTCCTGAAGCTACTCCAAACAAAAGAAGTTCCTCACCCTTTTCTTTTCCTGGCAGCACCCTTTTGCTCCTGCCCCACCCCAGAGCTTAGTGGCCCACCCACTCTGCTGCAGTAGTCTATTCCCTTCCCTGCTGCTTTGGACCTTCAGGACTTCTCATCTCATTATCCTGGAGAGATCTAGGTCTTGAGGGTCTGGGTGCTGACTATTTTTTCACCCCTCCCCCTTCTTCCCACCCCCTGGTTATCATTGCCACCACTCCTCCTGTTGAAGTGCTATTCTACATAATAGGCTCTGTTCTTGACATCTCATGTAATTCATTGAAAACATTCTATTCAACTGCTTCATTGAAGCATTTTATTCTACTGCAACTACTAGTTTATTCCATAGTTTTACTTACACCAAAAACTTCATCGTGAATTTATAGAGGCTATGGCTTATTACATGAATATAATACATATCATTTAAAGTATAAATTAAACAAACTTTGTCATATGCATTTCATAGTCTTTTCTGCACAAGAAAATACACCATTGACATAGGCAGGCATCAATTATGTAAGTTGCTCTTTTATTTTTTATTTTTCTCAGTAGGTTACTTTCTATAAGAATTGTAGCTTTGAAGGGCCAAACAGTGGAAATTTTATAAAGGCTGCTGTTCTTTAAAAAAATATCAGAGCTCGGGAATAAATTATGAATGTAACTTATATATTTAGACTTTTTTTTTTTATTGTAAAAAAGCTAGGGAATAAATTATGAATGTAACTTATATATTTTGACTTTTTTTTTTTTGTAAAAGCTCGGGAATAAATTATGAATGTAACTTATATATTTTGAATTTTTTTTTTGTAAAAGCTCATTAATAAATTATGAATGTAACTTATGTATTTTGGCTTTTTTTTTGTAAAAGCTCGGGAATAAATTATGAATGTAATTTATATATTTTGAATTTTTTTTGTTTCAAAGCTCGGGAATAAATTATGAATGTAACTTATATATTTTGACTTTTTTTTTGTTTTTGTAAAAGCTCAGGAATAAATTATGAATGTGACTTATATATTTTGACTTTTTTTTTTCTTTTGTAAAAGTATTGATCTACGTTAATTTTAGGAAATTTGATTCCACAGAATAAGCTCCCCTGCCATTCACGGACATACCAGCAACCAGAGAGCAAGCAGTGGCCAACTACATGCCATTGATGACTGGGGTCGACACACACTATCCAGGCTCGTACAGACTAACGCCTTGGCAATAGTGGTGCAAGTCACATCCAGGTTAAATGTCGGAGGCCCAAGCAGTGTCAGTGAGAGAATGGTACAGCACATGCTGCATACCCTGGGCTACGGCAGCCGACGCTCTATTTCTATGCCACTGTTGACTGCTTGTCGTCGAAAATTACGCCTTGCCTAGTGCCTTGAAGAACAATACTGGGGCTATTATATATGGGCTATATAATATTTATTGGAGTTCAGGCTTGGGCTCTAAGAGAGGGAAAGAATTTCTCTTTCTTTTTCTTTAAATCTGATTTTGTATGATTTATCATACGGATACTTTTATTTACATTTCCTAGTTGTTAAAGAGAGTTCTTTGGCAACTGGGTCTACATGGGGAGTGGGAACTCGGCAGGGCTATTCATTCCAGGCTTGAGGAGCAAATACCATACATAGGCCATGAATTACTGGATTTCTGCGAAGGGAAAGTTTCTTTAAGATCTATAGATAGTAGATGGGGAGTGGGAACTCGGCAGGGCTATTCATTCCGGGCTTGGGTAACAAATACCATAGGCCATGAATTACTGAATTTCTGCGAAGGAATTTTTTTTTTAAGGACTATAGATAGTAGATAGCAAGCTGATGAAATTTTGCTCTCTGCCTCAATGGGGCAGCTACCTGCTAATTCTGTTGAGCAACATACAACATAGGTTGTTGTGCCACCCAATTTTTCCTGATCCCGGCCACCAGAAACATTTCAGGAAGAAATGAATGGTCAAAGAAACTATAGAAATAGGTGGACATCCCTTCCCAACTTTGCAGTTGAGAAAAACATTGCTTATTTACACGGGGAAGAAAGAGTGGAAGTGTGGAAGAACAGATTTCTTTTTTTAATTCCAAAACAGGTTAGTTGTAGTTTTCGGGCTCATTCAGGCCTGGGCTGTATCTTGCAATATAAAATTTGGGGTCAGGCTGACATGCTTTGGGCTCGGGCTCTTAAAATTGAGCCCAAACTCAGCACTTCTGCAGAGTGGCACCACATCATGTGGTCAGATGAATCTCATTTTCAGCTGTACTGATCGGACGGAAAGGTGCGGGTGGGGCGTTGACAGCATGAGGCCTTGGCCCCATCATGCCGGGTCGGCTCTGTGACGGTTTGAGGAGCCTTCTCATGGGACCTTAACTGCTGCACACTACCAGCATGTCTGGCTTATCACCTACACACTTTCATGGCCTTCACCCATCCTGTGGCCAATGGTCTGTTTCAGAAGGACAATGCACCACTCCACTGGGCGGCAACAACCAAGGCATGGCTCGAAGAACACTCGTCTGAGTTTGGAACCATCCAGTGGCCTCAAAGGTTCTTGGATCTAAACCCTTTGGAAGCTCTGTGGGATGCAGCGGAACAGAACTAGTTGTTAAATAGAATTCTTTGGCAACTGGGTCTAGGTGGGAACTCAGAAAGGCTATTCATTCTGGGCTTGGGTAACAAATACCATAGATCCTGGATCAACATAACAAATACCATATCCATAGATCTTGGTAACAAATACCATATCCATAGATCTTGGTAACAAATATTATATCCATAGATCTTGGTAACAAATACCATATCCATAGATCCTGGATCAACGTCTTGGGTGGAGTTAATGCCTCAGCATGTACAGGCTGTTATTTACACTAGAGGGGAACCAACATGCTATTATATAGTAGGTATCTCTAATGTTTTGTCCATTGAGTGTAAACATTCAGCAGACATGCCAGTTAATCTTCCACCATTATCATTTATCATATTATTTGCATCTTTAAAGGCATTAAGTACCAACAAAGTGCACATATTTACGTGCAAGTCATTAATGACTCGTCAATCAGAAAAGCCAAACACTTACCTAAAAGCTCTTGGCTTCTTTCCTGCTATACACTTCATGCACGTTAATTAGAACATTCTGTTATGTAGCTGGCCTTCAAAGGTTGAATCTTTCATCTTATCCGCTTATAGGGTGTTGTTTTATATACATTCTTCCGGTCATGAAACATCATATTTTATTCACAGGACAAAAAACGCTGACTTCTGACTGTCGTCTGACATGCAACATAGCTTGTTAACACTAGGTGTATACTCACTATTGCGTGAGTGTTGTCAACATTCATTACGCCTATTTATTATTATTTTTTTATTCCTCCTTCACTCCTCCATATGCAACTTGCCTTTGAAATTCATAATTCCCAAAAATGGTAATCAATTCGAAAACACATCCACATACCCAATAAATACTCACATACATCACACCCTACAATTTACACACGCCTTACGACCATATTAACGTACAATATATACAACACATTCATACACTCAATTAAAACCACTATCTACATAATTACACTGTTTAGATTTCACAGCCGTCAAATCACTGTCAACTGTGATTTATGTAGTGCTCCATTTGCCTCATATATCGTAAAAACCCTACAGCAAATACCAACCCCATTCAGCCAGTCACACACAATCCCCAAGCGCTTGCAACAGATACTCTGTCGTCCTCAGGAGGCCGATGTGTCCTTCTGCTCTGTTAACCACAGCTCAAGTGAGCAAACTCATCGAGGTTCCAGCTTCAGTCGCAAACTCTGCATCGTTGTATCTCTGGCGCCATCTATTGTAAGTGCTGTTCTCTTTTTTCCCCCTCTTAATTGTTGTTCAACTTTAATTAAGGTTTTCCAATGGTCATTTCAGTTGTTTGGATTGTTAATGTTACACACACTTGACCAGTTTTTTTCGATTAACACCGATTCAGCAACTCTCAACTGCCTTTTGTTTTTACAGCTCTTAATAATTTTAATATCTTCGAATTTCGGACATTGGTGATTTTCTAGACAATACTGGATTAATGCTGTTATAGCTTCTTTTTTTATCCCAATTACTCATATGTTGGTGTAATCTATACTTTAACTTGTTCTTAGTGCTGCCTATATATGACAAAGGTGGTTTCTGATTTATAGGAATCATATACACCCACTCTATCTAGTTGACTGATTTTTTCATTTTTTATTACTATATTTTTTATAGTGTGTACTTGATTTCCTACTCGTATGTTATACTTGCCACAAACCTTATTAATTTCAGCAGAAATACCTTCAACATATGGAATAGCTCCTACATATTTTAATAGTTTTTTACTATTTGTGCCCTTATTATTTGCTTGAGTTACTTCCTAAATCCATTTCTTTAATACCTGTTTAGGGTCACAAAAGCATGTGCAATTTTTTCAATATATTCTATTTCTTCTTTTTGATATTGTTCTTTTGATGAGTGTGTTAAACTTCTTTTAATTAGTGTTTTAACACTATTTCTTTTATGTGTTAATGGTTGCGATGACTGAAAAGGTATTAACACAGGAATATATGATGATTTTCTATGCACTCTGTATTGCATATTGTCATTTGTTTTGATTATCATAATATCCAAAAATGCCAATGTGTTATTTTGTTCCTGTTCCACTGTCAATTCAATAGATGGATAGATATCTCTATACTTTTTGTCAAGTCTTCTAGTTCTTCATTTTTTAACCTGGACAACTGAAAAATGTCATCTACATACCTGCAGTATATCAGTGGTGGATCTTTTAGTTTACTAATTATTTTTGTTTCTATGTCACTCATTATTATTTCAGCAAACAAGGTTGACAATGGTGACCCCATAGGTCCACCATAATTTTGTTTGTAAATCTTGTCATTGAACATATGTTATTTTCATATATATATAATAAAATTTCTTTTAATTCTTTAATTTGTACTTCATTCATTGTATGCAACAGATGTAATTTTTCAACAATTATGTCAATTGCATGAGGTACTGATGTGCTAGGAAACAGAGCACGAACATCCATACTAGCCATATGATATTCACTTAAATCTTGTTTAATCTCTTTAATTTTTTCAATGAATTCGTAAGTATTCTTCACAGTGAAATTGGTTTTCATAAACATTGGTGCCAAATACTTGTAAATCTTTTTTTCCAGCTTTATTAATGGGGAATTCCTTTTTGATACTATCACTCTCACAGGTGTATCAGGCTTATGAGTTTTTATTTTTGCAAACATTTTTGGAATCCCTGTACCCATAGGTGTGTACGCTTTCTTTATTTCTTCAGGCAAAGTTCTGTGGTTTCTTATTCTAGCCAAGTATCTCACTTGAGATTCAGTTGGGTCTCTTGTCAGAATGCTACAATTCAACTCTTCTATTGCTCTATTCATTTTTTGATTAATATTCAGCTATGTTTAGAATCACTATTTGTCCTGTTTTATCAGCTTCACAGAATTTAATTGTTGGGTCATCTCTTAGTTTTATCAGTTGTTCTTTTTCATACTGAATTTTATTTAAATGATATTTTTTATTACTTTTTTCATTAAATTCTTCCAAAACTATTCTTTACAATTTACTTCTAAATTCTTCATGGTCTTCTGTAGGTACACAACGTGTCAAATCCTCGAGGTTAGGTATTAATTCTTCTGCCTTCGGTAAGCCATGTGGAAACGCAAATTCCTTTCCTCTGCAAAACGGCTCTCTGCGAGAAGTTCAAGGCCATATTGGATTTATTCTGATAAACTTCATATATATTCTCCCGTTGTTCATGTACTTTTTGGCTATCCATCATCGCATGTAACTTTTTTGGAATGATTGTTTTTGAACTTTTTCATTCGTAATCCGCGATGTCAAATATTTTCTCAAGGTTACATCTAAAACCTCATCTTTCCAGGAACCATAAAAATTTCTATACTCTTTATTATATATTATAGCTGAAATTGTTAATAAAAGAAAATTAATTTTTAATTTGAATAAGACATGCTTACATTTATTGAATATAATATATAATAAAGAGTATAGAAATGTTTATGGTTCCTGGAAAGATGAGGTTTTAGATGTAACCTTGAGAAATATTTGACATTGCGGAATACGAAAGAAAAAGTTCAAAAACAATCATTGCAAAAAAGTTACGTGCGATGATGGATAGCCAAAAAGTACATGAACAACGGGAGAATATATATATGAAGATTATCAGAATAAATCCAATATGGCCTTGAACTTCTCGCAGAGAGCTGTTTTGCAGACAGGAAAGAAATTTGCGTTCAGCGTGGCTTACCGAAGACGGAAGAATTAATACCCAACCTTGAGGATATGACACGTTGTGTACCTACAGAAGACCGTGAAGAATTTAGAAGTAAATTGCATAGAATACTTTTGAAAGAATTTAATGAAAAAAGTAATAAAAAATATCATTTAGATAAAATTCAGTATGAAAAAGAACAACTGATAAAACTAAGAGATGACCGAACAATTAAATTCTGTGAAGCTGATAAAACAGGACAAATAGTGATTCTAAACATAGCTGAATATAATCAAAAAATGAATAGAGCAATAGAAGAGTTGAATTGTAGCATTCTGACAAGAGACCCAACTGAATCTCAAGTGAGATACTTGGCTAGAATAAGAAATCACAGAACTTTGCCTGAAGAAATAAAGAAAGCGTACACACCTATGGGTACAGGGATTCCAAAAATGTTTGCAAAAATAAAAACTCATAAGCCTGATACACCTATGAGAGTGATAGTATCAAAAAGGAATTCCCCATTAATAAAGTTGGAAAAAATATTTACAAGTATTTGGCACCAATGTTTATGAAGACCAAGTTCACTGTGAAGAATACTTAGGAATTCATTGAAAAAATTAAAGAGATTTAAGTGAATATCATATGGCTAGTATGGATGTTCGTGCTCTGTTTCCTAGCACACCAGTACCTCATGCAATTGACATAATTGTTAAAAAATTATATCTGTTGCATACAATGAATGAAGTACAAATTAAAGAATTAAAAGAAATTTTATTTTACATTTATGAAAATAACATTTTTATGTTCAATGACAAGATTTACAAACAAAATTATGGTGGACCTATGGGGTCACCATTGTTAACCTTGTTTGCTGAAATAATAATGAGTGATATAGAAACAAAAGTAATTAGTAAACTAGAAGACTTGACAAAAAAGTATAGAGATATCTATCCATCTATTGAATTGACAGTGGAACAGGAACAAAATAACACATTGGCATTTTTGGATATTATGGTAATCAAAACCAGGGGCGTGCAGTCCATAGAAGCAATGCTTGCCTTACTAGAAATGAATAATTGAAAGCTTTACAAAAATTAGATTAATTATTTTTTATTTAGAATGGTTATTAAAATTTAGACCCATGGCGTGATTGCTTCCGAAAATGCACCTCTTAAATAACCATTAAATAATTTCCGCCATAGCTTTATTAGAATTTAGTGCCATCGTCGTGTAAAGATCACGCTTCCTGCGTGCCGATTGGCCACATGACTAAGCTCACCGCTTTTGCTATGAGGGCTGTGCAAGCAATCCAGAAGTTGCTTCGGATTCCTCCATTCGTTTCAAGCTTCACAGCCGCCGTTCAGAATGACCACATGACTAAGCTCACCGCTGCCTGCATGAGGACTATGCAAGCAACACAGCAGTTGTTAAGGGTTTGCCCACTCATTCCGTGAGTCGAAGTTAAGTCTGATCTGAAGTGATTATTTGTAGTTCTTTCGCTATCGAACCAAGCAGTAAAATATATGTTCTTCAAACACTCTACAATGTGCAATGATTTTCTGTATGTTTCCGTGTAAGGTGTAATTACTATTATTGTAAGAGAACACCTTTCGACGCTGTTTGACTTAATTTTTGAAGATGTAAGCATTTCTCTTCTCTGAGAGAAGCAATTTCATATTGCTTTCATGTTCGCATCTGCGCTGTCATCTATGGACCAACATGATGACAACAAATATAAATGTATTTTTTAGATTGTGTTGTTTTTTTATTTTTTAAGAGATAAGCCTTTCAGCCAAAGGAGTTTTCAAGAGAAAAGGGATAATATAAATGCTGAGAGGCCAAAACCTTCTTTAGAAACTCTCCAAACGAAGGCTAAAAGATGTTTTCGCCACTTCCATCGGGAAGAATACGAAAAAACAAAGTGGCTAACAGCTTGCAAAAGTGACCAAAAATTATATTGTTGGCCGTACACATTATTTTCAGTAGACAGAAAAAGTGTATGGATAAACAGTGGTTTTGGAGACTTCAATAACTTTCACAATTCATCCAAACCGCATGAGTGTTCGGCGATACACATTTTGTCAGTGATAAAATTAAAAACTTTTGGCAAAACAAGGATTTTACGTTTCAAATAGACGAGCAAATAAAAACGGACGTTTCTCGACATAATGAACTCGTTAAAAAATTAGAGATGTTTTAAGGCGCTTAATTGACGTTACGTGTTTCCTTGGCAAGCAGGAATTGGCCTTTAGGGGGCATAATGAATCCACGGAGTCTGTTAATCCTGGGAATAATGTTGAATTGGCAAATTTAATTGGTTGCTATGACGAAAAGCTTCAAAATCATTTAGACAGTTCGTACGTCTTTTCAGGGATCTCAAATCGTACACATAATGATTCGATTGAATCAATAGGAGAAGTAATGATCGCAGAAATAAAAAAAGAAATTGAAGAAGCTCCTTTCGTTTTAATTTGGATGAAAGAACTGATGTGAGTTGCAGGTCTCAGCTGTCTACAGTGTTTTGCTATGTGACTAATGACGGCACTCCCGAAGAGACATTCATTGGTTTTATTGATGTGAGTGCTGATCGTTCAGCTAATTCTTTGGCAGAGCACGTCTAAAGCTCTTTAGAAAGTTTTGAGTGCTCCAAAAAATCAATAGCTGAGACATACGATGGAGCTACCGTGATGGCTGGAGAACATTCGGGACTTAAAGCTCGTGTAAAAGAAAAACACCAGGAAGCTATTTTTGTGCATTGCTATGCTCACAGATTAAATCTGGTCCTCTCACAAGCACTTAACAGTATAAAAGAATCCATGATTTTCTTCATAACACTGAGTGGACGGGCTTCTTTCTTTTCGAAGTCGACGAAAAGATTTCATGCATTATATGCGGAAGTGAAAAGAAGATTACCCAATGCAACTCCTACTCGATTAAATTTTCAAAGTCGCTTGGTAGGAACTGTGTATGAGCATCTAGAAAGTACAAGAGCATTGTTCACAAATATTCTTGAAAATCCTGTGAACACTGGGATTCTGATACTATTGTTACAGCCGATGGGTTTTCAAAGTGTTTGGGTGAATTCAATTTCTGCTTCCTGCTGTGTCTCTTCTCTGTTATCTTTCCTTTGAGCCATACGTTATTTGAAATATTACAGAAAAAGAAATTGGATATCATGTATTGTGTGAAAAAAGTCGCTGAGTTTCAGAAAGCAGTGTCAGAGAAAAGAAACGTTCGAGATGTTATGGTCAAAACTAGAAGAAAGCAAAACTCTTACATAGCGTAAGCGCTCAGATGCTTACGGAGTTCCCAAAACAAATTACCGACAGCTCTATTGCAAAATATTGGACAGTAAAATGAGCCACATGACTTCAAGATTTTTAGACTTGCAGAACATGAAATTTCTAGAATTGCGAAATCCTGACAAACGAGTGAAATTTAAAAAATTGTTTTCCAGAGAGTTTCTTTGAAAATTTAAAGAAAAATTACACCAAGTACTTCGATTTTGCTCATCTGCGATCCAAACTAAAAGTGTTGTATTCAACAGATGACTTCAGTGGTAAATAGGTCACTGAAATTTTGATTTTTTTAAATCAAATGAGATAGACACAGAAAAGAATCTTCTAGTTAAACTTAGCAAGGAATGTTATTTCTATGATCACGTTATTAACTTATTTGCCCTAAAAGAAAAAAAGGTTGGAACTCAATATACAAGTAAGAAAATTATAAAACTTGACATAAGAACCTTTGCTACGCTTTTTTCCCTGTGAATAGGTTTTTTATACATGTATGCATTTTTGCCAGCTATCTATTGCACAAAAATATAGGAAGTGTATTTCCAGCGTTTTTGTATACTACAAAGAAATGTAATAAAAATGGGAACTACTTATAATGAACATGTGATTGAATGATTTGATCTTACAAGACATTTAGCAAAATGTAACATATAAAAGAATTGTGTAATTTTCTCTAAAAAAGGTGAATTATATTTTTCAGTAATCGTGCTCTTAGAAATATATATGTGTTTTTTGAAATGTTTGCATATAGTGAAATGTTTGCATATAGTTAAGATTAGCCCTAATCTACTTCGTTGTCAATGTATACTTTCACCAGAACCATAGGACACCTTCAATTTTCATTTCGTCTTCTAAATAAATATAGTTTTTGTTGATATGTTCAGTTTTCGTAGCAACATTGAAAATTGTTGATTAAAAGGTACCTGGTTCAAGAGTAAGAAATTCGCACTCCAAGCTTGTTTTGTTGTATGCGATTTCTGATTTTTTAATCGCCATTTTCCACTTAGAAACCTCTTAAGCCAGGAAACTTCGATCAGGTACTCCTAACTAATTTTTTTTTTTTTTTTTCCCTAGAAAAGTTTAGTAATGAATTTCTTTGTCACACACGTTAAAATAATTTAAAATGCTTTTACAACCAGTGGAACAGGATATCCGGGCCCCCCGTTCCCTCACATCCATCCACACATACATAAAAAGAACAGTAACAAACTGAGCATACATATAATATTATATTATTATTAAAATCACATTGCTTGTCTATTGTGAAATACCACCGCACGGCACTGATCAAAACAAATGGCAATATACAATACAGAGTGCATAGAAAATCATCATATATTCCTGTGTTAATACCTTTTCAGTCATCGCAACCATTAACACATAAAAGAAATAGTGTTAAAACACTAATTAAAAGAAGTTTAACACACTCATCAAAAGAACAATATCAAAAAGAAGAAATAGAATATATTGAAAAAATTGCACATGCTTTTGTGACCCTAAACAGGTATTAAAGAAATGGATTTAGGAAGTAACTCAAGCAAATAATAAGGGCACAAATAGTAAAAAACTATTAAAATATGTAGGAGCTATTCCATATGTTGAAGGTATTTCTGCTGAAATTAATAAGGTTTGTGGCAAGTATAACATACGAGTAGGAAATCAAGTACACACTATAAAAAATATAGTAATAAAAAACAAAAAAATCAGTCAACTAGATAGAGCGGGTGTATATGAGATTCCTATAAATCAGAAACCACCTTCGTCATATATAGGCAGCACTAAGAACAAGTTAAAGTATAGATTACACCAACATATGAGTAATTGGAATAAAAAAGAAGCTAAAACAGCATTAACCCAGTATTGTCTAGAAAATCACCAATGTCCGAAATTCGAAGATATTAAAATTATTAAGAGCTGTAAAAACAAAAGGCAGTTGAGAGTTGCTGAATCGGTGTTAATAAAAAAAACTGGTCAAGTGTGTGTAACATTAACAATCCAAACAATTGAAATGACCATTGGAAAACCTTAATTAAAGTTGAACAACAATTAAGAGGGGGAAAAAAGAGAACAGCACTTACAATAGATGGCGCCAGAGATACAACGATGCAGAGTTTGCGACTGAAGCTGGAACCTCGATGAGTTTGCTCACTTGAGCTGTGGTTAACAGAGCAGAAGAACACATCGGCCTCCTGAGGACGACAGAGTATCTGTTGCAAGAGCTTGGGGATTGTGTGTGACTGGCTGAATGGGGTTGGTATATGCTGTAGGGTTTTTACGATATATGAGGCAAATGGAGCACTACATAAATCACAGTTGACAGTGATTTGACGACTGTGAAATCTAAACAGTGTAATTATGTAGATAGTGGTGTTAATTGAGTGTATGAATGTGTTGTATATATTGTACGTTAATATGGTCGTAAGGCGTATGTAAATTGTAGGGTGTGATGTATGTGAGTATTTATTGGGTATGTGGATGTGTTTTTGAATTGATTACCATTTTTGGGAATTATGAATTTCAAAGGCAAGTTGCATATGGAGGAGTGAAGGAGGAATAAAAAAATAATAATAAATAGGCGTAATGAATGTTGACAACACTCACGTAATAGTGAGTATACACCTAGTGTTAACAAGCTATGTTGCATGTCAGACGACAGTCAGAAGTCAGCGTTTTTTGTCCTGTGAATAAAATATGATGTTTCATGACCGGAAGAATGTATATAAAACAACACCCTATAAGTGGATAAGATGAAAGATTCAACCTTTGAAGGCCAGCTACATAACAGGATGTTCTAATTAACATGCATGAAGTGTATAGCAGGAAAGAAGCCAAGAGCTTTTAGGTAAGTGTTTGACTTTTTTTGATTGATGAGTCATAATATAATCATTCATGTTAGAATCATTAAACTTTCCTAGAACATTTTGTTTCAAATACCTGCTGCAGCATTGAAATCCCCTTGCTAGCATATCCCTCCTGCCGAACACCAAACTTCTTCAAACCAACTCGTGGTTCATCATGGAAATAATCTTTCTTATGAGATGGTTCAGAATCACAAGGGACATACACTACCAAAATTACTCGTCTCTGAAGCTTTACTTTCAGATGAAACTACAAAATTCTCTCTGACTTTTGTTCTTCATCCTTAAAACAAGTTTCCATCTCTCAGCATGTAACACCCTACCCCACAGCCACTAGCTCATTCATTTACTCTATCCGGATTCTACCCTTTTTTGTTTTGCTTATGTCCAGCATTTCCAACCTATTCTTATTCAGTACTAGCAGGGTTACCCGGTATTTTCCGGGTAAATATTACTATTCGTGGAATCTCCAAATTCAGCGGGTGAAAGTTAATGAATAAAAAATATATTCCTGTAATTTTTCAGTAAATTTATTTTTAAATATTTAGGTTATTGCTTTTTGGTAAACAATATTTTTTGGATTAATAATCTAAAGCAACTTATGGGAATTTTACTAGGAAATTTTTTCATTAATAGCAAATTTTCGGAGAAAACTCTTCTCCTTCTTCAGGCTGTCTTGTTGTTGTCACTTTTTACTTGTCACTATCACGGTTACGGTACCGTAACTGTGATAGTGACAAGTAAAAAGTGACAACAACAAGACAGCCTGAAGAAGGAGAAGAGTTTTCTCCGAAAATTTGCTATTAATGAAAAAATTTCCTAGTAAAATTCCCATAAGTTGCTTTAGATTATTAATTCAATTAAACTAGGAAGCCATTTCTCAACATGAGCTTTATTCAAACAAAATATTTTTTGGTTTTTCCACTGGGAGCAAAAATGTAGAGATTTTTAGGATTTCCAACCCCTGAGCAGGTGACATAGATTTTTGTCCATGTGAAAAGCAGGGTTCCTCCAAATTAAAGCCAGCCACTGCCAATGACTAGCTGATGCAGTAATATTTCTGCAAAGGAGAAAAAAAAAGGCTGCAAATGTGGAAAAAAAAATTGATTTAGTTAATTTACTTTTACAAAACAAAAAAGAAAGGAAGAGGAATGGAAATAGTTACCTTCGAGGGCACATCTATAGAACTGCCGTACATCTGGTGTGCACTTCTGAGAATCCCACAACACCGAAATGCAAAGTGCCTATGTCATGTCGTGTGCATGCAACTTGATATTGGCATTGATCATCCTTTTGTTTACCGTTTTGAATTTGAATATCTGGAACTCTCTATTTACATTATATGCATTTCTGCCTCATGAAGCCACCCGTTGGTGGTGAAAGCTAACACATTTATTCATTTGTTTTTTTAATACACCATTAAATGGATATTTTTGCGCTTTATTGTTTTCTACAGTCTCTAACTTAGACCATAGGTCGAGTATTGGAGTGGTAAATTGTGTTGCAGTTCTTAAAGGGGGGGGTGGAACTTTTTACAAAAGTTTTGTATAGGAGCACCTTGCCCCCGGGCTCCGACCCCAATCAAAAACCATCTATGGTCTAAGTTAGAGTACCATGAGATAGTATATCAAATTTGGTGGTTCTAAATTGAAAATTTTAGATTTTACGGAAATAATTTTTTTTTTTTTGGGGGGGGGGGATTGACCTTGGCTCTGACTCCTTCTCAAAACCATCTAAGTTAGGGTACAATGAGATAGTATACCAAATTTGGTGGTTCTAAATTGAAAACTAGTATTTATGAAAATTTTATGTGGAGGGGGGGGCCTCTTGACCTCGCGGGCTCAGACTAACCCAGGGCTCCAACCCCTTGCAAAAATCATCTACGGTCTAAGTTAGGGTACCATGAGATAGTATACCAAATTTGGTGGTTCTAAATTGAAAACTGTAGATTTGTATTGCAGACATACAAACAAATAAAAATTCAATCATATATATATATGATATAATTAAATAGTTAATAACTGTACTCATGTTTTTACAAATTATATTGTCTGCATTTGTAATTTTTTTATTCCCATTATTTTTTTAGTTCCTTTCGCAATGCAGGAAGCTGCCTTTGTAACATTGATCAGTTTGAATTCGTACAATAAAGACATCGCATTGCCAGCTTTGAAAGCCTGGGAGAAGAAGAATGCTCACTTAATAAGTAGGAATACTCGGAAAGAGCTAAGAACATCTGTAACCTGTGCTGTGCCTGGTAGTGACTTCATTAGGCACTTCACTCTAGGCTCGTGTGCGTACTGCTTGGTTTCATCATGGTGGGACCACTATTGTGTTCTAGAGTCAGCCGAGAAATGCACGAAAAAGATTTCATAAACATTTGTGTACAAATAGAATGACTTTGTTAGATATCATCACAGAGAAATCAAAAAGACAATTGTGAAGCTGGTCTTGGATTAACTTGGAAACCATTGTAATCCTAATGGTTTGCAGCTGTGTGTTGTTCTGGAAACGTGGTAGTTCATGCAGCACCTTGACACTCAAAAATTGTTGCAACAATGTTAAAATGTGTTAATGTGATAGTGCATAACAGGTATGTAGTTCTAGTGATTTGTTAGGTGACGAAGGAATTTGGGTGATCAGAAATAGTGACCACCCCTTCCCCATGCAAGAATCAGCATTTCACGTTTTCTTTCACCATCTTACTATCAGACATCTCATGGAGTCAGAAGTTATGAACTTTTAAGTGTGGAAATAAGCAGCATTTTTGTCTTTTCTACTGATATGTTGTAGGGCTTAGATTTGAAAATATTCATATTTTTGCATTTTTGAACTTCACTTTTAGTTGGTAAAGTTCGATGAACACTTACCGCACGTGGGGCTTGGCTTTCAATCCATATTTCCGTTACGTGGATGCGGCACGGGATTTTTTCATTTGGCCACAGGTCTGCTTCTTCTTTTTTTTTTTTTCTCCGTTGGAATTTATTTTGTCTTATCACCAAATGAGTTTT
This sequence comes from Macrothele yani, assembly GCA_039090855.1. Taxonomy (NCBI): domain Eukaryota; kingdom Metazoa; phylum Arthropoda; class Arachnida; order Araneae; family Macrothelidae; genus Macrothele; species Macrothele yani. The sequence goes on from CM077013.1 coordinate 27,175,391, forward strand.
TCCTTTGCTGCATCCTCATTTACTTCAATATTTATTCATACCCGAGTACTTTCGGTACTACTACTATACCGTCTTCGAGGGGACATTTTGCTCCAACTAGCACGGACCGTGTCAGCTGGGCATTTCGGTGGTTCTCGCGGGCTGCTTCTGTCATCTGCTATCGCTTCTTCTTGGGCGTTGTGGCGCCATCTCTTGTTGGTCAGTGATCTCCTTTTTCGAACTTTTTCTTTTTTTTGCTCAATTTTAATTAAATTTCTCCAGCTGTTTCTCAAATTATTAGGGTCATTGTGGTTGCAAACTTTTGTCCTATTTTTTTCAATCATTACCGACTCTGCTATTCTGAGGTGTTTTTCGGATTTACAGCTTTTAATGATTTTTATATTTTCGAATTTTGGATATTTTTGGTTATCCAGACAGTATTGAATCAGTGCTGTTTTTTCTTCTTTTTCTGCCAGTTTTTTATGTGTTGTTTTAATCTGTGTTTAAGCTTATTTTTGGTACTTCCTATATAAGCCATTGGAGGATTTTCAGTAATAGGAATTGAATAAATACCTGCTTTTTCTAACATTCTTATTTTATCATTATTTTTTGTTACTATATTTTTGATGGTATTTACTTTTCCTCCAATTTGAATGTTATGCTTTTTACAAATATTATTAATTTCATTGGTAGTGCCTTTAATGTAAGGAAAACCATTTAAATATTTGATTTCTTTTTTAATTACTACAGCATTATTTTTTTTTATTTTCTTTATTACTTCTGTGTCCCATTTTTTATTAAATGGTTAGGATAACCAAAGCTGCTTGCAATTTTTTTATGAATTTGATTTCTTCATTGATGAACTGACTATTTTCAGAATGCGTATATGCTCTTTTAATTAAGGTTTTTATACTATTGCATTTTTGAGGATATGGATGTGCTGAATTGTATGGGATTAGGACCGGAACAAATGAACTTTTCCGATAAACTCTGTATAGTAACGGTCCTAATCCCATACAATTCAGCACATCCATATCCTCAAAAATGCAATAGTATATAAACCTTAATTAAAAGAGCATATACGCATTCTGAAAATAGTCAGTTCATCAATGAAGAAATCAAATTCATAAAAAAAATTGCAAGCAGCTTTGGTTATCCTAACCATTTAATAAAAAAATGGGACACAGAAGTAATAAAGAAAATAAAAAAAAATAATGCTGTAGTAATTAAAAGAAATCAAATATTTAAATGGTTTTCCTTACATTAAAGGCACTACCAATGAAATTAATAATATTTGTAAAAAGCATAACATTCAAATTGGAGGAAAAGTAAATACCATCAAAAATATAGTAACAAAAAATAATGATAAAATAAGAATGTTAGAAAAAGCAGGTATTTATTCAATTCCTATTACTGAAAATCCTCCAATGGCTTATATAGGAAGTACCAAAAATAAGCTTAAACACAGATTAAAACAACACATAAAAAACTGGCAGAAAAAAGAAGAAAAACAGCACTGATTCAATACTGTCTGGATAACCAAAAATATCCAAAATTCGAAAATATAAAAATCATTAAAAGCTGTAAATCCGAAAAACACCTCAGAATAGCAGAGTCGGTAATGATTGAAAAAATAGGACAAAAGTTTGCAACCACAATGACCCTAATAATTTGAGAAACAGCTGGAGAAATTTAATTAAAATTGAGCAAAAAGAAAAAGTTCGAAAAAGGAGATCACTGACCAACAAGAGATGGCGCCACAACGCCCAAGAAGAAGCGATAGCAGATGACAGAAGCAGCCCGCGAGAACCACCGAAATGCCCAGCTGACACGGTCCGTGCTAGTTGGAGCAAAATGTCCCCTCGAAGACGGTATAGTAGTAGTACCGAAAGTACTCGGGTATGAATAAATATTGAAGTAAATGAGGATGCAGCAAAGGAAAAACTCATTTGGTGATAAGACAAAATAAATTCCAACGGAGAAAAAAAAAAAAAAGAAGAAGCAGACCCGTGGCCAAATGAAAAATCCCGTGCCGCATCCACGTAACGGAAATATGGATTGAAAGCCAAGCCCCACGTGCGGTAAGTGTTCATCGAACTTTACCAACTAAAAGTGAAGTTCAAAAATGCAAATGCATTAATGCACGTTAAAATAATTAACCTCCAATATCGGAAGTAAATTGAAAATATTCATATTTTATTTTCTGGATTTTTTTTTAAATGAATCAGAAAATTTTTCTTGTTTACTCACTGTACTTTTTATGTTCCCATTCTTAAATTTGCATTTTGTATAGTGGTGTTAGGTCATCAAACATGAAAATTTATCAAATCACAACTTTGTTAAATTAGGAAGTTATTTCTGCAGAAAAACAAAGTAATGTTGACTGCTAACAAAAATCCTCCAGAGAGAAAAAGTGAGAGTGCAGGTACCTTAGTGAGAGATTGGTGGTAACTGAAATAAGTATTCTTGAATAAGCAGGAACATTGGGAACAAAACATTCTTGAATATTAGGAACATTGGGAACAAAACAGGGCTAGACAGACATGTACAAGCAAGTGGACACTCCATAAATTGGGACTCAGTGAAAATAATCGCCCACCAGTCAAACTTAGTAAAGAGAAAACTAGAAGAAGGGATCGAAATAGCAAGAAGAAGAAGTACCACAATTAACGATAATTGCGGATGGTCTCTTCCAATTGAGTGGCAGCAACTACTCCAGTGACATAGTCCTGATGACGAACTAGGCTTTAGTTCGAAAATTTGACAACCAACTTTCATTAAAAATAACCTCTAAAAGACCCGTAAAAAAAGTTATTCCACAATCACTATGAATAGAGGTGCCATAAATGCATTTACAAATAAGTATTCTTGTTGAGATGCCAAAAGTGTGCGTAATTTGATTGAAAAAGTTATTGTACCCTCTTTTGGTACTGTGGAACACATAGATTATATTTGGATTTCTTGTTTATGGAACTGTTTTTCATTTTAGCTTCACATTACAGAGATTTAGAATATGGTGGCAATACTCTTGCCATACAGAAATACATCAGATTTTGGATGTGGGTTGCTATGTGTGGGTGATTGGGGTTCTGTGCAAAAGTATGTTCGCATTTTCTTCTCTTCGTGGAATTTTGATTTACTTATCTACAGCATTGAATGGTTGTAGTGCAGCTAAGGTGTTAGTATCCTAATACAGGAAAAGTTTCATGATAATTAACACAACAATCAGACATTGCCTAATTGACTAATTAGTGTTTTACACGTGAATTAAATCATATCAGAAAACTTGAAAATTTCATCGCCGTGGAGCGGGAAATTTTCAAGTTTTCTGATGTGATTTAATTCACATGTAAAACAGTAATTACAGCCAATTAGGCGATGTCCGATTGCTGTGTTAATTATCATGACGTATTTGCCACGTATTATGGGAAGAATATTTCTTCAACTCTGGAAAAGTTTCATTTGTTTGTAAAAAAGAATTCAATTTTGAAGTAATGTTATGCTCATAGGCTAAAAATTCTGCATTGCTGATAATCATATGAGATGGTGCATCCTAAACACACAGTCACTTATGAAGTATTTGTTTTTGTTTTAAATGCTGCTGTTTCGACTCTTAAGACTTCTCAGATATGCTTTTCAGAAACATTGTTTTGCTGCTATTAATTTGAGCATACTCTAGATAAAATTGCATTGGTATTTTCCAAATGCAAGCATTTGTTTGTTGTTGTGAACACTGACATAATTCAAGGCAAAATTGATTTCAAATTGTGAAAAATAAAACTTTTCAGGACCAGTGGCTACAATTATGTCAGCTGTAATGGAAATTTTGATAAACAGGTTTGTTTTCCCTGTATTTGTGAATAGTGTTGTGATATGTGAAGACAAAGTAGAAGTGAAAGATCACATATTCATCCAGTAGTACCTTCATTTACATGTCATTAACATTAATACAGAACATTAAATTTCCCGGGGAGTTGGCCACATGAAGGTATTTTAAAAACAGTGACTTACACTAACGCATACATTGTGATGAGATGATATCAGGAAGATAAATCTCTATTATTCATTGTAAAAAAAAAAAATGTGGGATTTTCATTCAGCTGTTTTAAAGATTGTTCAAAATAAAGCATAATGTACATTTGTAATATGAGTGTTTTTTGATATTGGAGTACTGATTACAAAACAATTAAATCTGGGTGAATCTATTTATAATAAATTCATTTTAGTTGTTTTGAGAAATTTTGTCAACTAGCAACTAGGAAAATATTACCCATCATATTTTTATGAACTTCATGCTGTAGTTGTTTCAGCCAAGGCAATTTTTTTGAAATTACATTGCATAGTAGGTGCAAATAGTGCTCCTGTAGATGAAAGGCAGATATTTATATATCATTTCATTTTCCCATTAAGTATCATAGGAAAGCAACACATGGAGTACCATGTAAGTACATCATTTTGTTGGTATGTAACACACTCCTCTTAATGAAAACATCAGTAATTTATCTACTTAGTGGCCATTTACATAACCACTACCAGGTTTAATAGGAATATCTGGCTTTGGATCAGCTGACAAATAAGCCTAAACTTAAAAAAAAAAAGGGCTACACGCCATTTTCTCAATGGTTATTTTAAAATTTCCTAACTTCTGGTTTCATGGATTGTAAATGTAGAATCTAATGACTAGTTAATAAATTATTGGCTTGGCTTTCAAGATGTATTAAATCCTATAAGGATTAAAAATAATTATTTTTAAGACATTTAAGGTTGTATATGTGATTATGTAGATGATGTATCGCTAGAAATGCATGCAGAAGTGTGTACTGTATGTGTACTTGTTTTTTCCTTTTGGCTTTTGTATTACCATGACAGTGGTTTTTTTGTTTTTTTAACTTTAAAAGAGTGCAAATTCTAAAATCACATGAGAAGATTCAAAGTAAATAAAACTTTGCATCAAGATGATTTGATATTGAATGCTATTCCAGTCTGTGAGAAGTGAGTGTTTGTGTAAAAGAAAAAAAAAGTAGAGAAATATTTACCTGGAAATATATTCAAAGGGGAAAAGAAAAAAAAAACCGTATAATTTTACAGAACTGATTAAAAAAATTTCATAGAAAACTTTGAAGGAAAGGACGCTCATTGTGTTAAACAGTGTTATTTTAATTTTGTGTTTTATTTTGTGTAAATGTGTACTTGTTTTTTTCCTTTTGGCTTTTGTTTTGAGCTGAGTCTGTATCTTAATTTTATTACATCAGTTTCATCATTTCACCATCATCTTCTCAGATTTCATTCAAGATTTATTTCTGTAATGCACAACTAAAATATTATCTAATTATTATGTTCTATTGTCTCCATGTTTGTAAAATTAGTGTGTGTTTAAATGAATAGTATTTCTGAAACAGTTTAGGAATAAAAAAAATAGCATTTACAGAACAAAAGATTTTGCAGTTATAAAGGCATCAGGGCATTTTACTGCAAATTTTTCTTTATACTCTAAAGTTTTAAACTACAGAAATTTTTGCAAGACGTGCTCTGTTTATGTGAAGATGTGTGCCATGTGAAGCAAAATGTTGCTTGTAAGGTGGAGATATATTCTGAGATGGTTTGTCCTTCTCAGAATATGTCTCCACCTATGTTGAAAGAATGAGCGGAGAGATGCTTACTAAGAAAATTTATGCTGGTCAAAATGGCAGGAAAGCAAGGTAGAGGAAGCCAAGGAAATCATGGAAGGACCAGGTTCAAGAATGTTTGCATAAGTAAAAGATAACTAGTATAAAATACAAAAAGTCTTGTGTGAGACGTGATGGATGTCAGTGAAGTTTGAGTTGTATGTCGAGATCACCTTAAATGGAGAAGTTTGATACAATAAACAAAATCTAGTTCCATCAGATTCAAACTTCAATCTGGCCGATGAGCTAACCGCAATCTCAGAAAATAGCTCAGTGACATGTATGTAGGGATTTATTTTACTTTTTTGAAGTTTTAATATGTTGTACATACATTGTTTTCGAAAATTACGAAGCTTTAGTTTAGTAATGGTTACACAAAAGTATGACCACATGATTTGGAATTTAGGACTTTTAAAACACTAACATTTTTATTGTTCAGATGATATTTAAATCACTGTAAAGTTGTACATTTTTAAGAAGGGGGTGTTGTGTAGATAGATAGCCTGAATTCAGGCCATTGGAGCCATGTTTATATCTAGATTGTTACAAAGTTTGGAGAGTTTCATTTGACCTAACACAAAAATTACACATTGTTTCTTTTGTTTTTAAAAACTTAATTATATTCTTATTTTCAATCTGTGGTACATCGAAAAAATGTATATATAGACACATGCATACATACTTTTGAAAAAGTTTAATTTTCTGCAATTTTTCTTTTTTGAAAAAAAAACTGACTTTAGGACTAATATTTGATTTGTACAAATGCTGTTTATAAAAATTCATAATGTATTATAAGTGAAATGCAGTAGTTTTATTTTCTAAAAGAATTGTAACTAACATATTGTTTAATGATAATTTTGACATTTATATGTATGAGGATGTTGTTTCATATTGCATGCTGAATATTTTTGTTACAAGACTTTGTATCCCTGTGCCAAAATTGTTTTATTTTGTTTAACAGTTAAATGATATATTTGTCCCACAAAGCATAAGTTATTTTGAAATCTCACAACCTTGCTTAATTACATTGATAAAACAGTTGGGCTGTGTGTGGCTCAGAAGAACAGTGTACTGTATCAGTACTACAAATAAGTTAAGGTGTATCTTTATTTTTTTTTGCAAAGATGTGAGTAGCATGTAAACAATAATTACTTGCTTTTTGTACAGTTGTAAATGATAAATACTGAGAAGTTTTGTATTGATGTAAATAAAGGGAAAAAATCCAGTTTTGTTTTCATTTCTAATTGTCTTACATGTTGAATTTGTGTACCCATAATGTTTATGTAAATGCAGCTTAGTCATCTAAGGCATGGGCTGCTAGGACTGAATGCAAACTTTGGGGGCAGAATATAAATGTTGTACTTCTTTCAGTGCTGGTTCTCTCATCCCATAGAACCGTTGGCCTTAAATTTGGGATAGGTGACTCTGTTGTCTTAGACTTAGATACACACTGGAGTCATTAACCCCCTTCCCCATGCAAAGATGAAAAAAGCATATAGCCTCTGTCCAATTTTTGTATGCTTTTAAGTGTTGAATTGCAAGTTAATAATTAGGTATGGTACCTAAAATACACTTCATGAAATTGCCCACCCAGAAGGAATTAGCATGAAAATTCATAGGTGTAGGCAAGTGGGATACGTAAATCGTTTAAGTATGAAACAATTGCAAGAGATGTGCAAGATATAAAATCCATGCCCTGTCCGACAGAACACAGCAATGAAGTGTTGAGGGTTAGTACAGCATATCCAACACCTCAAAATGCTTCGTTATCAATTCTATCACCAGCTGGATATGTTTGAGAGAGGAAAGAGTGCAGGCCTCTGTGAAGTTGGTTAATCAGTTCATTGAATCATGACTCTTGGATGCTGTTTGTAACAGTGGTTGCAAGAAGGCACAGATGCAGTTAGATACCAGCTCACACATATCCATTGCCATACTCTTTAGATTGTAGTAGCAACTACAAGACATCCCCGTCACAATGGTAAAATGGTGATTGCTGAGGCAGGTCTGCACTCCCAACAGCCACTGATCAGAGCACATTGCTCTGTTTGGTGGGAGTGGTTTTATAGTAGAGCTGCATGGCAATAGGAACAGCACCATTTCATGTTCAGATTCTGCTGCAAATGTGGCCAAAGGAAGGATCCATCTGTTTGCCAACCAGGCTTCCTCATATGGGGTGCCAATAGCTATGATAGCCACTCACCTTTAGTGAAAGATTAAATATGTAGAAATTAAAAAAAGACAGAAAAAAATATATCAATATTTGTTGTGTACGAGTATACTTGCTCTGACACAATTATGTGAAATTTTCAAAATTGTTTGTTAGGTGGTTTTAATGAAGTAAATACTGTTCATCTTGGTCATATTTTTGGGATCAAGAACTAACAGAACAAGGAGGTCCCCTTGCCCATTATAGAGACTGTAACTAGTTCACTTTACTGAGAAAAAATTTAATGGTGTTTTATAAAATATTTTTTCTCAATGGACTAAAATAGGTTTTTAGTTGCTTGCCAGTTAAGGCATCAGCTGTTAGAAAATTTCTCGTGCTTAGAGTTGTTTTTTAATCCTGCGTAAGATACGGAAGTTGTGTCCATTTCCTCAACTCCAGTTCTTTTACTTCCCTGGATCCAGAAATTCTGAATTACTGATTGGGTGACTATTGCTTTTTGAGATTGTTAATCTATGCAACAAAGCTTTTCTGTTAATGTTTCACAGTTCATGATGTGTCAGTGTTATTTAAAAAAAAAAAAGTGTTAAGAGTTTCCTAAAATGTTACACAGTAATTTTGGCTACATCATAGTTGATAGGTAATTTGCAGCACTTAATTTTAACTATACAATGCAAACATAGTTTTTAGATGTTTAAAAAGAAATTAAAAACTAAATATATCATTTTCACTACACTATCTCTGTTCTGTAAGGATCAGTTTGGCATGTAAATAGTTTATGTACAGCTAGGATTTTTTTTTTATTATTATTAGATGTACTGCAGTTTGTCATAAGAAAAAAATTGTGCTGCTGGGATAAATTTTTTTAATAGGCCCTAGTTGTACTGATGGCTTTTTCTTGAAACTGAAGTCTTTTAACCCCCACTTTGGTTTGACAAATATTAGGTTTCAGTTATGTGACAGCTAGTGAACTCTTCTCCAACATAGTGACATTTAATTTATGTTACGAGAAACACAATTTACTCAAAAGTATCTCTTTCACTATGCTTTACAGCATAATTGTACAAGGAGTGTTCAAATGAAAAGGTACGAAACGACACTGTGGGTATAAATGAAGACTTTATTCAAAGTATATACCATAGGTCGTAGCACAACGATCCCATTGATTAACGAGCCGAAGGATTCCTTGTTCCCAGAATTCCTGTGGCCGTGACGAGACCCAGTCCTGCACAGCATCCTTGAGTTCGTCGTCCGAGTGGAAGCGCTTCCCTTTCAGATGTTTTTTCAGGGGACCGAACACATAGAAATCGCAGGGCTACATGTCCGGGCTGTAGGGCGGATGGTCAAGCTGCTCCCACTGGAACTTGGCCAGTTCCGCGTGTGTGACCCTGGAGACGTGTGGACACGCGTTATCATGGAGCAGAACCACACCCTCCGCGATGAATAGCGGCCGGTGTAACACCTTCCGCTGTCAGAAATCGGATAACGCCTCGCTGCTCTTCAATCGTCGAATTTTGCAATTTGAACGCCATCCTGTGCTCTCACGCACTGCCGCGTCAATTGGACGGCGCTCTTTATAAGAGCCTCTGCTCTCTCCTGCGCATGCTCCGATCCACGTCGGCGACTCCAATCGCATCCCTAGATGTGTCGCTACGTTCTCCCATAGCGGCATAGGCAAATATGTTAACGGTTACGTTCTTATGACGTTTCGTACCTTTTCATTTGAACACCCCTAGTAGTTGGTCATCAGCATCAGTTTATAAGGGAGCTTATGATAGTAAGTATTTTTTCAGGCAAATTAACTTTATTTTTAAGAATAAACTTTTTCTTGCCGATAAAAAGCCTGGGGTAGAGTGTGATTTCAAGGATACAAAATGAATATACATTTGTCTTCATATTTCTCAATGCAAATCATTCTATACTCCGTGTTTTTAGTAAAGAAATTCTGCATGTTACACATTGAAATAATTATTTTACAGACAATTCTGATTATTATCAAAGTGGGTTCCTAGTGACTGAACTTTCAATGAATTAAATACGGAATTACACCATTGTACAATACAAATTTGGAAGATGTGAATCCGTTTCTTGGTGTAAATATGACATGGATGTTAAGTCGGAAAATTTTGTCGTCCTAGAGCGGGAACACCAAGAAACGAATTCACATCTACCAAATTTGTATTGTACGATGTCGTAATCCCGTATTTCATCCATTGATATTCTGCGCCTGCAGGCAATCATGAGAATGAATTCTAAAATCTCCAGATTCGCTATATATGAATGCCGGTTGCATCGACTAGTGAACGCTGTGATGGTTATATTCAAGTTAATCGGAATCTTGAAACTTGGTCATTTCCGACTCAGGAAGGCATTCCCGGAGCAAACTTTGAAATGCATAGTGGAGTCTTATCCATTTCTTAACAAGCACAAGTTGAAAACAGAAGTGCAGACCATCTACAGAAGAGATGATTTTCAGAATGTAAAGAAAGCAACTGACCTGTTGGGATTTTTGCTAGAGAATAACTTAAAAGAGGGCTTCAGAGAGGTCATAAAAAATCGTGAAAATAATCATTACAATTCCGATGACATCATCAGAAGCAGAAAGATGTTTTTCTTGTTTAAAAAGGATTAAAACATTTCTGAGGAGTTCAAAGAAGACAGACTGACGGCACTAGCAATACTATCCATCGAAAAAAAATTCAATAACCAGCTTGAGAATTTTAACAAATGCGTAATTGACAGATTTGCGGAGAAAAATGAACGAAGGATGGATTTCTTATACAAACACACAGCCACAACAACAGCAGAAGTAACGGTTGCAGTAGCATCTACTGGACATGGAAGTGTTTCTGTAGGTGGTGGAAATCGGACACAATATTGATTTCAGGTGGGTGCCAATATTATACTGTTTATCCCAGCAAATTTTCATTTTGTATTGTATTATTTTTTTAAACTCACTATAGTACTGAAACTCCTTCGTATTTTCAATTAAGGTTAACTATACCAGTAACTTTTCATTTGCATATTCACAGCATGAATCGATTTCTTATTTTATTGTCGCCAAACTAGTCTACACGAGCCATGACACATACACATCACCGACTCTCGTATCATCATCATTGTCAACCATTATCAATCCACTGCTGGACGAAGGTCTCCCCAAGTTTCCTCCACAACGGTCTGTCTTGTGCCAGTCTCCTCCATGTCACTCCTGCATACTTTCGAATTTCATCCACCCATCTCCCATGTGGTCTTCTTCTGTCCCTTGGAATCCAATCTAAAATTTCAGCTGTCCATCGATGGTCTGTCCTTCTGGCAGTATGCCCAGCCCATTGCCATTTCAGGGATTTAACTCTGACCATGATGTCCTCCACTCTTGTCATTTTTTGGATCCATGAGTTTCTCTTCTTATCTCTTTTGGTTACACCAAGCATGCACCTCTCCATGCTTTTTCAGTTGTCTGCAGCCTTTGTATGTCTCTTTTAGTTAAGGTCCAAGTCTCTGCACCATACGTAAGCACTGGAAGGATGCATTGATCAAACACTTTTCTTTTAAGATATAATGGCATATTACTCTTGAAAATTATGCTGTTTCTTCCAAAAGCTCTCCAGGCAACTTTTGTACGCCGATTAATTTCTTCATCAATGTGACCCTCACTTGATATCTGCTGTCCAAGATAAACGTACGTGTCTGTTATCTCCAGCTTTTCTCCATCAATCGATAAATCTTCATTTCGTGTAAAAGCATTGAACATCACTTTTGTCTTCTGAAAGTTCATTTTTAATCCCACTTCTTTACTCTTGTCAGCAAGTTCTTGGATCATACTCTGCAGCTCTGATGGGGTAGTTGCAAAAATGACTATGTCATCAGCAAAACGAAGGTGGGTTAGATAATCTCCATTAATCTTTATCCCTTTGTTTTCCCAGTTCAGTGATTGAAAGACATTTTCCAATGTGGCGTTAAAGAGCTTCGGAGATATGGTGTCACCTTGTCTCACTTCCTTTCCAATTTTTATGTGTGATGTATTTTCAAACAGCCGAATCTTTGCACTTGCATTTTCATAGATGTTATTAATAATATTAATGTATGCATCTTCAATACCGCAGGATTTCAGAGCCATTGTAACTGCTGATGGTTTCACCGAATCAAAGGCTTTTTCATAATCGATAAAAGCCATGCACAATGGAAGTTCATATTCCCTCGCTCTTTCGATTAGTTCTCTCAGTACGTGGATATGATCTATTGTGCTGTAGCCACTCCTGAATCCAGCTTGTTCTCTCAGTTGAGCCATGTCCAGTGTTACCTTCAAACGGTGCGAAAGAACTTTAGTGAAGATTTTATAAACCACTGATAGGAGGCTGATAGGTCTGTAGTTCCCGAGATCCTCAATGTCACCTATTTTATGTAGCAGGATCATTATAGCATTGTTCCAATCCTCAGGAATCTTCCCTTCATTAAGGCATCGAGTGAAAATTTGGGCGAGTACTGTTTCGATTTCTCCACTTGCTTCTTGTATGATGTCTACAGTAATTCCATCTTCTCCTGGAGCTTTTCCCCGCTTCATGTTCTTGATTGCATGTGCAACTTCTGCTGGTAGGACTGGAAGAACTCTGGTACTGGTACCTTCCATGATGTCTGGAGTACATGCATCATCGCTTTCATATAACTTGGAGTAGAAATATTTCACTCTTGTCAAAATTTCACCTCTATTTCTTGTTACAGAACTATCTTCTTTTCTCAGTGCCATAATCTGTTCTCTTCCCTTACTGAGATGTCCCTTTGCTATCTTTAGGCTTTGGTTGTTTTCAATTGCTTTCCTCCCTAGTTCACAGTTGAATTTCCTTACGTCTTCAGTGATACTTTTTCGTACTGTCTTGCATAGCTCTATGTATTCCACTTTAGAAGTCACATCTTCTTTAATTGTCCTCATCTCTCTTCTTTTTTGCATCAACATTTTGGTTTTTCCTGATAATGTGTTCACATGCAACTTGTTCTTAGACCCAGCTAATTTTGTTGCTGTTTCCATAAGAGCTTTGGTTACTTTTCTGTTAACTTCAGAAATATCCACTTCTTCCGATGTTAGGCCTTCTAAAGCAGAGAATCTGTTCTTCAGTTCCAACTTGAAGGTATTATGGTGTTTTTTAAGGTTGGTTATGTCAATACATTTTGTTTGTCTTATGAGCTTACCACGTTCGAGTTTAGTGTTGAGGTGCATCTTACATCTCACCAATCTATGGTCACTACCTGTGTTGAACTTGTTTAGCACACTGCAGTCTTCTATGACGAATTTTTTGTTACACATAATAAAATCAATTTCACTTGTCGTCCCATTTGGATGTCTCCATGTCCATTTCCTGTGCGGCTTTTTCTCGAAAAAGGAGTTCAAGATGAAAAACCCTTCTGCCTCTGCAAACTCAACGAGAGTATTTCCACGCTGGTTTCTGTTGCCGTGACCGAATTTACCTACTGAAGTTTCATTCTTTTGCCGTTGCCCTATTTTTGCATTGAAATCTCCCATAATTATCTTCAAGTGCTGCTTACCTTTATTATTTAGATGACGAATTTCCTCATAAAATTCTTCAATTTCTTCTTCAGGACGACTTGTGGTGGGTGCATAAGTTTGAATAATCTGAGCTTGGTATCTACTCGAGAGTTGGATAACGAGTCTTGCAGCTCTGTCAGAGGAACTTTCAACTTCTACAACTTTATCCTTCAGTTTCTTGTTTATTATAAATCCAACACCACCAGTTCTGCCAGTATCTGTCCCACAATAGTAGAAGAGATGTCCACTTTTCAATTCAATGAGATCTCCTTACCTCACTTAGCCCGACTATGTCCCACTTGATCCTTTGTAGTTCCTCGTATACGTAGGTCAGTATAGAAATGTAGTGAACCCCCCACTATCTCAGCCACGAGCCTCCACTGGTACAAGCAGTCTTTCACAAATTCCCCATCCAATCACGGTTTTCCTCACTTGCTTATCAAATAACTGATTTTGGTAGTCACCTCAGAACTTAGGTTTGCAGCTTTAAAGAAAGATTGTTGCCCGATAATATTGTTTTTTAAAGAGTTCACTCGGTCGATTCTTCCTTGGCCTGTTAGATAGTCATACACTGGCGTGCAAAAATTAAGGACGAGATGGTTTTTCGAATGTAACGTCGTGCAGAAGTGCTCCACATCGAATCAAATCATATCATATCATACGATCCCCAAGATGTATGAATATGGGACAAGTGAGCAAAGCCATCCAAACAAGGAATCCAAAGGATACAAAGGCACTTTATTGAAAAGGTAGCTTTGAGCACAACTGGACAGAAACGTCCATGTGACAGGCGGCTGCCAAGAAAAATCCAGTCTTTAGTAGGGGATATGATCACCCCTGACTGCATTGCAGGATTTACAACGTCTGTCCATGTTAAGGACGAGGTTGTTAAGGAGCTGTAGTGCCAATCGCAGCTGTGGAATTGTGGCTGGTGACATGCTGCCAAACGTCTCCCGAGAAGGTCGCACACGTGTTTGATTGAATTTAGGTCTGGGGACCTTGCAGGCCAATCCATGCGTTGAATATCTTCACTCTCCAACAGCTCTGCGACAGCCACTGTACAATGAGGTGTAGCGTTGTCATCTATGAAGAGGAACTCGGGGCCAACAGCACCTCTAACTCTAAACAGACGCACGTGAGGCAGGAGAACCTCTGTACAATAGCGGACACCTCCTTGGAAGATGTGGAGGTCAGTACGGCTACTAAGCATGATACCGCCCCAAACGAGAACTCCAAACCGGTCCCTTTCGATGATGTTGGAGGTGTGATTGCGTGTTCCCTGCTCTCTCCAGATGTGTATACGTCCAGAATCGCTCGTCAGACTAAATCGGCTCTCATCCGTAAAGAGAACTTGACCCCATTGCTGATGTGACCAGTTCTTGTGTTCCTGGCACCACAGAAACAGTAGTCTCTGATGAGCAGGCGTTAATGGCACACACCGTACTGGTCGTCCTGCAAATAGACCACCTTTGTGCAGCCTCCTGGCCACGGTAAAACGCGATAACGGACGTCCAGTTGTCTGTTGCATGTGCCTTGCGATTTCTCCCGCTGTCTGCCATCTGTCTCTTCTTAGCTGTAGGACAATATACCGGTCATCCGCTGCCCGTGGTTGCTCATGGATGACCACTGCTAAATTCTCGGACAGCTGTTCCTGTCGTTTGAAATGCTCTTCAAGCTCGTGAAACGATGCTGTGAGCGATCCTGAACTCCTCGGCCACACTTCGACCTTCTTTCCAATGATGCGACCTCAGGTAAAATCATCCAGATGTCGTCTACCTATTGCCTGTTGGCCATATCACACGGTGGCAGCAACTCGACATCGTTGAAACCGATCTACACCGTGCAATAGCTTTCACCGAATTGCTGAGCGTACACCGTCCATGTGCTTTATACCCTTCGACACCCCACCCCCACATTGTGCTGCATATATGCGCATGCCCTACCGTACCAGCCCCTAGTCTATCTCCCGAGTGGTCTTTTGGTCCGTTCTGTCTGCTCGTTTCGTTGTTATGCTAATTTCTCCTCTTTGTCCTTAATTTTTGAACACCAGTGTATTTGCTGGCATGCTTCGTACAATGTCTCTTGATATTATATTCTTTTACAACAGCGATTCTCTCTTGGCATATCAGGCACAATATGTCCCCGTTATGCTCAATAACAAAAAACATCGGTCCAAGCACCCTTAAAAGCTCTACATTCAAGATCAATTTTCGTTTTCTTGCGTGTATTCACTAGAGCCGCCATGTTTGATGCAGTGTACTTTTAACAAGAACTTCGCTGGATATTTAACTAATAAACACACTGATGCTTAGCTAACACAGTTACTTTCGTGAGAAAAACTTGCAATTGAAAAGACGATTTGCTAATTAAAAGCTAAGGAGGCAATCGTCAAGTGGAGCTTAGCTCTGCATGGAACAGGTGGATATTTAACATCCGATTGGCTGGAAAAAAACAATGCTTCCAATGACTATACAGACCTTTTCTCCTGCCCTCAACTTTTCTCTGAGCTATTTGTTTGCTCACTTGTGATAGGGAAAAGGCTTTCCGCATGTAAACAACTGCCTCAGAAAAGGGGTTCCAAACTGTTCCCACGGTTTTTCCTTATTTCTGAAATATTTAGTTTTTTACAAATTTTGCTTTTCTTTTTTAAATTCTGAACAGTAGCAGGCGGACTGGATTAAAACCTTTGGCGGGCCGTATGTTGGACAACCCTGGCCAACAGCCAGCGCTCACACCACGTGCCACCAGGGCAGCAATCCAAGAACTTACTGACAAGAGTAGGGAAGTGGGATTAAAATAAACTTACAGAAGACAAAATTGATGTGCAATGCTTTTACATGAACTAAAAATTCAGAAGTTGAAGGGGGAAATCTAGAAGTAACTGATACATACACTGAAGTGCCAGAAAAACTGGTACACCAGTCTAATACTTGGTAGGTCCCCCACGGGAGCGCAGGACTGCAGAAATACGACGGGGCATGGACTCCACTAGCTTCTGGAAATACGCTGTAGGCAATGCACACCATACTTTCTGCAGAGCGTTCCACAATTCGGGTGTATTCCGAGGTCTCGGATTCCTGTGTTCGATAGTGTGTTGCATGGCATCCCAAATGTGTTCTATCACGTTCAGATCTGGGGACTTGGGTGGGATGGCAACACCCCAAACTCAGATGAATGCTTCCTTTAACCATAATGTGGCGTACCAACACTTTAGTGGAGGTGCATTGTCATGTTGGAACAGGCCCAACCCATCAGCATGAACGGGTGTACCTCGTCAGGAAAGATGCGCACATAGCGTTGACCGGTCACAGACGTTTGTAGACGTACCAGGGATCCCAGTGAAGTTCAGCTAAACACACCCCATACCATTACGGACTCCCGACCAGCCGGTACAGTTCCCTGTTGATAGGCGGGATCCATGGCTTCATGGGGTTTGCACCACACACGAATCCTTCTATCTACCCGATACAGTTGGAAAAGCGACTCGTCAGACCAGGCTACTTGTTTCCAGTCATCAGGTGGCGGTGTCATGCACCCATCAAGGGGACTCGAGTTGGGCGTCTGCTCCCAAAGCCCATATCGTGCAGTGTACGTTGCACAGTTCGGACACTGATGCTTGTTGAGGCTTCAGCATTGAATTCCGATGATACCTGTGAGAGTGTTGCACGTCTATCGCGTGAAACGATTCTTGACAGCCAGCGATGGTCACGTTCACCCAATGTCTTTTTACAGCCACACTGGTATTGTAGGTTGGAGGTTTTGCCGGAATTCTTGTAGTCATGGTACACCCTTTGCAATGGTGGTCTGTGAAAATCCGAACTTCATTTCTACCTCTGAAATACTATGAAATATATGCCCATCTCACGAGCGCCAACTATGACACCGCGTTGAAAATTGCTTAAATCGTCATTCTCATGCCGAAAACAGCTCTGACAGCTGGCAAGGGTTATCGCTTGATATACGCACTGACGGACCCAACTGAGTACGCACATGGGTGACGTTGCTATGTATTTTGCATAAGCTCGTCTGTACCAGTTTTTCTGGCACTTCAGTGTACATTTACCTTGGGGAACAGCCATGAAGCAAGGGCCACATTGAAGAAGAAATCAATAGGTGTATTAAGCTTGATTGAGTGCATTTGGAAGAAACTATAATTTTCAAGACTAACTTACCATTATGTCTCAAGAGAAAAATATTTGATCAATGCATCCTTCTGGTTCTTACTTATAAACCAGAGACATGGACCCCCCCCCCCCCCCCACACACACACACACAAAGACATACAGAGGCTGCTGGTAAGAAAAAAAGACACATGCTTGGTGTGACAAGAAACACGGGATGTAGAAAATTACAAGAATTGATGACATCACAATCAAAGTTAAGACCCTCAAATGGCAATGGGTTGAATACATTATATGAATAGAACTGACCACTGTTAGACAACAGATACTAAACTGAATTCCAAGGGGCAGGAAAAGACCATGTGGGAGATGAGTGGATGAAATTCAAAAGCATGACAGAGTGGCTTGGGAGAAAATTGCTCATAAAGTTCTGGAGACAGAGGGAGACCTGTGCGAGATTGTTTTAGAGGGACATATTCTATTATTATTTTCCATGAAAATTATAAGAATGAATTTCTTTATGTTTATCTGTGTGCCAACTTACACACTAGAGTACAATGAAATATGGCCTAATATAAAAAATATGTCAAATTTTATGAAAATTGAACATAAAGTGTCACAAGATGTACAATTATTTGATTATTTAAAAATGTCAATAGAACAAGGTCAAAACTTTTTCTAAAAAAAAATATGAAAATTGGTCAAAGATATTTGTAGTTAAACTTAAAACTTACATGCAGCCATAAAACCAATAGTAAAGCCAACTGAAAGAGCTGAAGATGAAAAACAATGTTTAAAGTGTTTTATTTATATAAAGATATGTAACATTTTTAATGAAACAGTACAAAAACTTTGAATTTCTGAGTAAAAGAGGAAGTGGTCCCATTGTGCTGAGCCTTTCATCTTTGCTATATACAAATATATTTAAGTACACCGGCACAGCACAGAAAAAGATATTCCTCAAAAATTTGGTTCTGTACTTTCATCAAGATTTGTGGAATGTCTAAAAAATTGTCATTTCATGAAAAAAAAAAAAAAATTACATTATAGAATATGGAGTATTCAAAGATATAATTAAGTTGTAAAACAAAATGTGCCAGGCATTCTTGTTAATTGTAAAGATTATGAAATCTCTTTTGGTTTAATTTTTGAATATACAAAAAATATAATCAAGGCACATAAAAGTACAAGAACCGGCAGAGCAACAGTAAGAAACATCTTCTTGTTTTGTAAGTTCTCCTTCTTTCTCTCTCGTTTCTCCTTCCTGGATTCCTTCACTTTTCCCTTCAGCTGACGCATTTCCTTAAGTTACGTGAAGCACCTAAAAAAGCAATGTCAAAAACATCAAGAAAGTATTACACATTCATTTTCAGTAGACACTAAAACTATAAAACAGGTGCATTTCTTCATTTAAGAAATCTTTGAAAAACTATAATGCATAGTCTTTTCTACATTTATTTATTTTTTTGACACATCCTCCAGATTCACTTGTTGGAGTTCCGGCACAGCAGAACTCATCACAATTCACCTCAATAACTGGTTCATTCAAATCATGCCTGAAATGAAATGAAAATTTATAATATTTAATACAGTGGCACACCCAGGGGTTTCTTTTGGTAGTGGCTCAAAATAATAAAAATGCAAATAAAAATAAACTGCAGAAAACATCTCCCAAAATGTTGGGAAGCGATAAATATTTCTGCCATATTAAAGTGAATTTGCAATGATTCATAAAATATACTGTGGAACTTTAGTTATACATTTTTCACTTTTGTGCGCAATTCTGCATTAGACCCAATATTTTACTGTAGTTTCTATCACTATTTTAACTGTATTATATGTAATTCATTTATATGCTATTTACAATTATAAGTTAAAATTTGAGTTTCAAAGTATCAAAAACACACTGTTCTTTGATTAATTTATACAATACCTGATGTGTAATAACTCTGAGAGAATTGAGATAGTGTGCTGTGTTCCTTCCTGGTACAGCCAAAGTTGAACCTTAATCCCATCAGAAAAAGGTATGTTTTAATTTCAGTTTGGATGAAAAATTGATTTCATATTTCTTAACTCATACACATGGGCACTATTTAAAATCTGATAAATCTCTGGAACCTAACTTTGTAGCTTCATTATTTCATGGCATAGTGGAATGGAATCCTAAATGTGTCATCAATATTCAACATTCTAGTTTCAGATAGATGCTCTCAGGATACACACACACACACACACAGATAAAGCTGTTAATTCAGCTACACTTTAGAGTTCGGCCCCCAATCGCCTGCTTCGCTATCGTGCGAATGGAATGCCGGGAGAAACGTTTCGCGATAGGTTGGCGGTGCAGCTGCGTCTGCGTTTTCTCCCGCGCTGTGTGTATTACGTAATCGCTGTTTGCTGAGTGCCTCTCCCGTCTTCTGTTCGCCCTGTTCTAAGCGATACGTGGCTTCTGTTTTTTTCATCGTGCGTTGTAGCTCTGTCAGTAGCCATGTGGAACTGGAGGCGTTTCTTCGACGAAGTTGAGAAGGATGAAGAAACACGCATTGCATGGTGTGAGCGGAAAGGATTGCTTCCAACCGAAAGAAGATGTTCCGCAGGTCATCCAATGAGTTTGCGAGTGGATATGTGTCATCGTTTACGACAATTCAGGTGTAGGAAGAATCACGTTACAGGGAAAAGTAAGCAGTGTTCCTGTTTACTTGGGACGTGGTTTGAAGTTGCTGGCATTCCTCTTGATAAGGTGATTACTGTATTGTATTGTTTTGCCAAAGGATTGTCCTACGACGATGCAATTGAGGAATCTTCCCAGGGTGGGGTTTCCACATCCTCTGCGACAGTCAGTGACTATTATCAGTCTTGCAGAGAATTAATCGCAGAGTTTATGGTAGCTTACGAACAAGTCAAAGGACAGCTTGGAGGATTTTTTTAGATTGGAGGTTTAACGACCACCGTGAGCAACTCAATGGGCTATAAGCAGTCGCCCGTCCCTAATTTAGGGTCACTGGTTCCAGGGAAGGGAGAGAACCAGTGCCGTAAGACAAACACAACATCCATGCCTCACCGGGATTCGAACCCGGACCCCGTTCGGACGAATGATCAGAGGCCAGCGCCTTAGACCACTGCGGCACAGCTTGGAGGCCCTGGTGTCATCGTACAAGTGAATGAGGCTAAGGTTGGGAAGTGGAAGTATAATCGTGGTCATCTCATTGAGGGCACATGGATCCCTTGGCATCTTTGAACGACATTCGAAACGATTCAGGGTTGAGATCTGCCCGCAGAATTACCGCTCTGCTCACACATTGCTGCCGCTCATCCAGAAACATGTTCAACCTGGAAGTACTGTAATGACGGATCAGTGGGCTGCGTACCGCAATCTCCCATCCTGTGGTTTCCAACATCTGTCAGTAAACCACTCGCTCAATTTATATTTTGTCGATCCCACTACTGGGGCACATACACAAGGTGTTGAGAGCAATTGGCGGCCCCTCAAATGCACGCTATCTAATGGCATTCACAAAGACCACTTGGCTGACCACATTCCGGAATATTTATTCCGACGAAATTGTAGTCTTTCCTCTGAACACTGTTTTGAGGTGATGATTGCTATCATCAAACAGTTCTTTCCTAATACGTAATGTTTTCCACTTAAATATTCGTACTAGATAGACAGGTTCTCAATGATGAGGAAACACGTCTTTTCCGTCGTTATAAATATTTAACACCTGACATTCCATAAACGCCCTTTTAGGGCCAGCCATATTACAAAATAAACCCCTTCCTTTCAAAAATACCCCCCGCCGCGTCCCTACCACTTTTCCCGCACAACACACACACCGATTACGTAACGCACGCAGCGAAAGAGCAAAAAACGGCGACGCAGCTGCAGCGCCACCTATCGCGAAATGTTTCTCCCGGCATTCCAGCAGCGCGTTAGCTGAGCTTAAGCAGACGATTCGGGGCTGAAGATTAAAGTGCATCTCGATAAAATATGCATATTACAATTTGTAGCACTTTTCTTTTGGCACCAATTCAACTTTAAGTACATCGTTATTAAGGGAAATCGTGCACTCCTTTAAAGCATAAATTTTACAATAGTATTTATTATTTTGAAATTACATTTATACATTTTTAAGCCCATCCCCTAGAAGAACATACCTGCGAACACTGGCAAGAGCCTTGTCAGTAGTAATTAGTAGTATTATTGCACAGCACACATAGATATTTTGTACGGAATGATCAAAACAATGTGGCATGTATTTCTTTTTCCACAACAAACAAGGACACTAATGAAACAAACTTAACATGTGTGAAACATGAAGTTGATTCCCCTGGTGAAGGCACGATGGGTAACATTGCTACATTTAAATTTGAAACTTCCACCAGTAAAAATCGGGCAGATGCATTCAGAATACCACAATGCTTGATAGACAGAAAATCCAAGATTTGTAAAAAAATGCATCAATTTTGACAACTTCATCACTTCCGTTTTTGGGAATTCGCCCCTCCCTTATCAAGCTTAAATGCACAAACTTATGGGACAGGGCAGCGGTTGTGCTGGCTTTTTAAAAGTTTTCACGAAATTCAATTATTTTTTTTTCACCAATGTATTATAACAGTCTGTGGGTTTTTTTTTTTTTTTTTCCTAAAAACAATGTTTAGGGATACTCTCAGTTTGACTCAAGGAAATCACCATTTTATAGTTCAAATGGGAAAAATAAATACAGTCAATGGACAAAATTACCAAGGACATGCATTAACCTCATATTACACATCTCACAGTAATTGTGTTCACTAACATCTTCCTGATTCCTCTGCTTGCTTTTGGTGTCCGTCGCCAGATGACATCCTTTCAAAAACCATGAATTTACATACACTGGAGTTTTAAACAAACTCAAAAGAGGGCCTACCAATTTTATAAACATTAAGGTGGCTACAGTGTTTAAATGAAATGAAGCTCTTGTTGGAGTTAGTATTAAATTCATCTGAGAGAAGCCACAATCACACTCACTTGTTGAAATTGGGATGTTCTTGATTG
This sequence comes from Macrothele yani, assembly GCA_039090855.1. Lineage (NCBI taxonomy): Eukaryota > Metazoa > Arthropoda > Arachnida > Araneae > Macrothelidae > Macrothele > Macrothele yani. The sequence continues at coordinate 27,197,901 of CM077013.1, forward strand.
CATTTAAAAGAGGCATAAGAGATGATGGAATCTTCTTTTCTGAAAGATGCTCTCGAAAACCCCTTAGGATTTGTCTATCGGGAAGTCCAAATCTGTCGCACAAATTCATTATTTCTGTTTCACCAAACATTAAAGGAGGATTATCTAGCAAAGTTTTACAATCCAGCAACTTGGCCCATTGTAGAATTTCAGCATCTTCTCTTGCTAAAAGCCGGCTCTCCATATTGGTTTTCAGAGTGTCATAGAATTTTACTAGATCAATACGATTTCCCTGTCTATGTCTTGCGGCTCTTGCCCCAATTTCCAGTGAAACTCCTTTCAAGTCCAAATTTTTTTCTGCTTTTAAGGCTTCCAGATAATAAGGTGCCATGTTTGTTTTTCTTTCATCAAACAATTTAAGTTGATTGGTTATCTTTTCGTGAGCAGAGTACAGTGCAATATAACGTGCTTGCAATTCTGTATTAAGTTCTACTAATTCTTGAAGAACATTACACATCAAGGCAAGATCTAAAATAAAATCGATATTGGCGATTTTTCGTAGCAGTCCTTCGTACAAGCTTCACTCAGTTCTGTCTCTATTCTCATCTACTTTAGCACTTTTGAAACGGGTAACCAAAGCCTCAAAATTTTGCCATACAGCAGAAACACTTCTGAAACTGGAAGAAACCCATCTACTATCTAAAATCCTCCCAATTCTTAAAATTTCACTGTCAAGCTGTTCCGCATGACATTTTAATTCCCTTGCATTTTTAGGGGACTGGTGATACAGTGTGTACAATTTATCAATAAACGATTTGAAGGGGTTTACTTGTGATGGAAAGTCTTTGTTTATTACATCTGACACAAAGTTTTGATCTGTGATTAGCACAATGCCAAAATAACATTTTGGGAAGCTGACTTTTAATTAGTGTCACTACACCTTTCTTTCGGCCCAGCATTACTGCAGCCCCATCAGTTGCAATTGCCAAGAGATTTTCTTTCAGAAAATCATCTTGAAAACCAAGTTCCCTTAAACGGGTCATCAGCGACTTGAATATTCCTTCAGCAGTGACATCTTTAAGTTCAATGATATCAAGGAACAGGTTGGTAGGCTCATTTATGTCTGCAAATGTGGTTCTTATGTAACTAATGTTATCAAGGAACAGTTTGGTAGGCTCATTCATGTCTGGAAATGTGGTTCTTACGTAAATAATGAGTGAGGACAACTAACTTATTGTAGTGCGCTAGTCTATAAGGAGGGTGATTTTATTATTCGACTCTATTATGTTTTTAATGACAATGCTTTTCATTTCCACTGCAATATGTTTCACAATATTAATGCATGCATTAGTCAAGTGTAAAATACGGCCCATATTGATTCCATTCAGCTCTTGCACATCAATTTCTGACTCAAAATCATGAAACGCTTGATTCTTTTTAACTACTTTGTATGCTGTTCTAAATATGTTGGTGGTTACTTCCTGTTCATTCTCGAAAGCTTTGGTGCACACACTTTCCAAAGATTTAGTTTTTCCTCTTTCCAATATTGAAAGAGCTGCTTGATGAGCTGAACTTTCTTTATGTTTGAAAATTTTCTTTCGGAGAGAAAGCATCTGATGCGATTTATCCTCACCTGTTGCACTAATTGATCCTGATGCCCATTGTTGAGAAATGTTCATGCCTTTCATTTTACGCTTTGGTCCCAAAGCACCAACTTCTTTGCAAGCTCTGCAGCCAAGTTTTTTATGTTTAACCACTAACCAGTCATATTTATTGCAGAATTTATTTTTCTTATTAAAATCCCAACATTCAGGAAGATCCTCAGAAGACGGGGTCTTGTGCTCACTCTCCACGTTGTCAACAGACGACGCTGTATCACACAACACCGTTGTCCCATCTTTTGTTTTTACAGTCATCATTCACTTTATTACACTTCTCTGCTGGCTGTGATGATGCAAAATATTATGTGTGCAACTTAATTCTCGGCAACAGGCACGACACGTTGACAGCAAATTATAGCAAATCAAATACGTACCTAATCAGGGAAATAATCCCCGTCGTGTTGGATAAAATTGAGCCATCGGTCAGGGAGCTGCGGAATGCCACTGCGGAAAAGGAGGGCTGTTTCGAGGTGATAAAGTCATCAATACTTGTGTGCACCTCCTCGACAGAAGTGAAGTACGTATCACTCAGGTGATGTTGCAGGAAGTGAAAGAGGTGATAATCCGACGGGGCGAAGTCTGGAGAATACGCTGGGTGGGACAAAATCTCCCATCCCAGGTCGGTGATCATGTTTGAACTCGTTTTTGCGGTGTGATGACGCGCGTTGTCCTGATGCAACAGGACCGACCTTCTGCCCTTGCCGGTGTATGGCCTTTTTGCCTTCATTGCGTCACTCACAAGAATGAGTTGCTGACAGTAACGCTCAGCATTGACCGTTTCACCAAGTTTGAGCAACTCATAGTGTATGACACCGTGCTGATCCCACCATATGCACAGCAACAACTTCCTGGCGTGTATATCGGTTTGGCGGTACTGGTGGTAGGCTGACCTGAATATACCCATGATTTGCGCCGCTTTGGATTATCGTAGAGGATCCACTTCTCATTACATGTAAAAATCTTGTGGAAGAAATCCTTCTTCTTGAATCTGGAGAGCAAGGACGCAGCAACATCGTAGCGCCTAGACTTGTTCGCAGCTGTGAGTTGATGGGGCACCCAACGGCTTTCTTTGTGAATCTGTCCAAGCTTGTGCAGGCGCTTTGCAATGACTTGCAGTGTTACTCCGAGTTCCTCGACGAGCTCTGACTGTGTGCGACAGGGATCCGCGTCCAACAGCTGTTCCAGTTCCTCATCGTCAAATTTTTGTGGCTGTCCCAGACGTTCTGTCTCACGGAGACTGAAATTTCCCTGCTTAAACCACTTCTTACACGTACTGTAGGACACAGCAGCCTCACCCAAAGCAGCACAGATCATTTGCTGGGCTTCTGCTGCGCTTTTTTAGCTGAAAGGCGAACAGGAGGCAGTGCCTCAAATGTTGCTTCTCGAACGACATTGTTTTCACCGTCAACTCTCGTCCCTTCTGCCACTACAACTGTGAACGGTTACAGTTGCCTGGAAAGCTGTTGGATGTCGCTGCAATCAGCCATTATCGTACACAACTATATGCATTTTCCAACGTTCTATGATAGCTTGCGGTTAGGGGCCGAGAATTAAGTTGCACACCTAATAGTTACCACTTTTCCTACTCATATTGAAATACTGCTGCTCAATGAGGCCAAATTTTCATCACCACACATACACACTGTTTCACACATTAAACGCTCGCTTCCATCTGAGACTTTGGAAACACAGTTAAAGGAAATGAAGCCACCATCGGGGGTAGCAACGGAACTAACGAATCCTCGTGCTAGAGTCCAAGAGAGTTTAAACATAACAAAACATTTTTGTTACATTATTATAATAAACATATGTGACATAAAACTTACGAAATCACATAAATATCCATAATACGTTTGGAGTTGGTTTAGCAGAAATTCAAACATTTTAAAATTTTTAGTTTCTCCCGTTAGATTCACAAAATGTTTAGGGATACGGGTCCCCCTAGAAAAAAAAGCACTGATAACAGTACAAAAAGGTAATTGACAAAAAAAAATTTCCATCGGCAAAACAATTTCTTTTTCGCAAATTGTGAAGAATGCAATCGGCAGTACGACCCCTGGGACAGGGGATATTAACAACGCAGGAGGGTGGGAACATCGCGAGAGAAATTACCATCACGGAAAAAATCTGAATTCAGCAAACTTTCTAAGTTTCATAAAGCTGGAATTCCGTCCTCCGATGAACATCACCCTTTCCATCACACACCCCTCAATTTCTGTTCACTTGAGCATCAATCTCGTCAATGACCAAAATAATAATGAAAATGACAGAATTCCTTGAATTCGCGAAAGAATCTTGTGCCTAAAAATTATTAGACAACAATTTGCGAAAACGGAAGTTAGCGGTGTCTAACTTCCGTTTTCGCAAATTGTTGCCTAAAGTTTCAAGCTGAAATACAAACATGTATGCAATAAAATGATATTTAACAAGAATACTGGACACAAAGGCAACACTGGGAGAAAAAAATTACGGTCACGGCAAACATTTTTGCTCCGTTTAACTACCATTTTTGGAAGTTTTGAAACATGAAATACCGTCCCCAGATGGGAAACAATTTTCCACCACAAATTTTCTTCAGTTTTGTATCGATCTTGAGAATGATCTAAATGATGGGGAAAAATAAGGAAAAAAGAGCGGAATTCCGTGAATCCGTTTAAGAATCTCATGTACATTTTAAAATAATAGCAAAATGAAAAAAAAAATATAAACAAAATGAAAATTCGTAGAATCCGTAGTTTCGACAGTGAGTTCCATAGTTAGGCATAACCCGTAGAAACCATGGACGTCACCAAGGGGGTGCAAAGGTGGGCGGGAACCCACCCTGCTGCCTACAGAGTTCAAGATGTGCTATTTTCCAATTTTTTTTAACATTAAAATATAATCTGGATTTTGTCAGTAATACTGAGTGGTGTTTTTCGTCTTGTAGCCCTATGTACTTTTCCATAGGAAGCGTGTTCTTTACTTCTCCGTAGAAAGGTTATCAAAATAGCATCCACGGGGCTATGAAAATTCAGTTGTTCTCCACTCTTTCAAATCCTTAGTTTAAGCTTTTGTTCACGTTAGTATGGCCAGGGGCGAATAAGGAAGGTGGACAGGAATTAACTTAGAGAGGTCAGTACTAATTGCTGCTGTTTCTTTGCAATACTGAATAGTGGACTCCAACACAAAGTGGAGTTAAAGTTGTACCAGTGCTCTTCAGACTGCCCTGCTGCAGTGAGGGGAGCAGGACGTGACTGATGGCTGCTTTAGAGGAGAGCAGTGCACAGCAAGGTCGATGGCTCAAAGGAAAAGAGGACAGAAGTAAAAGGTAATGTCTCTGGCTTGAAGGAAGGGAATTAAGGAGTAAAAAGATCTGTCTACATGTCACGATGTTAAAATTTAATTTAGGAAAACAAACAGAACGTCTTCCTTTAAAGAAATTGTTCAAATACTGTGCTATTTCCATAAGCAAAAATGCAAAATTTTGAAAAGGAATTATGACATTCACACCAAGAAAAAAGTTGAAGGCAACATTCTACCATTTTACACTACTAACCCATCAGTCATTGTCATGCTACCTTGGTTTAACAGTGTCGTTACTAGTCCGATGTAGGTGTGTGTGAGCATATCCAAAACAGGAACGCCGCCCAGGTGGTACAGTGATCTAAGCGCTGGCTTGTGACTGTTCGTCCGAGATGGGTCCCGGTGAGGCATGGATGTTGTGTTTGTCTTACAGCACTGGCTCTCTCCCTTCCCTGGAACCAGTGGCCCTAAATAGGGATGGGCGACTGCTTATAGCCCATTGAGTTGCTCACGGTGGACATTAAAATCCCAATAAAAAAAACAACAACTGCGAATTGGCCCAAATTCCTTAGTCGCCGATAGTAAGGAACATTAATAATTCTTTCTTTCAGTGTTTTGTAAATACACTCACGGACAGTGAAATTTGCGCACCTAGAAAAAAACATGCTTACAACCGCGAAACTTTGCAAATAGCTAGAGTGCGTGCTGATACGCAAATGATCCACGTTTGGTGCGAGTATGCATGACCGCACACCCTGTGGTGGCGCTACAAGCACGAACCGGCAGCCCAATAAAACGGCATGTAGTTGTGCTCCATAAAAGCGAAAAGCACCGGCTGATGCAAGCAAGAGTACAGAGTGACCAGAATGTCGGGTAGATGCCAGAGACATCGATTTACGCAACGTACGGACTTTGAGAGAGGCCTGATAATCGGGCTGAAAACAGCAGGTTGGTCGGTGCGCCGTATAGCCCGCAATGTGGATCGTTCTGACCATACTGTCCAACTGTGTTGGGAGCAGTGGACACGTGACTGCACTGCCACACGGCGGATCGGCACCAGGAGGACCACCAGTAGAGAGGATCGTGTGCCAGGCCCGAAATAATCCCACAGGGACCCGGTCCACTATACAGGTAGATGTAGCGGCTCCTGTGTGCCCACAAACCATTTCCTGATGTCTCGCGGAAGGGAATCTGCAATCTTAGTGCCCCTTACGTGTGCTGCCATTAACACCGGAACATCGCTGGCTCTGTGTGCAGTGGTGTCAGGCCAGAGCGACGTGGAACACCACAGACTGGCGATGAGTGCCGCTACATTTTGGACACAGATGATCATCGTGTCATTGTGTGGAGATCCCCCGGTCAACGGCACAATCCCAACCTCGCTATCGAGCACCACACCTTCCCACTGCAGGCATTATGGTCTGGGGAGCCATTGCCTACGATAGCCGATCAGCTGTAGTAGTGGTACGTGGATCATTGACGGACCAGCAGTATGTTGATGAAATCCTACAGCCCCCCATGTACTCCCATTCCTGACCGGAATTCCAGGTGTGCTATGCCAGCAGGATAATTGCCTGCCCACACACGGTTCGGGTTTCCCAGGACTGCCTACGTCATGTCCAGACACTTCCATGGCTTGCCCACTCCCCGGAGATCTCCCCTGTCGAGCATGTGTGGGACCAGTTGAAACGCCGGCTGTAGCCGTGCCGCACTTTCCGGGATTTGGAGCACACTGTCTAACATGTATGAGCTAGTCTGCCGTGGGACAACATCAGGTGTCTATTCGCCTCCATGCCAGACCGTATTGCAGCATGTATCACAGCACGAGGCAGTGCGACACCATGTTGAAGATGACCGGACTGCATGCCACAGATCCCTCTGTAATTGTCCTGCAGCTGTGTTTTTGCCATCATGTGTATCATTCATCTGTATCATTACATCAATAAAAATTCAGTTCAATCCGATGCTTCCTTCTCTGTGTAAAAATTTCATTGTCCGCAAGTGTAAAAATTGCATACCTGCCAGGTTTTACTATTTTCCCGTAAAATTTACGGAAACGTGACATGTTTTACGGGCAAAATGTTAATTTTACGGATTTGATGGTTTCCCGAGATTTATTTTCCTTTTTCTGATGATTTTGCACCCGCTATTAAAACTTTTTTTTATTTAACTTAATCCATTCAAAGTAAAGCGCCGATGTAAGTTACGAACAACTTTTCAGTTATTATAAATAAGCTTATTCGTAATGTGTTTGTGGGAACATATGCAGCAGTTTTCCCACGTGTTAGGTTTTGCGTTGTTTCAAACACTAAAATTTGCGCCGCGCGTAAACTGATAAGGATAACAACCAGCTGGGATTGTTTAACCTTGGGCTAGGTTCTCTCTCGCTGCTAAAGATCCAGACTCACGGCCGCCAGGTCGCCACTGGCGATAAACTTCATCGTCGTGGCGACTAAAAATGTTTGACTAAATCGCCAATTCTGGCGACCTGTACGGGAAAAACATTTATTTTATTTAACTTGTATTGTATGGAATTTTTTTTAACTTGTACGGAACTCGCACGTTTTGGAAAAAATTTACTCCAAATGTATGGAAATCGCACGAAATGGCACAAAATTTGAGTTGTATGGAAGTTGGCCATCACCTTGTTCATTCTGCTTGAACAGCAGAAAAGAAAAAAAAGTTTATAAAAAAGGCGAGGGCGTCGGTTTTTCATCACAAAGAATGCGCCAAGGCTGATGGGTCATCGTAGACGAGGTTCGCAAGATTGCGGTGGGGATTAAAGCCGGTGGTGGACAGCTCAACTGTCTGCCTTGCAAAAGTCCAACTGAGAGAAATTTTTATTAAAAAAAAAAATTCTCCATTTTTTTAAATAACTGAATGCAAATTTTACAGTAACCAAGACACGTCAAAATAAACTCCCATGTGAAATTCCGTCCAAATCCGATGAAAACTTTAGAAGTTAGACATTTTCTTTTTATTATTTTTAATGAATGTTCGCTGAAAGCCTGCATAGTCCATAGCTGAACATTCTAAAATCCGGAATCGGCATAGTCCGGATCTCCGGACGATTCCGGATTTTCGAGGTTGTACGGTAATAATATTTCCATATCTGCGAACTACTTACGGAATGTCCAAAGTTTCTACGGATTTAGTTGGCTGACAACGGACCTCGCTATCAAAACTATGGATTCTACGAATTTTCATATATTTTTTTTAATTTTATTGTTTTATGATGATATGCATGAGATTCTTAAGCGGACTCACGGAATTCCGCGTTTGTTTGTTTTTTGTCAACATTTAGATCGTTCTCAGGATCAGTGTAAAACTGAAGACAATATGCGGATGGGGTGAGGGGTGGAGTTCCGTCTGGAGACGGTATTTCGTGTCTCAAAACTTTCGAAAACGGTAGTTGAATCTCCGAAAAAGTTACAGTAATCGTTATTTTTTTTCTCCCGATGTTGCCTTAGTGTAAAGTTTTATTGTTAAATATGATTTTATTGCATAAAAGTATTTCAGCTTGAAACTGTAGGCAACAATATGCGAAAACGGAGGTTAGACGACGCAAAAATTTCCCCGTAATCTCAGGCATCAGATTCTTCCGCGAAATCGAGGAATTCCGCCTTTTTCGTTATTATTTTGGTCATTTGCGAGGTCAATGAACCAGTGAACACAATTGGGGGTGGGAATGTCAGGGGATGTTCGTCGGAGGACGGAATTCCATCTTTACGAAACTTTCGAAAACGGAAGGTCGACGGAGTTCAAATTTTTTCCGCAATCGTAATTCCTTTTTTCTTGCGATGTTGCCTCTGCCCAGTATTATTGTTAAATAATATTTAACTGCATAAATATTTGTATTTCAGCTTGAAAATAGCGGGAAAATTTCCAAAACCGGAAGTCGGACGGTGCAAAGATTTCTCCCATAAGCGCACCCCCTCCCCGCGCGATGTTCCCACTCTCCTGCATTGTTTTATTACTTCAGTTTCAATTTTAAGAATACTATAACTGAAGTATGCAAAATAAAACATACTGATATTATACTAAGCAATTTTATAAAAATAATTTAGTATGAAATATACAATTTGATTTTTTTTTCAAAGTTTGGCCACCGAGTTTTTTTTTATGGCCACTAACAGTTTTGGTCTTGGTGGCCAATGTCTACAAGCAAAATTTGTAAGTCTGGATCTTTACTCGCTGCCCCCCCCCCCCTTCTCCTTTTCAGGTAATGCATTCTTCGTCCCCCTGGGTAGCAACTTCTGAGGAGGCCAAAGTGCATTGCAGCACACACTTGGGAGCAGGTTTCTTTACTGCTCCTAGTTCGAAATGCGATCTCAGAACGTAGTTATCATAGAAAAAAAATTCAAACAGATTTTAAATCTGTGTAATTTTTAAGCCCAGGTCGATACCCAACTTGACGAAATGAAGCAAAAACTGTCAGTTTTGTGAAATTAAAAATGCATGGGGTCATGGTTTCGTAACTTCTTCTCTGGTAATACATTTGACCTAACGGAAGAATGCTACTAGGAAGTTAAAGAAAAAAAAGGTAAGTCCAATGTTCATTAGAGCCAGTGCTTCTCCAGCAATGATTTATTTTGCTCATCCGTTAGTAAGTTTGTATGTTTCCCAACCGTGCTTTGTTCGTCTCTCGATAACGTTCGTAAAAATATTTTGCCTTGATTCAACCAACTTAATATGTTGTGGTACTATTTTTTCCTCTGCAAATTGCATCTCTTTAAACTGTTACTGTATTACTATAGCAGTTTTACTTGCATTTTTTTTTTCAAGCGTCAATAAATTTAGTATTAGTTATTCGCTACGAGCAGCAATATAAAAATGCATATTCTGCGGAGTTACCTGTGTATTGCAAAAAATGAAAAATATGCATTTTGCTCTACATGTCGATGTAATTTCAGCGTTTCGCGTGGAGAAAGGAATTATATTACTAATCATATAGCGCCAAGCATAAATCTAATGTTGACTGCGTGAAAAAAAAATAAAAAATACGAAATTAACTTCCTTTGTTAAAAGTTATAATGAACTGGATGCGATTCGTGCAAAATGTTCATTCACTTCGTTTTTAGTTGAGCATAATTTACCAATTAAGGTCCCTCAGTCACTCATTTATTTCATTTGACTGTCTCATCGTCCGTCTCTCCACAAGATAATCCTAGCATGAAAATGGTTCGTTTTTGAAAACATTTTAGTTTGTTCTGTGACGGCGTGGGATAGGATCCTATTGGATTTGGGGGTCAAAGGGTGGAACATCCTTCTCTTGAGATGCAAACCTCCATAAAAATAAATTTTTATCTCTTTATAGATCACAATGATAGCATAGTAATGAGAAATTATGTATATATTCTATTTTAATGGAAATAAACGTGCCGATAAATTCAAACATCTGTAGTCATATCAATTAAAAGGTGATATTTGTTTCAAAGGTAACATATCGGTTTTTAATCGATATGTTCAGTACATTTAAACAATATGCGCGAAAAGTAATTTCATTGAATATATCGATTAGAATTTTCATCGAACATATCGATTAATTTTTTTTACGGATTTCGGTTTCTGAAAGTTGGCAGGTATGAAATTGCTGTCAAACTTGCCCCCGCAAAAATGATACCCGCCCACCCTGATTCTGAAGTCTAGCGACATGCCTGGTGGAAACTACTGACATTCCATAGTAGTTGGCAGGTAAGGAAAAACATATAACTGAGTTTTCACTGTATATTTAAAAATAAGCAGCCAATAACAAAGGATCAAATGGGGAGGGCCCAGGCTCTTGGTTCACCACCCACTGAGTGAGCACAACTGAGTTAGTACATTCAACCACTTCATATGGGAGTGCCGCTAAGAGCATTTTTTTGTTTTGTTTCAGGGTCTTCTTTTGATCAGAAGACCCTGAAACAAACCCAGACCTCTTGTATTTTTTGTGATCCCTAGTATATTAGACAAGAAAGATGACACTGGATTCTTGGATGTAATGAGCATTTCTCTTGAAAGCATTTCAATGAGAGAAAAAAATCAGCAAAAATAGAATGCATTCTAGAGAAAATCTGCACATAATTTAAAATTTACAAATATGAGCAGCATTCTTATTGTGTGTATTAAACTGGTTAAAACCAAATACGAAAAGAAAAAAAATCACAAATTTCTACACAATCAGCATCTACAAATAGAAATATCTACTAGCAGTTGAAATGTGTGCTAAAAAACCTCAAAAATTGCACACAAAGCATTTCTCATAATGAAAGATATTCAAACAAAAGGTTTTTTTTCAAAACTGGGGTCTTAGAAATGAAGATATGACTCCAAGTATGGTACAAATACACTCATTGTCAAAAAAAAAAAAAATAGTTACACCCAGAAGGAAGTGTTGGATTGCAATGCTATTTGGGAGGAAGGAAAAGGTTACCAGGAACAATAAATGATTTAACATTGAGACTGATATGGGCAATATTTATTGAGCTACACAGCAATAAGTAGTGCCTCTCAGTATGGCGTCGGGACGCCATGTTTGGTCACACAGCATGCCAGACGTCTTGACATGGAGTTGTACAGGTTCCCAATGGTGCCCTGCGATAAATCATCCCATGCAGCTTGAATCTTCTCACACCGTTTCTGCAGATTGTGTGGTAGAGGTGGCGTGTGGACAGCACGTCCAATAGCATCCCACACATTTTCAATCGCCGACAGGTCTGGTGATGCTGCTGGTCATGGCAAAGTACCAGTGCCTTGAAGGCAAGCTCTCAAGACAGCAGCAGTATGCTGACAAGCGTTGTCCTGTTGGAAAATCGCACCGGAGCGAGCATTCAGAAAAGGTAGTGCCACTGGTTTCAGGACCTCATGAACTTCTCCAACTGCTCGAATTGCTTTCAAACTTTTCTCCGAGGCATTCTTCACTTGCAAAGGTTGCAACCAACACAACAGCACAAGTCAGAATGGCAAGCACACGCAACAGGACGATCTCATATAGACGGTCAGGCACAGCGGTAAAACCCCTCCTTGCTTGCGTCACATGCGTGGCCGAGCGTGATACTTGAATCATTTGCATGTCTCATGATGTCAAACCTACCCATCAAGTTTCATTCCTGTCGGTTGCTTCCTTCTGGGTGCAACTACTTTTTTGACGATGAGTGCAGAAACAAACACTTACACCTTTCTGGTGTGGGGGAAAAAAACGCTATGTAAATTGGCAAATATATGAAAAATATTCCTCACCAAAAATGCTATCAATGAGAAAAACTAAATTTTTTTAATCAAACTTTTAGAAGCGGAGATATCATTTACACAGATTTACATTAATGCCCCTCGGGGAAAAAAATATTATTTTGAGGGAAAAGTACACATAAAAGTTTTTCTGCAGTGTGTGGAATCTGACTGATTTTTTTTTTTCAGTTATATTTTTAGAAGTGAAGATACGATTGCAAACAAAAAAAATGCACTTAGCTTATTAGTGGCAAAGCATTTTGCCACAAAATGTAAAATATGTCATAATTATTCATCTTTGTGACCTATATCTAACACAAAAATAATTTTTAAAATCTGGTTTCTTGAAGCAGAGATCTTGTAAAAGATACAGTATACATGTACACCCCATAGCAATGACACCATGCATTATTTCAAACAGAAACTGTAAAACTGTACATAAAAATGGCCTCTATGGCCAAAATATGTTTAGATGATGCGGAGCAAGAGCGAACAGTATGATCAGGATGTATATGTCTTCAGCTACAACTGCCACTTGGTTATCTGAAGCAGATGTTCCAATTGCTGTTGTGCCAGCATCAGAGTCAGCAAGGACTACTTCGATCCAAGAAGAAATTAGGTACGGTATTTACTTAATGCTTGAATGAAACAAGACTTATTTGATGGGTTTCTCAAGAACAGTAACTGTGCTACAGTGACTGTTATTGTTTCCTCAAAGATACTTTCTGCTGATGGTGTGCACGTACTTCTTCTGTGTTCTTCAGCCTTTGTATTCAGGGATGATGTTTCATATCCATCAAATACTACTATCACTCTGGTTCCATAGTGGGTATGAACAAGTGACAAGTACACACAATACATATCACGGTATGTCACATTTTGAGGACAAACAACCTTGTGTAGAAAGTACTCTCCATCAACCACATTAAAGTCGTAAGGAATTTCTTGCTCAGTTGGAGAGAGGTTTTGTTCCAACATCGGGATAATACCAGACTTGTTGGATTTTCTCATTAAACTATTTTTAAACACTGCTGGATCTGATTTACGCTCATTGTACCACTGTGAATTCAAAATTTCAAAGACTGTCTTTTAGGGTAACTATTTTTTTACCAGGAATGTCTGTAATGAAGATGCTAACATCATAATAGGGTTTTTAAGATGACCATTGTTTCCAGCAGATTTTTACTTGAGCGGGGCCGGGCTCAACAAATAAAGCCCAAGCAGACCTCTAAAGCACACAAACAATATCAAGGCACAGTGGTTTTTAAGTTTCATTTTCAGCTGATTTCCTGAGTACATGTAATCATGTCCACATAACCCCTTCATTTTTCCAAATCAGAACTACACTACACTGACATTTATCATTATCATCAAGAAATGCACACAGCATTTCAAATGCTAAAAGCTTACACTCATCCATAGGTCTACCAGGTTTAGGGAGTGGTTTCTGCATGTACTGCAGAGGTGGACACAAATCTGCTGGAAACAATGGCAGTAGTATCTAGCTTCTGCTGCAATTAAGTCGAGAGAGCTGTATAGTCTGGCCTGCACCCCCCCCCCCATTTGTCAAAATATGCTTGTGCATACAAGTATATGGTGTCTTTTACTTGCTGCATTGTCACTGCATTAATGCTGTTTTAGTATGTTGAGGGCTTTTTCTTTTCAGCTTCAATATCAGCTAACTCACAGCAAAAGAGGTAGTGCATTTTAAAATTGGAAGGTAATGATTCTGATCTTGTTCTTTTACGGACCTGATTTTCATCTTCTCCCTCTTGTATGGCACATTTTTTTCATAAGCAGCCATGGAAGTGGGACTGTGTACTTTTTATGACAGTCGGTATGAATTAACACTAACCGAACCTTCTGCAGAGTGTCTGCAAGGCCATCACCTCTCTTAACACTTGCATCAATAAGCATCTGAAAGACCTCTGTCTACTTTAACAACTCTTACACTTACAAGGAGCTCCCCACACAGTTGTCAACATCCTTTGATTTCATGGTGTGAATTTGGTGATGCAGTCATATACACTGATGCATTTGTACGAATCATTCATTCACTATAAATCCATGCCAATCATCAGTCAACTGTAAGAACACTGGAGGTCTGCACGAGTCATGTCGGGCTTTTATTTAGTATAGAGAACAAAGCAACAGGCTTAGCCAGGCTTATTCTCAGACACTTAGGGTCAGGGCCAAGTCGACTCCCCCCCCCTTTTTTTTTATAGCAATGGTAAAGAAAGGAAAAAGTTGTGTTTCTGGATTTCCTGTCTATTTTGCTGGCTTTACTTACTTCCATGACATAGCCCAGGGACTACTCACAAAAATGAGGAGAGGCACTCATTGTTTTCACTATCTGTAGGTATTAAGATGGTAAAAACACACCAGTTGACAACAAACAGATTCGACCCTGAGCAAGTGTGTTTGTTGACAGGGGTGTCTTCAATGGGGTGAGGTGTGTATTTGTATGAGAGATAATAGGACAACATTGGTGCTTCTCCTATCCCTAATTCATACATGGATTGACATTTATGGGGTTACACTGCTTGCTAGTTCAAAGAAAGGGAGATTTTGAAGGCACTTAGTCTTTCTTTTTTTCTCTTTAAAGGCCACATTCTTCAATAATTGCCAAAGTTTAGTTAATACTTTTAGGCTTACATTCAACTAAATATTTTCAATAACATCTCATTTCATTATTTAGTTTTCCCAATTTAATAAAATACAGTTGAAAGAAAAAATAATACAAAATGGCACATCATGGGCCAGGTCGAGCCTTAAACGCACAGGCTTGAGCGGGGCCGGGCTCAACAAATAAAGCCCAAGCAGACCTCTAAAGCACACAAACAATATCAAGGCACAGTGGTACTGTACAGAACTATGCAAAAATAAATGCTGACAACATAACACACAGTTATGCTGAGAAATGAGGAAAAGATAATTGGCCTGACAGATGGTGTCAGCCATATGGATATGGCACCCATGTCAGATGATGAAAAGCAAGACATGCGAGGACTTTTAGGATATGATTATATTGGGTAAAAGGAAGTTATCCTTCAAGTTTCAAAAAGTTACTTTTTTTTTTTAAGTTTGGGTCAAAATTTTCCTCTACAGCCTCTACCATCTTTGCTCTTATATTACATTAACTAAACACTTGGGATCTTTCTTTTCTCGCTGTCATCTTCAAAAGCCTCATTTTCCCTAACAGCTTCAAGAATGTCCTCATCTGTCAGCATTTCTTCAGTCACAAGGTTGTCGTACTCAGTTTCATTGCAATCCACATATTCCATCTCAGTAATCAAGTTGCCTCTTCAATAACTTTGATAACACAATATTGTTATCATATTCTTCCGGGTATTTATCAACTTCTGAGAGCTTAGTCCTGCCTTATTAAAACCATTTTTGGTGGTGTACGACATACTCTTGTCCCATACCTCACTCAAGAATCAGACAGCATTAAGAACTGAAATTTAAATATATCCCCTTTATTTCAACAAATTCTACAATTTCCAATATTAAAAGTTTCATAAAATAGCATTTAAAGCTTTAGATAACACCTTGGTCAAGTGTGCAGCTAGAAATATTTTTGGTGGGGGTTTATGATATTGATGACAGCTATAATGAACAATACACTAATAATTTGTATATCATAACATTACTAATATCTTTGAGGGAAATATATTTTTGCACTATTTAGTATCACTAGATATTTAAATAGTGTGGAACAAATATTCACAATAATACGTGGAAAATACAGATGAGACAGTCAGTTGGTATTATCAAAATATATCATTATTGATGGAAGTACAGAAATTAATAAAGTAATTTATAATAAATGAAAGAATAAATTCATACTACATATCACTAAACTGTTCTTTAATACTCAGAGGTTAGCTCCTCACAGAAATAACTTACTGTTGCTGTATCAAATGTCTCCATTTACAGCGATCTTAGCACACAGCTTAGGCTTCGTTAACATCCATCACACGCTGCACGCAAGACCTTTTGTACTTCATACTCATTATCTTTTTCTCATGCAGACATTCCTGAATCTGGTCCTCCCATGATTCCCTTGGCCTTCCTCTACCTTTCCTTCCTGCCACTTGGGCTGAATAAATTCTCTTAGAAAGCATCTCATCACTCAGTCTTTCAACATGGCCAGACCACTTAAGAATATTACTCTCCACCTTGCTAACAACATTTTGCTTCACATTACACAACTGCAACACATCTTCATTCCTCACATGATCAGAGCCTATCTTCCCACAACCCCCTGTAACGCATCTCTCCAGCACACTAAAGACTCCTATGCCTTTTCTGCAGAACCCAGGTTTCACTGCCATACATCAGAATAAGAACAATTACAATTTCATACTCAGCCATTCGGAACTTTCTTGAGGACCCATCATTCCTGTGAAATCCTGCTAAAGCAGTTATGACTTTCAACGAAGAGTTCACTCACCTACTAATTTCGTCATTTAATTTGTTCTCTCTGTCGAACATACTTCCCAAACATACAAACTCCAGTTACTTGGTCAATAACTGTGCCGTTTGACTTATCCTGCATTCAGTACTAATAGTTCCTCACTCAGAAACCATAACTTTGGTTTTTTCCCTTATTTATTCTCAGTTTGAAATTTATATAAACTTTGTACACCCGTGCCAGCATACTCTGCAACTTATTTTCGCTCTGTGCCAACAGGACAGTCATCAGCATATAGCAATCTATACACATGGTCATTACAAAGACATAAACCAGTATTGTTTGTTTTGGCATCACATATGCACACATCCACAAATATATTAAACAGCCATGGTAACATTACATAACCTTGTCTGAATCCTGCTCCAATAGAAAACTATTTTGATACAACACCAATTACTTGTACACATGCTCTATTTCCAGCATACATGGCTTTCACACTATTGAGTAGATTGCCAGTGATGCCATATTTATTCAGTACCTTCCACAGAAGTCCTATTTACTTTGTCATAAGCTTTCTCTAAATCAATGAAGGCAGCAAAAACTTTCTTACCAACAGACAGATAATTTTCAATCAACAAACATAAAGCAAAAATTTATCCAGTGCACCCCTTACCCTGCATAAAACCACTCTGTACATCCCACACTTTCTTTGATGTATACCTTATCAATAACAATCTTTCCAAATACTTTCCCTGACACACTCAGCAAACTGATACCATGAAAGTTCTTGCATTCAGTCTGATCACCCTTTCCCTTATACAAGGGAACAATGATAGCATCCCTCCAATCTTGAGGGACCATTCCTAACTCCCAGTACAACTAGCAAATTTCAGTTAACTAGTCAATTACAGAGTCACCACCATATTTTAGCATCTGAGCAGTTATGCTATCCACTTCTGGAGCCTTACCATTCTGAAGAGATTTTAGAGATTTTCACACACCTCTTCTCTTGATCTCCCTCCTGTACTTCCATTTCTCACTGTGACATCACCTGCTTCTGCCTCAGAATCAACACAGAAGTAATCACCACATCTTTCACTTAACTCATTGGGCTCCCATATCATTTCTCCGATCCTATTCTTCACACAACTTAGAATTTTATTTCCCCTATTTTTCCTATGTCTTATGTACTTCCAGAAAGATTTTATAGCTTTCCAAAAAGTCAATTATTCATGCCTTTCCACCTTTTCCTTCCTACCTTTTGCCTTAGTTTGACAAATCAGCTTAGCTGCCTCATGTTTCTTAGTGGTATTTCATCCTTAGAAACTCTACCTTGCAACATCCCCAAATATGCTTCCTTCTTTCCCTTAATTGCTTCTTTAATCTCACTATTCCACCAAGCACCTACCGTTGCAGTACCACAGACCTCTTCAGTGGCCATGATAACACAGTTCTTAAAACATATTCTTTTCTACATCCCTCTCACAAGACTAACTCATTCAGTCATTTTCTGAGTAAATTAGAGTAATGCTGATATTCTTCATGGAGCCTTTCAACTTTCATTCTTTTCATCATAGGCCTCTTCCTATCCCTCTTTCTCCAGCAAACATTCAGTTCCCTCGTGACACTAACAAGTAATGATCAGAGCCAACATCTGCACCTCTCATCACACGAGTGTCAACAACTAAGTGTTTCAGACGTTGGTCATAAACAACAAAACCTATTACACTCTTTTGTCCCAGAGTATGATTTTCCCAAGTGTATGTGTGGATATACTTGAGGTTGAAAAATGTACTGGATAGCCACAGTCCATTTTCAATGCAGAGTCCAACTAATCTTTCACTATTTTCATTCACACCAGGATCTTTAAATTTACACAGAACATTATCAGAAGTCCCATTCTGAACACCTACTCTAGCATTGAAATCCCGTGCTATTATAACTTTCTCTTTAGCACCAAACTGGCTCAAAACAGCCTTTAGCTCATTCCAAAAATCTTCCTTCCTATCAGCAGGTTCCGAATCACAAGGAGCATACACTACAATAATTATATATTACTATTCCTTGAAGTTTCACTTTTGGACATATCCAAAGAATTCTCACTTATGCAGCTGTAATGAATCAATTTGTTTTTCATTTTTTCACTTAAAATCACACCTAGACCAGCCTGTCCTTTCGCATTATCCAACACTACAGACCATACACTCACAGTTTCATTCATTTCTTCTATCCCAATTTCTTTCTTTTGAGTTTCACTTACACACAGCACATCCCATCTATACTTATTCATTTCTTCAATCATCTCATTTATCTTTCTATTTATACCTCTAGTATTCTATACACTAATCTTACACTCACTTAGCTGAGATCTTTCTCATACGCCATTTTTCATTTCCATATCATTTCTGTGACCAGTCTTCTCAAGTGTGGTAAGTCCACCATATCCCACCTAGTCCTTTTTGTTCTTTCAAAGATTCATAAGGTAAAAATCATAAAGGTACATCAGTGCAGGTGATCAGCCCACAGCTAATGGTTCCAGTTGGTCATTCCACCTAAGGATTTGTAGAACATAACTGTGAGTTTGTTCTTTTCATCAATGTCACACAGAACTAGCTGGTATGTCTCCAAGATTTACAGAGGCCCTTGTTGCTGTTCTGTGTGCCATTGTTGCCTATGGAGTGCCCCAAGGAGGCAAACCCATCTCTCACTAAGATATCCCACTTGGTGGGGATTATGATATTAATGAAAGCTATATGAACAATACACTAATAATTTGCATATCATATCAACATTTTACTGATATCTTTGGGGGAAATACATTTTTTGCACTATTTAGTATCATTAGATATTTAAATAGTGTGGAAGACATATTCTTCACATAATATGCAGAAATACAGATGAGATATTCAGTTGGTAACTTGGTATTATCAAACTAACTATCATTACTGATAGAAGTAGAGAAATTAATAAAGTAATTTATAATCAAAAATGAAATAAATTCCATTTGGAATAATCAAATACCAATAATACAAGCACTTTGTCATAAACATAACTATAATATAAAGGCAATACAATGAAAAAAAGTATTTTCTATCTGGGGTGTCTTCTGTATGAATGACTAAATGGTGACTGCATTTTATTTATATATTTATTGTTTGTTTGTTTTGGCTGAATGCTCTAGTTACTTCCAAAAATTGAAAAATGCTCATCATGGACTTGAAAGCTTGACCACAGACATCCACTTTGCCAAACAAATTAGAGTGCCAAGTGGCCTGTAAAAATTTCCATGCCACATCAATATATTACTGATATATTTAAGGAAAATACTACAACCCTGTAACCTACATTGCCCTAGTGAGTTAGAACTGCCACGATCCTGGTTAGGCAGCTTCACAAGGAAAAGTTTATTCCACTTTTTGTCTCAATGGGATATATGGCAAGTGGGAAAGGTTAAGCAATGTGTCTTCTATGTTCTAGGGACAGGCTGCAGATAGAAAGCCTGATTACATGGGAAAGCAAAATGTTTATAATTTTGTCTTAGGAGATCTCAGTGGAGAGGAAATTTGAATTAAAATGAAGCAAAAATTATAAAACAATTGGTATGATTGTTTACAAACTTAATATTTTAAGACAATATATATAGAGCAAAAACTAAATTAATGGACACCTCCAAACAATGTTAACCTTTGAGCAACGACAAGTTGATTGGTACAGAGAACAGCTGCCGTAGGATTAATTTTAACAATAACCTCCAAATAACAAAACCACTCAGCTGCAGTCAACGGACACCCTAGTCAGTCCTGAAGGAGATCTAACAAACACCTTGTTTCTCATGATTTTATGTAGTTCCTTTGGCATTTTGGCAAGAGGGATATGATAGGGACATAGAATATTGCTAAAGGAATTATGGCTGAGACAGGATGGGTTGGTTTATGGCAGGTACAATGGCATGCTTAAGTGAAAGTTGAAGTTCAGTTCCATGTGAAGCAAGCTCCAGCTCTCGTATATGTTTCAGCCCCTTCCCCTTGATGCCTAAAATGTTGCCTGTTAATGGCAGTATCTCTTGGTTTGGTCTCTGTTCTTGCTTTCCAGTGCACAACCTGCTACCTGTGCAGTTACACTTTACTCTCTAACATTTTTCTTTCCTATAGCTTAGCTTCACCCTAATCCTCTAACTTGCTATTTCTAATAGATGTTTTTGACCAGCTGTAAGACACTGTTTTTCTAAAATTCTCTACACCAGGATTTATTTATTTATTATATTGAGTTTTATTCTGCATTTGGAGGTTTTTTTTTTTTTTTTTGATTGGCGGTTTAACGACCACTGTAAGCAACTCAATGGGCTATAAGCAGTCGCCTGTTCCTAATTTAGGACCACTGACTCCAGGGAAGGGAGAGAGCCAGTGCCCTAAGACAAACACAACATCCATGCGTACCCGGGATTCTACTCCAGACCCATCGCTTAGATCATTGCACCACCGGGGCGGCCATTTGGAGTTCACAAAAATGCAATGAACTTGCAATGCAAACTTAGGCTTAACCTCCAAGCAATGGGCATCTCCCAACAATGATCACTTTTTCCTTGTCTAACTGGTGACCATTATTTAGGGGTTTCACTGTAGTTTTAAAATAAAGTTATGCTAAGTGATTTTGGAATAAGATAAAACAATAAAATGAATCTTTGTCAGCCTGCATGTGGTGACATTTTTCAGTTTCATGTCCGTGTATCTAGTCACTTTTGTTTTTGTCTTGGCCTTCACATTCAATGCATAACATACTTTTAAATTCAGTACATAGGCATTTTTTTAAATCAAACTTTTAGGAGCAGAGGTAGCCAGAAAAACAGATTAAATATTTGTGTCCCCTAGCAAGGAAATTGAATATCATTTTGAGCAGGAAACATGCATAAAAAGAATGTGCAAACTGTCACCACGTGCAGGCTGATCAAGACAAGATTAATTTTATTACTTTTCGTAGCCATATTTTAAATAAGCACTAAATAATAGTTAAACATATAAAAAATAATACAAACAGATCGTTTTCTCTCTCTCTCTCTCACTTCTGTAACATATAAGAATGAATCTTGACTGGGCCTATTTTCGTAGTTTACTGAATGCAAGAGCATGGATAGAAAGGGATCTGATTGCGAGGAGCCCTCTAGCTACAAACACTAAAGTTACATAAAAAATGGTGGGAAATGTACTGACACATGTGCACTAACGAATTAATAACCTTCTTTAGCATTAAAACTTGCCCATCCCTAATTTAGGTCACTGGTTCCAGGAAAAGAACACAATCAGTGTCGCAAGGCTAAATATACCACTGCCACATCTCGGACTTGAACCTGGGCCGAACTATGATTGTTAGCCAGATGCCAACACCTCCAATCACTTGGCAACTGGGTAGCTCTGGTAGCATGTACTATGGTTGTAATCATAGGCATAGCCAAAGGGAGGGGGATCCTCAAGGTCTGGAACCCCTTGAGGGGGATTGAGTATGGATTTAAAGTGAAACATACTGCATACCTATATTTATTTATTTATTAAAAAAAGTTTATTCTCAGTAATTTTTTTTTTTTTTCACTTTTTGACTTTTAAAGATTTTGGGTTTATTCCTATGTGGAGTCCCCCCCCCCCCCCCCAGGAGGCTTTCATTGATGAGCCAAATCCATGAATCTCCCCTCCTTAAGAAATTTCTGGCTATGCCACTGGTTGTGATCACATGCCTAGTTATCATGCTTACAATATACGCCAACTAATCTGTTAGCCATCCCAGTGATTTATATATTCCAACCTCAATTTTTCTCACACACCTGCATGAAAAAATCTCACCACCCCTTCATCTGGAGGTGTGTAACATTCACAGATAAATACATACTTCTATTTTTAAGTAATTAGTCCTTTTTATTATCATATAGCACAGTTGTTAATAGCGGTTATAGCATTTACATGAATTCTCCTGCTCTACCTTGAAGTATCTTTTAACATAATTCAATATATATTTTTTTTAATTTGAAGTCTATGTATATAGCAGTCTAATGTTTCTCCTTTAGTTTTCCTTGTTTAGAGGATATGTTTCAAGTCAGTCATTGCAACCACAAAAATATGTATGCACTTTAATCAATAATGCAGAAAATTTCACGCATGTTTTATTACTTATTAAACTTTAGAATAGTCAGATTTGTAAGATCTTTCAGCTGCAGCATCAGCCTTGTTCACACTAAAAGCAAGTACTCACGTGGTTGACATCGTTTCTTTAGCTGTTGCCAGTAGAGATTTCCAAACTATCGGAATACTGAAGGGTGCGTCTGAATTGCAAGAGTTTTTATTGAAGAGAAAGTATTGAAATTCTCTTCAATAAAAACTCTTGCAATTCAGACGCACCCTTCAGTATTCCGATAGTTTGGAAATCTCTACTGGCAACAGCTAAAGAAACGATGTCAACCACGTGAGTACTTGCTTTTAGTGTGAACACGGCTGATGCTGCAGCTGAAAGATCTTAGAAATCTGACTATTCTAAAGTTTAATAAGTAATGAAACATGCATGAAATTTTCTGCATTATTGGTTTCTTCATATTAGGTGAAATGGCCTTCCTACTGATGCACCTTCATTTTAATCTGCTACATATTTTGCAAATAAATTCTGAATCCTTTTAGCATACACAAGATTTGTGAAAATATCAATATTTACTGCTTCAGCAATTCATGTTAATACTTGTTTGCTTTAGTCTAGTTCAGGGAAGCATTTAGCTATGAGAGATTAAAAAAAATGCATGAACATGAAATAACTGTGTGTATAGTTTGGGGAAAAGATTCCTGGTTTTAACCATTCTTAACCAAAAAAGAATTCCATTTTGTGTAGGTTTCCCTGATTTTTAATGAGGATTAAAACCTAAATATTTCATTAAAAAAATTTTTAGACTTTGCAAAATGTGCTTTTATTTGACATTCCCTCCCTCTCTCAAAACAGTCCTTTCAACCCCCCCCCCAA
Organism: Macrothele yani; assembly: GCA_039090855.1. Classification (NCBI taxonomy): domain Eukaryota; kingdom Metazoa; phylum Arthropoda; class Arachnida; order Araneae; family Macrothelidae; genus Macrothele; species Macrothele yani. The sequence goes on from CM077013.1 coordinate 27,221,442, forward strand.
TGTTTTCAGCATCCCTCCAATTTTAAATTCCTGGATAAACTTTAGAGCTATCCTTTCTACACCACATATATCATTCTAAAGCAAGCTTTTCACTCTATTCCATACATTTTGAACTACTCTGAATCAATGAAGTTATGGCAAACCTTAGTGACAATATTATCATTTAATTAAATTTGACACTTATTTAGTCCCAATGAATGGTTGGCATACAAAAATTTAATGAATGATATTTAATAAAAAGTCATCCTACCAATCCCTGTAAAATAAAATACATAAATATTTACATTTTGACTATTCCAAACCTGGCAACAATTACTAAAGGAACTCAAAAACTGTTTTTCAGTTTGTTTAATGTTCCAATACTGGAAAGTATGCATTTAAAATGTTGGTAAAGTAGATTCCGATTAACTGAGACATATTGGGGCTAGAACACTTTGGCCCAGTTAAGCAGCTGCCCCAATTATGTGAAGCTTTATCCCAAAGAGATAATTTGGGAAGTTCTTCAAGAGTTGTTGCAAATAAGTGGCTTCCCCAAATAACCGGAATCTCCAGTATTGGCATAATTTGACTTGAACACACACACAAAGCCATGACTGTGGTGTAATGTTTTTGTTTTGGGGGTTTGTCAACTATCATGAGCAATTCTAAGAGTTATAAGCAGTCACCTAACCCTAATCCAGATCCAATGTTTCAAGGGGAAGGAACGACCCAGCACACCATCCATTGCTCAGCTAGGCCGAGCTTAGATGATAAACAAGAAACCTAATCCTTAAGACCAATTTACCACTACGGCAGTGCGGTGTAACGTGGTGTAAATTTATCTTGAGTGAACAGCAACTAAAATAAGATATATGCTTAATCTGTATCTAATTACTGGTTATTTAATAAGCAAATAAATGAAAAATATAAGATCAATCATAACAGCAACATTAGGAGGTGATACTGGGTTAGAAACCCCAGTGGATGCATATAAGCTCATGAATCTGAATCAGCACTAAAATCATGTCCTGCATATATGTATAAGCTCATGAATCTGAATCAGTACTAAAATCATGTCTCTTTCTGATAAAGTGACTCTGCATGCACTAATGATTTACAGTTCAGAAGGTAAAAGTATTTTCCCATGCTTTTCTTTTACTGATGTTCATTTTTTCAGTTCAGGGCATCTAACATTTGTTTTTTACATTGTTGTTGACCAACAAGCAACAGGTGAACAGTCTGTTTCTATATTACAACCAAGCGATTGAATGTCTAAAAGAACAAACTCTCTAACCAACAATATGTTACACACTGCTTAGCGTAGTTTTTCAGAAACAGTGATATTCATATTTACAAACCGGAAATTAAACTGGCAGGCAAAAATACACCAAAATGTCTTGATACATATCAACTGTGCAACATTTTACTTTTCAGTTCTATAACTTTTCAACTGTAAGCAATTTGAATTGACTGATGTTACAATGCAATTAAAGATTTTTATATGTGTGTGTTTGTACCTGCAATTTAACGTTATTCATTTTGAACACTACTTTATCTGTAATCACATAAAAAAATTAGCATAATTTGCTAAACTGAAATTTGAACAGTGACAAAACTTTTTAAAAATGTACCATGCAAATTCAGAGATTTCATCATTCACATATTACCCATGTCATATTTACAATTTTATCACAAGCAAATTAAACAAAAAAGCAATTTGGTGAAAACAATACCACAATCAATCTATACACGCCAATTCTCGGGTTTATAATGCCATTTAGAAACTACCAGAAAAATACCATTACAGCATAGGAAAACAACTTTCTTTTTTCTAAATTATATAAAATGTACTCACATCAAATAAAAAAATCTATATATCTGAAGGAAAAGGTGTTGAGCGTATTAGCATATCAAAAAATATAAACGCTTGAGCATATGTGGCTCACACGAACGACGTGTCCACGTTTTTCCGCTTTTAAAAAGCCACGTCCGTAAACACAACAAATATAAAAAAACACTATCTGCAAATTGACTAGACTTAAACTTTTACGGAAAAAAATCCAGGTGATTTTTTTGTTTGTTTGATGTTTCTTTTTTTTTTTTTTTATTGGAGGTTTAACGATTACCGTGAGCAACTCAATGGGCTATAAGCAGTCTCCCGTTCCTAATTTAGGGCTAGTACCTGAGCAACTCAATGGGCAATAAGCAGTCGCCCGTCTGGCTTAACTTTGATTACATGAGGAGAACGGCTGGTACTTACTCCATCTATTCTAATCTCCTTGAGTTCAACGACCACCGTGAGTAACTCAATAGGTTATAAGCATTCGGCTGTCCCTAATTTAGGATCGCTGGTTCCAGGGAAGAGAGTGATACCACACAGTACCGCAAGACAAACACGCCATCCATGCTTGACCGAAATTCGAACCTGCACCCATCTTAGATGAAAGGTCAGAAGCCAGCGCTTAGACCAGTAGCCACGTTAGACCCAAGGAGGTTAGAATGATATTCCTGGAGATGCTCGAAGACTCTTAACCGTGAATCCGCAAACTGTGGAAATTTGACGCTGTTTACATAATACATATATAATTTCATCTGTGTGTATTCTGTAATAGCGTGCTTTTTCGTTACAGAAACCGTATTAATATCAAACCGGAATGAATTATGCTTCTTAAACGAGTGAAGTTTTCAATTTTAACGTTATGTTTTATATAGAATTCGCACTAACTTTCGTGTACTTGTGTGATGTGTGATTGGAGGTTTAACGACCACCGTGAGCAACTCAATGGGCTATAAGCAGTCGCCCGTCCCTAATTTAGGGTCACTGGTTCCAGGGAAGGGAAAGAGCCAGTGCCGTAAGACAAACACAACATCCATGCCTGACCGGGATTCGAACCCGGACCCCTTACGGACGAATGATCAGAGGCCAACGCCTTAGACCACGGCGCCACCGGGGCGGCTTTCGTGTACTTCAATTTAAAATAAAAATGCGAAGGAGCCTCAAAATAATTAAGAATTTTATAAATTCAACATTTTCTCACACATCGGTAGCAAGTTACGATGCGAAATTGGAAACATTTGCGACGACAGAAGGCGATTCGGCCAACACAAAATGCATTGCAATAGCCTTGAAAACCATCAGCTTTCCCACTATATCCACACCTTGACGGCCGTCTCTTGCGGTTATAGGCTGGCTTCACGCAAAGTGGTACTGCTCCATTAACAAGGTCATCTCCAGATGTCTCATTCTGACCTCCTTGGTTTTTTTGTTTTTTGTTTTTTTTGGATTGGTTGTTTAACGACCACCGTGAGCAACTCAATGGGCTATAAGCAGTCGCCCGTCCCTAATTTTGCGTCACTGGTTCCAGGGAAGGGAGAGAGCCAGTGCCGTAAGACAAACACAACATCCATGCCTCACCGGGATTCGAACCCGGACCCCTTTCGAACGAATGATCAGAGGCCATCGCTTAGACCACTGCGCCACTGGGGCGGCCACCTCCTTGGTTAGACCACTGTAACAAATAAAATCAACGTCCCTCAAAATAGGTTCAGTTGCGATGCATCGAAGCCTAAGGTCTAGCCGTTGTAAAAGGGAACATTGTAGCTCTCCGGGAATAAAAAAATTGAGGTGAAGGAGTATACGCCGAAGCATTAAGAAAGGATTTTTTTTACTAGGGGTTTAACGTCCATGTGAGCAACGCAGTGGGCTATAAGTAGTCGTCCGTCCCTACTTTAGGGCCACTGGTTCGAGGGAAGGCAGAGAATCAGTGCCGTGAAATCTAACTGAGGACGTGAAATGTTAGTCCGAGACAAGGACGTCGCCAAAAAGATGCGAGGGTGGGCTCTTTGTCTTGCACACCCAGTTCAAAATGTGCCATTTTTCAGTATATTTAACTTCAAAATGTGTCATTTTTCAGTATATTTAACTTCAAAATGTAATCTGCATTTTGTCAAGTAATAAGTCTTGTGTTTTACTTCATGTAGCCCTATGTATTTTCCCTCTAGGAAGTATTTACTTTTCCGTAGAAAGGCTACCGAAATCATCCGCAGGGCCATGAAAATTCAATTGCTCTCCACTCTTCTAGTTCCTTAGTTTAAGCCGCTTTTTCATGTTAGCATGGCCAGGGGAGAATAAAAAAAGAGGAAAGAGGAATTCACTGAGTGAGATCATTTCTAATTGCTCTGCTCTTTGTTTTAGTTACTAAATATGTAATTCCAACACGGAAAGTCGAGTCTAAAGCTATACTAGCGCTCTTAAGGCTACCCCCGGACAGTAAAAATGCAGAAAGTGTCTGACCTTTGTGGTCCTCAGTTTTTTATTTCTTGTCCTCAATTTTAGAAATTTCCTCCCAAAATTGGAATCGTGGCAATTTTAAAATAATCAAACTTTTGGGATGCTCAGAAATTTCGGAACGTCATCACCACCAACGTCAGCATCGAACAAAGTCACCGCGATAATCGTGGTATTACTTCGTTTCTGTTTAAATTGGATTTAACTAAAATATTTATAGGATGGGAAATAAATCTAATCTCTTTCACCATCCACTTTCTTGCAATTCAATAAGTAATTGATGCTAAATTTTATTGTATTTGATAGATTCAACTGAGAGTTCTACAACTTTTGTTCAGTACATTTTTTCATTAAACTATTTCTTCAGGTGAAGTTACTAGACTTGGAATATTCCTTCTCATAAAGATAACATGCACTTATCCCATTATTTCTCTCCGCTCAGTGTATAGTAATTTTCTGGGTTCAAATATTTTTTCTTATAAAGAATCACAATGAAATGTTGGTACGAATGTTTTTTTTTATTGGAGGTTTAACGACCACCGTGAGCAACTCAATGGGTTATAAGCAGTCGCCCCGTCCCTAATTTAGGATCACTGGTTCTATGGAAGGGAGAGCCAGTACCGTAAGACAAACACAACATCCGTGCCTCACCGGGATTCGAACCCGAACCCCTTACTGACGAATGATCAGAGGCCATCGCTTAGACCACTGCGTCACCGGGGCGGCTAGTACGAAATAAAAATGTAGCTTTGTTTGCATGTGCTGCCGCTTATGAGTAACATTTAATATTTGTCAGAAGTAATTTTCATGCGTGATTGTATTTTATATCTATTTTATACTTATTTCACATGAAAATCATCCTTCCGATTCATCGTATGTTTTCCCATGAAACTGGACAATTATGCTACAGGTGATAGCATTCTCTGCTAATCTTCGGCTTTGCCATAATGTGTCAGATGTTGTCCTCAATCATGTCCTTAATTTTGCATTAAAATTGTGGACAACGCGTCATTTTGTTTTCAATTTCATTCTCAAAAAATTGGTCACCTTAAATTTAGAGCCATTGTTTCCACTGAAGGGATAGAGCCAGTGCTGTAAGACAAACACAACATCAATGCCTCACGTATTATCCGAAACTGGGTCCACCTCGGACGAATCGTCAGAAAGAAGCATTTAGGCCACTGCGTCACTGGGACAGTAGGGATGCAATAATATCTTTCTGCTAAACTTTTAAAGACTTCTTTAAAGGTAAAAAAGAAACAGGAAGTCTGGTTCGCGTGTAAAAGTTAAAGCAAACAAGTATAAGTTTATTTATATAACAAGCATTTTTTACCTTGAAAAGCACATTGAGCCGCCCCGGTGGCGCAGTGGTATAAGGCGCTGGCCTCTGATCATTCGTCCGTAAGGGGTCCGGGTTCGAATCCCGGTGAGGCATGGATGTTGTTTATGTCTTATGGCACTGGCTCTCTCCCTTCCCTGGAACCAGTGACCCTAAATTAGGGACGGGCGACTGCTTATAGCCCATTGAGTTGCTCACGGTGGTCGTTAAACCTCCAATCAAAAAAAAAAAAAAGCACATTGAAGAAAATTGCTTTGCTTCAATTAAAACGGAATACATTACTTATATGCCATAAAATAGAAAACATTAATTATATGCCATAAAGCAGAGAGGCCGCTCTAGTGGCCTCTATGCTTTATTGCCCCAAGCGACTACCACCTTTTCGGATCGTTGTAGCATTTGGCCGAACAGTTGGGAACTACCCACAAGAGCATTATCACCCACCTGCGATAACTTGGAAAGGTGCAGAAGAGGGAAGTTTGGTAACCCCATCAACTCACAGTTGAACAGAATGCAAATTGCATGAGTGCATGAGTTTCCTTGCTTGCACGTGACCAAACTGATCCGTTCTTTGGCCGCATTGTGACAGGGGACGAGAAATGGGTCCTGTATGACAATGTCAGCGACCGAAAACAGTAGTTGGACCCAAAAAAGAAGCCCATGTAGACCTCCGAAGACGGCTTACATCCTCTTAAGGTCCTGCTGTCTGTTTGGTGGGATATGCGGGATATCGTGTGTTTTACGCTTTCCAATCGTAGGTTGAAGAAGCGTATATGCTCCAGCTTTTCCCGTCCGTCTGTCGGCACGATACCTCACGTAAAAATGGTTCGATTTCGATGAAATTTTATTTTGTAGTAGGGACCACCAGGGAACGAACCCTATTGAAAATGGGTGAAGTGGGATCAAAGGTCACGCCATAAGAGCGGAATCCATTCAATTGCCCTTATGCGTCATAACTTGCGTAAATATGGTTCGATTTCAATGAAATTTTAGTATGTGGTAGGGGACCACCTGGGGACGAACCCTATTGAAAATGGGTGAAGTGGGGTCAAAGGTCAGGACATAGGAGCGGGATGCATTCTATTGCCCTTATGTGTCATAAGGGGCGTAAAAATGGTTCGATTTCGATGAAATTTCAGTATGTGATAGGGGACCACCTGGAGAGGAACCATATTGAAAATGGGACAGATGGAGTCAAAGGTCAGGACGTAGGATCGGGATCCATTCCATCGCCCTTATCCCACACTATTAAGGTGGACGTCAAGTAATTTTGCTTCCTATATTTCCAATGGAAAACCTTTTGTACACATTTCCTTCACAATTACTGTGTTCCCAAGGATAGAAATTTGAACATCGATTAAAATAACTTCATACTATAACTTGGAATACTTAACATTTTCTAAAACATAAGCATAATTATATTAAAAAACAATAACGTTTCCTTTGGTGGTGTTGAAACCAGAAAAAAGATGGCGCGACCTGTACTTTGATGACATCAGTGGACAAATAAATGTTGGATTGCATAATTACGATTATGGTTTAGAAAATATTACGGCTATGGTTTAGAAAATATTATTACGGTTATGGTTTAGAAAATATTAAGTATTCCAAGTTATGAAATTAAGCTATTTTAATCGATGTTAAAATTTTCATTCTTGGAAACGCATTAATGGTGAAGAAAATGTGTACAGAAGTTTTTCCATTGGAAGTATGGGAAGCAAAATTACTTGACGTCCACCTTAAAGTAGCAATTCTTGTATGTATGTATGTACATTTTATTTTGAAACGGCTCTAAGAATTTAGATGAAAGTCGTTAACCTACCGTTTCCTGGTACTAAAAATCGATTTAGCTTGATCTCGACTTTAGGAGAATTCGTTTAGTGGGTTAAATAACCACCCCGAATTATAACGTTTTTAGTGTCATGGCGTCGTTCCATTAATGTTTCCAATGCTTAGAAATCTTATGACCTCACAATCTCGCGTGTGAGAATGTTGGCGCGCGGTCACGCCATCTGTCTCATTACGTCACGCGTTGTGTCGTTACCTCCGCGATCTTGAAGGCCTATCAAGTCGTGACGTCATTTTCAGTGACGTCACACCTCGTGGATCTACTGATCAAGCAGTCCCTGTCTGCATTACCACGCTGACTTGTATTTAAACGTGTGACTTGTGTTCTTTTTTACGCTTTCCAACCGTAGGTTGAAGTAGCGTATATGCTCCAGCTTTGTCCGTCCGTCCTCACGATAACTGGCGTAAAAATGGGTCGGTTTCGATGAAATTTTAGTATGTGGTAGGGGACCACCCGGGAACGAACCCTATTGAAAATGGGACAAATGGGGTCAAAGGTAACGACGTAGGAGCGGGATCATTCCATTACCCTTATGAGTCATAACTTGCGTAAATATGGTTCGATTTCAATGAAAGTTTACTATGTGGTAGGAGACCGCCTGGGGACGAACCCTATTAAAAATGGGTGAAGTGGGGTCAAAGGTCAGGACATAAAATCGGGATGCATTCCATTGCCCTTATGCATCATAACGTGCGGAAAAATGGTTCGATTTCGATGAAATTTCAGTATGTAGTAGGGGACCACTAGGGACGAACCCTATTGAAAATGGACGAAATGTGGTCAAAGGTCAGGACATAGGATTGCGATCCATTCCATTGTCCTTATCCCATATTATTAAGGTGGACGTCTAGTAATTTTGCTTCCTATACTTCCAATGGAAAAACTTTTGTACACATTTCCTTCACAATTAATGTGTTCCCAAAGATGAGAATTTGAACATCGATTAAAATAACTTCGTATTATAACTTGGAAAACTTAACATTTTCTAAAACATAACCATAATTATATTAAAAATCAATAACTTTTCCTTTGGTGGTGTTTAAACCAGAGACAAGATGGCGCGACCTGTACTTTGATGACGTCAGTGGACAAAAAAATGTTGGATTGCATAATTACGGTTATGGTTTAGAAAATATTAATTATTCCAAGTTATGAAATGAAGCTATTTTAATCGATGTTCAAATTTTCATCCTTGTGAACGCATTAATTGTCCAGAAAAAAGATGGCGCGATCTGTATTTTCATGATGTCAGTAGACAAACAAATGTTGAATTGCATAATTATGGTTATGTTTTAGAAAAAATTAAGTATGAGAATAGGACACAGGAGCGAGACTTTATTGTATATATGATAGACACTATTAAAAAAAATAACCTGAGTACTGACTGGCTCACAATAATTCAGTATTTAAAAAAAATTCTGATTGGGACCACCGTGAGCAACTTAATTTGCTATAAGCAGTCGAACGTCCCTAATTTAGGTCCACTGGTTCCAGGGAAGGTTTTGAGCCAGTGCCGTAAGACAAACACAACATCCATGCCTCACCGGGATTCGAACCTGAACCATCGTAGACGAAAGGTCAGTAGCCATCGCTTAGACCACTGCGCCACCGGGGCGGCAATTTACTTTTAGAAGTGATTTCTACAGAACTAAAGAGGGGGTACGTCCCACCCCCGTCGTCTCAGCTTACAATGCGTCCTCTTTGTCTGCACTAAAAGGAGTACCTGAATGCAGTGAAAGAACGATCAAACCATTCGATCATTGCTGTCCAGCTGTGTTCCTTAATACGGATTTAATGTCCTTCATCATTGAAAGTGATCGTTTATTTGCCGTTGAGACTGGAAGTTAACCCGAAACTTTTAATAGACTTCGAATACTCGAACAACCAAAGCTGTAATGACTTCAGCGAGTGTTAGTTTTTCTTGTGTCTGTTTCTGTTTCCATTTCTCACGTCACAGAAGGTATTCTGACTTTACTGTTGTACGAGCCACAGGCTTTCAAAATATGGCTTTAAGTGATGCAATAAATAAACTTTGTCTGGCGATATTTTTCAGGGCCCGATTAAAGGGTGGGGCTCTAGTGACACTTGCCGCCCCATTGCTCTAGGGGGCCACCATAGGCCCAGGAGAAATGCTGCTACACCGCAAATAATACACAGCTTATAACTTGTGCTTCTATATAGAGAGAGGTAAAATAGTTTTAGTTTTGTCTAGTGTGATTTCCACTCGATCACAAACAGTGGCTAGAAGACGAAATGATTTCAAGGCCGTGACTCACTAAAGGTAAAGGTATCAGGACCGTGACTCACTAAAAGTAAAGGTTTCATGTCCAAACAGCTTCAATTTTTTCACTACCATCCAGCCACACCTCCCTGTTTGCACTTGGCTCCGTTAATTTGCGAAATCCATTGTGACATCACATTGCATAACAAAAAGATAGAAAAGTATACAATGCTAAATTATTCAAAATTCCAAGACAAAATCTAGGAACCTTAAACTTTTAACTCATGGTCTTGGGAGAACAGTGGAAAATACAGTGACTTGGAAAACTTTTCAGGTAATATATTAGTTTGAAGAATGCACGACATATTAATTATCACAAGTACACTGAAGAACAATTGGATTAGAGATACCTGTCTAGTAACGTGTACCACCACCTTTCGCCCTGATGACGGCGGCGATTCGCCTAGGCATGGACTCGACAAGACACCGGAAGCGTTGGGAAGCCATACGGATCCACGACCCCTGAACAAGCTCCCATAGTTCACGAAGATTTGATGGAGGGGGTTCAGAGCCTCGAACATCTCTCTCGATGGCATCCCAGATGTGATCGATGGGATTAAGGTCAGGTGACCTAGCTGGCTAAGGAAGCGAGGTCACGTCGGTTGAGTGTTCATCCAACCATTCGGATACAATCCGGGAGCGATGGCACGGTTCGTTGTCTTGTTGCAGAATGAGGTCCCCAGTGGGATGTTGAAGACGCATAAACGGGAGCAAATGGTCGTCCAGGATATCCCGGTAACGTTGACCTGTGAGGAACGATGTCACACGTACCAGGAGTCCCATTTCAATCCACGTAAACAGTCCCCAGACGAGAATTCCACCCCCACCAGCTTAAAGAAGTACCCTGCTGGAAAGAAGGATCCATCGCTTTATGTGGTTTGCGCCATACTCGTATCCTGCCATCCGCATGTACCAACGTGAATCTGGACTCATCAGTCCAGGCAACTTTTTTCCACATGTCTAGGATCCAGTGGCGATGTTCCCGCTAACATGCCAATATTTGCTCCCTGTGATGTGCGGTCAGCAGCGGTACCCTCGGGGACGATGGCTTCTGTACCCCATAGCGAGGAGATGATTCTGGATGGTGTGGCTACTTATACGTTTTGTGCACCAGCGTTAAATTGCCGAGTGATTTCTTGCACTGTGTCTCGTCTATCCGCTGTTACAATGCGAGCTAGCCGACGATGACCCCGCTCATCCACACGCTGTTGTCCACGGCAGTTGGCTCTTGCAGGGATGGTTTTACCAGATTCGATGTACTCACGGTGCACCCGTGACACAGTGGCTCGTAAAAAACCCAGTGCGTGCACGACTTCCGAGATGGAGTGACCCATTCGTCGGGCCCCGACAATTTGCCCACGATCAAATGCACTTAGATCCTTCATATACTGCGTCCGACTCTTACTGATTCCCGTCGCATCACTCCTTATATTGTCGGATCGCTGCATACGTCATGTCGTTTCCGTTTACAGGGCCGCCCGCAGCGCCACATTTGCATAACGCCAGCTGTCTCTAATTCAATTGCTCTTCAGTGTATATTGCTAGAGTTTCAAGTTTTAAGGCTGAATGAGTGTAAAAGAAATCCTATCTTATATCTGCAATGTAAATTCTTTGGTACACATTTTCTCGAAGACTATTACTTTGTAGTTTTTGAAATTTTGAGCACAAATAAAAACGACACATAGCTAATATATACCACAGTTATTATTCCGAAAAATTTGTTAGAATTTTTTTTAATACAATTTATCTGACTCGAAAATACTCCAATTTGGTGCGAGATGGCGCGATACTTTAGCTTAGCAGTGTTTCTGTTTGGAAGAAACCAAATCTCTCCTTTCTGCCTGATTTTTTTAATTATCTAGGCCAAATAGAAATCGTTGAATGGGGCCCAAAGTGAGATTGGAACCTTGTCTTCCATAAATCATCTTAAATCCTACTGTACGTTCATTTTTTGAAGAGAAAATGTGTACATTAGCAGAGAACCCCTCAATCTGAGCTATACAAACTCTGCCTACTTACTGAGCTCTACCCTCAAATAACGTCATTGGTTAAAGCCTAACAGCGCGTATTTTGTCTTTTCATTGGGGAGCCTACGAGAGACCGCTTCCCTTCTGAATATGGTGTGATCTGCAGTGCTACGCTAAGGCCAACTTCTGGGACAGTCACTTAAGACGTTAAGGCTACTCCAAAGGTGTGATTTTTGCGCCATCTATCGCAGAAGATTAACCCTAACACTCATTCAAAGACATCCTTAAAGGACTTCAATAATGACTTCGTTTATAAGTTCTTTGGGGCCTCGCTCAGATGTCTTAGCTTAGGAGCCCACTAAGGCGCCTTAATTCGGCCCTAGTTATTTTACAGTCCCTGTCGCACATTTGTATCTGCAAATACAGCCATGGGTGGACTGGGACGACCAAACCAGGCCGAAGTATTAGAAACACACGTTCCTATTGGGTAATACCTCATAAATTCCCATATGAAAATGATTCTGCTGGGTTCTGGGTGAAAGGAAACTATTGAAATAGCCATTGTAAAACGAATTCAGTCGCGAACAAATTTTAACAGCTTAACGCTGAATGAATTTTAATGTCCGTTCGATAGCGTGATTTGACACTACATTCAATCATGAGCGAATTTTTAAAATTTCAGCTAGTTTTTATTTCCTTTTTAAAAATTTGATTTCGGAAAAAACAAAACAAAACAAAAAAAAAACTACAAAAAAAAAAAAAAAAGAAGCCGGGATTGTTTTGGAAACTCATTTCCACCTAACTCACCACGAAGATCTTTCTGAATTGTTGTTTCTTTTAAGGTAAATGTGGATGGGGCTCTGATTTCGGGATATCTATGTGGGAGAATTGCTTCGTGCTGTGGGTGAGCACGAAGCAATTCTCCTTGGGGGTAGAATGATGGGCCATCCCAATGGGTACTAGGGCCTAGATGTCTGCACTGACCGGGTCGGTCTTTCCGCCTACAATTACGGCCTGGCCGGGTCTGGCTAAGTTGACCCATTCTTTTTATTGCAATGGTAAAGAAAAAAAAAGCCATGTTTCCCGATTTCGTGGTCTGTTTACTGTATTTTTGGCTTTACTTACTTCCATGGCATAGCCCAGGGCTTAATCACAGAGGCGAGAAGAGGCACTCACAGTGCTTTTACCATCTGTAGGTACTAAGCTAGTAAAACCACTTTGGGTCTTGTTGTGTGACAAAAAAATGTATTTATTTTTTATTTATTTTATTTATTTTATAACATTTCTGCTGTACAATATTACAGAAAAGTACTATAATACTCAGTAACAATGCAATAAGTGCCACAATCGCAAACTAATTGTACAAATAAAGTAAACAAATTCACCAATGAAACACAAAATACGGCAAATCACCAAAATTTTCAGAATAAATACAAATTCTGCACAACAATTGAACTCATTCCATTGAAAATTAATATCAATTAAATACACAGATTACCAATTGTCAATATGAATCAAATATTATATGTTAATAATAATTAAATGTACAGCAAGGGGCCAGGAAAAAAGGGTGAAATACTGTCTGACAAGCCCCTGATCCCCTCTAAATAAAAATAAAATATTCCAGTCCAGTCAAGACAACGAAAGCAATCTTACAATACGTTTGTTTTACAAATCATAAAGCAATAAATTCCAAAATTCAATTTCCCGTCAAAAAACTATTTAGCACTCGCTTAAATACCGGATAACGTGCCTCTGATCTAATAATCAACGGTAACATCTAGCGAGTTTGCGTTGTGTGGCACTCCACACAACACACATTCGCAAGGGGTGTATTGGGGTGAGGCGTGTCTGCAGTGCTGTGTGTGTGTGAGAGAGAGAGAGAGTGGGACGACATCGATTGTTTCTCCTATCCTTAATCTGTATAGCGATTGACTTTTGCAGTGTCACCGCTTGCTAGTTCAGAGAAAGGGAAATTTTGAACGCGCTTAGTCATCACCTCCTAATAGCTCTAAGCTATTAGGGGGTGATGGCTTAGTCCTCTTCTCTCTCTCTCTCTCTCTCTCTCTCTCTTTTAACGGATATAGAGCCTTTGCACCGAAGTCATTTTTGACGTCACGGTTACTTCCGGGTCTTTAAGAGAAAGTTCGGCTGCTAAGGTTCCCATAGCATTAACATGGGGAAGCGATTTTTTGACCCTCTGTCACTCAATTGTTTGAAGTTCTAGAAAGCCCGGTGGCAGAGTGATCATTTGTCCGTAAGGGGTCCGGGTTCGAATCCCGTGAGGCATGGGTGTTGTGTTTGCCTTACAGCACTGGCTCTCTCCCTTCCCTGGAACCAATGACCCTTTTATCGTAGGCCGACAGGATCTGCAGTAAACACTTCATTTCAGGTATCATAAATCTGCATATTTTACTAGGTTAATAGTCGAATTTTTATCGGTGCATTTTCTTGCTCACTCTTATGTATTATTTTCAAGTTTTCACGTAAATCCTTGTTATTCTGTTTAAAATACTCTGAATGCATGACGGATTAACTTTGCTATCGAATCGGAAATTGCTAAGCTTTCGTGAACTTTCAAGACTTTGTACTGTTACTGATTTCTAAATACTGAAATAGATGCCTTTTTTTCCGAACCGAAATTTAAGGATATACGTCCACATAGAGTTAAAGGGTGCTGCCATACATTATTGTGTCGTCCGTTTTCCTGGAACTGTTTTCTTTTTCTTTTCTTTTTTCTTTTTGGCGAAAAAATAGTCCGTTTTTCGGGATATGATAAGTCGGTATTTTCTTATTTTTTATTTCAATACACACTGGAACCGCCCACACACACTGGAACCAGTCAGAAATGTAACAGCTTACCTTACACCGGGCCGGGTAAGAAACTTTTCGTTTTCAGTCTTCAGAATTAATACATTTCTAACTCACCCATTGGTAAAATATTTATATGCATCAAGGCGTTTATAAGCTTTTAGAGCTTTTCCGGTATAACACAAAAAACTGCCTATTAAATAGTTACAAATATCGTGGTAGTTCAGATCAGGGAGGCCCGTAGCAACACAAACTTCCAGACGATAAAAAATATCTTTCAGGTACGTCATATGGATCTTCTATGCCATTATTTCTAAGCTTTTCTTCGTAACGCTGCTTTTCCTCCACATTAAGATGACAAACTTTGTCAGAAAGAACAGTTTTTTAAACTCTATTTACAGCAGCAGCAGCCATTGAAAAGCATGGAGAGCTCGGGTACTTTCCAACCATCCGGAAGTCTAGCAGATAGTTTTGTGACGTCACGTGCAAAGGCTATATATTCTTCGATAATTGCCAAAGTTCAGTTAATATTTTTAGACTTACATTTAACTAAATATTTTTAATAACATCTAATTTCATTATTGAATTTTCACAATTTAATAAAATACAATAGAAAGACAAAAATAATACAAAATGGCACATCACAGGCGTGGACAGGCCAGGCCTAAATGTTTCCTGCAATTGACTGGATCGGGCTCACCAAATAAGGCCCGTGCAGATCTCTACTAGGATCTTCCTTAAGATTACAAAAGGAGGGTAGGGCCTACCAATGACCCTGGGATCCAAATTCAACGACCGACATCTAACTATAGTTTAGTTTTCCTTAATTTGTTTATAACAGCATTATGACGTACTACAGAGGTAAAGCACGTGTCAAGGCGACAAATCTGCAGCGGTACATTCTGCCCGTGTAGCTTAGTTGGGAGAGCAACTTACTCCGGGGTGAGGGGGATCGGTTTCGATCCCCGTCACGGACAAATTTGTGTTTTCATAGCATGCTTGGTCTGGTGGTACGCTTTTTTAACATAAGTACAGATAATTTTGCCATTTCAGAGAAAATGCTCAACATGTAGATAGAAGGAAACGCTTGTTGCTGTTTTTTCAAGGAAATAACTTTTCCGACAGATGCAAAGCTCAGGAGGTGAAGTTAATGATTATTTTTCATAAGTAACAAAGTAATTATTCATTCTTTCCAAGAAACCAGGACAAAAAAAAAAGAAAAGAACGTGGAAGTGGGCTTTTGCATGAGTGACTCATAGAAAAATGCCCCGGTGGGCTGATCCGTTTCTGATACCGCTGTGCTCTCGCATAAATAGTGAGGGGAGGGGAGAGAAACAGCAAAAGACAACGCACATAAAAGTCCAATGATCAGAGAAAAAAATTAATGTGCAACATAATGTAGATAGATTTAAATTCATTTGTAATAATTGCACACAAACTACAGGGGTTGTCCAAAATAATGGAAACACCTCGAAACAATAGGTGTTACGCACCTAATATTGGAAAGGGAGTGAGACAAGGTGACATCATATCTCCCAAGCTCTTTAATGCCACATTGGAAAATGTCTTTCAATCACTGAACTGGGAAAACAAAGGGATAAAGATTAATTGAGATTATCTAACTCACCTTCGTTTTACTGATGACGTAGTCATTTTTTGTAACTATCCCATCAGAGCTGCAGAGTATGATCCAGGAACTTGCTGACAAGAGTAAAGAAGTGGGATTAAAAATGAACTTTCAGAAGACAAAAGTGATGTACAATTATCGATTGATGGAAAAAGCTGGAGATAACAGATACGTAGGTTTATCTTGGACAGCTGATATCAAGTGAGGGTCACATTAATGAAGAAATTAATCGGCATATAAAACTTGCCTGGAGAGCTTTTGGAAGAAACAGCATAATTTTCAAGAGCAATATGCCATTTTGTCTTAAAAGAAAAGAGCTTGATTAATGCATCCTTCCAGTGCTTACGTATGGTGCAGAGACGTGGACCTTAACTAAAAGAGACATATACAAAGGCTGCGGACAACTCAAAGCAGCATGGAGAAGTGCATGCTTGGTGTAACCAGGAGAGATAAGAAGAGGAACTCGTGGATCCGAAAAATGACAATAGTGAAAGACATCATGATCAGAGTAAAATCCCTGAAATGGCAATGGGCTGAAAATACTGCCAGAAGGACAGACCATCGATGGACAGCCGAAATTTTAGATTGGATTCCAAGGGACAGGAAAAGACCCAGAAGAAGACCACACGGGAGATGGGTGGAACAAATTCGAAAGTACGCGGGAGTAACATGGAGGAGACTGGCACAAGGCAGACTGTTGTGGAAGAGGCTTGGAGAGACCTTCGTCCAGCAGTGGATTGGTAATGGTTGACAATGATGATGATGATGATGATGATGGTGTGGAAGCACCCTTGGCATTCAAAACTGCTTGAATCCTCCCTGGAATGGGCGCACGAAAGTCCTGGATGGTGGTAAGTGGTATGTTGTACCATTCTTCCTGCAGAAATTGCTCAAATTCCTTGAGAGACGCCGGAGGAAGATAATGGGATCGCACTCTGTTTTCCAACACAGAACACAGGGGCTCAATGATGTTTAAGTCCGGTGATTGTGCAGGCCAGGGAAGGTGTGCAACTTCATCTTCATGTTCCTCAAACCATGATTGAACAGTTGGACTTCTGTGAATCGGGGCATTATCATCTTGAAAGGTGCAATCCCCTGACGGAAACAATGTCTGCGCCATTGAATGCACATGGTCGGCCAAAAGAGTGACATAGTCACCGCTAGTGATCCGTCCGTGTAAGGTGATAATGGGACCTGCTGCAAACCACGTGATCGTGGCCCAAACCATTACGGAACCGTCCCCATGCTTCACTGTTGGAAGGAGACAGTCTGGGTTGTAGGCTTCTGCGGTTGCTCTCCACGTGTAAACCCGTCCTGTGGTGGGGAATAGTAAGAAACTTGATTCATCGGAAAACAAGACATGTTTCCATTGATCCACAGTCCATGTTTTACGTTCCTGACACCACTGTAATCTCCGTTTCATATTCACCTGTGACACCCGAGGTTTTGCAATCGTATATCTGCCGTAAATATTGTGCTTATGCAATTCCCTTCGCACGGTATGGATCGACACTGGGTTTTGGAGATGCGCATTAAGCTCAGCAGTCACTTTCGTCGCCGTGGTCTTCCTCCTTGCGGTCACAATCCTCTTTAATGTCCTCCTGTCTCTCGCAATGAGTTTGGTTTTCCTTCCACAGTTGTGTCTCGCAGATGATGTTGTGTCGTGAACATTGTATGCTGTCATGACCTTCGACACGGTACCTCTCGATACCCCCAATACCTGTGCCACTGTGGTTACCAACGGACCAACCAGACGGGCTCCTGCAATATGTCCTCTTTGGAACTCCGACAGGTCACTCATTGTGCCTTAACCTGGAACGAAATTATGCAAACACCGATTTACAATGCAATCACGCAGACCCTTGAGACTATAAGCAACATTTTTTTACAAAACAATTGTAGCTACATGTTCGTTTTACTCAAAAAGCTGAACGTACCAAAGTCACTGTTTTCAGCGAGGTGTTTCCATCATTTTGGACAACCCCTGTATATAATTATATCGCAAAATATGTATTTCGAAATGGCGGGTGGTGGTGAGGCTGGACCCATAGAACTCTTTGCTTGGCTACAGCTCTAGTATTATTTTCTAGTATTATTTGCACGCTTTCAAATAAAAGCGAAACGTCAACAGCAATAGAAAAAGATTCTAAAAAAATCGTGTACAAAAATTGTCTGTTAATCTGTAGAAATATAAAGAAAATGATCGATAGGTAGGCTTAGGAAACTAAGAAGAAATGATTGTGATCTGCCCATAACTTCTCAGTGTCAGACGAAGTTTTCCGTAATCACACGAAGAATTGTAAACATGAGATCACCCACGCTACATAAAAAAACTCACGAGCATTAGCGGTCTCTGAATGGAAGAAGATTATTTCTTGCAATACCATGGATGTTGTCAGCATAAAGCAGATTTCGCAACGATTTCGCAATCTATAAGGGTAGGATGATGAATACGATGTTTGTGTTTCTATTTTCCAAGAAACATTTTCATCTTACAGCAGATTAGCTGAGGAAACGATTTTTTTTTTCTTTCTTTTATAAGTTAGCTGAGTCGCGGCTGTCAGTGTCATTCCTTGAAGATAATTTTCTCGCATTCGTCATCTTTCTCTTTACCACCATCCACTCTTGCAACGGAAGGTATTTGTAATCAAACGCAGTATTGCTCAATTAAACACATGGATATGAGAAAGGCATTTTCTCTCCCGCTGAAATAACTGCAACATGAACAAAGGAAACATAATTCATAGGCTGAATGCCGAAATTTGAACGCAAAGAAAGGAAGCCTCGCAAAGCCGTAGCCGGAAATTTTTTGGGGGAGGGTTTCTGAATTTGAAATTAAATTTTCACAGACATACGGAAATTTATTTTCAAATACAAAGGCCGTTCCATAAAAACTGAGAGTAATTTTTTTTGAGTTGGAAACAGTGTGAAGGGTAAAAATAACCACGCAGACGACTAACTTAATTAAGGAAGTATCTATGACGACAGTTATTAACCGTGCAGATGATTCTGGTTTTGTTATTGCGCAGTTGTTTAAGGTACGTCTGCATTTCGTCACACAGCTATGGAGGTGAGTGATTCAGAGTTAAGAAGTGAAATGCGGTGTGCGATAAAATTTTGCTACCGTTTGGGTAAAACAGCTCCACAAACAGATGATTTAATGAAAAAAGCATACAAAGATAAATGTTTGGGTGAGTCAACGATTTTTAGATGGCACCATGATTTCAAAAAAGGGCGTTTGTCGGCAGAACTCGCTCCTAAGCCTGGTCGACCTGAAAGTCTTGTTACGGAGCGCATTGTTAACACTGTTTGGGCAAGAAGATCGACGAATAACGCCTGAAGTCATTTTTTGCGTGAAGATCGACGAATGACGTGCGTCAATTAATATTTCAAAAACGTTGGCATTCCGCATTCTACGCGACAAATTACTGCTGCATCGTGTGTGTTCCAGATGGGTACCTCATCACCTGACGAGAGAACAATTGTTAGCTAGAGTTCAGGTGTGTCATGAGTGGAAACAAATGATTGCAAAGGATCCAAACTTTCTAAACACAGTAATAACTGCCGATGAAACATGGGTCCACTATTCCGACCCCCTCACGAAGCGCCCAGCGAGTGTCTGGAAACACACAGGATCGCCTCCTCCGAAAAAAGTCCGCCAAACCAAAATAGCTGGGAAGGTGATGATAATTGTCTTTGATTATAGAAATGTAGTCTACCAGCATGCCGTTCCAAAACAAATTACTGTCAATATTGAGTACTACATTTCAGTCTTGAAGCATCTGCGACGACACATATCGATTAAGTGACCAGAACTGGTGGGCAAGTGAATTTTACACCATGATAACGCCCGCCCACATGTGGCTGCTTGTGTTTGTGACGTACCTGCCAGCAGGACGCACACGACATAAAGGCAGATAGCAATCAGAATGAACGTCTGCGTAGCTCAGTTGGTAGAGCGACTTGTTCCGGAATAAGCGGACTCGGGTTCGAATCCCGGCGTACACCAAAAATGACGGAGAAATTTACTTCGTTATATGTTCAACAGTTTCTTACGAAATGCAGTATTGAAATCATGCCTGACCTCGCCCCGTGCAATTTCTGGTTGTTTCCAATAATAAAGGAGAAGTTCCGCGGGGCAACATTTAATACAGATGCTGACGTAATTCAAGCTGTACAGGGGTCGCTAAAGCAGCTTCCACAAAATGCCTTCGCCACATGCTTTGAAAAGTGGACTGAACGACGGGACCGTTGCACATCATCGGAGGAAAGACTCTTTGAGAAAGAATGACATATATATTGCTGTACCTATTTTCTTCATTTTGGGCGATTTTACTCTCAATTTTTATGGAACGTCCGTTGTACATATGTTAATTTTTTTCTGACAGATTTTGTTTGCACACGAAATTTTTCTATTTAATACTCCCCATTTTTCAAATACTGACTTACATGCTACATTACTTAGGCAAATATATGGATCTATCTACCCTATCTTTATTTAAGAACGACATTTCGGGGAAGGGTTTAAACCCTCAAAATCCCTTCCCGGCTACGGCCCTGGAAACTCGCAAGAATTAATTCTCTTCTTCCAGCCGACTGGCTTGAAACGTTTACGGTGAATTTCCGCTCGTATGAGCACTGAAATACACTGCTGGCCACCCAAAATGCAACACCAAGAAGGAAGCATCCGATTGGCCTGAAATTCGCAGGATGCGTTGCCCGCGAGAAGACAAGCAAACGATTTGCATTGCAGAGCATATGCAAATCATGTGCGCTCGGCACGCCACCGAGAAGCACTATAAGAAGGGTGCACAGAAGGCTGGGTGTAAGTAGTAGAAGGGTGTTGTGCTGCCGCACCTGTGCGTGGGAGGCTTCCTGGTGCCTCGTCGCAGAATACGGCAGTCATTCCAGCACGTTTCGGAGTTCGACAGAGGAAGAATAGTGGCTTATCGCGACAGCGGTTTATCGTACCGAGACATCGGCGCCCGTGTGGGACGACATCCAGCCACAGTGAGGCGAGTATGGATTCGGTGGGCGCAGGAGGGACGGACGGACTGACGTGAGCGATTGCCGCAGCCGCGGCACACCACCGAACGAGAGGACCGGCATGTTGTGCGGCGGGCATTGACGACTCGCACCGCCACATCACAAACGTTAGCGTAGGAATTAAGGTGTGTTGCGCAACAACCTGTGTCATCACGTACCGTTCGACGTCGTCTGCAGGAGCGGGGACTTGTCGCAAGGCGCCCATTGCTCCGATTACCATTGACGTTACACCACCGGCGAGTGCGGCGGCAGTGGGCCGTTGAACGCCGCACCTGGACTACGGAATGGCACGACATTGTCTTCTCCGACGAATCACGCTTCTGCCTGCAACACCTCGATGGTCGTCTCCGCGTGAGGCGGCACCGCGGCGAGAGACTGTATGACGCCTGCATTATGCATCGTCATACCGGTCCGTCGCCTGGCGTTATGGTTTGGGGCGCAATTGGATATGACACCCGCACCCCTCTGGTACGCATCGCCGGTACACTCAACAGCCACCGCACCATCTCCGACGTTTTGGGGCCTGTAGTCCTCCTTTACCTGCAGGACCTGCCAGCGGCCACGTTTCAATAGGACAATGCGTGCCAGCACGTGGCACGCATCGTTCAACATTTCTTCACGGCCCACCAGGTGTCACTGCTGCCGTGGCCCGCCTGTTCTCCCCATATGCCGCCCATCGAACACGTCTGGTCGCTGATCGGCAACCGAGTGGCCTGGCAAGCACCACCAGTGGCTACGCCTGATGAACTGTGGCAACGTGTGGAATCAACCTGGACCGACATACCCCAAGCCGACATCCACAGCCTCTTTCGTTCGATGCCGCGGCGTGTAGCGGCCGTTATTACCAGCCATGGGGGCCACACGAACTATTGATATCTACAGGTTCCGCAAGTCGTACGGGCCTGTAAGCTCAATCGTTTCATCTTTGTATCTGTTGTTATGTGTCCAGTAAATCTGGCTCAGCTATCTCGTGTTGTGACGTACCTGCCAGCAGGACGCACACGACATAAAGGCAGATAGGAATCAGAATACATGTCTGCGTAGCTCAGTTGGTAGAGCGACTTGTTCCGGAATAAGCGTACTCGGGTTCGAATCCCGGCGTAGACCAAAAATGACGGAGGAATTTACTTCGTTCTAATGGCGCCCGAACTACCCGGATGACCCGACCGTTCAAAATCTCGCATTGGTGTGATGTTATTTCCACACCGCGAGATAGGAAAAATCAGAGAATCCCATCTCCAGTGCTTCGAAAAATAAATGTGTGTGATGTTGCATTCCACACACCAGATTGACTGGGAGTTCTCAAGTGCACGTTTTACAGTGGTTGTCTGCCTGCAACGATTCATGGTCACGGCTGATCCATGGGCCATGCCCCCGGCCCTCTTTCGGGGGGGGGGAGATGTGACGTACCTAACAGCAGGACGCACACGACATAAAGGCAGATAGGAATCAGAATACATGTCTGCGTAGCTCAGTTGGTAGAGCGACTTGTTCCGGAATAAGCGTACTCGGGTTCGAATCCCGGTGTAGACCAAAAATGACGGAGAAATTTACTTCGTTATAGTGTCCTTTTTGGTGTTGCATTTTGGGTGGCCAGCAGTGTATATGCAACATCTGAAGATATTAAACTCTCTTAGTAATAAAGAGGGTAGCAAAAAATTATCATTCTCTTTTCCGAAATCAATATATTTAATTTTTTGTGCTGGAGATCATGTATTCTCTCATTTTTGAAACAGCTCATCTACTTTAAACCGGTCTCTTTTTAAAGCGGGATTTCATCCCAGTTTCGATTCGAGTGAAACAGGAACATCACTTTGTATCACAAAATCTGGAACTCTTTCGGATACAGTTTGCTCATATACAGACAGGCAGGTGCGATGCTACGGCTGGACTTTACTTTGAACCCCCACCCCCCTAGCTCTCCCTCCCCATCGAATATTTAAGCAATTAGAACACATGGCGAGTGCAACTGTCTGATATTTCAGGGAACTTGGATAAACGTATGTGGATATTTCGAATACACAGAAATTTGGTTATGTAAAATGGATTTTTTTTTGCTAAATTTAGGGTTGTACTATTCTGTGAACCGGCGGGAGCACGGGCGACTGCAGGTGGGGGACGCGGGGCCCCCTCCACCCCTTGGAATTTCATGGTTTACCTCACTGGGGTTCTTTCTACGAAATTTTTCTGGTTTACATATTATGAGTTATCGTTTTTTCCGGATGATTTCCTGGAGAGCGCCACCACGCTGCGCAGCTTTCTGGAAAACGTTTCAAGTATAATTTAAAAAATCGATTTTGCCCAAATAAGGTGAACAGTTAACTCATCGTTGTGTTTTTCTCTTTAAAATAGATCACTCAAGAATTCTTTAAAAGCAATAACCAGGGCGAACTTTTTTTTCTATTCTTCTCTGTATAACGAAGTAAATTTCTCCGTCATTTTCGGTCTACGCCGGGATTCGATCCCCTCATTCCGGAATAAGTCGCTCTACCAACTGAGCTACGCAGACGATTATTCTGATTCCTATCTGCCTTTATGTCGTGTGCGTCCTGCTGGCAGGTACGTCACATCTCCCCCCCCCCGGAAGAGGGCCGGGGGCATGGCCCACGGGTCAGCCGTGACCATGAATCGTTGCAGGCAGCCATCCACTGTAGAACGTGCACTTGAGAACTCCCAGTCAATCTGCTGTGTGGAATGCAACATCACACATTTTTATTTTTCGAAGCGCTGGAGAAGAAATTCTCTGATTTTTCCTGTCTCGCGGTGTGGAAATAACATCACACCAATGCGAGATTTTGAACGGCCGGGTCATCCGGATAGTTCGGGCGCCATTATAATGAATAATATTTCTCCGTCATTTTCGGTCTACGCCGGGATTCGAAAGAGAGGCCGCTTATTCCGGAACAAGTCGCTCTACCAACTGAGCTACGCAGAGGATTATTCTGATTCCTATCTGCCTTTATGTCGTGTGCGTCCTGCTGGCAGGTACGTCACATCTGTTTCCAAGTTCAAATGTGTCTGACTCGAGATCAGAGAACCCAATACATCTGCTAAATAAATAACTGAACAAAAAATAATTTGTACTCAAATTAGGCGGTAAGTATATTGCTGCTTGTTGTACCCAGGACTTTCTAGGAGTTTTGTCTCATAGAAAATAAACGAGCCTGGACGAATGTATGTGTGCTTTTGTTGCGACACTGTGAAATGGCAATGGGCTGAACGTATTGTTAGAAGAACTAACCACTGGTGAACAACTGAAATTTTAGATTGGATACCAAGGAGCAGGAAAAAATTCAGAAGCAGACCACGTGGGAGATGGGTGGATGAAACTCGGGATGCTGGAGTGACAAGCTAAGACAGCAAGTTGTGGAACGCACTTGAGAAGCCCATCCAGCAGTGGATTGATAATGATTGATCATAATTTAGGGGCGTATAAAAAAATTCGGAGGGGTTGACAAAGACGGAAGTTTTGTAAATCCATCAGGATAAAATAAAAGTTAATGAAAAATAGAAGAAAAAATAAAACATTATTTTCTAACGCAAGTTGATGCATTTTTATTGAATTGAAGCAATATTTCCTAATGTAAGTCATATTTTAACAACAAGAAGTAGAACCTCCTCTGAAATTATTACGTTCCGCCGCCTGTGGGTGGGGGTCCTCTGAGAAAAGGTGTTGGAGAAGTACAGGATAATTCAAAATGATTGCTCCGATTACAAATGACAATACCTGGTTTATGAACATAGATACAGAGATAAAAGAAGTAAGTTTAGAATTTTGTTTCCATACCATATAAATGTTCTGTGTGACTCCCCTGGGTCACGTGGAAAACATCTAAACGGTAATCCATTTCACGCCATACATTATGAAGCATGTCCACAGTCACTGATGCCAGTGCAAGCTGAATGCGCATCTTTAATTCTTGCAGTGTTCTCGGCAAATGTGGCACATACACATGGTCTTTGACATACCCCCACAAAAAGAAGTCACAAGGAGTAAGGTTCGGAGATCGGGGGGAGGGGTGTGTGCACTTGCAGAAACTCTTGTCGTCCTGTCCACAACGACCAAACCAGCTCAGCACGTAAAGCGCCTTTTCTGCTGCAGTCGCCATTTCTTCCCACTGGCTTTGGCGCACGGGCAGCTCACTTTCCTACGTCACCATAGCAACACAGCAGTAGGTTCCAATAAAATTCTCAACTTTCTTCTTTCTTGTGTAGGGATATCAGCTGTCTATTTATATTTATAAACGCGTTATTGTCATTTGTATACGGGGCAATCATTTTGAGTCACATTGTATTTAGAGAAAAACACCATTTTCGTAATTAAGATAAGAAATATCTCTTGTCAAACCAAAATTCATAAACAGCCTTGTGACAGCAAATATTAAAAAAAAAAACAACAGAAAAATGGAATGACGTAAATAAGCTGAAATTGCGAAGAAGTAGCAACTTCTTAAAAGCCATGGAAGTTCGTATCCTTGGTTCCCAGTACTACAAATACTACGTACAACATGTATTTGATTTTTTTTTTTTTACCAGGAATTGGGTCGGGTGAAATGCACATGAATGGGAATTTTTGACAAAATTTCTGCCAAGCACTTACAAACCTATGCCCACCTCTCCCGTAGATACTTAGCCTCTCCTATTAGCCTTCTAGTTCTGAACTGTTGGCGTCGCCGCTGTATATAGGAACGACGTAAAAATAATTTAGACTAAAAACATTAAAAATGAAAAAAATACATCTCCCTAAAAAAATTTAGGGTGATGTATACAGGGGCGTCGCTAGACTAAAAACATTAGGGGAGGACTAAACAGGGCTTAATTTTTTAACATTGGGGGCTGAACAAGTGGCTCATTTTTATCACTGCCTTGTATACACTTTTGTAACGAAAAAAAAAAAAATGAAACTGCAGAAATTTAAAATTAATAACTTTTAATTCACTTTTAACTTAATTGTCATTTAAATTCATTAAATTACTCAATTTAATTTCATTTGTAATCAATGTAACTGTAAGATCTTTAGTTTTAGCATTAATTTTAGGGCAGTAATTATACAAGGTGTCCATAAAGTCTTTCCCACATTACAAAAATTAATATAAAAAAATGTATTACAGGTACAAGAAAAGGATTACACGACAATGATGGTGCACAAGTAAAGTTTTTTTTTCTAGTGTCAGTACACCTACACATGAGCGCCATTTGTGGCCCGGAGGACATCTAAGCGATATTCGCTTTCACGCTATGTTTTTGTTTAACATCTCAAAAGAGACAGAACCAATGACATCCGCTATTCTGCTCTTCAACGTCTCGACATCCGGAATACTGCTAGAGTAAACTTGGTCTTTCACATAACCCCACAGGAAAAGTCTAGAGGGGTTATGTCGGGCGATCGATGAAATATTGTACTCTTCTGCTCTTCAACGTCTCGACAACCTTAACACTGATAGAGTAAACTTGGTCTTTCACATAACCCCACAGAAAAAGTCTAGAGGGGTTTTGTCGGGCGATCGATGAAATATTGTACTCTTCTGCTCTTCAACGTCTCGACATCCTTAACACTGATAGAGTAAACTTGGTCTTTCACATAACCCCACAGGAAAAGTCTAGAGGGGTTATGTCGGGCGATCGATGAAATATTGTACTCTTCTACTCTTCAACGTCTCGACATCCGTAACACTGCTAGAGTAAACTTGGTCTTTCACATAACCCCACAGGAAAAGTCTAGAGGAGTTATGTCGGGCGATCGATGAAATATTGTACTCTTCTGCTCTTCAACGTCTCGACATCCGTAACACTGCTAGAGTAAACTTGGTCTTTCACACAACCCCACAGGAAAAGTCTAGAGGGGTTATGTCGGGCGATCGATGAAATATTGTACTCTTCTAGTCTTCAACGTCTCGACATCCGGAACACTGCTAGAGTAAACTTCATCTTTCACATAACCCCACAGAAAAAAGTCTAGAGGGGTTTTGTCGGGCGATCGATGAAATATTGTACTCTTCTGCTCTTCAACGTCTCGACATCCGGAACACTGCTAGAGTAAACTTGGTCTTTCACATAACCCCACAGGAAAAAGTCTAGAGGGGTTTTGTCGGGCGATCGATGAAATATTGTACTCTTTTGCTCTTCAACGTCTCGACATCCGGAACACTGATAGAGTAAACTTGGTCTTTCACATAACCCCACAGGAAAAAGTCTAGAGGGGTTTTGTCGGGCGATCGATGAAATATTGTGCTCTTCTACTCTTCAACGTCTCGACATCCGTAACACTGCTAGAGTAAACTTGGTCTTTCACATAACCCCACAGGAAAAGTATAGAGTAGTTATGTCGGGCGATCGATGAAATATTGTACTCTTCTGCTCTTCAACGTCTCGACAACCTTAACACTGATAGTGTAAACTTGGTCTTTCACATAACCCCACAGGAAAAGTCTAGAGGGGTTATGTCGGGCGATCGATGAAATATTGTACTCTTCTACTCTTCAACGTCTCGACATCCGGAACACTGCTAGAGTAAACTTGGTCTTTCACATAACCCCACAGGAAAAAGTCTAGAGGGGTTTTGTCGGGCGATCGATGAAATATTGTACTCTTCTGCTCTTCAACGTCTCGACATCCTTAACACCGATAGAGTAAACTTGGTCTTTCACATAACCCCACAGGAAAAGTATAGAGGGGTTATGTCGGGCGATCGATGAAATATTGTACTCTTCTGCTCTTCAACGTCTCGACATCCGTAACACTGCTAGAGTAAACTTGGTCTTTCACATAACCCCACAGGAAAAGTCTAGAGGGGTTATGTCGGGCGATCGATGAAATATTGTACTCTTCTACTCTTCAACGTCTCGACATCCGGAACACTGCTAGAGTAAACTTGGTCTTTCACATAACCCCACAGCAAAAAGTCTAGAGGGGTTTTGTCGGGCGATGGATGAAATATTGTACTCTTCTGCTCTTCAACGTCTCGACATCCGGAACACTGCTAGAGTAAACTTGGTCTTTCACATAACCCCACAGGAAAAAGTCTATAGGGGTTTTGTCGGGCGATCGATGAAATATTGTACTCTTCTGCTCTTCAACGTCTCGACATCCGGAACACTGATAGAGTAAACTTGGTCTTTCACATAACCCCACAGCAAAAGTCTAGAGGGGTTATGTAAGGCGATCGATGAAATATTGTACTCTTCTACTCTTCAACGTCTCAACATCCGTAACACTGCTAGAGTAAACTTGGTCTTTCACATAACCCCACAGGAAAAGTATAGAGGAGTTATGTCGGGCGATCGATGAAATATTGTACTCTTCTGCTCTTCAACGTCTCGACATCCGTAACACTGCTAGAGTAAACTTGGTCTTTCACATAACCCCACAGGAAAAGTCTAGAGGGGTTATGTCGGGCTATCGATGAAATATTGTACTCTTCTACTCTTCAATGTCTCGACATCCGGAACACTGCTAGAGTAAACTTGGTCTTTCATATAACCCCACAGGAAAAGTCTAGAGGGGCTATGTCGGGCCGTCGTTGAAATATTGTACTCTTCTACTCTTCAACGTCTCGACATCCGGAACACTGCTAGAGTAAACTTGGTCTTTCACATAACCCCACAGGAAAAGTCTAGAGGGGTTATGTCGGGCGATCGTTGAAATATTGTACTCTTCTACTCTTCAACGTCTCGACATCCGGAACACTGCTGGAGTAAACTTGGTCTTTCACATAACCCCACAGGAAAAGTCTAGAGGGGTTATGTCGGGCTATCGATGAAATATTGTACTCTTCTACTCTTCAACGTCTCGACATCCGTAACACTGCTAGAGTAAACTTGGTCTTTCACATAACCCCACAGGAAAAGTCTAGAGGGGTTATGTCGGGCTATCGATGAAATATTGTACTCTTCTACTCTTCAATGTCTCGACATCCGGAACACTGCTAGAGTAAACTTGGTCTTTCATATAACCCCACAGGAAAAGTCTAGAGGGGTTATGTCGGGCTATCGATGAAATATTGTACTCTTCTACTCTTCAACGTCTCGACATCCGTAACACTGCTAGAGTAAACTTGGTCTTTCACATAACCCCACAGGAAAAGTCTAGAGGGGTTATGTCGGGCTATCGATGAAATATTGTACTCTTCTACTCTTCAATGTCTCGACATCCGGAACACTGCTAGAGTAAACTTGGTCTTTCATATAACCCCACAGGAAAAGTCTAGAGGGGTTATGTCGGGCTATCGATGAAATATTGTACTCTTCTACTCTTCAACGTCTCGACATCCGTAACACTGCTAGAGTAAACTTGGTCTTTCACATAACCCCACAGGAAAAGTCTAGAGGGGTTATGTCGGGCTATCGATGAAATATTGTACTCTTCTACTCTTCAATGTCTCGACATCCGGAACACTGCTAGAGTAAACTTGGTCTTTCATATAACCCCACAGGAAAAGTCTAGAGGGGCTATGTCGGGCGGTCGTTGAAATATTGTACTCTTCTACTCTTCAACGTCTCGACATCCGGAACACTGCTAGAGTAAACTTGGTCTTTCACATAACCTCACAGGGAAAAGTCTAGAGGGGTTATGTCGGGCGATCGATGAAATATTGTACTCTTCTACTCTTCAACGTCTCGACATCCGTAACACTGCTAGAGTAAACTTGGTCTTTCACATAACCCCACAGGAAAAAGTCTAGAGGGGTTATGTCGGGCGATCGATGAAATATTGTACTCTGCTACTCTTCAACGTCTCGAAATCCGGAACACTGCTAGAGTAAACTTGGTCTTTCACATAACCCCACAGGAAAAGTCTAGAAGGGTTATGTCGGGCGATCGATGAAATATTGTACTCTTCTACTCTTCAACGTCTCGACATCCGGAACACTGCTAGAATAAACTTGGTCTTGCACATAACCCCACAGGAAAAAGTCTAGAGGGGTTATGTCGGGCGATCGATGAAATATTGTACTCTGCTACTCTTCAACGTCTCGACATCCGGAACATTGCTAGAGTAAACTTGGTCTTTCACATAACCCCACAGGAAAAGTCTAGAGGGATTATGTCGGGCGATCGATGAAATATTGTACTCTTCTACTCTTCAACGTCTCGAAATCCGGAACACTGCTAGAGTAAACTTGGTCTTTCACATAACCCCACAGGAAAAAGTCTATAGGGGTTTTGTCGGGCGATCGATGAAATATTGTACTCTTCTGCTCTTCAACGTCTCGACATCCGGAACACTGCTAGAGTAAACTTGGTCTTTCACATAACCCCACAGGAAAAAGTCTATAGGGGTTTTGTCGGGCGATCGATGAAATATTGTACTCTTCTGCTCTTCAACGTCTCGACATCCGGAACACTGATAGAGTAAACTTGGTCTTTCACATAACCCCACAGGCAAAAGTCTAGAGGGGTTATGTAAGGCGATCGATGAAATATTGTACTCTTCTACTCTTCAACGTCTCAACATCCGTAACACTGCTAGAGTAAACTTGGTCTTTCACATAACCCCACAGGAAAAGTATAGAGGAGTTATGTCGGGCGATCGATGAAATATTGTACTCTTCTGCTCTTCAACGTCTCGACATCCGTAACACTGCTAGAGTAAACTTGGTCTTTCACATAACCCCACAGGAAAAGTCTAGAGGGGTTATGTCGGGCGATCGTTGAAATATTGTACTCTTCTACTCTTCAACGTCTCGACATCCGGAACACTGCTGGAGTAAACTTGGTCTTTCACATAACCCCACAGGAAAAGTCTAGAGGGGTTATGTCGGGCTATCGATGAAATATTGTACTCTTCTACTCTTCAACGTCTCGACATCCGTAACACTGCTAGAGTAAACTTGGTCTTTCACATAACCCCACAGGAAAAGTCTAGAGGGGTTATGTCGGGCTATCGATGAAATATTGTACTCTTCTACTCTTCAATGTCTCGACATCCGGAACACTGCTAGAGTAAACTTGGTCTTTCATATAACCCCACAGGAAAAGTCTAGAGGGGTTATGTCGGGCTATCGATGAAATATTGTACTCTTCTACTCTTCAACGTCTCGACATCCGTAACACTGCTAGAGTAAACTTGGTCTTTCACATAACCCCACAGGAAAAGTCTAGAGGGGTTATGTCGGGCTATCGATGAAATATTGTACTCTTCTACTCTTCAATGTCTCGACATCCGGAACACTGCTAGAGTAAACTTGGTCTTTCATATAACCCCACAGGAAAAGTCTAGAGGGGTTATGTCGGGCTATCGATGAAATATTGTACTCTTCTACTCTTCAACGTCTCGACATCCGTAACACTGCTAGAGTAAACTTGGTCTTTCACATAACCCCACAGGAAAAGTCTAGAGGGGTTATGTCGGGCTATCGATGAAATATTGTACTCTTCTACTCTTCAATGTCTCGACATCCGGAACACTGCTAGAGTAAACTTGGTCTTTCATATAACCCCACAGGAAAAGTCTAGAGGGGCTATGTCGGGCGGTCGTTGAAATATTGTACTCTTCTACTCTTCAACGTCTCGACATCCGGAACACTGCTAGAGTAAACTTGGTCTTTCACATAACCTCACAGGGAAAAGTCTAGAGGGGTTATGTCGGGCGATCGATGAAATATTGTACTCTTCTACTCTTCAACGTCTCGACATCCGTAACACTGCTAGAGTAAACTTGGTCTTTCACATAACCCCACAGGAAAAAGTCTAGAGGGGTTATGTCGGGCGATCGATGAAATATTGTACTCTGCTACTCTTCAACGTCTCGAAATCCGGAACACTGCTAGAGTAAACTTGGTCTTTCACATAACCCCACAGGAAAAGTCTAGAAGGGTTATGTCGGGCGATCGATGAAATATTGTACTCTTCTACTCTTCAACGTCTCGACATCCGGAACACTGCTAGAATAAACTTGGTCTTGCACATAACCCCACAGGAAAAAGTCTAGAGGGGTTATGTCGGGCGATCGATGAAATATTGTACTCTGCTACTCTTCAACGTCTCGACATCCGGAACATTGCTAGAGTAAAATTGGTCTTTCACATAACCCCACAGGAAAAGTCTAGAGGGATTATGTCGGGCGATCGATGAAATATTGTACTCTGCTACTCTTCAACGTCTCGAAATCCGGAACACTGCTAGAGTAAACTTGGTCTTTCACATAACCCCACAGGAAAAAGTCTATAGGGGTTTTGTCGGGCGATCGATGAAATATTGTACTCTTCTGCTCTTCAACGTCTCGACATCCGGAACACTGCTAGAGTAAACTTGGTCTTTCACATAACCCCACAGGAAAAAGTCTAAGGGGTTTTGTCGGGCGATCGATGAAATATTGTACTCTTCTGCTCTTCAACGTCTCGACATCCGGAACACTGATAGAGTAAACTTGGTCTTTCACATAACCCCACAGCAAAAGTCTAGAGGGGTTATGTAAGGCGATCGATGAAATATTGTACTCTTCTACTCTTCAACGTCTCAACATCCGTAACACTGCTAGAGTAAACTTGGTCTTTCACATAACCCCACAGGAAAAGTATAGAGGAGTTATGTCGGGCGATCGATGAAATATTGTACTCTTCTGCTCTTCAACGTCTCGACATCCGTAACACTGCTAGAGTAAACTTGGTCTTTCACATAACCCCACAGGAAAAGTCTAGAGGGGTTATGTCGGGCGATCGATGAAATATTGTACTCTTCTACTCTTCAATGTCTCGACATCCGGAACACTGCTAGAGTAAACTTGGTCTTTCATATAACCCCACAGGAAAAGTCTAGAGGGGCTATGTCGGGCCGTCGTTGAAATATTGTACTCTTCTACTCTTCAACGTCTCGACATCCGGAACACTGCTAGAGTAAACTTGGTCTTTCACATAACCCCACAGGAAAAGTCTAGAGGGGTTATGTCGGGCTATCGATGAAATATTGTACTCTTCTACTCTTCAATGTCTCGACATCCGGAACACTGCTAGAGTAAACTTGGTCTTTCATATAACCCCACAGGAAAAGTCTAGAGGGGTTATGTCGGGCTATCGATGAAATATTGTACTCTTCTACTCTTCAACGTCTCGACATCCGTAACACTGCTAGAGTAAACTTGGTCTTTCACATAACCCCACAGGAAAAGTCTAGAGGGGTTATGTCGGGCTATCGATGAAATATTGTACTCTTCTACTCTTCAATGTCTCGACATCCGGAACACTGCTAGAGTAAACTTGGTCTTTCATATAACCCCACAGGAAAAGTCTAGAGGGGCTATGTCGGGCGGTCGTTGAAATATTGTACTCTTCTACTCTTCAACGTCTCGACATCCGGAACACTGCTAGAGTAAACTTGGTCTTTCACATAACCTCACAGGGAAAAGTCTAGAGGGGTTATGTCGGGCGATCGATGAAATATTGTACTCTTCTACTCTTCAACGTCTCGACATCCGTAACACTGCTAGAGTAAACTTGGTCTTTCACATAACCCCACAGGAAAAAGTCTAGAGGGGTTATGTCGGGCGATCGATGAAATATTGTACTCTGCTACTCTTCAACGTCTCGAAATCCGGAACACTGCTAGAGTAAACTTGGTCTTTCACATAACCCCACAGGAAAAGTCTAGAAGGGTTATGTCGGGCGATCGATGAAATATTGTACTCTTCTACTCTTCAACGTCTCGACATCCGGAACACTGCTAGAATAAACTTGGTCTTGCACATAACCCCACAGGAAAAAGTCTAGAGGGGTTATGTCGGGCGATCGATGAAATATTGTACTCTGCTACTCTTCAACGTCTCGACATCCGGAACATTGCTAGAGTAAAATTGGTCTTTCACATAACCCCACAGGAAATGTCTAGAGGGATTATGTCGGGCGATCGATGAAATATTGTACTCTGCTACTCTTCAACGTCTCGAAATCCGGAACACTGCTAGAGTAAACTTGGTCTTTCACATAACCCCACAGGAAAAGTCTAGAGGGATTATGTCGGGCGATCGATGAAATATTGTACTCTGCTACTCTTCAACGTCTCGAAATCCGGAACACTGTTAGAGTAAACTTGGTCTTTCACATAACCTCACAGGGAAAAGTCTAGAGGGTTATGTCGGGCGATCGATGAAATATTGTACTCTTCTGCTCTTCAACGTCTCGACATCCGGAACACTGATAGAGTAAACTTGGTCTTGCACATAACCCCACAGGAAAAAGTCTAGAGGGGTTATGTCGGGCGATCGATGAAATATTGTACTCTGCTACTCTTCAACGTCTGGATATCCGGAACATTGCTAGAGTAAACTTGATCTTTCACATAACCCCACAGGAAAAGTCTAGAGGGATTATGTCGGGCGATCGATGAAATATTGTACTCTGCTACTCTTCAACGTCTCGACATCCGGAACACTGCTAGAGTAAACTTGGTCTTTCACATAACCTCACAGGGAAAAGTTGTGAGGATTTTTTCCTGTGAGGTTACGTGAAAGACCAAGTAGTGTTTTTTCCTGTCAGGTTATGTGAAACACCAAGTCGTGGTGTTTGAATACTTTAAAACAAACGTGTGAAACAGAAATTTGACGTTCATTAAGTCGTCACAGCCACAAGTCTAGAGGAGTTATGTCCGGCAAACAATGTGGCCATATCATGGGATGGTCGCAGCCAATCTATCTGTCCGGAAATGTGGCATTCAGGAACTCACGAACCAGCATTGACCAATGTGGTGGGACATCGTCTTGTTGGAAAATAATGGAAGACTGCAGAGGCGACTTTAGATCTTTTGGAGCCCTAGGCGCTAAAACATTCAGCCCCCACCCCCTTCTTATTGCCTCAGAAATTTTCATCCCTCAGATTAGCGAAAAAAACAAAGCAAAGTCGAGAAAAAAGTTTTTATGCTTTTTAAAATTCCATTCAATCTTCTTCTTATTAGAATGTTTTGTAAGAAACAGCGTTAGTGTAATCCCTTTGTCTGCCCGTGCACATAGAACTTTTTGTTTTTAGAGATATTTCAAAAAAATATTTTTGCGGCCAACGGGAAATCTAACGATAGATATTAAGTTCGGCACTTTAAATACCGCTAAGGGCTGCCAAGTCGAAAATTCAAAAAAATAAAGTTATTTTGTGGAGAAACTATTCAAGTTAAATATAATTTTTGTGCCTCTCAGATTAAGCTTAAATGTTCCTTCCAAAATATTTAAATTTTCCAATTAGTTCATTAATTCCCTGCTAAAGGCGCTGAAGGCCAAAAAATTTGGTTTTCAGAGATTTTTCAAAGATTATTTTTATGAATGATCGGGCATAAAAATTCATTAAAATTGTTCCATTTTAAATTTCACTACTAGTTCATAAATTTTCCGCTAGAAGTCCTCAAATAGGAAATTTCGAAAATTTTAGCTTTGCGCTAAGAAGAGATTATTTCAGTTACCACAAACGGTCTTTTTGAGCTTGATCGTTAGGCCAAACTGATTACTTTTAACTCCTTTTCAGTTGCAAGTTTCTTGGCAAATTTATCGCTAAGGGCGTTGAAAATGAAATTTCGTACATCGCGTGTAAATTGTCATAAAATTGAAGTGCTTTTCAATTATGAAACCTGCTGTTTCCATTTGCTTCAGCTTTGGAAAATTATCCTGTTTTTGACATTTTGTGCAAATTAGTAGGAAACGAGCATGGTATCAAGCAAAAATAAAATACTTGAAGACATTGGCAACCGGAAAAGTTTTCCACATTAGAAAATACCGGTAAAATGCAATTTACGCACAGTGCTTCATTTGAAAAGGGTGGATGACTTTTCGTGGAGGAGTTTTGGCATAGATGAATGCCATGAACCAGGAAAGGTGGACAATAAAACTTCCATCAATCACTGCAGGAAAGCAAGAATGTGAAGAGTTTCTAGAAAGCATTTTTTCTTATTGTTTTCATCGAAAATTAAGGTCTGTATTTTTTATTTCGGTCTGTGAAAACCAAAATAATACTGGCAATGCAATTATAAGTTTTCTGGGACCCTTAAGCTAGTCGGAAATCCGCCATTGGAAGGCTGGAGTGCATGCAAGTGAGGTGCTACAAAAAGTTCCAGCATGTCCAGGTACACGTTGCATGTTACAGTGTGGTCTGTAAAAAAGAAGTGTCCGATGATTCTGTCATGCATCAGCCCGCACCATACGTTCACTTTCGGACTAGCCCTCTGTTGTTCGATGATAGAATGGGAATTTTCTAATCCCCAGATTTTTACACTGTGCCTATTTACTATACCAGAGATGAGGAATGTGGCTTCATCTGAGAAACAGACACGGTGCAGATACTCACTATCATGAGCTATGCGCTGCAACATCTCCGTCGCAAATGCAGCACGGCGATGCCGGTCATCAGGCTGAAGAGCTAGAACGATCTGTACCATAAAAGCATACAGATATTCAGCGAACGAGTGAATCATACGATGGCGCTTGGAGGAGAAACTATGTGGTGCAGCAAGCAACGAACGATAACAGATTGGGAAGACTGCGTAGCAGCTGCTAATGTGCTAATGGTAGTGTACTGGTACTGGGGTTCGCTGTCACAGATTCGACCAGGGTGTCAGTGTTGATAGTCATTAGATGTTCTGACCACGCCTGGTCTTTGAGATTGGTATCCGCAGCATTGAAACGCCAGAGCCATTTTCGTGCAGTTCTGTTGCCCACCGTTTCCTCGCCTTCAACTGCGCAACTTTCGTCGCTGCAGCTGCCGCGTTTAAACTTTTTTTTCCATAATGGCGTTGGAGCACCCCAACAGCAACTTCATCTACCTCCATCCTCTGCTCACCTGATAACGGTAGAGACCGAACTGTGCATTATGAACAGTTAAAAAATATGTACGTAATGTTCGCTGCAGTAAAGCGTACGAGACACTGAAAGTATTTTTCAAATCGGACCTTCAGTAGACCGAGAAAACCGAAGAACAGATTGACGACCCTTAGTAAGAAATCAGTGTATCATTTTGAGTGGAAAATTTTCATAAAATGTTTGTTTTCCGTCAGGAGTGGTGTGTGACAAAAGGAAAAATTTTCCAGTCGCGTTTTTCGAAGCATAGATACGTCCATAAGTATTTTACAAACGGAAATATAAACTCGGTGACAGAATTGTTCCCTATAAAAAGTAAATTTTATACGCAAAACGTTCCCACAGTCAGTGATATCGACATAGAATTAATTTTTTAAATCATTGTTTTAGAAGCAGATGTATTGAGGAAAGTAGAATATTCATAACGCCGTCAGCTGGAAAATTATGCATTATTTTTAGTAGAAAATGTTTATAAAAATATTTCTGTGCGTGTAGAGCAACTGAAAATAAGAAAATAGAAAGAAAATAGGGGGTCGTATGATAATTGCACTTTTGGCTACATAAAACCTGAAATCTGCTTCCCATTAGGCTAAATATTCTTTATATTTCATGTCTTAGGGATAAATCTCGCCCCCTCCCGGCTCTATTCACCACGCAGACACACGAGATTCCAATGATAGCCGATGCCCGCACGGAATCTGTTGAGTAGTAGTTGATAAACCCTGAAAATATGATCGTAATTGGACAAGAAATTCTACAGGTTTTATATCTTTGTGATTACGGTTATCGGGGGAGCGGGAATGCCACTGTTGAGTTGCACTTTTGAAAACAGAAAATCTGGACGAGATCAGTTGTCGATCTTTATATTTCACACTTTGGGGACGAAGGCTCCTCTTTCTCACATCCCAAGTGACCTGCAAAAAATCACAGCAATATATTTCCGATAAATATTAGCTGTAATACATTAAACATCGCAATTAAGAAAACATGCAATTACGGAAACTATGTATGAGTTAAATGTCTTATATGTGGGGACATGGCCAAGGGGCAGACAAAAGTATACGGACCCCTAATACCCTATATTATCAAAAGTATTTGGACACCACAATGTTTTGGGACAAATGACTTTATTATCGCAATTAGTTTTTAGTCGTTCCACCTTTTGCTTGTATGACAGCGGCAGCACGTCGAGGCAACACGTCTACCAACCACTTTCCCGTAGGTCTCGACGAGAATGACTCGACAGTCGTCCTGCAAAGCGTGATATTTTGAAGAAACGAGGTCCCGTTGATTGGGAACGCGGTACTATGGTAGAAAACTCAGCATTATTTGAAGAATTGATTCCAAATACGAATACGTGGCAACTCCAGAGAGACGCTATTATTGCAAGCCTCGCAGCTGGTCAAGATTTCCAAGGTTTCGCGAATGGCAGTCGATTTGGGTGTGCAGTATGAGTAACGTGTGGCACCACCTCTCGCCCTGATGACGGTGGCGATTCGTCTCGGCATGGACTCGGCAAGACATCGGAAGCGTTGGGAAGCCATACGGATCCACGACCCCTGAACAAGCTCCCACAGTTCACGAAGATTTGATGGAGGGGGTCAGAGTCTCGAAGATCTCTCTCGATGGCATCCCATATGTGCTCGATAGGATTGAGGTCAGGTGATCTAGCTGGCCAAGAAAGCGAGGTCACGTCGGTGGAGTGTTCATCTAACCATTCAGATACAATTCGGGAGCGATGGCACGGTGCATTGTCTGTTGCAGGATGAGGTCCACAGTGGGATGTTGAAACGCACAAACGGGAGCAAATGGTCGTCCAGGACATCCCGGTAACGTTGACCAGTAAGGAACGATGTCACATATACCAGGGGTCCCATTTCAGTCCACGTAAACAGTCCCCAGACGAGAATGCCACCCCCACCAGCTTGAAGAGTACCCTGCTGGCAAGAAGGATCCATCGCTTCATGTGGTTTGCGCCGTACTCGTATCCTGCCATCCGCATGTGCCAACGTGAATCTCGACTCATCAGTCCAGGCAACATTTTTCCCACATGTCTAGGGTCCAGTGGCGATGTTCCCGCGACCATGTTAATCTTTGCACCCTGTGATGTGCGGTCAGCAGCGGTACCCTCGTGGGACGATGGCTTCTGTACCCCATAGCGAGGAGATGGTTCTGGATGGTGTGGCTGCTTACACGTTTTTGTGCACCAGCGTTAAATTGCCGAGTGATTTCTTGCACTGTGGCCCGTCTATCCGCTGTTACAACGCGAGCCAGCCGACGATGACCCCGCTCATCCACACGCTGTTGTCCACGGCAGTTGACCTTTGCTGGGATGGTTTTACCGGATTTGATGTACTCACGGTGCACCCGTGACACAGTGGCTCGTAAAAATCCCAGTGCCTGCACGACTTCCGAGATGGAGTGACCCATTCACCAGGCCCCGACAATTTGCCCACGATCAAATGCGCTTAGATCCTTCGTCTTACCCATTCTACGTCCGACTCTTACTGATTCCCGTCGCATCACTCCTTATATTGTCGGATCGCTGCATACGTTATGTCGTTTCCGTTTACAGGGCCGCCCACAGCGCCACATTTGCGTAACGCCAGCTGTCTCTAATTCAATTGCTCTTCAGTGTATGATCGGCGGACTTGAACTTGACTTCTCTTAATATAGGGCAGTGGTTATTTTTTCGTCCCTTGTATCCATTTTATGTTCGCTGATTCTAATTCCCAACGAACGTTCGGTCATTTCGATGTAGTAGCGCCTGGAGTCGTCCAGGTATTTTAGTGGGATGGCATAAACACCTGCCTCATTGAGAAGAGGGGGCTTGGCAATATATCTCTTAAGGATCCTTATGCCGACACCAAGGTTGATTCTCCTGAGCGCGTTTTTTGAGCTGATAGGAAACATTTGGTATGTAGGGAATAGAGCCCAGGTAGCGAAGTTGCTGCATGGAAATATTAGCACGGCTGGTTCTGGCTTTTTCGATGAAGTTATGCATCTGACTCGAAGTGTTTATGCCATCCCGCTAAAATATCCGGACGGCTTCAGGCTATACTATACATCGGAATGACCAAACGTTCGTTTGGAATTAGAATCAGCGAACATGAAAGGGATACAAGAGACGGAAAAATAACCAGTGCCCTATCAAGAGAAGTCAAGTTCAAGTCCGCCGATCCTATATGGAGTGATGTAAAGAAATTATCTTCATAGTCCAAACCCAAATCTACTGTTATTCGCGAAACCTTGGAAATCTTGACCAGCTGCGAGGCTTGCAATGATAGCGTCTCTCTGGGATTTGCCGCGTATTTGGAATCAATTCTTCAAATAATGCTGAGTTTTCTACCATTGTATTGGGTGCCCAACCAACGTGACCTCGTTTCTTCGAAATATCACGTTTGCTGCTATTCATTTATTGTCTAGTTAAGTCACCGCGTTCAAAATGTTGAAACGTTCTATTATCCAGTTTGCTGTCTACCTTCCTTGAAAAATCCATCTGGTTGATGTGCGGAAGCTTGGAAAGTCTTATTTGTATTCTACGCCAAGAAATTTTAGATTGTTAGTATAATTATACTATTTTGAGTATAATTTGGTGTACAGTTCCTACTTATTGAACAGCTTTCCAGTAGCTCACAGTCCAGGAGCGACGGGAGACACACCATTCCAAACGGCGCTTCGCATTCACAGTAGTGATATGTGGTTTGTGTGCTTGCTCTACCATAATAACCTACACCGCGACCTCTCTGCGGATAGTCATGGTACTAATCGAGCCATTGCAAACATTTCCTACTTCAGCAGCGATGGACACGGCAGAAGAAGAACGGGATTTCTTAACATTTCTTGCCGTGGCTTTTCTGTCACGTTCCGTCAGTTTGTATGGCCTTCCTGAACGTGTTCTTTTACAAAAAATACTCGTAAGTTCCATAGAATTTGAAATTTGATTTATTAAAACACCCGTAAAACCTAGTTAATAATATGGAAGTCAAAATTTTGAGTGATTGGAAGCTAATGGATTTTCGTAAAAGGACCTGGAAAACTTTAAGGGGGGGGGGCTCGGGTTCTTCCGGTACGCCACTGCCAGCAGGACTTTATGTTTTCGTGTGGAGGAACACAAGACCTACGTACGGAACTATGAACTGCAGAAGTCGTCTATAGCCCAACATTGTCACCAAAATAACCACAAATTTTTGTTTGGAAAGGCCACGCTTATTGATAAACCTGATTCGACTACCAAGCTTAATGAGGGTGTTTCATAAAGAATGTCCTGATTTTAAAAGCGCATATCTCGGCAACCACGAACCACTGATGAATGCGACTCGTATCATGTCTACGGGCGTGGCCCAGAATCTGTTATGACTACCACTAGATGGCAGCACGAGCGCCCAAACAGCCGCTACGCTTAGTGAGTGAGAAGATGGCGTCGAGGCAACAGAAGGCGTTTTGTGTTCTCGAATTTAGCAAGACCAAGTCCGTTACGATACAGCGTACGTTTAAATGCCGTTACGGCAGTGCTCCATCAGTGGGCAAAAACATTCGTCGTTGGTATCGACAAAAAAAAACTGACTGTTTTTTGCGCGGTTTCTGTTAGAAAGGTTTATGGCCCTTTCTTTTTGCGGACAACACGGTTACGGGCAACACCTATCTTGCAATGCTGAAGGACTGGCTACTTCCACAGCTGCAGAACGACTCTGAAGATTACATTTTGCAGCAGGACGGCGCACCGCCACATTGGGACCTCCAAGTTCGTCGGTTTCTAAACGACACTTTGCCTCAGCGTTGGATTGGACGCAGGGGATGACTTGGCACTACACGCTTGGCCTCCAAGATCTCCAAACATCACACCACGTGACTTTTTTTTTTATGGTGATACGTAAAAGACCGTGTTTATGTTCCCCCTTTACCCGCTGACTTGGATGAGCTCCGAACGAGAATCACGGCCGCGGTAAATTCTGTGACTGAAGACGCTCTCCGACGCGTTTGGGATGAATTCACCTATCGGCTTGATGTTGTCAGTGCAGCAGGTGGAGGGCACATTGAGCATTTGTAATTGTGGTGAGTGAAACTTTAGACCTTCCTTCATACTTGGCTCTTTGTTTTGTAACTATCCCACATTTGCCTTATTAAATGTACTACTTTGAAATCGGTTCATTCTTTTTGAAACACTCTGTATATGGTGACGGATCACTTTGTCCGTGTTCATTTCGTCCATGCTCACTTCGTCCAGTTCATTTCGTCCAACGTTCACTTTGTCCACTGTTCACTTCGTCCGCTGTTCACTTTGTCCGCTGTTCATTTCGTCCACCGTTCATTTCGTCCACATTCATTTCGTCCTCCAATGAATGGAATACTGTGAAAATTATCTGTTTTCATGGAGTTTTTGTGATAGGTAGAAGAAAAGGTCAGCAGACATTGCTTGCATGCGTGTTTTTTTCCCTGTCTGAGTTTCTCGATTAAAATATAATGATTCTAAATTCTATTTAAAGTAAAACAAGGAACTTAATTTTGAAAAACTTTTTAACTCTTTTGTACGGTACGACGTCAATCACTATAGCATCACTCACGCTATGTTCATAAAAGGAGTGTAAAGTGGGATTTTTAAATAACGCTGCACTTTTACATAGGCACTAAATATTTACATGAGATGCCAAGTTAATAATATTTCTCTTTTACTTACTTAGGCACGAAATAATAATTACTATGCCTCATGCGTAGTCCCTTTTGACATTTTTTATTCTGCCGATGTCATATTCAAAACAATTACGTAATCCACTCAAGGTAATCATATTGTGCTTTTACTGAGGCACGAAATATTAATTCATAAGCCCTAGGCTTAGGTCGTTTCAACAGTTTTTGTTCTACGGATGTCATATTCATATTGCTTACGTGTTAAGTCAGGGTAATAATATTGCGCTTCGCTCAGGCAGTAAATTTAATTTAATAGGCCCTAGGACTAGCATTTTTTCACAGTTTTTATTCTGACCATGTGATATTTGTAACGTTCACGTGTCAACTCAATTTAATTATACTGCGCTTTTACTTTGACACTAAATATTATTTCATAGGTCCCACGCCAATGCCTTTTTGACAGTATTTATTCTACGGATGTCCTATTCATAACGTTTACATATCAAATTAAGGTAATAATAATGCGCTTTTGCGCAGTCATTAAATATTATTTCATAGGCCTGAGACCTAAGCCTTTTTTACATTGCTTATTCTACGGATGTCATATTCATAATGTTTACATATCAAGTCATGGTAATAATATTGCGCTTTTACTTAGGCACTAAATATTAATTAACTGGCCTTAGGCTTAGGCGGTTTAACAGTTTTTAATCCGCCGATCTCATATTCATAAAGTTTACATGACATAAAAATTTAGTAATAATGCGCTTTTACTTAGACGCTAAATATTAATTCATAGGCCTTAGGCCTAGAATTAATATTTAGTATACTGATGTCCTAGGCCCTAGTAATTAATATTTTATGGCTAAGTAGAAGATCAATATTAATAACTTGACATGTTATGCAAATACTATGAATATTTAGTGTAATGCCTTAAACACTGTTAAAAAGACCTAGGGTTTACTAATTAATGTTTAGAGCCGAAGTAAAGGTGCAACATTAATAACTTGACTTGATATGTAAGAGTTATGAATACAATATTGTTAGAATATAAACTGAAAAAGGCCTAGGCCTAGGGCCTATGAAATAATATTTAGTGCATGAGCAAAAGCGCAACATTATTACCTTAATTTGATAAAAAATGTTACGAATATGACGTACTTAAAATAAAAACAGTGAAAAAGGCCTAGGCCTAGGGCCTATGAAATAATATTTAGTGCCTGAG
The DNA here is from genome assembly GCA_039090855.1 of Macrothele yani. Taxonomy (NCBI): domain Eukaryota; kingdom Metazoa; phylum Arthropoda; class Arachnida; order Araneae; family Macrothelidae; genus Macrothele; species Macrothele yani. The sequence goes on from CM077013.1 coordinate 27,265,247, forward strand.
CAAAAGCGCAATATTATTGCCTTGACTTGATACATAAACATTATGAATATGACATCCGTAGAATAAATACTGTAAAAAAGGCCTAGGCCTAGAGATTATGAAATAATATTTAGTGCCTGAGCAAATGCGCAGTATTATTACCTTGATTTGATATGTAAATGTTATGAATATGACGTGATTAGAATAAAAACTGTGAAAAAGGCCTAGGTCATATGAAATAATATTTAGTGCCTAAGTAAAAGCGCAATAATGTTACCTTGAGTTGATATGTAAACCTTATGAATATGACATCCGTAGAATAAAAACTGTTGAAACGGCCTAAGCCTAGGGCTCATGAATTAATATTTCGTGCCTCAATAAAAGCACAATATGATTACCTTGAGTGGATACGTAAACGTTTTGAATATGACATTGGCAGAATAAAAAATGTCAAAAGGGCTTACGCATGAGGCATAGTAATTATTATTTCGTGCCTAAGTAAGTAAAAGAGAAATATTATTAACTTGGAATCTTATGTAAATATTTAGTGCCTATGTAAAAGTGCAGCGTTATTAAAAAATCTCACTATACACTCCTTTTATGAACATAGCGTGAGTCATGCTATAGTGATTGACGTCGTACCATACAAAAGAGTTTAAAAGTTCTTCAAAATTAAGTTCCTTGTTTTACTTTTACTTTAAATAACATTTAAAATCATTATATTTTAATCGAGAAACTCAGACAGGAAAAAAATCGCATGCAGGCAATGTTCGCTGACCTTTTCTTCTACCTATCACACAAACAGATAATTTGCCGCCCCGGTGGCGCAGTGGTCTAAGGCGCTGGCCTCTGATCATTCGTCCGTAAGGGGTCCGGGTTCGAATCCCGGTCAGGCATGGATGTTGTGTTTGTCTTACGGCACTGGCTCTCTCTCCTTCCCTGGAACCAGTGACCCTAAATTAGGGATGGGCGACTGCTTATAGCCCATTGAGTTGCTCACGGTGGTCGTTAAACCTCCAATCAAAAAAAAAAAAAACAAAAAAAAACAGATAATTTTCACAGTATTCCATTCATTCGGAGGACGAAATGAACGGTGGACGAAATGAACAGTGGACGAAGTGAACAGTGGACAAAGTGAACGTTGGACGAAATGAACTGGACGAAGTGAGCGTGGACGAAATGAACACGGACGAAGTGATAGGGAACCCTGTATATCAGAAGCTTTCCACATATACCGGAACTCTTCACGCCTTGTCAACGATATGATGTCGACTACATTTCTTTTATTTTTTATTGAGGGTTTAAGAACCACCGTGAGCAACTCAATGGGCTATAAGCAGTCGCCCGTCCCTAATTTAGGGCCACTGGTTCCAGGGAAGGGACGGAGCCAGTGTCGTAAGACGAACACAACATCTATGCCTCACGGGATTCGAACCCTGACCCATCTCAGACGAGAGATCAGAAGCCATCGTTTAGACCACTGCGCCACCGGGGCGACTTACATTTCTTTCAAGAGCGTGGAAACAACTCACCAAAATCCGTGACCGTCAGAACTCTGATGATGTCACAATGATTTAAATGGTTACGCTCCATTCGTCCTGATGAAACCGAGCCAAACGCTCTGCGAAACTATAGTCGATGTATTATAAACATTTTATTGTGAGGAACGTTGGTATTTTTATTTTATATTAACACCGCAAGAGCATTTGGCTCGGTTTCATCAAGACATAAATTATAAACAATGAACCTTGTTGAAAGTGTTTACATTTGCGTTCAGCTAAACCCCTTTCTATCCTTCTAAACCCCCTTTCTATCATGTAGGAGGTGCTTTTACAATTCAGGCGCGGACTGGCCCTCCGGGTCCCGGGAGAATTCCCGCTGAGCCGCCATATTCTGGGCTGGTAGACCTTATGCTAACTCAAGAAAAAAAAAAAAGTACTTGTACTTCATTATACTTATAAGAAATCCAAGTTATGCTTCGACGGCAAAGTTTTTTTACCACTTTGACAGCTCGGAGAAAAAAATTACGTAGCAAACATTCGAGCCAAACACTGCTTTTGGAGAACTACCTCCCTCCCCTCCCCTCGACTTTCAAACTTAAGCTCCATTCCTATAGACTGGTTCCATGTACTTCAGCTTGCTTTTGCTGGTTTCAGTCGCACAGTCAGTACACTATAATCGAATATACAGGTAGATCTCGGTAGACGCGATAGATACGTTCCACGAAATCTCTGTGTATACCGAATTTGCGTAAAACGGGAGGCATGTTACACGAACAATGTGGGGTTATGTTCTCACTCATTCACAAATTCGGTTTAAAATAATCGTTTAAAATAATATAGATTACAAACAAACAATATTATCTTTCTGAAATTTAATTTTAATGCAGAAAATCAAAATATCATACCTACATACTATGTACGTAGTTCGCTGAAATTATAGTGTGTACGTACAGTATTTACATAATGTTAATAATGAATACACGTGTAACGTAACCATCAATAATCTGGGATGGAAACTAAGCTTCTGGCTCAGCACATCAGAAGATTCTGATGTATGTTGCAGTCAGTCCAGTTCCTCTGATGGATTTCTGAAGAGACAAAGGTGTTGGATTGTCCTCTTCTTTCGTCAGATCTGCGTACAAACTCTTAGCTTTAGCTTCAACAACTGATCCACTAAGAGTCGAATGTGCTGCTGGTTATGATGCTCAATCCAATGGCTTAGCATCTTCTCCGTTCTTTCCATCGCCGCCGAGCGAGATTTGGCCACTCTCGTTACACTCAAGTTGCTTGAAGATTGAGCACTTTTTCGAACAGATTTCGCATTGTCACGAATAGTTCTTACAGTGGATTCACTAAGTCCTAAAGCACGCTGAATGTCAACAATACGCTCACCTTTCTTACAGGGATCCAGAACTTCTAACTTTATTTCTAACAAATACCACCTTCGTACACGCTTCTTTCCCTCGAAAGACACACTTTCTTTCCTTTTGACTGACATCGTAGATCCTCTCACACGCAGCTTTACAGCTCTACTGATCTGATCACTCACGTCTTGACAAAAACATCGAAAGATGCGTGTCAAGATGCGCAAACCCATTATGTAATTATTGTTTCCTTGTATTGTTAACAGATGGCACCACTGTATCGCGTAAATCCGAAAACGCAGATAACGAAATCGCGTATGCCGAGATCTACCTGTACCATGGCATCAATAATCTGGGATGGAAACTAAAATTTTAGGGAAGCTGTCTGTATAAGTATACGTGTTATGTATATGCTTTTTTTTTCATTCATTCATTCATTCTTTCTTTTTTTTTTTTTTTTTTTTTTAACGTGATCTGCATTTGATTCACTACTTCTTGGGCCTTAAGGTTACAGGAATTCTTGAACCGCAGTTTGGAAATTCTGTTTCACCTACAGTAAACAAATGCATTTTTCATTTGAAAGCAATTAAATAAACATCAACTTTAACATTTTTTAATTTCTCTCACTTTATAAATTTGCGGTAAAATACTAACAATTCTGGAATTTTTTTTCAAGAGATTTTTTTCGTAATTATTTTGTTTTAGACAGGCAAGTCCTGCAACAAAGAAAGTTATTTTGCCAAATTTAGTTTTCGCTTTTCACTATAAACGAAGAAACTATAACAATTCTGAATTCAACTATTGTAATATAATCCGTAAGAATGGAACAAAACTTAAACAGTCTCTCCCAGAGAAAGTACTTTGTCTACTGCTTCAGCAACGGAACAACGGAAATCAATTTGTTCTTATACATTAAATTTGACTAAGGATATCTTATGCTGCAGTCCAGAAAAATGGGCAAAATGTTGATAATTTATTATTGCTTTAATAATGACACTGCAGTAATTTGTAGACTTTTGCTGAAAAGACATTTAAACAGGGTCTGATTTACAAGAGGGCATTCGGGGAACATGCCCAGGACTCCGACCTTTGAGGGGGACCCCAAAATATAGTTATATATTACTTGCTTTGCATCAAACTGATGCGCAACGTTTATCTACTGAAAAAAGTAAAATTGGTAATTTCAGAATTGTACGTTGAAATACATAGAAAAAACAATTATGATTTCTACAAATAAATAGAACACTATATTATTGGCAAATAAAACCTATATAATAGACTACGTATCTCCCTAACGATCTGACGTTATCAGTACTTGCAGCGCCATCTGCCTTTATCCGGTGGCCGAAATCGGAACTAAGCTCACCGCTATCGCACGAGACGTAAAATCAAGGAGAAATACCGCAAAATAAAATAAAGTTAGTAAGACAAACTACTTTATCTGTGGCAACACGCATGTGCTCGAACAACTGTCTGCGACGTTTGTTCTGTTACGTAGGTATTATGTCGTGTTTTATTTCATTTCTTGGCACTGCAGTAATTTCATAAAAAGGAACAAGTAAAATTGTAAGAACGTAACTGCAGGCGTAGTTTTGATTCACTGTGATGGAAATTAAAAAAAAAAAAACTTATCGGTTCCGTGGAATTTCTTCTTTGTAGTACGAAATGGAAGAAGATAAAGCTGAAAGAAAACGTCGCTTAAACAGTGAACGAGAACGGCGATGGTGTGCAAACCAATCTTCTAATACTTTGCATAACTTGAACGAAGGTAAAGCTAATCGCAGACGAAATAAAACTTTTGAAGAAACACAAGCCATACATATTACTGATGCTCTTGGGCATGCTAAACGCCGACAGCAAGTAACTCCTGAACAACTACAAGCTCGACGTAATGCAGCTGCTCTCTCAGACGCAATTCACCGGCAGCAAGAAACCCCAGAGGAACTTCAGGCTCGATGAGCTGCAAATGCTCACTTACCAGCACGTTGTGCTCACAAGCAAATCTTCTCCAGAGAGAGGCAATTGAACAACAATATTTTAGTCAAGTTATTCGAGTTCAAGAAGAGGTCATGGCATAACTAGAACAACGATTACTTTATCACCCCTAAGCGCAGTAATTTTCCCAGGATTTCAAGCACGAGAGAGGATGCGTTTTTTGCGGGGGGTGGGGAGGTGGATGGGAGGGGGTGAGGGGGTCAGGAAGTCAGGGAGAGTGTCTGCAAAAGTAATGCTGGTACCTAAAGCTCTGTAGTTTTAAGTAATAGATTTAACAATACACGTAATTGTTTTGTACAAAACTAAAATAAATCACTTGGAGAAATCACCCTCTTGTACATGGCAGATCCGCGGCTGCTGTGAATAAACGTTGTCGCCTGTCGTGTACGTAATCCTAGGTGACTGACTGACTGTTTCCCCACACCCTCCATGGGGAATCCACATGTGGCCTCGCACTTTTCCTCAGCAGCGCAGAGAATGGGCGATTGGAGAACGATCGTTTGACAACCCGGAGTTAAAGGGCCGAATAGCTTCAATCTGTAGGACATCCAGTGCTTAAAAATGAAACTTGACATTTCTTTAGGCAAAGCTAAATGTACCTTAAAAGAAAATATGAACTTTTGGGTTAATTATTTGTTTGTTTGTCTTTTTGAGCGTTCGATTTTTTTTCAAAAAACTATAACTAGAAGCTGCAGTAGGCCCCTTGGTAACCTGCGCCCCCTCCCCCATCCCAGCTGCGGGGTTGGTAGTTACGCCACTGGAAGAGGTATATGCAGATATGCATTGTAACTATTATACATATCATAACATATTTTGAGGTAGTTTGTTCCGATAATAGATAATATGTTCCAAGTTCCATGCGAACGAAGTCGCGGGCAAAAGCTAGTTAATATCTTAATCTGCCAGTAATAAGTCCCAGAATAAGAACGTAGGATGCAACTAAGTACTGCCTCTTTGTAGTTGAAGGAGGCGTGGTCTATCCTGTTCAAATCATACATGTATGCTTATAATACGGGATTGGGGGGGGGGGGCTGAAAGCTTCTTGCCCAGTACCCCAAACTGTCTAAGTCAGTCCCTGCATTTAAACAGGAGGCACGGGGATGTTGTGGCATTTCCTTAATTTTAGGGTTGGGGTACCTTAAAAAGTATCCCCAAAAGTGAGCAGCAAAAATTCCGCTTCCAGGGCCGTTTATAGGTTACCAGTCCGCCACTGTTACAATTCCTCAATATTATTAGAAAATATGGTGTCCCAACCGCAGAAATGCTTCGGTCTATAGTTATTTAAATTCGGTTTTCATCACCTCTCCATACTTATATTTGACATTTGTTGATAAAGCCCTGTTACTTCCTCCCAAATAAGATTATAGTAGATTCCGGTCAATTGGAGATATCGGTTAATCGGGGCAACCGTTTATTTGGGACAGTTCTTGAAGAACATCCCAAATTAGCTCTTTGGGATAAAGCATGGCGTAACTGGGGCTGTCGCTTAATTGGGCCAAAGTGCCCTAGCCTTGTACCGGTTAATTTCCTGTACTGAGAGAAACGAATGAAAAATAGAGAGTTATAAAACAGTAGATGAGATTAGCAACTATCAGGTCGTTCGGAAAATAATGGCCGATTTTCTGAGTTGCCACATTCAAATCGCTCACAGTGCTTGCAGACCAACACGCTTGCAGCGGCATTCGTACGAGTTGAAGGGAGACTCAGACGCCACATGCACGCCATCATCGGTTGAGCTGCAGTCGTTGCTACTAAGGTGAGAGAGTAGTAGGTGCGACACCACACTGCCGGAAGTGACGTCACAGGTGGCGTGGTCAACTTCCGGAAGTGGCGTCACGGATGCGCTTCCCGTGGGCGCCGACAAAGAAACTTATCTTCTGGTGGCAACGGTGGGCGTGGTCCTCGGTATCCGCCATTTTTTTATTGCGTGACGTCACATTCACGTGGTCGTCGTCGCTGTTGACGAAGCAGCTTTAAATTTGGAGGATCATTTTCATTCGCCATTTTTACTTTGGAATTTCTCAATCTGTTTTCGGGGGGTGGGAAATTTGATTGTATGTGGACTCGGGAATTTCTTTGAACTATGGATTTATTTTAAAAACAAGAAAGATGACGCCGAATTTTCGGATTTTCGGGTGTAATAAGCACATCTTTTGAATCCGTTCCGAAGCAAATTAAATTTATCAAAGCTATTCAAAGCCAATGGAACCGGTATGGAAAACAATAGTATCTGACAGAAGAAAGAAGTTTTTCAATCGGGTTTTTAATCCCTCAGATATTGCTGTAAACGGAATCGTGAGCTTACGCCCTCTGGCTGCAGACTTGCGCGTTAAGAAAAACATGAATTTATATGAGAAACATTTCGCACCGGAAACGCTCTCCAACAACGAATTTTTTTTTTTTTCAAATCGGACTCTTGGAAACAGAGGTATCGACAAAAATAAGATGTGACTACGTCCCCTGGTGGGAAAGCCATGCATTATTTTAGGAAGAAAGTATTCCCAAAAGGTGTATCCATATAAGCGGTATCGATCCAAGAAAAAAAAATGTAGTCGAGTTTTCAGGAGCCCAAGTTTTGCTACAAATACATCAGAAGCAGAAATTAACACTTATGGCCCTAGGTGACCAAACCATTCTTTACCAAACATTAGAAATTATGTGAAAAATACTTGTACATTCCATCAGGTCTTGTATACGATACAGGAAGAATTTTTCAAATCGGAGTTTTAGAAGCAGAAATAACGCAGAAAACTCAATTTACCTTTGTACGAACTAGCGGGAAGTCTATGATTTACTTGAAAATTTTTAAATTTATGGGAAAAACATTTCGCATCGGAAACACTATCCAACAAAGAAGGACATTTTCAAATCGGACTCCTATAGAAGTAGAGATATTGACAAAAATAAGATATACATCTACGCCCCCTGGCGTAGAAACCATGCATTATTTCAAGAAGAAAATGTTCCTTAAAAGGTTTGCCAACATGAGTAGTATCGGTCCACAAACGACTTTTTTCGCAATCGAGATTTTAGAAGCTCATATTTTGCTTCAAATACATCAGAAGCGGAAATTAAGACTTACGCCACCTGGTGTTTTACAAAATTAGAAATTACGTGCAAAGGATTTCCCATCAGGAGCTGTTTCCGGTGCAGAAAGAATTTTTCAAATCGGAAATTTAGAAACAGAGATTTAGGAGGAAAAGCAATTTACCTTTACGCCCCCTAGCGGAAAATCTACGAATTACTTGAAAATTTTGAATTTATATGAAAAACATGTCACACTGGAAACACTATCCAACAAAGAAGAAATTTTTCAAATCGAACCCCTAGAAGTAGAGATATTGACAAAAATAAGGTATACATATACACCCCCTGGCGTAGAAACCATGCATTATTTTAAGAAGAAAATGTTTCTAAAAGGTTTGCCGACACGAGTAGTATCGGTCTACAAACGACGTTTTTTTCAATCGAGAATTCAGAAGCTCATATTTTGCTGCAAATACATCAGAAGCGGAAATTAAGATTTACGTCCCCTGGTGGCCAAACCATTTTTTACAAAAATTAGAATTTATGTGCAAACGATTTCTCATCAAGAGCTGTATCCGGTGTAGAAAGAATTTTTCAAATCGGAGATTTAGAAGCAGAAATATAGGGGGGAACGTAATTTACATCTACGCCCCCTAGCGGAAAGTCTATGAACTACTTGAAAATTTTGTAATTATATGAAAAATATGTCACCCTGAAAATGCTGTCCAACAAAGAAGGAATTTTTCAAATCGGACTCCAAGAAGTAGAGATATTGACAAAAATAAGATACACATCTACGACCCCTGGCGGAGAAACTGTGGAATATTTTAAGAAGAATATTCCGAAAAGGTTTATCGATGTGAGTGGCATCAGTCCAAGAAAGAATTTTTTCAATCGATATTTTAGAAGCTCAGATTTTATGGCAAATACATCAGAAGCCAAAATTAACGCTTACGCCTGGTGGCCAAAGTATTTTTTACCAAAAAATTTGAGATTACATGCAACAGATTTTCCATCAGGAGGTGTAACCGCTGAAGAAAAAAATTTTCAAATCGGAGTTTTAGAAGAAGAGTTATCGGGGAAAATGTAATTTAGTTTTACGCCCCCTAGCGAAAAATCTATGCGTAATTTGAAAAGGAAACTATATCTAAAATACTCTTCGACATAAATGGAATTGAAAGATAAAATAATTTTTTCAATCGGATGTTTAGAAGCAAATGTGTGGAATAAAACATATTTTTGAATACGATATCATCTGTATATTTACGCCCTCTAGCGGCGAAATTGTACATCGTAAAAAAATCAAACGAAATGAAGGATCATCATTCGCATATTTCAAGCTTCCCAGTGCGAAAAGAATTTTTCAAATCGGACTAATAGTTGCAGAAATATCGTTGGTACAGACAGACAGACGGACGGACAAACCGGTAACATAAGCACGATCTTTTTTTAACAAAAGACGTGCTAAAAAGCGACGACTAGGCTCTTATTTTCTCTGTGAACAGGAGCTTATTATTTTTCCATGACGTATTATTCTTCATAATCCTAAACATACTCTTTTTCTTCACGAATTTTCAAATGTAAAGTATTGTTTAAACTTTTTTTACCGATGTGATTCGTACACGTTTAATCTGGTTCATACATTTTCTTGCGAGGACTTTTTTTCACGTTTTAGAATTATTTTTTCTGTAGAGGTTTCTTATAATTTAATTTTTTCAATCGGATGACCTATGAAATCATTTCTTCCATAACTTTTTCTGTGCAACGTGTTGCTTTCAGTCATGTTCGTTCATATTTTTCTCTTGTAAACTGAAGAACTTTATTTTCTTCACGTCAGACGGTGGTTCAAAATACGAAAAAAGGCAAAGTAGTAAACCTTAGCCACCAGTGAGATTTGAACTCACGACCCCTGGTTTACGAGACCAGTGCTCTAACCACTGAGCTACGGTGGCACATACTCGAATGAACGCTACTATTTTTAATAAATCGGAGCTGAGATACTATCAGTGTTCTAACCCCTGAGCTACGATGGCACATGTTCAAAAGATCGCTACTATTTTTAATATAGTAGGGCTGAGATAATGTTTCGTAAGATCACAATTGCAAATTTATGCGTCGGAGGAACTGTTGAAGCTCGAACTCCCGATCCTTGGTTTACGAGACCAGTGCTCCAATCACTGAGTTACGATGGTACACGCGGTATGAATCTCTGTTATCTTTAATATGTAAGGCAGAGACGGTGGTTTGAAGAATATAAAAGAAAATTAATGAACCGAAAACATCAGGAAGGCTTACGAGACCAGTGCGTTAACCACTGAGCTACGGTGATGATCTCTATCATCTTTAACTAGCGTATATATATAGCTCGTCCTAGGACGGTTGTTTTTAAGCTTTAAATAAATATTAATACATAGGGGATATTGCCCGTTCTATGACGGAGTGACATTTTTAATTGAAGCAGACTGAAAACAAATCAAATAGACGCCGGATTTCTGTAAGGAAACATAGCAAAAACTTATATAAGAACTCATTCATGTTAGAACTAAAAATTATATGCTATTTATTTCCGTTTTTCAAAAGATCTCGCGATAAATAACATTCTGTGTAAAATATTTGTTCTTTAACAATTGTAGATTAGAGCGTTCAGACAAATCGATATTTTGCAAAATGTGTAATATAATGAGCACTAAACTCAGAAAGTTGTTTTCGTGTAAACTTACTTTAATAACTTTTACTTTGATTTTTCGCGTTAAATTACTTTTTACTCCGGCACACTTGTTTATTCCCTTCACGGCTTGTTTTCCCTCACTAAGTAGTTTCGTTATGTGATTTTGTTTTTGTATTCTTCCGAACCACCATGGCAGTCTGACTCATTTAAAAAATTGTAGCGTTCAGTGTCACCTAACCAGTGGGGTCACGTGCCCGCCAGAGGTTAAATAATGTGCGGTCCTTGCCCCATGGTTTCTGTGCCGGGGTGGCCTAATGGGCAACGTTCGTGACTGCCACGGAAAGGGCCTCAGGTTCGACCCTAGGCAGAACGCTCGATCCACTAAATATCAGCCGTGCGTCGGATGGGCACGTTAAGCCGTCGGACTCCAGGTCAGTGTTTCTTTCAGGACGGTTGGGGGGCTTCTTGCACAGTTTCTTTAAATTTGGGTTTTTTGGAACGAACGAACAATATTTCGTTACTTATGAATCGTTAACCTCTTTGAGTTTTATTTCTGTTCGAAAAGTTATTCCCTTAAAAAATGACAACAGCTTTTCCTTCTATTTATGTTGGGCTTTGGCTCTGAAATGAAATAGAATTTTCCGTACTTACGTGAGAAAAGCGCCATAAGATAAATTAATTAACCTAAAGCTAACTACTTGGAGCCCATGGTCACTGGTAGAAAATAAAACATTAAGATGGTGTACATCAATCTATCTATAAAGGAGACATTGAGATGGTGTATATCTATGTATTTATAAAGGAGACACTGAGATAGTGTACCAATATATCTATAAAAGAGACATTGAGATAGTGTATCTATATATCTATAAAGGAGACATTGAGATGGTGTATATCTATATATCTATAAAGGAGGCATTGAGATGGTGTATATCTATATATCTATAAAGGAGACATTACGATGGTGTATATCTATTTATCTATAGAGGAGGCATTCAGATGTTGTATATCTATCTATTTATCTATAAAGGAGACATTGAGATTATGTATATCTATGCATCTAAAAAGGAGACATTGAGATGGTGTATATCTATATATCTATAAAGGAGACATTGAGATAGTGTATATCTATATATCTATAAAGGAGACATTACGATGGTGTATATCTATTTATCTATAGAGGAGGCATTCAGATGTTGTATATCTATCTATTTATCTATAAAGGAGACATTGAGATTATGTATATCTATGCATCTAAAAAGGAGACATTGAGATGGTGTATATCTATATATCTATAAAGGAGACATTGAGATAGTGTATATCTATATATCTATAAAGGAGGCATTAGAGATGGTGTATCTCTATATATCTATAAAGGAGACATTACGATGGTGTATATCTATTTATCTACAGAGGAGGCATTGAGATGGTGTATATCTATCTATTTATCTATAAAGGAGACATTGAGATTATGTATATCTATGCATCTAAAAAGGAGACATTGAAATGGTGTATATCTATGTATCTATAAAGGAGACATTGAGATGGTGTATATCTTTATATCTATAAAGGAGACATTACGATGGTGTATATCTATGCATCTAAAAAGGAGACATTGAGATGGTGTATATCTATGTATCTATAAAGGAGACATTGAGATGGTGTATATCTATATATCTATAAAAGAGACATTGAGTTTATGTATATCTATCTATCTATAAAGGAGACATTGAGATGGCGTATATCTATCTATCTATAAAGGAGACATTGAGATGGCGTATATCTATGTATCTATAAAGGAGACATAGAGATGGTGTATATCTATAAAGGAGACATTGAGATAGTGTATCTATATATCTATAAAAGAGACATTGAGATCATGTATATCTATATATCTATAAAGCAGGCATTGAGATGGTGTATATCTATCTATCTATAAAGGAGACATTGAGATTATGTATATCAATATATCTATAAAGGAGACATTGAGATGGTGCATATCTACAACGGCCGTTCCATAAAAATTGAGAGTAAAATCACACAAAATGAAGAAATATAGGTACAACAAAATATATGCTATTCTTTCTCAAAGTATCTTCCCTCGGATGATATGCAACGGTCCCATCGTTCAGTCCACTTTTCAACGCATGTGGCGAAGTCATTTTGTGGAAGCTGCTTTAGCGACCCCATGTAAAGCTTGAATAAACGTCAGCATCTGTGTTGAATGTTGCGCCACGAAACTTCTCCTTCATTATTGGAAACAACCAGAAATCGTACGGGGCGAGGTCGGGACTGTAGGCAGGCCGCGGCATGATTTCAATACCGCATTTCGTAAGAAACTGAAGGAGACATTGGGATGGTATATATCTACATATCTATAAAGGAGACATTGAAATGGTGTATCATCCCCACCCCACCCCTCTTTTCCATAGACTGACATAGAACACAAAGCAATCCTCTCCTCCCGCAGCAGAGATATTTCGAAATCCGATTCCGACCCAGATTTATCGTGAAAGAAATAACAATTTCCCAGTACTGGTTCCTAGCTCAGAAACAATGGGTAGACTTAGAAAAGGCACCCAAGGAGGAGTTACGAATACGCCATAAGTGATCAGTGATCAAATAAATATAAAAAATAATTGCTTAGGAAAATTGCTATGTGGCATGAGCACATATTTTAACTTTCAGAATGTTCTTTATCAAGGCCGGATTAAAGCCTTAGTGTGCCCCTAGGCTAAGACATTTGAGTGGGCCCCCATAGCTAAGACATCTGAGTGGGCCCCCAAAGAACTTATGACGGGAAATTATTATGAAGACAGTTAAAACACGAAACTGTAGCAATATGCTTGTCATGATTAATTCGTAGGGCATTCTTTGAACAGATAAATCATCTGCAGAGTTTTCATAACAAGTCACTGTATTTTTCATCGCTCTCATAAGAACATGAGTCAAAAGCTTAAGATTCCCATCAGAGTTTGTCATGTATTTTCTATTGATTTATCATTATACCTTTCTCAGTTCCTCTTTTTTGTTAAGCGCAATGTGAAGGCACAGGGGACTTCGACCATTAACGGTTCCAAGTGCAAATTGGGAGGTGTGAGTGGATCGTAGTGAAAAAGAGGAAATCGTCTAGCCGACTCCGCTGTACACAGCGACATGAAACCTTTAACCTGGGTGAGTCACATCCTTGAAATCTGTTTCTCTCTTCCAGCCTTTGTTTCTGATGTGGAAATTATGTGAAACCAAAGTAAAACTATTTTATAAACCTCTCTCTTTCTCTCACTCTATTATTTGCTTACACATGCCTCCTGGTCCCTTGGTCATGATGCCTCAAACCAAAATTTTTAAAGGAAAGTAATTATTTGTTACAACACCCCATTTTGATATCAAATAGAAGTCATCGCTCTTTCCACGTTTATAAGTGAGTCACGGAAAAATTCTCATCGGCCGCCACCGGGAATCGAAACCAGGGTCTTCCAGTTACGCGCCGGACATGCTTCCACTACACAATTTTGAACGGAATGAATTTTTTCGTGACTCACTTATAAACGTGGAAAGAGCGATGACTTCTATTTGATGTTCCTAATCCACGTCAACTGTGTATTTATTATTCATTCGCCTTCTAGTTATTTGTTCAGTTGCTGCTGTTCATCTTTGGTGAATCCCCAGCATTGTGAGGGGCTCCAAAGAAAGCAACCTACCAGGTGGTTTGGCAGTTTGTCGTATGTGAGTCTGGAGAAATTCGAGGCTGCTGTTCCGGCGCGTAACTGGAAGACCCTGGGTTCGATTCCCGTGGCGGCCGATGAGAATTTTTCCGTGACTCACTTATAAACGTGGAAAGAGCGATGACTTCTATTTGATGTTCCTAATCCACGTCAACTGTGTATTTATTACCCCATTTTGAGCATTATTTAATGCTACATTGAATCATGAGGGGATTTTTAAGATCCATTCCCAATTAAATTGTTAAAATTTGCTCACGACTGAATTTGCTTCAAAATGAATACAATATTTCAGCAGTTATCTTTCATCCAGGATGTAAGAGAACTTTTTTCATGACGGAATTTATGAAGTGTTTCACTGTACGTACTGGGGTTTTTGTAGGCGACCTCAAGACTAAATTTTCCAGCCTAGTTTAGTCGTCCCAATCCGACCCTGCCTAAAGCTAATTAATTAAGTGTTCCATTTTTACCACAATCAGTGCTCGAAATGGAAATTTCGAAGTGGCGGTGTAAAAAATTCCCGGAAGAAAAATTCCTTTGTTTCGAAACGTATATTGACAATTCCGCAGAATACTATTCCAATATAAGACAGAAACGATGACGGTCGATTAAAGTTATTTGGTTTGTAGAACTAGCGGGCACTACTTATGCTACACCGAGAACTAGGGCTACATTTGTTTTACAGGGGCACACGGACGGTGGGGTCCAACGGGTCCGGACCCCCCCCCCCCCAAATAATAGCAATGACCCTAATATATGTGCTATTACAAAAATAATATATAATGAATTCATTCCTACTATATTGCATGCACACGTAAGATATGTTCTTTAAATTAAGAAAAAAATAGTTAAAGAATGTGTATTCTTTCAGTCCTTCTTGAGAGGTCAGAGAGGAGTTCCTTCTGATAAAACATGAGCTTCAGCTATAGGATCTGAGATTTGTTTTACGTCTACGGGGAAGTGTGGGCTAGTGACTTTCGCGGTATCTTAGTTATGCTGTTGCTTTAATCGGTCGGGGGATAGGCGGTAGCAAGGTTTTTAACACAAACCTTGGGCGGTGGGAGATTTGTAACACTGTTGATATATCTACTCGGTAAAAGAGCCTGTGACCTTGCTGAAGGATGCGGTGACCTCTGATCCTTCGCTCTTCGGACAGACTTACTATCCAGAAATTTTCTTGTTTTCATATCAAACTGCGTGCAAAAATGTTGTGACAGTTATGTGCAGTCCGTAAAAACCATTGACAAAATTTCAAATCTATCTCCAACGGTTAGCAAGATATTTATCAAAAACAGGCGGACGTACAGACAGACGGACAAAAAAGTACTAACGTGGTGTTAGGTGTAAGAGTTGCTTTCTGACCTTAAAGTCATCCTGTAAATTCCAAGTCTCCGAACAAGGAGGTTCAACGAAATATTAGGTAAATATCTATACGAGGTCGACAACACACACACACACACACACACACACACATACGCTTTTTTTTCTATGAGAAGTTATTTTCTGTACATCCCCCCCCTTCCTTGTCAAAATCCTGTGTGAGCCACTGGCTACAGCTACATGCAAAGTAGCTAGCTACACTACATTTTTTTTTTAAAGTAGCGAGTTTTGCTACTTTTCAGCTATTTTTTTACTTTTAGATTTAAATTAAAAAGTGCAAATTCTGAGGATATGATATTTACATCTACATTGTTGCATATGGTATTCAGAGTTAAAAGCTAAGGTAAATTACACAAGTTTTTCATCTTTGTATTTATCTTTGTATATGCACCACGTTTTGACACATTCAGTGGTGCATATTTCAAATTTCAAGCTAGACAGACTAGCTGAGAATCTCAGGGAATTCAATTCAATGTCACGTATAATTCTAGTATATCTGAGAATTCATTCCGTTTGACTAAAAGAATCGAATCTCCCAATCAAGAAACGGTCTTCAATAAAACCACTAGTTTCGTACCCGGTGGGCAGTGATCTAAGCGTTGATTTCTGACCATTCGTCCGAGATGGGTCCGGTTTTGAATCCCGGTGAGGCATGCCTGTTGTGTTTATCGTACGGCACTGTCTTCTAACTCTCCTTCATTTTCCTGGAGAAACCAATGTCCCTAAATTAGGAACTGGTGACTGCTTATGGCCAATCGAGTTGCTCATTGTGGTCGTTAACGCTGCAACTCCCCCCCCCAAATAAAAAATGCTAGCGTGATTGCCTCGCATCTCGTACTCACTGTCTCACTGACTAATTAAGATTTCCCAGTTAACATTTTAACGAGCTTTCGCACTGTAAGATAAGTCAGGTAGTTCAAAGACATTGAGTACGTTATTGTAGGCAGAGCACACTAGGATTCCCTGCTAAAGCCAGGGCCTGATTGAGACCTTCGTGGGCCCCAAGGCTAAGACATTTGAGTGGGCCCCAAGGCTAAGACATGTGAGTGGGCCCCAAGGCTAAGACATCTGAGTAGGCCCAAGGCTAAGACATGTGAGTGGGCCCCTAGGCTAAGAAATTTGAGTGAGCCCCAAGACTAAGATATCTGAGTGGGCCCCAAGGCTAAGACATCTGAGTGGGCTCCCAAAGAACTTATGAATAAGAATCATTACTGAAATCCATTAAAACACGAAACTGTAACTACTAAATTAACTGCAGAGTTTACAGAATAAGTCACTACGTTTTTCATTGGCTCTCAAAAGAACACGAGTTAAAATCTTAAGATTCCTAGATTTTGTCTTGGATTCTTTTCGAATGATTTAGCATTGTATACCTTTCTTAGTGCATCTTTTTTGCTATGCAATGTGAAGTCATAAGGCACTTCGACCATTAACGGATCCAAGTGCAAATTGGGTGGTGTGGGTGGATGGTAGTGAAAAAGCTGAAACTGCCGCACCGACCCAGTTGTACACAGTAACATGAAACCTTTACCTTCATGAGTCACTAGCTTGAAATCTGTTCGTCTTCCAGCCTGTTTTTGAACAAGCGGAAATCATACGAGACAAAAGTAAAACAGGTTTTCAAACCTTTCTCTATCTATCTATCTATCTATCTGTAATTTGCCCACGCATGCCTCCTGGGCCCTTGGTCATGGTGGGCCCTAAGGCTATAGCCCCTATAGATCCCCCTTAATCCGGCCCTGGCTAAGACACTTCAGGAAATTTCGAAATGTCACATGATTTGAAGAACGCAATTTTTAAATATTATTTTTAAAGTAGCACGAATTGTAACGTAATTTTTCGCTACAAGCTACTATATTTTGTAGCGTGCTACTGCTACAATTACTTTTTCTATTTGTAGCGATGCTACATGCCACGCTACTCTAAAAGTAGCGTGCTACTTGTAGCGTGGTACTTCCAATCACTGTGCACAAGTGATTCTTTGTTTCCACAGTTCGTATTTTGTTTTTAACGTTGGTTCAGCAACGTTTAGATAACGGGTCCCCATTTAATTTCATCTAAACTTTTTAGATGTAACAACAGCAAGTTCTTGGAGCATACTCCGCAGTTTTGAGGGGATACTCCCAAAATACCTGTGTCATTATCAGAGATTACTTAGGTAGTTAAATAATCTCCACTATTTTTTATCCCCTTGAACTGGGAAGACAACAACACCCCTAATAGCTTTTTGGCCATCCTATATGAAAGTGAACACGAAGAAAATGCCGCCCCGGTGGCGCAGTGGTCTAAGCGATGGCTTCTGATCATTCCTCCGAAATAGGTACGGGTTCGAGTCCCGGTGAGACATGGATGTTGTGTTTGTCTTACGGCGCTGGCTCTCTCCTTCCCTAGAACCAGTAGCTCTAAATTAGGGACTGGCGACTGCTTGTTGCTCATGGTGGTCGTTAGATCTCCAATCACACGCGAAGAAATGAAAAATGCAATTTTTACATGGCTCCCTAACACTTCTGTACCTTGTTGTGTTCCTTAAATTTTATAAAATCTCTCAATTTCTTAAATAATAAGGTATGAAAAAAATATTGTGTTCACAACACTCAAGTTAGGGAGAAATATAAAAGCACTGTGAGGTTTGTTTTTTTCATGCAGAGCAATTTCATGGCTCCAAAACTGAATGTGTACATCTGTGTGACTCACAAAATTGAATGTGCATTTATCTATGCACACTGATTGTGGACATTTTTTAATTTTTAAGAATTAGTGTCTTTTTGTTATTAAATAGCACATTTTCTTTTTTGATTGGAGGTTTAACGACCATCGTGAACAACTCAATGGTCTATAAGCAGTCACCCGTCCCTAATTTAGGGTCACTGGTTCCAGGGAAGGGGTGAGCCAGTGACGTAAGACAAACACAACATCCATGCCACACCGGGATACGAATCCGGACCCCTTTCGGACGAATGATCAGAGGCCATCGCTTAGACCAATGCGCCACCGGGGCGGCTAAATAGCACAATTGTCTATGACAGTTGGCATTAATATATCTTCAGCTTTACCTTAAAATACATGCCGCTCCTGTGGCGCAGTGGTCTAAGCGATGGCTTCTGATCATTCGTCGGAAAGGGATCCGGGTTCGAATCCCGGTGAGGCATGGATATTGTGTTTGTCTTGCAGCACTGGATCTCTCCCTTCCCTGGAACTAGTGGCCCTAAATTAGGGACGGGCTACTGCTTATAGCACATTGAGTTGCTCACGGTGGTTGATAATTCTCCAATAAAATATATATCATCATCATCATCATTGTCAACCATTATCAATCCACTGCTGGACGAAGGTCTCCCCAAGTTTCCTCCACAACGGTCTGTCTTGTGCCAGTCTCCTCCATGTCACCCCTGCATACTTTCGAATTTCATCCACCCATCTCCCATGTGGTCTTCTTCTGGGTCTTTTCCTGTCCCTTGGAATCCAATCTAAAATTTCAGCTGTCCATCGATGATCTGTCCTTCTGGCAGTATGTCCAGCCCATTGCCATTTCAGGGATTTAACTCTGATCATGATGTCTTCCACTCTTGTCATTTTTCGGATCCACGAGTTCCTCTTCTTATCTCTCCTGGTTACACCAAGCATGCACCTCTCCATGCTGCTTTGAGTTGTCTGCAGCCTTTGTATGTCTCTTTTAGTTAAGGTCCACGTCTCCGCACCATACGTAAGCACTGGAAGGATGCATTGATCAAACACTTTTCTTTTAAGACATAATGGCATATTGCTCTTGAAAATTATGCTGTTTCTTCCAAAAGCTCTCCAGGCAAGTTTTGTACGCCGATTAATTTCTTCATCAATGTGACCCTCACTTGATATCTGCTGTCCAAGATAAACGTACGTGTCTGTTATCTCCAGCTTTTCTCCATCAATCGATAAATCTTCATTTCTTGTAAAAGCATTGAACATCACTTTTGTCTTCTGAAAGTTCATTTTTAATCCCACTTCTTTACTCTTGTCAGCAAGTTCCTGGATCATACTCTGCAGCTCTGATGGGGTAGTTGCAAAAATGACTACGTCATCAGCAAAAGGAAGGTGGGTTAGATAATCTCCATTAATCTTTATCCCCTTGTTTTCCCAGCTCAGTGACTGAAAAACACCCTCCAATGTGGCATTAAAGAGCTTCGGAGATATGGTGTCACCTTGTCTCACTCCCTTTCCTACTTTTATGTGTGCTGTATTTTCAAACAGCCTAATATATATATATATATATATCTTCTATCATAATGTGAGAATGATTCTTTATTTGAAGTCTATGTATATGGCAAAGTCTGATGTTTTGGTTTTCAATTTTCTTGTTTAAAACATATGTTTAAAAGTCAGTCGTCGCAACAGCTAATACATGGGGTTATCACTGAATTATGACCACCTGCCTAATACTCCGTAGGTCCTCCTTTCGTCCTCAGCACAACAGCTATCCAGCGTGGCATTGATTCAATAAGATGACGGAAGCAGTTGGGAGGTATAGTCGACCAAGCTATGTGTAAAGCAGTCTTCAATACAGGTATGGAAGTGATTGGTGTATCCATACGCCTGATATGCCGTTCCATAATGTCCCATAAGTGCTGTATGGGATTGATATCGGAGCACTTCGGAGGCCAATCGATATGTTGGAAGCCTGAACTGTATTATTCAAACCATTCCTGCACAACAGTGGATCTGTGGCTTGGAACATTGCCATCTTATCTTGGAAGACACCGTCGCCAGACGGAAAAAACTGCAATATTGCTGGGTGTACAGAGTCAGCATACTAAAATTTCATCGAAAGCGAACCATTTTTACGCAAGTTATAACGTATAAGAGCAATGGAATGGATCCCGCTCCTATGTCCTGACCTTTGACCCTGCTTCGCCCATCTTCAATAGGGTTCGTCCCCGGGTGGTCCCCTACCACATACTAAAATTTCGTCGAAATCGAACCATTTTCACGTGAGTTATCGTGCGGACGGACGGACGGACAAAGCTGGAGCATGTACGCCTTTTCAACCTACGGTTGGAAAGCGTAAAAAAGCACTTAAAAAGTGTCATTTCCTCGATAAAAAGCACTTCCAAAAAAAATAAAGGAATAAAAAAATAAAAAAGAGACCACGGTAGCATATAGGAACGTTTTACATACAGTTCCCACGAAAAAACGGAATGCCAGAAGAACAAAAACGCATAATATAATGCATTGGAAAAGGTATTTATAGTTAAATATAAAAGTTGCAATATTTACACAGTATTCTAGGAATGCTTTGAGATTATTACAACAGAAAATTTGTTCCGTCCAACTCCGAAAAAATATATATATTCTTGGCATGGGACTCACACGTAGCATTCATTCTTTTGTTTTACATTGCCTAAACTCAGCAGTTTTAACAAAATGAATAACATCATATATAATAAAATTTAATTAAAAGTTATTAATGATTAAAACAAGTCAAACTTTAAAAAGCTTTTGAAAGTGTTTTTTCGGGGTTGTCTTTGCCTAATCCGTTCACCGCTAAAGCACTTTTTTTATTTAGAAACTGCATAACTGCACGGAGTGGAGTAAGAAACGCGACTCGTCAGACTAGCATACTTTTTTTGCAGTCATCCGATGCCCAACCTGCATAGTCGCCCCGCCCCGGTGGTGCAGTGGTCCGAACGCTGGCTTCTCTCAAGAACGGTCCGGTTTCGAAGCTCGGTGAGTCAGGGATGTTGTATTTGTCTTGCAGCACCGCTTCTCTCCTTTCCCTGGAACCAGTGGCCCTAAATTAGGAACTGGGGAGTTGCACCAGGCGAGTATTTCGCGCCGATGAACCGTTGTTAGAGGAGGATGTCGTCGGGGTCGTCTGCTGTTATAACTCATAGGTGTGAGCGTCGTCGAGGTCGTCTACTGCTGTAACTCATACGTGTGAGCGTCGTCGAGGTCGTCTGCTGCTGTAACCCGTTCGTGTGAGCGTCGTCGAGGTCGTCTGCTGCTGTAACCCATACGTGTGAGCGTCGTCGAGGTCGTCTGCTGCTGTAACCCATACATGTGAGCGTCGTCGAGGTCGTCTGCTGTTATAACCCTTACGTGTGAGCGTCGTCGAGGTCGTCTGCTGTTATAACCCATACGTGTGAGCGTCGTCGAGGTCGTCTGCTGTTATAACCCATACGTGTGAGCGTCGTCGAGGTCGTCTGCTGTTATAACCCATACGTGTGAGCGTCGTCGAGGTCGTCTGCTGTTATAACCCATACGTGTGAGCGTCGTCGAGGTCGTCTGCTGTTATAACTCATACGTGTGAGCGTCGTCGAGGTCGTCTGCTGTTATAACCCATACGTGTGAGCGTCGTCGAGGTCGTCTGCTGTTATAACCCATACGTGTGAGCGTCGTCGAGGTCGTCTGCTGCTGTAACCCATACGTGTGAGCGTCGTCGAGGTCGTCTGCTGCTGTAACCCATCGTGTGAGCGTCGTCGAGGTCGTCTGCTGCTGTAACCCATACGTGTGAGCGTCGTCGAGGTCGTCTGCTGCTGTAACCCATACGTGTGAGCGTCGTCGAGGTCGTCTGCTGCTGTAACCCATACGTGTGAGCGTCGTCGAGGTCGTCTGCTGCTGTAACCCATACGTGTGAGCGTCGTCGAGGTCGTCTGCTGCTGCAACCCATACGTGTGAGCGTCGTCGAGGTCGTCTGCTGCTGCAACCCGTTCGTGTGAGCGTCGTCGAGGTCGTCTGCTGCTGTAACCCATACGTGTGAGCGTCGTCGAGGTCGTCTGCTGCTGTAACCCATACGTGTGAGCGTCGTCGAGGTCGTCTGCTGTTATAACCCATACGTGTGAGCGTCGTCGAGGTCGTCTGCTTTTATAACCCATACGTGTGAGCGTCGTCGAGGTCGTCTGCTGTTATAACCCTTACGTGTGAGCGTCGTCGAGGTCGTCTACTGTTATAACCCATACGTGTGAGCGTCGTCGAGGTCGTCTGCTGTTATAACCCATACGTGTGAGCGTCGTCGAGGTCGTCTGCTGTTATAACCCATACGTGTGAGCGCCGTCGAGGTCGTCTGCTGTTATAACCCATACGTGTGAGCGTCGTCGAGGTCGTCTGCTGTTATAACCCATACGTGTGAGCGTCGTCGAGGTCGTCTGCTGTTATAACCCATACGTGTGAGCGTCGTCGAGGTCGTCTGCTGTTATAACCCATACGTGTGAGAGTCGTCGAGGTCGTGTGCTGTTATAACCGATACGTGTGAGCGTCGTCGAGGTCGTCTGCTGCTATAACCCATACGTGTGAGCGTCGTCGAGGTCGTCTGCTGTTATAACCCATACGTGTGAGCGTCGTCGAGGTCGTCTGCTGTCATAACCCATACGTGTGAGCGTCGTCGAGGTCGTCTGCTGTCATAACCCATACGTGTGAGCGTCGTCGAGGTCGTCTGCTGTTATAACCCATACGTGTGAGCGTCGTCGAGGTCGTCTGCTGTTATAACCCTTACGTGTGAGCGTCGTCGAGGTCGTCTGCTGTTATAACCCTTACGTGTGAGCGTCGTCGAGGTCGTCTGCTGTTATAACCCATACGTTTTTGTTCTTCGAGGCATCGTCTGCTGTTATAACCCATACGTGTGAGCGTCGTCGAGGTCGTCTGCTGCTGTAACCCATACGTGTGAGCGTCGTCGAGGTCGTCTGCTGTTATAACCCATACGTGTGAGCGTCGTCGAGGTCGTCTGCTGTTATAACCCATACGTGTGAGCGTCGTCGAGGTCGTCTGCTGTTATAACCCATACGTGTGAGCGTCGTCGAGGTCGTCTGCTCTTATAACCCATACGTGTGAGCGTCGTCGAGGTCGTCTGCTGTTATAACTCATACGTGTGAGCGTCGTCGAGGTCGTCTGCTGTTATAACCCATACGTGTGAGCGTCGTCGAGGGCGTCTGCTGTTATAACCCATAAGTGTGAGCGTCGTCGAGGGCGTCTGCTGTTATAACCCATGCGTGTGAGCGTCGTCGAGGGCGTCTGCTGTTATAACCCATACGTGTGAGCGTCGTCGCGGTCGTCTGCTGTTATAACCCATACGTGTGAGCGTCGTCGAGGTCGTCTGCTGTTATAACCCATACGTGTGAGCGTCGTCGAGGTCGTCTACTGCTATAACCCATACGTGTGAGCGTCGTCGAGGTCGTCTGCTGTTATAACCCATACGTGTGAGCGTCGTCGAGGTCGTCTGCTGTTATAACCCATACGTGTGAGCGTCGTCGAGGTCGTCTGCTGCTGTAACCCATACGTGTGAGCGTCGTCGAGGTCGTCTGCTGCTGTAACCCATACGTGTGAGCGTCGTCGAGGTCGTCTGCTGCTGTAACCCATACGTGTGAGCGTCGTCGAGGTCGTCTGCTGCTGTAACCCATACGTGTGAGCGTCGTCGAGGTCGTCTGCTGCTGCAACCCATACGTGTGAGCGTCGTCGAGGTCGTCTGCTGCTGCAACCTATACGTGTGAGCGTCGTCGAGGTCGTCTGCTGCTGTAACCCATACGTGTGAGCGTCGTCGAGGTCGTCTGCTGCTGTAACCCATACGTGTGAGCGTCGTCGAGGTCGTCTGCTGCTGTAACCCATACGTGTGAGCGTCGTCGAGGTCGTCTGCTGCTGTAACCCGTTCGTGTGAGCGTCGTCGAGGTCGTCTGCTGCTGTAACCCATACGTGTGAGCGTCGTCGAGGTCGTCTGCTGCTGTAACCCATACGTGTGAGCGTCGTCGAGGTCGTCTGCTGTTATAACCCATACGTGTGAGCGTCGTCGAGGTCGTCTGCTTTTATAACCCATACGTGTGAGCGTCGTCGAGGTCGTCTGCTGTTATAACCCATACGTGTGAGCGTCGTCGAGGTCGTCTGCTGTTATAACCCTTACGTGTGAGCGTCGTCGAGGTCGTCTGCTGTTATAACCCATACGTGTGAGCGTCGTCGAGGTCGTCTGCTGTTATAACTCATACGTGTGAGCGTCGTCGAGGTCGTCTGCTGTTATAACCCATACGTGTGAGCGTCGTCGAGGTCGTCTGCTGTTATAACCCATACGTGTGAGCGTCGTCGAGGTCGTCTGCTGTTATAACCCATACGTGTGAGCGTCGTCGAGGTCGTCTGCTGTTATAACCCATACGTGTGAGCGTCGTCGAGGTCGTCTGCTGCTGTAACCCATACGTGTGAGCGTCGTCGAGGTCGTCTGCTGCTGTAACCCATACGTGTGAGCGTCGTCGAGGTCGTCTGCTGCTGTAACCCATACGTGTGAGCGTCGTCGAGGTCGTCTGCTGCTGTAACCCATACGTGTGAGCGTCGTCGAGGTCGTCTGCTGCTGCAACCCGTTCGTGTGAGCGTCGTCGAGGTCGTCTGCTGCTGTAACCCATACGTGTGAGCGTCGTCGAGGTCGTCTGCTGCTGTAACCCATACGTGTGAGCGTCGTCGAGGTCGTCTGCTGTTATAACCCATACGTGTGAGCGTCGTCGAGGTCGTCTGCTTTTATAACCCATACGTGTGAGCGTCGTCGAGGTCGTCTGCTGTTATAACCCTTACGTGTGAGCGTCGTCGAGGTCGTCTACTGTTATAACCCATACGTGTGAGCGTCGTCGAGGTCGTCTGCTGTTATAACCCATACGTGTGAGCGTCGTCGAGGTCGTCTGCTGTTATAACCCATACGTGTGAGCGCCGTCGAGGTCGTCTGCTGTTATAACCCATACGTGTGAGCGTCGTCGAGGTCGTCTGCTGTTATAACCCATACGTGTGAGCGTCGTCGAGGTCGTCTGCTGTTATAACCCATACGTGTGAGCGTCGTCGAGGTCGTCTGCTGTTATAACCCATACGTGTGAGAGTCGTCGAGGTCGTGTGCTGTTATAACCGATACGTGTGAGCGTCGTCGAGGTCGTCTGCTGCTATAACCCATACGTGTGAGCGTCGTCGAGGTCGTCTGCTGTTATAACCCATACGTGTGAGCGTCGTCGAGGTCGTCTGCTGTCATAACCCATACGTGTGAGCGTCGTCGAGGTCGTCTGCTGTCATAACCCATACGTGTGAGCGTCGTCGAGGTCGTCTGCTGTTATAACCCATACGTGTGAGCGTCGTCGAGGTCGTCTGCTGTTATAACCCTTACGTGTGAGCGTCGTCGAGGTCGTCTGCTGTTATAACCCTTACGTGTGAGCGTCGTCGAGGTCGTCTGCTGTTATAACCCATACGTTTTTGTTCTTCTGGCATCGTCTGCTGTTATAACCCATACGTGTGAGCGTCGTCGAGGTCGTCTGCTGCTGTAACCCATACGTGTGAGCGTCGTCGAGGTCGTCTGCTGTTATAACCCATACGTGTGAGCGTCGTCGAGGTCGTCTGCTGTTATAACCCATACGTGTGAGCGTCGTCGAGGTCGTCTGCTGTTATAACCCATACGTGTGAGCGTCGTCGAGGTCGTCTGCTCTTATAACCCATACGTGTGAGCGTCGTCGAGGTCGTCTGCTGTTATAACTCATACGTGTGAGCGTCGTCGAGGTCGTCTGCTGTTATAACCCATACGTGTGAGCGTCGTCGAGGGCGTCTGCTGTTATAACCCATAAGTGTGAGCGTCGTCGAGGGCGTCTGCTGTTATAACCCATGCGTGTGAGCGTCGTCGAGGGCGTCTGCTGTTATAACCCATACGTGTGAGCGTCGTCGCGGTCGTCTGCTGTTATAACCCATACGTGTGAGCGTCGTCGAGGTCGTCTGCTGTTATAACCCATACGTGTGAGCGTCGTCGAGGTCGTCTACTGCTATAACCCATACGTGTGAGCGTCGTCGAGGTCGTCTGCTGTTATAACCCATACGTGTGAGCGTCGTCGAGGTCGTCTGCTGTTATAACCCATACGTGTGAGCGTCGTCGAGGTCGTCTGCTGCTGTAACCCATACGTGTGAGCGTCGTCGAGGTCGTCTGCTGCTGTAACCCATACGTGTGAGCGTCGTCGAGGTCGTCTGCTGCTGTAACCCATACGTGTGAGCGTCGTCGAGGTCGTCTGCTGCTGTAACCCATACGTGTGAGCGTCGTCGAGGTCGTCTGCTGCTGCAACCCATACGTGTGAGCGTCGTCGAGGTCGTCTGCTGCTGCAACCCATACGTGTGAGCGTCGTCGAGGTCGTCTGCTGCTGTAACCCATACGTGTGAGCGTCGTCGAGGTCGTCTGCTGCTGTAACCCATACGTGTGAGCGTCGTCGAGGTCGTCTGCTGCTGTAACCCATACGTGTGAGCGTCGTCGAGGTCGTCTGCTGCTGTAACCCGTTCGTGTGAGCGTCGTCGAGGTCGTCTGCTGCTGTAACCCATACGTGTGAGCGTCGTCGAGGTCGTCTGCTGCTGTAACCCATACGTGTGAGCGTCGTCGAGGTCGTCTGCTGTTATAACCCATACGTGTGAGCGTCGTCGAGGTCGTCTGCTTTTATAACCCATACGTGTGAGCGTCGTCGAGGTCGTCTGCTGTTATAACCCATACGTGTGAGCGTCGTCGAGGTCGTCTGCTGTTATAACCCTTACGTGTGAGCGTCGTCGAGGTCGTCTGCTGTTATAACCCATACGTGTGAGCGTCGTCGAGGTCGTCTGCTGTTATAACTCATACGTGTGAGCGTCGTCGAGGTCGTCTGCTGTTATAACCCATACGTGTGAGCGTCGTCGAGGTCGTCTGCTGTTATAACCCATACGTGTGAGCGTCGTCGAGGTCGTCTGCTGTTATAACCCATACGTGTGAGCGTCGTCGAGGTCGTCTGCTGCTGTAACCCATACGTGTGAGCGTCGTCGAGGTCGTCTGCTGCTGTAACCCATACGTGTGAGCGTCGTCGAGGTCGTCTGCTGCTGTAACCCATACGTGTGAGCGTCGTCGAGGTCGTCTGCTGCTGTAACCCATACGTGTGAGCGTCGTCGAGGTCGTCTGCTGCTGCAACCCATACGTGTGAGCGTCGTCGAGGTCGTCTGCTGCTGCAACCCATACGTGTGAGCGTCGTCGAGGTCGTCTGCTGCTGTAACCCGTTCGTGTGAGCGTCGTCGAGGTCGTCTGCTGCTGTAACCCGTTCGTGTGAGCGTCGTCGAGGTCGTCTGCTGCTGTAACCCATACGTGTGAGCGTCGTCGAGGTCGTCTGCTGTTATAACCCATACGTGTGAGCGTCGTCGAGGTCGTCTGCTTTTATAACCCATACGTGTGAGCGTCGTCGAGGTCGTCTGCTGTTATAACCCATACGTGTGAGCGTCGTCGAGGTCGTCTACTGTTATAACCCATACGTGTGAGCGTCGTCGAGGTCGTCTGCTGTTATAACCCATACGTGTGAGCGTCGTCGAGGTCGTCTGCTGTTATAACCCATACGTGTGAGCGTCGTCGAGGTCGTCTGCTGTTATAACCCATACGTGTGAGCGTCGTCGAGGTCGTCTGCTGTTATAACCCTTACGTGTGAGCGTCGTCGAGGTCGTCTGCTGTTATAACCCATACGTGTGAGCGTCGTCGAGGTCGTCTGCTGCTGTAACCCATACGTGTGAGCGTCGTCGAGGTCGTCTGCTGCTATAACCCATACGTGTGAGCGTCGTCGAGGTCGTCTGCTGTTATAACCCATACGTGTGAGCGTCGTCGAGGTCGTCTGCTGTTATAACCCATACGTGTGAGCGTCGTCGAGGTCGTCTGCTGTTATAACCCTTACGTGTGAGCGTCGTCGAGGTCGTCTGCTGTTATAACCCTTACGTGTGAGCGTCGTCGAGGTCGTCTGCTGTTATAACCCATACGTGTGAGCGTCGTCGAGGTCGTTGCTGTTATAACCCATTCGTGTGAGCGTGGAACTCATGATCATGTCAGATTTTGGTCCCAGTTGACCTCTGTTGTATTGGGTAGTCAACTGTTGAACAGTGCTCCGTCTGTTGGAATCTGCGAGTCGTCGGTCCCGGCCAGTGATGTAGTTCTAAAAAAAGTGCCTTAGCAGTGACGGAATTATTCAAACTACCCCGAAAAAAAATCCCTTAAGTTTTTCTAAAGACATTCAAAATTGGACTTGTGTTTTTACTGTTTAGAAAATATTTATTATTTGATTTTATCATTTCATTAATATGATTTAATTTGAGCAATCTTGCATAACAGAAACGTAATGAGAGATTTTACGTATCCGGTTGGAAGATTTCAATTGAAATCTGTGTGCGTCTTCAAAATGTGAAATTTCGTCTCAATTGGTTTAATTTTTGAGTTATTTTCGCCCAAGGCGTAGGCAGACTAACTAACATATGCATGCATACATGGAAAAAAAAAAAAAAAAAAAGAAAGAGAGAAAAAAAGGCGTTTGTAAAGTGAAATGCTTAGGTGTACTTTTCATTTCAATACAACGAAACAACGTTTACAAAACTAACGCCTTTTATACGAATGCCTACCGAGCCTTAGACGTTTCTTCCACAGAACAGGAACTCCAGAAAGAACTTGATTACATCAAAAGTATTGCTATCAATAGAGGCTTTAAATCCTCGGTGGTGGACCTGGGCTCAGCTGTTCAAAAAACTTGGGAACCCTAAGCATAAATCCATCTTAAAACCGACATCTCCCCAATCTCGCACCAGAATGTGGCACTTTTTAGCACGTCTTCTGTGAAAAAGATCGTGCTTATGTTATCGGTTTGTCCGTCCGTCCGTCTGTACCCACGATATCTCTGCAACTATTAGTCCGATTTGAAAAATTCTTTTTGCATTGCGAAGCTTGAAATATGCGAATGATGATCCTTCATTTCGTTTTTTTTTTTACGATGTACAATTTTGCCGCTAGAGGGCGTAAATGCAGATGACGTTGAATTCAAAAATACGTTTACTTCCACATATTTGCTTCTAAACTTCCGATTGAAAAAATTATTTTATCTTTCAATTCTATTTATGTCGAAGAGTATTTTAGATATAGTTACTTTTTCAAATTACGCCTAGATTTTTCGCTAGGGGGCGTAAAAGTAAATTACATTTCTGCCTATAACTCTTCTTCTAAAACTCCGATTTGAAAAATGTTTTCTTCAGCGGATACACCTCCTGATGGAAAATCTTTTGCATATAATTTCAAATTTTTGGTAAAGAATACTTTGGCCACCAGGGGGCGTAAGTGTTAACTTTTTGCTTCTGATGTACTTGCCATAAAATCTGAGCTTCTAAAATATCGATTGAAAAATTCTTTCGTGGAGTAATGCCACTCACATCGATAATTTTTTTGGAATATTTTCATCTTAAAATATTCCACAGTTTCTCCGCCAAGGGGCGTAGATGAACATCTTATTTTTGTCAATATCTCTACTTCTAGGAGTCCGTTTTGAAAAATTCCTTCTTTGTTGGACAGTGTTTCCAGTGTGACATGTGTTTCATATAATTTCAAAATTTTCAAGTAATTCATAGACTTTTTGTTAGGGGGCGTAAATGCAAATTGAGTTTCCACCTGTGTCTCTGCTTCTAAATCTCCGATTTGAAAAATTCTTTCTGCACCGGATACAGCTCCTGCTGGGAAATCGTTTGCTCATAATTTCAAATTTTTGTAAAAGCATGGTTTGGCCACCAGGTGGCGTAAGTCTTAATTTCCGCTTCTGATGTATTTGTAGCAAAATATGAGCTTCTAAAATCTCGATTGAAAAAAGTCGTTTCTCGACCGATACTACTCATGTCGACAAACCTTTTAGAAATTTTTTCTTCTTGAAATAATGCATGGTTTCTACGCCAGGGGCCGTAGATGTATATCTTATTTTTGTCAATATTTCTACTTCTAAGAGACCGATTTGAAAAATTTCTTCCTTGTTATATAGTGTTTCCAGTGCGATAATTTCAAAATCTTCAAGTAATGCATAGACTGTCCGCTAGGGGCCGTAAATGTAAATTGTGTTTGCACCTGTATCTCTGCTTCTAAATCTCCGATTTGAAAAATTCTTTCTGCACCGAATACAGCTCCTGATGGGAAATCGTTTGCGCATAATTTCTAGTTTTTGTAAAAATATGGTTTGGCCACCAGGTGGCGAAAGTCTTAATTTCCGCTTCTGATGTATTTGCAGCAAAATATGAGCTTTTAAAATCTCGATTGAAAAAAAGTCGTTTCTCGACCGATACTACTCATGTCGAGAAACCTTTTAGAAATTTTTTTCTTCTTGAAATAATGCATGGTTTCTACGCCAGAGGGCGTATATGTATATCTTATTTTTGTCAATATCTCTACTTCTAAGAGTCCGATTTGAAAAATTCTTTCTTTGTTGGATAGTGTTCCCGCTGCGAAATGCTTTTCCTATAAATTCAAAATTTACAAGTAAATCATAGACTTTCCGCTAGGGGGCACAAAGGTAAATTGCGTTTTCTGCGTTATTTCTGCTCCTAAAGCTCCGATTTGAAAAATTCTTCCTGTATCGTATACAAGACCTGATGGAATGTATTTTTCACATAATTTCTAATGTTTGGTAAAGAATGGTTTGGCCACCAGGGGTCATAAGTGTTAATTTCTGCTTCTGATGTATTTGTAGCAAAATCTGGGCTCATGAAAACTCGACTAATTTTTTTTTTCTTGGACCGATACCGCTTATATGGATAAACCTTTTGAGAATACTTTTTCCCTAAAATAATGCATTGTTTTCCCACCAGGTGACGTAAAGTCACATCTTATTTTTGTCGATATCTCTGTTTCTAAGAGTTCGTAAGCTCACGATTCCGTTTACAGCAATATCTGAGGGATGAAAAACCCGATTGAAAATCTTCTTTCGTTCGTCAGATCTATTGTTTTCCATACCGGTTCCATTGACTTTGAATAGCTTTGATAAATTTAATTTGCGTCAGAACGGATTCAAAAGACGTGCTTATTACACCCGAAAATTCGGTGTTATCTTTCTTGTTCTTTTTATCCCTGAAATTTGTTTCAAAATAGCCAAAATCTTAAGGTCGTGAAATTTCAAAGTAATTTTCACTCCCGTGACTAAAATGATTTACGCTACAAAAAAGGACACAGCTCCTGGCAAAAATTCTTAGGGAATCTATCGCATGCAGTGGAGGTTTGGCGCCGCAAGGTTACTTTTTACCTAACTGAATCGAACTCACAAAAATAAAAAAAAAAGAAGTGAAAATGCTTTTTCTTTTTTCTCTTTTTTTAATTTTAATTTTTAGTGCATTTTTTAAAGTCACTGAATAATAAGCCTCCATATGTAGCCCGCAACCAACTTTGATATTATTCTTTTTATTTCTTTAAATTTTAGTGTCTGGTTTGCACATAAGTTGTTGAATATAGAAAAATAGGGGCCACAAAATGATGAAATGTAATTCGCTTTTTCATGAATTCGAAATATATTAAGGTGGTTGCAGTGCAGCAAATCTCAGTATCTGCACGATGAAGGACGATAACCTATTCGAAAATAAAAGGGGATCGGAAACTAAAAAAAAAAAAAATAAAAATAAATATCTTTTCAAGCGCCTCGCTTCCCAACACTTACAAAACAAATAATAATTATCTGCAGAAAAAGATTTTGTTTTGCTTTTTTCCTGAACTGCGGAGCCCCTTGAAGGAGCGGGGCCCTGGGCGACCGCCCCGCTTGCCCCTATGGTCCAGTCGGCCCTGATTATATACTTTCTTTTTGTATCATATTCTCTTGTACACTGCTGGCCACCCAAAATGCACCACCAAGAAGGACACGAGATAGCAAAGCCCGATTTGGACACATAACAACAGATACAAAGATGAAACGATTGAGCTTACAGGCCCGTGCGACTTGCGGAACACGCAGACATCAATAGTTCGTGCGGCCCCCATGGCTGACAATAACGGCCGCTACACGCCGCGGCATCGAACGAAAGAGGCTTTAGATGTAGGCTTGGGGTATGTCGGTCCAGGCTGCTTCCACACGTCGCCACAGTTCATCAGGCGGAGCCGCGGGTGGTGCTTGCCGGGCCACTCGGTTGCCGATAAGCGACCAGACGTGTTCGATGGGCGACATATCGGGAAAACAGGCGGGCCACGGCAGCAGTGACAACTGGTGGGCCGTGAAGAACTGTTGCACGATGCGGGCCACGCGCGGGAGCGCATTGTCCTGTTGAAACGTCGCCGCTGGCATGTCCTGCAGGTAAGGGAAGTGTACAGGCTCCAAAACGTCGGAGATGTAGCGGTGGCTGTTGTGTGTACCGGCGATGCGTACCAGAGAGGGGCGGATGTCATATCCAATTCCGCCCCAAACCACAACGCCAAGCGACGGACCGGTATGGCGATGCATAATGCAGGCGTCATACAGTCTCTCGCCGCGGTGCCGCCACACGCGGATCAGACCATCATGGTGTTGCAGGCAGAAGCGGGATTCGTCGGAGAAGACAATGTCGTGCCATTCCGTAGTCCAGGTGCGGCGTTCAACGGCCCACTGCCACCGTACTCGCCGGTAGTGTAACGTCAATGGTAATCGGAGTAATGGGCGCCGTGCGACAAATCCCCGCTCCAGCAGACAACGTCGAACAGTACGTGCTTACACAGATTGTTGCGTAACACACCCTAATTCCTGCGCTAACGTTCGTGATGTGATGGTGCGAGCCGTCAATGCTCGCCGCACAACATGCCGATCCTCTCGTTCGGTGGTGTGCCGCGGCTGCGGCAATCGCTCACGTCGGTCCGTCCGTCCCTCCTGCACCCACCGAATCTATACTCGCCACACTGTGGCTGGATGTTGTTCCACACGGGCGCCGATGTCTCGGTACGATAAACCGCTGTCGCGATAAGCCACTATTCGTCCTCTGTGGAACTCCGAAACGTGCTGGAATGACTGCCGTATTCTGCGACGAGGCATCAGGAAGCTTCTCACGCACAGGTCCGGCAGCACAACACACTTCCACTACTTATACCCCGCCTTCTGTGCACCCTTCTTATAGTGCTTCTCGGTGGCGTGCCGGGCGCACATGATTTGCATATGCCCTGCGATGCTAATCGTTTGCATGTCCTCTCGCGAGCGACGCATGCTGCGAATTTCAGGCCAATCGGATACTTCCTTCTTGGTGTTGCATTTTGGGTGGCCAGCAGTGTAGGTAATTGATAACTAATAAAATCACTAACGGTTGTGCAATACATTTTGAGAACGAGCTAGTTTTTCGGTGGGCCAGAGAACGGCCTTTGCAAAGGTATTACCATTTTAATTGTAATTCAACAACCTAACTTTTAAACTTTTTTTTACTTGGGTATGATACTGCAAACAGGGTATTAGGGAATTAGGTGTCATTTTTTATCACAAACGGGAAAGGAATTTAATCTTCATTAATTCCGTAGGAAAAAATTAGGAAATAGGGGCAGCACTCATCAGAAGGATTTCGTCTCCCGACGCTTTCTCTCACATCAACTTTTTGCTGTCCTGTGCAGTTCTGACCCCTGGTCGTTGTTTGACCATTTTCACGCCAGTCCTGATACACTTTAACTACAACGGCTCGCGAACACCCCACCAGTTCAGCTGTTTGGAAAATCGTAGCAACCACTCGTGGAGCTCCCACAATCTGTCCTTCCTCAAAGTCCGATAAATCCTTCTGTTTACACATCACGCTTCGAATTTTACTACCTACTGCTTCACTCATACCTTACACATGCTACGCCGGTTGACTAATTGCGCCCTCTTGTAAATCACGTTGTCAACGGGCCGCAAACACTTTTGATAGTGGTGGTCATAATTCAGTGATGGCTTGGTGTATGTTTGTATCTTTTCATTTTATCCTGTTACAGATTTTGGAGTTATACTCTGAATCGTTTCCGCACGCACATGATTTGTAAAAAATCTAAATAAATATCTACGATTTCAGCAACCCATGTTTACACTTGTTTGCTTTAGTCTTGTGTAGGGGAGCATTTCCATTTGAGAAAAAAAAAAAGCCCAGCAAAAACAAAACAACTGTGTGTAATTTTGAAAAAAGATTTCTTAATTTCAATCATCCTTAACAATGAAAAATCCCAAAAGTTCCCCAATTTTTGAAGTTTACCTCATTTTTAATCCAAGGTGAAGCCTAAATACTTCACTGTAAAAATTTTTAGTCTGCGAAAAATTTCCTTTCAAACACCCCTTTCCCTTTCAACACCCCCCTGAACTTTTTCACCCCACCCCCCCAAATTTAGAATTCTTTGATGAACCCCCGGTTAATCACTCCCACCCTCCACAAAAATAGGGGGCGGGGTTCCTAAGTTTGGAATCAGGTATAAAAAAATCATGAAAATTCTGCGTTTTAGTGCTTGCTTCTCAGATGAATCGTGGCAATGAATTCTGAAACATATTTCTTTCTTTCTTTTTTTTTCGTTAATTTGCAGCAGAAAAAGATATTATATAAAGTGATTAAATTTATTAAATAAATGCGTGCCAAGGAATGCGTTATTCAAGTAAAAGAAACTAAACTTGACTGGATAAACAGTATTGCATCATTCGTCCGAGATGGGTCCGGGTTCAAATCCCGGTGAGGCATAGAAGTAGTGTTTATCTTACGGCGCTGGCTCTCTCCCTTCCCAGGAACCAGTGGCCCTAAATTAGGGACGGGCGACTCCTTATTGAGTTGCTCACGGTGGTTGTTAAACCTCCAATAAAAAAAAAAAATGTATTGCTCACAATCGAAAGGAACTAGTCCTTAAAACTGCTTGCACCCATCAGAGCCGGATCCAGATACAGGCACACCGGGGAGCCGCCCGGGGCCCGGGTTCATGGAGTGCGCCCAAGCTTCGATTTTTTTAACCGAAATTTTTTTTTTTTAATTTTCCATTGCATATACATTAATTTTTCTTATTCCATCACTGATTGTTACTTTGAAAGTCAGATCCAAAATATGAATAAAATGAATAAATATGTAGTCCTCTCCCTGAGAAATCGCAATTCCGCTTTCCCAGGGCTCTCGTGGGAGCGTCCATGAGATTCAAACTCGTGTTCAGGGCCCTATTCCGAGGGGGTAGGCTTTAGAAGCTGGACCCTCGGGGCGCAGCCTCAGAAGCGCCTCCACTGCATGATATCCTTAAAAAATATACATATAAATATATTTTAGTTTGCACGTACTGCACACGACTGCTATCCTAAAAGGAATAAATAAATAATAATAAAAAAAAAAAAAACGTGCCAAAATTTTTATGGTAAGGTGAAAGGGCGTCTAGTTTCTCTCGTTGTCAATGAAATCAACTGACCAGCGATTTTCTTTTTTTTTTCTTTTTTCTTTAATTGCAATACAACTCATCGAACGCCCCTCATGTAAATGATAAATTCTGCTCATCATATGCGCATAACATTTTCACGTACTTTATGGTTATTTTTTTTATCTCTCCTACAAGTGCCACGTACGTAAGGGGTGTGGAATTTCCTTAAAAAGGTACACAAATGCAAATACACCCCTCTCCACGGTTTTACAGTTCGTTCTAATTTTCTTACCTTATATTTTTTTCCTTTAACGTCAGAGCTAAAACCTTTACGCTATATTTTCCGTTGGTCGCCCCGGTGAGGCATGGATGCTGTGTTTGTCTTACGGCACTGGCCCTCTCTCTTTCCTGGATAAAAGTCTGTGTCAACCGTGAGTACCTCAATTGGCTTGTAGCCAATTGAGGTACTCACGGTGGTCGTTAAGCCTACAATCTAGTCATTTCAAGAATTTCGGAAGATATATTAAAAAAATATATATCTTCCGAAATTCTTGAAATGACTAGTTATAACTTATAAGAGTTCTTGCGCCCGGGGCCACAAACGTCTGAATTCGGCTCTGGCCCCGATTATAATTTTTTTTTTTTTAAGTTATATTATTGCTTTGGAAATGCCCTTTTTAAATCTGATATGTGATTTCAATTTGTGATGCTCAGAGTAATCTTTGAGAAGAATTTGCGGAAAGGATATTTATGAGGGGCGTGGAGTAAAACCCCATCCAGTAACTTCCTGTGGTTCTGAATTACACTCGAACATCTGCATGTTTGTGGTAAACAGTTTAAAGTGGTGTTCCCTTGAAAATGGGCTTAATCGTATCTTTCCAATTTCCGACACCCACGTGAAATGGAATCATTTGAGCAAACGCTGCTGGAGATTTCTGACTGGAACCTTCCACTATATCTACTAATTGTAGCGTATATACGATTTCCCGGAAATCTGAATGGTCCCTCAACTTCTGCAAGGAAAATTTTCACAGGGGTGCCAGGAAAGCAGAACAATGACGACGCATGGCCATTCCACAAACCTACGATCTGGAATTTTAGTTTCCTGACAGAGTGGTGGAATCCTTTGGGTGATAAGACAACAACACTTCCGTTATACAGCTCTGACGGTTCGCCTTTGACAAACACCACGTGCAAACGCTGCGCAGTATGCCCCAGTTATTGACCCTTGACCCCCAAAATCTTAAGCCTCAGTCACCCGATAGCTAGTGGCGGAGAAGTTCGCTAATGTTTTTCAGTTGTTTGGAACCACGTGACAGCGAATCATAGCGTCTTCCCCTTCGCATAAGGAATTGCCTCTAGGCTCATTAAGATGTCTGGATTTAGTTTCCGACTTCGAAGAAGAAGAACAAAAAAAAAATTCTCTCAGTCCCTGGAACAATTAATCGCCTTGTGCGTCACTTATTTTGAATCATCGTTGAAGTGTGGGAGATCTTTATAGACTAGAATGCACTTCTAAAAGGATATACGGGTATCGTCGCCGGCAGCATTCATTCACTTGCTCATACGTCTTGCAGCCATTTCATTCGAAAGGGAGAAGGCTATTAGGACTACTCGGACTTTGCGCAAACTTAGCAGAGTAAGATTGTAAATTATATACTTATTTAAGAAGTTACTTGCTTAGATTCTGATACTTTGTAAAGATAAATTTTCCGATATTTCTTCGCAAGCTTTAAGATAAGAACTTCTTTATCTCGCAGTTTGGATAACGGGGCAAAATAGTACTGATTTGAGTACGAGAACATAGACATTTTTCATCCAGTAGTACGCAAGTTATGGAATCTAAGAATCTGTCGATGAGAGGCATTGAATTATGCTTTCTGTTTTTTGCTTTTGTTTGTATCGACGGTTCGGCACCCAGCTCAGGCCGAAGGTCACACGAACAAATGAATGAAATTGTCACAAAAATTAACAGTATAGAAGACATTCTGAAGAGTGAAGAACGGATGATATCCGTTTTGAATATAGGCATAGTAGCTTCGACTGTTGACCGACTAAGCAAAAAGGTGGACCACATTGTCAACATTCTAGAGCAGGGACAGCACACGACTTTCAGCAGAAGCGATGGATCCACATCTGTAGTTCCTCGAGACGTCCTCAGCAATCTTCACGGTATAGACTCCAGACTGAGAAGCCTGGAAAATGTAGTGGAGAAGGTTGATCAAGGAATGGAAAAGTCAGAAACCGCTTTTCAGAAACTGGAAGAAGTAGATAAACACACAACTCAGTTGAAAGACGATCTTAACCAGAAGCTAAGAAAGATGATGAACATAATCACAGCTCTCTACGAGATGAATAAAGAGATGAAGAGCAATATGGTTAGTCGGAGCGGCAGTGATGATCTCGATTCCACCAAAAACGCGGGCAACAGCCAAAGTTACGCCACGGATTTCCTCATCGAGAACATAGAAGAGCTGGAGAGAAAAATAAAGGAACAGTTCAGCGTATTGGGCAACGAGATGAGATCAGAGATCACAAGTCTGAAGATTTTGGCGTCGAGTGTAGGTAGCAGATGTGATACTTCTGAACCTGCCGATGACGACTGGGAAGAGACCTCCATGAGGGCTGGTAGGACGAGCCCGCAATCGGGAAGTCGTCCAACAGGTCGCAAAAGCTCTGTGACTAATTCCAGAGTGGAAGACACTCTGGACGAATTGGTCCAAAGCCTGGGAAGAAGTACGCGCGAGATTCGGGAAGAAATCCACCAGGGCATCCAAGAAATTGACGTTAAACTGACTAACATAAGCAAGATAGCCTACGCGTGCGAAAATCTGGAAACTTCAGAATCTGTAGTGACTCCCATAAAAGTGCCCTCGCCGCCGCAACAAGATGTTGGAGAAAAGAGAGATTCTAGAAGTGAGGTCTGTACTAAAGTGGCCACGAATGTCGTGTCTCCGAAGTCCTGCGCTGAACTGAGAAGAGGAGGAGCCACCTGTGATGGAGTTTATGTCATTTTCCCCCAGAATGTTCGTGCCGTGAGGGCACTGTGTGATATGACGACCGAGGGAGGTGGATGGACGGTAAGTGCTCTTTTTTATTTTTAAGAAAAATCCTTATGTAGCTTCTAGTTGTTCTGTAGAAAGTAAATATTTTGGCATAACTTTTTTCCCACAACAACGCCAGCGTGGATTGTAAATCAAAAAAGAAAGAGATAACACACAGTGGCACTGCAAAATAAACATTGAGATAAATCACGAGTGTGATTTTTTATTTTTTTTTTATTTTGTCCAGGGCAGTGTTACGAGTTAGACATTGCACTGCCAGTGGCGTCAGACCCTCATGGGCAAAGGGACAGCTGCCCCAGTACTCATTTGTGTTCAGGGGAGGAACATCTTCCTCCCTTTTCTTCCCTTTTAATTATGTCCGTTATTCGAAATCGAATAAATATCACGATATTTCTTTATTTCCCTACTATTTGAAATTCCTTCCGACGAAACTAAATATTGTTTTCTGTTTCGATTATTAACCATATACAACTGTGAAAGTTTAATGTCATTAATGACTCGAATTAAACTCTCCTGGGTTTATCCAGTATAAGAGAAAAAAAAAAATCATCATGTTCTAGCGTTTTAGTTATCAGTATGAGAAAAATAACGTCTGTTTCGCAAAGTAACAGCCTTGTAGTTATCAGCATGAGAAAAAAAAATCATTTGACGTAGTACCAGCTGAATTAGAAAAGGAACTTAACCTGGATTTTCTGTAAGGTATTGTGTTTTTACAAGAAGAGCATGGTGTAATAAAATAAGACTATAAAAAAATTAAAAAATAGAGGGCTAGGAATGAATTAGATATATCTTTATACATACGTTGTTTGATGTATTCCGTCAAGACTACGGTTCTTGTGGAGTTTATATTAATGTGGAGGCGCCAATATGAGTAAATTATTTTATATCGATAAGCTGATATAAAGAACAAGTTTTAAATTACCTTAGATTTTATCAACCTAATTGATAATCGGTAGCATTTTTTCATTGATGCCAAAAGCCTTGTTTTAGAACAGTACAATAAGTGTTTTCGCTGTACCAAAAAGTACATATATTAATACCTTTCCTCTGTTGTCTAAAAATAGTTCCGATGCTCTTGTACACTGCTGGATGAAAGTCTCCCCAAGTCCCGTCCAGTCTCTTCTAAGTCACACCAGCATACTTTTGTATTTCAACACACACCCCCCCCCTCTCCCTATCTCCCACGTGGTCTTCTTCATTGTCTTTTTCCTGTCACTTATAATGCAGCAGGGCTGTAGTTTGGGAGTCGCCAGGGAAGGCTCAGCCTCTCCTAGGAGAGACTTTTCGAATGTAATAATATAATTAGCATATGTTGTATTTGTAATAAAAAAAAAAAAATTAACGAAAAGAATTTCAGTATCACACTTAAAAACTGACCACCGATAGACAAATGAACTACTGGATTTGAATACCAAAGGACAAAAAAGGCACGAGAATTGGGTGGATGGTCAGAACAGTCCCCCAAAAGGAAAACTCCCCCACATTCGGAAAAGTCCCCCATAGGAAAAGTTCCCCACCTTTTTCAGTTAAGGACCATGCACAAATTGCATTTGACACAAAATATAGAACGTGGGGGAGATTTCCGGGGTCATCATTTCCATTTCCACGCTGTTTAAAACAAGATGCAGCCGAACAACGTGCACCAATATGTGGGGGAAAATTCCGAGCTCGGCATTTCAAACATTTACCGCTGTTTATAGTAAAAACAAAACTGTCTTCCAAGTAGCTGGATGAGGTGGGGGAAATTTCCGAGTTAGTATTTCCACTCTTACCGCGGTTTTTAATGAAAAACGGTCTTACAATATGCAGGCTGGCCGGATGGGGGAAAATTCCGTAGTCGGCATTTCGACTTTTAGGATGGGGTGGGTGAAATTTCCGGTGTCATCATTTCTATTTTCATACACTTTAAAACAAGATGCAGCCGTACAAGTAGAACAAATATGTAGGGAAAATTTCCTGGGTCGGCATTTCAAACTTTTACCGCAGTTAATGGAAAAAACACTGTCTTGCAAGTAGGTGGATGGGGTTGGGGAAATTTCCGGTGTCACTATTTCTATTTTCATGCACTTCGAAACAAGATGTAGCCCTATAAGTATCACAAATACGTGGCCTTTTTAAGAGTTTTTGATCTATCGCCTTCATATTCATAACGTTTACATATCAAACATTATGTAAACTAAGCCTTTTATAACATTATGTACTTAGGCCTTTTTGACAGTTTTTGATCTATCGCCTTCATATTCATACCGTTTACATATCAAACATTATAACTAACAAACATTTTACTGAAAAGACCTGAAACCTCGGTGTTTTGCAAGAATGTCGTGGTCAATGTGTTGCACGTGCGCGACGCTACAGGTGCTCTACGGTGGACTTCAACACACCCAACTTTTTTTGCCCCCCCCCTTCCCCCCCCACTTCACCACCACTCATGTCGAGGGCAGCCTTCTAAGATTTTAGGAAACTCACATAAACGTATGTGGATTTTTCGTATTTATGAAATACTGTCGGAAAATTTCTGCCCACAGCGTTCTATTGAATTTACCGCTAAAAACCGTGGTAACAGTCTAAATACTAACCCGGAAACTCTCCAATCTGTCAGCCTGCTTATTGTAAGACCGTTTTCCATTAAAAACCGCGGTCAGAGTGGAAATACTAACCCGGAAATTTCCCCCACATAACCCTGCTAATTGTAAACTGCTTTTTACCCTAAACAACGGTAGAAGTATGAAATGCCGACCTCGGAATCCCCCCCCTCCCCATCAGCCTGCTTATTGCAAGACCGTTCTTCACTAAAGATGATGATGATGATCAGATGATCATATGTAGAGGATTTTAGGAAGGAGTGTCTGACCCCATGTCTTAAACAACCCTTAGAAATAGGAAGCTAGGAGAGTGCCCAATAGGAAAGTGACACGGAAGCGAAGTAGAAAGAGGGAAGAAGACGCCCTTATTTATTACCGGGGGCCAGTACCCGGGGTCCGACGGCTTAACGTGCCCATCCGACGCACGGCGGATATTTAGTGGATTGAACGTTCGTACCTGCCTGGGATCGAACCTGAGGTCCTTCCCGCGGCAGTCACGAACGTTGCCCACTAGGCCACCCGTTTCTTCACTAAAAAGCGCGGTAACAGTCGAAATACTAACCCGGAAATTTTTCCCACCTCATCCAGCTACTTGAAAGACAGTTTTTTTACTATAAACAGCAATAAATGTTTGAAATGCAGAGCCCGGAATTTTCCCCCACATATTTGTGTACGTTGTTCGGCTGCATCTTTTTTTAAACAGCGTGGAAATGGAAATGATGACCCCGGAAATCTCTCTCACGTTCGATATTTTGTGTCAAATGCAACTTGTGCATGGTCCCTTACTGAAAAAAGTGGGGGACTTTTCCTGTGGGGGAGTTTTCCTATAAAGAACTTTTCCAATGAGGGGGATTTTCCGAATTTGGGGGGGGGGGTTCTTGTTGGCGACTTTTCCGATTACCGTTGGGTGGTATAGCTCTATATACCGATCTGACTGAGTGAAAAGTCTGATTTAAAAACATGTCCGTACAGAAGCTGGTGTTAGGTACAACAATATCATTCGCAGATCATTTTGTGCGTTTATAAACTGTCGCAATCAAGTATATGGTATGCCATTCCATTTCAGGTATTTATTTCGATTACTCATTTTTGAAACGCTTTGCTTTCAGTGAGATATGTTGGAAAAGTTAAA
Source organism: Macrothele yani (assembly GCA_039090855.1). NCBI lineage: Eukaryota > Metazoa > Arthropoda > Arachnida > Araneae > Macrothelidae > Macrothele > Macrothele yani. Next base: position 27,307,698 of record CM077013.1, read on the forward strand.
GGCCGAATAAACATCGACGTTAAACTCAGTGGCTTACTGGAAAATCTCGGGACCGTTCTGCAAAAAAATCTGTTCGAAGCCCTTTTGCGAAAATCTATGAGCCCTGAATTACTTAAATTTTTAATTTCACATTATTTATTAGGTTTTATAAGCGTTTTAATAATTAAAATTCTTTGGAACCTACAGCTATTTTGTGCAAAACCAAAATTTACTGCGTGTAACACAAATGTGCACGTAGTAATTGAAATAGTTGTTCTAATTTTATGCCAATAGAACGTACTACAAAACAGTTGCGCCAAAGTTGAATATATTACGCAAATTTAATTCTCCTAGACAACTAAAGCCAGCTTCTTTGAAATGCTTCACGATCAGACATACAAAACATGTAACTTTCATGTGACAGTGAATAGAAAATTATAGAAAACATTTTCTATTCACTGAAGAATAGAAAAATTCAGAACATAAGTAAGCAAATAAATAAGAAACAGTTAAGAATTGTGGCACAACGAAAAGTAAAACAACTTACATTATTTACTCTACTGAATATAAAAAACACACTTAGTATATAATGCTACAAGATTTGGTACGTAGTAAATTTTTTTCTCTTGACACTGTTATAAAAAATATGACACAGGTCTCTACTTGTCCCCGCGAATAACATCTTTCAGTTCATATATCTGAAGCATGCGTAGTTACTTGGAAACAATTGTGCTTTGTATTACACCTTATCCTCATTGGTAAAGACTTTTCATTCATTGAACTGATATTTTTTTTCACATTCTCTTGTCAAAATATGCCTGTATAGGAAGATATTGCTATGACTGTGAAAAGGGGCTTCTGGTCGTCTAAAATAACTGCTATCATGTCATTCAGTTTTTATAAATTTTAACCGCGAAAAAAATAACCAAAAATTACGTTTCCTTTTAATCAATTCTTTCAAATATGTCGTAAAAATTGCTGGTTATTTCTTTATTCATATAAAGTTTCCGCAAAAGATTCTGTAAAATGTTTCTGTGCGGATAGAGGCCCCCTTAGCCAAAGAATATCTAACAAAGAATATAAACGCGAAGGTAAGGCTCAGCGAGACGTAAGCTAGCGCCACTATCATTATGCGCTTGGTTAAACTGCTAAAATACGAACCAAAAGAGCTCAAACATTACAGGCTGATGCGTCACACTACATACACAATGAGCAGACATGCAATCGATATAGACATAGTCATGGCGTGAAAGGAGGTTAATTTACATGGCTCAAAGTTTAGACACACCAGAATATAAACACTTGTTTGTGCATAAATGCTAGTTTTGTTCAAATCCGTTATTGTTGATATCTCATCTAGATCCGCGTATATACAGTTTAAAAACAGCCATGAGCACTTTCGGTGTCACATTCCATTCATCAGATGAATAACAATTCATGGTCTTAAGTACGCGGAGTAGATGCATCATGGGAAAGGTAATGTCAATGTCACATGATATACCAGTTTGACAATCAAAAAACCTGGAAAACCACTTAACAGAAGCAACGCTATTGTGCTGTCCTTCCCAACAAAATTGCTATCCAAGGTTACAGTTGAAAACATAAGGATTAATTTATCAACTTGTATTATAAGCCGAAACTAGAGGCTTTCTATGACAAGGAATGACCACGCAATAGGTGTGTTTATGAAATGAAAGAGGGAAGCACTTATTACACATTGCTTTGGTGACCATTTTTAGATCAGACAGCTTTAAGCATACACTCGAACGTAGAACGAATTAGTTCACCAGAGATCGGTAAGAGCATAGGAATAATATCACGCCAGCGGCCCAGGTTGCAAACCTACTCAGATTGCATGATCGTATTCCAAATTGTATTTTATGACGAGAACATATGTTGAGAAAAGGTTTCCCAGCGCAATATGTGCGTTTAATTTACAAACTTTTTAGGCACTTGTAGAATTAAAAAAAATTGACTTTGGGAAAACCGTACGGTTGTATTGTGCTCCCCTTTGTCCGGGTAACCATGGTTTTTTTTCCATTGTAGTTCTTGAGCTACTGGCGAAATTGGCTAGAAGACAGTGCTGGCTCCAGCAGTGCAGAGCAGAATTTTTATGCTGGGTACCTAATGTTTAAGTTTTGTGAGCAGACCCATTCCTTTGTTTTGTTGAGCAGAATGTAAAAATTCCAGAATGCAAACTGTAAGTTGTTTTATCCGCAGTCTTAGCAGAAATTCTTCTACAGCATATTGAAAATAAAGTCATACAAGAATTCCCACAAAAACCTAGCATCCGTTACGTTGATGACATTTAATTTGGCCATATACCATAAATCAGTTACAGCAGTTTGTCAACGCTATGTCTGCTCAATACCTGGTAGTCAAACTCACGGTAGAACTTATAATTTCGTCTTACCTTATCTTGACTTTCAAATTACTCGTACCCCTTCTGAAAATTCCCTGTCTTTTGCTGTTTAAAATAACCTACTTCCACACCCATTGCTAATTGTATATATTTGTTTCACCATAAAAGGCACTTCCTATTTAGAAGAGGGCATATTCACATTCCAGCCATTTCGCCAGAAGCTCAAGAACTACAAGATATCATGCTTTCAGTAAAAACCAATGAGTTACCCGGACAACGTTGTTAGGGGAGTGCAGATCAAAGCTTAGCGTCAACTGCTTTAATTAGTGAGCAAGTGCCTAAAAGTATGTTGGATCTGTTGATCCCGTGTCTCCTACGCTTTTTGCGTCCTGAATGTCATGCAATCTATATACCATTATCCGCAGATGATCGTGCGGCCGCATTGACAAAGGGTGGCGCTGCTGTATGTTATTCCTATGCTTGACACTATCTCTGGTGAACTAAACAATCATTATGTGGGTTCTTACGCAAAAGAAGCGTTTGATATTCTTTGAACACTTATGCCGTGAATCACCCCCCTTTTCCATAAGTGCGGGGGAAATTCCATCCCAGACTGGGGCTAAAATCATAAACACACCTAACTCTGTTCATTCCTTGGTTATTTGCAGAAAAACTGCTTATAATACAAGTTGCTGTAATGACTATTATCCTTATGTTTTACCTGAACTCAAACATTGGGAAAGGACAAGCACAATAGCAATTGCTTCTGTTAAGTGATCATTGGCTAACTATGCCATTGTCTTGTTATCTGGTATATCATGTGACATTGACATTACATGATGCATCTACTCCGCGTACTTAAGACCAGCATGCAGCCACATGGTGAAATTACATTATGAAGGTGTCAATGTGACACCGAAAGTGCTCATGGTTTTTAAACTGTATATAGATTTCATTTTTTAGCTGAATAAATTTATCATAGCGTGCAATAAGACGGATTTCTTTTAGACACACCGGAAACGTAATGCCATTATTAGATATACGTGTATGGTATTTGCAGATCCCTGTATCATCTTGGAAACACGTTTCTCCGTGTAATAAATTAGATTCTCTTGAGTTTCCGGTTAATGCAGTTTTTCAGTTAGTAGTTGATTAACTACTCATCGTATAAAAAATTATCTGTATTTATATTCAGCCGTCCTTGAATGATTTTCTTTTGGAGTTTCTAAAAACATTCCATCTGATTTTTTGTTTTGTTTTCTAAATTGCCTACCGTAGGAAAAGCGAACAGTGGTTTCACATTATATAGAGGATACTTTTGTCCAATTTCAACCAAATCGACTATCAGAGGCGTATCAAGGCATTTCTGAGCCCGGGAAAAACCTCAAAATATTGCGCCCCCATTTGCCTTTCTACGTTATTACTAATGTAAAGGTGAAGGGTAAACAGTGGCGATTTCGTGATAATTTCAGAAATTACATTTCGACCGCAAAAATTTATCGCCCTTGTTTATCGAATCCCAGTACCTGATACGCAACACATTTTTACATCATACTAGTAACTTGAAGAACAATAGGATTGTATGTTTGTGTTCCACAGCACATGTTTTCGCATGATGTTTACCAGTGGTTATTCTATGATAACCTTAGTAACTTCGTGATAATACCTTGCTAATTTCGTGGTAATGAAGAAATTGTCCGTTCGTACGCACAATATTGCGTAAATGTAAAGAAATATCGAAATAATAGTGCACATGATATATTGCACAGTTTACTCTACTCAAACATAGAATAAATACATATTTTTACCTTACCAATAAAATGCTCCCTTTTTCCATAAAGTGCCATTTTCGCATTTCAGTTACAGATGTTACTAGCAGCTTTCACAGATGTCGCACATGAACATATCTTCATTTTCACCGTAAGAGTTTTGGCACTTCATGTGGTAACATATCATGCAAGAGCAACATTTTTTTTTTTGAGCTCCACCTTTTTTTTTTTTTTTTTTTTGATATCCTCGTTATAGTTGTGTCCACAAAATTCGCCATCCCAGTTATTGTCTTCCCTTTGCATGGGCGTGTTGATAAAAACTGTACATATGAACTATTTCTTGTTACATTTCAAGTACATCGACTTTTATGTATCACGTGGTTACTGCCTGTAGGTGATATATTCGTTATACCTTGGTTACTTCGTGAAAGGCTAAAATTAATTAAAAACCGGAACTGAAGTGTTATTTGAACCCCGACTACCATGATTACGATTCAGAAATTAGATATTGTAGTTTAAATTATGGAAAAAAGGTTATTTTTTTTTTTTTTGAAATCAATATTAACGCCTGAAAAAATTAACTTTCCAAGGCTAAGAATCATGCGTCCGTGGCTAAGTCTGTACCAGTAGTGTATCTTGGGTCCAAGACCTGGGCTATCTCCCCCACCCCCATTACAATACTGTTTTTTAAAAATTGCGAAGTTTATTTTTAATTGTTAAGTAATAGAAGTAACATTGTTTTCTAAATTTTAGGTACATGCTATTGCTAATACGATAACAAATAGTTATGAGGATTAGAATTTGAAGACTTATTTGTACATGAACTTCATTCTTCTTTCCTTTTGTGTGAACTTGAGTGTTATACGTTTTCACAAAAATGTTTCTGCGCAGTACTTTTTCATATTTAAAAATGATGTTTTTCTCCATTAACAAACCAGTCAAGTTGCTCGAATGTGCATGTCCTTGTGTGGCTCTAAGATATATCTTGATTCTTTTTAATACGTAAAAATTTCTTTCGGTAGTTGCAGTTATTGATGAAAAGTTTTATATTAGATCTGCTAATTTGTACACCTCAATAAACACTATGTCCAATTATTCAACTTTATGTAACAAGTAGTGTTTCTTACTGATTTGTTTTGTATTCATCAAGGGAATTAAACACCTTCAGTTCATTTTTTAATCGAGCTGTATCAAAATTTGAAGCATAGAGTTATTTAAGCTCTGATAGTAGATGTTCAGGGAAGCTTTCACAAAATTTATCAAAACAGTTCGAATCCAACAAAGCCACGAATTTAAGATATATCACTGATTTTAATTCATTAACACTTCACACAAACTGAAACAAGTCTCGGTAAACACTCGCTGGAAGCATGGAGGGACAAAGGCGTAAAGATAGCCCCCGCAAACCCTGCGTTGCCGGGGTCCGTGAATTTTAGGGAGCCCAGATCTATGTATGTATATATTTATTTTATTTAGCAATTTAATTTTAGACAAGAGGTTCTCTACTTGCTCTAAAAAATTTTGTCTTAAATTTTCTGTCATTTGGATATGAAAGTTTTTGAACTAAAGGGCCCCATTGACACAGACTTTTATCTGCGCGCCGATTAGAGATCAGATCAGATCATATATAGAGAATTTTAGGAAGGGAGTGTCTGACCCCAAGTCTTAAACAACCCTTAGAAATAGGAAGCTAGGATATTTGGGCTAGAGTAACAGATAGGAAAGTGACACGGAAGCGAAGTAGAAAGGGGGAGGAAGACACCCTTATTTATTACCGAGGGCCAGCACCGGGGTCCGACGGCTTAACGTGCCCAGCCGATGTACAGCGGATATTTAGTGGTTCGAGCATTCGTACTTGCCCGGGATCGAACCTGAGGTTTCTACCTTCGGTCATCACGCACTCAAAGTAGGCTTGATGGACTTGCGATGATAAGCATTGAAAATGACAGAGCCAGAAAACTAGACGTGACGAAACTGATTGAAATATTCGCTAAAAAGAACGTTAGAAGAGAAACCAGATTTTAGTAATGTAAATTTTCTTTATTTTGTAAAGTATGCTGGCTTCTTGAATTTCAAAGACAAGACACTAAAAAGAAACAATATCGCTGAAATATTTAAAACTAGAAAAATGTTAACACACTTGTTTTTCCTCTTTCTCAAAAAATATTGTATTAAGGAATTAAACAGCTTTAAAGGAAGTTCGAAACCAGACACTCGAAGATCAGTATTTGTTTTTACTTGATTTGATATCGTCAACATTTGTCATTTGAAGATTTTGCACTTTTTTCCCCCGAGTCCTAAATTTATCGAGGATACTTACCGGATTAAGTGCTCACATAAATAAAAGCAATACATAAGTGATCATAGAATTAATATATGGAAAATATATTTTTACTGCGGAGAAGTTAAATATTTACCCTGAATTTTTGCATTAATTTTTACTATGTTGGAGGCCTGTTAGGAAAATTTCGCGGGGGGGGGGGCATATAATTTGCGTTACGCCACTATGGAGGGACTGAGGTAGTCCAAAGGCTTCGTTTATTTGAGCGAACCCCTTGCGCCAAGCAATGGCCACTTACCTTCGTAGCTCATTCATGTTGTCATGGAAACGACAGCGGGCGATAGTATGGAAGCTCTTCGCATCAGAACAGCGAAGGCTCTCGAAGATCTACTGCGTTATGCCGTTGATCATCGCTCGCCAGACTGATTCTTATAATCGAAAGAAACGAATCAGCTGGTGTGTTTTTTTTTCCACCGAAAGCATCGACATATATCTTAATACCGTTGATAATTGACCTTTATTTGTGTATATTTAATTTACTTTTATTTGTGCATTCTCTGGGCTTTGCAGCTAGACTAGCTAGCCTCGAAAATACGCCACTGGTCTCTACACGCTATAGAATGCTGATAATTGACTTATAAGTACATAGACAGGAATCTAATCAATAACTGGGTTAAATATTGTTTGCTTACCTCTATTTTCCTTCTTGAAATGAGCTCTTCTGTCTTGTATACTAAACACTATAACAAAAGACTATTCGATTTCTGCCACACGTTGAACAACTTTCTTTGTGATATGAACAAAACAACTTACCAACGATCTGCTTCCGATTTTAGAAACTGGACAACTGCTGCCATTTATGATGAAACGTTGAAACTAGTTAACAGTAGTTACTATGTTGTCGACGAATACCGTGTTCTTCTTGAGTTGGATAGTTAAGACAGTAGTTACTTTACGAATAGCCACTTACGCTCCATCACGAATTTATCTATGCCGTGAAATTACCCATGTTTACCTTATATTAGAACATATATGCACACAGCTCGATAAAACAAAATTAACGTCATATCCCTCTGTGTGGGAGGCGCGATAAAAATGTGACCGTTTGTACAGCTTTTCCCAAACGCTTACAAAAGTTCGTACTTTAGGTACCACATCAGACGGGCCAAATGACGTTGACAGTCGTGGCTCGCGGCCGCAGTAATGATGGAATAACCTCCAGAGAATCTTCAGCAATGTGAACGACATCTTTACCTTGCAACGTACGTACAGCCCATCCAAATAAAGGGAAACCACAAGTCTAATTGTTGTCGACAAATACCATGGTTCTTCTTGAGTTGGTTGGATTATGGACGTATGCCACGGGTATACATACAACCTCATCTTCATTTCTTCTGAATGTGAACAACTAGCATCCGCTAAACACTTTGAAGAAGAAACACGAATTTTAAGCTTCTGGTGCCATTGAAGCTGGAAAAGCATATTGTAAGAAAATTCTATAAATGGAAAAGCGTGGCGCGAAAAAATCTGCACCCGAAATTGGTGCAAAAGTTTCAATTCTGATTTTAATCAGATTTTGGGCAGTGATTTCTGCGCCCTCACTTGAGCTGCGCCAGAGGCAGCTGTCCCGCCTACCCCTCTCTAGTTATGCCTCTGTTGACTGCAAACATTTGTTGTTTTTAAACAAAGCTTGAAAATATCAAATTTCTTATTTATCTATAAGTTAAACAATTTTTGAGTCATTTCCTTCTAAAAAAAAAAAAAAAGAAGAAGAAGAAGAAGAATAAGAAGAAAGAAATATCCGAAAGCGTGTCTTCTTGATTCGCATATTCTTGTTTGGCCTATTCTTCGTACGTCGAAAGTTAATGGGTTCCGCCATTTTAGGCGAGGAAAGAATTATTGATTCGCCTATTTCTGTCTCGCCTAAAACCTTCACCTTCTAGAGGGGAGGAATTCACCTGGAGCAAACTTCTTGATTCGCCTATTCCTTCTACGTCGAAAGTTAATGGGGCGAGAGAATGCTATTACAATATTTCGCTTAAACTTTGACGGAGTGATTTAAAAATAAGATACACCTTTACCTCCCGCGAATTTTTTTTTTTTTTTTCGAAACACTAAATCTGTCGTGTGTTAAAAAAAAAGGAAAACTTTCCCGTGAAAAAAACAAAACAAAAAAACAAACTAGTATCCCTAGGGTTTGAAACTAGTTTTATTTCTCTAATCGAAAAAAAGAAAAAAAAACCCAAGTAGAAAACGAAGTTGTGCAAAACATTTATAATTTAAAAAAAGAGCGGGGAAGCTATTACAGTATTTCGCATAAGCTTTGACGGAGACATTTAAAAAAAAATATTCAACTTTACCTCCCGTGGGTTTTTTTTTTTTTTTTTTTTAAATCGAAACACTAAATCTTCCGTGCGTTAATGTAGGAGATATCAAATGATGAGTAAAAAGTAAAAAACAGAAGGTAGTCGTCAGCGTGATTAAGGTATTAAATGTGTCGTCCAATCAAAATCGTGAAAAACTATAGTGAGGGGTGGTGGAGGATTTATGTGGGTGTAAGACAGAATTCAAGAAAGCGTTGATAATGAAAAAGTAAAGAAAAGTAAAGGGTAGAGGGATGTTGACGCGGGGCCCGGACTAAAGCCCACTGGACACTTGCCCACCCGGACGTTTGCCCATCGGACAGTTGCCCACTATGAATGATTTGTATATAATACGTAGCGTCAGAGGATGCTTACGGTCTACTCTAGGAAAACTGATCACATAAATATTTACCGACCGTATAAAAATTGCACTTTGTTTTACGAATGTTGAAATTAAAGGGGTTACCCCTAAACCTAAACTAATATGTATTACTTTTGTTATGGGTTCAAAAGCTCAAACCTAAATCACAAGACAACGCTGTCAATAGACGAACAACGCACTTGAAAATTTGGAAAAGTTTAAATTTAGGAGGTTATAATGAATAATCTTTATTTGCTTTCCGCTAAGCTAATGATAATGAATAATAATGAAGCTTTCCTACTGAGCTAAGTATAATGCTTCTGCTACTGAATGATATGCTTGTACTAAGCTTCAAATAGTGAATTCAAATGGTTGTTGTTACTAGTTAATTAAGAACATGAATAAAGTCTCCTGCTAGTAGTGTAGTAATAGTATTGAACAAACTTATAACTGGTAGTAATGTTGTAGCAGTAATTAGAATGAATAAAGTCTTCACGCTGGTTGTTAATAGTAATAAACTAATGACATAAACCTAACAGCCAGACAGAGGTCTGACAAAAACTATGAATTGAGAAAGACGTACTTACGACAAAGCTCTTTTATTATATAACTCTGGAATCATCCAACGCACACACACAACTCGTTTCACAATAATGAAGAATCAAACTAATCACATAGAACGAAGCTCTCAATACAACAACAACAACAAACTCTCTCCTTCACAACAACAACGCTCCCCTAGTATAACAACAAACGCTCTCCCTATAACAACAAAAGCTCTCCTTGGGTATCGTTGAACGCGCCTATATATACTGGCTACCACCACGTCATGACTTACACTCATTGCCAGATCTCATTCAGCGGGTGAAATAATATTTCGTTCAGTAAGAAGATAATTTACATAGTAAAATAAAATAACCAGAGATAGTAAAATCAAAAGGAAAGGTTTTTTTTTTTTTTTTGATTGGAGGTTTAACGACCACCGTGAGCAACTCAATGGGCTATAAGCAGTCGCCCGTCCCTAATTTAGGGTCACTGGTTCCAGGGAAGGGAGAGAGCCAGTGCCGTAAGACAAACACAACATCCATGCCTCACCGGGATTCGAACCCGGACCCCTTCCGACGAATGATCAGAGGCCAACGCCTTAGACCACTGCGCCACCGGGGCGGCCAAAAATGAAAGTGAATATAGAGTATACGTTACAAGGTGTTAACCACCCAGATATAAACTAACATATATAATCTTTTTCATGGGCTTTATAAAGCTCAAACTTAAATCATTACTCGATGGGCTGTCATCTAATAGGTGAAACAAGTCTATTCTACATGTGGGCTACCATGGTTGCTGGCAGTGATTTCTGTACTCAGAGATTTGTCATTATATATAGTATTTTGCAAGCGAAGAACAGGAGTTTTATAGGAGCGGGGATCAGGGAGAAAGAAGGAATAGTAGACGTCTGTTTTCTATACCCTAGAGGTCAATTAAACTGAATTTGTTTTCACGTCGGGAAGGAAAATTTCAATTTCGATGCCGCCGCGAGGCAGTCAAATGATTTTGCCCACAGAATTTCATACCAGGTGTTTTTTTCATTTTAGTTCAGAGAACTGGTGATCAATAAATTCCAATTTATTACTGATCATATAGTGTACCAGGAGCCCGAGGAAAATGCCTTGCTTTGAGCATGGTGGCAGGTTTGACTGGGCAGACGATATAATAGCCGATGTAGATGGAGATCGGAATCATATCTGTTTGTGCCCTACTTATTTGTAACATACACTACCTCCATTATGAATAAAAAAAAATTCTTTCAAAATCGGAAAATTTTTACTGAAGTTAGAGCGCGAAAGTGCTGGCGAACAAATCTCGCGCTATCGCACTAGTTCTACGCACCGATTTAAAACATTTTCAACAGAAAAGATCCACTATTGTTCCGAAAGTACACACTAAAATTTCGCAGCAATCGAACTATTTCTTCTCAAGTTATCACGCAGGTCAGAGAACATGAACTACCAGTATTTGTCATTTTCTTGTAGGACTTCCGTCCACAGTGAGTAGAGTTTAGGTCCCAGCCACCTACAGCGAGATCGCCTTATGGGCAGAACACAGAAACGGAAAGAATGAGAGCAAGTCTAGCGACTTTTGACAGAACAGTATGTAGTGAGATTAGAGTACAGTATATGGCGCCACCGTATAAGTACGAGGTTGCACACAGAGGGGTGAGAGAATTTCAGGGGGGCATAGGAAAGGATACCCATTTTAACCAGTGGGTTCAGCCTGGGGGCCGTCACTTAACGTGCTCGTCCGATATTCAGCGATTGTTAGTAAATCACACCACCTCTGAAAGATCAGCCCAGGTTCGAACCTGAGGACCTTGCATCGATAGTCTGAATCGCTAACCACTAAGCCATCCGCAGTTCGCGGGTCAGAGAAGTATCACCGCTCTTGGTTGAGTGGGTGTTGAGTGAGGACACGAGCCAAACTTCATTAACCGACTGACATGAGCCTACAAGACATCAGCCACTTCCAAAAACGATCTGATTTTATTGCTATTGAATGCTCACATGTGTAAATCCGAGTAGCAGAAATCTCTGGTCATGAAAATTCCCCATTTTGGAAAGATCCCTGTTCCTCCATATCCACAGGAGGCTGATGGGTCTGTAGATCCTGAGGTTCTCAAAGTTTCTCAGTTTATGTATCAGGATCACTGTGGCATTGTTTCAGTCATCAGGAATCACGTATAGGATTTTTTTAAGAGTGACTCGGGTTTTTGCACCTTTCTAAATGTTTTTAAAGGAAAAAGAACTGAGATAAATATATATATATGTACATCCATAAAACCAGTATTGGTTTTCAGTTACAATTATAGCTTGCTAAACTCAGGCATTTCTGTCCAAAACTACGTTTTATTTATTCGATAATGAATCAGTATACATCAGTGAGAAAGCATTACTTTCGTACTCGTTAAACTGCTTGATTTAAGCTTGAATTACATACTGAAATTTTGTAAAAGTTCATTCGGTTTTCAGTTGATTTTTAGTGCGTTCCTTGATTTGAAGGTTTCCATACAGGAATTAAACTTTGAACGGTGTAATATTCATCGTATTCTAACTCACCTTTGTACTTAATCCACAAATTTTCTTCCTGGTTAAAGGATATCTCTCTATGCGATGGAAAATGAAGTTTCTCAAGGATGAATCTCAACGGAAATAACGTTCAAAAACCTTTATTTACAATAGTATGAATACATTTTTATTCAATAATTAAAACGAGAAAGTTTGAGTCAGTAATAAGATTTTGAACATGAAATGCATAAATCTTAAACTTTATGCCTTGGCAATACTACGTTTTTATTTCTGAACTGCATAACCGCATAAAAGGAATTGAGGTCAAGTGAACATCGGGCAACTAGCCATACGGACAACTGATCACATTCAATTTTACAGCACGAAATAACTTAGCATAAAAAATTGGAGCGTTCCTATATTTCTCCCTATTTGAGTATTTGTCGCGTACAATTTTTTTTCTTTCTACTTTATTATCATTAAGAAATTAAGATATTTTTATGATTTTATGGCTGAAAGACAAGACAGACAACTGGCCACAAAAGTGTTAGGGAGCAGTATAAAAATTGCATTTTTTTCTTCGTGTCCACTTTTATATAAGATGACCACACTTGTTAGGGGGTCGCACAAAAATCACACTCTTAATTTCACCGCGTCCTCGTATCGGTAGAGGTAGCCTCTGAAGATTAAAATTTTCATGCTCGTGTTGCGTTTAGTTTTTAATCCATCGATCTCATATTCATAACGTTTAAATGACGAGTCAAGTTGAAAATACTGCAGTTTTTCTTCGACATTAAACCTTAATTTATAGGCACTAGACATAGGTCTTTTTAGGAATTTTTAATAAGCTCAAAATTGTGAATTTGACCTGTCATAAAAATTTTATGAAAATGATCGCGCTAGATTAAAATTTAATAAAACGGCCTAGTCCTATTAAATAATGTTTTATTCCTGAGTAAAAATACAACATAATTAAATTGATTTGCTACGACAACCTTATGAATTTGTGTCCGGGGTATTGAAAACTGAAAAAAAAGCCTAGGCCCATGTCCTATTAATTAATGTTTCGTGCCTAAGCACAACGTTTGTGACTTGACTTGTTATGTAAACGTTATGAATATGTGATCGGCGGAATAAAAACTGTTAAAAAGGCCTAGGGCTTATTAACTAATGTTCAGTGCCCAAAAAAAGTTAAAAAAAAAAATCCCATCTTATCCTTCTTTTCCGAACATAACATGAGTCATGCTATAATTACGTTGGTATAGCAGAAATTCATTTACGTCAGTGGAGTTTCCCATTCAGTTCATCATCATCATCATTGTCAACCATTATCAATCCACTGCTGGACGAAGGTCTCTCCAAGCCACTTTCACAACGGTCTGTCTTGTGCCAGTCTCCTCCATGTTACTCCCGCATACTTTCGAATTTCATTTACCCATCTCCCATGTGGTCTTCTTCTGGGTCTTTTCCTATACCTTGGAATCCAATCTAAAATTTTGGCTGTCCATCGATGGTCTGTCCTTCTGGCAGTATGTCCAGCCCATTGCCATTTCAGAAATTTAACTCTGATCATGATGTCTTCCACTCTTGTCATTTTTCGGATCCACGAGTTCCTCTTCTTATCTCTCCTGGTTACACCAAGCATGCACTTCTCCATGCTACTTTGAGTTGTCTGCAGCCTTTGTATGTCTCTTTTAGCTAAAGTCCACGTCTCTGCACCATACGTAAGCACTGGAAGGATGCATTGATCAAACACTTTTCTTTTAAGACATAATGGCATATTGCTCTTGAAAATCATGCTGTTTTTTCGAAAAGCACTCCAGGCAAGTTTTATACGCCGATTAATTTCTTCATCAATGTGACCCTCACTTGATGTCTGCTGTCCAAGATAAACGTACGTGTCTGTTATCTCCAGCTTTTCTCCATCAATCGATAAATCTTCATTTCTTGTAAAAGCATTGTACATCACTTTTGTCTTCTGAAAGTTCATTTTTAATCCCACTTCTTTACTCTTGTCAGCAAGTTCCTGGATCATATTCTGCAGCTCTGATGGGGTAGTTGCAAAAATGACTACGTCATTAGCAAAACGAAGGTGGGTTAGATAACCTCCATTAATCTTCATCCCTTTGTTTTCCCAGTTCAGTGATTGAAAGACATTTTCCAATGTGGCATTAAAGAGCTTCGGAGATATGGTGTCACCTTGTCTCACTCCCTTTCTAATTTTTATATGTGTTGTATTTTCAAACAGCAGAATCTTTGCACTTGCATTTTTATAGATGTCATTAATAATATTAATGTATGCATCTTCAATACCGCAGAATTTTAAAGCCATTGTAACTGCTGATGGTTTCACCGAATCAAAGGCCTTTTCATAATCGATAAAAGCCATGCACAATGGAAGTTCATATTCCCTCGCTCTTTCGATTAGTTCTCTCAGTACGTGGATATGATCTATTGTGCTGTAGCCACTCCTGAATCCAGCTTGTTCTCTCGGTTGAGCCATGTCCAGTGTTATCTTCAAGCAGTGTGAAAGAACTTTAGCGAATATTTTATAAACCACTCATAGGAAGGAGGCTGATAGGTCTGTAGTTTCTGAGATCCTCAATGTCACCTTTTTTATGTGACTAGAAAACAGCAATTTATATACAGCCCCTAACGCTTTTATGGGCAGTTGTCCAGTATCCATTTGTCCAACCCCCTTAAAAGTCATAACAGAAAACATAAACAGACATATGTGAAATCATATGGATTAAAAATATTATCTTCAATAATTTTATCATGGGTGGCAATAATATATATTTTCCTCAAAGTAATTTTTTGGAGAACAAAAACAAATATACAAAAAATAAAACCGGTGCAGGTGCCTTCCCCCCCCTCTGTATCTGCGCCTGTTTAGGAGAAAAGAAAATCCTTGCCAAACAGAGATATCAGAACTTTTATTAAAATCTGGAATCAAACTGTAAAAGCAACTTTAGAAAAGTAGAAATATTTTCATTTGTTTCCTTATTCAAGTTTTAATCGTAAGTAAATTTTATTCGCTTGGCTAACACTAAATTCGGCGTAATACCTCAAAGGAAATTCTTAACTTGGAAATCATCAATAGATTTGTTCTTAACTATGGTACTCCCACGATTTTAATGTTCCTTTTCCTTTCTATTTGATCCTGTCCTGTCTGTGTCGCTCTATAGAAACATACGCTGTTGTTTTTTAATCTTTAAATGAAACTACCAATGATACAGTTCTAAATTAAAAAGTGCTTTAGCGCTGAACGAATATAGAAAATCTCAACCTGGGAAGAATATCCTCAAAATAAAAAAAAAAAAAAACCCTGTGAAATCTGATTTTTTTTAATTATTTGGCAGCTTTTATTGTATTTTCCTTACTAATTACTTTTATCAATTTATATTAAAATTGCATACTTTGAGCAATTTTAAATAAAAGAAAGAATGTTACGTCGGAGTGATATGCTAAGAATACTAAATTTTTATTTAAATGACGCTCTGTCCTTCTACACGATTCCAAATATTCATCGTGAATAATATGTATTAATTACATTGAACAAATGCAACTGACATATATAACGTCAACTGAGTGTGTCGAATGGGCAGTTTTTTCTAAGATTATGAGGTGAATGCTAAGATTAATCATAAGATTGTGATGTGTTTCCTCTAAGGAAGCACAGAGTGAGCTCAATGGATAACTTTTATTACAGCCGATATGGAGCAGTTTACTATGCCCTTCTCCCGCAGGGCCGGATTAAAGGGGGGATCTATAGGGGCCTTGGGGCCCAGGTGGCATGCCTGTGCAAATAATAGATACGTAGGTAGGTAGAGAGAGGAAGAAGTTTATAAAATAGTTTCACTTTGGTCTAACATGATTTCCTCTTGGTCAGAAACAGAGGCTGGAATGGAAGACGAACAGATTTCAAGGCAGTGGTGACTCACCAAAGGTAAAAGTGTCATGTCGCTGTGTAGCGGGCGGGGTAGGCGTGATAGTTTCAGCTTTTTCACTACCATCCACCCACACCTCCCAAATCGCACTTGGAACCGTTAATGGTAGAAGGCCCCTATTATGGCCTCACATTGCATAACAAAAAAGATGCACTATGAAAAGTATACAATGCTAAATCATTAGAAAATCCAAGACGGAATCTAGGAATCTTAAGCTTTTGACTCAAGTTCTTATGAAAACAATGAATAATACAGTGACTTATAATGAATATGCTGCAGGTAATGTATTAGTTTGAAGAGTGTACTATGTATTAATTATCACAAGCACATTGCCAGACTTTCGTGTTTTAACGGACTTCATAATGTCTTGGGGGCCCACTAAGATGTCTTAAGCTCTTTGGGGCCCCACTGAGATATCTTAGCCAAGGGGCCCACTAAGACCTTAATCCGGCCCCGTTCTCCTATTGTTTTATCTTGGGACATGCAATCCTAACTCCACCGATAACTTTATTTTAACTGTGGTCAAGAAAAAAAAGAGTTCACATTCGCTTAGTGCTCACGAACCCTTGTGATCCGTGAGACCCCTACTGGGTGATCAGACTGTATCTTTTCATCCATGAAATACATTTTTCCTTTTTTTTTTGTCCTTTACCACTGTGAGCAGGTCGTAGGGCTATAAGCAGTCGCCCGTCCCTAATTTCGCGCCACTGGTTTCGTGTAAGTGACAGATCCAACGCCATTGACCAAGCGCATGACCGTAGCCAGCTTTTCTTATCTAGGAGGGCGAGACTTGAAATTACGCCCCTTCAAGTTCAAAATTACACCCCTTCGAGTTCC
Source organism: Macrothele yani (assembly GCA_039090855.1). Taxonomy (NCBI): domain Eukaryota; kingdom Metazoa; phylum Arthropoda; class Arachnida; order Araneae; family Macrothelidae; genus Macrothele; species Macrothele yani. Next base: position 27,324,662 of record CM077013.1, read on the forward strand.
ACCCAAATAATACGTGGTTTTTACTTTCTCACACACCGCCGTTATAGGAAAGTATTATGATCGTTCAAAAATCGCACTTCACGTTTTTGACATAATTTTATTAAAAATGTAAAAAACTAGGTAAATACCCAAGAAATTTACAAGTTGTAAATTTGTAAATTTCATTGACTCTATTAACCTTACAACTTGTAAATGTACAAGTTGTAAGGTTAATAAAGTCGACTAACCTTGGATTAAGAATACCAAACTCAAATGCATTCATAATAACAATTCGGTACATAATAGTTGATCAAGACCGCACTGGCTTCAGGAAGAGACGTCATCCTGTAATTGATTAAAGTGGGATCTAACAACAGCGGTTTCTTTGGCAACTTAAAATTTAGAAATGAACACTCTCTGAGGTGTTCCTTTCTAAGTTTAAATTACCGGGAAGTGTATTTTTTATTCTTTTGATACTGCATAACGTCTATAAACTGAATATGCTCATGTATTGTAAATATTACTGTGCACAATTAGGTAGGGAAATATTAATGAATTCCTCATGTTTTTACTATTTTTCAGCTGCGCAATTAAGTAAAACGAAACTCCTTCAGCTGACGTGTAACTTACTCTTTGTGGTATAGACAGTTTTAACTGAATTATAAATTGATTAGGGTTTAGCTTTTATTCATTGCAATATTTTTTTATTTTTTCAAGTGCATGTAAAAGAACACAGACGTATAAAATGTGTGTGTGTGTGTGGGAGAGAGAGAGAGAGAGAGAATCCGTCGTCTAGACTTCAAACACTAAACATTGCGTCCACCCGAAACAAACAGTCTACTTTCACTACTGGTTGTAAGAGATATCCTGTGGGAAGGACATGGGAATTTGATGTTTTTTGATATCATCAATACAGTTAGAGCATAGTGATGTAAGAGGGAGAGGGCTGAAATTATTTATCGGATTTTTTTTCTGGGCGTTTTCGCTGCAGTGGTGTTTATAACACAGCACAACAAGAAAGATGACACCGAATTCTCGGGTGTAAAGAGCACGTCTTTTGAATCCGTTCTGACGCTAATTAAATTTATCAAAACTATACCGAGTCAACGGAACCAGTCTGGAAAACAGTTGTATCTGACCGAAGAAAGAAGTTTTTAAATCGAGTTTTTAATCCCGCAGCAGATACTGCTCTGAACGGAATGGTGAACTTACGCCCTCTGATTGCAGACTTATGAGTTAAGAAAAATCTGAATTGTATAAAAAACATTTCGCACCGGAAACGCTGTCCAACACAGAAAGAATTTTTCAAATCGGACACTTCGAAGCAGAGATATGGACAAATATAAGATATGCATCTACGCCCCTAGCGGGAAAAGCATTAATTATTTTAGCAAGAAAGTATTCTCAAAAGGTTTTTCGATGTGAGCGGTATCGTTCCAAGGAAAAAAATTTAGTCGAGTTTCCAAGAACTCAGATTTTGCTGCAAATACACCGGAAGCAGAAATTAACACTAATACTCCCTGGTGGCCAAACTATTCTTTAGTAAATATTAGAAATTATATGAAAAACATTTTCCATCATGAGCTGAAGGCGATACAGGAAGGATTTTTCAAATCGGAGTTTTAGAAGCAGAAATACCGGGGGAAACACAATTTACGTTTGCGCTCACTAGCGGAAAATCTATGATTTAGTTGAAAATTTTGAATTTATATGAAAAACATTTTGCATCAAAAACACTATCAACCAAGAAGGAATTTTTCAAATCGGACTCTTAGAAGTAGAGATATTGATAAAAATAAGATATACATCAACGCCCCCTTGCGTAGAAACCATAAATTATTTTAAAAAGAAAATATTCCTAAAAGGTTTGTCGACGTGAGTAGTATCGGTCCACAAGCGAATTTTTTTCAATCGAGATTTTGGACGCTCAGATTTTGCTGCAAATACATCAGAAGCGGAAATTAAGACTTACGCCCCCTGGTGGCCCAACCATTTTAAACAAAAATTCAAAATTATATGTAAAGGATTTCCCATCAGGAGCTGTATCCGGTGCAGAAAGATTTTTTCATATCGGAGTTTTAGAAGCAGAGATATCGGGGAAAACGCAGTTTACCTCTACGCCCCACAGCGGGAAGTCTGTGAATTACTTCAAAATTTTTAAATTATATGGAAAACGTGTTACACCGGTGACTCTATCCAGTAAAGAAAGACTTTTTTAAATCAGACCATTAGAAGCAGAGATATTGAAAAAATAAAATATACATCTACGTCCCCTGGTTGAGAAACTATGCAATATTTTAAAAAGAAAATATTCCGAAAATGTTTGTCGACGTGAGTAGTATTGGTCTACGAACGAAATTTTTCAATCGAGATTTTAGAAGCTCAGATTTTGTGGCAAATACAAAAGAAGCAAAAATTAACACTTACGCCCCCTGGTGGCCAAAGTATTCTTTACCAAAAATTAGAAATTATACGCAAAAGATTTTTCATCAGGAGTTGAAGCCGCTGAAGAAATTTTTTTTCAAATCGGAGTTTTAGAAGAAGAGATATCGGGGGAAATGTAATTTACTTTTACGCCCCCTAGCGGAAAATCTATGCGTAACTTGAAAAAATAACTACACCTAAAATACTCTTCGACATAAATGGAATCGAAAGATAAAAGAAATTTTTCAATCGGATGCTTAGAAGCAAATATATGTAATAAAATGTATTTTGAATTTGACATCCTTTGCATTTACGCCCTCTAGCGGCGAAATTGTACATCAAAAAAAAAACGAAATAAAGGATCATCATTCGCACATTTCAAGCTTCCCAATGCAAAAGGAATTTTTCAAATCGGGCTAATAGTTGCTGAGATATGGTGTCGGACTGACCGATAACATAAGCACGATTTTTTTTTTACAAAAAACGTGCTAAAAAGGACAAAAGTTTCTTTTTAATTAATAATTTTTATTTTAAAATTCTGAAATAGTAATTTTTTTTAAATTGCTTTCTTGTACTATTTTACTGGAATTTGAATTTGAGGTATTATTTCTATATTTCCATAACTTATACGGAACTGAGTTTTGACACTGTAAATGGATAGAAATACAAACGTGCAAGTGAGAGAGAGAGAGCTCTGTGCGAATGAATTGTAGTACATGTATTGTATTTATATTTTAGATAATGCAGTCATTCTTTCTTAAAGATATTAACGCATCTAAAAAAATTAAAAGCGACAATAAATAGAATAGAATTTTAATGCGCTGTCAATGATTTAGCGCTAATAAAAGAAAAAAAAAAATAGCAGGACACTGTACCTCGAAAAGTAAATAAAAAAATTCAGTTCAAGTAAAATTAGAATGCTTTTTGAATAATTCCTAAGTTCGCAAATCGTAGACATCGAAATTCCACGATGCATCCTGAAGGTCCGAAGGAGAATCCAGAAAACTTACAAATGGACGCCATTAAAATGAAACTTCAATTTACAGAAATCAACATTATGATGTGGTGATGTAACGAATTCACATTTTTTGAATAAAACTTAATTTCACAGATAGTCTGTTCATAATATGCAGCAAAAATGAGGAAAACTATCAAAATCAAAATCATTGCAGCACGTGTAAATCATCAACCAATCACTGTTGGATGAAGGTCTCCCCAACTCTCTTCCACAATTCTCTGTCTTGAGCGATGCTCTTCCATATCAATCCGGCACGCTTTCGATTTTCGCCCTCTAATCTCTCACGTTGTCTTCTTCTGGGTGTTTTCTTGTTCCTTGGTATTCAGACTAGAATATTAGTTGCCCAACGGAGATCAGTTCTAGCAATACGTCTAACTCACTGCCACTTGGGGGTCTTTGATCATTGTCAACCATTCGTGTTATTTTTCTGATCCATAAACTCCTTTCCAATCGTTCTTGGTTACAACAATCATGTACCTCTTCGTGGTTTTTTCAGTTGTCTGCAGCATATGAATGTATTTTTTAGTTTTAAAGTCCAGGTTTCTGATCCAGAAGTAAGAACTCGAAGAACGCACAAGTTAAATATTTTTCTTTTAAGACATGGAAAATACTGAAAATTTCACTGTTTCTTCCAAACGCACTCCAGCTAAGTTTTATACACCTATTAAATTCTTCATTGGCGTAACTATCGCTTGATATATGTTTTTCAAAGTATATGTACGCATTAGTTTTTTCTAGATTTAGTCCACAAACCTCCAAATCTTCAGTTCTTATAAAAGCATTGTACATCAGTTGCACTCCAGCCAACTTTTATACTTCTGGTGAGGTCACTGGGGAATGGGTCACGTAAAAGTAGAATGCTTTTTTCTTTTTAAATAATTCCTAATTTCGCAAATCCTATCTATCGAAATTCCAAGAAACATCCTGAAGGTCCCAAGGAAGGATCCATAAAACTTTCAAACCTCATGATCTCCATAGTTGGCCTCACAGCTCACTATGGAGGCCATGAGGGTTGGTGAGCGAGAGATAGCATTCGTAGCGATTTTAGTCGGTCGTTGCTCTTCCAGTGAAAACGGGATGCATCAAGGAAAGTCTGGGTTGACATTTGTCCAGGAGAGACTATACTAGATCTTACATCCCATAAGTGCAGTACATTCAACGGACACAACATTAGAGACACGTACTTAATAGCGTGTTGGTCCTCTTCAAGCGCGAACAACAGCCTTTACAGCCCGAGGCATAGACTCCACCAGATGCCGGAGAGTTTCCGGAGGTAATGCCTCAGCCATGCCTATTGCAGCATTGTCGACAACGCCGCCTGAGCCGTTAGTACAGGATCCATGAATCTGATGTTCTGCTCAGCGGCATGCCAGAGAGAATCCACAGGGTTTAAATTCTGGAACCTTGCTGTTAAAAAAATCTGCTTCAAAATGAGAACTTGAACCTACTCGTTTCCTTTTTTTTTTTTTTTAAGTACAATTATATCGTAAACGAAGGCATGACATGCTCAAATATAAGTAACCATACGTACTTACAAATAACTGCGTCAATAAATATAAATATATTACTTCATTTTAGATATTATAGATTTCAAGAGAAATTGTTTAATAAATGTGGAAAGTGACGCACATAAAAAATGAGCACAAGAAAGTCACTGATCACAAGTAATTTAATTACGCATAAAGTATATTTGTGTAACTATATTTGTGTCAATCTCATAAATAATATATTGTCGTTTCATCACTATATTTGTTATAAAACTGTACGGCCCATTTGCCCAGCATGTGACAAGGAGTATATCTATTATCCCAGATGTGCCATCAAATAATATACTTCCAGCTGATTCTCTGAATAAATGAGTATGTATGGAGTACACGAATTCCAAATTTGAAATCGAGCTGCGGATGGCTTAGCTGTTAGAGATTCAGACTACCGATGGAGGGACTCCAGGTTCAATCCTAGCCTGATAGGGTTGAACTTGGGGGCTCCCCGTGGTGGTGTGAATTTCTAATAATTGCTGAATATCGGACGAGCACGTTGAGTGACGGCCCCCGTTTAAAGTTCCTAAGTCCATAGTTTCTCTCTGCACTTTATGTGCAAAATCGTACGGTGGTGCCATCTAATGTGCCCTCTCTCACTTACAAACTATCCTGTCAGAATCTCTAGATTTGCTCTAAGTTCAGTTTCTGTGCCCTGGGCACAGAAACTGAACGAACTTAGAGCCCATATATTTGAAATTTTGGGATTTTTTTGAGTACATATATTTGAAATATATGTACTCAAAAATGAGTACATATATTTCATATTAGAAATACCAGATATACTCATAATTGATTCCCTGTATGTAGGCTACTCAAAAATGAGTACGTGTCTTTTCCAAAAATGAGATACTCGGAGCTATTATAAGTCCAGAATGTACTCAAAAACGAGTACATTTCGCTTATTTCTAAGTACTAATTTTTAACAGTATGGGAGCCTCTAGATGGTTCCAAACTGAGATGATTGCTCCTCGAGCTATGGCTGGGTGGTTGCGGCTCGGCAGGCTGGGGCATGGTCCTGCTGAGTCCATCGGCCGCAGGATTCGCGAAGGCCATGAAAGCGTGTAGATGATCATCCAGCACATGCTGGAAGCGCGCAGAGGTAAAGAACTTCTCCAGACACACTAAGCGACCTAATGTGTCCCATGAGAAGGCTCCACAAACTCCAGAGCACAACCCAGAGGTACGAGGGCAGTGGACGCCCGAGGGCAACGACGTAAAGCAAGGATCAAGCGAGTGCGAGAGCCGCACGAACAGAAACGAATTCGTTTCTCTCAACGATCCATCGCCATGTTGTCCCGACCGTTTCCAGCCGATTTGCGGCATGGGGACTACATTCGAGGAGGCTACTCCGTCGCCTACCACTGACCAACGAGCATCGCCAGCACCGGTTGTAGTGGTGTCGGGCCCGATCAAGGTGGGATAATACTGATGACAAAACGACGTCTAGTGGCATCGTTTTGTCTTCATTGATGAGTCACGGTTTGCACTTGGCACCGATGACCAGCGCATACGTGTCTGGAGCAGAAATTGAATCGGGTCACGGGTCGACAATTTCTTGCGGGTCCAACGGGTCAGGTCAAAGTGTCCCTGACCCGAGTTTATTTCCGTTTTATTTTTGAAAAGAGAAAAATATATTCCAAAGAAAAATGAGTGTTGTAGAATTCTGTAGTCGATACTGGTGCCCACGGAGGGAATAATGATTTGCCATGCAAAAATATTGTCGTCTCTTTCTTAAAGCAACGAAGATTTCCACCGACCGACGTCAAACACACCGACACCATATCGTAAAAAGATACTTCCTTTGCGTTCTTTAGCAGTGCGATTGTCCAGGGCATGGTACAGGCAAACGCCATTCGCCTGCTTCTTAGCGGATTCAATCTCTCCGTGCGAAGTTCACTGTATGACTAAGAGTTACTTTTCCCATCGCATCTTTTACATTAAGCATTCAGAGGTTTTTGATTGATGTGCTAACATCCCATTCCCATGAAATGTCCTATCGAAATCAACTCCTTATTTGTTAATATGGATGGATTTAATATTAAGGAGGCTGAGAAAGGCGTCGAGGCCAACAAATATGTGCTTGTTGAAAACCACAAGGGGAAGAGTTAATGCTGGAAATTGTTTCGTCTCTTTAAGGAACCGGAGAATAATTGTGTTGTTTGGTTTTGCTTGTTGTTGAAAATATGGAAAGGGTTATAATTACAAAGAAAGATGTCGACTGTGTAATTAAATATTATGGAACCAAAAACCTAACGGACCCTATGAAAGTATGCGCACCTCCATAAAAGCGTGGAAAGAGTGAACAATCTAAACACAATTAAAAAAATACATTTGTGAAATCGTAAATAATGATTCCCCTTTGTAATATACTCCATGGTCACGGTCATAGTCAGCCATTACTTCTGGATTACGCAAAATAGTGGTACTAAAAATGGCACTAAAATTTAGCAAGTAACCAAATTTTATTATTAAAAAAAGGATTTCAGTTATTAAATATCAAGCAGTTATTGGTATTATCGCTCGGGTTCCTAATTGGGTTCACCCGGCGTAATATTGGGAGCCAAGGGGGTGTTGAGTGAATTGTGATTCTGCGATTCCCTGATTTAGGGCTGACGCAGCTTCAGGATCCACTGACGGGGCGTTGTGTTTCACACAGCAGATTTTCCTTTGCGAGTCAAAGGGTCCGCTGTGTGCCGCAATGTTTTTGTGAACGTCTAGATTTAAAATAAAAAGCATAAATGAACAGATTTGCTAAGTTCCGGATCCAAAAGATATATATATATATATTCTGCAAATAATCTAGGGTTGAGCACACATATTGTAGTTAACGACACACTCATCATAGAACTTAGACAAAATTAAGTAACAAGAACAATTTATTGGTTATGATTTGGCATAATAATAAATATACGCTCATGATATTAGCAAAAATGATTTACGACTCTCTGACAGGAACCTGTACTCAATTAACTATTTGCTTATAAACAATATTAACTCTATGTGTGGACTGATCCGATAAAGATTTTATGAGGGGACACTAAAGAAAGAATAGGATGGATTTCCTACCTCAACATCCGAATCTGGCCTAAATATCGCGCTGCTGCCCACTCCTGATCCGGGAGAATTCTCATCCGGTGGGTATTAACTTCCATTCGCAGCTGCGACCGTCGTGTGGGCCCTAATGGTCCTTAGTGGGGGGTCCGTTCATCCGGAAACCTCGGTTGCGATCTCCCATCCGCAGCTTAGAAAATTGTCTGCCGCTTCCTAGGTGACAGTCATGGAGGACAGTGCACGCGATGCACGCCGCGAAACCAGCAAAGGTAAAAGTTTCGTGTAAAACTGTAAACGTGAAGTGACGAAGTTCTTCTCTTCCCTTGTAAAAATTTTGACGAACCTTTAAAAAGACCCACACTACCTCAAAACATCCCATCATCCAGTCACTAGCTGGCAAACGCAAGCCTCTCTGAATTAAATTCTCCAGTGTAAATCTTACTGGTCAGAGAATTAACATTTTGATCTTCCATTCGTTAGAGGGTCAAGATTCCTACCCGTTCCAGTGAAATTCTGAGAACCCCTCGTTACGTTTCCCGCATGATACTACTCCCGGCCGTAAATTCTCTACCTAATTAAACTGTTAGCCCCGGTTCCAACAAGTGTCCGGTCTGCCCAACACGCATTGTGGATTCTAGACGGTGGACACTTCTATTGCCCCCAATAAAACATGCTACAAAGCCAACTCGCCGATGGCTGTCGCCAGCGTTGTCTCCTTAGAGTGTCGGTCTGTCCTGTGACGCCTTGTGTTGTCTAGCTAGTCTTAAGCCTTGTGCTGGGAGAGGGGGGACGGAGAGAGAAAAAAAGAAAAGATTTACCCGAAAGTATATGGCAAAATAAATCGTACGCCTTCTTCAAAAATACATGAATTAATAAAAAATGAATAAATTAATAAATAAATGAATAAATAAATGAAAAAATAAATAAATAAATAAATTAATTAATAAGTAAATAAATAAATGAATAAATTAATAAATAAATAAATAAATTAATAAATGAATAAATAAATTAATAAATAAATAAATTAATAAATGAATAAATAAATTAATAAATAAATAAATGAATAAATGAATAAATAAATGAATGAATAAATAAATAAATAAATAAATGAATGAATAAATTAATAAATAAATGAATAAATAAAGGAATAAATAAATGAATAAATAAATAAATGAATAAATAAAATAATAATTAAATAAATAAATAAACTAGGGAATGGATTTTCGACTAAATGTGCATCGCTCGAGTCGGTGCGCTGTCACATTGGGATGAATATATATATTACGTTTATATATATAAATTGAGTTTCGAATTTATAGTTCAAAGCAGATTTGTCCGGGTCAGTTATGGGTCCGGGTCCGAAATTTTTGACCTGTTTTCAACTATGGTCTGGAGACGAGCCAGCCAGCGCGCGGATCCTGCCTTTACCGTGAAACGGCACACGATTCTCACACCGGGAGTGACTGTCTGGGAAGCCACTTACTACGATAGCCGGACACCCATGGTAGTCCTCCGTACCACCCACACGGTTCTACGGTACGTCAACGACATTCTACGACCTGTTGCGATGCCATTCTTGTCACAGTATCACCGATAATTTTTTCAACAGGATAATACCCGGCCACACATGGCACGGCTCTCCCAGGCCTACCTCTGTAATGTTGATCCTTCCATGGCCAGCCCGATCGCCCGACCTTTCACCGATCGAACATTTTTAGGACGCCACTTACGCCCATCCCGAAATTCCATCGAACTGGCCAGCAATTCGGACACCATCTGGCATGCTATACCTAAGGACAGTATCCGTGAACTGAATGCGTGTATGCCACGCCGGGTAACCGCTTTTATGCGAGACAGAGGTGGCACTACAACGTACTCAGTTGTTCCACTCGTGTAGCTGTTTTATCTGAATAAATGGGCCAACTGTTCTGGAATTGCAATCATTTCCTTTCCTATACATATACTCGTACATTGCACATACCGATTTTCATCTACATAGATTGGATGATTCCTTGTGGGTACTTTGTTTTGTTTGTTTGTTTTGGTTTTTGTCAGTAGCAACAGTCTGTAACTAAGCACAGGAATCTCATTTCCAGAATACGTCTAGACATTGGTGTACCTACGGTCCGGCCTCCCACCCTCCCTCGAAAGGGACTGAGAACGAATTTAAAGCGATTTATATGTACTATATATTATATATTAAAAAAAAAATTCTCAGTAATGTTTTTTATTTTTTTAACTTTTAAAGAATTCGGGCTTATTCTTACTTGGAACAATTTTCCCCGGGAGTCTTTGCAATAAATCCATGGACCCCAGAAAATTTCTGGCTATGCCACTACGTCTAGAGATTCAGTAAAAACAAGTGATAACAAAAATGCGTCTGCATTCGTGTAGGATTATCGACGATTAGATCGCACACAGGGGATTTTTGGTAGTTTTACTGAAAGAAGCAGAGAAGCCATTAATTTCATCCACTATATGCTGAAGCTATATCTCCATGGCAACGTAGAAAAAGCTCTGACATTCACGCACGCAGTCTTTGACAGTTTCCCCAATACAAGCAGACGCGTTAGCTAGTGACCGGAAGTTAGAAACATCTTGCCAGAGACGTAAAAACAGCTACAGAAATCTGCTGAAGACTGGCGAAACATCAAAAGGCTTGTTTCGAAAGAAAAATAAAATAAAATAAAATAAAACAGTGGCCTACACAAATTATGAAGCGCTTTCGAACATATATCAGAAAGTTAAAGAAATTTTCATTTGTTTTGTTTTTTATTTTCATGCTTTGTGAAAGAAGCAGCAGAAAGAAAATGTAAGCGATGATAACAATCTTTGCCCTTCTTCGACAGACAAAGGCAGATGAAGTGGCTTTAGAAGGTTTATGTGGCTTATGTACTACATGCGTATTGTTTTGTGAGCAAAACGTTCTGGTCTGTACTGTTTGTACTACGTCTAGAGATTCAGTGAAAATAAAACTTTTTTTTTTTTTTTTTTTGTTTCACTGAAAAATAATGTCCCTAATTCTTTAGATATCATACTGAAATGATATCCAAAATATTAGGGGGCATTTTTTTCTTTAAATTATTTTATTATTTTAGTCAGTTTTCGCACTAGTATAAAGAAGCATCAGAATATTAAGTTGGGTTGCTTGCAATTTGTATATTCCTGAGGAAGTAACGAGTCCCTGGTGAGGACACGTGGTGGTGCTTATTATATAGATTGCGCTCGCTCTGTCCCATTCCTGGAACCAGTGGCCCTAAATTAGGAACGGGCCCTAACACTGAAAAAATTGGACAGTAAATTTTACGGTTTTGAATCGTTAATAATGTTGCCATCACAAAACTGTAAAGCTAAAAGTTTTATGCTGTATTATTTACAGCTAATAACCGTGAAGGAATGGTTATGTACCGTAAATGTTACAGTTATATTTACATATCCTGTAATTTACTGTGGGGAACAGTAATAAACCGTAAAACGGACAGCTACAAACAGGGTAATTTACTGCCTCTAACATTTGTCTTTCACTCTTAAGAAATTCATGGTCTCTACGGATATGAGATTAAGCGAATTATAATTTCTATATCTTCTTCTGCATGATCTTACGCTACAAGAAAATTCAACATCATGTACATTTCTGTGAATTTTCCAGGTATACACGTAAGCACGCATTGAAGAAGGGCACATTTGTCAATTGCACATGATCTACCCCCCCCCCACACACACACACACCTTCCTTACCACACATACCTTCCCCCACAAAATAACAACAACTCAATGCGTACCACATCAAATGAAAAAGAGTATTTCATTTGCACGTGCCTTTTCCACACTTTTGTTCCCTATGCTTAAGCTTAACTAATACTGCATGAAAAGTGCACCACACAGCACATTCGTTACACGTTAGTAGCCACAACAGTTCAAGCAATCAATGAGCATGCGCAGATTCCCTGCTCCGTTCCTGTTGATAATCAATTCGTGTTGCCAACCATATAGCTGTAAATTATACAGTTGTAAACTGTTGAATATGAGTACGACATTTTACTGTGGCACCGTTGCGTATCATGGGGTCCTAAACCTGGGTGGACTATATCACCCCTCCTCCTAGTACAGTTTTTTTTTTAAAATTGAGGTTTATTTTTCAGTTGTTAAGCAATAGAAGTAACTTTTTTTCTAAATTTTAGGTGCATGCTATTGCTAACATATAATAACAATTAATTATGAGAATTAGGATTTTAACACTTATTTGTACATGAACATAATTCTTCTTTCCTTCTGTGTGCACTTGAGTGTGTTAAGTTCAATAAAACGTTTTTTCTATGAGTATTTTTTTGATGTTTAAAAGAACATATTTATCTATTGACAAAACAGCCAAGTTGCTCAAGTGTACATGCCCTTGGCCCTTGTGTGGCTCTAAGATATGTCATGATTCTTTTTAATACAGAAATGATGGAAACTTTAATATTAGGTCTGATAATAATTTGCGCACCTCACTAAACACGATGTCCAATTTATTCAACTTTATGTAACAAGTAATGTCTCTTACTGATTTTTTTCCATATTCATCAAGGGAATAAAACACCTTCAGTTCATTTTTTAATCGTTTGTATCAAAATTTGAAGTATAGGGTTCTTCGAGTTCTGACAGTAGATGTTCAGGAAAGCTTTCACAAAATTTATCAAAATAGTTCGAATCCAAAAAGCCACGAATTTAAGATATAATATAATTGATTGTAATTCATTAAGACTTCACACAACTGAAACAACTCTCACGAAGCACGCGCTGTTACGAGCGGGAGCATGGTGGTGACTAATGTAGTCCCAAGTCTTCTGTTTTCTGAGCGAACCCTTGCCCAAAGCGATGGCCCATTCACTCTTCACCCGCTCCTTGATGTTGTCATGGGAACGCTAGCTGGCGATCGCATTGAAATTCTTCGAATGACACAGCGAAGGCGGGTAGAGCTGGTTGAGTTAGGGTGACAAGTTTCACTAGGAGCCCCGTTGGTCATCGTTCGCCAGTCTGATTCTCTTAGTCAAAAGAAGCAAATCCGCACGCGTTTTTTTTCGCAGCGAAAGCATCGACATATCTTAATACCGTTGATAGCTATTGACTTTTATTTGTGCATTCTCTTGGTTTGGCAGCTAGCCTAGCTAGCCTCCAACATACGCCACTGTTGTAGCAATATGCAGTAATTTTCAGTAAAATACATTACGGTTTTTTTCAGTGTAGAGTTATCCCCTTAACACCGAAGCAAAAGAGGTCGGTGGGAAGGAGTGACAAATACGTGCCGAGAGGGACAATAAACTCCAGATTCCAAAGCCATTTTGCAAGGTTTGCGAGTTTTTAAATTCTGCAGCAAATTGGTGTTCCGAGGATACGTTTCCTAATTTGCATACTCTCCCGTGTGTTCCGAAGATAGATACATACATACATACATAACACTAAGCTGTTCTCTGAGATTCAGAGATTAGCTCCAAAAAGAAATACAAACTACCAGATAATTTTTATTTACTATTGCTGTATCAAACTCCTCCATTTACAGCGATCTTGACATACAACTCGGGCTTCACTGACATCCATCATACGCCGTACACAAGATCTTCTATACTTCATAATTAAAATTATAATTCTCATGCAGACACTCCTGAATCTGATCCTCCCATGGCTTCCTTGGCCTTCCTCTGCCTTTCCTTCCTGCCACTTGGGCTAAAAATATTTTCTTAGTAAGCATCTCATCACTCATTCTTTCAACATGGCCAAACCACCGAAGCATATCACTGAAACAGCGAGGATCTAAAACTGTAAGGAGTTAACGATTCCTAATTTAGTGTTACTGGTTCCAGAGAGGACCTAGGCGAAAAGGAGTCACCCAATTTAGAGTTACTGGTTCCAGTGAAGGAACACAACCAGCGAGGTTTTTAGGCCATTAAGAGTCACGCATTCCTAATTTAGAGTCACTGGTTCCAGAGAAGTGACAGAGCCATGCAGCGAGCACCTAAGGTTATAGAGAGTCACCCTTCCCTAATTTAGAATCACCCGATTCAGGAAAGAGACAGAACCAGCAAGTATCGAAGGCCACATGGAGTCCCCCATCCGTAATTTACAGTCACTGGTTTCAGGGAAGGGACAGAGCCAAGAAACCCTAAATAACTACCACGTCGAAGTACTCTGCGTTACTGTACTCGGCCATTATCTCTTGCAGCTGGTGTTTTGCTACAAGACGGAAGCGTGTTAAAGTACCAGTAATGTGTTGTATAAAGTATTTGCAGATTTCCATGGGACGATGTGATTGGCTAATAAAAAGTTGCATTGATGTTCAAGAGCTCAAATTTAAAGGGCCTTCATCGCCTGTCCAAAATTAATATCGGGGTAAGCGCAACCTCACCTCTGCAGCAACTGTTAGAAATCATACACATAGCGTGCTATAATTCCGCTAAAGACAGAGCTTCACACGACACAAGTTCGTGATTCATAACGTTAATATCTCAGCGACATTTGGAGCTGGAAAGATGGCGCTGCTTCCTTTAGGCTAAATTGGCACTTCCTGCAACTTTTTCTAACTGTTTTTTTTTTAAAGAACGACAACTTTTGTTCAATGCGGGAGCCATATAAAAATGTAGATTTCCTATTTTTATGTAAATACCGTCTACGGAAGTAAAACTATCCCGACAGAATTCCACGCTTCGTTCTGATGCCTTTTTCGAGTTGGAAGTACATCGATGAATGACATACGGGATTACACCATTGTACAATACAAATTTGGAAGATGTGAATCCGTTTATTGGTGTAAATATGACGTATATGTTAAGACAGATAATATCAAAAAACTTGGAAATTTCGTCGTCCTGGAGTGGGAATCGAACCCGCATCTCCCAGATAGCGCCCGAGTATGCTTACCACTACACCACCCAGAACGACCAAGTTTCAAGTTTAATGAATGCCGGTTGCTTCGACTAGCGAATCCTGTGATGGTTATATTCAAATTAATCGGAAACTTGAAACTTGATCGTTCTGGGTAGTGTAGCGGTTAGCATATTCAGGCGCTATCCGGGAGACGCAAGTTCGATTCTCGCTCCTGGTCGACGAAATTTTCTAGCTTTCGGATATTATCTGACTTAACATCCATGCCATATGTACACCAATAAACGGATTCACCTCTTCCAAATTTGTATTGGAAGTACATGTCTATGACCAACCGTTGAGAGGAAATAAACCTCGGTTACAATGCTTATGAGAAACACCGATGCATACGAATCTGGTTAATTAGACACAACTAATCAACCAGATTCATTTGTTTCAAAAGCTGGTTATTCTACTTATTTCTGTCATGATCTTGTTGGCTCTTTTATTTGATGTCTTCAATCTCTGTTTCTTTTTCAGGTTTTGATGCAAAGAGGCGACTTTCGCGACAAGATGTCAAGTTTCCACAAAAACTGGGCCAGCTACAAGAATGGCTTTGGAGACGTGGAAGGAGAATTCTGGATCGGCAATGACGTCATTCATCTCTTGTCTACCCAAGATGAAAATATACTGCGCGTTAACTTGGAAGCTTTCGACGACGATTTCCTCAACCTCACGTATTCGTCAGTTTCAGTTGCTGACGAAAGTGAGAGTTACCGGCTGCAACTGGGAACAACTGTTGGCAAGCCGAGTGCAGCCTCCAACAGCCTCCGCTACCACAGCAATCACCCGTTCAGCACCTTTGACAAGAAGAACGACAACTTTGAACAGAATTGTGCTGCCACTTACAAAGGCGGCTGGTGGTTTAACGGATGCTACTTCGGATTTCTTACTGGAGAATACTTCAGACCCGAGGATAAGAGAGAAAACTGGCAAGGGATCCTCTGGTACGACTGGAAGGGAAATGCTTCCCTGAAGGGAGCTCAGATGAAAATCAGACCTAAAAACTTTACTCCTTGAACGTACAGTGATTGATCAAATACCTGAATGTGTGCCTATTAAAACAGTGACAGTCAAATTTGTGGTTATGAAACAAAGAAACGCTAATGGCGTTGCTTATTTTAGCAACTCGTGGCCAGCAAAAGTTTTTTTAGCAACTCGTGGCCAGCAAAAATTAGAAATCCCGTTATGGATGAACAAAAGTACTTTTTCGACCAAATAATATACGTAAACGAACGCTTTCATTTCATCGTGTTACATAACACCAACTACCCATCTGAGTGTGATAAATGACTGTTCGCCAAAATTAAGTGAAATATCGCACACAAAAAGTCACTTTTTCTTTGTTTTTTAAACAGTCCTTGTTTTTCTGAATTTTTATAACGTGTGTGCATGCTTAGTTACATGTATCACGAATTTTTGTCTCATTGTGTACTAAATCAAAAAAACGCACTGACTTTTTGAAGAAGCTGGGAGTTGTTAAGTGCAGCACCATGTAAGATTATCATAGACAGCCAAAGAAACAATAAATTAATATATATATATTTGGAAATTTGCAATTTGTGAGAGTTTTATCTTCTTTATCCTTAACTTTCTAGAGTTTAAGATTTTTTTTCACGTGTAACCCGATATTAAGAAATATTCAGAGGAGTTCTGAGCGATTAACATGTTTTTTTTCCAACAAAGATTTGAAATACACAAAATTTGGCTGCATGAAGAGAGCAATTGCCACCCTGAAGTAAAACGACTGCTGCGCCCTATATTTGGCAGTCAGCCAAAAGAAGACAAATAAGAGACGGTTTTCAACCAAGGCATTGGTTTTGCAGGTGTTTCACTCTGAGCAAAACTGGAATCGATTTTGTGTGTGTATGTGTGTTTTGGCGCGAGCACCATGAGCACCTAGGACTTCTGTTGGCTGACCTTAATTTGGGACCACTGGTTCCATGGAGAAGGAAAGCCAAACGCCTTGGGACAAACGCTGAGGCCATGCCTCATATGCGGCTCGAACTCGGGACCAGAGCGGAGGATTGGCTGGAAGACCACGCCTCTGACCACTTAGCTACCAGATCTGCGCAGATTCACTTTTTTGCGCGCTGAACGGTACTATGAGTTTGCTTAGGTGTGGATGAAATACAATGAAAAAACCTCCGAGCAACGGCCACTGCTGGGTCCGGAAAAAAGTGACCGTTGTAAGCATCAGTGGCGTGCCCAGAATTTTTTTTTCGGGAGGAGGGGGGTACGATTTTTTTTACGACTAAATGTGCTATGAGTGCATTTTTAAAATGTATACAACTCCCACGCAACAATATTCAAATAAATATTGCTGGAAATTATTATTAATATTCTTATTACCTATATTCTTATCATCACATATTGACTGACCGCTTATATTTCGCTATTTGTTTGTGCAGAAAACAATGTTACACCACGTACTGTTAAATGGTTAAAAGATACAAGTAATTCTGGGAGAAAAAAAAACCTTTTGATAACGAGGAACAGGACACCAATTAAGTAGTAAATAGTAACACTGTACTAGTGATCCGATTTATTGGCGTAGGAAGTAGACACATAAGCGTTTCCAAGCATTCGCACATCAACCAGATGGATTTTTCAAGGGTTAGATAGGAACTGCAACTGAAAAATAGAACGCATTTTTCAGTTGCAGTTTCTGTCTAACTTCCTTGAAAAATCCATCTGGTTGATGTGCGAAAGCTTGGAAACGCTAATGTGTCTACTTCCTACGCCAGTAAATCTGATCACTAGTACAGTGCTACTATTTAGTAAAAATTTAATCTTCTAGTGAAACATTCTTCATTTGCATAATGGCACTTTTTTTCATTGTACAGTAAGACTAACAATCCCTGACGCTGACGACACTCATTTCAACAAATTTTTTTTGATATGATTCAAACCTTATGCAATTTTACTTACTTTTACATGAGTCGTATTTCCATCCTTCGGGGTTTTTCGCTAGTTCATCTAAAACTTCTTCAGCTTTCGGTCTGTATTCTCGATGCATGTGAAGTAAGTCTAACCCATTGAGTCTCAGTTCTGATTATGGTATTACGTAGATATGATTTTAAGAGACGCAGTGTTGAAACCGAACGCGCACTTTCTGAAGTTCTCACTGGTACAGTACCAAGTATGTGAAATAATGTTTTTATATTGGGTATTGCCTCACTGTTCATTAAACAAATTATGGAAAGCGTGTAATATTACAGTCAAAGTGAAAATTAACATTTGCAAATCTATTGTACGAGCAGTGCTGCTATACGGCTCTGAAACTGACCAAAGCACAAAACAATAAACTGGATGTATTTCAAAGCAAATTCCTAAGAAGAATTTTAAAACTATTTTGGCCAAATACTTCACTAACGAGGAACTTTTGGAAAAAAATTTCTCTAAACCGATAGATGATGAGATCCGCCTAAGAAGATGGAGATGGACAGGTCGTGTTTTGCGTATGGGGAAAAGCAGAATTCCCGGAGTAGCATTGACTTGGGCACCAGAAGGGAGATGCTCTAGAGCAGTGCTTTTCAACCTTATCACAGATTATACCACTTTTAGGACATGGCAATATTCGAGCACCACCAGTGGCTTAGGTAAGTGTCAAAAACTTGATGACCAAAAAAAAAAAAAAGGAAAAAAGTGAGTAAGTAAGCCCACTTACCACACTTTTAATGGAAAACTTGTGCCTGTTTCTCTGACATTAATCTTTGCACACGTGGCTGAAGAGTGCTTACTGATAGAATAAGGTCAGATTCCAGCAGAAGACAATTTCTTTCCTTAGTTTTTATACACATCAATGAAGAAAACGCCTTCTCGCACAAGTATGTGGAACTACGAGTAAACGGCATTAACGCTACGGTAGCTTTTCTCCCCACTTCGGGGTACAGTTTTGCAACTTGGCTCTAGAACTCGGTCAGTGTTTTTTCATTAAAAAGTTCTTTCAAATTGCTGTCTGATGTCAATTCCAGAAGTGCTTCTTATTCTTGAGAGGAATGGTCAGAGTTCACAGCATTGTCCATAATGAAGGGCGATGCAACCCAACGAATTCCAATATCGCATCCTCCTGACACGAATGGAAAATGAAACGCAAACTCGGTATGCAGTTTTTCCAAGTGATTTTTGATAGCAGTTTCAATATCTTCAGTGTCAACAACGGAATTTAGGTCAATAAAGTCTGACACATTGGGAGATGATGCAATATTTAATTTCTTTACTTGGCCTAGCCACAGGGAGATTTTCTTGTAGAATGCACATACTTTGTCTTCCATGATGAATACGTTATGACCGTGGCCCTGCAGCGACCGATTAAATTCATTTATCTTTTTAAATATGTCAGCCAAATAGCCAAGGCAGGACACCCAGAAGACATTTTCAAACTTTTCTGCTAATGGTGATGAAACATTCGTCACGAACAGGTGCGTTTCATCTCGGTGCTCGAACAATCTCGATAATGTTTCACCTCTCGACTACCAACGTACTTCTGTATGAAAGAGAAGAGTGCTGTGCTCGGAATCAAAATCCTTGTGATATGTTGCTGAAAATCTGTGTACACCTGATCAATGTTTTCAGATTTTCATCAACATTATCCACGTTTTTCTTGAAAGAAAAATAAATAACTCGAAGGGATAATAGTGGTCAGTTCAGGAAAGGGTGACGATTCTTCCCTGGAGTGATTTGCTGTTAAACTTTTCGTAAATTCAGATTTCACCTCCCCTGGGTTCGATTTTTGGATCCAGAGAGAAAGTCAAGAAAAAGTTACAGAAAATTCTATTTTCTCATCGTTGTTTTTTTTTTCTCCCTCTTCTCTGCTTAATGTACAAAATGAGTGTTTTTACTTTGTTAAGGGATAGGAGAGTAGCAAAGGGCTACCCTCCCTCCAATTCAGTATTTATCATCGCTCTGGGGCTAGCCTATGGATTTTTGGTTAAGTTCCAAGGTTAAGCATATAAATTGCGTAATAAAGAGTAAGTGATTGCTTTCAAAATTACTCAGCCCAGCAGGAGGGAAATAACAGTGCACATCAAAAAAAAAAAAAAAAAAAAAAAAAAAAAGGGAAGGGATGTAATATTCTGAATGAAGAGTGGTGTAAATAATTTTTTTTCTCTTTCTTTTACCTTTGTTGTGTGAACAAAAGTGTAGCATTTGTATTATTCATTATCTAATCTATGAGTAGGACAATTCAGAAGTTAGTAGGATGTATTATAATTTTATCTTTGAAATTATGAAGTTGGTGAGGTAAGGCTGGGATGGACTTGATAAGTGGGCCTGATAACAAGAATAAATGTAATCCAAATTAGGAAGAAAAAAAAAAGGGAAAAAGAATAATCTTTTGCCGGGGCAAGCAATTTCATAAGTGATGTTTTTTTTTTGTTGAGTATTAAAAAAAAAAAAAAAAGGGAATGCAAGAAAAAGAAAGCTGGTCTATGCTCAAAATAGTTAGTGAAAAAAAAAATGTAGTTTTTTTTGGTATGTGATGTATGTATTTATATTTTCTGTAAGTCAAATGCAGTTCCTTTCTTCGTCCAACGGTCATTTTTTTTTTCCCAAGCTCATTCCAAGAAAAGGGGAGTGCTGTTTGAAATTGTTAGGAGGTCGCCCACCCAAAAAGTGAGCCGTTATTTACACAAAGAGACATTTTTTCCCTCTCTACAACGCTGTGGTGAAATTCTCAGAACAGAAACACTACTCCCGAGAAATTTCCCAGCTGGGTTCACGTGGGCTGGCAAAGAGGGCTTAATCCTGAAGAGTTATAGTACGAGCTGTCAAGCTCTAAGCGGCATGAAAACAGGCGTGCATAAAAATTTATGTGTTTCCCTCCAGGAAGGCAAAAAAAAGGGTCATATCAAATTGCACATGTGCCTGGTCGCTGAGAGTTCCTGTGTTTTTGCTTTTTCCCCCACCCTACCTTCCTCTGGTGGTAAGAGGAATGTCACGTGGGCAAGCACGAAACCATTGCGTGGTTTTGACCGGCTGACCAATGGGAGCAAAGCGTCCCTCGTGGATGGCGCTGATTGGCTCTCTGTGTTCTTCTGCGAGGGAGCGTCGTTTTGAGTCTAGAGAAGAAAGCTCTCAAAAAGAGTAGTTGGAGGTGAAAGGAGGAAAGAAAGAATGGAGGTCAATTGGGAGATAGTCATCATCTTAGGCGGTTACCCGCCACCAGCCAGAGAAAAAAAAAAAGATAAAGACCTCATCCCTGATCCCCGCGAAAGGAATTTTTTTTTTTAGCAAACAGCAGCTCTAAAGCGACTCCAGAGTATGAAGGGACCCGGGCCGAAGGGCACCACCACCACCAGGCAGTTAGGCCTTAAAAAAAAACGGGGTTCGTCTATTTGCCGGGCCGTGAAGAGGTCAACCGACGCTTGAATCTCAACCCCAGGCGAGACTTGGCATCCGATAACTGCAAAGTCCAATAACTCACTCCCATCTATGCAATCCATGATGGTCAATGACGGCTCTGGGAAGGAAGCATGCTAACGTACCAGGTGCACTTCGTCAGTGAGCGCGGTCAAAGATTTCGACCTCCATTCAGATGTCAGCCTAAGACGTGGTGTTCCGACCTATTTGTGAATTTCAACACTGGTTCCCCCTCATCAAGGGGTAAGTTGTATACACTAATTCTATTTTTGGCCCTTTCGTAGAGCCGAAGTCGGCACTACCGTAATCAGATTACCAGTATGCTCTAAAAGAAAAAAAGTACTTTCCGTCTGCATGTCGGAGGTTATCCAGTTAAGACTCATCAGGAAAGAAAGAGGGAACTGTACGTGACATTATCTCACAAATGTAGTAAACATATAAAAAGAAAAAGGAAAAAGTTAAACTCACAAATATGATTGTAAATCGCGATAGTTTACTCGCCTCTTCAAGGCGGGAATTTTCATGTTAAAATGTTAACACTTCAGTTCACCTGTGCATACCTGCCTTAAGAATTTTATTTGGAGTTTTGTTAATAGAGAGAACGATATAAGTAATCTTAATCTACACCTATATATATACCTATATAGATATACACTAATAAATATTGGATCCAGAGTTTTGATATTTGTTCAGAGAAGATACAATTTGTTTGGATAACATGTAAGCCAGCCACAAATGTAAATTAACGTTCACGCTGTGTTAATAAGTGACATTATTCACGTGGACTCTGCCATGATTATATAAGATCGATCATTTGAATTACTGACTTCACAAATGAGTGGGCCAGTGAAGCCTTAGCGAAGTGCTAAATTGAAAATGTATTAAATCTCTCATAGCAATATTAATATCTTTCCCATTTGTGCATGTTGTTATTGTTGTAAAAATAAATACAGGCATTAGCCTTTCAAAAACCAAATTATGGTATAAGTTGGCATTCGATTTTTAGGTGTGTCTCATAGTTTCTGAGCCATCGCACTCATCAACCAACGCTTTGACGTTGGCCTAGGACAAGAATCTGGGTTGTGACACAATATATACCAATGTCTATTTAGTAAAATGAAGTGATGATTACATGACCATTCCTTTTGATGCTTATATACACGAGTTCCAAAATTACTGATTTTTCCAGTGTTGACACATTTATACACGTGTAACATGAATACAGTGTG
The DNA here is from genome assembly GCA_039090855.1 of Macrothele yani. Lineage (NCBI taxonomy): Eukaryota > Metazoa > Arthropoda > Arachnida > Araneae > Macrothelidae > Macrothele > Macrothele yani. Next base: position 27,347,164 of record CM077013.1, read on the forward strand.
ATGTTATAACATATAGAAATAGTACAGGTGGTGAAAACAAAATTGTATCTGTGTACACACAAGCTCACCTACAAGTGAAAACCTCACACACAATTGTCAACTCAAAGTAACAAGAATATAGCCACCATAAAAACACTTTGGGTTCCGAAATGCCTCTACCCATCTCCCGAAGTGAAATTTTAGTCTAAATTCAAAATTTTCCTTCAGGTTTACTTTTGGCTAGCTATTATAATCTCCTTACATAACGTGGCTGAGATTTCCGCCACAACACTTGCATAATTGTCGGAATAAACGTCCATTCAATGGCCGGCTTTTGATGAAATTTATTGTTTTTGCAGCATTCTCCAAAATCTCATGTAACAATGGGCTCATCCGTTTAGAAGCAAGTGCATGTCTATGCAAGATTCAATGATTTGAAACAATTGAATTGTTTCTTGTCTTAGCTCGTGCTATCACGCCCAAAGCTCTTCCTGTAATAGCTGCTGCACCATCGGAACAAATTGCTATACACAAAGTCCATAATATTCCATGTTCACTGAAAAAATTATCGACTGTTGTTAATATTTCTTCCCCAGTAGTTTTACCAGGTAGTGGGCGGCAAAATAATACGTGTTCCAGTATATCGTCCGAATCAGGAACATGCACAAAGACTATTAATTGCGCTGCACCAGTGATGTCAGTGCTTCCGTCCAATTGAAATGCAGAATTTTCTGCTGCTGTTATCTTTTCCACCACTTGTTGAGTAACGTCTGTGGCCATATCTTGTATTCGTCTTTGGACGGTGTTGTCAAAACATGGAATATTACGAATAGCATCAGCCATTTTTTCATCAAAGAGAATTGAAGCAATTGCAAGGAAACCACGATTTCTTCAACGATTGTGTGAGGCTTATTTCGTTTAGCTGCTATCAAGGACAATTCAAAAGATGTTTCCAGACATTTTTTCGAGATGGTTGTGGACTTCACGAAAGCAGCACGGCGTTTTATAAATTCGTCTCTTTTCTTCACGAAATATGCTACTGGCATTTCGGTGTGCTCTTTATGTTTTGTTGTTAAATGTCTCTGGAGCAAAGAAGGCTTCATGGAATGCTTGGATAGTAAGTACTTCATTGCAGATAACACAAACAGGAAGCTGCTGATCATTTTCTTCCGCGAAATAAAATCCAAACTTCAAATAATCTTCACTGTATTTCCGATTCGGTGCCGATTTTAATTTTTTCGGTGGCGGTTCCTTTGCTGAATCACTTTCCTTTGAACTGACGAACGTATGATGAATTTATCCATATTTATTAATATGCACCATTACCTTGGTCTCACACCGTCACACACAGCGGTAGCAAAATTGAATAACTGGAAAGGAGAAAAACGACAAGCCACACGGCGAGTAGGAACCTGGTGACAAGTCGTGATTGGTGAAGCGTATGCGGGGAGGGTGGAGCCGACGTATTAGCCCAGAATAAACACTCCGGCTATTTTGAGCGCAACAGGGAATGATGAGTCATGGGTTGAAAGCCTTTCAGCTCCTCCACGGAAAATGCGGAAACAAATCCATGGCAAGTCTTTCCAATCCAATGAATAATACATGATGACCCATGCATTTGACTGCGTTTCACATTCAAACCGCTGAGAAAAGTGTGATGGTATTATCTGGTCTAGGACGATGTCGCGTACCACCTGCCAGGTACCGAAGTACCACCAGTTGAAAAGCACAGCTCTAGAGGTCGCTCAAAATTAATGGAATCCGAAATGAATGAGGCTGGATGGGCGTGCTGGGCAGAAGAAGCAAGAGCGGCTGCGAGGGACATGGGCAAATGGAAAGCCTTACGTGCCAGTAGGCAAGGAAAGTACTACGTACCTCATTGTAGCACAGTTTTAAAGCACCTAATGCATCCAGTGCCAGTGCCGGATTAAGACCTTAGTGGCCCCCCTAGGATAAGACATCTGAGTGGGCCCACAATGAATTTATGACGGGGAATTATTATGAAGTCCGTTAAAACACGAATCTGTAACTACTAAATTATCTGCAAAGTTTTTATAACAGTCACTGTATTTTTCATTGTTCTTACAAGAACATGAGTTAAAAGCTTAAGATTCCTAGATTTTGTCTTGGATTTTCTAGTGATTCAGTGCTGCATACTTTTCTTAGTGCATATTTTTTGTTATGCAATGTGAAACAACAGGGCACTTTGGCCATTAACGGTTCCAAGTGCAAACTGGGAGGTGTGAGTGGATGGTAGTGAAAAAGCTGAAACTATCTCGCCGACCACGCTCTACACAACGATATGAAACCTTTGCCCTTAGTGAGTAACTGCCTTGAAATCTGTTCGTCTTCCAGCCTCTGATTCCAACCAAATGGAAAACATACGAGACAAAAGGAAAACTATTTCGTAAACCTCTCTCGCCCTCTCTCTATTATTTGCCCAGGCATGCCTCCTGACCCTTCGTCATGATGGGCCCCAAGGCAATAGCCCCTATAGCCACCCCCTTAATCCGGCCCTGTCCACTGCTCCTTTTCTTTGCCGACGATCACACGGTATCACAGTTTCAATTCTGCGATTAGTTCTTCTTGCGAACCATTCAAGTCACCTGTATAAAATTCAGTTAAAGTTTTAAAACCATCAATAAATTGAGAAGATGGTGGCACTCTGGGATTTGTTGAAAAAATTGACTGGAATCCTGATAAGACTGATTTGTGTGCAACAAATCTATTTTCCAAATCACTAATAAATGTCTAAAAATGGTACGTAAATTGAAATCCTGTAATAGTTTTCTGGGTTTCTGTTACATCGTTGGTTTTCTTTTGATGTGATTCTTGATATTTTAATCAAAACTCCTTGCTTTTCAGCGTGCTATAGAGTAATCTCAAATAAGTGGCGGAACTCAACTTTGGCATTGCCTCGTCGCCGCAGAAGCTTCCAGAATACCCATGTATTGGCTTTTCATTGCAATGGGACATCCTGGTGCTTGGCTCCTTGCCGCTTCTTCGTCTTCATGGAGAAAACAAGTTCAATTGTTGCCATGATACATAAAAACAATTTCAAATACTAACAAAACTTTGCCTTTTAAAATCGCGTTTTTGAAATATCGAAAGGTTCCAAATTATGGGGGGTTAACATCACAAACTTCCCCTTGGGAATGCCATTGGGTAGAAGATGCCTGTTGTTTGGAGGTTATGCCCATAAGTTAACATTTCTAGGCCGTTGCGTTCCTGGAAAAACAGAATAAATATATGAAGCTTATGCACGCTAAAAAACAACAACAACAAAAAAACGTTGCAGTGCGTTTTCCAAATGCTGACGGCTGAATAAAACTGAATATAATAATTAAATAAATAATTGTAAAGGATTTTAAGGAAAACAGTGATTTTACGGATTTTAAGGAAATGTCTGGTGTTAAACAGCCCTTAGAAATAGCAAGATAGGAGATTAAGGTTATGCGGGGAAAAAAATGTTAGGTGATAAAGCATAACTGCACAGTTAGCTGCTCACGCCGAATAAAGCGGGAACAGAGCCCACAGAGACCAAACCAAGAAACATCGACACCAATGGGCAAAATTCCATGCCCCATCAACCACACCTAGAGCCCATGGGAGCAATTGAAACATACATAGAAGCTGCAGCTCACCTTACGTACTTTTAACTTCTTTCTTTTCACATAAGCATACCACTGTACCAACCGTAGTCCAACCCATTATGCCTTTAGCAATAAATATTCTTTGTCCTTATCTTATCCCTCTTGCCGAAGTACTGAGGGAACTATATAATATAAAATCCAAGGTACAAGATGTCTGTTAGATCTCCTTCGGAACTGACTGAGGTGTTTCGCCACCGGCCGCCCCCACAGAGATGGCCGGTGGGGAATGATTCGAACCCGGACCAATCTCGGACGAATGATTAGAAGCCAGCGGAGCTACGAAATTTAAACTCAACGGCCGCCCCCACCGGGACAACCGTTAGCGCGATGGTCTAAACTTTGGTTGCTGATCATTCGCCCGATTAGGTACGGAATCCCGGTGGGGCATGATTCGAACCCGGACCAATCTCGGACGAATGATTAGAAGCCAGTGAAGCTACGAAATTGAAAGACAACGGCCGCCCTCACCGGGACAATCGGTGGCGAAAAAATAGTCTAAACTCTGGTTGCTGATCATTCACCCTAGTAGGTCCCGAATCCCGGTGGGGCATGATTCGAACCTGGACCAATCTCGGACGAATGATTAGAAGCCAGCGGAACTACGAAATTGAAAGACACCGGGGCGCCCGGTGTCGCAATAGTCTAAACTCTGGTTTGTGATCAGTCGTCCGAGATGGGTCAGGGTTCGAATTCCGGTGAGGCGTGGATGTTGTTTCTCTTACGGCATCGACTCTGTCCCTTCCATGGAGTCGGTGGCCCTAAATTCGGAATGGGCGACTATTCATAGCCCATTGAGTTGCTGATGGTGGTCGGTAAACCCCCAAACGAAAAAAAAATGCTCAAGAGGAGTTTTCATTACCCGTGAGGCACTGTCATGGCTGTTTCTGCGTTAGTTCTTTCATATTGGGGTAAAGCAAGTTGCCATCCTGGGCTCTGGTGCATCTACAGGGTGATTCAAAAGTTCAAAAGTAAAATGCGATTAAAAAGATCTATGGGTCGGAAAGACATGCGGTTTGCAGATTAATATTTACCGAGGTACGGGATTTAGTATGGCAGCAAGAAAAAAAAAAAGTTCAAAATCGTGACAATAGAGGGCGCTTCTGCAAAGAATGTCACACGTGGCCGAGATGCCACAAAAGTGACGTTTGCACATTATTCGCACAAAGCAACGTTAGGGTGAGATATAAAAACCATAACGGAGAAGTACATTGACATTTTCAACGTGCGAAAATAATAGAGGTTCGTGCTGTCATTCTGTTTATACACGGTTTTATTAAGCTAATAATTTGCATATAACGTGAAATCAGGCGTGCACGTTTAGCGCCGATCGTCTATTGAGCAGGCCTAGCGCACACGAATGACCTCCTAAATCTCCAGATTCTACACCCACTGATTTCTGGTTGTGGGGATAATTGAAATCCCGTGTTTATAGAGGTGTCAGTCATTCCCGTTGACATGTTGTTCAATACTGTATCACTTGCATCTGTAGATCATGCTGAAATAAATAAGTTTCACTATCTTAACGTACACCTCATTTCACAGTTCTCACCTCTCGTTGTTTTATCTGCAGCAGCGCCCTCTATTGTCGAGATTTTGAACTAGTTTTTTTCTTGATTCCATACAAAATCCCGTACCTCGGTGAATAATAAATAACCTGCAAACCGTATATGTATCTTCGACCCATAGATCTTTTTTAATCGCATTTTACTTTTTACACCGAACTTTTGAATCACCCTGTATTTTATAGGGTAACTATAAAATATGTAAACCTCCATCATAAGACACGTAATGTTTTTATTATAATAATTTATAATAAAAACATTACGTAGCAAGCCTAGGGGCTGCGCCTCTAGGCTTGCTACGCTCGTTTCCAGAGTATAGCGCTTGGGCCCTGCAGCCCCATCTCCAAGTATATCACATGAAATAAAAACTGGAAAATTCATATAAATTTAAATTTTTATTGCATGTCTAAGCAAATAAGGCTTGTTGTTCCGAAATTTCAGAATTTTTTTTACTGTCGTTAATTTTTGGAGGGTCGGACATTTGTCGTTTGAACTTATAGCACTTACTAAATTTACCACTAAGTAAAACAAAAGCGGTCTAAAAAGCATTTCCGTAAACCGTTATGCTAAACCGTTAAGGTGGACGTCAAAATTTTTTTACACATTTCCTTCACAATTATTGTGTTCCCAAGGATGAAAATTTGAACATCGATTAAAATAACTTCATATTATAACTTGGAATACTTAATATTTTCTAAAACATAACCATAATTATATAAAACATCAATACCTTTTCCTTTGGTGGTGCTGGAACCAGAAAAAAGATGGCGCGACCTGTACTTTGATGACGTCAGTAAACAAACAAATGTTGGATTATATAATTATGGTTATGTTTTAGAAAATATTAAGTATTCCAAGTAAATTTCTCCGTCATTTTTGGTCTACGCCGGGATTCGAACCCGAGGCCGCTTATTCCGGAACAAGTCGCTCTACCAACTGAGCTACGCAGACATGTATTCTAATTCCTATCTGCCTTTATGTCATGTGCGTCCTGCTGGCAGGTACGTCACATCTCCCCCCCCCCCCGAAAGAGGGCCGGGGGCATGGCCCACGGATCAGCCGTGACCATGAATCGCTGCAGGCAGACAACCACTGTAGAACGTGCACTTGAGAACTCCCAGTCAATCTGGTGTGTGGAATGCAACGTCACACACATTTATTTTTCGAAGCACTGGAGAAGGGATTCTCTGATTTTTCCTATCTCTCGGTGTGGAAATAACATCACACCAATGCGAGATTTTGAACGGTCGGGTCATCCGGGTAGTTCGGGCGCCATTTATAATGAATTAAATTTCTCCGTCATTTTTGGTCCACGCCGGGATTCGAACCCGGATCCCCTCATTCCGGAATAAGTTGCTCTACCAGTTGAGCTACGCGGACATTTTATTCTGATTCCTATCTGCCTTTATGTCATGTGCGTCCTGCTGGCAGGTACGTCACACAAGTTATAAAATGAAGCTATTTTAATCGATGTTCAAATTTTCATCCTTGGGAACGCATTAATTGTGAAGAAAATGTGTACAGAAGTTTTTCCATTAGAAGTATAGGAAGCAAAATTACTTGACGTCTACCTTAAACAACTGAGATAGCTTTACCAACAAAGCATATGCATAACATATTCTCTGCGTCACCATGGCAGCAGGTCACGGGACCAGAACGTTCCTATGGGGTTATCGTGAAGACAGACAAGCCATTCGTTTCTTTCCTTTACGTCTTTAAAAAATGCATAAAAGTCAGAAAATGACTTTTTCTTAATTATTTTTTTTTTGTAAAAAAAGGAACGATAGTTGTAATTTTATGCTGTAAAAATTGTAATCGTTATGATTTATAATTTGCCATATATCCGTTTTTTTAAATGGATCCCATCGCGAAATAGAGAATTTTGTGAAATTTAGAAATTTAATTTCTCGTAAACTAAATCGAAATTCAAAGAAAGGATGACGAGGTGAAAAAATTCAGTCATGGCACTACATGCCTACAAAGTTTCGTGGTTCTGTTGCTGTTAGTGTTTCCGGAATGCGACCTGATAGCACTTTTTTGCTTACCTTAACTTTGAAATACAATAAATCTAGAAGCATCGCTAGAATCGAGAAACGGTTTATTTTAGCATGTTCTGCAAACAATTCTCTACAAACGATGTAAATTTCATATTTTTGTGTTCAATACGTTTTGCGCTGCGAGCTAGGAAAGCAAGAGTGTCGCGAGATTTCTAAAACAGCAGCAGCGGCGGCAGTTACTTTTTTTTTAAGAATAGAGAGATAGAGTTTGTTATGCTTTCAACATGAAATCTGAGGTGGTATCCCGTGTGAATAACAAACGGTTCGCATGAGTCGTGACACGAATGACGGTGATGGAAGATAAGTGTGACAAAACAGGCGACGTTTCCTATAATTGCGGTTCCTAAAAATTACACTTTTGGCATAAGCTGAATCTTTTTTTTTTTATTTTAAATTTAGTTTGAACTCGAGACAGTGCCGGCTTTATGCACGGGCATCCAGAGTCCAAGCCCTGGGCTCCATTTTTAGGGAGCTTCAAAATTTCTTCAAAGTGCATTGCGTCGAACAAAAACATACTGCCCATATGATTGGAATATCAAATGTCCACGAAAAACGAGGGCCCTTATCACAGCAGAAAAAATATGCTTAACATAGCTTCCTTTCTAATGTAAATTCCGTAAGTTTATAGGAAATCCTAGTCTTGAATAACAGGTAACGACAGAGATCAAGTTGCCACTTTGAATAAAGCAGGAATATATCGTATCCCATTGCTTCCCTCGGCTCCTAACGAAGATATCAAATACTACATAGGTTCTACCCTTAGAAGTCTGAACATTAGATTGTCTGAACATAAATATGCACTTCGAACTGACTGCATTTCTACTTCATTTACTACAGCTGTTCGCCAGGGAGGTTACTCTCCCGATTGGCCTAATACAATAGTACTCTCCTCCAATGTAAGCAAACAAACCGTCTTTTTTACCGAGAGTCTGTATATAATCTCTTATGGTAATACCTGTTGTAACTTGGACTTACCTGTTTTTGTTCCTAGACAATGGAGAAAAATAATTACTTCTCCCATTCAAAAAACTGAAGAAGAGGACCTTACTTAATCGATTATATTATTTGTACATATTACTTTTGTTCTGCTGTTTTTCTCAATTGGCATCACCTGCGGTTTTGAACAAATGTATTGTGGGTCTCGCGGGGGAGACTGGTTATATATTGCAGCACTTCCCTATGCTTTGTGGCACTGTTGGGTGGCCTGAGGACGGGTGCTATTGTAGCCCCGAAAGATCTTGCCATTTTTTAAATATTTTAAAATCATGTCTTTTATTGTAAATAAAGTTTTTTTATTGTACAGTCAGAGATGTTGGTTTGATGATATCGTACGGAGACAGCACGCCTCTAAGTAATTATCTCCTAAACGTACGAATTTTTTAACAAGTATAACAGGAAAACACAATGAAACTGGAAGTTGTGCAGAAATATCTAAATTAATATGAGCATAAAATTCAACTTGGTAATTATCATGAAAAACAACCGAACTCGACTCGAAGGAGGTCTACAATTTCAGGCTACAAATTAGTTCCTCTTTCTTGGAACGTTTGAACATTCTCCCGGGAGTACCAAACATTTTTCTCGCTGCTTAGACTTTAGGCACGAATGGAGATAACTCGCTCACAGATCCCAGCTATAGCTGTGGACATTGGCTTCAAAGGCGTAGCTATAGCTATTTCTGCGTCCGGGCCAAACCACATAGTATTATGCCCCCCCCCCACTGAAGTCTTTAAGGCTGTCTTTGAATGAGTGTAAGAGAAATTGTATCTTATATCTGCAATGTAAATTTTTTGTACACATTTTCTCGAAGACTATGTGACGTGCCTGCCCCGCAGGACGCACATGTGATAAAGCAGTGATAGCACATGTCCGTGTAGCTCAGTTGGGAGAGCAACTTACTCCGGATTCCCGGCGCGGACAAACTTGTACATTATATTGGCGCACGAACTTCCAGGATGACCCGGGTGTTAAGTTTCTCGCAATGGTGTAATGTTCTTTCCACACGGCGAGACAGAAGAAATAAGAATCCCTTCTTCAGTGCTTCGAAAAAAAAATAAAAAAAAATCAGTGTGATGTTACGTTCCACACACCAAACTGTCTGGGATTTCTCAAATGCACGTTCTTCATGGGATGACTGCCTACAGCGATACACGGTCCTGGCTGACCCGTGGACCATGCCCCCGGCCCTCTTTTGGGAGGGGGAGATTGACGTACCTGCCCCGCAGAAGGCACATGTGATAAAGGCAGATAGCAGTGAGAGGACATGTAGGTGTAGCTCAGTTGGGAGAGCGACTTACTGCGGAGTGAGGGGACCCGGATCGATGGCCGGTGCAGTACTTTATAACTATTACTTTGTAGTGTTTGAAATTTTTGAGCACAAATAAAAACGACCCATAGCGAATATATGCCACAGTTATCATTCCAAAAAAATTGTTACAATTTGTTTTTTAATTCAATTTATCTGACTAGAAAGTATTCTAATTTGGCGCTAGATGGCGCTGGAAGGAACGAAATGTTTCCTTTCTGCCTGATTTTTTTAATTATATAGACCAAATAGAAATCACTGAATGGGGCCAAAAGTGAGATTGGAACCTTGTCTTCCATAAATCTTCTTACTACTGTACGTCCACTTTTTGAAGAGAAATTGAGTACATTAGCAGAGAACCCCTGAATTTGAGCTATAGAAACCCCGCCTATTTACTGAGCTCCACCCTCAAACAACGTCATTCGTTAAAACGTAACAACGCGTATTTTGTCTTTTCATTGTGGAGCCAACGACAGACCGCATCCATTCTGAATCTGGTGAGATCTGCATTATTTCGCTGACGCCAACTTCTGGGACAGTCACTCAAGATGTTAAGACCACCCCAAGGAGTGATTTTTTTTTTTGCGCCATCTATCGCAGAAGATGAAGCCTAACTCTCATTCAAAAACAAGCCTTAAGACGAAAAAACTTTATCTCCTGAAATATTATAATCATGCTTTTTGCATGAAACCCAGTGGCGGCTGGTGACTAGGTGCTACCGTGCTGTAGCACGCTGAAACATTTTTGAAATGCAATTCGTATTAAAACAATGCGAATGGCAATTAAAATTTTTTTAGCCCAAGGTATATGCATTCACCAATGATTTGCAGCCAGCACAAAATCTTTTTTTAACCGGGACGGAGCCAAAAGCTCTTGTTCGCCGATCGATCTTTCGTGCTACGTGTGGGCAGCAGCTTACGTCACAACCCACACTGGGTATTCTCAAACAGTCCGCAAAGGCTTGAAGTTCTTCTCTGAGCACGCTCCAATCTCTTTCTCCTATTGGAACTTGGGGCAGGGCAAAGTTTTACCCACAATTCCTACAGGATGCGGTAGTTGACCAACACAGAAGGAAAGCTCATCTAATTGCCCCCGCGTCCTTAAGAAATTTGCAGGATCAATCAGTTAAATTATTTCCGTGGGCTTCTATTTTTTAGCACGTCTTTTGTAAAAAAAGATCGTGATTATGTTATCGGTTTGTCTGTCCGTCCATCTGTATACACCATATCTCTGCAACTATTTTTTTACGATGTACAATTTAGCCGTTAGAGGGGGTAAAGGCAGATGATGTCGAATTCAAAATATATTTGATTCCATATATTTGCTTGTAAACAACCAATTGAAAATTTTTGTTTATCTCTCGATTCCATTTATGTCGAAGAGTATTTTAGGTATAGTTACTTTTTCAAGTTACGCATAGATTTTATGCTAGGGGGCGTAAAAGTAAATTACACTTTTCTCGATATCTGTTCTTCTAAAACCCCGATTTGAAAAAAAATTTCTTCAGCGGATGCAGCTCCTGATGGAAAATCTTTTGCATATACTTTCTAAATTTTGGTAAACAATACTTTGGCCATCAGGGGGCGTAAGAGTTAATTTTTGCTTCTGATGTATTTTGCATAAAATCTGAGCTTCTAAAATCTCGATTGAAAAAAATTATTTTGTGGACCGATGCCACTCACGTCGATAAATCTTTTTGGTATATTTTCTTATTAAAATATCGCATGGTTTCTCCGCCAGGGGGCGTAGATGTATATCTTATTTTTGTCAACATCTCTGCTTCTAATGGTCCGATTTGAAAAATTCTTTCTTTATTGGATAGTTTCCGGTGTAACATGTTTTTCAAATAATTTAAAAAGTTTCAAGTAATTTCTAGACTTTCCACTAGGGGGCTTCAATGTAAATTGCGTTTCTCTCCCCCACCAAGATATCTCTGCTTCTAAAACTCCGATTTGAAAAATTCTTTCTGCACTGCATACAGATCCTGATGGAAAATCCTTTACATATAATTCCTAATTTTGGTAAAAAATGCTTTGGCCACCAGAAGGCGTAAGCCTTAATTTCCGCTTCTGATACATTTGCAGCAAAATCTGAGCTTCTAAAAATCTCGATTGAAAAAAATTCGTTTGTCGACCGATATTACTCACGTCGACAAAACTTTTACGAATATTTTCTTCTTAAAATAATGCATGGTTTCTACGCCAGAGGGCGTAGATGTGTATCTTTTTTTTCTCAATATCTTTTCTTCTAGGAGTCCGATTTAAAAAATTCCCTCTTTGTTGGATTGTGTTTCCGATGAGTAAATAAACAAACAAGAGAGTTGATGGTATTGTGCGTGTTCTATTATAGGATCAACTTTTTTGCTGCTCTGGCTGTGTCTCCACAAGTTAGAGTGTGAGAAAAGAGATACACACACAGAAAGAAGAAAAAGACAGAGAACGAAGAGAACGCGAAAGAGAGACAGAATAAATCTTTCTATCATGCTGCGGTTTGATAGATAAATAATCTTACAAGTAAATTAAGAATAGAAAATGTTGACATTAAACCAAGATATAGCCGGTTTCACCTCAAATGTTTCTGTAGAATGTTTTAATAAGTAAGAGATGCTTCATGAGTGCCCCCCTGCCCCTCCCCCCTGAATCCGCCGCTACCGTATATTTCATTTCTCATTTTTTGTGCGTCATTTGAGTGTGTCAGTTCAGGAGCGATCAGGTGCGTCAGCCATCCATTTTACTCCAACGACGTTTGCTACTTTCCCTGTTATCTTAAACATGTTTTCCGTATTCATAAGCGGTGCCAACCAGAGAAAGACCAATGTATCTCTCAGAAAAGCAAATGGGGGAATAAATTGATCAGTTCCGCCAAGGTCACTCATCCTGTCATTAATTCCGTAAGCAATCTCCAGCCAGCAGTGTCGCAGCTTATTCCAGAAATGTTTTTCTGCTCTGCTGTTTTCGATTTGGCGGCTTTATGCAGCACGTGGCCAAAGCAGGAAACTTAACGCACTGCGCAGTTAAAAAAAGAGAAAAATATCTGCCGCAGAGCTTGCCCGACAGTAAAGAGGTACTGCAAAATCCGCTACGGAGAGGATGCTCATCAACTGTCTGGAATTTTTTTGAACTGAATGACGTGCTAGAAGCATCAGATGACATAAAGTGAGTTTTTATTTGCATAAGTTCATTTTTCGTGAAAAATAAAATGCACTGACTGCCTGGGAAACATTGAATACATTTCCGATTTTGTGCTAGTTGCTGACTATAAATAACGCAGAAATACCAGCGTAGAATAAGTATAGGAACGGGGAGGATGTGTTCCCCTCAACTCTTCTTAATCAGGAACCGTCCCCCTTTAGATTTAGTTTGTTACCCTATGTACTTCCTTAAATTTTTCAATTTCAACAGCTCGTTATTTCTAGAATTTAAAATGAAAGTCAGAATAGTTGTGTACATTTTTCAAATACCAAATGTATCGTTGCGAGGTTATTTTCGTCTTCATACAAATGTGTGAAAGTTATAGCATGGGGGCGGAATTTGGTGGATGACGTGGGTGAGCAGGGCATGGTACGAGTTATGAGCCTCCGCCGTTGTTCTCTTCCTAAAAATCGGTTCTACGTCAATTCGTCGCGTGCGTCAATTCGTCGACTGCGACGATTCGTCGCGCGTCAATTCGTCGCCTACGTCAATTCGTCGCTCGTCAATTCGTCGACTGCGTCAATTCGTCGCGCGTCAATTCGTCGACCACGACGATTCGTCGAGTGTCAATTCGTCGCGGACAAATGCGTCGACTACGTCAATTCGTCGCGGACAAATTCGTCGACTACGTCAATTCGTCGCGTTTACAGATTTTGGTTACATACAAAACGAATGCAGGAAAACGTACGATTTCGAACGTCTTGCTCCCTGATCAAATTTATAAAGTTTGGACACGCAGACAGGATAGGAATATTACGTTTTTCTTTGGCACTAAAAATATTAGACGGTAGACGGTTTTTGGAACGGGGCAGGGCCCGGTTGGTCATAGCCCCCATATACAAAATTTTTGTAAAATCTACATTTCAAAATTGCCTTTATTCTTCAGTAAAATAACATTTCTATGTACATGACAATGGAATTCTGCCAATAAATACAGCGGTATATACATCAGCTGGAAAGTTCCAGTGAAACGTAAAACAAAATATTGTTAAAATCATAAAAAAAATTATTTCGCCATGTAGGGCGAAGGAGAGGCAGACAATAAAGCACGAGCGATACAAGCGAAAATGTTTACCTACAGTATTGTAGACAGGGCAAGACATGATACTATACTATGCACAAATTCCAATTAAGCATTACTACCATACCAAAGATTAAACATTAGGTACTAATTCACAGAAATGCAACAGTGATGCTACATTCAAAATTTACAACATATGTACAGAAGTATTCAGTGACAAGGGGAAATAACGCTAAATGTACTCAGAAGGGCATCTTGTTACATTATATTATACACACAGTGACTAATATTTAAAAAATATTCAACATAATGAAGGGGACATTGCGTGGGCAGTAAACTGTGCAGAAGGAAGAATTATATACAACAACATAAAACCCAACAATATCGAAGAGAACATGGGAAACATGGTGAGCTATCTTCAATGGCACATTAAAACAGAAAAATCACAAATAGCGAAGCACCAAAATTAATACGTAAAAACATGATTTGTTACAGTGAACGTGGGCGACAACAAAAAATCCCACTTATAGGTTGAGATGTAACTGCAAATTGTGGATATGGAACCACCCAGCCGATTGGGCCCAAGTGGATTGAAAAACGCTATCGGTGTTTGTTGAGGCAGCACGAGAGTGCTCCATTTGGAGGCGAGTGGTTAACCGTGCTAGGAAGCGTCTCCGAATGATAGCACTTGCCTCCTGAGGAGGTGGAATAAGAGCGGGGAAGCGTTGTTGAAGATGGAAAGCATAGACAGTGAACTTCACAAGAAGAAAAATATAACGGCACACAGGAGGCAAGTGAGTAGGTGGATGCTTTGTTTGGAGTAGCCAAGCATATGCAAGAAATGGTAACGATCGAGCACAAATTCGATCAGCAAGACGAAATGCTGTGTTTAGGACTGGCAGGAGAACGGGGCAGAATAGGTATTGATGTTGGACGTCGCTGACTTCAGGGCAAAAGGAGCACTGCGGAGAGGTGAGAAGGGTCATGCGAAACAGTACTGATGGGGCGGGGAGACGAAGGTGAAGAAATTGCCAATGGACATTGAGTTCAAGAGGGGAGGAAAGGGCAGAGGTAGATGCTGTCCAGATGGCGGGGAGAAGAGAAGGAGGAGCAGAATGAACAGAAAGTGGAAGTGCGGGAGGGGAAAGAAGAAGCCAATAAAGAGAAGAGGAGGAGAGAGAAGTAACTAGAACCGGGGAGCTACGAATGAGGAGAAAGAACGGTAGGGAAAGAGGAGCAGACGGGACCGAGAAGAGACCATCAGGTAAAGCGAGGAGTGGAAAGAGGCTCCAAAGCGCTGTGCGAAGAAGAAGATATTCGTTAGCAAGAGTAATGGTTGGAGATAGAAACAGGGAAGAAAGAGGTCTCCAGGTTAGATCAGAAGTTACGAGAGAACGGACAGTTATCACACCAGAGCGGATCCAATGAGGAAAGTAAAAGTAAGGGAGGTTAGGAGGCTGAATAAGAGAAGAGAAGAAGAGAGGTTCATCTAGGAGATCAAGAGTTGAAGAAGGAAATGAACGGAGAAGAGGAAGCGAACGAAAGAGAGAAAGGCCCTCTCGCAGGACAATAGGGAGGTGGGACGGGAGAAGATTGTATGCATCCATCTTCAGAAACAGTAGGAAGGTGAAAGATGGGTCACGGGAAGAAGCTAGAACATTCAAGGTAGTGGTAAGGGACGGAACAGTTGAAGTAGCAAGGCGAATGAAATGAATAATGCGATGTGTTTTATAAAGGAAAGCTGGATCAGGAAACTGGATGCCACCCAAAGAGGCTGGCAGATGAAGCGTGGCAGGTTTAACCCAGTGATGTGAAGACCAGATGACGGAAGTTGAGAGGCGAGTGATGGTCATCATTTGTGACACGGGCAGAACCGTCGACATCCAAGAGTATTCGCATAGAGAGATAAGTTGTCGACGAACAACGGCTGCTCGTTGACGGAACGATGTGAAAGGGCGGGCCTTACCATCACCTCCTAATAGCTTAACAGGCCCGCGCACCGATTTGTGACGTCACTAGAGTAGTCCGTAGTCTCGGAGAGGAACATTACGGCGATGTGCGAACAAACGCGTCTTTACGTACACCAACTAACCAGGTCGTGCGTTCTTTTAGAGTTTCACTGCATTTAAATAAGAACTTGTGTGTTAGTTTTCAAATAACTGCAGAGTTAACAAGTTTGTTTAATAATCTTTTAAAATACAGAAGAAAAAGAAATTACAGCGTAAAATTTAGCGTAGCAATAATTTCGACTTGAAAGGGTAAGCAACACAGATTCGTCAGTTTAATGAAAGCATCCCTGTCATTTCACTTTAAGTGATAAACCATTTCTATAATCGAAATTATGAACTGTTGTCGTAGTTTCACTTGAAGTTATAGTATCTTTATAGTTAACCGAACGATTCCTGTACTTGTGAACAAATCGTTCTTGTACTTGAAAGATTAGTTTGAGGGTCCATTACGAAGTATCGCCGTCGTTTCAAAAGATGTCGATTGACATATTTAAGGAATCAGATTTTTCATTCATTGCAAACTTATGACTATGAAAATTTTAATAATGAAATAATTCCTTTAGTGAAAATGTATTTTATATGCAATCCGTGATCACTAATATATATAAAAAGGTCAAGAAAAACTGAATTTTTTTCTGTGTTTTTTAATTATTACCAAAGGCTCAATAAAACACGTTTTAACATACATACAGGGAATTGCTGCTTGATCCACTGATTGCATCAAATAAATTAAGATTTCAAGAAAATTATGCCATTGCTACATTATTAAACGTACAATAATGACATAACAAGTTTTCCTAAAAGTTTATAATTTTTGTCTTCCAGAGCACTATTTCAAAAAAGTTACCTTGTCAAAGTTCAACACATCTGTATTAAGTACATTAGTAGCATTAAGCAAAACTATTTGGATCCACAATATAAGCATTTCTTTTTATCTGGAAAAATACAAGTAACTTATTGGCAGAAATTTCCTGAAATTTGATTTTCAAGAAGTATTCAGCAAAACTGTCAATGTACATATAATTATGGTTGTGTAGTTCTTTGTGTATCACAAGCACAATTTGATTATGTGTCCGTTAGCTGTTCCTTGAAGAATTTCAAAGACACGTTTATAAGAAAATCTGAAATTTGTTCCAATAATTTCTTAAAGTATTTTTTTAGATAATTATTATAATTATTATATTTTTTGAGAACCTGACAAATGCACATGCAGTAGTTATTGTACTGAATAAATCTAAGCGATTGTTTTGGTACTATAGGATGTATTTTAAAAGATGTACATGTTTCATTATAAATTGACTAACTTGATGTACCATTTTCTCATAAACTATAAAAAGCAATGGTATAAAATTTTGCACAAATGTTTTGTCTTTGCTAAAGCTATTGAAAAAGATTGTTTTTTCCTTTTTTTATGATTTTGGTTTCAAAATAAATTCTATGAAGGATTGAAGAAGTTTTTCCCTATACAAAAATTGACACCCACCCTCACGTTTGGAAGCACACTTTCCAGTAGTTATCGGATAATATGAGATATATTAGTTCCAGTTATTATTGCTGTAGCTTGTGAAGACACAGTGCATGAAGTCTGGAAACAGATAAGTCTAGATAAATGAATAAAAAGTTGCTCTCTCATTTTAAGCAAATATTTTCAAAAAAAAAAAAAAAAAGAAGAAGCGAGTATATATTTCTACTTGTATTTTAAAAATCTTGTTTGTTTAGAACATAGTTTCCACAATATGTGGATTCGTGTCGATCCACGTACTTTTCTTTCTCTTAAAAATAACAATATCCAAGGCTTAAAAATACCATGCCCGAGATGCCCAGAGCATGTAAATCATTCGTCTGGGCAGGTAAATAAAACATCTAATTGCCTGTGCATGGTAACTAAATTTTAAAATAAAAAAGTTTGTAATAAAATTTCCTACTACACAAGAAAAAAAGACAGTCATCACATGTCGTGTTTCATGTCATTGTTAATTAATGGAAGTTGTATTATTGTTACGAAGTACCAAGGAAAGAGTAATATCACATCTTTAATTATGTTATGCTCTACGCCCAGAAATCGGAAACCTAGTTTTGCTCCAAATGTTGTTTATAATCAACAACAGTATGCATGCCTCTGATGTAACTGGCCTCTCATGTTTAGTGACAAAGGGAGAAAACTTTAACAAAAAGAACATGGCAGAATCACTAAATTTCCGAAACACCAGTTTCATCATCGTACCTTTCATACCAATTTTAGCATCAGCATCTTAAAAATTGATATACACACGTTTGTGCATTGAACATTTGTAATACAGACCCTTAAAATGGAAGTGCAAACATGTAAAAACAGTTCATATTTTTAACTTAAAAAAAATAGGGTTCTGGTTTGTTATCTTAAAAGATACATTTTCCTGCGCATCCAGCTTTTACTACCTGGGCAAGTAAATAATTTCTTGCCCAGGTAGTACTGATATATTTCACCTAATTTTTAAGAAATTGAATGGTTTTGATAAATTCCCATCCTACCACAGATAGAGCATACACACTGCTCACACGAGAGTTCTTCAATGTGTTGGTTTGTAGAAAAATGCTTCAAAATCTTTAAACGGACATTTTAAAGGCAAACTTACTCCTGAACTATGTGTGAACTCCTGTTTTTATGCATTCATATCTAATTTTTGCTGTCTATACTTGATTCAGTGTTTGTGTTCCTTTAGTAATAAATATTAAAAATGATAATTCAATGCAATTCTCTATGTCTGCAAACATAAAAGATGTATTTCACATGGCAACAAGGCCTTAGCATTTATATAAAGGACATAGGCATGTTAGATGTGTACATGACATACATATATTTCGTATAGGATATAAGTATTTTACAAGCATTTGTGCCCAGAAATAGGGACCCCAAAAAATTTAATCTGACGCTGCCTTAACACTTAAATAACTAAGTACGAATGTATCAACATATTACTCTTGGGATCAAAAACATGCAACCCTTATTATTCTGTGTCCATAATAAAAAAAAAAAAGTTTAAAATCCCTTCCTAAATATACATATTTTACTTTGAACTTATTTGATACATTGGCAAAAACATGTTATGGGTTACTATAACAACACAAGTAATCTATTCTTTCCATTACAAACATAAATTTCATTTTTCAAAAATCTTTTCAGTGCTTTGACTTCCCGCTGTGAGATGCATTAGATTATAAAATTAGCCAAATTTAAATTTTCTAGTTCAAAATTTTTATTTTACGAGTAGTTTAAAATAAGGTTAACAAAAGGTTTCCACGTACCTTAGAGTTGAAAATTTTCACGCTTTATTGCTGTAATGCGTTTTCTGAGAACCTCCCCATTAGTAAGGAATTTGAATACTTTTAATATTCCTCTATGAAAATAAATTTAGTTGACAATTTGACAACAACAACCACGCACATCCGTAGTCACGCTTACACAGAGTGAGCAAGCTCATGCATGCTCGACCACAAACCACGGACATCAGCCTACTCTCCCCTACGTCACGCAGCTTCCGGCGTTCGGTGCGCGGGCCTTCTAAGCTATTAGGGGTGATGGCCTTACTCCAGTAGGCAGCAGTCCGTTGTATCCGGGGAAGAAGAGCAGTCCAGGTGGCAGATGCAGAAGCCAAGGGCAATCCGACATACGCACCGAGGATCTTCTGTGTAGTGGCTGTCCACTGCGCACCCCAAGGAGCATCGGTGCGGGCAGCCCATGCCCCGCACCATAAGCCAGTACTTTTAGTGGCATTCAGCGCTGCTCCAGATAATGCAACATACTGTTGATATACAGAATACAGGCGATCAAATTGAGATTCATCCCGGACGCAAAAGGTCACATCATCAGCATAGGCGGTGAAAATTATTCGATGATGACGAGTACTAGCCACTGTTGGCGGTAGGACATCCAGGAGTGATCTTCGGGCTGCTAACAGGAAAGGCTCAAAAGCGAGAGCGAATAGCTGGCCGGAGAGCGGACATCCTTGCCGGATGCCACGCTTAAACGGAATTGGAGCGGTTTTCCGTTTAAAATCTACAGTTTTCTATTCAGAACCACCAAAGCTGGTATACTATCTCGTGGCATTCTAACTTAGACTGTAGACGGTTTTTGGAATTTTCTCATGGTACTCTAACTTAGACGGTAGACGGTTTTTCCCCATACACAAAATATTCGTAAGATCTACAGTTTTCAATTCAGAACCACCAAGTCAGGTATCCTATCTCATGATACTCTAACTTAGACGGCTGTCGGTTTTTGGAACGGGCCAAGGCCCGGGGAGTCAGAACCCCCCCCCCCCACACACATACATACAAAATTTTCGAAAAATCTAGTTTTCAGTTCAGAACCATCAAATTTGGTATCTAGAAACTCTAACTTAGACGCTAGACGTTTTTTGGTAGGGGTTGGAGCCCGCGGGGTCGGAGCCCCCTCATAAAAAATTTCATAAAATCTACAGTTTTCATCTTAGAACCACCAAATTTGGTATACTATCTTATGGTACTCTAACTTAGACGGCAGACCGTTTTTGGAACGGGTCAAGGCCCGGGGGTCAGAGCCCCCACATACAAAACTCTTAAAAACTACAGTTTTCAATTCAGAACCACCAAATCTGGTATACTATCTCATGGTACTCTACCTTAGACGCTACACGATTTTTTGAAGAGGTTGCAGCTCGGGGGTAAGGGCCCCCTCATAAAAAAATTCGCAAAATCTACAGTTTTCAATTTAGAACCACCAAATTTGGTATAACTTAGACGACAGACCGTTTTTGGAACCACCAAATCTGGTATACTATCTCATGGTACTCTAACTTAAACGCTAGACGGTTTTTGGAAGGGGTTGGAGCCCGGGGGTAAGAGCCTCCCCGTAAAAATGCCGCGCAAAATCTACAGTTTTCAATTTAGAACCACCAAATTTGGTATACTATCTTATGGTACTCTAACTTAGACGGCAGACCGTTTTTGGAACGGTTCAAGGCCCGGGGGTCAGAGCCCCCACATACAAAACTTTCTTAAAAACTACAGTTTTCAATTCAGAACCACCAAATCTGGTATACTATCTCATGGTACTCTACCTTAGACGCTACACGATTTTTTGAAGAGGTTGCAGCTCGGGGGGTAAGGGCCCCCTCATAAAAAAATTCGCAAAATCTACAGTTTTCAATTCAGAACCACCAAATTTGGTATACTATCTCATGGTACTCTAACTTAGACGACAGACCGTTTTTGGAACCACCAAATCTGGTATACTATCTCATGGTACTCTAACTTAGACGCTAGACGGTTTTTGGAAGGGGTTGGAGCCCGGGGGTAAGAGCCCCCGTAAAAATGCCGCGTAAAATCTACAGTTTTGAATTTAGAACCACCAAATTTGGTATACTATCTTATGGTACTCTAACTTAGACGGTAGACCGTTTTTGGAACGAGTCAAGGCCCGGGGGTCAGAGCCCCCACATACAAAACTTTCTTAAAAACTACAGTTTTCAATTCAGAACCACCAAATCTGGTATACTATCTCATGGTACTCTACCTTAGACGCTACACGATTTTTGAAGAGGTTGCAGCTCGGGGGTAAGGGCCCCCCTCATAAAAAAATTCTCAAAATCTACAGTTTTCAATTTAGAACCACCAAATTTGGTATACTATCTCATGGTACTCTAACTTAGACGACAGACCGTTTTTGGAACCACCAAATATGGTATACTATCTCATGATACTCTAACTTAGACGCTAGACGGTTTTGGGAAGGGGTTTGAGCCCGGGGGTAATAGCCCCCATAAAATGCCGCGTAAAATCTACAGTTTTCAATTTAGAACCACCAAATTTGGTATACTATCTCATGGTACTCTAACTTAGACGGTAGACCGTTTTTGGAACGGGTCAAGGCCCGGGGGTCACAGCCCCCCTAATTTTTTTTGTAAAATCTACATTTCAAAATTGTCTTCAGTTTTCAATTAAGAATCATTAAGTAGAAACTCAAACTTAGACGCTAGACGGTTTTTGGAAGGGGTTGGAGCCCAGGGGTCAGAGCCCCCCTTTAATAAAAAATTCGTAAAATCTACAGTTTCCAATTTAGAATCACCAAATTTGGTATACTATCTCATGGTACTCTAACTTACACGGTAGACCGTTTTTGAATCGGGTCAAGGCCCGGGGATCAGAGCGCCCGCCCCCATAATTTTTTTTTTCGTAAAATCTACAGTTTTTAATTCAGAACCATCAAATATGCTATCATGAAACTCTAACTTAGACGCTAGACGGTTTTTTGAAGGGGTTGGAGCCCGGGGGTGAGACCCCCCCATAAAAATTTCGTAAAATCTACGGTTTTCAATTTAGAACTACCAAATTTGGTATACTATCTCATGTTTAGCTAACTTAGACGGTAGACGGTTTTTGGAAGGGGTCGGGGCCCTGGTCAAGGGAGCCCCAAGCAAAATTTTCATAAAAAGCTCCGTTTTTTACTCTTAAGAATACTCTATCTACGTTCTAAGGCGCTCTTTGGCCCTTTGAGGGCCTTGCACCATAAACCATCAACCAACCAACTAACCAACCTACGGTCTAAGTCAGAAACTGTAGATAACAATAAAGTGCAAAAATATGCGTTTAATGGTGTATTAAAAACACAAATCAATATAGTTTAGCTTTCACTACCAACTAGCGGCTTATCAGGAAGAAATATAATGTAATGTAAATAGAGAGTTCCAGATATTCAAAATTCAAAACGGTAAGAAAAAGATGATCAATGCCAATGTGAAGTCGAACGCAATCGACATCACATAGGTACATTGCATTTCTTTGTTGCGGGATTCACAGAAGCACACGCCAGATGTACTGCAGTTCTATAGATGTCTCCTAGAAGGTAACCATTCCCATTCCTTTTTTCTTTCTTTTTTGTTTCGCAAAATAAAATTAACTAAATCAAAAAATTTAAAATAAGTTTACTGGAAAATTGCAGGAATATCTTTTTCATTCATTAAATTTCACCCGCTGAACTTGGTGATTCCACAAATAGTAATATGTACCTGGCAAATAACTGGTATCCCTGCTAGTACAAATTATATTAATGATTTATTTGCGTCCAGTTCAATCTAGTATGTGCATAAGAGCGTTTGGGGCCGTATGAAAAATACATTTCAACGTGTGCCGCTACGGCGGCTGATCTAGGGGCTGGCTTCTGACCACTTGTCAAGAAGAATTTTGTATGTGGAGGCACTTACCCCCCGGGCCTTGACCCGTTCCAAAAAACCGTCTACCGTTTAAGTTAGAGCACCATAAGATAGTATACCAAATTTGGTGGTTCTAAATTGAAAACTGTAGATTTCACAAAAAATTTTATGAGGTGGGCTCTGACCCAGTGCCCGTCCCGTTCCCAAAACCGTCTGCCGTCAAAGTTAGACTACCATGAGATAGTATACCAAATTTGGTGGTTCTGAATTGAAAATTGTAGATTTCACGAAAATTGTTTTTGGGAGGATGAAACCCCCCGTGCCCCGACCCGTTTCGAAAACCGTCTAAGTTGGATTACCATGATACAGTATACCAAATTTGGTGGTATTTAATTGAAAACTGTAGATTTCACGAAAATTTTGTATGTAGGGGGCTCTTACCCCCGGGCCTTGACCCGTTCCAAAAGCGGTCTACCGTTGAAGTTAGAATACCATGAGATAGTGTACCAGATTTGGTGGTTCTAAATTGAAAACTATAGATTTTACGAAATTTTTGTGACGGGGGAGGGGGGGCTCTCACCCCGGGCTCCAACCCCTCCCAAAAACCGTCTAGCGTCTAAATTTGAGTTTCATGATACCATACTTAATGGTTCTTAATTGAAAAGGAAGCTCTAACCCCTGGGCCTTGACCTGTTCCAAAAACGGTCTACCGTCTAAGTTAGAGTACCATGAGATAGTATACCAAATTTGGTGGTTCTAAATTGAAAACTGTAGATTTTACGCGGCATTTTATGGGGGGCTATTACCCCCGGGCTCAAATTTTGAGGTCCTCCAGTGTCTTGGGGCCAGTCCGGAAGAATCGGTCCTTCAGAAAACCCAACAGGAAAAAATCACATGGGTTCAGGTCAGGGCTATAGGGTGGCCAATCGATGCCCTGTCTAATGAATCTCGCAGTGTCCAAAGCGATGATACGGTCCTGAAAGGTGTCCTGTAGCCAGGAAAACACATCAGCAACTCTATGTGGACGTGCACCATCCTGCACAAACCAGTAGGTGTTGACCATCCGATTACGGCTTGCTCGGGGTCCGAACCCCTCGACTAGTAGCTGACTGTAACTTGCACTAGCAACAGTTCCGTTGATGAAGATGGGTCCGATTATGCGTTTCGCTTTGATATCTCTGATGGGGAAGACTTGGCACCATATTTTTTGTTGAATTCGTGTCGAACCCTGGCGTTACTGCGGCCGAAACCGTAATATTTTAGCACTATAAACAGTCGCTGCTCCATGCTGAGGGACTCCATTTTGAAATAGCGTTCTGCGGAAATGGTGAGGCGTTTTCAAATTTCAATCTCTTTACTGTCCTGTGAAAAAAACATAACGCAGTTATAGAGCTCAGTGACCTGATGAGAGCACTTTACTTTGTAACACTTTTTTTTTTTGGTCACCCTGTACGTAGTTTCCTTTTGCCAGTCCATGTGCAACAACGAAATCTCTACATTTCTTGTTCGGATTTAAAAAAAAACAAACTCTTCTTGTACATAATAGCAATAACTACGAGTTCAATTGATAAATTATTTCGGAGCTTATCTGGCAAACTGCTTTCCCTTTAATTTTTGATTTTAAATTCAACTATATCACCCTTTCTAATAGACAGATTCGAAAAGTTCTTCTGATAGCGACTAGCTTTGACAGTTTACAATATAACAAATGAATTATTTTCCTGCTAGGATGAGTTGCAGCGTATTTGTGTTTCGAATGGTGTAGAATGTCTCAAAAGTTCCCATACTCAAAGTTAAAAAATTATTGTCTGATATATATGGTACAGATCTTCAGAAAAACTATTCAATCGTTTTGTGCATACAAAAACACAGATGGAGGTTACAGAAGGTTCTGGAAGTGCTCGCCTTTTTGCTGGAAACGTAACTGCACCCGGCGACCCGTATTTCGGGGCACGCCAGTACGTCGGTGGTGACGCCCTGTACGGCATGGGTGATATTGTTCCACAGATGCTCCAGCATATGAAGTTTGTCTTGGTACACTGTCTCCTATAGGCACAGGAAGAAATCTACGCCTGTACGTCGGTGGTGACGCCCTGTACGGCATGGGTGATATTGTTCCACAGATGCTCCAGCATATGAAGCTTGTCTTGGTACACTTTCTTCTATAGACACAGGAAGAAATCTACGCCAGTATGTCGGTGGTGACGCCCTGTACTGCATGGGTGATATTGTTCCACAGATGCTCCAGCATATGAAGCTTGTCTTGGTACACTTTCTCCTATAGGCACAGGAAGAAATCTACGCCAGTACGTCGGTGGTGACGCCCTGTACGGCATAAGTACTATTGTTCCACAGATGCTCCAGCATATGAAGCTTGTCTTGGTACACTGTCTCCTATAGGCACAGGAAGAAATCTACGCCAGTACGTCGGTGGTGACGCCCTGTACGGCATGGGTGATATTGTTCCACAGATGTTCGAGCATATGAAGCTTGTCTTGGTACACTGTCTCCTATAGGCACAGGAAGAAATCTACGCCAGTACGTCGGTGGTGACGCCCTGTACGGCATGGGTGATTCCACAGATGCTCCAGCATATGAAGCTTGTTTTGGTACACTTTCTCCTATAGGCACAGGAAGAAATCTACGCCAGTACGTCGGTGGTGACGCCCTGTACGGCATGGGTGATATTGTTCCACAGATGTTCGAGCATATGAAGCTTGTCTTGGTACACTGTCTCCTATAGGCACAGGAAGAAATCTACGCCAGTACGTCGGTGGTGACGCCCTGTACGGCATGGGTGATATTGTTCCACAGATGCTCCAGCATATGAAGCTTGTCTTGGTACACTGTCTCCTATAGGCACAGGAAGAAATCTACGCCAGTACGTCAGTGGTGACGCCATGTACGGCATGGGTGATATTGTTCCACAGATGCTCCAGCATATGAAGCTTGTCTTGGTACACTGTCTCCTATAGGCACAGGAAGAAATCTACGCCAGTATGTCGGTGGTGACGCCCTGTACGGCATGGGTGATATTGTTCCACAGATGCTCCAGCATATGAAGCTTGTCTTGGTACACTGTCTCCTATAGGCACAGGAAGAAATCTACGCCAGTACGTCGGTGGTGACGCCCTGTACGGCATGGGTGATATTGTTCCACAGATGCTCCAGCATATGAAGCTTGTCTTGGTACACTGTCTCCTATAGGCACAGGAAGAAATCTACGCCAGTATGTCGGTGGTGACGCCCTGTACGGCATGGGTGATATTGTTCCACAGATGCTCCAGCATATGAAGCATGTCTTAGTACACTGTCTCCTATAGGTACAGGAAGAAATCTGATGGAGATAAGTCCGCCGAGCGCGGTGTCTACAGATGTTTCGAGATGAGCAGATCATGGTCAGAGTTAAATCCCTGAAATGGCAATGGGCCGGACATACTGCCAGAAGGACAGACCATCGATGGACAGCCGAAATTTTAGATTGGATTCCAAGGGACAGGAAAAGACTCAGAAGAAGACCACATGGGCGATGGGTGGATGAAATTCGAAAGTATGCGGGAGTGACATGGAGGAGACTGGCACAAGACAGACCGTTGTGGAGGAAACTTGGGGAGACCTTCGTCCAGCAGTGGATCGATAATGGTTGACAATGATGATGATGATATATATTTTGCCATTTCAGAGATTTAACTCTGATCATGATGTCTTCCACTCTGTCATTTTTCGGATCCACAATGGGCTGGACATAATACTTCTATAAGCAAGTGAACGGTATACCCATGGGAACATCAACCTCCACGAATATTGCTAATCTATTCCTGTTCTTTAAGGAATATAAATTCATTAAAAATCACCCCACCTGCTCAGATAACTACCTTTACACATTTAGATATATTGATGATCTGCTGTGTATCAATAATTCAGAAGTTATAGAGAGTGATTTTGATAATATCTATCCTAGCTCTCTTAACTTATGTAAAACCAACCACAGTAATCAAGAACTTGAGTTCCTAGACTTAAGCATTAAGCTCAACAGAGGTAACCCATCTATTAGCCTCTTTGACAAAAGAGTTAATTTTCCTTTCAAAGTAATTAAATATCTACACTGGAATAATAACATATCAACCAAAGTAATTGAGAATGTACTAATTTCTCAGGTCCTAAGAATTTCAAGAATTTGCAGCAGCAATTTGGACTTCAATTACCACATTAATATACTATTAGATAGTTTTCTAGAGAACGAAATTCCTTCTTCTTTCATCAAAAGAACTTTAAGAAAAATTATTCTGAATAATAGAGTAAGGTTGGCAGATCTGCTTTAATTTTCTACACAGTTAATAATATGATTCTGACCAATCAAAGCCGTAAGGAAGTTGGCTAGAGGATGCCTATTAACTACTAAAAGGAACCTTAGTGCTATGGATATGAAGGTCCTATTAATACAAAAAATTAAATAATATAGACAAAATCACAAAAAAAAAGCTTAAAAATCTGTTTATAAAAGAAAATAAAAACATATAAAAAAGAAAACTAATTATTTACTCACTAGAATAGCTATACTAAAAATAGTAAAACTAACATTAAAATTAATAAGATTCTGAATAATCTATAGAAGCTCACTAAGGTGATTTAATACATGCAAAGATTATTAAATACACCACTTGTGTATTTTATAATATTTCTCATGTATTCTGGAGAGTTAATTCTGCTCTTTCTGATCATACAGGTCCACAGTCTTAAGTATATATATTTTTTTCTCTGGTTAAAATCTCCGCGAGTTGGTTTCTTTCAGTGTGAGGAGGCCATCAGCCCCACCCACACTGCCCCCCCCCAGCGACTAGGGAGTGGCAGAGGTGTTTGGACGTTTGGGGAAATGGTCAGCCATGTTTCCTCTTGTGTGGAGAAAGTTTAGTTGCATAAGAGGTAAGCTCTCTTCATTGTCTTTGGGTTTTAGGTTTTATAAGTTCAATGTTTGTACTTCTTGTACTTTTTTTCTGTGTTGTTTTTTGCTTTTTAGCATTTAGGCACTGGCTAGTCTGTTAACATTTTTGCGGGTTTTAACTCTTTCTTTTCTTGGTAACTTTGCGCGTCTTTTAGGAAACTTAGGCCCAGCAGCTGGCTAAGCATAGTTCCTTTACTTTGCGCTGTATTTTCAAAGTAGTTAAGTTCTTAATAACTACTTAATTATGCACTCAAAGCACTGCTGAAATACTTTGTACATATTGCAACTAATTGTTTATGTCATATAACTTTCACAAAGCTTTTCTTTAGTTAATTATTGTCTTTAATTTATTCTCGTTTTTGTGTTGTCAGAAGTTGTGGAGTAGGGGGTTTTAGAATCAAGTTTTCTTTCAAAAATCTGAGTTTAAAAAAATTAATATTTCCTTTTTTAATTGCAATGTAAAAATTTGGAATTCTTTTGCATTGCTATTCAGGTTTAAATTCTCTCTCAGGCGAACTTGGCATTTCGTTATAGCTGAAAATTATTTCTAATTATTATGTCACTCTCACAACTTGAGTTCTCTTTAATCTTCTTCTCTCTGTTTAATAGTAACAGATGAAGAGCATGGGTCGGGCCATGAAAGTTATGGATGCAAGCTAAATTGTTAACTAGAGCTAGGTGATACAACTCTGCGGAGGTCATGACATATATATATTTTTTAAAACAATTTTTGGTGGGCTTATTACTTGCATCTATGGCTTTGCAGAAACCCATTTCCAACTAGGTCTTTGTGGAAGTGAGAAAATGGAGAGTTTTTGCTGGTCCTTGATAAAGCCGAGGCTCAGTATTCTCGACACTTTCTACATTCAGTTGTTTTATTTTATTTTTTATCTTTTCTCCTTTTACTCACACCGGCAGATACATAACCTTTTCTATGTTGTACTTGGTATGAGTCAAAAATGTATATATATTTTTTGCTTAGGTCTCTTCTTAATAGAATGTGAATTCTGAATTTTCATAACTGCTGCGTTGCGCGTTTTGATCTTCAGGTTATTTTGCAACTTTCGTTTTAAATTCTAAAGTTTTTCCTTAGTTTTCAGCTTTGCTCTTCAGTATATATATATATATTATATCATCATCATCATCATCATCATTGTCAACCATTATCAATCCACTGCTGGACGAAGGTCTCTCCAAGTTTCCTCCACAACGGTCTGTCTTGTGCCAGTCTCCTCCATGTCACCCCTGCATACTTTCGAATTTCATCCACCCATCTCCCATGTGGTCTTCTTCTGGGTTGGCCAGCGTGGTGAGTTATGGCCAAACCCCTCCAAAATGATATATATATATATATATATGTAAGACCAGCCTCTTTGAAATGCCTCACGATCACACATACACTGAAGAACAATTGAATTAGACACAGTTGGTGTTATGCAAATGTGGCGCTGTGGGCGGCCCTGTAAACGGAAACGACATGACGAATGCAGCGATCCGACAATATAAGGAGTGATACGACGGGAATCAGTAAGAGTCGGACGCAGTATAAGTAAGACGAAGGATCTAAGCGCATTTGATCGTGGGCAAATTGTCGGGGCCCGACGAATGGGTCACCATCTCGGAAGTCGTGCAGGCACTGGGATTTTCACGAGCCACTGTGTTACGGGTGCACCGTGAGCACATCGAATCCGGTAAAACCATCATTGCAAGGGCCAACCGCCGTGGACAACAGCGTGTGGATGAGCAGGGTCATCGTCGGCTAGCTCGCATTGTAACAGCGGATAGACGGGCCACAGTGCAAGAAATCACTCGGCAATTTAACGCTGCACGAGGGTACCGCTGCTGACCGCACATCACAGGATGCAAAGATTAGCATGGGCGCGAGAACATCAAGACTGGACCCTAGACATGTGGAAAAATGTTGCCTGGACTGGATGAGTCCCGATTCACTTTGGTACATGCAGATGGCAGGATACGAGTACGGCGCAAACCACATGAAGCGATGGATCCTTCTTGCCAGCAGGGTACTTCTTCAAGCTGGTGGGGGTAGCATGATCGTCTGGGGACTGAAATAAAAAACTATGTAATTTCTAATTTTTTATAGAGTATGGTTTAACCAGCAGGGTCCGTAAGCGTTAAAATTCTGCTTCGTAAGTATTTGCAGCAAAATCTCAGATTCCAAAATCCGATTTAAAAAATTCTTTCATGGACCGATACCGCTCATGTCGATAAACATTTGAGAATATTTTCTTCTTAAAATAATGCATGATTTCTCCACCAGAGGGAGTAGATATCTATCTTACTTCTGTCAATATCTCTGCCCCCAAAGTCGGATTTGAAAACTTCCTTCTTTGCTAGACAGCATTTCTGGTGTAAAATGTTTCTCATATAATTTCAAAATTTTAAAGTAATGCATATACTTTTCGCCTGGCTGCGTAAAGATAAATTGCGTTTTCCTCAATATCTCCGCTTCTAAAACTCCGATTTGAAAAATTCTCTCTGCGTCGTATACCGCTCCTGATAGGAAATCTTTTTCATTTAATATAAAATATTTGATAAAGAACGGTTTGGCCACCAGGCGGCGTAAGAGTTATTTTCTGCGTCTGATGTATTTGCAGTAAAATCTGAGCTCCTGAAAACTCGATTGAAAAAATTCTTTCGTGGACCGATACCGTTCACATCGAAAAACCTTTTGAAAATACTTTCTTCTTAAAATAACGCATTCTTTCCCGCCAGGGGCCGTAGACGTATATCTTATATTTGCCCGCATATCTTATATGAGCCCGATTTAAAACATTCTTTGTTGGAGAGCGTTTCCGCTGCGAAATGTTTCGCATATAATTTCAATTTTTCTTAACGCACAAGTCTGCCACCAGACGGCGTCAGCTGACGGTTCCGCTTACAGTAATACCTGCGGGATAAAAAACCCGACTGAAAAACTTCTTTCTTCGGTCAGATACTGCTATTTTCCATACCGGTTCCATTGATTTTGAATAGCTTTGTTAAATTTAATTCGCATCAGAACGGATTCAAAAGACGTGTTCATTACACCCGAAAATTCGGTGACATCTTTCTTGTTTCTTCTTTTGATAGTTAAAAAAGGTATGAAATATTTCAGATTTCTGGTGATATTTAGCTAAATCAAAATATTAAGTTCTCGTATTTGTACCAGGGGCGGCGGAAAGTGAAATTCGTTGACCGGGCCCGAAATTTTGAATCGTGGTGCGCCCTCTACCTTCCCGGAACAAATAGAAGAAAAACAATTTCTAAGGCACCCACAGGAGTGGCCGACCCCCCCCCCCGGGAGTGATAGAGTGGAAAATTATTATGTGTCGAAGTTTGAAACAAAAAGTCACAATACGCGATCTACATATACTTCTTAATCATGTACCGTATAATTATAACATATAATAATTATAAGGGAGTAGTTCTGTTAAATAAATTTAGAAAAATCCATCAAGAAAAACAATTTCACTGCTTCTTCTAATCATTTAACTTTCTTGTACTGTAACATTAGTAGTAACTGGATAAGAATAAATGCACAAAAGTCAACCTCCTTAATTGTTACAGCACCTGACTACTTTTCCAGGTAAATTTAGGGGGGGGTCACCCCCACCTTGGAAAATTCTGTGTGCCAGGGCGCACGGGCTCCTCCCTTGAGAAATTTCTGGGTGCGCTACTGTGCCTAAGGAACTTTGTTGGGAATTAGGACCACCCAACCACTTACCTAAAGGAACTTTCTAAGGCACATCACAACAATCGCACATATGTCAAATAAAAAAATAATAAAAATCAAAATCTTGGCTGAAATTATTGACCGAGCCCGGGCCCTGGTGGCCCGGGCGGTTCCGCCGCCACTAATTTGTACTACAAAATCTATCGTGCTTTTTTGTAGATGTTGCAACCTTGAATGCATGCGTTCATTTGTAGATCTTTATTTCAGAATGATAAAGTTTGGGTAGCATTTGTGAATAAATTAATGCCTAAATAATAAATATTTCCTGAAGAAAAACTGTAAATATATGGAAGATTCCTTTAAATAATTACATGTTTCTTTTTTTCTGTTTCTCAACGAACTTCTAAAAGCAATCGTCAAAGAAAAGGGGGGGGGTGCGGGAATTAGGACGTACTTTTTATGGGGGAGAGATGTGAACAGTCGGACAAAATGTGACATAGGGGAGAGGGGGGGGTGTCTAAAATAGTGAAAAATCACGGACGTATTTATAAATGTATCATTGAAATTTTTTTATTACTTTCTCAAGTTCCTTTTATGTCGATTTAAGGAAGAGAAAAGGTGAGAATACTTGATAATTATGAGTATTAAACCAGGGGAGGAGAAAGTAAATAGAAAATGTTGTTGCACAATAGAAATTACTTTTAACACGATTAAATAAGAAAAAGATTGTGTGATATTCTCGAATTTCTATTTTTTCAGCCTAAATATTAACTCTTTTGGTTTAGGAGGATTATTAGGGCGGGCTGAGAAAAAACTTGATTACCCTACCCCAAAAAGGAAAAAAACAATTAACACAAAATACCCCAGACCATCAGAACAGTATCTATAAGCACTCCTCGTCGCAACTCGGGGGGGGGAGAAGAAAGGTTCAGACACAGATGTTTTCCTTTGGCTGGAAGTAGCATGAAAGTAACAACTAACACAATCATTGTCATGAAAATCCGAGCACCAAGAAGGAGGCGTTGGATCGAAATGAGATTTTAGTAGTGAGATGGTACATACCAAGGACAGAAGTGATTACAATATCACAGCAGCATGACGATTTTCCGCGGACATACGGTACACATTCCGGTCAGCGTTAGTACCGCGTCGGACCGCCTCGTGCTCGGATACATGCGGTGATACGGTGGAGTCAAAGAGACGCTGTTTGTTATCCTGGGACAGATTGGCCCACATTTCTAGCAACTGGCGCTCTAAATCACGAACACTGGGACATAGAGAAGGCTGGCTTCCCATCTGGCCCCACACGTGCTCGATGGGCGAGAGATCAGGCGATCTGGTGGGCCCCGGAAGCTTCGAAGCATGACGTAGACAGTCCTGGGAAACCAGAGCCGTGTGCGGATGGGCGTTATCTTGTGAGAAAATGACTCCTGGTCGCCCCGCCAGGAAAGGCAGCACATGGGGCAGCAGGATCTCCTGTACGTAGCGCTGGACTGTCAACGTCCCTCGGATCACTGCGAAGGAAGTCCGGTTGTCATAGTGATGGCTCCCCACACCATCACGCATGCAGTTCGGTACGTGTGCCGCTGTACAGTGAGGTTGGGATTGTAGCGCTCACCTGCGGTCCTTCACACTCTGACACGGTAGTCATCCGTCCCCATACAGAAGCGGGATTCGTCGCTGAACACTATACGTTGACAGTCCGTAGCATTCCACGTTACTCGCTGGTGATACCGCTGTAATTGACGCCGACGATGGTCAGGTGTTAATGGCAGAAAACGTAAGGGCCGTCGAGAGTGCAGATTCGCCCCTTCCAGGAGTCTGGAAATGGTTCTGGCGGACACAGGAGTCATTTGTACAACCACCACATGTCTCTGGATATTAAACAAGGACGTCGATGCATCTGTGCGTGCCGCTATCACGATCCCACGGTACTCTCTGCTGGTGGTGTGTCTGGGTCTTTCGGAGCCAGTCCGCCATGCCGGATGCCTTCCCGTGTCGATTGCCCCCAACACGATCGCACTGTACTGTCCGACCTGTCCAAATATCGGCCGACTCAGCGCTCCTGCCACCCTGCCTCTCTCATCCCGACGATACGGCCTGGCCAGTTGCCCGTACGCACATCTACAACGGCTCCTTGGCGTGTCTATCGCTTAGGGATCGCACCTGACTCTTACCTTGCACTTCGGCACGAATGTGGAGTCCCCTGCGCAGCGCCTTATAAGCCTCAAGGATTGCGATTGCAGCGCCGGTCTTGGACGCGCGGGCATGCGGAATCGCACGACTCTTTAATCATTTGCATGTTTGCCCTCTCCGTAGCTATTCGCCGAGTTTCGCGTTAATCGTACGGTTTTTTCTTGGTGCGCGGATTTTTGTGACAATGAGTGTATAACAGCAGACCAATTAAGTATTCGCCTGATACACACACACACACACACAAAAAAAAAGTGTGGGAAACGTGAATCTTTTCTTCACCTACTACTAAAAGGAAGGCTACATTATTTTAACAGCTCCTTTCAAAACAAGTACATCAATAACAACTCGAAAATTTGGAGTATCAACAAAAGCAAGAACAAAATATATATGTTACTAATATTAGAAAAAGAAATATGAATTGACAATACAAAGTGGTTGTTTAGGTCCATGAAAACCAAAACAAAACTGATAATCAAATTATACGCTTTCAGGGCCCCTCAAGCTTTGGTGTCCTAGGCGCGTCTAGTCGGAAATCCACCCCTGTACTTAGTTCCTAAGCATTCATTCCTACAGTCAGTCGTCGATCATTCGCTATCACGCACTTTTCAATATTTTCACGATTTTTGGAGGTCGCGAGGCTTTCACTCCATGGGGCATCTTATATGCAGGGCTTAGTAACAAGGGCTGCTCTCATCGCTTTGTGTTTCTGGTCGTTGAAGTGGTTCTCGTCTGCGCCGCTCAGTGACGTCACGGGGATGCATGCCACTTGTCAGTGCGCAATGTAAAGCGCTCAGTGAATGCTCTTAACCCACGTTTGTTCCATTCGCATTAGTTATCTGCTGTTTGTTTAGTTGTATTTCTGACATCGAATTTTTTTATTTAATTTCTCTAGTACATCGTTTTCGTACAATGGCTTCCTGCGCTGTTGTTACGTGCCGAAATACCAGCAGGAATACGAAAGGGTTAAACATAATTTTTTGCCGTTTCCCTTTAAACGACCCAGTAGTTACAAAAGACTGGGTTAACAGGTACCGCAGAGCTGATTCTTTTAATGAGAAAAATGTAGAATTTGGAGTGCTCACGAAGACGATATGATGAATCGCCTGCTTGGTTTGCCAATGAAAAATATATTGAAATCGTCGGCTATACTCACAGTCAATTTACCAAGATAAAACGTTGAAAATGTCACTCTAAGAGGTGAAAGACAAAGAACAAAAAAAAAAAAAATACTGCATGATGCTTTTGATAGACTTAAAAATCTCAGTCCCGGAAAAGGTCATTTTGAAGAGAACGTGGCCGCTTTTCAACCTGCATCAGCTGAAGAGACATTTTTCTGCTTGAAATGTGATACGTTCCAAAGTAAATAAATATTTTAAATGACAAATTATCAATGATGGAAAAAGGACTGAACTTTCTGAAAAATGGAAGAAAGGATATTTTAAAAACTTTTCTTGCAAAGCCAGAAGATGGAATAGTTCGCGCCAGCTTTTATTAAAAAAAAAAAAATCCCAGAAGATGGAATAGTTCGCACCAGCTTTTATTGAAAAAAAAAATCAGATAACTGAAAATTAAGATAAAAAACCAAAATAAGAAAAATCAAAAAAAAAAAAAAAAAAAAAAAAGAGGCAAACACTTTCGAAACATACTTACAAAAACACAAGTAAACTTGCTTGTAAAGGGTGAAAGTTGAATAAAATGGACACCTGAATGTCCGAAATGTTTCACAAAAATTACAGTTGCCGAGGTTTTGTTATTCACGAAAATGCATTATTTTCGCATTTGATGGAATGTGTATCACTGATTGTTTCTCATTTTACAGATATATATAAAACGAGAAACAATGAGTGATACATTTCACTATTTTGTTTCACATTCGGTAACTCAGTGGTTGTATTTATCATTAGAGTTCCCCGCTTAGAGTAGAGCAAACGTGCTTCCTAACACCCAACGATGCATCCCAATACGTCGACAACCGTAACTTCCGGGGACAACCAAAATCTGCCATATGAGCCAGCCTTTGAATCTAGAGCCCTGTCTTCTATGTAGTTCTTTCCCTCGCGGAAACACTTAAACGAGTCAAAAATGCACTTCAAGGTCACAGCTTCATCCCCGTAAACTTCTTTCAGCACTGCATTATTTTCCGTTGCGGATTTTTGGGAGGTTACGAAGTTAAAAGGGAAAGAACCATGAGCTTTATACACACTCTTATCAGTGGGCGTGTATAGAATTTTAGGGGGGCGAAAATGGAATTTTTGAAATCCACCTGAACAAACAAAAAAGTTAATGAAAAATAGAAGAAAAATGGCATTTGTTTTTAGTAAGTTGATGCCCTTTTCATTAAATTAAAGCACTTTTTTAATGTAAGTTGGATTTTAACCAAAAAAAAAATAAAATAAAAATGAAACACTGTCGGGGGCCCCACCAACCCCAGCCTAGAAAAAGAGCGCGCCTAGAGACCGAACGGTGGCGCAGGTAAAGTTCACAGAGTAGTATATATACAACCCGATGAGCGGCTTTCGGTTAGTAGAGTGTTCGGAGTCAAAATAGAAAAAGCTGCCGATTTATCGGAGTTTGATAAAGGACAAATTGTGATAGCACGGCGCCTCGGATCTACGGCATGGGAAACGCCGCGGCTTGTGGGTTGTTCACGTGCTGCTGTCTTGAGTCCGTATCAAAAGCGATGCACAGATGGCCAAACGACGAACCGTCGTCCAGCCAAGTGTCGTCCGCAGGTCATTGATGCCAGAGGGGTGCGGAGACTGTCGCGCATTGTTCACAACCACTGCAGGGCCACATTGCGCGACAAATCACCAGCAGCCACAACAGTTGGTATTAGGGCAATGTGTCACTGACCACAGTTCATCGCAGCCTTCTGCGCATGGGCGTGCGTAGCCGAAGACCCAGCCGGATTCCTATGATCACTGCAGGTCATCGCCAACAACGCATGAAATGGGCCCAAGATAATCGAGATTGGAACGTGGATGATTGGAAGAAAGTGGCCTGGTCTGACGAATCAACATTCCTGGTGCATCACGTAGACGGCCGAGCGCGGATACGCCGATTACCAACGGAGGCTATGGCACCTGGATGCACAGTTGGGCGGAAACAAGCTGGAGGCGGCGGCGGTGTTATGCTGTTGGCGATGTTTTCTTGGAACACTTTAGGCCTCATTATCCCAATAGCACAATCCCTGACAGCTGTCAGGTATCTAAACATCGAAGCGGACCAAGTTTACTCATTCATTGCAACTGTGTTCCCTACTGGTGATGGCCATTACCAAAAGGATAATGCGCCTTGCCACACTGCTAGAATCGTCAAGGAGTGGTTCGAGGAACAGGCTGGTGACTTTATGTTAATGACCTGGCCTCCAAATTCTCCTGACATGAACCCAATCGAAACATTTGTGGTTCGACTTGGAAAAGCGGTTTCGCGTTAAATCCCCCCCCCCCCCGAAATATGCAGAAACTGGAGGACCTGGTGTTGACAGTATGGCCTCCCCGGTGGCGCAGTGGTCTGAGCGCTGGCTTATGATCATTCGTCCGAGATGGGTCCGAGTTCGAACCAGAGGCATGGATGTTGTCTTTGTCTTACGGCTCTGGTTCTCTCCCTTCCCTGGAGCCAGTGGCTCTAAATTAGGGACGAGCAACTGCTTATAGCCCATTGAGTTGCTCACGGTGGTCGTTAAAGCTCCAATCATTATTATCAGCAGTGATTGAAGAGTAATGCACAACAGAAAATATTTTGTACTAAAAAGACGCAAATTTTATGACATTTACTGAAAAACTGTTCCCAAGAATGGCCTGCTCCCCCCCCCCCCCCCCCAAGGAAAATACGTATCAGTTTATACCTATTCGTGTCGCCCCTCCCAAACTTTTTGGCCACGCTACGCCTGTATTTGCAGAAGTGATAGCGAAAACTTGATCACGTCGCTCATTAAATCCTTTGAGGTTCTATTCATCGCGTGATTCTCTAGAAAGCAGTCAAAAAAGCGAACTGTGTGCCAAGAGATGAATGGAATTACCTCACCACAGTGAGTAACGAGACATAACAGATGACGTGTGTGCGCTAATTCCATGAAATGGCAGTGCATGAGGAAAGATAAAATTCTACTCCATCGAAGATAAGTACTAACAATCGTTTTTTTTTTTTCTGATAGCATATCTGAGTGCGATAGTCCGAATTACGCACAAGCAAAAGATCTCGTCAGATAGCCCGATAAAGTTCTTGCATTACGTCACCCGAGATTAAAGGAAAAACGCATTAGGAACGAAATCTTCGCACGAAATTGATGTCATCACCACGTGGGGAAAATAATTTTGTTCTTCGATGTGCAGAGCGGATTTGACTGAGACTGAATCTAAGTGCGAATTGTCGCAAAGAAATTTCTTCTCTTCCATGGCCTAAAAGTTTCATTCACCCAATTTAATTTCGGTAACTTAATTTTCCAATTTTTCATGTTCTATGAAACAGGAGAGCTGTTTCAAAAGTACTGAGATAAATACCTTAGGTACATTTTTCTTTTTGAAATGCGGTGACTGTCAGCAAGGCCCTTTCTAAACTTATCATCACCATTTATGTCAGTCAAGAAAAGCTCCCTTATATTCAGTGTTGGAACCGCCAATATTTCATAAAAAATAATTTTTTTTACTGAGAGCATGAAAATAATAATAATAAATCACTGTCACAATGTTTTTCCCCCTTCGCAGGAAACACTTAAAAAATCCGCACTAAACCGGAAAGACAATACTTTTTTGCAGTTCACTTTAAAGTAGTAGCATGCGACTTTAAAGTAATTGGCCTCTTTCTGATCGGAATAAGACATTGAACCACTTTTTGCATATCACTTTATAAAGTTGTTCTTTGGAGGTTTAACGACCATCATGAGCAACTCGATGGGCTATTAGCAGTCGCCCGTCCCTGATTTAAGGCCACTGGTTCCAGGGAAGGGAGAGAGCCAGTGCCGTAAGACAAACACAACATCCATGCCTCACTGTATTCGAACCCGGACCCTTGCGGTCGAAGCCAGCGCTTAGACCACTGCGCCACCGGGGCAGCTCACTTTGAAGTAGTGGGCCCCTCTCTGATTTGAATAACTGATTGAATCACTTTTTTCATGCCACTTTAAAGTAGTGGGCGTCTTGTAACGTACGAGGAGATGTGACGTACCTGCCAGAAGGACGCACACGACATAAAGGCAGTTAGGAATCAGAATAAAATGTCCGCGTAGCTTAATTGGTAGAGCAACTTATTCCGGAATGAGTGGACCCAGGTTCGAACCCCGGCGCGGATAAAAATGACGGAGAAATTCACTTCGTTATAGTCTCTCTGAATTGAATCAGAGATTGAATCACTTTTTGGAGACCTCTTTAGTGTAGTGGGTCTCTAATTAGAGTAAGAGATTGATTCACTTTTGCTTATCACTTTAAAGTAGTGGGCCTCTCTCGGATTTGATTAAGTGATTGAATCAGTTTTTGCATATCACTTTAAAGTAGTGGATATGAATTGAAAAATTGATTTAATCACATTTTGCAGGCAATTTTAAAGTAGTGAGCATTTATTTTAAAGTAGTAATTGAATCAGAGCTGGCCCGTACCGTTGAACACTTTTAAAACTAGAATAATGGAAGGCTACCACCATCCATACTTTCATTTAACGATGGAACACCTTAGGGATTTAATCGAGAAAGTCTTTAACACGCTTCTGTATTCAAGATAGAGAAAAAAACAACTTTATATTTTGTAATTAATATTTGTTGTCTTTCCATTTTTTTTGCTATTCTTGCTATTCTTATTTTTTACTATTCCACCCTCTCGGTTTTCGCTCATGCTAACTAAAAAAAAAAAAAAAAAAAAAAAATAGAAAGAAAGAAAAGAAGAAAAGAAGGAGAAACCGGTTTCCGTTTTCATTTCTTTATTGTTTGCACTGTGACTTCAGGATTCGAACTGAAACAGTCTGGAGCCGTCATCAAAAGATGAACTTCTGAAGGTGAACTGGAGTAACTCTGTGCAAATCTATCGTACATGTATCAGAGCTGAGTTCGGGCTCAATTTTCGGAGACCGAGCCCTTCCGAGCCCGTGTTATGTCATCCCGAGCCCACCCGAGCCCAAATATTATATTGCAAAATAGAGCCCGCGCCCTAACGAGCCCGAAAACTGGCTAACCTGTTCAACCATTAATCAAAAACATATCCTTTTCCACACTTTCACTCTCTTCTCCTCCTGCAATTAACCAATGTATTTCTCAAATGGGGAGTCGGGAAGGGACCTCTAATAATTTTTTCAGTGTAACTGTACGATTTTCTTTGACCGTTCGTTTTCACCTGAAGTGATTCGGGAGCGCGGACATCCAAAATGATCGGGCTGTGCTTAATGTTGCTCAAATAATGTTAATATTATCGCGCCATAATGTGCTGCAATATGTACGTTGCTAAATAGAATTAGCAGGGAGCTACTGCGTGGAGATAGGGGGTAAATTATCGTCGCTATCAACTATCCAATATTTATTGTTCTTGAAAAAGCTTTTTCTTCTCTGCGAAAACACAGTAATACGCGGCATATGGCATTTTCTACGAAAGTGTGGAATAAATAGCTGTCTCGAATGCTCGGTCCCCAACCAGAACCAGCTGCCGAAGAATTCCCTTTACCAACTATGAAGTGTCTCATTCGCTAATTCATATAAAATCACATTCATATATAAAAAAATTCTCTCGCTGTCCGTCTCTCTAAGAGCCCTAGTTCGCCCGAGCCCGAACCTCAGTAAACATTCTACAGCGCAAGCCCTATTCGGGCCCGGGCTCTGCTTCGGGCTTTCGGGCTCGGGCTCAGTCCGTCTCAATTCTGACATGTATCTACATGACTTTTGAGATCGACACCTAGGTAGCATGGCACAGACGAAAATAATACATCTGAATAAATACTAGGTTAATGATGAACTTGCGAAACATTCAACTTTTCTTTTTAGCACGTCTTTTGTAAAAAAAGATCGTGCTTATGTTATCGGTTTGTCCGTCCGTCCGTCTGCACCCACGATATCTCTGCAACTATTAGTCCGATTTGAAAACATAATTTTTACATTGGGAAGCTTGAAAAACGCGAATGATGATCCTTTATTTCGTTTTTTTTTTTTACGATGTACAATTTCGCCGCTAGAGGGCGTAAATGCAGATGATGTCGAATTCAAAAATACGTTTTATTCCACATATTTGCTTCTAAACATCCGATTGAAAAAATTATTTTTTTTTTCGATTCCATTTATGTAGAAGAGTATTTTAGATATAGTTACTTTTTCAAATTACGCATAAATTTTTCGCTAGGGGGCGTAAAAGTAAATTACATTTTTCCCGATAACTCTTTTTCTAAAACTCCGATTTGAAATTTTTTTTCTTCAGCGGATACATCTCCTGATGCAAAATCTTTTGCATATAATTTCAAATTTTTGGTAAAGAATACTTTGGCCACCAGGGGGCGTAAGGGTCAATTTTTGCTTCTGAAGTATTTGCCATAAAATCTGAGCTTCTAATAATCGATTGAAAAAAATCATTTCGTGGACTGATGCCACTCACATCGATAAACCTTTTCGGAATATTTTCTTCTTAAAATATTCCACAGTTTCTCCGCCAGGGGGCGTAGATGTACATCTTATTTTTGTCAATATCTCTACTTTTAAGAGTCCGATTTGAAAAATTCCTTCTTTGTTTGATAGTGTTTTCCGTGTGACATGTTTTTCATATACTTTCAAAATTTTCAAGTAAT
This sequence comes from Macrothele yani, assembly GCA_039090855.1. NCBI lineage: Eukaryota > Metazoa > Arthropoda > Arachnida > Araneae > Macrothelidae > Macrothele > Macrothele yani. The sequence continues at coordinate 27,388,676 of CM077013.1, forward strand.
TCATAGACTTTTCGCTAGGAGGCGTAGCGGTAAATTGCGTTTCCCCCTATATCTCTGCTTCTAAATCTCCGATTTAAAAAATTCTTTCTGCACCGGATTCAGCTCCTGATGAGAAATCGTTTGCACATAATTTCTAATTTTTGTAAAAACATGGTTGGGCCACCAAGTGGCGTAAGTCTTAATTTTCGCTTCTGATGTATTTGCAGCAAAACATGAGCTTCTAAAATCTCGATTGAAAAAAAGTCGTTTGTTGACCGATACTACTCATGTCGACAAACATTTTAGGAACATTTTCTTCTTGAAATAATGCATGATTTATACGCCAGGAGGCGTAGATGCATATCTTATTTTTGTCAATATCTCTGCTTCCAGGAGTCCGATTTGAAAATTTCCTTCTTTGTTGGATAGTGTTTCCGATGCGAAATGTTTTTCCCATAAATTCAAAATTTGCAAGTAAATCACAGACTTTCCGCTAGTTGGTACAAAGGTAAATTGCGTTTTCTGTGCTATTTCTGCTTCTAAAACTCCGATTTGAAAAATTCTTCCTGTATCGCATACAAGACCTGATGGAATATATTTTTCACATAATTTCTAATGTTTGGTAAAGAATGGTTTGGCCACCAGGGATCATAAGTGTTAATTTCTGCTTCTGATGTATTCGTAGCAAAATTTGGGCTCCTGAAAACTCGACAAAAATTTTTTTCTTGGACCGGTACCGCTGAAATGGAAAAACCTTTTGAGAGTACTTTCTTCCTAAAATAATGCATCGTTTTTCCACCAGTGGACGTAAAGTCACATATTATTTTTGTCTATGTCTCTGTTTCTAAGAGTTTGTAAGCTCACGATTCCGTTTAAAGCAATATCTGAGGGATTAAAAACCCGATGGAAAATCTTCTCTCTTTTGTCAGATCTGTTGTTTTCCATACCTGTTCCATTGACTTTGAATAGCTTTGATAAATTTAATTTGCGTCAGAACGGATTCAAAAGACGTACTTATTACACCCGAAAATTCGGTGTCATCTTTCTTGTTTTTATTCGATACTGGCGATTACATCATTTCATTCCTTAAAACTTTTCTTTATGCACACGCACAAGTTATTACGGGGGTTGATCGATAATTAACTTCCAATGACCATTGGCTGCGAATTAGGAACATGTACATGGGTGTCTTTCAACGTCAATACCTTCTTCTGACTAGAAGGCGTCGTTTGGCACAGGAATCTTGAATGCAACGGAAAGCTCTCGAGAAGAGATTCTAATGAGTGTGACGACCCACCTGGAAATATGGTCTCCCTCGGGGGTGTGCGCGGAGATGAGGTTGAACGATTTGAAGCGCGGTACCGAAAGAAACATTTGCAGTCGCAGCAGTCTGACGCAAAGTCACCCGTCTGTCTTCTTGCACCAGATCAGTTTCACAAATGCAAAGCAATTGCTACATGAGAAGTATCTTTTAGAGGATACCTGTTTATTTCTAATCCGAACACACACACACACACACACACACACACACACACACACACTATATTGACAAAAGTCACCAGACACCTCTTAAAGAACAAATAAACGGGTCCGTTGCGTTGTTAAGATGCGCGGTACAGCTGCAAACGGTATAAAAACAAGCCTGCAGCTGACTGCGATCATATAGAGCCGCGGATGGCTTAGTGGTTGGCGAGTCAGACTATCGATGCAAGGTCCTCAGGTTCGAACCTGGGCTGATATTTCAGAGATGGTGTGATTTACTAACAAGCGCTGAATAACCGCCGTGCATCGGACGAGCACGTTAAGTGACGGCCCCCAGGTTGGACCCATTGGTCAAAAGGGTATCCTTTCCTATGCCCCCCCCATGAAATTATCTCACCCCTCTGTGTGCAACATCGTTCTTGTAGGGTGGCGCCATCTACTGTACTCTAATCTCACTATAAACTATTCTGTCAAAGTCGCTAGACTTTCTCTCATTCCTTCCGTTTCTGTGTCCTGCCCAAAAGGCGATCTCGCTGTAGGTGGCTGGGACCTAAACTCTACTCACTGTGGACGGAAATCCTACAAGAAAATAACAAATACCGCGATCATATCACACTGTGAGGTTGAGTGAGAATGTCGCGGCGGGAAAGAACTGACTTTGAGAAAGGAAAGATTGTTGGGTGTTATATTGGTGGGTTATCTTGGGCAAACCTGTTAACCAGCACGTCTATTTCGATATTCTGGACAATTATGCCCTACCGACTCTGTGGCAATACTATGGAACTGAGCCTTGTTGGTACAAGAATGAATATGCACTGAGCCATAAAGCAAGTACTGTTACTGCGTGGTTTGACGATAATTTCGTATCGTGTGGACTGACAAGCAGAGAGCCCTGATCTTAATCCCATAGAGCACCTATGGGATGAATTAGAGCGCCGCATAAGAAGTTTGGAACCAAGTCTACTACTAAGCAACAGTTAGCGGCAGCATTATATAGTGAATGGAAGCGCATACCTATCACAGTGTTCCAAAACCTCGTCGAAAGCATGTCTGAAGGGGTCAGTATATATATACATATATACTGACCCTTCGATAGTAGTAGACTTGGTTCCAAACTTCTTATGCGGCGCTCTAATTCATCCCATAGGTGCTCTATGGGGTTAAGATCAGGGCTCTCTGCTTGTCATCCCATATATATATATGGGATGTAAGGTCAGGTGATGCGTAACATCACAGCCTCTCCTTGACAAATGTCAACCCCGCCTTCTCGTGGTGCATCCTGTTCCCACTAAAGGGGCTCTGACGACCGCCAATAGTGGTATAACTATACCATCGGGATTAGAGGAAATGCTATCCCACACTCACCAACCCGTTTGGCCAGCGTGGTGAGTTATATGGCCAAACCCCTCCAAAATGACTCCACAACTTAAATCTTGGCCCTCAGTCTCCGGCAGCTGGAATGTACCTGGCCAAGGCAGCGGCCAGTGCTACATGAAGGCAGAGGGTGCTAAGAATCCCCGAAGGACCGGACTAGGCTGCCATCTGATGCTGACCTTGGCTACGTATAATGGACGCTCCCTATCTTCTGATTCAAGGCTTCTTGAATTGGAAGAGGAACTACAAAGGATCAAGTGGGATATCGTCGGGCTAAGCGAGGTAAGGATTAAAGGAGAAGATCTCATTGAACTGAAAAGTGGACATCTCTTCTACTATCGTGGGATAAATATTGGCAGAACTAGTGGTGTTGGAATTATAATAAACAAGAAACCGAAGGATAAAGTTGTAGAAGTTGAAAGTTCCTCTGACAGAGCTGCACGACTAGTTATCCAACTCTCGAGTAGATACCAAGCTCAGATTATTCAAACTTATGCACCCACCACAAGTCGTCCTGAAGAAGAAATTGAAGAATTTTATGAGGAAATTCTTATCAGGAAAAACCAAAATGTTGATGCAAAAAAGAAGAGAGATGAGGACAACTAAAGAAGATGTGACTTCCAAAGTGGAATATATAGAGCTATGCAAGACAGTACGAAAAAGTATCACTGAAGACGTAAGGAAATTCAACTGTGAACTAGTGGGGAAAGCAATTGAAAACAACCAAAGCCTAAAAATAGCAAAGAGACATCTCAGTAAGGGAAGAAAACAGATTATGGCACTGAGAAAAGAAGATGGTTCTGTAACACGAAATAGAGGCGAAATTTTGACAAAAGTAAAAGATTTCTACTCCAAATTATATGAAAGGGATGATACATGTACTCCAGACATCATGAAAGGTACCAGTACCAGAGTTCTTCCAGTCCTCCCAGCAGAAGTTGCACATACAATCAAGAACATGAAGCGGAAAAAAGCTCCAGGAGAAGATGGAATTACTGTAGACATCATACAAGAAGCAAGTGGAGAAATCGAAATAGTACTCGCCCAAATTTTCACTCGATTCCTTAATGAAGGGAAGTTTCCTGAGGATTGGAACAACGCTACAATGATCCTGCTACATAAAAAAGGTGACGTTGAGGATCTCAGGAACTACAGACCTATGAGCCTCCTATCAGTGGTTTATAAAATCTTCACTAAAGTTCTTTCACACCACTTGAAGGTAACACTGGACATGGCTCAACCGAGAGAACAAGCTGGATTCAGGAGTGGCTACAGCACAATAGATCATATCCATGTACTGAGAGAACTAATTGAAAGAGCGAGGGAATATGAACTTCTATTGTGCATGGCTTTTATCGATTATGAAAACCCTTTGATTCGGTGAAACCATCAGCAGTTACAATGGCTCTTAAATCCTGCGGTATTGAAGATGCATACATTAATATTATTAATAACATCTATGAAAATGCAAGTGCAAAGATTCGGCTGTTTGAAAATACAACACACATAAAAAAAATTGGAAAGGGAGTGAGACAAGGTGACACCATATCTCCGAAGTTCTGTAATGCCACTTTGAAGGGTGTCTTTCAGTCGCTGAGCTGGGAAAACAAGGGATAAAGATTAATGGAGATTATCTAACCCACCTTCGTTTTGCTGATGACATAGTCATTTTTGCAACTACCCTATCAGAGCTGCAGAGTATGATCCAGGAACTTGCTGACAAGAGTAAAGAAGTGGGATTAAAAATGAACTTTCAGAAGACAAAAGTGATATTCAATGCTTTTACAAAAAATGAAGATTTATCGATCGATGGAGAAAAGCTGGAGATAACAGACACGTACGTTTATCTTGGACAGCAGATATCAAATGAGGGTCACATTGATGAAGAAATTAATCGGCGTACAAAACTTGCCTGGAGAGCTTTTGGAAGAAACAGCATACTTTTCAAGAGCAATATGCCATTATGTCTTATAAGAAAAATATTTGATCAATGCATCCTTCCAGTGCTTACGTATGGTGCAGAGACGTGGACCTTAACTAAAAGAGACATACAAAGGCTGCAGACAACTCAAAGTAGCATGGAGAGGTGCATGCTTGGTGTAACCAAGAGAGGTAAGAAGAGGAACTCGTGGATCCGAAAAATGACAAGAGTGGAAGACTTCATGATCAGAGTTAAATCCCTGAAATGGCAATGGGCTGGGCATACTGCCAGAAGGACAGACCATCGATGGACAGCTGAAATTTTAGATTGGATTCCAAGGGACAGGAAAAGACCCAGAAGAAGACCACATCGGAGATGGGTGGATGAAATTCGGAAGTATGCAGGAGTGACATGGAGGAGACTGGCACAAGACAGACCGTTGTGGAGGAAACTTGGAGAGACCTTCGTCCAGCAGTGGATTGATAATGGTTGACAACGATGATGATGATGATATATATATATGAGAATTCAGGAAGTTTATATGCCAGCACGTGATGTGATGTATGATAAACACATGGATGCGCTTTAAGCCAGTATCTAAATTTATAATGTTGTACAAATGACTAAGCGCACTCATTGGAGGTGGCCCAGGGGACCGGGCCATCTCCATGAGGTATCATTTATTCCCCCGTTCTTTGTTATCGGCTGCTTGTTTTTAAATACAGTCAACCCTTGATGTACCGCGCGTTTGTTCCATTACATTGTGCAGTTATACCAAATTTGCCTATTATTTTTAACTAACCCAAATTTTATTGATTATGATTCCTCGAAAACCATAATTAGCATTAAATTAAAAACATGTTAATTAGAAAATTCAGTTATATGTTTTGTATCTAGTGTGCACTATAGTTCGGAGTGTCTATTCTGATCTCGGAAGCTTCTGGTATGCAATAAATGCGGAAATTTACTTTGCATAGTAGAAAGACAAAATTAATATTTTAGTTATAGGAAAATGGATAAAAAATCATGCTACATTACTAAAACTTCATCAAGTGAAAATTAATAGCATTGCACAAAATCGTTCTAAATAACTTAGTTTCTTTCTTAAAAAATCGTCTGTTTTCATTTTTGTTTTAGATTTCAATATTTTCATTGCGATATTTGTCTTCTGCTTTATGGTAAGAATTGTTCTTTTCGACATTTTTTTTCTCCAAACAACAACGACAACAACAAAACTTTTTTGGTTTAAAATTTCGATGCATGTAAACAGCTGCAGACCGGTTTTCAGAGCCAAGAAGCTAAACTAAAAAGACAGTGGAGTGAAAGAAGCGTTATGTCCCATCATGTGGAGAAAAAGAAGCGTTATGTCCCATCATGTGGAGAAAAAGAAGCGTTATGTCCCATCATGTGGAGAAAAAGAAGCGTTATGTCCCATCATGTGGGGTAAAAAAAGTGTTATGGCTCTGGAAAGAGGTGTCGACTTAATCTTAATTGACAGTTGGTAGGAGGTAAAGAGTTCAAGCATTCGTCTTCCGCCAAAGAAGATAGGGCGGGAGTGAGAAGAAGACAACACTCCAACTCACAAGACAGCCGCTTGAATAAAAGATAACCTTGCCCACCGCACGCACTCTCTGCTGGTGCTTTTCTGATTATGGTTAAGAGGCAAAGGGTCATGAGACACCCATTAAGTTCTAATAAATAGAAATAGATTACCCCCTTCCCCAAATCGCAATAAATCCAGCTCGTAATCATATCTGAAACTGATAAAGCTCTGTGATTATTTTGACTCCTGTGCCACTCTACGAAAGCTGGAGAAGTCCACATGGACTCCCTCGTTGTGGCATGTTTTAGAAAGGACCCGCTGATTTCTGTCTCAGGCAACGTCTGCCATTTTCTCTAATAAAGGTTCGCTACAATTGAATCATGCCTCAGGCAACGTCTATCATTTTCTCCATCAAAGGTTCGCCACAATTGAATCATGCCTCTGACAACATCTGTCGTTTTCTTCATCAAAAGGTTCGCCACAATTGAATCACGCCTCAGGCAACGGCTGTCATTTTCTCCATCAAAGGTTCACCACAATTGAATCACGCCTCAGGCAACGTCTGTCATTTTCTTTCATTAAATGTTCGCCCCAATTGAATCATGGTCCGAAGAAATGGGAAGGCAATTCACACACAGCTTGCAAGTGAAGGTCCGGATTCGGATTCGGATTGGATTGGAGGTTTAATGACCACCGTGAGCAACTCAATGGGGTATAAGCAGTCGCCCGTCCCTAATTTAGGGTCATTGGATCCAGGGAAGGGAGAGAGCCAGTACCGTAAGACAAACACAACATCCATGCTTCACCGGGATTCGAACCCTGACCCCTTTCGGACGAATGATCATAAGCCATCGCTTACACCACCAGTGAAGGCCCATCAAGTACGTTTCGTGTTGGGAAAAGCACGTTGGTACAGTAGGCGTAACGTACAGGATGATCAGAATCGTCAGCACAATAAACCTACCGGACGATTCCTCGGGGAGAAAGATGCCAAAAACTGTTGTCCGTTGTCCGATCGAACTTCGCATTCCGGAGATATACGCGCCGAAAGTCCGTGACGTCACATCCGGTAAGAATACAGACATTAGAAATAACTTACCCAATCACTTTGACAGAAAACATGTAATTTATTGATGTGTACCACTATACAACACAAATGATAAAACACGTGGATTCGTGTCAGATTACAACATGTGTTCAAAATGATCACCTTGTAGTGCGGAACAGGCGGCAGCCCGCCAAGGAATAGACATCTGCACGCGTTGCAGCATAGCAGGGGTTACAGTTGTGTGGGCCGCGTGTAAGGTGGCCACTAGGTCGTGCAGGCTGTTGACAGGCCGTCGATATACCAGTTCTTTTAGATGACCCCAAAGGAAGAAGTCTAATGGGTTAAAATCTGGCTATCCAGCGGGCCATGCGAAAGGACCACCACGGCCAAGACATCGACCGGGATATTCCGTATCCAGCCATCTGGCGAACATTTGCATCGTAATGCGCCGGTGCTCCATCATGCTAGAACCATAGATTGCTGAGAACAACCAATGGTACATTTTCCAGTAAGTCCGGCAGAGTATCACGTAGGAACACCATGTAGTTGGCAGCCGTGACAGGTTCGGGAAGAAGATATGGCCCCACTAGGATACCGCCCACAATACCACACCAGATATTAACACCCCACCGGATCTGGTGAGCGTGTTCACGAGTTGCGTGTGGATTGTCCAATGCCCAAACATGACTATTATGGGTGTTGCAGATACCCTGCCGTGTAAACCTTGCTTCATCAGTACACAAGATCCGGCGGATGAAACTATTTTAGGCAGCATGTTGTCGTAGCATCCACTCACAGCATGCCTGTCTTCGAGAATAATCCTGTGGTAATAGGCCTTGCGCCCGTGTGATGTGATATGCGCAGGTCTTCGTCGTGTAGAACAGCAAGTACGGTACTTTGGTGCACAACGAACTGTCGCGCGATCCCACGGCTGCTGGTCGTTGGCTCCTCCTCTATGAACTCTAGTACAGCGTCCTCGAGGGATGGGGTTCTCACAGAGGGTCCAGTGCCACTGTCTACACTTGGACGTGGTGCGACATTGCCTGTGTCACGCGTTCGAGCGTAAAGCCGCCGTATGACCTGGGCGTCCGGGCGCCGTCGTGCTGGGTATCGCTCGCTGTATAGGCCCTTGCTGAACGCAATGCTGAACCATGGCATTCCCCCAATACGAGATACATGTCACAATACTATCTCAAACTGTACGACATATCGCTACCCACAGTACTTTCAAAGGTATCAACCCAGTATGGGCTTACCTGCTACCGTCACCAACCCTTTTAACCCCTACCTGCCGTATCACGCAGGCGTACAACTGATGGTTTCAGGCCACCACGTCTTTCGAATTTGCATACCCAACCCGTGCCACATTTTAAAATGTTGATCGCTTTGTTTTCTCTTTATTTATTTTTAATTGGAGGTTTAACGACCACCGTGAGCAACTCAGTGGGCCATAAGTAGTTGCCCGTCCTGAACTTAGGACCACTGGTTCCAGGGAAGGGAGAGAGAGTCAGTGCCGTAGGACAAACCCAACATCCATGCTTCACGGGATTCGAACCCGAACCCCTTTCGGACAAATGATCAGAGGTCATCGCCTTAGACCACTGCGCCACCGGGGAGGCTTGATAGCCTTGTGATATGTGCGTCTGTATCAAGATTAATAGACAGTAAGGTTTGCTCATCCCGCTTTCCTCGCAGACGAATAATCGTGACGTCACTGAGTGACATCCCCGTCCTAACATGTGAATCGTAGATCCGAACAAGGTTAATAGATAGTAAGGTTTGCTCATCCCGCCTTCCTCGCAGACGAATTATCGTGACGTCACTGAGTGACATCCCCGTCCTAACATGTGAATCGTAGATCCGAACAAGGTTAATAGACAGTAAGGTTTGCTCATCCCGCTTTCTTCGCAGACGAATAATCGTGACGTCACTGAGTGACATCCCGTCCTAACATTTGAATCGTAGATACGAACAAGGTTAATAGACAGTAAGGTTTGCTCATCCCGCCTTCCTCGCAGACGAATAATCGTGACGTCACTGAGTGACATCCCCGTCCTAACATGTGAATCGTAGATCCGAACAAGGTTAATAGACAGTAAGGTTTGCTCATCCCGCCTTCCTCGCAGACGAATAATCGTGATGTCACTGAGTGACATCCCCGTCCTAACATGTGAATCGTAGATCCGAACAAGGACTATCCACGTCGCTCTTCAACGAGCATGTGCGTTACCGGATGTGACGTCACGAAACTTTCGGCGCGTATATCTCCGGAATGCGACGTCCGATCGGACAACGGACAACGGTTTTTGGCTTCTTTCTCCACGAGGCATCGCCCGGTAGGTTAATTGTGCGGTCGATTCTGATCACCCTGTATATTGGCGGTTGGCGGATGCCAACGGTGTGACGGTGTATGAAGGGATCTAGGGATGTTTTACATAGAGCTCGTTTGTTCAGACCCACGTTGCTCAAGGGTGGAGGTAAATCCAGGAGTAGTACATCGAGGATTGACTGTATACACTATATTGACAAAAGTCACTGGACAACTAGAAGAGAAGCACAACATAGCATTTATTGAGATACATTAATACGGTGTCAGTCCACCTTTGGCCTTAATGCATACACTGACCCTTCGGGACAAGCTTTCCACTAAGTTTTGAAACACAGCGATAGGTATGCGCTTCCATTCAGTACATAATGCTGCCGCTATAATTATTGCTTAGTAGTAGACTTCGTTCCACACTTCTTATGCGGCGCTCTAATTCATCCCATAGGTGCTCTATGGGATTAAGATCAGGACTCTCTGCTGGCCAGTCCACACGATACGGAATTATCGTCAAACCACGCCGTAACAGTACTTGCTTTATGGCTCGGTGCATTTTCCTTCTGGTACCAGCAAGGCTCGGTTCCACAGTATTGCCACAGAGTGGGCAGGGCATAATTGTCCAGAATATCGAGGTAGACGTGCTGGTTAACAGGTTTGTCCATGATAACCAATGGGCTGAGACCATACCACAGAAAACACCCCCCACACGACTACACTGCCAGCTCCAAACTTGACTGTAAAAACTGTTCACTGTGGTAAACAGCGTTCCCCGGCTGCCGCCATAGCTACACACGGCCATCAGATTGATGGATCGTGTATCTGGATTCATCAGTCCATAGGACCCGTTTCCATTGATCTGCGATCCACAATAAATGTTCTTTACGCCATGCTAAACGACGAGTACCATTCCGAGTGGAGATGATAGGCTTATGAGCAGCCGCACGACAACGGTAACTCATGGAATGAAGTTCTCTGCAAATGGTACGTGTACATATTGAGGTTCCAGCATTTTTACTCACCTGTACACTGAGGTCTTGTGCTCTCCGATTATTAACTGTAACGACTTTCCTGAGGCTTCGACGTCCGCTATCACTGATTTTCTTTGGACTGCCGCTACGTTTTGCTGCTTCAGGCACGCCATGTGTCTTCCACTTATTCAGTACATCCGAAACAGTTTACTTGGGTATGTTTAAACGCCTCTCGGTTTCTCTTATGGATAACCCACTAATATAACATCCAACAATCTCTCCTTTATCAAAGTCAGTTCTCTCCCGCCGCGACAGTTTCACTCAACCTCACAGTGCGATATGATCGTGGTCAGCTGCAGGCTTGTGTTTATACCGTTTGCAGCTGTACCACGCATCTTAACAACGCAGAGGATCCGTTCATTTGCTTTTGAAGGGGTGTCCGGTGACTTTTGTCAATATAGTGTATTTGTACATGCCTTTAAAGATAGTAGAACCTGCTTATAACGAGGAGCTCGGGACTGAAGAAAACCCTCAATAAATCCATTTGTGGGTGAGAATTTCCACCATGTAGGAATATGCATAAGTGATGATATCATAGTATATAGCCAAAACAATTGTATATACACTTAAGCGCAATTGAATTAGAGATACCTGTCTAGTAACGTGTAGCACCACCTTTCGCCCTGATGACGGCGGTGATTCGTCTCGGCATGAACTCGACAAGACACCGGAAGCTTTGGGAAGCCATATGGATCCACGACCCCTGAACAAGCTCCCACAGTTCACGAAGATTTAATGGAGGGGGTCAGACCCTCGAACATCTCTCTCGATGGCATCCCAGATGTGCTCGAAGGGATTGAGGTCAGGTGACCTAGCTGGCCAAGGGAGCAGGGTCACGTCGGTGGGGTGTTCATCCAACTGCTTGGATACAATTCGGGAGCGATGGACCCCTGACACACCTAGTACCTGCTGACATAATAACTGCAGAGCCCCATAGGCCATCGACCCCAGAGTAGAACGTACCTTCCGTCGAATGGTAAAGGGCAATCAACACGCAACCGTGCAGTCATTGACCACGCAAATGAACGCTGGGACACCCAGGTACGTTTTCCTGATAACACTAGAGCGAAAGGTGTTACCTATGCGTCTCTGGAGTCGACGCTGCGTCAAGGCGCCCGTGTTAATCTAGGTCCATCGGCAACGACCCCTGCCGCTCGCATGAACTACCATCATTGGACTGTGGAAGAGTGGAAAAAGATTGTCTTCTACTACGAATCGAGGTTTCTACTCCACAGAAGTGATGGGCGGTAACGGATACGGCGTCAGACACACGAGAACCAAAAACCGGACACGCTTGTTGGACAAGTACAAGCCGGCGGCGGCAGTGTGCATGTTTGGATCGTTCCTGGTATGACTTGAGACCGTTGGTACCACTGGATGGGTCCCTGAACGCCAACGGCTACCTGTCCATTTTCATTGACCACATGCATCCCTTCATGTTGAACGTTTACCCTGGTGGTGATGATGTCTGCCAACAGGACAATGCGCCGTGCCACGTTGCTAAGGGGGTGCGTGACGGGTTCCAGGAACACAACACTGATGTCTCCGTTCTCCCTTAGCCTACCTCAATCACATAGAGCACTTGTGCGGCTATTCGGATCGACTCACAACCACGTGATCTCTGGGACCTCCGTGCTCTTCTGTAGTCCGAACAGGCACGTGTGCCTCGGGCAACCTTCCAGGGCTTCATTGCGTCCATGCCACGCCGTCTCGCCGCTGTCATCCGGGCCAAGGGTGGTTATTCCCATTATGAGGTAGGTAGTCATATTATTCTGATACAACTGTGTATGTATAGTATATACTCGTACCTATCATCATCAACCGTTACCAATTCACTGCTGGATGGAGGCTTCCCTGTCTCTTCCACAACTTTCTGTCTTGAGCATTTGTCTTCGAAGTCTCTCCAGCATGTTTTCAAATCAGGTGGTTTTCTTTTGGGTCTTTTTCTGCTCCTTGATATCCATACTAATATTTCACTTGTCCATCGGTGATCAGTTCTAGCAGTATATTCAGCCAATTGCCACTTGAGAATTCTTTAACGATTTTTTTTAAAGTGAAGAACACAACATGAAGTTAACTTTTCAACTTACTTCTGCAAAATCAGTTTTCAAAATTGTACTTGAAGCGTTTTCCAGAAAACTGCAAAACGTGTTGACGGTCTCCAGGAAATCTTCATAAAAAATAATAATAATAATAATAATAATGTTAAATCATATGTGAACCATACATTTTTAAGGCGTTTCGTTGGAAGACTCCCACAGCAAGGGGGACCATGAAATTCCAGGGAGGGGTCCGGATCCTCGTGTCCCCTACCTTCCGCCGTGATTACATTTGTACTATAGTTAATTAAATTTGCAAGTACACCGCACTTCGGTTGTAACAGAGGTTTACGGGTAGGGATGGGGCAGGCGTTATAAGACAACTGCAATATAACCGACGGCTACAACAGCATGCAATTAAAAGTTGCTGTCTTTAGCACGATATATTAAAACAGTTTACCAAACCGTAAACAAATTTTACATTTTATTCACGATCCAAAACCGTTTAATGAAAGTGACAAGTACTTTCGAAGCCACAATGGCTTCATCCTCAGGCCGACAATGACACGGTACAAGAAACAAACAAGTCAATTTGTACTTCAATACGAGGCGCATCTGTTCATGAGTTCACCAATCAGGTAGCGATGCCATCCCACTAAATCCTAAACGTAAAGTTCAGAAATAAAACAAAATGTACAGTATTATACAAAGTCCTGAAGACCCGTTTGTGCTTGTGAAGAATGAAGTGTTCGTCTCCAGGGTCTGTGAATCACAGTTGGTAGTTCTATGTTGCAACACATTTCCCCGTAAGAAAGAATACAGAGACTTTCCAACAAAAGAATTGAGCGTTTGTCGACTGTAGATATTAAGATTTTAGTGTTGTTCCAGTCAGGGGTGTATCCATCCTGTTTTACTGCTACAGTGAGTGCGGTATTTATATTATCAGTACGTAGGGAATATTTATGTTCAGACAGACGAGTATTTAAGGTCCGAAGTGTAGAGCCCACATAGTACTTAACTTCACTGTAAGTATCTTCAGGTAATAAAGGTATACTATACACACCAGATTTTTTGGGGTTGGAACTTTGTCTCTATCATTCCTCACCAGTGACAAAACATTCCTGGTACAAATTCCAAAGAACATATTATGTTTATGACATGCTTTTTCAGAATAGTTACAAGTGGGGGAATAAATTCTATTTTACCAACAAATTGTGTAGGGGTAGTTTGAGTAGATAATGTGGTAAAATCTCAGTCTCTGGAATTTCCACAAAAGTCCTTGGAAAAGGTGAGGTGGGAAGCCGAACGATTGTGTCATAGACGAAATCCTGGTTAGTTCAAGTTGTCGGGCTCTGCGTGAAGACGAGTGAGTGAAAGCACGTTTTATCAAAAAGAGGAAGGAGGAGACCTTATGTTCAAAAGGGTGAGATGATGAATATGGTATCATGCAAGGTATAGAAGTAGGTTTGCGGAACACAGAGTAGTTGAGTTGGTGAGTTTTTAAGTCTCAAAGTAGTAAAATATTCAGGTACGGCAGTTTTCCTTGATCTTCAATTTCACAAATGAACTTAATGGTAGGGTACTGGTTGGAAAGACAATCCGTAAAACGTTCTAGTAAGGACAGGGGGTGGGGCCAAAAGATTAGTAAGTCATCGACATACCGTAGAAGTAATAATGGTTGAACCGGAAATTCCGACAAAAATTTTTCTTCAAGAGTTTGCATCAGAATCTCGGCCAGAATGGGTGAGAGTGGGGACCCCATTGGGGCTCCCTCGGTTTGATGATAAATGACATTGTCAAACTTAAAATATGATCTTTTTGGCTATTAGCTGAAGTGCCGCAATGACTGCGTTTGCTTCGAGAGGTGGAACAGATTTATCCTCGTGAAGTTTTTTATGCCGCCCCGGTGGCGCAGTGGTCTAAGGCGTTGGCCTCTGATCATTCGTCCGTAAGGGGTCCGGGTTCGAATCCCGGTCAGGCATGGATGTTGTGTTTGTCTTACGGCACTGGTTCTCTCCCTTCCCTGGAACCAGTGACCCTAAATTAGGGACGGGCGACTGCTTATAGCCCATTGAGTTGCTCACGGTGGTCGTTAAACCTCCAATCAAACAAACAAATCAAACAAAAAACAGGGGGTTTCATGTTGGAGGAGATAGATTGCGGGAGACAACCACTGTTTCTCATTCTGCTCAATTCAGCAATTGTAGCAGCTGTTGGATCAGATTTTAAAATACGATGCGGGACGTCAACTATGGCTTGAATCATTTTGTAATGGTAGTCTTTTTGATCAAGAATAATAATTTGTTGTGTTTTATCAGCTCCAATTATTGATAAATTAGGGTTCTTTGCAATTTCCAAAAGTTGTTTTCGTTCATATTTCAAAGCAGGTTGTATTTTAGGTGGTTGTGAAAGAACCTTTGCTGCAGAAAGGCGTATGAGATCCCTTTCCTCTTCAGGCAATGCCCCAATGATGTTTTCCACCTGTGCAATAATTTGCTGAGGTCGTTTGAATGGGGTTGGGAACCTGAATTTGTAACCCTTGTTAAGTGCTGCCTGTTGACTGTGGGACAACAACATGTCTATGGTGTCTCTCAGTCCTGATATTGGGTGAACGTCTAGAAACAAGATCACACAGCTTTCCAATGTGTCTGTCATTGACATGGTTTACTTCACTTTTGAGAGAGGTAAAAAAATTAACAAAAATCCTACCTAATTCTATTTGATGGCACAGTTTTGACAAGTTGACATAAGCTTTATATGATTTTCGGCTTAAGATGTCCAGGTAAGAACGTTTTCGTCGAATTTCTGCATTTAGGCGTTTATGCTCGGCCTTGGAAACAACTCGAGAATCCCACGAGGATATAGTCGCACAATGAATCTTTAGGAACTAAGGGATGACATTCAGTGGCCGACAATTGATGAGAGGTGCTTCTCGTTGATGTTCAACTTACGTCTGACGGTACAAAACATCTTAGTAGCCTTGTCCTCGAGATCCTGGGGCTTCGTCGGAAACTTTCATTAACTTGGTCAACCGTCTCACCGCTGACGCTAGGCCTACCGACTCCTCTACGATGTTCCACATTGCCAGTTTCTTTAAACTGTTTCATCCACTGCTTAATTGAATTCGTTGACGGAGGATTATAACCATACTCTAAACGGTACCGTTTTTTAACTTTAATGACAGACTTGAATTCCTCAAGCCATAACACACACATCGCCTTCTGCTGTACGGATGACATGACTACTGATTACGCATTTCTCATACATTCCTCATCAGGCCACACCTAGCGCCATCTATCGGATTCTGGGAATAACAATTCTGCAAAACAAAAATATAGAAACCGTGTTAGTAATACGTGACATAGAAAAACAGACAATGCTCATAGTTTTTTTTGTACATAATTTTGTAACGTGTCCAATAATTCTCGGACACCCTGTATATACAAGAATCTATTAGGTGTCTATGACGTAATCTGGTCATAGATCATAGACGTACTAAAAATCAACGTCCGGCACCCCGAATTCATACAAATGGCATATCAACGCCAAATTACAATACATTATTACATACTGTAGTTCGGTGCATTCGTCCATTTTTCACATGTCACAACAGGTTAGTCCACGGCATTGGTATCACAGAGGGGGTTTCATCATTACGGCACTTTTCCCCAAATAATTGGATGAACAGGCTTTCAGTTAAGAGTAAGGATCGTCTGGATTTGGCCGAAGCCAAAATACTGACTGCGCTCCATTCAGGATAGTGCGTTCAAGCGTTAACTGTTCTTGAAAGTGCTGTAGACTCCATTTTATTCCTAATAGTCTACTTGTGATCCGAAATCCTTTTCGATACATTTTGTGTCGTTTAGCCGATATATATTAGATCACTATTTTGATTATCATGGGCTTTCAACGGAATACAATAAACTCCGTGTCTATTTGACAGTGGGACGGGCTCACGGTCCTTCTTGATGATTAACAAAATATTTCGTGTACTGACTCCGAAGTCTATATGATGTTTCTTGCATACGTTTTCTAGAATAGATGTCACATCTGGCAGGTACTGCATTAATTCAACGTATTTCGTTGTAACCGTGTCTCTTTCACGAGTAGAGAAATCAGCTTGCAGTACTCTCTCGAGTATCTTATTTACCACCATCCCTGAATACCCATTGGCCTCGGCAATTCGGTGTATATAACTAATTTCACTGCGTCTGGACTGCAAGCTGGAAGAGTGTGACATCGCTCGTCTCACAAGGTAGCGGAGGGAAGACAACTTATGATGTAATGGATGTCCTGAAGAACTTGGAATAATAGCGTCGTTATTTGTTGGGTATCGGTAAACTGAGTAGGTGACTGTATTTGAGTCACTATTTCGGTATATAGTATAGACTTCGGAGTCAGTACACGAAATATTTTTTCAATCATCAAGAAGGACCGTGAGCCCGTATACCTAAGGTAAAGCATTTACGTCCCCAAAGGCATCAGGCGTTTTTAGGGACAGCAAACAAAATTTGGGGACTGTCCTCAAGAATTCGGGACTTCTGGTCAGCTTACTATAAGAATTCCCCCTTTCCGAATTTAGGGCTACTGGCTCCAGGGAAGGGAGAGAGCCAGTGCCGTAAGACAAACACAACATCCATGCCTCACCGGGATTTGAACCCGGACCCCTCACGGAACAGTGGTCATAAGGCAGAGCTTGTACCACTGCGCCACCGGGGCGACAGCTTATGTTTGGTGCCTCTGACATATTGCCCTTTTTCGCTAAATAACGATTGGCAGTGAACTTCTTAACCTTAAAGGAAGGATTGAAGGTTTAACGACCACCATGTGCAACTCAATGTGTTATAAGCAGTCGCCGTTCCCTAATTTATAGCCACTGGCTCCAGGGAAGGGAGAGTGACAGTGCCGTAAGACAAACACAACATCCATGCCTTACCGGGATTCGAACCCGGACCGCTCACGGACGAATGGTCATAAGCCAGCGCTTAGACCACTCCGCCACCAGGTCGGCTTGTTGGCCTTGGCTCTACTGCTTCTTGGTGGGTTTCAAGGGTTCTTCGAGGGTAGTGCAAACTTTAGAGGATCACAGAACGCATTTTCGTTTATGCTGGTTTTCTGCTTCTCGCCCATTGAAAGTAAGCACAGATGCTCTTAATATTTGTGATACTCTTTTTTCCTTTGTTTTTCTGAAAGTTTCCTGCGAGGCTACCCATCGCATCCAGCAGGACTTGCATATAAATAACATGGCCCCAATTTTAGGGAAATTCAGAACTGGATGACCATCTCTGAACATGTGACCATCTGCAACACGCGTCTCGTAATATCTGACGCAAATACACTGGCGGAAAGGGAAAACAGAACACCAAGAAGGAGACGTCTGATACCAACGAAATTTATACAGCATAATAACGGAATACAGAGGATAACGTGATCAAAACATTATGGCAAAATACAGCTGTATTTGCTGGTAAACTGAAAAATAACATTACCGTGTAACATGGTTAGTACGAGGTTGAACCGCCATGAACTGCGTCACACTGTGCAATTCTGGCATGGAGTCTGTTGTACAGACGCTGGATGTAAGTTTGGGGTATTGAGTTCCAAGCATCCTCAACCTGGACGCGTAAATCGGGGATGGTCGTGGAGACCGGATAAGTCGTTGTCCCATAAAATCCCACACGTGCTCAATGGGGGACAAATCCGGTGAACGTGCAGGCCATGGAAGTTGTCTCACACCCTGAAGTGCATGTTACGTTGCACGTGCCGTGTGTGGGCGTGCGTTATCTTTCTGGAAAACAGCACGATGGACCGACTTTACAAATGGCACAACAACGGGCTGAATGATGTTTTTGATGTAGGAGATGCTGTTTAACGTACCACGTACAAACACTAGTTGTGTACGGAAGTAATAGCTGATCGCTCCCCACACCAGATGACCAGGTGTAGGCCCTGTGTGTTGTTGGCGGATGCAAGAAGGGTGGAGACGCTCCCCTGTGCGTCTGCGAACACGCATACGGCTGTCGGCGGCTCCCAAGCAGAATTTGCTTTCATCGCTGAACACGACAGATCGCCATTGCGTTCTCCAATGCAGACGTTGGCGACACCACTGCAGCCGTTCCTGACGGTGGGCTGGAGTCAGATGTACACATGCCAGAGGCACACGTGCACGTAGTCCTGCATCAAGTAGACGGTTGCGGATTGTTCGCACAACCACCTCAGGTGCAACGGCAGCTCGGATTTGCGTCGCAGTGGATGCTCTGCTTGACAACGCCGCTCTTCTTATGCGTCGATCGGTCCGCTCATCAGTCCGTCTGCGACTCCCGGTTTCCCGTTTTCTCGTGTGGGAATGTTCCTCGGACAATCTACGCCACCATCGTACCACCACCGATACTTCCCGTCCAATTCGCTCCGCAATACGACGATACGACCACCCGGCCTCGCGGAGTCCGACTAGACGATCTCGCTCAAAGTCCGATAACTGCTGAAATCGTACACGTCTTCCATGTCCAGGCATTGCAGCTTCTTCAGGGTCTTCGCACGTGTCCGTACGCCGACGACTGATTACATTCACTTTGCCGTACTCCTTAAATACCACCGACGATAATTTGCATATTATGCCGTGCTGTGGCGTAAGCACTCACCGGTTGGTCCTGAAATTAACATCACACCTACGTAAACTCAACCCCATTAACATATGTAAATTTCATGATCGTCCGCCAATTCCTTCTTGGTGTTCTTTTTTCACTTTCCGGCAGTGTATATACTTATATTTCCCAAAATTCAAAACCTCGTTGTTACAACAATAATAATGTCCTGCTGTGTTTGCTGATTCAGTGAAAATATTCTGTAAAGCTTTGACTCGGATTTATTTTCAAGTAAAAGCACTTCCTCTTCGTGCGCTCTGCATTTCCTAAATGATGTAGGTTGCTGCTCCGTTGGAGCTACTTTGTGGGGAGAACTCATAATGGAGGCAGCAGTACAACTACCATCATAAAAAACTAAAAGATAGTATACGAATATTCAGGACGAAAAGTAAATATTAAAGAAAAAGAAAGCAGAAGGTATAAAACGGTCTCAAATAAAATATGGATAGAAAAGAATCAGCATTAGGATTTGTAATGAGGGAGCTACACAAAAAGTGAATCTAAAATGAGTATACAAATGAATCTCAAAAGAAATAATACACGTGATATGGAATGTAATAATATGAAATAAGAAGGAAGTAGGCGAACAATAACAAATTAGTGCATGTACGCCCATCCGGAAAATACGTGAGACATAAATTAATGTCTTGTGAAAATATAAACAGTGAAAATGACAAATTCACAAACAGTCAAACTGACCGTTTGTCATGATCCAAAAACAAACAGCGATATTATGTGTCACAATGACAGCAGAGCGTTCTGCAGGTTGTATTGGCACATAACGGTTTAAGAACGCAAATGACACGCACACAATTTTTTTTATTTGCAGGTGTAACGACCACCATGAGAAACTCGATGAGCTATGAGCAGTTGCCTGTGCCCGTCCCTAATTTAGGGTCACTGGTTTCAGGGAGCGGGAGAGACAGTGCTGTAAGACAAACTCAACATCTATGTATCACATGGATTCGAACCCTGACCCATCGCGGACGGATGGGAGATCACACTATCAGGCAGATCACCCGTTTGTTATATACATGATGCTCGCGGAGCTGCGAATTTCTTGCTTTTGTCACTGTTCCGCAAACGAATATCGAATTTTCGACGGTATGAAAAGGTACGGATCGGGCAAAAGAAAACACTACTCCACTTACAAAATGCCTTATGGAAGTACTTGCCGGAGCTCCATGCAAATTGGTGGATATGTGGCGACAGTTGGGTTATGTAAATAACTGAAGTTGTCAACCAATCACGTGGCAGACGAGGGAGATAAAAGGGCAAAACGGCTTGGTGTATCTTTTTTTTTTTTTTTTTTTTTTTTTTGATTGGAGGTTTAACGACCACCGTGAGCAACTCAGTGGGCTATGAGCAGTCGCCCGTCCCTAATTTAGGGTCACTGGTTCCAGGGAAGGGAGAGAGCCAGTGCCGTAAGACAAACACAACATCCATGCCTGACCGGGATTCGAACCCGGACCCCTTACGGACGAATGATCAGAGGCCAGCGCCTTAGACCACTGCGCCACCGGGGCGGCCTTGGTGTATCTAAGTTTGGTCGTTCGGGGGCGCGGGTGGCCTAGTGGGCAACGTTCGTGACTGCCACGGAAAGGACCTCAGGTTCGATCCCAGGCAGGAACGAACGCTCGATCCACTAAATATCCGCCTGGCGTCGGATGGGCACGTTAAGACGTCGGACCCCGGATACTGGCCTCCTGGTAATAAATGAGGGCGTCTTCCTCCCCCTTTCTACTTCGCTTCCGTGCCCCTTTTCTATCGGGCACTCTAGCCCAAATCTCCTAGCTTCCTATTTCTAAGGGTTGTTTAAGACCTGGGGTCAGATACTCCCTTCCTAAAATCCTCTACATATGATTAGATCAGATCAGAAGAAAATAAGTTTGGTCGTTCTCACCTGGGCATGTGGACCACAGCATCGGAGTAATCTCCGTTGCAAAAAGAGACGTCATCGAGAATCTTGTCACCACACGGACACGTTTACCGGAGATTTCAACACATGGTTACTTACAGCTGATTGGTTCTCGCATCGGGATGTAATAACTCTCTGCCGAATGGGGCGACAGTGGTTGGAGGAAGCTATATAGGTAACGTGTGTCACCGTAGTGGGGGTGGTACATGTAGTATAGCGAAACACTAATTTGCGGGTGGTGACACTCGAAGCCACATCCTTCTGCTCTGGAGCCGAATGCTTTCTCAGTTAAGCTGCACGGACGGATTTTGTCGCTGCAACTTTGCCGTCTTGACATGTGTGTCACCTCTGAGGTAGATACGTCACATGTGTATATCCGCCCCCCTTGAGAAAGGGATGGGATGGAATCGTCGGTTTCCGGGTCAACCGGGAAACCACGTTTGGAAGATGTCACTGCGGAAAAAGGAATTCTCATTAATTCCAAATGATGTGTGGAACGGACATCACACGTTTTTCAAAGAACCGAAATGCCAGGAGATTCTTTTACGTTAGGGAGCCAACATAGCGAAACACAAAGTTGCCGGTGGCGGGGATCGAATCCATGTCCTTCTGATCCGGATCCAAATGCTTTATTGAATTACCAGTGGCATCACTGAGGTAGGAACGCCACAGTAGGTGGACGTCGGGCAGCTTTGGTCAAAGCATTCAGCGGCTAACCCTAGCAACCACAAAAGCGGAGGGCATTTGGCGAATTGTACAGGTAGCCTTGGACATCCCCGTATCGACACGGACTGTGAATCCCAAACTGTCTCAGGACAGTTTGAGATCTCGCCAGCCATTGCAACGATTGCCACTCGTCGCATTAGCTGCGATTTCGTAGTGCATCGTCGCGCAAGGTTGCAGTGGTGTCGTACCAGACGTACGGTGGGGCGAAAGGAACCAAGTCGTTCTCTTTCAGGAACTCAACCTAATGTCACGGTTTGGGATGTTATCACTTCACCTGCTATTCAACTCTCGTAAGCATAGCAGGTACAATCATGACGATACGTCGATGAAGTGCTGCATCCCGTTTTTGGCGCCGTATCTTCGTGGCAGGCACGTAGCTAGCAGGGAGCTACAGGGGAATCAGCCCCTCTTCAAGGTAAGCAGGTAAGCACGCTTCCTGGAAAATGAACGTTCATGCGTTTTTGTTTTATGAAAATAACTTTGTATTTCATTATCAGCATAAATACTTTATTTATTCTCGAGTCGCACTTTTCTTTAAAAAAAAAAGAAAAGAAAAGAAAACTAAGATTCTACAGCTGCAAGAAATGGGTATTCAAAAGAAATGATTTCTCGATGTGAATCAGTAAGAAGAGCTGCGCCAATAATTCTTCACAACATGGGAACAGGACTTGATATCAAGTATCAGAGAAGAGAGAAATTCCCTTTTTCAGAAGAAACGTAAAATTTACTAGAACATTATTTAAAAAAGAAGAGGAGAAGGTGGAGGCGTAATTGCGCTGAAGAATAAAACGCGTTCCGTCACTGGGTAAGGGTATAGGATATGCTAAGCAGCAAAGAAGTGTCCCTGGGAGGTTTCAGCTAAATGTGTCCCCTAGGTATTGAAAAATAGTACTGGAGTTGAACCAGCTTGCGATTGTGTGTGTACGTGCATGCGTGAACGCGCGCGCGCGTTTGTATGTGTGTGTGTGTGTGAGAGAGAGAGAGTGTTCAACTTTTTTCTGTTCATTGCTTTGCTGTAAAAACGATCGATTTTATAATCCTTTTGTGGGAAAAAATGCGCTTGTTGGGGGAGAATCTAAGGTTTCTTGGTTTTGGAGTTGGGAGAAGAAGGGATTTGGTTCTTGACCACGGTAAGATGAGACTACTTCGGACCACCAGCGAAAGAGTTCAGGCAAAAGATATAAAAGAGGTCGGGCAAACGATATAAAAGAGGTCGGGCAAAAGATATAAAAGAAGTCGGGCAAAAGATATAAAAGAGGTCGGGCAAAAGATATAAAAGAGGTCGGGCAGTGAGAGTCGCTAGGACGAGCAAAGGAAACACAAGTCTGGCAGTCCCTTCCTGGCTATAGCCCGAAGCCAGAGCTTGTACCCAGGACCGTAGCAAGCTCTCTTTTTTTATCTAGGTGGGCGAAACTGTCAGTTATGCCCTTCGAGTTCCGCTCAATTAATACGTGGTTTTTACTTTCTTACACACCGCCGTTATAGGGAAGTACACTGCTGGACAATTGCTAAGGACGGATCATAAACGGCTATATAGCGCATAAAAAAGTAAGTGTGGTTGGATGGCAAGTGAAATAAAATAATGTCAGAATGCCAGGTCATTACAAGAAAGACAATTTTTTGTGCTCTGAAATCCAGAAGGCTTCGGAACGTGTTCAAGGGACAAACAGGCCATTTTGTGCAGAATACGTAAACGTGAAAAAAATGTAATTACCGCCCGCAGGCGTTCCGGCGTAAGATGTCAATACGGGATATGGTCACCATGGAGGGCGATGCAAGATTCCACACGTCGTGTCATGCTTTGCCCAACATTATCAAGCAGCTATGGGGGTAATTCATCCCATTCCTCTGTCACTGCACGGATGAGGGTGTCCTTGTTTATTGGAGGGCATTGGCGACCAGCAAGACTCCTCCCCAAAGCATCCCACACATTTTCAATGGGATTCAGACCTGGAAAACGTACTGGCTATACGAGGCGTTGAATATCCTCGCTCTCAAGACACTCCTGGACAGCGACTGTTCGATGGCATGTTGCGTTTGCCGTCCATGAAAATGAATCTATCACCGACAGCACCACGGAAGATGCGAACATGAGGTAGCAGAACATCATTAATGTATCGTTGGCCAATCATGGTCCCAGTTGGAAGCACATAGAGGGACGTACGGCCATTGATCATGATGCCAGCCCATACCATGACACTACATGTCGGATATCGGTCCCTTTCCTGTATGTTTGCTGGACAATATGTAGTACCACTATCACGCCAGATCAGTTGTCGTCGACAATCAGACGATAGACTGTATCTACTCTCATCTGAGAAGAGGACAGCAGACCAGTCGTTATCAGTCCAATTGCGATGTTGATGGCACCATTGCGAACGGGCGGCACGGTGACGTCTGGACAATGGGATGCACACAACAGGACGGCGGGCTTATAGTCCTCCTTCATGCAAACCTCTGGCGACAGTTTTTCGGGAGATCCGCTTGCCAGTAGCAGCCATAAACTGATTTGCTACCTCACTAGCTGTGCTGCGCCGGTGTCTTTTTGTTGATAGCACTATGTACCGATCTTCTGCAGGTGTCGTACTGCGAACACGACCTCCCCCGTGACGTTTGCTACACTCTCCATTTGTTTGAAATGATTTCCAAAGCCTTGAAACAACACTGTGGCTGACGTCGAACTCCCTGGCAACATCTGTTATTTTTCACCCTTCTTCAATCTTGCCAATAATACGGCCACGCGTAAAATCATCTAGGTGATGTTGGGAAGACATACTGAAAATTGCAAGTTCGTCAATTGATTCTTTCCCTTTCAACTTTGCGTTTGAACAACAACGGTCACTACGCGTCAAATCCTTTATATCTCTTATCAGCGCTATAACGTCACGAGCAAGTTCGGCAATCCAAAATTTGCATACGCACAACACGTCTTACTGTATCCCGCACTTATGCTAATTTCCGCATTTTCCTGTCTTCCATTTTATGGTTGCTATCGTTGCTATTGTCATCCGTCCTTAGGAATTGTCCGGCAGTGTATTATGATCGTTCAAAAATCGCATTTCAGGCTTCTGATATAATTGTATTTAAAATTAAAAAAAGAAAAAGTAAATACCAAAGAACCACAGGTTGTAAATACCAAGTAAAGCGTAAACGTCATGTGAAAGCCGACAACAAAACATTCCACAGAAATGCAGAACGAAAAACAAACCAGCGCAGAACGAAAGAGATGAGTATCAGATAGCGAACGTAAGAATAGGAAACAGTTTTAGGGGTAGGTCTTGG
Organism: Macrothele yani; assembly: GCA_039090855.1. Lineage (NCBI taxonomy): Eukaryota > Metazoa > Arthropoda > Arachnida > Araneae > Macrothelidae > Macrothele > Macrothele yani. The sequence goes on from CM077013.1 coordinate 27,413,983, forward strand.
AAAAATTCCGTTCAAGGTTAAACGCTCACAGAACTTTCCGCGACAGAGCACAGATGATTAATTAGCTCTTCCTCCCAACAACATGTTCGGAAAGGTCATGGAAGTTAGACATACCAGCATATTGTTTTCTTTGTCTCCATTCACTGTTTTGGAAAATTCCCTTCATGGATATGAGATTTTCAAACCTCACAGTGTATGTTACTCTGTACCCTGCTTAACTGCATGGGATACTGTATGAGACTAACCAACGTCCTTAAAAAGATAATACTGAAGGATGTAACTTTCTTTTTATTTACAATTTCCATTTTATACGTTCCGCAGAGCATGAATTTATGCCGTTGGGATGAGCATTCTGGGAAGGCAACGGCCAGCGTTGCATTCAGAAAGTTTTTTTCAGGGGGGTAATTACAAATTTTGAGGGGGCTGAAACTTGTTGACTGATTATATACATATAATCACAGTTTTGTTGTTTATATATACATTAATGCATATAAAAATTTTGAATAGAGTATAAAAAATTTCTTATGCTCGTATATCGCAAATGATTTGCATTTATTCAGTAATAACTTTGCATTAATTCAGTAATACACCACGGATTTTACCATGAAGTAGTGTAAAATATTGAGGACGCTAGTAAGATAACGCTGTGCTGGAGAAAATTTCCTCCTCCTCCAAACATTAATAGTGGTAAACATGTCCTCCCCTTTCTACAAGCGTGTTTCTGATTATTAAGGAATCGTTACAGTGTCACCTAAAAACGTATAGTGTAAACCATTTCCCTGCCATTTGATTGAAGCCACTTTAGATTATTTAGACTATCACACAGTAGTTAAAAAGAACTAACTAATCATTTGGACACCAGTTTGAGGTGCCTTGATTTTTTTTGTCACCACTTCCATTTCTTTTAAACCACCCACCGCCAGGAAAAAAAAAACTTTTTATAGGAACAATTTCTAGTAATTTGTTATTGTTAAATATTAGGTAGCAAATATGTACTTTGTTGTATTAGGAGCACTAATGTCAAGTTAGCTACACTGAGGCTTAACAGTATACATGGAAAGTCGGCATTCACTAAACTCAAACAAAGCTGAATTCCAGCTTCCAAAATATGATGATGTAATGCAGTGCACACATCTCTACTCTGTGGAATTAGATTTTTATTGCGGAAATATTCCGAGTTGTCAGTGCTTGAAAATCCACCCCTTCAGCAAGGACAATTTAATGTTTTATTCAAGGATGATAGAAATTTCAGATTGAAGTTCATGTGGATGTTTTTTTAATTATTATAATATTTTCCCTCGGTTTCTTAAGATTTTTATTTAATTTATCCAAATATTCAGCTATAAACGAAAATATTTAGGGAGATCGCCCGAAACCCCCGAAAAGATGCCTGAATACATCACTGGTAAACGCACTCCCTTCCCTTCCGGTAGCTACGGCCCTGCTTATGCCATTGAGCTACCGGGACTGCTGCGTTTAGCTTTCTATGTGGTAGTCTTCTTTCTTATTTATTTATTTATTTATTTATTTATGTGGAAACCGAAAGCCAATATTTCAAACTCTAAAATTTTTGCCGAAAAATTGTGGGTTGAAAATCTTAGCTCCCGAAGTCTCGGTTAAACTCCACCTCATGCAATTAGGATACTGTATACGAGTATTCAAGAATTCACAAACTAAAAACTATACGAGAAGGGTTTTTTTCTGTTCCACACCAAGAAAGCTACATTTTGGATTTTGTACGGAAGTTTCATTGTGATTCTGTACAAGAAAAAATATCTGAAGCCAGAATGGCGCACAGAACTTTACCAAGATGGGGGTGACACCCCCTAAAATTTCCGGGGAAAATAGTCAGGTTCCATAACAATTAAGAAGGAGGTTGACTTTTGTACATTTTATTTATACAAGAATGTTGAATGATTAGAAGAAGCAGTAGATGAAATTCTTTTTATGATTAGATTTTCCTAAATTTATTTAACGGAACTACTCCCTTATAATTATTATATATTATAATTATACGGTACATGATTAAGAAGTATATGTAGATCGCGTATCGTGATTTTATGTTTCAAACTTCGACGCCGTAGCGGTTCATGGTAAGCTGAGATGGGGAGCGGAGGGGGGGGGTGCATCCCAAGTTTGTAGATATCACTTCGAAAGCTGAGTTACTGAGCCTGCTGATGCTGTCCGTTTAATAACATTTTTTTAAGCTGACACACAGTCAAGATCATATACGCATACTCAGGTGTCTATTGTGACCCCTAGAAATATAATAATAAATATTTCTTTTCTTCTGATATGCTCCCTTTCGAACTTTGACTTGAAACCAACCACTGCAACTCGGACGGGGAAGAAAAACATTTTGCGGAATTTTGAAGAGTCTGTCACAACTGCGTGATGAGTTGTTATTGCGATTCTCACTCACCGGCATTCTCCTATGCATTGCAAACACATTCAGTCCAGTTTTAATTTTGAAGCCATGATTACAATTTATCGGAGAAAAATTTATTTTCAAAATTTGCCAACTTCGTGAATTTTCTAAACAATGATATCTGATTAAATGTTGTTTTCAAAGTAATTAAGTATAATGCACTACCTCAACTGAAATGCGCTGCTTATTTTTTGGAGGGAGGGGACTGGGATGCAGCAGAAATATAAAATGTACTTAATGAAGTAACTTCAATGATTTTTGATGAATAAACATTTGCATGAGTTTAAAAGCGAAAATTTCGCTGTGCTTGGTAAGTGAAAAAATCAATTTTGTGCAAGCGTTTCGCTGAAGAAATAAGAAATTAGTATCCCCCCCCCCCCAATTTATCCATTGCTGAACTTTATTTTTAATCGCCATTTGTTCACATGCTCATTTTGACCAGAAGAGAAAATATAAGTAAAATGTTTTTGCAAAAATCCTGGCAACTGAGTATTTGTTGTTAGAAAACACGAATAACTCCAGTTCGATGGGAGTAACATCGTTGTTAAAATTATTGCGTTGAATAAAAGCAGGAACAAACCAAAAATTGAAAGAAAAAAGGCGGGTAAAACAGGTTAAATAATAGATTCAAAGAATACATTAGTCATTATTTTTAATCCATTCCCCTATTTTATTCCTTTTTCGAAAGCACAACAATCGTATTAATCAAGAAAGCTCACAGAAAGGCCTGGCAATGCATTCGCAGTCAACGAGAGACTGCATTGTAGCTACGCCACTCGCGAGGCAACTCCGATTGACCACTCACATCTGTGTGAAAGCTGCCATCAAAGCAGCCCCCAGGGACGTTTTATTAAAAGGAAACGAATTGATGTGGGAATAGGCAGAGCCGTAACTAGGGCGGGGCAGACGGCGCGGCTGCCCCGGGCGCAGCTCAAGAGAGGATGCAGAAATCACTTGTGGAATGCGATTAGAATTGGAACTGAAACTTTTACACAAGTTTTTGGCACAATTAAAATTAGAATTTCCTCCTCAAAATGTTCAGGAGTTGTTAGTTGTTCACATTCAGTAATGAAGGCGTTGTTCTATAGTCAGTCCAACTGAAGAAGAACCATGGCCCCCTTCTACACCAACGGGATCCCCAGTACTTCTTTAGTTGGATATGGACTATACGTGCGTTGCAAAATAAGGATGTTGCTCACATTTTTGAAGATTCTTTGGAGGCTATTCAGTCTTTATTGTGGCTGCATGCCACTACTGTTAGCTGCATTCGGTGCGTTGACGCGGTGCCGAAGGCCCGAACTCCGAAGCAGTTGCGAAAAGCTGTAAAAACAGTCACATTTTGATTGTACATGTTTTACGCCTAGTTTCGTTTGAACTAGGAATGCACTTTTACGCCAAGTTTCGTTAGAAAGTCTTTGTAGTGCTGTTATATTTTTGAAATTGTATCTGCTTTTTGCTGTCGTTAAATTTAAAGCTATTTTTCTTGAAAATTCTTCTCTGTAGCTTGTGCTGGCTTAGATCTTAGATTTTCAATACTGTTTTTCGTTCTTTTGGTATGTGTGGTGTGTGTGTGTGTGTGTGTGAGAGAGAGAGAGAGAGAGAGAGAGAGAGAGAGAGAGAGAGAGAGAGAGAGAGAGATAGATAGATAGATAGATAGATAGATAGATAGATAGATAGATAGATAGATAGATAGATAGATAGATAGATAGATAGATATATAGAGAGAGAGATAGAGGGAGATAAAGGGAAAGAGAGGGAGAGAGAGATAAAGGGAGAGAGGGAGAGAGAAAAAGAGAGATAAAGAGAGAGAGAGAGAGATAAAGGGAGAGAGGGAGAGAGAAAAAGAGAGTGGAAAAGAAAGATAGAGTAAAAGAGTAAGATAGAGTGTAAGAGAAAGAGAGAGACAGAGATGCAGATTGGGGCGCAATATTTTGTGGTTTGCCCCGTGCGCAGAAATGCCTAGTTACGCCCCTGGAATAGGCAGAGTTTCCCACATGAGTTGGTTTCAATATAGCTATCAGAGCTGCATGCAGAGCAGCCCACTAAGGTTCCTTCCGCCCCTAGTGGCGTTATGCAGAAAAATCTTCCAGCTGAGTTCAGAAAACTTCAGTCGTGACGTTATGCAGGGAAAAACTTCCAACGGAGTTTTTCCTGCATAACGTCACGACAGGTACGACATGAAAAAAGAAACTGCTTTGGGTAGGGGTGGAGGGTCTGCAGACCCACAGCCCCGTAGCAGAAGCCGCCCCTGCTTCGACGTAATAATTTTACGCTTTGTCAGCTCGAGATTGGGGGTGGGGCAGACAGCCCTCTCCGTGGGCGCACCACTGGTTTGAGTACACACAGAGCAAGCAATATGCAAAGTCGAAAACGTTTAGTGTTGCACTAAACTCTTTCGTCGTCAGTGTTGTACTGCATCTTTAGTCAGACAATAATTATGGGTTTGCTGATTGACAGAATCAGAAAGTGTACAACACAAACCAAACCACTTGAGACCACTACCGTTTTTTTTAAGCTATCACTTTCCAAATTTTACCTCTCTTACCTACCTAAATTTGAAAACCTTTGAGCAGAAGTTCACATTATTATTATTATTATTATTTTATTTTTCGTTGGAGGTTTAACGACCACTGTGAGCAACTCAGTGGGCTATGAGTAGCTGCCCGTCCCTAATTTAGTGACACTTGTTCCAGGGGAGGGACAAAGCCAGCGCCTTAAGACAAACACAACATCCATGCCTCATGGGATTCGAATCCGGACCCATCTCGGACGAATGATCAGAAGCCATCGCTTAGACCACTACGCCACCGGTGCTTCAGCATCACTTTAGAAGATGATATGTGATGGTGAAACCAACTAGCGTCTCAATTCTACAGTGGCTGAATCCTCATTATCTCTAATGTGCCCCAGACTTAGAAATTTTCTCCCCATCTGTTGGTCTCTCACTCTTTGCCCAGGAGTGGATAGTCGATATACGCCCCAGATTAAGGTGCATGTTGAACATTATGCTCAAATGCTGTGTTAATACGAAGTGTGACGTCACAATATGGCGCTGGGTAAACAAATATCTGTTCCTCCACGATTCTCATATCCCATGTTTCAATGTGAGTGGTGAAATATGCTCATGTTTTGCAACTTCTTCATTTTTTGTGACAATTTGACGTCGTGAAAATGCTGTGAAGTCCTCTCACATCCAGTCATTTTATTATGAAACACATCGACGGAATCAATTGTCTGTTGGCATTGTCCTCATCTCGTACTATGTTGATCTTCAAAATGCATCGTAGTAAGTTTTTATTTGTACTACTTGATGATGGGAATTTTTCATATGCCTATAAAAATTCTGTTTGTGAGAAAACGATTTCTCGCACGCTGAACATCCGTAGTCACCTTTTTTTTTTCTGAAGACGATGAATCAGTGCTTTGGTCAGGATGAATGTTCCTCATATGTCGATACAAATTAAACGACTTCGTAAATATTTTCTTACAAAACGGGCAAGAAAAACAATCTTTATTCTCCATACAAGGTGGGTCAGCCGCCCCGGTGGCGCAGTGGTCTAAGGCGCTGGCCTCTGATCATTCGTCCGTAAGGGGTCCGGGTTCGAATCCCGGTCAGGCATGGATGTTGTGTTTGTCTTACGGCACTGGCTCTCTTCCTTCCCTGGAACCAGTGACCCTAAATTAGGGACAGGCGACTGCTTGTCCCTAATTTAGGGTCACTGGTTCCAGCAACTCAATGGGCTATCCATTGAGTTGCTGACGGTGGTCGTTAAACCTCCAATCAAAAAAAAAAAAAGGTTGGTCAACAATATTACCATCCATCGTCCACAGTAGCTTAGAGAAAAAGCACACTTGAAATAGGAAATTGAGGTTCAAGTAAATTGTTAAGTCTCGGGCATGCGCATTACAGGGAATGAGGATTCGGTCACTGTGGAATTAATCTCGAGTGTTGTCGACTGTCCACTCCTGGGCAAAGAGTGCCAGACCAACAGATGTGGAGAAAATTTCTTAGCCTCGGGCATGCGCATTAGAGGGAATGAGGATTCAGCCGCTGTAGGATCGTAGGATTGTTGTTGTTGTTGTTTGGAGGTTTAACGACCACCGTGAGCAACTCAATGGGCTATAAGCAGTCGCCCGTCCCTAATTTAGGGTCACTGGTTCCAGGGAAGGAGAGAGCCAGTGCCGTAAGACAAACACAACATCCATGCCTGACCGGGATTCGAACCCGGACCCCTTACGGACGAATGATCATAGGCCAGCGCCTTAGACCACTGCGCCACCGGGGCGGCATCGTAGGATTGAGACCAACGAGATAGAAATACATAGAGTGCTTCTGTGATTAGTTCTCTGCTGTGACAGCTGAAGCCAACGAGGAGAGCCCGCCATCTTTGATGAGGTACAAATTCTGCGTGTGTCAAGGAGTCACCTCGGTTCTTTCAGCTGCTCGGCGATCGTGTTATGATTTGTGAATATTCACAATTATCAGCACATTTTGGATAATTATTTCAACAATAAAATGCCATTTACTCCACTTTTGGAAGGTTAGCCCTACATTTCACAAGTAAGCATTTTTAAATAAGGTTGAGCTGTAAATGCTCAGTTAATCAAACGCAGAAAATAGGACATCTAATCCGTGTAGCTGGTGATTAAACCAGCAGATGAACCAGTTCAATATCTGTGTTATCTTAAGACTTTTTATTTCTTATATTTTGTAAACAGTCGTACTCAATGTGAACACTGAATCATGTTTATGGGAAGATGAGGTTAATTGTGAGTTACCAACTTTGAGGCTTTTTGGGAACAATTTTTACTTATGCTAGTGTTTTTTTTTTTTTACATATACTTGAGGATGTTTTGCAAATGGCATTTGTATATATATTCTAGAATCTGTACAGTGTACTTGCAACTTGTCTGACAAGACAACAAATATTTCAAAATATTAGGAAGCAGCAATTTCTTTTTATGTGATAAAGATCATGTACCCATGGCTAATGCCCATTAGATAGCAAATACTGGTAAAGCAATCAATTTATGGTTACTTAAATTGCAGAAGTAATAATTGTGATTGGTAATATAAACTTATTGCTTGCTGACACCTGTCAGGAAACAATCTAGTATTTTATCTGAAAGCACAGGGTCACCAAGCTTGTGTTCTAGGCATTTGTCTCTGATTAGTGATTAATCTGTAGTATTACTGCAACAAAGTGAGAGTGGGGAGCTTGAAAATTTCTTGACAGAATACTCCTTATTTGTGAATGTGTTAGTACAATGTGTGTGGTTTTTGGGTAGCAAAAAAACAGGCAATATTGATTTAAAACTGAAAATAGGAAACAGGGAGTACAATGGTACCTCAAAAATGCAAATAACATAAAATATTTATGAAAACTGGCACAAATGATTATGAAATGACAATTGAAAAAAATTATGGAATAATACAAAAGAGAGGGACTAGCAATATTTTGTATTAACTACTTGCATTTGATTTTTGCGTGATAGGTGGTGTTTTTTTTTTTTTGAAGAATGTGACCTCTGATTCATGATGATGTACAGTCAGTATGTCCATGTATAAATTGCCAGTTATTCCTATTGCATCAACCATATATATGGGAGGTTAGTATTGAACAAATATCACTCACGTAAATCAATCTTTCTTTGAATTGAACAAGTTGTGCCTGTATTTCTCTAAAATACAAATCAGACGCACTTGTATTTCCAGCAAGACTGTTGAAGGAACCCACAAAATAACAACACAAAACATAAACATTTGCTCGCCAAACTTTTTGCACATCATGAATGCAAATCAGTGGTTGTTAATTTCTCACTTCATATTAATAAGAGGCTGTGCCCTTAAAATTGAAACAAAAAAAAAAACTATGTGCAGTACATCTTAACAATTGCCAAAATGTGTACAAATATCAGGTGAAAACTACAAAATTTCAGCTTTGGGACAACAAAAAACTAGGCTTCTTAAAAAAAAGTAAAATATGAAAGTGCAAATAAAAAATATTAAATACTTAATACTGAAACAAAAAAAATACAATTTTTTTGTCCCATAAAAAAATTAAAGTCCATAATCTGAATTTTTTTTTGGTCACTCAGCCCAGAGCTTGAAAAATATCTAAAATAATACATGCCCAGAGAAAATTTACCTGCCCAGATATTAAAAGCAGGATGTGTAGAAAGATTTTTCTTTTGATACCAAAAATTATAAGTCTTTTTAGGTTGAAAAAGTACATAAAACTATTTTTAGCTACTCGGTACTGGTGTTGCTAACTGTAAATAGCATTTGGAGCATCATATTGCCCCAATGTCTGTCTATACCTAGGTCACAGGGGAGTTACAGAAGTGATATATATATATCTGTAACTACAGCATATATTAGGTCACCAAGTTTATTTAAACTGCGCTTAAGAATAATTATTTTCAATTCTTTTTCTTACGGATAAACCTTGGAAGATAGTTAAATAATACATAGCAAATAAACAAAAAATACAGGGAAAAGGTAAGTAATGTTTATACGTAATGTTTTATATATATATATAGAGAGAGAGAGAGAAAGAGAGGGTGAGCGACATCATAACCAGGTGTATATATATATATATATATATATATATATATATATATATGCCAAAAAAAGACATGCAAAGAATGCAGACAACTCAAAGAATATATATATACAGAGAGAGAGAGAGAGTGAAATCACTGAAATGGCAATGGGCTAGACATGTTGCCAGAAAAATAGACCACCGATGGACGACTGAAATTTTGAACTGGATTTCGAGGGACAGAAGACTCATGGGAGATGGGTGGATGAAATTCGAAACCATGCCGGAGTAATATCGAGGAGACAGGCTCAAGACACACAATTGTGGAAGAAACTTGGGGAGACCTTCATTCAGCAGTGGATTGATAATGGTATATATATCATCATCATTGACACCTATTATCCTTACAATATATGTATACTGTATATAATCAATATATATATATATATATATATCATTATCATCATTGTCAACCATTATCAATCCACTACTGGATGAGGGTCTCCACAAGTTTCTTCCGCAACTGTATGTCTTGAGCCTATCTCCTCCATGTTACTCCGACATGCTTTCGAATTTCAGCCACCCATCGCCCATGGGGTCTTCTGGGTTTTTTTCGGTAACACTTAAGCTATGATTTAACTTTGGGGCTCCAGATGTCTTTCCCTAAAGAGTGGTTTGGGGTTCCTGAGTTGTTTTATTCTATGTCATTTTTGTCTAGAACCATGAAAGTGGGTTACTTCTGGTTAATTCTATGTTTATTTCTACTACGTCTAATTCCTGCAGCAAGGTGCAGTGTTGATGTGGTCTAATTACTACATGAGTGTGCTTTACTTCTTTTTACTGATATATGTATAACATCAACCACTATCAACCCACTGCTGGATGAAGGCCTCCCCAAGTTTCTTCCACAGTTGTCTGTCTTGAGCCTGTCTCCTCCGTGTCACTCCTGCATGATTTCGAATTTCATCCATTCATCTCCCATGGGGTCATCTTCTGGGTCTTATATATACATAGAGAGAGAGAGAGAGAGAGAATTATATTGTGTGAAGTATTTAGTGTATGTGCTGGAAGACACCTTTATTATGGTCAAGTTACCACAATTGCCTTGCCTACCCACGAATAAGGCTTACAGATCTGTGTTGTCGAATGTTAAGGCTAACAAACAGATTAGAAACATGCCCAGTGCTAAGGACTTTTAATTTTTATTAAATAAAAACCAGGTAAGTAGTAGTTTTCTTCTGATTATATAAGATAGGGGCAGTTGGTAGAAGCATTTTAATATTGGTACCTCTTGGCTGTGTAAACTCATTGTTTGTTTTCCGTTTTTCTTCGAACTTTTTTTTTTTCAGTTAAAACTCTCATAAAATATTTGGCATCTATGTATTTGGAGTGATAAGCTGTGGGATGATTCAGCATTCTCATGGTGATGACCCACGAATATCTAAGATTTTTACCGAAATTGCGGATGACTGCAACTGTATTTTTTATTTTTTTATTTCTTTTTTTTTTTCATTTACTCTATTACCGCTGACTTATATTTCACTGAAAATTGGTTCCAAAAAATTTGTGAAATGTCAAAAAATTACGGCATGAGATTTTATTCAACGAGAGCAAGCTGCATCCATTAAAATATCATTTTCTTTTTAAAACACTATTGCCGCCAACTAACAATGAAAAGCGTTATTTGATACGTTAAAGTTTTAGTCTCACCCCCTAGGTGTTTATAACAACATTTCTGAGTTATATCCTTATTTAACATCAAACCATATATTACGAAAACTCCCTTTCTTAACACGGAACGGAAATCGTTCTGTACCTCATCAAACATGGCTGCCACGTATTTCCGGTGGCTTCACCGTTCCCCGACGTAAGCGCTCTACGTACTTCTATCTCGTTGATTGAGACGCTAGTGTGAAACCCAAGGTTTGTGAAACCATAACCGCAACCAATGCATTGAGTCCTCTGCGGCCTGCGCTCATAATATTGAATATAGTAGAGTACTAGAGTTGTGAGTGAAAGTCGGTGAAGTAAATAGAAAGTTGAGATTAGTAAGGAGGTGCTGTTGTTTGTTATTAAATAAGTACTTTAAAAAATGAGAAGGTTTGGAGAATAGTACTGAAAAATGTAAGTGTTTGCTGTTTTATTTTTTCGGATACAACCGCCAATGTGACCTTACCAGCGTTGAAATACAGTAGGTGCATGCTAACCTTTACCGGCATCCAAGAATTAAGAACAAATTGTCATTCCTCCTGCTTAGATTATAGGTAGTGTTGCTGTGATTTGTTAGTTTATAGAGGCTTGCACCCAACTTTCCTGTTGTCCTTAAAAATTTATTCTCATTCTGATTTGATACTGATTTTCCAGGTAACCAATTAGTGTGGAAAGTTATGTATCTTCAAGGGCGGGAAAAAATTGCACGTGTTCGTACCCTTTTTGATGACAAATGAAGGATTGTACTTGGTCGTCGAGAAGGATCTGTTGAATAACATCGCGTGAAAGCCACAGATTAGACTTGAGCTATCAGCATTATAAAACTGACAGATTTGGATGTTACCAAACAGATTTGGATGTTACCTAGGACCACAGAAATTTCATCCTTGACTTCTCTCAATGTCTTGTTTTATATGCTAGTTTTTGTAGATGCACTACGGATCGGCATCAGCAATTTACGGTTAATTTGAAAGCTTAATAGTTTTTCCGTATAACTGTGTAATTATTGCTCATATTAAAAGCAGATACCAAGAAAAAATTAGAAATGTATCAGGCAATTTATAACTTGTACATGATATGAGCACTATTATACTAGTTGATTTGTAGACACTGTCTGTACTAATAACTGGTGTTTAACCTTTCTCCCTAAATTTTCGTAGAGTGCTTCACCAGCATAAAAAGATAAATCATTAAGCAAATTACAAAATAAGATATATATAACAGGGGCGAAGCATGGTCTCCATGTTGAGACCAAATTTATTTATTTTTTTTATATTTTTTTCCCCGTTAAACTAATGTATCAAAAATGAATGTATTCATAGAAATATTTTAGTACCAACATAATGATTTCCATTGTCATTGTTTGCTGTACTGTATCTTTGAAAAACTTCTGCTACATAAATACAATTTTTTTACGTGTTGAGAAACCTAATCACAGATCAAACTGTTGCCAAACTGGTCCTGAAAACGAAAAAAAAAAAAGTTAATGATTTCCTTTTCATATAACTGAGACCCACAAAGATCGGTATTTTTCAACTCGCATTTCTTTTTGTAAGATAAAGTAGACAGCGGATTTTTCAGTAGATACTTAACTGGATCAGAAGAATCGTGAGCTTCTTGTTCACACATTTCTTGCTTAAAAAAATTAAAAATTAAACTGACAACGCACTCATCAGTCAGTCACAAGTTCCACTTTAACATAACAAAAACAAACCCGTGAGCAGTGATTACTGGCTTTCTTTGCACTGCAGCAAAGAGCCGAGATTTCGGACCCCAATGCCTTGGCCAAGGAGCAACCAATCAGTGGCAGCCGCTTTCATTTGAAACCAGTCTCTGGTCGATCCTCACAGACGCCACAGAGCTACAAATACTTTCCCGTAGCAGCAGTTATATGTTAATCTGTGGAACTCGTGATTTCGAGTCTCACTTTTCCTTCCCAGATAATACGATTGAAAGGAAATGTTGTACATAAGCGTAATATTTCAAATAAATTGGCTAGCATTATCTCTAATTATGAAATTTCCTTCCATTGTATTTGTGAAAAACTAAATAAATATAATAAGTAATAAAAACAGTTTTGGCATTTTACTTTCAGTTAAACTTAGTCTCAAAATCTACCCTGATGCTTCACCCCTTATACACAATGAAAACTGTGTGGTAGAGTAGTACAATTTCTCCCTCTCTCTTAAGGTTTGCCGTGCTGATCTGCAAAATATTTTCCAGTAATTGAACTGAAAGGTCAGAGAAATTAAGATCAGCTTGAATGATCTTAACTCACACCTTGTTTGCTGATGATGTAATTATTTTCATAAATAACCCTTTTCCATCATTCTCATTTTTCAGTTTTACATGATCAGTCAGATTTTAAGCTTTTTACCATGTTTTTAATACTGTTTGCTTGTCTGTCTTGTCTCTGGCGCTCTTTGGCCAATCATGGCCCTTGCGCCATAAAAATCAACCAACCAACCATAAATAACCCTTCACTGTCGCTAGTCATTATACAAAAAATTTTGCAAAAAAGTAGAGTGAAGTTGCTATTAAAATTTCTGTAGTCATGGCTGGTCTCATTTTCTGGAGAAAAGGGTGCCAGAACATCAGCGATATATTTAGGGGGTGGGGTGGATCCTGGCCCCTCCGAAAGTGTTTCATTTTGTTATGTTTTTGGTTAAAATGTGACTTACATTAGAAAAAAATGCCTTAATTTAATAAAAATACATCAACTTACATTAAAAAAAATGCTTTATATTTTTCTTCTATTTTTCATTAACTTTTATTTTGTTCTGGTGGATTTCAAAACTTCTAGTTTTTGTTACCCCCCCCCCCTCCCAAAATTCCATATGTGCCCCTGCAGAACACTTAGACACGTGTTGCTGAAAAAAGGAGGCAGGGTTAACTTAATAAAAAGCAAATCAGTTTCTTGGTTGGTTAGTTGGTTATTAGATTTTATTGGCGCAAGGGCCATGGTTGGCCAAAGAGCGCCAGACACAAGACAAACAGACAAAATTAAAAAACGGGGCATAAATCGCAAAATCTGGCTGACCAAGTAAAACCGAACCATGAGTACAAAGGAAGGGCCAGAAAAGACAATGAAACAATTGGTATGAAAAACATGGTACAATGGTGAGAAACAAGCCGATTAAGTAAAACTGAGGAATGAGAATGATAAAACACATTACGAAATCGAACACAACTACACATAGGATGAGTCACTCTCCTCCCCCACACACTCCAATGTAATGCTGGCCGAGGCGAGGACAAACTGTCACTATCCTCCCCCTCATGTTCCTCTGCAATGTTAGTTGAGGCTGGGGACGAACTGTCACCCCCCCCCCCCCCGATGTTCCTCTATAATGTTGGTTGAGGGTGGGGACCTCGCTGAGTCTGAGACAGTTGCAATGTTGGTCAGGTGGACCGCGATAGTTGGATGGACACTGCACACCTTTGCGGATTGAGGGCCTGGTCTCCAGCACGTGCAGGCTGTCTGCTGGGAACCGGAAGAGTCGGTCGTCTTCAAAGAGAAGGCGCAGACTCAGCTGGTCGAATAAGCTGGAGCTCGGTGAAATCCACCTGTGTCGCTTGTTCAGCTGTAGATCGCTTGGCAAGTGCGGCGAGAGCTACAGGGCGCGGAAAAAGGGCTGCACGGGTTGTGGCAGAGACTGAACCACTGCGGCAAAAGTACGCTGTCGGTTGGTGGGTATACCCAACTTGGCCTTGGCAGCAGGGTACGAGAGGCCCTCCAGGGTCTTGAGGCGCTGGATCGCCATCTCGTCCTTCCATTTCATACAGTTGCGGGAGTAAGCTGCATGGGCCTCACCGCAGTTAACACAGCAGGCCGCAGAAGTGCAACCATCCCCGTCATGTTCACTGGAGCCACAATTTGCGCAACGAGCGGAACTCTTACAGAAACGTTGGGAATGCCCGTACCTCTGGCACCTGAAACAGGGCAGAGGACTGGGAATGTACGGGCGAACTCCACAGACCAAGTAGCCAGCCTTGATTTCGGTCGGAACTTTCGGGAGTTAAAAGTCAAGATTACATTTTTAGATTTAATCAAGGAACCATCGCGCCGGAACATCATACGACGTGCAGCAATAACACCTTGATCAGCAAGTTCAGTCACCAATTCGTCTTCACTGCATGGCAAGAGATCAAACTCCGAAATAACACCCCGAGAGGTGTTAAGAAACGGGTGAGGTGTCACTTTTACAGGAATGCCTTGAAGACTAGTGAGGTGCTGCAGAAAAGTGTTACTCTGAGAAACACTGCAAGTTTGGACAAGCAGGTCCCCAGAGCGAAGCTTCCTCACAGACTTCAAGGGGCCAACCGCAGCGTCCAAAGCTTTAGAAATGAAAAGGGAGATCTGGTGGACAGTCTCTCATGCGGATCGATGGATTCTACAAGTAAGTGTGTAGCATGCGTAGTCACAGCAATCGAGGGAGACGACGCTTCGGAGCGACTGGTACAGCTGCCGAAGAAGAGGTTCCACATTCTTGGTCCAGGTCAAGGTCTAAAGACCGTTTAAGGGTATGAGACTTGGTAGGTCGAGAAGACGAAGGAGAGTCGTTGTCAACTATCATTTTCTCAGGTGACTTAAATTTGAAGTTTTTGTTCTTGTTTTTACCCATGGAAAAAAGGAGGAAGATTCGTCTGCAGACTACTCCACCCACCACTGAGCCCTACAAGGGAGAACTGGAGGTCTGCAAGCCAAGAAAATGACGCTGGACACAGTTCTGGAGCTTATACGTTGCAGATATAGTCCGTTGGCTGTGATCACACGCACTCGGCGGACACTTCGGCCTCCGGGTACCGTCATGCCAACGCCTTTGGCATGATCCCACAGCCCCGGGCTTACCCTGCCGTGCTATACGACAAAAAAGCCGCTAAAGCCCTGTACACAACTTGGCACAAGACTTCTGACTAGAGGTGGGTTAGTCTCTAGCCTCCCGTTTACAGCGAAGCCGGGGTCGAAGAGGAGTGTTGGTACACAGGAGGCACTTATCCGGTCTCCTGCGACCTCAGCCGCCAGACATCCCATTTCCGCCTCACGGGTCTCCGCACGCGGCAAACATGCAGGTAGGTCTAGCACCCAAACCAGCTAAAAAGGAAAAAAAGAAATCCAAAGAAGACAAATCCTGGAAGGGAACCTAAACGGAATCTCAGCAACCTACGAACTGAGCGGTTAATATAAAACAGTTAGTGGTGGAGGGTAACAAAACCAAAAGACCGGGGTGTTAGTACATAACGTGGTAGCGATTAGGTAGAGTAAACAACACGGGCAACTAGCCAGTGGAGAAAATAAATAAATAAAAAAAAGCGAGACACAAGACCAGCTCGGGATCGTGGGGCCGCGACTCCCCAACAGCTGGATGAACAGCCGTCCCTGCAAACTACAACAGCACCGAAATAAAAAACAAGCGGTGGCATGACATCAGATGTTGACCAGTCACAAGGTCAGCTCGGGCCGTGGGGGCGCCGCTCCCCAAATAACTGGAAAACCAGTTATCCCCGTGCGGGAAATCAGTTTCTTGAACATTGTTCTTGAAGCCTTATGGTACAAAATGCAAAAACATAACAATAATATCAATGAAAGATCTGTTTATTAGGTAAATACACCTCACTATTAGTAGCAAGCTTTTGACATCTACAGGTGCCGTCATCAGGCTTAGAAATGGTTACACTTAAAACTAGAGGGAAGCAACAAAAATAAACACCTTTGTTGCTTTCCTCACCTTTTTTGCTTCCCTTTAGTTTTAAGCGTAACCATTTTCTAAGCCTAATGAAGGCACCCATTCATAGGTGTCAAAAGTTTGCTACTAATAGTGAGGTGTATTTATGCTAATAAACGGATCTTTCATTGATATTACTGCAACTGTTTTGCATGTTCATATTATAGTATTGTAATAAAAAATCAGTGCTCCATAACATTACAAATAAAATATTGAAATTAAAATCTCTGTCAGTCTTACCCTCAAATGAGAGTTAATTTCTGCTAAGGATTGCATCGCATTTGGGGAACAAAAGGGTACTGTACATTTTGATCCAAAAGTACAGTCCAAAGTTTGTTCAGCGTTCTACTCTAAGATATTTCTGCCACTCCAGTGGTGCAGTGGCTTATGACTGTTTGTCCAAGTGTGTTAGGGTTCGAATCCTGATGAGACATGGATGTTGTGTTTGTCTTATGGTGGTGGCTTTCTCCCTTTCCCTAGAACCAATGGCCCCAAATTAGAGACCGGCAACTGCTTATAGGCTATGGAGTTGCTCATGGTGGTCGTTAGACCCTCAACCAAAATAAAACAAGTTATTAAAATCATGCAATGCATTGATTATGATACGCTTTCCAACATACCAGAAATCATTACTCAAGTTATGAGGAATATAGCTGGGGAGAAAATCTCGCTCCAGTACCCTGATTTTTGACTCCATTTTGATGATATTAAACATAATTGGTTCAGTATACCTCCAGAACAACATCCTAAAGTTTTGTCACAATCAGTGGCGGCTCGTGGTAGGAAAAATAGGTGAAGAGCTACAAGAGCAATATGAAAAGATATCTACTGTCTTTGATGAAAATCAGTTAATGAGAACTTGCCTATTTTTTTTATATATTAGATCAATTCTTCTTCCCTTTAAAGCTGGAAATTTGTCGATTATGTCGTCATAAAATGGCTGTTTCTTCGTGACATCAAGAAAATGTCTTTCTCAACAGAAATTTTGCTAAATAAGCAAGTTTATCTGGAGAAATAGTGTTTCTTGAGTAAGTCTGCATTCTTTTAAGGCAAGAAAACTTCTTTCTACTGAAACACTTGCAGATGCAATTGTTAAAATCCGGGAAACCAATTTATAAGCTTCTGTAAAAATGCCTTTATCTCCATGAAGCACTCGAAAAGTTCATGAGTCGATATATTCCTTAATTTTTCATTAGCATATACAAGATTCAGTTCATTTTTAAGGCTCTGGTGTTTAGTAAATATTTTTCCGCAAAAATGTTGTAGATTTTCAAAAGCGTGAGAGGGAAAGCATGAATTAAATTGTTCGAATTTGGTTGTGTCAGCAAGACAGGGAAATTGAAGTTTAAGTTTCTCACTGTCTTGAAATATTATATCCATTTCCATAAGAATGTGGTACAAAATTTCAAAATACAATTGATTATAATTTTTAAAAATTGTTTCTTGTGTAAGAAAAGCATATTACCGTTTAGATCTGCTTATTTCTGCGATTTTGCTAGCTTTTCCAAACTGCGTTTCAAATACCTCATCGTTCCTTTTATGGCTCAAAATTTCATAAGTTTTTTTTTATTTGAGTAACACAGTATATGTCTAGTGATTTTTTCTGCAAAATTTCGAATAATAGATCAGTGAACCAAATATTTCATTAAATACTATTCCCAAAAATGTAAATTCAAAAGTGTTCACATCATTTAAAAACCCTTGGGCAAGTTGAATTGATTTTTTGTCTGATTAGTCACTATTTGTCAGAAATTCGAATACTTCCTTCAATTTATCCCAATTTTCAACTATTACACTTACTAACTTCGAAGTGGAGGACCATCGAGTTTCTGTTATGGTTGGCATGCCTCTTGCTGCGGTTGTTGATGTCAGTGTATTATTGTTTTTTCACCACTCGGTGAAACGATCGCTTCGCTGAGTGGTGAAAAAAACAAAGGAATTACACTGAGGCTTTCCAAAAATATTCGACACTTAGAAACTTTAGAAAAACTGCTGTAATACAAGGTTCAAACGATGTACTAAGCAATAACAAAAACAGCTTGAGAAGCTTTATGCTTCATTTTTTCTGGAGCCCAATCAAGTGTCCAGCAATTACGCTTGCCCCATCGTAACATTATCCTATTGACTTGTGTTGATAATCAAACTGTTCCAAAATTTTGTATAAAGCTTCTGACGTTCTGTCTTCACTCACACCATGGAAACCCAAAAATCACTCAACCAATACACCTTCCGAATCAACAGATCTTATTATTAAAAAGCACTCGAAAGTCTGGTTATGTCTTCCCATCTACTTGAATATAAAAGCATTGAACTTCATTTATTTCATTTTTGACGTGATCGTTTATATATTCAGAAATGCATTCAATTAATTCATTTTGAATAGTTTTTGAGTCACCTGTGAAGACATTTTTTATTGTTTCGTATTGATTTTGAATTTTAAAGGACTTCTTGATATCAACAGTGAAAGCAATTCCTTGAATTTCTGCGATTTATCGAGTCAATGCTTTCGTCATGGTCACGGAATGCTAGTTCTTGTTTACTCAAATACAGTACTGCATCAATCATTATTTGCAGGAAAAGTCTATTTAAACGAACGCTTTCGTTGAAATGCATTTTCAAAAGCCTAGCATTCTCCCTCAGGGCATCGGCAATGGTGTTCTGATTCTTTTCAAAATTATTTAGCATTAATTCGCATTTCAGGTGTTCGCTAGAATCACCACGTTTGTAAAGTGACCGTTTTATATTTAAGAAATCTGAAAATTGTTTTTATTCCACGCCGAATTTTATTACTAAAATATAAACAGGGCCAAGAAAATAATTTTTGTAACACAGAAGAGCTACAAAGCCATTTATATTCAGTAAACCAACAATTTTTAAAATTAATATTGTAAGATTTACCGCTCTTGATTTCTTTCTTGGCGACAATTGTCAGTGAATCCGTCGGTCGTCCTTGAAGTAAAATGTCTCTTTTATTTTCAACTTTCTACCGATTGAACGGAGTTTGCAATAAATTACAGACAATGTCTATCACCGTCAATTAAACTGTACACGAAACTAAAGTAACTAATGAAGTTCTTAACAAACAATCACAAAACACGAAAAAACATATCTCTTTCAGAAAGTATGTACCAAAACACTGCCGTCCCGCTCCACTGCGATCTCTTTGTAAGGTCACGACTCCAGGTGCAGAGCCTTGACATTTCATGATAAAACACTTCACTTGCCCTGCAAATAGGGGAGGGTGACGTCACAGTTACCATGGCAACTTGGACGAAAACTGCAGACTTCCAAGCATTCTCATTTCAGCTCTTCACTTGAACTGTTTTGCGTATAAGGACTTGTTTTCCGTATCGAACGCGCATTGTGAAGTGATATCTAATAAAAATTTTGGGTATTTTGGCACTCAATAAAGGCAAAAAATATATATATATATATATATATATATTATACGAAACTATTAAATAAAATTTTATTTCAAATAAAATAGGTGAAGAGGCACTTCACCTACTTCACCTGAAAAGCCGCCACTGGTCACAATGGAAGCATTTTTAGTCAAGTTATGATGAGGATAATGGCTGTGGAATAAATCTCACTCCTGTGCCCTGATCTTTGGCCCCATTTCAATGATATTCAACAGAACTGGTTCAGTATAACTCCGTAACAACATACTAAAGTTTTGTCGCAATCGAAGCATTTTTATTTAAGTTACGACACATAAAGGTGATGAAATGGATCCCGCTCCTATGTCTTGACCTTTGACCCCATTTTGCCCATTTTCAATAGGGTTTGTCCCCATGTTGTCCCCTACCACATACTAAAATTTCATTCAAATCGAACCAGTTTTATGCGAGTATCGTGCGGACAGACAGACAGACAGACAAAGCTGGAGCGTATATGCTTCTTCAACCTACGTTTGGAAAGCGTAAACAAAACAAAAAAGCTGTTTCTACTATTGGCTCTTTGCTTGTTATATCTACTGCTGAATGGTGTTCATGAAGAGGCCACAATAGGATGTACTTCCAAACCCACATTAAGTTGAAACCCCTTAAATCAGTGTTTCCCAACTGCCATTTCATAGACTGGTACCAGTCTGCAAGAAATGAGTAATGTATTTATATTTCTTTTAAATTGAAATAGAATTAAAAGTAAGAGGAAATCTAGATCTAAATTTTTTTGAACACCTGTTGCAGAAGGTTAAATGAAGCTTGGATCGCTAATCTTTTCACAGAAGATCTGAACTTCTGCAGGCTAACTCACCAGGAAAAGGAAAGCTCTGTTGAACTTTCCTCTGATGCCAGTCTGGTATCGGTATTCCAGATCCAAATCTCTGACTCAGTTTTGGGGTATTAAGGAGAAAGAATATCCCAAGTCTCAGCGACAAAGCTCTAAATGTGTTGGTAACTTTTTCGACCACGTATTTATTGCAAGAATTATAGTATTTATTGCAAGAATTATAGAGAAAACAAAGCACAGGATCAATGTTCTTGATGACAAGACAATGCTCATGCAAACAATGACTTTAGAAAATATAGCAAATTAAATAAAGTAAGCCCAAGTAAGTACTGCTTGAAAATTTTGACCCATCCACTGCTATCAATTTATGGTGGAGAGATTGAGAGATTTTATTTGTGAATATAGTGAGAGACCAAATAAAAACTGTCTAGAAAATTTGGTTGATGTAGTTGAAGAAAAATATAACTTTTAAGATTATATTTATTAATTTAATTGCACTGGACAATTGACAGTGGACCCTTGTAAATACTAAGCTTAAATTTAACTATGTCTGAATGAATGAAAGGTATACAGTGCAGTGATAAAATGTGTATACAACACAAAATAGCAGTAAGGAAAGTGGCCACTAGATTTTGTCCACCCACTGGCCAATGGCCACTTGAAAAAGTCACCAATTTTAATCTTTAGGAGTAGTTGCAGTTGTCATTAAGTGAATTCGCCACACCTGAACTGTTTATCATCACTTAGAATGCGTGCTGAAAAGACGATGTTATTACTATGCTTTTTGTTGTGTTCTCCTTTGCACGCAACCTAAGAAGAAACGAAAAACAGTTGGCTACTATTTTATTCATAAAAAGCAACAACATGCCGCCCATTTTGCATTTTCATTATCTTGCGGAATAGACATACCTGAAAATTAATTTCAGTAGGGGGAGGGGGTGTTGATTTTCGTGCTGTTTTTTCTCCAGAACTTTTAGTGAACCAATAATACTACTTCTGGAAAACTGTTCCTACGTCTGGAAAATGTCTGTAAAAAATAGCGCTCGTGTGATTTTATGAGCTGTAAAAATCTCCTGATTTTCAGATTTTGAAGGTTGACATGTCTGTATATATATATGCTTCTTGTTTTTTTGAATGAGGTATGCATCTAATTTACTACATTTGGGCTTTACAGTTACGCGTATTCTTGAACTGCGTATTCTTTAGGTACAGTAAGATTTTTCATTTGAAAGTAATTAAACAAAATTAATTTTTCTCATCTTTAATTTCTCTCACTTTATAAATTTGCACTAAAATTCTTGCAGTTCTGGACATTTTCAATTTTCTCAAGAGATGTTTTTCGTAAGTCTTGAAAAAGGAATTAATTTTTGGCATATTCAGGTTTCTGTTCTCACTGTTAAGCAAAGAGACTTACAAATTCTGAATTCAGTCAAAGCAATAAAATTTGTAAGAATGTAATAGTCTTCAGACTATCTCAAAGAATGTATGTGTGTTGTCATTTACTTCTCAGCAACTAATTTTTTTTACGTTAAATTTAACCAGTGAGCTGCAGTCCAGGAAAATTGATAAAATGTTGTAGATTATTGCCTCAAATCTCAATACCAAAAACTGCAATGATTCATATAATTGTGTTGGAAAGATATTTTAACAGTAAACAGTGGTGCTGGCATGCTGGTTTTTTTTAGAGATAGAGTAACTTGATAATTTTTTCCAAAAGTGGGCTGCTCAAAATCAACTTCCAGGGCCGCTTATGGATCGCCAGTCCGCCACAGTGCAGAGGTGTGTGCCAAACTCGCATCATTTGCGGAGTGTAAAGAAAGGACCTTGAGATTGCAGATTTGTTGTAATGGCTGCGAGAAGTTGAAGATACTGGCAATTGGCAAAGTAACATTTCAAGCCCCAAGGATAATGACTTGATCACTTCAGACCTGAGCTTAGATTACTTAAATGGGTTTCTCTCTTGCCTTGATGAGTTTTTTTATTTTTTGAGGTTTAGTGAAACTTAACTATGAGCTAGGAAGTTTTTGAAGACTAGATTAAAAGATGTGTATGCTCCTGCATGTATAATGTATGTATGCCAAATTAGTTGTATATGCTTTCTACTGGTACCTAGTGTTCACCCAGGTCATTTTAGCAGCACCCTGCCCCCTTTTTGGTTGGTAAAATGCCAGCTACCCTCCCCTAATTTTTACCCTGCCCATAGTCTTGTATCGCCCTTGCCGTTCCGCAGCTTGCCACGCCCACAATCACAGCGTCAGTCACAAACGTACCCTTGTAATTGTTTGCTACGTGTAGATACCCTCAAACCTTACAGTTAACGAGATCTCGTAGAAATTGCAACATTTGTTTTTCATTTGGAGATTTAACAACCACTGTGAGCAACTCGAAGGGCTATAAACAGTCACGCGTCCCTAATTTAGGACAACTGGTTCCAAGTAAAGATACAAATTAGCAGTCATCACTAGCAGTGTGGCGACTGGATAAAACACAACGGCCGGTATGAAAAGTTGCTTTACTCACCAGGCTTGAAAATTTGCCTTTCCGTATGGTCTAGCGGTCAAATTATTTTTTCATCACTAAAGAATTTATTTGCATTTTTCAAAAACCTCCTATAAATTTGCAAGGCATTTTCTATTGTGCAACTAACACATGGGGAAAAACAGTGCTCTGCTCATTAAATCAGATCATACATATTTAGAGGATTTTAGGAAGGGAATGTCTGACCCTAGGTCTTAAACAACCCTTTAAACAACCCTTAGAAATAGGAAGCTGGGAGATTTGGGTTAGAGTGCCCTATAAGAAAGTGACACGGAAGCAAGGTAGAAAGGGGGAGGAAGAAGCCCTTAGTTATTACCGGGGGGGGGGCAGTACCTGGGTTCCGACGGCTTAACGTGCCCATCCAATGCACGACGAATATTTAGTGGTTCGAACGTTCGTATCTACCCAGGATCGAACCTGAGGTTATCTCCATGGCAGTCACGAACGCTGACCACTAGGCCACCCGCGGCCGTGCTCATTAAATAAGTGGGTGTGATCTATTTATAGATTCACTCTTCAACAAAGGGAAGATGTTTTTTTTCCCCCATTGAAGTTTGAGCACGAAGTAATGATAATGGACATCTGAGCTTCAGCTGGAGCTCTGACGTCACAAACCAACTTCAGCTGCTCACTTTTATTAAGTTTTTCTGAAAGTGCATGATTTCGTATTGATTTGTCACTTCCTGCTTATGAATAAAGAGCAATAATTATTACTTTTGTTAACAAAAGAATTTAAAATGAGAACTTTAACTTTCGGTTGCGGTCTTTTGTCTCCCATTGATGCACGATGAGCACACAGTAGTATCTTTAGAACATTAATTTTGCTTTAAACAAACTAAAATATTTTTGTTCTGCTCTTCATACAACAAAATGCTACTACAGATTGAGAAAACACGCTTTAAGTGAAATTAAATGTAAAAAATCGTTATGTTGTTCTGGTTATGGAAGAAATAGATCGGATTCTTATTGAGTAAATGAATGTTGTTAATGAAACCATTTCAATATATTGAAAACAATTTTAATTTACATTCTTTGGTTTTTATAAAAAATATATTAAATACAAAAAAAATATGTTACAAAAACCATAGAGTTCGTTAAAAAAAATATTCCTACTTCACCACTATATGTAATGGTATAATGCTTAGGATGAGAACAGGGCCAGAGGTTGATTTCAGGGAGGTGGGATAGCAGGGTCTAAAGCTTATGACTACATAAAATGACCCTTTTTTAAAAAAAATGTGCCCTTTTTTCCAGATATGACCTGTTGCCATCCCAAAGTGCTCTTTTTTTAAGATCTTACAACGTTTTGCACACATAACATGCCCTCTTTTTTATTCAATTGTGACCTTTTTCAGAAAATTACCCTGCCCTTTTCAATTTCTAGGGGGAGCACTAGTACCTTTATAGCAGTGACCATCAACAGTTGATCTGAAAGACTATTAACATTGAGAATACGTGGTGTGGAAACTGGGAATTTCTTTCTGTCAAGCGTAAGAAAAAATTCCAGTTATAGCAAGCCTGGTGTCGATCCAGGCAGCATTTGATACAGTTGGGTGGTAGTTTCACAAAAATATTTTGGCAAAAGTCTGAATGCCACTTACAGCATTTTCACATTTCTATTTTTCATGCAAGCTGCACACAATGATTGAAGTGTATTATTGAATACTTGTGTGATGTGCAAAATGCATATATAATTGAAAAATATGTTGGGAAATGCATATATTGGAAACAAACACATGTATTTATGCCCCTGAGTGATGAATGTTTGTAATGAAAAATTAGTTTTTATGCAAAAAAACATTGGTAACAGAAATATGTATTTATGCTCCTGAGTGGCAAAACTATGTGTAATGAAAGATTAGTTATATGAAAAACATTCTTCCCTTTAAACTCTATTCAATGCAAAAAGAACTTCATAATTGACTTTTAGGAGCACAGATATTGTGGAAAATGTAATCCACATTTGCTTCCTCTAGCAGAACTGTCGTTATTTAAAGAAGTTCTACAAAAAATGTTTTTCGTTTCAAGAGGAGAAAAAATTGTGTCAATCTGATTTTTAGAAATAATGATATGAAATAAAATATATTTTGAATTCGATTACGTATGCATTTACTCCTAATTGCAGAGTTATGCTTTGGAGGTATAGTGGAACCCTGTTTATATGTTTTTCAAAGGAACCAAGTGAAATTAACATATGCTTGAAAAAATATACAAACAAAACAGAACATGTTTCCATCCCTAAATGGCAACACATTATTCTGTTGCAACATATAGGCATAGCTGCTAATAAATGTTAATTGTTATTATGCCAAGGACTATGTTGTATGCAGAATTTCATTTTATGAACAGGACCTTTCATTTTTCCCACTTCATTTTCACATCTCTATTTTTCACCCAGTCTATCAAAACTACAGCTGTCATCCCTGAATTAGTGTGCCGCCTCGGTGGCGCAGTGGTCTAAGGCGCTGGCCTCTGATCATTCGTCCGTAAGGGGTCTGGGTTCGAATCCCGGTCAGGCATGGATGTTGTGTTTGCAGGGATCGCATTCCTCCTAAAATTCCTAAAATTCCTAATATTTTGTGACCCTCCTTAAATTCCTAAAATTAGACCTAAAATTTGCTATTCATCCTAAAATTTTCGTAAGCTTATTTTTATTAAAAACACAACCGTTATTAACGCCAATAAATTTACCATTACGGTAAGGTAAAAAGACCTGTTATTGTAGAAACACAGCCTATATGCTGTGCTGCTGAAGGGAGGGAAAAATGACGCCATCGAGATGCACTTGCTTCGGGGCGGGCGTTCCATTTTTTTGCCTTCGAACAGTTTTCGAGAGTAACAAGAGATCTAAGGGAAAAGGGGAGGGGTCATTTTCACCCCTGGTTTGCGCTTTGCAGACGAACTCCGTGGCACGCAGAAGATCGTACTTTATTTTTGTACATGCCTTGTGGAACCTCCTCTTTCTGCTGATGTTTTGTTATTGTAAACCGCAGGTGGGTGGAAGCAAAGAGGAAACATGTGGTCTCCTTCCGTAACCTCCGGTAATGACGATGGGATGGTAGCTGAGTATTATCTTGGCAGGCAGTAGAGCACGTGAGCATTGACCTTCGATCATGCGTCGGCGACAGCGACCTTCGATGCGCAATATATCTCGGCTCCGACTCGCTTTGACTGAACTTGCGTGAGATGCGTATGATAGTTTCTGGTTTTACGTCTTTTATGGTGTTCTCTGTGCTGTGTGCAGGTTCAGTTCTCTAGTGGTGACCTGCTTTTTTTTTTTTTTTTTCATATCTTCTGACATCCTCACAGCCAAATTTCGGGAAGTTGTCTGGTTTTGCAATATTGGAACGTGTTTTTGTACTTCCCTTTCATTTTCTGGTTAGTAATACAAGTGTTTAAGATGCCTAAATCCAAAACGAAATTTCAAGATGCGTGGCTCGCCAAAGAATTGGACGGAGTGAAGTTGAAAGAATGGTGTTCTGCAACTGAAACAATATTTTCTGCTAAGTGTATATTGTGTTCAGAAATTTTCAACATTTCTAATAGTGGCTTTTCACAAGTAAAAGCGCATCATAAAGGAAAAAAACATTTGCAGAAATTTCAAAGTAAATTTCAAAATAAGTCCATCCTGAAAGCCTTTGGAGGACGGGATCTTCAGCCCAAAACAAATATTAGTGAAGTACTGAGTCATGATTTACAGTTGGCTAAAGCCGAAGCATTATGGGCCATGAAAGTTGCTAAGGACAATATGTCTTTTGTTTCATGCACTGAAACAGTTGAACTTTTCAAAGAAATGTTTCCTGATTCTGCTATTGCAGCCAAAATGCAACTTAATGAAAAAAAGTTGCTTATGTGATATCACATGGATTGTCAAAATATTTTGAAGAGGATTTGAAAAAAGACATTGCATCTAGTAGCCCAGGAAAGGTTACTATAGCATTTGATGAAACTACAAATACACAAGTGAAACGGCAGTTGGATGTGTATCTCAGGTACTGGTCTTCAGAAATAAATTCAGTTTCTTGCCGATACCTAACAAGCGTTTTTCTGGGTCATGCAACAGCAGATATTTTGCTAAAAGAAATTCTTGATGTGTTATCATCCTTCAATATTTCGTTGAACAGAATTATTTGTGTATCCATGGACAGCCCAAATGTAAATAAGTGCTTTTTACGCAAATTCAATGAAGTTGTAAAACAAGAAACAGGCCAGAAATCTTTGGAACTAGGTTTTTGCAACCTGCATGTTGTTAGTAATGCATTTAAAATTTTTTTGACAAGCTTAAATATAGATTTTGACGAATTTGCTACTGATATGCATTACTTTTTAAAGAGTAGTGCTGCAAGACGAGAGGATTATAAATCTGTCGAGGATATAACATTGGTCACTGCCAAATTTCTTTTGCG
Organism: Macrothele yani; assembly: GCA_039090855.1. NCBI lineage: Eukaryota > Metazoa > Arthropoda > Arachnida > Araneae > Macrothelidae > Macrothele > Macrothele yani. The sequence goes on from CM077013.1 coordinate 27,441,569, forward strand.
TCATGTCAGCAACAGATGGTTAACCGTTGGTTCTGTAGCCCAGAGGCTCTTGAATCAATGGCTAAATATTACAGAATATTTTTTAAACTTCTTGCCATCTCAAAAAATATTTGAAAAACAACTGCGCAATTCGGCAAGGTATAAAAGAATTCACTGTTTCCTGAAAAATGAGCTTACTCCTTGCTATTTAGCATTAATTTCATTTTCACACCAAAATTTTGAAAAGTTTTCATTATGTTATCAGAGTGAAGAACCAAAAATACACCAGTTATATTCTGATTTAAATACTTTAATGAGGAATGTTATGGCTCAGTTTATCCAAGATGATGTTATAGCAGGGAAATTTGGAGAAGACCTAAAGAATGTAGATTTTGAAAACAAAAATTCATGGAAAAAACTAGGGGAGTTAGAAGTTGGTATGAAGACAAAAAATCTCCTCAGGAATGTTCAGGAGACCAGGCAGAAATTATTTCTCTTAGATGTAAGATCATCACTAATTGCAACCACAAAATATTTAAAGTCAAATTTGCCATTCTGCAATCAAAAGCTAAGAGACATAGAAGTTTTAAAGGTAAAAGAACCAAAGAAAGAGTCAACTCAACTTTCAGTCACTGAAGGACTTTCGGAAATAACCAGAATTTCAAGTGTTTTGCATCTTTCTGAGGAACAAATTGATAGAGTAAGAGAAGAGTGGAAACTTTTAAATTGCGATAAGCCAACTCTAGATGAACTAGTGAAATTTTCAGAGGAAGGGCATATTCCAGTGCGGATTGATCATTACTGGCGTAATATATTTAGTATTAAAGACTCTAGCGGAAAAGAAAAATACTCAAATCTTGCTAAACTCATAAAGTCAATTTTAGTTTTACCTCATGGTAATGCTGATGCAGAAAGGGGATTTTCGGTTAACACTGCTCTGTTAAGGAAGGACAAGGCTAACTTAAAAGACTCAACTATAACATCATTAAGAATAGTTAAAGGGGCCATTAAACACTATGGATGTGTAAGTAAAGTTCCCATAACAAGAAATTTGTTAAATAGTGTTTGTGATTCACATAAATTTTATGAAGAGTATGTTGATAAGCTGAAGGAAGAAGAATCAAAAAAGGTAAAAGAAAGGAAGCAGAAAGAGAGGGAAAATAAGGAAAAGCAGCTAGAGAAAAAAAGAAAAGCTGAGTTTGATGACAAAATAAAAGAAAATGATGCAGAAATAAATAGACTTAAAAACGATAAAGAAGCCTCCCTAGCAATAATTCAAGAGGGAGCAGAAAGAATGAGAAAAGCTGTAGAAAAACAAAATACTGTTGAAATAGCAGTTGCCTCTAACTTGATCATACAAGGTTCAGTTGAAATAAAGAAAACTGAAAGTAAATTAGTTGTGGTAGAAGCAGAAAAAGATAGGCTAATCAGGAAAAGGTTAAAACAATAATATGAAAAAAGTAATTCAGTGAACAATTGTACATAGTTCTTGGTTTTCAATTACCTTTTAGGATATTATAATTTAATGTGAAACCTAAAAACTTTACTGTGAAAATCGTGAATTGCTTCTGGTTCAACAGCATATTAATGTTCAAAGTGAAACTTGAATGTGGTAAATATACTTGAATATGATAATAACACGTGAAAAGATAAGAACTGAACATTAGAAGTAAATCATACTTAAACTTTAGACATTAGACGTTATGCAAAAAATTTGGGTGTTAACTTCGACCATATGTACTAATGGACTGCACATTGGCAATAGCTGCATCAAAGCCGCCATGGCTCAAACATTGGGCACGTCATCATCAGACTCCAAATTTCGTGTAAAAATGCTGTTATGATTACTAATTTACGCTGCAGAACTTCAGTGTTTTCGGTGTATTATGTGAATGCGCCTCATATATAATGAAAACTCTTCAGGTAAGTTTACTTATGAGCTATATACATGCATGATCGGGTTGTTTACATTTTGTGATTTATAATGTGATGAACATTTGCGAAGAATTTGGAACATGCATTCCATTTTTTTCTTAAGTTACTATATTTTTATATCAATAGCTGCAAGTTTCTGGTTAAGTAATTGAACTTTATTGACTTAGGTATTTAATTCGTTTCTTACCCATGAAAAATCATAGAACTTTCTTTACTATATCGCTCAGAGCAACCATAAGCACAGCAGGTGTAACCCATCTTTTTGACTGTTTTCATGTGATTTTATGTTGGAGCCAGAAATTTTGATGTCATGCGCAGTCTATCAGTATATATGGTTGAAGGGTGTGAAGCAAACTCTTTACAATGTATACAAAGTTGTTTTACTAGATGTATACAAATATACATCTAGTTTTTATTGAAATACACTCCTAAAATTTTCCTAAAATTTTTCTAAAAATTCCTAAAATTCCTAAAATTCCTACCTAAAATTTTCCAGAAGTATGCTATGATCCCTGTGTTTGTCTTACGGCACTGGCTCTCTCCCTTCCCTGGAACCAGTGACCCTAAATTAGGGACGGGCGACTGCTTATAGCCCATTGAGTTGCTCGCGGTGGTCGTTAAACCTCCAATCAAAAAAAAAAAAAAAAAAAAAAAATTAGTGTTGGTGGTGTAAGTCACCGGTAACCGCCCTGGTGGCGCAGTGGTCTGAGCGATGGGTTCTGATCATTCGTCCGAAAGGGGTCCAGGTTTGAATCCCGGCGAGGTATGTATGTTGTGTTTGTCTTTTGGCACTGGTTCTCTCCCTTCCCTGGAACCAGTGGCCCTAAATTAGGGATGGGTGACTGCTTATAGCCCATTGAGTTGCTCACGATGGTCGTTAACCCTCCAATAAAAAAAATCACGGGTAGAGTTTTCGCATTTCTGAAACATTAGTGTCTTGAAGATTTTGTGATGATAAAGGATGTTAATTTTTCACTTTCATTGGAGTTACAGCAAAAAAGGACAGTTGATCAGTTTTTGCTTTTTCTTTTTTCTGTCGTTACATCATTCTTTTTTAAAAGCTAATGTTTTTGATATCCCCACATTAAAGAAAAGTCCCATCTCATCAGCATTGAAAATTTTCTTGCAATCACATCTTTTTGTAAATTCCTCTTCGATTTGTCCACCGCATGAAAAGTAACTTCAGGAGATTTGCTGCTGAGAATTTGCCCAACTATGCCGTGCTGATTTTTGAATTTATGTAGTAATCAAACTGACAAATGGATATCTTCATTTATGTTCATATTTGTTTTATGATTTTGTTGATCTTTTCAAGTGAGTATTGAACTGCTTGTTGGAATGTTAGCAACACTGCACTGTTCAAAGCACTGTTAAGAACAATTTTCTCAACTTCCTTAAAATTTCCAATTTGATGCAGTTGAACTTGAAGACATTGCATTGTCCTCGATTTCTTTTCATTTTAGAAATTTTGGAATTTTTAGTTTTGCAATTGAAGCTGTTTTCATGTGTATGATCTTCATTAACTTCCTTCAAAATTTCCCTTTTTGTCAAATTTTACAGATGTGTCTGTATGAGATTGTGAAGCCATGGCTCCAGTGCAAAAAAAAAAAAAAAAAAAAAAGAATGCGTATGAATGTTTCAAGGAAAAAGTTCATGACGATGTGACAATGTCAAGCAAAGTAAGGTGTCTGCTGCTGATGCCAACTGAACTGACTAATGGTAGCTTGGGAGGAGCTCACATTTTCAGCAGAGTGAGTTGTAGAATAGGTGAATGACATAAAATAAGGAGAGCGAAAGGCAGAGAGGTGAGGGAGAGGTTGGTAAATGGAGTTCGTGGCAAAGGGGGAGGGAAAAAAGAGTTTGGTAAACACAATTCGTGTGGTTTGAATTTCTAATTCACGACACCATGATTTAACATATAAATAAGAAAGCTGATTTGGTTAATGTATAATTGATGAAATTTAACATTAAAGGCTGCAATGCAGGATTTTCGAACTGGCTACATGTTATGTACATAAATAAGAAAAACGTGATAAACGTATAAACAGGGTTCTACTGAATATTACCAAGGGTTAAAATTCAGGGCGGGATTCCCGCCTAAATATTTAAACTCCCGCCGAAATAAAGTTGTTATGTGGGAGTTTCCAGCCTTACGAAATTTTTAGGAAAATATATATAAATATAAAATCTTAGGTCCGTTTTTGGACCATTCGCAAAATTCGTGCGTTAAAAACTTATCCTTCGTAAAATTACGTGCATTAGAAACGGCCTGTTCAGAAGTTCCGAAAAGTGCAATCGAATACATCGTTCATGTCGTGAAAATAATCAGTTTATGGACAACGTGAATCGGCTTCCATATGTAGCCGCATGAACAGTTCATTTTGCATATTTCGGACTGTTATAAATCAAGCATGAGATATTTTTCCTTGGATTCGCGGAATATCGCTTTTTCGCCACAATTCGGTTGTACTCGAGATCGATGCAACACCCCCCCCCCCCCAAAAAAAACTGAAGATAATGTTTTATTTTCGGAGGATTAGTGTATGTGAAGAAGGGATCGTTTTTCATCTGGGGAACGGCATTCCGTTTTTCAAAATTTCCGAAAACGAAAGTTAAAATGCAGTGAAATTTTTTTCCACGATCGTAATTTCTTTTTCTTGTGAAGTTTCCTCTGTCCAGTATTGTTACTAAATGTAAATTTATTGCATAAATGTCTGTATTTTAGCTTTAAAGTGTAGACAACAATTTCTGATAACGGAAGTCCGACAAAGCAAAACTTTCCTTGTAAACTTTAGGCATGAGTCTCTTCCACGGATTCAAAGAACTCTGACTTTACTGTCATGATTTGCGTCGTTCTCGAGAACAATGCAAAACTGAAGATGATTTTTTGGAGGGTGGATTGGTTGGTTGGTTGGTTGGTTGGTGTGTGCGTGTGCGCGCGTGCGTGTGCGTGCGTGCGTGCATGCGACGAATGGGTGGGGGAGCGTTTTCCGGCTGGGGACGGAATTTCGTCTTTCAAAACTTTCAAAAACGGAAGTAGACGAACTGCAGATTTAATCTGTAATCATAATTTTTTTTTTTCGCGATATTCCCTCTGCTTAGTATTATTGTAAAATATAATTTTGTTCAATAACTGACTGTGTTTCAGCTTCAAAATGGAGGAAAATTTTCCGAAAACGGAAGTTCAATGGAGCGAAGATTTTTTTCATAATCGTAATTTTTTTTTCATGATGCTCCCACTGTCCTGTTAAATGTTATTTTCTCACCATAAGTAGTTACAAAGTAAAAAACTGGACTTTCCTCATACCAGAAGAATAGCCGAATGAACCAAGTCTTAGTTATGTTATGTGAACTGTAAACATCTCATACATAGTATTCAAGAAGATACTTTTTTTTTTCCAGAGCTGAAGGGAAACATGTTCAAAAATAATAAATTGGTTGACCCGTGTAATTCTAAACTTGCACATCACAATGTCCAGTGAAGGTTTATTTTATCTTTTGTGATTAAGATAGACTGTATGTAGATTTCTTTCCTCCACAATGGGACTTTTTGAAGTTTGAGTGTGTAGAATCTGAATCTGTGAAGCAACGCACACACACACAATTTTTGGTACAGTCTTTCAAAAGCCTGGCAAACCAATTTTTCTTTTTTGAAAATTAATGAAGATGCAGTTATGCAATGCTCACTATTCAAACATAGCTGTAAAAAATTAAGAGTATATGTGCCAATGTCCAAAGTTTTCTAAGAGTTTTGTAAGCAACCATCTGCACACACTTCCTTTAGTGTCAAAATGTTCTTCTGCAAGTAAGTCTTGTGTTGCCTTTAAAAAATGTACCATGTGAACACGGCTTTTAAGTATTTAACATACAAAACAGAATTCAGTCAAAATTTAAAGATTCACTGAGCTACGAAAATCTTAATGCATATTTCTGAAATTGGGCCAGATAAACCCTCAGAAATAAAACAACAGCAGATCAAAGCTTGCTAACTGTGGCAAGGAATGAAAGACAGACATATACTTCAGGCACAATTTTTTGATCATTGCCAATGCACTGCAAAATGAACAACTGTAGTTTTGTAAAATGAATCATGGTAATTTGTATTAGATGTAATTTGTATTGGATGAATGCAGTAAATTTTTTGATCTAATTCACTGGTTTGTCTTAAAAACCAAGTATAACTTATATTGTTTGAAAAATTACTACTGTTTTCCCAGTCTTTTAATATTATTAAGTCACACATTCAAAACTCCCCACCTGAAATGTTCAGTCCCCTCCATTTACAAACACAAGTGGGGAGACTCACTTCCATTTCAAATTTGAATTTTAAGCCCTGTATATACATACTCAATATATTTGTTCACATACAAAGTATTATGTTAACATGTCTAAAATACAGCATGTGCAAATGTGTCTTAAGCACGAATGTATTGCTTTTTTTATAAATAAAAATAGAGGTGTTTGAGTATCTTAGATGATCCTATGTAGATGTTTGAGTATCTTAGATGATCCTATGTAGATGTTTGAGTATCTTAGATGATCCTATGTAGATGTTTGAGTATCTTAGATGATCCTATGTAGATGTTTGAGTATCTTAGAATCTTAGATGTTCCTATGTAGATGTTTGAGTATCTTTAGGTTGTGTATGCATAGGTGTGTTTCTCTAATTAGTTGTGCTTAGAAAAGATCACCCGACTTGTGCTAAAACCTTAACATACAAAGTGAAAATAAAATCACCCTGCTCTGAATAGTACAGCTGTAATATATTTCAAATGCATATTGTAATAAGTATTAATGGTTTTTTTTTTTTTTTTGTGCAGATTTCAAAAATGATGCTTAAAGGATAAGCCCAATAAAGAAATAATTAGTGTGTGCTGCCTGTAGAAGCTGAGATTCTTGTTACTAATTTAGAGGGTGTAACGAAGTCATTTGAACATTTTCCTTGGGTTCCTGTATTACAAGTGCCAGTGTACTACCTCACCAGGCTATTGAATAGAGGTGATATTGATATGGTTAAAAGAGACTGGCGACCTTTCGTGTATGGAGGGTTTGCTTCTGTAACAGCAGAATTTGGTGAGTTTGTACAATCTGTCTATCATGTCATTTCTTTCTTCCAGATGTTTAGATTCCACAATATCATTGAGCCATGTTTTTTTTTTTAATGTTGTCATACACCTGCCTTACTAATTGAGTCATTCCATGTCAAATCAACCAGGATCACATTCACAACCCGACCATTTATGATTTTCATGAAACTTGGTATATTTGTAGTGTTCATCAATATAAACAAACGGTTTTTAATACGCTATATGCGTTTTTTGAGTATATACTAACTTGATTTTTTTTTCAGAATTTTTAATGATTCCTTTTTTTAGTTATTGAATTTTAAAATTTCAAAGAAAATTAAATGTCATCTGATGAGTGAACTTGAACTGTCAATTACTCTGGTCCTAGCAGAGCTAGGCTCATGAATTATGGCTCATTTTAAAGATCTTTAGTTGGGCTTTCATTTGATATGACACTATTACAATTTTTAAAATTTCAAGGTCATTTAAAAGTTTAAATATTGAAAAAACAAGTCTTTAAAAAAATCTGAAAAAAATATATGTTTAACATACATTATTCTACATATCCTGAAAGTTTCATAATGGGATCACTATAAAAAAATAAATAACATAGGACAATGCAACTGAAATGTGCCAAATGTACTTACCGACTGGTTCCACCCCTGACTGGCAGAGCATTCTTCGTTTGGTTTGTGTAAAATGCCATACATGTTCTTCCAAACATTGTGAATGTTAAACAATGAAAATAAGCATCTAAGTCATTTGAAACTGTGTTCCAGTCTAATTCAATTCATAATTCTGTATAACTTTCGATGTGCATATTTACACTTACAAAATAATTTTATCTTCTACATGTACATTGCTGTTTTCCTTTCTTTTAAAATTTTGACACACTTGTATGCCAGTGCTTGATTTACCTTCTTTGTCTCTGTAATTTTTAAATTATATACTCTTCCAGTAGCTATCGTAAGGTCAACTTTTAACAAAACATCAGATTTATGAACCAATACTATATTCAGTGATTGAGGATACTTATATGCAGGCCTCGCGAATGTCATTCGCCAAATGGCGACCAGATATTTCGTAGTGGCTAGTAAATTTTTTAGTATAGTAGCCAATAATGGCGAGTAGATTTTCCCCCCAAGTGAGCAACTATTTTGTCCAGCGTTTTCCTCCACTAGGACTCTGCAATGTATCGTTACATCGTGAAAAGCCGGTGTGAATTTAACATCTATGTTACAGTGTTTCGGCTGACGAAACTATGATTCATCACCGCCGTGATGTAAATGCTCGCGATGCAATCACCATCGTGCGCCACCAAGCCGTGACCAAGCAGTGTTGTTCAAACTAGTTTTTCCAGTCCGAAACACGTGAATATTGGGTGATCCTTATGCACGCGCGTCTCCAATGTAGTTTCTCGCGGTGCCACGTTCCAGACGCTACATTGGGGAATTGCTCATCGGAAATTTGCCTGCCAGGCGAGTAATCATGGACATCGTAGGGATACCATCACGATGCAGACACTATGTTTAAACAGGTTTCTTATCGCACCTCCATGTGTCGATGATGCTATAAAGAGACAGCGTGTTTCACGCGTTGGATCGTGGAAATTCACCACAGCTTAGGAACAATAGGAACTATATGGCAGGGTTTTTTGACGTGAATACGTCATTAAAATCAGACCAGTACTAGGTGGCCAGTACGGAAAGTTGAGCATTACGAAAAAATGGGCATCGAGTTCCGTCTAATAATTTCTATATTATCAATGTGAACCAAACCAACCTAGTGTCATTCGATAGCTAAGGGAACAAAGACTTGTTAGTGACCTTGAGTTACCGCACAGCGATAAGCGGGGGCTTTGTGCTGCACCACACTAACTTCTAATCAGTATAAGCGCTACAGCATCGAAATTGGTCTCAAACAAAAGCTAACGTCGATTTAAAACACTAGAAGTGAAATCAAACACAGTGTTGGTTGTGAAACTTTAGATCGCAGTTGAAAAATTAAAAAAAAAATTCACAATGTCGGCATATACTCGTCGAAAAGCCAAGCAGAAATACATCGAATGTAGTCTACGCGGAAGAGCAACTCGTCAGCTTTCGATAAACACCGCAATGCTCACAGTAGAACGCATGAGAAAGTATCGGGAGCAAAAGAAACTTTCTGTGGCTCAGCGCTGTAGCACTTCGGCGGCAGCGACGCACGAGCCCATCGACATGGAGCATCAGCAATGAACCTCATAAAAACCAGTAATTGGGCATGTCTGAATAGTGACACTTTAAATGACTTAATGATTAGATGCAATGGAACTTCAATTGAAGATTTTGATCCTCTAAATGCTATTCAATTGTGGTGGGCAGATACCTTTGATGGGAAGATCAGACGCAGTACGTATCAGTGGTAAACTGTGTCAACATAATTAGTGCCACTTTATGTATATATATCCTAGCTTTTGTCCCTTTGTTTTAAATATTATTAAAAGAAATCGGACATATAAATTCAATGGCCTCTCAAAGAGAAATTATGTATGTGTAAATTAAGATAGTAAGAGTAATGATATTACAGCACTGAAAATAAATTATCAAAAAATCAGTCATTTTGGAACAAAAGCATCTGTAATATTTGCAGTCAATCTAATGATCCAATGCAGTAACTGCTCTGCATCTGTTTTTAGGAAGTTAATGGAAGAGGTGTTCTCATTAGAAAGGGGGAAAAATAAAAAATAAAAAATAAAACGTGCACCCATTTAATTTCATAGAAATGTAAGTAGAGAAGTTACTGAATTATTATTTTTTGAATTTCGTATGGCCAGTAGATTTTGTCATTTAGCTAGTAAAATTTTTATTCCACTAGCCACATTGGCTAGTAGAAATTTCAGCTGTTTCGCAAGGGCTGCTTGTATGATGGAGATGGACCATGTGGCTTCAGGAAGCTCACTTTGACTTCTTCTGTGTTCTCATTCACACCAAGTACACATCTCAACCACTAGTGCTCTGAGTATTTACTAATCTCAAAACCTACCATATTTTCCAAACTAATGCTCTCTTTAGCTTCATCTGTTATGCATATTTATTTAAAATGCTCAGAAAGTGAGCAAGCTTTGACAAAATAATTTGTGTTTTCCTGCAGGAATGAAACAGTGGAGTTTCTGAGTACCACTTATTGTCTTAGCAGAAGTTATTCTACTTTTAAGGATAATTTCCTCCTCGATCGCTGTAAATGGAGAAGTTTGATACAACAACAATAAGTAAAAATATCTGGAAGTTTGTATTTCTTTTGGAGCTAACCTCTGAATCTCAGAGAACAGCTTAGTGATATGTATGTATGTAATGTAATTTTCTGTTGTTGCAAACTGAAAGTGAATTGAGGCAATATTGGCACTGGCTCATTCGAAGAGTTGGCGTGTGGTTATGATTTGATTTTGATCATTATAAACAAGTCATAAACTTGCCTTTGCAGCTAACCACTTCACAGTCCCTACTATCCCATCACATGCATTTTTGCCATGTGCTGTCGCAAAAATTCCATTCTGCTTTTATATTAAAGTCAGTCTAGTGGCGGTAGCACAAGTTGAGGAAGTTTGACTTGTTTTTGTATTGCAAATCTGCTCCATCAGAGAAATAAAATATCTTTCCAGGTTTTTGAGAAAACTGTGACTGCATGAAATTAATTAGGTAACACTGAAACAGATGAACAGCTATACTGTCATGAATTAGGCACTCAGATCTAATCACAAAACTTACATGTCCTAGGTTCTGAGTTTTCTCATCACGGTAGTATATAACTATAGGATGCAGGGTTGCCTGGGCATTGTCCCAGTGAGAAACCCTGAGCTGCATCTTGCAAAACAAAAGAATAATTTTCAGCAACTAGTCACAAATTACTATGTATTGATTTTCTGTCATCATGTCTTTAGTGTCTTAGGTAACATGACTGTTGAGTTGCTATAAAAGAATGGTGAAGCAGAGCTGGAAGTTTTCCAAACAACAGGTCCAAAAACTCCTGTGTGGATTTTGAGAATGTTTCAAGAACTGTTCTCTTCTCCAATTGCATCCGTTGTTTGAAATAATGTCACATTTTCTGTGCTATTTAGATCAAAACAATCTTCAAATTGTTTCTTGAGCTCTTCTAGTTCTGGACAATTGTTGCACTGGCTGAAGTAACCCGTTGACGTTTATTTTCTGTTTTAACGGAAACAAAGTATTTTTTTCCTAGCATTTGGCGGCTTTAGTCTTCACTCTCATAAAATTCTTGTATTAATTTTGCTGCATCTTTGTCTAAAGTCTTTCCTGGCTTTGGATCAGGAGAAGACATGATACCTTTTTCTTTTACTAGCTTTTTTTTAGCGTTTCTGGCCATGAAATTTGAAACTCCAAATTCTATTTCAATTCGTTTCAGTGACCAAGAATTAGTTGGTGTGGACAATATTTGCATTCTCATACTTTTATTTTCTGCAGAATGAAATTTTTTTTTTCAACTGGCTTATAATTTCTGGTTTAGAAGATGGAATATCCTTTGGTTCTAAAATGCAGGACTAAGTTTAATAATTTGGTTCAAAATGCTTCTTGGGCTTTTTTATATTTCTGTTCAGGGTATTTTTTTCTTGATTGGTGTTTCATCCAGACATTGTAAACTTCTGTTAAGTGCTTTTATACTCTGCACTTTTTCAGGAGTTGATAATCCATCGGTTTCAGATGGAACAGCTTGGGCTTTGACTTCTTGCTCATTAGAACTGTCAGAAGGTGAAGAGGAATGTTCAGCAGCTTCAAAGTTAAATTTCTGGATTGCTTTACCACAACTGTCGCAGATCTTGTCTCCAGTTTTAAGCATTTTGTTCTGTAACAATAGATTTTTGGGAACTGGTCTCAGATTTTTTTTATAAACATAGAAAACGAGGAAAAACACACACAGTCGCGTATAATAAAAGGTTTGTTTAGCGGTAGCTTTTGGTTGTCCTACGACCTTGATCACCCGCGATTGACTGGATGGGCTGGTTGCCAAAACTACAATTTGAAGTTGGGGTATTGGAAATGAACCAAGATTTTTTTTGTAATGTGTATGGCTTGGCTTCCCAAGGGGGTTGCAGCTGTAAACTGCACTACAAACTTTTGATGTAGTTGGTCTGCTGACATCCATCTTTAAATTTCCTTCTACTCTTAAACATGAAAGAAACACAGTTTGTTACCCTATGGATATATATTAACTTTTTAACTAATTACATAGTCGAGTTACATTATTGTGACCACCACCTACTTTTGACGTCAAAAGACCATAGCCAATGAAAGAAGGCACATGTTGTGAGCCTGCTTGGAGGGTATATAAGGTATGCAGTAGGCATTCTGAAAACATATCACTTGTTGCTGTCATGGATAAAAGGAGTGATTTATCAGGTTTGCAAAAAAGGGATGATTATCGACTTTCGGGCCAAGAGTGGCAGTATTTCTGAAACAGCACAGTTTGGGAACAGTTCGGTTCCCTGAAGCAGAATCTTTTTCAGGAGTCTGCAACATAGGAAGGAAAAGCTAAAAACTGTCTGCAAAATAAAGGGAAGCCTAAATATGAATTTTTTAAATACAATTTATGATTCTGTACTGCGCCAAAGTACAGTTTTTAAAAATGAGCAAATTTGTGATTTGAAAATCGTACAAATTAGTATTTAGTCGCAATATTCAAACTAGCTTTTCCCTGATAAGAAAAAAAAGGAAGGTTTTATTTTAGTCAGAAATAAATCCATGATTAATAAATAATAAGGTTTCATCACAAACAAAACTGCACTTAATAATAAGGTTTCACAGACCAGGAACTCTCAGTGTATATTGGAAGCACATACCGAAGCATCAAAACAAGACTTGGTGAACATAAAAAAGATGTTTCCAATGGTCTTCCAAAGACAGCTTTATCTGCACTAACCCTTGAAGACAGCACTGCAGTTCCCATTTGGAAAGAAACCAAAAAGGTTGCCCCTTTCATCAACAAGGCATCTCTGCGTTTTCAAGAGAGCATTGAAATTTTGTTCAACAAAAACTGCAATTCAGAGACCCCTCACCAAATCCCATTTATTTGGATCTCTCTTCTAAAATCTGGCAACAGTCCCAACACCCCAACTTCAAATTGTAGTTCTGGCAACCAGCCCATCCAGTAAATCGTGGGTGATCAAGGTTGTAGGATGACCGAAAGCTACCGCTAAACGAACCTTTTACCGTACGTGACTCTGTGTGTTTCGCTCGTTTTATATGTTTGTGTTATTGTCGCGTGATGCCTGAGTTTTAAATCACTACAAATAAATTTTAAAATATGAAGTTATTCTTTTTCACTATTACTGAAGCTACTAAAAATGAGAAACATAATAAGAAAAAATATAACATAAGAATGTAACCAGAAAGTAAAAAGAAAGCGCATCTTGGAGTAAGAAAAATTCGAAATTTCGAAAACTGCGGTACATTTTCATCCGTGCTGAAACAATCATTTTCAGGAGACAAACAGCTTGAAGATGCCTAAATTATACCGAACAAATGTCGTGACATTATAAACATTCAATAAACAGTCCCAAAAGTGTTTGATGAATGTTAGAATTTTGAAAACATGAAAATAAACTTTGAACAAATGTTGAATAACATTATTTCATAGAGATAGAGATTTTTTATTTCCGTAGTATATTTGATGTTTCCCTATTCGTTAGCGATCGGCGATTTCTGTAGTGACTATGGATAATTCGTAGCATTTGGAAGGTCTGTGGTGGGCAAACAGGAAAAAATGACAAATCATTAAAATTCTACCAAAACAACATTTTCTGAAGGGAAAAACAAAACAAAACCCGACAACCAGATTTTTTTATTTCCGTAGTACACTGCTGGTCAATTGCTAAGGACGGATCATAAACGGCTATATAGCGCATAAAAAAGTAAGTGTATTTGGATGCCAAGTGAAATAAAATAATGTCAGAATGCCAGGACATTACAAGAAAGACAATTTATTGTGCTCTGAAATCCAGAAGGCTTTGGAACGTGTTCAAGGGACAAACAGGCCATTTTGTGCAGAATACGTAAACGTGAAAATAATGCAATTACCGTCCACAGGCGTTCCGGCATAAGATGTCAATTCGGGGTATGGCCACCATGGAGGGCGATGCAAGATTCCACATGTCGTGTCATGCTTTGCACAACATTATCAAGCAGCTGTTGGGGTAATTTATTCCATTCCTCTGTCAGTGCACGGATGAGGGTGTCCTTGTTTATTGGAGAGCATTGGCGACCAGCAAGACTCCTCCCCAAAGCATCCCACACATTTTCAATGGGATTCAGATCTGGAGAACGTGCTGGCCATACGAGGCGTTGAATATCCTCGCTCTCAAGACACTCCTGGACAGCGACTGTTCGATGACATGTTGCGTTGTCGTCCATGAAAATGAATCTATCACCGACAGCACCACGGAGCATGCAAACATGAGGTAGCAGAACTTCATTAATGTATCGTTGGCCAGTCATAGTCCCAGTTGGAAGCACATAGAGGGACCTACGGCCATTGATCATGATGCCAGCCCATACCATGACACTACATGTCGGATATCGGTCCCTTTCCTGTATGTTTGCTGGACAATATGCAGTACCACTATCATGCCAGATCAGTTGTCGTTGACAATCAGACGAGAGACTGTATCTACTCTCATCTGAGAAGAGGACAGCAGACCAGTCGTTATCAGTCCAATTGCGATGTTGATGGCACCATTGCAAACGGGCGGTACGGTGACATCTGGACAATGGGATGTACACAACAGGACGGCGGGCGTATAGTCCTCCTTCATGCAAACGTCTGGCAACAGTTTTTCGGGAGATCCGCTTGCCAGTAGCAGCCATAAACTGATTTGCTACCTCACTAGCTGTGCTGCGCCGGTGTCTTTGTTGATAGCACTATGTACCGATCTTCTGCAGGTGTCATACTGCGAACACGACCTCCCCCGTTACGTTTGCTACACTCTCCATTTGTTTGAAATGATTTCCAAAGCCTTGAAACAACACTGTGGCTGACGTCGAACTCCCTGGCAACATCTGTTATTTTTCGCCCTTCTTCAATCTTACCAATAATACGGCCACGCGTAAAATCATCTAGGTGATGTCGGGAAGACATACTGAAAATTGCAAGTTCGTCAATTGATTCTTTCCCTTTCAACTTTGCGTTTGAACAACAACGGTCACTACGGGTCAAATCCTTTATATCTCTTATCAGCGCTATGACGTCACGAACAAGTTCGGCAATCCAAAATTTGCATACGCACAACACGTCTTACTGTATCCCGCACTTATGCTAATTTCCACATTTTCCTGCCTTCCATTTTATGGTTGCTATTGTCATCCGTCCTTAGCAATTGTTCCGGCAGTGTATATTCGATGTTTCCCGTACTCCACAGTGATCAACGATTTTCGTTGTGACAGAGGAGAATTACATAGTATTATTAAGGTCTGTATTGGGCAAACAAGAAAAATGACAAATCATTAAGATTCTACCAAAACTGAACATTTTCTGAAAAAACAAAAACAAAACAAAAAAACCATGACACTGGGCTCAAAAATCGGACAGAATCCGATGGAATCAGGATACTCTGCAAGTGTTCTTATTTCGTCATGACTATTTTTTCAACACCTGTGAAGGTTTCTCAATGTTTTTAATGTAATATTTATTAGTACAACCCAGGAAATTGCTGAATATTTTCTGTTGGTGGTCAGGAATCATTGAGAGTCTGTTAAATAAAGTGACCAGGGTGGTATCGCATTTCTCCCAATCTGAGCTGTACCACAACTTTTAAGATTATATTTATTCATTCAATTGCACTGGGCAATAGACTGTGGGCCCTTGTAACTTCTAATTTTAAATTTAACTATGTCTAAGTGCAGTGATAAAATGTGTATACAACACAAAATAGCCATAAGGAAAGTGGCCACTAGATTTTGTCCATCCAGTGGCCAATGGCCACTCAAAAAAAAAAATTGCCAATTTTAATCTTTAGCAACAGGAGACATCATTAAAGTACATAGAAATATGATTTTAGTTAAAAAAAAGTTTCATATCAATCTAACTAAGATGAAGCTATCCGGAGGAAGGAAAAAAAGAAAAAAACCCTGTAACTGTCAACTTCTGGAATACCACTGAAACGGAGAACGGAACTTTGCAAATGCTGAAAAGTATGGCTCTTGAAAACGCACACACAAACACTTCTTTAATCTAACTGAAACAAAGCTATCTGGAAGCGCCAAGAAAGAAAAATTTTAGATCCGTCAGCTTCAGGAATGTCGCATAATACGCCTGTGAAAACGGATAAAAAAATTATGTAAAAATAAAATTTTCGAAAAAAAAAAAAAAAAGACCATAAATCTAACTGAAATGAATCCATCTGAAATCAAAAAGAAAAAAAAATTGGATGTCAAGTTCTGGAACACTGACAGCCGTAAAAACGGAAAAAGTAATGTTTAAAACGCCTAAAAATACTGCTGTTGTGAAAATAAATAAATAAATCTAACTGAAATGAAGCTATAATGATGCCAAAAAAAAAAAAAAAAAAAAGCTGCCATCAGATTCCGGAATGCAGTGCAAAACGGACGTGGTAGAAACTGAGAGAAGCTGTTTAAAAGTGCGCAAAAGTATCGTTTCCTAGCTTCGTTATTGAAAGAAAACAATATGTTTCATCAACTCGAATTATGTGCTTGTAAAACAAAGAAGAAAAAAATTAAAATAAAATAAAACAATTGCCTATGTGATCGGTTATAGCTTGACGTCTGGAAGCAGGATCCAACTTTAAAATCGTGCAAAAATTTCTCTTCCTTTGCTTCAAAATTGAAAGGAATGTTAGCAACAATGAATGCTTAAGAAATAGACAAACACCCCCCCCCCCCCCAAAAAAAAAAAAAAAACAAAAACAACAACAACAAAAAACAGTCAGCACACCTTTCCAAAAATCTGCGAAGGTTGTCGCCGTTTTGCACCTTTTCTGCTCCTGGGATTCAGTTGAGCAAAAATGTAAGGAAATTTCATTTTTTAAACATATGAAATAAATAAATTTTTGAAACTTTCTGAAAGTGCAATCTGCAAGGGTTAAAGTACTCTGCTGCGCCCACCGCTGTTTCTGCCACTGGGTGTGCTACTGTGGTTCAAAGGTATTGTGATTGGAGAAATGGCACCATTGTGAATAAGTGAAGTAGAAACTGCTGAGCACCCCGTGCCATTGATGTGAGAGGTGAACATTGGTTGTGAAGGTAAGTGTGGGCTGATCGACGCGCTACTGTGGAGCAACTCACTGGCCGAATGAACCAGGGTGCTACCCGAAGTGTGTCTAAAACGACAGTTCAGCGAACCCTGCTAAGTATCGATGCAGACGGATAGTCACTGCACCCATGCTAACGAAGGTGCATCGGCAGATAAGGCTTACATTTGCACAGCAGTATTGTAATTGGACCTCTGCTGATTGGCAAATAATTGCCTTCTCAGATGAGTCATGTTTTCTGCTTCATCGAAAGGATGGACGTTGGGCATATAAAGCTAGAAACATCGGAGAACGAACGCTGTTCAACCAATGCTGGAAGAACATAAGTTGGTGGGGGCAGCGTTATGGTGTGGGGAATGTTTTCATGTCATTCTCTGGATCCACTCATACCTGTGGAATACACTATGGACTGAATTCGTTATGAATCCATCCTTGCAGACCACGTACACCCATACATGCCGATTGTCTTCCCTGGGGCAGATGGAATATTTCAGAACGACAATTCGACATGTCACATAGCTGGAAATGTCTGAGAGTGTTTGGAAGAGTATGATGAAGACTTCAAAGTACTTCCCTGGGCCCCTAATTCCCTAGACTTAAACCCAATTAGCATCTGTGGGACCACGTCAATCGTGTTGTTCACTCTATGGATCCTCCACCACGCACTCTCTAACAGCTGTCAGATGCACTGCAGTCAGTCAGGCTCCACACACCTGTGAACACCTTTATTAAGTCACTCCCAGCCAGTCTAGCTGCTGTCCGCGTCGCACATGGCGTTTACTCTGGATATTAGCTGGTGGTCACAATAATGTGACTCGACCGTGTATAATGTAATTCATTTTCAGTGTTTGTAAGACCAGGGATGACATTTTAGACCAACCAAATAAACAGTTCTTTAGTCACTGGTGGCACATTTAAGTTGCATTGTTCTACGTTATTTATTTTTTATAGTGATCCCATTGTGAAACTTTCAGGATATGTAGAAAGGAAAATGTACGTTAAACATATTTTTTTTTTCAGATTTTTTAAAGACTTGTTTTTTAACATTTAATTTTTTTGAATGACCTTGAAAATTTAAATTTTTTAATAGTGTCATGTGGCATATCAAATTAAAGCCCAACTAAAGATCTTTAAACTGAGCCATAATTCACGAGCCTAGCTCTACTAGAACCAGAGTAATTGGCAGTTCAAGTTCACTCAGCATATGAAGTTTCATCATTTTTTTGAAATTTTAAATTTCAATAACTAAAAAATGGATGCATTAAAAATTCTAAAAAAAACATGTTTGTTTATATTGATGAACACTACAAATATACAAAGTTTCATGAAAATCAAAAATGGTCAAGTTGAAAATGCTGTTTTTGCTGGCTGATTTGACCCAACTGGAAAAGTTGAAAATCGTAGCTTCCCACTATACATATGACGCATCTCTGTTCAGAAAAGGTGTCAGTGCATCACACACTATTGTACATATATTGTAAGAAGTGTAGTGCTGTACATTAGTGTTCTCCCTAGAGCCATTAATACTAGTACTGGACAGCCCACCCAGCAAATTTTCTCTGTCGCCCAGTTAAATTTCCTTTAATGGATGTTTTCACAACATACATAATAGTAAGAGTGGAAAACTCATTCTTACATACACCATAAATATTGATGAAAACTGGCTGAAATCTGCATTGAATATGATTTATTAGTAAGTACTCAATTTTTTTATCACTTGTGTACAATTTTCTAGTATTGTTTATCATGTTATGTTACATTAATGCCTACCACACTGCTAAAGATGGTTAATAAGTAATAATAATCATTAATGTTAAGAAAAGTGACATCCTTTTTTCCTCGATTGGGGAGGGAGTCATTAAAAGTACCATCCAGCTAAAATTTCTTGCCACCCAGCTGTAAAAAAAATCTAGGGAGAACACTACACATTATGGTAGGGAATGCATTGCCAACTCCATACCTGTAAACTGTTATCTGTGATAATACATAGAGATTCAGCACCTCTTTTAGAATTGCTATTACGTACGTTAAAATACGGACATGTGATTATGATGGTGCAGTTAATTATGACTTTTATTATTTAAAAAATAAAGATTAAAAGAAAGCAAGAGCAATTACTCACATATATTCGTCCAAAGGTTGTTTTTGTTCGCATACCACCGTAGTTCCGTAAGTTGTTTGGTCTCAGGTGTTCAGCGGCTATGCATTGCAAAAAGTCCGATGGTGACTATAATATGGTGTTTAGCAATGTCAAAGTAGTAGACGACCCAAAGAATCTTGCTATATATTGTAACGTAAGCTCAAAAGAATAATACAACTGAGAATAAAAAATCCTGTAATGACCTCAGGCAGGTTAAAAGGCTAACAATGTACAATCCAAAAACTATAGCGAACGAATCTAAAATGCTGACAGTGAACAAATTTAAAAGAACAAAATGAAGTATGAATGGCTAGAAGAAACGACGAATGAACTACTTACATAATGCTTGCACCACCTCCTCACGTCCACCAGCGTCCCCAGACGCATTTCGCCCTAGCGTCTTCTTAGGCGTTTTCAACGGGAAATGAAACGTCTGTTTGTAAGTGACAACGTTTCGTACCTCCAGAAGTCATGTTGTACATTGCGCATGGGTCAGTTTTCCTCCTATATGGTAGTGCCATCTGGTGTCATAGCTTGATTTTCCTGTATTTGTTGTTGTCTTTTGATTTTATTTTTATGCTCCTCTTTTAATCTTTTTTCGGTGTCCACTAAATTCCGCCAGGCATATGAAAGGTTATTGCAATTTGATGGGGAGACATCTGCTTTCGTTGTACTCTCTGGTATGCCTTTGTCTACAGGAGACAAAACTTAAACCACCAGACCTGCTTTCAGTTCGAGGCTACAGTGCATTTCGGACGGATTACGTGTCAGGAGATATAGCCTGTGGAGGAGTCACTATTCTTGTCCCTCGCAGTGTTCCGGTCTCTTCTGTTGCGGTATCCACAACTTTGCAAACCATGGCGGTTCGTATATCTGTGCCTGTGCCTCTTACTGTTTGCAATGTCTATCTGTCGCCGGATGAGGACGTGAGCACCTCTCTTCTGGAGAGCTTGGTTGATCAGCTGCCTTCACCCTTCTTTCTACTGGGTGACTTCAATGGCCATCATCCTTTGTGGGGTAGTGTCAGCATCAGCACGAGAGGTTGTCGAATCGAATCTCTTCTGTCCTCAACCTCTTTGTGCCTTTTTAACACCGGTGCTGACACTTACTTCCATGAGCTGACAAGATCTTTCAGTGCGATCGATTTGACCTTGGGATCACCATCTATTATTGCTGATTGGTCGTGGACGGTGTGGAACGACCTCCATGGGAGCGACCATTTCCCAATTGTGCTTTCACATATTGTGAACATTCCATCTTCTGCCTCCCGCCCACCTCAATGGAGGATGGATCATGCCAGATGGGAGATCTTCACATCGTCCGCAGTGATATTTTCTGCCATGGTGACCCAAGAGTCAATTGACGCAGTTCTTCTTGATGTCACAAATTTCATTATTCAGGCGGCTGATCTTTTTATTCATCTACGACGGTCCCCAGAAGTCCGAAGCCTTGGTGGATCCCTGAATGCGCAGCGGCTAGGAGAGCTCAACATATGGTCTGGTCTACGTTTCAGTATTATCCAACCGATGCCAATCTCTTTGCATTTAAATGAGCAAAATCCTATGCTCGGTTGGTGCGTCGACATAGCGAGAGGGAGTCTTGGATTCAGTATGCTTCATCTCTCACTTCACGTGCCAGTTCGAAAAGTCTGTGGGACAAGATTCGTAAGATCTGGGGTAACCAGTTCTCACCAGATTTCCATTCTCGAGGTAATGGCTGCACATATGCTGAAGTCGGGGAGATTGCGGATTGTTTGGGTGCGGCGTTTGCCTCCGTGTCGAGTGATCTGGCGTATCCTTCCTCCTTTCAGAGGATTAAATCCACTGCGGAACGCTAGAGAATCTCCTTTGTGCCTTTTCATGACACTGATTGTAACTCCTCCTTCAGCATGGTTGATTCTACGGGTGGCTCTGCATTGGTTCGGCGCTACATCTGTCGGTGCCGATGGCATCCACTATGACGTGCTCCGTCATCTCTCGCAGTTGTCTCTCGATAGTCTTAATCCTGTACAATCACATTTGGTTGGAGCACAGTTTCCTGGAATCTTGGCAAAAAGCTGTTGTTCTGCCTTTTCCCAAGCCTGGCAAGGATCCTAAGTCTCCCTCTGGTTATTGCCTATTTGCTCTCACTAGCTGTCTGTGTAAAGTTCTCGAGCGCATGGTAATTATTCTCGGTTAATTCATTTTTTAAAACAAAATCACTTACTTTCACCATCACAAAGCGACTTTCGCCGTGATTGTTTATCCCACGATCATCTCCTGCACCTTGAGACATCTGTACGTGAGGTTTTCGTGCGTAGGCAGCACCTGGTTTCTGTTTTTGACATCGAGAAAGCCTATGATCGTGCTTGGCGGCACGGGATTATCCGTGACCTCCACTCATGGATTGCGAGGAAATCTTCCCACATTCATTGTTAATTTTCTTCGCAATCAAGTGTTCCAGGTGCACCTGGGTGGGACGCTCTCGGCTCTGTTCCATCAAGAACAAGGTGTTCCTCAAGGTTGCCTTTTATCCGCCACATTGTTCATCCTACGTGTTAATTGTCTACTCAAAACTCTTCCTCCTGCAATTTCGGCTACTGTATATGTCGATGACTTGCATATCTTCTGTTCATCTTCAAGTATGCATTTTATTGAAAGGCAGTTGCAGTCTGCGATTAGCCAGATCTTTAAAGCGGCGAATAGCAATGACTTCATTCTTTCTCCCGACAAGACAGCGTGTGTCCATTTCTGCCAGAGATGGGCCTCCATCCTGAACCCGAGCGGTATTTAGACCGTGCAGCCATACCACTTTTTCCCGAGACCAAGTTCCTTGGATTGACCGTTGACCGTGCGCTTACATTCCATGCGCATGCTCAGCAGCTAAAGACTTCCTGTCTGTGGGCATAGTATCTATTCTTAAGATCCTTTCGAGAGTCTCGTGGGATGCAGGCAGGATGTCTTTTTTCTGTATTTACCATTCTTTAATACAGTCGAAACTGGATTTTGGTTGTATCGTGAATGGCTCTACTCGTCGTTCTGTTCTCCGGCCTTTGGATACTATTCACCATCAAACGCTGCGTCTTTGTACAGCAGTATTTCAAACATCTCCGATTCCTAGCCTTTATACTGGCACAAATGAACCATCGCTTGAATTACGCTGTCTGCAGCTGTCTCTTCAATTTTACTTGAAACTTCGATCTCTTCCAGACCGTCCTTTGTACGATGCAGTTTTTCATCCCCAGCAGGCTCGTTTATTTGAAAACTGGCCCTCTTGCATTTCCACCTTCGGTTTTCGTATGGCGGCCGTAGCTTGTGATGAAGGGCTTGACTTGCCTCTTGTTGGAGCGACCAGGGGCTTTGGGTATCCTCCATGGCACCCACTTGGTGTCATGGTTGATACCACCTTTACATCATTGGATAAATCCTGAACCCCTGTGCCAGTGTACCAGCAGCTCTTCGCTGAGCACCGTTTCCTCAATTCTGACTACACTCCCATTTTCACTGATGGCTCCAAGATGCATGGATTCGCGTTTGTTTCTGTTGATGTCTCTGTAGCGCGGATCCCAAATGATGTCTTCGGCGGAGATGCATGCTGTGTATCTCGCCCTTCTCCATGTTCTGTCGAGGGCTCATCGTGCTATGGTCTATACGGATTCTTTAAGTGCCTTGCAGTCTTTGTCATCTGCGGATTGCCCTGACCATCCTTTTCTCTTGGATGTGAGATGGTTGCTTCGTCGTTTGCTCGAGGCCGGTTTTCAGGTTCACTTTTGCTGGATTCCTGGGCATGTTGCATACCTGCCAACTTTCACGCATTACGTGTAAAATTTACACATTTTAACTGTTCTTTACGATTTTGCGCATAGATTGTGTTTTTTTTTACGCATTTCCGTATATTAAAAAAAAAAATATTTATGAATCTTCCTTGAGAAATATTTTTTAGTGTTTCAGTTAAATCATACCTACCAACTCCTCCGGATTTTGCTGAAGTTTTCCGTTTTTTTATAGTCTTCTGGTTTTCCCGGCCGGAAGAACTTTTCTTCCAGATTTTTAAAATTTTCTGTATTTTTTTTTAAAAATATCCTATAAATAAAATATATAACAGAGATGGGAATTTTGCGCCACTGTGCTCCAGAACATCCGTGTAGCGTCATCATCGGCGGGACTTAGGCACAGTAAATTCTCCGTGCACACTGTTATGCTTGATGCTGAATAAAGATCATGCGATGGGAAGAAAGATTCTGCAGATTTTACGTAGTTACTATAGATATAGTCAGTCCTCTACGGATGACGGAAAGTATCGAGTGTGCTATGATAATCGTAGGTCCGCTACGGGCGACGAAAAACATTGAGTATGCTATGGAAATCGTCGTTCCGCTATATGGACGACAGAAAACGTAGAGTATGCTATGATAATTGTTGGTCTGCTATGAACGACGGAAAACATCGAGTATGCTATTAAAATCGTAGGTCCGCTACGGACAACGGAAAACATCGAGTATGCTATGGAAATCGTCGGTCCACTGCGAATGACGAAAAACATCGAGTATGCTATGGAAATCGTCGGTGAGCTACGAACGACGTAAAAACGTCGAGTATGCTATGGAAATCGTCGGTCCGCTACGGACGACGGAAAACGTTGAGTATGGTATCAAAATGTGATATAATTTGTTTACAGTATAAGCATTTAAAAATTATCAAATGCACATATATTTGCATTTATTTTACTTGTACATAGCTAAATTCATTATAAATGTTGTTTGCACATAGTTAAAAAAAAATCATTATAAATGTCATTCGCGCACAATTTTACACATTTGAATTTTCTCAGGTTGGCAGCTAGATCTGCTTCCTCTTTGGTCGTTACAACCTTACCACTGTTTCACCGGGATTTCCGCTTTCTTGTTCAAGATCATATCAAGCGAACGTGGCAGGGTCTGTGGGACCAACAGGTGGAAAATAAACTGCATCGTATTAAACATATTCTTGGAATCTGGAAATCCTCATTTCGTCGGAACCGCAGGGAGGAAGTTGTGCTTGCTG
Source organism: Macrothele yani (assembly GCA_039090855.1). Taxonomy (NCBI): domain Eukaryota; kingdom Metazoa; phylum Arthropoda; class Arachnida; order Araneae; family Macrothelidae; genus Macrothele; species Macrothele yani. The sequence continues at coordinate 27,465,962 of CM077013.1, forward strand.
CATTGGGCATTGTCGTTTCACTCACCGCTTTTTACTGTGTGGTGACACTTCGGCGATGTGTGAGATGTGCAATTGCTGACTCACCGTCACTCATCTTCTGTGTAGCTGTCTTCGTTTTCGTGATCTACGTTTTAACTTCTTTCATTCTCATTTGTTGACCGAGGAGGCCGCTATGCTGCAGCGGCTCCTAGATGACCACAGCGATACAGTCGCTGTCTTTTCATTTAAAAAACAAATTGACTTTTTTAAACGTATCTAGATTTTAGCCCTTCCATCATTCTCATTTTTCACTTTTACTGAATCAGCCAGATTTTAAGCTTTATACCACATTTTTTAATACTATTTGTTTGTCTTGTGTCTGGCGATCTTTGGCAAAACATGGCCCTTACGCCATAAAAATCAACCAACCAACCAACCAACCAACCAGAGTACAGGAAACCAATATGCTTGAGAAATTGAAAATCTCAGTGAAATAATGTTATTCAACACCTGTATAGAGTTTATTTTCAAGTTTCTAACAGCCGCCCCTAAGTGATGGCTTCTGATCATTCGTCCAAGATGGGCATGGGTTTGAATCCCGGTGAGGCATAAATGTTGTGTTTGTCTTATGGCACTGACCTTCTCCCTTCCCTGGAACCAGAGGCCCTAAATTAGAGACAGGCAACTGCTTATTGCCCACTGAGTTGCTCACAATGGTCGTCAAACCTTCAATCAAAAAAAAAAAAAAAAAGTTTCTAACACTCATTAAACATTTTTTCAATTATTTATTGGATATTTTATTTACCATAACATTGTGTCAATGTTTTGATATTTTTGGACATTTTCATGCCTTCTGCTGGCTGTTTTTTTTATAATGAAATGCATATTTCTAACAGTCTCTTCTCCAAAACAAACCTGTAAAGCCATCACTTTTGCCATCTCCCTTCCTTTTTAAAGCAAAATTAAATTTCAAAATAGACATTGAATTGTCTGTGATGGGATATGAGCCAATTCCTTGACTTTTAAAATTGCTTTAAGAATTGATTTAATGCAGTACTGATTTTTGATGTTTAATTTTGCTTATGTAGTATGTTTTCCCATTACTTGGTCATGTCCTGCTATATAAAAAGGCAGAGCAAGCACCCTCCCCCTTCTTTTTTAAAGTCAAATTATTGTTCTAAAATGTTACCATGTTCTAACTGCGCAGATAAACAACTTTTTAAGGAATGAAAGACAGGTAGGGAGTTGGAAATTCCAATTTTGAACTTAATTTTTTTTTTTTTTTTTTTGTGAGCAAGAGAAAATGCTTGCTCTTTTTGTCTGGTGATATAGCAAGAAGTGATTCAGATTAAGCAGTGGGAAACCATACATTTTCAGAAAAACTGGACTTCAAAAATTTCTGATGTGGCTGTTGACTCCTGGTAAACTCTTTATATGGACTTCCAAAAATTAGTATGAACCCTGTATGTACACTGAGGGCACAATTTATTTATTATACACATAGTGCCCATTCACAAACCTGTCTACTCACCACAGTTGTCAGCCAGCAAAAACTCCCATGGGCTATTAAAAGTCGGATATCTATCTGCTGTATGACATGCCCACGACTGTGATGGTATGTAAACGTGAGGTCCAGATCGAGTTTAATTGTGGGCAGATAATCGGTGAGAGGAAGTTGGTGCTGTTGTCTCCAATGCTGCCAAACATCTGGGATTTCTGTGTGCTGCTATTCCATGTGTGTACCAGGACAACATCAAAACCAGATGATTCTGGAAAACATGTGGCCATAAATGGGCCTTTGATGTTCTGTGGGAGTGTAGCCTCTCCCATTTTCTAATGTTAGATTGGAGGGCCATGGTGGAGAGGATAAAATCAACATTCGATGAAGTGCACCTATGAAGGCTTGTGCAAAGACCATTTGACGTATGATTGCAAACTTGGAATGCCTGTTATAGGCATAGAAGGTTCACTGTCACAAGGAGGTAAATGTTGGCAAGTGCACAAATTCATTTTCTTGATGCTACACCAGTGGTCACTAAACTTTGTCATCAGTGTGCGTTTGAATTTATTTTGTGAACTTCTTTGTTCATGAATACTGCAAATATGGAAATGCCCATTGAAAGGAATGTTTATTATACACTCCCACCTAACATGCACGTCCACCTTTTGATATCATGACACCTCGTGGCATGGACTCTACCAGGTGTTAGAAACACTTACATGTTATTGCAGTCCATGGTTCCAGGACAGTAGTAATCCACAAAGTGCCAAGATTTGCCAGTGGTGAGATTCATACATGAATGCATTGCTCCACTTCGTCCCACAGATTGCTCCATTGGGTTGAAATCTGGAGAGGCTCCTCCAACCAGCCCTTTGCCAAACAGAAATAATATCTTACTGAAAAAAACATCCTGCTGTTGGAAATGGATAGCCACAAACAGGCATAGGTGGTTAGCAATACATCAGCATAGCCTAGTGGTGTGGTGATGGTAATCTCTCAACAGGTACAAGGTGGCCCAAATAAACGTACCCTAAAAATTATGCTGTTTCCATCAACATATATAAGTTAATATCACTACTTCACAGTTGGAGTTCATTGTCTCATGTGATCAATTCTACATATGCACACTCCTGTGAGTATTTGTTAATATTGTTTTTGACTTGATATAAAATCAAAGACACCTAAAACATTTTTAGGCAAATTTAACGTGCTTAAAGGATTTTAAGTTTGTAAGCATAAGAATGTGTGGATACACATACTTACCCTACATTCTTTGTAGGAATACCACTATTTTTAGCATGTTTACATCAGTTCTCGATGTGGACATTGCGTACTTCCTTTTTTGCTTTTTTTTTCAAAAATAAATGTATTTTTTAGGAAGATTGATTAATAATTTATTAAACTGCAATTAAAAACTGTTTTTTGGAAATAATGTTACTATTGATAAATTTTAACATCAATAGTAACATTTCTTCCATAAACAAATAGTTTTTAATTGGAGTGTAATAAATTATTAAATAATTGATCCTCCTAAGAAATATATGTATTTATGAAGAAAAAAAAAGAGGTACATGACGTTCATATTGCAAATTGATGTAAATGTTCTGAAAATAGTGGTATTCCTACAAAGAATGTAGGGTAAGTGTATGTGTATTCACACATTCTTATGCTTACAAATAAAAAAAAAAAAACAATTCTTGTAAGTGTATTACAGTTGGAAACACTTTAATTTTTCAGACTGAGCAACTTGTATTCAGTACTCTGTAGTCAAGTGGCAAAGTTCCCTTGCCCTCTGCAGCCTCATAGCCTGGTGATGCACTGTTAGCAAGGGTACTTGATGTGGACTAAAATTTAAAAAAGTGGAAAGAATGTTATGATGTTCAAGCCCAAAATGACAAAATGGGCAACCATTTTACATGTGTGATATACACTGAGTGGCCACTTTATTATGACCACCCCCTCAGTACTTCATTGGGCCACCTTCTGCCTTTAATACTGCGTCGATTCTTCGTGGCATGGACTCCACGAGATGTTGATGGGTGGTTTGTGGGATCTGAGACCATGCTTGATGAATAGCACTTTCCAGGAGTGTGAGATTGCAGGTTTGTGGATCCAGCTCTCTGATGGCTCGTTCAACTTCATCCCACAAATTCTCAATGGGGTTGAGATCTGGAGATTGTGGGGGCCACCTAAGCAAAGTAAACTCACCGGCATGTTCCTGAAACCAATCCGGTACAATACGAGCACTATGGCAGGACGCATTATATCGTTGAAAGTAGCCATCGCCACATGACAGGATGCATTTGGTCCGCAACGATGTTTAGATATGATGTGCCAGTCAGACGTTGATCAACACGAATTAAAGCGCCCAAAGCATGCCAGGAAAACATTCCCCAAAGCATAACGTTGCCTCCAGCAGCTTGAAGGGTTGTAGCAATGCATTTGTGGTCTATGCTTTCGTGCTGTTTCCGCCAAATTCTCACTTGGCCATCGGCATGGTGCAACTGAAAACGTGATTCATCGGACCACATAATTTGTTTCCAGTTATCGACTGTCCAATTCTTGTGCTCCTGTGCGAAGTGAAGACGTTTTCTCTGGTTAACTGCAGACAGCAAAGGTGTTTGAACAGGCCTTCGGCTGCCATATCCCATCCGATGCAGTGTACGGTAAACAGTGCATGCAGAGATCATTTGAGGGGATCCTTGATTAAGATGGTCTGTAATTTGCTGCACTGTTGCCCTTCTGTTGTCTGTTACCAGTCTGGACATTCTCCGTTCCGCCCGAGCAGTCCCTAGTCGATGACGACCAAACGTTGCACGTAGAGACCCAGTTTTGTTGGTGGCAGTCCAGTCTTTAAACACTTTAACAACAGCTGCTCTGGAACATTTCACGAATGTTTCGGAAATACTTGCTCCATGGCTCCGAGCTCCTACAATCATCCCACGTTGAAAGTCCGTCAAATCGCATTTTTTACCCACCTCGTCACCCAAAAATCACTGCTACTACTGTCGCAAGCACTAAGCTTTCCCTTTTTCTACTAGCCTCGCCCTCTGGCGGCAACAGCGTGCAGCCATAGCTCATTTGCTTAAAACCGTCAGGTGGTCCTAATAAAGTTGCCACTCAGTGTATATAGAATTGCCAATTATTACAGACTTTCAGCTGGCTATACAGGCAGTACAGGAAAAATCACAAAAAGTCACTCGTCTGCCAATCCTCTGTGCAGTGTGTTAGTCTATCACCTTTTGCTCCTGACTGACTACTTTTCATGCTAGATCATCCGTCAAAGGTGCCGGAACTTCAATCCTTGTTCTTCTCAGTGCGTTGTCTTTTTGTGCTCCTCCTTGTTAGGTAATTAGCTTACCATTTGATAGACAGGTTGACTTTTCACACACTTTGCTCGAACGATTGCGAGCCTCAAGTGGCTGTTCCATATTCCATGCAGTTCCCTTCATAGACCTCGCGGCGGCTGTTCCTCAAGGAAACAGTGGCATCCCCATTGCAGTCATTCGGTAGAAATTCTGCCGTCATGGCAGCCTTTCCTGACATGATGACTTAGAAACATGAGGAGTATTTTTGGCCGACTCTGTGTCTGAGCTTTTGTTTCGTCGAGATTGGCAACTTATCAAAAATGAGTGCACCTAATTTAGAAGACATTTACTGATCAATTTCTCTCGTTTTGGTGAATTTATGTACTTCTTGCATTAGTGACTACAAAATTTGCTTTTGTGGCCTTTGCAATAGATCGGTAGGAAGGTTAGAAATCAATATTGAAGAAAACATTTTATGCATGATTTATTATTATGTCTCTATTCTAAAAAAAGTAACTGTTGCCGCTGCTGCTGTTTTAGAAATTTCGCGACGCTCTTGCTTTCCCAGCTCCCAACGCAAAACGTATTGAACACAAAAATATGAAATTTACATCGTTTGTAGAGAATTGTTTGGAGAACACGCTGAAATAAACCGTTTCTCGATTCTAGCGAAACTTCAAGAGCTATTGTATTTCAAAGTTAAGGTAAGCAAAAAAAGTGCTATCAGGTCGCGTTCCGGAGACACTAACAGCAACAGAACCACGAAACTTTGTAGGCATGTAGTGCCATGACCAAATTTTTGCACCTAGTTGCCCTTTTTTTGAATTTCGATTTAGTTTACGAGAAATTAAATTTCTAAATTTCACAAAATTCTCTATTTCGTGATGGGATCCATTAAAAAAAAAACAAATATATGGCAAACTATGTATTAAACATTAAGAATAGTGAGATCTTTCGGCTGAAACATCAGCCTTGGTCACACTAGTAGCAAGTACTCACATGGTTGATATTGTTTCTTTAGCTGTTGCCAGTAGAAATTTTCAAATAATTTGAATATTGAAAGATGCATCCAAATCACAGGAGTTTTTATTGAGGGGAATTTCAGTGCCTTTTTCAATAAAAACTCTTGTAATTCAGACGCACCCATCAATATTCCGATTATTTGGAAATCTCTACTGGCAACAGCTAAAGAAACAATATCAACCATGTGAGTACTTGCTACTAGTGTGACCAAGGCTGATGTTTCAGCCGAAAGATATCACTATTCTTAATGTTTAATATGTAATAAATCATGTTTGAAAACTTAGTGAGAAGAATTGGCAGGGAAACACATAACACAAAACATTAGAAGAATTCTTGATATCGACATATCACTCTAGTGTTCTCCCTAGAGCCTTTTTACTGGGCGGCCCGCCCAGCTAATTTTCTCTGCCGCACAGCTAAATTTCCTGTAATGAATGTTTTCACAACACACATAATAGTAAGAGTGAAAAACTTACTTCCACATACACCATAAATATTGGTGAAAATGACTGAAATCTGTGTTGAACATGATTTATCAGAAGTATTTAATAAGTACAATCATGTTAAGCAAAACAACATCCTTTCTTTTTTTTTTTTTATTAAGGAAGGGGTCGTTTAAAGTACCACCCAGCTAAAATTTCTTGCCACCCAGCTGTAAAAAAACTCAAGGGAGAACACTACACTCATAAGTTACGTTGAAAATTATAAGCGGGATGTTTCAGTAGCGACTTCTACCTTCATCAGCCATGGAATGAGACACGTGGTGAAAGCATCTGTTGTTGCCAGATTTCAAAATCACTTTCCAAATGATAGAGATGTTAAAAGGTGCTTTTACCACGTGTCTCATTCCATGGCTAATGAAGGTAGAATTAGTTACCGAAACTTCCCGCTTATAATTTTCAACGTAACTTATGCGTGATATGTTGATATCAAGAATTCTTCTCGTGTGTGAAATTTTTTTCTTCATTATTGGTTTGGAATAATTTTTGATTGTTGACACTCACTCCCAAAATCAAGCTGATGTGACATAGGTGTCTTTCTTGTACATAATCTCTGACCAGTATAAAGATTACTGTGTGAAACTAAGCATGCATGCATTATTAGACAGAATTAAAGTTGTAGAAATTTTTAGATAGACTTATGTGTATGTCATTTCTATGGAAGATATGGATTCTTTTCTTGCTGGAGTGAAATTACTTGTATGCACTGTATGTGCCCCCCCCCATTATAAAAAATATGCAGTTGACTCTCAATATGTTGAATCCAAAGGGAGTGTGAAAAAAATTCAAGTTATTGAGAGTCAGTTGTGTTATATACATACATTAAGAAAAAAAATCACTAATTTCAAGCTATAAATTTGCAGGTACATGTGCTTTTGTTAATTTTCTTTAGTGTTTGCAATGATGAAGTCTTGTGGAAGTGTTTCCCAAAAAACATAAAATAATAAATAATATTTCATGATTTCCTTAGGTACATTTCCCATTGATACAACAAAAACACGATTGCAAGTCCAAGGCCAAGTGACAGATGCTAAGTTTAAAGAGCTGAAGTACAGGGGCATGATACATGCTCTTTTACGAATCTCCAGAGAAGAGGGTGTAAAAGCATTGTACTCTGGGTGAGTTGCTTTTACTTCTTAATATGAAATCACTTCTTCCCCCAGGTGAACTAACTGAGCACTGTGAAATAGCATGTTGCCCTTTTGTTCATAAATACTAAATTTGTGCTTCTCAATGTTAAACTTTTGCTGTGATTTAATTCCCCAATGCTTTGCACTGCAGTGCTTTTCCCTCTGCTTGGAGTAGTATGTTGTGTTTATTTTATGTTGACAGAATGTTTTAATTTGTGTGATTGTAACAATGCTTTCTTTTGATGTGTGTGTGTGTGTGTGTGTGTGTGTACACATAAAGGATGCCTGAAAGACCTTTGTAAGCCTTAAGAATACCAAATAATTCAAAGAATAAATTCTTATAGCTTAGGCAGTCTGGAAAGAATATGTTTGTGATAAAACTTTGTCAATTCAAATTCCTTTTACCTATCATCGTGCATGAGTAACTGTTTGGTAGTTCTTTGCAGATGCTAGCTTGATCGTGTATGGAGCTGGTTTTACCACTATCAGTTTTTGGTTAATATATCTAGGCACCTGGTGATTTCTCGTAGGGTTTACTCCCACAGAGAAGGTTTAGACTCTACTACCTATGTTCTATGGAACTTTTGTGCTGCATGTCAGAAACGAAGTTACGTTAGATTGAACCTAGAGGCCCAGATACTTCAGAGGGTAGACAAGATCAAAGACCACAGGGAAGATTTAGATGCAACTACCTATGTCTTGTGGACTTTTGTACTGCATATCAGAAATGAAGTTACATTAGTTTGAACTTAGAGGCTCAGATATGACACAGGTAGACAGGTCAGAGACCACAGGGAGGATTTAGATGCAACTACCTGTGTCTCATAGGACTTTTGTGCTGTGTATCAGAAATGAAGTTACATGCGATTGGACCTAGAGGCTCAGATACGACAGTGTGTAGAGAGATCAGAGAAGTAGGAAAGCCAGATTGAATTTGTGAGTTGATATAGTTTGGGATGCCAGACTACGATGTCACAAAGAGCACTTCCAGGGAGAGAACAAGGGTGAGGGAAAAGAACAGATGTTCCTACTTGTAATGGATATCTAGTATCATGTGACTGATGGCCTAAAGTGTGCATCTGACATGTAGATTATTCAGTGGTTCAGAGCAACTCACTCTACCTGGGATTGATCATGTGAACATCTGGTCAAAAAGTGGTTGCCTTAACCACTAGGCCTCTCGTAGCTCCCCCACTGAGTATTGCTTTTCATCAGTTGTATTTATGGACATTCAAGTGTCTCACCTGTGCCTAATTTATAGAAGTTTTATCATTTCTAAATTGATGTTTGACCGTAGTGACGTGAGAGTTAAGTATATGTTCCCTTAACCAGAAACGAGCATCTAGACAAAATTTGTTCGTTAGTAGACTGTGGTTTTATTGTTTATGAACGTCTAGGTCAACAGTTTTCCAGCTCCCGTGATTTTGCTGTAGGTATTTAGGTTTTGGTGTTCTTCGCAAACTACTTTCTTTTACGGCTAACTTATTCTTCTTTTTCTTTTCGGGTTCTGTGTGTTTAAATGCCTTTAGGTCTGATCCGCCTCTATATCCATGAAATTTTGTAACTGAATTACTGACACCACAAGTCTGCTTTCTAAATGCTGTTAGGCCATAATTTGATCCAAGTTGATTATTTGTGATAATTCTGGATTGTTTCAGAGTACTTTCACAAAGCTTTTTCTAAACGTCAATGCTGTGTACATATACTGCCCAAAGGCTGAGGCTGATCTGTTAAGATGCTAACATTTGGCAATAGAGTGGCATTTGTTTAAGTTCAGTCTCGTGTGAGACATGGGTGTTTCTTTTTTTTTTTTTTTTTTCTGCTTCTCTCCTTGCTGTGGAGCTAGTAACAGATAGAGTACTTGTATTCTTCAGTTATGTTGTTGCGGACAATTAAATTTTGTGAAAAAGCTATATGTATACACACACACATATTTGAGTAAGTAATTGCTGTAATGTTGAGTGTATGTGTGTATATATATACAGTATATATATATTTCAGAAAAATAAAAATATGCAGCATCTAAATATATCTGTATTTTGGAGCATTGTGCTCTTTAAGCTTTTGAATGCTGTTGTTCAGGTAATTTACTAAATGCTTTTAGAGAATTTTGTTGAACACATATCACACTTCTGAAATAATGAAGTGAATAATAATAATAATAATCGTCAGGTTGAAAGAATCAGCACCTACGTGTAACTTCAACTTGTTCTTTATTTTCCACTGACTGGGAAGTTCAGGTCATCAGCACAATATAATTGTAACATTGTAATTTTTCTGCTGACACTAAATAGGTCTTGCATCAACATATGTCTTAATCATATAACAACAACAGATATTTGTCAATTCATGTAGATATCCAACAAGCTTCAATCACATTTTGCTATATCAACTGTACTCTATTTGCAGACATTACAATCTACTTGCGATCTCCACACTCCTTCGCATTCACATTTAATGCCATCTCTTTACTTTGCTCTGACTCACTGTCAGCATTGCTAAAACTTACCAGCTGTTTGGAGAAGTAATGTGCCGTTCAGTTGGAAAATCTTAATTAAGAGGTAACATAATTTACATAAGAAAACAAACTCAAAAGGAAGGTTAAATAGAGGCTTGTGCCACAACATGCATATTCTGTAGTCTCTTTTAATGCTCCTTTGCTATTATAGTTGTAAACATTTATTGTTCTTCGTCTTCATTGTATATTATGATCAAATTCTTACGGAAGTGTTAAATAAAATTTAAGATATCTCTACTTCTTTCAAGAAAAAGAAAATCAACTGATTTTATTGCAAGGATGTCTTAAAATACTCATATGGTACTAAAACAAAAACGATTAGTCTTTGTGAAAGACGATAAAAAAAAGTGAACTCCGTTTATTAGGTGTTTAAAGTCTTTGCAAGACTTTATTTACATGCTCATGTTCAGTAAAGATTATTAAAAATCTTACTTTATTTGTGGGATGGGATTATTATGTACTGAAAAATGCCAATCTTTTATTAATAAGGGCAATTGATAATCAGTTGTGAGATAGTAATAATCAGTTGTGAGATAGTAATAATCAGTTGTGAGATAGATTTGTGATAAAAGTGTGTGAGTGATGTTTAAGATGAAATGTTGCTGGATAGATTGATTTGTGAAGATCACACGTGAGGTACGAAAGTCTTCCAGAGTGCAGGAATAAACAACATATGAAAGATAATGGTGATGAGTAACTACGAACAGAAGTTTGTTCATCTGCATGTTCTGTGAACAAAATGTAAAGAATAAACCTCATCCAGAAAGGGAAAGCTTTAGACAAAAAGTAGGTGGCTAGTAGGCTTATCTGCCTGCCAGATGTATGAAATGAAAACTAACTGTCAACCATGTGGAAGTAGGAGACAGCTTTACGTGGAAAAAAGTAAAGATATCACAATGTCAATAGAAGAGAAAAAGAAAGGTGGGTGTTAAGCAGCCAAATTTGGGCATGGGGAAGAAAAAAAAGGTGTTAAATAACTATTTGTTTGCAGGGAAAAACAGAACAGATATATGTGAGGCAGAAGATGCTGGAATAAGATTGTGTATATTTTGTTGCTATATCCTGTTGAGCAGAACTTATATCTTCACCTGCAATATTGTGATTCTACTTTTCTGAACCCCCTTTTATTATAGTAAATGATAAGCAACTGGAAATTTCTAGCAAGCATTGTAAACTTGAATATGCAGCAGCTGGTTGTATAGTAGTCAAGCCTGTCAGTTGTGCATTATTGTTCGATGGAATCTTGGATATCCTTAATTATTAATTAGTAGTTTGTGAAAAGCTAGCAACCTATGCTTATTCTGACCAAAGGGGATGCAGAAATATCTTGCAAAACATGGTTAAAAAAATAATGGCTCCAATTAGAGCAAGGTCATTATTATGGAGCAGCTGTATCATGCACCCTTGTATGAGAGTTTGAGTTCACATCACAAGTGTAACATGGTCTTCATTTTATTGATTTTAGGAGTTTTGCAGCTTATAGGGTATGAATTTCAGGTCATACTCAGAACAGATACTAGTACACCCACCCAGCTAGAGTTACTTTAGGGAACGTGCCAACAGATTTCCTTTTTATGTGTTTTTACTGAATGGAAACATTTTATGCCAGAAAACTAACACTAGGAAATAATTGGGAAATCTTCATGCATGTAAATCAGACATTAAGATAAAAAAAAAAAAAAAATTGTAGTATTTTCTTCAATCTTCTGGAAGTGGAGACAATAATGATGAATAAAAGATATGTGTGCTCTTTCTAGATCGAGAACTATCCCTCTAGAAATATGAAAATACTTTTCATCTGACTTACATGAATCAATTAAAAATAGTTTTGAGTTTATCATCTAGAAACAGATTTATGTAAACACAAACAAAAAGAAAAGACACTTAATAAGAAATTCAGAAAAATGAAAAAATATCAATTAACAATTTTGTTCACTCTTACATCGATCCAGTCCAGCTTTCAGAAGTGAAGATATTGGGGAAACAAATATATGATCAGGGTGCCTAGAGAAATTCTGCATCAGGAAAACCACTCAAAATATAGGCCTTGGCCATGTTTACTGCTTGCTATGCTACAAACTGGAATTTTTTCATGCAAAATGTAAAATTCATTATTTGACATTCTCCTGTCCGAGGATAATTTTCTTAATCTTCATCGCAATAACTATTGGATGAAAGCAGTGAATGGTTTTTGCACCTTTCCAGGGCAAAGTGCAGAGATTATTCCACGCTTTGTGTTTGTTGCAAGAGTTCAGAAGCGATAGAATTATTTTCTTATGGTAGAGAAAGAAGACAGCTTAGCTCCAATGGGTGCCAGATATGGCTTCACTTTTCTTTTGACTTATTGCTAGGCCAAAGATTGCAGTACTCAACTACAAAATAGGTTATTATATTTTGTGAACTCCCATTGAAGGGATTACTAGGAGGGAAGTTCTTCGGGGTCTGTATTACTTCAGTAGCTGCTTGTTGCATCAATATCATGAGTGTTCTCAGCCTGCATTCTTGTCAGTTCCTTCTGTAATTTGTAAGAGTTCAAGTTCTATAAAATGCCAGAAAAATAAATGGAAATTGTGCTCACTGTGAAACAAAAGCTCGAGTTAAGTGAAAAAGAGAAATTGACATCAAAGTTGCAAAAGATTATTACCTTAGTGTTGAAACTGTTTCCTATCAAAATGAAAATAAGTTATAAAATTTTTCAAAAACTTTGATACCTGTGTAGGTGCTATGAAATCAAAGAGCATGAAAAAGATTTGTTGAAGGCTTTGATTCTTCTTTACTTCAGCTGTTGAACCAAAAGTGGATGCAAGATATACCTTTCTCTTGTTCATGTGGGTGTATTTTTACAAAGAGAAACAGACTTGTCATGAAGTTCTGGTATTAGAAAGCATGTTTTGCCCTAATTTGGTACCTGACAAGATTTAAGCAATAGTATCTAATTTGTGAACTGGCTGTGCACAGTGAATGGTTTAGTGCTTTTGCTGTAGAAGGTAGTTTCATTTTGCTCGAAATTTTTGGAACATATGGTGGTGGAAAATTTTTGACTTTATCAGGTGTGTGATGTGGATGAAACAGGTTTATGTTAGAAAGACTTGTCTACAGGAACATTGGCTTTTCACAGGAGAAAAATCTGTTTGAGGACGTGTCACCTAAAAGCCATCTAACCATCCTGCGTGTTATGAGTATGCAACTTGAAGCTACAAAATGACACTTTGGTGATAGGATACTGAAGCGAAGAATAAAAGTGACCTTGTGTATTATTATAGCAAGAAAGGGACTTGGACGAGTATAAAGTTTTGAGGATTTGCATATTTGCATGCCAGCTTGAAATGTTATAAAATCTGATAGTCTTGTGGTTGTAAAATTTTTGGCTAAAAATGGTAATGTGTAATTTTGAAATGGATCAGGGAGTAACTTTCTTAATGAAGTGTCATTATCAGATAAACCTTCTCTGAACTCTTACTGATGTAGATCATTACTTGGTAGCATTTCAAAAAGGAAGAGGCATTATCTCAAGCATGGTTTCATGTAAAATGTCTCAGTAACACCTGCCGCAGAAGAAACTTCTTCCAAATTAAGGTGATGCCTTGAGTTAAGAAAATAGCAAGCAAGATGGTTGAAGTAATTGATATAATGAAAAGTTACAAATATTTTGAAAGTGTTAAAGGAGAAAATTTTGATTGGCTGCAAAGTTGCTTTTGGTACCGTACATGAGTGATGTGTATATGCTGCTAAATAAAGGAAAAGAGAGTGAAGACATTAATAACTGTAACATGGCATGGCTCTGCTATGTGTTGATGCCTTATTCAGGTGCATAAGTGAGGCTTTGAATGTAACTGCATCATAGCTTACGAGAAATTCAAGTTGTTACGAGGTGACGTGTTAAGGTTTCTCGTATAAATCTCTGAAACAAATATAAATGCTAAATTGCACAGTTGAGTAGCATGTACGAATGTAATGTTAAAGCTATTATGTGAGATAGAATAATTCTTCATATTTGTAAGAAAGCAGAACAAATTACAAGCTGTGTTTTCCGTTAGCCCAGATAATTCAGAGTATGCCTCATGAATACACTTTATTGGGGAAAAAATATGCGTTTGCACACCACTGAATAGTAGCACATCAGGAATATAAATTTTTTTTTACCCAATTTCAGTTGTGATTACACCTATTAAGTATGAAAAAAAAAAAAAAAAAAAAAAAAGGGGCTGTTCCAATTTGACCTTTAGAAGAGGAAATACCAGGACAAGTACACATTATTTAGTGAGAAAATTTTGTGTCAGATAGAGTGGAAATATGCAAGAAGTATCTTCATCTAGATTGCACATGTCCAATGCAGAAGGTAAATGTACCTATCTGACTTTTAGAAGTGAGGATATTGTGTGCTCAGGTATGTGGGTTTACAAAATGCTAGTATAAGCAGTATTTAAAGGCAGAAAAAGAGTTATTTAAAATGTGAGTGGCAGAAAAAGACAATATGCTGAAAATATGAGCTATGACAGCTGGATCCTTGTTATGTTATATCCCATAATGTAGTACAGGTATTTTCTTGTTGCATATTGGTTTTAAATGTGGCCAGTCAAAGTTCTCAGTAGTGGAAAATAGTCTTATGAACAAACACATTCAAACTTGTGCAGAAATATTTAGGTTTTGTGTGCGCTCATAATTGAGAAATATTTTCAGCTCGTTATAAAAGAATGTAAGATAGTCAATGTTTTCATTATTTTCAGTTATGTAATGAAAAATAAGATTCCATGTATTTTGAGGTGAGGTACATCATAATTATGCACATATAGCAAGTGATGTCAAAATTCATGTTTTATATTTAAAGTGCACATTTTTGTGAGTGCATATTTTAATTTGCATTGCATATACTGTGTTTCATAGCTTGAAAATATGGCTTCTTGTCATTGCTGAGTCTCATTACTTTGATTTTAAGGAATTACTATGTTTCAGTTTTCATGTCTTAATTACCACAAATGTTTGAGGTGAATTGGTTGGACATGCTAGGGTCGTATATTTGCAATTATTCCTGTGTCACCAGTTGCGGAAAGATCATGATTTTATGATTTGACCCTGTGGCGCACCCCCCCCCTCCCTTCTCATTTAGTATGTTTGTATGAAATGTGGTTTATTATTTCATCACCTAGCAAAGCTTCATTTGGGACAACCTTTTACAGTATTTATCTAGTATTCCAGAACATGAGGGATTTTTCTGATGTCCATAAATTTAAAGCTTATGATAAAAAAAAAAAGTTTTGAAAATGGAACGTTACTCCAGTATATATTTCTTGAACAATTTGGTGTTGAGTTTTCATTTCATTGTGTGAAACTTAAATATCATGATTAGCTTTTCCAAGTCTGTAGACGACTGTTCAGATTTGTGTTCAAGTTTCTGTGTTAAGTAATTAATGGAATCTTGGAGATCAGGAATTTAAACCATTGTCAAACTGTGCATGAGGGAGAGAGTGAGTGAATAAGTATGAATCACTTTGAAGCGAAAGGCTCTGTTAAAGGCTGTAAAATATCAATGCTGCATAAGCGTACAAACTGAACCCTAATTTTTCTTTTACATAAATTGCAGCTATGTATGAAAATAGTTTGCCTTGCTTCAACCAAAATATGATTTTATACTTC
Organism: Macrothele yani; assembly: GCA_039090855.1. Lineage (NCBI taxonomy): Eukaryota > Metazoa > Arthropoda > Arachnida > Araneae > Macrothelidae > Macrothele > Macrothele yani. Next base: position 27,481,555 of record CM077013.1, read on the forward strand.
CCCACCCTCCCCATTTTTCATAACGTTTAAGGAGAAATCTGTACTGCGTGCTTTTGTATTTTTGTTTAGCAAAAAGAAGTTTAAATATAAATCCATCCATTTTTGCTTTGTGGATTTTCTTATTATAGCAGTTGCTTATTTGGCTTTTATGTTCTTCTTACGTTTTTTTTTTTTTTTTAAATAATTGGATGAAAAGCTAAAAATTTCAATTAGGATTTGGCTTTCTTCTCTTTTTTATTATTATTAAGGTGACCATTGGAAAATAAGAACATAGGATGTAGATGCAGTATTTTGTAAGTTTCCTGTTGAGTTGTATGTTTGTTTCATTTTTGCAGTGTTTCATTATAAAAAATAAACCTTTTATAAGGGCTTATACTTTTGTTAAATTTGTGCTTAAACCCAGTATTTCATGTGTTGCAGAAAAATTGTTCATATAATGTTATGCATTTGCAAGCATTGTAAAGTTATTTTAAAATGCTGACTTTGCACTTGTGCTACATAATGACATAATCAGAATTGTGATACAGTCAGTCTAGCTGTTGTGAGTTGAATTTTGATTTGAAGTTATCCAAGGTTTGAGTTTTCCTGAAAACTAGGGGACAATTTTCAGTTACTGAGAAACCAAAAATACCCTTTGAGCTTTTGAGTTGGTGGAGAAGGGAAATGAATATGTATAACACATATATGCTTCTTTTGTTTTTAGGAAGAAAAGTATTTCCTTTTATATATATATGCAGAGCATGTTTCATTTTCTTTTTCGTTCTTCCCCAAAATCTACATACATCATGTTCCTCTGTATTATAAATATTCACATGAGCTAAAGATTGGAATATTGGCTTGTGTAACCCTTTTGTCTTGGCTTTGGGGTCATTTGCAATATCTCAGGTGTAGTACCAGTGATTAGCCTCACCAACAGGAGTTAAATGTGTAAAGTTGTTTAAGCGGGTTTGCTGAAAACAAATACAGTCACGTGGCTATATAATTGCACAATGAGAATATATCCAGCAATCACAATGTTTTAAGTAGAATTTGAGTCCAACATGTAAAGGTTAAAGCTGAGTTTCAATATGGCTGTCAATCCATGTGCTTTGAAGGCATGTTGACTGCATTAGGTAAGAGGGCATGTAAAGGGGAAAAAACATGTTTTGACTCATTTGCAGTTGGTACACCTGTGGTTCATACATAATTGTGGCACTTATTAAGTGACTGGAAGATCATGCTTAAACTTGCATAAATGTAGATGACTGCGGATAATTGATGAGTGACAGGATGTCTCTGTGAATCCCTTAATAGCTGAGGCATGCCATACCAAGACACCCACATAATGCTTACCAATGCATTATTTATTCTAACCTGTGTTAGGTCTCCATGAGGTACACCACAAATAGCAAATTGTTGGCACATCTTGCAGAAACATCAGGACTTGAAAAATATCTGAAAAGTTACATACCCAGCTGAGCATGTGCAGAAATTATTTTCCTGCCCAGGAAAATTTATCTTTTTTGATAACAAATCAGAACCCTCATTTTTTTTAAGTTAAAAATATTAATTCAAAATGTTCAATGCACAAAATCATGTGTTTCAAGTTTAAAGATTATGATGATGAAATTGGTAGGAAATGATATGATGAAATTGGTGTTTGAGAAATTTAGCAAGTCTGCCATGTTCCTTTCTTCCAAGTTTTCGGCATTAGTCACTAAACACCGGAGGCTAGTTTCATGAGAGGCACACATCACATCGCTTACTATAAACAACATTTGAAGCAAACTACATATGGTTGCAACAAGTTCTGGACTTACAGCATAAATATAATTAAAGAAGTGATATTTTTCTGTCCTTGTCACTCCATAACATTAATATAATTTCTAGTGATCATCAGTGAAATAGAATATGACGTGACGATTCTATTTCCAACTTTTTGATTTTTAAATCTAGTTGCTTGGTCCAGGCAACTAGATCTTTTATTTACCTGCTCAGACCGATAATTTACATGCCTCGGGCATCATATTTTTCAAGCCCTGAATATGATGACATAAGATTTATACATGTGAAGAAACCCTTTTTTAAGTGCAACCTATCTTGAAAAGGTTGAAAAGTTGCTCAGACACTTTGTCATATTTATAGGTTGATCAAATGTGTACGTAACAAACTTTGAATGTGCATTAAAAATTACTTCTGATGAAAAACTTTTTTTTTTTTTTTAAACTAAGGTGCTTGCAACTGTCGGTTCCGTCCATAGAAGGCAAGATTATTGTGTTAAATTTCCATGTTTATAGTTAGGGACAACAATATTGCATGATATGCGTCTGTTCACCTTCAGACCAAAATGTTTCTTAAAAACATACAAAATTGTTCCCATGTACACTGGTGTTCAAAATTAAGAGAATTTGCACATTTTGTCGATTTCACAAAAAGTACGGAACCAAAGGTACAAATTATGCCACCGAATAAGAATGCATATTTGCAGTGTTGAATACGTAAGCGTACGTGTGTGTGTGGTCAGAGCTGTGACAGCGGATGGCATAAAGAGCACACGTGGCTTTTTCCGCGATTAGTTCGCTTGTACTCCTCGGCGACATTTGTTGTGTTTCTTGCAGGAGTTTTTAATTTCATAAGCAGTCAGGTAAAATGAGTTGCCACAAACATATTGATGACGGAATGAGGTGGAGAATCGTCGGTAGAGGAGGCAGGGCAATCGCAAATGCAGGTTGCTACAGAGCTCAATGTGACGCCCAGTGTCATCTGCAATTTGTAGAAATGGTTTAAGGACACCGGATCAATATCGAGAAGGCCTGGGCAAGGTCGTCCAAGAGCCACGGCGGCCAATGAAGATCGTTATTTGGCACTTTCAGCGAGGCGCCACAGGACTGCTACAGCTATCTCATGAGCTGCATGCTGCTACTGGAACCAGAGTTTCAAGGGTTACTGTTTCCCAAAGGCTTCATGAGAGAGGGCTTTTTGCCAGAAGACCTGCTATTTGCGTCCCGCTCACTTCAGCACACAAGAGAGCGCGTTTAGCATGGTGCAGACAACACCAGACTTGGACCAGACTTCAGTGGGGTAACGTTTTCTTCACAGACGGGTCGTGATTCAACCTGGACACTGATTCTTGACGTACCTTCATCTGGAGAGAACCTGGGACCCGATACCTTTCCTCTAACATCTGAGAAAGGGACCGCTATGGCAGCGGAGGTGTCATGGTATGGGCAGGCATCATGCTGGACGGCCGCACACTTCTCCATGTGTTTGACAGAGGCTCCCCGACTGCTGAGAGGTATAGGAATGAGATCTTACAGCCCCATGTTTGACTTTTCAGGGGCGCAGTTGGCCCTCTGTTCCATTTTATGGATGACAACACTCGTCCACATAGGGCTCACCTGGTCGACGATTATCTTGAAAGTGAGGATATTCGCCAGATGGATTGGCCAGCCAGATCGCCAGACCTAAACCCTATCAAACATGTCTGGGACGCTCTTGGGAGGGCAATTGCAGCTCACCCCCTCCCCCTCCGAGAACCATCCAGGAGCTGAAAACTGTAGTCTGCAGGAGTGGGACCGACTGCCACAGGGATTCGTCAACTGCCTCGTTTCCAGTATGACGTTGTGCTGTGAGAACTGTATGACTGTTAGAGGGGACCATACCCCATATTAGAGTCATTTTATGTTTGATCTTGCAACGTGGATTTTGGACATTCCTGCGCTGATGAGCCTTATTGACGATCACGAGTGCGTACCCTGACTGTTGTATGGTATAATTTTTTCTCTTATATAACTGTGTATCCATACCAAATTTCATTAAAATGTGTCCATTAGTTTTTCAAATATTGGACAAAATGTGCAAATTCTCTTAATTTTGAGCATCAGTGTATGCCAAAGTATATTTTTCTCCAAATTTCTTTGACCAATGAATGCAGTGGGTTAGTAATTATCATATGTTATTGATACTTGTTACTTACATGTTATATTTATTTGAGTCAGATAATGTCTGATATATAACATTGTTGAAGTACATAATTTTGCATTATTTTCCTGACATGGTTATTTCTTTCCTTATGCATGAGAAAATTTACAGCAGAATGCTCTCAGTCCTTGAGTATATTTCACTTCAACAGGAAGCACATTCTGTAGATGGGGCTGCAGTGCCCTGCGGTCTTTGTAGCCTATTGAATACCCTGCAATGGTCAGTATTTTAGTGACATCTCAGTTCTTTGCACCATTTCAGTTTATTAGGGAAAAACATAAGGAAAGCAGTAGATTCATAGAACTGATTTCCTGCAACGAATGCACCACTAACAAAATGTGTGGTCCAGCAAATGCCCTTATCCATCTTCCATAATTAAGGGGGCTCTGTCATTTAGCTGTTAGATATTAAGTAACACTGTTAGTGAAATGTCTTCCAACAAGAAGGGAAGAGGTGTCAAGAGCATTCTAATCAGAATGTCGGTTAAAGTGCTAAAGAATATGGACTTCCATCAACTAAGGGTAAAAACTTTCACCATTTTCTCTTTGAAGTGCTGAAAGGCACATTAGATGTTTGTTCCTGTGTGGAGCATTTTGTGAAAGTTGGTTTATAACCAATATTGTTCTACATTCATTCATTTATTGTGCTATCTGAAACTTATTTCTAATTGTAGTTTTCCATTCTCAGTGTCTTTAATTTGAGAACACATTCCTAATTTTTTGGGGGGTGGTGTGGGGAATTCTTTTGAGTTTATAAACTGGTAAGCTGGCACAAGTGAGAATATGTAGTGTTTAATTTTGCAGGTAGAATGAGCTGTCCACAGTGAGATGTTACTCAACAACAAAAGGATTGTTGACAGCAGTTATCTTTACTTTTTTTTACATTCATCCCACATGTTTACCCCAGTCTTCGTTATCTTGACATATTCTGTTCAGTTTTCAGTTTTCTTAGAGCTCATTGCTGAATGCACCAGTGAATTTCAAAAGAATTCAGAGTGGAATGTTGCCTTCCATTATAACAATGTGCATTAATCATGACTGATGTCATATTTAATAGTACTTTAAAAATATCTGTTTGAGTGAAAAAATAGCGTCTTGCAAATTTTCTTATGCATTAATATAATGATTGTACAGTTGTACATGATTCCATTTTGTGGATGTGGGATCCAGTTTTCTGTTAAAAGTACTGTCCCCCTTTTGTAATGGAGAACAGATTATTGAAGGCAACACTTATGTGGGCAGTCATAATAAACAGCTGTAAATCTGAAATGGCCCATATCAGAGTTCTTATTGATTTCAGTTATTGAGAAGTGAGTTTATGTTGCAGAAATAAGCAACCTTCTACATGAGTGAAGCTGTGATTGTGTACAGTCAGGAGAGTTATAAATAAGTGGCTGCCAGTTGTCAGCTTGTGAATATATACAAGAATTAGTAATTAAATAAGTTAATTTGAGTGCCAATTTGACAACCTTCACGTATAATATCTGAAATGCATTTGTTACTCACAGTATTAGAGAAGTACAACCCATCTTTTCTGTAGAATGACTATCACTTTCTGCTAAGATGTGGAGTCCCTATTAATCACCACTAGTTCGTGCTTTGGAAACAAACTGCTGTTGATGAATTTGCGCTGTACATGTTTGCTAATTATGTAGATAACCTCCAACAACATTTTCTCTCCAACTTTAAAAAGAAAAACAAAGGGATTCTGACATTTGTAGGAAGCTTTATTATCCTGTTGAAGCACTGAACTGAATTATGACAAAATATTTTTATCTTCGGAAATTCTCAGCTTCCTGGATTTTTATTCCTTTCAGCTGTATGTAAGTGAGCAACAATTGCATGTTATTGGATGCCAATAAGTGCAACTAATCAATTTCCATCTTCTTAGTTATGTTACCTGATTTAAACACTGTTTAAATTGGTATATCATTGATTTCTCGTATTGAGCCTATAATATGAAACTGTATATGTAAAAATGCCTTTAGTTTTCCTACCAGTAAATAAACATAAACATAATAATTCATATTTTGTAGAGAACACTTTAAACAATTTTCTTTTAACAATCTTCCTGTTTTTCTTGTAGATAACACATGTAACAATACTAATTTTTTCAGCCACAGATTGATTTCTTTAGCTCAGTTCTGTTAGCAACAAAGATGATGGAAAGATATTTGTTTTGCATTTTGACTAGAATTTTGATTCTGTTTGTAACTGAGCTCAGTAGAATCTCAGCCTTTGTGGAATGTGTGTTTGTATACAGGGTGGGAAAGATGTAATGGAAACTCTGATAAGGAAAAATAAATTAATCTTAAACATAGGAAAGTTAAATTTTTAGTATTTGACCTGGGTGCTAAGAGCAGAAGATAGTGTAGTGGTCAGAATTTTGAAGATTATTTGAAGAAAAATGGTTACTGGCAAAGTAAAATAAGCAAGGTTGATTGAAGGATAACTAACTTCTCTGGTAAAAGCATAACACTAACTTCTCTGGTAAACTAACTTCTCTGGTAAAAGCATAACACTAACTTCTCTGGTAAACTAACTTCTCTGGTAAAAGCATTTCATGGAACTACCTGTTCTGTAGGATAGTATGAGATCAGTAGCATCATACACAAACCAAATTTCGCTAATATGAAGTTATAGTGGTGGATTTAGATAGAAATAAATAGACTGGTATCCCGACTTAAAGCTAGCTTTTTGACTAACACCTAGATGATTATGCAGTTGTAATAAATATATTTTTGATTGACAGCTGTTAAATTGCAATATGCTTAATTTAGCATTTGGCAGCAATTTGTGGTATAGTTATACACTGGTGTGCAAAAATTAAGGACGAAGAGGAGAAATTAGCATAACAGCGGAACAAGCAGGCAGAATGGACCGAAAGACCACTCCCCAGTAGCACACTGACATTGGCCAACGGTTGACCCAATGATATTTTTGCGTCGGCAGCATTGGGCGAAGGTTGTGTTATTTATCGAAGATTGGCCACCGATTTTTCCAACCACACATGACCAACCATGGTTGTCCAAGAACACATGATCACATTGGAAAACTGTTTGCAACAGTTTTCCAATGTAGGTCCAACCGTTGAACCAACACATATCCAATTGTTGGCCGCCGAGTCACCTCGTCGCTGGGCCGACCGTTGAAAGCCCACGGTTGGTCCAACATAATATTGCTGCCTGGGTCAGGAGATAGACTAGGGTCCGGTACGGTAGGGCATGCACATATATGCAGCATGATGTAGGAGGAGGGAGGGGAGTGTCGGAAGGGTATAAAGCACACGGGCAGTGTACGCTCAGCAATTCGGTGAAAGCTATTGCACGGTGTACATCGGTTTGAAGGACGTCGAGTTGCTGCCACCGTGTGATATGGCCAACAGGCAATCTAGTTGACGACATCTGGATGACTTTACCTGAGGTCACGTCATTGGGAAGTTGGAAGAAGGTCGAAGTGTGACTAGTGTGACCGAGGAGTTCGGGATCGCTCACAGCATCGTTTCACGAGCTTGGAGAGCATTTCAAATGACAGGAACAGCTGTCCAAGAGTTTAGCAGTGGTCGTCCACGAGCAACGATGGTGGCGGAAAACAGGTATATTGTCCTACAGGTGAGAAGAGACAGACGGCAGACAGCAGGAGAAATCGCAAGGCACATGCAACAGACAACTGGACGTCCGTTATCACGTTTTACCGTGGCCAGGAGGCTGCACAAAGGTGGTCTATTTGCACGACGACCAGTACGGTGTGTGCCGTTAAAGCTTGCTCATCGGAGATGGCGGTTTCTTTGGTGCCAGGAACACAAGAACTGGACACATCAGCAATGGGGTAGAGTTCTCTTTACGGATGAGAGCCGATTTAGTCTGACAAGTGATTCTGGACGTATACACATCTGGAGAGAGCAGGGAACACGCAATCATATCTCCAACATCATCAAAAGGGACCGGTTTGGAGGTGGCGGAGTTCTCGTTTGGGGCGGTATCATGCTTGGTAGCCGTACTGACCACATCTTCCAAGGAGGTTCAGTTACTGGTGTCCGCTATTGTACCGAGGTTCTCTTGCCTCACGTGCGTCTGTTTAGAGGTGCTGTGGGTCCTAAGTTCCTCTTCATGGACGACAACGCTACACCTTATCATACAGTGGCTGTCTCAGAGCTGTTGGAGAGTGAAGATATTCAACGCATGGATTGGCCCGCAAGGTCCCTGGACCTAAATCCAATCGAACACATGTGGGACCTTCTCGGGAGACGCTTGGCAGCATGTCAGCAGCCGCCAGCATTGATTCCGCAGCTGCGATTGGCGCTACAAGAGGAATGGGCCACGATGCCTCAACAGCTCCTTGACAACCTCGTCCTCAGCATGGACAGACGTTGTAAATCCTGCAACGCAGTCAGGGGTGATCATATCCCCTACTAAAGACTGGATTTTTCTTGGCAGCCACCTGTCACGTGAACGTTTCTGTCTTCTGTCCAGTTGTGCTCGAAGCTACCTTTTCAATAAAGTGCCTTTGTATCCTTTGGATTCCTTGTTTGGACAGTTTTGCTAACTTGTCCCATATTCTTACATCTTAGGGATCTTATGGTATGATTTGAGTCGATGTGGAGCACTCTGCTCGACGTTACATTCGAAAAACCGTCTCGTCCTTAATTTTTGCACGCCAGTGTATATACTTTTTGGCACCCAACGCCTCACTTGCACTACATTTTACAGTTGATAGTACCTTGGTTACCAATTGCAATTTCAGCTGACTGTTTGACTTATGACATTTCTGTCTGTCTATTACTGAATTGTTGTGTGCGTTATCTTCACTGAACAGTAGCCAATCTGCAGTTAATTGAAGAGCTGATGGCCTAATGCAAACTAACAACTAATCAACTATACTTGTAGAATGGTGTTCAGTAATTTGAAGACTTCAATTTGTTGGCATTTCGTTATTTGACTTGCAAAAAAGCAGGAATCCATGACATTATGTTTCTCTACTTATCACCTGAATTTAGCTTTAATTTACAAAGTTGGACACTTAACTGTCAGTAGGCAACAGTTGAGGAAACAAGACTTCCGTTTTGATATTGAGCTTGTCACCTTGTAATTGGTGTTAGAATGTTATTTTTAATCCAGGTCTCTCCTGGTCCTACTGTACCCATTCCTTGTTTAAATCTGTGTCATGAAGCCCATTACACAACCAATATAGACATGCCTGACTGCCCTTTTCCTTTACTCAGATTTCTGTTCATTTGGAAACATGCTGATTACATTCACAGATAGTACAACACATAATGTACAAGTGTCTCAGAACTACTCATATAACTTAAATGTATGCATGTTTCAGTAAGTCAAAAATATTAACCACTAAAAAAGTACAAAGTTTGAAAGATGTCGCATAAAAACTGGTGTTTTAGTAGATGTGCTTCGGCTTCAGATGTGGTGGAATTGATTAAAAATAGTTGTGTGTGCGTGCAGACAGCTGAAGTTTGTGCGATATTGTAACTGAACAGAACAATTGTTAGGTGAGGGCTAGAATAACTAATTTTTGGTATATTAAGGAGGCTGACATCTATAATGGCAAATTTTGCAATGAGAGAAAAACAGAGGTTGAGAAAGAAAGCCTATTTTAGCATCAAACTTTATTGAGAAGGGCCTGTAGTATCTGGCAAGAACAAAATGTCAGCCAAGAAAAGATAAAATGACAGCAGGTGGAAAAAAAAAAAATCTTGTTGTGCTGAACATGGGATTAATAAAAAAATGTTTAAGAAAATGGGCAACATTTTCAGACTAAAAAAAATAAAAATGATTATTAATTGATTTTGTTCTGTAATTAGCTAATAATTCCATTGCTTGTAAACTGTTGGCCTGAGTTACAGTGAATTTCTTAACACGTAATAACATGTTTCTTGTAATGTTTTTGAAAAACTACGAATCTAAGAAAACAGTACTAATCATTCTTGCTCTGTAGTCATTAGTAGTTTGATTAAAAATATTACTTGCATGAGTTTCATTGAATTGATATGCATAAAGTAGTGAATTTGATGTTCCAGAACTTTTAGTTCCCTTCTTCTTTTGATGGTTACTTTTGATATTTTCTTTCACTTGCATTATATGTGATCAAGTCAGTTAAGCTGTAATATTCAAGTTATGATTGCATGTTTATTATGTATTTTTGTGATCTAACATATTCATGTTCTACTACAGACTTTTAAAAAATGAATTACAGTGTAGTGTTAATATTCTTCCATTATAATAAGATTATGTTGGGATCCTAAATTATAAGTAATTGCATTGTAAGTAGTTTTCCTAGTATATGATTTTAATGTTCTTTTGTGTTATTTTTGTACAAAAAATGAAAACTGACGTATTTGCTTCAGATTAGTAATTGCTGTTTTTGAGAAATCGCTTTGTTATAAGTCACATTTCATTGTACAGACAAACCAGCACATGGGGTGAGCCCAATTTCCACAATGCCTTACACAGGTATAGTGTAATAGGTAAGTTTCTCACCTAAATTAGCCTTACTGTTATTAAAAATTGCTGTTTTTTTTTTAAATTTTAGTCCAACTAAATATCAAAATAAGTCGCATAAACCTATCTTCAGCAAATTGTTGATGAAATGCCCTAGACTTTACACAAAGTACTGAAATTTCATTTAGTGAAATTAAATGTGTAACAATCCATTAAGAGATACTGTTTTGTGGCAACTCTTCACCTATGATTAATATTTTCAATAACTTAGGCTTTATCAGGGCTGAAACATACATAGAAGTGTGAAATTTTGTTTAGTGAAAGGAAATTTGCTATGCTGATAGCATGTGTAAATCTTGTAGCTTCCTCATTTTAAGTTACAAAGCAGAACTACTGGGATTTTATTGTGACATTGAAATATGCTTTCCTGTTATGCATGTCTGATTTTTTCATTAGTTAACTGACTGACTGGGGAGAAAAAAATACTGGCTAGTTAAAAAAAAGGTTCTGTCCTCCATGCAAATTTAAAATTGGGCTATCCTATGCTGGTAGACATAATACACTTATATTTTATGTTGATGAATAGTGGAATTTATATTTTGTCTATATGTGTTATTGTTTTTGTTTCTAGAGTGTTATTTGATGTTCAAATATTAGATTTCTTGAAGTTACTGGGAAATTATTACTTTTGAGAGATGCTGAGAAACAATCTCTCTCTCTCTTCCTTCAAGGCAATTGCAGATAAAACATTTGTATTTCCAATCATGTGGATTATGATGCATGACAATGTTGTGTATCATGTAGAAAATTTCTAAAATCACTGCACTCTGTTGTCTTTTGGCAGTAAGTTTTTGTAATATATTTCTACTACTATGATTTATATGAGTTTCAAACAGGATAATGAAAAATGTGCTGGAGACTAGAAGGGATAGGTGGATTTTTTTAAGCAGGGCACACCAAAACCATGTGTGGGCTTCATGTACAGTGTGTCTCATTACTCTAAATTTCTAAGAGTATTACTATGATTAATGATTACAATTTCAAAAAGCAAATATATATGTACGTATGTATATATATATATACTATTAAGAAGAGACAGAATCAAAAACAATTTTTTAACAGGTACTAAAACTACAAAGAAAAGCTCATATACTAACAGGTATGAGCAAAAAGAAGATAAATTGTTTTGCTGGTCCTTGATAAAGCCAAGGCTCGGCATTCTTGACACTTTCTACCTTCAAGTTGCTTTTAATTTATCTTCTTTTTGCTCATACCTGTTAGTATATCAGCTTTTTTTGTAGTTTTAGTACCTGTTAAAAAAATCTTTTTGATTCTGTCTCTTCTTAATAGTATGTGAATTCTGAATATTCTTAATGGCTGCGTTGCACGTCATGATCTTCAGGTTTTTTTGCAAATTTGGTTTTAAATCCTTAAGTAAAAAGTAAAAACTTTTTTGTCTTTGACTTTGCTCTTGGGTATATATATTCTATTAAGAAGAGACTGAAGCAAAAAAAAATTTTATGAATTCCTTTCTGCTGATAGTAACTGAATTCAAATAAATTGGTAATAATTAGAATTCAGATAAAATGGGGACAATTGGAATTGAAGTAAATTGAAAACCTAAATAATAACTTAAGGAACTATACACCAACTATACATAAAATAGTATAACTATACTAGTTATCCAAATTTATTGGTGTGGATAAAATAAGTTTCTAAACTTTTGCACATCAACCAGATGGCTGATCCACCAGATATGCTGATCTATCAACCAGTTAGCTGTTTACATTCCTTGAAAAAGCCATCTGGTTGGTGTGTGAAAGCTTGGAAACTTTGAATTTATCTATGCCAATAAATTTGGATAACTAGGATAGTTATACTATCTTATATAAATTGAAACCCATTGAAATTCAAATAAATAGGTAATCATTGGATTCAGATAAACTGGGAAACCACTGGAATTCAAGTAAATTGGTACAATAATTGGAAATCAAATAGATTAGGAATCCACTGGAATTCAAGTAAATTGGTACAATCATTGGAAATCAAGTAGATTGGGAACCCACTGGAATTCAGATAAATTGGTACCCATTGGAAATCAGATAAATAGGGAACCAGTGGAATTCAAATAAATAGTGAACCATTGAAATTAAAATAAATTGGTAATAATTGAAATTTGGCTTTCAGAAGAAATTCATATGCATGTAAAGAATAGCTTCAACATCCTGAATTTTACACATATAAGACTAGTGGTTTTGAGGTAGTAGTAATTAAATAACTAAACTTTTGCATAAGTTACACCTTTTTTTTTTAAGAAATTATGGAATTTTTTATTTTTTTCAAGTGTTACATAGTTAAAATTAGCTTTTTAGTTAAAAAGCTAATGTGAAAGAAAAAAAGAAAGGTGATTCAGAAAACAAGCTATTGAAACCATCAGGGATAAATAAATAATAAATACACCAGGTTCCATACTTTGTGATACCATTCTTGTTGAGATATAAATTAATAATTTTTAATTTCTTATGCCTTTCAACAAAAGAATTTGCTGTGGCAAATATTACTTAAATTAAAGCTGAAAATATTGGGCAGCCATTTTATCTGCCTTCAGACAGAATTTGTGAATTTTGTACTTTCAAAGTAGATAAAACTGCACGCTGTTGTAGGTAATCCTTCACATTTTCATACTGCTTGAAAAAAGCAATATGACATATCTTAAAATAAAATAAAATACTTCTTTGGCTTGATCCTCCTTTTCTTTTCTTCAAAGTCTTCTACGATGAATAGTAGGATTTGTTTTCTTGTTTAGTGAAATGAAGGTTATCTGTGATGATTTGACAGCAGCATACAGAAGATAAGGTAAAGATATTTATGACAGTTTCTGCTATCATACCCCTGAATGAAGAGTGAGACTAGTGAGAGTTTATATTTTGAGTATCATTCTATACCTGATGCTTTACTGCCAGATCTACTCCTTTTGCCACTTATGAAATTCAGTGATGATAAATGCACACATGAAGCAATATCATTACATGAAATAAGTGAAGAAGTTACCATTCTGATTACTAATACAATGGACAAAATCAACTGATTTTAATCTTTGAAATGCAATTCAGGAATAACCTGACCTGAAAAATTCATATAATATATAATTGAAAGATTATAGTATGAAAATAAATTTAAAGACTTATAAATGGTTTTCAAAATAAAGGTATAACTTACATGGTTAACCAAGTTTACGTAACACCTTTCAATAAATTAGGAAGTTCTGTTGATGCATAGCCAATTCAAAGAGTGTGCGTGATAAGAGTCAAACACATGAATGCAGTGTCTTGAAAAACAGAAAAAAGGAATACTGGAGACTTAAGCATGTAACATACATGTTTTGAAGAACAGAGAAAGGGAACATGGGAGACAAGCATGAACATGTGTTTTGAAGAACAGAAAAATGGAAAATTGGGGACTTAAGCCTGAATGTGTGTTTTGAAGAACAGAAAAAAGGAACACTGAAAAATTGTGATGCGTTTTTGAAGAACCAAAAAATGGGAGCTCTGGATATTTAAACATGTACTGTGTTTTTTGAAGAACAGAGAAAAGAAACATTGAAGACGTAAGCATGTAATATGTGTTTTAAAAAACAGAAAAAGAGAACACAATACTTAAGCATGTAACATGCATTTCTAAAACCATCTTTGTATGCATCAACTGTGCTTAGCATATCTAACCAGACAGACAAATGAACTGAAAAACAAACAGGAATACAAACATTATATGCATATAAGAAACTAAAATTTTGTAGTGAAGACTATATAATTATTTGTTGAAATTTGAATTTAAAGAGATTTAAATTTTGTAGTGACAATTGTATATGATTATTTGTCTGTATGCTGGAAGACAATTGGGAGTCAAGGTTAAACACAAATGCAAGGAAAGTGAATATTTCAAAAACTGAAATGCTCTTGTACAGACAGCATTGCCCATCCATTGATAGGCAATGTGATGCTATATAAATGCAAAAATAACTTTTTAAATGCATGCATAATGTAAAATAATTTTTTAAATGCATGTAAACATGTGATATTTCTGAAGTTAACAGAAAAGTAACCAAAGCTCTTATGGAAACAACAACAAAATTAGCTGGGTCTAAGAACAAGTTGCATGTGAACGAATTATCAGGAAAAACCAAAATGTTGATGCAAAAAAGAAGAGAGATGAGGACAACTAAAGAAGATGTGACTTCCAAAGTGGAATATATAGAGCTATGCAAGGCAGTAAGAAAAAGTATCACTGAAGACGTCAGGAAATTCAACTGTGAACTAGTGAGGAAAGCAATTGAAAACAACCAAAGCCTAAAGACAGCAAAGGGACATCTCAGTAAGGGAAGAAAACAGATTATGGCACTGAGAAAAGAAGATGGTTCCGTAACAAGAAATAGAGGTGAAATTTTGACAAGAGTGAAAGATTTCTACTCCAAATTATATGAAAGGGTGGTACATGTACTCCAGACATCATGAAAGGTACCCGAGTTATTCCAGTCGTCCCAGCAGAAGTTGCACATGCAATCAAGAACATGAAGCGGGGAAAAGCTCCAGGAGAAGATGGAATTACTGTAGACATCATACAAGAAGCAAGTGGAGAAATCGAAACAGTACTCGCCCAAATTTTCACTCGATGCCTTAATGAAGGGAAGATTCCTGAGGATTGGAACAACGCTACAATGATCCTGCTACATAAAAAAGGTGACATTGAGGATCTCAGGAACTACAGACCTATCAGCCTCCTATCAGTGGTTTATAAAATCTTCACTAAAGTTCTTTCACACCGTTTGAAGGGAACACTGGACATGGCTCAACCGAGAGAACAAGCTGGATTCAGGAGTGGCTACAGCACAATAGATCATATCCACGTACTGAGAGAACTAATTGAAAGAGTGAGGGAATATGAACTTCCATTGTGCATGGCTTTTATTGATTATGAAAAAGCCTTTGATTTGGTGCAACCATCAGCAGTTACAATGGCTCTGAAATCCTGCGGTATTGAAGATGCATACATTAATATTATTAATAACATCTATGAAAATGCAAGTGCAAAGATTCGGCTGTTTGAGAATACAGCACACATAAAAGTAGGAAAGGGAGTGAGACAAGGTGACACCATATCTCCGAAGCTCTTTAATGCTACATTGGAGGGTGTCTTTCAGTCGCTGAGCTGGGAAAACAAGGGGATAAAGATTAATGGAGATTATCTAACTCACCTTCGTTTTGCTGATGACGTAGTCATTTTTGCAACTACCCCATCAGAGCTGCAGAGTATGACCCAGGAACTTGCTGACAAGAGTAAAGAAGTGGGATTAAAAATGAACTTTCAGAAGACACAAGCGATGTTCAATGCTTTTTCAAGAAATGAAGATTTATCGATTGATAGAGAAAAGCTGGAGATAACAGACACGTACGTTTATCTTGAACAGCAGATATCAAGTGATGGTCACATTGATGAAGAAATTAATCGGCGTACAAAACTTGCCCGGAGAGCTTTTGGAAGAAACAGCATAATTTTCAAGAGCAATATGCCATTATGTCTTAAAAGAAAAGTGTTAGATCAATGCATCCTTCCAGTGCTTACGTATGGTGCAGAGACGTGGACCTTAACTAAAAAAGACATACAAAGGCTGCTGACAACTCAAAGCAGCATGGAGAGGTGCATGCTTGATGTAACCAGGAGAGATAAGAAGAGGAACTCGTGGATCCGAAAAATGACCAGAGTGGAAGACATCATGATCAGAGTTAAATCCCTGAAATGGCAATGGGCTGGACATACTGCCAGAAGGACAGACCATCGATGGACAGCCGAAATTTTAGATTGGATTCCAAGGGACAGGAAAAGACCCAGAAGAAGATCACATGGGAGATGGGTGGATGAAATTCGAAAGTATGCAGGAGTGACATGGAGGAGACTGGCACAAGACAGACCGTTGTGGAGGAAACTTGGGGAGACCTTCGTCCAGCAGTGGATTGATAATGGTTGATGATGATGATGATGAAAACATGTGACATTAGTGTTCTGTGACTAATTCAATGACCAGGATGACACGAAATTCTCACATGTAATGAGTGTATTTTTTGACAAAAGTATCAAATCTGCTTTTCAGTAAGAGCAGTTCGTAAGAAATCAGGTTCTATGCCATCTAGTGGGGAAAAATTGCATTAGAAAACCTGGCAACCCCCCCCCCCCATCACACACAAAACGGTTTTAATTACAGGAATTAAATGCAAAAAGAGAAAATTTTGGAAATGCGTGTAATGACAAATAAAAATATATTATGTTTCCTAGTGGTAAAATAAGGCATCTGGAATATCAGAAGCCATGGATAATATTGATCATGATTAGAACTAAATTAGAAGCTCTAAAAGAATTTTTCGAGTCCGATGGGTAGAAACTGAGATCTTAAACAAAAAGCTGAAATTTCCTCCACATTAGCATGAAAGTTATACATCAGAAAAGTTGGAGTATGAATTGTATGTAAAAAGAATTTTCTGTGTTGTGTTTTTAGAAGTGTAGTTATGGATTGAAATGCTAATATACTGGATGCTTCCTAGTGAGAAAATAGTACATGTGGTAAATCAGTGGGCACATTATATTGATCATTGCCAACGTTAGGTCATGTAAAAAAATAAAATTCTCCAGACCAACACTTCGAAACAAAATTATTGATGAACTAGGTATTCAGATTTATACCTCTTGGTTGGCAGGAATATTTTACATCAAAGAAAGGTTTAGTAATACCTGAAATGTCTCTCATAACTACAGCTATAAGATACAGTTTTTCTCTTTCCATATATATATAGGTAGGAGTAGGAAGGACGTTGGTGGGTTCATTGAAGAGAGGATTGCTTTTGTATCATGAAGCAGGACTAACTTAACATAATAATAACTAAATGCTATATAATGAAGTTAGGATAAATACAGATGTCATTGATTTAGAGGAATGAAACATAATTAAACATCGTCTTAGGCACACATTCTTTTACTCGCTCAGCATTAACTTTCAACTTCGTCTCTCTACGTCATAAGTCTGTCTGCTCTCTATCATGTACTCTTCGTCGGCTGCAGCTGAACTGCAACATCTATCTTGTTCGTGGGGAAAAAAGTGAACTACTCCCTCACGATATCGCTTCGTCATCATCAACAACAGTTCAAAGAATTTCAAAAGGCCAATAGGGAAAATTCCACAACTCGGCCATTCTGATGGCCAGTCCGTCCTCGGCTAACGACTCAAAAGACTCAGTCCTGGGAATAACCTAATGAAAAATTATAACATACTTACTCATAGTCATCGCATCGGCTATATCCCTTCATCTGTCGATTCTCATTGTTAACATTCATAAGCGTCGTCAGCCCATTTCTTCATTTGATCAGCTGAAGACGATGTTGTGCAGGGACCTTCGTGCTGTCCAATCTTGACAACATCATAATGATCACGAGGTCTCACACAGGTAACTTGTTATGGTCCTAGAAACTTGGGATGTAACTTTAGTCTGGCTCCAAACTGTGTTCGCTTGATGGCAACTAGTTCCCCTTTCTTGTATTTGTATGGTCTTTTCCTTCTCTTATTGAATGTTCCCCGATTTTCCTCTTGAATCTTCAGTATGTTCTTCTTAGCATCCTTCCTAGTTTCCTCTCTATTTTCCATCACATAATTTGTTGCCTCTTCTTCAAGAATCTTTCTTACTTCAAGGTCTTCTTTGTTCCTCATTTTCACTCCTACTAGCAATTCAAATGGGGACCACTTTGTGCTACGAGGAACTGTACTATTTAGTATTCTTTGTACTGAATCCCCATGCTTAAACCATTTAGTTGGATCATCAAGTGATAATTTTGATAAGACAGGTATGAGGGTCTTATGGATTCTTTCGACTTGGCCGTTCCCACGTGGAACACCAGTAGTGATTTGAAGATGCTCTATGCCTTCTTTAAGACAATAAGCATTAAACTCTTTTGATACGAAGGCACTACCTCTATCTGTGATTATTCTGGTTGGGTTTCGTTTTCTGCTGCAATTTCAATTTGTCGTCTAATACGTCTTTGGCTGTAGTAGACTCTAATACGTCTTTGGCTGTAGTAGACTTTACTGGGTACAACCATGTGAACTTTGTAAAAGCGTCAGCAACAGTAAAAATACGGTTGTAATTTTTGTTGGTGGATGGGAGGGGACCACTAAAGTCGGCATGATCGGTACTTAACGCTACTTCCTCCTTCAGAATAGGATTTAAAAACCCTTCTTGCTTTCCCGATTTCTTGTTTAACAAGATGCATTTGACACAGTTCTGTATCACAGATTCAATGTGCTTATGGAGGCCTGGTATAAAAAAAACTATCGCTTAACGATTTCCTCAGTCTTTGCTACTGAAAAATGACCCTTTTCGTGTGCATTTTTGATGACTTCTAATTGCATGGCCCTCGGAACAACAATTAAGTTATGACCATTTTCGTATTTGTAAAGTATAGTGTGCTTCACAAAATAATCGTCAGCACCTTCATTCTCTAATAACTTTCTCATAGTGGTAATATACTCATCTTCCAACTGAGCTGCTGATATTCTAGGCGTGATATCTGTATCAGATATAATCATGACGGGTTATCTACTCAGTGCGTCAACATGCTTTATTTGCTCACCCGGTCGATGTACAATCTCATACTGAAATTCCTCTAAAAATAAAGCCCTTCGTGCTCTGCTGGTTACTAGATCTTTTTTGTCCATAGTTTTTTGAAACGCTGAACGGTCAGTCACAGTCTTGAACTTTTCTCTCAATAGGTGAACGCGAAACTTTCTTAGAGCTTCTATTATAGCAAGGACTTCTAACTTGTAACTGCTATATTTTTCTTCTGCAGGAGTCGTTTTTTTACTCATGTAGTAAACTGGATGAAAAGTTCCATCCTCTCATTGCTGGAGTAAAATTGCACCATAGCCATATTTGCTAGCATCAGTGTGTGCAGTTCTTTTTACTACCCGGCTTAAAGATGTGAAGGACAGGATCATTAACCAGCAGTTCCTTTAGTTTAATGAAGGCAGCTTTCTGTTTCGGTCCGAAAACAAAATGCTCTGGTTTCCTGAGCGTTTGGCAATCATCGCATATCCGGAAATAAACTTACGAAAATAATCTGTGAGTCCTAGGAAACTATGTACTTGTTTAATGGTTGTTGGTTCGGGGAACTTCTGAACTGCAACGGATTTCTCTGGAGAGTGTCTAATAGTTTGTTTCTTCTTCAGTTACATGTATCAAAAATTCAACTCTCCTTTTCAGAAACTAACATTTGCTTATTTTTATCTGTAGTCCATATATGCGGATGCAGTGCGTAATACTTGCTCCAACCTCTCAGTGCCTTCTCGCTCATCCGCTGAGGGATTTATGCACAAATGAGATTCTTCCGCGAATTCGCAGAATTCTGCTTTTTTGTCATCATTTGGGTTATTCTTGAGATCGATTCAAAACTGAAGAGAAATGCTGGAGGAATTAGTAGAGGAGGTGGGGTTGTTTTTTTTTGGTTTCGGGATGGTATTTCGTTTTTGAAAACTTTAGAAAAGGGAAGCTAAACGGAGTGAAAGTTTTCCCCATAAACGCCATTTCTTTTTCTCGCAATGTTTCTTCTGTGCAGTATTATTGTTAAACATAACTTTATTCCATAAATATTTGCATTTCAATGTGAAAATGGTGGAAAAAATTCCGAAAACGGAAGTTGGACGGCACGAACATTTCCCTGTAATCTTCAGGCACTGGATTCTTCTGTGGATTCGAAGAATTCTGCCATTTTAGTCATCATTTTAATGGTTCTCGAGATCAATGCAGAACTGAACAGAAATTTTGGAGGGATTGGTGGTGGTGGTAGTGGTGTGTATGTTGGGAGCGGTAGTGTGTGTGTGTGTGTGTGTGTGTGTGTGTGTGTGTGTGTGTGTGTGTGTGTGTGTGTGTGTGTGTGTGTGAGTGAGTGAGTGAGTGAGTGAGTGAGTGAGTGAGTGAGTGAGTGAGTGAAGGAGTGAAGGGGGATCTGTCAGAGGACGGAATTCCGACTTTCAAAACTTTTGTGGAAACGGAAGTTAGACGGAGTGAAGGTTTCTCCCGCAATTGCGATCCTCTTTTTCTCGTGATGTTTCTTCTACCCAGTAGTTTGTTTTATTCCATAAATATTTGTATTGCAGCTAGAAAATGGAGGACAACTTTCCTAGAACGGAAGTCAGACAGAGAGATGATTTCTATTTGTATTTTTTTTCTCTCTGCAATGTTCCATTTATCCTGTGTTGTTGTTAATGTAAAAAATATACATATGTATTTTGAATACAGTGATGCGCTCCAGTCTAATATTTACATACACAAATTTCAGTGAAAAATTCTGTCTTGCGTATGCAGTGTTATATTCACTCTGTTTTGCAACACGTTCTTATTTTTCACCCAAAAGTTAAGTGTTTTTCTTATTCGTCAGTCCCATGTATGTTTATGACATCATCCATGTAGAGAATTACTATGCCTTTCGTCATAAGGTTACGGAATACATGATAAATGTATCTTTGAAAGACACTGGGGCTATTTGATAATCCAAACGGAACTTTCAAAAATTCGTACTGGCCCTCATGAGTCACGAAAGATGTATACTTGCGACTATCCTCATCAACTTCAACATGGAAGAATCCATTCTGTAAATCAACAGTGGAAAACACCTTAGCATTTTTCAATTTGTCTAAGACATCTTCAATTAACAGTAGGGAAAATCAGTCCTTGATTGTTTTCTTATTTACCAACCTATAATCTACACAGATCCTAGTCAATCCATTTTTTTTTCATCGACGCTATTGGGCAAGCGAAGTTGGATGTACTTGGACTAATGATTCCTTCGCAAAGCCAACAGCAATTTCTTTTTCCACTTCCTGCTTCTCGGGCATGGACAGACATCTCGGCCTTTGGTATACCGGTATCTCATCACTCAAAATAATTTTCATTTAATTTTCATTTTAATGTCTGTTTCTTTGATCTTATTTGGTTTATATTCTGTAACAAGTTCAGATACCAATTCACGTGTTTGCTTATCCTCAGTGTGGTCAGTTTCAATTAAATTGAATGGTTGGTCTGTAACATCAGAGATGTACATTAAAAAATTTCCGCCATTCGCATTTTGTATCTCTATACCCTCTACTAATATGAATTTCAGCTTGACAAAATATTTCAGTTTCAATCACCATTTCCATTTTTAAAGCACTTTTAGGTACCACGTGAAAGAATAACTGAAATGAGTTATTGTTGATACGTATCGAGCACACAAAAGAACCAAGCATAGTAAATTTGCAATCTCCAATTCCGGAAAGAGAGACAATGCTATTTTGCAGCGGAGGTTGTCCTATCTTACGATATGATAGGAAGTCTGCAAGATGGTTTAATAGGGTTCTGGGGATGTAATTTTTGTCTGCAGGACCAAAATAAATCTGCGATGTACGTCGCCTGTCGCTGCCATTCTGCTACAAGATTTAAAAGTAAAATGTCTCAATGAAAAGATTTGTATATCCTACTGATAAAAAGAACATCATATTCTTCAAGAATGCGTCGCCAAGAATTAACCAATGCAGCCATATGGTTATCTCACAGTAGTTTAAAATTATCCTATCCACTGCTGTGGTCTTTTGGGATAAAATTGTATTTTTTACTGTCTTTGAATGGGACATAGTGAAATCAACTACTGATCTCTGCTGCGGTGTGAATGGGAGATAATGAAATGAAGGTGACAATTCATGCTGGTGACAATTTTGTTCATTTATAAAGTTTTGAGGCCGTGATTTGTACTATAGTCACAGTTAAGGTGGTGTATCAAGTCATAGTAAAACAAATCATTGGTCAGGAAAAATGCATGGGGGCATAAAAGCAAATAAGCAAACAAAAAGAGCCCAGTGACCTAATTTTTTGGCTGAATCTGCCCATTGCATCACATTTCAGGAAAAAGAAAAGCAGTTACGTTTTCTTTGTCTCCAAGGTATGGAACTAAATGATTTTGATATGGAACTAAATGACAATTATACGAGTGAAGTTTAGTGTCTGAACTATTGATCTTAACACTGTTCGCTTTAATTTAAGTATGACACTTTATTAATCCTGCTTTTATTTATTTATTTATATTATATAAAGAATATATTATAAATAAATGAATAATAATAAATATTACAGCAATAATAATATATACCATTGGGATCCTCACACTGAATTTTTTTTTTTTTTTTTTTTTTTGTAACTGAGATATTGATTCATTAAAATGTTTGGCAAAACTGTGCCCATGCTTCTTGATCATTCCATACCTTTTGAATAAGGAATAAGCTGAAAATGAATTTGAATGCTTATAGGTATGTTGATATCTTCCTCCCCCCTCCTCCTCCTCCTCGTTGTGACTTCCTAAAATATCCTCCTGTGTAACAAACTAGTATTTTGCTACATTTCTTTCTTCATATGCCAGAAACATTTGCAAACTACTTTCTCATTATGTTTTAAGTTATATCACTGTTAATCTCATTTAATTTCAGCTTCCTAGGATAGTGGTAGAATTAAGAATGTGACATGTGCACACTCATAGCAGTTGTCCCTGAAGCCTTCATTTTTAATATCTTTTATATCTAAAGTGGAACTGTTTGATATTAATGCAATGAAATGTGGAGTCCTTTTTAGTAAGATCTTCTTCAGCTTGGTTGGGTAAAATTAAGTAGGTCTTTGTCACATTTTTATTTTGTAGCAGTGCTTGATTATAAATTAATTGCACACATTTTGTGTAATTAATTTATTTGCTCACATAGCAGCAACAGTGCTTGGTCATGATTGTCGTACACAGTTCACATAGTTTTTAAATTGTATACTCCCACTCTTTAAGTCTCTTGAAGCATCATGATTTTTCTTAATGTTAACCTCCTAATAAGTAATCAGACTTGTAAAATCACAACTTAAAAATTGTTCTTATCATTTTTGTTTTTGATACTTAATTTTCTAGTTCTATTTAATGTGTGGTAAATTGTACAGTTAAAATTTTGATTAAGTGGTCAGCTAATGAATGTATCTGCAGGTTTACAAAATATATTAACTGCTAATTAAAATGATTAGCATTTTATTAAGAAAACTCTGCCCTGATTGAATGCATATTTCTTGAAAACAGCTCAGCTTTGTCGATATTCCCATTAAAACGTATGTATTTATATTTAAAAATTCAGTTTCAGTGTGCAGAAAACAAAATACCATTGATCATTACTCAAAAAAAAAGTTTTTTTTTTGCAAATACATCGTGAAATTCAATACCACAGACACGCATTTGTGTTCATGATGCATTTTTATTCTCCTCTTTAAAGTAATGCAAAAATGTCAAGTTTGTAAATCTATGAGATCAAGATAAAAAATTTATAAGGTAAAAGAGCTCGGAATACATTTTTGTTATAAGTCATGGTTTCTTGATCAGCAGTGTAGGAAATGCTTTGTTTCCTGTCCAGTGTTCAAGCAAGCAGGCATGACCCGATTCTCACAGGGATTATACCCCCCCCCCCAAAAAAAGGTTTAGACACAACTACTTATGTCCCATAGGACTTTTGTGCTGTGTATCAGAAAGGAAGTTGCAATAGATTGAACCTAGAGGCTCAGGCATGACAGAGGACAGACATGTCAGAGAAGTAGGAGTACCAGATTGAAAGAGTGAGTTGAGACTATGATGTCATAACAAGCTCTTCCACGAAGAGATAAAAAGGGCAGGGAAGGAATAGATGACCTTATTTGTAAGAGAAAGCCCATCACCCTGGATCCAATAGCTTAGCATGCTCATCTGACACATGGCAAATATTTTGTGGTTCAGAGCAAAACAGCCTACCAGGGTTCAAACCCACCATTGTCTGGTCAGAAGTTCATTGCCCTAACTACAAGGTCATCCACAGCCCTCCTGTTTAGGGATGGTATTCCCATGATCTTATATGGTGGTCACTGTCCTCTCTCATGTCCTGCAAATGGTATCCTTATGTAGTTCTATTGTTATCAAGCCTCATAGCCCTCCTCATTCATCTTACCGTGCAAGCAGTTGATTACATTCTTTGAGAACTGACTGTACAGAAATTTAACTTTTATTAAAAAAAATGTAACCTTTCACTTAAACTGATGTATATATGTCAACTGTTATTTATCTGAATGTTTTTACTTTGATGTGAGGTGTGTGCTTTCCATCTTTGCTTTGGTGAGGTTTGGCATGTTTCATGTAAATTTCTTAACTTCCACATTTAAGAAGTTAAAAGATAATTTTCCACATGGAGTCAGCTTTTTTCTTCTTTTTTTCCCCAGCTGTTTGGCACCCTTTGGCCAAATTTGGCCCTTGCACAAAAAATCCTGAACAATAACAACGAACAAAAAAACAAAGCAAAAAAAAAAAAAAAAAAAAAACTTAAGCCAAAGGAGCAAACACTTGTGCAGTACATTTAGAATGTTAATATACTCTAATTACTGCCACAGTATGGGTGGATGAAATTTCATGATTTCTTTTAAATCTGTTCTGGATTATTGTCTCAAAACAGCCTTATTGTATGTTTAGAAAAGCAACTAAAATTGTTGGATTTTTAATTCAGAATTTCAAAATTTTGAAGTTGCACTAATCTTTTGAACATAAATAAAGCAGCTCAATTTGTTGGTAAGATTGCCTTGGCAGTTTAACTCATTCTGTTTATCATCATCGTTATAAAATAAACTTTCCTTAATAAACTGTTTGTGGAAATTTAACATTTCAGTTTCAGTAATTTATGTTTCCAATGAATTTATATTTGGAATAAATTTATTAATCTCTTCATCACTGTGTAATTGTAGATACATTTTGTTATTCTTTGTTTTAAAAATCTGTATATTTTCCGATTTGGGATATTTCTTATTCAAACACAGCTGGATAGGTTGTTCACTATGTAATTTGTACTTTCTGACACAATACTAATCCAAGACTCATCATTTTGCCAGAGTATGTAAAAGTTCTGGTTAAAGTTTAATTTTTGCACGTTGGACTATAATTTCAGTTTTGTATATGCTTGTAAGAACTTTCGTATGATAAAAATCAGGATCAGTATAAATTCTATAGTAGATCACACTGTATAGTTAATAGCCTGCATTTTACTTATATGCTTGTAATCTATGTTTTTTTTTTTTTTTTTGACAAAGGCATTTTTTTTTGCTTCCTTATGTCCAGACTCCTTAATGAAACATTTTCTCTTTTGTTTGCAGGATTAAGCCAGCCTTGTTGAGGCAAGCTACATATGGCACTATCAAGATTGGAATTTACTACACTCTAAAGAATATTTTAATAAAGAATCCACATGGTATGATTGATTCTGTTTAATTTTGTGTCCTAAATAAAGTACACATATACCAAATGATTCTATCAGTTTTTGTGCTGTTAATAAAGAACTTGCATTAAAGATCCTGTATAATACGATTGATTTTGTATCCTCTCTTGTGTGCGTAGAACCCATCCATATCATATGATATGCTTTCTATCTAAGCTTTTGTGTTCTTGATAAAGAATTCACTGACATGTTGTGCTTCTGCCTCTACTTTGACCTTTTAATAAACTATTTAACTAATCCTGTATTCCATAGCAGAATCACAGTGACAGGTGAAGTATGTTGCAGACTTCATTTTGGTCTTGCAGACAAAAATGATATCCCCAGATCCCTATTGAATCCTCTCTTGCAGACTCTTGATCATGGATACAAGTTTTCCATCTTTCAAAACCTTCTGAAAACTGAAGTTAGACGAAGTAAAGATTTCTCTCATAATCGTAATATTTTTTTCTCTCATGATGTTCCATCTGTCCGGTATTGTTGTAAATATCCTTTTATTCTGAAAAAGTGCTTGTGTTTCAGCTTGAAAAGAAAGGCAACAATTTCTGAAAATGGAAGTTGGACGAAGCCATATAATTTTAAATATTTTTTTTTGTGTGATGTTCCCTTTGCCAATTATGGTTGTTAAATATAATTTTATTGCATAACTGTTTGTATTTTAAGATAGAAAATGAAGAAATTTTCTTCCGAAAATAGAAGTTGGATGGAGGGAGATTTTCCCCATAATCGTGTTTTACTTTTTTTTTTTTTTTTTTTAGCGATGTACTCTGTTGTGTATTGTTGTTAAATATTATTTTATTTCACAAATCTTTGTTTTCATCTTGAAAATGAAGCGGAATTCTATGTTCAGAAGTCAGAGTGTTTTTCATCCTTAGATACCTTTGCAATGCTATGGTACCTAGACTAGACTTCAGGGGCAAAATAAAAATAGCCCACCATGATACAGATATTTCCTGGGACCACTTGAAAAATGGCCAACTATTTCTCTTACCCTTCTTGTCTAGATTGTTTGGAAAGAACGAATAATTATTTTAGCACTTGTGAAATAGAATCATTAACTTTATTTTAGCTTTACATTATCCGTCTAAAATGTTATTGTCTTAAAAAAAAAAAAAATGGCCTTTCATTCTATCTATCGATATATGTTGGGTGTTAGCTCTAAAATGACTAAAGAAAAATTCTCTCCACTTCAGTGAAAAATTTGCTGCCGAACCAAGCATGCTATTATAAATAAATTAAACTAACTATGGTTAAGTGTAGGTCGTTGGACTTAGAGCCAAAGGGACATCGGTAGGCCCTGCCCTCTCCTTTTGAATCTGAGGGATGAAAATGGCAGTTAATCAGTCAAAATAATTTTGTAATCTTGAAAGAGTCACTAGTACCAACTTTGATGGTAGATCATCCCCACACCCTTATCCCTGCACAGACATAGAGCACAAAGTGATTTCTTCGGCAGAGATGTTCTGAAATCTACTGAAATCTATGTCCCACCTACATTTTTCTTAAAAAAACAACAACAATTTACTGGTACTGGTTCATGGATCAAAATGGTAGTTCTTGAGTCAAAAGAGAGAGAGAGAGAGAGAGAAAAGAAAAGAGAAAAATTTAGACTTGAAAAAGTAAACTCTTCAGGAAGGTGGTATTGGATACCTTTGCGCAGTAGACGATCAGTAACAAAATAAATGTAATTATCTGGTACAACAAACACCATGTTTTGAGCATGGTTTGATATGCTACTTCAATCATGGGTAGATTTTTAAGTCTTTCACCCTTAAATTGCTGTTAAAATTTGTTCACAACTGAATTAGTTTTACAATGCATATTTCAACAATTCTATTTCATTCTGGAGTTAACAGAATTTTTTTATCCATGAGGAAATTTATTAGGTGTTTCCCCTGTGTGTACGTGTGTTTCTGTAGTGGACCATAAGACTAAAAATTCTTGGCCTGGTTTCGTTGATCCAATCCATCCCTGCTAGACTGATTCTTTTCTTTGTTTTGGGGTAGAAGCACACATAAGATTCTTCTGCAGGTTCGCAGAATCCACTTTTTTTCGTCATCATTTGAGTCATTCTTGAGATCGATGGAGAACTAGAGAAACATTTCGGAGTGGTTGTTTTCCATCTGGGGGTAGCATTTTATCTTTTGAAAACGGAAGTTAAACGGAGCGAAGATTTTTCCCATAATCGTAATTTCTTTTTTTCTCATAATGCTGCCTGTGTCCAGTATTGTTGTTAAATATAATTTTATTGCGTAAATGTTTGTATTTCAACACGAAACTGTGGGCAACAATTTCCAAAAAAAAAACAGAATTTAAGATGGTGCAAAGATTTCCCTGTAGTCTTCAGACATGAGATTCTTCTGTGAATTCAAAGTCTGCCATTTCTGTTATTGGTTATCATTTTGGGCATTCTCAAGATCAGTGAACAACTGAACAGCGAGAGAGAGAAATTTGGAGGGGGGATTAGGTTTCCATTTGAGGACAAAATTGGGTCCTTCAAAACTATCAAAAAGGGAAGTTAGCCAGAGCGAAGGTTTCTCCCGTAATCTTATTTTTCGTCCCTCAATATTCTCGCTATCCTGTGTTGTTGCTAAATGTTACTTTCTTCCATAAATGTTTGCACTTAAGCTTGATAAGGGAGGGGAAATTTTTGCAAAAACGGAGGTAATGAAGTTTTTCAAGTTTGTTAGAATTGATGCATGGTGTTTTCAAAAGTATTCATATTCTCAAAGTTACACCATTTTTGTAAAGAAGTGAAAATTTTGATATTGTGCATCCATGGTCCTCAGGATTAAATTTCTTTCAGCATGATAGATAAGTTAAATTATCATCATCTGAGGGAATGAAAAGGAAAAAAAAAAACAAAAAAAAAACAAAGAAGGAAGTGACAAAGAAATGGGAAAGGAATGGTATCAACAGAAAGAAAAACTAAGCAAAAATTGAGCTGATGTTCTAGCAAGTACAAAAAAAAAAAAAAACCCCAGCTGTGTTTGAAACAATGACTTTTAAAACAATTTTATTTTGTTTTAAATTCAGTAATTTTCTATTGTGAATAACCATTTACATAAATTTAAATTTCAGTGAACAATTCCATCTTGCTTGTGCTGTGTTATATTTACACTTTCTTGTCGCATGTTCTGAATTTCATCCAGTTGAAAAGTTCAACTTTTTTGTTCTTTGGTCAGTCTCATGTATGGTAGAAGACAGTTTCTTCTTTTTTGTTCTTTTTTTAAATCTCTACCCATACAAATTTTTATTAATTTCCATATCTTGTAGTTTTCTTGCCCAGTGATCGCCACCTTGCAGATTATTTTGTGTTACCATGATATCTGTCATAGACTAATCAGGAACTTTCTGCTATAGCAGTCCTTTACAAATTATGCAAGTAGGCAGTTTTATTATGAAAGGAAGTAAAGCCTGGAACCTTCACATTAGTGATAGCATAAATTATTCTTTCTTGGGAGTTCATCATTTACTAAAAAGAGTCATTCGTGGATGATAATTGAAGCAAATGATCTGATTTTCAGGTTGTCACAGCTCTCAGGTTGTAAATTATTCATTGCGGAGATCCTGTGCTGCATTTCCAAGGCCACAGCTCTTTTTAGCAAACTGCACAAAAGAGCAAAAGCTCTTCAACCATTCACAGTGAATGATTTGCCATGATTTTGGCATTCCATTCAAATTAAGGCCATTTATGTTTTATTCCTGTTCTGTGGTTTCACCATTATTTCCTAGCTGATTGCACAGTCACATAATAGTTGACACTTATGAATCCTTGACATGACAGTATAATTTTTTTTATTCGCATTAAAAAAACTGCACAACTTGCTTTCAAGAAAGGTTCTCAGAAGTATTTGCAATAGATTCAATATTTGTTAGTGCAAATTGCAAATGTTTTGGTGTTAGATTAAAATTTCCTATCATCGATTGTAATGTTTAACAGTTTCAAAGTTGACTTTATGAATTCTAGGGCTAGCAATCGAAAGTTATCAATAAATTTAAAATTGCACAACTGTTGTGCACAGTAGTAGAATGTAGACATATGCGTGTACGCTGCACGTGGCTAGTTTCCAAACTATTAACAAGTTTTGCAGATAGTTTTTGCTTGTAGTTTAAAAATAATAAAAAATAAAAATGTTATTTGCAGCAATTAGAACACTTATTTAGGACTTTATTCAGATTAATATACTTAATTCTGTTTTAACTTGAAGAACTTTCAATTATTTTTCACATCTTCTGACTTCTTTTGTTTCTACAGACATTTCTGGCCTCTAGATTTCATCAAGGCCTCTTCTCAATGCATCGGAACTGTATCAAAAGTTTTGCTTACATGAAAAAAAAATTTAATTTTATTGCCAGGCTCCTCTTGCAGTTGCCAGTTATTAAATTAAAATCATTTCCTTTTGTATTTTGTAAGTCTAGTATTTTTGAATTAACGTGTTCAAAATGCTATCTATAATTTCTGAAGGTTCATTGATGAAAGTGTTTTGCTGGATATAGAAACTTTCTTTAATTTGTATCTTGTTTTTATGAGGCTCATAGCTCAATGTTTTGATATTTTGCCATAACATTCCATTTCACACACATTGCTGCACATTCAGTTGTAATGCACTTATGTTGTTCTCATTGGAATGTGTAATGTTCTAATTATTTATTGTTTTATTAATTTTTCTTTAAATTATCTTATTTTATTGTTATCGTGGTTCACGAATTTGCAGCAAGTTCAATGCTTTAATGGTTATGTACACAGATACATTTTATTTTTATACAACTCTGTTGTTGTAGATCATCGACAGTCCTTGGTTCCTGTTCTAAGATTTCCTCCAATCCTGTTTATCATAAATATAATAAGCTAAATAAATAAAGCATTTCCAATAGGAGGAAATGTAGACACTACCGGTGGTAGCAGACAATGGAATCATGATAGCCAAAGTCAGTTTTTTTTTTTTTTTTTTTTTTGACACGTTAGAACTAAATCATTGGGAAGAATTTTCCTCTACGCAAGAGCTGCTGTAGATCGTAAATTGTCCTTGGATGCCATTCTTAGTCCTCTTCTAATCCTAGAGTTTGGCTCTAACCGAAAAGTTTGCACGCCTGCATTAAAATTGCCAATCTGATTTAATCAGATTATGTCCAGTTTTCAAACCCAGTGTTTGGAAATCCATTTTTCTTGAGAAAATGTCCAGTTCTTGTGGAATTTTAATAATTGGTAATATTTTGTTCATTTTTTACTGTAATGTTTCCTGTTTACTACCATTGCAGACACTCCAAGTGATACTGATTTTCACTGTAGGAATCATTGGTGTGCTACACAGTCCACAAAACATCAAAATATACAGCAGAAATCGAAAATCTCAGCTAAATAATGTTTTTCAACATTTGCGTAAACTATACCAATTATGGATTTATGAGATTTTATTATCTTTTCAGCTGTATAAAATATCTTTTCATGCCTTCAAGATTCTATAATTTATTAAATATTTTTTGGTTGTCTATTGGATGTTTTTAATATTGTGATCCTTTTTTTTTTTTTTTTTTTTTTGATGTGCCATTCCACAATCTGAAAATTTTCAGAACGATAGGAAAGCATTGTACTAGCAGGGATGATAATGTTGTGTGATTTTTGGAATTCCAAATTTTTCTGACCAAGCTCAGTGATGGAAAGTTTGCACCAATTTCATTATCTTATGCCAAACTGCTGCAAATTATGAAGGCCGCCCCGGTGGCGCAGTGGTCTAAGCGATGGCCTCTGATCATTCGTCCAGAAGGGGTCCGGGTTCGAATCCCGGTGAGGCATGGATGTTGTGTTTGTCTTACGGCACTGGCTCTATCCCTTCCCTGGAACCAGTGACCCTAAATTAGGGACAGGCGACTGCTTATAGCCCATTGAGTTGCTCACGGTGGTCGTTAAACCTCAAAAAAAAAAAAAAAAAAAAAAATTATGAAGAAAATTAATATCTGCGCCCAACTGCACCAAAACTGCAATCCACAGCAATAACTGCCAAGCGGAAAAAATGTTTTCACAGCAAAAATGCCATTTTAAATGGCAAATCGAATGCTGCTTTTTTAAGGTCTATGCGTAATTTGGTTAACATATAATGATGCTTAATCAACACGTACCATCAATCCCAACATTTCGGAATGTTTTTCGCCTACCTTCTAATTCGTTGGTTTTTTTTTTCAGCATAAGTGACTAATAGGTTTCGAGATTTTAGTAGAGCTTACGGAGGAAGAGTTTTGTTGTAATCATGTGGCATGTAGGAGAAACGATGCTGTACGCTATGAAATCCTGATGAAGATTGTTTGCAGATAGTTTGGTGGTCTTTCGGAGTGTTGTGCAATTGAGATAGTTTATATGACGCAGTTATTTTGTTCCGTGCGAGGAGCACGATTACGTAAATGCAGTGTAATGTCAGTCATTAGCTATTTCATTGACGCGGAGGAAGACTAAAAATGGCTCCCCTGTGACCAGATATGATGGTTCTGTTTCTAAAGGATTCATAGGTATTCAGAGATGCCAACTTTTACAGATTTTCTGTAATTTGTACGGATTTTCACTCCATCCTATGGTTTTACGGAAGTACCCCAAAAAACTACTGAAAAGTCCACTCAAGATACATGCATGCAATTTTTTTTTACCATCTCTTGGTCGAAGAAACACTTTACAGATAGTCCCTTATACGCCTTCGATGTTCAGATGGAGCTTCTTCTTGTACGCTGTTTGTCACGACTCCCCGTACAAACGTTTTAACCCTTTCTACTCGACTGACGGGAACCCCAAACATTACGAAATCACCGAATAGCTCGACTCTGATGACGCCTCTATAGTTCGCATGTCGACGCTGGCGAGACATTTCTTTTTTGTCGAATAGGTCGGGTGTCACTCACCACTCTGATTACGCTTCTATTATAGCTCGCATGTTGAGGCTCGCGAGACATTTCTTTTTCACCAAATAGAGAAAGAGAAACGTCAACGGTGTGTCGGTGTCATCCGCCATGCTGATGATGCCTCTATAGCTCGTATGTCGGCCCTCGCGAGGAATTTCTTTTTCGCCGAATAACTCGCTTGTTAGGTGTCATCCGCCACACCTATGATGCCTCTAAAGCTCGTATGTCGGGGCTTGCAGGACATTTCTTTTTCGCCGAAAAGCTCGGGTGTCATCTGCCACTCCTATGACACCTTTATGGCTCGTATGTCTGGGCTTGCGAAACATTTCTTTTTCGCTGAATATATCAGGTGTTGTGCGGCTTGTGACACCTCTATAGCTCATATGTCGGAGCTTGCGAGACATTTCTTTTCTGAATATCATGCGTGTCGAGTTTTACCCTCCATGTCGATGACACCTCTAGCTCGCATGTTGACGCTCGCGAGACATTTCTTTTTCGCTGAATATAACAGGTGTTGTGCGGCTTATGACACCTCTATAGCTCATATGTCGGAGCTTGTGAGACATTTCTTTTTCTGAATATCATGCGTGTCGAGTTTCACCCTCCATGCCGATGACACCTCTATAGCTCGCATGTTGATGCTTGTGAGACATTTCTTTTTTGCTGAATAGGTCATATGTCACCCGCCGTGCCGATGATACCTCTATAGCTGATGCGTAAGGGCTGGCGAGCCAAAGCTGAGCTTTCACTGCTAAGTTGTGGCCCTTACTGCAGAAAAATCAGCTGTGACAACAAAAAGAATGAAGTCAAATAAAACTTATCGTCAAGTGTATCGTGGTATATATAGTAAAGAATGGCCTTTTTATGAGGCATCTAAAGGTTTGCCGAATCGCGCTTTGTAAGCCATGTGGCTGTTATTTCAGCATAGCACATGACGGCCGCGATGATTGTAGGCGTCATGTGGAGAGCAAGTAGCACAAAAATCATGTCAAGAGACTAAATAGAGATGTGTGTAAAATTAAGGTAACCATAAAACTTCTGACAGCTTATAAAGAATCCTGGAAAAATGCAGCAAAATTAGCAAAAAAAGAAAACAAGTTGAATGTTCACAAGGTGATTTGAAACGGGAAGAAACTGGACTTTTGCAGCAGGTTGGATTCCTCTCAGAAAATATTAAACAATGCTAAGATGAACTTTGAATGTGGCATAAAAAAAAGACATGAGTGCAATAGAAAGTGGACAGGTACTATTAAAAGAAACAAAACATTGCTAACTATCTTAAAAAATCAGAAACAAATAGAAGTGAGCAATTATATATTGAGAAAAGCAGCAAAAATTAAAAAAACTTAAACATCTTTTGTAAAATAAATGATTAATAATAGAACCTTGCTATGGTTACAAATTTTTGATCTATTTGAAAACTAAAATCTTTGCTTGTGTATGTGTGCATGAATTTCAATGCAAGATGTTTTAAATTTGAGTAGGGTTCATCGAGTTCCAAAAATATTTTTTTGCTTAGGAATTTATTCTATCTACTAATACACTTATCTACCAACAAGTAATTGGACACCCCTGCAATCGACAATATCTGCGGTACTGATACACGTCACGGCCGCCGCTGTTAAATATCGTGTGGGAAACAACAACTCAACCAGTCGCATGCAAGATTCCACGCAGTTCAGAGCTCTCTGATTTCGAGAAAGGTGTAATCGTCGGGTATCACAGAAATGGCCGATCCATACGTGACATCCAGCGAGTTGAAGTACCCAAAATTGACAGTGGCCTGCGTGATTGGCAAGTGCAAGATGATAGGTGACTGTCGGAATGTGCCCCGACCTGGCAGACCCACAAAACTGGGAGTTAGAGACCGACGGGTGCTGGCCAGAGAAATTCGGAAGAACCGCACCAAATCGATGAGCTACATCTGCGAGGAGTTTCAACAGGCATCCGGGAGTGTTCTTTCGATGAATACCATCCATAAGGAAGCCCATCAGCTCGGTTATCATGGACGTGCTGCCGCCCACAAGCCTTTGATTACCAAGTCCAATAGCGCTGCTCGGCTAACGTGGTGCAAAGAACGTCGACAGGTGACCGTTGAACAGTGGAAACAGTTTCTCTGGAGCGACGAATCAAGGTTCACCCTCTACTGTCCGGATGGCAGGGTCTGGGTTTAGCGTCTGCCTGGAGAACGCCTCCTGCCGGAATGTATTGTGCCAACTGTGAAGTTTGGCGGCGGTGGAATTATGCTGTGGGGGTGTTTCTCCTGGTATGGCACGGGACCCTTGGTCGCAATTCCTGGTAGACTCAAAGCCGAGACCTACTGCACCATTTTGGATGACCATGCACTTCCTACGTTGTGGCAGTTTTACAGGGTGGACCCATGTTACTTTCAGGATGGCAATGCCGCCTGTCATGTTGCAAGGTCCACCATGGCTTGCTATGGTGACAATGGGGTTAGTCGAATGGACTGGCCTGCGCAGAGCCCGTACCTTAACCCTATAGAGCACCTATGGAACGAGTTGGAGCGTCGACTTAAGGGGTGCTCCCACCGTCCGAAATCGGTGAAGGAACTGACCTGTCTTCTCCAAGCCGAGTGGAAGAAAATACTGCTAGCCGTCGTACAACTCTTGCTTGAGGGTATGCCCCGGAGTGTCGCAGCTGTAATTGCCGGTCGTGGAGGCTCCACCAACTATTGAAGGTGAATAAACTTCATTTTCCTTTGCTATCACAGGTGTCCAATTACTTGTTGGTAGATAGTGTATTTTGCCTGCTCCGAAAATATTTTTTCTTTCACCAAAAATGTACTTTATCTGCTCAAAAAATGCATTTTATTGCTCTACAAATGTATTCACCTGCTCCAAAAACATATTTTGCTGTACCAAAAATGTATTTTACTTGCTCCAAAAACATTTTGCTGCTCCAAAGATGATTTTGTAGCTTTCCATCACTGCAAGCTGCATTTTTTTTTATTCATTTTTGCTCCTTATTATTATATTCTTATTTTTTATAGTTTTCTGTTCATGTTCCCTGTTTTTAATAACTTTGGTAATGGTGATAAAGAGCCACTTTGTATTTTTTTTTAATAAATTCTTCAAAACCAATCAATACAGCAAGCATTTTTGGCTCTTATTTTCCCTTTTTTAGCGCAAAATTAAATTTTAAAATTGGTACTAAACAATGCCATGTTGATTTTTGATATTTATTTAATTTTGCTTAAAATATTTTTTTCTCCATTCCTTAGTAACTTTTTTTCTGTATCAAGGGGTAGAGTAGGCATTTTTTTATTATGTTTAAAGCAAAATTAATGTTCAAAAATGTTATTGTGTGCTCACTGTGCAGAAAAAAAATTAATTTACAAGGAACAAAAAAGGTAACAGAGAGGTGAAGTTCCAATTTTGAACTATAATTTTTTTGTAAATGAAAGGAAAAAATGCTTGCTCTTTTTTGTCTGTTGTTAATAGCAAGAAGTGACTAAGAAATGGGAAATTATTTCAGTTTTAAAGAAATTAAATTTTAACAATAATGCTGTTTTGATGGTAAAATCTAATATGAAAGGCCGTACTTTTCCAGGGTTGCCAGCTGACTGGGAAACCGGGAAAAATCAGGAATCCGAAAATAAGGCTAAAAATCAGGGAAAACTCAGGGAGAAATATTATTTTTTGCAAGAACCTGGAAAAAGTCAGGTAAAATTAAACGGCTAATTTTTTGCATAATGCGTATGCAGTTACCAGGGATGCGAATTATGCGGCAGAGTGCACCAAAGCAAAAATCTTGCGTCATCTTGCTACGAAAGGCAGATTTTGCGCCATCGCACGCCTGAACCGACGTGCCCCATCATCATCATCGTCGGTACTTTGGCACACTAAATTCTCCGTGCACACCGAGTTCCGCTTGATGCTGAATAAGACCATGCAGTGGGAAGGAAAGTTTCAGGGATTCTAAGTATTAAGGGTTTTATGTACTTACTATGGAAATCATCTGTCCGCTACGGATGACGGAAAACATCGAGTATGCTATGGAAATCGTCGGTCCGCGACAGACGTTGGAAAACATCAAGTATGCTATGGAATTCGTCGGTTCTCTGCGGATGTCAGAAAATATCGAGTATGCTATGAAAATCGTCGGTCTGCCATGGACGACGGAAAATATCGAGTGTGCTATGGAAATCGTCGGGAAAATATTGAGTATGCTATGGAAATCGTCGGTCCGTTACAGACGACGAAAAACGTCGAGTATACAATGAAAATCGAAAATTTCAGCCATCAATAATAATAAAAAAAAAGCCAGCAATTAATTCAAGTGTACAATGATAGCTTTTTAGCACGTCTTTTGTAAAAAAAAGATCGTGCTTGTGTTTGTCGGCTTGTCCGTCCGTCCATCCATCCATCTTTGCATTGGAAAGCTTGAGATATGCGACTGATGATCCTTCATTTCGTTTTTTTTTCCCACAATGTTCAATTTCGCCGCTAGAGGGCGTAAATGCAGATGATGTCGAATTCAAAATACATTTTATTCCATATCTTTGCTTCCAAACATCCGATTGAAAAAATTATTTTGTCTTTCGATTGCATTTATGTCGAAGAGTATTTTAGGTATAGTTACTTTTTCAAGTGACGCATAAATTTTCTGCTAGGGGGCGCAAAAGTAAATTACGTTTTTCCCCATATCTGTTCTTTTAAAACTTCGATTTGAAAATATTTTCTTCAGCGGATGCAGCTCCTGATGGGAAATCTTTTGCATATAATTAATAATTTTAAGTAAAGAAAATTTTGTCCACCAGGGCGTAAGAGTTAATTTTTGCTTCTGATGTATTTGCCATAAAATCTGAGCTTCTAAAATCTTGATTGAAAAAAATCGTTCTTGGACCGATGCCACTCACGTCGATAAACCTTTTCGGAATATTTTCTTTTAAAAATATTGCATGGTTTCCCGCCAGGGGGCATAGATGAATATCTTATTTTTGTCAGTATCTCTGCTTCTAATGGTCGGATTTGAAAAATTCTTTCTTCATCGGATAGAGTTTCCGGTGTGACATGTTTTTCATATAATTTCAAAATTTTCAAGTAATTCATAGACTTTCCACTAGGGGGTGCAAAGATTTTTTCCCAATATTTCTGCTTCTAAAACTCTGATTTGAAAAATGCTTCCTATATCACATACAGCTCCTGATGAAAAAGTTTTTCATATAATTTCTAATATTTGGCAAAGAATGGTTTGGCCATCAGGGGGCATAAGTTTTAATTTCTACTTCTGATGTATTTGCAGAAAAATCTGAACTCCTGAAAAGTCGACTAAATTTTTTTTTCTTGGACTGATACCGCTCACATCGAAAAATCTTTCGAGAATACTTTCTTCCTAAAATGCATGTTTTTCCCTCCAGGGGTCGTAGATGCATATCTTATATTTGTCCATATCTCTGCTTCTAAGAGTCTGATTTGAGAAATTCTTTCTTTGTTGGAGAGTATTTCCGCTGCGAAATGTTTCTCATATAAATGCACAAGTCTGCAGCAGCCAGAGGACGTTGCCCCAGTGGCACGTTGGTCTAAGCAATGGCTTTTGATCGTTCGTCTGAGATAGGTCCAGGATCGAATCCCGGTGAGGCATGGACGTTGTGTTTGTCTTACGGCACTGGCTCTCTCCCTTCCTTGGAGTCAGTGGCCCTAAATTAGGGGCGGGCGACTGCCCTTAGCCCAATGAGTTGCTGATGGTGGTCGTTAAATCTCCAATAGAAAAAAACCCCTCAAAAATACAGAGGGCGTAAGTTAAGGATTCTGTTTACAACAATATCTGTGGGATTAAAAACCCAATTGAAAAACTTCTTTGTTTAGTCAGATGCTATTGTTTTCTATACCCGCTCCATTGACTTTGAATAGCTTTGATAAATTTAATTTGTGTCAGAACGGATTCAAAAGACGAGCTCATTACACCAGAAAATTCGATGTCATCATTCTTGTTCTTCTTGCATTTGAATATATTGTATTATAAATGTGGCATTTAGTATGTATATTACCATGGAGTTATACATAATCTGTAAATTTTACCTGAAATTTCCTGCAAAATTATCTTTAGGAAAACCTGGAAAACTCAGGGAATTTTTAAAGCCAATATGAGTGGCAACCCTGTTTTCACACACACACACACACATGCACACAAAGGTGCTAGCTTGATAATTCAGGAAACTGTTTATTGTTAATTTTAATAAACTGAAAAAATGCTCCATCCTTATCTTTGTGAACCTGCTTTTGGAAGTAACCCTAAAACTCCTGAAAGTTTCCATGATTCCTCCTTCAAGGTCTTTTTATAATGTTGGCAACCCTATAATTGTACTTTTAGTGTGTAATGTGTTTATGGTAAACATATTAATGTTCAAAATTTTAAATAAAATTTTATTCATACAGAGATTTGAAAAGAGTGAGAGGTATTTTGATTGGGAGGGGGGACCCCAAAAAGCTTTTAGATTCATATTGCTGGATCAAAACCTGGTTCTACCTTGAGAAAGTAAATGCTAGGATTAGAAAACATTGATGCTGGTACCATCTGTTACCAAATATTTTTAGTTATTAATAGTTTGGTGTTCACTAAATAAATATCTGTGAAGACCAAAGCACAATGAAGTTATCTATACTAAAAACTTGAAATATGAACACATGTATGACTTCCGACATTTTTGCTTTGGGGCAACTCCGGTGGGAAGCACGGAAAACACTAAACACAAACTCATTTCGAAAATCGTTTTGACTTCAACCATCCTCTATTCATATTAAGCACTAATACTAAGTTACAAGTGAAATGAACGTTAAAATAAAAAGTTTAAGCTAAAATTTGCAATTCATTTTAAAAATATCTTCATTACTAACACAACAACAAAAACACAGCATTCAGACTCAGACAAAATATTACTGTTTATCAGTTATTATTAAAATAACTTAATTTAAAAGTTTGTTACAAACTTAAAACACTTTTCTTCTTGCACTTCTCACTCGCTGTACATTCACACTCACTTAATAACTTTCACTCCCTCCTAGGGCATCTTCAAAGGCACAATAATGTCCACTAACTTGTTGTGCTTTTGAAGATGCTCTGGGAGGGAGAGAAAGTTCTTAAAGTGAGTGTGAATATTTGCCAACAAATGGTGGACAAACTTTTAAATTATTTTAATAATAATTGATAAATAGTACTGTTTTGTCTGAGTTTGAATGGTGTGTTTTTGATGTGTTAGTAATGAAGATATTTTAAACATGAATTGTAAATTTTAGCTTAAATTTTTTACTTTAACGCTCATTTCATTTGTAAGTTAGTATAAGTGTTTACTATGAATAGAGAATGGTTGAAGTTGAAATGATTTTCGAAATGAATTTGTATTTAGTGTTTTTCATGCTTCCTATCGGAGTTGCCCCAAAGCAAAAATGTTGGAAGTCACACATGTGTCAATAAGTTCTTTTCCGTGGAATTGAGGTCAAGGAGGTAAGTTTTTAATAAATATTACTTCATTGTCCTTCATAGATATTTAGCATTGCTGCTGTACATGTTAAAAATACTCTATAACCAGTGTCCAGTGGGATAAGATTACAGTAAAGCATTATAAGTTTGGTGTTCGATCTTTTTGGAGAATCCCACCAAAGCTTATTAGTATAACTTACGTGTGGGCCTAATCCTATTTTGTGTATATATGTGTAATACACAAAATAGGATTGTAAGTGATATTTCTTTCATGCATAAACCAGGGGTTGATCCAGGCGGAATTTGATATTGTTGGGCGGTATCTTCACAAAAATATTTTTAGCTGAAACGGTATTTTCACAAAAATATTTTAAACTTTGATGGTTCCTTCACTTTCAGTAAT
Organism: Macrothele yani; assembly: GCA_039090855.1. NCBI lineage: Eukaryota > Metazoa > Arthropoda > Arachnida > Araneae > Macrothelidae > Macrothele > Macrothele yani. The sequence goes on from CM077013.1 coordinate 27,522,070, forward strand.
ATTTCATTTTAAGAAAAATATTTTAGTGTATGGGCATCTTGAATATTGTATTTAAAATGTACTTTTTTTTTCATCGGTAGGAACTGTTTTCAGTAAAACAGTCTGTGATGGATGCCTATCAATCACGGCGTCATCATTACTGGCAATTGACGCAACACTCTCTGAAAGAAACCCCAAAGTACACTGGTGTTCAGAATTAAGAGAATTTGCACATTTTGTCGATTTTCACTAAAAGTACGGAACCAAAGGTACAAATTATGCCGCCGAATAAGAATGCATATTTGCAGCGTCGAATACGTAAGTGTACATGTGTGTGTGGGCATAGCTGTGACAGCGGAGGGCATGAAAAGCATACATGGCTTTTTCCGTGATTAGTTCGCTCGTACTACTCTGTGACATTCGTTGTGTTTCTTGGAGGAGTTGGGTCAATTTCATAAGCAATCAGGTAAAATGAGTTGCCACAAACGTATTGATGACGGAATGAGGTGGAGAATCGTCGCTAGATTGGAGACAGGGCAATCGCAAGTGCAGGTTGCTACAGAGCTCAATGTAACGCCCTGTGTCGTCTGCAATTTGTGGAAACAGTTTATAGACACCGGATCCATATCGATAAGGCGTGGGCAAGGTTGTCCAAGAGCCACGATGGCAAATGAAGATCGTTATTTGGCACTTTCAGCGAGGCGCCACAAGACTGCTACAGCTGCACAACTATCTCGTGAACTGCATGCCGCCACTGGAACTCGAATTTCAAGGGTTACTGTTTCCCAAAGGCTTCCTGAGAGAGGGCTTTATGCCAGAAGACCCTCTGTTTGCGTCCCGCTCACTTCAGCACACAAGAGTGTGTGTTTAACATGGTGCAGACAACATCAGCCTTGGACCAGACTTCAGTGGGGTAACGTTCTCTTCACAGACGAGTCGCGATTCAGCCTGGACACTGATTCTCGACGTACCTTCATCTGGAGAGAACCTGGGACCCGATACCTTTCCTCCAACATCCGAGAAAGAGACCGCTATGGCAGCGGAAGTGTCATGGTCTGGGCAGGCATCATGTTGGACGGCCGCACACCTGTCCATGTGTTTGACAGAGGCTCCTGACTGCTGAGAGGTATAGGGATGAGATCTTACAGCCCTATGTTCAACTTTTCAGGGGCACAGTTGGCCCTCTGTTCCTTTTTATGGATGACAACGCTCGTCCACATAGGGCTCACCTGGTCGATTATCTTGAAAGTGAGGATATTCGCCGGATGGATTGGCCAGCCAGATCTCTAGATCTGAACTCTATCGAACATGTCTGGGACACTCTTGGAAGGGCAATTGTAGCTCACCACCCCCTCCAAGAACCATCCAGGAGCTGAAAACTGCGGTCTGCAGGAGTGGGACCGACTGCCACAGGGACTCGTCAACTGCCTTGTTTCCAGTATGACGTCGTGCTGTGAAAAGGGACCATACCCCATATTAGAGTCATTTTATGTTCAATCTTGCAACATGGATTTTGGACATTCCTGCGCTGATGAGCCTTACTGTCAATCATGAGTGTGTACCATGACTGTTGTATGGTATAATTTTTTCTCTTATATAATTGTGTATCCATACCAAATTTCATTAAAATGTGTCCATTAGTTTTTCAGAAATTTGAAAAAAGGTGCAAAGTCTCTTAATTTTGAACATCAGTGTATTATGAAAGCATATTTTACCCCATGGCAGCCTCATTTTGCATGCATTTTCCAGGATTGACTCCGAAGTAGGGATGGGATGCATCAATGAGAAACATTGATGTTGGACATTGGTGGATACTCATTCCCGAAGCATCTACACATTGGTAGCATCAGTGGAAATTTTCAATTTATTATTGAAAACCTTGACATTTTGCAAAAAAAGCCAAAATTCTCATCTTTTCCATTTGCAGCAGTAATGGGCACATCGATGGATAAAATTGCTGCTCAATATATCAGTGATAACTCACCAATTAACATCGAGTAACCAATAGTATTTGTTAAAATGCTTGATGTATCAGTGGAAACTTCATTATTTCTTCTATGTATCGGCTTCAGTTACAGCGAGGATAAGAACTCGTTTTTCGCTTAAAAAAAAAAACAGTGAAAAAATCAATAATTCATGATATAGGAGAATGTTCCCCTCCTCTTTAAAATAATGCAACAAAGAGAAACTCATTTACTTCACGTAGAAAATATTCTTTTGCAGTTTCAAAGATTGAAAGCAAAACATCGGTGTTTCTTACCCATCCAGACTGAGATTAATCTTCGCTTTACTGGCCGGGATTCTGGGAAACATACAGTATTTAAAATTATGAAGAGAGGAGTATGATGGGGAAGGTGCTGACTGTTCACTTTATAGGGTGCCCAGTTGTGACATATGAGCAAATTTTTATGTTATTTTTGTTATTTTAGTTATTTCTTTCCCTCCAGGCCTTTTTTAAAAGCGTTGACTTTTGATGTCTTCCCTTGTTTATTACAACCAGGAGTGTTATTATTGTTATTATTTTGGTGATCTCAGCTGGAGTTGTATTATTGGACAGTTGCAGAGATGCCAACTACTACAGAATCTCCATAGTTCCTACGGAAATAGCTCTCGTACTACGGAATATGGAAAACCGTGATTTTTTTACAGAAAATTAACAGAAGTTATTAATTTTTATTCGGCTTGTTCCCTTCCCAGCGCAACAGCGGCCACTTGACGATCCGTTATTCGTCTTGCTTGCGATGCTGCCTACACCTCCAGTTCTGCCTCTCAAAGCTGCTCGGATCTTGGCACGATCGACCGGCACTCGATGTGTGTGGCCTTGCGCTGAGTCATTCTAAGTGAAAACCCTCCCTCCCCAGCAAACAACATTCTGGGGACGTCGAGCGTAGCTTGCTTTGGTGTACGTGGGCGGAGTTTGGTCTGAAGCTCTTTCGCAATGCAGCAACAAGCTCTTGAAAATCGTTTGGTGTAGAACGTAAGTGTCATTTCCTGGCATCAGAGTTTTTTTTTCAAAGGGTGAGTCGGCCATTCATGTCAGTAATTAATATTTTGAAGATTTTTTCTTGCGTTGCAAAAAAGTATGCTTGGATTTCGTTCTTATGTGCAGAGTTCGCCGAAATGTGTAATTACGTGTCTAGTACGCATCGAAAGTGTGTTTACGCATCAAAATTTTACCAATGCGTAAAAATATGCATCAGGAATTTTTCGCGACTCGTAGAAATACACGTCGAGAAGCGCGTAAAGTATGCATCAACATGTAAAAATATGCATCGAGAAACGCGTAAAATACACACCAACACCTAAAAACACGCATCAAGAAATGCGTAAAACTATGCATCGAAGAATTTTACCGATGCGTAAAAATACGCATCGGGACACCATTTCGCCTTTCAAAAACGAAAGTGAACGAAATACAGATTTTTTCCGTAATCATAATTTCACTTTCCTGCGATGTTGCCTCTGTCCAGTATTATTGTTATACATCATTTTATTCCATAAATCTCTGTATTTCACTTTGAAAATGGAGGGAAAATTTCGGAAAACGGAAATTCGACTGCACGAAAATTCTTGTGTAATCTTCAGGCAAGAGAGTGTCATGGCTTCAAAGAATTTCTGCTTTTTCATCGTAATTTGGGTTATCCTTGAGATTGATGCATAACTGAAGAGAAATTTTGGTGTAATTGGTAGTGGTGAAGGATGCTTTCCGCATGAAACTTTCGAAAACGGAAATTTCATCTTTCAAAACTTTCAGAAATAGTGAAGATTTCTCCCGTAATCGTAATTTTATTTTTCATGGTATGTTTCCTTTGCTTAGTATTGTTGTTAAATTTCATTTTATTTCCTAAATATTTGTATTTCACCTTGAAAATGGAAGGGAAATGTCCGAAAAGGGAAATCGGACGTAGCAAAGGTTTCTCCCATCACTGTAATTTTTTTTTCTAATGATGTTCTGAACGTGTATCCTGTGTTCCTAAATATCCCCCCCCAAGGTTTGCATTTCAGCTTGATAAAGGGGGTAGAGAGTCCAAAAACGAAAGTGACGAAGCTGAAAAATTTGTAAGAATTGATGCATGATATTCAAAAGCATTCATATTCTCCAAGTTACACTATCTTTTATCTAAAATAGTGAAAGCTATCATGCATTCATGGTCCTCAAACTGAAAGTTCTTTCAGCATGATGGATAAAATTATCATCCAAGGGATTTGTGAAGCCTACTGTCGTAGCTGATGGTGATGTTGAGCTTAATTTTTCAAATAACTGTTTTTCAAAAAACAAAAATTAGAAAGGACACAACTGGTAATTGGAGTAAAAACAAGAATGTATTTAAGGGAAATTGTTTTAAATGAAAATGAACTTTCAAAGTTCTATACATCTGTCGGAAAATTTTACATTGAAGAATGTTCTTATATTCAAGAAAATATACTGATCTATGATGAATTCTTAAAACTTAGAGCCAGAACATCATTTACTTCTGTATTACACACAGTCAAGCGCTTTCCATTTATAATAACTGAAAATTAACTTGATATACTGGAAGCAGAATTGCTTGTTATCAAGCTGATAAATTAGAGACCATAGCAGAAACAGATAGAATAGATATCACTTGGTCAGAAATCTCAAATTTAAGAGGCTGTAATGGAGCTGTTAAGTATACTATTTTCTTGAAAGTAATGTTTGCAATACTTGTAGTTCCACACTCGAATGCTGCGAGTGAGAGAGGTGGGTTTAGTTTAGTGCGAAAAAATGAAGCCCGTCTCCAACCTAATTTAGATTTAGAAACTGTAGAAGCCTTCTTATTGCAAAAATGAATAGGTTCTGCTCTGGGAAATTGTGTTATGAAAAAACATTTTCTGCTGAGGAACTCAAATCTGCGCAACAATGTACATCCAAATAAATCACTAAAGAAAGCTGTTAAATAAATTTTTTGTTGTGTAAGAAAAAATGTATCAGTCATGGTATGTATTATGTTCCATGTTAAAAATTAGGAATATTTTGATACAGATTTTCATGTATATAAATGAATAAGTAAGTAAAAAATACTAATGAAATTAAATGAGTAAATTTAATTATTAAATGAGTAATTAAATTAAATAATACCATGTTTTCCTTGGTTAAAATTATTCTTTTTGGTATGACTACTGAAAAATGGCCAAAACTACTGAAAATATCTGAAACAGGTTGGCATCTCTGCAGTTGCATTTAAAAAAAAAAAAACTATCTGTGTACACAATCATCGAAACAGAAAACTTGCTGCAAACCCTGAAAGCTTGAACTATAATTAGCGATAGAAAATGAAAATAAATTAAAATAACAAAATTACTGAAAAAATAATAAAACAATAATTACTGTCAGAGTAATAATAATAGAGAATTAAAACTGCTCTAAACACAAAAATACGGTAAATTTCACAAAAATAGGCAGCATTTCACAAAAATGGGTATCATCTTTAGAAACCTGGATTGATCCCTGTTAAATATGAGTTTTAATGGGGCCATGATAGGCTAACATATGAGGGTTGTACTAAAAGTAATGCAAAAGTGGGGATAACTATTTTATTAACTGACAGAGGTTGTTCAAATTGCACATGTTGATAGAGTAACTCTTCCTCTGTAGTAACCCTTCTTCTTCATTGCAGGAAAATAATGGATTCCAAGCAAAAGCAACGTGCCGTCATTGAGTTCTTGACGAAGGAAGGGTGCCGGCCGTCCGGCATCCACAGAAGGCTACAGAATATTTACGTGGATGACACCATGGACAAGATCAAAGTACAAAGAATGGATGAAGAAGTTTGAAGGAGAAACCATCACTGAAGACGAACCACGCAGTGAGAGATCATTATCTCCGACCACTTACATGAATTGTCAGCGAGTGGATGAATTGATTTGTTCGGAGAAGCGAGTCACAATCTGTGAGCTTGTTGCACAACTGGACTGTGGTCACAATGCCATACAGAAGATGCTGGAAGGCTTGGCTTAGAGCATTGGAAAGTGTGTGCAAAGTGGTCTGATCTGGAAGCATTTGAAGCCAAATGAACACACGTTTTCTGATCTGGTGACGGAATTAAACTTGGGCGTATCTTTATGATCTGGAAAAGAAGAATCAATCTATGGAATGGTGTCACACCTCTTCACCAAGTCCTAAGAAGTTAAAGAGCCAGCGATCAGCACAGAAGGTCATGGTGACTGTGTTTTGGGATGGCAGGGTTGTCATTCTCCTTGATTTTCTGGAATGTAGCTGTACCATGACCAGCTAGCGGTACATTGAGACAATCGAGAAGTTTAGAGAAGCCTTAAGAAGGAAGAGACCGAACGTGAATCTGAAAAAGTTCCACATTCGCCATGACAATGCGAGACAACACGCATCTTTGGCAACGAATCAGGCGATTAGCAAATTAGGCTGGTCGGTGGTTCCCCATCCACCTGTTTGGTCCAATGAAGGACAGTCTCCAGGGACAATGATTTGATGATACAGACGAGGTGAAAGTGGTTGTGAGGAAGTGGGTACAATAATCCACACCTGAATTTTTTTGAAGACGATTCGAGAGTTGGGTTCAACGAAGATGCAAATGCGTCGCTTGTGATGGAGACTGTTGAGTAGTACCTTTGCATAGAGAAAGAATTACTCTACCAACATGTGCAATTTGAACGACTTCTGTCAGTTAATAAAAAAGTTATGCCCACTTTTGCATTACTTTCGGTACAATCCTTGTAGTTCTGTTTGAAAAACCTGTTTTTGGAAAATAATTTTGTGATTAAAATTACGAAGATATTTTATGGTAAATGAAAAAGGAGGAAGGGGGAGATAAAATTTTATCAAAAAAAAAAAAAAAATGATTCATAAAAACTCTCTTGGAAAAGTTCTAGAAAAACAGCAGTGACCATGGAATTTGAATAGCTAAAAGTCTGATGAAATACAAATCTACCAACAATATGCATGTTCAATTACTAGATATATGCTGTCTTAACGTACGATGAACACAAGCCGCGTCTCCAACTGCAAATTAAAACACATTTATTTACAATTAAAAACACTATTTTAAAATGCAAAGGCAAGTACTTTTAGGGGTCCCTTGTCCCCATCATCAGGCCTAAGTGCCGCGAATCATGAGGAGCCATCTCATATATATACAGCCACAAAGTATTCCTGTGTTGCCAACAGTAGAACACACACTATAATGTTCAAAAAATAATTATACAAGTCAAATGAGAGAAACGTAGAAAAACTCATGATGTTTTAACGTGCGCTTTGGCTGTAGTGTTGTGACATGAATGCTCATCAAATTTTTCTGACCTAATCCCTTTGTTTTCTAAAACTGATTTACTTATTCTCTTGTGATATGACACACACTTGAATATATTCAGTGCTTTTGGAGTGGGGGTAAAATGTGAGGAGTATTGTGGACTGAGATGTGCTTAAAACTGTGTCTCAGAATCTGTCATGATTTGGTGATAAGAAAACTTACATAATCTTATTTTTGTTGGCACTGTTTTTGTACTGTGGCAGTAGACTCATGTTATTGAAGTTTCACACTCATGCTTTTATATAGATGTTTTGTTTGATGTTACAAGTGTGCAGCATTTATGCCATTGTAGCAAACATTTTGGGAATGTTGGTATAATGTATGGATTCTCTGTTACAGATGAAACTCTCCTTAGGAGTGTGGTTTGTGGGATAACAGCAGGAGTTGTAGCTTCATCTATTGCCAATCCAACTGATGTGTTAAAGGTCAGTGTTACAAAAAGCTCACTTTGAAGAATTTCTTCTGTCAATGTCATCTTTATTTCCACTTCATGAAATTCTAATGTGTGTACACAAAAAATGTAAATGAGAGAACGTAATTCTTTTACTCTAGAGCAGCAAGAATTGCTAGGCATCAGTGTTTGCTAAAAAAAAAAAATGTTCTGAAGAAGTAGTTTTACTTTTCACCCTTTTAGAAGATTTTTGTGAAAGGATTTTTTGTGTGTTTTAGTGAAACATGTTATGTACTGTAACAAGAGAAATTGTAATGATTTTACATCAAATTGTGCAAGTTCATTGTAAATTAACATTAATTTATTCACTTCCTCAAGTATCTCACAAAATCTGAAAAAATGTAAATTGCAAGGTTAACCTTTTTGAACCCTAAGCTCCTCGTCTTACTGTATAGCCACAGTTACTAGCGCCATGTAAGATGAGGAGCTGAACGGTAGGACCCTGGGCTCTTACCCTTTCATTCACGGGCCATTATATTGGGCTGTAGGGTAATGACGGTAAATGCAGAGGCCGGTAAACCGGCCATTTGGGTATATGCGTTACTTTTTCTGGCCAGTTTACCGACCTATAGGGTTCAAAGGGTTAAGTTGTATTATTAAATTTTTCAAATTATAGAAGCTGTGTAAGAAATCTTCAATATCGTTTTAAAGGCCCAACAAAGATAAAGTTTATTTAAATGTTGCTCCAGTTAAACTGTATTATTTTTAATGAAATGAGCTTTTTTACTAGTGAGAAAGTAAATAAAATTATACCTGACCAAAAAAGAAAAAATTCTTACATTTTTGTGTATTAAAAAAAGTTATGATGGAGCACTTTATCATAGCTTCATCATCTCCAACCATACTGTGATATGTTTTACAAATTAAGGTGGCCGAGGAAAAAATTCATTTGTATATGAAACAGCACATCCTCCATTTTTGGAAATAAAAGTATCATAGTTGGTTATTCCCCCCCCCCTCTTTTGCACAGACATGAACATCAGTTTGAAAAACAAAATTATTTTGCATTGATCGATCTTGGATAATGTATGAGGAGTTACTTTGAGCATTTACAGAAAGCACTGCAGAAAGCACTGAATTGCAAGTTATAGTTATGGCAAATTCCATGAATACAAAAGGCTTTTGCAGATTACAAATTTCTTAATTGTACAGTAAAAATATTTGGTGTTCTGACTAATTTCAAAAGTAAAATTGAATAATTTGAAATCAGTCGACCTCTTGGTGACAATAAAGAAAAATAAATTTCAAGATGAAGAGAGAGAAAAAAAGTTGATATAGGAATGTTTTCACTTTTTTATGCAATAGAAATGAGCTGGTTATTGAAGTGTTAATTTTAATAATGTGACAAATAGAGATGAAATTTGATACAAATGAATTCCTTCTGAAGTGATACCGTAAGTTTTTGAACATTAATACAGTGGAACTGTGGCTATACATTTTGCTGTTATACCTTTTCACTGTTATACAGAATTTTGTGTTAGTCCTGATATTTTACTGTAGTTTCTATCACATTTTCAATTTGATTATACCTGATTGATTTATACGCTTTTTGCAATTATACATTAATACAGTGAAATCTGCTTAATACGATTTTCAAGGGACTGTTGTAAATTAGTGTCATAACCGGAAATAGAAAATTAATAAAACTTATGCTACGTGCCTTTGTATATGTTGGCATGGCCGCATATTCAAAAAACTGTTGGTGAACACCAAAAATAATGGTATTAAAAAAAAACACCAGAAAAAAACATAATTTACTGTAGTCACAAACTGTATTTCCACGCAATGTTAATTAAAAAATACATAAACACATCACATAGATTTTTAAAATTATTTTGTTCTTGTACAGTATTTATACACCAATGAGCCATTACATTATGACCACCTACCTAATAAGCTGTTGGACCCCTTTAGCCCCCAAAACAGTGGCCACTGTGCGAGGCATCGATTTGATGAGGTGGCGATAGGTATCCTGGGGGATCTGGTACCATAATGTCAACAGCACATCCTCCAGTTCCCGTACATTTCGGGGTGGTGGTGATTTATCGCGAACCTGCTTTTCCAAGTCGAACCACTAATATTCAATTGGGTTCATGTCACGTAAATTTGGAACAGAGTTGGGCAAGAATGCATTACAAAGTAATAGAAGTACAGATTACAATTAACGTGTAATGCATTACAAGGTAATCCCAAGTATGGTTTGCACAAGGTAATGGAATTAATCTGTAATGCATTACAATGAAGATGACATAATTCAGTTATTTAATAAAGGCATTCAAATGCAATGGAATTCTTTGTAATGGAATTACACAATTTGCAAATAATAATTACATGCTAATAGTTGATAGAAATGTGTATGTGTGCCAAAAGCTAGAAAAGTTGGCCATGTAACATAGCAGACAGTGACTGAAGTGTCGTGTAGAATGTTCTAGAAGCGGCAAGAATAGGTTCGATGTTTGTAGAATGTTCTAGAATGATTGCACAGTGGGAAGTTGGAGATCTTTATGTAAATCAAAAATGTTCCAGAAGATTCAGGTCCTGTCGTGAAGTATATATAAAGAGTCACCAGTCGTTCGCTAGTCCAGTGTTTGTATCGGGCAGGAAATAGACTAACAACACTTGATAAGTACGGCAAAAATGTCAAGAGTTTGCAAATTTCTGTAATATTCAGCAGTGCACCCTGAGTTGTTGAACTGTGAGTGTAGTGCTAATATGTGCTTGTGGCTATAGTGGGGTAATTATTTTGGACAGTGAAATGTATGTAATGGATGAGAATACTGTACTGGAGATGGACGAAATGAGTATCTCTAACCGAAATAAACACCCCATTCGTACTTACTTCACAAGTATTATTTCGTTCAATTATGCTGTAATGCATTACCGATTAATTCAATTACGATTTTGCCCAACTCTGATTTGGAAGATAATACATTAATAGAAAGTCACCAGCATGTTCCTTGAACCACACGCTTACGATTCTGGCAGTGTGGCATGGCGCATTATCCTGTTGGTAATGACCATCACCAGCAGGAAACACATTGCCATGAATGGGTGAACTTGGTTCGCAACGATATTCAGATACCTGATGGCTGTCTGGGATTGTGCTATGGGGCCTAAAGTGTCCCAAGGAAAACATCGCCCACAGCGTAACACAGCCGCCACCAGCTAGTTTCCGCCCAACAGTGCATCCAGGTGCCATAGCATCTCTTGGTAATCGGCGTACCCACGCTTGGCTGTCTATGTGATGCACCAGGAATCTTGATTTGTCAGACCAGACCACTTTCTTCTAATCACCCGTGGTCCAATCTCGATGATCTTGGGCCCATTTCATGCGTTGTTGGCGATGACGTGCAGTGAACATGGGGATCCGGCTGGGTCTTCGGCTCTGCAGTCCCATGTGCAGAAGGCTGCGATGAACTGTGTGCTGTGACACATTGCCCTGATCACCACTGTTGTAGCTGCGAGTGATTTGTCGCACTGTGGCCTTGCTCTTGCCGTGAACAATGTGCGACAGCCTCCGCTCCCCTCTGGCACCAATGAGCTGCGGGTGACACATGGCTGGGCGACGGTTTGTCTTTTGGCCATCTGTGCCCCACTTTTGATACATACTCAGTACAGCGGCACGTGAACAAGCCACGCCGTTTCAGAGATCATACAAGGTCTGACAATTAAGTAATGAGACTGGGTCAAAAAACACATTTACTTACACTTTTGATCAACTACAATGTGATCACCTTTGAAGTAGTTCCCTTGAGCTTGCAGACACTTATTCCAACGGTTCTGCCATTGCAGGTAGCAGCTGTGGAACTCATCAGCTGAGACACTGTTCAAGGCCTGCGTCACAGCCTTTTAGACATCTGCTGCTGTGTCAAAATGGCGTCTTTTCACAACTGAAATCAGTTGTGAAAGGACAAACCAACTCTCGTCACTAGTGATGACCTGGTTCAGAAAATCTGGCTGCAATTCCACTTGTTCCAAGAGATCAGCTGCCACATTTCGCCGTTCTTCTGTGAGATTTTTTGGAACCAATTTCGCATAAATTTTTCTCATTCCCAGATCTTCAGTCAGCATTTGGCGAACACTTTTGTGATTCATGTTCAGTTCTTCCGCTATCATTCTCACTGTTAATCACCTATCACGTCGCACAACTTCACTTGCCCTGGCTGTGTTGTCCTATGTTTGTGTTGTTGTTGGTCGCCCACTCCGGTGTTCGTCTTCCACATTCGCTCTGCCCTCACAAAACATTTTGTGCCAATGAGGGCTTGTGCCCTTGACATTACCTCATTGCCGAAAGCCTGCTGCAGTTTTCCATACATTACCTCTGCATTTTCACCGAGTTTCACACAAAAAGACGACATACCGCTGCTCAATATTACGCAAGTCCATTTTCCTGATGAGGAGCACATACACAACTTCACGAGCCAAGCAGCTACTGCACACTGAGGCTTTCCAGGGTGCTGCCACTTGGACTATGGGTGGGAGAAGAACCAATGTCACACATATTGCTGCAGCTTTGCCACAACACGCACAACAAAATCAGTCTCATTGCTTAATTGTCAGACCTCGTAGTTCTAAGGCGCCATGCCATCACAATTTGTACTTTGTCAAACTCCAATTTCGGCAGCTTTTTCCCATTCCGACTCTGAACACTCTGCTAACCGAAAGCTGGTCCTCTGGTTACTGAATGTGAACTTCACCTACACCACTGTTCGGTCTCCAAGCGCACTCATTTCTCTAGGCTGGGGGTGGTCATAACGGAATGACTCATCAATGTAAACTGTAATTCACTTTTTATAGTTTCTTAAAATCATTCTCAATCTCATTTTGTTTCTTTTTTAAAAAGTGGAATTAAGAATTATCATTTCTAGCTGATTAATTTTACCGATGGTCTCATAAGAAACTCCAAGCACTCTGGACACAAAACGCCTTACTTCAGCGAGTGAATTTAATGCTGTGACTGGAGTCGGTAGTGGCACAGCATCTTCTTCTTCTTCACTCTCCTTGTTTATAGCAGTACTCACACATCATCTTCTACCAATTACTTGTACTGTTAGATTCTTACAAGTTGTGATATCATCATCGACAGACATGTATCCAGGAAAATTCACAAAAACGGGATTATCTTCGACTTCATCGTCAGGTTGCACTGGCGGTTCATTTTGTGGCCATCTGATGCCTGCTTTAATGAAACAGTTCTTAATTACCTCGGGGCGGACTGCGTCCCACGCAGCAGTGGCGTAATGAATTGTGTCGAGAACGTTTACAAAAGGTGAAGGATCGGCTTGTTCCATGGCACGTAAGTACCTGTTGACCAGTCTCTTGCGATAATGATGTTTCACTACTTTTATTATTCCCTAGTCCATAGGCTGCAGCTTGTATCGTTTGGAGGTAGAAAAATGATTTTTGCATTAGTCAGTTCGATATTTTTTGGATGTGCTGCGCAGTTATCAATGAGAAGATGAATTTTTCGATTCTTGTGATGAAACATCACATTGAACTGTTTGATCCATAAAACAAGCTGTTCACCAGACATCCATGCTTGACGTTGTGCAGTGTAATCGCATGGAAATGTGTGAACAATTTTAAAGCATCTCGGTGACTTTGTCTTTCCTATGACCAGTAATTTAATTTTCTCTGATGCGTCCGAGTTGGCACATGCTAATACAAAAAGTCACTCCTTACTTTGTTTTCCACCATGGCATTTGTCATTTTTATAAATGAGTGACTTATCTGGCATCAGTTTAAAATAAAGACCAAACTTGTCGGCATTGAAAACGTCACGCGGAGAGAAATCTTTCAGTAATTGCAATGAAACAGGTTCTTTCCACGCTTCAGCATCTTGTACATTTACAGACCACTGATCTGGCAATAAACAATGCCATATATAGCCTTAAATTGGTCAATCCATCCACTCCATCCAGCAAAATCACTAATGTGGAGTTCCTTTACAGTTCCGTGTGCTTTTTCCGTCAGCAACATCCCATTCAGTGGCAAATTTAAGCTACGAGCTTGATGAAACCATTGTAGTTAAACCTTTTTCAATTCTTCAAACTTTCCAATCTTTATTTTCTTCCATTTGATGATAGATACACAGCCTTCACTTCCATCTCCTTCCTATTTAAAAAAATTATCTGTAAAGTTGAACTAGGAATGTCTAGATCCTCTGCGATTTCTTTTTGATTTTTTAATTTAGAGTTTTCATCGTAAGTTTTAAAAATGTTTAATTTATCATTAATTAATAACACTTTTCTTTTTATCCCATTCATCATGCAATCCAAAGTTATATAGCAGTCTTCACTTTATATTACAGTACACATTTAAAAACAAAAGTTAAAAAAACAACAACTACAGTACCAATACACAACCACAAAATTCCCCATCTTTACTAAATGACCTTCCTACTGGAACAATGGCACCTCACTACTGTGCTGTGACCTTCACTCAACTGTGGAAGTTGGGAAAGGGGTAGAGTGACATTGACAGAAACGCCATTTCAGCGTTTAAGGTTTCTATGCTTTTTCCCTGTCAAGGTCACGGAAAAGGGGACCCTTATGCGCTGGAAACAAGATTTGTCGGTTCCCCAGCGGAGAGTGGCAACATCACAATATGACGACATAATCAAAATAGATAATGGCTGAGATCAAGAATTCGAGATATGTGGCATAACCCTTGTAGAGTGCAGAAACAACAGGTGTCTCTGATGATGGCAACCATTAGTTGCTGAAATGCATTGGACAGTACAACCAGGAAGTCCAGATGAGGTTTTGGTGACTTGTGCCTTCTTATTGGGTATATAAATAAGTTTTGAGGGATTTCCGTTCGGTGTCTTACTTATTACTGCTCGGATGTATTTTAAGGTGGCAACACTGCGATATCGCAGTACGAGATGCTAGCTGTCAGAGTCGGTATACGACGTTCAATTGAGGTGCGAAGACGTATTTGTTTTACTCGATGGAAAATGGCAACTTTCATCCCGACAAAACAGCATTTGCGGGAAGTGTTAGTGCATTACTTTATTGTCAAAAAGTGCTGCCGACAGCTATTGCTTAATGTCAGAAATCTATGGTGAACATTCCCCATCCATAAAAACATATGAGTATTAGTTTAGATGATTCAAAAGGAACGATTTCGATGTCAGTGATAAAGAACTTTCTGGACCACCCCAAAAAATTGCTGATGCCGAATTGGAAGATTTACTCGACGAGGATCCGTGCCAGACCCAAAAAGAACTAGCAGCAGCATTAAATGTTAGTCAACCATGCATTTCACAACATTTAGCTGCCATAGGAATGGTGCAAAAAGAAGGGAATTGGGTTCCACGTGCTTTGCGGGAAAGATACCTTGAATATTGAATACCCATTTGTGAATTGGTGCTTCAAAGGCAAAAAGAAAGGGTTTTTTGCATCGTATTATTACTGCCGACGAGAAATGGATATGGTACGATAACCCTAAACGGCAGAAAGCAGGGGTGAAGCCAGGTGAACCAGGTCCTTCAACGCCAAAACGCAATATCCATGGTTTAAAGGTAACCGTGTATCGGGTGGGATCAGAAGGGTGTGATCCACTATGAACTGCTGAAACCGTCAGAAACTATTACTGGTGATTGGTATCGGACCCAATTAATGCGTTTAAAACTAGCTCTCTCGCAAAACCGGCCGGAATGGGAGAATAGACACAACAAAGTCATCTTACAGCATGACAATGCAAGACCACATGTTTCTCGACCTACGAAAAAGTACTTAGAAGGATCCGACTGGGAAGTTCTACCCCACCCACCGTATTCGCCAGATATTGCGCCATCGAATTACCATTTGTTCCGGTCGATGCAGTCAGCACTTTCTGGAGAACAGTTTAATTCTTATGAAGACATCAAAAATTGGCTGGACAACTGGATCTCTTCCAAGGAACCGGAATTCTTCCTTCGAGGCATACGTTCACTGCCCGAAAGATGGGGTAAAGTTGTAGCTTCAGAGGGAGCATACTTCAATTAATATTAAAATATTGTTTCTGTTCTCCAACAACGTGTTTTGTTCACCTCAAATCCCTCAAAACTTAGTTATATACCAAATATATTGTGGTATTTTAACGTTTTGATGTTCATTATTTCGTTGTTGGTTCGTGGCTATTACTTTCTGGAACATTTTTTTCTTTTTAAAAATTCAATTGCTGTGTTTTTAAGTTTACCAAGTTCTTTTGTTTGAAATTCCTGGTCAAGTGATATTTTAACTTCTTGTTCATCTGGAGATGATATCTTTGCATTAGTTGTTTGCTAGTACTTTCAACTCTGTGAATATTCGTTGTACAACATAGTGAGAAATTATCCTGCCGACTGCGGAATGGCCTAACAGTGATTTCGTTGTCATTGCAGATTGAGTGATTCCTGTAATCCTTTTAGTATAATAATTCATAGTGTGACATTTATAATTCCATTATTGCCAATACTTTTGATTTTGTGAACAAAGTAAGATTACCCTGTCAGTGGCCAAGTCCGATTTTCGATACAGCCTAATGGTATGTTGCAATTTCATGTTTAAGTTCTTGTAAATATTTTTGATATTTAACGGTTGAGAAGTGCATTGGTTGCCAAAGAAAATAACAGGAAAGAAGTTTCAACTGTTAAGCCATTATTACAAAATGGAACTTAACAAATGTTGTAATACGTTTTAACATGTTTTTATCCCGGCTTATCGAGAATAGCACATATACTGTATTTGGCTTTCTGCAGATTTCAGTTTACCAAGACTTTTCAGAAAAGGTTAAATGATGGTTTGTTATTATTGTCTTAGTCTTATGCCTTGAAAAGGGCACTCATTGCTGCTGAAAGCTTTGTGAATAAAGAATATTAATCTTGTCTGTATGGAGTCCCAGATATTAATAATACAAACACCCAGATCTATCTGTCTGTCTCTCTGGAACGCTTGACGTCACAGCAACGTCTGCATTGTTGCGCCATCACTTATTGATCAATTCGTGTGTTCTCTCACAATGTCAAAATGATTGCCTGCTATATAATAGCACACGATCACTTTTAGATGTCAAGATGATCGCGTGCTAATTAAAAACCCTGTAGCAGAATTGCGGCGGCGTACGTAGCAGATTTATTTTGGTCCTGCAGTCAAAAATGATATACCCAGAGCCCTGTTAAATCCTCTTGCAGACTCCCAATCATGGATGCAAATTTTCCATCTTTCAAAATTTCCGAAAACGGAAGTTAGACAAAGTGAAGATTTCTTCCGTAATCATATATTTTTTCTCGCAATATTCCTTCAATGTTCCAACAGAAGATTGTCCGATATTGCTTCTAAACATCATTTTATTGTTAAATGTTTGTGTTTGAGTTTGAAAATGGAGGTAGCAATTTCCTAAAATGGAAGTTAGAGAGAGCCCTGTAATCTTAAATACTTTTTCTCATGATGGTCCCCCTGCCCTGTTTGGTCATTAAAAATCATTTTCTTGGATAAATGTGTGTATTTAAGATTGGAAATGGATGAAATTGGACGGAGTGAAGATTTCTCCCGGTCGTAAAATGGAGGCAGATACTTTTGACAACAGAAGCTAAAGGAAGCGAAGATTTCTCCCATAAACCCTTTCCTCCTGTTAGTTCTCTTCGCACTGTATTGTTGTTTAATCATCATTTAATTAAGTGAGTGTTTGTATTCAAGAATGAAAATGGAGAAAAAATTTCCGAAAACGGAAGATGGATCGAAGATTTCTTCTGTAATCGTAATTTCTTTTTAGGGATGCCTCTGTCCTTTATTGTCATTAAATACAATTTTATTCCATAAATCTTTGTGCTTCAGCTTGAAAATGGTGATAAAATTCTAGGCATTGCAGAAGGACTCAGTGTTCTTGATACTAGTTATCGTTGCAATTGCTGTAGTACCTAGGTTACGTATCTATTAGGTTCATTCAAGAAATATAAGGTGGTCAATTCTTTTCTTACATTTCTACCTGTGCAAATTTGTATTGTTTTTTGTATCTAGTAGTTATTTTGCCTAGTGACCACCCAGCAGAATATTTTGTGGCATCATATTATCTGTCGCAGACTGAACAGGAACTTTCTGCTATGGGGATTTAAAAACATTGGATTAATTAATGACTCAAGTTCTATTTTTCCGATCTACAAAATTCGAATCAAATTCTTAATGTCACCGCAAGTTGAGTTTGCACGCGATCAGATTGAGATGTCAAGGTGATCGCGTGCCAATTTAAAAACATTAAATTATCAATGACTCAAGTTAGACCATATCTGATCTACAAAATTTGAATTGAAATCTTAAAATCACGGCAAGTTGCATTTGTATATTAATTTAATTTAGCACAATTTGAATATTAATTTTTATGCTTTAATTATTTTTTACTTTTTTAATTTAACTAACTTTCCTAGTTTAGTGCTGATTATAATATACATTTTGCAAAATATTGATCTATCTAAATGCTTTAACCCACAATAAAAACTGAAATCTTGAGATGTCAAAGTGAGCAAGATTGTATCTAAAAGCAGATGTCGCCCCAATAGCACATTGTCAAGAATTTAGATAGTTCCGATTTATAATACCAGATGTCGCATTATTTTGTAGAAAAAGCTTCGGCTGAAGTTTCAAACAAACCATTAAATAGGACAGTCTGAAACAAGCAGTAAAGGGAATAACAAGTGTGCCAGACAAAAAGTAATTTAATGCAAAAAATCAAAGTAAAAGTTATTAAGGTAAGTTTACATGAAAACAACTTTCAGAGTTTAATGCTGATTATATAACACATTTTTTAAAATATCAATCAATCTGAATGCTCTAATCTACAATTGTTAAACAACAAATATTTTACACAGAATGTTATTTATCGTGAGGTCTTTTAAAAAATGGAAATAAATAGCATATAATTTTTAGTTCAAACATGAAAGAAATCCTGTGTATTTGATTTGTTTTCAGTCTGCTTCAATTAAAAAATTCCCTCCATCATAGGATAAGCAACATTCCCCATATATTAATATTTATATAAAGCTTAAAAACAACCATCTTAGGATGGGCTGTATGCTAGTTGTTTTATATTGATATTGTATTTAAAATCTGCTGTTTTCAGTTTTAATGTGCTTATACATAGGTGATTCAAAAAGTAATGAGACTGACGTCATAGGTCCAAAACAGACCGATGCAGAAAAATGCCCCTGTTGGAACACCTGCAAGGTTAGTCACATGATGGCACATTGTCACAGCACTTTGCTAGTTCATTGTTGTAGTAGATGGCATAGAGTTTAGACTTGTTTCTGTAACCCAGTGTGCATTTAAAACTGGAGCAAACAGAAGCTATAAAATGTTGTGTGCGTTTGAATAAAACTGCCACAGAAATGCACGGAATGATTAAAACAGCCTATAAGAAAGATGCTTTGTTCCGTGCAAGAATTTCTGGGTAGCACAAGAAATATAGCGAATGTGTGGCCGAAGAGTGTTTGGAAGATGCGTCGAGCTCCAGTAGGCCTTCATTATTGACTACAGAGGTTAATGCCAATACCATTGAGGCATTCCTGTGCAAAGACTTCCAAATTACCATTGAGAGGAGGTTGCTGATGTGATGCAGATGTCCACTGGTTCTGTTAAAGACCTTGCTTGTGAGAAACCAGTTGGGGTACTGAAAAGTCGCTGCAAAGTGGATTCCTCACTTGCTCACGAATGAACACCAGGCAAATCTTGTTATCACTTGTTGCTAATGCTGCTGGGCTACATTATGAGCCACACTTTTTTGGATCGCATCATCACATGATGAAATTTTTTTTTACCATTTTGATCCAGAAAAAAAAAACAAAAAAAAAAACAAATAAAAACAACAACAGAGCACCCAATGGAAACACACACGAACTCCTGATCTAAGAAAACGAAGGTTCATGCAAGTGCAGAAAAGGCCATGCACCTAGTTTTCTTAAAAAAAAAAAAAAGTGATTTGTGTAAGACCATGTTGTCCCACAAGGGAAAACTGTTACTGGTGCCTATTATTCTGAAGTTGTCAAAAGTCCTCAAAGAAAAAACTTCCTCCAAACACTCAGAATATGCGCAAGCTGGTTGGATTTTGCATCAAGATAATGTCCCTGCTTACCACGTTTTGTTTACCCAAATAATAATGCCCCTGCTTACCATGTTTTGCTATCTAAGAACTAGGCATCAAAATGATGGCATACCCTCTGTATTCACCGGATCTGGCACCATGTGACTGCCACCTATACCCTTAAGTGAAAAAACAACTTTGAGGGCACCAGATTGCATTGAATACCGAACAATGTTGTGGTGGGTATCGTGAACCACATGTCGAGGAAGGGCTTCAAACACACTTTCTAGAAGTTGATAGAAAAGTGGGACTGGTGTATTCAAGTACAGGGAAAATACTTTGAAAGTATGTTAACTGTGTAACACTTCTTCCCCATGTGAAATTGATCTTGTTATTTTTTGAACGACCCTCGTACATGTGCAACTGAAGTGACTGCCACCAACACTGTAAATATTTATTGTACTTCTCTTTTTTCAGGTTCGAATGCAAGCCCAAAATGAAGTATATTCAAAGAAAGGAATGGTGCAGTGTTTTCTAGATATGTACAAAAGTGAAGGAGTTAAAGGCTTGTGGAGGGTGAGGGAAATTAACATTGATAGGAGTAAAATTTTTTTTATTGTGCTTTAGTTTTTAATCTTTCTTTATATGTGATGTTATTTAAACTCATTTGACATAATAGTGATGCATGCAACCAAATTTGACAGCAGTATGGTCTTCAGAACCATTTGGTGAAATTAAAAATGCTGTGCAAGGTGGGCATTTTGCATCTGGTACAGCATTCCTTGAAAGTAATTGCATTCCTATTGTTCTGAAGTTTGGGGTTTGTGCAGTATTTTGTGTTCAGCAGTGTTAGGCCATGCTTACCCAGCAGCTGCTATGGCTTTTTTAAAGTACTGCCATTCTGCAAAATTTGTTTCGAATTTCGTTCAAGATACTTTCACATGTGGTTTTATTAAGTAACATTTTATTCATTATTCTTTCAATGTTCTACAGCTGTTGAACCTGGAAAACATGCTAATGATGTCTTAAATTTTACATGTGTAGATTCATCATGGCTCGTAGTCTTTTTCAATCTCAGAATCCCAGGACTTTTTGAATGTTTTTCAAAGACACACGATCCAAATACCCCTACTGGCGCTCTTTGGCCAACCCTGGCCCTTGCGCCATTAAAATCTACTTACTTACCAAATACCCCTACTTACAAATATGGTTACGCCACATAGGATTACATATAAAAACTGAAATACCAAAACTGTCACTGAAAATGAAACCAGGTTTTAAATCTCCTTTTTGCCAACCCATTGGCCAAATTCAAGTTTTTGTTGTTTTGTTTTTGTTTTTACATACATACATATCACTAAGCTGTTCTCTGAGATTCATAGGTTAGCTCCAAAAAGGAATACAAACTACCAGAGAGCTTTACTGTTGCTGTATCAAACTTCTCCATTTACAGCGATCTTGACATACAACTTGGGCTTCACTGACATCCATTACACACTGTACACAAGATGTACTTACCTGATTAAGAAGACAAAAATATTTTTTTTTTTTTTTGCCAAATGTAATCTGATGTTGCCAATTTTTTTCATTCTCCATTAGAAATATAAAAACCATAAAATCATAAAGTCGTAAGCAGCACAAAAACAATAGATTATAGGTTCTTTGCAATTAAGTAGCAAAATGTTATGTCATAGATCCTGAATCCTAATAGAAAAAAAATATAGACACTTATTTTCAAATTTGAATTTATTATTACCTATAATTTTTTTGTTTTTTTTTCAATATCGACCCAAGCGAAATGTGAGTACCAGAATGACTAGTTCGCCGGAAGGTGTCTGAAACGAAATCGTGTGATATTATTGAATGGCATCCTGAGAATAGAACTTTTTGTAGTGCTCAAGAGACGTGAAATGCTGGTCAACCACAGAGTTGGGTAGACGTAAGATTGGACAGGTAGGAGCACAGTGGAGAAGGATCATAAGTCAGTGTCATGACGCCACTCTTTTCACGTAATTGCTGTCCATCTCATGTGCAATATAAACAAAGAAAAAAAGTAACTGGCATTCGAATTTCGGTTTTCAGATGCCAAATTAAATCAAAACTAAATATTGCTTTCACTCGGACATCATTTGCAAATTGCGAAGAATGCGATCGGCAAACCCCTGCTTACTGTTTGGAAGCTGTCAGAGTACACACTGAATAATTAGTTGTGTTGTGCATTTGCTGGAATTATGAATTGCATGAAGAAATAAAAATATTATACAGATAATCCATTATTGTATTTTGATTGTAATACATAAAGTAATTTTGTTGTGACTTCAGGTCTTGAAAAATATCATGCATGAGATATGTGTGCATGGGGCATGTAAATTATTGGCCTGGGAAGGTAAATAAAAAATAAAAAAGTTTGCTCTAGAACTTCCTATTGTAAGAAAAAATAAGAGACAGTCACTGCATGCCATATTTCATCTCACTGCTAACCACAGGAAGTTGTATTATTGTTGTGGAGTGCCAATATCACTTCTTTAATTACACTGCCGGCCACCCAAAATGCAACACCAAGAAGGACGCATCCGATTAGGCCTAAAATTCGCAGCATGCATCGCCCGCGAGAGGACATGCAAACGATTAGCATTGCAGGGCATATGCAAATCATGTGCGCCCGGAACGCCGCCAAGAAGCACTATAAGAAGGGTGCACAGAAGGCGGGGTGTAAGTAGTGGAAGTGTGTTGTGCTGCCGGACCTGTGCGTGGGAAGCTTCTTAATGCCTCGTCACAGAATACGGCAGTCATTCCAACGCGTTTCGGGGTTCGACAGAGGATGAATAGTGGCTCGTCGCGACAGCGGTTTTTCATACCGAGACATCAGCGCCCGTGTGGGACGACATCCAGCCACAGTGAGGTTAGTATGGATTCGGTGGGTGCAGGAGGGACGGACGGACGGACCGACGTGAGCGACTGCCGCAGCCACGGCACACCACCAAACGAGAGGACCGGCATGTTGTGCGGCGGTCATTGACAGCTCGCACTGCACGTCATGAACTTTAGCGCCCCGGTGGCGCAGTGGTCTAAGGCGTTGGCCTCTGATCATTCGTCCGTAAGGGGTCCGGGTTCGAATCCCGGTCAGGCATGGATGTTGTGTTTGTCTTACGGCACTGGCTCTCTCCCTTCCCTGGAACCAGTGACCCTAAATTAGGGACGGGCGACTGCTTATAGCCCATTGAGTTGCTCACGGCGGTCGTTAAACCTCCAATCAAAAAAAAAAAAAAAAAGAACTTTAGCGCAGGAATTAAGGTGTGTTGTGCAACAACCTGTGTCAGCACGTACCGTTCGACGTCGTCTGCAGGAGAGGGGACTTGTCGCACGGCGCCCATTGCTCCGATTACCATTGACGTTACACCACCGGCGAGTGTGGCGGCAGTGGGCCGTTGAACGCCACACATGGACTACGGAATGGCACAACATTGTCTTCTCCGACGAATCCCGCTTCCGCCTGCAACACCACGGTGGTCGGATCCACGTGTGGCGGCACCGCTGCGAGAGACTGTATGATGCATGCATAATGCATCACCATACCGGTCCGTCGCCTGGCGTTATGGTTTGTTTGGGGCACAATTGGATATGACGCCCGCAGCCCTCTGGTATGCACCGCTGGTACACTCGACAGCCACCGCCACATCTCCGACGTTACCTGCAGGACCTGCCAGCGGCCACGTTTCAACACGACAATGCACCCCCGCACGTGGCACGCATTGTGCAACAATTCTTCACGGCCCACCAGTTGTCACTGCTGCCGTGGCCTGCCTGTACTCCCGATATGTCGCCCATCGAACACATCTGGTCGCTGATCGGCAGCCGAGTGGCCCGGCCATGCGGCTACGCCTGATGAACTGTGGCGACGTGTGGAAGCAGCCTGAACCGACATACCCCAAGCCCACATCCAAAGCCCCTTTCGTTCAATGCCGCGGCGTGTAGTGGCCGTTATTGCCAGCCATGGGGGCCACACGAAGTATTGATGTCGGCGTGTTACGCAAGTCGCACGGGCCAGTAAGCTCAATCGTTTCATCTTTGCATCTGTTGTTATGTGTCCAGATAGCAAAGCCAGATTTACATCTGGCTTTGCTATCTCGTGTCCTTCTTGGTGTTGCATTTTGGGCGGCCAACAGTGTATATTATGCTATAGGTCCAGAAATTAGAACCATATGTAGTTTTGTTGCAAATGTTGCCAGGGTGCGCACGCGTGCTTGAAAACCTGGAAAGTCCTGGAAAATCATGATTACGTTTTCAAGGCCTGGAATATCCTGGAAAAACGGTATTTTTTTAATGCTGTCTTGAAAAGCCTTGAAATTTGAAATTAGTGCTTAAAAAAAATGCCCTTTTAGGAAATCGTGTTACTGACTGTTACCCCTTAATTTTTTTAAGTT
Source organism: Macrothele yani (assembly GCA_039090855.1). Classification (NCBI taxonomy): domain Eukaryota; kingdom Metazoa; phylum Arthropoda; class Arachnida; order Araneae; family Macrothelidae; genus Macrothele; species Macrothele yani. The sequence goes on from CM077013.1 coordinate 27,546,264, forward strand.
CCTCTCCTCTGTTCTCAAAGAAACCGCCGGCTACAGTGGTGTTTCGGATGTGCCCAAATCCTAATTTGGCTGGGGGGGGAAGCACTACTTCCAGTGCAATAAAATTGGATGATTACTAGCAGGTCTGTTAGGGAAGGGGAGCTTGATGCATTCTCTAGCCCTGAGCTTGATGTCCGTCCGACAACTACTGAGAACAACAGAAGGGGAAAGAAGAGACATTTAGCATTTGCAAGGGGGTCGCGTGTTTACCAAGTCAGCTGGCATCCACCAGTGAAGAGTATGCCTGAACAACACATTCATCTGCTCCTTGTTTATTGCATTAAGACGCTTGCTTCCGGCCCACCCCTCAAGAGACTTCGGCTACTTATGATAAAAAATAAGAAAACTATCTTTGCGAATTTTTCACAAAAGTGGCTGAAATTTTTACATTTACTATAATTGGATTACAGAAGCTCACTCCCAAAATTCCATTTGAATCGGTTTAAAACTTAAAAAGTTAGCATTGGAAATTTTTATTATGTGTGCCTCTTTAGACAGTGAGCCTTGAGCAGAAAGGGTGTTACCATAGCAACGGTTGATTGACAGCTGGGAGCGCTGATCCGAAGCCCTTGGTTGGGAAGAAAGCAAACACCTGTTTATCACTTCCACGGCTCAAAAGGACTAAGAGATATTTTCAGAAATCCATTTTCCGGAATTTTGAAAATAACACAGTAAAATTTTTACAGTGGTTAAAATACATCACAATAAAGTTCTAGTGCAAATTTCGCCGAATTCCGTTTTGAAACTTAAGCAGATGCAAAAAAAAAAAAAATCTTCCGTTGCAAAATCGGATTCAAAAAAAAGAAACGGCAATTATAAATTACGGGAAAAGCAAGCAAATTATTTTTTTTTTTAGATGCCATGGTTTATTTAAACAGAGTGATCCTTAAATTTTGTTTCTGTGATGATATGGACTCTATTTTAATTACAAACATACATTTTTATTCAGATGTCTGAGTTACTGTTTTAATAAAAAAATCTAATTAAAAAGTTTTCAATGGATTTAGGCGAAATTCAGCAGATAAACGTATTTTAGTAAATTGCAACGTTATGACGTAAATTTGGTCATTTTGTCGAAAATTGGGCAGCATTTTTTTTTTTTTTTTGCGTTTTCTCCTATAGTTAAGGTAAAGGAGGAAGACACTTCAGTGAGCTGCAGGTGGTGATTTATGGCGATGTGCCAAATGAAAAGAAGCCGTTCCATCAGGACATTCCAGAGGTTGAGTGTGCGTGGACGCGTGCTCCTGCTGTTTGAACTTAATCGGAATGTTTTCGGGAGGGGGAGAAATATCCGTTTCAGCTTTACAGCTTTCAGGCTCCTTTTTTTTTTCTTGGTAATAAATAAAAACCATAGTTGCTGCATTCACCATTGATCCATATTCGCATTTCTTGAATATAAACAGCAGACAATCGGAAACATGGTGTTGGGTGGGTCTTGATGTTCTTCATTTGTATCTGCTGAATTTTGTTCTGTGGGAATACGGAATGAGTTATACTGTGAATACATACAAAACTACATATTTTTGAGCTGAAAAATATGTCTACTTGTACACAGTAGCTAACGTGTGAACTCAGACGAAGACAATTGGACATATGGACGTCTGATTCCATAAAAAAATCAACCCATTTTATTATACACGACAGGTAAAAAAGAAAAACATTACATGTTTTTAAACATTATAAAGGAAAGCGGATTTTTGAAACACCATGACTTGATATTAATTTCTGAAAGTTTTTTTTTTTTTCGATTTTAATTTCTGAAATCTTTTTTTTTTTTTTTCAATTACAATACACTGTAACATGATACCTGTGTGTTGTATCCCTTAGTTGTATGGCAGATTTTCAGTTGGCCGATATCCGCGATCGTAAGTGGTAGTTACATTGCTATTGTTGATGATGACAAGATAAATACTGGAGTAATGTAGAATGTTGCATAACGTAAAAAAGAAATCGCCCCCCTTCGAACTTTTATGCGGTTATCATAACTGATCAACCATTTCATTCCATGAACATCAGCACATTTCAATCATTTGACCATTGGGGGTCTGACTGAATTCAGCAGTGCTTAAGCGCCTAGCGCAACGAGAACATGCTAATTATGGACAGTTCTATTCCCTTCCCCCCTATCATCCCTAATCCATTTGCATCTTTCATCATTTTTATTACTTAAAACTGAAATTGCTTTTAAAAACTAATTTGAGCATGATACTGTAAAGCGTAGTAATCATCCTGGAATTTTTTGTATATGGCCTGGAAAAGGCCTGGAAAGTCCTTGAATTTTTTTCCCCCAAAAGAGTACGAACCCTGTGTTGCTTATAGTCAGTGATGGGATGCATGCCTCTGATGGAACTAGCCTCCAGTGTTTAGTGACAAAGGGCTAAAACTTTTAACAAAAGGAACATAATAGAACCATTAAATTTTAAATTTCTCAAATACCAATTTCATCATCATACCATTCGATACCAATTTCAGTTTCATCATCTTAAAACTTGAGATACACACTTTTGTGCATTGAACATTTTGAATACAGACCCTTAAAATGAAATTGCAAAACATGTTAAAAAGTTCATTATATTTTTTAACTTAAAAAAATTGAGGTTTCCGATTTGTTATCTTAAAAGATAAATTTTCTTGGGCATCCAGCTTTTACTACCTGGGCAGGTAAATAATTTCTGCACATGTCCAGCTGGGTGTGTAACTTTTCAGATATTTTTCAAGCCCTGGACTGTACATGATGATTTTCTGTGGTATGATATGGCACTTAGTAATGAAAGCCGCCTCATAGTTGAAACTTCCTGATCATTCTGCAACAGATATCGTGGTGTCACAAAATGATCTGCAGGATGGTGGTCACAGGGCAAGGTTAATCATAAAAATTTCCACAGGTAGAAAGAAATTAAGAGAGAGAGAGAGGGAGAGGAGAGGAGAGGAGAGGAGAGGAGAGGAGAGGAGAGGAGAGGAGAGGAGAGAAAGAAACAGCCCACCTTATATTTTCTCTCCCCCCCCAATAGCCTAGGCAGTACAGTAATTACTAGGATCAAAACCTAGAATTTTCTACCCTCAGAACCTAGAGTTTTGCCCTCATTTTCATGCTGAAACTCAAAAGATTTATGGAATAAAAGGATATTTAACAACAATAGAGGACAGAGGAGACATGCGAGAGAAAAAAGTTTAAGGTAACAGGGCTCTGTCCAACTTTTGTTTTCGTAAATTGTTGCCTCCATTTTTATGCTAAAACGCAAACATTTATGCACTAAAATAATGCTCGACAATAATATGGACAGTGGGAAAATATCAAAATAACAACAACAAAAAATTGTGAAAAATCTTCACTCCATCTAACTTACAGTTTTGGAAAGTTTTAAAGATAAAAAACTTGTATCCATATTTGTGAGTGTGCAAGAAAGAATTAAAAAGGGTTCTGAGGATGTCTACAGAACCAAAAATTTTTGATGTACATCATCTGTCACCTTGATTCTGCCATACAGATGAAAAATATGTTGTAGCAGGATCAGAAAGAAACTGACATATTTGTCATAGAAATTTTGGGTTTTATGGAAAATGTGATTGGTTATAGAAAGCATCAAAGTATGTGATTCTGTGCTCGGAACAGAATGTGCTAACATGAGGAAATGTGAAGTACCTTTTATCAAAATCTTAGTTTGCATTTCGGTGTGACATAGATGCCGTCTAATGTTGGAGTTCTGAACAAAATGCAATACCATACTGTAATGCACACAGTCTTGTTTTTATGTAACTTATGCAAGTGTTCAGTAGCACAGTATGTATTTTTTTTTTTTAATGTTCTGAATTTGTTTTTGAAAAATGGCCACACTGATGTATCCTTTAGTTTAAGATGCTCATTCTCAAGAATTTGAGCATAAATCCTATAAAAGTTTTGGCATGGGGTTTGTGGCATCACATTACCCAGCTTTTGAGGCTTGTGGGATTTTTTTGTTCTTGTTTTGCCACAAAATGTGCTGTACTATGAAGCTACTTAAATCCAGTTGTGTTGAAACTTAAACCTCAGTTTTTTTTATGGGCTTTTTTAATGCAGTAAAATAAAACAATATATTACTGAAGGTAAAGTAAAATGCATTTGTAATTAAAGAACTCAGTTAACTGTTCATGTGATACTAGTCTAAATCTAAAACAATATAATTTCCTTTGTCTGAATGTTTAAATGTTTGTTCCATTTTGTTATGAAGTGGTACACCCTCACAGCACATGCATGTACCACTTTGGTTTGTTGTCATAGCAACAAAGACTGATTTTTCACTGCTGCTGGTATGATGTCATCTCATCCAAGTCATCCTGACACGACGTCAGAGATGCATTACCTCACATTATCAAATATATAGAAATATGGAAATGTTACGTCAGGAATTTTGGCTCTGTCATTCATAAACAACATACAAAATTTTTCGTTTAGTCCTATCATATGAAATTTACTTTTAAGATTCCCCTTGCAAACCTAAAATTATTTTAGGTTGTCAAATCAGTTTCTTTCCTCTAAGTCTAAAAATTGAGAATTCCAGTACAGTAGGAAACAGTGTGTTCTTATTATTTCATGCATAAGCTGAAGAAATATGATTTAGGAACTTTCTTTTCCCTTAAACCCCACGAAATTCTCAAATTTTTTTTTTTTTTTTACGGAATATAACCAGGCATTCAGTTATTTGTACTTGTAAAATAAAGAAGAAAGAAAAGAAAAATATTTGTGCTTTTGTGCATGAACTACCATACCATTTTAACATTTGCAGCTGCACAATTCTAAGTTTCCAAAAATGCTGTTACTATTTTAACACTTTTCTGCTATCTGGCAACAGCTGGAACAAGTATACTTGCCATCTGTGTCTTCAGTGTGGCAAACGGACATTGGGAAAATGTCAGTGCTTGCATGCTTTAATTGTCAGATCCCTGCCTCAACCATTATACTTTCTTTTTTTTTTTTATGGTATGTACATGAAACATACTTTAACATTTTGACATCACAAATAAAAAGAATACCTGGTTATTAAAAAAATACTCATTTTATTTTCCCCCAGCATTATTGGTGGGCTTCTGGTATATATCTGGTATATACTGTATATACATATTATTTGATAAGATATACAGGGTGGTTATAAATTATTTGGGCAAAAAGAAAACTTTATTGTGCATGGTTATAAAGATGCATGTGATAATAAGTACGAATAATATATAGTTAAACACACCAAGTTTACCTTTCTTCACAAATGCTCAATGTGGCTTCTCTTGGTTAATCTGCAAATGTCCCATCTGTAAATCAGTTCTTCCCACATTGCTGTCAGCATGTTTGCATCGACCAATGTGAGTGCAGCAGTGATTCTTGATTTCATTTCAGGAAGGGACTTGGGGGAGCAGTGAAAGGTAAACTTGATCTTTAACGAAACCCCGTAGATTGAAATCTAAGAGTGTTAGATCCGGTGACCGGGAAGGCCATGCAATTTGGCCGCGCGACCAATCCAAACTGGGACTTCAGCATTGAGGTAAGAAGTGACATCTTTGTGGTAGTGAGGTGGTGCCCCCATCTTGCTGGTAAATGAAACTTCCTTCCATTGTTTCCTTGAGGATTGGAATTGGGTAAATCTGAAGCATGTCTTTTCCAGGGCTGCCTTGGCCGCTGTTCATATGAGCCATAACATCCAGTCTCAGTAAAGTGTTTGTACATGCTACAATCGTGTCCCTTTTTGGTGCAGTTTTCCCCGTATTCTCTGTAAAAATGTTGTTGCACTTGTGTTGCTGAATGCACCTCATGAAACCGCAGGCAGCATTTCGCTTTTTCCGCTCCGTTGAACGTTGTCATCATACTGGGAACAATGAGACAATGGTGTGGGAGCGATTGCATGTTGTCTGCTGGCGATACATGACCTTGCATGACTCAGTGTCATCTGCCCACTAAAAAGGTAAACTTGGTGTGTTTGACTTTATAGTATTCATGCTTATTACCATGTGCATCTTTATACCTATGCACAATAATGTTTTCTTTTTGCCCAACCAATTTATAACCACTTTGTATTAAGGAAGCAGAATTTGCAGTTGTTTAATTCTTGTCATTCTGAAGAAACTTAGGAAAGTGATGATGAGTATTACATACATACATACATACATACATACATATCACTAAGCTGTTCTCCGAGATTCAGAGGTTAGCTCCAAAAAGAAATACAAACTACCTTACTGTTGTCGTATCAAACTTCTCCATTTACAGCAATCTTGACATACAACTCGGGATTCACTGATATCCATTACACGCCGTACACAAGATCTTTTATACTTCATACTCATAATCTTTTTCTTATGCAGACACTCCTGAATCTAATCCACCCATGTCTTTATTAGCGTTCCTCTGCCTTTCCTTCCTGCCACTTGGGCTAAAAAGATTTTCTTAGTAAGCATCTCATCACTCATTCTTTCAACATGGTCAAACCACCGACGCATATTGGTCTCCACCTTGCTAACAACATTTTGCTTCACACCACACAACTGCAACACATCTTCATTCCTTACATAATCAGACCGTGTCTTGCCACAAACCCCACATAAGCAACGCATTTCGCCAGCACACAAGTGACTCTTATGCTTCTTCTGCAGTACCCATGTTTCACTGCCATACATCAGAGTAGGAACAATTACAGTTTCATACACAGCCATGCGGGACTCTCTTGAGAACCCATCATTCCTGTGAAAACCTCCCAGAGCAGCTATGACTTTCAATGAAGAGTTCACTCGCCTACTAATTTCACCATCCAATTTGTTCTCTGTGTCAAACATGCTTCCTAAATACACAAACTCACTCACCTGGTCAATCACAGTGCCATTTATACTTACATTACATTCAGTGCTACTCATTCCTCTCTCAAACACCATTACTTTGGTTTTTCCCTTATTTATACTCAGTTTGAATTTCATGCAAAGTTCGTGCATTCGAGACAGCATACTCTGCAAATCACTTTTGCTCTCTGCCAACAGGACAGTGTCATCAGCATACAGTAATCTGCACACACGGATATCTCCAAGACATAAACCACTATTATCTATTTTGGCATCACGCATACATGCACCCATAATTATATTAAACAGCCATGGTGACATTACACAACCTTGTCTAACTCCTGCATCAATAGAAAACCATTTTGATAAAACATCATTCACATGGCTTTTACACTATTAAGTAGATTCCCAGTAACACCATATTCATTCAATACCTTCCACAAAAGTGTCCTATTTACTCGGTTGTAAACTTTCTCTAAATCTATGAAAGCAGCAAAATTTTCTTACCAACAGCCAGATACTTTTCAATCATCGTGCTTAATGCAAAAATCTGGTTAGTGCAGCCTTTACCAGGCATAAAACTACTCTGAACATCCTACCCCGTACTTTTTCAATAACAACCTTACCAAACACTTTCCCTGGCACACTTAGTAGGCTAATACCACGATAGTTCTTGTATTCAGTCTGATCACCCTTTCCCTTATACAATGGAACAATAATAGCATTCTTCCAATCCCGAGGGACCATTCCTAACTTCCAGCACAACTGGCAAATTTCAGTTAACCAGTCAATTACAGAGTCACCACCATATTTCAACATCTCGGCAGTTATGCCATCAACTCCCGAAGCCTTACCATTCTGAAGAGATTTTAGAGCTTTACACACTTCTTCTCTTGAGATCCCTTCTGTGCTTCCATCCCTCATTGTGACATCATCTCCATCTGTCTCAGAATCATCTTTGCTTTCCTGATCTAATAACTCACAGAAGTATTCACCCCATCTTTCACTTAACTCATTGGGCTCCCATATCATTTCCCCGATCTCATTCTTCACACAACTTAGAACTTTGTTTCCCCTATTTAAAAAGAATGACCCGCTTTCAAAGTAGTATATTTAATACGGCAAATGTGGGATATTTACAAAACAGAGAGGCAAGTATGAAGGAAGGTCTAAAGTTTCACTCACCACAATTACAAATGCTCAATGTGCCCTCCACCTGCTGCACGGACAACATCAAGCCGATAGCTGAATTCATCCCAAATGTGTCGGAGAGTGTCTTCGGTCACAGAATTTACTGCGGCCGTGATTCTCGTTCGGAGCTCATCGAAGTCAGCGGGTAAAGGGGGAACGTAAACATGGTCTTTTACGTATCCCCATAAAAAAAAAAAAGTCACATGATGTGATGTCTGGAGATCTCGGAGACCAAGCGTGTAGTGCCAAGTCATCCCGTGCGTCCAATCTAACGCTCAGGCAATGTGTCATTTAGAAACAGACGAACTAACTTGGAGGTTCCAATGTGGTGGTGCGCCATCCTGCTGCAAAATGTAATCTTCAGAGTCATCCTGCAGCTGTGGAAGTAGCCAGTCCTTCAGCATTGCAAGATAATAGTTTCCTGTAACCACTGAAACGCCTCGTGAATTCGTTGCACATTCGTCGCTGAGGTGGTTGGTCGTCCAGGACTCTTTCCCTTACACAAACACCCTATTTCTTCAAATTGTTGATACCAATGACGAATGTTTTGCCCAGTGGTGGAGCACTGCAGTAACGCTGTTTAAACGCACGCTGCACCGTAATCACAGACTTTGTCTTGCTAAAATTCAGGCACACAAAACACCTTCTGTTGCCTCAATGCCATCTTCTCACTCACTAAGTGTATCGGCTGTTTGGACGCTTGTGCTGCCATCTAGCGGTAGTCATAACAAACTCTGGGCCATGTCCGTAGGCAGAATGTGAGTTGCGTTCATCGGTGGTTCGTGGTTGCCGAGATATTCACTTTTCAAATCGGGACATTCTTTATGAAACACCCTGTATATCTTTATGTAATACTCATCATCCCCCCCCCCTAGGAATTAGTGCTTCTTTGTGAGTTGTAATTCTGGGGAAACTTAGAAAAGTAGTGATGAGTAGTACATAAACACCAGGAAAATTTTAGTAGTCCTTTAGGAGTTCCTGTGATTTAGAATAATATTCATTTTTGAAGATTTTGGATTGATCTCTAACTTTCATGAAATTACTCTTTTGAATGATTTAGAGAATCAGTAAAGCCTCTGAATATTTTTGATTCTCCTGTGATGGCCATCACTTAAATTAATAGTATGTTCTCTGCCATCAACTGTGGAATGAAAGAACATGTGAATGTTGTGAAGGGTAACCTACGATAGTTGTACCACTGAAGACGACAGTGATGTAAATGGATCGAGACTAGTCTGGTAGTATTTTGAGTAGTGAGTGCCCATTGCAAGGAATTCTTTGCTTTCTGTCCAAATTTTATGCAAACCTCTTGGTCTTGGTGCAACTGCAAATGCTCTTTTATGGTTTGGTTTTATGCGAAGACGACGTCAATAAGAGATAATGATTTTAATCACACTGTATATAGTTCTTTTATTTCATTGATTCGCTTAAACTTCATCTTCATTTTTTATTTGAATCTCGACTCTGGTTGTAAGTTTTCATATAAACCTCTGAGTGTTTTTTGTTCTATGAACTTAGTCTGCACGAACCTGTCAAATGTCCGAGATGGGTACCTGTGAGTAAAAACAGCGAACAGTAACCTTCCCAATTATACTGTATTGGGTAAGTGCAATCATTTTGAACAAGTTATAATAGTTGAAATATTTTATATCCCACATCCTTAAATAATTATGTTATAGCAGGAATTACGAGGCATTTGTGCACTTGACTTGAAGACATTTATAACATGTGTACCAGTAATAATAATAGTTATACAATTATTAACATATAGGCAGTGGTGATATTTTACTTATTTTAAAAAAAGAAAGCAGAATGATTTATTGTGCAGTCTTAAAATTTTTTGGATGCAAGAAATGTTTGGATAAGCTCAGTAGTTGAAGTAGAGTTGTTTTGTAAGTATCAGTTTATTGTTGTGTATTTATTTATTTATTCCTTTCCTGTAGGGTGTTGGACCCACTGCACAGAGAGCTGCTGTAGTTGCTGGTGTTGAACTTCCTGTGTATGACATTACAAAGAGGAATCTCATCATAGCTGATATCATTGGGGATAATGTTGTTAACCATTTCATGTAAGATCTCTGCAAGTATACTTTCTTTATATCACCTACACCTTTCTTTGTGAACATCGTAAATTTGTCTGGTTATTAAGGGAACCCTTTGGAAGTTTTTCACCTTCCACACCTCTGTGTGTAATGGAAATTTCTGCTACATGTATCATCACTTTTTCACACCTGCGTGCCAATATGTCATTTATGTTTACCGCACATAAACAAAGCAGAGATAATGTGGGCTTGTTGCAGATATTCTCTGTCTCTTTTGCTTCACTGGAAGATATTGTGTATCTGATGCATTCCTATCTTTATCACTAATGGACAGTTTATCACTAATGGACAGTCCAGTCAGCACAGTATTCTGTCAGTAACTATTTTCTGCAGTAACATACCCAATTGTGTTTGACGGTAACACACTGGGGTACAGAACTTAGAACGAACCATGTTTTGACCTGTATCATTGCACAGGAGCATCGTGGATGTGTGAAATTCAAACCATAGGAACTCCATTACTTACTGAAATGATGGTGAAAAAAACACTGGTAACACAACTGCATATACTGAAGGATATAGTGGAACTTTATATTCAGAATTGTCTACATAGCACTGGATGCCATGATAGAGATTCATTGCAGCCAATGATAGTATTAAGGGAAGAAGAGGTCCTCAGTAGGGGATGTAATTGCCCCTGACATTGATGCCTGACTTGTACCATCTGTCCATACTTTGCACTAGGTTGCTGACAAGTTCTTTTGCTAACATTGCCCATTCTGTCAGCGCAGTCTTCAGCTGTTGGGCAATTTTTGCTTTGTGTTTATGTGCCACAACGTGTCTCTCCAAAACGCCCCACATTTGTTCTATGAGATTTAGGTTGGGGGAACGTGCTGGCCAATCCATCCGCTGTATGTCTTCACATTCCAACAGATCATCAACAACCACCGTACGATGGAGTGTGGCGTTATTGTCTATTAACATGAACTGTGGGCCAATTGCACTCCAGAACAGACGAGCATGGGGAAGAATTACCTCATTACAATATCACACCGATTACAGTACCTCTTCGAGTATCTGGAGCTCCGTACATCCATCAATCAAAATACTTCCCAATGTGAGAATCCCACGGCCACCATATCTATCCTTTTGATTGATGTTTTTGGGGCAATACAGAGTGCCTACTTCATGCTAGATTAGCTGACGTCCAGAATTGCCAAAGAAACTAAATCTACTTTCATCTGTAAAGAGTACTGTACCCCACTATTCTGCTGTCCAGTCCTTATGTTCTCTGGACCACTGTAAGTGGTCTCTCTGTTGAGCAGTTGTTAATGGAACACCACATACTGGTTGTCAGGTAAACAGTCCACCTTTGTGTAGTTGCCTAGCCACTGTAAACCATGATATTGTGCATCCTGTGCTCATGTTCAGTTGTTTTGTAAGGCTACTTGCTGTCTGGTGTTGATCCCTCTTGGCCTGTAGGAGCAGATAGCTGTCCTCAGTGGGGGTGGTTTTTGGTGGACAACTACCACTGGTCTTTTGCACAGCTGTACCTGTAATCCTGAAGGCGACCACACATGCAATATGATGCTATGGGTGATACCAAACTCTTGGGCCACACTTATCATAGCTCGCCTTTTCTTGAGCCTCCCAATTCTTCGACCACGAGTGAAATCATCAAGATGTTCTCAACGGGCCGTTTCGTTGTCTGTAGCACACAACAAACACAAAAGAATGTCTGTAACGCTTATGCACACCGTCAGGTGACTTCTACTCAACTGATGCTATTGGACTGTGTGAGCGCATTTTGTTCTCACCTTACATGAACTACATGTCATGCTCCATTATTATGTATGTATGTGCTGTTGCTCCTGTTCCCAGAAGCAGTCCTGAGTTCATTTGTGTTTGGGTGCTGTTGCTATTTACAGTGCTGTTTTACTTTTTATACTTCATGCTTAAGTTTTGCACACCAGTGGTAGTATTCCATTTGATTTAATATCTCTATTACAAAAAGCGCATTTGAGTATGTATGTAAGGACCACCACAAATTAAATGACTGTTTAATTTGTCTGAATGTTGAACATAAAATGTGAATTAATTAACAAACATGAGCAGTGATAATGGGTATTTCATATTTGTGACTTACATTTGATCGCCATTTCTGGTAAAAGCACAAAGGAAAATCCCTTTGTAAGAAAAGAAGAACATGAGCCTCTAGATTAATACAGGGATGTCATCAGAAACCATGAGGTAAGTCATGCAAATGAACAATGGGGGAAGAATACCTTTAGCAACTAATGACTCTTTGCATTACGGAAGCCACCGTTAAGGTGGACTAACGCCAGGAAGCAGTTCCAAGAAGTTGTTGATGTATGAAGATGCAACAGGAAATGGTTTATGCTTATAATACTGGTGCTGTATAGAATTGCCAATTTTGGTTGTTTTTGAGAATCGTTGACAAAAACATAATCTTTGGAGCAAGCACGTGTAGACCAGTTTGAACGTGTAGTTGTTTGGCATTAACCCCAAGGCAAAAAGCCACAGAGTAATGTAATGAGGCTAGGAAAGAGAGACTTTTTGCTTTTGTGGTAGACAGACAGACAGACAGACAGACAGAGAGAGAGAGAGAGAGAGAGTGAGTTATCAAGCTCTCAGTAGCCTGCAAGCATATGTAAGGCGGCTTTTGGAGTAAGGGAAGCCAGCATCCAAGCTAAGCCAGGGAGTGGCCCTAGCGAATATGTATGAAGAACTGCTTTTAATAGGATTGTGTGTTAGTGGCTGTCAGGGATAGCCCAGATTGGGAAATTGTTTTGAGTCCATAATAAAAATCTTGTTTTTCAGAAAGTCTCCTCGCCCATTTATGCCTTACTTTATTGATGAATGAAACGCCTTTCAGTCGCCTCGATTATCAGATTTCTATAGTAAATATGAGGCAGTTGCTTGCTTGTTGCAAATAAAATAATTAATTTTAAGTTGTGAAAGATATTTTGAACAAGTAAGCAAGAACTGCTGTATGCTTTCAGTAGGGAAGCGAGAGATAACAGCACCAGCCCTAGAATTTGGGTGGATGGTTAGGTAAGAAAGAATATACACCATAGAAGCAAAGCATTATGGCCACCTGCCGAATATTGTGTCGGTCCTCAGTTAGTTACCACCACTGTGGCCACGTGATGAGGCATGGACTCCACAGGCATGTCATGTTTGTATAAGTGCTGCCTGTAGCTCGACTAGTGTCCATACCCTGTAGCTGCCGATCAATATGGTCCCAAATGTGTTTAAATTGGGTTTACGTCAGGAAAACATGGAAGTCATCGTTGTGTTTTTTTAACATAGGCCTTGATAATATGGACCTTAAGATACTGCATGTTGTCCTTTTGAAACATCCCATTTTGGTTTGGAAACAGTGGTGGCATAAATGGATGAATCTGGTCTACAAATGGACAGGTATGAGATAGTCAGAGGGCCATCTGCTGCTATCAGGAGATCAAGAGTGTTCCAGGAAAACATCCCCTGAACTGTTACACCATCTCCACCTGCCTGTACCCATGGGGTCACAGCAGCTGTTCAGCTTACCTGATTGCCATCCATTCTCTTGATGCAGTAGGAAACATGATTCATAAAAAAAAAAAAAAAAAAAATGCAACTTTCTTCGAATCTTCCATGCTCCACTCCCTATGTTTTGTGGAAAACCCCAGTTATTGCTGCCAAAAATGTGCTCTGGTGAGGGGGCTGTGGTCATGCATTTACACCATAGGCCCACATATTTGGAGGGCTTGTTGCACTGTTGATGTGAGTACACTGTATGCTTCTTAGTTGCAGGACAATGGTCAGTTGTTCCAAGGTAGCATTGTTACTTTTCCAGATAATATGGAAACATGCCAAGTGCTCTACTTTTTAAAAGCAGAGTTGACCATTTATGTTGGCTAGGTCCACACGCTCTGCACAAGGCTTTAAAACTCTGGCCATTAGAAGTTAATTCAATTTTTTTTATCCTTATTACTTTCTATTTGTTTTTAAAAGGTTAAGCTTCATATTCTTTGAAATGTATTAAAGTCCGAGGTTTTTTTTTTTTTTTTTTATACACTTTCCCTTTACACTATTTTTGACAATTTCCAAGCTACTGAAGAAGAAGTTATTTCATTTTCTGCACCTGCCATGTGACCTCAAGGCAAAGATGTTGGCACTGCTTCTGTATGTATGTTCTAGTTTGTTTACGGGGTGCAGCACAGAAGAGAACCAAACAGATCTTGGGAGAAGGAGGGTCTGATGGGGATAAAATTGCTTTAAAACTGCTTTACACAATGCAGGAAATAGGTATATGAAGTGGTGTCCTCACAAAGTACAGGGTGGGAAATTTCTCCCATGGCAGTGGAACGGATGTAGTTGTTTACTGTTTTCACTGTAGTATATAGTGCATTATTTTGAAGAACTTAATTTCTTTTTGCGAATTATGTCAAAAAGGCAGCATAACCAATGCTTTACAGATGCTTACGAAAATCAATAACTCATTTTGAAGCGTTCCAAGAAATCTGAAATGCATGCTTATTGTTCAGTTTGTGAAATCTATTTTAGTGTCAACACATAGTGGTTTAAGTGCCTGCAAAGGATGTGTGGCCTACTTCCAACATAAGGATAAATACTAAAGTAAACCCTTTGTTTGATTCAACCTTGGAAGATCTCCTTGTAATATGGGGTTGATGCGAATGAAATGTCCGGCAAAGGATCAGCGCATGTGGATAGCGAGAACGGAAAAGTAGGACAACTTACCGTGGCAAAATAATCCCCCTCAGCATCGACACATAGTTGCCGTCTGTTCGGCAAGGCCATAATCTCGGAACACAAAAAGTCTTGTGGCTGGGACCCGAAGAAGTCGTCAACTGCACATTAAACTTCATATGTCGTTAACTGTTTCCCGGACAGGAAGTGATCCAGGGGATGAAGCAGATGATAGTCTGTCGGAGACAAGTCTGGGGAATAGGCAGGATAAGGCAGTGCTTCACAGCCTAAGGCACTTAGTGTCAGCATCGTTCGTTGTGCGACATGAGGGCAGGCATTGTCCTAGAGCAGAACACCATGGCTGTTGACTAAAGCCAGTTGTTTCTGCAGCAATTGCTGGTACATCTGGTATAATTCAGCACAATAACGTTCTGCAGTGAAGGTTTGGCCTCTTGCTAAGAAACTCCAATGAATTATCCCGCCTGTGGATCACCAGACAAGGAGCATCCTCTTCTTGGTGTGTAGGGGTGGCTTAGGATGCAGTACAGCAGGCTGTGCCTTGCTTAACCATTGTGCAGATCATTTCCGATTATCACAAAGGACCCACTTCTTGTCACAGGTGACGATTCGATGCAGCAGAGGTTCCTGCTTATTCCTGGCAAGCAGCGAGGTGCAGACTTCCAAATGCCTAGTCTTGTTGGCAGTGATGTGGCAGCCACATGTCCAGCTTTTAACCTTACCCAGCGCAGCTAGATGCGGAACGAATGTTGCGTGGTGGATACCTACCTCTGCCGCCATCTCACGACACATTTTTCGGAGGTCTGCTTCAACCACACGTAACAGAACACAGTCAGAAACAGCAACAGGTAGTTGACCGCGTGCTTTGTTTTTGCAGGTCCGTATCTCTGCTTCGAAACATCGCAAACCATCACCGAATGGTTCGTTTGTTAGCTGTATTCTCCCCAAAAGCTTTATTAACGTTTCGAGTGGCGATTCCTGCAGAATGGCCCAGTTTAAATTCATACAGGAAGATTACTCTCAAATCCGGCGTATGCATGTTTCCTTTGCAAGCCACATTACATCCGAACAAACCACGCGTGAATCTTGTTCTTCACACACGTGCTAGCTACACTCACGGATAATGAAATTTGCGCACCTTGAAGAAAACATGCTACAACCGCAAAACTCTGCAAATAGCTGGAATACGTGCTGGTATGCAAGTGATCCACGTTTGGTGCGATCGCGCATGGCCGCACAGTCTGTGGTGGCGTTGCAAGCAAGAACCTGCAGCCTTATAAACCGGCGTGTAGTCGATGCCCCATGAAAGCAAAAAGCACCTGCCGACACAAGCAAGAGTACAGAGTGACAAGACACTAGAGACGTCAATTTACGCAATTTACTAACTTTGAGAGAGGCCTGATCATCTGGCTAAAAACCACAGGGTGGTTGGCGCGCTGTATAGCCCACCACATGGATCATTCTGACCATACCATCCAATTGTGTTGGGAGCAGTGGACACGTGACAGCACTGCCACATGGTGCAGCGGCTCTGGATGGACCAGGACGACCACTGTGTGCCAGGCATGAACAGATCCCACGGGAACCCGGTCCACTCTACAGGCAGATGTAGCAGGTCCTGCATGCCCATGAACCATTTCCCGATGCCTCGCTGAAGCTAATCTGCGATCCCAGCACCCCTTACGTGTGCTGCCATTAACACCGAAACACTGCTGGCTTCGTGTGCAGTGGCGCCAGGCCAGAGCAACGTGTGGTGTTTAGCAATGAGTGCCGCCTCGTTTTGGGGACCGATGATCATCATCGTGTCCGCGTGTGGAGGTCCCTGGGTCAACGGCGCAATCCCAACCTCGCCATCAAACGCCACACCCCCCCACCGAAGGCATTATGGTCTGGGGAGCTGTTGCCTACGATAGCCGATCAGCTGTAGTAGTGGTGCGTGGATCATTGACGGGCCAGTGGTATGTGGATGAGATCCTACGGCCCTGTGTGCTCCCATTCCTGGCTGGGATTCCAGGTGCGCTGTACCATCAGCATAATTCCCACCTGCACACGACTCGGATTGCCCAGGAGTGTCTACGTCATGTCCATACACTTCCATGGCCTGCCCGCTCCCCGGACATGCCCCCTATCGAGCATGTGTAGGACCAGTTGAAACGCCAGCTGACCCCGTGCCGAATTTCCGGAATTTAGAACACACCGTCTAACACGTGTGGGCCAGTCTGCCGTAGGACAGCATCAGGCGTCTGTTCGCCTCCATGCCGTAGCCATACCTGCCAGGTTTTACGGTTCACCCAAAAAATTTACGAAATTTTGACTTGTTTTGCGGTTTTAGGGCCAAAATGTTAAAAATAGATTTGGTGATTCTCCGAGATTTGTTTTCTTTTTCTGATGATTTTGCACCCACTATTAAAACTTTTTTTTTTTAACTTGTTCCGTTCAAAGTAAAGTGCAGATGTAAGTTACGAATAAATTTTTAGTTACATGTGTTTATTTGGGAACATTTTGCTGTAATTTTCTCAGGTTTTAGGTTATTGTTTTGCCTTTTTTCAAACACTAGAGCACCAACCAGCTGGGCTTGTTTAACCTTGAGTTTGGTTCTCTTCCCCTCTCGCATGCGCTGTCCCCCCCTTCTTTTCAGATAATGCATTGTTCGTCTCCAGAGTCGCAACTTCTCAGTAGGCCAGTGTGGGGAACTGCCAGTTTTGTGAAATTAAAAATGCATTGGGGCATGGTTTCATAACTTCTTCTCTGGCAATAAATTTGACCTAACGAAAGAATGCTACTATAAGAGGAAGTTAAAAAACAAAACAAAAAAAGTAAGTCCAATGTTCATTCGAGCCAGTGCTGCTCCAGCAATGATTTATTTTGCTGGTACGTTAGTCAATAAGTTTTCTACGCTTTCGCTTTCCATCCGTGCTTTGTTCATCGCTTGGTAACGTTCATTAAAATGTCTTGGCTTGATTCAACGAAATTAATATGTTGGGGTACGTACTAATTCAACGAATCCCTATTGAAAATGGTCAAAGGTAAGGTCAAGACATAGGAGCGGGATTCATTCTTCCACCCTTTTGCATGATGACTTACTTGCATAAAATCAAAGCATGATTGTGATACAGTTTGGGTGCGCTGTTCAGCACCCATAGTGGACCTATCCTGTTGCAAATGGTTGCTATCAGCATTCACGGGTGCAGTGCAATGCTGATAGCAACCATCTGTTATGCACGAGATTTGTTCGCTCGCATTTCAGAATTTTGGCACAATATCTTCCGTAGAAATTGACCGATGTGGGTAGAATTTTTAATTACAAAACAATGCGTGTGGTAGCTTTTTAATTTAGAAATTAACAGGCACAAAAAATGTTTTATAATAAAGCAAAAACACACAAAATATACAGTCTATAAATTAATTCATACTAAGGGATTCGTAAAGAAAACAAAGTATTGTGAAGAACACTGTTCCTTTTGCAAACCCACACTTTTTTGTAGGTATGAAATTTTGGGCTTTTAGAAAACAACTCTGAATTTTAAAATATCAGGATTTTTTGCACGAGTTTAATCTAGGAGGAAAGTAGACTTTTTTTCTTTTTTTTTTTTATCTGTTTGAAAAAAAAAGAAAAAATGCCATTGGCTTCGTAACTTCTATCAAACCGAATTGTGTGATATTTAGAGATTTTCATTTTCTAAAACAGAATACGTGTATTCTACATTTTGTCATGTTAGGCCATATTTTTTTTTTTTTTTTTTTGCAGAGATATAAGATCAGAATTAAAATCCTGGTTCAAACGTTTTGTGCCGTGGCTATGCCACAAGGGGAGCAGGGAACAAGATGGGCAGGATGTCACCGACAAAGTGGCTGTATCATTTCTTGTGACGCCTGATGTAAAAGACAGTTGGTTTTGTTACGGCAAAACACATTGTGTTAGTTTACTGCAGGAGAGGGGGTGGTTCAGACATTGATGGGCCCAGATTATTTTCATAAAGGAATAACTAGACTAGAGAAGCTCTATTCGGTAAGATGAGGGGAGGGGGAGGACAGGAAGAGAAGACAGAACTATAAAATCAGTGCCATTTGGAAGTATAAAGGAGGCCCCAAAGTTTAGGGTCGGATTTAGTAAAAGACAAGGCATCGATCCGCCTATGAGGAATGATGGGGAGAGAGGGGGACCCCAGAGGATGACATTCGTAACTAAAACCTAAACCTTTGTTTCTAGATGAAAGAACCTTTCAGTTGCTCTCTGCTTTCCTAGTTGACCAGCTCAAATCGGATAACTCGGCAATCAGTATTTTTTTCCTCTTCAAATTGCAACTCTTTAAGCTGCTACTGTTTTACTATAGCAGTTTTTACTTGCATTTTTCCCCCGAGTGGTAATAAATTTAGTATTAGGGATTTGCTATGAGCAGCAACATAAAAGGGGGGGGAGTACTATCAAACATTCCGTGATTCATATTCTGCGGAATTCCTGTGTATTGCAAAATCTCCAAAAAATGAAAAATATGCATTTTGCACTATGTGTCGATGTGATTTCAGCTTTTCGCATGGTGGAAGGAATGACATTACTAATCGTATTTCTAGTGCCAAGCATAAATATAACGTTGACTGCGTGGAAAAAAATAACAAAATTAACTTCCTTTGTTAAAAGTTATAATGAACTGGATGCGATTCGTACAAAATGTTTGTTCACTT
This sequence comes from Macrothele yani, assembly GCA_039090855.1. Classification (NCBI taxonomy): domain Eukaryota; kingdom Metazoa; phylum Arthropoda; class Arachnida; order Araneae; family Macrothelidae; genus Macrothele; species Macrothele yani. The sequence continues at coordinate 27,565,747 of CM077013.1, forward strand.
CATTTTTAGTTGAACATAATTTACCAATTAGTGTCTCTCAGTCACTCTTACTTATTTCATTTTTTTTTATTTGACTGTCTCATCATCCGTGTCTCTGTAAGATAAAAACCTAACATGAAAGTGGTTCATTTTTGAAAACATTTAGTATGTTTCATGATGGCGTGGGACATGATCCCATTGAAAGGGTAGAACATCCTTCCCTTTAGATGCAAACTTCTGTAAAAGTAAATTTTTATCACTTTATAGATCATAATGATAGCATAGTAATGAGAAATTATGTATAGAATTTATTTTAATCGATATAAATAAGCCAAAAAATTCAAACATCTGTAGTCACTTCAATTAAAAGTTGATACTTGATTTGGGTAACATTGTTTTTAAATCGATACGCTCGGTACATTTAATCAATATGCACGACAAGTAATTTAATTGAATATACGATTAAGATTTCCATCGAATATGTCGATAATTTTTTTTTTTTTTTTTTTGTGGATTTCTGTTTCTGAAAGTTGGCAGGTATGTGTAGCGTATTGCAGCATGTATCACCGCACGAGGCAGTGTGACTCGCTATTGAAGATGACTGGACTGTGCCACAGATCTCTCTGTCCTGCAGCTCTGTTTTTGCCATCATGTGTATCATTCATCTGTATCATTACATCCATAAAATTTCAGTTCAATCCGATGCTTCCTTCGTGCAAATTTCATTGTCCGTGAGTGTATTTGTAGTAACTCTGTGACGTAATACCTGCAACACCTGTGGGTGGTTCCATTCCGCTGTGGCGGGGGCCTGTACCCACTGCTTTTTCACGCTGGACATTTAATTTGCACCTACCCAACCAGAAACGTTGTTTACAGCTTCTATTATACAACATAATTGGTGCATCTATGTGGCTGGTTACACCAGGCCTTTGTTAAGATTTTTCTGGATTCTGATATTGCCAAAACATATGTATGTGTGCAGATAATTTGTAATAAAAGAACCTCTTGTGAACTTCGAAGCCATGTTTACCCTGGAAGTATACAGATTAAGTAATGTTTTTACGTTTATGATGTGTATTGCTTTCTTTTTTTTTAAGAATACATGGCATTTGTTCACTCGATAAAATACATCTCCTCCTCTTGGTGTGTGATGCTGCTCTGAACAGACATTGACCCTGCATATTAAGCAGTCATGGCTTCCGAATAGTACCACCCTTTGTTCTGCATCCAGTGAGAAGTCAAATTTTCTTCCTTACCCATTATAACCACCATTTCAAAGCTTAGACTGATACTGCATGTGTCACCAATAAGGCTGCATATGCCCTTGGCCTTCACATGTGTGCGTTGCAGCATCAGGAATGATCCAAACATTAGATGGAAGAAGGGGGGTCATAACGTTTTGCTTGTACTGTGTATGGTGTGTTCACTGCTCACCTTGTATAGACTGACACCTCTGAAACAAAAGTATTTTATGCAAACTTTAGCATTATGATAACACAGACAAGAACCGGTTTAATATTGATTTTGAATAAACTAAGTACTGATGTATAAAAATAAAGGAACAATGTTGTGGTGATGTATACCTTCACAGAAATGCACAAGAACTCTGCATCACATATAATACTCTGATATGCAAATATATTATTTGAAAAGGGACAAATTGTTTCTCGAACAATTCTGTGGTATGGAGTGTGCTTTGTAATGCCATTTTTTAGCACTTCTTTTGTGAAATGAAGTATGTGCATATGTTATCACTTTGTCCATTTGTCTGTGGACACTATATATCTGCAACAATTAGTGAACAGAAATGTCAAACCTCTGCAATGGCAATGTCAAAACCTTTTTCTCACTGTCTCTGCTTTCAGGAGACATGAAAAATTATTTTTCCTTAGCATAGCTTTTGCTAGAAAGAATACTTTTCACATATTTTTTACAAATACTTTTCATATATTTGTTTACTTTTTCATTATTCAAAATTCTTCTGCCAGAAGGCGTAAAGTTATATAATGTTTTCTTCTATAGCCGTTCTTCTGTTAGTTTTAGAAATCGCTCTGTCTTTAATATCTTCCTTCAGCTAAGAGAAACTTTTGGTGCATGATTTGTTAATTTTCGTAACAGGTTTTTCAACCTCTAGTGGGAGAGAATAACTTTTTCTATTTCTAGATGTTCAATTGAGTGGTAGAAATGTGGTTTATTTTTTTTCATTATTTTTTTTTTTTCTGTATTGGATTCCCTTGACTATGAATAACTTTGAAATATTTTGTTCATGTCTGAAAGGATTCAAAAACTGTCCTCATTACAGCCAAAAATTTGGTGTCAATTTTTTTATTTTTCATTAGCACTGTTTCAGCTATCCCACAGGAAGACTTCGGCTGCTCATCTTCTGTGGCAGTCTAATTAGCACTGCCTGATTTCAGTGAGCAGTGCGTGTGCATCAAATTTTTGTTTCGAATTTGGCAAGACTGCATCAAAAACATATGAAATGTTGAAAACAGCTTTTGGGAAGAAACAATGAGCAATACACAAACATTTGAGTGGTTTTTGAAGTTTAAAAAAGGCACGATGTCCGTTGGGGACGCAGAACATTCATGGTGTTTTATCAACATGCAAATCTGATAAAAATGTGAATCAGGTTTAAGGAAATTGTATGAAATGATAGAAATGCCACTATTTGAAACATAGTATCTGAATTGAGAGTTTCGTTTGGTACTAGTCAGAGAATTTTAATGAATGATCTGAACATAGAAGAATTGCTGTGAAATTTGTGCTGCGCATCTTGACCAACGAGCAAAAACAATTCCGGGTTAATGCTTGCATGAAAGTGAAAGATAAATTTTAAATTCATATTAACTTTCTGTTCAAAGTCTGAATTGGTGACCAATCATGGATTTATGGGTACAACCCTAAAACAAAACAGCAATTGCTTAATTTGAAACAAAATTTGTTGCACCATACGCTGTTCTTTGAAATTGGGCATTCTCACAAAATGGAAAAACCGTGAAGGGCACACAATATATGTTCATTCTACTTTGTAAAACTAAACAATGAGGCAAGACAGAGAACCCTGTGAAGTGTTTGATTCTGCACATTCCACATCAGAGGATGGATGTAGTGCAAACTATGGCGCACACACGCTAACACTACCCTGAGATCATTCCAGAAACTTTTGATCACACTCTGCATTTTTGTGATTTGGCACTGCATGACTTTTTTGGTTATTCTCTGATTTAAAAAAATCATCAAGAAGAGTAATTCTTATTAGAGAATGAGATTGGATCTACAGTTACAGAGTTTTTTAATAGCATTTAGAGAAGTGACAGTTTTAAGATGTAAAACATTTGCTCCAAGAAGTGCATTCACTATTGAGGTATGAATTTGCATGAAAAATTAATCAACCATTGAGGTGTGAATTTGTTTTAAAATTCCTTTATTTGCTTCAAGAAGTACATTGACCATTGAGGTGTGAATACTTTAACATACATAAAATGAGCATTTCATAATTCCATAAGTCATGATTTATTGGTATAAAATGTCAAAATTGTGTGTTGAATTTAAAGTGAAAATCCTCCAAATTCGTGGCATCAGTGAATAAACAAAGACATTGCTCTTTCCAGGCCTAGCAACGCCCAGCAACCAAAAAATTGTTATTCGGCCGCTGCCGGGGAATCGAATCCCGGATCTCTCTATATATCTAGCCGAGCACGTTAGTCTTACACCACGGTGGCCAACAATTCATGGCGCTATGTGCGTTTTCTGTCAGCCTCTGACATTATAAATCTGTAAGATGGGCTCAGCTACTGAGACGTCTCCATCTGGTGGGCATCAATGGCACTGGCTATATATTAATTATAGTAGTTTACTAAACGTGGAAAGAGCGATGTCTTTGTTTATTCACTGATGCCACGTATTTGGAGGATTTTCACTTTGGATCTCGCCCTTTGGATTTAACTGCTATAATTAATATATAGCCAGTGCCGTTAATGCCCACCAGATGGAGACGTCTCAGTAGCTGAGCCCATCTTACAGATTTATAATGTCAGACGCTGACAGAAAACGCACATAGCGCCATGGATTGTTGGCCACTGTGGTGTAAGGCTAACATGCTCAGCTAGATATCGAGAGATCCGGGATTCGATTCCCCGGCGGCGGCTGAGTAACAATTTTTCGGTTACTGTGTGTTGCTAAACGTGGAAAGAGCGATGTCTGTGTTGAATTTAAAGTTAGTGCTTAAACATTTCAAGATTTAATTGGTATTCTTCCATTTTTGTTTCATTGGATACTTTTCCATTTTATCACCATATATTTTCATTCTCAGCTGTGGGCTAATCCCCCACACTGATGTACTTACCTGATTAAGAAGACAAAAAGAAATATTAAGAATGATTCAAGTGTGGGATATGGTGGACCTACCACACTTGAGAAGGACGGTCCACCACAGAATCGACCTGGACTTTCTAAACGGCATATGAGAAAGCGATCTCGGTTGAGTGAATATAAGATTGGTGTCTGGAATACTAGAGGTATAAATGGCAAGATGAGTGAGGTGATTGAGGAGATGAATAAGTATAGACTGGATGTGCTGTGTGTAAGTGAAACCAAAAAGAAGGAAATTGGGGTAGAAGAAGTGAATGACACGGTGAGTGTGTGGTCTGGAGTATTGGATAATATGAGAGGACAGGCTGGTGCAGATGTGATTTTAAGTGAAATGAAGAACAACTTGATTCACTATAGTTGCATAAGTGAGAAAATTCTCTGGATTCGTTTGAAAGTGAAACTTCAGAGAATTGTAATTGTTGTAGTGTATGCTCCTTGTGACTCGGAACCTTCTGATAAGAAAGAAGATTTCTGGAATGAGCTAAATGCTGTTTTGAGCCAGTTTGGTGCTAAAGAAAAATTTATAATAGCAGGGGATTTCAATGCTAGAGTAGGTGTGCAGAATGCAATTTCTGACAATGTTCTGGGTAAGTTTAATGATCCTTGTGTGAATGATAATGGTGAAAGATTAATTGAACTCTGCATTGAGAATGATTTGTGTGTATCTAATACATTTTTCAACCACAAGCATATACACACATATACTTGGGAAAATCATACTCTTGGTCAAAAGAGTGTGATAGATTTTGTTGTTTACGATCAGCGTTTGAAACACTTAGTTGTTGACACCCGTGTGATGAGAGGTGCGGATGTTGGTTCTGATCATTACTTGGTAGTGTCACGAGTGAATGTTGGTTGGAGGAAAAGGAATAGGAAGAGACCCAGGATAGAAAGAATAAAGGTGGATAGGCTCCTTGAAGATCATCAGTGGTATTCTGACTTACTCAGAGAATGACTGAAGAATCTGAAATCTTGTGAGAGGGATGTAGAAAAGAAGTGGGAATGTTTTAAGAACTGTGTTGTTACTGCTGCTAAAGAGGTCTGTGGCACCACAATAGTAGGTAACAATAGAGGTGATGCTTGGTGGAATAGTGAGATTGATGAAGCAGTAAAGAAAAAGAAGGAAGCCTATTTGGGGATGTTGCAAGGTAGAGTCTCTGTGGATGAATATCGCTGTAAGAAGCGTGAAGCTAAGCTGGTTCGCCACAGTAAGGCAAAAGATAGGAAAGAGAAAGTGGAAAGGCATGAACTGGCTTTTTGGAAAGATAGAAAGTCCTTGTGGAAGTACATTAGACTCAGGAAAAATAGGGGAAACAAAGTTGTAAGTTGTGTGTAGAATAAGATTGGGGAAATGATATGGGAGCCCAATGAGTTAAGTGAAAGATGGGGTGAATACTTCTGTGAGTTATTAGATCAGGAGAGCAAAAATGATTCTGAGACAGATGCAGATGATGTCACAATGAGGGATGAAAGCACAGGAGGGATCTCACGAGAAGAGGAGTGTAAAGCTCTAAAATCTCTTCAGAATGGTAAGGCTCCAGGAGTTGATGGCATAACTGCAGAGATGTTGAAGTATGGTGGTGACTCTATAATTGACTTGTTAACTGAAATTTGCCAGTTGTGCTGGGAGTTAGGAATGGTCCCTCGGGATTGGAAGGATGCTATCATTGTTCCCTTGTATAAAGGAAAAGGTGATCAGACTGAATGCAAGAACTATCGTGGTAGTAGCCTACTCAGTGTGCCAGGGAAAGTGTTTGGTAAGGTTGTTATTGAAAAAGTACGGGGTCTTACATCATTGAAAGTGTGGGATGTTCAGAGTGGTTTTATGCCTGTTAAAGGCTGCACTAACCAGATTTTTGCATTATGCATGATGATTGAAAAGTATCTGGCTGTTGGGAAGAAAGTTTTTACTGCCTTCATAGATTTAGAGAAAGCTTACGACCAACCGAGTGAATAGGACACTTTTGTGGAAGGTATTGAATGAATATGGTGTTACTGGGAATCTACTTAATAGTGTAAAAGCCATGTATGCTGGTAGTAGAGCTTGTGTATGAGTGAATGGTGTTTTATCAAAATAGATTTCCATTGGTGCAGGAGTTAGACAAGGTTGTGTAATGTCACCATGGCTGTTTAATATATTTATGGATGCATGCATGCGTGCGTGAGGCCAAAATATATAATAGTGGTTTATGTCTTGGTGATATCCGTATGTGCAGATTGCTGTATGCTGATGACACTGTCCTGTTGGCAGAGAGCAAAAGTGAGTTGCAGAGTATGTTGACTCGGATGCACGAAGTTTGCATGAAATTCAAACTGAGTATAAATAAGGGAAAAACCAAAGTTATGATGTTTGAGAGAGGAATGGGTAGCACTGAATGTAATGTAAGTATAAACGGCACTGTGATTGACCAGGTGAGTGAGTTTGTGTATTTAGGAAGCATGTTTGACAGAGAGAACAAGTTAGATGGTGAAATCAGTAGGCGAGTGAATTCTTCTTTGAAAGTCATAGCTGCTCTGGGAGGTTTTCACAGGAATGATGGGTTCTCTAGAGAGTCTCGCATGGCTGTGTATGAAACAGTAATTGTTCCTACTCTGATGTATGGCAGTGAAACCTGGGTACTGCAGAAGAAACGTAGGAGTCGTTTGTGTTCTGGAGAAATGCGTTACTTACGTGGGGTTTGTGGCAAGAGACGATCTGATTGTGTGAGGAATGAAGATGTATTGCAGTTGTGTGATGTAAAGCAAAATGTTGTTAGCAAGGTGGAGACCAATATGCTTCGGTGGTTTGGCCATGTTGAAAGAATGAGTGATGAAATGCTTACTAAGAAAATATTTTCAGCCCAAGTGCCAGGAAGGAAAGGCAGAGGAAGGCCAAGGAAGACATGGGTGGATCAGATTCAGGAGTGTGCATGAGAAAAAGATTATGAGTATGAAGTATAAAAGATCTTGTGTACGGCGTGTAATGGATATCAGTGAAGCATGAGTTGTATGTCAAGATCGCTGTAAATGGTGAAGTTTGATACGACAACAATAAGTAAAAATATCTGGAAGTTTGTATTTCTTTTTGGAGCTAACCTCTGAATCTCAGAGAACAGCTTAGTGATAGTAAAGTAAAGTAAAATATTTTCATTATTTGGTAAATATGAATATTATTTTGGAAAACAAATTTTTCATAATTTTTTTTTTTTTCTGTTTCCAGTTCTAGTTTTGTTGCTGGTTTAACTGGTGCTATTGCCTCAACTCCAATTGATGTCGTTCGGGTAAGACTTTACTTTTGAGCCAAAAGTGTATTTTCAATGTTTAGTGGTATTGATTTTTTTTTTTTTTTTATTGTACGGGTTATTCAGAAAGAATCGTCCGATTTCAAAAATTTATATTTCGAAAAATTAACAGCACAGAATGATAAGTAATACATCAGTGTAAAGGAAAAATGTCTAAGTTTTAGATTATGCACCATAGATGGCGCTAGTGTGTCGTTAATGAAGCTCTTTTGGCGAAGAAGGGAAAATAGCGTCTAGTCAGCAGAAAGCTTTTTGTGTGCTGTCATTTGCACGATGTCAGTCAGTAATCACCTTTCAGCGTGAATTTCATAGAAAGTATCAAATTAATCCATCAATGACTCAGAGTATTCGCAGGTGGTATCATCAGTTCGAGGACACTGAATGTCTTTGTAAAGGAAAAAGTCCAGGGCAACCAGGCGTATCTGCAGAGAATGTTGAAAGAGTGCGAGAGACTTTTCTATGCAGCCTGAAGAAATCGACCATTCGCGCTAGTCGTGAACTGGGGATTCCTCAGCCTACTGTTTGATGTGTGTTGAGGAAAAAATTGTGTTACAAGCCATACAAATTGCATAACTTGCAAACACTCGTTTTCTTAACACGGGGTACCCCGCAGTTGGATTGGTCGGAGTGAACCAGATGACTTTGTGTTACACATCTGGCCTCCTCAGTCACCTGATATGACCCCATGTGACTTCTTCCTTTGGGGGTATGTGAAAGATCAGATGTTTGTGCCTCCTTTGCCCACAACTCAATGCAAATTTAAACAACGCATTTCTGCTGCTTTAGAAACAGTTACCAATGACACATTAGACCATGTGTGTAATTTTCATATCACATTGACATTATACTTGTGACTAAAGGAAGTCATATCGAACATTTGTAAAAAAAAAACTTAGACATTTTCCCTTTACATTGATGTATTACTTATCATTCTGTGTTGTTAATTTTTCGAAATGTAAAATTTTGAAATCGGATGATTCTTTCTGAATAACTCTGTAGTATGTACAGTTCCTGAAATGATTTGAATAACAATATAAAAAAAGGTTGGGAGAACTTAGTGATTGTTGTAACATCATTGAAGTTTTTTTGTTCATTTTGAAGAATTTATACAAATCCTTGACACATTGTAAGCTAATGACTAATTGTCAACTTATTGACATTTTCTAATCATTTCTGTGTTACTGTCTTATTGGCTTGATATTTATTAATTGTTATCACCAATTCGAATTTCTTCAGGATTAGAATTGGTGATACAAATTAGTAGGGAAATTTACATAGAATAAGATCAAAATATTTCATTATGTATGAAAGTCATTACTAAATGAAACACATAATGGCTTAGAAGGAAAAATTACTTTTATTTTACTTTTATTTATTTTCATTGAAGTAAACATTTGTCTAACATAATGAACAAAATAAAATTAGGTATGTTAGGCCATGTAGAAAGTTCTGACACTTTCACACTGTCATAAAGTAACACACCTGGTATCTACAGAAAAACACCTTTATTCATTGAAGTGATCACCAACACTTGTAAAGAAAGTGCTCTTCACACAAAATTGAGAATTCTTGCACATGGAAAAGTTTCTCAGGTCCATTTTCATAGTTATCTCAGTTACAGAAACATCTCTGCTGCATATAATTGTCCAACTCACAGAATAAGTTTTTGCTCATGTTTCTGCTCAGGAATAGATTTTGTCTCTTAGTGTTGTATAATAGTAATATGGCAGAACCTCCCATCTGAATTCAGCAATTTATATTATCAGCCATGACAGATGTATGCACCTTGTATTATCCAGCCATTGACCCATAACGACTTGCTATAACAGGCTGACTCCTTGCATTTAACACCTGCATGTTGCAGCACAGTCAACAACACCTTGCAGGGTTGTAGGTTGGGGTTTAGAGCCTTTTTCAAAGGTTCCTCTGGAGATAGCCACTGATACAGCTGTTGTCATACAGGATCCATTTTTCATGAGACTTCAGGAACCAGCAGAGTAGATGTTCACATTTGAGGTGTGAGAGGAGGGAATTGCAGATGCTCAGGCACTGCACTTTATGTTTCATGTAAAAGCATGAGGAACCCTTTTGTCCAACACTTTTACCTTTCCCAAATGGTGTAGGTTTTCCCACACAGTCTTAGCACTGGCATGAAGCTTCGTGATATTCACCTCACACGTTTGATGGGACTCAAAGAAGCATGGCGAGGTGCATGCTTGGTGTAACCAGGAGAGATAAGAAGAGGAACTCATGGATGCGAAAAATGACGAGAGTGGAAGACATCATGATCAGAGTTAAATCCCTGAAATGGCAATGGGCTGGGCATACTGCCAGAAGGACAGACCATCGATGGACAGCCGAAATTTTAGATTGGATTCCAAGGGACAGGAAAAGACCCAGAAGAAGACCACATGGGAGATGGGTGGATGAAATTCGAAAGTATGCGGGAGTGACATGGAGGAGACTGGCACAAGACAGACCGTTGTGGAGAAAACTTGGGGAGACCTTCGTCCAGCAGTGGATTAAAAATGGTTGACAATGATGATGATGATATATATATATATATATATTGTAGTTTTTTTCTGCTTATTGTAAGTTATATATATATATATATATATATATATATGGGATGTAAGGTCAGGTGATGCGTAACATCACAGCCTCTCCTTGACAAATGTCAACCCCGCCTTCTCGTGGTGCATCCTGTTCCCACTAAAGGGGCTCTGACGACCGCCCATAGCGGTATAACTATACCATCGGGATCAGAGGAAATGCTATCCCACACTCACCAACCCGCTTGGCCAGCGTGGTGAGTTATGGCCAAACCCCTCCAAAATGATTCCACAACTTAAATCTTGGCCCTCAGTCTCCGGCAGCTGGAATGTACCTGGCCAAGGCAGCGGCCAGTGCGACATGAAGGCAGAGGGTGCTAAGAATCCCCGGAGGACCGGACTAGGCTGCCATCTGATGCTGACCTTGGCTACTTACAATGGACGCTCCCTATCTTCTGATTCAAGGCTTCTTTAATTGGAAGAGGAACTACAAAGGATCAAGTGGGACATCGTGGGGCTAAGTGAGGTAAGGAGAAAAGGAGAAGATCTCATCGAACTGAAAAGTGGACATCTCTTCTACTATCGTGGGACAGATACTGGCAGAACTAGTGGTGTTGGATTTATAATAAACAAGAAACTGAAGGACAAAGTTGTAGAAGTTGAAAGTTCCTCTGACAGAGCTGCACGACTTGTTATCCAACTCTCGAAAAGATACCAGGCTCAGATTATTCAAACTTATGCACCCACCACAAGTCATCCTGAAGAAGAAATTGAAGAATTTTATGAGGAAATTTGTCATCTAAATAATAAAGGTAAGCAGCATTTGAAGATAATTATGGGAGATTTCAATGCAAAAATAGGGCAACGGCAACAGAATGAAACTTCAGTAGGTAAATTCGGTCATGGCAACAGAAACCAGCGTGGAAATACTCTCGTTGAGTTTGCAGAGGCAGAAGGGTTTTTCATCTTGAACTCCTTTTTCAAGAAAAAGCCACACAGGAAATGGACATGGAGACATCCAAATGGGACGACAAGTGAAATTGATTTTATTATGTGTAACAAAAAATTCGTCATAGAAGACTGCAGTGTGCTAAACAAGTTCAACACAGGTAGTGACCATAGATTGGTGAGATGTAAGATGCACCTCAACACTAAACTTGAATGTGGCAAGCTCATAGGACAAACAAAATCTATTGACATAACCAACCTTAAAAAACACCATAATACCTTCAAGTTAGAACTGAAGAACAGGTTCTCTGCTTTAGAAGGCCTAACATCGGAAGAAGTGGACATCTCTGAAGTTAACAGAAAAGTAACCAAAGCTCTTATGGAAACAGCAACAAAATTAGCTGGGTCTAAGAACAAGTTGCATGTGAACAAATTATCAGGAAAAACCAAAATGTTGATGCAAAAAAGAAGAGAGATAAGGACAACTAAAGAAGATGTGACTTCCAAAGTGGAATATATAGAGCTATGCAAGACAGTAAGAAAAAGTATCACTGAAGACGTAAGGAAATTCAACTGTGAACTAGTGAGGAAAGCAATTGAAAACAACCAAAGCCTAAAGATAGCAAAGGGACATCTCAGTAAGGGAAGAAAACAGATTATGGCACTGAGAAAAGAAGATGGTTCTGTAACAAGAAATAGAGGCGAAATTTTGACAAGAGTGAAAGATTTCTACTCCAAACTATATGAAAGGGATGATATATGCACTCCAGACATCATGAAAGATACCAGTACCAGAGTTCCTCCAGTCCTTCCAGCAGAAGTTGCACATGCAATCAAAAACATGAAGCGAGGAAAAGCTCCAGGAGAAGATGGAATTACTGTAGACATCATACAAGAAGCAAGTGGAGAAATCGAAACAGTACTCGCCCAAATTTTCACTCGATGCCTTAATGAAGGAAAGATTCCTGAGGATTGGAACACCGCTACAATGATCCTGCTACATAAGAAAGGTGACATTGAGGATCTCGGAAACTACAGACCTATCAGCCTCCTATCAGTAGTTTATAAAATCTTCACTAAAGTTCTTTCACACCGCTTGAAGGTAACACTGGACATGGCTCAACCGAGAGAACAAGCTGGATTCAGGAGTGGCTACAGCACAATAGATCATATCCACGTGCTGAGAGAACTAATTGAAAGAGCGAGGGAATATGAACTTCCATTGTGCATGGCTTTTATCGATTATGAAAAAGCCTTTGATTCGGTGAAACCATCAGCAGTTACAATGGCTCTGAAAACCTGCGGTATTGAAGATGCATACATTAATATTATTAATAACATCTATTAAAATGCAAGTGCAAAGATTAGGCTGTTTGAAAATACAACACACGTAAAAATTGGGAAGGGAGTGAGACAAGGTGACACCATATCTCCGAAGCTCTTTAATGCCACATTGGAGGGTGTTTTTCAGTCACTGAGCTGGGAAAACAAGGGGATAAAGATTAATGGAGATTATCTAACCCACCTTCGTTTTGCTGATGACGTAGTCATTTTTGCAACTACCCCATCAGAGCTGCAGAGTATGATCCAGGAACTTGCTGACAAGAGTAAAGAAGTGGGATTAAAAATGAACTTTCAGAAGACAAAAGTGATGTTCAATGCTTTTACAAGAAATGAAGATTTATCGATTGATGGAGATAACAGACACGTACGTTTATCTTGGACAGCAGATATCAAGTGAGGGTCACATTGATGAAGAAATTAATCGGCGTACAAAACTTGCCTGGAGAGCTTTTGGAAGAAACAGCATAATTTTCAAGAGCAATATGCCATTATGTCTTAAAAGAAAAGTGTTTGATCAATGCATCCTTCCAGTGCTTACGTATGGTGCAGAGACGTGGACCTTAACTAAAAGAGACATACAAAGGCTGCAGACAACTCAAAGTAGCATGGAGAGGTGCATGCTTGGTGTAACCAGGAGAGATAAGAAGAGGAACTCGTGGATCCGAAAAATGACAAGAGTGGAAGACATCATGATCAGAGTTAAATCCCTGAAATGGCAATGGGCTGGACATACTGCCAGAAGGACAGATCATCGATGGACAGCCGAAATTTTAGATTGGATTCCAAGGGACAGGAAAAGACCCAGAAGAAGACCACATGGGAGATGGGTGGATGAAATTCGAAAGTATGCAGGGGTGACATGGAGGAGACTGGCACAAGACAGACCGTTGTGGAGGAAACTTGGGGAGACCTTCGTCCAGCAGTGGATTGATAATGGTTGACAATGATGATGATGATGATGATATATATATATATACTGAAATCACCTTAATACTGAAAAAAGTAATGACTGATTTGTAAAAATAAAAACATTAATGACCACAGGGAGAAAAAGAGAGGGATATAGAACTATGGTATATGTATGTATATATATAATTTGTAAATAAAACTACATTTTGGAACTATTCATTTTATTAAAAAGTGTTATAAACGATCCTGAGATTTTAAAATAAATATCTTTGATATACTGAAAATCTTACTGAAGGTTGAAGTGGTTTTACTGAAAACTTCAGATTTTTTTTTTTACTGATGACCCCTTTCTCAGGTTGGCATCTCTGGATGCCTGATATGCTGTTCCCCATAGTTACCCACAAGTGCTCTGTGGGATTGATATCGGGGGAATTTGGAGGTCAGTCGATATGCTGTGGAAGTCTGAACTGTGTTCCTCCAACCATTGCTACACAACATTGGACCTGTCGCTCGGCATGCTGTCGTCTTGGAAGACACCGTTGCCATTCAGGAAAAAGTGCGACATTGCTGGGTGTACAGAGTCAGCAAGCAATTAATGATATTGAGCACCAGTCACATGCAGAGTAGCAGAATGTAGAAGTACACGCGTACACTATACACGGATAGTTTCCAAATTAGAAGCAGATTTTACAGATAGTTTTTCCTTGTAGATTAAAAAAAAATTATTTACAGCAATTAAAAAACTTACTCAAGGCTTCACTCAGATTAATATATTTAATTCTATTTTAATCTGAAGTATTTTCCCTTATTTGTCACATCTTCTGAGTTCTTTTGTTTTTACAGACTTTTCTGGCCTTCAGATTTTATCAAGGCCTGTTATCAACATATAGGAACTGTATCATAAATTTCATTTACACAGAAAGAATTAAAATTTTATTGCCAGATTCTTCTTGCAATTGCCAGTTATTTAATTAAAATAATTTCTTTATATATTTTGTAAGTCTATTTTTGTATTAAGTTGTTGAAAATGCTTTTTATAATTTTTTAAGGCTCATTAATGGAACTGTTTTTCTAGATATGAAAACTTTCTTGAATTAATCTTTTGTTTTTATGAGGTTCATAGTTCAGTATTTTAATATTTTGTCCTAAAGGTCTATTTTGCAAACATTGCTGCTCATTCAGTTGTAATGTACTTATTTTGTCCTCACTGAAATCTGTAATGTTCTAATAGTTATTTATATTCCATGTTCTAATAATTAATATTTAATTTGTCCTTAAATTATCCTATTCTACTGTTATCGTGTGTGGTTCTCGGGATTGCAGCAAGTTTTCTCTTTCAATGGTTGTGTACACAGATACATTTTATTTTTATACAACTCTGGTCATATGTTGTTCCACATGCACCAGGGGTCCAAGTTCTAGCCAGGTAAACATTTTATTTTCATACAACTCTGGTCACATGTTGTTCCACATGTACCAGGGGTCCAAGTTCTAGCCAGGTAAACATTGGGGTCCAAGTTCTAGCCAGGTAAACATTTTATTTTTATACAGCTCTGGTCACATGTTGTTCCACATGCACCAGGGGTCCAAGTCCTAGCCAGGTAAACATAGGGGTCCAAGTTCTAGCCAGGTAAACATTTTATTTTTATACAACTCTGGTCACATGTTGTTCCACATGTACCAGGGGTCCAAGTTCTAGCCAGGTAAACATTTTATTTTTATACAACTCTGGTCATATGTTGTTCCACGTGTACCAGGGGTCCAAGTTCTAGCCAGGTAAACATAGGGGTCCAAGTTCTAGCCAGGTAAACATTTTATTTTTATACAACTCTGGTCACATGTTGTTCCACATGTACCAGGGGTCCAAGTTCTAGCCAGGTAAATATTTCCCACTTCATACAACTGCCTCCATTGGTTTGCACTGGTGATGCTATGCAGGATGGATCAAGTGCCTCATGTTGTTTGTGCCAAATACATACATGACCATGGAGTGGAGTAAAAAACGCAACTTTTCAGACCGTTCTACATTTTCCAGTCATCCGGCGCCCAACTTGCATGATCTTTGCACCAGGAGAGGATGTCGTCGAGGTCGTCTGCTGTTATAGCCTATGTGTGCAACGCATTGTCATGACCGGTACTGTTCTGGGTTGACCTCTGTTGTATTGGGCATACATGAGATTCTTCCGCGATTCGCGGAATTCCGCTTTTTTCGGCATCATTTTGGTCATTCTCGAGGTCATTGCAAAAATGAAGAGAAATTTTTCAGGATTTTTAGGGGGGGGGTCGTCGTTCTATAGAAAAATAAAAAAAAAGCGGAATTCCGCGATTCCGCTTTTTTGTGGAGTAAAAGAACTAAGCGCTTTCTAGCTTAAAGCGTTGTTTTTGGAGCAGACGCGGGGGCAAGAAGAAATGTTGGGGGTGGAGTCAGGAGCTCAATTCGTTTACTGCTGTCAACAATGGATGGGATGTCAGTCACTTGAGCATCGCAGCGCAAAGGGTGGAAGCTCCGCCTACTTCATGCGTTAGGGAAACTACCGCAGCCCTTTCCGTGTCTTGCGGGAAATCGCCACTCTGCATTCTACAGGGCCAAACTATCTGCTTAATTCTATCCGTGACGTCATCGCCAGAAATTCTCTCTTGTAATTTGCAAAAGTACCCGAATGCGTTCCCGCTTTTCTGAGATTGTTCGAGAATCGAAGCACTTGTGAATCCTCTTCCTACGGAGTATGCCAAAAATACGGAATCTCCGTAATTATTACGGATTTCCCCCGGGATTACGGGTGACTAACAAAAAAATTATGGATATTCAGATTTTCGCTGTTATTAAGAAAGTTTTACTGATTTTGTAAATAATCGACGTAAAAGCCTCTGAACAAAGTTCGTAACACAGCCCTTTGTCTTTTTTTTTTTTCTCAGGTGGTGGAATTTGTTTTGCTTGTTTCAAAGTGTGAACAAAAAAATGCCCGTCGTGCTTCTTTCGCCGTGGCCTGGGATTACGTCGACCTGAAACATCTGAATAAAGTTCGTGACGCAGGTTTCTTTTCTTAAATTCGTTCTACCCCCCCCCCCCCGAAGAGAAAGAATTTGTTTTGCTTGTTTGAAAGCTAAGTGGAAAGGAAGAATGGCGCCACGCCGGAATTATGTAGGCCTGTCGGGCTTCTTTTGCCGTGATCCGGAATTACGTTGGTTCGGACGTGCTTCTTTTGCCGTGATCCGGAATTACGTTGGTTCGGACGTGCTTTCGCTGTTGCCCGGAATTGCGTCTGCCCGATGCCTCTGAACCATGTTCGTGACGAACCTTTTTGTTTTTTTTTTCTAAGGAGGAGGAATGTGTTCTGCTTGTTTGAAAACTTAGTGGAAAGAAAGCACTGCGCCCGGCTAGGATAACGTCGGCCCGAAGCCGCTGAACAAAGTTCGTGACGCAACTCTTGTTTCTTTCCTTTCTTTTTTTTTCTAAGGAAGAATGTGTTTTGCATGTTTGAAAGCTGGGAAGGGGGCACGGCTTCGGGCCGTTATTACGTCGGGCCGAAGCCTCTAAAAAGTTCGTGACGCAGCTTTCCGTTTTTTTTTTTGCTTTTGCTTTTTATTTTATTCTTTCTTTCTAAGAAGGAATTTGTTTTGCTTGTTTGAAAGCTAAGTGGAAAGAATGTGTCATGGGAGGCTCAAAAACAGGGTGAAAAACAAGAATTAGGCAGAGAAAATCTCCCCACTTGCTTGACGTTGATGGAGATTCATGTCACCATATTCACAATGCAAGCAAAAAATTTTGCAAGCCATTTTATAAGGTTACATTGAGAAATACTTTATTGACTTCTTCAATGACTAAAAACTAAGCTGTGGATATATGTTTCTAATTCTTGCAAGTTTCTAATTGCTTGACTAAATTCACAAACTTTCCTAGACAAATACTTTTCACCTCAGGATTTAGCTAGTAAAGATTCACATGTAAGTTTTAAATCTGATTTTTTAAAATATTTCATTTTATTTTGTTCTTAAATCCCTACTTTTCTATTGTGAATATAATAATGTGCTTCACTTTAATATTTACTTACATAATTTACAGAAAATAATTCCATATGGCTAGCATACTCTTAAATATTGTATATATGCTGTATTTGAATTTGCTCACCGCGCGTTCGCGTGTCCCAATTTTCCACCCAGTTAAAAAGTTCAGCTTTTTTTGTCATCGGCCGGTCTCATGTATGATTGGGTAGTCAACTGTTGAACAGTGCTGTGTCTGTTGGCCTGAACGAGTCATCGGACCCGGCGCTCACTTCTCACATCAACCTTTCGCCGTCCTGTGAAGTTTTGCCTCCAAGTCGTTGTTCGACCATTTTCGCGCCAGTCCCGATACACTTTAACTACGGCGGCTTGCGAACAACCTACCATTTCAGCCGTTTGGGAAGTCGAGGCACCTGCTCATCAAGCTCCCACAATCGGTCCTTTCTCAAAGTCCAATAAATCCTTCCGTTTACCCATTATATCCCGAATTTTGCTACCTACTGCTCCACTCACACTTTACATGTGTCATGCCGGTCAACTAATCGCGCCCTCTCGGAAATCACGTGGTCAACGGGCCGCATCCATTTTTGATAGGGGTGGTCATAATTCAGTGATCACTCTGTGTACATTGTTTGAGGGAACAGTACAGTTTTCGAAAGGAGAAATGAGCAATTTAGCAATGCAGTAAGAAAGAAAGTTTTTTGGTATTCCCCATCACCCCTGTCAATTACATACTGAGTCAAAGTACTGTTAGTATGTTGCAAACATAGTTTTCTTTAAAATGCACACACATTTCATACATGAGATTCTTCCGCGAATTCGCGGAATTCCGCTTTTTTTTGTAATCATTTGGGTCATACTTGAGATCAGTGCAAAACTGAAGAGAAATTTTGGGGAGTATTAGTTGGGGATGCCGTTTTTTTTTTTTTTTTTTTTTTTTTGGGCGAAGTATGGTTTTTGATCCTTCAAAACTTACAAATACAGAAGCTAAACAGAGTAAAGATTGTATATAAATAAATACATCGCTCTTTCCACGTTCCAGAAACACACAGCATCCGAAAAATTGTTTTTCAGCCGCCGCTGTGGAAGTGAACCAACAGAACTCTCGATATCGCACCGAGTGCGTTACATTTACACCACGGTGGCCAACAATCCACGGTGCTATGTGTATTTAAAAAGATTTCCCCCAAAATCGTAATTTCTGTTATTCGTGATGCTCCCCTGTCCAGTATTGTTGTTAAATAGTTTTATTCCATAAATATTTTATTTCAGCTTGAAAAATTAAAGGAAAATTTTCCGAAAACTGAAGTTAGACGACACAAAAATTTCCCTGTAATCTCCAGGCACGAGATTCCTCCGAGAATTCGAGGAATTCCGCCATTTCCATCATAATTTCTGTGGTTCTTGAGATAGATGCATAACTGAACAAAAAAAATTGTAAGGAATTGGTGGGAGTCGTTTTCCATCTGAAGACAGAATTCCAGGTTTCAAAGCTTTTGCAAATGGAAGTTAGACAGAGTGACGATTTCTCCTGTAATCATAATTTTTTCTCATGCGATGTTCCTTCTATCCAGTATTGTTGTTGTTAAATATTATTTTAGTCCATAAAGATTTGTATTTCAGCTTGAAAATGGAGTAAAAATTTCGGAAAACGATAGTCGGAAGGGCGCATACTTCACCCGTAATTGTATCTCCACCCCCAACCCCCCACGATGCTTCTTTGTCCCGTGTTCTTTTTGTTAAATGCCCGTAATGTTACATTTTATGTGCTCTATTTTAATATTTACGTAAATAAACTTGGCAGTGAACAATTCTGTCTTGCTCATGCTGCCTCATATTCATACTTTCTCGTGGCGCCCTCCGATTTTTCATCCGGTGAAAAAGTTCAGCTTTTTTTTTCATCATCAGTCTCACGTATGACATTTGTGTAACAAATCTCAGTTCCAGTAAATTAAGTTCTTTAATTGGATTTTAAAATTGCTCTTTGCCAAAAACAATAATTATTCTATTTTATTTATGTCATCTGATAATTTTTGTTCCAGTCATTCTGTGTGTGTGCTTGTTTATCAGGCCTGTTGTCGGTATTTAATTGTTAAGGTGTTACTTCAGGGTGTCTACCAGTCATGAAAGTCAAGAAGTCGCAAAGTTTGTTTGGGATCATGAATTTCTTTTTATTTTAAGTAATTTTTCATTTACTGGCAAAAATCTTATGTGCATGGGACATTACTTAAGGCACAATCCATCTAACGATTTAAGTGTGTGTGTGTGTGTGTGGGGGGGGGGCATTTGTTCCCTCCTCCACAAAGAAAACTGATAGAGCAAAATATGTCTTAGCATAAAAATGTATATACATAATGCACAATCGCATTAAGGCACAATCCATCTAACGATTTAAGTAGGGGGGGCATTTGTTCCCTCCTCCATGAAGAAAACTGATAGAGCAAAATATGTCTTAGCATAAAAATGTATATACATAATGTTGCCTACAAAACTTTGAAATCAATTTAGCAATTTAAATTATGCTATTTATGTAGTCAGGACGTTTTTTGGATATAAATGTTAAAGAAGGGGTGTCTGATGAAATCTTGTAGCAAAATGGTGAGTATTTCAACTTACTTTTAAGTGCACTCCGAGTATGATAAGTAGATTTTTGTTACTAGCAGAACAGCATGGGGCACTTTTTCAGTAGATAAAAAAGCGAGTACAGAGTGTTACCCCTCTTTAATATGTATATGTGTGTATACATGTGTATATACCACAGCATGGATAGAGATACCAGGTGATCCAAAAGTCTTGCACATTTTGAAAGCGTAAAAACTCACGGAGTTTTGAGAGTAGGGCAACACGGTTTGCGTAGAAATGATCAGAATGACATCGGGTTTTTTATGAAATCACATAAATTTTTACTTATTTTACTTACATTTTTTATTGCCAGATGATGCAACAACCACAGGCTGGAAGTATCGAGAAAAATAGACACCTGATTGTACCAGGTTGTTAGACACCTCATTGTACCAGGTGTTCAATGTGATGGCCATCCTGTTCCAGCACTGCCTGCAGACGAGAGAAAACACCATGGACGGCTTTGAAGAGCATGTCTGGTGGCATAGCTGCCACATGGTGTCGAATGGCATCTTTCAGCATGGCCAATAAAGTGGGGCGACATCTGTACACTTGTGATTTTAGGTAACCCCAGAGCCAGAAATCGCAGGGTGTCAGGTCTGGTGACCGAGGAGGCCAGGCCTTCGGAAAGTTTCGGCTCAACACACAATTTGCGCCAAACATCTCTTGCAGCAGTTGCTTAACGGAACGTGCGATGTGGGGTGGTGCTCAATCCTGCATAAATGTGCACAGATTCACTGCATCCCGCTCTTGCAAGCTAGGGATAATGTACATTCGCAACATGTTCACATAACGTGCATCTGTCACTGAAACGGTTTTGAAGGAGGTGCCGCAAACCTCTTTAAAAAAAAAAAAAAAAAAAAAAACGACCGATAATGAAGGAAGCCTTGAATCCACACCACACTGTCACTTTCGTCTGATGAAGTGGCGCTTCACCGACTGCTCGGAGATGTTCCGTGGCCCAGAAGTGGCAGTTGTGTGTGTTTACCACTCCGTTTAGAGAAAAATATGCCTCATCAGTCCATAAAACGTTCATCAGCCAGTTCTCGTCGACATCCATTTGTCGAAAAAAACATGCTGCGAACTCTTGACGCTGCACGTAATTGCCAGCTTGCAGTTCGTGATGCCGTTGCAGTTTGTACGGGTATCTGTGCAGAATACATCGTAGTGTTCGCCATACAGTCCCCATATGGAATGCCTGTTTGCCGAGAAACATGGCGAGCACTGGAGTCGCCATGTGCAGATGACATTGCAATCACATCCATTTCCTGCGTAATCGTCTCTGCTGCAGCTGCACGTGTTCGTGGTCTGCCGCTTCGTGGCCATGCTGCCAAAGATCCCGTCTCCTCAATTTTTTTACCATTTGCTGCAGTGCAGCACTTTCCATTGGTCCTTTTCCACTGCGATCACCTTTCAGTGACCGGTAGGCTCTCAGCGCAGCACTTGCACATTCAGCATTGCAATGGAACAATTTCACCAAGAGCGCTTTGTCCGGTAATGACAGCATACTGACACGGACCGCTGTGACTTGTGGTTGCTTCCCAGCTGCTGCTTTTATACCCACTATCCCAGACCTGTTTGCTTATGGCGCCATCTGGCGATGAAAAATGTAAGTAAAATGAGTAAAAATTTATGTGATTTCATTAAAAACCCGATGCCATTCTGATCATTTCTATGCAAACCGTGTTGCCCTACTCTCAAAACTCCGGGAGTTATTACATTTTCAAAATGTGCAAGACTTTTGGATCACCCGGTATATATACACGGTTGAGTCACATTATTGTGACCAACAGCTAACTGCCGTGTGCAGAGTGGACAGGTGTAGACGGGCTGGGAGTGACTCAATAAGGTGCTCGCCGCCATGTGTAGACGGGCTGGGAGGGACTCAATAAGATGCTGGAAGGTTTTCACTGGTATGTGGAGCCGTGCTGACTGCAGTGCATCTGACAGCTACTGGAGGGTGCGTGGTTTGAGGATCCACGAGATAACATGTTCGAGGTGTTACCACAGATGCTCAATTGGGTTTAAGTCTGCGGAATTAGGGGGCCAGAGAAGTACTTTGAAGACTTCATCGTGCTCTTCCAACTACTCTTGGGCATTTCTAGCTATGTGACACATCACATTGTCGTGCTGGAAGACCCCATCAGCCCCAGGGAAGACAATCAGCATGTATGGGTGTACGTGGTCTGTAAGGATGGATTCATTATGAATTCGGTCCATAGTGCCTTCCACAGGTATGAGTAGACCCAGAGAATTCCACAAAAACATTCCCCAGACCGTAACGCTGCCCCCACCAGCTTGTGTTCTTCCAATAATGGTTGAAGAGTGTTTGTTCTCCGATGTTTCTCACATTATAAACCAACGTCCATCTACTTGATGAAGCAAAAACGTGACTTATTGGACAAGGCAATTAGCGGAGATCCAATTTCAATACTGCCATGCAAATGTAAGTCTTTTCTGCTGATGCACCTTCGTTAGCTTAGGTGCAGTGACCATCCGTCTACCTCGCAACCCCATACGCAGCAGGGTTTGCTGAACTGTGGTTTTAGACACACTTCCAGTAGCCCCCTGGTTCATTCGGCCAGTGAGTTGCTCCACTGTAGCATGTCGATCGGCCCTCGCACACCTTCGCAGCCAACATTCACCTCTCACATCAATGGCATGTGGTGCTCCGCAGTTTCCACATCGCTTATTCGCAATGGTGCCATTTCTCCAATCACGATGCACTTTAACCACAGCAGCACGTGAACAGTTCACAAACCGCACTGTTTCAGAAATACTGCCGCCCTTGGCCCGAAAGCCGATAATCACCCCTTTTTGCAAATCTGGTAAATCGCTCCTTTTATCTGTGACAGCTACAAGTGATATGTTCTCAGAATGCCTACAGCACACCTTATGTACCCTCCAAGCCAGCTCATGACATGTACTGTATCTTCTTTCATTGGCTACGTGCTGTTGATGTCAAAAGTAGGAATTAACCAGAATAATGTGACTCGACTGTGTTCATACTGACGTCTTTTAAAAGTTGTCATGAAAATTTCTTATTGGTCATGAAATTCTGTTTCCAAAATTGGGTAAACACCCTGTACTTGCAGGACAAAATTTTATTTTTAAAGATGATCAGTTAAACTTCGACAGCAGGTTTTGAAAGACACAAAAAGTCCAGCCTGGGATAACCCAGAAAATTTTCTTCTAGAAATATCTGGAACAAAAATTAACTGTTGTTCTTCACATATCCTATAAGCTAGTGTTTTTAAAGTGATATTCTTTGATATAGAGTTTAATGATAGCAAATAAAAAGAACAGAAAAATGAAGAGTTCCCGACTAATAAGTGAAAATGGGCTCTAATTAATGGTCAGAAGTAACAAGGATATTGCATTCTTCTTCTTATAACTGCATTTGTACAGCGATTAATTGTGAGTAAAGATGGTCTTAAATGTTTCTTAAAACAATTCTTTTTGCAGACGAGGCTGATGAATCAAAAACGTTTGAAAACAGCCCTCGTTGAAGGTGGCAGAGCTCAAGTGATTTATACCAGTTCTTTTCACTGTGCTGTCCAGGTAAGTTCATTTTGCTGGTGAAGTATTTGCTTCTCAAAAAGTGTACTTGATGGGTAGTTCATAACCATTCAGACATGAAATGAGTTCCAGTGTACCCTCTTAATTTTTCATGTTAATCAAAAAATAAATGTAGTGTGCTTACTGTTAAGTAAAATTAACTCCTATGTTGCATATTTTTGCAACTTTATTGGATTTATGTGATCATTTGATTTTCTGCCCAAGTAGTTGTGAAATATATATGCACTATATTGACAAAAGTCGCCAGACACCTAGAAGAGAAACACAACATAGCATTTATTGAGATACCTTAGTATGGTGTCAATCCACCTTTGGCCTTAATGCATGCACTGACCCTTCGAGACATGCTTTCGACAAAGTTTTGGAACACAGCGATAGGTATGTGCTTCTTTTCAGTACATAATGCTGCCGTTAACTGTTGCTTAGTAGTAGGCCTTGGTTCCAAACTTCTTATGTGGCGCTCTAATTTTTCCCATAGGTGCTCTATGGGGTTAAGATCAGGGCTCTGTGATGGCTAGTCCACACACGATACGGAATTATTGTCAAACCACGCCGCAACAGTTCTTGCTTTATGGCTCGGTGCATTATCCTGCTGGTACCAACAAGGCTTGGTTCCATAGTATTGCCACAGAGTTGGTAGGGCATAATTTTCCAGAATATAGATGTAGACATGCTGGTTAACAGGTTTGTCCACAATAACCGATGGGTCGGGACCATACCACGAACAACACCCCCACACAAGTACACTGCCAGCTCCAAACTTGACCGTAGGAACAGTACACTGTGGTAAATAGCATTCCCTGGCTGCTGCCGTACCCACACTTGGCCATCAGATGGATGGATCTTGTATCTGGATTCATCAGTCCTTTACACCATGTTAAACAATGAGTAGCATTCCAAGTGGAGATGAAAGGCTTATGAGCAGTTGCACGACCATGCTAACCCATGGAATGAAGTTCTCTGCGAATGGTACATGCACATACAGAGGTTCCAGCATTATTACTCACCTGTACACTGAAGTCTCGTCCAGTACTTCGTTGATTAGCTGTAACGACTCTCCTGAGGCTTTGATGTCTTCTATTACTGATTTTCTTTGGTCTGCTGGTACGTTTTGCTGCTTCAGGCACGACATGTACATCCCAAACAGTTGACTTGGGTATGTTTAAATGCCTCTCGGTTTCTCTTATGGACAACACACTAATATAACATCAAACAATCTTTCTTTTCTCAGTCAGTTCTCTCCCGGCGCAACATTTTTACTCAACCTCACAGTGCGATATGATCGTGGCCAGCTGTAGGCTTGTTTTTATATCGTTTGCAGCTGTACTGCACATTTTAGCAACACAGGAGATCTGTTCATTTCCTTTTGAAGGGTGTCCGCTGACTTTTGTCAATATAGTGTATGTACACAGTCGTATCAGAATTGTACACATGTATGACCACCTATCTAATAATGGGAATAACCATTCTTGGCCTGGATGACAGTGACATGGACGCAGTGAGGCCCTAGAAGGTTGCCTGAGGCACACATGCCCATTTAGACACCAGCAAATCACGGAGGTCCTTGAGATGACATGCTTATTTAATGAGTTTATGAATCAGTTTGTGACTATGAACATTCCCATGGCTACTTACTGCAAGATGGTGCACCATGTCATATGTAAAATTGGAGCATGAGGAAATCTGAAGCTACTTTGAAGATAGGATTATCTCAAATGGATTGTGGCCACCCAGATTGCCAGACATCATTCCTCTGGACTATTTATTATGAGGTCATCTCACAGGAAAAGTGTGTGTAACAAATGTTAAATGATTGAACAGACATCATCAGAGATGAGATTGTAGAAATTTCTGGTGACATAGTTTAGCAGGTTTTCTCCAATATGGAGTGTCATTTAAAAATATCCATGGTAGCACATGACAGGCATCTTTTGTAATGCTTGTTGCTTCGTATGAGGTAAGGCTGATATCCACTGTACATAGTTTACTGTATTCACACTCCACAGATGTGTCACAAAACCATGGTTGCATAGTAAGTGAATCATATTGTATAAACTTTTGTTAACACATTTTGATACGAGTTTTCAGTAAATTATAAAATTCTTTCTGTTTAGCATTATATATGATACACTTAATAGGGCACATTCCTTATTGCCAGTCTAGCCTACTACAATGTAATTGCTGTAATGTACATCAGGGTTCCTGTGGTCCCTATGAGTTCTTAAAATGGCTTAAAAGTGGTCTTTATTTTTTATTTTTGCCAAAAGTGATGAAAAGTATTTAAAAGGTACTTATTTTTCCTAACTGGCTTCATGAAATCCAGAAGTTATGATTTAAGCACCTAGAGCTTCTGCGCCTCCCCGGTTGCGCAGTGGTCTAAGCGATGGCCTCTAATCATTCGTCCGGAAGGGGTCCGGGTTTGAATCCCGTTCTGGCATGGATGTTCTGTTTGTCTTATGGCACTGGTTCTCTGCCTTCCCTGGAGGCAGTGGCCCTAAATTAGGGACGGGTGACTGCTTATAGCCCATTGAGTTGCTCACGGTGGTGGTTAAACCTCCAAACAAAACAAAAAAAGAACTTCTGCTGCTTGTTGGCTATATTGATAATGATATTGTGTGACATTAACCGAAAGCCTGTGGAAGAGCATGGGACAGTGCCAGATGAGTAATTTGCTGAAAAAAGGTAAGGCCCTAAGCTAAATTAAAATATCCCCCAATAATCTCCATCACCATTCCTTGTGATGGAGATTATTGGGTGGAATCTGATATTTCACTTTTGTATATGTAAATATCAATTATTCCGTTATGCCATAGGAGAATTTAGTGCAAAATTCAAATCTTGAACTTCGAACTTTAACTATGCAATTTACATACTCTGTATTGCATGTGTGATTATTCTCTCAGATAGGAAAACTGATTTTACCAGCAGAACTGTCTTTTAAATTGCATGCATTCTAATTTATTTTATGAAAAAATATTATGACTCCATCACAGGGTTTCCAGGAAAATCTGAAATTCCCAAGGAATTTGAAAATGGTTCCAAAAATCAAGGAAAACTCAGGGAAAATTGCCCTTTGTTGCATGTGAAATTCAGGGAAAATTGCTCCTTTTTTGTAGAAATCAAGAGATACTTTATTCTGCCAAAAAAATATCATTTTTCAGATTTCAGACTTTAGTTTGAAATTACTGCATGCCTAGAATTTGGCAGATCTTACTTTGTCACATTACATTTTTTCTTTATTCAATAAAAAAGATACAAAATTAAATTTTAAAAATTACCTGTTAAGTTTTTCTTCAATTTCTGCTGACAGTTGTTGTAACATAGAACAATTAGGCACAATGGCTTGGAGAAACACATCACAAGAGAACCAACTAACAGTGGGTCAGAGTCCTTTGTCTGTTGGTTCTCTTGTGACATGTTTCTCTGAACAGGAGCCATTCCATTAAAAGCTTAGTACTGAAACTAATTGACTGACAGGTTTTTCTTACATATGACCTGTTTCTATGGGAATGTATTAACAAATTCTATCTAGGTAGTATTCACAAAAGTTCATGGAATTATGGTACAGAAAATAATATGTGCATTTAGTTGTTTCTAATGAAAAGCAGCTAATTTTTTTAAAGGCAAATTACTTAAAGAATTTTTAAATATGTGAAAATTCATGAATGGAGTGAAATGTAATAACAACCTAATAGAGGTTGCCACCCTGGAAAAACTTTCAAAACCACCAGGATGCTTTTGAGTGGAAACCCTGTCATCAGCATACTTCAGTGTGTGTAGTTAAGTCATTTGTAAAAGTATTTTTGTGCAATGCAATTGATAAGGCCCTTATTATTATTTTTTTCTTTAAAGTGCTTATTTTTTGTGGGAGAAAAAGAATAGGAACCCTATGTATTCTTTTAAGTTGTCCTATAAAACTCTTATTTGAGCCTTTGAGTGACTGCAAGTTGTTTTTATTACTATTTTTTGCATCTAAAGACCTGTTGTGATCACTGCATACTGAGTTTTACATCTGGAGCAGTTTGAAATCTCATAACTAGGTTCTTATTTGAAAAACAAAAACAGAAAACTGTTTTGCTTTTGTTCCCATTATTAACTGCAGAGTAACATTTCATTGTCTATGTTGATTTAATTTTCTTGGATAACCAGCTTTTACATTTACAATGAAGAGAATAATGAAAGCAATGTTTGTAACTTATTAAATGTAATTTCTCTGAGTAAGGCTTATAGCAGGATTGAATATCACTACTAGGTTTTGATTGAACTAAACATGCCTCTCATTTATGATCCCCAACATAAGTGACACTTTTGAACCACAACATAAATGCTGATTCACAGGAATCATATCTCTCCAGCAATTCCATGTCCATCTTCCTCAGGTTTGTAATGCAAATTATATTTTTGGTCCACACAGGCAAAATGTTCACTATGTATGGTTTTTTCTGCTGATGTTTTGAAGTACGGTTATGCGAAACAGAAAATTGGGTTCATGACCATTCCATTGGTGAAGGAAGTGCTTTATTTGTATACACATCATGCTACATCCACTATGACATGCTCCGTCATCTCTCGTAGTCGTCTCTCGAGAATCTCTTAATCTTGTATAATTGTATTTGGTCGGAGCACAGTTTCCCGGAATCTTGGCGAAAAGCTTTTGTTCTGCCTTTTCCCAAACCTGGCAAGGACCCCAAGTCTCCCTCTAGTTATCGTCCAATTGCTCTCACTAGCTGTCTGTGTAAAGTTCTTGAACGCATGGTTAATTCCCGGTTAATTCATTTTTTAGAATATCATCAAATACTTGCACCATCACAAAGCGGCTTTTGCCGTCATCGTTCACCTCACGATCATCTCCTGCACCTTGAGACACCTGTGCACGAGGCGTTGGTGCGTAGGCAGCACCTGGTGTCTGTTTTCTTTGATATTGAAAAAGCTTATGATCGAGCGTGGCGGCACGGTATTATCCGTGACCTCCACGCATGCAGATTGCGAGGAAATCTTCCGACTTTCATCGTTAATTTTCTTTGCAATCGGGTGTTCCAGGTGCGCCTGGGTACGACGCTCTCGCCACCGTTCCATCAAGAACAAGGTGTTCCTCGAGGTTGCATTTTATCTGTCGCATTGTTCATCCTCCGCATTAATTGTCTTTTCATAAATCTTCCTTGCGGTTTCGGCTACTGTTTATGTTGATGACTTGCACATTTTCTGCTCGTCATCAAGCAGGCATTTTGTTGAAAGGCAGTTGCAGTCTGCAATTAATCAGATCTTTAAAACGGCGAATAGCAATGGTTTCGTTCTTGACAGCGTGTGTCCATTTCTGCCGGAGAGGCGTGGCCTTCATCCTGACCCAGAGCTGCATTTAGACCTTGCAGCCATACCAGTTTTGCCGGAGACTAAGTTCCTTGGTCTGACCGTCGACCGTGCGCTTACGTTCCGTGCGCACGTTAGGCAGCTCAAGATTTCCTGTCTGCGGGCTCTATCTATTTTTAAGATCCTTTCGAGAGTCTCGTGGGACGCAGACAGGATGTCTTTGTTTCGAATTTACCATTCATTAATACAGTCAAAACTGGAATATGGTTGTATCGTGTATGGCTCTGCTCATCGTTCCGTTCTCCGGCCTTTGGACACTATTCACCATCAAGCACTGCGTCTTTGTTCGGGAGCATTTCGAGCATCTCCGATTCCCAACCTTTACGCTGACGTGAACGAACCATCGCTTGAATTACGCCTTCTGCAGCTGTCTATTCAATTCTACCTGAAACTTAGATCTCTTCCAGACCATCCTTTTTACGATGCAGTTTTTCATCCCCAGCATGCTCGTTTATTCAGGAACCGGCCCTCGTGCATTTCAACCTTCGATCTTCATATGGCGGCCGTAGCCCGTGATGTAGGGCTCGACTTGCCACTTGTTGGAGAGACCAGGGTCTTTGAGGATCCTCCATGGCACCCACTTAGTGTCATGGTTAATACCACCTTTACATCTTTCGATAAATCCTGAACCCCTGCGTCAGTGAACCAGCAGCTCTTCGCTGAGCACCGTGCCCTCAATTCTGACTACACTCCCATTTTCACTGATGGCTCCAAGATGCATGGAGTCGTTGGATCCGCGGCTGTCTGTGTAGGACGACGTTTCAGTAGCGCGGATCCCAGCTGAGGCCACGGTGTTTTCGGCGGAGATACATGCTGTGTATCTTGCACTACTTCATGTTCAGTTGGGCTCTCATCAACGGGCTGATTCTTTTAAGTGTTGTACAGTCATTGTCATCGTTGGACTGTTGTGACCACCCTTTTCTTTTTCACGTACAAAGACTTCTTTGCTGGAGGCCGGTGCCCAGATACAATTTTGTTGGATTCCCGGGCATGTTGGAATCTCGGGTAGCGAGTGTACTGATGCGGCTGCTAGATCTGCTTCCTCTATGGTCGTCACCCCCTTGCCACTGTTTCGCCGGGATTTCCGCTTTCTTGTTCGCGACCATATCAAGCGAATGTGGCAAGGTCTGTTGGACCAAGAGGTGGAAAATAAGCTGCATCGTATTAAACCTAATCTGGAAATCCTCATATCGTCGGAACCGTAGGGAGGAAGTGGTGCTCGCGCGTCTCCGCATTGGGCATTGTCGTTTCACTCACCGCTTTTTGCTGTGTGGCGACACTGCACCGATTTGTGAGACATGCAATTGCCAACTCACTGTCACTCATCTTTTGTGTAGTTGTGTTCGTTTTCATGTCTTTCATTCTCATTTGTTGACCAAGGACACCGCTACACTGCAGCTGCTCCTAAATGACCACTGCGATACTGATGCTGTCTTTTCATTTTTTAAAGGAATTGACAATTTTAAACATATCTAGATTTTAGCCCCATCATCATTCTCAGTTTTAACTGAATCAACTAGATTTTAATCATTGTACCACGTTTTTAATACTGTTAGTTTCATTGTCTTTTTAGCCGTTCCACCATTCTCATTATTCAGTTTTACTTGATCAGCCAGATTTTAAGCTTGATACCACGTTTTTTTAATACTGATTGTCATGTGTCTGGCGCTCTTTGGCCAAACATGGCCCTTGTGCCAATAAAAATCCATTAATCAACCAACCATCATGCTACAATTTACCATGGTAAATATATCCAACATTTGTGCCTTGTTTAGGTTAGTTTTTCACATGAAGCTTTTATACTTGAAACAAGCAGACATCTTGTGTTTTCAGTTTTGATTATAACACCTAATGATCCTATTCAGGGATAGCATTTTGTTTGAAAGTAATTGGAATCGTGCATCTTTGCTAATTTCATCAAAGAGTGCAGTTAAAGAAACAACAACTCAGGGATGGATTACCCTCTCCCCTTCAAAACAAATTAACAGATCATAACACTTGAACTACCCAACATAGCAAAACTTCAGAAGCACTATGTAATTCTCAGAAATTAGTATATTGCCCAGTGTTTCAATGACACAAAGTGACCTTATTACAAATTTGAATTAGCCATTAACTCATTCAGTGTAGTTGCTGAGAGTGAATTGGTGTCACCAAAGCCATTTGAGGACCACAGCTGTAAGTTTTTGAGAGAGTTTCTACAACTTACCATTGGCTTACATTCTGTGCGACAGTTTAAGAACTGTCTGAAGGCTTTGGCCATCACATGGGAGGCAGACAAATTGTCTTTGCTATTGTTTTTATCAGTCTTTGAGTCAGCACACAGCTATAACTAGAGCAAGTCACAGCTATGTGGTGTATGGCTTGCTCTAGTTATAGCTGTGCGCTGTATGGATCACTCAGTGCTCTGGCCCCCTTAATGCTATTCATCATCAAGTCATCTGTGTATGGGAGTTTTCTTTACATCACCAATACCTAACTTGTATGTGTGGAAACCAAAAAATTGCTGTTTGACATACACTGAAGAGCAATCGAATTAGAGATACCTCTCTAGTAACATGTAGCACCACCTTTCGCCCTGATGACGGCGGCGATTCGTCTCGGCATGGACTCTACAAGACACCGGAAGCATTGGGAAGCCATACCGATCCACGGCCCCTGAACAAGCTCCCACAGTTCACGAAGATTTGATGGAGGGGGTCAGAGCCTCGAACATCTCTCTCGATGGCATCTCAGATGTGCTCGTTGGGATTGAGGTGAGGTCACGTAAGGGGAGTGTTCATCCAACCATTTGGATACAATTCGGGAGCGATGGCACAGTGCATTGTCTTGTTGCAGGATGAGGTCCCCTGTGGGATGTCGAAGACGCACAAACGGGAGCAAATGGTCGTCCAGGATATCCTGGTAACGTTGACCTGTGAGGGACGATGTCACACGTATCAGGGGTCCCATTTCAGTCCACGTAAACTGTCCCCAGACAAGAATGCCACCCCACCAGCTTGAAGAGTACCCTGCTGGAAAGAAGGATCCATCACTTCACGTGGTTTGCGCCATACTCGTATCCTGCCATCCACATGAACCAACGTGAACCTCGACTCATCAGTCCAGGCAACATTTTTCCTCATGTCTAGCGTCCAGTGGCGATGTTCCCGCACCCATTCTAATCTTTGCACCCTGTGATGTGCGGTCAACAGCGGTACCCTCGTGGGACGATGACTTCTGTACCCCATAGCGAGGAAATGGTGTGGTTGCTTACACGTTTTTGTGCATCAGCGTTAAATTGCTGAGTGATTTTTTGCACTGTGGCCCATCTACTCGCTGTTACAATACGAGGTAGCCGACGATGACCCTGCTCATCCACACGTTGTTGTCCACGGCAGTTGGCCCTTGGAGAGATGGTTTTACCAGATTCAATGTACTCACGGTGCACCCGTGACACAGTGGCTCGTGAAAATCCCAGTGCCTGCATGACTTCCAAGATGGAGTGACCTGTTCGTCAGGCCCCGACAATTTGCCCACGATCAAATTTGCTTAGATCCTTCGTCTTACCCATACTGCTTCCGACTCTTACTGATTCCCGTCGCATCACTCCTTATATTGTCGGATCACTGCATGCGTCATGTCGTTTCCATTGTGAGCTAGCCGACGAGCACCACATTTGCATAACACCAGCTGTCTCTAATTCAATTGCTCTTCAGTGTATATCATCTGTAGCTAGCTGTCTGTTCAATTTTATCTGAAATTGAAATTGCTTCCAGAACTTTCTTATATGATGCACTTTTTAGTCCTTGATTTGCTCGACTACTTCAGAAGTGGCCCTTGGGTGTTCCAATCTCTGGAGTCAGGAATGACCTGTCGCATTGATGGAAGAGAGCAGGGGCATTTCAAAACTCTCTCCCCTCGTGACCAAATTGTTACCTGTTTTTACGTCATTCCTAAAAACCTGTACCCACTGTAGCAGCAACTCTTTGCTGAACACCATTATCTCTGATCCAATATTGCTGATGGTTTTGAGATGTATGGGGTAATGGGAGCTTCTGCTCCATGCTTTGATGATTTTTCTGCTTAGCAGATTCAAGTTGAAGCAACTTTGTCTTTGGCAGTGATGCATGCTGTCTACTTTGCACTCATCACATGCAGTTGAATCCTCATTGTCATGCTGTGGTATATTTGGATTATTTTGCCGGTGTTTTCTAATCTCTATTCTATGCATATTGTGGGGATCACCTGTCTCTTTTTAAAGTGACACATTTACTCTGTTCTTACCTATGGCCGTTTTTCAGGTCCAGTCTGCTAGATTACCAACATGTTGGGAACCAAGGTAATGAATCTACTGCTACTGCCACCAGCTCTGTTTCCTAGTGAGAGACAAAAGCCTTGCCTCTGTACCACCAGGAACTTTGTTTTGTTTTTTTGTTCTGGAGCATATCAAGCATATGTGGCAAGTTCTGTGAGACCAGCAGGGGGGGGACAACTGCATCATGTAAAGCTAGTTCTGGGAGTCTTGTATTCAAGTTTTCATCATAACCATATGGGGAGAAAGTAGTATGTGGAAGTCTCCACATCAGACATTGTTATTTTACTCAGTGCTATTTGTTGTGTGGTGACACTGCCCCAGTGTGTCATCTTTCTCGTTATCTGCTTTTATGTACTTTACAAGAGATTTAACAACCCCCGATTGCCTTTTAAACAATCAGTGTTATGTATCTTCCATGTTAATTTTTTTGTATTGTACCAGTGTTCTTCAATTCATGCCATATTTTGTATCTTGCAACACAACTGGTTTTATGTCCCCCCTACGCTCCTGTTACTGTTTCCGTTATAGACCATGGTGCCTGGCACTCTCTTGCCCTTTGAGGCCATTATATTGTGTTAGAAAACTTCACTGTGCCTCTCCATTGTTAGAATAGGTCAGGGTAATTTGTAGTATTTGCACTGTCAGGTGTTCATTCGTTGGCTTTGTATTGGGTTTTTATGATTGCAAGTCCATATGTTTGTACTTTTTTCTTTTAATATTGTCATATTTAAAAGATAAAGTTAAGGCACACGAAATATTGTTTTGGCTGCTGAGTAAAAATTTTGGCACTGTTTTCTGTATCCTTGAAAAAAATATATGAACTAAGTGAACTTCTGTTTTGTTATACGTACAGTATATGATCAAAAGTATTGAGGCACCCCTTTTAAGTAGAGAATTTATCCATATACATCATACCCATGTATAAAAAGACACACAGTGGTCTGATAAGCATAACCAGTAGAATGGCCCATACTCAGTGATCTTTAACGTGGCATGGTTATAGGATGCTATCTCAGCAACAAATCAATTCAAAAGATTTCTGCCCTGCTGCTCCTAATGACTTAAGTAATGCCATTGTGAACAGAAAACACCTAGAAGCAACAACAACACATTTGCAAATTGGTTGACCACATAAAATGACAGGGAGTGGGACCGTCTAGTGCTGAAGCAGGTGGTGAGACAAAATTACTTGTCCTTGGTTGCAACACTCACCACCAAGTTCCAAAATGTCTCTGGAAACAACTCCAGTACCATAGTGATTCATCAAGAACTGAAAGCATAGGTTTCTGTGGTTGAGCAAGTCTAACATCAGAAAGATCAGTACCAAGTGTCTATTGGAGTGGTGTGAAACTCGACATCAGTGAATTCTGGAGCTGTGGAAATGCATTTTTTGGAGTGATGAATCACACTTCATCATCTGACAGTCCAACAGACAAGTCTGGGTGACAAGTGAACACCACCTGCCCAACTATGTTGTGCTATCATGCTCTGGGCCCCTTAGTTGCCAGGAATCTTAATGCTGTTGCCTGTAATGACTTTTTCAACCATTCTGTGCTCCCGACATTCTGGTGAAAGCCCCTTCCTTTTCCAACAGGGCAATGGGCCCTTCCACAAAGTCTGGTTGGTGCAGGAATGGTTTGATGAGAAGGATGTGGAAGAACTTTGCTGGCCTGCACAGAGCCCCAATCTCAACCCCACAAAACTTTTGTGATGAATTGGAACATCGACTGCAAGCCAGATCCAACCGCCCACCATCAGTGACTTACCTGACTAATGCGCTTGTGTCAAGATGGAAGACAATTCTAGTAGCAATGTACCAAAATGTGGTGAGAGGCTGTGGTAGCAGCAAAGAGTGAACCAACTTGATATTAATTCCTTTCTTATTGCTTGGAGTTTGTGGATACCTTTTGATCAATAATGTATATTTAAAATTTTGTGGTTCTCCACTGAAGTATTTTGCAAACAGATACTCTTAAAAGTAATAATTATCAGATATCCAGGTTCATAATGACACTAGAGTAACCAGTTATCATAATTATTAGCAGAATATCATGTGTTATCATAATTATTAGCAGAATATCATGTTTGTAGAGAAAAGAAAACCATTTCACCTTTTTAATCTTGGCAAACACAAGCTCACAAATAACACATTTTTGGTGAGACCATAATGTAGGAAGGTTGCAGGCCTTCTTTGATGTTACCAGAAAATGATAGGTCATGTAGCAAACTTCAAATATTTCTTTTTAAATGCACACACATACACCCTCTAAGGGATAAAAAAAGACACCTTATATTCTAAGATCTGAACATAGGTAGGGAGGTTTAAGGAATATTGGATCATATAGGTAGGAATACTTTAGAAAATATTAGTAGAGAGGCAAAGAGTGAAGAAAACTTATTCTAACAAAGGTTTTTTAGAAATATAATTTTGGTATTACAATTGCTTCTCAGGGTATAGACCTCATCAAGAGCTCTTGTGATTGACGCTGTGTTTTATTGAATGATTTCGTATGCCATATGCTGAACTATTGTCCATATGATGTTTTTAATTCACGATCAAGTACTTATTAGTGATTGCTGCTGTACGTGATTGTTGAATCTGTATTGAACTGTTTTTTACTCATGACTTTTTTTGTTTGCAGACTGTTCAGACAGAAGGATTTGTAGCTTTATACAAAGGTTTTATTCCTACATGGGTTAGATTAGGACCATGGAATATTATTGTATCCTTTTTTCTCCCTGTGCCATTTTATTTATGTATTTTATTTACTTTTTAATGGTATTTCTAGAGAAATAGGTCTGTACTACATGGAGACAAGTTCTGAAATTTTATTGAGATTCCTGTTGTTTAAAAGTGCCTTGTCCTGGGTAATGGTAAAATAATTGGATAGGTGGGTTAGGATACACAGTTTTCTGAATGGTTAGCCACATGGATTGCAGCAAATAACACATGTTTTGGGGTTTATTGTTTCAATGATTTTATTGGTATACAGCTCAAGTTTCCTTACCTGTTCCACATTAATATGGCCACAGATATTGTTTCCTCTCTACTGAGGGTGGTTGCTGTGTTTTTCCTTCTTTTACACCTCCTTTTGTTCTAATCAGGAGGGACCTCTGTCATTTTAGTTTATGATCTGTTGGTTCCATCTGGGTATTCTGATTCAGTCTCCAATCCTGTTTCTCACAGGATTCTTGAAATCACAAGAAAATTTTGGGAGGTAAGTTATTGATCCTGCATATTGTAAAATATCTGTGTTATGTATGGTTGGAGTTTAGTGGTCATTCAGTGCATTTGTCTATAACTCCTTTTTTTAAGAATGTTTTCTATGTTTCACTTCTTCAGTGGAGCATACTGTGAAATCTTTATTGAGCCACATTCTAAATATGGCTGTCTTACAGGTTTCTGTGGATGTAGATTAAGAGATTGTAATATACAGGGTTATCATGGAAAACTTATGTATGTAATAAAACGGTTAATTGAAACATGAATATATGTTTTATTGAAGCAAATCTTGGACAACAGTTGATGCATGAACCCATTGTTGGCAGTGATGATGAATTTGATCCCTGGTGGTGATGGCATGCCTGACGAAGTCAAGGGTGTTATGGGGATGCTTGTTTGTTCCTCTTTCAACTATGCCCCACATCCAAGTTGGGTGAGCTGGTAGGGCACATTCCCTTAAAGCCATTTCTGAGTTGCTCTGGCATGGGAGCTGGACCAGAGTCCTGTTGGAAGATGTAAGGCATCTCATCAGTAAAGGTGTCCATCCATGGCTTCATTACATCTCAGCACCTTAATGTATTAATCTTCATTGACCCTTCTCAAAGAGGCATGATGTCTCCCTCACTGCAGGTGAACATGACAGGAAATTTTGTGTGTATGACCCTGGGCATGTCATCAGGGTTCTTGCCCAAGCACCTGTCATTGGTCCTAGTCAAATTCTTCTCATCTGAGAAGAATCTCAAGGTTTCTTTGCTTTCATCAGACACCTTTCTTGCATGGCCTGGTCCATGAACTGACCTCTCTTGAGAATGTAAGAGCTGTATTGTGGAAGTCCTCGTGGATGATAACATAAGCAATACCCGGCTTCTCGGATAAGGGAGTCATTGTCCACCATCCCTTGCACCTTGGTGACAAACTCGGGCATCCCGATGGTGTTGGAGTGACAGTCATGGTTCTTGCACTTAATAGGACGTCGAGCTTGCTCATGATATTGTAAACAAAACACAAAAAGAATTTATGGAACTCAGCAATCTCTTTTGGGGGCTTTCCCAGTGCTGAGAGCAGACAGTCCAAATGCTCTTTTCAGTTCTTCTGTGACAGTGATATCAATGATTTACCTGGAAAAAAACTGGGCTTTCAAATGACTGTTTCTTAATTTTTCAGATAAGTATCTAAAATTATTCCAAGTGTACCAAGATTGCCATCTGTACTTCATTATACAGGGTTATCTTGTTTTTTAACCAGTTAGACATTCAAAAATGGCAACACTCCATTGTTTTTCTTTAATATTTTGTCTTGTAGATGGTGCATACTAGCTTCCACCAGAGATTTGTAAACCCCCCCCCCCCTTTTTTTTTAATATGATCCCTTGGAATAACTGCTGTACATAACAAGGTCTAAGGATCTTATTTTGCATATAGCTTCTTGGGGGGGGGGGCAGCAGGTTACAGGTTCATTTCAATGAATTGGGTTTCCAGATTATCACATGCTTCTTTTATGAGGATAGATGAGTAGAGGGATGTCATGTCGAAACATGCAATGATGTTCAAGGGGTCTTGCTTGCAGGTGTTTTATTTTATGAAGTCTACTGTTGACCTTAACACATACTGAGAGGTTGGCAGAAAGACCTTCAGAAACTTAGGTATCTCTGTTTCCAGAACATCATTGCTGCTCTTTTCTTAGACACAATAAGTTGTTTTTCTAGACTGTGTTTGTGATACTTTAAGTGGCTGAACAATGGTTGGGCATCATTCCATGTAAATCTGGAAACCCTATTAACTGAAATGAACCCGTATGTGAAATAAAAATTCATATGATATTGCCTAACCCTATGTTCATTCTAATGTTTTGATTGGTGGGAATCATTCTAATTATGTTAAACAAAAAGTGATTCACCTTTTGTGGCATATCCTGCATATTCCCTTTTTAGTTTTCTTTTGTGTTCACCTATTCCTCTACAAATAGTTGGTCAGTAATATTTTTCATTGTATTGATTCAGCATTCGAATTACCCAGTGGTCCATTGGACTATTGATTTTACTGACCCAGATGGCCAGTAAGTTTTTTTTTAATTAGTCACAAGTTAAAAAACGAATTTGTTTTTTTTAGGCTGCAAACTGATAGGTTTAAAGACAAATATTTCCATTGAAATGATATATTTTTTACGGACCAGTGGTCCACAAGGACAGTAAAAGATTTATTTCTAATTGTAACACTGTGATTAATGGAGATGAAACCATTTCACTAAATGTCACTTTTTATTGCTGGCAAAGATCTATTGTGAAACTCAGTTTTTTCAACTTTATAATTTCTGTTGTTTTTTGGAAATTCTCTTGGTTTTGTTATTTCATATTCCATCATGAATTCAGTAAGTCTGCTACCAATTTTGCTTCATTATTAATGCCCTTCCTAAGACAAAAAGTTCAAACTACAATATTAGGTGGGGCATTAATAATGAAGCAAAATTGGTAGCAGAAAGTAGCTATGGAATGTAAGAAACAATAGAAATTATAAAGCTGAAAAATGGAATTACACAATAAAAGTGACAAATCTAGTAGTGATTTTTTTGTCACATTCAGTATAATGAGAAATGTCATTGATCAACTGTTGATGAATAATACTATAGAAAAAATTGAAAACACAGCGAACAAAAAAACCCACCCTGCTATATAGCAGAATTATTTTTTAAAACTCGTACATAGATTGTGCCAATAAGACCAGTAGTTACCACAAAAGGTGGGCCACTTTATAAATTGGAATAATGTTTAACATAATTAGACAAGAAATTCCGTGCAGTTGACCACTACTTTTTTGAACCGAAAATTAAGAAATCCATATTTTTAAGAAACTATGAAATTATTCATCACTGCTGTCATCTGAGGCACTGTCTATTATTGTATTAGATCATCCTCAGTTCCATCCATGACGTTGCTGATTACACATTTCTTGGACTTCACAACCACCTCTTGCTTGACTCCATTCCACGAGTATCAGACCCAGTTGCAGACCTCAGTAATGGTTGATTTTTTTCAGTGTCAAGCTTTTGCATCCATTCTTTCATCAGGGCTTGTTAATGGAAACATCTAGACGCTGTAGCTGATTTGTAAGTCCACCAGGAATAACTACTAGCTGTGTTCACAAATCTGCTGCAATCTTTTTTGTTAAAATGTTTCTTGGAATTGATCAAACACGAGCAGAGCTGGCTTCTTTGAGAGCCGACCAAATCGCCATAATCTCTTCATTCATCTAGCCCTTCTCATGAACTTAGGCATCAACTCCAGGTGGTATGATCTCTTTAGGATATGTTTTCCTCTTAAAAATTAGCATAGGAGGCAGCTTGGTACCATCTGTACAGCATGCAAGGACAGCAGTATAGTATGTCGTTTCATGGCCACTGTTTAGGAGGAGGAGGTTCGAACTGTCTCTCTGCAGCTATATTTCAATTTTCAACTTGAATTTTGCAGAATATCACAATTGTTTTTTTTTATTTTTGGACATTTTTATGGGGCTAATGCCAATGCATTACATTTTGCATCTACACATGCATTGTTCAAGGAGTACCGACTGATCCAGCGCAATGACGCCAAAACGCTACCCCCCTCCCCCAACTCAATCGCAGGCTTACGGATGCTTTCAGAGTTCCGATTGGTTTGCTCAGAATGACGTCACTCGACCAAATTACCAAGGGCTTGTGATTGCAGGAAGCTTAACAAAAATAGCTGTGACCGGGTGTGCCGGGGTGAGTCAGTAGATTTGTAAGCTGTAGTGGGGAGAGGGGATAAGAGGTACTGGCAGTTTTGCTGCAGTAACCGCAGGGTTCACTTAACCCCCCTCCCGTGGATAAGACCACCTCAATTTTAGGTCTAACATTTTTGGAGAAATATGGTACATTTTGAAGAATTCTTTTGATACACAATTAAATTAAGAAATATTCCCATAAATCAGAACACCACAGTGATCATGAGTTTAAGTGTAAAAAATATTTCCTTCAGTGCCTTTGAGAAAGTTATTTGCTATGATAAACAGTTTCTTTGAACACAAAACCCAAAATGATTTCATTTAATATGGCATCACAACCAATTTGTATGACATCCCATTAATTTCTACAGAAACAAGGTCTATCAATCAGATCTGCAATTTCTCCAGTTTTAGAAGGGCACTACAGTATCTAACCCCTTAAGAAACTTAGTAACTATAAATTACAGCTATGACAAGAATGATTATCTCAAGAAAATTATTAACATTGCACAACAAAATAACTAAAGAATAATTAAATGCATGCAAAAGTACCAACTATAGCTCAAATAAGCACATGACAAGACAGCAAGGTGAAATGTAATATATCGAATACCACTGGGGACTGCAACACTAATTATGTTGGACAAACTTTTTGTAACTTGGGAAAATTTCATAGCTTTTAAAATAGTGTGTTTGCAAATCATACAATTATGCAAATGTGAGCATTTGTGTTATTGACCTACACACAAATCAGATTAATTAAAGAAACTTTTTACTGTTCCATAAATAGCATAAGTGACAACTTAAGAATTTGTAACAAAATTTAAATATTTCCTGCGTGAACAGGCCAGAATATTTGATAGCTCTTCAAGTTAAAATATGATCTTATCATTTTAATCTTTATGTAAGTGTTTTTAAGTACAAATACCTAAATGTTAGCTTTGTGTGACATTTTGTTTTTGGAGACTAATTAAAAATCTTTGTGTAAGATGATCAATGTACAAAATCATTTAATATGTATATCTGTATGAAAAAGTTGGACCTTAACATTTTAGTTTTTTATCATGTATGAACAGTTGAAACGCCTCTACTAAGTGGAGAAATTCAAGAGAAGAAACTGGTGTGTTTGTGACACCCCCTCTCCCTGTGATATTCAAAAACTTGCCCAAGTTATATAAGTTTTTTTGTTCACTTTTGGAATAAAAAAAAGAAAGAAGAGTTTGCATTTTTTTTTTTTTTTTTTTTTTTTTTTTTGTAGATAGATAACTTTAACTTGGGTTTTCAAGTGTGTAGAGTGAATTCCTCATCATTTGGTTTTAGATTGGTACAAAGTTACTTATTGTTTTTAAGGTGCATATGTTGTCATTTCTTGTTTTGTTATAAATTACTTAATATTTCTTTTTCATTCAGAATGAAGTATATATATACCTCTATGTTTAAAAATATTCGTAAATGGTTTGAAAACCAGTTTTTCAGTAGCTATTATTTAATATATGACATGCCAACAGGATATACAATTTGTACTGTTTGTATAATGAAAATAAAGTTTTCTTCTGAAACAGTGTTTGTGTGGTAATACTTCTGTGGCTCAAAAGACAAAAATTATGCAGGTGAATGGATCTCTTGTGATCAGATTGTAGCTCTGTTACTAGTAAGAGGTGATTTCTATAATCTGAAAGGATGGGTTGCTTTACCCATCTGAATACTACTGCCAGTGGAGAATGCAATCTACTCACGAAATAGATATTTTTGACAAAATCAGGTGATACTGTAATTTTTTGAAAATTTAATCATACCTCTATTGCTTTTTACATTAAGTGCATCAATGAAAAAAAAAATACCATTTTCTTATTAGAATTTGTCATGAGCTGTGAACTGATAGAAGTGGCATCCTGAAAGTAATAACTTTTGAAGTGATTTTAATGAAACTGCATTGACATGATAAATGTGGAAATTTTTTTTTTCAGAATCTGAAATAAAGATCATGAATGACAGAGAAAAGCAGCAAGCCGTAATTGAATTCCTGGAAAAAGAGGGAATGCGAGGCTCCAGAAATCCACAGAAGATTCCTGGTGGTGTATGGAGCTGCCACAATCGATATGAGTAATGTCCGAAGATGGATGAAGAGGTTTCGAGAGGGAGAAAATTCAGTGTCCGACAAACAACGGAGTAGAAGACCCACAACTGCAGTGACAAATGCCAACAGGCAACTAGTGAAAGACCTCATCACACCTGATTGTTGTGCCACCATCCAGGATTTGCAACAAAAAACAGTGCTCACTATGTGCAGACTTTGAAAAAGCTAAAGGAAGCTATCAGAAAGAAAAGACGTGACATTCCACACCATGATTACGTACACCTCAATGGTGACTTCACAGGCTACTGCCAAAATGGGGTGGACAGTGATGCCCCAACTCCCCTACAGTCTTGATTTGGCTCCCTCAGACTTTTTCCTGTTTGCCCCTTTCAAAAACACCCTTCATGGGAAATGTTTTGTCGATGTGACATACATTAAACTGGTTGTGAACTCGTGGGTGAAACGATAGCCTCAGGAATTTTACCAATGGGTTCAAAGATGCCTGAAATGTATAGAAAGTGATGGACGATACTTTGAATAGGCTAGCATTATTAACAATATGTCCAAGTATTTTGCCACCAAGTTTCACATTTTTGCTGCTACAAATGAAAATCTTATGAGGGATGAAGCATTACTGTCAGGATTTCCGCTGTTACCCAATAGAGCGCAGCAGTATTGTGCTGTGACCCGGGCTACACTTGACCTCCCTTGCAACGCACGTACCGTCCGTAGTCTGGGCGAAGCAGTGTGGGGCACGGAACAAGAGTTTGTATCGCATTCATGATGTCGAGTTTCGTACCAAAAAAGGAGCATTTGCAGGAAGCAATTACTCTTCTGCTTTCATCTCAAGAAATCTACGGCGGAAAGTCATAGTTTGCTAGTGCAGGCCTATGGGGAACATGCCCTATCGGAAAGAACATGCAGAGAGTGGTTGTGACATTTCAAAGCCAACGAATATGACAAAGAGCGCCCTGGGCAGCCGAAAAAGTTTGAAGATGGCGCATTGGAGGCCTTATTGGATAAGCATTCATGTCAGATGCTCCACGAGTTGCCTGAAACACTACGGGTCGATGTGTCAACGGTTAGCAAGTGTTTAAAGGCAATGGGAATGATCCAGAAGCTCGGAAACTGGATCCCACATGACAAGGTTATTTTTTCTCCACGACAACGCTAGACCTCATGTCGCCAAATTCGTGAAGGCACTTGGTTGGGACTTATTACCCCACCCACCTTATTCCTCGGACTTCTATTTGTTCTGGTCGCTACAACATGACCTGTCAGAGCAGCACTTCCTTTCTGTCGCGGATATCCAAAAATGCCCCGAAAGAACCTGCATTTTCCTACCGCAGAATCCATTTGTTACCCCAACGGTGGGAAAGGGTCGTAGCTGCCAACGGACACTACTTTGAATAGACTTTCCTGTAGCAAAAAACAGCGGGAATTAATTCAAGCACCTAATATATTAAAGGGTCAGGTGTTTTTCACTTTTGTACTAGACAGTTGGGTGCAGACTATTGGGGAGAACATTCATACCTTGAAGTATTAGCCTGACAGGCATTATCCTGTTGAAATATTACATTATGCATAGTTGCAAATAGTGAGATACTTAGTCTTTTCAATGTGATAATGGGTTGTTGCATTGCAAAAAAAAAAAAAAAAAAGCTATAGTTTTCTTGCGATATGTAATGCCTCTCCAACCCATAACACACCTAAAGATATGTATTTCTGTCTCTCTCTCTCCTCCCTTATATTGGGTTGCATTTTTGGACAAAAGTAAAAGAAAACTTTTACGTATCATTGACACTTTAGTAATGTAGGCACCATTGTATTACAGCACCTTGTCGCCATTTATTAGGTAGCTTAAGGGTTCCATCCACCCAGAAGTGGTCTAGATTTATGCAGGACCCAAGAAAAGAGAATTTTTTCCTCATTTAAGTGGGGTCTTCAGGTACTAGAATAAATGAAGATATAAGAGCAGAAGATCCCAACCAAGCTGCAACAGTTTTTTTCCCATGTGGCTAAAGAAACATGAGGTGTCGGGCACTGTAATGCTAGAAGATGAACACCCTTTTCAGACATTTATCAAGTGCAGTCTTCAGCTAGTTGAATTTGGATTAGCATCTATCAGAATTGAT
This sequence comes from Macrothele yani, assembly GCA_039090855.1. Classification (NCBI taxonomy): domain Eukaryota; kingdom Metazoa; phylum Arthropoda; class Arachnida; order Araneae; family Macrothelidae; genus Macrothele; species Macrothele yani. The sequence goes on from CM077013.1 coordinate 27,610,173, forward strand.
GGTTTAGTTGCTCAACAGCATCTTGCTATACAAGAATCCCTTCTAGTCCCACCATACACACAGAGCATTATCATTTTGGGATTCATATTAGCCTTTGGAGTGGTTAATGGTGGCTTATCTCACTTGTTCCACAATACTACATAAAAGTATATAACGTCTTACAATTTTCTGTTGCTCACATATTATACTGGCACAGCTTGTGGTTGTGTATCCAGTTTACACATTTGTATTCACATAAGAAAGAAAATATTTCATGTTCAGTTAAAATGTTTCAAGAAAATAGTTACTTGCATAAAGTGTCCTGTCCCACCTTTCTATATAATTGTGTTGGTTTCAACCTTATCACGATTGTTCTACTCACAGTTTGGTGTAGTTTAATTCATTATCATTGTGAATACACGTGAGAGATGTGGGAGGCAATAGATGTAATGTAGCTTAGTTCCGTGTCAACACTGAAGGGTCTTCATGTAGAATGATATGACCACGTAGTAATGTGAACTTCGCACAATGAAGTGGCACATAATACACTTGTTCCACAATATTTTCCACGCCATGTTAGTGTACACAATCCATTTTTTCCACTTAAGCAGGATATTGCAAACAGATATTCTGTAGAGAACATTTTTTTTTTCATTAAAGTTGTCCTGCACTTAAATGTAAAGGCAATCCACATATCCAAGCTTTGCAATGATGCAGTTGGAAGTTTGAATGGATTGTTTTCAATTACTGCATTGACTTGGTTATCGTAATCTCCAATGAAACTTTGCAAACCAATACTGAAACAGTTCAACGCCTACAATATCCTCACCGTGTGAACATCATGTATTTACCCTTGCAATGGAAAAACAGCATTAACCTGCTGACGTACCTGAACTAAATAGTGCCCAAAAATTTCAGTACTCCCCAACAGAAATGTTTATTTAGTGGCCGGGTTTTATGAAAGCTTCAGAAAATCTGTTCCTTTCTCATCTCTGCGGTACCAACCATAAACCTGTCATTAGTAATAAGCACTCCCCTTTACTCTTTTGTTGTTTGCTCTATGACCCAAGGCATGATATGGAAGGGTTAGTACCCCTGGCACAAACATATTGCAGAGTAGAAACGAGTGACTTAAACCTCTCTTTTCTTAGGTCGTTGTGATTGTTATATCCCCATTTAGGAAATGGCTGAAAAGGATAAGGGTCAATCATCCCTCTTTCCCCTATGAATACTTTGATTAACAAACCGTATCAGTTCCTGTGTCATGACCTTGTGTTTTCTAGACGGCCTTAAGCCACCTGAGTTGCATGCCCGCCATGTTGCTCGTTTTAGCATTCTAAGTTATTGAAGTGTACTCTAGCGTAATTCCAGTTTAGTGGGGATTTTTCTGATTTTCATTTTTATACAAAGAAAACCTCAGAAATGCCAACTTGCACAGCATGTCCATTTCTTTTCAACATCCCTCTCACACATATCATTAACTCATTCAGTCGTTAACTGAGTATGTCAGGGTAATGCTGATGTTCTTCATGAACATCTCACTTGGAAAATGTTCATGAATCTCTTAATGCAATATTTACAAATCAATTGTTTGGCAGGGAGGGCCAGTCGATACTACACAAGATTCCCAAACCTCACCCTGCCGATTTTTTCTATGGAAAAGGAGCGTGCATTTCTCAGCAAAGCCACCGTTAAATACACTGACGGGGAAAAAATCCCAACACCAAGAAGGGGTTGTGTTAGATAAATGACAGTTGGTAGGCGGTGAGAGTACATCTGTAAGATGACGTCTATGCAAATTTCGCGCTCGGCGCATACGTGTGGCGCTAGTAGCGCCCCTCGGAACATGCAAAGCAGGTTTGCTGTAACATTCGTGAGCGTTAGTTATCGTTGAGATTCGACGTAGTGTGTTGATGTTAGTCAAGAATGCCTTTAAGAAAACGAAGAAGCCATTATCAACTGCTCACGGAGTTTGAACGAGGTCGTGTAATAGGACTACGAGAAGGTGGATTTTCTTTCTGCAATATTGCAGAACGACTTGGCATTAATGTAGCCACTGTGCACGATTGTTGGCAGCTGTGGTCAAGGGAAGGTACTGCCTCAAGAAGACCGGTTTCCGGCCGGCCACGTGGCACTACTGAGAGGGAAGACCGCCGTGTATGGCGTATGGCCGTGGTGCATCGTACCGCGTCTGCGGCAGCAATTCAAGCTGCAGTTGCCGCCACAGTGACACAACGAACTGTTACAAATCGGTTACTTGAAGGACAGCTCCGAGCCAGACGCCCTGTAGCGTGCATTCCACTTACTCCAAACCACTGCCGTTTGTGACGTCAGTGGTGTCAAGCTAGAGCTCATTGGAGGACGGAGTGGAGATCTGTTGTGTGTTCTGATGAAAGCCGGTTCTGCCTGGGTGCCAGTGATGGCCGTGTGTTGGTTAGAAGGAGGCCAGGTGAGCGCCTGCAACCAACCTGTCTGCGGCCGAGACACACTGGACCTACACCTGGAGTTATGGTCTGAGGAGCAATTTCCTATGACAGCAGGAACACTCGTGGTTATCCCACGCACCCTGACGGCACAGTTGTACGTCGGTCTGGTGATTCAACCTGTTGTGCTGCCATTCATGAACAGCATTCCAGGGAGCGTTTTCCAACAGGATAACGCTCGCCCACATACCGCTGTTGTAACCCAACATGCTCTACAGAGTGTCGACATGTTGCCGTGGCCTGCTAGATCACCAGATCTTTCACCAATAGAGCACGTATGGGACATCATTGGACGACAACTCCAGCGTCATCCTCAACCAGCATTAACCGTCCCTGTATTGACCGACCAAGTGCAACAAGCATGGAACTCCATCCCACAAACTGACATCCAGCACCTGTGCGACACAATGCATGAACGTTTGCGTGCTTGCATTCAACATTCTGGCGGTTACACCGGTTATTGATGTACCAGCATTTCACATTTAAAATGGCTCTTCTCGCGCTTACAATAAGCTGTGATCTTGAAACCTTAATCGATTAAATATGTTGCCTATACAAATGTATTGCCGCCATTTCATTCCTCTACAACTATTTTTTTTCCGTCAGTGTATTTCAATCCACTAATTTCAGAACTATTTTCAATAATGTGAATACTGCGACTTCCTTGGGCATTTTCCACAACAATGAATCCTTCTGTGTGATTGCATTTAATGCCATACAGATTTGTTCATTATCTTTTGAACAACAAGCTGAGGGAAAAGTAATGTTTCCTGATGCACAGGTTCACTCGTTCCGGTTGTGTTCATCCCAATTCTTAGTGAATATATTCATTCAAGCTGATTTCAGCCCATTTTTCTGACTGAGTTAATTCGTTCCAGCTAGGTAAATGATGAGAAGAGCCATATTGACCCCAATTTTCAAACAACACTGACTAAACTTGTCACACCAAACTTTTCTTATATAAAATACTTGTTACCTCACCTTTCAGTATCGTATGTCTGCAATGTAAATTAACCTTTAAAGTTGATACCAATTGCAAAAATGTGGGAAGACATTTTACACAATCCAATACATTCCATTCTGGCCTTGCGTTGAGGTACAACGGTTGTCATCACTGAACATTCTGATACATTCTTGACACCAGTAAGACATACATCATGAGCAAAAGTGAGTCAAGTAATTCAGCAGCTCAAGTTTCAGCTGTGCTTCTGGTAAACTGCTTGAGGAGTTTCATGAGCTCAGCAATACTCCTAATCAGGGCAGAAGCTGACTTACCAGTTCAAAGCCATCTATCAGATGTGGCAATCATTCCTTTTGTTAAAGTTTCTGAAACGTCTTGTTCTTTATACTTGTGGTTTACTCACTACTATGTGCAACATCAATCCACTATAGATGCCCCTAACTTTTTAAACAATATCATGGAAGCATATTTGGCTTTCTCTCAATAAGTCTGTGAGTTGAGCATACAGAGCAATTTGTGTTCTTAGCGTAAACATTAACAAAAATAAATAAATAAAATAGACATTTTTGGGCAAAAAATCAAGCCACAACAAGAAAAAAAAAAAAAACCTAACTTTAACTGTCAGACTTAAAAAAAAAACGAACACGCACATTTCCTCCCTTGATACTAAACTCAATAGTTATTCTTTTAATGTCATACCCCTGTTAAAGGGTGTAGTGGCACTGAAAACTCATCTCTCAGTGAAGGCAAATATACATTTAAAATGTAATTACGAGGTGAGCTGTATGATTTAGGAAGTTGAAAGTACCAATTCTGATGTAGTATGAGAACTTGCAGGTAAGGCCTTGGCTTTAGATAAAAATAATGGAGTTTGGCGAGTGGTTTTAATGCATTATTCTACGTATTCAACTCGGAGGTCAACACACTTCCAAGACCAATGGTCCACTTTAAGTTTTCCAAATAACATACTGGTGCCTGAAACCCTGTTTCAACAGGTGATGTGATATCAGAAGTGGATATCCACGAATGGGTGTAGGTGGGTATACAGTTTTGTTTGGCAATGGCGATCTCAATCAGTACGAGATACACTCCTCACCGTTCTGTAACACTGACTGGACTATGGTGGTCCATGAGCTCCTGTCAGCGTATCATAGTTGGAACCTCCATAACAAAGTTCCTGAACAGTCTGCAATGGTTGTCATGGTGCTACAAAATAATCTGCAGGGTGGTTGGTCACTGGGTAAGACATACTGGGAGTGAAAAACAAAAACTTGCTCAGTAAGAGAAAAAAAACCTCATAACCTTGCATTTCTTCTACTTAAAATAAAATTAAAAAAAATGTCAAGACTAGGTAATACAGCAGTTAATGATCAATAACACTGCCCCTTGGTACACTTTTCAAAGCTCTTAAGTGTGAAATAAGACCTTTCGACTTACTGTCGTGCCAAAAGGTCGGCATTATGGAATAAAATATTTAACAACAATATACATAAAGGAAACGTGATCAAGTAGGAAAATAAAGTATGAGTTCGAGAGAAATTATCGCTCTACCTAACTTTCGTTGTAATTTTTGATTCCATTTTTCAGGATAGAACAACGATTTATAAAATGAAGTTATATTTAACAATACATGACTGGGGAAACACCGGCAAAAAAAAAAAAAAAAAAAAAAAAAAGATGCGATCACGGGAAAGGTTTTTATTGTCTTTAGCTTCGGCTCTCCGAAATATTTTCCTCCATTTTTAAGCAGCGGAGAAATACTGGACAGAGGTATCGCGGGGAACAAAAAAGGGTTAAGGGAGAAATCTTCGCCCTTCCAACATCTGTTTTCGGAAGTTTTTTCAGCTGAAACAAATATTTATGGAAGAAAATGGCAGAGGAAACGGCGAGAAGAAAAAAATAAAATTACAGCGCTCCATTTAACTTCTGTTTTCCGAAGCTTGGCTCCATTTTCAAGCTGAAACACAAACATTTGTGAAATAAAATTATATTTAACAAAAATATGGGCAAACGGACCAACCATAACGGGGAAAAAAAATTCGGGAGAAAACGTGACTCCGACAAAATTCAGTTTTCGGAAAGTTTGAAAAGACGGAATTCCAGCTCACGACGAAAAATCTTCACCAATGATCTGTATGTAATATGCACAAGAGATGGTTAAAAAGAGTTCAAGATTTTGTCTGCAGTGCCAACATAAAATCTGCGACGTACGTCGCCCATTTCCGCAAAGGTTGGAACCTTGATTCATGGGACCAAGCTACTTGTTTCCATTCTTCCGTGGTCTGCTGGCGATGTTTCTTCGTTCAAAGCGGCTTCATAGATTGAAGATGTGCTGCTAGCAAGGGTTTCCAATATAGGCATCAGCTGCCACAGGCTAGTCTGCTCATCATATTTCAAATGGTCTTTGCACAAACCTTCGGAGGTGTCCCATTGTTGAATGCCAATGTTATGGTCTCCACTGTGGTCCTCCATTACGACGTTAAGACACGAGGGAGACAGTGCATTGTAGTTGGAACCTTCATTTCTGGGACCACAAACTACCCGTTTCCAGTCTTCCTCGGTCTACTGTCTATGTTTCTTCGTTCACTGCAGCTTCGTAGACCGATGGTGTGTTGCTAGCAGGGGTTCTCAATACTGGCATTCGATATACAGGATAATTCAAAATGATTCATCTGATTTCAGAAGAGCTTAATTACATACCTATCAGCCGTGTATGACCTGGGCATACACCAAATGAAAAGGGAAAATCTCCGAGTTTTAGTAAGTCGCCATGAGAGGGCTGCACTGTCAGTGTGGGGCCGCCTCATTGACATTGTGCTGTTCACAGTTTCCTCAACGTAGTGCTCCCTTGTCATTGGATTGGTCGCAGTGGACCCCATGACTTTGTGTTCTATAGGTGGTCATTTAGGTAATCGGAACTTACACCTTGTAATTTCTTCTTTTGGGGGTATGTTAAGGATACTGTGTACATGGCACCGTTGCCTACAAACCTAGATCAGCTCCGGGGTTGTAGCAGGCAACCTTTCTAATGCGCAGGTTCACTCGTTCCAGCATGTCCGTTGCCACTGACTCCACCGCAGTAACAATGCGTTTTTTGAGCTCATCCAGGGCTGTAGGAAACGGTGGCATGTACACAGTATTTTTAACATACTCCCGAAAGAAGTTGCACGGTGTAAGTTCTTGTGGCCAGCTGTAGAGCACCAAGGCATGGGGTCCACTGAGACCAATCCAACAACAAGGGAGCATTACGTTGAGGAAACTGAACAGCACAATGCCAATGAGGCGGCCCTACACAGACAGTGGGGCCCTCTCATGGTGACTTACTAAAACTCAACGATGTGGCACCCACGAAGTTATTCAAAACAGTTCCGCAAATTGAAAAAATTCTATATTCACTTCCAATAGAAGATAGGAACTTCGCAAGAATGAAAATCGCAAGGTCTCTTCACAAACACAATCCACGACGGTGTAAAACCACCGAAGAATGCCAGCTTCATGAGGAAATGCAGCAGCTGATTGAATTGAAAAAGGACCCAGATATTGCCATTCTTTTAGCTGATAAAACTAGTCAAGTTGTGCTCTTAAATCAAAGTGATTATATTAAAAAAATGCTCAATGCCATTTCTAGTGTCCCTCATGTAATAGTGAAACGAGACCCCACCAGGGCTACTGTTAGTGCTTTAAGCCGCCTAAAGAACTCTTCAGCTCCTCCGGACTCCTTTTCAAAAGCCTTCAATCCACCCCCCGGCTGCCATGTGCCTGATTTATTTGGTAGATTAAAACTACACAAGGAAGGGTACCCTATTCGTCCTCTTGTATCAGGTTACATTGCCCCCACCCGACCTTTGGAAAAAGCTTTGGCAAGTTATCTCACCAAATTTACAGTGAATTCTTCCTATTCAATAAAGAGCACCACACAAGCTATTGATAGGTTAAAGTTAATTCAACCACTACCAAATTCCTATTTTTTGGCGTCCCTAGATGTAGTTTCGTTATACACGAATGTACCTATGGAAGCTACATTTCAGTTGATTCAGGCTTTGCTCATTGATTCTGACATTCCTGCCAATGATATTGCTTTCATAATGAATGCTCTTCATCTCATTAAAAAGCGTTCATTTTTCAAATTTCAGAACATATTTTACCAACAAACCGACGGGACAGCCATGGGTTCACCTTTATCCGCAGTCTTAGCGGAAATTCTTCTACAGCATATTGAAAATAAAGTCATACAAGAATTCCCACAAAAACCTAGTCTCTATATCCGTTACGTTGATGACATCTTGGTAATTTGGCCATATACCATAAATCAGTTACAGCAGTTTGTCAACGCTATGTCTGCTCAATACCCCTCCATCAAACTCACGATAGAACTTGAAAATAATTTCGTCTTACCTTATCTTGACTTTCAAATTACTCGTACCCCTTCTGACAATTCCCTGTCTTTTGCTGTTTATCGAAAACCTACATCCACACCCACTCTAATTCCGTACAACTCTGCTCACATTTTTCAGCATAAAATTTCTGCTCTGCACTTCCTTTTTAGAAGAGCATATTCGCATTCTTCTAGCCATTTCGCCAGAGCTCAAGAACTACAATGGATATCATCCCTTGCTAAAAACTATGGTTACCCGGACAACGTTGTTAGGGAGTGCACAATAAAGTACGGTTTTCTATGTCAACTGCTTTAATTAGTGAACAAGTGCCTAAAAAGTATGTTGGATCTGTTGATTTTAATCCACATATTGTAAACCTCCTTACCAACATATGTTCTCGTCATAAAATACAATTTGGAATACGATCATGCAATCTATATACCATTATCCGCAATGATCGTGACAAAATTGACAAAGGGAAAAAATGGGGTGTGTATGTTATTCCTATGCTTGACACTATCTCTGGTGAACTAAACAATCATTATGTGGGTTCTACCAAAAGAAATTTGGATTTGAGATTAAATGAACACAGATATGATCTAAAAATGAATCACCAAAGCACCTCTTTTGCAAGAACCATAAGTGCTGGAAATTCCATCCCAGACTGGGACAACGCTAAAATCATAAACACACCTAACTCTGTTCATTCCTTGTTATTTGCAGAAAGCCTCTATATTTCGGCTTATAATACAAGTTGCTGTAATGACTATTATCCTTATGTTTTACCTGAACCTTGGAGCAATCTTGTTGGGAAGGACAGCACAATAGCAATTGCTTCTGTTAAGTGATCATTGGCTAACTATGCCTTTTTTGATTGTCTTGTTATCTGGTATATCATGTGACATTGACATTACCTTTCCCATGATGCATCTACTCCACGTACTTAAGACCAGCATGTAGCCACATGGTGAAATTACATCTGATGAAGGTGTCAATGTGACACCGAAAGTACTCATGTGTTTTTAAACTGTATATAGATTTCATTTTTTAGCTGAATAAATATCATCGTGCAACAAGACGGATTTCTTTTAATATTAGTATTTATGCACGAATTATAGTGTCAACCGTAAAACTCTGAGATTTCCTCTTTCATTTGATGTATGCCTAGGTTATACACGGCTGATAGGTATGGAATTACGCTCTTCTGTAATCAGATGAATCATTTTGAATTACCCTGTATATTGATTCTTGCACTTGCATTGGCTGCTGTGGCCCAGTTAGGGCACTGTACGTCAAATGGTCTTTGCCCAAACCCTTCGTGGGTGCCACATCGTTGAATGCCGACGTTATGCTCCCCACTGTGACCCTTCATTGCGACGTTAAGATACGGGAGAGCTAGCGCTACGTCGAATATCAATGGCCATTTTACTGTCACCTTTCCTCCTGTGGTTGCCAGTTTCGATGCAGTTCTTGTACACGTGTGGTGGCTACAAGTTTAAATCCCAGACGTTCTGCAGTTGTGGAACACACGATCCTGGACCTCGCACACGGTTGAACTTACTCTAGTCGCTACGTTTGTGCAACATAGTCACAGGTACATTATACATCAGGTAAAGGTCTAACCTATTTATAGTCCACAAAGTGTTTCTCCCGGCTTCATTTATGTGACCGGGAGGGGTCAGGTTTGTGGATGAATGCCGTATGTATAATAAATTTAGTTTTCAGTGTATTTCATCATAAGTATCCTTTCTAATGTCAATGGTTTGTAATCACAGCACGTGGACAATTTTGTGGAGTAAGGATTATGTGAAATAAATTGATGTACTGTGTACCCTGGAATGTGAGTGAAAGCCATATTACAGATCCAAGGCATTTAATTGCTGCTTATGGCTCCTGCATTGTTTGAATATAGATATTTAGCTGTTAGAAAGAGCACTTTATCAAGAATAAAAAAAATCAGGCAGAAAAAAGAACTTTTATAAATGATAACACTTGTATCCTTGAAACTAATATAAATAATAATAATAATGAAAAATATTCCACAATGTACACAGTATATGTGCCTTTTAAAATGAAGGCATTTGGAAAAATATCAAAAATTGTATAGCATCTGCAATCCCTGTTTAGGCAGATTGACAATTTAATATCAGGTCTGTCAAAAGTTTCCTGCAGCTCACCAGCTTTCTTTCATCTATTGTTGGCAACATAGTTTGATTGAAAACAGAATAATGAAAATTAATAAAGTTGGCAATTGGTATCAAAAAATCTTTTTGTAGCCAGACACAGAAAATATGTCTATTACCATAAGTGTCAATAGGATGAATGCAGCAGCACCAAATGTGAACATTATCGAAGCTGTTCTAATGGCTACCCCAAACAGTTTAGCCTGAAAGGAGGAAGAAAAATTAAATGAAAATGCTCTTATCATAATACATCGATTCTTAAACTTTCACTGATTATTTAAGAACATGGAGTTGTGAAATTAAATAAAAAATTAATCTTTAAATCTGAGTTGGAATACTAATATTTTGGAAAAGTATTGGGGAATTCAATAGTGGTAACTAAGAATCTTGAAATGTGTAAATACATCCACATGCATATATCATCTGTTTGTACGAGCCTTTGAATCTGAGAGAAATTAAATGATTAAAAGCATTAATTTGAAAAATAAACACATTTATATATATATATATATATATATATATATATATGTGAGACAAGGTGACACCATATCTCCAAAGCTCTTTAATGCCACATTGGAAAATGTCTTTCAATCACTGAACTGGGAAAACAAAGGGATAAAGATTAACGGAGATTATCTAACCCACCTTCGTTTTGCTGATGACATAGTCATTTTTGCAACTACCCCATCAGAGCTACAGAGTATGATCCAGGAACTTGCTGACAAGAGTAAAGAAGTGGGATTAAAAATGAACTTTCAGGAGACAAAAGTGATGTACAATGCTTTTACAAGAAATGAAGATTTATCGATTGATGGAGAAAAGCTGGAGATAACAGACACGTACGTTTATCTTGGACAGCAGATATCAAGTGAGGGTCACATTGGTGAAGAAATTAATCGGCGTACAAAACTTGCCTGGAGAGCTTTTGGAAGAAACAGCATAATTTTCAAGAGCAATATGCCATTGTCTTAAAAGAAAAGTGTTTGATCAATGCATCCTTCCAGTGCTTACGTATGGTGCAGAGACGTGGACCTTAGCTAAAAGAGACATACAAAGGCTGCAGACAACTCAAAGTAGCATGGAGAGGTGCATGCTTGGTGTAACCAGGAGAGATAAGAAGAGGAACTCGTGGATCCGAAAAATGACAAGAGTAGAAGACATCATGATCAGAGTTAAATCCCTGAAATGGAAATGGGCTGGACATACTGCCAGAAGAACAGACCATCGATGGACAGCCGAAATTTTAAATTGGATTCCAAGGGACAGGAAAAGACCCAGAAGAAGACCACATGGAAGATGGGTGGATGAAATTCGAAAGTATGCGGGAGTGACATGGAGGAGACTGGCACAAGACAGACCGTTGTGGAGGAAACTTGGGGAGACCTTCGTCCAGCAGTGGATTGATAATGGTTGACAATGATGATGATGATATATATATATATATATATATATATATATATTAGGCCTTCGCATAAGTTTCCAGTGTTTTGTGTTTTGTAGTCGAATAGATGTACTTACAAAAGCATGTTGCATTTAATCATCATCGTAGTATATTCCCTGTGAGCTATAACTGTATTACTGGTTCTGTGGTCTATTGGACGGCATTTTCATCCACAAGAGCGTGCAAATATGCGTCCTGCATGTCCTTCGGCCATCTGCTACACTGCTTGTCCTCCACGTTGCAATCTCCACTTTTGAATTTCACAAACCACTCGCACCTGAGGATTTCTCGCCACGTGTGAAACTAATCCGCTCTCGTGCTCCTGCCACGGTGTTATCAAGATTAAACATGAACGACAGTGACACGAATAGGCACAATGTCGGTCGCCATACCCTAGCTCAATTGACCGCACTGTCCGTCAAGACTTGCTATTCGACGCAGTGTTGCCACCAGTGGCGTGAGCAGGGAGGAGGTGTTAACCCCCCCCCCCCAAACCTCATCTTGAACCTTTCGATATTTTAAAAACGCGATTTTAAAAGGCAAAGTTTTGTTAGTATTTGAAATTGTTTTTATGTCTCATGGCAACAATTGAACGTGTTTTCTCCATAAAGACGAAGAAGCGGCAGGGAGCCAAGGATCAGGATGTCCCATTGCAATGAAAAGCCAATTCATGGGTATACAAGTTTCCGTGGCCTCGAGGCAATGCCAAATATGAGTTCCAAGACTCATTTCAGATTACTCTAAAGCACGCTGGAAAGCAAGGAGTTTGATTAAAATACCAATAATCACATCAAAACAAAACTAAAGCTGCAACATAAACACAGAAAACCCAGAAACTATTACAGGATTTCAGTTTATGTACCATTTTTAGACATGTTTATTAGCGCTTTGGAAAATAGATTTCTTCCACACAAATCGGTCTTATCAGGATTCCAGTCACTTTTACCAACAAATTACAATGTACCACCATCTTTTCAAGATATTGATGGTTTTGAAACTTCAACTGAATTTTATTTACATGACTTGAATGGCTCGCAAGAAGAACTAATCGCAGAATTGATACTGTGGTACAGTAGGATCGCCCGCAAGGAAAAGGAGCACTACCAGTGACAACTTCAGAAAGTGAGCTTTCTGGTTCAACACTGCGTTTCTTAAAATCATGTCTACATAATACCATATCAGAACTGAGACTCAGTGGGTTAGCATTACTTCGAATTCATCGAGAATGCATAGCGAAAGCTGAAGAAGCTAGAAAACCCAGAAGGCTGGAAATATGACTCAAGTAATAGTAAGTAAAAGTAACATAAGAGTTGAATCAATTCAAAAAATATTTGTCGAAATGAGTGTCGTCAGTGTTAGAGATGTTAGTCTTACCGTATAATGAAAGAAACACCATTATACAAATGAAGAACGTTTTACTAGAAGGTAAATTTTTATTTCGTTCTGGAATTACTTGTACCTTTTAACCATTTAACAGTAAGCAGTGTAGTATTTTTGTTTTCTGTACAGATAACTAGCAAAATATAAATGGTCAACCATTAGTGATAGTAAGAATGTAGGTAATAAGAATATTAATAATAATTTCCAGCAATATTTATTTGAATATTTTTGCGCGGATGTTTAATACATTTTAAAAATGCACTCATAACACATTTAAGTTGTATAAAAAAAACTAAATTTAGTAAATCCCCCCCCCCCCCCAAAAAAAAAAAAAACAATTCTGGTGACACCACTGGTGGCCACCTACTCACCTCTCTCCTAGCACGAAATTCATCTGTTTCGCTTTTACGTCCCGCTACGTGTAATGTCGGGAACGTATGCATGGACCTAATAATTGAATGTTAGCTTGAACTGATTGTTCGCAAATACGATGTACCGAAAGTAATGCAAAAGTCGGCATAACTTTATTAACTGACAGAGGTTGTTCAAATTACACATGCTGGTAGAGTAATTCTTCCTATATGGTAACCCTTCTTCATTATAGGTAAATAATGGATTCCAAGCAGAAGCAATGTCATTGAGTTCTTGACGAAGGAATGGTGCAGGATGTCCGATATCCACAAAAGGCTGCAGAATATGTACGGAGATGACACCAGTTACAAGAGCAATGTGCTCAGATGGATGAAGAAGTTTAAAGAAGGGGAAACCAGCATTGAAGACAAACAACGCAGTGGGAGACCATCATCTCTGACCACTGACACGAATCGTCAGCTAGTGGATGTACTGATTTGCGCGAAGAGACGAGTCACAATCCATGAGCTTGTTGCTCAACCGGTCTGTGCTTACAATGCAATACATAAGATGGTGGAAGACTTAGTGTGTCAGAAAGTGTGTGCAAAGTGGGTACCTCGGCAGTTGCAAAACCCCTAAAGATTACAGAAAGCCTCCGAACTGGTCTGTGACGTCAGAGCTAGCGGGCCGACTGGCTGACTCGAGACTAGCCACTCCTGAGAACGCCGATGAAGTACCGCGGTGTTTACGCGGAGAAATATTTTCGCGAGTGCGACATTAAATAATTCCCGCAGACCACAATAAATCAAACGATTTTTTTTTCTATATTTTTCGTTCTTAGATAAAAAGATTACATCCTTAGCTTTCATTTGTATTCTGTTTTTTTTTTGATTGGAGGCTTAACGACCACCACGAGCAACTCAATGGGCTATAAGCAGTCGCCCGTCCCTAATTTAGGGTCACTGGTTCCAGGGAAGGGAAAGAGCCAGTTCCGTAAGACAAACACAACATCCATGCCTCACCGGGATTCGAACCCGGACCCCTTCCAGACGAATGATCAGAGGCCGTCGCTTAGACCACTGCGCCACCGGGGCGGCCATTTGTATTCTCAGTTTCCTACAGTGATATGTACAAATCGGGGTATTCTAAAGCTTTGCTCTTGTGCTGCGAAAGGATTTCATGTTCATGTACCGGTCTAAAGAATTTATGTTTCAAGAAATTTTTCCTTCAGTCTTCAATTTGGCCAAAGGAACAGAAACATAATAGTTTTCTTCACGCATAACATCAAAAGCCCAACATTTTACGTTAAGCATTTTTGCAACTATGGCAAATTGGCAGGGCTTTATGAACATAATCATTTCACTCACAACCTTTACAAATTCCCTTCGCGTTCGATTTATTAAAAAAACAAAGCAAAAAAAAAAAAAGTTCTCTAATTATGTAACGAACGCGAAAGCAAAATTTCTGATTTGGTGAGTACATTTCCTGAAATTGCGGTAAGATATATGCTCAAACCTTGCAACTACTTCTAGAAGGTAAAAAAAAATATAAATTAAAATCACTTAGGAAAAGGTTCTTTATCAAATGTACATGGAAAGTATTAATTTGGTTATCTTTGAATTTATGCAAAAGGTACAATTTTCTCCAGCAGTATATTGTGAAGCAAACTTTTTGTTTTCATTTTTCAACTGAAACAGATATTGAAAATATCAATTAACACATTAACAGATTCCCACAAAATAAACAAATAAATAAATGACAAACCGAAGAGAGAAGCATCAACAAATGTGTTCGTTCATTATATGTAAGTAATCCCCCCCCCTCCCCGTCTTCCCAATGTGCTTCTTGCAGAAATAATCCAGAACTTCTAAAGAACATTCACACATCAGTGGGAAAATGCTTAGTAAAACCTACACAAGACCCTCTAACCCTTCTGCAGAGAGGGACTGCGATGGCCCTCTGACCGTGACGTCACACTCCTTCGCAGTTCGCGCACTGGGGCTTGCCCTCCAGGGGGTTTCGGCAGTTGACACCCGATTTGAAGGAGAGAAGGGTGGAATTCTTCCCTGATCTGATGGAAGCGTTTGAAGTCAATGAAGACACGTTTTTTTTCCGATCTAGTGACAGGAAATGAAACGTGGGCGCATCTTTACGATCCGGAAACGAAGAATCAATCCATGGAATGGCGTCACACCTCTTCACCAAGGCCTAAGAAGTTCAAGAGCCAGCGATCAGCCCAGAAAGTCATGGTGACTGTTTTTTGGGTTGACAGGGGTGTCATTCTCCCTGATGTTCTGGAACGTGGCCGTACCATGACCAGTGAGCGGTACATTGAGACACTCAAGAAGCTTAGAGAAGCCGTAAGGAGGAAGAGACCGAACAAGGATCCACATTCACCATGACAATGTCAGACCACACACATCTTTGGCAACAAATCAGGCGATCAGCAAATTAGGCTGGTAGGTGGTCCCCCATCCACCGTACAGCCCAGATCTGGCGCCCTCTGGCTTCCACCTGTTCGGTCCAATGAAGGACTCTGTCCGGGGACAACAATTTGATCACACAGACGAGGTGACAAAAGCGGCTGTGAAGAAACTGGTACAACAGTCCACACCTGAATTTTTTCAAAGAGGATTCGAGAGTTGGTTTTAACGATGGCTCAAATGCATCGTTTGTGATGGAGACTATGTTGAGTAGTACCTTTGTATAGAGAAAGAGTTACTCTACCAACATGTGCGATTTGAACCACCTCTGTCAGTTAATAAAAAATTTATGCCCACTTTTGCATTACTTTCGGTACAATTCTCTAATTGAATGTTAGCTTGAACTAATAGTTTGCAAATATTTAAGGAATGCACTGCTCAAAATAGTTAGAGAATATAGCCGTAGCGACCGTGCACTTACAGACACATGACTGATGGGTATAGAAAATACGAACGTGAAGAAGTCTGATAATTAAACGCGACAAAGAGACAAAGCACGTGCCATTTGAGCAAATTGACTGCAATAATATGGCAATACATAACACGTGGTAGTGAAGTTGCATATGAACAAAAGGAGAAAAGCGGTGAGTGCTAACTTGTAGACTACAGTTGTCTTTACTAGCTATCGCTAAAACACTGCCATATGGATGAGGCATCGAAATGATGAAATTACCTAGAAATTCTTGGGGATTTTCTGCCACTCCTCGTTGAGGGCATACTCAAACTGCTAATAACGTCATAGGAGGGGATGGAGGAGATGCAACACTCCTTCCAAGTGCGTCTCACACGTCCTCACTGAAAATTGTGATTCAGAAAACGTGAAAGTCAGTCCATATATTCGAAGCTGTCTTTCGGAAGCATGTTTTCCACCGGCTGGGCTAGCGGCGGGAGTCCGTTATCCATGAAGAGGAACGTATCCCCTACTGCTAGGGCATAGCGCACAACTATAGGTTGCATATCTCATCTCGATATGTGACCTAGAGGTCTGCACGGGCCGGGCTGGCCCGTCAAGTCCGAGTCCGGGCCAGACCGCTGGCCGAGTAAGGCCTTTTTTAGTTTAGAGAACAAACCAACGGGCCGAGCAGGGCTTTTCTCCTGAAACTTACGACCGGGCCGAGTAAAGAAAGAAAGTCGTGTTCCCCAATTTCCTGGTGTGTTTAACTGTTTTTCTGGATTTACTTACATCCATGACATAGCCCAGGGCGTAATCAGAAAAAGCAAGGAGAGGCACTCAGTGTGTTTACCAATCTGTAGGTATTAAGATGGTAAAACCCCTTTGAGGCTTGTTGACAACAAAATAATTAGACCCCGAACGAGTGTGGATGTTGTGTAGAGTGTGGAACAGGGAGCGTCTGCAATGGAGTGGGGTGTTTATGTATGTGTTTGCATGAGAGAGTGGGACGACATCGATATTTTCTCCCTATCCCTAATCTGTATAGGGAGTGTTACCGCTTACTAGTTCAGAGAAAGGGAGATTCTGAACGCACTTAGTCTTCCTTTTTCTCTGTCTTTAAAGGTTATATTTTTCGATAATCTTCAAAGTTTAGTTAATATTTTTAGGCTTACATTAAATTAAATATTTTTAATAATATCTCATTTCGTTATTTAATTTTCCCATTTTAATAAAATACAATAGAAAGACAAAATAATACCAAATGGCACATCACGGACCGGGCCTGGCCTAAATAAGAGCTGCAATTGACGGGCCCGGGCCGGGACAGGCCGAGTTTCTAATATTTAAAACGCGCCTGGTCGGGCGGGACCTTAAATGCATGGGCCGGGCTCACCAAATTAGCCCCGTGCAAACCTCTAATCTGACCGTTGTCAAAAATCCATTCCAGATGACGTAGTCTGTACGATTGCCAATGCTGATGCCCAACCCACAGGAGGATTCTACCACCACTGAAGGCATCTCTTTCTTGAATGAAGTCTGGGTTGTTCCTTTTAGAGGGGACATGCACACCACTGGTCGCCAGGTTCAGTCCTGTTTGGTGGAGTCGATTGCGTAGGATCTGTGTGGATACGTGTAATCCTGTGTCAGCAGTAAACAGACACTGCACTTCGTCGGCAGTTCCTAGGAGCCAGTAGGCTCAAATACATGTCTTGTTCTGTTATTGATGCTGGTTGACCCTGCCGTGGTCTTCGTTCTATTATGGTCTCCTGGAAATTCATCCACAGTCTAATGATGACATACTGCTTTAATGCACACTAACCGCTTCTGTCATGCGTGTATCTGCCCAGTTTCTAGCCTTTCGATTGCTCTTAAATCTGTGGATTCTGATAAATCGAACTCAGTGTACAGGAAGGAACTTGTAAGTTTTCCTAAAGTCAAATCTGTATTCCAGTAACTGACTTGAATACAGATTTGACTTTTAAGAAAGAAAACAAAGTTTGATTTGCCCAAATCTGGCGAATAAGCAGGATGTTCAAGAACTGTGATGTGTTTCTTTGCTAACAACTGCTTCACTGAAAGCGCCGAATGAACTGCCCGCATTGTTCTGGTGAAGGATGAAGTCATTGTTCCATAAGTCTGGCCTCTTCCTTCTGACTCGTCTTTTCAAAATCAAGAGAACTTACAAAGTTTGAAGATGACTATCCGTTTTTTGGTGCAAATATGACATGGATGTTAAATCAGATAATATCCGAAAACTTGAAAATTTCGTCTCCCGCTCCAGGACGACGAAATTTTCAAGTTTTCTGATATTATCTGACTTACCATCCTTGTCATATTTACACCCAAAAAAAAAAAAAAAAAAAAAAAATGGATTCACATCTTCAAAATTTGTATTGTATGGTGTAATCCCGTATTCCATTCATGAGTCAACAGAACTTGTTTGTCAATTCTGGCTCTTTGTTGCTCCATCGGGGAGTTACTCTACTAAAACACACCCTTAATATCAAAAAGCAATTAACAAACATGGCTTTGAATTTGAACTTAATTTGTCTTGCTTTCTTCATCCTTGGTTACGTTGGTATCTTCCCATGTATAGATTGTTTTCTCATTTTAGGGTCGAACTGGAAGAACCGGGTTTCATCACAAGTGATAACGCTTTCTAAAATGTTGGGGTTTGCCTGGATTTGCCCCAGAACGTCTGCACAACTTTGCTTGTGATTTTATTTTTGTTCAGGCGTGAGCTTTGAAACCATCTTGGCAAATCCTATTATATTTTTAGATTTTCATGAGAAATTTGCATGGCTCTTTATCGATGTTCACCATTTCTGTTATAATTTTAATCCTGTTTGTTGATCATTTCGAACAATTACATAGATCTTGTTCTGTTCCCATTTGTCTAATGCATTTTGAAATCTCGGGTTGTGCGCCGTCTTCAATGTCCTCCCGGAGCCCTGTATGCAAAAACACACACACGTGACATGCATTCTTCCCTGTACGCCTCAGTCAACATACGAAAAGATTAGGTAGATGTTTTGTTCGATTTCACCAAAAATTTCACGTTTATCCGTTGCTCAGTTCTTGAACTGAGCATTTTCCCAACATGCGACAAATAACACGTCTACTTTCACTGACATATGTCACCGAAGGAATGCGATCTGGTGAAATTTGAATTTATGATTACGGACAGTGTTCAAGATCAATGACCTTCCTCTCACTTTCTACCTGCACCGCTCGTTTCACTGGACATAAGCACAGTCTCATTATTTAATAGCCATACCTTGTAGTTGAAATAAATAAAGGCCAGGTGACTGCAGTTGGAAGGACATGAGAGTAGAATGCCAAGGGAATAAGTTTCTTGTTGTACACTGAGTTAGCTGTGCATTAGGAACACCCCCGTTTTACATATTCGGAGTGATAACGAAACACCACGTGGTATCAACGTCACGCGCGGCTATGCACACCTATCCTCTGCACGTGATCAGTAAATGTTTGCCAGTAATGGGGAAACGTAGCGACTTAAGCCAATTTGACCTAAGCCAGATAGTTGGGGCCTTGAGGGCAAGTGCCAGTAATTTCGGAAACAGCTACACTTGTTAGCTGCCCCCTTACTTCTGTATCAAGGATGTACCAGGACTGGATTAATCGTGCACGGTTAAGGTGGTTCCACCTAAACTCTGTGCCTTATGTTTCCAATGGTAAAACTTCTTTACATATTTTCTTCGCAATTAATGTATTCCCAAGGATGAAAATTTGCACATCGATAAAACTAACTTTAAATTATAGCAGGAGATACTTGCTAAGACATAACCATAATTATATTAAAAATCAATCATTTTTCTTTGAGTAATGGTTCAGACCTGTTAATAGATGGTGCGACCTATACATTGATGACGTCAGTAGACAAACAAATGTTGGATTGCTTAATTATGGTTATTTTTTAGCAAGTATTAAGTACCCCATCCTATAACTTAAAATTGGTTTTATCGATGTGCAAATTTTCATCCTTTGGAATACATTAATTGCGAAGAAAATATGTAAAGAAAATATGTAAAGAAGTTTTACCAACTGGAAACATAAGGCAGAGAATTTGGGTGGAACCACCTTAATCCAGTCTCTCACTCTTGATCACGCGTGGTTGATCCTAGAGGTGAGAGTCTGGTGTCACGACTGGTATCTCAGCAACGACGTGCGACAGTCACCCAGCTCAGCCACCAGTACAACGGCGGTACAGTTCGACCTATTTCCAAATGCATCATGCGCCGTACCTTTGCTTCACCTACGGTTCCACAGCCGGAGATCAATGAGAGTACCCATGATGACGCCCAATCATCACAAACAACGCCTCGCATGGGCCAAGGAACGTAGGCAATGGGCCCTCGACAGATGGAAGAAGGTCATCTGGTGTGATCAGTCTCGTTTCCTGCTGTACCATGCTGATGGCTGGGTTCACATATGGCGTAAACAGCAGGAAGCCCTATTCCCTGGTTGTTCAGTTGGGGTTCAAAAAGCCAGTGGAGGTCGTGTTCTTGACTGGCGGAGCTTTTTTCTGGCAAGCCCTAGGTCCGTTGGTTGTCAGCCCACAAACACTGTATGGTGGACGCTACAGGGACCTGTTAGCCGACCATCTCCATCCATACATGCAGGAGATTTGCCCAGACCACAGTGCCATCTTTCAACAGCACAACGCACCGTGTCATCGGGCTCGTATAACTACAGAGTGGTTGGAGGTATTCACCACATTGCCTTGGCCCCCAATTTCCCTGACTGTAACCCAACTGAACATTTGTGGGTTATGCTCGAACGGGGTGTGAGGACTGTTGATCCGCCTGCTATCTTCTTTGGAGTTAGTTACTATTTTTAAGAAGAGAACTATCGAGCTTCTCACAGGAATCTTTTTTTTTTTTTTTTGATTGAAGGCTTAACGACCACCGTGAGCAACTCAATGGGCTATAAGCAGTCGCCCGTCCCTAATTTAGGGTCACTGGTTCCAAGGAAGGTAGAGAGCCAGTGCCGTAAGACAAACACAACATCCATGCCTCACCGGGATTCGAACCCGGACCCCTTTCGGACGAATGGTCATAAGATATCGCTTAGACCAATGAACCACAGGGGCGGCCTTCTCACAGGAATCAAAGCAAATGAGCTACAGCATTGTTTGCCCAGTGGAAGATCAGAATTCAGCTGTGTGTGTGTGTGTGTGTTTTTTATTGAAGGCTTAACGACCACCGTGAGCAACTTAATGGGCTATAAGCAGTCGTCCGTCTATAATTTAGAGCCACTGGTTCCAGGGAAGGGAGAGAGCCAGTGCCGTAAGATAAACAAAACACCCATGCCTCACGGGATTCGAACCCGGACCCCTTTCGGACGAATGGTCATAAGCTATCGCTTAGACCAATGAGCCACAGGGGCGGCCTTCTCACAGGAATCAAAGCAAATGAACTACAGCATTGTTTGCCCAGTGGAAGATCAGAATTCAGCTGTGTGTTGCTGCGAAAGGGAAGTACATTGAAGGTGATAAGAGATAAAAATGTACTTTTTTATTTCATCAAAGTTTTAGCGTCAGTCTCGTTAATTAATAGCCGTACCTTGTATGTTCTTTTTACCATATGCCGTCCATACACACCTTTGCGCCGAAAAATTTTGGAAGAAATTCATTTTAAAAAGTCAGCTTATAAAAGTGTGACAGTAAAAAATATCAATAGATTATGGAAAATGTTTGCATCCAGCATAAATTTGAAATGGACCGTCCGCTGTAGTCCTACGGGAATAGTTGTCGCTGATATGAATAAGTGCCAAACCTAATTCCAAACCTGTTCCAAGTGTGCTCCCAAAAAGGACGTAATTTCTTCGTTACTTCCCATGAGGAACTTTAAGCATGTCACCACACCTTTTGTACGGGACACAATGAGTCAATCAGACACCAGAAAAATCATATATAATTTATGACTACAAAACTTGGTGTTGAGATAAAATGAAAGTACGAACGTTTACCACAATCAAAAGGTTTTTAAAATAAACCTTTTTGATTGTGGTAAATGTTGGTATTTTTATTTTACCAGATAAATCACTTTGCCATTGGGATAAAATTTTCTCATCCAAACAACTAAATAAAAAATGGAAGATCACGGGATAGGATTCTTAACCTCCAGATTAGCTAAACATGAATACCGGTTGCTTCGACTAGTGAATCCTCTGATGGTTAAATTCAAATTAATCGAAAACTTGAGATTTGGTCGTTCTGGGTGGTGTAGTGGTTAGCATACCCGAGCGCTATCTGGGAGACGCAGGTTCGATTACCGCTCCAGGACGACGAAATTTGTAAGTTTTCGGATATTATCTGACTTGCCATCCTTGTCATATTTACACCAAAAAACGGATTGTCATCTTGAAAATTTGTATTGAAGAGTCTGTGTTTTTGGTAAATTACTAGTGGAGTCCAGGAGGGAAATCTAAACCACTGCGAGAATTAGCGAATTCGAATTAATCAAATAAACAAAGATTAGGTAGGTTACTTCCGGAAAGCGAACTTTGTTAAGTGGGAAATTAAGTGCTGCAGGGTGTTTCATCGAGTGATACAGTGAAATAAACACACCGGACAAAAAATTACGGAATACTGATTGTAGCATGTACATAAGTATAAAGTTGAGGAACGTCATGAGTTGTATAAATATGGAGAGTGAAACTGCTGGATTATGATTGTGGATGTCTGAGATGAGTGTTTAAAGCATCTGTAGCATTCTGTATTTCCTTTTACAGGTACAACTACGGATCGTAAAGGGGACGTTACTGAGTGACAAAAGGGAGCAATTATTTTTCGCCTAGAACATGGCCATTCCTTGCAAGAGGTGGCAAAGTTTGTTGGACTGCCCGAGTCAACAGCCAGTAGTGTCCATTTCCAGTGGAAGAAGTGTGGAAGTTATCACAGTAGACGGAGCAACTGTGGTAGAAGCTCTATGATGACAAATCGGGATTGCAGGCATGATTAGCAACTGATGCATGTTTCCAGACTTTTCAAGAACTGCTTTAACAGTACAGTGCTGAACGTAGTAAACCAGTCTCAAAATGAATGCTACGGAGAGAACTGCATGGTTTGGGCATTTTCAGTCATGTTGCCCGGATACATCCAAAGTTAACAACTGTTCAGAAGAAAAATCGCCTTGCTTAGACAAAACAGCATCGTCACTGGGCCATTCAACAGTGGCGATACGCTGGATTGGTCCGACGGATCCAGATTCTGCTTGTATCCTAATGACGGTCACTCGAGGGTTATGCGGAAGACTGGAGAAGCAGCTAATCTAGAATGTGTCCAAAGAGCTGCGCAAAAGAAGCTGGAAGTGTCATGTTTTAAGGCGGTACTTCAAGTACTGGAGTGGACCATTCGTTGTTCTGTCCAATCGGGTGAAATCTATGGATTATGTGCCAGTTTTAGACAATGCATTATTGCCATTTGTCCAGTTTTTGGAATAAGAGGGACACATAGTGGATCCTGTGTTTCAAGATGATAACTCTCGTGTCCATCGAGCTAGAATTAAGCTCGATTGGTTTGAAGAACATATAAGAGACGTTCTACATCTCAATTGGCCTGCAAATTAACACTATCTGTGACCGAAAAAAATCTGAGACATGGTAGAGCCGTGGAGAAAGAAAAAAACAAGGCTATGCAAATTTGGCGGAATTAAGGTATCTTTGGAGCATGGATTGGAATAAACTTGATACGCATTTGATACGAAGTCGTAGCATGCCAAACAAAATTAAAGCTGTAACGCCTCGTCAGATGTCGTCCACTGTGAATTATAAGGCTGCTACGGCTTGCCGTCGAATGCGGCGAATAATGGCTTTCGGACGTCCACCTATGTGCACTAGTCCCACTACGGCGATGCACCTTAGCTTCCTCAAACCAGTCGCCACATTCGCCAGACAGTTGTTGCATCACGATGCGTTTCCGCCTCGATACCACGCAGGGACCTACTATAGCCGCAGGAAACCTTATGATGAAGCTTCTGGTAAAGGTGTCCGTGTGATGGTAGGACTCCCGATGACGTCACCCAGGCAGTCTCAGCCCTTACACGTGCTTTCGCCACCGGGATCACTCCAATGCAATGGTTCACACGCCCAGATGAGGACGACAGAATTTATCTTCTTCGAGCAGTTTTTCCTTTTCATCGCCATCCGCTATCACGTGATTAGTTAGCAGTTGCAATCATATACAAACCCAACTGTCGACACGTGACCACTAGTTTGTATGATGCTAGGAAATATTTGCATAATGTATGCAAATATTTCTTAGTGTCCAGTGGCGTATACTTAAAGGGATCTAGAGAATTGGAGATGAATATTTTTTTTTCTTTTCTTAAATCATTTTTTTTACGAAATTTTCTGTGACACATTTATCTTTATTCATTTATATATCCGCTCAACTCTGGGATGGTGAAATTTGAGGCTGCTATCTCAATGCGAAGCAAACGGATATATCTCCAAGTTCGAAGAATTCTACCAGGAAGTAGTGAGGAATTTCAGCTTAGCGAAGATTGCCTGGCGCTCTAGAAGAAGGTTATTGCGCATGCTCGTCTCCGAATAAGCCACGTGAAACCCAAGACTTAAGACCATATCTAGATGGGGAGATGGACTAAAGCGGACGACGGGTGTTTAAAAATTCGCGAGTTAAAAGCTACACGACATAACTTTACCACCCTTATATTTTTTGTTGTTTTTTCATCGTTTCACTTAAGTTGTGGTTTTGATAAATTAAGCGTGTATTTTTATATTAAGGGTGATGAAATCGCACAAATGTATTATAAGATGATTTGAAGGGATATCCTTCCGGAAGAAATTATTACGGGGAAAAAACTGATTATAAATACCAAATCCTGAACTAAGTCTTACTGCAATATCATCATCATCATCATTGTCAACCATTATCAATCCACTGCTGGACGAAGGTCTCCCCAAGTTTCCTCCACAACGGTCTGTCTTGTGCCAGTCTCCTCCATGTCACCCCTGCATACTTTCGAATTTCATCCACCCATCTCCCATGTGGTTTTCTTCTGGGTCTTTTCCTGTCCCTTGGAATCCAATCTAAAATTTCAGCTGTCCATCGATGATCTGTCCTTCTGGCAGTATGTCCAGCCCATTGCCATTTCAGGGATTTAACTCTGATCATGATGTCTTCCACTCTTGTCATTTTTCGGATCCACGAGTTCCTCTTCTTATCTCTCCTGGTTACACCAAGCATGCACCTCTCCATGCTACTTTGAGTTGTCTGCAGCCTTTGTATGTCTCTTTTAGTTAAGGTCCACGTCTCCGCACCATACGTAAGCACTGGAAGGATGCATTGATCAAACACTTTTCTTTTAAGACATAATGGCATATTGCTCTTGAAAATTATGCTGTTTCTTCCAAAAGCTCTCCAGGCAAGTTTTGTACGCCGATTAATTTCTTCATCAATGTGACCCTCACTTGATATCTGCTGTCCAAGATAAACGTACGTGTCTGTTATCTCCAGCTTTTCTCCATCAATCGATAAATCTTCATTTCTTGTAAAAGCATTGAGCATCACTTTTGTCTTCTGAAAGTTCATTTTTAATCCCACTTCTTTACTCTTGTCAGCAAGTTCCTGGATCATACTCTGCAGCTCTGATGGGGTAGTTGCAAAAATGACTACGTCATCAGCAAAACGAAGGTGGGTTAGATAATCTCCATTAATCTTTATCCCCTTGTTTTCCCAGCTCAGTGACTGAAAAACACCCTCCAATGTGGCATTAAAGAGCTTCGGAGATATGGTGTCACCTTGTCTCACTCCCTTTCCAATTTTTACGTATGTTGTATTTTCAAACAGCCTAATCTTTGCACTTGCATTTTCATAGATGTTATTAATAATATTAATGTATGCATCTTCAATACCGCAGGTTTTCAGAGCCATTGTAACTGCTGATGGTTTCACCGAATCAAAGGCTTTTTCATAATCGATAAAAGCCCTGCACAATGGAAGTTCATATTCCCTCGCTCTTTCAATTAGTTCTCTCAGCACGTGGATATGATCTATTGTGCTGTAGCCACTCCTGAATCCAGCTTGTTCTCTCGGTTGAGCCATGTCCAGTGTACGAAGATAAAAATCACGAATACTCTTGGCATTTTTCAGATTCCATTTATTCTAAATCTCCGTAGTCAGCAAGATGTTCAAAAGTAAATACATTTTGCAAGCCGTGTCGGCTTTTTAGCACTGAAAAAGTTGGGTGGAAAAAACATTGGAGCCAAGAAAGGCTTAATGGTTAAGCTCTTCTCAGTATAGAATGGCTTTGCTGGAACAGCTCAGAAATGATCCCCAGTTCAATTTCCACAACGCTGTAATATAAAAATTTGGGACCGAAATGAGACCTCTGGAATTCATGCTTAAGTTAACTGAATGTCATTACGTAATTTGTTATGTATATTAGTATGTAAAATAGTTTTTATATATGTTATGATGTACATGTTTAAAACGCTCTTAACACTCCAGGTGGCAAGAGCTCTGGGAGAGGCAATGCAAAATTTCGTCACACGTATAACAAGAAAGATGACACCGAATTTTCAGGTGTAATAATAAGCCCGTCTTTTGAATCCGTTCTGACGCAAATTAAATTTATCAAAGCTATTCAAAGTCAATGGAACTGGCATGAAACACAATAGTATCTGACGGAAGAAAGAAATTTTTCAATCGTGTTTTTAATCCCGCAGATATTGCTGCAAATGGAATCATGAGCTTACCGCCCTATGGTGGCAGACTTGTGCATTAAGAAAAACATGAATTTACATGAGAAACATTTCGCACCGGAAACGCTCTCCAACACAGAAAGAATTTTTCAAATCGGACTCTTAGAAACAGAGATATCAACAAAAACAAGATGTAACTTTACGTCCTCTGGTGGGAAAACCATGCATAATTTTAGGAAGAAAGTATTCTCAAAAGGTTTTTATATATGAGCAGTATCGGTCCAAGAAAAAAAGTTTAGTCGAGTTTTCAGGAGCCCAGATTTTGCTGCAAATACATCAGAAGCAGAAATTAACACTTATGCCCTCTGGTGGCCAAACCATTCTTTACCAAACATTAGACATTACATGAAAAATATTTCCCATCAGGTATTGTATGCGACACAGGAAGAATTTTTGAAATCGGAGTTTTAGAAGCAGAAAACGCAATTTACCTTTGTGCTCCCTAGCGGAAAGTCTATGATTTACTTGAAAATTAAGAATTTATAGGAAAAACACATCGAATCGGAAACACTATCCAACAAAGAAGGAATTTTTCAAATCGGACTACTAGAAGTAGATATATTTACAAAAATAAGATATACATCTACGCCCTCTGGCGTAAAAACCATGCATTATTTCAAGAAGAAAATGTTCCTAAAAGGTTTGTCGACATGAGTAGTATCGGTCAACAAAGGACTTTTTTTGCAAACGAGATTTTAGAAGCTCATATTTTGCTGCAAATACATCAGAAGCGGAAATTAAGATTTATGTCACCTGGTGGCCAAACCATTTTTTACAAAAAATTAGAAATTATATGCAAACGATCTCCCATCACGAGCTATATCCCGTGCAGAAAGAATTTTTCAAATCGGAGATTTAGAAGCAGAGTTATAGGGGAAAAAGCAAATTACCTTTACGCCCCCTAGCGGAATGTCTACGAATTACTTGGAAATTTTAAAATTATATGAAAAACATGTCACACTGTAAACACTATACAACAAAGAAGGAATTTTTGAAATCGGAATCCTAGAAGTAGAGATATTGACAAAAATAAGATATACATCTACGCCCCCTGGCGGAGAAACTGGAATATTTTAAGAAAATATTCCGAAAAAGGTTTATCGATATGAGTGTCCACGAAAGAATTTTTTCAATTGATATTTTAGAAGCTCAGATTTTATGGCAAATACATCAAAGCAAAAATTAACACTTACGCCCCCTGGTGGCCAAAGTATTTATCAAAAATATTAGAAATTATATGCAAAAGATTTTCCATCAGGAGGTGTATCCGCTGAAGAAAGTTATTTTCAAATCGGAGTTTTAGAAAAAGAGTTATCGGGGAAAATGTAATTTACTTTTACTTCCCCTAGCGGAAAATCTATGCGTAATTTGAAAAAGTAACTATATCTAAAATACTTTTCGACATAAATGGAATCGAAAGATAAAATAATTTTTTCAATCGTATGTTTAGAAGCAAATATGTGGAATAAAGCGTATTTTTGAATTCGACATCTGCATTTACGCCCTCTAGTGGCGAAATTGTGCATCGTTGAAAAACAAAATAAAGGATCATCATTCGCATATTTCAAGCTTCCCAATGCAAAAAGAATTTTTCAAATCGGAATAATAGTTGCAGGAATATCGTGGGTACAGACGGACGGACGGACGGACAAACCGGTAACATAAGCACGATCTTTTTTTACAAAGGACGTGCTAAAAAAGAGACACCCATAAAATCGTCCTGTCTTTCTGTAGTATTAATCGTCGTTGAGATGCGCACATATGCGTTCTCGTCACTATGAGCCTGAAAATGTTTTCGACGCAATATTGCGTTCTCGCCGCTTTTGAACAGGTTTTCGATAAAATAATGAACGTATTATTGCGTCGTCGCCGTTTTGGGAACAGAAATCTCGGAACGTATAAATGAGTGTTTGCCACCCGGAGGGTTAAATCTGCAACTGCAATGTAAATTTTATTATTGTGGTGAAACTAATTTTGAAATGTATGTTTGTATCCGCATTCCTTCGATTTACAACTAAGTATAGATTACTCACTTCTCGGAATCAACATACACCATTGCTGGTGTCTCATTTTCTATGTAGAGAAATTTATTTAAGTTTCAGTGTAACTTGTTACTTGGATATGAATTTGAATCACTGACTGTAAACTTTGACAAACGAGGACACGTTTCTTTTATCAGCTACTAAAATTGTGAGGAAACGGCAAAAGTTTGCGCCTTAAGATAATGTAGAGTAAAAATTTTCCAGTGTTTCTGTCTTGAATTAACAAGTATAATAACAGCAGAGAAAAAGAGAAACAAGAAAAAGCTACATACCCTTAATGTAGCACCGTTGACAAATAACACGAAGGAATCTAGTTCCAGCTGGGATGCATTCTGGTACCCAAAGACTCTCATCTCAAAAGATATTTGCCGAAGTTTACACCCTGTTCTGGATAACCTTGCTGCCTGTAAGAAACACAGAACATTAAATCAAAATCTGTTAAAAAGTACATATTAATAATATCAAGGTGGTGAAAACCATGCAAAATAATATGCAGTATCCAAAATTCATCATACGAGGGTCGTTTAAAAAGTACGAAGACTGATTTTACGTGGGGTAGAAGTGTAATGCAGTAAATATACTTACACTTACATACTTGCGAAGTATTCTCCCTCTACCTGAATGCACCTGTCCCACCTTTCCCGTCCACTTCCGGAAGATTTTTTTTTTTTTTTTTTGATTGGAGGTTTTACGACCACCGTGAGCAACTCAACTGGCTATAAGCAGTCGCCCGTCCCTAATTTATAATTTAGGGTCACTGGTTCCAGGGAAGGAGAGAGCCAGCGCCGTAAGACAAACACAGCATCCATGCCTGACCGGGATTCGAACCCGGACCCCTTACGGACGAATGATCAGAAGCCAGTGCCTTAGACCACTGCGCCACCGGGGCGGCCTTCCGGAAGATGTCTTTGAAGCCCTTCCTTGACATGCGGTTCAAGGTACCCATCCCCATCATTGTTCAGTTCAGTATTTGATGCAAAACGACGCTCACGGAGTCGTTTTTTCACTTCAGGGAATAAGTGGGAGCCACACGGTGCCAGGTCTGGTGAATATGAAGGGCGCGCCGTCATTTCGATGCCTAGATCTTGAATTACCAGCTGGGCAAGCGACGCACGATGTACAGGGGCATTATCTTGACGCAAACTAACCAGTTTGTACATATTCTGGGCGTTTCGGGGAAATCTTTTTCTCTAGAGGACCTTAGAGAATTTCAGAATACTAGGCACCAGTAACAGTTTTCCCTTGTGGAACAACATGACCATACACAATTCCCTTTTTATCGAAGAAAACCAGGTGCATGACCTTCTCTGCATTTGCTTGAACCTTTGCTTTCTTGAATCGGGGGCTCTGCGGGTGTTTCCGTTGAGTGCTCTGTTGTTCTGTTTGTGGATCAAAAAAATGTTTTTTTTTTTTATTGGAGGTTTAATGATCACCGTGAGCAACTCAATGGGCTATATATAAGCAGTCGCATGTCCCTAATTTAGGCTCATTTGGTTCCAGGGAAGGGAGAGAGCCAGTGCCGTAAGACAAACACAGCATCCATGCTTCACCGGGATTCGAACCCGGATCCCTTTCGGACGAATGATCAGAAGCCATCGCTTAGACCACTGCGCCGCCGGCTGCCTGGATGAAAATCACCATTTTTAAAAAATTGTTTCATCACATGTGACGACCCGCTCCAAAAAGTGTTGAGGACTTTTCGGTACACCAACCGGTTTCCCACGTCATCAACGAAACCCGTGGCGTACCGGAAAAACTCGAAGCCCCCCGCAAAAAATGTTTTCGAGGCCCATTTTCGAAAATCCATTAGTTTTCAATTACTCAAAATTTTAACTTCCATGTTTTTAACCAGGCTTTACGGGTGTTTTAATACACTGCTGGCCACCGAAATTGCAACACTAAGGAGGAAGCAACAGATTGGCCTAAAATTCGCAGCATGCGTCGCCCGCGACAGGGCAAGCAAACGATTAGCATTGCAGGGCATATGCAAATCATGTGCGCTCGGTACGCCACCGAGTAGCACTATAAGAAGGGTGCACAGAAGGCGGGTTGTAAGTAGTGGAAGTGTGTTGTGCTGCCGGACCTGTGCGTCGGAAGCTTCCTGATGCCTCGTCGCAGAATGCGGAAGTCATTCCAGCACGTTTCGGAGTCCGACAGAGGACGAATAGTGGCTTATCGCTACAGCGGTTTATCGTACCGAGACATCGGCGCCCGTGTGGGACGACATCCAGCCACAGTGAGGCGAGTATGGATTCGGCGGGTGCAGGACGGACGGACGAACCGACGTGAGCGATTGCCGCAGCCGCGGCACACCACCGAACGAGAGAACCGGCATGTTGTGCGGAAGTCATTGACGGCTCGCACCGCCACATCATGAACGTTAGCGCAGGAATTAGGGTGTGCTGCGCAACAACCTGTGCCAGCACGTACCGTTCGACGTCGTCTGCAGGAGCGGGTAATTATCGCACGGCGCCCATTGCTCCGATTACCGTTGACGTTACACCACCTGCGAGTGCGGCGGCAGTGGGGCGTTGAACGCCGCTCCTGGACTACGGAATGGCACGACACTGTCTTCTCCGACGAATCCCGCTTCTGCCTGCAACACCAAAATGGTCGGATCCGCGTGTGGCGGCACCGCGGCGAGAGACTTTATGACGCCTGCATTATGCATCGCCATACCGGTCCGTCGCCTGGCGTTATGGTTTGGGGCGCAATTGGATATGACACCCGCACCCCTCTGGTACGCATCGCCGGTACACTCAACAGCCACCGCTACATCTCCAACGTTTTGGAGCCTGTAGTCCTCCCTTACCTGCAGAACCTGTTAGCGGCCACGTTTCAACAGGACAATGCGCGCCCGCATGTGGCACGCATCGTGCAACAGTTCTTCACGGCCCCCCAGGTGTCACTGCGGCCGTGGCCCGCCTGTTCTCCCGATATGTCGCCCATCGAACACGTCTGGTCGCTGATCGGCAACCGAGTGGCCCGGCAAGCACCACTCGCGGCTACGCCTGATAAACTGTGGCAACGTGTGGAAGCAGCCTGGACCGATATACCCCAAGCCCACATCCAAAGCCTCTTTCGTTCGATATCGTGGCGTGTAGCGGCCGTTATTGCCAGCCATGGGGGCCACACGAACTGTTGATGTCTGCGTGTTCCGCAAGTCGCAGGGACCTATAAAGCTCAATCGTTTCATCTTTGTATCTGTTGGGGCCGCGGGTGGCCTAGTGGGCAACGTTCGTGACTGCCACGGGAAGGGCCTCAGGTTCGATCCCAGGCAGGTACGAACGCTCGATCCACTAAATACCCGCCGTGCTTCTTTTTTTTTTTTTTTTTTTTTTTTTTGATTGGAGGTTTAACGACCACCGTGAGCAACTCAATGGGCTATAAGCAGTCGCCCGTCCCTAATTTAGGGTTACTGGTTCCAGGGAAGGGAGAGAACCAGTGCCGTAAGGCAAACACAACATCCATGCCTCACGGGATTCGAACCCGGACCCCGTTCGGACGAATGATCAGAGGCCATAGCTTAGACCACTGCGCCACCGGGGCGGCCTGCCGTGCTTCGGATGGGCACGTTAAGCCGTCGGACCCCGGGTACTGGCCCCCGGTAATAAATAAGGGCGTCTTTCTTCCCCTTTCTACTTCGCTTCCGTGTCACTTTCCTATCGGGCACTCTAGCCCAAATCTCCTAGCTTCCTATTTCTAAGGGTTGTTTAAGACCTGGGGTCAGACACTCCCTTCCTAAAATCCTCTACAATCAATCAATCAATCTTTGTATCTGTTGTTATGTGTCCAGTGAATCTGGCTTTGCTATCTCGTGTCCTTGGTGTTGCATTTTGGGTGGCCAGCAGTGTAAATCAAATTCTTTGGAACCTACGAGTATTTTTTCGTAAAATCAAAATTATTTCACTTTATTGTGTGAAACACAAGTGTGTGCGTTATAATTAAAATGATTTTCCTGGTTACCGATACAAATTACTACAAAATACTTTGGTCAAAGTCAATCATGTCATGCAAAATTTATTATTTTAAAGAACTAGGGCCTGCTTTTTAAAATGCCTCACGATTGCACACACAAAATATGCACCTTCCATGTGACAGTGTCTAATGTCTTTTCCGATTTATACGAAATGTCACAGCATACGTAAACAAATAATTAAGTAATGATTAAGAACTGTAGCACAAAACAAGTAAAACTACTTAAATTATTTACTCTGGAATGTAAAAAAACGCACTTAACATGATGCCATAATGTTTTGCAGATATAGTAAAACAAAATTTTCTGACTGTTATAAAAAACAGGTTTCTGACTTTTCGCTCCCGCGAAGAACACCTTTAAGTTCATTCTATTCGGGGAATGCATAGTTATGTGCAAAAAACTGTATTACATACCACCTTATCCTCATTGGTATAAAAATTCCCGCTCATTAAACTGATATTTTTTTCACTTGCCCTTGTTAATATACCTGCATCGAAACTATTGCAAGGGCTGTGAACTTGAGGGACCTTGTAGCAGCCCTTCCTGTTACTCAAGTTCTTTTGAATAGTTGCTTTACGTCATCCTGTTTTTACGAACAAAAGCAGCGAAAATGATTTCTAAAGAATTTACGTATTTACTGAGAAGAAATGCTTTTCTTCTTAAACTTCAAAGCAGCCTTAATTCTTGGCTTTTTCTTTAACCAGTTTCATACGACGTTTCCGCAAATTTTTTTTTAAAATCATTTTACTCAAGCCAGAGGCCCGTTTTAACCATGACGCCCCACCCCCCCCTTGCACTGCGGGAGGTTGCGAGGCTACCAGTACCCCCCTGAACGGAACCAATGGACACCTGCATCACAATAGCAACCTCCTCAATGATCATTCGGCTGTCTTTGGGCAGGTGTACCTCGATGGTATTAACATCAACCTCTGTAGTACGTAGAGGTCGAAGGCCTACCGCATCTTCCAGACATTCTTCACCATTCAAAAATTTCCTGTGGCACTCAAAACCTTTCGCACGGGACAAAGCATCTTTCTTATAAGCTGTTTTTGTCATTTTGTGAGTTTCTGTGGCGGCTTTATTCAAACGCACGCCAAATTTGCTTTTTGCTCCAGTTTTAAATCAACACTAAGTTACAGAAACACGTGTGTACTCTACGCCGTCAGCTACAAAAGTGAACTAGCGGCGTGCTATAAAGACGCGTCGTTACGTGACTGACCTTCTTGGGGGGGGGGGGGGTTGACGACCACCGTGAGCTTCAACAATATTTTATTTGGAGCAAACATGGACAGGAAGATACAGATGGCCTGTGCTTAACAGTTACCAAAAGGTAAACAAGTGGATGACCTATTTACAATGACAATGAGATATTTACATTATGTGGATGCACTATATACAATGTAAGCAAATTCATAACACTGACAATACTGGACTGATGGGTTGACTTACTCTATGTACAACATATGTTCGCAAAGTGCATCAGCAGAGTGCCATCTCTAATAGGTGAACACCAGTACAAGGTATAACTATAAATTTTACAGTGTAAAAACAAACATGTATATTTTGAGCAATCTTGAAAAAAAGAAGAAAAGAGAAGAAAAGAGCAGAAGGTTTATACTTTTCAGTATCTGAAAGATAAGCGAATAAATGATCTATCCACAATGATGGTGTGAACTCTATACAAATTGAATGCAATATCTCTCTTGTGAAACGCTGTCAAATTACAAAAAGAACTATTACTTAGGCTTAAACAAGTGCCTCAATCACAGTGCTATAGATTAACTTGTAATGAACAACAACATATGTACACAAGATGCAACGGCATAGGGAAGACACTAATAAGGAATTACAATTCCATGGTACAACTGTAAATTTCACAGTGCAAAGAGTAAAGTATATTAGTACAAACAGAACTTGCGTTTTACAGAAAATTTATACTTCGAGTACAATACAAATAATGAAAATATGAAACTGACTCTTTGTACAGCAAATATGCAATACAGCGCAGAACATTATCTAATAGACTGATTATTTCCTATTAGGCACATGTGACATGAGAAAAACCACACTGTGTAACATTAACATATAATTGAAATACTATCAAAGCGTTTGCTCCGCACCATGAGCATAAAACTTAAGACATGTAATCGTGACCCAACATGCGAAATGTGCCAAACATAAATTTTACAGTGCAATTAGGAAAGTACATTAGTATATACAAAACTGAGCTTTTGGCATAACAACTATACTTCAGGTACAGTACAAATAACCGAATGATGAACAATTACCCCCTGCACTACAAAAGTGCTAAACCTTGCAGAACATTGTGTAATCGCAACTCGATGGGCTATAAGCAGCCGTTCGTACTTAATTTATGGTCACTGGTTCCAAGGAAGAGAGAGAACCATCAGTGCCGTAACACAAACACAAAATACATGCCTCACCGGGATTCGAACCCGGACCCTTCATAGACGAATGGTCATAAGCCAGCGCTTAGACCGCTGCGCCACCAAGGCAGCTGACTGACCTTGCAGATGTACCAACACAGGCAGCTGAATTTCTCGGCGTGGTTTTTTGGGGGTGGAGGTGGAGGCTGTGACGTCAGTTTCGTTACTTTTGAACGACCTTGTGTTATATTAATAGCCCATGTTTTTATCAAAATATGTGAATAAAACTTTGCAGTTCACTGCACACTAAATGATTTTCAAGTTGAGAAAAGAAAACTTTGAGTTAAAGAAAAATTAAATGTGTTTTAAAACATTCATTTTTAGCTACTGTCATACCAACCATAAATAAAAATAATATCGTTAGAGAAATATTTCTTTCCAGTTTGGGATTTTTAAAAATTGCCTCAGGTCAGAATATTGTTGTTATAGTTTCCATAACTCCTAGGAGTTACTTTCCTTTTTGTGGTAAGGTTCTTACGTTGGTATGGATGTCGAACAACGTGCGACCATGCAACATGGCACGTGAAAATGAAATTCTGTTACATGTAATCTTTTATTTGATATAACAGAATTCTTTAACTTTAGTGAAATCGCAATGCAATACTGATTACATTCAGTGACTTGAAATGTCAGAATACATGAAATTTTATAGTCGTTCTACTCCAGAAATCTAAAATTCAGTTTGTTTTCAAAATATTAAAGGAATTTAATTACATCTACGCATACACTAAACTGACAAAAGTCACCGGACACCCCCTTCAAAAGCAAATGAACAGATCCGCTGCGTTGTTAAGATGCGCGGTACAGCTGTAAACGGTATAAAAACATGCCTGCAGCTGACCGTGGTCATATCGCACTCCGAGGTTGAGTGAAAATGTTGCGGCTGGAGAAAACTGACTTTCAGAAAGGAAAGATTGTTGGGTGTTATATTAGTGGGTTGTCTATGAAAGAAACCTAGAGGTGTTTAAACATACACAAGATAACTGTCTTGGATGTACTGAATAACACATGGCGTGCCTGAAGCAGCAAAACGTACCGGCAGACCAACATCAGTGATGGAGCACGTCGAAGTCTCAGCCAATCCACGGAGTACTGCCCAAGACCTCAGTGTACAGGTGAGTAACAACGCTGAAATCTCAGTAGGTACACGTACCATTCGCAGAGAACTCCATTCCATGGGTTACCGTGGTCATGCGGCTGCTCATCAGCTTTATTTCCACTCGGAATGCTACTCGTCGTTTAGCATGGTGTAAAGAACATTTATCGTGGACCGTAGATCAATGGAAACGGGTCCTATGGACTAATGAATCCAGATACACGATCCATCAGTCTGATGGCTGTGTGTGGATATGGCGGCAGCCAGGGGAACGCTATTTACCGCCGTGTACTGTTCCTACGGTCAAGTTTGAAGCTGGCAGTGTACTCGTATGAGGGTGTTTTTCGTGGTATGGTCTCGGCCCATTGGTTATCGTGGGCAAACCTGTTAACCAGCACGTCTACCTCGATATTTTGGACAATTATGCCCTACGAACTCTGTGACAATACTATGGAACCGTGCCTTGTTGGTACTAGCAGGATAATGTACCGAGCCATAAAGCAAGGACTGTTACGGCGTGGTTTGACGATATTTCCGTATCGGGTGTGGACTGGACAGCACAGAGCCCTGATCTTAATACCATAGATCACCTATGGGATGAATTAGAGCACCGCATAAAAAGTTTGGAACCAAGGCCTACTACTGAGTAACAGTTAGCGGCAGCATTATGTACTGAATGGAAGCGCATACCTATCGCTGTGTTCCAAAACCTTGTCGAAAGTATGTCTCGAAGGGTCAGAGCATGTGTTAAGACCAAGAGTGGACCGACACCGTACTAATGTATGTCAATAAATGCTATGCTGTGTTTCTCTTCTTGGTGTCCGGTGACTTTTGTCATTATAGTGTATATCGGATTTTTATGTCAATAGCTGTGATCAAAGGCGTAACTAGGGCGGAGCAGGCTGGGCTACTGAGCCGGACGCAACTTAACAGAGGGCGCAAAAATCCCTGCTGACAATCTGTTTAAAACTGGAATTGAAATTTGGGGACCACTTTCTGGTAGGTTTTTTTTTTTTTTCACTTCATACTTTACATTTACACAATTTGCTCATACGTCTCTACATATTTTTTTTAGTTTTACCAGCTTAAAATTCGCATTTATTCCTTAAAACGTTTAGGGGATGTTAATTGCTCACATTCAGAAGTAAATGCGCTGTTGTACGTACGGAGAGAAAAAAAGAAAAAAAGAGGGATGTCTCTCACATTGCTGAAGATTCTCTGGGAGCTATTCCATTATTACTGTTGCTGGCAGTCCCGAGTGTTAGCTGCATTTGGTCAGTTTGCTGTGGAATCGAAAGTCCGAACTCCGTAGTAGTTAGGAAAAAACTGTACAAACGGTCACAGTATGATACTGTGTCCCAGACAGAAATAAGATTGAAGTATACGTTAATTTGGTTTCGTCGAGAAGTGCAAAATTGGAAAGGGAGTGAGACCAGGTGATACCATATCTCCTAAACTCTTGAATGCTACGTTGCAGAATGTCTTTCAGTCATTGAACTGGGAAGACAAAGGGATAAAGATTAATTGAGATTATTTAACTCGCTTTAGTTTTGCTGATGACTTGGTCATTTTTGCAAGTGCTCCTTCAGAGCTACAGAGTATGGAACTTGCTGACAAAAGTAAGGAAGTTGGATTAAAAATGAACTTTCAGAAAGCAAAAATGATGTGCAATGCTTTTACAAAAACTGAAAATTTAGCGATTGATGGGTAAAATCTAGAGGTTACCAATACTTACAATAAATTTGGGACTACATATCAACCAAGGGCCCTATTGATGATAAAATTAATGGGCGTATAAAACTTAGTTGGAGATCATTTGGAAGAAACAGTACAATTTTCAAGAGCATTTTACTGTTATGTCTTAAAAAGAAAGATGTTTAATCTACGCATACTTCCGTTTTTTACTTATGATGGAACAATGGGCTTTAACTGAAAAAGACATACAGAAGCTACAGACAACTTCAAGAGGCATGGAGAGATGCATGCTTGGTGTAACCAGAAAAAATAAGAAGAGGAACTTGTGGAATAGGAAAACGACGAGGGTGGAAAACACTGTAATTCGTAAAATCCCCGAAACGGTAA
The DNA here is from genome assembly GCA_039090855.1 of Macrothele yani. NCBI lineage: Eukaryota > Metazoa > Arthropoda > Arachnida > Araneae > Macrothelidae > Macrothele > Macrothele yani. The sequence goes on from CM077013.1 coordinate 27,648,599, forward strand.
ACTGCTGAAAGTATTGATAGAACTGACTTCCAACGGACAACTGAAATATTAAACTGGATACTAAGGGAAAGAAAAAGTCTCGGAAGAAGACCACTGGGAGATGGATGAATGAAATTCGGGTTTGCCGCAGTGACGTGGAGGAGACTGAATCGAGACAGACAGTTGTGGAAGACACTTAGGGAGATCCTTCTTCATCCAGCAGTGGGCTAATATTGATTGAGAATGATAACGACAATATATTAATTTAGTAATAGTAATACAGGGTGTCGAAATATCGCGGCGCACGTAGATTAATGTAAACGTTGTTTTTGCAAGTGTATTTAATGTTAACATTAATGCAAACGTTTGTTCTACAGGTTTTGTAGCAGAGTGGCATGTGAGCTGTTCAGAATGCCACCGTGTCTACAAGAAAGGTTGTTTGTGGTGGAGTGCTACTTTTCGTCGAAATCCTTCAAGGCTACTCGAGAGTCATTTGCTGCGCAATTCCCCTGCAACGTCAGTACCGGCGGTAAGGACTATTGAACAGTTGGTCAAGAAATTTCAGGAGACCGGAAATGTGCTAAATGGGACACACGTGAGACAGGAAGTGCGCTAAATGGGACACACGTGAGACAGGAAGTGCGCTAAATGGGACACACGTGAGACAGGAAGTGCGCTAAATGGGACACACGTGAGACAGGAAGTGCGCTAAATGGGACACACGTGAGACAGGAAGTGCGCTAAATGGAACACACGTGAGACAGGAAGTGTACTAAAGGGAACACACGTGAGACAGCGCTCTGTGCGCACACCTGAAGCAGTGGACGATATTGCCAGAAGAAAAAGTGCGAGTCAATCGAAGTCTATACGCTGGCTATCGCAACAAAGTGGTATGTCGCGCTTGTCTTGTCTTGTCTTGTCACCGTGCGCTGCAGTTGAAACCGTTCAAAGTAATGAGTGTGCAATAGCTACTCCCAGCAGATACCGCTAAACAACTAGGATATTGCGAATGGATACAAAATGAAATTGCACAAGGTTTAATGGATCCTCACCTGTATTCCACCTCTCCGATTATGAAATTGCACAAGGTTTAATGGATCCTCACCTGTATTCCACCTCTCCGATTATGTGAATAGCCAAAACGCACGGTATTGGTCCTACGTGAATCCCAGAGAAATGTTCCTAACTCCACTGTACGATGAATAGATTGGGGTATGGTGCGCATTGTCCGCACGCAGAATCATTGGGCCCATATTCTTCACCAACACTACTAACTCAGAGCGGTACATAAAAGACATATTCAACGTGTTCGTTGAGCAGTTGACAGAACAAGGGGCCACAGCGCATACTGCACGAGCATCTTTGCATCAAGTACATTCGGTATTCAGTGCTGAGCGAAAAGCGTCCGAAGGGCGTTGGCCATCTCGTCCGCCTGAACTTGGTACGTGTGACTTATTTGTGGGGGAACCTTAAAAGCAAAGTGTATGAAACTAATTCACACACGCTAGATGAATTAAAGACCAATATCACAAAATTTATGAACAGCATCACCGCGGATGAGTTACGCGATGTCTTCCACAATATGCTCAAGAGAACCATACCGTGCAGTAATCAGGAGGGCGAACCTTTGCAGCACTTATTGTGACGACATGGCAAGACTGTTGTATAACCATAGTGTTGACATTCCTTGCAACATACGAACAGCAATGTTATTATACGCTGTTCCATTCATTCATTCATTCTTCACCGTTCCAGCAGGTGCTGGGACACCCTCTATATTAGAAAAATAGATGGGGCGCAATATTTTATGGTTTGCCCCGGGCGCAGAAATGTCCAGTTACGCCTCTGGATGTAATGCTTAAAATTCAAGTTTGCAAATTTGCATCACTCAATGAGAGCTTTTTAGAGAAAGAAAACTCAGTAAACGAAAAGATAATCTTGACCATTAAATGAGCTATTTGCAGTAAATATGATTCTAACGAGACGTTTAGAGGTGCCGAAGATATGGTGTCAAAGGCAAGCATCCAGCTACGCCATCTGGTGGAAAAATCTGTAACTGGAAATGCCGACAATGTTAAAAACACTATGCCATCCAGAGATATCATCGAAGTGAAAATGAAAATTTGTTCCACCTTACCAGAAAATTCTGCATCGAAAAAGATAGGAAAACCCATATATAAACTTTCCTCGAAATGAAAGATATCGAATGCGCAAAAGAATTTGTCTTGAGGAACTCGAATATAGGCTTACGTCTTGGCGTGTCTTATTCATAGCGACCGCTGCTAATGTGGAATTAATTTTTACAGTATGACTTTTATCGTGACAAACATAACATGTTTAAGCCACCTAGTGAGAAAACTTTGAAATAAAAATCCCGAATCATCATTCTCATAATTTGCTGTATTCCATGCACACAACATTCTAAATAATACTATCGATGTGGAACTATACACACGGTCGAGTCACATTATTTTAACCACCAGCTAATGTCCAGAGAAACCGCCGTGTGCAGCGCGGACAGCAGCTAGACGGGTTGGGAATGACTCAATAAGGTGCTGGAAGGTGTTCACAGATATGTGGAGCAATGCTGACTGCATTGCACCTGGCAGCTGCTGGAGGGTGCGTGGTGGAGGATCCACAGAGCCAGATGCTCAATTGGTGGAGGATCCATAGAGACAGATGTCTGGGGAATTAGGGGGCCAGGGAAGTACTTTGAAGTCTTCATCGTGATCTTCCAACCACTCTCTGACATTTCTAGTTGTGTGGCACGCACTGTCGTGCTGGAAGATCATATCCGCCACAGGGAACACAATCAGCATTTATGGGTGTAAGCGGTTTACAAGGATGGATATAAAACGAATTCGGTCCATATAGTGGCTACCACAGGTATGAGTGGACCCAGAGAATGCCACAAAAACATTCCCCAGACCATAACGCTGCCCCCACCAGCTTGTATTCTTCCAGCAATGGTTGAAGAGTGTTTGTTCTCCGATGTTTCTCACCTTATACACCAACTCCCATCCGTTCCATGAAGCAGAAAACGTGACTCATCGGAGAAGGTAATCATTTGCCAATCAGCGGAGGTCCAATTCCGATACTGCCGTGCAAATGTAAGCTTTTTCTGCCGACGCACCTTCGTTAGAATAGGTGCAGTGACCATCCATCTGCATCGGAGCCCCATACGCAATAGGATTCACTGAACTGTCGTTTTAGACACACTTCCAGTAGTCCCTCTAGTTCATTCGGCCAATGAGTTGCTCCACTGTAGCTTGTCGATCGGCCCTCACGCATCTTCGAAGCTAACGTTCACCTCTCACATCAATGGCACGTCGCTTATTCGCAATGGTGCCATTTCTACAATCACGATACACATTAACCACAGCAGCACGCGGACAGTTCACAAACTGCGATGTTTCAGAAATACTGCCACCTATAGCCCGAAAGCCGATAATCATCCTTTTTTTAAAAATCTGATAAATCGTTCTTTTTATCCATGACAGCAACGAGTGATATGTTCTCTGAATGCCTATAGCGCACCTTTTTACTCTCAACGTCAGCTCATAACACGTGTATTTTTTAATTGGTTACGCTCTGTTGACGTCAAAAGTAGGAGGTGTTCACAATAATGTGACTCGACTGTGTATAAATTCCATTAATATTTATTCCCTTATCTTCGCAGTTCAGTGATTGAAAGACATTCTGCAAATATGGCATTGAAGAGCTTACGAGAAATGTCCACACCCCGTCTTACTTCCTTTCCAAATTTTGTATGTGCTGAGTCGCTGAACAGTTGAGCCTTTACAATTGCATTTTACTAAATGTTGTTAATAATATTAATGTATGCATCTTCACTACCGCAGGATTTCAAAGACATTTTACTGCTGAGAGCTTCACGGAATCTTTTTGTTTTTTGTTTTTTTTGGTTGGAGGTTTAACGACCACCGTGAGCAACTCAATGGGCTATAAGCAGTCGCCCGTCCCTAATTTAAGGTCACTGGTTCCAGGGAAGGGAGAGAGCCAGTGCCGTAAGACAAACACAACATCCATGCCTCACCGGGATTCGAAACCGGACCCCTTTCGGACGAATGATCAGAGGCCGTCGCTTTGACCACTGCGCCACCGGGGCGGCCTTCACGGAATCAAAAGCCTTTTCATAACCAATGAAATCTATGAAGCGATCAGTACAGCGATAGTATAACTTTTTCTTCTTTAAACTCACTAGCATAAACGTTACCAGAGTGTCCAATTTATTCGTATCATCTATACAGGGTGATTCAAAAAGAAGTATACAGTTTCAACGCACTATAAAACAAGAACAATGTAAGATATTTTATGTTACCTGTAACGGAATTGTTGGGGAATGTTTCAGGTTTTTTTAGAGACAGTCACATATGTTCTATGTGCGCACCCTTAGTCACACGACACACATCGAGCCGGTAATCCATTTCCGCCCAAACGCGAGGTAAGATATCTGAATCAAGTGCAGTGATAGTGGCTGTGATACGCTGTTTCAGCTCCGCTAGACCAACAGGAAGGGAATCTGCGAATACCTTGTCCTTTACGAACCCCCACCGGATCATGATCATATGTAGAGGATTTTAGGAAGGGGGTGTCTGACCCCAGGTCTTAAACAACCCTTAGAAATAGGAAGCTAGGAGATTTGGGCTAGAGTTCCCGATAGGAAAGTGACACGGAAGCGAAGTAGAAAGGGGGAGGAAGACGCCCTTATTTATTACCGGGGGGGTAGTACCCGGGGTCCGACGGCTTAACGTGCCCATCCGACGCACGGCGGATATTTAGTGGATCGAGCGTTCGTACCGACCTGGGATCGAACCTGAGGTCCTTTCCGTGGCAGTCTCGAACGTTGCCCACTAGGCCACCCGCGGTCTACCCCCACAGGAAAAAGTAACAAGATGTTAAGTCAGGACTTCTGGATGGCCATTGGGTCAGTGGCATGTTGTAGTCCGCGGCTCGTCCAATCCATCGGTGAGGAAGATGTTCATCGAGATAATCTCGCACATGACACGCGCTCTCTCGCCTACGTCACTTTCCTCAGTAGCGGGACATAAACTTTATGAGTACATCTACCTAACGGTTCGCAGTTATGGTCCGTGTCTTCAACTGTTACTGCTTTACAATATATGGAAACTGTATACTTCTTCATGAATCACCCTGTATAAAATCATGTTGGATCTCCTCCAGCAAGCAGAACAGCAACCCACTCGAGTATCAATTCCACAACGTTCCAGTGAAGCATTCCATGCAAATAGAATTGCATCTTCAAGTCCTCGCAGGTTTTTTAGCAATGGATCTAGATGTCCCGTTGGAATTCGTTCCACAAGTGCCTTTCAAGGGATTGAGGTTGTGGACTGAAGGTCCAAGGAAAGAGCAGCAGGAATTCTCCATTACTTTGCGGAAACCGCTCTGAGCCTGTGCTGTTTTTTTTTTTTTTTTTTTTTTTTTTTGTGGTTTCTGCACAATCGTGAGCAACTCAATAGGCTATAAACGGTCATATTTCCTTAATTTTGGGACACCGGTTCCAGGGAAGGGAGAGAGACTGACGTAAGACAAACACACTATCCCCCGATTCGAACTCGGACGCATCTAGGACGAATGGTTAGAAGAGTACCACTCGACCACTGGAGTGACCCATTCTGAACCCCTGTATCATAATGCATTGCCCTACTGAAAGTACCCATATTCTGAGCCTCTCTTATTATTGTGTCATAATTATAGAGTGACCATTGCCCGATGAGCTTGATCCGTAACGACTTAAATACGCTTAGGAATTTCGGTATGGGACCCCTCAAATCAAGATCTCTTAAGCCTTCCATGAAAATATGGCCCACGCTATTACATAGCCTCCGCCAGACTGGAGAGTGGTGATTAGGCAAAACCAACCCATGCTCTCATGCTTGTGTCTCCAAATTCTCACCCTACCATTGGCGTGCTTCAATTGATAACGCAAATCGTCCCACCGGAGTTAGACCCTATATCATTTCGAATGATGTAGGGTCTAACTCCGGTGCCCCCACATACCCCTAAACCTGGTAAGCCTTGTTCGTTGCAAAAAGCGTGGTTTGCGACAGAGGTGCTGTTGTAACGCGTACTGCCCATTGCACGCTGGGTGCCCCTCCCCCATTTTCTGTTTCATCTGCTGTTCGCCTCCCTGTCACCCGCGCAAATCTGGCTTCACCAAGCTCAATTCGAGCGTTGACTAGAAATTTTCGATCAGAGGTCACCACTGGCTTTTCGCTGCTTCTACCACTCTTTTTATAATCTAATTTGTTGCTTTTTCACCTTCCAGTGCTGCAGTTTTGCTGATACTGCCATCATTCCCGTGAAAACCCACCATCATCCCAAGCCCTACAGATAACGTAGCCACGTAGCGTTCCCCATTGTATCATCAATAACATATTTCAAAAAAGGAAAAAAATGTCTTGGAGCTTATTTTTTGAAGTCAGATTCCAAATACACTCAAAATTGTAAAACTGTACTAGTGATCCGATTTATTGGCGTAAAAAGTATAAATATACACAATCGTATCAGAATAACATGACCACCCCCGGATTTACAGTGCACCCGCCCAGGCGCGTCACGGAGTGCACGTGACAAGGTCAACCACAAGAAGATATAAGCGGCCGGCCAGGACAGATGAGCCATAGTGCGTTACTTGAGCACAATGGGAAGAGGTAGTGATTTGACGGACGTTAAAAAAGGAATGATCATTGGCTACCGCACCAAGGGTGGAAGCATCTCAGACACAGCAGACTTCGTGGGTTCTTCGCGAGGTGCTCTAGTAAAGGGTGCACCAAGAATGAACCGCTGGCACACCGAGTACCTCCCGACGTCACAACTGTGGAGCTCCAAAGGACACAGACCCTAGAGGAGAACGTCGACTGGTAAACAGCAATCGACGTGCAACAGTGCAGCAGTTGACCCAGCAAATGAACGCTGGGGCACCCAGATGCCTGTCTCCGATAACAATAGAGTGAACCCTATTACGCATGGGTCTGCGGAGTCGACGCTGCGTCAATGCGCCCATGTTAACCCAGGTCCATGGGCAACGACGCCTGCAGTTCACATGGGACTGCCGTCATTGGACAGGGGAAGAAGATTGCCTTCTCCGACTAATCGAGGTTTCAACTTCACAGAGGTAACGGGAGGTGGCGGATACGGCGTGAGATTCACGAGAACCAACACCTAGACACGTCTGTCGGTCAAGTACAGGCCTGAGGCGGCAGTATGCGTCTCTGGGGGATGTTTTCCTGGTATGGCCTGGACCCGCTGGTACCACTGGATGCTTCCTTGAACGCCAATGGCTACCTGTCTATCTTCACTGACCAGACGCATCCCTTCATGTTGGAAGTTTACCTTGGTGGTCATGGTGTATACCAATAGGACAATGCGCCTTGCCATGTCGCTAAGGCGGTGCGTGACTGGTTCCAGTAACACGACAGCGATGTCTCCGTTATTACTTAGCCGGCGAAATCGCCCGATCCACAAATACGTCATCTCAGGTACCTTCGTTCTATGCTACAGTCCGAGAGGGCAAGTGGGCCTCGGGCAACTTTCCAGGACCACATTGCGTCCATGCCACGCCGTCTCGCTGCTGCCATCCGGGCCAAGCTTTGTTATTCCCACTATTAGGTAAGTTATCTGTCTTGCCGCTAGCATCCGGGCTAAGGTTTGTCATTCCCATTATTAGGTAGGCTATCTGTCTTGCCGCTGCCATCGGGGCTAAGCTTTGTTATCTGTCTAGCCGCTGCCATCCGGGCCAAGGTTTGTTATTCCCATTACTAGGTAGGTTATCTGTCTTGCGCTGCCATCCGGGCCAAGGTTAGTTATTCCCATTATTAGGTAGGTTACCTGTCTTTCCGCTGCCATCCGGGCCTAGGTTTCTTATTCCCATTATTAGGTAGGTTATCTGTCTTGCCGCTGCCATCCGGATCAAGGTTTGTTATTCGCATTATTAGGTAGTTATCTGTCTTGCCGCTGCCATCCGGGCTAAAGTTTGTTATTCCCATTATTAGGTAGGTTATCTGTCTTGCCGCTGGCATCCGGGCTAAGGTTTGTTATTCCCATTATTAGGTAGGTTATCTGTATTGCCGCTGCCATCCAGGCCAAGGTTTGTTATTCCCATTATTAGGCAGGTTACCTGTCTTGCCGCTGTAATCCGTATCAAGGTTTGTTATTCCCATTATTAGGCAGGTTATCTGTCTTGCCGCTGCCATCCGGGCCAAGGTTTGTTATTCCCATTATTAGGTAGGTTATCTGTCTCGCCGCTGCCATCCGGGCCAAGGTTTGTTATTCCCATTATTAGGTAGGTTACCTGTCTTTCCGCTGCCATCCGGGCCAAGGTTTGTTATTCCCATTATTAGGTAGGTTATCTGTCTTGCGCTGCCATCCGGGCCAAGGTTAGTTATTCCCATTATTAGGTAGGCTACCTGTCTTTCCGCTGCCATCCGGGCCAAGGTTTGTTATTCCCATTACTAGGTAGGTTATCTGTCTTGCGCTGCCATCCGGGCCAAGGTTAGTTATTTCCATTATTAGGTAGGTTACCTGTCTTTCCGCTGCCATCCGGGCCTAGGTTTCTTATTCCCATTATTAGGTAGGTTATCTGTCTTGCCGCTGCCATCCGGATCAAGGTTTGTTATTCCCATTATTAGGTAGTTATCTGTCTTGCCGCTGCCATCCGGGCTAAGGTTTGTTATTCCCATTATTAGGTAGGTTATCTGTCTCGCCGCTGCCTTCCGGATCAAGGTTTGTTATTCCCATTATTAGGTAGGTTATCTATCTTGCCGCTGCCATCCGGGCTAAGGTTTGTTATTCCCATTATTAGGTGTAATTCTGTAACGACCGTGTACGTTTCCAAGCTTTCGAACATCAACCAGATGGCTTTTTCACGGAAGGTAAACAGAAAACTGCAATCTGAATAACAGAACGTGTTAACACAATTTGAAAACGTTTTCACAATAAACATATAGATGCGAATGAAATTTTCATTGAAAGACACAAGGAGTCACGTTGGTTGGGCACGCGGTATCTTGGGAAGAAAGCGGCGTCATTTGAAGAACTGGTTCCAAATTCATTACACCTCTAGAGAGATATCATTGCAATCCTCACTGTAGGTAATGATCTTCAAGGTTTCTCGAATGGCTGCAGATTTAAGGATGGTGTAGGAAACTTATTTCTTTATATCGTAAGACATTGGAGAAACGGACTTTAATTTGACTTCTTTGGATAGGGCCGTGGTTACTTTACCATCCTTTTTCTTTCTTTCATGCTCATTGACTCCAATTCTAAACGAACGTTTGGTCATTCCGGTGTAGTGTCAGCTTGAGTTTTCTGGATATTGTAGGGATATCGCATAAATACTTTCGTCGTTGGAAAGGGGAGCTTGTCAGTATTTGTTTTTAAGCATGACATATAAAGATGCAGAAAACCGTATGCCTACATCGTAGTTCATCTTCCTGATCGCATTCTTCAGTTGGAGGAAACTTTTGGTATGTAGAGAATTCAGCCCAGGTATTGTAATTGTGGCATAGAAAGATTAAAACGCTTGATTTTGGCTTTTTCAATAAAGCTTTGTATCTGGTTCCTTGTGTATCCTGCATCAGCAGCCAATTCGGTGACGCTCTTATATTTTTACGCCCTTAGATCGGATTACTAGTATAGTTTTACTATTTTGTTTACAAGTCTTCGTTATTAATTAGTAAAAATGCTTTTGAATTTTATAGCGGTGAGCACGACCAATACCTTCAGTTACTTTTTGCTAAGCTTTTACTCTTGCCGAGTCCAGAAAGACATGCGTTGTACTTGGAGGACACGCGACGACTACTCTGTTCTGGAAATATTTCTAGAAAGAACTAGCACCCGATTGAGTAGTACTGTAGAACATTTGATACTTCCATGGTACCACCTTTGATTTTGCCCACATGACCGTTCTCTTTCTCTCACATAACCATTTCCTACACAATCGCAGTAAATGTTTGGTTCCTTTTGCCTAGTTATCTAAACGAAACATAGTTTTCGAAAAACAAAAATACCATTCACGTAAGTCTTATTTATTTATAACTCCGAATTATGCGTCAAGTATAGTAATATTTTGTGTTTATAATATACTCTTTGGCAAAAAACGAAGCACCTCCCCCTGTCCCAAGAAAGTTGTTTGATCCGGATGAAACTCCGCACGCAAGTACCTCAGGACCGAACATGCAAATTGTTTCTCCCACAATGCATGGGAACCGCGCATGCAGGAGGGAATATCAAGAGCAAAGCTTGCACGCAGGGACAATTCTAACAGCGGATTACGGTTTCATTAACATACATACGGACTGTGAGAATGCCTCCACTTCGAATTCGTACACACTACGAGCAGTTGGGCGAATTTGAGAGAGGACGTATAACTGGGCTGAGAAAGGACGTATAAATGGGCTGAGAGAGGACGTATAACTGGGCTGAGAGAGGACACATAACTGGACCGAGAGAGGACACATAACTGGACTGAGAGAAGACATAACTGGGCTGAGAGAAGACACATAACTGGACTGAGAGAAGACACATAACTGGACTGAGAGAAGACACATAACTGGGCTGAGAGAAGACACATAACTGGACTGAGAGAAGACACATAACTGGGCTGAGAGAGGACACATAAATGGGCTGAGAGAGGTTGGTTGACCAAGTCGCCATATCGCCAGGTATTTGGGTCGCAGCGACGCGGAAATTGGACGATGTTGGCACAAACGCTTCGAGGAGAATACAACTTAGGAATACTAATGAAATGCATATAGCGTATTAAATCAGTTTATTTTTTGCGGTGTAGTCAGCACAAAGATTCGCCAAGCTTTCTCACTCCACTGGGAGGCCTTTTCAAGGCAATGGTAGACACAAAAATGCTGGTAGACACAAGTGACTACACCACAAAAAATAAACGGATTTAATACGCTATACGCGTTTCATTATTATTCAACTCTGGTGTATTTAAAATAAAGTTACTTAGGGATACGCTGGCAGTGGACGGCCGAGGGCAACGACAGAAGGCAAGGATCGAGCGATTGTGAGAGCTGCTTGAACAGAATCGAATTCGTCGCTCTCAACCATTCCATGGCCATGTGGTGACCTCTATAGGTACGAAAGTGACTATCCGGACCGTTGTCAGACAAGTTACGGCAAGGGAACTATATTCAAGGAGGCCAGTCCGCCTCCTACCACTGACCAGCGAGCATTTCCGGCACCGGTTGCAGTGGTGTTGGGTAGAGCCCAATCAACGTGGGATATAGTCCAGTGGCGTCTTGTTGTCTTCAGTGATGAGTCACGGTTTGCACTTGGCGCCGATGACTAGCGTACTATATGTGTCTGGAGACATGCCGGTCACGCATGGATCCTGCCTTCACCGTTGAACGACACATGGCTCGCACATCGGGAGTGACTGTCTGGGGAGACATTTTCTACCATAGCCGGACACCCATGGTAGACGTGCATACCATCCTCACTGCTCAACGTTTCGTCGACGACATTTTACGACCTGTTGTGATGCCATTTCTGTCGCAGCATCACCGGTCATTTTTAAACAGGTTAATACCCGGCTAAAGACGTCGCGGCTCTCTCAGGCCTACCTCCGTAATGTCGATCCTTCCATGGCCAGCCCGATCGCCCGACCTCTCACCGATCGAACATGTTTGGGGCATGATGGGACGCCACCTACGCACATCCTGGAATGTCGGCGAACTGGCCAGCAATTTGGACACCACCTGGCATGCTATGCTTCAAGACAGTATTTATGAACTGTATGCGTCTATGCCACGCAGGGTAACCGCTTGTATTCAAACCAGAGGAGGAGTTACAACATACTGACTTGTTTCACTAGTATAGCTGTTTTATCCGAATAAATGGGCCAACTGCTCGGGAATTCCAACAATTTCCTTTGCTATATACAGTAGAGGCCAAAATTGTGGAAACCTTTTGGAAATAGTGTATTTTTGAGATTTGATGGCTTATAACACCCCGTTTTTTGGAGTAATACCATAAAATGATATATCAATGGAAAGATAATTTCATCAAGAATGTGATGCAATAACTTTTATTAAGGATTTTGTATTAGAACAGCAGTTATAAAGAAGAAAAAAGTGAAACACATATAAAAAATGAGACGTACAAAAATTATCACCATGTCAGTTAATACTTAGTTGGGTAACCTTTAGCCTTAATTACGGCCTTACAACGCCTTCCCATGGAGTGAACCAAATTTTTTAGTTCTGCAGCTGTTATAATGTGAAAGCAAGATTGAATTATTGCTTCTATTAATTGGGTTTTATTGCTGGGATGCTTCTGACTAACAAGTTTCTTTAGTCGGCTCCATAGATTTTCGATGGGGTTAAGGTCTGGGCTATTCTCAGGCCATTTCAACAGTGGAATATGATTATCTTGAAACCACTTTTTGCACACAGCAGCAACATGACATGGAGCTGAATCCTGTTGAAATATAAATACTTCATTATCTTGAAAAAGATCACATGCGGAAGGCTTCAGTTTGGGCTCAAGTATTTCATTAATGTATTTTTGGCCATTTATATTCCCATTAATCACGCAAATTCTGCCCACACCTTTTGATTTCATACAACAACCCCAGATCATAACACTAACTGGGTGTTTCACGGTTCATGTAATGCAATCAGGATGCAAATCTTCTCCGATTCTTCTCCTTACGTATTTTATGCCATGACTACCAAACAGGGAGATTTTGGACTCTTCACTCCATATAACACTGTCCCATTGTTTCGCTGTCCACTTAACATTGGTTTTAGCCCAGTTTAATCTTTTCAACCTTTGTTTGAGAGATAAAAATGGCTTTTTTCGTGGAATTCTGGCTTTTAGACCAAATTCCTGCAGGCTGAGCCGAACAGTCCTTGCATTCAACTTCACATTGCATTGCGCCATTTCATCTTGTATACACCTAGATGATTTTCTTCTGTCACCTAAGCAGCCTCTTAATTATTCTATCATCACTTGCTGTTGTGCACCTTTTCCTGCCTTTATCAGTCTGGTTTTTTAGTGACTGAGTCACCTTATACCTTTTCAAAAATTTGGAAATGCCACCTTTGGTTAAGTTTCCACCAATTTTTCTTCTAATTTGTTCATAACTGAAGCCTTGTTCACTTAATAGTACTATTTTACGTCGTTTTCTGGGTGACCAGTCAACTCTTTGCGCCATTTCTTTAATTTTATTACGTTTTACAAGCTCACTAAATGAAAGAACACACATACAACCCCCCCCCCAACCAACATGATAGCAATCACATAACACACTGACAAATGTCCTACTCTCAGCTCCAACACATGGCATCAATAGCTGAATCATACTGTGACCTGATTGGCTCATTGCCAAAACAAGATGACACTTGATTGGCTCTCTAAACACTCATGCTCATTGGCTACATCTAAATGAAGAAAAGCTACTTCCTATCAATCTAAGCAAGTTGTGCTTCCTTTTTCTGGTTATTTGGCTATAAATTTTCATAGAATACACATAATTGAACAAACTTTATTGCATTACATTTTTGATGAAATTATTTTTCCATTGATATACACTGCCGGACAATTGCTAAGGACGGATGACAATAGCAACGATAGCAACCATAAAATGGAAGGCAGGAAAATGTGGAAATTAGCATAAGTGCGGGATACAGTAAGACGTGTTGTGCGTATGCAAAATTTGGATTGCCGAAATTGTTCGTGACGTCATAGCGCTGATAAGAGATATAAAGGATTTGACGCGTATTGACCGTTGTTGTTCAAACGCAAAGTTGAAAGGGAAAGAATCAATTGACGAACTTGCAAGTTTCAGTATGTCTTCCCGAGATCACCTAGATGATTTTACGCGTGGCCGTATTATTGGCAAGATTGAAGAAGGGCGAAAAATAAGAGATGTTGCCAGGGAGTTCGACGTCAGCCACAGTGCTGTTTCAAGGCTTTGGAAATCATTTCAAACAAATGGAGAGTGTAGCAAACGTCACGGGGGAGGTCGTGTTCGCAGTACGACACCTGCAGAAGATCGGTACATAGTGCTATCAACAAAAAGACACCGGCGCAGCACAGCTAGTGAGGTAGCAAATCAGTTTATGGCTGCTACTGGCAAGCGGATCTCCCAAAAAACTGTCGCCAGACGTTTGCATGAAGGAGGACTATATGCCCTCCGTCCTGTTGTGTGCATCCCATTGTCCAGACGTCACCGTACCGCCCATTTGCAATGGTGCCATCAACATCGCAATTAGACTGATAATGATTGGTCTGCTGTCCTCTTCTCAGATGAGAGTAGATACAGTCTATCGTCTGATTGTCGACGACAACTGATCTGGCGTGATAGTGGTACAGCATATTGTCCAGCAAACATACAGGAAAGGGACATGTAGTGACATGTAGTGTCATGGTATGGGCTGGCATCATGATCAATGGCCGTACGTCCTTCTATGTGCTTCCAACTGGAACTATGACTGGCCAACGATACATTAATGATGTTCTGCTACCTCATGTTTGCATGTTCCGTGGTGCTGTCGGTGATAGATTCATTTTCATGGACGACAACGCAACATGTCCTCGAACAGTCGCTGTCCAGGAGTGTCTTGAGAGCGAGGATATTCAACGCCTCGTATGGCCAGCATGTTCTCCAGATCTGAATCCTATTGAAAATGTGTGGGATGCTTTGGGGAGGAGTCTTGCTGGTCGCCAATGCCCTCTAATAAACAAGGACACCCTCATCCGTGCACTAACAAAGAAATGGGATAAATTACCCAACAGCTGCTTGATAATGTTGTGCAAAGCATGACACGACGTGTGGAATCTTGCATTGCCCTCCATGGTGGCCATATCCGGTATTGACATCTTACGCCAGAACACCTGCGGACGGTAATTGCATTTTTTTCACGTTTACGTATTCTGCACAAAATGGCCTGTTTGTCCCTTGAATACGTTCCAAAGCCTTCTGGATTTCAGAGCACAATAAATTGTCTTTCTTGTAATGTCCTGGCATTCTGACATTATTTTATTTTACTTGGCATCCAACCACACTTACTTTCTTATGCGCTATATAGCCGTTTATGATCCGTCCTTAGCAATTGTCCAGCAGTGTATAACTTTATTGTATTACTCCCAAAAAGGTGGTTTATGAGCCATCAAACCTCAAAAATACACTTTTTCCAAATGGTTTCCACAATTTTAGCCACTACTGTATATACATTACACATACGAACCTTCATCTGGATTCAATGATTCCTTCTGGGTGTTTTTTTTTTGCAAATAGTGTTAATATTTAAAAAATTTTACTTTCAGTCTTGAAACATCAGAGAAATGATTCATTACAGGGGATCAGCCCAGAGCTGGCATTTCCAGCTGACCATCGCACCTAAGGATTCTGCAATAAATTCAGTGAGTTTAAGTTTTGTGGCCAATGTCACTCAGAACTGACTGGTACCTCAACAAAAGTCATACTGTAATGAAGCAGAACGAAGATGTGTAATAGGTAACAAAATGTTGTTAGCAGAGGGAAGAAACATGTTTTCAGGCTGTTTGACCATGCTGAAAGAATGAGTGATGAGTTGCTAAGACATTCAACCTAAGTGACAGGAAACAAAGAGAGGAGACGGCCCAGGAAATCGTGGTATGACTACCCAGTCTTAGCATAAATAGTGTTACAAAGGTTCGATAGATGGCGTGCAACCGGTGTGCAACGTCACCGACCAGCCAGGAGGCATGAAGCAGCTAGTGAATCATTGTGAGTTCAGTCACAGAGGAGGTAATGTGTTTCGTGAAGTACTTCCCATGGAGTGCAACAGACCAGCCAGGAGGCATGAAGCAGCTAGTGAATCATTGTGCGTTCAGTCACAGAGGAGATAACGTGTTTCGTGAAGTACTTGCCATGGAGTGGAACAGACCAGCCAGGAGGCATGAAGCAGCTGGTGAATCATTGTGTGTTCAGTCACAGAGGAGGTAATGTGTTTCGTGAAGTACTTGTCATGGAGTGGAACAGACCAGCCAGGAGGCATGAGGCATCTAGTGAATCATTGTGCGTTCAGTCAAAGAGGAGATAACGTGTTTCGTGAAGTACTTGCCAAGGAGTGGAACAGACCATCCAGGAGGCATGAAGCAGCTAGTGAATCATTGTGCGTTCAGTCACAGAGGAGATAACGTGTTTTGTGAAGTACTTGCCATGGAGTGGAACAGACCAGCCAGGAGGCATGAAGCAGCTAGTGAATCATTGGGCCTTCAGTCACAGAGTAGATTACGTGTTTCGTTAAGTACTTGCCATGGAGTGGAACGGACCAGTCAGGAGGCATGAAGCAGCTAGTGAATCATTGTGCGTTCAGTCACAGAGGAGGTAACGTGTTTTGTGAAGTACTTGCCAGCCAGGAGGCATGAAGCAGCTAGTGAATCATTGTGTGTTCAGTCACAGAGGAGGTAATGTGTTTCGTGAAGTACTTGTCATGGAGTGGAACAGACCAGCCAGGAGGCATGGAGCAGCTAGTGAATCATTGTGCGTTCATAGATAACGTGTTTCGTGAAGTACTTGCCATGGAGTGCAACAAACCAGCCAGGAGGCATAAAAAGCAGCTAGTGAATCATTGTGCGTTCAGTCGAAGAGGAGATAACGTGTTTCGTGAAGTACTTGCCAAGGAGTGGAACAGACCATCCAGGAGGCATGAAGCAGCTAGTGAATCATTGTGCGTTCAGTCACAGAAGAGATAACGTGTTTTGTGAAGTACTTGCCAAGGAGTGGAACAGACCATCCAGGAGGCATGAAGCAGCTAGTGAATCATTGTGCGTTCAGTCACAGAGGAGATAACGTGTTTCGTGAAGTACTTGCCATGGAGTGCAACAGACCAGCCAGGACTTATGAAGCAGCTAGTGAATCATTGTGCGTTCAGTCACAGAGGAGATAACGTGTTTCGTGAAGTACTTGCCATGGAGTGGAACAGACCAGCCAGGAGGCATGAAGCAGCTAGTGAATCATTGTGAGTTCAGTCACAGAGGAGGTAATGTGTTTCGTGAAGTACTTCCCATGGAGTGCAACAGACCAGCCAGGAGGCATGAAGCAGCTAGTGAATCATTGCGCGTTCAGTCACAGAGGAGATAACGTGTTTCGTGAAGTACTTGCCATGGAGTGGAACAGACCAGCCAGGAGGCATGAAGCAGCTGGTGAATCATTGTGTGTTCAGTCACAGAGGAGGTAATGTGTTTCGTGAAGTACTTGTCATGGAGTGGAACAGACCAGCCAGGAGGCATGAGGCATCTAGTGAATCATTGTGCGTTCAGTCAAAGAGGAGATAACGTGTTTCGTGAAGTACTTGCCAAGGAGTGGAACAGACCATCCAGGAGGCATGAAGCAGCTAGTGAATCATTGTGCGTTCAGTCACAGAGGAGATAACGTGTTTTGTGAAGTACTTGCCATGGAGTGGAACAGACCAGCCAGGAGGCATGAAGCAGCTAGTGAATCATTGGGCGTTCAGTCACAGAGTAGATTACGTGTTTCGTTAAGTACTTGCCATGGAGTGGAACGGACCAGTCAGGAGGCATGAAGCAGCTAGTGAATCATTGTGCGTTCAGTCACAGAGGAGGTAACGTGTTTCGTGAAGTACTTGCCAGCCAGGAGGCATGAAGCAGCTAGTGAATCATTGTGTGTTCAGTCACAGAGGAGGTAATGTGTTTCGTGAAGTACTTGTCATGGAGTGGAACAGACCAGCCAGGAGGCATGAGGCAGCTAGTGAATCATTGTGCGTTCAGTCACAAAGAGATTACGTGTTTTGTGAAGTACTTGTCATGGAGTGGAACAGACCATCCAGGACGCATGAAGCAGCTAGTGAATCATTGTGCGTTCAGTCGAAGAGGAGATAACGTGTTTCGTGAAGTACTTGCCAAGGAGTGGAACAGACCATCCAGGAGGCATGAAGCAGCTAGTGAATCATTGTGCGTTCAGTCACAGAAGAGATAACGTGTTTTGTGAAGTACTTGCCATGGAGTGGAACAGACCAGCCAGGAGGCATGAAGCAGCTAGTGAATTATTGTGCGTTCAGTAACAGAATAGATTACGTGTTTCCTGAAGTACTTGCCATGGAGTGGAACGGACCAGCCAGGAGGCATGAAGCAGCTAGTAAATCATTGTGCGTTCAGTCACAGAGGAGGTAACGTGTTTCGTGAAGTACTTGCCATGGAGTGGAACGGACCAGCCAGGAGGCATGAAGCAGCTAGTGAATCATTGTGCGTTCAGTCACAGAGGAGGCAACGTGTTCCGTGAAGTACTTGCCAGCCAGGAGGCATGAAGGAGTTAGTGAATCATTGTGTTTTCAGTCACAGAGGAGATAATCTGTGTCGTGAAGTACTTGCCATGGAGTGGAACAGACTAGCCAGGAGGCATGGAGCAGCTAGTGAATCATTGTGCGTTCATAGATAACGTGTTTCGTGAAGTACTTGCCATGGAGTGCAACAAACCAGCCAGGAGGCATAAAAAGCAGCTAGTGAATCATTGTGCGTTCAGTCGAAGAGGAGATAACGTGTTTCGTGAAGTACTTGCCATGGAGTGCAACAGACCAGCCAGGACCTATGAAGCAGCTAGTGAATCATTGTGCGTTCAGTCACAGAGGAGATAACGTGTTTCGTGAAGTACTTGCCATGGAGTGGAACAGACCAGCCAGGAGGCATGAAGCAGCTAGTGAATCATTGGGCGTTCAGTCACAGAACAGATAACGTGTTTCGTGAAGTACTTGCCATGGAGTGCAACATACCAGCCAGGAGGCATAAAGCAGCTAGTGAATCATTGTTGTGCGTTCAGTCAAAGAGGAGATAACGTGTTTCGTGAAGTACTTGCCAAGGAGTGGAACAGACCATCCAGGAGGCATGAAGCAGCAGTGAATCATTGTGCGTTCAGTCACAGAGGAGATAACGTGTTTTGTGAAGTACTTGCCATGGAGTGGAACAGACCAGCCAGGAGGCATGAAGCAGCTAGGTAATAATTGTGCGTTCAGTCACAGGATAGATTACGTGTTTCGTGAAGTACTTGCCATGGAGTGGAACGGACCTGCCAGGAGGCATGAAGCAGCTAGTAAATCATTGTGCGTTCAGTCACAGAGGAGGTATCGTGTTTCGTGAAGTACTTGCCAAGGAGTGGAACAGACCATCCAGGAGGCATGAAGCAGCTAGTGAATCATTGTGCGTTCAGTCACAGAGGAGGCAACGTGTTTCGTGAAGTACTTGCAGCCAGGAGGCATGAAGCAGCTAGTGAATCATTGTGCGTTCAGTCACAGAGGAGATAATCTGTGTCGTGAAGTACTTGCCATGGAGTGGAACAGACCAGCCAGGAGGCATGGAGCAGCTAGTGAATCATTGTGCGTTCAGTCACAGAATAGATAAAGTGTTTCGTGAAGTACTTGCCATGGAGTGCAACAAACCAGCCAGGAGGCATAAAGCAGCTAGTGAATCATTGTGCGTTCAGTCACAGAGGAGATAACGTGTTTCGTGAAGTACTTGCCATGGAGTGCAACAGACCAGCCAGGACCCATGAAGCAGCTAGGGAATCATTGCGCTTTCAGTCACAGAGGAGATAACGTGTTTCGTGAAGTACTTGCCATGGAGTGGAACAGACCAGCCAGCAGGCATGAAGCAGCTAGTGAATCATTGTGCGTTCAGTCACAGAAGAGATTACGTGTTTTGTGAAGTACTTGTCATGGAGTGGAACAGACCAGCCAGGAGGCATGAAGGAGCTAGTGAATCATTGTGCGTTCAGTCACAGAGGAGATAACGTGTGTCGTAAAGTACTTGCCATGGAGTGGCGCGATTATGAGAATCGTGTTGCTGTAACAGAGCTGCACAAAGTTGCAAAATCAGCTTGCGAAACTTTCAACATGCTGAAGAAACTGAAAATCAGCCGAACTGTTGCTTACCGGAACATGAAAAGGTTCCTTGAGACTGGGACTGTCGCTGACCGCCACAGAAAGGGTAGGTCGCGTACCGTGAGGTCTGATCGCCTGGTGAAAGCAATGGCAGCCCGTATTCGACAAAATTCTGTCAGATCACAATCAGCGATGCCTCGTGAGCTGAACATTTCCTTAATGGCGATGTCACACGTGCTGCGGAGTGACCTAAGAGTGAGAGCTCACCAGCGGCGTACAGGGCACTTTCTCACCCTACAACTGAAGCAGCAGAGAGTGCTAAAAGCGAAACGTTTGCTGCAGTTTTACGCAGATAATTGCCACAGACAGATCCTTTTCTCCGATGAAAAAAGTTTCATTATTGAAGAGGCTTTCAACCGCCAAAATGACAGGGTGTATGCGTCAACCTCACAAGAAGCTCAGGAGAAAGCTTCGAGTATCATGAGGGGCCATCATCCTGCTTCTGTCATGATTTGGTGGGGAGTCTCTTACAAGGGAGCTCCATTTCTGTGAGAAAAGAGTGAAAACATCCGCTAAAGTCTACCAGGACAGGGTTTTCGAGCCAGTGGTCAAAAATGTGAGTCACACACCCTCTTCCAAAAACAGACAGTGGAGCTTTCAACAGCATTTCGCACAAGGCCAAGTCAACCCAAGAGTGGCTTCAGGCAAATTTGCCAGACTTCATTTCTCCAGCTGATTGGCCTTCAAGCAGACCAGACCTCAACCCATTGAACTAAAGTTGTTGGCCACACTGGAGGACATGGTCTGCAGAAAGAGACACCCCTAGTATTGACAGTCTCAAACGCTCTTTGGTGCGGGCAGTAGCAGCTTTCCCTGTGGAGATCCAGCTTTCCCTGTGGAGACCTATTGAAGAGTGGCCATATAGACTGAAGGATTTTGTGAAAGCAAAAGGATGCCATTTTGAAAAGTGATTGGTGCCATGCATTCACAAGTGTACTACTTACGTTATATCACAGATATATTAAAATATCTTTAAATTTCTTTTGTTATTTCGTCGAATGCTTTGTAACAGTATTTATGGTATGGTTAGGTATATTCAACAATGCTCGCAAGAGAGAACGGTAATGAGTATGAAGTACAAAAGATGTACTGTGAGGCGTGTGAGGGTTGTCACTTTAGATCGAGTTGTATGCTAAGATCGCTATAAACAGAGATACATAAACAATCTAACACCATTAATCACTTTGTTTTGCGAGATGAACTAGATCTCAGGAGCTAATCTCTGAGAACCTTGAATGGTATGCGTGTAACATTAACTAAAATGATAGAAGTTCTGTGCGAAGAGATTTTTGAATTAAATATTATCACAGCATAAGAATGCATGGAGACGAGATCTGAAAACGAAATAAAAATCGTGTTTGTTTTAGCGAAACACTTTTTCAGTCTTACCTGTATTAACGGAAGCAGCAAAGCACCAAATATCAAGGCATAAAATACGATCCTGTAAATGCACATCTTACTTTTGTAGTTTTGGTTTAAAATTAGTGCAGTAGTTCCTAAGGAAGAAAAGAAACTACGTTCATATGCGAGGCATGATGCACACTGCAATAAATAAAAAAAACAAAAAAAAAACACAAAAAAAAACATACATGCTCTTTAGCAATGCAACCATTGAAGGTGATTTACACGTGAGAAAAATAGTTACCACCATTTTGATGAATACAATGTCCTACCTAAAACGTTAGAGAATTAATTGTCACAAAATTCACACGCCTTCCCTTATACGCAAATGAAACATTGCGTCACATGGCTCACCAAACTGACGAGTCCAGTTTTATGCCCTTGGCATTACAAGCATACAGAGAGAAAGCTAAAATCTTACGTAGTAAAACGTATCAGTTTGTCCGAGCCGGTCATTGAATCCGATTCACCTCACTCCGAAGTAAGTCGTTCTCCCAACTCAGCTACACAGACATGTGCTCTCACTTTTATCTGCCTTTATCTCATGTGCGTCCTGTGGGGCCGGCATGTCACATCTCCCCCCCCCGAAAGAGGGCCGGTGGCCCGCAGGTCAGCCGAGACCATGTGTGGTGGCTGTAGGCAGTCATCACATGAAGAACGTGCATTTGAGAAATCCCAGACAATTAGGTGTGTGAAACGTAACATCACACTGATTTATTTTTTCGAAGCACTGAAGAAGGGATTCTCATTTTTCCCGTCTCGCCGAGTGGAAAGAACATCACATATCATTGCGAGAAACTTAACAGCCGGGTCGTCCAGGAAGTTCGGGCGACAATATAACGTACAAGTTTTTCCGCGCCGGACATCGATTCCGGGTCATCTCACTCCGGAGTAAGTCGCTCTCCCAACTGAGCTACGCGGACATGTGCTTTCACTGCTACCTGCTTTTATCTCACGTACGTCCTGCGGAGCAGACACGTCACAGTAGGCAGTCGCAAACTCGGCTGCCAGGCTACTGGGAGAATTCCCCGTGGGTAGCTAAATTTTGGGCCGGTAAACCTTATGTCAACTCAAGACAAAAAAAAAATTGTGTATACTTCTGTATTCTTGTAGAAGAAAACAAAGTTATACTAAAACCGCAACGTTTGTTTACCACTTGAACGGCTTCAGAGAGAACAAAACCTACGTAGCAAATGTTCTATTAAGCCAAACACTGTTTTTGATACACTCCCCTTCCCCTTTCTCGACTCTCAGATTTAAGACCTGTCAATTTCGAATGATTTCCTCTACCTCAGTCAGCTTTTGCCAATTGCAGTTGTATAATCAATACAATCTAATCAAATATGCAATCAATAGACTGGAATAAAACTCGAAATTCATTGTGCATTGAGCTTCACATTTCGAAAGTCTGCTTTAGCTACAGCCAAATACTCTTCAATTCGAAAGTAAATACACTGCTGGCCACCCAAAATGCAACACCAAGAAGGAAGCATCCGATTGGCCTGAAATTCGCAGCATGCGTCGGCCGCGAGAGGACATGCAAACATGCAAATCATGTGCGCCCAGCACGCCACCGAGAAGCATTATAAGAAGGGTGCCTAGAAGGCGGAGTGTAAGTAGTGGAAATGTGTTGTGCTGCCGGACCTGTGCCTCGTCGCAGAATACGGCAGTCATTCCAGCACGTTTCGGAGTTCGACAGAGGACGAATAGTGGCTTATCGCTACAGCGGTTTATCGTACCGAGACATCGGCGCCCGTGTGGGACGACATCCAGCCACAGTGAGGCGAGTATGGATTCGGTGGGTGCAGGAGGGACGGACGGACCGACGTGAGCGATTGCCGCAGCCGCGGCACACCACCGAGCGAGAGGACCGGCATGTTGTGCGGAAGGCACTGACGGCTCGCACCGCCACATCACGAACGTTAGCGCAGGAATTAGGGTGTGTTGCGCAACAACCGTGTCAGCACGTACTGTTCGATGTCGTCTGCAGGAGCGGGGACTTGTCGCACGGCGCCCATTTCTCCGATTACCATTGACGTCACACCACCGGCGAGTGCGGCGGCAGTGGGCCGTTAAACGCCGCACCTGGACTACGGAATGGCACGACATTGTCTTCTGCGACGAATCCCGCTTCTGCCTGCAACACCACGATGGTCGGATCCGCGTGTGGCGGCACCGCTGCGAGAGACTGTATGACGCCTGCATTATGCATCGCCATACCGGTCCGTCGCCTGGCGGTTATGGTTTGGGGCGCAATTGGATATGACTCCCGCACCATTCCGGTACGCATCGCCGGTACACTCAACAGCCACCGCTACATCTCCGACGTTTTGGAGCCGGTAGGCCTCCCTTACCTGCAGGACCTTTCAGCGGCCACGTTTCAACAGGACAATGCGCGCCCGCACGTGGCACGCATCGTACAACATTTCTTCACGGCCCACCAGGTGTCGCTGCTTCCGTGGCCCGCCTGTTCTCCCGATATGTCGCCCATCGAACACGTCGTGTCGCTGATCGGCAACCGAGTGGCCCGGCAAGCACCACCCGCGGCTACGCCTGATGAACTGTGGCAACGTGTGGAAGCAACCTGGACCGACATACCCCAAGCCCACATCCAAAGCCTCTTTCGTTCGATGCCGCGGCGTGCAGCGGCCGTTATTGCCAGCCATGGGGGCCACACGAACTATTGATGTCTGCGTGTTCCGCAAGTCGCACGGGCTTGTAAGCTCAATAATTACATCTTTGTATCTGTTGTTATGTGTCCAGTAAATCTGGCTTTGCTATCTCGTGTCCTTCTTGGTGTTGCATTTTGGGTAGCCAGCAGTGTAAATAAAAATTAATTTTCGCGTTCTTAAAAAATTCTCACTTTATAAATTTGCTCTGATGCATGTTATGGAGATTTTTCAGCTTTTCCAAAAGATTTTTTCGTAATTATTTCATTAATAACTGGTAAGTCTTGAAAAAGAAATTAATTTTTTAGCGCATTTAGATTTCTGTTTCCACTAAGAGCTAAGAAACTATTAGAAATCCTGAATTCAGTTATCATAATAAAATTCAAAAGAGTGCAATGAAGTTTTCGGCAGTTTGTCTCAGAGAACGTACCCTTCCTTTTTCTTCTCAAGAACTGAAGTAATTTTTTTCTTACATTAAATTGTACTAGGGATCTCCGGTACAGGAGAGTGGGTAAAACGTTCTTTATTAATGCATCAGTACAAAAACTGCAGTATTTCGTAGGCTTATGTTGAAAAGATGTTGAAACAGTAAACGGCGATGCTGAAAAACCGTTTTTTTAGAGATGGGTAGGGATGGGATACCTCTATAATTTCCCCCAAAGTGGGCCGCACAAAATGGTTTCCAGGGCCGTTTATAGATCACCAGTCCGCCACTACATAAGGTGTGTTCGCAGGTGGTTGTACGACGGGCAGTGGCCGAACACGAACTCCATTCCTGAAAAACCTCCACTGAAAAATAAAATCGAGGGGGTGAGTTTCGGAAACTGCGATGGCCAATTATTCAGAAACAGATCCGGCTTTTAGCTGATTGCTCTTAATTGGGCCACGCGACTAAGCGCGCATGCGCTAGGATAATCCACTTTAATCAAGTCAAATGTACACTAGAACATACACTATACTGACAAAAGTCACAGAACACCCCTTCAAAAGCAAATGAACGGATCCGCTGCGTTGTGAAGATGCGCGGTACAGCTGCAAACGGTATAAAAACAAGCCTCCAGCTGACCGCGTTCATACGCACTGTGAGGTTGAGTGAAAATGTCGCGGTGGGAGAGAACTGACTTTGAGAAAGGAAAGATTGTTGGAAAGATATTAGTGTTGTCCATAAGTGAAACCGAGAGGCGTTTAAACATACCGAAGTCAACTAACTGTTTTGGATGTACTGAATAAGTGGAAGACACATGGTGTGCCTGAAGCAGCAAAACGTACCAGCAGACCAAATAATATCAGTGATAGAGGACGTCGAAGCCTTAGGAGAGTCGTTACAGGTAATCGACGGAGTACTGCACAAGACCTCAGTGTACAGGTGAGTAAAAATTCTGGAACTTCGGTATGTACATGTACCATTCGCAGAGAACTTCATTCCATCGGTAACAGTGGTAGTTTGGCTGCTCATGAGCCTTTCATCTCCACTCGGAATGGTACTCGTCGTTTAGCATGGCGTAAAGAACATTTATTGCGGACCGTAGATCAATGGAAACGGGTCCTATGGACTAATGAATCCAGATACACGATCCATCAGTCTGATGGACGTGTGTGGGTATGGCGGTAGCCGGGAGAAAGCTATTTACCACAGTGTACTTTTCCTACGGTAAAGTTTGGAGCCGGCAGTGTACTCATATGAGGGTGTTTTTCGGGGTATGGTCCCGGCCCATTGGTAATCGTGGACAAACCTGTCAACCAGCACGTCTACCTCGATATTCTGGACAATTATGCCCTACCAACTCTATGGCAATACTATGGAACCGAGCGTTGTTGGTACCGGCAAGATAATGCACAGAGTCATAAAGCAAGGACTGTTACGGCGTGGTTTGACGATAATTCCGCATCGTGTGTGGACTAGCCAGCACAGAGCTCTGATCTTAATCCCATAGAGCACCTATGGAATGAATTAGAGCGCCGCATAAGAAGTTTGGAGCCAAGGCCTACTACTGAGCAACAATTAGCGGCAGCATTATGTACTGAATGGATGCGCATACTTATCGCCGTGTTCCAAAACCTTGTCGAAAGCATGTCTCGAAGGGTCAGTGCATGCATTAAGGCCAAAGGTGGACCGACACCGTACTAATGTATGTCAATAAATGCTATGTTGTGTTTCTCTTCTAGGTGTCCTGTGACCTTTGTCAATAGTGTACTGCAACATACACCTATCACCACATTGCAGGTTTTACGGAGAACAGAACATTTTTTAATTTTCGGTACGTATATATACTGTACGTCAACAGGAAGTTGGTTTCGCGCGACTTTTCCACCAGTAGCTTGATCATGCTTACACTCGTTATCCCACACTTAGCCAACAGCATCAAGATGGTTTTGACTTAACCCGTGGAGAGAAGCATTTTGGCGTGTGCATGAACAATCAAGCCAGCGGTGAAATAGTTCTGCACTTCCTGCGAAGGCGGATCCAACGAAGGGGGTAATTTTTCGGTTTATATTAAATATATACACACATCATATGCTTAAATGTATATTTAAGTACATACAGTGTGTGTATATAAAAACATATATGATATAGTATAGTTTTATACGTATATAATATAGTACAGTCAAACCTCGATTTAACGAACTTCAAGGAACCAACAGTCTTGTACGTAAAATCGCGGAATTCGCTAAATCGAGGAAGAATATCGAATCAAACGTTCAAATGACGCTAGTGCTCATAATAGAATACGTAAGCAGCTATGTTCTCTTTCTTTCAGTGACATCTAAATTATGTACAGTACTTTTAATTACGAATTTATTATCAAAAATGCTATAATACGTGCACATATACTTTGCATATTAAATACGTAATTCGCAGATATTAGACTTCAATATGTAGCATCAAAATTTAAGCGTACTTTAAAATTTCGAGAAAAATACGATAGTTGGTGTTTTCTCAAGCAATTAAGCTTCTTAAATTATAATTTCAGTATCCTAAACAGTATGAAACAGAACATCAATTAGTACTATCTAGTAAAAAACAGAATGTGTTGATTGCCATTTTACACTGTAGAAAAGAAATGCTTTAGAGAAGATTGCTTATGTTTCTCCTGAACGTTTTGCTTTACAAATTGCAGCTTCAATTTTATGAAGTGCATGAAAAACATCATCATTACTATCGAAGGGCATCAAGCACTTTTCAGCACATTCTATACTGTTACCAGCATCACTAACGCAGCTAACTTTCAGTTCTGCTTCATCTTCTTCATCAGAATCGGATGCATTTAGTCCAATCTGTTCATCGAAAACATCATCAAGGGATTGCATTTGGGATAACATTTAACTTGAAAATGCTGGTAAACATAGTTTTGTGGGTTAAAAATTAAACGCCAAGCATGAATTTCAATGCAATTCCGTCGAGCCCATAAAAAAATGTACGTAAAATCGCGGAATTCGTTAAATCGCAGTCCGTTAAATAGGGGTTTGACTGTATATAGTTTTATATGCATATCATCATCATCATCATCATTGTCAACCATTATCAATCCACTGCTGGACGAAGGTCTCCCCAAGTTTCCTCCACAACGGTCTATCTTGTGCCAGTCTCCTCCATGTCACTCCCGCATACTTTCAAATTTCATCCACCCATCTTCCATGTGGTCTTCTTCTGGGTCTTTTCCTGTCCCTTGGAATCCAATCTAAAATTTCGGCTGTCCATCGATGGTCTGTTCTTCTGGCAGTATGTCCAGCCCATTGCCATTTCAGGGATTTAACTCTGATCATGATGTCTTCCACTCTTGTCATTTTTCGGATCCACGTGTTCCTCTTCTTATCTCTCCAGGTTATACCAAGCATGCACCTCTCCATGCTGCTTTGAGTTGTCTGCAGCCTTTGTATGTCTCTTTTAGCTAAGGTCCACGTCTCTGCACCATACGTAAGCACTGGAAGGATGCATTGATCAAACACTTTTCTTTTAAGACATAATGGCATATTGCTCTTGAAAATTATGCTGTTTCTTCCAAAAGCTCTCCAGGCAAGTTTTGTACGCCGATTAATTTCTTCACCAATGTGACCCTCACTTGATATCTGCTGTCCAAGATAAACGTACGTGTCTGTTATCTCCAGCTTTTCTCCATCAATCGACAAATCTTCATTTCTTGTAAAAGCATTGTACATCACTTTTGTCTCCTGAAAGTTCATTTTTAATCCCACTTCTTTACTCTTGTCAGCAAGTTCCTGGATCATACTCTGTAGCTCTGATGGGGTAGTTGCAAAAATGACTATGTCATCAGCAAAACGAAGGTGGGTTAGATAATCTCCATTAATCTTTATCCCTTTGTTTTCCCAGTTCAGTGATTGAAAGACATTTTCCAATGTGGCATTAAAGAGCTTCGGAGATATGGTGTCACCTTGTCTCACTCCTTTTCCAATTTTTATGTGTGTTGTATTTTCAAACAGCCGAATCTTTGCACTTGCATTTTCATAGATGTTATTAATAATATTAATGTATGCATCTTCAATACCGCAGGATTTCAGAGCCATTGCAACTGCTGATGGTTTCACCGAATCAAAGGCATTTTCATAATCGATAAAAGCCATGCACAATGGAAGTTCATATTCCCTCGCTCTTTCAATTAGTTCTCTCAGTACGTGGATATGATCTATTGTGCTGTAGCCACTCCTGAATCCAGCTTGTTCTCTCGGTTGAGCCATGTCCAGTGTAACCTTCAAGCGGTGTGAAAGAACTTTAGTGAAGATTTTATAAACCACTGCTAGGAGGCTGATAGGTCTGTAGTTCCTGAGATCCTCAATGTCACCTTTTTTATGTAGCAAGATCATTGTAGCGTTGTTCCAATCCTCAGGAATTTTCCCTTCATTAAGGCATCGAGTGAAAATTTGGGCGAGTACTGTTTCGATTTCTCCACTTGCTTCTTGTATGATGTCTACAGTAATTCCATCTTCTCCTGGAGCTTTTCCCCGCTTCATGTTCTTGATTGCATGTGCAACTTCTGCTGGAAGGACTGGAAGAACTCTGGTACTGGTACCTTTCATGATGTCTATAGTACATGTATCATCCCTTTCATATAATTTGGAGTAGAAATCTTTCACTCTTGTCAATATACACGTACATAATATAGTGTATATACACCGGTAAGCCATTACATTACATTATATTATGACCACCTACCTAATAATAAGCCGTAGGACCCCCTTTAGCTCTCAAAACAACGGCCACTCTGCGAGCCATTGATTCGATGAGGTGGCAATAGGTATCCTGGGGTATCTGGTACCATAATGTCAACAACAGGTCCTCCAGTTCCCGTACATTTCGGGTTGGTGGTGGTGATTTAGCGCGAACCCGATTTTCCAAGTCGAACCACAAATGTCCGATTGGGCACCATATTAAACTTCTTGTACTTAAAATACAGCGATGTGCCATTACATTATGACCACTCCCAGTCTAAAGAAATGAGTGCGCGTGGAGACCGAAACGTTGGCGCAGGCGAAGTTTACAGAGCAGTATATATACAACCAGAGGACCGGCTTTCGGTTAGTAGAGTGTTCGGAGTCGGAACTGTAAAAGCTGCCGATTTATCGCTGTTTGATAAAAGGACAAATTGTGATGGCGCGGCTCCTCGGAACTACTTTTTCGGAAGCCGCGCAGCTTTGTTCACGTGCCGCTGTAGTGAGTGCGTATCCAAAAGTGGTGCACAGATGGCCAAATGACAAACCGTCGTCCAGCCGTGCATCGTCCGTAGCTCATTGATGCCAGAAGGGAGCGGATATCGTCGCGCATTGTTCACAGTGACCGCAGGACCACAGTGCGACAAATCACCCGCAGCTACAACACTGGTGATCCGGGCAATATGTCACAACACACAGTTTATCGCAGCCTTCTGCGCATAGCCGAAGACACAGCCTGGTCTTCATGCTAACTGCACGTCATCGCCAACAACGCATGAGATGGTCCCAAGATAATCGAGATTGGACCGAGGATGATTGGAAGAAAGTGGCCTGGTTTGACGAATCAGGATTCCTGGTGCATCACGTAGACTGCCGAGTGCAGATACGCTGATTACCAACAGAAACTATGGCACGTGGATGCATTGTTGGGCGGAAACAGGCCGGCGGCGGCGGTGCTATGTTGTGGGCGATGTTTTCTTGGGACAGTTTAGGCTCCATCATTCCAATAAGCACAATCCCTGGCAGCTGATAGGTATCTGAACATGGTTGCGGCCAAGTTCACCCTATTCATGCCAACTGTGTTCCGTGATGGTGATATCCATTACCAACAGCATAATGCGCCATGCCACACTGACAGAATCGTCAAGGAGTGGTTCGAGAAACATTCTGGTGGCTTTCGTTAATGCCCTGGCCTCCAAATTCCCCTGACATGAACCCAATCGAACGTTTGGGGTTCGAAGCATTTTTACGTAAGTTATGACGCATAAGGGCGATGGAATGGATCCCGCTCCTATGACCTGAACTTTGACCCCATGTCGTCCATTTTCAATAAGGTTCGTCTTCAGGTTGCCCCCTATCACATACAAAAATTTCATCGAAATCGAATAATTTTTACGTGAGTTATCACGCGGACAGGCAGACAGACAAAGCTCGAGCATATACGCTTCTTCAACCTACGGTTGGAAAGCGTAAAAAAGCGACTCAGGATTTTATTGGTTTGCATTTTCATTTAGTTGTTTAGGAGTAGTTTGTGGAATACTGGTGCTTTTTGACATACCAGTGGATTTAAGTATTCCTTCGTATTGAGATTACATCTAATACTACATCACATTTGTGACGTGGTGCATATTTCAAGCAAAAAAATATGATTTACTGATTTCTACTGATATTTAGAGGTCTGGTCTTCTGATTTCAGGAAACAGTCTCTGGTAACACTGTCCAGTGTTTGGCCAGCCGTACGTAGCAATATGTTGAAGCCTCTGGTAAAGGTGTCCGTTTGATGGTAGGATTCCTGGTGACGTCAGCCAAGCATTCTCACTCCTTATACATGCTTTCGCCACCGAGATCACTCCGATGCAGCAATCCACCCGCCCAGGCGAGGACTACCAAACTTAGCTACGCTGAGCAGTTTTGTCCTTTTTATTTCGATCACTTATCACGAGATTATATCGCTACTGCAATCATTTACATAACCCAACTGTCGACACACAGCCAGCAGTTTTCATGGCTGACAAATACGTCCTGGTGTGGCATTTTCTATGTTCAGCAGTGTATATTAATTCCTTTATTTGTTAGTTTTATTAATAGCACAATGACCAAGAATAACAAAAGAACAAAGAAAAAAACATTAGTGACATACTTAATTTTGTCTTGCCACCGCCACCCCCGACAAACCAGCACTTAAAACTCCAGGGGAGCAGAAAATTATATAAATTTAAAATTTAGGAATAGTTCTTGTCAGGAGATACTGCTAGTCATTTCTTGTGAACACTACGCATTTCTGATGCCATGCATCTTCCCAGACGGTAGTAAACTAAATCCGAAGTAAAACATTTGGATGTAACGAAAATGGGTAGCGGTGAGCCATTGTCAAAACATTTGTTAAAATCTGATCATGCCTGCAGCTGTCCCATGAAGTGTCGCAACAATAGTTAATTTTATAACTCAACAATGGATTTTACTAAACTATCGCCGAACATTATTTCACCACGCGTTGCATGAACGTAGCAATTTCTCACTGCAATCTGCGTAAATTACCGGAACGGAACCTGATGATAGATGTGATAAAACCCACAATAAAAATGCATTTCGATGCTGTACATCTTTCCCGACAATAATAAAATATGAGTCGTAGCAGAATTTGGCTTCCTCTAAACGCACCCGAGGGGGTAGTGGTGTTGCTTGTTATGGAAGAAAGCGTTAAAATGATGTATAACACCATGGGATGTAACCTGTACATATTCTAAACCAAAAGTAATTAACTCTCCCTCACTTGACTTCTTCTCAACGCACCCGAGGTGTGTGTGTGTGTGGGGGGGGGGGGGTGTTATCTGTTATTGACGAGAGCTTTAAAATGATGTATAACCCTATGGGGTGAAACCCGTAGATATTCTAAACGAAAAGTAATTACCCTCCCCCTCACTAACACACTTGCGATTCAGCTTTCCTATCTGTCTTCTGTAGTCAGATTTTTGCTTGCGCATGCGTAGTTACATCACGTTTCATTGGTGTCAGGGACCTGAATAATAATTACTCAATAGATAGTAGAGGAAGAAAACAGAAGCCTGAATGATTACGTCAACAGAAGCAGCGAAAAGCTACTTCAGGCAGTGAATAATAAAAATATCTTAAAAGCAAGAGAAAACAAGGCTGAAATACAAGAGAAAGCAGTTTGAAAGCAGATTAGATGACTGGAAGAACAAGCCACTGCATGGACAATTTCTGAAGAATATTGATGGAAAGAGTGACAACAACTTGACCTGAGCATTGCTGAAATTGGGTTCCATCAAGAAAGAAACAGAAGGTCTGATTTTTGCTACACAAGAACAGGCATGTCAAACAAATGTTATGAAGGCTAAAATCCAGAAAGTCAGTGATAATCCAAAGTCTCGACTTTGTCAGGAAAAAGATGAAACTGTGTCTCACCTTATATGTGAATGTAGCAAAATTGCACAGACAGATTACAAAGCTAGACATGGCAAGGTTGCAAAATTGATTTACTGGTCATTATGCAGAAAGCACAATCTGCCAGCATCGAAAAACTCATGGGAACATCAAGCTCAGAAAGTCGTAGAAAGTCAAGATCTTGTGGGATTTTCGAATTCAAACCGATCGGCACATAGAACATAATACACCAGACATGACAGTCATAGAAAATCGGAAAGTCTGGATAATTGATATAGCAGTTCCTGGAGATGTCAGAGTCAATGCAAAAGAACAGGAAAAAATGACTAAATATAGAGACCTGACCACAGAAGTTACCCGATTGTGGACTAAACACACAACGGCAGTCTCCATTGTGACCGGGACACTTGGAAAAAGGTCAAAAATTTTGTGAATCATTTCGAAAAATTGCACTTTTCTGATATACCACCCAACTGCAGAGAACAGCTTTACTCGGGACATCATAAAAGAAATCACTCTTTTTTCCAAAACTATGTCTTTATATCATTCTATGCCTTGATATAAACTGATAAATACTTGTATTAGTATGAAGTATGTCCTCCTTTAGCAGAAATGACCTCTTGAATTCATTTTGGCATTGACTCCACTAATTGAGTGCACATATTTTTGACTTCTTAATCGTGGAACCACACTTTTATAGCATTCGTTATCATGCGTTCTTTGGTTGTACAGTCCATTTTACCTAAACATCTCCTCAAAATATTCCACAAGTTTTCTATGGGATTTAAGTCTGGTCAATTTCCAAGCCAATCAAGCAAATGAATTTGATTTTCCAGCATGAAATTCTTGACCAATTTCGAATTGTGACATGGAGCCAAGTCATGTTGAAATGCCCCGTCAAAAGTTTGCAAGAATGGAACAATTATACGTTGTAATATTTCTACGTACTTGGCTGAATTCATCATACCTTGAACAGGAACTAAGCTTCCAGTGGCATTTGATGTGAAAAAACCCCCAAACATCTGTTTCAGTGGGTTACAGTTTGTTTGACATACTCAGGTCTTAAGGGTTCACAGTTGCTTCGTCTAACAACATTCGCTTGGTAAACCTGCACAAATAAGTGAGTTTCATCACTGAAAATTACCTTTTTCCAGTCGTCAGCAGTCCATGATTTATATTTTTTGCACATGCTAAACGTTTTATCTTCATTTTCGCATTCAAATATTGTTTTTTTGTTGATCTTCTTGCCTTCTGGCCAACTTCCAGAAGCCTACGGCGTACAGTTGAATCACTAACATCACGACCACTAGCCAATAAATCTCTTTGAAGGTCGTTGCTTGTTTTTTTATTCATTTTACTATTTCTGATTAGATATTTATCGGTTCGTGGAGTTGAGTTCCGTTTTCTTCCACATTTACCTCTCCTTTTTGGAGACCATGATCCAGATGCGTTGTATCGCGTAAGCAGTCTTGATACACTTGATTTGCCTACACCAACTTCAGAAGCGATATCTCTCACTGTCATAGAAGTGTGATCCTTCAGAGCAATTATTTTTGCACGCTTCCTTGGTGAAATATCCATTTTTCAATACACGAAAGCAACACGTACTCACAGAGAGCAAAAACTAACATCCACCTGTCACACACGAAAGCTCACAACTGAAGCTGAAGTGCCTATTTCCTGTTTAAAGCCGGTCAAACCACATTCTTACTATCAAGTTCTAACAGTCACACCACCTCACAGCTGATAAAACTGGTTTACGTGGGTTTCCGACATCAACTGGCGATCACATTACAATTCTGAGAATAAAATAGCTTGTCCCGATTAATTTGCACGGTATAGTAGGTTTCCGGTGGAAACTCGTATCAGCTCAACAACACAAGTCAATGATAATTTTGTTGCTTCTGTTTGATTGTCATAGGCTGTGCTTCGTATATTTCGAATAAAGAAGATAATAATTAATAATAAGGAACTGTACACCAATTACTCTTAAAATAGTATAAATGTTCTAGTAATCCGAATTTATCAAAGTTTCCAAGCTTCCGCACATTAACCATATGGCTTTTTCAAGGTAGGTAAGACAGCTAACTTGCAAACTGGATAATAGAACAATTTAAAGCGGTGACTTGACTAAATAATAAATGAATAGGAGCAAATGGGATCAGTCATTCGAAGAAATGAGGTCACGTTGGTTAGGCACGCGGTACCGTGGTAGAAAATGCAGCGTTATTTGAAGAACTGATTCCAAACACGCGTGGCTACTCGAGAAAGACGCTATCCTTGCAAGCCTCGCTGCTGGTCAAGATTTCCAAGGTTTCGAGAATGGCAGTAGATTTGGGTGTGGAGTATGAAGCTAATTTCTTCATATCATTCCACACAGGATCAGCGCACTTGAACTTGACCTCACTTGATCGGGCAGTGGTTATTTTACAGTCTTTTGCATCTCTTTTATGTTCGTTGATTCTAATGCCAAACAAACGTTTGGTCATTCGTCAGGATCACATTTGCGCCTATTTACTTATTGTCTAATCCAGTCACCGCGTTCAAATTGTTGAAGTGTTCTATTATCCAGTTTGGAGTTAGCTGTCTACCTTCCTTGAAAAAGCCATCTGGTTGATGTGCGAAAGCTTGGAAACTGTGATTTATATTCTACGCCAAGAGATTCGGATTACTAGTATAGTTATGCTATTTTAAGAAGATAATAGTACTTATTATTGTTTTTGAAAACCTAAGCAGTCGAAATACAATTACCGTCGCCATAGTTTAGGAAATATTAATATTTACTTTTGTGACTCACACGTTTCCTTTCATTGGTTTTACGGCGATGACATTCATTAATCCACCTACCTAAGTGCCAATCAGTGTCAAGAATTAGTAAACCTTATTATTTATCATGAAAGAAATACGGGATTACGCCATATAATACAAATTTTGAAGATGACAATCCGATTTTTGGCGTAAATGTGACTGTGATGGTTAAATTCAAATTGATCGGAAACTTGAAACTTGGTCGTTCTGGGTGGTGTAGTGGTTAGCATACCTAGGCGTTTTCTGGGAGACGCGGGTTCGAGTCCCGCTCCAGGACGATGAAAATTTTCAAGTTTTCAAAAATTATCTGACTTACCATCCTTGTCACATTTACGCCAAAAATCGGATTGTCATCTTCAAAATTTGTCTTATTATTTATGTTTATGATTTAATTTCTCTTAGTATTTACCGGACTATAGCTCGGTGTGGTTGTGAGTGACGTGAATAAATGCAATGCGTTTTACGTAAATAAATGTATACTCTCGAAATATTTCACACCCACATAGATGTTAACATGCGAAAGCGGTATAAATCATAGTATTAAAAGAAATCCGTCTTGTTGCACGATGATATTTATTCAGCTAAAAAACGAAATCTATGTACAGGTTAAAAAACACATTAGCACTTTCGGTGTCACAGTGACACCTCCATCAGATGTGATTTCCATCATGTGGTTACATGCTGGTCTTAAGTACGTAGAGCAGATGCATCATGGGAAAGGTAATGTCAGTGTCACATGATATACCAGATAAGAAGACAGTCAAAAAAGCATAATTAGCCAACGAAAATTACTCAACAGAAACAATAGTTATTCGTTTGCTAATTATGCTTTTTTGACTGTCTTGTTATCTGGTATATCATGTGACACTGACATTACCTTTCCCATGATGCATCTGCTCTACGTATTTAAAACCAGCATGTAACCACATGATGGAAATTACATCTGATGAAGGTGTCACTGTGACACCGAAAGTGCTCATGTGTTTTTTAACCTGTACATAGATTTCGTTTTTTAGCTGAAAAAATATCATCATACAACAAGACTGATTTTTTTTAATACTAGTATTTATGCCCGAATTATAGTGTTTACCGGTATAAATCATCTATAAAGAACACCCCATTAGTCTCTCGATTTTCCCCTTTTCTACAAAAAAGTGTTTACTTCGGAATTTTTAAATTGCACGTTGTACCTGACTTACATATTTAGTCATTCTGAAAAGTAAGAAAACAGCACAAATCTGAAGCTTAAAGCCAAAACTTGATGCAATAAAATTTCGCGGGAAAGTCTTGCAAGCAGAGAGAAATTTTTACAATCTGTCCTCAGTTGCACATTTTATTAGATAAGCTTGAGAAATGGTTTACTGTAATATTACATGAACCTGTACATTTGCGGGAAGCGTAATTAAAACACTCCCGTTTGCTCTAAAAAAATCAGTGCATCCCAAAACATTTTAAATGCAAAGCATCTCAAATAAAGCTTAAAGAGAGAAATTTATTTACCAATGATTGTCAGCTCTCCAAAGTTGAAGATGCAAAACGCCATCATTTTACCCACGTTTCCATTCAGCAAACTGATGAACTCGCGAACTCCAAGGATTTCCTATTTTAGAAGAACGCATGTATTTTAATACGTTTGCCAACTTAAAAAAAAAAAATGAAAATAAAAATCAGATGAAATGATATGCATGTATTACCACATCTTGAAGCTCATTTAAATAAAATTACAGTTTCACTTTTCTTGCAGCTCTGTCCATTTTCCGGGAACAAAAGCTAAAAACGCAGATGTCTCATTACCATTTCTGACCCGGCCCTATCTTCTCACTTAGTTCCTAAGTTGACTGCTCAGAGTCCATTAGTATCCGGACAGGATAAACAAACCCAAGCTCTGTCTGGATTCCTTCCGATCCATTTACTTCTCGAGTTTACGCCCGATCTCGTCTATCAAACAGCCTTTTACTAAGTCACGTGAAGTCTCGTTTAGATCAAGAAACGAGATTTATGTCACTTACTTCTTAAGATCCTCCTTTCAACTGGTCTGACTACAAAGCTCTTGGAACTTCCGCTTTCCTGTAACGCGAAAAGAGTAGACGATATTTCTGGATACATCATCTAACCTATCGCTCGAAGAACATCGCTCTGGATTACCTTTTGTTTGGTCACTTGTGGACACCAAAATGACGAACTTATTTTTGGGTTAATGAAATGCGAAGTTGCCGACTACAATTCTATTATCGTGACTAATTAAAGGTGCAAATAATCAAACAAGATCAATGAGAAAGTTATCAAAGAACGATAGCAGAAATCCTATTAAAATCCTGAAACATACAGGGTGTCCCGGAACTTCCTGTACAGACTTGGAGGGGATTTCTGGATACATCATCCCGGAACTGATGTATCCAGAAATCCTTGGAGGGATTTCTGGATACATCAGGGTGTCCCGGAACTTCCTGTACAGACTTGGAGGGGATTTCTGGATACAACATCTAACCTATCGCTCGAAGAACATCGCTCTGGATTACCTTTTGTTTGGTCACTTGTGGACACCAAAATGACGAACTTATTTTTGGGTTAATGAAATGCGAAGTTGCCGACTACAAGTCTATTATCGTGACCAATTAAAGGTGCAAATAATCAAACAAGATCAATGAGAAAGTTATCAAAGAACGATAGCTGAAATCCTATTAAAATCCTGAAACATACAGGGTGTCCGGGAACTTCCTGTACAGACTTGGAGGAGGTAGAGAACAACGTTAGGAACCAGAATTAAATAGGAAAGCATGGGCGGAAACGTCACCCTCACGTGAGAAAGAGACACAAAGACACAGTAAGGCCACAATACAGAAAGCAGTGTAAAACGCTTTATTACACAACAAAAGAGTACAATGTAGGACTTACAAGCATCACAGGAGGTGTTCGAAATTGCGCCCATTGGCCTGGATGCACGCCATGACACCTACGCGACATGGATTGGCGAACATTGTCGAAGATACCTGGCGTTTCGCGGATCGTAGCAGCAGCGATGGAGATTCGTGCCACCAGGTCCATTTCAGAATTTACTGGCGTGTCGTACACAATGCTCTTCATGGCACCCCAGATATCATAATCAAGAGGAGATAAATCAGGTGATCTGGGAGGGCCATTCGACGGGACCGCCACGCCCAATCCACTTGGTTCCAAATGTCCGGTCCAAATGGTCACGTACGCACCTTGCGTAATGAGATGGCGCCCCATCATGTTGCAACCACATTCCGCGTCGAACATGTGAGGGGGACATCGTGCAGCATTTCCGGAAGAACTTCCTGAAGGAAGACGAGTTACTTGCGAGCGTCCAGTCGAGGTGGTAAGATGTATGGCCCGACTAAACTGTCGGCCACGATACCCGCCCACACATTAACAGTGAAGCGTTGTTGTGCGGCTCGTGGTCGGGTTCCGTGTGGGTTGTCTACGGCCCACATGTGCGCGTCCTGCGTATTGAACACCCCGTCACGTGAAAAGGTTGCTTCATCACTGAACATAACAGAACTGGGAAATTGCGGG
The DNA here is from genome assembly GCA_039090855.1 of Macrothele yani. Taxonomy (NCBI): domain Eukaryota; kingdom Metazoa; phylum Arthropoda; class Arachnida; order Araneae; family Macrothelidae; genus Macrothele; species Macrothele yani. The sequence goes on from CM077013.1 coordinate 27,687,504, forward strand.
TCGGCCACACTTTGGTGCAGAAACCACTGTGCAAACGCGACACGTCGTGGGTGATCATCCGGCTGCAGTAATTGAACTCTCTGAAGATGAAAGGCTTCGCCCTGCAAAACGCGCCAGGCAGTTGATCGAGACGTTCCGGCGGCAGCGGCAACGCCAGTACACTGGTCCCGGGATTTCGGTCCACAGCATGCAACAGACGCTCTTCCAATATGGGTGTTCGTGCTGTTCGCGACCGCCCGGTATCCTGCATCGTTGCTGTGAAGGATCCACGTTCCGCAAGGTTCTGATGTACCCGAGCGAACATTTGATGATTTGGTTGGCGCCTAGTTGGATATCTTTCCCGATTCAACCGACCAGCAGCGCGTCCATTTCTGTTGGTTAGGATATAGACGAAGTGCATATCCGTCAACTCGGCGCGTGTGAAACGATTCATGTTGATCGCACGCAGTCCACGACTACAATGAGGAAGCCACACGTGCCGACCTTGCGAGCTCGCGTACAGCGCCGCCTATCGTTTCCGCCCAGGCTTTCCTATTTAATTCTGGTTTCTAACGCTGTTCTCTACCTTCCCTCCAAGTTTGTACACGAAGTTCCGGGACACCCTGTATATTTATTTACCTAGGGCAACACATATTAGGCGAGGGTCACATTGATGAAGAAATTAATCGGCGTGTAGAACTTGGTTGGGAAGCTTTTGGAATAAACAGTACAATTTTCAAGAGCAATATAAAATCGTGTCTTAAAAAAAGCGCTTAATCAATGCAGCCTTCCGGTTCTTACTTACGGGGCATAGACTTGGACTTTCACTAAAAAAGACACACAAAGGTTGAAGACAGCTGAAAGAAGCATCTGCGTGCTTGGTGTTACCAGGAAATATAAGAAGAGAAACTCGTGGATCAGGAATATGACAAGAGTGGAAGATATAATGATCAGAGTAAAATCCCCGAAATGGTAATGGGATACAAATATTGCAAGAACGGACCCCCGATGGACAACTGAAATTTTAGACCGGATACCAAGGAACAGGAAAAGAGCTAGAAGAAGACCACGAGGAAAATAGGTGGAGGAAATTCGAAAGCATGCCGGAGTGACGTGGAGGGGACTGGCTCAAGACAGACTGTTGTGGAAGAAACTTGGGTAGACAGAGAGAGAGAGAGAGAGAGAGAGAGAGAGAGAGAGAGAGAGAGAGAGAGAGAGAGAGAGACGTGTGTGTGTGTTCTCCCCAAGTATCTTCCTGTGAGTGTGCATATGTGTGCGACTCCAAAATAAAAACAAAAAAACTGGGAAGGGCGCTTCCATTTCCATTATATGCCACCACACCAATGCTGTAAATACGAGGTGTCCGATAAGTATACCGATTTTTATTCCTATCGATACAAAACCGCGTCTGTGATCGTATGTATGCGTGAAACAATTACGATTAATTTCAATGAAGCGCCATAAAAGCGGAGAGGCTTGATGCTAACGTTAGGTGGCGCTGCCGATCAAAAACAATGGCGGCTACGTTAAGTCTTCAGTTCGAGCAGCGAGTTGTAGTGAAATTTTTAACGAAAGAAGACCTAAAAAGGCCGTAGACATTACGAGCAGACTTCGGACGGTGTATCGTGATGTGGCTATGCCTCGTTCCAATGTTTATGAATGGGCTACGAAGTTCAAAGCTGGCCAGAGCCTTGAAGATGAGGCACGGTCAGGTAGGCCTAACACAGCGGTGACTGATGAAAAGATTAAACGGGTTGGCGACTTGATAAAAGGTGACAGACGCTTTAGTGTTCTGGATATTGCCATGGAATTGGATATCAGTAAAGATTCTGTTGGACGAATTATTCATAAACATCTCAACTACAATGAAATCTGTGACAGATGGGTACCCCGAATGCTTACAGCGATGCATAAACTCCAAAGGCTAGACATTTGTAATGAACTGGTACAGCGCAACGATGAAGAGGGTGATGCATTCCTGGGATGCATAATCACAGGCGATAAAACGTGAATTCATCAGCTCGAACCGGACCAAAATGGCAAAGTATGCAAATGGCGTTATCCGAATTCACCCCCATCATACAAGTTCAAAGTTGGTTCGTCGGCGTCCAAGGTGCTGTCTTCTGTGACAAACCCAAGTATCCTTCTGGTTGAGTACTTAGCAAAAAATGAAACAATAAATGTGAAGGCCTATTGTGAAAACAGTGAGAAAACTTGTGCAGCGTATCCGGACCAAACGGCCAACAAGTGTTGCTTCAGCATGGTAACGCTCGCCCGTATATTGCTAAACCAGTGCAAGAAGAAATCGCAAAACAGAGGAGGATCGTTCTTCCGCACCCTACTTACAGTCCGGATTTGGCACCATCCAAGTACGCGCATAGGTGACGTTGCTATGTATTTTGCATAAGCTCGTCTGTACCAGTTTTTATGGCACTTCAGTGTATATACGAGTACACTGCTGGCCACCGAAAATGCAACACCAAGAAGGACCCCAGATAGCAAAGCCAGATTTACTGGACACATAACAACAGATACAAAGATGAAACGATTGAGCTTAGAGGCCCGCGAGACTTACGGAACACGCAGACATGAATAGTTCGTGTGGCCCCCATGGCTGGCAATAACGGCCGCTGCACGCCGCGGCATCGAACGAAAGAGGCTTTGGATGAAGGCTTGGGGTATGTTGGTCCAGGCTGCTTCCACACGTTGCCACAGTTCACCAGGCGTAGCCGCGGGTGGTGCTTGCCGGGCCACTCGGTTGCCGATCAGCGACCAGACGTGTTGGATGGGCGACATATCGGAAGAACAGGCGGGCCACGGCAGCAGTGACGCCTGGTGGGCCGTGAAGAATTGTTGCACGATGCGTGCCACGTGCGGGCGCGCATTGTCCTGTTAAAACGTGGCCGCTGGCAGGTCCCGCAGGTAAGGGAGGACTACAGGCTCCAAAACGTCGGAGATGTAGCGGTGGCTTCTGAGCGTACCGGCGATGCGTACCAGAGGGGCGCGGATATCATATCCAATTGCGCTCCAAACCATAACACCAGGCGACGGATGGGTATGGCTATGCATAATGCAGGCGTCATACATTCTCTCGCTGCGGTGCCGCCAAACGTGGATCCGACCATCGTGGTGTTGCAGGCAGAAGCGGGATTCGTCGGAGAAAAGAATGTCGTGCCATTCCGTAGTCCAGGTGCGGCGTTTAACGGCGCACTACCGCCGCACTACCGCCGCACTCGCCGGTGGTGTAACGTCAATGGTAATCGGAGCAATGGGCACCGTGCAACAAGTCCCTGCTCCTGCAGACGACGTCGAACGGTACGTGGTGACACAGGTTGTTGCGCAACACACCCTAATTCCTGCGCTAACGTTCGTTATGTGGCGGTGCGAGCCGTCAATGCCCGCCGCACAACATGCCGGTCCTCTTGTTCGGTGGTGTGCCGCGGCTGCGGCAATCGTTCACGTGTGTCCGTCCGTCCGTCCCTCCTGCACCCACCGAATCCATACTCGCCTCACTGTGGCTGGATGTCGTCTCACACGGGCACCGATGTCTCGGTACGATAAACCGCTGTCCCGATAAGCCACTATTCGTCTTCTGTCAAACTCCTAAACGTGCTGGAATGACTGCCGTATTCTGCGACGAGGCATCAGGAAGCTTCCCACGCACAGATCCGGCAGCACAACACACTTCCACTACTTACACCCCGCCTTCTGTGCACCCTTCTTATAGTGCTTCTCGGTGGCGTGCCGGGCGAACATGATTTGCATATACCCTGCAATGCTAATCGTTTGCATGTCCTCTCGCGGCCGACGCATGCTGCGAATTTCAGGCCGATCGGATGCTTCTTTCTTAGTGTTGCATTTTGGGTGGCCAGTAGTGTATATATGTATAAATTATGAGATATGGTTACTTCAAGTGGATTCGGTAAAAAATTTGGAACTTTGAGATAGGGTGTAAAAGAATTTAGCTGTAGAAGTAAAGCACCCAGTCGAATTGTTCTACTGCAAGCTGAGTATTCTCACCTCCAAAAAGCAATTAAAAAGACATTGACTTTTGGTGAAAGACTAAGTAAAAATTTCTTATTGTGCACCCATATTGAGAGAAGAAAAATATTTTGGTACCTTGGAAAAAGTGCAAGAGGGAGAAGCAGATGTTGAAATGGCGAATTAAATTCGGAAAAAAATTATTCCCAGCTTAAGGCTCAGAAGTAAGGGTTTTTTGGTCTCCACGGATCTCGTGGATGGAGCACATCAAGTAATCTGAAATTCTCGTGAAAGTTTGTTTGCAAAAGGGAATTCTATACTTCCAGTATATCTGAAACTTGTGCATCAGTTCGTATTAAAAATTATTCCAAAAGGTTCGATTATTAAATTGCTTTTTCTTTTGATATCTGTCTCATAAATTTTTTCTTCTAATGGCACAGAAGTGAGGTGACACATCATTAACAGCTTCTGGAGATTGAAAAAAAAAACAGCCTTGGTTTCAGTACATCTTTTGGAAAAAAAAAAGGACGTTAGTTATACAGGGTGTCCATAAATGAAGTATACAACTTGAGTATGCTATTAAAAAAAACTACAATAAATAAATTATTTTTAATGTCAAAACATGATAACTGTGAAAGTATTTTTTGAAATGTCAGTAGGTCTCCACGCGTGTTCCGTCGGTTGCTCGCAGGATGTCTAAACGATAGTCCAGTTCCACCCACGTACTCTGAAGAATGTCAATGTAACAAGGAGGAAGGCTGAAATGTGTTCTTTGAGCTCAGTGATAGATGCAACCATTTTCTTGTACACGATGTCCTTAATAAAGCCTCAAAGAAGATAATCGCATGGGGTAATATCAGCAGAACGGAGTGGCCATGCCGTCGAACCCCAACGTCCAATCCAATGTCCTGAAAAACGGTGGTTTAAAGATCTGCGTACATCTAAAATACCAGTGCGGAGGCTCTCCATCTTGCTGGAAAATGATGTCTTGAATATCCTGGAGTTGTGGAATTGCGAATTGTTCTAACATGTCCAGGTACGTTATGCCAGTAACGGTTGGTTCAGTGAAGAAAAATGGCCATATCACTCTGCCTACCATTAGGCCAGCTCAGACATTAACCTTCTGGATGTCTCTTTCGTGTGCTACGACTACATGGGAATTTTCCGTGATCCAGATTTGGCGGTTATGTTTATTCACTCTGCCAGAAATATGGAATATCGACTCATTGCTGAAACAGACCCGTGAAAGGAGTGGGGTTTTCGTCAATGCGATTAAGCATGTCTACAGCAAATGCTTTTCGACGTGGTTGGTCATTTGGCCGAAGTTTTTGCACTAACTGCACTTTATACGGATATAGGCGGAGACGTTTATGCAAAATCTTGTGAACCGTTGCTCGAGGTATTTCGAGTTCACGACTGGCGACGCGGACGGACTTCTTCGGACTCCTTAGATAGCCTTACACACATCTTCCACCTTTTTGTTTTCAACGGAAGGTCTTCCAGTGCTTTTGCCTTTCAAGACACTTCTTGTTGGTTTGAATTTATTTACCCATTGTTTGAGGCTCTTTCGTGTCGGCGGCTGTCTCTTATACTCCGTTCTGAACTTAGGCTGAACTGTTGTTAGAGATTTTGATTCCACAAACCAAAACACACACGCTGCTTTCTCCACTGGGGAAGTCATGTCTGTTGTATTTCGCGTTTGACGAGATTTTTCATTACATGAGATACCTGGCGCCATCTATCATCTGACTTAAACTTTAAGACTTGCCATGTCTCTTGACTGTAAAGTAAGTTTTTTCTATCGTATTTTTTTAATAACATACTGAAGTTTTATACTGCATTTATAGACACCCCGTATAGTATTGTAACCTTGGACTCATTAATTTTAGGGAAAGCTAACATTTATAACAATCTTTAATATCATAGGTTAAAATATTTTCCCCTTCTAACGCCAGTTCTTAGGGAGATATTGAATTGGTCCCGTTTTAGTTTCTGCCAGCCGTGTTAATGAGGGGGGAATAGGCCACACCCCGTGCGCTTCCGTAGTCCTAGGGAAACACTATTAATGGCAGTTATCCCTGCGATCAGCTCTTTATGAGGTTCAGTTTACCTTACCTTCTCGTCCTAGAAACGATTTTACGTCATGCGTAGGAACGATATTAAAGAACACAACTTTTGTTGTGTTCTTTAATGTCGTTCCTACGTAAAGAGGGATTTCTCACGATGGATATAAATGGCGTTAATTAGCATTCAGCAACTGGTAAGGTGGTCCGAAAGAGCGGTGACGCGCGAAGTGGACTAAGGGGAGTAGCCCGCGCTTTTCTCAGGGAAGAAGGTAAAGGGCCATAAAAACATATTCATTTGTGCTCCAGGTATGTCCCTAAACACGTGACCGATCAACACAAACAACAGTTTATAGAGATTTCCAAGCAGTTATTACTGCGTGGTGAATAAGATTCAATTTTACTGGAAAGGACCTTCACTTAAAACGAGACGTAGGTGCATCATTTTGAACCTAAAAGCCAGAGACAAAGTACGAACTGGAAACACCATTGATCAAAAACAAAAAAGAAGCAGTGTCCTTAATTAGAACATGGAGACATGCTGGAACCTGCAATTAGCAACAAAAGATAAGGATTGCCATCAAAAACTGTTCTTTTGTAATACGGCAGTGCTCTAAAGAATAGCTGCAAACATGATAACAATTCAGACCTCCAATATGAGCTTCTCCAACATTCACTTTACAGCTTTGAACTCGCACCAACCGATTTTCACTTCGTCGGTCCGCTTGAAGATGCATTACGATTTGGTTGTGATGAAGAAGTGAAAGAAGCTGTGAGCATATGTCTTTAGGAACAGCCGAAAACCTCCGATGGGATCAAGAAGTTTGGGGACAGTCACTAAATTTGTGTGGAACTGCATGTAGACTGCATTGAAAACTAATGCAGAATTATACTTTACCGTAAATACTGTTACAAAGTATTCAATGAAATAACAAAAGAAATTTAAAGATATTTTAATATATCTGTGATATGACGTAAGTAGTACTCCTGTGAATACATGGCACTAATCACTTTTCAAAATGGAATCCTTTTGCCTTCACAAAATCCTTCAGTCTCTATGGCCACTCTTCAACAGCTTTACGCAGGGTCTCCACAGGGAAAGTTGCTAATGCCCGCACCAAAGATCGTTCGAGACTGTCAATACTAGGGGTGTCTCTTTCTGCAGACCATGTCCTCCAGTGTGGCCAACAACTTTAGTTCAATGGGTTGAGGTCTGGTCTGCTTGAAGGCCAATCAGCTGGAGAAATGAAGTCTGGCAAATTTGCCTGAAGCCACTCTTGGGTTGACTTGGCTTTGTGCGGAATGCTGTTGAAAGCTCCACTGTCTGTTTTTGGAAGGGGGTGTGACTCACATTTTTGACCACTGGCTCGAAAACCCTATCCTGGTAGACTTTAGCGGATGTTTTCACTCTTTTCTCACAGAAATGGAACTCTCTGGTAAGAGACTCCCCACCAAACCATGACAGAAGCAGGATGATGGCCTCTTATGGTCCTTGGAGCTTTCTCCTAAGCTTCTTGTGAGGTTGACGCATACACCCTGTCATTTTGGCGGTTGAAAGTCTGTTCAATAGTGAAAATATTTTCATCAGAGAAAATAATTTGTCTGTGGCGATTGTCTGCGTAACGCTGCAGCAAAGGTTTCGCTTTTAGCACCCTCTGCTGCTTCAGTTGTGGGGTGAGGAAGTGTCCAAAATCGACAGTGAGCTTTCAGCAGGATTCCGCACCTGCCTAGAAGGGTACGTCCCCGGTAAGCTCTCACCCTTAGGTCACTCCGCAGCACGCTTGTCATCGACTGTGGTGATGCGAACAGCAAAACCATTGAAAAAGAAAGAGAGCGAGGGAGAGAGCTATGTGTTCTGTGTGTAAGCCCCCAGCACGGGAGGTTGTTTATGATGTTTTCTGCGGACACTTGCAAATGAGGGGTGAACTGAGAAGCGAGAAGAAAAAGGGAGTGGCTTTCTTGGAAGGACACCGGCAGAGGAATGTTACTTGTGAGAGCAGGCAGTTAGTTGCTCGTTTCTTTTGTGAACGAAGGAAGCATTATGATGTAATGTCAAATGTTTTCTGTTTATGTGTTGTACCGTCTTTGTGTGTTCGTCTGGTTTTATAAAAACCATTTATTTCAGCTTCCTGCATTTTTAATTGGAACATTGCTTATGTTAATTTGCACCGACCTGCGATGATGAGGAACGGCTGGTCATAACAAGTGCCAAATATGTTGGCCAACGCTACCACAGAGAATAATAACATGTGAGTGGAATCAAAACCACCACATGTAGTAAAACCTTTCTGACACACAGGGGGATTTCACCCCCAAGACCAACAATAACGGAAACAACATCGACAGTCTTGAAATGCTCAGCTCATGAGCCATCACTGATTGTTTTCTGATAGGATTTCGTCGAATGCGGGCTACCATTGCTTTCACCAGGTAAGTAGTCCTCACTGTACTCGGCCGAACCTTTCTGGGGTGGTCAGCGACGGTTCTAGTGTCAAGGAACCATTTTATGGTCGAGTAGACAAGTATTCGGCTGATTTTGAGCTTCTTCAGCATGTTGAAAGTTTCGCAAGCTGATTTTCCAACTTTGTGCAGCGCTGTTACAGCAACACGATTCTCATAATCGCGCTAGTCCATGGTAAGTACTTCACGACACACGTTACCTTCTCTGTGACTGAACGCACAATGATTTACTAGCTGCTTCATGCCTTCTGACTGGTAATGACGTTGCACACTGGTTGCGCGCCATCTATCGAACGTTTATAAAATTATTTGTGCTAAGACTGGGGATATACATATTTCACTTTGTTTTGGGTAAATGCAACTAAATTGCTTTTAATTTGTGACTTACACTCGTATACTATTGGACCTGTATAAAACAAGAAAGACGATACCGAATTTTCGGTTGTAATGACCACGTCTTTTGACTCCTTTCCGAAATAAATAAAATATTTAAAAGCCATTCGCAGTCAATGGAACGGGTTAGAAAAATATCAATCGGGTTTCTACAATCGGTGAAACACCAAGAAATAGAAACAGCTGCTTTCTCCCACTAGCGGCCGAAAAGTATGTTTCGAAAATTAATAAATTGTCCACAAAACATTTACCGTAGATCAAAGAAGGTATTAGAGACAAAGGGATTTTCGAACCGAACAGTTAGAGAACAAGAGACATAGAGGAAAACATATAGAGAGGGTGAGTCGAAAGTTTTGCAATATTTGGATCACCTTATGTCTTCATACGAACCTTTGTGACGAAAGCTGACTAGCATTCAAAGGATAGGCCATCTCTCTGCCAGTTATTCTATTCCGCTGCGGTTCCAGTTCTTGTCCTTCGAGGCAAAGAACTCCTTCATCCCAGCTGCCGCCTCCTACTGGTTGTTGAAGTGTCCCCCGCAAAGGAAGTGGGCCATGGTCCAGAACAAGCAATAATCCGACGGGGAAAGGTCCGGACTATATGCTTGGTGTGGCATCGGTTCGATGCCCTCGAGTTCCTGGAGTTTTCCCCGGGTCCTTCGCGCGCTGTGAGGCCAAGGAATCGAACCGATGCTATTTGTCCTGCTGTAGGAAAGCACGCTTTCTGTTCACCAGTACCGGGTACTTCTCCAAAACGGCACACATGAGCTCCAGCTGCTCAGATTAGAGGTTGGCGTTGATGGTCCGATAATCTGGAACAAATTCGCAATGGATTATCCCCTTGAAATTCCACCAGACCAGAGCATCACCTTGTGCTCGAAGCGCCAACGTTTGGCAACAGGTCTTGAAAGCTGTCCCGGGCTCAACCACTGCTTTTATGTATTAGGATTACAGAAATAGACCCACTTTTCATCGCACGTAACAATTCTCTTGATGAAACGTATATCACGCGGGTTTTCTTGGAGTTTCTCGCACACTTCCGCTCGGCGGTTTGCTTCAGCTGGCGTCAGTTCGTGAGGGGCAATGCGGCAGCTCCTGTAGACCCTGCCGAGGTCCTGAAGGTGACGAACCACGGTGGTCTGTGATGTGCCCAGCTCGCCTGATAATCTCCGAGTGCTGGTTGTAGCATTTGCCTCTACGGTATGGCGCACGGCCTCCGAATCCACGGTTCGCTGCTGACCTTGGATGACCGTCGAGGTTTCTATCACCTGAGTGAAATTCCTCGAACCATCTGATTGCGGTGCTGTAGTCCACGGAACCTTCCCCTTTCTCATGACAAATGTTTCGTGTTGCTGGAGCAGCGTTATGGCAGTGTTCAAACTCGTAAAGCAAAAGTTCCCTAATTAGCCTGTTGTGGCAGTTCATGTCTTAGGCGTCCCAACCACAGACAGAACGACGACATGCAATGCTGTTCACAGCAACGACTACCACTTTATACCCCTTTCGACTGACTGCAGTGCGCGACTTGAACTAGTTTAAACACGCGACAATACCCACCGCAGCACTTGCGTTTATGCAAGTATTGCAAAAATTTCGATTGACCCTCTGTAATTTTACGCCACCGAGCGAAAACATTTTGCATAATGAAAAAGTAGAAAGCATGCGAAAAGTATTTTTCATAGCAAAAGATATGAAAAAAAAAAAAATTAAATACGGAAACAGAGATAGCGAGCAAAAGGTTTTGACATTTACGCCCCTAGCGGAAAAAGTGTGCATTACTTAACCCTTTAAGCGGACGATTCACCAGAAACAAATGATGCCCCCATACTTTCTGCGCTCCCCAAAGAGAAATGTTCATATAGCGGCCGGGTTTTAGGAAAGCTACGGCAAAACAATTCCTTTTCGCCATATCATCCCAACAGTGCCGACCATAAATGTGCTCCATGACCCAAGGCATGATGGGTAAGGGCAAGTACCTCTGACACGAGCACCATGCCACTGGTTCGAAACAAGTGACTCAAACATCTCTCCTTTTCTTAGGATCGTAACCATTTTTACAGCCTTTTCAGCAGGTAATCACTCCGAAAGGATTAGTGTCAATCACCCCCAAAAATGACCACTTTGAATAAGAAAGCTAAGGGGGGGGGGACTACGCTTTCTGATGCGCAGGTTCATTCCTAACCGCGTTCCGCCCACTTTTTAGACAGCGAATATATTCATTCGAGCTGATTTTAGCCCATTTTTCTAACCCCTAGTTAACTCGTTCCAGCCGGTTAAAGGGTTAAAGAGGATAATGTGTTCCCCACCTTTAGTGTAGCCACTGGCATACAGTAAAGAAAAAAAAATTCCAATACAATGGGAAATACACACCAAAAAAAAAAAAAAAAAAAAAAAAAAAGAAAAAAACTCAACCAGGTAAATGGTATCTAGTGCCATTTTTTTTTTAAATCTGACATTCAGATAAATAAATTAAGAAAATCACAATTAAACATTTGCGCCCCCTAGGGGGGATATTTTGCATTATTTTGGGAAAGAAATGCCCACAAATATTTTTTGTAGCTAGTAGCATCTGACAGAGAGAGGATTTTTTTCAGTCTGGTTTTAAGATATTTTCCAAAATATGCTGCAAACGTAAACTAATGCCTTCTGGTGGGAAATATGTACGTTAAACATTTTAAAAATTATATGCGAAACGTTTCACATTAGAAACGCTCTCCGAAAAAGGAAATCATTTTTCAAATCGGACTGTTTGAAGCAGAGATGTTGAGAAAAATAGGATATATGTGCCCTTGGCGGAAAAATTGTGCGTTATTTTAAGCAGGGAAAATTTTGTAAAGGTTATTCGTAGTCAGTGGTATCGAAGCACAAAATACACTGCTGGGCACCCAAAATGCAACACCAAGAAGGACACGAGATAACAAAGCCAGATTTACTGGACACATAGCAACAGATACAAAGATGAAACTATTGAGCTTACAGGCCCGTGCGACTTGCGGAACACGCGGACATCAATAGTTCGTGTGGCCCCCATGGCTGTCAATAACGGCCGCTGCACGCCGCGGCATCGAACGAAAGAGGCTTTGGATGTGGGCTTGGGGTATGTCGGTCCAGGTTGCTTCCACACGTTGCCACAGTTCATCAGGCGTAGCCGCGGGTGGTGCTTGCCTGGGCCACTCGGTTGTCGATCAGCGACCCGACGTGTTCGATGGGCGACATATCGGGAGAACAGGCGGGCTACGGCAGCAGTGACATCTGGTGGGCCGTGAAGAAATGTTGTACGATGCGTGCCACGTGCGGGCGCGCATTGTCCTGTTGAAACATGGCCGCTGAAAGGTTCTGCAGGTAAGGGAGGCCTACAGGCTCCAAAACGTCAGAGATGTTGCGGTGGCTGTTGAGTGTACCGGCGATGCGTACCGGAATGGTGCGGGAGTCATATCCAATTGCGCCCCAAACCATAACCGCCAGGCGACGGACCGGTATGGCGATGCATAATGCAGGCGTCATACAGTCTCTCGCCGCGGTGCCGCCACACGTGGATCCGACCATCGTGGTGTTGCAGGCAGAAGCGGGATTCGTCGGAGAAGACAATGTCGTGCCATTCCGTAGTCCAGGTGCGGCGTTCAACGGCCCGCTGCCGCTGCACTCGCCAGTAGTGCAACGTCAATGGTAATCGGAGAAACAGGCGCCGTGCGACAAGGCCCCACTCCTGCAGACGACGTCGAACGGTACGTGCTGACACAGGTTGTTGCGCAACACACCCTAATTCCTGCGCCGACGTTCGTGATGTGGCGGTGCGAGCCGTCAATGCCGCCGCACAACATGCCAGTCCTCTCGTCCGGTGGTGTGCCGAGGCTCTAGGCAATCGCTCACGTCGGTCCGTCCGTCCCTCCTGCACCCACCGAATCCATACTCGCCTCACTGTGGCTGGATGTCGTCCCACACGGGAGCCGATGTCTCAGTACGATAAACCGCTGTACCGATAAGCCACTATTCGTCCTCTGTCGAACTCCTAAACATGCTGGAATGACTGCCGTATTCTGAGACGAGGCATCAGGAAGGCTTCCCACGCACAGGTCCGGCAGCACAACACACTTCCACTTCTTACACCCCACTTTCTGTGCACCCTTCTCATAGTGCTTCTGGTTGGCGTGCCGCGCGCACATGATTTGCATATGCCCTGCAGTGCTAATCGTTTGCACGTCCTCTCGCGGGCGACGCATGCTGTGAATTTCAGGCCAATCGGATGCTTCCTTCTTGGTGTTGCATTTTGGGTGGCCAGCGGGGGTATTTTTTCGATCTATAGTTTTTCAGAAGCGCAGATATTTCTGCAATACAACGGAAACAGAAAAATACTCTCACGCCGTCTAGTGGCAAAGCCGGTCTTTACCAAAAATTCAGAATTATACGCAAAACATTTCCCACCAGGAGTACTATTCGATGCCGAAAGGAATTTTTCAAATTGATCATTTAGAAACAGAAATATAGGAAAAAAATCGCAATTTACGTGCAGACCCTCTGGCGGAAAAATTATGCATCACTTGAAAATTTAACGGAAAATAGTTTCCAACCGGGGGAATCGCAAAACAAAACAAACAAAGAAAGGAATCGCTTTTATAACGAAGACAATATTGGGTACCAACATAAAATTGTCTTCGTTACAAATGGTATCAAAAGGGAGGAAGACTTTTTTCAGTAGGATATTTAGAAGCAATGATATGAGAGTGTCCACAGACAGACGAACCGACGGACAAAGTCATACTATATGCACGCACAGCCGTTTGAAAAAAGTTTAAGACAACCTATTGGTATAAGGAGATTTCTGCCGATTGCGTCAGCTACTGTCTGTATTACTCAACTTCCTGTCGATGTTGCATCATCTTACAGTGGCAGCTGTTGATAGAGTTGGGGAAGCGTGCGAGCGTCATTTTGCTTCTGGTTTTCATGCTCAGAAGTTTTGTACGTGTTTTCTGTATAGCGAAAAATGGGCAAAAAAGCGTCATTAAGTGTTACTCAGAGGGCACGAATAGTGCCTTTATATCATGAAGGATACTCTGAACGTGACATAAGCAGAAAGGTGAATATGAGCAAGACTGCTTTTCATAATACGATCATGAAATATCGAGATACAGGTGAATTTTGTGGCCGAAAGAGAAGTGGACGTCCAACGAAACCAACCCCATGTGATGGCAATACCATAAGGCGAATAGTTATGCGTTCTCCGAGGAGTTCAAGGCCTTTCTAAATCCAAAAAGGGTCTGACATTAGTATCAGCACTTTTTCCCGACGTCTTAGCAAATATTTTGGATTAAAGTCTTATAAACCTGCACATAAACCTAAACTAACATTTGTCTCGAAAAAGAAGAGCTCCAGTTTGCGAAGCGTCATCAATCGTGGACTGCTGAAGATTGAAGCCAAGTTCTTTTTTCCCCATGGATCAACTGCGCGTCAGTTTGAAACACGTGAAACAAATGTTCGACGACCAAAAGGCAAGAGGTTTGATGAAAAATACACCGTTAGCATTGTGAGACATTCCTAGTCAGATGATATGGGGTGCTATGTCAGCATCCGGTATTGCTTCATTATACTTTTAGCCGACAGGCACTACCACGACTGGTCCTTTTTATGTGGAAATGTTACGTAGGAAGCTGTTAACTGATGTGCAAGTGCACAGATGCACAATCTTTATGCATGATGGTGCTCCGTGCCACAGATCAAAAGACAGTAAATAGCTACCTGCAAAGATAAAACATAACTGTGCTTGACTGGCCCGGTAATAGTCCAGACCTTAACCCCATCGAAAATTTGTGGACTGTTTTAAAAGACAAGGTATAGCAGAAAAACAGCCATCAAATTCCCAAGCTTCGATTAACGCGATAAAGTACGTGTGGTGCAAAAACATTTCAAGAGACTACTGAAAATCCCTCATTGAGAGTATACCACATCGTATTCTGTACGTTATAAAAAACAAAGGTGGCCACACAAAGTACTGATTACGGTCTCTTTGTGTTCTAAAGAATGTAAGTATTCATCTGTGGTGTTATTTTTTCAAATATCTCTGACTAGTAGTTAGTTGTTTCTTTGAAAATCTAAATTTTCAATAAATTGACAGCTAATCTTAAACCTTTGCAAATGATTGTGCTTTTGTTTTTTTATACAGAAGACGTATTAAAAACTACAACTTTCACGCATTGTTAATACCATACAATTCACTAAAATTTCACCGAAGTCAATTATATCAATTAAAGCGTGTTTATATTTTGCCAGATTTTTGGCATCCAGTCCTGATCTTTGGATAACCAGTCATAAAATGCTTTTGAAAGAAAAAAAAATTACCTAGTTTTGAATCAGTTGTCTGCATTGGAACCTAAATTAATTTTGTTCGTCCGACACTTGTGATTTTCGCTGATGATAAATGAATATCAATGACATCTCCAGTTAGGAATGATCATACAGAAGAAAAGAAAAAGAAGTGCTTTAGAAGGTAAGAAAAGTTAGAGTCGTAAATCAGACGTACGACAGACAGAAACGCAGAATCATGTAGGATCAGGCAAAAAAAAAAAAAAAAACAGTTATCGAAGGAGAGAAAAGCTTCGGCATACGGAGACAGACAAGCAGCTTTGCGCAAGTTCGAAAGGTTACAGGTGAAGATTGCATTTTCCCCACTGCAGTTTGGCCTCGATTCACTTAAGAAAGGAGTCAGATAGTGATCTTAGAGTAAGAAAAAAAGTTAATGCCTGAAGCAGGTTTAGCGTGGTAAAAAAAATTATTATCGGAGCATGCACATTAGAGAGACATTCTGTGTGAGCTGGAGAAATATCGTAAATCACATCTTTCTCTCCATGACGCAAAACAAAATCAGAAACCGATGAAATGCAAAGTGTTAACTGTTCAGCTTCACGAATGTTAAGTGTGATGCAAGCATAGTACGTACATAGAGACCACCACCCTGTTGATTTGGTTCTCAAATGGGACACTAAAGGTCAAAGGGCTAAATCAGTAGGTCATAATTTTCTTCTTCTCATGACAAGATCAGTGAACTGTAAATTTAGATATTTGATCTTAAATATACACTGAGTGCTCACTGAATTACGGCCACCCCTATGCAAAGTGAGTCGCACCCGATACTGGCGTAATGAGGAGGAGGGTATACCCTATAAGTTAACGAGGTATCTACGCTGCAGAGTATTATGATCACTAGCCTAATATGATGTTGATCCTCCACGTGTCACCAAAACAACTCTTACCCGGGGAAACGCAGGCGCTACAAGATTTCTAAAGGTGTCTTGGGGTATCTGGTATTACCAACAGATCCTTTAACTCTTTTAAGTTACGTGGATGAGCGGCCGCAGATAGGATTTGATGTTCCAACATAAACTACAGATGCTCGATTGGATTGATGTCTGGGGAGTTTTAAGGTTAGAAGTCATACTCATGTTCCGTGAACCATTTTAGAATAATCTGGGCAGTGTCGCAGGATCCTTCTGAAAGGAAGCACTACTAGAGGAGAATACCGCTGCCATGAAAGGATGTAACTGGTCTGCAATGGTGTTTAGATAGATATTAGACGTTCTAGTTTCTTGCGCATGAATAAACGGGACCCAGGGTTTCCAGCAGATTATTGCCCAAAACTTTACACTTCCTCCACCAGCTTGCATTCGGCTAGCGGTGCGTCATGGAGCCAAAACTCCCCCAAGTAAACAACGCACACCTGCCCGACCGCCTACATGGTGCAACAGGAAACGGGTTTCATCGGACCAGACGACCTTCCAGTCATTCAAGTTTTGATGTGCGAGTGCCAATTTAGGCGCTAGTATGGGCACACTGCACACTCTGTGTGGTCTGCAGCTACGCAGCGTCATTTTCAGCAGATTTTGATGCGCTGTGTGTTTAGACACACTTCTCTCGTCACCAGCATTCAAATTACTGGCGAGTTGCACCACAGTATCCTGTTGGCCCGTACCATACGGGATAGCTTTCGTTCACCTCTAGCGTCGACGAGCCGTGTTCGACCCACACCTTGCCGGCGGTTTGTGGTATTCTCTATTCGGATCATTTTTTGAAAGTACTAACCATGGCTGACCGTGTGAACCCTACAACCCTTGCCTTCTCGGAAATGCTTTTACCCAGTCGTCTGGCCACTACAGTTTGGCTTTTGCCAAACTCATTTAAGTCCGCTGGCTTTCTCCATCTGAAGAACAAGAATTACACTGGTTAACAGAGCTCAGTATGAGGTGTTGTTTATACCTTTCATGACCTTCACACGCGCTGTCGTTAACCGGAAGTTGCTTCGATTTGCATAAAACCCCGCTGACCATAATGTTTTGGATCTTCGGTGTATATCAAATTGGTGGTTCAGTTGAGAGCGAATTTACTGACGTGATGCGCAAAACCAACGAAAGAACAAATTATGGGAGCATTCTGGAGACGGCGACACTTGTCGGTTGCTCGAAGGTCCTGTAAGACACCCTCTCGTAGCAGTAGTACATGGACATAAACAACTCTCCTGATACCAGAGCATGCGGATTGGATGATAAAAGATTGGAAGCGCATGTGCTGGTCCGATGCATCGCGATCCGTACTCCATTCTCTCAATGGTCGAGTTGGTATTTGGCGTAAGCAACACATAAGACTATGGATCTCTCATAAATGGCATCGACTATCCAAAAGAGCGCGAGCTCTTCAGATAGCCGATGCCAAACTGCCCAAAAGAGCGCGAGCTCTTCATATAGTCGATGCCAAACTGTTCAAAAGAGCGTGAGCTTTTCGGATAGTAGATGCCACACTGCCCAAAAGAGCGCGAGCTCTTCAGATACTGGATACCAAACTGCCCAAAAGAGCGCGAGCACTTCTGATAGTAGATACCAAACTGCTCAAAAGAGCGTGGGCTCTTCAGATAGTCGATGCCAAACTGCTCAAAAGAGTCAGCAATTCACTATTCACGATGAATGATTTACCAAGATACTCGGGTAAGCCCTTCAAATGAATACACCATTCACGTATCATTTCTGTTCTTCAGTTTCACCATTATTTCCTATAGATGGCTGCTGATTGCTTACTCATACAACGGCTAACACTTTTTAATTTCAGGACATACCGCATATACTCGTGTATAGGTCAACTTTTTTAATGAAATATTTAGGTCGAAATTAGGGGGTCGGAAAATATTTCTGATAGTTTGAAAACCAAAATTTTGGTGCCTTATGGAAATGCGCATACTTAGCCTTTTGCGCCATCAGTTCATTTGCAGTTGTATATTTAGTCATTTTCCGGGTGTTACTGGTTCAGAAGAAAATTATTGCTAAGAGTTTTCTTGATTTTATATGTACGAGTTCTTTTTTATTCACTAATAGAAAAACTCATTACGCAAGATGTCTCAAAGTACGTTTTAGATCTGTCGATATGGCCTTGACTGCCCAGCTGGTAAATTATCCAGAGGAAAGAGGTGAACGCGTCAGCCAGTAGCGCTGTGACCTACGACCGTACTCAATTCTCGAAGGGGGGGTGAAGAGGGAAAAGGACAGACTATTGCAAAAGGAGACCGCTGCCCCTGCTCAGCGACGGCGAAGAGAGGTGTGACAATCTACAGAACAGCGGTAACTTTATCAATGCATCCCGAAAAGGAAAGCGTTTAAACTTGGCCGTTCGCTCAGAATAACACTACCACTGATAGTAAAAAAGTGCATTAGTTTAACAACCTACTTACGTTTGTTATTAAATTGAGTGTGCCCCGGCTTCAAAAATCAAACAAACAGTAACTTTTTCTGAAGACTAAGAGCGAGCAAAAAAGGATTCCATTTTTACTGAATGGGGCGATGTTTGGTTTTGTCATTAAAGCAGATTGTTTGTCACAAACACGGGGTAGAGGGAGGGGGGATGAAACTCGAGAGTAGATAAACGACCTCTCTGTCAATTACACACTCGTACAACTCAGAGTTGACCGACAGCTGGTACGCTGCACCGGGTAGTGGGTGAAAATTTTATAGAACAAATTCTCTTCAATTTTTTAAATAGTTGCGTGCAAATTTTACAGTGTCCGTAATACATCAAAATAAATATTAATTTTAAATTTTGAAGAAATCCACTGAAAACTTCAAAAGCTACACATTTATTATTTACGGTATGCATATTCTTTATGGGATAAAAAAAAACCCTATCAGGTTGACATCAAGACCTATTTATGCTTTCCAAATATGTTTCAGAGAGCTCTTTTTTTCTTTTTTTTTCTTTTTAAATAAAGATGTGCCTGCCTTACGACGTTTGGTAAATGCATCACGATTCGTTTGCTGTGGGAACAAATACGATACTCTTCATGAATGAAGTAACTGCAGAAATCTCGCTCGCAAAAAGTGGGAGAAAAAAAAAAAAGGGGGGGGGGGGAGAGACTATGTGCAAAAGTGGGTTCATATATTGTTAAAATGTGTTAACCTTCCCCTAAAAACTCTCTAACCAGGGTGGTGAGAACTATCATCTTTCCAGAATTGTGCCTCAATTTCAGCCACATTTTACGGGAAACTGCCGCAAGTCAGCATTGTGAGAGCCAGCTACAACAATAAATAGTAGATTCACATTTCCGCATGCGGGCGCATCATCGGAAAAGAAAAAAAAATTCTTACTTTTACACAAGATAGGTAGGTATACAAAAACTACAGATATTCACATAAAAACCAGGGGGTCGACTTATACACGGGATATACAGAAACTGCAAATATTCAGATAAAAATCGGGGGGTCGACCTATACACGAGTATATCATCATCATCATTGTCAACCATTATCAATCCACTGCTGGACGAAGGTCTCCCCAAGTTTCCTCCACAACGGTCTGTCTTGTGCCAGTCTCCTCCATGTCACCCCTGCATACTTTCGAATTTCATCCACCCATCTCCCATGTGGTGTTCTTCTGGGTCTTTTTCTATCCCTTGGAATCCAATCTAAAATTTCGGCTGTCCATCGATGATCTGTCCTTCTGGCAGTATGTCCAGCCCATTGCCATTTCAGGGATTTAACTCTGATCATGATGTCTTCCACTCTTGTCATTTTTCGGATCCACGAGTTCCTCTTCTTATCTCTCCTGGTTACACCAAGTATGCACCTCTCCATGCTGCTTTGAGTTGTCTGTAGCCTTTGTATGTCTCTTTTAGTTAAGGTCCACGTCTCTGCACCATACGTAAGCACTGGAAGGAACCTTTTTCATTGGGGATTTGTTACCGAACTCATGCGGGTGGAATAAAGGTCAACGTGCTGCTAATGCTGTGTGTCTCGCAGAAATGGCTGATTGAATTATCTTTTACAGCAGTTAAAGTGAACTGTTCACGGTGAAGAACCATTTGTTGTGAATGGAATGTTCATCAATGGTCAATCACTAAAATGAAACTCTACTACACAGCAGATGTAAGCTCTACTAACAACAAAAGACTGAAAACAACTGGTTGAAAACTTTTTTGGCTGTTCACACTTAGAAATCAATAATCATATCTTTTGTCTTGTAAAAAGGAAGGGAAGTTACACCTACTAACATGCATCGCCGTTTTGATGTGTATGCTTCTTTCATGCAGGCTGAGGCAAATGCGTTTTATGTAGCAGATCAACATCTCGCATTGTGTACAGTAGTTGATCAGGATTGCGACGTTGACGCAGTGCACTAGAATCATACCAACGAGTTTTATAGGTAGGAATTCACTCAGATACTCGTAAGCGAACCTGACAATGAAAAAGAATTGAAATTTAGTAAACGAATGAGAAAAAAATGCCACAAATATATATATACGATACATATTCATAAACCATAGAATTATGACCACTTACCAAATAGCGTGTTTGGCCGCGATGACCGCTTGCTCTCGGCGGGGCATCGATTTCTCTAAACCAAAGAAGGTGTCTTCAGGTTATTTTGCAGCAGCTAGACAGAATAACATCACAGAGTTCGAAAAGAGCCGGCGGATGCTGCGGAACAGTGCATCCTGCAAATGTTCAATGGGATTCAAATCGGAGGAAGCAGACTGCTAGAGGAACACACGAAATGCCGGGACAGGATACTAGAAGCCTTTTTTGCACAATGTGGTCCTGTTGACGGCAGGCGTTGTCTTCCTGAAAGAACCCGCTGCCATCCTCATACCTGTACCAGCATTTCTTCAGAACCCGCTGCCATCCTCATACCTGTACCAGCATTTCTTGTGCTCTTCTAGCCTCCCGATTTGGATCCATCTCATGGAACAATTGTGGGATGCAATGTAGCGTAGCATACACTGGTTCTTCTCGAAGTGTGGGATGTCATTTCACCATGTACAGCATGGCGCGAACAATGATTGCGTAGGATCTGGCGGCGAGAGCGTATTTAACTGGAGGAGACCCAGTGATATACTGTGCACGAGATTAATTCCCATACCATGATATGGGCGACCTACAGTGGTGGCCAAAATTTTGAATACTTTTTTAAAATTTCATGTTTCGCAAATTTGCAGGCTTATAGGAAATGTTATGTTTCACTAAATGCAAATGTTTACATGTAAACTGAAAGAGAATTTAATGCTGAATTTAACATGAAAAACAGAATTCAAATATCTGCCGTACAAAAAAAGCTATGATTACTTCAGTGTAAAACACAAACACAAGTGCGATTCAGTTGAGAAGCGGAATGTGAGTGCAAACCCTACTGGCCAATCACAGTCAGGACCGAACAAATGGCAGTTGCTGCGATATTTCATGTGCCAAGTTGGGGAAAGTCAGTTTTGCTGTTTGTTCCGTAGAAGTAAAACGGTTATCGGTGTAAATGAAGCGCAACTGGAGATTGTGCGCATTTTGAGATTGCAATTGGAGATTGTGCGCATTTTGAGATTGCAATTGGAGATTGTGCGCATTTTGAGATTGCAATTGGAGATTGTGCGCATTTTGAGATTGCAATTGGAGACTGTGCGCATTTTGAGATTAAACCGCAATTGGAGATTTAGTATTTCTTGAAATTTAAAGTGTAGATAATAAAGAGCAATGATACCAAAGAAAAGAGTTGATCGAACACCCACGAAAAGAAACAGGGTTATTGTTTACGTGAATCGGGTCTTTTCTACGCTGAAATTGCAAGGCAAGTGGGTGGGACTGTGACGACATCTGGAGAACGAAAGTTTTGTTTACGTTATCAGGAAACAAAGTCACTGAAAACCAAAGCAGGCCGAAAAAAATGCACAAAATGACATTAGAATAAAAAGCTGTATCTCAAGGACAGAAGCATTTCATCTGAGGACAACAGAGGTGAATTGGGTGCAACTCGTGTTTCAGTCGTTTTAAGAACGATAAGGCGAAGACTATCAGTTATGGGACAAAGAGGTACGATTCCAAGAAAGAAAGCTATATCTGAACCTACAGCAGCGCAAGAAGTGATTATAGTGAGCAAAAGAACACTTTGAATGGACAGGAAATCAGTAGAAACAAGTTATTTGGAGTCTTTTGGTAGCGATGGGCGAAAATATGTGAGACGCCGAGCGAGTGGGAATAGAGCTACATTCTGACTGCATGGAGGCAATTGTAAAGCACCCAATAAGCGTTATGATTTGGGCATGTATGGCAACAGATGGTGTTGGCCACTTTGATGTAATCAACGGCACGCTGAACTCAAGAAAATATATCGACACCATTCCGAAAACCAAAACAGCTACCTTCCATCTGGGATCTTTTTCCCAACAATAAACCATTTAGTTTTCAACATGATTCAACTGCCTGCCACACAGCTCAAATATGCATACAGTGGTTCACAGCAAAAGGCATTCCATTGTTGACCTGGGCAGTAAACAGCCCTGACCTAAACCTGATATAAATTTGTGGCACCGTTTGAAAAACCTTGTATGAAGGAGGCATCCATCAAATAAAAGACAAGTAACTGAGGCTATATTTGTTTCCTGGCACCACATAATAGCGAAGGCAGAGCTTCAAAGCACTTGTTGGCTCAATAAGATGCCGCTGTGCTGTTGTTTTAAACAATAAAGGATTACCCTACTAAATATTGATAATACATTGCATCGTAAGTATCCGATATCATTTTATCGGATTGTAGTGTAGATTTATCATGATTGCCGCATTCGCGGCATAACGTTTTTCTTTCGTACTACAGATATAAGAATTCTTTTTTTGTATTGAATTCAACGTAAAATTTTCTTTCAATTGATATAGAAACATTTGCATTTGGTGAACCATAACATTTCCTACAAGCCTGCAAAGTTGCAAAACATGAAATTTTCAAGAAGAATTCACAATTTTGGCCACCACTATGTTTTCGTTCAACTTTGCAGTATGGCTGCCTCTTTTCAGCCCGCAACGTGGAATATGGACCTGTCAATCGGAATAACGGAGTTCCAACCTGGACTCATCGGACCAGGTCACTTTTGTTCACTGTCCAGTCAAAGTGCTTTCGCGCTCACTAAAGGCGGATCCATCGATGATGGAGGGTCCAAATGGGCGCAGGAACGAGCGCCGTCGACTCCTCAGCTCCATCTGCAAGAGACTTCTCTGGATCGTGTGCTTGGAAGAGAAGAGTTGCGCTGCGCGTCCTTGCTGTCTACCAATGACTGAGGGATCGTGAGTCATCTTTTGGCCCGGACAGCCCATGCCAACCGGCGTTTGCCTCGATTGCGAATCAGTGGTGGTATCCCTTCTCATTTCGGTAACGTTATGTGGATATATGTCCCCTTTCGGTAACGTTCTGTGGGTATGGGTCCCCTTTTCGAGAACGTTCTGTAGATATGTGTCCCCTTTCGATAACGTTCTGTGGATATGTGTCCCTTTTCGGTAACGTTCTGTGGATATGTGTCCCCTTTCGGTAACATTCTGTGGGTATGTGTCCCCCTTTCGGTAACGTTCTGTGGATATGTGTCCCCCTTTCGGTAACGTTCTGTGGATATGTGTCCCCCTTTCGGTAACGTTCTGTGGATATGTGTCCCCCTTTCGGTAACGTTCTGTGGATATGTGTCCCTTTTCGGACCGTTCCCGCTATACCTTCAGTACGGCCAACAATGCCAGGTGTTGCTC
This sequence comes from Macrothele yani, assembly GCA_039090855.1. Classification (NCBI taxonomy): domain Eukaryota; kingdom Metazoa; phylum Arthropoda; class Arachnida; order Araneae; family Macrothelidae; genus Macrothele; species Macrothele yani. Next base: position 27,711,393 of record CM077013.1, read on the forward strand.
ATATGCTGGCCCCAAACTTTCTCGTGGTGATAATAATTTCTCCTTACAAAGTCCGATAAGTCCTACCCTTTCCCCATTGTACGTGCTTGGAACTGGAGAAACTAACACGTCCTGCACGTGCTATCTACAAAAATTCTGCGACATGTGGAGTCATTGAACGCGTCTTCTCTTGGAGATAGACGTGGTCCATAAGCGTAAATGAAATTTTTACCAATTAAAGATATATGAAAAGAACACACTATATTCTTAATAGGAAGGACTTCCGATTACGAACGCTTTTACTAAGTTCACAAGTTTGCGTGTATTTTTGTTTGTTTGTTTGGGGTTTAACGACCACAGTGAGCAACATAGTGATCTACAAGCAGTCGTCTATCTAAAATTTAAGGTCACTGCCTATAGGGAAGGGAGAGAGCCCATGATGTAAGACTAACACACCGTCCATGCCTCATCCAGAATCGAACCAGTACCCATCTCGGACGAATGGTCAGAAGCCAACGGTTAGACCACTACGCCACCTAAGCTACCCGCGTGTATCAGTCCGCCGGCTCACACCATCATAAAGGGTGTGATCCGGCGTATACTGTATATAGATATAAATGCAGCTTCGCATAAATTTCATGCGGACTATTTTTACAAACAAAAATTATAATATCAGATTTGTAATGCGAGGGAGAATCAAAAAGTAAAATCAGCATACCCTTCAATACCGGAAACAGTGAGCAAATGAAGATAATGGCTATCTCGCTTCCCCATAAAGTCCATCTGCAGGTCGACGTACTTCTTGTATCATTCCACTTGCATTTTCATTCCTTGGAAGACGAAGATTTTTGGCTACTCCCGAATCCTGCGCCACTTCCCTAACCTGCTCATCAGAGAGGAACCTGCGAGCTCATAGAACTTCTTTCAGTAGACAGGAGACGTGATAATCGAATGGAGTCAGATCAGAACTGTAAGGGGAAAGTGGAAGACGTTCAAACAGCTATTGTTGCATTGCCTTTACCGTTGTGGCAGCTATAAGGTGACGTGCATTGTTACGGTGCAGAAAGACTGTTTTTGACAGCATTCTTTTTCTTTTGCTGCTAATTTCAGGTTTCAGTTTCTCTAAGCATAGCACAGTACTTTGCTCTGGTCAATAGTTGTCAATGTTCATGAAAATACAGCACAATAGGTAAGTGGAAGACGTACAAACCGCTACTCTTGCATTGCCTCCACCGTTGCGGGCGCTATAAGGTTACGTGCATTGTCATGGTGCAGCAAGACTATTTTTGACAGCATTCCCCTTCTTTTTCTGAAAATTGCTGGTTTCAGTTTCTCTCTAAGCATAGCACAGTACTTTGCACTGGTCACTGTTTGCCCATGTTCCTGAAAATGCACCAGAATAGGTAAGTGGAAGACGTTCGAACCGCTACTGTTGCATTGCCCGCACCGTTGCAACCGCAATAAGGGGACGTGCATTGTCAGGGTGCAGCAAGGCTGTTTTTCGACAACATTCCTCTTCTTTTGCTGCTAGTTGCAGGTTTCAGTTTCTCTCTAAGCATGGCACAGTACTTTGCACTGGTCACTGTTTGTCCATGTTCCCGAAAATGCGCCGGAATAAGATCCTTCATGTCTCAAAAGAAGGTTAGCATGATTTTATTTGCGGAGGGCTGTCATTCGAACTTCTTTACTGGTGAAGACTGGTGTGTCCACTGAATGCTTTCCCTCCAGATCTGAAAAAAGCGGAAATTATTCCTATTTTCAAAAAAAGGCAGCCTGACTCTATTGAGAATTATCAACCTATCACAATTATTTCTGTCCTGGCGAAAATAGTTGAGTCTCTTCCTTTTTCTAAGCTATATGATCACTTCAAACGTGTCTTCAGCTCTGCACAGCATGGTTTCGTGAAGAAACGCTCAACGTTTACCAACCTGTTCCACATCACAGAAGATATTACGTCATCTATTGACAGAGAGTCACAAGTTGATGTTATTTATACTGACTTTGCTAAAGCGTTTGACAAAGTTCATCATGGTATTTTTCTCAAGAAATTGAACACTCTTGGCCTCAATGATACCCTGGGGTCCTTGTTTAAGTCCTATCTTTTCAATCGACCCCAGTCTGTTATTTATAACAACCATATTTCTGATCCCTATGTTGCCATATCTGGAATACCCCAAAGCTCTAATTTAGGACCACTCTTGTTTTCCATACATTAGTGACCTTCCTTTTTGCATTCATGACCCATGTCTCTTGTTTGCTGATGATCTCAAGCTTTATCGCAATGTACAGACTCCTGATGACTGTCTTGCTCTTCAAACTAACGTCAATAACCTGCTTCAGTGGTGTACATTAATCCATCTCAACATCTCCAAGTGTCATGTCGTATCCTTTACGCGGGAAAAGAAAACCAATTCTTTTTGACTCCAAAGCTGGCGACTATACTCTTACCCGGACAAACGAAGTCCAGGACTTGGGAGTCACGTTTGATTCGAACTTGGACTTTAAAAGTCATATCAAAAGAATTACAGAAAACTTGGATTTATGATACGAAATTCCCAGTATTACTCGAATACTCAGACACTTATTCGCATTTTTGAGACTACGGTCAGAGATCCTCACTGGAATAAGATGACCTCTCTGCAATCGAGAAGGAAGGCTCTCCAACTCAAGTTCCTGTACGGCATCATCAATGGAGAGACTGATGATTCTCATATTGTAAACCAATTAAGTTTCCGTGTTCCATATTTACCGAGGACAAAATGTGAACTATTTGCAGTGCCATTTTGCAGAACTGATGCTGGAAAAAATTGTCCGTTATGTAAAATGTACAGGCTTCACAACTCACGTGAAGAATGTCCGTATATTTTTAATGTAAGTAATAATTTTTTTCATAAAGCATGTTTTGCAAGATTGTAAATATCACTTGGTAATTATTACTGTAAATATAAATATAGCAGTTCCTGTAACTAGATTTACCGTCTGTAGGCATGTGCTTACAATAAATAAATAATAAAATCTCCACGCGCTGTTGCTTGTGCAGATTTGTAAGCTGTCTGGGCACCCATTTTGCGCACCTTACGGCACCCCAAGTCATCATGAACCATAGCATGTTCAAGTGTGCAGCGACAGCGCACAACGCAATCCGTCGGTCTTCTCTAATCCAGCCATCTGCCAGGTCGATTTGGGCTCGTGCGCGCGATGTTGGTGGCAGACCAGATCGAGTTTCCTCGGTTAACTTGTTCTTCCCGCTATAAACCTTTCTACCCCATTCATAAACTTTTCGTTGAGTCATGCTGTTTTTACTTCCATACTGAACCAACATCTTTCGGTGAATTTCAGCAGGTTTCACTTCCTTTGCCCAAAGAAATCTCACTACGGTGTTTTGTTCAACAATGGTGCAATCCCTCAGCCCAGCGTCCGTGTATATTTGACCTTGGCTTCAACTAGACTAACGGTAGAGTGCTGCGCTGTGCGTGCTAGAACTACCCATAAGCCATTGCGAACGTGTTGTATTGCGTCAGCTAGTCAGCTCTTAGCCTTTGCGGTTACCACGTAATTTTCAAATTGTCTTTACCTTTGAATTTAAATACGTAACATGAAGTCTTTTCATACAGAAAAGTTCGGCTAGTTTAATACTAAAAATACTGAATATTAATAAAATTGACATTATTTTGACGTTAAGCTTTACCCATCAGCTTATTCTCTGGGAGTATCCACAGTTTTTGCTTACCTTCAGCGATCTGTAGCTTAGAACCCCTGCGAAGAAGAAACTGAGCACAGTACTAATTTCGCAAATACAGAACCTCTGCTATAACAGAAGGGGTACATTCTAAAGAAAGCTATAATTTAGCCTTCAGCGATCGGTAGCTTAGAACTCCTATGAAGAAGAAACTGAGCACAGTACTAATTTCGTAAATACAGAACCTCTGCCATAACAGAAGAGGTACATTCTAAAGAAAGCCTTCAGTGATTTAACCTTCAGTGATCGGTAGCTTAGAACTCCTATGAAGAAGAAACTGAGCACAGTACTAATTTCGTAAATACAGAACCTCTGCCATAACAGAAGGGGTACATTCTAAAGAAAGCTATAATTTAGCCTTCAGCGATCGGTAGCTTAGAACTCCTGCGAAGAAGAAACTGAGCACAGTACTAATTTCGTAAATACAGAACCTCTGCCATAACAGAAGGGGTACATTCTAAAGAAAGCTTTAATTTAACTTTCAGCGATCTGTAGCTTAGAACTCCTGCGAAGAAGAAACTGAGCACAGTACTAATTTCGTAAATACAGAACCTCTGCCATAACAGAAGAGGTACATTCTAAAGAAAGCCTTCACTGATTTAACCTTCAGTGATCGGTAGCTTAGAACTCCTATGAAGAAGAAACTGAGCACAGTACTAATTTCGTAAATACAGAACCTCTGCCATAACAGAAGGGGTACATTCTAAAGAAAGCTATAATTTAACTTTCAGCGATCTGTAGCTTAGAACTCCTGCGAAGAAGAAACTGAGCACAGTACTTATTTCGCAAATACAGAACCTCTGCCATAACAGAAGGGGTACATTCTAAAGAAAACTATAATTTAACATAACGCAGTTAAAAAAAAATTACTTCGAACACTAATCATATGCTCCTGTTATTTTACATAGCTGTGTCTCTCGTTAGGGAGGGAGGGGCACATCTGAAGATATAACTGATAGAAGTTCACAAAACTAGAACAACCATTCCAACCTATTTGTATCCTAAGAAAATTTCGTATAAAATGCATCGTGATCTATTCATTTACTGCTCCAGGCTGGGTGCGAACAGGCTCTATGGGAACAAGGGGGAACGATACGCACGATGTCGAGAACTACTTGAAAACGTTCGTACTCAGAAGTCCACCATTTTTTATATTTGCAAAACTTTATAACGTGCAAACAAGAGCGAAATTTGAAATCAGTTTTACAAAATCTTTCTCGTGAGTTTTTCATAGTTGTTTAAAATACAGTTTATTTTTTAAACTTCTATTATCAGTTAATATTGATTTTATTTGTGTTTTATTTAAATAACACTGCATTCTCTTCGTTTATTATTTTACACAACACACTTCTGCTTTCGTGACATCTTCACAAATGCAAATTTAATTCTTGAGTTTTCATTACAGCATCTCAAGAATTCTGAATTACTGAACGAAGATATCTGAAGAAATTTGATAACAAATTTGTGGCCTTTCCATGATTTGTCAGTCTAATTATTATTAGAACTAACTGCCAATAAGCCATGATTTGTCAGTCTTCTAATTATTATTAGAACTGCCCATAAGCCATTACAACTGCCTATAAGCCATGATTTGTAAGTCGTCTAATTATTATTAGAACTTCCCATAAAGCCACGATTCGTCAGTCGTCTAATTATTATTAGAACTTCCCATAAAGCCACGATTCGTCAGTCGTCTAATTATTATTAGAACTGCCCATAAGCCATTAGAACTGCTCATAAGCCATGATATGTCAGCCGTCTAATTATTATTAGAACTGTCGATAAGCCATGATTTGTCAGTCGTCTAATTATTATTAGACGACTGACGAATCATGGAAAGACCACATTCAGGAACGTATACAAGAGCAAAAGATGAGTGAAGTACAAAGTCTTGCGTGAGACATGTGGTTTCTGCCACTGAAGCTCGAGTTGTGTGCCACGTTCGCTGCAAATGAAAGCATTTGATACATTAATAGTAAGTAAAATATAGCATTCTCAGTGACTTTGTTTTGACGGATGATCAAGCTTTAAAGAAATAACCTTTTAGTGATGTGCATGTATGTCGTTATTCGACGAAACAAACTAGGACGATTTGCACCGGCTAAGTTTGAGTGCCCTAATCTTGTCGCTGGGACCACTGCATCAGAGTGATCTCGTTGGCGAAAGCTCGTGTAAGGAGGGAGATGCATGGAAGACGTTTCTGGGGATCCTATAATAACGCGGACACTTTTATCATTACCAGAGGCTTTACCATAGGAATACGTAGCCACTTGGTCCTGGCGTCGTATTGCCGCGGAAACTCGTCGGGATGCAACAACTATCTGCCGAATGTGGCGGCAGTGGTTGGAAGAAGTTAACGTGCGTCGTCGAAGTTGTACTAGTGCATGTAGGCAAACGTTCAAACGACGCATTCGACTGCAAGTTTTAGCATCCCCTAAATCCAAGGAGGTGCGCAAGCAACTATGGACATTACCGTATCGACACGGCCTGTGAATAGCAGATTGCCTGAGATAGGTTTGCGCCCTCGCCAGCGATTGCAACGGCCACCATACACCGTAGCACATTGTGGCGTAAGTTTGCCGTGGTGCCGTACCAGACATGCGTGGTTGAACGAATGGAACTATGGCGTATTCAGCGACAAGTCTCGCTTCTATCTCAACGGCGACGATCACCGCTTGAGAGTCTGGAGTCTACGTGGTCACAGGGCTGAGGTTGTGGCCATCCGTGGGCGTCACACGGTTCTTCATCCTGGTGTTGCGGTTTGGAGCCCAATCAGTTTCATTCAATAGCCATTCACCAGTCGCATGCATAGTGGATACAATGCTGGCACGATGATACGTCGATGAGGTTATGTAGGTAGTTTTTTGGCCGTGCCTCCTTGGTATTCCAGACGCTCGCTCTCAACAAGATAATGCCCGCCCACACGCTGCCAGCATCAACAGATAGTGCCTTCGAAATGTCCACGTGTTGCGTTGAACACCGCTATCTCTAGACGTCTTCCCCAATTGAGAACTCATGGGACGTCTTTGGCAGATAACTTAACGGCTCCTGTAATATTCCCACCCAATGTCAGGGAATTTTTCACACAGGTCAACGACTCATGGTCAATGATGTCTAACAACTCCATCCTGGACTTTTCCACTAGATACCACTCCCTGTTACCGCATGGTTGTCATACGACCTACATACTCAAGCAACATTATACGTACTATCTTCAAGCCTTTCGCATCCATATTATCCCTTAGAAATTAAATTACTTCTTTCCCACTTACTTGTCTACTCTTGTGGAAAGTCTCATTTCGTGCATTCCTTCATGTGTGGCATTTTCTATGTCGATGTTACAGTGACTTGGGGATTTCAGAAGGCTACTCGGATTTTAATTTAAAAATATTCTTCAGTGCTCACGTGAAGAATAAAAGAAAGTAAAAAACGATAAAGAAAAACAATTGCGGAGATAGGAGTCAAAACAACACAGGTAGTGACCATAGATTGGTGAAATGTAAGATGCACCTCAACACTAAACTCGAACGTGGCAAGTTCATAAGACAAACAAAATGTATTGACATAACCAACCTTAAAAAACACCATAATACCTTCAAGTTGGAACTGAAGAACAGATTCTCTGCTTTAGAAGGCCTAACATCGGAAGAAGTGGGTATTTCTGAAGTTAGCAGAAAAGTAACCAAAGCTCTTATGGAAACAGCAACAAAATTAGCTGGGTCTAAGAATAAGTTGCATGGGAACAAATTATCAGGAAAAACCAAAATGTTGATGCAAAAAAGAAGAGAGATGAGGACAACTAAAGAAGACGTGACTTCCAAAGTGGAATACATAGAGCTATGCAAGACTGTACGAAAAAGTATAACTGAAGACGTAAGGAAATTCAACTGTGAACTAGTGAGGAAAGCAATTGAAAACAAAGCCTAAAAATAGCAAAGGGACATCTCAGTAAGGGAAGAAAACAGATTATGGCTCTGAGAAAAGAAGATGGTTCTGTAACAAGAAATAGAGGCGAAATTTTGATAAGAGTGAAAGATTTCTACAGCAAGTTATATGAATGGGATGATGCATGTACTCCAGACATCATGGAAGGTACCAGTACCATTCTTCTTCCAGTCCTCCCAGCAGAAGTTGCACATGCAATCAAGAACATGAAGCGGGGAAAAGCTCCAAGAGAAGATGGAATTACTGTAGACATTATACAAGAAGCAAGTGGAGAAATCGAAACAGTACTCGCCCAAATTTTCACTCGATGCCTTAATGAAGGGAAGATTCCTGAGGATTGGAACAACGCTACAATGATCCTGCTACATAAAAAAGGTGACATTGAGGACCTCAAGAACTACAGACCTATCAGCCTCCTATCAGTGGTTTATAAAATCTTCACTAAAGTTCTTTTACACCGTTTGAAGGTAACACTGGACATCGCTCAACCGAGAGAACAAGCTGGATTCAGGAGTGGCTACAGCACAATAGATCATATCCACGTACTGAGAGAACTAATTGAAAGGGCGAGGGAATATGAACTTCCATTGTGCATGGCTTTTATCGATTATGAAAGAGCCTTTGATTCGGTGAAACCATCAGCAGTTACAATGGCTCTGAAATCCTGCGGTATTGAAGACGCATACATTAATATTATTAATAACATCTATGAAAATGCAAGTGAGACAAGGTGACACCATATCTCCGAAGCTCTTTAATGCGACATCGGAAAATGTCTTTCAATCACTGAACTGGGAAAACAAAGGGATAAAGATTAATGGAGATTATCTAACCCACCTTCGTTTTGCTGATGATAGTCATTTTTGCAACTACCCCATCAGAGCTGCAGAGTATGATCCAAGAACTTGCTGACAAGAGTAAAGAAGTGGGATTAAAAATGAACTTTCAGGAGACAAAAGTGATGTTCAATGCTTTTACATGAAATGAAGATTTATCGATTGATGGAGAAAAGCTGGAGATAACAGACACGTACGTTTATCTTGGACAGCAGATATCAAGTGAGGGTCACATTGATGAAGAAGTTAATCGGCGTACAAAACTTGCCTGGAGAGCTTTTGGAAGAAACGGCATAATTTTCAAGAGCAATATGCCATTATGTCTTAAAAGAAAAGTGTTTGATCAATGCATCCTTCCAGTGCTTTCGTATGGTGCAGAGACTTGGACCCTAACTAAAAGAGACATACAAAGGCTGCAGACAACTCAAAGTAGCATGGAGAGGTGCATGCTTGGTGTAACCAGGAGAGATAAGAAGGGGAACACGTGGATCCGAAAAATGACAAGAGTGGAAGACATCATGATCAGAGTTAAATCCCTGAAATGGCAATGGGCTTGCTATACTGCCAGAAAGACAGACCATCGATGGACAGCCGAAATTTTAGATTGGATTCCAAGGGACAGGAAAAGACCCAGAAGAAGACCACATGGGAGATGGGTGGATGAAATTCGAAAGTATGCGGGGGTGACATGGAGGAGACTGGCACAAGACAGATCGTTGTGGAGGAAACGTGGGGTGACCTTCGTCCAGCAGTGGATTGATAATGGCTGACAATGATGATGATATATATATATAATATATTCAGTCTAAAGAACAGGATAGAGAGAGAGTCTTAAAGGTATGATTTCAGTTTCTTCAATTAATGTTAACCTAGTTTTATTAAACTAAAGGAACATCTTCCGAGAATTTCTGCACAGAACCAGACAGATGTGTAAAACGTGCTCCTAAGAATGACACACCCAAAAGAATAGAATTTTGAATCGACTTTTGCTTTGATATGCACGTAATCTGTTGGTGGCGAATTATCACTGGGAACAAGAAAGCAATTTAAATGTTAAAGTAAGAGAAAAAGCTCATATTTAAATTTTGACCATGTCTTTAGAGAATAAACAAACCATCCGTGGAGTAGTCAGAATTCGAATCTCTTCCTAGATTCATGCACAAAGCTGCTCGCTACGTAACTTCACAATTTGAGGGAAATTTTATAGCAGTATTTTAACTAATGTTTTGTATTAATAGTGATTTGACTGAACCAACGAAAAACTGGAAACTAATTTGCTTATGAAAGGAACGGTTAAAAACAACATTACATTTAAAAAATATATACCTACTCTTCGTTATTAGTTTAAAGAGGCACGTCATGGGGAAACCTGAAACAACAGGAACATCAAAGTCTTGAACCAGGAAGAAATTGAGCGAATTGCCAGAAAGAAATTACTTGTGGTGAACGCGAGTAAATGGGAGAGTTTCAAAGCATTGTAAATCCAGAACGCACGAAAACGATTAAAAAAGAAGTAAAGCCAAAAAATTGGCAGCAGACTGTGGTAGACGTTGTGCAGCAAGCTGACTTGTCCACACCTTGAAGCTGGGTGGAATATTTCAAAACTGATACGAGGCGAAGGCATTGGCCAAATTTTTTCTCGTAAAACTAAAAGCTCCAAGATAATGTATGACAACATAAAGATGACCTTTTCAGCGCAATAGTTCATCAACTCGCTCTCGAAAATGATGGATCGCATTTTCGCCCAGAAATGATAGTGGTAATGCTTTTGTAATTTTAAAACAAATTTAACCTAAGTTCGTTATACTGATCAGCGTAAAGTGGAAAATAAATAAAATTTTTTGGGGCGTAAAACATTTCTTATATTTTCGAAATATTAAGAAATCAGAATTTTTTTTTCGTTCCAGTTTTGCAGATTCAGTACGCTTCGTTGTCTTTAACCGGAAAGCTCGTTCACAATACGAAATTGCGTTTTCCTATTCACACCTGAACAACGTAAATAAAAGATGATAAAGCAAAACATGCCAATACAGGAGTGCGAACTTTGAAATCATTTAGCAGAAAAAACAACAACAAAAGAAATAACTGAAATTTTTTTAGAGCTGACAGATGTTAATATTAATACACACAACTGATGTGGAATTGGAACATCAAACAGAAGTCATCGCTCTTTCCACGTTTATAAGTGAGTCACGGAAGTATTCTCAATCCGAGCATTGTGCGGAGCTCCAAGAAGCAACCTGCCATGTGGTTTGGCAGTTAGTTGTATGTGAGTCTGGAGAATTCGAAGCCGCTATGGTGCAGTGGTAGCATATCCGGCGCGTAAATGGAAGACCCTGGGTTCGATTCCCGGTGGCGGCTGATGAGAATTTTTCCGTGACTCGCTTATAAAAGTGGAAAGAGCGTTGACTTCTGTTTGATGTTAATATATCCGAGATTAATTTATTCACCTCTATGACATCTCAAAATTACCAGAAATGTAAAAAAAGACAGATTTACAACAGAAAATATAACCGAGTGTACAGAAAGTCGCTCACTGGAGAGCGAGATTTGAACTGTTTCCTCAGGTAATCATCATAATCTCGAATCGGTTCAGGATCGGATCGGTTTGTATCGTTCATTGACTATTCCAATGAACGATTTTCGCAGGGAATGATTGTTGCGAAACTGCTAAGGGTTGGATTCGGTTATGCGGTTCGTTGACTTTTCCGGTTAAGTGAAGGATTTTAATTTTTAAATGTTACAATTTCTTTTTCTCAGATTTTATTACGTTTTGTACGAATCTTGGAATTATTTATAATCAGAGATCACTTACGTGGTAAAATACACCACTGTTTATGAAAACTGCAACACCAGAGAAAATTGCGCTATTTAAATAAAATTTGTATCACAGATTCTTCATCTTACAGGAGATAACAGATTACATTTGTAGAGCTATACAAAATTGCTTTGCTTCAAATCTCAGTACAGTGTATTAATCAAGGTAGTTGCAATCGATGCCTATCATTTGTAGAAACCCCACACAACGTAAATTCAAACTCACTGGCGGAATTTAAAATTTATTGTGTAACGATAAGAGGTTAAGAGTAGAACCATAAGAACTTTCGGGTTTCCCTAGAACCCATCATCAGATGAAAATCAAACTCACTACGGATTTTAAGATGAATATCATCTGATAATGGTTTCCAGGGAAACCTGAAAGTTCTTCTGGTTCTACTTTTAACCTTATACATTAAATTCCGTCAGTGAGCTTGAATTTGTGTTACGTGGGGTTTCTACTACCTTGATTACTGTATGGCAAAATCTGCACGAATTTGGATATCTTTAGTCTCCGCTCCCCTCAGGCACGTCCCAAACTTGCCCAACTGGGGACACATCCGGCGAACGTGCAGGTCAGGAAAGGAGAGAGATCTGCGTTGTATGGAAGAGGTCTTGGATATTCTACACCACATGCGGCCGAGCGTTATCCTGCTGGAATATAGCGCCAGGACAACTGTGAATGAAGGGTATCACCTCTGACTCAAAAACATCCATAATGTGTCGTTGGCTGTTGAGGGTTACCTCAATTCGTATCAGGAGAGATCGCGAATTGAACCCAATGTCACCCCAAACCATGACGCTGCAAGGGGCCGTTCACCACGCTGTCTTCGAACACGTATGAGAATATCATGGCTCATCAAGTTGAATCGTGACTCGTCAGAGAACACCACCTGTTGGCAATCAGCGTGTTAACGTCTGTGTTCTAGACCCCATTGCAGCCTATGTCGTCTGTGGATGAGGGTCAAAGGAATGCGCAGCAATGAGCTGCTAGCCACCAGACGACGTCGAACTGTGCTGGAGGACAAAGCCTGACACGTGACAGTGCTCCCCTAACACCGTGGATGTCGTGTGCGATCGATCACTGCCATGCGGTAGAGGTATCTGCCATCCCGTGCAGTCGTGCGATTTAGCCGTCTATTTCCTGGATTTCTGTGGGTTCGAGCCTCGTTTGTCCACCAACGCCACGTTCGCATCACTGTACTGATCGACGGACGTCCAGTCGATTTTCCTTTGCAAATGCAGCCCGTGTCTTGAAATCATGAATACCAATTACGAATTGACTTACCACTGGGTGGCTCTATCCCAAATGTTGTCCGAAAATGCTGTTGAACAGTCACAACTTGTTTGTATGAAAATAGAGAACATAAAAGAACATAAAATACTTTCTCCTGCGTGCTTGCCGCCATTGTGTGATTTGTTACTTCTGCTGGACTTATGGCGCCATCTACCAACCACACGCGGAATCGGTAGCGGGGCATTGGAACTTGGAGAGATTACCTTCTCTCCAAGTTATACATCTCGCAACTAAAATTACTCATTACATGTCGTGTGGTAAATTAAATCGGCAACATCAGTTTGACTTACCCTGTATTTGAAGTAATCTTATCTTTTCAGGAAAGAATCGTTGGCGGACGACTCAGTTTCCTGCCTCTTTCTTCTCGAACGGCTTTAATTTCTTGAAACAAATCTGATTAAGTGTTTAGTCTTAGTCACATCTCCAAGCTAAATGTTATAGGTACACTGCATGAAAATACTCCAAAACGCCGAAAAAATATCCCAAATCCGAGATATTTCTGGCCCAAAGCATTTCGTAAAAATGACGCGCAACCTCTATTCTATGACTTGGGATGCCTAGTGGTCGACGCTCGTGACTGCCACGGAGAAACGCAGGTTCAATCCCAGGCAGGTACGACGCGTGTACCATTAAATATCCGCCGTGCGTCGGATGGGCACGTTAAGCCGTCGGACCCCAGGTACTGGCCCACCGGAAACAAGGGCATCTTCCTCTCCCTTTGTATCTCGCTTCCGTGTGGCTTTCCTATCGGGCACTCTAGCACAAATCTCCTAGCTTCCGTGTAGATTTCCTATCGGGCACTCTAGCACAAATCTCCTAGCTTCCTATTTCTAAGGGTTGTTCAAGACCTGTGGTCAGACACTCCCTTCCTAGAATCCTCTACATATGATCTGATCTATGACTTGGGATTCGTCGAATTGTAGAGGTGACGGTGTTTTCATTCATCCCGGATGCTACTAGTGTAAGGATACCATATTTTTCAGCTTATAAGTCGATATGGGATCAAATGCGTGCAAATTTTTCCTTTTGTTCTAGTCTTATCTTATAATCAGTCGATCCTGATTATAAGATAAGACTAGAACAAATACAGTTAGTGTTCCGGAATTCTGTAATTACATTTTTTAATGTTTCAGTAAATATTAAAAGGAAGAGAAAATGAGGTAATTTTCTCCATCTTCCTTTTCAGTAAAAGTTGTTTTTCATAAGTTTATATTTTCCCTTACGAAATGAGTGTACCGTATTCCTTCCCTCATACCGACCAGTCGGAGAAAACCGCTGCGTAAAGATGAAAAGAAAAAAAAAAAAAAAAAAAAAAAAGGAAGACACAAAGGTGCCAGATCAGAGAGATTTGCAGCGTGAGTTATCGTTTGCTGCTTTCTCACACAGTCCGACTGAAATTAGAGATCTTGATTACAACAGGAAATATGAAATAAATTAAGGTAATCATGATAAATGAAAGCAATAGTTGATTTTAACTCAGTCGTGAGGTACAACTGAAAGATTGACAGAGCGGAAAGAGACGACTGCCTTCGCTAGCAACTAGTCATTGCTACTCTTAAAGCACATTCGCAGCCGGTTGTTTACGCAGTTGCCTCCATCCCATCAAGTGGTTGGCAGCGACGTGTTTCAGAGGCTTGATAATTGCGAGGTAAGTGAGATGCATCCATTGCAGTTCTGACGGCTTTGCAAAACCAGAAGCGGATGCTATCCGCGGAGTCTTGGAAGTATCGAGAGAGAAATGCAGTTAACATACAACAGCTGCCACTTCAAATTGGTCACGGCGATTTAAGGTTTTTCTCGAACGGAAATATCCGTTTCAACAGCTTTTGAACAAGTTCTTAGAGAATAGAATATTGCATTTCGTACGCTTCCGGAATGGTTTCTTAAGATCGTAACATAGCCCTTCAGGCTTGCTTGGATAACAACCGAAATTTAGATATAGTATTTTTTTTTTTTTTTTTAGATTGAGAAATTTCAATAGATAAGTCGAGGGGCCCGGAACTTCTGAAGAAAAAAGTCTTATATGCCAAAAAATATGTAACTAAATTGCTTCAACGTAAGGATAATTAAATTTCATTAGTGTAAGAATAATTAAATTTCATCAGTATAAGGATAATTAAATTTCATCAGTATATACTAGTAAAATTTAATGATCTTTAAAAATAATTAAATTTCATTAGTACTGTTAAGGCTATTAATTGACTACAATATGGAAGAAATATTCCTCTCATCATACGTAGAAGATACGTCACGATAATTAATACAGCAATGAGACATCTCTGAATTGACTGTATTTTTACTGTTCTCACGCAATATCAATCACTCAGAAAACTTGAAAAGTTTTCTGATGTGATTTATATTACGTCAGAAACCTTTCCAAGTAACTTGAAAAGTTTTCTGATGTGATTTATATTACGTCAGAAACCTTTCCAAGTAACTTGAAAAATTTTCTGATGTGATTGATATTACGTCAGAAACCTTTCCAAGTAACTTGAAAAGTTTTCTGATGCGATTGATATTACGCCAGAAACCTTTCCAAGTAACTTGAAAAGTTTTCGGATGAGACTAATATCACGTAAAGAACAGTAAACACAATCAATTCAGAGATGTCTGATTGCTGTGTTAATTATCATGATTATTAATTGTAGTTTCTTTTGTAAAACCCTAAGCGACGGAGGTGCCAGAATTTGAAATTCAGGATACAAAAGTTTTGTTATTTGTTTATTACAATCTACTCACGCATAACACGGAGCATTGTTGCATTTATAGAATCCTCTAATCCAGGAGTCACCACATTTTGGGAGGGAAGAGCCAAATGGGAAAGTGGCAAAAGCTCGAGTGCCAGATTAAAAACAAAATTAGTAAACCGAAAATCAATCAATGCAAATTATGTATATTTTAAATAAACTAAGGTTTATGAAGGTCAAACTAATTTTATGTGGTTTGAAATTTATCATGAAAGTTCTCAGTAATTATTTAAAGATATTTATAAAAATCTAGAACAAATATAAAAGTAAACTTACTAAAAACTAAAGTTAAATTTTTAGTAACTTGACTTCATGACATCTAAAACTGGAAGAAAAAAAAAAAAAAAAAAAAAAACTCAGTGAGAGGAATGATATTGTTTCTGGAATGAAATAGCTTCATTTTCGATATTTGGTTTCAGATTAGACAACCAAATTTTTAAAAAGTCAGACAAATGGTTGTTGGTCAACGGTGAGCGAAGCTTTGATTTAATCTATTTAATTTTGGAGGAAGCTTATTCTCACAAATATGTGTGCTACCAAACACTGAAAGCATTTTCCTGGCAAAACTTTTGATATAGGTACGAGGAAGGATCGGAAAGTAACGCACAACAATTCCTTTTCTCTTTGCAGCTGGCAAGTAGCCAGACAACGACTTTGAATTACATGCAACTTATAACGAAGTAAATTTCTCCGTCATTTTCGGTCTACGCTGGGATTCGAACCCGAGTACGCTTATTCCGGAACAAGTCGCTCTACCAACTGAGCTACGCAGACATGTATTCTGATTCCTATCTGCCTTTACGTCATGTGCGTCCTGCTGGCAGGTACGTCACATCTCCCCCCCCCCAAAGAGGGCCGGGGGCATGGCCCACGGGTCAGCCGTGACCATGAATCGCTGCAGGCAGACAACCACTGTAGAACGTGCACTTGAGAACTCACAGTCAATCTGGTGTGTGGAATGCAACGTCACACACATTTATTTTTCGAAGCACTGGAGAAGGGATTCTCTGATTTTTCCTATCTCGCGGTGTGGAAATAACATCACACCAATGCGAGATTTTGAACGGTCGGGTCATCCGGGTAGTTCGGGCGCCATTATAACGAAGTAAATTTCTCCGTCATTTTCGGTCTACGCCGGGATTCGAACCCGAGTACGCTTATTCCGGAACAAGTCGCTCTACCAACTGAGCTACGCAGACATGTATTCTGATTCCTATCTGCCTTTACGTCATGTGCGTCCTGCTGGCAGGTACGTCACAAACTGACTAGTTTGGCAGGATCAGGTGTCGCTGTGGTGGAAGACAGTGGGAACGACTGGACAAAGATGTGCGCGTTTTTTAGCGTCGTTTCCGAATGAAGAGTAAAGCGGTGTAGTCCGATTTTTGTAGGCTCAAGGGAAAACTCCGATGGAAATTCACAAGAAAAATAGCAACCTCTCCAGATGGTGAAGTTTCTTTGCAGATGGCCAACTTTAGAGATTCGCCACGTTCCGGTCGACCTGTAACTGCGTCATCACCTGCCACCGTAAGAGGCATTGAACAGGCAATTCTGAATAACCGGTGGGTCCATCTTCGTACATTGACACAGAAGTTCAACATTTTGTACGGTATAGCGTACGATATTGTGCATGAAAAATTGCAATTTCGCGAGGTCAGTGCGCGATGGGTGTCCAGAAACTTGACAGACGACGAGAAGGAACAGAGAATGATGTGGACATGCATTTCTGGCAGGTATAGTGACGGGTGATGAGTCCTCAGCGTAGCACTACCCTCCCGAAACGAAGAAGGCCAGTATTATGTGGAAATATTCCGACTCCTCGCCACGAAAAAAAATTCAGAGTAACCCAATCTGCACAAAAAGTCCTCATGACTGTGTTCTCGGACATGCATGGCGTTCTCCTGGTGGAGTTTCATCCAACGGGGACCACTGTGAATGTCAAAACCTACGCTAACACATTGACAAAGTTACGTCGTGCCCTTCGGGACAAAAGACCCAACAGTGACGCTGCAACTGCTTCATGACAACGCTCGCCCACATATTACCCAACACGTTCGGGATAACACTGCGCAATTTGGCTGAGAGATGCTCTAGCACCCACCACGCAGTCCGGACTTGGCTCCTTCGGATTTTCATTTGTTTGGTCCATTGAAAAGATTCCTGGGCGACCAAGGCTTTGATTCGGCTGACGAATTGAAATCGGTTGTCCGCAGATGGTTATACGCCCAGAAAAGGGACTTTTATGAACAAGGTATATTAAAACTGGTGCCACGCTGGGATAAATATCCAGCGTCTCACTAAGAAATGTACTTTCACTGTGTACATGTTTTCTTTTGCCTCTCTATTAAACTGTTCCCTCCTCCCCCAAAAAATAGTATGAGTTACTTTTCGATCTACCCTCGTAAAACTATTTCAAGGCAAAAGAGAGAGAATAAGACGTTATCAAACTTCACTCTTAAACAATGACTTCAAAATTACTATTAGAATGCAAACAGTAATTATTATCCAAACGGTAAATTCTCCTCGGTACCGTCAACTCTAAAATTAAATGGGTCCCGCAATAACTGGAATGATTTTTCATGCTTCTAAAACTCACCAAAACGTCTTTCAATCTCAGCTTTCAACATATTAATATCTGTGACACACAGCTCAACATCAAAATCAAACTTTTTGAGGCATGTTGACCCACATACACGATGGAGTCACATTATTGTGATCACCAGCTAATGGGTACTCACATATCGACAGCAACTAGACGGGCTGGGAGTGACTCAGTAAGGTGCTGAAAGGCATTCACAGTTATGTGGAGCCATGCCGACTGCAGCACATATGACAGCTGCTGAAGGGTGCGTGGTGGAGGGATCCATAGAGCCAACAACACGATAGATGTGGTCTCGCAAATGCTCAGTTGGGTTTAAGCCTGGAGAATTAGAGGGCCAGGGATGTACTTTGAAGTCTTCATCGTGCTCTTCCAACCATTCTCGGACATTTCTAGCTGTGTGACACATCGCATTGTCATTCTGGAAGATCCCATCCGCCCCATGGGAGACAATCAACATGTATGGGTGTACGTAGTCTGCAAGGACGAATTCATAACGAATTCTGTCTATAGTGCCTCTCAGGTATGAGTGGACCCCCAGGGAATGCCACGAAAACATTCCCGAGATCATAACGGTGCCCTCACCAGCTTGTGTTCTGTCAACAATAGTTGAAGAGTGTTTTGCTCGCCGATGTTTCTCGCCTTATAAGCAGAAAACATGACTCATCGGAGAAGGCCAATCAGCGGAGGTGCAGTTTCGATACTTCTGTGCAAATGTAAGCCTTTTCTTCCGATGAACCTTCGTTGGCATAGGTGCAGTTGACCATCCGTTTGCATCGGAGCCCCATACGCAACAGCGTTCTCTGAACTGCCCTTTTAGGCACACTTCTGGTAGCCCTCTGGTTCATTCGGCCAGTGAGTTGCTCCACTGTAGCGTGTCGATCGGCTCTCACGCACCTTCGCAGCCGACGTACACCTCTCACATCAATGGCAAGTTGTGTTCCGCAGTTTTCACGTAGCTTATTCGCAATGGTGCCATTTCTCCAATCACGATACACTTTAACTACAGCAGTATGTGAGCAGTTCACAAACTGCGTTGTTTCAGAAATACTGCCAGCCTTGGAACGAAAGCCGTTAATCAACCCTTTCGGCGAATCTGAAAAATCGCTCCTTTTATCCATGACAGCAACGAGCGATATGTTTCCAGAATGCCTACAGCACACCTTATATACCCTCCAAACCAGCTCACAACAAGTGCCTTCTTTCATTGGCTACGCGCTGTTAACGTCAAAAGTAAGAGGTGGTCACGATAATGTGAATCGACTGTGTATAATTACTAGATGGAAAGTGCAAAAAGTTTCGCTCTGCCAACTGCCGTTTGAACAGTTTCAACTTCGATTGGAAATACTCAAGATCAATTTGTTTCTTATCTTTTCCTTGCAAATTCAAATTGAGTTGATTGAGATGGTTAGTAATCAATGAAGGAAGAACTAGTCTTCATAATACATGGGAAATTCACAGAATATTCAAGCAAAACAAACCGAATTTGCTTGTACCACTTACTGGTCATCCATGTAACACTTCTCAGAACTAACTTGAAAATTTCAATATTTCTGGAGCAGGAATCGAACCCCGCATCTCCCGATTACCAGTCGTAAAAAATTAGGAGGTGTTACAGCAGCCTAATTTGGCCCACGAGCCGTAGTTTGGTGACCTCTGCTCTAATCATTTCCGTCAATCAGTTTTCAGCAAATAAGTAATGCAATACACAAAACTAAACAAGCAAACTAAAAAAGAACTTACGTTTCCAAGAAGCAAATGCTTCCCTGCTCATTTTTAAGCGGCATTTGTTTGTCCCCAATCGTCTTATAGTAAAGCACTTCTAGCGCAATTTGGCCGAACAACCAAATTGTCGCTGCCAAGAGATAAAACCTGCATAGAAGAAAAGCAAATCAGTTTTTTTTTCGGGCAATACTGAAAACAGTGAAAGAAAAAAAAAACCACATAATGAAGTTGCTGTACCTGGAGTTCCTAATAAGAGATTTTTGCATGCCTGGCATAGACTGAGCTTGAAGAAAAACCTGGAATAATAACTAATATTCAGAATATTCCAGTTTCTGAGTAAAATGCACACATATACTTGTTATTTTATTCAAAAATTGTGATGACTTAATTAACGTCTTCATTAAGCTAAATAACGCTGTAATTTTCTTAAGAATAAGAAAAATATTAGTACTCTTTATGGCACCCAGACAGTGAAATACGAGGGTCACAACAAAAGTTCTGCACACGTTAATCTAAAACGGAAATGGATGATGCAATCCGGAAAATGATTGCGTCATGTCAAGGTCAGACTCTCAGCTGAAATGATACGAGTGTCATAACAAAAGTTTTGCACACGTTAATCTAAAACGGAAGCGGATGATGCAATCCGGAAAATGATTGCGTCATGTCAAGGTCAGACATCAGCTGAAATGATACGAGGGTCACAACAAAAGTTCTGCACACGTTAATCTAAAACGGAAATGGATGATGCAATCCGGAAAATGATTGCGTCATGTCAAGGTCAGACTCTCAGCTGAAATGATACGAGTGTCATAACAAAAGTTTTGCACACGTTAATCTAAAACGGAAGCGGATGATGCAATCCGGAAAATGATTATGCGTCATGTCAAGGTCAGACATCAGCTGAAATGATACGAGGGTCACAACAAAAGTTCTGCACACGTTAATCTAAAACGGAAATGGATGATGCAATCCGGAAAATGATTGCGTCATGTCAAGGTCAGACTCTCAGCTGAAATGATACGAGTGTCATAACAAAAGTTTTGCACACGTTAATCTAAAACGGAAGCGGATGATGCAATCCGGAAAATGATTGCGTCATGTCAAGGTCAGACATCAGCTGAAATGATACGAGGGTCACAACAAAAGTTCTGCACACGTTAATCTAAAACGGAAATGGATGATGCAATCCGGAAAATGATTGCGTCATGTCAAGGTCAGACTCTCAGCTGAAATGATACGAGTGTCATAACAAAAGTTTTGCACACGTTAATCTAAAACGGAAGCGGATGATGCAATCCGGAAAATGATTGCGTCATGTCAAGGTCAGACATCAGCTGAAATGATACGAGGGTCACAACAAAAGTTCTGCACACGTTAATCTAAAACGGAAATGGATGATGCAATCCGGAAAATGATTGCGTCATGTCAAGGTCAGACTCTCAGCTGAAATGATACGAGTGTCATAACAAAAGTTTTGCACACGTTAATCTAAAACGGAAGCGGATGATGCAATCCGGAAAATGATTGCGTCATGTCAAGGTCAGACATCAGCTGAAATGATACGAGGGTCACAACAAAAGTTCTGCACACGTTAATCTAAAACGGAAATGGATGATGCAATCCGGAAAATGATTGCGTCATGTCAAGGTCAGACTCTCAGCTGAAATGATACGAGTGTCATAACAAAAGTTTTGCACACGTTAATCTAAAACGGAAGCGGATGATGCAATCCGGAAAATGATTGCGTCATGTCAAGGTCAGACATCAGCTGAAATGATACGAGGGTCACAACAAAAGTTCTGCACACGTTAATCTAAAACGGAAATGGATGATGCAATCCGGAAAATGATTGCGTCATGTCAAGGTCAGACTCTCAGCTGAAATGATACGAGTGTCATAACAAAAGTTTTGCACACGTTAATCTAAAACGGAAGCGGATGATGCAATCCGGAAAATGATTGCGTCATGTCAAGGTCAGACATCAGCTGAAATGATACGAGGGTCACAACAAAAGTTCTGCACACGTTAATCTAAAACGGAAATGGATGATGCAATCCGGAAAATGATTGCGTCATGTCAAGGTCAGACTCTCAGCTGAAATGATACGAGTGTCATAACAAAGTTTTGCACACGTTAATCTAAAACGGAAGCGGATGATGCAATCCGGAAAATGATTGCGTCATGTCAAGGTCAGACATCAGCTGAAATGATACGAGGGTCACAACAAAAGTTCTGCACACGTTAATCTAAAACGGAAATGGATGATGCAATCCGGAAAATGATTGCGTCATGTCAAGGTCAGACTCTCAGCTGAAATGATACGAGTGTCATAACAAAAGTTTTGCACACGTTAATCTAAAACGGAAGCGGATGATGCAATCCGGAAAATGATTGCGTCATGTCAAGGTCAGACATCAGCTGAAATGATACGAGGGTCACAACAAAAGTTCTGCACACGTTAATCTAAAACGGAAATGGATGATGCAATCCGGAAAATGATTGCGTCATGTCAAGGTCAGACTCTCAGCTGAAATGATACGAGTGTCATAACAAAAGTTTTGCACACGTTAATCTAAAACGGAAGCGGATGATGCAATCCGGAAAATGATTGCGTCATGTCAAGGTCAGACATCAGCTGAAATGATACGAGGGTCACAACAAAAGTTCTGCACACGTTAATCTAAAACGGAAATGGATGATGCAATCCGGAAAATGATTGCGTCATGTCAAGGTCAGACTCTCAGCTGAAATGATACGAGTGTCATAACAAAAGTTTTGCACACGTTAATCTAAAACGGAAGCGGATGATGCAATCCGGAAAATGATTGCGTCATGTCAAGGTCAGACATCAGCTGAAATGATACGAGGGTCACAACAAAAGTTCTGCACACGTTAATCTAAAACGGAAATGGATGATGCAATCCGGAAAATGATTGCGTCATGTCAAGGTCAGACTCTCAGCTGAAATGATACGAGTGTCATAACAAAAGTTTTGCACACGTTAATCTAAAACGGAAGCGGATGATGCAATCCGGAAAATGATTGCGTCATGTCAAGGTCAGACATCAGCTGAAATGATACGAGGGTCACAACAAAAGTTCTGCACACGTTAATCTAAAACGGAAATGGATGATGCAATCCGGAAAATGATTGCGTCATGTCAAGGTCAGACTCTCAGCTGAAATGATACGAGTGTCATAACAAAAGTTTTGCACACGTTAATCTAAAACGGAAGCGGATGATGCAATCCGGAAAATGATTGCGTCATGTCAAGGTCAGACATCAGCTGAAATGATACGAGGGTCACAACAAAAGTTCTGCACACGTTAATCTAAAACGGAAATGGATGATGCAATCCGGAAAATGATTGCGTCATGTCAAGGTCAGACTCTCAGCTGAAATGATACGAGTGTCATAACAAAAGTTTTGCACACGTTAATCTAAAACGGAAGCGGATGATGCAATCCGGAAAATGATTGCGTCATGTCAAGGTCAGACATCAGCTGAAATGATACGAGGGTCACAACAAAAGTTCTGCACACGTTAATCTAAAACGGAAATGGATGATGCAATCCGGAAAATGATTGCGTCATGTCAAGGTCAGACTCTCAGCTGAAATGATACGAGTGTCATAACAAAAGTTTTGCACACGTTAATCTAAAACGGAAGCGGATGATGCAATCCGGAAAATGATTGCGTCATGTCAAGGTCAGACATCAGCTGAAATGATACGAGGGTCACAACAAAAGTTCTGCACACGTTAATCTAAAACGGAAATGGATGATGCAATCCGGAAAATGATTGCGTCATGTCAAGGTCAGACTCTCAGCTGAAATGATACGAGTGTCATAACAAAAGTTTTGCACACGTTAATCTAAAACGGAAGCGGATGATGCAATCCGGAAAATGATTGCGTCATGTCAAGGTCAGACTCTCAACAACGCAGTGGTGTTAGAACGACGCGCTATGATTTGCTGTGTGGACGTGGGAGAGTTTAGAAGTGGAAGCGTGCAGCTCCTCAGGTCGAGTCACAGCGTTAGACCAGCGCTCGTACCTGAAAATAGAAGCTCTGCAGGAAAAAAACTCCGACACAGATCTACACTGCTTTGCAAAAAGTTTGTGGGGAAGGAACTCTCGAGAGAAGCACAATTTCTCACTGGGCATCGCGCTTTCGGGAGGGCCGAAGCAGCATCGAAGATGATTACCACTCAGGCCGACCTCAAACAGCGACAAAAAAAAACATCTCTCACCATTGTTGCAACGCTTCTCGAAGAGAATCGCCGTTTAACAGTCGAGGAAATTTCTCATCAGGCAAATTTGTCCACCAAGTCTGTTCACCGGATTTTGATCGACTCACTGGGAAAAAGAAAAATCGCCTCACCTCCGAGCAGAAGGCAGCTAGAGTGAGCATCGAACAGCATCACCTCCACAGGTTCGAAACGGAGGGCGACACCTTCCGGAACAGAATTGTCGCAATTAATGAGACTTGGGCCCATGATTTTGAGCCGGAAATGAAGTCGCAATCAGCGGAATCAAGGCATCCAAGTTCCCCACTCCCCTCAAAGTGTTTTCGGCAACAATCCAAAGTGAAGCAAATGATGATTTTTGCGTACGATGCCCTGGGTGTTTTGTTCTTTGATCGAGTTCAGGTGGAGCAAAATGTCAACGCACAATATTATCGTGACTTTCTGAGGACAAAGTTGAGAACGAAAATTCGTCAAAATCGCTCCAACATGTTGGAAGCGGGAGCGATCTTTGCTACATGACAACGCATCGTGTCATGGTGCAGCGTCGGTACGAGAACTTTTGTGGAAATATGGCTGGAAAACTTTATCCCATCCACCATACAGCCCTGATCTCAGCCCACCCAACTTTGATCTTTTTCCAAAGTTAAAAAATCGGCCCCGTGACATCCGCTACGAATCGTTCGACGAACTGTCATTGCACGTGACCCGAGTAATACGACAGCTGAGCAAAGATGGCGTACTATGATGGCGTCCAAGACCAACCTCACTGCTGGCAAGCTGTCATTAGCAGCGGAGGAGTACATTGAATGGCAATAAGGTAAGTTTTTTCCGTTACTTCACATTTTTCTTAAAAATGGACAGTGTGCAGAACTTTTGTTAGGACCTCCGTATAAAACAATAGAGATTATGATTATGGCAGTAATTCTGTCGCTGCGCGAATTTCAAATTTTTTCCCTATTTTCGCCTAATTTCTATTATAATTTTTTGATTACTGTATTTTTCATAATTAAATAATTTTAATACTTCCTTCGTTAGAATTTACGCGAAAAATATAACGCAAAGTAATCTTACTAGAAAGTCCAAACCAGAGCTTTAAACCTTGAATTACCTCTCAAGATTGTTCGTTACGAAGATACTCTTTTCGAACACGCTTGGCGGGTAATTCAAGGTCACATGCACTCTGCTGAAGAGTGCACACGTAGTCTTCCGTGATTTCCCCCGCTACTGTTGAATGACCTTTGCGATTTGCCGGACTAGTAAGCCAGGTATCGTCAGTTGTGTTTGTACTTTTAGCTGGGAAAGCAGCTCACAGAAAAGAGTGTTTCGCAGACGCTTAGCTTAGAAAATGTGTGCTTTCGTGTATTTAGTTTATGAAATTTCTAGATATTGTTTTTTAATTTTGAGAATGAGCCACGTGAGTAAAATGTGTGTATCTGAAAGATGCAAGCAGTACAGCAAGGGAACATTTCATGTGAACAAAAATCTATTGTTCTGTTCGTGTTGCGACATACTAGAGAATTTTTCAAGAAAGGAGAGTTGTGAAAAACATTTAAGCAAGCAAGCTGCATAAGAAAAAGGTGTGTCTAATTAGTCAACCGAAAATAATGCAGAAATGTGTTGATGAATTAATTGACAAAAGAGCTGCAGAAGAACAGCATCGCTCAACGAGACTTTCGAAATTAAGTGGTGCCTTTTGTGCAACTAACATCGCACTGCCCAAACTGGATAACCATACATTAAAAAATTACTTGGAAAATTCGTTGAAAGATATTGGTGTACAAAGTGGATGCGGAAATGTCATTTTCCGAAAATGTATGATATCCACAAGCAACAAGTGAAAATGTTTTTAAAATCAGTATCCAGTGTAAGCATCGTAAGCAACCGATTCAGAAGATAAATCCATTTTGAATATTCTTGCTGTTCCATCAGCTGAAAGCTGCAATGATGCACTCAAGGAAGATTACATTCAAAGAGGTTTCTCATCACTTTGAAATCCGTAAATTTTAAAGCAGTCAAGGAGACAATACTTCAGTGCGTTAATAAGTATGAAATACTTTTTGCTACTATAACCGCTTTTGTGACAGACAATGCATCTTACATGTCCGAAGCGTGGGAGAAGAGCCAGAAAGCCGTATTTTTGAATGGTGTTCACGTCACCTGCAATGCGCATCTTTTAAATCTTTTGGGCGAAATTTGGCAGAATGAATTTGAAAATATTAACTATTTAGGAGTTGCTGTTAAACGTGCCTTCACAGCTTGTCCCTCCCGTAAAGGACGTTTCCAACTATTTTTGCATTTAGAAGGCTACGCAGAGTTCTTTGAAAAATACTCTGCAAACATTTAGAAGACTATGCAGAGTTTTTGAAAAAGACAATAGTAGCAGCTGTATTGGGGATAAAATCATTGGGTAATGTCAAGCTAGGGATTTAAAAGAAAATCTGAAGCAGGTCGAGGTTCATAACGCCATATATTTCAGGGAAAGCTCACTTTATTTGAAAAAAAAACCGTGAATTTTGTTCATATAAAGTGAGTGTAAAAGAATTTCGTGTCAACAGAGGTTTGCTAGACTTCTGGAATACGAAAAAAGGTCGTTTTCCTAAGCTACACAAGGTCGCCATCCGTTGTCTGTCAGTACCCGCAAACAATGTCGATGCTGAACGATCCTTTTCTAAATTTAAAACGTGTTACAGGACAACCGACATAGCATTAAAGAAGAAAATCTGTGTCTGTACAATATAATGTATCAAAATGCCGTCCACATAAATGGAAATCTTGATCTCGTGTAACGGCGTTGATAACATTGCCAGAATTTGAATGGTTTATAAATGTAAGTATCAACTTTAAAAACTTATGAAGTTATAATGCTTATTTAGTTACATACTAGTTATTTGTATTACTGCTTCGTAACTTGGTTGGTATATATATATTTTTTTTGGAAATATGTTAGCGTATATCATCGGTCGCGAACTTTTCGCGAAATTTCATAATTTTCTCTGCGACCACTCCGCGAATTTTGCCTTTTTTTCCCGCGATAAAATCACTGCCCTAATTATGATATATACCAAAAATTGTTTTGTGAAATTATTTTGTGTCGCGAACTTTTCGCGAAATTTCATAATTTTCTCCGCGACCACCCCGCGAATTTTGCCTTTTTTTCCCGCGATAAAATTACTGCCCTAATTATGATATATACCAAAAATTATTTTGTGAAATTATTTTTAAGAAGCATAAAATGGCACGAATTCTTAGCATCAATACATACATATCACTAAGCTGTTCTCTGAGATTCAGAGGCTAGCTCCACAAAGAAATTCAAACTACCAGATAAATTTCTAAGTGATTATTTACTTACTGTTGTCGCATCAAATTCTTGGCATCAAAGTAGAATAAAAACAGAAGAACGAAAACAAGTGTTTCGCAAAATAATATTTAAACATATCTTACTATATACTCGTCGCATGTATTTTGGGGGTAAGAAATAAAGCTTCAACCATTAAAGTTTTCTGAGTACACGTCGATCTGTAGATTTAGGAAGAACATGTTTCTTTCTAGGTTTCATTTAAATAACTTTATTTGCAATAGAGTGGACCAGTCACAGAGAAAAATCTCCTTCAAAGTCATGAGTTCCCTGGGGTGTCAAATAAAAGAAAAGTTAGCCGATAGAGTTTTCAAGTCTAAAACTGACAGTTCTCAATCATGAAGCTCAACAGGAGGTGGCAAGATGACGTAATCAATATATTCACAGCAATTTGATATCTGAGCTGTCTTGAACAGCAGAAAGCAGTGTGATCATAATAGCTTGTTTTACATTATTTCCGCATTTTATCCGAATGCATATTTAATATCTGTTTTTCAATTAAACACCACAACATGCTCTATGACGTAATTATAGAGATGGAGTAAATGAAATGAGAAAATATTTCAATAAATAGCAACATAAAAAGTCTAGGCAAGGAAACGTCATTAATAGGACCATTACTGATCACTTGGAATAACAAGAAAGATAACACTGAAATGCGCTATTATTCGCATACATCCAGATATTAATTAATATCACGAAACCGTGTCTTTAATTACGCGAGTTAGGAAAGCAAATAAGTCAGGCTTAAGAGAAGCACTTTAGAAGGAAATTCATCGGGAAAAGAGATCCCTCTTACAAACCTCCACATATTCAGCTTTCTGGAAAGCGCTAATAATAAATCGCAGTGAGTGGTTAATACGACTCTCTTAGTAGCTATTATACGCAGAAGACGAAATTTTCTCCCATGACATACGTTAGAAGAAAATTCCTATTTGAAAGGCAGGGGAATTCGTGCGCAAAATTCGCTTGTCTTAATCACAACCAGGAAAATTTCATGTTGAAAAAAAAAAAAAGAGAATAATATTTGATTTAACTGACTTTGTTGGGCTTTTGGAAATAATTATTTTATCTGTTCTTTTATCGCGATAGGAAAAGGCGAGTAGGTGTGCAGCTCAGAGAATCAAAATTAATTTTAGTTTAACATCACGGAACGAGAGAAAAAGAAAATTTAAATTAGTGATTTTCTGCAAAGCTAGAATTCGCCATTTTTGCGTTCCTGTTTCCAAACGTCGTGAAAAAGTCGCCCAAAAGTGCAACATCTTTTCCTCTTTTGGGTAAGGAATTCAGCAACAGAATCTATTTTTAGACCTCAGGGTCAAGAGGCTGGGTCCCCTACGTGTTGAAGGTCAAGTTCATCTTCCCCTGGCCGACCAGAGGATGCACGTGCCTAGTAACATTTTTTTTCGTGGAGAGTGTTGGACGCTGCAACGATGCCTGAGTGAAGGTCAGAGGTCACTCGAGGTGTGGGAGAGAAATTCCACTGTTGCCATGCAAAAAAGGTCAGCCAATCAGGGGTCAGCATTTTTTTCTAACATCCCAGAGTTTCTTTGACACTTTGAGACGCTTGGCTCAGTCACTTTTGTTCTTGTCCTCTTGCTGACCGGCAGAGAAAGAGGGGACGGCGGGGTTTTTCGCCTCGCCTTTTGGTGGGAGAGGACCCACAGAAAATCTTTCCCGACTGCCTTTGTGCTCTTTGCTGACCACCATGATGTGACACCCTGGTTCGGATCCAGCTTATGGAAGGTTTGACGAAGCAGAACGCAGTTAATGCGACCTTCCGCCGGCCGGGAACTTTCCCTGGAAGGAAAAAATGTCGGGAGGCTAAGACGATGTCGCTCGTGTAGAGAGAACGTAGCCGAGAATGGCAAGACATGCCTTCTCCCTTATTTGATATCCCACAACAACATATATACAGCCTCTCCATTCTGTTGCTACTCCGAAAAGGAGGCCTGCTTCAAAGGCCGGAGGAAAGAAGCCAAAAAAAAAAAATAAAAATAAATAAAGGTTCCATCTCATCCCGAAGTTTCGAAAATGGTTACCTCGGCTATTAACCGTTGGAGGAAGAAAAGAAAGAAATACTAACGAGACTGTGGTTGTGCCAGGACTGTAACAAGAGAGGGAAAAAAAAAAAAAAAAAAAAAAAAAAAAAGGAGACGCCAGCTCAAAGGTAATGCTTTAGTCTATATCTTTTATTGTTGATACATAAAATCCCACGCAGGGTACCTAAACTTCGAGCTGAGCATAAGAAACAAAAAGAAAAAGAGCAAGTTTTTTTTTTGGCTCTGATTATGGCTGTGTTGTCATTCAGTTTTCAAAATTACAATTTATTAGTTTCTCAGGTATGATTTCAGAAAAAAGAAAGAAAAAAAAGAAAGGGGAATTGAAAATGCTTTCATTTATGTTTTTTTTTTGTGTTGTCATGTCTGGTATTTTAGCAACTTCCCAGGCCAGTAAATTTTAATGTTTTGGAAAAATTTGGTTTAATGTTTGAGCACAGTAAATTTTGGTGCATCGATAATAGTTTAGTTGGGCATGTGATAATTGAAAACCATTGTTATTGTGATGTCGTGGGTGATGAAATAATTGTAAACATTTCTCTCTAGTCTTTTACAGCGTCGAGTTATTTTTTTTTTTGAGTGAAGATAAATTATGGGATGATTTATATTGGGATTTTGGGAACATATTATAGTGTGATGAAATTGGAAACCTAAAGTGTTGTTTACATTCTTGGAGTGTTGAGTGTCGAAATTGAGATGGTAGGAGTGTTAATTGAGGATCAGTATTTTACATGCTCCAGATGAGTGCTAATCTCCCATTGGAAAGGGGTGATCTTAGGGCAAACCGGGAACTTGTCCTAGGGCAGAGTGCTCTGAGTAGGGAATTTTCACCAGGATGCGATATGTGCAGAATAGAAGTTAAAGTAATTTTTGTTCTTAAGTTTTGTATTTCACAAAAAGAATGAACATCATGGGTTGAGAAGACACACTTTTGCTCACCAGTTCCAGTATTAATTGTTCTTTTCTTTGGCCTAAATTTTCTTGTTTTTACAAAAGAGTCTAAATTGTAATTTTAATTTTCAATAAGGTGAAAATATTTAGTGGGTTATGTAAATGGTCAGTGTTATTGTCTGAAGTGGACCTGCGCATTGCCATGGTACAGAGGAATTTCCTTGTAAGTGATTTTTCATGGGATAAATGTGGAGAGAGATAAATGAATTTTCCTGGATATAGTTGTGTTAGTTCTGGGCCGGATGTGCCTGGAGTATTTAGGGTTGAAGTACGACAGGCTCTTGCAGGCGTGGTTGATCAAGGTGGGATCATGCATTGGTTCGAAAAGGGGGAGCCCTGAGGACGTGGTTTTTGGGGGAAAACTTGTCTTCAAACCCCCCAGTAGTTTCGCTGCTCACGGAGATATGTACTGCCAGCGAGGGTTGGTCAGGTGTTGCTTCAATAATTGGCGAGATCATGTTAGAGGAAATTCTGTACCTGATGATGATGTGTCACACTTGAGGATTTTTTCCTTTCCCTTTGCCTAGGCTGAAATTGGATTCACGACCCAATTCCACGCCTTCAGCCTGACTGGTATTTTTTTTCCTGTGTTGGTTCTCAAAAACCCAGGGTAGTGTCAGAACTGAGAGTATTTGCCTCACCGCTACCTCAGTAATTCACTGCAGGTGTTAAATTTAAGTTTGTTTGGTGATTTAAAGTATCAAAATTTATTTGTTTATGATTTGCTGTAGTGCTAGGGATGTAAATTCTAAATTCTGGTTGTTGGTGTTAGTGAACTTGACATTTAGTTTGAAAATTTAGTTAATTGGTATTTTGAGCTTTTGTTTACAGTATAGAGTTATTTAGTATCTTGAGCTATTATGTGAAGTGCAGAGTGAGGTGATTTTTATGAGCAAGCTAGTGCAAGAAGATTGTTTGAATTTCTGAATTATGGTGATGTTATGAATAGTGATAATTTTTAAGATTAGTTAGTGAGGTTTCTTTATAAGTGAAGTAGGTTCATTCAGGGTAGTTCTATAGGTTATGTAATGTTTATTAATGCTTGTGCTCAGTGTAAATTCTGTTTTGAGGATAATTTACTTGGTTTGTTTACTTGCTGATAGTAGATTTGTTAAAGTATAATTTGTGGCTCTTAGTATAACTGTAAATTTAATTGAAGTCTTTGAAGCTGGTCTGGGAGATTGCAGAGTGTGCTAAGATTGTTTAGGTGCTGTAAATTTAAATCAATAAGTGTAAAATTGTAAATTTGTCATTGAGCTAATTAGGTGAGAGAGAAGAGAGTACGTTTCAAAAGAACAGAACTTGTCCACCTTGTGGAATTAAAAATAATCCAGTATCTTTTTTGTGTAAGCTATGTGAATCATGGTATAATTTTGGATGCATAAAGTCAATGCCTAGTGTTCAAACCAACTGTGTTGAAATATGTAAAGTTGTGCTGTTCATAAGGCCAGTGGCCAAAGAGAAATAGAAAAGAAATTGAGATTCTGTTTTTATACTGCTGTGTTTAAGCAAACAACAAAAAGGAAATGCCATCTGATTGTCCACTAAATGACCTTATTAAGTTTTTAAAGAAAAATAATAAATACAGGCAGTAGCCTTTCAAAAAAAGTCCAAAATTAGTGAAGTGTGATAAATTTTGTGTGCTGTTGTCTTCCATGACTTGGTCCCATGTACCCCACCTTAGCTTGACTAAGGCTATCGATCCGAATCCTGGTATTATAAGGTATTTCATAACTGCAATTTTTGTCCTATCCTTTTAAATTGACTTTCACCGCCTCCACAAGTTGTTATTGAACGAGTACATTTTATGCTATGACTTATAGTGACACATTTTCATACACATGCAACAATATTCACTTATTTTTGCACTTTCAGGTGACTCAACTCTGCGTGAACACAAACAACGCAAACTTTCCAATAACTTCTTGTGGAATGTAAATTTTCAGATGCATTTTTGTTTAGGATGTTCATGGCCTTCTAATACTTAGAAAATATTTTTGGTTTCGAAATGCATCCACCCATCTCCCAAATTTAAACTTTTCTATAATTTCCATATAAATTTCAATACCAGCATAATAATAATAAGCCCCTTTTGATAAATAACTTCATACAACCTTCAAAATATTTTTTTCACCATAACATTTAGCTGGCGTCTTCTTTTTTTTTCTCTTGTTACAGTCCTGGCACAACCACAGTCTCGTTAGTATTTCTTTCTTTTCTTCCTCCAACGGTTAATAGCCGAGGTAACCATTTTCGAAACTTCGGGATGAGATGGAACCTTTATTTATTTATTTTTTTTTTTTGGCTTCTTTCCTCCGGCCTTTGAAGCAGGCCTCCTTTTCGGAGTAGCAACAGAATGGAGAGGCTGTATATATGTTGTTGTGGGATATCAAATAAGGGAGAAGGCATGTCTTGCCATTCTCGGCTACGTTCTCTCTACACGAGCGACATCGTCTTAGCCTCCCGACATTTTTTCCTTCCAGGGAAAGTTCCCGGCCGGCGGAAGGTCGCATTAACTGCGTTCTGCTTCGTCAAACCTTCCATAAGCTGGATCCGAACCAGGATGTCACATCATGGTGGTCAGCAAAGAGCACAAAGGCAGTCGGGAAAGATTTTCTGTGGGTCCTCTCCCACCAAAAGGCGAGGCGAAAAACCCCGCCGTCCCCTCTTTCTCTGCCGGTCAGCAAGAGGACAAGAACAAAAGTGACTGAGCCAAGCGTCTCAAAGTGTCAAAGAAACTCTGGGATGTTAGAAAAAAATGCTGACCCCTGATTGGCTGACCTTTTTTGCATGGCAACAGTGGAATTTCTCTCCCACGCCTCGAGTGACCTCTGACCTTCACTCAGGCATCGTTGCAGCGTCCAACACTCTCCACGAAAAAAAATGTTACTAGGCACGTGCATCCTCTGGTCGGCCAGGGGAAGATGAACTTGACCTTCAACACGTAGGGGACCCAGCCTCTTGACCCTGAGGTCTAAAAATAGAGTCTGTTGCTGAATTCCTTACCCAAAAGACGAAAAGATGTTGCACTTTTGGGCGACTTTTTCACGACGTTTGGAAACAGGAACGCAAAAATGGCGAATTCTAGCTTTGCAGAAAATCACTAATTTAAATTTTCTTTTTCTCTCGTTCCGTGATGTTAAACTAAAATTAATTTTGATTCTCTGAGATGCACACCTACTCGCCTTTTCCTATCGCGATAAAAGAACAGATAAAATAATTATTTCCAAAAGCCCAACAAAGTCAGTTAAATCAAATATTATTCTCTTTTTTTTTTCAACATGAAATTTTCCTGGTTGTGATTAAGACAAGCGAATTTTGCGCACGAATTCCCCTGCCTTTCAACCAGGAATTTTCTTCTAACGTATGTCATGGGAGAATATTTTTGCATTAATTAATCTCTGATAAACCAACAGAAAGATTGATCAGGTCTCTCTGAAATTCACCAGAGGTTACACTTTTCGCCATGACAGAAGCTAATAGAGAAAAGACGGGAGTTTCCTGAGATGCAATGTTTAAAGGATATTCTCGCGCAAATATATTACACTGATGCGGAACAACGAGAGAGAGAGAGAGAGAGAGAGAGAGAGAGAGAGAGAGAGAGAGAGAGAGAGAGAGAGAGAGAGAGAGAGAGAGAGAGAGAGAGAGAGAGAGAGAGAGAGAGAGAGAGAGAGAGAGAGAGAGAGAGAGAGAGAGAGAGAGAGAGAGAGAGAGAGAGAGAGAGAGAGAGAGAGAGAGAGAGAGAGAGATCATAACCAAGTACTGAGATAACTAATTGAAAGAACGAGGTAAGATGATCTCCTAATATGTATGCCTTTTACTGACTACGAAAAAGCCTTTAATTCTGTGAAGCCATCAACAGTTATGATTTCTTTGATATCCTGCGGTATTCAAGCTGCATAGCGTTATTAATAACATCTATGAAAATGCAAAGGTTCGGTTATTTGAGGATACAGCACCAATAAAAATTAGGAAGGGTGTGAGACAAGGTGACACCATGTCTCTCAAACTCTTCAATAAAAATTAGGAAGGGTGTGAGACAAGGTGACACCATGTCTCTCAAACTCTTCAATAATAATTAGGAAGGGTGTGAGACAAGGTGACACCATGTCTCTCAAACCCTTCAATGCCACATTGCAGAATGTTCTTCAATCATTGAACTGGGAAAACAAGGGGATGAAGATCATTTAACTGATCTTCGTCTTGCTGATGACATGATCAGTTTTGCAACTACTCCTTTAGAGCATGATCCAGGATGTTTCTGAGAAGAGTAAAGATGTGACATTAAAAATTAACTTTCAGAATATTAAATTGATGCACAATGCCTTTACAACAAATGAATATTTATCGATTCATGGGGACAGACTATAGGTAACCGATACCTACATTTACCTTGGGCAACATATATCAAGCGACGGTCACATTGATGAAAAAGTTCATCGTCGTATAAAACTTGGCTGGAGAGCTTTAGAAAGGAACAGTACAATTTTCGAGAGCGATACACTATTATGTCTTAAAAGACAAGTGTTTAATCGACGCATCCTTCCAGTTCTTATGTACGCAGCAGACATGGGCCTTAACTAAAAAACAGACATACAGAGGCTGCAAACAACTGAAAGAAGCATGGAGAGATACATGCCTGGTGTAACCAAGATAATAGACAGTTCTTACTTATGAATCAGAGATATGGACCTTAATTAAAAAAACACGTACAGAGGCTGCAGCTAAAAGAAGCATGGAGAGATGCACCTTTGGTGTAACTAAGAAAGATAGTAGAAAATAGTTCTTACTTATGAATCAGAGACATAAACCTAAACTAAAAACACATACAGAGGCTGCAGGCAACTGAAAGAAGCATGGAGAGATGCGTGCTAGGTGTAACTGGGAAAGATAAGATGAGTAACTCGTGGATAAGGACAATGACAAGAGTACAAGACATCATGATCAGAGTAAAATCCCTGAAATGGCAATGGACTGGACATTTTCCCAGAAGAACGGACCACCTATTTTAGACTGAATATCATTGGTGATGGGTGGATGAAATTCAGAAGTACTGGCTCAAGACGGACCGTTGTGGAAGAAGCTTGGAGAGTTATTTATTGAGCAATGGATTGATGGTGATGATATATTGATAGTGGTGATGATATATTGATAGTGATGAGATATATATATATATATATAGATGCTGACCTTGGCTACCTACAACGGACGCTCCCTATCTTCTGATTCAAGGCTTCTTGAATTGGAAGAGGAACTACAAAGGATCAAGTGGGACATCGTCGGGCTAAGTGAGGTAAGGAGAAAAGGAGAAGATCTCATTGAACTGAAAAGTGGACATCTCTTCTACTATCGTGGGACAGATACTGGCAGAACTAGTGGTGTTGGATTTATAATAAACAAGAAACTGAAGGATAAAGTTGTAGAAGTTGAAAGTTCCTCTGACAGAGCTGCACGACTTGTTATCCAACTCTCGAAAAGATACCAGGCTCAGATTATTCAAACTTATGCACCCACCACAAGTCATCCTGAAGAAGAAATTGAAGAATTTTATGAGGAAATTTGTCATCTAAATAATAAAGGTAAGCAGCACTTGAAAATAATTATGGGAGATTTCAATGCAAAAATAGGGCAACGGCAACAGAATGAAACTTCAGTAGGTAAATTCGGTCATGGCAACAGAAACCAGCGTGGAAATACTCTCGTTGAGTTTGCAGAGGCAGAAGGGTTTTTCATCTTGAACTCCTTCTTCAAGAAAAAGCCACACAGGAAATGGACATGGAGACATCCAAATGGGACGACAAGTGAAATTGATTTTATTATGTGTAACAAAAAATTCGTCATAGAAGACTGCAGTGTGCTAAACAAGTTCAACACAGGTAGTGACCATAGATTGGTGAGATGTAAGATGCACCTCAACACTAAACTTGAACGTGGCAAGCTCATAAGACAAACAAAATCTATTGACATAACCAACCTTAAAAAACACCATAATACCTTCAAGTTAGAACTGAAGAACAGGTTCTCTGCTTTAGAAGGCCTAACATCGGAAGAAGTGGACATCTCTGAAGTTAACAGAAAAGTAACCAAAGCTCTTATGGAAACAGCAACAAAATTAGCTGGGTCTAAGAACAAGTTGCATGTGAACAAATTATCAGGAAAAACCAAAATGTTGATGCAAAAAAGAAGAGAGATGAGGAAAACTAAAGAAGATGTGACTTCCAAAGTGGAATATATAGAGCTATGCAAGACAGTAAGAAAAAATATCACTGAAGACGTAAGGAAATTCAACTGTGAACTAGTGAGGAAAGCAATTGAAAACAACCAAAGCCTAAAGATAGCAAAGGGACATCTCAGTAAGGGAAGAAAACAGATTATGGCACTGAGAAAAGAAGATGGTTCTGTAACAAGAAATAGAGGCGAAATTTTGACAAGAGTGAAAGATTTCTACTCCAAATTATATGAAAGGGATGATATATGCACTCCAGACATCATGAAAGATACCAGTACCAGAGTTCCTCCAGTCCTTCCAGCAGAAGTTGCACATGCAATCAAGAACATGAAGCGAGGAAAAGCTCCAGGAGAAGATGGAATTACTGTAGACATCATACAAGAAGCAAGTGGAGAAATCGAAACAGTACTCGCCCAAATTTTCACTCGATGCCTTAATGAAGGAAAGATTCCTGAGGATTGGAACACCGCTACAATGATCCTGCTACATAAGAAAGGTGACATTGAGGATCTCGGAAACTATAGACCTATCAGCCTCCTATCAGTAATTTATAAAATCTTCACTAAAGTTCTTTCACACCGCTTGAAGGTAACACTGGACATGGCTCAACCGAGAGAAAAAGCTGGATTCAGGAGTGGCTACAGCACAATAGATCATATCCACGTGCTCAGAGAACTAATTGAAAGAGCGAGGGAATATGAACTTCCATTGTGCATGGCTTTTATCGATTATGAAAAAGCCTTTGATTCGGTGAAACCATCAGCAGTTACAATGGCTCTGAAAACCTGCGGTATTGAAGATGCATACATTAATATTATTAATAACATCTATGAAAATGCAAGTGCAAAGATTAGGCTGTTTGAAAATACAACACACGTAAAAATTGGAAAGGGAGTGAGACAAGGTGACACCATATCTCCGAAGCTCTTTAATGCCACATTGGAGGGTGTTTTTCAGTCGCTGAGCTGGGAAAACAAGGGGATAAAGATTAATGGAGATTATCTAACCCACCTTCGTTTTGCTGATGACGTAGTCATTTTTGCAACTATCCCATCAGAGCTGCAGAGTATGATCCAGGAACTTGCTGACAAGAGTAAAGAAGTGGGATTAAAAATGAACTTTCAGAAGACAAAAGTGATGTTCAATGCTTTTACAAGAAATGAAGATTTATCGATTGATGGAAAAAAGCTGGAGATAACAGACACGTACGTTTATCTTGGACAGCAGATATCAAGTGAGGGTCACATTGATGAAGAAATTAATCGGCGTACAAAACTTGCCTGGAGAGCTTTTGGAAGAAACAGCATAATTTTCAAGAGCAATATGCCATTATGTCTTAAAAGAAAAGTGTTTGATCAGTGCATCCTTCCAGTGCTTACGTATGGTGCAGAGACGTGGACCTTAACTAAAAGAGACATACAAAGGCTGCAGACAACTCAAAGTAGCATGGAGAGGTGCATGCTTGGTGTAACCAGGAGAGATAAGAAGAGGAACTCGTGGATCCGAAAAATGACAAGAGTGGAAGACATCATGATCAGAGTTAAATCCCTGAAATGGCAATGGGCTGGACATACTGCCAGAAGGACAGATCATCGATGGACAGCCGAAATTTTAGATTGGATTCCAAGGGACAGGAAAAGACCCAGAAGAAGACCACATGGGAGATGGGTGGATGAAATTCGAAAGTATGCAGGGGTGACATGGAGGAGACTGGCACAAGACAGACCGTTGTGGAGGAAACTTGGGGAGACCTTCGTCCAGCAGTGGATTGATAATGGTTGACAATGATGATGATGATGATGATATATATATATATATATATATATATATATATATATATATATATATATATATATATATACAGAGAGAGAGAGAGAGAATACTCCCCTACCCACTGAAAGTATCAATAAATATGAATTCCCTCTAGTCAGAAAAAAATATGCTGCACTGTACGCGCGATCTACATTGTTCGCTTTTTCCTCTTGCTCCCATGAGAAAAAACATGCAATCCTTTAGTATTTCCACAATGACAGTGAGTCAAGCTTAAGCCATTACAAAGGCACCCAGGCTCATACTATCAAAGCACTTAACAGGCTTTTTGTATCTTTTCCGACATAAAGACAGGTTTTGCAAGCCGATTTTCAAAAAAGGTAAACAATCAAAGGAAGAAAAGTATTTACGACCTCTAGATGAAAAACTGCACATTGTTTAATATATACAATGTGAGCAGTGTTATTGATAGCCTAAAGCAGTGGTTCTCAAACTTTCCTTTACCACGGACCATAAGTGTAGACTGTCAACCTAACACGGACCACCTACCTCGGCACCTCTTCCGTTCGAGTACCAAAATGTAGGAATAGTGATTTAACAACTCATTAAAATGCATTATCATCATAAAAAGTTGATATTAATGTTATATCATTGTAGAATATTTAAAAATAAATTAATAAAAAAGTACTGTCTTTTTATTACATTTTAAAACATGAAAGAACATGGCAAATGACTGAATACAACATTAAACAGAAAAGAACAAACCGCATTATGAAGATTTAGAATTAGGCATCTCAAATCAATGAAAATACTTGATGGCACAAAAGTATGTTCAAAATGCAATGCAAAAGAATCAAAATCAACACCAAACCACGTCTTTCAATATATAGGAGTCAATAAGAAAATAATTCAAGATGATGAAAAAAATTAATAAGTGAATTAAAAAAAATATAACCTCATGGAACTGCTTAAGACCAAGGAATAAGAAACAATAACAGCATAAATATTTTTAGAATTAAAAATGGTATTAGCACATTTTAAAAAAGTAAATAAACGAATAAATTTTTATTCTCCATTTCAATGTGAAGAATGCTGTTGCTTGCAATCTTTGACCAGTTTGGTAACATCAGGTGCAATGGAAGATAGTTTCAGTCTTAAGTCAAGCTCAACATTAAGCCTGTTCCTTTTCACACTTTTTAGTCCAACCTGTTTCACAATTGTACGTTGTGGGAGACTGTAGCAGGTGCTTGATGGCACTGTTGGCGAGTTCAGGGTATTCTGATTATTTCACATGGATCCAGAAGTTTCCGAGAGATTTCTCACTAAACGTGATTTTTAGTGTTCCATTAGGCACCAATTCAATAAGCTGATCAACACGCACGAGCTGAAAGGCCGAAGGACTCAATCACAGATGTAGCACTGAACGGATTCCTAATCCATTCCTTACTTTCATCAGGTTCAGGAAAATATTTTTTATGCTATCTTGCAGAATATGGTTCTGAAATAATTGCACTAATTCATCTTCGATTTGTCATCTTGAAGACTTCAAAGAATCATCAAGAGCAGAAAATGTATCATACTCCCCACGACCAAGCGGTTTACTCTAAATTTCACATTTCTCTAGAAATACTTTATTTTATCTTGCACTTTAAAAATGGTTACATCGCGCCCCTGTAGTGATAGATTTAGACTGTTCAGTATGCAGAAAATATCGCTGAGATATGCCACCTGCGCTAGCCACTTGAAATCATGCAAAAGAGATTTACTTACTTCATAAGTGCCATGAAGGAAGATCTTGATCTCATCCCTCAGCTCGAAAACTCTTGAAATCACTTTCGCGCTTGAAACCACCGTACTTCGGTGTGGAGAAGTAAATTTTTGCTCACACTTCCCATTTTTTCGAACAATACACTAAAAAAGCGAGAGTTCAGAGACCGTGATTTAATTAAAATAAACACTTTAACTACTTGTTTCAGTACAATATCCTGTTCAGAAAGCATTCCTTTTTACCGCTAACTGTTCTCTGTGGATAAAGCAGTGAGTTGAAATACATTCAGGCGCCAACACTTTTACCTGTGCTGTGAAACCTTTTCTTTTTCCACACAAAGCTGGCGCACCGTCAGAACTGATTCCGACAATTTTTTTCCAATCCAAATTGTGTGTTATGAAATAATCATTAACCATACAAAAAATATCTCCTGTACTGCGAAGTTTTAACGATAAACAAAACAAAAAGTCATCATCAATTTCATTTTCGTAAATGTATCTTACATATGCTAAAAGTTGACCCAACTTTTCTACTTTCGTGCTTTCGTCCAACTGTAAAGCAAAATAACTACTACTACGCAGACGTGTGATTAATTGCTCCTTCACATTAGATGCCAGAGATGTTATGCGACGCTGAATTGTATTATTCGACAAAGGAATCTTGTCTATTTCTCGCCCTGCCTTTAACCCAAGCGTACTATTCGCTATTAATTTAGCCGACACGCTGGCTTTACAAGTGTTTCAGCAACGGTATGCCTTTGACTAGTTTTTGCCATAAGTAAAGCCACTTGGAATGATACCTCTGTATTTTTACTCTCTTCCTCACTCGTAGCAACAGAAGAAATTGATTTCTGTCATGACAGTATCCCTTTACGTTTGTTTTGAAAATATTCAACAGGTTTATGGGCTAAATCTTCATGTTTTGTTTGAAAATGCGGTGGAAGTTTTGAAGGTTTCATCACGTCGTTAGACAAAGTGTCATAGAACACAACACAAAGTGGTTTAGGTGCAAGTTAGTCACCGGTCCAATAAAATCCCATTTTCAGGTAATCATCATATTTCCTGTTTAGACATTTCCTTTTGTTTTTTGGCGATAGCAGAGCGACTGGTTTGAAAACGATCATCAATGAATTTAGTTTTAGCAGGCCATGTGGTGTTGTATCGATTTCACTTTTATTCTGTTTCAATGTGTGAACCACTGTTAAGCTATCGATCCATTCTGAATATAAATTAGAAACAGCACAATAATAATGCCAATGGTATACGATATATAGATGACACCCCCCCCCCTATATAAAACACATAACTAACTACCGAACGCAAAGGGCTACTCAGTACTACAGATGGATCGGAAATCACGTCAGGATATTTTGTCACTGATTCGAGTATGTAAATTCATTGTTTGTTGAAATATGAGTGACAGAATCACTGTCGGCGCCACCTGTCGCTGTCACAGGCCGAAACCTCCAGCTCCGCAGTTCCTGCTGTTTGGAGACTGGTTTGGCACCATTGAGCAATGGCAGTGATTTCCGCGGAAGATTCTTGTTTGCGTCACAGTAACTTCGTTCTGTGGCTACTAGGATTACAACATTACGGTAAGATAGTGACGTTGACAGCTCATTTGATCTTGTTGGCCCGAGCTGCATGGCGGTGGAGTAGGCACACTCCCATCTAAGTGGAATAGATCGTTGCACACGCCGCTTATTTTAAAGTTGCATTACTTGTGTGCAAAAAATACAGATCTTCCATAAACAAATTTCGTGGACCACCTAGAACCTAGCCACGGACCACAGTTTGAGAAGCACTGCCTTAAAAGATTAAATAAACGTTGATGTTTTTATAAGTAAAGTATTTCCCTTTAATTGTCCATTTATCCAATGAGTGTTCAATTAAGAGCTATACTGGTGTTTAGTTGTTCGGGGCATCACATAAATGCTACGGAACGTTTCAGCCAAATTTATGTTTTATTCATGTAATGTAATGTTCTAGGGATACATACTGTTACGACTTTTAGGTACGGAAATGAATTCGATTAGCAGGTTTTGCAATAGGCGGGAACAGCATTAATTATTGTGTGAAAATTAACAGCTAGTGGTTTCCCGCATTGCAAAAGAGGAGAACACTGATAAGAGCCCTTTTTCTTGGAAGGGAGAAATCTTAGCCTGGTGTGGGGAACACGATGCGTCGCCCCCTTAGTGCGTGTCGGTCAAGTCGGATAGCCATTAAAGTGTCAACAGATCAGGAAACTTATGGCATTTGCTACTCCGAACCTTGGCAGGACAAAGGAGTGTTAGTTAAGTTATGAGTTTTCTGTACTTTCAGGAAGTGGGACCCACCACATATTCCGAATGCAGAGGCATGTATTTCATACCACTTCACCGCGCCAAATGCTTTCAGGCTGACAAGAGAGTTTAAACAGACCCCTAAGAAGAAGAACAAGGAATCTGTGAATGATGTAAACAAGCGAAAAAGAATAGTCTGGTCCCGAACCGTGAAGGGAACGAGTCTCGGTGAAGCGGACCCAGCTCGGAGGAAGAGCTTCTGTCCGAAGATGCCGGCCAGCTATACAAGGAGCGGCCGAGCTGCTGATATTACCGCGAGGAGAGAGAGAGAGAGAGAGAGAGAGAGAGAGAGAGAGAGAGAGAGAGAGAGAGAGAGGACGATACCTTTTTTCCTGGTGCTAGATTGCACGTAAGAGAAAGCCAGTATCCCGGAGGTCACACGATGTGATGGAATTACAGCCCCGAAGGACGGAGATGCCGACCGGTGATGTATGCGAGAATCACCTTTGGAGAGACGAACGGATCCTTCTACACGTCAGCGGCTTCGTTCCACCACGACATTGGTGCGCATAAATGCGTCCATGATTTCATGCAGGTGAATGCAGTGCACGAGAGAAAGTGGGAGATGGGGTTCGACTCCCCTCTGCATTGGTTATAGTGCCCGCTCTGAAATGGGCGTGTCATCCCACAGGTGCGCTTCCAATATAAATACATCAAACATGGATACCTGAGGAAACAGCATATCTGTAAGTACAGAACTTATGTATGCATGCCAGTTGTGATTAGATTGGCTCCGGTCAGCCAATAGACTCTCGTCGGCTGAGAACTGTTTTTAAAGCCGGACTGTATAGGCCAACAAATAATCATTGACTTTAATGATAAATTCAGCCTCAGAGCTATCCCGAAAGGGGTGAGTCTACTTGACGGCCCTCCTTCACAATCCTCTGTACATAGACGCCTTCATCATTATCCTCATATTTTGTTGTTAATTGATTAAATGTCTGTTGTCTCGTGCCAGTCCTGAAGTTGCATGACTAATTAATGAGTGTCAGAATTTCTTGGTTTTAATTGGCTAAATTGCAGGATAAATTCTTTTCACCAGAACATAAGATTTCGGCGATAAAAAGAGCTCATAAATATTATTCTAAATTCTACTGTCTACCTCCGGGCCGTCAGCCATTGCCTGACATCCTGACATCTAAATTCTTAAAGCTTATTTTTATTCGATAATCCGGCGACCCGGGGGCGGGGGATAGCAACAATACTTTTCTTCACTCATAGTTATACATAATTAACTAAGAACATTACGAAGCCACCCGGCTAGGTATAAATTTGCAGCTATTCTGGCTTTGGAGAATAGAGCGTATACCCATTCCTCGTGCATTGCTGCTTGGAATAAAGACCTTTTTATTAAGACGATTGGGATGGAAAATGGCGATGATGTTGGCATTGTGAAAAAGTGGTGCGCTCGGCATAGGAGAGGTAATTCGACTTCGTCATGTGTTGAGCGCGAGTAGATTAGTTACGCGGGATCAGTGTCTTTTCTTCCACCGATTACTAATGCATTACGGAGAATGTGCAAAAGACACAAAAAAAGACTTTGGTGATGTGAACCCTAACCTTCGGAGTATGCTCAGGAAGGATCGTGACCCCAAACTCATTCAAGAAGAGTGGGGCGTGTACTGTGTGCCCTTGAAGACCGACAGTGCTGCCACTCTTAGTTCATGGTAGGTAGGCTCCATCCACTCTTCGTAATTTAGGAGTTAGAGTGACTGAACATCAGTACACTGTAAAGACTGGATCTACAACGACTGCTCATGCACGCCTGACGTTTTTAAAGACCTATGCTGTAATGATGACTTACCTGCACATGTACATGCACCATGGATTCGCTTATTTAACTTGGGTCGTGCGAAGTACCCTATTGCGATTGTTGATAACGGACTTTGTGCTTACTTGTCACTTCGGTGAGTATGTATTGGTCATCTATTAAGTGTTATTTTCTTCCTCAGCTTTGTTTCTAGCTGTAACCGAGTTGTGACGCGGATATCATGTCACTCACCAGGATCGCTGTTGTATTCGGTACTGCCTATATATTAAGTGTGTATGTTCTCCTAGCGCCAGTTCTTTTAACCTGATGACGCACAGAGCGCCTGTTGTGAAAGATCTTTGTTTTAACCTAATATGTCGTTTTAGTAGTAAAATTCTAATTGTACGTTTTGGGTTGGTTTTCTAAATGCTTAGACAGCTGCCTTTTAATTCTTACTGGCATTACAAAGCGCTTACTATTCATCCATGTAACATACCTCAGAAAACTTTAAAATTTCGTTGCTCTGGAGTGAGAATTGAACCCGCATCTCTCGATTTCCGTTCGAGCATGCTACCCGTTACAATAAATTTTTCAAGTTTTCTGAGTAATGTTACATGGATGATCAGTAAGCACTACAAGCAGTTTCAATAT
The DNA here is from genome assembly GCA_039090855.1 of Macrothele yani. Taxonomy (NCBI): domain Eukaryota; kingdom Metazoa; phylum Arthropoda; class Arachnida; order Araneae; family Macrothelidae; genus Macrothele; species Macrothele yani. The sequence goes on from CM077013.1 coordinate 27,756,202, forward strand.
TTATAATCTGATTGCTGGGAATAATCAGTATTCATTATTTGATTGCTATGAATATTCTAGTGAATTCCCCATGTATTCATGAGGAATATTTCTTTTATTGTAAATATCTGTGGTTACTGGCGATTTCAGACCTATATCCATTTCTGAATTGAAAGAGGGTCAAAACGATGCTACGGTGAAGTAAGATTGTTTCGACTATCGCAAATCTGAAGTATGTTCAGATTCCTAAGCTACAGTTGCTCAAGCTCAGTTGCTTAAACTTCTTTACTCTAGGTGGTGTAACGGATAGCACACCCGAACGGAAATCGGGTTCGATTCCCGCTCTAGGGTGATGAGAATTTCAAGTTTTCTGAGTGATGTTGTATAGATGGTCAGGAAACACTACAAGAAATTGCAGTATTTATAATCTAATTGGTGTGAATAATCTGTATTCTTTATCTGATTGCTGTGAATATTTTAGTAAAATCCATGATAGTAGATTTATTTTCTCTTAAAATATATACAGGATAGAGAAACCGAAGGTATGAAATAAATCCAGGTATAGGAAGATATTTATGAAAAATGGTTTACATTATGTGATTTCTTATACATAGTGCAAATGTGCGATTTTTGCCTAAGTAATTCTTTCTGAATCTGAGAACAGAGACAGATTACTGTAATTTGGAGTTCAAAGTTGCGTTATAAGAAGTGCGTTTTCTGACTTACCCTTCCCATTAAAGCGTAGAGCTGTTCGCACTCCAGAATGCGAAAGTGCCAGAATCCGAAGGCGTACGCCAGGAAGTGCATAACGGCCGGAACGACATACGTTGGCAGGATGTGCTGACAGCAAATGGTTTCATTAGCAGGCACAAATTTTCTCTCTGGGTATGTCACCTCAAAGCGTACGTGCATAAAATTCATTGATTTTGTCTCTAATTTCTCTTGAAAGAGCGAAGAACTTTGGTCCTGGAAAGACAGAAAAATAAATACTACACGCGAATAAATTATTTACTGAAGTGATTGTATTGGGTTATAAGTTAGGAAAAACAAACAAAAAAGAAACATATGTTTCAGAGAAGACGTAAAAGTGCTGGTATTTTACTTGTTCATTAGCTTGCAGTCAAGTAGTGATCTCTAATTAAAGTGCGAAATCCGTTGTGACGTGCCTACACCGCAGGACGCACATGAGATAAAGGCAGATAGCGGGGAGAGCATACGTCCGCGTAGCTCAGTTGGGAGAGCGACTTATTCCGGAATGAGGGGACCCGGGTTCGATGCCCGGCGTGGACAAAAATGACGGAGAAATTTACTTCGTTCTACTGGCGCCCGAACTTGAAGAATGACCTGGCCCTTAAAGTTCTCGCAATGGTGTGATGTTATTTCCACACCGCGAGGCAGGAAAAATGAGACTCCTTTCTTCAGCGTTTCTTTTTTTTTTTTTTTTTTTTTTTTTTGATTGGAGGTTTAACGACCACCGTGAGCAACTCAATGGGCTATAAGCAGTCGCCCGTCCCTAATTTAGGGTCACTGGTTCCAGGGAAGGGAAAGAGCCAGTGCCGTAAGACAAAACCAACATCCATGCCTCACCGGGATTCGAACCCGGACCCCTTTCGGACGAATGATCAGAGGCCATCGTCTTCAGCGTTTCGAAAAATAAATGTGTGCGATGTTAGGTTCCACACTCCAAATTGACTGGGATTTATCCAATGCACGTTCTTCATGGGATGACTGTCTACAGCGACACATGGTCCCGGCTAACCCGTGGGCCATGGCTCCGGCCCTCTTTCGGGGGGGGGGGGATGTGACGTGCTTGCACCGCAGAACGCACATGAGTTAAAGGCAGATAGCAGCGAGAGCATACGTCTGCGCAGCTTACTCCGGGGTGAGGGGACCCGAATTCGCGCCCGGCGTGGACAAAAATGACGGAGAAATTTACTTCGTTATACCGTGTTTTGGCAAACAGAAGTTTTTTGAATCTCCGTAAAAGAAAAGAAAAACATTTCGTTTTGTTTTCTGTTCATCTGTTGGCGTGAGCGTTAGTTTCCAGCTGGAAATATACAATCCTTCCTCTTTGAACACAGGAGTTTATCTTTATCAAACACGCGGGTTCCATCTGTAGAAGTAAGAATGCAATAGTAAGCCGTAAATCGGACGTAGTCAGTTGTGATAGTAATTTTAACTGGGAAAAGCAGCTTACAGAAAAGAGTGAGTTTCGCAGACGCTTAGCTTAGAAAACGCAGACCCTTTTCATGTGAACAAAAATCTGTTCTGTTCTTGTTGCAACATACCAGTGGATTTTTCAAGAAAGCACAGTTGTAAAAAGCATTTTAGCAAGCAAGCAAGCTGCATAAAGAAATTTGTGTCCGAACAGACAACCGAAAATAATGCTGAAATGTTTTGATGAATTAATTGAGAAAACAACTATCGCTCAACTCAACTTTCGAAATTAACTGGTGCCTTTTGTGCAGCTAACATCAGAGATGGAAACGTATCACGAGTCAACGATTTCTTGCAGGTCCAACGGGTCAGGTCAAGGTGTTCCTGACCCGGTTTTATTCCCGTTTTATTTTTGAAAAAATAAAAATATATTCCAAAGAAAAATGCGCGCTGCGGAATTCTGTAGCCGATACTGATACCCACGGAGTGAATAATGATTTGCCATGAGAAAATATTGTCTCTTATTTTAAAGCAACGAAGATTTCCACCGACCGACGTCAAAAAGACAGACACCATATCGTAAAAAGATCCTTCATTTGCGTTCTTTTACCGTGGGATTGTCCAGGGCAAGGTACAGGCAAACGCCATTCGCCTGCTTCTCAGCTGATTCACTCTCTCCGTGAGAAGTTCACTGTGTGACCAAGAGTTACTTTTCACATCGCATCTTTTACATGGAGCATTCAGAGGTTTTCGATTGATATGCTAACATCCCGTTCCCATGACATATCATGTCGAAATTAACTCCTTATTTGTTAATATGGATGGATTTAATATTAAGGAGGTTGAAAAAGACGTCGAGGCCAACAAATACGCGCTTGTTCAAAACCACAAGGAGAAGAGTGAATGCTGGAAATTGTTTTGTCTCATTAAGAAACCGGTGAATATTTCTATGTTGTTTGGTCTTGCTTGTTGTTCAAAATGTGTAATCACAAAAAAAAAAAAAAAAAAAAAAAAAAAAAAAAGATGTCGACGGTGTTATAAGAGATTATGGAACCAAAAATCTAACTGACCATATGATTGTATGCGCACCTCCATCAAAGCGTGGGAAGAGTGAACAATCTAAATACATTTAAAAAAAGGCATTTGTGTAATCGTAAATAATGATTCCCATTTGTAATGTACTCACGATCACGGTCATAGTTATTAAATTATGTCATAAAAAATTTAGTTTCATTACTAAAAATCATATTTTGCTACCTCATTTTCCACAATGTATCGTGCATGGTTCAGTTATCATGCAGTGTGTAAAGAATGTATCGTGCATGGTTCAGTTATCATGCAGTGTGTAAAGAAACGAAAAATTAAAGCCAAACTTTTTCTTAGAAAAATACACATTGTGGGCAGAGTTGGGAACGGGTCAAACAGCTTGGACCCGCACCGAACGTCACATAATTGGACCTGATCCGGACAAATCTGCTTTGAGCTATAAATTCGAATTATCTTCATCGTCATGAATCCATTGCTGGATGAAGGTCTCCCCACTTTCTTCCTACAACGGACAGTCTTGGGCCAGTCTCCTCCATCCTCCCATCTCCCACGTGGTCTTCTTGTAGGCCTTTTCCTAATCCAGTTTAAAATTCCGGTTGTTCATCGGTGGTCCGTTCTCCTGGCAACATGTCTAGCCCATGATCATAAAAGAGTGGTAGGCAATGCACGTAACTAACAAACAAATTAAGAAGATGGTAGTGTAGAACACGCTTAGTTACGTATAAAAGTTTTAAGGCAAATATATATTTCAGCCATCACTATGGCCTACATCAGTGCGGCTACGATTGGTTTCGTTGCCAGATTGGAAAAGAAAGCTTTGTAATGGTAACTCCGGGTGACGTGATGTAACGAGGGATCTCCATGGAACGAAAATGGGGAGCTCAGAGTTGCAATTTTTGGAAAACAAAATTTCCAAACTTTCTCTAAACCTCAGAGCATACCGATTTTGGAAGGGAGCCAACTTTTTTGTATCGGACCAAAGTGGAATAGTAGAAGTGTCAGCCATGGTAAGAAGAGAAAAGGAAGACGAAGGTTTTCCAAATTTCACATCAGACTTGTGTTCCTGAAGTCTTGAGAGAATTTTCCGGAATAAACTTCCTATGTACGCGGTTAATCCAACGTTAGTGTTAACCGGAATTTTATACACTCCAGGCGAAGAAAGCGGAGGTCTTGGGTCTCTGTCATTACGGAGGATAACAGAAATTGAAGGAGAAGAACGAATGGCAAGTCTATATACTTCTCTTTGGAAGATACTGATTAACTTGTAGGCAGAAAGTTCGTGGTAAGGGATTGAGACAGTGAACATTAGTTCCTTTTTTGGTGAAACAGGGTGAAGAGCAACTACTGGTTTTTTCTTAGCATTTTGAATTAATTTAGAATCCAGGACAGGGAGAAAGCCATGTTGAGTACCATTACTATGAAGGCCATAGTAATGGCTGAAATATATTTGCCTTAAAACTTTTATACGTAATTAAGCGCGTTCTACACTACCATCATCTTAATATGTCTAGCCCATTGACATTTCAGAGATATTACTCTGATCGTGATGTATTCCACTCTTGTTATTTTTCCTTATCCACGAGTTCCTCTTTTTCCTTTCTTGGTTACACCAAGTATGCATCTCTCCATGCTTCTTTCAGTAGTCTGCAGTCTTTGAATGTGCTTTTTTTAGTTAAGGTGCACGTCTCTGCTGCGTACGTAAGCACTGGAAGGATGCACTGATTAAGCACTTTTCTTTTGAAACATAATGGCATATTGCTCTTAATACCTCTTGTCCAAGGTAAATGTAGGAATTGGTTATCTCCCGCTTTTCCCCTTCAGTTAACAAATCTTCATTTCTTGTAAAAGCATGGTACATCAATTTTGTCTTCTGAAAGTTCATTTTCAAACCCCCATTTCTTCACCCTTCTCAGTAAGTTGTTGGATCATATTCTGCAGCTTTGAAGTATTATTTCAAAGACCTCTGAAGGTTTCTTTGAGACATTGTTTTTCTATTCAAAACTAAACCGGAAATAAAACCCGGTCGAAAATGGATCAGGAACACCTTGACCCGATCCGTTTGATCTGCAAGAAATTGTCGACCCGTTGACACGATTCCATCTGCGATTGTGAGGACCTTATTCATCCGTTGTATCATCAGTAAAGTTACGCAGAAGAAATCATTGATCGCTAATTTAATTTTTTTTTTCTTGGATTTTACCCACTGGCTTTTTTTTCCTCAAGAAAAGTGGGAAGCAGAAAATTATCAAAGAAGCAGAAACAACATTCCGCGGCTACACAAACAGTCCACTTGAGAAGAAACGATTTCAACAATTTCAACCTACGAATTACTTGACTCACTTTGAGAACTTTTCTTCTCATTGTTAAATCCACGATTTTTGATGCGGAACGGAACAGCGAAGCGGATAAAATCTGTTGAATTTGGAACTCTAACGCTGTAAAAGTTTCCACTAGAAACCACTTTCGTTAACGAAACTGTGCGATTTCAGTAATAAGCCGGTTATGTTTCGACGTTTCACTGGAGGTTCGCGACACAATTTAATGCAAGGGTAGAACGTACCAAAAGCCTTTAGACAGTGTAAAAAAATCTGAAATTCACGAGACACTTTCCGTCATTTCTTTCGTGAATTATAGAAGCATATTTCTGATATAACTCCTTCCGTGAAATGGCGGAAAGAAACCTGAATTTCACAGATTTTTCGTACCACAGGAAAATTCTGAATTTTCAAAAACCTTTCCTTAGTTTCTATCTTATATTGACGGCAAATTACCGCTTTAGAGATGTGTTAACGGAAAATTCTGAATTTTCAGAAATCTTTCCGCAGTTTCTATCTTATATTGACGGCAAATTACCGCTTTAGAGATGTTTTAACGGAAAATTCTGAATTTTCAGAAACCTTTCTTTGCTTCTATCTTATATTGACGGCAAATTACCGCTTTAGAGATGTGTTATCGGAAAATTCGGAATTTTCAGAAACCTTTCGGCAACTCCTTTCACATATTTACAAAAAAACTCACTTTTCTCGTATCCGTATGACGATAAATTACCGGTAATGGGAGCAATTAGAGAGAATACTTGAGGTTTGATTAACTTTTAAATTTCAATCGGCTGTCGAATTTTGTAGTTGCGTAGCGAGATCTGATACTGTGGATAACATATCGCATGAATTTTGCTTATTGTGTGGCACAGAATATTTCTTCTCTCTCCTGTTTTGTGCATAAGTTATTTATTATATATTGTGTTACTGTAAGAAACCGGGTACTTAACTTATTGTACAGATGATTGCGCGATGCCTGTGTATCAGTCTTTGGACTACTTAAGACAAAAGCTATAATAGCTATCAAAAGTAAATTTTATATTTAGCAGTTTTTTTTTCTTGTGAAACTAGCAGTTATGCCCGCCCTCCGAACAGTAAATCTATATTTTTTTAAAATAAAATTAAAGAAAAAAGAGTAATTAAAGGAAAGAAAAGCAATTTAAGATCCGTAACTGTTTCACAATTTAGAACAGGGTCGTGACGTCAATGCATACTGTTTGACGTAAAACGTATCAGGCTTTGACGCACCTTAATTTTAAATAAAAATTTCATGGAATTTTTATAGAATTTCAACGTTTGTGGCAGGATTATCTTTAAACTTATCAGTATTTCGAAAAGTAAAGCTAAGCCTCCTTTTTGAACTCTTTGGTTTTTAGACTTTTTAAAGTACCCGAACCTTAAGGATTATCAGCATGCCAATTTTCAAATCTCAAGGTTATTGAGAGCTGGTCGAACAATTTGCGAAAAATTCAAGCAGAGAATGTTTCAAATCCGCCATTTTGTTTTGTTTTCGGACTCTTTTAGGTATTCGTACCATAAGACCTATGAGCATTACAATTTTCAAATCTCCAGGTCATGTTCTACATGACCTGCACATTACTTCTCTTTTCCTTTTGTGGCCGAACAATTCGCGAAAATTTCAAGCAGAGAACTGTTCCATAGCCACCATTTTTTATTTTATGCCGGCGGAAAACGCCGAACTTTAAAAGCGTCGCTACGTCATTAAGCATTGCGTCATTACCAGTTTGATTGTAGCCTGTCCTTTCACCCAATGAGAAGATTGTGTTAAAAATAACTGCGTCACCATGGCAGCAGGTCACGGGACCAGAAATTTCCTGTGTGGTTACCGTTGAAGACAGAGGAAGCCGTTTGTTCCTCTCCTTTGCGTCTTCAAAACATGCTTAAGAATCAGAAAATGATTTTTTTAATTTCTTTTAAAAGGATGATGATAGTTGTGAGTTTATGCTGTAAAAACTGCAATACGATATGATTTATAGTTTGCCATATAACCTATCCGTTTTTTAAAATGGTTCCCATCGCGAAATAGTGAAATTTAAAAATTTAATTTCTCGTAAACTAAACTAAAACTCAAAAAAAAAAAAAAAGGGGGGGGGGGGGGGGCGGGGGTGCGAGGTGCGAAAATTCGGCCATGGCCCTACATGCCAGCAAAGTTTTGTGGTTCTCATGCTGTTAGTGTGTCCGGAACGCGAGCTGATAGCACTTTTTTGCTTAACTTAACTTTGAAATACAATAGCTCTTGAAATATCACCGGAATCGAAAAACGGTTTATTTCAGCGTGTTCTCCAAACAATTCTCTACAAGCGATGTAAATATTACATTTTTGTGTTCAATACTTTTTGCGCTGCGAGCTAGGAAAGCGCAAGTGTCGCGAAATTTCTGAAACGGCGGCAGCAGCAGTTTTTTTTTAGAATAGAGATGTAATACTTTTAAGTACATTTAACCTTTTTTAAAGAAAATTGAAAGTCATTGTTAGCTTACAAAAAAATTATAACAAACCTACTCAGGAAAAAATTAAGCTCCAACAGAAAACAAAATGACTAAATTACACGTATTAATGACAATAAAATTTCATTGTGGCGCAATTTTGTTGTACGATGAATGTTATTCGAATTTCCGAGTATCTGTGGCTCAGTGGTTAAAGGCGTGCGTTACCTGTTCTACCAACCGGGTTCGATCCTGACTGGAGCTGAAGAATCATTTAGGGGAAAGGGCTGGAAAATGCAGGCTCATCGGGTTTGCGGAATTTCAAGTTAAAATACAGAAAAATTTGAAACGGATTTTTCTGAAATAAACGGAATTTCTGATTATGGAAAATCTGTTAAAATACGGAAGTTAAAATAAACGGGCACTTTTAAAAACGGAAATTTTTGAAAAACACTGACACCTACCGGAAACGTTGCTGCACGGTATTTTCAGAAATTTCCCATGAATTCACATCACTTATTTTCTTACAGTGTAACAACTTACAGAAAGTAAGTAAGCACATATTGCAAACTCTGTATTCCTAACAAAGAAAATTTGAGTGTAAAGGAATTCTACTTACCTTTGTGCACACGTTCATATCATACTTGCCTTGACAACTGAGAACTTGAAATGCAAAATTGTACAGCATGAAAAGCACCACGACCAGCGGGTATAAGTAATTAAAGAAACACAAACACCACGAACACCGGTTCAGACTCTCTTTGAACCAAGGTCGCCATCCAACCTGGAAAAATAAAGTTTTTATGATAATCAGCAGGAAGTTACTTCGGAAACTTGACATGTACTCTCGCATATAAGCCGACGCACCTAGTTCAACACCCAAAAAATGGTGAACTGAGACGCAGATACACCGATGAGCAATTACATTATGACCACCTACCTGATAAGCTATAGGTCCCCCACCCTTTATCCCCCAAAACAGCGGTCACTCGGGAAGATACCTATCGCCACCTCATCGATTCCAGATACCCCAAGATACCGATCGCCACCTCATCGATTCGATGAGGTGGCGATAGCTATCTTGGGGTATCTGGTACCATAATGTCAACAGCAGGCTCTCCAGTTCCCGTACATTTCGGGGTAGCGGTGATTTAGCGCGAATCTGCTTTTCGTAGTCAAACCACTAATCTTCGATTGGGTTCATCTCAGGTGAATTTGGAGGCCAGGGCATTAACAGAAAGTCACCAGCATGTTCCTCGAACCAATCCTTGACGATTCTGGCAGTGTGGCATGGCGCATTATGCTGCTGGTAATGATCATCACCAGCAGGGAACACAGCTGCCATGAGTGGGTGAACTTGGTCAGCAACGATGTTAAGATACCTGACAGCTGTCAGGGATTCTGCTATTGGGATAAAGGGGCCTAAAGTATTCCAAGAAAACATCGTCCACAACATAACACCTCCACCACGGGCATGTTTCCGCCCTGTTTCCCGAAAATACAGGTGCCATAGCCTCCGTTGGTAATGGGCTTATCAGCGCACGGCTGTATACGTGATTCAGCAGGAATCTTGGTTAGTCAAACCACGCCACTTTCTTCCAATCATCCACGGTCCAATCTCGATGATCTTGGACCTATTTCATGCGCTGTTGGCGATGACGTGCAGTGAGCATGGGGATCCGGCTGGGTCTTCGGCTACGCAGGCTCATGCGCAGAAGGCTGCGATGACCTGTGTGCTGATCACCACTGTTGTTGCTGCGGGTGATTTGTTGTCGCACTGTGGCCCTGCGGTCGCTGTGAACAATGCGCGACAGTCTCCGCTCCCCTCTGGCATCAACGAGCTACGGATGACACACGGCTGGACAACGGTTCGTCGTTTGGCCATCTGTGCACCACTTTTGATACGTACTCACTACAGCGGTACGTGAGCAACCCAAAAGCCGCGCCGTTACCGAGATCGTAGTTCCGAGTCGCCGTGCCATCACAATTTGTCCTTTACCAAACTCCGATAAATCGGTAGCTTTTCCCACTCTGACTCCAAACACTGCTAACCGAAAGCCGGTCCTCGGGTTGTATATATACCGCTCTGTGAACATCACCTAAGCCACCGTTCGGTCTCCAGGCGCGATCATTTCTCTACCTTGGAGGTGGTAATAATGGAATGGCTCGTCTATGTATACGCCTACTTTAAATTTCAAGATTTCGGAAAGCATTTATTGCAATGAAATCATGCAAATTTCTAAAATTATCTGCTTTAAAACATTCAAATTCTTATTCTCTATCAGTTTCCAAATAGAACCTCGGTTGCACGTTTTCCTAGGGGGATGACCCTTAAAACAACGTATAAGAGAAATTTTAAAAAGTTAACTATTATTGCATTTTGGATGTCCCTAAAAAGGTAAAGGGAGGAGGGTGGGAAACGCGTAATTTCATATACTACGCTAATTCATAATGTAAGACATACATACGTGAATATTTTGTTTGATACCCGAGCCCATGTCTATTTTGACTTGTGCTTTATATTTCATTCTAATTTCTTTATAAAAACTACGTTAAGAAATTCTGTACGTTTCCATATTTTCAATATGTGGGGGAACCCCCGTCCTCCCCTTACCTTTGAAATACTAAGCACCGCTTCGGTTGCGCAGTGGTCTAAGCGATGGCTTCTGAGCATTCGTCCGCGATGGGTCTGGGTTCGAATCCCGGTGAGTAAATTAGGGACGGGCGACTGCTTATAGCCCATCGAGTTGCGCAGGGTTGTCGTTAAACCCCAATCCATTTACAATAATTTTTTAATATGATTTTGTTTTGCATCTATACCTCTATTAAACATTCTTTACTTATGAGCATGGCTCTTTTCAAAGCAGTTTATTCAATGGATTTAGCATAAGTATCAAATAAAATATTTACTAATCTTTGCTTGCTTCAAATTTCTTGAATTCAGAGAAAAAAGTTAACTGTGAACGTCATTTAGTAAATTTTTAGGTGTACCATTCATTTCACGGATGAAAAAAAAAAAAAAAAAAAAAAAAGACGCTGTTTGGGTGGTGATCTCTCATTCACCGTACAGCCCAGATTTGGCACCCTTAGCCTTCCACATGCTCTGTCCAATGAAGGACAGTATCCGGGGACAACGACCAAAGTTTTTAACATTAGAATCAAAGTTTTTAACATACGGGTTACCTATACAATAACCAAAGAGCCGTTTGTTTTTGATAATCTGAAATTCCAAATTTCACGTATAATCGTAAGCAGCGTATAAATGAGTTACGTATAACCGAATTGGAAAAAGCGATAGAAACTACAGTAAAATATCGGGAAAAGCGCAGAATTACGAATAAAAATGGAAAGAATAACCGGAAAACGTATAACCGAGGTTCCACTGTAGTTTCTGTATGTCCATTTCCGTTAAAATTGCGTCACCAATATAAACATCACGGTCGTCAAAGTCGTTGTGGCGATTTTCTCCATCTGAGCCATAAGCTAAATCATCTAAATCATCTATGGCAATACTTTATATGCTGTATTTTGGAAAAGATCATGACATTACACTTGCGTAACGATAACACCCGAACCAGTCCCAAGAAGAAACAGCCACGCTTGGTGTGAAAACCCTAGTTTACCTGATGTTTGAATGACTCAATATGCCCCTAACCAAAGGGGAGGGGGGGAGATGCTCCGGCAGGGGAAGTAACGAGGGGTTACTTTCTTTTTCGGAGCAAGAAACTTGGTAGTCTTACTTCGAAATGAGACAACTGAACGCATCTCTTCCTTTCAATTGGAATCTTAACTTTCTTAGGATGTTGGGATCTCCTATCAAAAATTTTCCCTTTCCTGATTTTACTTCTCCTCTCCCGTAGGACTGGAGCGCTTAGTTCTTTTCTTGAAATCGTTCTCTTCGCTCCAGAATGTTTCATTATTTATATTTTCAGCTAACTAGAGTATTAGGCAACCCCTAATCTTTAAAGAAAGGCCATTTCCCCCCAAAACTCTCTATACACGAGTACATACAGTAAATACGAGGGGTGTACAGTCGTATTTCCAGCACAGTGGCCAATTCGCGTGTAGTTTGACGTGGATCCAAGTGGATGAGATGGTTCAAACGATCTTCATCAAAGTGAGATAGACAACCTGAGCGTGGAGAGTCGTGGAGGTCAAAATTGCTAACGCGGAACCGCTCAAACCATTTGGGGGCTGTCCTCGGAGCAATAGCATCCTCCCCATACACAGCACAAATTTGTCGAGTAGCCTCGGTGGCTGTGGATCCCTTGTTAAACTCGTAGAGGAGCAGATGTCGGAAATGTTCATTCCTCTCTACTTGACACTCTATACTTCCGGAGCTTAAAACCAAAAAACCATTATCCACAATCACACCACGCAATATGATTTAGATACACGATATTACTGGCTACATTTTGGTATACAACTGGCCATCTGCACTGTCATTACTGACCTGGAAAACACTCGTGAAATAAGAGTGTATGAACTTATGCATCAACCTAATACTTACTTCATTATCAGACAGAGCAGTTGCAAAAGTCATACCCCTCCCCCCAACAAACAACAAAAACTACGATTCTGTGATAAAAATAACAATGCAATTTTTACCATTTCATAGGTTGGACAAACAAGCAATTGGCATAAAACAAGATTCAATGGATTTTAGGATGCGATCTTTTTTCACGAATAACTCCAAACGTAATATCATGTTCAACAATCTGTGCTGTCAGTCAGCTATTAAGTACTTCGCAGAGGCGTAACTGACGCCCTGGGCGCAGCTCAAGAGAGGGCACAATTCTCGCTGTTTCCAGTCTGATTAAAACTGGAATCTAAACTTTTGTACGAGTTCATGGTGTATATTTTTCGGGCAACCCATACGTCGTCATTTGTCCATTTACAAAATTTGCTCACCAGTTTCGGTAGCCTTGACAGCTTAAACTTCGCATTTCCTTCTCAAAACGTTCAAAGAATGTTAGTTGCGCACATTCAGAAATGAAGGTGCAGTTCTACGTACATTGTGAGGTAAAACTATCGTTTACATTGTTGAAGATTCTCTTGGGGCTATTACACCATTGCTGCATCTTAAAGCCACGACTACCAGCTGCATTCGACCGGTTTGGTAAAATTTGATAGTCGGTCTGAACTTTGAAGCAATTGGGACAGGCTGCACAGTCATAGTTTGATTTTTGTATGTGTGCGTGTTTTTGTTCGAGAGTATAACGACCACCGTGAGCTTGTGCCTTCGACAATGAGATGCCATTGAGGTACGTCGTTAATTTGGTATGTCGGTGTTCGTCCTAACAGGTGCGGATTTGCTATCCTGGACACCGTACTCGTTGGACATTAATCCCATTAAACATCTGTGGCAGCGGCGTATCTTGGGTCCGAGACCTGGGCTATCTCACCCTTCCCCCTCTCCCGACCCAAGAACTGTTTTTTTTTAATTGCGAAGTTTATTTTTCATTTACTAAGTAATAGAAGAAATTTTTCTAAATTTTAGGTACATGCTATTGCTTAGTGGCCGGTCTTAGTGAGAGATGGGTTTGCCTCCTCTTGATCAGGTAAACGAGTATATGTATATTTGGGAAGCATATTTGACAGAGAGAACAAGCTATTAGGGATATGCAAAAGTTTCCGCCGCCCCCTCTAACGGGCACTATAGAGGTCTAACCGGCCTGCGACCCGTGCTGTCAGTTCGTACATGAAGCCAAGCCTGGCGGTCGATAAAGTTCATTTGCGGCACTGTTTCTTATTCATGTTTAATTTAGAGAAAAGTGCGAGCGAAGCATACGGTTCAATATGTCAGGCGTATGGCGAAACCGTTATGGGTGAGCTGACGTGTCGAGAATGGTTTGTCAGGTTTTAAAAAGGTGATCTAAGCTTTGAAGACAAGCCACGTGCAGGTAGACCCCAGGAACTCGCAGAAAAGGAGCTAGAATCGCTGTTGCAAGAAGATGCCACACGATCGACCACGTCAACTGGCGAAACGTTTTTAAGTGGCTAAATCGACGGTGGTACGGCGTCTACAGGCCTTGGGGAAGATCCAAAAGATTGGGAAGTGGGTTCCGCATACTTTAACTGAGCGTAATATTGGTCAACAATTGGGCATCTGCATGTCATTGCTGAAGAGGTTTCAAGGAAAGAATTTATGGGTCTATTGCGACAATCCCGTACCCAAGCAATCTTGGGTAGACCCAAGCCAGCCATCCACATCCACTGCAAAACAGGATATCCACGGGGAAAAAGGTGCTGTTGTGTGTGCGGTGTGATATGCACGGATTGCTGTACTTCGAACTGTTGAAACCGGGCGAAACAATCACTGCACAACGATATATCGATCAGTTGATGAAACTGAATGCCGCACTCTAGCAAAAACGCCCATGGACATGTAAAGGGCGCAGCCCAGTCATACTGTTACACGATAATGGAAGACCACATGTCGGTGCCACCACGAAACCAACCCTTGAACAGTTACACTGGGAGGTTTTACGCACCCGGCTTACTCCCCGGATATTGCATCATCAGACTTTCATCTGTTTCGCTCTATGCAACATGCCCCAGCCCAACAGCGGTTCACCGCAGTTCCAGAAGGTAGAAAATTTCGTCACTTCGTTCTTCAGCTCAAAACACGAATCCTTCTATCACAGGGGCATTCATTTGTTGCCTGAAAAATGGAAAAAGGTCACTGATGCTAACGGCAAATATTTCGTTGAATAAATGTGTAGTGGTTTCTTGATTGTTCTTTTCTCCAAAAAAGGGTTGAAACTTTTGCATACCCCTAATAGATGGTGAAATTAGTAGGCGAGTGAACTCTTCATTAAAAGTCATAGTTGTTTTACGAGGATTTCACAGGAATGATGGGTTCTCAAGAAAGTCCCGAATGGCTGTATATGAAAGTGTAATTGTTCGTACTCTGATGTATGGCAGTGAAACCTGGGTCCTGGGGCCGTTTGTGTGAGCTGGGGAGATGCGTTACTTATGGGAGGTTTGTGGTAAAACACGTGTGACGTGTCTGCCCCGCAGAACGCGCATGAGATAGAGGCAGATAGCAGTGAGAGCACATGTCCGCGTAGCTCAGTTGGGAGAGCGACTTACTCCGGAGTGAGGGGACCCGGTTTCGATGCCCCTCGTGAACAATACTGTGTTTTCACATTGGCGCCCGAACTTCATGAATGACTTGGCCGATAGGTTTCTCGCAATGATGTGATGTTCTTTCCACACGGCGAGACAGGAAAAATGAGAATCCCTTTTTCAGTGCTTCGAAAAAAGTAAACCAGTGTGATGTTACGTTCCACACCTCAAGTTGCCTGGGATTTCTCAAAAGCACGTTCTTCAGCAGATGACTGCCTAGAGAGACACATGCCTCCGGCCCTCTTTCGGGGAGGGGCGGGGAGGATGTTACATGCCTGCCCCGCAGGACGCACATGAGGTAAAGGCAGATAGCATTGAGAGCACATGTCCACGTAGCTCAGTTGGGAGAGCGACTTACTCCGGAGTAAGGGGGACCCGGTTTTGATGCCCGGCGTGGACAAGACTGTTTTCATACAAGCTCTGATCGCGTGAGGAATGAAGATGTGTCGCAGATGTGTAATGTGAGGAACGAAGATGTGTCGCAGATGTGTAATGTGAGGAATGAAGATGTGTCGCAGATGTGTAATGTGAGGAATGAAGATGTGTCACAGATGTGTAATGTGAGGAATGAAGATGTGTCGCAGATGTGTAATGTGAGGAATGAAGATGTGTTGCAGATGTGTAATGTGAGGCAAAATGTTGTTAGTAAGGTGGAGACTAATGTTTTTAGGTGGTTTGGCCATATTGAAAGAATGAGTGATGAGGTGCTTACTAAGAGAATTTATTCAGCCCAAGTGACAGGAGAGAAAGGTAGAGGGAAGCCAAGGAAATAATGGGTGGACCAGATTCAGGAATGTCTGAATGAGAAAAAGATAATGAGTATGAAGTACAAAAGGTCTTGTGTGCGGTGTCTGATGGGGATGTCAGTGAAGCTCGAGCTGTGTGCCGAGATCGCTGTAATTGGAGACGCCTGATACAGCAACAGTGAGTTCTTTTCTGTGAGGAGCTAACCTCTGAATACCAGAGAACAGCTTAGTGGTATGTATGTATGCTATTACTAACATCATAATCATCATCACCATTGTCAACTACTATCAATCCACTGCTGGGCGAAGGTTTCTCCAAGCCTCTTCCACAACGACCTGTCTTGTGCCAGTCTCCTCCATGTTACTCCCGCATACTTTCGAATTTCATTCACCCATCTCCCATGTGGGTCTTTTCCTGTCCCTTGGAATCTGAGGATTTTAACACTTTATCTTTTGAACACTTTATTTGTGCATGAACTCATGCTTCTTCCCTTTGAGGGAACTTGAGTGTTACGTTTATATAAAGTTACTTCTGAGTACTTTTTTATATCTAAAAAATATGTTTTTCTTTATTGACAAAACAGCCAAGTTTCTCAAGTGCACATACCCGTGTGTGGCTATAAGCTATGTCTTGATTCTTTTTAAGGCAGGAAAACTTCTTTCGGAAGTTGCAGTTGTTGATGGAAATTTTAATATTAGGTCTAATTTGAGCACCTCACAAAACACAATGTCCAATTTATTCAATTTCATGTAACAAGTAATATCTCTTACTTATTTCTCTTTGTATTCATCAAGGGAATAAAACACCTTTAGTTCATTTTTTAGTTTAATTGTATCAAAATTTGAAGCATGGGTTCTTTAAGTTCTGACAGTAGATGTTCAGGAAATCTTTCACAAAACTTATCAAAACTGTTCGAATCCAACAAAACCACGAATTTAAGATATGATATTACTGATTTTAATTCATTGACACTTCACACAACTGAAACATCTCTCACGAAACACGTGCTGCAACGGACGGGAGTATGCGAGTGATTAGTCCTAAATCTAAGTCTTCTCTTTTTCTGAACGAACCGTTTCTTAACGGTTCGTTCACAAAACAGAATGGCCCATTCACCCGCTCATTAAATGGTTCATTCTCCCTTCACCCGCTCATTAAATGGTTCGTCGCCCTAGTGGTGCAGTGGTCTAAGCGATTGCTTCTGATCGTTCGTCCGAGATGGGTCTGTGTTCGAATTCCGGTGAGGCATAGATGTTGTGTTTGTCTTACAGCGCTGGGTCTCTCCCTTCACTTGAACCAGTGGCCCGAAATTAGGGACGGGCGACTGCTTATAGGCCATTGAGTTGCTCACGCTAGTCGTTAAACCTACAAAAAAAATCGAATCACACACTTTCGAAAGTCTACGAATCATACAGCGAAGACTGATAGAGCTGATTGCGTCACGATGATACCATCCCTCCACTAAGAGGCCCCTTGGTCTTTGCTTGCCAGACTGATTCCCTCATAGGAAAAAAAAATCGAATCACACACTTTCGAAAGTCTACGAATCATACAGCGAAGACTGGTAGAGCTGATTGCGTCACGATGACACCATCCCTCTACTAACAGGCCCCTTGGTCTTTGCTTGCCAGACTGATTCCCTCATAGGGAAAAAAAAAATCGAATCACACACTTTCGAAAGTCTACGAATCATACAGCGAAGACTGATAGAGCTGATTGCGTCACAATGATACCATCCCTCCACTAAGAGGCCCCTTGGTCTTTGCTTGCCAGACTGATTCCCTCATAGGAAAAAAAAAATCGAATCACACACTTTCGAAAGTCTACGAATCATACAGCGAAGACTGGTAGAGCTGATTGCGTCACGATGACACCATCCCTCTACTAACAGGCCCCTTGGTCTTTGCTTGCCAGACTGATTCCCTCATAGGAAAAAAAAATCGAATCACACACTTTCGAAAGTCTACGAATCATACAGCGAAGACTGATAGAGCTGATTGCGTCACAATGATACCATCCCTCCACTAAGAGGCCCCTTGGTCTTTGCTTGCCAGACTGATTCCCTCATAGGAAAAAAAAAATCGAATCACACACTTTCGAAAGTCTACGAATCATACAGCGAAGACTGGTAGAGCTGATTGCGTCACGATGACACCATCCCTCTACTAACAGGCCCCTTGGTCTTTGCTTGCCAG
Organism: Macrothele yani; assembly: GCA_039090855.1. Taxonomy (NCBI): domain Eukaryota; kingdom Metazoa; phylum Arthropoda; class Arachnida; order Araneae; family Macrothelidae; genus Macrothele; species Macrothele yani. Next base: position 27,774,221 of record CM077013.1, read on the forward strand.
ACTGATTCCCTCATAGGAAAAAAATCGAATCACACACTTTGGAAAGTCTACGAATCATACAGCGAAGACTGATAGAGCTGATTGCGTCACGATGATACCATCCCTCCACTAAGAGGCCCCTTGGTCTTTGCTTGCCAGACTGATTCCCTCATAGGAAAAAAAAAATCGAATCACACACTTTCGAAAGTCTACGAATCATACAGCGAAGACTGATAGAGCTGATTGCGTCACGATGACACCATCCCTCTACTAACAGGCCCCTTGGTCTTTGCTTGCCAGACTGATTCCCTCATAGGAAAAAAAAATCGAATCACACACTTTCGAAAGTCTACGAATCATACAGCGAAGACTGATAGAGCTGATTGCGTCACGATGATACCATCCCTCCACTAAGAGGCCCCTTGGTCTTTGCTTGCCAGACTGATTCCCTCATAGGAAAAAAAAAAATCGAATCACACACTTTCGAAAGTCTACGAATCATACAGCGAAGACTGATAGAGCTGATTGCGTCACGATGACACCATCCCTCTACTAACAGGCCCCTTGGTCTTTGCTTGCCAGACTGATTCCCTCATAGGAAAAAAAAAATCGAATCACACACTTTCGAAAGTCTTCAAATCATACAGCGAAGACTGGTAGAGCTGATTGCGTCACGATGACACCATCCCTCTACTAACAGGCCCCTTGGTCTTTGCTTGCCAGACTGATTCCCTCATAGGAAAAAAAATCGAATCACACACTTTCGAAAGTCTACGAATCATACAGCGAAGACTGATAGAGCTGATTGCGTCACGATGATACCATCCCTCCACTAAGAGGCCCCTTGGTCTTTGCTTGCCAGACTGATTCCCTCATAGGAAAAAAAATCGAATCACACACTTTCGAAAGTCTACGAATCATACAGCGAAGACTGGTAGAGCTGATTGCGTCACGATGACACCATCCCTCTACTAACAGGCCCCTTGGTCTTTGCTTGCCAGACTGATTCCCTCATAGGAAAAAAAAATCGAATCACACACTTTCGAAAGTCTACGAATCATACAGCGAAGACTGATAGAGCTGATTGCGTCACGATGATACCATCCCTCCACTAAGAGGCCCCTTGGTCTTTGCTTGCCAGACTGATTCCCTCATAGGAAAAAAAAAATCGAATCACACACTTTCGAAAGTCTACGAATCATACAGCGAAGACTGATAGAGCTGATTGCGTCACGATGACACCATCCCTCTACTAACAGGCCCCTTGGTCTTTGCTTGCCAGACTGATTCCCTCATAGGAAAAAAAAATCGAATCACACACTTTCGAAAGTCTACGAATCATACAGCGAAGACTGATAGAGCTGATTGCGTCACGATGATACCATCCCTCCACTAAGAGGCCCCTTGGTCTTTGCTTGCCAGACTGATTCCCTCATAGGAAAAAAAAATCGAATCACACACTTTCGAAAGTCTACGAATCATACAGCGAAGACTGATAGAGCTGATTGCGTCACGATGACACCATCCCTCTACTAACAGGCCCCTTGGTCTTTGCTTGCCAGACTGATTCCCTCATAGGAAATAAAAATCGAATCACACACTTTAGAAAGTCTACGAATCATACAGCGAAGACTGGTAGAGCTGATTGCGTCACGATGACACCATCCCTCTACTAACAGGCCCCTTGGTCTTTGCTTGCCAGACTGATTCCCTCATAGGAAAAAAAAAATCGAATCACACACTTTCGAAAGTCTACGAATCATACAGCGAAGACTGATAGAGCTGATTGCGTCACGATGACACCATCCCTCTACTAACAGGCCCCTTGGTCTTTGCTTGCCAGACTGATTCCCTCATAGGAAAAAAAAATCGAATCACACACTTTAGAAAGTCTACGAATCATACAGCGAAGACTGGTAGAGCTGATTGCGTCACGATGACACCATCCCTCTACTAACAGGCCCCTTGGTCTTTGCTTGCCAGACTGATTCCCTCATAGGAAAAAAAAAAATCGAATCACACACTTTCGAAAGTCTACGAATCATACAGCGAAGACTGATAGAGCTGATTGCGTCACGATGACACCATCCCTCTACTAACAGGCCCCTTGGTCTTTGCTTGCCAGACTGATTCCCTCATAGGAAAAAAAAATCGAATCACACACTTTAGAAAGTCTACGAATCATACAGCGAAGACTGGTAGAGCTGATTGCGTCACGATGACACCATCCCTCTACTAACAGGCCCCTTGGTCTTTGCTTGCCAGACTGATTCCCTCATAGGAAAAAAAAATCGAATCACACACTTTAGAAAGTCTACGAATCATACAGCGAAGACTGGTAGAGCTGATTGCGTCACGATGACACCATCCCTCTACTAACAGGCCCCTTGGTCTTTGCTTGCCAGACTGATTCCCTCATAGGAAAAAAAAATCGAATCACACACTTTCGAAAGTCTACGAATCATACAGCGAAGACTGATAGAGCTGATTGCGTCACGATGACACCATCCCTCTACTAAGAGGCCCCTTGGTCTTTGCTTGCCAGACTGATTCCCTCATAGGAAAAAAAAAATCGAATCACACACTTTCGAAAGTCTTCAAATCATACAGCGAAGACTGGTAGAGCTGATTGCGTCACGATGACACCATCCCTCTACTAAGAGGCCCCTTGGTCTTTGCTTGCCAGACTGATTCCCTCATAGGAAAAAAAAATCGAATCACACACTTTCGAAAGTCTTCAAATCATACAGCGAAGACTGGTAGAGCTGATTGCGTCACGATGACACCATCCCTCTACTAACAGGCCCCTTGGTCTTTGCTTGCCAGACTGATTCCCTCATAGGAAAAAAAAATCGAATCACACACTTTAGAAAGTCTTCGAATCATACAGCGAAGACTGGTAGAGCTGATTGCGTCACGATGACACCATCCCTCTACTAAGAGGCCCCTTGGTCTTTGCTTGCCAGACTGATTCCCTCATAGGAAAAAAAATCGAATCACACACTTTCGAAAGTCTTCAAATCATACAGCGAAGACTGGTAGAGCTGATTGCGTCACGATGACACCATCCCTCTACTAACAGGCCCCTTGGTCTTTGCTTGCCAGACTGATTCCCTCATAGGAAAAAAAAAATCGAATCACACACTTTAGAAAGTCTTCGAATCATACAGCGAAGACTGGTAGAGCTGATTGCGTCACGATGACACCATCCCTCTACTAAGAGGCCCCTTGGTCTTTGCTTGCCAGACTGATTCCCTCATAGGAAAAAAAAATCGAATCACACACTTTCGAAAGTCTTCAAATCATACAGCGAAGACTGGTAGAGCTGATTGCGTCACGATGACACCATCCCTCTACTAACAGGCCCCTTGGTCTTTGCTTGCCAGACTGATTCCCTCATAGGAAAAAAAAATCGAATCACACACTTTAGAAAGTCTTCGAATCATACAGCGAAGACTGGTAGAGCTGATTGCGTCACGATGACACCATCCCTCTACTAAGAGGCCCCTTGGTCTTTGCTTGCCAGACTGATTCCCCCATAGGAAAAAAAAAAAATTCGAATCACACACTTTCGAAAGTCTTCAAATCATACAGCGAAGACTGGTAGAGCTGATTGCGTCACGATGACACCATCCCTCTACTAACAGGCCCCTTGGTCTTTGCTTGCCAGACTGATTCCCTCATAGGAAAAAAAAAAAATCGAATCACACACTTTAGAAAGTCTTCGAATCATACAGCGAAGACTGGTAGAGCTGATTGCGTCACGATGACACCATCCCTCTACTAACAGGCCCCTTGGTCTTTGCTTGCCAGACTGATTCCCTCATAGGAAAAAAAAAATCGAATCACACACTTTCGAAAGTCTTCAAATCATACAGCGAAGACTGGTAGAGCTGATTGCGTCACGATGACACCATCCCTCTACTAACAGGCCCCTTGGTCTTTGCTTGCCAGACTGATTCCCTCATAGGAAAAAAAAATCGAATCACACACTTTAGAAAGTCTTCGAATCATACAGCGAAGACTGGTAGAGCTGATTGCGTCACGATGACACCATCCCTCTACTAACAGGCCCCTTGGTCTTTGCTTGCCAGACTGATTCCCTCATAGGAAAAAAAAAAATCGAATCACACACTTTCGAAAGTCTTCAAATCATACAGCGAAGACTGGTAGAGCTGATTGCGTCACGATGACACCATCCCTCTACTAACAGGCCCCTTGGTCTTTGCTTGCCAGACTGATTCCCTCATAGGAAAAAAAAAAATCGAATCACACACTTTCGAAAGTCTTCAAATCATACAGCGAAGACTGGTAGAGCTGATTGCGTCACGATGACACCATCCCTCTACTAAGAGGCCCCTTGGTCTTTGCTTGCCAGACTGATTCCCTCATAGGAAAAAAAAAATCGAATCACACACTTTCGAAAGTCTTCAAATCATACAGCGAAGACTGGTAGAGCTGATTGCGTCACGATGACACCATCCCTCTACTAACAGGCCCCTTGGTCTTTGCTTGCCAGACTGATTCCCTCATAGGAAAAAAAAATCGAATCACACACTTTAGAAAGTCTTCGAATCATACAGCGAAGACTGGTAGAGCTGATTGCGTCACGATGACACCATCCCTCTACTAAGAGGCCCCTTGGTCTTTGCTTGCCAGACTGATTCCCTCATAGGAAAAAAAAAATCGAATCACACACTTTCGAAAGTCTTCAAATCATACAGCGAAGACTGGTAGAGCTGATTGCGTCACGATGACACCATCCCTCTACTAACAGGCCCCTTGGTCTTTGCTTGCCAGACTGATTCCCTCATAGGAAAAAAATCGAATCACACACTTTAGAAAGTCTTCGAATCATACAGCGAAGACTGGTAGAGCTGATTGCGTCACGATGACACCATCCCTCTACTAACAGGCCCCTTGGTCTTTGCTTGCCAGACTGATTCCCTCATAGGAAAAAAAAAATCGAATCACACACTTTAGAAAGTCTTCGAATCATACAGCGAAGACTGGTAGAGCTGATTGCGTCACGATGACACCATCCCTCTACTAACATGCCCCTTGGTCTTTGCTTGCCAGACTGATTCCCTCATAGGAAAAAAAAATCGAATCACACACTTTAGAAAGTCTTCGAATCATACAGCGAAGACTGGTAGAGCTGATTGCGTCACGATGACACCATCCCTCTACTAACAGGCCCCTTGGTCTTTGCTTGCCAGACTGATTCCCTTATAGGCAAAAAAAAAAAAAAAAAATCGAATCACACACTTTAGAAAGTCTTCGAATCATACAGCGAAGACTCGTAGAGCTGATTGCGTCACGATGACACCATCCCTCTACTAACAGGCCCCTTGGTCTTTGCTTGCCAGACTGATTCCCTTATAGGCAAAAAAAAAAAAAAAAATCGAATCACACACTTTAGAAAGTCTTCGAATCATACAGCGAAGACTCGTAGAGCTGATTGCGTCACGATGACACCATCCCTCTACTAACAGGCCCCTTGGTCTTTGCTTGCCAGACTGATTCCCTTATAGGCAAAAAAAAAAAAAAATCGAATCACACACTTTCGAAAGTCTTCAAATCATACAGCGAAGACTGGTAGAGCTGATTACGTCACGATGACACCATCCCTCCACTAAGAGGCCCCTTGGTCTCTGCTTGCCAGACTGATTCCCTTATAGGCAAAAAAAAAAAAAAAAATCGAATCACACACTTTAGAAAGTCTTCGAATCATACAGCGAAGACTGGTAGAGCTGATTGCGTCACGATGACACCATCCCTCTACTAACAGGCCCCTTGGTCTTTGCTTGCCAGACTGATTCCCTTATAGGCAAAAAAAAAAAAAAATCGAATCACACACTTTCGAAAGTCTTCAAATCATACAGCGAAGACTGGTAGAGCTGATTACGTCACGATGACACCATCCCTCCACTAAGAGGCCCCTTGGTCTCTGCTTGCCAGACTGATTCCCTTATAGGCAAAAAAAAAAATCGAATCACACACTTTAGAAAGTCTTCGAATCATACAGCGAAGACTGGTAGAGCTGATTGCGTCACGATGACACCATCCCTCTACTAACAGGCCCCTTGGTCTTTGCTTGCCAGACTGATTCCCTTATAGGCAAAAAAAAAATCGAATCACACACTTTCGAAAGTCTTCAAATCATACAGCGAAGACTGGTAGAGCTGATTACGTCACGATGACACCATCCCTCCACTAAGAGGCCCCTTGGTCTCTGCTTGCCAGACTGATTCCCTTATAGGCAAAAAAAAAAAAAATCGAATCACACACTTTAGAAAGTCTTCGAATCATACAGCGAAGACTGGTAGTGCTGATTACGTCACGATGACACCATCCCTCCACTAAGAGGCCCCTTGGTCTCTGCTTGCCAGACTGATTCCCTTATAGGCAAAAAAAAAAAAAATCGAATCACACACTTTAGAAAGTCTTCGAATCATACAGCGAAGACTGGTAGAGCTGATTGCGTCACGATGACACCATCCCTCTACTAACAGGCCCCTTGGTCTTTGCTTGCCAGACTGATTCCCTTATAGGCAAAAAAAAAAAAAATCGAATCACACACTTTCGAAAGTCTTCAAATCATACAGCGAAGACTGGTAGAGCTGATTACGTCACGATGACACCATCCCTCCACTAAGAGGCCCCTTGGTCTCTGCTTGCCAGACTGATTCCCTTATAGGCAAAAAAAAAAAAAAATCGAATCACACACTTTAGAAAGTCTTCGAATCATACAGCGAAGATTGGTAGAGCTGATTACGTCACGATGACACCATCCCTCCACTAAGAGGCCCCTTGGTCTCTGCTTGCCAGACTGATTCCCTTATAGGCAAAAAAAAAAAATCGAATCACACACTTTAGAAAGTCTTCGAATCATACAGCGAAGACTGGTAGAGCTGATTGCGTCACGATGACACCATCCCTCTACTAACAGGCCCCTTGGTCTTTGCTTGCCAGACTGATTCCCTTATAGGCAAAAAAAAAAAATCGAATCACACACTTTCGAAAGTCTTCAAATCATACAGCGAAGACTGGTAGAGCTGATTACGTCACGATGACACCATCCCTCCACTAAGAGGCCCCTTGGTCTCTGCTTGCCAGACTGATTCCCTTATAGGCAAAAAAAAAAAAAAAAAATCGAATCACACACTTTAGAAAGTCTTCGAATCATACAGCGAAGACTGGTAGAGCTGATTACGTCACGATGACACCATCCCTCCACTAAGAGGCCCCTTGGTCTCTGCTTGCCAGACTGATTCCCTTATAGGCAAAAAAAAAAAAAATCGAATCACACACTTTAGAAAGTCTTCGAATCATACAGCGAAGACTGGTAGAGCTGATTGCGTCACGATGACACCATCCCTCTACTAACAGGCCCCTTGGTCTTTGCTTGCCAGACTGATTCCCTTATAGGCAAAAAAAAAAAAATCGAATCACACACTTTCGAAAGTCTTCAAATCATACAGCGAAGACTGGTAGAGCTGATTACGTCACGATGACACCATCCCTCCACTAAGAGGCCCCTTGGTCTCTGCTTGCCAGACTGATTCCCTTATAGGCAAAAAAAAAAAAAAAAAATCGAATCACACACTTTAGAAAGTCTTCGAATCATACAGCGAAGACTGGTAGAGCTGATTACGTCACGATGACACCATCCCTCCACTAAGAGGCCCCTTGGTCTCTGCTTGCCAGACTGATTCCCTTATAGGCAAAAAAACAAAAAATCGAATCACACACTTTAGAAAGTCTTCGAATCATACAGCGAAGACTGGTAGAGCTGATTGCGTCACGATGACACCATCCCTCTACTAACAGGCCCCTTGGTCTTTGCTTGCCAGACTGATTCCCTTATAGGCAAAAAAAAAAAAAAAAAATCGAATCACACACTTTCGAAAGTCTTCAAATCATACAGCGAAGACTGGTAGAGCTGATTACGTCACGATGACACCATCCCTCCACTAAGAGGCCCCTTGGTCTCTGCTTGCCAGACTGATTCCCTTATAGGCAAAAAAAAAAAAAAATCGAATCACACACTTTAGAAAGTCTTCGAATCATACAGCGAAGACTGGTAGAGCTGATTACGTCACGATGACACCATCCCTCCACTAAGAGGCAACTTGGTCTCTGCTTGCCAGACTGATTCCCTTATAGGCAAAAAAAAAAAAAAATCGAATCACACACTTTAGAAAGTCTTCGAATCATACAGCGAAGACTGGTAGAGCTGATTGCGTCACGATGACACCATCCCTCTACTAACAGGCCCCTTGGTCTTTGCTTGCCAGACTGATTCCCTTATAGGCAAAAAAAAAAAAAAAAATCGAATCACACACTTTCGAAAGTCTTCAAATCATACAGCGAAGACTGGTAGAGCTGATTACGTCACGATGACACCATCCCTCCACTAAGAGGCCCCTTGGTCTCTGCTTGCCAGACTGATTCCCTTATAGGCAAAAAAAAAAAAATCGAATCACACACTTTAGAAAGTCTTCGAATCATACAGCGAAGACTGGTAGAGCTGATTACGTCACGATGACACCATCCCTCCACTAAGAGGCCCCTTGGTCTCTGCTTGCCAGACTGATTCCCTTATAGGCAAAAAAAAAAATCGAATCACACACTTTAGAAAGTCTTCGAATCATACAGCGAAGACTGGTAGAGCTGATTGCGTCACGATGACACCATCCCTCTACTAACAGGCCCCTTGGTCTTTGCTTGCCAGACTGATTCCCTTATAGGCAAAAAAAAAAAAAAATCGAATCACACACTTTCGAAAGTCTTCAAATCATACAGCGAAGACTGGTAGAGCTGATTACGTCACGATGACACCATCCCTCCACTAAGAGGCCCCTTGGTCTCTGCTTGCCAGACTGATTCCCTTACAGGCAAAAAAAAAAAAAATCGAATCACACACTTTAGAAAGTCTTCGAATCATACAGCGAAGACTGGTAGAGCTGATTACGTCACGATGACACCATCCCTCCACTAAGAGGCCCCTTGGTCTCTGCTTGCCAGACTGATTCCCTTATAGGCAAAAAAAAAAAAAATCGAATCACACACTTTAGAAAGTCTTCGAATCATACAGCGAAGACTGGTAGAGCTGATTGCGTCACGATGACACCATCCCTCTACTAACAGGCCCCTTGGTCTTTGCTTGCCAGACTGATTCCCTTATAGGCAAAAAAAAAATCGAATCACACACTTTCGAAAGTCTTCAAATCATACAGCGAAGACTGGTAGAGCTGATTACGTCACGATGACACCATCCCTCCACTAAGAGGCCCCTTGGTCTCTGCTTGCCAGACTGATTCCCTTATAGGCAAAAAAAAAAAAAATCGAATCACACACTTTAGAAAGTCTTCGAATCATACAGCGAAGACTGGTAGAGCTGATTACGTCACGATGACACCATCCCTCCACTAAGAGGCCCCTTGGTCTCTGCTTGCCAGACTGATTCCCTTATAGGCAAAAAAAAAAAAAAAAAATCGAATCACACACTTTAGAAAGTCTTCGAATCATACAGCGAAGACTGGTAGAGCTGATTGCGTCACGATGACACCATCCCTCTACTAACAGGCCCCTTGGTCTTTGCTTGCCAGACTGATTCCCTTATAGGCAAAAAAAAAAAAAAATCGAATCACACACTTTCGAAAGTCTTCAAATCATACAGCGAAGACTGGTAGAGCTGATTACGTCACGATGACACCATCCCTCCACTAAGAGGCCCCTTGGTCTCTGCTTGCCAGACTGATTCCCTTATAGGCAAAAAAAAAAAAAAATCGAATCACACACTTTAGAAAGTCTTCGAATCATACAGCGAAGACTGGTAGAGCTGATTACGTCACGATGACACCATCCTTCCACTAAGAGGCCCCTTGGTCTCTGCTTGCCAGACTGATTCCCTTATAGGCAAAAAAAAAAAAAAAAAATCGAATCACACACTTTAGAAAGTCTTCGAATCATACAGCGAAGACTGGTAGAGCTGATTGCGTCACGATGACACCATCCCTCTACTAACAGGCCCCTTGGTCTTTGCTTGCTAGACTGATTCCCTTATAGGCAAAAAAAAAAATCGAATCACACACTTTCGAAAGTCTTCAAATCATACAGCGAAGACTGGTAGAGCTGATTACGTCACGATGACACCATCCCTCCACTAAGAGGCCCCTTGGTCTCTGCTTGCCAGACTGATTCCCTTATAGGCAAAAAAAAAAAAAAAATCGAATCACACACTTTAGAAAGTCTTCGAATCATACAGCGAAGACTGGTAGAGCTGATTACGTCACGATGACACCATCCCTCCACTAAGAGGCCCCTTGGTCTCTGCTTGCCAGACTGATTCCCTTATAGGCAAAAAAAAAAAAAATCGAATCACACACTTTAGAAAGTCTTCGAATCATACAGCGAAGACTGGTAGAGCTGATTGCGTCACGATGACACCATCCCTCTACTAACAGGCCCCTTTGTCTTTGCTTGCCAGACTGATTCCCTTATAGGCAAAAAAAAAAAAAAATCGAATCACACACTTTCGAAAGTCTTCAAATCATACAGCGAAGACTGGTAGAGCTGATTACGTCACGATGACACCATCCCTCCACTAAGAGGCCCCTTGGTCTCTGCTTGCCAGACTGATTCCCTTATAGGCAAAAAAAAAAAAAAAAAATCTAATCACACACTTTAGAAAGTCTTCGAATCATACAGCGAAGACTGGTAGAGCTGATTACGTCACGATGACACCATCCCTCCACTAAGAGGCCCCTTGGTCTCTGCTTGCCAGACTGATTCCCTTATAGGCAAAAAAAAAAAAAAATCGAATCACACACTTTAGAAAGTCTTCGAATCATACAGCGAAGACTGGTAGAGCTGATTGCGTCACGATGACACCATCCCTCTACTAACAGGCCCCTTGGTCTTTGCTTGCCAGACTGATTCCCTTATAGGCAAAAAAAAAAAATCGAATCACACACTTTCGAAAGTCTTCAAATCATACAGCGAAGACTGGTAGAGCTGATTACGTCACGATGACACCATCCCTCCACTAAGAGGCCCCTTGGTCTCTGCTTGCCAGACTGATTCCCTTATAGGCAAAAAAAAAAAAAAATCGAATCACACACTTTAGAAAGTCTTCGAATCATACAGCGAAGACTGGTAGAGCTGATTGCGTCACGATGACACCATCCCTCTACTAACAGGCCCCTTGGTCTTTGCTTGCCAGACTGATTCCCTTATAGGCAAAAAAAAAAAAAATCGAATCACACACTTTCGAAAGTCTTCAAATCATACAGCGAAGACTGGTAGAGCTGATTACGTCACGATGACACCATCCCTCCACTAAGAGGCCCCTTGGTCTCTGCTTGCCAGACTGATTCCCTTATAGGCAAAAAAAAAAAAAAATCGAATCACACACTTTAGAAAGTCTTCGAATCATACAGCGAAGACTGGTAGAGCTGATTGCGTCACGATGACACCATCCCTCTACTAACAGGCCCCTTGGTCTTTGCTTGCCAGACTGATTCCCTTATAGGCAAAAAAAAAAAAAAATCGAATCACACACTTTCGAAAGTCTTCAAATCATACAGCGAAGACTGGTAGAGCTGATTACGTCACGATGACACCATCCCTCCACTAAGAGGCCCCTTGGTCTCTGCTTGCCAGACTGATTCCCTTATAGGCAAAAAAAAAAAAAATCGAATCACACACTTTAGAAAGTCTTCGAATCATACAGCGAAGACTGGTAGAGCTGATTGCGTCACGATGACACCATCCCTCTACTAACAGGCCCCTTGGTCTTTGCTTGCCAGACTGATTCCCTTATAGGCAAAAAAAAAAAAATCGAATCACACACTTTCGAAAGTCTTCAAATCATACAGCGAAGACTGGTAGAGCTGATTACGTCACGATGACACCATCCCTCCACTAAGAGGCCCCTTGGTCTCTGCTTGCCAGACTGATTCCCTTATAGGCAAAAAAAAAAAAAAAATCGAATCACACACTTTAGAAAGTCTTCGAATCATACAGCGAAGACTGGTAGAGCTGATTGCGTCACGATGACACCATCCCTCTACTAACAGGCCCCTTGGTCTTTGCTTGCCAGACTGATTCCCTTATAGGCAAAAAAAAAAAAATCGAATCACACACTTTCGAAAGTCTTCAAATCATACAGCGAAGACTGGTAGAGCTGATTACGTCACGATGACACCATCCCTCCACTAAGAGGCCCCTTGGTCTCTGCTTGCCAGACTGATTCCCTTATAGGCAAAAAAAAAAAAAAAAAAATCGAATCACACACTTTAGAAAGTCTTCGAATCATACAGCGAAGACTGGTAGAGCTGATTGCGTCACGATGACACCATCCCTCTACTAACAGGCCCCTTGGTCTTTGCTTGCCAGACTGATTCCCTTATAGGCAAAAAAAAAAATCGAATCACACACTTTCGAAAGTCTTCAAATCATACAGCGAAGACTGGTAGAGCTGATTACGTCACGATGACACCATCCCTCCACTAAGAGGCCCCTTGGTCTCTGCTTGCCAGACTGATTCCCTTATAGGCAAAAAAAAAAATCGAATCACACACTTTAGAAAGTCTTCGAATCATACAGCGAAGACTGGTAGAGCTGATTGCGTCACGATGACACCATCCCTCTACTAACAGGCCCCTTGGTCTTTGCTTGCCAGACTGATTCCCTTATAGGCAAAAAAAAAAAAATCGAATCACACACTTTCGAAAGTCTTCAAATCATACAGCGAAGACTGGTAGAGCTGATTACGTCACGATGACACCATCCCTCCACTAAGAGGCCCCTTGGTCTCTGCTTGCCAGACTGATTCCCTTATAGGCAAAAAAAAAAATCGAATCACACACTTTAGAAAGTCTTCGAATCATACAGCGAAGACTGGTAGAGCTGATTGCGTCACGATGACACCATCCCTCTACTAACAGGCCCCTTGGTCTTTGCTTGCCAGACTGATTCCCTTATAGGCAAAAAAAAAAAAAAAATCGAATCACACACTTTAGAAAGTCTTCGAATCATACAGCGAAGACTGGTAGAGCTGATTGCGTCACGATGACACCATCCCTCTACTAACAGGCCCCTTGGTCTTTGCTTGCCAGACTGATTCCCTTATAGGCAAAAAAAAAAAAAAAAAAAAAAATCGAATCCGCACGTGTTTTTTGTCGCAGCGAAAGCATCGACATATCTTAAAACCGATGATAATTGACTTTTATTTGTGCATTCTTTGGGTTTCGCAGATATCCTAGCTAGCCTCAAATATACGCCACTGATCTGTGGGACTATCATGACCAACAAGTTAGAGGTATAGATCGTAAGGATCCTCCACCAATGACACTTGATGATCTACAAGAAGCTCTGGTGTCAACATGGTGTAGCATCCCTACAGAAAAATTCAGAAACTTCACTGAATCAATGCCATGCCGTATATCTTGACCAATAGGTTCGACGTGTGGATCCACCACCGATGACTTTGATAATCTGCTAGAAAGCTCCGGTGTCTGCATTGGTATAGCGTCCCTACAGAAACGTTCAGAGGCCTCATTGAATCAATACCACGCCGTATACCTGAGGTAATGGCCTGCACGTGCAGGTTATACCTCACACTTACAGGTGATTGTAATTCTTTGACTGGACTGTGTATATTAAAATCCTTTCTTACGAGAGCAAAGCTTCTGCTTTACACTTTTAAAGAAAGTTCGAAGAATGCACAGAGTAACACTTTAACCTTGGATTAAAATTCTGCTTTTAGTGTTTTTGAAGTACAGAAACTAAAAATTAATCATAGTTAACATTTTACTGGCACTGGTTTTTTTTTTTTTTTAGAAAAAAACAAACTACAGATTTTCTTTATTTTAAACTTGCTGTCTACTTTATGATTGAGCTTCAGCAAGGTTTTCGATTTGCATTAAATGATCAATCATAGTAGGGCAACTGCCAAACGCACAGGACATCTGTTTTGTTGCATGTTGTTAAAATATTCTCTTAAACAAAGGAACACAAGTTTTACCAGAAAACTAAATTCCAGTCATCCTATGTCTGCAATAATTTAAACTTTTTTCCTTTTGATTATAGAACTAGTCACTTTAACATGTTTTAAGATTTGCTTGCTTTAGAATACGTCTCTTAAAAAGTGCTCTCTTATTTTGCAAGTCAGTATATCTTGGTAGTAAGTAAACAAGGCTTTAATGTATTTCAAGAGTTTCTCTACTTCATTTACATAAATTCATTTCTCTATTGTTGTATAAAACTAGCATACTCGAACGGAAATTGGGAGATGCGGTTTCAATTCCCGCTTCGGGTTAGGGCGATTTCTACCTGCATTCTTCCTAATTCTATTAGGATTAGACGATTTCCTTCTGTGATCATAAATACGGAATACAGCTTGCTAATGTCTGGGAGTTTGTCTGGTAGTAACAGTTATGTTTAAAGCTAACTTGAATTATTGGCGTAGTTTGTTAGGATAGGGGGCATTTTCAGCACCACTATACAAACATCATTATTTAATGATGAAGAATCAGAGGATGTTGTAGGCACGATTGAATTCGTGCATACGACAGCCTCGGATTCTTCATCATACCATTTGGCACGAAGTCTTATTACTTATCATTATTTAAAATGAACTGATTTGAAGGATTTCAAACAGAGATTAGCACGGGCTCCTTTTTTTAAGGCAGGTGTCCAGCCTAGAACTGACATTAAAAGCCCGGGCCAGTTATATCGTTAGTTATGAATGGCGCGGCCGCGGCCCGAGTTTGAACATTTGTGCAAATTTTCTCTACTTGATTAAGAAAAAAATGAAGCATATTGTTTTATTCCTGTTTATATTTTCATCATTAGATAAGAATGTTAGTGCTACCTCTTAATGCCGACCGAAAAAAGATGTATGCATCATGCTATCTAGGAAAAAATACATAGCTGTTACTTAAAACACTCACAGACGTTTTTGAGTTACGAAATGCACGTGAAACACACAATAAACAATTAAGAATTTTAGACAAAGAACAAAAGAAAGACTATAGCCTAACCATTCAGTTGTGAGTTTCCAATTGCGTTAGTTAATTGGGTGAAAAGAAAATTAGATTGAGGCCGGGCCTGTACGAGCCCGGGTTTTAGTTAAAGATTTTATATAGGAGCCCGAACCCGTTTCCGTTTTTTGTCATAGCCCGGGCCCATCTCTAATTTCGAACACCTTCTTTGTTGATTCAAACATGGGCAACTTAGTTAAAAATCCTTTGTTAGCATCACGTTGTCGAATCTCTCAGAAGGTGAGAGAAAACCCACTGAAGACCTCTCAGAGGTTGAAGAAAAAACCCTGCAGAAAACCTGTCAGAAGTTGAGAAATAAAACCTGTTGAGAACGGGTGGAGAACTGGCCACAAAACAGTTTAAGGGGCCGTATAAAAATTGCGTTTCTGATCGCTTCGCGGTTAACTGAGTCACATAGTTTCCGTAATTTCGTATTTTCTTAACTGCAATATTAATATAATTTTTTTGTAAAAATGTTTATAATCTACAACTCAACAAAAGAATTTCAGGGTATATAAATTACAGTTCAACAAATTCTCTGGGAACATGCGAAAACAAATTCTCTGGGAACATGTGAAAACAAATTCTCTGGGAACATGTGAAAACAAATTCTCTGGGAACATGGAAATCTGTCCGGGGAGAGGGGAGGGGGCTTAACACCTA
Source organism: Macrothele yani (assembly GCA_039090855.1). Classification (NCBI taxonomy): domain Eukaryota; kingdom Metazoa; phylum Arthropoda; class Arachnida; order Araneae; family Macrothelidae; genus Macrothele; species Macrothele yani. The sequence continues at coordinate 27,789,916 of CM077013.1, forward strand.
AAATCTAAAATATGTAGAATTCGCGCGCAGGCTAAAGCAGGAAAACTGCCGGATAAGGGGGGGGTAATGCCGAAAATATGAAATATGAAGATTTCTGGTCTGATCCGAAGATTTTCAGCGTTTACAAAATACAGCTGTACAAAATTTCTTCGTATATCTGCTACCGCAGAAAACTTGTCCGCGGGATGGGGGATAGCCTCCGACAGGTTTCCTGCGCTAATACATGCCCGCAGAGAATTTGTTGAGTTGTAGTTTGCGATCGGATCAGACAATCTTTATATTTTCAGCATTCCCCTCCCCGCCCGATAGGTTTCCTGGGTTTTCACATTCCCGCAGATAATTAGTTGTGTTGTAATTTGTAAATGTTAAAAATTTCCCGATCGGAGTAGAAAATCTTTGTATTTTCTGCCCCTCCCCTCTCTACAGGTTTCCCTGCTTTTGCACATGCTCGCAGAGAATTTGTTGAGCTGTAATTTATAAACACCTTGAAGTTCTTTTGTTGAGTTGTAGATTATAAACACTTTATGTGAGTCAGATAACTAACCATCCTCTGGAGACGTAGGCACGGAGCAGTCAACAATGAAATTTTTATACAGCACCTTAAAATCTTTATGGCCAGTTCTCTAGGTGGCCACTTCTCTGGTTGTCAGTTCTCCGAGGGCCAGTTCTCGGCTTTATCATTGGCCTGAAAATCACGGGAATGTCTAAATTTCTTATTGAAAATGAAACACACATTAGAAAGAAATGTTTTGTGAACAATAATTGCTCAAGTAGTGGGAATTATAGCCATACGATGTTTGTTTATTTAGAACAATTTTATGGCACTAAAATTGCAATGTAGCTAGTTTTCCATACCCAGTTGAGAACATCTAAGAAGTTGAGAAGGAAAAAAAATCTACTGAGACACTTAGGTTGAGGGCCTTTCCGTGACGTGTTCTCTGAAAGGTTCTAAAAACGCAACTTTTCAGAAGTTGAAAGAAAATCAATTAAGAACTTGCACAGGTTGAGAGAAAATACCCTCTGTTGAGAACTCCTCAGAAGCAAATTGTTTCTCAGCATGATTTTTCCTTGGAATGTTCTAAACGTGATTAAGACAGTGGCTAATAATATCTGAGAGGCTTTTAACGCGATGCCCTCTTAGAAGAAAAATTCAAATTCCAGTGAATATTATTACATCAAATACTACTGCTGAAAAATTGACAAGAACGATTTTAGCCATTCTAGCATATTAATATCTTACCAAAGACAGGAGGAAGGTGTACGGCTTCAGAATTAGGGTCTGACATCTTCTCAATGAGATTGATGTGATGCGAGATTCACAGTCTCCATTTACATCGGATATCTAAAGAACATCAACAAAAAGTGATTCCGAGAAATCATTATACAAACATCAAAAACTTCATGCGTGATTCCATAAGAATGAAAACTTTACACAAGGAACTAATAAAATTCGACTATATTTTTTGTTCAAAATACACTCATCGTCGGAAAAATAGTTGCACCCAGAAGGACATGTCGGATTGCAATGTTATTCGGGAGGAAGGTTGAGGTTACCAGGAACAATAAATGATTGAACGCTGAGACTGATATAGGCAATATTTGTTGAGCTACACGCCAATAAGTAATGTCTCTCAGTATGGCGTCGGGCCGTCATGTTTGCTCACACAGCATCCAGACGTCTCGACATGGAGTTGTACAGGTTCTTAATGGTGTCCTGCAAGAAGCCATCCCATGCAGCCTGAATCTTCTCACGCAGTTCCTACAGATTGCGCGGTAGGGGTGGATTGTGGATAGAGCGTCTAATAGCATCCAACACATTTTCAATCGGCGATGCGGCTGGCCATGGCAGAGTGTCAGTGCTTTAAAGGTAAGCTCTCGAAACAGCAGCAGTATGCGGACGAGCGTTGTCTTGTTGGAAAATCGCACCGGAATAAGCGTTTAGAAAAGGCAGGGCAACTAGTTGCAGAACCTCATTAACGTAACGTTGGGCTGTCAAAGTGCCTGTAATGAACACCAAAGGTGATCTTGCATCGTAGGCAATTGCACCCTCACACCATGACAACAGGACTTCTGGACGTGTGACGCTTGACAACACACAGTTCATCTTGGCGCTGACCGTGGTGCCTCCACATACGGAATCGGTGGTCGTCTCCTCCAAGACAAAAGTAGGACTCGTCACTGAAGATCACTCACTGTCATTCTTAGTGGCTCCATGACAGTCTGGCACGTCATGATTGCAGTCTTTGGCGACGATGCAATGGTATTAAAGGCAATCGTCATAACGGTCAGCGTGTGTGTAGTCCAATGTCGTGCAGCCGTCTGCGAATGGTTCTAGCACTAATCGGACGATGCATGGAAGGCACCACTCATCTCTGAATAACCGCAATAGTGGCTGTTGGATCACTCCGTGCATGTCGGACAATCCGTCGATCCACTCTCTCCGTGCTTCGTCTAGGTCCCCCAGACCCTTCCTGTAGCTGATGCGTGCCTTTTTCTATCCACTGCCGCCAACAGCGTGCTATGGTGATACCCGCATGACCGGTATGGCGCGCAATACGACCATCCCACTTCCCGGAGCCCGACGATGCGGCCCCTCTCGAATTCCTCCAACTGCTCGAATTGCTTCCGAACTTTTCTTCGAGGCATACGTCACTTATGTAACCAACAAAATAGCACGAGTCAGAATGACAAGCTCGCGCAATAGGAAAACCTTATATAGATGGTCAGGCACAGCGCTACGACCCCTCATTACGGGCGTCACGTGCGCGGCCGAGCGTTATTTGAATCATTTGCATGTCTCACGATGTCAAACCTGCTCACCAAGTTTCATTCTAGTTGGTTGCTTCCTTCTGGGTGCAACTATTTTTTTTGACGATGGGTGTATTTTTTAAAGACACTCGTACAGCGAAATCTTGGTACCTCAAATAATATTTGAATGGTCTTAGTAGAATCTTGAAAGTACTTGAGTTCAGTTTCCAAACTGGGACATTTGGTCTTTCCTCTGATCGCAAGAAGAGTTGAATTTTGATTTTTTTTTCTTTTCCAGATTTTCTTAGGCTTGGCCTGTTCCAACGAACAAGTCCTCGATATCTTCAGCCATTCTTTCCATTCTAGTAGTAGAAAGCATGCTGGAATCTGCAATTAGAAGAAGTTGTGCTTCGTAATATGAGATTCACCATGTTATTGCACCGCAATTTTCGGTTTAAGCACGGCATCAGCGTAAGAGCCGCATTTTACAAAAATCCTTATTTAGGAGACAAATTCGTTGAAAGAGCCGCATAGGCACAAACACCGCGCTCCATAATTTTGTAATGTCTTAGCCATCTATTCAGCAGCTTCAACAAATAACATCATCACACATCTGAGTCACTATATGAACTACCTGTATATTTTTAAGGACATTTTTCCATAATTTCACAATTGTTTTAGATTATTTTTTAGTAATGCAATGAGGGAATGTAAAACTGAAATGGATGACGGCATTGAAGATCTTGATTTCCCCCTTTTATTAATTCATTTATTTATTTGCGGTTAATTGTCGTTCTTAGAGGGCGATACTGATTATGAATTTCAGCTTGCAAACACAGTTTTTACGGCAGAAATTACAGGTGTTATTTTTAGTTAGAAGGACTGATTTGTGTTACCAAAAATCCGTAGAAATATCTAAGCAAAAATAAAGTGAGAAATATTAAATAGCCAATTCTTATAGAATATTCACGAAAAGTATAATTAAATAAATGGATGGATCAGAATGTGGAAATAAGAAATAAAAATTCATTCTGGTTTTAATTTCAAGTACAGTAGAGCTCCAATTATCCGGATTAACTCGAACCACGTCCCATTCGGAAAATCCGGATAATTGAATTGTCTTTTCTCTGTAGGCCAAAATACATATTTATTAATTGAAGTGAGGAAATTTAATCTTTTCCTTTATCGTATTTTATAATAACAAAATGTTATATAGTTTAAAAAAATGTCTATTGTACTGAATTATTATTCCGTATTATTTAAATGAACGAAAAAACTAAAAACACGTAAATAAATCAACAAATTTTTTAATTTGACTTGGCCTTGAAGGAAGAACAAGCTATCCGGATAATTGGAGTTCCAGATATCTGGAGTCTTGATAATTGGAGATCTACTGTACTTTTACTGTTTGGGTGAAAACCGCGAATGCTATTTTTCCATAACAGTTTTAACCCTGTTTTCTGGAACGATATTAACCTTTAACGTGGTTCCACTTAAATTCTGGGCCTTATATTTCCAATGGTAAAACTTCTTTAGATATTTTCTTCGCAAATAATGTATTTCCAAGGATGAAAATTTGCTCATTGATAAAACTATCTTTAAATTATAGCATGAGATACTTAATACTTGCTAAAACATAAAAATAATTATATTAAAAATCAATCGTTTTTCTTTGAGTAATGTTCAGACCTGTTAATCATGGCGCTACCTGTACATTGATGACGTCAGTAAACAAACAAATGTTGAATTGCTTAATGGTGGTTATGTTTCAGCAAGTATTAAGTATCCCATGCTTTAACTTCAAGTTTGTTTTATCCATGCGCAAATTTTCACCCTTGGGAATACATTAATTGCGAAAAAAATATGTAAAGAAGTTTTACCATTGGAAGCATAAGGAGAGATTTTAAACAGAACCCCCTTAAGCGGTCGAAGTATCTGAAACATATAGGGGCTAAAATTTTCTGCACAGAAAAGTTCGAAAATCGGCCGGGTTTTACGAAAAACACGGCAAAGTGATTCCTTTCCCCGAACTGATCTAAGCGGTACAGACCATAAACCACTTATTCGTGAGAAGATATCCTCTCTAGTCCTATATTCTCTGCTCCATAATCCAAGGCATGATGGGGAAGGGGTAGTCCCTCTGACACTGACATCATGCCATTGGGCAGAAACAAGAGACTAAAGCACCTCTCCCCTTTCGTAGGTTTGTTGCCATTGTTACGGCCCTTTTTGTAGGTAATCAGTCAGAAAGGATTGGGTCAATCATCTCCATAAATGACCATTTTTCTTTGAACAAGAAAGCGAAGGCCTTTTCTGATGCGCAGATTCACTTGTTGCAGTATCTTTTTTATCATCATCATCATTAGTGTTCTATCTTTTGACAGGTCCAACGGTAACTCAGCAAGTTCTCTTCCTCCAGTTTTCTCTGTCCCTTATTTCCTCCTTCAATACTTAATAGCTTCCTGTGCCCGCGATATCATCAAGTATCATTAGTCGCCTTCTTCCCCTTGGTCATTTTATTTCAATTTACCCTTCTATCATTCTTTTCAATAAGCTGTCTCCTCTTAACTCATGTCCTATCTAATTATCTTTTATTTTTCTTATGGTCTTTAGAATATTCCTTTCTTCCTCAACTCTTTGCAACATTTCATCATTGGTAATTTTTTCAATCCACTTTTTTTCCATTCTTTTCCATATAAAGTTGTACTCCAGATACATCATTTAATAAGCATTTTCTTTAAATTTTTATTTATTTTATTACTAAACAAATTTTTCTTGTTGTAAAATGCATATTTTCCTTTATTAATTCTTTCTTTCATTTCCATGTCACATTTTCCATTTTCTTGGATTATGCTACCGAGGTATTTGCACAGTCTCACTTGCTCTATATTATCTTCATTCATCATTACCTAAACGTTTCCTGGTCTCCTGGAGACTCATCGTTTTTATTTTCTTTTTGTTAATTTTCACATCATAATTTATGCATACACTTTTAAATTTTTGCATTAGATGCTGTAGTTTATCTTCAGTATTAGCTAATATTGCTTGGTCATCTGCAAATCTGATACTTTGTATTGTTCTTCGTCCAATAGTGATTCCTCTTTTCTCTTCATCAAATGCTTCTATCATTTCTTCTGCAAAAATATTGAAGAGTGTTGGTGACAGACAGCATTATTGTCTTACATCTCTAACAATAACACATTTTTTAGTTTTTCCTACTTTTGTCTTTATTATGGCGGTCTGGTTCATGTATAATTTAGTTATTAACCTCCGGTCTTTCCAGTGAAATCCTATTTTACTTAGCACTTCTATCAGCTTTTCCCAATTCACCATGTCAGATGCTTTTTCTAGGTAGATGAAACATATATAAACTTCTATAATAATATTTATAATCTTTTACACAAAATATAAAAATATTGTCTTTATATTTCTATAGTTATATCTTTTATACTTCTAGAATAATATAATCTTTTATACAAAATATAAAAATAATATCTTTATACTTCTATAATATATCTTTTATACTTCTAGAACAACAATCTTTTACATAATAATATAATCTTCTATATATATAATATAATCTTTTTTATACAGCATATATATTCGTTGGAGCTGATTTCATCTTATTTTGGTGGCCCCGAGTTAATTCGTTCCAGCCGGTTAAAGGGTTAAAACATTTTCAGAAGTGCTGCAGGCTGTACATGGCAGAAACGTGGGACCATTGCTACAAATTTCTATTTATGTTTGGCTTTTATGTTACAGCTGATATCTATGAAAGAAATGTCCCCCAGCACTATCATGAATGGTAGACGTTGTCCTTGGCTTTGGGAATCACCTTGAAAGTCAGCAAGGTCATGTGCTAGTGGACAGTGAGAGAGAAAGTACCCATAAAAATAGAGAGCTGAATTTAGTCTTCCACTCTCAGAGGAAAAAGTGGGTAAGAGACAAAGCGAAGGCTCAAAACCATGGCGCATAAATGGAAAACATACACTATATTGGCAAAAGTCACTGGACACCTAGAAGAGAAACACAACATGGCATTTATTGGCATATATTAGTACGGTGTCGGTCCACCTTTGGTCTAACGCATGCACTGACTCTTCGAGACATGCTGTCGACAAGGTATTGGAACACAGCGATAGGTATGCGCATCCATGTAGTTCATAATGCTGCCGCTAACTGTTTCTTAGTAGTAGGCATTGGTTCCAAACTTATGTGGCGCTCTAATTCATCACATAGGTGCTCATAGGGATTAAGATCAGTGCTCGCCAGTCCACACACGATACGGAATTTCCTCAAAGCACGCCATAACAGTACTTGCTTTATGGCTTGGTGCATTATTCTGCTTGTACCTACAAGGCTCGGTTTCATAGTATTGCCACAGAGTTGATAGGGCATAATTGTCCAGAATATCGAGGTAGATGTGCTGATTAACAGGTTTGTCCACGATAACCAATGGACGGGGACCATATCTCAAAAAAAGAACCCCACTCAAGTACACTACCGGCTCCAAACTTGTACCGTAGGAGCAGTACATTGTGATAAATAGCGTTCCTCCGGCTGCCGCCACACCCACATACAGTCATCAGACTGATGAATCGTTTATCTGGATTCATCAGTCCGTAAGACCCGTTTCCATTGATCTACGGTCCACGATAAATCTTCTTTACACCATGCTGAACGGCGAGTAGCATTCCGAGTGAAGATGAAAGGCTTTTGAGCATCCGCTCGGCCACGGTAACCCATTCAATGAAGTCCTGTGTGAATGGTACGTGTACATACCAAGGTACCAGCATTTTTACTCAACTGTACAATGAGGTCTTGTGCAGTTCTCTATCAATTAGCTGTAACGACTCACATGTGGCTTCGACGTCCTCTATCACTGATTTTCTTTGGTCTGCCTGGTACGTTTTGCTGCTTCAGGCACGCCATGTGTCTTCCACTTATTCAGTACATCCAAAACAGTTGATTTGAGTATGTGTAAACGTCTCTCGGTTTCTCTTATGGACAACCCACTAATATAACACCCAACAATCTTTCCTTTCTCGAAGTCAGTTCCCTCCCGCCGCGACATTTTCACTCAACCTCACAGTGCGATATGATCGCGGTCAGCTGCAGGCTTGTTTTTATACCGTTTGCAGCTACACCGTGCATCTTAACAACGCAGCGAATCCGTTCATTTGCTTTTGAAGGAGTGTCGGATGATTTTTGTCAATATAGTGTATGTCCCTACGAAGCTCAAGTGTTTGGACAAACCAAGTCATGTGGGGAAAATAGCGGTCTTTCGTCTTCCTCTCCTTATCAGTAACCTTGCAAGGAAACCGTATCTTTAAAAAAAACTGGAGGAAATCTAGGGCTATTTAGTGTGAGAATGATATCACACAAAACTTCCAACTACTGTTTACGAAGCAGTTGTTTAGGGAAAAAAATCAGGGTACACGCATCGGCATAAGAGGCGTAAGGCGGACAAACCGCACTTTTTTTTTTTTACCATAAGAGCCCTTGCTCTTAGCCCAAAAACTACGGTACTTATATTTCATGTCTCCTATAAAGTTCTGTTTACCAGTAAAATTCTACACCTGTAGGTAGAAGTTAATTCTGCGGTAGAAGTTAATTCTGCGGTAGGAGTTGTGCTTCCTAATAAGCAGGTACCTCGTCATATTTCTTCTAGTTATACTATTTCCTCGATCCATAAGTTTATCATAATCTCAATCGTTAGGAACGTACAGTTTTGAATTCAGATTGCATTTTTATTTATCACAGTTTACAGGGTTTTTTTTTTATGTTTGCATCATCGTTAGCTATTCATGGCGACTTTCCAAGTTTCTTCGGTTCACGGCCGGACTGATGTCCTTGGCGGAAAAATTCGAGTTATAGACACTTTTGGGATGTAAAACGCGTGCTACAAAGGAAGCATAAATTTAAAGGCAACACAAGTACTAAAATGGGGGACAAAGGGGGGGGGGAGGATTACCATTCTAAGGATAAAATGTACTTGTTTCTTAATTTATAAAGAAACCTTGATGCTAAGGTGTCTTTGTACGAAGGTAAAACAGCAGGGGCATCAGCGAAGTTCTGAAACTAACAAGAAGCTTTTTGATAAAACAAAAATCTTATGCATACATACAGTATACTGTTAAAATGCGCAAACCTCCCACCACGATTGACGTGGTATTAGGAATATCAAATAGAATTCATTGCTTTTTCCATGTTTATAAGTGAATCACGGAAAAATTATCATGAGTCGGCGCCGGGAATCGAACCCCAGTGCCTTCCAGTTACGCGCCGGACATGCTTCCACTTCACCACAGCGGCCTCAAATTCCTCCAGACTCACATTCGACTAACTGCCAAGCCACTTGGCTGGTTGCTTCTTGGAGCCCCGCACAATACTGGGGATGCAGTGGAAGTATGTCCGGCGCGTAACTGGAAGACCCTGGGTTCAATTTCCGGTGGCGGACGATGAGAATTTTTCCGTGACTCACTTATAAACGTATAAAGAGCGATGACTTCTATTTGATCTCCCAACACAAAGTTTCAAAGTAACGGCAAAGAAATTTTTACAGAATTACAAGAATTCCGCATTCTTTCGTTCAACGAGTCTAAGTTACTGCTATCAAGATAAAGTTAATATTCCTAGAAAAACTAGAAAAATTTGTTCATGTTTACTTTTTCTTTATTGGAGGTTTAACGACCACACAGAGGAACTCAATTGGCTATAAGCAGTCGCCCGTCCCTAATTTAGGGTCACTGATTCCAAGGAAGGGAGAGACCCAGTGTCGTAAGACAAACACAACATTGCCTCACCGGGATTCGAGCCCGGATCCCTTTTGGACGAATGATCAGAGGCCATCGCTTAAACCATTGTGCCACCGGGGCGGCCGTGTTTACTTCTACCCGATACAAGAAGAAAATTTTCTGTATGTCTTCTTGAAAAAGTAATAAATACAACTGTAAATTGAACTACAAATGGTGATGAAATTGTGCAATTGAAAGAGCTAAAAATGCCTTAAACCTTTTATTTATGGTCAGACTTGTTTTATGAGATACAAACCTAATTCTCCCAAACTAAAATCTAGATTTATTGGGTTGGAAAGAAAGTAGTGTCCCATGACGAGGTACCCGAAGTCGAAGCCTCGTCCACGGCACACATTAGCCACTGAGATTGCGCACCACACCAGCATGACATCAGCATGTAGGTGTCTTAAGTCAGTGGCAGCAAAGCGAAGAGTGTAAGTGCTAGTGCCAGCCAACATGGAAGTGAACAAGGAGTACATCCGCTATTGCATGCTGTACGAGCTTCTTAGCGATAGCACCCCCGCAAGTGCTGTAAGAAACACTACTAGTGTGTACCCCAATGCCATATCACATCGTCAGTGCTGTCGTTGGTTCGAACGGTTTCCAAAGGGAATTTATGACATGTCAGACCGTTCCAAAACCGGAAGACCTGTAACAGTGGATATCGACATGCTGAAAATCTTAGCTGGAGACCGACCCACGTGTGACTACGCGGGAGTAGGCCGAACAGCCGGGGTTCTATCCACACGAGCAATATCGCGCATCTGTGTCAATTTCGAAATGTGCACAAGACTGGAGTTTGGGTACCCCATCAACTCATATTTGAGCAGAAAGCAAATCATATGATCGCATGCGTTCTTGCTTGCACGTGACCAAGTTGAACCGTTCTTGGAACCCACTGTAACATGTGACGGAAAATGGGTTCTGTATGACAATGTCAGCGCCTGGAAGCAGTGGTTGGACTCAAACCCGAAGCTCATGCCGACCCCCAAAGCCGGCTTACACCCACTTAAGTTCCCGTTGTCTGTTTGGTGGGATATGCGGGGTGTCGTGTTTTTTGAGATACTGCTGGACGACACTGCTATCACCGCTGATGTGCACTGCCGTCAGCTCCACGGTCTGCACTCATAGCTCACATCGAAACGACCAGCACTGCTGAACCGCAAGCGCGTCCTCCTACAGCAGGATAGAGCGGGACCTCACGCTGCAAGGGTGGCCTATCACAAGATCATGGTCCTCACGCTGCAAGGGGTGACCTATCCCAAGATCAGGGACCTCACGCTGCAAGGGTCGGTTATCAGAAGATCAGGGACCTCACACTGCAAGGGTGGCCTATCCCAAGATCAAGGACCTCATGCTGCAAGGATGGCCTGTCAGAAGATCAAGGACCTCACTCTGCAAGGGTGGCCTATCACAAGATCAGGGACCTAACGCTGCAAGGGTGTCCTATCCCAAGATCAGGGACCTCACGCTGCAAGGGTAGCCTATCACAGGATCAGGGACTTAACACGCTGCAAGGGTGTCCTATCACAAGATCAGGGACCTCACGCTGCAAGGGTCGGTCCTATCACAAGATGAGGGACCTCACGCTGCAAGGATATCCTATCACAAGAACAGGGACCTCACGCTGCAAGGGTGTCCTGTCACAAGATCAGGGACCTCACGCTGCAAGGGTATCCTATCACAAGAACAGGGACCTAACGCTGCAAGGGTGTCCTATCACAAGATCAGGGACCTAACGCTGCAAGGGTGTCCTATCACAAGATCAGGGACCTAACACGCTGCAAGGGTGTCCTATCCCAAGATCAGGGACCTCACGCTGCAAGGGTCGGTTATCAGAAGATCAGGGACCTCACACTGCAAGGGTGGCCTATCCTAAGATCAAGGACCTCATGCTGCAAGGATGACCTGTCAGAAGATCAAGGACCTCCCGCTGCAAGGGTGGCCTATCACAAGATCAGGGACCTAACGCTGCAAGGGTGGCCTGTCAGAAGATCAGGGACCTCACGCTGTAAGGGTGGCCTATCACAAGATCAGGGACCTCATGCTGCAAGGGTGGCCTGTCAGAAGATCAAGGACCTCAAAACTGGGAGCAGCTGCGCACCCAGACTGTTCCCCGGACATTGTCTCAAGCGACTACCACCTTTTCCGGTCGTTGCAGAATTTCCTAGATGGACACAGCGGTTCACCAACCAGGACGATGTCGAACGCGCACTTAACTGAATTCTTTGCGTCCAAGCCGTCACAATTCCATAGGGACGGTTTCCAACAGCTGCCCACACGATGGGAACAGTCGTAGCAAACGATGGCGACTACATTTTTGACTGATTTGCATTTGTATATAGGGTAATTAATACTTTTCTATTGCCTTGAATTTGTAGACAGTGCTTCCTTTCAAACTTAATAAAAGTTTGTCATGAACGCAAATGTGCACTGATGCTACCTAGCTAGAAAACAATACTAGAAAAAGTTGCAAAATATACAGCAATATTTTTCGTCCGAATAAATTTTCTAAGTCTTTTTCTGCACACGAATATTGCATGAGGAGTGCAAATGAGTATAAACAGCACTTCCTGAAAAATACCGCATAAGCAAAAGCGGAAAACATGAGAAATATTTGTCATACTTTAGTTTCTCCTATGTCAAAGGTGTTTTCATTTCATCTTCTAGAACTGAACGTCGTGTCCACACACATACGGACAAACGGTGAGGCAAGGCAAGGCAATGGCCTTGCTATACACTGTGTGACGCATACTCTAATTTGAATTTCCTCGTAGTTTCCTATTATGCAAATTTTGGTTCATTCTCTTGAAGCGGTCAGTTTTTAATCTTAACGCTACATTTTTTTTCTCGCTGAATTTTGGTTTGGCAGTTTGATCCTAGGTCAAAGAGTGAATGTCTTATGTTAACGAGACTCATAAGAGTGATGTTTACGATTGCATCAGGGCTCTCGTTAGAAGTCGAGATTGCTGAAATTGACTTGGAGACAGGTTGTGGAGACAGCTCAGATTATTTTGATGTTATGCTATTAGAGTTTGATGTTATATAATTGAATTAATTCTTTCACGTTGAATATTATGCTTCGTTAATATTGAAGCCATAATTTTAATATTATCTGGCATTTCGAGAATTGGATTATTCCAGCTATTGAAGCAACCATTGATTAAATACGATTGAAGTGATTTCAGTAATTTATGCGCTGACCGCAGATGGAAATGGGTCATGCATCAATGAGTCGACAATTTCTTGTGGGTCAAACGGATCAGGTCAAGGCGTTCCTGGCTTGGATCTGGTTTTATTTCAGTTTTATTTTTGAAAAGAAAAAAATAATATTTCAAAGAAGAATGCGATTTGTGGAATTTTGTGCTCGATACTTGTCCGTAGCGAAAAATGATTTTTCGTGCAAAAAGATTGTCTCTTTCTTAAGGAAACTAAGATTTCCACAGACCGACGATACGGCGCTGACGTTAGACACACCGACACCATATCGTAAAACAATACTTCCTTTGAGTCTGTTTTCAGTGCAATTGTCTATAGCAAGGTACAAGTAAACTCCTGTCACCTGCTTTTCTGCTGATTCACTTTCCCACAACCCGCGTGTCACATTGTAAGACTCAGAGTTTCTTTTCCACATCGCATCTTTTGCATTGAGAGGTTTTCGTTTGAAGTGCTAACTTCCCGTTCCCATGGCACGTAGTGTCGGAACACCGCTTTCTATATATATATACTGCCTGCCCAACGTGATGAAACGTTGTTTTTCGGTTATGACCTAAATGCCCGCAAGGTGGCGTTACATTAGGTGACCTCTTTCGTACCTGTTTACCCGCGTAGTATTAAAATTTAAATTACTATCTATGTACAATAGATAATTTAAATTTTAATAACTAGGTTTTCTACTCTCCACAATGTTCATTGAAAGGTTGGAAACTCATTTTCCTGTTTATATTATATATTCACAAAATATGCTTCTGTTTCGTTTGGGAACGATCTGTTTTGTTCATCCTAGCAATAGAAACTGATTTTAGTATGTATAGAAGTTTTCTTAGGGACAATATTTAGCCCGTTTTTTGAATTATAAACAAAAAAATGTTGTCGTATATCAGTTAATAAATAAGGAATACAGACTGTCACAACGTATTTGTGGACAGTTTATGTATTACGGTTTTCACTGGGGCTATAACTTGTGCATTAAGTTTTACTTTGGGTGGGTAGATAGAAAGCCGTGCAAGCATTTTAATCTGTACTGTAAATTTAAAATGAAATCACTATATGTGTCTAGGTATAATTTAGGAATACTATGAGTGACTATCAGATGTCTGTATGTGCAATAAAGTTGACTTTGTGTTTCACTTAAAAATGGCATTACTTGTCGTTCGCTCTCTCGATGTGATGAAAATGCGGGATTAGTTGCTCTAGGAAAAGAACGACTATGTAGTGCTTATCATTTTACAGGTCACGTGACTATCGTTGGCAGTCGTCGATCGTTTATAGATACGATTGAACAAATTGAACTGAGATCTTAACTTATTTCATTTAATACTCCTTTGCTCGACTATTTCTACAATGTATTTAATTCTCGTCTGCTGTGCTAGTTCTTTAATAAAATGCTGCAATAACTCGTTCCACATAATTCGTTTTAAATTCAAAACTGATTATTAAAGACCGGTGATGTAATGAGGCATCTCTTCGGGGGTGCTTAGCCCCCGAAAATCCATGGACGCCCCCACCCCCGTAGGTTTTGGGGTGATTGCCCGATGTATTTAGTCTAATTATTTTTGTTTACAGATGAAAATTTAGAGAAATTAATTTCAAAAACTTAAGAAAATGAGGAAAAATATAATAAAAAAAACGCATCCACGTGGACTTCATGTCTCAGTAGTATTAAGATTATTTTAAGTATTAAATTAATTTCTTTGTTTTACGCACTAAAACTAAAATTGCTATCTGCATGTATATTTACGTTTTCGAAATCTGACGAGTCAATGTAGCCAATAATGTATTCAGTACCTCGACATTGCGATATACGAGCATAAGAAAATGTTTATACTCTAATAAATATATTGTTATATGTCTTAATGCATATACACTATCTACCAACAAGTAATTGGACACCTGTGATAGCAAAGGAAAACCAAGTTTATTCACCTTCAATAGTAGGCGGAGCCTCCACGAGCGGCGATTACAGCTGCGACCCTCCGGGGCATACTCTCAACCAGGCGTTGTACGACGGCTAGCGGTATTTTCTTCCACTCGACTTGGAGAAGACAGGTCAGTTCCTTCACCGATTTCGGACGGTAGGGGCACCCCTGAAGACGACGCTCCAACTCGTCCCAGAAGTGCTTGATAGGGTTAAGGTCCGGGCTTTGCGCAGGCCAGTCCATTTGATTAACCCCATTGTCACCGTACCAAGCCATGGTGGACCTCGCAACATGACAGGTGGCATTGTCATCCTGAAAGTAACATGGGTCCACCCCGTAAAACTGCCACAACGTAGGAAGCGCATGGTCATCCAAAATGGTGCAGTAGGTCTCGGCGTTGAGTCTACCAGGAATTGCAACCAAGGATCCCGTGCCATACCAGGAGAAACACCCCCATAGCATATTTCCACCGCCGCCGAACTTCACAGTTGGCACAATACATTCCGGCAGGATGCGTTCTCCGGGCAGACGCCGAACCCAGACCCTGCCATCCAAACGGTAGAGGGTGAACCTTGATTCGTCACTCCAGAGAACCTGTTTCCACTGTTCAACGGTCCACTGTCGACGTACTTTGCACCACGTTAGCCGAGCAGCGCTATTGGACTTGGTGATCAAAGGCTTGTGGGCGGCCGCACGTCCATGATAACCGAGCAGATGGGCTTGCTTACGGTTGGTATTCATCGAAAGAACACTCCCGGATGCCTGTTGAAACTCCTCGCGGATGTGGCCCATCGATTTGGTGCGGTTCTTCCGAATTTCTCTGGCCAGCACCCGTCGGTCTCTAACTCCCAGTTTTGTGGGTCTGCCGGGTCGGGGCAAATTCCGACAGTCACCTCTCATCTTCCACTTGCCAAAACGTAGGCCACTGTCGATTTTGGGTATTTCAACTTGCTGGATATGTCACGTATGGATCGGCCATTTCTGTGATACCCGACGATTACACCTTTCTCGAAATCAGAGAGCTCCAAACTGCGTGGCATCTTGAATGCGACTGGTTGCGTTGTTGTTTCCCACACGATATGTAACGGCGGCGGGCGTGACGTTTATCAGGACCGCAGATATCGTCGATTGCAGGGGTGTCCAATTACTTGTTAACAAGTTTGAGCTCTGCTGCCCCGGTGGCGCAGTGGTCTAAGGGATGACCTCTGATAATTCGTCCTAAAGGTGTCTGGGTTAGAATCCCGGAGAGGCATGGATGTTGTGTTTGTCTTACAGCACTGGCTCTCTCCCTTCCCTGGAATCAGTGCCCCTAAATGAGGGACGTGCGACAGCTTATAGCCCATTGAGTTGCTCACGGTGGTCGCTAAACCTCGAATAAAAAAAAAAAAAGTTTGAGCCCCCTCAAAATTTGTAATTGCCCCCTGGAAAAAGCTCTCTGAATGCAACACTGTTAAAGACGCTAACTGGAAACTTCGTTTTCCTAAGCGAACGCTCAGCGGAGAGAAAATTTGAATTTACTAAATGACACGTAAATAAATAAGAAAATAATGCTTCCGTAAGAAAGTGTTTTTATTTCTAAACAATAATAATTTGATACGCAAACAAGCTTGTGATTATCTTCTGCACATCATAACGGAGTCAACGTATCTAGCGCCGCTCGCGGCTAATGACTGAACTATCGTCATCATGCCTTAGCACTGAAACGAGCTCGACTGGGCAGACAGTGTATACGGCGGTGGTCGGAATTAATGCCGACATGACATGCCATCTTCATCATGAGTGTCTCTTCCTTCTGGAAGGCATTGGTGAAATCAATATCCACATTTTAGAAACTTTCAACTCATCACAAGCTTGTGAAAATTAGCGTTGCTGTGAAACATATTCTGAAGCTTGATATGCTATCAAGAAATTAGCAGAAACTGAAATTAAACATACCAGTTACTTAATTTAAAAATTTTTACTGTAGTGCCACCAGAATTAGGTGGGGCAGCCATTACTGCGGAAGGACTTTGCCCCTCGCAGATGTGTTTGAAAACAGTTAGGTTATGTCTTGCAAATGAAGAACGACAGTTTCAACACTTCCTGTAAGTGAGTAAATTATACGTTCCCGTAATGGAAATGAAACAATACATTGTTTCATTTCCCTATAACCTCCGATACCCACTGCGGAGATACGTTTTGAACGCCCTGTGTGTGTGTGTGTGTGTGTGTGTGTGTGTGTGTGTGTGTGTGTGTGTGTAATTATGTGACGTCCGGGTCTAAACGTTTTGACTCGTTTCCAGTTGCTGCCGTATGCGCTTCAAATGGACCCCGATAAACATATTGATTGACCTGTAAGTACAAGACTTGTTATTTTAAGTGATCGTTATTAGGAGTACGACTTAAACTTTAATGAACATTTCAGTAAGAAGGATGTTTACATCGAAGTAACGCTAGTGCTTTGGTGTAACATAGACAATTAACTGATATCTTCAACCAACTACACTAGAACCAGTACCTTTGGCGTCTGAACCTTTTTCCGAAATAATATTAAAATCTTGTCCATAATGACTTCACCAGTTCAAGATCACCATGCCAACCTTTTCGAGAGTGCATGAGATGCAGCTCTGCTAGAGTATGTAGCTAGTTCTCGACGGAGGCAAATGTCTGATGCCTGTGGAACTGGGTGGGAGTTTGAAGATTTTGCAAACAATGCCACCAGAACGTCAGCCGCATGAGTCAAGCCAAAAGTGGGCATACTCCAACTCTGGTACCGGCGGCAAGGCGGAATAAAATTCAGAGCCATATTCCACACGCTGACTCAATTACCCTTCAGTGGCCATGGGAGGTCACTGAAGTTCGTGAAAGGCATATACAATCATTTTAACCTCCATAATATTCCAAAAGACTGCAAAATCCAGATAGCTGGTACTTGCTTAAAAGATGTTGTTAAAACCTGGTATTGCCAGTGGAGAAAATTAAACTAAAAAGCACTCACTGTACGAAAATTGTCGTTCGGAATTTCTGGAAATGCTCCTGTATGGTGTGGCGTACTGCAGAGGTGAAGCACGTGTCAAGACGTCAAATCTGCAGCGATACTTTCTGTCGGTATAGCTTAGTCGGTTAGAGAAACTCACTCCGGACCGGGGAGACGCGAGTTCGATCGTAGTCACCGACAAATTCTTGTTTTCACAATGGACTGAATGAACAATGCGGAATCGCATAAAAGCTGTTCTCGAGGAGGCAAAGGGCTCCTAATAGTCCTATCGCATTTGCTCTGCACACCGCCGGGCTTTAAAAATTATGATATCATTGGGCTTTTAATGACGTCCTTTTGAATACCCTCTTCCAAAAACTGGAATCCGCTGTTTCAAGATTTCGTTAAAGTGCGAAACTCCCATACCGTGCACGAATGTTTGAAGTTGGTACGGGTATAAGAAGAGCGCCAAGGGTATCCTGAGCTTTCATACCAAGCTCCGGAGCCAAGAGAAACACAAATACACTCATCGTCAAAAAAATAGTTGCACCCAGAAGGACATGTCGGATTGCAATACTATTCGGGAGAAAGGTAAAGGTTACCAGGAACAATAAATGATTAAGCATTCTGACTGATATGGACAATATTTATTGAGCTACACCCCAATAAGTAGTGCCAATAAGTATGGCGTCGGGCAGCCATGTTTGCTCACACAGCATGTCAGACCTCTAGACATGGAGTTATACAGGTTCCTAATGGTGTCCTGCAATAAGCCATCCCATGCAGCTTGAATCTTCTCACTCAGTTCCTGCAGATTGTACGGTAGGGGTGGAATGTGAATAGCGCGTCCTATAGCATCCCACACATTTTCAGTCAGTAATTGGTCTGGCGATGAGGCTGGCCATGGCAAAGTGCCAATGCCTAGAAGGCAAGTTCTCGAGACAGCAGCAATATGCGGACGAGTGTTGTCTTGTTGGAAAATCACACCGGAGTGAGCATTCAGAAAAGGTAGGGCCACTGGCTGCAGGATCTCATTAACGTAACTTTGGGCTGTCAAAGTGCCTGTAATGTACACCAAAGGTGATCTGGCATCGTAGGCAATTGCACCCCACACCATGACACGAGGCCTTCTGAAAGCGTGACGTTCGAGAACAAACCGTTCATCTTGGTGCTGATCACGGTGCCTCCACACACGGATTCGTTAGTCGTCTTTTCCAAGACAAAAGCGGGACTCGTCACTGAAGACCACCCGCTACCATTCTGAGTAGCTCCTTGGCAGTCTGGCACGACATTATTGCAGTCTTTGGCGACGATGCAATGGTGTTAAGAGCAGTCGTCGTAACGGTCTGCGTGCGTGTAGTCCTACGTTGTGCAGCAGTTTGCTAATGATGCTGGTATTAATCCGACTATGCATGGAGGGCACCACTGTTCGTTGAATATCCGCAATCGTGGCTGCTGGGTCACTCCACGCCTGTCGGACACCGTGGTTCGTCTAAGTCCTGCAGACCCTTCCTGTCGCTGATGCGTGCCTTTTTCTATGCAATTCTGCCAACAGCGCACTTTGGTGATACCCGCACGACCGGTAGGGCGCGCAATACGGCGATACGACCATTCCACTTCCGAGAGCCCGACGATGCTGCCCCTCTTTAACTCCTCCAACGGCTCGAATTCCTTCCAAACGTTTCTTCGAGGCATAGGTCGCTTGCAAAGGATGCAACCAACACTAAAGCAGGAGTCAGAAAGGCAAACACGCGCTACGGGACAACCTTATATACTGATGAGCAATTTAATTAGAAATACCTATCTAGTAACGTGTAGCACCACCTTTCGCCCTGATGACGGCGGCGATTCGCCTCGGCATGGACTCGACAAGACACCGGAAGCGTTGGGACGCCATACGGATCCACGACCCCTGAACAAGCTTCCACAGTTCACGAAGATTTGATGGATGGGGGTCAGAGCCTCGAACATCTCTCTCGACCGCATCCCAGATGTGCTCGATGGGATTGAGGTCAGGGGACCTAGCTGGCCAAGGAAGCGAGGTCACGTTGGTGGATTGTTCATCCAACCATTCAGATACAATTCGGGAGCGATGGCACGGTGCATTGTCTTGTTGCAGGATGAGGTCCCAGTGGGATGTTGAAGAGGCACAAACGGGAACAAATGGTCGTCCAGGATATCCCGGTAACGTTGACCTGTGAGGGACGATATCACACGTACCAGGGGTCTACATTTCAGTCCACTTAAACAGTCCCCAGACGAGAATGCCACCCCCACCAGCTTGAAGAGTACCCTGCTGGCAAAAAGGATCCATCGCTTCATGTGTTTGCTCCAATCTCGTATCCTTCCATCCGCATGTACCAACGTGAATCTCGACTCATCAGTCCAGGCAACATTTTCCCACATGTCTAAGGTCCAGTGGCAATGTTCCCGCGCCCATGCTAATCTTTGCACCCTGTGATGTGCGGTCAGCAGCGGTACCCTCGTGGGACGATGGCTTCTGTACCCCATAGTAAGGAGATGGCTCTGGATGGTGTGGCTGTTTACACGTTTTTGTGCACCAGCGTTAAATTGCCGAGTGATTTCTTGCATTGTAGACCGTCCATCCGCAGGTACAATGCGAGCTAGCCGACGATGACCCCGCTCATCCACACGGTGTTGTTCACGGCAGTTGGCCCTTGCAGGGATGGTTTTACCGAATTCGATGTAGTCGCGGTGCACCCGTGACACAGTGGCTCGTGAAAATCCCAGTGCCTGCACAACTTCCGAGATTGAGTGACCCATTCGTCGGGCCCCGACAATTTGCCCACGATGAAATGCGCTTAGATCCTTCGTCTTACCCATACTGCTTCCGACGTTTACTGATTCCCATCGCATCTCTCCATATATTGTCGGATTGCTGCATACGTCATGTTGTTTCTGTTTACAGGGCCGCCCACAGCGCCACATTTTGCATAACGCCAGCTGTCTCTAATTCAATTGCTCTTCAGTGTATAGCCGGTTAGGCACAGCGCTACGATCCCTTTTTGCTGGTGCCACATGTTGGCTGAGCGTGATACTTGAATCATTTGCATGTCTCACGATGTTAAACCTACCCACTAAGTTTCATTCCTGTCTGCTGCTTCCTTCTGGCTGCAACTATTTGTTTGACGATGAGTGTACATCCCTCAGTCAAGTAGACAATTTCAGCCACACGTCCAGCAATTACCTCCACAGACAGTCTAGAAACAAGCGTTGCGGTTCTGAATGGGCAAAGTGATAGATCTGAGCGACTTTGAACTTGGCATGATGTTGGGGTTAAGGGTGCTTTTTCGAGCGTAACCCAAACTGTAACCCTCCTGGGTTTTTCACGCACAGCCATAACAAGAGTTTGACGGAAATGGCGCGGCACTCAGAAGACTTGCAGCAATTGACGATTCTATGGAACAAGTAGCAGGTGGGTAACAACTACTCCGGGCAGCCAGAGCGTCTGTTCTTTGAAAATCCCGCTCAACTAGGCGACCGGGGCAACTTGGACATTCATCCCGTTCTACCGCCTCACCGCTCAAAAAGGGTTAACATCCTAGGACGTGTGCTAAGAGCCGAGAGGACTCCTCCTTGCAGTGCCGTATATCGCTAACCAGCCTTTGGAGTCCAGTGCAACGTGACATGTATTTCTACATCACTGCTTCGGTTCGGATGTTCCACACTACGCCATTACTACTGCTGATTTAGTTCTCAGTCTCAAAAGCCGAGAGGGGATCTCATGAAGTAGTAAGCTGCACATTTAAAATCCTCTTCGTTACACCGACCATCTATCATCTCTAGCCAACATGTGGACCCTTCGGAAATTAGCTAGTACTATTTCCTCACTACGAGGCCTTTTCTTTATCCCACCTGCCCTTTTTGGAATAAAATAAATCAATCTTTATATTATGTAAACTAAAATCTATTTGTTCTTGGAGTTACTTCCCAAGAGTGACAGTTTTGTTTGTCTGAAGGAAAACACGTTGATGACCTAAAGGAAAGCTGGATTTTGGAATCTTGGCCAAGATCTCCCATGTCATAACAAAATTGCCTGTATATATATCATCATCATCATCATTGTCAACCATTATCAATCCACTGCTGGACGAAGGTCTCCCCAAGTTTCCTCCACAACGGTCTGTCTTGTGCCAGTCTCCTCCATGTCACTCCCGCATATTTACGAATTTCATCCACCCATCTCCCATGTGGTCTTTTTCTGGGTCTTTTGCTGTCCCTTGGAATCCAATCTAAAATTTCGGCTGTCCATCTATGGTCTGTCCTTCTGGCAGTATGTCCAGCCCATTGCCATTTCAGGGATTTAACTCTGATCATGATGTCTTCCACTCTCGTCATTTTTCGGATCCACGAGTTCCTCTTCTTATCTCTCCTGGTTATACCAAGCATGCACCTCTCCATGCTGCTTTGAGTTGTCTGCAGCCTTTGTATGTCTCTTTTAGTTAAGGTCCACGTCTCTGCACCATACGTAAGCACTGGAAGGATGCATTGATCAAACACTTTTTTTTAAGACATAATGGCATATTGCTCTTGAAAATTATGCTGTTTCTTCCAAAAGCTCTCCAGGCAAGTTTTGTACGCCGATTAATTTCTTCATCAATGTGACCCTCACTTGATATCTGCTGTCCAAGATAAACATACGTATCTGTTATATCCAGTTGTTCTCCATCAATCGATAAATCTTCATTTCTTGTAAAAGCATTGAACATCACTTTTGTCTTCTGAAAGTTCATTTTTAATCCCACTTCCTTACTCTTGTCAGAAAGTTCCTGGATCATACTCTGCAGCTCTGATGGGGTAGTTGCAAAAATGACTACGTCATCAGCAAAACGAAGGTGGGTTAGATAATCTCCATTAATCTTTATCCCTTTGTTTTCGCAGTTCAGTGATTGAAAGACATTTTCCAATGTGGCATTAAAGAGCTTCGGAGATATGGTGTCACCTTGTCTCACGCCCTTTCCAATTTTTATGTGTGTTGTATTTTCAAGCAGCCGAATCTTTGCACTTGCATTTTCATAGATGTTATTAATAATATTAATGTATGCATCTTCAATACCGCAGGATTTCAGAGCCGTGGTAACTGCTGATGGTTTCACCGAATCAAAGGCTTTTTCATAATCGATAAAAGCCATGCACAATGGAAGTTCATATTCCCTCGCTCTTTCAATTAGTTCTCTCAGTACGTGGATATGATCTATTGTGCTGTAGCCACTCCTGAATCCAGCTTGTTCTCTCGGTTGAGCCATGTCCAGTGTTACCTTCAAGCGGTGTGAAAGAACTTTAGTGAAGATTTTATAAACCACTGATAGGAGACTGATAGGTCTGTAGTTCCTGAGATCCTCAATGTCACCTTTTTTATGTAGCAGGATCATTGTAGCATTGTTCCAATCCTCAGGAATCTTCCCTTCATTAAGGCATCGAGTGAAAATTTGGGCGAGTACTGTTTCAATTTCTCCACTTGCTTCTTGTATGATGTCTATAGTAATTCCATCTTCTCCTGGAGCTTTCCTCCGCTTCATGTTCTTGATTGCATGAGCAACTTCTGCTGGGAGGACTGGAAGAACTCTGGTACCTTTCATGATGTCTGGAGTACATGTATCATCCCTTTCATATAATTTGGAGTAGAAATATTTCACTCTTGTCAAAATTTCGCCTCTATTTCTTGTTATAGAACCATCTTCTTTTCTCAGAGCCATAATCTGTTTTCTTCCCTTACTGAGATGTCCCTTTGCTATCTTTAGGCTTTGGTTGTTTTCAATTGCTTTCCTCACTAGTTCACAGTTGAATTTTCTTACGTCTTCAGTGATACTTTTTCGTGCTGTCTTGCATAGCTCTATATATTCCACTTGGGAAGTCACATCTTCTTTAGTTGTCCTCATCTCTCTTCTTTTTTGCATCAACATTTTGGTTTTTCCTGATAATTTGTTTACATGCAACTTGTTCTTAGACCCAGCTAATTTTGTTGCTGTTTCCATAAGAGCTTTGGTTACTTTTCTGTTAACTTCCGAAATATCCACTTCTTCTGATGTTAGGCCTTCTAAAGCAGAGAATCTGTTCTTCAGTTCCAACTTGAAAGTATTATGGTGTTTTTTAAGGTTGGTTATGTCAATACATTCTGTTTGTCTTATGAGCTTGCCACGTTCCAGTTTAGTGTTGAGGTGCATCGTTGTGTGGTGTATGGAGAGTTTAGTGCAATATGCTATGCGACGATATATATATTGTGACGTATATTCTAAATTAACTTTCTTTTTTAGTTTCTTTCCCTATGTAAATCTTGAGTTTATTCTGTTATTCTTCACTCTTAACGTAATATCTTTTTCTCTCAAACGAATACGTTTTGCAATACAATTGAGGTTCCTGATATTGATAAGAACAAGAGATAAAAGCGACGACGAAATTGTTGCTTGGCGAGCGTTGGATTGTAAACTGATTATTGAAAGGAGCGTTGTAAGGAGGGCGTTGGGTTGTAAACTGATTATTGAAAAGAGCGTTGTGTGGTGTATGGAGAGTTTAGTGCAATATGCTATGCGACGATGTGTTTGCTACATCCTGAATAAAGCATCTTTTTCCGTAAGTGTGACTTCTGTTGTTTACATGTTTCGTCTGGCCGTTAAGGTTTTCTTTCATTTAGGAACTATTTCTTAGTATGTTGCTGTTTTAAATTAACGTAGAAGTAGGACAAGGCTTCTTCGCCATAATATATATAATCATACTCATCATTGTGAACCATTATCAATCCACTGCTGGACGAAGGTCTCCCCAAGTTTCCTCCACAACGGTCTGTCTTGTGCCAGTCTCCTCCATGTCACTCCTGCATATATTCGAATTTCATCCACCCATCTCCCATGTGGTCTTCTTCTGGGTCTTTACCTGTCCCTTGGAATCCAATCTAAAATTTCGGCTCTCCATCGATGATCTGTCCTTCTGGCAGTATGTCCAGCCCATTGCCATGTCAGGGATTTAACTCTGATCATGATGTCTTCCACTCTTGTCATTTTTCGGATCCACGAGTTCCTCTTCTTATCTCTCCTGGTTACATCAATCATGCACGTCTCCATGCTGCTTTGAGTTGTCTGCAACCTTTGTATGTCTCTTTTAGTTAAGGTCCATGTCTCTGCACCATACGTAAGCACTGGAAGGATGCATTGATCAAAATTTTTTCTTTTAAGACATAATGGCATATTGCTCTAGAAAATTATGCTGTTTCTTCCAAAAGCTCTCCAGGCAAGTTTTGTACGCCGATTAATTTCTTCATCAATGTGACCCTCACTTGATATCTGCTGTCCAAGATAAATGTACGTGCCTGTTACCTCCAGCTTTTCTCCATCAATCAATAAATCTTCATTTCTTGTAAAAGCATTGAACATCACTTTTGTCTTCTGAAAGTTCATTTTTAATCCCACCTTTTTACTCTTGTCAGTAAGTTCCTGGATCATACTCTGCAGCTCTGATGGGGTAGTTGCAAAAATGACTACGTCATCAGCAAAACGAAGATGGGTTAGATAATCGCCATTAAACTTTATCCCCTGGTTTTCGCAGCTCAGCGACTGAAAGACACCCTCCAATATGGCATTAAAGAGCTTCGGAGATATGGTGTCACCTTGTCTCACTCCCTTTCCAATTTTTATGTGTGTTGTATTTTCAAACAGCGGAATCTTTGCACTTGCATTTTCATAGATGTTATTAATAATATTAATGTATGCATCTTCAATACCGCAGGATTACAGAGCCATTGTAACTGCTGATGGTTTCACCGAATCAAAGGCTTTTTCATAATCGATAAAAGCCATGCACAATGGAAGTTCATATTCCCTCGTTCTTTCAATTAGTTCTCTCAGTACGTGGATATGATCTATTGTGCTGTAGCCACTCCTGAATCCAGCTTGTTCTCTCGGTTGAGCCATGTCCAGTGTTACTTTCAAGCGGTGTGAAAGAACTTTAGTGAAGATTTTATAAACCACTGATAAGTCTGTAGTTCCCGAGATCCTCAATGTCACCTTTTTTATGCATCAGGATCATTGTAGCGGTGTGCCAACCCTCAGGAATCTTCCCTTCATTAAGGCATCGAGTGAAAATTTGGGCGAGTACTGTTTCGATTTCTCCACTTGCTTCTTGTATGATGTCTACAGTAATTCCATCTTCTCCTGGAGCTTTTCCCGCTTCATGTTCTTGATTGCATGTGCAACTTCTGCTGGAAGGACTGGAGGAACTCTGGTACTGGTACCTTTCATGATGTCTATAGTACAGGTATCATCCCTTTCATATAATTTGGAGTAGAAATCTCTCACCCTTGTCAAAATTTCGCCTATATTTCTTGTTACAGAACCATCTTCTTTTCTCAGTGCCATAATCTGTTTTCTTCCCTTACTGAGATGTCCCTTTGCTATCTTTAAGGCTTTGGTTGTTTTCAATTGCTTTCCTCATTAGTTCACAGTTGAATTTTCTTACGTCTTCAGTGATACCTTTTCTTACTGTCTTGCATAGCTCTATATATTCCACTTTGGAAGTCACATCTTCTTTAGTTGTCCTCATCTTTTTTCTTTTTTGCATCAACATTCTGGTTTTTCCTGATAATTCGTTCACATGCAACTCGTTCTTATACCCAGCTAATTTTGTTGCTGTTTCCATAAGAGCTTTGGTTACTTTTCTGTTAACTTCAGAAATATCCACTTCTTCCGATGTTAGGCCTTCTAAAGCAGAGAATCTGTTCTTCAGTTCCAACTTGAAGGTATTATGGTGTTTTTTAAGGTTGGTTATGTCAATAGATTTTGTTTGTCTTATGAGCTTGCCACGTTCAAGTTTAGTGTTGAGGTGCATCTTACATCTCATCAATCTATGGTCACTACCTGTGTTGAACTTGTTTAACACACTGCAGTCTTCTATGACGAATTTTTTGTTACACATAATAAAATCAATTTCACTTGTCGTCCCGTTTGGATGTCTCCATGTCCATTTCCTGTGTGGCTTTTTCTTGAAAAAGGAGTTCAAGATGAAAAACCCTTCTGCCTCTGCAAACTCAACGAGAGTATTTCCACGTTGGTTTCTGTTGCCGTGACCGAATTTACCTACTGAAGTTTCATTCTGTTGAGTTGCCCTATTTTTGCATTGAAATCTCTCATAATTATCTTCAAGTGCTGCTTACCTTTATTATTTAGACGACGAATTTCCTCATAAAATTCTTCAATTTCTTCTTCAGGATGACTTGTGGTGGGTGCATAAGTTTGAATAATCTGATAATCTGAGCCTGGTATCTTCTCGAGAGTTTGATAACGAGTCGTGCAGCTCTGTCAGAGGAACGTTCAACTTCTACAACTTTATCTTTCAGTTTCTTGTTTATTATAAATCCAACACCACTAGTTCTGCCAGTATCTGTCCCACGACAGTAGAAGAGATGTGCACTTTTCAGTTCAATGAGATCTTATCCTTACCTCACTTAGCCCGACGATGTCCCAATCGATCCTTTGTAGTTCCTCTTCCAATTCAAGAAGCCTTGAATCTGAAGATAGGGAGCGTCCATTATACGTAGCCAAGGTCAGCATCAGATATATATAGCATCATTATACGTAGCCAATGTCAGCATCTTTTATGTATATGTGCCTGTAAATTTAGCTTTTCTGTTTATAATATTCATATTCTGGGTGAAAGTGTTGAAATTTAAAGTTAAATTTAAATCAGTCAACTTTAATTTAAATTAGTCACCTCCCACCCCCAACACACAGGACAGTGGGATAAAACTGTGTCGCTCACCATATTTGCCGGATATGAAATCCTGTGATTTCAACGTCGAGGTGTTTGGTACTCTCTACAACAAACACTATTTGGATCTCGAACTGCAGACATTTTCCACAGTCTTATTGATACTGGTACTTTTAATGGAGTTCGTGAACTTTCTACAGTTTGGAAACGTATTTTTTATAACTAGCAGTCTTGCCCATTCTCCGAACGGTGAATCTATAAAATCATTTTTTTGAGCATAAAATTAATTAGGGAAAGAAAAGTAGTTTAAGATCCTCAACTATTTTACTACTGTACTTTTAACAGGGTCATGCCGCCAATGTATACTGTTTGACGTAAACGGTAGCAGGTTTTGGCTTCCCCTTTACTTCAAATAAAAATTTCACGGAATTTTTACAGCATTTTACCGTTTCTGGCATATCTTTACCTATCAACATTTTTGAACAGTAAGGCTACGCCACCTTTTGAAGTTTTTGGATTTCAGAATTTTCTATGTATCCGGACTTTAAGACCTATCAACGTAGCAATTTTAAAATCTCTAGGTTATTTAGAAGTAGTAGAAGCATCCGTGAAAAGTTCGAGCAGAAAATGTACAAAAGGCGCCATTTTTCTTTTTTTCCTTTTGGTTTTCGTACTTTTCTAGATATCCGAACCTTAGGACCTGTCAGCATCCTAATTTTCAGAACTATAGATCATCTAGAAGTGGTCGAACAATTCGCGAAAAAATTCAAGCAGGCAGTATTCCAAAGCTACCATTTTTATTTCTTTGCTTTTCGGACTTTTCTGGGCACATGAACGTTAAGACCTACTAGCACACCAATTTTCAGACGTTTAGATCATTTAGAAGTGGTCGAACAATTTGCGGATGGAAACACTCCCACTTTCCTTTATATATTAGTATATAGATGAAGGGAGTTAGCCTACTAATAATTACCCTCAAATATGTGGTCACTGGTATGGGAATTACGGTACGTTAAAAATGTTAATTTACTAACCGAACGACTTAATGACTCAATAATAATAAGTAACAGATTCAGAAGGAGGCTTTATGGAAGATCGATTTTACAATAAGCATGAAATGGATTTTGTGGATCACTCACACTCAGGGACACATTTTGTGAAAAACTGATGCTTAACAAGACTGAACACGATTGGATGTTGTACATTGTCGCAATTCAAGAAAATGCTTTGAGATTCCGAGAACTTATTTCATTACACATATGTTTAGTTACGACTTATCATAATATCTCTATATAGCCTATATAAAAGTGAAAGAAAGTTTGTATGTTCGTTCCGCATACGTTCCTAAACGGTTTGGTGGATTTGCACCAAAATTGGCATACATACCCTTCATCACCCAGATTAAAATACGGGCGGGAGATTCTTAGAAATTCCATCCCAAAGGGGTCAAAAGTTTGTATATTTGTTCCACATACGTTCCTAAACGGTTTGATGGATTTGCACCAAAATTGGCATACATACTCTTCATCACCCTGATTAAAATACAGGCGGGACGATTTTTAGAAATTCCATCCCAAAGAGGGTCAAATGTGTTTTTACGGGGCCTTCTATAGACTGGGTGCAAATCGGCTTCTACGATATTACTCCGCGTCTCAGAGTAACGGTCGTCAGGTGACACCTCACTCATCGCAAGCTTCCGCGGTTCAGACATACGGGGAAGAGTCCGATTTTTGAAAACACAACGCACCGGCGGAACATAGTCATAAGTATTTTTTTGTTTATGTTACCATGGAATTTTCTTTGTTAGGATTAGGTTTCATTAGACTCCCAACAATTGGCGCAGTAGTCTCAAATATGAGTGGAGCTACAGATTCCCACCAATAGGCGTGGCCCTCTCAAATAGCATCAAGGTTAAGTTGAAGTTAAAACAGACTGTCTTCTTCATACATAAAATTTAAAATACAAGATTAGTACTGGTATTAGTATTAAATAAAAGAAATAGCCTATGTCCACCGGAAAGAAGTAAACTTCCCAACGGTGAAAGAATTATCCTAATGGGTTTAGCTTTCGAGATTATTAAAACAAATTGCGCATATTATCGTGAACTTATTTCTTTCACGTTAGGTGTGATCAGGTTGTATGTAAACAAAGCGGAACGATACATGGGGAATTGGAAACTACTTGAAAGCGATGTTATTCGGTAGTACAACCAAAAATAATAATAAATAATAATAAATAAACGAAATAGCCTATGTCCTCCGGAAAGCTTCCCAATGGTGAAAGAATTATTATTATTATTATTTTTTATTGGAGGTTTAACGACCGCCGTGAGCAACTCAATGGGCTATAAGCAGTCGCCCGTCCCTAATTTAGGGTCACTGGTTCCAGGGAAGGGAGAGAGCCAGTGCCGTAAGACAAACACAGAATCCATGCCTGACCGGGATTCGAACCCGGACCCCTTCCGGACGAATGATCAGAGGCCATCGCTTAGACCACTGAGCGGGATCAGGCTGTATATCTTCACTCTAGAAAGCTGAATGCGGAGTGCAGGAAGTGCATTATTCTACATGTTTGCTATTTCGAGATTTTGGGGCTCAGAACGGTCATTATAAACTGTGATTTTAATAATAAAATTTTCATCAAGTGTGGTGAAATGCCTCCCAAAAAAAAAAAAAAAAAAAAAAAAAGCGCTAACCCACCGGACAAGTTCAGCCGAAAGCAAAGAAAGTAAAATTACTTCGAGAGAGTGAGACAACCGAACAACGTGATCGAAGACTTATGGATCAGAGGGAAAGAGCCAGTGTATCTAGGGCGGCAGAGACCTTGGAACAGCGTGAGGCCCAAATTGAGCGTTGTTCATCATGGTAGGAATTTTTTTATAGTGCGATTTACATTGTTACTTGAAAACAAACTTTATGTCTATCCCGGGCAACGCCGGGTATCTTCGCTAGTCCAAAAATATAGACCGAAGAGCAAAAACATGACCAGCGCGCCTTTGTGTAAATCGAAGCAACTGCTGGTAAACGACGGTGCTTGTGAAGGTCACTAAACGGTATGAATAACACCTAACACTGAGCTTTGTCGATCAGTGCTATTCTTGTTTCTCAGATGGAAAAGATGGCGGACTTAAGCGAGTTTGAAAAAGGCCAAATTGTAACGGCCACACAAGCATTCACGAAACATCAAGGCTGGTGAGGTGCTCATGGTCAGCCGTAGTTAGAACCATCGAAGAGTGGTCCGAGGAGGGTAAAACCACGAACCATTGGCAAAGGGTGGACCAATCACGGCTCATCGATTCTAGAGGTAAACGGAGGCTATCCCGTATGGTACTACCCAACAGAAGGTATTCAGTAGCGTAACTCGCAGGTAAATTGAATGCTGGTGACGGGAGTAATGCATCCCAAAATGCAGTGCATCGAATTATGGGGCTGCGCAGCCGAATGCCGTTCCGAGTGCCCATGCTAACCTCAATTCACCGTCGAAAGCTCCTACCATGGGCACGTGAGCATCAAAATTTGACCTTGAATGATTGGAAGGCTGTTCCAAGTGCCCATGCTAATATCGGTTCACCGTCGAAAGCGCCTACAATGGGCACCCGAGCATCAAAACTGGACTTCGAATGATTGGAAGAAAGTCGTCTGGTCCAATGAGTCACGTTTCCTGTTGCACCATGTGGATGGACGGGTATGAGTACGTCGCTTATCTGGGGAAGTGTTGGTTCCAAGATGCACCGTGGGACGAAAAGAAGACAGCGGGGGAAGTGTAATGCTTTGGACAACAAGTTAGTAAAATCATGCAATGCATTGATTATGATACGCTTTCCAACATACCAGAAATCATTACTCATGTTATTACTCGAGTTATGAGGATAATGGCTGAGGAATAAATCTCGCTCCTGTGTCCTGACCTTTAACCCCATTTCGATGATATTAAAACAGAATTGGTTCAGTTTGCCTCCGGAACAACATACTAAAGTTTTGTCGCAATAGAAAGCATTTTAGTCAAGTTATGAGGATAATGGCTGTGGAATAAATCTCGCTCCTGTGCCCTAACAATCAATCCCATTTCGAATATATTCAACTGAACCGGTTCAGTACATCTCTGGAACAACATGATAAAGTTTTGTCGCAATCGAATTATTTTTACGTACGTTAGGACGCATAAGAGCAATGGAATGGATCCCGCTCCAATGCCCTGACGTATGACCTCATTTCTCTTATTTTCAACTGGGTTCGTGCCTAGTTGGTCCTCTACCACATATTAAAATTTCATCGGAAATTGAACCATTTTTACGTGAGTTATAACGCATAAGGGCACTGTAATGGATCCCGCTCCTATGTCCTGACCTTTGACCACATTTCGCCTATTTTCAATAGGGTTTTCCCCCAGTTAGTCTCCTACCACATACTAAAATTTAATCCAAATCGAAGCATTTTTACGCAAGTTATGACGTTAAGGTCAATGGAATGGATCCAGACCATATGTCCTGACCTTTGATCCCATCTCGTCCATTTTCAATATGGTTCGTCCCCAAGTAGTCCCCTACCACATACTAAAATTTCATCGAAATCGAACCATTTTTGCGGTAGTTATCGTGCGGACGGACAGACAGACAGACGGGCAAAGCTAGAGCATATACGCTTCTTCAACCTACGGTTGGAAAGCGTAAATGATCTGCTGAGAAACGCAGGCTCCAATCATTCATGTACAGGAAACTACGAAGTCTACCACCTAATTGAACATCACTGCAGACCAGATACATACTTTCATGGCAACGGTATTATCCTTTAGAAGTGCTTTCCTTCAGCAGAATAATGCGCCATTCTAACTGCCCAGATTGTTCGAGAATTGTTCGCAAAGCACAAGGAAGACTTCTAGGTATTGCTCTGGCTTCCAAATTCTCCAGACATCAATCAAACCAAACATCTGTGGTTGGTGTTGGAACAGCAAATCCAATCTCCGGCGGTTCAACCACGTAACTTACAAGAGTTAAAGGATCTGTTGGTAACGTGTTGGTACAAGATATCACAAGACACCTTTAGGAATCTTGTTGCATCTATTCCTCACCTGGAAAGAGTTGTTTTGGCGGTGCGTGGAGGATGAACATACTAGTATTATGCAGGTGGCCATAATGTTTTGCTTCTTCGGTGCAGGCACGTATGTAGTTCTGTATCAATATTAATATCGTGCGCGGCAAATATTTATGTAATGATCTTTTCATTTCAGAAATGATCACTTGTAGATTTGATATGTCCGCTGAAATAAAATTTATTTGCGTTAAATAAATGAATCACTTTTGTTAGTAAGATCAAAATGATGGAAATTTATGAACTTTTTAAGCACTGTTGAGTTTGCTAGCTCATGAGAACGACTGCAACTGTACTGAGCCATTTTGTGATCCAACGCAAAGATTCACGGAATTTCGATTCATATGATTGAGAATTGTTGGCAAATGAGTAACAAAACGTGTAAGACTTTTTTTGCACTTACATCCACATTGACCACACTGTCCATGCTGAGACTCTTACTGACATACTCTTGACTGCAAGACGTGAGAAAATGTTCACCTGCCACACAGCACGCTGTCTGGTCGTTGATGCTGCCGTAGGTGTGCGTCCTCTGGTGCGGCATCCCACCGAACATTTCTCCAGAGACGGACATCATGAGACGAGGCACTGGATCTGACGTCAGTGGGCTCTGACGGTCCATAGGAAGCTGAAAAACAGATTGCCAAGAAATAATGAAAAAGAAACAACATACAGTAAATGTTTTGAAGATGACAATCCGATTTCTTTCATGATACAGTAAATGTGTTTGTAATATTGTAATCCACAGACCAGTAGGATTAAATACTCAGAAAATACAGGAAGTAAAAGGACATATAAGAATGCAGTGATTGTGTTTCTGCAATGGATGCCCTAAACCAGGCGCGTCAAAATAGCGCCCATATTAATACGTTTCCTCTGCCTCCTGTCAGGAAGCTTTAAAGATGAAGTCCCAAAAGTCATGGGATACTACCTAGTATCGTGTAGGACCACCTCTAGCCAGGTGAAGTGCAGCAACTCGATGTGGCATCGATTCCACAAGTGGTCGGAAGACTTCTGAGAAGACGTTGAGACATGCCATCTGAAAAGCCACCCACAGTTCCTTGGTACTTGTAGGTGGAGGATCTTTGGTGCGAATGGACCTTTCTACCACGTCCCCTAAGTGTTTTATTGGGTTCACGTTGCGCGTATGTGGTGGCCACACAATCCGTCGGAAATGGCCAGAATGCTCCTCGAACCAATTTTGGACAACTTGGGTCCGATGACATGGTGCATTTTCCGCCTGGAAAATCCCATCGTTGTTGGGCTACCTAAAGTCCATGAAGGACTGCAAATGGTCACTCAGGAGACCAACAAAGCGAATACCGGCGTGTTTTCGAGGACCAGAGGACCCAAATCGTGCCACGTAAAGACACCCCACGCGTGTATGGAACCCCCACCAGCTTGCACAGTGCCTTGTTCACAGGTTGGGTCCATGGTCTTATGGTGTCTGAGCCACACATGAACCGTACCATCAGCTCGTAACAACTGGTAGCATGACTCATTGGACCACGCCACATGTTTCCAATCTTCCGGGATCCAATTACCTTGTTCACGAGACCAGGTGGGGCACTGTGTCTGATGTCGTGGTGTTAACAAAAGGCACTCTGGTGGGTCTTCTGCTCCCATACCCCATCAACGCTAAATTACGCTGCACTGACCTGATGAATATGTCTCCGGTACCTCTTGCATTGAATGTGGATGTTATTTGAGCCAGTGTCGCTTGTCTCTTAGCATGGACAATCCCGGTCAGTTGCCGCTGGTCACTGTCATTCAGCACCCGTGGTCGGCCACTGCGCTGTCCACAGTGGATGGTAATGCCTTTCATGAGGTATTCTCGGTACACACGTGACACCCTGGATCGAGGAGTGTTGAATGTTCGCACAACTTCGGAAATTGAATGTCCCATGCGTCTGGCTCTCACTACCATGTTACATTCCAACTCCGATATTTCACGTTGGCTTGCAATAATCCTACTGGCTGTTGTTCAACCTGACTTACAAGATTATACTTCGCAACTGATAAAAATCGTGGCGTGCGTCGAAGCCTTTATACAACGGCAGCGCTAGTAAAAAATTTGCATATTGCTATACAATGACTTTTAGCACTTCACCGTATATTCGACCTGGGTGCGATTTCCTGCTAACATACTAAAAAGAAGCTCTTCGTTTATTAAATGAAGCATTTATTACTTTATTGGGATTTCTTAGCACAAAGGCCATAGTGCCTACCAAGTGGCGCTGTGGTCTAAGCTCTGGCTTCTGATCACTCGTCCGAGATGGGGTTCGAGTTCGAATCCCAGGGTGGTATCGACATTTTGTGTTTCTTACGGGGACAGTGGTTCTTTCCCTTCCCTGGAACCAGTGGATCTGAATTTAAAAATAAAACGTACATAAAAACAATATAGGCATAGCGGAGAGCGACGAATTTTGGAGGAAGAAATCTGAAATTGTGAAGTAGGGTAGATCACTTCGAGTCGAGGGGGAGGGGAAAGATTTCATTCCCAAGCATGTTGGCCACCCCTGGTATATAGCATGATATTTCTGGTTGTATATATTATATTTTAATATATTAATAAAAAAATCAGAATATATTATGTTTTAGTATACTAATAAAAAAAACTTGAGATTTATCTCAGCAACTTTTTAACAAGTTAGTAAAATCATGAAATGCTTTAATTATGATACGCTTTCCAACATACCAGGAATCATAGGAAAATGCCTTGGTTTTGAGGGGACTGAACTATGGTATAACGTTTGAGGTTCACATATATCAAAACTAAATCTCTTTGTGCCCGTGTTACCTATTTCTATTATCACGAGTTACCACACATAAGCCGTTTTATAATTAAAAATCCCATTTAAATCGGGCAATTTTCACGGAATTTATCGTGAAAAATTAATGGTTAATGAATCTCACGTATGCGCACTGCCCGCAATTGCTGACAAAAAGTATTTTTGGCGGAACTGCTTTCAAAGTCGTTACGAAACAACGTATTGTATTTCGTCACAATCGAAGCGTTTTTAGGCAAGTTATTAATCAAGTTATGAGGATAATGGCCGTGAAATAAATCTCGCTCCTGTGCCCTGACATTTGACTCCATTTCGATAATATTTAACAGAATTGGTTCAGTATACCTCCGGGACAACATACTAAAGTTTTGTCGCAATAGAAAGCATTTTTACTTAAGTTATGACGCATAAGGGTGATGGAATGGATCCAGCTCCTATATCCTGAACTTTGATCCCATTTCGCCCTTTTTCAATAGGGTTCCGTCAACAGTTGTCACTTAATACATACCACAGACTAAAATTTCATTAAAATCGAACCATTTTTACGCGAATTATCGTGCGGACAGACAGACGGACAAAGCTGGAGCATATACGCTTCTTCGGCCTACGGTTGGAAAGCGTAAAAAACGCCAACAAATTATAGTCAAAACAATTTTATTTTTATATATTATTTCGGGTATCAGTTTACTATATGATATTTTGGAGAGAGTGTTTCTGTCCTTAAAGTGTTTGTCCACAAATGTCCCAGGCAATGAAAAATTATCCGCAATTGTCACACTTTTCAGTTCTGTCCGCTTTTGACCTCTGGCTATTTCAGCTAAACTGGCCATCGACTTTAATAAAAGCAATCTCCCGAGTCCATTCTGTGATTCCTCATGAGTAGCGCAAAAGGACACTCCAAAGTCGAAGTAGTCAGAGGCACTGGCTTCTGGCCTAACTCAAAATGGACTCTAGCTCCGGCGGGAAAGCCAGCACTCCAAATCAGTGATCGCCCACTAAGTTCTTAGATGACCCACGGCAGTCCTTATACCCGAAAAAAAAAATAAAAAAAAATAACAACGCAAATCCCTGATTTGGCACTTTTTACCCCCGATAACTACATCACTAGTGCCGATAGGGGCAAGCCTGAACACACTTTCACACTAAACTGACGTTGGAATTGCATAGTCGAATTCCGGCAATGAATACATAATTTTTCGAGGGTTTCCGCAGTTCTTTTCAGCCCGCTCACCGGATCTTGTTGCTTACGATTTTTGACTTTGGAGATACCTGAAAGGCAAAGTTTATAGCTCCGGCATACGCATTCTCTCAGATCTGAAAACTAGTATCAGACGTGAAGTGGCCAACATCGACCGCGACATGCTGCGAGCAGCGTCATCACATGCCGTTCTTCGTTTACAGCATGTCATCTCTTGTGAAGGCCAGCATATTGAACAGAATTTGCCCTAAAAGGTTTGTGCAGTCAATATCTAGTAAATTCACGCACGTGTGTGCTTTTTCCTTTGCACTTGTAGCGCCGTTGTTTTTCCAGTGCACAATTTTGAATTAATGTTTTCGCGCTAAACCGTTTCCCTATCATATCCTCAATAAGCTACCTTCCAAGTTTATATACAGGTTGCATAGGAAAGTGCCTTTAGCCTGGAATAACTTGCGAACGAAGAGAGGTACAGTTATGCAAGTGAGGTATAATAAGAACGACAACGCCCGATCGAAAGCAGCCAATAGCAGCGCCCCTAGTGACGAAATGCAGAAGCTAGCCATTACAAATCGAAAAGAGATAGAACACAATTTCTAATTGCAAAGTTATAGAGCATCAATTAATTAGTACAAAACGAGATTTGTGTTACACGGATAAGATAAATTGTTACCTGAATACCCTAAAATGTCCGAAATCGATGCGCGACCTTTTGTGTGAACGTTTGAAGTTAAAAGGCATGAGCAAATACATACAATTTATTGCATAAATGCGTACTTATGTCAATACAGTTTGATGACGTCAGACAAAAACAAAAACAAAAAAGGCCAACCGGCGCACAGTGATAAAAAGTTAATGTCGAGTATGTTCGAACAGTTCGCCATTGCCCACGATACACATTTGTATTCGTGAAAGTAACTCTGCATGCACATTCCTCACCATGGAAGGGGTCATACTATTGCAAGCATCTGTAACATGACGACGTAGATCCAGCAGACGTGTTGGCGCTGTTCAATACACCTGAATTTTTACGTAATCCCAGAAATCCAACCTCGCCATTCTCACACAGCATACGTAGACCTAAACTTCTGTTCAGGGTACATCCTGCTACTGGTTTTTATATCGTAAGTACGGTACAACGTCACAATCTGCATTTGCATACGTTTACATTTGCAAAATGTGAATATGCAGATTCGAATGGTCGCGCATCGATTTCTGACATTGTAGGGTATTTAGGCGACAATTTATCTTAACCGTATAAAACAAATGTCGTTTTGTACTAATTAATTGATGCTCTACAACTTTGTAATTGAAAATGTTGCTCTATCTCTTTTCGTTTTCGATTTGCAATGACTAAGTTTCCGCATTTCGCCACTAGGGGCGCTGCTATTGATTGCATTCAATTGGGCGTAGTTACTTTACTATACCGTTATCTCACTTGTATAACTGTACCTCTCTCCGTTCGCAAGTTATTCCAGGCTAAAGGGACTTTCCTATGCACCCTGTATATAGACGTACTTTCAATAAAACCTAGACAAAGAAGAAACCAAAGTTCAAGAGCTCCAAAGAAAGCAAGACTCAAGTATGAACTAAATAGCAAAAGCAGGTAGATATAACAAGAGAGTCTATTATACAAATAGATACCACAGCGGCCTCTAATTCCTCCAGACTCACACACATTAACTGCCAAATCCAGGATTGGCAGTTAGTGTGCAAGTCTGGAGGAATTTGAGGCCGCTGTGGGGTTTGGCAGTTAGTGTGTGTGAGTCTGAAGGAATTCGAGGCCGCTATGGTGCAGTGGAAGCATATCCGGCGCGTAACTGGAAGACCCTGGGTTCGATTCCCGGTGGTGGCCAATGGGAATTTTTCTGTGACTTACTTATAAAACGTGGAAAGAGTTATGACCTCTGTTTGATGAGACAGCTTCAAGTTAGACATCGAAAAGATGACAGTTAGGTGGGTTCGTGTAATGTGGAGCGGAAAAGGGTTCTTCCTGGCCGTAATTAAGGATATTAGTGCACAAGAAAAGGGCGGAAGGTTCAGAGATAAGTTTAAGCATGCCCGATCGCCTCTTTCTCCGGACCTAGAGGATTGGAGACCAGCTGTTTTACACCACCGCTCCTTGCGAGCCCCAACGGGAACAATGAAGTGCTCACAGAAGGCTTCTTATGCCGGCATAGCGCCAGCCGGAGCCGTTGTGAGAACGTGTGATGTCGCATGGACACGTTTTGAAATCCACCCAGACCCAGTGTATACATCAGTATTCGGGTAATAATAGAAGTAAACGGTCGGCATTGGCTTCAATTTGCTAGTATTTTACATTTGCTATTTGAGAGTGAACGGTGGATAAATAATAAATGATCTGCTGCTCAAAATTCTCATGGGCACGTGATAAAATGGTTTAGAAGATTACCGCCAATTTGGGCACAGTCTCAAATACGTTTGCAACCCGTGGTCCAGAAATTTTCTGAGGGCATTAACGGTAGTATGGAATTGATTCCCCGATAAATGCCATTACGTGTGCAAATATTTTGCTTCAAGTCTTTCCTCTAAGTTACAGCCTTAATCAGACGCAGGATTTTTGACGTGGTTACGTCTTTAAAATCGGTACCATGGGGAATCAGGAAAACTTGACCGACATAATTTCTTACGATTGTTGAAATGCTTATTATTTCTAAATTATAACAAATAGCTAAAATCTAATACCGGACATAAAAAGAGTAATAACCAATGATTCTAAAAATATCACCTTCATGCGCATGCGCGGGGAGAGCGAAGGGCGTCCGCCATTTTGGGGTCGAATACGCTGAGTCGAGCTCCTTGAAATCAGTATAACTCGAGATCGCGTAAAGTTAGGATCGTGATATTGGTTTCAAACGATTCGTCTGGATGAGATCTATCTAAAACCTAATAATTCATAAACGTTTAATAAGTACTTTATAAGTTATTATAAACGAAAAAATATCTGTGAGAAAATCAAAATGTCTAAATATTTGAAGCAAAAGTGTGACTGAAGATACTACAAACGTATATCAGAAGAAAGAAGGACTCAAAAGGAATCGAATAAGCCCAAACCACTAATGCAGAACGATGTAGGGCTTCTAGAAAGAAGAAGAAAGCCAAAGCAGGGCAACGCGTGGAGCCACAATCATGCACTTCTCAAACTAGCACACGTGAACCAATGGACTACTTGGCCGTGAGTGAAACTTGAATGGATGATTCTAGTCCCATACATTTGCCCAGTTTTGAATTGAAGGCAAAAATAAATAGGGCAATAGCCCAACACAAACCATCCGCTTCCAAACGTACTACTTCGCCCGCAAAACGAAATGAGGGGGGGGGGGGGGTTGCCATTTGAAGAAACATCAATAGTCTAACAGATTGCCAACCCGTAAATGTCTCAGTCAACAACAGATTGAGAATTGAAGGTGACTATGTAGTTGACATGTGTCTAGTTTATGTGACAGTGTCTGCTCAAACGCGCTTCATGCTCGATTCGGTTTACATTCATCCCAACGTTTCACAAACATCACTAGAGGTCTTCATGTTCCGGATGCTATGCGATTACTCTGAAAACATCAAGAAAATCATACAAAGTATGGTACCGGATACCCAAGTGTCTATCATTCTCACTGGTGACTTTAACATTGATGTGCAACAAAACACCAACTTACTCAAGTTCATAAAAGACAATTTCGGCTTGACCTATATAAATTCTCCACCAACTACCTTGGGCAATACTTGTATCGACTTAACCTTTGTACGAAACATAGATGTGAATTGTATGTCATATGTTTGTTGCTTCTCATATCATCGCCCTTTAATAAATAAAATTATAGGCTAACTGCACTCCTCTTTCATTTATCAACCGATTTCTACCTCAAACCTCTTACGGTTAAACACGTATCCACGTAAATAAAACCTGCGGGGGTCTCCAAGACACAGCCTACTCGCATTTTTCTCTTGGGGGAAGGAGGGGGGAGTTAACGATCACCATGAGCAACTCTGAGGTCTATATGCAGTCGCCTGCACCTTATTTAGGGCCTCTTCTTTCGAGGAAGGAAGAGAGCCATTGCGTAAGACAGACTACATATGCCTCACCAGGGACTCGAACCAGGTCCATCTCAGGCGATTAGACAGAAGCCAGCGCCTCAGACCACTCGGTCACTGGTGCAGAAATTCATGAAAAGCTTTTTTTTTTTGAGGTTTAACGACCACCGTGAGCAACTCAGTGGGCGTGGGCTATAAGTAGTCGTTCGTCCCTAATTTAGGTTAATTGGTTCCAGGAAAGGGACAGAGCCAGTGAGGTAAGACAAACACAACATCCATGCCTACCGAGATTCGCACCCAGACCCATCTCGGACGAATGGGCAGAAGCCATCGCTTAGACCACCGCGGCCTCTGACCAGCTTTCATCCAATTGAAAAATAACGTATGTGTAAATTAAAAGCTTCCTTACACTGGGAGGTAGTGCAGGAAGAAAAGCTTTTTTTTTTTTTTTTTTTTTGATTGGAGGTTTAGCGACCACCGTGAGCAACTCAATGGGCTATAAGCAGTTGCCCGTCCCTAATTCAGGGTCACTGGTTCCAGGGAAGAGAGAGAGCCAGTGCCGTAAGACAAACACAACATCCATGCCTGACCGGGATTCAAACCCGCACCCCTTACGGACGAATGATCAGAGGCCAGCGCCTTAGACCACTGCGCCACCGGGGTGGCGAAGAAAAGCTTCATTCCACAATTAAAAAAATACTCCACGTTCATCATAAGTTACCCTGTCTTTGAAATCTGTGTCAACTCATTAATGAACCAGGCGTGCCGTTCGTGGCGTCCAGAATAATGCACCTCTCTCAAAAAAGAAAACGTTTTAGTATACCCAACATTGCAAGTTTCAACATTACTGTTTCCTGAACTCATCTGTATTTTTCAGTTGTGAACCAGCAGCATCCATAGCACGCTTTTCGAGCAATATCCTTTGCCATGCATTGCTTTTTCCCATGAGGTTAAAAGGGGTCATTAGAGAAAAGGGGCGGAGAGAGAGAGAGAGCGACTCACGGCAGAGCACACCTCGCTTTACGTTTATTTAAAAAACTGGATTTCGAAAAGGGCTTCTCCATTATTTGGGTTCAGGGCCAGCTCAGCGTAATTTCCCGCCCTATGCAAAACATTAGGTCTCCGTCCTAGTTTCGAACCGGAGCGTTACACAAAGGCTAGCCGGTTAACGAGTTACGTTCCCGTGAGCTGGCTGGAGATCAAAAGAAGGAATTTACTGGGTGAAGTTCATTAGACCTCATTATATGGCTATGCGAATTTTCACGTTTTCGGCAGCATATTTAGGAAGCAAATTTTCTGCGTCTCTAAGAGACAATGACAAGCAAACAATTCGAAAAAATCGTTCTTCAAACACTCAACAAAATATTACATAATGGCACCAGGCATGCCGCAGTCAAAAACTGCTTGATTGGCGCAGACATAACTTCATGAAAAGGTAGGTCTTATGACGCAACGGATAGCTTTGGCCTAAATCTTTAAAATCAACGAAGTAAAGTATTTTACAGAGAGGAAGGGAAAGGAATGATTAAATCCATCAATGATTGAAATATATTTAAGAAATTGAAGACAGATGAAGCAAGCAAACGAAAATTGAAGGAACAAGAGAGATGGCATTGAATTATCAAACGTAAACAGCATATTAAGCAGCGTTTGATAACACAGGTGAGCGATGCGAAGAATTGTCTGAAAAATGATCACATTTTTTAATAGACTTCTGAGTACTGATTTTTGAAAACATTAAAACAATTCTATCGCATACCATTTTTCCACAAAATAAGAATTTAATTTCACAATTACCGTATTTTTTGGCTTATAAGTCGATATGGAGTATACACTGAGATGCCAAAAAAAAACAAACTGGGAATGGAGCTACCATTTTCATTACATGCCACCATTTCATTACATATCGTCCGCAAAAACGAGGTATATGCAGATAAATCAAAAAAAGGAAGAAATATTCCTCATAATACATGAGAAATTGATAGAACATTAAAAGAAAGCAGAATATGAATCCTGAATTTGCTTGTAACACTTTCTGGTCATCCACGTAACACCTCTCAGAAAACTTGGAAATTTAATCGTCCTGGAGCGGGAATCGAACCCGCATATCCCGATTTCGGTTAAGGTATGCTAATCGTTACACCACCCAGGACAGTGAAGTTCCAAGCAATTGAGACTAAACAAACTTAACTTAGGAATCTGAACATCGTCAGATATTAGCTAGTCGAAGCAGCGTTTTGACCCATCTGCCATCCAGAAACGGTTGTAGGTCGGAAATCACCAGTACTACAGATAAATCAATGAAAGAAGAAATATTCCTCATAATTCATGGGAAATTGATAGAATATTCAAAGCAAACAGTATATAAATTCTGAATTTGCTTGTACCACTTACTGGTCATCCACAGATAAATCAAGGAAGGAAGAAATGTTCCTCATAATTCATGAGAAATTGATAGAATATTCAAAGCAAACAGAATATAAATTCTAAGTTTGCTTGTACCACTTACTGGTCATCCACAGACAAATCAAGAAAGGAAGAAATGTTCCTCATAATACATGGGAAATTGATAGAATATTCAAAGTAAACAGAATATAAATTCTGAATTTGCTTGTAAAACTTACTGGTCATTCATGTAACACCTCTCAGAAAACTTGAGGCAGATATCTCCCGCAAGCGCATATATATCCGAATCCTAATGAAAGAAAAAAGTCAAATGGATCGGAAGTAAATAATTCCGGAATCCGACTAAAACATAAAAAC
This sequence comes from Macrothele yani, assembly GCA_039090855.1. NCBI lineage: Eukaryota > Metazoa > Arthropoda > Arachnida > Araneae > Macrothelidae > Macrothele > Macrothele yani. Next base: position 27,833,156 of record CM077013.1, read on the forward strand.
AGATAATGATCGAGGAAACAAAAGTTCTTCGCCGCTCCAGCGAAGGCAAGGCTACGCTAGTCAGCGGTGTAGGTAGAGTGAACGATGCGACTTGCTCAAAATAAATAAACAAGAAAGTTCACACTGAATTTTCGGGTGTAATAAGCACGTCTTTTGAATCCGTTCTGACGCAAAATAAATTTATCAAAGCTATTCAAAGTCAATGGAACCGGTATGGAAAACAATAGAGAAAGAAGATTTTCAATCGGGTTTTTAATTCCTCAGATATAGCTGTAAACGGAATCGGGAGCTTACGAACTCTTACAAACAGAGATATCGACAAAAATAAGATGTGACTTTACGTCCCCTGGTGGGAAAACCATGCATTATTTTAGGAAGAAAGTATTCTCAAAAGGTTTATCCGTATAAGCGGTATCGGTCGAAGAAAAAAGAAAATTAGTCGAGTTTTCAGGAGCCCAGATTTTGCATCAAATACTTCAGAAACAGAAATTAACATATATGACCCCTGGTGGCTAAACCATTCTTTATCAAACATTAGAAATTATGTGAAAATATTTTCCATCAGGTCTTGTATGCGATACAGGAAGAATTTTTCAAATCAGAGCTTTAGGAGCAGAAATAACGCTGAAAACGCAATTTACCTTTGTGCCCCTAGCGGAAAGCGTATGATTTACTTTAAAATTTTGAATTTATAGGAAAAACATTTGGCATCGGAAACACTATCCAACAGAGAGGGAATTTTTCAAATTGTACTCTTAGAAGTAGAGATGTTGACAAAAATAAGATGTACATCTACGCCCCCTGGCGTAGAAACCATGCACTATTTTAAGAAGAAAATGTTTCTAAAAGGTTTGTCGACATGACTAGTATCGGTCAACAAACGACCTTTCTTTCAATCGAGAATTTAGAAGCTCATATTTTGCTGCAAATAGAACAGAAGCGGAAATTAAGATTTACGCCACCTGGTGGCCAAACTATTTTTTTTAAAAAATTAGAAATTATGTGCAAATGATTTTCCATCAGGAGCTGTATCCGGTGCAGAATGAAATTTTCAAATCGGAGATTTAGAAGCAGATATATAGGGGGAAACACAATTTACCGCTACTACCCCTAGCGGAAAGTCTACGAATTACTTGAAAATTTTGAAATTATATGAAAAGCATGTCACACGGAAAACACTATCCAACAAAGAAGGAATTTTTCAAATCGGACTCCTAGAAGTAGAGATATTGACAAAAATAAGATGTACATTTACGCCCCCTGGCGGAGAAACTGTGGAATATTCTAAGAAGAAAATATTCCGAAAAGGTTAATCGATATGAGTGGCATCAGTCTACGAAAGAATTTTTTCAATCGATATTTTAGAAGCTCCGATTTTATGGCAAATACATCAGAAGCAAAAATTAACACTTACGCCACCTGGTGGCCAAAGTACTCTTTACCAAAAATTTGAAATTATATGCAAAAGATTTTCCATCAGGAGATGTATCCTCTGAAGAAAAAAATTTTCAAATCGGAGTTTTAGAAGAAGAGTTATCGGGGAAAATGTAATTTACTTTTACGCCCCCTAGCGGAAAATCTGTGCGTAATTTGATAAAGTAACTATATCTAAAATGCTCTTCGACATAAATGGAATCGAAATATATAAATTTTTTTCAGTCGGATGTTTAGAAGCAAATATGTCGTATAAAACGTATTTTTGAATTAGACATCATCTGCATTCCCGCCCTCTACCGGCGAAATTGTACATCGTAAAAAAAAAACGAAATAAAGGATCATCATTTGCATATTTCAAGCTTCCCAATGCAAAAAGAATTTTTTAATCGTACTAATAGTTGCTGAGATATCGTGGGTCAACGGACGGACGGACGGACATACCGGTAACAGAAGCACGATCTTTTTTTACAAAAGACGTGCTAAAAAGACGAAACAAAACAAAATGAAATAAGTACATGAATAATGCTTGGCTCTTAAAAGACTTTCACAAAATCAAATAAAAGACTAAAATAAAATAAACCTCCAAATTCTCCATTTGAAGCTCCTGACTAATAAATTTATTAAAAGAACAAGACGCAAATAAATTACTAAGTAACAGATACCCGTTAATTAATTAAGTAGTTATCTAATATAAAATTGCCATTCCTGACCCAACTTCGTATTAAATGCTGCGCCAGACATACCATAAAAATCAAAATATTTGAAGAAATTCACAGTATGTGATACAGCTTTTCTGGGCTTAGCATTCCAGCATTGGCAATGCATATACTCAAACTCAAGTTTTTCGTTGCTTTTTTGTGATACATTCCCATTTGAACATCTGTTCAAATTTCTCCTTTCAATGCAGTTGGACCTAAGGCGTCGTCACGTCTTCTTCCCATCTTCCACGACCCGGTTGGGTTTGCATACTGACGACTAAATCTGTTGAGGAAGTAGTAATTGAAGAAGTTTTTCCAAAATTATTGAAATGTGTACTTTAAAATTTTGAACCTTCGATTCTTCAACGAGCTTAAGCTCATGTAGTAGTAGCATTTGCAGTTCAGATGGCAGCTTATCAGGATTTTAGCGATTTCGAACCTAGTATGATAGTCGGCGCCTAGGAGATGAGTCATCCCATCTCGCAACTTCAAAGGAGTACTTGGACTACACAAACTCAGGGGAAAATCCAGAGTGCGAGACAGATGTGGCCATAGAAAAGCTCTGGACAATCTTAGACAGCTGGGTCTGGCAAGCATCGTAACATTCGCCTGGCGTGTAACATTGCCGCAAATCACAGCTCAATTCAATGCTGGGGCCAGTAGTAGCATCAGAGTTAGGACAGTGCAACGTTCTCTGCGTTCTATGTGGTTCCGGAGCCCAAGTCCCACCCGGGTGCGGACTCGACGACAACGCTGTGAGCCTCACCTGAGCCATACCCCTATATGGGGTTCTGGAGCCCAAGTCCCACCTGGGTGTCATTGCGGACTCGACGACACAACGCTGTGAGCCTCGCTTGAGCCAAAACATGGGGTTCCGGAGCCCAAGTCCCACCCGGGTGCGGACTCGACGCCAGAACGCTGTGAGCCTCGCCTGAGCCAAATCCCCCTGGAGAGCAAGCAGCCCCAGCGCGCGAACTTCGAAGGGATGTGACGTCACAGTCAGAGGGCCATTGCAATCGCTCTCTCCAGTTAGGTCAAAGGGCAAACGTAAGGGGAGTGCCGATATTAGTTTCGCGTTCATGCGGACTTGGTCAGTGTTCAGCTTTCGGTTGTCGTGCACGTGAATTAGCGTTTTTATACAACTTGCTTGGATAATATTGGGTGCCTTTATGCAGATCTAATTACGAACACGTCCAAAAGCCACTGTTTTTAGCTTTCCTAAAGATAAAAGCCTTAGAAGATGGATTTCTTCCGTACCAATAAAGGATTTTAAACTCACCGTGAATTCAAAGGTTAGTTAAGCCTAATTGTTCTCACGATACCATGTTCTGCTCACAATTTAATTCAAAGTAAGTTGTGGTAGAGATTGAGATTCCGATTGCAGAACTATGGACTTAAATTGTTTTCATTGAACTCTTCTACAAAGTAGCACTTTAATTCCTATTTGCATTCATAATCACATGTACACTATCTACCAACAAGTAATTGGACACGTGTGATAGCAAATGAAAACGAAGTTTATTCACCTTCAATAGTTTGTGGAGCCTCCACGAGCGGCGATTACAGCTGCGACCCTCCGGGGCATACTCTCAACCAGGCGTTGTACGACGGCTAGCGGTATTTTCTTCCACTCGGCTTGGAGAAGGCAGGTCAGTTCTTTCACCAATTTCGGACGGTGGGGGCACCCCTTAAGTCGACGCTTCAACTCGTCTCAGAGGTGCTCGATATTGTTAAGGTACGGGCTCTGCGCAGGCCAGTCCATTCGATTAACCACATTGTCACCATACCAAGTCATGGTGGACCTCGCAACATGACAGGTGGCATTGTCATCCTGAAAGTAACATGGGTCCACCCCGTAAAACTGCCACAACGTAGGAAGCGCATGGCCATCTAAAATGGTGTAGTAGTCTCAGCGTTGAGTCTACCAGGAATTGCGACCAAGGGTCCCGTACCATACCAGGAGAAACACACCCATAGCATATTTCCACCGCCGCCGAACTTCACAGTTGGCACAATACATTCCGGCAGGAGGGGTTCTCCAGGCAGTAGCCAAACCCAGACCCTGCCATCCGGACGGTAGAGGGTGAACCTTGATTCGTCGCTCCAGAGAAGCTGTTTCCACTGTTCAACGGTCCACTGTCGACGTTCTTTGCACCACGTTAGCCGAGCAGCGCTATTGGAATTGGTGATCAAAGGCTTGTTGGCGGCAGCACGTCCATGATAACCGAGCAGATGGGCTTCCTTACGGATGATATTCATCGAAAGAACACTCCCGGATGCCTGTTGAAACTCCTCGCGGATGTGGCCCATCGATTTGGTGCGGTTCTTCCGAATTTCTCTGGCTAGCACCCGTCGGTCTCTAACTCCCAGTTTTGTGGATCTTCCGGGTCGGGGCACATTCCGACAGTCACCTCTCATCTTCCACTTGCCAATCACGTAGGCCACTGTCGATTTTGGGTATTTCAACTCGCTGGATATGTCACGTATGGATCGGCCATTTCTGTGATACCCGACGATTACAGCTTTCTCGAAATCAGAGAGCTCCGAACTGCGAGGCATCTTGCATGCGACTGGTTGCGTTGTTGTTTTCCATACGATATTTAACGGCAGCGGCCGTGACGTGTATCAGGACCGCAGAAATCGTCGATTGCAGGGATGTCCAATTACTTGTTGGTAGATAGTGTATAAGGATAGTTTCAGGAATGTTGGTAATGAAACTTTTCTTTCTGCAAGAAGCACATCGTGCAAAAAAGGAAGTATTTATGCATAATACAGGAACCCATTTATTGTTGCTTGTGTTTTCCGTTTTTTGGGGGAGTCTATTAATGTGTTAATCGATATTTTCAATATCTGTTTCAGATGAGAAAAAAAAAAAAAAGGTTTGCTTTACAATGAATACACTGCTGGAGAAAATTAATACCTTTTGTGTAAAATACGTTTCCACAAAGTTGGAAAAAAAAAAAGTGTGACATTCTGATTTCCCATCATAAAATTTACAATGTTATGTGCATAAATTCGAAAATATCCAAATTAATACTTTCCATGTACATCTGACAAAGATCTTTTTTCTGAGTGATTTTAATTTACAATTTTTGTTTTACCTTCTAGAAGTAGTGCAAGATTTGAGCAGACATCTTACTGCATTTTCAGGAAATAAACTCACTAAATCAGAAATTTTGATTTCGGCTTGGCTAGGCAATTAGAGAAAGTTCTTTTTTTAATAAATCGAACGCGAAGGGAATTTCTAAAAGTTTTAAGTGAAATGATTATGTTTATAAAGTCCTACCAATTTGCCATTCACGCACTTATAAAAAAATGCTAGTTTCAAAAATGCTTAACGTAAAATGCTGGACTTTTCATGTTATGCGTGAAAAACGTATTATGTTTGTGTTCTTCTAGCTAAATTGAAGACTAAAGGAAAAATTCTTTAAAATATGTACTTTTAAGACCCGTACATGAAATCATTTCCCAGCACAGCAGCAAAATTTTGGAGTTCCGTGATTCAGAGATATCATTGCAGGAAACTGAGAAAATAAATGAAAGTTATGTAATCTTTCAATGTTATCTAAGGATAAAAAATACAGAGAAAAAAACCATGGCAGTTTATTGCTGTGTGCTCGACTTGTTTAGTATTTCACTCGAGAAACTTTTTCTCTGCGTAAATACCGCTAAAGTCGTCGGCGTTTTCAGGAGCTGCGAGCTTCAGTCTCGATTCGGCCCACTAGCTCTGACGTCACAGACCCGTTCGGAGGTTTTTTTTTTTTTTTTGATGGATTTTTTTTTTATTGGAGGTTTAACGACCACCGTGAGCAACTCAATGAGCTATAGGCAGTCGCCCGTCCCTAATTTAGGGTCACTGGTTCCAGGGAAGGGTGAGAGCCAGTGCCGGAAGACAAACACAACATCCATGCCTCACCGGGATTCGAACCCGGACCTCTTTCGGACGAATGATCAGAGGCCATCGCTTAGACCACTGCGCCACCGGGACAGCGTTCGGAGGCTTTCTTAATCATCAGGGGTTTTGTCTGAGCTCGGGAACACAGCCATTGGACGCGAGATGACTGGAAACTTGTAGCCTGGTCCGACTAATCGCAGTACCAACTGTTTTTTTTTATTGGAGGTTTAACGATCACCGCAAGCAACTCAATGGGCTATAAGCAGTCGCCCGTCCTTAATTTAGGGTCACTGGTTCCAGGAAAGGGAGAGAGTCAGTGCCGTAAGACAAACACAATAGCCATGCCTCATCGGGATTCGAACCTGGACCCCGTTCGGACGAATGATCAGAGGCCATCGCTTAGACCACTGCGCCACCGGGGCTGCCCAACTGTTTTGGACATATGGCCGACTGCGGGTGTAGCGACAACCCCATGTAGCAATGGATCCTGCATGCTTACAAGGGACGGTGCAGACCGGCGGTGGCTCTGTTATGGCTCGGGGTGTTTAGAGTTGGCATGCATTGACCAGTGGAGGCTACGTAACCATGCTTGGAGATCTTTCTTTTTTTTTTTTTTTGATTGGAGGTTTAACGACCACCGTGAGCAACTCAATGGGCTATAAGTAGTCGCCCGTCCCTAATTTAGGGTCACTGGTTCCAGGGAAGGGAGAGAGCCAGTGCCGTAAGACAAACACAACATCCATGCCTCACCGGGATTCGAACCCGGACCCCGTACGGACGAATGATCAGAGGCCAGCGCCTTAGACCACTGCGCTACCGGGGCGGCGCTTGGAGATCATTTGCACCCGTTCATATCATTAAAATACTCGGACGGGTGCCATCTATTTTTAAATACAACAATGCACCACCGCACACGTCCACAGTCACTCGATTATGGCTAGAGAAACATTCCACGGGGTTTAGCCATCACCTCCTAATAGCTTAGCAGGCCCGCGCACCGATTTGTGACGTCACTAGAGTAGTCCGTAGTCTCGGAGAGGAGCATTACGGCGATGTGCGAACAAACGCGTCTTTACGTACACCAACTAACCAGGTCGTGCGTTCTTTTAGAGTTCCACTGCATTTAAATAAGAACTTGTGTGTTAGTTTTCAAATAACTGCAGAGTTAACAAGTTTGTTTAATAATCTTTTAAAATACAGAAGAAAAAGAAATTACAGCGTAAAATTTAGCGTAGCAATAATTTCTACTTGAAAGGGTAAGCAACACAGATTCGTCAGTTTAATGAAAGCATCCCTGTCATTTCACTTTAAGTGATAAACCATTTCTATAATCGAAATTATGAACTGTTGTCGTAGTTTCACTTGAAGTTATAGTATCTTTATAGTTAACCGAACGATTCCTGTACTTGTGAACAAATCGTTCTTGTACTTGAAAGATTAGTTTGAGGGTCCATTACGAAGTATCGCCGTCGTTTCAAAAGATGTCGATTGACATATTTAAGGAATCAGATTTTTCATTCATTGCAAACTTATGACTATGAAAATTTTAATAATGAAATAATTCCTTTAGTGAAAATGTATTTTATATGCAATCCGTGATCACTAATATATATAAAAAGGTCAAGAAAAACTGAATTTTTTTCTGTGTTTTTTAATTATTACCAAAGGCTCAATAAAACACGTTTTAACATACATACAGGGAATTGCTGCTTGATCCACTGATTGCATCAAATAAATTAAGATTTCAAGAAAATTATGCCATTGCTACATTATTAAACGTACAATAATGACATAACAAGTTTTCCTAATTTTAGTACCATCTAGTTACGTGTTTGGACAACTTCATTTTGATAAGCAAATGTAAAGTTTATAATTTTTGTCTTCCAGAGCACTATTTCAAAAAATTTACCTTGTCAAAGTTCAACACATCTGTATTAAGTATATTAGTAGCATTAAGCAAAACTATTTGGATCCACAATATAAGCATTTCTTTTTATCTGGAAAAATACAAGTAACTTATTGGCGGAAATTTCCTGAAATTTGATTTTCAAGAAGTATTCAGCAAAACTGTCAATGTACATATAATTATGGTTGTGTAGTTCTTTGTGTATCACAAGCACAATTTGATTATGTGTCCGTTAGCTGTTCCTTGAAGAATTTCAAAGACACGTTTATAAGAAAATCTGAAATTTGTTCCAATAATTTCTTAAAGTATTTTTTCAGATAATTATTATATTTTTTGAGAACCTGACAAATGCACATGCAGTAGTTATTGTACTGAATAAATCTAAGCGATTGTTTTGGTACTATAGGATGTATTTTAAAAGATGTACATGTTTCATTATAAATTGACTAACTTGATGTACCATTTTCTCATAAACTATAAAAAGCAATGGTATAAAATTTTGCACAAATGTTTTGTCTTTGCTAAAGCTATTGAAAAAGATTGTTTTTTCCTTTTTTTATGATTTTGGTTTCAAAATAAATTCTATGAAGGATTGAAGAAGTTTTTCCCTATACAAAAATTGACACCCACCCTCACGTTTGGAAGCACACTTTCCAGTAGTTATCGGATAATATGAGATATATTAGTTCCAGTTATTATTGCTGTAGCTTGTGAAGACACAGTGCATGAAGTCTGGAAACAGATGTCTAGATAAATGAATAAAAAGTTGCTCTCTCATTTTAAGCAAATATTTTCAAAAAAAAAAAAAAAAAAAAAAAAAAAAAAAAAAGAAGCGAGTATATATTTCTACTTGTATTTTAAAAATCTTGTTTGTTTAGAACATAGTTTCCACAATATGTGGATTCATGTCGATCCACGTACTTTTCTTTCTCTTAAAAATAACAATATCCAAGGCTTAAAAATACCATGCCCGAGATGCCCAGAGCATGTAAATCATTCGTCTGGGCAGGTAAATAAAACATCTAATTGCCTGTGCATGGTAACTAAATTTTAAAATAAAAAAGTTTGTAATAAAATTTCCTACTACACAAGAAAAAAAAGACAGTCATCACATGTCGTGTTTCATGTCATTGTTAATTAATGGAAGTTGTATTATTGTTACGAAGTACCAAGGAAAGAGTAATATCACATCTTTAATTATGTTATGCTCTACGCCCAGAAATCGGAAACCTAGTTTTGCTCCAAATGTTGTTTATAATCAACAACAGTATGCATGCCTCTGATGTAACTGGCCTCTCATGTTTAGTGACAAAGGGAGAAAACTTTAACAAAAAGAACATGGCAGAATCACTAAATTTCCGAAACACCAGTTTCATCATCGTACCTTTCATACCAATTTTAGCATCAGCATCTTAAAAATTGATATACACACGTTTGTGCATTGAACATTTGTAATACAGACCCTTAAAATGGAAGTGCAAACATGTAAAAACAGTTCATATTTTTAACTTAAAAAAAATAGGGTTCTGGTTTGTTATCTTAAAAGATACATTTTCCTGCGCATCCAGCTTTTACTACCTGGGCAAGTAAATAATTTCTTGCCCAGGTAGTACTGATATATTTCACCTAATTTTTAAGAAATTGAATGGTTTTGATAAATTCCCATCCTACCACAGATAGAGCATACACACTGCTCACACGAGAGTTCTTCAATGTGTTGGTTTGTAGAAAAATGCTTCAAAATCTTTAAACGGACATTTTAAAGGCAAACTTACTCCTGAACTATGTGTGAACTTCTGTTTTTGTGCATTCATATCTAATTTTTGCTGTCTATACTTGATTCAGTGTTTGTGTTCCTTTAGTAATAAATATTAAAAATGATAATTCAATGCAATTCTCTATGTCTGCAAACACAAAAGATGTATTTCACATGGCAACAAGGCCTTAGCATTTATATAAAGGACATAGGCATGTTAGATGTGTACATGACATGCATATATTTCGTATAGGATATAAGTATTTTACAAGCATTTGTGCCCAGAAATAGGGACCCCAAAAAATTTAATCTGACGCTGCCTTAACACTTAAATAACTAAGTACGAATGTATCAACATATTACTCTTGGGATCAAAAACATGCAACCCTTATTATTCTGTGTCCATAATAAAAAAAAAGAGTTTAAAATCCCTTCCTAAATATACATATTTTACTTTGAACTTATTTGATACATTGGCAAAAACATGTTATGGGTTACTATAACAACACAAGTAATCTATTCTTTCCATTACAAACATAAATTTCATTTTTCAAAAATCTTTTCTGTGCTTTGACTTCCCGCTGTGAGATGCATTAGATTATAAAATTAGCCAAATTTAAATTTTCTAGTTCAAAATTTTTATTTTACGAGTAGTTTAAAATAAGGTTAACAAAAGGTTTCCACGTACCTTAGAGTTGAAAATTTTCACGCTTTATTGCTGTAATCCATTTTGAGAACCTCCCCATTAGTAGGGAATTTGAATACTTTTAATATTCCTCTATGAAAATAAATTTAGTTGACAATTTGACAACAACAACCACGCACATCCGTAGTCACGCTTACACAGAGTGAGCAAGCTCATGCATGCTCGACCACCCACCACGGACATCAGCCTACTCTCCCCTACGTCACGCAGCTTCCGGCGTTCGGTGCGCGGGCCTTCTAAGCTATTAGGGGGTGATGGTTTAGCATCCTGATTTGGCCTCACTCGTTCGCCACATTTAACGAACACATTTGGGATGGTCAATGACAGGAAACCACTATCGGTGAATTTTACGGAATCGTGGGACGCTCATCAGGAAACATGGTTTGCATTGTCTCCACAGTACGACTGCCAGCTCATGGAGTCCACGACACATCACACTGCTGCCGTTATGCAATCGCGAGGAGGAACAATGCGGGATCAGAGAAGAACCAAAGTTTTTTTTTTTTTTTTTTTTTTTTTGGCACTTCAGTGTAAGTCGAATTTTCTTATCTTCGTTCATAGATAAGTCGACCCTGAGTATAAGACGTGTGTAGTACAAATACAGTTAGTGTTCCTCATATTTGTAATTATATTTTTAATGTTTGAGTAAATATTAAAGAAAGAACGTAAGGTAAGCAGTATTTTTTCTTTTGGAAAAATATTGAATTTGGTAAGCTTATTTTTTCTCAGGAACTGACGCTACTACAATCCTTCCCTCCGATCGACCAGTAGAAGAATCCGTTGTGCAAAAAAAAAAAAAAAAATCACACAAGTGAGTTAAATTGCAGTGTTGGTTGCAATGTCAGTTGTCGTTAGTTACTTCTCACAGAATTCAATTGAAATCAAACCAAAAGAGCTTTTGATTTAAATAGGAAACATGAAATAAATTAAAATAAGCATATAATTCGACGCAATAGTTTATTTTAATTCAACTGAGCTATACACACTAAAGAAGTTTCTGAAATTCAAGAGCCACTTTCCGTCATTTCTTTCGTGAATTAACGAAGCATATTTATGATGCAACATTTTCCGTGAAATTACGGAAAAAAACTGAATTTCACGGATTTTTTTCGTACCACGGGAAAATTCTGAATTTTCAAAAACCATTCCGCAATTTCTTTCTTATAATGACGGTAAATTAAAGTTTCAGCGAGACGTGCTAACGGAAAATTCGTTTTCAGAAACCTTTCGGCAATTACTTTTGTATATTGAAAGTGAGTGACACAAGGAGATACCGTATTTCTTTCAATGCATAAAAATTAGGAAGCGAGTGACACAAGGAGATACCGTATCTTCTTCAATGCAAGTTCTTCAATTTCACATTGCAGAATAGTTTTAAATCACTGAACTGGGATGACAAGGGGATAAAAATTAATGGAGATTACTTAACCCGCCTACATTTTTTGTTAACGACTCTTACTTTCACAAATTCCTCCTCAGAGTTGCTGAGTATGATTAAGGAACTTGCTGACAAGAACAGAGAAGTGGATTTAAAAATAAATTTTATATAAGAAACAGAAGGCGAAATTGATGTACAGTGCTTTTACAAAAACTGAAGACTACAGTGTTTATCTGCTATCTGATTAGCCTCGGTGAAGTAGAATGGCAAAATGGATACACTGCGTTGTTAAGAGTTCCTAGAAATGACTGCGTCAGTCTTCTCAAAAACAACATCTATCTGCCGTAAGATTAGCCACAGTAAAGTAGAATGCCAAAATCGACACAGTGAGAGAAATGGGTGAATCCTTAATATGAAAAATGTACAGTGTTTATCTGTGCTATAAGATTTGCCACAGTGAAGTTGAATACCAAAATGATCTCACTGGAATTCGTAAAAAACAATGCGTCAGTCTTCTGAATGACTACCAAAGTGTTACTGGGTTTCTCGTTCTTCGGGTTCTTTAAGATAACTACAAATACGCGCTTGATACAGTAATACATTTCAGTTAGCTTCCGTTTCCTCAGAATATTTGCTCCGCATAATTACAGTTCCACACGTGCAACTGATTAGATAAAGAAAGAAACCCTGGTATAACCTTTGCCATGGCCTTTCAAACAGTTCCTCGTCGGTTCATATCTTCAACAGCGCCATATAATCTTTTAGACACTTGTATAATCAAGTTCTCAAACTGTGTTACGGCATCATGACGTTATTTCACCCCAAAATAGTACTTTGTTGTTGAGACAAAAAGCATACGTACGTAAAAAAATGGCTCTCATCCATTAAACCGCATTAGAGACGTCGGAAATAAAATCCTGATGCGTTTTATCAATAACTACATGCTTAAATGCATGTCTTCATGTTAGTGAATTTCGCATACATGTCTTCCAAATAAGTCTCAACATTCAGAACGTTACTCCGTCCGTACTGAGAAGCATGCGGCACGTATCAATGGAATGAGATGAAATATCTTGTACTACTATTTCACACACGCGTTCTTCATTTGTGTTCCTCACATATCACCAAGCATCAATATACACTGACGGAAAAAAATCCCAACACTACGAAAAAATAGTTGTAAAGGAATGAAATGGCGGCAATACATTTGTATAGGTAACATATTTTATCGATTAAGGTTTCAAGATCACAGCTTATTGTAAGCGCGACAAGAGCCATTTTAAATGTGAAATGCTACATATCTGCCAAGTCGTTCTGCAATATTGCGGAAAGAAAATCCACCTTCTCGTAGCCCTATTACACGACCTCGTTCAAACTGCGGGAGCTGTTGATAATGGCTTCTTCGTCTTCTTAAAGGCATTCTTGACTAACATCAACACCCTACGTCGAATCTCAACGATAACTAACGCTCACGAACGTTACAGCGCGTATTTACAGCAAACCTGCTTTGCATGTTCCCAGGGGCGCTACTAGCGCCACACGTATGCGCCGAGCGCGAAATTTTCATAGACGTCATCTTACAGATGTACTCCCACCGCCTACCAACTGTCGTTTATCTAACACAACCCCTTCTTGGTGTTGGGATTTTTTTCCGTCAGTGTATTTCCTCATTTGTCCGATGGGACTAAAGCGCCTGACGCTTCCCAAACACCACGTTCACCAATGTACAGTACGTTTGGCACAAAAGTGTCCAGTGCAACGAAAAGTTTTTCCACTAAATTTAAAATCAGCTCAACTTTTAAGGTCAAATAAATCAATTTTACACATTCCTCAGCAACACAATTTTGCATATCGTACAAACATTTTCCACAAAAAATTTTTAGGCGCAAGGTATGGCCAAAGAGGGCCATAACTTATAACATACATCAACAAAAAGATCAGCCCGGGTTGTATTTCTTTTGCTTGGGGATTTAACGATAACTGTTAGCAGTTTGAAGGGCTATAAGCAGCGCCCGTCCCTAATTTATGGGCACTGGTTCCAACGAAAAGAGGAAGCCTGTGCAGTAAGACAAACTACAATATCCATGCCTCAATGGAATTCGAACCCGGATCTCATCTCGGACGAATGGTCAGAAGCCAGCGCGCAGACCACACTGCGTCCCGCGACTGTCTTTAAGACGCCATCATACGGGAAAAACCTCATCACAACAGGCACCAACCAATCAGCTTGCATCAGTTAGTCAACGAATTTATTATGCTCGAAAGCCATAGTTGATATTCCCAAATTTTTGAAGATGACAATCCGATTTTTGGCGTAAATGTGACAAGGATGGTAAGTCAGAAAACATCCGAAAACTTGAAAATTCCCACTCTGTGCTGCACACGTGGTATTACAACCATGTATCATTTCAACGATACCTTTCAGTACACAATCGATAGAACAAGGATGCGCCAAACTCAAATCTCGGTAGCGTATGCGCAAATATTCGGGGCAGCAAATCCGGAGGAGACAAAAACATCCATTTTTGACAAAATGGCTCGACATCTGAACTCTCTTCCCAAGCTTGAAATTCACAAACGTAAATAAAATTAGTTATAGGTTTCTCATAAAGTCACCTTACCTACTATAGAAGTACTCGACCACAAAAAGTCCAAAAAACGAAGATTTACTTTTGACGCAAAACGACGTCTAACTCCGGTGATATATTTTTTTTTTGATTGGAGGTTTAACGACCACCGTGAGCAACTCAATGGGCTATAAGCAGTCGCCCGTCCCTAATTTATGGTCACTGGTTCCAGGGAAGGGAGAGAGCCAGTGCCGTAAGAAAAACACAATATCCATGCCTCACCGGGGTTCGAACCCGGACCCCGTTCGGACGAATGATCAGAGGACATCACTTAGACCACTGGGCCACCGGGGTGGCCGACGGATGATGTGGGGCGACTTATGGCAGACTGCCTACGACAAAAATAGGTCCCAATTGAAATCATTGTAGTGTTTAAAATACGCGCCGCACACTAATAGTGTTAGCATACTAATAAACTGAATGCCGTCTATGAACGATATAAACCAGGGCTCACCGTGGAACCTCCGGTTACGTTTAATTAAAATAAACAGAGTATAAAAAAGCAAAACGTATAAGATCTTTCGGATACCCCGCACCGGGTTCCATCATCAGATACATAAACAATTTAGTAAAATCATGCAATGCATTGATTATAATACGCTTTCCAACATTACAGAAATCATTACTCAAGTTATCACTCAAGTTATGAGAATAATGGCTGTGGAATAAATCTCGGTCCTGTGCCCTGACCTTTGATCCCATTTCGATGACATTCAACAGAACCGGCTTGGTATACCTCCGAAATAACATGATAAAGTTTTGTCGCAATCGAAGCATTTTTACGTAAGTTATGATGCATAACGGCTATGGAATAGATTCCGCTCCTGTGTCCTAACCTTTAACCCCATTTCACCCATTTTTCATAAGGTTTCTCTCCAGGTGGTCCCCTACCACATACTAAAATTTCATCGAAATCGAACCTTTTTTACGTTAGTTATGGCGCATAACAGCAGTGGAATGGATCCCTCTCCTATGTACTGACCTTTGACCCCATTTCGTTCACTTTAAATAGGGTTCCTTCCCAGGTGATCCCCTACCAGATACTGAAATTTCATCGAAATCGAACGGTTGTTACGCGAGTTATCGTGCTGACGGACATACGCACACAACGCGTGACGTAATGAGGCAGATGGGAATCGCGACCATCTGCCCGCCGCAAAAGTGTGACGTCATAAATCTTTAATAGGATCCACACACAACGCGTGACGCAATGAGACAGATGGCGTGACCGCGCGCCAACATTCTCAAACGCGAGTTATGACGTCATAGATTTCTAAGCATTGGTAACATTATTGGAACAACGCCATCACTAAAAAAGTTATAATTCGGGGTGGTTATTTAACCCACTAAACGAATTCTTCTAAAGTCGAGATTAAGATAAATAGATTTCTAGTTCCAGAAAACGGTAGGTTAACGACTTTCATCAAAATTCTTGGAGCCGTTTTCAAAATAAAATGTACATACATACATACATACATACATACAAGAATTGCTACTTTAAGGTGGACGTCAAGTAACTTTGCTTCCTATACTTCCAATGGAAAAACCTTTGTACACATTTTCTTCACAATTAATGCTTTCCCAAGAATGAAAATTTGAACATCGATTAAAATATCTTCATTTTATAACTTGCAATACTTAATATTTTCTAAAACATAACCATAATTATGCAATTCAACATTTGTTTGTCTACTAACGTCATGAAAATACAGGTCGCGCCATCTTTTTTCTGGACAATTAATGCGTTCACAAGGATGAAAATTTGAACATCGATTAAAATAGCTTCATTTCATGACTTGGAATATTTAATATTTTCTAAACCATTACCGTAATTATGCAATCCAACATTTTTTTGTCCACTGACGTCCCCAAAGTACAGGTCGCGCCATCTTTTCTCTGGTTTCAACACCACCAAAGAAAAAGTTATTGATTTTTAATATAATTATGATTATGTTTTAGAAAATACTAAGTTTTCCAAGTTATAATATGAAGTTATTTTAAATCGATGTTCAAATTTTCATCCTTGGGAACACATTAATTGTGAAGGAAATGTGTACAAAAGTTTTTCCATTGGAAGTATAGGAAGCAAAATTACTTGACGTCCATCTTATTTTTTTTTTTTTTTTTTTTTTTTTTTGATTGGAGGTTTAACGACCACCGTGAGCAACTCAATGGGCTATAAGCAGTCGCCCGTCCCTAATTTAGGGTCACTGGTTCCAGGGAAGGGAGAGAGCCAGTGCCGTAAGACAAACACAACATCCATGCCTGACCGGGATTCGAACCCGGACCCCTTACGGACGAATGATCATAGGCCAGCGCCTTAGACCACTGCGCCACCGGGGCGGCAACGTCCATCTTAATAATATGGGATAAAAGCGATGGAATGGATCGCAATCCTATGTCCTGACCCTTGACCACATTTCATCCATTTTCAATAGGGTTCGTCCCCAGGTGGTTCCCTACTACATACTGAAATTTCATCGAAATCGAACCATGTTTACGCACGTTATGACGCATAAGGGCAATGGAATGCATCCCGATCTTATGTCCTGACCTTTGACCCCACTTTACCCATTTTGAATAGGGTTCGTCCCCAGGCGGTCTACCACATAGTAAATTGTCATTGAAATCGAACCATATTTACGCAAATTATGACTCATAAGGGTAATGGAATGATCCCGCTCCTACGTCGTGACCTTTGACCCCATTTGTCCCATTTTCAATGGGCTTCGTCCCCAGGTGGTCCCCTACCACATACTAAAATTTCATCGAAATAGACCCATTTTTACGCCAGTTATTGTGCGGACGGACAAAGCTGGAGCATATACGCTTCTTCAAATTACGGTTGGAAAGCGTAAAAAAGAGATAGTATGGGCTGGATATAGACAATTTATAATTTCAACTAGTGACGCAATTTGCGAACTGCCATCTGGTGTGTAAACGAAAAGAAATCGATTACAATAAAATAATGATTAAGTCAAGCAGCAACATATTAAATTGGACGGTCATGTGCACTGTAATCAATAAGCATAAATGTCCACGGTCTAGGTATGACGTATGGAACAGAGTCATTACAACACATGTGACCCTTCCATGCAATAAATAAACTTTCAGTAAATGTTAATTGAGACTTCTTACTTGGTGTGGCGAGGATCTCCGCTTCTGTCCAGATTGGTACATGGGTTTCAGAGTCAACTAATCGGAAGAGAGCGGTTGTTTGGGCACCCACTCTGACATTGTACATGTGTTCCTTCACTCTGGTATTCAAAGAACTTTAAGTGGAACCGATGTACACTTGGTCAACCGCAGACGGGTCTCTCGCTTTGAGTGGGATGCTATATACACCAAATTTATTTTTCTTATGCACTGAGTCTCGATGCTCTGAAAAATATTTCTTGTTTTGACACTAAAACCGATTTCATGTGTTTTACATACATTCTTTAAAATGTTGACTAAACATGGTACAAAACCAATCGATCCCACATACCTACTACTTCTGGGCTCTCTCAATAAGGTGATGTCATGTACTTGCGATAATTGACGAAAAATGCTATGTACAAGGAAATCAGTATAGCCATAAGTCCTGGCTATTTCACACACCTTTTTAAGTTCCAATTTCCTAATTTTGGTATTTGATGAGTGAGTAATGGCCGTACGCACAAGGAATCTCATGGCAGCTAATTTATGTGATATTGGATGGAACGACATAACCGGGATGATATCATTAGGGGAAGTCTGTTTTAGGTATACCGAAGTTTGCAAACACTGAGTTGTCGGGTTTCTCATTAAGGTGAAATCCAAAAATGAGATGCAGTAATTCTTTTTTCGCATTCCAAAGTAAATTTTATGGAGGGGAACACCGATGACATAAATTCCGTGAATGAGTGGAGTTCTTCCAAACCAAATGTCTAGAACAACAAAATGTCATCCACATACCTCACATAAAAACCTGATACTCTGGGTAATTCTGACAACAATTTTTCTTCAAGATGTTGCAAGATTATCTCAGCAAGGATTGGTGGCAGTGGGGAGCCCATAGGCGCTCCACTGCATTGGCGATAGATAAAGACTTAAAGTAAGTACGTTTTTAGACCAATTTTAAGACTGACATGGTGCCCCGTATCTCTTCTGGCGAAAAGAGATCAGTATCAGTTAACTTGGTTTCTATAATGTCATGAGCCGAATCAACAGGTATATTGGGGAACAACGAGACTACATCTAAAGATGCCATAATAAAATGTGTTCCGAAATGTTCATAGGCCTTAATCATGTCAAGCGCCAATTGCTAGCTCAATGCAGGTCAAATGACTCTGTTCCATACGTCATACCTAGACCGCGGACATTTATGTTTATTGATTACAGTGCACATGGCCGTCCAATTTAATATGTTGCTGCTTGACTTAATCATTATTTTATTGCAATCGATTACTTTTCGTTTACACACCAGATGGCAGTTCGCAAATTGCGTCACTAGTTGAAATTAGAAATTGTCTGTATCCAACCCATACCAAAGAATATAAACGCTTCGCGTGAAGAAGCTCAACTCTCGTAGAGATAATGTAAAACAGGCGACAGCAGCGCCACCATGTAATGCGGCAGCAGATGCTCTGCGAGAAAGTTAACATTCAGGCGCAAAAAGCGTAGGGGACACGGGACGGGAAGCCTATTTCACGGAAAGGAAGCTAAGCTTCAGTAGCAAAACAAAGGAATGGGTTCCCACAAAACGTAAACATTAGGTACCCAGCAAAAACAGTCTTGCTGGGTCAGCACTGTCCGCCAATTTCCCAGTAGTAGCCATAATAATAAAAAAAAAAAAAAAAAAAAGCAAAGACAACCGCAGTTTCCCAAAGCTACAATTTTTTTTTTCTACCCTTCCGAAGTTTGTAAATTAAACGCACTGCGCTGGGGAAATTTTCTCAACAGATCTGAAAAACATTCGTTCGTATCTGAGTAGGTTCGAACCTGGGCCGTTGGCGTGATAGCTGAGCTCTCTACCGACCGGACTAATTTGTCACGTTCGAGTATATGCTTAAAGCTGTCTGTTTGGTATGCAATGTGTAATCGAATGCTTCCCTCTTTCATTTTACAATATTACGAGGTATTTTTCATAAAAGTCAGTTTCATATAATTGATAAATTAATTTTTTCAACGTAACGATAGCTTTTTTCAGCAAACGTTGTTTTAATGGTTTTCCAGGATATTTGTTTCAAACGGTTTCAAATTTGTTCTTGTTATTCATCCACTCCATTCCATGAATTGTTATTCATCGGAATGGAGTGGGTGTATTTCATGGCTGTAATATAAACGCAGATCTAGATGAGAACAACAAAACCTTTGAACAAAACGCCAACACAAACAAGCGTTTATATTCTTTGAACACAAACACGCATGCTCAGTCTAACTCAGTCTGCTCGGCATCCTGCGGCATCAGCCTGTAATGTTGGCTTCTGTGTAGTAATTCTTTGCCGCATAATATAGTGGCGCTAGTTACGTCTCGCTGAGCCTTACCTTCTTATAGTTAGATATTCTATCCTTTGCCCATACTACCTCTTTTTTATGTATCTGATGATGGAACCCGGTGCGGGGTATCCAAAAGATCTTATACGTTTTGCTTTTATACTCTGTGTATTTTAATTAAACGTAACCGGAAGTTCCACGGTGAGCCCTGGTTTATATCGTGCATAGACGACATTCAGTTTATTAGTATAGTTATTTTGCACGAAGATTGTTTTCTTAGTGTTAGCATATTCGTAAATAGCATGGAGTCCAATTCGCATACTGCGCTATACATCGTGCGCGGGGGTGATGCATTATTTCTGGGTGTGCCGCCGCGTTTGACTCAGTCTATCTGGGCAAGCGTGAGAGCAACCCGACTATGCGGGGTATCATTTTAAAGCTCTCGACGAGATCTATTCAAATATATGAAGAACATTTCACAATAGTTTGAACTGAACGTTATAAAAATTGTTTTCTTGTGAACCGGTGAACACATTTGATAATATCGCAGTTTATCTGGACAACCGTGAGTGCAAAACGACTGTGCGTGGTATTGTTTTAAAGGTCTCGACGAGATCTATTCAAATATATAAAAGAACATACCGCAGTGGTTTAGACAGAAATAAAAAAAATGTTTTCGTGTGAAGGGGTTAACATTTGTGACAATGCCGCAGAATTCGCAGAATGAACGCAAGCAAAAGTAAAGAAAATCAAAACGAGAGGCAAGAGCAAGTGTTGAAGAATGTAAGGAGCCCAAGAAGACAGAGCACCACGTTGGGTAATTCGCGTATCGATCTGCTTTCTCTGTTCGCAATGTATCCAATATTATTTGTAAAAATTAAGTAAGCCGCTTTTGCTTCCAGAACTTTGACCTTTGTTGGCTACAACACATTTTGTTTTTGATTGGAGGTTTAACGACCACCGTGAGCAACTCAATGGGCTATAAGCAGTCGCCCATCCCTAATTTAATGTTACTGGTTTTAGGGAGGAAGAGAGCCAGCGCCGTAAGGCAAACACAACATCCATGCAACACCGGGGTTCGAACCCGGACCCATCTTGGGCGAATGATCAGACGCCATCGCTTAGACCACAGCGCTACCGGGGCGGCCTACAATAAATTAAATAAAAGCTTTAAGTTCATACTCTACTAGTTCTTTTCTACTCTCCGATCTGCAAGTCGTAGTCCTACGTTCCAAACTGACAGATCAATCAGTACTGATTCTACCTCTAATTTTTTGTGAAAATTTTGTTCAAAATGTTCACTTTTTTTTTTTGATTGAAATTTTAACGACCACCGTGAGCAACTCAATGGGCTATAAGCAGTTGCCCGTCCCTAATTTAGGGTCACTGGTTCCAGGGAAGGGAGAGAGCCAGTGCCGTAAGACAAACACAACATCCATGCCTGACCGGGATTCGAACCCGGACCCCTTACGGACGAATGATCAGAGGCCAGCGCCTTAGACCACTGCGCCACCGGGGCGGCATTAACTTTACTGAAACGGTACTTTTGCAATTTTTTTTATCAGCAAATTCAAACACAGGATTCAGTAACACACACTTTCGACTTCAAAATAACTTCATTCCAAAATCAAATCATTCGCATTTAACTCCTGATCCTACACTGTGTTCGTCCCAGTATAGGGCAGCAGCCAGTTTCCTCAGAAACTTATAATTTGCCAAATTTATGCAGTTTTTTTTTTTTGAATATCATGGCGTAAGGGTCTTACTTGGCAAAAAAGCGCAAAAACACATCACGGATATTTCTTTGCACTAGAGAAGGTCAACCTGGAATTAATTGGAAAACTTGCTGATTCCCTATGGTAAGGAACACTTACCCCCAACCAACTGAATAAACGAGCTGACTGCCAGAGTGGCAGTCAGCGCGTTTATTTAGATCAGAGGCCATTGTTTAGACCTCTGGTGGCGCAGAGGTCTAAAACGATGGCCTCTGATCATTGGTCCAAAAGGGATCCGGGTTCGAATCCCGGTGAAGCATGGATATTGTGTTTGTCTTACGGCACTGGCTCTCTCCCTTCCCTGGAACCAGTGACCATAAATTAGGGACGGGAGACTGCTTATAGCCCATTGAGTTGCTCACGGTGGTCGTTAAACCTCCAATTAAAAAAAACCAAAAAAAAAACCCGCTGTCTCCATGGCTGCCCACGGGGGAGCAACAAGGGGCCGTTGCGCTCCCCTGAAAATCTGACTACACCATTTCATTGCTTAGGAGGTACTACGAAGTTTTTCTCTATAACACCAATTTTGACTGCCAATTTTCTTTTCGTGTGTTTGAACTAAAAATACAAAAAAAAACGGGGAACTTACAGTAGAAAGTACCGACATTGAATTTTTACGTTGAATCTTGGAGCACAACATTCATACGTACGTACAGTATGGAAAAGTATGAAAGGCACAGAAATGAAAAATATACCATCCTCTGCAGCACCTATTTTCTGTCGGACAAAGATCTCGCGAAGTTTCTTCCAGAACTTTATCTTGAAGATATGCTTTCTTTTTTGATGTCAGCTTGGGTTTTATTGGGCGTAGGACCAGTACTCGGAATGGGCCGGTATGACATGCCGACACTTCTTTTTTCCTAGTAGTTCATATACCAGCACTTTTTTTACTCGGAATTTACATGCCGGCGCTAATTTTAGTAATGGGAAGGGCAGAAATGAATTTTTGTAGGCCCTGACATACAAGCTCTCATTCTAAACCCTATTTTGCTACTGTGGGTGAACATTCACCCAGGCTTGAAGTTTGTAATTGGTACAAATTGTAAAATATTTAGATAAAATAATGACAAATTAAATAAAAACATTTTTTTTCTTTTTCATATAAAAGGCAGCAGTTATTATTTAATCCATAATTAATTATAACTCTATTAAGAGGCGTGTGGGTGAATATTCATCCATACCTGAGGTTTGTAATTCGTACAAATTGTAAAATATTTAGTTAAAATAATGACAAATTAAATAAAAACAAATTTTTCTTTTTCATATAAAAGGCAGCAGTTATTATTAATCCATAATTAATTATAACTCTATTAAGAGGCGTGTGGGTGAATATTCACCCAGAGTAGCAGCAGCATTTGAAAAACATTTGTAGCATAATAGGGTTAAACATAGAAACCTTATGTGCCTCGTGACCTTGAGAATAGCCGTATGGGAACCGTAAAGGTTAGAGGAGTGGTGTACACATAAGCTGTAAGTTCATTCCTTGAAAGGATGGAAAGGAAGCTACCCATAGCGCGTTCTCTGCTTGGGACCATAATGTTTTGTGTTTAATCCTTGAAAGGATGTAAGGAAGCTACCCATAGCGCATGATCATATCTTCCCAAAACCTTAGATCACACCATTAAGATATCTGTAACTTTTATTATAACGTTAATTTAATATATTGAATTCGAAGATCTTCATAGAATGAAAAATTGGGAGTAATACACTGAAGAGCAATTGAATTAGAGACAGCTGGCGTTATGCAACTGTGGCGCTGTGGGCGGCCCTGTAAACGGAAACGACATGACGTATGTAGCGATCCGACAATATAAGGAGTGATGCGACGGGAATCAGTAAAAGTCGGACGCAGTATGGGTAAGACGAAGGATCTAAGCGCATTTGATCGTTGGCAAATTGTCGGGGCACGACGAATGTGTCACTCCATCTAGGAAGTCGTTCAGGCACTGGGATTTTCACGAGCCATTGTGTCAAGGGTGCACCGTAAGTACATCGAATCCGGTAAAACCATCCCTGCGAGGGCCAACTGCCGTGGACAACAACGTGTGGATGAGCGGGATCATCGTCAGCTAGCTCGCATTGTAACAGCGGATAGACGGGCCACAGTGCAAGAAATCACTCGGCAATTTAACGCTGGTGCACAAAAAACGTGTAAGCAGCCACACCATCCAGAACCATCTCCTCGCTATGAGGTACAGAAGCCATCGTCCCACGAGGGTACCACTGCTGACCGCACATCACAGGGTGCAAAGTTTAGCATGGGCGCGGGAACATCGCCACTGGACCCTAGACATGTGGAAAAATATTGCCTGGAATGATGAGTCGAGATTCACGTTGTTACATGCGGATGGCAGGATACGAGTACGGCGCAAACCACAGGAAGCGATGGATCCTTCTTGCCAGCAGGGTACTCTTCAAGATGGTGGGGGTGGCATTCTCGTCTGGGGACTGTTTACGTGGACTGAAATGGGACCCCTGGTACGTGTGACATCGTCTCTCACAAGTCAACGTTACCGGGATATCCTGGACGACCATTTGCTCCCGTTTGTGCGTCTTCAACATCCCACTGGGGACCACATCCTGCAACAAGACAATGCATCGTGCCATCGCTCCCGAATTTTATCCGAATGGTTGGATGAACACTCCACCGACGTGACCTAGCTTCGTTGGCCAGCTAGGTCACCTGACCTCAATCCCATCGAGCCCATCTGGGATACTATCGAGAGAGATGTTCGAGGCTCTGACCCCCTCCATCAAATCTTCGTGAACTGTGGGAGCTTGTTCAGGGGTCGTGGATCCGTATGGCTTCCCAACGCTTCCGGTGTCTTGTCGAGTTCATGCAGAGACGAATCACCGCCGTCATCAGGGCGAAAGGTGGTGCTACACGTTACTAGACAGGTATCTCTAATTCAATTGCTCTTCAGTGTAGATTAAACACAAATTTTAGTTTTGCAGGAATGAGTAAACATTTTCCATTTCGGACTATTGTTTTTTAGGGTGGTGAAATTTTTATTAATTTAAGATTGAATATTCATTTTGATTGCAGATATACTAATTGCCCAACTTTCTACTTCATGAAAACCCCCATTGGAATGGAGCTGCTTTCTTGGCTTGGAAACTTAAAAGTTCTGGGTTCAACTCCATCTGAATCGCTAATGATTAACCAAGGGTCGGAAGTCTCGTTAATCTGTTGGTCCCTGGGGAGAGACTCCTCGTTATAAAAAAGTCTAATCCCAGTCCTCGGTGTAGCATAAGTAGTGCCCGCTAGATCCACAAAGCAACCAACTGACATCGACCGCTATCCTGATCCTGTCTGACTTATGGCGCAATAATAGCATTCCACAGAATCTTCAATTACATTTTCAAACCAAGGAGTTTTTCTTTCAGGAATTTTTTCACTTTTCCAGTTTTGGAGATTTTGTGAGAAGGTATTTGAGCATACCAGCACTTCAAAATTTCCATTTCGAGCACTGCCTAGGATCCCAAAGGCGCAAGACTAAACTAATTACCTTAGCGTCCCAATAAGATGTCAAATTCCATTTATCCATCACTTTTATGTAACTTTTGGGTTTTCTGGGTCTAAATTTAATTTATATATATATTGTGTGTGTGTGTGGTAAAAACGGGTTACATAACAAGAAGGCAGCACGGCGGAAATTTGCCTAGATGTTTGAGTACGTTATTTGTAGGTACAATTTCTGTTTGTCATCTCCTGAAAACTAAGCTACGGGCGCACATAGCTGACTCGGTGCGATTGGAGAAGCCAGCCCCTAATCAACTGCAATAAACCAGTAGATTTCGTGCTGTAGGCGAAGCCAACTCTTGATCACATGCAAAAACTAAGTGGCTCTCTGGGGTATAGGACACCAAACCCGTATTAAATTGGAAATACCAAGTGGCTCCCTGCTACGAATACGGTAAGTCCACCCCTATTAGACTGGACAAACCAGCGAACCCATGACGTAGGGGGACCCCAACCTCTGATCAACAGAAAAAACCAACTGACTACGTGCGATATAAACCAACCCCTAATCAACTGCAATAAATTAGTAGGCTTCGCGCTGTTAGGAAAGCCAACCCCTGATCAACTGCAAAAACTACGTGGACCTCTGTAGTATGTGACACAAACCCCTATTCGACTGGAAATACCAGGTGCCTCCGTGCTACGAATACGGAAGTTCTACCCGTATTAGACTGGAGAAACAAGCGAACCCCATGGCGTAAGAAACGCCAACCTCTAATCAATTGAAAAAAAAACTGACTCCGTGCGGTAGGCTACGCCAACCCCTACTCTACGGAAAAACCCAGTTGACTCCATGCGGCCGCAACTTGCTTCCTTACAACAAAAGGACATTTACAACACATACTGCATTTCTTTACAGTACTAGCTACATGAAATCTTCATTGTTAACACTTGAAATGGTTGGGAAACTCGAAATTGTGACCTGTTAATTCCGGACGGCAAGTTGTTCTTCGTGTACCCATGTATCCCTAGAAGTCCGGACGGGCAAGTTGTTCTTCGTGTACCCATGTATCCCTAGAAGTCCGGACGGGCAAGTTGTTCTTCGTGTACCCATGCATCCCTAAAAGTCCGGACGGGCAATTTCTTCTTCGTGTACCCATGTATCCCTAGAAGTCCGGACGGGCAAGTTGTTCTTCGTGTACCCATGTATCCCTAGAAGTCCGGACTGGCAAGTTGTTCTTCGTGTACCCATGTATCCCTAGAAGTCCGGATGGGCAAGTTGTTCTTCGTGTACCCATGTATCCCTAGAAGTCCGGATGGGCAAGTTGTTCTTCGTGTACTAATGTATCCCTAGAAGTCCGGACGGGCAAGTTGTTCTTCTTGTACTAATGTATCTCTAGAAGTCCGGACGGGCAAGTTGTTCTTCGTGTACCCTTGTATCTCTAGAAGTCCGGACGGGCAAGTTGTTCTTCGTGTACCCTTGTATCTCTAGAAGTCCGGACTGGCAAGTTGTTCTTCGTGTACCCATGTACCTCTAGAAGTCCGGACGGGCAATTTGTTCTTCTTGTACTAATGTATCCCTAGAAGTCCGGACGGGCAAGTTGTTCTTCGTGTACCCATGTATCCCTAGAAGTCCGGACGGGCAAGTTGTTCTTCGTGTGCCCATGTATCCCTAGAAGTCCGGACGGGCAAGTTGTTCTTCGTGTACCCATGTATTCATAGAAGTCCGGACGGGCAAGTTGTTCTTCGTGTACCCATGCATCCCTAAAAGTCCGGACGGGCAATTTCTTCTTCGTGTACCCATGTATCCCTAGAAGTCCGGACGGGCAATTTCTTCTTCGTGTACCCATGTATCCCTAGAAGTCCGGACTGGCAAGTTGTTCTTCGTGTACCCATGTATCCCTAGAAGTCCGGATGGGCAAGTTGTTCTTCGTGTACCCATGTATCCCTAGAAGTCCGGACGGGCAATTTGTTCTTCTTGTACTAATGTATCCCTAGAAGTCCGGACGGGCAAGTTGTTCTTCGTGTACCCATGTATCTCTAGAAGTCCGGACGGGCAAGTTGTTCTTCGTGTACCCTTGTATCTCTAGAAGTCCGGACTGGCAAGTTGTTCTTCGTGTACCCATGTACCTCTAGAAGTCCGGACGGGCAATTTGTTCTTCTTGTACTAATGTATCCCTAGAAGTCCGGACGGGCAAGTTGTTCTTCGTGTACCCATGTATCTCTAGAAGTCCGGACGGGCAAGTTGTTCTTCGTGTACCCTTGTATCTCCAGAAGTCCGGACTGGCAAGTTGTTCTTCGTGTACCCATGTACCTCTAGAAGTCCGGACGGGCAAGTTGTTCTTCGTGTACCCATGTATCCCTAGAAGTCCGGACGGGCAAGTTGTTCTTCGCGTCCCATGTATCCCTAGAAGCTGGTAAACCTTTCCATACACCAGTGTAGGTAAAAAAGTAACATTCTGGTTTTGTGTTGGGCGACTATATCTCACCAATGAAATTCTTGGACTCCACAGATGAGCTTATTTCCGAGTCAACTGCATTACTTGGGGTATTCATAAAGACTTCCACAGAGCCATGAACTACCTCATGCTCCGAAGATGAGAAGCCAGAATCGTATTCTTTTTGGTGCCATGCATCTTTCCCGATAGCACTAAAAGTAAATCCCAAGTACAAAATTTCAGTGTAGCGAAAATGGGTAACGGCGTGTCATTGCCAAGGTAATTGCTGAAATCTGATCGTTCAGCATGCTGTCTCATAAAGGACGCAACAACAGTTAATTTCATTGTTATTCAACAATAATTACGTACTAACAATACTACTCAAATGACTACCGTCTATGCACCATTAGAATAAGAAAAAAACCTATAAAACCTTTAATGGATCTAGATAAAACCTTACATAAGACCTTTCGGATCGCAAAATACGATCTATCATCAGATGTTACGAGGCCTGGTAATACCCAATATACACTGCTGGCCACCCAAAATGCAACACCAAGAAGGACACGAGATAGCAGAGCCAGATTTACTGGACACATTGCTACAGATACAAAAATGAAACGATTGAGCTTACAGGCCCGTGCGACTTGCGGAACACGCAGACACCAATAATTCGTATGGCCCCCATGGCTGGCAATGACGGCCGCTACACGCCGCGGCATCGAACGAAAGAGGATTTGGATGTGGACTTGGGGTATGTCGGTCCAGGCTGCTTCCACACGTTGCCACAGTTCATCAGGCTTAGCCGCGGGTGGTGCTTGCCGGGCCACTCGGTTGCCGATCAGCGACCAGACGTGTTCGAAGGGCGACATATCGGGAGAACAGGAGGGCCATGGCAGCAGTGACACCTGGTGGACCGTGAAGAATTGTTGCACGATGCGTGCTACGTGCGGGCGTGTATTGTAATGTTGAAACGTGGCCGCTGGCAGGTCCTGCAGGTAAAGGAGGACTACAGGCTCCAAAACGTCGGAGATGTAGCGGTGGCTGTTGAGTGTACCGGTGATGCGTATCAGAGGGGTGCGGGTGTCATATACAATTGCGCCCCAAACCCTAACGTCAGGCGACGGACCGGTATGGCGATGCATAATGCAGGCGTCATAGTCTCTCGCCGCGGTGCCGCCACACGCGGATCCGACCATCGTGGTGTTGCAGGCAGAAGCGGGATTCGTCGGAGAAGACAATGTCGTGCCATTCCGTAGTCCAGGTGCGGCGTTCAACTGCCCACTGCCACCACACTCGCCGGTGGTGTAACGTCAATGGTAATCGAAGCAATGGGCGCCGTGCGACAAGTCCCCGCTCCTGCAGACGACATGGAATGGTACGTACTGACACAGGTTGTTGCGCATCTGACCCTAATTCCTGCGCTAACGTTCGCAATATGCCGTCAATGCCTGCCGCACAACATGCCGGTCCTCTCTTTCGGTGGTGTGCAGAGGCTGCGGCAATCGCTCACGTCGGTCCGTCCATTCCTCCTGCACCCACCGAATCAATACTCGCCTCACTGTGGCTGAATGTCGTCCCACACGGGCGCCGATGTCTCAGTACGATAAACCGCTATCGCGATAAGCCACTATTCGTCCGCTGTCGAACTCCGATACGTGCTGGAACGACTGCCGTATTCTGCGATGAGGCACCAGGAAGCTTCCCACGCACAGGTCCTACAGCACAACACACTTCCACTACTTACACCCCGCCTTCTTTGCACCCTTCTTATAGTGCTTCTTGGTAGCGTGCCGGGCGCACATGATTTGCATATGCTCCACAATGCTAATCGTTTGCATGTCCCCTCGCGGGCGACTCATGCTGCGAATTTCAGACCAATCGGATGCTTCCTTTTTGGCGTTGCATTTTGGGTGGCCAGTAGTGTATATACACAACAGGAACAGCCCTCAACATAATTGGCGTGATCGCTGGGAGGAGTCAACATAATCAGAACTTTGATTGGATATTGTAGTTGTTGGCGTCAAAGAGTTGTTTGTATCCCGGAACAATGGCAGGAGTTCCAGGATACAAACAACTCAGTTGTTCATATCCCGGAACAATGGCGGGTAGAATCGGAAGTACCGATTTCGTTTACAATGGCGGGTAGAATATGGAAGTACCAACACTTTAGTTGTTCGTATCCCGGAACAATGGCGGGTAGAATCGGGAAGTACCGATTTCCAAGGAAGCGGTATTAGTTCCGGTGTGTTATCGTTACACACTATCCCTGAAAGAATGAATGAAAATGCTTTCTGTGAAGCTGAGATGTGATCTGGACATTGGAACGTTCAGTACAGAAACATGATCCCAAATTGGAACATGGGAGCCCTGGTTGACTAAAGGTGACATCGCAGTCGAATTTACTTTCATTTTTATATCAAACTTATGTTCAGCCAACCTAGTCCTGAGAGTCCGAAAAGTAGATCTTATGTGGAGTTTCTGTTTCCGTGGGCAGCACAGTCTCCAATGGTATCACGTATACTCCATGCTTATGTATTAAGTCCACTGAATCGTGATCGCTCTTGATGGAAGACAGCAAGTTAATAGTTCTTTCCCCAAAATCAATGAGATGTCTTTTGCAGATCCTTTTTAGGGCAAACGTCATGCTAGGATCATAAATGACTGATCCTACAAATTTCTTTGGTCGCTTATTGACTGGTTGTGATGTAGATAGATTATTTCTTTGAATAGTTTTTGACATCATATACGTAGCTACTAAACTATCGTCGAACATTGTATCATCACATTTTTAGAAAAGAAGTAATATCTCATTGCAATCTGCGCATATTACGAGAATGATGCTAAATGTGATAGAAGCCATTATAAAAATGCATTTTGATGCTGTGCATTCTTCCCGACAGCAGTAAAGTATGCGTTTTAACGAAATTTAGGATCGTTTCGATCCCCTAAGCGGTGCTTACATGATATTAACGAGCGCTTTATTTATTTATTTACTTTTTGATTGGAGGTTTAACGACCGCCGTGAGCAACTCAATGGGCTATAAGAAGTCGCCTGTCCCTAATTTACGGCCACTGGTTCCAGGGAAGAGAGAAACCCAGTGCCGTAAGACAAACACAACATCCATGTCTCACAGGATTCGAACCCGGAACCGTTCCAGACGAATGATCAGAAGCCAACGCTTAGACTACTGCGCCACCGGGGTGACGACGAGAGCTTTAAAATGTTGTATAGCCGTCCCGGTGGCGCAGTGGTCTAAGCGCTGGCTTCTGATCATCCGAGAGGGTCCTGGTTCGAATCCAATGAGGCATGGGTGTTGTGTTTGTCTTACGAGACTGGAGCTCTACCTTCTCTGGAACCAGTGACCATGAATCTGGGACGGGCAACTGGTTATAGCCCATCACAAATTGCTCACGGAGGCCGTTAAACCTACACACAAAAAAATGTATAACACGATGTGGTGTAACCTGTAGATATCCTAGACCAAATGTTACTAATCTCACTCTTTATACACACTTGCGGTTTACCTTTTCTTTGTATCTTACACAGAGGAGGAGAGACAGAGGTCTAACTCTTGTGTTTATGACAGCGCCCCAGTGGTCGGACATGAAACTACGATAGCGTCTGTCACGTGATACGGTACCAGGCTATATAAATGGGCTCTGCACCACGCAGATAGTTGTAAATTCTTGTAAAAAAAAAGTGGCAGATGGTTACTGTTCGACGCTTTAGTTCCATGTCCG
The DNA here is from genome assembly GCA_039090855.1 of Macrothele yani. NCBI lineage: Eukaryota > Metazoa > Arthropoda > Arachnida > Araneae > Macrothelidae > Macrothele > Macrothele yani. Next base: position 27,864,436 of record CM077013.1, read on the forward strand.
TCGCTGTTCTATTGAGTACTTCGGGGCCAAATTGTTGCCAAGTGTTTCTATGGAAGATTTAATTCTGAGTCTCCTGCTCTGTGGTATCTTGAAACAAGATTTTAGCTTGCGTATACGGAGATGGACTTTCTTAGCTATATTACATTTTACCGGCGTCAGGGTCGTTTCTTACGTTTGTCTAAATCTGACTAATACACAGTCGAGTCACTCTATTGTGACCACCTCCTACTTTTGACGTCAACATCGTGTAGCCAATGAAAGAAGGCACGTTTCGCGAGCTGGATTGGAGGGTATATAAGGTGTGCTGTAGGCATTCTGGTAACATATCACTCGTTGCTGTCATGGATAAAAGGAGCGATTTATCAGATTTGCAAAAAGGGACGATTGTCGGCTTTCGGGTCAAGGGTGGCAGTATTTCTGAAGCAGCGCAGTTTGTGAACAGCTGGCGTGCTGCTGTGGTTAAAGTGTATTGTGATTGAAGAAATATTGCGAAAAAGCGACGTCGAAACTGCGGAACACCACGTACCATTGATGTGAGAAGTGAACGTCGGCTTTGAAGGTGCGTGAGGGCCGATTCACATGCTACAGTGGAGCAACTCACTGGCCGAATGAACTGAGGAGCTACCGGAAGTGTGTCCAAAACGACAGTTCAGCGAACCCTGCTGCGTATGGGGCTACGATGCAGACGGATCGTCACTGCACTTATGCTAACGAAAGTGCATTGGTAGAAAAGGCTTACATTTGCACAGCAGCGTCGGAATTTTTTTATTTGATTGGAGGTTTAACGACCACCGTGAGCAACTCAATGGGCTATAAGCAGTCGCCCGTCCCTAATTTAGGGTCACTGGTTCCAGGGAAGGGAGAGAGCCAGTGCCGTAAGACAAACACAACATCCATGCCTGACCGGGATTCGAACCCGGACCCCTTACGGACGAATGATCAGAGGCCAACGCCTTAGACCACTGCGCCACCGGGGCGGCGCGTCGGAATTGGACCTCCGCTGATTGGCAAAGGATTGCCTTCTAAGATGAGTCATTTGCTGCTTCATCGAACGGATAGACGTTGGTGTATAAGGCGAGAAACATCTGAGATCAAACACTCTTCAACTATTGCTGGAAGAACACAAGCTGGGGGCAGCGTTATGGCCTGGGGAATGTTGGGCCCACTCATAGCTGGGGGTGGGGGTTCTGGGCCCACACATAGCTGGGTGGGATTCTGGGCATACTCATACCTGTCGAAGGCATTATGGACCGAAATCATTATGAATACATCCTTGCAGAACACGTACTTTCATACATGCTAATTGGTCTTCCCTGGGGCTGATGGGATATTCCAGAACGACAATGCGACGTGTCACACAGCTAAAAATATCCGAGAGTGGTTGTAAGAACACGATGAAGATTTCAGAGTGCTTCCCTCGCCCGTCTAATTCGTTTTTTTTTTTTTTTTTTTTGATTGGAATTTTAACGACCACCGTGAGCAACTCAAAACTCAATAGGCTATAAGCAGTCGCCCGTCCCTAATTTAGGGTCACTGGTTCCAGGGAAGGGAAAGAGCCAGTACCGTAAGACAAACACAACATCCATGCCTCACCGGGATTCGAACCCGGACCCCTTTCGGACGAATGATTTTTTTTTTTTTTTTTTTTTTTGATTGGAGGTTTAACGACCACCGTGAGCAACTCAATGGGCTATAAGCAGTCGCCCGTCCCTAATTTAGGGTCACTGGTGGTTCCAGGGAAGGGAGAAAGCCAGTGCCGTAAGACAAACACAACATCCATGCCTCACCGGGATTCGAACCCGGACCCCAGACGGATGAATGATCAGAGGCCAGCGCCTTAGACCACTGCGCCACCGGGGCGGCTCGGGCGAATGATCAGAGGCCATCGCTTAGACCACTGCGCCACCGGGGCGGCCCCGCCTAATTCCCCAGACGTAAATCCGATTGAGCGTCTGTGAGACCACCTGGATCGTGTTGTTTGCTCTATGGTTTCTCCACCACGCACCTTCCAGCAGCTGTCAGATGCATTGCAGTCAGCATGGCTCCCCCTACCTGTGAACACCTTCCAGCATCTTATTGAGTCACTTCCAGCCCGTCTAGCTGCTGTCACCGCTGCACACGGCGGTTACTCTGGATATTGGGATGGTGGTCCCAATTATGTGACTCGACCGTGTATGTAATAACAATAATAAAAAGATAAATATTAAAAAAAAACTAAATACTCGAAATACTTAATATGGCCGTCACCATAAGTTTATTAAATATTTACTTTTATGACTCACATATCTTCTTTCATTTGATTTACGACAATAGCATTCACCTACTTAAGTACCGCTCAATGTCAGGAATTAGTAAACCTTATTGTTTGTTGTTATGATTTAATTCCACTTAGTATGTACCGGACTGTGGCTCGTTGTGGTTGTGAGTGAGACGAATAAATGCAATGTGTTGTACGTAAGAAAATGTATACTCTCGAATCACTCGTTTTATTTCACACCCACAAAGATCTTGGCATGCAAAAGATGTATGCCGCCACGGTGGCGCAGTGGCCTAAGCGATGGCCTCTGATCATTCGTCCGAACGGGGTCCGGGTTCGAATCCCGGCGAGGCATGGATGTTGTGTTTGTCTTACGGCACTGGCTCTCTCCTTCCCTGGAACCAGTGACCCTAAATTAGGGACGGGAGACTGCTTATAGCTCATTGAGTTGCTCACGGTGGTCGTTAAACTTCCAACCCCCCCCCCAAAAGATGTATAGCATAAATTGTCTACAAAGAGTACAGGTACTTTTTCGATTTTTTTAGTAGGAGTTTAACGACCACCATGGGCAACTGTCATAACTATATTAGTCGCCCATCCCCAAATTAGGATTACTGGTTCCTCGGAAGGGAGAGAGCCAGTGCCGTAAGACAAACACACAATCCATGCTTTACCGCCCCGGTGGCGCAGTGGTCTAAGCGATGGCTACTGATCATTCGTCCGAGATGGGTCCGGGTTCGAATCCATTGAGGCACGGATTTTGTGCTTGCCTTACGGCACTGGCTCTCTCCTTTCCCTGGAATCAGCGGCCCTAAATTAGGGACGGGCGACTGCTTATAGCCCATCGAGTTGCTCATTGTGGTCGTTAAACCTCCAATAAATAATAAAAAAAAAATCCATGCTTTATCCGGGAGTCGAAAGCAGGTACAGACTACTAGCCAGAAACCAGCGCCATCGGCCCGGCTCAGTATCCAAATCAACAATGTCCTGCAACTTATTGATATCAACGTTTTTCTTCACGGCTTAGCTCTTCTTTTTTTTTTTTTTTTTTTTGGTTGGAGGTTTAACGACCACCGTGAGCAACTCAATGGGCTATAAGCAGTTGCCCGTTCCTAATTTAGGGTCACTGGTTCCAGGGAAGGGAGAGAGCCAGTGTCGTAAGACAAACACCGGGATTCGAACCCGGACCCCGTTCGGATGAATGATCAGAGACCATCGCTTAGACCACTACGCCACCGGGGCGGCACTTAGCCCTTCTTAAGTTGCTTTTCTGCAACAGACAAAGGAACCCTGCTCTACATTCTCAGATACACACGTTCACCTTCATGGATATCAGAAACTGACCCTTTTTTTTTTTACCTCCTGTGCCTACAGAAAGCGTTCAGAGTAATGCCTCCATATTTATATACCTTTATGGCCAACATTCCTCCACTGTCCTCTGATCCCCCCCCCAAACAAACGGTGCTTACGTCCGAAGTTCCAGAACCATTAACTAATATTGATCTACACTGTGAAAAATAAGTTGTGTGAATTTACGGAAAATTTCTGAAAATGATGGGCAGCAAAGTTGCCGGTAGGTGTCAGTCTTTTTCAGAAATTTCTGTTTTTAAAAGTGCCCGTTTATTTTAACTTCCGCACCCTGCATTTTTAGCCCTTACCCCAGATAATCTTTCCGCTGCGTCAGTGTCGAACCCCCGTCGTTTGGGTTGGATTAACAGGTAACCCACGCCTTTAACCACTGAGCCACACACGCTCGGAAATCCGAATCACGCACATCGAAAAACAAATTGAACGACGATCAATTATTTTTTTTTTTGTTATTAATGCGAGTGATGTAGTCATTTTATTTTCTGTTAGAGCTCATTATTTTTTTGAATTGGTATGTTTTAGTTTTTTTCTGTAGGAGGACTTTTCACAAATTAAGCATTTCTCATCGTGCTTTTTCGAAGCAACAAAATGCTTTGCAACTTGATTTTTTAAACTGACAATGACTTTCAGTTATCTTTAAAAAAGGTGAAATTTACTTTTTTATAGTATTATTTCACAAAAAACCTCTTAAATATAAAATTTACTCTTGATAGCTATAATAGCTTTTGTCTTCAGTTGTCCAAAGACTTATACACAGACATCGTATAACTATCTGTACAATAAGTTAAGTACCCAGTTTCTTACAGTAACACAATATATAATAAGTAGCTGGTGCACCAAATAAGGGAAAGGAGAAGAAATATCCTGGTCCACAACAAACAAAATTAATGCGATATGCTATCCACAATATCCGATCTCGCTACGGAACAGACGATTAAAATTTAAAAGTTAACCTCAAGGAAATTAAAAAAACAACCCTCAAGCATTCTCACCAATTGCTCTTATTATCGGTAAATTCCCGTCATACGGATACGGAAAAAAGTGAGAACGGTGTTTTTTCGTTAATATGCGAAAGGAACTGTAGAAAGTTTTCTGAAAATTAAGAATTTTCCTTTAACACATCTATTATCGTGCTCCAGTGTCTGCTGGTCTGTGCACTGGCAATAATTATGAATATAACAAGGGTAGTCACTCGAATCTCAAAAAATATGTTTTCCCAGTAGTAGAGAAGACACAGGCTTCGCTATTCGAGGACGGGCGTTGTGTTTCACCCAGCCCACGTTCCGTGTGTCGGCCTACGCTGAGTGCCGCAATGTTTGTAATGTTATCGCCTAGTTTTTCGTTTAACTTTTACTTAGGTTAACTCGAATTTTGGATTTTATACCTGCACTGATCCGAAAAATACTCGGTATTGAACTGGAGGATATTTTTCCTGATCATTCACTTCCCAAGCACTCACTCACTCACACTCTCAATCATGGTTAACATCATTACTTCACAAAATTGGACACTTAAATGAAGTTTAGCCGACTCCATATATAACGTGACAATAAAATATGGTTATTTGCGTGATAAAGGCGTGATATTTAAATACTCAATTATATATATATATACACAATCTACCAACAAGTAATTCGACACCCATGCAATTGATGATATCTGCGGCCCTGATAAACGTCACGGCCGCCGCCGTTGAATATCGTGTGGGAAACAACAACGCAACCAGTCGCATGCAAGATGCCACGCAGTTCGGAGCTCTCTGATTTCGAGAAAGGTGTAATCGTCGGGTATCACAGAAATGGCCGATCCATACGTGACATATCCAGCTAGTTGAAGAACCCAAAATCGACAGTGGCCTGCGTGATTGGCAAGTGCAAGATGATAGGTGACTGTCGGAATGTGCCCCGACCCGGCAGACCCACAAAACTGGGAGTTAGAGACCGACGGGTGCTGGCCAGAGAAATTCGTAAGAACAGCACCAAATCGATGGGTCACATCCGCGAGGAGTTTGCAACAGGCATCCGGGAGTGTTCGTTCGATGAATACCATCCGTAAGGAAGCCCATCTGCTCAGTTATCATGGACGTGCTGCCGCCCACAAGCCTTTGATCACCAAGTCCAATAGCGCTGCTCGACTAACGTGGTGCAAAGAACGTCGACAGTGGACCGTTGAACAGTGAAAACAGGTTCTCTGGAGTGACGAATCAAGGTTCACCCTCTACCATTCGGATGGCAGGGTCTGGGTTTGGCGTCTGCCTGGAGAACGCCTCCTGCTGGAATGTATTGCGCCAACTGCGAAGTTCGGCGGCGGTGGAAATATGCTATGGTGGTGTTTCTCCTGGTATGGCACGGGACCCTTGGTCGCAATTCCTGATAGACTAAACGCTGAGACCTACTGCATCATTTTGGATGACCATGCACTTCCTATGTTGCAGCAGTTTTACGGGGTGGACCCATGTTACTTTCAGGATGACAATGACACCTGTCATGTTGCGAGGTCCACCATGGCATGGTATGCTGACAATGGGGTTAATCGAATGGACTGGCCTGCGCAGAGCCCGTACCTTAACCCTATCGAGCACCTATGGAACGAGTTGGAGCGTCGACTTAAGGGGTGCCCCCACCGTCCGAAATCGGTGAAGGAACTGACCTGTCTTCTCCAAGCCGAGTGGAAGAAAATACCACTAGCCGTCGTACAACACCTGGTTGAGAGTATGCCTTGGAGGGTCGCAGCTGTAATCGCCGCTCGTGGAGGCTCCACCAACTATTGAAGGTGAATAAACTTCGTTTTCCTTTGCTATCACAGATGTCCAATTTCTTGTTGGTAGATAGTGTATATATGCATATGCTTGAAGACCCTTTTGAATAAAAATTATTTTAAAAGTTAACTTTAATCACTTATTTTTAGTTAATATAGCTGAAAATTTTGGAACATAATTTATTTCAAATGATTCATTATCCTATACAATTTCCTGCTCTGATCAAATAATTACTTTACCCTTTTACAAACATTATTGCGATTTCCGCCTTTTTTACTCTCAATTAATTAAGAGCTGGCTTTATTTCCCAGCACTGATTTTATGTTCTACCATGCTCTTATTTAAAACTGCTCTCGATTCAACATACACAATAGATAAATAAGAGGGAAACCAGTTATGGTCGAAAATGTCCTATTTTCTATCCCTCGATAAGGGCTGGCGGAGGATTTCATCTCAATGGTTCCAGGATTCGCTCAGGTAGGTTTCACTTCTGGGGTGCACACAGGTCCCCATGGAAAATTTCTGCCATGTCAGTGACTAAACTAAGAGTCCAAAATTTACACTCTGGCAGAAAATTACCCTTTTTGGGCACATACCCGGTCCTCGGAGGCAGCTGTCTATCTCAAACAAGCAAGAGCGAGGCCGGAATTCATCCTCCTCGTGGCAGTTGGTTTTTCGTTAATGCTCTCGATCTCTGTCTCCCGGTCCTTCCTCAACTTTTTCACCATGCTATTTCTTCCATTTTTGTTCCTCTTCCAATCCTACGCAAATTTTTCTACCACGGATCCTCCCACCAAATTATAGATTGGTCAAATAATTAACATTTCTCGATCTGGTTTGCTCTGGGCTTCACGCAAATACTCTTATTTGCCAACTCTTCGCCCCGTCCAAAATTGCGTCCGCCCCTGAATTCTAGGAAATTCCTGCCCGCGAAATCTCCCTTGTTTGTAAATTTACCACCATAAAACTGCTATGCTTTTTTCCGTGTCTGGCGCCACGCTATTCTTCTTTCCAGACCTGATGTAGCTATTCTCAAGACGAATGGCGCCTGGACTCCAATAAAACGTCTGCCCGCCATTCGTCCCCGTTGTAAAATTACTCCAATTTATTCAATACCGCTGGTGCTCGCGGTGGTGATGAGAAGAGCTACCCTGCGGTCTAACGCTACAGCTCGCAGGAAGTTCCTTTGGTTCGGAGAGAAGAGGGGGGGGGGGGTTTACTATCACGAACCCTGACTCGGCGTGAATCCAAGTAACCAAAGTCTAAGAAAAAAATTAAATCACAGAATATAGAGTATTCGAGGAGTGTGAAGTTTATAAATTCCTAAAATTAATAATTTTTACACCAGCTCCCCAAAATCTCTTCCATTTACTCGATTAATTTTGAAACCTAATTTCTTTTTTCCCTCCTCAGATTTACTTACGCAACCGCCAATACAGTAAAAGGTGCACGCTCGCTCACGAGCGCTGCAGCACATCTATAAAACGGCACTTTACCGTCAATATAAGAAAGAAATTGCGGAAAAGATTCTGAAAATTCAGAATTTTCCCGTGGTATGAAAAAATCCGTGAAATTCAGGTTGTTTTTTTTTCTGTCACTTTACGGAAAAGGTTGAATCAAAAACATGCTTCGTTAATTCAGGAAAGAAAGGTCGGAAAGTGGCTCGCTAATTTCAGAAAATGTTTTACAGTGTAGCGTGAATTTCTTTGGGAGGTAAATAAATTTTCATTTACGTCCTCTAGCGGCGAAATTCTGCTTCTTATAAAAAAAAAAAACCGGAATGAAAGATCATTCGCATATTTCAAGCTTTCAAACACAAAAATAATTTTTCAAATCGGACTAATAGTTGCAGAGATATAGTGTCCACAGACGGACGGACGGACAAACTGGTAACATAAGCACGATCTCTTTTACAAAATACATCCTAAAAATAACTATCCGTTTTAAATACAAATATGAACAGATATACGGAGTTCTGCTACATAGGAAAATGAAACTAAAAGAATCGTTTGCCGTCTGACTGGTTGCATGCGCGAGAAACGTGCGCGAAGGCATTACTTATTGAATACTCGTTGTACGGTACTTCATTCTAGTCAGACACAGCAGCTGGTTTTTCATCATCTAAATGCGCAAAATCATAAGCATGCCTTGGGTTCATGTATTGTGGGAGCATATTAGCAAATCTTAACATTTCATTAAGTCGTTTCTTGGCGATTCAACAATGAATTTTCGCTGAAATTTCAATGAAGTTGATACTAGAGTTGCAATCATTTAGGCAATGAAAAAACTTTAATGGGTAGCGTATGTGTTAATGCTTTGCCTGATACTCAAAGTGCTGTCCTTTTATGTTGGCCTTAAATAATACATACCTACTCAAAATCACTGAACCAAATGGCGCAACTCTCGACAGCACAACTACTCGTTAAAACTGGATGAGGAGTTAAATTGGTTGTAAATCTCAGAAACCAATCACTGCAATATGTTGACACGAAGACTGTTCTCAATTACTTCATCATCCGTGCGGTTGTTGGGTACTCAAGGAAGTTGTTAAACCACGATTGTGAAACAGGAGAGCCATTTGTGGTCACGATCTGTATGCTTCTGTAGCCATCTGGCAAATAATAATACCAACAAACTATTATCCCAAATCTTGAAGTCATTATCCCAGTTTATGTAGAAGTTTCCTGATGTGTTATTTAAAAAACTGTTGGAAACTTTCTATGATTTAAGAAATGTAATTATATTACCGTCTTAGAAATGAAAACAGAAGACATTGCCAAAATAAACCTCATTCAGTGGATTGAATAAATTGCCTTTTCACTTGAAATCACAAGACACTTAGGTAACTTGAACATACAGTGGTGGACAAAAGTATTCGAACTTTTGGTATTTTTGAAAAAAAAGTTAGAAAAAAGGAATTTTCCTCAAAACAAAAACCATGTTCATATACACTGCTGGCTACCCAAAATGCAACACCAAGAAGGAAGCATTGTAGGGCATATGCAAATCATGTGCGCCCGGCACGCCACCGAGAAGTACTATAAGAAGGGTGCACAGAAGGCGGGGTGTAAGTAGTGGAAGTGTGTTGTGCTGCCGGACCTGTGCGTGGAAAGCTTCCTGATGCCTCGTCGCAGAATACGGAAGTCATTCCAGCACGTTTCGGAGTTAGACAGCGGACGAATAGTGGCTTATCGCGACAGCGGTTTATCGTACCAAGACATGGGCGCCCGTGTGGGACGACATCCAGCCACAGTGAGGCGAGTATGGATTCGGTGGGTGCAGGAGGGACGGACGGACGGACCGACGTGAGCGATTGCCGCAACCACGGCACACCACCGAACGAGAGGACCGGCATGTTGTGCGGCGGGCATTGACGGCTCGCACCGTCACATCACGGACGTTAAATAATTCTGTAAACTCGTGAAAAAGAGACATCAATTTTAACTGAGTTCACAATTTAATGAAGGGCAGTGCTATACATAATGCTCTCTGTTATGGTTAGCGCAGGAATTAGGGTGTATTGCACAACAACCTTTGTTAGCACGTACCGTTCGACGTCGTCTGCAGGAACGGAGACTTGTCGCACGGCGCCCATTGCTCCGATTACCATTGACGTTACACCACCGGCGAGTGCGGCGGCAGTGGGCCGTTGAACGCTGCACCTGGACTACGGAATGGCACGACATTGTCTTCTCCGACGAATCCCGCTTCTGCCTGCCAACACCACGATGGTCGGATCCGCGTGTGGCGGCACCGCGGCGAGAGACTTTATGACGCCTGCATTATGCATCGCCATACCGGTCTGTCATCTGGCGTTATGGTTTGGGGCGCAATTGGATATGACACCCGCACCCCTCTGGTACGCATCGCCAGGTGCACTCAACAGCCACCGCTACATCTCCGACGTTTTGGAGCCTGTAGTTCTCCTTTACCTGCAGGACCTGCCAGCCGCCAGGTTTCAACAGGTCAATGCGCGCCCGCACGTGGTACGCGTCGTGCAACAATTCCTCACGGCCCACTAGGTGTCACTTCTGTCGTGGCCCTCCTGTTCACCCGATATGTCGCCCGTCGAACACGTCTGGTCGCTGATCGGCAACCGAGTGTACCGGCAAACACCACCCGCGGCTACGCCTGATGAACTGTTGCAACGTGTGGAAGCAGCCTGGACCGACATATCCCAAACGCACATCCAAAGCCTCTTTCGTTCGATGCCGCGGCGTGTAGCGGCCGTTATTGCCAGCCATGGGGGCCACACGAACTATTGATGTGAGCGTGTTCCGCAAGTCGCACGGGCCTGTAAGCTCAATCGTTTCATTTTTGTATCTGTTGTTATGTTTCCAGTAAATCTGGCTCTGCTATCTCGCGTCCTTCTTGGTGTTGCATTTTGGGTGGCCAGCAGTGTAGTTAAGAATAATATGAGGTATACTATAACAATTTAAACACAAATTTTAAATAAATATATTTTTAGAAAGCTGATGGATTTTCCTATGCATCAAAACATAGGACAAAAGCATTGGCACAGCGAAAGATAAAACAGCAAAAATATTACAATTAACATTTTATAGTGAACCCCTGGTTTCGTAATAGCAGCTTGTAGTCTTTTTCGCATTGAACGCACTATTTGTGCGTTGTTTCAAAGGACATTTTCCCCATTCTTTGAGAAGCCTTTTCAAATGCTCCGTGTTCAGTTTCTCAAGTTTTCTCACTCTGTCGTCAAGTTCCTTTCATAAATGTTAGACAGGATTCAAATCAGGGTATTTTGGGGGATGTTTTGAGAATGTAGGGACCGCAATAAAGTAGCTATTAATGGACAATATGAGTCATTGTCCTTCTGGAAGTAAAAGTCACTAACCAAATTCAGTTTATCCACATTTTGCTGCCGATTTTCTTGGAGAATATTCAAATACACCATTTTGTCAATTGTACCATCTATAAAGACCAGTTTCCCCACACCAGCAGCGGACATGCAACGCTACACCATCACTCCAAGACCCCTATGCTTTAACATTCTTCTCTTGCAGCTCTGTTTTGGGCTTCCTCCAAACGAAGTTATTTTCATTGCAACTCATTAGAATGAATTTACTTTAGTCTGAAAACACTTTAGACCAAAAAGCCTTACCTTTCTTTAAATGCTGATTTGCTAAAGCAAACCTCTTCTTTCCGACTGGTTTTACTGATGTAAGTCTTTCTTCTGCCTACTCTCGCTCTGTAACCAGCACGTGGACTCTGCGGACAGTTTTGAGATAAATGGTTCACTTGGTCAAAAGATCACTTAACCGAAACTCACTTGATGGAAAGGTACATTTCCCCGAAGGGTTACTTGACCGAAAAGTTCATTTCACCGAAAGGTCTCTTCACCTAAAAGTTTATTTCATCGAAAGGACATTTGCTCGAAAAGTTCATTTCACCGAAGGATTACTTTACCTAAAAGTCCATTATATCGAAAGATCATTTCACCGAATTGTAAGTTTACCGAAAGAATTTTGTTGTTAGAGATTTGTTGGAATGTGGTGCAGGTTTTTGAAAAACTGGCCACCTAAACATTATGGGATTGTATAAGAAATGCGCTTTTAATTTCTATGAGACACCTCTACGTGAGTAGGTTTTTCGAAATATAACATTTTTTTTTTTGATTGGAGGTTCAACGACCACCGTGAGAAACTCAATGGGCTGTAAGCAGTCGCCCGTCCCTAATTTAGGGTCACTGGTTCCAGGGAAGGGAGAGAGCCAGTGCCGTAAGACAAACACAACATCCATGCCTCACCGGGATTCGAACCCGGACCCCGTTCGTACGAATGATCAGAGGCCATCGCTTAGACCACTGCGCCACCGGGGCGGCAAATATAACATTAACTATAAATCTTAGATCCGAGCCTTTTTGTCAAATTTTAATCCTCTGAGCTGATATTTCACAAGGGTTACATAGCAAATAAAGTAAATAATGTTCCACTTTTACTCAACCTCAAAATATAAATTTTTTGACCGTAGGCCTAGATACAAGCCATTTTTAACAGATTTCAACACTACTCATATTCATAAGAATTACATAAAATTGAAAGTAAAATATGTAGCACTTTCGCTCAGGCCTAAAACATTAATTTTAAGGCTTTAATAGGTCTAGATCTGCGAATTTTTAGTAAATTTTAATCCTCCTTGTTTCATATTCATGAGGTTCACACAGCAAGTCAAATTGATGATGTTGAATTTTTACCCAGACCCTAAACGTTAATTTTGAGGCTTTGGGCCTAGATTTGCGCCGTTTTAGCAAATTGTAAGCTACAATGCTGATATTCATATGGGTTATATAAAGAGCAAAAATAATAATTTCATACATTTACTCAGACATAAATAATTAATTTTATGGCCTCAGTTTAGGCCTTTTCAGCAAATTTTAATCACCCCACTTCATACTCATAAGGCTTACCTACGAAGTCAAGTGAATAATGTTGCACATTTACTAAGACACAAATATCCGTTTTAGGTCCCTAGGCCTCTCAGCTTTGGCCTGTTTAGCAAATGTTAGTCATGCGTGCTCATATCAGTTACCTACGCAGTCTGGTTAAGAGGCCTCGGCTTATGCCTAGGGATTTAAAATTTATTCATGCAATAAGAATCAATTTTAAATCCCTAGGCCTAAGCCGAGGCCTCTAAAATTGATTCGTTTTGCCTGAATAAATGTGCGACATCATTAATTTGACTTTTTATGTAAATCTTATGAGCATGAGCACTCAGGATTAAAATTTTCTAAAACGGCCTTAGTCGAAGAGTAGGATTCTAAAACTGCCTGAATCGAAGAGTAGGGTTCTTTTTGCCTGAATAAATGTGCAACATTATTGAGTTTTTATGTAAACCTTATGAACATGAGCACGCACGATCAAAATTTGCTAAAAAGGCCTAAGCCAAGGCGTAGGTACTTAAAATTAATTATTTTTGTCTTAAAACTAAATCGTTGCGTTCTCTGTGACGCGGAGAAATCAAAAGTGCAATTTGAGAATGATCCCCTAACGTTTCGGTGTGGTCTGTCTTCCAAACTGGTACCATGCTTCAACAGATCCTGTAATGAATTCCAGTTTTCGACAAACTGACTCTTCGGTGAAACGACCTTTCCATGAAATGAACTTTTAGGTAAAGAGACCTTTCGGCGAAATGAACTTTTCGATCAAGTGACCCTTCGGTGAAATGTACCTTTCGGTCAAGTGACCTTTAGGTTATAATGAATTAGCTTTATTTTGCTTCCGCTAAGCTAATTAATATGAATGATTCTCTTCCTACCAGCTAGCTAATGATATACTTGTACTAAGCTTCAAAATAGTGAACTCAAAATGGTTGTTACTAGTTAATTACGAACGAGAATAAAGTCTTAACGCTGGTTATTTATGGTAAGAAAACTAATGTTATAAACCTAACAGCCAGACAGAGGTCTGACAAAAACTATGAATTGAGAAAGACTAACTTACTGTAACTTCTTTATTATAAGACTCTTGGTCAACTAAAGCACACACACAACTTGTTTTACAATAATGAAGAATCTCTCCTCATAACAACACAATCTCTCCTCGTATTATAAACGCTCTCCGTAAACAACAACGCTCTCTCATAACAACAACAAAAGCTCTCTCTAAGTCTCGATGAACGCGCCTATATACTAGCCATCAGTTAGATATTCTTTGTACTAGCTACCACCACGTCATGACTTACACTCATTGCCAGATCTCATTCAGCGGGTGAAATAATATTTCGTTCAGTAAGAAGATAATTTACATAGTAAAATAAAATAACCAGAGATAGTAAAATCAAAAGGAAAGTGAATATAGAGTATACGTTACAAGGTGAAATGTACCTTTCGGTCAAGTGACCTTTAGGTGAAATGAATGTTTCGATCGAGTATCTTTCGGTGAAGGGATTTTCGGTCAAGTGACCCTTCGGTGAAGTTAACGTGGGGCAAATGAACCTGACCCAAATAAAATACCTTAATTGTTCAAATCTTTCCCTTTAGCATTGTTGCGACTTCAGTTGACGAAATTTGTAAATTTTTCCCAACGGAAGCTTTTTAAGTTTTCAAAGGGTACCTTTTACTCTTCATGGGAAGTTAACTTCCACGAGCGGCCACATCTGGGTTTATTTTCCAAGCTGCGAATCGATTTGAAACTCTTAATTACATTTCCGACAGTGTGAATCGACTTTTTTTTAACTATTCTCCCGAATTATGATTTGTTAAGATTACGCAAACGTATGATGATGCAATTATAAATACACCACACTGTGAACACTAAAAAAAAAAAAAACATATAGCGTATTAAATCAGTCTGTTTTTGCGGCGTAGTAAGTTCAAAGATTCGCCAAGTTTTCCGCACTCCACTGGGAGGCTTTTTCAAGGCAATGGTAGACATAACAATGTAGAGAATTGGAACATGTAAGGAACAAAGATGATTTTTGAAAATAACGTAATTGACATCACGAGCGTATTACACGAATTTTTATCACGCATTTATACGGTGTGTCGCGATTTGCTTCCCTCGTTTACTAGCACATGCCAAGCTCTCGGTAGTTCAGTAGAAACTATATCACTGCACGCTAGTTTGCTGGATAGGATTTCGACAGTTTCCCTGATGGCAGTCTCTTTTAAAGATCGTGAATGGGGCAATTCTTCTAATACTATTCCATAGAGGTGTAGCCGATGAATACATGACTTCTCTGGCGAGGGCTGTATTCTGCATGTCCTGGTTGACACTTCGCACGTGCTCTTTAGATCTAGTGTCCAAGGAACGCTTTGCCATTCCGATATACAGTATAACTTTTCCGTGTTGTCAGGATGTACCAACGGTATAGCATACACACCTGCCTTTTCTTTCTCACACTGTCTCTCCTTGCAACTTGATAGCATATGTGACAACGGGGTCGGGGACTTCCGTGCTATCAATATGTTGTATTTACGTAATAAATTCTTTAACCAATATGTAAAGCCTGGAATATATGTGATGGATCCTGCGAATCTCATCGTCTTACTAGGTGATTTCGTTAATGCTGACATTATACGATTTCTTACAGTTCTGTGCATTCCATTATATCACTATCAAGTATACACAGTGTGGCAAAAAATTTTTAAGACTGGGTCTGTAAAATGAAATAGAAACAAGAAATTATAATTTGTTTTGGTTTTTTATTCAAAATAAGTCTCTCTGGCTTCAACGCACTTGTTACAGCGATTTAATAATGATTCGAATGCCTGTTCCAGTTCACTTTGCGGAATTACCCCCAAAGCACGCGTCAAAGCTCTTCGTATGGTCGAAATATCATCAAAATAACATCCTTTTAACGTCATTTTAAGTTTTGGGAATAAAGAAAAGTCGCAGGGTGCTAAATCAGGCGAATACGGTGGATGATTCAACACACAGACGTTATTTTTCGCCAAAAATCTACGAACAAGAAGTGAGGTGTGACTGGGTGCATTATCATGCAACAAACACCAACTGTTTTCATCCCGATATTATGGACAAATGCGACGAATTCTGCCCATTAAACGCCTCGAAACATTTAAATAAAACTCATCAGTAATTGTTTGTCCACTTGGAACAAATTCTTTGTGGATTACTATCGAAGAATGTAATGAGCATTGTTTTGATTTTCGAAGGATCTTTTCTTGTTTTTTTGGCTTGTGGTGAGTTTTTTTACTTCTATTCCGCACTTTCTTGCTTTGTTTGAGGATCATATTGAAAACACCGTGTTTCATCACCAGTAACAATCGATTTTAAGAAGTTTGGATCATTTTCAACTGCTGAAATGATGTCTCTGCAATGCGCACTTCTCCTTGATATTTGTTCATTGGTTAACGTGTGTGGAACAAATTTAGCACAGACTTTTGTTTTGCCCAAATCTTCCTGCAGGATGGTTCGAATCGTTTCTTTGTTGATGTTTAAAGACTCTTCAATCATTCTTAGTGACGCACATCGATTGTTTGCCACGAAATCACGCACTTTTTCAATAATTTCAGGTGTCCTAGATGAACTTGGTCTTCCGGTATGCTTATTATCTTCTAGCGTATCTCTTCCGTCCAAAAAACGTTTGTGCCACAGGGAAACATTTGATATACTTAAACAAAACTCACCGTAAACTTGTTTCATCATTTGGTACGTTTCCGAGGCACTTTAACCAAGTTTTGCGTTAAATTTAATAACAGCCCTTTGTTCCATCTTAATAATTCAACATGAAAAAATTTTACTTCTCTAATGAACGGCCGTTTCGTTTGAGTTACTTTAACAACTGCGCAGTACTTTTGGCAGAAAGCAAGCAGTTGGTCACGGTTTATAACGCATTCGCGATTACACTGGTGGCGCCACCGTAGGCTGAAATCTAGCGCCAGTCTTAAAAATTCTTTGACGCAATGTGTATTCAAGCTTCTTGCGTGCTCCACAAATTCTTTTGTTGACATAGTGTCTTTATATCCATCTATACCAGAAGCTGCTGCAAACCTAGAGGAAATAATCGACACTTCCCGCGAATTCACACCAACTCAAGCCAAGAAAATTATCGCCGCCTTAAGTTTTGTTACTAACCACAACTATTTCAAGTTGGATGGAGGCATCTACAAAGAAACAAAAGGAGCGCCGATGGGTTCACCTCTATCCTCTGTCCTTGAGCAGTACTTAGACTGCTAGAAGATCTCATGTTTCTAAATTGTACCAAGAAACCCCGAGTGTGGATCCGCTACGCTGACGACATATTCTTCATATGGGAACACGGAGCAGATTAATTAAATCATTTCATGCAAAAGGTAAACAAACTACACAATACGATAAAATTCACCATGGAGTTTGAAGTAGATGGGGCGTTGAATTATCTTGACGTCGCGCTCAAAAGAAACAAAACATCCAACTTCGATTTTGAAGTTTATTATAAACCGACCGCAGTACCGAACCTTGTTCCTCCTGATTCGCACTACCCAAAAGAGTACAAACTTTCTGCTTTTAAAGCATGGTTCTATAGAGCATATAACGTCTGCAAACCCAACTCCTTAAATAATAAGGAAATTGATAATATTTATTTCAAAGTTCTAAAGGCTGTTTATAAGAAAGATGACATATACAGAATACACAGAACTGTAAGAAATCGTATAATGTCAGCAATAACGAAATCACCTAGTAAGACGATGAGATTCGCATGATCCATTACATATATTCCAGGCTTTACATATTGGTTAAATAATTTATTAAGTAAATACAACATATTGATAGCACGGAAGTCCCCGACCCCGTTGTCACATATGCTATCAAGTTGCAAGGAGAGACAGTGTGAGAAAGAAAAAGCAGGTGTGTAATCTATACCGTTGGTATATCCTGACAACACGGAAAAGTTATATATCGGAATGACAAAGCATTCCTTGGACACTAGATGTAAAGAACACGTGCGAAGTGCCAACCAGGACATGCAGAATACAGCCCTCGCCAGAGAAGTCATGCATTCATCGGCTACACCTCTATGGAATTGTATTAGAAGAATTGTCCCATTCACGACCTTAAAAGAGACTGCCATCAGGGAAACTGTCGAAATCCTATCCAGCAAACTAGCGTACAATGACATAGTTTCTACTGAACTACCGAGAGCTTGGCATGCGTTATTAAACAAGGGAAGCACATCGCGACACACCGTATAATTGCGTGATAAAAATTCGTGTAATACGCTCGTGATGTCAATTACGTTATCTTCAAAAACCATCTTTGTTCCTTAGGTTTTCCAATTCTCTGCATTTTTATGTCTACCATTGCCTTGAAAAATACTCCCAGTGGAGTGCGAAAGCTTGGCGAATCTTTGAACTTACTACGCCGCAAAAATAAACGGATTTAATACGCTGTATGCGTTTTTTAAACGTATGATGATTTTTCTTTCCTTTATTGTTGTTTCGGTAGTCATCATCATCGTCATTGTCAACCATTATCAATCCACTGCTGGACGAAGGTCTCCCCAAGTTTCCTCCACAACGGTCTGTCTTGTGCCAGCCTCCTCCATGTCACTCCCGCATATTTTCGAATTTCATCCACCCATCTCCCATGTGGTCTTCTTCTGGGTCTTTTCCTGTCCCTTGGAATTCCAATCTAAAATTTCGGCTGTCCATCGATGGTCTATCCTTCTGGCAGTATGTCCAGCCCATTGCCATTTCAGGGATTTAACTCTGATCATGATGTCTTCCACTCTCGTCATTTTTCGGATCCACGAGTTCCTCTTTTTATCTCTCCTGGTTATAACAAGCATGCACCTCTCCATGCTGCTTTGAGTTGTCTGCAGCCTTTGTATGTCTCTTTTAGTTAAGGTCCATGTCTCTGCACCTTACGTAAGCACTGAAAGGATGCATTGATCAAACACTTTTTTTTAAGACATAATGGCATATTGCTCTTGAAAATTATGCTGTTTCTTCCAAAAGCTCTCCAGACAAGTTTTTTACGCCGATTAATTTCTTTAACAGCAAATAAATCGGAATAACAATTTTCGTGCCTGATAAGGATGGAAGAGACTTCGAGTCTTATACTTCTACCGTCCTGGGCACGTGACATGACCTAAGAGGAGTTTATTTGAAAATTTTGGGAAGCATGAGAATATTATTTTCGAAAAGTCAAATAATTTTTGAATGCAAAACAATCTTAAAATAATTTTTCCATTGTGCATAGACGCTGCGTAAAATGAACAAAGGATCAGGGTGGACTATATACACTGCCGGACAATTGCTAAGGACGGATGACAATAGCAACGATAGCAACCATAAAATGGAAGGCAGGAAAATTTGGAAATTAGCATAAGTGCGGGATACAGTAAGACGTGTTGTGCGTATGCAAATTTTGGATTGCCGAACTTGTTCGTGACGTCATAGCGCTGATAAGAGATATAAAGGATTTGACGCGTATTGACCGTTGTTGTACAAACGCAAAGTTGAAAGGGAAAGAATCAATTGACGAACTTGCAATTTTCAGTATGTCTTCCCGACATCACCTAGATGATTTTACGCGTGGCCGTATTATTGGCAAGATTGAAGAAGGGCGAAAAATAACAGATGTTGCCACGGATTTCGACGTCAGCCACAGTGTTGTTTCAAGCCTTTGGAAATCATTTCAAACAAATGGAGAGTGTAGCAAACGTCACGGGGAAGGTCGTGTTCGCAGTACGACACCTGCAGAAGATCGGTACATAGTGCTATCAACAAAAAGACACCGGCGCAGCACAGCTAGTGAGGTAGCAAATCAGTTTATGACTGCTACTGGCAAGCGGATCTCCCGAAAAACTGTCGCCAGACGTTTGCATGAAGGAGGACTATACGCCCGCCGTCCTGTTGTGTGCATCCCATTGTCCAGACGTCACCGTACCGCCCGTTTGCAATGGTGCCATCAACATCGCAATTGGACTGATAACGACTAGCCTGCTGTCCTCTTCTCAGATGAGAGTAGATACAGTCTATCGTCTGATTGTCGACGACAACTGATCTGGCGTGATAGTGGTACTGCATATTGTCCAGCAAACATACAGGAAAGGGACCGATATCCGACATGTAGTGTCATGGTATGGGCTGGCATCATGATCAATGGCCGTACGTCCCTCTATGTGCTTCCAACTGGGACTATGACTGGCCAACGATACATTAATGATGTTCTGCTACCTCATGTTCGCATGTTCCGTGGTGCTGTCGGTGATAGATTCATTTTCATGGACGACAACGCAACATGTCATCGAACAGTCGCTGTCTAGGAGTGTCTTGAGAGCGAGGATATCCAACGCCTCGTATGGCCAGCACGTTCTCCAGATCTGAATCCCATTGAAAATGTGTGGGATGCTTTGGGGAGGAGTCTTGCTGGTCGCCAATGCCCTCCAATAAACAAGGACACCCTCATCCGTGCACTGACAGAGGAATGGGATAAATTACCCCAACAGCTGCTTGATAATGTTGTGCAAAGCATGACACGACGTGTGGAATCTTGCATCGCCCTCCATGGTGGCCATATCCCGTATTGACATCTTACGCCGGAACGCCTGCGGACGGTAATTGCATTTTTTTCACGTTTACGTATTCTGCACAAAATGGCCTGTTTGTCCCTTGAACACGTTCCAAAGCCTTCTGGATTTCAGAGCACAATAAATTGTCTTTCTTGTAATGTCCTGGCATTCTGACATTATTTTATTTCACTTGGCATCCAACCACACTTACTTTTTTATGCGCTATATAGCCGTTTATGATCCGTCCTTAGCAATTGTCCAGCAGTGTAAAATATACCATGAGCGACTCTTAGGACTATATATATGCAGTCCGACTCTTAGGACTATATATATGCAGTCGCTTGTTCTTCATTTTAAGCCTTTGGTTCCAGGAAAGAGGTAGTGCCATTGGACGAACACACTGTCCATGTCTCATCTGAGGCACAGGCTTATCTCGAACGAATAACCGGAAGCCAGCGCCTGAGACCACGCGGCCACCGTTTGGCGTTAAAATGAATTAAAGGGCGAATTATAATATAAACTTTATGCAGACCAATTGAAACATTTATTATCTGAATGCAGCCAAAATTTGTGATTAGCGACAGCATTTCCCCAATTGTTCAATTAAAACGTGTAGAACCATGACACTACTCAAACTTGACTGTTTTCTTAAAATATTACACATATTTTACAGAATACAAAACGTACAAACAAGTTGAAACTATTTAGTTACTTTAGCATTTTATTCCCGGAAACGCGTGTGCGTTTTAACACGTTCGCTGCCGCTACGTTTTTCGGCGATTTTTTTTTGTAGTACGTTACGACACACCGGTGAGGTCGTAACTGTTTCAATACAGTCTGTATGACACACCGGTGGGTCGTTTAAAGATATATATACATAAAGTGACTGATGTCCACTACAGATTTATGTATATAAACCGTTTTTTCCTCCTCTGAAAAATGTAGAAGTCAACGCGTTACGACCCACGGGTGGATCGTAACGCAGCGAACGTGTTAAAATGCACAAATTTGCTATGATACAATTGTGGTTTGTCTGTTTGACATATACAGTAGTAGTCAAAGTTGTGGAAACCTTTTGGAAATAGGGAATTTTTGAGGTTTGATGGCTCATAACCACTTTTTTTGGAGTGATACCATAAAATTGTATATCAATGGAAAGATAATTTCATCAAGAATGTAATGCAATAACGTTTAAGAATAAATTATCAACGTTTATTCACAATTAAAAGCTTTATTAGCATCGACTATAGTTTCGCAGAGCTTCTGGCTCGGCTTCATCAGGACGAATGGAGCGTAAACGTTCAAATCATTGTGACATCATCAGAGTTCTGACGGTCACGGTTTTTGGTGAGTTGTTTCCACGCGCTTGAAAGAAATGGAGTCGACGTCATGTCGTTGACAAGCAGTGAAGAGTTCCGGTATATGTGAAAAGCTTCTAATACATTAAGCTTGATCGTTGAATAAGGTTTATCAATGAGCGTAGTGTTTCCAAACAGAAATTTATGGTTCTTTTCGTGACAATGCTGGGCTATAGAAGACTTCTTCAGTTCACAATTCCGTACGTAGGTCTTGTGCTCCTTCACACGGAAATTTAAAGCCCTGCGGGTTTGTCCTATATATGAAAGTCCACATTCACAAGGTATCTGATAAATTCCCCAAGAATTTATGTCTTCGACGTAATCTTTTGATCCGAAAAAATTTATCTTGTTTATGTGTTTGAAAATAACTTTAAAATTAAAACTCTTGAGAATTTTTGAAATTCCAAAGCAACTCTGTGGAGCAAATGGGATAACCGCCCAATGCTGTCGTATTGGGATGTCTACCGGCGTTAGTGAGCAGACATGCTTCGGTTTCCTAAATTTTTGGATAGCTTTATCTATAACGGAATGTGTATATCCTCTGTGTACTGCAATTCGTTTAAGGAAATCAAGCTCTTTCTGCAAGGAATCCTCAGCTGAGCATATATGTATTGTACGATGTACGTATGGGTAGAAGGCCGAAATTTTTTGTTTCCATGGGTGATTTGATTTTGCATGTGGAGGTAAGGAAACAGCAAATGGTTTTCGGTAAACTGTTGTACTAAAGCAACCTTCAGAGCGTGACACAAGGACATCCAGAAATGGTAAGCAGCCATTATTTTCAGTCTCACATGTGAACTGTATATGAGGATCAATTGAATTGAGAAGTTCAACTAATTTAGGTATTTCCGAATTCTTGCCATTCCAGAGAACAAAGGTTTCATCTGCATATCGAATCCACAGGTCAAATGTAACGAGCTGAAAGAGTTTGTCCTCAAAGTGACGCATAAAAGTGGCGACAGCGGGCTACCCATTGCAAGGCCTTCATTCTGTTGGAAATATCTTCCGAGAAAACGGAAACTGTTGTTTGATACACATTTCCACTAATCTCAAAATTTCTTCAACTTCCGGTTGGCTGAAATGATGTTCAATGAGACTTGCTTTCAATGATTCGAGGGCTCCATTCACTGGGATACTTGTGAACATGGATTTCACATCGAAGGATAACATGAACTGGTCGTTGTATGGATGTCGTTTAAGCCGATTGACAAATTCAATGGAATTTTTTACAACAGTTTTGTTTGAAGAAGTCGCTAAGGTGGATAGTTTCGAAGATAGAAATTTGGCCAATTTATGTGTAGCAGAGCCGATATTGCTGACAATGGGACGGAAAGGGACGCCAATCTTGTGTATCTTCGGAAGTGGATAGAAACGCGGACAACGGGCATATGAGGGTTTCAGATAACTTTTTGAGCTTTGGTCAAGAGTAACTCAACTTGTTACCACTTTTCGAACTTCTTTTAAATGTTTCTCCGCTGGATCATTTTTTATTTCTTTATACGGTCCCTCGGAAATAAGTTTTTCCACCTCTGCTTCATAATGTTTTTTGTCTAGAATAACAACTTGCCCTCCTTTATCGGCTTTAGTAATGATGATATCAGAAATTGACTAATTATTTTAGAGCTTTATACTCTTTCTTGTTGAAATTGGGTTTAAATGGTTGAAAGGAATTTGATGTTATTACCCGGCTGACACAACGTCTAATCGTTTCTTTTTCATCAATGCTTACATCGCTTTTTGTCAGGGACTCCGCAACTGATGCACCGATATTGAATACTGGTATCTTTTTTGAAATTGCGAAATTTGAATCGTAACGTAAAATTCGTTTTTGAATTTCGCTAGGGTTAAAATCAGAAAGGTTAGATATTACTTCGTTATCCGTAAAGATTTCCTCACTTTGAGAAGTAGAATTTTCTTTATTGTTGCTATTATTTGATAATTTTTCAAATTTTTGTTCTAATGTCCTTTTTTGAGTGAACGACATATTGGAACTCCTAGACCAAGTTTTGCCGTCTAGGTCCGAAAATTCTGGTATTATTTTAGCCAGTAATAGGTGTAGATCATACAGTTCGATCTCAACGTTTGCGATATTCTTTCTCGTATCTTTAATAATCGCTCTTAAAAGTGCAAACGAGGCATTAGATATCACTTTGTTGACATTATGAGAAGGTTTCAAGTTGCATTTCACGGAGATAAAATTTGGCAATATCTTGAATTATATGCAATAACGTTTATTAAGGATTTCGTATTTGAACAGCAGTTTTAAAGAAGAAAAGTGAAACATAGAAAAAATGAGATATACAAAAATTCACCATGTCAGTTAATACTTAGTTGGGTAACCTTTAGCGTTAATTGCGGCCTTACAACGCCTTCCCATGGAGTGAACCAAGTCTTTTTTAGTTCTACAGCTTTTATAACGTGAAACCAAGATTGAATTACTGCTTCTATTAATTGGGTTTTATTGCTGGGTTGCTTCTGACTAACAAGTTTCTTTAGTCGGCTCCTTAGATTTTTGATGGGGTTAAGGTATGAGCTATTCCCAGGCCATCCCAGCAGTGTAAAATGATTCGTCTTGAAACCACTTTTTGCACGCAGCAGCAACATGACATGGAGCTGAATCCTGTTGAAATATAAATGCTTCATTATCTTAGAAAAAATCACGTGCGGAAGGCTTCAGTTTGGGCTCAAGTATTTCATTAATGTATTTTTGGCCATTTATATTCCCATTAATCACGCAAATTCTGCCCACACCTTTTGATTTCATACAACAACCCCAGATCACAACACTAACTGGGTGTTTCACGGTTTATCTAATGCAATCAGGATGCAAATCTTCTCTGATGCTTCTCCTTACGTATTTTATGGCATCACTACCAAACAGGGAGATTTTGGTGACATCACTCCATACAACACTGTCCCATTGTTCCGCTGTCCAGTTAACATGGGTTTTAAGCTCAGTTTAATCTTTTCAACCTTTGTTTGAGAGATAAAAATGGCTTTTTTCGTGGAATTCTAGCTTTTAGACCAAATTCCTGCAGTCTGCGCCGAACAGTCCTTGCACTCAACTTCACATTACATTACGCCATTTCATCTGTATACACAGAGATGATTTTCTTATGTTACGTAGGCAAGTCTCTTAATTCTTCTATCATCATTTGCTGTTGTGCACCTTTTCCAGTCTAGTTTTGTAGTGACCGAGTTTCCTTATACCTCTTCAAAAATTTAGAAATGCCACCTTTGGTTAAGTTTCCACTAATTTTTCTTCTAATTTCTTCAGAACTGAAGCCTTGTTCCACTTAATAGTTCTATTTTACATTGCTTTCTGGGTGACCAGCAAACCCTTTGTTCCATTTCTTTAATTTTATTGCGTTTTACAAGCTCACTAAATGAAAGAACACACATATAACCCTCCCCCCAACCAACATGATAGGAATCACATAACACACTGACAAATGCCCTGCTCTCAGCTCTAATACATGACATCAATAGCTGAATCCTACTGTGACCTGACTGGCTCATTGCCAAAACAAGATGACACGTGATGGGCTCTCTAAACACTCACGCTCATTGGCTACATTCAAATGAAAGAAAGCTACTTCATCTCAACCTAAGCAAGTTGTGTTTCCTTTTTCTGGTTATTTGGCTATAACTTTTTATAGAATACAGATAATTGAACAAACTTTGTTGCATTACATTCTTGAAGAACTTATCTTTCCATTGATATATAAAGTCATAGTATTGCTCCAAAAAAACCGTGGTGTTATGAGCCATCAAACCTCAAAAATACACTATTTCCAAAAGGTTTCCACAATTTTGGCCACTAGTGTACAAGCATTTCTCTCGTTTCCTATCGTTTGATTTCTATAACGACCCCCATTCACTACACCAAAGTATATGGTAAGAAATGTACATCCCTAATTTAGGAAACTAGACTTTTTACCCTAATAGCGAGTTTCATACACAGCGGTCAATTGAGGAATTTTCATGGTATAGACGTGGATATAAAAATATCCACGTCTATACCATGGTAGGTACTTCTTGAAGGAATTCTTTATAACAACTAGCTTTGCAACCTGCCTTTGCCCGGGATTTAGATTTTATCAAGCAAACTTTTAATTTTTACTCTATGTTGATTTGCTCAGCAATAATGTTTGACCTAGAAATTCCAGAAACTAATGCTTGACCTAGAAATTACAGCATTAATAAGCTGTCAAATTTCATGATGCCAGAGTTCGGCGTTCGAGAGATATTTAACACGCACTGAGAATACAAAACGTTAGAACACTTTTCCAATTTTAAGAAACTCTGAACAAAACTCGTTAACAACGCTTTTCATTAAAATGAATTATAATCGGGTAGAATACGCCCAAATTTATAACAGTAAATGGTTGAAATCCGTTTTTATGGCGTAGGATTCAAACTACAGTGTAAAAGCAAGCTTTCGCCACTCACGGGAGGCGTCTTCAAGAAGCAAAGCTACATGTAAACATTAAATTAGAAATACAAACAAGTTCCATAAGTTTTCAAAATTTAAACCTTGAAAATTTCTTGAACTGTTTTTATTTCTAATTTAGTGTTTCCATTTAGCTTTGCTTCCTGAAGAAGCCACCTGTGGGGGACGAAAGCTTACTTTTACGCTGTAGTTTGAATCCTACGTCATAAAAACGGATTTTTTTTTTTTTTTTATTGGAGGTTTAACGACCGCCGTGAGCAACTCAATGGGCTATAAGCAGTCGCCCGTCCCTAATTTAGGGTCACTGGTTCCAGGGAAGGGAGAGAGCCAGTGCCGTAAGACAAGCACAACATCCATGCCTGACCGGGATTCGAACCCGGACCCCTTACGGACGAATGATCAGAGGCCAACGCCTTAGACCACTGCGCCACCGGGGCGGCAAAAAAAAAACCGGATTTCAACCATTTACTGCTATTAATACTTGTCATTAATCGCACGTGATGTAAAACATGCTATGCCTTCTATACATTTATGTGGTGTCTAATCACCTCAAAACTTAATCAACTCATAACTCGGTAAGGAAACGACGTAGAGAGCTGAAAATAGTTGCGTTGACCTAGAAATTCCATCCTAATATATAATTTGCTTGAGTCCTCCTCCGTGCCACTTTTTAAGTCGTCATAGCAACAAGCGAGAAACAAATGTTTGTAACGTGCGTCACGCTTAGCTTTTCGTGTAGGTGACGTCATCCCCGACACGCGCACGGACTAAGAGGAAAATCAATTTTGTTGTCATAGCAACAAAGAACCCAGCTACTGGTGTGATGTCATCTAATCCAAATCATTCTCACATGACGTCAGAGATTCGTTACGTCACACGGTCAACTCTTTAGCAAGGAGGTTAGAATAATACTTCTGGAGATGCCTCGAGTCTCTTAACCGTGAAGCCTCAAACTATGGGAATTTGACGTTGTTTACATTACACCTATGTAATTTCAACTGTGTGTATTTTGAAATAGGCGTGGTTTGGGGTTGCAGAAACAGTGTTAATATAAAACCAGAAGGAATTATACTTCTTGTACGGGCGAAGTTTTCAATTTTTAAAGTTGTTTTGTTTTGTTTTGAATTCGCACTAACGTTCGTGCATTTCGGTTTAAAATAAAAATGGGAAGAAGCCTCAAAATAATTAAGGATTTTATAAATTCAGCATTATCTCACGCATTGGCAGCAAGTTACGATGCGAAATTGGAAACATTTGCGACGAAAGAAGGCGATTCGGCGAACACAAAATGCATTGCAATAGCCTTGAAAACCATCAACTTTCCCACACTTTGATGACCGTCTCTCGCGGTTATAGGCTTCACGCAAAGTGGTACTGCTCCGTTAACAAGGGCTTCTCCAGATATCTTATTCTAACCTCCTTGCTCTTTAGAGATACGAAAACTTTGCATCAGAAATTTTGGATCGCTACCTGAACCAGTGTTTAGCCGTCTGTATGTGGCAACGTTAAGGTGGACGTCAAGTAATTTTGCTTTTTTTTTTTTTTTTTTGATGGGAAGTTTAACGACCACCGTGAGCAACTCAATGGGCTATAAGCAGTCGCCCGTCCGTAATTTAGGGTCACTGGCTCCAGGGAAGGGAGAGAGCCAGTGCCGTAAGACAAACACAACATCCATGCCTCATTGGGATTCGAACCCAGACCCCTTTCGGACGAATGATCAGAGGCCATCGCTTAGACCACTGCGCCACCGGGGCGGCGTAATTTTGCTTCCTATACTTCCCTACGAAAAAAAAACAACTGCTGTACACATTTTCTTCACAATTAATGCGTTCCCAAGGATGAAAATTTGAACATCGATTAAAATAACTTCATTTTATAACTTGGAATATTTAATATTTTCTAAAACATAACCATAATTATGCAATCCAACATTTGTTTGTCTACTGACTTCATCAAAGTACAGGTCGCGCCATATTTTTTCTGGTTTCAACACCACCAAAGGAAAAGTTATTGAGTTTTAATATAATTATGGTTATATTTTAGAAAATCTAAAGTATTAAAATTTATAATATGAAACTATTTTAATCGTTGTTCAAATTTTCTTCCTTGGAAACGCATTAATTGTGAAGAAAATGTGTACAGAAGTTTTTCCATTGGAAGTACAGTATAGGAAGCAAGATTACTTGACGTCCACCTTAAGAGTACGACGATCTGACGACGTCAAAAGAAAAACAGTTCACGGAAAAGAACAGAGAAAATTGATACAGGGTTCACAGTCAGTGTATACGAAAAATGGTGTGTACCAGGAAGTGTTGACGAAATAGGGACTAAAGGTTTTATACAAAACACATAACAAACAGACAGCCCGTCGTGTCAAATTCCATAATTGACTGCTCGGGAAATTTTCAGAAAGCTGTGTGCTAACGTCGCCATCTATTGACGTGGAACTAAAAAACACAATAAATAAATGTCAATAATTTCTGAATCAAATTTTATTTTCCCCGTCATTATTGACGGGCTTTCACCTAGTCATTAATAAAGCTGTGCTAATTTCATGATGACAGAGTTCAGCGTTCGAGAGTTTTTTGCTGCTTCAGACAAACAACAAACAGGTACAAGGATTTTCTGTTTTATAGTGAAGAATCATGCGATAAAAATGCGATAAAATTTCACTAAATACGACTTGTATTCAACCGTTGAGAAATGATTATCTTGAGCTTGGGGGGGGTGTCAACAACCGTCAAGACAACTCAGATACTTACAAAGTCAGTCGCCAGTCCCTAATGTGGGGACAACGGTTCCAGGAAATAGACAGCCATCCTACACTCACATCAGCCTTGCCTCCTCCCGGGCATGACCTAAGCCACTAAGTGGGGGTCTTTTGGGTGAATCTAAATTTTGCAGAACAAATCCTTTTATTTTAATTAATACAGTATTGCTCGTCTTTTATTATTTTTTTATTTTAATCTTAAAATGACGGTATTTAAAATACCAAAGAATAAAAGAAGATACAACAAAATAATGCTTCCCGATTGTCGACCGCAATTGAAACATTAATATGTCATAAGGGCTATTTTGACACCTGCGACGCTCATGATTTCGTTCTATGGTTCCTAAAGAACTACAAATGGAATTGATTGGAATCTCACAAGATAACATTTTAAAGTCTTTATTTGACGCTAAAAAAAGATCAAATTGAAATATGAAAAACATGCAATAGAATACTCACACCTTCGGCCATATGCACAAAAAATGCTTTCTTGCTTTTCAACCACTTATTTCTACGAATCTACATTCTCCTACCTAACCCAAATCAGTCCATAGGACCCATTTCCATTGATTTACGGTTCACGATAAATGTTCTTTACACCATGCTAAATGACGAGTAGCATTCCTAGTGGAGATGAAAGGTTTATGAGCAGCGCACGACCGTGGTAACCGATGGAATCAAGTTCTCTGCGAATGGTACGTGTACATATCGAGCTTCCAGCATTGTTACTCACCTGTACACTGAGGTCTTGTGCAGTACTCCGTCGATTAACTCTAACGACTCTCCTGAGGCTTCGACGTCCTCCATCACTGATTTTCTTTGGTCTGCCGGTGCGTTTTGCTGCTTCAGGCACGCTATGTTTAAACGCCTCTTGGTTTCTCTTATGGACAACCCACTAATATAACACCCAACAATCTTTCCTTTCTCAAAGTCAGTTCTCAACCGCCGCGACACTTTCACTCAACCTTACAGTGCGATATGATCGCGGTTAGCTGCAGGCTTGTTTTTATATCGTTTGCAGCTGAACCGCGCATCTTAACAACGCAGAGGATCCGTTCATTTGCTTTTGAAGGGGTGTCTGGTGACTTGCCAATATAGTGTAGTTACGGCTGCAAAGAAGAACCAAACCGAAGCAGCACTACATTACTTGAAGGTGGAAGTTAACCATTAAGGATTATAATCATTAATTCGCCGTTTAATTTTCAGTGCTAGGAAGTTTACGCTTGAATGCTTGTGGAAAATTTTTTGAGAATTCTTGGTTCTGGGTTTAAGGATTTCCACGAGAAACTAAGCGTAGTAAACAGTCGCGCATAACTAATTTAGGACCACTTGTTCCAAGGAAAGAAACAGAATCAGCGCTATAGCGCAAATACACCACGCATGCCTCAATCGGGACTCTAACCTGGGCAGCTTTTTATTTTCATTTCGGGGTTTAAGTGATTTAACCAGTGCCCCAACATCCATGCCTTACCCAGTATGAGAACAACTCGAACGAATGGTCCGAAGGCAGCGCTTAGACCATTGTGCCTCCTCTGGGAAGACGGCCGGTGTTGCGAGGCACTTACCTGAAATCAGTAGACCTCTTTTTTTCGGGGGGGGATGTGGGTTACCGACCACCGTGAGGAACTCAGTGGGCTATAAGCAGTCGCCCGCTCCTAATTTAGCGTCACTGGTTCCAGGGAAGGTAAAGAGCCAGTGCGGTAGAACAAACCCAACAACCATACCGCACTGGGATTCGAACCCGGACCCATCTCGGACGAATGATCAGAATGAAACTATAACTACCATTTACAGTAGCAAAATACTGTTCTTCACGTGTTTATACTAGCAATTTTAAGCAGAAGTCAACAGGTTCCTGGTAATATTAACTAAAAGCAAACGATAAGTAGCACAATCTAAAGGACTTATACAACTTCGAAAAGTAGGCCTACATCCATTGTCGTCCGGCTTCCTCTGCTAGTGGGCGTATGTCAGTAATCGAAGGGACATATCACAACGAACGGTAAAAACGACAAATTGAGTAAAACATGAATGAAACGGCACTAAACCGAGAACGAAATAGTGAAATTCAAATGAAAACATTAAAATTGATTGAAAAGTAAAACCAACAAAGTTAAAAGCTGAAAATGACAAAAACCGCGGAACCTATTTACATTCTACCCATGCTACCAGCATCCAAACATGTTTCGGCAAATGTTTTGCCTTCATCAGTGGAAGAGTTTACCAGTGCCCACTCCTCCGTAATCGACTCAGATGTAATATGACATGCCTGAATGAAAAGATAGCATGTTAACTTCGAAGTTTCACATACTTTGATTGGAGGTTTAAAGACCACCGTGAGCAACTCAGTGGGCTATAAGCAGTCTCCTGTCCCTAATTTAGGGTCACTGGTTCTAGGGAAGGAAGAGACCCAGTGCCGTAAGACAAACACAACATCCATGCTCACCGGGATTAGAATCCGGACCCTTCTCTGAGAACAATCGGAAGCCATCGCTTAGACCACTGCACCACTTAGGCCGCAGAGAACATTAGTATCAGAGGTACTTCATAAAAATTATTTTACAGTTCATTGGGAAAAAATCACCAAAAAAAATATCGTTTCAAGCCAAAAACTTAGGCCTAATAGCAGAAAATTCAGGAGGTTGCCTTAAAAGAGAGAAAAATTAATAGATTACGAAAATCTATCAGTAGATGAGAAGCAGTATCAGAAGATCTACTGATAATTCAGTGGAATGGAAACACTGGGGTGGGAATGGCTTGGCCGAATGATCATAAACTCACGGCTCTGACCACTCGGTGGCACAGCAATCTCTCGAAAAGCAAAACGTTTTATAGCGTTCGAGTACTTCGATCGATATTATTTGTACCTATTTGCTGTAGGTTGCACCAAAATGTGGTGTTACACCAGCTGCATCGCTTTCTGGGAAAAGATGCACCTCTGTGTGATGCAACTTTGCACTAAAATATGGTACAAGGTTGCAGGGTTTTGTTTGCACCACACAGTTGTGTATCTTTTCGCAGAAAGTGGTGCAGCTCGGATAGCACTACTTTTTGGCGCAATCTACCACGAAATTTTTAACAGTGTATTTTTGAGAAAAATTGCTGAAACAAATGCGAAAATTAAAATCTGAGGATTCTTCGTTGGAATGAATAATCTGGCATTTTTGATGAGGGGCGTAGGGTGCCCAAAAAATGAAGGGGGGGGGGGAGTTGGTCACAGATAAGTGTAAACTGATCTTTTTCTTTGGGGGGGGGGGCGGCATTTGCGGAAATAGTTTCTCCGAAAATACTTCTGTTCAATTACCATTAGTGCCATAACTTATTTTTTTACATGCATACTACATCCAAAAGTGCGAGGTGTTCCAGGCTTGCGTTGATTAACTCTAATGAGGACGACAAAAAAAAAAAAAACATGCCGTTCAGAGCCCCTGACGCGGTCATCTGATGATGAAAATACATGCTATTGTGCATGGAATTACTGCACAGTCATAACAATGCTTGCTTGCTATTACGCAGCGTTGTGTTCTCTTGGCTGCATGTCACACTTTATAACATTTAAAATCGAGCGACTAGTTATTTTTTCCAATTTTTAAGTTAGGGGGGGCAAAAAGCCATATTCACCCCCACCCCCAAAAAATTATTTTCTCTAGTTTTTAAAAATTGATAAAAAATTGTCGGTGGCATTATTTTGCTAGTGTCGCCATTCTGGTCTTCTTTAAATTTCCATTAGTTACTTCTTCATTTGGAATGGTCAGACGAGGTCACATACGCCTATCCCTCCCCCCTCCTCCTCGTGCGCTTTCCCACTTGTATGCCACCAAAGAAAGAAGAGAGCAAACTGGTGTTGCAGTGATCAGGGAGTCAGCCTAATGAATGGTAGGGACTACGGACTGGGGGAGAGAGGGGGAAGTCTTTTATCTTGAGTACATCCATAGCAGGAAAACAAAGACGTAGAATGAACATTACTTTGTAATTAATTTTGAGAAAAATAAAAATGCCTGTTCTCATGCACATTTTTTTCATCACTTTAGAAGGAATGACATCGTAATGGCAGTGATAAAACCAAGAATTTTTCGATTCTTGACTTTACATCATATACAATTTTATTCACTGATGCATAATACAAATGCAACTTGATGTAAATGTTATGTATAGTGCTTGAACAGTATCATGTAACTGCAAAAGTGATTCTTTGATCAAATTTAATTTTGAAATAGCGATAATGTAAACGAAATTTTGCATTGGTGGTTGTGACATTGCGGCGACGATATGCATCCCCCCAAAGGGGGGGGCACGTGTACCCCTACCCCGACGCTACGCCTATGATGAGGGGTAATGCAAACATTCAGGCACTGTGAGAGTAAGTGAAACTTCTTAAACCCATCCATATGATAAAAGTTCAGCAAAGAATATTTAAGTGTACTTACTTGTGGATCACTGGAGGCATGAGGTTTTGTTCTCATAGCTTCTGAAGAAATGAAAACCATCAATAGACTTTACTGAAAAGGTCAATTCGCTTTGTAACGACAATCTTATTTTGCGCACAAATTACACTTCCGCCATGATTAACCGTAGAGCTTATTTCTTAGCAATAATTTAAAAACAACGCGTCGACAGCCATTTGTTTGAGTTAAGCTATCAAATCGAAAGAAAGTCAGATATTGAATCTCTCGCTCAGAGAAGCATGGTCAATTTCTTTATCAACATGACCTGTGACCTCAGGAGAGTCAAAGAGCAGGCGATATATTGTGTTCCAACTCCTGAAACGTTAACCGGATCGCAGATAACCTTGTCTGCTGTAGTGCGTCGCTCGGAAAAGTGCCAGCGTAGACGTGATTAGATGTACTGGGATAGGCAAGTTTACAATGAACACGCACTTGTCAAACAAACAGCCGCTAATCAGTTTGAACGAATGTTCATGAAAGCAGACAAAATAGTTGTTAAAATAAACTTGGATAAAAATAAAAAAGAATGATATCATTAGGAAAGATTAAAAATTATACTAATTGTGTAGGTGTGGTACATTTAAAAGCTTCACGTGGAAAATAAACGGAAAACCAGAGCACGCAGGCTTTTGGAGAGCAAGGACAGATTTTGCACTTGTTACTCAACCAAATCTTAGTTTGAGATTACGATTTTTATTGACTTTGATGCTTTCGTTTGGGGATTTATTAACCACCGTGAGCAACTCAATTGGGATGTAAACAGTCGCCTGTCCCTAATTTAGGACCACTGGTTCCAGGGAAGGAATAGAACCAGTGCCGTAAGACGAACACGACATCCATGCCTCAATGGGATTCGAAACCGGACTCTGCCGCTGCTGTCGCGCAGTGGTCTAAGGCGTTGGCTTCTGATCAATCGCTCAACAGTACGAGGTCTGGGTTCGAATCTCGGGTCAGGCATGGATGTTGTGTTTGTCTTACGGCCGCCCCGGTGGCGCAGTGATCTAATCGAAAGCTTCTTTTTTTTTTTTTTTTTTTTTTTTTTTTTTTTTGATTGGAGGTTTAACGACCACCATGAGCAACTCAATGGGCTATAAGCAGTCGCCCGTCCCTAATTTAGGGTCACTGGTTCCAAGGAAGGAGAGAGCCAGTGCCGTAAGACAAACACAACATCCATGCCTCACCGGGATTCGAACCCGGACCCCATACGGACGAATGATCAGAGGGCAGCGCCTTAGACCACTGCGCCACCGGGGCGGCTTTTTTGATTGGAGGTCGTTAACGACCACCGTGAGCAACTCAATGGGCTATAAGCAGTCGCCCGTCCCTAATTTAGGGTCACTGGTTCCAGGGAAGGGAGAGAGCCAGTGCCGTAAGACAAACACAACATCCATGCCTTACCGGGATTCGAACCCGGACCCCTTTCGGACGAATGATCAGAATCCATCGCTTAGACCACTGCGCCACCGGGTAATCGATAGCTTCTGCTCATTCGTCCAACGAAGAGGTCTGGGTTCGAATCCCGGGTAAGGATTCGAACCCAGACCCCTTCGTTGTTTTTTTTTTTTTTTTTTTTTGATTGGAGGTTTAACGACCACCGTGAGCAACTCAATGGGCTATAAGCAGTCGCCCGTCCCTAATTTAGGGTCACTGGTTCCAGGGAAGGAGAGAACCAGTGCCGTAAGACAAACACAACATCCATGCCTGACCGGGATTCGAACCCGGACCCCTTACGGACGAATGATCAGAGGCCAACGCCTTAGACCGCTGTTTGTGTTTATCTCGCGGGTTTATTCGCTGTGGCTGCCCCGACGGCGCAGTGGTTTAAGCGATGGCTTCTGAGCATCCTTTCGAGATATGTTCCTGTTCGAATCCCAGTAAGGCATGGATGTTGTGTTTGTCTTACGGCACTGGCTCTCTTCCTTCCTTGGAACCAATGACCCTAAATTAGGGACGGGCGACACCTTATAGTCCATTGAGTTCCTTATGGTGGTCGTTAAACCCCCAATAAAAAAAATCGCCGTGGTCTTTGTTTACCCGGCATACTGTATTCAATGTACGCTATATACACTCATTGTCATAAAAATCCGCGCACTAAGAAGGAGGCGTCGCATTGAAATCGGATTTTAGTAGTGAGAATGTACATACCAAGGACAGAAGTGATTACAATATCACAACAGCAGGACGATTTCTCGCGGACATACGGTACACATTCCGGTCAGTGTTAGTACCGCGTCGGACCGCCTCGTGCTCTGATACATGAGGTGATACGGTCCGGCATGGAGTCAAAGATACGCCGTATGTTATTCTGGGACAGATTAGCCCACACGTCTTGCAACTGACGCTCTAAATCACGAACACTGGGACATGGTGAAAGATGGCGCCCCATCTGGTCCCACACGTGCTCATTTAATAATAATAATAAAAAAAGCGCCTCCCCGGTTGCGCATTGGTCTAAAAAATGGCTTCTGATCATTCGTCCGAGATGGGTCCAGGCTCGAATCTCGGTGAGGCATGGATGCCGTGTTTGTCTTACGGCAATGGCTCTCTCCCTTCCCTGGGACCAGTGACCTCAAATTATGGACGGACAACTGTGTATAGCCCATTGAGTTGCTCACGGTGGTCATTAAACCTCCAAAAAAAAAGAAAAAATAATTAGAAAGTTAGGTTCCAGAAGTTTCGACTCGCGTTGTTTCAGAAATACGTGGTGTGAGTTTTTCATTCATTCATTTTTCATTTTTTTTTTTGCACTCCTTCGTTAATTCAACAGCCGCCCAATAGAGAGAAGTATTAGATGCTGTGACGTTTCGTAAACAAATGCCTAAATTTATATTCGAAGAACTTTGCGCAGGCATCTTTTTTTTTTTTTTTTGATTGGAGGTTTAACGACCTCCTTGAGTTACTCAGTGGGCTATGTCAGCAACTCTGTTACTAATTTAGGGCTATTAGTTCCAGGGAAGGGATTGAGGCAGTGCCGTAAGGCAATACAACATCCGTGTCTCACAGGGATTCGAACCCGGACCCATCTCGGACGAATGATCAGAAGCCATCGCTTAGACCACTGCGCCACAGCGGAGGAGTTAAGGGGTTACGGAAGCAAGAAAGCTGAATATCATCGAAGCAGTTCGAGAAAGAATAAGATATTTAAAAGCAATGCCGTAAGCCCCGGTGGCGCAGTGGTCTAACCGATGGCTTCTGATAATTCGTCCGAAAGGGGTCCGGGTTCGAATCCCGGTGTGGCATGGATGCTGTGTTTGTCTTACGGCATTGGCTCTTTCCCTTCCGTGGAACCAGTGGCCCTAAATTAGGGACGGGCGACTGCTTATAGCCCATTGAGTTGCTCACAGTGGTCGTTAAACCTCCAATGAAAAAAATAAAGAAACAACCCCAGAATCAAAGAGAGAGAGAAAGAGAAAGAGAGTGAAATTTTAAGCAAAACGTAACTGGTACCTTCTTTGAATTATTCTAATTCGCTCCTGTGGCGCAGGGTCTGAGAGCATTCGTCCGAGAAGGGTCCGGGTTCAAATCCCGTGAGCCATGCTTGTTGTGTTTGTTTAACGGTACAGGCTCTGGAATCCCGCTAAGCCATGGATATAAGCAATGCCCTGTCTCTAATCTGGGACCAGTCGTCCTAAACTAGGGACGGGCGACTTTTTATATCCCATCGAGTTGCTTATGGTAATCGTTAAACTCCAAAGCAAAAAAAGAAAGAGAGTGAGATTTTAAACGAAATGCAACTGGTAGTTTCGTTGAAATAATCTAATTTGCTCCGGTGGCGCAGTGGTCGAAGAGCTGGCTTACGGCCATTCGTCCGAGAAGAGTCCGGGTTCGAATCCCGGTGAGCCATGGATATTGTGCTTATCTAACGGCACTGACTTTCTCCCTTCCTTGGAACCAGTGGATCTAAATCAAGGACGGGCGATTGCTAATAGCCCATCGAAATGCTTACTGTGGTCGTTCAACCATCAACAAAAAATAAAAAAACCCCAAAAATCGAGGATTCAGGACTAGATCTTCGTGAAAATGATTTTCATGAACAGTTACGATATCATGTAGAGAAAATGCGCAGTGAAGATTTTACGAAATTCCAAGACCATACACAAGAAAACGACGACTCGGAAATAAAACAGAGGTTGAGTCACCAAAAAGATATGAGACCTGGCCCATTCCATTCGCTGAATGATCAGAGGCGCTGGGTTTGGGCAATCTTCTGAGATGGTCCTGGACGGGGTGCGAGTGGTGTGCTTAGCATACGGTTTTGTTTTTTATTTCGGGGTTCAACGACAACCATGAGCACACCTAAGGGCTATAAACAGTCACTCGTCCTTAATTTTGGGGCTACTGATTCCACAGAAGGGAGAGAGCCAGTGCCGTGAGACAAACATAACAGCCATGAATCATTCTTGTTTCGAACACCTTCCCACTCAGACGAACGATCAGAAGGAAGTGCTTAGACCACAGCGCCATCTAGGCACGCCTTACCTGACGTCTCTGGATTTCTTCCCTCCCTGAAACGATGAAAACACAAATTTGCCGGTGACGAGGTTCAAACTATCTTCCTTGTACTCCGGAGCCGAATGCTTTCTCACTTAAGCTACACCTACAGAATTTATCGCTGCAGCTTTGCCGTTTGGGCATGTGCTGCACCTCTGTAGTACGTCACAATACCGGTTAAAGAGTTACCCAAATCATGGACGGGCTACTGCCTATAGCTGTATGAATTACTCACTGTGGTGGTTAACCTCTTCTTGCTCCGTAATAAAATATGGCAGGAGACAGAATACTTTCGCATACGTTAGACAAAGGAATGCCTCGTCACAGACTCAGGAACACACGCACTGAAAGGTAAACGACAAAATACGTTTATAAATTAGCAATTCTTAACAACAGTTGAACTATAAATATTGGTGCGTTAATTTTCTTGCTAAATAAATACTTCCAATATCTCCTGAATATATTATATGGAGTTGATGCATAACTTCATGCCGTTTTATTTCACGAGTGTTTCCCAGGAAAGTAGTGACGGTGTACACGACCAGTCGTATATGAAAATGTAGCCAGTAATATCGTGTATCTAAATCATATTGCGTTGTGTGACTGTGGCTAATGGTTTTTCGGTTTTCAGGTCCGGAAGTATGGAGTGTCAAGTAGAGAGGAATAAACATTTCCCACATGTGCTCCTCTACGAGTTTAACAAGGGATCAACAGCCACCGAGGCTGCTCGACAGATTTGTGCTGTGTATGGGAAGGATGCTATTGCTCCGAGGACATCCTGCAAATATTTTGAGCGGTTTCGAGGTGGCAATTTTGACCCCCATCAACTCTCCACGCTCAGATTGTCAATCTAACTTTGATGAGGATCGTTTGAACCATCTCATCCTCTTGGATCCGCGTCAAACCACACCCAAATTGGCCACTGTGATGGACTGTGATCAGGTCACATTGGTGCGACACCTGGAAGGTATGGGAAAGATCCAGAAATTTTGGTCTTGGGTGCCTCACACTCTCACCGAGGACAACAATAATCAGCGTGTTGCCATACGTGGTTCCTTGCTCGCCCGTTATCGCGAATGTTCTCAGCAACACAAACCCTTTCTGTCACGTATTGTTACTGGAGATGAAAAGTGGTGCCTGTACGTGAATTTCAGGCATCGGAGGGAAATGGTTAAGTCCAATCAAGACGCCCACACCACGTCCAAAACATATCCTTCATCCTGCGAAGATCATGTTGTGTGTCTGGTGGGATACGTAAGGCATTATTCACTGGGAAATGCTGTCGAGGAATAGGACCATCAACGATGCTTTCAATTGTGAGCAACTCCACCATGTGGAGGGAGCATTTCAACAGAAACGGCCACATCGGCGATATGGTGTCCTTCTCCAACATAATAACGCACGCCATCACAGTGCAAACATGACCAAAATGCCCACTCAGGACATGAAATGGGAGATCCTTTCACATCCGGCCTATTCCCCAGATGTCGCCCCTTCAGATTATCACCTGTTAAGATTTCTGTCGAATGCAGTCAGTGGCAAAACGTTCAACAATGATGTTGATCTCCAGAATTTCCTTGATGATTTCTTGGCAGCAAAATCTACACGTTTTTTCAAGAATTGCATTGCAGATCTATACAGACGTTGGGACACCATAACGGCATGAACTTATGCATCAACCCAATATACATCATTCCCTTGGTAGGTTGTATTTTAAATTACATCCATTTCAGTTTTAACTTTTCACTAACTCGAACGCAATCTCGAATTTAGGGATTGTTGGAACAACGCGATTTTCATCGTGCGCGGATGTTTTCGGAGAGAATTAATCGCACTCTGCTTATTATTTTGGTGATCCCGGAAAGTAGCGTCGGAGGCAGTCTTCTCATGAATCCGTTAACGACTTATTGGAAAGCTGACAGCGATTGTATTTAATAATATCATTTCCTACTGTAAACAAGAAAGATTACACCGAATTTTCGGGTGTAATAAGCACGTCTTTTGAATCCGTTCTGACGCAAATTAAATTTATCAAAGATATTCAAAGTCATTGGAACCGATATGGAAAATAATAGTATCTGACGGAAGAAAGAAGTTTTTCAATAGGGTTTTTAATCCCTCAGATATTGTTGTGAACGGAATCGTGAGCTTACGCCCTCTGGTTGCAGACTTATGCGTTAAGAAAGATATGAATTTATATGAAATACATTTCGCACCGGAAACGCTTTCCAACACAGAAAGAATTTTTCAAATCGGACTCTTAAAAACAGAGATATCGACAAAAATAAGATAAGAATCTACGCTCCCTGGCGGGAAAAACATGTATTACTTTAAGAAGAACGTATTCTCAAAAGGTTTTACGATTTCAGCAGTATAGGCCCACGAAAAAAAGTTTTCAGTCAAGTTTTCAGGAGCTCAGATTTTGCTGCAAATACATCAGAAGCAGAAATTAACACTTATGCTCCCTGGTGGCCAAACCATTCTTTACTAAATATTATAAATTATATGAAAAATATTTTCCATCAGGTGTTGTATACGTTACAGGAAGAATTTTTTAAATCGGAGTTTTAGGAGCAGAAATAGCGCAGAAAACCCAATTTACCTTTGCGCTCCTAGCGAAAAGTTTATGATTTACTTGGAAATTTTGAATTTATATGGAAAACATTTCGCAACGGAAAAACTATCCAACAAAGAAGGAATTTTTCAAATCGGACTCCTCAAAGTAGAGATATTTACAAAAATAAGATATACCACTACGCCCCCTGGCGTAGAAACCATGCATTATTTTAAGAAGAAAATGTTCCTAAAAGGTTTATCGACGTGAGTAGTATTGATCCACAAGCAATTTTTTTTAATCGAGATTTTAGGAGCTCAAATTTTGCTGCTAATACATCAAAAGCGGAAATTCAGACTTACGCCCCCAGGTGGGCAAAATATTTTTACAAAAATTTTAAATTATGTGCAAAGGAGTTCCCACCAGGAGCTGCATCCGGTGCAGAAATAATTTTTCAAATCGGAGATTTAGAAGCAGAGATATATCTCTGCTTCTAAATAATCCTTTAGGGGAAACGCAATTTACTGTTACGCCCCCTAGCGAAAAGTCTATAAATTACTTGAAAAATTTGAAATTATATGAAAAACGTGTCACACTGGAAACACTATCCAACAAAGACGGAATTTTTCAAATTGGACTCCTAGAAGTAGAGATATTGACAAAAATAGATATACGTAGAAACTATGCATTATTTTAAGAACAAAATGTTCCTAAAAGGTTTGTTGACATGAGTACTATCGGTCTACAAACGACTTTTTTTTCAATCGAGAATTTAGAAGCTCATATTTTTCTGCAAATACATCAGAAGCGGAAATTAAGACTTACGCCACCTGGTGACCAAACCATTTTTTTTACAGAAATTAGACATTATGTGCAAAAGATTTCCCATCAGAAGCTGTA
This sequence comes from Macrothele yani, assembly GCA_039090855.1. Lineage (NCBI taxonomy): Eukaryota > Metazoa > Arthropoda > Arachnida > Araneae > Macrothelidae > Macrothele > Macrothele yani. The sequence continues at coordinate 27,905,764 of CM077013.1, forward strand.
TCCGGTGCAGAAAGAATTTTTCAAATCGGAGATTTAGAAGCAGGGATATAGGGGGAAACGCAATTTACCTTTACGTCCCCTAGCGGAAAGTCTATGAATTACTTGAAAATTTTGAAATTTTATGGAAAACATGTCACACTAGAAACACTATTCAACAAAGAAGGAATTTTTCAAATCGGACTACTAGAAGTAGAGATATTGACAAAAGCAAGATATACGTCTACGCCCTCTGGTGTAGAAAACATGCAATATTTTAAGAAGAAGATATTCCGAAAGGGTTTATTGAAGTGAGTGGCATCGGTCCACGAAATAATTTTTTCAATCGAGATTTTAGAAGCTCATATTTATGGCAAATACATCAGAAGCAAAAATTAACACTTACGCCCCATGGTGGCCAAAGTATTCTTCACCAAAAATTATAAATTATATGCAAAAAATGTTTCATTAGGAGCTGTACCAGCTAAAGAAAACATTTTTCAAATCGGAGTTTTAGAAGAATAGATATCGGGGAAAACGTAATTTACTTTTACGCCCCCTAGCGGAAAATCTATGCGTAATTTCAAAAAGCAACTATACCTAAAATACTCTTCGACATAAATGGAATCGAAAGAAAAAATATTTTTTTTAATCGGATGTTTAGAAGCAAATATGTGGAATAAAACATATTTTTAAATTCGAGATCATCTGCATTTACGCCCTCTAGCAGCGAAATTGTACATCGTAAAAAAACAAAAACGAAATAAACGATCATCATTCGCCTATTTCAAGCTTCCCAATGCAAAAATAATTTTTCAAATCGAACTAATAGTTGCAGAGATATCATGTCTACAGATGGACGGACGGACGGACGGACGGACAAACCGATAACATAAGCACGATCTGTTTTTACAAAAGACGTGCTAAAAATGCAATTATATCTTAAAAGAAATCTCATACCCCATCTGACGGGAAGTTTTAAAGGTGACAGCAATAATTTCGATGCTATGTTTATCACTCCCAGCTTACGTCTAACTAAGAGATGGCTTTTTCTTATTTTTGTTTGAGCAAAGGTCTTCTGAAGAGCGAAAGAGTTCTCACCCTTTCCTTCTTTTGTGTAGTATGCGTGAGATACATACATAGATGTCACCCTGACTGTAAAAAGGAAACTACTCTCTTGTTCCTCAAAGGGGTTAAAAAAGCATTTATTTTCTTAAAACCGTAAGGTAAAAGAAAATAAATACTTTTCTTAATATTTTTAAATGTCAGGCATTGACGGATATATACACTGAAGAGCAAATGAATTAGAGACAGCTGGCATTATGCAAATGTGGCGCTGTGGGCGAGTCCTGTAAACGGAAACGACATGACGTATGCAGCGATCCGACAATATAAGGAGTGATGCGACGGGGGGCGGTCGTGGGTGGCCGAGTGGGCAACGTTCGTGACTGCCACGGGAAAGGGTCTCAGGTTCGATCCCAGCAGGTACGAACGCTCGATTCACTAAATACCCGCCATGCGTCGGATGGGCACGTTAAGCCGTCGGACCCCGGGTACTGGCCCCCCGCTAATAAATAAGGGCGTCTTCCTCCCCCTTTCTACTTCGCTTCCGTCTCTAGCCCAAATCTCCTAGTTTCCTATTCCTAAGGGTTCTTTAAAACCTGGGGTCAGACACTCCCTTCTTAAAATCCTCTACATCAAGATCATGATCATGAATCAGTAAGAGTCGGACGCAGTATGGGTAAGATGAAGGATCTAAGCGCATTTGATCGTGGGCAAATTGTCGGGGCCCGACGAATGTGTCACTCCATCTCGGAAGTCGTCCAGGCACTGGGATTTTTACGAGCCACTGTGTCACGGGTGCACTGTGAGTACATCGAATCCTGTAAAACCATCCCTGCAAGGGCCAACTGCCGTGGACAAGAGCGTGTGGATGAGCGGGGTCATTGTCGGCAGCATCTCGCATTGTAACAGCGGATAGACGGGCCACAGTGCAAGAAATCACTCGGCAATTTAATGCTGGTGCACAAAAACGTGTAGGCAGCCACACCATCCAGAACCATCTCCTCGCTATGGGGTACAGAAGCCATCGTCCCACGAGGGTACCGCTGCTGACCGCACATCACAGGGTGCAAAGATTAGCATGGGCGCGGGAACATTGCCACTGGACCCTAGACATGCGGGGAAAATGTTGCCTGGACTGATGAGTCGAGATTCACGTTGGTACATGCGGATCGCAGGATACAAGTACGGCGCAAACCACATGAAGCGATGGATCCTTCTTGCCGGCAGGGTACTCTTCAAGCTGGTGGGGGTGGCATTCTCGCCTGGGGACTGTTTACGTGGACTGAAAAGGGGACCCCTGGTACGTGTGACATCGTCCCTCACAGGTCAACATTACCGGGATATCCTGGACGACCATTTGCTTCCGTTTGTGCGTCTTCAACATCCCACTCGGGACCTCATCCTGCAACAAGACAATGCACCGTGCCATCGCTCTCGTATTGTATCCGAATTGTTGGATGAACACTCCACCGACGTAACCTCGCTTCCTTGGCCAGCTAGATCCCTTGACCTCAATCCCATTGTGCACATCTGGGATGTCATCGAGAGAGATGTTCGAGGCTCTGACCCCCGTCCATCAAATCCTCGTGAACTGTGGGAGCTTTTTCAGGGGTCGTGGAACCGTATGGCCTCCCAACGCTTCTGGTGTCTTGTCGAGTCCATGCCGAGACGAATCGCCGCCGTCATCAGGGCGAAAGGTGGTGCTACACGTTACTAGACAGGTATTTCTAATTCAGTTGCTCTTCAGTGTACTTCATCTTATCCGTAAAGCAATATTTTTAAATTTCAGGCATTGACAGATATACACTGGCGGAAAGTGAAAAAAGAACACCAAGAACGAATTGGCGGACGATCATGAAATTTACATATGTTAATGGGGTTGAGTTTACGTAGGTGTGATATTAATTTCGGGACCAACCGGTGAGCGCTTACACCACAGCACGGCATAATATGCAAATTACCATCGGTGGTATTTAAGGAGTACGGCGAAGTGAATGTAATCAATCGTCAGCGCACGGACACGTGCGAAGACCCTGAAGAAGCTGCAATGCCTGGACATACGTATACGATTATAGCAGTTATCGGACTTTGAGGGAGGTCGTCTAGTCGGACTCCGCGAGGCCGGGTGGTCGTATCGTCGTATTGCGGAACGAATTGGACGGGAAGTATCGGTGGTAGTACGATGGTGGCGTTGATGGTCCGAGGAACATTCCCACACGAGAAGACGTTGAACCGGGAGTCACAGACGGACTGATGAGCGGACCGATCGACGCATAAGACGAGAGGCGTTGTCAAGCAGAACATCCACTGCGAAGCAAATCCGAGCTGCCGTTGCACCTGAGGTGACTGTGCGAACAATACGCAACCGTCTACTGGATGTAGGACAACGTGCACGTGTGCCTCTGGCATGTGTACTTCTGACTCCAGCCCACCGTCAGGAACGGCTGCAGTAGTGTCGCCAACGTCTGCACTAGAGAACGCAATGGCGATCTGTCGTGTTCAGCGAAGAAAGCAGATTCTGCTTGGGAGCCTCCGATGGTCGTATGCGTGTTCGCAGACGCACAGGGGAGCGTCTCCACCCTTCTTGCATCCGCCAGCGACACACAAGGCCTACACCTGGTCTCCTGGTGTGGGGAGCGATCAGATATCAGTCCCGTATACAACTAGTGTTTGTACTGGGTACGTTAAACAGCACCTCCTACATCAACAACATCACTCAGCCCGTTATTGTGCCATTTTTAAGGTCGGTCCATCATGGTGTTTTCCAGCAAGATAACGCACGCCCACACAAGGCGCGTGCAACGCAACATGCACTTCAAGGTGTGAGACAACTTCCATGGCCTGCACGTTCACCGGATTTGTCCCCCATTGAGCAGGTGTGGGATTGTATGGGACAACGACTTATCCGGTCTCCACGACCAGCCACGACCATCCCCGATTTACGCGTCCAGGTTGAGGATGCTTGGAACTTAATACCCCAAACTTACATCCAACATCTGTACGACAGACTCCATGCCAGAATTGCACAGTGTGACGCAGTTCATGGCGGTTCAACCTCGTACTAACCATGTTACATGGAAACGTTATTTTTCAGTTTACCAGCAAATACAGCCGTATTTTGCCATAATGTTTTGATCACGTTATCCTCTGCATTCCGTTATTATGATGTATAAATTTCGTTGGTATCAGAAGTCTCCTTGTTGGTGTTCTTTTTTCACTTTCCGCCAGTGTATAATTCATCTTATCCGCATATTAATGCTATACTTTCCTATGTGCAGAAGCAAGTATTCTACAACGTTATTTTAAGTACATCAGACCGTGAATACCCAAGGAGCGCTTATAGCGTAGTAAATTCGTTTAGTTTTGTGGTGCAAAAATAAATGGTTTTGCTACGCTATAGCAAAAGCTTGGCGAATATATATGCGTATTAACGCATAAAGATTCGCCAAGCTTTCCCTCTCCACTGGGAGGCTTTTTCAAGGCAATGGTAGACATATTTCCTTTTTACAATCGAAGAGAGGGAAATAGAACACATAAGAAACAAAGATGATTTTTTGAAAATAATGTGAGTGACATGGCGCAGTGGTCTAAGCAATGGATCCTGATCATTCATACGAAATCGGTCCGGGTTCGAATCCCGGTGAGGCATGGATGTTGTGTTTGTCTTACGGCACTCGTTCTATCCCTTTCCTGGAACCAGTGGCCCTAAATTAGGGACGCGCCACTTGCTTATAAGCCACTGAGTTGCTCACTGTGGTCGTTAAACCACCAATCAGAAAAAAAATTATGAGCAGTATTACATGAATTTTTATCACGGAATTATACGGCGTGCTTCGATGTGTTTCTGTTTTTAATAACGCATGCCAAACCATTGATAGCTCAGTAGAGACCATATCATTGCATGCTAGTTTGTTGGAGAGGATTTCGACTGTTTCCCTGATGGCAGTCTCTTTAAAGTTCGTGTAAGGAGCAATTCTTCGAATACTATTACATACAAGAGCGGCCGTTGAATGCATGACTTCTCTTGCGAGGACTATATTTTGCGTGTCTTGGTTGTTCTTCGCACGTGTTCTTTACATCTAGTAACCAAGGATCGCGTTGTCATTAGCGTCGGCGCCGTATCTTCGGTCGGTGGAAATCTTCGTTGTTTTAAGGAAGAGAAGGCAAGATTTTTGTATGACAAATCACTTTTCAATCCGCTAGCACCAGTATCGAGCACAAAATTCCACAGTACGTATTTTCCTGTGAAATATAATTTTTTCTTATTTTTTTCTTCTTCCATGTGGCCCTCAATTTCAATTGAAATGTGTTGCAGATGCAAAACACGAGTTACTTCTAAATCTTCTCCATCAACCTTTAAATCTCCAGTTCTTGTAAAAGCATTGTAATTCAATTTTGTTTTCTGTAAGTTCAATTTTATAACTATGCATCTTGAGAACTTGCTGGGAGGAGTATTGCCTGCACATTCCTGTGGATCATGCTCTGGTGCTTTGAGGAGGTACTTTGCAGAAACCAACTATGTCAGCAGCAGCGAAAGAGAGAGAGAGAGAGAGAGAGAGGGAGAAAGAAAGAAAGAGACAGGGAGAGAGAGTAAGAGAGATAGACAGAGAGAGAGAGAGAGAAAGAAAGAAAGAGACAGGGAGAGAGAGTAAGAGAGATAGACAGAGAGATGGAAATAGAGAAGAGGGAGAAAGACAGACAGACAGAGAGAAGGGGGGGGGGGGGGGTAGAAAGAGAGAAGGAGGAGAGAGACAGACAAGCAGAGAGAGGAAGAGAGAGACAGACAAGCAGAGAGAGGAAGAGAGAGACAGAGAGAGAGAGAGAGAGGAAGGCTGACAGACAGAGAGAGGGAAAGAGAGAATGGGAGACAGGTGTGACGTATATTCTAATTTAACTTTCATTTTTTGTTCCTTTCCCTATATAAATTTGAGTTTGTTCTCATTTGCGTTTTTCAAACTTAACGTGATTTCTTCTCTCTCACATGAATGAGGTTGGCAACACTCTTGAGGTCAGAGGGAGTGGCGTAGAATGTGATAAGAACGTTAGATAAAAGGGACGATGCAGCAGTTGCTTAGTGTGTGTGTGTAAATGTTCGATCGTTGCTAAGTTAGATAAGGCATTATATGTGATCTGTAAAACTCGCAGTGCTATATTTTGGATTTCGTCAAATATTGCTGGACCAATAAAAGGTTACCGTAAGTTTGACTTCTGTATATGTTTCGTCTGGCCACAAAACCTTAATTTGAGCTATCCCGTGCAACTATTGCATCGTATTCTCATTTAGATCAACATTTCCTTAGTCATGGTTTTAGACATAGCGTAACACTAGTCTCGCACACGAAAAAGGGATTACGTTATAAGAGATAAACAGATAGAGAGAGAGAGAGAGAGAGAGAGAGAGAGAGAGAGAGAGGCTTTTAAGTTGTCATTAACAATCATAATTCCCTTGTATTCCCAGTTCAGTGATTGAAAAACATTCTGTAATGTGGGATTTTTGCCCTCTCGTGGTGCATCCTGTTCTCAATGAAGGGGCCCTCACGAGTGACATCAAGGAGGTTATATTACTGGAGACACCACTCCTATCCTCGCAGCATTGGCAGCCATAAGTCACCATCCGTGCTGCAAATGACGTCATGAGCAGGCACGACGCAGCCGCAGAAAAGGAGCTGCTTTGAAACCAATGGAACAAAAGCTTCTAAGCGTATAAACAGATAAAAGGAGTAATTCAATAATCTTTATCGATGATACACAAGCTTACTGTTTTATCAACGGTATAATTTAGTTCGTTTTTGCCTGCTTGTGACGTCACACCACAGATTAGCTGTGACCTATGGTGGCAGAGTCAGTGGTGTCTCCAGTAATATAACCTCCTTGAGTGACCTACCAATAGCGATGCAGTCACTTCCGTTTATAACGAAGTCCAAGAGACTTGATACAAACTTTGTTACACCCGTAACTTTGTTATAAAAAATCTATTGATTAAGTGCAGCAGTACTTCGTAATATGAATATAACAACAGTACATACTGATGTACGTAGTTTTTATAGACAGGAAAACTCATTTTAGACTCTTACTTTTAAATATCCACGAATTTAAAGAACTTGGTTTCTTCTTCGCAGCACAAGATATTATTATTTTTCTGTGGAATAAGTTTGTCTCCTGCAATAAGAAGTATACGTTTTGTGTGACATCAAACATCTCCCCCGTAGTGTCTTGCAGATACAACCAATAATGTCAGTCCTGCAGTTGCATCCCCTTCCTCAATGTCCGAGACCTAAGGACACTGAGGAAGAGGATGCAATCGGTTTACTTTGGATTTGATACCCGATCTCGGCATCTTTTAGAAGTGAACTTAGAAAAACCTAAATGTTGGCAGTTCAAAAGTCGTAGAGTGTTGCTCTGTCGTTTAGTTCATTCTGAACAATTTTGTCCCACATTTGAACAGGTTCATGACATGCTTCCTCAACAGCCATCTCTGCATACTCAGTGCTGTGTGTGTGTGAGAGAGAGAGAGAGAGAGGCTTTTTCTTGCTTTATTTTCCTGAATTCCCCAGTTCCTATTTCTTTTCTTCGCCATTTTGGGCAACGTAATAAAGGATTTTCAACACTTCGTAATTTTCGTAACCAGGAATTTTTGACATTGTTACAAAGGAAAAGTCTATTATGCTATTTCCTAACTAAATCGAAGGGACTGACATTTCTCCTTTGCTGTAAGGTAAATTTGCTACAAACGGCTTCGTTACAAACGAGCACGATTGTACATATAACTATACCTCAGGGAATAGAGGAAATACTACGTTGTGCGGTATGGCCAAAGTTCCAACCGAATTTCAAGGTTATATATAAAAATATATATATGTACTTTGAAAAAGGTTGTTCTGAGCGGGAAGCGGAAATTGAAACTTGAGTTGGACTGTAAACGCACCATCGCTTAGAAGACTCTTTACAATTGAGAGCGATCTGTAGATTTGCAGCTGGGCAATCGTAAGCTGAGGTAGCAAGATGATTGAATGTGTCGAGCCAAGTAGTCTGCAATCTCTGGAGACAGTTCCATTAAACCGGGACAATAACCCTGTCGGAACAAGTATGTCTAAGAGCACAGCAAGTCAAGACAACCGGTATTTGTCTCTAACAGCTCTCGCAGCCATAGAGTGCCGACAGCCAGGCAGGCAAATCTTGTATAGGAACTGTGCTCTGCTACAGAAATCGTGATATCGAAACAAACAGTTTAGAGAAGATTCCACGAGAGAAGTCTGCATGCAAGAAGGCCAATGGTATGTATCACACTAGCCGCTTCGCACAGAAGGGTCCGCCTAAATTGGGCACTTCAACATCACCCCTGGACCCCTGACCAATAGGCTGTTCTCTTCAGCAACGAGTTGCGGAACAACCACAGGTTCTAGACCTGCGTACATCTGGAGAATAGGAATGCGAAAATATTTCCTCCAACATTAGGGAAATTGACCACTACGATGGTGGTGGATCCCTGGTTTGTGCTGGCATCATGAGGGATTGATGCACGCTGCTGCTTATGTTTCCAGGAAGCATCATGACTACTGCACGCTGCTGCAGGGATGACACCTTAGAGTACCGCTTTTCAGGGGAACTGTTGGCCGCCCAGTTCCTTTTTTATGGACGATAACGCCTATCCCCGTAGGGCTTGACTAGTCGGCGAATACTTGGAGAGTGAAGATTGTCGCAGGATTCAGTAGTACGCGAAATCTCCGGACATGAACCCTATTGAATATGGTTGGGACGCCATGGGAACAGCAAATGCAAGTCGGCACCCCCCTTCCTCTCACAAGAACCCTCTCGGTACTCCGACGCGACTTGGTGGAGAAATGGTACTTATTGCCCCCAAAGTCTCATTCACAGCCTTGTAAACAGCATGAGGGCTCGTTGCGCGAACTGTATCCCTATTTCGGGGTAATCACACTCCCCATTAGCCCCTCAAAATCAGCATCACTTTCGAACTGTCATGCTGTCATGCGCATGCTTCCTTCTCATGCGATGATGGAATTCTTCTTCTGTTGTGTATTGTTGCATTGTCGATATATGTATGTCCATGCCAATTGTCTTTAAACTCTGTCGTATGGGTATTGCGTTATTCATAATTTTGCGTTTGACACGTTACTTTTGAATACCCCATTACATATACACGGTCGTATCGGAATAATATGATCACCCCACGGAATCACAGTGTACTCTCCCAGGTACGTCACAGAGTGCACGTGACAAAGTCGACCACACGGAGATATGAGCGGCCGGCCAGGACAGATGAGCCATAGCACGTAACGTGAATACAATGGGTAGAGGGAGTGATTTTACGGACGTTAAAAAAGAATGATCATCGGCTACCGCGCCAAAGGTGGAAGCATCTCAGAAACAGCAGACTTCGTGGGCTGTTCGCGAGGGGTGTAGTAAGTGTGTGCCAAGAATGGACCACTGGCACACCGAGTATCTCCCGACGCGGTAACTGTGGAGCCACAAAGGCCCATCTACCCCAGAGGAGTACGTCACCTACGTCGACTAGTAAAGGGCAATCGACGCGCAACAGGGCAGCAATTCACCCCGCAAATGAACTTTGGGGAACCTTGGTACGTGTTCCCGATAACAGTGGAGCGAATCCTATTACACATGGGTCTACGGAGTCGTCGCTGCGTCAAGGCACCCATGTTAACCCAGGTCCATCGGCAACGACGTCTCCACTTCGCATGGGACTACCATCATTGGACAGTGGAAGAGTTGGAAAAAGGTTTCCTTCTCCGACGAATCGAGGTTTCAACTCCACAGAAGTGACGGGGGATGGCGGATATGACGTCAGACACACGAGAACCAACACCCGGATACACTTGTTGGTCAAGGACAGGTAGGAGGTGGAAGTGCGCATGTCTGGGGGATGTTTTCCTGGTATGACCTGTGACCGCTGGTACCACTGGACGGGTCCCTAAACGCCGATGGCTACCTGCCCATATTCGCTGACCACATGCATCCCTTTATGTAGGACGTATATCCTGGTGGTGATGGTGTCTACTAACAGGACAATGCTCCGTACCGCGCCGCTAAGGGAGATGCATGACTGGTTTCAGAGAAACGACAGCGATGTCTCCGTTCTCCCTTGGCAGGCGAAATCGTGCAACCTCAATTCCATAGAGCACTTGTCGGACTACTTGTATCGACAGGTTCGACGAGCCGACCCACAACTGCGTCATCACCGGGACCTTCGTGTTCTTCTGCAGTCCGAATGGGCACGTGTGCCTCGGGCAACCTTCCAGGGTCTCATTGTGTCCATGTCACGCCATCTCGCCGCTGTCATCCGGGCCAAGGGTTGTAATTTCCATTATTAGGTAGGTGGTCATATTATTCTGATATGAACTGTGTATATCATCATCATCATCATCATCGTCAACCATTATCAATAATGTGCTGAATAAAGTCTCACCAAGTTTCTTCCACAACGTTCTGTCGTGAGCAAGTATCTTCCATGCCACTTCCGCATGCTTTCGAATTTCATCTATCCATCTGCCATGTGGTCTTCTTTTGTTCCTTGGAGTCCAGTCTAAAATTTCAGTTGTCCATCGGTGGTCCATCGGTGGTCCATCGTTCTGGCAGTATTCCAGGCCCATTCATGTTTCAGGAATTTTACTCTGACCATGATGTCTTCCACTCTTGTCATTTTCCTTATCCACGAGTTCCTCTTCTTATGTATCCTGGATAGACCCAGCATGCATCTCACCATCCTGCTTTCCAGTTGTCTGCAGCCTTCGTATGTCTTTTTTAGTCAAGGTTCCATGTTTCCCCTCCATATGTAAGCTCTGGAAGGATGCATTGATTAAACACTTTTCTTTTAACACATAATGGCATATTGCTCTTCAAAATTGTACTGCTTCTTCCAAAAGCTCTCCAACCAAGTTTTATACGCCGATTAGGGTATTCCTCAATGTGACCTTCGCTTGATATCTTCTGTCCAAGGTAAAGGTAGTTATCGATTATCTCCAGCTTTTCCCCATCAATCGCAAAATCTTCATTTTTTGTAAAATCATTGTACACCAGATTTGTCTTCTGAAATTTCATTTTTAATCGCACTTTTTACTCGTGTCAGCAAGTTCCTTGATTATACTCTGCAGCTCTGAGGGGGTAGTTGCAGAAATGACGACGTCATCAGCAAAACTAAGGTGAGTTAGTAAACTCCATTAATCTTTATCGCTTTGTTTTCCCAGTTCAATGATTGAAAGACATTTTGCAATGTGGCATTAAATATTTTGGGAGATATGGTGTCACCTTGTCTCACTCCCTTTCCAATTTTTATTGGTGCTGTATCCTCAAATAGCCGAACCTTTGGACTTGCGTTTTCATAGATGTTATTAATAATGCTAATGTATGAATCTTCAATTCCGCAGGATTTCAAAACAACTGTAACTGCTGATGGTTTCACGGAATCAAAGGCCTTTTCATAATCAATAAAAACCAAACATAATGGGAGTTTATGTTCCCTCGCACTTTCAGTTAGTTATCTCAACACATGGATGTGATCTATAGTGCTGTAGCCACTCCTGAATCCAGCTCGTTCCCTCGGTTCAGTCATGTCCATTATTATCTTCAAGCAATGTGAAAGAACCTTAGTGAAGATTTTATAAAGCATTGATAGGAGGGTGATAGTCTTGTACTTCCTGAGATTCTCAATGCCACCTTTTTTATGTAGCAGGATCACTGTAACATTGTTCCAATTCTCAGGAATCTTCCCTTCATCGAGACATCTAGTGAAAACTTGGGAGAGTGTAGTTTCAGTTTCTCCACTTTCTTCTTGTATAATGTCCACAGTAATTCCATCTTCTCCTGGAGCTCTTCCCCGTTTCATGTTCTTAATTGCAGGTATAATTGCTACTTTGAGGACTGCAGTGACTTTGGTACTCGTAACATTCGTAATGTCTGGAGTAGATGTATAATCTCTTTCATATACACTGGCGGAAAGTGAAAAAAGAACACCAAGAAGGAGACGTCTGATACCAACGAAATTTATACAGCATAATAACGAAATACAGAGGATAACGTTATTAAAACATTATGGCAAAATACAGCTCTATTTGCTGGTAAACTGAAAAATAACATTTCCATGTAACATGGTTAGTACGAGGTTGAACCGCCATGAACTGCATCACACTGTGCAATTCTGGCATGGAGTCTGTCGTACAGATGTTGGATGTAAGTTTAGGGTATTGAGTTCCAAGCATCCTCAACATGGACGCGTAAATCGGGGAATGGTCGTGGCTGGCCGTGGAGACCGGATAAGTCGCTGTCCCATAAAATCCCACACGTGTTCAATGAGGGACAGATCCGGTGAACGTGCATGCCATGGAAGTTGTCTCCCATCCTGAAGTGCAAGTTGAGTTGCACGCGCCGTGTGTGGGCGTGCGTTATCTTGCTGGAAAACACCACGATGGACAGACCTTACAAATGGCACAACAACGGGCTGAATGATGTTGTTGATGTAGGAGGTGCTGTTCAACGTACCTGGTACAAACACTAGTTGTGTACGGGAGTGATAGCTGATCGCTCCCCACACCAGGAGACCAGGTGTAGGCCCTGTGTGTCGCTGGCGGATGCAAGAAGGGTGGAGACGCTCACCTGTGCATCTGCGAACACGCATACGGCCATCAGAGGCTCCCAAGCAGAATATGGTTTCATCGCTGAACACGACAGATATCCATTGCGTTGTCCAGTGCAGACATTGGTGACACCACTGCAGCCGTTCCTGACGGTGGGCCTGGAGTGAGAGGTACACATGCCAGAGGCACACGTGCACGTAGTCCTGCATCCAGTAGGCGGTTGCGGATTGTTCGCACAGTCACCTGAGGTGCAATGGCAGCTCGGATTTTCGTCGCAGTGGATGTTCTGCTTGACAACGCCGCTCTTCTTATGCGTCGATCGGTCCGCTCATAAGTTCGTCTGTGACTCCCGGTTCCACGTCTGCTCGTGTGGGAATGTTCCTCGGACCATCTACGCCACCATCGTACTACCACCGATACTTCCCGTCCAGCTCGCTCCGCAATACGACGATACCACCACCCGGGCTCGCGGAGTCCGACTACACAACCTCGCTCAAAGTCCGATAACTACTGAAATCGTACACGTCTTCCATGTCCAGGCATTGCAGTTCTTCAGGGTGTTCGCACGTGTCCGTACACCGAAGACTGATTACATTCACTTCGCCGTACTCCTTAAATACCACCGATAGTAATTTGCATATTATGCCGTGCTGTGGCGTAAGCGCTCACCGGTTGGTCCCGAAATTAACATCACACCTACGTAAACTCAACCCCATTAACATATGTAAATTTCATGATCGTCCGCCAATTCCTTCTTGGTGTTCTTTCTTCACTTTCCGGCAGTGTAGTTTTGAGTAGAAATCTTTCACTCTTGTCAAAATTTCGTCTCTATTTCTTGTTACAGTTCCACCTTCTCTTCTTATTGCCATAATCCGTTTTCTTCCCTTACTAAGATGTCTCTTTGCTGTCTTCAAGCTTTGTTTTTTTTCAATTGCTTTTCTCACTAGCTCACAATTGAATTACGTTACGTCTTCAGTGATACTTTTTCGTACTGTCTTACGTAGTTCTATACAGGGTTCAAAGGAAAATCCTTATTCAGAGCAATAGCTGCGGAAGGAAGGGCCCGAGTGGTACACACGTTAAGCCTATGTATAAGAAAGGGACAGATGGCCGATTCGATGAAAGCGATTAGAGCGCCCCTGGCGGCAAAGGTAAGAAGTTAAGAAAGCTAAATCGCCAACAACGCGAAAGTTTTGTGACGTACCTGCCAGCAGGACGCACACGACATAAAGGCAGATAGTAGTCAGAACAAACGTCCGCGTAGCTCAATTGGTACAGCAACTTGTTCCGGAATGAGGGGATCCTGGTTCGAATCCTGGCGTGGACAGAAATGACAGAGAAATTTACTTCGTTATAGTTTCATTTGTTGAAGTTTCATTTGTTTCCTTGATTTATATGTTCAGTATGTGAAGTTTCATTTGTTTCTTTGGTTTATATGTTCAGGTAGGAAAGACAGAGTGCCTATAGAAATTTAAATTCTCAAAATTTTAATAAGGACGTCTGTGGTTTGGCATTTTTTTAAAAATGAAGGCACTCTCATGAAACCTGAACTTTTCGATTCAGGGGCTCCGGGTGTCTTTTCCTGATGAGTGGCCTCGGGCTCCTGAGCCAATTTCAGTGGTTAAGTTTGCTTGTTGGGTTCATTAGTTTGAAAATTTCAGTTTTGCATAATTTGGGTGTTCCATGGTAATATGATTTGGTTGATTGTTGCCCATTTTTTCCATTTCCAGTATTTAACACAACTCGCTCTTGCAGTATTGCGCAGGGTTGCGAACCAGTTGTGACCCAATAAAGTGCACCCGAACTCACCCCTAATGGATACTACCTTCAAAGACGATTTCTAAGAATTCATTAGAAATTAGCGGGTTCTTACAAGACAGTCGTGAGAATTATAACACTGGCATGTTGTCCCTGTATTAAAATCAAAACATCATAGCTGTCAAATTTTGAAGATGACAATCCGATTTTTGGCGTAAATGTGACAAATATGGTAAGTCAGATAATATCCGAAAACTTTAAAATTTTCATCGTCCTGGAGCGGGACTCGAATCCGCGTCTCCCAGAAAACACTCGGTTATGCTAACCACTACACCACCCAGAACGAGCAAGTTTCAAGTTTCCGATCAATTTGAATATAACCATCAATCCTGTGATGGTTATATAAATCAATCCTGTGATGGTTATATTCAAATTGATAGGAAACTTGAAACTTGCTCGTTCTGGGTGGTGTAGTGGTTAGCATAACCGGGTGTTTTCTGGGAGACACGCGGGTTCGAGTCCCGCTCCAGGACGATGAAAATTTTAAAGTTTTCGGATATTATCTGACTTACCATCCTTGTCACATTTACGCCAAAAATCGGATTGTCATCTTCAAAATTTGTATTATATGGCGTAATCCCGTATTTCTTTCATCACAGCTGTCATAACTTTGAAAATCTGCAGATACGACGAAAAGCAGCGGCCGTCAGCAAAACTAGGATGCACACCCTGAAAAATTAAGCAGAGTGGTGCCTGCTAGAATCGCGTCTGCTTTTAAAATCTAAAAGGCAAAAATCGCGCGCATGAGTATCAGCACACTCCAGATGCACCAATCATCGCTATTCACCGATGTTACACACAATTTTATACTGAATCAATTGTAAGAGTTCGCGCCTTTATAATTTTTTTTGTTACTTTCTTCTTTCAAAATAAATGCTTGCATATATACAGAGAAATTCTCGTGACATTTTAAGTTTCTCCATTCGTGTGTGATAATACTGGACAACATTTTCTTTCTCTCTTATATAGGAGTAGAAAATGGAAGTTTGAGAAGAGAGAAAAAGAAAAGCTTACCAGTACTCTTTGTGGCTACTTACCCACAAATAAGTTCGCACTTTCTTTATTACAAGTTTTGTTTCGTAACGATTTGAGCAGCTCGCTACCGCCCAACTTACAAATTAAATAATGGAAGGAGTTGCGAATAATATTGCTTTCTTCTTTGACCGAGTGTTGTTAGAATGACAAAGGCACGAACGATAAACATTGCACGTCCTAAAGGCGGATGCAAGGAATTAATTTAATGGTGGCCGGCTTGTTGCTAAGGCGAACTGCATGATCAACTCCATTTAGTGCAGAGCAGGGAGTGCCCAGACGAAGAAACACTGACCTACATTCAGAGACGCTGAGATGAATTTTTAATCCGTTCATGCAAGGCGGGTGATTCGGCACAACCAAAAAGGAAGATGCAAAGACTGAGAACAGTAGAAAGAACAGCATTCAGAATAAGAACAAGAAACAGACTGCAGGTAAGATTACGAGAACCGCAAAATGTGTGACAGAAAAATAGCTAGAAATGGTGTCCACTTGAGTAACACCTTTTCATTTTCTTAACCCACAGCGTAATGCTTCTATGGAGAGTTTAACAACCCGCAGGATTTCCCACGGATAAAACAATTAATTGTCCCTAATTAAGGGGTAGTGGGTTCCTGGAAAAGTGGAAGAGTTAATACACCTTTGCTCGGAATTCGAGCTCGTCAAAGGGATGTCGTCATTTCTATTACAGCAGGATAACAGGAACCGCTTCATACTGTTGATTTGAGAAATAATGCCAATTAGTTTCTTGCTTGTTGTGGGAAACTAAAAAGTGTTGGGTTGATGCATAAGTTCATGCCATTGTTTTTCACCGGACAACAGGAATGTATTAAATCAGAAGGGAAAGCGGAATCAATCAACTATG
Source organism: Macrothele yani (assembly GCA_039090855.1). NCBI lineage: Eukaryota > Metazoa > Arthropoda > Arachnida > Araneae > Macrothelidae > Macrothele > Macrothele yani. The sequence continues at coordinate 27,922,126 of CM077013.1, forward strand.
TATCCCTCCCATTGTTTAAGACGGTGTCCCAACGACTGGGTAGTTCTACAATGCAATTCTTGAAAAACGTGTAGGTTCTGCTGCGATGAAATGATCAAGGAAATTCTGGAGATCAACATCATTGTTGAACGTTCTGCCACGGAGTGCATTCGACAACACAGATCGGTACAGGTGTTAGTCTGAAGGGGCGACATCTGGGGAACAGGCCGGATGTGGAAGGATCTCCCATTTCATGTCCTGAATGGCCATTTTGGTCCTGCTGGCACCGTGAGGGCGTGCGTTATCATGCTGGAGAAGGACACCATGGCGCCGATGTGGCCGTTTCTGTTCCAATGCTCATTCGACACGGCGGAGTTGCTCACAATAGAGTGCAGCGTTGATTGTCCGATTCCTCGACAGCATTTCCCGATGAATAATACCTTCCATGTCCTGCCAGAAACACAACAAGATCTTCGTAGAATGAAGATCATGTTTTGGACGTGGTGTGGTCTTCTTGTATGGGCTTAACCATTCCCTCCGATGCCTGAAATTCACGTACAGGCACCACTTTTCATCTCCAGTAACAATACGTGACAGAAAGGGTTTGTGTTGCTGAGAACATTCGCGATAACGGGCGAGCAAGGAACCACGTATGGCAACACGCTGATTATTGTTGTCCTCGGTGAGAGTGTGAGGCACCCAAGACCAAAATTTCTGGATCTTTCCCATACCTTCCAGGTGTCGCACCAATGTGACCTGATCACAGTCCATCTCAGTGGCCCATTCGCGTGTGGTTTGACGTGGATCCAAGTGGATGAGATGGTTTAAACGATCCTCATCAAAGTGAGATGGATGACCTGAGCGTGGAGAGTCGTTGAGGTCAAAATTGCAACCTCGGAACTGCTCAAACCATTTGCGGGCTGTCCTCGAAGCAATAGAATCTTCCCCATACACAGCACAAATTTGTCGAGAAGCCTCGGCGGCTGTGGATCCCTCGTTACACTCGTAGAGGAGCAGATGTCGGAAATGTTCATTCCTCTCTACTTGACACTCCATACTTCCGGACCTGAAAACCAAAAAACCATTAGCCACAATCACACCACGCAATATGATTTAGATACACGATATTACTGGCTACATTTTGATATACAACTGGCCATTTGCACCGTCACTACTGATCTGGGAAACACTCGTGAAATAAAACGGTAGAGCTTATGCATCAACCCAATATTTCCTTTGCTCGAAGCAAAAATAGCAAAATGTTGCAAAAATATTCACACACACACACACACACACACATAGACAAAAGCTTGCGAACTCTCACTGAATAACAATTTTATGGCAAATACAGGATGTTTCACTAGCTAGTCCCCACAAAGAACCAACTATTGTTTTCTTCAAACACTATATAGAAAAACGACGTTTGGTTTACAAGTGACCTTGATCCTTGTGAAATGCACGGGTGATTTTCCTGATAAGGCGATGATTCATTGTGGCGTCACCCCACCAGATGGCCGGGCTCTGCTAATTCTGTTCGGAGACAATCTGCTTGTTTTACTGCGTCGTTGAACGTCGTTCAGGATGGCTGTGCATACCATTGCGCAGCGGGTGTAAATTGTGAAAAGTTATTGGATAACAAAGCCTATAAAGGTAACACAGCGTGAATTCCCGCAGAAGTTTGGGGGGGGGTAAAGCACAAGAGAAACATTACATTGTCAGGTTAACGAAGAAATTGAAACCACGGGCAGTGTTTTGAACTAATACAGTGGCAGACGTCCTCCTTTAGCGGAAGAAAAATCGAAGATGTAATGCACAGGCTGCTGGCGTCACCAAAGAAGTCAATACGACGTTTGTCGCAATAAACTGGGTATCGTGTTTCCAGCCGCGAAGAAAGTAATTCTTCATCGGTACCGTTTGACAGCTGTGCAAGAGTTGCAAGAACCGGATCTTGAAAAGCGTGTGTCTTAGTGTTACTGGTTCCTGAATTTTTTACTCGCAATTCTGAGCATTTTTGGTTTCACATGGCTAACTGACGCAGCAAGGCTTCATTCGGAAGGGTATGCCAATTCCTAAAACTCCCACATCTGAGCTACAGATAATCCACATGAATTACACGAAACCCCATTACATCCTGCAAAAGTCTGTGTTTGGTGTGCTGTGACTCGAACCAGAATAATTGGATCTATTTGATTCACGAGCATAGTAAACTAGGCGTCACGTATGAACATTTTGAGATAATTTGTGGACCAATTAACCAACATCGATTTGATAACTTGGTACTTTCTATAGGATGGACAACATACCACACGTCCCGTGTGAGCATGAGTAAAATTTTCCTGTTTCTTCGGTAACCGAGTGATCTCCAAAGGACAGTGGCCACCTCGTTCACTAGATTTGACTCCTCCCGATATTTTCTTATGGTTATATTTGAAGTGTCGTACTTGCAGCAATAAGCCTTGCACGTTAGAAGACTTAGAAAGCAACATCAGCGCAGCAAGCCGGCTATTGATGAGGACATGCTGCGGAGGACCTTCGATAATATACAGCATCGCGTTCGAGTGTGTTTGGATTTCGGTGGAGGACATTTCCAGCATTTATTGTGAATGGTTCTACATTTCCATGAACTAAGGTGCGTTCTAAACCACATGTCATGTTTCTAAGTAGAATGTGTTAGAAAATAAGACTGATTCTTCGGGGGCGGGGAGGGGGAGTTACTGCCTAGTGAAACACTCTGTACAAAACGACTGACTATAAGCAAAGAATATTCAAGACTAATACCGTAGAATTTTTAAGCTTTCAGGCTTTCATGCAGCAGTAAACGCAATCAGCAAGTCCACGCCAGATAGCTCGCAGGAATATGTTTACCTATCCTCTGCTCAAAACAACTGAAAAAAAAAGAGGGAAGGAAATATACATAATATTCTTACACAGTTGAATCACATTAGTGTGACCACCTCCTACTTTTGACGTCAACATCGCACAGCCAATGACAGAAGGCACGTGTCGTGAGCTAGCTGGAAGGGTATATAAGGTGTGCTGTAGGCAATCTGAAAACATAGCCGCGGATGGCTTAGTGGTTAGTGTTTCAGACTATCGATGTTGGGTCCCCAGGTTCAAGCCTGGGCTGATCTTTCAGAGATGGTGTGATTTATTAACAATCGCTGAATATCCGCCGTGCATCGGACGAGCACGTTAAGTGACTGCCCCCAGGCTGGACCCACTGGTTAAATGGGTATCCTTTCCTATACCCCACCTGAAATTCTCTCACCCCTCTATGTGCAACATCGTACTTGTACGGTGGCGCCATCTACTGTACTCTAATCTCACTACAAACTGTTCTGTCAAAGTCGCTAGACTTGCTCTCATTCCTTCCGTTTCTGTGTCCTGCCCAAAAGGCGATCTCGCTGTAGGTGGCTGGGACCTAAACTCTACTACCTGTGGACGGAAGTCCTACAAGAAAATGATGCTGACACTCCCACCCACCCCATCTGAAAACATATCACTCGTTGCTGTCATGGATAAAAGGAACGATTTATCAGATTTGCAAATTTGTTATTGGCTTTCGGGTCAAGGGTGGCAGTATTTATGAAACAGCGCTGTTTGTGAACTGTTCGCGCGCTGCTGTGGTTAAAGTGTATCGTGATTAGAGAAATGTCACCATTGCGAATAAGCGACGTGGAAACTTCGGAGCAGTACGTGCCATTGATGTGAGAGGTGAACGTCGGCTTCGAAGGTGCGCGAGGGCCTATTGACACACTAAAGTGGAGCAACTCACTGGCCGATGAACCAGGGGGCTACCGGAAGTGTGTCTAAAACGACAGTTCAGCGAACCCTGCTGCGTATGGGGTTCCGATGCAGACGGATGGTCACTGCCCCTATGCTAACGAAGGTGCATCGGCAGAAAAAGGCTTACATTTGCACGGCAGTATCGGAATTGGACCTCCGCTGATTGGCAAAGGATTGCCTTCTCCGATGAGTCACGTTTTCTGCTTCATCGAACGGATCGACGTTGGCGTATAAGACACGAAACATCGGAGAACAAACACCCTTCAACCATTTCTGGAAGAACACAAGCTGGTGGGGGCAGCGTTATAGTTTGGGAAATGTTTTCGTGGCATTCCCTGGGTCCACTCCTACAGCTGTGGAAGCACTGTGCACTGAATTCGTTATGAATCCATCCTTGCAGACCACGTGCACCCATACATGCTGATTGTCTTCCCTGTGGCGGATGAGATCTTCCGGCACGACAATGCGACGTGTCACACAGCTAGAAACGTCCGAGGGTAGTTAGGAAAGCACGAAGAAGACTTCAAAGTACTTCTCTGCCCCCCTAATTCCCCAGACTTAAACCCAATTGAGCATCTGTGGGACTACCTCGATGGTGTTGTGCGCTCTGTATGGATCCTGCACCCTCCAGCAGCTGTCAGACGCACTGCAGTCAGCATGGCTCCACATATCTTTGAACACCTTCCAGCACCTTATCGAGTCACTCCCAGCCCGTCTAACTGCTGTCCGTGCTGCACACGGCGGTTACTCTGGATATTAGCTGGTGGTACCAATAATGTGACACGACCGTGTATATGAAAATGTAGAACACAATTAAAGTTTCAATGTTTGCCTCTAAGAAATTAGAAAATTTTACCACCGAAAAGTTTTTGTGTAAGATCGTGTTTGTTTTTAGGAGCAACATATTTATGTGAGTTGCGTTGAAATTATAAGTTTTAAACTTTAAAGAAACATTTTTTGGAAGCGTGTTGGTTTCATTGGTAAATAAGGAATTGCTGATTGGCATGAAAATCTTCTGCCATAGAATTGTTCTGTCAGATGGACATCTCCGCGGGGGACGTTCGTCCGTGAGATATCAAGAATACACTTGCGATGTTCACGGACGAATTTCAATGCGAGTTTTTCCTGAAAGTTGTTCTTGACGAGTCAATTTCATTCGATAAAATATGTTAAAGCAATGGGGTGATGTACAATTGATATCGTGCCATCTCTGAGGACAATTCCCGAAGAACTGGTGAGAATTTAAAAAGCAATGCCAGGAACTTTAGTGCAGTTTATTAAGGAGAGACCTTGTAACTTCAACGTACAATTAAATGACATGAATGAGAATAACACACAAAAGTAACGCCTCGATTTTGTTTATTGCTTTGCCATGATTAGAAATCAAACTGTGAGCTGGCTGGTTATTATTTACGGAGACACTTGAAGACGCATGACCTTAAACATCGAATCGAAGCTACAGAATTCACTTTGGCAGCATTATTCAGGGCTTTCATCCGGTTCCTTTTCAGGAATAAACAAATGAATTACTTTCTGACAACAAAAAATCCAGGAAGGCTCCAAGAAAAATTACTTTTTTTTTTTCACTGTTCTGAACATAATCCCATTTCAACGGTTTTCAGAAAATAAGATTAAGTCCTTGCAAAACCTGGAAGCATTCTCACGGTATAAAAAAGTAAGCAAACAAAAGGAATTCCATTTACAGCACAGTGAAACGAATTGAAGAACGATGGTCTGTTTGGCGCTCTGCAGGAGATGGGTAATATTTTCCGACCTTTGATTCTCACTGTGTCTTTGGGTTAAATCAGAAGGATGAACAAAAAACCTGTTACTCGGCAATCCAAGGACAAATAAAAAACGCGAGTAAGGGAAAAGAATGCGAAAAGCTGTCCAAATTCGTACTTTTAATAACACCTCTGAATAGAGGACACTCTGGGACTGCAACATTTGTCCGCTATTGGGGAGTGTTAACTTCTGAAGTTAACTTCCGAGTCCAACGAAAGCTCACAACACAAAAAAATTCTTATTAAGGTGGATCCACCTAAAAACTCTTTCCTGTGTTTCCAATGATAAAAAAAATTCTGTAGACATTTTCTTTTCAATTAGTATTTTGCTGGGAATGAAAATTTGCACATCGATAAAAATAACTTTATACAGTATTATAGCCTAGTACAGGGGTTCCCAAACATTTTGAGACGGCGCCGCCCTTCACATGTCACATTTTCGTTCGACGCGCCCTGTACCCAAAATTAAAAAAAAAATGCCCAACTTAGAGTTTGTGGTTTATTGCTTTTTAAAGGAAATAGTCATTTGCGTTACTAGCTTGTATTCTTTTGTACAAATACAAAATTAGAATAAAATTACAGAACAACTTAGTAACAAGAAATCACCCCTTCACTCTTGGATCAGGCTGTTCGAATGCATACTCCTCATTTCGTACCGGCTAGAGATTAAAACATGGCAAGTAAGGAGTTCTGCAAATAAAGCAACTGTTTCTCGAGAGAAGAAAGAGGTCCAGGAGAGGTTCCGATGCGAGTTAGGCCTTTTAATTGACATGCCGAAGCAGAACAGTGGCAATACAAATGACGGCAACTCCGCCCGCAGATTTTTCACAAACCCCGAGAAGGCTGCAGAGATAACTGGAATGAATTTGGACTTGATTAAGCGTTTAGGAGTTCTTTCCGAATGTATAAATTGTTACAGACAAATTGATTTAGATAAATTTCACGACTTCACTAAAGAGACCCAGGATCTATACCTCCAACACTACTGCTGGCATCCAATGCCTGAGCCGCGGATGGCTTAGTGGTTAGCGAGTCAGACTACCAATGCAGGGTCCTCAGGTTTGAACCTGGGATGATCTTTCAGAGATGGTGGGATTTACTAACAATCGCTGAATATCAGCCGTGCATCGGACGAGCGCGTTAAGTGACGGCCCCCAGGCTGGACCCACTGGTTAAATGGGTATCCTTTCCTATGCCCCCCCCCTGAAATTCTCTCACCCCTCTGTGTGCAACATCGTACTTGTAAGGTGGCGCCATCTACTGTACTCTAATCCTTCCGTTTCTGTGTCGCTGTAGGTGGCTGGAACCTAAACTCTACTCACTGTGGACGATAGTCCTACAAGAATATGGCAAATACTGTCTGGCATCCAATGCCTGTAAGCCTTCATAAAGTTTAATTTCACGGGAGAAACATTATTGAATCGTGTATTCGGCTTATTGGGCAACATTCGGAGGAAGCCCAAGAAGCCAGGAATAAACACAATAAGCAGCATGGATTATTGTTCACGAGGAAGACATAATAGACAGGAATACAGACTTGCTGAACAGACTGCTCATTACGTCAGACACCTATATAGCAAGTTTACGGGCGTCTCCAAAACCCAAACACAGAAAACTGAATCACGAAATGATTAATTTGTTAGAATTCGATGCATCCGTACCAGAAGGAGACGATTCCGATGACTCATTCGATGCGAGTAGTGTCTTTAGTGATTCCGAATAATTGTTCTGTCATTCTACTTTACAGGCAAAATATTTGTTTTCTTCGTTTCTGTTTCGTGATATGTGTAGTCTTTCTGTATTCTTTCAGGCTAAGCATTACATATTCAAACAACACATAGTTTGGAATTCCAGCTACATGTCGGCTAAACCGCTGTATCCTATCGTACGCGGGAAGCCGGACTTCAGTGTCAATTTACTTGGATTCCGGCTTTCCGCATATCATCTTGCGTTACAGTGCAGCCCTTTGGCTCGTTTTCATTTGAATGACCTTTATAATACTCTTCATGTTCGAATTTGTTGTTTTGTTGCCTTTAAATTGTGCGATATGTAATATTTTATATTTATGTTCCTGTTGTATTGATAACACAGGTAGTGACCATAGATTGGTGAGATGTAAGATGCACCTCAACACTAAACTTGAACGTGGCAAGCTCATAAGACAAACAAAATCTATTGACATAACCAACCTTAAAAAACACCATAATACCTTCAAGTTAGAACTGAAGAACAGGTTCTCTGCTTTAGAAGGCCTAACATCGGAAGAAGTGGACATCTCTGAAGTTAACAGAAAAGTAACCAAAGCTCTTATGGAAACAGCAACAAAATTAGCTGGGTCTAAGAACAAGTTGCATGTAAATAAATTATCAGGAAAAACGAAAATGTTGATGCGAAAAAGAAGAGAGATGAGGACAACTAAAGAAGATGTGACTTCCAAAGTGGAATATATAGAGCTATGCAAGACAGTACGAAAAAGTATCACTGAAGACGTAAGGAAATTCAACTGTGAACTAGTGAGGAAAGCAATTGAAAACAACCAAAGCCTAAAGATAGCAAAGGGACATCTCAGTAAGGGAAGAAAACAGATTATGGCACTGAGAAAAGAAGATGGTTCTGTAACAAGAAATACAGGCGAAATTTTGACAAGAGTGAAAGATTTCTACTCCAAATTATATGAAAGGGATGATACATGCACTCCAGACATCATGAAAGATACCAGTACCAGAGTTCCTCCAGTCCTTCCAACAGAAGTTGCACATGCAATCAAGAACATGAAGCGGGGAAAAGCTCCAGGAGAAGATGGAATTACTGTAGACATCATACAAGAAGCAAGTGGAGAAATCGAAACAGTACTCGCCCAAATTTTCACTCGATGCCTTAATGAAGGAAAGATTCCTGAGGATTGGAACACCGCTACAATAATCCTGCTACATAAGAAAGGTGACATTGAGGATCTCGGAAACTACAGACCTATCAGCCTCCTATCAGTAGTTTATAAAATCTTCACTAAAGTTCTTTCACACCGCTTGAAGGTAACACTGGACATGGCTCAACCGAGAGAACAAGCTGGATTCAGGAGTGGCTACAGCACAATAGATCATATCCACGTACTGAGAGAACTAATTGAAAGAGCGAGGGAATATGAACTTCCATTGTGCGTGGCTTTTATCGATTATGAAAAAGCCTTTGATTCGGTGAAACCATCAGCAGTTACAATGGCTCTGAAAACCTGCGGTATTGAAGATGCATACATTAATATTATTAATAACATCTATGAAAATGCAAGTGCAAAGATTAGGCTGTTTGAAAATACAACACACATAAAAATTGGAAAGGGAGTGAGACAAGGTGACACCATATCTCCGAAGCTCTTTAATGCCACATTGGAGGGTGTTTTTCAGTCACTGAGCTGGGAAAACAAGGGGATAAAGATTAATGGAGATTATCTAACCCACCTTCGTTTTGCTGATGACGTAGTCATTTTTGCAACTAGCCCATCAGAGCTGCAGAGTATGATCCAGGAACTTGCTGACAAGAGTAAAGAAGTGCGATTAAAAATGAACTTTCAGAAGACAAAAGTGATGTTCAATGCTTTTACAAGAAATGAAGATTTATCGATTGATGGAGAAAAGCTGGAGATAACAGACACGTACGTTTATCTTGGACAGCAGATATCAAGTGAGGGTCACATTGATGAAGAAATTAATCGGCGTACAAAACTTGCCTGGAGAGCTTTTGGAAGAAACAGCATAATTTTCAAGAGTAATATGCCATTATGTCTTAAAAGAAAAGTGTTTGATCAATGCAGCCTTCCAGTGCTTACGTATGGTGCAGAGACGTGGACCTTAACTAAAAGAGACATACAAAGGCTGCAGACAACTCAAAGTAGCATGGAGAGGTGCATACTTGGTGTAACCAGGAGAGATAAGAAGAGGAACTCGTGGATCCGAAAAATGACAAGAGTGGAAGACATCATGATCAGAGTTAAATCCCTGAAATGGCAATGGGCTGGACATACTGTCAGAAGGACATATCATCGATGGACAGCCGAGATTTTAGATTGGATTCCAAGGGACAGGAAAAGACCCAGAAGAAGACCACATGGGAGATGGGTGGATGAAATTCGAAAGTATGCAGCGGTGACATGGAGGAGACTGGCACAAGACAGACCGTTGTGGAGGAAACTTGGGGAGACCTTCGTCCAGCAGTGGATTGATAATGGTTGACAATGATGATGATGATGATGATGTATTGATAATAAACCCGTTACATAACAAAAAAACAAAAAAAAACTGAAAGCAATAATATTGTCCATAAGCAGTCGCCCGTCCCTAATTTAAGGCTACTGGCTCCAGGAAAGGGAGAAAGCCGGCGCCGTAAGACGAACACAACACCCATGCCTCATCGGGATTCGAACCCAGACCCATCTCAGACGAATGAATGGTCAGAAACCAGTACTTAGAACACTGGATGGCCAGTGTTCTAAGTACACTGGGTGGACTTAGAACTACTTCTCCCTTAGAGCACTGGGTGGCCAGTGTTCTAAGGGAGAAGTAGTTTGAAAAAAAAAAAACTTTCCTGAGCTATATTAAAAATCAATACTTCGATGTAGTGGTAAGGAAGAGTGGCGCCACCTGTAAACAAACATCATAACTACATCGAAGTAAAGTTAGTGATCTTTAATATAGTTCAGGAAAACTTTTTGCAAAGAACACCGATTGTACAATCCGAGTTAGGATGTTTTTCTCATGAGTGGTCCAACTTTGAAGCATTTGACATTTTTCTCCGTTGAGGAAACAGGGTGGAATTTTTTTCTATTGGAATTATATATTAATTGCGAAGAAAACAGGTAAAGAAATTTTACCATTGGAAACATAAGTCAGAGATTTTAGGTGGAATCACCTTAAGCCCCCACACAAGCAAAAAATGTCGAGACTGCTCAACTTGAAGCGTCGAGGCTTAAACTGCCATCTTTTAAACTTATATATGGTCTTGTTGTACGCCATGACCCACCGCAAATGTATAACTATAAATAAAGAAAGAAGGAATATTAATAAACGAAGTTATGAGAGAATGCAGCGCACCAGGAAAATGTATAAAAAAGGAGATGTTACTAGTTTTACTCTGCCAAATTTCTGGTACCTTGACACATGCACATGTACATACACATCTTAACGTCTTGAGCGTGAATCTGAAATGACTGACCTTTTTCAGTATCGAGTCAAGTTGATATATCACTGATGTGTGTGAAGGTCAAGTATTCGATAAGGCTGCTGCAGTTCTATACATGGATTTTTGTTTTCTGCATGGATATTTTTATGTCCTTAGTTATCGCATCTGATAAAGTTTGAATGCAAGTTTTCACTAAGTTCAAAGAAATGCACATTCCAAATAAAAAAGGCATTTTATTGAATATTTCAATAAGAAAGTATTATAAAAAAAGGCGTTTTATTGAATCTTACAATAAGAAAGTATTATAAAAAAAGGCGTTTTATTAAATCTTACAATAAGAAAGTATTATAAAAAAGGCGTTTTATTAAATCTTACAATAAGAAAGTATTATAAAAAAAGGCGTTTTATTGAATCTTACAATAAGAAAGTATTATAAAAAAGGCGTTTTATTGAATCTTACAATAAGAAAGTATTATAAAAAAGGCGTTTTATTGAATCTTATAATAAGAAAGTATTATAAAAAGAGGCGTTTTATTGAATATTACAATAAGAAAGTATTATAAAAAAGGCGTTTTATTGAATCTTACAATAAGAAAGTATTATAAAAAAAAGGCGTTTTATTGAATATTACAATAAGAAAGTATTATAAAAAGACGTTTTATTGAATCTTACAATAAGAAAGTATTATAAAAAAAGGCGTTTTATTGAATCTTACAATAAGAAAGTATTATCCTAATAATGAAACGCATATAGATTCGCCAAGCTTTCAAACTTCGCTGGGAGGCTTTTTCAAGGCAATGATAGACATAAAAATGAATATAATTTTTATGTCTACCATTGCCTTAAAAATTCCTCCCAGTGGAGTGCGAAAGCTTGGCGAATCTTTGTGTTGACTACACCACAAAAATAAACGGATTTAATACGCTATATGCGTTTCATTATTATTCATGTCTGGTGTATTTAAAATAAAGTATTATCCTAAAATACAGTGTTCAGTAAAATGCTATGGAACATTTTTTAGTTTAGGCTGACGTAGAGATATAGCCAGTGTTTAGCAAAGTCTGAAAACACTTTCTTAAAAATACTTTTTTTATTTTTTGTTTATTGAAGGTTTATCGGACCTGGTGATACAAAGACATACAAGCAGACATAAACAGGATACAGATATTTCACGGCAACAAGTACAAATCATACATGTATGACAGCATACCAAATGATCAATGTACACAGATATACACAGTGTTGATCATGTAATACATGGTGAACAAGTACAGTATGCCAAATGACCATGTATACAGATAACCAGTGTTGGACAAGTAGCATATTGAGAGCCAATACCGAAAGACAAACACAAACGCCTCACCGAGATTCGAACCCGGACACAACTAGGGCGAATGATCATAAGCCAGCGTCTTAGACCACTGCGCCAGAAATAATTCAGTGAAGAAAAGGTGAATTTAAATAATCTCTGAATTACGAGAATTCATGATCAGTTCTTATTTTGAGCCTTTCACCTTGTTTACTGTGCTTGTGAACCGTGGTGAACCCTTCAGCAACGATAATAATTGGAATTCCCAGATGAAATTCACTGCCTTGGTGGACCAGCATTCAGTAGTTTTTAAAATAATGCTTTTCCAGAAATATTTCAACAAAGAAAAAGCAAACTTAAAAAATAAATGTCTGAATTTCAAGAATTCTACTTCAGGTTTCCGGAGTTTTTTTTACCATGTTTGTTGTGTTTAATAGCTCTGGTGGATGAATCCACGATGATAATAACTGGGATCTCTTGACGAAATTTAGAGAACCACACTTTGAGAAACACTGTTCTAAGGGATCATAGACACCTTACTGAATCCTCATGCACGAACAAACGCATCTCCATGTTACTCCTATAATTTCCACCTTGTTGGACTACAGTGTATCACGCCAATTTATCCTGTATTTTACGTGAGTTATATCGCACATCCTTTTTTACACATATGCACTATTAGACATGCCATGCTATCGTGTCGTGTTTTTCATTTTGACCATTCTAGAGACTACGCTTAACTGTGGATACCAGTGTATGTGTGTGTGTGTGTGTGTCTGTGTGTGTGACGTCTTATCTCGTTTATCTGCAATGACTTTCGGTTTTCGTTTCTTCATTTAACGATCACGTTTTATCTGACGAAGCCGTAACTTTGTGTCTGCTTTTAGATGATGATGTAAACTTTTTATATCGTTTGGGAGAACAACATTACGACTTATTTTACTTTAATTTATTGCGCTGGATGTGTCATTATTTTCGTTTATCTTTTCTTGGGGATTTATTTACATAGTATTAAAGTTTCCTGGCTCTATGTTACGATGTCATAAATAATTGACGTTTTTGTTTGCCGGTAATGTTCCAAAGATATTTATTATTGCTGATGATAATTATGTGGCAAGTGCTTATTGTCATTACTGTTTTTCTTACACACCTCTTTTTTGCTTCTGCCCCTCCCCACTTTTAAATATACTCCAATTGGATTTTTGTGGGCGGACGGCATATCTTTTTTAAAAACTCTTTCGTAATGTTTTCTATGCTATGTAATATTTATGCATGTAATCTGAATGGACAAATTATTACATACACCTACATAATAACGTGTTGCTCGACGTTTTGCCCTCATAGCAGCAGCTGATTTCTGCTTCTGATGTATCGTGCTTATGTTACCGGTTTGTCCGTCCGTCCGTCCTCTGTGAGTCCACCTATGAAAACACAATATCTCTGCAACTATTAGTCCAATTTCAAAAATTCTTTTTACATTGGGAAGTTTGAAATGTGCGAATGACGATCCTTTATTTCTTCTTTTTTTTCTTTTTACGATGTACGATTTCGCCGCTATAGGGTGTAAATGCAGATGATATCGAATTCAAAATATATTTTATTCCATATATAAAGCACCGATTGAAAAATTTCTTTTATCTATCGATTCCATTTATTCTAAGAGTATTAGTTATAGGCACATTTTCAAGTTACGCATAAATTTTCCCTAGAGCGCGTGAAAGTAAATTGAGTTTTCCCCGATATCTCTACTTCTATAACCCTAATTTGGAAAATTCTTTCTGGTCGGATACAGCTCTTGGTGGGAATTCTTTTCCATACATTTTCTAATTTTTGGAAAAGAATGGTTTGCATACCAGGGGTCGTAAGTGTCAATTTCTGCTTCTGATATATTTGCAGCAAAATCTGAGCTTCTAAAATCTCGATTGAAAAAACTCGTTTGTGGACCGACGCCACTCACGTCGATAAACCTTTTCGGAACATTTTCTTCTTACAATATTGCATAGTTTTTTCTCCAGGGGACGTATATATATATCTTATTTTTGTCTATATCTTTACTTCTAAGAGTCCGATTTTAAAAATTCCTTCTTTATAGGATAGAGTTTCCGGTGCGACAAGTTTTTCATTTAATTTCAAAATTTTCAAGTAATTCTTAGACTTCCCGATAGGGGGCGTAAAGGTAAATTGCTTTTCTTCCAATATCTGTGCTTCTAAAACTCTGATTTGAAAATTTCTTTCAGCACTGGATACAGCTCCTGATGGGAAATCCTTTGCATATAATTTCTAATGTTTGGTAAAAAATAGTTTGACCACCAGGAGGCGTAATACTTAATTTCCTCTTCTGATATACTCGCAGCAAAATCTGAGCTTCTAAAATCTCTATTGATAAAAAGTCGTTTGTGGACCGATACTACTCACGTCTATAAACCCTTTGGAAATATTACACGAAAAATATTTCCCACCAAAAGCTGTATGCGATACAGAAAGAATGTTCTTAAAATAATGCATGATTTCTCCGCCAGGAGGCGTAGATGTGTATCTTATTTTTGCCAGTATCTCTGCTTCTAACGGTCCGATTTGAAAAATTCCTTCTTTGTTGGATAGCGTTTCCGGTGCGAAATGTTTTTCACACAATTTCAAAATTATCAAGTAATTTATAGACTTTCCGCTATGGGGCGTTAAAGGTAAATTGCGTTTCCCCCGATATTTCTGCTTCTAGAACACCGATTTGAAAAATTCTTTCTGTATCGCATACAGCTTTTGGTGGGAAATAGTTTTCGTGTAATTTCTAATATTTGGTAAAGAATGGTTTGACCAGCAGGGGCATAAGTGTTAATTACAGCTTCTGATGTATTTGCAGCAAAATGTGAGCTCCTGAAAACTCGACTGAAAAAATTCTTTACTGGATCGATACCTCTGATACCGAAAAACCTTTTGAGAATTCTTTCTTCTTAAAATAATGCAAATTTTTCCCGCCAGGGGACGCAGATCCATATTCTATATTTGTCGATATCTGTGCTTCTAAGAGTCCGATTTGAAAAACGCTTTCTTTGTTGGAGAGTTTTCGCGCTGCGAAATGTTTCTCATATAAATTAAAATTTTTCTTAACGCGCAAGTATGCCACCAGAAGGCGTATGTTTACATTTAAGTTTACAGCAATATTTGCGGGATTAAAAATCCGACTGAAAAACTTCTTTCTTCGGTCAGATACTACTGTTTTCCGTACCGGTTCTTTTGGCTTTGAGTAGCTGTGATAAATTTAATCCGCGTCAGAACGGATTATAAACACGTGCTCATTACAGCCGCAAATTCGGTGTCATCTTTCTTGTTTTACCATTATATACCAACTTGTCTACGTTTAAATAAAAGGTCGTATATTTTCACACAACCTGTGCAAAGCATGAACGACACACGTTTGGTGCATCATTTTCGGAAAGGTAACGAAAGGACCGTCAGCGCCTTTCTTCATGTATGCCGCTGCATGCGTAAGTAAGTGTAACACATTGTCGTACTTGACAATATTCGGCGACCATAAGTGCATAGATTCACTAAATAATCTAGAAACTGTCTGTGGCATGATTTACTGCGGAAATGTTAAAAAAAAAAACATTTAGAAAGAGTTTCGTCATTTTTTAACCCACCGACTGCAACATTTCACACTTTTCTGCCACTGGAATAGGTAATTTCATCAATGCTCAACCAGATTTTTTCATTTTAACACATGGACCTAATATACTCTAATTTTCTTCATAACACTTTGGAAGATAATTGAAGATGACGTTATTCGCCAACGCGCTAGTGCGTGTTCTCGTGGAGCGGTCGAAGGGCGTAAATAAAACACTATTATTAATTATTATTGTTTTTTTTTGTTTTTTGTTTTTTGTTGCTGTTATCTTTTGGAACTGAAATTTTACTTGAAGTTTATTTACAAAAAAAAAAAATTGGAGGAATCAGTCAAATTTTTATATTTATTACGGAATTTTAGAAAATATGTATTTACATGCAAGTTTTCGAAAATGCGTGTTTTTTATGTGAAAATATTTATTTACGTGAAAAGTCCTTCCCCTAAAAATTACCAGGTAGCAAAATATTCGAAAAATGAAAAGAGCAGCTGCCGCAAATAGTCTGTCACCCGGTGACGTACTACAGAGGTGAAGCACATGCAAAGACGGCAAAATTCTGCAGTGATAATTTCCGTCGGTGTAGCTTAATTGGGAAAGGATTCGGCTCCAGAGAAGAAGGATGTGGGTTCACCGGCAAATTTGCGTTTTCACATTGACGCCAGCTTAATAGAAGTGGATGTACTGGCCGTTGGGTTCTTCGTAAAATGTGTGATGTTCATTCCAGACATCGTGTGGAATTAATAAGAATTCCTTCTTTTTCAGCGAACTGCTTCAAGCATGGTTTGCTAGATGACTCGGGAACTAATGATTCCATCCTAGCCCTTACTTAAGGGGGAAGGGGGAATATATGTGATATACAACAGAGGTGAAGCACATATCAAGACGGCAAAGTTGCAGCAATAAAATCCGTCGGTGTAGCTTAATAAGGAAAGCATTCTGCTCAGGAGCAGAAGGATGCAGATTCCAAATCCACCACCAGTAAAGTTGCGCTTTCACTAACCTCAGAAGAAATTAACGTGTCCAACTGCAAAAATTTTAATTCCATAGAAGCAAATTTGCCTTGATTCCCTGTACCGAAATAAAAACATGAAAACTTTCTATTCCTTTGTATATAATAGCAATAATAAATAAATAAATAATAATAACATTAATAAATCGACATATCAGTGCTGTTGGACCGTAATATTCAGAATACCTATGCATCTGGTATAATTCCTCAGACTCTTATAACTCAGCTTGATGCTTTAGGACTACAATACCTAAGGCCCAAAATCCAAGAAGCAGTAATTCTCGATATGTGCCACGTCGTATGACGTTTTTTAATTTTTTAAACCATGAGTAACAATGTCTTTACTTGACTTTATATCCGTACTGACAAGTGGACCATGCTACAGACGCCACTGCTGTAGATGAGAAAATTAAATAAATAAATAATAATAATAATAATAACAAACTGATCACTCTTCCCCAAGACCGAAGGGTTCCTGATGACAATACAAGATCAAGTTGTAGACACCAGAAACTACCAGAAGCATATCCTGAAGGACACGCCAGTGGAAAGCGACACTTGTCGGCAATGCCACCAAGCGCCAGAGAGCATCCAACATATCACAGCAGGGTGCAGAGTCCTCACACAAACAGAGTACAAGAACAGGCACAATCCAGTCGCCAAGATTATCCATCAGAAATTGGCAAGAAAGGACCACCTAATTACAACTGAGCCTGTCCCCTACTACAAGTATGAGCCAACAACGCTTCTAGAGAACAACACCCACAAGATGCACTGGGACAAATCGATCAGAACAGATAATGACATCTCCCACAATCGGCCAGACATCGTCCTGGTCGACAAGGAGAAGAAGTCAACATACCTCATGGACATAGCCATTCCCAACACGTGCAACATCCAGAAGACACACGGAAAGAAGCTGTCAAAGTATAACTACCTACGATACGAAGTCAAGGAAATGTGGCATATGGAGAATGTCACCACCGTCCCCATAGTAACATCAGCCACAGGAATTGTACCTAAGACCATTCACAGCTCTGTACAGACACTAGACCTTCAACATAACACCAACTTGGAACTACAGAAGGCAGCTATCCTGAACACTTGTAGGATAGTAAGGAAGTTCCTGGACAACTGAGATAAAGAAATACCACTTCCCAGACTTGGTACGTCGTACCCGTCCCGGAAGGAAGAGAAGAAAAACCAAAAACCTCAGGAACAGGTGGAATCTCATTAGAGATATCAATAATAATAATAATAATGAGATTGCAAGAAAATAATCTTGGAATTTTGTCCTGAGATATCTTGATAAATGCACGTGACTGCTGCGGTTAAGGAGAGTCACATTTTAACCGCCACTGGTAAAATTGAACTTTCACAACCTTCAGAAGAAATTATAACGTGTCCAACTGCAAAAATTTTAATTCTGTAAAAGCAAATTTATGTCTTAATTTCTTGTACCGATATGAAAACATGAAAACTTTCTATTTCTTTGTATATAATACATAATAATAATAATAATGCAAGGAAATAATCTTGGAATGTTGGCTTCATACATGCACGTGACTGCTGCGGTTAAGGAGAGCCAGCGCTTTTCTTCAAATATGAACTCATATTATTCTGCAAAAAAAAAAGGGTGTTGCCCTGTTAGTCGTTTCATGCCAAGGTGCCTGAGATATCTTGATAAATGTTCTAAGGTAGGGGTGGGATTCGCTGGCGTTTTTAATGGCGGAATTCCAGTTTTCTTTCACTGTGTGTGCTCTATTTATCAGCCACCCGGCCATTATTTGTTACCGCTAAACAAAAGACAAGTCACAAAATTTGTGAGGACAACTTTTGACGTCGAGGACACGTTCGCGGGTGGCATCATCCTGAAAGGATGCGTACTAAGAAGTGTAAGACAAGCCATTTCTTTCTTGTTTTGAATCCTGTCTCTCGCTTGTCAACCTGGTTTAGGACTGTGGTTACGAAAACCACTACTTCCGCGGAGGTGGGGCACAGAACTTTCTAACTGTAAACCGCATGGCACGTGAATATTTCACAATCGAACTTTTCTGAAAAGTAAAACACGACTTACTCTCATTTCTTATGTGATAAAAAGTTTTTTTAGATTTGTTAAACCATTGACGTATAAATTTGATTCTAAAATATTGTGATAAGAACAGTGGTAGGGTTTTGAAAAACTTGGTTGTAAGGCACCGGTATACCAAAATTTTTTGTGGTCAGCACACATTTTCACAGGTCCACGAATGACATCAACATTAATACCTTTGTAGTCCGTTTATAATTTAAAAAAGCTATGACATGGTTTGTAACAGGTATAATAAGACAATATTTGGCAGAAATTACCTTTATGGAAGGGAGTTTGTCTAGGCTTCCACACGACCCCCTTTGCGGACTCGGCAGAGTTCATGCCGGGTGCTCGATTCTTGTCATGTGTTTTCTAACATCTGCGGAGTGATTTGTGCGAACGCTGCAGTACGGAGGTCGAATTGGGCCCGAATGGAGAGGAAAGATGGGAGCTCCATAGGAAATGGAAAGATGGGGTGACCAGTGGGGCTGGACTTCCAGTGACTTGTAACCTGGGCATCAATGTTTGTCAGGAGTGAAGTTAAGTAACAATTCTGAATATAGTGAATTGGAATCATCTTCCTTTTCATTAGCGCTTTTTCGTCAATTCGATGCAGCTGCGTCAATGGGTATTGTTCTCACTTTCTTAGCCGTCCCATCCGAGGGAAAGGGGGATTTATGGTTTTCCGTTCTTGTGCGAGGGAGGAACTGCATAGTGATCTCTGAGGGGTCAATGAAGAAGGCAATTTAGGAGCATCTGCGCCCACTAAAAACAAGGGCACATACTTTGGTGTTTCTTCGCCGTGATTTTGACTCTTCTAGAGAGATCCTGTAAGAAGCCGTCTTTAAAAGTTCCCGTTTTTTTACCTTCCGTATTTTGACAGAATTTCCGTAGTCAGTAATTCCCTTTATTTGAAAAAACCCCGTTTAATGTTTTTCCGTATTTATATACTGCAGTAGGTTATGGAGTTCTCCTTGACAATGAAATTTTACATGACTTAATGACTTTCTCTTTTGAGTTCAGGAAAGAAAATTCTGCAGTATTAATGAGTTTCTTCAGTTCAGTAAAATAACTTTTATAATACCTGGTGAATTTCCTCACTTCGTTCTATGACAGAGCTCACCATATGTGTGCGACAACTTTCTTCCTTAGTTCCGAAAAACAATACAATTTCTACAATCGCTCTCTCCCCTTAGTTATGTAAAGCAAATTCTTCCATATGAGCGTCAGCACTCTTCCCTTAGCCCAGTAAAAGAAATTCTACCGTACGTGCGATTGCTGTCTTCCTTTAGTTCATTAAAGCAAATTCTACCGTATGAGCGACAGCTCTCTTGCCTAAGCTCAATAAAGGGAATTCTACCATACGTGCGATTGCTGTCTTCCCTTAGTGCAGTAAAGCAAATTCTACCATATGAGCGATTGCTCTCTTCCCTTAGTTCTGTAAAGCAAATTCTACCATATGAGCGATTGCTCTTTTCCCTTAGTCCAGTAAGTGTCAGTAAAGCAAATTCTACCATATGAGCGATTGCTCGTTTCCCTTAATTCAGTAAGTGCCAGTAAAGCAAATTCTACCATATGAGAGATTGATCTCTTCCCTTAGTTCAGTAAAGCAAATTCTACCATATGAGCGATTGATCTCTTCCCTTAGTTCAGTAAAGCAGATTCTACCATATGAGCGATTGCTCTTTTCCCTTAGTCCAGTAAGTGTCAGTAAAGCAAATTCTACCATATGAGAGATTGATCTCTTCCCTTAGTTCAGTAAAGCAAATTCTACCATATGAGCGTTTGCTCTTTTCCCTTAGTTGAGTAAAGCAAATTCTACCACATGAGCGATTGCTCTCTTCACTTTGTTCACTAAAGCAAATTCTACTGTATGAGCTACAACTTTCCCCCTTAATTCTAAAAAGAGGCGTACATTCACGGAAAACTCATTAAAATAACATGCAGAAAAGTTGCAGGTAGGTCATGAATGGAATACGGGATTACACCAAACAATAAAAATTTTGAAGATGACAATCCGTTTCTTGGTGTAAATATGACTAGGATTGTAAATCAGATAATATCCGAAAACTTGCAAAGTTTTCGGATATATCTGGTAATAGTTTTCTGATATATCTGTATATAGTTATATATTTTCTGTACTATTTTGTATTACTATTTTCTTACCAGATGTAGTTATATATTTTCTGTATATAGTTTTCTGATATAGCTGGTATCTTATCTGACTTGCCAGATATATATATCTGATATGTCAGATAATATCAAGTTTTCTGATATTATCTGACTTACCATTCTTGTCATATTTACACCAAAAACAGATTGTCATCTTCAAAATTTATATTGCAGGTAAGTGTTCGTCTTTTAACAGAATTTCAGTTTTCCTTTTCTTTTGACTTCAATATTTTCCCAGGATTTCAATAGTCAGTAATTCCGTTTACTTCAGAAAAGCCCATCCCCCCCTCCCGCATTATACAGAAATTTTGCGAACCTTCGATTTTCACTTTTTTAGCCCATTTAAGACTCCTTTCCCTTTGCCCCTGGGAATTTTCGAACCATGGAACTTTTCTATGGGGACCGCGGATGCTATCGTTAAGCCGTAAAGACACTATTGGACAGTCACGCATAAAGTAGAACTCCAGTCGTGCGATGATACAATTTTTAGTTATCAATGTGGTCGAATAAGACGTTTTATTTTCTGTTGGAGCTTATTGTTTTTCTGGATAGGTTTGAAATAATTTGATTTTTTCTGTAGGATGACTTATTACAAATTACATGTATTTTTCATCATGATTTTTCGAAGCACCAGAATGCTTTGGAACTTGACGTCTTTTTAGACTGACAATGACTTTTAATTAACTTCAAGAAATGGGGATATGTACTGCTTTGTAGCATTATTTCACAAAGCTCCTAAATTTAAAGTTTGCTTTCGATATCTACGTAGCTTTTGTCTTAACAGACCCACAGACAGATACATAGATATCATAAAATCACATGTACAGGTGTACAATTTAAGTACCAGGTTTCTTACGGCAGCACAATATACAATAAGCTGGTGTACCGAATGAGGGAGTGGGAAAGAAATACCTTGTGCCACAATAATCCAAATTTCATGTGATATGCTATCCCCACTATCCGATCTCGCTTCAGAATTTCTAAATCTGGTCCTCCGACAGACGACTGAAATTTTATAGTTAATCGAACCTCAAGAATATTCACGTGGAATTTTCCATCATATAGGTACAGAAAAAGTGAGAACAGAATTTTTCCGTTTATGTACGAAAATATTGCGGAAAGGTTTTAGAAAAATCAGAATTTTCCGTTAACACGTCTTGAAAACGGCAGTTTACCGTCAACATTCGACACGAATTGTAAAATGGTTTACGAAAATTGGGAATTTTCCTGGAGTACAAAAAATCTGTGAAATTTAGGTTCTTCCCATCATTTCACGAAAGAGGTTGAATCAGGAATTTGCTTCGTTAATTTGCGGAAAGCATCACGAAAAATGGATCGTGAATTGCAGAAAACGTTTTGCAGTGTATTTGCGATAGCTCTCTTCTCCTAGTTCAGTAAAACAAATTCCATCATAAATGCGATAACTCTCTTCTCTTAGTTCAGTAAAGCAAATTCTATCAAATGAGCGGTAACTCTCTTCCATCAGTTCAGTGAAGCAAATACTATCATAACAGCAATAAAACTCTTCTCTTAGTTCAGTAAAGCAAATTGTTGCATCATGTGTGCGATCTCTCTTCCCTTAGTTCAATAAAGCAAGTTCTATCATATGTGCGGTAACTCTCTTTAGTCAGTTCAGTAAAGCAAATGCGACCATATTAGCAATAATTTTCTTCTCTTAGCTCAGTAAAGCAAATTCTATCAAATGAGCGATAGCTCTCTTCTCTTAGTTAAGTAAAGGAAATGCTACCATATGAGCGATACTCTCTTTCCTTAGCTCAGTAAAGCAAATTGTATCATACGTGCGATAACTCTCTTCCCTTAGTTCAGTAAAGCAAATTCTATCAAATGATCGGTAACTCGCTTCCCTCAGTTCAGTAAAGTAAATGCTACAACATCAGAAATAACTCTCTTCTCTTAGTTCAGTAAAACAAATTCTATCAAATGAGCAATAACTAACTCTCTTCTCTTAGTTCAGTAAAGCAAACTGTATCATGTGTGCGATCTCTCCTCCCTTAGTTTAATAAAGTAGTGTAACGTATACTCTATATTCACTTTCCTTTTGATTTTACTATCTCTGGTTATTTTATTTTACTATGTAAATTATCTTCTTACTGAACGAAATATTATTTCACCCGATGAATGAGATCTGGCAGTGAGTGTAAGTCATGACGTGGTGGTAGCTAGTATATAGGCGCGTTCATCGAGACTTATGGGGAGCTTTTGTTGTTATGAGAGAGCGTTGTTGTTTACGGAGAGCGTTTGTAATACGAGGAGAGATTGTGTTGTTATGAGGAGAGATTCTTCATTAGTGTAAAACAAGTTGTGTGTGTGCCTTAGTTGACCAAGAGTCTTATAATAAAGAAGTTTGTGTAAGTTAGTTTTTCTCAATTCATAGTTTTTGTCAGACCTCTGTCTGGCTGTTAGGTTTACAATTAGTTCCTTACCATAAATAACCAGCGTTAAGACTTTATTTACGTTCATAATTAACTAACAACAACTATTTTGAGTTCACTGTTTTGAAGCTTAGTATAAGTATATCATTAGCTAGCTGGTAGGAAGAGAATCATTCGTATTAATTAGCTTAGCAAAAAGAGTTATAAAGCTAATTCATTATAATTGGCGCCCGAACTTTTCTCGAACACGAGATCTTGACGTTTATTATCCATGTCTTCCTTACCTGAGACAACTTCAATTTTCTACCCCAAGGCAAGTTCCGAGGGTAATGGTGTTTTTTATGAAAATTTGCAAGAAGCCTGTGGCTCTAACTTTGATATGAATGATCTACACGCACCCCGGCATTCTTCACCATTTCGTAATATACCAGCTTCCTATTACTTTGAGTCGCGGGTCGTTCCTGAGGGAGTTCAATCCTCTCAGCGAAGCAGAATGCTTGCCCATTTCGTGCCGCATGCAGGAACAATTCATTTCAATGGTTTGGAGGGGTCCTTAAAGTTCCTCGAAGATCTGGAAGATTATTTTGATCTATATAATATTCCTGAAGACTGCAAAGTCCAAATCGCCGGCACTTGCTTGAGGGATACCGCTAAGACCTGGTATCGGCAGTGGAGAGTGTCGAACCCGGATTCTCATTATGAGAATTTCCGTGCAGAATTCTTGGAGGTCTTTCCTTTCGGCCTCAGTCGAGCTAGCCTTGCTCAACAGCTTTTTCACTTCAGCAAGGTCCCAATGATAGCCCTGTTGCATTTGCGTTGGAGACTACACGCCTATGTAACCTATGGGATCCACATGCCAGTCATGTTGACATGTTGGATACCCTCGTGCAGCAGCTCGACCCATTCTTGCAAGATTTCCTCGAGGTTCGACACCCTGCCACAATTCATGAATGCCTTCGCCTCATACGCACGTATGAAGAGCGACATGGCAAACATGGTTCAACTCACCATGCTCGGGCACCCCGCGAGGCTTATTACGAAAACCCTCAGCGGCATAATAGACATAATAACTTTCAGCGCGAGCATACACAAGTGCACACCCAGGCTTCATACGTTCCACCACACAGAAGAGTGGCAAACCAACAGCGAGTTTCTGAACAAGCTTCGGGATATCGTACACCTGCACAGTATGCTCGACCCCGTTTCACTCAGCAGCATTCGGAACGTTATCATGCTCCGGGCAATGATAATTTTTCTGCCCGTGCTGAGGGCAGACGTAGAGGATATGAAAATGTCAACAGACACGCGGAGTTCCCGACGCAGGTTTCACACAGTTTTCCTCATCGTGAAAATTTTCCCGATACCCGGCAGGGTCGAGGTTTCAGACCACATGATAACCCAACCAGGATTCCTTTAAACTTCCAAAGGAAGTAGACCAAGGAGTCGGTCCTGCTTCCTGATACCAAGCATTCTGACCCTAACACAGTATTAGTGACTGTTCAAACTCCTCAGTTGCCTGATGTATTCTTAACAATTGAAGATATTATTGTCGAGACAAAGTTCGACACTGGTTCCGAAATATCAGCTCTAAATACAAAGTTTTGCACTGACACTTTTCCTGCAATACACGTTCAGCCTGCAACGCAGTATTTGCGAGGTGCAAATAATGAAATCTTCAGTATCTCAGGAACTGTCACATTATCTTTAGGGCTGGGAAAAGCTCGTTTTACACATTCTTTCCTGCTTATAGACGAGCTACCTGTGAAATGTCTAATGGGAATGGACTTTATACATAAGTTTCAAATCACTTTGAATTTTGTACAACATGTGATTTTCTTTCCGGAACCTGTCGAAGTCATTCCTACGGTTTCTGTAGATATAACGAGTTTGTTATTGAGTAACCAGTTGAATGAGAGGCAACGAGACCAGCTTTCTCTCCTTTTACAGGAAAGCCCTAGTTTATTTTCGGATCAACCTGGTTTCACACAGGTGGTTTATCATGTCATTGACACTGATGGTTCGAAACCAATTGCGACGAAACCTTACCCTTGTGCTCCACATAAGAAACAGGAAATGCAACGTCAAATTTCTGAAATGATTAAGCAGGGCATAATCAGGGAATCCACAAGCGCCTGGGCTGCTCCTGCCTTTTTGGTTCCAAAGAAACAATCCAATGAATTTCGTTTCGTGACAGATTTCCGCAAGCTCAACCAAGTCACAAAAACGATCAATTATCCACTACCTGTCATGTCACATATTTTAAATGACCTGTCGTCAACCAAATGGATGTCAACCTTGGATCTGGCGAGTGGATATTGGCAGGTAGCAGTACATCCGGACTCTGTCGATAAAACAGGCTTTGTGACTCCTTTTGGGGCCTATGAATATTTACGTATGCCTTTTGGACTAGCTTCTGCACCTGATACTTTCCAAAAACTTATGGATACGGTTCTCAGACCTGTCCTGGGTCCCCATGTGCATGTCTATTTAGATGACATTATTATTACATCAGAGACTTTTGACGAGCACCTTTCTCTGCTCAAACAGGTGTTCCAACTTATATACAATGCTGGCTTGACGTTAAAACCTAGTAAATGCCAGATAGCGAGAGACGAGATTGTATATCTGGGGTTGAAAATCACTCCCCACGGCTTATTTACTGATAATGAAAAAATTAGGCCTATTGTTGACTTTCCTTGGCCTAAAACAGCAAAAGAACTATCACGCCTTCTGGGAATGACCGGATGGTATCAGCAGTTCGTCCCCGCTTATGCTACAATCTGTGAGCCATTGTATGCTTTAAAACGTAAATACAAGAAGTTTATTTGGACACCTGAGGCTAACGCTGCATTTGAAACACTGAAGTCTGCATTGACTCAGCCTCCGGTGTTGGCTTTCCCGGATCATACTAAGGAATTTGATATTTATACTGATGCATCCGGAGTTGGTCTTGGTTGCGTTTTGTCACAAGCTGGGCATCCAATAGCTTTTGCGTCTCGTACTTTAGCCAAAGCTGAACGCAATTATTCAGCTACGGAACGTGAATGTCTTGCTGTTGTGTATGCTCTTGATAAATTTCAATGTTATATTAACGAATTGACAGTTAACATAATTACGGATCATTCTGCCCCTCAGTATTTGAATTCTGCTAAGCACCTATCTCAAAGACTTATGAAGTGGACTCTGAAGTTACAAGAGAGCAATATCAAAATTTCATATCAGCCAGGTCATAAGAATCAATTACCGGACGCATTGTCTCGCGTTCCGATTAGTGGGGTCCCCACAGAAACTACTCCTGGATGTCAGCCTTTACTTCTAATAGCTGATATAACATCCAGAGAGCAGATAATGGAAGAATTAATAAATGATCCAGATTTTGGGGATATCTATAATTTTTTGCTTGCGGGTTCGCCCCTACAAAGTGATCTTTCTCTGGCTGGAAGGTCACAACATTTTGAAGTCATAGAGGGTCTTCTTTACTATACGAAATCTAGGACTACTAGGGCAGAGTTTCGCCCATGTATTCCGCGAACCCTTAGAATGGCCCTTTTAAACGAATTTCATGACAAACCTCTTGCAGGCCATGTAGGTATTCGCAAGACCCGTTGTAAATTGCGGGATGTTGCCTATTGGCCTGGCATGTACCAAAGTGTGCTCGCATACGTTCAATCATGTCACTTGTGTCAGATTAATAATTACCGTAATGTAAGACCGGCCGGTCACTTGAAATCTAGTTCAAGTTCTCATGTGTTTGATATTATTTCAATAGATTTATTGGGACCTTATCCATTATCTGTTAAAAATAAAGCTCGTTACGTTTTAGTACTAACTGATAATTTTTCTAAATGGGTTGAAGTTTTTCCCATTAAAGCCGCTACGGCAGAAGTTATTTGTAATGTCTTAGTTAATGAAGTATTTTCTAGATATGGTGCACCTAATAAAGTAGTTTCGGATAATGGTCCTCAATTTATTTCTGACATTTTTGAAAGAATGTGTGCGAGACTACACATTAAACATAAATTCATTTCCCCATATCATCCCCAGAGTAATCCTGCAGAACGCGTTAACCGCACGCTAGTGAAAATGATTGCGACTTTTGTAATGGATCATCATGAAAGATGGGATGACCATTTGGAGCTTTTTGCGTTCGCCCTCCGCTCGTCTGTCCACGAGTCTACTAAAATTACTCCTGCAGAACTTTTTCTGGGTCGCAAAATTAAAACCCCTTTTGAAAATTTAACGGGGATTATCGACGAACTAAACCAGCGACCAACTCCGCAATCAGTACGCATCATGGCAGAAAAAGCTCGTGTTGCAATGCTAGGAGCACAAGCGGCTCAAGCAAGATATTATAATACTAGGCGTAGGGAACCAGATCTTGTCGTTGGAGATCTCACTCTCGTGGAAACGCACTTCCAGTCTTCTGTTTCGCATACTTTAGTGAAGAAATTTGCACCCAGCTACGAAGGTCCATATCGGGTGGCAAATATCTTTGAAAATAATATTGTCCTGGAAAAACCTGACAACCAATTTCAATACGTACACGTTGATCAGTGTCGCAAGTATCATGAACGGAATATCGATTTCATAATCAACCCTACTCAACCTTCTGTTCCACAGACTCAAGAGTCTCTATCTCAAGATCAACCGCCAGAAATCTTGGACGAACCAACAAACATTTTTGAAGAATCACCAGTGATTTTTCCTTCACCCTCCCCTCCTCAAGACGGGTTTCCAAACACGCAACCTGATTCTCCCATGAGACCAAGGCTCGAATCGAATTTTTCGAATACTAGTATCGTTCCTTTCCCTCCAACCATTGCCAAGACTATTGCTGCGCCGTTTCCGGATAACTCTGCACCAACGCGGGCTACTTCTTCTTTGAATACTTCATCAGAAAGTATTCCTATAGGCAAATCTAAACATCGCCCTGCACGACCACTGAATTACAGCAGCGACACAGAGGCTTCGGACATTTCCGACTTATCAGTTATGAACACTAAATTTCATGTTACAAACCGTCCAGCACCACCAAAGGCTGGGCGCAAACGTGACTTGTCTCCCCAATCTGCTTCGCCGCAACAGCGATGAAGGCAGAAATCTTTGCATCCGCCCGGGTTTCGCCCCTGGAACCTACGTTCAGGGCAAACAGGGCCGATGCCTGCTGCTACTCTCATGCCACGTGGGCGTAAGAGAAAGCAAACGATGTGGCCGGAGCCACGTCCATCCAAGAGAATACTGGAAGGACACAACGGGCCCCAGCACAAAGGGACTTCATATCAAAAGCCTGGGGGAGCCCGTTCCTATCAACCGCAAGGATTTCCGGACCGCCAGTCTTCTGACGTTCCTGTCCGTTCCTATCAGCCGCAAGGATTTCCGGACCGCCGGACTTCTGACGTTCCTGACCTTTCCTATCAGCCGCAAGGATTTCCGGACCGCCAGACTTCAGCCGTTCTTGACCGTTCTTCTCAGCCGCAGGGATTTCTGGACCCACAGACTTCAGCCGTTTCGGACCGACGGATTTCCGCCATTCCTGACCGTTCCCGTCAGCCGCCGGGATTTCCTGACCGACAGCAGACCGATGTTCCAGATCCATTACAGTCCCTGAAGAGATCCAAGCCACCTGATTTTACCAGTCCGATTAGGCCTGGAAAACGTTATCGCACTAGAGTTTTTTATGCGTCCTCGAGATAAGTAAGTTCTCGTGGACAGGTTCTTTTCTCAGTTTGTTGTTTTTCCTGCACGACCAGTTGGCGTGTCAGAATTTCTTTTTTTCGTGTGGGCCTATGCATTCTTTTTTGTGTATATATGTGTGTTTTTTTTTTATATTTCTTCTATGTCCATCTACTAATCCACTTTTTTTATATATATCTATGTGCTTAGGGGTAAAATAATAAAATTGTTACTGTTAGGCAGCTCCAGGCAATCTTCGCTGCTGATACAGTTGGTATGTATTCACCGAATCATGAGAACGTCTTTTGAAATTAAAAAGTGATTCCTGCTAGGCAGAATAAAAGGAAGGTATGCCGATGCAGGTTTGTTTTGTTCCACACTACACGTTTCACAGACGAATACAGATTTCAATTTGTCATGCCAAGTTTGAGAATGTAAATACGGCTACCACCAAAACACAAAACAAAAAAGAGGTCGAGAAACGTCATTCAACGAAATGTAAGACTTACACTCCAAAATTGATAGATTTTTCGGAAACAAAAAAGAAGGAAAAAAAAAAAAAAACGAAAAATTAAGGGGGAGATGATGTAACGTATACTCTATATTCACTTTCCTTTTGATTTTACTATCTCTGGTTATTTTATTTTACTATGTAAATTATCTTCTTACTGAACGAAATATTATTTCACCCGATGAATGAGATCTGGCAATGAGTGTAAGTCATGACGTGGTGGTAGCTAGTATATAGGCGCGTTCATCGAGACTTATGGGGAGCTTTTGTTGTTATGAGAGAGCGTTGTTGTTTACGGAGAGCGTTTGTAATACGAGGAGAGATTGTGTTGTTATGAGGAGAGATTCTTCATTAGTGTAAAACAAGTTGTGTGTGTGCCTTAGTTGACCAAGAGTCTTATAATAAAGAAGTTTGTGTAAGTTAGTTTTTCTCAATTCATAGTTTTTGTCAGACCTCTGTCTGGCTGTTAGGTTTACAATTAGTTTCTTACCATAAATAACCAGCGTTAAGACTTTATTTACGTTCATAATTAACTAACAACAACTATTTTGAGTTCACTGTTTTGAAGCTTAGTATAAGTATATCATTAGCTAGCTGGTAGGAAGAGAATCATTCATATTAATTAGCTTAGCAAAAAGAGTTATAAAGCTAATTCATTATAGTAGTTCTATCATATAAAAATATACATAATATCTAAGGTATTTTACCTGATATTTCAAAGTATTTCGCACGTTGTTTGCTCTGTGAGGCACGTGCTCCTGGCCCGAGAGGTCCCTTACGTTACGGACCTTTGGTTAGTTATGAAATTTTTTTTTGCAGAAATGAAGCAGTTAGGTTATATATTTTCAGTTCCACATTCATTCACTCGCACAATCAAACGATGAGCATAATTCTTTCTACTAAAATCTTTTAATTAATAGTAAATTTTAAACGTTTGATTGTACGAGTGAATGAATGTGGAACTGAAAATATATAACCTAACTGCTTCATTTCTGCAAAAAAAATTTTCATAACTAACCAAAGGTCCGTAATGTAAGGGACCTCTCGAGCCAGGAGCACGTGCCTCACAAAGCTAACAACGTGCGAAATACTTTGAAATATCAGGTAAAATACCTTAGATATTATGTATATTTTAACCAAAAGCACGTTTATAACATAAAAGAACCCAAAAGGTTGCCTCATGAATTGCATTTTTCGTAGTTCTATCATATGTGCGGTAACTCTCTTTCCTCAGTTCAGTAAAGCAAATGCTACCATATCAGCAATAACTCTCTTCTCTTAGTTCAGTAAAGCAAATTCTATCAAATGAGCAATAACTCTCTTCTCTTAGTTCAGTATAAAGCAAATTCTATCAAATGAGCAATAACTCTCTTCTCTTAGTTCAGTAAAGCAAATTCTATCATGTGTACTATCTATCTTCCCTTAGTTCAAAAAAGCAAGTTCTATCATATGTGCGGTAACTCTCTTTCCTCAGTTCAGTAAAGCAAATGCTACCATATCAGCAATAACTCTCTTCTCTTAGTTCAGTAAAGCAAATTCTATCAAATGAGCAATAACTCTCTTCTCTTAGTTCAGTAAAGCAAATTCTATCATGTGTACTATCTATCTTCCCTTAGTTCAAAAAAGCAAGTTCTATCATATGTGCGGTAACTCTCTTTCCTCAGTTCAGTAAAGCAAATGCTACCATATCAGCAATAACTCTCTTCTCTTAGTTCAGTAAAGCAAATTCTATCAAATGAGCAATAACTCTCTTCTCTTAGTTCAGTAAAGCAAATTCTATCATGTGAACTATCTATCTTCCCTTAGTTCAAAAAAGCAAGTTCTATCATATGTGCGGTAACTCTCTTTCCTCAGTTCAGTAAAGCAAATGCTACCATATCAGCAATAACTTTCTTCTCTTAGTTCAGTAAAGCAAATTCTATCAAATGAGCGATAGCTCTCTTCCCTTAGTTAAGTAAAGGAAATGCTACCATATGAGAGGTACTCTCTTTCTTTAGCTCAGTAAAGCAAATTGTATCATACGTGCGACAACTCTCTTCCCTCAGTTCAGTAAAGCAAATTCTATCAAATGATCGGTAACTCGCTTCCCTCAGTTCAGTGAAACAAATGCTACCATGACAGCAATAACTCTCTCCTCTTAGTTCAGTAAAGCAAACTGTATCATGTGTGCGATCTCTCTACCCTCAGTTCAGTAAAGCAAATTCTATCAAATGATCGGTAACTCGCTTCCCTCAGTTCAGTGAAGCAAATGCTACCATGACAGCAATAACTCTCTCCTCTTAGTTCAGTAAAGCAAATTC
This sequence comes from Macrothele yani, assembly GCA_039090855.1. Lineage (NCBI taxonomy): Eukaryota > Metazoa > Arthropoda > Arachnida > Araneae > Macrothelidae > Macrothele > Macrothele yani. The sequence goes on from CM077013.1 coordinate 27,953,905, forward strand.
TATCAAATGAGCGATAGCTCTCTTCCCTTAATTAAGTAAAGCAAATGCTACCATATGAGCGGTACTCTCCTTAGTTTAGTAAAGCAAATTTTATCATGTGTTCGAAAATTCGCTTCCCTAAGTAATTTTGCAATATTTAGTTGGTTTTCTTAGTTATCTCTCTGAAAAAAAAATCTCTATATCTATGATGTCTCTTAGCTCTTAAATTCCTAGCTTACATATAAAAAATCCCGTTTTCAGGGGTTTCCAATTCTAAAATAATTAATTACGCTTTCAAAAAATAACTACCTGTTTTGTGCTAACTTCGGAATCGACTTCTTTGCTTCAGTTAAGGTAACAAAACTGACGTCATATAATCGAAGGAAAGTAACTATTATTTTATTTTCTGTTACCTATAAACGTCGGAAGGTTCCTTGTAGGAGAGTTATTTCCATACCTTTTGTCTACGTGCATAACAGAATAGCCAATGGCTTAGTTCATTAGGATGACTTTTTATTTCAAAGACACTGCTGACCTGCCACAAACCTGCAGAACGAGGAATTGTTATGTGTTTTTAATTTCGTAGCTTCTTCTTGATATATCGTTCTTTTCGACAATCACGTACCAATTCCATTTCCAGTGAAAGTTCACATGGTTGGTAAAACAAATGGTCTTTGAATGGGAAGATTATTATTTATTCGCAGCCTTTAACCCTTAGAAAGTCAGAGATCATGCGTAATGTTCCTAGCCGCGTAGAGTCTGTTAAGCTGTCGGAAAAGAGACACGAGGAAGCGTAAAGCATTCACACTCATTTATTTTATGTATACTTCGTTATGCTGTTCCTAAAATATTTTCTCCGGGTGGTTTTTATTCGGTCGCCGCCATCTATCATGTGACTGTTAATTGTACTTATGTTTTTCCCAGTGGAATAAAAGGAAAAGACGTGTTGGGGAAATACACGAACACAGACACTCAGCTCTTATTACAGAGGTTTTTGAAATAAATAGTTGCTTTAAGTAAATTTACGACTTTACTATTATATGTTTTCAGCACGTCTTTTATAAAAAAGATCGTGCTTATGTTATCGGTTTGTTCGTCCGTCCGTGGGCACCATATCTCTGCAACTATTAGACCGATTTCAAAGATTCTTTTTGCATTGGAAAGTTTGAAATGTCTGAATGATGATTCTTTTTTATAATTTTTTTGATGTACGATTTCGCTGCTAGAGGGCATAAATGCAGATGATGCTGAATTCAAAATGCATTTTATTCCATCTACGTATTTGCTTCTAAACATCCGACTGAAAAAATTACCTTACCTTTCGATTCCATTCATGTCGAAGATTATTTTAGATATAGTCACTTTTTCCAGTTTCACATAGATTTTCCGCTAGGGGCGTAAAGGTAAATTGCGTTTTTACCGATATATCTGCTTCTAAAACTCGGATTTGAAAACTTCTTTCTGCAGCGGGTACAACTCCTGATAGAAAATCGTTTGCGCATAATTTCTAATTTTCGGTAAAAATAGTTTGGCCACCAGGATGGGGGGGTGAGCCCTAATTTCTGCTTTTGACGCATTTGCAGTAAAATCTGAGCTTCTAAAACCTCGATTAAAAATTTGTTTCGCGAACACATACAACTCACGTCAGCAAACCCTTTCGGAATATTTTCTTCTTAAAATAATGCATGGTTTCGCCGCCATGGAGCGTAGGCGTATATCTTATTTTTGTCAATATGTCTGCTTCTAAGTGTCCGATTTGAAAAATTCCTTGTTTCCGGTGAGAAATATTTTTCATAAAATTTCAAAATTTTCAAGTAATTCATAGACTTTTTGCTAGGAGGCGAAAAGTAAATTGCGTTTTTCCCGATATTTCTGATTCTAAAACTCCGATTTGAAAAATTCTTTCTGAACCGGATACAGTTCTTGATAGGAAATGCTTTGCCTATAACTTCTAATGTTTGATAAAGAATGGTTTGGCCACCAGGGGGCGTAAGTGTTAATTTCTGCGTCTGATGTATTTGAAGCAAAATCAGAGCTCCTGAAAACTCCATTGAAAAAATTCTTTCGTGGACTGAAATCGCTCACATCGAAAAACCTTTTGAAAATACTTTCTTCTTAAAATAATGCATGTTTTTTTCCACCAGGAGGCGTACACACATATCTTATTTTTGTCGATATCTCTGCTTCTAAGAGTCCGATTAGAAAATTATTTCTTTGTTGGAGAGCGTTTTCGTGGGGAAATGTTTCTCATACAATTTCAAACTTTTCTTAGAACACAAGTACGCCACCAGAGGGCGAAAGTTCACGTTTCCGTTTACAGCAATATCTGCGGAACTAAAGACCCGATTGAAAAAAATATTTCTTCTGTCAGGTACCACTAACTAGGCAAACTCTGTGTGTGTATTTTCTTTCCAAAATAGTGCACACTTTCCCCACTAGGGGCGCAAATGCTTATTCTGTCTTTCTCAATATCACTGCTTTTACATGTAGGATTTAAATAATTCTTTCAACACTGCATGCCATTTTCCTTGCAGAACACTTTAGGCTAGTATATGAGGAATTTTGTAGTTCACAGTTCTGCCGGTAGGTGGTGTTTCGGCAGTGTGCAGCTGTATCGCCGCTTCAAAAACGCTATTGAGAAATTTCTTCTTTACTGTATGCCATTCGATACAACAGAGATGTGGAGCATTTTCTTCTTTAAATAACACAAAGGTTTCCCGCTAGCTGCGTAAAGGTCTAAACTTTTCTTTTTTCGCCATGTCTGCTCCTGGGAGACGTATTTGAAAAGTTATTTTCCCTTGGCATAGATTTTCCATGACGAATATTTTTCGCATATTTTCAACTTTTGGGTTATGCAAAATTTTTCCGCTAGCAGATGTAGACTTATATCATGTTTTCTTCTATATTTCTCTTTTTAACTGTTCGATTTGAAAATCGCTTTGTCTCTGGTACCTTCCATGTAGGGTATCACGACAAAAAGGCGCAAGACAAAAGGGCGAACTACAAAAGAGCGCACCACAAAAGGGTGAACGTCAAAAGGGCGAACGAGAAAAGGGCGAATGACAAAAGAGCGACACGACAAAAGGGCGAACGACAAAAGAGCGCACCACAAAAGGGTGAACGTCAAAAGGGCGAACGACAAAAGGGCGAATGACAAAAGAGCGACACGACAAAAGGGCGCAAGACAAAAGATCGATGCGCCAAAGGGGCGCACGACAAAAGGGCGATACAACAAAAGGGCGACCCGACAATAACGGTACGACAGAAGGGCGCACGACAAAAGGGCAAAGCGAAAAAAGGTGCCACGACAAAAGGGCGAATCCACTGGCTTGATATTTTTCTACTTCAACTGCAAGATTTTTAAAATATATTATTTCCAAAATCGGCACAGGAGTCCCTTTGAGAAAACTACACATTTCTTTGTGTATTCAAATCCCAACTGAAATCAGACGTCTCATCCTAAATAGAAGGCTTTCTAAACGATGTTATTCCCAAAAAGGCCCTGGTGCGCTTTCATTAAATTCAATATTTCTTTGTGTATTCAAATAATCCCGACTGAAATCAGACGTACCATATTTTGTACTCTAAGGAAACATTTATAGAAGGCTTTCTAAACGAGTTTTTTTTTTCAAAAAGGCCCCGGAGCCCTTTCAGTAAATTCAGTATTTCTTTGTGTATTCAAATAATCCCAACTGAAAACAGACGTGTCATCTTTTGTACTCTAAGTGAAATCTTTATAGAAGGCTTTTCAAACGAGGTTTTTTTCAAAAAGGCCCCGGGGCCCTTTCATTAAATTCAATATTTCTTTGTGTATTCAAATAATCCCAACTGAAATCATACATGTCAGATTTTGTACTCTAAGGAAATCTTTATAGAAGGCTTTCTAAATGAGGTTTTTTCCAAAAAGGCTCCGGTGCCCTTTCAGTAAATTCAGTATTTCTTTGTGTATTCAAGTATGAAATCTTTATAGAAGGCTTTCTAAATGAGGTTTTTCCCAAAAAGGTTTCGGGGCTCTTTCAGTAAATTCAGTATTTCTTTGTGTATTCAGATAATCCCAACTGAAATCAGACGTGTCATCTTTTGTACTTTGAAATCTATGTAGAAGTGAAATCTATATAGAAGGCTTTCTAAAAGATGTTTTTTCCAAAAAGGCTATGGAGCCCTTTTTTGAAATTGCCTTCTTTTTACATTCAAAGCGAAATTTTACGCATGCATGAAATTTTTTTGTGCGTGCTTCAACTACAACCTGCAGAAATGGCCGAAGAGATATTTCCAAAAGGGCCCCGGAAACTTTATTTTGTTTCATTTCTTGTTTTTAAGAAAAAGATTTTCTTCAGAGCAAGAACTTGTTAGAGTTCGCCCCTTCCTATGACACGGTTTGAGTTACTTAGGAATGTCGAGAAAAAAAATAAAATAATAATAATAATTATTACACCAGGCCCCGACTATTAAACTTTTTGCCTTGTTAGGATACCATTTTGACCTAGTGTTAGTTACTTAACCGTACCCTGAATTCTAGACGAAATTTCATATAATTCGTAATTGCTTAGTTCCTTTTACCTATATTGTTCACATTGTTTGATCTTTTTACTTGGCTGTCCAGTGAGACCTTGAAGGGTCGGAATAGACCATCTGTGAGAGTTGTTGATGTCCTTCGAGTAAAAGAAATTTCCCTCTTTCTCCTTCCGACCCCAGAGAGAAGGAGGAGTGCAATTAATGTATTCTTAGGTTGTAGTATTTAAGATAGAGAATATAGATGTCCGGTTGTTTATGACTGATCGTCATTTTTTTTATTATACAACAATTCCTTCCAGCCAGGACTTTCATCCCACCTCCCCTTCTGTGGTCGGTAAGGGATATCATCAGGGAATTTTCTTTGTCAGGATGGGGATAGTGGTCTTTTCAAGATTTCACACAATGAGAGCTTGATGGTCAGGGAGTCCCCCTCCCCGCCGCTGTTTAGTAAGATTGTCTCCTGCTGTTTCCATCTTGAATTACGAAAAAATGGCAACCATCATTGGCGTACTGATAGCTCCCGTAGTGCGGGAGTGCCTCACGCCTAAGACGGCCTCAGCAGATGGATTTTTCAAACATTTTGTGGAAACTTCTTATGAAACTGGTTAAAGAAATTGCCAGGAATTTTAATAGCAGCTTTGAATGAAGTATTAAAAAGAAAAGCAATTTTTTTTTCAGTAAATAAGCAAAATCTTCAAGAAATCATTTTCGCTTTAGTTTATAAAAACTGGACGACGGGAAAGCATCAGCTATTCCAGAGGACTTGAGGCCCCTTTTCACAGACATGGCAATTTTTCCTATACATGTCTATTAGCAAGAGAATGTTAATGAAATAACAGTTGAATAAATGAAATTTTTACATCAGTGAAGATCAGGAATTATATATTACACTTGTTTGCACAGAACTACGCATCCTTCAGAATACAATAAGCTAAAAAATGTTTTTCGCAGAAACGATAAAACAGAGACCTGTGCCATTTGTTTTATCACAACAGTAAAAAGAAAAGGCTTTTACTATGTGCAAAACATTGTGACATTTTGCTTAAGTGTGTTTTGTATATTCAAGAATCAAGAGTAAATAATTTAAGTAATCTTAGTCTTTTTCTGCCACAATTCCTAATTGTTACTTTTTATTTGCTTACTTATGTTCTCTATTTTCGTAAAAATCGGAAACGATCATTAAACACCGACACAAGGACGTTACGTGTTTTGCGCGGGGTCCGGACTAAAGCCTACCGGACACTTGCCACCCGGACAGTTGACCACCAGACATTTGCATACATATTTTTGGGCTGCAACTATAAACTTTTCTATTGGATCTTAGGATGCATTTGGAGTACAAAAAATGTCACGTCTGATTTCAGTTAAGATTTGAGTATATAAAGAAATAAGCAATTTAATCAAAGGGCCCCTTAGGGCCTTTTTTAAAATAACATTATTTAAAAAGCCTTCTGCTTAGGTTGCATTTCAGTACAAACAATGTCACATCTGCGCTCAATTGGGATTTGAATACCGAAAGAAAGAAAAAATTTCCTTGAAGTCCTCACGGGCCATTTTGGAAATAATATCTTTTTGAAAGCACTTACTAAGGTTATTGAAGTACGGAAAAACTAACATTTGCTTTCAGTTGGGATTTTAATATACTGTACAATGAAATAAGCAATTTGGAAATTTATATCTTTTTAATGTTTCTTGCAAATTGGTTAAATAGTCCTCCTAGTTTAGTGAATCGTTAATCTGGTAGTCACGCGCCCTTCTGTCGCATCGTTCTTTTGTCGTGCGTTCTTTCGTCGCGTCGCCCTTTTGTCGTATCGCCTTTTTGTCGCGTCGTTCTTTCGTCGTTCGCCCTTTCGTCGTGCGCCCTTTTGTCGTGTAACCTCCTTGTAGTATGTGAAACTTGTTCGCCTTGTTTTAATTTTCGTAACATGCTTTTTAGCCGCTGGTGGAACTAAGTAGATGTTTCTATTTCTGGATGTTTTATCGATTTTTGGAACCGGTTGATTGTTTTCGAAACCGGTTCCATTGACTTTGAATAGCTTCGATTAATTTAATTTGCGTCAGGACGTATTCAAAAGACGTGCTCATTACATCCGAAAATTCGGTGTCATCGTTCTTGTTTTTCTTATCTCAGCTTCACACCGACCGGAGAGAATCTCCCACCTAATTCTCCGCTCACTTCCAACCGACCCCTGCTTTCTCTTGGCCTCTTGCGTTTTTTTCTCGCAGTAAAGTATCAGCGTAAAACACACTTCCCCCCTATTGGGACAGTTAAAGAGCAAATATCCCCCAGTTCGTTATTCCTAGATGGCGCAGAAGCTCCATAGTTGCCTTCCTCTGTGACCCCCTCCTGATCTAGTGACTCTCTCAGACAACGACGAAACCCATAAATCTGACTTTCCTTCGGATGCGACGCTGAGAAAGTAAGAGCCGTGCCCCATGGACGCAGCTGCATCAAAACTGCGGAAAAGGTACTAACGAAATGGAAGATGATTCAAATTCACTATCCTTAAAATGTTTTCTAACTTAACTCCTGACAAACATTGTTGCTCAGGTTACATATCACCACGTTTTCCCTTCAAAACCACAATATCCCTAACTTTTTGTGATTAGTGCATATGACAAGAAAAGTTGTATTAGTCTATTTTGCACATATTTTTATGCGAACATATAAAATCAAGTTTCTGATCATTCTTTAGCAGCGGCGACGCCACAGTTCAGAGCTAAGAAGGTTATTACGAGGCTAAGTACTATGTGAGGGAACATAATATCTTGAAGTGCTTGGCAGAAATATTTTCAAAAAATTCCGTTTCATACGGATTTTACCCTACGCAAATGATGTTATTCCCAGAAATTTTTTTTAAGTTACATACTGTATGTTGTATTAATTCTTCATATGCAGCACTGTGAACCATGGACACGATCCTCCATGGCCCCTTTAGCATGTAACTATTTTTTCGAGATTTAACATTACTTATGTCACGCTTTTCTTTTATTTTTTAATGTTTGCTGTAATGAATTTTAGGTTTGTAATCCGACAAGGAATATCCCTCAACTTTTTAATGTTCCCCTTCATTCCACAGAAAAATGCAACACTAAATTAAAAAAAATATCCATTTTTATATAACGAAATTTCTGTGAATCCTAAATTTTTACATACGTTTATCTAAGTTCCATGAAATATTAGATGATTGCAGTCACCATGTGTTCTAACTGCTTTAACATTTTTTTTGGGGGGAAAGAGGGACTAAAAGGTGGTGGTCTCAGAGAAAAGTGAGGAGGGAAAAAATTCACCTTAATCCACTTGTAGCGTTGCGCATGTTCTCTACATGCTAATTTCTGTTTTAAAAATTAAATTTGGACCTCCGTGGGATTTCATTTTAACCAGAATCTACAGCAAATCAATCATCAAAATGTAGAGCAGCATCATTTATTACCATTATTCCCACTTAAAAAACAAAACAGTTTTTTTAGACGTGATGTCCGAAGCAAAAATGGGTGCTACGCGCTAAACGAAGCAAAAAATAGATGTTGTAAAGAGCCAATTTTGAAAAGCAAAACGCTAAAAATTTATTGAATAAAGCTCACGCTGCATTTTTCAGGTAAGAAGAGCACCCAACAGCAACAAATAAAATTCATTAGAAAAATTACTTATCACAAAGGTTTATTCGAAACTTTAAAGATAATTAGTATGACGCATGACATAAGGCCAGCTTCAAGATTAGAGATCAAAGTTAAAATATATTTCCCAAAGATAGTTCAAAGAGAAGAAGATATTTTAAAACTGCAAGAAGTGGTCTTGAGGTAAAATGGAGTTGTGGACTATCCTACATAGGATAGTCCACAACTACAATAAGCCAGTTCTTGATCTCAAATACTACAGTCTTGTGATGATTATATATATTAAAAGAATACAACGTGGTTTGTCACAAATATTTATTTTTTCAAGTCGACCATGGTTTCGCTGGGAATTGACCTAGCTTCATCAGGACGAGTGGCACTTAAATATTCAAATTGTATATGATATTATAAATGGTGTTTACAGTCACGTGTTTTGGTTAGATGCTTCCACGCGCTTGATAGAAATGGGGTGGATGCCATGTCATTAACAAGTTGCGAAGACTTCTGATATACAGGGTGTTCGTAAAATGTTTTGACAAAAGAAGCGAGGTGATAGTACCCATCAACACGAACAATATTTAAAATGGAACCTAGGGTCTCATTCCACTCTGAGTGTCAGAAAAGAGTAAAGAATAGATGTCCAAGTTAAACTTATGGCAGTGCAAAGAAAGAGAATTAACGACATCATAAGTTGCGCAATCCCATTTATGGAGATCAGGGACAGACTCAAAGTAGATGCTCACGGGTGCCGTTGCACAATTCACACCGGCGAATGAAAGACTGGCCGCACCCTCTCGAAGACTCCTGGTGTCGTGTGTATCCTGTCCGCTGCAACAACGATTCTCGCGACGAGATCTTCCACGGAGTCCATAAGCGTCTCGTACACCAATGATTTCATGTGCCCCCAGAAGAAGAGGTCCAGTGGGTTTAAGTCCGGTGAGCATGGAGGCCATGCCACAGGTCCGCCAAGTCCAATCCACCGTACGGGATATGTGGCATTCAGGAAGTGTTTACTGCACCTTGATAAGCCAATCAGCCGCAACTGTCGATGCTGCGTCTTTTCTCTGGCAATTTGCATACGATAAATGCTTGACGGTGATGTTCTGGCGATGTGCTACTTTTCCGGTACGAAAGAAATGACGTCTGAGGTGACGACTTGTGCTTGTTGGACGTATTTCGAAGTTACTCTTTCCTGACACTCAGAGTGGAATGCGACCCTAGGTTCCATTGTAAATATTGTTCATCTTGATGGGTACTATCACCCCGCTTCTTTTGTCAAAACAGTTTACGAACACCCTGTATATCGAAAGCTTCCAAATTATCAAGTTTTGTGGTTGAATCTTTCTTGTCAATTAGTTTTGCTTCTTCAAAGAGAAATTTATGGTCTTTTTCGTAACAGTGTTTAACCATCGATGATTTCTTTAGGTCAAAGTTCCGAAATTAGGTTTTGTGCTCCTTCAATCGGAAACGCAAGGCTCTACTGGTCTGTCCTATGTACGAAGCGCCACCTTCACATGGAACTTGATAAATTCCCCATGAATTTTTGTCTTCAACATAGTCCTTTGATCCTAAAAAGGTCATTTTGTTTATCGGTTTAAAAATCCTTTAAAATTAAAGATTTTGAGAATTTTTCAAATTCTGAAGGAAATGTCACGGGAAAATGGAATAATGGCAAAATTCTCTCGCAATGGGCGCATCACAGGAGTTAGCGTGGAGACAGGCTTTGGTTTTCTTCGCTACTAGTTGATGACATGGCATCCACCCCATTTCTGTCAAGTGCGTGGAAGCATCTAACCAAAGCACGTGACTGTAAACACCATTTATGATATCATATACAATTTGAATATTTACGAGCCATTCGTCCTGATGAAGCTACTGTAGGTCAACACCCAGCGACAGTGGCGTAACCATGTTTCAAAATCTGGGGGCCCCCGATCACATATACACAGTGATCGGACCCCCCCCCCCCAGATTATATGTACACATATATCATCATCATCATCATCATCATTGTCAACCATTATCAATCCACTGCTGGACGAAGGTCTCCCCAAGTTTCCTCCACAACGGTCTGTCTTGTGCCAGTCTCTTCCATGTCACTCCCGCATACTTTCGAATTTCATCCACCCATCTTCCATGTGGTCTTCTTCTGGGTCTTTTCCTGTCCCTTGGAATCCAATCTAAAATTTCGGCTGTCCGTCGATGGTCTGTTCTTCTGGCAGTATGTCCAGCCCATTGCCATTTCAGGGATTTAACTCTGATCATGATGTTCTCCACTCATGTCATTTTTCGGATCCACGTGTTCCTCTTCTTATCTCTCCTGGTTACACCAAGCATGCACCTCTCCATGCTGCTTTGAGTTGTCTGCAGCCTTTGTATGTCTCTTTTAGCTAAGGTCCACGTCTCTGCACCATACGTAAGCACTGGAAGGATGCATTGATCAAACACTTTTCTTTTAAGACATAATGGCATATTGCTCTTGAAAATTAGGCTGTTTCTTCCAAAAACTCTCCAGGCAAGTTTTGTACGTCGATTAATTTCTTCACCAATGTGACCCTGTAAGGTAAGGTCAGGTGATGCGTAACATCACAGCCTCTCCTTGACAAATGTCAACTTTGCCTTCTCGTGGTACATCCTGTTCCCACTAAAGGGGCTCTGACGACCGCCAATAGCTGTATAACTATACCATCGGGATTAGAGGAAATGCTATCCCACACTCACTAACCCGCTTGGCCAGCGTGGTGAGTTATGGTCAAACCCCTCCAAAATGACTCCACAACTTAAATCTTGGCCCTCAGTCTCCGGCAGCTGGAATGTACCTGGCCAAGGCAGCGGCCAGTGCGACATGAAGGCAGAGGGTGCTAAGAATCCCCGGAGGACCGGGCTAGGCTGCCATCTGATGCTGACCTTGGCTACGTATAACGGACGCTCCCTATCTTCTGATTCAAGGCTTCTTGAATTGGAAGAGGAACTACAAAGGATCAAGTGGGACATCGTCGGGCTAAGTGAGGTAAGGAGAAAAGGAGAAGATCTCATTGAACTGAAAAGTGGACATCTCTTCTACTATCGTGGGACAGATACTGGCAGAACTAGTGGTGTTGGATTTATAATAAACAAGAAACTGAAGGATAAAGTTGTAGAAGTTGAAAGTTCCTCTGACAGAGCTGCACGACTTGTTATCCAACTCTCGAGAAGATACCAGGCTCAGATCATTCAAACTTATGCACCCACCACAAGTCATGCTGAAGAAGAAATTGAAGAATTTTATGAGGAAATTCGTCATCTAAATAATAAAGGTAAGCAGCACTTGAAGATAATTATGGGAGATTTCAATGCAAAAATAGGGCAACGGCAACAGAATGAAACTTCAGTAGGTAAATTCGGTCACGGCAACAGAAACCAGCGTGGAAATACTCTCGTAGAGTTTGCAGAGGCAGAAGGGTTTTTCATCTTGAACTCCTTTTTCAAGAAAAAGCCACACAGGAAATGGACATGGAGACATCCAAATGGGACGACAAGTGAAATTGATTTTATTATGTGTAACAAAAAATTCGTCATAGAAGACTGCAGTGTGCTAAACAAGTTCAACACAGGCAGTGACCATAGATTGGTGAGATGTAAGATGCACCTCAACACTAAACTCGAACGTAGCAAGCTCATAAGACAAACAAAATGTATTGACATAACCAACCTTAAAAAACACCATAATACCTTCAAATTGGAACTGAAGAACAGATTCTCTGCTTTAGAAGGCCTAACATCGGAAGAAGTGGATATTTCTGAAGTTAACAGAAAAGTAACCAAAGCTCTTATGGAAACAGCAACAAAATTAGCTGGGTACAAGAACAAATTGCATGTGAACAAATTATCAGGAAAAACCAAAATGTTGATGCAAAAAAGAAGAGTGATGAGGACCACTAAAGAAGATGTGACTTCCAAAGTGGAATATATAGACAGTACGAAAAAGCAAGACAGTACGAAAAAGTATCACTGAAGACGTAAGGAAATTCAACTGTGAACTAGTAAGGAAAGCAATTGAAAACAACCAAAGCCTAAAGATAGCAAAGGGACATCTCAGTAAGGGAAAAAAACAGATTATGGCACTGAGAAAAGAAGATGGTTCTGTAACAAGAAATAGAGGCGAAATTTTGACAAGAGTGAAAGATTTCTACTCCAAATTATATGAAAGGGATGATACATGTACTCCAGACATCATGAAAGGTACCAGTACCAGAGTTCTTCCAGTCCTCCCAGCAGAAGTTGCACATGCAATCAAGAACATGAAGCGGGGAAAAGCTCCAGGAGAAGATGGAATTACTGTAGACATCATACAAGAAGCAAGTGGAGAAATCGAAACAGTACTCGCCCAAATTTTCACTCGATGCCTTAATGAAGGGAAAATTTCTGAGGATTGGAACAACGCTACAATGATCTTGCCACATAAAAAAGGTGACATTGAGGATCTCAGGAACTACAGACCTATCAGCCTCCTATCAGTGGTTTATAAAATCTTCACTAAAGTTCTTTCACACCGCTTGAAGGTAACACTGGACATGGCTCAACCGAGAGAACAAGCTGGATTCAGGAGTGGCTACAGCACAATAGATCATATCCATGTGCTGAGAGAACTAATTGAAAGAGCGAGGGAATATGAACTTCCATTGTGCGTGGCTTTTATCGATTATGAAAAAGCCTTTGATTCGGTGAAACCATCAGCAGTTGCAATGGCTTTGAAATCCTGCGGTATTCAAGATGCATACATTAATATTATTAATAACATCTATGAAAGTGCAAGTGCAAAGATTCGGCTGTTTGAAAATACAACACACATAAAAATTGGAAAAGGAGTGAGACAAGGTGACACCATATCTCCGAAGCTCTTTAATGCCACATTGGAGGGTGTTTTTCAGTCGCTGAGCTGGGAAAACAAGGGGATAAAGATTAATGGAGATTATCTAACCCACCTTCGTTTTGCTGATGACGTAGTCATTTTTGCAACTATCCCATCAGAGCTGCAGAGTATGATCCAGGAACTTGCTGACAAGAGTAAAGAAGTGGGATTAAAAATGAACTTTCAGAAGACAAAAGTGATGTTCAATGCTTTTACAAGAAATGAAGATTTATCGATTGATGGAGAAAAGCTGGAGATAACAGACACGTACGTTTATCTTGGACAGCAGATACATATATATACAATAATATATACATACCGTATAAAATTGTTTGGGACCCTCCACACACACACACACGCAGGAGCAAAGCCGTTGCTGAGGCGCGATCTATCTAACGGACACGACATGGGGAATTGTGGAACTTAGCGAACACAATTGTAAAACTATGATAAATAAGGCAGAAATGTAAATTACAAAGTTGTAGAGCTGACTTTGCTCATTATTGATCGCTGTTTTATTAAGAACACATTATACACGTGTTTGCACTCTACGAAAAATCACAATCTTATATTATTAAATTTAGTTGGTTCACATCATGAAAAAGTGTGCATCATATCATTATATTCCCGAAAAATGTGTGTGTGTGTGTGTGTGTGCGTGTGTGTGTGTGGTGATGGTGGTGGTGGGGGGGGGTCCCTTATTCTGAAAATCTGGAGAGGTCCTGAACCCCCTAACCCCAGTGGTTACGCCTATGCCCAGCGAAACCATGGTCGACTGGAAAAAATAAATATTTGTGACAAACTACGTTGCGTTATCTTAATATAAATAAGCCAGTCTTTACTCTAGTCAATCCCATTCACAGGATAGTCCACAACTACCGAAATACAAAATAAGCCAGTCAAACTCAAATAGCAGAACATAAAGCAGCTATAAAAATTGTTGTATTAACATAAAGCAGCTATAAAAAATTGCTATATTAACATAAAGCAGCTATAAAAAATTACTCCAACAAGGCAGTATTAGATAAGCATGTTACAGAAACTGGTCAAAACATGGACTGAAATTCATATTAGGTGTCTGAAAGCCATTAGTTTCCAAGGCAACTATCAAAAAAGAAGGAATAGAAATTGAGAAAAATGAGACTTCGATCATCAATGACTGCAGAGGTTTGTCCTTGCCTACATCTGGCAAGATTTGGTAAAAAATAACCGTAACCGTCGAAGTTAACCGTAACCGCGGTAGTGACGGAAAAAAAATGACAACAAAAGACTGCCCGGAGAAGAGTTTTCTCTGAAAATTTGCGTTTTTTAATTAAAATATTTTCTTAGAAGAAAAAACCCCATATTAAATGTATGATTAAGTGTCTAAAAATGTAGTTTGAAAACCCTTCTATAACATACCACCACACACAGCATTAACCTTTGCTCATGATGAGGTCATTAATCACGCCATCCTCAAATAAAAAGTTAATCAGTAAACATCCTCAAAAATGGCGGCATGCGACATCCTGAAGATTAACGAAATACCATGGTAATTGTCAGGAAGAAATAACCGGATTTAAGTCACTATTACTATTGTTTGTGAAAAGCGACTGGAAAATGTTATGTCCTTTGTAAAAAGGCAATAGCGAAACAAATTTACCGGTGGTGTGTCTCGAACCCCGCATTCTTCTGCTCCGGAGCCGAATGCTTTCCCAATTAAGCTACACCGACGAAGTTTATCAATGCAACTTTTTTTTTTTTTCTTCTTGACATGTGCGTCACCTCTATGGTAGGTAAGGCACAAGATTAGTAAATGTTTTCCGCAGAACAACAAAGTAGAGGCGATCCAGTAACTAGTGGGAAAATATGTGGAATTTGGCCGCAATTTCAAAACACTCGCTTTGTTTTCTTTGTCGTATGTTGCGGAAACCCCCCCCCCTTTTTTTTTTTTTTTTTTTTTTGTATTTCAGACTCAAAGTAGTTTGCGATGCTTCGAACGTTGCAACAAGAATGCAGGAGTGATGGAAAATTATTGATGCGGCCTTGCTTCTGTTAACCTCTGCTACGGTTGCTTTCGACGTGAATGGGATTGGCCAGAGTAAAGACTGGCTTATTTGTTTTTCGGCGTCTTTTCTCAACTTTCTATTCCCCCTGTATTTTATCTCCAGCGTTGTGCGTTAATTGAGAATGAGGTATGGTATGTAAATTTGAGTGAAAGCGAGGACACGCACATCCGTGAGTGAAATATGGACTTGTAATGTACATTGTAGCTTCGCGCGCATAAATCCCCTCGGGAACCAGTTCACCAGCTAACGAGGTCGTCTTTCCGCCGTGTTGATTGTTTTAAGGCTTCTCGGACATCAGTTATGTTGCTGCTCCTTCTCTTATTTATTGTTTCCGTAACGTCTAGTAAAAACATTTCTCGAACCACCTACTTGTTCTTATCTGTGACACTTATTCTTGAACAGAGTCATTAAGAAAGCGAAAAGGAGATTTTTTTTGTTTGCAATAGTGTTTTATGTTCATGAATAGCTTGTAACTCCTGCTGACATTACAGTAAGTACAACTGTGTGTGTATCAAAATTACACTGTCGTTTTGTTTACGAAGACCCCACAGTTGTTGTGGAGCAAAATCACAGAATAACGTCAAACGAGCTCATTTCTTTTGGCACAACAGTTAACCGGTTAGATTTCCCCTTTCGTACTCAGTCCAACCTTGACATGTTATATCAGAACCACGAAGAGAAACTTAGAACCTTTTCAGACAAACGGAAAAAATCCGACGAAGCAATAAATCCCCCGGCAGTCCCACCGCTCGTTTGAACAAATATACCCAAGAACCGAAAGTTCGAACTTGAGGCCAAGCCTCATTCATAGTTCGAACAGGACTTCGGGTTTCTTACCCCTAACAAGATTTAATCGCCTGAAAGATAGCTGTCACAGCTATTTCAGACGGGAAAGATGTGACGCCATCGGTCGAACCGCGTTGAAAATAGGAAGGAACAGGTGATCCGTAGAAAAGATTGAAATGCAAAGTGGTTGAAATTAAGGGTAGAGTACACTGAAGAGCAATTGAATTAGAGATACCTGTGTAGTAACGTGTAGTACCACCTTTCGCCCTGATTACGGCGGCGATTCGTCTCGGCATGGACTCGACAAGACACCGGAAGCGTTGGGAAGCCATACGGATTCACGACCCCTGAACAACCTCCCACAGTTAACGAAGATTTCATGGAGGGGATCAGAGCCTCGAACATCTCTCTCGATGGCATCCCAGATGTGCTCGATGGGATTGAGGTCAGGTGACCTAGCTGGCCAAGGAAGCGAGATCACGTCGGTGGAGTGTTCATCCAACCATTCGGATACAATTCGGGAGCTGCATTGTCTTGTTGCAGGATGAGGTCCCCAGTGGGATTTTGAAGACGCACAAACGGGAGCAAATAGTCGTCCAGGATATCCCGGTAACGTTGACCTGTGAGGGACGATGTCACACGTACCAGGGGTCCCATTTCTGTCCACGTAAACAGTCCCCAGACGAGAATGCCACCCCCACCAGCTTGAAGAGCACCCTGCTGGCAAGAAAGATCCATCGCTTCATGTGGTTTGCGCCATACTCGTATCCTACCATTCGCATGTACCAACGTGAATCTCGACTCATCAGTCCAGGCAACATTTTCCCATATGTCTAGGGTCCAGTGGCGATGTTCCCGCGCCCATGCTAATCTTTGCACCCTGTGATGTGTGGTCAGCAGCGGTGCCCTCGTGGTACGATGGCTTCTGTACCCCATAGCGAGGAGATGGTTCTGGATGGTGTGGCTGCTTACACGCTTTTGTGCACCAGCGTTAAATTGCCGAATGATTTCTTGCACTGTGGCCCGTCTTACTGCTGTTTCAATGCGAGCTAGCAGACGATGACCCCGCTCATCCACACGCTGTTGTCCACGGCAGTTGGCCCTTGCAGGGATGGTTTTACCGGATTCGATGTACTCACGGTGCACCCGAGACACAGTGGCTCGTGAAAATCCCAGTGCCTGCACGACTTCCGAGATGGAGTGACCCATTTGTCGGGCACCGACAATTTGCCTACGATCAAATGCGCTTAAATCCTTCGCCTTACCCATACTGCGTCCGACTCTTACTGATTCCCATCGCATCACTCATTATATTGTCGGATTGCTGCACACGTCATGTCGTTTCCGTTGACAAGGCCGCCCACAGCGCCACATTTGCATAACGCCATCAGCTGTCTGTAATTCAATTGCTCTTCAGTGAATATGCATCGCCTTAGGCTAGATGTTAAGCAATTAAGCAAGCTAAAACCAAACTGTGCTTATTTAATTTAATATTTTATTTTTTTAAATTTAGTTTGATGTCCTGTGGCATTTATTAAGGTGGAGGGTCATTATAATTTTTTCTTTGTTGTTGCAGAGGATTTGGTTATTATATATGCATCTCAGGGTATCAGTATGATTTTGATTTTATTATTTATGTTATTCGTCCTGCTCTTTTATGAGAAAATAACAAGAACAGCAGAACGAATAACATAAATGCACTCACGGAGAATGAAATTTGCGCACCTAGAACAAAACATGCTACAACCGCGAAACTTTGCATATCGCTAGAGTGCATGCTAGTATGCAAATGATCCACGTTTGGTGTGAGGGCGTATGACCGCACACCCTGTGGAGACGCTGCGAGCACGAACCGGCAGCCTTATAAACCGGCGTGTAGTCGATGCCCCATGAAAGCGAAAAGCACACAAGCAAGGCTACAGAGTGACAAGAATGCCGGGTAGACACAAGAGACGTCGATTTACGCAACTTACTGACTTTGAGAGAGGCCTGATCATCGGACTGAAAACCGTATGGTGGTAGGCGATCCGTATAGTCAGCCACGTGGATCGTTCGGACCATACCGTCCGACTGTGTTAGGGGCAGTGAACACGGAACGGCACTGCCACACGGAGTAGCGGCTCCGGAAAGACCACCGGTATAGAAAGGATCGACGGATTGTGCGTCAGGCACGAATGGATCCCACGGGAACCCGGTGCACTATACAGGCAGATGTAGCTGCTCCTGTGTGACCACGAACCATTTCCCGACGCCTCGCGGAAGCGAATCTGCGATCCCAGCGCCCCTTACGTGTTCTGCCATTAACACCGGAACGTCGCCGGCGTGTTTGTGCAGTGGTGCCAGACCAGAGCGACGTGGAACGCTAAAGACTGGCGACGTGTGGTGTTTAGCGATGAGTGCTTCTTCGTTTTGTAGACAGATGATCATCGTGTCCGGGTGTGCAGGTCCTCGGGTCAACACACAATCTCAGTCTCGCTATTGAGCGCAACGCCTCGCCCACTGCAGGGATTATGGTCTGGGGAGCCATTGCCTACCATAGCCGATCAGTTCTGGTAGTGGTTCGTGGATCATTGACGTGCAAGCAGTATGTGGATGATGAGATTCTACTGCCCCATGTGCTCCCATTCCTGGCTGGGATTCCAGGTTCGTTATACCAGCAGGATAATGCCCGCCCGCACACGTCTGGGGTTGCCCAGGACTCCCTACGTCATGTCCAGACACTTCCATGGCCTGTCCGCTCTCCGGACATGCCTCCTATCGAGCATGTGTGTCACCAGTTGAAACGCCGGCTGCTGCCGTGCCGCACTATCCAAGACTTGGAGCACACCGTTCAACATGTGTGCGCCAGCCTGCCGCAGGAAAACATCAGGCGCCTGTTCGACTCCATGCCGGAGCGTATTGCAGTATGCATCGCCGCACGAGGCAGTGCGACGTGCTATTGAAGATGATCGGACTGCGTAGATCCCTCTGTAAATGTCTTGCAGCTTTGTTTTTGCCATTATATGTATCATTCATCTGTATCATTACGTCCATAAAATTTCAGTTCAATCCGATGCTTCCTTCTTGGTGCACAAATTTCATTGTCCGTGAGAATATTTGCCTGATGCTTGTCTCTTACGCTTTTTAATGTTAGGTGATAAACTGTCTAATTAATTTAGAACAATTTCTTCTGTCATCATCATCATCATCGTCATTGTCAACCATTATCAATCCACTGCTGGACGAAGGTCTCTCCAAGTTTCCTCCACAACGGCCTGTCTTGTGCCAGTCTCCTCCATGTCACTCCCGCATTACTTTCGAATTTCATCCACCCATCTCGAATGTGGTGTTCTTCTGGGTCTTTTCCTGTCCCTTGGAATCCAATCTAAAATTTCAGCTGTTCATCGATGGTCTGTCCTTCTGGCAGTATGTCCAGCCCATTGCCATTTCAGGGATTTTACTCTGATCATGATGTCTTCCACTCTTGTCATATTTCGGATACACGGGTTCCTCTTCTTATCTCTCCTGGTTACACCAAGCATGCACCTCTCCATGCTGCTTTGAGTTGTCTGCAGCCTTTGTATGTCTCTTTTAGTTAAGGTCCAGGTCTCTGCACCATACGTAAGCACTGGAAGGAAGCATTGATCAAACACTTTTCTTTTAAGACATAATGGCATATTGCTCTTGAAAATTATGCTGTTTCTTCCAAAAGCTCTCCAGGCAACTTTTGTACGCCGATTAATTTCTTCATCAATGTGACCCTCACTTGATATCTTCTGTCCAAGATAAACGTACGTGTCTGTTATCTCCAGCTTTTCTCCATCAATCGATAAATCTTCATTTCTTGTAAAAGCATTGAACATCACTTTTGTCTTCTGAAAGTTCATTTTTAATCCCACTTCTTTACTCTTGTCAGCAAGTTCTTGGATTATACTCTGCAGCTCTGATGGGGTAGTTGCAAAAATGACTACGTCATCAGAAAAACGAAAGGTGGGTTATGCTGCCTTATTATGCTCGCCGACTGCAACAAATCCAAGAAAATTTTCCTTTTGATTTCTGTGTTTGTCGCGACATATTTTAATATAAAAATAAGTTAATCCACGTACGATATGTCCGGTGTCGAGTCTATTTCAGTCGAAAAACATGTGGAATCTTCCACTTCTTCAGCAATTTGATGTTGCAATTTGTCTCCTATTAAGTGAATGAACTCTTCACAGATATGATGCGACAAATAATCAGTTTTTCCTTGCGTTTGTAAATGACGCCTCAAAAGATCAGTATATTTACCCAGATATTTTAAGCAGATAAAGAAGCTTCCCTTTCTTTCAGACAGAATATTATCGCTGCTTTCCCTAAATGCCAACCCAAATTTACTCAGTTTTGTCGTTGCAATGATTATTTTCAAATCTCCTTTCCATTAGTTTTGTTCTGCACATATTTCCTTTGCAAATTCGGTGTCGATGCGTCCTATTATTGAATATCACTTTTATATGAAAACATCACTTAATTTGTGGTCGTGCCTACTGCCATGCTCAGTTAACGCTTTAGAAATATTTCTCCAGACATTCCATCCCGCTTTCATTTTATTGCATACTATAGTTTTTTCACCAACCCGCTTGGCCAGCGTGGTGAGTTACGGCCAAACCCCTCCAAAATGACTCCACAACTTAAATCTTGGCCCTCAGTCTCCGGCAGCTGGAATGTACCTGGCCAAGGCAGCGGCCAGTGCGACATGAAGGCAGAGGATGCTAAGAATCCCCGGAGGACCGGACTAGGCTGCCATCTGATGCTGACCTTGGCAACCTACAACGGACGCTCCCTATCTTCTGATTCAAGGCTTCTTGAATTGGAAGAGGAACTACAAAGGATCAAGTGGGACATCGTCGGGCTAAGTGAGGTAAGGAGAAAAGGAGAAGATCTCATCGAACTGAAAAGTGGACATCTCTTCTACTATCGTGGGACAGATACTGGCAGAACTAGTGGTGTTGGATTTATAATAAACAAGAAACTGAAGGATAAAGTTGTAGAAGTTGAAAGTTCCTCTGACAGAGCTGCACGACTTGTTATCCAACTATCGAGAAGATACCAGGCTCAGATTATTCAAACTTATGCACCCACCACAAGTCATGCTGAAGAAGAAATTGAAGAATTTTATGAGGAAATTCGTCATCTAAATAATAAAGGTAAGCAGCACTTGAAGATAATTATGGGAGATTTCAATGCAAAAATAGGGCAACGACAACAGAATGAAACTTCAGTAGGTAAATTCGGTCACGGCAACAGAAACCAGCGTGGAAATACTCTCGTAGAGTTTGCAGAGGCAGAAGGGTTTTTCTTCTTGAACTCCTTTTAAAAAAAAAGCCACACAGGAAATGGACATGGAGACATCCAAATGGGACGACAAGTGAAATTGATTTTATTATGTGTAACAAAAAATTCGTCATAGAAGACTGCAGTGTGCTAAACAAGTTCAACACAGGCAGTGACCATAGATTGGTGAGATGTAAGATGCACCTCAACACTAAACTCGAACGTAGCAAGCTCATAAGACAAACAAAATGTATTGACATAACCAACCTTAAAAAATACCATAATACCTTCAAATTGGAACTGAAGAACAGATTCTCGGCTTTAGAAGGTCTAACATCGGAAGAAGTGGATATTTCTGAAGTTAACAGAAAAGTAACCAAAGCTCTTATGGAAACAGCAACAAAATTAGCTGGGTCTAAGAACAAATTGCATGTGAACAAATTATCAGGAAAAACCAAAATGTTGATGCAAAAAAGAAGAGTGATGAGGACAACTAAAGAAGATGTGACTTCCAAAGTGGAATATATAGAGCTATGCAAGACAGTACGAAAAAGTATCACTGAAGACGTAAGGAAATTCAACTGTGAACTAGTAAGGAAAGCAATTGAAAACAACCAAAGCCTAAAGATAGCAAAGGGACATCTCAGTAAGGGGAAAAAACAGATTATGGCACTGAGAAAAGAAGATGGTTCTGTAACAAGAAATAGAGGCGAAATTTTGACAAGAGTGAAAGATTTCTACTCCAAACTATATGAAAGGGATGACACATGTACTCCAGACATCATGAAAGGTAATAGTACCAGAGTTCTTCCAGTCCTTCCAGCAGAAGTTGCACATGCAATCAAGAACATGAAGCGCGGAAAAGCTCCAGGAGAAGATGGAATTACTGTAGACATCATACAAGAAGCAAGTGGAGAAATCGAAACAGCACTCGCCCATATTTTCACTCGATGCCTTAATGAAGGGAAGATTCCTGAGGATTGGAACAACGCTACAATGATCCTGCTACATAAAAAAGGTGACATTGAGGATCTCAGGAACTACAGACCTATCAGCCTCCTAGCAGTGGTTTATAAAATCTTCACTAAAGTTCTTTCACACCGCTCGAAGGTGACACTGGACATGGCTCAACCGAGAGAACAAGCTGGATTCAGGAGTGGCTATAGCACAATAGATCATATCCACGTACAGAGAGAACTAATTGAAAGAGCGAGGGAATATGAACTTCCATTGTGCATGGCTTTTATCGATTATGAAAAAGCCTTTGATTCGGTGAAACCATCAGCAGTTGCAATGGCTCTGAAATCCTGCGGTATTGAAGATGCATACATTAATATTATTAATAACATCTATGAAAATGCAAGTGCAGAGATTCGGCTGTTTGAAAATACAACACACATAAAAATTGGAAAAGGAGTGAGACAAGGTGACACCATATCTCCGAAGCTCTTTAATGCCATATTTGAAAATGTCTTTCAATCACTGAACTGGGAAAACAAAGGGATAAAGATTAATGGAGATTATCTAACCCACCTTCGTTTTGCTGATGACATAGTCATTTTTGCAACTACCCCATCAGAGCTACAGAGTATGATCCAGGAACTTGCTGACAAGAGTAAAGAAGTGGGATTAAAAATGAACTTTCAGAAGACAAAAGTGATGTACAATGCTTTTACAAGAAATGAAGATTTATCGATTGATGGAGAAAAGCTAGAGATAACAGACACGTACGTTTATCTTGGACAGCAGATATCAAGTGAGGGTCACATTGGTGAAGAAATTAATCGGCGTACAAAACTTGCCTGGAGAACTTTTGGAAGAAACAGCATAATTTTCAAGAACAATATGCCATTATGTCTTAAAAGAAAAGTGTTTGATCAATGCATCCTTCCAGTTCTTACGTATGGTGCAGAGACGCGGACCTTAACTAAAAGAGACATACAAAGGCTGCAGACAACTCAAAGCAGCATGGAGAGGTGCATGCTTGGTGTAACCAGGAGAGATAAGAAGAGGAACACGTGGATCCGAAAAATGACAAGAGTGGAAGACATCATGATCAGAGTTAAATCCCTGAAATGGCAATGGGCTGGACATACTGCCAGAAGAACAGACCTTCGATGGACAGCCGAAATTTTAGATTGGATTCCAAGGGACAGGAAAAGACCCAGAAGAAGACCACATGGAAGATGGGTGGATGAAATTCGAAAGTATGCGGGAGTGACATGGAGGAGACTGGCACAAGACAGACCGTTGTGGAGGAAACTTGGGGAGACCTTCGTCCAGCAGTGGATTGATAATGGTTGACAATGATGATGATGATGATAGTTTTTGTGAAACGTTTGCAAACAAAGTAATATACTGAATTGCTTGTGTCCGAGAAAATTAACCACTCCCATTTCTTTTTGGTACCATTACTTTTGATGCAATAGAAAGGCGATTCTTTAAGCTTCTACAATATCCCCGGTCGCGATCTTTATGCACGACTCTCAAATAATCTATATTACCGACATTTTGCTGTTTATTAATAAAATAAAATTCAATCATTTTTTTATTGGAACTTATATCATTTGGCCATAATGTAATATCATTTTTGTGTGAGTGCGCCTGCACATGCAGTATCAGATTCGATACTTAGATTAGTACTTATGGCGATTTCCATTTCCCTTGGAATTGCAGATGCAGTCGAGGCACAAATTGTTTCTACATTTTCTGTTTGGTAATCCAATTTTATTTTCTTCACTACCTTCCACAAGTAGTTCCTCATGCACTTGTAATTTGCAGATGCAGTCGAGGTATAAATTGTTTCTGCATTTTCTGTTTGGTAATCCAATTTTATTTTCTTCACTACCTTCCACAAGTAGTTCCTCATGCACTTGTAATTTGCAGATGCAGTCGAGGCATAAATTGTTTCTACATTTTCTGTTTGGTAATCCAATTTTATTTTCTTCACTACCTTCCACAAGTAGTTCCTCATGCACTTGTAATTTGCAGATGCAGTCGAGGTATAAATTGTTTCTGCATTTTCTGTTTGGTAATCCGATTTTATTTTCTTCACTACCTTCCACAAGTAGTTCCTCATGCACTTGTAATTTGCAGATGCAGTCGAGGCATAAATTGTTTCTACATTTTCTGTTTGGTAATCCAATTTTATTTTCTTCACTACCTTCCACAAGTAGTTCCTCATGCACTTGTAATTTGCAGACGCAGTCGAGGCATAAATTGTTTCTACATTTTCTGTTTGGTAATCCAATTTTATTTTCTTCACTACCTTCTACAAGTAGTTCCTCATGCACTTGTAATTTGCAGATGCAGTCGAGGCATAAATTGTTTCTACATTTTTTGTTTGGTAATCCAATTTTATTTTCTTCACTACCTTCCAGAAGTAGTTCTTCATGCACTTGTAATAAGTTCATCTCCGTTACTTTAACTCCGCTTCTTTCTCTTCCTGATGTGGACGCATAGGTCATCGCGAAAATGACTCAATAGAATTTGCTTGGGTTTGATAAGCTTTTACATCTAATTGTTTATGTTTACGTTTTGACGCGCCGGATTAAAATTTTCTTTTCATCATTTTGCTTACAAAATATCAACGTCGCCAAGCGAAGACACAACACAAACTACATATGCAACGAACTTACACTGGAATGATGAGATCGCATAATCGAGTCGCTAAGGAAGGCTTTGACGGTGTGCGGAAGGAAGGCAGTTGAAGGCTTGAAGTGGTAGCCAATCAAAACGGCGGATTTTCTCCCATACTATCCGTGCGGTATAGAATGCTGTAATCCGGAAGTAATCTTTCCTTTCCGAGCCGGGAGCCCACCCCCGACATTCTGCGAAGGGGACTCGCGATGCACACATTTGGGCTTATACTTGAGTCCCCAGCTAGCGCTTGTTGTGCCCTAATGGGAAATCGGGTCCTGAGCTTTTTTGCAGATCCCAATATAACCGTACACGCACCTCGTGGAGTCGAAGACATAACCGGTGGAGACCGTTATCTCAACGAAAGGAGGGTTCATAAAGTGTTTAAAAAGATAGTGGTAATTTAGGGAGCACTCAGTGTACATTTTAGTCTCATAGCGGGAGGAACGTAAAACGTTTGCGAAATAAAAACAGTTTCAGTATTATAAATATTTAACCGGAATTATCGAGGATAAATTTATTAAGGTACATTACCTCTCAAATTTTCGATCTATACACTAGATCATCTTCAGGAGTTCTTGCGACTTACTACTTCCACAGATCTGGCGACCAAGCCTGGTGGATTTTCCATCCAGAATGGTCGTTGATGTTGCCATCTTATGTCTTGTAAATTTCCAGCGATTCCTCTAATTTCCGGATAATTGCGTGGGATTGATGTTTGATCACTTTTAAGGAGTCCCAGTCCATTTTGTGGCCAGTTTGTTGTATGTTTTATTTGAGATATTTTTAATCCTGTTTTATTTGAGATGTTCCTTATTGCTGCTTTGTGTTCTTTAATTCTGGTGGTTAACCTTCGTCCTTTTCTCCTATATATGGTAATCCACATGAACACTCGATTTTATAAATGACTCTTTCCTGGAGTAAATTATTTTCTTCTTTTGGTTTTAGGGATGGTAAGTATTTTTTAGTTTTGTTATTTAAACCTGGAGCTAACCTAATTTTATATTTAGTGATGATTTTCTTTAGTTTTTCAAACAGTCCCTTGTGGGTAAGTGACTTTTCTTGTGAATAAATATTCAATTTTCTCTTTATTTTTGTCTGATGTGCCAGTTCTGTTCCTAGTAGGATTTTGTTCCAGTAGTTCACGAATTTCTTTTGAAAGAAAGTCGTGAACTACTGGAAGAAAATTTTACTTTTGAAGGGTAAACATTTTCTAATAAGATTGATTTTAACTTATTTTTATGTTTTTCCTTAGCTTCTGAAGATGAATATATATAGAGAAAAATGTAGCTTTACAATTTAAAGAAAAAGTTGAAAAGTTGAATTCATCTTCAGAAGCTAAGGAAAATCATAAAAATAAGTTAAAATCAATCTTATTAGAAAATGATTACCCTTCAAAATAAATTCGTGAACTACTGGAAGAAAATCCTACTAGGAACAGAACTAGCACTACAGACAAAAATAAAGAGAAAATTGAATATTTATTCACAAGAAAAGGCACTTACCACAAGGGACTGTTTGAAAAACTAAAGAAAATCCGCACTAAATATAAAATTAGGTTAGCTCCAGGTTTAAATAACAAAACTAAAAAATACTTACCATCCCTAAAACAAAAAGCAGAAGATACTTTACTCCAGGAAGGAGTCATTTATAAAATCGAGTGTTCATGTGGATTACCATATATAGGAGAAACAGGACGAAGGTTAACCACCAGAATTAAAGAACACAAAGCAGCAATAAGGAACATCTCAAATAAAACGGGATTAGACAGGCATATACACTACTCCAAATTATATGAAAGGGATGATGCATGTACTCCAGACATCATGAAAGGTACCAGTACCACAGTTCTTCCAGTCCTCCCAGCAGAAGTTGCACATGCAATCAAGAACATGAAGCGGGGAAAAGCTCCAGGAGAAGATGGAATTACTGTAGACATCATACAAGAAGCAAGTGGAGAAATCGAAACAGTACTCGCCCAAATTTTCACTCGATGCCTTAATGAAGGGAAGATTCCTGAGGATTGGAACAACGCTATAATGATCCTGCTACATAAAAAAGGTGATATCAGGAACTACAGACCTATCAGCCTCCTATCAGTGGTTTATAAAATCTTCACTAAAGTTCTTTCACACCGTTTGAAGGTAACACTGGACATGGCTCAACCGAGAGATAAAGCTGGATTCAGGAGTGGCTACAGCACAATAGATCATATCCACGTACTGAGAGAACTAATTGAAAGAGCGAGGGAATATGAACTTCCATTGTGCATGGCTTTTATCGATTATGAAAAAGCCTTTGATTCTGTGAAACCATCAGCAGTTACAATGGCTCTGAAATCCTGCGGTATTGAAGATGCATACATTAATATTATTAATAACATCTATGAAAATGCAAGTGCAAAGATTCGGCTGCTTGAAAATACAACACACATAAAAATTGGAAAGGGAGTGAGACAAGGTGACACCATATCTCCGAAGCTCTTTAACGCCACATTGGAAAATGTCTTTCAATCACTGAACTGGGAAAACAAAGGGATAAAGATTAATGGAGATTATCTAACCCACCTTCGCTTTGCTGATGACATAGTCATTTTTGCAACTACCCCATCAGAGCTACAGAGTATGATCCAGGAACTTGCTGACAAGAGTAAAGAAGTGGGATTAAAAATGAACTTTCAGAAGACAAAAGTGATGCTCAATGCTTTTACAGGAAATGAAGATTTATCGATTGATGGAGAAAAGCTGGAGATAAGATTGATTTTGACAACGACTGGGGCATGAAACCGCAGTCTTCGTGTCCGCCGAAAAGCCATGCTTGAAGGAACTCTTTGTAAAAGAACGAATCCTTATTAATCCCGGACGATGCGTGGAAGAATCATCACACATTTTTTTCCGAACCTATGGTTACTTCCATAGTTGGTCAGGAATGCATTACAAAGTAATGGAAGTACAAATTACAATTAACGTGTAATGCATTACAAGGTAATCCCAAGTATGGTTCGCACAAGGTAATGGAATTAATCTGTAATGCATTACAATGAAGAGGATATAATTCAATTATTAATAATCCCATTTAAACGCAATGGAATTATTTGGTAATGAAATTACACAATTTACAAATAATAATTACATACTAATAGTTTATAGAAATGTACGTGTGACAAAAGCTATGTCTAGAAAAGTCGGACATGGAACATAGCAGACAGAGACCGAAGTGTCGTGAAGAATGTTCGAGAAGCAGCAAGAATGGGTTAGGCAGGCGTTTGTAGAATGTTCCAATGGGAAGTTGGAGAGCTTTATGTAAATCAAGAATATTCCAGAAGGTTTAGGTTTTGTCGTGAAGTATATATAAAGGAGTCAGTCCCTCGCTAGTCCAATGTTCGTATCAGACAAGTAATGGACAACAACACTTGAGAAGTACGGCAAAAATGTCAAGAGTTTGCAAATTTCTGTAATATTCGGCAGTTCACCCTGAGTTGCTGAACTGTGAGTGTATTGCTAATATGTGCTTGTGGCAATAGTGGGGTAATTATTTTGCACAGTGAAACGTATGTAATGGACAAGAATACTGTACTGGAGATGGATGGAATGAGTTTAACCGAAATAAACATCCCATTTGTACATTTATTTCGTTCAAATCACTTTACTTGCGGCGAAGACGGGCAACTACTCGATCATGTCATGTACGTACAATCTCCAATACCTACGTACACGCATTTGAGGTCCGAGGGTTGAAACAACTGTGAAATAACCTACACAACGTGTAATATTCTGGTTTATTCACGTTGTATTGTTGCCTATAAGTTATTTGGTTAATTACCAACATATAGTTAACCATTAACCATTAAGATTATAGTGGGTACGCTACATGTCATTACAATTACCATGTAATTCTAACGACCAGGTCACCATTATCATGTAACGGTAACGCTAAGTTCTTGTTCCCATTACCATTACGTTGTAATGCATTACCGATTTATTCAATTACGATTTTCCTCAACTCTGGTTAATTATAGGGCTGTTCACGGATTTCGGATTTTTGGATATCCAGATATTTCAGTAACCGAAAACCGGATCTTTAGCATTTGAATAGTTCGAACTCGGAATATCCGGATTATGAACTGCGGATATCCGGATTTCGAGCTTCGGAAGTGCTGTTCATGGATTTCGGATTTCCCGATATTTTACTATCCGAAAACTGGATTTTAGCATTCGAATTGTTCGAACTCCGGATATCCGGATTTCGGATATAAAGTTGAATTTCACAATAATACGCCAATCGTTTTTTTTTTCACGTTCGAAAGGGGAAAAATGTTCTGGTTAAGAAGACGCAAACAAAAATTTACAAAGAACGAACAAAAGAAACGATGGCTGGTTATTATTGCTAAACCGGGTGAACCAGGTATCTCCCACTCACTAGCACTTATAGTGTTTGTGATTAATTCACTAGGCCACTGGAGCAGAAAAGAAAGAAAGAAAGAAAACATGGAAAGAGTTAACCGGATTTTGAAATTCGGAATTTATGCGGCAATCCGGATTTCGGATTTATGATATTTCAGATATTTTGACAACACTAGCCGGATATCTGAATATCCGGATTTCAAATCCAGATTTAGGATTTCATGCAGCAATCCGGATTTCGGATTTATGATATTTCGAATATTTTGAAATCCGAAATCCGGATTTCAAAATATCCGGTTTTTGACAGCACTAGTTAATTCCAGACCATGCGCACGAGCGCGCGTGTGTGATCACACATTTCTTCCGAATTTCACGGCCAGGAGACTCATAATTACATTCGGATGCCAATATAGTGAATGAGCCCTTTTTACCGAATCCACGTCCACCTACTCCGAAGAGGGATGTTCTATCACCTGAACTACGCCGGCAAGGCTTATGCTGTGATTCGCCGTTTTGACTTGTACGTCACATTACTGGTAGTCACGCTTCGAGAATTTTTCAGATCGTACTAATAGGCTCAGAAACATGGTGTCCACACTTGAACGGACTCATATAGTAATTCTATAAGCAAGTAGGCCTACTGTTGTTGTTTTTTTATCAAAAATACCTGAACTGGTGTGATTGAAGACCAATCTTAATAATACGAGTGTCAGTTTTTGAAAACAATTCACGTTGACCTTCGAGGTTTTTCAAAGATATTATCTTATTAAAACTCATACTGCAGTATATAGATTAAGATAACACAACGTAGTTGTCACAAATATTTAATTTTTCAAACCGACCATGGTTTCGCTGGGTATTGATCTAGCTTCATCAGGACGAATGGCACGTAAATATTCAAATTGTATCATCATCATCATCATCATCATTGTCAACCATTATCAATCCACTGCTGGACGAAGGTCTCCCCAAGTTTCCTCCACAACGGTCTGTCTTGTGCCAGTCTCCTCCATGTCACTCCCGCATACTTTCGAATTCAAATTGTATATGACATCATAAATGGTGTTTACAGTCACGTGTTTTGGTTAGATGCTTCCACGCGTTTGATAGAAATGGCGTGGATGCCATGTCATTAACAAGTTGCGAAGGCTTCTGATATATATGGAAAGCTTCCAAACTATCAAGTTTGGAGGTTGAATCTGGCTTGTCAATAAGTTTTGCTTCTTCAAAGAGAAATTTCTGCTCCTTTTCGTAACAGTGTTTAGCCATCGATGACTTCTTTTGGTCACAATTCAGAATGTAGGTCTTGTGCTCCTTCAATCGAAAACGCAAGGCTCTACTGGTTCTGTCCTATGTACGAAGCGCCACATTAACATGGAATTTGATAAATTCCCCACGAGTTTTTGTCTTCAACATAGTCCTTTGATCCTAAAAACGCGTGGAAGCATCTTACCAAAATACGTGACTGTAGACACCTTTATGATGTCATATACAATTTGAATATTTACGTGCCATTCGTCCTCTTGAAGCTAGGTCAATACCCAGCGAAACCATGGTCGACTTGAAAAAATAAACATTTGTGACAACTACGTTGTATTATCTTAATCTATATACAATCGTCACAAGACTGTAGTCTTTGAGATAAAGAATCATACTGCAGTATTACTTCGATAAAAGCATTTTCACAAACTATGAACAGATTTTAATTTTATATGTCTACAAAATGTACAGCAGTGTACCTGAAGGCTTTGAGTCATAATATTTTGTGGGCTCAGGTATGGGCGTCGTGGCCTATGGGGATTCGGGCAAGCGTCCATCCCCAAAATTTTGCCAAATGGAGAACCCAGGGACAGGCTACATTGACGTGGGAAATTCTTTTTTTACAAATCAATAAAAACATTCAGAATATTTTTTACAAATCAATAAAAACCTAGAGAATTTTTTATTACTGTACTAAATACACAAATACGGCTCTACACCCAGGTGGCGCAGTGATCTAAGAGCTGGCTTATGACCATTCGTGCGAGAAGAGTCCGGGTTAGAATCCCGTTGGGGTGTTGTGTTTGCCTTACGGCACTGGCTGTCTCCCTTCCTTAGAGTCAGTGACCCTAATTTTTTTTTATATTGGAGGTTTAACGACTACCGTCAGCAACTCAATGGGCTATAAGCAGTCGCCCGTCCCTAATTTAGGGTCAGCGGTTCCAGGGAAGGGAGAGAGCCAGTGCCGTAAGGCAGACACAACATCCATACCTCACCGGGATTCGAACCCGGACTCCTTACGGACGAACGATCAGAGGCCATCGCATAGACCAGTGCGCCACCGGGGCGGCCCCTAAGTTAGAGGGACGGGGACTTCTTATCGTCTTTAACCACGTAGTGTTGTGCTATGTCCACCAGAACATAGTCGATACTGTTGAGCTGGACAAAGTGGCAAAGCTTTTCATATCAAACAGGGACGGGAAGAAGAGCGTTTTTGGATCAGTTTGTGATTAAATGGAAACTATAGACTCATTATGTTCCTGCTTCTAAATCAAGGTTGTGTAGAACAATATAACTAGGTCTACATATGAAATGTCATTAAAGTATAGGTGAAAAAATTTACTTCAACTGAATTAATACATTGTTGACAATCGCCTTTGAAAGAGTTCAATGTAATGATTTTACCTCTAATTACTCGTACAATACAGTTGACATAAGTCCTGGTTATTGCATCATTAAGTATCTAAAGGTGGATAAATTGACAGGGTGGGGGAAAGAGGAGCTCTCAAGTAAAAATAATACATTGTTTTATAGTGAGAAGAACAAGAGAGTTGGGAAGGTAAGAGAAGATATATCTGTGTCACCCCCAATAACCAGTAGGCAGTGGGGCCTATGGCTCAGGTAAAAGAGTAATGCGGAATGTTTTTTAAATTATAGATAAGAAGTGAAAGCTGAAATGCAGCTTCGTCTCGACATGTTCCGTTTTAAAAGTTTCAATGTGAGTGAGCATTACCGGTTCTTCCCGAAGACAGACGACACGGATCGATGATGTAATTTCTTGGACTGCGTCGGAAAGAAATTCATCGAGGAGCAGCAGTTGACACTTTACTTACGAATTAGGAAGTAAGAAAAAAAAAAAAAAAGAGGTGGGTAAAAAAGGTCAGTGAGGAAAAACGTCCAGTTCCGTGACAGTGTTGGACTAGGTTCCGCCTGGGGGCGGGATTCTTTGTTGCTTTCAGGACACACTATATGCCAATAATGGTGAATCTTGATTTATGTCCTCCACGGGAGTCCCAGGTGTCTTCAAGGAGAGCCATTCAGAAAGCCTCTTTGTCTCTGTTTGATAAACTTAGCATCTTTGATAGATGAGGTGCTGCAGCATGTTGTGGAGAAAACCGGGCTTATAATTCATGTCCGAAGTGGGAGGTTGGGAAAGAATAAGAAAGAGATAATAATAATAAAAAAAGAACTGTCTGGTTGACAGCTGTCCAACGGCGATAGAGTGGGTCAAAATGAATTTTTTTTTTAATTCTTGCGCAACTGTGAGAAGGGTTGATTTGGATTCTTCATCCGGATCACTCTCTAGGGCTTGTCAAGGTCAAGAAAGATCTCCCTAGATCATCCTTGAGACCTCTGTTGGGGGTGATGTCTAGCTCTGACCCGTGACCATGCATCAAACTGTGTCCTAATACTTCTTGGGTTAAGAAAGCTGTGTATAAAAAGACTGCGGAGAAAGTGAATGGTGCATTTCGCCTGAAGATTCAACACACATCGATTCATCATGATAAAGGTAAGAGTTCTGTGTTAGTTTTTGCAGAGTTTAAGAGGTGATTCTACGGAGTACAGCTCGTAAAAAAACGATTGCTGTCAAATATCTATCTTTATACTGAAAAATAATATTTCCATCGGTGGACTTCTGGTCTATTGGACAGCGGTAACAAAGCCTCTGGAGTGTTTTCCCTTTGTTCTAAACATTAACACCCGCAAAAAATTATTTGGCATGCAGTTAGAATACGCTGTAAGTAACAAATCGATTAATACCTCAGAACTAATACCTGAATACTGCATACGCCCATGCTTTCAATTTGCTTTAACTATCAGGACCAAAGTATGTCGGGAAGGAAAAATTCCACGCGAAAGTAGTATGTAACTTCATATATTCTTGTTTCTCGTGTTATATACTTATAGGCCAATCACGGTCGTAGCTAAATGGGAGCTATAGAGGGGGCTCAGCCTCTCTTCAAGGCAAGCCAGCCCTCTGGAAGATGGACGTTGTTGTAAGTCCTCTGAACTTTCAGTTGTTTATGGAAATTACTGTTGTATTTCATCGTAAGCATAAATACTTTATTTATTCGCGTACTGAACGTTTTCTAAATGCATAGTTGAAATGATACAGTACGAACGATGGATAACTCATAACAAATTACTTCTATCAGTAGGAACATCTGCGCCAATCATTCTCAATAACACAGACACAGGGCTTGCTTGTTTACCGACAACTTTGCAGCACGTTATTTTCAATCTTTCGTGAATTCACACCATTTATTTTTTACAGTGTGTAATATCTTTGAAACTAATGAAAGCATAACCTTTGTGATTTTTGCACGGAATGAAGGAAAGGGTTCTGGTTTCAGCATGTTCACATCTGGAATTCCGGAGCTCCGGCGGAGTTGGGGGGAAGAAGGTTCCAAATAAAAGATAACAAACTCGTATTTTGGTTAAGAAAATTGGGATTAAAAATACGTAAGAAATGGGCTCTTGCATCCACTCTGGAAGGCAGGATTTTTTTCTCTCTCTCTTCCCCGTTTTTATTGTTATTGTAAAGATTTTGCTTTCCATTACCTCATAAGGTCTATTCAAAGTTTATTGCAATGGGAATATTTCATTAAAATGCAAAAAAGAAACTTCTGAATATCCGTTGCAGTGCATATATGAGAAATGAATGAACCACAGAAGCCGCCACCGTTAGCGCAGTGGCCTACGCGATGGCTTCTGTGACCAGTCGTCTGAGATGGGTCCTGGTTCGAATCCCAGTAAGGCATGGATGCTGTGTTACCCCCCCCCCCAATTACAAGGCACAGGACGGAATAAAAAAATGGCATGACATTTATTCATGTGCTACAAGATATTCCAATTTACTGTGCCGACAAAAGGAGTCGCAGTCTGTTACGATCCAAATGGGTTTTCTTGTTCTTTACGTTCCTTTGTTTGCAATTAAAACAATTTAAAAATTACAAAGAAGCGTAATTATGATTTTTTTTGGAGTTCATTAAAAAAGATGTACGCGTTATATCACCGCACTGTTGTGAATAGTAGCAACAATATCACTGCAGAATTATCTTTGCAGTACCTTTGCATTCTCATGCTTTTCCCATTAATAACGGAAATCAGGTCTAATCATGAATTAAATACGGGATTATGCCATATAACATAGTTTTTGAAGATGACAATCCGCTTTTTGGTGCAATTATGACAAGGATGGTAAGTCAGATAATATCCGAAAACTTGAAAATTTCGTCGTCTTGGAGCGGGAATCGAATCCGCATCTCCCAGATATGCTAACCACTACCCCACACAGAACGACCAAATCCATACTTGTCATAATTACACCAAAAAACTGATTGCCATCTTCAAAATTTGTATTACATGGTGTAATCGTGTATTTCATTCACGATTTATCTGCTCCTCCGGGCAATCACGGGATAGGATTCTTAACCTCCAGATTCGCTAAACATGAATGCCGGTTGCTTCGAATAGCGAATCCTGTGATGATTATATACAAATTAATCGGAAACTTGAGACTTGGTCGTTCTGGGTGGTGGAGTGGTTACCATACTTGAGCGCTATCTGGGAGATGCGGGTTTGATTCCCGCTCCAGGACGATGAAATTTTCAGGTTTTCGGATATTATCTGACTTACCATCCTTGTCATAATTACACCAAAAAATGTAATCTTCGAAACAGGTCTAATATTTTGTATAAGATACAGAAGAAAAATTTGCACACGTTTTCCCCTGTAGCGGAAATCGACAAAAATATTGGTATATCACACCTTTTATTATAACATTTTGCCAATAAAAGTTTGATAATTACTACATTTTATATTAAGACGTGCTTGCTCGTTCTACTAGAAAGTTCCATCCTATCATAAATTTGCATTTAGTTTCATTCTAACTCCTCTTTGACATCAGGTAAGAGGTACAGCTTTTACAATTTCACAATATTACGTATTAGAAAATATGGCAAACATGTCGTAGAAACATGACAAGCAGGGCTACAGTTACACTGCTGTTAACAGAAATTGCAACACCATGAAGAAATGCTCGGATTTGCATGAAATTTGCAGGGTGCATAGGGCACCATAGGAGATGCAAATAATTACAATTGCAGCCCACACGCAAACGTGAGGCGCGCGCCACGCCATCGAAAACGTCACACCACGGGGTATAAAAGAAGGCGTACAGAGAGCAGGTTTTTAAAGGCCGCGGATGGCTTAGTGGTTAGCAGTTCAGACTATCGATGCAAGGTCCTCAGGTTCGAACCTGGGCTGATCTTTCAGAGATGGTGTGATTTGCTAACAATCGCTGAATATCCGCCGTGCATCGGACGAGCACGTTAAGTGACGGCCTCCAGGCTGGACCCACTGGTTAAATGGGTATCCTTTCCTATGCCCCTTCTGAAATTCTCTCACCCCACAATGTGCAACATCGGACTTGTACGGTGGCGCCATCTACTGTACTCTAATCTCACTACAAACTGTTCTGTCAAAGTCGCTAGACTTGCTCTCATTCCTTCTGTTTCTGTGTCCTGCCCAAAAGGCGATCTCGCTGTAGGTGGCTGGGACCTAAACTCTACTCCCTGTGGACGGAAGTCCTACAAGAAAATGACAAATACTGTAATAGCAGGTTTTTAAACTTACTATCGCTAAACTCGATCATACGCAGTTGTTAACATGTAAACATGCCGCGCAGGAGGACGATACAACCATACGAACATTTAACGGAGTGTGGAAGAGATAGAACTGTTGGATTCAGAGAAGGTGGTTTATCATACCGCGACATCGCTGCACGCGTTAGGCGCAACGCAACTATCGTTATGCGTACATGGTATCAATGGACAGCAGAAGGTTCTACGCATCGTCGTGCAGGGTCTGGAGCTCGAAATCGATCGGGAAGACAGGCACTTGCACCGTATGGGAGTGACGCCGCGCACAACATTTGCGCAGCAATGGTGGATAGAGAACAGCTCGGGCCCGGGCTCGGACGGACTCAGAATTCATTAACTACCGAAAAACCCGGGCCCGGACTCGGAATTACACGTCTTGAATTCCATTACTGTGATTAATTCAACACGTGTAATACCGAGCCCGGTTGAATTACACGTGTTGAATTTCATTGTGGATTTGTTACCATGGTGGAAGGATTTTCAATTTCCTAAACTAGCTGCCATTGCAAGACAAATTTTGCTTAGCAAGACTTGCATTATGCATTGTCCAAAGCTATGGCCCAAGCAAGGATTAGTTTAAGGAGGTCTGGTAACGAAAAACTGGGAAAAAATCACATTCCCATTTTTTGTATTTTATTAAAAATCAAGAATCTTATCTTTAAAATGATGTATTAATTGCCAAAATGATGTAGTTAGAAGTATTGTTATTTATTTTTTAAATTTCCTCACTCCCGCGATTTTTGGGGTGACGTTGGTTTTTAGTGCAGCAGGTCGAGTTTTAGAGAAAAGAAGATCAAGTTGAAGCGCGGATGCATTAGATGCAATTCTCTCTCTCTCTTTTTAGCACGTCTTTTGTAAAAAAAGATCGTGCTTATGTTATCGGTTTGTCCGTCCGTCCGTCCGTCCGTCTGTACCCACGGTATCTCTGCAACTATTAGTCCAATTTGAAAACTTCTTTTTGCATTCGAAAGCTTGAAATATGCGAATGATGATCCTTTATTTCGTTTTTTTTTACGATGTACAATTTAGCCGCTAGAGGGCGTAAATGCAGATCATGTCCAATTCAAAAATACGTTTTATTCCACATATTTGCTTCTAAACTTCCGATTGAAAAAAATCTTTTATCTTTCGATTTCATTTATGTCGAAGAGTATTTTGGATATAGTTTCTTTTTCAAATTACGCAAAGATTTTCCGATAGTAGGCGTAAAAGTAAATTGCATTTTTTCCAATAACTCTTCTTCTAAAACTCCGATTTGAAAATTTTTTTTTCAGCGGATACATCTCCTGATGCACAATCTTTTGCATATAATTTTGAGTTTTTGGTAAAGAATACTTTGGCCACCAGGGGGCGTAAGTGTTAATTTTTGCTTCTGATGTATTTGCCATAAAATCGGAGCTTCTAAAATATCGATTGAAAAAATTCTTTCGTGGACTGATGCCATTCACATCGATAAACCTTTTCGGAATATTTTCTTCCTAAAATATTCCACAGTTTCTCCGCCAGGGGCGTAGATGTATATCTTATTTTTGTGAATATCTCTACTTCTAGGAGTCCGATTTGAAAAAAAATTCCTTCTTTGTTGGATAGTGTTTTCCGTATCGCATGTTTTTCATATAATTTCAAAACTTCCACGTAGTTGATAGACTTTCCGCTAGTGGGCGTAAATGTAAATTGCGTTTCCCCCAATATCTCTGCTTCTAAATCTCCGATTTGAAAAATTGTTTTTGCACCGGATGCAGCTCCTGATGGGAAATCGTTAGCACATAATTTCTAATTTTTGTAAAAAAATGTTTTAGCCACCGGGTGGCGTAAACCTTAATTTCCGCTTCTGATGTATTTGCAGCAAAATATGAGCTTCTAAATTCTCTATTGAAAATAACATCGTTCGTAGACCGATACTACTCATGTCGAGAAACCTTTTAGAAACATTTGCTTCTTAAAATAGTGCACGGTTTCTACGCTAGGGGACGTAGATGTATATCTCATTTTTGTCAATATCTGGACTTCTAAGCGTCTGATTTAAAAAATTCCTTCTTTGTTGGATAGTGTTTCTAGTGTGACATGTTTTTCCTATAAATTCAAAATTTTCAAGCAATTCATAGACTTTACGCTAGGGGGCGTTTAGGTAAATTGCGTTCTACCCTATATCTCTGCTTCTAAATCTCCGATTTGAAAAATTCTTTCTGCACCGGATACAGCTCCTGATGGGAAATGGTTTGCACGTAATTTCAAATTTTTGTAAAAAAATTGTTTGGCCACCAGGTGGCGTAAGTCTTAATTTCCGCTTCTGATGTATTGGCAGCAAAATATGAGCTTCTAAAATCTCGATTAAAAAAAAGTATTTTGTGGACCGATACTACTCATGTCGACAAACGTTTTAGGAACATTTTCTTTTTGAAATAATGCATGGTTTCTACGCCAGGGACGTAGATGTATATCTTATTTTTGTCAATATATCTACTTCTAAAAGTCCGATTTGAAAAATTTCTTCTTTGTTGGATAGTGTTTCCGATGCGAAATGTTTTTTCTATGAATTCAAAATTTTCAAGTAAATCATAGACATTCCGCTAGGGCGCACAGTGGTAAATTGCGTTTCCTTCTCCTAAGACTCCGATTTGAAAAATTCTTCCTGTATCGCAAACACGACCTGACGGAAAATATTTTTCACGTAATTTCTAATGTTTGGTAAAGAATGGTTTGACCACCAGGGGTCATAAGTGTTAATTTCTACTTCTGGTGCATTTGTAGCAAAATCTGGGTTCCTGAAAATTCGACTAAAATTTTTTTTCTTGTTCCGATTCCGGTCATATGGATAAACCTTTTGTGAATACTTTCTTCCTAAAATAATGCATGGTTTTCTCACCAGGGGACGTAAAGTCACATCTTATTTTTGTCGATAACTCTGTTTCTAAGAGTTCGTAAGCTCACGATTCCGTTTACAGCAATATCTGAGGGATTAAAGACCCGATTGAAAAACTTCTTTCTTCCGTCCGATACTATTGATTTCCATACCAGTTCCATTGACTTTGAATAGCTTTGATAAATTTAATTTGCGTCAGAACGGATTCAAAAGGCGTGCTTATTACACCCGAAAATTCGGTATCATCTTTCTTGTTTCATGATGAACTTGATCTGGAAACTGCACACACACATATGATAATATTGTGATTATTACACTATTAAGCGCAAAGGTTTGTTAATGTTACAAAATGCAGAATAATCTGGCCTGGAATGCTTTTACGTTCTTTTTTCTTTTGAATTTTGGAAATTTCTCTACATACTTTTTTTTTATATTCTACTACATCACTCTAAACTACCTTTATCAATTAGCATATATGTAAATTATGTTGCAAAGATTAGTTTCCTAGAGTCAAAATTTCAAAGCAACTGTCTGTACGGCGTTGTACGTTTTATAATGCAATTTATTCAAAATAAAAGTAAATTTAGAAATCAAAAAGAAATAACGAATGGAATTTTTTGTTTCTAAACGATTTTTTTCCCTCAGCTTTTACGAAAATTACTGATTCCCCTGATACGGTCGAAGGGTACGTTGATTATTTATTTATTTTCACATCCACGTTTTAGAACATTTGTCTTTATGCGTAGTATTTCTGAAAACCTATTAATATTGTGAAGTGAATTAACTGAACTAAACTTTTTAAACTAATCCTTGCTTGGGCCATATCTTCGGCCAGTGTACTGTATAAGGCATAAATGCAAGCCTTGATAAGCAAAAGTTTCCAAGAATCCGGTCCCGGGCTCTTAAAATTGAGCCCGAACTCATCTCTAATGGAGGATGGTCGCACATTGTCCGATGTGTGTAAGCATTGTTCGTCGCCAATTGCTGTAGAGAGGCCTCGTTGCTCGCCGTCCATTACTGCGACTTTCCTTGACTTTGAAACATTGGTGCCAGCGATTGCAGTGGTGCCACGAACGTCGAAACTGGATTGCTGAATGGAAGTATATTGTGTTTTAGGACGAGTTCAGATTCAATCTAATGCATTACGACGAACGAATCCTTGTTCGGAGATACCGTGGTACACGGCATCTGGAAGGCTGCATTGTACAGCGCCATACCGGTCCCACGCCGAATGTGATGGTCTAGGGCGCTATTATGTTTCATTCACGCTCTCGCCTGCTACGCATCACAGGCACATTGAACAGCCAACGTTAGACCACCTAAGTGTTGGAAGCTAAACTTCTCTCCTTCCTTTAGAAGATCCCGTGAGCCGTATTCCAACAAGACAATGCCCGACGCCATGTTACTCGTACTGTCCAAGACACACACTGTGCGCATCAAATCGTTCATCTTACCTGGCCTGCTTGCTCGCCAGATTTGTCGCCAACAAAGAACGTCTGGGGTCTCATCGCGCAGCGACTGGCTGGCATTGCCTCGCCGCCTATCACAACCAACAAATTGTGGATGCCTGTAGAAGTAGAATGAAATGCAATACGCAGAAGACCATCCAAGCTCTGTGTTCATTCAGTACACCAGCGTGTGTGGTCGGTTATCGCCGCCCATGGTGGATTTACTTATTGCTATTTTTTTAGTCTTTCTCGTCACGAACTGGTATGTAATTGTGATCGTTTGCGGATTGCACCATAACTAATCACTCCCATAAATTTCATTGTGACTGATTGTTTCTTTTTTGGTGTTGCAATTCTATTAACAGCAGTATATTAACCTTGTTTTCATCATCTCTCCATATTTGTCTTTGGCATTTGATGGGGAAGGCCTGATTCCTACGAAAAGGATTATTGAGAGAAACTGATGAAGAAACCAGAGAGTTATAAAAAAAGTACATGAGATTTGTAACTGTTAGCGAGAATGATAAAAGGTCCTCATACCACTGAAAACAGTGTTTTCTTAATTGTAATACGTTTATATTGTAGAAAACTCGAAGGGTATCTCGAAGGGAAAAATTCTTGTTTTCATATACACGGTCGAGTCACATTATTGTGACCACTAGCTTATATCCAGAGCAATCGCTGTGTACAGCGCCGACAGCAGCTAGACGGGTTGGGAGTGACACAATAAGGTGCTGCAAGGTGCTCACAGGTATGTGGAGCCGTGCAGACTGCAGTGCATCTGATAGCTGCTGGAGGGTGCGTGGTAGAGAATCCATACAGCGAACAACACGATCGACGTGGTCCTGCAGATGATGGGTTTAAGTCTGGGAATTAGTAATAATCATATAATTACTAATAGGCCAGGGAAGTACTTTGAAGTTTTCATCGTGCTCTTCCAACCACTCTCGGACATTTCTAGCTGTGTGACACGTCGCAATGTCATTCTGAATATCCCATCCGCCCCAGGGAAGGCAATCAGCATGTATGGGGGCAGTACATGGTCTGCGAATGACCGTGGCCGTGGTCTGGATTCATAATGAATTCGGTCCATAGTGCCTTCCACAGGTATGAGTGGACCCAGAGAATGCCTCAAAAACATTCCCCAGACCGTAACGCTGCCCTCACCAGCTTGTGTTATTCCAGTGGTGGTTGAAGAGTGTTTGTTCTCCGACTTTTTTTTCGCCTTATACGCCAACCTCCATCCGTTCGATGAAGCAGAAAGCCTGTCTCATCGGAGAAGGCAATCTTTTGCCAATCAGCGGAGGTCCAATTCCGATACTGCCGTGCCTATGTAAGCCTTTTCTGTCGACGCACCTTCGTTAGCATAGGTGCAGTGACCATCCGTCTGCATCGGAGCCCCATAAGCGACAGGGTTTGCTGAACTGTCGTTTTAGACACACTTCGGGTAGCCCACTGGTTCATTCGGCCAGTGAGTTGCTCCACTGTAGCGTGTCGATCGGCCCTCACCCAACTTCGCAACAGACGTTCACCTCTCACATTAATGTCAGGTGGTAACTCCGCAGTTTTGCATGTCGCTTATTCGCAATGGTGCCATTTCTCCAATCACGATACACTTTAACCACAGCAGCACGCGAACAGTTCACAAACTGCGCTGTTTCAGAAATACTGTCCACCGTTGGCCCGAAAGCTGATAATCATCCCTTCTTGCAAATCTGATAAATAGCTCTTTTTATCCATAACAGCAACGAGTGATTTGTTTTCAGAATGCCTACATCACACCATATATACCCTCCAAGCCAGTTCACGACACGTGCCTTCATTAATTGGCTACGTGCAGTTGACGTCAAAAGTAGGAGGTGGTCATAATAATGTAACTCGACTGTAAGCATTGGCGTCCAAAACCTAAAAACGGACTACACTTGCTTAAAAAATAATACATGACTGCAGCCAAATGGGGAAATAATTGATTTTTCCAGCATACGAACCCATCAAAAGACACAAAAGTTTTTTACAAATGACGCACAAATTACATCGTAATAAGTGTTTACGCAAAAGTTACAAATTTCCGAAGGACATAGTTGGAGAATGGATGTACAGTGATTGGCGATAACCAGGCATGCATTATTTAAAGAGCCCAAACACTTTCTTTTGCAGCAGCAACATTCTGTGTCATAAAAGTTTTCA
Source organism: Macrothele yani (assembly GCA_039090855.1). Classification (NCBI taxonomy): domain Eukaryota; kingdom Metazoa; phylum Arthropoda; class Arachnida; order Araneae; family Macrothelidae; genus Macrothele; species Macrothele yani. Next base: position 27,996,494 of record CM077013.1, read on the forward strand.
AATATTAACAAAGTATAATAAATATACATCATTTTATAATCTAGATCAGATACCTTCGTTCTTTTCATACGGATACGAAGCATGTGCATTAAAACATTTAAATTTTTATTTGATAAAACATTGTAATTAATAATATAAACACCCAGTACCGTCTGTCTCTCTGGAACGCTTGACGTCACAGTAACGTCTGCATTGTTGCCCCATCAGTTATTGTACAATTCGTGTGTGCTCTCGCGATGTCAAAATGATTCCCTGCTATATAATAGCACGCGATCACTTTTGGATGTCAAGGTGATCGCGGGCTAATTTAAAAACATTGGATTATCAATGACTCGAGTTCAATTTATCGGATCTACAAAATTCGACTTAAAATCTTAATATCACGGCAAGTTGCGTTTGTATATTAATTTAATTTAGCACAATTGAAATATTAATTTGAACGCTTTAATTACCTTTTACTTTCTTTAATTTAACTAACTTTCCCAGTTTAGTGCTGATTATATTATGCATTTTGCAAAATATTAATCTATCTAAACGCTGTAACCTACAATAAAAACTAAAATCTGGAGATGTCAAAGTGAGCAAGATTGCATCTAAAAGCAGATGTCGCCCCAGTTGCACATTGTCGAAAATTTAGATAGTCCCGATTTGTAACACTAGATGTCGCATTATTTTGTAGAAAAAGCTTTGTTATGAAGTTTCAAACTAACCGTCGAATAGGACAGTCTAAAAGAAGCCGTGTTAGGGAATAACGGGAGAAAAAGTAATTTAACGTAAAAAATCAAAGTAAACGTTATATTAAAGTAAGTTTACGCGAAAACAACTTTCCAAGTTTAGTGCTGATTATATTACACACTTTGCAAAAATATCGATCTATCTAAACGCTCTAATCTACAATTGTTCAACAACAAATATTTTACACAGAATGTTATTTATCGCGAGGTCTTTTAAAAACGGAAATAAATAGCATATATTTTTTAGTTCTAACGTGAATGAGTTCTGACTATATAAGTTTTCACTATGTTTCCATAGAGAAATCCGGCGTCTATTTGATTTGTTTTCAATCTGCTTCAATTAAAAATTTGATTCCGTCACAGGGCGGGTAACATCTCCTATATATTAATATTTATTTAAAGCTTAAAAACCACCGTCCTAGGACTGGCTATACTCTAGTTTTTAAATATTTACAAATACTAATAAAGTCGATCAAGAGAAACTAAATTTAAAAAAGCAGTGCATTTGCATACACATATTTTGAAAGCATATACCATCATATAAAAAATTTAAGTTACACGCTACTCACACGGAGAACATTAGTTATTAAACTTTTGTTTAGAAAGACACTGTCAATTTTTTTTTTGCTTGTTTTCAAATTTAACGACCATCGTGAGCAACTCAGTGGGCTATAAGCACTCGTCCTTCCCTAATTTAAGGCCACTGGTTCCAGGAAAGGGAGAGAGACAAACACAACTTTCATGACTCACCGGGATTCGAACCCGGACGGACGAATGACCAGAAATTAACGCTTAGACACTGCGTCAGCGGAGTGGCTTACTTGAAAGGAACACGCGAGTAGTCACCGAGTCTTAAAATTAATTTTATTAGTTTGTCGGATGAATTGCTGATTTTTTTTTCTTTTCTTAACCACATCTAGAAGTTCGACAGTTAGACCACTCCATAAACAAACTAACAGACGAAAAAGCACAGAAACACACAGTAGAAAAATTCATGCCTTTAGTATTTGGACTCTTTCAGCGATTAATTAATTAAATCTATTTCTTAAACGTAATAGTTCTTTTTTTTTCTTTTTTTTTTAGCTGTACGTTCTGGCTATTGTGATTGCTGTCTCCAACTGTCAGCAACCAAACGCAGCACCTGTTTTAGATCATCTCAGCGTGAGAGAACCCCATCATTTGGATTATCTTCAGAGAAGCCGTTTGTACTACCACAACCGTGGCAGAATTCCTCCACCAGTATACGGGGTAAGTTACTAGACTTACTGATTTCATTTAGAATTAAGACGACAAGAGGAGAAGAAGAGGTGGAAAAGTCTGGTATTAAATGAAATACAGTGAAACCCAGATCTTACGTCCCCGCATTTTACGTTTCTCCGTTTCGAGCGAAGTCCCCCCTAATTCTCCTACATTTCCCCCGTATTATACGTTTTTCTAATCACACGATTTCCTGCATCGAACGTCGTTTAAAATTTTTAATGCTAAAACTTATTTTTCTCTATTTTCGTTTCTTTCTAGATTTTTGCACATGTAAGATTGCTTTAAACCGGTTCTTACCCCTCCTGCCGAATTCCTAAGCAGAATCTGACGACCAGGTTGCCTTAAACAAGTAGTCCCCCCGCCCACCCAGAATTTCTCGAAAGCACGTGCCCACCAGTTAGGGCAGTGCCGCATTCCTCACACTACTGTACGTGTCTTAGCAACTTTGCTGGAGCGCCTCGTCTAGTGCCGTAAATTCCTGAGTTGAACGGGCTTGCGTTTCAGCTTGGCAAGAACAATGTAAGGTTCTGAAAGCAGACTTACTGTACGTGACCGGTTGTTTCTCTCCAGAATTTGGCGAAAGCACGTACCCACCAGTTAGGGCAGTGACGCATTTCTGAGACTACTGTACGTGTCTTATATTAGCAACTTTGTTGGAGCGCCCGCCTCCTGTAGTGTCGTAAATCCCCGGGTTGAACGGGCCTGCGTGTCAGCTTGGCAACAACAATGTGAGGTTCTGAAAGCAATTCATTCAGTTTGCTGTCTGCCTAAATCTCGCCTTTTAGACGTGAGAGTGAAGATGGTGAGTACACTGTCAAAAATAAGTGGTATGAATTTACGGAAAATTTCTGAAAATAACGTGCAGGAAAGTTGACGGTAGGTATTCGCCTTTTCCAGAAATTTCCGTTTTTAAAAGTACCCGTTTATTGTAAATTCCGTATTTTTAGATTTTCTGTAGACAGAAATTCCCTATATTTCAGAAAAAATCCGTTTCTGGTTTTTTCGTATCTAAACTAAAATTCCGCAAAACCGACGACCCTGTACTTTTCAACCCTTACCCAGATAACCCTTCCGCTAAGGTCAGGATCGAACCCTCGACGTTTAAGCTGGCTCAACAAGTACCTAGTGCCTTTAAATACTGAATCACACAAACGCTCGGCAGTCTGACTCACTTACATCGTAAAACGAATTCGGGGGCGATGGAATTTTGTTTTTCGTGATTAATGCGAGTGATTTATACATTTTATTTTCTATTGGAGCTTATGATTTTTTTGAATACTTTTGTAATATATTATTTTTCTGAATATATTTGTAATATAATATACTTTTGAATACTTTTGTAATAATTTTGTAATTTTATTTTCTGTTGGAGCTTATTATTTTTCTGAATACTTATGTAAAGTCATTCTCAGTTATCTTTAAAAAGAGGCGAATAGTATTATTTCACACAAAAAACAACTAAATGCAAAATTGACTCTTGCTAACTACAATGCTGGCCACCCAAAATGCAACACCAAGAAGGAAGTATCCGATTAGCCTGAAATTCGCAGCATGGGTCGCCCGTGAGAGGACATGCAAACGATTAGCATTGCAGGGCATATGTAAATATTGTGCGCCCGGCACGCCACCGAGAAACACTGTAAGAAGGGTGCAGAGAAGGCGGGTGTAAGTAGTGGAGGTGTATTGTGCTGCCGGACCTGTGCGTGGTAAGCTTCCTGATGCCTCGTCGCAAAATACGGCGGTCATTCCAGCACGTTTCGGAGTTCGACAGAGGACGAATAGTGGCTTATCGCGATAGTGGCTTATCGTTCCGAGACATCGGCTCCCGTGTGCGACGATATCCAGCCACAGTGAAGCGAGTATGGATTCGGTGGGTGCAGGAGGGACGGACGGACCGACGTGAGCGATTGCCGCAGCCGCAGCACACCACCGAACGAAATGACCGGCATGTTGTGCGGCGGGCATTGACGGCTCGCACGGCCACATCACGAACGTTAGCGCAGGAATTAGGGTGTGTTGCGCAACAACCTGTCAGCACGTACCGTTCGACGTCGTATGCAGGAGTGGGGACTTGTCGCACGGCGCCCATTGCTCCGATTACCATTGACGTTGCACCACCGGGGAGTGCGGTGGCAGTGGGCCGTTTAACGCCGTACCTGGACTAGAGAATGGCACGACATTGTCTTCTCCGACGAATCCCGCTTCTGCCTGCAACACCAGGATGGTCGGCTCCGCGTGTGGCGGCACCGCGGCGAGAGACTGTATGACACCTGCATTATGCATCACCATATTGGTCCGTCGCCTGGCGTTATGGTTTGGGGCGCAATTGGTTATGACACCCGCACCCCTCTTGTACGTATCGCCGGTACATTGAGCAGCCGCCGCTACATCTCTAACGTTTTGGAGCCAGTTGTCTTCCCTTACCTGCAGGACCTGCCACCGGCCACGTTTCAACAGGACAATGCGCGCCCGCACGTGACAAGCATCGTGCAACAATTCTTCACGGCCCACCAGGTGTCACTGCTGCCGTGGCCCGCCTGTTCTCCCGATATGTAGCCCATCGAACACGCCTGGTCGCTGATCGGCAACCGAGTGGCCCGGCATGCACCACCCGAGGCTACGCCTGATGAGCTGTGGCAACGTGTGGAAGCAGCCTGGACAGACATACCCCAAGCCCACATCCAAAGCCTCTTTCGTTCGATGCCGCGTCGTGTAGCGGCCGTTATTGGCAGTCATTGTGGCCACACGAACTATTGATGTCTGCGTGTTCCGCAAGTCGCACGGGCCTGTAAGCTCAATCGTTTCATCTTTGTATCTGTTGTTATGTGTCCAGTAAATCTGGCTTTGCTATCTCGTGTCCTTCTTGGTGTTGCATTTTGGGTTGCCAGCAGTATATAATAGCTTTTGTCTTAAGTTGTCCAAATAGTGATGCATAGACATCGTATAATCATCTGTACAATAAGTTAAGTATCCGGTTTCTTACAGTAAGACAATACATACAATAAAAAGCTGGTGCACCAAATAGGGGAAAGGATAAGAAATATCCTGTGCCACAATAAACAAAATACATTCGATATGCTATCCACAATATCCGATCTCGCCACGGAACTTCAAAATTCGACAGACGATTGAAATTTAAAAATTAATAAAACCTTAAGTATTCTCACCAATTGCTTCTATTACCGGTAATTTCTCGTCATACGGATACTGAAAAAGTGAGAACGGAGATTTTCCGTTAATATACGAAAGAAATTACGGAAAGATTTCTGAAAATTCAGAAATTTTCATTAACACATCTTTAATACGGTAATTTATCGTTAATATAAGAAAGAAACTGTGGAAAGGTTTCTGAAAATTCAGAATTTTCCCGTTTTGCGAAAAATCCGTAAAATTTCAGGTTTGTTTTCGTCATTTCACGGAAAAGGTTGTATCAGGAACATGCTTCGTTAATTCACAAAAGAAATGATGGAAACTTACCCGCGAATTTCAGAATTTTTTTTACAGTATACTAAGAGAAAAGTCTTTCCTTTAGCTGAAAAGTCTCCGTTATACAAAAACTGGTAGCGAATTTCATAGAACTAAAGTTGAATTAGTCAAATCTCTTGGATTAGCAGTTTCAACACTGAAAGCAATTTTGAAACAGAAGAAAAAAACAGAAACAGTCAATCAAAATTACTTCGGAAAGGTTAGGTCATTGTGCTACTAAGAGAAAGATTTTGAAAATTTCGCCTTAAGGTGAACTGGAAACAATTTTAACGATGTGGTTCAGGCAAGCTCGAGACGCAAACGCTCAAACAATCTCGAATGTAATGGATCGTTCGTCAGAAGAAGATAATGACGACGACAATGTAGCCAAAATTTCGGAACCCTATTCTTTCTTTCAAAGCGGCATTAAATGGGTTAAAACTTGTGAAAAACTCTTCCTCAGTCACGATTCTCAAGAAAAACACTTGCAAAGCCTTTCAAATATTCAGAAAGTTTTGCTTGACCCAAACACTAAAAATAGAAAGCTAAAGGAAACTCCCGTTTTTAACCGACATCTCATAATGTAAGTACGTATGTAGTTATACTGTATTTTTGGTTCTTGCATAAATGCGTCTACAATATGTACTAATACGTAGTGCGATCAAAAAGTTCCGAGACTATGTACGTAGCTCGCCAACAGATGGTAGTACGCGGAGGCGCGAGCAGCGGTTCATGAAATTCTGTGTCGAGTGGCATCGTTCTCTGAATATCGGGAGAAGTACAGATATTGACAAAAATGAGGTATACATCTACGGCCCCTGGCGGAGAAACCATGCATTATTTTAAGAAGAAAATATTCCGAAAGCGTTTATCGACATGAGTAGAACCGGCCCACGAACGATTTTTTTTTTCAATCGAGATTTTAGAAGCTCAGATTTTGCTGCAAATACTCCAGAAGCGGAAATTTAGACTTACGCCCCCTAGTGGCTAAACCATTTTTTACCAAAACTTAGAAATATATGCAAAAGATTTCCCATCAGGAGCTGTATCGGTACAGAAAGAATTTTTCAAATCGGAGTTTTAGAAGCAGAGATATCGGGGGAAATGCTATTTACCTTTACGCCCCTTAGCGGAAAATCTATAAATTACTTGAAAATTTTGAAGTTATATGAAAAACATGTCGCACCGGAAATTCTATTAAAGAAGTAATTTTTCGAATCGTACCGTTAGAAGCAGAGATAATGAAAACAATAAGATATGCATCTACGCCCTCTGGCGGAGAAACCGTGCGATATTTTAAGTAGAAAATATTCCAGAAAGATTTATTGACGTGAGTTGCATCGGTCCACTACAGAATGTTTTCAATCGAGGTTTTATAAGCTCAGATTATGTGGCAAATACATGAGAAGCAGAAATTACCAATTACACCCCTGGTGGCCAAACCGTTCTTTACCAACAATTAGAAATATATGCAAAGGATTTCGCACTAGGAGCTGTATACGGTGAATAATTTTTTTTTTAAATCGGACTTTTAGAATAGAGATATTGGGAAAACGTAATTTACTTTCACGCCCCCTAACGGAAATTTTATGCGCAATTTGAAAAAGTGTCTACACTTAAAATACTGCTCGGCATAAATGGAATCGAAATGTAAAATAATTTTTTCAATCGGATATTTAGAAGCAAATATATGGAATAAAATGTATTTTGAATTCGATATCTTCTGCATTTACGCCCTCTTGCGGTGAAATTCTGCATCGTAAAAAAATCGAAACGAAGGATCAACATTCGCATATTTAAAACTTCCCAATGCAAAGAGAATCTTTCAAATCGGACTAATAGTTGCAGACATATACGGTGTCCACAGACGGACGGACGAATTGATAACATAAGCATAATCTTTTTTTACAAAAGACGTGCTAAAAGTGTATTAAAGGTACAAGAAAGGGATTGCACGATAATGATGGTGTACAAGTAAAGTTTTTTATAGTGTCAGTACACCTTCACATGGGCGCCATTTGTGGCCAGGAGGACATCTAAACGATATTCGATTTCACGCCATGTTTTGTTCAAAATCTTAGCAGAGACGGAACCAGTGACGTCCGTTATTCTGCTCTTCAGCCTCTCGACAACCGGAACACTGCTAGAGTAAACTTGGTCTTTCACATAACACCACAAGAAAAAGTCTAGAGGGGTTATGTCGGGCGATCGAGGTGGCCATGTCATGGGACCCGCGCGGGCAATTCATGTGTCCGGAAATGTGAAATTCAGCAACTCACGAACCATTATTGACCAGTTTGGTGGGGCACCATCTTGTTGGAAAATAACCGAAGGTTGGAGTGCATGCAAGTGAGGTTCTACAAAATGTTCCAGCATGTTCAGGTTTACGTTACATGCTACAGTGGTCTCTGTAAAAAAGAAGAGTCCGATGATTCTGTCATGCATCAGGCCGCACCATACATTCATTTTCGGGCTAGCCCTCTGTTGTTCGATGACATAATGGGGATTTTCTGATCCCCAAATTCGCACATTGTGCCTATTTACTGGACCAGAGACGTGGAATGTGGCTTCATCTGAGAAACACACACGGTGCAGATAATCATAATGATGAGCTATGCGCTGCAACATATCTGTCGCAAATGCAGCACGGCGAGGCCGGTCATCAGGATGAAGAGCTTGATCGATCTGTACCTTATAAGCATACAGATGAAGACATTTGTGTAAAATTTTGTGAACCGTGGCACGGGGAATCCCAGTTTCGAATGAAGCACGACGAATTGTGACGTACCTGCCAGCAGGACGCACACGACATAAAGGCAGATAGGAATCAGAATAAAATGTCTGCGTAGCTCAGTTGGTAGAGCGACTTGTTCCGGAATAAGCGGCCTCGGGTTCGAATCTCGGCGTAGACCAAAAATGACGGAGAAATTTAATTCGTTATAATGGCGCCCGAACTATCCGGATGACCTGGCCGTTCAAAATCTCGCATTGGTGTGATGTTATTTCCACACCGCGAGACAGGAAAAATCAGAGAATTCCTTCTCCAGCGCTTCGAAAAATAAAAATGTGTGATGTTGCATTCCACACAGCAGATTGACTGGGAGTTCTCAAGTGCACGTTCTACAGTGGATGGCTGCCTTCAACGATTCATGGTCACGGCTGACCCGTGGGCCATGCCCCCGGCCCTCTTTCGGGGGGGGGGGAGATGTGACGTACCTGCCAGCAGGACGCACACGACATAAAGGCAGATAGGAATCAGAATAAAATGTCTGCGTAGCTCAGTTGGTAGAGCGACTTGTTCCGGAATAAGCGCCCTCGGGTTCGAATCCCGGCGTAGACCAAAAATGACGGAGAAATTTAATTCGTTATAATGGCGCCCGAACTATCCGGATGACCTGGCCGTTCAAAATCTCGCATTGGTGTGATGTTATTTCCACACCGCGAGACAGGAAAAATCAGAGAATTCCTTCTCCAGCGCTTCGAAAAATAAAAATGTGTGATGTTGCATTCCACACAGCAGATTGACTGGGAGTTCTCAAGTGCACGTTCTACAGTGGATGGCTGCCTTCAACGATTCATGGTCACGGCTGACCCGTGGGTCATGCCCCCGGCCCTCTTTCGGGGGGGGGGGAGATGTGACGTACCTGCCAGCAGGACGCACACGACATAAAGGCAGATAGGAATCAGAATAAAATGTCTGCGTAGCTCAGTTGGTAGAGCGACTTGTTCCGGAATAAGCGGCCTCGGGTTCGAATCCCGGCGTAGACCAAAAATGACGGAGAAATTTACTTCGTTATAGAATGGATTTCCTGGGGTTTCGCAGAAATTTCTCCTGAACAGGTGAAGCTGTCTCTTGTGTAGCCGGTGGTCGACCCACTCGGGGGAGATCGCCAACACTACCCGTCGCTTTAAACTTTTCATACCAATGCTTGTTTGGTCTGGTGGTGAATGTCTGTACTCTTTCTTGAAATGACGCTGCACAGTAACCGCCGATTTGGTCTCATGGAACCACAGCACACACGCAGCTTTTTCTTGCATGGAAGCCGTTATCGATGAATTGCTCCTCTTGTACAGTAGTAGCGCTCACCTAAAGAACAGAAAAAAAAAACCCGAAATAAACTATATGAGCGCTGCTTATTATGTTGCCAACGATTTTATTTTAACTTACATAGATTTTTTTATATTGTGGGAAAGACCTTATGGACACCTTGTAGTTCCAAGCTATTACTCCGAGAAGATTTTTTTTTGGTTTCTTGAACCGTTGTTTTGAATTGAGCAAAAGGCGCAAGATTTAGTATTTGCAATTTGATATTGCTATTTACTATATTAGACGTCTGTGTTGTGTGCGCGTTCTGCCACCCTGTTGACAGAGGGTTTGTTTACGCTTCAGACCGCGGCTCTCCGTGTTACTATGCGCCATGAATCGTTCCACTATTTAAAAAAAACATCATTGGGCGATTCTTTTAAAGAGGAAATGTGTTTCAATGAAATACACTCATGTTCATAAAAAAAGGTCACCCGAAAGGAGTCGAGCTATGACTTTGATTTGTCTCAAATTCTCCATGATATCAACAAGACAGGGTCAGTTGTTAAAAGTTCCTGGACTCTCCCTGAAAACCTTACTGTATTCTTTTCCTATTTTTTTTTTTTTTTTTTTTGATTGGAGGTTTAACGACCACCGTGAGCAACTCAATGGGCTATAAGCAGTCGCCCGTCCCTAATTTAGGGTCACTGGTTCCAGGGAAGGGAGAGAGCCAGTGCCGTAAGACAAACACAACATCCATGCCTGACCGGGATTCGAACCCGGACCCCTTTCGGACGAATGATCAGAGGCCGTCGCCTTAGACCACTGCGGCACCGGGGCGGCTCTCTTTTCCTATGGTTATAGTTGAACAAGGGTTGTACCGAAAGTAATGCAAAAGCGGGCATAACTTTTTTATTGACAGACAGTGGTGGTTCAAATTGCACATGTTGGTAGAGTAACTCTTTTTCTATACAAAGGTACTACTCAACATCGTTTCCATCACAAGAGATGCATTTGCGCCATCTCTGAACCCAGCTCTCGAATCCTCTATGAAATAATTCAGGTGTGAACTGTTGCACCCAGTTCTTCACAGCCACTTTCACCTCGTCTGTGTCATCAAATCGCTGTCCCAGGAAACTGTTCTTCATTGGACCGAACAGGTGGAAGTCGGAGGGCGCCAGATCTGGGCTGTACAGTGGATGGGGAACACCCTACCAATCGCCTAATTTGTTGGCAAAGATGTGTGTGAATGTGGATCCTTTTGAGATTCTTTTTCGGTCTCTTCCTACTTATGGCTTCTCTAAACTTTTTGAGTGTCTCAATGTACCGCTCGTTGGCCACGGAACGGCCACGTTCCTGAAAATCAAGGAGAATGACAGCTCTGTCATCCCCAAAAAAGTCACTATGACTTTCTGTGCTGATCGCTGGCTCTTGAACTTCTTAGCTTTTGGTGGAGAGGTGTGACTCCATTCCATGGATTGATTCTTCGTTTCCGGATCGCAAAGATACGCCCACGCTCCATCCCCTGTCACCAGATCGGAAAAAAAAACGTGTCTCCATTGGCTTCAACCTCTTCTAGCCGATCAGAACAGACCTCTACCCTTCTCTTCTTCAAATCAGGTGTCAACTACCAAGGTACCCTCTTTGCACACACCTTCCGATACTCTAGGTCATTGTGACCACAGTCCAGTTGGGCAAGAAGCTTACGGATTGTTACTCATCTCTCTGCTCGAATCAATTCATGCACTCGCTGACGATTCGTGTCAGTGGGCGCAGATGATGGTCTCCCACTGCGTGGTTCGTCTTCAATGCTGGTTTCCCCTTCTTCGAACTTTTTCATCCATCTATGCGCATTACTCTTGTCAATGGTGTCGTCTCTGTAAACATTCTGTGGCCTTTTGTGGATGTAGGACAGCCTGCATCCTTCTTTCGTCAAGAGCTCAATGACGGCACGTTTGCTTCTGCTTGGAATCCGCATTATTCACCTGAAATGAAGAAGGGTTACTATAAAGGAAGAGTTACTCTACCAACATGTGCAATTTGAACGACCTATGTCTGTTAATAAAATAAGTTATGCCCACTTTTGCATTACTTTCAATACAACTCTCGATTGTTTGCTGCCCCAAATCTGGCAGAAAGTTCATCTTGGTTTCGAATGAAAGAACCCTTAATGTTGTTGACCCAATTTCTCTTCAAAGATAAACAACTTATTTAAGCTTTGAAAGAACTATTAATTTCAGTGATCATAACGCAATGGAAAATTGTAGATGTTTCAAACATTTCAAACTTCCTACATTGGCATTCAATAAAGACTGTTGTGTATAACCATTTGTGTCGGGTACAAGCATGGATTGCATTCTCTTGTGAAAACAGGAAGTTGTCGGTGATGAAGATCGAAGTAGTGCCTCCTCGTTCCTGAATGAGTTGCTCTAACCAACTAAATTACACCGACGGAATGTATTGCTGCACATTTGCCGTCTTGACACGTGCTTCTTCTCTGTAGTACGTCACATCACTCTTATTTGATCTCAAATGACTACTAACGAAAGAACTGGAATTCTCCAACTCACTGAACGGAAAGACTGAAAAGAGTACTTACCACTATTTATAAGTAATCCAATTTAATTATTCATATTTATTTGAATCATAACATCATAATAACATTGACAATCACTCACTGATAACTGCAAGTTGATTTAATACACACCACATAACTGATATTGTTTTTCGACAAGACACAAACTCACACAAACCCATTTATTTCTTCGTTGCCGACGAGAGAGAAGAGTCAGCAGCTTCACTTCGCCGGGAGAGGAGTCAGAGAAAGAGAGCCTCGCATAGTGCAGTAACGCCATCTATTGTCATCGAACTGCGACAGACACCTCTTTATAATTCTTCTTTTTTTTTTTTTTTTTTTTTTTTTTTTGATTGGAGGTTTAACGACCACCGTGAGCAACTCAATGGGCTATAAGCAGTCGCCCGTCCCTAATTTAGGGTCACTGGTTCCAGGGAAGGGAGAGAGCCAGTGCCGTAAGACAAACACAACATCCATGCCTCACCGGGATTCGAACCCGGACCCCTTCGGACGAATGATCATAGGCCAACGCCTTAGACCACTGCGCCACCGGGGCGGCATTTTTTATAATTCTTCTAACATCATTATTATTATTATTTTTTTTTTTTGAGACGAAGAATGAACCTTTCATTAAATCTAGACGATGTGTGGAACGAACATCACACATGTTTTGAAGAACCCAACGGCCAGTAGATCCATTTTTGCGTTCGGGCGCCAATGTGAAAACAGGAAGTTGTCGGTGAAGAGAATCGAACCCTCTTCTCCTTGGTCTGGAGTGAGTGGCTCTAATCAACTAAGCTACACGGACGGGATGAATCGCTGCAGATTTGTCGTCTTGACAAGTGTTTCCCCTCTGTAGTACGTCACTCTCACTCTTTCTTTCTCTTTTTAATTAATTTCTTTGATTGCTGGAGCATATTTCTATTAAATACTTCCTTTCAATATATAATATTCATAATTTGAGAGAAACTTAGAAAACTCTGTATAGAAGCTGACTGATGGGCACTAAGGTCCTAAAACAACTGGAAAGCGTGCTACGATTTTCATTACATGTAACCACACCCATGCGGAAAATGGTATCATCCGTAAACGTCGTATATATAGAGGCACATATCTCCCCAAGCTCAAGTAGTAGCATTCGCAGTTCAGATTGTAGCTTATCAGGATATAAGAGATTTCCAACGTGGTATGATAGTCGTCGCCCGGGAGATGGGTCGCTCCATCTCTGAAATTATCACGAAATTTTGATTTACACGGTCAACAATTTCAAAGGTGTACCTCGACTACACAAACTCAGGGAAAACATCTAAAAGGCGAGACCGGTGTGGCCGTAGAAAAGCTCTGGACGAACGTGGACAGCGGTGTCTGGCACGCATCGTGACATCAGCTCGGCGTGCAACACTGCCGGAAATCACAGCTCAATTCGATGCTGGAACCAGTAGTAGCATGAGCGTTCGGAGTGCGAAACGTTTCCTGTGTTCTACGGGCTTCCGGAGCCGACGGTCCACCCGCGGGCCATTGCTGACCCGACGTCCCAATGCTGTGCGCTTCGCCTGGACTTGGGAACACCGCCATTGGACGCAAGATGACAAGAAACGTGTAACCTAGTCCGACGAATCGCGGTAATAAATGTTTCGGGCACATGGCTCACTCCGGCTGTGGCGACAACCCCACGATGTAATGCATCTCTCACCCCTACAAGGGACAGTGCAGGCTGGCGGAGGCTTTGTTATGGTGTGGAGTGTTTTTAGCTGGAACGCATTAGGACCCCCTCATACGCCAACAGATCGCTCTGACCGCTGGAGGCTACATAACCGTCCTTGGGAATCCTTTGCATCCGTTCATGCCACGCAACCACGCCGACGGTTGCGACCTCTATCATCACCACAATGCTCCACCGCACACGTTCATTGACGCCCGATTATGGCTGGAAGAATATTCCACTGAGTTTGGCATCCCGATTTGGCCCCCTCGTTCGCCAAATTTAAACGCCGTCGAATACATTCGGAATGCTGTTCAGCGTGTCGTCAATGCCAGGAGTCCTACCCTTGCGAATATGACTGAATTGTGGGACGCTTTTCAAGACGCATGGTGTGCACTGTTTCCACAGTACTACAGAGACATCGTGGAGTCCATGCCACTTCGCGTTGCTGCCATTTTCCGATCCTGAGGAAGACCAACGCGGTATTAGAGAGGTACCCTTGTTTTTTCGGTACTTCAGTGTATTTTTTTAATCCTCCGCCGGCGAATATTACAGAGTTGTGGGTCACACTTCAGGAATCATGGTGTGCACTGTCTCCACAGTACTACAGAGATATCGTGAAGTCCATGCCACTTCGCGTTGCTGCCATTTTCCGATCCTGAGGAAGACCAACGCGGTATTAGAGAGGTACCCTTGTTTTTTCGGTACTTCAGTGTATTTTTTTAATCCTCCGCCGGCGAATATTACAGAGTTGTGGGTCACACTTCAGGAATCATGGTGTGCACTGTCTCCACAGTACTACAGAGACATCGTGAAGTCCATGCCACTTCGCGTTGCTGCCATTTTCCGATCCTGAGGAAGACCAACGCGGTATTAGAGAGGTACCCTCAGTTTTTTCGGTACTTCAGTGTATTTTTTTAATCCTCCACCGGCGAATATTACAGAGTTGTGGGTCACACTTCAGGAATCATGGTGTGCACTGTCTCCACAGTACTACAGAGACATCGTGGAGTCCACGCCCCTTCGCGTTGCTGTCATTATCAGACCCTGAGGAGGATCAACGCGGTATTAGAGAGGTACCCCCAGTTTTTTCGGTACTTCAGTGTATTTTTTAATCCTCCACCGGCGAATATTACAGAGTTGTGGGTCACACTTCAGGAATCATGCACACTGTCTCCACAGTACTATAGAGACATCGTGAAGTCCATACCACTTCGCGTTGCTGCCATTTTCCGATCCTGAGGAAAACCAACGCGGTATTAGAGAGGATACCCTCAGTTTTTTCGGTACTTCAGTGTATTTTTTTAATCCTCCGCCGGCGAATATTACAGAGTTGTGGGTCACACTTCAGGAATCATGGTGTGCACTGTCTCCACAGTACTACAGAGACATCGTGAAGTCCATGCCACTTCGCGTTGCTGCCATTTTCCGATCGTGAGGAAGACCAACGCGGTATTAGGGAGGTACCCTTGTTTTTTCGGTACTTCAGTGTATTTTTAATCCTCCGCCGGCGAATATTACAGAGTTGTGGGTCACACTTCAGGAATCATGGTGTGCACTGTCTCCACAGTACTACAGAGACATCGTGGAGTCCATGCCACTTCTCGTTGCTGCCACTATCCGCTTCTGAGGTGGACCAAAGGGGTACTAGAGAGGTACCCCAGTTCTTTCGGTACCACTAGTGTATTTTTTGTTAAATCCCGCTAATGCCGGGTCATTTTGCTACTATGTAATAAGTGATTGATGATTATTGCATTTTATATTACCACTCACAATCTTTTGGTTGAAAAGACGCACTCTTTACATTCAGTAATTGTTTGTAATTCTTTTTATTGCAGGACGAGACTCCGAAACCTTATTCTTTTAGTTACGACGCAGTAGACGAAGATGGCGTCGGCTCGAGCAGCCGCCGCGAAGTTGCAGATGCTACCGGTCGAGTGGAAGGTTCCTATACTTTGACAAACGATGAAGGGCACACGCGCGTCGTCCAGTACGTTGCTGATGAAGCCGGATTCAGGGCTAATATACAGACAAACGAACCCGGAACGGACAACCAGAACCCAGCCGATGTCGTGATTGAATCCCTGGCACCTTCGCACATTCGGTATAGAGGTGGTTACCCTCTTCGTAGTGAAAGACCCGTCGAAGTGGTCAACGAGATTTCTAGTGAGTCACCCGAGCTGCCACCAGTCCCTCCACGACCCACCCAAGTACCATGGTATCAAAGAATCCCTACTTATGGTGGACGCTACTCTCCTAGATACGGCGCACCACATTACAGTCGCACTTGATTGCAAAAATGAACTTGCGAAATTTTTTGTACCTGAAAAAAGTGAAAGTATTATCACAAGGAAATTATCACCAACTTTCCTCCTTTTAGATTTGTAATTAAAAAGCTATCAATGATGCCTTATTTTTATTATTTTTTCATTTGTTAAAAACTCAATTGTTTCTTTGGCGGTGGCGTAATAAATACAGGGCGTGCCATATAAAAGAGGCCCGAGTATAATGAACGACAACAGTCAAGCAATGTTACTATACATGGTAAAGAATAGTTAAAATGAAAGAAAACAGGAGTAACTTTCCTGCGTTTACAACAATTCCCGAAAGTGCTATCCTCCGACATCAAGACACAGCTGCACGCGGCGGAACATGTTGTTCGTAACGCGCCACAACTCATCGGCAGTAATCTGGGCTATGGCATCCGTAATGTTTACTTTTAATTCATCAAGGGTGTGCGGATTAGTTGCGTACACTTTCCCTTTCAATGCTCCCCACAGATAAAAATCACAGGTGGAGAGATCGGGTGATCAGGGTGGTCATAGTCCCTTCGTTACAGATCTGTCGTGCCCAAACAATTCATGCACAGCACGACACTGTTCCGCGCAGTATGCGCCGTTGCACCATCTTGCTGAAAGAAAGCATATGCTCGCTCTTCTTCTGTAAGTGCGGCCACAAATGGGTTGAAAGGTTGCTGAACATAGCGCTCCGAGTTGATGTGTCAGTGAAAAAGAATAGGCCGACTACCCTCTTCGCAGACACAGCACACCAAACGCCTATCTTTTGGTCGTACAGAGGAGTCTCTATTGTCCATCTGGGATTCGTGTCGGCCCAAATCCTGCTGTTTTGCGCATTGACATACCCGGACAGATGAAACCATGCTTCATCTGTCATGTAATAAAGTGTTGGGTCCATTTCACCGCTGACAATGGTCTCCTGAAACCACTTACAATATTGCATCCGTTTTGCATAATTAGGAGTCTTAAATTCTTGGAGCGCCATAACTTTGTACGGCCGAAAATGCAAATCCACCTTAAGTATGCGTCGGCATGACGTGGCAGATATTCCCGTTGCAGACAGTAATTGGCGAATCGACTTCCGAGGGCTTTATAACATCATTGTGCACACATCCTTGATATTGTCTTCAGCACGAATTGTCTTGGGTTTGTTTCTTTCCTGTTGCACACCGTGACGGTTTCACGAAATTTCCGCCCTAACTTCTATACCACTGATTTCGCCTGTGCTGCACAATGTGAAAAATTTTCTCTAAAGAACTCATTTAAAACCTCATATGAGTTATTTGTGAAATACTGTTCCACAATAAAAATCCGCTGTTCCGTACTTAAAACCATTTCCGTTGCCTCTGTTCTCTCTTTACTTACTATTACGACCGCGTACCTACACTTCTCTGGCTGTGGCTAACCACTCCGGAGAATTCTTTTGCAGCTGTACACGCAGAAACCGGTTAGAAGTGGAACAAAGCGGTTTTAACTAGAAACCTGCTAAACAACTTTAGCTCGCCTAACAACGTCTGGCCACGGGGCCTCTTTTATATGGCGCACCCGGTATGTGTAAAGGTACTAATACGGACTATTTTAATCGATGACGGGAGCAACCGATTTATTACGTAAAACAGATGCACCTATTAATATTATAAATAAAAAAAATAAAGAAATATATACACTTTCGTCTGCAAACACGATCAAGCTTAGACAATATCAAGTGTATGATAATTAAAAAAAAATCTGTTAAATGTATATTTTAATGTTTTTGTGGTACACGTTAAATGCATATTTAAATGTATGTTTTCATGTTCTAATTGTACTCAAAAATTCTACAACAGTTCGATGGTGCCATAATACACTCAGCAATAAACACACTTCTTCAGTAGTCATATAAGAACTCCGATTGCTGCTTCGAAGAGCAGTAATGCATTCAAAACTGCTGTCCGTCATTAATGGATACTTTATAAACATTTGTTTTCGCAGATATTTTGAACAATTTTTTTTTAAATTATACTTCACGCAGTAAATTATTTCGATTTGATAAATACTAAATGTGCAAAATTATAAATATTTCTGTTTAACCCTTCCTTTTTGATGTAATAAAAATGTTATTGCATTTCATAGCGTGGTTTTCATTTCTTTCTACGTCCTCCTGTATGT
This sequence comes from Macrothele yani, assembly GCA_039090855.1. NCBI lineage: Eukaryota > Metazoa > Arthropoda > Arachnida > Araneae > Macrothelidae > Macrothele > Macrothele yani. Next base: position 28,014,699 of record CM077013.1, read on the forward strand.
TACGTGTTACATTATTTTATAAGATGTATGTTTGCAGATCCGAAATGGATGCACTCGATTGACGTTTAATACATTCACAGCCTAACTTACACTGTTCGTCAAAAATTGAGCACGAAACATAATAGGCTCAGCTCAAAAAAAAAAAAAAAAAAAAAGAAATAATAATCCGTTTATGTTGAACTTTATAACATGTTACAAAGATTAATGTTCGTTGGGGTTTAATTACTGTCATGTGCGACTCGTAGGGGTATGAACAGTCCCTGTAGGCATTACATATGCGAAAATATGCCAAAAACAATATTCTTGCTATGGTTCGATGTCTCACCAATATTAAACAAATTTAGATTAATTAATAAACACAATTGACGTGGATTAGAAACATCTAACAGAAGTCATCGCATTTTCCACGTTTATAAGTGAGTCACGGAAAAATTATCATCGGCCGCTACCGGGAATCGAACCCAGTCTTCCAGTTACGCGCCGGACATGCTACAACTGCACCACAGAGGTCTTGAATTCTCCAGACAAACCACATGGCAGGTTGCTTCGATTTGAAAAACACATTGGTGCAGTGGTAACATGTCCGGCGCGTAGCTGGAAGACACTGGGTTCGATTCCCGGTGGCGGCCGATGAGAATTTTTCCGTGACTCACTTATAAAACGTGGAAAGAATGGTGACTTCTGTTTGATGTTCCTAGTCCACGTCAATTGTGTGTATTAATTACTCATTCACCTCCTAGTTATTTGTTCAGTTGCTGCTTTCTATCTTTGGTGAATCCCCAGCATTGTGCGGGGCTCCAAGAAACAACCTGCCATGTGGTTTGGCCGTTAGTCGTATGTGAGTCTGGAGAATTCAAGGCTGCTGTGGTGCAGTGGTAGCATGTCTGGCGGGTAACTGGAAGACTCTGGATTCGATTCCCGGTGGCGGCCAATGATAATTTTTCCGTGACTCACTTATAAAACGTGGAAAGAGCGATGACTTCATTTTAAATTTAGATTTAGAATCTGCGAGGACGAACGTTTCTTGTATCTCTTAAGTTTTTGCTCTCATAAACTTGACCATATGCCTTACGCCTGTTTTTGCCCACTCATGTGGTCTAGTTGCAACTGTTTACCCGCGAGGCTTCGAACACGGACTTGTGCACCGGCATTTTGGAGCTTGAAACAGGACTCATCGTACCAATGACTCTTTGCCAGTTGTCCACTATCCAGTCAAGGGGGCTGTCGTGCCAAATGCTGGTGGAGGTGACAGTTACGCTCGAACAACATGGGCACCTGAACGAGCTACCGATTTCATAGTTCCATCCGCAAGAGTATCAGATGGATTGTGTCCTCAGAAATGTTCTATGCATTCTACTTATAGTCTGCCGTTAATTAAGGAATCGCGAGCTTTCTGTTTTCTCTTACAGCACGTGGCAACCGGCGATCAGCTCGACTGTCAACCAGTGATGGTCTCCCCTTTCCGGCACCCCCGGGGTAGGGGGGATATGCCCCTCTCTTCCGAACATTCCCGCCACACCTTCACTATACAGCGTGCAGCAAACAGCCAACAATGCTTGCGGTTGCTGAGATCCCCCGCTTTATTCGCGTCGATAGCCTGTTCTAACTTCATCAAAACTTTTCCTTTCTCCATTGTACGCGCAAGTAGTGAATTGACAAGCCCTGCCCAGCGGTCTATACAGAGGGTGTTTTTAAATGGTTTTCCAAACTTTTTGGGGCTTGTTCTACCGCCTATTCTGGTGGGGAACTAGAAACGCTTTTTTTCCAAGATATGTAAGGGGCATAGTAATGTTGCGTAACAGTAGCGACTTTGGAGACTCACGACAACGGGATTGATGTAAGTACCAGAGGGCCGATTCCATAAGCTCGACTTCAGCGTTGCTAGCGGCGAATTCGCGAACTTGGTTCACCGAATTCCGGAAATTTTATATACAGAGCAAAAATGTCAACTGCAAAGTTGGAGAGAGAATAATTCGTTCGTTGAGAATTGGTCATAAAAAGTGGAGTCAAAGGTGAGGGAGTAGGGACATTTAGAAGACCAAAGCACCCAAAGGCAGCGGTGCAGTATCATTGGGTTGCTGTCTAGAGACGGGGAAAACCCCTAAATTGGGGAAAGGATGCATGGTGACATGGGTATCCCTCCTCCCCGTTCGTGCAAAACTGCAATTACGACATGCCTGAGGAAGGGACTGCAACTGACGAACACAGCTCTGCTATTTGGTACGAACGAGGAGCGGGGATTCCTGTGTCGCGATAGATACATTTTCCAGTTTTGTGGTCTTCCATCTCTAGATGGAAATTCAATGACACTGCACTGGTTAGAAATGCTTTCGAATAAGTTTGCTTTTTCAATGTGTAGCCTAAATTCGTCCCTTGGATAACACTTTTAAGAAGCATTCGTAGCAGACAAAAGATGCTCTCCTTTATAATTGATAGTTTTGCTCTATCTGTCATTTTTCAGAGTTCGAGCAACTAAGTTCGCAAAATTGCCGCTAGGGGCGCTGAAGTCGAGCTGATGGGATCAGCTCTCTGGAAAAAAACGCTAATGCCACTGATTGTACAGCGTTACCTGTCTCCATTCACCTGGGAATCTGTTGGTGCTCGATTTTACTATACACCCTTCACACAGTGCGGCAATTAAGTATAATGAGGCTGATTTGTTTTTAAATCCGCATAAAATGCACGAGTAGGGAAGGCATAGTTTTCCTTTATACGTCATTTATCAGTTATGCGGTGGCAACAGCGTTTGCGTGAGAATTACGCAGATGATTATTTACGCTGCGCATGATGTCATTCGGTGGAAGAACACTGTCAAGTTTCTGTCATTGAACTGAGAGCAAATATTCACACTATTTGTAACAAACGTTAAGCAAACTTCTGTTTTTCACGTTATTAGCGACTTTAATTGTTGAGGGGAGCTCAATTTTAAGAACAGAAGTTCGCGTAACGTTTGTTACTAATAGTGTGAATATTGTACCCACATCAAACCTGCATTTCATCGAGAGATGAATTACTGGCAAATGCATTTATGAGAGCAAATATCCGGTTTTGTTTGAAAATCGATAAAACTGCATCAGAGAGTGTTGAATTGATGCGTGGTGTGTATGGAGCTAATTGCCTATCTCCTGCACAAATATTCCAATGGTCTGCACGTTTCAAGGACGGGCGGGAAAACTTGGAAAACGACGAAAGACCCGGACACTCGATTTCAGTGCGCATGTCTGAACTTATTGAAAAAGTTCCCGAAAGGATAAAAAGCGATCGTTGTGTGACCTTGAGAATGCTCGAATATGAGCTCAGTGTGAATAAGGGGATGATTCGTCACATTTTAGGGCAAGATTTGGAGGACTGGAGGGAGTTTGTGCTCGTTTTGTTCCGCATGCTCTGTCAGACGACCAGAAACATGCAAGAGTGGAGTACGCAAAAGACAACCTAGAGACTGCAGAAACAATGCAAAATCTTCTCCAAAGCATTGCGACAGATGACGAGACATGTTGTTTTCGTTATCATCCTGAAATGAAGCGTCGGAATGCTCAGTGGAACTCGCCACAATCACACGAAGAAAATGAGATCCGGTTACAGAAGTCCAAAATCCAGATAATTCTTGCGTGCTTTTACGACAGCAAGGAAATTCTGCATCAGGAGTTCATTCCTGAAAGTGCAACTGCCACTGGCAATGCTTGCACATCCATTTTGGAGCAATTGTGGAAGAGGATTGTTTGTGTCAGGCCTAACTACAACAAGTTAGTACAATCAAAAACAAGTTAGCAAATATGATACGCTTTCCAACAAACCAGAAATTATAGCAAAATGCCGCGGTTTTGAGGGGGTAAACTATGGTATAACGTTTGAGGTTCACATATATCAAAATTAAATCTACCTATTCCCTATTTCTATTATCAAGAGCTACCACAAATAAGCCGTTTTATAATTATAAATCCTATTTAAATCGGGCAATTTTTACATAAATTATCGAGCGAAAATAATGGCTAACGAATCTCACGCATGCGCACTTCCCCCAATCGCTGACAAAAACATTTTTGGCAGAATTGCTTTCAAAATCGTTACGGAACAACGTATTGTATTTCGTCGCAATCGAAGCATTTTTACTCAAGTTATGAGGATTAGTGGCTATGGAATAAATCTCGCTCCTGTGCCCTGACCTTTGAAACCCATTTCGATAACATTAAACAGAATTGGTTCAGTATACTTCAGGAACTACATATTAAAGTTTTGTTGCAAGCGAAGCATTTTTACGTAAGTTATGACGGAAAAGGGCAATAGAATGGATCCCACTCCTATGTCCTGACCTTTGACCCCATTTTGCCCATTTTAAATAGGGTTCGTCCCCAGGTTATCCCCTAACACATACTAAAATTTCATCGAAATCGAATCATTTTTACGCAAGTTATCATGCGGACAGACAGACAGACAGACGGACAACGCTAGAGCATATAAGCTTCTTCAACCTACGGTTGGAAAGCGTAAAAAATGGGCACTCGTACCTGCTTCTTTATAACGCAATCGTACACAGAACAGTCAGTGTACAGCAATTTTTGGCACTAAAATAAGCTGTGTGTGTACTCAACCATCCCCAACACCTTGTGACTACTTTCATTCCCAAATTACCTTGTGACAACTTTCATTCCCAAATTACTTTGTGACTATTTTCATTCCAAAATTACTTTGTGACTATTTTCATTTCCAAATTACTTTGTGACTACTTTCATTCCCAAATTACCTTGTGACTACTTTCATTTCCAAATTACCTTGTGACTACTTTCATTCCCAAATTACCTTTTGACACTTTCATTCCCAAATTACCTTGTGAGTACTTTCATTCCCAAATTACCTAGTGACTACTTTCTATTCCCTAAATTAAAGTTGCCCTTTTAAAGGAAAACCTTTTAAGTCATTGAAGACGTAGATAGAACTGTGACATCAGCTCTTCACTCCGTCCCAAAAGATGACCTCGGCAAGTCTTCGCTTTCGTTGGCTGCCACTTCTTGTATTAACGCACGAAGAATGTACTTCGAATAAAATACACGATAAGCTTCTTCAACCTACGGTTGGAAAGCGTAAAAAAATGGGCAGTCGTACCTGCTTCTTTATAACGCAATCGTACACAGAACAGTCAGCGTACAGCAATTTTTGGCACTAAAATAAGCTGTGTGTGTACTCAATCATCCCCAACACCTTGTGACTACTTTCATTCCCAAATTACCTTGTGACAACTTTCATTCCCAAATTACTTTGTGACTATTTTCATTCCAAAATTACTTTGTGACTATTTTCATTTCCAAATTACTTTGTGACTACTTTCATTCCCAAATTACCTTGTGACTACTTTCATTCCCAAATTACCTTGTGACTACTTTCATTTCCAAATTACCTTGTGACTACTTTCATTCCCAAATTACCTTTTGACACTTTCATTCCCAAATTACCTTGTGAGTACTTTCATTCACAAATTACCTAGTGACTACTTTCTATTCCCTAAATTAAAGTTGCCCTTTTAAAGGAAAACCTTTTAAGTCATTGAAGACGTAGATAGAACTGTGACATCAGCTCTTCACTCCGTCCCAAAAGATGAACTCGGCAAGTCTTCGCTTTCGTTGGCTGCCACTTCTTGTATTAACGCACGAAGAATGTACTTCGAATAAAATACACGATGGAGTCACATTATTGTGACCACCAGCTAATATCCAGAGTAACCGCAGTATGCACGGCGGACAGTAGCTAAACGGGCTCCGAGTGACTTAATAAGGAGCTGAAAGGTATTCACAGGTATGTGGAGCCATGCTGACTGCAGTGCATCTGACAGCTGCTGGAGGGTGCGAGGTGGACGATCTAGAGAGCGAACAACACGATCAAGATAGTCCCACAGATGCTCAATTGGGTTTAACTCTGGGGAATTAGGGGACCAGAGAAGTACTTTGAAGTCTTCATCGTGCTCTTCCAACCACTCTCGGACATTTCTAGCTGTGGGACACGTCGCATTGTCGTGCTGGTAAATCCCATCCGCCCCAGGAAACACGCTTAGCATGTATGGGTGTACGTGGTCTGCAAAAATTAATTCATAACGAATGTGGTCGATAGTGCCTTCCACAGTTATGAGTGAACCCAGGGAACGCCACGAAAACATTCCCCAGACCGTAACGCTTGCCCCACTAGTTTGTGTTCTTCCAGAAATGGTTGAAGAGTGTTTGTTCTTAGATGTTTCTCGCCTTATATTTACGCCAACGTCCATCCGTTTGATGAAGCAGAAAACGTGTCTCATCGGAGAGGGAAATCCTTTGCTAATCAACGAAGGTCCAAATGCGATTCTGGCTTGCAAATGTAAGCCTTTTCTGCCGAAGCACCTTCGTTAGCATAGGTGCAGTGACCATCCGTCTGCATCGAAGCTCCATACGCAGCAAGGTTCTCTGAACTGTCGTTTGAGAATCACTCCCGGTAGCCCGCTGGTTCATTCGGCCAGTGAGTTGCTGCACTGTAACGTGTCGATTGGCCGTCACGCACCTTCGAAGCCGACGTTCACCTCTCACATCAATGTCACGTGGTGATCCTCAGTTTGCACGTCGCTTATTCGCAATGGTGCCATTTCTCCAATCACGATACATTTTAACCACAGCAGCACGCGAAGAACAGTTCGCAAACTCCACTGTTTCAGAAATACTGCCACCCTTGGCCGGAAAGTCGAGAATCAACCCTTTTTTGCAAATCTGATAAATCGCTCTTTTTATCCATGAGAGACGATATGTAGAGGATTTTAGGAAGGGAGTGTCTGACCCCAGGTCCTAAACAACCCTTTGAAACAGGACGCTAGGAGATTTGGGCTAGAGTGCCCGATAGGAAAGTGACACGGAAGCGATGGTAGAAAAGGGGAGGAAGAAGCCTTTATTTATAACCGGGGAGCCAGTAACCGGGGTCCGACGGCTTAACGTGCCCATCCGACTCACGGCGGGTATTTAGTGTTTCGAACGTTCGTACCTGCCCAGGATCGAACCTGTGGGTATCTCCATGGCAGTCATGAACGCTGACCACTAGGCCACCAGCGGCCCTTATCCATGACAGCAAGGAGTGATATGTTATCAGAATGCATACAGCACACTTTGTATATCCTCCAAGCCTGCTCACGACACGTGCCTTCTTTCGTTGGCTACGCGCTGTTGACGTCAAAAGTAGGAGGTGGTCACAATAATGTGACTCGATTGTGTATTTTCTCCATCTCATGTAAGCAGTACCGACCATAAACCTGTCAAGCGCTCGCTCCTAGTTCTTTATTGTCAGCTGTTGGTGCTTCTTAGATTCGTCGCCATTGTTACAAAATTTTAAGCAGGTAATCAGTCAGAAAGTATTAGTGAAAAGCACCTATCTAAGGAATCACCTTGAATAAAAAACCTAAGGAAAAGCAACGCTTTCTGATGCCCAAGTTCACTCGCTCCAGCGGCGTTCGGTTCGAGCTGATTTCAATTCATTTGGCTAACGGCTATACGTAAATTCTTTTAAAAGGGTTCACATATCCAAATATTTTTGCAATAGATACACCACTTGTGAACATTCCTTTTGAGGGACGTAACATAAGGATTTATTTAATAAACAGGAATATCAGTGTATTTATTCCTATTATTTTAATACACTTTTTTATCATTATAATTATATCTGAGGGAAATGCGGTTAAATAACGATTGGATTAAAAACATGACTTTGTTCTAGTAATGACGCCTGGGTAATTCCATCTGCTGCAGAACGCATAATCAAATCATGAATCTTCCATTCACGTACGAGCACAGCCCCCGCACAAATTAAGTTCAGGTTCTTGAGTCCAACTCACATGAACTCATTTAAAACCATTACGACAAATAAGGCATTAAAAATTCTGAGGACAAAGGGGACGGACTTTACTGACAATTCGTAATCACGTGAAAGTGATTTTACTTTCCGTTTTAACCTTTTTTTACTTTGTGATTTAAAATTTGGATGCATCGTCAAAAAACGTGGACTTCGTGTTGCATGCGAAATGCTTGACCTCCTCATCCTTTTTTTTTTTTACGAAAACCCTGAAGATTTTTACAAGAGTTTCGCACCAGGTTATTTTTATTTATGTACTACCTCTGAAGAAAGTCACCAGGGTAATAATGAAAACAAAACCTGCATAAAAATTAAATCGTTGTACCATACGACTTTCGGTGAAGCACGTGAGCAATAAATATCTACTTTGAATTAATTATTACACTTAAGTTTTACTTTTCTTTTGCATAAAATTTAAACTTGTTTAGTGGATTACTAGTTTAACCGCCCCGTTTGAGGTGACAGCGAATTTCGTATAAATACTGCGACATGAAGAGTGACTGAACATTGTGATCGTCACAGCATCATCAGTTCGTCTCGTCCTTCGTTCTCCTGGAAACACACGCTTCACAAAATGATGAAGGTAAGGCGTGAAATCTAGTTTTTCCTATATTTGGTCTCGTCTGTATTGTGTATAGGAAAATGTAATGCTTGGATGAAATTACGAACACAACTTTTGTGCTACAAAAATGCTTGGACGCGAATTTCTGACTAATCGCTTGAGATGGACCGTGGTTGTCGTACTGTTTTGATTCTTTTTCTTCCCTGGAACCAGTGGCCGTAAATTATGAACAGAGTGATGTTTTATAGCCTTAGCTGCACGTTGGTTCTGTCCTTTCTCAAATGCTCACTAGCGACCCTAAATTAGGGACGGAAAACTCCTTGAGGCTTTAGATACTCTCTAGTTCTGTCCCTTCCCTGGAACCAGTGACTAATTTAGAGATAAGTGACTCCATATAACCTCAGATGCTTGCTAATTCTGTCCCTTTTCTGGAAATAGTGACGCTATATCAGGGACGGGCGACTTTTTATAGCCATAGATGTTCGCTGATTATGTCCCTTTCCTGAAATCAGCGACTCTAAATTAGGGAAGGCGACTCCTCATAGCCCTAGACACTCTAGTTTCGCCCCTTCTCTAAAACCAGTGACTCTAAATTAGGGATGGGCAACTCCATATAACCTCAGATACTTGCTAATTTTGTACCTTTCCTGGAAATAGTGACGCTGAATTAAGGATGGGCGACTTTTTATAGCCTTAGATGCTGGCTGATTATGTCCCTTTCCTGAAATTAGCGACTCTAAATTAGGGAAAGGCGACTCCTCATAGCCCTAGACTCTCTAGTTTCGCCCCTTCTCTAAAACCAGTGACTCTAAATTAGGGATGGGTGATTCCATATAGCCTCAGATGACCGCTTGTTCTGTTTCTTCCCTGGAAATAGTGACTGTAACACTTTCGCGCAACTTGTGAAAGGTATATAGCAGGCTCGTCATCACAAGAAATATATCTTGTAAACTTACATTTAGAATGGATTCTAAAGCTACATCAGCAAGGGCCCTATCGACGAAATTAATAAGCAGCTGGAATGTATTAGGAAGAAACAGTACAATTTTCAAGAGAAATTTGCCATTATGTCTTAAAAATATTGTTTTGATCAAGGCATGCATGCGTGACGTGCATCTTAAAATAACTTTTCCTTTGGATTCCTCTTTTCTTCTGTAAATTTAGTTTCATCTTGTTAAACATTTGCTTTCTGAAAGACACATTACTTCGAGGAAGTAATGCGTCTTTCAGAAAGCAAATGTTTAACGAGCTTTTTCATTTTGGAAGCACTGACAGTGAGTCAGTGCAGCAAGTAAGGTTAACAGTGAGTGTTAATCAGAGAGATACTGAGATAGGTAGCGTTTGTGAGCGCGACACAGTGAGTTGAAAGATACAATATATTTCATGTGGAATTGTCTATATATATTGATCCAAGGCTGTTTTTAGCATGTCTTTTGTAAAAAAAGATCGTGCTTATGTTATCTGTTTGTCCGTCCGTCCGTCTGTACCCACGATATCTCTGCAACTATTAGTCCGATTTGAAAAATTCTTTTTGAATTGGGAAGCTTGAAATATGCGAATTATGATCCTTCATTTCGTTTTTTTATCGATGTACAATTTCGCCGCTAGAGGGCATAAATGCAGATGATGTCGAATTCAAAAATACGTTTCAGTCCACATATTTGCTCCTAAACATCCTATTGAAAAAGTTATTTTATCTTTCGATTTCATTTATGTCGAAGAGTGTTTTAGATATAGTTTCCTTTTTAAATTACGCATAGATATTCCGCTAGGGGGCGTAAAAGTAAATTACATTTTCTCCGATAACTCTTCTTCTAAAACTCCGATTTGAGAAATTTGTTTTTCAGCGGATACACCTCCTGATGAAAAATCTTTTGCATATAATTTCTAATTTTTGGTAAATAATACTTTGGCCACCAGGGGGCGTAAGTGTTAATTTTTGCTTCTGATGTATTTGCCATAAAATCTGAGCTTCTAAAATATCGAATTGAAAAAATTCTTTCGTGGACTGATGCCACTCACACCGATAAACCTTTTCAAAATATTTTGTTCTTAAAATATTCCACAGTTCCTCCGCCAGGGGGCATAGATATATATCCTATTTTTGTCAATATCTCTATTTCTAGGAGTCCGATTTGAAAAATTCCTTCTTTGTTTGATAGTGTTTTCAGTGTGAAATGTTTTTTATATAATTTCAAAATTTTCAAGTTATTCATAGACTTTCCGCTAGGGGGCGTAGAGGTAAATTGCGTTTCCCCCTATATCTCTGCTTCTCAATCTCCGATTTGAAAAATTCTTTCTGCACCGGATACAGCTCCTGATGGGACATTGTTTGCACATAATTTTTAATTTTTGTAAAAAAAAATTGTTTGACCACCACGGGGCGTAAACTTTAATTTCCGCTTCTGTATTTGCAGCAAAATATGAGCTTCTAAATTCTCGATTGAAAAAAAACGTCGTTTGTAGACCGATACTACTCATATCGAAAAACCTTTTAGAAACATTTTCTTCTTAAAATAATGCATGGTTTCTACGCCAGGGGGCGTAGGCGTGTATCTTATTTTTGTCAATATCTCTACTTCTAGGAGTCCGATTTGAAAAATCCCTTCTTTGTTGGATAGTGTTTCAATTGTGACATGTTTTTCATATAATTTCAAAATTTTCAAGTAATTCATAGACTTTCCGCTAGGCGGCGTAAAGGTAAATTGCTTTCCCCCTATATCTACGCTTCTAAATCTCCGATTTGAAAATTTCTTTCTGCACCGGATACAGCTCCTGATGGGAAATCCTTTGCACATAATTTCTAATTTTTGTAAAAGTGGTTTGAACACCAGGTAGCGTAAGTCTTAATTTCCGCTTCTGATGTATTTGCAGCAAAATATGAGCTTCTAAAATCACGATAGCAAAAAGTTGTTTGATGACCAATACTGCTCATGTCGACAAACCTTTTGGGAGCATTTTCTTCTTGAAATAATGCATGGTTTCTACGCCAGGGGGCGTAGATGTATATCTTATTTTTGTCAATATCTCTACTTCTAAGAGTCCGATTTGAAAAGTTCCTTCTTAGTTGGATAGTGTTCCCGATGCCAAATGTTTTTGCTATAAATTCAAAATTTTCAAGTAAATCATAGACTTTCCGCTAGGGGACACAATGGTAAATTGCGTTTTCTGCGTTATTTCTGCTACTGTTTTAGGAGAAATTGAAAAATTGTTCCTGTATCGGTTACAAGACCTGATGGAAAATATTTTTCACATAAATTCTAATGTTTGGTAAAGAATGGTTTGGCCACCAGGAAGCATAATTGTTAATTTCTGCTTCTGATGTATTTGCAGCAAAATCTGGGCTCCTGAAAACTCGACTAAATTTTTTTTTTTTTTTGGACCGATACCACTGACATGTATAAACCTTTTGAGAATACTTTCTTCCTTAAAAAATGCATGATTTTCCCATCAGGGGACGTAAAGTCACACCTTATTTTTGTCGATATCTCTGTTTCTAAGAGTCCGACTTGAAAAATTCCTTCTGTGTTGGAGAGCGTTTCCGGTGCAAAATGTTTCTCATATCAATTCATGTTTTTCTTAACGCACAAGTCTGCAACCAGAGCGCGTAAGCTCACGATTCCGTTTACAGCAAAATCTGAGGGATTAAAAACCCGTTTGAAAAACTTCTTTCTTCCGTCAGATACTATTGTTTTCCATACCGGTTCCATTGACTTTGAATAGCTTTGATAAATTTCATTTGCGTCAGAACGGATTCAAAGAGACGTGCTTATTACACCCGAAAATTCGGTGTCATCTTTCTTGTTCAGATTCGTGCCGGTAACTAATGAGAAAGTTATTAGCAGATAATTTTTGTGGAGTTGGATCAGAAGCATTAAACGGGATAAGACTATTACGATCAGTTGGCTTACGATAAACTGAGAAAGACAGTGAATTAGTACCTAGATCACGAAAAATACGAAAATCCAGAAAAGGTAGTGAAAAGTTAGATGCTAATTCTTTCGTGAGCCCGATTGTGGGAAATACTGACGAAAGTGCGTCGGCGAATTGATTTAAATCATCTTTTCAGTCAGGCCAAAAGACAAGGATTTCGTCTACGTACCTAAGGTTATATAAGCTGTGAGGTAACGTCACATCATCTCCCTGTCTTTATTTTTTTGTTCTTTGAAGCGGAGTAGAATTTTTTTTATAAATTACAAACAATATGTGAAACAAACATCACACATTTTTCGAAGAACCCAACCGCCAGTGGATCCATTTCCCACAATCGGGCGCCATTGTGAAAACACAAGTTTGTTCGTGTCCCCTCACTCCGGAGTAAGTCGCTCTCCCAACTGAGCTACGCGGACAGAATGTGTCGCTGCAGATTTGTTGTCTTGACACGTGCTTTCACCTCTGCAATACGTCACACTTCATATAAGTGTAGGGAATAGATAGTAGAACATAACCAAAGAGTTGACAAGAAAAACAGTTCTTGTGATTCATCTGGTTAGAAATTTTTCGCAGCGTCACACACACACACACACACACACACACACACACACACACACAAAGAAAGGTCTTTTTAGTGTTTAGTTAAGAAATGTCTTTGATTTGATATAGTAGTGTATTATATTGACTTTTTAATTGGTTCTTCATTTCTGATTTTTATTTAAATTTGTGTTACAGATCGTATTGCTTGCCGCTTTTGCCGTGGGGATTACTTCAGCGCAGTTGTATCGCCCAAGTGGAGGATATGTTGTAAGTAGTATTTGCATTTCCTCCCGAATACCCGTATTGTGTTTACGTTCGCTAATGGACACACTCTGAAAGTATACTAAACGTTATTGGTTTTAAACAGAACAGATTTTGTTGAGAACATTATACTGTGCATTACATTCTGATATTTCCATGTACAGGGTGCTGCACGAAAGTGGCAAAGTGGCCTTCAACATGACTACGAGGTGTGTGTGTGTGTGTGTGTGTGTGTGTTTCTGGAATCCCCTCAAAGAATAAAAGAAATGTCCATTTCATGTGATGTCGACAAATTTTCTGGTGCTTCCAGACTGTAAAGAAATCATCAAACAATTACTATATTTCATCATTCGAAATTTGTTTTAAAAGGCTTCCCATCGAGCTTCCAATTAATTTGTTTTATGTGAATTAACCATCTAATTGTCTGGAACGAATTAAACTCGAAGTTAGGAAAATGGGCTGAAATCAGCTCGTGCAAATATATTCGGTGTCTAAGAAGTGGGAGGAAAGCGACTGGAACGAGTGAACCTGTGCATCAGAAAGCTTTGCTTTCCCCTCAGATTTGTTATTCTAAGTGGTCATGCAACTATTTTTTCCATATCATACTTTGAGTCATGCAGCTGAGTATGAAGGGGCTAGAAGCGAGCGAGTATGGCGATTGAAAGGCCTACGGTCGATACTGCTGAGATAGTAAGGGAAAGAAAGCCGCAGTTTTCGTAAAACAGGGAGGTTTTGCGCATATTTCTGTTTGGGGAGCCCGGAAAATTTTTGGGCGCCAGGTACATATACTGCTTAAAGTGTTAAAATGGATTATAATTAAAATTGATATAATTATATAAATTATATTAATTGTTAAAACTGATTAATTGTTCATAAGAGTTTTTGAATACCGTTATCGAAGGGTTAGTTATGCATTTCGGGAAAAAGCGACATTCAAAACTTTATGAGTTACGTAGAAAACTACAGTAGAATATTTAGAGCATTAACAAGAGAATTTGCATCTGTGCTTTTTAGAGTTAGCAAGCAACACAAGCATTGTGTAGTGCCGATTTGGTCGTATGTGAATGCGCGATTGTCTACGTATGTGGCCAACAGATAGAAAGGCTGTTTCATAAAAACTGAATTTTATTTTTCCAGTGGGCAACAGTGCGAACGGGAAAAATAACCACGCAGACGACTATCTAGGTTAAGGAGGTATCTACGTCTACAGTTATTAACAGTGGCTGACGATTCCGGTTTTGTCATCGCGCAGTTGTTTAAGGTACGTCTGCATTTTGCCGTATGAGTTGTGCGATAAAATTTTGCTATCGTTTGGGTAAAACGGCTTCAGAAACAGTTGATTAAATGACAAAAGCTTACAAAGATAAATGTTTGACTGAGTCAACGATTTTTAGATGTCACCATGATTTCAAAAAAAAAAAAAAGGTCGTTTGTCGGCACAACTCGCTTCTTGGCCTGGTCGATCTGAAAGTGTTGTTATGGAACGCACCGTTAACATTGTTTGGGAAATCCTGCAAGAAGATCGACGAATGACGTGTGAAGACACACCGGCGTCAGCTAATATGTATTTCAAAAAAATGTCGGCATTCCTCATTCCACGGGACAAATTACTGCTGCATCGCGTTATGTTCCAGATGGGTATCTCATCACCTGACAAGAGAACAATTATTAGCCAGAGTTCAGGTGTGTCATGGGTGGAAACAAATGATTGCAAAAGATACAAGCTTTCTGAACAAAGTAATAACTGCCGATGAAACGTGGGTCCACTCTTTCGATCGCCTCACGAAACGCGCAGCAACGAGTGTCTGGAAACACACAGGCTCGCCTCCTCCTAAAAACGTCCGACAAACCAAATCAGCTGGGAAGGTGATGATGATAATTTTCTTTGATAATAAAGGTGTAGTCTACCAGCATGCTGTTCCTCCACATATTACTCTCAATGCTGAGTATTACATTTCGATCTTGAAGAGTCTGCGATGACACGTATCAATTAAGCAATATGAAATGGTGGGCAATTGGACCCTACACCACGATAACGCCCGTCCACATATGGCTGCTTGTGTTCAACAGTTTCTTACGAAATGCAGTACTGAAATCATGCCACAGCCTACCTACAGTCCTGATCTCGCCCAGTGCGATTTCTGGTTGTTTCCAACCATGAAGAAGTTCCGTGTCACAACATTTAACACAGATGCTGACGTTATTCAATCTGTACAGGGGTCGCTAAAGCAACTTCCACAAAATGCCTTCGCCACATGCTTTGAAAAGTGGACTGAGCAATGGAATCGTTGCATATGATCTCAGGGAAGATGATTTGAGAAAGAATAACATATATTTTGCTGTACCTGTATTTCCTCATTTTGTTTGATTTTACTCTCAGTTTTTATGGAACGGTCGTTGTACTTACAGGTGAGAGAAAGAGGGGGATGCAGAATGGGCCTTAAACTGGCATTATCTAGTTCTCAGACAAATGGATTCGGGATAAATCACGGTTTACTCCGTAAAGCGACTCAAGATTGCCTTTAATCTAGACAAATGAGGCCGCCTAGAGACCGGTCGGCAGCGCTGGTGAATTTCACATAGCAGTATATATACATATATAACCCGAGGACCGGCTTTCGGTTAGTAGAGTGTTCGGAGTCAGAATGGGAAAAGTTGCTGATTTATCGGAGTTTGATATAGGACAAATTGTGATGGAACGGCACCTCGGAATTACGATCTCTGAAACGGGGCGTCTCGTGGGTTGTTCACGTGCCGCTGTAGTGATGTGAGTACGTATCAAAGGTGATGCACAGATGGCCAAACGACGAATCGTCGCCCAGTAGTGTGTCGTCCGCAACTCACTGATGCCAGAGGCAGCGGAGAGTATCGCGAATGGTTCACAGCGACCGCAGGGCCACAGTGCGACAAATCTCTCGCAGCTACAACAGTGGAGATCAGGGAAATGTGTCCACAGTTGATCGCAGCGTTCTGCGCAAAGTCCTGTGTAGCTGAAAACCCAGCCGGATCCCCATGCTCATTGCCCGTCATCGCCAACAACGCATGAAATGGGCATGAGATTAGACCGTGGATGATTGGAAGAAAGTGACGTGGTCTGACGAATCCAGATTCCTGGTGAATCACGTAGACGGCCAAGCGAGGATACGCCGATTACCAACGGAGGCTACGGTACCTGGAAGCACTGCTGGGATTAAACAGGTCGGCAGCTGCTGTGTTATGCTCTGTGCGATGTTTTCTTGGGACACTTTAGGCCCCATTATCCCAATAGCACAATCCCTGACAACTGACAGGTATCCGAACATTGTTGCGGATCAAGTGCACATATTCATGGCAACTGTGTTCCCTGCTGGTGATGGCCATTGACAACAGGAAGATGCGCCATTCCACTCTGCCAGAATCGTCAAGGATTGGTTCGAGGAACATGCTGGTGACTTTGTGTTAATACGTTAGCCTCCAAATTCAGCTGATATGAACCGAATCGAACAATTGTGGTTCGACTTTGATAAAAAGGGTTCGCGCTAAATCGCCACCTCCCCGAAATGCACGGGAACTGGAGGACATGCTGTTGATACCATGGTACGAGATACCCCAGGATACCAATCGCCACATCATCGAATCGATGCCTCGGCTAAAGAGGGATCCTACAGCTCATTAGGTAGGTAGTAATAATTTAATGGGTCATTGGTGCATACTGTAATGTATCTTACGAGGAGAAAAAGGTTCCAGAATGAATTTTTTGATTTACTGCTGTGTCGGTTCACTTCTTTAAAAATCAATGTGTTTTACGTGTTAGTACAAAATAATCAGTGCATTTGATATGCATGCTTGAAATAATGGTGATGAGTTAGGGTGGATATAGAACTTTGTTTTTCTTACAGGGAGGAGAAGTTCCAACTCCTTATGCGTTCAACTATGTAGCCGAAGGTGATGAGGGACAAAGCAGCCACCAGGAAACGGGTGACGGAAGCGGACGTGTTCAGGGATCGTACTCTCTGTCCGATGTGGACGGACGTAACAGGGTTGTTGAGTACATCGCCGACGAAGAAGGCTTTCGTGCCGTGGTGAGGACCAATGAGCCTGGAACTGCAAACTCGAATCCCGCTAATGTCGTCGTCGAATCTTCCGCTCCTACTGATTCCCACTACCAGCCTTCCTACGGGGGCGGAAGTCTACACGGAGGAATTGGCAGAGTCACCACACGACGGGTAGTGCGTAGACCAGTGTACTAAGGTGTATTGCTTGGCATTTCATTCCAAGAAAAATTCGAAGCCGTTTATTCTCTTGTTGAAATTTCACGTATTGTATAAATCAGGGAAAAATAAAGGTTCTGTGAGTGTAAGTAGCATGTGTGATAATCATTAGTATGATTTTATGACACGAAATGTTTGTAGAAAGCAGTTTGTTTCACTCCAAGCCGACTTCCGTACTTCGAGTAGCGTCCATCAAGATATAAACAGTGAAATAAAATGGAGTTTCTTCAAGTGCCTAAGTCCGGAAAGAAAGTCCGCGTATCTTTTTTTTTGGCGGTACATAACAGATTTCGGTGTCTAAAGCAAGTGTAGTTTTCATTTCATCCATTTTTATCGGCTCTTCGCTGTTATAGTACTACATATAAATCAGTTGCATGTATTCGAGGCTAGCTAAGCTAGCTGCGAAGCCCAGAGAATTCACAAATAAACCTGAATTAAATATACACATATAAAAGCCAATTATATCAACGGTATTAAAATATGTCGATGCTTTCGCTGCAAAGAAAAAAACGCGTGCGGATTCACTTCTTTGACTCAGTCTGGAGAACGAAAACCAACGTCATAACGCAAGCAGCTCTTCCAGAGTCTTTGCAGTTCTGATTCGAAAACCTTCCCTACCATCGCCTGCTAGCGTTTCCATGACAACATGAATCAGCTGGTAGAGGGGAATGGGCCATTGCTTTTGGAAACGGTTCGGTCAGAATAGCGAAGACAGACTATCTCAGGCACTCGCAAACTTCCGCCCATAAGAGTGTTTCGCGAGAGTTGTTTCAGTTTTTGTGAAGTGTCAATGAATTAAAATCAGAGATATTATATCTTAAATTCGTGGCTTTGTTGGATTCGAACTGTTTTGATAAATTTTGTGAAAGCATCCCTAAACATCTACTGTCAGAACTTAAAGAACTCTATGCTTCAGATTTTTATACAGCTCGACTAGAAAATGAACTGAAAGTGTTTTATTCCCTTGATGAATACAAAAACAAATCAGTAAGAGACATTACGTGTTACAGAAAGTTGAATAAATTGAACATAGTGTTTAGTGAGGTGTACAAATTAGCAGATTTCATATTAAGCTTTCCACCAACAACTGCAACTGCCGAAGTAAGTTTTTCTGCGTTAAAGAGAATCAAGATATATATTAGAGTCACACAAGTACAGTACTCAGAGGAAACATTTTATGAAAACGTAACACTCAAGTTCGCACAAAAGGAAAGAAGAATGGAGTTCATTCACAAATAAAGTATTCAGAAGAAGAATGGAGTTCATGTACAAATAAAGTATTCAGAAGAAGAATGGAGTTCATGTACAAATAAAGTATTCAGAAGAAGAATGAAGTTCATGTACAAATAAGTGTTCAAATCCTAATCTTCATAATTATTTGATATTACGTTAGCAATGGAATGTACCTAAATTTTAGAAAAAAAAACTACTTCTATTACTCAACAATTAAAAATTAAACTTCACAATTTAAAAAAAAATAGCACTGGGAGGAGGGAGGGACGGGTGAAATAGCCCAGGTCTCGGACCCAAGATACGCTACTGATATAAATTAACAGAGATACTATGAAAATTAGTTTTACTTCCAGGAAAGCCATATATGTATATAGAGGGTTACAAGGAAAGTCTTTGATCAGGCCAATATCTCACGAACTATGGCAGTTAGCGATTTACTTCTTGTGCAGTTGTATAGAAAATACCTACTGCGCACACAATAACACCACGAAGGGTCCCCTCGCCCCCCTTTTGGGGGCGGGGTGAGGGAGCTATCTCACCCCCTTTGTAGATAGGGCTAAAAAGTCAATTCCAAATTTGTTCAGCGAGGCAAAAATAGTACATAAATGTTTGTGTCCCATAACAAAAGAAGGAAATGGGACAGGGAAAGTGGCTCCAAGAAAATAACAACATCCGAAAGCAACGGCAGGGTATTTAGACAAGAACTTATTACTTAGAACTTATCTAAACTGGTAAGTTCTATGTAAATGAAAGCACAAAGGAAAAGTTTTCCTACAAACCTTATAAAAAGCTCTTGTTCTGAAATAAAACACAGTTCCTTGACATGTTCAATATCAGACTTTG
This sequence comes from Macrothele yani, assembly GCA_039090855.1. Classification (NCBI taxonomy): domain Eukaryota; kingdom Metazoa; phylum Arthropoda; class Arachnida; order Araneae; family Macrothelidae; genus Macrothele; species Macrothele yani. The sequence continues at coordinate 28,034,172 of CM077013.1, forward strand.
ATGTCCAATACAGTAAAAAATACACTGAGAGAAGGAGAAATAGCATAAAGTGGCAAAACACTCATCCAATAGGAAAACTGTATGCACATCTACACTGCCGAAAAGTGAAAAAAGAACACCAAGAAGAAATTGGCGGACGATCATGAAATTTACATATGTTAATGGGGTCGAGTTTACGTAGGTGTGATGTTAATTTCGGTGCCAACTAGTGAGCGCTTACGCCACAGCACGGCATAATATGCAAATTATCGTCGGTGGTATTTAAGGAGTACGGCGAAGTGAATGTAATCAGTCGTCGGCGTTCGGACACGTGCGAAGACCCTGAAGAAGCTGCAATGCCTAGACATGGAAGACTTGTACGATTTCAGCAGTTATCGAACTTTAAGCGAGGTCGTCTAGTCGGACTCCGCGAGGCCGGGTGGTCGTGTCGTCGTATTGCGGAGTGAATTGGACGGGAAGTATCGGTGGTGGTACGATGGTGGTGTAGATGGTCCGAGAAACATCTCCACACGAGAAGACGTGGAACCGGGAGTCACAGACGGACTGATGAGCGGACCGATCGACGCATAAGAAGAGCGGCGTTGTCAAGCAGAACATCCACCACTGCGACGCAAATCCGAGCTGCCGTTGCACCTGAGGTGACTGTGCGAACAATCCGCAACCGTCTACTGGATGCAGGACTACGTGCACGTGTGCCTCTGGCATGTGTACCTCTGGCTCCAGCCCACCGTCAGGAACGGCTGCAGTGGTGTCGCCAACGTCTGCACTGGAGAACGCAATGGCGATCTGTTGTGTTCAGCGATGAAAGCAGATTCTGCTTGGAAGCCTCCGATGGCCGTATGCGTGTCCGCAGACGCACAGGGAAGCGTCTCCGCCCTTCTTGCATCCGCCAGCGACACACAGGGCCTACACCTGGTCTCCTGGTGTGGGGAGCGATCAGCTATCACTCCCGTACACAACTAGTGTTTGTACCGGGTACGTTAAACAGCACCTCCTACATCAACAACATCATTTAGCCCGTTGTTGTGCCATTTGTAAGGTCGGTCCATCGTGGTGTTTTCCAGCAAGATAACGCACGCCCACACACGGCACGTGCAAAGCAACATGCACTTCAGGGTGTGAGACAACTTTCATGACCTGCACGTTCACCGGATCTGTCCCTCATTGAGAACGTGCGGGATTTTATGGGACAACGACTTATCCGGTCTCCACGGCCAGCCACGACCATCCCCGATTTACGCGTCCAGGTTGAGGAGGCTTGGAACTCAATACCCCAAACTTACATCCAACATCTGTACGACAGACTCCATGCCTGAATTGCACAGTGTGACGCAGTTCATGGCGGTTCAACCTCGTAGTAACCATGTTACATGGAAACGTTATTTTTCAGTTTACCAGCAAATACAGCTGTATTTTGCCATAATGTTTTGATCACGTCATCCTCGGTATCCCGTTATTATGCTGTATAAATTTCGTTGGTATCAGACGTCTCCTTCTTGGTGTTCTTTTTTCACTTTCCGCCAGTGTAATTGACTTGAGTCCGTGGCAAAACTTTCGACTTCCCGTCACTGGTTCACGTAATGTTAGCATACCGACCACGCATATCATTTTTGTATTCTGACGACGGAGCAGAAATCACATTTGAAATCCATGCGAATATGCTTCAGACACAGCGACCCAGGTAGCTTTCCGTTTTTTTCGCATTTGGAGAGTCCCCTTCCATCTTTTGTTATCGGACAATAACGTTGATGTACTATTTTTGCCTCGCTGAATAAATTTGTCACTGACTTTTTTGCCCTATCTACAAAGAGGGGCACGACAGCCCACTCAACCCCCAAATGAGGGGAGGGAATCCTTCGTGGTGTTATTGTGTGCGCCATAGGAGTTTCCTATACAACTGCAGAAGAAGTAAATCGCTTACTGCCATAGTTCGTGAGATATTGGCCTGATCACCGACTTTCCTTGTAACCCTGTATATAATAAATGCATTTCCATTGCTGAAATAATTAACCAAACGATTTGGCGAGACTGTAAGTGGTTCATTATCCTAATTAAACTTCGTACTCAGAAACGTGTTCAAAACAAATATTCCAAGATAGCTATGAGGCATATTCGGAAAGTAAGTGACGTTTGCGAAGACTTTTGCTGTAGCACTGGGGTCTTGGTATCGCGCATGCGCACTGATTTCCATAATTTGTGGGCGAGCCACAGACACCACTACGAGGAAATCAGATCGTGTTTGTGTTCTCTGCGTTTAACATGTTTAAGAAGATCAAGCGGCACGCCGACTGTGAAAAAAGATTCGTAATTCGAATTTTGAATGCAAACAATGTGGAAACCGGTTCACATCCATCGTCGGATTTGCGAGACTCAGTTGATTTTTAGTGTTTAGTAAATATTTTTCCGTAAAAGTGTTGTAGATTTTCCAAAAGCGTGAGAGGGAAAAGCATGAATTAAATTGGTCGAGTTTGGTTGTGTCAGCAAGACAGACAAATTGAAGTTTTTCATAGTCTTGAAATCTTATATTCATTTCCATAAGAATACGGTCCAAAATTTCAAAATACAATTGTTTATAATTTTGAAAAATTGTTTCTTGTGTAAGAACATGCAGCATATTGCCGTTTAGATCTGCTTTTTTCTGTGATTTTGCAAGCTTTTCCAAACAGTGTTTCAAATACCTCATCGTTCTTTTTATGGCTCAAAATTTCACGAGTTTTTTTTTAATTTGAGTTACACAGTAGTTTATGTCTAGTGATGTTTTCTGCAAAATTTCGAATAACAGATCGGTGGAGATAACAATTTCATTAAATACTATTGCCAAAAATGAAAATTCAAAAGTGTTCATGTCATTTAAAACCTCCTAGGCAAGTTGAATTGATTTTTTGTCTGATTGTTCACTATTTGTGAGAAATTCGAATATTTCCTTCAATTTATCACAATCTTCAACTATTACACTTACAAACTTCGAAGTAAAGGACCATCGAGTTTCTGTTATGGTTGGTATGCGTCTTGCGGTTGTTAATGTGAGTGTATATTTTTTTTAACACTGTGAGTGTTTTTTCACCAATCAGCGAAGCGATCGCTTCGCCGAGAGGTGAAACACTTAGAAATTTTAGAAAAACTCTGCTGTAATACAATGTTCAAATAATGTGCTAAGCAATGAACAAAAACAGCTTGAGAAGCTTTATGTTCAATTTTTTTTCTGGAGCCCATTTAAGTGTCCAGACATTACGCTTGCCCCATCGTAACATTGTTCTATTAATTTGTGTTGATAATCAAACTGTTCGAAAATTTTGTCTAGCATTTTGTATAAAGCTTCTGACGTTCTATCTTCACTCACATCATGGAAAACAGAAAAATTGCTCAACCAAGACACCTTCCGAATCAACAAATATTATTAAAGAGCACTCGGAAGTCTGAAGTCTGATTAGGGCTTCCCATCTACTTGAAACGAAAAGCATTGAACTTCATTTACTTCATTTTTGACGTGATCGTTTATATATTCAGAAATACATTCAATTAATTCATTTTGAATAGTTTTTGAGTCACTAGTGAAGACATTGTTTTATCTTTTCGTATTGATTTTGAATTTCTAAAAGACTTCTTGATATCAACAATGAAAGCAATTTTTTATCTCAAAAACTGCAGTCTTGTGACGATTATATATAGATTAAGATAATACAACGTAGTTGTCACAAGCGTTTATTTTTTCAGGCCGACCATGGTTTCGCTGGGTATTGACCTAGCCATTCGTCCTGATGAAGCTAGGTCAATACCCAGCGAAACCATGGTCGGCTTGAAAAAATAAACATTTGTGACAACTACGTTGTATTATCTTAATCTATATAAAATGAAAGTAATTCCTTGAAATTTCCAAGATTTATCGAGTCGATGCCTTTGTCATGGCCACGAAATACTAGTTCCTGTTCGCTCAAATACAAAACTGCATCAATCACTGTCTACAGGAAAAGTCTATTTTAACGAAAGTTTTCGTTGAAATGCATTTTCAAAAGCCTAGCATTCTCCCTTAAGGCATCGGCAATGGTGTTCTGATTCTTTTCAAATTTCCTTAACATTAATTCGTATTTCAGGGGTTTGCTAGAATCACCACGTTTGTGAAATGACCGTGTTATTTTCAGTAAATTTGAAAATCCCTCTTTATTTAACGCCGAATGTTTATTTTTACTAGAAAGTAAGCAGGGCCAACAAAATAATTTTTGTAACACAGAAGTGCTACAAAGCCATTTGTATTCAGTAAACCAACAATTTTTTAAATTAATATTCTAAGATTTACCGCTCTTTTTGATTTCTTTCTTGACGACCATTGTCAGTGAATCCGTCGGTCTTCCTTGAAGTAGAATGTCTATTTTATCTTCACCTTTCCACCGATTAAATGGAGTTTGCAATACATTACAGACAATGTCG